>JALAZF010000025.1:12925000-22925000 GCA_022829125.1 Lathyrus tuberosus
TGGTTAAAGATACTGTAGATGTCCAATAAGTTTTCCAGGTCGTAGATGTTGTAGATGTCCAAGAAGTTGTCCAGGTCGTAGATGCTGCAAAGGTCCAACCAGTTGTCCAGCCCGAACAAGCTCTACAGACCCAACAGGCGGTCGCATTGCAAGGAATACGAGCCAGGAGAAGAAGAAGGAGATCAAGAAGAAAGAGAAGGAGGACAGCTGCGGTCGATTCAGATGATGATGACGAAACACCGTTTGGTTGGAGTAATTTTATGTCAGCTATGACATTTAAATTTGATAATTAAAACTTAAAAGTGTCTATGTTGTCTTCAATATTCAGATGTTTAATTTAGATGTTTTAAATATTAAACTTGCACTTATGAAACTTTATATGAAACTTGCATTTTGTTGTCTTCGATATGAACTCATCACATAACCTTGAATATATGAACTTGAATAAAAACTTTATCCAGCCGAATAATATTTGTTAATCCAACAGAATTATATAGAAAATGGGATTAAAAAATGACGAACAATAAATAGGTTAAAAAATGAGATTATATAGAAAAGCAGAATAATATTTGTTAATCAAGCAGAAAAAAATCTCGCGCGTTGTCCAGAAAAAAATAAATATCAAAACCACGCAGCTAGGAATCGAACCAAGTTCCATTATATTTATGACAACGGTTCGTTTGAAAAACCATTGTGATAGGGAGCACTATCTCTAGGTTATTACAACGGTTAATGGGATGTCATAGTAAGTATCATTTTATAACAACACTCTACATAACAACGTCTGCGCCCGCGTGATGATACATCTTTCGCAACCGTTATTAAATGGGCTTTACGTAGTAGTGATTGCTAACTCGAGTTTTGAAATTTGTTCTGAAATTTGGTTTAGTGGAGAAATAGAGTATCGTAAATGAAAAATGATGTTTGGAGGTGTAGCACCCCAAAATTTTCCCTACCTTTTTCTAACTTCAACTGGCTTTTGTTTCGCATTCATCTGCATATCCATTAGGTCATAATGTCATTAATCATACATTTGCATGGGATCTTAAGGTGTGGGATCAAGGTATTATGCGCAAGCTCAGGATTCTCTTTTGTTGTGAGGCTCTCATCTTCATTCAAGGTTGATTTCATATTATCGGGAATATCTTCTTATTTAGAGGTTCATCGAGCTGCAAGGTTTTCCTATTCAGAGAATTCATCGAAAGCATCGAGACATGATTTCATTGGTGTGAATCAGGGTTTAACTTCTCCCCAGTTCAGGTCATCTTCCTCAAGTCATTTCATCAGTGTACATATCAAGGAGGACCAGGATTCTTATTCAAGGTTTCCTTTAGGGAATGGATCTTGCGGTGAAACCATTGGTCATAAAGGCAAGATATCTCGTGGATTGGGTTGAAAAGCAATGGGTCATGGGGGAAAAAATCAAATTAGTATTATCCTCAGTTGCTTGTCGCTTGTAGTACAAGGTTACTATGGATTTGAAATTGGAGCAAGGGATTCATTAAGAATGCAGAAGTTCAAACAGGTCAAGATTGGTCGTGTGAATTTTCTTGGAATTCAAGTAGTAAAGACGTTGTTCTTCATCATTCATCATTTTTTTATATCCATTTCCCTAAACCGTATCTAGCTCAATAACCATATTTCAACCCATTCTATTCAAAGATCCATATTCTAAATCCAATTTAACCAAACCCATTTCAAATAAATCATTCTTTTTAAATCCATGTCCTAGACAAATTCATGCCAATTAATTTAAATCCATTTCAATTCACTTTTCAAACATCCATTACTCCATTTAATTCAAGGCCCAATTTAAATCCAATTCCTATTGTCCAAACTTGATGCTAAGCCTCAATTCCACTCATAAGGTGTACAATATCTCATCCTCTAACATTCAAAAGGAAGCTCTGTTGTTTCCTCTAGTCAAGGGAGAGTCAAATTCTAGTGGTTGTGAAAGTGGCAATGATTGTGATAATCATATCCTAGGTTCATCAACTCTTTCAACAGAGGTATTCGATAGGCCCAGCGGTCAGGTTTGGTGAATGATTTGCCTTTTACTTCAGGATCAGAAATTTGTATCGATAGTAATGTTACTGAAATTAATACCCCAACCACTGTGAAGGACACCTTCATGCCTCAATGGGAGCTTGCTGCAGAAGTGACACCAGATCATATTGGTTTGTATTTAGGCTCAGTTAAAGGAAGGGGCAATATTGTTGAAGTGAGGGAAGGTAGCTTGGTTATGGCTTTCATGCCAGCAGGTAATGACAATAAAGTAAATGGTCTTGAAGCATCTTCAGTTAAATCCCTATCTAATCTACCGAAAGTGGTTGGTGATCCCAAAGGCGATTCATTGATGGATCTGGGAAGCATTGACAAACAACTTGCCAATTCATCTGCTGATGAGCAGGTTAAAGCCGATGAAGATATATAACACGAAGCCAAAAAAAAACAGTTACAAAGACTGAAGAACTTCACACACTGAAAACACAAACAACATAATAGAGTTTCTCTTTATTAGAAATCATAACAGTACATCAGAAATATACAATAGAAAAATATACGAAAAATGCCATTCCATTTCACAGCAGCAGGTCACGAAATACTCCACTCTTTGAACACTCACTAGCTCATTCTACAACATTTATTCTAACAGAAATTCATAGCAGCAAAAGTTTGAATCAAAATACATAGCATTGAGAGGGAGATTACATAACAGCTTTCAAACAAATTCATAACAAGTTCTCAACAGAACTTTTCACTATATATCACCCTAACCAATCATAACAGAAAAAAACTTCATAACAAAATCCTAACTAATTCATCTAACCAATCTCTAACCACTTCTAACAATTTTTTTCTAACACAAACTCTAACCTCACACTCTACAGAATCTTTCACACTCTAACAGAAAAATCTACAGAGGAGCCTAACACCAAACCTCTAACAGATTCCAAAAAACCAATAACAGAAAACTAACTGCTAGCAGATTTTTATCAACCGAAACTAACAATATTGGCTAACAGAAACTCTTTACTCTCATCCTTCTTCAAGATCTGCAAATCTTCAATCTCTATCTCCAGCTTCAATCAACAATTCACCATCGACCTTCAAGCTCAAAGAAGCTTCTTCGAACCTTCATCACACACAAACCTTCAAAAGCTCCTGCAAATCCCATTCAACTTCACTCTTCCACCATCTCATTATTATCGAGGCTTCCTTAAACATCTATAACCTGCAAATCAATCACAACAATGCAAATTCAGAATCACGATTCACAGCACAAGAAATTCGTAGAAAGAAGAAGTGGAAGATCAAGAACGTGACGATAGCAGAAGCGCGAGGAGGAGAATCAATCAAATTCTCGTACCTGAAAACGTTACATCATCTTCATCCTCGTCGTGCAGCTTGCCGTTGGGATTAGGTTTAGAGTTGACATAGAAATGGTCCGAGTTGACATGCCGGGAGAGAGTTGCCCGTCGCCGGGAATTTTCGAAGCCTGAGAGAGTTAGGTTTCGTGGCAGCACGGTGAGATGATTGAAGATTAACGGTGGTGGATTGGGCGACGGAGGAAAAGACAAATAGGAAGGGAGAGGTTAAAGATGTGTGCGTCGCCGATGGCGATTTTTTGAGAAGAAAGTGGAAGCTGTGGAGGAAGAAGAGAAGCCATCGAGCTTGTTGATTGAAACGGCGCAGGGAGGTGAAGGAGTTGATATGAGCTGAATTTGCAGGGTTAGTGAATTGGGTTCTTCTTGTGTACCCAACGTGGACCGGGCTTCAACCTACATCCTCTCCATTTTCCCACACGCCCTCCATCCGTCTTCAGTTCTACACACGCATACGGTCCGTATACCCCCCTTTCACTTTATTGGTTTCTTCAGAATCTAAATTAAGTATAGTTGTGATTTGGGTTTCTAAATGTCAGCTATAGAAAGTGATTCTATTTTTAATTCTTGATTAGTGAAATAGGATAATTGTAAATTAGGTTAATTCTAGGTTAGGTTTTTTAATTGAGTTTAACCTTAATTTTAATCGATAATTAACTTCTTGATATTAGCTAGATAGTTAATTATATTTTTGAGTTAGATTTAGATTTTTGGTTTGTTTAGAAGTTAATCTCAATTAGGTATTAGAAAATAATCTTGATTTAATTTTAACTAATTAGAGTAGATTTTGATAATGGATTTGAATAATCGTTTTTAGCTTAATTGCTTAATTATTGTTTTTTGCTTAATTGCTCGTTAATGGTTTTTTGGCCTAATGGTTCACTAATTGTTTTGACTTAATTGTAGTTAGATTAATCTTAGTTAATCAATTTTAGAATTAGTTTAGAATTAGATTTTTAGGATTAATTCATAACTTTAGCATTTGTGTTTGGATTAGGAATTAATTTTAGAATTTGTTTTTTGAATTCGAACTTAACCTTAACATTTTAACATGGTTTAGTAGTTGATTAATTGTAGACTAATGTTGGTATATTTTGACTAATTGGATTTAGATTTCGATAATTGCTTTCGGATAATTTTTTTTTTTTGGTTTAATAACATTAGAACTAGATTTTTAGAATTAGAAATTAATTTTGAACTAATTAATCTTGACTTAGCTTGAATTGATTTTGTTATAACATTGACTAAACTTAGATTTTAATGCTAACGTCGACTAATCTTCTTAGTGGTTTCATTTTTTAACTTTGTTGTTTGTTTTTAAATGTTAGCTTTGTGATTTTTTTCCTAGTTGAAATTCGATATGTTGGATTAGTCTTTTAATGCTAACGTCGACTAATCTTCTTAATGGTTTCATTGTTGCATAGAATTTTTGATTAATTGTTGCTTACATTTTGGTAGCAATTCTTATTAAATTTTTGTTGATAGTTTCCATTTGAATTTTGGTGGCTAACCTAGGTTATTTTTTGGATTACCTAGACTAATTTTTGAGTTGTTTTTTTTTGTAGTTATCCACACTTGATTTGATAAGTTGTTTAAAGGTAGAAAGTGCTGCTACATACATAGCTGTTGTGCATAAGGTGAATTGTTAAATGTAGAGATGTAAATGGATATCCATGGGGACGAATACTATCATATCCGTATCCGCCCCGTTGGATAAATATGATATCTGTAACGCCCCATTTTCGACCATTTTATTTAATCGAGTCGATTAAATTATTTTGAGTATTATATTATTTTTATTTATGACTTTGGTGTGATAATATGTTGTTTTGTACTGTTATTATATTTTATCGCATTTTGGGATCGTTTGAGAGATAATTGAGAGTAAGGGTATTTTAGTCTTTTCCCTAATTATTTACTAAGTTAGTAAAAGAAAGAGAGAATTAGAAAAGAAAGAAAAATAGTAAGAGAAAGAAAAGGAGAAGAAGAAAAGAGAAGGGAAAGAAGAGAAAAGAGAGAAAAAGAGGAAAAGCTAGGAATCAAAGAAAACAACTTCTAGGAATCGATTTAATCGGGTAAGGGTGCGAAACTCGATTATGATATGATTGTGTATGATTATGTATGTGTTTGCTTGGATGTTTCTTGTCTTTCCATAACTTTTGAAGTCTAGGTTGGAAATGAGAGATATGTGAGGAATCGATGTTTTTACAGTCGGAAATCAATATAATTTGCGTTGTATGATTACCATGTGTTTATGAGTCATTGCTGATAATTGTTTTGCTGTTGGAATTGATTTGGAGTGGAAAATGAGGTTTTTGGGGGTTTTGGATCGTGTAACCCGTAACAACATTTTTCTGGTTCTGGTGTGATTCGCCAGGCGAATTTGGGATTCGCCAGGCGGATTGGGTTTTGCCACTAGCTCACAAGGCGAAGGGCTGGCGAAGGCAGATTCGCCAGGCGAATTAGTAAGTCGCCAGGCGAAATGGGAATTACAGAAAGGGGGTAGCTTCTGTAACTCTTGGAGTTTTTTTCTAAATTGGTGACTCGCCACTGGCTCGCCAGGCGAAAGGCTGGCGAATGGGAATCCGCCAGGCGAATTCTCAAGTGGCCAGGCGAATTTGGCTGTTTCTCAATAAATTCTTAGTTTTTGAAAATTCGTAACTTTTGATCCGTAAATCCGTTTTGGTCCCCGTTCGAAGCGTTGGAAAGCTTATGAAATATTCTTTCTAATAAAAATGGGTTGGAGGTCAGTAGATGATTTATTTAAGTCGTGATTTTGAAAAAGTGTTGTATTGTTGGATTTTTACCGTCGTATTGGTGTGCGAATGATGTGTTATCATGCTACATGCTTTTGATATGTAACGTATAGCTTTTGTGCTGTTATATGACGTGAGTATATGTGATAAAATGTTGTGCATGATTGATATGTATTGGTGATGGATGTATGGTGTCTGAATAGTGTGTTTTGTCGACTTTTAACCGACTTTTCCAGTGAACCGTAAATTGAATTGTTTGGATAATTGTGTATGTTGTTATACAATTGATGTGTATGTATGTGGATTATATGTGATGAATGCATGACTATATTGTGAAATATGTGTGCATTGCATGAGTGTATGTGGTCATTTTGTATGTGAAACATCATGACATGCATTCATGTGTCTCGATTCCGTGGAGAATCGGGTGTAATATCACGTCCCTGTTGGGTGTGAGTGATTGATTACACAAATGATCATTTAAGGATCCTCTGAACATTGCGTAGTCAATGGGTGTAATCGTTGCGATGAGTTACACTTGATTCCGTGGGAATCTTCAGAATGATTGTGTGCCCTTGTGGGGTTTGAGCAATCGGATTGTGTCTGCGTGAACAATCCAGAAACATCGGATGCCATGATGGTATGAGCGATGGGGAAATATCGTAGGCCCGGCAGAGAGGATATTTCCATTGAGTTCTTCAATTGAGCTCGGGTGATGAGTCGGTACCGCATGCATCTGCATAGAGTCGTGAGTCGGTCTCTATGAGTTGCATTTGTCATCATTGTATTTGTGCATTGATGAATAAATATATATATGTATATGTCGATGTGGAATGAGTAGAATTGTGCCGGTGTGCATGGATGGATAAACATGAATATGTGTGTTTATGTTGAATGATAAGCATTATGAGGAATATGCTTGGTTTTATATATATATATATATGCCTTGCGATATATATTGAGTGAGATGTGATGATTGTGACATAGTAGACATAACATGTATGTTTATGTGGAATGATGATAATGGTGAATGTATGCATAATGAATATGCTTGATGATATATCTATATTGTGATATATGATGAGTTGTGGTGAGAATATGTGTTATATGTTTATGTTGTAGTACATAATTATATGCATTTATATTATGGTTGTTTTTCTCACCCTTCTGCTCGTTTTATAATGCTCTATGAGGCATTGCAGATTAGAGTTGCTGGAGGTCTTTTGTGAAGCTTTGTGTCTTCACCCTTTTTGTCGGTCGGCTCTGATATGTGACACCGGGTAGCTAGGGTGGCCGTTTGTGTTTATCGTGTACTATGTATATGTAGATTTTGGTTTGTTCATGTATAACTTGATGTATGACAAACTCTTTAGTTGATATATATATTTATATGAGGTTTAGTACAGATTTTCCGCTTTTATTCTGTACTTGAATATGTGGGTGTAAGGAACAAAGTTTCCTCTGTTATCTGCTACCCCACTGTTGCATATCTTTATGGGCAGGTTTTGTATGAAATGTTTGGTTTCAATTGATGTGATTTCCCCGTCTATGCCATGATATTTTAAATATACTCTGACCAAATTCTGAATTTTCTTTTATTGCTTTAAATGCATGTTTATTTGGGGGTGTAGATTGGGGGCGTCACATTAAGTGGTATCAGAGCCAGTCCGTGTCAGTCTGTGTCAGTTGTGTCTGTCGCCTTGGGCGAGTTGCTGTTGTGCGGCAGTTGTGTTCTGGTGAGTTATTGGTTAACCATAGTTTCTGTATTTGGATGAACAGAATATGGCTCGGATTGTGCAGGGTGTACCGAATGTTTTGGGTAATGATGAGTTCGGAAAGAATAAGCTACCTATCTTCAAGGGAAGATATGATCCTGATGGTGCACAATTTTGGTTTGAAGAGGTTGAAAGAATCTTCCATGTGATGGATTGTGCTGAAGAGGATAAGGTGAGACTGGGAACTCACATGCTGGAGGAAGAAGCAGCTGATTGGTGGGTTAGTTTGCGCCGAGTGTTGGAAGTGGATGATGAAGAGGTTACTTGGGATTTATTTAGCCGAGAGTTTCGGAGGAAGTATTATCCTGAGGGTGTGAAGGAAAAGAAAGAGATTGAGTTTTTGGAACTAAAACAAGGCAACATGTCTATTGTTGACTACACTGCTAAGTTTGTGGAACTGGTGCAGTTTTATCCTCATTATCCGGAAGCGACTGCTGAATTTTCTAAGTGTGTGACGTATGAGAACGGATTGCGTCCGAAGATTAAACGGACAATCGCTTATCAGAGGATTAGAAGGTTTTCTGATTTGGTGAATAGTTGTAGGAGTTACGAAGAGAATCGTAAGGTGCGTGCTACTCACTATAAGAATGTGAATGACAGGAAAGGGAAACAACAATCTCGTAGTGAGGGAGGAATGTCTGGTCCTCTGAGGTGTTACATTAAGTGTTACAAGTGTGGGGAAGTAGGACATCGTCAGATGGATTGTTGGAGGAATAAACTGAAATGTTCCAAGTGTGGAGGTTCGGGACATGTCGCAGCGGATTGTAGGAAAATTAATGTGCGGTGTTTCAACTGTGGTGAAACAGGTCATATTAGCCCGGGGTGTACGAAACCGAAGGGAGCTCAGACTGGTAGGAAGGTTGTTGCATTGGCAGGAGATGAGACTACTAGTGCGGATCGTTTGACTCAAGGTACTTGTTTATTAATAGTATGCCTTTAATTGCTATTATTGATATTGGGACGACTCATTCGTTTATTTCGTGTGAGTGCGCGAAGTGTTTGAATTTGTTGCGGTCTTCTTGGAGTAGTAAGATGGTTATCGATACTTCTGCTTAGGGGTCGGTAATTTCTTCTTTGGTTTGTTTAAATTGTTCTTTGACCAATTGTGGCAAAAACTTGGGATGGATTTAGTGTGTTTACAGTTGGAGGAATTAGAATGAGATAAGTGGGGGAGAAGCTGGTACTTCTCCATGTTGCTTCAGGTGTAGAGCGCTGGCTCAGGGTGTTATGTATTGCAAGGTTATAAGTGTGGTTTCTGGTTCAAGAAGGAATGCGGAGGTAAGGTTTATGTCAACTAAGGAGTTGTGCCTTAGGTAGTTTTGTGTATAGGATGTAAGGTATGCTATTATAGTTTGGTGGAGACGCTTTATGCCTCATCATGGTTGTCGGCTGTCTATTGACAAATTGAGGAACTGATCACCCTTAATCTCTTGTTGATAGCAGACGGGAATTATGTTGGATGGAATGGACGTGTCTTTCCGGCTTTGATAGTGGTGCGGAATGGATTACTTGAAATTTAAGGAAATGATTGCGGATTATTTTGTCAAGTTGAGGAAGGCTTTATATCTGACGGTGATGCGGAATCAAGATTTTGTTTGATGGTTACAGATTGCGTTGTTGAATCGATGAGAATTCTTATATCAGAAGATGAGACGGATTAGAGGTTTGTGTATGTGGATTAAGTTGGAATGTCTCTGAGGGATAATAATTGAGTATTACTAAGGGTTGTTCTCAGAGAGTACAGTGTGAACTTAGTTGGACAACAGTGAATAGTCGAGGCTATATCTGCTAAGTGAGTAGTATGGGAATTTGCGGTTGTGTTTTGCATAGCTTAAGTTTTGAATTATGACGAATTGCAAACGATTTGAAGTTCTGTGATGGTATAGAGATTACAGAAACCTTGAGGAAACACTTAGGGGTGGATGTAATATTTGAGAGTTCCTTTTTTTGGTTGGATGTTGCAATAGGATGGAATTTGGATTGTCAAGAGCAGGAATTGTGTGTGGAGTACGGACCGTGGTATATGGTGATGATTGAGAATAAGTGTTTACTTTCAGGATTAAGTAAAGGGTATGGTATTGGTTGAGTTTGATTAGAATTACAATTGTTGGAATGTTTGACAAGCGTAGTGATGGTTTGAGTAGAGGCTTCGAAGTTAGTTAAAGGTGATTAGAAACTTGTTGGATTTTGTTGGTTATTATCGAAGGGTATGGAAGGCTTTTCCAAGATTAGTGTTTTCGTTACTTCGGTTCACTTGCAAAGGTGAGGTCGATTGTTTGGGATGTATCTTGATGAGTATAGTTGGTGTGTTAACGTAAGAGAGTAAAGTCGTGGCTTGTGTTTTTCGACAATTGAAGATTCGTGAAAGGATCAATACTATTGTGGAAATTGTTTGCAGTGGAATTATGTTGGAATATTGGAAGTATTATCTTTATGATTCTAGATTCGAAGTGGTTGGTAATTACAAGAATATTGAGTACTAGTTTGGTCTGAAGGAATAGAGACAACGAGAATGGTTAGAATTTGTGATGAGTTATGAATTTGACTTGGATTATCATTTGTGAAGAGTTATTGTTGTATCAGAGGAATTAAGTCGGAAGTTTCTATGTATGTCAGTTTTGGTGGTCTGTGGATTAGGATTGTTTGAGCAATTCAGAGGCTTGTGTCTGGTGTGTAAGATAACACGAAAGAATGTGAACAGTAGTTGTTGGGAAGTATGTGAAAAGTTAGACTTTGGACGTCAGATGGGTAGTTTTGATGGTTACGAGTCATTAGAGTGCGCAGCAGAAGCGTGATGTAGCACATTTCTTATATGTGTGTGCGACTTGTAAGAGTTCTTAGGTGGGACATTGGAGATCTGTAGGAATGTTGAGACCATTGGATGTTTCAGAATGGAAGTGTTAGGTGAGAGGCCTGAATAATGTTCATGGGTTACTAAGTAGATGGATGTTTTGGTTATAAGTTCGATTGGCGAATCGTAGCATTGATGTGATAGGGTTGTGTGACAAGGAGGTTGGTATTCTTGTTTTGTTGATGTTGTTGAGACCTTGTCGTGTCGTGGAACTTTGTGTTCTTGTTTGTGTTGTTGCCTCGTTTCCATTGTGTTGGTTCGAGTGCGAGTAGCTAATTCCTGTGTGGGGATTATGGGAGTGTTACCTAAGGAGAGGGTAATGATCCTGTTGTGTTTCGGTTCAAGAGTGAACCTGGGAGTTGTGTTTTGTGTATTCTTTGAGTTGTGTGTTAGTCGTCAAGTGCATTGTATGGGCTTTGCATCTTGTCGTTGTTGTGGTCGTCGTTGTCGTGTTGTTTGTGGTGTGCCTTGTGGTAGGCCTGATGTTGGTTGGTCGGATACGAGAGTCGTGTCCGGAGTTGTTCGTCTCGGTAATATTTTCGAGGACGAAAATTTCCAAGTGGGGGAGAGTTGTAACGCCCCATTTTCGACCATTTTATTTAATCGAGTCGATTAAATTATTTTGAGTATTATATTATTTTTATTTATGACTTTGGTGTGATAATATGTTGTTTTGTACTGTTATTATATTTTATCGCATTTTGGGATCGTTTGAGAGATAATTGAGAGTAAGGGTATTTTAGTCTTTTCCCTAATTATTTACTAAGTTAGTAAAAGAAAGAGAGAATTAGAAAAGAAAGAAAAATAGTAAGAGAAAGAAAAGGCGAAGAAGAAAAGAGAAGGGAAAGAAGAGAAAAGAGAGAAAAAGAGGAAAAGCTAGGAATCAAAGAAAACAACTTCTAGGAATCGATTTAATCGGGTAAGGGTGCGAAACTCGATTATGGTATGATTGTGTATGATTATGTATGTGTTTGCTTGGATGTTTCTTGTCTTTCCATAACTTTTGAATTCTAGGTTGGAAATGAGAGATATGTGAGGAATCGATGTTTTTACGGTCAGAAATCAATATAATTTGCGTTGTATGATTACCATGTGTTTATGAGTCATTGCTGATAATTGTTTTGCTGTTGGAATTGATTTGGAGTGGAAAATGAGGTTTTTGGGGGTTTTGGATCGTGTAACCCATAACAGCATTTTTTTGGTTCTGGTGTGATTCGCCACGCGAATTTGGGATTCGCCAGGCGGATTGGGTTTTGCCACTAGCTCACAAGGCGAAGGGCTGGCGAAGGCAGATTCGCCAGGCGAATTAGTAAGTCGCCAGGCGAAATGGGAATTACAGAAAGGGGGTAGCTTCTGTAACTCTTGGGGTTTTTTTCTAAATTGGTGACTCGCCACTGGCTCGCCAGGCGAAAGGCTGGCGAATGGGAATCCGCCAGGCGAATTCTCAAGTGGCCAGGCGAATTTGGCTGTTTCTCAATAAATTCTTAGTTTTTGAAAATTCGTAACTTTTGATCCGTAAATCCGTTTTGGTCCCTGTTCGAAGCGTTGGAAAGCTTATGAAATATTATTTCTAATAAAAATGGGTTGGAGGTCAGTAGATGATTTATTTAAGTCGTGATTTTGAAAAAGTGTTGTATTGTTGGATTTTTACCGTCGTATTGGTGTGCGAATGATGTGTTATCATGCTACATGCTTTTGATATGTAACGTATAGCTTGTGTGCTGTTATATGACGTGAGTATATGTGATAAAATGTTGTGCATGATTGATATGTATTGGTGATGGATGTATGGTGTCTGAATAGTGTGTTTTGTCGACTTTTAACCGACTTTTCCGGTGAACCGTAAATTGAATTGTTTGGATAATTGTGTATGTTGTTATATAATTGATGTGTATGTATGTGGATTATATGTGATGAATGCATGACTATATTGTGAAATATGTGTGCATTGCATGAGTGTATGTGGTCATTTTGTATGAGAAACATCATGACATGCATTCATGTGTCTCGATTCCGTGGAGAATCGGGTGTAATATCACGTCCCTGTTGGGTGTGAGTGATTGATTACACAAATGATCATTTAAGGATCCTCTGAACATTGCGTAGTCAATGGGTGTAATCGTTGCGATGAGTTACACTTGATTCTGTGGGAATCTTCAGAATGATTGTGTGCCCTTGTGGGGTTTGAGCAATCAGATTGTGTCTGCGTGAACAATCCAGAAACATCGGATGCCATGATGGTATGAGCGATGGGGAAATATCGTAGGCCCGACAGAGAGGATATTTCCATTGAGTTCTTCAATTGAGCTCGGGTGATGAGTCGGTACCGCATGCATCTGCATAGAGTCGTGAGTCGGTCTCTATGAGTTGCATTTGTCATCATTGTATTTGTGCATTGATGAATAAACATATATATGTATATGTCGATGTGGAATGAGTAGAATTGTGCCGGTGTGCATGGATGGATAAACATGAATATGTGTGTTTATGTTGAATGATAAGCATTATGAGGAATATGCTTGGTTTTATATATATATGCCTTGCGATATATATTGAGTGAGATGTGATGATTGTGACATAGTAGACATAACATGTATGTTTATGTGGAATGATGATAATGGTGAATGTATGCATAATGAATATGCTTGATGATATATCTATATTGTGATATATGATGAGTTGTGGTGAGAATATGTGTTATATGTTTATGTTGTAGTACATAATTATATGCATTTATATTATGGTTGTTTTTCTCACCCTTCTGCTCGTTTTATAATGCTCTATGAGGCATTGCAGATTAGAGTTGCTGGAGGTCTTTTGTGAAGCTTTGTGTCTTCACCCTTTTTGTCGGTCGGCTCTGATATGTGACACCGGGTAGCTAGGGTGGCCGTTTGTGTTTATTGTGTACTATGTATATGTAGATTTTGGTTTGTTCATGTATAACTTGATGTATGACAAACTCTTTAGTTGATATATATATATATATATATATATATTTATATGAGGTTCAGTACAGATTTTCCGCTTTTATTCTGTACTTGAATATGTGGGTGTAAGGAACAAAGTTTCCTCTGTTATCTTCTACCCCACTGTTGCATATCTTTATGGGCAGGTGTTGTATGAAATGTTTGGTTTCAATTGATGTGATTTCCCTGTCTATGCCATGATAATTTAAATATACTCTGACCAAATTCTGAATTTTCTTTTATTGCTTTAAATGCATGTTTATTTGGGGTGCAGATTGGGGGAGTCACAATATCCATATCCGCCCCATATCCATGTGGATATCCGTTAAGCGGATAATCCGCAGGTTTTACGATATCCGTGGATATTTACAGATATCCATGGATAATATTTTTTTTATGAAAATTATTTTTTTTAAATATACTTTTAACTTCTTTCAAAGACACAAAAAATTATTATCATATAACATCCATACAATTCGCTCTTAATTTAACAATAAAATTTCATCACATTAATTTTCTTCTTATTCACTAAAATATAATTAGATCCATACATTTCATTTTAACGAAACAAATAAAAGATATTATGATTGTGAGTTATGATGGAAGAGCGAACACGGAGGAGTAGGCAGGGAGACACTGGTTCGATAGAGGAATGACAACACTAGTTGGCTGGACTGTGAAATTATTGAAGTGGGGTATGAAGTATTGAAGAGTTTAAATACGAAATGGCTAATAGAATTTGAATGAAATGTGAAAGGTTTTCTTCAAAGAAAATTTAAAAAAAGAAATAAATATAATAATACTATTTATTTTAGAAGATGAGAAGGTAAGGTATAATAAACTAATGATATTTAAATGATTTTTATAATTTGTTAACGGATATGGATATCTGCGGGTACGGATATCATTAAACCCATATCCATATCCATTAACAAACGGATATTTAAATATCCATTTATTTTATCCGTGGATATCCATTGAGTTATCCGTCCCATATCCGTGACGGATTTTATCCACGGATATCCGCGGGTACGGATATTTTTGCCATCCCTAGTTAAATGTTGCAATTCTGTCCAGAGTTTCTTACACCTATTCAGTTATGAAAACAAGTGCTTTTGAAAGCTGTTTTTGTAAGACCCTTTTCTACCCCAAAAATGTTGCAGCAGAAACAACTTAAATATCAGAGTAAAACATCAAAATCACCTCAAAGGGTGCACATTTCTCAATTAATGCAAACTAATACACTTGCCCTATAAACAAAGGGTTGTTCCTCAAAATAAATCAAAATTCCTTCACACGGCAGCGGAACTCAAAATTTTCAATTAAAAGATTTTTTTCAACAAACATCGTAATTATCAAAATAAAACCATATCATCAAATGACAACAAAAATAAGGAAACAACATAGTTCGACTCAAAGGACCCCAACCCGATGTTACACTATCAGAGCAAGACCCTCTAAATAAACCAAAAGCAAATAAACTTCAAGGTCCTCGAAGCATCCACGGCTAAACCTGATCACCTACACGTTACCCACGTGGAGGCAACATTCAAACAGGCAGGGTGAGTAATCACAATTCATAATAATCATTATAAAACAAGATATACATAAAATGGCATTATATTCATATACAACATCTTCAGGGTCATCACAAGGAAACATCAAATCAAAAACAACATCATAAAATACAACAATGCCAACTAAATGCAAATGCATAATAAGACTGATGCATGTGGTACCAATCGTCATAATCGATGGACACTAGGTCATCACCCCTCCAAAGATCCCCCGTCAATAGGATCGATCCCGCAATCGGAACTGGAGCACATTATAATTACCTCATATCCGCACAATGGAAATGAAGCGTCGTCGCAGAGTATGCATATGAATGTATGATACACAACATCACTAATCATCATCATCAAATAAACATCATAATGTGCATCATCATTCATCAGTTCTCATATAAATAATGTCATCATATATTCTTCAAAACATCACAAATAGTCACCTCATTATCATCAAGAACATCACGGTAAATCATCATAAATATCACAGCATCAAACATCAAAACAGCACAACAACTGAAATGAAATTTCGCGAACAGCAGACGTTCGCTCCAGGGTTCGCTTTGCAAACAGGTTCGCTGGGAGCTTCGCTTTGCGAAGCTGTCAGCGAGTCCCACAGACACCACACCAAGACACCAGAAGACACCATCTGTCATACTCGCTAGTTTATTCGCTGTGCGAAGCCACTCGCTGGTTCATTCGCTTTGTGAGACTTCCAGCGAATCCCCAATTCCACTCCAGAATCATTCCAGTACCCACACTCATGTTATCGTGCATTCGCAGCGCTGCTCGCTTTGCGAGCCTTGGTGAACATTCGCCTTGTGAAGCAATTGTTCGCTTAGCGAACCTGCGATTACAGCAAATTGCTGCTTCTCACTAGTAGTTCCACAACCTCAAAGGTACCTGCGATTACAGCCCCAAATGACCCAACACATCCCTACAGCAGTCCTAATACATCACGGAAATTAAAGGCCTAAAACCTACGTCTATTAGGTCGATTCAGGACACTACAGGAAACCTTAATTTCCCTAAACCTTCAAAACTCTCAAGCTTCCTATAAACTCCCTAAATCCCTTTCGCCACCAAGTCGACACAACATCAACAGGGAAATCAACCCCAAGGTTTATTTTACCCGATTAAATTCAGCCTTATTAAATCGATTCACCAAATACCCTTAAATCATCAATTCGTCACAAAAACCCCATAAACCCTCAAACACAAACATCCACTTCAATTACATCGAATCCTATAATGAAAACAATGAAAGGTAATTACTCCCCATACCTTAGATTGTCGATTCGATGTGTTCTCTCTTGAGCCTTTGGAAACTTTCACGAAAATCCTCGCCTTTCCCTTTTTCCTCAGAGCTCTACTTCTTTTCATGGTTCACCAAAATGAATCCTATTCTCCAAATCCTCCTTTTATATTCACCCTAACCCTTGGGCCTCAAAATCCTCTTCAAAAGTCCATCTTACCCTTAATTCCTCTAGTATTATTTTAAATTAATAATAATACTAATATATTCATATTATATACTATTATTTAATTAAAATAACCAATACTCCACCAAAAATACTGACATCGACGCAGACCACCAAAATTTACAGAAATTCACGGATATAATATTTAAATAATTTAAATAAATATTCTATTAAATTTGGGGTGTTATGCTTGTGATTGGATTTTATAGCTGCAAGGCGCAGGAGCGCTGTTGTTGCTGCTGTTTTTAATTTATTGTCTTGTTTTCTGTTTCTCTTGGCGATGGACGAAGAGTCACTCAACTTCCTTATAGTTGAGATCACGGCATTGTCTTCATCTTATGGTTAACGAAGAGTCACTCAACTTCCTTATAGTTGAGATCACGACATCGTCATTTTTGTTTATTTTCTGTTGTATTTCCTTTTGGTTGAGGACGAGGAGTCACTCAGTTTGTTTCTTGGTTGAGATCACGACATCATTCATTTTGTGATTGATTTGTCTTGTGTTTACTTGTGTTGATTCACATGATCCCTTAGGATTCCTAGCTCCACTTAATATCTGATTAAGTTGGAGGTAGGAGAGACATTAGGCTTTCAATCCATGCATGACAATATTAGTTAGACTTCCCTCCTGATCCTGACCTTAGAGCCACTGATGCATTCTAACTTGTAGGATCGTGTTTCCCGTAGACCTTCCCTGAGTCCCGAGTCTTTTCTCTCGCACCTATGTGATTGAGACCGTTCCCGTTTTCCCGTAGTAGCGTGAACTACGAATGCTCTGATTCCTCTTTCTTTTCAGATTGAGGATACATAGGCCCGAGATGCGATATCTAGGCGAGCACACTAACAACTAACTCCCCCTTTTCTCTCGCACCCGTGCGATCGAGACGTTAACCAACCTATTAATCAAACCTTTTCTCTCGCACCCGTACGATCGAGACTCTTTCATCTAACAAACAAAATCGACCCTGTTAGGTCGAACTACGACTGCTCTGACTTCTTCTCTCTCGTTCGATTGAGGATACGTAGGTATGAGACACGATGTCTTGGCGAGCAACCTTTCCCTACAAACCCGTAGTCCGTCGAACTACGTCGACTCTGATTCTTCGTTCGTCCACGAAGATACGTAGGCATTGGATTGCGATAATCCTTGCGAGTCCATTTTTGTCCTTTCCTTTTCTTTCCCGTTAGCATTAGAGCTTCAGATAACCTACACCCTTTGATTAATAACAACAAGCGTGGATCCCATCGAGTACGATGGACGCGTGGGGGTGTTAATACCTTCCTCACGCGTAATAGACTCCCGAACCCAGTCTATGGTTGCGATGATCATGTCTTTCCCTTTGTTGTGGTTTTCTTCGATCGTTTACTTTCCCTGCGTCGGGATAAATAACGTTCGGTGGCAACTCTTCTGTTCTGTTTCTGCCGGTTATTTTTCGCAGATGCGACAAGAGGTAGAAGATGTAGTTTGTCTAAGCTTTAGGTTTCACGTGGATCACTAATAGTAGTGTCTTAGCCGTTGATAATCACTAAATGGACAACCAATATTTGTTTAAGGAAAGTGAATAAACTCAATAAGCCCGACACCTATAATGTTGGTAATGAGACTTGAAAAAATAAGTAAAAAACCAAAAATGTTGGTGCTAAGACTTGAACCCATGAGCAGATGCTACCTATGATCACAGTTGTTTAAAATACACGTGGTAAAAGTTTTGTCAGCATTTTGAAAAACTAAGTAAAAAACGCTACCTATAATGACGGTTTTTTAAATACCCGTGGTGAAAGGTCTGTCAGCATTTTGAAAAAATAGGAAATAAGTAACATGGTTAAAATAAACTCATAAAAATCCAAAAACATGAAATTTAATCTAATTATGTAAAATAAGAATTTTGAGATTTTCTTTAGAATTTTTTGAGACTATGAAAACAGTAAAAAATTCATTATAAATAGAAAAAAAGATGAATTTGGGGTTTTGAAGTAAAAGACCCGTAACTCTTCCAGAGTACGGGAATCATGACCGCATGGTTTTTTTGCTTTAAATGCACGAAACATATCTTAAAAAGGAGACGATTTTCCCTAAAACCGTTTTTTTTAAGAGCAAGACTTAAAACTAAACTATAGGTTATACTGACGGTTTTTTAAATACCTGTGGTGAAAGGCTGTTAGCATTTTGAAAAAATATGTAAAAAACCATAAATGTTGGTGTTGGGACATGAACCCATGACAAGACGCTACCTATAATGACGATTTTTTAAATACATGTGGTTAAAGGCCTCACATTTCACCACGGTCGTAATTTTAACAGTCATTAAAAGCATTTTAATAAGATTTAAAAAAATGCGCGCATCTAGTTTGCACTATTACAACGGTGTATATGATGCCGTTGTAAATTTGGTGTTGTTGTTTGCGCGTTTTGTAGTAGTGATATATCAAAACAACTGATAGTAATAAGTATGGTAAAATATTGTACGCTAAGTCTTTCAATACGGTTGCATTCATTTGATTCCGAAGCAAAACAAAATAAGGGTTAGATAAATAAATTGAATATTCAAATATATGATTTTGTGCTCAAATAAATATCTAAGAAAAAAAAATCCTTAAACCAAAGTAATTTTCTGCTTTTACAATCCATCTTAGAGAACTTTTCCAAACGTCTTTTTGTTTCAAGCGCTTCGTGTTTCATTTAGGTTAAATTTTCAATATTCAACATGCTTTTATAACGGATGTCCCTCATGTTTCACGCAGATCACTAATGAAAAATTCTTGAGCGATGATAAATATTAGGAAGTTGTTGCATATGTCGATGCTTATGGTTCGAGAGTTGGAGTTAATTGAACAATTCCGATATTTGAGTGTAGTATGTGAAAGGACTTGTGACATAGTGAGGTTGGACATGTTGAAGATGAGTAATGGTATTCTTGAAGAGATCAGAGAAGGTCAGATGATCGACTTAGGATTGGTTGACCAGTTGGTGTCGATTAACCAAGGTCAAGGTGGTGATTTTAGAATCGACGAAAATGGTGTGATAAGATTCAAAGATAGAGTTTGTCTACCAGATGAGCATGGACTTAAGAAGAGTATTCTTGAGAAAAGTCACCTGAGTGGCTTGATTATTCATCCCGGTTCTACTAAAATGTTTCAAGATTTGAAGTTTTAGTGGCCAAGAATGATGAAGGAAATCGCTAAGTTTGTTTATGCATGTTTGACTTGTCAAAAGTAAAAGGTTGAACCTCAAAAGTTGTTGGATCTAATGCAATCGTTAAGTATCCCTGGGTGGAAGCAGGATACTATTTCGATGAACGTTGTGTTTGGTTTACCACAGACAATGAAGAAATATGTGCAATTTGAGTGTTGATATATAGGTTGACTAAACCGGCCACTAAAAAGGGTGATTATGGAAATTTCAGAGCCTTAACATTTCATTAGATAGATATTAGATTAAAATTATGAGTTGTTAAATTTAATTTTTTTTAAAAAGACTAGATTACAATTTCTTTAAACTAGACAAAAAATTATAATATAAACTATTCTTAAAATTATAAGGATTAAATATGTTTATGGTTCTCCTAAATATTTCAATTTCATTTTTAGTCTTTTAAAATATTTCCTTCATAGATTAGGCCTTCTAAAATTTTATATCTTCACTTTAGGTCCCCAATACTAAAATCATCCCTAAAACTGTCGTTAATTCAACCGCTAAGTAATAAATCGTCGCTAAAACCGTCGCTAATTATGTCGTTAAGTTGTAAAAACCGTCTCGAATTTGCACGAGGAAACAAAAGTGTGGATGAAAAATTATATGATAACCATTCTTTGAATGAAATATTTTGAGGGACTTAAACCAAAAAATTGAGATATTCGAGAGGACCACAAACATATTTAACACAAATAATAATTTATCCATGCACTAAAAGAATAATAAAGTTTATAATTCTTCCATACAATGGTAGCACCTCGAATTAGATCATAATAAAAATTATCTCTCGAGATCATGTGATCATTTGTATGATAAGACAATCCTAGGTTATATTGTTAATCCAAAATAGCATTTCTGCATAACATTGACTCCAAAAAATGTCATAACGTTATAGCAAATAGATAATGGTAATAGACACGAGATGAAAAATCAATTAAAAACAATAAAATTTAAATAAAAAGAATAGAACTTGACGGAAAATAAGAATAACATAACAATTGTTTGTGAAAAGATAACGGAATAAAATAATTACTATGAAAATGGTACAGATTGATATTTTGTACTCCGCAAACTTAATTCATGCTATAATATTACGATGTGATTTAAGATCACATCGAAATATTAGAAATCTCATCCAATATTTTCACCCAAGTATTTTTATTAAATCTTAAATTTTGAAGTTCCAAAACTCAATTTATTTCAGATGTAATAAGAAATCTTAATATTAAATATGGTTTCAACACATCACAATAACCTCACTGCATCCATGACCGCATTTTAAAACCATGGTGTAGAGTTTTCTTCCAAAAATGAAATTTTACATATGGGAGAAATAATTGAACACGAGGCTAATTCTCGGAAAGCATAGTTTACAACCAATGCATTGAATATGATGATTTTCATGTCCTCTAAATATGGGGCGTTTTTTAAAATATATTTTGCTATTTGAAGGTCAACTATGGTATTGTCAAACTTCACAATACATGATGTGAGGTGATCAGATATGCACTTTGGGTATTTCGGGACTGTAAACATATCTAGTTCTATCCACTGCAAAACATATATAACATATAAGATTTTTGAAACAATAAAGAAGAAATTAATAAGGAACAAAAGAATTCACAAACACTAAAAATCTTATCAATAGAAAGAATTTGAAGTTTGGGGCAATTCTCGAGCAGTGCCATTACATCTTTGAAGTGTTGATTAGAGTGTAAGAACAATTCAAGATGGATTAAATTTTGAAAGGTTCTATAATAGGAATTGTTCTCTTTCTCATGAAGCCTCATATTCACCTGCAATAAAAAGTTTACAAGATAAAAAAAAAACATACATGTGATTAAATTACTTTTAGAAAACAGGATTGAAGAAGTGATTCATAATAAATTTGTAACTAACCTTAAAAAATATTTAAAAAAAATAAAATATATAAAAACCTGAGGTTGGGCATGTTGAACCTGACTAGTGGTATTTTTGAATATATTAGAGAGGGTCAGAATATCAACTTAGGATTAGTTAACTGGTTGGTGTCGATATATTAATCAAGGTCAAGGTGGTGATATCAGAATTGATGAGAATGGTGTGATAAGATTCAGAGATAGAGTTTGTGTACCAGATGTGCCCAAACTTAAGAAGAGTATTTTTGAAGAAGGTCATCTGAATGGCTTGAGTATTCATCTCGGTGCTACTAAAATGTTTCAAGACTTGAAAAAATGTTTTAGTGGCCAGGGATAAATTGGAAAATCGTTGAGTTTGTTTATGCATATTTGACTTGTCAGAAGTCAAAGGTTAGATGGAAGTGAGATAATATTTCGATGGACTTTGAGTTTAGTTTATCGTGGACCGTGGAGAAGTATGATACCATTTGGGGAGCATTCTACCTGCCACCCCCTAATTAAACCTGGCACCCCCCCCCCCCCCAATACATGCAAAAAGTCTATTTTACCCCTGTGGAAAACCCCGGGTTTATGAAATGTCCGGTGCCATACCGGATTTTTTGATCAGTACCGGATATTTCCTTCAATTTCAATATATTTTCCTGAATTTTCAGGTAATACCGGTAATTTTGAAAATGTCGGTATCTTTCACCGGACATTTTGAATTTACCGGTATAAATGTACCAGATTTTTAAAGTAACAGAAAAAGTGAAAAATGTCGGGGAATTGAAATATCCGGTATACCGGGAATTTCATGGAAACTGAAATTCCCGGTAACAGACCTGAGCTTGAAAAAAATTAAAAAAACCTGCAATCTCCATTACTGTTTCCAATAGTGTTTGATCAACAAGAACATCATCAAGATTACATGGTAAATTACAATGATATCATACGAAAAAATTACATAACAACATACGAAAAAAATTAAAACTACTGTGACTTCCTAATTTCTTCCTCCCAGTGCCTAATCCGTCCTGCATATGCTATTTTCCAGGCTCTTGCCTTTTCAGTACAGTTCTCTCTCCACCGGGATGTGATGGGAGGCAAAGGACTATCAGGTTTTAATTTTACCTAAACCCAATGGTTGTTGTTGACAAATCCAACAACAATTATTTTATGCCTACTTGCAAACATAGATGGAGCTATGGTAAGAGGGAAGAAGGTTTGGTTCAGTGTCATTGACAGGGAGACAAAAACCAAACTGTATCGGGTCGCAATAGGATAACCCATATCTGGAATCGACATCCATTTCTCTCTACCCTGTGCACCTAAGTGTGTTACTTTTAAGGAACGTTGAACCACATCAACGGTGTCATAAAACAACTTTGAAAACAATTTTGGTTGTTGATAAATTTGAGCATCCAACTGATTCCGAATCAACGCCCAAGACTCTTCACCCCTTCCAAGTAATGCTGCAATAGCCCGAAAACCACAATTTCCATTGTCACCCACATCAATAATGCCTTCAATGTATGGATGCATGAAACGAGGAAACTGAGACAAGTATTTATGCTTAGAAGATACAGTGGACGGTTGACTAGAAGGTTGACTTCCTGTTGGTTTTGTACATGATGTTTTTGTAGTCTGACTCCCCTGCGAGGCCTCACCATACTCCCACTGCGAGGGATCACGACGCACATCACTCTCTTCACCCTTTTTGCTCTTCTTAACTCCTCTCTTCGGCTTGTACTTCACCGGCGGTGGACGCATAGAAAATGTGGTTGGATAAGTTAGTTCTCTAATTTTCTTCTTCAACACCCTCTGACCTACCATATCCAAAGAATTGAAATATGTCTTCAAATCTTCACATTCTGCGTCTAAATCCATCTTTGAACCACTATCCTCTGGTCCGTCAATATGCTCTTGAATGTGTAATTTCTTCCAGAAAACATGAATTTCTTCTAAAGGAATAGACAGACCTTGTATTTGAAGACCAGCAAGTTGACACGCACAGGGTAAACCATGTGTTGATCTAATGAAGCAACCACACATTTCTTTGTTTATACCAATAATTTTGACCCGTTCTAGCTCCTTCCCTATGCGTTGTATACATTGCCTAGACACAAAACCGTACAAGTTGGTGTAGAATGGAGTGTTATACCGATGCTCAATGTTCACGATACTCTTTTCAAACGACACTCTAATTTAGCCTAACTGCAACTTCAGCATGGTGTTAACAGCATCCCAACTTCGGCATAAGTCTCCCTAACTATGTGACAACATATTTTTGAGTCTCCAATGCGCAGACTCGACCCTAAACCGCAATAATAAATACACAATTTGAAATTCTGGTATCAGATGTGTGATGTTAAGTGTGATGTCACAACAACACAATCTGCTAAATGAACAAGGCAATAAAACAGTCAATCAACACAATGAATTATTCACCCGGTTCGGTCTAACTACCTACGTCTGGGGGCTACCAAGCCAGGGAGGAAATTCACTATTAGTAGTATAAAATTACAGACTCAACAATCCTAGTTGACAATCTCCTAACTTAATCACTACCCAATGACATTTCTACCTAAGAACCTCTTAGATATGAGATACCACTCACCCCCCCTTAATCACCTCAGTGATACAACTCAAAGATTGCAAAGTTTACAACTTGATCTTGCCTAAAAGCTTTGATCAAGAAGAATACTCTCTTGCTTAAAAGCTTTAGAGAGGACAATTCCAACTTAAACAAACTATACCAATTCAAGCATGAATGACGTACAAAACAAAAACGAAAACTCTAACAACTGATACTCAGTATACACTCTCTAGTCTTCGTCCTTCCAAGTAGGGTTGCGGCTGCTTTAAATAGAAACTCAGACTTGGGCTTGGACTCCTCCAAATATCTGATTTGATTTGAATTTAAAACCAGATTTTATCTTCAAATCTTTTCATATCTTTCAGCCCTAAAAACAGCAACAAGATCTGCTCCATATCTTATTGCAACTGAATATATTTTTACCAAGATGTTCGCCTGCAATCTCTCCACCAGATCTCTCAAAACAAACTGATACACGCAGCCCTAACAAAACACAACAGACTGATGTTCTGTCAACTGATGTCAAGACATCATGTTTAACATCAGCACACAAAACGGCAACCCTAAATAACTTAACATAAACTGAATGTTAAGAACTCATGTTAAGACATCAGACATATGACATCTTCAACAACAACATTGTTTTACCAAAATTGCAGCCAATACAAGAACTAACAATCTCCCCCTTTGGCTAATTTTGTCTAAAACAATCTCAGCCAACATCAGAGATACCAGCTGCGAAAAAAAACAAAACAAATAGCTGCAACAACTTCCAAAGTTGCACAACTCAAAACTCCCCCTCAAAACAAGAACCACAGCAAACAACTAGGTAACTCTTCCCCTTTTTAGCCACAATTGGCCAACCATCAAACAGTTAGTCCCTCTTACTACTGTCAAAAACTACCAGCTAGTCCTAGGCTAGCTCTCCTTGTCAGTCAAAAGAAGGCATCACATGACAAGACAAATCATAAACATAACAGTACCATTATCCAAGATACAAAATAGGCACTCAAGGTGCAGAAAAAGATAAAACAAAAAAAATTGAAACAACACAGCTAGCTTAATCAATCTTCACCAGAATCATCAGTAGAAACATCTTCATCATCCTCATTCTCAGTTGTTGAATCACCTTTCTCAGAACCTGAACCTTCAACGTTGACATTTATGTTGACATCCTCATCATCTCCATCCTGTTCTAAAGACTTGATCAACTGCTCAAGTTTCATCTTCCTGGCAGTGCTGGTGCTGATCACCACATCTAGATCCTTGCAGGCAGACTTCAATTCTTCTATCATATCAGCTTTGGTACATGCCTTCTTGACACCAGACCCTGATGTTGAGATAATATCTGGGACATGATTCCCTACAAACAACTTGGGAAGCAAGGATAATGCAGACTCCCTCTTGCAAGCAGTATCTGAAGTAGTCAATATTCCAGGATGTTGCTTCAGGATCACTCCACAAATGAGAGAAGGAAATGCTATAGGCATTTTAATAGCATTTGTTGAAGCATGCTTCACAGTCTGATAAAAAATGTAGGACCCATAATCAAGGTTTTTCTTTGTCCCAACAGCATAAATCATCTTCCCCAAGCCAACAGAGATAGTAGTTTTGTGATTAGTGGGGACCCAATTTGCAGCACCTATCCTATGAAGGACATCATATTTGACACTAAGAAGACTAGCAGACAACTTTCCTTTCAAAGGCCAAACCTTCACTTGAGTTGCATTGATCTCCTTGCACACCTCATTGTCAGTAACTTCCAGCTCTCTATAATCTTGCTCATTTCTTCCTAGCTGTAACACCCCAAAATTTGCCTTGTTGTTTTTAGCTAACTGGCTTATGTTTATTTGCATTTCTTGCATTAGCATTTGTGCATAGCATTGGTTCTCAGCATGGGATCAAGGTACTTGGTTCATCTCAAAGGAGTCTCAAGCCTCAAGGTGGTTTGAGGGATTCATCATATTATCATAAGATCAAGAATGGAAAAGGATTTCAAGTGAATCTTTCCCTCCTAACCAGAGGGACCAAATTAGGGTTTTTGACCCAAAGGACTTCTTGAAGGGCTTTGTGGATTCAATCATGTTCTTATGGTATTCCATATGCTCACAAGTGTTCATGGAGGAAGGCTTGGCTAGTGATTCATTGTGGAGGATGTCTAGTGGATCAGTTACTTGTGAAGTAAGCAAAAGTCAACAGTTCAAAAGGAAAGTCAACCATGGGTTTTCAAGGGTTCAAATCATGTTTCTCAAGTCCATGTACCTTTATTTGGTCAAGGAATAACATGGATGACATCATTCTTCAAGAATCAAGAGTTTGTGCAAAAGTTACTAAATTTGGAAAATGACCTATAATGAGAACTTTCCATTTTTGGCAATTTTTCCACTACATTCAACTTGACTTTTCATCATCAAGGAAGCTTCAAATGAATTTTCCTCCAACATTAAAGTTGAAGATCTTTCTCTCCCATTTCCAAAAAGTACTAGAACATCTCCATGTCATTTGTGGAACTCTAGTTATGGTCAAAACAATGCAAGGTGCATTTTGAGGTTTTCCATATATTCCATTTTTCCACCTTTTGCAAATTGGTTCAAATTGAAGAATGATGACCTCTAATCATTGAATTCACATTTCCACATCCAAGTACACCTCATGAGGATCATTTTTGGCCTTTGAATCAAGTCATTTCATGTTATATTCATCACTTATTTCACATTATACAATTTTGCAAGATGGATTGAAACTTGCAAACCAAGACATTTCGAGGCCCAATTCCAATCCATTTGTGATCAGCAAGGAAAGTGTGAGTGATTCATCATGAAAGGCATGGGAATGCACGTGTGGATTAGTGGTGGTATCACTAATTGCATTTTTGCAAAACACTCCAAAACTCATTAACCAAGGGATTAACCAATTGCTAATCATGATCAGTGGACTAATGGAATGTATATAAGCTAACTCATGCCTTCACAGCTAGGTCATGCATCCTCATTTGCTAAGATTTCACATTTTTGCTCAAATCTTCTCCTCTTCGATTCTCTCTCATCTTAAGAGTTTTTTGAGAAATTCTTTCATATTCTTGATCCTTGAAGTTCATAGAACAAGAAACAACTATTGGTTTGAGCTTATAGCAAGGAAATCATAGGGTTCGAATTTGGAAACCACTTCTGCAAATCTCAAGATCTATACCAGATTCAAGCTCTAATTGCATTTATTTTGCAATTAGAGGTTCAAAGGATTTGATCTGCAGCTTCCAGAGGGTTTTCTTGGTGTATTTCAAGTTCTACAAGCTTCAGGTAAGGTCCAGATTCATGCCCTTATAATGTGATAATTTTGTGCGCATCTTGTTCCTTGATTGTTGCTGAGCATGTTGATGTGTTTAGAATTGATTTTGGACGTGTAACATGTGCATAATGTGGATATGAATTTTTGAATCTCAAACTTTCTTTCTTCGATTTGCCTCGTATGATGATTGTATGCTAATTTAAGTTGCATATTCTTGTTCCTAGTGAAAATCTGAGTTGAAATGTGGTAGAGTTTTTTATTTCTGGAGAAATGTAAGTTGATGTCCACCGGAGAAGACGACCGGAGCCCTAGCTCCGGCGTCTGGTTTTGTTTTTCAGTCCTGCCAGTGTTTTGTGAGGAAGACATAATCTGGACCGTTGGTGGTCCAGATCTGATGGTCCAGGATGAGCCAGGTCATTTATTTTCTTGTTTTAATTTTAATATGTATGTGTGTCCCTCCATGCTTACTATCCTACACGCGCAGATCTGAACCATTCATTGTGTATACCTTATGATCTGTTGACTCCTTCTCATACGTTGATTTAATCCAATGAACCTGATTATGCCAACACATTAAGGTGCCACATGCCTATCACGTGCTTTATTTTTTATTTCTGCATGGTTTGGTGTGTGTGCGTGCATCATTCTTAACATGTGTGTGTGGATCTGAGCCCTTCATCTTAATTACCTTGGTTTTGTTGACTGCTTGTGAGCCTTTGGATGAATTTGATGGTGGGTGTGGGGTGTGTTGACTTCGCTAATGGGTCTTTTGACCTGGGCTTGATATCCACACCTCCCCCTTGAGCCCATTTGCCATTCTGAACGTGGAATTGTTGCTTGTTGCACCCCCTGGCTTATTTTATTACTTTTATTTTCATTAATTGTTGCATTTCATTTTCATTTTTTTAAAATGAGTTAAAAGCATCAAAAAATTATGAAAAAATTCATGAAGCATCTTTGGCATTTTATAAAATTTTTCCAAATTTTATTTTCCATTTTTATTTTATTTTTAGCATCTGAATTAATTGTTGCTTTAATTTCTTTTTGATTTGTTTCATATATGCACACCTTAACTTGCTGATTTTATTTCTCATCATCTACAAAACATTTTGAACCCATTCTTTTTGCATTGTTTCACCAACATATTGAAGTGCATAAAAAAATTTTTCTCATATTTTTAAACTCTTTTCATATTCCATTTTGGTCTCTCTCTTTTGCATATTAGTTCATAATTCCTATGTGACTTTGCATGATTGATTGAAGGACTTATCTTGTGAATTTTTGCATGAGTTTTTAACATGATGTTTACCCCTGGTTGAGGTGTTTTAATATTTAATTTGGTAATTTCTGAAGATGGTTTGCTAATTGTTTGATTGCTCTTTGTTTGAGGTCTTCTTTTGTGCACATCTTTGATCATGTTTGATTACTTGTTTGAGAAGGCACTTGTGCCATTGTTTGGGATTGTTTCTTTGACTTCATAAACCATGTTTGAATCATTATAGGTCATTTTATTGCAATTATAGGTCATTGGTGTGAGGTTGTTGCATATTTTGTGCACATGTTCAATGTTTGATTTGCATGCCTCTTTTGACTTATCTTTTCAATTCTTCTCATCTATGACTCTTCTTGGTTTGTGTTTGGTTTGTGTATGTCATGCCATATCACTTCTTTGAATCTCATTTGATGTATGTTTCTGACCCTGGAGCTTTGTATTCATGTCATATGCTATTCATGTTTCATTTTGCATCCTTTAACATGTTTCATATACATGCTTCTTTCTTCTTCTTCTATGATTCTTAATGCTTGGATACTTGCTTGTGTGCCTTGTGTGACACTTGTATAACATGTTTAGGCACATGTTTAGGTCATCTACATTCTGAATTGGATTTTATTTGAAGCATTCTTGCATGATCACCTTGCATATCCACTCATTCTTCTTTTACTCCTTCTTTGATGACTTTCTTGGATGTTTTGCCACTTGTTTGCATTCTCTTTGCTTGAGTTTGTTTGGTAAACATTATGGGTCACCCTTAAGGTGTACATTCTGACTTGGATGAGTTTCATTTGGTTTGTAACCATTTATCTTTGGATTGTGACTTGTTTGGGTTTCACTTGTCTTATTGTTGCTTATGTTTGTTTTTGCTAACCATGTAGGGGCTAATGGTAAGTGAATGGGATGTGGATAGTTATCCACATTATAACTTTTCCTTCCTCTTTTAATCTTTCATACTTGTGTTTGCTTTAGCATTTAAGATGCTTCTTTCTTCTCTCTCACTCTTTCTCATCCCATGAATCTCAAGACTTGCTTAAGTCTTGGATTCTTTTCCCCTTAGAGCTACCTAGTCCAACTTAATTTTTGATTAAACTTGGAGTAGGATTAGCATTAGGCTTTAGGTAGTCGTCTCTCCTAAGCCTCACTAACCCTAGGTTACCCATGCATGATAACATTAGGACTCTTAGTTTCCCTTTAGAGTTTCCTTTGGGTCTTCTCTCTTCTCATCTCAAAACTTCTTGAAAACACTTAATAAATATAACGCATATTGCGCTCGAGCCTTAAGTGTAGGAAATGAAGAACGAGGGGTCTCCCCTCCTCTTCTAGAGTGTTTAGTATACGTCCTATTTGGGGGCGACCATGCGATTCACTCGTTCCCACATGGTAGACTTTGGTTCAATGTAAGTTACGAACTAACTTAAAACACTTCTGTCTAAAAAACCCCAAACAAATTCAAATCTTTTTATCCTTCGGGATTGTTGGGTTTCAAACTTCATTTTCAGAAAAGAGCTCGTCGCTCATGTAAAAAACACTTACCCATCCGTGGTCGTACCCACGAACTACATCAGCTCTGATTCCTCTCTCTCGTCCGATTGAGGATATGTAGGCACAAGACAGTGATTGTCTTGGCGAGCAACCTTCCCCCACAGTTCTCGTCCGAACTACGTTGACTCTGACTTTCCCATTGCACTGAGGGAGTACGTAGGCCTAGGACAACGATAACGTCCTATCGAGTCACTTATTTTTCTTTTCTTCTTCGTTTCTCCGTTCTTGTTTCTTCTCCGGTCCAGTAGCAGTGGAGCTCTAGACGACGACACCCTTTGATGCAGACAGCAAGCGTGGATCCCATCGAGTATGATGAACGTGTTGGGTGCTAACACCTTCCCTTCGCGTAACCGACTCCCGTACCCGTTTCTCTTGGTCGTGAGATCATGCTCTTTCCCTTCCCTCAGGTTTACGCAGTGTTTCCTTTCCCTCTCTTGGGATATATACACATTGCTGGCGACTCTGTGTTTTTCCGCGCCACTCTCGCGTTTGTACCGTTGGATGCGAATCTTTCGGGAGCGACACTAGGTAGGTGTTGATAACCTCAGGAGAAAAATCAATACACTTACCTCTCACATATACTTTTCTAAAGTCCACACTCCTTCTGTCAGTAATGTCCACGGGAATGTTTACAACAAACTCCTTAACTAGCACATCATAACATTTGGAGAACCCAGAAACAGTTTTCATCAACCCAACAAACTTAATCAGCTCCATAACTTCCTTAATCTCCAGAGCATCTTTGCCAAGCTCTTTTTCCAGAGCCAATCTTCTTTGACACACAAACTTCCACATGTGAGCACTTCCAGTATAGTGAAAAGAGATGTTGTCCACAGGTACATCAGGAACCTTCTCAGCAATCCTCTTCAAAATGGACCTTCTCACTGGAGTGATGCCTTGAACATCCTCATCAACATCAAACTCAGAGTCAGAGTCTTCTCTTATCTTCCTCTTTTTGGATGAGCCAGCAGCCTTGCTCCAAGACTTTGCAGGGCTAACAACATGAGTCTTCTTCTTTTGCTTCTAGTTCTCACCTTAGGAGATGAGTCAACAGTCTTCCTTTTTCTAGATTTCAATCTTTTTGCAATACCTGGAATTGCATTGCCAATAACCTCATTGTCTGACAAATCCTCAACATTCACAACCTCAACATGCTTCTTTACTTTGGGGCTAGAAGAAACTTCCCTAGCAGGTGATGTTCTAACATCAGGTTCAACATCAACCCTAGCTCCAAAATTAGGATCAACATCAGCTTCAGCTTCAGTTTCAGCATCTTCAATGACAGAAATAGCCAACTGGTGAAGATTGGTTTCAGCTGGTTGCATGTCATCATTTTTACCTTCAGATTGCACATCAACCATTTGAGCCAAAGGTCTTGATATTCCAGCCACAGGAATCCCTTTCTCAAAAATATTAGTGACAATCTGACCTATACTTTTATCAACATCTACAGTCTCTTCCTCATTCTGATTTCCAACAACTTGAGGAGTGGAGGTCCTAGGAGTAGATTTATCTCCAAACAGAATGCTAGTAACAAACTCTCTACTTTTCCTATCATCAAATTTTTTACCAGCAGAATGATCAGAAGATTTACCTGATGTATCATGAGAAGGCCTTTTTGTTTGCAGCTTGTCAGGTCTTGTCTTAGAAACTGGAATCATTGAGAGAGGGGCTATATCCAAAGCTTCATCCTCAGAAACCCCTTTCGTCGAAACTCTAGGTTTTGTACGTGAGGGACTCTTGGATGCAGACTTCTTGGAGGGAGACGACATTTGTTGAGACATTGTTCCTCTGTAGCAACTGATGAACAAAAATGTGTTGAGACTTCTATTCTTTGGAGAGAAGATGAACAAACTACGTGAACGAGGATTGATGTAGCGTGTGGAGGCAAAGTGGGGAAATGATTGCATAGGGTAAGAGGGCTGCTTTTGTTGAGCACTTAAAAGCCCATAAATGTAATTCCCCCACCAAAATGTATAACATTTCAAATTTTTGAATTTTAATAAATGTTCAGCACAAGTCATTAACATCTGTTGACTTTTACACATACCCAATTTTCCTCTTACGACGTCACAATGTTCATCACATATATCCTAAGAGAAACTGTCATTACACCTCCTTCCTGTATGGTCAACCTCAATGATCTTGCTTTCCCTAAGATTAACACTAGAGTGTTTGGTGATCCTTGGAATGTCACAGTAGGATGTCATGACATCATGCTTGACATTGCGATCAATCAGACTTTGTTTCGCCTCTAGATGTTCTCCCTTTTTATCCCATAGATAGCAGTTATCTTTGGACTTAGCACCCTTCATGACAACTTCACCTTTCTCATTAGTGACAATACATTCAGCTTTAGTAAAGTGAACTTTAAGTCCTTGCTCACATAGTTGACTAATACTGATCAAGTTGGCCTTCAATCTTTTGACCAATAACACATCATCTAGTCTAGGAGCACCTGCACAACTCAGTCTTCCCACACCCTTGATTTCTCCTTTGACACCATCTCCCAAAGTTACACAGCTGGAATAATGTTCAACATTCAACAAAAAACTCTTCATACTTGTCATGTGCCTAGAGCAACCACTATCAAAATACCAGTCCTCTTTGGCAGAACCAGTTAAGGACATCTGAGCTAACAAACAAGTGGCACCATCCTTAGGAACCCATTGCTTAACAACAGTAGGACTATCCTGATTCTGTCTAGGTTGGGGATTAGGTTGAGGATATCCATAGAGCTTGAAACAGAAAGATTTCAAGTGGCAAAATCTTCCATAATAGTGACATCTCCAGCTGTGAAACTCTTCTCTAAAGTGATTAACATGTTTTCTGTTATACTGCTGAGGCTGCCTTCTACCATAGTATTGAGACTGTCTCCTATGATAATGGGGTTGTCTTCTGTAATGATGATTAGGCTGCCTTTTCCCACGATGATGGGGCTTTCTTCTGCCATAATAGTGAGGCAAGTATTATTAGGACCATACATTTTCCCATGATGTTGAGACATAGGTTGGGACATGTTATGTTTAGGTCTAGATGCATAACCTTTCCCATGGTGTTGAGTCTTCTGATGAGGTACATATTGCTTGGGTCCTGACACATGAGCTTTCCCTTGATGTTGAGACATCTGATGGGACAAGTTATGTTTGGTACCAGAAGAACTAGCATCAGAAGAAGATTTCTTTTCACCATTAAATCCCAGACCAGTCTTATCACTCGCTCCTTTTCCAACTTGAAGAATTTCATCCAGAGTTTCAGTTCCACTATTCAACATTCTGATGGATTTGGACATTTGATCAAGCTGGGATTTTAACATCAGAACTTCATTCTCAAGTTCAACTTTATCAGCCTTAAGCTGGATTATACTTTTCTTTTGCTTCTCCCTTTCTTGACAAACCTCTTCACTTTTCAGACACAACTCTTTATAGGAGGTTGCTAGCTCTTCAAAGGTCAGATCATCATCACTAGACTCTCCATCAGAAGCACATATTCCAGTCAATGCCCTAACATGCTTGGCAGTCTCTTCATCAATCTCACTCTCAGTATCAAACCAGGAAACAGATAACCCCTTTTTCTGCTTCTTGAGATATGTAGGACATTCTTTTCTGACATGACCATAACCTTCACACTCATAGCATTGGACTCCTTTGTCAAGATTAGGCTTCTCCTCAGCTGTAGTTCTCTTGTTGATGTCAGACGAGATGTTCTTAACATTTGGTCTATAGTTCCTGTCCATTCTTTTTAACACCTTATTAAACTGTCTTCCTAGAAGAACAATGGCATGGGACAACCCCTCCTGAGACTCAGGACTATTCTCTTTCTTAGCATCTTCAGAACTAGATACCAAAGCTATGCTTTTGGTCTTCTTTTCAGGTTCCTCATCCATCCTTAATTCAAAAGTTTGAAGAGAACCAATCAACTCATCCACCCTCATCTTGCTGATGTCTTGAGCTTCTTCTATAGCAGTCACCTTCATTTTATATCTCTTGGGAAGGGATCTAAGAATCTTCCTTACCAGCTTATCTTCAGTCATTTTCTCTCCAAGGGCACTAGAAGCATTTGACAGCTCAAGAATATTCATGTGAAAATCATGAATGGTCTCATCATCCTTCATCTTCAGATTTTCAAACTTTGTTGTCTGTAGTTGAAGTCTTGACATCCTGACTTTGGAGGTTCCTTCATGAGTAGTTTTCAAAACATCCCAAGCCTCCTTAGGGACTTCACAAGTGTTGACCAGCCTAAAGATGTTCTTGTCAATACCATTAAAAATTGAATTCAAAGCCTTAGAATTTCCAAGCGCAAGTTCATCTTCTTCCTTGGTCCACTCTTCCTCAGGTTTCAGCTTTGATGTTCCATGTTTTTCAACAATAACAGGATGTTTCCATTCTTTTAAAACAGCCTTCCAAGCCCTGCTGTCCAAGGACTTCAAGAAGGTAACCATGCGAGGTTTCCAATAATCATAATTTGAGCCATCTAGAATAGGGGGTCTATTCACAAATCCACGACTCTCCTTGTCCATAGAACCAGAAAGTAACAACCCTATATCTCACCCAAATGCAGAGCAGGATTGCTACTCTGATACCAATTGAAATTCTGGTATCAGATGTGTGATGTTAATAGTCAATCAACACAATGAATTGTTCACCCAGTTCGGTCTAACTACCTACGTCTGGGGGCTACCAAGCTAGGGAGGAAATTCAATATTAGTAATATTAAATTACAGACTCAACAATCCCAGTTGACAATCTCCTAACTTAATCACTACCCAATGACATTTCTACCTAAGAACCTCTTAGATAGAGATACCACTCACTCCCCCTTAATCACCTGAGTGATACAACTCAAAGATTACAAAGTTCACAACTTGATCGTACTTAAAAGCTTTGATCAAGAACAATACTCTCTTGCTAAAAAGCTTTAGAGAGGACAATTACAACTCAAACAAACTATACCAATTCAAGCATGAATGGCGTACAAACACAAACGAAAAACTCTAACAACTGATACTCAATATACACTCTCTAGTCTTCGTCCTTCCAAGTAGGGTTGTGGCTACTTTAAATAGAAACTCAGACTTGGGCTTGGACTCCTCCAAATATCTGATTTGATTTGAATTTAAAACCAAATTTTATCTTTAAATCTTTTCATATCTTTCAGCCCTAAAAACAGCAACAAGATCTGCTCCATATCTGATTGCAACTGAATATATTTTTACCAAGATGTTCGCCTGCAATCTCTCCACCAGATCTCTCAAAACAAACTGATACACGCAGCCCTAACAAAACACAACAGACTGATGTTCTGATGTTCTGTCAACTGATGTCAAGACATCATGTTTAACATCAGCACACAAAACTGCAACCCTAAATAACTTAACATAAACTGAATGTTAAGAACTCATGTTAAGACATCAGACATATGACATCTTCAACAACAACATTGTTTTACCAAAATTGCAGCCAATACAAGAACTAACACAATTAAACATCAATTATGCTAATTTATAAAATCAAATAAGACGCAGGTATACCTGTTCGTTGTTGTGTTTCCCATGTGAGGAACTTTGTTTGTCCATGCAGAAACAAACCTTTCTTTATACGGTGTCAACCATGTTTCTTTCACATAGTTAACAAACGAAGGTATGTCAACACAAACAGTCTCAAAGTGCTTCAAGTGTATGAGATACTCACTCTCTCTATTAGCATACATGATTTTGTTCCACAGCTCCATGACATGTTCATGTCTTTCTGATTTAACATATTCCTTACATTTCATGCTAACATTTTTGGAAATGTGGAACACACATAACAGGTGTGTTGAACTAGGAAACACAACTTCAAGTGCATTCATCAAGGCAAGTTCTTTGTCAGTCACAACAACATTTGGTAGCAATTTCTCAGAAAAAAACAATTCTTTCAGCTTCTCCATTGCCCATTTGAAATTCTCCTCCCTTTCGTGTTCCAAATACGCAAACCCTACAGAAAACGTCAACTTGGTTGACGTAATGCCAACAATCTCAAGCAACGGTAATCGGTACCTATTAGTCTTGTATGTACAATAAAAAATCAACACCAAGTGAAACATATTCAACAGCTTCACTGAATCAGGATGTGTCCAGAAAATATCAGCAACAACATTTGAGTCTTCCCTATTTCTTGTCCAACACATGTACTTTTCTTTATGAATAAGACTCAACAACATTTGCATTTCCGTCAATGAACCTCTCTTGCTTTCATGGTACGTAGATCTAGCTTTATATACTTGCTTAACACTCGTGAGGTTTTCTGGATCTTGGTCTTTCAAGGCAGAAATTATGTGTCTCGGAGGCATGTTATACTTCGTCATGTTATTCACAAATTGTCTCTCATGAGGTTTTAGACGGCCTAATATGTCATGCCCTGATAAATCCTAAGATAATCTATGATTGTGAAACCCACACATAACGCTCACACTCCAACGAATACCACTTGGCGAAGACCTCAGCCGAAAGGTACATTTCACTTTCATACTATCGAGACCATCCTTCTCCGATGAATGACTCTTTCAGAATGAATTGTCACAACTATGATACCATGTTGCTTCCCAATATTCTGCGCCCAAGCTAATACGTCGGATCGGCTCTCAAAAATCTGTCGTTCAAAAACATAACACCTTATAGTCACACAAAACATGAAATCAAACGAAATAATAGTAAATTTTAAGCGTCTACGTATAATACATACTTTGTCAGTGGTGAAGAACTGAGTGTAATCGCTACACGAGTCGGTAGAAGACCCTGACGGTTCGGGAGCACAAATGGCAAGCATTTTTTATGACACATACCTGTTACCGAAAATTTCGTCCAAAACGGGAATTCTCGGTATACCGGACATTTAAAATTCCCGGTACTTTGATAGATACCGGAAATTTTGAAATTCCCGGAATGGTTCTACAAAATTACACCGGTAAAATCAGAATTACCGGTTTTTTGAAAATTCCCGGTATTTTGCACCGGTAATTTACTATTTGTACTACCGGTATTTTTGGGTTACGGAATTTTCGAAAAACACTACCTGAAATTTTGTTTTGTACTACTGGAAATTTTGTTTTCAAGTTTCTAAAAAAGTGATTTTTTGGGTTAAAAAATGTTATTTTTTATGTAAATAATATCAGGAATGATACGGTAATAATGAAAAATCGGGGGTGCTAGGTTTAATTGGGGGTGGCAGGTAAAAGTGTCTTGTCCCATTTGGGTGTTAGTAAATAGGTTGACTAAATCGACTCCTAAAAAAAGGTGATTATGGAAAATTCAAAGCCTAACATTTTATTAGATAGATATTAGATTAAAATTATGAGTTGTTAAATTTAAACTATTTAAAAATACTAGATTACAATTTTTTCAAAATAGACAGAAAATTATAATCTAAACTATTCTTTAAGTAATAATATATCCATGCAGTAAAAAAATAATAAAGTGCATAATTCTTCCATACAATGGCAAACACCCTCGATTAGGGGTGTGCATGGTTCATAAACCAAACCAAATTGAACTAAATATATGGTTCAGTTTGGTTCTTAAAACTACTTTAATGAAACCAGTTTATTTTTTAAAAACTGGTTTATATTTGGATTGGTTTGGTTCAAAACTGGTTTATACCAAAAACCGGTTTTTGGTTGGACTATTTTTAAAATCAAATTTTCTCAAACTTGTTTTTGACTAAAACTCAGTTTTCAATTCAAACAACATTTTTCTAACACCATCCAATCGTTTTAAATCCATTTTTTGAAACCAATAACCTCTCGACGGTGGTAGATTTTAAATGTCAATTATAATATTTACGAAATTCGATCAACAATAATTTGATTTTTGCAAGAATATAGAATCAATAAAAATAATAAGAAAGGGCAAAAAAACAAATCATAACAAAACAAAAATGCATTGTGACTTGAAAATCTAAATGATTTTACTAGAGAATTTTTTTACTTGAAAATCAACCGAATATATTCAAAAAATATAATTAAGAGCCATGATTAAAAAAAAAAGGAGATTTCAACTTGAGAGAGGATTAATGAAGACCATAAATAAAATTGGTGGCAATGCATTAATGTGTACTTAAGTGTTGTCTTGATATCTACAGTATATTATTAATTTATAATCATGAATTAGAGACAAGGTGAAGAGTATATTGGTTAACCATTTATATATTGGTTTTAAAAAGTGGTTATTGGTTTTTTATGGTTTTAATGAAATGGATCCGGATCAGTTTTAATCAAAATAATATGGACATTTAAAATAGGTGCACCATATTTTTAAAATTGGTTCTTGTGAACCAGTTTTTTTGCACAGCCCTACCCTCGATCAGATCATAATAAAAATTATATCTCTAGATAAGACAATACTAGGTCATTGTTAATCCAAAATAGCATTTCTGCATAGCTATGACTCCATAAAATGATATAACGTTATAGCAAATAGATATCGGAATAGACACAGATAAAATATCAATTAAAAACAATAAAATTTAAATAAAAAGAATAGAACTTGACAAAAAAATAAGAATAACATAACTGTTTGTGAAAACATAACGGAATTAAAAAGTTACTATTAAAAAAATGGTACAAATTGATATATGGATCTCAGCAACTGCCATTCCACCAACAATATTGTGATGTGATATAATATTAGACATCTGATCATATTAGAAATCACATCAAATAATCTTATCTTTATTTTTTCAAATATTTTGGTTAAATCTCAAAATTTTAGAACTCTAAAACTCAATTATTTCCAATGTAATAAAAAATAGTAACATTAAATGTGTTTATAACACTGTTTCAATGCATCGCAACAACTACAATGATCTCTCAATGGCAATATCAGCAACTGTATCCGTATTCGCAACCGCAACTTAAAACCATGGTATGGAATTTTCTCGCAAAAGTGAAATTTTACATATGGGAGAAATAATTGAACACGAGGCTAATTCTTGGAGAGCATGCATTACTACAAATGCATTGAATATGATGATTTTCATGCCCTCCAAAAATGGGGCGTTCTTTAAAATATATTTTGCTATTCGAAGGTCAACTACAGTGTCGTCAAACTTCACAGTACATGATTTGAGGTGATCAGATATGCACTCTGGAACATAATTTGGGTATTTCCAGATTGTGAACATATCTAGTTCTATCCACTGCAAAACATATATATAATATAAGATTTTTGAAACAAAAGAAGAAGAAAAGAATAAGAAACAAAAGGAATTCACAAACACTTATAACCTTATCAATAGAAAGAATTTGAAGTTTGGGGCAATTCTCGAGCAGTGCCATTACATCTTTGCAGTGTTGTTTTGAGTGTAAGAACAATTCAAGATGGATTAAGTTCTGAAAGCTTCTGTAATCCGAATTGTTTTCTTTCTCAGGAAGCCTCATATTCACCTACAATAAAAAATTTACAAGATAGAAATAAATCACTATTTTTATAATAAAAAATAAATTGTAATTAATTCACATCACCACATCACAATTACTTTTAGAACACATGTATGTGTACCATGGAAAAGTCTTTAGGATTGAAGAAGTGATTCATATAAAATTTGTAACTAACCTTTAAACAAAATTAAAAAAATAAAAATAAAATATGTAACTTACCCTAAGTTTTAAAATCTGAACATTGTAAATGGCTGTATAGGAAACAACAGTATCGTAGATATCTGCTCTGATTAACTTCGATAAGGTTTTTGACTGTCCCGTGTTAACCATAAAATTCTCCTCTGACTTCAAATAGAAAACATGAGCAATCAAATCTTCCAAAACGGGACATCCATAGAGAAGCTTGTTAAAATTCTCGTGATTTTTCAAATAAACATCATTCAAATGAAGGGTCTTAAGCAAGGGAAGATCGACAGAGATCTCCATTCAAATGGAATTTCGTTAGTTTGAGAACCACAAGCGTTGGGAAGGTGAAAATAGTTGGTGGCAAGGTGATTGTGTGATTGAAATTAACTATACTAGAGTATAGGTGGAGATTCTCTAGAGGATGCTGGTTTAGAGTTTGGATCCAGTTGTTGAAGATACCGCAAATATTGAAACTTCTACGTTGCCGCCAATATCTAGAATCACATCTGAGGTGAAACGTTCTGATAAGTTCTGTGGAGAGAATGACTGTGTCAACGAAGCTACAGAAACGGTAGAAAGCATCTTTGTCTTTAACGGATTCGTCGTGGAAGTGGAGAGCCGTGAGTAATTTGATGAGTGGAGTCCACCTCTTGGAGAGAACGGCGGTCGAGACAGCAAGTTTGGTTGGAACGAAAGAGAAGATGCGAAGGAGTAAATCATCCTGTAAATTGCTGATCCTATCAATGGGTGCTGCGTTCTCCATTACAACGAAGTGATATTTTAATGAATTGAAACCCTAAAAGTTGGAGAGCAATCGCTTTCCTTTTAAACCTAACAAAATCAGTTTTAAAGGATGACGACGATAAATTGAAACCAAATCTATTAATTCAAATTTGATATAAAACTTAATGCTAATTTTCTACCCTAATATAGAAGATTTTTTTCACTCTCCGCCCATTTATCCATAAATGCCATATACCTTTTATGTTTCAACTATGCATGGGATAGTCTAGCATAATATTAAGAGATATCTGATTCATATTAAATACAATCAGCACTGCTATCTTGACACTCATTCCTACACCTACACCGTATGTCCGTACGGTACGGACGGCAATGTTCATATTCGAACAACACTGTTCATGCACAGACAAGAACTGGTCATGTACGGACAGATACTATTTCCTTACGGTACGAACGACACGGTTCATGTACGGACGACACCATTCACCGTACGGACATGTACTGTTCATGTACGGACGGTACTATTCACCGTCCGTACATACGGTCGAGGTGTATGGATTGGTGTCAGAATATCATTTTTGAAATACAATTTATGAAAACAACTTAAAACAATTAAATTAGTAAATCATAAATCTATTTCAGATTAATTTTAATCTCCAATCTTGTCATTTGAATAGAACATTGCCTCACTTATAATCCTAAAATAGAGAAATTGGATTCACTTTGAATTTATATTGCTCTCCTTCAAGATATAATTTTAAAATGAGATTATTAGATAAAAGAATTTTTTTTTAAATAAAAATTACATAAATACCATTAAACAAAAATTAAATATAATAAAAAGAATATATATTAAATTAGAATAAATATTGATTTTTACAAAATATAAAATAAAAAAAAAGAAAAATGACACAAATATATTAAAAAACAACAATAATGAAAAAAAAAAAGAATGAACCTATGAACATGCACAAAGAAAATAACATTGATGTTATAAATAATAGATGCTATAGGCAAAGAAAAGTAATATATATATATATATATATATATATATATATATATATATATATATATATATATATATATAGTTTGAAAATACTAATAGTAGTATATATTTGTGTTATTTTTTTTATAAGCAAAATTTTCATTTCAACAGGATACTAAGGGGAGTATCCAACCCTGTACAAAAAACATCAACTGACCCAAGCGATATCTACAAAAATTCGCAAGGAAAGTTGATATTAATGGATGTGTTTCCAAGCGCTTCTGGTCTTGTGGATTTATCTCTGAGATTCCTCCAGATCACGTTTTCCTGCGTCAATAGCTTGGTCGATCCCTCATTATTAGTCTGTCGACGCGTCAACATTAATGCTCTTTAAAACAATTTATGAATGCTTTCTCACATCAAATGTCTTTTCATTGACATTCTCTGTTGGCTTTCTACTACCTGAAAAATCCAACTGTAACAGATATCCCCAAATAAATGTCACTATCGACCCATACCTGAAGGGATAAGGGTGACATTTTTTGTAACCACTTTTTCATTGTTCATATTCTGTATCACGTCATCTCAGTCATGACTATTGTCAGTCATCATGACTAACTTTTTTTTTACCAAAATGTCACTTCTGAAAGTGTGCAAACGTCATCCCATCATTACTCTGAATCCCAAGTTCATTGAGTAACCACTAAACATTTCATATTTCGAGGCTACTCACTGGCTCGAAACACTTCGTCTGGCCACGATCTTGAATTTTTTTTTTGCCTTTTTCCTTTGCTTATTAAATCTTTTCTTTTCTCTAGCATATATTTTCTTTCCTCATTTTCATCTTTGAATACGACTAAAGAGAAACCCTAAATAATGTTATCCAACATTTTCTGCCTTTGTAATTCTCTCATGTGCAGTATTTGATTTTAGAAATGGCACCCAAACGTCTTACTCACGGACACCGTTCTTTTTCTGATGTTCTTGATGAACTAACTCCAAGCAACGATTAGACGTATGCCCCGAAACAACCTGTTGAAGATGCTAGTAGACGCCCTTGGTATACGAAGTTGTTGGTTCCTTATTCAGTTGCAAGTACCATTTTTGCTTTCATGGGTCATATCCCTAAAGCTTCTAAACAGCCCATATGTTTTTTAAAATTCTTTCCCAACTCTTCAAAAAAGAACTAGGGAACAGTGGTTTTCAAAGGTTCTTCCTTTGATTTCGGCTTTTTGATGATACAAATATTTTGCTCTTCACCCTCCTCTGAAACTAGTGATTCACCTTACATTATCTGGCTGGATATGGTGGAGTCACAAAAAAATCGTGTAGGAATAACAAGGGATTTATGATCTTATTTAGCTATCCAAGGTAGGCCCCATATATAATCATGCCATGCGGCTCACTGCAATGTATTTTTGGAAGGTTTCTACCAACACCTTCCAACTTTCTTATGGGATGATTACTCCCACCCTCTCCGATCTTGCTGCTATTGTTGAATGCCAAACATGCTTTAATTTGATCCATATTTATTAGCATTTTTCATCTCATTTGTTATGTTTTGTTGGATTTATTCCATGTTTTCATGCACTACAATATTTTTGGCCTACGGCCACGCTAAATTTTTCCACAACTAAAAAACTGTGGCCACATACAAGCTTTAGCCAGGGTTTTCAAATCGTAGACGAATGTTTAGAAACATTGAATCCGGAGTGTGAAACTGTGGCCTTTTCTATAAATTTCCACGATTACAAAATCGCACTTATATTTAAGCCACGATCAGCAAACTGTAGATATTTTAAGCCACAAAGAAAAATCGCAGAATTATAATTTTCACTTCAAACTGTGGCGCAAGCTCAAAAAAATATACCCCGCCAGAATTTCCCTCTCGTTTTTTAGTTTCCCTCTCGTTAATTACTTTCTTTTCTAATTTTTTTTAGATTAAAAAAAAAAAAATTGAAAAAGTAAATTAGGTCACAATTCTTAATCTCAGCTCACTCTTTGTCCCTTCCTCGCCTGTCTCCGTCTATCTCTCCGCTACTGCCTTCGCTGTGCTTCTTCTCACCATCACCTCTATCTTCACATCGTTTCATCATCTTCCCTCAATCTCCCAACTCTCTCTCCACCGTGCACCATTTGCTCGCCAGAATACCACTCATTCTCACATTACTTTCTCTCCCGCGCAAGTTCTCGGACTGGAAAAAATGCGTGTTTCGAATCGCACTAATTGGACAAATAATGGCAGAATTGGAGTGAATATTATAGCAATTGAGCAATGGAATCATGTACCTATGAAATATTTCGACACGGCGACTTCAAAGGTAACTCCTTATACTTCTCTCCCTTTTCAATCATCTTCCGGAATCAAGGCAAAGTGAGACTCCGATTGTTCTTCGACGATCCTAACATGCTCAGTAAGTCAATGAAGAAAGAAGGGTTAAAACGTTGCTGGTTCCTTCTAAAACCCCACCTCAACACCATTTTCGATTTCGCTTCTCATCTCCAAACCCTTTTCCGCCTCCACCACACCTCCCCCGCCGAAATCACTCTTTCGGTATACATTTCTCATACTTGCATGCCCTTTTCGTTCCTCTTTTATCAATTCATTGGTCTGTTTGTTTGATTTATTGTTTTTGATTCAGATGGTGGCTTTGTTTTATTGTCGTTTGAGTCCACTTGTATTTTGAAGGATAAAGACATTGTGTGGTGAGTTTTTTTATCCAATGGTTGTATTGAATTTCTGATGATGTTGTTAACTTTCTATAGTTTTTATTACTTATATTATTGTGTTTTTGCATGTGTATGGTAGTGTGAAGAGAAAGGGAAGTAGGTTAACTAATAGTAAAACTGCAATGTTGCCGATAGAAGCTCGTGAGAATTAATCTATAGAGGCTCTGAACCTTCTTGCAATTGAGGGGTTTCAAGAGGAGAAGCCTAAATATCAAACTATATCCTTAAATGATGATGATGATGACGACGATGATCAACCTGAAGATGTGGTTTATGTGGAATCTAAATCTGATGTGAATACAAATACAACCTCGAAGAAGAGAAAGGCGTCGAAGAAGCTTAAGAGCCCTAGGTTTGTTTCTTCATATTTTCTGACTATTGTGCCTGCAAGCCTATAGACTTGTCAAATTGTATGAGTTTTGTTGTTTATGGTGCATTTTTGCTTTTGGTTTTGGGTGTTTCAGAATCTAGTTTCATTGAAGTAACTTTTGTAAGGGTGTGCAACTTGTTTTTGGCTGAACTACTTGTTTTAATTTTATAGTTTAGAATTTCTGTAGCAGTTATCTGTGGATGTAATAGATGCATTATTCGAGATGTTACTTGTTAGTTTGATTCAATTATTTTTCTATTCAGTCAGAAGAAGATTAAGATGTCTACGACTGAAAACGTATCAGTCATTCCTGAGGTTGATGATGAGGAAAATGCAAGTATTAAAGACAGTACTCACCACCAGCCAAGTCCTGCAAAGAAGTCATAAAAAAATGGCAAAAAAGTCTAGCTACCTTGATTTAATTAAACAAAAAGATGTCAAAAATGGGTCAACAAGCGATGAAACAAGGTGCTGCATTTTTACCAGAGATTTATCATTTATAAGATGTTTGAGTTTTATATATTCCATTTTCTAATCGTAAATTACAATGTGTATTTGTAAAGTTTGTGCTAGACACTTGGCTGAGAAAATTTCAGGGACAATTTATTGCATGCTTGGTGATCTTATATTCTATCCATTTTTTTTGTGTTTTTCTATCCAGCTTTTTAGATTGAGAGATGCACTTTCATGATGTAGGAAATGGGGTTTCATGCATAAGCTGTTTTATTTATGTATTCCTCCTATCAAATCCCTTATTTTCATCCAACTTTATACCCTTGATCACCCACAATGATGATGCTTGTTTCCAGCATATTGAAAGTAGAATTTTTTTTGTTTACCTTTTTTTCTTCTATATTTCGTGTAGGTCTCTTCAGCCTCAAGGTGAAGGCGAAACTAAAAAGGTATTGTTTTATTTTAAGGTTTTGAATACACATTTAACTGAGGTTCTATTACGTGAGTGGAAAGAATCTCACGTTATAAACCGTGATTTTCTTGCCTTGAACATGTGAATGATGATGATGACATTGTTTCCTGTTTAATCCAAACATGTCTGAACATATTTCTAGCTCAATTTATTGCGTGTGATCTTGTGTGCTGTAATATGGTTCTTTATGCCATGTCATGAAGAACAACATGGTTACAACTATGCGGCACAAAAAGAAACCGTGGCTTACATAAATGGTGTAAAACCATGAGCAAAATATAGTTGCGGTTTTAATTAGTGGCCATAAATTAAAACCCTATACATTAAATAAGAACCGTGGCTAGATTCGGCCACTGTTAAGAACCGCGGCGCATGATAAACTGCAGCCTTAACCTAGATACCTAAAACGTGGCCTATTCAAGCCACAGATGTATATAAAACGTGGCCCAAACACGAAAACCGTGGCTTATAATTTAGGCAACGGCTGCATATCCCACAATCACTTATTCGTGGCCAAACCGTGGCCAAAGCTTTCAACCACGGTTATTTTTCATATAACCGCGATTTTCTGGTTGTGGCGGATAACCTTTTTTTTTGTAGTGATGCTATTCTTCAAATATGTTGCAAATACCTTTGGTTGCTTTGATTTGTGTGTTATTGTGTAGGAATTAGGCTTAAAGCATCTAAATGAAAGACACTTGAAATTTGACAAGGAAGAAAGAGAAAATGTGAAGATTTAGTATGGTCGTTAGGCGAACATCCAGCGAGGATCAGCAGTGAATGTTCGTTGGGCGAGCTCTTGGCGAAGCCCCAGTGAACCATCTCAAAATGGTGGCAGTAAGAAAAGGGCACTAAGTTCGCTGGGCGAACTTGAAGCAAATGTTCGCTAGGCAAGGTTAGAGTGAAGGACCAGCGAACCAACCCAAATTTGAGGCAGTAGCTAAAGGACCATAAGTTCGCTGTGCGAACTTGTAGTGAAGAAGCCCGTTGGGCGAAGAAGTGTTCGCACAACGAACTTTGTGATTTCCTCAGGGGCAATTTAACTGTTCAGAAGCATTTCAAGTGCCATAAAGTAGTGTTCGCTGGGCGAGAAATGAGTTTGTTGGGCGAACTTGACAGATTTTAGTTATACTATATAAGTACGTTTCTCACTTTTTGGGGATCATAACCCCCATTTTCAGAAAAAAAACCTCATTTTTCAGCATTTCTTCACCAAAGAGTGATATTTTGCGAATAGAAGTTGTATTCGCATCCGAGTTTGATTTTTCGATATGGATTCTCATTCATCTTCTCTCAAGACTTGTTAAGAAAGCTACCATGGTTATGGGTATCTAATTTCCCTTGCATCAAAGGTAGAGGTAGTCTACCTTAGCTTTATATGTTTCTTTTGATTGGCCTTGTATTTGAACAAGTGATGATTAATATATGATGAATATTTTTGTTCTTAATGATCCATTCTTGTTTTGTAAAACTCTAGACATAGATTTTAAGATACTTGACCTAAAATATTCATCTATCGATTTATAGATTGCAGAGATCAGTCTATGGTTGATATTTCCTTTGTATTGAACATAAAGCTTAATATATTGGTTGTTATATAGAGATATCATGTAGAAATGAATACGATATTTCTCACGACGCCTCTCTAGAGATAGACGGTGTTGAGAGAATACGCGATGATATTAATTGGACCCGACTTCACATGCGAGATTGAAAGAATACGTATAAGTTAGGGTAGATGAAAACTACTTTTGATATACTTTGTTAATCTAACACTTTAGAATTTATAAGCTTTGCTACTAAAATCGTGACAATTTAGGAACCAGATTTTGAATCCTTTTTTCTTGAAACGGTAAACTATTGAACGACAAGCATCAGATATTAGGACAATCCCTGTGGAGACGATAACAAAAACCCACCTATAGCTACAATATAACAAAATGGCGTCGTTGTGGGGATTGTTGTTGATATTGCAAGCATTGTAATAATTTATTGATTTTAAGATCTTTGTATTGTGATTTCTTACGTCTGTTTATTTTTCTTGTGCTATTTAACTTTTTTGGTTAAGTGTGCAGATTCTTTTAATGCGAGGGAGTGTATCTGCGGAACAACTTCTTTTCGATATTGAGATTGAAAGAACTGCGCGGAAACTCAATAGTAGAATTAGGCGGAGAAGGCAACTTTCTAAAGAAAGACAAGAGCGCGGAGAAACTTATTCATCTACACCCATTATTATGCCAAACATGGCAGAAATCCCACCACCACCCCTTGCTTCAATTCCATGTGTTAACATCCCAAGACAAAATGCTCAGTTTGCACGCAACACCCACAACAGAAGGTATTTCGAGATGAAGACGGGAATCCTAGCTCTTTTATATGCAAATCCTTTTGCAGGGATGGACCATGAGGATCCGTTTACACATCTCACTAAGTTTTACGAGATAGCGGGTGCAACTGGAGCTCCAGAAGTCGAAGAAGAACCTTTGTTCAAGAGACTATTCTCGCATTCCTTAATTGGAAAGACGAAGGAATGGTATCTTGACCAATCTACTCTTGTGATGATGGATTGGAGCGTATTGGCAGAGAATTTTCTTGAACGATTATTCCCTCACAATCGGTTTATGGAGGCTAAGACGACAATTTCGGTATTTGCGCAAGGAGGAAGCAAATCTCACAACGAAGCTTGGAAGAGATTCAAATCTATGTTGAGAAAGTGCACGGGCCATGGTTTTGATGATTTGACTCAAGTTCACATATTCCGCAACGGACATCAACCCGTTCATAAAACTCTTTTGGATGCTACGATGGGTGGTTCTCTAATGTCAAAAACTGCGGAAGATGCAATGTCCATCATTGATAAGATGACACTAAATGATCATCAAGGTCAACACAATCGTGGTACTTCGCAAAGAAAGTCGGGAATTATAGAGTTGGTAACGAATGATGCAATTCTTACTAAAAATAAATTAATCTCGCAACAAGTGGAGTTGTTGTCAAAGCAAACGTCAAAGCTTCCATAACAAATCAAATAGATGCAATAAGTTCCCAACAAAAATCAACATGTAGCAAGTTGTGAACTTTGCAAAGGTGATCATCCTACCGGCTATTGTCCACCGGTCGTTGAAGAAGCCAATTATGCAGGAAACCAAAATCAAGGTTATCAACCAAGACTAGTGTATCAAAGAAATAACCAAGGCTACCAACCGAGAGGTAATAGACAAGGTTACCAACAAGGATGGAGGCAAGAACTGGTAATTTCTAATCGTCAACCTTATTAAAGTTACAACCAACCGCAACAAAACAAAGACGGAAGTTCAAAGATAGAGGAAACTCTCAATCAATTCATGCAACTATCAATGTCCAACCAAAAGAGAACTGATTCCTCTATTAGGAATCTTGAGGCACAAATTGGGCAGTTGTCTAAACAATTGGCTGATTAACTAAAAGGAGCCTTTCTAGCTAATTCGCAAGTGGATCCTAATCAGGTATGCAAATTTATCCTTATTAGGAGTGGTAGGAAGATTGATTTGGGCATTGGTGAGAATGAAGTGGAGAATGAGGTTGTAGTTGAAAAGGAGGATTAAATTGTGGAGGAGGAAGTTGAAAAAAATGTGAAAGATAATGTAGTTGAAAAGAAATAGAGAGAAGAGAAAACGAATAATGATAGGAAGGGGAAAGAGCAACTGAAAATCGCGATTCAAAATTTACCTTATCCTCATAGTCCTACAAAAAGGGACAACGCAAGGCAATTTGCTCGGTTTATGGACATTTTTAACCAATTGCAAATCCATATTCCATTTGCCGAGGCATTGGAGCAAATGCCTAATTATGCAAAACTTATGAAGGATATCATGACCAAGAAGAAACGGTAAACGGACCAAGAAACCATAGTTGTTGATGCTAGTTGTAGTGAAATTATTCAAAGGACCCTTCATAGGAAACAAAGTGACTGGGGAATAGTTACTTTACCGGTTACCATTAGCAATATCTATGTTGGTAATGGGTTGATTGATTTGGGCTCTAGCATAAATTTGACACCGTTGTCAATTGTTAAAAGATTGGGACACAAGGAGTTAAGGGCTACTATAATGGCTTTGCAATTTGCTGATAAATCTACTACCAGTCCTCACGGTGTAGCTGAAGATGTATTGGTTAAATTCGATAAGTTTTGTTTCCCATTGACTTTGTAGTGATAAACATGGACGAAGATGATGATGCTCCTCTAATTCTTGGAAGACTTTTCATGAAAACAGCAAGAATGGATATTGATATAGATGATGGTCTTATGAAAGTGTGAGTTCAAGATGAAGAAGTTTGCTTTAATCTCTTTGAAGCCATGAAGCATTCAAAAGACAAAAATGATTATTTTCGTCTTGATGCAATGGAGGAGGTGATTGAAGAGGTTAAAACAGAAGTTCATGTTGCTACTCCTTTGGAAAAAAATCCTACTCATGCTTTGCTTAGTCTCAATGAGATTGAAGAAAATGAGATTGAAAAGTGTTTGCGAGTACTTAAAGTATTAGAAGAAGTTCCTCCCTTGAAAGAGCTTGATGAAGAGTTGAAAAAAGAAAAGGTGGATGACACAAAAATTGAGTTGAAGATTTTGTTCCCTAATTTAAAGTATGTGTTTCTTGATGATGGGGGGCACAAACCGGTGATCATAAACAATGAACTAACCAATGAGGACGAAGAAAAATTTATTGTGGTGTTGAAAAAGAACCAAAATTCTATGGGTTGGACTCTTTCCGAATAAAAAAGAATAAGCTCATCCTATTGCATGCATATGATCTTAATGGAGGATGACTTTAAGCCAGTAGCTCAACCAAAATGCCGCTTAAATCCTACCATGAAAGAAGTGGTTAGAAAAGACGTGTTGAAGATGCTTGAGGCCGGAATGATTTATTTTATCTCTGATAGTCCGTGGGTTAGTCCGGTGCAAGTGGTACTGAAGAAGGTGGGATGACGGTGATTCAGAATGAAAAGATTGAATTAATACCAAGAAGAACCGTGGCCGGTTGATAAGTGCAAATTGTAGCTATTTTTGTATATAGATTTTGTTGCACTTATCGATACTTTTTGTAAATATCGTACGAATAAACCCCGCTTTTTTTGTAAATACGTTTACTTTACGTTATAGTGTATATATTGCGTATCGTGTAAATATCATTGAGTTAAATTGATTTTATCTCATTTTTTTAGGTATTCAAGTAAGTATATCTTGTCATATTCATAAATAGTATTGAATAAGCTTTCCAATGCTTCCGACCGTGCGTCAATCCGAGTTACGCTTCAGAAGTTGTGGTCAAAATAAGGGCTGGTTTGCAGTCAAGTTCGCTTTCCGAACTTCCCAGCGAATGCTCCCAGACTTGAGACAGTAGAGAAAGGGACCAAAGTTCTCTTTGCGAGCTTTCCAGCGAATATAAGTTCGCTTTGCGAACTTTTGCAGAATCGCAGAGGCGGTTTAAATTTTCTGAGGCACTTAGGTGCCAAATTTTGATGTTTTCTTTGCGAATAAAAGTTTGCTTTGAGACTTGACGGATTTTGAAATAATATATAAGTCATTTCATTCATTTTTTAGGTTATGGTTTTGGGGATTTTTGCTCCCAACTCCAACAAACTCATTTTTCAGTAGAATTAGCTAGAAAACAACATGGAAGCTTGCACACGAATGATCCGGAATGAATTTCTCATCGATCGGCTCTGACAATCCGCGAGATGTTTGGTTTATTTATTTTCTTCTTTGTGTATTTCTTCTTTGTTGGGTTGTTGTATGTGAATTGAATTTGAACTCATGTATATTTGTCGCCCATGGCATTGTATAAAATTTGCTTTACAAATCTTTATCGGTGATTGTCCTTGATTTTTAGTTTATGCTCGGGGTTTGGGTTGTGTTAGAGATAAACATCGCAAACTTTGATTAGGGATGATTATTTGTTAGTTTCTGAATGCTAGAGATATATTTAGGGCTAACAATCTTTATGGGTGTTGTAACTTAATGCCTCCGTATCTCGAGTCTGGTGCGAGAGTGTCGACGAGGATAACACGGTTGTTATCTCAGCTCAGTGTGTCAGAGATGGACACTATTGTGAGCAATGCTGGATGATATTGAGGAGTACTGTAGGTTGAGTATAACTGGTCGGTAAGTTTAAGTTTGTGAGGTGTGGATTATATGCATATCGGATAAGTTTCTTCTCTCTGAAGAATGAATTCTTTTTGTATTAATATTTACTTTTCTGTTTCTATGTTTGAAACATTTTAAACCAAACTCTTTAACATTTAAATTGTCGAACGACAGTTCAATATCACCCATCTCTGTGGACACGATAAATTCCCGGAAAAATACTTCTAAATCTTTTTGTTGCTTGCCGCTTTACCGCTTCCACAAAATGGCGTCGGTGCGGGGGATTGGTGTTTTTATTGGATCGCATTGCGATAGTTTCTATGTTTTGGAGCTTTGTACATAATTGTTTATATTGTATATATGCTTGTATAAATACTTGTTTTTCTTTTATTTTCCATTATGTTTGTTCAAGTGTTGTATACATTTTATTCCCGTAATGTTTGTTCAAGTGTTTGGTTAGGACACTTGCTTTTGTTTTGGGGGGTGAGGCATCACCATGGCATGAACGGAGGAAGTTACTAGCTAAGCATAGTAAAGGCGTCGAGCTTACGACGTAAAACAAACATGTTTTATCGTTTTTGTTTCGTTGTTTATTTTTCATTCTAGCTTAGGTAGTGTGGTGAACTTTCATTAAACAAGTTATACTCGGATTGTTCGTAAAATTCTCAAATCTTCACTTTACAACTTGTTTAATCCAATTTCACCCAGTTTTTTAGTATGTTTATATTAATAATTTTTGTGTTTGTCTAAGAGCTTGTTTTGAGTAGCTTGAGTAAATTTAAGGTGATGTTCCATGTTTGACCGTTTCAACTTGCGGATGTATGGTAATGATATTGTTAAGTTTTGTACACGTCCAAGGTATATGTTTACCGCTTTCTAGACTTTAGCATATTCATGATACTTAGGCTTTTTACAAACTTTCATGCCATTCATTCTTTTGTATACTTGTTCTTGATGTGAATCACTTTAGTTCCCACCCTTTTTGTGAGGTACCTTTCCATTGTTCATATATGCGTGGAGTACCAACATTCTTGTTCTAACTGGATTTTATTATACTTAATCTTTTGTTTGTGTTGATTATATGAAAGCATGAAAATGATCAAGGCATTTTGTTTCATTTTGAGGACAACTACCTAGCCAAATAATCATTCACCTTGTGAGTGTGTGAGCATTTGTTAAACCCCTTTGTTCCTTTCTATCATTATCCATGTTGTTTGAACTTAATGCTTATCAATGAGTATTGAATTCACTTTTTGTATGGATTTTGATTAATTATTTTTTCTTGAACCCTCAACTTTGTGTTGTTGTATGAATTTTTGCCTTGCCTTAGAAAGTAAGGAGTATTCACATGATGATGTAGTTGAATTCAAGTTGGGGAGAGAATGATTGTTTACTCATTGGTTGGTTTCTATGAGGTTGACAAAGAAAATTAAAAAAAAAGAAAAGAAAAAAGAGAAAAATATGAAGAAAAAAAATTAAAAAGAGAAAAATATGAACAAGAAAAGAAAAGAAAAAAAAAGAAAGAAAATGAAAATCCTTGAGAAAGGAAACAAAAAGAGTTCAAATAATTGTGCTAAATAAGTATTGTGTTTTGTGTAATACTTGGGATTTTGGAAGAAGTTAATTGGAATTTTGTGTTTGAGTCTTTGTGAGTTGATCACTCCCTTAGGTTTAAGCAACTTTTTGTTTCAATTACCTTTAGAAATTGCCCCTTGTTTGTTTACCCGACCACGCTATAACCTTGAAAGCCCTTGTGATTCTTGTCTTTGTATGTTCAATGTGAATTTTTGGATGAATGCATAATTTAGTCTTTTGTTTGCAAGATTGTTGTGTGAGTGAAAAGTACCTTATTTTGTGTTTTTCATCTACCGATGATTGTTTTTGCTAGGTGTGATTCACATTGGAACTTGTGTTATTTTAGGAGGTTTGGCATAATTTTTGTATTTAACATTTGTTTTGCGCCTATGTTGTCATTGTAGTTTAGTGGTAAGTATTTACTTTGCGTGTACCATTTTTCATTTGAACCCTTCATTTGTTACCGTTTTTCAAAACCTGTTGATTCGTGATTCTTTGGTTGTCACTCTGTTTCTTTGAGTCGCTTAATTCTTGTTTATGCACAAACAAGTTTAAGTTGGGGAGAGTTTGATAAGTGAAAATTGTAGCTATTTTTGTATATAAGTTTTGTTGCACTTATCGATACTTTTTGTTAATATTGTACGAATAAACCCCACTTTGTTTGTAAATGCGTTTACTTTACGTTATAGTGTATATATTGCGTATCATGTAAATATAATTTAGTTAAATTGATTTTCTCTCATTTTTGTAGGTATTCAAGTAAGGATATCTTATCATATTCATAAAGAGCATTGAATAAGCTTTCCAATGCTTCCGATCGTGCGTCAATCCGAGTTACGGTTCAGAATTTGTGGTCAAAATAAGGACTGGTTTGCTGTCAAGTTCGCTTTGCGAACTTTCTAGCGAATTTTCACTTTGCTCTTCTTAAATCCTCTCTTCGGCTTGTACTTCACCGGTGGTGGACGCATAGAAGATGTGGCTGGATAAGTTAGTTCTCTAATTTTCTTCTTCAACTCCCTCTGACCTACCATACCCAAAGAATTGAAATATGTCTTCAAATCTTCACATTCAGCGTATAAATCCATCTTTGAACCACTATCCTCTGGTCCGTCAGTATGCTCTTGAATGTGTAATTTCTTCCAGAAAACATGAATTTCTTCTAAATGAATAGACAGACCTTGTATTTGAAGACCAGCAAGTTGACACGCACAGGGTAAACCATGTGTTGATCTAATGAAGCAACCACACATTTCTTTGTTTATACCAATAATTTTGACCCATTCTAGCTCCTTCCCTATGTGTTGTATACATTGCCTTGACACAAAATCGTGCAAGTTGGTGTAGAATGGATTGTTATACCGATGCTCAATGTTCACGATACTCTTTTCAAACGACACTCTAATTTAGCCTAACTGCAACTTCAGCATGGTGTTAACAGCATCCCAACTTCGGCATAAGTCTCCCCGACTATGTGACAACATATTTTTGAGTCTCCAATGCGCAGACTCGACCCTAAACCGCAATAATAAAAACATAATTAGAAATTCTGGTATCAGATGTGTGATGTTAAGTGTGATGTCACAACAACACAATCTGCTAAATGAACAAGGCAATAGAACAGTCAATCAACACAATGAATTGTTCACCCAGTTCGGTTTAACTACCTACGTCTGGGGGCTACCAAGCCAGGGAGGAAATTCACTATTAGTAGTATTAAATTACAGACTCAACATTCCCAGTTGACAATCTCCTAACTTAATCACTACCCAATGACATTTCTACCTAAGAACCTCTTAGATATGAGATACCACTCACTCCCCCTTAATCACCTCAGTGATACAACTCAAAGATTGTAAAGTTTACAACTTGATCTTGCTTAAAAGCTTTGATCAAGAACAATACTCTCTTGGTTAAAAGCTTTAGAGAGGACAATTCCAACTCAAACAAACTATACCAATTCAAGCATGAATGACGTACAAAACACAAACAAAAACTCTAACAACTGATACTCAGTATACACTCTCTAGTCTTCGTCCTTCCAAGTAGGGTTGTGGCTGCTTTAAATAGAAACTCAGACTTGAGCTTGGACTCCTCCAAATATCTGATTTTATTTGAATTTAAAACCAGATTTTATCTTCAAATCTTTTCATATCTTTCAGCCCTAAAAACAACAACAAGATCTGCTCCATATCTGATTGCAACTGAATATATTTTTACCAAGATGTTCGCCTGCAATCTCTCCACCAGATCTCTCAAAACAAAATGATACACGCAGCCCTAAAAAAGCACAACAGACTGATGTTCTGATGTTCTGTCAACTGATGTCAAGACATCATGTTTAACATCAGCACATAAAACTGCAACCCTAAATAACTTAACATAAACTGAATGTTAAGAACTCATGTTAAGACATCAGACATATGACATCTTCAACAATAACATTGTTTTACCAAAATTGCAGCCAATACAAGAACTAACAATCTTCCCCTTTGGCTAATTTTGGCTAAAACAATCTCAGCCAACATCAGAGATACCAGCAGCGGAAAAAAAACAAAACAAACAGCAGCAACAACTTCGAAAGCTGCACAACTCAAAACTCCCCCTCAAAACAAGAACCACAACAAATATCTAGGTAACTCTCCCCCTTTTTAGCCACAATTGGCCAACCATCAAACAGTTAGTCCCTCTTACTACTGTCAAAAACTACCAGTTAGTCCTATGCTAGCTCTCCTTGTCAGGCAAAAGAAGGCATCACATGACAAGACAAATCATAAACATAACAGTACCATTATCCAAGATACAAAATAGGCACTCAAGGTGCAGAAAAAGATAAAACAAAAAAAATTGAAACAACACAGCTAGCTAAATCAATCTTCACCAGAATCATCAGTAGAAACATCTTCATCATCCTCATTCTCAGTTGTTGAATCACCTTTCTCAGAACCTGAACCTTCAGCATTGACATTTGTCTTGACATCCTCATTATCTCCATCCTATTCCAAAGACTTGATCAACTGCTCAAGTTTCATCTTCCTGGCAGTGCTGGTGCTGATCACCACATCTAGATCCTTGCAGGTAAACTTCAATTCTTCTATCATATCAGCTTTGGTACATGCCTTCTTGACACCAGACCCTGATGTTGAGACAATATTTGGGACATGATTCCCTACAAATAACTTGGGATGCAAGGATAATGCAGACTCCCTCTTGCAAGCAGTATCTGAAGTAGTCAATATTCCAGGATGTTGGTTCAGGATCACTCCACAAATGAGAGAAGGAAATGCTATAGGCATTTTAATAGCATTTGTTGAAGCATGCTTCACAGTCTGATAAAAAATGTAGGACCCATAATCAAGGTTTTTCTTTGTCCCAACAACATAAATCATCTTCCCCAAGCAAACAGAGATAGTAGTTTTGTGATTAGTGGGGACCCAAATTGCAGCACCTATCCTGTGCAGGACATCATATTTGACACTAAGAAGACTAGCAGACAGCTTTCCTTTCAAAGGCCAAACCTTCACTTTAATTGCAGTGATCTCCTTGCACACCTCATTGTCAGTAACTTCCAGCTCTCTATAATCTTGCTCATTTCTTCCTAGGTAGGTGTTGATAACCTCAGAAGAAAAATCAATACACTTACCTCTCACATATACTTTTCTAAAGTTCACACTCCTTCTGTCAGTAATGTCCACAGGAATGTTTACAACAAACTCCTTAACTAGCCCATCATAACATTTGGAGAACCCAGAAACAGTTTTCATCAACCCAGCAAACTTAATCAGCTCCATAACTTCCTTAATCTCCAGAGCATCTTTGCCAAACTCTCTTTCCAGAGCCAATCTTCTTTGACACACAAACTTCCACATGTGAGCACTTCCAGCACAGTGAAAAGAGATGTTGTCCACAGGTACATCAGGAACCTTCTCAGTAATCCTCTTCAAAATGGACCTTCTCACTGGAGTGATGCCTTGAACATCCTCATCAACATCAAATTCAGAGTCAGAGTCTTCCCTTATCTTCCTCTTTTTGGATGAGCCAGCAACCTTGCTCCAAGACTTTGCAGGGCCAACAACAGGAGTCTTCTTCTTTTTGCTTCCAGTTCTCACCTTAGGAGATAAGTCAACGGTCTTCCCTTTTCTAGACTTCAATCTTTTTGCAATACCTGGAATTGCATTGCCAATAACCTCATTGTCTGACAAATCCTTAACATTCACAACCTCAACAGGCTTCTTTCCTTTGGGGCTAGAAGAAACTTCCCTAGAAGGTGATGTTCTAACATCAGGTTCAACATCAACCCTAGCTCCAACATTAGGATCAACATCAGCTTCAGCTTCAGTTTCAGCATCTTCAATGACAGAAACAGCCAACTGGTGAAGATTGGTTTCAGCTGGTTACATGTCATCATTTTTACCTTCAGATTGCACAACAGCCATTTGAGCTAAAGGTCTTGATATTCCAGCCACATGAATCCTTTTCTAAAAAATATTAGTGACAATCTCACCTATACTTTTATCAACATCTACAGTCTCTTCCTCATTCTGATTTGCAACAGCTAGAGGAGTGGAGGTCCTAGGAGTAGATTTATCTCTAGACAGAATGCTAGTAACAAACTCTATACTTTTCATATCATAAAATTTTTTACCAGCAAAATGATCAGAAGATTTACCTGATGTATCATGAGAAGGCCTTTTTGTTTGCAGCTTGTCAGGTCTTGTCTTAGAAACTGGAATCATTGAGAGATGGGCTATATCCAAAGCTTCATCCTCAGAAACCCCTTTCGTCGAAACCCTAGGTTTTGTATGTGAGGGACTCTTGGATGCAGACTTCTTGGAGGGAGATGACATTTGTTGAGACATTGTTCCTCTGTAGCAACTGATGAACAAAAATGTGTTGAGACTTCTATTCTTTGGAGAGAAGATGCACAGACTACGTGAACGAGGATTGATGTAGCGTATGGAGGCAAAGTGAGGAAATGATTGCATAGGGCAGGAGGGCTGCTTTTGTTGAGCACTTAAAAGCCCATAAATGTAATTCCCCCACCAAAATGTATAACATTTCAAATTTTTGAATTATAATAAATGTTCAGCACAAGTCATTAACATCTTTTGACTTTTACACATACCCAGTTTTCCTCTTACGACGTCACAATGTTCAACACATATATCCTTAGAGAAACTGTCATTACACCTCCTTTCTGTATGGTCAACCTCAATGATCTTGCTTTCCCTAAGATTAACACTAGAGTGTTTGGTGATCCTTGGAATGCCACAGTAGGAAGTCATGACATCATGCTTGACATTGCGATCAATTAGACTTTGTTTCGCCTCTAGATGTTCTCCCTTTTTATCCCATAGATAGCAGTTGTCTTTGGACTTAGCACCCTTTATGACAACTTCACCTTTCTCATTAGTGACAATACATTCAGCTTTAGTAAAGTGAACTTTAAGTCCTTGCTCACATAGTTGACTAATACTGATCAAGTTGACCTTCAATCCTTTGACCAATAACACATCATCTAGTCTAGGAGCACCTGCATGGTTCAGTCTTCCCACACCCTTGATTTCTCCTTTGACACCATCTCCAAAAGTTACACAGCTGGAATAATGTTCAACATTCAACAACAAACTCTTTATACTTGTCATGTGCCTAGAGCAACCACTATCAAATTACCAGTCCTCTTTGGCAGAACCAGTTAAGGACATCTGAGCTAACAAACGAGTGGCACCATCCTTGGGAACCCATTGCTTAACAACAGTAGGACTATCCTGATTCTATCTAGGTTGGGGATTAGGTTGAGGATTTCCATAGAGCTTGAAACAGAAAAATTTCAAGTGGCCTAATCTTCCACAATAGTGACATCTCCAGCTGTGAAACTCTTCTCTGAAGTGATTAACATGTTTTCTGTTATACTGCTGAGGCTTCCTTCTGCCATAGTATTGAGACTGTCTCCTATGATAATGGGGCTGTCTTCTGTAATAATGATTAGGCTGTCTTTTCCCATGATGATGGGGATTATTTTTGCCATAATAGTGAGGCACAGTATTATTAAGCCCATACATTTTCCCATGATGTTGAGACATAGGTTGGGACATGTTATGTTTAGGTCTAGATGCATAACCTTTCCCATGGTGTTGAGTCTTCTGATGAGGTACATATTGCTTGGGTCCTGACACATGAGCTCTCCCTTGATGTTGAGACATCTGATGGGACAAGTTCTGTTTGGTACCAGAAGAACTAGCATCTGAAGAAGATTTCTTTTCACCATTAAATCCTAGACCAGTCTTATCACTCGCTCCTTTTCCAGCCTGAAGAATTCTCAAGTTCAGCTTTATCAGCCTTAAGCTGGATTATACTTTTCTTTTGCTTCTCCCTTTCTTGACAAACCTCTTCACTTTTCAGACACAACTCTTTATAGGAGGTTGCTAGCTCTTCAAAGGTCAGATCATCATCACTAGACTCTCCATCAGAAGCACATATTCCAGTCAATGCCCTAACATGCTTGGCAGTCTCTTCATCACTCTCACTCTCAGTATCAGACCAGGAAAGAGATAACCCCTTTTTCTGCTTCTTGAGATATGTAGGACATTCTTTTCTGACATGACCATAACCTTTACACTCATAGCATTGGACTCCTTTGTCAATATTAGGCTTCTCCTCAGCTGTAGTTCACTTGTTGATGTCAGACGAGTTGTTCTTAACATTTGGTCTATAGTTCCTGTCCATTCTTTTTAACACCTTATTAAACTGTCTTCCTAGAAGAACGATGGCATGGGACAGCTCCTCCTGAGACTCAGGACTATTCTCTTTCTTAGCATCTTCAGAACTAGATACCAAAGCTATGCTTTTGGTCTTCTTTTCAGGTTCCTCATCCATCCCTAATTCAAAAGTTTGAAGAGAACCAATCAACTCATCCACCCTCATCTTGCTGATGTCTTGATCTTCTTCTATAGCAGTCACCTTTATTTTATATCTCTTGGGAAGGGATCTAAGTATCTTCCTTACCAGCTTCTCTTCAGTCATTTTATCTCCAAGGGCACTAGAAGCATTTGACAGCTCAAGAATATTCATGTGAAAATCATGAATGGTCTCATCATCCTTCATCTTCAGATTTTCAAACTTTGTTGTTAGCAGTTGAAGTCTTGACATCTTGACTTTGGAGGTTCCTTCATGAGTAGTTTTCAAGACATCCCAAGCCTCCTTAGGGACTTCACAAGTGTTGACCAGCCTAAAATGTTCTTGTCAATACCATTAAAAATTGCATTCAAAGCCTTAGAATTTCCAAGCGCAAGTTCATCTTCTTCCTTGGTCCACTCTTCCTCAGGTTTCAGCTTTGATGTTCCATCTTTTTCAACAATAACAGGATGTTTCCATTCTTTTAAAACAGCCTTCTAAGCCCTGCTGTCCAAGGACTTCAAGAAGGTAACCATGCAAGGTTTCCAATAATCATAATTTGAGCCATCTAGAATAGGGGGTCTATTCACAAATCCACCACTCTCCTTGTCCATTGAACCAGAAAGTAACAGCCCTAGATCCCACCCAAATGCAGAGCAGGATGCCTGCTCTGATACCAATTGAAATTCTGGTATCAGATGTGTGATGTTAAGTGTGATGTCACAACAACACAATCTGCTAAATGAACAAGGCAATAAAATAGTCAATCAACACAATGAATTGTTCACCCAGTTCGGTCTAACTACCTACGACACAATCCCAGTTGACAATCTCCTAACTTAATCACTACCCAATGACATTTCTACCTAAGAACCTCTTAGTTATGAGATACCACTCACTCCCCCTTAATCACCTCAGTGATACAACTCAAAGATTACAAAGTTCACAACTTGATCTTGCTTAAAAGCTTTGATCAAGAACAATACTCTCTTGCTTAAAAGCTTTAGAGAGGACAATTACAACTCAAACAAACTATACCAATTCAAGCATGAATGGCGTACAAACACAAACGAAAAACTCTAACAACTGATACTCAGTATACACTCTCTAGTCTTCGTCCTTCCAAGTAGGGTTGTGGCTGCTTTAAATAGAAACTCAGACTTGGGCTTGGACTCCTACAAATATCAGATTTGATTTTAATTTAAAACCAAATCTTATCTTCAAATTTTTTCATATCTTTCAGCCCTAAAAACAGCAACAAGATCTGCTCCATATCTGATTGCAACTTAATATATTTTTACCAAGATGTTCGCCTGCAATCTCTCCACCAGATCTCTCAAAACAAACTGATACACGCAGCCCTAACAAAACACAACAGACTGATGTTCTGATGTTCTGTCAACTGATGTCAAGACATCAAGTTTAACATCAGCACACAAAACTGCAACCCTAAATAACTTAACATAAACTGAATGTTAAGAACTCATGTTAAGACATCAGACATACGACATCTTCAACAACAACATTGTTTTACCAAAATTGTAGCTAATACAAGAACTAACACAATTAAACATCAATTATGCTAATTTATAAAATCAAATAATACACAAGTATACCTGTTCGTTGTTGTGTTTCCCATGTGAGGAACTTTGTTTGTCCATGCAGAAACAAACCTTTCTTTATACGGTGTCGACCATGTTTCTTTCACATAGTTAACAAACAAAGGTATGTCAACACAAACAGTCTCAAAGTGCTTCAAGTTTATGAGATACTTACTCTCTCTATTAGCATACATGATTTTGTTCCACAGCTCCATGACATGTTCATGTCTTTCTGATTTAACATATTCCTTACATTTCATTTTCATGCTAACATTTTTGGAAATGTGGAACACACATAACAGGTGTGTTTAGTTAGGAAACGTAACTTCAAGTGCATTCATCAAGGCAAGTTCTCTGTCAGTCACAACAACATTTGGTAGCAATTTCTCAGAAAAAAAACAATTCTTTCAGCTTCTCCATTGCCCATTTGAAATTCTTCTCCCTTTCGTGTTCCAAATATGCAAACCCTACGAAAAACGTCAACTTGGTTGACGTAATGCCAACAATCTCAAGCAACGGTAATCGGTACCTATTAGTCTTGTATGTACAATAAAAAATCAACACCAAGTGAAACATATTCAACAGCTTCACTGAATCAGGATGTGTCCAGAAAATATCAGCAACAACATTCGAGTCTTCCCTATTTCTTGTCCAACACATGTACTTTTCTTTATGAATAAGACTCGACAACATTTGCATTTTCGTCAATGAACCTCTCTTTCTTTCATGGTACGTAGATCTAGCTTTATATACTTGCTCAACACTCGTGAGGTTTTCTGGATCTTGGTCTTTCAAGGCGGAAATTATGTGTCTCGAAGGCATGTTATACTTCGCCATGTTATTCACAAATTGTCTCTCATGAGGTTTTAGACGGCCTAATATGTCATGCCCTGATAAATCCTAAGATAATCTATGATTGTGAAACCCACACATAACGCTCACCCTCCAACCAATACCACTTGGCGAAGACCTCACCCGAAAGGGACATTTCACTTTCATACTAGCGAGACCATCCTTCTCCGATGAATGACTACTTTCAGACTTTTTTCTTTTATAATTTCCTCCTCTCTCACAACCCAATATCAATTTATCCTTCCTTCCTCGCTGGTCAGTTGTACTATCAGAACGAATTGTCACAACTATGAATACATGTTGCTTCCCAATATTCTGCGCCCAAGCTAATACGTCGGACCGGCTCTCAAAAATCTGTCGTTCAAAAACATAACACCTTATAGTCACACAAAACATGAAATCAAACGAAATAATAGTAAATTTTAAGCGTCTACGTATAATACATACTTTGTCAGTGGTGAAGAACTGAGTGTAATACCTACACGAGTCGCTAGAAGACCCTGACGGTTCAGGAGCACAAATGGCAAGCATTTTTTTATGACACAGACCTGTTACCGAAAATTTCGTCCAAAACGGGAATTCCCGGTATACTGGACATTTAAAATTCCCGGTACTTTGATAGATACCGGTAATTTTGAAATTCCCGGAATGGTTCTGCAAAATTACACCGGTAAAATCAGAATTATCGGTAATTATTACCGGTTTTTTGAAAATTCCCGGTATTTTGTACTGGTAATTTACTATTTGTACTACCGGTATTTTTGGGTTACGGAATTTTCGAAAAACACTACCGGGAATTTTGTTTTGTACTACTGGAAATTTCGTTTTCAAGTCTCTAAAAAAGTGATTTTTTGGGTTAAAAAATGTTATTTTTTATGTAAATAATGTCAGGGATGATATGGTAATAATGAAAAATTGGGAGGTGCCAGGTTTAATTGGGGGTGGCAGGTAAAAGTGTCTTGTCCCATTTGGGTGTTAGTAAATAGGTTGACTAAATCGACTCCTAAAAAAAAGGTGATTATGGAAAATTCAAAGCCTAATATTTTATTAGATAGATATTAGATTAAAATTATGAGTTTGTTAAATTTAAACTATTTAAAAATACTAGATTACAATTTTTTCAAAATAGACAGAAAATTATAATCTAAACTATTCTTTAAGTAATAATATATCCATGCAGTAAAAAAATAATAAAATGCATAATTCTTCCATACAATGGCAAGCACCCTCGATCAGATCATAATAAAAATTATATCTCTAGATAAGACAATACTAGGTCATTGTTAATCCAAAATAGCATTTCTGCCTAGCTATGACTCCATAAAATGATATAACGTTATAGCAAATAGATATCGGAATAGACACATAATATATCAATTAAAATGAATACAATTTAAATAAAGAGAATAGAACTTGACAAAAAAATAAGAATAACATAACTGTTTGTGAAAACATAACGGAATTAAAAAGTTACTATTAAAAAAGTGGTACAAATTGATATTTGGATCTCAGCAACTGCCATTCCACCAACAATATTGTGATGTGCTATAATATTAGACATCTGATCATATTAGAAAGCACATCAAATAATCTTATCTTTATTTTTTCAAATATTTTGGTTAAATCTCAAAATTTTAGAACTCTAAAACTCAATTATTTCCAATGTAATAAAAAATAGGAACATTAAATGTGTTTATAACACTGTTTCAATGCATCGCAACAACTACAATGATCTCTCAATGGCAATATCAGCAACTGTATCCGTATTCGCAACCGCAACTTAAAACCATGGTATGGAATTTTCTCGCAAAAGTGAAATTTTACATATGGGAGAAATAATTGAACACGAGGCTAATTCTTGGAGAGCATGCATTACTACAAATGCATTGAATATGATGATTTTCATGTCCTCCAAAAATGGGGCGTTCTTTAAAATATATGTTGCTATTCGAAGGTCAACTACGGTGTCGTCAAACTTCACAGTACATGATTTGAGGTGATCAGATATGCACTCTGGAACATAATTTGGGTATTTCCAGATTGTAAACATATCTAGTTCTATCCACTGCAAAACATATATAAAATATAAGATTTTTGAAACAAAAAAGAAGAAAATAATAAGAAACAAAAGGAATTCACAAACACTTATAACCTTATCAATAGAAAGAATTTGAAGTTTGGGGCAATTCTCGAGCAGTGCCATTACATCTTTGAAGTGTTGTTTTGAGTGTAAGAACAATTCAAGATGGATTAAGCTCTGAAAGCTTCTGTAATCCGAATTGTTTTCTTTCTCAGGAAGCCTCATATTCACCTACAATAGAAAGTTTACAAGATAGAAATAAATCACTATTTTTATAATAAAAAATAAATTGTAATTAATCCACATCACCACATCACAATTACTTTTAGAACACATGTATGTGTACCATGGAAAAGTCTATAGGATTGAAGAAGTGATTCATATAAAATTTGTAACTAACCTTTAAACAAAATTAAAAAAATAAAAATAAAATATGTAACTTACCCTAAGTTTTAAAATCTGAACATTGTAAATGGCTGTATAGGAAACAACAGTATCGTAGATATCTGCTCTGATTAACTTCGATAAGGTTTTTGACTGTCCCGTGTTAACCATAAAATTCTCCTCTGACTTCAAATAGAAAACATGAGCAATCAAATCTTCCAAAACGGGACATCCATAGAGAAGCTTGTTAAAATTCTCGTGATTTTTCAAATAAACATCATTCAAATGAAGGGTCTTAAGCAAGGGAAGATCGACAGAGATATCTCCATTCAAACGGAATTTCGTTAGTTTGAGAACCACAAGCGTTGGGAAGGTGAAAATAGTTGGTGGCAAGGTGATTGTGTGATTGAAATTAACTATACTAGAGTATAGGTGGAGAGAACGGCGGTCGAGACAGCAAGTTTGGTTGGAACGAAAGAGAGGATGCGAAGGAGTAAATCATCCTGTAAATTGCTGATCCTATCAATGGGTGCTGCGTTCTCCATTACAACGAAGTGAGATTTTGATGAATTGAAACCCTAAAAGTTGGAGAGCAATCGCTTTCCTTTTAAACCTAACAAAATCAGTTTTAAAGGATGACGACGATAAATTGAAACCAAATCTATTAATTCAAATTTGATATAAAACTTAATGCTAATTTTCTACCCTAATATAGAAGATTTTTTTCACTCTCCGCCCATTTATCCATAAATGCCATATACCTTTTATGTTTCAACTATGAATGGGATAGTCTTGCATAATATTATGAGATATCTGATTCATATTAAATACAATCAGCAATGCTATCTTGACACTCATTCTCACACCTACACCGTATGTCCGTACGGTACGGACGGCACTGTTCATATACGGACAACACTGTTCATGCACGGACAAGAACTGGTTATGTACGGACATATACTATTTCCGTACGATACGGACGACACGGTTCATGTACGGACGACACCATTCATCGTACGGACATGTACGGACGGTACTATTCGCCGTCCGTACATACGGTCTAGGTGTATGGATTGGTGTTAGAATATCATTTTTGAAATACAATTTATGAAAACAACTTAAAACAATTAAATTAGTAAATCATAAATCTATTTCAGATTAATTTTAATCTCCAATCTTGTCATTTGAATAGAATATTGCCTCACTTATAATCCTAAAATAGAGAAATTGGATTCACTTTGAATTTATATTGCTCTCCTTCAAGATATAATTTTAAAATGAGATTATTAGATAAAAGAATTTTTTTTAAAATAAAAATTACATAAATACCATTAAACAAAAATTAAATATAATAAAAAGAATATATATTAAATTAGAATAAATATTGATTTTTACAAAATATAAAATAAAAAAAAAGAAAAATGACACAAATATATTAAAAAACAACAATAATGAAAAAAAAAAAAGAATGAACCTATGAACATGCACAAAGAAAATAACATTGATGTTATAAATAATAGATGCTATAGGCAAAGAAAAGTAATATATATATATATATATATGTGTATATATATATATATATATATATATATATATATATATATATATTTGTTAGTAGTTTGAAAATACTAATAGTAGTATATATTTGTGTTATTTTTTTTATAAGCAAAATTTTCATTTCAACAGGATACTAATGGGAGTATCCAACCCTGTACAAAAAACATCAACTGACCCAAGCGATATCTACAAAAATCCGCAAGGAAAGTTGATATTAATGGATGTGTTTCCAAGCACTTCTGGTCTTGTGGATTTATCTCTGAGATTCCTCCAGATCACGTTTTCTTGCGTCAATAGCTTGGCCGATCCCTCATTATTAGTCTGTCGACGCGTCAACATTAATGCTCTTTAAAACAATTTATGAATGCTTTCTCACATCAAATGTCTTTTCATTGACATTCTCTGTTGGCTTTCTACTACCTGAAAAATCCAACTGTAACAGATATCCCCAAATAAATGTCACTATCGACCCATACCTGAAGGGATAAGGGTGACATTTTTTGTAACCACTTTTTCACTGTTCATATTCTGTATCACGTCATCTCAGTCATGACTATTGTCAGTCATCATGACTAACTTTTTTTTACCAAAATGTCACTTCTGAAAGTGTGCAAACGTCATCCCATCATTACTCCGAATCTCAAGTTCATTGAGTAACCACTAAACATTTCATATTTCGAGGCTACTCACTGGCTCGAAACACTTCGTCTGGCCACGTTCTTGAAAATTTTTTTTGCCTTTTTCCTTTGCTTATTAAATCTTTTCTTTTCTCTAGCATATATTTTCTTTCCTCATTTTCATCTTTGAATACGACTAAAGAGAAACCCTAAATAATGTTATCCAACATTTTCTGCCTTTGTAATTCTCTCATGTGCAGTATTTGATTTTAGAAATGGCACCCAAACGTCTTACTCACGGACATCGTTCTTTTTCTGATGTTCTTGATGAACTAACTCCAAGCAACGATTAGACGTATGCCCCGAAACAACCTGTTGAAGATGCTAGTAGACGCCCTTGGTATACGAAGTTGTTGGTTCCTTATTCAGTTGCAAGTACCATTTTTGCTTTCATGGGTCATATCCCTAAAGCTTCTAAACAGCCCAAATGTTTTTTAAAGTTCTTTCCCAACTCTTCAAAAAAGAACTAGGGACCAGTGGTTTTCAAAGGTTCTTCCTTTGATTTCGGCTTTTTGAAGATACAAATATTTTGCTCTTCACCCTCCTCTGAAACTAGTGATTCACCTTACATTATCTGGCTGGATATGGTGGAGTCACAAAAAAATCGTGTAGGAATAACAAGGGATTTATGATCTTATTTAGCTATCCAAGGTAGGCCCCATATATAATCATGCCATGCGGCTCACTGCAATGTATTTTTGGAAGGTTTCTACCAACACCTTCCAACTTTCTTATGGGATGATTACTCCCACCTTCTCCGATCTTGCTGCTATTGTTGAATGCCAAACATGCTTTAATTTGATCCATATTTATTGGCATTTTTCATCTCATTTGTTATGTTTTGTTGGATTTATTCCATGTTTTCATGCACTACAATATTTTTGGCCTACGGCCACGCTAAATTTTTCCACAACTCAAAAACTGTGGCCACATACAAGCTTTAGCCAGGGTTTTCAAATCGTAGACGAATGTTTAGAAACATTGAATCCGGAGTGTGAAACTGTGGCCTTTTCTATAAATTTTCACGATTACAAAATTGCACTTATATTTAAGCCACGATCAGCAAACTGTAGATATTTTAAACCACAAAGAAAAATCGCAGAATTATAATTTTCACTTCAAACTGTGGCGCAAGCCCAAAAAAATATACCCCGCCAGAATTTCCCTCTCGTTAATTATTTTCTTTTCATATTTTTTTTAGATTAAAAAAAGAAAAAAAATTGAAAAAGTAAATTAGGTCACAATTCTTAATCTCAGCTCACTCTTTGTCCCTTCCTCGCCTGTCTCCGTCTATCTCTCCGCTACTGCCTTCGCTGTGCTTCTTCTCACCATCACCTCTATCTTCACATCGTTTCATCATCTTCCCTCAATCTCCCAACTCTCTCTCCACCGTGCACCATTTGCTCGCCAAAATACCACTCATTCTCACATTACTTTCTCTCCCGCGCAAGTTCTCGGACTGGAAAAAACGCGTGTTTCGAATCGCACTAATTGGACCAACAATGGCAGAATTGGAGTGAATATTATAGCAATTGAGCAATGGAATCATGTACCTATGAAATATTTCGACACGGCGACTTCAAAGGTAACTCCTTATACTTCTCTCCCTTTTCAATCATCTTCCGGAATCAAGGCAAAGTGAGACTCCGATTGTTCTTCGACGATCCTAACATGCTCAGTAAGTCAATGAAGAAAGAAGGGTTAAAACGTTGCTGGTTCCTTCTAAAACCCCACCTCAACACCATTTTCGATTTCGCTTCTCATCTCCAAACCCTTTTCCGCATCCACCACACCTCCCCCGCCGAAATCACTCTTTCGGTATACATTTCTCATACTTGCATGCCCTTTTCGTTCCTCTTTTATCAATTCATTGGTCTGTTTGTTTGATTTATTGTTTTTGATTCAGATGGTGGCTTTGTTTTACTGTCGTTTGAGTCCACTTGTATTTTGAAGGATAAAGACATTGTGTGGTGAGTTTTTTTATCCAATGGTTGTATTGAATTTTTGATGATGTTGTTAACTTTCTATAGTTTTTATTACTTATATTATTGTGTTTTTGCATGTGTATGGTAGTGTGAAGAGAAAGAGAAGTAGGTTAACTAATAGTAAAACTGCAATTTTGCCGATAGAAGCTCGTGAAAATTAATCTATAGAGGCTCTGAACCTTCTTGCAATTGAGGGGTTTCAAGAGGAGAAGCCTAAATATCAAACTATATCCTTAGATGATGATGATGATGACGACGATGATCAACCTGAAGATGTGGTTTATGTGGAATCTAAATCTGATGTGAATACAAATACAACCTCGAAGAAAAGAAAGGCGTCGAAGAAGCTTAAGAGCCCTAGGTTTGTTTCTTCATATTTTCTAACTATTGTGCCTGCAAGCCTATAGACTTGTCAAATTATACGAGTTTTGTTGTTTATGGTGCATTTTTGCTTTTGGTTTTGGGTGTTTCAGAATCTAGTTTCATTGAAGTAACTTTTGTAAGGGTGTGCAACTTGTTTTTGGCTGAACTACTTGTTTTAATTTTATAGTTTAGAATTTCTGTAGCAGTTATCTGTGGATGTAATAGATGCATTATTCGAGTTGTTACTTGTTAGTTTGATTCAATTATTTTTCTATTCAGTCAGAAGAAGATTAAGATGTCTACGACTGAAAACGTATCAGTCATTCCTGAGGTTGATGATGAGGAAAATGCAAGTATTAAAGACAGTACTCACCACCAGCCAAGTCCTGCAAAGAAGTCATAAAAAAAATTGTCAAAAAAGTCTAGCTACCTTGATTTAATTAAACAAAAAGATGTCAAAAATGGGTCAACAAGCGATGAAAGAAGGTGCTGCATTTTTACCAGAGATTTATCATTTATAAGATGTTTGAGTTTTATATATTCCATTTTCTAATCGTAAATTACAATGTGTATTTGTAAAGTTTGTGCTAGACACTTGGCTGAGAAAATTTCAGGGACAATTTATTGCTTGCTTGGTGATCTTATATTCTAGCCATTTTTTTTGGTTTTTCTATCCAGCTTTTTAGATTGAGAGATGCACTTTCATGATGTAGGAAATGGGGTTTCATGCATAAGCTATTTTATTTATGTATCCCTCCTATCAAATCCCTTATTTTCATCCAACTTTATACCCTTGATCACCCACAACGATGATGCTTGTTTCCAGCATATTGAAAGTAGATTTTTTTTTGTTTACCTTTTTTTCTTCTATATTTCGTGTAGGTCTCTTCAGCCTCAAGGTGAAGGCGAAACTAAAAAGGTACTGTTTTATTTTAAGGTTTTGAATACACATTTAACAGAGGTTCTATTACGTGAGTGGAAAGAATCTCACATTATAAACCGTGATTTTCTTGCCTTGAACATGTGAATGATGATGATGACATTGTTTCCTGTTTAATCCAAACATGTCTGAACATATTTCTTGCTCAATTTATTGCGTGTGATCTTGTGTGCTGTAATATGGTACTTTATGCCATGTCATGAAGAACAACATGGTTACAACTATGCGGCACAAAAAGAAACCGTGGCTTACTTAAATGGTGTAAAACCATGAGCAAAATATAGTTGCGGTTTTAATTAGTGGCCATAAATTAAAACCCTATACATTAAATAAGAACTGTGGCTAGATTCGGCCACTGTTAAGAACCGCGGCGCATGATAAACTGCAGCCTTAACCTAGATACCTAAACCGTGGCCTATTCAAGCCACGGATGTATATAAAACGTGGCCCAAACACGAAAACCGTGGCTTATAATTTAGGCCACGGATGCATATCCCACAATCACTTATTCGTGGCCAAACCGTGGCCAAAGCTTTCAACCACGGTTATTTTTCATATAACCGCGATTTTCTGGTTGTGGCGGATAACCTTTTTTTTTGTAGTGATGCTATTCTTCAAATATGTTGCGAATACCTTTGGTTGCTTTGATTTGTGTGTTATTGTGTAGGAATTAGGCTTAAAGCATCTAAATGAAAGACACTTGAAATTTGACAAGGAAGAAAGAGAAAATGTGAAGATTTAGTATGGTCGTTAGGCGAACATCCAGCGAGGATCAGCAGTGAATGTTCGTTTGGCGGGCTCTTGGCGAAGCCCCAGTGATCCATCTCAGAATGATGGCAGTAAGAAAAGGGCACTAAGTTCGCTGGGCGAACTTGAAGCAAATGTTCGCTGGGCAAGGTTAGAGTGAAGGACCAGCGAACCAGCCCAAATTTGAGGCAGTAGCTATAGGACCATAAATTCGCTGCGCGAACTTGTAGTGGAGAAGCCCGTTGGGCGAAGAAGTGTTCGCACAACGAACTTTGTGATTTCCTCAGGGGCAATTTAACTGTTCAGAAGCATTTCAAGTGCCATAAAGTAGTGTTCGCTGGGCGAGAAATGAGTTTGTTGGGCGAACTTGACAAATTTTAGTTATACTATATAAGTACGTTTCTCACTTTTTGGGGATCATAACCCCCATTTTCACAAAAAAAACCTCATTTTTCAGCATTTCTTCACCAAAGAGTGATATTTTGCGAATAGAAGTTGTATTCGCATCCGAGTTTGATTTTTCGATATGGATTCTCATTCATCTTCTCTCAAGACTTGTTAAGAAAGCTACCATGGTTATGGGTAGCTAATTTCCCTTGCATCAAAGGTAGAGGTAGTCTACCTTAGCTTTATATGTTTCTTTTGATTGGCCTTGTATTTGAACAAGTGATGATTAATATATGATGAATATTTTTGTTCTTAATGATCCATTCTTGTTTTGTAAAACTCTAGACATAGATTTTAAGATACTTGACCTAAAATATTCATCTATCGATTTATAGATTGCAGAGATTAGTCTATGGTTGATATTTCCTTTGTATTGAACATAAAGCTTAATATATTGGTTGTTATATGGAGATATCATGTAGAAATGAATACAATATTTCTCATGACGCCTCTCTAGAGATAGACGGTGTTGAGAGAATACGCGATGATATTAATTGGACCCGACTTCACATGCGAGATTGAAAGAATACGTATAAGTTAGGGTAGATAAAAACTACTTTTGATATACTTTGTTAATCTAACACTTTAGAATTTATAAGCTTTGCTACTAAAATCGTGACAATTTAGGAACCAGATTTTGAATCCTTTTTTCTTGAAATGGTAAACTATTGAACGACAAGCATCAGATATTAGGACAATCCCTGTGGAGACGATAACAAAAACCCACCTATAGCTACAATATAACAAAATGGCGTCGTTGTGGGGATTGTTGTTGATATTGCAAGCATTGTAATAATTTATTGATTTTAAGATCTTTGTATTGTGATTTCTTACGTCTGTTTATTTTTCTTGTGCTATTTAACTTTTTTGGTTAAGTGTGCAGATTCTTTTAATGCGAGGGAGTGTATCTGCGGAACAACTTCTTTTCGATATTGAGATTGAAAGAACTGCGCGGAAACTCAATAGTAGAACTAGGCGGAGAAGGCAACTTTCCAAAGAAAGACAAGAGCGCGGAGAAACTCATTCATCTACACCCATTATTATGCCAAACATGGCAGAAATCCCACCACCACCCCTTGCTTCAATTCCATGTGTTAACATCCCAAGACAAAATGCTCAGTTTGCACGCAACACCCACAACAGAAGGTATTTCGAGATGAAGACGGGAATCCTAGCTCTTTTATATGCAAATCCTTTTGCAGGGATGGACCATGAGGATCCGTTTACACATCTCACTAAGTTTTACGAGATAGCGGGTGCAACTGGAGCTCCAGAAGTCGAAGAAGAACCTTTGTTCAAGAGACTATTCTCGCATTCCTTAATTGGAAAGACGAAGGAATGGTATCTTGACCAATCTACTCTTGTGATGATGGATTGGAGCGTATTGGCGGCAAATTTTCTTGAACGATTATTCCCTCACAATCGGTTTATGGAGGCCAAGACGACAATTTCGGTATTTGCGCAAGGAGGAAGCAAATCTCACAACGAAGCTTGGAAGAGATTCAAATCTATGTTGAGAAAGTGCAAGGGCCATGGTTTTGATGATTTGACTCAAGTTCACATATTCCGCAACGGACATCAACCCGTTCATAAAACTCTTTTGGATGCTACGATGGGTGGTTCTCTAATGTCAAAAACTGCGGAAGATGCAATGTCCATCATTGATAAGATGACACTAAATGATCATCAAGGTCAACACAATCGTGGTACTTCGCAAAGAAAGTCGGGAATTATCGAGTTGGTAATGAATGATGCAATTCTTACTAAAAATAAATTAATCTCGCAACAAGTGGAGTTGTTGTCAAAGCAAATGTCAAAGCTTCCATAACAAATCAAATAGATGCAATAAGTTCCCAACAAAAATCAACATGTAGCAAGTTGTGAACTTTGCAAAGGTGATCATCCTACCGGCTATTGTCCACCGGTCGTTGAAGAAGCCAATTATGCAGGAAACCAAAATCAAGGTTATCAACCAAGACTAGTGTATCAAAGAAATATCCAAGGCTACCAACCGAGAGGTAATAGACAAGGTTACCAACAAGGATGGAGGCAAGAACTGGTAAATTCTAATCGTCAACCTTATTAAAGTTACAACCAACCACAACAAAACAAAGACGGGAGTTCAAAGATAGAGGAAACTCTCAATCAATTTATGCAACTATCAATGTCCAACCAAAAGAGAACTGATTCCTCTATTAGGAATCTTGAGGCACAAATTGGGCAGTTATCTAAACAATTGGCTGATTAACAAAAAGGAGCCTTTCCAGCTAATTCGCAAGTGGATCCTAATCAGGTATGCAAATCTATCCTTATTAGGAGTGGTAGGAAGATTGATTTGGGCATTGGTGAGAATGAAGTGGAGAATGAGGTTGTAGTTGAAAAGGAGGATTAAATTGTGGAGGAGGAAGTTGAAAAAATGTGAAGGATAATGTAGTTGAAAAGAAATAGAGAGAAGAGAAAACGAATAATGATAGGAAGGGGAAGGAGCAACTGAAAATCGCGATTCAAAATTTACCTTATCCTCATAGTCCTACAAAAAGGGACAACGCAAGGCAATTTGCTCGGTTTATGGACATTTTTAACCAATTGCAAATCCATATTCCATTTGCCGAGGCATTGGAGAAAATGCCTAATTACGCAAAACTTATGAAGGATATCATGACCAAGAAGAAACGGTAAACGGACCAAGAAACAATAGTTGTTGATGCTAGTTGTAGTGAAATTATTCAAAGGACCCTTCATAGGAAACAAAGTGACTGGGGAATAGTTACTTTACCGGTTACCATTAGCAATATCTATGTTGGTAATGGGTTGATTGATTTGGGCTCTAGCATAAATTTGACACCGTTGTCAATTGTTAAAAGATTGGGACACAAGGAGTTAAGGGCTACTATAATGGCTTTGCAATTTGCTGATAAATCTACTGCCAGTCTTCACGGTGTAGCTGAAGATGTATTGGTTAAATTCGATAAGTTTTGTTTCCCATTGACTTTGTAGTGATAAACATGGACGAAGATGATAATGCTCCTCTAATTCTTGGAAGACTTTTCATGAAAACAGCAAGAATGGATATTGATATGGATGATGGTCTTATGAAAGTGTGAGTTCAAGATGAAGAAGTTTGCTTTAATCTCTTTGAAGCCATGAAGCATTCAAAAGACAAAAATGATTATTTTCGTCTTGATGCAATGGAGGAGGTGATTGAAGAGGTTAAAACAGAAGTTCATGTTGCTACTCCTTTGGAAAAAAATCCTACTCATGCTTTGCTTAGTCTCAATGAGATTGAAGAAAATGAGATTGAAAAGTGTTTGCGAGTACTTAAAGTATTAGAAGAAGTTCCTCCCTTGAAAGAGCTTGATGAAGAGTTGAAAAAAGAAAAGGTGGATGACACAAAAATTGAGTTGAAGATTTTGTTCCCTAATTTAAAGTATGTGTTTCTTGATGATGGGGGGCACAAACCGGTGATCATAAACAATGAACTAACCAATGAGGACGAAGAAAAATTTATTGTGGTGTTGAAAAAGAATCAAAATTCTATGGGTTGGACTCTTTCCGAATCAAAAAGAATAAGCTCATCCTATTGCATGCATATGATCTTAATGGAGGATGACTTTAAGCCAGTAGCTCAACCAAAATGCCGCTTAAATCCTACCATGAAAGAAGTGGTTAGAAAAGATGTGTTGAAGATGCTTGAGGCCGGAATGATTTATTTTATCTCTGATAGTCCGTGGGTTAGTCCGGTGCAAGTGGTACTGAAGAAGGTGGGATGACGGTGATTCAGAATGAAAAGATTGAATTAATACCAACAAGAAACGTGGCCGGTTGATAAGTGCAAATTGTAGCTATTTTTGTAAATAGATTTTGTTGCACTTATCGATACTTTCTGTAAATATCGTACGAATAAACCCCGCTTTTTTTGTAAATACGTTTACTTTACGTTATAGTGTATATATTGCGTATCGTGTAAATATCATTGAGTTAAATTGATTTTATCTCATTTTTTTAGGTATTCAAGTAAGTATATCTTTTCATATTCATAAATAGTATTGAATAAGCTTTCCAATGCTTCCGACCGTGCGTCAATCCGAGTTACGCTTTAGAAGTTGTGGTCAAAATAAGGGCTGGTTTGCAGTCAAGTTCGCTTTCCGAACTTCCCAGCGAATGCTCCCGGACTTTAGACAGTAGAGAAAGGGACCAAAGTTCGCTTTGCGAGCTTTCCAGGGAATATAAGTTCGCTTTGCGAACTTTTGCAGAATCGCAGAGGCGGTTTAACTTTTCTGAGGCACTTAGGTGCCAAATTTTGATGTTTTCTTTGCGAATAAAAGTTTGCTTTGAGACTTGACGGATTTTGAAATAATATATAAGTCATTTCATTCATTTTTTAGGTTATGGTTTTGGGGATTTTTGCTCCCAACTCCAACAAACTCATTTTTCAGTAGAATTAGCTAGAAAACAACATGGAAGCTTGCACACGAAAGATCCGGAATGAATTTCTCATCGATCGGCTCTGACAATCCGCGAGATATTTGGTTTATTTATTTTCCTCTTTGTGTATTTCTTCTTTGTTGGGTTGTTGTATGTGAATTGAATTTGAACTCATGTATATTTTTCGCCCATGGCATTGTATAAAATTTGCTTTACAAATCTTTATCGGTGATTGTCCTTGATTTTTAGTTTATGCTCGGGGTTTGGGTTGTGTTAGAGATAAACATCGCAAACTTTGATTAGGGATGATTATTTGTTAGTTTCTGAATGCTAGAGATATATTTAGGGCTAACAATCTTTATGGGTGTTGTAACTTAATGCCTCCGTATCTCGAGTCTGGTGCGAGAGTGTCGACGAGGATAACATTGTTGTTATCTCAGCTCAGTGTGTCAGAGATGGACACTATTGTGAGCAATGTTGGATGATATTGAGGAGTACTATAGGTTGAGTATAACTGGTCGGTAAGTTTAAGTTTGTGAGGTGTGGATTATATGCATATCGGATAAGTTTCTTCTCTCTGAAGAATGAATTCTTTTTGTATTAATATTTTACTTTTCTGTTTCTATGTTTGAAACATTTTACACCAAACTCTTTAACATTTAAATTGTCGAACGACAGTTCAATATCACCGATCTCTGTGGACACGATAAATTCCCGAAAAAATACTTCTAAATCTTTTTGTTGCTTGCCGCTTTACCGCTTCAAAAAAATGGCGTCGATGCGGGGGATTGGTGTTTTTATTGGATCGCATTGCGATAGTTTCTATGTTTTGGAGCTTTGTACATAATTGTTTATATTGTATATATGCTTGTATAAATACTTGTTTTGCTTTTATTTTCCATTATGTTTGTTCAAGTGTTGTATACATTTTATTCCCGTAACGTTTGTTCAAGTGTTTGGTTAGGACACTTGCTTTTGTTTTGGGGGGTGAGGCATCACCATGGCATGAACGGAGGAAGTTACTAGCTAAGCATAGTAAAGGCGTCGAGCTTACGACGTAAAACAAACATGTTTGATCATTTTTGTTTCGTTGTTAATTTTTCATTCTAGCTTAGGTAGTGTGGTGAACTTTCATTAAACAAGTTATACTCGGATTGTTCGTAAAATTCTCAAATCTTCACTTTACAACTTGTTTAATCCAATTTCACCCGGTTTTTTAGTATGTTTATATTAATAATTTTTGTGTTTGTCTAAGAGCTTGTTTTGAGTAGCTTGAGTAAATTTAAGGTGATGTTCCATGTTTGACTGTTTCAACTTGCGGATGTATGGTAATGATATTGTTAAGTTTTGTACACGTCCAAGGTATATGTTTACCGCTTTCTAGACTTTAGCATATTCATGATACTTAGGCTTTTTACAAACTTTCATGCCATTCATTCTTTTGTATACTTGTTCTTGATGTGAATCACTTTAGTTCCCACCCTTTTTGTGAGGTACCTTTCCATTGTTCATATATGCGTGGAGTACCAACATTCTTGTTCTAACTGGATTTTATTATACTTAATCTTTTGTTTGTGTTGATTATATGAAAGCATGAAAATGATCAAGGCATTTTGTTTCATTTTGAGGACAACTACCTAGCCAAATAATCATTCACCTTGTGAGTGTGTGAGCATTTGTTAAACCCCTTTGTTCCTTTCTATCATTATCCATGTTGTTTGAACTTAATGCTTATCAATGAGTATTGAATTCACTTTTTGTATGGATTTTGATTAATTATTTTTTCTTGAACCCTCAACTTTGTGTTGTTGTATGAATTTTTGCCTTGCCTTAGAAAGTAAGGAATATTCACATGATGATGTAGTTGAATTCAAGTTGGGGAGAGAATGATTGTTTACTCATTGGTTGGTTTCTATGAGGTTGACAAAGAAAATTAAAAAAAAAAGAAAAGAAAAAAGAGAAAAATATGAAGAAAAAAAAATTAAAAAGAGAAAAATATGAACAAGAAAAGAAAAGAAAAAAAAAGAAAGAAAATGAAAATCCTTGAGAAAGGAAACAAAAATAGTCCAAATAATTGTGCTAAATAAGTATTGTGTTTTGTGTAATACTTGGGATTTTGGAAGAAGTTAATTAGAATTTTGTGTTTGAGTCTTTGTGAGTTGATCACTCCCTTAGGTTTAAGCAACTTTTTGTTTCAATTACCTTTAGAAATTGCTCCTTGTTTGTTTACCCGACCACGCTATAACCTTGAAAGCCCTTGTGATTCTTGTCTTTGTATGTTCAATGTGAATTTTTGGATGAATGCATAATTTAGTCTTTTGTTTGCAAGATTGTTGTGTGAGTGAAAAGTACCTTATTTTGTGTTTTTCATCTACCGATGATTGTTTTTGCTAGGTGTGATTCACATTGGAACTTGTGTTATTTTAGGAGGTTTGGCATAATTTTTGTATTTAGCATTTGTTTTGCGCCTATGTTGTCATTGTAGTTTAGTGGTAAGTATTTACTTTGCGTGTACCATTTTTCATTTGAACCCTTCATTTGTTACCGTTTTTCAAAACCTGTTGATTCGTGATTCTTTGGTTGTCGCTCTGTTTCTTTGAGTCGCTTAATTCTTGTTTATGCACAAACAAGTTTAAGTTGGGGAGAGTTTGATAAGTGAAAATTGTAGCTATTTTTGTATATAAGTTTTGTTGCACTTATCGATACTTTTTGTTAATATTGTACGAATAATCCCTGCTTTGTTTGTAAATGCGTTTACTTTACGTTATAATGTATATATTGCGTATCATGTAAATATAATTTAGTTAAATTGATTTTCTCTCATTTTTGTAGGTATTCAAGCAAGGATATATTATCATATTCATAAAGAGCATTGAATAAGCTTTCCAATGCTTCCGATCGTGTGTCAATCCGAGTTACGGTTCAGAATTTGTGGTCAAAATAAGGGCTGATTTGCTGTCAAGTTCGCTTTGCAAACTTTCTAGCGAATTTTCACTTTGCTCTTCTTAAATCCTCTCTTCGGCTTGTACTTCACCGGCGGTGGGCGCATAGAAGATGTGGCCGGATAAGTTAGTTCTCTAATTTTCTTCTTCAACACCCTCTGACCTACCATACCCAAAGAATTGAAATATGTCTTCAAATCTTCACATTCTGCGTATAAATCCATCTTTGAACCACTATCCTCTGGTACGTCAGTATGCTCTTGAATGTGTAATTTCTTCCAGAAAACATGAATTTCTTCTAAATGAATAGACAGACCTTGTATTTGAAGACCAGCAAGTTGACACGCACAGGGTAAACCATGTGTTGATCTAATGAAGCAACCACACATTTCTTTGTTTATACCAATAATTTTGACCCGTTCTAGCTCCTTCCCTATGTGTTGTATACATTGCCTTGACACAAAATCATGCAAGTTGGTGTAGAATGGAGTGTTATACCGATGCTCAATGTTCACGATACTCTTTTCAAACGACACTCTAATTTAGCCTAACTGTAACTTCAGCATGGTGTTAACAGTATCCCAACTTCGGCATAAGTCTCCCCGACTATGTGACAACATATTTTTGAGTCTCCAATGCGCAGACTCGACCCTAAACCGCAATAATAAAAACATAATTTGAAATTCTGGTATCAGATGTGTGATGTTAAGTGTGATGTCACAATAACACAATCTGCTAAATGAACAAGGCAATAAAACAGTCAATCAACACAATGAATTGTTCACCCAATTCGGTTTAACTACCTACGTCTGGGGGCTACCAAGACAGGGAGGAAATTCACTATTAGTAGTATTAAATTACAGACTCAACAATCCCAGTTGACAATCTCCTAACTTAATCACTACCCAATGACATTTCTACCTAAGAACCTCTTAGATATGAGATACCACTCACTCCCCCTTAATCACCTCAGTGATACAACTCAAAGATTGTAAAGTTTACAACTTGATCTTGCTTAAAAGCTTTGATCAAGAACAATACTCTCTTGGTTAAAAGCTTTAGAGAGGACAATTCCAACTCAAACAAACTATACCAATTCAAGCATGAATGACGTACAAAACACAAACAAAAACTCTAACAACTGATACTCAGTATACACTCTCTAGTCTTCGTCCTTCCAAGTAGGGTTGTGGCTGCTTTAAATAGAAACTCAGACTTGGGCTTGGACTCCTCCAAATATCTGATTTTATTTGAATTTAAAACCAAATTTTATCTTCAAATCTTTTCATATCTTTCAGCCCTAAAAACAGCAACAAGATCTGCTCCATATCTGATTGCAACTGAATATATTTTTACCAAGATGTTCGCCTGCAATCTCTCCACCAGATCTCTCAAAACAAAATGATACACGCAGCCCTAGAAAAGTACAACAGACTGATGTTCTGATGTTCTGTCAACTGATGTCAAGACATCATGTTTAACATCAGCACACAAAACTGCAACCCTAAATAACTTAACATAAACTGAGTGTTAAGAACTCATGTTAAGACATCAGACATATGACATCTTCAACAACAACATTGTTTTACCAAAATTGCAGCCAATACAAGAACTAACAATCTCCCCCTTTGGCTAATTTTGGCTAAAACAATCTCAGCCAACATCAGAGATACCAGCAGCGAAAAAAAAACAAAACAAACAGCAGCAACAACTTCGAAAGCTGCACAACTCAAAACTCCCCCTCAAAACAAGAACCACAACAAATATCTAGGTAACTCTCCCCCTTTTTAGCCACAATTGGCCAACCATCAAACAGTTAGTCCCTCTTACTACTGTCAAAAACTACCAGTTAGTCTTATGCTAGCTCTCCTTGTCAGGAAAAAGAAGGCATCACATGACAAGACAAATCATAAACATAACAGTACCATTATCCAAGATACAAAATAGGCACTCAAGGTGCAGAAAAAGATAAAACAAAAAAAATTGAAACAGCACAGCTAGCTAAATCAATCTTCACCAGAATCATCAGTAGAAACATCTTCATCATCCTCATTCTCAGTTGGTGAATCACCTTTCTCAGAACCTGAACCTTCAGCATTGACATTTGTGTTGACATCCTCATTATCTCCATCCTGTTCCAAAGACTTGATCAACTGCTCAAGTTTCATCTTCCTGGCAGTGCTGGTGCTGATCACCACATCTAGATCCTTGCAGGTAAACTTTAATTCTTCTATCATATCAGCTTTGGTACATGCCTTCTTGACACCAGACCCTGATGTTGAGACAATATTTGGGACATGATTCCCTACAAATAACTTGGGATGCAAGGATAATGCAGACTCCCTCTTGCAAGCAGTATCTGAAGTAGTCAATATTCCAGGATGTTGGTTCAGGATCACTCCACAAATGAGAGAAGGAAATGCTATAGGCATTTTAATAGCATTTGTTGAAGCATGCTTCACAGTCTGATAAAAAATGTAGGACCCATAATCAAGGTTTTTCTTTGTCCCAACAACATAAATCATCTTCCCCAAGCCAACAGAGATAGTAGTTTTGTGATTAGTGGGGACCCAATTTGCAGCACCTATCCTGTGCAGGACATCATATTTGACACTAAGAAGACTAGCAGACAGCTTTCCTTTCAAAGGCCAAACCTTCACTTTAATTGCAGTGATCTCCTTGCACACCTCATTGTCAGTAACTTCCAGCTCTCTATAATCTTGTTCATTTCTTCCTAGGTAGGTGTTGATAACCTCAGAAGAAAAATCAATACACTTACCTCTCACATATACTTTTCTAAAGTTCACAATCCTTCTGTCAGTAATGTCCATAGGAATGTTTACAACAAACTCCTTAACTAGCCCATCATAACATTCGGAGAACCCAGAAACAGTTTTCATCAACCCAGCAAACTTAATCAGCTCCATAACTTCCTTAATCTCCAGAGCATCTTTTCCAAACTCTCTTTCCAGAGCCAATCTTCTTTGACACACAAACTTCCACATGTGAGCACTTCCAGCACAGTGAAAAGAGATGTTGTCCACAGGTACATCAGGAACCTTCTCAGTAATCCTCTTCAAAATTGACCTTCTCACTGGAGTGATACCTTGAACATCCTCATCAACATCAAATTCAGAGTCAGAGTCTTCCCTTATCTTCCTCTTTTTGGATGAGCCAGCAACCTTGCTCCAAGACTTTGCAGGGCCAACAACAGGAGTCTTCTTCTTTTTGCTTCCAGTTCTCACCTTAGGAGATAAGTCAACGGTCTTCCCTTTTCTAGACTTCAATCTTTTTGAAATACCTGGAATTGCATTGCCAATAACCTCATTGTCTGACAAATCCTCAACATTCACAACCTCTACAGGCTTCTTTCCTTTGGGGCTAGAAGAAACTTCCCTAGAAGGTGATGTTCTAACATCAGGTTCAACATCAACCCTAGATCCAACATTAGGATCAACATCAGCTTCAGCTTCAGTTTCAGCATCTTCAATGACAGAAACAACCAACTGGTGAAGATTGGTTTCAGCTGGTTATATGTCATCATTTTTACCTTCAGATTGCACAACAGCCATTTGAGCTAAAGGTCTTGATATTCCAGCCACAGGAATCCTTTTCTAAAAAATATTACTGACAATCTGACCTATACTTTTATCAACATCCACAGTCTCTCCCTCATTCTGATTTCCAACAGCTTGAGGAGTGGAGGTCCTAGGAGTAGATTTATCTCTAGACAGAATGCTAGTAACAAACTCTATACTTTTCATATCATAAAATTTTTTACCAGCAAAATGATCAGACGATTTACCTGATGTATCATGAGAAGGCCTTTTTGTTTGCAGCTTGTCAGGTCTTGTCTTAGAAACTGGAATCATTGAGAGAGGGGCTATATCCAAAGCTTCATCCTCAGAAACCCCTTTCGTCGAAACCCTAGGTTTTGTATGTGAGGGACTCTTGGATGCAGACTTCTTGGAGGGAGACGACATTTGTTGAGACATTGTTCCTCTGTAGCAACTGATGAACAAAAATGTGTTGAGACTTCTATTCTTTGGAGAGAAGATGAACAGACTACGTGAACGAGGATTGATGTAGCGTATGGAGGCAAAGTGAGGAAATGATTGCATAGGGTAGGAGGGCTGCTTTTGTTGAGCACTTAAAAGCCCAGAAATGTAATTCCCCCACCAAAATGTATAACATTTCAAATTTTTTAATTTTAATAAATGTTTAGCACAAGTCATTAACATCTTTTGACTTTTACACATACCCAGTTTTCCTCTTACGATGTCACAATGTTCAACACATATATCCTTAGAGAAACTGTCATTACACCTCCTTTCTGTATGGTCAACCTCAATGATCTTGCTTTCCCTAAGATTAACACTAGAGTGTTTGGTGATCCTTGGAATGCAACAGTAGGAAGTCATGACATCATGCTTGACATTGCGATCAATTAGACTTTGTTTTGCCTCTAGATGTTCTCCCTTTTTATCCCATAGATAGCAGTTGTCTTTGGACTTAGCACCCTTCATGACAACTTCACCTTTCTCATTAGTGACAATACATTCAGCTTTAGTAAAGTGAACTTTAAGTCCTTGCTCACATAGTTGACTAATACTGATCAAGTTGGCCTTCAATCCTTTGACCAATAACACATCATCTAGTCTAGGAGCACCTGCATGGTTCAGTTTTCCCACACCCTTGATTTCTCCTTTGACACCATCTCCAAAAGTTACACAGCTGGAATAATGTTCAACATTCAACAACAAACTCTTTATACTTGTCATGTGCCTAGAGCAACCACTATCAAAATACCAGTCCTCTTTGGCAGAACCAGTTAAGGACATCTGAGCTAACAAACAAGTGGCACCATCCTTGGGAACCCATTGCTTAACAACAGTAGGACTATCCTAATTCTATTTAGGTTGGGGATTAGGTTGAGGATATCCATAGAGCTTGAAACATAAAAATTTCAAGTGGCCAAATCTTCCACAATAGTGACATCTCCAGCTGTGAAACTCTTCTCTGAAGTGATTAACATGTTTTCTGTTATACTGCTGAGGCTGCGTTCTGCCATAGTATTGAGACTGTCTCCTATGATAATGGGGTTGTCTTCTGTAATGATGATTAGGCTGTCTTTTCCCATGATGATGGGGATTATTTTTGCCATAATAGTGAGGCACAGTATTATTAAGCCCATACATTTTCCCATGATGTTGAGACATAGGTTGGGACATGTTATGTTTAGGTCTAGTTGCATAACCTTTCCCATGGTGTTGAGTCTTCTGATGAGGTACATATTGCTTGGGTCCTGACACATGAGCTCTCCCTTGATGTTGAGACATCTGATGGGACAAGTTCTGTTTGGTACCAGAAGAACTAGCATCTGAAGAAGATTTCTTTTCACCATTAAATCCTAGACCAGTCTTATCACTCGCTCCTTTTCCAGCCTGAAGAATTCTCAAGTTCAGCTTTATCAGCCTTAAGCTGGATTATACTTTTCTTTTGCTTCTCCCTTTCTTGACAAACCTCTTCACTTTTCAGACACAACTCTTTATAGGAGGTTGCTAGCTCTTCAAAGGTCAGATCATCATCACTAGACTCTCCATCAGAAGCACATATTCCAGTCAATGCCCTAACATGCTTGGCTGTCTCTTCATCACTCTCACTCTCAGTATCAGGCCAGGAAACAGATAACCCCTTTTTCTGCTTCTTGAGATATGTAGGACATTCTTTTCTGACACGACCATAACCTTTACACTCATAGCATTGGACTCCTTTGTCAATATTAGGCTTCTCCTCAGCTGTAGTTCACTTGTTGATGTCAGACGAGATGTTCTTAACATTTGGTCTATAGTTCCTGTCCATTCTTTTTAACACCTTATTAAACTGTCTTCCTAGAAAAACAATGGCATGGGACAACTCCTCCTGAGACTCAGGACTATTCTCTTTCTTAGCATCTTCAGAACTAGATACCAAAGCTATGCTTTTGGTCTTCTTTTCAGGTTCCTCATCCATCCCTAATTCAAAAGTTTGAAGAAAACCAATCAACTCATCCACCCTCATCTTGCTGATGTCTTGATCTTCTTCTATAGCAGTCACCTTCATTTTATATCTCTTGGGAAGGGATCTAAGTATCTTCCTTACCAGCTTCTCTTCAGTCATTTTATCTCCAAGGGCACTAGAAGCATTTGACAACTCAAGAATATTCATGTGAAAATCATGAATGGTCTCATCATCCTTCATCTTCAGATTTTCAAACTTTGTTGTCAGCAGTTGAAGTCTTGACATCTTGACTTTGGAGGTTCCTTCATGAGTAGTTTTCAAGACATCCCAAGCCTCCTTAGGGACTTCACAAGTGTTGACCAGCCTAAAGTGTTCTTGTCAATACCATTAAAAATTGCATTCAAAGCCTTAGTATTTCCAAGCGCAAGTTCATCTTCTTCCTTGGTCCACTCTTCCTTAGGTTTCAGCTTTGATGTTCCATCTTTTTCAACAATAACAGGATGTTTCCATTCTTTTAAAACAGCCTTCCAAGCCCTGTTGTCCAAGGACTTCAAGAAGGTAACCATGCAAGGTTTCCAATAATCATAATTTGAGCCATCTAGAATAGGGGGTCTATTCACAAATCCACCACTCTCCTTGTCCATAGAACCAGAAAGTAACAGCCCTAGATCTCACCCAAATGCAGAGCAGGATGCCTGCTCTGATACCAATGGAAATTCTGGTATCAGATGTGTGATGTTAAGTGTGATGTCACAACAACACAATCTGCTAAATGAACAAGGCAATAAAATAGTCAATCAACACAATGAATTGTTCACCCAGTTTGGTCTAACTACCTACGTCTAGGGGCTACCATGCCAGGGAGGAAATTCACTATTAATAGTATTAAATTACAGACTCAACAATCCCAGTTGACAATCTCCTAACTTAATCACTACCCAATGACATTTCTACCTAAGAACCTCTTAGATATGAGATACCACTCACTCCCCCTTAATCACCTCAGTGATACAACTCAAAGATTACAAAGTTCACAACTTGATCTTGCTTAAAAGCTTTGATCAAGAACAATACTCTCTTGCTTAAAAGCTTTAGAGAGGACAATTACAACTCAAACAAACTATACCAATTCAAGCATGAATGGTGTACAAACACAAACGAAAAACTCTAACAACTGATACTCAGTATACACTCTCTAGTCTTCGTCCTTCCAAGTAGGGTTGTGGCTGCTTTAAATAGAAACTCAGACTTGGGCTTGGACTCCTACAAATATCAGATTTGATTTGAATTTAAAACCAAATCTTATCTTCAAATTTTTTCATATCTTTCAGCCCTAAAAACAGCAACAAGATCTGCTCCATATCTGATTGCAACTGAATATATTTTTACCAAGATGTTCGCCTGCAATCTCTCCACCAGATCTCTCAAAACAAACTGATACACGCAGCCCTAACAAAACACAACAGACTGATGTTCTGATGTTCTGTCAACTGATGTCAAGACATCATGTTTAACATCAGCACACAAAACTGCAACCCTAAATAACTTAACATAAACTGAATGTTAAGAACTCATGTTAAGACATCAGACATATGACATCTTCAACAACAACATTGTTTTACCAAAATTGCAGCTAATACAAGAACTAACACAATTAAACATCAATTATGCTAATTTATAAAATCAAATAATACACAAGTATACCTGTTCGTTGTTTGTTTCCCATGTGAGGAACTTTGTTTGTCCATGCAGAAACAAATCTTTCTTTATACGGTGTCGACCATGTTTCTTTCACATAGTTAACAAACAAAGGTATGTCAACACAAACAGTCTCAAAGTGCTTCAAGTTTATGAGATACTCACTCTCTCTATTAGCATACATGATTTTGTTCCACAGCTCCATGACATGTTCATGTCTTTCTGATTTAACATATTCCTTACATTTCATTTTCGTGCTAACATTTTTGGAAATGTGGAACACACATAACAGGTGTGTTTAGTTAGGAAACGTAACTTCAAGTGCATTCATCAAGGCAAGTTCTCTGTCAGTCACAACAACATTTGGTAGCAATTTCTCAGAAAAAAAACAATTCTTTCAGCTTCTCCATTGCCCAATTGAAATTCTCCTCCCTTTCGTGTTCCAAATATGCAAACCCTACGGAAAACGTCAACTTGGTTTACGTAATGCCAACAATCTCAAGCAACGGTAATCGGTACCTATTAGTCTTGTATGTACAATAAAAAATCAACACCAAGTGAAACATATTCAACAGCTTCACTGAATCAGGATGTGTCCAGAAAATATCAGCAACAACATTCGAGTCTTCCCTATTTCTTGTCCAACACATGTACTTTTCTTTATGAATAAGACTCAACAACATTTGCATTTTCGTCAATGAACCTCTCTTGCTTTCATGGTACGTAGATCTAGCTTTATATACTTGCTCAACACTCGTGAGGTTTTCTGGATCTTGGTCTTTCAAGGCGAAAATTATGTGTCTCGAAGGCATGTTATACTTCGCCATGTTATTCACAAATTGTCTCTCATGAGGTTTTAGACGGCATAATATGTCATGCCCTGATAAATCCTAAGATAATCTATGATTGTGAAACCCACACATAACGCTCACCCTCCAACCAATACCACTTGTCGAAGACCTCACCCGAAAGGGACATTTCACTTTCATACTAGTGAGACCATCCTTCTCCAATGAATGACTACTTTCAGACTTTTTTCTTTTATAATTTCCTCCTCTCTCACAACCCAATATCAATTTATCCTTCCTTCCTCGCTGGTCAGTTGCACTATTAGAACGAATTGTCACAACTATGATACCATGTTGCTTCCCAATATTCTGCGCCCAAGCTAATACGTCGGACCGACTCTCAAAAATCTGTCGTTAAAAAACATAACACCTTATAGTCACACAAAACATGAAATCAAACGAAATAATAGTAAATTTTAAGTGTCTACGTATAATACATACTTTGTCAGTGGTGAAGAACTGAGTGTAATACCTACACGAGTCGCTAGAAGACCCTGACGGTTCAGGAGCACAAATGGCAAGCATTTTTTTATGACACAGACCTGTTACCGAAAATTTCGTCCAAAACGGGAATTCCCGGTATACTGGACATTTAAAATTCCCGGTACTTTGATAGATACCAGTAATTTTAAAATTCCCGGAATGGTTCTGCAAAATTACACCGGTAAAATCAGAATTACCGGTAATTATTACCGGTTTTTTGAAAATTCCCGGTATTTTGTACTGGTAATTTACTATTTGTACTACCGGTATTTTTGGGTTACGGAATTTTCGAAAAACACTACCGGGAATTTTGTTTTGTACTACTGGAAATTTCGTTTTCAAGTCTCTAAAAAAGTATTTTTTGGGTTAAAAAATGTTATTTTTTATGTAAATAATGTCAAGGATGATATGGTAATAATGAAAAATTGGGAGGTGCCAGGTTTAATTGGGGGTGGTAGGTAAAAGTGTCTTGTCCCATTTGGGTGTTAGTAAATAGGTTGACTAAATCGAATCCTAAAAAAAAGGTGATTATGGAAAATTCAAAGCCTAATATTTTATTAGATAGATATTAGATTAAAATTATGAGTTTGTTAAATTTAAACTATTTAAAAATACTAGATTACAATTTTTTCAAAATAGACAGAAAATTATAATCTAAACTATTCTTTAAGTAATAATATATCCATGCAGTAAAAAAATAATAAAGTGCATAATTCTTCCATACAATGGCAAGCACCCTCGATCAGATCATAATAAAAATTATATCTCTAGATAAGACAATACTAGGTCATTGTTAATCCAAAATAGCATTTCTGCCTAGCTATGACTCCATAAAATGATATAACGTTATAGCAAATAGATATCGGAATAGACACATAATATATCAATTAAAATGAATAAAATTTAAATAAAGAGAATAGAACTTGACAAAAAAATAAGAATAACATAACTGTTTGTGAAAACATAACGGAATTAAAAACTTACTATTAAAAAAGTGGTACAAATTGATATTTGGATCTCAGCAACTGCCATTCCACCAACAATATTGTGATGTGCTATAATATTAGACATCTGATCATATTAGAAAGCACATCAAATAATCTTATCTTTATTTTTTCAAATATTTTGGTTAAATCTCAAAAGTTTAGAACTCTAAAACTCAATTATTTCCAATGTAATAAAAAATAGTAACATTAAATGTGTTTATAACACTGTTTCAATGCATCGCAACAACTACAATGATCTCTCAATGGCAATATCAGCAACTGTATCCGTATTCGCAACCGCAACTTAAAACCATGGTATGGAATTTTCTCGCAAAAGTGAAATTTTACATATGGGAGAAATAATTGAACACGAGGCTAATTCTTGGAGAGCATGCATTACTACAAATGCATTGAATATGATGATTTTCATGTCCTCCAAAAATGGGGCGTTCTTTAAAATATATGTTGCTATTCGAAGGTCAACTACGGTGTCGTCAAACTTCACAGTACATGATTTGAGGTGATCAGATATGCACTCTGGAACATAATTTGGGTATTTCCAGATTGTAAACATATCTAGTTCTATCCACTGCAAAACATATATAAAATATAAGATTTTTGAAACAAAAAAGAAGAAAATAATAAGAAACAAAAGGAATTCACAAACACTTATAACCTTATCAATAGAAAGAATTTGAAGTTTGGGGCAATTCTCGAGCAGTGCCATTACATCTTTGAAGTGTTGTTTTGAGTGTAAGAACAATTCAAGATGGATTAAGTTCTGAAAGCTTCTGTAATCCGAATTGTTTTCTTTCTCAGGAAGCCTCATATTCACCTACAATAAAAAGTTTACAAGATAGAAATAAATCACTATTTTTATAATAAAAAATAAATTGTAATTAATTCACATCACCACATCACAATTACTTTTAGAACACATGTATGTGTACCATGGAAAAGTCTTTAGGATTGAAGAAGTGATTCATATAAAATTTGTAACTAACCTTTAAACAAAATTAAAAAAATAAAAATAAAATATGTAACTTACCCTAAGTTATAAAATCTGAACATTGTAAATGGCTGGATAGGAAACAACAGTATCGTAGATATCTGCTCTGATTAACTTCGATAAGGTTTTTGACTGTCCCGTGTTAACCATAAAATTCTCCTCTGACTTCAAATAGAAAACATGAGCAATCAAATCTTCCAAAACGGGACATCCATAGAGAAGCTTGTTAAAATTCTCGTGATTTTTCAAATAAACATCATTCAAATGAAGGGTCTTAAGCAAGGGAAGATCGACAGAGATATCTCCATTCAAACGGAATTTCGTTAGTTTGAGAACCACAAGCGTTGGGAAGGTGAAAATAGTTGGTGGCAAGGTGATTGTGTGATTGAAATTAACTATACTAGAGTATAGATGGAGAGAACGGCGGTCGAGACAGCAAGTTTGGTTGGAACGAAAGAGAGGATGCGAAGGAGTAAATCATCCTGTAAATTGCTGATCCTATCAATGGGTGCTGCGTTCTCCATTACAACGAAGTGAGATTTTGATGAATGAAACCCTAAAGGTTGGAGAGCAATCGCTTTCCTTTTAAACCTAACAAAATCAGTTTTAAAGGATGACGACGATAAATTGAAACCAAATCTATTAATTCAAATTTGATATAAAACTTAATGCTAATTTTCTACCCTAATATAGAAGATTTTTTTCACTCTCCGCCCATTTATCCATAAATGCCATATACCTTTTATGTTTCAACTATGAATGGGATAGTCTTGCATAATATTATGAGATATCTGATTCATATTAAATACAATTTATAAAAACAACTTAAAACAATTAAATTAGTAAATCATAAATCTATTTCAGATTAATTTTAATCTCCAATCTTGTCATTTGAATAGAATATTGCCCCACTTATAATCCTAAAATAGAAAAATTGGATTCACTTTGAATTTATATTGCTCTCCTTCAAGATATAATTTTAAAATGAGATTATTAGATAAAAGAATTTTTTTAAAAATAAAAATTACATAAATACCATCAAACAAAAATTAAATATAATAAAAAGAATATATATTAAATTAGAATAAATATTGATTTTTACAAAATATAAAACAAAAAAAAGAAAAATGACACAAATATATTAAAAAACAACAATAATGAAAAAAAACAAAGTATGAACCTATGAACATGTACAAAGAAAATAACATTGATGTTATAAATAATAGATGCTATACGCAAAGAAAAGTAATATATATATATATATATTTGTTAGTAGTTTGAAAATACTAATAGTAGTATATATTTGTGTTTTTTTTATAAGCAAAATTTTCATTTCAACAGGATACTAAGGGGCGTATCCAACCCTGTACAAAAAACATCAACCGACCCAAGCGATATCTACAAAAATTTGCAAGGAAAGTTGATATTAATGGATGTGTTTCCAAGCACTTCTGGTCTTGTGGATTTATCTCTGAGATTCCTCCAGATCACGTTTTCCTGCGTCAATAGCTTGGTCGATCCCTCGTTATTAGTCTGTCGACGCGTCAACATTAATGCTCTTGAAAATGGTTCATTATTATTATTACATTGAGAAGAGAGAGAGACTCTAACTTCTCTCTAACTTTCTGGGTTTTGCATGTCCTTTCTAGCTACCGCTTCATCTTCTCATTCCAGATTTTTCCTTTTCCGGTCTCGTTCTTAACTGGGATTTCCCTACAATCGTGATTCCACCTAAGCTTGATTTCGTTTTGTGCGAAGTAGATACTTGGGGTTCTCCTTCCATATCTTCGGCTTAAATTCCTGGCTTTAGGGCTTAGGTGCCTTGGTATGGAGTTGCTTCTTCTGGGTTTTACTGAGTCAACTCGTGATCATTGGGTGTCGATCGATTGTGTTTTTTAGGAGCGGGTTCTTTGGTTCAGTTTCTTGGGGTCGGGTTGGTCCTTGTATTGAGGAGCTTGGTCTTTCTGGTATTTTTTTATCATGAACTGGGTCAAGGTTGGGGGAAAAAGGACGGTAACGAAAGTGGATAGATTTTCAGTGCGGAAAGAGAACTATGGTAAAGAAGCTATTGGTGAAGAAACTACATCCTTCTTTGTCACTGAATTCCCAGAAGAGATGACTGCTAAAGATCTGTTTGAGGTGTTCCAGGTCTACGGGGTGATATCGGAAGTCTACGTGTCGACAAGAAGAGATAAACGGGGGAAGAGATTTGGATTTGCAAAGTTCAGGAAGGTTCAAGATTCTAAGATGATGGCGATTAAGCTGGATAATATTATACTGAAGGGAAAGAAATTATTCGTCAATGTCCCTCGGTTCAAAAGGGAAGAGAACTATTTGGGGCTTGGGGTAGGAGGAACGGATGATTCTAGACTTGGTTACATTTCTGGAGGGGGAGGAAGAGGGAAGATGACAGATGGGAGATCTTATGTTCATGCCTTGGGAGGTGGTAAGCCGAAGACCTTTGTTCCGGTGAACATTAGTCCTTCTAAGGTGCAGGTCAACATGGAGGATGCGGATAAACTAAGGTTTGAGAAAGCTAGGGTTGGGGTTGTGGCAGAAGATATTAATGTTCTGGATATTCAGAGGATGTTTCATGAAGAGGGATTCTTTAACATTAAAGTATCACCATTCGGAGCTAACAAGTGTCTTATCGAAGAGTTAGTCGAGGGTAGTTTAGATGATTTCATTAGTGACACTGAAGATCGTATTGACAAATGGTTCTCTGCTTTTAAACCATGGTCAATGGAGGAGATTGATGATGAAAGACGTGTTTGGATTAAGTGTTTTGGTCTTCCTTTTGCTACCTGGAACTTTTCATCTTTCCAAGCTATTGTTTCTGGGGTTGGCAAGATTTATCAAATAGATGAGGCTACTCTTAAGAAGACTAAGTTGGACGTGGCTCGTATTCAGGTTATTACTAAACTGCCTTTAATTCTGAACGTGAGTGTGGAAGTCTTGTGTAACAAGCAATCCTACCAAGTTTCATTGGTTGAAGATTTCAGCGAGAATAAGATGGAGTTCAACCATTCGATGTTTAACGAAGGGGGTGGAATGTATTCTTCTTCAGATCTTGTTGACTCTTCTGCTGAAGGCGAAAGTGATTGGGATGGTATATTCGAGGAGGAAGTGGTTGAATCCAGCAACCCTACGCAAGTAGCTGGTGATCGCGACGTTTCGCAGGTTAAGGTTGTGTCAGATACAGGGGGAGAGGGCAAGGATGTAGGAGTTAATATCGAGGCTTTTGAACCTGTGGTGGGATTGGACTTGTGTCGTAAAAATCCAACGTTGGGAGTTGATCCTTTGGTTGGAAAACACACTATGTGTGCTGACTTAGAAGGTAAAGGGGGTACGGAGGTTCTAAATAATGTTGATTTGTCTTTTGAATATACTTTTCAAAAGTGCAAGGACGTGACAGTTGCGGGTAGTAAAGTTTTAAAAGGAGATATTCTTAATGGGCTGGTGGTGGACCTGAATGGATTAGACCCAATTTCTGGGCCTTCGGGTGGAATCATTGGGCCGTCTAAATGGGCCAAAAACAGGAGAAAGAAACTGTTGCACGAGGTGTATGATAGTGTTAATATCCCTTTCTCTCCATCTTTCTACTCTTCCCTTCTCCATGTTGCAGTTGATGCACCGGTTTTTCCTAGTTTTGTTCCTACAGCCAGAAAGCTTAACTACCTCGTCTGAGACTTAATCCTGAAAGAGAAGGGTCTAACTCGCTAAGATGCAATGAATCTCTAACAGATACTGATGTTTGTAGAGGGAACAACAGATGTAAGAAGGCTCTTGAAGATGTTCCTTTTAAAGTTTTGAACTCTTTGAAACTGTTGGGGGTGGAGGGAGACATAGAAGATGGAGCTTTTGTTAGTATTCTAAGAGATTTGGATGATGAAGATAAACAAGGTAAAAGAGGTAAGAAGACTGTTGAAAGAGGTGGCCAATGAATCTAGTGTCGTTTAATGTTCAAGGGTGTTGTAGCTTGTTAAAAAGAAGGAGGATCTCCCAAATTCTTAGTAAGGGCAAGGCTGATCTTTGTTTACTTCAGGAAACTAAATTGAAACATATTGATGATGGGATTGTTCAAAGCATTTGGAGGTCGTCGGGTTATGAATGGTCGGCGTCTAATTCCGAAGGTCAATCCGAAGGGATCCTTACAATCTGGAATAAGGACAAGGTCTTCGCATGCTCCACTTTTAGAGGGAAAGGTTATTTAGCTGGAGACTTTAATCCTATAAAAGCCAGAGAGGAGAGGAAAGGGAGGAGCAGTGATAACTATGGTGAGATGCTGGAATTTAAATCTTTCATTGATAACCTAAATTTAATCGATTTGCCAGTAGTTGGTAGTAAATTTACCTGGTTCAGTGCTAACAGTTTGAGCTGTAGTAGATTGGATAGATATCTGGTTAGTGATTCAGTTATTGCTAAATTGGATTTGAAGAGCCAATGGGTGGGGGATCGTGACATATCCGATCACCGTCCGCTGTGGTTAATATCTAAGTCAGTAAACTGGGGTCCGAAGCCGTTCCGTTTCTTTAATTGTTAATTGGAGCATAAAGGTTTTTAAAATTTTGTGAAAAAGTCTTGGGATTCTGGGGTTATTTCGGGCACTCCCAGTATGGTTCTTTGGAATAAGTTTAAAGTTCTTAAGAATGATCTCAGGTGGTGGAATGTTCATGTTTTTGGTTGGTTAGATTTGAAAATTGAAGATAGTATATCAATTCTGAACGACATTGAATGAATTTGGTGGAGAATGATAACCGTCAAGATGAGGGGAAAGTTAAGGAGAGGTTAGACATTCAAGAAGATATTTGGAAAAACCTTAGGCTCAAAGAGATGATGATTAAATAGAAGTCTAGATGTAAGTGGGTTATCGATGGAGATATCAATTCGAGATATTTCCATGATTCTCTAAAAGCTAGATATAGGTCTAATAATATCTCGGGCATAAAAGTGGGGAGTACCCTGGTGGAGGATCCTGTTTTAGTTAAACATGAGGCATTGAAATTTTTTGAGAAGAAATTTAAAGATCAGAGTAGGGTTAAGACTTACTGCAATTTTGACAGTGTTGCTGTGCTTGGCTTGGAAGATAAGGAGTACTTAGAGTCTGAGTTTATGCAGAAAGATGTTGAGGCTGCTGTTTTGTCTTGTGATGGTAATAGATGTCCAGGAAATGATGGGTTTAATTTTAAATTCCTCAAATCTTGTTGGGATATTGTGGGTATAGACATTATGAACTGTATTTTGGATTTCTTTCACACTGGCAGGTTAGATAAAGCGTTTGTGTCGTCTTTCCTCTCTCTTGTGCCTAAAGTGGATAGCCCTCAAAAGTTTTAAGACTTTAGACCTATCTGTTTAATAGGTTGTGTCCTAAAAATCATCTCTAAAATGCTTGCTAGACGATTAAGTTCTGTTATTGGGAAACTGATCTCGCCTTCCCAAACGGCTTTTGTCCTAAGTCGTCAAATCTTGGACAGTGTTCTTGTCGCTAACGAAACAATTGAGTTTGCGAAAAAATATAAGAAGAAGTATCTTTTATTAAAGGTGGACTTTGCTCAAGCTTACGATTGTGTGGACTGGAATTTTCTGGATTCGATGTTGATTAATATGGGGTTTGGTGGTAATTGGCTGAAGTGGATACGGGGTTCAGTTTTCAATAGTTATCTCTCGGTCTTAATTAATGGTAGCCCTTCTAAAGATTTTAAGGCGACGAGAGGATTAAAGCAAGGAGATCCCCTATCTCCTTTTTTGTTTGTAATTGTTGGTGAAGGATTGGCTTGTTTAGTGAGAAGAGCATTTTCCCTAAAAATTCTGAATGACTTTAAGTTCAGTAATGAAGTTTTAGTTAACATTCTTTAGTTCGCGGATGATACCCTTCTGTTTGGGGATGGTTCCATCTCGAACATATGGGCCTTCAAATCTATTTTACGAGGGTTTGAAGTTACTTCTGGTCTAAAGATTAACTACTCTAAAAGCTGCCTGTATGGTGTCGGCATTGATCCTGAGTTGTTACTTGCTGCTGAGAATTTCCTTCACTGTAAGTTAAGTTCGCTGCCGTTTAAATTTCTTGGCATTGGTGTGGGAGGTAATCAGAGGAGCATTTCTTTTTGGCGTCCCGTCATGGATTGTATGAGGGCTAGGTTATCTAATTGGATTGGGCATAATTTATCAATAGGAGGGAGGTTACCCTTATAAATTCAGTGTTAGCGAATCTCCCGATACATCACCTTTCCTTCTTTAAGGTTCTAAAAAAGGTTGTGAATTATATCATAGTAATTCAAAGGAGTTTCTTATGGGCGGGTACCTCGAATAGTCGTAGTATTTCTTGGGCTAGTTGAAATTCGGTTTGTAAACCGAAAAGCTGCGGTGGTCTCGGAATAAAACATATTGCTCTCTTCATCAAAGCCCTTCTCGCTAAATGGTTGTGGAAGTTCTGTAATGATGGAAACGAGATATGGCGCCCTATCCTCGTTAGTAGGTATGGTAACTTAAGCCGTAAAATTCAACTTTTTAGTGTAGTTGGTAATTGTCATTCAGATTCGACTTAGTTGAAGAATATCCTCTCTATTTCTAATACTGGTTCCCAGTCCTCATTTAATGATTATCTTAAAGCTGTTGTGGGCAATGGGCAGGGAATACTATTCTGGCACTCGGTCTGGTGCGGAGTTGCGCCTTAAAGGACTCCTTTAATAATTTGTTTCAGAATTGTAACAGCAAGTCCAAGGTTGTTTCAGATTTGGGTGAGTGGGTGGAAGGAAGATGGGCTTGGAAAGGTTCAACGATATCTTCTAGTAATTCCCAGCAGGATAATAGTGACAGGGATGAGCTTCTTCAGGCGGTTGAACTTTTCCAGCTGTAGGATAATACTCATGACAGATGGCTATGGACATTGGATGCTGAGAATGGTTTTTCTGTTAAGTCTTTTTACGACTGTATCTCCTCGCAAGGTGCTTTGGTGTCGATTACGGATAATTTGGTTCGTCTTTTGGATTCTGTTTGGAAGTCGTTCATCCCAATGAAAATCAAAGTTTTCGTTTGGAGATCAGTAATTGACAGGCTGCCAACCCGTTCGAATTTGGTTGCGAAAGGTATTTTAGATAATCCACACGATAAGGTTTACGTGTTTTGCTTCAGGTTTAACGAAGATTCTTCGCATCTTTTCTTTTTGTGTCATAAATCAGTTTGGTGTGGAATTTGGTGTGTGACTGGATCGGCATTGACCGGATTTCTGAATTGGATTGCTATGCCCACGCTATGGCCTGGATGCTTAGAGTTAAAGGTAATTGTAAGGATGATTTTATTTATTCTATTTGGTTTATTACTTGTTGGAATATTTGGAGAGTTAGGAATAATATAATGTTTAGGGATGATATTTGTAATGTAGACTCCATTTTTTACGCAATTGTTGCGACATCCTGGAATTGGTTGGTTTTTGGCAAGCGTAATAGGCAGTGTTGCAGCCTTTACGAATGGTCGAAATTTCCCCTAGATTTTTTGAAGTAGGGTTGGTTAGTTGGGTTTTGTTTTGGGGTCTCCCGTGTTTTGCGGATTCTTTTCTTGTACTATGGTTTGAGATTTCCTTAATCTCTTGTTATTGAACGTTGTTTGCCTATAAAAAAAAACATTAATGCTCTTTAAAAAAATTTATTAATGCTTTCTCACATCAAATGTCTTTTCATTGACATTCTCTGTTGGCTTTCAACTACCTGAAAAATCCAACTGTAACAGATATCCCCAAATAAATGTCCCTATCGACCCATAACTGAAGGGATAAGGGTGACATTTTTTGTAACCACTTTTTCACTATTCATATTTTGTACCACGTCATCTCAGTCATGACTATTTTCAGTCATCATGACTAACTTTTTTTTACCAAAATGTCACTTCTGAAAGTGTGCAAACGTCATCCCATCATTACTCTGAATCCCAATTTCATTGAGTAACCACTAAACATTTCATATTTCGAGGCTACTCACTGGCTCGAAACACTTCGTCTGGCCACGTTCCTGAAAAAACTTTTTTCCTTTTCCCTTTGCTGATTAAATCTTTTCTTTTCTCTAGCATATATTTTCTTTCCTCATTTTCATCTTTGAATAAGACTAAAGAGAAACCCTAAATAATGTTTTCCAACATTTTTCTGCCTTTGTAATTCTCTCACGTGCAGTATTTGATTTAGAAATGGCACCCAAACGTCTTATTCACGAACACCATTCTTTTTCTGATGTTCTTGATGAACTAAGTCCAAGCAACGATTAAACGTATGCCCCGAAACAACCTGTTGAAGATGCTAGTAGACGCCCTTAGTATACGAAGTTGTTGGTTCCTTATTCAGTTGCAAGTACTATTTTTGCTTTCATGGGTCATATCCCTAAAGCTTCTAAATAGCCCATATGTTTTTTAAAATTCTTTCCCAACTCTTCAAAAAAGAACTAGGGACCAGTGGTTTTCAAAGGTTCTTCCTTTGATTTCAGCTTTTTGAAGATACAAATATTTTGCTCCTCACCCTCCTCTGAAACTAGTGATTCACCTTACATTATCTGGCTGGATATGGTGGAGTCACAAAAAAATCGTGTAGGAATAATAAGGGATTTATGATCTTATTTAGCTATCCAAGGTAGGCCCCATATATAATCATTCCATGCGGCTCACTGCAATGTGTTTTTGGAAGGTTTCTACCAACACCTTCCAACTTTCTTATGGGATGATTACTCCCACCCTCTCTGATCTTGCTGCTATTGTTGAATGCCAAACATGCTTTAATTTGATCCATATTTATTGGCATTTTTCAACTCATTTGTTATGTTTTGTTGGATTTATTCCATGTTTTCATGCACTACAACATTTTTGGCCTACGGCCACGCTAAATTTTTCCACAACTTAAAAATTGTGGCCACATACAAGCTTTAGCCAGGGTTTTCAAATCATAGACGAATGTTTAGAAACATTGAATTCGGAGTGTGAAACTATGGCCTTTTCTTCAATTGCGACGATTACAAAATCAGACTTATATTTAAGTCACGGTCAACAAACTGTAGATATTTTAAGCCACAAAGAAAAACCGCAGAATTATAATTTTCACTTCAAATTATGGCGCAAGCCCCAAAAAATATACCCCGCCAGAATTTCCCTCTCGTTTTTTAGTTTCCCTCTCGTTAATTATTTTATTTTCTAATTTTTTTTTATATTAAAAAAAGAAAAAAAATTGAAAAATTAAATTAGGTCACAATTCTCAATCTTAGCTCACTCTTTGTCCCTTCCTCGCCTGTCTCCGTCTATCTCTCCGTTACTGCCTCCGCCGTGCTTTTTCTCACCATCACCTCTATCTTCGCATCGTTTCATCATCTTCCCTCAATCTCCCAACTCTCTCTCCACCGTGCACCATTTGCTCGCCAGAATACCACACATTCTCACATTACTTTCTCTCCCGCGCAAGTTCTCAGACCGAAAAAAATGCGTGTTTCGAATCGCACTAATTGGACCCACAATGGCAGAATTGGAGTGAATATTATAGCAATTGAGCAATGGAATCATGTACCTATGAAATATTTCAACACGGCGACTTCAAAGGTAACTCCTTATAATTCTCTCCCTCTTCAATCATCTTCCGGAATTAAGGCAAAGTGAGACTCCGATTGTTCTTCGACGATCCTAACATGCTCAGTAAGTCAATGAAGAAAGAAGGGTTAAAACGTTGCTGGTTCCTTCTAAAACCCCACCTCAACACCATTTTCGATCTCGCTTCTCATCTCCAAACCCTTTTCCGCCTCCACCACACCTCCCCCGCCGACATCACTCTTTCGGTATACATTTCTCATACTTGCATGCCCTTTTCGTTCCTCTTTTATCAATTCATTGGTCTGTTTGTTTGATTTATTGTTTTTGATTCAGATAGTGGCTTTGTTTTACTGTCGTTTGAGTCCACTTGTATTTTGAAGGATAAAGACATTGTGTGGTGAGTTTTTTTATCCAATGGTTGTATTGAATTTTTGATGATGTTGTTAACTTGTTATAGTTTTTATTAGTTATATTATTGTGTTTTTGCATGTGTATGGTAGTGTGAAGAGAAAGGGAAGTAGGTTAACTAATAGTAAAACTGCAATGTTGCCGATAGAAGCTCGTGAGAATCAATCTATAGAGGCTCTGAACCTTCTTGCAATTGAGGGGTTTCAAGAGGAGAAGCCTGAATATCAAACTATATCCTTAGATGATGATGATGATGACAACGATGATCAACCTAAAGATGTGGTTTATGTGGAATCTAAATCTAATGTGAATACAAATACAACCTCGAAGAAGAGAAAGGCGTCAAAGAAGCTTAAGAGCCCTAGGTTTGTTTCTTCATATTTTCTAACTATTGTGCCTGCAAGCCTATAGATTTGTCAAATTGTATGAGTTTTGTTGTTTATGGTGCATTTTTGCTTTTGGTTTTGGGTGTTTCAGAATCTAGTTTCATTGAAGTAACTTTTGTAAGGGTGTGCAACTTGTTTTTGGCTGAACTACTTGTTTTAATTTTACAGTTTAGAATTTCTGTAGCAGTTATCTGTGGATGTAATGGATGTATTATTCGAGTTGTTACTTGTTAGTTTGATTCAATTATTTTTCTATTCAGTCAGAAGAAGATTAAGATGTCTACAACTGAAAACGTATCAGTCATTCCTGAGGTTGATGATGAGGAAAATGCAAGTATTAAAGATGGCACTCACCACCAGCCAAGTACTGCAAAGAAGTCATAAAAAAAATTGTCAAAAAATTCTAGCTACCTTGATTTAATTAAACAAAAAGATGTCAAAAATGGGTCAACAAGCGATGAAACAAGGTGCTGCATTTTTACCAGAGATTTATCATTTATAAGATGTTTGATTTTTATATATTCCATTTCCTAATCGTAAATTACAATGTGTATTTGTAAAGTTTATGCTAAACACTTGGCTGAGAAAATTTCAGGGACAATTTTTTGCATGCTTGGTGATCTTATATTCTAGCCATTTTTTTGGTTTTTCTATCCAGCTTTTTAGATTGAGATATGCACTTTCATGATGTAGGAAATGGGGTTTCATGCATAAGCTGTTTTATTTATGTATCCCTACTATCAAATCCCTTATTTTCATCTAACTTTATACCCTTGATCACCCACAATGATGATGTTTATTTCCAGCATATTGAAGTAGAATTTTTTTTGTTTACCTTTTTTTCTTCTATATTTCGTGTAGGTCTCTTCAGCCTCAAGGTGAAGGCGAAACTAAAAAGGTACTGTTTTATTTTAAGGTTTTGAATACACATTTAACTGAGGTTCTATTACGTGAGTGGAAAGAATCTCACGTTATAAACCGTGATTTTTCTTGCTCTGAACATGTGAATGATGATGATGACATTGTTTCCTTTTTAATCCAAACATGTCTGAACACATTTCTTGCTCAATTTATTGCGTGTGATCTTGTGTGCTGTAATATGGTTCTTTATGCCATGTCATGAAGAACAACATGGTTACAACTATGCGGCACAAAAAGAAACTGTGGCTTACTTAAATGGTGTAAAACCATGAGTAAAATATAGTTGCGGTTTTAATTAGTGGCCATAAATTAAAACCCTATACATTAAATAAGAACCGTGGCTAGATTCGACCACTGTTAAGAACCGCGGCGCATGATAAACTGCAGCCTTAACCTAGACACCTAAACCGTGGCCTATTCAAGCCACGGATGTATATAAAACGTGGCCCAAACACGAAAATTGTGGCTTATAATTTAGGCCACGGCTGCATATACCACAATCACTTATTCGTGGGCAAACCGTGGCCAAAGCTTTCAACCACGGTTATTCTTCATATAACCGCGATTTTCTGGCTGTGGCGGATAACCTTTTTTTTTTGTAGTGATGTTATTCTTCAAATATGTTGCAAATACCTTTGGTTGCTTTGATTTGTGTGTTATTGTGTAGGAATTAGGCTTAAAGCATCTAAATGAAAGACACTTGAAATTTGACAAGGAAGAAAGAGAAAATGTGAAGATTTAGCATGTTCGTTAGGCGAACATTCAGCGAGGATCAGCAAGGAATGTTCGTTGGGCGAGCTCCTGGCGAAGCCCTAGTGAACCATCTCAGAATGATGGCAGTAAGAAAAGGGAACTAAGTTCGCTGGGTGAACTTGAAGCAAATGTTGGCTGGGCAAGGTTAGAGTGAAGGACCAACGAACCAGCCCAAATTTGAGGCAGTAGCTAAAGGACCATAAGTGAAGAAGCTCGTTGGGCGAAGAAGTGTTCGCACAACGAACTTTGTGATTTCCTCAAGGGCAATTTAACTGTTCAGAGGCATTTCAAGTGCCACAAAGTAGTGTTCGCTGGGTGAGAAATGAGTTTGTTGGGCAAACTTGACAGATTTTAGTTATACTATATAAGTACGTTCCTCACTTTTTGGGGATCATAACCCCCATTTTCACAAAAAAAACTCATTTTTCAGCATTGCTTCACCAAAGAGTGATATTTTGCGAATAGAAGTTGTATTCGCATCCGAGTTTGATTTTTCGATGTGGATTCTCATTCATCTTCTCTCAAGACTTGTTAAGAAAGCTACCATGGTTATGGGTATCTAATTTCCCTTGCATCAAAGGTAGAGGTAGTCTACCTTAGCTTTATGTGTTTCTTTTGATTGGCCTTGTATTTGAACAAGTGATGATTAATATATGATGAATATTTTTGTTCTTAATGATCCATTCTTGTTTTGTAAAACTCTAGACATAGATTTTATGGTACTTGACCTAAAATATTCATCTATCGATTTATAGATTGCTGAGATAAGTCTATGGTTGATATTTCCTTTGTATTGAACATAAAGCTTAATATATTGGTTGTTATATGGATAGATCATGTAGAGATGAATACGATATTTCTCACGACGCCTCTCTAGAGATAGACGGTGTTGAGAGAATACGTGATGATATTAATTGGACCCGACTTCACATGCAAGATTGAAAGAATACGTATAAGTTAGGGTAGATGAAAAATACTTTTGATATACTTTGTTAATCAAACACTTTAGAATTTATAAGCTTTGCTACTAAAATCGTGACAATTTAGGAACCAGATTTTGAATCCTTTTTTCTTGAAACGGTAAACTACTGAACGACAAGCATCAGATATTAGGACAATCCCTGTGGAGACGATAACAAAAACCCATCTATAGCTGCAATATAACAAAATGGCGTCGCTGTGGGGATTGTTGTTGATATTGCAAGCATTGTAATAATTTATTGATTTTAAGATCTTTGTATTGTGATTTCTTACGTCTGTTTATTTTACTTGTGCTATTTAACTTTTTTGGTTAAGTGTGCAGATTCTTTTAATGCGAGGGAGTGTATCTGTGGAACAACTTCTTTTCGATATTGAGATTGAAAGAACTGCGCGGAAACTCAATAGTAGAACTAGGCGGAGAAGGCAACTTTCCAAATAAAAACAAGAGCGCGGAGAAACTTATTCATCTACACCCATTGTTATGACCAACATGGCAGAAATCCCACCACCACCCCTTGCTTCAATCCCATGTGTTAACATCCCAAGACAGAATGCTCAGTTTGCACGCAACACCCACAAGAGAAGGTATTCCGAGATGAAGACGGGAATCCTAGCTCTTTTATATGCAAATCCTTTTGCAGGGATGGACCATGAGGATCCGTTTACACATCTCACTAAGTTTTACGAGATAGCGGGTGCAACTGGAGCTCCAGAAGTCGAAGAAGAACCTTTGTTCAAGAGACTATTCTCGCATTCCTTAATTGGAAATACGAAGGAATGGTATCTTGACCAATCTACTCTTGTGATAATGGATTGGAGCGTATTGGAGGAGAATATTCTTGAACGATTCTTCCCTCACAATCGATTTATGGAGGCCAAGACGACAATTTCGGTATTTGCACAAGGAGGAAGCAAATCTCACAACGAAGCTTGGAAGAGATTCAAATCTATGTTGAGAAAGTGCAAGGGTCATGGTTTTGATGATTTGACTCAAGTTCACATATTCCGCAACGGACATCAACCCATTCATAAAACTCTTTTGGATGCTACGATGGGTGGTTCTCTAATGTCAAAAACTGCGGAAGATGCAATGTCCATCATTGATAAGATGACACTAAATGATCATCAAGGTCAACACAATCGTGGTACTTTGCAAAGAAAGTCGGGAATTATCGAGTTGGTAATGAATGATGCAATTCTTACTAAAAATAAATTAATCTCGCAACAAGTGGAGTTTTTGTCAAAGAAAATGTCAAAGCTTCCATAACAAATCAAATAGATGCAATAAGTTCCCAACAAAAATCAACATGTAGCAAGTTGTGAACTTTGCAAAGGTGATCATCCTACTGGCTATTGTCCACCGGTCGTTGAAGAAGCCAATTATGCAGGAAACCAAAATCAAGGTTATCAACCAAGACTAGTGTATCAAAGAAATAACCAAGGCCACCAACCGAGAGGTAATTGACAAGGTTACCAACAAGGGTGGAGGCAAGAACTGGGAACTTCTAATCGTCAACCTTATTAAAGTTACAACCAACCGCAACAAAAGAAAGACCGAAGTTCAAAGATAGAGGAAACTCTCAATCAATTCATGCAACTATCAATGTCCAACCAAAAGAGAACCGATTCCTCTATTAGGAATCTTGAGGTACAAATTGGGCAGTTGTCTAAACAATTAGCTGATTAACAAAAAGGAGCCTTTCCAGCTAATTCGCAAGTGGATCCTAATCAGGTATGCAAATTTATCCTTATTAGGAGTGGTAGGAAGATTGATTTGGGCATTGATGAGAATGAAGTGGAGAATAAGGTTGTAGTTGAAAAGGAGGATTAAATTGTGGAGGAGAAAGTTGAAAAAAATGTGAAGGATGATGTAGTTGAAAAGAAATGGAGAGAAGAGAAAACGAATAATGATAGGAAGGGGAAGGAGCAAGTGAAAATCGCGATTCAAAATTTACCTTATCCTCGTAGTCCTACAAAAAGGGACAACGCAAGGCAATTTGCTCGGTTTATGGACATTTTTAACCAATTGCAAATCCATATTCCATTTGCCGAGGCATTGGAGCAAATGCCTACTTACGCAAAACTTATGAAGGATATCATGACCAAGAAGAAACGGTAAACGGACCAAGAAACCATAGTTGTTGATGCTAGTTGTAGTGCAATTATTCAAAGGACCCTTCATAGGAAACAAAGTGACTGGTGAATAGTTACTTTACCGGTTACCATTAGCAATATCAATGTTGGTAATGGGTTGATTGATTTGGGCTCTAGCATAAATTTGACACCGTTGTCAATTGTTAAAAGATTGGGACACAAGGAGTTAAGGGCTACTATAATGGCTTTGCAATTTGATGATAAATCTACTACCAGTCCTCACGGTGTAGCTGAAGATGTATTGGTTAAATTCGATAAGTTTTGTTTCCCATTGACTTTGTAGTGATAAACATGGACGAAGATGATGATGCTCCTCTAATTCTTGGAAGTATTTTCATGAAAACAGTAAGAATGGCTATTGATATGGATGATGGCCTTATGAAAGTGTGAGTTCAAGATGAAGAAGTTTGCTTTAATCTCTTTGAAGCCATGAAGCATTCGAAAGACAAGAATGATTATTTTCGTCTTGATGCAATGGAGGAGGTGATTGAAGAGGTTAAAACAGAAGTTCATGTTGCTACTCCTTTGGAAAAAAATCCTACTCATGCTTTGCTTAGTCTCAATGAGATTGAAGAAAATGAGATTGAAAAGTGTTTGCGAGTACTTAAAGTATTAGAAGAAGTTCCTCCCTTGAAAGAGCTTGATGAAGAGTTGTAAAAAGAAAAGGTGGATGACACAAAAATTGAGTTGAAGATTTTGTTCCCTAATTTAAAGTATGTGTTTCTTGATGATGGGGGGCACAAACCGGTGATCATAAACAATGAACTAACCAATGAGGACGAAGAAAAATTTATTGTGGTGTTGAAAAAGAATAAAAATTCTATGGGTTGGACTCTTTCCGAATCAAAAAGAATAAGCTTGTCCTATTGCATGCATATGATCTTAATGGAGGATGACTTTAAGCCAGTAGCTCAACCAAAATGCCGCTTTATTGGTGTTGGAACTTAATGCCTCCGTATCTCGAGTCTGGTGCGAGAGTGTCGACGGGGGTAACACGGTTGTTATCTCAGCTCAGTGTGTCAGAGATGGACACTGTTGTGAGCAATGCTGGATGATATTGAGGAGTACTGTAGGTTGAGTATAATTGATCGGTAAGTTTAAGTTTGTGAGGCGTGGATTATATGCATACCGGATAAGTTTCTTCTCTCTGAAGAATGAATTCTTTTTGTATTAATATTTACTTTTCTGTTTCTATGTTTGAACCATTTTAAACTAAACTCTTTAACATTTAAATTGTATATATGCTTGTATAAATACTTGTCTTGCTTTTATTTTCCATTATGTTTGTTCAAGTGTTGTATACATTTTGTTCCCGTAACGTGTATTCAAGTGTTTGGTTAGGACACTTGCTTTTGTTTTGGGGGGTGAGGCATCACCATGGCATAAAGGGAGGAAGTTACTAGCTAAGCATAGTAAAGGCGTCGAGCTTACGACGTAAAACAAACATGTTTTATCATTTTTGTTTCGTTGTTAATTTTTCATTCTAGCTTAGGTAGTGTGGTGAACTTTCATTAAACAAGTTGTACTCGGATTGTTCGTAAAATTCTCAAATCTTCACTTTACAACTTGTTTAATCCAATTTCACCCGGTTTTTTTAGTATGTTTATATTAATAATTTTTGTGTTTGTCTAAGAGCTTGTTTTGAGTAGCTTGAGGAAATTTAAGGTGATGTTCCAAGTTTGATCGTTTCAACTTGCGGATGTATGGTAATGATATTGTTAAGTTTTGTACACATCCAAGGTATATGTTTATCGCTTTCTATACTATAGTATATTCATGATATTAGGCTTTTTACAAACTTTCATGCCATTCATTCTTTTGTATACTTGTTCTTGATGTGAATCACTTTAGTTCCCACCCTTTTTGTGAGGTAGCGTTCCATTGTTCATATATGCGTGGAGTACCAACATTCTTGTTCTAACTGGATTTTATTATACTTAATCTTTTGTTTGTGTTGATTCTATGAAAGCATGAAAAGGATCAAGGCATTTTGTTTCATTTTGAGGACAACTACCTAGCCAAATAGTCATTCACCTTGTGAGTGTGTGAGCATTTGTTAAACCCCTTTGTTCCTTTCTATCATTATCCATGTTGTTTGAACTTAATGCTTATCAATGAGTATTGAATTCACTTTTTGTATGGATTTTGATTGATTGTTTTTTCTTGAACCCTCAACTTTGTGTTGTTGTATGAATTTTTGCCTTGCCTTAGAAAGTAAGGAGTATTCACATGATGATGTAGTTGAATTCAAGTTGGGGAATGATTGTTTACTCATTGGTTGGTTTCTATGAGGTTGAAAAAGAAAATTAAAAAAAAAAGAAAAGAAAAAAGAGAAAAATATGAAGGAAAAAAAAAGAAAATTAAAAAGAGAAAAATATGAACAAGAAAAGAAAAGAAAAAAAAAAGAAAGAAAATGAAAATCCTTGAGAAAGGAAACAAAAAGAGTTCAAATAATTGTGCTAAGTAAGTATTGTGTTTTGTGTAACACTTAAGACTTTGGAAGAAGTTAATTGGAATTTTGTGTTTGAGTCTTTGTGAGTTGATCACTCCCTTAGGTTTTAGCAACTTTTTGTTTCAATTACCTTTAGAAATTGCCCCTTGTTTGTTTACCCGACCACGCTATAACCTTGAAAGCCCTTGTGATTCTTTTCTTTGTATGTTCAATGTGAATTTTTGGATGAATGCATAATTTAGTCTTTTGTTTGCAAGATTGTTGTGTGAGTGAAAAATACCTTATTTTGTGTTTTTCATCTACCGATGATTGTTTTTGCTAGGTGTGATTCACATTGGAACTTGTGTTATTTTAGGAGGTTTGGCATGATTTTTGTATTTAGCATTTGTTTTGCGCCTATGTTGTCATTGTAGTTTAGTGGTAAGTATTTACTTTGTGTGTACCATTTTTCATTTGAACCATTCATTTGTTACCGTTTTTCAAAACCTGTTGATTCGTGATTCTTTGGTTGTCACTCTGTTTCTTTGAGTCGCTTGATTCTTGTTTATGGACAAACAAGTTTAAGTTGGGGAGAGTTTGATAAGTGCAAATTGTAGCTATTTTTGTATATAAGTTTTGTTACACTTATCGATACTTTTGGTTAATATCGTACGAATAAACCCCGCTTTGTTTGTAAATGCGTTTACTTTACGTTATAGTGTATATATTGCATATCGTGTAAATATAATTTAGTTAAATTGATTTTATCTCATTTTTGTAGGTATTCAAGCAAGGATATCTTGTCATATTCATAAAGAACATTGAATAAGCTTTCCAATGCTTCCGATCGTGCGTCAATCCGAGTTACGGTTCAGAAGTTGTGGTCAAAATAAGGGCTGGTTTGCTGTCAAGTTCGCTTTGCGAACTTTCTAGCGAATTTTCGCTTTGTGAACTTTCCAGCGAATGTTCCCAAAAATGAGGCAGTAGAAAAAGGGACCAAAGTTCGCTTTGCGAACTTTCCGGCGAATATTCGCTTTGCGAACTTTCCAGCGAATATTTGCTTTGCGAACTTGACGGATTTTGAAATAATATATAAGTCACTTCATTCATTTTTAGGTTATGGTTTTGGGGATTTTTGCTCCCAACTCCATCAAACTCATTTTTCAGTAGCATAGGCTAGAAAACAACATGGAAGCTTGCACACGGATGATCCGGGGTGGATTTTGTCATCGATCGGCTCTGACAATCCGCAAGATGTTTGGTTTATTTCTTGGGTTATTGTATGTGTATTGACTTTGAACTCATGTATATTTGTCGCCCATGGCGTTGTATAAAATTTTCTTTACAAATCTTTATCGGTGATTGTCCTTGATTTTTGCTTTATGCTCGGGGTTTGGGTTGTGTTAGAGATAAACATCGCGAACTTTGATTAGGAATGATTATTTTTTAGTTTCTGAATGCTAGAGATAGATTTAGGGCTGACAATCTTTATGGGTGTCAGAACTTAATGCCTCCGTATCTCTAGTCGGGTGCGAGAGGGTCGACGAGGGTAACAGGTTGTTCTCTCATCTCAGTGTGTCCGATATGGACACTGTTGTGAGCGATGCTGGATGATATTAAGGAGTACTGTAGGTTGAGTATAACTGGCCGGTAAGTTTAAGTTTATGAGGAGTGGATTATGTGCATACCAGATAAGTTTCTTCTCTCGGAAGAATGAATTCTTTTTGTATTAATATTTACTTTTCTGTTTATATGTTTGAAACATTTTAAACCAAACTCTTTAACATTTAAATTGTCGAACGGCAGTTCAATATCACCGATATCTGTGGACACGATAAATTCCCGGAAAAATACTTCCAAATCTTTTTGTTGCTTGCCGCTTTACCACTTCAACAAAATGAGTTTGATAAGTGCAATTTGTAGCTATTTTTGTATATAAGTTTTGTTTCACTTATCGATACTTTTTGTTAATATCGTACGAATAAACCCCGCTTTGTTTGTAAATACGTTTACTTTACGTTATTGTGTATATATTGCGTATCGTGTAAATATCACTGAGTTAAATTGATTTTCTCTCATTTTTGTAGGTATTGAAGCAAGTATATCTTTTCATATTCATAAAGATCATTGAATAAGCTTTCCAACGCTTCTGACCGTGCGTCAATCCGAGTTACGGTTCAGAAGTCGTGGTCAAAATAAGGGCTGGTTTGCAGTCAAGTTTGCTTTGCAAACTTTCCAGCGAATGTTCGCTTTGCGAACTTCCCAGCGAATGCTCCCAGACTTGAGGCAGTAGAGAAAGGGACCAATGTTCTCTTTGCAAACTTTCCAGTGAATATTCGCTTTGCGAATAAAACTTCGCTTTGAGAACTTTTGCAGAATCGCAGAGGCTGTTTAACTGTTCTAAGGCACTTAAGTGCCAAATTTTGAAGTTCCCTTTGCAAATAAAAGTTCGCTTTGCAAACTTGACGGATTTTGATATAATATATAAGTCATTTCATTTATTTTTTAGGTTATGGTTTTGGGGATTTTTGCTCCCAACTCCATCAAACTCATTTTTCAGTAGAATTAGCTAGAATACAACATGGAAGCTTGCACACGGATGATCCGAGGTGGATTTCTCATCGAATGACTTTGACAATCCACGAGATGTTAGGTTTATTTCTTTTCTTCTTTGTGTATTTCTTCTTTGTTGGGTTGTTGTACGTGTATTGACTTTGAACTCATGTATATTTGTTGCCCATGGCGTTGTATAAAATTTGCTTTACAAATCTTTATCGATGATTGTCCTTGATTTTTGCTTTATGCTCGGGGTTTGGGTTGTGTTAGAGATAAACATCGCAAACTTTGATTAGGGATGATTATCTGTTAGTTTCTGAATGCTAGAGATAGATTTAGGGCTGACAATCTTTATGGGTGACGAAACTTAATGCCTCCGTATCTCGAGTTGGGTGCGAGAGTGTCGACCAGGGTAACACGGTTGTTCTCTCTGCTCAGTGTTTTAGAGATGGACACTGTTGTGAGGAATAATGGATGATATTAAGGAGTATTGTAGGTTGAGTATAACTGGTCAGTAAGTTTAAGTTTGTGAGGAGTGGATTATATGCATACCGGATAAGTTTCTTCTCTTTGAAGAATGAATTCTTTTTGTATTAATATTTGCTTTTCTATTTCTATGTTTGAAACATTTTAAACCAAACTTTTTAACATTTAAATTGTTGAACGGAAGTTCAATATCACCGATCTCCGTGGACACGATAAATTCCCGGAAAAATACTTCCAAATCTTTTTGTTGCTTGCCGCTTTACCGCTTCAACGCCGGTCGGATAATGTGCATCGATTATCGTAGGTGAAACAAAGTTACGAGGAAAGATCAATTTCCCTTACCTTTCATGGACCAAATGCTTGAGAGGCTTTCCGGTAAAAAATGCTATTGTTTTCTTGATGGTTATTCAGGTTACAACCAAATTATTGTTAACCAGAAGCATCATGATAAAAATGCTTTTACATGTCCATTTGGGGTCTTTGCTTATAGGAGGATGCCTTTTGGGTTGTGTAATGCGCAGGCCACTTTTCTGCGGTGAATGCAAGCAATATTTTCTGACTTGATTGAAAAGTCCATTAAAGTTTTCATGGATGACTTTTCGGTTTTTGGGCCGTCATTCAATCTTTGTTTGAAAAATCTGGATATTGTTTTGGAAAGGTGTGTGAAAACTAATCTTGTGCTTGATTGGGAGAAGTGCAACTTCACGGTTACAGAAGAAATTATGCTCGGCCAGAAAGTTTCTTCAAAGGGTCCTGAGGTTGACCAAGCTAAAGTGGAGGTTATAGAGAAGTTGCCACCACCCTTAAATGTGAAAGGAATTAGAAGCTTTCTCGGCAATGCAGGATTCTATAGGAGGTTCATTAAATACTTTGCAAATATTGCAAAGACCTTGAGCAATTTTCTCAACAAAGATAAGTCTTTTGAATGTTATTACTCTTGCATGCTTGCTTTGAATTCTTTAAAAGAGAGTTTGACTACCGCACCTATAATCATGGCTCCCAATTGGAAACTTGATTTTGAACTCATGTGTGATGCTAGTGATTATGTCGTTGGTGCGGTACTTAGTCAAAGAAGAAAGAAATTTATTCATGCTATACACTATGCAAGTAAAGTGTTGAACAAAGCTCAAATAAATTATGCCACTATGGGAAAAGAGCTTCTTGCGATAGTGTATGCATTGGAAAATTTCGTTCTTACCTCATTGGGTTTAAAGTGGTTGTTTACATAGACCATGCGGCGATTACGTATTTGCTAACCAAACCAGATTCTAAGCAAAGAATTATTAGATGGGTCCTTTTGTTGTAAGAATTCAATCTTGAAATTCGCGACAAGAAGGGATCCGAGAATTTGGTTGCAAACCATTTATCCCGTCTTGTGAATGTGGAAGTAACTAAAATTGAATTTGAGGTTAAAGAAGAATTTCTAGATAAAAAGTTGTTTGTAATTCAAGTTAGGCCTTGGTTTGCCAATATTGCAAATCACAAAGCCGTCGGAGTGATACCAAATGGCCTAACTTAGTTCCTTATTTAGTTTTAGGTACCACTTTTGCTTTTATGGGTCCTCTCCCTAAAGCTTCTAAACTGCCCATATGCTTTCTAAAATTCTTTCCCAGCTCTTCAAAAAAGAACTAGGGAGCAGTGATTTTCAAAGGTTCTTTCTTTTATTTCGGGTTTCTGATGATATGAATATTTTGCTCTGCACCCCATCTGAAACTGCTGATTCATCTTGCATTACCAGGCCGGATAAGGTGGAGTCACAAAAAAACATGTGGGAATAACAAGGGATATATGATCTTATTCAGCTATTCAGGGTAGGCCCCATATATAATCATGCCATGATGCTCGCTGCAATGTGTTTTTGAGAGGTTTCTACAAACACCTTCCAACTTCCTTGTGGGATGATTACTCTCACCCTATTTGATCTTGCTGCCATCGTTGGCCTTTGGCTTACTGTTGATGCTCACGAACACATAGCCTTTCTGACCTACTAGCTATGCCTCTATGTCTTTTGTCCTTGTGGGGTCCAGATCACCAAAATGTATGTATCCTTGGCCACCCGGCTTCATGATTGGGTGAATGTTTACCTTAGAAAACTGATCCTGGCAAGTCTTTACAAATCGCAGGAACATGCGTATGACGACCTTTAGTAAAGGGTCGACAGTCTTCAAATCGGGGAACCTATCTGACTGTTACAACTGTGGCTCAATGCCACTTTTTCCCATGCCCTTGATGTTCAAATCCCTCCTAACACTGGGGTAGGCGTTGAGGGTACGCGACTTGCTCAAATCACTTATGTCATATATATTTCTGTTATTTGGACATTAGTCTTATTGTTATTGAGCCTTGGCTTGTAATAGTAGTACCATATTTGTATTATTGATGCTTGACCTAATTACTAGTTTCTAATATAAAAAGAAGTTTTAGATTTGGGATTTAATTTGTTCATGTAGAAAGATAGTTTTATTGGAAATCAGTATCACATGCTAAAAAAACACCTTATTTCATAAATTGGCAATTTAATATGATATAGGTGGGAACTAGTATTGTATCTTCCACATTGTTTGATATATATTAACTAGTAGAAGATCTGTGCGTCCGCACGGGTAAGTTGATTCCTAGCTTAAATCATTCGATAAAAAATTTAAATGTTTGTGGCTCTTTTTAAATACATCTTTACATGTATTAACAATAATTGAAAACGTTTGAATTTAAAAAGTATCAAGACTAATCATATAAAAAATAGTTATTTGGGTATAGTAATGATTCAACATACTTGTGTTTTCGAAACTAATTTGATGTGTCCCGTACCACTTCATAAAATTACATGAGAGACAAGTACAAGTGAGTGATGATCCAATACCTTTAAAATAATAACAAATTATATAGAAAGAATTGGTTCTTCAATCATATAACCGTGAAAAGATTTGAATACATAATAATTAAAATTTCAGATCTAATTTATTGTCTCGTGTCTTAATATTAATACAAATAGATTATAGATTAATTTAAAAAAATATAAAGGACCAGCTTTCAAATTTTTACAATTTTTCATGTTTCTCTTTGATGTAAAATAAATTCTCTACTTACATTTTTTGAAAAACTTTCATTGTAACACTTAGCTATCAAATCTATTTTTCTTTATTGAAAATAAAATGATATTCTTTGACAGCTCATTTGTATCTCTATGCAACAGATCATATGTACCATATCATAAATGTTTTAATCTAAGGGACCCGCAAGTTATATGAAAAAAATACTACATACAGATGTTGAAGAGTCTATTAATATTCAACACGTCAGAGGCTCTCAATTGATGGTGAATTTGTTGCAGCAAGTAGTGGCGAGATGGTCATAATATGCAACACGGAGCAGAATAACGAAGCAAAATTCTGGTTTGAATAGTGACATGTTATTTGATAATATACCAAATAAATGCATATACATTATATGGCAATGACTTTTTTATGGAAATGCTATGTTACTGTACATGGTATTACTTCTATGTTACAAAATTTAAGAATTGTGTGGCAAGACTTTCTTATAAGTCTTTCATATAACAAAGACTTTCCTGTAACATAATTATATATGGTAATGAATGATATATGAAAGTAATTCTATGTTATAGAATTTAAGAATTATATGGCAAGACTTTCGTATAAGACTTTCATATAACAAAGACTTTCATATAACAAAATTATATATGGCAATGAATTATATATGGTATTAATTCTATGTTACATAATTTAAGAATTATATATTTTTAGAAAGCCAACGTATTATCTTTAAATGTGGCTCTGCATAAAATATACAATAAAGTAAAATGAAAAATTATTTAGTCTTGGATCCAATAGTTAGAAATGAATGGAAGTATGGAATTGCAAATTGATTAGAAACTATGTTACATTTCTGCTAAGTGTCAGCTTAGTGTGATGTTGTACCGCGGGTCAGAAATTGCAAGCCTAAAGTAGAACTTTTATTGTCAGACACGTAAAAGTATAACTCTGGCATTACATCATTATTGTTCATTATTATAGGAACTTAAGGTATAAGGACTATGAAGTTGATAGGCTAGTGTGATATGTGGCTAGGGACTTGACTGGACATGTAAGGATAAGCCAACAGACGGATTCTTATGTAAATGCACAGCTGTACCGTTAGCATAACCAAATACACTTGGTACAATGGATTTCACATACGGCTTGATGCAGAAGGATATTATTAAAAACATGCCTAAGCATTGCAGTCCATCACTTTATACAACAAAAAGTGTGCCATTACTGCCAGCTACAAAGTCATGTCGTAAATAGGAAGGCAAGATTGAATCTTGTAGCATCATGTAGCTGAAAAAGAAGGCAGTAGAAAAGATGTTTATTTTTGCATGTAATGTAAATTGAATAACATGCCTTCCTAGCATAAAAGATTTTTTATGAAGTATATGGATTATTCCTAAGTTAGTGGTCTCAACATTGGGGATTAAGACGTTAATGATATCATTATGCTTCACATAATGTGTCGGTTAACCATTATAAATATTTTGTTTTAAATTAGACCAATGATATTTATGGTAGGCCAATTAAAAAGGCAGGGATTGAGGGCTCAAGTGAAACATAGTAAATAATAAATGGTTGCTATTCAGTTTTTTAAGTGATAGTTGTAAGAAAAATTGATGTAGCTCTAAGTAAGATCAATATTTTAGTGAAAGAGGCAAATGAAACTTATGATCACAGAACCGAAAGGAATAACAACATCATAAAAGCACAATAGTAAATTAAAGAACCCACTCTAAATGTCAATTTTTGAAAACAACATTCATGTTGTCGTACATTTGAAAATTACATTACAAATGAAGTGGAATTATTATAGAGTGGAACTCTCATATAGAGTTTTCAAAATAGTTGATACTAATTCCTTACACAAAATAAGTTCACATGCCAAAAGGTTTAAATAGGTGGTTGTTGCAATAATGTTCCATCATTTACCTTTGGAATGCCTTGCACTCTTGGGGCTTGCACACTTTGTCGCAGATTGCTTTGGAGTCAAAAAGTCTGCAGGGCCTGAGTCTCCATTGGGGTCATCTACTGAAAACCTCTTTCAAAGAGTATTGTTAAAGCTAGCATCGAGGCTATAATTTTGGGTAGCAGTAGCAGAACCGGTTGGCTGATAAACATAAATAACCATTGTAAGGTTTTGAATAGATATGTTAACAAAAGTAATGAAAAATGGTGCAGAATTACATACAGTTTAATTTGAAGACTGACTAAGTGCTTTTGGGACGTGGAGCTCTTTTGCTGGAAGTATTTGTTTTACCTTATCATTAGGAGAGTGGATGGGCATAGTGGTAGAAACCTAAAGGAATTATAATTTCATTCACATGTTGGTAGAAACTTAAAGTAATAAACGGAAAAATAATAGCGCAAGAAGTATGCTTAGTAACATACTTAAGTTGGAGCCATTGCATCAAATAGCATTTGTTGAATTTCCGGATCCTGGGTAAGCTTAATGACAGAAGCCTATTTGTAGTATGGTTGGTACTTGACACGAAAAGTAAAATGCTTTTCTATAAGATTGTCAAGGTGTGCCAGATATATCAAAGGATGATCCTCGTTGGTCTATATTATGTTATGGAGAATAAAATAGCATTAATGAAAATATAAATGGGAATTAATAGTTGATTTGTATAATGATAGTGTAGTTAGCATGTTAGTAGAAATAGGTTTGGAATTAAATTTATCTCAGTATATTATACATGGAAATATATATTCATGGTTCTTATTAGTAAAGTATGCATGGTATTATGTCATCAATTGTATAACTGGGGCTTGTGAATAATTTCAAAAACAAAAACTGATGCATATGAATGGTTACAATATTAATAGTAAGTCATCTATAGTAATGTATTCTCTCAGATTGTCACCAACATTCAGATTTAATGCTTAGTCATGATAAAGTTAGTGTAACATATAATTCATATGCGCAGTAATGCTTTTGACAGGTTTTAGTAATACATGATGTTCACAACTGTTTTAATACTAAATTTGCCAATTTCATATAGCATACTTGATGGCTGATAAGTGATTTGCATGTTCTAAGAATATCAAAAGGTCATAAAAGGGTATAACATTATGAGTTAGAAGAACAAACCTGTTTCATAATTTGTCTTAACACATGTGCTGACATACCAACAATGGGGATACATTCCTTGTCCGAGAAGACAAAATGGCCAATGTTGTTTTCATGCTCAACCTCTATATCTATTTTAAACTTAATATAAAAGATATGTAAACAAAATTAGATTCTACAATTCTAAAAGCATTACTAACATGTCTAGACAGAGATATAATAATTATTACTTGGTGATTGGAGGAGCCTTGTTGTCTGAGCAGTCAGTCATATTGGAAGGCCTCACCGGATGATTTGTTTGTCTTGTTATAGTTTGGACAAACTTCATAATACCATCCAAAATAATTCATTTGAACCTTTTAGTCATACCAATAGTATTGCAAAAAGTTTCCTAATAATACCGAATTGTAGTCACTATGCAAGAAACAACAAAGTGATTTATAAGAAAAGTAAGGAATAATGTCTATTAGGAAAATCACTTACATCCTTGAAAGACAGCATCTCACCAATCGTTATTACATCTCTTACAGGAAGATGATAAACAGTTCCAAGATCATAAACAAAGTCGAATAGAGGTGGAAACAGACAATCTCTTCAATGTTATTTAATAGAAATGAAAAAAGATGGTAAACAGTTCCAAGAGTTTTCCCCTTTTCAAGAGCAGAGACCATAAGGCTTTTCAAGGCTCATAGCAGAACTTTACTACTCCATAAACTACAAATAAGTATCTACCAAATGTTACAGAGATAAATATGGCAAAGGAGTGCTTAATTCAACAATATCCTACAGAATTCATCCATGAATTGTAAAGTTCATAGACAAAGATACCTTGGCAGCAGATTGAAGGTCCCTGACACATCTGTATAATACCATCAAAATTCAAGCTTGTAGAAATCACTAATCGGGTTATGAACACCACCACATCTGTATAATACCATCAAAATTCGACAATATCCATTAACGTCTTTTTTTAACAGAGAAGAGACATGCTTCATTTAGTAGATCATATGTTCTTGGATATGTGTCAAATGGCTCGCACCTGTCAAGACGAACAAAATTTATTAGGCTGAACACTTTGTCTCAGATACGAACATGTGATCTCGCAGTTATGTGTGTGAGTTTTGAGTGTTATTGTCACTTCGTCTACAGACAATAAAAACAAATTGTGTAAAACATAAGCAAAATTTTCTTACCAATCATGCATAATTCCTATTAGCCCTCGGTCGTATAGAACAGGCAGGGTATTGAATCCGCTAACAGGAACAACATTCATAACCCAACAGTTAATCTGGAGATCATGCATTGATGCAGCAAACCTGCATTTGTAAAATTGAAAGATACATAATAATACATGCAGAAGAGTTCAATAATCAAATTGGATTGGAATGAATCAGAATTCATTATAGTGAATCAGGATTCAATATAATGAATCAAAATTTAGTGTGAGAGTCATGTATAAAATGGATAAACAATTGAGATTTGTGACTCAATTCCTAGTCTTAAACTCTTGCATGTTACTTGTGAATTATTTTAATCCAGCTATTTTGGCAACAAAAAGCTCTGCATTGAAGTTAGCACGTTCTGGTACACAAACCGCGGAGGACGTTTGGATTAGAAATTTACCTCTTCTGTCTGATTTTCAACGGGAAGCTGGTGATAAGTTCTCTTGCTTTTGCCAAAAGTATTTATCAATCAATGGTACTGATTTCTTTGATGTGACGAACAACTTGCCTTTGCTTACTACATCTGCCTGTAAAAATATACAAGCATTTCATGACCAGTTTTTCCCTCATAAAGGTATTATTTTGTTTTTGAATATCAAATTCATCTCTACTCAAATTCATCTCCACTTGGTGATCCTCTTGGAGCGGCTTTATTAACAGACAACAGTCTTCCATCTAGTTCCTGTCACACGATGAATGAATTAGATTCAAATAAATTACAAAAAGCACACAAGTAGAGAAGAAATATTAATAATACATGGATAGCTTCATGTAATTTTTCTACATTCATTTGTCTGGGAAAAGGAGAAAAACCAAAACACTTTTGTTCATGCAAAAAGGCTTCCATACTCAAACAAAGTGACAGACGAAAAATTTCAAAGACTTGGTTTTAATTCTGTTATGCAGAAAAATAAGTATTAAATAAAAAACACTCATAAAATTGCATGAAGGTCCCGATCTAAGACATAAAAAGATACATTAGCAAGTAGATAATCAAATCATCAAATGTCAAGATGAAAAATATACAAAGACCAAATCCACGACTCCTGTCAGTGTCCCTATTATAAATCACCTGAAACCACACCACAAACTTATAAATTACATATGGCACAATAAATAGTTAACAAATCTCTACAACAGCATCACAATTTAGAGTATCCTCTACCATAAAAGAACATCAATAATACACAATTACACACAGTCTATGTAATTCTCACAAATATTTTCAATGAAATCATAGACGAAAACACAAAAAAAATTCAGGACTTACCTCAGCAACCTCCACAGTCCTTGGAGTCTGTTCAAAAAGTCCAGGCAATCTCTCACTATCAACATCAAACGACAAATTCCAAACAAAAATATTCAATTCCCAACAAAAATATTCAATTCCTCAAACGGTTCCTCGTAACCCCCAACTACACCATCACCTTCGTTGCTTTCAGTTTCGCTTCCCCATTTAGGTTCACCTTTATTCTACCATGTAGCTCCATCTTCCTTCCCTTCCTGTTGAGCCCAATCAGAAGTCTGTGCTACAAATGTCAGCAACGAAGAATAACAGGTTCTTCTCTTTCCAGCAGTTAGGGAAATAGAGTGTGAAACCCTAGAAGAATTATACGTATGGTTTTGAATTTTAAAAGGCTTGGCTCATATCTTAGGGGACAACAGGAGGTGGAGGAGGCAAAGACTCTTGCCCATTTCCATTTCCAAACAGACTCCTACAGATAAAATGCCACAAGTATAAGATAAAACAGGAGTGAATAATATACAAATGCATTTAATTCCGAAGAACAATAATTTCGAATGCCAAAGATATTGCGGCATGACAGTAGATAATGAAGAACAATAATTCTGAATGCCACATCACGATATTGGTATAGTTCCTAGAAAAAACATGTTTGGCATAAATAACACAATACAATAGTTACCATTGATTGCACAGGTATGACGATAAAGATTGGTCATAATGGATCTTGTTATTCCATTAGACAGTAACAACACTAAATAGTTCTAACAAACATCAATAAATAAACAACGATAAACATTAACAACAATAATGATTAAGTAATCCCATTAGACAGGACAGGGGGTTATGAATACTCCTGTTATTCAACAAAATAACATAGTTCTAACAAAACACAACACCACCATCTCCAGTCTGAAAACAACCCAAGCTTTGCTCTATGTACCCAATAACCTTCTTAAACAAAACCTCTAACTCACAAAGCCTATAAATCATACTTGTAGTTCCCTTAAAATCGCTAATTGAATCCAACAAAACATAACAATTATTCTCATAATCAAATTTCACATACTTACCATTAACTCCTTGACAAGCATAATGCACATCAATGACCATAGCCTCCTCCGTCGCATTGTTTTCCTCCTTAACCAATTTCACACGCCTTTTCAGTTGCGGAAACAACATTCTCAAACCTATAGGCAGTAAAAAAGAATCAAAATAAAAGCACAAAATCCAACAAATATATGAGAGACAATAATCCAAAATTAACCATAACCTAAACTAAAAATTAGTACATTAAAAAATTTTCAAACTTTCAAAACAAATCATAAACATAAACTTAAACCAGATAACAGAACACAATCAATTCAAAACCTTTATTCAAACCAAAACAAAAACAAAAAAAAACGTTTTTTACCCAAACAAAATCAAACCCATTTGTTTAAACGATAAAAAAAACGTAGAAAAGAATCACATCAAAACTAGAACCCACAAATAGATATGAACTGACCTTAGAATTTTTTCGTCGATCTCAGAACTGGATGAGTAAAATGCGATTATCGGAAAGAAATTGATGAGACATCGGATGCAAGTTTTAGATGCAAGAGAGAGGCAGAGGATAGACGAGAGATGAAAGGGAAGGAGACAAGAAAAGAGAGAGATAGTGAGGGAAGAAGGAAGAGAGAAAGACGGTGAAAGAGGGAGACAAGAAAGAGAGAGAACATGAGAGAAAGAGAGAAGACAAGAGTGAGAGGGAAAGGCTAAGAAATTTTCAAAAAATTTCTGCCACTTGGCAATATGGGTGCTTGTGATTGGATGATGTATTATTAGTTAATCAATTACAATAAAGGGCTCAATAGTAGTGTAAAGTGAAAATGAATGAAAGGGTAGATTTAGGTGTTTAGTGGCACGTTCCAATCTTATATAGGTAGTTGATTTTATCTTAAGAACTAATAAGATCACTACAACCAAACAAATATGCACATATTGTTTTCTATCGTGAACCTACTTCTAATAAGATCTCTATTTTCTTTTAGTTCTTCATTAGCAAACATCTGTTAAACATCATATTATAACTCTTATGTTTCATTTTAAAATGTTATATCCGCCCTTTTGCATGGATGTTTGATTATTAGACTTTAATGTTTTGTTTTTCAATTTCCATTTCGTGCTATAATCTTTTTCTTTCCTTTTTATCTATTTCCATTGTTACTTTGTTTATTGACCGTGATACCAATGCAGGAAAACAATAAGAATGAACTTGAAAGACTTGATAATGAGAGGCAGGCTGACTTCTTAAACATGTTGAAAGGATTTGTAGTTAATCAGGTATAATTTATGTACATTTGTTTTAAGTTCCTCCGAACTTAGAACTTAACTTTCTTTTCATGTAGTTTCCACTGTCTATCAATTCTTTTTATTCTGTTGCATAAATTATGCATGTTGAGATTTTTATTCATCATCTGATTAACCTTTGTTATTATGGTGGAATTTGATTAATGTGACCGACCTCACTTAGTAGGAATAACTTAATATCTGATTAACTTTTGTTAATAGGTTGGGTATGCTGAGAAAATAGCTAATGTCTGGACAAAAGTTGTTGTAGACACAACTTGATATGCAAAAGAAAACACTTGAGCTATGACTATAGATTTAAATTTTTATCTTTAATAATTGATGTGTCGTTATCATAAAATATGTTTGTATTCATGACAATAAATTATTAAAAGATGTGTTTTGTGTGTTCTTAGGTTTTTCTCACTTGTACCTCAGAACATTTACACATCATTCAAAGGATACTTGATGTTGTACATTACATGCTTGTTTGTTTGACTCATGTAGCTTTCCATGATGTCTACTTTTTTTAATGTTATTTTCATTTCTAATTGTCAAAGCAGTTGGTATCACTGAGTTGTAAAATGTATCGTACATAGATTTATAAGACATCAAGTTTCAATTAATTGTCAAATCTTTAACTTTGTTGTAATTTATATTGCTCGCTTTACTTAAAATTAGGAAATAAAATTAATCAACAATCGAGTATGAGTTTTGCAGCAAAGTTATATATGAAGTGAATCCCTACAATATTCAATTAGTTTATTTTGCATATTTCCATTCTTCTAACTCTGAAAAAATGAAATGAAGATAGCTGTGTAATTCATTCTTCTGCATAAAGCACCAACCAGTACTTTTAGATCAGGTTTTGTATTTGATTTCAAAATCATTTTTAAAGTTCATTGAAAGTGATCTGTTCTTAGTATCCTCGCGGTATCTTTGTTGGAATTACCCAAGAACTTTGAGCAATTTTGTGCCTTGAAGGGTTCTTGCGGAACAATGACAAAGAAAGAAGAAGAAAACTGAGAGAGAACGATTAGAGTTCTAGAGAAAATAAGAGACGAATATGAGTACCCACAAACTGTGGAATTTTCTTTTCTTACTATTCACTCTGCAATCTGCAGAAAAGCTGTGAATACAATGTGTTGCTATTGTGTTATACAAGAGGGATACTCCCTATTTATAGAATTAGGTTTGCTTGCACCCCAAGCCAAAGCCCAAAAATATCTATTTTGGAACTAAATCAAATCTAGATCTTAAACAAATCCAAATAAAATCTAAATCAAATATGACATAATCGCTATGCCATAAAAGCATTTAGACAGCGCTTTTTTTGGCATTACACAGCGCTTAAAAGCGCTGTCTAAACTGGCACTACTAAAAGATTAGGTAGCGCTTTGGTTAATGTAAAAAGCGCTGTCTATAGGGGTTCTTTGACTGAAAAAGCGCTGTCTAAAGCACCATTTAGACAGCGCTTTAACAATAGACAGCGCTTTTGCTTATATTTTAAACAGTGCTTTTATTTTAAAAGCGCTGTCTAAATGGTGCTTTAGACAGCGCTTTTTGTTTTTTAGACTAACATTAGACAACGCTTTTTGCCTTCTTTTTAGTATACCTTAGACAACGCTTTTGCTTTTTTTGGTATACCTTAGACAGCGCTTTTGCTTTTTTTGGTATACCTTAGACAGCGCTTTTTGGACTAAGCGCTGTCTAAACCCTACTTTATCGCTTTTTATTCAAATTACTGAAAAAAAGCGCTGTTTGTTTTATACAGTTTATATGCACCTGTTTTTGAACCACAATTTGCACCAGGTTTTCAACCACAATTTGCACCTGTTTTTCAACCACATTTTTGCACCAAAATATCATAAATTGGAGCTTCAAACCAATATATACTCACAAATTTTGCCTATTTATATATACAATTTTCATTCAACAAAACATTTTGCTTCAAATCTACATATTACTTATAGAAATGCTAAGCAAAAAGCAATGCACGTCAAGATAACTCTATCTTCTACTTTGCACATATAACCTGAAACAACACAAAAATATTGTAATTCAATTAAAACAATAATAAACAATGTCTATAGTTACAAAGTTATACATACTCAAAATTCTCATCAATAAGTAAGAGTACAATATACCTTATAAAACTCCGAGCTCAATAATGAATTGACACCAATCCTCTTTAATTTCATCCAAATGATCTCTTGAGTAATACGCACACTTGAATTCATCAAAGTACTACATAATAATATAACATAGTTTGATTTAGTTTCACCTATTTAATTATATGAGAAATATGTGTTAAATATTAAAATAACTCATAAGTTAGAAATACATACATCGGATGGAATCTCTATTCGATCCAAAAAAAGAGTTTCTCTCATAAACCTCAACATGAAATAACCGCAATCTATACCGTTACGTTGCCGAGGACACTACACATGAAAAGAAAATATGGATAAATCCTTAGTTTTATCAAGTATCATCACTAATATAATAAAAAATGTGATAATTAATATACCTTCACTCCAATCCATGTAATGTTGTTGGCTCTCCTCTTTGTTACTTGGATATCTCTTTGTGCTCGAAAAGCTTGTATAATGCTAATAAAATATAAATGAATATTTAGAATAATTCACATAAATAAATAAATAAATAGACACATGAATATTTAGAACAATCTAACTTACGTATCAATCATTTTCTTCATATCCGGGTATGTTGTCCAATAATTTCTTAACGAATCCAGATAATACACAACTTCTCTGATAGGATTAATCGCGATCAACAATCAATGTCCACTGTAAGATTAAACAAATGTTAGATGGAAACTTTCTACACGACGTCAAAATACAAAAAAATTATAATTGATGAATTTAGAATGAAAATCTAACCCAGAATTAAACGGTAAAAAGAACAACTTTTCTGTATCTTTGTCGGCCATAAAGCGGTTGAGTACATACACCATGGCATCATCTGGTTTATTTATGATTAACCCTAAGTTGAAACTCGCGGGACTTAAGAATGCGAATCTTTGCCCCAATCCACGTAGGCGCATCAATTTGTCATACAGAAACCTTAAATAAAAACATCATTAACATTAGACTATTCATTTGAAACATAAAGTAAATAAGTTGTTCAATTAATATAACAAAGTAGATCGGATATACCTCACGTATGCATTGACAACACTGACGCCTAATTCTTCATGACGAAAAACTTGCTCAAATTCCTCATTACCAATTGATTGTTCATATTGAAAGCCATAAATACCTTCCTCCATAGGTACAAGACGAATACCTCCATTCGGATTATCTGTCATTTCTAGAAATGTCTGAAGGCACGACCTATACTTGGAAGTAGGTTTTTTTCTAGGCGCGATCTTCTTAGCAACGACCTTTTTTTGTGTGGAAACGTTGCTAATCTCTTTACCATGAAGCTATATATCATATAATTAGTTAGATGAAGTATAAGGTCACGAATTTAACATTTTCCATGCATGAATATCATATAATTGTGATGTACCTCTTTTTTTGAAACAACGGACTCGGTATGCTGCGGAATCCTCTTATCTTTTGCTTTGGATGTTGTTGGAGTCTAATTAACATTACCATGTAAAAAATGTACGTAAAATGCGCGTAAAAACTTTGAATACTCAAAGGTTCATAATGGTTTTAAGCATACCTTATATCCTACGCTAATGAGGCCTGACGGCCATGCAACAAACAAACCTATTGCATCTCCCACCAATGTTGAATCCGAAACATCGTCAGGATATGGTAGTAATGCCTCCATCTCTAAAGCAATATCAACCGAGACTTTCAAACATCCAGTAGGGAGCGGTTTAGTGTGAAGTAATTCTCCCAAAGTGTTATACACTTTTCCCTTGCCAACCATCCGATAAGTTGGTGACGATAAGTAGAGGTGACAAGGGGAAATGCCCTAAAACCAATAATATATATGTCAATTAAATAATTTAAGCTAATAATTTAATTTCATAAAAATATATATAATTACCTATGGAATATTCGGTTGAAAGTTACAGTTGATACTATCTTTGTCCGAAGCGCTATCTCATTCTTTTTCCTTTCTTAATTCACGAACTTCAGCTTGCAGTGCTTCCAATTTTTGCTGAAGTTCTTTATTACTAGGAGCCTTTTGTTTTTTAATATTCAAGGATGTCAGAGTGATCCCAAAACCCTTACCCCTCACCCGACCAGAATACTCACGGACATCTAATGCCCGACTAAGTATGCTCCTGGAATCATTGGCTTCATCTAGAGATAAAGACTGAGATAGAGTCTCCTAAAAATCAGATGAATATCGAATATTTGTCAAATATTTTTTAATAAAGTTTTGATTTAATTAAAGAAATAATGTTAAACTTACACATTTCTTAAATACTTGTTGAACACCTTCTTTAACAACTCCATCCTTGCCCACACGGGCTTCCTTCCACAAAACATGTGCCGGAAGAGATGTTTCAGAACTATTCTCCTTTTGTAACTACACATTAAGCCAAATAATATGATCAAATATAACTCATGATGAACAAGTATATCATTTAAATTTATAGATACTTACTATAGATTGTTCTAAGCGTCCATATCCAACACGTCCTTTTCTATATGGATAGGCGGGACTTGATGCTCTTTCCCGATTTGTTTCACTTACAATTTGAAATTCTGGGGTTATTCGTTTGGCTTTAAACGTGTCCCATTCTTTTTGTGAAATCAAAGCTCCATATTTAGATGGAAGCTCTGCATCAACAAAATTACCTTCTGCATCCCTAAGAAACTTGGTTGATAAAAATGTTCTAAACCCTCTTAGTAGTTTTCCGGCCAATTTGAGACAAAAAGGTCTTCTATCATCATCAATGTTGAAACACCTCTAAAAAAAACATACACATTGTGCGTTAGTACAAGTAATTTAAAAGACAGAATTAGTTGGCATAATTAAAGACATAATTATGGTACCTTTATCTCACTCCAAATTTTTTCTTTGGCTTCCTTCAACTCTTTATTTCTCCAATCATCACAGGTAATTGGAACCTCATTCCTTACAAGTGCACCAACAAAACTTGTCAACGTATAACCGTTAGGCTGAATAAGAAGGCCTTGTGGGCTCCAATGCACATCTAATATGATGCCTCGATCTCTATAACGAATCACTTTCTTCATAACTGTTATTCCTCTTTTAATTTCCTCTTCCGCATTAGCTACGTTCTTACCTCCATCATGAATAGAATCATCATGTGGGTGATCCTCATTAGTAGCCATCTAATTTGTAATAAAGAAAACAAGGATTAACAACATTATGAAATCAAATTGAAAACTAAATGCGATAAATAGAAAACCAAAACAGATCCGCAACCGACAATTGGAATTATTCACACAACAAAATGAACTGATACATAGTGATCAAAAGACGCATTCAACGGAGTAATTCGCACAACGCACAACTTAAATTGACAGGTTATCGAAACCGCAAACAAAGCAACAAATTGCAAAATCTCAGCAAGATAGTATTTACGTAATAGAATTTGTGACTTGAATTGCAACAGCAACATCACATATTTATACTATTTATAAATATCAAATTGATTACAAGTATCAAACCAAACCAAAATAGATGTACAAATTGGGCGCAGTAGTAACAATGTATCCATATCAGTACAAGACCATTACCAGTTTCTAAAAAATGAACATATCAATTCAAATATTTCCAATTTCCAAACAAAATTATCCTTTGCTCAACATACAGAAACAAACCATAAAACCAACACATCAGTACCAAGCTACATTCATGAGTAGAACCACTATTTATCATCTCTAACGTTAACCATAACAGAAAACAAGAAAACATACCTAAACGGTGGAGAACGGCGGAGTACGGTGGAGGACGGTGGAGGACAATGGAGGAAGGAAGACGACGAGACTGTAACCGAGACGGTGGAGGAGGGTGGACGACGGTAGCGAGAGCTGTTCTTCGTTCGTTCTCGTCGTTCGCAGTTTGCAGCAGAGAGGGAAAGAATAGAGATATGAAAAATAGAATACTGATACTATTCCATTTTTTATTTTAATTAATAAGACCTTAGACAGCGCTTTTGAGAAAAAGCGCTGGCTAATATAGGCCTTTAGCAGCGCTTTTGAAAAGCGCTGGCTAATGTGGGCCTTTAGCAGCGCTTTTGAGATTATTTTTTTTTATAATTTATATGACTTTAGAAAGCGCTTTTCTAAAAAGCGCTGGCTAATATAGGCTTTTAGAAGCGCTTCCCAGAAGCGCTGGCTAATGTTGTCCTTTACCAACGCTTTACAGAAAGCGCTGTCTAAGGTAGGCCTTTTAGCAGCGCTTTAACTCTTTTTCCTGTACAGTTTCCGTGTTTTATTTTTAATTTAACTTATAGCAGCGCTTTTTCATAAAAGCGCTGTCTAAGCTGCGCTAGTAAAAGTCATTTTTGGTGTAGTGAATAAATTACACTTTCACCACACCACCTAATTCATTATGTCTAAGCTACCTACATTCATCATAGCTCTTAGTCTTCTGAATACTTCGACCTGCACTCCCTTCGTCATGATATCTGCAATCTGATTCTCAGTTCTGCAGTGTTCCAAGTTCATCTTCCCATCTGCTACTTGCTCTCAAAGATAGTGGAACCTCATTTCGATGTGCTTGCTTCTACCATGTACTATCGGATTCTTTGCCAGATTGATAGCTGACATGCTGTCGATCCTCATGGTAATTGCTCCATGATTCTTCGCTGTAATCTCTTCGACCAGATTCACCATCCATGTTGCTTGACATGCACAAAGAGAAGTAGATATGTACTATACTTTGCATGACGACAATGCCACTACTGGTTTCTTTCTCGAACTCCAAGCAACTGGTGCACCACCTAACATAAACACATATCCAGCTGTGGATTTTTGATACTCAACATCACTACACCAACTTGAGTCGGTGTATCCCACTAGTTTGCATTTTTTTCCTTCATCAGCGGCTGGAAAAAAATGCCATAGTCGAGAGTCCCTTTCAGATACCTCAGTATCCTCTTCGTCGCTGCTAGGTGTGATACCTTTGGCTTCTGCATGAATCTACTCACCATACCAACACTGTATGCTAAGTCAGGCCTTGTGTGACAAAGGTATCGAAGTGACCCAATAAGTCTTCTGTATTGGGTTGGGTCAACATCATCTTCATCTGAATCTTTTGACAGTTGCAATCTGGGCTCAGCTGGAGTCGAAGTTAGGTTGCAATCTTGCATTTCAAATATCTTGAGTATTTCGCATGCATATCTTCTATGATGCATCATCAAACCTCTACCACTCTTGTAGAATTCGATGCCAAAGAAATATGAGAGATTTCCCAAGCCTGACATTTCAAACTCCTCACTTAGGTCATGTTTGAAATCTTCGATCTCTTTCTTGCAACTTCCTGTTATCAACAGGTCATCGACATAGTGACATAGTATAAGCAATTCACCATTGCTTCTTCTTACATATACTCCATGCCCAGTTGTGCACTTCACAAATTCCTTCTCCCTCAGAAAGCTATCTGTCTTCTTATTCCAAGGTCTTGGAGCATGCTTAAGTCCATACAGGGCTTTATGCAGCCTGTACACCTTTCTTTTCTCGCCTTGTTTCACAAACCCAGCTGGTTCTGCAACATAAACTTCTTCGTCTAAGGGGCCATTCAGGAATGTACACTTCACATCCATCTGACACATTTGGGAGTTTTTCATATTTTCTAGACCAACAACCAACCTGATTGTTTCGATCCTAGCAACAAGATCAAATACTTCGTCGAAGTCGATTCCTTCCTTTTGAAGAAATCCTTTCGTCATAAGTCTCGCCTTGTGTCAAATTACTTCCCCTTTGGGATTCAGTTTCACCTTGTATACCTACTTCACATCGATTGCCTTCTTGTCTTGAGGCAATTCGACAAATGACCAAGTGTTGTTGACTTCGATGGACTTCAACTCCTCATTCATTACTTTCACCCACTTCAAATCCTTCAATACCTCAGCTACATTGACTGGTTCGAAATCTGCATAGAAATCCTAGTGTACCAGCTCACCTTCATCATCGACCACATCATCTGATGTAATCACACATTCTTGCAACCTTGCAGGCATGTGTCTTGTTCGTTGAGGTCTGCTTGGGCCCGCTTCACCTCTATCTTTTTCTTGTCGAACATCTCTTTCGAATTCACTAGCTGGTTCTTCACACAAGATTCTAACCGAATCTTTCTTGACATTTTTCAGTCCAATCTCACTCCTTAAGCTCATCTATGATCACGCCCCTGCTGATCACAACCTACTTATTCACTGGGTCGAACAACTTATAACCTCCAGTCGAATGATATCCTATCAGAATCATTTGACTCGACTTGTCATCAAGCTTTCTTCTCAATTGATCTGGCACATGTCTATGTGCTATAGATCCAATCACCTTTAGATGACTCAAGCTAGGCTTAACACCAGACCAACATTCTTTTGGCGTGATTCCTTCTAGCTTCTTTGTCGAACATCTTTTCAATATGTATGTTGCCGTCGACACAGCTTCTCCCCATAATTCTTTGGGTAGATGCTTGACTTTCAACATACTTCTCACCATATTCATGATGGTTTGATTCTTCCTTTCTGCAATTTCATTCTGCTGCGGAGTATAGCGTGGCACCACCTCATGCATAATTCCTTCTTTGTCATATAATGCATCGAAATCTTTCGACACATACTCTCCACCACCATCAGTCCTCAGAGTCTTCAACTTTAGACCACTCTGTCTTTCGACCATAGATTTAAACTTGGTAAATACCTCAATCACATCACTTTTCTTCTTGATCAGGTAAGTCCATAATTTTCGACTAAAATCATCTATGAAGGTGACAAAGTATCCGTTACCTCCAATCGAATCCACCTGGATAGGACCACATACATCAGCGTATATGACTTCAAGAACTACCTTTGACTTGCTTCCTGCATCCTTGCTGAAGTTGTTCTTGTGCTGCTTTGAGTGAACACATTTTTCACATACTTCGTTTGGAATGTCGATTTCTGGCAATCCTGAAACCATATTTCTTCTCTTCAACTCTCTGATGTCTTTGAAGTTGAGATGGCCAAGTCTATAATGCCATATCCATTCATCTCTGCTGGCCGCACTTGCAAGGCATTTATGCTCCATCACATTAAGCTCAATCTTGAAGGTTCTATTCTGAGACATTGGAGCCTTCAAGATCAACCACTACGCCAAAACTAGCCATAGACATCACTAAAAAGATAGCGCTTTTTATCACAAAGCACTGCTATAAGGAATAAAAAAAATTCGCTAAAAAAAAGCGTTGGTAAAGGATACCTTTAGAAAGCGCTTTCTAAAAGCGCTGCTAAAGGCCGTAAATAGTCCCCACCTTAGAAAGCGCTTTTTAGAAAGCGTTGCCAAAGGTATACCCTTAGAAAGCGCTTTTAAAAATCGCTGATAAATGATAGCCTTAGAAAGCGCTGCTATAGGCCAATTAAAAGATAACCTTAGAAAGCGCTTTTAATAAGCGCTGCTATAGGCCTATTCAAAGAAAGTGCTTTATTAGTAAAAAGCGCTGTCTTAGGTCAATGATTATTAAAAAATAAAATAACACTAAATTTTCATAACCTTATTCATTTTCACTCAAGACTTCTACCTCCTTTCTCTCTCGCGATTTCTCCGACCACCATCGTTCTCCCACCAGTATTCTGTTCTCCGACCACTGCTGTTCTGTTCGTTCACCCACCGTCGTTGTTCTGTTCGCGTCTCTTCTCGCGACTCTCTCTCTCTCTCTCGCGTGAAGTAAGAAGAGGTACGTTGTTGTTGATACAATGTTGTTGTCTTTTACATTGTTGTTGATACATTTTGTGTTAAGGTATTGTCAATGGCTATTTTAGTGTAAATATATTGTGTGCATGCATTTGGTTTACCATTTTCTACGACTGTCTTTTTCTGGTTTGCCATTTGTTATCTATTTCGATTCAAGAATGAAGAAGATGAAAGTTTATATTTAGTTTATATTCGATTCAAGAATGAAGAAGATGAAAGTTTATATGACTGTCTTTTGACTAATTTTGGTGTCACAAAATTAGATACAAAGAATGAAGAACTGAATTTATTTTGTCATTTTACGCTATGCAAAGTATTGTTCGCGTCGCGAACTTACTCGCTCTCTCTCGCTTCCTTCAATTCAAGGATGGTTTGGTTCTGTCTTGCATCGCTTCTTATCGCTGTCCCTCGCTGTCCATCGCTTTTCTCTCACGTTCTGTCGCTTCAAGCGAAGTCTGTCATTTTGATTCTGCTTTGTTTTTCCATGCTCGCTTCTTATCGCTGTCTGTCGCATAGCGAACCTTCGCATAGCGAAGCATTTGGTCGCGAAGCGAAAGTTGCAGGGCATGACCTTTTCTTTGTTTCAACTGGTTTTTCTTGAGCCTAATACCTTCAAAACCATTCAAATCCCCAAGTACCAACCTTTTGGGTCTTTTGTTAGTCAATTCTCGTAAAAAATGCAAAGGAACAATGCGATTCGTATAAGTTTTGACTAATGATATTTGTACTTTTGGATTGTTATCAAATTCTCCCCAACTTAGTTTGTCCTCAATCAAGAGCATGAGATTTTTAACAAAGCAAGGACTTTCATCAATCAATTTTTCGTAAACAAACATGCGAAAATCACACAAGTTCCAACATCTTACAAAACAACAAAATTCTAGACAAGATGAAATAAAACTTGAAAACTAAAGATGGAAACATATAAAATTAACTTTGGAAGCTATAAATTTCCTGTTTTTGGCGCGCTTTCCTTCATGATTTCAGCATCTACTCCTCATCCATCTCCTCACTTCCATCATCTCCTATTTCCTCTTCTTCTCCTTCCTCATCTTCTTCGTCTTCATTTTCATCCCCCTCATTTTCTGCAGTCTCAGTTGCTGCATCAACTGCACCTTCACCAGCAGCCCCTCCTAAATAGAATGGCCTATCCCTAGGCCAGGATACATGAGTCTGATAAGCCTCGGGGGTAAGGATCTGCTACTCAGCGTCCTCGGGCCTGCCCATTTGCACATTCCAATCACCAGTGATAATTGGAGTTATCCATTGTTGCAAGCCGGTAAAGATAAAATATGAACTGAGATACAGGTACTTACCAAAGATGAATGATGTTATTAGATTTTTGTTGACGATTAAGTCTTTAATTTACTTATACTAACACACTCTATGTGTATGTTTTTTTGTAGAGGTCTTTTAATATTGATGAAAGCCGAAAAAAGTATTGTCTTCAATTGGCCGGAAAAAGACATAGAGGCTTTCAAACTATGTTATCAAACAAATATCTTAGGGATGCGGAAAATTTTTTTGTTGAAGCAGAACTTCCACAGTTGTATGCGGACTTGATTGCATCTGAAGAATTGAGCACTTTTGTAGGCAAACGAAAATCCGAAAAATTCAATGTAATGTTAATTTGTCATGTCTATTAATTATATTATATACTTGTTGCATTTGTTTTTTCTGATATGACTTAAACTTGTTTATCTAGGAATTGAGAGCCATTAATCGCAAAAGAGCATCAAAACCCGCGTATCCATACAGAAAAGGGCGTGTGGGATATGCACGCTTACAACAAAAATTGGTAAGTATATATAAATGCTATGATTTTATTAATTGTCTTATTGTGTTATAATTGATGATCTTATTATTTATCTCAATGTGTAGTTAGAAGAGACGAAAAGTGAAGAAACATCACTTCCGGACCATGTTTTGTGGAAGGAAGCTAGTGTGGGCAAGGATGGAGTTGTTATGGAAGATGTTCAACATGTTTATGACGAATGTGTAAGTATAACATTATGTCTTTAAGTTAATCGAAATTTTATTAAAATATAATTAATTTTTAATCCCCACTAATAATTTTCGATATGTCAATGAACTTCAGGAGACTTTATCTAAATCCGTAACCACAGGTGAGGAGGATTGCAGGAGCATACTTAGTCGAGTACTAAATGTTCCTGAGTATTCCGGTCGGGTGAGGGGTAAAGGATTTGGTGTGACTCCATCTTCCTTGTATAAGCAACCAAAGAGAAAAAATCCTAGCAATCGTGAAGTGATGCTATCGTTGGATGAATTAAAAGCGCAAGTCCGTGAATTGCAAAAGAATAAAGAGAGATATGAGGCGGAAAAGCGCGGTTCAGAGTTGAAAGATACTAGTAACAAAGCTAGTATCAATTGTCAAAAGAAAATTCCCGAGGTAATTAGCATGTTTATTTTAATTGACATATATTTATTTTAATTAAATTAGCATGTTTATTTTAATTGACATATATACACATTAACAGTTACATATTTATTATTGTTTTAGGGCATTTCATCTTGTCAGCTATTTTTATCGTTACCGACTTATCGCATAGTTGGCAAGGGAAAAGTGCATAACACTTTGGGAGATTTACTTCACCATAAACCGCTCCTTGATGGATATCCGAAAGTATCAGTTGATATTGCATTAGAGCTTGATGTGTTGCTACCGATACTTGACATTGTTTCAGAGACAACATTGTTGCGGGATGCAATAGGATCGTTTGTTGCATGGCCGTCAGACCTCATTTTCATAGATGATGAGGTATGTTGAAAACCATTATGAATCTTTTCGTATTCAAATGTCAATTGTGAACCATTATGAAAATCATTCTGAACCATTACGTACATTTTTTTTACATGGTAATGTTAGACTCCTACAAAACCCGCATCTAAGGATAAAGGGATTTTGCCGCACAACGAGTCTGTTGCATCACAAAAAAAGGTACATTGAAAGTGTTATTCTATGATCCGAATTCAAAAGCTTCATGATTTTCTACTTTACCTAACTTATATGATTTTTAGGTTCCTGCTCAAGTTTCACAACAAGCCAGCAAGAAAAGAGCTCCTACAAAGACCGGTCAGGCAAAACGAGCTCTTATACCTCGCTTTCGGATGTGTCTTGAAACACTTGTGGAAACATCAGATTTGATGGATGGTGTTATTCGTCAAATAGACATGGACGAAGGTGTTTCTGGTTTTCCCCATTCCGAAATAATTGCAAAAGAGGACACGGAACAGATTTTTCGGCATCTTAAATTAGGCATCGGTGTTATGCATTCATACATCTGGTACTCCGATCAATCTATTATTTAATTAGTTGAACAATTTATTTACACATTTCAATGAAAATAGTCTAATGTTTATTATGTTTTTATTTAAGGTGCTTGTATGAGAAATTGATGCGCGGGAATCAATTGTAAAACAGATTCTATTTCTTGTCTTGCGCCCGTGTCAATGCACCGGCAATTGCTATTGATCCAAATTCAGTAAGTAATCACTTACTCTAGAGATTTATGGCTAGTAGTACAGAAAGTTTGTATCTTTTACCGTATAATACAAGAAACGGGTAAGATTTTCATTCTAATTTCATTCTAACCTCTGTATCTTTTGCGTAGAAATTATCCATTTAAACTTTTGTTATATTTTACAGTGAGCACTGGTTGTTGGTTGCTATTAATCCTACAAGAGAAGTGGTGTATTATCTGAATTCATTATATCATGATTGGAAAACATATCAGAATATGAAGGATTTGGTTGATACGTAAGTGAGATTGTTCTAAATATTCGTGTGTATTTGTATATTTAATTATTTCTGTGAGATTGTTCTAAATTTACGTTTTTCTTTTATAGAACAATACTAGTATACCGATCACAAAGAGAAGCTCGAGTATCACGGTCTAAAGCAAACAACATTACATGGATCAAAGTGGAGGTATATTAATTTTCACAATGTTGCTTATAATAGTGATGCTGCTTGATAACACAAGACAACTATATATTAGTTCTTATTTGTTTTTCTATGTGTAGTGTCCTCGTCAGCGTAATGGTATAGACTGCGGTTATTTCGTTTTGAGGTTTATGAGAGAAATCCTTGATTTGGATCGATTAGAGATTCCCATCACGGTATGGATTTATAACTTAGGATTTATTTTAATACTTATCGGATATTTCATATAGTTTATTATTTTAAACTAAATCATGCATATTGTGTTTTGTTATGTAGTACTTTGATGAATACACGTGTGATCATTACACAAAAGATAAATTGGAACAAATCAAAGAGGAATTGTGTGAATACCTTATTGAGAAAAGAATCATATAAGGTATGGAAGTTGGTGTGCAGTTATGGAGTGTAATTGTATATTTTTGGAAGTTGTTGTATATTAGGAGATCTGTAGAAGTTAAAGGATTAGAATGGTTTAATTATGTGAATGGTTTATGGATTAGAATAGTTTAATTATGTGAATGGTTTATGTTTAATTATGTGAATGATTTATGGATTTGAATGGTTTAATTATGGAAATGGTTAATGGAAATGGCCTAAAATGTGAATCATGGATTAGAATGGTTTATGTGATTTATAAAGATTAGAAATGGCCTAAAATATGAAGGATTGGAAATGACCTAAAATGTGAAGGAAAATAAAAGCAGGTTTCTGCATAAAAAAGAAGAAAAATTTGATTTTTAAAAAAAATCATTAAAATAAACGTGAAGAAAAGACAGCACTTTTAAGAAAAAGCGCTGCCTATAGTGAAAATAAAAAGAAAATTAGACAGCGCTTTTGCTTTCAAAAGCGCTGTCTAAAGGGGGGAAATAGAAAGCGCTTTTCCTGAGAAAGCGCTGCCTAAAGGTGAAAATAAAAAATAAATTAGACAGCGCTTTCAAAAGCGCTGTCTAAAGGGGGACAATAGAAAGCGCTTTTCCAACGAAAGCGCTGCCTAAAGATGCCAATAGAAAGCATAAAAGGATAGAAAAAGCGCTGCTAAAGGCCCACTTTAGAAAGCACTTTTTCAGTTAAAAGCGCTGCTAAAGGCCTACTTTAGAAAGCGCTTTTAAAGGTAAAGCGCTGCCTAAAGTAGGCCTTTAGCAGGGCTTTCTCATAAAAAAAAAGCGTTGTCTTTACCTACGGCGGCGCTTTTAAGCGCTGTTAAAGGCTAAAAAAAGCGCTGTCTTTTCCTTTCTTTGGCGTAGTGAACCTACCACCTCTGTCGACGACTCTCATCACCTTGTCTTCGACTGACACCTTGTAGTTCTTTTCGACCAACTGCCCTATACTGAGCAAATTACTCTTCATGCCTGGTATGTACAATACATTGGAAATTACTGACCTCTTGCCATCCTTCCTCTTAATCAGCACATCACCAATACCTTCAGCTGCTAGAGTATTGTCATTTGCAAATTTCACCGTGTTCTTCATTGAGGGCTTCATGTTGACAAACCAATCTTTCCTTCTAGTCTTATGTGATGAGCATCCTGAGTCCAAGTACCATTGGTCCTAGAATCTCTCTTCATCTCCTGTTGTGAGCATCAACAACATCTCTTCTTCTTCATGCTTCGCCAGCTTAGCATCAGAATCTTGATTCTTTTGCTTTTCTGGACAACCACTGAAATAGTGACCATACTTCTGACAATTGTAACACTGAATGTGACTCTTGTCTGGCTTTCGACCACCACCTCTTCCTCTACCTACAGCACCACCTTTTTGTTTGCCTTGGTTCTAGGGTTTTCTCTGATTCGACCAGCCTCCTTCTAGCTGATTTTGACCAGTTGAATTCTTGTAGCCACCTCTGCCTTTGTTGTCGAAACACTTTCCTTTGCCTTTCCTATCTCTTGCTGATTGCGCCTGCAAAGCCACATAACTCTTCGACTTTCCTGCAGCTCTTTCAGCCATTCTTTGTTCATGAGATTCAAGTGTCCCTTGAAGCTCTTCCTTCGTCAATACTGACAAGTCTTTCGAATCTTCTATGGCTACTACCACGTGGTCGAACTTTGGAGCCAACGATCTCAAAATCTTTGAGACAACTGCTTTCGTCGTCAGCGTTTCTCCACATATTTGATTTGATTCACAAGTTTCGTAAGTCTTGTGAAAAAATCTATTATGCTTTCACTGGCTTCCATCTAAAGCAATTCATAAGCCCTTTTGTGAGTTTGTAAACTCACCTCTTTCACCTTCTCTGCGCCTCCAAAAGACTTCTCTAGAATCTCCCATGCTTCTTTTGCAGACTCTACATCACTAACCTTTTGAAAGTTATCTGGATCAACATATTGATGGATTATAAAGAGAGCTTTATAATCTTTCTTCTTCAATTCTTTGTGCGCAGCCTTTTCTTTATCTGTCGCGTCTACTCCAAGCGTTGTTATTCCTTCCTTCAAAAGATCCCAAAGATCTTGATAACAGAACACAACCTTCATCTGCTTGCACCAATTCTCATAATTATCTTTCTTGAGAATCAGTAGGTTCGCCGGAAAATGCCCATTCGGATGATTCATAGTCATCGCGATTTCTTGCCCTTGAATCTCTCAACCGGAGCTCTAGATACCAGATGTTGGAATTACCCTAGAACTTTGAGCAATTCTGTCCCTTGAAGGGTTCTGTCGGAACAATGACAGAGAAAGAAGAAGAAAACTGAGAGAGAACGATTAGAGTTCTAGAGAAAATAAGAGACGAGTATGAGTACCCAAAAACTGTGGGATTTTCTTTTCTTACTATTCACTCTGCAATTTGCAGAAAAGCTGTGAATACAATATGTTGCTATTGTGTTATACAAGAGGGATACTCCCTATTTATAAAATTAGGTTTGCTTGCACCCCAAGCCAAAGCCCAAAACTATAAAAGCCCAAAAATATCTATTTTGGAACTAAATCAAATCTAGATCTAAAACAAATCCAAATCAAATCTAAATCAAATATGACATAATGAATTACACTTTCAACAATCCTCTCTGGTTTGTTATAAACTTTGGACTTCTATGGTTAGTATGGATGATATATGGTATAGCCTTACATTTCCCGACCATTTTTCACCCTAAATGGTGAAGTACCATATGGAAATTCAAAAATGTTCATATGAATTTGGAAGTATATTTTTTGACATACAATTTCATTTAAGAATACACCCTTAATAAGAAACTTTGTTTCTTTTCAAAAAGTACTCTGAAAGTGTATCTTCAGACACACCCTTTTATTGATTTTATTTATTTAATAACTCTGTGACAAATCAGAATGTGCACTTTCAGATTCATCATGCGTGAATTTGAAAAAATACTAGCTTTGCATGTAATTGGCAATTTAGAAAGTGCATTTATGGATTAGTGTTGGATGCAGAATAGGGCAAGCAGCAAAAATATTTATTTTCGGAAAGAATTCCCTCAGGGATTTATGTCGTGTCCACAGAGATCGGTTCGAGGGAAAGAATGTCATTCGACAATCTCTCACGTTTATGAGTTTGGGTTTAAATGGGTTGAAACATAAAAACAGAAAAGTAAACATTAAAACAAGAAAATCCATTCATCAGAGAGAAAGGAATTATCAAGCATGTATATATTCCACTCATCATAAACTTAAACTTACCAACCAATTATACTCAACTTACAATACTCCTCAATATCACCCGATATCGTTCACAGCACATGTCCATCTCTGGCACACTCAACCATGCTACCCTCATCGATACTCTCGTACCTGACTCAAGACACAGAGGCATTAAGTTTCGACACCCATACGGATTGTTAGCCCTAAATCTATCTGAAGAGTTCAGAAACTAACAGATAATTATCCTTAATCGAAGTTTGTGAAGTTTATCTCTAACATGACCCAAACCCCGCACATTTAAGCAAAAATCAAGAACACTTACCAATAGAGATTTGTAAAGCAAATTAAATATAACGCCATCGGCGACAAATGTACATAAGATCAAAGTAAAAACATATACAATGCCAACAAAGAAGAAAGACATGAAGAAAATCAGAAATGAACCAAAAACTTCACGGATTGTCAGAGCCGATCGATGAGAAATCCACCCCGGATCATCCACATGCAAGCTTCCATGATGTTTTCTAAGGTAATCTAATGAAAAAATGAAGTTTGATGGAGTGGGAGCAAAAAATACCCAAACCATAACCTAAAAAATGCTGATCAAATATATTTATAGAGGGGCTGAGATTTGCAGTGCACACTAAGCGCGCAGCAGCGCGCTGTCATTTATTGCTAAACCGCCTTAAATCCCACTTAGCAGGCTCCAGACCACGCTAAGCGGGCAACCTACTGAAATTAGCACCTTCCTTGGGCTAGGAGTGTGCTAAGCACGCTTGTAGCATGCTTCAAAAATTCAATTTCTTCAAAAATGCTCCTTAGAAACCTTCCATGCTCCAATATCAATGCTTTAATACCTACAAAAATAAATGGAAAACAATTAAACGCAATGATATTTACACAATAGCGCAATACATACACTATAAAGTAAAGTAAACGTATTTACAAACAAAGCGGGGTTTATTCGAACGATTTTAACTAAAAGTATCGATAAGTGCAACAAAAGTTATATACAAAAATAGCTACAATTTGTACTTATCAAACTCTCCCCAACTTACATAATTGTTTGTCCTCAAACAAAGCCAAAATCTAAAGGAACAAAAGCGAAATCCAAGAAATCACGCAACAACAAGTTTTTACAAACAAAAACAAATGCAATGGTTCAATAGAAAATGGTACACACAAAGTAAATACTTTCCACTAAACTTCAACGATAAAATAATCACGAAACAAATGCTAAATACAAAAGTCATGCCAAACATTCTAAAACAACACAAGTTCAAATGTGAATCACACATAGCAAAAAAAATCATCAGTAAATGAAAAACATAAAATGAGGGATTTTTCACTCACACAACAATCTTGCAAACAAAAGACTAAATTATGCAATCATCCAAAAATCATGCTGAAAACACAAAAGAAATAATCAAAAGGACTTTCAGGGCTGTAATGTGGTCGGGTAAACAAACAAGGGGTAATTCCTAAAGCAAATCAAAACAAAAACTTGCCTAAACCTAAGGGAGTGATCAACTCACAAAAGTTCAAACACAAAATTTCAATCAAACTTCTTCCAAAATCCCAAGTGTTACACCAAACACATAGAACTTATTAGCACAACATTATTCTACTCTTTTTGTTTTTCTTTTTCAATTTTTTTTCAATTTTTTTTCTTTCTTTTTCTTTTCTTTTCTTTTCTTTTCATTTTCATATTTTTCTCTTTTTTATTTTCTTTTTCAACCTCATAGCAACCAATAACATAAGTGAGAAAACATTGCTCTCCCCAACTTGAATTCAACCACATCATCATGTGAATACTCCCTACTGTAATACCCCAAATTTTGACCACTTAGATTTCCCATCATTGTGAAAATCATCATCACAATATGGATGAACCATCATGCCTCATTAGTCTCCCCAAGGATGGGTGAGCATCCACTACAATCAAAATTAGGGTTTCAAGCCCTCTCTGAGTGCTTAGACAAAGGATAAATCAAGAAATGACATGATCTTCAACTTGTCTAATCTCTCAAACATCCACAATAGATCAAAAAGGACTCCCACTTCAAGGATTAAGCACAAGGCTACTCCCTTCTAGGTGGATCAAGTCTCAAGATCGACAGTGTCACCAAATTAGGGTTTTGGTCGACCAGGGCCTCCAGATGGAAATTTTCATCTGGGCACAAGGCAATGATCCAAAAGATAACCTAATATACTTCATGGAACCTCATGAACCCATGCATCAAGTCAATTTTGCCTCAGGGGATGCATTCATCAAAAATCAGGAATTAGGGTTTCTTGACCTAATTCACCCCTAAGTTGACTTTTGGGACAAACCATGAGCCAAGACCTCAAGAGATGATTTGAGGGTCTCTAATATACCATATTGATCCATTTGGAACAATGGATTGATCCAAGAAGTTTGAGCAACAAGTCTCAATCCCATCTGCACCACAATTAGGGTTTTAAGGGAAAAATCAACTGTAACTTTGACTTTTGACCTGGACATGCTCCCAAACCCTAATACATGATTGAATATACCCTATGACACCCATGGAACATGTCCATCAAGTTTGATTTAGGTCAAGGACATGATTTCCTGAAGAATTGCACAGTTTGGAATTCATCTGATAAAAAGTCAACTGTGCACAAAAGTCAACTTTGACTTTTTGAGATTTTTCACCAAAATGGATTTTTAACCCTAAAATGATGTTAACGTATGATTTGAATCATCATTCATCAAGAAAAATCAAGAAAAGTGAGATAACTTGTAAAAGGGGTAACCATAAAACTTAGAAATTTTTCTAAGTTAAAAATAAAGTGGCAAAGGTACCAACTTTGGAGGACCATAACTCCTAAACCACAAGGCCATTTTTTCTCATCCAAAGATGGATTTGTAGCCCTCATTATCACCTACAAAAACTTCAACTACAAGTCATTCCAATTCATTAAGGATTTTGAGTTATGGAGTGATCAAAGTGGCTGAAAAGTGAAAATGTCACTTTTTCCAACACTTAGTGAAATTTTCACTAAGTCAGATTCTGCCTCACTTTTTGCCAAATGTAGGGGGATTTTTCACTTGGAATCAAAAGAGATCAAAACCAAACTTGTTCAAACAATTGTTGTATCATGTAAGAGCTTTCCAAAATGGCCAAGAACATTGCCAAATTCAACCTACCCCCCTTGTACAAAAAATTTTTGGGCCTCATCCATTGTATAAGTCCCTCTGTACAAGTAAACGGTGCGATCGTCGCCCGTTTAAAAATAAAAACCATCTGGGCCTACCCTCGAGTAGTAAGACCCATTTCTTTTTTTTTCTTAAACCTTTTTGGGCCTCTAATAGAGTGTAAGACCCAATCCTTTTTTTGACCAAATCATTTTTGGGCCTCAGTATATTGTATAAGTCTCGATACCGTCAAAAACAAACGGCGCGATCGTCGCCTTTTCAAAATAACCCTTGGGCCTCTCCTTGAGCTATAAGACCCATTCAAAACACTTTGGGCCTCTATTAGAGTGTAAGACCCAATCCCCCTTTTAACCAAAACATTTTGGGCCTCACTTATTGTATAAGTCCCTCTGCGTTAAAAGAAAACCTCGGCGCGATCGCCATTTTTAAACGAAAAATCATTTGGGCCTACCCTCGGTTTATAAGCCCCACTCTTTTTTCTTTAAACCTTTTTGGGCCTCTTGAGAGAGTGTAAGACCCATCCCTTTGTACAGAAAACCTTTTTGGGCCCCAGTCACTTGTATAAGTGCCGCTGTACAAAGTCAAACAGTGCGCTCACTGATAAAACCCTGGGCCTTTCCTTGAGCTGTAAGCCCCAAATCTTTCTTTTTTAAAGAATTTTCTCCTTTGATTTTGAATATACTGTTGTTTTCAATCTTTCTTTGTTGAACAACTAACCAAACAGCTTGGAAGCACTCCAACCGAGTAAGTGGTTATCGCTTTCATTTACTGCTTTCATATTATAAATTGTATTATGGGGCTGCTCACTGTAAGTCTCCTTTCATAAACTCATATCTACTGTGTAATAATAGTATAGATATTTCGAGTTTCCCCTGCTACTACGTCTAGAACTAGGTGACGCCGTTTGATTTATTCGTAGAAATAGACGCCTAGATCCCCAATAGGAGCACCAGATACAGTCTTCTCTTCGGCTGTCCTCCTTAGGAATCGTCAAGAAGCTCTACTCCCCAAGATGAATGTATTCTCCGTGAATGGCATCTTTGAGTTTCTTCCAAATTGTCAAACTTTCCTGACTTGATCTATTCCTTGTGGATAGCTTGCCTTGAATGTCTCGGGATTTGGGTACCCACTACGGTCATAATCTTGGACCTTAACTAAGGAACCCTCTTTAAAAGCTAAAAGTCGCTGGATAGTAAACCTCGCACGTTTACCAGTGGTTTTTATCTTTAAAATAATTATCTATCCTAATGGAAAGGAGATGATAGACCCACGGGCTTCTTAAAAGCATCGGCCTCCTCTTGGGCATTATACAAGGACCCTACGGCTTCTTAGAAGTATTCACAGCCTCCTCTTAGGCTTCGTATAATGATCTCTTCCTCCGGGAATGATAGCCTCCTCTTGGGCTTCGTACAAGGACCCGTCGGCTTCTTAAAAGTTTCCAGCCTCCTCTTGGGCTTCGTATAAATTGTCCCGACGACCTCCTAGAGGTATAGGAACAGAACATAATCATCTTCATAGAACAATCCTTTCATAGAGTCTACTACTGTTTCTCAAAGCATAGTACAAAAGAAAAAAACTCTAGACACGGACAGTCTAACTTCCTTGAGTCTCAAAGACATTCTCAAGTACCCTTCGTTAAATGGGAAGGAAATTCGCAGACTCGGACAGTCTCAATACCCTTTGGATTTCCCGTTTCCTCAAAGAGAAGGAAATATCCCTGATCCTCAAATTAAATCCCTCAGTACAGTGATGCTCATATAAGAACTGATTTTCTCTTTTAAAATCAGTATATTGGATCTGTCACTCAACTCAAACAACCGTTTAGCCTCTCTCTCGGGCTTTGTACGAGACACATAAGACACTCCCTCGTTGAGCCAATCCCCATTTCACCTCCATCTCGGGCTTCGTACAAGATACAAAAAAAACTCTCTTGTTGAGTCAAATAGCCTCCATCTCGGGCTCTATACGAGATACCAAAAGATTCCCTCGTTGAGTCAAAACCTTTTTCGCCTCTCTCTCGGGCTTTGTACGAGACACAAATTAGCCTCCTCTTAGGCTTTGTATAATGATTTTTCTAGCGGAAAGTAGCCTCCTCTTAGGCTTTGTATAAGAAAACCACTGGTTAATCCAATTAACCTTTTAGCATCAAAGTTGTGCCTCGTTCATAGTACACAAACATCAACAACTCTTTTCCCTTCATCTAATCGCTGTAAGCGGCAAGCCTCTGGATCATCTACATCCATGCCACTGTCCCTCTTTTAGCATGAGAAATTCCTAAGGAAAGATGGCATTGCTCTACACTGAGTTAAAGTCTTCTCCTTCAGGTTAAAACCCTTTCTTCGGAAATTATGGCATTGCTCGGATCCGCGTATCCCAGTTAAAGTAATTCTCCTTCCCCCCTCTTTAGAGATGACAAATTCTCTCTAAAGCCGAGGTCTTTCAGCTTCACGTCTTGGGCTTTTAACAAGACACAAAATAGACTTTTCAGCTTCACATCTTGGGCTTTGAACAAGATACAAATCACCTTTCGCTTCACGTCTTGGGCTTTGAACAAGACACCAAAAACACCCATTTCCTCCCATAGAATAGGAGGAACTACGAACGCTCTGATTTCCCTGTTTCGGTAAACGGGAATACGTAGGCATAAGATCGAAAGAAAAGATCTTAGCGAGCGCAATCAACAAAAAAACCAAATCCCATATCTCCGATAATCAAAAGCAATAATTCAAAAGCACCAGTCCTAACATCCTAATCCTTGTTCCCCGCCAGAAACCTTCTGCCCAGGTAAAAAAGAAAGAAAACAGTATTGGCGAAAATACAAATAACCAGTACAAAGGCCCCCCCACATTGATAGCATCCGTAACCTAACAGACCGCTGTTTAAACTCAGTATGCAAGCAGGGTTAATTGGAGACATCTATTTCCCTTCCTTATTCAGCTCACAATAGGATAAAAAATGAATCGACCTGTAGTTCAAGCTCAAACCGCAGAGAGCGACCAGCGCTTAAGAACCGCGTCCAAAATCGCTCGCTACAGAAAAAATGGCACCCACCGTGGGGCCGGTCTCTGTTTTCCTTTTTCCTTTTCATCACTTGTGTGAATACCACAGATTGGGGCTTCTGCCGGGGAACCCATTTCTGTCAGGAACTTAGGAATCATAGCTTCATTAGGTCTAGGATGATTAGGACAAATATATATACTGCTTTTCCTAATTGCTATACGTGTTTATTTTTCTGCTACTGGGAATGCGTGTGATGCCGCATGTGGTGAGAATGAGTATACACCTAGAAAAGCTAAACCCTTTCGTAGTGCGGAAGCTATCAGAAATAGCTGTTACGCGATACTACCCTCATTTGAGGCTAGTGATCTATTCTCGGTGAATAGCACTTACTCTAAGATTGCTCTACAACTCGCTGGCGATCCGCTTGTTGTTTTGCTTTCCTGGGAGGAGCTGATGATAATGAGTACATGTACAAAAATCACCCTAGTATAAACCTTTGGGGATGGGTAGAGCCTTGACTTCATGACAATGACCCTCTGACCCCATGTTTTTTCTATGTTTTTGTGTGTTGCATTCATGCATTCATTTAATAAAACATTAAAACATTCAAAAAACTTCTCTTCTAGTCTCTCTGTTTTTCAAATTAAACTAAGATTGTGATTGCAAATATCAGAGAAAAAGATTGCATTAATGGATTTCGGTAGAAGGAGAACTCGCCAGTATACCTTCAAGGTTCCAAAACTAGGGGATTTGAGAAAGTTAGCGAGGATTATCATTAACCCAGAGGCTTTCAGAGCCAAGCACGGTGGTTTGCTACGACTGTTAAGAGTCCATGTGATTAAGGGGATCATGGACGCGCTCATTCAATTCTACGATCCGGTTTATCATTGTTTCACATTCCCGAATTACCAGCTTGCACCAGCGCTGGAGGAGTATTCTCATCTGACTGATTTATATATCACTGATCGAGCTCCATTTTCTGGACTGGAAGAAATTCCAAAGAATCAGACTATTGCAATAGCAATTCATTTGGACGAGTCTGAGGTCAGGACTCACATGACCACTAAGGGTGGCATCCAAGGTTTGCCAGCCCAGTTCTTGACAAAGAAAGCTCTGTACTTCGCTAGTATAGGGAACGGGACTGCTTTTGAAAGCATCTTTGTCTTGCTCACCTACGGGTTATTTTTGTTTCCCAACATCAATAACTTCGTCGATATCAACGCTATTAAGGTTTTTCTCATTGGAAACCCTGTGCCGACTTTGCTCGCAGATGCGTATCATTCTGTACACTTGGGGAATTTGTACAGCGGAGGGGAGATCACATGCTGTGTACCTTTGCTTTACAAATGGTTTATCTCTCACTTGCCCAAGTCTGCTGCTTTTTGGGATTGCAAGAGTGTCTTACGTTGGTCGCAGAAGATCATGTCTCTTACCAACTTCGATATAGATTGGTGTAATAGGATTTATGAGGGAATCAGAATCATTGACTGTTGTGGAAACTTCCCCAGCGTACCCCTCATAGGAACCAAAGGAGGAATCAACTATCATCCGATATTGGTTCTTCGTCAATTTTGATACCCGATGAGACACATCCCACTGGGTGTTCATCTGGAAGGTCTTTTCTTCAAAGAAGGAGAAAATGACAGAGCACTAAAGATGGAAATAATGCAAGCTTGGAAACAGGTTCATAAGAAAGGACGAGAGTCTTTGGGAAAACCGGACTGTGTCTCGGTGGAGCCTTATCTCCATTGGGTACAAACTAGAGCTCTCAAGCTAAAGATGCCTTATCCTCGTTACGAAATTCTTCCACCGAGGGAAACTGTCATGTACTTCATGATGGAAACTGAAAAGCTTCAGGTTACTCTCAACAAAGTTCAAAAGGAAAGAAGATCTTGGAAGAACAAGTACCACACCCTCGACGTAGAGTGTATCCAAATACAGCAATTACTGAAAGAGAAAGATGCTCTGATTGAAATTTTCGAGCAGCATGCTGTGGAGAATCAAGATGACCAAAGGAATTTGTTCGCTCCTTTCACCTAGAAAAGGAATGACAACCCGACAACGGCCCAAGCGCCCCGGTCAAAGAAGAGGACTCGGGACCCATTAGTTTAGGTTTCTGTTTCTGCACTTTGTAATCTACTGTATTTCCATTTCTGTAATCCTTTGGAATTCAATAAAAAGGGGTTTCCCCACTGTTTGATATTTTCAATCTAATTGTAGAAGTTTATTTTGATTAAACCAAAAGAATAATTAATATAATCATTCCATTCATCATTCTCACATCGCGTATTCTTCTTCCCTACGAATCTCACATTTGTGTCTCGGTTCTAGAGTCAAACTGTCTCATTCGTACAATACTCGGTCCAATCGTCAGAAAAAGATGGATGATCTTGAGGAAGAAAACAGAGAGTTGAAAGAAGAGATCGACGCTCTGAGAGAGGATATGAGAAAGCTTCGTAACGACATGCAAGCCATGGCAGAAGCTCAGCTACAAAGAACTGTGATCTCAGAGATCACCTCAACGCCCGTCATAGAAAAGTATGATCCTAGGTATCAGATGCCGAAAGATCATCCTTGGGGCATGCCTGTTAACTATATCCCGGAAGGATATGTTCCGCCGATCACTGAAGATCAGGGAATCGCAACAAAAGCCGCTGGGCCTGAAGGTTACAAACTTCGGGAAAGCAAAGATGCCAGGGGCATACTCAAGACTCCTGAAGGTTACAAACTTCGGGAGGCGCCAAGACTTACTGCCGTAGTCACGGTACCACCCCCTGTGGTGCACACTGTCCCGGAAGGACAGATTCCACAGACACCTTCTGTTAAGAAGGAAACTATGTTTGACAGAATGGATGAATTCCAGGAGCAGTTCTTGGAAATGCAGAAAGAGCTGCAAGCCATTCGCGGTCAGGATCTATTTGGAAAGGACGCCGCAGACCTCTGTTTGGTCCCAAATGTGAAAGTCCCGCACAAGTTCCAAGTGCCCGACTTTGAAAAATACAAGGGTAACTCTTGCCCTCAGAGCCATCTGGTGATGTACGCTCGGCGGATGTCAGCTCAGACGGAGAATCAGGACCTGCTGATTCACTACTTCCAGGATAGTTTAACCGGTGCCGCACTCAAATGGTACATGGGTTTAAACTGTACTACGATCAGTACATTCAGAGATCTTGGTACTGCCTTCGTCCAACAATACAAATACAATTTGGACATGGCACCCGACAGAGATCAACTCAGATCAATGTCGCAAAAGGACAAAGAAACCTTTAAGGAGTATGCTCAGAGGTGGCGTGAAATTGCCGCTCAAATTTGTCCACCTCTTGAGGAAAAAGAGATGACAAAATCTTCTTAAAGACCTTAAGCTCATTTTACTATGACCGAATGGTTGCCAGTGCACCCAGTGATTTCACCGAAATGGTCGGCATGGGTGTACGTCTTGAGGAAGCCGTCCGAGAAGGACGTTTGGTAAAAGACACTGGATCAACGAGCGGTACTAAAAAATACGGTAGTACTCTCCCTAAGAAAAAAGAGCAAGATATTGGGAATATCTCTCTCGGAAAGCAAAGGCAATGTTATTAGCCAGTAGTAGCTGTTACTCCTGCTATCGGCCCCGCGCCTGTTCCTATGTATCAACCTCAGGTTGCGCAGAGCCAACCTAACCAACAAAGGACACAACAGCCTCTTCAGCAGGCTCGTCCTCCATATAACAACAACCGTACAACACGGCCACCAGGATTTGATCCTATACCCGTAACGTACGCAGAGCAGTTTCCGTTACTGCTGACTAAGGGGCACATTCAGACTAAGTCTCCCCTTTCAGTTCCGGAAAATCCGCCTTTTTGGTTTAAGGTGGACCAGACATGCCCTTATCATCAAGGAGGTTCAGGGCACAACATTGAGACTTGTCTCAATTTCAAATCCGACGTACAAAAGCTTGTTAGGAGCGGGCTCTTATCTTTCAAAGATACGAACCCTAATGTTCTTACGAACCCGCTGCCTCAACATGAGAAAACTGCAGTCAATCTGATTGAGAAAGAGACTAACAATGTCTATCAAATTCACGATGTACTCTCATTGGGGACTAATCTGGTCAAGATGCATTGTAGATAGAGTGGATATGGCCAAGTACCACCTCATAACTATCACCAGTGTGATGTCAGCTCTAAAGACAACCAAGGATGTTCTGTGGTGCAAGCAGCTCTACAGGAACAAATGGATCTCGGATGGATCCAAGAGCACCGAGTTCGTGGAGTTAACATGGTTTACACGAATTCCAACGTCATTCAAAACCACGATATCTATGCAATGAATGTCAACTTGGTGACAATGCACTCAAGGCAAAGCCAGTATCATAATCTGCCACGGCACGATTACAGTTCCTGTCTGATTTGCTCGGTAAACAAACAGGGATGCTCTTTCATACAAGAGGCCCTCCAGCGTCAGATGGATCTTGGATGGATCCAAGACTACCATGATAGGAACTCCTATCAAATCAACATGGTTCAGATCTTTGACATTCGCGTGATGAATACCAACCTGGTAGAGTTACATGCTGAGCAGGTCCGACTTGGATTCTTAATATCACATGATTATCAAAACTGTAAAGCGGGTTGCGAAAACGATCAAGGTTGTACCCTTGTCCAGGAGGCACTTCAGCACTTGTTAAATCACTGGTGGATGCCAATCTATATGGACGAAGATACTCAGTAGATTAGTATCAATCACAGGAATCCTACTCGTCGTCAAAGTCAGGATGTCCGATCAATGGAAGATAACCTAGTGAGGTTACATTGTATTCAAAGTGGGCGTGGCCAGATGCCACCACACAACTATGACAGTTGTAGCGTCTGTTCGGAAAGAAACCAAGGGTGTTACTTTGTGAGAGCAGCTCTTCAGGGTCAGGTCGATCATGGAGAAATTTGTCCATATCCAGATTCAGGACCCATCATTTGGTCGCCGAACTACCTTGCCGAGCAAGTTGAGGATGTTGTCACGATCTCTGGTCATCATAGGACCAGGGATGTTTTTGCCATCATCCCTCTATTTGATGAATCTAAAGTTCCCAACCAGGAACGGATCGAGGTTACTTATGATGGTCAGAAAAATCAGAAGGTTCCCATAGTCATCTATCTACCGGGGCCACTACCGTATGAATCAGCTAAGGCAATCCCTTACAAATACGGTGCAACAATAATTGAGAATGGAAAGGAAATTCCATTACCCTCCGTCGTGAATATTGCAGACATCAGTCGTGTAACACGGAGTGGTAGAATCTTCAACCGAGGGGTTGGAGAATCCAACAAAGAAAAGGAACTTCAGGCAGAAATTCCTGATCCACCAGTCGGTCAATCCAGTAATCCCGACCTTTCGAAAAATGATGATGAGATGCTGAAGCTCATCCAAAGGAGTGAATACAACATTGTCGATCAACTGTTATAGACTCCTTCAAAGATCTCAGTATTATCACTGTTACTCAGTTCAGAAGCACACAGAGAGGCTCTACAGAAAGTCTTGGAGCAAGCCTTTGTGGAACAGGATGTAACAATCAAACAGTTTGATAGTATTGTCTCTAACATCACTTCCTGCAACAATTTAGGATTTAGTGATGAGGAATTACCCGAAGAGGGTCGCCGTCATAACATGGCGCTCAACATTACAGTTAACTGCCAGGGCGATGCTTTAGCCAGCGTACTGGTAGACACAGGGTCAGCCCTGAATGTTATGCCGAAGTCCACTCTGATGCAATTATCATTCAAGGGCCCTCCGATGAGAGTCAGCGAGGTCGTCGTCAAACCATTCGACGGATCCAGAAAAACAGTTTTCGGCGAAGTGGATCTTCCCATAACTATTGGTCCTCATACTTTCCTAGTCACTTTCCAGGTCATGGACATCCGGGCGACATACAGTTGTTTATTAGGAAGACCTTGGATACATCAGGCTGGAGCGGTTACTTCAACCCTCCACCGGAAGCTAAAGTTTTTCAAGAATGATCAACTTGTCACGGTTTGTGGGGAACAAGCCTTGCTTCTGAGTAACTTATCATCATCTACTTGTGTGGAACCCGAGGAGGTTATTGGAACTCAGTTCCAAGCACTATCGGTGAGCAAGAACGATCAATCTGAAGGAGGAACCTCGATTTCTTTATACAAAGATGCTATCAAAGCGGTCGAGAGTACCGATACGACAGGATGGGGACGGCTTGTCATTCCTATTGACAATAATACAAAGAAGGATCTTGGTTTTTCTGCGACCTGTACCCAGATGGCCGCCAACGATGAAAGTCTTCATCCCCATCAAAACTTCTTCCACAGTGGAGGTTTCCGTCACCCAGTGTCTCAGACAGTTCATGCTATTAATGAGGAAGATCCCTCTGACGCAGATGAAGAGTGGAAGTCCTATCTTAACAAGGACGGTTATATGTCTCAGGAAGAGGTGCCTATGCCTTTTTGCTTTCCTACAGAAAGTCCGAGATTTATACCAAGATCAGATGTCGAAATGATCTACGGAGATTGTGATCTGGAAGGATGTCGTGCTCCACCAAATTCATTAGAGAAGGACACTCCAATGAAAGACAACTTTGACCACAAATACTATGGCCCGATGGATGGCCTGCCAATGTGGCAGCCTTATCCAGGAAACTTGGGGCAAGAAAGTCAGCCGAACAATGAAACTCAGCTGAGCGTCATTGAACAGAATACCTATGTCCCCACCATGTCATGGGATCAACACTCAGGTCATTCAGAAACTACTCAACATGAAGATGAATTCGCAACGTTTGCAGGACTAAAATTCATCAACTATGCTTTTCCCGAGGTCAACGTCATCGAGAAAGATGACTCCTCCAGTTCCAAAGAAGTTTGGGACACTCTGGGACAACCAAGTGGAAAATACGACTATATGGTCAAGTACACTGCTCCCGAAAGCTCTCATATCAGGCTCGAAGACATCCAGTCAACTGGATGGGGAGATACAGCTGAGAGCACCAATGCTATGCAAAATGCAACAGAGGAATCCTCCTACGACAATACTGCCTGGGAGACAGATTCCAATGATCCTGCTCCACCAGAAATCAGCGTCATTTCTGAAGACAAATCAAGGAAGGTGCCAGACTTTGTGATTCACCGAGGAGTTCGCCGCCAATGGGTTGCTGTCGATGTTTCGAAGGTCGTTCGCCAGTCAAAGTAATTGCCATCTTTAAACCTTTCACCCTACCCAGGTGAAACGAATATTTTGATAGGGCTCGTTTTCTGTAAATTTCCCTCTTCGCTTTGCCCAAAGCGACAGAGTTTTGTTTTATAGGGTTGTAGTTTCAAGATTCGACTTGTTCATTAATAAAATAACGTCGTTCTATAATTTCCGCAGTAATTACTGTTTTCTCTTTTTGCTTTTTCAGAAAATGGTAATCCTAAAAAAAAAACAATCAATAATAAAAATAAGCAGTAAAATCAAAACACTGCACACACTTGCATTTTCTCTATCTCTTCTAAACACGAATCATCACGTCATGCAGATTGCTTGTTTTACACCCTGTTGAAACATACGATCCAATTCCTTCTTCCAACTTTGCGTTCCCGGTATTCGAGGCTGAAGAAGAAAATGACAACGAAATTCCAGATGAGTTCTCCCGATTACTCAGACAAGAGGAAAGGTCCATTGAACCTCACAAAGTGTCGTTGGAAACGGTAAACTTGGGTTCAGAGCAAGAGAGAAAAGAAATCAGGATCGGAGCACTGCTCAGTCCAACTGCCAGAGAAGGTTTGATAAAGCTTCTTAAAGAATTTCCCGATGTATTCGCTTGGTCCTATCAGGATATGCCAGGGTTGGATACCAGCATCGTGGAACATCACTTACCGTTGAGATCAGAATGTCCGCCAGTAAAGCAAAGGTTGAGACGGACTCACCCGGACATGGCCATCAAAATCAAGGAGGAGGTGCAGAAACAGATTGACGTGGGTTTCCTCGCTACATCTGAATATCCTCAATGGTTAGCCAACATCGTACCCGTTCCCAAAAAGGACGGAAAGGTCAGAATGTGTGTTGATTACAGAGATCTAAACAAGGCAAGTCCAAAGGACGACTTTCCTTTACCATACATTGACATGCTGGTAGACAGCACAGCAAAGTTCAAAGTTTTCTCCTTCATGGATGGATTCTCGGGCTATAACCAGATCAAAATGGCGCCGAAAGACATGGAGAAAACTTCGTTCATTACCCCATGGGGTACCTTTTGTTACAAGGTAATGCCGTTCGGTTTGAAGAATGTCAGGGCAACCTATCAAAGGGCCATGACTACTCTGTTTCATGACATGATACACAAGGAAATCGAGGTATATGTCGATGATTTGATTGCAAAATCAAGAACAGAGGATGAGCACGTTGAACATCTGTCAAAATTGTTCGAACGTCTAAGAAAATTCAAGCTCCGCTTGAATCCCAACAAGTGCACCTTCGGTGTCCGTTCGGGGAAACTACTAGGGTTCATCGTCAGCCAGAAAGGAATTGAAGTTGATCCTGACAAGGTCAAGGCCATTCAAGAAATGCCTTCTCCGAAAACTGAAAAACAAGTCAGAGGATTCCTAGGACGTTTGAACTACATCTCCAGATTCATATTCCTTATGACCGCGACGTGTGCGTCGATTTTCAAATTACTCAAAAAGAACCAGGATTGCGTTTGGTCAGAAGATTGCCAAACCGCCTTCGACAGTATCAAGGAATATCTGTTGAATCCTCCGATTCTATCACCTCCAGTGGAAGGAAGACCACTGATCATTTACCTCACAGTCCTAGAGGACTCAATGGGATGTGTACTTGGCCAACAAGACGAAACTAAAAGGAAAGAGTCTGCCATTTACTATCTAAGCGAGAAATTCACCGACTGCGAAACTCGGTACACAATGCTTGAGAAAACTTGTTGCGCTTTGGCTTGGGCAGCCAAACGTCTTCGCCAGTACATGATTCGTCATACTACTTGGTTGGTCTCCGAAATGGATCCAATCAAGTACGTTTTCGAAAAACCTGCTCTCACGGGAAGGATTGCCCGTTGGCAGATGTTACTATCAGAATATGACATAGAGTACCACGCTCAAAAAGCCGTTAAGGGAAGTGTTTTAGCCGATCATTTGGCTGATCAACCGATTGACGATCAAGAATCAATCAGGTTTGACTTCCCAGACGAAGATGTCATGTATCTAAAGATGAAAGATTGCGATGAACCGCTACCCAGTGAAGGGCCAGAACCAGGTTCCCAGTGGGGACTTATCTTTGACGGAGCAATCAATCATTATGGAAACGGAATTGGGGCAATCATTGTTACCCCTCAGGGTTCCCACATTCCTTTCACTGCCGGACTTACGTTCAAATGTACGAACAACGAGGCCGAATACGAAGCATGTATCATGGGTCTCGAAGAAGCGATTGATTTAAGGATCAAAAACTTGGACGTATACGACGACTCAGCCCTAGTTATCAATCAGATAAAAGGAGATTGGAACACATACCAATCAGGATTGATTCCTTACAAAGACTATGCAAGAAGGTTGTTACCCTTCTTCAACAGAGTCGACTTTCATCACATCCCTCGTGATGAGAATCACATGGCTGATGCATTAGCCACTCTCTCTTCCATGATTAGTGTAGGTCGATGGAATGACATACCTAAGATCGACATAATGCGCCTTGAACGGCCCGCTTACATCTTCGCGATTGAAGCAGTCATAGACGACAGACCTTGGTATCACGATATCAAATGCTTCCTTCAGAAACAAGAGTACCCATCTGGGGCACTCAGAAAAGACAGAAAGACCCTCAAAAGATTGGCTGGAAACTTCTTCCTGAGCGGTGACACTCTTTATAAGAGAAATTTTGACATGGTCTTGCTCCGATGCGTCGACAGACTAGGAGCAGACATGCTCATGAAAGAAATTCATGAAGGATCCTTTGGCACTCATGCCAACGGACACACAATGGCGAGAAAAATTCTCAGGGCGGGGTATTATTGGTTGACCATGGAATCCGACTGCTACAAGTACATGAGGAGGTGTTACAAGTGTCAGATATACTCCGACAAAATTCATGTACCGCCATCACATCTCAAAGTTCTTTCTTCCCCGTGGCCATTTTCCATATGGGGAATCGATATGATCAGTATGATTGAGCCCAAGGCTTCAAATGGACATCGGTTCATCCTGGTAGCCATTGACTATTTCACCAAGTGGGTCGAAGCAGCGTCATTCGCCAATGTAACCCGACAAGTGGTGGTCCGATTTATCAAAAATAATGTCATCTGCCGTTATGGTGTTCCAAGCGAGATCATTACTGATAATGGGTCTAACTTGAACAATAAGATGATGAAAGAGTTGTGTGCAGAGTTCAAGATCGAACACCATAACTCATCTCCCTACCGACCCAAGATGAACGGAGCGGTAGAAGCGGCTAACAAGAACATCAAGAAGATTGTTCAGAAGATGGTGGTAACCTATAAAGATTGGCACGAAATTCTACCCTTTGCTCTTCACGGTTATCGAACATCTGTCCGCACTTCAACAGGGGCAACCCCTTTCTCTCTTGTATATGGCATGGAGGCAGTTCTCCCCATAGAAGTAGAGATCCCATCAATCCAGGTATTGATGGAAGCTAAGCTCACCGAAGCTGAATGGTGTCAAGGTCGACACGACGAATTGAATCTGATCGAGGAAAAACGAGTCACGGCACTATGCCACGGTCAGTTGTATCAACAGAGAATGAAGAGGGCGTTCGACAAAAAGGTTCGACCTCGCATCTTCAGGAAAGGAGACCTTGTGCTAAAAAAGATACAATCATTTCTCACTGATTCCCGGGGCAAATGGACCCCGAATTATGATGGCCCCTATGTGGTCACGAAAGCTTTCTCAGGCGGCGCCTTGAGACTTGCAACCATGGACGGAGAGGAATTTGCCTACCCCACGAATGTTGATGTAGTCAAGAAATACTTCGCCTAAAACTAAAAAAAAAAAAAAAAAAAAGTCTTGGTGGATTGAAAACCCGAAAGGGCGGTCCAGGCAAAAGTTAGAGACATGAAAAAAATCATCCCGATGGATTGGAAGTCTCATAGTACAATCCAGGCAAAAGTTAGGGATAATGGCAAGTAACTATGTTCAACAGAGGCAAGTCCCTCAGCAGCAGTTACATCATCTATCGGAGGAAATCTCCAGTCAAAGGTCATCTTCGACAGAAGCTCAGGATGCCCCGAATTCAAAGTTGGTAGAAAGATAGTGGTCGTTATGTTTCAACGTAGCCCTTTTCCATGTAAATTACCATTTTCTAACTTTGTATATACTCTTTGGAATCACGCGTTTGGCTGATCTCCATCTTATCAATAAAATTTGAGCCCTCGTGCTTTTGTTTGTAATTCTTTACTTGGTTTACCTTTACAGAACGATGTTGTTTAAACTTAATCAGCGATTCTTGAAATAAAACAAAAATGAATTTACTTGTTAAACTTTTTCTGCTTTTAAATTAAAGATGGCATTTCTTTTGACTGTTGAACATCAGAAGAACATCGATCGCTACTCCCGAAGTAAGCGGACTTCAAAGTACAGAATCAAAGTACTCCTTCTAAGCCAGTATGCCTGAATGAAGGGATCAACTGTGTCAGAGACCTTGTTTCGTCTGACACGCCTCGGCCGAGTTCTCATCTCCTAAGCCCGATCAACATAGCTCCCAGCGGGACTATCTCTCCTAAGCAAGGTGGAATTGCTATCAACGGTACTTCTTCGCCCCGCGCTGGCCGAGTATCCAATTGTGTTCATCCATTAGTCTGTATGTCGCGTCTGTTTTGTCAGCATAAACATACATACATCATGCATTATTGATTTACATTCACATTCATATTGAATCACTATCACTCTAGTCGGTCTTGTCCCCTAGTGGTAGAAGTCCTCTCAATCGAGTTGTCAGTTCTTGCCTCGTCAGGAAATACTGTGTCGGAACAACCTCGCTTCCAGTTTAATTCTGGAAAGAAGTTGGTCCTTGGCCACTTTGATAATTTGAACCTCTGAAAGATCAGAGAACTTTCAATAAACATCACTCTTCGCCATTGAAGATGATATCCTTGCTTTCCCGGATTAAGGAAAATCCACAGAGAAAGCCTCGTGATCAGAGATTCGGCAGCACGCCAGTTTTGCTCCGAAAAACCACTGATGAAAAGGTCATCGGTACCTCAAAATTGGACCCCATCATATGGCGTTTCTCTGGGAAGATCCCAAGAAAAGTATGATGAAAGATCCCAAATGAAAACAGTCTCTCAAGAGACTCATTTTCCCCAGATAGAATCGACAAATGGCGTCTCCAAAACAGAGAAGTTTGTGTACCTCTACAATTCAGACGAATGGGTTCCCCAGCAAGTCTGACATCAAAACTTTTTCCACTCAAATGGCATCTCCCCAGGAAAATTCGGCGAGAAGTTTGAAGGAAAGTCGCTACTAACAGCGTCCCATGTCAATAAAGTTTATTAACAAAAGAAACTAAGACCAGTTCCTTGGTAGAAAACCAAGAACGAAGGGAAGTTTAAATCAGAAACTAAGACTAGTTCCTTGGTAGGAAACTAAGAATGAGGGGAAGTTTATATCAGAAACTAAGACCAACTCTTGGTAGGAAACCAAGAACGAGGGGAAGTTTATATCAGAAACCGAGACCAGATCCATGGTAGGAAACCAGGATCGAGGGGAAGTTTACAAAAGAAACTAAGACAAGTTCTTGGTAGGAAACCAGGATCGAGGGGAAGTTTAAATCAGAAACTAAGACCAGCTCTTGGTAGGAAACCAGGATCGAGGGGAAGTTTAAATCAGAAACTAAGACCAGTTCCTTGGTAGGAAACCAGGATCGAGGGGAATTTTACCTTTTCTAAGCATCATTGCTTAGCTAAAGAAGATGAATGCGTAAGCGACCATTCATAACCACCATCAAAATTTCGGGTATTCCGATATTTAATCCTCTTGCACCCCGAATGCCCGAATCCCTTCGTCATTCACACCTTCGGGTCCAAGAAGATTAAATAGGGGCATCTGTAATACCCCAAATTTTGACCACTAAGATTTCCCATCATTGTGAAAATCATCATCACAATATGGATGAACCATCATGCTTCATTAGTCTCCCCAAGGATGGGTTAGCATCCACTACAATCAAAATTAGGGTTTCAAGCCCTCTCTGAGTGCTTAGACAAAGGATCAATCAAGAAATGACATGATCTTCAACTTGTCTAATCTCTAAAACATCCACAATGGATCAAAAAGGACTCCCACTTCAAGGATTAAGCACAAGGCTGCTCCCTTCTAGGTGGATCAAGTCTCAAGATCGACAGTGTCACCAAATTAGGGTTTTGGTCGACCAAGGCCTCCAGATGGAAATTTTCATCTGGGCACAAGGCAATGATCCAAAACATAACCTAATATACTTCATGTAACCTCATGAACCCATGCATCAAGTCAATTTTGCCTCAGGGGAAGCATTCATCAAAAATCAGGAATTAGGGTTTCTTGACCTAATTCACCCCTAAGTTGACTTTTGGGACAAACCATGAGCCAAGACCTCAAGAGATGATTTGAGGGTCTCTAATATACCATATTGATCCATTTGGAACAATGGATTGATCCAAGAAGTTTGAGCAACAAGTCTCAATTCCATCTGCACCACAATTAGGGTTTTAAGGGAAAAGTCAACTGTAACTTTGACTTTTGACCTGGACATGCTCCCAAACCCTAATACATGATTGAATATACCCTATGACACCCATGGAACATGTCCATCAAGTTTGATTTAGGTCAAGGACATGATTTCCTGAAGAATTGCACAGTTTGGAATTCATCTGATAAAAAGTCAACTATGCACAAAAGTCAACTTTGACTTTTTGAGATTTTTCACCAAAATGGATTTTTAACCCTAAAATGATGTTAATGTATGATTTTAATCATTATTCATCAAGAAAAATCAAGAAAAGTGAGATAACTTGTAAAAGGGGTAACCATAAAACTTAGAAATTTTTCTAAGTTAAAAATAAAGTGGCAAAGGTACCAACTTTGGAGGACCATAACTCCTAAACCACAAGGCCATTTTTTCTCATCCAAAGATGTATTTGTAGCCCTCATTATCACCTACAAAAACTTCAACTACAAGTCATTCCAATTCATTAAGGATTTTGAGTTATGGAGTGATCAAAGTGGCTGAAAAGTGAAAATGTCACTTTTTCCAACACTTAGTGAAATTTTCACTAAGTCAGATTCTGCCTCACTTTTTGCCAAATGTAGGGGGATTTTTCACTTGGAATCAAAAGAGATCAAAACCAAACTTGTTCAAACAGTTGTTGTATCATGTAAGAGCTTTCCAAAATGGCCAAGAACATTGCCAAATTCAACCTACACCATGAGATACAACATTGCCAAGTTGCCTTGCTGAAATCTGTCAAGGCAAGGTAGAATTTGCAACTTTGGTCGATTTTCCAAAATCAGCCAAATTCAATTGCTCCTATCCACTTGGACACCTCAGAGGATTGAATCTAAAGGGGACAATCACTGAGCCAAGCCTCCAAAGTCCATGGAACAACAAATAGCATGTTGAACCTAGAATGGCCAAAATAGGGACAAGACTTCAAATTTGGAATGAGGCATTCAATGGAACCATCAAGGTGGCATGGACTGAGCCATTCTCATCTGAAATCAGTCAAGACTTATCCAAGACCAAGGGGACCAAAGCTCTATGCCCTAACCTCTAGTCAATGGCTAGAGGAGACTTGGATTTTCATTTGCCAACATTGGCCAAACCTACTTACCAGCTGCCATTCACTATTCCTTGCAAAACAAACTTGCTCTACTATAAATAGAGCTCAATTGTGGTCAGTTTGAGTACACCAAAGCCATCTAACAGATGCTTTCCTCAAAATCTCTTCTTTCACTCCAATTTTGCCTTCTAAGGCAAGTCACTATCGGGTTTTGAGTTTGAGAGAAATTCCAATCAAACCAATCACTCACACACCTCACATACATCACATATGAGCTGATCAAACACTTAGATTACTTCTGAAACATCAATTTCACAAAATCACCAGCTGGTTGCTCAAGGTTTTAACCAAAGTGCAGTTGAGGTACCACAAAATGATCCAGCCAATTTCAATCAAGTCCAACCATCCAAACACAATCCATAGGGTGTAGGGAAGCTGTTCAGATCATCACCACTCATCTGTAACACCTCCAAATCAAAAATCACTTTGAACTTGCTGTCACGACTTGGAGGTAAGCACATACTTCGTTATCTCTCAATCTATGCATATTTCCTCGCACAATAATTTGGCCATATGTTCATAATCATGCATGGAATGTTTTCCCTCAATTAATTGCATTGTTTGAATCGTGTATCAAAAATCCTAGCCTTCATGCAGAAATTAGGGTTCTTGAGGTTTCTTCGTGATTTCTTGTTGTATGTTTAATTTAAATGAAATTAAAGTACATAGACATGATCGTGAGGTTGAGACGAGCATAATGATATACAGATTGCATGATATTATTACGTATTCATGGAGATTGGATAGAAAATGCAAATCTGAGAAACCAAGAACACGCGCGTGTTCTTCAGCTGTTCTTGGCGCCATTTTTCATAAATTCAAATATTTGAATTTTGTGATTTTGTTTAATTGATTCAAAAATTAATTTCTCTCTGAGTTTTAATGATTTTGAGTTGATTCTTTTTTTAATAATTCACAAAAATGTTAAAATATTTTATTTTCACAAAAAATCCCAAAAATATTATTTATTTCATATAATTGATATTTTTGTAAAGAATTAATATTTTAATTGTTTTTGGCATTTTAAATATTTTTTCTACATTGATTTTGCAACTTTTAATTCTTTCTAATTATTTTGTAGGTCAATAATTAATTTTTGAAGCATTAATCCAAGATCACAATTTGTTTTCCATGTGTTAAACAATTTTTGATCATTTTAATTGAATTTTTATTCAATTAAATACATTTTGAAAACAAATTAGGGTTTTGGATTAATTCAACCCTCATAAATCATTTTCAAAACTCTTTGGGCCTCTTGAGAGAGTGTAAGACCCATCCCCCCTTGTACAAAAACTTTTTGGGCCTCATCCATTGTATAAGTCCCTCTGTACAAGTAAACGGTGCGATCGTCGCCCGTTTAAAAATAAAAACCATCTGGGCCTACCCTCGAGTAGTAAGACCCATTTCTTTTTTTTTCTTAAACCTTTTTGGGCCTCTAATAGAGTGTAAGACCCAATCCTTTTTTTGACCAAATCATTTTTGGGCCTCAGTATATTGTATAAGTCCCGATACCGTAAAAAACAAACGGCGCGATCGTCGCCTTTTCAAAATAACCCTTGGGCCTCTCCTTGAGCTATAAGACCCATTCAAAACACTTTGGGCCTCTATTAGAGTGTAAGACCCAATCCCCCTTTTAACCAAAACATTTTGGGCCTCACTTATTGTATAAGTCCCTCTGCGTTAAAAGAAAACCTCGGCGCGATCGCCATTTTTAAACGAAAAATCATTTGGGCCTACCCTCAGTTTATAAGCCCCACTCTTTTTTCTTTAAACCTTTTTGGGCCTCTTGAGAGAGTGTAAGACCCATCCCTTTGTACAGAAAACCTTTTTGGGCCCCAGTCACTTGTATAAGTGCCGCTGTACAAAGTCAAACAGTGCGCTCACTGATAAAACCCTAGGCCTCTCCTTGAGCTGTAAGCCCCAAATCATTCTTTTTTAAAGCATTTTCTCCTTTGATTTTGAATATACTGTTGTTTTCAATCTTTCTTTGTTGAACAACTAACCAAACAGCATGGATGCACTCCAACTGAGTAAGTGGTTATCGCTTTCATTTACTGCTTTCATATTATAAACTGTATTGTGGGGCTGCTCACTGTAAGTCTCCTTTCATAAACTCATATCTACTGTGTAATAATAGTATAGATATTTCGAGTTTCCCCGGCTACTACGTCTAGAACTAGGTGACGCCGTTTCATTTATTCGTAGAAATAGACGCCTAGATCCCCAATAGGAGCACCAGATACAGTCTTCTCTTCGGCTGTCCTCCTTAGGAATCGTCAAGAAGCTCTACTCCCCAAGATGAATGTATTCTCCGTGAATGGCATCTTTGAGTTTCTTCCAAATTCTCGAACTTTCCTGACTTGATCTATTCCTTGTGGATAGCTTGCCTTGAATGTCTCGGGATTTGGGTACCCACTACGGTCATAATCTTGGACCTTAACTAAGGAACCCTCTTTAAAAGCTAAAAGTCGCTGGATAGTAAACCTCGCACGTTTACCAGTGGTTTTTATCTTTAAAAGAATTATCTATCCTAATGGAAAGGAGATGATAGACCCACGGGCTTCTTAACAGCATCGGCCTCCTCTTGGGCATTATACAAGGACCCTACGGCTTCTTAGAAGTATTCACAGCCTCCTCTTAGGCTTTGTATAATGATCTCTTCCTCCGGGAATGATAGCCTCCTCTTGGGCTTCGTACAAGGACCCGTCGGCTTCTTAAAAGTTTCCAGCCCCCTCTTGGGCTTCGTACAAATTGTCCCGACGACCTCCTAGAGGTATAGGAACAGAACATAGTCATCCTCATAGAACAATCCTTTCATAGAGTCTACTACTGTTTCTCAAAGCATAGTATAAAAGAAAAAAACTCTAGACACGGACAGTCTAACTTCCTTGAGTCTCAAAGACATTCTCAAGCACCCTTCGTTAAATAGGAAGGAAACCCGCAGACTCGGACAGTCTCAATACCCTTTGGATTTCCCGTTTCCTCAAAGAGAAGGAAATATCCCTGATCCTCAAATTAAATCCCTGAGTACAGTGATGCTCATATAAGAACTGATTTTCTCTTTTAAAATCAGTATATTGGATCTGTCACTCAACTCAAACAACCATTTAGCCTCTCTCTCGGGCTTTGTACGAGACACATAAGAGACTCCCTCGTTGAGTCAATCCCCATTTCGCCTCCATCTCGGGCTTCATACGAGATACAAAAAAAACTCTCTTGTTGAGTCAAATAGCCTCCATCTCGGGCTCTATACGAGATACCAAAAGATTCCCTCGTTGAGTCAAAAGCTTTTTCGCCTCTCTCTCGGGCTTTGTACGAGACACAAATTAGCCTCCTCTTAGGCTTTGTATAATGATTTTCCTAGCGGAAAGTAGCCTCCTCTTAGGCTTTGTATAAGAAAACCACTGGTTAATCTAATTAACCTTTTAGCATCAAAGCTGTGCCTCGTTCACAGTACACAAACATCAATAACTCTTTTCCCTTCATCTAATCGCTGTAAGCGGCAAGCCTCTGGATCATCTACATCCATGCCACTGTCCCTCTTTTAGCATGAGAAATTCCTAAGGAAAGATGGCATTGCTCTACACTGAGTTAAAGTCTTCTCCTTCAGGTTAAAACCCTTTCTTCGGAAATTATGGCATTGCTCGGATCCGCGTATCCCAGTTAAATTAATTCTCCTTCCCCCCTCTTTAGAGATGACAAATTCTCTCTAAAGCCGAGGTCTTTCAGCTTCACGTCTTGAGCTTTGAACAAGACATAAAATAGACTTTTCAGCTTCACGTCTTGGGCTTTGAACAAGATGCAAATCACCTTTCGCTTCACGTCTTGGGCTTTGAACAAGACACCAAAAACACCCATTTCCTCCCATAGAATAGGAGGAACTACGAACGCTCTGATTTCCCTGTTTCGGTAAACGGGAATACGTAGGCATAAGATCGAAAGAAAAGATCTTAGCGAGCGCAATCAACAAAAAAACCAAATCCCATATCTCCGTCAATCAAAAGCAGTAATTCAAAAGCACCAGTCCTAACATCCTAATCCTTGTTCCCCGCCAGAAACCTTCTGCCCAGGTAAAAAAGAAAGAAAACAGTATTGGCGAAAATACAAATAACCAGTACAAAGGCCCCCCCACATTGATAGCATCCGTAACCTAACAGACCGTTGTTTAAACTCAGTATGCAAGCAGGGTTAATTGGAGACATCTATTTCCCTTCCTTATTCAGCTCACAATAGGATAAAAAATGAATCGACCTGTAGTTCAAGCTCAAACCGCAGAGAGCGACCAGCGCTTAAGAACCGCGTCCAAAATCGCTCGCTATAGAAAAAATGGTGCCCACCGTGGGGCCGGTCTCTGTTTTCCTTTTTCCCTTTCATCACTTGTGTGAATACCACAGATTGGGGCTTCTGCCGGGGAACCCATTTCTGTCAAGAACTTAGGAATCATAGCTTCATTAGGTCTAGGATGATTAGGACAAATATATATACTGCTTTTCCTAATTGCTACACGTGTTTATTTTTCTGCTACTGGGAATGCTTGTGATGTCGCATGTGGTGAGAATGAGTATACACCTAGAAAAGCCAAACCCTTTCGTAGTGCGGAAGCTATCGGAAATAGCTGTTACGCGATACTACCCTCATTTGAGGCTGGTGATCTATTCTCGGTGAATAGGACTTACTCTAAGATTGCTCTACAACTCACTGGCGATCCGCTTGTTGTTTTGCTTTCCTGGGAGGATATGATGATAATGAGTATAGGTACAAAAATCACCCTAGTATAAACCTTTGGGGATGGGTAGAGCCTTGACTTCATGACAACGACCCTCTGACCCCATGTTTTTTCTATGTTTTTGTGTGCTGCATTCATGCATTCATTTAATAAAACATTCAAACATTCAAAAAACTTCTCTTCTAGTCTCTCTGTTTTTCAAATTAAACTAAGACTGTGATTGCAAATATCAGAGAAAAAGATTGCATTAATGGATTTCGGTAGAAGGAGAACTCGCCAGTATACCTTCAAGGTTCCAAAACTAGGGGATTTGAGAAAGTTAGCGAGGATGATCACTAACCCAGAGGCTTTCAGAGCCAAGCACGGTGGTTTGCTACCATTGTTAAGAGTCCATGTGATTAAGGGGATCATGGACGCGCTCATTCAATTCTACGATCCGGTTTATCATTGTTTCACATTCCCGGATTACCAGCTTGCACCAGCGCTAGAGGAGTATTCTCATCTGACTGATTTATATATCACTGATCGAGCTCCTTTTCTGGACTGGAAGAAATTCCAAAGAATCAGACTATTGCAATAGCAATTCATTTGGACGAGTCTGAGGTCAGGACTCACATGACCACTAAGGGTGGCATCCAAGATTTGCCAGCCCAGTTCTTGACAAAGAAAGCTCTGTACTTCGCTAGTATAGGGAATGGGACTGCTTTTGAAAGCATCTTTGTCTTGCTCACCTACGGGTTATTTTTGTTTCCCAACATCAATAACTTCGTCGATATCAACGCTATTAAGGTTTTTCTCATTGGAAACCCTGTGCCGACTTTGCTCGCAGATGCGTATCATTCTGTACACTTGGGGAATTTGTACAGCGGAGGGGAGATCACATGCTGTGTACCTTTGCTTTACAAATGGTTTATCTCTCACTTGCCCAAGTCTGCTACTTTTTGGGATTGCAAGAGTGTCTTACGTTGGTCGCAGAAGATCATGTCTCTTACCAACTCCGATATAGATTAGTGTAATAGGATTTATGAGGGAATCAGAATCATTGACCGTTGTGGAAACTTCCTCAGCGTACCCCTCATAGGAACTAAAGGAGGAATCAACTATCATCCGATATTGGTTCTTCGTCAATTTGGATACCCGATGAGACACATCCCACTGGGTGTTCATCTGGAAGGTCTTTTCTTCAAAGAAGGAGAAAATGACAGAGCACTAAAGATGGAAATAATGCAAGCTTGGAAACAGGTTCATAAGAAAGGACGAGAGTCTCTGGGAAAATCGGACTGTGTCTCGGTGGAGCCTTATCTCCATTGGGTACAAACTAGAGCTCTCAAGCTAAAGATGCCTTATCCTCGTTACAGAATTCTTCCACCGAGGGAAACTGTCATGTACTTCATGACGGAAACTGAAAAGCTTCAGGTTACTCTCAACAAAGTTCAAAAGGAAAGAAGATCTTGGAAGAACAAGTATCGCACCCTCGACGTAGAGTGTATCCAAATACAGCAATTACTGAAAGAGAAAGATGCTCTGATTGAAATTTTGGAGCAGCATGCTGTGGAGAATCAAGATGACCAAAGGAATTTGCTCACTCCTTTCACCTGGCAAAGGAATGACAACCCGACAACGGCCCAAGCGCCCCGGTCAAAGAAGAGGACTCGGGACCCATTAATTTAGGTTTCTGTTTCTACACTTTGTAATCTACTGTATTTCCATTTCTGTAATCCTTTGGAATTCAATAAAAAGGGGTTTCCCCACTGTTTGATATTTGCAATCAAATTGTCGAAGTTTATTTTGATTAAACCAAAAGAACAATTAATATAATCATTACATTCATCATTCTCACATCGCGTATTCTTCTTCCCTACGAATCTCACGTTTGTGTCTCGGTTCTAGAGTCAAATTGTCTCATTCGTACAATACTCGAGCCAATCGTCAGAAAAAGATGGATGATCTTGAGGAAGAAAACAGAGAGTTGAAAGAAGAGATTGACGCTCTGAGAGAGGATATGAGAAAGCTTCGTAACGACATGCAAGCCATGGCAGAAGCTCAGCTACAAAGAACTGTGATCTCAGAGATCACCTCAACGCCCATCATAGAAAAGTATGATCCTAGGTATCAGATGCCGAAAGATCGTCCTTGGGGCATGCCTGTTAACTATATCCCGGAAGGATATGTTCCACCGATCACTGAAGATCAGGGAATCGCAACAGAAGCTGCTGGGCCTGAAGGTTACAAACTTCGGGAAAGCGAAGATGCCAGGGGCATACTCAAGACTCCTGAAGGTTACAAACATCGGGAGGCGCCAAGACTTACTGCCGTAGTCACGGTACCACCCCCTATGGTGCACACTGTCCCGAAAGGACAGATTCCACAGACACCTTCTGGTAAGAAGGAAACTATGTTTGACAGAATGGATGAATTCCAGGAGCAGTTCTTGGAAATGCAGAAAGAGCTGCAAGCCATTCGCGATCAGGATCTATTTGGAAAGGACGTCGCAGACCTCTGCTTGGTCCCAAATGTGAAAGTCCCGCACAAGTTCCAAGTGCCCGACTTTGAAAAATACAAGGGTAACTCTTTCCCTCAGAGCCATCTGGTGATGTACTCTCGGCGGATGTCAGCTCAGACGGAGAATCAGGACCTGCTGATTCACTACTTCCAGGATAGTTTAACTGGTGCCACACTCAAATGGTACATGGGTTTAAACCGTACTACGATCAGTACATTCAGAGATCTTGGTACTGCCTTCATCCAATAATATAAATACAATTTGGACATGGCACCCGACAGAGATCAACTCAGATCAATGTCGTAAAAGGACAAAGAAACCTTTAAGGAGTATGCTCAGAGGTAGCGTGAAATTGCCGCTCAAATTTGCCCACCTCTTGAGGAAAAAGAGATGACAAAAATCTTCTTAAAGACCTTAAGCTCATTTTACTATGACCGAATGGTTGCCAGTGCACCCAGTGATTTCACCGAAATGGTCGGCATGGGTGTACGTCTTGAGAAAGCCATCCGAGAAGGACGTTTGGTAAAAGACACTAGATCAACGAGCGGTACTAAAAAATACGGTAGTGCTCTCCCTAAGAAAAAAGAACAAGATATTGGGAATATCTCTCTCGGAAAGCAAAGGCGACGTTATCAGCCAGTAGCAGCTGTTACTCCTGCTATCGGCCCCGCGCCTGTTCCTATGTATCAACCTCAGGTTGCGCAGAGCCAACCTGACCAACAAAGGACACACCAGCCTCTTCAGCAGGCTCGTCCTCCATATAACAACAACCGTACAACACGGCCACAAGGATTTGATCCTATACCCGTAATGTACGCAGAGCTGTTTCCGTTACTACTGGCTAAGGGGCACATTCAGACTAAGTCTCCCCTTTCAGTTCCGGAAAATCTGCCTTTTTGGTTTAAGGTGGACCAGACATGCCCTTATCATCAAGGAGGTTCAGGGCATAACATTGAGACTTGTCTCAATTTCAAATCCGACGTGCAAAAGCTTGTTAGGAGCGGGCTCTTATCTTTCAAAGATACGAATCCTAATGTTCTTACGAACCCGCTGCCTCAACATGAGAAAACTGCAGTCAATCTGATTGAGAAAGAGACTAACAATGTCTATCAAATTCACGATGTACTATCATTGGGGACCAATCTGGTCAAGATGCATTGTAGACAGAGTGGATATGGCCATGTGCCACCTCATAACTATCACCAGTGTGATGTCTGCTCTAAAGACAACCAAGGATGTTCTGTGGTGCAAGCAGCTCTACAGGAACAAATGGATCTCGGATGGATCCAAGAACACCGAGTTCGTGGAGTTAACATGGTTTACACGAATTCCAACGTCATTCAAAACCACGATATCTGTGCAATGAATGTCAACTTGGTGGCAATGCACTCAAGGCAAAGCCAGTATCATAATCTGCCACGGCACGATTACAGTTCCTGTCTGATTTGCTCGGTAAATAAACAGGGATGCTCTTTCATACAAGAGGCCCTCCAGCGTCAGATGGATCTTGGATGGATCCAAGACTACCATGATAGGAACTCCTATCAAATTAACATGGTTCAGATCTTTGACATTCGCGTGATGAATACCAACCTGGTAGAGTTACATGCTGAGCAGGTCCGACTTGGATTCTTAATATCACATGATTATCAAAATTGTAAAGCGGGTTGCGAAAACGATCGAGGTTGTAACCTTGTCCAGGAGGCACTTCAGCACTTGTTAAATCACTGGTGGATGCCAATCTATATGGACGAAGATAATCAGCAGATTAGTATCAATCACAGGAATCCTACTCGTCGTCAAAGTCAGGATGTCCGATCAATGGAAGATAACCTAGTGAGGTTACATTGTATTCAAAGTGGACGTGGCCAGATGCCACCACACAACTATGACAGTTGTAGCGTCTGTTCGGAAAGTAACCAAGGGTGTTACTTTGTGAGAGCAGCTCTTCAGGGTCAGGTCGATCATGGAGAAATTCGTCCATATCCAGGTTCAGGACCCATCATTTGGTCGCCGAACTACCTTGCCGAGCAAGTTGAGGATGTTGTCACGATCTCTGGTCATCATAGGACCAGGGATGTTTTTGCCATCATCCCTCTATTTGATGAATCTAAAGATCCCAACCAGGAACGGATCGAGGTTACTTATGATGGTCAGAAAAATCAGAAGGTTCCCATAGTCATCTATCTACCGGGGCCACTACCGTATGAATCAGCTAAGGCAATCCCTTACAAATACGGTGCAACAATAATTGAGAATGGAAAGGAAATTCCATTACCCTCCGTCGTGAATATTGCAGACATCAGTCGTGTAACACGGAGTGGTAGAATCTTCAACCGAGGGGTTGGAGAATCCAACAAAGAAAAGGAACTTCAGGCAGAAATTCCTGATCCACCAGTCGGTCAATCCAGTAATCCCGACCTTTCGAAAAATGATGATGAGATGCTGAAGCTCATCCAAAGGAGTGAATACAACATTGTCGATCAACTGTTACAGACTCCTTCAAAGATCTCAGTATTATCACTGTTACTCAGTTCAGAAGCACACAGAGAGGCTCTACAGAAAGTCTTGGAGCAAGCCTTTGTGGAACAGGATGTAACAATCAAACAGTTCGATAGTATTGTCTCTAACATCACTTCCTTCAACAATTTAGGATTTAGTGATGAGGAATTACCCGAAGAGGGTCGCCGTCATAACATGGCGCTCAACATTACAGTTAACTGCTAGGGCGATGCTTTAGCCAGCGTACTGGTAGACACAGGGTCAGCCCTGAATGTTATGCCGAAGTCCACTCTGATGCAATTATCATTCAAGGGCCCTCCGATGAGAGTCAGCGAGGTCGTCGTCAAAGCATTCGACGGATCCAGAAAAACAGTTTTCGGCGAAGTGGATCTTCCCATAACTATTGGTCCTCATACTTTCCAAGTCACTTTCCAGGTCATGGACATCCGGGCGACATACAGTTGTTTATTAGGAAGACCTTGGATACATCAGGCTGGAGCGGTTACTTCATCCCTCAACCAGAAGCTAAAGTTCGTCAAGAATGATCAACTTGTCACGGTTTGTGGGGAACAAGCCTTGCTTGTGAGTAACTTATCATCATCTACTTGTGTGGAACCCGAGGAGGTTATTGGAACTCAGTTCCAAGCACTATCGGTGAGCAAGAACGATCAATCTGAAGGAGGAACCTCGATTTCTTCATACAAAGATGCTATCAAAGAAGTCGAGAGTACCGATACGACAGGATGGGGACGGCTTGTCATTCCTATTGACAATAAAACAAAGAAGGGTCTTGGTTTTTTTGCGACTTGTACCCAGACGGCCGCCAACGATGAACGTCTTCATCCCCTTCAAAACTTCTTCCACAGTGGAGGTTTCCGTCACCCAGTGTCTCAGACAGTTCATACTATCAATGAGGAAGATCCCTCTGACGCAGATGAAGAGTGGAAGTCCTATCTTAACAAGGACGGTTATATGTCTCAGGAAGAGGTGCCTATGCCTTTTTGCTTTCCTACAGAAAGTCCGAGATTTATACCAAGATCAGATGTCGAAATGATCTACGGAGATTGTGATCTGGAAGGATGCCGTGCTCTGCCAAATTCATTAGAGAAGGACACTCCAATGAAAGACAACTTTGACCACAAATACTATGGCCCGATGGATGGCCTACCAATGTGGCAGCCTTACCCAGGAAACTTGGGGCAAGAAAGTCAGCCGAACAATGAAACTCAGCTGAGCGTCATTGAACAGAATACCTATGTCCCCACCATGTCATGGGATCAACACTCAGGTCATTCAGAAACTACTCAACATGAAGATGAATTCGCAATGTTCGCAGGACTAAAATTCATCAACTATGCTTTTCCCGAGGTCAACGTCATCGAGAAAGATGACTCCTCCAGTTCCAAAGAAGTTTGGGACACTCTGGGACAACCAAGTGGAAAATACAACTATATGGTCAAGTACACTGCTCCCGAAAGCTCTCGTATCAGGCTCGAAGACATCCAGTCAACTGGATGGGGAGATACAGCTGAGAGCACCAATGCTATGCAAAATGCAACACAGGAATCCTCCTACGGCAATGCTGCCTGGGAGACAGATTCCAATGATCCTGCTCCACCAGAAATCAGCGTCATTTCTGAAGACAAATCAAGGAAGGTGCCAGACTTTGTGATTCACCGAGGAGTTCTCCGCCAATGGGTTGTTGTCGATGTTCCGAAGGTCGTTCGCCAGTCAAAGTAATTGCCATCTTTAAACCTTTCACCCTGCCCAGGTGAAACGAATATTTTGATAGGGCTCGTTTTCTGTAAATTTCCCTCTTCGCTTTGCCCAAAGCGACAGAGTTTTGTTTTATAGGGCTGTAGTTTCAAGATTCGACTTGTTCATTAATAAAATAATGTCGTTCTGTAATTTCCGCATTAATTGTTTTTTTCTCTTTTTGCTTTTTCAGAAAATGGTAATCCTAAAAAAAAAACAATCAATAATAAAAACAAGCAGTAAAATCAAAACACTGCACACACTTGCATTTTCTCTATCTCTTCTAAACACGAATCATCACGTCATGCAGATTGCTTGTTTTACACCCCGTTGAAACATATGATCCAATGCCTTCTTCCAACTTTGAGTTCCCGGTATTCGAGGATGAAGAAGAAAATGACAACGAAATTCCAGATGAGATCTCCCGATTACTCAGACAAGAGGAAAGGTCCAATGAACCTCACAAAGAGCCGTTGGAAACGGTAAACTTGGGTTCAGAGCAAGAGAGAAAAGAAATCAGGATCGGAGCACTGCTCAGTCCAACTGCCAGAGAAGGTTTGATAAAGCTTCTCAAAGAATTTCCCGATGTATTCGCTTGGTCCTATCAGGATATGCTAGGGTTGGATACCAGCATCGTGGAACATCACTTACCGTTGAGATCAGAATGTCCGCCAGTAAAGTAAAGGTTGAGACGGACTCACCCGGACATGGCCATCAAAATCAAGGAGGAGGTGCAATAACAGATTGACGCGGGTTTCCTCGCTACATCTGAATATCCTCAATGGTTAGCCAACATCGTACCCGTTCCCAAAAAGGACGGAAAGGTCAGAATGTGTGTTGATTACAGAGATCTGAACAAGGCAAGTCCAAAGGACGACTTTCCTTTACCACACATTGACATGCTGGTAGACAGCACAACAAAGTTCAAAGTTTTCTCCTTCATGGATGGATTCTCGGGCTATAACCAGATCAAAATGGCGCCGAAAGACATGGAGAAAACTTCGTTCATTACCCCATGGGGTACCTTTTGTTACAAGGTAATGCCGTTCGGTTTGAAGAATGTCGGGGCAACCTATCAAAGGGCCATGACTACTCTGTTTCATGACATGATACACAAGGAAATCGAGGTATATGTCGATGATTTGATTGAAAAATCAAGAACAGAGGATGAGCACGTTGAACATCTGTCAAAATTGTTCGAACGTCTAAGAAAATTCAAGCTCCGCTTGAATCCCAACAAGTGCACCTTCGGTGTCCGTTCGGGGAAACTACTAGGGTTCATCGTCAACCAGAAAGGAATTGAAGTTGATCCTGACAAGGTCAAGGCCATTCAAGAAATGCCTTCTCCGAAAACTGAAAAACAAGTCAGAGGATTCCTGGGAAGTTTGAACTACATCTCCAGATTCATATTCCATATGACCGTGACGTGTGCGCCAATTTTCAAATTACTCAAAAAGAACCAGGATTGCGTTTGGTCAGAAGATTGCCAAACTGCCTTCGACAGTATCAAGGAATATCTGTTGAATCCTCCGATTCTATCACCTCCAGTGGAAGGAAGACCACTGATCATTTACCTCACAGTCCTAGAGGACTCAATGGGATGTGTACTTGGCCAACAAGATGAAACTAAAAGGAAAGAGTCTGCCATTTATTATCTAAGCGAGAAATTCACCGACTGCGACACTCTGTACACAATGCTTGAGAAAACTTGTTGCGCTTTGGCTTGGGCAGCCAAACGTCTTCGCCAGTACATGATTCGTCATACTACTTGGTTGGTCTCCAAAATGGATCCAATCAAGTACGTTTTCGAAAAACCTGCTCTCACGGGAAGGATTGCCCGTTGGCAGATGTTACTATCAGAATATGACATAGAGTACCACGCTCAAAAAGCCGTTAAGGGAAGTGTTTTAGCCGATCATTTGGCTCATCAACCGATTGACGATCAAGAATCAATCAGGTTTGACTTCCCAGACGAAGATGTCATGTATCTAAAGATGAAAGATTGCGATGAACTGCTACCCAGTGAAGGGCCAGAACCAGGTTCCAAGTGGGGACTTATCTTTGACGGAGCAATCAATCATTATGGAAACGGAATTGGGGCAATCATTGTTACCCCTCAGGGTTCCCACATTCCTTTCACTGCCAGACTTACGTTCAAATGTACGAACAACGAGGCTGAATACGAAGCATGTATCATGGGTCTCGAAGAAGCGATTGATTTAAGGATCAAAAACTTGGACGTATACGGCGACTCAGCCCTAGTTATCAATCAGATAAAAGGAGATTGGAACACATACCAATCAGGATTGATTCCTTACAAAGACTATGCAAGAAGGTTGTTACCCTTCTTCAACAGAGTCGACTTTCATCACATCCCTCGTGATGAGAATCACATGGCTGATGCATTAGCCACTCTCTCTTCCATGATTAGTGTAGGTCGATGGAATGACATACCTAAGATCGACATAATGCGCCTTGAACGGCCCGCTTACATCTTCGCGATTGAAGCAGTCATAGACGACAGACCGTGGTATCACGATATCAAATGCTTCCTTCAGAAACAAGAGTACCCATCTGGGGCACTCAGAAAAGACAGAAAGACCCTCAAAAGATTGGCTGGAAACTTCTTCCTGAGTGGTGACACTCTTTATAAGAGAAATTTTGACATGGTCTTGCTCCGATGCGTCGACAGACCAGAAGCAGACATGCTCATGAAAGAAATTCATGAAGGATCCTTTGGCACTCATGCCAACGGACACACAATGGAGAGAAAAATTCTCAGGGCCGGGTATTATTGGTTGACCATGGAATCCGACTGCTACAAGTACATGAGGAGGTGTCACAAGTGTCAGATATACTCCGACAAAATTCATGTACCGCCATCACATCTCAAAGTTCTTTCTTCCCCGTGGCCATTTTCCATATGGGGAATCCATATGATCGGTATGATTGAGCCCAAGGCTTCAAACGGACATCGGTTCATCCTGGTAGCCATTGACTATTTCACCAAGTGGGTCGAAGCAGCGTCATTCGCCAATGTAACCCGACAAGTGGTGGTCCGATTTATCAAAAACAATATCATCTGCCGTTATGGTGTTCCAAGCGAGATCATTACTGATAATGGGTCTAACTTGAATAATAAGATGATGAAAGAGTTGTGTGCAGAGTTCAAGATCGAACACCATAACTCATCTCCCTACCGACCCAAGATGAACGGAGCGGTAGAAGCGGCTAACAAGAACATCAAGAAGATTGTTCAGAAGATGGTTGTAACCTATAAAGATTGGCACGAAATGCTACCCTTTGCTCTTCACGGTTATCGAACATCTGTCCGCACTTCAACAGGGGCAACCCCTTTCTCTCTAGTATATGGCATGGAGGCAGTTCTCCCCATAGAAGTAGAGATCCCATCAATCCGGGTATTGATGGAAGCTAAGCTCACCGAAGCTGAATGGTGTCAAGGTCGACACGACGAATTGAATCTGATCGAGGAAAAACGAGTCACGGCACTATGCCACGGTCAGTTGTATCAACAGAGAATGAAGAGGGCGTTCGACAAAAAGGTTCGACCTCGCATCTTCAGGAAAGGAGACCTTGTGCTCAAAAAGATACAATCATTTCTCACTGATTCCCGGGGCAAATGGACCCCGAATTATGATGGCCCCTATGTGGTCACGAAAGCTTTCTCAGGCGGCGCCTTGAGACTTGCAACCATGGACGGAGAAGAATTTGCCTACCCCACGAATGTTGATGTAGTTAAGAAATACTTCGCCTAAAACTAAAAAAAAAAAAAAAAACGTCTAGGTGGATTGAAAACCCAAAAGGGCGGTCCAGGCAAAAGTTAGAGACATGAAAAAAATCATCCCGATGGATTGGAAGTCTCATAGTACAATCCAGGCAAAAGTTAGGGATAATGGCAAGTAACTATGTTCAACAGAGGCAAGTCCCTCAGCAGCAGTTACATCATCTATCGGAGGAAATCTCCAGTCAAAGGTCATCTTCGACAGAAGCTCAGGATGCCCCGAATTCAAAGTTGGTAGAAGGATAGTGGTCGTTATGTTTCAACGTAGCCCTTTTCCCTGTAAATTACCATTTTCTAACTTTGTATATACTCTTTGGAATCACGCGTTTGGCTGATCTCCATCTTATCAATAAAATTTGAGCCCTAGTGCTTTTGTTTGTAATTCTTTACTTGGTTTAGCTTTACAGAACGATGTTGTTTAAACTTAATCAGCGATTCTTGAAATAAAACAAAAATGAATTTACTTGTTAAACTTTTTCTGCTTTTAAATTAAAGATGGCATTTCTTTTGACTGTTGAACATCAGAAGAACATCGATCGCTTCTCCCGAAGTAAGCGGACTTCAAAGTGCAGAATCAAAGTACTCCTTCTAAGCCAGTATGCCTGAATGAAGGGATCAACTGTGTCAGAGACCTTGTTTCGTCTGACACGCCTCGGCCGAGTTCTCATCTCCTAAGCCCGATCAACATAGCTCCCAATGGGACTATCTCTCCTAAGCAAGGTGGAATTGCTATCAACGGTACTTCTTCGCCCCGCGCTGGCCGAGTATCCAATTGTGTTCATCCATTAGTCTGCATGTCACGTCTGTTTTGTCAGCATAAACATACATACATCATGCATTATTGATTTGCATTCACATTCATATTGCATCACTATCACTCTAGTCGGTCTTGTCCCCTAGTGGTAGAAGTCCTCTCAATCGAGTTGTCAGTTCTTGCCTCGTCAGGAAATACTGTGTCGGAACAACCTCGCTTCTAGTTTAATTCTGGAAAGAAGTTGGTCCTTGGCCACTTTGATAATTTGAACCTCTGAAAGATCAGAGAACTTTCAATAAACATCACTCTTCGCCATTGAAGATGATATCCTTGCTTTCCCGGATTAAGGAAAATCCACAGAGAAAGCCTCGTGATCAGAGATTCGGCAGCACGCCAGTTTTGCTCCCAAAAACCACTGATGAAAAGGTCATCGGCACCTCAAAATTGGACCCCATCATATGGCGTTTCTCTGGGAAGATCCCAAGAAAAGTATGATGAAAGATCCCAAATGAAAACAGTCTCTCAAGAGACTCATTTTCCCCAGATAGAAACGACAAATGGCGTCTCCAAAACAGAGAAGTTTGTGTACCTCTACAATTCAGACGAATGGGTTCCCCAGCAAGTCTGACATCAAAACTTTTTCCACTCAAATGGCATCTCCCCAGGAAAATTCGGCGAGAAGTTTGAAGGAAAGCCGCTACTAACAGCGTCCCATGTCAATAAAGTTTATTGACAAAAGAAACTAAGACCAGTTCCTTGGTAGAAAACCAAGAACGAGGGGAAGTTTAAATCAGAAACTAAGACCAGTTCCTTGGTAGGAAACCAAGAACGAGGGGAAGTTTATATCAGAAACTAAGACTAGCTCTTGGTAGGAAACCAAGAACGAGGGGAAGTTTATATCAGAAACCGAGACCAGATCCTTGGTAGGAAACCAGGATCGAGGGGAAGTTTACAAAAGAAACTAAGACCAGTTCTTGGTAGTAAACCAGGATCGAGGGGAAGTTTAAATCAGAAACTAAGACCAGCTCTTGGTAGAAAACCAGGATCGAGGGGAAGTTTAAATCAGAAACTAAGACCAGTTCCTTGGTAGGAAACCAGGATCGAGGGGAAGTTTACCTTTTCTAAGCATCATTGCTTAGCTAAAGAAGATGAATGTGTAAGCTACCATTCATAACCACCATCAAAATTTCGGGTATTCCGATATTTAATCCTCTTGCACCCCGAATGCCCGAATCCCTTCGTCATTCACACCTTCGGGTCCAAGAAGATTAAATAGGGGCATCTGTAATACCCCAAATTTTGACCACTTAGATTTCCCATCATTGTGAAAATCATCATCACAATATGGATGAACCATCATGCTTCATTAGTCTCCCCAAGGATGGGTGAGCATCCACTACAATCAAAATTAGGGTTTCAAGCCCTCTCTGAGTGCTTAGACAAAGGATCAATCAAGAAATGACATGATCTTCAACTTGTCTAATCTCTCAAACATCCACAATGGATCAAAAAGGACTCCCACTTCAAGGATTAAGCACAAGGCTGCTCCCTTCTAGGTGGATCAAGTCTCAAGATGGACAGTGTCACCAAATTAGGGTTTTGGTCGACCAGGGCCTCCGGATGGAAATTTTCATCTGGGCACAAGGCAATGATCCAAAACATAACCTAAAATACTTCATGGAACCTCATGAACCCATGCATCAAGTCAATTTTGCCTCAGGGGATGCATTCATTAAAAATCAGGAATTAGGGTTTCTTGACCTAATTCACCCCTAAGTTGACTTTTGGGACAAACCATGAGCCAAGACCTCAAGAGATGATTTGAGGGTCTCTAATATACCATATTGATCCATTTGGAACAATGGATTGATCCAAGAAGTTTGAGCAACAAGTCTCAATTCCATCTGCACCACAATTAGGGTTTTAAGGGAAAAGTCAACTGTAACTTTGACTTTTGACCTGGACATGCTCCCAAACCCTAATACATGATTGAATATACCCTATGACACCCATGGAACATGTCCATCAAGTTTGATTTAGGTCAAGGACATGATTTCCTGAAGAATTGCACAGTTTGGAATTCAGCTGATAAAAAGTCAACTGTGCACAAAAGTCAACTTTGACTTTTTGAGATTTTTCACCAAAATGGATTTTTAACCCTAAAATGATGTTAATGTATGATTTGAATCATCATTCATCAAGAAAAATCAAGAAAAGTGAGATAACTTGTAAAAGGGGTAACCATAAAACTTAGAAATTTTTCTAAGTTAAAAATAAAGTGGCAAAGGTACCAACTTTGGAGAACCATAACTCCTAAACCACAAGGCCATTTTTTCTCATCCAAAGATGTATTTGCAGCCCTCATTATCACCTACAAAAACTTCAACTACAAGTCATTCCAATTCATTAAGGATTTTGAGTTATGGAGTGATCAAAGTGGCTGAAAAGTGAAAATGTCACTTTTTCCAACACTTAGTGAAATTTTCACTAAGTCAGATTCTGCCTCACTTTTTGCCAAATGTAGGGGGATTTTTCACTTGGAATCAAAAGAGATCAAAACCAAACTTGTTCAAACAGTTGTTGTATCATGTAAGAGCTTTCCAAAATGGCCAAGAACATTGCCAAATTCAACCTACACCATGAGATACAACATTGCCAAGTTGCCTTGCTGAAATCTGTCAAGGCAAGGCAGAATTTGCAACTTTGGTCGATTTGCCAAAATCAGCCAAATTCAATTGCTCCTATCCACTTGGACACCTCAGAGGATTGAATCTAAATTGGACAATCACTGAGCCAAGCCTCCAAAGTCCATGGAACAAGAAATAGCATGTTGAACCTAGAATGGCCAAAATAGGGACAAGACTTCAAATTTGGAATGAGGCATTCAATGGAACCATCAAGGTGGCATGGACTGAGCCATTCTCATCTGAAATCAGTCAAGACTTATCCAAGACCAAGGGGACCAAAGCTCTGTGCCCTAACCTCTAGTCAATGGCTAGAGGAGACTTGGATTTTCATTTGCCAACATTGGCCAAACCTACTTAGCAGCTGCCATTCACTATTCCTTGCAAAACAAACTTGCTCTACTATAAATAGAGCTCAATTGTGGTCAGTTTGAGTACACCAAAGCCATCTAACAGATGCTTTCCTCAAAATCTCTTCTTTCACTCCAATTTTGCCTTCTAAGGCAAGTCACTATCGGGTTTTGAGTTTGAGAGCAATTCCAATCAAACCAATCACTCACACACCTCACATACATCACATATGAGCTGATCAAACACTTAGATTACTTCTGAAACATCAATTTCACAAAATCACCAGCTGGTTGCTCAAGGTTTTAACCAAAGTGCAGTTGAGGTACCACAAAATGATCCAGCCAATTTCAATCAAGTCCAACCATCCAAACACAATCCATAGGGTGTAGGGAAGCTGTTCAGATCATCACCACTCATCTGTAACACCTCCAAATCAAAAATCACTTTGAACTTGCTGTCACGACTTGGAGGTAAGCACATACTTGGTTATCTCTCAATCTATGCATATTTCCTCGAACAATAATTTGGCCATATGTTCATAATCATGCATGGAATGTTTTCCCTCAATTAATTGCATTGTTTGAATCGTGTATCAAAAATCCTAGCCTTCATGCAGAAATTAGGGTTCTTGAGGTTTCTTCGTGATTTCTTGTTGTGTGTTTAATTTAAATGAAATTAAAGTACATAGACATGATCGTGAGGTTGAGACGAGCATAATGATATACAGATTGCATGATATGATTACGTATTCATGCAGATTGGATAGAAAATGCAAATCTGAGAAACCAAGAACACGCGCGTGTTCTTCAGCTGTTCTTGGCGCCATTTTTCATAAATTCAAATATTTGAATTTTGTGATTTTGTTTAATTGATTCAAAAAGTAATTTCTCTCTGAGTTTTAATGATTTTGAGTTGATTCTTTTTTTAATAATTCACAAAAATGTTGAAATATTTTATTTTCACAAAAAATCCCAAAAATATTATTTATCTCATATAATTGATATTTTTGTAAAGAATTAATATTTTAATTGTTTTTGGCATTTTAAATATTTTTTCTACATTGATTTTGCAACTTTTAATGCTTTCTAATTATTTTGTAGGTCAATACTTAATTTTTGAAGCATTAATCCAAGATCACAATTTGTTTTCCATGTGTTAAACAATTTTTTATCATTTTAATTGAATTTTTATTCAATTAAATACATTTTGAAAACAAATTAGGGTTTTGGATTAATTCAACCCTCATAAATCATTTTCAAAACTCTTTGGGCCTCTTGAGAGAGTGTAAGACCCATCCCCCCTTGTACAAAAACTTTTTGGGCCTCATCCATTGTATAAGTCCCTCTATACAAGTAAACGGTGCGATCGTCGCCTGTTTAAAAATAAAAACCATCTGGGCCTACCCTCGAGTAGTAAGACCCATTTCTTTTTTTTCTTAAACCTTTTTGGGCCTCTAATAGAGTGTAAGACCCAATCCTTTTTTTGACCAAATCATTTTTGGGCCTCAGTATATTGTATAAGTCCCGATATCATCAAAAACAAATGGCGCGATCGTCGTCTTTTCAAAATAACCCTTGGGCCTCTCCTTGAGCTATAAGACCCATTCAAAACACTTTGGGCCTCTATTAGAGTGTAAGACCCAATCCCCCTTTTAACCAAAACATTTTGGGCCTCACTTATTGTATAAGTCCCTCTGCGTTAAAAGAAAACCTCGGCGCGATCGCCATTTTTAAACGAAAAATCATTTGGGCCTACCCTCGTGTTATAAGCCCCACTCTTTTTTCTTTAAACCTTTTTGGGCCTCTTGAGAGAGTGTAAGACCCATCCCTTTGTACAGAAAACCTTTTTGGGCCCCAGTCACTTGTATAAGTCCCGCTGTACAAAGTCAAACAGTGCGCTCACTGATAAAACCCTGGGCCTCTCCTTGAGCTGTAAGCCCCAAATCTTTCTTTTTTAAAGCATTTTCTCCTTTGATTTTGAATATACTATTGTTTTCAATCTTTCTTTGTTGAACAACTAACCAAACAGCATGGAAGCACTCCAACCGAGTAAGTGGTTATCGCTTTCATTTACTGCTTTCATATTATAAACTGTATTATGGGGCTACTCACTGTAAGTCTCCTTTCATAAACTCATATCTACTGTGTAATAATAGTATAGATATTTCGAGTTTCCCCGGCTACTACGTCTAGAACTAGGTGACGCCGTTTCATTTATTCGTAGAAATAGACGCCTAGATCCCCAATAGGAGCACCAGATACAGTCTTCTCTTCGGTTGTCCTCCTTAGGAATCGGCAAGAAGCTCTACTCCCCAAGATGAATGTATTCTCCGTGAATGGCATCTTTGAGTTTCTTCCAAATTCTCGAACTTTCCTGACTTGATCTATTCCTTGTGGATAGCTTGCCTTAAATGTCTCGGGATTTGGGTACCCACTACGGTCATAATCTTGGACCTTAACTAAGGAACCCTCTTTAAAAGCTAAAAGTCGCTGGATAGTAAACCTAGCACGTTTACCAGTGGTTTTTATCTTTAAAAGAATTATCTATCCTAATGGAAAGGAGATGATAGACCCACGGGCTTCTTAAAAGCATTGACCTCCTCTTGGGCATTATACAAGGACCCTACGGCTTCTTAGAAGTATTCACAGCCTCCTCTTAGGCTTCGTATAATGATCTCTTCCTCCGGGAATGATAGCCTCCTCTTGGGCTTCGTACAAGGACCCGCCGGCTTCTTAAAATTTTCCAGCCTCTTCTTGGGCTTCGTACAAATTGTCCCGACGACCTCCTAGAGGTATAGGAACAGAACATAGTCATCCTCATAGAACAGTCCTTTCATAGAGTCTACTACTGTTTCTCAAAGCATAGTACAAAAGAAAAAAACTCTAGACACGGACAGTCTAACTTCCTTGAGTCTCAAAGACATTCTCAAGCACCCTTCGTTAAATAGGAAGGAAACCCGCAGACTCGGACAGTCTCAATACCCTTTGGATTTCCCGTTTCCTCAAAGAGAAGGAAATATCCCTGATCCTCAAATTAAATCCCTGAGTACAGTGATGCTCATATAAGAACTGGTTTTCTCTTTTAAAATCAGTATATTGGATCTGTCACTCAACTCAAACAACCGTTTAGCCTCTCTCTCGGGCTTTGTACGAGACACATAAGAGACTCCCTCGTTGAGTCAATCCCCATTTTGCCTCCATATCGGGCTTCGTACGAGATACAAAAAAAACTCTCTTGTTGAGTCAAATAGCCTCTATCTCGAGCTCTATACGAGATACCAAAAGATTCCCTCGTTGAGTCAAAACCTTTTTTACCTCTCTCTCGGGCTTTGTACGAGACACAAATAAGCCTCCTCTTAGGCTTTGTATAATGATTTTCCTAGCGGAAAGTAGCCTCCTCTTAGGCTTTGTATAAGAAAACCACTGGTTAATCCAATTAACCTTTTAGCATCAAAGCTGTGCCTCGTTCACAGTACACAAACATCAATAACTCTTTTCCCTTCATCTATTCGCTGTAAGCGGCAAGCCTCTAGATCATCTACATCCATGCCACTGTCCCTCTTTTAGCATGAGAAATTCCTAAGGAAAGATGGCATTGCTCTACACTGAGTTAAAGTCTTCTCCTTCAGGTTAAAACCCTTTCTTCGGAAATTATGGCATTGCTCGGATCCGCGTATCCCAGTTAAAGTAATTCTCCTTCCCCCCTCTTTAGAGATGACAAATTCTCTCTATAGCCGAGGTCTTTCAGCTTCACTTCTTGGGCTTTGAACAAGACACAAAATAGACTTTTCAGCTTCACATCTTGGGCTTTGAACAAGATACAAATCACCTTTCGCTTCACGTCTTGGGCTTTGAACAAGACACCAAAAACACCCATTTCCTCCCATAGAATAGGAGTAACTACGAACGCTCTGATTTCCCTGTTTCGGTAAACAGGAATACGTAGGCATAAGATCGAAAGAAAAGATCTTAGCGAGCGCAATCAACAAAAAAACCAAATCCCATATCTCCGTCAATAAAAAGCAGTAATTCAAAAGCACCAGTCCTAACATCCTAATCCTTGTTCCCCGCCAGAAACCTTCTGCCCAGGTAAAAAAGAAAGAAAACAGTATTGGCGAAAATACAAATAACCAGTACAAAGGCCCCCCCACATTGATAGCATCCGTAACCTAATAGACCGCTGTTTAAACTCAATATGCAAGTAGGGTTAATTGGAGACATCTATTTCCCTTCCTTATTCAGCTCACAATAGGATAAAAAATGAATCGACCTATAGTTCAAGTTCAAACCGTAGAGAGCGACCAACGCTTAAGAACCGCGTCCAAAATCGCTCGCTACACCTACTTTCTAAGGCAAGGTGAAAATTCATACAACAACACAAAGTTGAGGGTTCAAGAAAAAAACAACAATCAAGATCCACACGAAAAAAATGAATTTGACACTCATTGACAAGAATCAAACTCAAACAACATGGATAATAACCAAAGGCTCAAAGGGTTTACAAATGATCACACACTCACAAGGTGAATTGACTATTTGGCTTAGGTAGTTGTGCTCAAAATGAAACAAGTGCCTTAATCCTTTTCATGCTTTCAAATAATCAACACAAACAAAAGATTAAGCATAATTAAATCCAGTTAAAACAAGAATATTGGTACTCCGAGCATATATAAACAATGGAAGGCTTCCTCACAAAAAGGGTGGGAACTAAAGTGATTCACATACGAACAAGTATATAAAAGAATGAATGGCATAGAAGTTGTAAAAAGTCTAAGTATCATGAATTGCTAAAGTCAAGAAAGCGATAAACACATACCTTGAATGTGTACAAAACTTTAAACAATATCATTACCACGCATTCGCAAGTTGAAACACTCAAAATTGGACAAACACCGAATGCGACTTCAAGCTATCGGGCTAAAATTTGAGTCCAAACAATCAACAAAAGAATTAGAAAAATGACTAATAATTACTATATATAAGGCCTTGGTGGAAGTGGAAAGAAGGGGGAGCCAAGTGAACAATTAAAAGAATTCACTGGCTCTACATAGCAGGGCGCGCTAAGCGCGGTTAGGGGCGCCAAGCGTGCTACACTAGAACCAGAAAAACTAGTACAACAACAAGGTTCTGGTGTAGGCCTCCACTTAACACCTACACAACTCAATTACAAAACATACAATATTTACACATACAAACTTCCTCAAGTTAAACACGACAAGCTTGAGGAAAACAAAACTTAACACCTTAACACGAACTACCATAAACATACTGAAAGAATGGGAGAAAAAACATTAGAAACTAACAACAATAAAACATGCTTGTTTTACGTCATAAGTTCGACGTCTATTATTTACAAACCAACAAGTTGCTTCGGAAGAGCCAAATGCTTTCACTCCCGCCTTTGCTCTCATCTCTTCGAGCTCTAACCGGAACTACACATCTAACCACACTTTTGGCAAACGTGAAGAGAAACAAATATGGTAAACATATAAAATTCAATATAAAACAAGTATGCAAAACATGTAAAATTCACAAATATGGTAAACATATACAAGTATCAATATAAACAAGTGAAAATAGACAATACATACGATATCTACAAAACTCAAAAACAAAGAAACTATCGCAATGCGATTCGATATCAAAACCGATCCCCGACAACGGCGCCATTTTGTCGGATGCAGAATAGGGCAAGCAGTAAAAATATTTATTTTTGGAAAGAATTCCCTCCGGGATTTAAGTCGTGTCCACAGAGATCGGTTCGAGGGAAAGAATATCGTTCGACAATCTCTCGCGTTTATGAGTTTGGGTTTAAATGGGTTGAAACATAAAAACAGAAAAGTAAACATTAAAACAAAAAAATCCATTCATCAGAGAGAAAAGACTTATCAAGCATGTATATATTCCACTCATCACAAACTTAAACTTACCAACCAATTATACCCAACTTACAATACTCCTCAATATCACCCGGTATCGTTCACAGCACATGTCCATCTCAGGCACACTCAACCGTGCTACCCTCATTGGTACTCTCGCACCCGACTCAAGACATAGAGGCATTAAGTTTCGACACCCACAAGGATTGTTAGCCCTAAATCTATTTCTAGAGTTCAGAAACTAACAGATAATCATCCTTAATCGAAGTTTGTGAAGTTTATCTCTAACACGACCCAAACCCCACGCATTTAAGTAAAATTCAAGAACACTCACCAATAGAGATTTGTAAAGCAAATTAAATATAACGCCATGGGCGACAAATGTACATAAGATCAAAGTAAAAACATATACAAACCCAACAAAGAAGAAAGACATGAAGAAAATCAGAAATGAACCAAACACTTCACGGTTTGTCAGAGTCGATCGATGAGAAATCCACTCTGGATCATCCACATGCAAGCTTCCATGATGTTTTCTAAGCTAATCTAACGAAAAATTGAAGTTTGATGGAGTGGGAGCAAAAAATACCCAAACCATAACCTAAAAAATGCTGATCAAATCTAATTATAGAGGGGCTGAGATTCGCAGAGCACGCTAAGCGCGCAACAGCGTGCTAAGCGCGCTGTAATTTATTGCTAAACCGCCTTAAATCCCGCTTAGCGGGCTCCAGACCGCGTTAAGCGGGCAACCTACTGAAATTAGCACCTTCCTTGGGCTAGGAGCGCGCTAAGCATGCTTGTAGCATGCTTCAAATATTCAATTTCTTAAAAAATGCTCCTTAAAAACCTTCCATGCTCCAATATCAATGCTTTAATACCTACAAAAGTAAATGGAAAATAATTAAACTCAATGATATTTACACGATAACGCAATACATACACTATAAAGTAAAGTAAACGTATTTACAAAGAAAGCAGGGTTTATTCGAACGATTTTAACTAAAAGTATCGATAAGTGCAACAAAACTTATATACAAAAATAGCTACAATTTGCACTTATCAATTAATCAAGCGATAAATTTTTTAAAACCCATCTTGCATGTTTGTTTCACTCACTATCAAACACAATTCTTCTTCAAACCCCATCAAAACCTCCTTCAACACTCGATCAACTTTTCTACTTCAAAAACAACATGTCTTTGTTTTTTCACATAAAAAGGAGCAAAAGAAGTTGAAATTTAAGGCAATGTACATGTATTTCCTTCCTCATTACTTCCATTAATACGGTATTTGGTATGAAAAAATGAACGTTGCATCCAGAAATACATTTTCAAACTTTAGTTGAATGTCATATGCAAGTGTACTTTTCGACAATTATGAGTTAAATTTTGATAGTTTTTGAATATTTTCTTTTATTATTGCCTTAGTTATGGTGCACCCTGATGTTTTCCCCAAACATATTGTGTCTACGAGCCAAATCACTTGATGTCATGATAGATATTGGCAACCAATTTAATGAACCAGAGTTTGTTGTTCGTGATCATATACTTCAATGGATTCGCATGGTGGCAACCAAATTGGGGTTCAAATTTGTAATCAGAAGGTCAAATAATGGTTCATAAGGTCAGATAATGGTTCGAAGATAGAAGACATGCATTTGTGATAATGAGATGAGAAAGTATTGACAAGTACACAATTCCTATTCAGAAGTTAAAACGAGAAGACACCAGTTTGAGGAAATGTGAGTGTTCTTTTGAGTTGCATGGATACCTTTTGACAAATAATAAATAGAGATTTAATTTGTTTTTTGGTACACATAACCTGTACCTTAGCCCTATGTGTATGTAAGTACCCATACCCGTACCCGTTACCTAGAGTCGTCAAAATGGGCCGAAGCCCATGGGCCGGCCCGCTGAGCCCCAAAAAAGTTAGGGCTTGGGCCTTATTTTTGGAGCCCATAATATTCCGGGCCTTTTTTAGCCCAGCCCGAAAAAGCCCAAAAAAAAAATGGGTCGCCCGTATGGGCTATGGGTAGCCCGCCAGCCCGACAAATTTTTTTAAAAGAATTAATTTAACTATTTGGCCCATAATATAAATTAATAAATATATATAATTGGACCTAAAAAATAAATTTGGCCCAAGAAACATTTGGATACAATGTGTTAGTGCTTCTTTGGTTCGGTCCACACACACTTCAGTGACTACCAGAACATTAATTTCTATTACATTATATTACATTACAGTATTCAAAAATGAATATATTACATTAAGATCATTAAAATGAGTATTAATTTCTATAACATTATATATTAAAATGAGTATTAATTTCTATTACATTATTAATACTTAAAAAATGAATTTTTTAATTTTTTTTTAAAAATGGGCCCGTTTAGGGCTGGGTAGCCCGCAACCCTGCCCTCAGGGCTGGGCCTGGGTAGTAAAAAAGGAGCCCGTGTTCAAAATGGGCTTTTTGAGCCCGGCCCGAAAAAGCCCGAGGCCCGCCAGGGCTGGCCCGTTTAGGGCCGGGTAGCCCGTTTTGACAGCTCTACCGTTACCCCGCATTCCTATTAAAAATAAATAGATCAATTATAAAATATTATATCATTTTATGCTTTTAAAAACATAAAAAAGTTTTCAAAAAACATTTATTGTTAAAATAAACGAACACTTATGTTAAACGTGTAATAGTTTAACATTGATTAACTTTTTTAAATTGATAGTCATATATTTTTATGTAATAATATAAATTAAAATATTTAAATATAAATTAAAATACATAAACATATTGTGCGGGTATGGAGCGGGGTGTGTACTAAGGTGCCCATACTCGCACCCATACCCGCTTATTTTTGTGGGTAATTACCCGAGCCCGTGACCGTGCCCATTTTTGCGGGTTTTTACCCTACCCATTGTGGGTAATTTTGCGGGTGCCCATTAGGGATGAGTCAAATTGCCATCCCTACTTGCAACTTTGAAATAAAAAAGACCTTAAAATATCTTAAATATCAAGTAAATATACAATGTTCATGTCTGAAATAACAAGGTGATAAGTCGGGATAGAACCGAATGCAACAATTATTGTAGCTTATGGATGATAACCATTTAAATCAGAAGAAGAAGAAGAAGCCAATACATTGTTATCATCTGGTGATTGTTTCAATAATTCTTAGTTGATGGTTGCACAATGTTAAAATCTGAAAGATTGACATGACTACTTAAGAATCAAGAAAAGTTAAGAGTGTCAAAATACAAAAGTCTAAACGAATAGGGTGATCAAAGTCAAGCACAAGAAAAAGAGGTTTTTTTCCATCATCAAATGTTCTAAGTCGTAGGTTTATGGATCCAATATATTATGATGAAATGGCAATTTGTATTAAGGTTGGTTTTCCAGATATGTTCATCACTTTTATATGCAATCCAAATTGGCATGAGATACAAAAATTTCTTGGCCCTCTTCACATGAAACCTCAAGATAAACCTGAGATAATATCCAAAATATTTAAAATGAAGATTGATAAATTATTTTCATATTTAACGAAAGGTATACTAAGCAAAGTTCTTGAATGTAAGTTATGAATATTAACTCTTTCATTGCGTCTCTGTGATAGATTATTTTATAACCTCTATTTAAAATATGTGTTATACTGAATATCATAATGCTATTTATTTTTTATTTAACTTGGTTGAGAATCATATGGTACATGAGCCTTGTGGTTTGGCTAACAAAAATTCACCCTGCATGAATGAAGGAAAATGATCAAAGTATCAATACTTTAAAAGTCACCTTCTGTAACAATCTCTTATAGTGGTCACAGAACAAACTGAGGTACTCTATTTTTCTCAGGCACCTTTTTATTAAACAATATATAACCACAGTCACAATTAACAATCATTGTGATATGTTAAAAGTGACACGCTTCGAAACCCAACACCTACATTTTTTTATGTTTTTTCGTTAATAAAATGGTGTGTTCCCTTTATTTCTAATTTTAAATATAAATTAAATACTTGTCACCACAGTCACCAAGGTGAAATATCAAGACATAACACCAAAGTCTATTTGATTCATAAAACACCAAAGTCTATTTTATCAATTGTTGTGAAATTATTTACCTAATTAAGCTAACTTACTTCATTTTAGAACAAACCGGGTTGAATGTTAGAAACCCAAACTTCTCTCGCCTCTTCTGAATCTCTCAAAACACGATTTTAACTTTACAATACTCCAACGTAACTTCAACATATCTTTGTTTTCGTTTTCCACAAATTATTTCAAGTAAAGGTACGTATGTTAACCATTTCTTTTCAAAACTCTACTCTTTGTACGATGATGCATGTTTGATAAATGTGTTGTGTTAATGTTAAAGTTAGTTTATGATATTTGTATATAAAAGTTGTTGTTTGTGTTATTTGTTCATAAACTTTAGATTTAGTTTACATTTTTTTTTTGAAATATGTTGATTATTTTTTTAGATATGTTGATAAACGGTGTGGTTGAGGTATGTTTGATAAGTGTGTTTTGTTAATATTAATGTTAGTTTATGATTTTGTAGATAAATGATGTTGTTTGTGTTGTTTGTTCATAAATGATTGTGTTTTGTTCATAAGCTTATGATTTGGTTCACATATTTTTTGTTGGAGTATGTTGATGATTTAGTTAGATATGTTGATAAATGTTGTTGTTAAGGTATGTTTGATAAATGTGTTATGTTAATGTTAAGGTTAGTTTAATATTTTGTAGATAAATGATGTTGTTTGTGTTGTTTGTTGAAAAATGATTTTGTTTTCTTCATAAACTTATGATTTGGTTAACATTTTTTTGTTAGAGTATGTTGATGATTTAGTTATACATTGTTGGTGAAAAACAATACAGAAATAACAAAGTATATTTGGATTCTTGAACACCAAGAAATCCACAAAGGTAGAAAAGAAGGAAAAACCTTGAACAAACAAACGAAACCCTATTAGGGTTCACAAAGGAAGAGAAAAAAGTATGAAGAATAGAGAATTGGTTAAATCTATTTTACTATTCACTTTCTCAATAGGGTTCAAAGATTATAGTGAATACCAACAATTAACCTCTCTCAACCTAATAAGGATTTGCCACACAAATTTGGTTATAAACTGCTATTCTTTCCTTTCTCTTTTAAACAAGATTACAAGTATACAAGAATAACAAAATAACCTCTCTCACTTGAATTAGAATTTTATCTTCCTATTTTTCCTTATACAGGATGAGAAACTAGCATGTTATTTACAAGAAAACTAACACACTAACCTAATGGGCTTTTTAACCATTACCCATTACAAGCTAACTTAGGGTACAAGCTAACTTAAACAATTGGGCTTACAAGCAAGGCCCAATTAAATATGCCAACTGTAGCGAGCGATTTTGGACGCGGTTTTAAGCGATGTCGCTCTCTGGGGTTAGTTTACTACAGGTCGATTCATTTTTTATCCTATTAAAGCTGATGAAGGAAGGGAAATAGATGTCTCCAATTAACCCTGCTTGCATACTGAGTTTAAATAGCGGTCTATTAGGTTACGGATGCGATCAATGTGGTGGGGCCTTTCTTGTGCTATTTTGACAGAATGACAGGTTTCTGGCGGGGAACAAGGATTAGGATGTTAGGACTGATGCTTTTTTATGAGGGTATGGGATTTTGGGTTTTGGTTTTGTGTGCTCGCTAAGATCTTTTCTTTTGATCTTATGCCTACGTATTCCCGTTTACCGAAACAGGGAAATCAGAGCGTTCGTAGTTCCTCTTATTCTAAGGGAGGAAATGGTATTTGGTGTCTTGTTCAAATCCCAAGATGTGAAGCAAAAGGGAGTTTGTATCTTGTTCAAAGCCCAAGATATGAAGCTAAAAGGGTTTGTCTTTAGAGAGAATTTGTCATCTCTAAAGATGGTCTGTTTGTCACAACTGTTGGGTGACTGGTTATAAAGGAAGATTACTTTAACAGGGATGTGTGAATCCGGCAATGCCATAATTTCCTTTATATGGGTTTTTTAACCTGAAGGAGAAGACTTTAACTCAGTGTATGGCAATGCCATCTTTCACTAGGAATTTCTCATGCTAAAAGAGGGACAGTGGCATGGATGTAGATGATCTAGAGGCTTGCCGCTTACAGCGATTAGATGAAGGGGAAGGAGTTGTTGATGTTTGTGTACTGTGAACGAGGCATAGCTTTGAGGCTAAAAGGTTGATTGGATCAACCAGTGGTTTTCTTATACAGAGCCTAAGAGGAGGCTATTATGTGTCTCATACAAAGCCCGAGAGAGAGGCTAAAAGGTTTTTGACTCGACGATAGAGTCTTTTGGTATCTCGTATAAAGCCCGAGATGGAGGCTATTTGACTCAACAAGAGAGTTTTTGTATCTCGTACAAAGCCCGAGATGGAGGCTAAAATTTGTTTGGCTCAATAAGAACCTTTTTTGTATCTCGTATAAAGCCCGAGATGGAGGCAAAAGGGGTGATTGACTCGACGAGGGAGTCTCTTATGTGTCTCGTACAAAGCCCGAGAGAGAGGCTAAACGTTGTTTGACTCCGCTGGGGAGAATCATTGTACAAAGCCCAAGAGAAGGCTATTGTAACTGTTTTAGTTGAGTGACAGGTCCAGTATACTGATTTTGAAAGAGAAAATCAGTTCTTATATGAGCAACACTGTACTCAAGGATTTGATTCGAGAATCCGGGTTATTCCTGTTCTTTAAGGAAGTGGGAAATCCGAAGGGTATTGAGACTGTCCGAGTCTACAGGTTTTCTTCCTATTTAACGAAGGGGTCACTTGAGAATGTCTTTGAGACTCAAGGATATTAGACTGTCCGTGTCTAGAGTTTTATCTTTTGTACTATGCTTTGAGAAACAGTAGTAGACTCTTTGAAAGGACTGTTCTATGCAGATGACTAAGTTCTGTTCCTATACCTCTAGGAGGTCGTCGGGACAATTTGTACGAAGCCCAAGAGGAGGCTGGAAGCTTTTAAGAAGCCGACGGGTCCTTGTACGAAGCCCAAGAGGAGGCTATCATTCCCGGAGGAAGAGATCATTATATGAAGCCTAAGAGGAGGCTGTGAATACTTCTAAGAAGCCGAGAGGTCCTTGTACTAAGCCCAAGAGGAGGCGGGGTTGCTTTTAGGAAGCCTGTGGGTCCTTGTACGATGTCCAAGAGGAGGTCGATGCTTTTAAGAAGCCCGTGGGTCCCCAAACCCTGAGAAATTCAAGACAGGCTATCCACGAGGAATAGATCAAGCCAGGAAATTCCGAGAATTTGGAAGAAACTCAAAGATGCCATTCACAGAGAATACATTCATCTCTGGGAGTAGAGTTTCTTGACAATTCCTAATGAGGACAGCCGAAGAGAAGACTGTATCTGGTGATCCTATTGGGGATCTAGGTGTCTATTTCTACGCATAAACGAAACGGCTTCACCTAGTACTAGACGTAGTTGCCGGGGAAACTCTAAATATCTATACTATTATTACATAGTTGATATGAGTTTATGAAAGAAGACTTACAGCGAAACAGCCCCACAATACAGTTATATGTATATGAAAGCAGTAAACAAAAGCGTGTAAACACTTACTCGGTTGTAGAGCTTCCATGTTGTTTGGTTAGTTGTTCAACAAAGAAAGATTGAAAACAACAGTATATTTCAAAATCAAAGGAGAAAGTGCTTTGAAAAAGAAAGATTTGGGGCTTACAACTCAAGGAGAGGCCTAGGGTTTTACCAGTGAGCGCACTGTTGTTTTGTACAGAGGGACTTCTACAAGTGACTGAGGCCCAAAAAGGTTTTCTGTACAAAGGGATGGGTCTTACACTCTCTCAAGAGGCCCAAAAAGGTTTAAAGAAAAAAGAGTGGGGCTTATAACACGAGGGTAGGCCCAAATGATTTTTCGTTTAAAAATGGCGATCGCGCCGAGGTTTTCTTTTAACGCAGAGGGACTTATACAATAAGTGAGGCCCAAAATGTTTTGGTTAAAAGGGGGATTGGGTCTTACACTCTAATAGAGGCCCAAAGTGTTTTGAATGGGTCTTATAGCTCAAGGAGAGGCCCAAGGGTTATTTTGAAAAGGCGACGATCGCGCCATTTGTTTTTTAAAATGATTTATGAGGGTTGAATTAATCCAAAAACCCTAATTTGTTTTCAAAATGTGTTTTAATTGAATAAAAATTCAATTAAAATGATCAAAATTGTTTAACATATGAAAAACAAATTGTGATCTTGGATTAATGCTTCGAAAATTAAGTATTGACCTACAAAATATTTTAAATGTCAAAAACAATTAAAACAATAATTCTTTGTAAAAATATAAATAATATAAAATAAATAATATTTTTGGGATTTTTTGGGAAAATAAAATATTTTAACATTTTTGTGAATTATTAAAAAAAGAATCAACTCAAAATCATTAAAACTCAGAGAGAAATTAATTTTTGAATCAATTAAATAAAATCACAAAATTCAAATATTTGAATTTTCAAAAAATGGCGCCAAGAACACACCAAGAACACGCGCGTGTTCTGGGTTTGCCCAGATTTGCATTTTCTCTTCAATCTCACTGAATACTTGATCATATCATGTAATCCACATACCAATCAACTCGTTTTAACCTCACGATCATGTCTAAGGCAATTAATTTTATTTAAATTAAGCATAAAACAAGAAATCGCGAAAAATCCTCAAGAACCCTAGATTCTGCATGAAGGCTGGGATTTTTTATACACGATTTAAACAATGCAATTAATTGAGGGGAAACATTCCATGCATGATTATGAACATATGGCCAAATTATTGTGCAGCAAAAATTGCATGGATCATAGAGTTAGAAGAGCTCATGCTTACCTCTTGCAGCTGGTGATCGTGTTTTGTGTTGGAAGTGTTACACCTAGGTTCCAATGATTTGGATAGCTTCCCTAGGTGCTATGGAGTGTATCTGGATGCTTGGAATGGATTGAAATGGTTTGGAGCTGAAGATGGTACCTCAACTGCCAAACTGTCAAGAACTTGAACAATTGGCTAGTGATTTTGTGAAATCAGTGTTCCAGATGTTATGTGAGTGTTTGGATCACTTCTATATGATGTATGTGAGGTGTGTGAGTGATTGGTTTGATTGGAAAAGCTCTCAAACTTAAAACCCGATAGTGACTTGCCTTGGAAGGCAAAATTGGAGTGAAAGAAGAGATTTTGAGGAAAGCATCAGTTTGATGGCTTTGGTGTACTCAAACTAATCACAATTGAGCTCTATTTATATTAGAGCAAGTTTGTTTTGCAAGGAATAGTGAATGGGAACTGCTGAGTAGGTTTGGCCAATGTTGGCAAATGAAAATCCAAGTCTCCTCTAGCCATTGACTAGAGGTTAGGGCACAGGTTGCTGGTCCCCTTGGTCTTGGATAAGTCTTGACTGAATTTAGTTGCTAAGAGCTCAGTTCATGCCACCTTGATGCTTCCATTGAATGCTCTAATCCAAAATTGGAGTCTTGTCCCTATTTTGGCAATTCTAGGTTCAACATGCTATTTCTTGTTCCAAAGACTTTGTAGGCTTGGCTCAGTGATTGTCCCCTTTAGATTCAATCCTCAGAGGTGTCCAAGTGGATAGGAGCATTTGGATTTGGCTGATTTTGGAAAATCGACCAAAAGTGTAAAAATCTACCTTGCCTTGGCAGATTTCAGCAAGGCAACTTGCCAATGTCATATCTCTTGGCTCAAGTTGAATTTGGTAATGTTCTTGGTCATTTTCGAAAGCCCTTACATGATACAACAACTGTTTGAACATGTTTTGTTTTGATCTCTTTTGAATCCAAGTGAAAAATCCCCATACAATTGGAAAAAAGTAAAGGCAGATTCTGACTTAGTGAAATTTTCACTAAGTGTTGGAACAAAGTGACTTTTCTTGATTTTGATCACTCCATAACTCAAAATCCATGAGGAATTTGGACATAGGTCAGTATGAAGCTTTTGTAGAGGGCAATGTGATCTATAAATCAAGCTTTGAATGGGGAGCAATGGCCTTGTGGTTTATGAGTTATGGTCCTCCAAAGTTGGCACATTAGTGTCACTTTTTCCATAACTTAGAAATTTTTCTAAGTTTTTATGGTTACCCCTTTTACAAGTTATCCCACTTTCTTTGATTTTTCTTGATGAATGATGATTCAAGTCATACATTAACATCATTTTAGGGTTAAAAATCAATTTTGGTGAAAAATCTCAAAAAGTCAAAGTTGACTTTTGTGCACAGTTGACTTTTTATCAGATGAATTCCAAACTGTGCAATTCTTCAGGAAATCATGTCCTTGACCTAAATCAAACTTGTTGGACATGTTCCATGGGTGTCATAGGGTATATTGAATCATGTCTTAGGGTTTGGGAGCATGTCCTGGTCAAAAGTCAAAGTTACAGTTGACTTTCCTCGCGAAACCCTAATTGTGGTGCAGATGAAATTGAAACTTGTTGCTCAAGCTTCTTGGATTAATCCATTGTTGCAAATAGATCAATATGGTATATTAAAGACCCTCAAATCATGTCTTGTGGTCTTGGCTCATGATTTTTCCCAAAAGTCAACTTAGGGGTGAATTAGGTCAAGAAACCCTAATTCCTGATTTTTGAAGAATGCATCCCCTGAGGCAAAATTGACTTGATGCTTAGGTCCATGAGGTTCCATGGAGTATATTAGGTTATGTTTTGAAGCATTGGCTTGTGCCCAGATGAAAAATTTCCATCTGGAGGCCCTGGTCGACCAAAACCCTAATTTGGTGACACTGTCGATCTTGAGACTTAATCAACCTAGAAGGGAGCAGCCTTGTGCTTAATCCTTGAAGTGGGAGTCCTTTTGATCCATTGTGGATATGTTAGAGGCTAGACAAGTTGAAGATCAAGTCAATCTTTGATTGATCCTTTGTCTAAGGCTCTAAGAGGGCTTAAAACCCTAATTTTGATTGTAGTGAATGCTCAACAACCCTTGAGGCATTTGATGAGGCATGATGGTTCATCCATATTGTGATGATGATTTGCACAATGATGGGAAATCTTAGTGGTCATAATTTGGGGTATGACAGATGCCTCTATTTAATCTTCTTGGACTCGAAGGTGTGAATGACGAAGGTATTCGGGCATTCGTGGTGCAAGAGGATTAAATATTGGAATACCCGAAATTTTGATGGTGGTTATGAATGGTAGCTTACGCATTCATCTTCTTTAGCTAACTGATGATGCTTAGAAAAGGTAAACTTCCCCTCAATCCTGGTCTTCAGCCAAGGAGCTGGTCTCAGTTTTCTTTTGAAATAAACCTCCCCTCGATCCTGGTTTCCTACCATGGAACTAGTCTTAGTTTCTTTTGTCAACTTCCCCTCGATCCTGGTTTCCTACCAAGGAACTGGTCTCAGTTTCTTTTGAAGTAAACCTCCCCTTGATCCCGGTTTCCTACCAAGGAACTAGTCTAAGTTTCTGATTTAAACTTCCCCTCGATCCTGGTTTCCTACCAAGGAACTGGTCTAAGTTGTTGTTGTCAACTTCCCCTCGATCCTGGTTTCCTACCAAGGAACCGGTCTCAGTTTCTTTTGTCAATAAACTTTATTGACAGGGGACATTATTCATAGCGGTTTTCCTCAAACTTCTCGCCGAATTTTCCTGGGGAGATGCCATTTGATTGGAAAAAGTCTGACGTTAGACTCGCTGGGGAGCCCAATCGTCTGAATTGTAGAGGTACACAAACTTCTCTATTGGAGACGCCATTTGTCGACTCTATCCAGGGAAAATAAGTCTCTTGAGAGACTGCTTCCGCTTGGGGTCTTACATCATACTTTTCTCGGGATCTTCCCAGAGAAATACCATATGATGGGCTCCAATTTTGAAGTGCCGATGAACTTTTCATCAGCGGTTCTTTCGTAGAAAAACTGCCGTATTGCCGAAGTTCCGATTAAGGGGTTTTCTCTAGGGATCTTCCTTAATCCGGGAAAGCAAGGATATCATCTTCAATGGTGAAGAGTGACATTTACCGAGAGTTCTTTGGTTCTTCAGAGGTTCAAGTTATCAAAGTGGTCGAGGACCGACTCTATTCCAGACATAAACTGGAGGAAAGAGATCGTTCAGACGCAGCATTTCCTGACGAGGAAACCACTGACAACTCGATCGGGAGGACTCCTATCACTAAGGGACAAGACGGACTAGAGTGATGGTGATGTAATATGAATATGAATGCAAATCTAATGCATGATGTATGTATGTTTATGCTGATAAAACTGACGCGACATACAAACTGACAGGTGAACACGACTGGATACTCGGCCATCGCGGGGCGAAGAAGTACCGTTGGTTCAGGATAGCAATTCCACCTTGCTTAGGAGAGATAGTCCCTGTTGGGAGCTATGTTGGTCGCGCTTAGGAGATAAGAACTCGGCCGAAGAGGTCAGATGGAATAGTCGCATCTGACACTGTTGATCCTTCATTCAGGCGCACTGGCTTAGAAGGAGTACTTTGATTCTGCACTTTGAAGTTCGCCTACTTCTGGAGAAGCGGTTGATGTTCTTTTGATGTTCAACAGTCAAAAGAAGTTGCCATCTTTACTTTAAAAGCAGAAAAAGTTTTAACAAGTAAATTCATTTTGGTTTCATTTCAAGAATCGCTAATCATGTTAAAACACCATTCTGTAAAGCTAAAACAAATAAGAATTACAAACAAAAGCACAAGGGCTCAAATTTTATTGATAAGATGGAGATCATCCAAACGCGTGATTCCAAAGAGTATATACAAAGTTTGAAAATGGTAATTTACAGGGAAAAGGGCTACGTTGACACATAACAACCACTATCCTTCTACCAACTTTGAATTCGGGACATCCTGAGCTTCTGTCAAAGATGACCTTGACTGGAGTTTTCTCCGATGAATGGTGTAACTGCTGCTGCTGAGGGACTTGCCTCTATTGAACATAGTTACTTGCCATTATCCCTAATTTTTTCCTGGATTGTACTTCGAGATTTCCAATCCATCGGGATGATTTTTTTTCATGTCTCTAACTTTTGCCTGGACCGCCCTTTCGGGTTTTCAATCCACCGAGACGTTTGTTTTTAGTTTAGGCGAAGTATTTCTTGACTACATCAACATTCGTGGGGTAGGAAAATTGCTCTCCGTCCATGGTTGCAAGTCTCAAGGCGCCACCTGAGAAAGCTTTCGTAACCACATAGGGGCCATCATAATTCGGAGTCCATTTGCCCCGAGAATCAGTGAGAAATGATTGTATCTTCTTGAGCACAAGGTCTCCTTTCCTGAAGATGCGAGGTAGAACCTTTTTGTCGAACGCCTTCTTCATTCTCTACTGATACAATTGACTGTGGCATAGTGTCGTGATTCGCTTCTCTTCGATCAGGTTTAATTCGTCGTGTCGACTTTGACACCATTCAGCTTCTGAAAGCTTAGCTTCCATCAATACCCAGATTGATGGGATCTCTACTTCTATGGGGAGAACTGCCTCCATGCCATACACTAGAGAGAAAGGGGTTGCCCCTGTTGAAGTGCGGACAGATGTGCGATAACCGTGAAGAGCAAAGGGTAGCATCTCGTCCCAGTCTTTGTAGGTTACAACCATCTTTTGAACGATCCTCTTGATGTTCTTATTGGCCGCTTCTACCGCTCAGTTCGTCTTGGGTCGGTAGGGAGATGAGTTATGGTGTTTGATCTTGAACTCAACGCACAACTCTTTCATCATCTTTTTGTTCAAGTTAGATCCATTATCTATAATGATCTGGCTCGAAACACCATAACGGCAGATGAGATTGTTTTTGATAAAGCGGACAACCACTTGTCGGGTTACATTAACGTACGACGCTGCTTCGACCCACTAGGTGAAATAGTCAATGGCTACCAGGATGAACCGATGTCTGTTTGAAGCCTTAGGTTCGATCAAGCCAATCATGTTAATTCCCCATATGGAAAAAGGCCACGGGGAAGAGAGAACTTTGAGATGCGATGGCTGTACATGAATTTTGTCGGAGTATATCTGACACTTGTGACACCTCCTCATGTACTTTTAGCAGTCGGATTCCATGGTCAACTAGTAATACCCTGCTCTCAGAATTTTTCTCGCCATTGTGTGTCCGTTGGCATGAGTGCCAAAGGATTCTTCATGAATTTCTTTCATAAGCATGTCTGCTTCTGGTCTGTCCATGCATCGGAGCAATACCAAGTCAAAATTCCTCTTATAAAGAGTGTCACCGCTCAGGAAAAAGCTGCTTGCTAGTCTTCTGAGGGTTTTCTTGTCTTTTCTGAGTGCCCTTGATGGGTACTCTTGTTTCTGAAGGAAGCATTTGATATCGTGATACCAAGGTTTGTCATCTATGAGTGCTTCGATCGTGAAGACGTAAGCGGACCGTTCAAGGCGCATTATGTCGATCTTAGGTAAGTCGCTCCATTGATCTACACTAATCATGGAAAAGAGAGTGGCTAAAGCGTCATCCATGTGATCCTCATTACGAGGGATGTTATGAAACTCAACTCTGTTAAAGAAAGGTAACAACCTTCTTGCATAGTCTTTGTAAGGAATCAGCCCTGATTGGTATGTGTTTCAATCTCCTTTTATCTGATTGATAACCAGGGCTGAGTCGCCGTATACGTCCAAGTTTTTTATCCTTAAATCAATCGCTTCTTCGAGACCCATAATACAAGCTTCGTATTCGGCCTCGTTGTTCGTACATTTGAATGTAAGTCTGGCAGTGAAAGGAATGTGGGTACCCTGAGGGGTAACAATGATTGCCCCAATTCTGTTTCCATAATGATTAACTGCCCCGTCAAAGATAAGTCCCCATTGGGAAACTGGTTCTGGTCCTTCACTGGGTAACGGTTCATCGCAATCTTTCATTTTTAGATACATGACATCTTCGTCTGGGAAGTCAAACCCGGTTGATTCTTGATCATCAATCGGTTGATGAGCCAAATGATCGGCTAAAATACTCCCCTTAACGGCTTTCTGAGCGTGGTACTCTATGTCATATTCTGATAACAACATCTGCCAACGGGCAATTCTTCCCGTGAGAGCAGGCTTTTCGAAGACATACTTGATTGGATCCATCTCGGAAACCAACCAAGTAGTATGACGAATCATGTATTGGTGAAGACGTTTGGCTGCCCAATCCAAAGCACAACAAGTTTTCTCAAGCATCGTGTACCGAGTCTCGCAGTCGGTGAACTTCTTGCTCAGATAGTAGATGGCAGACTCCTTCCTTTTTGTTTTGTCCTGTTGGCCAAGTACACATCCCATTGAGTCTTCCAAGACTGTGAGGTAAATGATCAGTGGCCTTCCTTCCACTGGAGGTGATAGAATCGGTAGATTCAATAGGTATTCCTTAATACTATCGAAGGCGGTTTGACAATCTTCTGACCAAACGCAATCCTGGCTCTTCTTGAGTAATTTGAAAATCGACGCACATGTGGCGGTCATGAGGAATATGAATCTGGAGATGTAGTTCAAACGTCCCAAGAATCCTCTGACTTGTTTTTCAGCTTTCGGAGAAGGCATTTCTCGAATGGCCTTGACCTTGTCAGGATCAACCTCAATTCCTTTCTGGCTGACGATGAACCCTAAAAGTTTCCCTGAACGGACACCGAAGGTGCACTTGTTGGAATTCAAGCGGAGTTTGTACTTCCTCAAACGCTCGAATAGTTTCGACAGGTGGGTCACATGCTCCTCTTCTGTCTTAGATTTTGCAATCATATCATCGACATATACCTCGATTTCTTTGTGTATCATGTCATGAAAAAGAGTAGTCATGGCCCTTTGATAGGTTGCCCCGGCGTTCTTCAAACCGAAGGCATCACCTTGTAACAAAAGGTACCCCATGGGGTAATGAACGAAGTTTTCTCCATGTCTTTCGGCGCCATTTTGATCTGGTTATAGCCCGAGAATCCATCAATGAAGGAGAAAATTTTGAACTTTGCTGTGCTGTCTACCAGCATGTCAATGTGTGGTAAAGGAAAGTCGTCCTTTGGACTTGCCTTGTTCAGATCCCTGTAATCAACACACATTCTGACCTTTCCGTCCTTTTTGGGAACGGGTACGATGTTGGCTAACCATTGAGGATATTCAGATGTAGCGAGGAAACCCGCGTCGATCTGTTTCTGTACCTCCTCTTTGATTTTGATGGCCATTTCTGGGTGAGTCCGTCTCAACCTTTGCTTTACTGGCGGACATTTCGATGTTAACGGTAAGTGATGTTCCACGATGCTGGTATCCAACCCTGGCATATCCTGATAGGACCAAGCGAATACATCGGGAAATTCTCTAAGAAGCTTTATCAAACCCTCTCTGGCAGTTGGACTGAGCAGTGCCCCAATCCTGATTTCTTTTCTCTCTTTTTCCGAACCCACATTGATCGTTTCCAATGGCTCTTTGTGAGGTTCAATGGAACTTTCCTCTTGTCTGAGTAGTCGGGAGATCTCTTCTAGAATTTCGTTGTCAACTTCTTCTTCAGCCCCAAATATCGGGAGCTCAAAGTTGGGAGAAGGCATCGGATCGTATGTTTCAACTGGGTTTAAAACAAGCAATCTGCATGACGTGAGGATTCGTGTTTAGAAGAGATAGAGAGAATGCAAAAGTGTGTGCAGTGTATTTATTTTACTACTTGTTTTTATTATTGAATTCTTTTTTAGGATTACCATTTTCTGAAAAACGAAAAGAGAAAACAGCAATTAATGCGGAAATTACAGAACGACGTTATTTTATTAATGAACTAGTAAATTCTTGAAACTACAGCCCTATAAAACAAAACTCTGTCGCTTTGGACGAAGCGAAGAGGGAAAATTTACAGAAAGTGAGCCCTATCAAAACATCCGTTTCACCTGGGCAGGGTGAAAGGTTAAAAATGGCAATTAATTTGACTGATGAACGATCTTTGGAATCTCGACGACAACCCATTGGCGGCAAACTCCTCGGTGAATCACAAAGTCTGGCACCTTCCTTGATTTGTCTTCAGAAATAACGCTGATTTCTGGGGGAGCAGGATCATTGGAATCTGTCTCCCAGGAAGAATTGTCGTAGGAGAATTCCACTGTTGTATTTTACATAGCATTTGTGCTCTCAACCGTATCTACCCATCCAGTTGGCTGGATATCTTCGAGCCTGATACGAGAGCTTTCGGGAGCGGTGTACTTGACCTTATAGTCAAATTTTCCACTCGGTTGTCCCAAGGTGTCCCACACTTCTTTCGAACTGGAGGAGTCATCTCTCTCGATGACGTTGACCTCGGGAAAAGCATAGTTGATGAATTCAAGTCCTGCAAACGTTGTAAATTTATCGTCATGTTGAGTAGTTTCTGAATGACCTGAGTGTTGATCCCATGACATGGTGGGGACACAGGTATTCTGTTCAATGATGCTCAGTTGAGTTTCATTGTTCGGCTGACTCTCTTGCCCCAAGTCTCCTGGATAAGGTTGCCACATTGGCAGACCATCCATCGGCCCATAGTAGGTGTAGTCAAAATTATCTTTCATCGGAGTATCTTCCTTTAATGAATTTGGCGGAGCACGGCATCCTTCCGGATCACAATCCCCGTATATTATTTCGATGTCTGACTTGGGTATAAATCTCGGACTCTTTGTAGGAAAGCAAAATGGCGTAGGCACCTCTTCCTGAGACATATAACCGTCCTCATTAAGATAGGACTTCCATTCTTCCTCTGTGTCAGTGGGATCTTCCTCATTGATAGCATGTACTGCTTGAGACACTGGGTGAAGAAAACCTCCACTATGGAAGAAGTTTTGAATGGGATGAAGACTTCCATCGTTAGCAGCTGTCGGGGTACAGGTTACAGAAAACCCAAGACCCTTCTTTGTTTTATTGTCAATAGGAATGACAAGCTGTCCCTATCCTGTTGTATCGGTACTCTCGACCGCTTTGATAACATCTTTGTATGAGGAAATTGAGCTTCCTCCTTGGGATTGATTGTCCTTGCCCATCGACAGCGCTTGGAACTGAGTTCCAATAACCTCCTCGGGTTCTATACCAGTAGATGATGATAAGCTACTCTCGAGCAAGGCCTGTTCTTCACAGACTGTGACAAGTTGATCGTTCTGAACGAACTTTAGCTTTTGATGGAGGGTCGAAGTGACCGCTCCAGCCTGATGTATCCAAGGTCTTCCTAATAAACAACTGTATGTTGCCCAGATGTCCATGACATGGAAAGTGACTTGGAAAGTGTGAGGACCGATAGTTATGGGAAGATCAACTTTGCCGATAACTGTTTTTCTGGATCCGTCGAACGCTTTGACGATGACCTCTCTGATTCTCCTCGGAGGGCCTTTGAATGATAATTGCATCAAAGTGGACTTCGGCATAACATTCAGGGTTGACCCTGTGTCTACCAGTACGCTGGCTAAAGCATCCTCCTGGCAGTTAACTGTGATATTGAGCGCCATGTTATGCCAGCGACCCTCTTCGGGTAATTCCTCATCACTAAATCCCAAATTATTACAGGAAGTGATATTAGAGACAATGCTATTGAACTGTCTAATTGTTACATCTTGTTCCACAAAGGCTTGCTCCAAGACTTTCTGTAGAGCCTCCTTGTGGGCTTCTGAACTGAGTAACAATGATAATACTGAGATCTTTGGAGGAGTTTGTAACAGCTGATCAACAATGTTGTATTTACTCCTTTGGATGAGCTTCAGCATCTCATCATTGTTTTTCGAAAGGTCGGGATTACTGGATTGACCGACTGATGGACCGGGAGCTTCTGTCTGAAGTTCCTTTTCCTTGTTAGGTTCTCTAACTCCTCGGTTGAAGATTCGACCGCTCCGTGTTACACGACTGATGTCTGCAATATTCACGACGGAGGGTAATGGAATTTCCTTTCCATTTTCAACTATTGTTGCACCGTATTTGTAAGGGATAGCCTTAGTTGATTCATATGGTAGTGGTCGCGGTAGATAGATGACTATGGGAACCTTCTAATTTTTCTAACCATCATAAGTAATCTCGGTCCGTTCCCGTTTGGGAGCTCTAGATTCGTCAAGTAGAGGGATAATGGCAAGAACATCCCTGGTCCTATGATGACCAGAGATTGTGACAACATCCTCGACTTTATTGGTAAGGTAGTTCGGCATCCAGTTGATGGGTCCAGAACCCGAATATGGGCGAATCTCTCCAAGATCCACCTGACCTTGAAGAGCTGCTCTCACAAGGTAACACCCTTGGTTACTTTCCAAACAGACACTACAACGGTCATAGTTGTGTGGTGGCACCTGGCCACGCCCACTTTGAATACAATGTAACCTCACTAGGCTAGCTTCCACAGATTTGACATCCTGACTTTGACGCCGAGTGGGATTCCTGTTATTGATACTAATCTGGTGAGTATCTTCATCCATGTAGATTGGCATCCACCAATGATTTAACAAGTGCTGAAGTGCCTCCTGGACAAGGGTACAACCTCGATCGTTTTCACAACCTGCTTTACAGCTTTGATAGTCGTGTGATATTAAGAATCCGAGTCGGACCTGCTCAGCATGTAACTCTACCAGGTTGGTATTCATCACGCGAATATTGAAGATCTGAACCATGTTGATCTGATAAGGGTTCCTATCATGGTAGTCTTGGATCCATCCAAGATCCATCTGACGCTGGAGGGCCTCTTGTATGAAAGAGCATCCCTGTTTGTTTACCGAGCAAGTCAGACAGGAACTGTAATCGTGCCGTGGCAGATTATGATACTGGCTTTGCCTTGAGTGCATTGCCACCAGGTTGACATTCATCGCACAGATATCGTGGTTCTGAATGACGTTGGAATTCGTATATACCATATTAACTCCACGAACTCGGTGCTCTTGGATCCATACGAGATCCATCTGTTCTTGTAGAGCTGCTTGCACTACAGAACATCCTTGATTGTTTTTAGAGCAGACATCACATTGATGATAATTATGAGGTGGCACATGGCCATATCCACTCTGTCTACAATGCATCTTGACCAGATTGGTCTTTAACAAGAGTACATCGTGAATTTGATAGACATTATTAGTCTCTCTTTCTATTAGGTTGACGGCAGCCTTGTCATGTTGAGGCAGCGGGTTTGAGAACATTGGGATTCATATCTTTGAAAGATAGGAGCCCGCTCCTAACAAGCTTTTGCACGTCAGATTTGAAACTGAGACAGTTCTCTATGTTATGCCCTGATCCTCCTTGATGATAAGGGCATGTCTGGTCCACCTTAAACCAAAAAGGCAGATTTTTCGGTACGGTAAGAGGAGACTTAGTCTGAATGTGCCCCTTAGCCAGTAGTAACGGAAATAGTTCTGCGTACAACATGGGTATAGGATCAACCCCTGATGGTCGTGTCGTATGGTTGTTGTTGTATTGAGGATGAGCCTGCTAAAGACGTTGTTGTGTCCTTTTCTGATTAGGTTGGCTCTGCGCAACCTGAGGTTGATACGTAGGAATAGGCGCCGGGCTGATAGCAGTAGTTACAGCTTCTACCGGTTGGTACCGTCGCCTTTGCTTTTCGAGAGAGATATTCCCAATATCTTGCTCTTTTTTCTTAGGGAGAGCACTACCGTATCGTTTTGTACTACTCGATGATCCAGCTTCTTTTGCCAAACGTCCTTCTCGGACGGCTTCCTCAAGAAGAACTCCCATACCCACCATCTCGGTGAAATCACTGGGCGCACTGGCAACCATTCTGTCGTAGTAAAATGAGCTTAAGGTCTTTAAGAAGATCTTTGTCATCTCTTTTTCCTCAAGAGGTGGACAAATTTGAGCGGCGATTTCACGCCATCTCTGAGCGTACCCCTTAAAGGTTTCCTTGTCCTTCTGTGACATTGATCTGAGTTGATCTCTGTCCGGTGCCATGTCCAAATTGTATTTGTATTGTTGGACGAAGGCAGTACCAAGATCTCTGAATGTGCTAATCGTAGCACGGTTTAAACCCATGTACCATTTGAGTGCGGCACCGGTTAAACTAACCTGAAAGTGGTGAATCAGCAGGTCCTGATTCTCCGTCTGAGCTGACATTCGCCAAGCGTACATCACCAAGTGACTTTGAGGGCAAGAGTTACCCTTGTACTTTTCAAAGTCGGGCACTTGGAACTTGTGCGGAACTTTCACATTGGGGACCAGACAAAGGTCTGCGGCGTCCTTTCCAAATAGATCCTGACTGCGAATGGCTTGCAGTTTCTTCTGCATTTCCAAGAACTATTCCTGGAACTCATCCATTCGGTCAAACATAGTTTCCTTTTTACCAGAAAGTATCTGTGGAATATGTCCTTCCGGGACAGTGTGCACCACAGGGGGTGGTACCGTGACTGCGGCAATAAATCTTGGCTTTTCCCGAAGTTTGTAACCTTCAGGAGTCTTTAATATGCCTCTGGCATCTTCGCTTTCCCGAAGTTTATAACCTTCAGGCCCAGCGGCTTCTGTTATGATTCCCTGATCTTCAGTGATCGGCGGAACATATCCTTCCGGGAAATAATTAACAGGCATGCCCCAAGGACGATCTTTCGGCATTTGATACCTAGGATCATACTTCTCCATTATGGGCGTTGAGGTGATCTTTGAGATCACAGTCCTTTGTAGCTGAGCTTCTGCCATGGCTTACATGTCGTTACGAAGCTTTCTCATATCCTCTCTCAGAGCGTCGATCTCTTCTTTCAACTCTCTGTTTTCTTCCTCAAGATCATCCATCTTTTTCTGACGATTGGCCCGAGTATTGTACGAATGAGACAGTTTGACTCTAGAACCGAGACACAAACGTGAGATTCGTAGGTAAGAAGAATACGCGATGTGAGAATGATGAATGCAATGATTATATTAATTTTTTTTTGGTTTAATCAAAATAAACTTCGATAATTAGATTGCAAATATCAAACAGTGGGGAAACCCCTTTTTATTGAATTCAAAGGATTACATAAATGGAAATACAATAGATTACAAGGTGCGGAAACAGAAGCCTAAGCTAAGGGGTCCCGAGAGAACTTGGGTGCTGATTCTGGTATCTTCCTTTTCTTTGACCGGGGCTCTTGGGCCGTTGTCGGGTTGTCATTCCTTTGCCAGGTGAAAGGAGCGAGCAAATTCCTTTGGTCATCTTGATTATCCATAGCATGTTGCTCCAAAATTTCAATCAGAGCGTCCTTATCTTTCAGTAATTGCTGTATTTTGATACACTCTATGTCGAGGGTGCGGTACTTGTTCTTCCAAGACCTCCTCTCCCTTTGAACTTTGTTGAGAGTAACCTGAAGCTTTTCAGTTTCCGTCATGAAGTACATGACAGATTCTCTCGGCGAAAGAATTACGTGACGCGGATAAGGCATCTTTAGCTTGAGAGCTCTAGTTTGTACCCAGTGGAGATAAGGCTCCACCGAGACACAATCCGGTTTCCCTAGAGACTCTCGTCCTTTCTTATGAACGTGTTTCCAAGCGTGCACTATTTCTGTCTTTAGTGCTCTGTCACTTTCTCCTTCCTTAAAGAAAAGACCTTCCAGATGAACACCCCGTGGGATGTGTCTCATCGGGTATCCAAATTGACGACGAATGAGAACTGGATGGTAATTGATTCCTCCCTTAGTTCCTATAAGGGGTACGTTGGGGAAGTTTCCACAACGGTCAATGATCCTAATTCCATCATAAATCCTATTACACCAATCTATATCAGAGTTGGTGAGAGACATGATCTTCTGCGACCAGCACAAGGCACTCTTATGATCCCAGAAAGCAGCAGACTTAGGCAAATGAGAGATAAACCATTTGTAAAGCAAAGGTACACAGCACGTGATCTCCCCTCCGCTGTATAAATTCCCTAAGTGTATAGAATGATACGTATCTGCGAGCAAAGTCGGTACAGGGTTTCCAATGAGAAAAACCTTAATGGCGTTGATATCTACAAAGTTATTGATGTTGGGCAACAAAAATAATCCGTAGGTGAGTAAAACAAAGATACTTTTAAAAGCAGTCCCGTTCCCTATACTAGCGAAGTACAGAGCTTTCTTTGTCAAGAACTGGGCTGGCAAACCTTGTATGCCACCCTTGGTAGTCATGTGAGTCCTGACCTCAGACTCATCCAAATGAATTGCTCTTGCAATGGTCTGATTCTTTGGAATTTCTTCCAGTCCAGAAAATGGAGCTTGATCAGTGATGTGTAAATCGATCAGGTGAGAATATTCCTCCAGCGTTGGTGCTAGCTGGTAATCCGGGAATATAAAGCAGTGATAAACTGGATCGTAGAATTGAACGAGCGCGTCCATGATTCCCTCAATCACATGGACCCTTAACAGAGGTAGCAGACCTTCGTATTTGGCTCTGAAGGCCTCTTGGTTTGTGATCATTCTTGCCAAACCTCTTAAATCCTCTAGTTTTGGAATCCTGAAGGTGTACTTATGAGTTCTCCTTCTACCGAAATCCATTAGCGTAATCCTTTTCTCTGATATTTGCAATCACAGTCTTAGTTTAATTTGAAAAACAAAGAGACTAGAAGAGAAATTTTTGAATGTTTTAATGTTTTTTAAATGAATGCATGAATGCAGCACACAAAAACATAAAAAAAACATGGGGTCAAAGGGTCGTTGTCATGAAGTCAAGGCTCTACCCATCCCCAAAGGTTTATACTAGGGTGATTTTTGTACCAGTACTCATTATCATCAGCTCCTCCCAGGAAAGCAAAACAACAAGCGGATCGCCAGCGAGTTGTAGAGCAATCTTAGAGTAAGTGCCATTGACCGAGAATAGATCACCAGCCTCAACTGAGGGTAGTATCGCGTGACAACTATTTCCGATAGTTTTCGCACTACAAAAGGGTTGGCTCCTTAGCTTCTCAGACATCACAATCGGCCCATTGCCTATGAGAGGGAATGGGTTGCATTGGTCAGCCTCCACTGAGGTTGATGGTCGACCTCGTCGCCATCACTTATCTTATGTGTATACTCAATCTTTCCACATGCGGCATCACACACATTCCCATTAGCAGAAAAATAAACATGTATAGCAATTAGGAAAAGCAGTATATATATTTGTCCTAAACATCCTAGACCTTTAAAGCTACGAATCCTAAGTTCCTGACAGAAAATGGGTTCCCCGGTGGAAGCCCCAATATGTGTTATTCACATAAGTGAAGAGAAAAAAGGTTAGAAGGGCCCCACGGTGGGCGCCACTTTTCTGTAGCGAGCGATTTTGGACGCGGTTCTTAAGCGCTGTCGCTCTGTGGGGTTAGTTTACTACAGGTTGATTCATTTTTTATCCTATTAAAGCTGATGAAGGAAGGGAAATAGATGTCTCCAATTAACCCTACTTGCATACTGACTTTAAATAGCGGTCTGTTAGGTTACGGATGCGATCAACGTGGTGGGTCCTTTCTTGTGCTATTTTGACAGAATGACAGGTTTCTGGCGGGGAACAAGGATTAGGATGTTAGGACTGATGCTTTTTTATGAGAGTATGGGATTTTGGGTTTTTGTTTTGTGTGCTCGCTAAGATCTTTTCTTTCGATCTTATGCCTACGTATTCCCGTTTACCGAAACAGGGAAATCAGAGCGTTCGTAGTTCCTCCTATTCTATGGGAGGAAATGGTATTTGGTGTCTTGTTCAAAGCCCAAGACGTAAAGCGAAAGGGATTTTGTATCTTGTTCAAAGCCCAAGATATGAAGCTAAAAGGGTTTGTCTTTAGAGAGAATTCGTCATCTCTAAAGAGGGTCTGTTTGTCACTACTGTTGGGTGACTGGTTATAAAGGAGGATTACTTTAACCGGGATGTGTGAATCCGGCAATGCCATAATTTCCTTTATATGGGTTTTTTAACTTGAAGGAGAAGACTTTAACTCAGTGTAGAGCAATGCCATCTTCCCTTAGGAATTTCTCATGCTAAAAGAAGGACAGTGGCATGGATGTAGATGATCTAGAGGCTTGCCGCTTACAGCGATTAGATGAAGGGGAAATAGTTGTTGATGTTTGTGTACTGTGAACGAGGCACAACTTTGAGGGTAAAAGGTTGATTAGATCAACCAGTGGTTTTCTTATACAGAGCCTAACAGGAGGCTATTATGTGTCTCGTACAAAGCCCGAGAGGGAGGCTAAAAGGTTTTTGACTCGACGATATAGTCTTTTGGTATCTCGTATAAAGCCCGAGATGGAGGCTATTTGACTCAACAAGAGAGTTTTTGTATCTCGTACAAAGCCCGAGATGGAGGCTAAAATTTGTTTGGCTCAATAAGAACCTTTTTTGTATCTCGTATAAAGCCCGAGATGGAGGCGAAAGGGGTGATTGACTCGATGAGGGAGTCTCTTATGTGTCTCGTACAAAGCCCGAGAGAGAGGCTAAACATTGTTTAACTCCGCTGGGGAGAATCATTGTACAAAGCCCAAGAGGAGGCTATTGTAACTGTTTCAGTTGAGTGATAGGTCCAATATACTGATTTTGAAAGAGAAAATCAGTTCTTATATGAGCAAAATTGTACTCAAGGATTTGATTCGAGGATCCGGGTTATTCCTGTTCTTTAAGGAAGTGGGAAATCCGAAGGGTATTGAGACTGTCCGAGTCTACGGGTTTTCTTCCTATTTAACGAAGGGGTCACTTGAGAATGTCTTTGAGACTCAAGGATATTAGACTGTCCGTGTCTAGAGTTTTATCTTTTGTACTATGCTTTGAGAAACAGTAGTAGACTCTTTGAAAGGACTGTTCTATGCAGATGACTAAGTTCTGTTCCTATACCTCTAGGAGGTCGTTGGGACAATTTGTACGAAGCCCAAGAGGAGGCTGGAATCTTTTAAGAAGCCGTCGGGTCCTTGTACGAAGCCCGAGAGGAGGCTATCATTCCCAGAGGAAGAGATCATTATACGAAGCCTAAGAGGAGGCTGTGAATACTTCTAAGAAGCCGAGAGGTCCTTGTACTAAGCCCAAGAGGAGGCGGGGTTGCTTTTAGGAAGCCTGTGGGTCCTTGTACGATGGCCAAGAGGAGGTCGATGCTTTTAAGAAGCCCGTGGGTCCCCAAACCCCGAGAAATTCAAGACAGGCTATCCACGAGGAATAGATCAAGCCAGGAAAGTCTGAGAATTTGGAAGAAACTCAAAGATGCCATTCACGGAGAATACATTCATCTCTGGGAGTAGAGTTTCTTGACAATTCCTAATGAGGATAGCCGAAGAGAAGACTGTATCTGGTGATCCTATTGGGGATCTAGGTGTCTATTTCTACGCATAAACGAAACGACTTCACCTAGTACTAGACGTAGTTGCCGAGGAAACTCTAAATATCTATACTATTATTAAACAGTTGATATGAGTTTATGAAAGAAGACTTACAGGGAAACAGCCCCACAATATAGTTATATGTATATGAAAGCAGTAAACGAAAGCGTGTAAACACTTACTCGGTTGTAGAGCTTCCATGCTGTTTGGTTAGTTGTTCAACAAAGAAAGATTGAAAACAACAGTATATTTCAAAATCAAAGGAGAAAGTGCTTTGAAAAAGAAAGATTTGGGACTTATAGCTCAAGGAGAGGCCCAGGGTTTTACCAGTGAGCGCACTGTTGTTTTGTACAAAGGGACTTATACAAGTGACTGAGGCCCAAAAAAGTTTTCTGTATAAAGGGATGGGTCTTACACTCTCTCAAGAGGCCCAAAAATTTTTAAAGAAAAAGAGTGGGGCTTATAACACGAGGGTAGGCACAGATGATTTTTCGTTTGAAATGGCGATCGCGCCGAGATTCTCTTTTAACGCGAAGGGACTTATACAATAAGTGAGGCCCAAAATGTTTTGGTTAAAAGGGGATTGGGTCTTACACTCTATTAGAGGCCCAAAAGTTTTGAATGGGTCTTATAGCTCGAGGAGAGGTCCGGAAAGTTATTTTTCAAAAGGCGACGATCGCGCCGTTTGTTTTTGACGGTATCAGGACTTATACAATACACAGAGGTCCAAAAATGATTTGGCCAAAAATGGTTTGGGTCTTACACTCTATTAGAGGCCCAAAGTGTTTTGAAAATGATTTATGAGGGTTGAATTAATCCAAAAACCCTAATTTGTTTTCAAAATGTGTTTTAATTGAATAAAAATTCAATTAAAATGATCAAAATTGTTTAACATATGAAAAACAAATTGTGATATTGGATTAATGCTTCAAAAATTAAGTATTGACCTACAAAATAATTAGAAGGCATTAAAAGTTGCAAAATCAATGTGGAAAAAATATTTTAAATGTCAAAAACAATTAAAACATTAATTCTTTGCAAAAATATCAATTATATAAAATAAATAATATTTTTGGGATTTTTTGGGAAAATAAAACATGTTAACATTTTTATGAATTATTAATAAAAGAATCAACTCAAAATCATTAAAACTCAGAGAGAAATTAATTTTTGAATCAATTAAATAAAATCACAAAATTCAAATATTTGAATTTTCAAAAAATGGCGCCAAGAACACACCAAGAACACGCGCGTGTTCTGGGTTTGCCCATATTTGCATTTTCTCTTCAATCTCACTGAATACTTGATCATATCATGTAATCCACATACCAATCAACTCGTTTTAACCTCACGATCATGTCTATGGCAATTAATTTCATTTAAATTAAGCATAAAACAAGAAATCACGAAAAATCCTCAAGAACCCTAGATTCTGCATGAAGGCTAGGATTTTTGATACACGATTCAAACAATGCAATTAATTGAGGGGAAACATTCCATGCATGATTATGAACATATGGTCAAATTATTTTGCTGCAAAAATTGCATGGATCATAGAGTTAGAAGAGCTCATGCTTACCTCTTGCAGCTGGTGATCATGTTTTGTGTTGGAGGTGTTACAGCTAGGTTCCAATGATCTAGATAGCTTCCCTAGGTGCTATGGAGTGTATCTGGATGCTTGAAATGGATTGAAATGGTTTGGAGCTGAAGATGGTACCTCAACTGCCAAACTGTCAAGAAATTGAGCAATTGGCTAGTGATGTTGTGAAATCAGTGTTCCAGATGTTATGTGAGTGTTTGGATCACTTCTATATGATGTATGTGAGGTGTGTGAGTGATTGGTTTGATTGGAAAAGCTCTCAAACTCAAAACCCGATAGTGACTTGCCTTGGAAGGCAAAATTGGAGTGAAAGAAGAGATTTTGAGGAAAGCATTTGTTCGATGGCTTTGGTGTACTCAAACTGATCATAATTGAGCTCTATTTATAGTAGAGTAAGTTTGTTTTGCAAGGAATAGTGAATGGCAACTGCTGAGTAGGTTTGGCCAATGTTGGCAAATGAAAATCCAAGTCTCCTCTAGCCATTGACTAGAGGTTAGGGCACAGGCTGCTGGTCCCCTTGGTCTTGGATAAGTCTTGACTGAATTTAGTTGCTAATAGCTTAGTTCATGCCACCTTGATGCTTCCATTGAATGCTCTAATCCAAAATTGGAGTCTTGTCCCTATTTTGGCAATTCTAGGTTCAACATGCTATTTCTTGTTCCAAAGACTTTGGAGGCTTGGCTCAGTGATTGTCCCCTTTAGATTTAATCCTCAGAGGTGCCCAAGTGGATAGGAGCATTTGGATTTGGCTGATTTTGGCAAATCGACCAAAAGTGTAAAAATCTGCCTTGCCTTGGAAGATTTCAGCAAGGTAACTTGCCAATGTCATATCTCATGGCTCAAGTTGAATTTGGTAATGTTCTTGGTCATTTTGGAAAGCCCTTACATGATACAACAACTGTTTGAACATGTTTTGCTTTGATCTCTTTTGAATCCAAGTGAAAAAAACCCCTACATTTAGAAAAAAGTAAAGGCAGATTCTGACTTAGTGAAATTTTCACTAAGTGTTGGAACAAAGTGACTTTTCTTGATTTTGATCACTCCATAACTCAAAATCCATGAGGAATTTGGACATAGGTCAGTATGAAGCTTTTGTAGAGGGCAATGTGATCTACAAATCAAGCTTTGAATGGGGAGCAATGACCTTGTGGTTTAGCAGTTATGGTCCTCCAAAGTTGGCACATTAGTGTCACTTTTTCCATAACTTAGAAATTTTTCTAAGTTTTTATGGTTACCCCTTTTACAAGTTATCCCACTTTCTTTGATTTTTCTTGATGAATGATGATTCAAATCATACATTAACATCATTTTAGGGTTACAAATCCATTTTGGTGAAAAATCTCAAAAAGGTCAAAGTTGACTTTTGTGCACAGTTGACTTTTTATCCGATGAATTCCAAACTGTTCAATTCTTCAGGAAATCATGTCCTTGACCTAAATCAAACTTGTTGGACATGTTCCATGGGTGTCATAGGGTATATTGAATCAAGTCTTAGGGTTTGGGAGCATGTCCTAGTCAAAAGTCAAATTTACAGTTGACTTTCCTCGCGAAACCCTAATTGTGGTGCAGATGAAATTGAAACTTGTTGGTCAAGCTTCTTGGATTAATCCATTGTTGCAAATGGATCAATATGGTATATTAAAGACCCTCAAATCATATCTTGAGGTCTTGGCTCATGATTTGTCCCAAAAGTCAACTTAGGGGTGAATTAGGTCAAGAAACCCTAATTCCTCATTTTTGAAGAATGCATCCCCTAAGGCAAAATTGTCTTGATGCTTAGGTCCATGAGGTTCCATGGAGTATATTAGGTTATGTTTTGAAGCATTGGCTTGTGCCCAGATGAAAAATTTCCACCTGGAGGCCCTGGTCGACCAAAACCCTAATTTGGTGACACTGTCGATCTTGAGACTTAATCCACCTAGAAGGGAGCAACCTTGTGCTTAATCCTTGAAGTGGGAGTCCTTTTGATCCATTGTGGATATGTTAGAGGCTAGACAAGTTGAAGATCAAGTCAATCTTTGATTGATCCTTTGTCTAAGGCTCTGAGAGGGCTTAAAACCCTAATTTTGATTGTAGTGAATGCTCAACAACCCTTGAGGCATTTGATGAGGCATGATGGTTCATCCATATTGTGATGATGATTTGCACAATGATGGGAAATCTTAGTGGTCAAAATTTGGGGTATGACACTAACAAATCTAGAAATATTTACTAATGCATGTTAGAACAAACTTCGACTACAACACACATTACTTCGACAAAACACATGCGAACAAACTTCGACCTTATGCTTAATTCCCGTCGAACTAGAAGCTACCCTTCGACCATATTAGATTTTGATCCAATATCTCATAAATCTCCACCTTGGAACAAACTCTATAACATCAAGGAACAAACTAGCTTTCTTCATGCAGCTTTATCAACTGTATACAGTGGAAAAGCTTGCAACTAAGCAATGTCTTTTCAGTTTCCGTTAACGCAACTTCCAAACAACCTTGTGAACCAATAGGGCTTTCATCTTCAAGCGCCACAGACCAAAATTGTTCACTCCGGTGAACTTTTCAATCTCATACTTTGTTGAAGGCATCTTCTCCACGCTCACTGCATCAATTTGTTGGTGAAAAACGATACCGGATTAACAAAGTATATTTGGTTTCTTGAACACCAAGAAATCCACAGGGTAGAAAAGAAGGAAAAACCTTGAACAAACAAACGAAACCCTATTAGGGTTCACAAAGGAAGAGAAAAGAGTATGAAGAATAGAGAATTTGTTAAATCTGTTTTACTATTCACTTTCTCAATAGGGTTCAAAGATTACAAGTGAATACCAACAATTAACCTCTCTCAACGTAATAAGGATTTGCCACACAAATTTGGTTATAATCTGCTATCCTTTCCTTTCTCTTTCATACAATATTACAAGTATACAAGAATAACAAAATAACCTCTCTCATTTGAATTAGGATTTTATCTTCCTATTTTTCCTTATACAAGATGAGAAACTAGCATGCTAGTTATAAGAAAACTAACACACTAACCTAATGGGCTTTTAAACAATTACCCATTACAAGCTAACTTAGGCTACAAGCTAACTTAAATAATTGGGCTTACAAGGAATGCCTAATTCAATATGCTAACAAACCTAGAAATATTGACTAATGCATGTTAGAACAAACTTCGACTAAAACACGCATTACTCCGACGGAACACATGCGAACAAATTTCGACCTCATGTTTAATTCCTGTCGAACCAAAAGCTACCCTTCGACCATACTAGAGTTGGATCCAATATCTTACATACATGTTATTGTTGTTGTTGAGGTATGTTTGATAAACGCGTTGTGTTAATATTAAGGGTAGTTTATGATTTTGTAGATAAATGATGTTGTTTGTGTTATTTGTCGATCAATGGTTTTGTTTTGTTCATAAGCTTATGATTTGGTTCACATATTTTTTGTTAGAGTATGTTGATGATTTATTTAGATATTTATATAAATGTTATTGTTGGGGGTATATTTGATAAATGTGTTATATTAATGTTAAGTGTAGTTTAGATTTTGTAGATAAATGATGTTGTTTGTTGATGATTTAGTTAGATACGATGTTTTTGTATAAGTATGTTAATGTTAATGTTATTGTTTATAATATTAATAATGTTATTACTTGGACATTGTAGCTATATCATGTTGTTTATTTAACATGTTTAAGAAGATGAGTTTATTATATCGTATGTGGTTTGAGTGTTTTACCAATCTCTAATTTAATATATAACTTATCGAATTGAATTAGAAAATAATAATATGAAAAATTAAGTTATGTTAGAAAAGAACAACTTACATTGATCAATGTTTTACGAGCTTTCTGCAACCCTTTATCTGCATCTCGCTCTTTGAAGATTAAAATTTGGTTCAATACTTTCTAACTCTTCAATCAATGCTTCATTTTTTACTAGTACTTTCTAACTCTTCAATACTTGCAAAGTCACTAGTACTTTGCAGATTAAACTAGTAGTGAAGGAAGTGTTGGTTGAAGAGCTAGAAGCATTGAATCAAATTCTAATTGTTAAAGAGAGAGATGCGGATAAAGGGTTGTAGAAAGCTCGTGAAACATTTATTAATGTAATTTGTTCTTCTAATTTACCTTAATTTGTCATATTATTGATTTCTAAATCAGATTGTAAAGTTATATGTTTATTGAGTAGTTGATAAACATAAGTTATACTAAACTCAAGTATATATATATATATATATATATATATATATATATATATATATATATATATATAAACGGTGGCTAGGAATAAGCATGGTGAAATATTTTATGCTAAGTATTTCAATACGGTTGTAACTTTCAACCGTGGAAAAAATGTTAAAAAATTATCAAATTCTGGCACTGGGTATCGAACCACTAACCACTATTACAAAAAACGCTTGTTAAGTCCGACGTGAAATGCATATTACCTCGGGTATAGAAGTGAGGTAATGGTGGGTGACATGATAACTTGTCACTTATCACCTCGGTGTTATTAAATCCGAGAGGTAAAGTTAAATGCACACGGATTCGAACTCCATCAACAACACTTTTGTTTTTAAAAAATTGTTACATTGTTTACCCAGAATATTACAATGTTTACACATAATATTACATTTTTTAAAATTAAAGTCAAATTCCCTAGAGAACCAAATAAAAATCAAGTCCCCTGAATATCTATACTTTAGATCTTCGAATTATTGAATCTTGGGGAAGATCAAATGCTGGGTACAAGGTTTATCTCTCCAGATCTTGCATGCATTTGATTTTGAAGGAAAATAAAATAAGGGTTAGATAAATAAACTGAATATTCAAATATGTGATTTTGTGCTCAAATAAATATTTAAGAAAACAATCGTTAAACCCGTGTAATTTTCTGCTCTTACAATCCATCTTAGAGAACTTTTCCAAACGTCTTTATATTTTAAGCAATTCATGTTTCATTTAGGTTAGATTTTTAATATTCAACATGTTTTTACAACGGGTGTCCATTAGGTTTCAAGCGGATCACTAATGATAAATTCTTGAGCGTTGATAAGCATTAGGAAGTTGTGAAAAAACTTATGGTTCGAGAGTTAAAGTTAACTGAACAATTTTGAGATTTGAGTTTAGTATGTGAAAAAACTTGTGACAGTGTGAGGATGGATATGTTGAAGATTGTTAGTGCGTGAGACACTTTTAGTGAGGAGAGAATAGAGAGAGAATAAGGAAATAAGGATTTTATTATTGAATTGTGCAAATAATGATACAAACTAGGACTATTTATATACAACCCTAATTGGGCTTGGACTAACACAACTTAGATTATATTTAAATATTAAATTTAATCAAATCTAATATAATATTTTAACACACCCCCATAATCCAAGTTGTCGAGTCTACGCTAGTTATAGTCGATCTGAACTATTCCTAATTTCTTTCTCAAATTCAGGAATCTGTCAATCTTTAATCCTTTGGTGAAAATGTCGGCCAACTGTGCTTCACTTGAGCATTGCCTAACTTCAAGTTCGCCTCAATTTACCTTTTCCCTCAAGAAGTGAAATCTGACTTCGATATGCTTATTCCTTCCATGCAGAACTAGATTCTTCGCCAGATTTATGGCTGACTTGTTGTCGATTTGCAACATAAGAGGTTTCTTCACTTCGACTTCCATTTCTTCAAGTACTGATCTGATCCAAATTGCTTGACATGCAGCATAGGATCATGCTATATATTCAGCTTCACACGATCACTACTAGAAAACTGCGTTTTAGCTTCGAATTTAGCCTCGGCCACCGACACCGACGCTAATTAGCCTCGGTCAAACCAACGCTATTTAAACGCAAAAAAGCCATTTTATAGTTACATTTTTACCATTATTTTAATTTAATTTAATAGACATGGCTATGCCGAGGATAGTTTTTTTCTAATTTTTGAATTATTTTTTTTAATATATTAGACACGGTGTGTCCAATGCTAATTATTAATTTATTTTGCAATAATTTTTATTTTATGTATTAGACACAGACGAATCGAGGCTAAATATTAAATTTTATTTTTATTATTAAGTAGACACAGATTTTCTTAATATTTTATTAATGTATTTTTAATTTTGTTTAATAGACACAGATTAACCGAGGCTAATTATTAAATTTTTTTTTATTTGTATTATTAATTAGACACAGATGATTCAAGGCTAGTTATGTGAAAAACATTTGTAATTTAAGCAATTGTTTTATATAGTTTAATATATAATTATTCAATTGGTTTAATATACTATAAACACTGAGGAAAAATTGAACAAAAAAAAATAAAACTGCCCTATTTACTTAAAACTTCCCTCTCTTCTTTTCCCCTTTCCCTCTTCCTTTTCCCACTCCTTTTTCTTTCTCTTACGTTTACCTAAAAACCCTAAAAGTTGTCTTCTACAATTTCAATAATCTAGAATCAAACAACTGCAAGATCATCTTCGTACGAAAAAATCAAAGAATCATGTACTTTTTCTTCTGATTTCAAAATCAAAAAATCTGTTGGATCAATACGATTTCGTTTTTTTTACGATTTTTCATCTCTTCGTTAGATAGTTGAGAGATGGGGTGAACCAACTGCAAGATCATCGATTCTGTGTGTTTCATGTTGTGGTTTTTGATGAGCAGCAAGGTTGAAGATTTAATGGTGGTTTGAGGAATAATCGAAGATGAGATTGAGCAGAGATTTGTTGCCTCAAGAGCTTCTTGCAGAATGAAGAGGGTGGGGATGTATTTATAGTAGAGGAGGTAAGAAATGAATGAAAGTTGTCGTTTGAGGTTGTTTTGCTCACGTATCGTGTGTATCATATGCGAAAAGGTTTGTGTGGTACGGTTTTGAGCTGGAGGTGTACAAGGTTGAAGGGTTGTAGTGTGTGTCGTTGAGTGGGGTCCTTATTTTGTGGGTTTTTGTTTAGCAAGTTTGTGCTAATTTTTGGTTCGTCTGTGTGGTTCGTGCGTAGAGTAACGGTTTGTCGTTTTTTGCAATTGGTCTGGCAATTGGCAAGTTTATTGTTTTGGCTTGATGTGTGGTTGATGGTTTAGGTGCGTTGTGGCTGCGAGTTGATTTTGTTGTAATTGTTTTTGCTTTTGGTTGTACAGGTTCGGGTGGATTGTGTGGTGCGGTACGTGAATTCAATGGTGTTCACCCATTTGAATAGTTTTTGAAACAGCCGTCTCCACCGAATTGAGCAGTTCCAAAAATTGTGAATCGTTTGTTTGAGTAGACTGTGAAGCTGGCATCGTCTTTGGAACTGTCTGGCATAGTAGCACATGGTGCTTCCTATAACATTGTGTAAGCATTAGTATGGGGTGCTTTATAAACTTAATGACTATTCTGTTATGATTATATTTTTCCGAGTGCATTCCTCACTGTCTTTTTTAAGTGGCTTACTGTTATCTATTTTTTTAATTTAACCATAATACTTTCAGTCTTTCCACTTAAATCTTGCATTAGACTTGTTGATATGGGTGTCTTATATTTGAAATGTGGTTAATGGTTAAAATATGATGACTCAATTTCCATTGATATGTTATAAAGTTTAATAATTAGATAACACGTTTTATTCATTCAGTACATGATATCAATGACTAATTTCTGGCTGATACATTATTCATATTTGATAGTTGTGAATATATATGATGGAAATGAAATGATTTTGTTGATAATTAACAAAAATTTATTCAATGCAAATATGTATTTATTTTAGCAATTGAGCTTGTTTGACTAAAGAGGTTTAGTTTTTTCTTCTAAGTGCTTTACTGTGTTTGTCTTGTAGGTCCAGTTTGTGGTAGTTATGTTGTATATATGAGAATGGAAAAATATTATTAGACATAACGAGATTGGCATTTGTATATTTTTCTTGTTCTAACAATGCTTCAAGAATCAAGGTATTAATGGTGGCGAGTTGGTAGAAATGATTGAAATTGTAATCACTATTTTTTTCATCATGACATTTGATTATCTAATTGCTAATGTATCTATTTATGTCTTCAATTGGGACATCCATGCAATTTTATGAGTTTTTTTGTTTATACATATATTTCTGCAGAACCGATTAAAAACCAAGTCTTCGAAATTTTTCTTCAATCACTTCTTATATATGATCTTGACCAAAACAAAACTTTCGATTTTATTTTTCTGTCCAGTTATTGTATTCATGGAGGTGATGAAATGCTTGTGTTAAAACATTCTAGTATGTACCACTAGTGATAATATTATTTTGTAGTGACCGAGACATGTCAAATTATGATTGTAGGTTGATGGTGGATTTGGGCCTTCAGCCATAGACCCAATAGATAGAAGGAAAAATATAACTAGTTGATTCAACTCGCCCCCACTGAGCTGAAAATCGGCGATGGCTCCCGGAGCAGCTTTAGAGAAGTTTGTGTTTTAGGAACATGTCTCTTAATAGTGTTTCCTTGAAGGTTGTCGATCTATTTCAGTTTCAAGCACCAGCACATTGCCCGCCCACCAGGATGTGAGTCAACGTTTCAATGGGGATGCCGCAATGATTCCGAACTTGGTATGGAAAAATGAGTGTTGAATAGTTTAATATGAGTAAAATAGTAGTTTGAATTTTTAGCTTGGTCTAAGATCCAATTTAGCTTGGCATGTTGAATAGCATGTTTAGTTCTGTTCCTTGTGGTTCCATGCTCTTTTATAAAACTAAAAGAACCACTTTAAAATCTTTTGTTAAGTATTGTAAACCCTGCCCGGAATAACGTTATAGCTTACAAGGATGGTATGCAACTTCAATGAAGTCAAAATATATCTAAAAAGTAATATAGTTATATCATTGATTCATGTCACTGTATTGATTTGTTGAATTTCCTTTAGTTGTATTGTTTATTTAATATCTTTGCGAGTATTAGGCAACGAATTCTTAGGAAGTGCACTGTTTCTCAAAGCAATTTTTGTGTCGCTATAAAATCCTGGAAAAACCATTGTGCGCTGATTCATGAATTTATCCACTGCAAGTGGAACTTGTAATTGATTACTTATAATTTTTTGTCAATTTTCATATTGTACCTGTATTCATGAATTTATCCACTGCAAGTGGAACTTGTAATTGATTACTTATAATTTTTTTTTTTGTGTTGAGACGTTTGTTTTGTTTATAGTAGAAAACATTCATATTGATATGTGATTTATAAAACTACATGGTCCTTTTGATGGATGGCAAAAGCAGCCAAGGTTGAATTTTGTTACTTTCTAAGTACTTCTATCATAACGTTGTAATAGATCTTATGGCATTCCAAGACTTATGAATCAGTGCTTACACAATTATGTTTAGTGCTTAACAACCACTATAAGATTAAAAAATGCATCATCTTGTTATTATTAGTTTTATTGCTTTCAATATCTTGTTTCCTATGATCATTGGATAAATTATTTTAATGAATTGTATTATAGGATCTGATTTTTTTATAGTTGGCATGTTTCAGGATTTGATTAGTGGAGAGGTTGTCTTTCGAAGGAGTTTGTTAAAGATGAAGATTTTGGCACATGAATTTGAAGGCACCTTGAGAGTTCTGTTAGCTCTACTATTTTATTTTTTTTCTAATTGATTTTCTCCCGGTTGATGCACTGCGTGTAAATAGATCAAAATTGAAGGAGTGTCAATAGCTCTTCTCTGTTTGGATATTTCAAATGTATTTTTTGACATTATTCCATCACTTAGAATGTTGCACACTTTTGACATTACTCCTCATTTGTTCATGAATTATATCGGCTTTAAGTTTATATATTACAATGTTACAATTACTATGATCGGAATGCTGCATTGTTGCCTTATCATTTGTTTGCTGCAACTTAGGGTCTTAATTTCTCACAGTTGTTGAGCCACTTCACTGACATGGATGATTTTGTGGTTGTTGAAAAGTCGTAGAATTTGTGTAGGACTATTAGAATTACCAAGAATTTGTGTAGGACTACTAAAATTACCAAGAATTAGTAGGGTCTATAATTTGAATTTAGCCTCGGTTAGGCCGAAGTTAATTATTTTGTTGACGTTTGACTTTAGCTTCGGCCAAATCGAGGCTAAATATTTTGTTGATGACCTTAGCCTTGAAGTATCTGACGCTAAATATTTTGTTAGCCTCGACCAGGCCCATAGCTTAATATTTTGTTGACTTATGAAGTTTGACTTTAGCCTCGGCCAGACCTAGGCTATTTTTTTTGTTGACTTTGACTTTTAAGCGTTGGCTTTAGGGTATCCTCGATTTAGACTCGGCTAAACCGAGGCTAAATTAGACACGGCTCATTTTGGCCGAAGCTAAATATTAGCTTCGAGTGCTTTAGACTAACCCCGACACCGAGGCTAATTGTTTAGTAGCGTCGGTTTTTTGCCTTATTGCGTCGAAAAATGGCCGAGGCTAAATACAGTATTTCTAGTAGTGGATGAAAATGCCATCACAGGTTACTTCTTCGAACACCATGAGATTGGGGCACCAAATACTTGAAAGAAATAGCCAGTTGTACTTCTTCGATCTTCCTTATCTCCACACCAATCAGCATCTGAAAAGCAATTAACTACTGCTCCTTTGCCTTCAAAATCTCGTCAAAATAGAATTCCAAAATCTGTTGTTCCTCTTAAGTATCTCAGAATTCTTCTTGCAGCATTCATGTGTGACACTCTTGGTTCACCCATGAACTTGCTCACTAATCCGACTGCGAAACCTATATCAGGTCGATTGTTGTACACATATCTCAGAGATCCAACTATTTGTTTAAACAAAGTTACATCAATTTTGTCTTCCTCTCCATGTTTCTCCAACTTCAAGTTTGGTTCGACAGGCGAGGATGCATGATTCGAATCATCCATTCTGAATCTCTTGAGTATCTCTTTGACATACTTCCTTAGATGCAGCATCATACCTTGCTTCGACATTTGAAATTCCATGCCTAGGAAATATGACAACTTTCCCAGACCCGACATTTCAAATTCCTTCTTCATCAGCTCTTTGAACTTCGACAAGTTCTTCAGGCTATTTCCAATTACTAGCAAGTCATCGACATATAAGCATATTATTGTTATATCTTGTGCCACAACTTGAACATAGACACCATACTTCGATTTTCATTTTACGAATCCCAATTCGACCAAGTATGAGTCGATCTTCTTGTTCCATGCCCTAGGTGCCTGCTTGAGACCATAGAGCGCTTTGTGCAACTTGTATACTTTACTTGCTTCCTCATGAATCACAAACCCAGGAGGTTGTGTGACATACATCTCTTCTTCTAAAGGTCTATTCAAAAATGATGATTTCACATCTAAGTGAAATGTTGACCATCCTTGCTTGCATGCCAAGGCCACCACTAGTTGAACAGTCTCAAGTCTTGCTACTGGAGCAAATACTTCAGAGTAGTCAAGCCCTTCTCTTTGAAGAAACCCTCTAGCTACTAATCTTGCTTTATGTCTTGTTATCGACCCATTAGCATTGTGTTTTAACTTGAACATCCACTTTACTTCGATAGGTTTTGTATGTGCTGGAAATTCGACTAACTCCCATGTGTTGTTTCTTTTGATTGCCTGTAAATCTTCGACCATAACTAACTTTCACTGTTGAATTTTTAAAGCTTAGTTATGGTTGATTGGTTCAGCATATGCATGTAAAGAAAAATGAACTAATTCTTCATCTGGTGTGACTTCATCATCACCAGTCACTTCATAATCATGAAGTCTTGTTAGAGGAACTCTATTTCGCCGAGGTCTTTAGCTTGTTTCAGCCACAGCCTCTGTGTCGGGAATGTCAGCAACTGCTTCTACTTTGACTTCGACTGGATTCTCAGCAATTCCTTCAACTTTGACTTCATCAGTTTCTTCGTTGAAATCAGAGCTCATCAATGGCTTGTTAATTGAATTACTAGAATTCCAATCCCTGACAGAATTTTTATCAATCACAATATATCGACTCAATATAATCTTCTCATTAATTGGATTGAATAGCCTGTATGTACCCGTCTTATGATATCCTACCAGAATCATAGGTTCACTCTTGTCATCAAGCTTCCTTCTTCTTGCATCAGGAACATGCTTGTAACACATAGAGGCAAACACCTTCAGCTGACTCACTGATGGTCGTTTGCCACTCCACACTTCTTCAGGAACCTTGTTCTTCAATTGCTTAGTAGGGCACCTGTTCAGGATATAAACCGCAGTCGAAACATTTCCACCCCATAAAGATTTTGGCAAATTCTTCTGCTTGAGCATACATCTTGCCATATCCAATATGGTTCTGTTTCTTCTTTCAGCAATTTCATTATGTTGAGGAGTATAAGGAGCAGTTACCTCATGATCAACACCATGTTCTGTACAGAATTTTTCAAACATCTTCGATGTGTATTCGCCACCTACATCGGTTCGCAAAACTTTGATCCTCTTCTCACTCTGGTTTTCGACAAGCATCTTGAATATCTTAAAAATTTCAAATACTTCATCCTTTCTCTTGATCACATAGATCCATAGCTTTTGACTAAACTCATCGACAAACGAAAAAAATATTTGTTTCCACCAATGGTATGTTCTTCGAACGGCCCACATACATCTGAATGTACAACATCGAGTATGCAGGATGATCTCATTGGCATAGTCGAAAGGAAAGAATTTTGGATTGCTTTCCGGCTAGACAACCTTCACAGAGTTTGTCAGGCATCTCAAGACTTGGAATACCAGATACCATATCTTGAGTAATCAGCTGATTGAGTGATCTAAAGTTCAAATGTCCAAACCTCAAATGCCACAACCAACTATCCTTGTGGTCGACAAAAATTTTTAGACATTGTACTTCAGTCGAACTGATCATGGTCTTAAACGTCCTGTTTTTCGACAACGGAGATTTCAAGACCAAATTGTTCTGGGTGTCGAACAATTTTAAAACTCTATCTTTCATTACAACTGAGAAGCCATTTTTGACCAGTTGTCCAACACTTAACAGGTTGCACTTCAGTCCAGGTACATAAAACACATCTCTGATCATAGCTTTCGCTCCATTACTCAGTTGAAAAACTATGTTTCCAGTACCTTCTACTTGCAACGAACTGTTATCAGCAAGTTTTACCTTGCTCTTCTTCGACTCATCAAAATCTGCCAACCACTGCTTTCGACCAGTCATGTGATTTGAGCAGCCTGAGTCGAGGAATCAAATCTTGGATTCGACATGGTTATCTGCCACTGCAGCCATAACCACCATACCACCTTCGGAATCATCTGAATCTTGGCATGCAAGGTTCGCGCCTTCGTCCTTGCCTTTTTTCGATCCATTATTTTTCTAGTACCAACAATGTTTGCCCAAATGACCCCATTTTTCATAGTTATAACACTACATACCTTTCTTATCTTCTTTGTCCTTTCGATAATTTCCTCCTTCTCTTTTTGAGGATTCAAAAGCTCTATCTTCGACCTAATCCTTGTGAGGGTTCGACCAAGACTTATTTTCTTGAGTCTTGTTGACTTTGCCTTTGAATTTGTTGGAACCACCATTCCTTTTCCATGACTGAGCCTGCAGTGCTTGTATCAAATCCTGAACTCCCTTTCTTTCGACAATCCACATCTCATGCGCCTCCAACGAACCAACTAAATCTTCCACTTTTAGGGTTTCAAGATTGTTGGATTCTTGAATAGCTACGATAACGTGATCAAAGTGAGAGGTCAACGTTCTCATTACTTTCTCAACTATCATCTTATCAGTTATGGTTTCGCCACAACCCTTCATGAGATGGATAAGTTTTTGAACCTTCAACACATATTCTGCAACTTTTTTCGTCTTCTCCCATCGACAACAACTCATATTATCGACGCAAGGTTTGCAACTTGACAACCTCGACTTTCTCAGCTCCTTTATAATACTTCACCAGAATATCCTATGTCACCTTCGTCGTTTCAGCATGAGAGATTCTGTCGAAGTTAGCAGCATCGACCGCCGTCTGAATGCAATAATCATCCTTGCAATCTTTCTTCTTGACTTCGTTGTGGGTTTTTTTCTATTCTTAGGTTGCATTTTCAGCCAACACAGGAACGCCACCAGTAACCACTTCTAGGGTATCACGGAAGCCAATTAAGGATTGCATCTATTTTTTCCATCGAATCCAATTCTTGCCGTCAAGCATTAGAAGGGAATTCAGAATGCTCTTATTACCAGTCATATTCATAGTGGTTGATTCACTTGCCCTGGAAACATGATCTCTGACGTGAAGTTCTTGAAAACTCGATCAAGAACGATAACCAGGCTCTGGATACCAATTTGTTAGTTCGTGAGACACTTTTAGTGATGAGAGAATAGAGAGAGAATAAGGAAATAAGGATTGTATTATTGAATTGTGCAAATAATGATATAAACTAGGACTATTTATATACAACCCTAATTGGGCTTGGGCTAACACAACTTGGATTATATTTAAATATTAAATCTAATCAAATCTAATATAATATTTCAACAAAGATGACCAATGATATTCTTGAAGAGATCAGAGAGGGTCAGAAGATCGACTTAGGATTAGTTGACCAGTTGGTGTCAATTAATCAAGGTCAAGGTGGTGATTTCAGAATCAACGAAAAATGTGTAATAAGTTTCAGAGATAGAGTTTGTGTACAAGATGTGCCCGGACATAATAAGAGTATTATTGAAGAATGTCACCTGAGTGGTTTGAGTATTCATCTCGATGCTACTGAAATGTTTCGAGACTTGAAGAAGGTGTTTTAGCGGTCTGAAATATAGAAGGAAATCATTGAATTTGTTTATGCATGTTTGACTTGTCAGAAGTCAAAGGTTGAACATCAAAAGTTGTTGGATCTAATTCAACCATTGAGTATCCTTAGGTGAAATTTAAATAATATTTCGTTAGACTTTGTATCTGATTTACCACGGACAATGAAGAAATATGATACCATTTGGGTGTTGGTGAATAGGTTTACTAAATTGGCTACCAAAATGACAGATTATGGAAAATTCAGAGTCTAACATTTTATTAGATATTAGATTGATATTAGATTAAAATTATGTGTTGTTAGATTTAAATTTATAAAAATACTAGATCACAATTTCTTTAAAATAGACAGAAAATTATAATATAAATATTTTTAAAATAATAATATATCCATGTAGTAAAAAAATAATAAAGTGCATAATTCTTCCATACAATGGTAGCACCCTCGAACTAGATCATAATAAAAATTATCTCTCCAGATCATGTGATCATTTGTATGATAACACAATCCAAGGTTTTATTGTTAATCCAAAATAGCATTTCTGCATAACGTTGACTCCATAAAATGTTTTAACGTTATAGCCAATAGATAATCGTAATAATCACGAGATGAAAAATCAAATAAAAACAATAAAATTTAAATAGAAAGAATAGAATTTGACGAAAAATAAAAAAAACATAGCAATTGTTTGTGAAAACATAACAGAATAAAAAAGTTACTATTAAAATGGTACAAATTGATATTTTGTACATTTCGATGTGATTTAAGATCACACATCCGATTATATTAGAAATCACATCGAATAATTTCACCCAAGTATTTTCATGAAATCTCAAATTTTTAAGTTCCAAAACTCAATTTATTTCAGATGTAATAAAAAATCTTAATATTAAATATGTTTTTAACATTGTTTCAACACATCACAATAATCACAATAACTTCAATCATGACATCTGCAATCTAAACTGCATCCACGACCGCATTTTAAAACCATGGTGTGAAGTTTTCTCCCAAAAATGAAATTTTACATATGGGAGAAATAATTGAACACGAGGCTAATTCTTGGAAAGCATAGTTTACAACCAATGCATTGAATATGATGATTTTCATGTCCTCCAAAAATGGTGCCTTCTTTAAAATATATTTTGCTATTTGAAGGTCAACTACGGTATCATCAAACTTCACAGTACATGATTTGAGGTGATCAGATATGCACTTAGGAACATACGTTGGGTATTTCCGGACTGTGAATATATCTAGTTCTATCCACTGCAAAACATATATAACATATAAGATTCTTGAAACAATAAAGAAGAGGAAAGTAATAAGGAACAAAAGCAATTCACAAACACTAAAAACCTTATCAATAGAAAGAATTTGAAGTTTGGGGCAATTCTGGAGCAGTGCCATTATATCTTTGAAGTGTTAATTAGTGTGTAAGAACAATTCAAGATGGAGTAAGTTCTGGAAGCTTCTGTAATCGGAATTGTTCTCTTTCTCAGGAAGCCTCATATTCACCTACAATAAAAAGTTTACAACATAAACATAAATCATTATTTTTATAATAAAAAAATTATGATTAATTCACACCATGCAATCACTTTTAGAACATATGTATGTGTACCAACCAAAAAGTCTTTAGGCGACCGCGGGCGATGTTGAAAATCTTTGTCATAATATATGAGGATTGAAGAAATGATTCATATAAAATTTGTAACTAACCTTAAAAATATATTTAAGAAAGAATAAAATAGGAAAATTACCCTGTTTTAAAATCTGAACATTGTAAATGGCTGTATAGGAAACAACAGTATAGTAGATATCAGCTCTAATTAACTTCGATAAACACTGAGTTCTTATATGTTTAAAGAGCGGGTGAACATCTTTCATCACTGAGTTCTCATTACATCATTTATCTTGATATTCAAATTGTTTGGGATTATCCTGGTTTGTGTTTTTGGCTTAAACTCCTAGCCTTAGGGCTAGGGGCCTTGACACTAGTCTTCCATTCTCACGGACAGTTTGGAGGTTTAGTGTTGTTCTAACCACTGTGTGAAATCATGGAATGGGTAGAAGTAAATAGGAGGAAGAAAAGAGTTGAGAACTTAAGGTATTCCGTATGGAGAGAAAGGACAGGAAAACATCTTGGTGAAAATGAGGTAATATCCTCGTTTTTCTTCACGGAAATTCCGGATCAACACAATGCCGGGGAGATGGCAAATGTGTTTAAGGAGTTTGGGACTGTTTTGGAGGTGTTTATCCCAGCTAGGAAGGATAAAAGAGGGAAGCGATATGGGTTTGTGAGGTTTAAGAAGGTTGAAGATGAAAGAAGACTAGCTATTGAACTTGATAATATCCAGATCAACGGACGAAAATTATATGTCAATATACCTAGGTTTGAAAGGAGAAGGGAGGTGGTAAACAATGTGCCAAAGACAAAACAAATGGAAAGGATGGTCAACAACAAAGATGGTATCTTCAAAAACTTTTGGAAACCAGTGAGGCAAGGGAGGTCGTTTGTGGATGTAATAAGAAGAGAACAAGGTTTAGGAAATAAGAACATTTACAATAGGTTTTCGGAGAAAACGATGGGGGGAGGGAGACCTATAGCCAACTGGAAGGGTCTGATATTCAAAATAGAAGAGGAGGAGATTAAACGGTTTGAAAAAGCATTTGTTGGCGAACTAAAGGAAGCAGGGAATTCTTATAATTTTCAGGAAATATTCCACAAAGAAGGTTTTTTCCAGATTAAAGTGACTCCAATGGGAGCCAATATGTGCCTGTTAGAAGATTTGGAAGAGAATGCACTGAAAAACTTTAGTGGAGGAAGAAGAAGCTTGGCTGAAGAACTGGTTTTCTGACATTAGATGTTGGTCTCCTGCTGAAGTAGACAAGGAAAGGCTTACATGGGTCAAGTGTTTTGGCATTCCATGTCACGCGTGGAGGAATGACTTTTTCAAACATATATCAAGTCGGATTGGAGAGTTCATTCGTTGTGATAAAGAAACTGAATCCCAATCCAAGCTCGATGTAGCAAGAATCCTGATAAAGACCAGATATACAAGCAATTTGAATGAGTTATTAAACATTGAGATCAATGGTTTGGTGTTTATCATTAAGTTAGTGGAAGATAATCATGGTCCAAAACGTATCATTCATAAGGAGCTGAAGAGGAGTAGGAGGTCAGTAGACTTAGATGAATCTGTTGTGGAAGAAACGGAGGAAGATTCTGTGGACGAAGATTTTGACGATGGAAATCCTTCATTGGAAGACGAACCAGAGGAAATTGGATCATCCAAGATTGGAGAAGATGATGCTGGGGAAGGTGAGAGTAGACCGACTGAGCCTAAGGATAGGGTCACAGAATAGGAGGCAGGTCATAAGCATGGAAATATTATGTATCTCGATGCCAACTTGGAAGCTACTACTGACAACACCAAACAGATGTATTTTGGAGGCAAAATCCTAGACTGTCACAACTCTGAGGAGACCTTAGGAGAGGAGGCATTTAATGACTTGGGGTTCCAAGACTATACGAAGGGTTAGATGAGTAAGAGAGGGGTATTGAGGAGTGGGAATGTCAGAAAAGGGGAAACGGCTGATGGTTTTGAATGTACTAACGAAAAAGTAGTTGTTGGAGCAAAAGAGTATCAGGCCTTGATATTGGGTTCATCTAAGTCTGTAGTATTGGACCTAAGGGGTGGGCCAAATGAGAGTACGTTGGATGGGCTGCAGAGGTGTATGAAACCAAAACAAAAAATCATAAGAAAAAAAAGACTTTGGAAGAGATTTATGAGAGTGTGAAGATTCCATACGAACCTTCGTATTTTGCAACACTATTACACTTTTTAGTAGAAATGAAAATAGATAAAACAAGGATGGGAATAACTAACACGACATTGATTAACTCTTCCCAATCTGGAGCAAATGATTCTAGGTACTCTGGAGGTTCCATTTTGTGTTGTGGTTCTATTTCAGATTTAGATGTGAAGAAGGGAAATGAGAGAATTTTAAGGAGATCTGAAGATGTTGCAGGTAGAGTTTGGTCCATTCTTAAATCTTTGGGTATAGAAGGAGAGGAAGATGATGAAGTCCTGGAAGGGATCTTGAGGAAGATGGAAAAAGGAGATATAACTAGAAGAGATTATCAGAAGGAGGTACAAATGATAGAACCATGAATTTGACAACATATAATATTAGAGGGTGTAATTCTTTGATTAAAAGAAGAAGGCTCAAGATGATGATCGAGAAAGATAACACTGAGTTTATTTTGTTACAAGAAACAAAATGTAAAAAAGTAGATCAAAGCTTGGTTAGAAGCATTTGGGGCAGTGATGATTTTGATTGGTCCTCCTCTGAATCTATAGGCCAGTCTGGAGGTATGCTCTCAATCTGGGATAAGAAATCCTTCTGCTCTATTTTCAGTTTCTCTGGAAATGGGTATTTAGGTGTGTTTGGTAGGTGGAGAGGTAGAGATATCTACATTGTTAATATTTACTCGTCATGCGTAACAGCTGAAAAAAGAATGTTGTGGGGGAAACTTCTTAATCTGAAGTCGAGTATGCCAAGAGGGGACTGGATTATAGGTGGGGACTTCAATGCTATTAGGTATAAAGAAGAGAGGATAGGTAGAGGGTGCTATAATCTAAATGAGATGGAGGAATTTGATGTGTTTATTGAGGATATGGAACTCTTAGACCTTCCTACAGTGGGAAATAGATATACATGGTTCAAGGCCAATGGTTCTTGTAGAAGCAGAGTAGACCGAATTCTAATCAGTGAGGATTTGTGCGACTATTGGAAAATGGTTAATCAGAAGGTGGGATTGAGAGATATATCTGATCACAGACCTGTATCTCTGGTGTTGAATAATAGGAATTGGGGTCCTAAACCTTTCAAGACTATAAATGCTTGGCTGGATCATCCAAAATTTTTAGAGTTTGTTAACGAAAGCTGGAATACTGTGATAACTTCAGGGTCTACGGGCAATGTTTTGATTCAGAAATTGAGTCATCTAAAAAGAAAGCTGAGATGGTGGAATAGAAATGTCTTTTGCATTTGTGATCTTAAAATTAAAGAAAATATCAACAGAATCAATGTATTGGAAGATGCGATGACTGAGAATGAAGATGCAATATCTGAGGAGGTTTTGAAAGAAAGAAGTAGGGTTATGGAGGAGATGTGGAGCAAACTACATACTAAGGAGAGTATTCTTCTTCAGAAAGCAAGGCTAAAATGGATAAACGAGGGTGACTTTAACACAAAATTATTTTATTCAACCATTAATAGGAGGAGGAGAGTGAATTCTATCTCACCTTCCTATGTTGGGTTAGAAGAAGAGGCAAGTGTGGAGAATGTAAAACAGGCTGTGCATGATTTTTTTGAAAGGAAATACAAGAACAATGCTACTGAATGTTTTGAGATGGATCTTACACCTTTAAACAAACTGTCTGAAAAAGATAAAGTAATGTTAGAGGAACCTTTCTTATACGATGAAGTGGTGGAGGCAGTGAATTCTTGTGAAGGTGATAGAAGTCCTGGCCCGGATGGTTTTAACTTGAAATTCTTGAAAAAAACTTGGGAGATTGTTGCACAAGACTTTTATAACTGCATTGCTGAATTTTATGATAAGGCTTACCTCTCTAAATCATTATGTTCAACATTTCTCGTTCTTATCCCTAAGGTTGACAATCCTCAATGTTTGTTGGAGTTTAGACCAATAACTTTAATTCGCAGTGTGCACAAGATTATATCAAAGGTACTAGCTGCTAGATTAAAAAGGGTGATAGGCAAACTGATATCTCCTAATCAAACAGCTTTTGTCCCAGGTGGATCAATTGGATAAGGTGTTTAGTCTGCAGAAGTTATGGATCAGTTTTAGTAAATGGGAGTTCTTCTAAGGACTTTTTGATCAATAAGGGCTTAAAACAAGGTGATCCCATATCCCCTTTCCTATTTGTTCTGATCACAGAGTGTTTGGCTCTATTGTTAAAGAAAGCAGAGTCAACTGGTTTGTTAAAGGGAATTGAACTTGAGGATAATACTACCACATCTCTATTACAATTTGCGGATGAGACATTGATTATTTGTGATGACTCATGGAAAAATATTTGGAGAATAAAAGCTGTACTAAGGGGTTTCGAGGCTTTGTCAGGGCTCAAAATAAATTACAACAAAAGCAGTATCATGGGCATTGGGATGGAGGAAAGTAGAACTCGAGCGGCTTCATCTTTCTTGAACTGTAAAGTAGGCAAATTCCCTTTCAAATTTCTTAGGTCTATCTGTTGGAGGAAGATATAAATCTGTTGAGTTTTAGAAACCGGATATCTCTTCATTGAAGAATCGATTGGGTTCATGGAGAGGGAGAATGTTATCCATTGGAGGAAGAGTCACCTTGATTAATTCTATTTTAACTAATTTGCCTATACACTACCTTGCATTATACTTAGCTCCTACAGTGGTTCTAAAGGAAATCAAATCAATCCAGAGAAGATTCTTGTGGTCGGGAGATGGTGACAAGGTGAGCATAGCTTGGGTAAAGTGGTCATTGGTCTGTAAATCTAAAGATCAAGGAGGTTTAGGGTTGAAAGACATTTGCACCTTCAACAGAGCTCTGGTGGCCAAATGGCTTTGGAGAATTTCATATGAACAGGATGCAATTTGGTCTAAGGTTATCAAGGCAAGATATAATGGTGGTTTTTCCTATTTGTTCCTTAAACAACCAGATTATTCAACTAAACAAGGGATATAATGGTGGAATAACTTGACTCGTCTTGTAAATCATTCTAATAATCAAGGGATATTCAGTATGTTGATTTGGAAAGTTGGTAATGGGAGAGAAACCTTATTTTGGAAATCAAGATGGACTGGTGGCAATGCACTTAATATGCAGTATCCTTCTTTATTAGAATCTTCCCCAAACAAGGAAATTTTGGTGAAGGACTGCGGGTACTGGACTGAAGATAGGTGGAAGTGGGATATTGTTGGGAGGAATGTGGTTCTGCCAAGTATAGAAGATGAGTCGGTTAGGGAATTGCAACAACAATTAGAGGAGATTAGTCTGCAAATTCAGGTGGAAGATACTGTTAAGTGGCCAAGTAATATTCACAATTCCTTCAGTGTCAAAGAATGCTACAAACTGTGGAGCAGAAGAGGAGATGAGGATATTATGGAAAACAATACTAAGAAGGCTCTTGAATACTTGGGGAAAATTAAGGCTCCACTGAAGGTGTTGGTCTTTGGATGGAGACTTCTATTGGACAGGTTGCCTACGCGTGGGAATCTCATAAAAAGAGGAGTTATTTATGATCCTCACGAAACATCCTGTGTTTATTGTTTTAGGGTGATTGAGGACATTAACCATTTAATTCTTGGATGTAACATTATAAAAGCTCTGTGGAGGAACATAGGCTATTGGCTTGGCGTGAAACTACAAGGAGGCTTGAGCAGTTGTGACATGTTTTTAAATTGGGCTAAGGAAGGCAGGATAGGTTCCTCACTTGCTTACATTTGGCTGGTTTCTTCCTGGTGTATATGGAAAACCAGAAACGATATCATCGTTAAAGACGCAATGCCTGACTCGAGGAGCTTGTTTCAAGACATCCAACAATTTTCATGGAATTGGAAGAGGATAAAACAGAAGAATGGATTTCGAGGAAGTTTCTACGATTGGCTCAAAATTCCTTTGGATTCCAACAGCTAATTATGGTAATGGTGTGTTGGTGGTGGAACATGATATGTTCTGCTGTATTCATTTAGTGCAGCTAGTTTCTTTTGCTGGTCTTGTGTGGGGAATGTAAATATTGGAGGCCTGTAGTTTTATCAGGCTCATTGTAATTGTTTTGAATTTATTATATAATGGAAAAGTTTCTGAGTATTAAAAAAAATTTTCGATAAGGTTTTTGACTGTCCTGTATTAACCGTAAAATTCTCCTCTGGTTTCAAGTACAAAACATGAGCAATCAAATCTTCCAAAACGGGACATCCATAGAGAAGCTTGTTGAAATTCTCGTAATTTTTCAAATAAACATCATTCAAATGAAGGGTCTTAAGCAAGGGAAGATCGACGGAGATATCATCATCCAAACGGAATTTCATGAGTTTAAGAACCACAAGCGTTGGAAAGGTGAAAATAGTTGGTGGCAAGGTGATTGTGTGATTGAAATTAACTATACCAGAGTATAGGTGGAGATTCTCTAGATGATGCTGTTTTAGAGTTTGGATCCAGTTGTTGAAGATGCCGCAAATATTAAAACGTTTAAGTTGGATGGGTGTGACGGATTGTTTGATTGGAGACTGTCTTGGACATTTGAAGAGCTGGATTGATGGGTTCCTGTCGAAGAGTATAATGGTCAATAATGCAATCGGAATGTGGTTGGTTAGTTGTTGGGTTTTGTGGTCTTCGAGGAATAATATTATGTTCAGGGAAGATTTTTGGGATCTTGACACAATTACTCATAGAATCATTATTTTTTCTTGGTGGTGGTTAGGAAAAAAGCACAAAAATACAAATATTTGTAACTATTACGAATGGTTTGTGGAGATAGTCTTTTATAGGGAAAATTACTCGCTCCAATTATAGCTTTTATGAGTTTTGCAAATTTCCTTTGTACTACTTAACTTAAGGTTTAATTGGATGTAATTTTCTTTTTTGTTTTGAGGTCTCCCTCTTCTTCTTGTAAGTGGTATCGAGAACCCATTGTTCTCGCTTTCAATGATAGTTCCTTGCTTATTGAAAAAAAAAGTTTCCTTGCGATTTTTTGTAGCCCTTCTTTTTTGAGGAAGTGGCTTTTTTGTATATGGGTTGGATACCCCTGTATCCTTGATATATATATATATATATATATATATATATATATATATATCTTTGCTTATTAAAAAAAATTGCCGCCAATATTTAGAATCACAACTGAGGTGAAGGTTCTTGGGGAAGGCGAATCTATTTCGTCTTCTTTTTTAAAGGCTAATTTTTCCGGGGAGGCACGTAGGGGTTAGGCTGAAGGAAGTAAGAACCACGGAGAGAAGTCTACCACTTCCGACATTGTTAGAAGTAACCAAAGGATGATTGAAAATTTAGAATCTAATATGGGTGATAAACTTTGGGAGGCTATCACAGTTTTGGGAGTGGGAAAGGATGTGGAACAAAAGGATTTCAAAGGAAAGTTAGATGCTATGGAGAAGGAGGATAGAGTTAAAATGTTGAGAGGGAAGGCGAATGAAAATGTGTTCCAATGATTATAGGTTCGTTGAATATACTGGAAGGCGGTAATAGGATTAAGAGGAGTAGGATTTCTCACATTATCTCTAAAGGGTGTGTCGATATGTTTCTAATTCAGGAGACTAAGATTAAAGAGATGTCCGATGCGTTAGCAAAGAGCTTTTGGTATAAGGAGGAGATCGATTTTTCTTATACGGAGTCTGAAGGAGCTGCGGGGGGTCTCTTGATCCTTTGGAAGGTTGGGTCGGTGGAAGTTATGAGTAGTTTTAGAGGAGCTGGCTATTTGGGTGTTAAGGTTAGATGGAAGGGTAAATGCTACTACATCCTTAATATTTATTCTCCCTGTGCTTTAGTGTTAAAGCGTGGGTTGTAGAGTTCTTTGATTGCACTTAAAGAAAGGATGACAGACGGAGAGTGGGTGTTCGGAGGAGATTTCAATGCGGTTAAAGACATTAGTGAAAGAAGAGGGTTGTCGGCTTCAGATAGGAAAAAGGAGAAGGATGAGTTTTTGGAGTTTATCTTAAAGTGTAACTTGGTGGATTTACCTTGCAAGGGTAAAAGGTTTAGTTGGTATGGGGGAGATGGTAAGGCGAGGAGTAGGATTGATCGTTTTCTCGTGGACAATGCTATTGTCAATGATTGGGGCCTTGTGGGACAGTTTATAGGGTGGAGGGACATTTCAGATCATTGCCCGATATGGCTAGTGGCGGATAAGAGGAATTGGGGACCAAAGCCATTCAAGATCTTCAATGAGTGGTTCTCTAACAAAGAGTTCTTACCTTTTGTTGAAAAGGAATGGAGGAAGATTGTGGTGGAAGGAAGAAGCGATTACGTGCTAAAAGAAAAACTTTGAATTCTTAAAGATAGTTTGAGGTGGTGGAATCTCAATGTGTTTGGTAGGTATGATTTGGAGGTAGAAGAGGGAATCAAGGAAATAAATGAGTGGGATTTGGAGGAGGACGCTTATAGGGGAGATGAGGGGAAGGTGGATTTAGGCTCGAAAAGGAGAGCGAATAACAAAGTGTGGTTGAATCTCAAGATTAAGGAAAATTTATTAATTCAAAAGGCTAGGGTGAATTGGCTTAAGGGGGGAGATACTAATTGCAAGTATTTTCATAGGGTGTTGAAGGAGAGGAGGAGGCATAATCATAATGGGAATATTTCAACGGATAGTGGATTTGTCGACTCGATCCCGGAAGTGAAGGAAGTGGTTAGGGAACATTTCGCTTCTAAATTTAAGGAAGTGGAGGAGGATAGTCCGGTACTTGATAGATTATCTTTTAATCGTTTAAATCCCAGTGATAGCGAGTTTTTGGTCGCTCCTTTCACGAAGGAGGAGATAAAGGAGGCGGTGTGGAGTTGTGAAGGTTCAAAGAGTCCGGGCCCGGACGGATATTCTTTCCTTTTCATCAAGAAGTGTTGGTCGTTTATGAAAGAGGAGTTTAATAGATGTTTTATGTGTTTCCATTCCGAGGCTAAGTTGTCAAAGGCTTTTACTACTTCTTTCTTGACGTTGGTTCCTAAGGTCCCGAATCCGTTGGCCTTGGATGATTATAGGCCGATTTGTCTAGTGGGGTGTGTATACAAAGCCCTCACCAAATTGTTGGCGGGTAGATTAAAAGTGGTGCTTTCTTCTATTATTTCTAAATGTCAAAGTGCCTTTCTACCCGGTAGGCAACTTCTTGATGGGGTTTTGGTGGTGAACGAATTGGTGGATTTTGCTAAAAAAGAGAAGAAGGAGTGTTTACTTTTTAAAGTTGATTTTGAGAAGGCTTATGACAAAGTATCTTGGAGTTTTCTTAGATTTATGATGAGAAAGATGGGTTTTGGGGAGAGGTGGTTGAAGTGGATGGAGGCGTTAGTTTTCACGAGTCATATGTCGGTTATTGTCAATGGAAGTCCTACGAAAGATTTTATGGTTGAGAGAGGTTTGAGGCAAGGAGATCCACTATCTCCGTTTCTCTTTGTTATTATTGCGGAGGGGCTTAGAGGTTTGGTTAGTAGGTCGGTGGAAATTTGTAATTTTTCGGGGTTCCATTTTAACGCTAGATGTTTTATCGATATCCTTCAATTTGAGGATGATACTTTATTGATTGGGGATGGTAGTTTGAATCATTTACGGGCTATTAAGGCGGTGTTGAGGGGTTTTGAGCTTGTGTCGGGTATGGGTATTAATTTTCATAAAAGCCGTCTTTTTGGAATTAATATTTCTCCTCGTTTTTTGGAGGTTGCATCTTGTTATCTTTCTTGTAGGAGGGAGAATGATAAGTTCTCTTTTCTAGGTCTCCCGGTAGGAGAAACTCTTAATGGTGCTTCTATGTGGACGGGTATTATTTCTAAGTTGAAGAATCGCTTATCTTGTTGGAGTAATAAACTTCTTAGTTTTGGAGGTAGATTGACTCTTCTGAAATCGGTTATTTCAAGCCTCTCTATTTTCATGCTGTCCTTTTATAAAGCTCCGGGTTCGGTTGTTAAAGAAATGACTATGATCCAAAGTAATTTCCTTTGGGGAAGCACGAAGGTTAAGAGGAAAATTCATTGGGTTAGTTGGCGGCAAGTGTGCACCCCGGTGGAGAAGGGAGGGCTCAGTTTGAAGAGGATTGAGGACTTCAATATTGCACTTCTCCACAAGTGGAGGTGGAGGATTTTGGTTGATTCAAATGCGATTTGGTATGAGGTTTTGAAGGCTAGGTACGGTGACATTAACCTTTAAACGGTGAATTCAGGAGGGGACATAACCAATCACGACTTTTCTTCCTTTTGGTGGAAGGATATCCTTGGCTTACAAAAGTATTATCCGGTGGATTTTTTTTCTAAGAACTATGTTTTTACTCTTGGAAATAGTTTTTTAATTTCCTTTTGGCACTGGATTTGGCTTCGCGGTCTTTGTTTGAAAGAGGAATTCCCGTTACTGTACAATCTTTCCCATCTGAAATTTGTGGCAGTAGCTTGTATGGGTTTTTGGCATGATGAGATTTGGCATTGGGGTAATCTCGGTGTGGATACTGGGCAGTCAAGGGTTGTTGCGGAAGAGATGCAGTCGCTATTTTTCAGGTTGCAAACAGTGAATCCGAGTCCTCAACGGAAGGAAAATGTGCAATGGTTGCAGTCGGCTAAGGGCTGTTCCACGGCAGGTGGCAGGAATAGCAGCGTCGCTGATGGTTCTTCTCCTGCGCAGGTCGCAAGGCAGCGGACTGCAGGACTTGACTCTGTCAGGTCGCCTGTCGTTCCTCTGGAGCTGCATAATTTGGATACTGCAGGGGCCCTGTTGGTTCCTGAACCGCAGCAGCAAAATCAAATGGCGGAGGATGATCGTCAGCTGCTTGTCACTGATTTTTCGGTGGCGAATTATAGGGCTATCTCAAGTGTTTTCAGGATTCCCTATGGGCCTAATAATGAATTTGATGATGCTCTCAAATTTATCTGGAAGATGGATGTTCCATTTAAGGTTCAAAGTTTTGGATGGAGAGGTTTCTTGCAAAGAATACCCACAAAGGTTTCCTTATCCTTTAGAGGGTCATCTTTTCCGGATCATAATTTCGATTGTAGCTACTGCGGTAATCATCCAGAAACGGTTAATCACTTATTCATTCACTGCAATGTTGCTAACCTGGTTTGGAGGGAGGTGGCGAATTGGTTTGGATTTGTTGATCCCGAGTTTAATAATTTGAAAGGGGGTTTTTTACATTGCTGCAGATTCGTAAACGGAAGGGAGTTAAAAAAGGGAAGGAAGGAAGTGTTTGGTTAGCAACTATTTGGATTTTATGGTTGTTGCGGAATGGTATAATTTTTAGGAACGACTCCGGGAATGTTTTGGATGCGGTGTGGAGTAGAAAAACTTTGGTTTGGAGATGGTCGTGTATCGGGAATATTACCCATTCCAATTGCAATTTTTACGAATTTAGCAAATTTCTTTTGTTTTATTTATCCTAAGCTGCAATTCGATTGTAATTTTCTCGCTGTTTATTCTTTCGCTTTTTGTAAGCAGGTTGAGAACCCTTAGTTCTCTCTATCAATATATATCTTGCTTATAAAAAAAACAACTGAGGTGAAACATTGTGATAAGTTCTACAGAGGGCAGGACCGTGTCGAGGAAGTTACAGAAACGGAAGAAAGCATCTTTGTCTTTAACGGATTCGTCGTGGAAGTGGAGAGCCGTGAGTAATTTGAGGATTGGAGTCCACCTCTTGGAGAGAACGGCGGTCGAGAAAGCAAATTTGGTTGGAAGGAATGAAAGGATATGAAACCCTAAAAGTAGAGAGCAATCGCTTTGTAGTTAAACCAAACAAAAGCAGTTTTAAAGGATGACACCAAATCTATTAATTCAACTTTGATAAAAAAACTTAATGCTAATTTTCTACCCTAATATAGAAGATTTTTTTCACTCTCCGCCCATTTATCCATAAATGCCATATACCTTTTATGTTTCAATTAGATGATAACATTTTTTTAACAATTATTAAATACTAAATTTTAAATAGTATTTTTTTCATTAAATTTTATTACTAAATTTTGAAAATATAAATAGGTTTGTTTTTACTAAATTTTGATTTAAATTTAACTTATTTAAAAACTATGTAATATGAATTCATACCTCTATTATGTTTTTCTAAGATATTTACTAATTGAGATGCAAAATTCAAATTAAAAAACATTAGGTATTTTTAATAGCATTATCTGTAATTAGTTCCCAAAACCCTTAAAATATTTATGATTTTATTATGTGAAAATTTATTTTTTTAATAGAAAATAATAAACCATTTATTAAATTAAATAAATAACAAAAACATATGAAATTAATATTCTTAATATTCTTAGAAAAAACATATAAGATGAATATTTTTAATTTAGAATAAGAGGAAGTACCCAAATTTAATTGATTGATAATTTTGGCATTGAAAATAAAACCATACACACCAAATAAAATAATTTATTATAAGTAGTTAAAGGGAAATGTTATACATATATATATATATATATATATATATATATATATATATATATATATATATATATATATATATATATAAGGAACTAGAGGTGGCAAAACGGGTCTGGCCCGCCAGGCCGGCCCGCGCACCCTTCAAAATATGGCGGGTTGGGTTGGAATTTTGGGCCCGCCGCCCACCAAAGCCCGCCCCGCTAAAACCCGCCGCCCGCCAAGGCCCGCCCTGCCAAAACCTGCCGCACCTATTCGTTCAGCTTGTCCCACCTTAAATCTGTCATTTTTTAGTTAATTATAGTAATTCCAATTCTTTATGGTTTTATTTTATACATTTATTTGAGAATATATGCAATATTTTTTGAAGTAAAATTTGTAAAAAAAAAAAAACTTTATAAAAATTGTTCTAAAAAATACGTGAAAAATCTAATTGAAATGTAAAAAGAAGCCTATTAATCTATTAAAAATGAAAATAAATAAATAAATAAAGTAGGCGGACAAGCCAGCCGCCCGCCAACCCGCCACCTTGGCGGGGCGAGTTAGGTTTTCATTAGGGGTGGAAATAGGCTGGGTCGAGCTAGGCTTTGCCAAGCCTAAGTCTGGCCTGCCAAAAAAACTGAAGCCTAAGTCTGGCCTGTAGCCCGTCATAAGCATATTTTTAGGCCTGAGCCTGACATTTTCTAAGGTCTGGTTAGCCTTTTAGCCTACATAAAAGCCTATTATTTAGAAATATGTAAATACGCAATTAAAATAATGTTTAAATAGACTAATAAACTAAAAAATCAATGAGACTAAAAGTTTGTTTGCATTGACTTATTTTAACATACCTATTAGCATAATTTTTGTGAGACAATTTGTTTAAGATAACTTATGAAAACAACTTATAACATTGTTCATAAGGTGTTTTCATCTTATTTTCATAAGTTCTGAAATATAACCAATTTTTTTCTATATATTTTAACTCAAAGTAAAAAAACATAACATAAGATAATAAAAAAATTATTCATATTTATTTAAAGAGGTCGGCCTGTTAGGCTTATAAAAAAGCATAGGCCTTTTCTATTTTAAAAAATAGCTTGGCCTGGCCTGAGTCTGTGTAGGCTAGCCTGTAGGCCCCTGTTATCGGTCTGGCCTACTTCCATCCCTAGTTTTCATGCCCATTTCTATTTGGCGGGCTTGCCCGCCCCGTCTTTTTTTTTTTGCAGGTTTAAGGCGGGGTGGAGCGGGGCTGGGCGGGCGGCCTGTTTTGCCACCCCTATAGGGAACATATCATATGAGAATGTTATTTTTACGTGAGAACATGTGAATGAATATGAACCATTAGATATTAAAATAAATGGTGGAGATTATGTATCAGTTTTTTCTCTCTCTCCTCCATCATTTATTTTAATAATGGAGGAGAGAGAAAAACAAAAACCACACATAATCTCTATCATTTATTTTAAAATCTAATGATTCAGATTCATTCTTATGTTCTTACATAAAAATAGCATTCTCATAGGATATGAACCATATATATATATATATATATATATATATATATATATATATATAGAGAGAGAGAGAGAGAGAGAGAGAGAGACCAACTTCTCTCTAACCTTTGATCATCTTTATCATTTTCGTCTTTTGTTTCATAGAAATAATCATTGAGAGAAAATGAGGCAAAGTAGAAGAAGAAGGTTGGTCCAAGGTATGGTATCCTTTGCCATGCATGGTGAATCCCTTTTTTTCGTTTTTCTATCCTCTTTGGTTGGTAAATATATTTGTTACGAAGAGAGTACGTCTGATTTTTCTAAGTTGGATGTGGCGAGAATCATGGCTAGAACTTCCTACAGAATGTAAATCAATGAGGTTTTCAAGGTGAGCGTTAACAATGTTGTTTTCAGAGTGAGAGTGGTTGAAGAATCTCTTAGTCAGTATACAAAAATGGTGAAGAAAGACTCCCCTCTTCTTTTGGACTCTGATACCACTTATGTAACACCCTTTTCTACCCCATAAATATACATGGCAAAACACACAATTATCAGAGTAAAAATCACCTCAGAAGGGTGCACATTTCTCAATAAACTCAAAATAAAACATTTGCTCCGTAAACAACGGGTTTTCCTCAAAATCATCAAAAGTCATCAAATAGCAGCGGAACCACCATAACCACAATAATCCAAAATAATCAAAAGGTTTTAAAACAAAACCATAATAATCAGATAACGGCAAAATAACAACTCAAAATGGTTCGACTCAATGACCCAACCCGATGTTACACTATCAAAGCAAGACCCTCTGCATCGACCAAAATCAAATAAACTTCAAAAGTCCTCGAAGGCATCCACGGCTAATCCTGTTCACCTGCACGTTACCCACGTGGAGGCAACATTCAAACAGGTAGGGTGTGTAATCACAATTCATTATAATCAATATAAAAACTGGATATGCATAAAATGGCGTCATCATCATATACAACATCTTCAAAGTCATCACAAGGAAAACATCAAAAATCCCAACATCATAAAATACATCAATGTCAAATAAATGCAATGCACAACAAGAATCATACATGTGGTACCAATTGTCACAATCGATGGACACTAGGCCATCACCCTCCAAAGATCCCCGTCATTAGGATCGATTTTACACAAGAACCTGAGCACGTCAAATTTACCTCACATCCGCACAGTGGGATTGAAGCCACTATAGAACGAAGTCTAACATCACTGTAATGCTATGAATGCATGATACACAATGTCATATTCATCATCATCGACACAAGTCATTACGTGCATTATCATTCATCACAATCTCATCATATCGTCATTCATTCATCAAAACATCATGCATCGTCATCTTATAATCATCAATACAACTCATGGAAATTCTCATCAAAATAGTCATGCATCACTTCTCACAATCAATATAACTCATAGTCATTCACATCGTCATTTTAATCATTGAACATCACATATACGCTACTCATAACGTCAATATACATCATGGTAATTCATATCATCAATTAACCTTTAAAATCATGTATAAACGATTCATAATCATCAATAAACTCATAGTAATTCACATCATCAATTATTCATCAAACATCACGAGAACATCATCTCATAATCATCAATAACATCATGGTAAATCATCAGAATAAACACATCTCAAATCATCAAGGCAGCACAAGAAATATAAAACAAAGTTCGCGAACAGCAGCCGTTCGCTATAAAGTTCGCACAAGTTGAGAGTGAATCTCCATCCCCATAAAAAAACCAGAGGGGTTTCCCCTCTGTCCCTCCTCGCTACCTCTATTCGCTTTGCGAAGCCACTCGCTTGGACATTCGCTTTGCGAGCAAAGATATCACCCTTCAGAATCCATCCCAGTATCATCACACAAATTATCGCGCATTTGCTGCGCTGCTCACTTTGCGAGTCTGGGACGAGTGTTCACCTTGCAAAGTGATGGTTCGCTTTGCAAACCTGGGATTTCAAAAAATCGTTGCTATGCATCAGTAGCACAACATATCCAAAAAGCCTTACGATTTCAACCCCAATTACCCTAAAAACATCCCTACAACATTCCTAAGGCATTATGGTAATCAAAGGCATAAAACCTACGTCTATTAGGTTGATTCATTACACCATTCGAAACCTCAAATCACCTAACCCTTCACAAACTCTCAAGCTTCTTGTAAACCCCATAAATTTCATTCACCACAAGGTCGAAACAACATCGACAGGGAAATCAGCCCCAAGGTCTATTTTACCCGATTCAATTCAACCCTTAATAATCGATTCATAAAATACCCTCAAATCATCAATTTATCATAAAACCCATAAACCCTCATAAACATCAAAATCCACTTTAAATACATTTAATCCCTATATTGAAAATAATGAAAGGCAATACTCCTCAAACCTTAGATTGTCGATTCGAAGCTTTCTCTCTTGAGTCTTGGGAAACCTTCTCAAATCCTCGCCTTTTCCTTTTTCCTCAGAGCTCTCCATTATTTCCTTCTTTTCATGGTCTAACAAAATGAATCCTATTCTCATATCCTCCTTTTTGTTAAACCTAACCCTTGGGCTTCTAAAATGGGCTTTCCCAATATTACCCTCACTAGCCCCTCCTTAAAAGTCCATCTTACCCTTAATTCCTCTAATATTATTTTAATTAATAATAATACTAATATATTCATATTATATACTATTATTGAATTAAATAACCAAAACTCCACGAAAATGCCAACGTCAGCACAAACCACTAAAATTCACCAAAAATTCACAAATATTATATTTAAATTAATTAAATAAATATTCTAATAAATTTGGGGTGTTACAACTCTCCCCCACTTAAAAAATTTTCGCCCTAGAAAATTATTCAAGGAAACAGAGTCGGATACGACTCCCTCATCTGATCTTCATGTTACCAAGTCCAGTTTTCACCAGCTGGTCCACCCCACAACACCTTCACCAAAGCTATGTCTCTACCTCGCAGTTGCTTCATTTCTCGACCGTCAATCTGCACAGGTAAATCTTCCACCGTCAGGTTATCGCTCACTTGTACATCATCCATCTAAATCACATGCGACGGATCCGGAATGTACTTTCTCAACTGAGAAACATGGAACACTTCATGTAAATTCGCAAGTGACGACAGTAAAGAAATTTGACAGGCTACCTCTTCTATCCTCTGCAAGATTTGATATGGACCAACAAAACATGGAGTGATCTTCCTAGACTTTAAAGCTCGACCCACACCAGCCACTGGCGTCACCCTCTAAAACACGTTATCTCCCTCTTGGGATTCAAGTGTCTTCCTTCTCTTATCATGGTAACTCTTATGGCGACTCAGCGACACCCTCGTCCTTTCTTGGATCATCTTAATCTTCTCGGTCGTCTCTTGCACAATCTCAGGTACGAGTACAACACTCTCGCCCGACTCATACCAACACAAAGGAGTCCTACACCTTCTCCCATACAAGGCTTCATACAACATCATCCCAATACTAGCATGAAAACTGTTGTCGTAGGTAAACTCGATCAACGGCAAATGACTATTCCACAATCCACCTAAATCCAACACACCCGCTCTCAGTAAATCCTCTAAAGACTGGACAGCCCTCTATGTCTTCCATCCGTATGCGAACGATAGGCAGAACTCAACCTCAACTTAGTACCCCCAAAGCATCTTGCAAACTCTTCCAAAACCTCGACGTAAATCTCGGGTCTTTATCCGACACAATACTCGATGGTATCTCATGCAACTTCACAAATTCTTCAACATACATCTCAGCTAACCTTTGCATCGAATGGTTAATCTTCATCGATAATAAATTAGCCGATTTAGTTAACCTATCTCCAATCGCCCAAATAGAATCGTTCCCTTTTCAGTCTTCGGCAATCTTAACACAAAAATTCATGGAAATACTATCCCATTTCTATTTTAAAATATTTAACGGTTGCATCATACCCAACGGCTTCTGACGTTCGATCTTCGACTTCTGACAAGTCAAACAAGCATAAACGAACTCAGCAATATCATTCTTTATAGAATATTTTTCTCGATCTCTGGAACATCTAGAACACACACTCTATCTCGAAACCTTATCACACCATTCTCGTCAATCTGGAAGTCACCTCTGTTATCTTGGTTGATCAAAGTTAATCGGTCAACCAACTTCAAATCCACTTGCCGACCCACTCTGATTTCCTCCAAAACACCACTTGTCAGCTTCAACATTCCCAACTTCACACTGTCAGAGGTCTTTTCACATGCCAAACTCAAATCTCGGAATTGCTCAATTAATTCCAACTCTTTCACCATAAGCATCGACATATGCAATGACTTCCTGCTCAATGCATCAGCCACTACATTTGCTTTGCCCGGATGATAACTCAAATCAAAATCAAAATCCTTCAACAGCTCTGACCACCTCCTCTGCCTCATATTCAATTCTTTCTGATCAAATAAGTACTTCAAACTCTTATGATCACTGAACACTTCGACTTAGAGCCAAACATATAATGTCTCCAAATCTTCAACACAAACACTACCGCGGCCAATTCCAAGTCATGTGTAGGATAATTCCTCTCATGGACTCGTAATTGTCTCGAAGCATAGGCAACAACTTGTCCATTCTGCATCAATACCCCACTAAGTCCCATCTTCGACGCATCACAATACACCACAAAAGATTCGCTCGGATTAGGCAGAATCAACACTGGAGCGGTCGTCAACCTCTTCTTTAATTCCACAAAACTCTATTCGCAAGCAACATCTCACACAAAAGCTTGACCATCTCGATTCCACTGAGTCAAAGGTAATACCAACTTAGAAAAGCCCTTGATAAACTTGTGGTAATAACCCGCCAATCCTAGAAAACTTCGTATCTCAATAGCATACTTTAGAGTCTCCCACTTTAACACAGCTTCAATTTTAGAAGGATCTACAGCAATTCCACCACTTGAAATAACATGGCCAAGAAAATATCACTTTCTTCAACCAAAACTCACACTTTGACAGTTTCACATACAACTTCTTCTCTTTCAACACTTGCAACACAGTCCTCAAATGCTCAACATGCTTTTCCAGGCTTATAGTATATCACAATATCGTCAATATAAACCACCAAAAACTTATCCAAATACTTATGAAAAAAATCTGATTCATATACTCCACGAACACCAGGTGCATTAGATACGCCAACCGACATCACAACATACTCATAGTCATCATACCTCGTCCTGAAAGCTGTCTTCGAAATATCATCAGGCTTAACACAATCTGATGATAACCATACCTCAAATCAATCCCACTGAACACACAAGCTCCCACCAGCTGATCCATCAAATCGTCAATCCTCGGAAGTGGATACTTATTCTTGATCATCACTTTATTCAACTATATATAATCCACACACCATCTCATAGTACCATCTTTCTTCTTCACCGACAACACAGGAGCACCCCTCGGAGAAACACTCGGTCGAACAAACTACATCCCAAGAAACTCTTCCAATTGTTTCTTCAATTCTCCTAATCTCAGATGCAGACATCCGGTAAGGAGCCATTGACACCAGACTCATACCTAGTATAAAATCCGTCGCAACCTCTACCTCACGCTCTGGAGGCCAATCACTTACGCCATCATGAAACACTTCCGAAATTTCACAAACAAAAGGCAAAACACCAACTTCTCCACCTTCACTAATACTCAAAATTACCCTCAACATAAACATCTCAGCACCATCCTGCATCGACTCATAAAAACAATTTGTAAGCACTTGGCTTACTCCAAACAATTCACTGTGCACACCACTTAAGCTCGCAAGACACGTCGATTCCATCCAACATGATCCCGTCTATTATCAACAAGAGATTAAGGGTGATCAGTGCCTCAATTTGTCAATAACAGCCGACTATCATGAGGCGATACAAACTATCTTTACTAAACTATCGTAGCATCCAACACCACACTTAGCCATCGCTCCACACTTGAAACATCTTGGAGAAGCACCATCTTCTCCCCCACTTGTTCCATTCACAACCTGCAAATGGAAAACAAAACAAGCATTGACAGTGTTTTCACACACATGTCACACACTAAGGAATAGACAACACTAGTCAACCTGGCCGATTGGACTGACCTGCTCTGATACCACTTATGTAACACCCTTTTCTACCCCATAAATATACACGGCAAAACACACAATTATCAGAGTAAAAATCACCTCAGAAGGGTGCACATTTCTCAATAAACTCAAAATAAAACATTTGCTCCGTAACCAACGGGTTTCCTCAAAATCATCAAAAGCCATCAAATAGCAGCGGAACTACCATAACCACAATAATCCAAAATAATCAAAAGGTTTTAAAACAAAACCATAATAATCAGATAACAACAAAATAAAAACTCAACATGGTTCGACTCAATGACCCAACCTGATGTTACACTATCAGAGCAAGACCCTCTACATCGACCAAAAGCAAATAAACTTCAAAAGTCCTCGATGGCATCTACGGCTAATCCTGTTCACCTGCACGTTACCCACGAGGAGGCAACATTCAAACAGGCAGGGTGAGTAATCACAATTCAATATCATCAATATAAAAACAGGATATGCATAAAATGGCGTCATCATCATTTACAAGATCTTCAGGGTCATCACAAGGAAAACATCAAAAATCCCAACATCATAAAATACATCAATGTCAAATAAATGCAATGCACAACAAGACTCATGCATGTGGTACCAATCGTCTCAATCGATGGACACTAGGCCATCACCCTCCAAAGATCCCCGTCATTAGGATCGATTCTACACAAGAACCGGAGCACGCCAAATTTACCTCACATCCGCACCATGGGATTGAAGCCACCATAGACCGAAGTCTAACATCAATGTAATGCTATGAATGCATGATACACAACATCATATTCATCATCATCAACACAAGTCATTACGTGTATCATCATTCATCACAATCTCATCATATCGTCATTCATTCATCAAAACCTCATGCATCGTCATCTTATAATCATCAATACAACTCATGGAAATTCTCATCAAAATAGTCATGCATCATCATCTCACAATCAATATAACTCATAGTCATTCACATCGTCATTTTAATCATTGAACATCACATATACGCAGCTCATAACATCAATATACATCATGGTAATTCATATCATTAATTAACCTTCAAAATCATGTATAAACGATTCATAATCATTAATAAACTCATAGTAATTTAGATCGTCAATTATTCCTCATACATCACGACATCATCATCTCATAATCATCAATAACATCATGGTAAATCATCAGAATAATCACTGCTCAAATCATCAAGACAGCGTAAGAAACATAAAACAAAGTTCGCGAACAGCAGTCGTCCGCTGTGCGAACCTGTTCGCTGGGACCTTCTCTTTGCGAAGCTGACAACAAATCTCCATCTCCATACAAAAACCAGAGAGGCTTCCCCTCTGTCCCTCCTCGCTATCTCTATTCGCTTTGTGAAGCCACTCGCTTGGGCATTCGCTTTGCGAGCTAAGAAATCAACCTTCAGAATCCATCCCAGTATCATCACACAAATTATCGCGCATTCGCTGCGCTGCTCGCTTTGCGAGTCTGGGGAGAGTGTTCGCCTTGAAAAGTGATGGTTCGCTTTGCGAACCTGCGATTTCAGTAAATCGCTGCTACGCATCAGTAGCACAAAAGATCCAAAAACCCTTACAATTCCAACCCCAATTACCCCAAAAACATCCCTACAACATTCCTAAGGCATTATGGTAATCAAAGGCATAAAACCTACGTCTATTAGGTTGATTCATTACACCATTTGAAACCTCAAATCACCTAACCCTTCACAAACTCTCATGCTTCTCATAAACCCCATAAATCCCATTCACCACAAAGTCGAAACAACATCGACAGGGAAATCAGCCCCAAGGTCTATTTTACCCGATTCAATTCAACCCTTAATAATCGATTCATAAAATACCCTCAAATCATCAATTTATCATAAAACCCATAAACCCTCATAAACCTCAAAATCCACTTTAAATACATTGAATCCCTATATTGAAAATAGTGAAAGGCAATACTCCCCATACCTTAGATTGTCGATTCAAAGCTTTCTCTCTTGAGTCTTGGGAAACCTTCTCGAATCCTCGCCTTTTCCTTTTTCCTCAAAGCTCTCCATTCTTTCCTTCTTTTCACGATCTAACAAAATGAATCCTATTCTCAAATCCTCCTTTTTGTTAAACCTAACCCTTGGGCATCTAAAATGGGCTTTCCCAATATAACCCTCACTAGCTCCTCCTTAAAAGTCCATCTTACCCTTAATTCCTCTAATATTATTTTAATTAATAATAATACTAATATATTCATATTATATACTATTATTGAATTAAATAACCAAAACTCCACGAAAATGCCAACGTCAGCACAAACCACTAAAATTCATCAAAAATTCACAAATATTATATTTAAACAAATTAAATAAATATTCTAATAAATTTGGGGTGTTACATTCATCTTGGGAGGAGTTTGCATAGAAGGAGGAAAGTTCAGAGGATGAAGACGATGTCGGTTCTCGAGTAGAAAAAGTGGAGGGTCCTTTCAGAAGGATTTATGTGAAAAGAGTTTGTCTATTTTTGATATTCATTACTACGTAAAACCCATTTAACAACGGTTGAAAATACATATAATAACACAGATCAAGGTGTTGTTATGTAGAGTGTTGTGGTAAATGCGCTACTTATAATCACGGCCCTGGGACCGTTGTTGTATTCTGAAAAGCGCGATGTATATCACAACGGTTATTCTTAACAACTGTTGTGATACATAAGGTACTGGGTTCGAAACCCAACAGCAAATTAATTACATTAGATGACGGTTTATGTAGACAACCGTCGTGGAAAGTACCCATAGTTTATTATATACAAATGTATATTGCTTGGTTTACCATACACCTATTTAAAGAAATATAACCATTCAAATTGGAAAAGAAATATATAGTCTGAAAATTAAACTATTATTGAAAACCAAATTAAACACACCAATTTTTTTCGAATTGCATCCATCTCATTCAGCACATGTTATGTTCTTTAACACATAATATACGATTCAATGATTTGATTCCTTCAACTCATTGATATCTTTTATTATAGTTCACCTCATCATTGTCTCTTATCAACGCGATTGTAAATTATATTGATGAATTAAAGCAAACAGACCATTAAACCATATATTATGTGTTAATGAGCATAAAATGTTTTGAATGAGAAGGGTGCGATCTGAAAAACAATGATTGATTGGTTGACAAGTTTAGTTTATTATATACTATGTATATTGTTTGTTTCACTTAACTGAAAATGCAATCGTTAATGGAAATGCAATCATTTATATTGACATAGAAACTTATATTCTGAAAATTAAGATGTATTTGAAAACCAACCTATATCAATCAATGTTTTTTAGATCGCATCCGTCTTATTCAGCATATTTTATGTTCCTTAACACATAATATACGGTTCAATGGTCTGTTTGCTTCAATTCATCGATATAATTTACAATCGCGTTGATAAGCGACGATGATGAGGTCAACTATAATAAAAGATATTGCATTGAAGGAATCAGGCCATTGAATCGTATATTATGTGTTAAAGAACATAAAATGTGCTGAATGAGACGGGTTCAATACGAAACAAATTGGTGTGTTTAAGTTGGTTTTCAAGAATAGTTTAATTTTTAGATTATATATTTCTTTGCCAATTTGAATGGTTGTATTTATTTAAATAGGTGTATGGTAAACCAAGCAATATACATTTGTATATAATAAACTATGGGTACTTTCCACAACGGTTGTCTACATTAACCGTCATCTAATGTAATATATAATAAACTATGGGTACTTTCCACGAAAGTTGTCTACATTAACCGTCATCTAATGTAATTAATTTGTTATTGTTGGGTTTCGAACCCAGTACCTTATGTATCACAACGATTGTTAAGCATAACCGTTGTGATATACCGCGCGCTTTCCAGAATACAACAATGGTCCCAGGGCCGTGATTATAAGTAGCACATTTACCACAACACTCTACATAACAATGCCTTGATCTACGTTATTATATGTATTTTTCAACCTTTGTTAAAGACGTTTTACGTAGTAGTGGAATGGGGTATTTTTCAACCTTTGTTATATGTAGTTTATTGCATTAAAGAGAGGAAGGGGTTAGTGATAGAGGGAAAAGGGGATATAGCGGGGTTTTGTAGATTCATCGAAGAGTTTAATTGTATTGATGTTCCTTGTGTGGGAGGTCCGTTTACTTGGTTTATTAGTGTAGGTACTTCAATTATAAAGGTTAGACAGGTTTTTGATTTCTGAAAATATTATTAAGGAATGGAAGATTGTTGGTCAGAATGTGGGTAGTAAGGATCTATATGATTATTTCCCTCTTAGGCTGAAAGCAAGTAAAGTAGATTGGGGCCCTAAGCCTTTCAAATTCAACAATAGTTGGCTCAATCACCCTGAATTCCTGTCATTTTGGAGAAAGTCAGGAAATCTTTCAAGGTTGAGGGTAGAGGAGATTTCGTTTTGAAAGAGAAGCTGAGACAATTGAAGTTGAGTTTGAAGAGGTGGAGTCTTAAAGTTTTTGGCTACATAGACTTGAAAGTGGACGACAGAATAAATGTTATGAACGAACTTGACTATTAAGTTAGCAATTTTGATTGTGCTAGTGTAGATGTGATGACACTGAAAAGGGAATTTGCTTCAGTAGGGTGTGGAATCAACTTAATCTAAAGGGGAGCCTTTTAAGGAAGAAGTCGACAACTTTGTGGTTAAAGGAAGGAGATAGAAAATCTAGCTATTTCCATAAAGTCATGAAAGCTAGATGACATACCCTAAATTTTGACCCTAAGATTTCACACCATTGTGCAATCATCACCACAATATGGATGTACCTTTATGCATCGCCGTAACACCTCAAAATTTGCCCTCTTATTTATAACCAATAAGTGGCTTATGTTTCACACTTCATATTCATTTAGGTCATAAACATTGCACATACATCATTGGTCTTCTCAAGGCATGTTATCAAAGGTTCCTTCATCATTGATTGTTCAAATCAAGGAGAATGAGATATATTCAATCACTCAAGCCACAAAGGCTTCTCATACTTCAAGACACCTCATATGGTTCACCATTTCATTAAGAGGTTGAGATGGACAAGAGAATTAAAGAGGATCACACCCTCCTAACTGTTGATCCTCAACTAGGGTTTTGGATGTTCATGCTTGAGACACATTCATAAGCAAGGATTTTGGAGCTTTAACCACATCTCATCACATGAATCATTTTGGTTTAAGGCAATCTACATCATGGACAGAGGAATTATGCTTTGAAGAATCAGTCAACTTCTCCTGACTTTTGGAGACCAAATTAGGGTTTTTCCTAAAGTTAGTTTATTTCTGATTTTTTGGGAAAGACTTGACCCCATGGTATTCCATGTGTTCCCAAGTTTCTAAGATTGGAAAATGGACCATCAATTTCATTCACAGGGGTTTCAAATGGATAGTTAATTGAAAATCAGGAGAATTGGAAATAAAGTCAACTGATCAAGGAAAAAGTCAACTCCTAGATTTCTGGGGTCAAGATCATGTTCCTCATGTAAAACATGGTCCATGGATGGAATTTGATCTAGAAATGTCCAAAGAATCAAGAAAAATTAAAAGTTGTGAAAACTTGCCATTTTGGGAAAATTATGGTTCTTAAGAACTTTCCATTTTGGGAAAGTTTTTCTTAAGTTTCAGCCATCTTCAAGCCCAGATTTGAGAAGAAAACAAGCCTCATTTGGAAAATTTTTTCCAAAGAAAGTTGTAGTATGATCTCTCACCTTTCCAACCATATAAAGAACTCCTAATTTGGATTTATAGATCAAGAGTTATGATCATTTTAAGTTGGTATCATTAAGTTGTCTAAATGAAAAAAACTTAGAATTTTTCTAAGTTCCAAAACTCAGTTTAGTGGTCATGATTTCAAGTCCTAGTTTTACTATGATCCAAGCTCCATTTTCACTTGCCTCCAACATAAAACTTGTAGTATCAAATGTCCCCTTCAAAATGGTTGCAAGAACCATGAGGTTTAGATCATAACTCAAGGAGTTCTAGCCCTCCAAAGTCACCAAAAACCACCCTTTTGGAAGTTCATGCAAAGTTCATGTTAACTTCATGCATGACAGCCCTGGCATATTCACTTTCAACCTCATTTTTCCCATGTAAAAGATCTTGAATCTATTTTCATCAAACATCAAATATGTTCTATGAAACCTCCTCTTTCCATAGCCACCAAGATCACTTGATTTGGCTCAATAAATTGTGAGATACATTGCTTCATGGTTATGTCATGCCATGCCTATGTTCATGCCTTGCTCTACATGTCCAAACCTGCAAACTCTTGCCTCATGCGCATAATTCCACACACCTCATGTCACCTTTAATTACCACATATAACCATGCATAACCTTACACTACCATGCATCCATATTATGGTTACCATATGCAACAAGAAAGAGAAAAAAAACAACTTAATATGCAAGTTATTGTTGTTGTGCCACATCAATCATCACCATTCATCATCAAATTCACACTATAACAATGATGCTCCCTCCATACACAAGATCATGAACTCGTGTCCATCATGACCTCATCCTTACTTCTTTTTTATTTTTCTTCACTTAACCTCACATCTAACAAACTAATTAACTCTTATTAAGCCCTAACCTCACACTAACTCACCATATAAAAGGCTCTAATCACTCTGATCAAGTTAGTTACAAACCATAACAAAAAATCACAAAAAACTCCATTTCATTCTCTCAACTTCTCAGCTTCGATACTCACTCATCCTTGGAGTTTTCTGCAAGCTTTTTTCACCAACCTCATCACCATTACCTCATCTATCTTCTGTATGCATTGGATTCAAACTAGATTCACCCTAGGATCAAGTCACGATTTCATGAACTTCATCATTAATTTCGTTTTTTACAAGATTGAAGCAGCCTCAAGCATTTATTTTTCTTTTTCAGTAGATTTGAAGATCTTGCACGAAGTTTTCTGGTGTTTCTTGAAGCTAGAATTTAATCTCAGGCAAGGTAATCGTCTTGGAACTTTGTTGCATCATATTAAGGTTTGTATGTGGTTAGAAGCATGTAGATAGGTTGCACATTGAAGTCTTATAACCATAGGCTCTGTTTGCTGGCTAGAAATTAGGAAAATGTGAAGTTTTCAAGATTTCAGATCTTAACTTATTTCCTTCAAAACTCTCTGTATGTTGTTGATATGATAATTTTGATTGCAATTTTGGGTTCTACGTGATTTTCTGAGTGGAAACATGTTAAGCTTTTTCATTTCTGGGCAAGTCGCGTCCGTGCACAGTGGCTATCCCATTGGAGAAGATGACCGGAGGACCTTCTCCGGCCACCTGTGCTAAAACCCTAGTCAACCAGGTCAATTCCCATGATGTAATCACGGCCTTTCATTTCATCTGATCTAAGGGCCTAGATTGCGACAACGCATTAATGAGATACCCTCCATGGCACGTGCTTTCCCATTTCCCTCTTATTTCTTTCGTTTGAAATCTGATTCAAAAATGTGATTTTTGGCACTTGGGCTCAGAAATACTGCTATTCGCACCCCCAGAAGCAAGCCCAAGCCATAAATGAACTATCATTTTGCTAAAAGTGCACCCCCATGCTATTTCTTAGGTTTTTTATTTCCTTTTTCTATATGTGTTGGAAATGGATAATTAAAAATAGTTAAATTCATCATAAAATCCCAAATTAACTCATGGATGACCTTTATCATGTTAAATAATTTTTGGATATTTTTAATCTCACTTTTGGACTGTTTGGCTATTTTTCTTGAATTTTTGAAAGGTATGTGTCCATAATGGTGTACCTTGTGATACAAGACACAAAAAGTGACCTTCCTCTAATGTTTTGAGCCTGATTTTTGGTGTGTAATTAGCCCTTGGATTGATTAACATGCTAATACTTGGTTGGTGCATTATCCATGAATTTTGGAATGCTTTTGAATTCCATCGTTTGAGCCTTGCTTTGTATTATCATTCTTGACATGTGCTTGATATTTGCAATTAATTGAGTGCTTTTGATGCATGATTTGGATCCAATATTTTACATATGATCAACTACTAGACTTAGCATGACTTGGTTGATTGTTCATAATTTTAAAAGGTCATTTGCTATTTTTTATCAATTTTACAATATGAGCATGTCATATGTAAGCATGCCTAGAGCTAGGTTTGGATTGACATTTGGGTGAAGCCTCTTGATGCCAACTTTGAGGATGAGTTTTAACACATTCATAAGTGCATTTTGATGCACAATTGAGACATGCTTGAATGTTACATTTGATCTTGAGTTACATGCTTTGTATGAACTTAATGGAATGCTCGATGCTCCCTAATGCTTGTTTTGATATCTTGAGTTGATCATGCCTTCATGCCACCCTCCATTAGGGATACTTGGTGCACACTTTCATGTATGTCTTAGCATAATGTAGGGCCTGACCACATGGCCTCACATGTCATTTCACATTCCTTGAATGATGTTTACCTTTGGGTGTATGAAAACTTGAATGGTGCTTCCACATTGCCTATTTCTTTGCTCTCACTCACTTGCCATCTTTGCACAATTTTTTTTGGGTTTCAATTAGGATGTATTATAGGTCATTCACTACTGACTTAGATGCTTTGAACTTATATTGCCATGCCATTTCATTTCTTTTACTCTTATGATAAGTAGCATGCTTATTGGAAAATGTTTAGGTGATTTGTTTGCCTAACTTAAATGGACTTTGGAGAGGATATTTATTGCAAACTTGTGTGATATTTTAACCTTGGTTATAAGCATTTGTATATGTTATTTCACTTCTGACCTTGGTCTTCATCTACCAACTTAGTGGTTGCTTAATCATGGTTCGGTTCATGAACACTTGAAACATGTCTTAGGTACTTTCTTTGCATAGAATTGCCTAACTTCTTGAATGCTAATTGGTGTGAACCCCGTGATGATTTATTGACATTTCAAACATCATTTGTATGTAATTTACCACTGCTTCTTGTACTTAGGTACACATTTAACATGATTTGGATTCACTTTCCTTGCTTGCCATTTAACATGATTTTGTGGAATTGTGTGGATGTTAGTTTGACAATTGTTTGTCTTGTCTTTGGATACTGGTTTGCCATGATGACATGAGTGATAACTTGACATGTTTACACATTGAATAACATGATTTAATTCTTACCTTAGGCTTTCATGAATGCCTTTCATACTTGCTTACTCATTACATGTTCATAATTGTCCAAAACATGCTTAAGATAAGATCTTTGTGCATAACTTGAAAATCATTTGACCATGACCTAAAGTTAATCCCATGATCAATACTCAATGCTTCAAGCATTCAATTGACATTGTTCTTACCTTGTATGTTGCTTATCCATGGCTTGATCCCACTTGTGTTAACTTTGAGAAGTTCATTTGTCATTGCTTGTGAATGATACATGTTTAGGTGATGGTGTAAGATAAAACTTGACACTTTTGCATGCTCCGTTAGGACATTAACCTAGATAAGATAGAGTAGGGTTTGCTACTTCCCCTAGTAGGATCTCACACCTTTAGGACACTTCTAACTTTTGTTGTTGTTGGATATTCATCTTAGTGTAGTCTTAGGACTCTAACATAGCCATAATTGAATGTTTGCACACTTTGCTTTCAACTACTTGATAGTTGAGCTTGGCATGGAGATGGTAAGTTGCTTATGATACTTTGAATGCTTGTTTATACTCACATGATTCATTTTCCTCTCACTTATTATTCACTTCTCTCTTTTGTGATTGTTTAGAATAATGTTTACTTGTGTTGATTCACATGATCCCTTAGGATTCCTAGTTCCACTTAATTTCTGATTAAGTTGGAGGTAGGAGAGACATTAGGATAGCAATCCATGTATGATAACAAGTAGGATAGTCCCTCTTAACATCAACTATAGGGCTACCATGGTATGATAACATTAGGACATAGTTTCCTATTATACCCCAAATTTTACCCTTGGATTTTTTTGACTTTTGCATATCATTCTAGGTCATTCATATTGCATATCGAACCTATTTTGTTAGGCCTTGTCTTGTTTCTTGTGAATTAGGGTTTGCTTTGTTCAAAGGGCTTCAAGGGTTGATCAATCAAGGTTTTGAGATAAGTCACCAACCAATCAAGACATGGTCAAGATTCAGAATGTGGCAAATTATCAGTGCTCCATGATTAAGGATCGTCAAGATTCAATCAAGGCCATTTATTCTGATTAATTTCAAGGCATGGTCAAGACACATCATGTCGATTGCTTTGGTTCACCAAGGTTCAAAAGACTACTTGTGCATGGTCCATTCACTTCTGGTTTGGTTCAAGATCAACATATAAGATTCGAAGTTTCAATTTCCACATTCAAGTTTCAAAATTGCAACTCAATTTCAAGATTCCATTTCAATTTCAAGATTTCATTTCAATTTCAAGATTTGAATTCGATTTCAAGATTTCATTTCAATTCCAAGATTTGAATTCAATTTCAAGATTTCATTTCAATTTAAAGATTTCAATTCGATTTCAATTCAATTCCAAGATTTCCATCCAAGACTCAAATTACATGTCCAATTCATTCTCCATTTCAATCCATTGGTCTTAAGTTCAAAAGATACAACACAATTCCAAAGGGTCTGATGCTAGTTCCCCAAGCGCAAGTACAAGACTTCATCAGCCATAACAAAAACTGTTACTCAACATGTTGGCCCCACCCTCTGTACTTGCCAAACAACACAATGTCCTATGAACCAATACAGCTTGCAATTTGCAGCTGCCAAAACCTTTCTCTGCTACTTGTCCAGGGGACTTCTCCAAAACTCGTACAAAAACAGCACGCCAACAGTCCACAAAGCCTACTGCAAATGGTACGAAAGCCTTCACTGTCCAAAAGCCTCTGTACTTGCCAAACCCTCTTGTACACGGCAAGGCGTCACACACCCAAACCTGTTACAAGGAACAACAACAATTCAATGAAATCCTACAAAATCCTACAAAAGTCCTGCTTTTACAGAGCCTATCGCCGAAAGGCTTGTACTTACAATGTGAAGAAGAGGGTCTGGGAATTGAAAGAAAAGAGGGACCTCTCTTCTCTAAAAAAAAGGTGATATAACAACAGCGAAAAAGAAGGAAAGGAGCAGAAGGGAGAGAGGAATTGAAAAAACAGAAAATCTATAAAGAGTTGAACCTAATAACAGAGGAGGGACCGGATTTTCTCCAAACCAGAGGATCTCCTCAAACTTGGCTGCTTTTTAAGCACCAGAACTCATTCATAAGAGAGAGGCGCCATTGTTCCAAAACACGACCATTACTCATCCTACATTTATCTCCTCTTCCATATCTTCCTTCGACCTTTTTTTAACCCTTCATCAATCTTTCAATAATCTGCAAATGTAAACTCAATATCGCAATAGCTACCACATATCAGAACCATAAAACCAGAAAACAATCAAAGCAAGATAATAAGAAAATTTCATAGAAGTTAAGGAAAGGAGAAGTAGGGTCGAATTTGATTGGGAGAGGAGAACCTGATCATTTCACGCCAAATCTTCCTTCGTGAGGTACAATTATCATTATTACACCAATAAATCTTATACCTTTCTGATGCATACTTTTCGGTTTTTATGCTTGCTTTCCTTTATGTCGCTGTTTCCGTCTATTAGACCGTATTTGTTAACTGATCACGATCGACGTAGCTAAGTCTGAACGGGAAAGGTCCCGATTTTGTACCATTGGATTTGAGATCATTGTCATCGATGCTTCGATTTTTTTGTTGAGGTCAGATCCGTGTGTGTGATTTTGATACCCAGTGGAAATCATGTGAAATGATAAGCAAAGAAATAACGACTGAAAGCAAGGAGAGCGAGAGAGAAAATTAGTGAGTGAGAGAGATGTGTTTAGAAAATTTTCACGATCATTTCCATTTGTTTTTCACCTGAGCGTGATTGTTTCCTTCTTTTTCTCGTTTAATTCTAGCGGCTACACAAGAGGAATTAGGGTTTCATCTAAACCCACCTCTCTTTTGTTGAGCTGGGTCATGGATCCTTGGGATCCATCTTTGGTGACCCGCGCCCATCCATTTGGCTATTGGGCTTTTTATGCTCAGGACCCCTTCTTATCCCATTCACCTTCTTTTAATTTATGTTTAAGATAAAACTAGTTGCTTTTTAACAAATAGTTTAGTTTTAACAAGAAAATAAATATTTTAAGGAAAAAATATAAAGAGTAAAAGATTTATTATTTTCCCATCATGATTTTGAGTATTTTTTTATTATTAATTTAGTTACTTATTTATATATTTATTAGAATATTATAACTAATTGTTCTAGTTGGTTATTAATATCGTTTAAACCACTATATTATGAGCTAGCTTCCGGTCCAATATCAAATAATTTATTTCAATCCGATTAAATCACTCTCAACTTGAGGTCAAACTTTTTTTTTCTCAATCAAGTATGACATTCAAATCATTCATCTAAATAAGCACGAAAGAAAAGGACCGTTGGAATCTAGCATTCTAGCAGAAACCTCAAACGATTGGTCTCAAGTCTCGCACTTTGGGGTAGCCATTCATTCATTCTTTTGCTCCTCAAAATACCTTTAATTAACTTGGACTGAGAGCCGTCAAGATCTAGCATCTTGGCACAACTCTTCGAACAATTGATTTTCATCAAGCGTTCATTGTCCATTGAACAATGTTTATTAATTTGGTAGCATCTTGGCGCAACTCTTTGAACATTTAGTTATCATCAAGTGTTCATGGTCCGTTAAACAACTTTCATTATCAACATAAATGATTAAGAGCCATTAGAGTCTACCACTCGAGCATAACTCTTTGAACATTTTCTCAAATGTTCTCTAGTCACTTAATATACCTCAACCAAATCCCGTAGTACTCAGAACTACGGACGCTCTGATTTCTCATTCTTCAATGAGAATACGTAGGCACAAGAATCATAATTCTTGGCGAGCCACCTTTCACCTTTTTTTGTTCCATCTTCCACCTTTTGTCACCACTTACCTTTGTCAATCGTCATCTCAAGAATCCATCCTTCTTTAAGGATAACAATACTTCAAAGCACATCAAATCTTTTTTTGAAACAAACTTGAAAGAAAAGGATTGTTAGAATCTAGCATTCTAGCATAACCCTTTGAAAGATTGGTCTCAAGTCTTGCACATTGAGGTAGCCAATCATTTCTTTCTTTCATCCTTAAAACACTTAATAACAATTTAGATTAAGAGATGTTAGAGTCTAGCACTCTAGCACAACTCTTTGAACCATTGATCTTTATCAATGTTCGTTGTCCAACAAACAATTTTCTCAAACTAATCTTGAATGATAGAGAGTGTTAGAGTTTAACACTTTAGCATAAACTCTTTGATAATTTGATGATCATCATTCTTAAAATACATCCGATCATACTAAAAACTCCATTTTTATGAGCAGATCTTGATTCTCATCAGGAGACCAAAACATCTTCAACCCTTGACCTCAAAGTCATAAGATATCTACTTTTCCCTTTGGCCTCGTAGCCATTCAATCCCATCACAATTTAGAATTAGAGAGTTATTAAACTCTATGTGAGTATCATGATCATGAATACTCATTCCCCCTGGAACTTTGACCATAGTCAATGGTTCCTCACCTTAGTTAGGTGAACTATGATTGCTCTGATTCCATCCTCATAAGGATACGTAGGCACGAGACTGCGAAGTCTTTGCGAGCACCCTAATAATAAACCTCCTTAGGTTTCCTCTCTTTTAACAATAATCATTTACCTTCCTTTCCTTAAGTAGAAGATTAGAAACAATCCAAAGCTAACATACATTTAACCCTAACTAAATGGTTCCCGTTGAGTACAACGGACGTGAGGGGTGCTAATACCTTCCCCATGCATAACCGACTCCAGAACTCAGACATCGGTTGCGATGACCATATCTTTATCCTTTCTTTTTAGGGGTTTTACTCGATATTTTCCCTTTCCCTATTTGGGAATAAATAAAGATCGGTGGCGACTCTGTTAAGTCCATCCCGCGGGCGTGCGATTTCGTTTCGCGAGGTCGTTCTCATTTTTTCGAGGTACGACATTTCCCTTAGTTGTTTTATTTTCAACTTTGAGTCTTTTCTCTTCTCATCTCTAAACAAGTTTAAAACACTTAATAAATGACGTATGTGGAGTGCGCCACGAGCCTTAAACACTTGGGAAATGATTAGTGAAGGTCTCATTTGCTATTCTAGGATACTTTGCAAACGTTCTGTTGGGAACGACCTTGTAAAGTATTCGCTCCTATGTCATAGTCTTTAGCACAAAACGTAACACAAACACAATATGTCAAGACACTTTCTTATAAAAAACAAAAACAAACATTCGTATTCCTTCGGGATTCTCTTCGCACCTCATTACCTCTCATCGCAAAGGATACGTTATTTCCGTTCTACCGCAAACAGGTAAACGCGTAAGACTCCAACCAATGAGCGTCAACACCTAAACTGCTAGAGCGCAAACGTTAGCATTATCCACTTAAAAAACACAAACAAAACCGACCCTGTTAGGTCGAACTACAACTGATCTGACTTCCTCTCTCTTGTTCGATTGAGGATACGTAGGCACAAGACGACGATGTATTGGCGAGCAACCTTCCCCCCACAATCCCGTGGTCCTCCAAACTACGTTGACTCTGACTTTCCCACTCCCGAGGGAATACGTTAGCCTAGGACGACGATGTCCTATCGAGTCGCCTTTTCTTTTTCTTTTCACGTTACTGGTTTTTTTCCTTTCTAGTTAGCAGTGAGCTTCAGATACTTATACCCTTTGATCGTAATAACAAGCGTGGATCCCATCGAATACGATGTACGCAAGGGGGTGCTAATAATTTCCTCTCGCGTAACCGACTCACGAGCCCAGACTATGGTTGGGATGACCATGTCTTTCCCTTTGTGAGGTTTTCTTCGATCATTTCCTTTCTCTGCGTCGGGATAAATAACATTCGATGGAGACTCTTCTGTCTTTTCCGCCGGTTGATTTTCGCAGATGCGACAATCACTAATCCTTTCAAATATTGTTGAGTGTTCACATTGACCAAGAATTAGGGTTTTTTTTAGCCCTATAGGGGATTCAGGAAAAGGATCAATCATAGATTGGCATGATCTTCATCCTATCAAGTCTCTTAATCATCCTTGGAGGTCATGAGATCCTCAACATCAAGAATCAATCACAAGATTACATCATTTCAAGTTGATCAAGCCTCAAGATCATATGTGTCCCCAAATTAGATTTTTGGTCGACTAAGGCCTCCAGGGAGAAATTTTCATCTGGGTATGAGCCAATACCTCAATATATGATTCAAGAAGTTCAAAATAACCTCAAGAGTCCATTCTCTGCACAAAATTCATCTAAGACCCAAAGTCAAAGGGGTTCATCATAAGACATTATACAAGAAAACATGGTCCATTGTTGGATTTAAACAAGATTTTATCAAGGAATTAAGGTTACTTGTAAAAGGGGCAAAGTTGAAGAAATTGAAAATTTCACTAAGTTATAAAAAAAAGTGTTCAAGTACCCAACTTCCAAAGGCCATCAATTATGATCCAAGCAACCAAAGTTTATGTTCCAAAGCTTAAATGATAGATTTCATCACATACTACAAAAGTGCTATACTAATCCATGATAAAAAAATGCTTGGATTTTAAGTTATGAAGTGATCAAAATAAAATTAAAAAAAAAAAGAGTTTCAACACTTAGTGAAATTTCTGCCAAGTTTTTAAGCCTGAAACATCAATTTTCAAGGACATTTTTCATTATGATTCAAGTTGAATCAATGCAAATTGTGAACATCAATGTTGAAGAATTTCATCTAAGCTTTCCAAAAAGTACAAGAACATCCTTTAATTCAACTTGAGCAAGAAGTTATGAACCTCACAACATGCCTTGATACAAACTGGTTTTTCTAGGCAGCATTGGTGAATAACTTGCATCCCACGAGTTTTAGCAAAACATTGAGTGACTAGGCAAGACTAATCCTTATCCAATTCAACATGAATCTTAGCTAATCATGGAGAACCTGCAAGTTTAAGCCATAAGTCAAGAATCTCTCCCTTTAAAAGTCATGAAACATCATTGATAGCTATGGAACTTAAGTTTTGTTTGCAAGCTTTAATGTGGAACATTGAATTAGCAAGAGATAAGCCACACCAGTCAAGATAGGTCAAGAAACATGAGTGTTCAAAACTTCAAATGTGGTTGGAGTCAAGATAAGAGTTAGGCAAAAGAAGACTTTGGTACCTTGGCATTTAAGTTAAAGGCTACCTAGCTATATCCATTGGATAATAGAGTGATCCTTCATCCATTCACTATTTCTCCAAAATCAAACTTGTTCTCCTATAAATAGGAGTTATTTCTGATCATTTGAAACATACCAAAACAAATCTAAGAATTGTTTTCTCACTTTCACTCTTTCATATCAAAGTTTCAATTTTCAAAGAGTGAAAATCTAATTTCTCAAACCAGAGCAATTCCATCCAAACCAATGATTCAAAAACCTCACATACATCATATATGAGTGATTCAAACACTTAAACATTATCTGTAACATCAAATTCATCAAGATCATAGTTCATCCCAAGCAAGTTGCAGTTGGATTCGAGCCCATCAATCCAGAAGGTTTCAATCCATTCCATGCACATCAACACACTCCTTGAGGGCCAGGGAAGCTGGCCAGATCATCAAAACACTTATGTAACACCTACAACTGAGGATTCGAATTCCTCTTGCAAGGTAAGCCTGAACTTTTCAAAATCCATGAATCATGCATCATAAATGTTATTTCAAGTTACCAACATGTTTCTGGATGCTCATATATCATTAATCCTTAATCAATTTCTACTTATCATTCGTGTATGGAATTTCATATTAGTTTTTGCATAGTTAGGGTTCATCTATTCGTCACATGATAACTCACTCCACACTTAAAATAAATAAAATTAAATGGTAGCATCGTATTCCTTGTTCATAAGCGAGCAATTTTCATGTTTACATAGTGAAATTTCATCATGAATTAAGTGAGATAGGAGGGATTTTGCAAATACGGGTGGCACGAGGAAGAAGATGGTGTTCTTGGCGCCATTTTTCAAATTTTTTAATATTTTTATATTTTCATACTTTCAAATTATTTTCAAAAATTAATTTCTATATTCAATTTTAATTATTTTCAAATGATTTTTTGAACAAATATCATTCACATATTTAAATATTTTATTCACCAAAAAATATCAAAACACTATTTTTATTTGATATTTTTTAATATTTTTTTAATATATTATTTTAAATTGTTTTAAATATTTTAAAATAATTTATTTTCTTGATTTTTTTTAAACCAAATTGATTTCAAAAATTCATGTGAATAAAACATCTTTTTATAAACCTTAATCATTGTTCATGACATGGTTAATGGATTCATTTGATAATTATACCTTTTTTTTATTTTGATTTTTTCTGTGAACAAATATCTTAAAAAATGAAATTAGGGTTTTTACTTTGATTCAATCTTTCAAACTTCATAAAAACATCTTTTGGGCATCTATTAGAGTGTAAGACCCAACCCTCTCTGTAAATAAACAAATCTTTGGGCCTCTGCTATAGTATAAGTCCCATTGCGCTTTTCAAAATTACGGTTCGATCAATGTTTCCATTACAATCTTTGGGCCTCTATTAGGAGTGTAAATCTCATCCCTCTGTACATAAACATTGTTTTAAATAATAATATAGGCATCTCCCTGAGTATAAGACCCAACACCTTTTGTAAATAGAAAATCTTTTAGCCTCGTTCATCCTGGGCTTTGTACAAGATACAAATAATCATCTGGGCCTCTATCTAGAGTGTAAGACCCAACACTTTTGCTCCGCTCCTACTTAAGATCAAGTCATCTTCAAATTCAAATTCAAATTCAAAATCATTTCAAAACATTCTTCAATTTCTCAAAACCATAATTCAATCTTAAAGGAAACATCTAATCAATCACAATACACTTGGGCCTCTGTTCAGAGTGTAAGTCCCATCCATCTCTTTCAAAAACATCTTCTGTTTTCAAAACAAGAATAAATCTTGGGCATCTGCTTAGAGTATAAGACCCAACACCTTTATACATAAAATAATCTTGGGCCCCTATCCAGAGTGTAAGACCCACCACCTTTCTCCATTCAGTTCATACTTGTTTATATACTTGTTTATATATCTGTATATATACTTGTGCATATCTTGTTAAGTTTCTCTTAGAATTTAAATCATCCTTAGTTTAGACATAGTTCAAACAATAAGATCCCTTCAATCACAACTTAGTTAAAATAACTAGTTCCCTGGCCTCCTCTTGGGCCTTATACAAGCATCACTGCCTACTCTTGGGCATCATACAAAAAATCTCCCCAGCAAGATAGCCTCCTCTTGGGCTTCATACAAGGAGACTTGGGTAGTCTCATTCAATTCCCCACAGCCTCCTCTTTGGCTTTATCCAAGCATCATTAGCCTCCTCTTGGGATTTATCCAAGCATCATAGCTTCCTCTTGGGCTTCATACAAGGACCCTCAGACTTCTTAAAAGCACAAGTCAAGTCTTAGTAATCTATACAATAAAATATTTTAGCCTCATCAACCTGGGCTTTGTACAGGATACAAATAAAACCTTTTAGCCTCATTCATCCTGGGCATTGTACAGAATACAAATAAAAATCCCCAAAAAGAGTCAGTTAAAATCCTGAGTATTGAGTCAGCCTCTTACAAATAATTAGCCTTCTCTCAGGCTTTTATACAAATAATTTCCCCAGTCTGTCAGCCTCAATCTTTGGCTTTGTACAAGACAGATAAAACTCTCCAGTGAGTTAATATTCTTTCAGCTTCATATTTTGGGCTCCAATCAAGATACATAAATCCATCTCCTCACAGATGAGACTATGATTCCTCTCTGTAGGAGGATATCCCTTCTATACATCACAAGTCAAATTAAATCAAACATTCAAATCTAACTGTTTTACGTCAGGAAGGATGTGGCATTGCTCTACACTGAGTTAAAGCTTCCTCTCTTATGCTAAAACGCATAAAGGAAAAAGTGGCATCGCTCTACATTGAGTTTAAGCTTCTTCCTTCGTGACATTTCACTTCTCCGATAAAGGAAGATGTGGCATTTCTGGATTCCACACATCCCACTTAAAGCAACTTCCCTTATAATCAATTCATCAATGTTTGTGATGAATAGGTGAGATATCTCCCTTTAGAGATGACAAATTCTATTTCAGTAAAACTTTTAGCTTCATCATCTTGGGCTTTGAACAAGATACAAATACTCTTATAGCTTCATCATCTTGGGCTTTGAACAAGATACACAAAACAATTTCCTCCCATAGATTTAGGAGGAACAAAGAACGCTCTGATTTCTCAATTCCCTTCTTGAGAATACGTAGGCATAAAATTGCAAAATCTTAGCGAGCACACTAATAGAAAACCCTTAGATCCATGTACCTTCCAAAAATAATAGAAAACCATGAAAATAACAAAAACTTTTTCCTCAGTCTTTCACAAAGGAGAAACTTTCCCTATTAGACAGCAAACAAACTTAAACAAACAAGCAATTCAACAGTAGAAATATATGTAGATAAAGGTTCCTATAGATTACTATAGATATTCAGGGTGTTAATAGCTTCCTTTTGTATAACCCCTGATTCCAGATCTCTTCGCATCTGTAAGGAAAAAATTTGCACACAGGGTTAGTTTAAGATATCTTCCCCTTCCTTTTAAGCTTCACGTGATAAATATTAGAAATCAGAAAGTAGCACTAAAAGCGGTATTGGTCACATCACTAAAACCGGAGCTATAGAAAAATGGCGACTCTGATGGGGACCAATTATTCATTTCCTAAGAGGGTTAAGCCTTGCACTGCATTTATTTTTTCTGTTTTATTTTCTTATTTGCTTTCTCATTTGATATCATTTGTTGCTTTCTCATCATACTACCTGCTTATTTGTCACATTTGTTTAAACTGCTTTTATTAGGGAATGCGATTAATACGCTTGTGGTGAGTCAAAAAGTCCTCAGTGGGCTCGAGAGCATATTTTAAGATAGGAGGTGGCAGAATCAAGAAAGCTTATAGGTAGTGAGTCCCGACCAAACTAACTTGAAAGCTCAACAAATCAGTAGAGGTACCCTTTTGTAATTACTGATGTTGAGCGAGTAAGTCGTGAAAACATTACTTTTTCCACTGGGAACCCGTGAAACTGAGGATTAGTAAACATCCAATCATTTGACCATTTTAGGACGTAGTGCGGTAACTATCAGGAATAGTTGATATGCGATACTACTCTCAAATGAGAACCATCTGAGGGATATTACAACTCTATCCTGAAGAGGGGTAAATGATTTTTGGGAACCTTTGTTATAACCCGTTCTTCAGGTACAAAAATTGAACCCTAGTACATACCTTTGGGAAGGGTAGATCTATGGCTTCAAGCTCGTGACATTAAACCTTAAACCCGTGTTTCGCATACTTGTGTTTTCTGCATTCATGCATTCATACATTCATCAAAATTTAAAAAAATAAAAATAAAAAAGAATTAAAAAAACAAATCGTTGCAAATATCAGAAATTGTGTTATGGATTTTGGTAGAAGAAAAACTCAGAAGTACACCTTTAAAAGTCCAAGACTTGAAGACTTGAGAAGATTGGGAGGGATAATTACAAATCCAGAAGCTTTCATAGCAAAGTATGGCGGACTTTTGTCTCATTTAAAAGTCAATATGGTGGAAGAAGTACTTTCTACACTAGTTCAGTTTTATGATCCAGTGTACCAATGCTTCACATTTCCAAATTATCAGTTCACACCAACATTGGAAGAGTACTCCCATCTGATTGTTCTACCTATCACCGAACAAGATCCTTTCTCTGGTCAGGAAGAAATTCCCAAGGATCAAACCATTGAAAGAGCACTACTACAAAACGCGTAAACAACAACGTCATGGTCACCACGCTTATTCCCTACACCTTTGTGACATCTCTAAACTAAGGCGCTATCATAATATTATTGTTTTTTGATTAAAAAATATTTGTATATAACAACTGTTAAGGATCCAACCGTTGTGATAACTTCAAGCTTTCATGGGTTCGAACCTCAGGGCCATCATATATGTTATTCCTTTAATTTTAAGTGGCGCCTTTTCTTTTTTAATTATTTTTAAATAAAAAAACATAAAAGTTTATGGTGACGGTTCAAGAGTTCCACTATTGTTAAGTTGCGCCTTTTCATTTTTATTTATTTTTAAATAAAAAAACTTAAATGTTTAAGACGACGATTGAAAAGTCAATCGTTGTTATAAAAGTAGGAATTATGTCGCGCCTTTTCATTTTTAATTATTTTTAAATAAAAAACTTTAAAGTTTATGACTAGGGTTGATGATTACAACCATTGTGATATATTTTGTTTTTTATTTAAAATTTTTAATTGTTAATACTCTACCGTTTTTTTATGAAATTTCACCATGAAAGTAAAATATCACTATGGTTGCATGTATTGGCCGATGTGGTAGCGTGATAATATTATACACTCCTAGTTAGCTTGTCTCTTCAGTATCCTTTTTTCCAATGCAAATAGAAACTAGATGAAACAATACACGATTTCAACCCAAACCCTAACGTTCAATAGAGTGAAACATTACACGATTTCATCTAAAACACCATCATTCCTACTTCACTGTGTATTTGTCATTGTCGTCATCATCGTCAACCAAGTTGACAAGACCATCACGATCAACCAAATTGTTACCGTCTAGAAGGAAAACAACAACAACACCGTCGTTACCACAAGGAAGGAGGACAACACCATCACCAACACCAACATCATTTACTTAGTCATCACGTTTAGGGTACGTAAAATATTTTTCCCCATGCATCTACAGTAAACTTCATTTGCCATTGTTGTGGTTGTTGTTTTATTTTATGGTTGATGTTTATGTTCTTGTTGTTCAAGTTGTTGTTGTTGTTTTTGAATTTAGATGTCGACCTTGTTGAGTTCTTCATCAGAAACCAGCGAAGAAACTCAAACAAATGATTGGTTAGCCAATGATACTCAAACAACAGAAAGTCAAACGAAAAGATCACAAAGACATGTCACAATGATGCTCCAATTCACATAAGTCCGGAACTCATCAGGTGAAAAAATTCCTATCTAGTTTGATTCGTTGTACAGAATATTGGATTGTCAACACTACTCTACTTTTAAGTGTTATGTTTCGTTCCTTGTACGTAACAAGGTCAGTATATTGATGGATGATTGGAAACAAGTTGATAATAAGGTCAAAGAAAGTATATGGACTGACGTTAAGGTATTACATACTATAATTTTCATATATCGCCGATATCAATATCTATAATTTCTAATACATACTTATATATTGATTTAAATGTAGTTTAATTTTTAGTTTAACGATAACTCAAATTTGAAAAAAAAAAACTGAATATCATATGATGGTACTCGTTGGAGGAGATTTAAGGCACAGCTCATGACTGACTACATTAGGAGGCCTAAGAGCGGTCTTGCTCATCCATGGATTCGATATAGTTTTATATCGAAGAAGCAATGGAAAAGGTTTGCAAAGATACGTCGTTCTGAGGAATTCAAGGTTAGTACTATTCTCATGTAACCGATAATGTTATGCTAATGAGTTATAGATACTAATCATATATTTTTTCACTATGTTCATAACAGGTTAAAAGCGAAGTCGCAATACTCTATAAGGCCAAGAACATGTACCCCCTTAGATTGTCTCGTGCGGGTTATAGGAATCTTGAGAAAAAAATCATGCTTGAAAGACAATCAGAAACAGGAGATGATTGTATTCCACACTACTACGGAAAACCCCTTTCACAATGGTTTGAAAAGTGGTACCATCACGCCTGATATACCGTTGTTAAGTAGAGTGTTGATGTAAGTTCGCATTATCTATAACGGTTTGGAAACCATTATTAAAAGGCAGGACGCGCGCCACATATCACAACGGTTATGATGATAAACCGTTGTGATACCTACACTATGGTACTGGGTTCGAAACCCGTCAACAACAAATTATGTAAAACATAAATTATATTTGATCTCGGTTACAATAGATAACCGTTGTTGAAAGTTCCCAGAGTTTATTATATTATCTTTGATCTCGGTTACAATAACTAACCGTTGTTGTAAGTACCCTGAGTTTATTATAGTAAATGTAGATTGCTTGTTTTCCAAACACCTCACTAAAGAAATATACAAGGATTCAATTTGATGAAGAAGTCTATAATCTACAAATAAAACTATTCTTGAAAACTAACTTAAACAAACCAATGTTTTCTGATTGCATTTGTCTCATCGTGCATTTCACGCTCTTTTACATATATATTGTGGTTTATTGGTCTGACTCCTTCGATATATCGCTATCTTCGATTATATTTAAATTTCCATAAGAACAAGACATTGTATAATCTACCTCATCATCATCACTTATCATCATTATTTTTATAATCGGAGGTTTTACGATTATAAGTGTTGATGGAGAAGCAGATTAACTAATAATTTGTTGTTAATGAAATTTAACTATAATGGAAGATAGCGATGCATCTGAGGAGCCAGATCATTATACCATAATCTATATATCAAAGAACGTGAGATGAACAGTGAGAGGGATGCGATTCGAAAACATTCATTCATATAAGTTGGTTTTCAAATACAACTTAATTTACAGATTATAAGTATCTATGTCAAATTAAATGAATGTATTTTAAGTGAGGGTTAGTGAAACAAACAATCTACATAGAATATAATACACTCAAACAACATCTTATACCAGAACCAAATATTATAAACTCATACAATACGCTTGCTACCACCAGCATCATCACCATGTATCATCCACTTAACCTGTAAGGAAACACAGCAAACTTAAAAAATGAGCATCCTTAGTTAAAACCAAACCCTAAAACCCAAAGAGTAAAGAGATATATTATAAATTTCCAGGACGCACGTTTTACTGAAACTAATCGCGGAACAAGAATCAATTATGATGTTCATCTAGTTTGGGAAGCAATGAAAAAGAAATACAAGGAGGAAGAAGCTTACACAAAAGCTTCATACTTCTTATATTTATTTTCATTGTTTCTAAAACTAGATGAAGTTTTTGACACTGTTGTTTCTTTATTTACTAACATCTTATTTGTCAAGCTATGAAGAAGAAGTACAAGGTCGATGAAGTTTACATCATAGCTTCATGCTTCTTGTACTTTTTTCCATAGCTACACAAACATTATGTACCATAGCCAAAGTATGGTCTTTGTTAAGGCAGTGAAGACGAATCTGAAAAAATGAGAACAATCAACAAAAACAACATGCAACAAACGAGATAATGGGAAATATCTAACAGTAGATGGAAGAAGAAGAATACCTTAATGTATGAAGCACAAGATTCACGGCTAACGCTGAATCCGACGAGAAAAAATGGGTTCTAGGGTTTCACTGTGAAGGCAACGACGCTATTGTCAATAAATGAAAGTTAATTCGCTTATATATGGGTAAACTATTTCACAACGGTTAACATTACCAACCGTATAGATAAGTCTTTATTTATTATAAATATATCACTACGGTTAACCAGAAGAACCATAGTGATAACTCTTTTATTTGCGAATTTTAAAATAAATAAAAAAGAAAAGGTGGGCCTTAACATTAAAGGAATATAATATTTTATGGCGCTGAGGTTCGAACCGGCGAAAGTTTCATTGTAACACAACGAGTGGATCTGTAACCGCTGTTATATACAAATAATTTTTAATCAAAAAATAAAATAAATATGGTAGCGCCTTAGTTAAGATATGTCACCACAGTGTAGGGAAAAACCGTGGTGGCCATGGCGTTGTTGAATGCGTGTTTTGTAGTAGTGGTACCTCCACCTCCTTATAAACCAAAGGTACTAAAGACTCGCCAAATCAAAGCAACTCCATGTCACTATCCCTTTTACCGAGGCTATTCCTCAGATGCCCTCATATGTTAAGTTCTTAAAAGAGATCTTGTCAAGTAAGAAAAAAATTAAAGATGGCGAGACAGTGGCAGTCATTGCAGAATGTAGTGCCATTATCAGAAATAATATGTCACCCAAATTGAAAGACCCTGATAATTTTTTTATTCCATGTGTGATTAGAAAATTTGTGCATAGATTTTTGGATTATTAAAATGTAGTAAGCATACCTTAAAAAAGATGATGGAAGATTTAATGTAACAGAGTGAAGAAATTATTCTTGTAAAAATCAATTCGAAAATGAAAGAAGTATTAATTAGGGGTAGCAATGAAATCCGTTAAGCTAAAATCCATCAAATCCATCCAATACATCCATTACAAAAATTATTAGTTAATGGATTGAATCCAATTCATCCATTTAATGTTATGGATGGATACTATCCATGCAATCAATTTTGAAAATCCATTGGATTACTTTACTATTTCTATAAATTTTAATGGATAATTTTTAAAATCAAATAATAATATATATTTTGTAAAAATGAAAACAAAAGTTAATTATTTTTTAAAACTCTCTCACGTTATCCTAAATGTTATATACACAAGATTTGACATTTTTTAAAAATTATACTTCTGAAGCTTTTCTACTGGTGCAATTTAATGAAATTATAATAAAAAAACAATAGCAATGGTGGTAACCTTGATGTGAATTAACGATGATGTATTTTTTTTCTATAAATTCTTTAACAATAGGCTGGTTAATTTTTTTTCTTATAGGATTGACTTTTAAAATTAAAAAATGTAAAATATTTAATTTCATTTTATGGATGGATCGATATCCATCCATTAGAATTATCTTAATGGATGGATTTGATGAATTTTATTTTTAATGGATGGATTGGATTGGATTCTTTACAAAAAAATTTAGTAGTGAAGGGGGAATCTAAGGGTGACTACCAAAAGAGAATTGTTGTTATGGAGAGGAATGATAAAATTAAATTGTTAGGAGGGAAGGATGCTACAAATCTTTCGAAATGATCATGGGTTCTTTGAATATTAGAGGGGGAGGTAGTAGAGTCAAGAGGAGTAGAGTTGCTCAAATTATCTCGAAAGGCAAAACAAATTTATTTATGCTTCAAGAGAGAAAAATTCAAGATCTGTCGGAAAGGGTAGCCCGTAGTTTTTGGTGGAACGAAGATATCGAGTATTCTTTTTCTAATTCGGTTGGAATGTCTGGTGGTTTGATTATTATGTGGAAAGTCAACACGGTCGAGGTATTATGCAGTTTTAGTGGGATGGGGTATCTGGGAGTCAAGGTTAGGTGGAAGAATGCTTTGTTTTATATTGTTAACATCTATTCGCCTTGTTCGCTTGCGTCGAAAAGAATTTTGTGGAGGAGTTTGTTGGATCTAAAGTTAAAGTATAGGGATGGCGAGTGGGTCTTTGGAGGTGATTATAACGCGGTTAGAAATTCTAATAAGCGAAGAGGGGGATCCACCTTTAACTCGGGAACAAAATGGAAAGAGTTTGATGAATTCATTGAGGAGGGTTTGTTGGTGGATTTACCGTGTAAGGGGAAGAAGTTTAGTTGGTATGGAGAAGATGGCAAAGCAAAAAGTAGAATTGACCGTTTTTTGGTGACTGAGGGTATCATTGAGAGTTGGGGGGTTGTGGGTTAATTGATTGGTCCGAGGGACATCTCAGACCATTGCCCGATTTAGTTATTAGTGGATAAATCGGACTGGGGTCCAAAACCTTTCAAGTTCAATAATGAGTGGTTCTCTAATAGTCGTTTTATCCCTTTTGTTGAGCAGGAATGGAGAAAGTAAATTGTGGTGGGGAGAAAAGATTTCGTTCTTAAGGAGAAATTGCGGCTTCTTAAAGAGAGCCTCAAATGGTGGAACAATAAAGTCTTTGGGGGGATCAATTTGGAAATTGAGGAGGGAGTTAGTGACTTGAATTTGGAGGATGATAGGGAGTCGGTGTTTAGTGAATTGGAGGAAGTGGAGTTTTTGAAGAAAAAAAAGTTGGCTAGTGGCAAGTTTTGGTTAAATCTCATGATTAAAGAGAACATGCTCATTCAAAAATCAAGGTTAAATTGGCTAAATGACGGTGACTCTAATAGAAATTTTTTTCATAGAGTTATGAAGGAGAGGAGAAAGCGCAATTTTATCGGTTTGATTGAGACGGTTAATGGTATTGTGGATAAAGTGGAGGAGGTTAAGAAGGAGGTTTAGAGCCATTTTGCGGCGAAGTTCATTGAGCCGGATAATGAAAGACCCGTTTTTGAGGGTCTTTCCTTTAAAGGCATTAATTCTTCGGATATTTCCTTTTTTGAAGCTCCTTTTTCGGAAGAAGAGATTAAGGATGTGGTGTGGAGTTGTGGTGGTTCTTAAAGTCCGGGACCCGATGGCTATTCTTTCTTATTTATTAAAAAGTGTTGGTATTTTGTGAAGGATGATTTTATTGGGTGCTTTCAAAGTTTCCACTCCAGTGCTTTTTTCTCTAAAACCTTCATCTCTTCTTTCTTGACTTTGGTGCCTAAATCTTCTAACCCTTTGTGCTTGGACGACTATAGGCATATTTGTCTTGTGGGTTGTGTGTATAAAGCGATTTCACAATTATTAGCGGCAAGACTTAAAGTGGTCTTGAAATCAATTATTTCGAATTGTCAAAGTGCTTTTGTTCCGGGTAGACAATTATTAGATGGAGTTTTGGGGGCTAATGAATTGGTGGACTATGCAAAGAAAGAGGGTAGAAGTTGCTTGCTTTTTAAAGTTGACTTTGAAAAGGCATATGACAAGGTTAGTTGGAATTTTCTTCATTTTATGTTAGGGAAAATGGGGTTTGGGGAGGTTTGGATGAGGTGGATGGAAGCTTTAATTTTTTCAAGTAAAATGTCGGTCTTGATAAATGGCAGCCCTACGAAGGAGTTTGTGGTAGATAGAGGATTGAGACAAGGAGATCCTCTTTCTCCGTTCCTTTATGTGATAGTGACGGAAGGCTTGAGTGGTATGGTGAGTAAGTCGGTAGAAAATGAAGAATTTGAAGGCTTTAACATAAAGGGCAATTGTTTTGTTGATATTCTCCAATTTGCAGGTGACACTCTTATGATAGGTGATGGGTCTTGGAAGCATATTTGGGCAATTAAATCGGTTTTGAGGGGTTTCGAAATTGTTTCCGGCTTAAGTATTAATTTCCATAAAAGCAAACTCATTGGAATTAATATTAGTTCACGTTTCTTGGATTTGGCTTCTCACTACTACGAAAAACCCATTTAGAAACGGTTGGGAATGACATATAATGACGCGGGCGAAGGCGTTGTTATGTAGATTGTTGTTGTAAGTTCGCCATTTCTACAACGGTCTGGAAACCGTTGTTGTATTCTGGAAACGCGTGATATATTGTAACGGTTAGGTATTTCAACCGTTGTAATATATATTAACTATCACAACGGTTATCAGTATGAACCGTTGTCATATATGTTAACTATCACAACGGTTATTTGTCTCAACCGTTGTGGAATGTATCCTTAGTTTATTAAATACAAATGTATATTGCTTGTTTTACCATCCACCTTATTAAAGAAATACAACCATTAAAATTGGTAAAGAACTATATAATCTGAAAATTAAACTGTTCTTGAAAACCAACTTAAACACACCACTGTTTTCCGAATTGCATCCATTTCATTCCACACATTTTATGTTCCTTAACATAAAATTTATGGTTCGATGGTCGATTTCCTTCAATCAATCGATATCTTTTGTTATAGTTTAACTCATCATCGCCAAAAATCGCCACGATTTTATCATCATAACAATGATCATGATCTTAACAACCACGACGATTAGTGACGACGATGAATTGAAGGAAATGGACCATTGGACCATAAATTTTATGTTAACGAACATTAAATGTGCTGAATGATATGGATGTAATTCAGAAAACATTGACATGATAAAGGTTGGTTTTCAAATACATCCTAATTTTCAGATTATAATGTTCTATAGCAATTTAACTGATTGCATTTTCAATAAAAGGATAGTGAAACAAACGATATACATAGTATATAATAAACTAAATTTCATATACAATATCAGAATGAATTCATATATATGTACCTTATCAGAATGAATTCATATATAGGTACCACCATCATCATCACCGTGTGAAACAAATCCTAAGAAGTGGGGAGCAATGATGAAAATTAGTTAGTATTAAATTTAACTATATACAATATACATAGTATATATATAATAAACTAATGTTCTATATCAATTTAACTGATTGCATTTTCAATAAAGGGATAGTAAAACAAACAATGTACATAGTATATAATAAACTAAATTTCATATACAATATAAGAATGGATTCATATATATGTACCTTATCAGAATGAATTCATATATATATGTACCACCATCATCATCACCATGTGAAACAAACCCTAAGAAGTGGGAAGCAATGAAGAAAATTAGTTAGTATTCAAAACAAAACTACCAAAAGTTGAAACAAAACCCTAAGAAGTGGGACTGTACCATTACAATGGAGTTCACCTTGCTTGTGAAGCATTGAAGTCGAATCTGCACAAAATGAGAACAATCAACAAAAACAACATGAAGCAAACGAGATAATGAGAACTATTTAACAAAAAGATTGAAGTAGAAGACTACCTTATTTTCCATAAACAATATGTACATTACGCTTGCTACCGCCAGCATCATCACCATGTTCATCTAGTTTTAGATTCTGCAGGAAGAACTACAAGGAGGAAGAAGCTTAAATCAAAAGCTTCATACTTCTTGTATTTCTTCTCGCAGATTCTAAAAAAAGATGAATTTGGGTGCTAGGGTTTCGCTGTGAAGGAAACAGCGTGACTGTCAAAAAGGGAAAGTTAATTCCCTTATATAGGTAAATGTTTCACAACGGTTTTCTTAAATAACCGTTATGATAGATTATATATTAATTTAATAATATCATAACGGTTAGTTATAATAACCGTAGCGATACCCCTTATACGTGGTACAAGGTTCGACACCAGGCAACAACATTTTCCTAAAATTACGCCTGGATTATAAGTGATATCGCTACGGTCATTACTTATAACCGTTGTGATATTATTAACCGTTGCACTTCCCAACATATGAACGGTTTACAAGAAAATATATTTCCAGAATATGAACGGTTTACAAGTTATCATCATTACAAGCATTAAACTATTAGTCTTTTCATCTTCAACCTCATCTATAAATAGACAATTTTACATATCTAAATAATATATTCTTCGTAACAATGAGTTCAACAAATGAGAATCCTAGAAACCTCAATGAGGAACGTCAGGCGCCAATCCATGAGGTCGTCCAACCAGCAACTGCCAACTTCAGGGATGCCTTAAAGGTAAGGAAGGATAAGAAGAAGAAGAAGAAGCCGAAGAAGAAGAAGATAAAGAAGAAAATGAGGCTTGTATATTATGATTCCGATGAGGGGAGTGAGGAGAGATGTCTAGATTATGAAGATGCATTTTATGCTATGGGCTCTGACAATGATCTTGATATGTAATATGTTTATCAATGTACTCTCAATGGAATATTAAAATAAAATTATGTCTATATATGTTCATCTCTTACAGTTTTATTTTTAAAGTTATATATATACTCTATTGTACTTAAAAATACTAAAGAATACACTGCTATGAATCGAAGCGTGATACATGTAGTACAACGGTCTTTTAATACAAGCGTGTGAAAATGTAAAAATATGGAAAAAAAATATAGAGCTGGGAATCGAAGCTTGTTACACAGCTTGTATTACAACGGTTATGTAATACAACCGTCGTTAAATATGGTGTTATAAATTTTTAATCCTGTTACAACGGTGGGATACGAAACCGTGGTAAAGCTGGCGTCGTTAAATGGGGTTTTTGTAGTAGTGTCTTTCTTCCTTTCTTGTAGGAGAGAGGAGAATTATTTCGTTTTTCTCGAAATTCCCATTGGATTTAGTTCTAATGGCATTTTGATGTGGTCAGATTTGTTGTTGAAATTAAAAAAGAGACTTTTTTGTTGGAAAAACAGGTTTCTTAGTTTTGGAGGAAGGTTAACTTTGTTGAAATCGGTTCTTTCTAGCATTTCTATTTTTATGCTTTCTTTCTATAAATCCCCATTGAAGGTTGTAAAAGAGACTACGAGGATTCAAAGTAATTTCCTTTGGGGTGGCAAGGAAGGTTCAAGAAAAATTCATTGGGTTAGTTGGAAGGAGGTGTATTTTCTGATTGAGAAGGGGGGCCTTGGTTTGAGGAGGGTGGATGATTTTAATTTGGCTTTGCTTAATAAATGGAGATGGAGGATTTTAGTGGAATCTAATGCTTTATGGTATAAGGTGCTTAAAGTAAGGTATGGCGATATTAATTTAAGGGTCGTGGATTCGGGGGTTGGTGTTAATAGTTCATCTCGTGGTTTATTTTGGTGGAGGGATATAATGGGGTTGGAAAAAGGAAAGCCGGAAAATCTTTTTGTCTCTAATTGTAGATTTTCTATCGGTAATGGTTTTAATTCTTCTTTTCGGCTTTCTAGGTGGATTGACGAAGTTTGTTTAAAGGAGAAATTTCCTTTACTTTTTGCTTTGTCTAGCCTTAAAGTTGTCTCGGTGGCTTGCATGGGAGGTTGGAGGGGGGAACATTGGTTATGAGGGGATTTTGGGATAGTTGATCCTACAGTTGGAGGGGCTTCCGCTGACATTGTGCAGTTGCGGACAATCTTACGGAGGTTTCGGCTGGTAGCCTCGGTTGTTGATAGTGTGAGGTGGGAGCACGATAAGTCGGAGGTGTTTTTGGTACGTAGTTTTTTCAACACCCTTGCGTCTTGTCATATTCCTTTTGGTCCTAACAACATCTTTCATGAGGCTTATTCTTTAGTTTGGAAGATGGTTGTTCCTTTTAAAATAAAGGCTTTTGGTTGGAGGTGTTTTCTAAATAGGCTTCCTACTAAGGATTCTCTTTCTTTACGAGGTGGTGTTTTTTCGGTTAGTGACTTGAAGTGTGTTTTTTGCTCACTTCGGGATGAATCGTTGGACCATGTCCTTTTGTGTTGTTGTTTCACCTTTTTGGTGTGGAAGGAAGTTGCCGAGTGGATTGGGTTTGAGGATTTCGGTGCTTGTAATATTAAAGAGAGTTTTTTGAAGTGGTGTTTGTTTTGTAAGCGGAAAAGGGTGAAGAGGGGCTCGGAAGGTTGCATTTGGTTGGCTACTACTTGGTATTTGTGGTGTTTGAGAAATGATATCGTTTTTAGGAATGAAGATTGGAATGTTTTAGATGCGGTTTGGAGTATTAAAGAGGTTATTTGGAGGTGGTCTTTCATCGGAAAAATAACTATTACCAATTATAGCTTTTATGAATTTTGTAAGTTTCCTTTGTTCTATTTGTGTTAAGGATTAATTGATTTTGTAATTTTCCTTTTTGTCGAGCTTTGTCTCGTCCCCTTTGTAAGCAGTTTCGAGAACCCTTTGTTCTCGCTTTAATCTATTTCTTGCTTATGAAAAAAAATAGATTGTTTTGATTCATCCATTAACAATCAAATCCATATCCATTCAATCCATCCATTTTGCCACCCCTAGTATTAATCATAGAAATATATTATAGTAGTTATTTGAAAAACAATATAGATTGTTTTGATTCATCCATTAACAATCAAATCCATATCCATTCAATCCATCCATTTTGCCACCCCTAGTATTAATCATAGAAATATATTATAGTAGTTATTTGAAAAACAATATAGAGAAAGTTAATATTATTTTTTTTTGTGGTGGAAGTTATCTTACAGTTAATTACTGATGATATGTGGGTATGTAATATGTTCTTTTGTTTCAATCTTTTACTATAATAGATGCTTGTGAGGAAATTGACAGTTGTTCCGGACTGGGCCAGCACCTGCCCTACGGTCGGGCAGGCCCAGGCCCAATGACCAACGAAGGCCCAACAAGGCCGAGAACCACCTCCGTGTCGGACACATGCTAGTCCCCTCAGACGTCGGACACACGGGGTAGAAGACCGTCGAGCAGAGGCACGTAGCACCTCTCCTCGATGCCCATGTGATCCTCCCCGCAAAGACACGTTCTCTAGTAACTTCCCACTCCCGAAGGAATCGGTCTGCCCTACTTCCAGAGATTTAGGGACCGTTACACAAGGGCGAAGACCACGTGCTGGTCTTCACTACGTCACGTAAGCCCTGGAAGTTACTTGGATTGGGCCTGGCAATCCAGCCCAGTGAAAGTAACCGTTGGCCCCGCGCTGGGGGCTCTCTATAAATACCCTCTCACTTGAGAGGGTCAGGTTACGCAATCTCATACACTCTAACCTCTTTCTGTACTTGCTTTTACTTGTGACCTTTGCCTTACTTGAGCGTCGAAGTACCTTGCAGGTACACCCCCCCCCCCCCCACCTTCTTTCAACCTCACCGTTGCTGAAGTCCATACACTGTTGCTGGCCACTGAACAACTGTCTGATTCAGGTACGATCAGTGGCGTCGTCTGTGGGAACTCTTGCTTCCCTGTTTTTCCTCAACGATAAACCAAAGCAATCCTCTCATTCACCAGCATGGCCAACAACCCATCAGCGAACAAAGCTCTGGACACCGTCCTCGTGGAACTCGAGAACGGGAACCACCACGAAGACGCTGCTGCCCTCAATGTCGAAGAAGGCGACGTGAGAGACGGGCATACCACCTCCCCAGACTCCCAAGACACGGCTTACGACACTGCCCAGCAGGAAGACCAAAAAGCCGTCTTTCAGCCAATTGCTCCTCCGCCCAATGCAGATTCGAGCACCGTGGCCCTATTTGCCTTGGTCAATCAGACCAACCAGCTGATCGCACACCAGAATTGCAGAATTAAAGCACTAGAGTGAGGGCGGAGACGACGATCTTCCCCGTGGAGATATCGTCGTCCACCTTCGCCTCTTCGTTCTCCTTCCCCGCGAAGGACCCCATCAGAAGAATCTCGAACTCCCTTGCTGGTGCGCGTGGGACGTCGACCACGCCTCGAACGCCCCCAGCCGGCGATCTTCTAGAAGCGCCATCGCTCCCCGCCTCGGAAGGAACCTAGGCCTTCCTCAACGACCAAGAAGAGCAAGACCACCGAGGAAAGGCCGAGGAACCGCTCAAGGAATTCCCCTCCGCGACAAGGACCTGGTCGACACCACCGATCCCCTTCAAGGTCCCCAGCCAGAAGCGACGACGACAACCAGAGGACCCCCCCTATCCAGGGAGATCATGGACGCCCCAATTCCTGCGGGCATGGAGAAACCCCCACCACTGGGGACCTACGACGGCCTGGCCGACTCCGACGATCACGTCGAAAGTTTTGAAGCCATGCTCGACTTTATAAACGTCAGGGGAGCCATTAGGTGCAGGTTTTTCCCCACCACCTTGCGGAAGGGCGCCATGACTTGGTACAAGGGTCTGGCACTCGGGTCGATCACATCCTGGAAGCAACTAAGACAACGCTTCACCAAACACTTTACAGCGTCTCGTCGACACTCGAAGACAGAGGCCGCACTAGAGAGCATCTTCCAGGGGAAGAACGAATCTCTCCGGAACTACATTGAGAGATTCAACAGGGAAGCTGTCGAGGTCCATACGACCAACGACATGAAGAAGTATTTAATCATCCACGGTCTATGTTTTGGATCCAATTTTTCCAAGTCCATGGGCCTCCGCAGACCTCGTCGTCTAGAGGACCTCCTCCAACGAGCTTAGTTGTGCATCGAGCTCGAGGAGTCGGAGGCAGCACAGATCTCCCTCAAGTCGAGGCGAAAGGAGGGCCCCCGCGGCCACAATGAAGAAGACTCTCCTCCCCGACGTGGAGGGGAAAGAAAGAAGGAAGGCCGCCCGCGGGACTCACGCCAACCGAGGGGACCAGCTGGCCGGTTCACGGAATACACGCCACTCAACGCTCCCCGCGCGCGAATCCTCTCCGAGTGCCAGAACTCGGAATTTCTGAATGGAGGCGTCCATTTTCCAAAGCCGACTACCCCCAAATCAAACACAGACAAGTCAAAGTACTGCAGGTTCCACCGGAGCCACGGATATGTCACAGAAGACTGCATCCATCTCAAAGATGCAATTGAGATCCTGATCAAGGAAGGGCACTTAAAGAAGTACGCCCAGAAGAGTTACACTCCTTGACCAAGTTCCCGGGAAGCCCAAAACGTCGAGGAAGCGACACCTTCTCCCAACGAGACTCGGCTTCAGGTGGCCCTCAGCGTCACTCGACCGAAGACTTCTTTGTCCCCGAAGGTATTGAGGGTCAAGAAGCAATTCGCAACATGTGGGCGAACTTCCCCCACGAGGACCCCGTCTCTGCCCGTAGCACCTGGGAAGGCTTCCCCAAGACAATGGTCATCTCCGGGGGAGGCTATGAGAAGTCGTTCGTCGGTTCGATCACGCAGAAATTTGACGAGCAGGAGTCCGCAACATCGGCGAAGGCCATTACTCTCGAGAAGGTGCAAGGGAAATCAAACCCTATCACCTTCTACCTTGAAGAGCTCCCAGGAGGAGCACCCAACGCCACTATCCCCCTCCTAGTCAGGGCACAGATGGCAAACTTTGACGTTTGAAGAATCCTTGTCGACTAGGGTAGCTCGGTCGACATCATGTACGACCACCTGTTCGGGACTCTCCAGCTCGACGAGAGACATCTGGGGTTCAACGACACCACCACCAGGCCATGGGGCTATATTGAATTGATGGTCACATTCGGGGCCGAAGACACTGCCCAACAGGTGAAGACCCGCTTCCTGGTGGTCGAATGTCCATCCATCTACAACTGCATCCTAGGGAGGACCACCCTGGCTGAACTTACAGCAGTGCCATCAATATTCCACCTCAAAATGAAGTACTACATGGCCAGGGGATGGGTAGTTACGATGCACGGGGACATAGATGCGGCCAGGAGGTGCTTCGACGCTGCCATCAAAGGCATGAGTTCCATCGACACAAAACCCAAGACCAGAGCAAAGTCATCCCCGGACACCGAACATACGCCTCTCCCGTGCGTCAACGCGGTCGACCTCGACAACAGGTTCCCGGGAGAAAATGATGAAGACGGGGCAGAAGACCTTGACCTCCAGGCGGAAAACAACTGGCGGCCTCTCCACCCAACGTGCCCCATCCCAGATGGAGACTTTGAGCTCGTGGCCCTCGGGGACGATCCAGACCGTAACGCGAAGATTGGCACCGGGATCCCCGACCTGGCGAAGGAGCAGCTGAAGGCATGTCTCCAGGAGAACGCTGATCTGTTCGCATGGAGCGCCTCCAAGATGCCTGGCCTTGACCCCGAGGTGGCTTGCCATCAGCTCGCAGTAGATCCGGCCGCTAGGGCCATAGCTCAACATAGGGGTAAGCAGTCTCCCGAAAAAGCGGAGGGTGCTAAAAAAGCTGTAAAAGACCTCCTAGAGGCGAATTTTATTTCGGAGGCCTGGTACACAACTTGGTTGTCCAACGTTGTACTCGTCAAAAAGAATAATGGAAAATGGAGGATGTGTGTTGACTATACTGATCTTAACCGGGCTTGCCCGAAAGACTGTTATCCTTTGCCTAACATCGACCAACTGGTCGACAATTCTGCAGGTTACAAACTTCTATCCTTTATGGACGCCTACTCAGGATACAACCAAATTCCCATGGATAAGGTCGACAAACAGCACACGGCTTTCATGACCGAGTCGGGTAATTACTACTACAACGTAATGCCCTTCGGCCTAAAGAACGCCGGTGCGACCTACCAACGGATGATGAACAAGGTTTTCCAGGCTGAAATCGGCGACATGCTCGAGGTCTATATGGACAACATGATCATTAAATTCGCGGAAGAAGTCGACCACGCAGCGCACCTCAAGAAGGTGTTCGACACGGCGAGGAGATGTCGCATGAGGTTCAACCCTGACAAATGCACCTTCGGCGTTCGGGCAGGTAAGTTCCTCGGCTTCTACCTCACAGAGCGAGGAATCGAAGCCAACCCTGACAAGTGTAGGGCTTTCTCCGAGATCCTTACTCCGAACTTGAAGAAGTCGATACAATCATTGAACGGGATGCTCACCGCCCTCTCCCGCTTCGTCGCCAAGTCCGCGCAATACGCACTCCCATTTTTCAAACTTCTTCAACAAAAAGCGACGTTTGAATGGAGCGAAGAATGTGAGCAGGCGCTCCTCCACCTAAAACAAGTCCTATCGCAACCCCCGGTCCTCTCACGACCTGAGAGCGGGGAGACACTTTTCTTGTATCTCGCAATCACGAGTGAAGCGGTCAGCGCTGTCCTCATTCGGGAAACCCCAGATGGGCAGAAACCGATTTACTTCACGAGCAAAGCCCTCCAAGGCCCCGAGCTCAGGTATCAGCAGATAGAGAAAGTCGCCCTTGCCCTCGTCACCGCGGCCAGGAGGCTACGCCACTACTTCCTAGCCCGCACTGTCGTCGTAAGGACCGAACAACCTATAAGGCAACTCCTTAGACGGCCAGATATGGTGGGGAGGATGCTCAGGTGGTCGTTCAAACTCGCCGAGTTTGACATCCAATACGGGGGAAGGAAAGCCCTGAAGGCTCAGGTATTGGCCGACTTTGTGGCGGAGATGATCGTCCCGGAACCTTCGACCAACGGATCCCAAAAATGGACGATCTATGTCGACGGAGCATCCAGTCCGAAGGGAATCGGGGTGGGCATCATCCTCGAAAACGAGGAAGGCATCCTGATCGAGGTATCCCTCAAACTATCCTACCCGACATCAAATAACCAAGTAGAGTACGAGGCTTTCCACGCCGGACTTCGGCTGGCCGAGGACCTCGGAGCCAAGGAGGTTAAAATCTTCACCGACTCCCAGCTCGTGGCCTCACAAGTCCGAGGAGAGTACCAGGCCAAGAACGCCAGCCTCATCGAATACTTGACCTTGGTGAAAGAAAAGATGAAAAAATTCACCTCCACGGAAGAAACCCACATCCCTCGCGAGCACAATGCCTGAGCAGATGTCCTGTCCAAATTGGAAAGCACAAAGAAGAACGGCGGAAACAAATCTGTCATACAAGAAGTGCTTTCCCGCCCGAGCATCGGCAAACCCGTACCAGCGACGGACGTGAACACCATTGGGGATAGCAATTGCTGGATGACCCCGGTGTACGAGTACCTCACGACGGGCAGACTGCCTAAAGATCCCAAGGAAGCGGGGATGGTAAAGCGGCGGGCATGCTCATACACGATAGTCGAAGATAAGCTATACCGGCGAGGGTTTTCTATCCCCCTCCTCAGATGCGTCGAGGAGACCAAGGTCCCCGACATCCTCCAGGAAATCCATGAGGGAATCAATGTGCAGCACCCCCGCGGGAGATCGTTAACCCGTAGGGCACTTCGAGCAGGGTATTACTGGCCACCAAGCAACAGGACGCCAAGGAACACGTCAAGAAGTGCGATAGATGCCAGCAACATGGGGACATGCACCTCGCTCCTCCTAGCGAGCTCAAAACGTTGTCCTCCCCGTGGCCGTTTGTGTGGTGGGGAATAGACATCCTTGGACCTTTCGTCGTGGGATCATATCAAAACAAATACCTCATCGTCGGGGTGGACTACTTTACGAAGTGGATCGAGGCGGAAGCATTGGCCAAAATCACAGCCTTCAACATACTGCATTTTTACAAAAGAAACATCCTCGCCCGATTCGGAATGCCTCAAGCTATTGTCACCGACAACGGAACACAGTTCACTGACAGGAACTTCCAAGACTTCGTCACAAGACTAGGCACAAAGCAACACTTCACGTTGGTCAAGCACCCGCAAACGAACGGGCAGGCTGAAGCGGTGAACAGAGTAATCCTCCGAGGATTAAAACGTTGATTAGGCGATGCCAAACAATGGTGGGTCGAGGAGCAACACAACGTCCTCTAGGCCTACCGAACAACCCCGCATTCCACAACCGGGGAGACCCCTGTTCGTCTAACCTACGGAACAGCAGCGGTGATTTCTGTAGAGATCAGGGAACCCTCGAGGAGGACAGAAGTCCCCCCTCGACGGAGACGCGAACAACGGAGCCCTGAGGGAAGAGCTCGATTTTGTCGAGGAGATGCGTTCGGGCGCTTCTCTCCGGGAAGCTTCACTTAAACAGAAAATAACTTTACGTTATAACGACAAAGTTATCAAACATGATTTTCAAGTAGGCACCCTCGTCCTACGAAGGAACCAGAAAGATTCGCGACAAGGTAAACTCACCGCGAACAGGGAGGGCCCGTACCGTGTCCGCGCAAAAACGGGGACAGGAGCCTATTTTCTCAAAAATCTGCACGGGGAAGAACTTGCTCGACCATGGAACGCTGAAAAGCTCAAACAATACTACAGTTAAACACTGCCTACGACACACTAGCATCGCGGTTACGGGGATGCACTAGGGTACAAGCGCGAGACCCCTATACAGAACACAATGATCAAGGGCCGCGTTGTGTGTGCGCGAGCACTTTGATCCGACGAGGACACCTCGATCGAGCTCCTTCGTCGTCGTACCGATTAGGCAGAACACCCAGCTCGCGATGGGAAGTTCACGCCACGAAGCTAAGACCTCGACCGAGCTCTTAGCCTCGTTGAAGGTCGGGATACACTCCCGGCCACTCGATCAGCTCTCCGGGCAGTCGAGGATTATCGAAGTCGAGCAAGCCCCAAAATATCAATTACTTAGAAAAAAATAAACAAAGTATAGCAAATACAATAACAACACACACAAGAGAAAACATACAAGTATAACACGAGCAGATAAACGAAAAAGCATTAAGTGGGCAGAAGCCCATTGTACAGGTGTTACAGACAAGTGTCAAAAAGTCCCTGGCACGCAGGCCGGGCATAGGCATCAAAACAAAAAAATATAATGGCTCGCAAGCCAAACAAGAAAAGAAAAGAAAGGAAAGATCTAATCAGCGGTCCCCTCTGGCTGCCCGTCCTCTTTCGCCCCCCCCCCCCCCCCCCCCCCCGCGGACCTCGTCCTCTTACATCGGCTGCACAATCTGACCGTCGACCACCTCATAGTCGGGGTCAGTTTCTTCAATTATAAGGTCGGGGTTGAGGACCCGAAGCTGCTTCACGGCATTCCGGAAGCCTATGTCCGCCGCCACGAGGTTGTCCTACTCGGCCTCCCTGATATTCTCTATCAGCACTGCCCGAGAAGTCAACAATCTGTCCTCCTCAGTTTCTTCCTCGGCGGGGCGAGCAGCGTCTTCCAATTCAGCGACCTTCTCCAAGAGGCTTTTCCTTCCCTCCTCGGCTTTTCGAAGTTTCTCCTCAAGCTGTTTCTGGTTCTCGTCCTACTGCTTTTGATGCTCGGCCTGAGCTCGGTTCAGTTCTTTACACTCAGTCAGCTCCTTGCCCACTTTTGCCACCTCGGCAACAACGGATTGGAACCTCTCTTGCAGCCCGATCAGCTCGGCTGCTGGATAAGTCTCGTCGTTCAAGATTAAAGCCGTCGAACAAACTCGCATAACAGCGGACAAGTCCTCAAGCAGGGCTTTTCTCCTCGAAGCCTGAGGAGCTCCCAAGACGGCCTGGACTTCGGCAGCAGAGATACCTGGAGAGTTGACACCCGAGAAGAAGTGGGGCCTCGAGTGACAAGGTGGAAGTATGAACTTTTCAGAGGGAGGACTGTTCTCAACCGTCAGGTCGACGTCCACCTGCCCGTCTGTTCGCTGCTGTTTCGGAGACCCTTGGCTACTGGGAGACTGACTCCCTTGGGGAGAGGTCGAAGAATCTGGGGGCACTGAAGTCGTGGCAGTATGTTGTGCTCGGAGCTGTTCGACCCGACCCTTTTTCGAAGCACGGGTGCTTTTCAGTTTCTTGAGACGCTCCTCGACACTCGACATCTTACCTGCACAGAAAAACAAAGAGGTCAGTAATTCGAAAAAGAATTTCGAAGGGAGAGGCAGGACGAGGAGGCCACCCCACCTAACAGCTCGAGAGCCTCCTCGTCAGAAAACGTCTCGAGGAGAGCCCTAGTGTTGATCAATCGACGCTTCGTTAAGACCTCCCCATCGTCGCCCAGAAGGAAGTCACCGTTCGACGTCACGAACTTAGTTTTGTTAAACCCACCGACGAACTTGACTATGGCCTCGTGAGCCAAGTGATCCCCCTCACAGAGTTTACCAGGGCTGACGATATAGCTGTCCGTTCTCCTCTTAAAGTGTTCTTCAGTCCAGAACAACGGGAACCTGGGCACAAGGGCCTCCTCTCGCTGCCCATCTACTTCTTCGACGACCCGATGGTACACTGAATTTATGGCCTCAAGTGTGACCGGCCTCACGAGGTAGTACCGGTACTTGAAATCTCGCACAGAGTCCATATAAGTGTGAAACAGGCTGCTCACCTACTTGAAGGACACCCAGCCATGCTTGCCGTCGACGGCCTGCCGTTGAAGATGGAAAATGCGAAAAAATAGGGGCACAGTCGCCCCAATCTTCAGGTATTTGCACACGAGCTTGAAAGCCCTGATGAAAGCGAGAGAGTTGGGGTGGAGTTGAGAAGGGGCCAAACGCAGCCAAACAAACATTGACTGTTGAATATCCGTGAAGGACAAACGCCACCCCGTCTTGTCGAACATAAACTCGTATACGGGAAACTGCATCCTGCTATATGTCGAGCATATTCGATGATGTGGCAAAGGCCTGAACACATTCCACGACTTCGATGAACCCACTAGGCGGTGCTCGACGGTGCAAAATATGTCAGCCTCGTCCAGGTCGACAAACTCGGAGATCATGTTTACGGCCTCCTCGCAGGCCCACTCGTCGGGCAACCTCTCCCCGGCGCTGGTTGTCTCCGCCATAGGTGAGTCGGGCTCGTCGTAGATATCTAAAGATCCCTCGGCCACTTGCAATACGTCCATTTACCTGAAAAGCAGAAGGAAATGTTGAATTCGATGACCCATATCAAATCCACCCCTCCACCACTGATCAAGTGAAAGGGCGAGGAAGGAACGGGGAAACGCGAACCCGTGACCATCCTCAGGTCTGCAAGGAGCGGCGTCGGGGGGGGGGGGGAGATATTCGACCAACGTCCCCGTGACATTCTTCGTGTCCCGGGGAACTCGTCAGTTATCCCCGGGAGACTCAACAAAAGAACCGAGAAATGTTCATCTCACGACCCCGGGACATTCTTCGTGTCCTCGGGGATTTCATCATCTCTCCCCGCGAGGTTCAACGATTAAAACTAGGAAATTCCGCCGTTTTCGCCGGATATTTCGTGATTTCCATGGGAACTTCACCAGTTCACCATAGATTCACCCTACAAATGCAAGCAAAAGAGGAAAAAAAAGATAACTTACTTCGAAGGTGCTTCCGATAGGGTTTCGGTGCGGCTGTCAGCGGCGGCAAACGGAGGCGAGCGGCGGTAGAAGGGAGAATGAATGAAGGGAAAGTTTGAGCAAAGGGGGAGCAAAAAACGGAAAAGAAATGAGATGGACCTTATTTATAAGGGTCTCACGAGCCCCGGGGGCTCCTAGGCAATCGATTACGCTACCCTAGCGTAGCCGCCCTAGGCAATGATGAGATACGACACGTGGTACACGCTCTCCCCCGCATGTCTCTTCATTCCCCAACACGCATCCTTCTGTTCTCCTCGGTTCAAAATTCTCGTATCCCCGTGACGACGCTCATCCGCGACCAGCCTTGCTCGAGCGGAGCGAGTTTTTTTTTCTCCCCGTTCTACCGACCACTCCTTGTCTGGGCTCCCTTCCCCGATGGGACACGTCCTCGACATATTGCTGGCCCTTAAGTCATTACTCTGACACCTCAGAAAAACGACTTGGGGGGCTCCTGTTCCGGACTGGGCCAGCACCTGTCCTACGGTCGGGAAGGCCCAGACCCAATGACCAACGAAGGCCCAACAAGGTCGAAAACCACCTCCGTGTCAGGCACATGCTAGTCCCCTCAGACGTCGAACACGCGGGGTAGAAGGCCGTCGAGCAGAGGCACATAGCACCTCTCCTCGACCCCACATGCTCTTCCCCGCGAAGACACGTTCTCTTGTAACTTCCCACTCCCAAAGGAATCAGTCTGCCCTATTTCCGGAGATTTAAGGACCGTTACACCAGGGCAAAGACCACGTACTGGTCTTCACTACGCCACATAAGCCCTGGCAGTTACTTGGATTGGGTCTGGCAATCCAGCCCAGTGCATGTAACCGTTGGCCTCGCGCTGGGGGCTCTCTATAAATACCCTCTCACTTGAGAGGGTCAGGTTACGCAATCTCATACACTCTAACCTCTTTCTGTACTTACTTTTACTTATGACCTTTGCCTTACTTGAGCGTCGGAGTACCTTGCAGGTACACCCCTCCCCCTTCTTTCAACCTCACCGGAGCTGAAGTCCATACGGCGTTGTTGGCCACTGAACAACTGTCTGATCCAGGTACGATCAATAGTGATTACCAATTATATACTAAATGTAGTGAAACTGCTACAAGTATGTGTGAGATAAAAACGGTTTCTCTAAAGGGTAAAACATTGAAGAAAAATAGATGGGTGGTCTACATTAGGATAGAAAATTAGCATTAATTTTTTTATCATATTTAAAGGGTATCCCTTTTATGTAAAAGGCAGCAACCATAACTTACACAACTCTGCCAAAATCCAACATGAAAAATCCAACTATGTCGTATTATAAACTAAAGTTGGAAAATATTTCTCAGCAATACTGAGTTTCAAGTCACAATAAAACACTGTAGATGCAGACTTTGCCACATACTTTATCATTCCAAGTTCTTCCATGCACTCCATTAACTTGTTGTTCCTAACATAAAATAAAATAAGATGCGTATAAGATTTTATTAAGTTAGAAGCTTGTATTTCATTAAACTATAAATAAACATTTATCTGGTTACCCTGTAGACAGAAACTCAACTGCTTTTACATTTGAGGGGCTCTACAGCCATGTGCTGTGTCTAATAAAGCTCTGCATCTAATGAGAGCAAACATCGAATGCTTGCGTCACTGCTTCAGTATTTGGGGGACTTTCTATTTTATTATGCCCATGCAACTGTTTTATGATGCTGGTTATTCCCGGATAAAAAGGAAGCCAATCTAGTTCTTCACACACTACCTATGCATTTAAAGGTCTTCACTAGTTAAACTAACTTAATAAAGCATCTGTGTTAAATGCAAGGACCATTAACACTAACCTCATCATACATTTGATATGAACTAGTGGATGAGAGTGGAGGGTGGTATAAAACACTTCCCCCAATAAGATACTTGTAATAAATATTCATATAAATAAATAAATAAATAGATAAATAAATAAATGAACAAAATGTGTGTAAACCATAATTGAAGAGAAAGGGGCTAAAGTTGTAGGAACTATTGTGATGATATTATAAATGTAAAGTTAATAACCTAATTATACCTATTTATATGAACCATCTGGTCAAATACTAGAAGGACAACTAATACATGTCTAACCAAATAATATTCATGATAAGGCTACTAAAACAATAAGAAACCTAGTACTATAACAATAGTTATAATACGTGACAGAAATAGTACCTGATAAAATCTTCAATTAGATCATCGAGAGTATCAAAACCATTTTCCAAAAGAAATGTCTGTGTACTTCTGCCTATGTCGTAACTCGAAATTTGACCTCCTCTTTTGCCTTTTGCATAAGCATGTGCATTAGCATTATCGGCATACGCGTTCGCACTTTTCTCTTTGTGTTTTCTTGTTGCAGGATCTTTAGATTTTCCAAGCCCGATTAATTGTATCCTCTCAAGATCATCTCATCATCAAAACAAGCACAACACAAGGGTTTCCATGCCTATTTATCAAAGCAAGAAGTGTAAAATCGAAACCGGAGCCGCAACACCATTTTTCAAGCAAAATGGGCATTTTTTGGCCTGGTTTATCAATTAACCATTTGCAGTGCAAATGTGTTAATCGATTAACACAGGCAGAATTTGTAAATTCTACTGCTTTTTCATTACAGCAACTTTCTCTACTCATTTTGGGGTTTCTACTTGGTTCTAGCAGCATGTTGAACATTCTAGAGATCTCTAGACATTTCAAGGCTATTCAAGACATTCCAAGTGCATTTATTCTAGTGTTTCACTATAATTCAAGTGCACCATGTTCCTAGAGTTCCAAGCATGTCAACCATTGGATGTGAAGCTTGAATTGGGATTGTTACCGAGTTAACTTCCTAACTAATTGAGTTAACTTCCAACTCAGTGAGTTGGATGTAACTAACTCCTAGCCTAACTCCAAGCCTCCCAAAGCTAAGTCCAAACCAAAGTCCAAAGCTCTCACACTCCAAACCTACATTCTATTTAAAGGAACCCTCTCTTCATTGTAAGCTCTCAACATCCATTTCACACATTTCACTCTTAAATCTCTCACATTCTCTCTGAATTTTTCTGCAACTTCTACATCTTCATCTCAATCATCTTTCCCAAACCTCACCATAGCTCTTGATTCTTGAAGAATAATCACGTTTCACATTGAAAGTGATTATTTCTTGAGCTTAACCTTCATCAATTTTGCAATTCTACTTGGATTTCTGGAGTTATTTTAGCTTTTGGATTAATCTCAAGTATTTGCTACAACATTCAACGGTTCGAATTCGTATTTCAGAGTTTCGACGTATTTTGCTCAGTTTCGATACGTTTCGTCTACAAATTGAAGATTTCTCTGGTTTTCTTTGATTTTCTGCATCAAGAATCCTTTGCAACAATTACCAAGGCACATCTCAGTCTTGTAGGTTGGTGGATCTCACATTACTCTCTGTTTCGATCGTTTCCGCGCGTTTACGATGTAATTTCTATCGTTTTGGGTTTGATTTGCCATGCAATTGCTTGATCTTTGATCTCCATGATTATTGCTTTCAATTTGTGTTTAATTGCTCTTACATGATGTAATTTTCGTGCACAAGTGTGAATCATAACATGTGGATGTTCAAATAAGTGATTAAGAGGGGAAAAGGACTTTTGAAAACTGATTTTCTGCCCCCTGTACAGTGTCAATCGATTAACATTTTGCAGTGCAAAAATGTTAATCGATTAACCAGTGTTTTTTTGTTGTTTTTCATGTGTTAATCGATTCACACTTTGCAGTGCAAAAGTGTTAATCGATTAACACTGAACCAGAGTGCCATATTTGCTATTTTTTCAAGTTTTCTTGATATGCTTTCTTCATTTAACTTCCATTGCTTTATATGCTTGATATTTGTGGATGTTTTATGAGTTGTTTCACCTCTGTTTGAAGCATGCTTGACAACTTTCGATGCTCGATTTTTCACTTGTCGAATTTACAATTTTGGCAATGTTTGTTCATGAACATCTTGCATTCCATTTGATCACTTGTTAACATGTTTTGCAATGCTTACTAATTGTCATTTTGGTACTGTTTTGCACTCTCATTTCTTGATTGCATTAAGTTTGTTCTTGATTGAGAAAATTTAATCTTGTATAATCAATAATTCACACCTTTTGCTTTAATGATTTTTCATTCTCTTTGGAAAATTATTAGCATAGCAGTCCCCTTTGATTAATTGATCGAAACCATGTCTCGATTAGTTGATCTTTCCCTTTCCTACTCTTTAGGATCTCTTTAGACTTTCTCTTTCTTGATCCCTCGCAGAGTTGGAGTTTCGCACGACGCACTACGCACTGTACTTGAGCACTGTACAAATTGAAGTTGTTACGCTGTTCATTTCACAACGCACTAGAGCATTGTACAAATTGGAGTTGTTACTCTGTCCGTTTCAATTTCTTCACTACACCTTGTGTGATAGAGAAGGGATGAGAATGGAGAATTCCTACTCTCATTCTGACTACTTCAGGTAGGGGACGAATGACCTTATGCTTGGCTTAGTCACCTCTATCCTCAAGCGGTAGCATCTGTCTTTCCCTGGTCGAGTCGATCTTTGATCACTCTCACTCTTTCACTCTTTTAACATCTCTTTTGATCAATCACCAGTCTTTTGGTTAAAGATCATTGCCTTTCTTTTGCCTCACTATCCTTTTCTTGTGGTCAATCATTTGCTTGTGATTCCCTTGAAAGATCTTAATTCCATTTCCTCGGTTAAACACAATTTTCCTATTAAACACCGAACCCCTAGCGGAGTTTGCAACCTTCTTTTGGTTCTTCTCCCTTTGATTGGTTAATCACTGCCTGTCAGTTAAAACACCAATTTGCACGATTTCTTCAGTTAACCACATTCTATCTGTTAATATACTAAGTTTCCTTTTCGGTTAATCACCTTCTCTTGGTTAATCACCCTTGCTTTTAGTTAACCACAGTCGGTCTGTTAAAACACTGAAACCCCTTTTTTCGAGTTAATCACCTTCTCTTGGTTAATCACTCGTTTTTCTTCTGGTTAATCACAGTTTTCTGTTAATACCAAACCCCTGCAGTTGTCAACCTCTTTTGGTTCGATACTCTATTTTGTTGATCAGTTACTGTTTATTCAGTCAAGATCAACAATCCCCTCAGAGTCAAACACCTTCTCTTGGGTCAGTACTCTTTGCTCTCCTTTTTGGTTCTTCACAGCCTGTCTGTTGACACGATTCTCTTTTCTCTCCCCACAAAGTCAATCTCTTTTTCTTCGGTTAACCACTGTCAGTCAATTAACATACCGAACCTTTTTGCTTGGTTTTAACACCATATTTCTGCTTATTCCCCGGCAGAGTATCTACCCTCTGTTTCTCAGCACGTTTTCTATGCTCTTTGCTCCCCAGTGGAATCCTTTCTATTCCTTTTGCCCCTTTATATTCTGGATTCTACACCATTCTTGCATTTTTGTTTTTTCCTCAGCTTAGTCCCTTTATTCCTTTTGCCCCTTTATTTTTGGTTTCAACACCACTCTTGCACGTTATCCCCAGCGGGTATTTCTTTTACTTCTCATCTTCTTGGTTTTGACACCATTTCCTTTGTTTTCCCCAGCACAGTTGCTCTTTCTGGTCGGTTTTCCCCAGTAGAGTTTCTTATTTTCTTTCGCTCTTGGTTTTGACACCGTTTCCTTTTCTTTCCTTTTCCGTCTTAGTTCCACGAACTACGAAAGCTCTGATTCTGCATTCTTTCGAATGTATGATACGTAGGCACGAGATCGCGATGATCTTGGCGAGCACAATTCCACCCTTCCACCTTCTTCCTTTCCTCTTCTTTTCCCTGGTTCCCTGAACTACGGCGCACTGATTTCCTCATTGCGCTATGACGGTACGTAGGCACGAGGACCCTGATCCTCCACGAGCACTTTCTTTCTTTTCTTTCTTTTTCCCCTTTCTCTTTTCTCTCCTTTCTTTAGCTAGAAGCCTTTAGATAGATAACCCATCCAAGCCTAGAAGCAAGCGAAATGGTTCCCGTCGAGTACGACGGATGCGTTAGGTGCTAATACCTTCCTTTCGCATAACCGACCCCCGTTCCCGTTTCTTTTCCCCTTGGGTTTTATCGATATTTTCCCTGTCCTTTGGGACTAAATAAAGCTCAGTGGTGACTATGTTGTATCTTTGAGTGTGCGATTTACTCAGGTATAAACCAGCCATCTTCACCTAGCGACTCTGCTGGGGAGTCCTTGCGCTTGCAAGTTGGGATCTCGCCTAGTTTTGTTTGCTTTTCTTGTTTGTTTGGGTGTTTATCTTTTGCGCTTTATTCGCTTTATTTTACGCTTTATTTAGCTTTATGTTATTTACTGCATTTCTTTACTGCTTTGAATATTCACACTACAAAAAAAAAAGGTCATCCGCAACGGCCAGAAAACCGCGGTTATATGTAAAATAACCGTGGTTGAAAGCTTTAGCCACAGTTTGGCCACGAGAAATCAACTGTGGGATATGTAGCCGTGGCCTAAAGAATAAGCCGCGGTTTTTGTGTTTGTGCCACGTTTTATATACATCCGTGGATTTAATAGGCCACGGTTTAGGTACCTAGGTTAAGGCCGCAGTTTATCATGAGCCGCGGTTCATAACAGTGGCTGAAGCTTGCCACGGTTATTATTTAATGAATAGGGTTTTAATTTATGGCCACTATTTAAAACCGCGACTACATTTTGCTCATGGTTTTACACCATTTACGTAGGCCACGGTTTCTATTTGTGAAATATATGTGTAACCATGTTTTTCTTCATGAACCATTGTAGATCAATATAATGTCTTCCAACAATACTCATTTTTGTAGATATTGATTAAAAAAATTAAAATCTAATTATACAATAAAACATTAAGCCACAACGTCAAAATATTCATTAAGAAATAAGTAAGTCTATACATCAAGTGACGCTACCGACTAATAAGTCGCAAAAATATAGATAAGTTTTGATACTATCATTCTTAAACGAAACCAAGTTTCTCTCTCGAGAGTCATCCCAAATTCAAAACAAAACTTCTAAGAGATAGATAATATAAAACACAACTACTATTAATTAACTCATGCATCATAATATTCTTCTACATCATCTCCTTCTTCTTCTTCTTCTTCCATATCTTGATGACACGCTTCTTCGTCGCCATTCTACAAGGAACGTGATACATAAATTAATATAAGTAATTTTATAAATTTAATGTGTTTTAGGAGATTTTAATGCATTCTGAAATCATATATCATTTATTTGTAGGAATGTGGTTCATTTGTAGGCAAAAATAGACAAAAAAAGAACATGCAGTAGTTTAGAGTATACCTCTTCACAATGAGGCATATAAGTTGATGCAGACGAATGTGGAGCAGCAGGAGCATCATTAGTACTATTGGAACTTCCCAAAGCAGTTGCCATCATATTAGAGATCTCTTCGTCACTCATGTGTGGGTTTTGTTGCTTCATCATGGTCTTAAAAAGTGCCTTCATACCATCCATCTCCCTCTTCATGCCAGCCACTTCATCACTATGTTGCTTTTTAATAACCAAAATTTCTTCATTTCTTTTAAGCATGGTTGGTGTCGTTGTTCTTCCATAGCAACGAACTCGACCAGATTTTTCTTTCCCAAACAATGACTTAAATGTCTCGGATTCAGTTGAGTTCTGAACTGAATCTTGAAGCTTATCCTAATTAAAAAATATTCAACACTACTGTAAGAAACACAAACTTTAACAACATCTCAAGATACTATAAGTATATATGCATGAGCTAAAAATTACTTTACACCAAATTACTTTACAACAACAACAGCAATACTTTACAACAACAGCAGCAAATTACTTTACACCAATGAAAGCAATACTTTACACCATGCAAACATAGTGAGCTAAAACAGAACAACAACAACAGATGATCACTCCTCAAATCAATCCACCAGTCATGTCTCCAACACTTTCCAAATGACACAAATTACAACGAAATCTCAAACTAACTCAAGTCATAGATTACAAAGTGATATAGGTTTTAAAACCAAACAGGATCAGTGAAGAAAAACCAATTGGAAAAAAGCATGTTGCGAATATAGCATCTCTAAAACAAGACCAAACAGCATTCTATATTGTCATGCAGTAGTAGACTTATGCATATCCTAAGACCTTCAGACTGTAACAAAATAAAACATACTTTCCCTGCTCCAAATTTCCAAACTGGTAGTGTCTAGGTTACACAAATTCAACAGGCATGGTTTGAAAACTCATATTCTAACCAAAAGGCATGGTTTAAAAACCAGTCCTCAACCATTTAGAGCAAAGCAAAAAGATAGACTTGTTGCTAACAGTCATTGATGAGGTGAGATCAACATACATGTCTCTTTTCTTAGCAACTAAATCCATCAATAAAACAGAAAACTTACAATTGCAGTTTGTGTTTCCTCATCCACTTGTTTTCCTTTTCGACTTTGTCGAGTCTCAATGAACATCTCTGCTTGGCTAACTTCCTTTCCGTCATCTTTCTTTGCACGCTACATTGGTTGATATTAAACACAGACAATTATGAATCACTCAACCAACAAAGAATTATAAATTAAAGAATGTATAAACACCCTACCAATTTTGCACGAATCCTTGCAAAGTTCGTTGGTCCCATACGATGCATGTACTTTTGCTTAGATCTGTTCGCAGCATTTACTTTGCTTATTGCCTACATTGTGGAAAAGCAAATTAATGTTAGACAATAAAATATCAAAGTTTTGAATCAGTCATAAAATTATCTTACTTGGATTTTACTATTTTTCCAATAGGCTATCAATTTCTTGAAATGAGCTACAGGTACGGTCTGGGGACGATGTTTCAATCTTTCACTCATAGTAGTGTACTTTAAAAAGCAACACTTTTTGATTTCTTTCTTGTAACGCCTCCAAGCATCATTTATGCGAGAGAAAACTGCTTTAGTTCCGTTTTCAGAGATAATGAATTTATCCTACAACAAAGAAGGAAATTAGATACAAGTAACAAATTAAAGGACACTAGTAACAAAATGAGAAAAACTCCTTTTGATCTTACAGTAACAAATTCCCATATACGGTCTTGGTTAGCATTCTTCAAAGCTTTGAAGTTAGTGAAAACTAAAGGACACAAGTCTGAATTCCTTGCGACAGTGCCAAGGAAACAACTCAAATCTGACACGGTTCGATCATTAGGTCCAATAGGCTCTCCATCATCGTCTAATACCACCTCTTCACGATCCTCGCTCTTTCTAGCATGGATTTTCAAACATTGTGTTGGTCCACGTGTCCTTTTCTTACTTGTCCCTGTGTTAGATAAACTATTAAAATGGGATATAAATTTGAATGAAATAATAATTAAGAATAATGCATGCCACAAACAAATTTTACTACCATCAGTTTTTTCACTTTCAATTTGCTCGGTGTTTTCTTCTTCACCCATTATATTTTCTTCTTCCTCAAAGTTTTCACCTTCATCTTCGTCTTCACCATTTTCCCCATTTTCTTCGAGGAATTTTTCAACTGAAGTCGATTTACACATTGGTATTTTTTTTGTCTTCTTCAAGGCACATTCTTGCTCTGTCCTTGAATTTCCATCATCTTCCATCACTGCCATTTTCATAGGATTCTTCTTTGACCTTGAATCAGCAGTGTCAACCACCTGTTTCTCCTTAAGTTAATGGTTTGCACTTGAAGGTTGCTGCTTCGTACTTGAAGGTTGTTGCTTTGCACTTGAAGGTTGTTGGTTTGCACTTGAAGGTTGCTGGTTTGCACTTGAAGGTTGTTGGTTTGCACTTGAAGGTTGTTGCTTTGCACTTGAAGGTTGTTGCTTTGCACTTGAAGGTTGTTTTTTTGACTTTGAATCAGCAACTTCAGCCCCTGTTTTTGTGGAAGCTTGCTGCCTGGTCCTTGAATCAGCAACTTCAGCCCTTGTTTTTCTAGAAGCTTGCTGCCTGGTCCTTGAATCAGCAACTTCAGCCCCTGTTTTTCTTGGTGTCGTTGTCCTCTTTTTGGTTGGATATAACACATTGTCTGAACTATCAATTGCTTGACCAGTAGTTTCAAGGTTAGATAGCTTGATTAGTTCCCCAGATGCAGGCATAAATGGAGGTCGGATGCCTACTTTTCTCGTGAGTTAGTTGTTACTATTTACCATCTCACATTTTATATCATACTTCTTAGCCAATTCAGCACTAGATCTAAATAAAGGCAACCGGAAATTGGCTGTAACTTGTTCACCCTTTCGTGCTGCATTCGTCTTCTTTTGTAAGTTTAATACCTTCTTCATTTTCTGTTAACATTGAAAAAAACATAACATTAGGAATAATTTAATCAAAATAAAAAAGTAGCATTTTAACCAATAGTATGCAACAAATACGAAAGTAACACTATTACATCAGTCCATGAAATCAAATAGAGTATCATCATAATCAGAATCCTCTTCATCACTTTCAGCTTCTTTCATTTCGTGAGAAGGTGTTTCAATTACTGTTGCAGGTATGTCTTCCCTAACCCAATTTAGTTCACCATCACCATCACTATTTTCTCCATGAGAAGGTGTTTCAGCTTGTAAGTTTGAAGGGACACCAATGTTAAAGAAATCTCGTGGAACTGTTTGCAGAGCATAATGCCTGTTTGGATCAAAAGGGTCTTGGACATAGTAACATTGATGAACTTGAGAAGGTAGCACAAACGGATCATTCTGGTAAATTCTCTTATTGAAACGCACACAAGTAAGTCCATATTTGTCTTTTTCAACCTCAAACCAATCGCATTTAAACAACACAAATTTGAAGTTGCCATAGTAATATAACTCAATTATATCAACAATTGCTCCATAATAAGTGATGGGTTCTGTCCTAGGATTTCCATCCTTGGAGCTAGCAAAACTTGAAGTTAGTGAAACTAAAGTTACACCAGAATTTTGAGTTTTGCGGCTTGTATCTCGGTTCATAGTATGGAACCTATATCCATTAATGATGTAACCTGGATACCTCTTTGCAACAAAATTTGGACCTCTAGAAAGTTTTTCAAGTTGTAATGGCACATCATCTTTCTGGGCACGAGTTTTAAACCATTCACCAAAATCTTTACTTTGACTTTTGGCCTTGGTCCACTTCCGCTTATTAGTGTTTAAATTAACAGTCTGATCATGCTCACTACAAAAGTCAACAATTTATATGTTAACATAACCTAAAACTATGATTAGTAGATAAATACATAGGTGAACACATAGTTATTGCAGTACCTGATGTAAATTTGAACTTCATTGCAATTGAATAAGATATATCGATGGGCATCATCCTTTGATTTCACATCAAGATGAAAGGGTTCACCTGCCCCCCCTAAAGGACGACCTGCTGTTGTAAAGTAATCATCTGAATCTACTTCAAGTGAATCACTATCATCATAATTCAGACTCTTCCTATTCAACCTTGTATCTACATTGCTATGCAAATACCTTGAGCAAAATGTTATAGCTTCTTCAGCCAAATACCCCTCGGCAATAGAACCTTCAGGATAAGCTCTATTGCGGACATAGTTCTTAAGTTTATATAAGTATCTTTCGGTGGGATACATCCATCGAAATTGAACAGGACCACCCAATCTAACTTCATTTACCAGGTGAATAGGCAAGTGAACCATTATGTCAAAGAAACTTGGAGGAAATATCATCTCCAACTGACAAAGTATCTCTGCAATCTCCACATCTAAGTAATCTAAATCTTCCACTTGTATAACTTTCTGACATAGAGAGCGGAAAAAAGAGCCAAGACGAATTAGTGGGGTCGCCACCTCCTTGGGCAGTGTGCTTCTTACTGCAATTTGCAACAGATAGTGTAACATGAAATGTGCATCATGACTCTTGTAACCGGATATTTTTTTGTCAACAACTTGTACGCATTTTGAAATATTTGATGCAGTCCCATCTGGTAACTTGGCAGCCTTTATAACTCCACAAAAAATTGACTTCTCGTGCGGAGTCATTGAGAAACATGCTTTTGCAAACTCTGAACGTCCTCCACCAATATCCCTTGGATGAAGTCTTTCTCTAATTCCCAAATCTTGCAAATCATAGCGGGCTTTAATATGATCTTTTGTCTTCCCCAGGATGTCCAAAAGAGTTCCAATAATACTATCAAATATGTTTTTTTCAATGTGCATTACATCTAGATTATGGCACAATGTATTTTGAGCCCAGTAAGGCAACTCAAAAAATATTGACCTCTTCTTCCACGGGCCATCAACTTTCTTCTTTTTCGTCTTCCCGAATTCATTATTGAAATCTTCTAAGATTTCAAGGATTTCTGCCCCATTTAACATGGATGGTGCAGTCCTATGTTCTTCTTCTCCATTAAATGATTTGATATCATTTCTCCAAGAATGAGTTCTTGGTAAAAAGATACGGTGGTCCATATAACACATCTTATGATTGTGTTTGAGGTAGAACGAATTGGTGTTAGATTTACAACACGAACACACCAATTTTCCTTTGGTGCTCCAACCCGACAACATAGCATAAGCAGGGTAGTCACTAATTGTCCACAAAAGAGCTGCACGCATTCGAAATGTTTGGTTTATTGAAGAATCATATGTCTCTATGCCAGATTCCCATAATTCCTTTAGCTCCTCTATCAGTGGCTGGAGGTAAACATCAATATCATTTCCTAGAGATTTTGGTCCAGGAATCAACAATGACAACATTGTATATTCAAGTTTCATGGACAGCCAAGGTGGTGTGTTGTATACCATCATCAAGACAGGCCATGTACTATGAGATAAGCTCATTGTCCTAAATGGATTAAACCCATCACTCGTTAAGCCAAGTCTTACATTGCGAGAATCACGAGCAAAATCCAGATGGAGCTCGTCAAAGTCCTTCCACGCTTTACCATCAGCAGGATGCCTCAATTTCCCATCCTTTGAGCGCTCTTCTTCATGCCATCTCATTGACTCAGCTGTCTTTGAACACATGAATAACCTTGGTAGTCTAGGAATCAATGGAAAGTGCCTCAAAATTTTTGCAGGAACTCTATAATCATTTTTCGATTGCTCAGACTCACATCTTTCCGTTGGAGCATTTTCTTTCCACCGTGAAGCTTCACAAATCGTGCAAGAATTGTCCTTTTCATGGTCTTTCCAAAATAGCATGCAATCGTTTGGGCATGCATGGATCTTTTTATAATCAAGGCCTAAACCACTTATCATGGCTTTTGTCTTGTAAAATGATACAGGAATGTTTAAATCAGGCATTGCTTCTTTCAACAATTCTAAGAGGGCAGTGAATGAGGTATTGCTCCAGCCGTGAAGACATTTCAACAAGTAGAGTCGAATCACGAATGATAGAGTAGAGAAGTTTTTGCATCCAGGGTACAGTTCTTGTTCTGCCTCTTTAATCAAATTGTAAAACTTTCTAGCATCGTCATTGGGACCTTCATGAACTCCTTGTGCTTTTTCCCTATCTAAATATATGTCATGCAATAAGCCAGGAATGTCGTCATGTGATTCCTCTTGATCTTCCATCTCATCACCAATTTCCATAGACCTTTGTAGTTGCTCCCCATGGTGCAACCATACGTCATAACCTTTTAGAAAACCTTTGGCTATTAAGTGATCCTTAATATTATCTCTTGTTTTCCAATACAAATTTTTACACTTGGCACAAGGGCATAAAAGCTCATCTCCTTGAGGTCTTCCATTAGTGTACGCAAAGTCTAAAAATTGAGTAACACCGTTGATGTAATCTTGACTAAACCTTGGAAATTTAGTCCACTCTTTGTCCATCACTTTATAATCTAACTATTTGAAACACACAACACAGAACAGATTCAAAACTGCATGCATACATAACACATACGTGGACATATACAAAACAAATATCTTTGGAGCTGTACTAACAGGACCAATGCTATTACTTAATATTTGCAGTACAATTAAACATTAACACATCCTAATATTTGCAGTACAATTAAACATTAACACATCCTAAAATATCTTTGGAGCTGTACTAACAGGACCAATTCGATAACATTAACACCTAGCATCTATATCTGAAACACTAACACATCCTAAAATTTGCTCATGAATGACTAAAAACAATTTAACATTAACATAAACTAGAGCTACGTACCTCTAAAGCTTTGGTCAATTGTGGAACAGCTGTTTCCTTCAATGTTCCCTCTGCCTTTAAACACATGAAAATAAACAATTAGTTTAGTTTCAACAAGAGTAATTACATTGTAAAGTCTAGGTGAAGAACTAGTTGCACAACCATTTAAAAATAACAGTCATGAATGGCTAAAAATACATTGAAGGAAACAGAAAAACAATTTAACATTAACAATACTAACAGTCAATTAACAAGACTAACACTCTAACAATTTAACGGAAATTACTGACATAGTTTAACAGAAAAATTAACAAGAAAAACTAACAGTTAACATCACTAACACCAACATAACATAGTACTGCTGCTATAATTGCAGAACTAGTATTTGAGAAAACAAAGGGAAAGTATACCTACTGATTACTATAAAGGTGCACTATGGCTTTACACAATTATCATTGGTATGTTTCTGATTCATGTAATATATAACACAAAAGATTGTACAATTTGGAACTACTCTACTATTTTTTGTAGCAACTAATCGAAAGTCAAAACCTATGTATTGAAGAAATCACAAGGTGTTTGTGCACATCAGAGAAGAATAAAACCTCAGTCAACCTAACCTAGACCTTAAATCCTCCAACCTAGCCTCAAATCCATATCAGTTTCAACCCTAGTTACTCACCCTAAAAAAACTCAGTGCCACTCTCATTGTCAAGACCTTCAACCCTAGTTACTCACCTCAATCCACTGAGTTTCAAATCACCATAACAAAATCTAACCTTAATAAACACAACAGTGATAACAAAACGGGTAAAAATGAAACCATAACAAAAGTAATAATGAAACCCTACCTTCGGTATTAGCAGACGAAACTCCAACGGAAATCGGCAAGGGGAAGCTTGTGTATCAAAACTGCAAAACAAAAATATAGATTAGGTCAAAACAAAAACTACATGCATAAAAAATATAGATATAAACAGTGAGAACGAGGAACGGGGGAATGAGGAACAGGAGAAACGGAGTAGAAGAGGAGAAGAGGAGAACATCAGAAGATGAGAAGACGGAGGAGACGCGAGGAGAACGGAGGAGACGCGAGGAGAACGGAGGAGACGCGAACACTACAACATTTTTTACTTTAGACAATGGCTGAAAAGCGCGGCAAAAACCAATAAAACCGCAGCCTAAAACTTTAGACTGCGGATTTCCCGTCGTGGAATTTGCAGCCGTTGCCTAAACTTTAGAGCACGGTTTTTAATCTCTACCTACGGGTTTTAAACACAGTAGCCTTAAGCATAAAAAAAGGCTACGGTTTAAATAATAGTTATAGGCTGCGGTTTTCTTTTAGCAACACAACATAATTGTAGCCGAAACTACAAAAAGCGACGCTTAACTTTAAGCAGCACATTTTTAAACGTGGCAAAAACATATGAAAAGGCTACGTTTGCAAATAAGCAACACATTAAAACCGTTGTTTATAAATTAAATAATATAAAAAAAATTGAGTCCAATTTCTTTCCTTTCCGTGCCTTGTTTAAATAATATATTTTTTTCTTCAATTACACATAATAAATACTATATTTTACCCTTCAATTTCACATGATAAATGTTAAATTTTAAAAAATGATATTCTATAAAAATCAAAGTGATTTAACAAATTAAGTTTAGATGATGTGGTACAAGTAACAGATACACAAGATACCCCTATTAAACTAGACAAATAGAAAAACTAAAGGCACCCCTATGAAACTACACAACATACCTCTACAAAGTGATAAAACAGTAACTAAAAATAACAATCCTCATAATGGTACAACTAGAGTGAGATGGAAAAAGAACACAGTGCAACAGAGCCAGACATGATACTTCAAGCCTGAAATTGTTATGTCCTACTATGTGGGACTGTTATGTCATCTTGTTATGCCTGACAGCCACCCAAACTGAAGTTGAATCTCCTAATAGACAAACCCCACACTAGATCATGAGACCATGTTCAGTCACTAAATCCAACATGAGAACACTAGACTTGAATATGCTCAGAGTTTATCATCGTGGACGACCTATATAATCAAAAGTTAGTTTTGAACCCACATTCAACAAAATTGACTTCATGCATATGCACATAGCAGTTTCATTATCTTTAGATAGATATAACCATAACTAGATTATTATAATTAATCAATTTGTGGCTAATTAAAAATAAGTTAGCAGCTTCCCTGCTTTTAAAATGTTGAATATAACTTAGATTTATCTAGAATTTAAAGTGGGTGGTGTCATTAGAGACAGCTTGACTAGACCATGTAATATCATATAAAATTGAATTAACGTTAGTGTATATTACAACAACTTACAAAGGAAAATTGAATAATTTATAAGTTATTTTTTTTGTATTTTTCATGGATTTGTATAATTTCTTTTATATTATACAAATACACTATTCAGCATGCCTCCCCTTCCCCTGGAGCCGACAGCAAACCCCCACCCACATATGCTTCAAAGAATTGAGTTTCATAACCGGAATGAGAACAAGATCAAAATTTGAAAATCGAAACAAGATGATACCTCCAAATATTCTACATGGTTTGTGATCCCCTGCCAAGATCTAGATACATTTTGATAATACCATAAAGTTCTCTCATTTCTTAAAGAGTCAAACCTGTGCAATATATCAAATCATTATTTAACTTATTTGATAATATTAGCATTTGATTAGAATTTGAGTTGTATAATTAAAATAATTAAAAACAGAAGAGAATAAAATGAAAATAAATTAAAAAATAGATGTTAACCTTAAAGACCATGTATGGTTCACTTATTTCAATATCAAAATCATCATAGTCATTAAGGTGCTTGGCTAGGATATTGACCTTAAAGATCATATATAGTTCACTTATTTCTAGATATTGACTCTGCAGATTAAAGAAGAATAATAGATAGCAAGTTGTAGGATAAAAAGATGACCTAAATTGACACTAAACAGAACAAGAAATTAGAAGGATGTCACAAATATCAATGAACAAGATCTATCTCTATTAGCAAAAAAAAATTGTATAAATACACATAGGTTCTGCATACTGAGTGCTGATGGTGAAGCTTTAAACACCACAATATACTATTATTAATTATAATTAAAACAAACAACCAAACTATATTAAAATGATAGAATATTATTATACATTTATACTTAAACATGGCATACACTAGAAACTACAAAAAAAATATGAAAAAAAAGAACAACGAAAAAATAGGATCTAACATGAATAATATAAATAGTAGAAATATCCATACACACAATATCATCTAATACCAATCTAGCCTCTTTGAATAGTTTATCCTAACAATTCATTGATAGCAATAACAAAACACTTAACACAATTATACTTTGATGTTTCACCAAAGAATATTATTACATTCAACCACAGAATTAAACAACAATTTATCCATTCAGAAAACTTAAACTACTTCAACATCAAATTTGCAACAATCACAACCTTGTGGGATTTTAAAGTTTACAAAAACGACAACATAAAAGGGTCAAATTTATGAACAACACATCTTTAAAACCTTATAAGCTTACAATTTGATATAAGAAGCCCCAAAATTCCATAAATTACTAAGTATTCATTTGATGGAGGTGGAGGTATTGTTGAAGAAATGCTGACAAATTATTCCGTTAATTAGGGATCTGAAAAAAAAAAGTAAAAATTGAAAAAACAAACTTAGAAATTAGATTCAAAGAAATTAAATTTCGAGTGAAACACAAAGAAAGTAACGTACCATGGAGGCGGCAGACGGAGGCGCAATAGATTAGAGGAGGCTCGGCTGAATGAAACCACGGATCTGGAAGAATAATGCGGTGTACCAGTGAGAGAATAATGAATGCTAAAGCACAACGAGATTGTGCAAGAAATTTGTTGTGCGAAGACACCCATGGGCATTTTGAGTAACAATCTTAGTCGTGTTTTTAGTCGTGTTTTTGTTGTGAAAGAGACGAGGGAGGTCTCAAATTTATTTTGCTTTTAGGTTTAGATTTGAGATTTGTTATTTGTGGCTGAAATGATACTGATGGTACAGATTAAAAATGGATGATACAGATTTAAAATTCAATAAAAATTTAAAATCCAATAAAAATAGATTGGATGGTTGAGATAACTCTATGGTACCTATAAGTAAAAAATAGTTTTTAATTTTATTTTTTTACTTTTATCAATTATTATGAAATTGATTCTTTGAATACATTAAATATTTTTGTTTTTTTTTTCTTTTAAACATTATTTACATTAAAAATTAATATAAACATACAAGTTATATAAACCTATTTCAATATACACCATTTTACTTACAGTAAAACAAAGGAATGAAAATCAAACATTTCCTTTTTTTTTTTATTTTAAATAAATTTTTGATAATTTTTTATTTAAATTAAAAGAATAATATTAAAGTTTAAAATTTATTTCCACAAAATTATGCATTTTAACTTGTGTTCTATACATTAAAATATATTTTTATTTAAAATTTCTTTTAAAACTTCTCTGAAAAAATTAACTAAAATATATAAAACTTTAAAAATTAATTTAAAATAAAAACCGACATGATGCTTACAATATAAAATTGAACAATCCCTTATCACAAGTTTCAAAATATTGAACAATTCCTTATCACAAGTCTCAAAATATTGAACAATTATATTAAAGTATTACTACCTCCGGTCCTTTTTATAAGACTATTTCACCTTTTTAGATTCATTGAATAATTAATGTATCTGGTCTATAATGCAGACCAGATACATTAATTATTTAATGAACCTAAAAAAGTGAAGTGTTCCTTATAAAAAGGACCGGAGGGAGTAAAATATTACAAGGATGAAAATATACGAATAAATTTTAGAAATATATTGAAAACTATATATACATTTCAAGGAGAAAGTTTATCATCTACCATTATGATGGTTCAGTGGTTGTAACACTTTAAATTCATTTTCAAGTTTAATGACATGGGTACGAACCCTGTAATTTTTATTTTTAATTCATTTTCATTAATTCAATAATTTAAAACAAAAATCACGCTTCGGTGGATCGGACAAGGGTACTCCGTATTCTTCAAACATATATAAATAAGAAATGCCCACAAATTTAAAACCGTAGGTTTAAGTGAATAAGCTACGTTTTTGTCTTTTTCTCATTTGAAAACCGTAGCGTAAACACCAGGCCACGCTTTGTAATCGTTGTCTTCTAAATATGAAATGACCACGTGTTTGAAACCGTATGTTAAAGTGAATAAGTTGCGGTTTTATAATACCTGCACTTTCAAAACCGTAGCGTAAAGTGATTACATGACAATTTTCATCAAAAATAAAAAAATGTATCAACGAATGAAAAAACCGTAGTCTATGCCACTTTAAGCAATGGATTTTCAGCTGTTGTCTATTGTTTCGTTGCCTAAGGTTAAAAATGTTGTAGTGGAACGGAGTAGAAGATGAGAAGACGGAGGAGTATTTTGTTTTGAACAGTGAGTGAGTGAGTGAGAGTATTGACTTTTTCAATTGTTTTCCTTTAATTTGTTTAATCTATAAAAATTAGAAAACAAAATAATTTACGAGAGGGAAACGAGGGAATTTCTGGCGGGGCATTTTTTTTTGGACTTCGGCCACAGTTTTTAGTGAAAATTATAATTCCGCGGTTTTTCTTTGTGGCTTAAAATATCTACAGTTTTATGACCGTGGCTTAAATATATGTGTGATTTTGAAACCGTGGCAATTAAAGAAAAGGCCACAGTTTCACACTCCGGATTCAATATTTTTAAACATATGTCTACGATTTTAAAACCCTGTCCAAAGCATGTATGTGGCCACAGTTTTTGAGTTGTGGAAAAATTTAGCGTGGCCGTAGGCCATTTTTCTTGTAGTGTCATATGCTGTATATTCCGGATATCTGCTATATATTCTGCTGTTGTTGTGATGGGTAGATATTATTGGAGAGAAAAGTCCTAATATCGGGCTTAGTATACACTTAGGCTAGAACGTGGATAGTCGTGAGGCCTGCGTTTTGCGCGTTGGGATATCACGAGACCCACATCCCAGATCGTGATTCATTTGGGAATACTTCCATCCTGTGAGAATTCACTACGGCTGGGGATTTTCATCCTGAGTCCTATGGTTTGGGCGACCTTTCTAGGGACCACCTTGTTGTGTCTAGATCACACATGTGAGGGGGATGGGTTTTTTGCAGGAAAACAAACCACTTAATACCTTTGTTCTCTCACACACGTCAGATTTTTGCACTGACACAGAATATGATTCAGATTGGATTGTTCAGATTTGTTTGTTCAGACAGTGCTGGCTTCTTGTTGCTTGTGTTGCATATCATTTCATCATGTAAATTAATTTTTGCATATGCATTTAAAACTTTGTTATTGCATGCATAACATACATCCATTTGCACACATATTTACGTCCCTTCGTCCGTAAAACATTGCTCATCCTTGTCCGTCTTCCGTTTGTAGCAAGACGACGACTCGGCATCGGTATTTTACCCGCTCAAACAAATCCAGAATCATGGCTGACTTCGAAGCTGAGAACGCTGCTTATAAGGAAACTCTGGCCCAATTCCAAGGACGGATGGATCAGTTTCAGACAAACATGGATGCCATTATGGAACTCTTTTGTGCTCAGAAGGATGCTACTGCTGCTTCCACTTCTGTTGTTGCAACTGTCATTGATGGAACCGTTGTCACTGCTTCTCCTATTATTACGACTGTTCCTGCTATTGTTCCTTCTCCTGCTACAGTTGAAGTGCCTGTGGAGCCTGTGTTTCAGCCTGCTGTTCATCCGTCGAATTCTCAGGCTAGTTTGAACAAGATGCCTGCCGGTTTTCCATGGGGCATACCTCCGAATTACACTCCTCAGATTGCATACAATGGTGCCTTCGTACCATATCAGCCTTTCGTCGCACCCATGCCTAATGGAAATACTGCTGCATATTTGTGGGGTATGCCTACGTCGGTTCCACCACCAGTGGTGAATGATGATCATGAGAATCTTCAGGTTCAGAATCGTCAGATTCCTGGGTCGGTTATCATTGAAGCTCCTGATGAAGAAGAGCAAGTGCATAGGGGTCCTCCTATTCATGTTCCGGTTTCATCTCAGGCTGCCCAAACAGCTGTTTAGAATGTTCATTCTGGAATGCTATACCCTGGGGCATCTTCTTCTGCTGTGTTACCTCATCCGTATTATCCGTTTGGTGTTCAGATGGGTCAGAATGCTGGTCAAATGGTTAATCCGGGTTTTGTATATCCTTCTCAGTTTGCTACTCAGCAAGTGCACGCTCCAGCTGCGCATCTCAGCTGCCAAATCCTCAGATTCTTGATAGGCCTGCTAATCAAGATAAACCTGCTGGTTACAAGTTATTGGAAGACCGTATCAGAGCTATTGAAGGGTTTTCTGCTTTTGGCTTAGAGGCCAAATGTAACACCCCTTTCTATACCCCCAATTAATCAATTAGGCACGTATACAAAATTTGATCAGAGTATAATTAAAACAACATGGCATAAAAAAGTATGTCACATTATACTTGAAATTAAACACATACAACACCTGCTCACAAAGATATGCAACAGTGGGGTAACTTTCAAACAACAAAGGATCTCAGTCCTTATACCCACATCTCAATATTTAGAATAAAAGCGGAAACATCTAAAATATTGAATAACAACCACATATATACATCAACATATATATATATACATCATGTTTATATACACAAATTCATCAGCAAGATACATATGCAAATGTATCACAAAAAGCTCAAAACGTCCTAGCTACCCGGTGCTACATATCAGAGCCAACCGACCAACAAGGAAAATGAAGACACGCTTCACAAAAAGACCGCCAGATACTTAATCTGCAATGCCTCATAGAGCATCATAAAACAGCAGAAGGGTGAGAAATATTATCATAATAACAATGCATATAATTATGTACTACAACATAAACATATAACACATATTCTCACCACAACTCCTCATATATCACAATATAGATATATCATCAAGCATATTCATTATGCATACATTCACCATTATCATCATTCCACATGAACACACACATACTTGTTCATTCAACAATGCATCATTATAAGATACAGTTTATATCATTTCCCATAAACATACATATATCAATGTTTACTATGTCACAATCATCACATCTCACTCAATATACATCGCAAGGCATATATATATAAAACCAAGCATATTTCTCATAATGCTTACTTTCACAATTCTTATTATTCCACATAAACATACACATATATGTTTATTCACCAATACATCATTTAAAGATGAGAAATACAAATCATAGAGACCGACTCACGACTCTATGCAAATGCAATGTGGTACCGACTCAATCATCACTAGTTCACTCAGGAACTCTGCTGGAACCATCGCTCGTTACCGAAGTAACTCCCCGTCGGGCCTACGATGTTTACCCATTGCTCACACCCCACATGGGCACACAGTGTTTATGGATCGCTCACACCCCACATGGCCACACGACCCGATCGCTCACACCCCACACGGGCACACGATCCGATTGCTCACACCCCACATGGGCACACAATCATTCGTAATCATCGCTCACACCTCACATAGGCACACGACGTTACAACGGATTCTCATTAGAATCGCTCAACACAAGAATGCACATCATGATGCTTCACATGCAAAATGACTCGAAAGACATTCTTGAAATGCATACATATTCACAATATATTCATGCATTCATCACATATAATCCACATACATTCACATCAATTGTATAACAACATACACAATTATCCAAACAATTCAATTTACGGTTCACCGTAAAAGTCGGTTAAAAGTCGGCTAAAAATAATATTTTCCATCATCATCAAAAATTACTCATCCACAGCTTCGATTCGATATAAAGAACACTTAAATCCGATAAACAACAAAGAAGATATGTATATTTCAAAATAACGCAAAAACATAAACCGGAGGCCCGACACTACGAAACGGTTCGAAAATACTGTTCCAATTGGACTAGGTTTAGACCTCAAAACCATTTTTACTAGAAAGAACATCTCGTTAGCTTCCCAACGCTTCGAACGGGGGTCAAAACCGACTTACGGTTCAAGAGATATGAATTTCCGAAGTTTTCCGAAAAATCAGGATTTTCCACCTACAGCACGCGTCCGTACGCCTGCGCACAAAACCAGAATTTCTGCTACATTCTGGTACAGCTGCGTAATCGCCCGAAACCCGACCGATTCAATTACTTTCTTCCGAATAAATACATGGTGATATCACATAAATACACACCAACATATTAGGATCAAGAAAAACCCGATTCCACGACTTTTATTTTTCACCAAAATCTCAAAACCCTTAATCACCAAAATTGTGAAAACTCACATAATCAACCAAATTCAACAAAACGAGTTTCTATAATCTCGGTCTAACCTCATACGACTAATCTACGCAATTTATTTCGAAATTCATCCGTGAAAACATCGATTTCTATCGATTTCCTACAATTCGACCTAAACGGAAAAATATGGAAAACCAACCAAAACATCCACACAAAACACATACATAATCATACACAAAGTTAGGATAACAATATTTCACACCCTTACCCGATTATTCGCGATTGAAACGGAGTAATCTTTGATTTTCCTCTTTTCCTCTTTTTCTCCTCTTCTTTCTCTTCTATTCTCTTTCTTTCTCTTCTTTTTCTTTTTCTTTCTATTTCTCTCATTTTCTCTCTCTCTTTCTATTTATAAAAATATCTACCCCCCAAAAAGACCAAAATACCCCTCAGCTCAAATATCTCCCAAACGCTCTCAAAATGCGATAAAACATAAACAATGATAAAAAATAATATATTGTCAAATAAAAGTTAAGAATAAAATAATATAAAACCAAAACCAATTAAATCTACTCTATTAAATAAATCTAACAAAACTGGGGCGTTACAACTCTCCTCCACTTAGACATTTTCGTCCTCGAAAATATACTGAGACGAACAACTCCGGACACGACTCTCGCATCCGACTAACAAACCAACATGCCAACAAAAGGCACACCACAAATAACACAACTGACAAACCCCCGTGCTAATAGCAGATACAACAACGGCACGACAACGACGACAACAATAACGACAAGATGCAAAGCCCATACAATGCACTTGACGACCAACTCACAACTCAAGGAAAACCACGATACCAACACACAGGTTCACTCTAGAACCGAAACACAACAAGATCGTTACCATCACCGTAGATAACACTCCCCTAATCCCCATCATAGGAATTAGCTACACACACTCGAACCATCACCATGGAAACGAGGCAACAACACAAACAAGAACACAAGTTCCACGACACAACATCGATTCCACAACCTCTACAAAACCAGAATACCAACATCCTTGTCACACAACCTTATTACAACAATGCTACGATTCCCAATCGAACATATAACCAAAACATCCATCTACATAGTAGCCCATGAATAATATTTAAACCTTTCACCTAACACTTCCATTCTGAAACGTCCAATGGTCTCATCATTCCTACATGTTCTCAATGTTCAACCTATGAACTCTTACAAGTCCCACACGTAAATACAAAATGTGCCACCTCACGCTTCCGCTGCGCACTCTGATTACTCGCAACCATCAAAACTATCAATTTCACGTCCAAAGTCTAACTCTTTCTCATATTCGCCAAAAATCAGTGTTCACTTTAATATTACCAACCTCACACTCTCCTGTGTTATCTCATACACCATACACAAGTCTCGGAATTGCTCAAATAATTCTAACTCCCTGACCATCAAAACAGACATGCATAGAAACTCCCGACTTAACTTTTCAGGTACAACAACAACTTTTCCCCGAAGGATAATCCAAGCCAAATTCATAACTCATCACGAACTCTAACCATCCTTGTTGTCTCATACTCTATTCCTTTAGACCAAACAAGTACTCAATATCCTTGCGATTACCAAACACTTCGAACCTAGAACTATAAAGATAATACCTCCAAATATTACAACACAATACCACCGCAACCAATTCCAAATCCATAATAATACAGATCCTTTTATAAATCCTCAATTGTCGTAAAGCATAAGCCACGACTTTACCCTCTTGCATTAACACACTGACTAAACTCTTCAAAGACACATCACAATACTTCACAACTGGTTTATTAGGATCACACAAAATCAAAGCTGAAACCGTAGACAACTTCTACTCCAGCTCACCTAAACTTACTCACAACGAACATCCAAACAAACGACTCACCCTTTGTAAGTCAACTGAGATACCAGAAGTACGAACTTAACAAAGTCTTCCATAACCTGTAATAACAACCAACTGAGTCCAAAAGCTTCTAATCTCCTTAACTAACTTCGGAGCCTCTCATGTAGAACTACATCTACTTCCGATAGATCCATTAACCATACTCTCATCTGAAATAACATTTCCAAGAAACTAACCCTTTTCAACCAAAATTCTCACTCGAATAACTTAGCATAAAACTTCGTCTCTTTTCAACACTTGTAATTCGAATCTCAAACACTTTACTCATTCTTCCTCTGAGTTTATAACAAATCCAAATATCCTCAATCGAAACCACTACGAACTTATCCAATTAAATATGGAAGATACGATTCCTCTACTCCATAAACATTTGAGACGCGTTACTAACACCAAATACCATCACTGTACGTTGCAATTCCCAACCAAAATCCAAAAGATATAAATCCTTAAAGCTTTTGCAAAACTTTTCACTGGGTAACTGGTTACTCACATACAAGCTTAACCGAGTAAATAACAACCTATTCCGAGGATAACAAACCTAACCAGTCACATTAAATCGATCAAAGCCTCAACTCACACAATTCACCACTCTTATCAAACATTCCAAACAATTGTAATTCACTCAAACTTAATCAAACCATTCTAGTCATCTGTTCATGAAAGTGGACACTTATTCTCAATCATTACCTTATTCAACTGTTAGTAATCCATACCCAATTTCTTCTCCTGACCGTCCAATTCCGCAATTCCAACATGTATCAACAACCAACCAAAAAGAATTCTCAAACACAATGTTACATCTACCCACAAGGGTTTCCTCGCAATTTCCATTAATGCCTTAAAACTCCAAAGACTCCAAACCCACCAGAACTCTAAGTTTGCTGTCCATAGTCTCAATACCATTATACTTGTTATTCCATTCCATCATCCTTCCTTTTGTTACCAACAATATTGGAGCTCTCTAAGACAACACCTTAATGTTCCATCCAAAAACACATCTGAAAACTATGCCCAACTGACGGCCCATCACTGCGACTTCCTGCCAATTCCCAGAACACTACCAACACAGACAAAACAAACATCTTATTCCCATATACTAAGAGTTTCCTACTTACTTAGCAGATATAAACCTCAACTATTCACCTTCGTCCAATTAAGTTCAATCTCTACTCTCTGTGAAGCAGTCCTTAAATAAAACTCAATCATTCTCTCTCAACGACTTCCCAACTGGACTAACATACCAAAACCTCTAATCCATTTCATCTTCCGATATTAGCATCTTCATCGACTCATCAAAACAATCTGTAATCATCTCCTTAAATTCCAAACAACTCATTTCACACACTATCAAAGCCGGAAAGACCCGCCTATTCCATCCAACATAATTTCCGTCTGCTATCAACAAGAGATTAAGGGTGATCAGTTCCTCAATTTGCCAATAGACAGTCGACAATCATAATGGGGCATAAACCGTCTTTACCAAACTATAATAGCCTTTCTTGCATCCCATACACAAAACTACCTAAGGCACAAATCCTTAGTTGACATAAACCTTACCTCCGCATTTCTTACGGAATCGGGAACAACACTGTCCAAATAACACTTACAATCTTGCAATTCACAACACACTGAGCCAGCGCTCCACACCTGAAGCAACATGGAGAAGTACCAGCTTCTCCCCCACTTATCTCATTCTAACTCCTGAAAACAAAGGATTAGAAAACCAGAAAGCACTAACAGTGTTTCACACACATATCACGTACTAAGGGACAAACAACAACGACAGTATTCAACTGTCACACCAACAGACTCAACAACTGACTCAACAATGGCTCTGATACCACTTAATGTAACACCCCTTTCTATACCCCCAATTAATCAATTAGGCACGTATACAAAATTTGATTAGAGTATAATTAAAACAACATGGCATAAAAAGGTATGTCACATTATACTTGAAATTAAACACATACAACACCTGCTCACAAAGATATGCAACAGTGGGGTAACTTTCAAACAACAAAGGATCTCAGTCCTTATACCCACATCTCAATATTTAGAATAAAAGCGGAAACATCTAAAATATTGAATAACAACCACATATATACATCAACATATATATATACATCATGTTTATATACACAAATTCATCAGCAAGATACATAAGCAAATGTATCACAAAAAGATCAAAACGTCCTAGCTACCCGGTGCTACATATCAGAGCCAACCGACCAACAAGGAAAATAAAGACACGCTTCACAAAAAGACCGCCAGATACCTAATCTGCAATGCCTCATAGAGCATCATAAAACAGCAGAAGGGTGAGAAAGATTATCATAATAACAATGCATATAATTATGTACTACAACATAAACATATAACACATATTCTCACCACAACTCCTCATATATCACAATATAGATATATCATCAAGCACATTCATTATGCATACATTCACCATTATCATCATTCCACATGAACACACACATACTTGTTCATTCAACAATGCATCATTATAAGATACAGTTTATATCATTTCCCATAAACATACATATATCAATGTTTACTATGTCACAATCATCACATCTCACTCAATATACATCGCAAGGCATATATATATAAAACCAAGCATATTTCTCATAATGCTTACTTTCACAATTCTTATTATTCCACATAAACATACACATATATGTTTATTCACCAATACATCATTTAAAGATGAGAAATGCAAATCATAGAGACCGACTCACGACTCTATGCAAATGCAATGCGGTTCCGACTCAATCATCACTAGTTCACTCAGGAACTCTGCTGGAACCATCGCCCGTTACCGAAGTAACTCCCTGTCGGGCCTACGATGTTCACCCATTGCTCACACCCCACATGGGCACACAATGTTTATGGATCGCTCACACCCCACATGGGCACACGACCCGATCGCTCACACCCCACACGGGCACACGATCCGATTGCTCACACCCCACATGGGCACACAATCATTCGTAATCATCGCTCACACCTCACATAGGCACACGACGTTACAACGGATTCTCATTAGAATCGCTCAACACAAGAATGCACATCATGATGCTTCACATGCAAAATGACTCGAAAGACATTCTTGAAATGCATACATATTCACAATATATTCATGCATTCATCACATATAATCCACATACATTCACATCAATTGTATAACAACATACACAATTATCCAAACAATTCAATTTACGGTTCACCGTAAAAGTCGGTTAAAAGTCGGCTAAAAATAATATTTTCCATCATCATCAAAAAGTACTCATCCACAGCTTCGATTCGATATAAAGAACACTTAAATCCGATAAACAACAAAGAAGATATGTATATTTCAAAATAACGCAAAAACATAAACCGGAGGCCCGACACTACGAAACGGTTCGAAAATACTGTTCCAATTGGACTAGGTTTAGACCTCAAAACCATTTTTCCTAGAAAGAACATCTCGTTAGCTTCCCAACGCTTCGAACGGGGGTCAAAACCGACTTACGGTTCAGGAGATATGAATTTCCGAAGTTTTCCGAAAAATCAGGATTTTCCACCTACAGCACGCGTCCGTACGCCTGCGCACAAAACCAGAATTTCTGCTACATTCTGGTACAGCTGCGTAATCGCCCGAAACCCGACCGATTCAATTACTTTCTTCCGAATAAATACATGGTGATATCACATAAATACACACCAACATATTAGGATCAAGAAAAACCCGATTCCACGACTTTTATTTTTCACCAAAATCTCAAAACCCTTAATCACCAAAATTGTGAAAACTCACATAATCAACCAAATTCAACAAAACGAGTTTCTATAATCTCGGTCTAACCTCATACGACTAATCTACGCAATTTATTTCGAAATTCATCCGTGAAAACATCGATTTCTATCGATTTCCTACAATTCGACCTAAACGGAAAAATATGGAAAACCAACCAAAATATCCACACAAAACACATACATAATCATACACAAAGTTAGGATAACAATATTTCACACCCTTACCCGATTATTCGCGATTGAAACGGAGTAATCTTTGATTTTCCTCTTTTCCTCTTTTTCTCCTCTTCTTTCTCTTCTATTCTCTTTCTTTCTCTTCTTTTTCTTTTTCTTTCTATTTCTCTCATTTTCTCTCTCTCTTTCTATTTATAAAAATATCTACCCCCCAAAAAGACCAAAATACCCCTCAGCTCAAATATCTCCCAAACGCTCTCAAAATGTGATTAAAACTTAAACAATGATAAAAAATAATATATTGTCAAATAAAAGTCAAGAATAAAATAATATAAAACCAAAACCAATTAAATCTACTCTATTAAATAAATCTAACAAAACTGGGGCGTTACAACTCTCCCCCACTTAGACATTTTCGTCCTCGAAAATATACTGAGACGAACAACTCCGGACACGACTCTCGCATCCGACTAACAAACCAACATGCCAACAAAAGGCACACCACAAATAACACAACTGACAAACCCCCGTGCTAACAGCAGATACAACAACGGCACGACAACGACGACAACAACAACGACAAGATGCAAAGACCATACAATGCACTTGACGACCAACTCACAACTCAAGGAAAACCACGATACCAACACACAGGTTCACTCTAGAACCGAAACACAACAAGATCGTTACCATCACCGTAGATAACACTCCCCTAATCCCCATCATAGGAATTAGCTACACACACTCGAACCATCACCATGGAAACGAGGCAACAACACAAACAAGAACACAAGTTCCACGACACAACATCGATTCCACAACCTCTACAAAACCAGAATACCAACATCCTTGTCACACAACCTTATTACAACAATGCTACGATTCCCAATCGAACATATAACCAAAACATCCATCTACATAGTAGCCCATGAATAATATTTAAACCTTTCACCTAACACTTCCATTCTGAAACGTCCAATGGTCTCATCATTCCTACATGTTCTCAATGTTCAACCTATGAACTCTTACAAGTCCCACACGTAAATACAAAATGTGCCACCTCACGCTTCCGCTGCGTACTCTGATTACTCGCAACCATCAAAACTATCAATTTCACGTCCAAAGTCTAACTCTTTCTCATATTCGCCAAAAATCAGTGTTCACTTTAATATTACCAACCTCACACTCTCCTGTGTTATCTCATACACCATACACAAGTCTCGGAATTGCTCAAATAATTCTAACTCCCTGACCATCAAAACAGACATGCATAGAAACTCCCGACTTAACTTTTCAGGTACAACAACAGCTTTTCCCCGAAGGATAATCCAACCCAAATTCATAACTCATCACGAACTCTAACCATCCTTGTTGTCTCATACTCTATTCCTTTAGACCAAACAAGTACTCAATATCCTTGCGATTACCAAACACTTCGAACCTAGAACTATAAAGATAATACCTCCAAATATTCCAACACAATACCACCGCAACCAATTCCAAATCCATAATAATACAGATCCTTTTATAAATCCTCAATTGTCGTAAACCATAAGCCACGACTTTACCCTCTTGCATTAACACACTGACTAAACTCTTCAAAGACACATCACAATACTTCACAACTGGTTTATTAGGATCACACAAAATCAAAGCTGAAACCGTAGACAACTTCTACTCCAGCTCACCAAAACTTACTCACAACGAACATCCAAACAAACGACTCACCCTTTGTAAGTCAACTGAGATACCAGAAGTACGAACTTAACAAAGTCTTCCATAACCTGTAATAACAACCAACTGAGTCCAAAAGCTTCTAATCTCCTTAACTAACTTCGGAGCCTCTCATGTAGAACTACATCTACTTCCGATAGATCCATTAACCATACTCTCATCTGAAATAACATTTCCAAGAAACTAACCCTTTTCAACCAAAATTCTCACTCGAATAACTTAGCATAAAACTTCGTCTCTTTTCAACACTTGTAATTCGAATCTCAAACACTTTACTCATTCTTCCTCTGAGTTTATAACAAATCCAAATATCCTCAATCGAAACCACTACGAACTTATCCAATTAAATATGGAAGATACGATTCCTCTACTCCATAAACATTAGAGACGCGTTACTAACACCAAATACCATCACTGTACGTTGCAATTCCCAACCAAAATCCAAAAGATATAAATCCTTAAAGCTTTTGCAAAACTTTTCACTGGGTAACTGGTTACTCACATACAAGCTTAACCGAGTAAATAACAACCTATTTCGAGGATAACAAACCTAACCAGTCACATTAAATCGATCAAAGCCTCAACTCACACAATTCACCACTCTTATCAAACATTCCAAACAATTGTAATTCACTCAAACTTAATCAAACCATTCTAGTCATCTGTTCATGAAAGTGGACACTTATTCTCAATCATTACCTTATTCAACTGTTAGTAATCCATACCCAATTTCTTCTCCTGACCGTCCAATTCCGCAATTCCAACATGTATCAACAACCAACCAAAAAGAATTCTCAAACACAATGTTACATCTACCCACAAGGGTTTCCTCGCAATTTCCATTAATGCCTTAAAACTCCAAAGACTCCAAACCCACCAGAACTCTAAGTTTGCTGTCCATAGTCTCAATACCATTATACTTGTTATTCCATTCCATCATCCTTCCTTTTGTTACCAACAATATTGGAGCTCTCTAAGACAACACCTTAATGTTCCATCCAAAAACACATCTGAAAACTATGCCCAACTGACGGCCCATCACTGCGACTTCCTGCCAATTCCCAGAACACTACCAACACAGACAAAACAAACATCTTATTCCCATATACTAAGAGTTTCCTACTTACTTAGCAGATATAAACCTCAACTATTCACCTTCGTCCAATTAAGTTCAATCTCTACTCTCTGTGAAGCAGTCCTTAAATAAAACCCAATCATTCTCTCTCAACGACTTCCCAACTGGACTAACATACCAAAACCTCTAATCCATTTCATCTTCCGATATTAGCATCTTCATCGACTCATCAAAACAATCTGTAATCATCTCCTTAAATTCCAAACAACTCATTTCACACACTATCAAAGCCGGAAAGACCCGCCTATTCCATCCAACATAATTTCCGTCTGCTATCAACAAGAGATTAAGGGTGATCAGTTCCCTCAATTTGCCAATAGACAGTCGACAATCATAATGGGGCATAAACCGTCTTTACCAAACTATAATAGCCTTTCTTGCATCCCATACACAAAACTACCTAAGGCACAAATCCTTAGTTGACATAAACCTTACCTCCGCATTTCTTACGGAATCGGGAACAACACTGTCCAAATAACACTTACAATCTTGCAATTCACAACACACTGAGCCAGCGTTCCACACCTGAAGCAACATGGAGAAGTACCAGCTTCTCCCCCACTTATCTCATTCTAACTCCTGAAAACAAAGGATTAGAAAACCAGAAAGCACTGACAGTGTTTCACACACATATCACGTACTAAGGGACAAACAACAACGACAGTATTCAACTGTCACACCAACAGACTCAACAACTGACTCAACAATGGCTCTGATACCACTTAATGTAACACCCCTTTCTATACCCCCCAATTAATCAATTAGGCACGTATACAAAATTTGATCAGAGTATAATTAAAACAACATGGCATAAAAAGGTATGTCACATTATACTTGAAATTAAACACATACAACACCTGCTCACAAAGATATGCAACAGTGGGGTAACTTTCAAACAACAAAGGATCTCAGTCCTTATACCCACATCTCAATATTTAGAATAAAAGCGGAAACATCTAAAATATTGAATAACAACCACATATATACATCAACATATATATATATATATACATCATGTTTATATACACAAATTCATCAGCAAGATACATAAGCAAATGTATCACAAAAAGATCAAAACGTCCTAGCTACCCGGTGCTACATATCAGAGCCAACCGACCAACAAGGAAAATGAAGACACGCTTCACAAAAAGACCGCCAGATACCTAATCTGCAATGCCTCATAGAGCATCATAAAACAGCAGAAGGGTGAGAAAGATTATCATAATAACAATGCATATAATTATGTACTACAACATAAACATATAACACATATTCTCACCACAACTCCTCATATATCACAATATAGATATATCATCAAGCATATTCATTATGCATACATTCACCATTATCATCATTCCACATGAACACACACATACTTGTTCATTCAACAATGCATCATTATAAGATACAGTTTATATAATTTCCCATAAACATACATATATCAATGTTTACTATGTCACAATCATCACATCTCACTCAATATACATCGCAAGGCATATATATATATAAAACCAAGCATATTTCTCATAATGCTTACTTTCACAATTCTTATTATTCCACATAAACATACACATATATGTTTATTCACCAATACATCATTTAAAGATGAGAAATGCAAATCATAGAGACCGACTCACGACTCTATGCAAATGCAATGCGGTACCGACTCAATCATCAATAGTTCACTCAGGAACTCTGCTGGAACCATCGCCCGTTACCGAAGTAACTCCCTGTCGGGCCTACGATGTTCACCCATTGCTCACACCCCACATGGACACACAATGTTTATGGATCGCTCACACCCCACATGGGCACACGACCCGATCGCTCACACCCCACATGGGCACACGATCCGATTGCTCACACCCCACATGGGCACACAATCATTCGTAATCATCGCTCACACCTCACATAGGCACACGACGTTACAACGGATTCTCATTAGAATCGCTCAACACAAGAATGCACATCATGATGCTTCACATGCAAAATGACTCGAATGACATTCTTGAAATGCATACATATTCACAATATATTCATGCATTCATCACATATAATCCACATACATTCACATCAATTGTATAACAACATACACAATTATCCAAACAATTCAATTTACGGTTCACCGTAAAAGTCGGTTTAAAAGTCGGCTAAAAATAATATTTTCCATCATCATCAAAAAGTACTCATCCACAGCTTCGATTCGATATAAAGAACACTTAAATCCGATAAACAACAAAGAAGATATGTATATTTCAAAATAACGCAAAAACATAAACCGGAGGCCCGACACTACGAAACGGTTCGAAAATACTGTTCCAATTGGACTAGGTTTAGACCTCAAAACCATTTTTCCTAGAAAGAACATCTCGTTAGCTTCCCAACGCTTCGAACGGAGGTCAAAACCGACTTACGGTTCAAGAGATATGAATTTCCGAAGTTTTCCGAAAAATCAGGATTTTCCACCTACAGCACGCGTCCGTACGCCTGCGCACAAAACCAGAATTTCTGCTACATTCTGGTACAGCTGCGTAATCGCCCGAAACCCGACCGATTCAATTACTTTCTTCCGAATAAATACATGGTGATATCACATAAATACACACCAACATATTAGGATCAAGAAAAACCCGATTCCACGACTTTTATTTTTCACCAAAATCTCAAAACCCTTAATCACCAAAATTGTGAAAACTCACATAATCAACCAAATTCAACAAAACGAGTTTCTATAATCTCGGTCTAACCTCATACGACTAATCTACGCAATTTATTTCGAAATTCATCCGTGAAAACATCGATTTCTATCGATTTCCTACAATTCGACCTAAACGGAAAAATATGGAAAACCAACCAAAACATCCACACAAAACACATACATAATCATACACAAAGTTAGGATAACAATATTTCACACCCTTACCCGATTATTCGCGATTGAAACGGAGGAATCTTTGATTTTCCTCTTTTCCTCTTTTTCTCCTCTTCTTTCTCTTCTATTCTCTTTCTTTCTCTTCTTTTTCTTTTTCTTTCTATTTCTCTCATTTTCTCTCTCTCTTTCTATTTATAAAAATATCTACCCCCCAAAAAGACCAAAATACCCCTCAGCTCAAATATCTCCCAAACGCTCTCAAAATGTGATTAAAACTTAAACAATGATAAAAAATAATATATTGTCAAATAAAAGTCAAGAATAAAATAATATAAAACCAAAACCAATTAAATCTACTCTATTAAATAAATCTAACAAAACTGGGGCGTTACAACTCTCCCCCACTTAGACATTTTCGTCCTCGAAAATATACTGAGACGAACAACTCCGGACACGACTCTCGCATCCGACTAACAAACCAACATGCCAACAAAAGGTGTAACACCCCAATTCCCATCGCGAATAAATAACACATAAAAAATATCAGAGTAACTAAAAATTTATTTTTCCGACAGAAACAGGGATGCCACATTTAAAGAAATAAAATACAATCCCTGCTCAACACTTTTGATACATAACACAAAGAGAAACTTTTCCTTACAAAAGGATGGTCAATTATGGAATAAAGCGGAAAGATCCATAACCGACTTGTTTTACAAATAAATGGTTTTAGAACATCAAAATATAAATACAAAATAATATTTAATATATTCAACAAAAATATACATATAATAAACGTTCCCCGACTCCCGTGCTACGTATCAGAGCAGACACCAAGACCGACAACGGAACGGAGGACTAATCTTCACAAAATCCTCCACGCCTCTAAAGCTGACAATCTGCACTATGCCATAAAAAGCATATTCCAGCAGAAGGGTGAGAAATAACAACTATAACAAGATTGCATAATAATATGCCACAACACAGATAATTCACATATGTAATATTTCTCACCGCATACATCACATACTAACACATATAGCATGGCACCAATACATAATATATCACACATAATAAATCGAATCATGATTTTCCACACATAACACATCCCTTCACAATTCACACCACAATTCATCACAACTCACTCATATACATCACAATGTATATATCTATACGAAACCAAGCATATAATCATGCATATTCCATTAATTCCATACTTCCACAAAGCATACTTTTCCATAATCATTCATCAATGCAAATATACAAAAAATGATCAATGCATACCATAGAGATCGACCAACGACTCTATATAGATGCAAATGCGGTACCGACTCAATTGGTGATACATTAGTCCCCCAGGAACTCTTGGAATCATCGCTCGTTACATAGAGTAACTCCCCGTCGGGCCTACGATGTTCCCCGTCGCTATAAACCACTATTTCAGGGCGAACGACGTTTATGGATTGCTTTCTACCACTATTTCAGGGCGCACAATCCGATTGCTATAGTCCACTATTTCAGGGCGCACAATCGTCTATAACCACCGCTTTCAGTCCTCAGGCAACGCCTCATATTTTGGAGGCACACGGTGTTATAGAAAATTCCCTCTGGAATCATTCCGTCACTCAGGACGTTTCAACAATGCATATTATGATGTTTGGCATACAATGACTCATGACATTCACATTGCACCCACATACACATCCATAATCATGCATAAATCAACAATTACCACGTATCGCATTTTCTTGCCGTAAGGCCACAAATCATCATCACAACAATATCACGTGCATATTCATTTCACAACATGTCACCACATGCATTTTCATTACAAACCACAAACCACAACAATTATGCAATCACAATCACTTCCACAAGGAATTCACATATCAAATGCTACTCACAACACATCATTATCGCACATTGAAATCAAAACCCAAAACACACATTTATTCCTCCATAACACCACAAACCATCATCACCAATACTTATCATATATATTCACATCAACACAATTATTGTCATAAAGCCACAAACCATCAACAAAGTATTCCACAACAACCAATTATCATCAAAGAATCATCACACAAGTCATACAATCACTTACCAAAGCATAACCCACAATATTGAAAAATAACACAAAAGTCCATAATTCGTTTTCTCGGAAAAGTCGGCCAAAAATAATATTTTTCATCATCACTAAAAAGTACTCCTAAAGACCTTCGATTCGATATAAAGAACTCTTAAATCCGATAAACGACGAATAAGTTACGAATATTTCCAAATAACGCAAAACATAAACCGGACGCCCGACACTACGAAACGGTTCGTAAAAACTGTACCGATTGGGAAGGATTCAGACCTCAAAACTATTTTTCCTAGAAAAAACATCTCGTTAGCTTCCCAACGCTTCGAACGGGGATCAAAACCGACTTACGGTTCGAGAGATATGAATTTCCGAAAATCGCACGAAACCAGAATTTTCACACTAGCAGTCGTGTCCGTACGACTGCGTGAAAATACACCAGTTCTGGTTCAGCAGTGATTTTTGGGGCGTTTTCGCCCGAAACCCGACCGATTCAATTATTTTCTTCAAACAAAATACATGATAATCCTCCATAAATGTATACGGACGTATTAGAATAAAAAATTACGCGATTCCGCGACTTTTGAAAAACACTATTCCGGAACCTAAAAACGCCAAATTTTCAAATATCAACCGATTTTAACGAAACGAGTTTCTATAACGTCGGCCTCACTTCACTCGACTAAACTACGCAATTTATTTCGAAATTCATCCGTGAAAACATCGATTTCTATCGATTTCCTACAATTCGACCTAAACGGAAAACTATAAGAAAATATCCAAAACCATCAAGAAAACATACACATATACATACACAAGCAAGATATAATTGAAACTTCTCACCCTTACCCGATTAATCGCGCTCGAAACGGAGTTCCCGCGATTTTCCTCTTTTCTCTTTCTCCCTTCTCCTCCTTTCTCTCTTCTCTTTTTCCTTCTTTCTAATTTTCTCTCTTTCTTTCTATTTTTATAAAACATAAAACTTACCCAAGCAAAAGACCAAAATACCCCTACGCTCAAATATCTCGCAAACGCTCTCAAAATGCGATAAAACATAAACAACGATGAAAAATACTATATTGCCAAATAAAAGTCAAGAATAAAATAATATAATAATAAAATAATCAAATAAACTCGATTAAATAAAACTGACAAAAACTGGGGCGTTACAAAAGGCACACCACAAATAACACAACTGACAAACCCCCGTGCTAACAGCAGATACAACAACGGCACGACAACGACGACAACAACAACGACAAGATGCAAAGACCATACAATGCACTTGACGACCAACTCACAACTCAAGGAAAACCACGATACCAACACACAGGTTCACTCTAGAACCGAAACACAACAAGATCGTTACCATCACCGTAGATAACACTCCCCTAATCCCCATCATAGGAATTAGCTACACACACTCGAACCATCACCATGGAAACGAGGCAACAACACAAACAAGAACACAAGTTCCATGACACAACATCGATTCCACAACCTCTACAAAACCAGAATACCAACATCCTTGTCACACAACCTTATTACAACAATGCTACGATTCCCAATCGAACATATAACCAAAACATCCATCTACATAGTAGCCCATGAATAATATTTAAACCTTTCACCTAACACTTCCATTCTGAAACGTCCAATGGTCTCATCATTCCTACATGTTCTCAATGTTCAACCTATGAACTCTTACAAGTCCCACACGTAAATACAAAATGTGCCACCTCACGCTTCCGCTGCGCACTCTGATTACTCGCAACCATCAAAACTATCAATTTCACGTCCAAAGTCTAACTCTTTCTCATATTCGCCAAAAATCAGTGTTCACTTTAATATTACCAACCTCACACTCTCCTGTGTTATCTCATACACCATACACAAGTCTCGGAATTGCTCAAATAATTCTAACTCCCTGACCATCAAAACAGACATGCATAGAAACTCCCGACTTAACTTTTCAGGTACAACAACAGCTTTTCCCCGAAGGATAATCCAAGCCAAATTCATAACTCATCACGAACTCTAACCATCCTTGTTGTCTCATACTCTATTCCTTTAGACCAAACAAGTACTCAATATCCTTGCGATTACCAAACACTTCGAACCTAGAACTATAAAGATAATACCTCCAAATATTCCAACACAATACCACCGCAACCAATTCCAAATCCATAATAATACAGATCCTTTTATAAATCCTCAATTGTCGTAAAGCATAAGCCACGACTTTACCCTCTTGCATTAACACACTGACTAAACTCTTCAAAGACACATCACAATACTTCACAACTGGTTTATTAGGATCACACAAAATCAAAGCTGAAACCGTAGACAACTTCTACTCCAGCTCACCAAAACTTACTCACAACGAACATCCAAACAAACGACTCACCCTTTGTAAGTCAACTGAGATACCAGAAGTACGAACTTAACAAAGTCTTCCATAACCTGTAATAACAACCAACTGAGTCCAAAAGCTTCTAATCTCCTTAACTAACTTCGGAGCCTCTCATGTAGAACTACATCTACTTCCGATAGATCCATTAACCATACTCTCATCTGAAATAACATTTCCAAGAAACTAACCCTTTTCAACCAAAATTCTCACTCGAATAACTTAGCATAAAACTTCGTCTCTTTTCAACACTTGTAATTCGAATCTCAAACACTTTACTCATTCTTCCTCTGAGTTTATAACAAATCCAAATATCCTCAATCGAAACCACTACGAACTTATCCAATTAAATATGGAAGATACGATTCCTCTACTCCATAAACATTTGAGACGCGTTACTAACACCAAATACCATCACTGTACGTTGCAATTCCCAACCAAAATCCAAAAGATATAAATCCTTAAAGCTTTTGCAAAACTTTTCACTGGGTAACTGGTTACTCACATACAAGCTTAACCGAGTAAATAACAACCTATTCCGAGGATAACAAAACTAACCAGTCACATTAAATCGATCAAAGCCTCAACTCACACAATTCACCACTCTTATCAAACATTCCAAACAATTGTAATTCACTCAAACTTAATCAAACCATTCTAGTCACCTGTTCATGAAAGTGGACACTTATTCTCAATCATTACCTTATTCAACTGTTAGTAATCCATACCCAATTTCTTCTCCTGACCGTCCAATTCCGCAATTCCAACATGTATCAACAACCAACCAAAAAGAATTCTCAAACACAATGTTACATCTACCCACAAGGGTTTCCTCGCAATTTCCATTAATGCCATAAAACTCCAAAGACTCCAAACCCACCAGAACTCTAAGTTTGCTGTCCATAGTCTCAATACCATTATACTTGTTATTCCATTCCATCATCCTTCCTTTTGTTACCAACAATATTGGAGCTTTCTAAGACACCACCTTAATGTTCCATCCAAAAACACATCTGAAAACTATGCCCAACTGACGGCCCATCACTGCGACTTCCTGCCAATTCCCAGAACACTACCAACACAGACAAAACAAACATCTTATTCCCATATACTAAGAGTTTCCTACTTACTTAGCAGATATAAACCTCAACTATTCACCTTCGTCCAATTAAGTTCAATCTCTACTCTCTGTGAAGCAGTCCTTAAATAAAACCCAATCATTCTCTCTCAACGACTTCCCAACTGGACTAACATACCAAAACCTCTAATCCATTTCATCTTCCGATATTAGCATCTTCATCGACTCATCAAAACAATCTGTAATCATCTCCTTAAATTCCAAACAACTCATTTCACACACTATCAAAGCCGGAAAGACCCGCCTATTCCATCCAACATAATTTCCGTCTGCTATCAACAAGAGATTAAGGGTGATCAGTTCCTCAATTTGCCAATAGACAGTCGACAATCATAATGGGGCATAAACCGTCTTTACCAAACTATAATAGCCTTTCTTGCATCCCATACACAAAACTACCTAAGGCACAAATCCTTAGTTGACATAAACCTTACCTCCGCATTTCTTACGGAATCGGGAACAACACTGTCCAAATAACACTTACAATCTTGCAATTCACAACACACTGAGCCAGCATTCCACACCTGAAGCAACATGGAGAAGTACCAGCTTCTCCCCCACTTATCTCATTCTAACTCCTGAAAACAAAGGATTAGAAAACCAGAAAGCACTGACAGTGTTTCACACACATATCACGTACTAAGGGACAAACAACAACGACAGTATTCAACTGTCACACCAACAGACTCAACAACTGACTCAACAATGGCTCTGATACCACTTAATGTAACACCCCTTTCTATACCCCCAATTAATCAATTAGGCACGTATACAAAATTTGATCAGAGTATAATTAAAACAACATGGCATAAAAAGGTATGTCACATTATACTTGAAATTAAACACATACAACACCTGCTCACAAAGATATGCAACAGTGGGGTAACTTTCAAACAACAAAGGATCTCAGTCCTTATACCCACATCTCAATATTTAGAATAAAAGCAGAAACATCTAAAATATTGAATAACAACCACATATATACATCAACATATATATATACATCATGTTTATATACACAAATTCATCAGCAAGATACATAAGCAAATGTATCACAAAAAGATCAAAACGTCCTAGCTACCCGGTGCTACATATCAGAGCCAACCGACCAACAAGGAAAATGAAGACACGCTTCACAAAAAGACCGCCAGATACCTAATCTGCAATGCCTCATAGAGCATCATAAAACAGCAGAAGGGTGAGAAAGATTATCATAATAACAATGCATATAATTATGTACTACAACATAAACATATAACACATATTCTCACCACAACTCCTCATATATCACAATATAGATATATCATCAAGCATATTCATTATGCATACATTCACCATTATCATCATTCCACATGAACACACACATACTTGTTCATTCAACAATGCATCATTATAAGATACAGTTTATATCATTTCCCATAAACATACATATATCAATGTTTACTATGTCACAATCATCACATCTCACTCAATATACATCGCAAGGCATATATATATAAAACCAAGCATATTTCTCATAATGCTTACTTTCACAATTCTTATTATTCCACATAAACATACACATATATGTTTATTCACCAATACATCATTTAAAGATGAGAAATGCAAATCATAGAGACCGACTCACGACTCTATGCAAATGCAATGCGGTACCGACTCAATCATCAATAGTTCACTCAGGAACTCTGCTGGAACCATCGCCCGTTACCGAAGTAACTCCCTGTCGGGCCTACGATGTTCACCCATTGCTCACACCCCACATGGACACACAATGTTTATGGATCGCTCACACCCCACATGGGCACACGACCCGATCGCTCACACCCCACACGGGCACACGATCCGATTGCTCACACCCCACATGGGCACACAATCATTCGTAATCATCGCTCACACCTCACATAGGCACACGACGTTACAACGGATTCTCATTAGAATCGCTCAACACAAGAATGCACATCATGATGCTTCAAATGCAAAATGACTCGAAAGACATTCTTGAAATGCATACATATTCACAATATATTCATGCATTCATCACATATAATCCACATACATTCACATCAATTGTATAACAACATACACAATTATCCAAACAATTCAATTTACGGTTCACCGTAAAAGTCGGTTAAAAGTCAGCTAAAAATAATATTTTCCATCATCATCAAAAAGTACTCATCCACAGCTTCGATTCGATATAAAGAACACTTAAATCCGATAAACAACAAAGAAGATATGTATATTTCAAAATAACGCAAAAACATAAACCGGAGGCCCGACACTACGAAACGGTTCGAAAATACTGTTCCAATTGGACTAGGTTTAGACCTCAAAACCATTTTTCCTAGAAAGAACATCTCGTTAGCTTCCCAACGCTTCGAACGGGGGTCAAAACCGACTTACGGTTCAAGAGATATGAATTTCCGAAGTTTTCCGAAAAATCAGGATTTTCCACCTACAGCACGCGTCCGTACGCCTGCGCACAAAACCAGAATTTCTGCTACATTCTGGTACAGCTGCGTAATCGCCCGAAACCCGACCGATTCAATTACTTTCTTCCGAATAAATACATGGTGATATCACATAAATACACACCAACATATTAGGATCAAGAAAAACCCGATTCCATGACTTTTATTTTTCACCAAAATCTCAAAACCCTTAATCACCAAAATTGTGAAAACTCACATAATCAACCAAATTCAACAAAACGAGTTTCTATAATCTCGGTCTAACCTCATACGACTAATCTACGCAATTTATTTCGAAATTCATCGGTGAAAACATCGATTTCTATCGATTTCCTACAATTCGACCTAAACGGAAAAATATGGAAAACCAACCAAAACATCCACACAAAACACATACATAATCATACACAAAGTTAGGATAACAATATTTCACACCCTTACCCGATTATTCGCGATTGAAACGGAGTAATATTTGATTTTCCTCTTTTCCTCTTTTTCTCCTCTTCTTTCTCTTCTATTCTCTTTCTTTCTCTTCTTTTTCTTTTTCTTTCTATTTCTCTCATTTTCTCTCTCTCTTTCTATTTATAAAAATATCTACCCCCCAAAAAGACCAAAATACCCCTCAGCTCAAATATCTCCCAAACGCTCTCAAAATGTGATTAAAACTTAAACAATGATAAAAAATAATATATTGTCAAATAAAACTCAAGAATAAAATAATATAAAACCAAAACCAATTAAATCTACTTTATTAAATAAATCTAACAAAACTGGGGCGTTACAACTCTCCCCCACTTAGACATTTTCGTCCTCGAAAATATACTGAGACGAACAACTCCGAACACGACTCTCGCATCCGACTAACAAACCAACATGCCAACAAAAGGCACACCACAAATAACACAACTGACAAACCCCCGTGCTAACAGCAGATACAACAACGGCACGACAACGACGACAACAACAACGACAAGATGCAAAGACCATACAATGCACTTGACGACCAACTCACAACTCAAGGAAAACCACGATACCAACACACAGGTTCACTCTAGAACCGAAACACAACAAGATCGTTACCATCACCATAGATAACACTCCCCTAATCCCCATCATAGGAATTAACTACACACACTCGAACCATCACCATGGAAACGAGGCAACAACACAAACAAGAACACAAGTTCCACGACACAACATCGATTCCACAACCTCTACAAAACCAGAATACCAACATCCTTGTCACACAACCTTATTACAACAATGCTACGATTCCCAATCGAACATATAACCAAAACATCCATCTACATAGTAGCCCATGAATAATATTTAAACCTTTCACCTAACACTTCCATTCTGAAACGTCCAATGGTCTCATCATTCCTACATGTTCTCAATGTTCAACCTATGAACTCTTACAAGTCCCACACGTAAATACAAAATGTGCCACCTCACGCTTCCGCTGCGCACTCTGATTACTCGCAACCATCAAAACTATCAATTTCACGTCCAAAGTCTAACTCTTTCTCATATTCGCCAAAAATCAGTGTTCACTTTAATATTACCAACCTCACACTCTCCTGTGTTATCTCATACACCATACACAAGTCTCAGAATTGCTCAAATAATTCTAACTCCCTGACCATCAAAACAGACATGCATAGAAACTCCCGACTTAACTTTTCAGGTACAACAACAGCTTTTCCCCGAAGGATAATCCAAGCCAAATTCATAACTCATCACGAACTCTAACCATCCTTGTTGTCTCATACTCTATTCCTTTAGACCAAACAAGTACTCAATATCCTTGCGATTACCAAACACTTCGAACCTAGAACTATAAAGATAATACCTCCAAATATTCCAACACAATACCACCGCAACCAATTCCAAATCCATAATAATACAGATCCTTTTATAAATCCTCAATTGTCGTAAAGCATAAGCCACGACTTTACCCTCTTGCATTAAAACACTGACTAAACTCTTCAAAGACACATCACAATACTTCACAACTGGTTTATTAGGATCACACAAAATCAAAGCTGAAACCGTAGACAACTTCTACTCCAGCTCACCAAAACTTACTCACAACGAACATCCAAACAAACGACTCACCCTTTGTAAGTCAACTGAGATACCAGAAGTACGAACTTAACAAAGTCTTCCATAACCTGTAATAACAACCAACTGAGTCCAAAAGCTTCTAATCTCCTTAACTAACTTCGGAGCCTCTCATGTAGAACTACATCTACTTCCGATAGATCCATTAACAATACTCTCATCTGAAATAACATTTCCAAGAAACTAACCCTTTTCAACCAAAATTCTCACTCGAATAACTTAGCATAAAACTTCGTCTCTTTTCAACACTTGTAATTCGAATCTCAAACACTTTACTCATTCTTCCTCTGAGTTTATAACAAATCCAAATATCCTCAATCGAAACCACTACGAACTTATCCAATTAAATATGGAATATACGATTCCTCTACTCCATAAACATTAGAGACGCGTTACTAACACCAAATACCATCACTGTACGTTGCAATTCCCAACCAAAATCCAAAAGATATAAATCCTTAAAGCTTTTGCAAAACTTTTCACTGGGTAACTGGTTACTCACATACAAGCTTAACCGAGTAAATAACAACCTATTCCGAGGATAACAAACCTAACCAGTCACATTAAATCGATCAAAGCCTTAACTCACACAATTCACCACTCTTATCAAACATTCCAAACAATTGTAATTCACTCAAACTTAATCAAACCATTCTAGTCATCTGTTCATGAAAGTGGACACTTATTCTCAATCATTACCTTATTCAACTGTTAGTAATCCATACCCAATTTCTTCTCCTGACCGTCCAATTCCGCAATTCCAATATGTATCAACAACCAAGCAAAAAGAATTCTCAAACACAATGTTACATCTACCCACAAGGGTTTCCTCGCAATTTCCATTAATGCCTTAAAACTCCAAAGACTCCAAACCCACCAGAACTCTAAGTTTGCTGTCCATAGTCTCAATACCATTATACTTGTTATTCCATTCCATCATCCTTCCTTTTGTTACCAACAATATTGGAGCTCTCTAAGACAACACCTTAATGTTCCATCCAAAAACACATCTGAAAACTATGCCCAACTGACGGCCCATCACTGCGACTTCCTGCCAATTCCCAGAACACTACCAACACAGACAAAACAAACATCTTATTCCCATATACTAAGAGTTTCCTACTTACTTAGCAGATATAAACCTCAACTATTCACCTTCGTCCAATTAAGTTCAATCTCTACTCTCTGTGAAGCAGTCCTTAAATAAAACCCAATCATTCTCTCTCAACGACTTCCCAACTGGACTAACATACCAAAACCTCTAATCCATTTCATCTTCCGATATTAGCATCTTCATCGACTCATCAAAACAATCTGTAATCATCTCCTTAAATTCCAAACAACTCATTTCACACACTATCAAAGCCGGAAAGACCCGCCTATTCCATCCAACATAATTTCTGTCTGCTATCAACAAGAGATTAAGGGTGATCAGTTCCTCAATTTGCCAATAGACAGTCGACAATCATAATGGGGCATAAATCGTCTTTACCAAACTATAATAGCCTTTCTTATATCCCATACACAAAACTACCTAAGGCACAAATCCTTAGTTGACATAAACCTTACCTCCACATTTCTTACGGAATCGGGAACAACACTGTCCAAATAACACTTACAATCTTGCAATTCACAACACACTGAGCCAGCGCTCCACACCTGAAGCAACATGGAGAAGTACCAGCTTCTCCCCCACTTATCTCATTCTAACTCCTGAAAACAAAGGATTAGAAAACCAGAAAGCACTGACAGTGTTTCACACACATATCACGTACTAAGGGACAAACAACAACGGCAGTATTCAACTGTCACGCCAACAGACTCAACAACTGACTCAACATTGGCTCTGATACCACTTAATGTAACACCCCTTTCTATACCCCCAATTAATCAATTAGGCACGTATACAAAATTTGATCAGAGTATAATTAAAACAACATGGCATAAAAAGGTATGTCACATTATACTTGAAATTAAACACATACAACACCTGCTCACAAAGATATGCAACAGTGGGGTAACTTTCAAACAACAAAGGATCTCAGTCCTTATACCCACGTCTCAATATTTAGAATAAAAGCGGAAACATCTAAAATATTGAATAACAACCACATATATACATCAACATATATATATATACATCATGTTTATATACACAAATTCATCAGCAAGATACATATGCAAATGTATCACAAAAAGATCAAAACGTCCTAGCTACCCGGTGCTACATATCAGAGCCAACCGACCAACAAGGAAAATGAAGACACGCTTCACAAAAAGACCGCCAGATACCTAATCTGCAATGCCTCATAGAGCATCATAAAACAGCAGAAGGGTGAGAAAGATTATCATAATAACAATGCATATAATTATGTACTACAACATAAACATATAACACATATTCTCACCACAACTCCTCATATATCACAATATAGATATATCATCAAGCATATTCATTATGCATACATTCACCATTATCATCATTCCACATGAACACACACATACTTGTTCATTCAACAATGCATCATTATAAGATACAGTTTATATCATTTCCCATAAACATACATATATCAATGTTTACTATGTCACAATCATCACATCTCACTCAATATACATCGCAAGGCATATATATATAAAACCAAGCATATTTCTCATAATGCTTACTTTCACAATTCTTATTATTCCACATAAACATACACATATATGTTTATTCACCAATACATCATTTAAAGATGAGAAATGCAAATCATAGAGACCGACTCACGACTCTATGCAAATGCAATGCGGTACCGACTCAATCATCATTAGTTCACTTAGGAACTCTGCTAGAACCATCGCTTGTTAACGAAGTAACTCCCCGTCGGGCCTACGATGTTCACCCATTGCTCACACCCCACATGGGCACACAATGTTTATGGATCGCTCACACCCAACATGGGCACACGACCCGATCGCTCACACCCTACACGGGCACTGTAACACCCATATTCCCATCGCGAATAAAGAATACATAAATAAAATCAGAGTAGCTAAAAATTTATTTTTCCGACAGAAACAGGGATGTCACACTAAAAGAAATAAAATACAATCCCTGCTCAATATTTTTAATACATAGCACAAATATAATGCCCACAAAGGGGAAACTTTTTCCAACAAAAAGGAAAGGTCAATTATGGAATAAAACAGAAAGATCCATAACTGGCCTGTTTTACAAAATAAATCATTTTAGAACCTCTACTATATATACAAAAGTACTACCAAATATATCCAACAAATATATATACTTATATGTATAATCGTCCCCGACTCACGTGCTACGTATCAGAGCAGACACCAAGACCGATAACAGAACGGAGGACTAATCTTCACCAAAAAGACCTCCAGCAACTCTAATCTGCAATGCCTCATAGAGCATTATAAAACAGCAGAAGGGTGAGAAATAACAACTTAACCAAGATTGCATAATAATATGCCACAACACAAATAAATTCACATATATAATATTTCTCACCACATACATCACATACTAACACATATAGCATGCCACCAATACATAACATATCCCTAACAATTCAACCACATAGCATATAACGATTATACCAATCTAATCACATACCATACGTTTTCACACAAAACATAACACTCACAACCAATGCATTTATCACCTATGCATAATAATTTACCAAAGTTATCACAATCTCAACACATCACAAGTCTATGCACAATTCCCACACATAATCAATCAAATCATGATTTTCCACATATAACCAATGCAATCATAATTCATGCAGATGCAAAGAGACCAACACAACGACTCTCTATGCAAATGTATATGCGGTACCGACTCCAAGATTTTATATCTCATCACTAGTTCACTCAGGAACTCTGCTGGAACCATCGCTCGTTACCAATGTAACTCCCCGTTGGGCCTACGATGTTCACCCATTGCTCACACCCCACATGGGCACACAATGTTTATGGATCGCTCACACCCCACCCGGGCACACGACCCGATCGCTCACACCCCACATGGGCACACGATCGTCTATAATCATCGCTCACACCCCACCTAGGCACACGAGGTTATAGCGGATTCCCTCTGGAACCAATCTGTCGCTCACACCCCACACGGGTACACGACGTTTATGGATCGCTCACACCCCACATGGGCACACGACCCGACAATACCACGCATCACATAACTGGGAATGACAGCATAGTCATTCTACCCCAATACATACCTCACTAGGAACGACAACATAGTCATTCTACCCTAGTGCACCTCTCATTAGGAATGACAACATCGTCATTCTACCCCAATGAATATCCCACTAGGAATGACAACATAGTCATTCTACCCCAATGAATATCCCACTAGGAATGACAACATAGTCATTCTACCCTACTGGACATGACAATTCAATTGTACATCACTAGGAATGGCATAAAGTCATTCTACCCTAATGAGTACAACAACAATACTAGGAACAACATACAGTCATTCCACCCTAATGTGTTCGACCAAAACATTAATACCTCACTAGGAATGACATATAAGCCATTCTACCCCAATGAGTATCCTAACACAATTGGAATCCATTCCACACACCAAATATTACTATTATAGCAATCCCATGATAATCAATACCTTACCATTCATCTTACTGTGGATCTACGCCACGGAGGCCGCCATATCATACATTAATCATACACTCGAAGTCACATACATTGATACTTACCTAAACAATGTATTTATCACTAACTACAACCCACAACAAATAGCATTTCATCATTTACATTCACATCATATAACGTCATACAAGTCATATGGTACGCCTCAACAACATATAACACGATAACACACAAGTCGCACACAAATATGACATTAAAAGTCAACCAAACGACACATTCCCAATTTCCCAACAAAATTTAATCGGCTAACAATCCCGAAATCATCATAATCAGAAAGTACATTTTATAAGCTTTCCATTGGTACAAGGAACGTCCCGATCCGAGTTACGGATCAAAAGTTATGCAATTTCAAAGAAAACAAAACAATCAAAATTCCCCAGGAGCGCTCGGCGCTACCCAAAGACCGCCCGTCGGTGCTCCCGTCGCCTCTGCATCGCCCGGTGAAGCAGCGGCGAAACGTCCTCATCCAAAACTCAAAAGAGGTAGAAACTTGGAACCTCTGCGCCTCTCGAAACCGCCCGGCGAAAGGTCGAACCGCCCGGCGCTCCAAAGCTTTCACCCGGCGCTCTGCACCAGATGCAGAAAAATTATGCTGCGTGCACACTGTTCATCACCCCTAAAAATCCCATTTTCCTTCCCAAATCCATTCCAAACAGTGAAACAAGTATCAACAAAGGTTCATAAACACAGGGTGCTCATACAACACGATTTATATCGATTTTCATCCACAGAAACATCGATTTCTAACAAATTCCCTAATTGCGACCTAAACGGAAACTGTACGAAACGATCCACACATCACACAAAACATACACATATACATATACAAGCAAGAGATAATTGAAACTTCTCACCCTTACCCGATTATTCGAAGATCACGCTTTGTTCTTGATGATTTTCCTCTTCTCCCTCTTTTTCTCCTCTTCCTCTTCTTTTCTCTTTTTCTTCTATTTCTCCCTATTTCCTTATAATAACAAATATCTACCCTCCAACTCAAATATCTCCCAAACGCTCTCAAAATGCGATAAAACATAAACAGCGATAAAAATATATTTCGGGAAATAAAAGTTGAAAAGAAATTATAATTTGATGCAAATATTTTACCTATCAATGAAATTAACCAATTAGCGGGTAAAACACTTAATTCATATAAATGAAAATAATAAAATAAATTCACACATTCCATAAATTCACATATTTGAAATAATTAAATACCACAAAACAAATCGGGGCGTTACAACTCTCCCCCACTTGGACATTTTCGTCCTCGAAAATATCCTGATACCAACAGCTCCGGACACGACTCTCGCATCCGACAAATCAAACCAACAGGCCAACCAAAGGCACACCGCGAATAACACAACAACAATGACAAGATGCAAAGCCCATACAATGAACTTGACGACCAACTCACAACTCAAGAATACCCAAGCACAAACTCACAGGTTCACTCTTGAACCGAAACACAACAAGATCGTTACCATCATCATGGGAACGAGACCACAACACAAATAAGAACAGAAAGTTCCACACACAAATACAAAATGTGCCATAACACGCTTCCGCTGCGCACTCTGATTACTCTAAATCCTCTAGTCTACCCATCTTACGTCCAAAGTCTAACTTGTTTTCATATTCACCAAGAGTTACTTTTCACTGTTAATACACCCATCCTCACTCTCTACTGTGTTATCTCGCACACCAGAAACAAGCCTCAGAACTGCTCAAATAATTCTAATTCTCTGACCATCAAAACCGACATGCATTACAACTTTCGACTTTGCCCTCTAGGCACAACATCATCTTTCTCCCGAAGGATAATCCAAGCAAAATTCATAACTTGTCACGAATTCCAACTGAAGTCATAACTCATCACAATTCTACTCATCCTCAGTGTCTCGTACTCTATTCCTTCAAACCAACCAAGTACTCTAAACTCTTGGGATTACCAAACAATTTGAACCTAGAACCAGAAAGATGATACTTCCAATCATTCCAGCACACTACAATTGCAACCAACTCTAGATCCTAAATAGTATCGATCCTTTTATGAATCCTCAATTGGCGTAAAGCATAAACCACGAATTTACCCTCTTGCATTAACACACTGACTAAACGCATCAAGGACGCATCCCAACACCTCACAAATGGTTCATTAGGATCACATAAAATCAAAACTGGAGCCGTAGACAACTTCTACTTCAGCTTTCTGAAACTTTCCTTACAACGGACATTCAAAACAAACGACTCACCCTTTGCAAGTCACCTGAGATAACAGAACTACGAACTTAGCGAAGCCTTCCATAACCTGCAGTAACAACCAACTGAGCCCAAAAGTTTCTAATCTCCTTAACCAACTTTAGAGTCTCTCAATGTAGAACTGCATCTACTTCCGATGGATCCATAATCATACTCTCATCTGAAATAACGTATCCAAGAAACTAACATTTTTAACCAAGATTCACACTCGAATAACTTAGCATAAAACTTCGTCTCTTTTCAACACTTGTAATTCAAATCTCAAACACTCTACCTGTTCTTCCTCTGAGTTTATAACAGATCCGAATATCCTCAATCAAAGCCATTACGAACTTATCCGAATAAATAGGGAAGATACGATTCCTCTACTCCACAACATTACCGACGCATTACTGACACCAAATAACATCACTGCATGTTGTAATGTCCAACCAAACTCCGAAAGATATAAATTCTTAAATATTTCGCAAAACTTTTCACCGGGTAACTGGTTACTCACGCAATTCACCATCCTTATCAAACATTCCAAACCATTGCAATTCCAACCAAACTCAACGAAACCATTCCAATCATCTATTCTCAAAAGTGGACACTTATTATCAATCGTTACCTTACTCAACTGTTAGTAGTCCATACACAAGTCCCTTTCTTAACCGTCCAAATTCCATAAATCCCAACATGTAGCAACATCCAACCAAAAAGAACTCTTAAATATTACATCCATGCCTAAAGGTTCTCTCAAAATTTCCATTAACGCTCAACAATTCCAAAGACTCCAAACCTCTCCAGAACTCTAAGTTTTGCTTTCCATAGTCTCAATACCTTTATACACATCGTGCTTGTTATTCCGTTCAATCATCAGTTCCTTGCATTACTATCAATACTGGAGCTCTCCAAGACGACACACCTGGTCTCACAAATCCCTTTTTCCAGTAAATCTTCCAACTGCTCTATCAGTCTGGGTACTTCTAATACTAACATCCAATATTCCATCCGGGAACACATCTGAAAATCACGCACAGCCAATAGCTCCTCACTGTGTCTTTTCTGCCAATTTCTAGAAAAACTATCATCACAAACATAACAACATCTTAGTTTCACGTCCTAAAAGTTCTTTTACTTACTTAGCAGATCCAACCCTCAAATCCTTACCTTCGTCCAATTTGAGTTCACACTCTACTCTCTGAGAACAACCTTTAACAATACCCAATCATTCTCTCTCAATAACTCCCCAACTTGCCCCACATATCAACCTCTAAACCGTCTCATCTCCTGATATAAGAATCTTCATCAACTCATCGAAGCAATCTGTAATCACTTTCTTTGATTCCAAACAATTCCTTCCACACCTCTATTAAAGCCGGAAAGACACGTCTATTCCATCCAACATAATTCCCGTATGCTATCAACAAGAGATTAAGGGTGATCAGATCCTCAATTTGTCAATAGACAGCCGACAATCATGATGGGGCATAGACCGCCTTTACCCAACTATAATAGCATCCCTTGCATCCTGCACAAAACTACCTATGGCACAAATCCTTAGTCGACATAAACCTTATCTCCGCATTCCTTCCAGAACTGGGAACCACACTGTCCAAAGAGCACTTACAATCTTGCAATTCACAACACACGGAGCCAACGCTCCACACCTGAAGCAACTTGGAGAAGTACCAGCTTCTCCCCCACTTATCTAAATCTCACACCTGAAGACAAAAGATTAGAGAAACCAGAAAGTACTGACAGTGCTTTCACACACATATCACGTACTAAAGAACAAACAACATCGACAGTATTCAACTGTCACACCAACAGACTCAACAACTTGGCCGGACAGACCGACCTGCTCTGATACCACTAATGTAACACCCATATTCCCATCGCGAATAAATAATACATAAATAAAATCAGAGTAGCTAAAAATTTATTTTTCCGACAGAAACAGGGATGTCACACTAAAAGAAATAAAATACAATCCCTGCTCAATATTTTTAATACATAGCACAAATATAATGCCCACAAAGGGGAACTTTTTCCAACAAAAAGGAAAGGTCAATTATGGAATAAAACAGAAAGATCCATAACTGGCTTGTTTTACAAAATAAATCATTTTAGAACCTCTACTATATATACAAAAGTACTACCAAATATATCCAACAAATATATATACTTATATGTATAATCGTTCCCCGACTCACGTGCTACGTATCAGAGCAGACACCAAGACCGATAACAGAACGGAGGACTAATCTACACCAAAAAGACCTCCAGCAACTCTAATCTGCAATGCCTCATAGAGCATTATAAAACAGCAGAAGGGTGAGAAATAACAACTAAACCAAGATTGCATAATAATATGCCACAACACAAATAAATTCACATATATAATATTTCTCACCACATACATCACATACTAACACATATAGCATGCCACCAATACATAACATATCCCTAACAATTCAACCACATAGCATATAATGATTATACCAATCTAATCACATACCATACGTTTTCACACAAAACATAACACTCACAACCAATGCATTTATCACCTATGCATAATAATTTACCAAAGTTATCACAATCTCAACACATCACAAGTCTATGCACAATTCCCACACATAATCAATCAAATCATGATTTTCCACATATAACCAATGCAATCATAATTCATGCAGATGCAAAGAGACCAACACAACGACTCTCTATGCAAATGTATATGCGGTACCGACTCTAAGATTTTATATCTCATCACTAGTTCACTCAGGAACTCTGGTGGAACCATCGCTCGTTACCAATGTAACTCCCCGTTGGGCCTACGATGTTCACCCATTGCTCACACCCCACATGGGTACACAATGTTTATGGATCGCTCACACCCCACCCGGGCACACGACCCGATCGCTCACACCCCACATGGGCACACGATCGTCTATAATCATCGCTCACACCCCACCTGGGCACATGAGGTTATAGCGGATTCCCTCTGGAACCAATCTGTCGCTCACACCCCACACGGGCACACGACGTTTATGGATCGCTCACACCCCACATGGGCACACGACCCGACAATACCACGCATCACATAACTGGGAATGACAGCATAGTCATTCTACCCCAATACATACCTCACTAGGAACGATAACATAGTCATTCTACCCTAGTGAACCTCTCATTAGGAATGACAACATCGTCATTCTACCCCAATGAATATCCCACTAGGAATGACAACATAGTCATTCTACCCCAATGAATATCCCACTAGGAATGACAACATAGTCATTCTACCCTAGTGGACACGACAATTCAATTGTACATCACTAGGAATGGCATAAAGTCATTCTACCCTAATGAGTACAACAACAATACTAGGAACAACATACAGTCATTCCACCCTAATGTGTTCGACCAAAACATTAATACCTCACTAGGAATGACATATAAGCCATTCTACCCCAATGAGTATCCTAACACAATTGGAATCCATTCCACACACCAAATATTACTATTATAGCAATCCCATGATAATCAATACCTTACCATTCATCTTACTGTGGATCTACGCCACGGAGGCCGCCATATCATACATTAATCATACACTCGAAGTCACATACATTGATACTTACCTAAACAATGTATTTATCACTAACTACAACCCACAACAAATAGCATTTCATCATTTACATTCACATCATATAACGTCATACAAGTCATATGGTACGCCTCAACAACATATAACACGATAACACACAAGTCGCACACAAATATGACGTTAAAAGTCAACCAAACGACACATTCCCAATTTCCCAACAAAATTTAATCGGCTAACAATCCCGAAATCATTATAATCAGAAAGTACATTTTATAAGCTTTCCATTGGTACAAGGAACGTCCCGATCCGAGTTACGGATCAAAAGTTATGCAATTTCAAAGAAAACAAAACAATCAAAATTCCCCAGGAGTGCCCGGCGCTACCCAAAGACCGCCCGGCGGTGCTCCCGTCGCCTCTGCATCGCCCGGCGAAGCAGCGGCGAAACGTCCTCATCCAAAACTCAAAAGAGGCAGAAACTTGGAGGAAACTTGGAACCTCTGCGCCTCTCGAAACTGCCCGGCGAAAGGTCGAACCGCCCCGCGCTCCAAAGCTTTCGCCCGGCACTCTGCACCAGATGCAGAAGAATTCTGCTGCGTGCACACTGTTCATCACCCCTAAAAATCCCATTTTCCTTCCCAAATCCATTCCAAACAGTGAAACAAGTATCAACAAAGGTTCATAAACACAGGGTGCTCATACAACACGATTTATATCGATTTTCATCCACGGAAACATCGATTTCTAACAAATTCCCTAATTGCGACCTAAATGGAAACTGTACGAAACGATCCACACATCACACAAAACATACACATATACATATACAAGCAAGAGATAATTGAAACTTCTCACCCTTACCCGATTATTCGAAGATCACGCTTTGTTCTTGATGATTTTCCTCTTCTCCCTCTTTTTCTCCTCTTCCTCTTCTTTTCTCTTTTTCTTCTATTTCTCCCTATTTCCTTATAATAACAAATATCTACCCTCCAACTCAAATATCTCCCAAACGCTCTCAAAATGCGATAAAACATAAACAGCGATAAAAATATATTTCGGGAAATAAAAGTTGAAAAGAAATTATAATTTGATGCAAATATTTTACCTATCAATGAAATTAACCAATTAGCGGGTAAAACACTTAATTCATATAAATGAAAATAATAAAATAAATTCACACATTCCATAAATTCACATATTTGAAATAATTAAATACCACAAAACAAATCGGGGCGTTACAGGCACACGATCCGATTGCTCACACCCCACATGGGCACACAATCATTCGTAATCATCGCTCACACCTCACATAGGCACACGACGTTACAACGGATTCTCATTAGAATCGCTCAACACAAGAATGCACATCATGATGCTTCACATACAAAATGACTCGAAAGACATTCTTGAAATGCATACATATTCACAATATATTCATGCATTCATCACATATAATCCACATACATTCACATCAATTGTATAACAACATACACAATTATCCAAACAATTCAATTTACGGTTCACCGTAAAAGTCGGTTAAAAGTCGGCTAAAAATAATATTTTCCATCATCATCAAAAATTACTCATCCACAGCTTCGATTCGATATAAAGAACACTTAAATCCGATAAACAACAAAGAAGATATGTATATTTCAAAATAACGCAAAAACATAAACCGGAGGCCCGACACTACGAAACGGTTCGAAAATACTGTTCCAATTGGACTAGGTTTAGACCTCAAAACCATTTTTCCTAGAAAGAACATCTCGTTAGCTTCCCAACGCTTCGAATGGGGGTCAAAACCGACTTACGGTTCAAGAGATATGAATTTCCGAAGTTTTCCGAAAAATCAGGATTTTCCACCTACAGCACGCGTCCGTACGCCTGGGCACAAAACCAGAATTTCTGCTACATTCTGGTACAGCTGCGTAATCGCCCGAAACCCGACCGATTCAATTACTTTCTTCCAAATAAATACATGGTGATATCACATAAATACACACCAACATATTAGGATCAAGAAAAACCCGATTCCACGACTTTTATTTTTCACCAAAATCTCAAAACCCTTAATCACCAAAATTGTGAAAACTCACATAATCAACCAAATTCAACAAAACGAGTTTCTATAATCTCGGTCTAACCTCATACGACTAATCTACGCAATTTATTTCGAAATTCATCCGTGAAAACATCGATTTCTATTGATTTCCTACAATTCGACCTAAACGGAAAAATATGGAAAACCAACCAAAACATCCACACAAAACACATACATAATCATACACAAAGTTAGGATAACAATATTTCACACCCTTACCCGATTATTCGCGATTGAAACGGAGTAATCTTTGATTTTCCTCTTTTCCTCTTTTTCTCCTCTTCTTTCTCTTCTATTCTCTTTCTTTCTCTTCTTTTTCTTTTTCTTTCTATTTCTCTCATTTTCTCTCTCTCTCTTTCTATTTATAAAAATATCTACCCCCCAAAAAGACCAAAATACCCCTCAGCTCAAATATCTCCCAAACGCTCTCAAAATGCGATAAAACATAAACAATGATGAAAAATAATATATTGTCAAATAAAAGTCAAGAATAAAATAATATAAAACCAAAACCAATTAAATCTACTCTATTAAATAAATCTAATAAAACTGGGGCGTTACACCAAAGACTTATGTTTGGTTCTGAATGTTGTATTGCCGTAGAAATTCAAGATACCTGAACTTCCGAAGTACAAAGGTTTGAGTTGCCCGAGTAGTCACATCATTATGTTAGTTCATTTTTTTTGAGATAGTTTGTCTGGTGCTTCATTGGATTTGTACACGGGCTTAGAACGCAGCAAAGTCCGTACTTGGAAGGATCTGTCGGAAGCATTCTTAAAGCAATACAAATATAATCTTGACCTGGCGCCTACCAGATTGCAGTTGCAGAACTAGTCTCAGCGCTCAGCTAAAACATTTAAAGAGTATGCACAAAGATGGCGTGAGATGGCATCTCGTGTGCGACCTTCTCTCTCTGACAATGAGTTGGTTGACATCTTTATGGGTACATTGCAAGGATCCTATTATGAGAAAATGGTGGGTAGTTCTTCGTCAAACATTGCTGACATTGTAACCATTGTTGAACGGATCGAGAATGGTTTGAAGACTGGAAAGATTCCTGGAACCGGATCCCAACAACCTGTTACCAGAAAATCTCAGAACAGTCAGTCAAAGAAGAAGGAAGGTGAAGCCAACGCTGTGACAGCTCAAGTTTCTCCTCAGTATCAAGCTCTCATGGCTCTTATGCTATGCTATCCATATCCGTATATTGTTGTTGCACAATATCAACAACTTCCTTATCAATATCATCCGCAACAACCAGTTCAGAATGCTCAGAATCAGCAATAACCGGAATGTCAGCAACAATCTCAACAGAATAACAAGAATCAGCAGAATCAAAACCGGCAAAACAACAACAATCAGGGAAATCGTAAACGGCCGAATTTTGACAGAATTCCGGTGCCATACATTGAATTGTTCGCTTACTTGGTTCACCAAGGGGCCATTGTTCCCAAGGCGATTGTACTTGCAATTCCTCCTTTCAATCCAAAGCATAATTTGAACGCGTCATGTGCCTATCATGCCGGATATATAGGACATGAAACAGAGGACTGTATTGTTTTCAAAACCAAGGTTCAGGAACTCATTGATGAGAAGATTTTGACTTTTGCTGAGGAAGGTCCTAACGTTCAACTTAATCCTTTACCTGATCATGGTGGGCCTGCGGTGAACATGATTGAAGATAATTCAAGGGCTGAATTGATCATGGATGTTGACGAGGTAAAAACCCCAATGGCTGTGGTTATCAAGAAATTAAATGAGCACGGGTTGTTGAAAGGTTTGCATGGCAAGTGCCAGATTTGTGACGACAATCCCAACCAGTGTCGGAGGCTGAAGAGTTGTGTCCAAATTTTGATGAACCGGGGAGAGGTTCAATTTGCCATATCTAAGCCTGTTGAAGAAATTTCTACCATCGAGCCATTCACCATCATCTATAGGATGGTTCATGTTGAATCCCCTAAGTAGAGGAAGATACTGCCTATCGTTGTTTGTCCGCCAAAGCCATTTCTTTAGTGAACAGTTCTAGGGTTTGAAGAAATTCAAGAGAAGTTTCACCGGGAATTAATCTTTTCTGGGGAAATGAATTTCTTTGACAATTTTCTAATAGTGATAGTCTGAGAATAGTTTCACCGGGAATAATGCCTTTCTCTGTTCCATATTGTATAAGCCCAAGAGGAGGCAAAACTGTATCTGGAAATTCCTATGGGGAACGAGTTTTGACTGTGTTGAAAGAGTAACCAACTAGCTTTAATCTAATTTTAATCCTAATTGCCGGGGAAAACTCTAAGTAGATATACAAGTACATATACAGATGGAATATATATAGACAAGTATGTAAAAAGAGTGGAAGAGGACTTACAGGTGAGCAAACTTCCAGCATTACAAACAAATATATATATATATGTATAAGAATGTTAAAGGAAAACTGATAAAAACTTACAGGCGAGCAAGCTTCCGTTGTAACAGCTGTATGGTTAGTCATTCAAGAAATTGAAGAAAGTTTTGATGACAATTATGACTTAGGATTTAAATCACAAGACAAATAAGTTTTCAAAAGAAGTTTTGGGGCTTATACTCAAGGAGAGGCCCAGATGACTTATTTTATAACATTGATCGCACTGCGATACTGATAGAAATTATGGGACTTATAGCAAAGCAAAGGCCCAAATTTATTGTATTTACAAACAGGATTGAGTCTTACGCTCTATTAGAGGCCCAATGTTTATTTTTTGTACAAGAAATGGGGCTTACAACTCAAGGAGAGGCCCAAATGAAAGACAGTGATGGCACCGTCATTTTGAAAATCGTATTGGTACTTATACAATGTCTGAGGCCAAAATTATTTATGTACAAAGAGAGGTTGGATCTTACACTCTATTAGAGACCCAAAGTGTTAAAAAAGTTTTGTGAGGGTAAAGATAACCAAAAACCCTAATTTGATTTTAAAAAAGTATTTTAATTGAATAAAAATTTAATTAAAATGATCAAAATTATCAAACATATGTGAAAAAACAAGTTATGATCTTGGATTAATGTTTGAAAAATCAATTTTTTTTTCATAGAATGATTTGAAAATCATTTGAATTTGCAAAATCAAGAGAAAGAAATATTTTTAATGCCTAAATCAAATAAAAATATAATTCTTTTCAAAAAATACCAAATATATGAAATAAACAATATTTTTTGTGAATTTTTTGTAGAATAAAATATTTTAATATTTTTGATAATTTTCAAAAAAAAAAAAAGAACCAATCAAAAATAAATAAAATTTAGATAGAAATTAATTTTGGAATTAATTAACAAAAACCATAAAATATGTGAAAAATAGCAAAATATGGAAAAAAATGGCAAAATGGTCTGGGTGGGTCTTGAACCCACGACCTCTAAACCAAACACGCATGCGCGCTACCACTGGGGTGGTGATACATTCGTGTATCAAAACCACCCCATGAAAATATATGGGTGCCTTGATTTTTAGGCCTGGCCAAGGCGCCATGGCCTGGTCTTTGCCCAAGGCAAGGCCTAATTTTTGCTTCTTGCGTGAAGGCTCTAACTTTCTCATTTCTCCATGGATTTGGACAAAATTTAGGTGCATCATGCCTAGAATTTCATGAGGAATGCAATGGTGCTTTTGGAATTTTCAGAAAATGTTTCTATTTTAAAATCCGATAGTGATTTCAAAATAGGCCTAGATTTGCATGTTCTATGCTATCTCATCATCAGGCAATAATAGTATGACAAATTGATTCAAGCACAACCTATATGATATGTATGAGATGTCCATGATCAATGGACATCAAAGCAATGCATAATTTAGAGAGTTCAAGTTGTAATGCACTTACCTCTTGAAGCTCCTTGTGCTAACTGTCAAGATCCTTGTGCCAGAAGTAATCAAATGCTTTAGACACTCTTGATTGATCCCTTAGAAGCTTTTAAGATGATTAAAACCAGTTGGAATCCTTAGGAACAAGTATTGCTCTTTCTTTCAAAAGTGGCAAAAGTGACCAAGATGGTAACTCTCTCAAATGGTGTTCCACATGAGGGAAACTAATTGGGACAGTTTGAAGATAATATTTGGAGTGTGTTTGAGACTTTGTTTGGTTTTGAAAGTGACTGAGTCAAGACATGGCTTGAAAAATGTAAAAAAGTCAAAATTTGAGGTTTTGGAGGTTGACTTTTTGATTTTGGTGTTTCAGATCAAAGGTGATTGTTTGAACAACTTATATAATATGTATTGGATGTGTTTGGATCATGAGCTGTGGTGGAATTGCTCTCTAACTCAAAAACTCAATGATGACTTGCAAAAGAAGGCATTTTGGCCTAATGAGAGAGATTTTGAGGAAAGCAAGTGTTGTAGTGCTTTTGGGGTACTCAAACTTATCACAAATAAGCTCTATTTATAGTAGAGCAAGTTTGTTTTAGCTGAAATAGTGAATGGCAACTGCAGCAGGTCTTTGGCCAATTGTGGCATAAAGGTGTTCAAGTCTTCTTTGGCCATTGACTTGGGTCAGTGCAGCAGGCCTATGGTCCTTTGTTGCAGGGCTAATGCTTGACTCATTTATTGATTAAAGACTCAGTCCATGCCACCTCAATGTACCTCTTGAATGCCTTGGAACAAATTTGGATTTTTTTGGATTTGGAACATTGAATTACACATGCCAAAAGGGGTGATGTCTTGACTTGAAAGGCTTGTGGATCAGAGGTATTTGTTTGGATAAGATCCTTGTATGTTTTCAGAAATGTGACAAGGATTAAAGTTGCACAAATTGGTCAGCTCGAGCAAAAGTGCATAAAACAACCTTGTACATGACAGTTGGAAAGTGCCATTTTGGGAGGATCATATCTCCTTGTTCTGATGGAGTTATGGAATTCTCTTGTGCTTTTTAAAAATCCCTAACATGATACAATCCATGTGTGATCATAGTTTGTCTTGAAACTATTTGAATCCAACTGAAAAATCCCCATGAACATTGATGTTCAAGGCTGAAAACTCAGGCAGTTTTCACTAAGAATTTGAATTTTGAATTTTTTACCACTTTTATCCATCCATAACTAAAAATCCATAAAGATTTAGAGTTTCATGTAGTTGAAGCTTTTTTAGAGGGTAAGAAGACCTACAAATCAAGCTTTGGAACACTCAAAATGGCTACCTAGATCAAGAGTTATGGTCCTTGAAAGTTGGTATAAAAACCCTCCAATTTTAGTAACTTAAACAAATTTTCAATTTTTCAAGATTACCCCTTTTACAAGTTATTTTTATTTCCTGATTAATACTTGTTAAAATGACATTATAAACCATGTTTTATGAAAATATGAGTTATAAGGATCATTTTTGACAAAAAAATTCATGTTTTGACTTTTGGTTTCAGATCGGTTCGGCGCGTAAAACCCTAATTCCCGACTTTTGAGGAATGCACTCTTTGAGGATGTTTTAATTTTACCAATGATTTCCTAGGGTTATTTTGAGCATGTTAAGGCATATTTTAAATCCTTGGCTCATCCTTTTGTGAAAATCTCACTCTAGAGGTCCTAATCGTCTCAAAACCCTAATTTGGTGATATCGGGTGTATCGAGGCTCATTTCACTTGGAATGTTACAACTTTGTGCTTGATTCTTGATGTGAGAGTCCTCTTGATCCTTTGTGGATGTTTGAGGGTTTAGACAAATTGAAGATCATGTCATTTCTTGATTGATCTTTTGTCCAAACATTCTGAGAGGGCTCGAAACCCTAATCCTTGATCGTGGAGGATGCTCAACAATCTTTGGGGAGATTGATGAGGCATGATGGTACATCCATATTGTGGTGATGATTCTCACAATGATGTGAAATCTTGGTGGTCAAAATTTGGGGTATGACACCAAGAAGACAACCTAATACTATAAAGGACATCAACTAAGTTGAAAGGGATGTTCCTAAAGATGTAATCATTCATACTCTTCCAAATAGCCCAAATCACAAAAGGCCACATCATACTACCAGCTACGAAACCTGAAGACGACTTCAACTTCTTAGAGAAGCTTAAGAAGAACTCCACAATGTTGTTCTTCCTATCAATTTTGACCTCGATCCATCTCTCTAAACTACTCCAATCTTGGCCAGCAAAAGAACACTCCATAAAGATATGACGAGAGGATTCGGTAACAACACCACAACAATAACAATAAGGATCAAAGTTTTCAGACAAAGTCCCCCTCCTAAGCAACTAGTCCTTTGTACATAGTCTATCCTAAAACAACATCCAAATAAGAACTTTAATCTTAGAAGGAATAGGAGCTGCCCAAACCGACTTCATCGCAATTTCAGTCCGAATGTCCCAATCATTGCAATTAACATCCTACAACAAAAAAGAATGAGCAGAGGACTTTGGCAATATATATAATACCAATCACAACTTAAAAGTTAAGTTTGAAAATTTGTGCATAAAATTTTGGATTATTAAAATGTAGTAAGCATACCTTAAAATAGATGATGGAAGATTTGACGTAGCAGAGTGAAGAAATTATTCTTGAAAAAAGCAATCCAAGATTGAAAGAAGTATTAATCATAGAAATATATTATAGGAGGCGACTGGAGGAGGTTTTGGAAGACGGAAGCTCCATCGCGGATAAAAGCATTTGGGTGGCGCCTTTTTTGGGAAAAACTTCCTACTAAGGATAATCTCATGTATAGAGGTATTAATTTTAACGAAGCTGATTCTCTCTGTGTGTTTTGTTTGAATGATGTAGAAAAGGTGGAACATGTGTTCTTTAGTTGTTGTGTGGTGAGGTTAATTTGGAGGGATATAAGGGAGTGGATTGGTTTTGAAGATAATACTGATGACAATTCGGAGTGCTGTAAAGAAAGTTTCGCGAGTTGGTACCTCTTTTGCAAATCTCAGGGAGTGAAAAATGGGAAAGCAGGAGTGGTTTGGTTGGCACTTTGTTGGAATATTTGGATAGCTAGGAATTAATCCATTTTTTAGAACAATTCTTGGAACGTTTTCGACATCGTTTGGAATGTTAAGATTACGGCTTGGAAGTGGTCTTTATTAGGCGAAATTGCTAATCCCAATTGTAATTTTTATGATTTTTGTAAAAATCCATTGTTTTTCCTTTCATAGAAGCAATTGGTTGGCAATCTCTTTTTGTTCGAGCTGGTTTAGCTCGATTCTTTTGTAATCAGGTTCGAGAACCCTTAGTTCTCGCTTTTTTGGATAACTTGCTTACAAAAAAAAAAAATAGAAATATATTACAGTAGTTATATGAAAAACACTATAGGGAATAATAAAGAATGAGTTGATCGATTTGGTTAGTAATATGTTTGAAGAGTAGATCAGTTTTATTTTTTTATAACTGATGTTGTTATTCCATAGACTATCTCAAATTATTTTAGCTTTGCAAATTCTTTGAACACGATTTGTGTTCCTTGTCAATCTAATTATTTACTGGAAAAAAAAAAGAATGAGTTAATATTATTTTTTTTTGTAGTGGTGGAAATTTTTTTTAATAAGCAATTCATTAATAAGTGAAAAAAAGTATTGTACAAAAAGAAACTACAATATGCACTGCAATACTTTCTACTGCTAGAAAGAGAAAAACAGTGTCAGTAATACAATACAATAGTAGAAGTAAAATTACAAGAGAGACCATCCAAATCCACGATACATATTGATGATACGTGTGTATGTAATGTGTTATTTTGTTTCAATTTTTAATTATATTATCTTCTATTCTAGCAACGTGCAAAGGATAGATTTGAACTTGCTGGGATTAATCTAGCTAAGTGTTTTTGGCTTAAACTCATAGCCTTAGGACTAGGGGCCTTGGCATTGGCTGAGTTTGATTCTAGTTTGGTTTGGAATCTGAGTTTTATCAACAATAGTAGTTTGAACATGGATTGGAAGGTTGTGGGAAGCAAGAACGGGGGAAACGACAAACCACGGGTGTCTATATGGAAAGAAAGGAATGGCAAGCATCTAGGAGAACATGATCTAATAACCTCGTTCTTCTTTACGGAATTTCCAGAGCATTACAATGCAAGAGACATGGAAAAGATTTTTATGGAATTTGGAATCCTGTTTGAGGTTTTCATCCCTGCAAAGTTAGATAAAAGAGGCAAGCGCTATGGTTTTACCTCATTTAGACAAGTGGAGGATGAAAGAAAGATGGCTATTATGATGGATAATATCCAAATCAACGGAAGAAAAATTCATGTTAACACACCTCATTTTGAAATAAGGAGAGAGATAATAGGTATGGGGTCTTATCAAAATGGTCCAAAAGAAAGCATCAAGCAGAATGTTTACAGGAAAACAAGGCAGGGGAACTCTTATGTAGAAGTGGTCAGAGGTAGTAAGGTAATTATCAGAAGTAATTTTCATCGTCCTATTAGTGTTATACCTTGAGACAACAGTGCTAAAAAGCTTGAGTGGAAAGGCCTTGCTTTCAAGGTTGGAGAAGAGGATCTAAAACGCTTTGAAGAAGCATATGTAGGAGTGGTGAAGGATTCGGGAAACTCTTACAACATTCAGGATATTTTCCATAGAGAAGGCTTTTTCCAAATTGAAGTTACACCTATGGGAGCAAATATGTGCTTACTTGAAAACTTGGAGGGGAACACAATGCAAAACCTAATAAAGGAAGAAGAAGATTGGCTTCAGAATTGGTTCAAGGATATTAGGGGTTGGTCGCAAGCTGAAGTCGACAAGGAAAGACTCACGTGGGTTAAATGTTTCGGCATTCCATGTCATGCTTGGAGAAAGGAGTTTTTCAAATTGATTTCAAGTAGAATTGGAGACTATATTTGTAGTGATGAAGAAACAGAAACTCATTCAAAGTTTGATGTGGCGAGAATCGTGATAAAGATAAGGTATACAAGCAACCTGAATGAGGTTTTCAACATAGAAGTTAATGATGTTTTGTTTAGCATAAAGCTAGTTGAAGATATTCACGACCCTAAGAGGATTGTCTCTCGTGATTCTAAAAAGAAAAATTCTGGAGATTCTGATGAATCTTTAGTTGAGGACTCAGAGGAGGACTCAGACGAAGAAGATAACAATGAAGAAGTTTACACAACTGAAGTTGGGTCTAGTGAGGAAGTTGAAACTTCCAATTGTAAGGAGGAAGACAATGGAGGAGGAGTCATCAGTCACGTGGCATTTCTTGGGAAGAACAAATGGCAGGTTTCGACAATTTGGGGAATACAAATAACTCAACCAAAAAGGTGTTTCTTGGCTGCATGGAGAAGAGGTTTCTCAACTCGGCCAAGTTAATAGGTAAGGTTGTAATTAATGACGAGGTTTCCCAAGAAAATGTGATGGGACCTGAGGTAAAGGCTTTAGAGGGTAGGAGGAAAAAAATCAGAGATGGGATAGCAGAAGGGGGAGCAGACTGTACGGGGATACAGAGAAATGTGGATAAGCAGGATCTCAATAAGAAGGTTTTAGGCCCAATTTTAGATAACTTTGAGGGAGTTAGGCCCATTTAACATCTTGTATCTCCTGTCATGAAAACTGGGCCGCCCAGCATCATATTTTCGAGAAAGAAAAAATCCTTGAGTGAAATTTATGAAAATATTCAGATTCCATGTGAGCCATCCTTTTACTCTACTTTGCTTCATTCTTATGTTAGATTTAAACCTTATACCATCCCTGAAGAATTAGTAAATAGACCCTTGACTTGTTCTTCTCAAACTGGAGATAAAGAATCAAGATACTCTAGGGGTTCGATATTATGTTGCGAGTCCATTTCTGATGTAGATGTGGAAATTGGAAATGAGAGGGTGAAGAGAAGATCTGAAGATGTGCCTGGAAAGGTGTGGAATATTCTGAAGGATCTGGGATTAGAAGGTCAAGAAGATGATGAAGTTTTAGAAGGCATTCTGAGAGGGATGGAATCGAGGGACAAAATGAGAAAGGAGAGTTTGAGGGAGGCAACAACAATTAGAGTGCCATGAATATTACAACCTACAATATCAGAGGGTGTAATTCTTAAATAAAAAGAAGAAGAATTAAGCAATTGATTTAGAAGAATAAGATAGAATTCTGCATACTTCAAGAAACTAAATGTCAAAAGGTTGATGAAGGCATTATCAGAAGTTTATGGGGGATAGGAGATTTTGACTGGTCTGCTTCTGAATCATTTGGCCAGTCTCGTGGTATGATTTCAATTTGGAATAAGAATTCATTTTATTCTATATTTAGTTTCTATGGTAGGGGTTATCTAGGAGTTCATGGAATTTGGAGAGGTAGGGCTATGTACATAGTAAATATATATTCATCTTGTACTCTAGTTGAGAAAAGATTGTTGTGGGAGAAACTTTTATCTTTGAAATCAACTTATCTAAAAGGGATTGGATTCTAGGGGGAGACTTTAATGCAATTAAATCCAAAACTGAATGGAAAGGGAGGGGGAGATATAATCAGCCAGAGATGGAGGAATTTGAAACGTTCATAGAAGATATAGAACTTATAGATCCACCTACTGTAGGCAATAGGTTTACCTGGTTTAACTCAAATGGTTCTTGCAAGAGTAGGTTGGACAGATTTCTAATTAATGAAGATCTATGTGATTTTTGGAAAGTGATGAGTCAGAAGGTCGGGGATTGAGATGTCTCGGATCATAGGCCCGTTTATTTAGTTCTGAATGATAGGAATTGGGGACCTAAGCCATTTAGAACTATCAATGCTTGGCTTGATCATCGGGATTTCATGGCTTTTGTTAAAGAGACATGGAATTCTTTTCAAACTGTGGGGGAAGCAGGCAATGTTCTTATACAAAAATTGAATAACCTGAAGAGAAGGTTAAGATGGTGGAATAAAAATGTTTTTGGCTTTATTGATCTGAAAGTGGAGGATAACGTCAAGAGGATTAATGAAATTGAAGAAGTATTGGCAGAGACTAAAGATGATGTTCCAAAGATCATGCTGAAAAGGGGGAAGGAAGCTTTGGAAGATTTGTGGAATAAATTACATATTAAGGAGAGTATACTGCAACAAAAAGTAAGATCTAGGTTGATAGTGAAGGGTGATAACAATTCCAAGTTTTTTCATTCCATGATGAGTAATAGGAGACGGATTAATACAATATCAGGACTGAATATTGGCCTTAATGAAGAAGAAAAGGTGGAGAAGGTTAAACAAATCATTCATGGCCATTTTGAAGAAAAATACAAGAGTAACATGGATCTAAGTTCTATGGAAAACATTTCAGAAGATGACAATGAAATGCTAACTGAACCTTTTTCTGCTGAGGAGATTTTGGAAGCCATTAACTCTGGTGATGGTGACATGAGCTCTGGTCCTGATGGCTTCAACATGAAATTTATCAGGAAAACTTGGGAGATTGTTGGGAATGATTTCATAAACTGCTTAGCAGAATTTCATTAAAAGGATATTCTTGCAAAATCATTGTGTTCAGCTTTCTTGGAGCTTACTCCAAAGTTAGATAACCCCCCGAATTTGAAGGAATTTAGACCCATTTCACTAATAGGTTGTGTTCATAAGATTGTGTCCAAGATTCTTGCTGCAAGACTGAAAAGAATCATAGGAAAATTGGTCTCTCCTTCTCAAACATCTTTTGTACCAGGAAGACAACTCCTTAATGGGGTTTTAGTGGCAAATGAGGTGCATGATTATGTCAAGAAGAAAAAGAAAAAAGGTTTTATGTTCAAGGTAGATTTTTCCCTAGCTTATGATTGTGTGAGTTGGAGTTTCCTCTTTAAGCTGCTAGATGTTATGCATTTTAGTTCTAAGTGGCATGATTGGATTAGGGGCTTAATTTGTAACAGTTATGGATCTGTGTTGGTGAATGGTAGCTCTTATAAGGATTTCAAGATTCATAGGGGCCTTATGCAAGGAGACCCCTTATCTCCATTTCTTTTTGTGCTGATAACTGAAAGTTTGGCTATTCTCTTTAAGAAAGCTGAAGATTATGGATTGTTGAGAGGATTATGGATTGAAGGAGAAACCATCACATCTACTTTACAATTTGCTGATGACACTTTGATCTTGTGTGATGATTCAAGGTCTAATATCTGGACAATTAAAGCCATTTTGAGAGGTTTAGAAGTAGTGTGTGGTTTGAAGGTCAACTACAATAAAAGTAAGATTATGGGATCTGGTTTAGATAACAACATGGTAGAAGCAGCCTCAACTTTTTTGTCTTGCAGAGTGGGTCAGTTTCCTTTCAAATTTCTGGGACTATCTGTAGGGGGCAGACACAAAGCACTTGAGTTCTGGAAACTTGTCATCTCATCAATTAAATCTAGGCTGGCCTCTTGGAGGGGCAGGATGCTTTCCATTGGAGGGAGTGTCATTTTATTTAATTCTGTCTTAACCAATCTACCTATTCATTACTTTGTTTACTATTTGGCACCTGTCAAAGTGATCAACGAAATTAAAGCCATACAGAGGAGATTCTTATGGGGAGGTGATGGGGAAAAGAAGAGTATGGCTTGGGTGAATTGGTCTAAGATTTATAGCTCAAGAAAACAAGGTGGTCTTGGAATCAAGAATATAGCAACATTCAACAGGGCTTTAATTGCAAAGTTGCTTTGGAGAATTATTCAGGAAACGGATGCATTGTGGAAGGGAGTGATTAAGGCAAGGTATGGTGGTGAGGTTTATAATATTTTTCTGGAACAGACAGAGAACAATATAAGACTGAATTCTAGATAGTGGAATGATTTAATTGAGTTGGCAAGACCCACAAACAATCAGGGTATCTTTAATCAGCTTATTTGGAAAATGGGAAATGGTAGTAAAACACTTTTCTGGCATTCTAGGTGGATAGGAGGTAATGCTCTTAAAGATCAATTTCCATCCTTATACAACTCAGCTCCAAATCAGAATATCTTCATCAAGGATTGTGGTTTTTGTTTGGATGGCAATTGGTACTTGGATATTGATGGTCTGAATGAAAATCTGAACGAAGAAGATATTGAGTCTGGCAGGGAACTGTAACAGATCATTCATGAGATTAGGCTGGACAGGGATAAGGCAGATGAAATCATATGGCCTAGGAGAATGGACAATTACTTCAGTGTTAAATTCTGCTATAAGACTTGGAATCTTAGGAAGGAAGAGGAGAATTTGGGAAATGAATTGGAGGAAGCATTGCATCACTTGTGTACTGAATGGCCTTATATCCGCCAGGTCATGAATTGTATGGGATTCGGCACCAAGTTTATGAGATGGATAGAAGAGACAATGTTCAATAGTTTTATGTCGGTGCTTGTGAATGGTATCCCTTCGCGCGATTTCCAAGTTACTCGTGGGCTTAGGCAGGGTGATCCTCTTTCACCATATCTATTCGCAATGGCTGCTGAAGGATTGATTTGTATGATTAAGAAAGCAGAAGAAGTAGGTTTATATCAAGGATTCAAAATTAATCATAAGGAGTCTATAAAAGTGCTCCAATACGCCGATGATATGGTTCTTATTGGGGAAGCTAATCGGAGAAACCTTTGGGCGTTCAAACTCATTTTGAGAGGCTTCCAATTATCGTCTGGCCTTGAGATTAATTTCAACAAAAGCAGCCTTATTGGGTTTGGTGTTGAAGACTCTTTTTTGAAAGCGGGTGAAAGGTTCCTTGATTGCAAAATTCAAAATTGTCCGTTTAAATTTCTTGGTATCCAAATTGGTGGGCATCATAGGCTGCTATCATTTTGGAAACCGGTGATTCACAAGGTCCAAGCGAGATTAGCTTCTTGGAAAGGAAGATTTTTATCCATGGGGGGAAGAACTACTCTGATCAAATCAGTGCTCACAAACCTGCCTATCCACTATCTGTCATTTTACCGGATGCCGTCAAAAGTTCTCAAGATTATAACAATATTGCATCGGAAATTTCTGTGGAATAGATCTACATTAAAGAAGGGAATTGCTTGGATATCTTGGAGGACTATTTGTAAATCTAAGGAGCTGGGGGGCTTGAAAATTATGGATGTTCAGTGTTTGAATGAGGCTCTTCTCGCGAAATGGTTATGGAAAATATCGAGTCGCAGGATCACATTTGGGGCGACATATTGCAAGCTAGATATGGTGATGTCATGGCTATGTTGGTAAGAGGAGATCACAGTGCTGGATCTGTCATGCCTTCCTTATGGTGGCGTGATATTATTCGGCTAGCAAATAACTTCGGCAAGGATTCTTTCTTTTCTCATGTGGTTGTATCTGTGGGCAATGGAGAATCAACAGATTTCTGGCATTCTTCTTGGTGTGACACCAGATCTTTTGGTTCATTATACCCAGATCTTCATAACATTGCAATGCAGCCTAGGAGCCTAGTGTCTGATAATGGTAGATGGGTTGGAGCGGTTTCGCAGTGGAATATTGAGTTTCGTCAGGCGATTGATAACCAGTAGTTAGCTCAACAGTTGGACCGTTTTTATCATTTAATCCATTGTAAGGTGCTGTGTAGGGAATATAAAGATGGATTACCGTGGAAGTTAAATCCTGAGGCTGGTGCTGTTTTTTCTGTTCATACTGCTTACAAACACTTGCATAATAGGATGGTCATTCCTCAAGATATTTCTCAAAACCTCTCTGCTGCGTTTAAATTGATTTGGGCAGCCTCCTCACCAATCAAAACGGTTGTGTTCGGTTGGCGGTTAATTCACGACCGGCTGCCTACGCGTGATAATTTAACTGTTAGAGGTGTTATATCCTCTCCTTATGAAACAACCTGTCCCTTTTGTTTTCAAGTAGCAGAATCAGCGTCACATCTCCTGTTTCAGTGCTCAAAAACAATTATGGTGTGGAGGAGAATTTTGGGTTGGTTAGGAGTGTTGGTATCGTTGGATGGTTCGTTGTTGGAACACATTAGAGCTTGGATTTCTTCCTTAAATGCGGCGGGGGTGTCAGTAAAGAATGCAACTGGTTTGTGGCTTATAGTTTGTTGGTATGTATGGAAAATTAGAAATGATATTTTATTTAATGACGTTTTTTGGATAGAAGAGGATATTGTGCATAAGATCATGATCTTAGCTTGGAAGTGGATTGGTAGAAAATACAATTTTACTTCTAACTATTACGATTGGTTTAAATCTCCTATAGATTTTTTGTAATGGCGGTTGCTCGGTCGGTTTTTGTAATTGGGCCAGGATACCCCTATTGTATCCTCTTTTGAATATAGTTGTTTATTAAAAAAAAATATCACTTGTGGAAGATCAAGGTTTCCTTAAAAGTTCTGATATTTGGTTGGAGACTCTTATTGAACAGGCTGCCGACTCGTGATAACTTGAGCAAGAGAGGCATAATTCAGGATCCTCATCAAATGTCTTGTGTGTTTTGTTTCAAGGAGAAAGAAGATATAACTCATATCATTCTTGGATGTGAAAAAATCAAGAAGATGTGGAAGGACATGGAAGTGTGGTTGGGAGTAAAATTGACAAGAGGTGGACTCCGCTCATCAAATTACACACGGCTCTCCACTTCCACGACGAATCAGTTAAAGACAAAGATGCTTTCTTCCGTTTCTGTAGCTTCCTCGACACAGTCATGCCCTCTTTAGAACTTATCAAAATGTTTCACCTCAGTTGTGATTCTAAATATTGGCGGCAACGTAAACGTTTCAATATTTGTGGCATCTTCAACAACTGGATCCAAACTCTAAACCAGCATCCTCTAGAGAATCTCCACCTACACTCTAGTATAGTTAATTTCAATCACACAATCACCTTGCCACCAACTATTTTCACCTTCCCAATGCTCGTGGTTCTCAAACTCACGAAATTCCGTTTGGATGGTGATATCTCCGTCGATCTTCCCTTGCTTAAAACCCTTCATTTGAATGATGTTTATTTGAAAAATCACGAGAATTTTAACAAGCTTCTCTATGGATGCCCCGTTTTGGAAGATTTGATTGCTCATGTTTTCTATTTGAAATCAGAGGAGAATTTTATGGTTAACACGGGACAGTCAAAAACCTTATCCAAATTAATCAGAGCAGACATCTACGATACTGTTGTTTCCTATACAGCCATTTACAATGTTCAGATTTTAAAACTTAGGGTAAGTTACATATTTTATTTTTATTTTTTTAATTTTTTTTAAGGTTAGTTACAAATTTTATATGAATCACTTCTTCAATCCTAAAAGTAATTGTGATGTGGAGTTGTGAATTAATTACAATTTGTTTTTTATTATAAAAATAGTGATTTATTTCTATCTTGTAAACTTTTTATTGTAGGTGAATATGAGGCTTCCTGAGAAAGAAAACAATTCGGATTACAGAAGCTTTCAGAACTTAATCCATCTTGAATTGTTCTTACACTCTAAACAACACTTCAAAGATGTAATGGCACTGCTCGAAAATTCCCCCAAACTTCAAATTCTTTCTATTGATAAGGTTATCAGTGTTTGTGAATTCCTTTTGTTTCTTATTATTTTCTTCTTCTTTGTTGTTTCAAAAATCTTATACTTTATATATGTTTTGCAGTGGATAGAATTAGATATGTTCACAATTTGGGAATACCCAAATTATGTTCCAGAGTGCATATCTGATCACCTCAAATCATGTACTGTGAAGTTTGACGACACCGTAGTTGACCTTCGAATAGCAAAATATATTTTAAAGAACGCGCCATTTTTGGAGGACATGAAAATCATCATATTCAATGCATTTGTAATAATGCATGCTCTCCAAGAATTAGCCTCGTGTTCAATTATTTCTCCCATATGTAAAATTTCACTTTTGCGAGAAAATTCCACACCATGGTTTTAAGTTGCGGTTGCGAACGCGAATACGGATACAGTTGCGGATATTGCCATTGAGATCATTGTGGTTGTTGCGATGCATTGAAACAACGTTAAAATTATTTGATGTGATTTCTAATATGATCGGATGTCTAATATTATATCACATCACAATATTGTTGGTGGAATTGCAGTTCCTGAGTTGCAAATATCAATTTGTACCATTTTAATAGTAACTTTTTAATTCCGTTATGTTTTCACAAACAGTTATGTTATTCATATTTTTTGTCAAGTTCTATTCTTTTTATTTAAATTTTATTGTTTTTTTTTTAATAAGCAAAAATTATATTCAACCGGATACAATTGGGTGTATCCAACCAACTACATACAACTACACTACCCAACGTGAAAACTACAAATATTTACATGGGAAGTTAGTCCAATCATAGTAATTACAAGTATACCGCCTGTTAATCCTTTTTCCTAACCACCACCAAGTGACAAAATAATTCGGTATTCTATTGATTCAAAATCCCAAACTTCTCTATTAAAAACAATGTTGTTTATTGTTTTTAATTGATATTTTATCTATGTCTATTTCGATATCTATTTGCTATAACGTTATATCATTTTATGGAGTCATAGCTATGCAGAAATGCTATTTTGGATTAACAATGAAACCTAGTATTGTCTTATCATACAAACGATCACACGATCTGGAGAGATATAATTTTTATTATGATCTGATCGAGGGTGCTGCCATTGTATGGAAGAATTATGCACTTTATTATTTTTTTACTGCATGGATATATTATTACTTAAAGAATAGTTTAGATTATAATTTTATGTCTATTTTGAAGAAATTGTAAGCACTACGCCAAAATGGTGTTTTGGCACTATAAAGATAGCGCTTGGGCCCTTTGACTTCAGATATTGGTTTGAAGATAAGACCTAATAGGAAGAAAAAGTTACTAGACGAGATTTATCAGAATTTGAAAATTCCTTTCGTATTCTCGTATTATTCTACATTACTTAAGGCTGATAGAGTTCAGAATACGCCTCTCAAATCTGCAGAAGGGAGTCATGCATCTCCTGATGGTTCTGGGAATGAGGAGGTTGGGGATATTTCAAATTTTTCTGGAGACTCTAATCAAAAGAGTAGTGGTTCTATTGGAGATTCTGCGGCAATGAAATCTAATTCTAGGATCAAGAAAAAGCTTGCGGACTTACCAATTAGGGTTTGGGATTCACTGAAAAGGCTGGGGATATAAGTGGAGGAAGATGACAAAGTATTCGAAGCTATGATACGGAAGATGGAAGCAGAGGATAGAATACAAAAGGTTAACAAGAAGGAGGCTGCTGTAACGCCCCGATTTTGATTATTCCATTATTCTTGAGTCTTTTGTTTTAATTGGGTGATAAATTATTTTATTTGTTAAATTGGTGTGTTAAATGTTATTTTACCGTTTTTGAGAGTTTTCGGGGAAATTAGAATGGAGGGTATTTTAGACTTTTCTCAATTAATCATAAGTTAGAAATTTTGTGGAGTTAGAATTTTGTGAGAAAAATGAATTAATTGATTTAGTGGAAAATGAGAGAAAAGAAATAGAAAAGAAAGAAAATAGATAGAAAAGAGAAAGAAAAGAGAAATAGAGGGAAAAAGGAGAGAAAGAAAGAAGAGGAAGAGAAAAGAAGAGGAAAAGAGGAAAACCAAGAAAATCAACCTCTAGGAATCGATTTAATCGGGTAAGGGTGTGAAACATTGTTATCTTATCAATGTATAGTATTATGTATGATTGTGTATGTGTGTATTGGATTGGTTGTGGTGTTTTCATAGTTTTCCATTTTAGGTCGATAATGAGAAATCGATGTTTTTGCGGTTGGAAATCGACGAAAATGTGGTAGAATGCTTGTTGCCATGATTAGATTGAGTTCTGATGGATGTATGTTGTTTTGAAAATGTTTTGGGTTGAAAAATAGGGTTTTTGGGTTTTCAACAGCGCTGAAGGATCCTGAGTTTTCGCAGGTTCGCCTAGCGAACCAATCAGCGAAGGGTAGCGAAGGTTCGCTACGGGTATTCGCCTAGCGAAGGCATGAGCGAAGGTTCGATAGAGTGTTCGCCTAGCGAACTTTGGGTGTTTTTGGCTCTGTTTGGTTCTGACTTGGTTCGCCAAGTGCTCGCCTAGCGAACTTTGTGTCTGTTTTTAGCGAACAGTTAGTTCGCTGGAACATTCGCCTAGCGAAGGAGCTAGCGAATGCTCGCGAGGGATGTTCGCCTAGCGAAGGAGCTAGCGAATGCCCGCGAGGGAGGTTCGCCCAGCGAACAGTGCTGTTCGTGTAATTTTGTTTTCTGCATAACTTTTGATCTGTGGTTCGGTTTGAGGCGTGGTTTGATGCGTTAGAAAGCTTATGGAATGTTCTTTATTAATATGATGAATTGGAAATTATTAGCCGATTAAATAAGTCGGAAAAGTCAGAAATAGTGCTATTTAGCGACTTTTACCGTTTTGACGGTGTGTTTGAATGTGAATCGTACAATAGTTCATTGACGTGAATGTATGTAGATTGTATGTGATTGTATGAGATGAATGCATGTATATATTGTGAATATGTATGCATTTCAAGAATGTCTTGAGTCATTATCATGTGTAGCATAATGATGTGCATTCTTGTGCTGAGGGATTCTAATGAGAATCTGCTATAACATCGTGAGCCTCTCTTGGTGGAGGTGTGAGCGACGGTTATAGACGATCGTGAGCCTCTCTTGGTGGAGGTGTGAGCGACGGTTATAGACAATCGTGAGCCTCTCTTGGTGGAGGTGTGAGCGATCGGGTCGTGAGCCTTTCTTGGTGGAGGTGTGAGCGATCCAGAAACATCGTGAGCCTCTCTTGGTGGAGGTGTGAGCGGTGGGTGAACATCGTAGGCCCGACGGGGAGTTACTTTGGTAACGAGCGATGGTTCCAGCAGAAGTTCCTGAGTGAACTTGAGATGATTGAGTCGGTACCGCATTTCATTTGCATAGAGTCGTGAGTCGGTCTCTATGATTTGCATTTCTCATCTTTAAATGATGCATTGGTGAATAAACAGTTGTGTATGTTTATGTGGAATGATAAGAATTGTGAAAGTATGCCTGATGTGTATGCTTGGTTTTATATATATATGGATACATTGCGATGTATATGAGTGACTTGTGATGGATTGTGGTGAGAAGGTGAATTATGTGTAATTTTATGCTATTATATATAATTATATGCATTGTTATTATGATAATATTTCTCACCCTTCTGCTGTTTTATGATGCTCTATGAGGCATTGCAGAGTAGGTATGCTGGTGGTCTTTTTGTGAAGCGTGTCTTCATTCTTTTGGTCGGTTGGCTCTGATATGTAGCACCGGGTAGCTAGGAGGGCCATGATTCTTTTGTGACACATTATATATGTACCTTGTTGATAAATGTTTATGTAAACATGAATTATGTTGGTGGATAATACTTGGCGATGTATATATGTGTATGTATATATGAATTAGTTGTTATTCAATGTTTAGATCTTCCGCTTTTATTCTAAATATTGAGATGTGGGTGTAAGGACAAAGTTCCACTGTTGCATATCGATGTTTGAGCAGGTGTTGTATGGTTAATTTAACGTATGATGTGACATGCCTCTTTTATACTATGTTTTAATCGTACTCTGGCGAATTAATTTTTATATGTGCCTAAATGATTTATATGATTATTTCGGGGTATAGAAAGGGGGTGTTACATTAAGTGGTATCAGAGCCAGAGTTGAGTCAGTTGTGTCTGTCTTGTTGTTGTGTTGGTCGAACTGTTGTTTAACTTTGTTGTCATTTTTGGGATAATCAGAATATGGCTGGTAGAAATGATAATGCGATGGCTGCTGCTTTGGAAGCAATGGCTAGGGCGGTGCAAGGTGCGCCGAATGTGAATGCTAATGATGAGTTCAGGAAGAATCAACCACCGGTTTTCAAAGGAAGATTTGATCCCGATGGTGCTCAACTTTGGTTAAAAGAGATTGAACGGATCTTCAGGGTCATGGACTGTGCGGAAGAGAATAAGGTGAGGCCTGGGTCTCACATGTTGAAGGAAGAAGCCGACGATTGGTGGGTCGGTATGCGTGAAGTTCTTGAGGTGGATGATGAAGAAGTAACTTGGGATTTATTCCGTACTGAATTCTTGAGGAAGTATTACCCTGAGAGTGTGAAGGGAAAGAAAGAGATGGAGTTTCTTGAACTAAAACAAGGTAGTATGTCGGTGGTGGACTATACTGCTAAGTTTGTGGAGTTGGTTCAATTCCATCCTCATTATGCTGCGATTACTGCTGAGTTCTCAAAGTGTATTAAATATGAGAATGGTTTACGTCCTGAGATTAAACAAGCTGTGGGGTATCAAAGGATAAGAAGATTTTCGGATTTGACGGAATGTTGTAGAATCTTCGAGGAAGATAGCAAGGCTCGTTCTACACATTATAAAAGTTTGAATGAGAGGAAGGGAAAGCAACAAGCTAGAAGTGGACCTTATGTGACACCCGCTGATAAGGGCAAGCATAGGGGAAACTTCGAGAGGAGATCTGGAGGAGGAGGTTCTGGTCCCATTAAGTGCTACAAGTGTGGTGAAATGGGTCATAAATCATTTGAGTGTGGGAAGACAGTGGCGAAATGTTCTAACTGTGGAGGCCTTGGGCATGCTACTACAGATTGTAGAAGGAATGTGGTGAAGTGCTATAACTGTGGGGAAATTGGTCACATTAGCCCAAAGTGTCCGAATCCGAAGAAAGCTCCACCCGGTGGGAAGGTATTTTCTCTGGCAGGAACTCAGACTTCGAGTGCAGATCGTCTGATTCGAGGTACTTGCTTTATTAATAGTACGCCTTTAGTTGCTATTATTGATACGGGAGCGACTCATTCGTTTATTTCGTCTGAGTGCGCGAAGCGTTTAAATCTTGTGTTGTCTCTGATGGATGGTAAGATGGTTATTGATACTCCAACAATGGGGTCAGTAACTACGTCTTTGGTTTGTTTGATGTGTCCTTTGACCATTTATGGTAAATACTTCGAGATGGATCTAGTGTGTTTGCCGTTGGAAGGGTTGGACGTGATCTTGGGTATGAACTGGTTGCAATATAATCGAGTTCATATAGATTGCTATCACAAGTTAGTAAGGTTTCCTTCTTTGGAAGATGATGATTTTGAGAGTTTCCTATCCACTAAAGAGTTGAAGAAACTTTTAGCAGACGAAGCTCAATTGTTTGGTTTATTCGCATCATTGTCGGTGGAGAGTAAAGTTGAGCTTGATGTGTTCCCAGTGGTGTGTGAATTTCCAGAAGTGTTTCCGGAGGATATTACGGATGTACCGCCGGAAAGAGAAGTTGAATTTTCAATTGATCTAGTTCCAGGTACTAGACCGATTTCGATGGCACCGTATCGTATGTCGGCATCGGAGTTGGTAGAATTGAAAAAGCATCTGAATGACTTGTTGGACAAGAAATTTGTAAGACCAAGTGTTTCTCCTTGGGTGCTCCGGTATTGTTGGTTAAAAAGAAGGATGGGAGTATGCGGTTATGCATAGATTATCGACAACTGAACAAGGTGACAATTAAGAACAAGTATCCGCTTCCAAGGATCGATGATTTGATGGACCAATTGGTTGGTGCGAATGTTTTTAGCAAGATTGATTTGAGATCAGGATACCACCAGATTCGTGTGAAAGGAGAAGATATTCAAAAGACGGCATTTAGGACACGGTATGGTCATTACGAATACTCCGTGATGCCATTCGGGGTTTCTAATGCGCCGGGTGTGTTTATGGAATACATGAATCATATTTTTCATGAACAGTTGGATCGTTTTGTGGTTGTGTTCATCGATGATATTTTGATTTACTCTAAGTCTCAAGAGGAGCATGAAGAGCATTTGAGGATTGTGTTGCAAATTTTGAAAGAGAAACAATTATATGCTAAGTTGTCGAAATGTGAATTTTGGTTGTCGGAAGTAAGCTTCCTTGGACATGTTATTTCCGGTAGTGGTATTAGTGTTGATTCATCCAAGATAGATGCGGTGATACAATGGGAGGTTCCTAGGTCGGTTACGGAGATTCGAAGCTTTTTAGGCTTGGCGGGTTATTATCGGAGGTTTATTGAGGGATTTTCGAAGTTGGCACTTCCTTTAACGCAATTGACTTGTAAAGGAAAGGCTTTCATTTGGGATATTCATTGTGAAGAGAGTTTCAATGAGCTAAAAAGAAGGCTGACAACGACTCCGATCTTGATTTTGCCTAATCCTAATGAACCATTTGTAGTGTATTGTGATGCTTCATTGGTGGGTTTAGGTGGTGTTTTGATGCAAGAAGGAAAAGTTGTGGCATATGCTTCTAGACAATTGAGAGTGCATGAAAAGAATTATCCTACACATGACTTGGAGTTAGCGGCCGTGGTGTTTGTTTTGAAAATATGGAGGCATTACCTTTATGGTGCAAGATTTGAAGTTTTTAGTGATCACAAAAGCTTAAGATATTTATTTGATCAAAAAGAATTGAACATGAGACAAAGAAGGTGGTTAGAGCTTTTGAAGGATTATGATTTTGGTTGGAATTACCATCCGGGTAAGGAAAACGTGGTGGCCGATGCTTTGAGTAGGAAATCGTTACATATGTCCGCATTGATGATGAGAGAATGGGAACTTTTGGAGGATTTTAGAGACTTGAGTTTGGTTTGCGAAATGACGCCGCGAAGTGTGCGACTTGGTATGCTACATGTTACGAATGATTTTCTTGCAACGGTTAGTGAAAAGCAAAAGTTGGATTTGAAGTTCGTTGATTTGATGATGAATGAGAACGAGGATTTTAAGGTTGATAATTTTGGAGTTTTGAGATTCCGTGGTCGTATTTGTATTCCCGATGATGTGGAGTTGAAAAAGATGATTTTGGAGGAAGGACACCGAAGTAATTTAAGTATTCATCCGGGTGCGAATAAGATGTATCAAGATTTGAAGAAGATCTTTTGGTGGTCCGGTTTAAAGAGAGATGTTGCTCAATTTGTGTATGCGTGCTTAACTTGTCAAAAGTCTAAGGTGGAACATCAAAAGCCTAGTGGATTGATGCAACCGTTGGATATTCCGGAATGGAAATGGGATAGTATATCAATGGATTTCGTTACGGGATTTCCGAATACGCAAAGAGGTCATAATGCTATTTGGGTAATTGTTGATAGGCTTACTAAATCTGCTCACTTTATTCCAATTGATATTAGTTATCCTTTGGAGAAGTTAGCCGAGATTTATGTTCTTGTGGTTGTGAAGTTACATGGAGTTCCTAAGAGTATTGTATCGGATCGAGATCCGAGATTTACATCGAGATTTTGGGTGAGTTTACAAGAGGCTTTGGGTTCTAAGCTAAGATTGAGTTCGGCTTATCATCCGCAAACGGACGGTCAAACCGAAAGGACGATTCAATCGTTGGAGGATTTATTGCGTGCTTGTGTACTCGAGCAAGGTGGTGCTTGGGATGGTTATTTGGCGTTGATTGAATTCACTTACAATAACAGTTTTCATTCGAGTATAAGTATGGAACCATTTGAGGCTTTGTATGGTCGGAGATGCCGGACACCTTTGTGTTGGCATGAAACCGGAAATGGTACAACAAACGACGGAGAAAGTGAAGTTTATTCGGGAGAAGATGAAAGCTTCTCAAAGTAGACAGAAGAGCTATCATGACAAGAGAAGGAAAGATCTTGAATTTCAAGAAGGCGACCATGTGTTTTTGAGAGTTACACCGGTTACGGGTGTGGGTCGTGTTTTGAAGTCGAAGAAGTTGACTTCTCGTTTTATTGGTCCGTATCAGATTACTTCACGAGTTGGTGTTGTGGCTTACCGTGTGGCGTTGCCTCCAAACCTTTCGAATTTGCATGACGTATTCCATGTTTCACAACTTCGGAAATATGTTCCGGATCCGTCACATGTTATTCCTATGGACGAGGTAGAAGTGAGAGATAACCTTACGTTGGAAGCTTTATCGGTTAGGATTTTGGACCGTGAAGTTAAGAAACTAAGAGGCAAGGATATTGCGCTTGTGAAAGTGGCGTGAGGAGGCGCTGCGGAAGGCAATATTACTTGGGAACTAGAGAGTGGGATGCGAGAGTCGTATCCGGAGTTGTTTGAATCAGGTATTATTTTCGAGGACGAAAATTTCTAAAGTGGGGGAGAGTTGTAACGCCCCGATTTTGATTATTCCATTATTCTTGAGTCTTTTGTTTTAATTGGGTGATAAATTATTTTATTTGTTAAATTGGTGTGTTAAATGTTATTTTACCGTTTTTGAGAGTTTTCGGGGAAATTAGAATGGAGGGTATTTTAGACTTTTCTCAATTAATCATAAGTTAGAAATTTTGTGGAGTTAGAATTTTGTGAGAAAAATGAATTAATTGATTTAGTGGAAAATGAGAGAAAAGAAATAAAATAGATAGAAAAGAGAAAGAAAAGAGAAATAGAGGGAAAAAGGAGAGAAAGAAAGAAGAGGAAGAGAAAAGAAGAGGAAAAGAGGAAAACCAAGAAAATCAACCTCTAGGAATCGATTTAATCGGGTAAGGGTGTGAAACATTGTTATCTTATCAATGTATAGTATTATGTATGATTGTGTATGTGTGTATTGGATTGGTTGTGGTGTTTTCATAGTTTTCCATTTTAGGTCGATAATGAGAAATCGATGTTTTCGCGGTTGGAAATCGACGAAAATGTGGTAGAATGCTTGTTGCCATGATTAGATTGAGTTTTGATGGATGTATGTTGTTTTGAAAATGTTTTGGGTTGAAAAATAGGGTTTTTGGGTTTTCAACAGCGCTGAAGGATTCTGAGTTTTCGCAGGTTCGCCTAGCGAACCAATCAGCGAAGGGTAGCGAAGGTTCGCTACGGGTATTCGCCTAGCGAAGGCATGAGCGAAGGTTCGCTAGAGTGTTCGCCTAACGAACTTTGGGTGTTTTTGGCTCTGTTTGGTTCTGACTTGGTTCGCCAAGTGCTCGCCTAGCGAACTTTGTGTCTATTTTTAGCTAACAGTTGGTTCGCTGGAACATTCGCCTAGCGAATGCTCGCGAGGGATGTTCGCCTAGCGAAGGAGCTAGCGAATGCTCGCGAGGGAGGTTCGCCCAGCGAACAGTGCTGTTCGTGTAATTTTGTTTTCTGCATAACTTTTGATATGTGGTTCGGTTTGAGGCGTGGTTTGATGCGTTAGAAAGCTTATGGAATGTTCTTTCTTAATATGATGAATTGGAAATTATTAGCCGATTAAATAAGTCAAAAAAGTCAGAAATAGTGCTATTTAGCGACTTTTACCGTTTTGACGGTGTGTTTGAATGTGAATCGTACAATAGTGCATTGACGTGAAAGTATGTAGATTGTATGTGATTGTATGAGATGAATGCATGTATATATTGTGAATATGTATGCATTTCAAGAATGTCTTGAGTCATTATCATGTGTAGCATAATGATGTGCAATCTTGTGCTGAGGGATTCTAATGAGAATCCGCTATAACATCGTGAGCCTCTCTTGGTGGAGGTGTGAACGATGGTTATAGACGATCGTGAGCCTCTCTTGGTGGAGGTGTGAGCGACGGTTATAGACGATCGTGAGCCTCTCTTGGTGGAGGTGTGAGCGATCGGGTCGTGAGCCTTTCTTGGTGGAGGTGTGAGCGATCCAGAAACATCGTGAGCCTCTCTTGGTGGAGGTGTGAGCGGTGGGTGAACATCGTATGCCCGATGGGGAGTTACTTTGGTAACGAGCGATGGTTCCAGCAGAAGTTCCTGAGTGAACTTGAGATGATTGAGTCGGTACCGCATTGCATTTGCATAGAGTCGTGAGTCGGTCTCTATGATTTGCATTTCTCATCTTTAAATGATGCATTGGTGAATAAACAGTTGTGTATGTTTATGTGGAATGATAAGAATTGTGAAAGTATGCCTGATGTGTATGCTTGGTTTTATATATATATATGGATACATTGCGATGTATATGAGTGACTTGTGATGGATTGTGGTGAGAAGGTGAATTATGTGTAATTTTATGCTATTATATATAATTATATGCATTGTTATTAGGATAATATTTCTCACCCTTCTGTTGTTTTATGATGCTCTATGAGGCATTGCAGAGTAGGTATGCTGGTGGTCTTTTTGTGAAGCGTGTCTTCATTCTTTTGGTCGGTTGGCTCTGATATGTAGCACCGGGTAGCTAGGAGGGCCATGATTCTTTTGTGACACATTATATATGTACCTTGTTGATAAATGTTTATGTAAACATGAATTATGTTGGTGGATAATACTTGGCGATGTATATATGTGTATGTATATATGAATTAGTTGTTATTCAATGTTTAGATCTTCCGCTTTTATTCTAAATATTGAGATGTGGGTGTAAGGACAAATTTCCACTGTTGCATATCGATGTTTGAGCAGGTGTTGTATGGTTTAATTTAACGTATGATGTGACATGCCTCTTTTATACTATGTTTTAATCGTACTCTGGCGAATTGATTTTTATATGTGCCTAAATGATTTATATGATTATTTGGGGGTATAGAAAGGGGGTGTTACAGCTGCTACTGGTTACTTATGAATTTTGTAACCTATAATATAAGGGGGAGTGGTAACAAAATCAAGATAAGGAGAATCAGGAATATGCTTCAAGAGGGAGGGGCTGATTTAGTATTTTTGCAAGAGACGAAGTGCGTTGAAATGATGGAGGATATTGTGCATAGATTGTGGGGCAGTTCGAATTGCTGTTGGTCTGCTCAAAATTCTGCAGGATTATCCGAGGGTATCCTTACTATATGGAGAAGTGATCTATTTGAACCTATATGTAGTTACAGCAGTTTAGGGTTCCTGGGCATGAAGGACGTGTGGAAGGAGAAAATATGTTACTTCTTTAACATTTATTCGCCGTGCAACAATAAAGAAAAGAGAGAGTTGTGGAGTAATATCTTAACTTTAAAATCAAAGCTAGAGGAAGGAGAGTGGGTCATTGGAGGGGATTTTAATGAAGTAAAGAATAAGAGAGAAAGAAATGGCAGGGGTGTTCATAACAAGAAGATAATGGCTAAATTCGATGATTTCATTCAACTGACCGGGTGTGTGGATCTACCTTCTCTAGGTAATAAATTCACCTGGTTCAATTCAACAGGTACCGCTTGTAGCAAAATAGATAGATTCCTTATTTCTAATGGTCTGCTTATTGAGTGGAATATGGCTTATCAGGAAGTGGGAAAAAGATATGTCTTGGATCACCGACCGGTCTGGATTTCGGTTTAGGAATCTTAATTGGGGACCTAAATCATTTAGGTTTCTCAATTGTTGGTTGCAACATACAGACTTTTTAACTTTTGTTAAGAACGTTTGGAACTCTGAATCATTTCATGGTAATCCTACATATATCATGTCTTGTAAACTGAAGCATTTGAGATCTAAGCTACGAATTTGGAATACCTCGGTGTTCGGATGGATTGATACTAAGGTGGTTGATAGTTTTGAAACCTTAAATAAGATAGAAGACAAGCTGGCGGAAAATGAAGGTTTGGGAGGTAGTTTCGATCTAAATAATCGCAAGAATGCAGAGGATGATATGTGGAAGTATCTGAGGATCAAGGAGAGTATTATGCATCAGAAGTAGCGTGCCAAGTGGATTGAAGACGGTGACCAAAATACAAAATTCTTTCACGCCGTGATCAAGCATCGTAATATCATTAACAACATCTCTTCTGTCACAGTCGATAACATGATCATTGAGGATGTAGAGGGGGTCAAAGAGGAAATCACAAGGCATTTCGAAGAGAGGTTTAAGTCGACCAACAAATCGTTACCTAGTATTGGCAGGAATCAATTTCAGGTTTTGTCAGAAGCCGACCGAAATGCAATTGAAATACTTTTCCATAGTGATGAAATTAAAGATGCAGTTTTTATGTGTAAAGGATACAAAACACCTGGACCGGACAGATTCAACATGACATTTTTTCAACATTGTTAGGACATATTGGGGTCAGATGTTATATCATGCATCCAAGTATTCTTTGAGGTAGGAAAGCTACCTAAGGTATTCTCTTCTTCTTTCCTAGTGCGGATTCCTAAAAAGAATGCTCTTGGTAATCTTGACGATTATAGACCAATCAGCCTAATAGGCAGTGTATATAAGGTTATGGCTAAGCTTTTAGCAAGGAGACTTCAAAGTGTATTGGATGGTATAATCTCAACTTCCCAGACAACTTTTATAGCTGGGAGGAACTTGTTAGATGGTGTGCTAGTTCTAAATGAAATAGTGGACTATGCCAAAAGAGGTAATAAGAAAGGGTTGATTCTTAAGGTAGACTTTGCCAAGGCGTACGATTATGTTATTCATATTTTTTGCCAACCAACTACATACATCTACACTACCCAACGTGAAAACTACAAAAATTCACATGGGAAGTTAGTCCAATCATAGTAATTACAAGTATACCGCCAGTTAATCCTTTTTCCTAACCACCACCAAGTGAGCAAAATAATTCGGTATTCTATTGATTCAAAATCCCAAACTTCTCTATTAAAAATAATGTTGTTTATTGTTTTTAATTGATATTTTATCTGTGTCTATTCCGATATCTATTTGCTATAATGTTATATCATTTTATGGAGTAATAGCTATGTAGAATTGCTATTTTGGATTAACAATGAAACCTAGTATTGTCTTATCATACAAATGATCAATTGATCTGGAGAGATATAATTTTTATTATGATCTGATCGAGGGTGCTGCCATTGTATGGAAGAATTATGCACTTTATTATTTTTTACTACATGGATATATTATTACTTAAAGAATAGTTTATATTATAATTTTCTGTCTATTTTGAAGAAATTGTAAGCATTACGCCAAAATGGTGTTTTGGCACTATAAAGACAACGCTTTTTCTCAGAAGCGCTGCTATACGTTTCGCTAAAAACAAAACTTAAAAATGAAGGAAAAATGCGTTACTATATGGAGGTCCTATGGAAGCGCTTTTGAAAAGCGCTGCTAAAGGGCTAAGGCCTGTGCACTTTAGAAAGCGCTTTATGGAAAGAGCTTCTAAAAGTATACCATAAGCCAGCGCTTTGAAAAGCGCTGCTAAAGGGCTTTCTTACAACACACCTTAGCCAGCGCTTTTGGGAAGCGCTGCTAAAGGCCCTCGTAAACCCCACATTAAAAAGTGCTTTCACCTCAAAAGCGCTGCTAAAGGCCTACCATAAGAAAACGCTTTCTAAAGGCGTTGCCTTAAGTCTTTTAAAATATTAAAATTAAAAATGAAACTGATATCCCTCTATTTTTCATTTGACTGTTTCTATCTCAGAGCCCTAACATTCTTACTCTCTCACTGTTGTTGTTTCGTTTATTGCCCTCCGTCCTCCGTCTTCTGTCCTCCATCGTGTTCGTTTCAAGTGGGTTAATTCTCCATTATTGCTTCGTTTCTTCTTCTCCATTGTTGCTTCGTTTCCCGCCCTTCGTCCTCCGCCGTCCTCCGCCATTGTTGCTTCGTTCGAGGTATGTTTCTCTTCCTTTTTTTATTGTTTCTCCATTGTTTGATTGTTGGGTTTGCATTTATTGATTTGTAGAATTTAGTTAGTGATTAATTAGAAAAGTGATTAATTGGAAAAGTGATTAATTGGAAAAGTGATTAATTGGAAAAGTGATTAATTAGTAGAAGTTAGTATAGTGATTATTGTGTAAAATGTGATTAATGTAGTACAATGATTAATTTAGTAAAATGTGATTATTGTGTAAAATGTAAAAAGTGATTAATTTGTAGGGCTATTTGTATAAGTTAGTATAGTGATTAATTTAGTAGAGCTATTTGTAAAGTTAACATGAATTTTATCGAAAAGTTTTAGTGATGTAAAGATTTGGTTAAAAAAACCATTGGGTTATTGTTTGATTACCGTTGTTATATTGTTTGATTACCATTGTTATAGATTTTGGAAAATGTGATAATGTTCGTAGTAAGGTTGTTATATTTGGTATACACCATCAGTTACTAACTTAGTGAATTTGCTATAGGAGTTACTTGAGAAGAGTGATATTCAGATCGTTTTCAAGAATCTTACACTTTGAGTCCAGAAGTTGCTTACTTCTATACAGGTACTTATAATTATGTGTTATTTTGTGTTTGATTAGCTTATTTAGTAAAACCATGGATCGAAAATGGATGTCTTCAAATCAATTGTCAAAAGAATACGAGACTGGGATATCTGAATTCGTTAAGTTTGCGGTTGAGCACGCCAAAGACCCCAGCTGAATCACATGTTCGTGGTTAGGTTGCTGTTATGGTCGTCGAATTGACGCAGTTCGGTTGGAATCACATTTAATGAGGCATGGAATTGATCAAAATTATACATGTTGGATATTACATGGTGAGAGTAACGAGGATGTTGAATCGGGGGATAATACGACCTATGCTTCAAATGACAATGGTACAGATACACACGATTGTGATCGAGTCAAAGAGATTGCAGAAGCACTTGAAGAAGATCTTCAGGATTGTACCAAAATGTTTGAGAGGTTGGTAAGCGATGCAGAGAAACCGTTGTATAAAGGTTGCTTTAAATTCACAGGATTTTCTATGGTATTAAAGTTGTACAACTTAAAGGCAAGCATTTGATGGTCGGATAAAAGTTTCACAAAGTTATTAGCCCTTATGAAAGATATGCTTTCGGAGGATAATGTTCTTCCCAATCAAACCTATGAGGCCAAAAATGTTGTGCTCTATTGGCATGAGTTATGATAAGACACATGGTTGTCCAAATGATTGCATTTTGTTTCGGAATGAATATGCATCTTTAAATGAGTGCCCTAAATGCGGTGTCTCTCTATATAAGGAAAAAATGTCTCCAGCAAAAGTCTTATGGTATTTTCTTATAATTCCGAGATTTAGACGCATGTTTCGCATGTATCCAGCAAAAGTCTTATGGTAGTTTCCCATAATGAGGGAATTTGGATCAATCCGTCCATCCTGTTGTTAAGAGACAAGTAGATCATCTTCCTACCCGGGAAAGAAAGAGATGTTAATAAAGAGGTAATAGTAAAATTATATATTTTGTCATGTATTTTTCATATTTGAGAATGATTATGGATTATGGATTTTGGATTATAGATTTATATGTTTGTCATGTGTTTGTCATGTGTTTGTCATTTCATATTTATAGATTATGTATATGTCACATGTTTGTCATGTTATGTATTTGTCATTTCATATTTGAGAATGAATCGTGTATTTATTGTCAACTAATTATGGATTATGGATTGTGTATTATGGATTTATATGTTTGTTATGTTATGTATTTGTCATTTCATATTTGAGAATGGAGTATGGAATATGGATTATGGATTTATATGTGTTTTTCTTTATTACAGGTCAAATGGCTACTAATGAGGAGAACTCGCATGATACTTCCCAGAATGATGCAAAAGAATCAATTCATGATGCGGAAGGAGATATTTCAAAAGGAATAACAATTATGAAGGGAATAATTCGTGCTAGAGACAAGGGAATAAAATACGACGTTCATTGGAATGAAACGGGTCAACTAATTGAGCCTAACGATGCAATGTTAACAAGTTACATTAGTGCACTTGTCCGTTCACATGTTTCTATTACTTGTGACAATTGGAGAAAAATCCACAGTTGAAACCCGCCGAAGATAAAATATGGAGTGAGATACAAGTACTATATGTGATGTTATTTGTTATTTTTGACGATTATATCTTTAAATTAATTATACTAACACAGTTTATGTATATTTTTTTGTAGAGATCTTTTAACATTGGTGACGAACGGCAAAAATATTGTCTTCAATTAGTCAGAAAAAGACTTAGAGGGTTTCGAGCAATTTTAACCAACAAGTTTCTAAAGGATGATCAAGGAAACTTTGTTGAAGCGGAATGTCCGAAGTAGTATGTAGGCTTGATTGCACCCGAAGAATGAGACCCTTTTGTCGCGAAACGAAGGACTCAAGAATTCCACGTAATATTAATTTAATTTATCATGAACATTATATTATATTCATGTAGTTATTACACGTGTTCTGATATGACTTAAAATTGTTTATGCAGGTTGTGAGTGACGTAAATCGTCAAAGAGCCTCAAAACCCGAGTATCCGTACAAGAAAGGGCGTTTGGGATATGCACTCTTGGAACAAAAAATAGTAAGTATATATAATTTCTATGATATTTTTGTGTTATTATTCATCTTAATACTTGACAGAATAAGTAGCTTGAAGAGGAGAAAAGTGAAGAAACATCTTTGCCGGAGCATGTTTTGTGGAAGGCTGACCGTGTGGGAAAGGATGGAGTTGTTACTAAAGGTGTTCAATAAGTTTTTGAACAATGTGTAAGTATAAAATTATTTGTTTAATTAAATAAAAAGTTTTATGCTTAACTCTAATATTGAATTTCAGGAGACTCTATCTCAGTCCTTAACTCTCATGGAAGACCAGAATTGCAGGAGCATACTGTGTCGAGTATTAAATGTTCATGAGTATTCTCGTCGCTTGAGGGGTAAGGAATTTGGAGTCACTCCATCTGCCTTGTATAAGCGTCCAAAGACCAAAAATCCTACCAATAGATAGGTGATGGAAACATTGGAAGAATTGAGAGCTCATGTTCGTGAACTGCAACAGGATAAAGAAAGATATGTGTCGGAAAGGCGCAGTTCAGAATTTAAAGATACTTGTGACAAGGATAGTATCAATTTTCAACAAAAAATTCTGGAGGTAATTATATTTATTAAATTAGCATAATTTTTTATATTGACATATATGCACAATAACAATTTCATATTAATTTTTTTTGGTTTAGGGCATTTCACCTTGTCAGCTATATTTATCGGCACCGACATATCGCATGGTTGGAAAGGGAAAAGTGCATGACACTTCGGGAGACGTACTTCACCATAGACCGCTCCCTGTTGGATTTTTGAAGGTTTCGATTGATATTATTTTAGAGCGGGATGCGTTACTACCTATACCTGACGATCTTTCAGATGCAACATTGGTGGGGGACGCAATAGGGTTGTATGTTGCATGGCCGTCAAACCTCATTGTCATAGATGACTCGGTATGTTGAAAATCATTATTAACCTTTTAGTTTTCAAATGTTTTACTTGCATATAAGTTATGTTATGCTTACTTTTACGTACATTTTATTACATGGTATTGATAGACTCCTACAAAATCCAAATCAAAGGATAAAGGGATTTTACGGCAAACCGAGTCAATTGCATCAAAAAAAGAGGTACATTGATATATATGCATTGAAAATGTTAATTCTATGATCCGAATTCAAAAGCTTCATGATTTTATACTTTATGACTTATATGATTTTCAGATTCCTACATAAGAGGTGTAAAAGGGAGCAAGAATAAGAAGTCTGGTCCAAAAAGGCTTATATTCCTCGATTTCGGTTGTGCCTTGAAACATTTGTAGGAACATCGGATTTGATGGAAGGTGGTATCCGTGAAATACCTATGGAAGAAGGTATTTTTGGGTTTGCCTATTCAGAAACAATTGCTAAAGAAGACTTGGATCAGATTTTTCAGCATACTGAATTAGGCATCGGTGTTATGAATTCAAACATCAGGTAATCCATCGATTTTATTTAATTAAGTGATCAATTTATTTACTCATTTCAATGAATATTCGAATGTTGGTTATGTTTTTATTTCAGGTTCTTGTATGAAAAATTGATGCTCCCGTGTCAATTGATAGATACATTATCTTTCTTTTCTCCCAGTTGTGTCAACGTTAATCTAATCGATCGAACTGCAAATTCGGTCAGAGTTCACTTAGTAGATGCATCTATGCCCAACAAAGATATGGAGAAGTTGTATCTTTTACCATATAATACTGGCCATGGGTTAGATTTTCATTCTAACTTCCTTTATTGTAATCTTTCCCTTTTTTACGTTGTGTATAACATTTCCATCTAAACTTCTATTTTATTTTACAGTGGACACTGGTTGTTGCTTGTGATTAATCCGATAAAAGAAACAGTTTATTATCTGGATTCGCTAGATAGTGATCAAACAAAATACCCGGAGATGAAGAAGATAAGATGATTGATACGTAAGTGGTACGATTGTTCTAAATATCCGCGTGTGTATTTATTTATTTATGTGAGATCTTTCTAAATATTCGTTTACATTATAATAGAAACATACAAATATTCCGATCACAACGACAAGCTCTAGTACCTAAGAGCAAAGCAAACAACATTACATGGATAAGAGTGCAGGTACATTTTCACATTTGTTATTATAATAGTGATGCTACTTGATAACACAAGTTAAACTATATATCCTGATACATATGCATTCTTTTTCTCAATGTGTAGTTTCCTCGGAAGCGTAATGGTATAGATTGCGGTTATTTTGTATTGAGATTCAGGAAATAGATTATTCATTTGGAACAAATAAAGATTCCAATCATGGTATGGATTTATAAGTTATGATTTATTTTAAGACTTATTATCGGATATTTCATCTAAGTAATTACTTTTAACTAAATCATGCATATTATGTTATATTATGTAGTACTTTGATGAATTCATGTGTGCCACCTACACGAAAGATAAATTGGAAGAAATAAAGGAGGAATGGTGTCAATACATGGTTGAAATGAGAATTATATGAGGTATATTGTTGTTTTCTTTTTTTGTGTGTGTGTTAGGTTTACGGAATGTGTTGTATAGTATTAGAAATTGTTGAATAGTTTTGGAAGTTGATGTATAGGTGATGGAAATGGTGTATAAGGTTTAGAATTGGTGCATGTTTAGAATGTTTGGTGCAATTAGTTTTGGAAGTTGTTATTAAAATTTTGGATGTCTACTTGTATGTATGAGATTTGTATTGAGTTATATATATAATGGTTATTTTGGTGTATGAGGTTATATATATAATGGTTATTTTGGTGTCTATGTGTTGAATTATAATGGTATACAAGGCCTATGTGTTGAATTATAATGGTTTAAAAGGCCATGTGTTGAAATAAAGGCTTATTGTGTTGAATTATACAGGTTTATTATACAGGTTTGTGTTAAAATAGAGGACTAATGGAAAAAATACACATTAGACAACGCTTTAGCAAATAAAACGCTCCAAAATAAATGATTTTTAAAAAATTCTTTTAAAAAGTACTTTTATAAAAGACAACACTTTATAAAAAAATGCTGCCTAAACGGGGTCATAACATATACATAAGACAACGCTTTTAAAAGCGCTGCTAAAGGAGGCCATACGAAAGCGCTTTTCCATGAAAAAACGCTGCCTAAAGGGGGACCTTTAGCAGTGATTCTCTTTGAAAAAGCGCTGCTATATGGGGGTCCTAAGAAAGCGCTTTTAAAAGCGCTGTTAAAGGGGGTCCTAAGGGGGACCTAAGACAGCATTTTTTAAAGGCAAAAGTCGTTGCCTTTACCTACAGCAGCGCCACCTTTGGCAGCGCTTTTAAACGCTGCTAAAGGAAAAAAAAGCACTGCTAAAGGTCTTTTTTGGCATAGTGAATCTAGTATTTTTAAATAGTTTAAATTTAACAACTCATAATTTTAATCTAATATCTATCTAATAAAATGTTAGGGTTTGAATTTCCATAATCACCCTTTTTAGGAGCCGATTTAGTCAACCTATTTACCAACGCTCAAATGGTATCATAGTTTTTCACAATCCATGATAAACTAAAATCAAAGTCCATCAAAATATTATCCCACTTTCATCTACGGATACTTTATGGTTGAATTAGACCCAACAGTTTTTGATGTTTAACCTTTGACTTCTGACAAGTCAAATATGCATAAACAAACTTAGCGGTTTTCCAATTCATCCCTGGCCACTAAAACATCCTTTTCAAGTCTTGAAACATTTTAGTAGTACCGAGATGAATACTCAAGACACTCAGGTGAACTTCTTCAAAACACTCTTCTTAAGTTTGGGCACATCTGGTACACAAACTCTATCTCTGAATCTTATCACACCATTCTCGTTGTAGAGGCAAAAATCGTGAGTGTAAGCTATTAATTAACTTAACTCATAAAGCAAGAGTCGCCACTGCATTTTTATTTTATCCAAAAAAGAAAGGAAAAAGAGAGAACAAAACCTACACAAGCTCTAAAATAAGATCAAGTGAACAAAGACTGGGTAAGGGGGTTGGTTACGTTAAGGGAAGGTGTTAGCACCCAAAACGTCTATAGAACTCTATAGGAACCCTTGAAATATATACGCATTTTGGTTTGAAAAGGTTTTGTTTGAAATGAGATTGAGGAGATAAGAAGAGAAGTATTTTTTAGATTTTTGTGTTTGGAGAGACTTGTCGCCTCATGCCTACGTACCCACAAAGTGCAATATAGGAATAAAACCCCGTAGTTCGTGGTACAAAGAATGAAATTTGTTTGTTATAGTTGTTTTTAAATGTAAAGACAAGTTGTCATTTCCAAGCGAATAATTTCCCTTAAAGAAATGAATCATGTCTAAACTTGTGAAAAAGTTTTAAAGGAAAAGCGCACAAGGGCACAAAAGGAGTTTGCTGAGTTTGGTGTATTTTAAATTCTTTTTAAAAAGGTGTCAATATGCTTATGTAGTTTAGCATTTGTTAAGAAATGAAATGAAAAGAAAAGAGTAAAATCACTTGACAAAGTCAAGGTTTGATTATGAAAAAGGTGATAGTTTGAAAACAATAAGGTTTTGAAAAAGGGAGAAAGTTTTAATAATTGAAGAATGGGGAGGAGAAGAAGTGATTATCCTAAAGCATAAAGTAAACATAAACAAGATTAGCACAATAATATTGTTAGTAAGTTAGTGATTAGTAGTATACACTGATTATTCCGTCTCGCGTCTTGAACTATAATGATTAAACAATGTACTTAGGTCAAGGTTAATGAAGGCTTGTCAGAAGATTGATAGAATCAAAGCCTCTACAGGACAAGCTTCAAAGATTTTGAACCTAATACAAAAGATTAACCATTCTTGGGTTTACACAACAAAAAGGTTTGGGCCACGAAAGATCAAGTTTCGATTCGGAGGGAGAGACAAATGTTGCGCTATGTTAAGCAATCACCAAGTAACTTATAGAAGTCACCCTACTCAAGGTCGGTCAATACACTTTACGTGTTAATGCATGTTAGAGAAGTGATATGTAAATCACTCTCTTAAAAATATGCCACACAAAAAGAAAAGAGGTAACGGTCTAATCATAATCAAGATTTCACATTGATTTATCAAAGGAAATTTATCACAATTCCAAAGTACGGAGAATGATCCAAATGATCATTCATCCATAGATTTGAAATAATGAACATTAAACATCTTCGAAAATCAACAATCAACGATTCTTATATTTTCATCGACCAAAAAGAAAAAAATAAGATGAAGAGAAAGATGGATCTAACATTTATGATCCATCAACAACCAACAATTAAAGTCAAAAATAGAAAAAGAAAAGAGAGAATTAAAATATTTTTTTAAATGATTTTCCAAAAATATTTTAATACAAAAAAAATCAAGTAAACCAAAAATCATAAAGAAAATTAAGAAATAAAAAAAAAACTAAAATAAATAAATAAAAGAAAATAGAGAGGGAGGTTCGCCTAGAAGAAGAAGGTGGTGAGATGAAAAATTAACTCGGGCCAAGGCCCAATATAACACATTAACGTTTTAAAAGACATAAAAATAAAAAGAAGTTAAATGAAAAATATCAGAAAAATAAAAGAAAAAGAACATGATCTTCTTCTTCCTTGACTCGCCGTGGTACTATTCATCACCATAGCCAACACACTTGCAACTCAACCAAATCGGAGCGAAGGGAACCAAATCATACACGATTGTTATCAAAATTCAAAGTAGATGTCAAATATGTGTTCATTTTTGTATAACGGTGCTTTGATATCTCGAATCAGAATCGCGAAAGGTTCGACGAGAACTCTAAATTACCTTCAATTTAATTTTTAATGCACTTTTTTTTGTAGTATGGATTAATAATGGGCTGCATTTTTGTACCTTTGAATTGGACTTAAGGATTTAATGGGTTTAATTGTTTTAGAAGAAAAATGGGTATTGATATACTAAAAAAAATTGGATATTTGGTTAAAGAAATGTGGATTTGAAACATGGTTATTAGGTATTTAAAAAATGGATAATTGGAATTTTGTGAATTTGATTTAGATGGTAATTGAATATGAATAAATGGATATAACAAAGAAAATGGATATAGAAATGGATTTTAGAAAGTGGATATTTGAAATATGTTTGGATAATTGGAAATGAATTTGGAAATGATATGGATATGGACATTTGAATTGAATTCAAATCAAAATGTATTTAGGAATGGATATTGAAAATTGGTTATGAAGAAATGGATTAGATAAAAGGTTTAGAAATTGGATAACAGAAATGGTTCAATGGATAATGTGAATGGATATGGATAATGGTTGAAATGTGGATAATTGGTTTAGAAAAAATGTAAATGATAGTGGATACAAAATCTTGTTTTTTATCCAAAGCCCACTTGATCCTCTCACAAGCTTCTGATTAAAATGAATGAAACTAATCCTTAACCACTGAATAACTTGCAACTTAAGCAACAACCAAATGAATCATCTGAAGTTTTCCATAGCACAATTACCATTGAACAATCTTTCCACAAAACAAAACATCTGAATCGAACATCCTCGGAATCTTTAACTTTCTGAACCCAAACCTCACATGAACCACTGCTTGATAAATTGAAGAATGTCAACACAAGACATCTTGACTTTGAACAGTCACTGCTTGAGAAATAAACCAGTGGCGTAAATAACTCACACTTGGAATAGTTGCTTGATAGTTTGACCAAGATTAGGTCAAACATCCATCTGAACTGGTTCATGAATGAACATCCACATTTGACTTGAAATCACTTCATTGTCTTTGACAAACCTGCAAAACCTAAACAGGCAGAGAGAAAAAAAGGCAAACTGCAGCATATTTTTGGTATTTTTGTTAGAGGTTAGTAAACATAAACAAATAATAAAGCAAGTGATAAAAATACACAAATGCTCAGGAGAAGCACAAATTGTGATCTTGTTTGTGATATGAAATGCAAATGAGATGTGCGAAATCTTAGGGGTAAAAATTAGGTTTCAACACTCGTCAATTCTGAAATCACCACCTTGACCTTGATTAATCGACACCAACCAGTTAACTAATCCTATGTCGATATTCTGACCCTCTCTGATCTATTCAAAAATACCACTAGTCAGGTTCAACATGCCCAACCTCAAGCTATCATGATTTCACTAATACATAAAACGTAAACAACAACAGCAAAGTAACAACGGTTTCCTATTCACCGTAGTAATATGTGATATTTAAATAAAATTAAAAAAATGCATGCTCTTAAATATCATCACAATCAACCAAGTTGACAAGACCATCACGATCAACAATGTTGTTACCGTCTAGAAGGAAAACAACAACAACACCATCGTCACCACAAGGACTTAAAACAACACCATCACCAACACCAACATCGTTTACTTAGTCATCACGTTTAGGGTAAGTAAAATATTTTTCCCCATGCATCTACAGTAAATTTCATTTGCCATTGTTGTGGTTGTTGTTGTTTTATTTTATGGTTGATGTTTATGCTCTTGTTGTTCATTTTGTTGTTGTTGTTTTGAACTAAGATGTCGACCTTGTTGAGTTCTTCATCAGAAACCAATGAAGAAACTCAAACAAATGAGAGGTTAGCCAATGATACTCAAACATCTGAAAGTCAAACCACTATGCCACAGAAGGGAAAAGACAACGTTTTTTTTTTGCTTTTAACAGCGCTTAAAAGCGCTGCCTAAGGTGGCACTTGTAATACCCCGTAAATTATTACTCCGGATAATATTAAATTGTGATCAACTGATTCCAGTTTACTCTGAGAAATTATTTGATATAATAATTAGAGTAACTGTAGAACTTAGAGTAAATCAAAATAATATTATCTGAATCTGAGGTATTTTTTTGATATTTGGACTTTAGAGACATTTTGAACATTTAGTAGTATTGTTTCTAATACTAGCTTACTATATATTCTTTTCCTCTCACTTGTGCCAAACAAAAGAAAAAGATAGAAAGAAGAAAGGAAAAGTGAAAGAAAGGAAAAGGAAGGAAAAACTCAAGAAACATCAAGATCATCATCATCCGTTCATCAATCTTCACCCAATCCTCTCAGTCATCTTCATCTTGCTCATCTCAAGGTGGGTTCTAGTTAGAAACCACATTTTTAGAGTTTTTGGAATGATTGAGTTTTTAGGTCAATATGTTGAATCGATGTTTTTAACGGTTAGAAATCGATAGAAATTGCATAGAATGATCTCATTAAGTTCATTATTAATTATGATGCTTGTTTATGCTGTTTATGAATATTTAGAGTTGAGAAAATGGGGCTTTGACCCTTGGGTAGGAGAAGAAAACGCTGCTGAGCATGGTTGTTCTGGTGTAAAGCGTCGGGCGGTGCTCAGAGCGCCGGGCGGTTCGAGGCTTCGTCTCTGCTTCGTCGGGCGATGCCAAGAGGCGCAGCGTGTCACGATCCTGGAATTTCATGTTTTTGGAGAGGTGTCATACACCTCTGCTTCATCGGGCGAAGCGAGAGGAAAAATGGAATCCGTCGGGCGAAATTTCCCACCGTCGGGCACTCCTGGGACTTCCAATAATTTTTCCTTTCTTTTAAATTCCATAACTTTCAACTCGGTCATCCGTTTTGAGTGATCTTGGTATCGATAGAAAGCTGTCGGAATAATCTATATGATGGAAGTTGATAATGTCGATTTTACCGACCGATTAATTAATCGAGAAAGCCCAAAAGTGATGTAATTATGTTTTTAATGGTATTATACTATTCTTTTATGACAATATGATGTGTTTTGCCTATCCTATAGTTGCTTCACATGTTGTGATTAAATATGCATGTTATATGAAATGAAATAGGAAGAGTGAGGAAAACATTAACCTTAACCATAGGTGAACCTAGTAATGACTAGGAGGTTTATGATTAACTGAATGACAATGCTCGTGCAGAAGAGGCCGAGGCATGTGTCCTTTCAATAATATAGGGAGAGTGAACACTAGTATGGAACATGTGTATAAACCTTTGTGGTTTGGTGAAAAGACAAAAGAGGTCTTAAGGTGTATGTGGCCTGGTGATTGTCGAATACAATCCCGTATAGTTACTATCATGTAATCGTAACCAGAATAACTTGAGTGTAGTTTCATGGGTCTCGAGCTCCTCTGAAACGGGTACACAATTACTTGGTAGGTTTGATTCCCTATGCGTAGTACGATTGGAGCCTAAGGGTAAAGAGACTTGTGATGGTTAACAGGCCATGAGAAGTGACGGTTCACGGTTAACAGGCCGGTGATCCCGAATCCAATTCGTATGCCAAGTAACTACAAGGATCTTTGACTCGGGTCGATTTCTAGACGTAGGAGCGGACGGGAATAGGAGATTCCTTGGTAATGGTTATCGATTAGTGATGTTGTGAGTTAAATAACTCATGTCATGTTTCCATATAGTGTGAGATTAGAAAGTGTGAACTCAAGAGTCCTTCCCTTTTTCCCAGACTTGAGTTAGGATTGTTAGAACCGTAAATAATCCGAGAGAATCCATAAGATAGGGAATTCACTGAGATTTGATGTATCTCACCCCATGTTGTTGATGTATTTCAGGTGCTTCAAGTTCCGAGAAGGGTAAGGATAAGGTCGTGTGATCTTTTCTTTACTTGTTGATGGCTAGCTTCCGTAGCGAAGATTATTTTGAGATCATTGAGGATCTAGTTCTTAGTTTTTATCGTTTGAACATCTTATGTATATTATGCCTTTAGAATCTTAGTTTGTTGTATTTTGGGGCATGTAATATTCATAATGTGTTAACTAAGAACTTATAGTGTTTCAGTACCAAACACTTGGATTCATATATACTATTTATGCTTTGATGTATGGATTATATATATGGGTGTTAAAGCACTGCTATAGGTAAAGACAACGCTTTTGTTTTATGCAAAAGCGCTGCCTTATGTAGGCCTTTAGCAGCGCTTTTTCTGGAAAAGTGTTTTCTAATCTAGGCCTTTAGCAGCGCTTTTTCTGGAAAAGTGCTTTCTAAATTGGGCCTTTAGCAACGCTTTTTCTGGCCTTTTATGCTTTCTAAAGTAGGGCTTCTTGTGTACGTCTGAGTGATTGAGCTAATATAAAGTCTCAGAAAACAAAAAGGCAAAAAAATAACGCTTGGTACATAAAAGGGTAATTCCTTGCCGGAGGAAAAACGACATATTATATAAAATGCCTCAGATGAGCCAAAACATTGTACAATACAATTAAAAAGAGAGCCTGAAGGCCAAAAAAATCACTAACACCCATATAAAGGGACAATCAAAACAACAACAAAATACAGCTTCCCCTCTAGAAGCTAATCGCTCTCGCTCCAACCTCCTGAATGAAGAAAATTGAACCACTCTTCATCCCAGTCCTCATCAACATCTGCACCAAAATCACGTTTCGTAGCGCGGTATTTTGAGAGGGATTTTATCTTTGTCACAGATTTCTTTCCGGACAAGGTTGCTCTGATTGATGATGCAGCAGATATTGCAACATTTGGACCGTCCTTCTTCATTTTCTCGGTCACCTTCTTGGCCGCAGAGTTTTTTGAGGAAGTGCTCATGTTAAAGTATTGCGCAGGTCGTTGAAACTTCCTATGTCATTGAAACTTGTTTTGTTAAAACTAATCTACAACAAAAATTTCAAAATCAAAATCAAAATCAAATTCAACACATTGAAACTAAAAACAAAACAAAAACAAAACAAGATGCTCAAGAACAAACCCTCAAGAGAAGACAATGAACAGTGTCGGTCGGAGAAGATGGAGATACGAATAGATAAACAGTGCTAGTCGGAGAAGACGGACAGAGGAATACCGGTCGGAGAAGACGAATAGTGCGGAGGGAGAAGCTGGGAGAGAGGGGGAGAAACGGCGGAGGAAGAAGTCGCGAGAGAGAAGGAGAAAGAAAAGAAATGATTAGGGCTTCTGAAACAATGAAAAGTTTTTTAATTTATATTTATGAAAAAATAACATAAGACAGCGCTTTTGGAAAGCGCTTTCTTATGTATTAGCTTTAGCAGCGCTTTTTCTATGAAAGCGCTTTTTTTTTAAATTGCCTATAGCAGCGCTTGCAGAAAGCGCTTTCTAAAGTGTGACCTATGTAAGGCCTTTAGCAGCGCTTTTTAAAAGCGCTTTCTAAAGTGTGCCTTTAGCAACGCTTTCCTGAAAGCGCTTTCTAAGGTGTCACATTTGTATGGCTTTTAACAGCGCTTTTAGGAAGCGCTGTCTAAAGTAGGCCTTTAGGCAGCGTTTTTTTTCAGCGTGTTTTTTATTAAAACATATAGCAGCGCTTTTGATCAAAAGCGCTGTCTATGTTGTGCTGCCAAAAAGCAATTTTGGCGTAGTGAACGAAAAGATCATAAAGAGGTGTCATAATGATGCCCCAATTCACATCAGTCCAGAACTCATCAGGTGAAAAAATTTCTATCCAGTTTGATTCGTTGTACAGAGTTGTGGATTGTCAACACTACTTTACTTTTAAGAGTTATGTTTCGTTCCTTGCACGTAGCAAGGTCAGTATATTGATTGATGATTGGAAACAAGTTGATAATAAGGTCAAAGAAAGCGTATGGACTGACGTTAAGGTATTACATACTATAATTTTCATATATCTTCGATATCAATATCTATAATTTCTAATACATACTTCTATATTGATTTCAATGTAGTTGAATTTTGAGTTTACCGATGACTCAAATTTGAAATAAAATGTGGATATCATATGCTGGTACTCGTTGGAGGGGATTTATGGCACAACTCACGGCTGACTACATTAGGAGGCCTAAGAGCAGTCTTGCTCATCCATGGATTCAATATAGTTTTATATCGAAGAAGCACTAGAAAAGGTTTACAAAGATACGTCGTTTTGAGGAATTCAAGGTTAGTACTATTCTCATGTAATAGATAATGTTATGCCAATGCGTTATTGATATTAATCATATATTTTTTCATTATGTTCATAACAGGTTAAAAGCAAAGTCGGAATACTCAAAAAGGCCAAGAACATGTACTCCCATAGATTGTCTCGTGGTGGTTATAGGAATCTTGAGAAAAAAATCATGCTTGAAAGATAATCATAAATAGGAGATGATCGCATCCCATCTCAATCATCAAGACATGAGAAATAGAAGAGGTATCGATTAAGACCAGATGAAGAGTACCCCTCTGAGGCGTCAAGAGTAGTTGCCGAAAAAATTATAAGTATGATTTGTGGTGCTTATGTTATTTTTTATTTAAATGTGTTGGTAACAATATATGTAAGTTTCTCATGTTGTGTAGGATAAGTTGGTTGAGGTACCTCGTGAAGGCACACTTGATTTTCCTGCACGACATGACATATTAGTAGAAACTATTGGAACAGATGAGCATGGGGGGCATATCTGTGCTATTGGAGAAGGTGTTGGCTTGAGGTCATTCTTTGGGTCTCAAAGAAAAAGTATCGAAAACCTGAAAATTATAACACAAAGACAAAAGATTGAATATTTTGAGAAGCAATTAGAAGAACAACGGAGAATGTTAGAAGAGGAAATGGAAAAACGGGAGAAAGATATGGAAATGTTTCAAGAGTTATATTCGGTATGTACTTTACTGGAGATGTTGGTGTTTTATAGGAAATGTATGATATATATTGTGCTTGTTTTTGTTTTATGTTTTAATTGAATATTATGATGTAGAGACTAAGTGAAAACTTTGAACAACGGACAAATGAAGATCACCGTAATGTTGATGGTGATGGTGATGATCAAACTCCTAGTAAAATTGTTGTACGTCATGCTTCTACAAAAGGAAGTAATAGTTCAGCCCATCCCCCCTTGCGGGTAACCGCAATGATATAATTCACCTTAATCCAAATAAAATCACAATGTTATACTTGAAAGTTTTGGTGATTAATGAAACGCAACATCTTCTGCTAGAACATTGTACACATTCAGATTTATTCTATTATAATCCCGAAGATGTAAGGGATTTTCTTGGTGGGTATAAGCGGCTGGACATCGGGATATTGCAAGTTTGTGGCACGTAAGTATATATAGTTGAATATACGTGTCATTATTGAATATTATCATTTATAGAACATCACCCCTAATTTATTCATTTTCTTTAACCATTTAGGTACATTCACCGTCTTTGTATAGAGTTGAATAAATCGAGTATTTACGAAATCTTGGATCCACTTTTTATTCGTTGGGCTCTTAATGAACCAAAAGATATCCGAGAGTACTTGAAAACACGGTTAAATGAGGCTGGAAAAGAATGCTACTTAGCACCATTCCTCTATTCGAAAGTATTTTTGGAGTTGATGTTTATGTATTCTATATTTAATTTTATTTTAGCAAATACCATTAACCTATATATGTTCTTGTTTATTCAGTAGTCATCGGCAATTGATCATCATATCATTTAGGACAAATATGATAACTTTTCTGTGTTCCTTGCATGATCCACTAGAAACCAAAATGAAAGATATGATTAATTCATAAGTGTATGCTTAATTCATTTTCTTTTACATTGTAATTAGTTTATCATGTAATATGTTTAACTCAAATTCAATGTACAATGTTGTGGAGCAACTACAACATTTATTGTCTCTGGCAACACTTTTTTAGGCAACATGTCAAAATTGTTGCCTAAAAAACATTTATGGCAACGTTTTATGAATGATGCCAGCAATTTTTTTGTAACAACTTATACATGTTCCCTAAACTCTCTACGGGGACGATTTTGAAATGTTCTTATGTTATTGTTTTTGCAACATTTAATAAATGACCCCTTAAACACTTTTGAAAAAATTTTAATCATAGTATTATTATTAACTACATACTATAATTTTTCAGCGTTGCATAAAAATTTAAGATTAATTAAAATTTTAGGAGTAATCTTCATTTTAAGTATACAATTTTATTTAATTATTATATTTATAAAAAATATTTTACTTAATTAATACATAACAATAATAATAATAATAATATAATTAATTTAAATTAATAAATAAATAATTTAAGTCTTACATTATTATTCATATAATTAATATTATAATATTTATTTTAAAAAATTAATAATAATAACAATGACAATAATAATAATAATAATAATAATAATAATAATAATAATAATAATAATAATAATAATATTGTTTGTACTTAAATACAAAAGTCATTGTTTCACTGAGAAATACTAATCGTTATCCTTCCCATTTTCAGTGGATACAAACCTCTTGAAGTTCTCGCGAGCGCTGCTACCACTATGCCCAAATCGATTTTCCTTTCCAAATCGACTTTCCAGGTTTTGTTTTTACTTTGCGTTTTCATTTTCGCATTTCATTTTCGTTTCAATTTAAAACCAAAATACAATCGATACAGATCTTCATCTTAAACCTGATAAATTGATTTTGACCTTCAAATTCCAATTCAATTTTGATTTTCAACTCAAAACATGAATCAAATTTATCCTCAAAACCATAATCGATTTCCACCCTCAAAACCCAATTGATTTTGATTTTCACCGTTGAAAATAATTTCCTCCCTCAAAACCTAAATCGATTTGGACTTGCTTTCACCACCAAAATCGAAATTGATTTACCAAATGAATGATATCAAATCGCTCTTATTTTTGGTTCAAAATCGATGAGATTGAGATATGCTCTCTTTTCTCTCTTTTTTTTTATCTCTTGCCCCAACTCTGCTAAGCAACAAAACCCTTTTATTTTTTAATTATATAAATTGTATAATTTTTGTTAATATTTTACTATTGATTTGGAGGATGGAAGAGTGAATGTTTGCTCTTATGTATCTATAATTAAGCTCATTTGAATATATTTCTTTGCTCCTATGTATTTGAGTTTTTCTTCCAATTTTACCTTCTTTTATGTATTTTATAATTTCGATTAGAAGTGTGAAGGGTGTATTTGTATATTGAATGTAGTTATAGAATATGGTCATGACTGATAATAGTTCTTTTTTTAAATAAATAGAGTAAATTGTGAGGGTTGGTTCTTGAAACAAAAGGATTAATAGATATTGTTGTACCCCAAATTTTACCCTTAGATTTATTTTTTGATCGTTTGCATATCATCATAAGTCAGCCTCTTTTCATTTTTTTAGTTAAACATTTTTAATCATGAATTTTAGCTGGTTTTTATCATTCCATGTCATTTTCTTTTTGATTTATTTTAGGGTTATTCTAATAATTTTTCTTAGAATATTTAAGTTTAATTTAGTTTGATTTCAATTTTTAATTTAGTTCATTTCCATTTAATTTCTTTTAAATTTAGTTTATTTTATCTTAGTTCAAATTCAATTTAGTTTATTTGTAATTTTTAGAGTATTTTTAATTTATTTTAATTCTAGTTTAGCTTTTTATTTTGGTCTAGTTCAAATTAGAATAATTCCATTTTGGGTTACTCTTAATTTTAGTCTAAATATAATTTGATTAGTTTAATTTTATTAACCTAGTTTAGTTTTAATTTTAGTTTTAATTTTAATTCCAATTATAATTAGTTTAGTATTTAAACTTTAATTTATCTTCTTTATTTAAATTTTTGTTATTAATTTAGAGTTAATGTAAGTTTTATTAGTTAATTAGGTTTTCCTATTTTAGTCTTTTCTATCCATTTCTATTTTTTTTAGTTAAAGACTTTCCATTTAATCCTAAGTTAATTCAAGTTTATTTGGCTTTTATCTTAGATTAGGTTTTATTTAATTTTAGTATATTTATATATTTTTACGTAACAAAATTAGAACAAAAATAAAAATATATATCATCCTACATCACTGAACCATCTCTGCGCCTTATGCTACTACCCTCCAACAACTTCCATCCTAAGACAAGCCATGCGTGAAAACACCCACTACATGCCAAAATTCTGTCCATAAACCTCCCCGCAGATGTCTTGCCTGCTGTACGACTTCTGTTACTACCAAAACTTGAGCCAAAATCCCTGCTACAAAAAAGGCAAATTCCTCTCTGCATCATGCACGAACCAAACACAATAATAAACACCAAGACCTGTTGCAATTTCAAACCAATGCAAACTTCTGCCATAGAAAAAACAACAACAAAATGACCAAAAACCCTGCACTTGAAAAAGACTTATCAGCAACGTTACAATTTTGAAATTCAAAAGAAGAGGGATTTTCAATCAATAAAAGGAGAACAGAGAAGCCAAAAAGAGGAGGAAGAAATGAACACAAAAAAATCTATTGTATCAATTACCTTCATCAACCTGCGAACTTTCAAACTCATCAACCTTCAGCAATAATTTCTCTTGCTCACTCAAACAACCGAACAACATTCTAACAAACTCCCTCACCATAGCCTCATCACCATCATCATCTTCCAACCTCAATACAAACCTCTCCAAAATCTCCTTTAACTGAATCCAAAACCACTTCATAATCGCCATCTCGTTTCAAGTCCATTCTACCTCCATTTTCCAGCCGTACCACCAATATCCTCACACAACAACCCTTATCCTCTTTGATCACTTTTCCTCACTATCTCCAAAGAACAAACTCCAAAATAACTCCATAATCATCTGTCAACAACAAACCTCCTCAACCCAAATCGTCCACCATACCCGACACCAACGATCTTTCGAAATCAAAGAAGAAGACGGTACAAGCGGAACATCACGAACCTACAAGTAGAACCGCGCCACATTCTAGTCGACATTCACTCCGACATGGCGATTCCTTTGTTTCCGATCGCGTCTAGCTCTGTAAGTCATTTCTCCGCCTTTCTTCTCATCAATAATGCACCATTGATGTTGTTGTTTGTTCTATTCTGATTCATTTTCTTCCAAGTCAAATTTGAGAAGAAATCGTATCGAATGTACGAAAATGAACGAGTTGTTGTCACGCTAATATTGTTGTTGTCGTTGTCTCCACATTTTATGGCGCAAGTTCTGATGGTTGTTATTCTCCGTTGACTGTGTTTTCTTCATGATGGTTTACACTAGATAATGTATGATGTTGGTTTGATAGCTTGAATTTTTGTTGTTTTCTGAGAAATACTGCGAGTTTGTGAGAAGGATTGAGAGAAGAGAGTATGTGAACGAAAGAAGGATGGGAAAGACGGTGAATGGCCGTTAGGATTTTTATCTAACCCTCTTCCATTGTGTTATCCGAATCAGGTCGAATGAAATCAGCCTGCGACCCGCCTGTAGAAATGAACTTGGGCCACTTCATCTCATTACCTGGCCCAGCGTTTTCTCTTTTGCACCCTTTTTGATTTCTTTATTTTTTTTATTTTAGTTTTATTATTTGTTGATTAAGTTAATTTAATTAGTTAATTAGATTTTAGCATTTAGTTAATAGTTTTAATTAAGTTTTTTAGTAAATTAGTTTTAACTATAAAATGATTCAATTAGTATTTCAATTTTAATTAGATTCTATCTTATTTGCTAATCAGTTTTCAATTAGGTTCTAGTGTATTTAGTTAACTCTGTTTTAGTTTTAGTTTAATTTATAACTTAATTAATTAGTTCTTAGTTTTAAATAGGTATTAGTTTTGGTTAGAAACTAGTTAGTTAGTTTTAAGTTAGAAATTTGTTTAGTTATACTTTCAGTTTAATTAGTTAATTAGAATTTAACCATTTTGGTTTTTTCTATAGTTTAATTAACTTCTTAAGTAGAATTCGATTTATTTTTTAATAGACTTTATTTCATCTTGACAATTTGTTCCCTAATATTCATTTTTTTATTTAATACTTATTGCACTTGTTGTATATATTGCCATTCATCTTACACTTTACTCGAGGTTTTCCTCTTTGTCCCTCTGTTACCTGTATCTCATTCCAAAGGAAAGGAGTCCCTATAGTTGATTGCCATGTCGCTTAGGACAATCTTGTCCATCATTCCCTTATTACACGTTGCCGCGCGATCCAGACTTACCTTCCATTTTAACCTAGCCTTAGATTTGGAGTTGCCGCACTCCACGTAGGTGTCCTGCTGTCAGACCCTACTTTCCCTTAGAACCTTGACCACGGTCAAGAGTTCTTCACCCCCGTATTCAGGGGAACTACGGATGCTCTGATTTCTCAAGTTCATCTTGAGAATACGTAGGCATAGGATTGCGAGATCCTAGCGAGCCACCTTTTTCTTTTTCTACCTTTTCCTTTACATCCGATGCCTTCTCGGATTCCACCTTTTCTTATTCCACATTTTTCCTTTACATCCGATGCTTTCTCGGATTCCACCCTTTTTTACCTTTACATCCGATGCCTTCTTAGATTCCCCATTTTCTTTTACACCCTGTTTACCCTATTAAGGTGAACTTCGGTTGCTCTGATTCTTTAGTCAGATACGTAGGCACAAGATGCGACGTCTTGGCGAGCATACTTAGTGTATATACCCCTAGGTCTTTCTTTACCTCAACACATTTCCCTTAGCAAGCAAACTTTACCATAACACAAATACTAACAAGTGGTTCCTGTAGAGTACTACAGATACTTAGGATGCTAACACCTTCCCTAGGTATAACTAACCCCCGAACCTAGATTCTCTTATTAGGGTTTTTGTTCTTTACCCTTTCCTTTGGATAAATAAAAGCTCAGTGGTGAATTTCAAAGTTTTGCGATGCAAGTTAATTAATAGCTTGATATCCGATTCTCACCGCAACAGAAATGACGACTTCACTGGGGACTCTCCCCTAAGAGGGTTAAGCCCACCTTGTTTGTATTTGTGTTATCTACATGTTTGCTTGCTTGTATATCTGTATATATTTATAGCTGTATATATGTCTGTTGTGTTTGGGTTTTTGTGTGTGCAGGGTTGTTACTTTGAGTGGTGAGATAAGTCCTATACCCGGACTTGAGTGCACTTATGATAGGACGATGGTATATTCAAGGAGGCTTTGAGGGAGTCGAATCCTGAAAAAGTTAACTTGAGACACCATCACTCAGTTGAGGCCCTCTTGAGAGTTTTGTCATGTTGAACGATTCTATTCGTGAAAACGTTACTACTCTCGACCTAGGTGCCCGTGATTATGAGGACCGTAGTTACCTTTAACCCCACTTGGCCTTTTAGAATGTAGTGCGGTGACCATGATGGAGTCTATTTCTGAAATGGTTATCATGCGATACTACACTCAGACGAGATTCTCTTGAGAATATTATTGATTACATAGTCATTTGGGAAGTCGATAATATCCGAAAGACGGATTGTCAACTCTGGGAATTTTTAGAACCTTGTTTTACGTATACAAGAATCCTAGTACACACCCGTGGTTAGTTATTTACCCAGACTCCATGCTGTGATCTCGAAACCTTGATCCTGTTGTGTGTTTTGCATCCTATTTTCTTTGCATTGCATATCATTTGCATATTTGCATGATTCATTGCATGCGTCTATTTATCCAGTTACTCATCTCCAGCTATCTCCATCTTCCAGTGTCACCTGTGAGTCGTCAAGCTGATTCCTCGACACTGATTCTGGACTAGAGCTAACTATAGACGAAGGATGTCAGAGCAAGAGGTACGCAACGCTGAGGTCCGAATGGAAATCGATGACCTTAAGTCAAGCGTGACCAAACTCACTAAGATGATTCAAGTTTTGATTGTTAGGGGAGAGCAACCCCAAAGGACCTTCATCTAGGAAGTTTCAAATGCTGATCCTCCACCTGTTCAGATGCCGCCTTCAACTTAGCCTGAGTTCGGTTTGCCACGCAACTACTCTCCACCGATTGCATCTACTGCTATGGTTGGTCAGACTGCTATGACTGTCTTTCAAGCTCCTATTTTCTCCGAGCCTAGACCTGTGGCCCATGCTGTTCAACAGACTGTTCGAGCTTCTTTTGAGAATCCCCTTTACGAGTACAATGCTGCCAGTGCTCAGGGTGAAGAGCCTGAAGACTTTGTTGAGCCTGAAGTTGTCCGAGAGCAGTTTTAGATCATAGATAAGAGACTCAAAGCCGTTGAGGGTACTGATTTCTTTAATGTGGATGCAGACAACATGTGTTTAGTATCTGACCTTGTTATGCCTGCTAAGTTCATAACTCCAGAATTTGTGAAGTATAAGGGCCACTCTTGACCAAGAGCTCATTTGGTCATGTATCTTCGCAAGATGACTGCTCATGCCAAAAATCAAAAATTGCTTATCCACTGTTTTCAAGACAGCTTGAGTGGAGCCTCACTTAAGTGGTATATGAGTCTCGAGCAAAACTCCATTCACTGCTTCCAAGATCTCATAAATGCCTTCATGAAGCAGTACAAGTAATACCTTGACATGGCTCCTGATCGCCGTCAATTGCAAAACTTGACTCAACATGAGAAGGAATCTTTTAAGGAGTATGCTCAGCGTTGGTGGGAGTTAGCTTCCCAGGTTGAACCTCCCTTGGCCGAAAAGGAATTAACTGGAATGTTCATGGATACCTTGTCTCCATTCTATTGGGAGAAGATGATTGGAAGTGTTTCCTCCAACTTCACTGATTTGATTACTATCGGCCAAATACTCGAGGAAGGACTTAAGAATGGAAAAGTGTCCAAGGTTGCTGATTCTTCTAATGCTATGAAGAAATCCTATGGGAACTTCCAGAAAAAGAGGGAAGATCATACTAACGCTGTCATGGTTGAAACAAAAATGCCTCGTCCCCAAACTCAATATGTTATTCACGCTGTTGTTACTGATGTTACTCCCATGGTTGCTGCTCCACGACCAACTCCAGCTCCTCAACGTCCAGCGGTTGGACATAATCAGTACCGTAATAGGAATCAATTTGATCCTATTCCAATGAAGTGCACTGAACTGTATCCTGGCCTGCTTGAGCAAGGTTTGATTACCACAAGGCTTATGCCACCTCCTCCAAATCCTCTTCCAGCCGGCCATAGGGCTGATCTTCATTGTGAATACAATCAAGGTGGTGCGGGCCATAACTTGGAAGGTTGCTTTGCATTGAAGGCTAGAGTACAAGAGCTGATAAGAAACAAAATCCTCTCCTTTAAAGACAATCCCAATGTCCAAAGTAACCCTCTGCCAGGGCACGCCAAGTGAAGCTTCAGTCGACTTCAGCATGCTATCCTCCTAAAATCCAGTGTTTCAGACAGGACAACTCATCCTTGTATTGATTAGTTACTAGGCCTCTGTTTCTTGTTGTATGCACTTTCATTATTTTGTAATGGTTGTTTTCTTTCAAATTATGTTTGTACTTTCACAATTAATGAAATGGGCATTTGCAAATTTTTGATTCGATTCATTTATGTTTACTATTTACTTCTTAATTCTTTCTGTTTCAAAAAATATATATTCTATCTCTTGTCCATTTTCTGTTGATTATGCAAAGATTGGAGGGAGGATGATGAAAATGTTATACCCATAATTGTTGTTGGTATGCTTTCAAATCAAAACTTTGCTGACGATGTAAGGCATTGTTTCAATCCCTAAACACTGGAGAAATAAGGAAGATAACCCCTCGTCAACCCCTTTGAGCCTTGAAGTAGGAGTTTCTTTTCTTTACAAACAAAAACCCGCAATCTTAACCTGGGGCAGGGTTGTTCTCAGTTAACTTGATTGTGCATTCAAATACAAGAGTAGAATTCAAGACGCCTTTCAACAAAGTTTACAAATGTTCCTTCGCACACAACAAACAAGTGTCGAAGATGTCTTACAAGTTCAAACGCCAATGATGGTTCACTGTAATCATTAAGCCAGGCAGTCACTAAAAAAAAGAGAGTGAAAAAAAAATCAAAATAAAAGCCCGCTAAGTCAAAACCTATGAAGGAGACCTAGGCAAAGATTGGGGCATCCTGCTGGCTGTAAGCTCAAATGATACAGTTCAGGCAAAAGTTATGGATAACAAAAATCATTCAAGAGGTTACCAAAATCCTCAAAGATAAAATGAGTTGACTGAGGTCCTCACCAAAAAAAACAACAAAATGTTGAGAGAAGCAATTACTGCCATTTCAAAGTCCCTTTACTTCTAAACCATCATTACCATCATCAATGCAACTTCCAACCCTTGGGAACCTGAGTTTATAGTTTGAGTTAACTGAGTATAGGATTGAAGTTCATCACGTAGATTGGGTAGGTCACAAATAAACTTTGAGCCTTTATCCTTTGTTTCTTAAACCGTGAACCAGGCCACGTTATAACCCTCAAAAGACCTAATTGAAGCGAGGTTATTTTGAAAGCATACTACAGGAAGGTTGCGTAAACTGACTCCAAAAGATCTTTGCAGATCATCTATTTTGGGCATTACACCCTTTGCTTAAACTTTTCACTTTAATGTCTTGAACCACCGTGTTCTGACCAGCATCCCATATACTTTGCACCTCTTTCAAAACGATTTTGATTTCAAAAGTTGCATGAACTTTGCATTTACCATGTTTGTACAAATACTTTTGTTTGCAAACTAGCTTTCTTCTTAAGGAATTTTCAAACAGTTAAGAAACTTGGTCGGTGATTCAACCAGGGGCAAGTTCTTTCCATATCCTATTGAGAATCGGTTCAAGATTTGTGGTTTAATGGCGACTTCTTAGAATTGGTTTATACAGAAGATTTTGCAAGACTCAGACTGGGGCAAGCTTTCTAAGAGCACCATGAAACGGTCATTTCCAGAATCAATCAAGCTGAAGCAATGATCAGCTCATCTACAATAATCAGCTAGTCTGGGGCAATTTACCTGAAGAATCCCCAAGCAGCTCTTCATCCTTCCTACAAGGACCATCATTTGATACAGTTTACCAGTGTGGTAGATGATGTGTTCAGCATTAGCATCTCTAGTCCCAAGCAGAGTGGCAGTGATCTTCGTGTAGAGGAATCAATCTTCCAGTCTTGTCTTCCCAAAGAGTCAAGCTGTGTCGTCAGCATCTGCATCTACATTTGATCATATATCATCTGCATAATTCATATACATATGCATAGCATGAGTGTTTCATCCTCATTTGCATTTCTCCCGAGGTCATGTCATTATCCGCATCTTACCTTGTGGTCAAAGTCCAACTTACTTGGCGCCTACCAAGGTGTTACCTGTCCTTTCATTCAGTGCCATTCCTGAATGTTATCGTTTCTTCGTGCATCTAATCCTGTTGTTAGTTGTTTGACTTATTTCATTCCAGTACTATTCATGGATATTTACATTCCTTCACTCCAGTGGCATTCCTGGATGTCTGTCTCTTTTGATCTTCAGTGCCATTCCTGGATATCTTATTCCTCTTGTTTCTCCCAGTGCTATTCCTAGAAGTTTTGCCTCTCTTCTGTAATCCCCATCAAATTTGCTTGGATATCTTTCAATGTCGTTCTTGCAAGTCTTATCTGATCATTCAGTGTTATTCCTGGGTGAGTTTTCTCATTTTCATTCAGTTCCATTCCTGGATGAGTTTTCTCCTTTGCATTCAGTGCCATTCCTAGATGTCTTTCTCACTATCATTCGATGTCATTCCTGAATATAGTGATTTGCCTTAATTTCAATGCTATTCGTGAAAGTTCTTTCTCAGTCATTCAATGCTTTCTTGGATACTGTGATTCCTTTTATCCAATGCTTTCTTGGGTATCTCCTTGTTCACAGTTATTCAATGCTGTCTTGGATACTGTGATTCCTTTTATCCAATGCTTTCTTGGGTATCTCCTTGTTCACAGTTATTCAATGTTGTCTTGGATACTGTGATTCTTTTTATCCAATGCTTTCTTGGGTATCTCCTTGTTCACAGTTATTCAATGCTGTCTTGGATACTGTGATTCTTTTTATCCAATGCTTTCTTGGGTATATCTTTGCTCACATTCATCCAATGCTTTCTTGGATTTTGTAATTCTTTTCATCCAATGCTTTCTTGGATATTTCTTCGTCAATGCTTTCTTGAACGTTGTTCTTTCTTTGTATCCAATGCTTTCTTGGATATATCTTTGTTCACATTCATTCAACGCTGTCTTGAATACTGTGGTTCCTTTGTGTCCGATGCCTTCTCGGATTACCCTTTTTACCTCATTCTCATCTGATGCCTTCTCAGATATTATGAGTTTACCTTTCATTCAAAGCCATTATTGGAGGTTTGGTCTCTTTTGTCATCTGATGCTCTTCCAGATGTGCCTTTTCCTTTCTGATGTTCTTCCAGATTGAGTCTTTGTTATTTTATTCCTCAGTGGAGATCGTCTTTCTGGTGCTGCTTCCATTGAGGATCTTGTGTTATCTTTTCTTTCTAAAAGTGTCAGCCGGTCACACCTGAACCAGTTGCTTCATCACCTTAGATTATTTCCCAGTTTGCTTCAGGTTCCCCAGTGTTGTTGTCATCCCCAGTGAGTGATTGCTCATTGTGTGGACTTTGTCCCCGTCTGCTTTCATTTTTGTCTGCATTTTGCATTTGTCATCATACTAGAAATTCATGGCATGGCTGCATTTGCATGTCTGTTAGATGTCCTTAGCATCTGCATTCCATCTAAGGGAAAAAATTTTGGTTTGCTATATTTAAATATCTTTCACCTCGATCTCTCGAGGATTTCCATCCCTCGTGTCATCCGGTAAATGTATTTAAATAGGAGCAACTGTTGTACCCCAAATTTTACCCTTAGATTTTTTTTTGATCGTTTGCATATCATCATAAGTTAGCCTCTTTGCGATATTTTAGTTAAACATCTTTAATCATGAATTTTAGCTGGTTTTTATCATTTCATGTCATTTTCTTTTTGTTTTATTTTAGGGTTATTCAAATAATTTTTCTTAGAATATTTAAGTTTAATTTAGTTTGATTTCAATTTTTAATTTAGTTCATTTCCATTTAGTTTCTTTTAAATTGAGTTTATTTTATCTTAGTTCAAATTCAATTTAGTTTATTTGTAATTTTTAGCGTATTTTTAATTTATTTTAATTCTAGTTTAGCTTTTTATTTTGGTCTAGTTCAAATTAGAATAATTTCATTTTGGGTTACTCTTAATTTTAGTCTAAATATAATTTGATTAGTTTAATTTTTATTAACCTAGTTTAGTTTTAATTTTAGTTTTAATTTTAATTCCAATTATAATTAGTTTAGTATTTAAACTTTAATTTATCTTCTTTATTTAAATTTTTGTTATTAACTTAGAGTTAATGTAAATTTTATTAGTTAATTAGGTTTTCCTATTTTAGTCTTTTCTATCCATTTCTATTTTTTTTAGTTAAAGATTTTCCATTTAATCCTAAGTTAATTCAAGTTTATTTGGCTTTTATCTTAGATTAGGTTTTATTTAATTTTAGGATAATTATATATTTTTACTTATCAAAATTACAACAAAAATAAAAAAATATATCATCCTACATCACTGAACCATCTATGCGCCTTATGCTACTACCCTCCAACAACTTGCATCCTAAGACAAGCCATGCGTGAAAACACCCACTCCATGCCAAAATTCTGTCCACAAACCTCCCTGCAGAAGTCTTGCCTGCTGTACGACTTCTGTTACTACTAAAACTTGAGCCAAAATCCCTGCTACAAAAAAGGCCAATTCCTCTCTGCATCATGCACGAACCAAACACAATAATAAACACCAAGACCTATTGCAGTTTCAAACCAATGCAAACTTCTGCCATAGAAAAAAACAGCAACACAATTACTAAAAACCCTGCAATTGAAAAAGACCTATCAGCAACGTGACAATTTTGAAATTCAAAACAAGAGGGATTTTGAATCAATAAAAGGAGAACATAGAAGCCAAAAAGAGGAGGAAGAAATAAACACAGAAAAATCTCTTGTATCAATTACCTTCATCAACCTGCAAACATTCAAACTCATCAACCTTCAGCAATAATTTCTCTTGCTCACTCAAACAACAGAACAACATTCTAACAAACTCCCTCACCATAGCCTCATCACCATCATCATCTTCCAACCTCAATACAAACCTCTCCAAAATCTCCTTCAACTGAATCCAAAACCGCTTCATCATCACCATCTCGTTTCAAATCCATTCTACCTCCATTTTCCAGCCGCACCACCAATATCCTCAAACAACAACCATTATCCTCTTTGATCACTTTTCCTCACTATCTCCAAAGAACAAACACCAAAACAACTCCATAATCACCTGTCAACAATAAACCTCCTCAACCCAAATCCTCCACCATACCCGACACCAACGAGCTTTCGAAATCAAAGAAGAAGATAGTACAAGCTGAACATCACGAACCTACAAGCAGAACCGCACCACATTCAAGTCGACATTCACTCCGACGTGGCGAATCCTTTGTTTTCGATCGCGTCTAGCTCTGTAAGTCATTTCTCCGCCTTTCTTCTCATCAATAATACGCCATTGATGTTGTTGTTTGTTCTATTCTGATTCATTTGCTTCCAAGTCGAATTTGAGAAGAAATCGTATTGAATGTACGAAAATGAACGAGTTGTTGTCACGCTAATATTTCTGTTGTCGTTGTTCTCCGAATTTTATGGCGCAAGTTTTGATGGTTGTTGTTCTCTGTTGACCGTGTTTTCTTCATGATGGTTTACCCTAGATAATGTATGATGTTGGTTTGATAGCTTGAATTTTTGTTGTTTTCTGAGAAATACTGTGAGTTTCTGAGAAGGATTGAGAGAGGAGAGTATGTGAACGAAAGAAGGATGGGAAAGATGGTGAATGGCCGTTAGGGTTTTTATCTAACCCTCTTCCATTATGTTATCCGAATCGGGTCGAATGAAATCAGCCCGCGACCCGCCTGTAGAAATGAACTTTGGCCACTTCATCTCATTACCTGGCCCAGCGTTTTCTCTTTTGCACCCTTTTTTATTTCTTTATTTTTTTATTTTAGTTTTATTATTTGTTGATTAAGTTAATTTAATTGGTTAATTAGATTTTAGGATTTAGTTAATAGTTTTAATTAAGTTTTTTAGTAAATTATTTTTAACTATAAAATGATTCAATTAGTATTTCAATTTTAATTAGATTCTATCTTATTTGCTAATCAGTTTTCAATTAGGTTCTAGTGTATTTAGTTAACTCTGTTTTAGTTTTAGTTTAATTTATAACTTAATTAATTAGTTCTTAGTTTTAAATAGATATTAGTTTTGGTTAGAAACTAATTAGTTAGTTTTAAGTTAGAAATTTGTTTAGTTATACTTTCAGTTTAATTAGTTAATTATAATTTAACCATTTTGGTTTTTTTTTATAGTTTAACTAACTTCTTAAGTAGAATTCGATTTATTTTTTAATAGACTTTATTTCATCTTGACAATTTGTTCTCTAATATTCTTTTTTTTATTTAATACTTATTGCACTTGTTGTATATATTGCCATTCATCTTACACTTTACTCGAGGTTTTCCTCTTTGTCCCTCTGTTGCCTGTATCTCATTCCAAAGGAAAGGAGTCCCTATAGTTGACTGTCATGTCGCTTAGGACAACCTTGTCCATCATTCCCTTAATTCACGTTGCCGCGCGAACCAGACTTACCTTCAATTTTAACCTAGCCTTAGGTTTGGAGTCGCCGCACTCCACGTAGGTGTCCTGCTGTCAGACCCTACCTTCCCTTAGAACCTTGACCACGGTCAAGAGTTCTTCACCCCCATATTCAGGGGAACTACGGATGCTCTAATTTCTCAAGTTCATCTTGAGAATACGTAGGCAGAGGATTGCGAGATCCTAGCGAGCCACCTTTTTCTTTTTCTACGTTTTCCTTTACATGCGATGCCTTCTCGGATTCCTCCTTTTCTTATTCCACCTTTTTCCTTTACATCCGATGCTTTCTCGGATTCCACCCTTTTTTACCTTTACATCCGATGCCTTATCGGATTCCCCATTTTCTTTTACACCCTATTTACCCCATTGAGGTGAACTACGGTTGCTCTGATTCTTTAGTCAGATGCATAGGCACAAGATGCGACGTCTTGGCGAGCATACTTAGTGTATATACCCCTAGGTCTTTTTTTACCTCAGCACATTTCCCTTAGCAAGCAAACTTTAGCATAACACAAATACTAACAAGAGGTTCCTGTAGAGTACTACAGATACTTAGGATGCTAACACCTTCCCTAGGTATAACTAACCCCCGAACCTAGATTCTCTTATTAGGGTTTTTGTTCTTTACCCTTTCCTTTGGATAAATCAAAACTCGGTGATGAATTTCAAAGTTTTGCGATGCAAGTTAATTAATAGCTTGATATCCGATTCTCACCGCAACAGATATTACTAAAGAATATTAATTTGGATAAAACAATTAAACATTGCAATTACAAACTTTAATTTATCTATTCCGAATTTGCAGTACCATGACTAATTTTCTATTTATGGTGTTAGAACAGTGACTACTATATCATTAAGTTTTAGTGAGTTTTACAAATTTCAATAGAAAGTTTTAATTTAGGAGGGGGGTGTGTAATATCTCTGTTTATGAGTCATCTTCATGTATAAGAAATAACACTGCATAAAAGTTTTGATTCTCTATTATGGGAAGTTAAAGCTTGAATGTTAAATGTAATTGTGTTGGATTTACTAATTTTTTAATTATGATTGTGACCATCATGGAGGTTCTAAAGTTTAACTGTACCATTTCATGAAATACAATTATTTATTGGTAAACCATTTCTTTGTTGTAGATGGCTTAAAAATAAGCTAACTAGTGTCTATCACAAATATTTAAAAAAGGTATGCTTACAAAAAATATATATTTTGTTACATGCTTTTAGTTTTTTTTTTGTCTATTTATTTTACATCCCTCCCCAAAATCTCTTTGTTTCTCCTTGTATTGGTTTTGTAATTTAGAATTAAAACAATTTTTTTTATTGCTTTCACTATTCATTTTGAAAAAGACTAAAAACAATGTGGCTTTTCTGTAATTAAAAGTAAACAATTAAAAAATGAAAATAGGACAAAATATCAAAAATCGAACAACCTCTTAGATTTCTTATCAAAAACTATGATGTTATATCTCTAATTGTGATGTTTGATTCTAATGAGGAATGTGTAAACACTTGATATTTTATTTGATTCTAATGAGGAAACGGAAGAGAAAAGACTTACATCTTAATGTTGAGCCTCTTACACAAAGTTAACTTTTTGTTTCTAGTGCACAGGTCCTAGTTAAGGATCATGCAAGGATCCATATGGCTGCTAGTGTATAAAAGTGGAAGGAGCTTGATGATGGGTGAGGTGACCACACCAACTTGTTGATGTATATTCATAAATAGAGCAATTGGATTTATTTTACATCAAGTTACAAACCAACTTTGCCAATTGTCCATAGCTATGAGTACATAATTTTTGTGTTTGAGAAACTAAATTATTATATTAATTTGAAGAATCTTGTGTATAAACTCAACTCTTCCTAGTTATTATCAAATTTTAATTTATGTATTGCATTACTCAATTTAAAAAATCTTGTATATAAGTTCAAATCTTGTTGGTTAATGTACAATAAAGTACTTTATATGAATTGATCCCTACGATTGTCCTTCTTTTTATATGAAAAATAATTAATCAGTTCTTGGTTATAGTTGAATGATGGCTATGGTAGATAATTTTTAAAAGCCAATTTTACTCTAAGGCAACGCTTTATAATTTTTGGTGCTTCTGGGGTCAGTTAAGAAACATTGCCTCAAGGTCTAAGAAAAAATGTCCCCTATTCAAATATTTTAGGCGACGTTTGTGAATAGTGTGCCCAAAGAGAAAAATAAGCGTCCCCTTAGGTAATAGGCAACGCTCGCATAGAAGACACCTAGAAATTGTTGCCTATTCTTTTAGGCAACGATTTTTATAAGTCTAGGAACATTTTTCCAACGTTGCAAGAGACATTTTTCCAACGTCATAATATCTTGCACGCTGCACACAAAAAATTAAATATCAAAACGGCGCAATTGGGAATCAAACCTAAGAGCATTATATTTATCACAACGGTGCATTTTAATAACTGTTGTGATAGGGCGCGCTGTTTCCAGATTATTACAACGGTTAATCGACCGTGATTATAAGTATCAATTTACAACGACACTCTACATAACAACGTCTGCGCCAACGTTATTATATATCTTTCCCAACCATTGTTAATTGGTATTTACGTAGTAGTGCTACATTACACGTAAACAACAACGCCAAAGTAACAATAATTTCCTATTCACCGTAGCAATATGTGATATTTAAGAGCGTGCATTTTTTTTTTATTAAAATACTTTTAATCACGGTTAAAATTCTAATTGTGGTGAAAAGTGAGGCCTTTCACCATGGTTATTTAAAAAACTGTGATTATAGGTAGGGGTGGCAAAATGGATGAATTGGATGGATATGAATTGGAGTGCTAATGGATGGATCAAAACAATCCATTAATCCATTAACAATCCCCTAAACTCTCTTAATAAAAATCCAATCTAATCCATCCACTAAAAGAAAAAATCCATCCAATCCATCCATTAATATATTTCTAATGGATGGATATCCATCCATCCAAAACCTTAATTTAAAAATTCTTAATTATTTTTCAAATTTCATAAAAACATAATTTAAATATTCTGAATTATTTTTTAAATTTCATAAAACAACTTAAATTTAAAAAAAAAAAAGTTAAATATTCTTAATTATATTTTAAATTTCATAAAAAAAATTTCATAAAAAAATTTCATATTCTGAATAACTTTTTTAAATTTCATAAAAAAAAGTTTAAATTTCACAAAAAAGAAATTAAATTTCATAAAAAAATTAAATTTCACAAAAAAATTTAATATTCTTAATTATTTTTTAAATTTCTTAAAAAAAATTAAATTTCACAAAAAGATTAAATAAATAAATAAATATATATATGAAATTGGTGTGAAGTCTTACTGGAAATAATTAAGAATATATATATATATATATATATATATATATATATATATATATATATATATATATATATATATATATATATAAACAAATCTTTTAAGTAAATGTAAAAATGCATTGTTCTAAGAAGTAAATTGTATATACCCTGGTCTGAAATGATACAATTTTTGTTTAACACAAATTTAACACTCTTAATGATTAATGTTAATGAAGTCTTGGAAAGGTGAAACCAAATTCAACAATCTTATCTTCAAGCTTTGTTCTTATTTCAGTAGCAGAATTGTTGTCTCCTTCAAGGAGAAGAACCCTAAATTCTTTTGGGAAATCTTTCCATCCTTGTAAATCATTAGCAGTGCAAAGCATAGTTGCTTTAACATCCCTCTACACTAGTAGCAGTTCATTACAAATCTGCAAGATCCAGATCACAAACAAGCTTGATTAAACAAAGTACTTAACTTTAATCTAACACAAAAAGAGAAATTCGTGAAAATTTCACATCATGAGAAGATATTTAAATTGCAAAATAACACTACTAAGTTACTAACATAACTTCAAACTTGAACCACAAATCTAATGTATGAAGCATGGTATCACCGCAAAGACACTCACATCAGGATGCTGTCACAACTCTTAGGAAACCAAATTTGTATGTGAAAACCAAAGCAAAACAACCATTATTGCAATATACGTTAATCATCTCGTAAAGAAGTTAATCAATAGCTACCATCAGCATCAGTATATCATTAAAATTCATTCCAAACTCAAATAGATCTAGATAACTATCAATAAAGTACGGCTAAACATTGGGTATGCCATGTAATAGGAAATGGCCTTCCTCCTAGCAACAATAATAATCAAAAGTAACAGAAGCTTAAAATGAGAGGATAATCGAAAAAACAATCCAGCAGGACATTTGTTTCTATTACCAATCCTAAACCTGAATTCATGTCAGAGTGTATGATTGGGACTAAACTCTTAATTACTTCATCTATAACTTACAGAATAAAACGTAAATGACTGTATACCGTAATTGAAACTACGACTCGAATTATATCGTAGCAGCAGCAAAACCTCTACAATACTCAGTTCAGGAAAAAAGCTTTTCACATAAAGCACCAGTTTCTTTTCATCCCTAACATGATAGAATTTTCAATACTAGGTTCAGGAACAAAAAACGATATCATTTTTCAATCACTGCATAGAACAATTTAACAACAACAACCAACTCCAATGGAAACAGAGTTCCATGGACACATTGATCTCCTAATGGTTTTGTTGCTGAACTTGTGGAAAAAAACATGACAAACAGACACCACAAACAACATGTATATACTACCACATGAACAAGATTTAACAAATATGAAACTCTTACGATTTCCAATACAGTTTTATTACAAATAAATTCACAAATACCACATGACATAACTTGTGTACAAACCAGGATCTGTATGTAGCTTAAGAATAACAAGAACAAGATTTAACAAATATGAAACTCTTACCATATCTCACACTATATATCAAGAATTGGAGCAACATTTCTACACAGGACATAACCAAATGCTCCAAACAGAATAAACAACTTCCTATTTTGGCGTGATTATCAGAAAAAGCTTATTTCCATTGAGTGTAACAAATCATAACAGATAAGGGGATTGACGAATCCAAATATGAACAAAACTTTGGCATGCAGGTGTTTAAGAAAACCCAAAATTCTAGGATACAAGACATTTCAATTAAACCAAATCACATGCAGATGTTTAACTAATTCATTCAAACAGCTATTCTAGAATAAAATAACCGAACTCTTGTTTCCCTGAAAGAAATTCATTGACATCAGAAGTTGAGAGAGAAAGAGAGAAACCTGGTATGAAAAAGTCTTAAACAACTAACCTCATGTTGTGGAAAAGAAGGTTGAAAGGTCCTCAACAAAATCGGGTCCATCAAAATCAAATGCAGCTACAAAAGAGAATGAAATTAGAAAACAATTAAACATACATTAATTAAAAAGAAGATAAATAAAAAGAATACATATGGAAATATTGTAGATACTAACCTGGAGTTCCACAAAGGCAATCATATGTACACAACAATGCTTCAACATTTTCGGGTAAAAGAGTGATACTTGTCAAGTATACGTCCACCTATACTAAATGTTGATTCTGATGCAACTGTATCCTCAACTTCATCCTCAATTTGAATTACGGGTCCATCGCCTTCGGTAGACATATTTCCTATAATTTGACAATGATTGAAGGTGAGTGCAAAGGAAATCAAACTAAATTATCCAATAAAATAAACAAAATTTAAACCATATCCTCTGAACTAATGATAGTAGTATTGCAGGTGATAGTGATCACAACACAATTGAGCTAAATGCTACTGTTGAAAATCAGCAAAGCACATTCCAAGTAGCTTCAAGTGACACCAAAATTAATCAAGTAAATTCAAGTGAACAAAATGATTCAAGAAACAACAACATTATTGGTGCTTGTGCGAGAGATGAAATGTTTAAGTTGTAAAAACAAAAACGAGTGATGTGCAAGAATGAGATGATCTCAAATAAAGAACAAAGTAAACCAAATCAGAAATAAAATGGTTACTAAGGATAATTAGAAAACCAAGTTTGATATATAACACAAAATATGGAGAAAGAGAGAGCATTAGATACAAGTTACAAGCAAGTGTTACAATAAAACATTGTACAAAAATCACCCACCCCAATTTTACTCAGATCTCATCTTATTGATCTGGTTAAGAGCAGGCTGCAAAATATTGTAAAGCACCCAAAGTATAGCTGGTGCAACCACAAAGCGTTCCCCTGCTACGCATACGATTGATTTGGTTCAAAGCGGGCTGCAATATGTTGAACAAAACCCACCCTATGGCTGGAACCAATGGCAACAACAGTGCTAATCCTCTGTTGTCACCTTCTGCTATTTCTGCTATTTGTTGAGCAGCAAAAGCAGCGTCGCAGGTTGTGAGGGATGAGAATATTGCCCCTACAATTGTAATGGAAGGTGAAACAACAACGTTGGTGTTGTCAACTGAGGTAAGAGCCTTTGGTAAGTTTTGAACGGTGGTGGTTTTGCATGTTGTTGTTGTTAGTTTTGCAGTGGTGGTTGGGTTTTGTAACTTGGGTATGGCTGTGTTTAGGCATTTGGAGTTGATCATCATTGCCATTGTTGCTGCCATAGATGAATACTATGTTGAGATTGACACAGATTCTCTAGTGGTAGCGAACTTGGTGTTTAGTTTACTAATTGAATAAGGAAGACTAGAGTTTGGAATATAGATGGGAAAGCCACGTTGGAGAAATGAGAACCAATAATATTGTAGTATTTAGATTCTTCTCTTATCTGAATAGCCTCATTGGCGAGATTTCCACCTCCTATTCTTTGGTTTCTTATCACTTTACTTCAAATACAAACTAAACTTCAATACATTATTATTTGTTAGATTGTTAGATGTGACAACGTGAGGATCAGTAACCTGTTGTCATCCAACAAACAAACAAATAAAGGGGTTGCTTTTCAAGCTTAAGCGGTGAAGAGACACCTAAATTAAATTGGTTATGAGGTGGGGGAATATGAGATAGCAGAAGGCTGGCCATCGGTGGTTTAACTGAGCAATATGTTTCTATCTACAAACCAGAAATGGGGATTGGATGACTGGATTAATGAATTCTGATTTTTAAGCATCCAGCCACAAAAATTGAACTAGTTTCAATGTCCTACAAGTAGGCCAGCCTCTCATTTCACAGGAAACGTGCACCTCGCTACTATGATTGTGATAACTATAATACTATCTAGTAAAGTGCACCAGCCTAATCTATGATTGTGATAATTATAATAATCTTATCTAGTAAAGTCCACCTCACTACCATCAGCAAAATACCAAATCTCATTAAAATGATGTAAATTTCTTGTCTAATTATTTGTTTAGCAAGAATAAAATAATCATTAACAAATACTTAAAACAACTCCACCAACTATATTTGAACTAAATAGTATTAAAGTGACATAAAACCCTAGTTCAATAACTTGTAGGTAAATGTGAATGGATCCTCTTGTGTTCTGCCATACAGGTTTGATTTCCATAGACATTATTATTCAATAGCTCAAACAACAGTCCTAAACTTTAGATACACTTGGTTCCATTTCCATATACATCCTCTTATGTAACATGTAGGGTTCATGATACTATAAATCATTGATTAGTATTCACAGCTACTAAGATTACTGGTGGAAGACAAACATCACAAAATCTAAAAACAATAGTTTACAAAAATATTACCGAATGTCGAGTAAGAAGCCATATCAATGATGTATGTGGAAGCTTTCTTGATAAAACTTGATGTTTTCTAACAATCCGACAGCACGAAGCAATTTCTGCAAGGAAAAAGACACTCAAAATTCATGCTAAACTAAGTCATACTAGCACAGATCAAAATCTAAAAAGAAGAACAGGAAGAAAAACACTAGTGCATACTTATTTATGGGTTTTTCACAAAATACTCTATGTTTACCTTTAAAGTAGAAAACACGAAAAATATGTCTGATCGTCGTCGAAGAGAAATACGAGCAATTTCTGCAAGGAAATAGTAGCACAGATCAAAATCAAAAAAGAAGAACAGGAGAAAAACAGCAGTGTTTCAAATTGAGGAAAAAATCCATACCGAAACGTTGAGATGAATTGCGATTGTAACACTGAAATGTTGAGATTTTGCAATTGAAACACCGAAACCTTGAAATGAATTAGGGTTCTTGGTTTGGAGAGATTTAGAGTATTTAAAATCTTAATACGTGAGTTTGGGGAAGAAGAAATTAGAGTGAGAGAAATATTTTTCTTTTAATTTTCAAATATTTTTGTCTTTTGTGTTTAAAAAAAAAGAAAAAATGGTTTAATTTAAATGTTTAATATTTTTTTGTTTATAATAATATTTTATTTAATTAATTTAATAAGTGATAGTATAATATCCAATAGATTTATAAAATGAGATGGATAGATTGAATCCATCCATATGAGTTGGTGGATGGATTTTATCAAATCCATTAAATAATTTTTTGCTTGATGGATGGATTGGATGGATAAATTATTGGATGGATATTATGTTAATGGATTTCATTGCCACCCCTAATTATAGGTAGCATCTGGTCATGGGTTCAAGCCCCAACACCAACATTTTTTATTTTTTACTAATTTTTTCAAAATGCTGACAGACCTTTCACCACGGGTATTTAAAAAATCGTGATTATGCGTAGCGTTTTTTACTTATTTTTTAAAAATGCTGACAGACATCTCACCACGGGTATTTAAAAAATCGTGATTATATGTATCCTCTAGTCATGGGTTCAAGTTCAAACACCAACATTTTTTCTTTTTTACTTATTTTTTCAAGTCCCAGTACCAACATTATAGGTGGCGCGCTATTGAGCTATTCAGTGTCCTTAAATAAATCTTGGTCATCCATTTAGTGATTATCAACGGTCAAGACACTACTATTAGTGATCCGCGTGAAACCTAAAACTTAGACGAACTGCTAACTTAGACAAACTACATCTTCTACCTTTAAACAACATCTTTCAATCACGATACACTATTTCTCCACTAAACCAAACTCGAAAACAACATTTCTTTCATAAATAAAACTCAAAAATATTATTTCTTTCATTAACAAATTTCATAACTCCATCATTTCTTCTACAACTTGAATGAGACAAGGAAAATATGGATTCGAGTTAGCAATGTTAGTTGTTGGTGCTCTTTTTTTATTATTGTTTTTCTTGTTGGTATTATTGTTGTTCTTGTTGTGGTTTAGTTGTTGTTTCTGTTGTTGTTGTTGTTGTTGTTGTTGTTGTTGTTCTTCTTCTTCTTCTTCTTCTTCTTCTTGTTTTTGCTCTTGTTCTTGTTCTTGTTTTTGTTGTTTTTGTTGTTGTTCTTATTGTTGTTCTTGTTGTTGTTCTTGTTGTTCTTGATGTTGTTGTTGTTCTTGTTGTTGTTCTTGTTCTAATGTTGCAATTTTTTTTAATTTTATTAAAAGACATACAACAACGGGTATTTAAAATAACTGTGATTATAGGTAGTTCTAATGCTGCATTTTTTTATTTTATTAAAAGACATACAACAACGTGTATTTAAAATAACCGTGATTATAGGTAGCGCGCTTTCCAGTTTTCTACCACGGCTACTGGACCGTGATTGTATATAACCCATATACAACCACACTCTACATAACAACGCCTGGGCCTGCGTGATTATATATCTTTCCCAACCGTTGTTAAATAGGTTTTTCGTAGTAGTGTCTCTTCCATATACTAAACTTAGATCTCGAAAATTTTCAACTAACTTCAATTCTCAAACCATAAGCATCGAATTTAACTCGTTTTGATAATTCAACATTGGATTTACCAGCCTGGTAATTCAAACCAAAATCAGAGTCCTTCAGAAATTCGAGCCACATTCTCTGCCTCAAATTTAACTCGTTTTGATCGAAGAAGTACTTCTAACTTTTATGATTATTGAATACTTCAAATCTGAAACCAAACAAATAGTGCCTCTTAATCTAAAGTACAAACACAATGGAGGCTAATTCCAGATCATTAGTAGGGTAATTCCTTTCACGAACCTTCAAGTGTCTAGAAGCGTAAGGCACAACCTGTGTGTGTGTGTGTGTGTGTGTGTGTTTGTTTGTGTGTGTGTATATGTGTGTGTTATAGAACAATTGATAAGCATTAAAAAAATATAAATGATATCGTTAAAACTCATCAATTGTCTCTATCTATTTAGAATATCTTTACTCAAATGCTCTTATGTCTTATTCCAAACTACTTCTAGCCGATTCATTTGATTTGAAACTAACAAAGTGGCAAATAGTATACACAAAAATATTCTTGTGCTCCAATGGTTTTCTTCTAAAATTTCATCTATAAACTTTTTATCGTCATCTAGCAAGCCTAATGCAAAACATACATCCTTGAAAGTATCTGTATTATATAAAAAGTAATAATGTATGCAACAAACAAAGATTTACCCTAATCCGGCCCATTAAAATACAAACAATTATCAAATAATGCATTATTAATACTAATATGTTTATCCATTTTTATTTATTGTTTTGTTTGCCATCAATTTAGATGAAATCATTTTGCCTTATATAGTTAGAGCCAAATATTACATGTACATTTAAATGCTCATTCGTTTTTTCCATAGGTAATCATTTGCATTATTAAGCATTGCACCCATATGCTTTTGTGGATGGAGGAAATAATTATTTTTCAGTAACTACACATGGCATTGAATGATATGACTTCTCACATATCCCATTATATTAAACTCTTGAATTTCTCACATGTAGATTTGTGTTTTCCAATATGATAGCATATGTTTAACCCATACATCATTGATAATGAGACACCCTTAATTAAATTTAGTGAAATTGAAAATGAATACAATTATGAAAACTATTCTCAAGCATAACATTGATTGTTCTTTTCACAAATGGAGTACATACATTTATCCAATTAATTTTTTTTCCAATGACCTTTGCATATGCGATTCATACGTATTTTAAATACATAAATAGCTTGATCGTGCCATGGTTATAATCAGATACATACTTGCAGAACCTTCCTAAAAAAACAAGTGTCTCTCTTAGCTGTTAAGATTAAAAATGGATAACAAACACTACTACCGAAAACACATATAATAACACCGATGTTACTACGAATATTCAATCAATCGTTGTAATATGAGATATTTAGGCGCGTGTAGTATTTTTTAAATTATTTAAAAACCTATAAACATGGTTGATTTAATATCTGTGGTGAAGAGTGGCGTATGGTCATGGGTTCAAATCCCAGACCCCACATTTTTTGTAATTTACTTATTTTAAAAAAATGCTGACAGACCTTTCACCACGTGGATTTAAATCAAATGTGGTTATAGGTGGCACATTTTTTTAAGATAAATATAACGCTCTTAGTTCATTCACTTTTTTTCTAGACGTACTTATTAGACAAACTTCATCTTCTGCCTCCAAACTTCTTCCATTTACGAAATATTATTCATCCACGCAAACTTGAAAACACCATTTCTTTCAAAAACAAAACTCAGTAACATTGCTTCCATTAACATGTTACAGCTTGTTCCTGTTTGACAATTATGTAGGTCTTTGGTTGACCATAGGTTGGTGTATATGGATTACTAGGAATAACATAGTTTTTAATAGAGAAACTTGGGACTTTGATTCTATTGAATTGAGAATCATCTTGTATACTTGGTGGTGGTTAGGAAAGAGGACTAACGGGAGATTTACTTGTAATTACTATGATTGGACCAACTTCCCTTGTGAATTTTTGTAAGTTTCACTTGGGTTTTAGTTTGTGTTTTTTGTAATTAGGTTTGGATACTCCTTTTTGTATCCTGGTTGATTAAATTTTCGGTTATTAAAAAAAAAATACAGGTAAAATTTTATTGTTTGACAATTCTATTTATTTATTTTATTGTTGTTCTTGTTGTTTTTGTTGTTATTCTTGTTGTTATTCTTATTTTTGTTGTTGTGTTTTTGTTGTTATTGTTCTTGTTATTGTTCTTGTTGTTCTTCTTATTATTCTTGTTTTTGCTCTTGTTGCTCTTGTTGTTCTTGTTGTTATTCTTGTGTTTGTTCTTGTTCTTGTTATTATTGTTGTTATTGTTCTTGTTGTTCTTGTCATTGTTCTTGTTGTTCCTATAGTTCTTGTTATTGTTGTTGTTGATGTTATTGGTTTTGTTGTTCTTGTTGTTGATCTTGTTCTTCTTGTTTTTATTCTTATTTTTGTTCTTGTTGTTATTATAGTTATTCTTATTATTGTTCTCGTTGTTCTTGTCGTTCTTCTTGTTGTTTTATGTTGTTCTTGGTGTTCTTGTTGTTATTATTGTTGTTGTTGTTCTTGTTCCACTACTACAAAACGCGTAAACAACAACGCCATGCTCACCACGCTTATTCCCCACACCGTTGTGACATCTCTCAACTAAGGCGCTATCATAATATTATTCTTTTTTATTAAAAATTATTTGTATATAACAACGGTCAAGGAGCCAACCGTTGTGATAAATTCAAGCTTTCATGGGTTCGAACCTCAGGGCCCTCATATATGTTATTCCTTTAATGTTAAGTGGCGCCTTTTCTTTTTAAATTATTTTTAAATAAAAAACTTAAAAGTTTATGATGATGGTTCAAGAGTTCCACGGTTGTCAAGTTGCACCTTTTAATTTTTATTTATTTTTAAATAAAAAACTTAAAAGTTTAAGACGACGGTTGAAGAGCCAACCGTTGTTCAGTCACACCATTTCATTTTTAATTATTTTTAAGTAAAAAACTTTAAATTTTATGACTACGGTTGATGATTATAACCGTTGTGATATATTTTGTTTTTAATTTAAAATTTTTAATTGTTAATACTCTGGCATTTTTTTATGAAATTTCACCATGAAAGTAAAATATCACTACAGTTGCATATATTGGCTGTTGTGGTAGTGTGATAATATTATACACTCCTAGTTTGCTTGTCTCTTCAGTATAATTTTTTCCATTGCAAATAGAAACTAGACGAAACAATAAACGATTTTAACCCAAACCCTAATGTTCAATACTCTGAAACATTACACGATATCATCTAAAACACCATCGTTCCTACTTCACTGTGTATTTGCCATTGTCGTCATCATCTTCAACCAAGTTGACAACACCATCACGATCAACTAAGTTGTTACTGTCTAGAAGGAAAACATCAACAACACCGTCATCACCATAAGGAAGAAGACAACACCATCACCAACACCAACATCATCTACTTAGTCATCACGTTTAGGGTACATAAAATATTTTTCCCATGCATCTACAGTAAACTTCATTTGCCATTGTTGTGGATCTTGTTGTTTTATTTTGTGGTTGATGTTTATGTTCTTGTCGTTCATATTGTTGTGGTTGTTTTTGAACTTAGATGTCGACCTTGTTGAGTTCTTCATCAGAAACCAGCGAAGAAACTCAAACAAATGAGAGGTTAGCCAATGATATTCAAACAACTGAAAGTCAAAAGAAAATATCATAAAGAGGTGTCACAATGATGCTCCAATTCACATCAGTCCGGAACTCATCAGGTGAAAAAATTCCTATCCAGCTTGATTCGTTGTACAAAGTAGTGGATTGTCAACACTACTCTACTTTTAAGAGTTATGTTTCGTTCCTTGCACGCAGCAAGGTTAGTATATTGATTGATGATTGGAAACAAGTTGATAATAAGGTCAAAGAGAGCATATGGACTGACGTTAAGGTATTAAATACTATAATTTTTCATATATCGTCGATATCAATATCTATAATTTCTAATGCATACTTATATATGGATTTCAATGTAGTTAAATTTCATGTTTACCGATGACTCAAATTTGAAAAAAAAGTGGATATCATATGCTGGTACTCTTTAGAGGGGATTTATGGCACAACTCACGGCTGACTACATTAGGAGGCCTAAGAGCAGTCTTGCTCATCAATGGATTCAATATACTTTTATATCGAAGAAGCACTGGAAAAGGTTTGCAAAGATACGTCGTTCTAAGGAAATCAAGGTTAGTACTATTCTCATGTAACCTATAATGTTATGCTAATTAGTTATAGATACTAATCATATATTTTTTTCACTATGTTCATAACAGGTTAAAAGCGAAGTCGAAATAGTCAATAAGGTCAAGAACATGTACCCTCATAGATTGCCTCGTGGAGGTTATAGGAATCTTGAGAAAAAAATCATGCTTGAAAGACAATCAGAAACAGGAGATGATCGTATCCCATCTCAACCTTCAAGACATGAGAAATGGAAGATTGCTCGATTAAGACCAGATGGAGAGTACACCTCTGAGGCGTCAAGAGTAGTTACCGAAAAAATTGAAAGTATAATTTGTGGTGCACATGTTATTTTTTATTTAAATTTGTTGGTAACAATATATGTAAGTTTCTCATATTGTGTAGGATAAGTTGGTTGAGGCAGCCTGTGAAGGCACATTTGTTCCGCAAGCACGACAAGACATATTAGGAGAAGCTATTAGAACATATGTGCATGGTGGGAGTGTTTGTTTTGTTGGAGAAGGTGTCGGCTTGAGGTCATTCTTTGGGTCTCAATGAAAAAGTACCGAAACCCCGGAAATTATTGCACTAAGACAAAAGATTAAAAATTTTGAGAAGCAGTTAGAAGAACAAAGGAGAATGTTAGAAGAGGAGAAGGAAAAAAGGGAGAAAGATATGGAAAGGTTTCGAGAGTTATATTCGATATTTACTTTACTTGAGATGTTAGTGTTTTATGGGAAATGTATGATATATATTGTGCTTGTTTTTCTTTTATGATTTAATTGAATATTATTATGTAGAGATTAAGTGAAAACTTTGAACAACAGACAAATGAAGATCAACGTAATGTTGATGGTGATGATGATCATTGAACTCCTAGTAGAAGTGTTGTACGTCATGCTTCTACAACTTCTCCCGCTAGAAGACATTGTCCACGTTTGGATTTATTCTATTCTAGTCCTGAAGATGTAAGGGATTTTCTTGGTGGGTATAAGTGGCTGCACATCGGGATATTGCAAGTTTGGTGCACGTAAGTATATATAGTTGAATATACATGTCATTATAAAAGATTATCATTTATAGAACATCACCCCTAATTTATTCATTTTCTTTAAACATTTAGGTACATTCACCGTCTTTGTATAGAGTTGAATAAATCAAGTACTTACGGAATCTTGGATCCACTTTTTATTCGTTGGGCTTTTAATGAACCAAAAGATATCCGAGAGTACTTGAAAACACGGTTAAATGAGGCATAAAAAAATGTTACTTAGCACCATTCCTCTATTCATAAGTATTTTTGGAGTTGAAGTTTATGTATTATATATTTAGTTTTGGTTTAGCAAATAGCATTAACCTATATATGCTCTTGCTTATTCAGTGGTCATTGGCAATTGATCATCATATCATTAAGGACGAATACGATAACTTTTCTATGTTCCTTGCATGATCCACTGGAAACCAAAATGAAATATATTATTAATTTGTAAGTGTATGCTTCATTCATTTTCTTTTACATTGTAATTAGTTTATCATGTAATATGTTTAATTCAATTTCAATGTACAGTGTTGTGGAGCAAGTGAATATGATGAACAATGTTAGAAGAAAGTCCAGATGGATATGTCCTAAAGTAAGTTGCACGATTATGTTTCATTCATTTACATTCATGTGTGGTTGTATTCATGTGATTTTTGCTTAAATTTGTAAACAAGGAAACAACTCGGGAATTACGAGTGTGGTTATTATGTCATGAAACACATTTTAAACATTGTCCTTGCCTGCATTTTTGATTCATGGGATTAGATATATATGTCTTAAAATGTTTACATATATTAATATATAAGTTGACTATTAAATTATTATCATATATGTTATTGAATCTTTCTAATGTAGATGTTTAACGATGAAACCCCATTCCCCGTTGAGGACTTCGTAGATCTTCGTACCCCTTGCCTGTTGATTGATAATGTCAATAACACTTTTCAGTGGAGATGATGTGAACGACACTTTTCTGTATTGATGACATGAATATAGTGTTTGGTGTAAATATGGTTATAATAGCAAAAATACTTACAGAATATATACCTTATCTGTAAGGCTGTATTTTATGGTTATAATAGTTACAATACTTACAAATGAACAATGTTAGCTTATCTGTTATGGTAAAAATGGTTACAGGTTAAAAATTGGGATGAATTTGAATTGCTGAGAAATGCATATTTAAAACATAGGAAATATTTTGTGCTCTTTATGCATGTATACCTTATGTGTTATGGTTAAATGGTTACATGTTCAATAATGGAATGAATTTGAATTGCTGAGAAATGCATATTTAAAACATTTGAGGTTTTGACAGCGGTTATAAAACCTAGCCGTGGTTGTATATTTGTGTCTGCAGAATATATAACGACGGGTATAAAATATAGCCTTCATAATATCTCGTGCGCGTCACAGAAAAAAATAAATATAAAAACGGCACAGCTGGGAATCGAACCTATGAGCATTATATTTATCACAACGGTGCATTTTAATAACGGTTGTGATAGGTCACGTTGTTTCCAGATTATTACAACGGTTAATGGACCGTGATTATAAGTATCAATTTACAATGACACTCTACATAACAACGCCTGCGCCAACGTCATTATATACCTCTCCCAACCATTGTTCATTGGTAGTTACGTAGTAGTGTTCTTCTTGTTATTGTTCTTATTATTCTTTCTAATATGGTATTTCTTGATGTTATTGTGTTAAAATATTTAATATTATATACTGTGATGAAAGTTATAAATGCACCCAGGAAAAATATATGGCCAAAATATAAAAAAATGTTGACAGAATTTTCGAAACGGGTATTTAAAACAAACGTGCTTATAGGTTGCGCACTTTTCAGTATTTTACAATGGTCATACGACCGTGATTGTCAGTAACACATATACAACTACACGCTACGTAACAACGGTCGGTACAGGGTGATAATATATCTTTTTTAACCGTTGTTGTATGTGTTTTATGTAGTAGTGGAAGGTGGGATTATACTATCTTCTGTTTACATATCGAATATGTACAAATATTTATGTAAAATTGATAATGTAATCTATAATATATATTGATGTTTTTATTTAAAATAAGCAGTGCAATCTATTATGGCTCCCAATTACAGAAAAGTGGCTGGAATTTTTGCTGGAAAGATTGAGCTCTATTTGATGGTTTGTGTGATTCATTTTTTGACACTCCTAGATCGTAGTAATTCTGTGTAATATGAAAGTCTTCAAATGCTTTTGATAGGCGAAAAGGTAATGACATTATTCCATAAATACAACTAAGTTAGGAAGAAGATAGAATACATTATAGACAGTACCAAGTCCTAAATAATTAGTTTTTAATTTCTTCATATTTATTTGCAACTAATAATCTATTAAATATTTGGTTTTTAATCTTGGAAAAATTCTCGCTACTGTCAGAAATAAATTGGTTCACACTTTTAAGATTCAAATAGAAGAGGGTTCATCTTATATGTTCAACAATTTTATGGTGGGTAGCAACGACCCTTCTTATAAGGCTAGTCAACATAAGTACAAGCTTAATTTTATGCAAAAAAAACCAAAGTTTTCAAAGTAGTTGCTCTTGAGATACCACAATATCATTTTGATTTCACGCGTTTCTCTTATATTTTGGCTACTACTAAAGAAAAAAGGTTACGTGGTAAGTTTATTTTTTTAGTTAATTTGATGTTAAATTTTTTATGTATATAATATTAATTAGAACATATTCCTTATTGTAAATATATATATATATATATATATATATATATATATATATATATATATATATATATATATATATATATATTAAATTAGATATCATTGGTCACATGGTCGAAAAGGATGTTATGAAGGAGACTAATATAAATGGCAAATAAAAGTTAAATTTATGGATCCTTTAGAGTAAGTTTTACAATTTATGTGAATTTTAAATTATGATACACAATATTTTAGATGGTTTATATTTTAAAAGATTTTGATATTTCAGGAGCACTACAATCCATTGCACTTTGTGAAATGAATTTGCTAAAAGAATGCATCAATATACAGACACCCATACAATACTACATAAAACATATACAACAACGGTTGGAAAAAGGATAATATTACGCGTGATCCGTCGTTGTTACGTAGGATGTGGTTGTATATGCACTACATACAATCACGATCTTATGTCCGTTATGGGAAACCTAAACGCGCGTGATATATTATCCCGGTTAATAACCAAATCGCTGTCTTATATAAAAGGTCTCATGTTCAATTCCTAGCGCATTTTAAGTATATAACCACAGTCTTCTATAAAAATTGTGGTTATATTATATATTCTCCACTATACAACCACGATCATAATTAAAAACAATCGTTAAATTATATGTTTTTTTAAAAAATAAATTTCTGCATTTTGAAATTTTTTTATTTTATAACCTGTATTGTTTGAACTTATAACAGAAAAGAAACAATAATTGAAGATGTATATTAAAACACTCAATCTCAAATAATTATTTATTTTATCAAATAAAAAATGTTATTTACAACACTCAGTCTCAAATGTACATCAAACATATATATATATATATATATATTATGAATCTCATGTTTGAGAACCCTTAAGCACATTGAACATATACGCCCAACGTTTACGAATCTCTACAAAGTCTTCACATGGGAATGGTGTTTCGTCGTTAAAAGTTTGCATAAAATACACCAGATTAAGCTAATTATTGAGGAACCATAAGCGCATTGTAAACAATTCATTACATATATAATATATACTAGATCCCATTTATCAATAATGTCAGCGAAGACAATGTTTAACATTTGAATGATTATATAATAACCACACTCGAATCCCTTTGGTTGTTTCCTCGTCTACAAAACTAAACATTAATTTCATATATGTTATAAACACACATGCATGTAACAATATATATAAATGAATGTCAAAAGTAATATATAGCCACTTACAGAATTTCAAACATGCACTACGCCAAAATTGGCTTTTCACATCGCACCAAAGAGAGCGCTTTTTGGACAAAGCGCTGCTATAGATCTTTAAAAAATTTCGCTAAAAAAAAGCGCTGTAAAAGAGAGCCTTTAGAAAGCGCTTTTTAAAAGCGCTGTTAAATGCCCTAAATGGAAGCCACCTTAGAAAGCTCTTTTTGAAAAGCGTTGTTATAGGTTTTACCTTAGAAAGCGCTTTAAAAAAGCGCTCTTATAGGTTAATCTTAGAATGCGCTTTCAGAAAGCGCTGCTATAGGTCTTGAATTCTCCTCACTTTAGAAAGCGCTTTCTAAGGAAAGCGCTCTCATAGGTAGCACTTAAGAAAGCGCTTTTTGAAAAGCGCCCTCTAAGGTCATTTATGAATTAAAATATAAAACACATTTCATATCATTTTCAGAAACTTCTTTTCATTTTCTGCTCTCGACCGTTCTTTCTGCTGAAACCCTTACGTTCAATTGTTCTTGCAAGCTTTCTAAAACCCTTTCTTTCATTGCTGTCGTTCTGAAACCTTTGTCGTCACCGTAGCCGTCGTTCTGAAACCGTTGTTGTCACCGTTGCCATCGTTCATTCTTGCATTCGTGAAAGAGAAGACGAAAACGAAAAGAAGAGGTACGTTGTTGTTGTTGTTCTTGCTTCATACATTGTTCTTGCCGTCGTTGTTGTTGTTGCCGTTCATTCTTGCCGTCAGCATTGCCGTCGTTCTTTTGTTGTTGTTGTCGTTCTGTTGTTGTTGTTGTTGTTGCTTCTGTTATCCATAAACTTATTCTACCTGCATGAATGGATATGAGTTTAAAGCTTTGAAGATTGAGTGAAGATATTTGAGTTTGTGTTATCTTGTTTTTGAATGAATTGAAGAAATAGGATTGTGTTTGTAAAAAAATTCTGCTATGCTTTTTCTTTTTTCAATGGCAGTGTTGTGGTCACATAAGGTTTTTACTCGGGGTTTTGTTTATGGTGAGGGGTTTGGAAGTGATTTGTAATATTACAGACAATTGCCGACACATTAATAGCTGCAGATGGTTAGTGCTTTCACTTGAAAAATGGTTAATAATATTGAGAGGATTGTGGTTGAATGAAATTTATGTTGCAGCTATGAAGACATCAAAGAATTTGATGTTGTGGCTTAGAATGCGATCAATAGCTGTTTATAAACCCTATACCCTAGTGAAATAATTTTGATTAAAATGTACCTTTTAAAAAATATGGTTCTTGATATTATAGGGAATCATATTTGCGATAAAGATCGCAGTTGGAAAACGATTATTGATATTGCAGAGAATTGTGGTTAAATGAGGTAGCTGCTGCCTTGATAGCAGCTGCGTTTTGGGTGCAAAGACATAAAATAAACTTGGTGTCATAGGCTGGGACGTGGTCATGAACTTTTTATTGAAACTCTAGGCTCTAGTAAAATAATTGATTATAAAGGAACCTCTTCTTATGATATATCTTTAATGTCGTCTTGAAAAGGTTTGAACTTTCATGTTATGAATTGCTTCATTACATGTGACTTCCATTTTGTGTTGAATGAATCCTCAAAGCATTTTTTCCATTTTGTTGCACATGCAAAATTCACAGACATGATTTAGAGTTTTCGCATTTTAGTTTTCAACATCCGAGTTTGTGATTACTTGTTACCACTTATCAAGTTATGACTCATAATTGGTCAATTAATGATATTTCATTTTATGATACATGTACAGGGGGATTGTAACGCCCATGTATATATACATACATCAAAGCATATATTATACATGAATTCCACTTTTGGTACTGAAATATACAATAAGTTCCTAGTAAACACATTATACATATACATGCCCAAAAAGCCTAAAACAAAAAAACTACGACATAGTATATCTACAAGATGTTCCAAAGACAAATACTAAGAACTAGATCAAATAATGATCTCAAAAAAACTCCACAACGGAAGGAAAGACATCTGATAAGTAAGGATAGTCACACAGCCTTATCCTTACCCTTCGCGGAACCTGTAGTACCTGTGATGTAAACAACAACAGTGGGGTGAGATACATCAAATCTCAGTGAGTTCCCTATCTTAAAGTTCTTTCGGCTTTACAAGGTTCTAATAAACCTAAATCAAGTCAAAGGGAAGGGAAGTGACTATGAGTACACACATTACATACGTATCCACACTCGTGAGCCTGTTAACTCAAACTAGTACCAAAGTACGTCCTGAGCCTGTTAACTCAAGAATCTCACTAATCAATAACCGTACCAAGGCATCCCCTTTTGCCGTCCGCTTCTACGTCTAGAATACGACCCGAGTCATGGATCCTTGAAGTTACTTGGCATACGAAATGGATTCGAGATCATCGGCCTGTTAGCCGTGAACCGTCACTTCTCATGGCCTGTTAACCATCACAAGTCTCTTTACCATATAGGTTCCATTCGTACTATACGCGGGTGTTGCGGTGAAAATTGGATAACAAATTATTAATTAATTTGCATCATATTTCTTTTACAACCGACTTTGATTTATCCAAAGGAAAGGTTCAAGATCGTTAGAAAAACCTAAAGGGAAAGATCTAAAGTTCGGGGGTTGGTTACGCCTAGGGAAGGTATTAGTACCCTAAACGTCCGTAGTACTCTACGGGAACCTCTTGTTAATGTTATCTTATGTTTGCTAAGGGTTCTATGCTAAAGGTTGAAACCCTAGGGGTTAGTATCTAAGTATACTCGACAAAGCATCGCACTTTACGCCTACGTATCCTCGGGAATAGAATCAGAGTATGCGTAGTTCTACTTCTACTGAATGATTGACTGTGGTCAAATATTCAGAGGGGAAATAAGTACAAGCTCATTGTAGAGTTTAGGAACTCTCTAGATCTAGTTGTAATAGACCTATGTTGAAGTTTAGTCAGTAGGGGGAAGTGATAAATTCATTAGGATGAATATCACTAAGAGTTGAAGAACTCCTCCTAAGGCTAGTTATGATTTCTATGGCTCTGATGAGGCCAAGAAATGAAATTCTCCTAAGAGGTTACTTAGGTTAAGGTGGGGGTCAATGACTTTAAGAGTCAATGCTATTTCACCTTCCTTTGGAATAGGGGGAAAATCAGTTGATAATAAACAATAGGTAAGACATGATAAAAGCTAAAACATTGATATAGTATGAGAAAACAAACATAAGCATGAGGATGGCAATATGTTTATGACAAAAGATATGTATAAGATGAACATGATTAAAAGAGTACATCAAATATGCTTCAATCTTTAGGAAGACAAACATAAAGGATGATTAAAAGAACACATCAATATGCTTCAATCTTTAGGAAGACAAACATATAGAAGGATATACAAGAACACATCAATATGCTTCAATCTTTAGGAAGACAAACATCGATAATGATTAAGGGTGACATTTAAAGAAGGATAATAGTCATATTTAAAGTCAAGCATATGGCCAATCAACATGGATATATTAACTTAAGAATTAAACAAGTCAAAGATGCTTAAAAAAATGATGTTAATAATTAAACCAACAATTGATAATTAATTGACAAGGCAATTGAAATTAACAATTAACAACACAAAAAGTAATTAAAAATTAACCACATATGGATAATTAACATTTAGAAATTAACAATTAATCATACATTGAAAATCTCAAAATTAAGACACAAATTGATAATTTAACAACACAATTGAGAATAACAATTAATAACACAAATAGGATTAACAATGCATTTAAAATTAAAAGCTTAATAAAACAATTAACAATTAACAATATAATTAGTAAAACATATCACATACTAATTAATTAAACAAGAAAATAATTAACAATTAAACTGAAATTAAACAACATTAAGCAAAACAAATAAAAAGATGGAATAAAAATAAAAAAGAAATAAACATGCAGGGGGGTGTATGAGTAACGTCTGGCTAGTTTAAAAACAAGAGGTAGTTAATTGGGCCAGAACATGGGGGTGCTGGTAGCAGGATGGGGCGCAAGGCCCATGTTGGGGAATAGCAAGGCAATCAGGCGAAAATGAAAAAAAAAACAATCAAAAGGGTTGATCCAAGGATCGAACCCGGGCATGGCAAGTCATAGGCGAGTTTAGTGCATGTGTGTGACCGTTGGGACGGCAGATACATCCATTAATAACATGCATCAATAAATTAATAAACCAGAACAAGTCATGAAAAATTAAAGAAACAACACACGCGCATGCAGACATGGTGTAGTGTGTGGCATGTGATAGTGTAATGATAATTGGACGTGGGGTAGTGTGTGGTACGTGATACAATTGGGTAATGATGTATTAATGCACTACAGACAAATTACAAGCAAACCAACCAATCACCACGCATGGAAAATATGGAATATATGCAAAACGTAAAAGCTGTTATCATGTTTCAATAACATACCAAAACAAATACTCAATTTCACTTCAACCTAAATTAACCAAAACTTAACCAAACAACACGAAGTAAAACACCAAAATGGAGCACTTGCCACGTAGAACATAATGGAAACCTAAACTGAACAAGATAGTGGTTCAAAACAAAAACAGTAGGCAAGTGAAAACCAAGGTCCAAACTAAAAATTCAGTTAGTTGAAAAAGTGATGAATCCAATCTGCTTCAGATTTTAATTAACATGCTTGTTTCCAAAATCATCAATCAGCATGCTATATAATAAAAACACAACTCTTGTACACGATAAAAAACATTAAGAGCTACAAAACTAGCATGAGTTGGAAATGAAACCAAAACAGTCAGTACATTCAAACCATCAGTTCAACATTATAGTAAGACTTCAATCAAAATATTCTAGCATGATATCAACATTTTATTTTGAGCAAAACAATCCAAATGGTTTAACTGAACTCGTGTGTGAACAAGGTGTTGGTGAGCAGAAGGAAAAAGCATCCAAACTTTAAAAATGATAACAAAACTATGCTCCATTCACAGAGACATAAACCGTGACAATTGAAACACATATTCCAAGAACAAAACCAAACCAGTATGAACATTCAGACAATACCCAAAGCAAAAACAGGTTTAGAGATAGTATCAAACAAGATTTGGCATGTTTTCAAGTCAAACATACACATAATGAGCATTACTTTGGTTCTAAACTTTAGTTATAAAAAAATCAAAACCTAACAGCATACTTCCACATATCATTCATTGTAAAGCGTGTGTGGTGTTCAAGTGATAGTTTACAAGCATGGATATACTAACATCAACCGTAACAAATGCATACATCTCAGCCATATTTAAGAATGCGCAAGGACAAACACTTAGCAACATATCATCATGAAAGTTAACACACCATACATTCTGAGATCAACAGCCAAAATCATTACAACATTTTAACATGGGCTCGTGGTAGTATTACAACAGCATTTCAAGGTAAAATAGCGACACATATGAACATGTATAACATTTAGATCACACGAATTTGTGAATAAACTAAACATACCAGCATGCTTATCAACACATACACACGCATGATAAAGGTTGACATATTATACTTGTAAAGGCAACATGGCATTTCAAGACAACAAAAATGAAATAGAATGCACATAAGATCATGGTTCACTGACCCTAACCATACAACCTTGCAAACACGACTAGCCAACACACTATGCAACACATAATTTTCTTAACTCAAACCAAACATCATCCATAAAATGAAACCAGTAGCATGTAAATAAGAATGGATACGCGTTATGCTTCAAAATGATGTATTTGGTGCTTATGATAGATTATGACATGCACACGGGTGATACTTTGAATAAAATTAACATGTTTAAATGATGCATAAGAGTAAAAACATCACAACAGAATACTACATATATCACATAAGTTCAAAAAAAGAACAAGATCTTGGTACTCAAAAACCAAAACTAAACAGTCTCTAACATAGATTAGAGGTAGCATTCACAACAAGCATTTAAAGTAAAACAGCATGCATCAAAAGAACAAGTATTTTAACATCAACCATACAAACTTCATGACAAAACTAGCCAACATGATTAACAAAACAAGCTTACACGTGAAAGATTAAAGCTAGGGCAGCCATGGAATTTTCTCACACTGATCATGCAGTTCATATATGATATATACCACAAGCACTTTAAATATTAAAAAAAACAACAATATAGGTGATCTAACATAAGTAATGCAATACAGTTATCATGGTGTGATGAGCATGGTAAATAAGAGTTTGAAGCTTACCTCTTTTCCACGCAAATTTGCAAGAAATTTCTCCTTCTCCCAGCTACCTCCTCGTGTGCTCCAAAGAAGTGACTTTGAGATTTTAGTGTTATTGTTGATGATTGTGTGTGGAAATGAAGAAGAGGATGGCTGCTTTTATAGTGAATCAGCTGGTCCGAGAGAGAGCAAAAACCAACGTGCCAAGAGTTTATTTTGGAGAGAAATATCAAGGGAAGATTTGGAGATGGCTTGTGGCTGGTCTGAGCAACATGGAGCCACGTGAATCTTCTTTTATGCCACTAGGTCAGAGAGAAATAGCATGCTCTTGGCTTGTGTCCTTTGGTCCAAGGTAGTGTACGAAGGAAATGGTTTAAGGTAGCTTGCAAAGGTAACTATGATAGTACAAAAGCAACAATGGGCAGCGTGTTTTAGGGTTGAAATGATGTTGGAAAAAGGTGGTAACAGGTCTGCAGATAGTACTTGAATAGAGGGAAATGAAATTCAAAATCCAAACAATGGTGTTCTTGGTGCAAAACCAAAATCGTATGGCCATGTTGTTAAAATTATATCTCATGACTTAATGATCCATTTTTCATGCTCTTAGGTTCAAATGAAAGCTCTTGGATGATACTTCAAGTTTGATGTTGGAAGATTGTTGAAATAAAGCCTTGAAATGGTAGAAAAGTGCCTTGCAAATCGTGTCCCCAAAACTGCACAAAAGAACTTAGAAAAATTTCTAAGTGTTGAGTTTTAACAATTTCAAGTTCCCTTCTTAAATAATTCATAACTTGAGAATGGTTCATCCCCTTGAGACATTCCACATATGGTTGGAAAGCTCTCAACAAGCTCTAAAACTTTCATTTGGGACTCAAGACTTGAATCCAAATGGAATGGGGTGAAAAGTGGTGTCAAAGTTGAGAAAAAGAGTGATGAAGCATGCTGAAAAATTTCTAAGTGTTGGTCAAAATGCCTTGTAAGCTCCATAACTCAAAATCCAAGCATTTTTAGACAAAAATTCATATTGAACAAATTGAAGATCTTGGAAATAGCTTTCCAATGAGCTTCGAGCCACTCCAATTGGATGTGTGGTTTAGGAGTTATGGTTCTTTCAAAATAGGCTATTAGGGGAAAAATCTCACAAATAACATCTTCCTTGGTCAAAACCCTACTTCCCTTGCAAGATACCTCATGAAACTTGATGTGGGTACTTTGTATACCCCATGAGACAATATATGATGATTAGAACCAGTAATTCTTCAATTGAACTAAAATTCCAAAAGATTAGGGTTTCAGTCAAACCCTAATTTGACTGTGAATGCACTGAGGTTAGATCTTGTAATCTTGCTTCTTCCTTATCATCTAAAGGTCTTAGGAGACTCTTGAGGATATTGATAAACCAATGGAACCAAGAATTAAGGCTTGGGAGTCCATCTTGATGAAGATCAAAGCTGTTGACTGATAAGTGCCACAGAAACCCTAGTTTAGAGGCACAGTGAGGCTGAGGCTTAAGCTTCTCTTGTTGAGGATGTATAGACCTTGAATTCTTGTTGGATGATGTCCTTTGAATGTAGATGACTTCATATGGTGAGTGAACCACACAAATCTTGACTTGATAGAGCCAATTCCTTAGTAACTTCTTCAAAACAAACCCTGATTTCAAAGTCCTTGCACTGGAGGGCTTCTGTTGACTTGACTTGTTTCCAACCACTGGTGGAGCTCCATGATGATATGTAAACCTAATTTGAACACAAAGAGACAAACTATAAGATGTGGGTTAGCTCAAACAATGCAGAGATGCTCCTAAGATGTACAAAAGCTGGATGACATCTAAGGGTAAAAATTTAGGGTACAACAGTTGCCCCTATTTAAATAGCTTTACCAGATGGCACGAGGAACGGAGATTCCAGAGGCATCAAGGTGAAAGGTATTTAAATATAGCAAACCAAAAATTTTGCCCTTAGATGGAATGCAAATGCTAAGGACAAGCGACAGACATGCACATTGTAACACCCTTCTAACCCCGCATAAAAACATACAATAAATCAGAGTAAATAATCATGCTATGCATTTAAGGGTGTCACACATAATCATAAAACATCATAAAACACTTGTCATGCTCATTAACACTTTAGTAATTTCATGCTTTTCAAAACTTCACTTAGCATGTAGCAGCGGATTCTAATCAATCATAATTGACATAAAAAGAGTTTCATACTCATCACATCAATAAACGATACTTAGGCATAAGAGCCAACTTCATACAGATCAAGTAAGCATAAAAATATAAGTAGAGTACATAGTGTAACTCTAAAACATAAACCCAACGATCTCAGTGTTACATGATCAGAGCACGACTCGACCCAACATAAATAAAGACGCTAAACAGCTGCATCGGCGGCTACCTCGCGCTACGAGCAAGTCTACTCCTCGGTACCTAAGCGATGTCGTATAAAACATCATTCCAACAGAAGGGTGAGAATTCACATCAATATTAAAATTATAAGATAATGATTATTGTAAAACATTTAAACACAAATAATAAATAATCTCACACTTCAATATTCATCAACAAGTATCACCCAAGTATCCACACAATTCATATCAAATTCCAATATTCAACAGGTCACAATCATTCACATACTTCTATATAACAATCATATATGCCATGCGACTCGATGCAAACTCAATGCAACTCATGCCATGTGGTACCAACACTTGTTATTTTTTTTCGGTTTTTACATTAAGCCGGGTCCGTTCTCTAGACCAATAACACACAAAGCCCATTCTCTAAGCTTTCAAACCCCTCTCTAGGTTTGGGACAAGTCACTAGCTTCCACGTAACTAGCAAGCATTGCCTCTTGACACAAATGATGCGTATGCACTCTATCATCATATGCAATTAAGACCATTCTCTAATCTTAATATCAAGCATATCTCAAATAATTCATCACACTTGAATTATCACACAATTGTACACACACAATTACATTTTCATAATCAAAGTATTCATACTTTAAACATCATCACCACAATTAGCAAATAACTCTCAAGGGCTAATTAGATCAAATCACAACTCACAAACACAAATTACCGATTAGATATAGACTAATTAATCAATCACTAATAATTGAATTCAATGTCCAATAATATTCACCATTCGATCAATATTTAAATAGTCAATATTAAATAAATAATCCGTATTTAATTAAATAGACCATATCCAAATAAATAATCAATTTAATATTTAACAAATATATATTATTCTAATAATTACTAATATTTCAATAGATAGTCAATATTTTAAAATGACTAATTAATATTGAATAAAAGAAATTAATATTTTAAATAACCTTTAATACCTTAATTGGATAAACAATAATTAAACTAATTAGTCTATTGCCTTAATTCATACACTACAGTAGAGAAGAGAAAAGCCTCTCATTAAGAGACCCCATGCTCATGGTAATGAGGAGAAAAGAAGCCATGTGATCAAACTATCACTCAAATAATTCAAAGAATGCCACCCATATTGTGGCTAAATCAATGAAGCAAGCTTAGATACCAGCAGTAGGTCCTGCGCACCAATTTGGGGAAAATGGACTTCACACTATTTTTAATTTTATTAATTAAGGCCACTTTGAAAGTAGTTACTCTTTATATCTGTTAGTAATGTATGTGAGTAGCCACTAAATAGCATCCCAGTATAAATTTTATTTCATGGAACATGGGTTCTTGCGCTACCACAACATAAGGACAGGGTGGTTGGTACTTGGTACTACTCCAAATCAATATACCTATATAAGCTTCAAATAATTATTAGCAAGAAAAATATTCCTGCGCATAGCTCATACTTCAGGGAGTGGATAGGAAAATATATATTATTCTTCCATGCCAACTAATTTGTTTCATTATTAAACCACAAATTCTTAACAGTGAAACAACAGGTAGCATTACAGGGACGACATAGGGGAACTGTTCATTTCCAATTTCAAACTCTATTGAGTACTCTAAACATTAAATGGGTCTCTAAAATATCATCAAAAATTAATTTCTAAACATCCAAAATTAATAATTTAAGAAATAATCATCATTCTAATTAATTTCAGTTTCATAAAAAAAATTTGGGATTATATTCTCATACTATTTCTACCCAATAATCATCACCCAATAACTCCAATAATGAGTAAAAACCCACCCTTACCTTGAATTTCTTGATGAATTTGTTCTTTGATCTTTGAGTTCCTCTCCTCTTTCCTTTCTACTCTTCCTTCTCTTCTTCTCTTCTAAGTTCTCTTCTCCCACTTTTCTTACTAACTTTCTCCTCTAAAACCCTAACTATTCATAAACCAAATGGGTCTAACCCAACCCATTACTCTTAATATTAACACCTCACCTTAAGCCCAATAATTTCCAACAATTATAATATCATATAAAATATAATAGATTAGATATTTTACTAAATACTAACAATCTAATTAAAATAAATAATTAGATAAATTCCACAATTCAATTTATTTTCAAATAATAAATTAAATCACATATTTCAATTTAGTCAATTAAATCAATTAATTCACATAAATTAAATAAACCAATTCATTGATATAAACTCAATAAATTATATAAATCAATTAATTCTTATAAATTCACTAAATCAAGTAATTCATTTAAATCAAATATTTCAAATAAATTAGATAAATCACATAAATCAATATTTAATAAATTCACTCAATAATTAATATAAATAATTAATTAAAGAAAATTGGGGTGTTACAACTCTCCCCCACTTAAAAGATTTTCGCCCTCGAAAATTACCTCAAACGAATAACTCGGGATATGACTCCCTCATCTGACTCTCAAGCTCCCAAGTCACGTTTCCACCGACCGGTCCTCCCCAAGCGACCTTCACCAACGCGATCTCTTTACCTCGAAGTTGCTTCAACTCTCGATCCTCAATTCGCATAGGTGATGTCTCCACAGTCAGGTTATCTCTCACCTGCACATCATCTACTTGGACTACATGAGACGGATCCGCAATGTATTTCCTCAACTGAGATACATGGTACACGTCATGGAGATTAGCAAGCGACGGCGGCAAAGTGATCCGATAGGCTACCTCTCCTATCCTTTGCAAGATTTGATAAGGACCAATGAAACGCGGTGTCAACTTACGCGACTTCAACGCCCTACCAACGCCAGTTATCGGAGTGACTCGAAGAAACACATGATCTCCTTCTTGAAACTCAAGTGCTTTTCTCCTCTTGTCATGATAACTCTTCTGACGACTCTGAGAAATCTTCATCTTCTCCTGAATCATCTTAATCTTATCAGTGGTTTGTTGAATGATCTCGGGTCCAACCACGACACTTTCTCCTGACTCATACCAACATAACGGTGTCCTACACCGCCTACCATACAATGCCTCAAACGGTGCCATACCGATACTAGAATGAAAGCGGTTGTTGTAAGTGAACTCAATCAAAGGCAAGTAGCTATCCCAAGCTCCTCCTTTCTCCAACACACAAGCTCTCAAAAGATCCTCAAGTGACTGAATCATCCTCTCAGTCTGTCCATCGGTTTTCGGATGATAAGCAGAACTCAACCGCAACTTCGTACCCAAGGCACCTTGCAAACTCTCCCAAAATCTCGAAGTAAACCTCGGATCTCTATCTGACACAATGCTAGATGGAATACCATGCAAACTGACAATCCTCTCAATGTACAGCTTCGCCAATCTCTCCAACGGGTAATCCATACGCATGGGAATAAAGTGAGCAGATTTCGTCAATCTGTCCACAATAACCCAAATAGCTTCAAAGTTATTCGGTGTTCTGGGTAAACCAGAAACGAAATCCATAGATATGCTATCCCATTTCCACTCAGGAATAGATAACGGTTGCATCAAACCCGACGGTTTCTGATGCTCAATCTTCGACTTCTGGCAAGTCAGACAAGAATACACAAACTCGGCAATATCCTTCTTCATACGAGGCCACCAAAATACTTTCCTCAAATCTTGGTACATCTTAGTAGCACCCAGATGAATACTTAGTCCACTACGATGTCCTTCCTCAAGAATACTCTTCTTCAACTCAACAATGTCCGGAACACAAACTCTATCACGACATCTCATGATACCGTTCTCATCAATCTGGAAATCGCCACCTTGGCCTTGATTGATCAAAGTCAACCGATCAACCAAACTCAAATCAGATTTTTGACCTCCTCGAATCTCATCGAGAATGCCACTAGTAAGCTTCAACATACCAAGTCTAACTCCATAAGAAGTCTTCTCACACACCAAACTCAAATCACGAAATTGCTCAATCATTTCCAACTCTTTTACCATCATCATCGACATATGCAAAGATTTCCTACTCAATGCATCAGCTACCACGTTTGCCTTACCCGGATGGTAATTCAAACCAAAATCATAATCTTTCAAAAGTTCCAACCATCTCCTTTGCCTCGCATTCAATTTTTTCTGATCAAGGAGATACTTCAAACTCTTATGATCACTATACACATCAAATCTCGTACCAAACAAGTAATGCCTCCAAAGTTTCAACACAAACACAACAGCGGCCAACTCTAAGTCATGCGTCGGATAATTCCTCTCATGCACTTTAAGTTGCCTTGAAGCATAAGCTACAACTTGCCGATTTTGCATTAACACACCTCCCAAACCCATCAAAGAAGCATCACAATACACAACAAATGGTTCTGACGGATTCGGTAAAATCAAAACAGGAGTTGTAGTCAATCTTCTCTTAAGCTCTTGAAAACTTTCCTCGCACTTTGCATCCCAAACAAAAGCTTGACCCTTCCTAGTCAACAGCGTCAATGGCAAGGATAACTTAGAAAATCCTTCAATAAACTTCCGATAGTAACCTGCTAAACCAAGAAAACTTCTAATCTCAAAAACTGATTTCAGAGATTCCCATTGTGATACAGCTTCAACCTTCGACGGATCAACCGCAATACCTCTACTTGAAATCACGTGTCCAAGAAAACTAACTTCCTTTAACCAAAACTCACACTTAGAAAGTTTAGCATACAACTGCTTCTCTCTCAACACAGATAACACAATCTTCAGATGCTCAGCATGTTCCTTTTCACTCTTCGAATAGATCAAAATATCATCAATGAACACAACCACAAACTTGTCCAAATAAGGATGGAAAATCCTATTCATGTACTCCATAAATACACCTGGTGCATTAGTCACACTAAATGGCATCACAGAATACTCATAATGTCCATACCTCGTTCGGAAAGCAGTCTTCTGAATATCTTTAGCCTTCACACGAATCTGATGATACCCAGATCTCAAATCTATCTTACTAAACACACTTGCACCAACCAACTGATCCATCAAATCATCAATCCTCGGAAGTGGATACTTATTCTTGATAGTCACCTTGTTCAATTGTCTATAGTCCACACAAAGTCTCATAGAACCCTCTTTCTTCTTAACCAACAAAACTGGTGCACCCCACTGTGACACACTTGGACGAATAAACCTCTTCTCAAGCAAATCCTCAAGTTGACTCTTCAACTCTTTCAACTTCGATGCGGACATACGATATGGAGCCATCGATACTGGACTAGTTCCAAGAACTAAGTCGATCGAAAACTCCCCCTCGCGTTTCGGCTGTAAATCACTTATCTCATCAGGAAAAACTTCCGGAAAGTCACGAACAATTGGTAAAGTATCAATTGCTCCACTTTCACTAATGCTCAAAGTTGCCATCAACATAAACACCTTGGCACCATCTTGCACTGACTCATTCACTTGCTTAGCAGACATAAACAAGTCTCCTTCATTCTCAGGTTCAAGGAAAATAACCGTTTTATCAAAACAGTTAATATAAACACGATTGAATTCCAACCAATTCATCCCAAGAATAACATCAAGTTGATCTAAGTGAAGACACACTAAATCAACTCCAAAGTCTCTACCAAAAATACTCAACGGACAATTCAAACACACATATGGGGTAGTTACTGAACCCATAGCAGGAGTATCAATAACCATACCACCACTCATAACAGACAACTCAAGATTCAATCTTTTCACACAATCCAACGAAATAAAAGAATGCGTAGCTCCAGTATCAATTATAGCAACCAAAGGTATACCATTAATGAAGCACGTACCTCGGATCAAACGATCTTCACTAGCAGTCTCAGATCCTGATAGAGCAAACACCTTTCCTTTCGCTTGAGCCTTCTTTGGTTTGTCACACTTGGTACTAATGTGCCCTTGCTAACCACAGTTGTAGCAAGTCACACTTGCACCGCTTCTGCACTCCATAGCTTTGTGGCCAGGCTTGCCACACTTGAAGCATTTCCGCTCAACACTTGTGCACTCAGTAGCACGATGTCCTTCAGCACCACACTGAAAACACTTCACCGGAGTGGAAGCTCCTCCCCCACCCGGCTTCTTGCTACCACCAGCTTTTTGTTTCCCCTTATCAGCAGGAGTCACATACGGCTTTCCTCTTAATTGACCTTTTCCTTTCTTATCATTCAAACTCTTATAGTGTGCAAATCGAGCTTTACTATCCTCATCATAGATCCTACTTTTGTTCACCAACTCAGAAAATTGCCTAATCTCCTGATAACCAATGGCTTGCTTGATTTCAGGCCTCAAACCATTCACATACTTAAGACACTTGGATCTTTCAGCACTAGAAGCGTTGTAGTGAGGACAATACTTAATCAACTCTTCAAATCTTGTTGCATACTCAGCCACAGTTAAGTTACCTTGCTTCAATTCAAGAAACTCAATTTCCTTCCTCCCACGAACATCTTCGGGAAAGTACTTCTCCAAAAATGCATCCTTGAAAAGATCCCAAGTAATATCAATCTCATCTTCTTCAAACCGTTGGCGAGTGTTATTCCACCAATGCTCAGCTTCCTTCACCAGCATGTGAGTGCCAAACTGCACCTTCTGCTCATCTGAACAGTTCATGACTCGAAAGATCTTCTCGATCGCTTCTAGCCATTCTTGTGCTTGATCAGGGTCGTGCGTTCCCTTGAACGACGGTGGATTGTTCTTCTGGAACCTTCCTAAAGAACGGAACTCATCATTATAATTGTTTCCAACATCTGCATGACCTTGCTGAATCTGTCCAATTGCTCCAGCCAACATCTCCAATGCTGCAGCAATCGCATCATCATTCCTACCCGCATCATTCCTACCTGCAACCATAGCTCTTGAATCCAACAACAAATTCTCGTTAGAACAAACAATACTGATAGTGCTACACACATATCAAGTACAAAAGAAACTAAACACACTAACAACTTGGTCAACTGACCGACCTTGCTCTGATACCACTAATGTAACACCCTTCTAACCCCGCATAAAAACATACAATAAATCAGAGTAAATAATCATGCTATGCATTTAAGGGTGTCACACGTAATCATAAAACATCATAAAACACTTGTCATGCTCATTAACTCTTTAGTAATTTCATGCTTTTCAAAACTTCACTTAGCATGTAGCAGCGGATTCTAATCAATCATAATTGACATAAAAAGAGTTTCATACTCATCACATCAATAAACGATACTTAGGTATAAGAGCCAACTTCATACAGATCAAGTAAGCATAAAAATATAAGTAGAGTACATAGTGTAACTCTAAAACATAAACCCAACGATCCCAGTGTTACATGATCAGAGCACGACTCGACCCAACATAAATAAAGACGCTAAACAGCTGCATCGGCGGCTACCTCGCGCTACGAGCAAGTCTACTCCTCGGTACCTAAGCGATGTCGTATAAAACACCATTCCAACAGAAGGGTGAGAATTCACATCAATATTAAAATTATAAGATAATGATTATTGTAAAACATTTAAACACAAATAATAAATAATCTCACACTTCAATATGCATCAACAAGTATCACCCAAGTATCCACACAATTCATATCAAATTCCAATATTCAACAGGTCACAATCATTCACATACTTATATATAACAATCATATATGTCATGCGACTCAATGCAAACTCAATGCAACTCATGCCATGTGGTACCAACACTTGTTATTTTTTTTCGGTTTTTACATTAAACCGGGTCCGTTCTCTAGACCAATAACACACAAAGCCCGTTCTCTAAGCTTTCAAACCCCTCTCTAGGTTTGGGACAAGTCACTAGCTCCCACGGAACTAGCAAGCATTGCCTCTTGACACAAATGATGCGTATGCACTCTATCATCATATGCAATTAAGACCATTCTCTAATCTTAATATCAAACATATCTCAAATAATTCATCACACTTGAATTATCACACAATTGTACACACACAATTACATTTTCATAATCAAAGTATTCATACTTTAAACATCATCACCACAATTAGCAAATAACTCTCAAGGGCTAATTAGATCCAATCACAACTCACAAACACAAATTACCGATTAGATATAGACTAATTAATCAATCACTAATAATTGAATTCAATGTCCAATAATATTCACCATTCGATCAATATTTAAATAGTCAATATTAAATAAATAATCCGTATTTAATTAAATAGACCATATACAAATAAATAATCAATTTAATATTTAACAAATATATATTATTCTAATAATTACTAATATTTCAATAGATAGTCAATATTTTAAAATGACTAATTAATATTGAATAAAAGAAATTAATATTTTAAATAACCTTTAATGCCGTAATTGGATAAACAATAATTAAACTAATTAGTCTATTGCCTTAATTCATACACTACAGTAGAGAAGAGAAAAGCCTCTCATTAAGGGACCCCATGCTCATGGTAATGAGGAGAAAAGAAGCCATGTGATCAAACTATCACTCAAATAATTCAAAGAATGCCACCCATATTGTGGCTAAATCAATGAAGCAAGCTTATATACCAGCAGTAGGTCCTGCGCACCAATTTGGGGAAAATGGACTTCACACTATTTTTAATTTTATTAATTAAGGCCACTTTGAAAGTAGTTAGTCTTTATATCTGTTAGTAATGTATGTGAGTAGCCACTAAATAGCATCCCAGTATAAATTTTATTTCATGGAACATGGGTTCTTGCGCTACCACAGCATAAGGACAGGGTGGTTGGTACTTGGTACTACTCCAAATCAATATACCTATATAAGCTTCAAATAATTATTAGCAAGAAAAATATTCCTGCGCATAGCTCATACTTCAGGGAGTGGATAGGAAAATATATATTATTCTTCCATGCCAACTAATTTGTTTCATGATTAAACCACAAATTCTTAACAGTGAAACAACAGGTAGCATTACAGGGACGACATAGGGGAACTGTTCATTTCCAATTTCAAACTCTATTGAGTACTCTAAACATTAAATGGTTCTCTAAAATATCATCAAAAATTAATTTCTAAACATCCAAAATTAATAATTTAAGAAATAATCATCATTCTAATTAATTTCAGTTTCATAAAAAAAAATTGGGATTATATTCTCATACTATTTCTACCCAATAATCATCACCCAATAACTCCAATAATGAGTAAAAACCCACCCTTACCTTGAATTTCTTGATGAATTTGTTCCTTGATCTTTGAGTTCCTCTCCTCTTTCCTTTCTACTCTTCCTTCTCTTCTTCTCTTCTAAGTTCTCTTCTCCCACTTTTCTTACTAACTTTCTCCTCTAAAACCCTAACTATTCATAATCAAACCAAATGGGCCTCACCTTAAGCCCAATAATTTCCAACAATTATAATATCATATAAAATATAATAGATTAGATATTTTACTAAATACTAACAATCTAATTAAAATAAATAATTAGATAAATTCCATAATTCAATTTATTTTCAAATAATAAATTAAATCACATATTTCAATTTAGTCAATTAAATCAATTAATTCACATAAATTAAGTAAACCAATTCATTGATATAAACTCAATAAATTATATAAATCAATTAATTCTTATAAATTCACTAAATCAAGTAATTCATTTAAATCAAATATTTCAAATAAATTAGATAAATCACATAAATCAATATTTAATAAATTCACTCAATAATTAATATAAATAATTAATTAATGAAAATCGGGGTGTTACACACATGCTGACATGCCATGCACTTCTAAAATGATGATATGATGCCATGAATGCAAGAGATGCAGACAGACCAGGCACCAAGGACAACAGGAAGTGAACACACAAAAAACTTCACCGGGAAAGACGAAAGCTAGTATCCACAAGCAAAGGCTCACTGGGGATACAGGCCAACCAACAAAGGAAACTTACCGGGGAGACTCCAAAGAAACACTGGGAAAAACTAAAAGCAATCTCCACTTGGGAAAGATCCAGGGAGATGGACTACTGGGGACAAGACAAACCCACACTCTTTCTGGGCACGAAACCAGAAAGAAAACAACAATCACTAGGGATCAGCTCAAAGGACAGACAAACAACCAAACAAAGACTTCCTGGGGATCTTATGCTGAAGAGTTCAAAATGGGATCTTCAAGAAAAACCAGGAAGACAGAGACAAACTCTGCGCACTAGATAGGAGTCTTAAAGTTGAATAAATTTGTTCCAAGAAACTTAGCTTAAAGCAATTTCAGAAAAGAAACAAGATAAGGGGTTCAATGTCCGACACGATTCGAACAAGAACAGTTTTAAAAATCTTTAATGCTAAACTTCTTGGGGAACAACGAAAGGTTTTAAAGGTTAAGACCGAACAAGCACGACGCAAAGCAAATCGAGAATGTCTTTACTTCACTAGGGAAATAAAGACAGGCACAAACAAAAGACCACAATCAACACAAAGCACAAAGATGCGAAGATGCTAGGGTATGATGCATATGCTTAGCTATATGCAAGAAACGACGCGAACGAAGCAAGACAGGAAAGAAGAAAGGATAACACAAGCCAACACCCTGAAACTCAAACATCAAGGAAAACCAGGGCAATCTTCTTTTCTCTGGAGATGGCAGATCCATGCCAAAAATACAATACTACTAATTCTTCTTGTACCAACTTGATTCCACAAAACAACTTGATACTAGAGTAAAACTCCGTTTATCTTTGTGTTTTCTTAGAAAATCCGCTTCCAAGAATCAGATGAAAATGACGAAGTTATTGCATTCAAAGACCAATAACAACTCTAGTGACTAAGAACTTCAGTTGTCGCAAAACTTGAGCTTCTCTGGGGACTCCTGCATAAAGATTTGGGGTTTAAATGGGAACATGGTTAATGAGTCAAGAATAGACTCTGGTATCCATATCAGCTGGTTGAGACAACACATAATCTGCTTCATGAAGGAAAACCGGTAGGAGCCAGAAAGGTAACCTCATTGGGGATAGAACCAAGAAATGGGCTCCAATAAAGGTATCTAGAATGATTGATCATCAAGGCCGAACGCAACTAGATGAAATTCTAGAAAGGATCCGCAATGAAGGTTGAACCGAAAAACGGTCTTCACTGGGAAAAGATATCCAAAGTGATGGAACAACAGGTTTAAGTATGACCGGTTGGCACTTTGGAAAAAGAAGAACCTTATTGGAGATTGAACCAAGAAATGGGCCCCAATAAAGTATCTAGGATGGTTGATCATCCAGTCTAACGTGACTAAATGACATCCTAGAAACACCTCTAAAGTGATGGAACAACAGGTTCAAGTATAACCGGTTGGCTCTTTAGAAGTAACCTCTAAAGTGATGGAACAACAGGTTCAAGTATGACCGGTTGGCGCTTTAGAAGTAACCTTGTTGGAGATAGAACCAAGAAATGGGTTCCAACAAAGTATCTAGAATGATAGGTTAGTACCGGTGTTGCATAACCGAAGATAAAGCTTCCTGGGGAATACCCATTTACGGTTGCGAAGAGATTAAATAGTACCAGAGATAGATAAGCTGCTTATAAGAGACTGTCAAGCTTCTTCAAGGGATTACTGCTTCAAAGATATGTTGATATCACAATAATGTTGGAGAAATAATTGTCTCCAATGAGGTTCTTGAGATTCTTCTTGCGAGATACAGTTCAAAATAAATGCACGTTCAGAGATAGGTTTGAAAACCACACCTGCCAGGGACCAAAGTTCAATCTAGGAACAAACTAGAAAGAAACGGTCAAACAAGACTCCAATTGAGGAATGAACTCAAATGGAGTTTATCTTATCCAAATGTGGAAAAGATAACTGAACCAATCATCGTCCACGAGAATCAAACTCTGTGGGGAATCCAGAAAAGGATGGGCACTTTATGCCTAGGGCCGACTATCTATTGGAGTGAATAGACAAACCCAGTCACTTGGGGAGATAATCGCCAAAGTGAACCCAAACAGGAAAACACCAGAAAAGGAAGTAGAAATGCTAAGATGATATGCATATGAGTGCTCATGTAATGCTTATGCTTATGCTGACAAAACAGACAAGTGAAACTGAAGGTAAAGAAAACATCTCGACAAGGATACCCATCCAAACTCAACAGGTTAGACCAATACTGGGGATGGAGAAGAATCAACAACTTCATTGGTGAAGATAGTATTCCACTTGAGGTATAATATCATGAGCTGGATTCCTTTGTTGGTGGAGAATCCATAGAGAATGGCCGAGATTAGCTGAAGTAACAGCTTAATGGGGAATTATCAAAGGAATATCACAAGAAACAAATTGACTCTGCATCCTACTGGCATAATGATGATCTTTAAATCTTATCTGCCCCAGGCTATATGATCTGTCGAAAGATGATGACAAGAGGATTTTATAGAAGAATTGGCATACAAGGTGCTTCAATATCTTCAAAATCTTGGACAGATTTCGGCGTGATTTCCCCAAATTAACTGCATTCACACGATGAGGTCCTTGAACTCGCTTTAGACTGGTTTTTTGATGATTGGGGAAGAGATGCCCCAGACTGATTGGCCTTTTAGAGATTTACCGAATCTTGACTTAACTGCCTCTGATAGCTAATCAAAAGGATTTTACAGAAGAATTGGCATACCAGATGCCTCAATATCTTCAAACTTTTAAAGGGGAAATGGCATATCTGCCCCTGTCCAACTGTATTTGTAACACTCAAGCTGTAGTAGAAACGACTGAGGAACAAAACTTGCCCTTGCTGATGGGTCACTGAAGACAGAACTTGTCATAAGATGATCTCAGGAATATTTGCTCCAATATTCTGAGCTGCAGCGTTCTGCCTCTGATTTGTCAACTCTCACTTGGTTTCCCCTGACTGAGTCAAATTTCCTTTATCAAGTTAAATTCCTCGACTGACCACATTTGTTGGGATTCCTTTATATCGAATGGTATTGCAAACAAGCGTTGTTCATTAAAATTAGCAAAGTTATGCAAAAATTCATGCAAGGCTTAAAATTAAAGCTTTTGATGGAAGCACACGCTGATTGATTAAATCAAGAACAAAGGTGGATCTGATTATTACAAAAGAAGTGATCAACACACGCGAAATAGCAAAGATTATTAGGAGTCAGGTTACCCAACCTTGCTGTAGCATGCTTTTCAAAACAACCTTACCTCAATTAGGTCTTTAGGCGTTGTAATGTGGTATGGTTCATGGTTTATGAAACGAAAGATAAAGGCTCAAATCCTAAGCTCAGTTAACTCAAGATATACGTTCAAATCTCCGAAAATAGGAAGTCACTTGATTTGAAAGCTGACTGGCGCCTTATATGAAACGCTCGTGTTTGAAATGCATAACCGAGTTAAACTGAGAACTACCCTTCCCCAAGGTTGAGATTGAAGGGTTTTTTTGTGCAAGGAAAGGAAACTTCTAGGCTCGAAAGGGGTTAACAAGGGATGTATTGAAACAATGCCCTACATCCTCGACGAGGTTAATTTAAAGGCATACCACAGCAATTATGAACATGAGGTTTTCATCATTCTCCCTAATCTTTGCTTAAACAAATAGTTGAAAAAGGGAGTGAAACAAGGTGAAGATGCGATAAAAATATATGAGTGAAACGAATGGACTTAACCAAAAGATGCATAAATATTTTGTTAATGTTTCTAATTTAACAGTACAACAAAGCTCATAAGCAAATACCAGTACAATTAAAGAAAATACAAAGCACAGCCAACCAAAGATTTCAGCTTCCGGGTCCGAACGAAAAGAAGTCTTCACCACCAATCACTTGTTCCTTGTGGTATCGAACATTGAGAGGCCTTGTCGGTCCTTTGCCTTTTGCTTCAAGAGTTGAGGTACCAACGTTTGAAGTACCTTCCTGAGGTTTCAAATTCTTCAGCAAGCTCATCAGCTTCTCTTCAAATTCCTTGCATTCTTCAATGGGATGTCCAATGGTCCCAGTGCAGAATTTGCATTCAGTCTTTGGGCGGTCTTCTTCGAAGATTAAGTCCTTGTCGAGGATCAGTTCTTGCACAAAATATCCTAAAGCTCAAAAATTGTCCAAATCGTGCCCTTCAGCTCCCTTATGGAATTCACAAGTTAGGTTGGGATCATACCAAGCTCCCCGGAAAAGTGTGAGAAGTCGTGGATTCACCAACTTGCTCTTCATCAGCAGTGGGAAGAGTTTGCTCAAAGGTACAGGGATAGGCCGGTGGTTAAATTTTCCTCTTTTGGTAGCACACTTCTTCTTATTTCGGCCTTGAGAACCTTGAGGAGAATCATCTATTGGAGTCTGAAATGCCCTTTTGGTAGATACCTGACGGCGGTTACATTCTAGCCCAGGAACAAGACCACAGGCCGGCTGGTATGGGAGATCCTCAGGAGATGGTAAAGGATTGTTCTTGGACTGGGAGTCGTTGAAAGATAAAATATTCCTTTCCACTAGATCCCTCACAATATGTTTCAAAGTAAAACAACCTTCTAAGTCATGGCCTGGTGCACCTTCATGGAATGTACAATGAGCATTGGGATTGTAAGACGGCAGAAGCGGATCAGGAGGTGGGCCTGATGACCTTGTAGTTATTAATCCTTGTTGCACCAAAGCAGGATACAATGTTGTATACGTCATAGGAATGGGAGGAATCGGAGGCCTACCACCCTGTCTCTTATCTGGAACGTTTTGACGAGAAACTTGAGTTTGTTGTGGATAAGCAGGAGCGTTGGGCGCTCGTTGATACACTGGTGGTTGAGGAACCGGCTCATAAACAGAAGTTTGATCGTTGAATGTTGGCATGATAGGGTGTATGTGATTCTCCTTTTCCATTAGAGCTTGCAAAGTTTCTAGACCCCAATTCATATGGCATTTGAGGATTCTGACTTCTTCTTTCAGCTTTTCCTGGTTCTCCAGAATTTCCTTCATCGTTGCCATTGTCCTGAATGCAGACTAGGTATCCTTATCGAGTCGGAAAATCAGGGTGACGGGTGTTGAGAACAAGACAACAATAAGACGCGGAGGAATGCACATGCATATGTAAAAATGTAAAGGAGATGCTGATGCAAGCCGAATGGTTTCAAGGAACTCAAAGGCAAGTTGCAAAAAAATTTGGAAAACTGAAGAGTTTTTTTTGTTTTAAAATCCAAGCTCTATTGATCTTTGAAAAGGAAACCAACATTTGAGTTCCTCGAAACCAAAGGGCTAAGAATGCTTGAATGTAGAGATGCAAAAAGCACACAAACACAAACATATGCACACAAAGCAAAACAAACAAACCCTAGGTTTAGGTCCCATGAATGGAGCCATGGTCTACCCATCCCAAAAGGTATGTACTATGGTTTTCACCTGCCGAACAAGGTTCTAATGGGTTCCCAGAGTCTATAATCCATCTTTCGGATTTTGTCGACTTCCCAGATGACTTGGTAATCAACAAAATTCTCAAGAGAACCTCGTCTGAGTGTAGTATCGCGTGACAACCAATTTATAAATAGACTCCATCATGGTCACCGCACTACATTTAAAAGGCTTAAGTGGGGTTTGGTAACTACGGTTCTCAACCTCAATGGCAAATTCATTGAGAGTAGCACGTTTTCACGAAAAGGATCGTTCAACATGACTAAACTCTCAAGAAGGCCTAAGCTGAGTGGTGGTGTCTCAAGTTAACTTTTTCAGGAATCGACTCCTTCAAAGCCCCCTTGAATATACCATCGTCCTATCATAAGTGCACTTGAAATCCGGGTATAGGATTTATCTCACTCATAGATGCCAACCCAAATCAAACAGGATACTTAAACAAGAACAGATATACAAGCAGATAAGCATACAAGCAATCATACAAGTAGATAAGCAAACATGAATAACATAAAGACAAGATAGGCTTAACCCTCTTAGGAAAGGACCAGCAATAGGTCTAACAGTCCCCAGTGAAGTCGCCATTTCTGTTGCGGTGAAAATCGGATAACAAATTATTAATTAATTTGCATCATATTTCTTTTACAACCGACGTTGATTTATCCAAAGGAAAGGTTCAAGATCGTTAGAAAATCCTAAAGGGAAAGATCTAAGGTTCGGGGGTTGGTTACGCCTAGGGAAGGTATTAGCACCCTAAACGTCCGTAGTACTCTACGGGAACCTCTTGTTAATGTTATCTTATGTTTGCTAAGGGTTCTATGCTAAAGGTTGAAACCCTAGGGGTTAGTATCTAAGTATACTCGATAAAGCATCGCACTTTATGCCTACGTATCCTCGGGAATAGAATCAGAGTATGCGTAGTTCTACTTCTACTGAATGATTGACTGTGGTCAAATATTCAGAGGGGAAATAAGTACAAGCTCATTGTAGAGTTTAGGAACTCTCTAGATCTAGTTGTAATAGACCTATGTTGAAGTTTAGTCAGTAGGGGGAAGTGATAAATTCATTAGGATGAATATCACTAAGAGTTGAAGAACTCCTCCTAAGGCTAGTTATGATTTCTATGGCTCTGATGAGGCCAAGAAATGAAATTATCCTAAGAGGTTACTTAGGTTAAGGTGGGGGTCAATGACTTTAAGAGTCAATGCTATTTCACCTTCCTTTGGAATAGGGGGAAAATAAGTTGATAATAAACAATAGGTAAGACATGATAAAAGCTAAAACATTGATATAGTATGAGAAAACAAACATAAGCATGAGAATGGCAATATGTTTATGACAAAAGATATGTATAAGATGAACATGATTAAAAGAGTACATCAAATATGCTTCAATCTTTAGGAAGACAAACATAAAGGATGATTAAAAGAACACATCAATATGCTTCAATCTTTAGGAAGACAAACATATAGAAGGATATACAAGAACACATCAATATGCTTCAATCTTTAGGAAGACAAACATAGAGAATGATTAAGGGTGACATTTAAAGAAGGATAATATTCATATTTAAAGTCAAGCATATGGCCAATCAACATGGATATATTAACTTAAGAATTAAACAAGTCAAAGATGCTTAAAAAAATGATGCTTAAAAAAATGATGTTAGTAATTAAACCAACAATTGATAATTAATTGACAAGGCAATTGAAATTAACAATTAACAACACAAAAAGTAATTAAAAATTAACCACATATGGGTAATTAACATTTAGAAATTAACAATTAATCATACATTGAAAATCTCAAAATTAAGACACAAATTGATAATTTAACAACACAATTGAGAATAACAATTAATAACACAAATAGGATTAACAATGCATTTAAAATTAAAAGCTTAATAAAACAATTAACAATTAACAATATAATTAGTAAAACATATCACATACTAATTAATTAAACACAAAAATAATTAACAATTAAACTGAAATTAAACAACATTAAGCAAAACAAATAAAAATATGGAATAAAATAAAAAAGAAATAAACATGCAGGGGGTGTGTATGAGTAACGTCTGGCTAGTTTAAAAACAAGAGGAAGTTAATTGGGCCAGAACATGGGGGTGCTGGTAGCAGGATGGGGTGCAAGGCCCATGTTGGGGAATACCAAGGCAATCAGGCGAAAATGAAAAAAAACAATCAAAAGGGTTGATCCAAGGATCGAACCCGGGCATGGCAAGTCATAGGTGAGTTTAGTGCAAGTGTGTGACCGTTGGGACGACAGATACATCCATTAATAACATGCCTCAATAAATTAACAAACCAGAACAAGTCATGAAAAATTAAAGAAGCAACACACGCGCATGCAGACGTGGTGTAGTGTGTGGCATGTGATAGTGTAATGATAATTGGACGTGGGGTAGTGTGTGCTTCAGACAAATTACAAGCAAAACAACCAATTACCACGCATGGAAAATATGGAATATATGCAAAACATAAAAGCTGCTATCATGTTTCAATAACATACCAAAACAAATACTCAATTTCACTTCAACCTAAATTAACCAAAACTTAACCAAACAACATGAAGTAAAACACCAAAATGGAGCACTTGCCACGTAGAACATAATGGAAACCTAAACTGAACAAGATAGTGGTTCAAAACAAAAACAGTAGGCAAGTGAAAACCAAGGTCCAAACTAAAAATTCAGTTAGTTGAAAAAATGATGAATCCAATCTGCTTCAAATTTTAATTAACAAGCTTGTTTCCAAAATCATCAATCAGCATGCTATATGATAAACACAACTCTTGTACACGATAACAAACATTAAGAGCTACAAAACTAGCATGAGTTGGAAATGAAACCAAAACAGTCAGTACATTCAAACCATCAGTTCAACATTATAGTAAGACTTCAATCAAAATATTCTAGCATGATATCAACATGTTATTTTGAGCAAAACAATCCAAATGGTTTAACTGAACTCGTGTGTGAACAAGGTGTTGGTGAGCAGAAGGCAAAAGCATCCAAACTTTAAAAATGATAACAAAACTATGCTCCATTCACAGAGACATAAAGTGTGACAATTGAAACACATATTCCAAGAACAAAACCAAACCAGTATGAACATTCAGACAATACCCAAAGCAAAAACAGGTTTAGAGATAGTATCAAACAAGATTTGGCATGTTTTCAAGTCAAACGTACACATAATGAGCATTACTTTGGTTCTAAACTTCAGTTATAAAAAAACAAAACCTAACAGCATACTTCCACATATCATTCATTGTAAAGCGTGTGTGGTGTTCAAGTGATAGTTTACAAGCATGGATATACTAACATCAACCGTAACAAATGCATACATCTCAGCCATATTCAAGAACGCGCAAGGACAAACACTTAGTAGCATATCATCATGAAAGTTAACACACCATACATTCTGAGATCAACAGCCAAAATCATTACAACATTTTAACATGGGCTCGTGGTAGTATTACAATAGCATTTCAAGGTAAAATAGCGACACATATGAACATGTATAACATTTAGATCACACAAATTTGTGAATAAACTAAACATACCAGCATGCTTATCAACACATACACACGCATGATAAAGGTTGACATATTATACTTCTAAAGGCAACATGGCATTTCAAGACAACAAATAGAAACAGAATGCACATAAGATCATGGTTCACTGACCCTAACCCTACAACCTTGCAAACACGACTAGCCAACACACTATGCAACACATAATTTTCTTAACTCAAACCAAACATCATCCATAAAATGAAACCAGTAAAAACATTACAACAGAATACTACATATATCACAGAAGTTCAAAAAAAGAACAAGATCTTCGTACTCAAAAACCAAAACTAAACAGTCTCTAACATAGATTAGAGATAGCATTCACAACAAGCATTTAAAGTAAAACAGCATGCATCAAAAGAACAAGTATTTTAACATCAACCATACAAACTTCATGACAAAACTAGAAAAACATGATTAACAAAACAAGCTTACACGTGAAAGATTAAAGCTAGGGCAGCCATGGAATTTTCTCACACTCATCATGCAGTTCATATATAATATATACCACAAGCACTTTAAATATTAAAAAAAAACAACAATATAGGTGATCTAACATAAGTAATGCAATACAGTTATCATGGTGTGATGAGCATGGTAAATAAGAGTTTGAAGCTTACCTCTTTTCCATGCAAATTTGCAAGAACTTTCTCCTTCTCCCAGCTAGCTCCTCGTGTGCTCCAAAGAAGTGACTTTGAGATTTTAGTATTATTGTTGATGATTGTGTGTGGAAATGAAGAAGAGGAGGGCTGCTTTTATAGTGAATCAGCTGGTCCGAGAGAGAGCAAAAACCAACGTGCCAAGAGTTTATTTTGGAGAGAAATATCAAGGGAAGATTTGGAGATGGCTTGTGGCTGGTCTGAGCAACATGGAGCCACGTGAATCTTCTTTTATGCCACTAGGTCAGAGAGAAATAGCATGCTCTTGGCTTGTGTCCTTTGGTCCAAGGTAGTGTACGAAGGAAATGGTTTAAGGTAGCTTGCAAAGGTAACTATGATAGTACAAAAGCAACAATGGGCAGCGTGTTTTAGGGTTGAAATGATGTTGGAAAAAGGTGGTAACAGGTCCGCAGATAGTACTTGAATAGAGGGAAATGAAATTCAAAATCGAAACAATGGTGTTCTTGGTGCAAAACCAAAATCGTATGGCCATGTTGTTAAAATTATATCTCATGACTTAATGATCCATTTTTCATGCTCTTAGGTTCAAATGAAAGCTCTTGGATGATACTTCAAGTTTGATGTTGGAAGATTGTTGAAATAAAGCCTTGAAATGGTAGAAAAGTGCCTTGCAAATCGTGTCCCCAAAACTGCCCAAAAGAACTTAAAAAAATTTCTAAGTGTTGAGTTTTAACAATTTCAAGTGCCCTTCTTAAATAATTCATAACTTGAGAATGGTTCATCTCCTTGAGACATTCCATATATGGTTGGAAAGCTCTCAACGAGCTCTACAACTTTCATTTGGGACTCAAGACTTGAATCCAAATGGAAAGGGGTGAAAAGTGGCGCCAAAGTTGAGAAAAAGAGTGATGAAGCATGCTGAAAAATTTCTAAGTGTTGGTCAAAATGCCTTGTAAGCTCCATAACTCAAAATCCAAGCATTTTTAGACAAAAATTCATATTGAACAAATTGAAGATCTTGGAAAGAGCTTTCCAATGATCTTTGAGCCACTCCAATTGGATGTGTGGTTTAGGAGTTATGGTTCTTTCAAAATAGGCTATTAGGGGAAAAATCTCACAAATGACATCTTCCTTGGTCAAAACCCTACTTCCCTTGCAAGATACCTCATGAAACTTGATGTGGGTACTTTGTATACCCCATGAGACAATATATGATGATTAGAACCAATAATTCTTCAATTGAACCAAAATTCCAAAAGATTAGGTTTTCAGTCAAACCCTAATTTGATTGTGAATGCACTGAGGTTAGATCTTGTAATCTTGCTTCTTCCTTCTCATATAAAGTTCTTAGGAGACTCTTGAGGATATTGATAAACCAATGGAACTAAGAATTAAGGCTTGGGAGTCCATCTTGATGAAGATCAAAGCTGTTGACTGATAAGTGCCACAGAAACCCTAGTTTAGAGGCACAGTGAGGCTGAGGCTTAAGCTTCTCTTGTTGAGGATGTATAGACCTTGAATTCTTGTTGGATGATGTCCTTTGAATGTAGATGACTTCATATGGTGAGTGAACCACACAAATCTTGACTTGATAGAGCCAATTCCTTAGTAACTTCTTCAGAGCAAACCCTGATTTCAAAGTCCTTGCACTGGAGGGCTTCTGTTGACTTGACTTGTTTCCAACCACTGGTGGAGCTCCATGATGATATGTAAACCTAATTTGAACACAAAGAGACAAACTACAAGATGTGGGTTAGCTCAAACAATGCAGAGATGCTCCTAAGATGTACAAAAGCTGGATGACATCTAAGGGTAAAAATTTAGGGTACAACAGTTGCCCCTATTTAAATAGCTTTACCAGATGGCACGAGGAACAGAGATTCCAGAGGCATCAAGGTGAAAGGTATTTAAATATAGCAAACCAAAAATTTTTCCCTTAGATGGAATGCAAATGCTAAGGACAAGCGACAAACATGCACATGCTGACATGCCATGAACTTCTAAAATGATGATATGATGCCATGAATGCAAGAGATGCAGACAGACCAGACACCAAGGACAACAGGAAGCGAACACACAAAAAACTTCGCCGGGAAAGACGAAAGCTATTATCCACAAGCAAAGGCTCACTAGGGATACATGCCAACCAACAAAGGAGACTTACCGGGGAGACTCCAAAGAAACACTGGGAAAAACCAAAAGCAATCTCCACTGAGGAAAGATCCAGGGAGATGGACTACTGGGGACAAAACAAACCCACACTCTTTCTGGGCACAAAACCAGAAAGAAAATAACAATCACTAGGGATCAGCTCAAAGGACAGACAAACAACCAAACAAAGACTTCCTGGGGATCTTATGCTGAAGAGTTCAAAATGGGATCTTCAAGAAAATCCAGGAAGACAGAGACAAACTCTGCGCACTAGATAGGAGTCTTAAAGTTGAATAAATTTGTTCCAAGAAACTTAGCTTAAAGCAATTTCAGAAAAGAAACAAGATAAGGGGTTCAATGTCCGACACTATTTGAACAAGAACAGTTTTAAAAATCTTTAATGCTAAACTTCTTGGGGAACAGCGAAAGGTTTTAAAGATTCAAATCTGGCACGCAAAGGTTAAGACCGAACAAGCACGACGCAAAGCAAACCGGGAATATCTTTACTTCAATGGGGAAACAAAACGACACTATTCCAAAATCCTGACATAATTAAATCGGCCAACAATCTAAAAACCATTTTAATAAGAAAGTACATTTTATTAGCTGTCCAACGATATCAAGAATGTTAAAAATGGATAAACGAGTCAAAAGGTATGGACATAACGAGAAATGGTATCGCGAAAAAACACAATTCTGCACTCTCCTGGCCGTACGCGTATTGCCCTAAGCCATACGCGTATTGCCTTGCTCACTCGCCCATCCATACGCGTATTGCCCAAAGTCATACATGTATGGGCAGACACTGATTTTTCCCAAAAATTCCTTTTAAAACCCTAATACGCGTATTGCCTTACTTCATACGCGTATTGCCCAAAACCGTACGCGTACCATTACGCAAATGAGCAGATGCCCGAGAAAATGCAACCCCAATAGGCGTATTTCCCACATTTCTGCATGGCCATACGCATATTGCCTTAACCAATAGGCGTATTGCCTTGGGTGATACGCGTATGGGCAGCGTGAAAACCAGAAATTTTCCTGCATAATGGGTTTGCGAAAATGCTCCATTTTCCCTTCCAATTCACTTCTAAACACCAAAAAAATACCAATTGGATACACAACAACACATATCTAGCATGTATCAATCATAAGGAATACCAAAACATGATTTTTGTGCAAAATTTCTCATTTTCTAACAATGTCAAACTAACTCTAAAACTCAATAAAACTCTACTCTAAAGTGTCTAACTAGAACCCACCTGGAATACAAGATGAGGACGATGAAGCTGAGATGAAAAGATTGGAGATAGGTTGAAGATCCTAGTCCTTGAGCTCTTGAGAAATTTTCCTCTTCTTTCCTTCCTTTTCCTTCCTTTTTCCTTCTCCTCCAATTCTCTCTCCAAGTTACTAACTTTTCAAATTAGGAAAAGGAAAAGAAAATAGACATAGGAAACATTAATTGGTAATACTACTAATTATCCAAATTATCTCAATTGCACCAATTAATAAAACTCCAAGTTAAATAATATTAATCTAATCAATTCCGAGTTCGTCAGTTTACTCTAATTACTTTATCCAATAATTGCTCAGAGTACATCGGAACCCAGTTGATCAGAATAATATTATCCAAAATGTTCATAAAATTATGGGGTATTACATCCTCCCCCCCTTAAATAGAAATTCTCCCCCGAATTTAAATGATTACCTGAACAGATGAGGGTAGACCTCCCGCATTTCCGATTCCAATTCCCAAGTTGCATCTCCTGGATGCGTCTCATCCCACTGGACCTTAACAAGAGGAATCTCTTTATTTCTTAACACTTTAGTTTCTCTTCCTGTGATACGACTCGGTTGAGGCTCAAACGTCAAATCAGCTTCTATCTCAATTGTATCTGGTAAAATTGGCTGAAGAGGATCTGGGACAAATTTTCGAAGCTGAGACACATGAAGAACGTCGTGTATCTCTGACAGAGAAGGCGGTAAGGCTAATCTGTAAGCTACTTCTCCAATTCTTTCTAAGACTTGATACGGTCCCACGTATCTTGGACTTAACTTCTGCGATTTAAATGGTCCTTTCCATCTCAGTCTCGGAGTAACCTTCAAAAATACACGATCCCCCTCATCAAATTCCAACGGTCTCCTACGGTTGTCCGCATAGCTTTTCTGATGATCTTGGGCTTGTTTAACTTTTCCACGAATCATTCTAATCTTTTCTGTGGTCTCATGAATAATCTCAGGACCCAAAATTCTATCGTCACCAACCTCCGCCCAACAAAATGGCGTTCTACACTTCCTACCATATAACGCCTCATAAGGTGCCATACCAATACTTGCATAATAACTGTTATTACAAGAGAATTCGATCAACAGAAAAAGTTCTATCCAATTTCCTCCACTTTCAAGTACACAAGCTCTCAACATGCCCTCCATAGTTTGTATTGTCCGTTCCGTCTAACCGTCCGTTTGCGGATGATTCGACGTGCTCAAACATAACCTCGTTCCCATGGCTAGTTGAAAAGCTCTCCAAAATCTGGAATTAAACTTTGGATCTCTATCCGAAATGATACTAGTAGGGATACCATGCAATCTTACTATTTCTGAAATGAACAACCTTGCGAGATGACTCGCCTTGTAGGTAGTCTTCACAGCTAAGAAATGCGCGGATTTCGTTAACCGGTCCACAATTACCCAAATCGAATCATAACCACCTTGTGCACGGGGTAATCCCACTGCGAAGTCCATCGAAATACTATCCCATTTCCACATCGGAATTTCTAGAGGTTGTAACAAGCCACCTGGCCTTTGGTGCTCAATCTTCACTTGTTGGCACACCGCACATTCCGACGCATACACCGCAATATCCTTTTTCATCCCGGGCCACCAATAGTCCCTCTTTAAATCTTGATACATCTTTGAAGACCCCGGATGTATAGTAAAAGCACCCATATGCGCTTCTTCCAAAATCCTTCTTTTTAACTTAGTGTTATCCGGAACACAAATCCTTTGGTTAAACAAAATAGTTCCGTCGATAGCTCGCACAAAACCCGGTTGCAATAACACTTCTTGCAACTTCTCGTCTAACCCTTGCTCTTGTTGGATTTCTTCCCTAAGAGTAGAAGAGACATTCAAATTCCCCATAATTACACAATTTGGAGTCCAGTTAAATTGAAGATTTAGATCTCTAAACTTTTCCATTAAGGTATACTCTAACATCATCAACTCGGCATTATGCAACACCTTCCTACTCAATGCATCCGCCACCTTATTTGCTTTACCCGGATGGTATTTTAACTCCAAGTCATAATCCTTCAAATATTCCATCCATCTCCTGTGACGCATGTTCAACTCTTTTTTATCAAATAAGTACTTTAAGCTCTTGTGGTCGCTAAACATCTCAAAACATACACCATACAAATAGTGACGCCACACTTTCAAAGTAAATACAACTGCCGCCAACTCCAAATCATGCGTTGGGTAGTTCTCTTCATAGACTTTCAACTGTCGTGAAGGATAAGTCACTACATGTCCCTCCTGCATTAACACACTGCCTAATCCCTTCTTCGATGCATCACAATATACCTCATACGACTTGATAGAATCAGGAATAACCAAAATAGGAGCTGTTGTCAATCTCTCCTTCAAACTCCTAAAACTTCTTTCACAAGCCGAATCCCACCCATACGAATAATCCTTCAGAGTAAGTCTCGTCAATGGTAAAGCCAGTTGCGAAAATCCCTTGATAAACCTTCTGTAGTACCCTGCCAATCCCAAGAAACTTCTAACTTCAGGAGCATTCTTCGGTCTCTCCCAATTAATCACTGCTTCAACTTTGGATGGATCGACCGCTACACCTCCCTGGGATATGACATGACCGAGAAAATTAACCTCAGACATCCAAAACTCACACTTACTTAACTTAGCAAAAAGTTGCTTCTCTTGTAAGATGGATAAAACAATTCTTAGGTGTTCTCCGTGCTCTTGAGGATCACGAGAATAAATAAGAATGTCATCAATGAAAATCACCACAAATTGGTCCAAGTAAGGTTGGAATATCCGATTCATATAATCCATGAAAACTGACGGGGCATTCGTCACACCGAAAGGCATCACCAAAAATTCATAATGGCCATAACGGGTTCTAAACGCAGTCTTTGTTACATATGAACTCTTCACACTAATCAGATGATAACCCGACCATAAATTAATCTTCGAGAACACACAGGCTCCTTTCAATTGATCTAACAGGTCGTCTATCCTTGGTAATGGGTATTTTTTCTTGATGGTAACCTTATTTAACTGACGGTAATCAATACACAACCGCATTCCACCATCCTTTTTCTTTACCAATAACACTGGAGCTCCCCAGGGCGAAACACTGGGTCGAACGAAATGCTTAGCCAACAACTCTTCCAATTGATCCTTTAGTTCCCTTAATTCAAGTGGTGCCATCCGATACGGAGAAACGGATATTGGAGCCGTTCCCGATATCAGGTCAATAGAGAATTCCACTTCCCGCTCCGGAGGAAGAGAAATGTTATCCTCGGGGAAAACTTCAAGAAAGTCACAAACTACCGGAATACTCAAAACTTGGATGTTACTACTCTCCTCCTTAGTAAGAATCCAAAGAACAGACTTTTCCTCCTCAAATAAGAAATTAATCATTCCAACCGTACCTTCTAAAATAGTAATTAACACATCCTTCGGAGTAACCTCATCGGATGGAATAATGATTAGCTTTTCCTCACAACCAATAAACACCGAATTAGCGGAAAGCCAATCCATTCCTAGAACAACATCCACTTTCTTAAGCGGTAAACAGATAAGATCAATCTGGAAAACTCTTTCATTCACCGATAATACACAATTTTCACACATCAACAGTGTTTCAACAATCTCATCCATGGCGGTAGTAACCACCATAGGAGGAAACAAAGGAACAGCTTGCAACCCAAGTCGCTTCACACATCGTGTGGACACAAAAGAATGCGTTGCCCCACAATCAAATAAAACAAAACAAGGATGTCCATTTACAAAACATGTACCCGCAATCAAGGAGTTGTCATTCTTTGCTTTCCTCGCATCCAAGGTATACACTCGGCCGGTACTCCTCCCTTGTGTCTGATTCCTACCCTGAGGACAATCCCTCGATATATGGCCCACCTTATTACATTGATAACACCTTATCCCCTCCAAACTGCACCTACCATAATGATTCTTTCCACAAGTACGGCATACCGGAGGCACACTAGTCCTAGAACTCTGAACCTGCTTCCCTTTGAATGATTGTTGCCTTGGTCTGACTTGTTGATTCTGTCTCCCTCGATCACTTTGATTCATCCTACTTAAATCTCCTACCATTTGTACCTTCTTTAAACTATGCTCCACCACATAACACTGTCTTAACAATTCTGCATAGCTAGTGAATTCTCTTTGAGACACACTATGTGAAATTTCAGCCCTTAAACCAAACAGAAACTGATCAATCTTCCTCCTCTCATCAGGAGAATACATGGCTTGTCTAGAATAAGCAGCCATAACCTCGAACTTTTCCGCATAAGAAGCCACAGTCAAGTTGCCTTGTCTCAATTGTTGAAACTCGAATTCCTTCTGAGACCTCAAGGAACTTGGAAAATATTTCTCCATAAAAGTTATCTTAAACTGCTCCCATACCTTTGGTACCTCTTGAATTGTCGTTAAAGCTGAAGCGCTCTCCCACCACCCCACTACACTGAACTATTAGGAAAATCTGTTCCATACCTGATATCCATTCATGAGCCTTTACTGGATCTAACCCTCCCTGAAATTCCAGAGGATTCATACGAATGAAATCCCTAAAGGTTCCCCCTGCAGCTTCAGGAACCATCACTGGAGGATGCATGCCACCAGCCATTTGTTGCACAAACTGATTCTTCTGTTGCTGCATCTGTTGCATAAATTGGTATAAAGGGGCATTTCCCTCTTCACCTGGCGGATTAGTCCCTGCTGGAGTGGTTCTTGGTCTACCATGGTTGTTTCTGCACCTGTCAGCCATGTTCCTGAATTACATACAGATAGGATTAAGTTGATCAGACTCAATACCATAAATATAACACGCAAGACCAATGGCGACACGCCGCATATGAAACGAAAAGAAAACTTATTCTATTTCATGGCTAGGTCGAGGATATGACCTGCTCTGATACCAACTGTAATGCCCATGTGTATATACATACATCAAAGCATATATTATACATGAATTCCACTTTTGGTACTGAAATATACAATAAGTTCCTAGTAAACACATTATACATATACATGCCCAAAAAGCCTAATACAAAAAAACTACGGCATAGTATATCTACAAGATGTTCCAAAGACAAATACTAAGAACTAGATCAAATAATGATCTCAGAAAAACTCCACAACGGAAGCAAAGCCATCCGATAAGTAAGGATAGTCACACAGCCTTATCCTTACCCTTCGCGGAACCTACAGTACCTGTGATGTAAATAACAACAGTGGGGTGAGATACATCAAATCTCAGTGAGTTCCCTATCTTAAAGTCCTCTCGGGTTTACAAGGTTCTAATAAACCTAACTCAGTTAAAGGGAAGGGAAGTGACTATGAGTACACATATTACATACGTATCCACACTCGTGAGCCTATTAACTCACACTAGTACCAAAGTACGTCCTGAGCCTGTTAACTCAAGAATCTCACTAATCAATAACGGTACCAAGGCATCCCCTTTTCCCATCTGCTTCTATGTCTAGAAGACGACCGGAGTCATGGATCCTTGAAGTTACTTGGCATACGAAATGGATTCGGGATCATCGGCCTGTTAACCATGAACCGTCACTTCTCAAGGCCTGTTAACCATCACAAGTCTCTTTACCATATAGGTTCCATTCGGCCTTTCAGGCACGAGCGTGGTCACAATGAAAATTCATACTTTCTGACATTGTTTATGGTGATGTTCCTCACTCTACCTATTTCGTATTTTAACATGCATACATATTCAACAACAATTACCCACCATTAAACGATAAAAGTCGACAAAATGACACTATTCCAAAATCCCGACATAATTAAATCGGCCAACAATCTTAAAACCATTTTAATAAGAAAATACATTTTATTAGCTGTCCAATGATATCAAGAATGTTAAAAACGGATAAACGAGTCAAAAGTTATGGACATAACGAGAAATGGTATCGATAAAAAACACAATTCTGCACTCTTCTGGCCGTACGCGTATTGCCCTAAGACATACGCATATTACCTTGCTCATTTTCCCATCTATACGCGTATTGCTCAAAGTCATACGCGTATGGGCAGAGACTGATTTTTCCCAAAAATTCCTTTTAAAACCCCAATACGCATATTGCCCAAAACCGTACGCGTACCATTACGCAAATGAGCAGATGGCCGAGAAAATGGAACCCCAATATGCGTATTGCCCACATTTCTGCATGGCCATATGCGTATTGCCTTAACCAATACGCGTATTGCCTTGGGTGATACGCGTATGGGCAGCGTGAAAACCAAAAATTTTCCTGCATAATGGGTTTGCGAAAATGCTCCATTTTCCCTTCCAATTCACTTCTAAACACCAGAAAAATACCAATTGGATACACAACAACACATATCTAGCATGTATAAATCATAAGGAATACCAAAACATGATTTTTGTGCAAAATTTCTCATTTTCTAACAATGTCAAACTAACTCTAAAACTCAATAAAACTCTACTCTAAAGTGTCTAACTAGAACCCACCTGGAATACAAGATGAGGACGATGAAGCTGAGATGAAAAGATTGGTGATAGGTTGAAGATCCTAGTCTTTGAGCTATTGAGAAATTTTCCTCTTCTTTCCTTCCTTTTCCTTCCTTTTTCCTTCTCCTCCAATTCTCTCTCCAAGTTACTAACTTTTCAAATAAGGAAAAGGAAAAGAAAATAGACATAGGAAACATTAATTGGTAATACTACTAATTATCCAAATTATCTCAATTGCACCAATTAATAAAACTCCAAGTTAAATAATATTAATCTAATCAATTCCGAGTTCGTCAGTTTACTCTAATTACTTTATCCAATAATTGCTCAGAGTACACCGGAACCCAGTTCATCAGAATAATATTATCCAAAATGTTCACAAAATTATGAGGTATTACAGGGATCTTGGTAATTCTAACCTATCTGGACACTGTGGGGGGCTAGAAGTTGTTTACATCTCTAAAGGTAATTAGTTGTTCTCTCTCGCCACTGTAATTAGTAGTGCTTTGAATGAACTGATATGATGGAGTTACTAACTTATTGAATTTGCTATATATAGGGGTTACTTGTGATCAAAGTGTGAAAAATGGATCGTTTCCCTACAGGTAAATATTTTTTATTTTTGTTTTTGTTTAGTTTAATTAGTATAACTATGGATAAGAAATGGATGTCTTCAAGTCGATTGTCGAAAGAGTACGAGAATGGGGTATGGAATTCGTTAAGTTTGTTGTTGCGCACGCCAAAGACCCCAGTCGAATGAGATGTCCTTGCTTGGGTTGTTGTTTTGGTATTCGGGTTGACGCGGTTCAGTTGGCATCGTATTTAATGAGGAGTGGAATTGATAGAAGTTATACATGTTGGAATTTGCATGGTGAGAAAATTAACGGGAATGTTGAACCGGGGGATAATACGACCTATGCTTCAAACAAAATGGCACAGATACATACGATTCTGATCGAGTCGAAGAGATTGTAGAAGCACTTGAAGAAGATCTTAAGGATTGTCCTAAAATGATTGGGAGGTTGGTAAGCAATGCAGAGAAACCGTTATATAATGGTTACACCAAATTCACAAGATTGTCTGCGGTATTAAAGTTGTACAACTTAAAGGCGGGCAATGGATGGTCGGATAAAAGTTTCAGAGAGTTATTGGCCCTTATGAAAGATATACTTCTAGAGGAAAATGTTCTTCCCAATCGAGCATACGAGGCCAAAAAGATGTTGTGCTCTATTGGCATGAGCTATGATAAGATACATGCCTGTCCAAACGATTGCGTTTTGTTTCAAAACGAGTATGCATCGTTAAATGAGTGTCCTAAATGCGGAAATCTATCAGGGTACAGCATAAAAGGTCAATGTACGTGTCCTATTTGTGAAGATAAACCAGATTGGACGCGATTGGAGTTTGGTCAGAAGAATGTATTTCTCGGTATCGTAGATTCTTAAATTCTAATCATCACTATCGTGGGTGGAGAAAAGCATTCAATGGAGAGCCAGAACATGGTAGAGCTCCAACTATATTGACAGGTGATCAAATTTTTGAAAAGGTGAATGATGTGAGTACTCAGTTTGGAAAGACTTTTGCACATACATTTGTCAAGAGTGGGTGGAAGAAGAGGTCAATTTTTTTGAACTGCCATATTGGAAGTCGTTTTATGTAAGACATTTTCTCGATGTTATGCATATTGAAAAAAATGTATTTGACAGTGTTATTGGTACGTTACTCAATATACAAGGAAAGTCTAAGGATGGCCTTAAAGCAAGAAAGGACTTGATAGTGATGGGGATAAGAACTGAATTAGGACCATTGAAGAAAGGAAAATGAACATATCTACCACCTGCTCCGTATACTCTTTCTAGAAAGGAGAAAAAAGTATTGTGTAAATTTCTAAGTGAAGTTAAAGTTCCAGAAGGACACTCTTCAGATATTAGAAGACTTGTGTGTATGAAAGACCTCAAGTTAAAGAGTTTAAAGACGCATGACTGCCATGTTATAATGGAACATTTTCTACCAATAAGTATATGTTCTATTCTGCCAGAAAAAGTAAGAAGCGCAACTAAATTGTGTTTTTTCTTCAAGTCAATTTGCAGTAAGGTGATCGATCCTGCGATCTTACCAACATTGCAAAAAGAAATAGTTATTATTTTGTGTGATCTTGAAATTATTTTTCCTCCCTCGTTTTTTGACATAATGGTTCATCTAGTTGTTCATCTGGTGAAAGAGACACAATTGTGTGGACCAGCTTATATGAGATGGATGTACCCTGCAGAACGTTATATGAAAATATTAAAAGGGTATGTGAAAAACCGAAGTCGACCAGAGGGTTGTATTGCCGAACGATACATTGTTGAAGAAGCGATTGAGTTTTGTACTGAATATCTGTCTAATGTACAATCACTTGGACTCCCCAAATCTCATATTGTCGATAAAAAAGAAGGAAAAGAGTTAATTGGAAATGAAGTTGTGACAGTATCAAGGGTCGAACGGGATCAAGTGCATTTGTATGTTCTGCACAATGAGAATGAGGTTGAGCCGTATGTTGAAATGCACAAGGATGTTCTCCGAGGTTTAAATCCGAATAAAAATGAGAATTTGATAGTACGAGAGCACAATCGAAGTTTCATACCTTGGTTTAAGGATCATATTTATTCAAAGTATTATTCAGATCTCGCTTCAATAATAGAAAGGTTGAGATGTTTAGCATATGGTCCAAGTTTGGTTGTGTTTTCTTATCGCGCATATGCAATTAATGGATACACATTTTATACCAAAGAACAAGATGATAAAAGTACTACGCAAAATAGTGGTGTCACTGTGGCAGCTGAAGCAATGCACATTTCAAGTGTGAAAGATTTAAACCTCAAATTTGCAAATCTGTCATATTTTGGGGTTATCGAGCGCATTTGGGTGTTTGATTATGAGAATTTTAAGATTCCTATATTTCGTTGCAAGTGGGTTGAAAATAATAATGGTGTACAAATGGATAAGTCCGAATTTTTGCAAGTGGATCTTAATAGGGTGGGGTACAAAGATGAGCCTTTTATTCTAGCCTCTCAAGCTAAACAAGTGTTGTATGTCACTGATCCGACAAGTACTAAATGGTCTATAGTGCTTTTATCTAACAAAGTAATTGATGAAAACATTGGAGATCAAGGTGATATTGATGTTGATATTGAATCATTTACTAGAAATGATCAAGATGAAAATATTATAGCGAATGAATCATATACAAGAAATGATCATAATGAGGGTATTTGGATCAATCCAACCGTCTGTGTTGTTAAGAGATGGGTAGAACATATTCCAACCAAGAAAAGAAAGAGACGTTAGTGAAAAAGGTACTAGTTATAAAATTATAGCTTATATCATTCAATAATATTAATTAGTTGTCATGTTATATATAGCTTATATCATTCAATGGATTATGGATTATGGATTTTTATATTTGTCATTTAATTTTTGTTTTTTTCTTTCTTACAGTTCAAATGGCTAGTAACCAGGACGACACACACGAGACACATGATGAAAATGAAGCTCAGAATGAACCTTCGAATGTAGAAAGTGAAATAAAACGTGGAATAAGTATTATGAAGTCAATCATCCGTGCTAGAGATAAAGGGATCAAGTTCGATGTACATTGGAGTGATGAGAACTAACTAATTGAGCCTAACGGTTCAATGTTGTCTTCAAACATTGGTTCACTTGTCCGTCAGCATATTCCAATTACCTGTGATAATTGGAGGAATCCAAAGTTGAAAGATGGTAAAGATAAGATATGGACTGAGATACGGGTACTTTAATTTACTTATACTAACACACTTTATGTTTATATATTTATAAGATAAGATAAGTCTTTAATTTACTTATACTAACACACTTTATGTTTATATGTGTATGTTTTTTTGTAGAGGTCCTTTAATATTGAAGAAACCCGGAAAAAATATTGTCTTCAGTTGGCCGGAAAGAGACACAGAGGGTTCCGAGCCTTATTATCAAACAAATATCTTAGGGATGCGGATAAAATTTTTGTTGAAGGAAAACTTCCACAGTTGTATGCGGACGTGATTGAACCCGAAGAATGGAGCACGTTCGTAGCCAAACGGAAAACCGAAAAATTCAATGTAATGTTATCTTGTCATGTCTATTAATTGTATTATATACTTGTTGCATTAGTTTGTTTTGATATGACTTAAACTTGTTTATCCAGGATTTGAGTGCCATTAATCGCCAAAGAGCATCAAAACCAGCGTATCCATACAAAAAAGGGCGTTTGGGATATGCACGGTTACAGAAAAAATTGGTAAGTATATATTAATGCTATGATTTTATTAATTGTATTATTGTGTTATACTTGATGAATTTATTATTTAACTAAATGTGTAGTTAGAAGAGACGAAAAGTGAAGAATCATCACTTCCGGTACATGTTTTGTGGAAGGAAGCTCGTGTGGGTAAAGATGGAGTTGTTAGGGAAGATGTTCAGCATGTTTATGACGAATGTGTAAGTATAACATTATGTCTTTAAGTTAATCGAAATTTTATTAAAATATAATTAATTTGTAATCCCCACTAATAATTTTCAATAAGTCAATGAATTTCAGGAGACTCTATCTAAATCCTTAACCACAGGCGAGGAGGATTGCAAGAGCATTCTTAGTCGAGTACTAAATGTTCTTGAGTATTCCGGCCGGGTGAGAGGTAAAGGATTTGGTGTGACTCCATATTCCTTGTATCCAAAGAGAAAAAATCCCAGCAACCGAGAAGTCATGCAATCATTGGAGGAACTAAAGGCGCAAGTCTGTGAATTGCAAAAGGATAAAGGGAGATATGAGGCTGAAAAGCGCGGTTCCGGTTTGAAAGATACTATTGACAAAGCTAGTATCAATTGTCAAAATAAAATTCCCGAGGTAATTAGCACATATTTATTTTAATTAAATTAACACATTTATTTTAATTGACCTTTATACACATTAACAGTTACATATTTATTATTGCTTCAGGGCATTTCATCTTGCCAGCTGTATTTGTCGTTACCTACTTATCGCATGGTTGGCAAGGAAAAAGTGCATAACCATGTGGGAGAGTTACTTCACCATCAACCGCTCCCTCATGGACATCAAAAAGTCTCGGTTGATATCGCTTTAGATACGGATGCGGTACTATACATACCTGACTCGGTTTCAGAGGTTACATTGCTGCGAGATGCAATAGGTTCGTTTGTTGCATGGCCGTTAGACCTCATTTCCATAGATGATGAGGTATGTTGAATACCATTACGAATCTCTTAGTATTCAAATGTCAAATCTGAAAGATTATGAAAATCATTCTGAATCATTACTTACATTTTTTTACATGGTAATGTTAGACTCCTACAAAACCCACAGCTAAGAATAAAGGGGTTTTGCCGAAAAACGAGTTTGTTGCATCACAAAGAGAGGTACATTTTAAGTGTTCTTCTATTATCCGAATTCAAAAGTTTCATGATTTTCTACTTTACCTAAATTATATGATTGTTAGGTTCCTGCTCAAGCTTCACAACAGGCCAGCAAGAAAAAAGCTTCTACTAGGACCGAGCAGGCAAAAAGAGCTCCTCCTCGCTTTCAGTCGTGTCTAGAAACACTTATGGCAATGTCAGATTTGATGGATGGTGCTATTCGTCAAATAGACATGGACGAAGGTGTTTTTGGTTTTCCTCATTCTGAGATAATCGGAAGAGAGGACATGGAGCAGATTTTTAAGCATATAGAATTAGGCATAGGTGTTATGCATTCATACATCTAGTACCCCGATCAATCTATTATTTATTTAGTTGAACAATTTATTTACACAATTCAATAAAAATAGTCTAATGTTTATTATGTTTTTATTTAAGGTGCTTGTATGAAAAATTGATGCGGGGGATGGAATTGTCAAACAGATTCCGTTTCTTCTCTTGCACCCTTGTTAATGCACCGGCAATTGGTATGAATGCACTTTCAGTAAGAGACCACTTAACTGAGAGATTTATGGCCAGCAAGACAGAAAGTTTGTTTCTTTTACCGTATAATACTGGAAACGGGTAAGATTTTCATTCTAATTTCATTCTAATCTTTAATTTGTATCTTTTGCATAGAAATTATCCATCTAAACTTTTGTTTTATTTTACAGTGGACATTGGTTGTTGGTTGCCATTAATCCTACAAGAGAAGTGGTCTATTATCTGAATTCATAGGATACTGACTGGTCAACATATCAGGATATGAAGGATGTGGTTGATACGTAAGTGAGATTGTTTGAAATATTCGTGTGTATTTGTATATTTAATTATTTCTGTGAGATTGTTCTAAATTTACGTTTTTCTTTTATAGAGCAATACTCGTATACCGAGCACAAAGAGAATCTCAAGTAGCACGGGCTAAAGCAACCAACGTTACATGGGTCAAAGTGGAGGTATATTAATTTTCACAATGTTTCTTATTAGTGATGCTACTTGATAACACAAAACAACTATAGTTATTTTGTGTTATCAAGTAGCATCACTAATAAGAAACATTGTGAAAATTAATATACCTCCACTTTGACCCATGTAACGTTGGTTGCTTTAGCCCGTGCTACTTGAGATTCTCTTTGTGCTCGGTATATGAGTATTGCTCTATAAAAGAAAAACGTAAATTTAGAACAATCTCACATAAATAATTAAATATACAAATACACACGAATATTTCAAACAATCTCACTAACGTATCAACCACATCCTTCATATCCTGATATGTTGACCAATCAGTATCCTATGAATTCAGCTAATAGACCACTTCTTGTCGCTCCCGAAAGATTCGCATCCAACGGTACAAACGCGAGAGTGGCGCGGAAAACAGAGTCGCCAGCAATGTGTATTTATCCCAAGAGAGGGAAAGGAAACATTGCGTAAACCTGAGGGGAAAGGAAAGAGCATGGTCTTGCGACCAAGAGAACTGGGTTCGGGAGTCGGTTACGCGTGAGGAAGGTATTAGCACCCCCACGCGTCCATCGTACCCGATGAGATCCACGCTTGCTTATCTCGATCAAAGGGTGCCATCAATTGGAACTCCGCTGCTGCTGGAAAGGAAAAGGAACGGGAAAAAGGAAAAAGAAAGGAGAGAGAGAGAGAGAGCAAGAAACAAATGTAGGGAAAATAAAAGAAGTGCTCGCAAGGGCCTTACCCCACTGCCTACGTATCTCATCGGGAGCATGAGAATCAGAGCGACGTAGTTCCCCTCACTAGGGGTGGATGGTGTTTTTTAGGGAACGACTTACATTCTAGCTCAGGTGTTGCAGCTCGCTGAATCGAGACTTAGGCGTTACTGTCTTGTGAGAGAACGAGTAGGAGCACGTTCATGCGCTGAGAGTGAGTGAGATAAGAAGAGAATTCCCGAGGGAAAGACGTTAGTGTTTGTTTGAAGTTTTTTAGACAGAAGTGTTTTTTAAGTTAGTTTGTAACTTTTATTGAACCAAAGTCTTAAATGCAGGAACGAATACTTTCGCGCATCGTCCCCAACAGGACGCACACTAGGTATCCTAGAAGAATGAGAGGAATCCCCTCGTTCCCCACTTCCCACATAGAAGGCTCAAGCGCAATACACGTTATCCTTTATTAAGTGTCTTTTACTTTTGTTTTGAGATGAGAAGAGAGAAAGCGCAAGGGAAACTAAGAGTCCTAATGTTATCATGCATGGATGTTTTATGGTTAGTGAGGTTTAGGAGAGAAGACTACCTAAAACCTAATGCTAATCCTACTCCAAGCTTAATCAAAAATTAAGTTGGACTAGGTAGCGCTAAGGGGAAAAGAATCCAAGACTTGAACAAGTCTTGAGATTCATGGGATGAGAAAGAGTGAAAGAGAAGAAAAGAGAAAGATAAGAAAAGAAATGAGATACAATAAATGGCAGCAAGCATATCATATCATAAATGTTCAACTCAAATCGATCAACATGTTTCAAAGATCCATGCAACACCATTCAAACAAACATGCAAGGCTAAACATGAAAGAATGCAAGCATACTTGAATTACATGTACAATTAAACACACATGGACTTCATAACAAAGTGAAATGAAAAAGGCAAGATGAAAATGAAACAAGACCAGAACTTACATCATATTATCATCATCAATTCACAAGTGCAAAAGAGATTCACATTATGCAATATTAAGGTCCAAAGAAGCTCACAAAAGGAAAGGTAATGATATGCATCACATAATTCAAACCATGATGAACAAGTGAGATGAAAATCAAGCAATGAACCCAAAGGGCAGTAGCATACACATTAGCATCATGCCAAGATCAAACTAAAGTCATACAAGATTAATCATTAAGCAACACATTCAAAACACGTATCAAAATTGAGAAAGACATTCACTTATCATTTATGCAAGCAAGCAAAGAAAGGTGAGGCATAAAGTGAAATGAAAATCATATAATGAATCCTAAACCAAGAGGACCAGAACCTCAAGAATATCATACAAGTAAAACAAAAGGTTTCATACATGAGTGAATTCACATAAAGGAACCATCACAAGATTAGGTTGAACATATCACAAGATTCAAGTCCACAACAACATCAACTTGTAAAATCAAGAACAAATTGAAAAAAGACCAAATGAGGATGATTCCAAATCCAAAAGTAATCTCAAACATAACATGATCATACCATAAAAAGATCTCAAGCATCACTCCATCACAAGTAAGCAAATTCACTCAAACTAGATCATGTATCCAAGTATACCTCAATCAAACTTGCATCACAAGTAAAAATCAACTAAAAATAGCAAAGTGGATCAATAAAATTCCAAAAAATACTAAAATAGAATTTAACTCAATCAAGTAACATATACAAAAAGATTGGATTAAAAAGAGTTAAAGAGCTTGTCTAAAAGTGATCCACAAGTCAAGATGTGCAAAGAAGTGTCAAGATATAGTCATGCATAATTCACTTAAGCACAAAAAATCAAACGTACATCAAATGACATTCCAAAATTATGAAATTTAAACTCAAAAGATATAGATCAGAAGACAATCACATGCTAAAAGATCTCCCAAAAATTCACAAGTTAAACCATTTAAACAATTAAACAAGGATCAAGTGAGAAACATGCATCAATATGCCAAAGAGAGGGACCAAAATGCAATATGGAAAAGCTTTTAAAAAATGAAATAAAATGTTTTTATGCACTTCAGAATGTTATCTAACAAATGCAAAAAGAATAGATTGAAAATGTGTTATAGATGATGAGAAAGAAATTTTACAAGTTGGAGTGTGCAAGTGAAACAATTAAAAAAGGAAATTAGGAAATTAATTAAATCAGATACCAAAAACAAAATAAAATGAGAAAATAAAATATGGAAAAATTTGATAAAACAAAAAGGAAGCTTCATGATTTTTTTATGATTTTTGAATGTATAAAATGATTTTAGAAAATAAAAATGCAAAACAAACAATTAATAAAAAAAGGAAATGAATAAACTTGGGGGGAGGTCCAAACAGCAAGAAAAATGCATTGCAAATGAGACGGGCTTAAAGGAGGGGGTGTGAAAAGAAAGGCCCAAGGCCAAAGGTCCAAATGCGCTGGTCAACGCTCCCATGGAATTCAGTCCACCAAACAGATCTAATCCAGACCATCCAATCAATCCAACGCATGCTAGAGGTCAATGCAATAAAAAAACAAACATGATCAACGGACATGATTCGCCCCCGCACCATAGTCCAAAAGACACACGCGCACACAATTAAGAAGCATACCATACACAACCACGTGACAGTCACATGCCTTCATTAATGTGCTGTCACACTCTCCACCATAAGATCACATCAACGTACACAATTAAATCACACAATCAAAAATAAATTAAAAACAACGGTCAGGATATGAGGGCCCATGGTAGTACGCGTGGGTGGCATACACATAATCAACAAATTATAAAACAAAATAACAAAACACGTGGCATAATAAGGAGCGTTAGATCCAGCAATGGACGGACGTGATTTCGTCTTCTCCACCAAAGTCTCCTCGCCGGACTGAGGTTCTCCCAACCGCCGGAGCTAGGGCTCCGGCCACCCTCTCCGGTGAGTTGCTGTGCAGTTTTCTCCAGAAATTGCAAATAGGTACTCCATTTTGACCAGAAAAAAGCCAGGATCTCAAATATCCAGTCCATTTCATCAAACAACAACCACACAAAGAGAATCGAATGAAAACATAATTAGATCTAAAACTTTAAATCAACATTACACACAAATCATACGTCTAAACTTCAAACAAAATAGATCAGAGTGATCAGTGAACATCAAGGATCATTATGCATATCAAAAATTCAAGTTCTGCGATGGTGAAAAAATCACTAACCTGAACCTTGAAGAGCTTAAAATACGTCAAGAAATCCTTCCAAAGACTGCAGATCCACTCCTTGGAACCTCTAGATGCAAAATAAATGCAACTAGAGCTTGAAATCATGCTAGATCTTGAGATTCAAGTTGAATCCTCTTGAATGGAACTTGGTGAAATCCTTCCTTTCAGCTTAAAATAATGGATGATTCGTGCTCCTTTCAACTCACTGATCAAGAATATGACAAGAGATTTTCAAAAACCCTCAAGGAATGAGAGATTTGAAGGAGAGAAAGTGAGAGTGAGTTTTTGAAATTCTGAGCAAATGAGAGTGCATGACCTAATTTCTGAGGCATGAGTTAACTTATATACTCTTCATTAATCTACTGATTGTGATTAGCAAGTGGTTAATCCTTTGGTTAATGAGATTTGGGTGAAATTGCAATTTTGCATTATGTGCTACCACCACTAATCCACATGTGCAACACTCTTGTACTCAGCATGATTCATTTCCAATTCACTCATAGATCACTTCTGAATTGATTTTGGGCCTTGAAATTTCTTGATTTGCAAGTTTTGAATCAATTTGCATTTTTGCACTTTGTGAAAATAATGGAAAATATGGCATGGAATGAATTGATTCAAAGGCCACAATTGATCCTCTTGACTTGTATTTTGATGTTGTAATATGACATGAACCAAAAAAAATCAATTACAAGTCCATTTGTGCCAAAATGCAAAAGGTGGAAAAATGGAACCATATGAAAACCTCAAAATGCACCTTGCCATCTTTTGACCATAACTTGAGTTCTACAAATGGTATGGAGGCCATCTAGTACTTTTTTGAAATGGGAGAGATAGATATTCAACTTTTATGTTAGAGGAAATTTCATTTGGAGCTTCCTTGATGATGAAAAGTCTAGATGAATGTGATGGAAAAGTTGCCAAAAATGGAAAGTTTTCATTATAGGTCATTTTCCAAATTTAGTAACTTTTGCACAAACCCTTGATTCTTTAAAGAATGGCATGAATCTTGACAATTGAAGACCATATGAGGATGTGAGACCTTGAAAACAATGGAAAGAACCTCAAAATTCCACAGTTGACTTTCTCCTTTACAGTTGACTTTTCCTTATTTCAACAGCAACTGATCCACTAAACAGTCTTCACCATGAACCATCAACCAAATCTCCATCCATGAACACTTGTGAGCATATGGAAACCATAAAAACATGCTTGAATCCCCAAAGTCTTCAAGAAGCTCTCTTGAAACCAAAAACCCTAATTGGTCTCTCCGATCAGGAAGAAAATATCCACTTGAAATCCTTTGCCATGCTTGACCTTAAGGAGATATAATGAACCCCATGAGCCACCTTGAATCTTGAGACTTGAGAATATGGACCAAGCCTTGATCCCATGCCTTATGCTAAATGCCATGCTATGCAATCTATGACCTACTATGGAATGCAAATGAGTAAAGCATAGACCAATTATTGAGAAAACATGAAGGTAAATTTTGAGGTATTACAGCTGCCCCTATTCAATCAACTGTGAATCTGAATGGATGAAAGCAACGACTATCAGGAATTCAAGATACATAGGGATTGAATACAAAAATAACCGAGAAAATTTGCACTGAGGTTAGAGAAAATGCTGTAAAGGTAAGGAAGAAAAGTTGGTGAAGAAGACCTTGGAACCATTGGACCCCATAGGAAACCTGTCAGGAACTGGTGAACAACCTGTCGGGAACTGGTGAAATACTTGTCGGGAACTGGTGAAATACCTGTCGGGAACTGGTGAAATACCTGTCGGGAACTGGTGAGTTAGGACCTGTTTTGCTTATCGGGAATGGGCAAGTGTAACTGTCGGGAACTGGCAAGGTTCAAACCAAAGGGAGCTGTCGGGGACGGCTGTAGTTTATAACCAAGGCTTACCTATCGGGAATGGGTAACGGGGCCTGTCGGGAACTGGCATGGTTAAAACTCAAAGGAGGGGCGGGGATGGCTGCAGTTTATAACCAAGGCTTACCTATCGGGAATGGGTAACAGGGCCTGTCGGGAACTGGCATGGTTAAAACTCAAAGGAGCGGTCGGGAATGGCTGCAGTTTATAACCAAGGCTTACCTATCGGGAATGGTTCCAAGAGACTTGCAATTTGAGAGATATGACTCTGTGGGGAGAAAAATGATGAAACCCTTTGCGCTGCTTTGAAATGTTTGTTGGGGAATGAACAAGGCATTCTCTCTGGCTTTGTCAATGATATAAGGGGCAAAGTTTTGGGCTCTCGCACGAGGTATCAAAACTGGCCTATGCTTCACATGCATATGTTTGAATTTTGCCGTAATGCTCCATACGAAATGGAATGCTACGCATTTTAGAGGATGCTATGCGTACTATATGCAAAATGCAAAGAGGTCCTCAGCAAAATAAATGCTGAGGAAAGGAAAGCAACTCCGCTGGGGATAACAAGCTGGATTGACCTCGCGGTCGCAAACCGTACTGGGGAAGACAAATTGACCTGACCTCCTGATCTGGGCACTGCCCTGACAAACCTGTTAAGGCTACTGTAGGAAAAGATAACTTTGCTGGGGAGGCATCATCTAAACCAGTCTGCTTGGGGAATAACTATAACCATTGAACTCCGCTGGGGATTAATGAGCTGACGACAAACTCTGCTGGGGAGATGTCTCTTGAGAGGATTTTACAGAAGACCACGCCTCTTCAAACTCTACTGGGGAACCAGGTTTAGAACAAACTCTACTGGGAGAATCACTTCAAAGTGTCTCATGCTAGGGAAAGTTTCCTAAGAGAATTTTACGGAAGATCCGACATCTTCCCACTCTTAAACTAATACCGAGACCTGAGCTAGGATGCAGCAGTCGGGAGGCCACTCTGTTGGGGATAATAGATCTGGAATACTCCTGTCGGGGGATTTCATGATGCTCCATGCTTGAGATGGTCAACCATTTGATTTTGCCCCAAGATACAAGTCTGATCTAGAGAAAATGTCCCAAGAGGATTTTACAGAAGATTCGACATCTCCAAACTCCTGGACACTCACTGAGTCTTGAACATCAACTGTAAGGCGCGTGAAGCAACTCTACTGGGGAGTTTACAACCGTTATCAACACAGAAAAGCTTGTAGTTGTTGGAAGTACTGAATAGGATACAACACTACCCTCTTGACAACGCCGTTGGGGATCATGAAGCTCTGTAAATACGCTGGGGATGGCCACCTCCAAAAATAACTCTCCTGCTGAGAAGTCCTCTCTGCCTGGGGAGGAACGATCATTTGTGCATCGTAAAGGATTTTGGCTTGAAGACGTCTTACATCTTTGCATAGCTATCCTGTGAAATCTCCACACCTGCAAACAAAAGAATGCGCACACATGCCCTAGAATAATACGAGGTTTGGTATTATCCACCCAAGCGCACCCATCATTTAAAGTAATTTTAAATGTTTTCTCCTTTATGCACATTATTGTAGAACCCCCAAAATTTGCGCATGCAAATGTTTATAAAAAATTTGGACGTTTGTGTAAACAAAGCAAATAAAATCAAAACAAACAAACAGATAGAATTATTCTGAATAACGACAATTTTATTGATTGAAGAGCCTGAAAAATAGGCATTTACATCAAGAAGCAATTCCTGGAAAGAGGTAATTGCCCAAAACAGAAAAGAAACTGTCCTAATGGCAACGTGAAAATGGAACTTCATTGAGTTTCAACCCGGCTATGGTTCATATATCTTCCAGATTCTCCAACTGCTTTGCCTTCAAAGGGGTACGATTGAACTAATTCCTGACCTTCGGGGTGCTCACTGATTGAGACGAGGCAATACAGATTACTCAGATCACAGTTTTTGCTAAATCTCTCTTTTGCCTGGATCGCCCTTTACGGGTTTTCAATCCACTGAGATACCCTTTTTGCCTAAGTTGCCCTTGCGGGTTTTCAACTTACCGGGTGTACTTCTTTTTATTCTATCCCTAATTTTTGCCCGAACCTTTTTTTTTTTTTTATAGTTCGTCGGGATGCCCTTTTTTGCCTGGACTCTCTTTTTACTGTCCAGTGGGTCTCTTTATGCGAAGTATTTTTTAACTGCGTCTGAGTTCACAGGAGACAAAAAATCCTCACCGTCCATTGTTGTAAGCATCAAGGCTCCGCCTGAGAAAACCTTCTTAACAACATATGGACCTTCATAATTAGGCGTCCATTTGCCCCTATGATCTGTATTCGGAGGAAGAATCCTTTTCAATACCAAGGTGCCCGTCTGGTAGGTCTGAGGGCGCACTTTCTGATCAAATGCTCATTTCATTCTCCTCTGATACAGTTGTCCATGACAAACTGCAGCCAATCATCTTTCTTCGATGAAACTCAACTCGTTGAATCTCGCTCGAACCCATTCAGCCTTGTCAAGTTTAACATCCATCATGACCCTTAAAGAGGGGATTTCCACCTCAACGGGTAGCACTGTCTCCATACCATATACAAGCGAAAACGGGGTTGCCCCAGTAGATGTACGAACAGAAGTACGGTACCCATGTAAAGCGAAAAGCAACATTTCATGCCAATCCTTATATGTCACCACCATCTTTTGCACAATCTTCTTAATATTTTTGTTGGCTGCCTTGACGGCTCCATTCTTCTTCGGGCGATAAGGAAAAGAATTGTGGTGTTTAATTTTGAAGCTCTGGCATAGCTCTTTCATCATCTTGTTGTTGAGATTAGAACCATTGTCAGTAATGATCCTTTCAGGCACCCCATATCTGCAGATAATCTCCTTCTTAATGAATCGGGCTACCACTTGCCTGGTAACATTTGCAAAAGAGGCAGCTTCTACCCACTTGGTAAAGTAATCAATGGCCACCAAAATGAATCGGTGTCCGTTGGAAGCAGTAGGCTCATTCTTCCCTATCATATCAATGCCCCACATAGCAAAGGGCCACGGAGCACTCATCACATTCAAAGGGTTTGGTGGCACATGCACCTTATCAGCATAGATTTGGCATTTGTGGCATTTTCGGGCATACTTAAAGAAATCAGCCTCCATAGTTAACCAATAATACCCTGCTCGTAATAATTTCTTCGCCATAGCATGCCCACCAGCATAGGTACCGAAAGATCCTTCATGTACTTCTTGCATTAACAGGTCTGCTTCCTGTCTATCCACACATATGAGCAAGACCATGTCAAAGTTTCGCTTGTACAACACATCCCCATTCCAAAAGAAGCTTCCTGCCAACCTCCTCAGAGTCTTTTTGTCATTGTTGGATGCCCCAGCTGGATACTCTTGACTCTCCAAGAAATGCTTGATATCAAAATACCAGGGTTTATCATCAGTCGTAGTATCAGTGGCAAACACATGAGCGGGTCTGTCTAGTCTCATCACATCAATCTTCGAGATATGGTTCCACCAATTCACCTGAATCATGGAGGACAATGTAGCTAAAGCATCAGCCATCTGATTCTCATCACGAGGTATATAGTACAATTTCACTGTTGTAAAGAAGGTCAACAGTCTTCTCGCGTAGTCTCTGTAAGGAATCAAGTTCTGCTGGTTGGTATGCCAATCTCCATTGATCTGATTGATCACTAGAGTGGAATCACCAAATATCTCAAGAGTCTTGATCCTCAAATCAATGGCTTCTTCAATACCCATGATACATGCCTCATATTCTGCTTCGTTGTTGGTGACATTAAAAGTTAACCTAGCAGTGAAAGGTATGTGTGATCCTTTTGGACTAATAAGGATTGCCCCAACACCACTTCCATTTATGTTAACGGCCCCATCAAACATCAGTTTCCATTTGTCATCAGGATCCGGTCCTTCATCAACCGGAGGCTCCTCACAATCTTTAGCCTTAAGAAACATAATGTCTTCATCAGGAAAATCAAACCTCATTGGCTGGTAATCATCAATAGGCGACTCGGCGAGATAATCAGACAACACACTCCCTTTGATAGCCTTCTGGGAAGTGTATTGTATATCATATTCAGTCAAAACCATCTGCCACCAAGCGACCCTTCCATTAAGAGCTGGCTTTTCAAAGATGTACTTGATTGGATCCATTTTTGAAATCAGTAGGGTTGTATGAGTCAGCATGTATTGCCTCAATCGCTTAGCAGCCCATGCTAGTGCACAACATGTCTTCTCATGCATCGAATACCTGGACTCACAATCAGTGAATTTCTTGCTCAGGTAGTATATAGCATGCTCTTTCCTACCTGTCTCGTCGTGTTGACCGAGAACGTAACCCATTGATCCATCACGTACAGTGAGATACATAATCAATGGCCTCCCAGGGACTGGAGGCATGAGAATCAGAGGATTTTTCAAGTATTCTTTTATTTTATCAATGGCCTTTTGACAATCACTGTTCCACCGGATTGATTGATCTTTTCTCAATAACTTGAATATTGGCTCACAGGTTGTGGTAAGATGAGATATAAATCTTGCAATATAATTCAACCTTCCCAAAAACCCACGAACTTGTTTTTCAGTTCTCGGCTCCGGCATTTCTTGAATGGCTTTTACCTTTGCTGGATCCACCTCGATTCCCTTTTCACTGGCGATGAAACCCAGAAGCTTCCCAGATCTTACCCCAAAAGTACATTTATTCGGGTTCAGCCTCAGTCTGAAGTGTCTCAACCGCTCAAACAACTTTTTCAAATTTATCAAATGCTCTTCTTCCGTTTATGACTTGCAATCATATCATCCACATAAACTTCAATTTCTTTATGAATCATATCGTGGAAGAGCGTTACCATGGCACGCTGATATGTAGCCCCAACATTCTTCTAACCAAACGGCATTACCTTATAACAGAATGTGCCCCAAGGGGTAATAGACGTAGTTTTCTCCATATCCTCGGGCGCCATCTTAATCTGGTTGTATCCGGAGAACCCATCCATGAAAGAAAACACAGAGAATTGAGTCGTATTATCCACCAACACGTCAATGTGTGGCAACGGAAAATCATCTTTTGGACTTGCCCTATTCAGATCTCGATAATCCACACACATTCTGACTTTGCCATCCTTCTTCGGCACAGGCACAATATTAGCGACCCATGGCGGATAATTAGTAACAGCTAGAAACCTCGCATCCAACTGGTTTTGCACCTCCTCTTTAATCTTGATGGCCATTTCAGGTTTGGTTCTCCGAAGCTTCTGTTTGACAGGAAAACAACCCTCTTTCAGCGGCAATCTGTGCACAACGATGTCTGTATCCAACCCAGGCATATCTTGATACGACCAGGCGAAGATGTCGACATACTCTTGCAACATTTCAATCAGCTCTTTCTTTACATTCTCAGCCAGGCTTGCCCCTACTTTAACCTCTTTCCTTACCTCTTCAGTACCAAGGTTGACAACTTCTACATCTTCCTGATGAGGCTGAATGGCTCTTTCTTCCTGTTTCAGTAATCTAGCCAACTCCTCTGGCAGTTCATAGTCTTCCTCGTCCCCCTCTTCGGCTTGGTATATTGGATTATCGAAGTCATAATAAACCATAGCAGAGTCGTCATCAATGAGATCCAGAGAATTACTTCTGCATGAATGATAATTCATGCCTTTAGAAACTGCTCTTTGAAAGGAAAAAGGGAAAGAATGCAAGAAAACTGTGAAGAAAACATTGCCATTTTTATTTAAATAATAAAAATAAAAAAGAAAGACAGGGAACACAATTTGAATACAAAACGTCCTTTTATTAATGATAAAAACTTGCATGAAAATAACATGGGGGCCCTACAATGAAGTCATTATGCTTTGGGCAGAGCATAGGACTTTTGCATGCTTAATGAAAGAAAACAAAGAAAATTACTTATTTGGCAGAGTAACTTGGATGAGATCCTCCGAAAACCAATTGTTCAGCTTCACTCCTGGGGTACATGGACGCACCCAGTTGTCCAGATCACAGTCACTATCTTCACCGTCTTCAATTGCTGCACAGGTATGGCTTGGATATATGACCCCTCCACTTGAGAAGAAAACTGGCCCTTGGCGCTCTTGACCCTGTAGTGGAACCCGAGGAGGTTTGTAACCAATTCCATTCTTATCCTCCTTGAAAGGTATCTCAACCATTTGTCCCCAACCTTCGGTATGACCAGACAGCACCACCTCTAAAGCCTGCTTATATGAAGTCATAGAGGTTCCCACTCTTGCCTCACCAGACGGAGACGGAGAATCTTTCACCATATTCATAGTTTCAAATGCCTGACAGAGAGTTTCGTGGATTTCTCCGTCCATCTCCACATACTTGAAGGATGATAGATGGCTGACAAAAATATCTTCTTCTTCGCATACCGTAACAACTTGGCCATCAACTACAAACTTTATCTTCTAATGCAAGGTTGAAGATACGGCCCCAGCAACATGGATCCAGGGATGATCCAATAGACAACTATAGGCTGGCTGTATGTCCATCACATAAGACACTGTATTGAACACCTGGGGTCCTATCTGGACAGGTAACTCTATCTCTCCAAGCACTGATCTCTTTGATCCATCAAACGCTTTGATCCATCAAACGCTTTCACCACTAGATCACAAGGTCTGAGTATCACCCCTTCCACATCCAGCTTGGCTAATGCTTTCTTAGGCAACACATTGAGAGACGAGTCAGTGTCCACCAATACATGAGATAACATAGCACCTTTACATTCCATTGATATGTGGAGAGCCTTATTACGATTCCTTCCTTCTGGCGTTAAGTCAAAATCTGTGAACCCTAGACCGTTTCCAGCATTAACATTAGAGATTACACCTTCAAGTTGGTTCACTGATATTTCTTGCGGTACGTACGCCATATTCAAAATTTTGAGCAGAGCATTCCGATGGGCTTCGGAACATAGCAACAATGACAATATGGAAATCTTAGAAGGAGTTTGATGTAGATGGTCAACGATCTTATAATCGCTCTTTCTGATTATTCTCATGAATTCCTCAACATCTTTCTCAAATGATTTGTCAGATTCTGCCTCTGGCACTGGTTCAACCCCTGGCGTTGGTTCATCATTCAGTACCCCGCTTGCCTTTGGCCCTTTCTAATGCTTCAGTATTGTCTTTCCTGAGTGTCTGAGGAGCGAAAAGCCTTCCGCTGCGGGTAAAACCACCCACTCCTCCAACATTTCTGGTACTTGAACCACTTTCTTTAGGAGTCTGCACCTCCTGCCTCTGTCTTTGACTGTTAGTCCCATAGTACCACAGGATAGCAACTTTGTTTTCATTCGGGACATAGCTAGGAACATTTATAGTTATAGGAGCTACTCGTTTAGGTGCAGATATCTGTACAGGAGCAGGCACCAGAATTTCCACAGGATCAAAGTAGATTGTAATAGTAGAAACTTCATCATCATTCTTTTTCAACTGATCAAATTGTAAACATCCTTGTCTATCATACTCTGAAGGCCAGTTCTCAACTTTACACAACCATTATCAGCAATCAAGCAATCTTCACAACTCTCTGAACAACCAGGAAATACAACCCCTTTCAGCAATCGTTCCTTCACAACTTTTAGCGGAGTCTTGACATCATTAATATCCCTTACCAGATTCAGCCCTCTATCTTCTTCAATGGCGTGCACCCACGGTCCACCATGCGGGGGCATGGGATTTTGAATTACATTAGGTCTCGGAGCAAAATTAATAGCCTTTGAATCAACAAGGTCTTGCACCACATGTTTGAAAGCCTTGCAGTTTTCCACATTGTGTCCCGACGCATTGGAGTGAAACTCACACTTTTCATTTGCATCATATCCAGCGGGTAACCTGCCCACTGGGGGAGCCAAAGTCCTTAACTGTACCAAATTCAAACAAAGTAGATTCTGTAGCATCTTTGAACAAGTCATAGGGAAAACATCGAAATGTCTGTCATTTATTCTCTTTCTTGGGTGATACTGCCTCTGAGCTACAGGTTGAGCCTCATTACCTGGAGTTGGAATAGTTATAGATGCTGCCTGGTGATGTGCACCCTGTTGTCCTCTACCTCTCCCCCCTTGTGAATACACTGCATTAGCGTCACCTTCACGCTTTTTGTTATTGTTGCCAAAGAACTTCTTCGCAGGAGCTGAACTTGTACCACTTCCGTCCTGAATTTTCCCCATCTTTAACAAACTCTCAATTCTCTCTCCAGCAATTACTATGTCAGCAAATCCAGTAGATGGACAAGCGGCCAGCCTGTCAAGATACGGACCTTGCAAAGTATTCATGAACATGTCAGCCATTTCTCTATCTGCCAACGGAGGTTGCACCTGAGCAGCAAGTTCACGCCACCTCTGGGCGTATTTCTTAAAACCTTCCTTGGGGTTCTGTGTCATGCTTTGTAACTGAGTGCGATTCGGTGCCATGTCGATGTTATATTGGTATTGCTTTAAGAAAGCCAAGCACAAATCTTTCCAACTTCTGACGCGGGCCCTGTCCAACTTTATGTACCATTCCAGTGAGGCTCTAGATAAGCTGTCCTGGAAAAAATACATCCATAACTTCTGATCATCAGAATAAGCTGCTATCTTACGGTTGTATGCCTGGAGATGAGTTTTGGGATAAGTGCTACCATTGTACTTGTCGAAAGTAGGTGGTTTAAACTTCGGAGGAATCTTGACACCCTGTACCAATCCCATATCCTTGACATCAATTCCCAAAGGATTTTGACTTTCTATAGCTTTCACGCTCTCAGCCAATCCCTCGTATTTCCTTTCATCATGGTAGAATCCCATATCAGCATTAAGTAAAGAAAACTGGTCATCTTGACGATCTTCCACCAGCCCAGTGTTGCCAGGAGCAAAACCCACATTAACTCCAACCGGAGGAGGAGTAACCACAGGAGGATTGACCACAGGAGGGTTGACCACAGGAGGGTTAACCCTAGGGGGATTAACGTGTTCACCAGTAGGAATCTCAGTCTCCAACCTCTGGATGGTAGCTCTCATGTCTTCTTGCCCAGCTCTCAGGTCCTGCTGCCCCTAAGTAACCCCTTGCATCAGATTCATAAATTGTTCCATACGTGCCCTTAGCTCAGCCAACTCTGTCTGCATCTAATCCATAGCTCTAGCCTGGTTTCTTCTGGTTGCGTACCAGTGAATGGGAGATTCAGCTATCGTGCCTGAAACCAAATAAAGGTGAGAGGTCACCTGCAACAAGTACCTGTTATGCAAAAAATTCTTATGCTTATGAGGATGCAAATGCAAAATGCAAACAATCATATTTAAACATTTCCGGGCCAAATCTGCTTTGATTCCAGCTTTGGCAAGGGATCAGACACAACATCGGAAAATAAATCTGACTCCAGAAATACCACCAGATCAAACCACAAGAACAAATACTCTCTGAAAACCAGGACTGCCAGAGCACAGATAATTAAACCAAATATTACATTACTGAAAACAAAGTAGTTCTTACAGACAGATACAAGCATAATCAAAGGTTATTCCATCAACAATCCTGATGGTAATCCCGAACAAAGATAAACAAAAAAATCAACTACAAATCAACTCCAAACAAACTAGCTTCAACTTCCTCAAGAAGGTCCGCAGTGTCAGGATGTGTGGGTTGCTGCATCAGCCCTTTGATCAACTTGTTCCTCTTTGCAATCTTCTGGTTCAACTTAGTAATCTTCTCTTCAGTGTTGTTGTCCTCGCGCTTCGACTTCTTGACCTCGGCTTGCAGCTTGAGCTCTTCAATTTCTTTTTGTGCTTCTTTCCACCTGGAAAAGTAACGATCTTTCCTTACTTTCACAACCTGAAGTTCCTCTTTCAGTTCTTCATTCTCAATCTTGGCATCCTTCAACATATCCTGATACGTGGCCAGCTCGTCCTCTGCTTTAGTCAAAAGCTTCTTGTTTTTCCTCTTAGCTTTGACTGATGAATCAGCAGCTATACTGATCTTTTTGAAGTGTTGAGCCCTGTCAGCAAAATCCTTCTCTTTTTTCTCTAAATGCGCAGTCATGTCTTGAACTTTCCACTTCAACCCTAAGTTGTCATGTAGAGCATTCTGTAGCCGACTACTCATATTAGAGTTTTTCGCCCTCAGATCAGATATCAACTTACGCTGCTAATCAAACTCTTCGAATGGTACAGTGAGTCTCTCTTCCACAATCTCAGGTTATAAGGGAGGCGCCCGGTCAAAAGGCAAATAGAACTCTTCTACCTTTTTCTTCACCCATTCAACATATGGAGCGAAAGCTTGATTATTGGGCTTACCCAACACAATTTTGCCTATCTTTTGTCTGCTAAGCCAAGCTTGAGAAGCTTCTTGTGCTATAGCCACACCATCGGTCATATGAAAATACAAAGATTCTTCCAAATCTCCCTCAGCTGGAGGATCTTTTAGAGCATATGCAAACTGCCTAATAGCCAGAGACGGGTTGTAATTAATACCCCCTTTTCTTCCAATCAAGGGTACATTAGGATACCGGCCACAACTATGCAAAATATCAGCCCCCACTAATCCTTTGTCCACCCACAGAATATCCTTAGCAGCTAAGCCCATCAGACGCTTACTCCACTCTAAAGAAATCTGTGAATCAACAAAAGCACCAGATTGGGGTAAACGTTTAGCAAACCACTTGTAAAAGAGAGGTGCGCAACAACAAACCACCACACCTCGTCTTTTCTCATTCCTGTTGTATAGGGCGTAGTGGAGATCACCTAACAAAGTCGGCACCGGATTCTGAGCTATAAATATCTGAATAGCATCTGTATCGACGAAATCAGACTCATTAGGGAATAACACAATGCCATATATGCACAGAGCCAATATTGCATTGAAAGCCATCCACCTCTTTTCTTTTGCTTCCTCTTGAGCCTTCTTCACTAAGTACCCCAAGTGATAGCCTCGAAATTTTCCTTTCATAGAAAAGTCAACCTCCACTGTAGATCTGCTCAAATAAAGAGCCTCAGCCACTGCCTGGAAATCACAATCTCCTTGGGAACCACAGAAAGGAACACCTTCTCTGACAGGAATCTTCAAAAGGTCGGAGTACTCCTCCAGGGTAGGAACCAACACATAATCTGGCATCACAAAGCACCTCAAGGAAGGATCATAAAATTGCATTAAGGTGTGTAGCCCATTGTATTCATACTCACTGAGACTCCGAACTAGGGGTAAAATCCAACCATACTTCTCTTCAAAGGCTCCTAAAACTTCTGGACCAGCTATACTCTGCAGACTGTTCAACGGGCCAAGAGTGATCTTCGGGAACCTGTAGAGATGATGTGCTTCTTACTCCTCTTAGTGTCCACCCCTATGAATGCCCTCTGACTGGAATCAAAAACTAGATACTACCTGAAAATGCATAAACATGAGTGTCAGAAAAATGGAATGCAATGCAGAGCACGGGATCAAGGTATCCACATAAACTGGCTGCACTGTGCTGACTGAACAAATCAAGGCTCTGTACCAAAACTCAGAACAATAACCACCATAGTGATAGAACCAGAAAACCAGGTAGGTTGAAAGTCATAGTTACCTGCAAACCTGCAAACCCCACCCCTCTCACATGTGGGTACTAGGATGTTCAGTATCCCGGGCTCTCAGGTCGAGAAATTATGATATGTTCACCATTACTGGTTTGGCATCATCATCATTCGAGGAGGCCTCAACTGATTCTCCAAGACGAAAGATCCTCAGCTTCAGAGGTTTGAGAAGCAATAGCACATTCAGCCCGAAGGATACAATGCTATCGCCAATCAAAGAGGTCGTCTGCTGATTCACTTCAAAAGGGAAATCCTATAGCAAGTTCCCAGCATTGGGTACTCGAATCGAGAATATGCAGCGGGTTTGCCACAAAGCGTGGTATGCCACTGTCACATTTCGGGAGGAGTGCCGCAACTGAGTCCTCGGGAATGGTCATCAGAGTAGACAATTCCCCCAGAGAATAACTATTGGCCTGTATCAACATACAGTAGCAGATAGCTCCGGATAGAACCTCGTCTGATTGTAGGGATCGTGATCACCCACACGTGGCCAACACCACAGCAGCGTCACGCCTACCCATGTTAAAACCTAGGTGTATGCTCGAGCCTGGGTATTGGGCTCATCTCTCAAAACATCCCAACCCGCCAAACAGAAAACCAGCCAGCACAGCACAGTAATATCCAGTATGACAGTAATAAAATGCAATGCAATAAAATCTGTAAAAACAATAAAGCAGTAAAGCAAAAATACAGTAAACAACAATACAGTAATATACAACAAAGCAAAGCACCACAAAAACACCCAATGAAAAGAAACAAACAAGCGCTAGGATTGACTCGCTAAAGGGGATGGACCAGCAAGAGGTCAACCAGAGTCCCCAGCAGAGTTGCCAGCTGTCGCTCCCGAAATATTCGCATCCAACGGTACAAAAGTGAGAGTGGCGCAGAAAACAGAGTCGCCAACAATGTGTATTTATCCCAAGAGAGGGAAAGGAAACACTGCGTAAACCTGAGGGGAAAGGAAAGAGCATGGTCTTACGACCAAGAGAACTGGGTTCGGGAGTCGGTTACGCGTGAGGAAGGTATTAGCACCCCCACGCGTCCATCGTACCCGATGGGATCCACGCTTGCTTGTCTCGATCAAAGGGTGCCGTCAACTGGAACTCCGCTGCTGCTGGAAAGGAAAAGGAACGGGAAAAAGGAAAAAGAAAGGAGAGAGAGAGAGCAAGAAACAAATGTAGGGAAAATAAAAGAAGTGCTCGCATGGGGCCTACCCCACTGCCTATGTAACTCATCGGGAGCATGAGAATCAGAGCGACGTAGTTCCCCTCACTAGGGGTGGATGGTGTTTTTTAGGGAACGACTTACGTTCTAGCTCAGGTGTTGCAGCTCGCTGAATCGAGACTTAGGCGTTACCGTCTTGCTAGAGAACGAGTAGGAGCACATTCGTGCGTTGAGAGTGAGTGAGATGAGAAGAGAATTCTCGAGGGAAAGAGGTTACTGTTTGTTTGAAGTTTTTTAGACAGAAGTGTTTTTTAAGTTAGTTTGTAACTTGTATTGAACCAAAGTCTTAAATACAGGAACGAATACTTTCGCGCAACGTCCCCAACAGGACGTACACTAGGTATCCTAGAAGAATGAGAGGAATCCCCTCATTCCCCACTTCCCACATAGAAGGCTCAAGCGCAATACACGTTATCCTTTATTAAGTATGTTTTACTTTTGTTTTGATATGAGAAGAGAGAAAGCGCAAGGGAAACTAAAGGGAAACTAAGAGTCCTAATGTTATCATGCATGGATGTCCTATGGTTAGTGAGGTTTAGGAGAGAAGACTACCTAAAACCTAATGCTAATCATACTCCAAGCTTAATCAAAAATTAAGTTGGACTAGGTAGCTCTAAGGGGAAAAGAATCCAAGACTTGAACAAGTCTTGAGATTCATGGGATGAGAAAGAGTGAAAGAGAAGAAAAGAGAAAGAGAAGAAAATAAATGAGATACAATAAATGGCAGCAAGCATATCATATCATAAATGTTCAACTCAAATCAATCAACATGTTTCAAAGATCCATGCAACACCATTCAAGCAAACATGCAAGGCTAAACATGAAAGAATGCAAGCATACTTGAATTACATGTACAATTAAACACACATGGACTTTATAACAAAGTGAAATGAAAAAGGTAAGATGAAAATGAAACAAGACCAGAACTTACATCATATTATCATCATCAATTCACAAGTGCAAAAGAGATTCACATTATGCAATATTAAGGTCCATAGAAGCTCACAAAAGGAAAGGTAATGATATGCATCACATAATTCAAACCATGATGAACAAGTGAGATGAAAATCAAGCAATGAACCCAAAGGGCAGTAGAATACACATTAGCATCATGCCAAGATCAAACTCAAGTCATACAAGATTAATCATTAAGCAACACATTCAAAACATGTATCAAAATTGAGAAAGACATTCACTTATCATTTATGCAAGCAAGCAAAGAAAGGTGAGGCATAAAGTGAAATGAAAATCATATAATGAATCCTAAACCAAGAGGACTAGAACCTCAAGCATATCATACAAGTCAAACAAAAGGTTTCATACATGAGTGAATTCACACAAAGGAACCATCACAAGATTAGGTTGAACATATCACAAGATTCAAGTCCATAACAACATCAACTTGTAAAATCAAGAACAAATTGAGAAAATACCAAATGAGGATTATTCTAAAGCCACAAGTAAGCTCAAACAGAACATGATCATACCATAAAAACATCTCAAGCATCACTCCATCACAAGTAAGCAAATGCACTCAAACTAGATCATGTATCCAAGTATACCTCAATCAAACTTGCATCACAAGTAAAAATCAACCAAAAATAGAAAAGTGGATCAATAAAATTCCAAAAAATACTAAATCAAAATTTAACTCAGTCAAGTAACATATTCAAAAAGATTGGATCAAAAAGAGTTAAAGAACTTGTCTAAAAGTGATCCACAAGTCAAGATGTGCAAAGAAGTGTCAAGATATAGTCATGCATAATTCACTTAAGCACAAAAAATCAAACATGCATAAAATTACATTCCAAAATTATGAAATTTAAACTCAAAAGATATAGATCAGAAGACAATCACATGCTAAAATATCTCCCATAAATTCATAAGTTAAAAAATTCAAACAATTAAACAAGGATCAAGTGAGAAACATGCATCAACATGCAAAAGAGAGGGACCAAAATGCAATATGGAAAAGCTTTTAAAAATGAAATAAAATGTTTTTATGCACTTCAGAATGTTATCTAACAAATGCAAAAATAATAGATTGAAAATGTGTTATAGATTATGAGAAAGAAATTTTACAAGTTGGAGTGTGCAAGTGAAACAATTAAAAAAGGAAATTAGGCAATTAATTAAATCAGATGCCAAAAACAAAATAAAATGAGAAAATAAAATATGGAAAAATTTGATAAAACAAAAAGGAAGCTTCATGATTTTTTTATGATTTTTGAATGTATAAAAATGATTTTAGAAAATAAAAATGCAAAACAAACAATTAATAAAAAAAGGAAATGAATAAACTTGGGGGGAGGTCCAAACAGCAAGAAAAATGCATTGCAAATGAGATGGGATTAAAGGAGGGGGTGTGAAAAGAAAGGCCCAAGGCCAAAGGTCCAAATGCGATGGTCAACGCTCCCATGGAATTCAGTCCACGAAACAGATCTAATCCTAACCATCCAATCAATCCAACGCATGCTAGAGGTCAATGCAATAAAAAAACAAACATGATCAACGGACGTGATTCGCCCCCGCACCATAGTCCAAAAGACACACGCACACACAATTAAGACGCATACCATACACAGCCATGTGACAGTCACATGCCTTCATTAATGTGCTGTCACACTCTCCACCACAAGATCACATCAACGTACACAATTAAATCACACAATCAAAAATAAATTAAAAACAACTGTCAGGATATGAGGGCCCATGGTAGTACGCGTGGGTGGCATACACATAATCAACAAATTAAAAAACAAAATAACAAAACACGTGGCGCAATGAGGAGCATTAGATCCAGTAATGGACAGACGTGATTTCGTCTTCTCCACCAAAGTCTCCTCGTCGGACTGAGCTTCTCCCAGCTGCCGGAGCTAGGGCTCCGGCCACCCTCTTCGGTGAGCTGTTGTGCACTTTTTTCCAGAAATTGCAAATAGGTACTCCATTTTGACCAGAAAAAAGCAAGGATCTCAAATATCCAATCCATTTCATCAAACAACAACCACACAAAGAGAATCGAATGAAAACATAATTAGATCTAAAACTTTAAATCAACATTACACACAAATCATACGTCCAAACTTCAAACAAAATAGATCAGAGTGATCAGTGAACATCAAGGATCATTATGCATATCAAAAATTCAAGTTCTGCGATGGTGAAAAAATTACTAACCTGAACCTTGAAGAGCTTAAAATACGTCAAGAAATCCTTCCAAAGACTGCAGATCCACTCCTTGGAACCTCTAGATGCAAAATAAATGCAACTAGAGCTTGAAATCGTGCTAGATCTTGAGATTCAAGTTGAATCCTCTTGAATGGAACTTGGTGAAATCCTTCCTTTCAGCTTAAAATAATGGATGATTCGTGCTCCTTTCAACTCACTGATCAAGAATATGTCAAGAGATTTTCAAAAACCCTCAAGGAATGAGAGATTTGAAGGAGAGAAAGTGAGAGTGAGTTTTTGAAATTCTGAGCAAATGAGAGTGCATGACCTAATTTCTGAGGCATGAGTTAACTTATATACTCTTCATTAATCTACTGATTGTGATTAGCAAGTGGTTAATCCTTTGGTTAATGAGATTTGGGTGAAATTGCAATTTTGCATTATGTGCTACCACCACTAATCCACCTGTGCAACACTCTTGTACTCAGCATGATTCATTTCCAATTCACTCATGGATCACTTCTGAATTGATTTTGGGCCTTGAACTTTCTTGATTTGCAAGTTTTGAATCAATTTGCATTTTTGCACTTTGTGAAAATAATGGAAAATATGGCATGGAATGAATTGATTCAAAGGCCACAATTGATCCTCTTGACTTGTATTTTGATGTTGTAATATGACATGAACCAAAAAAAATCAATTACAAGTCCATTTGTACCAAAATGCAAAAGGTGGAAAAATGGAACCATATGAAAACCTCAAAATGCACCTTGCCATCTTTTGACCATAACTTGAGTTCTACAAATGGTATGGAGACCATCTAGTATTTTTTGGAAATGGGAGAGACAGATCTTCAACTTTTATGTTGGAGGAAAATTCATTTGGAGCTTCCTTGATGATGAAAAGTTTAGTTGAATGTGATGGAAAAGTCACCAAAAATGGAAAGTTTTCATTATAGGTCATTTTCCAAATTTAGTAACTTTTGCTCAAACCCTTGATTCTTTAAAGAATGGCATGAATCTTGACAATTGAAGACCATATGAGGATGTGAGACCTTGAAAACCATGGAAAGAACCTCAAAATTCCACAGTTGACTTTCTCCTTTACAGTTGACTTTTCCTTATTTCAACAGCAACTGATCCACTAAACAGTCTTCACCATGAACCATCAACCAAATCTCCATCCATGAACACTTGTGAGCATATGGAAACCATAAAAACATGCTTGAATCCCCAAAGTCTTCAAGAAGCTCTCTTGAAACCAAAAACCCTAATTGGTCTCTCCGATCAGGAAGAAAATATCCACTTGAAATCCTTTGCCATGCTTGACCTTAAGGAGATATGATGAACCCCATGAGCCACCTTGAATCTTGAGACTTGAGAATATGGACCAAGCCTTGATCCCATGCCTTATGCTAAATGCCATGCTATGGAATCTATGACCTACTATGGAATGCATATGAGTAAAGCATAGACCAATTATTGAGAAAACATGAAGGTAAATTTTGAGGTATTACACTTCTCTTGTAGGATTAATGGCAACCAACAACCAGTGTCCACTGTAAAATAAAACAAAAGTTTAGATGGATAATTTCTACGCAAAAGATACAAATTAAAGATTAGAATGAAATTAGAATGAAAATCTTACCCGTTTCCAGTATTATACGGTAAAAGAAACAAACTTTCTGTCTTGCTGGCCATAAATCTCTCAGTTAAGTGGTCTCTTACTGAAAGTGCATTCATACCAATTGCCGGTGCATTGACAAGGGTGCAAGAGAAGAAACGAAATCTATTTGACAATTCCATCCCCCGCATCAATTTTTCATTCAAGCACCTTAAATAAAAACATAATAAACATTAGACTATTTTTATTGAAATGTGTAAATAAATTGTTCAACTAAATAAATAATAGATTGATCGGAGTACCAAATGTATGAATGCATAACACCGATGCCTAATTCAATATGCTTGAAAATCTGCTCCATGTCCTCTCTTCCGATTATCTCGGAATGAGCAAAACCAAAAACACCTTCGTCCATGTCTATTTGACGAATAGAACCATCCATCAAATCTGACATTGCCATAAGTGTTTCTAGACACGACTGAAAGCGAGGAGGAGCTCTTTTTGCCTGCGCGGTCCTAGTAGGAGCTTTTTTCTTGCTGGCCTGTTGTGAATCTTGAGCAGGAACCTAACAATCATATAAGTTAGGTAAAGTAGAAAATCATGAAACTTTTGAATTCGGATAATAGAATAACACTTAAAATGTACCTGTCTTTGTGATTCAATAGACTCGTTTTGGCGCAAAACCCCTTTATTCTTAGCTGCGGGTTTTGTAGGAGTCTAACATTACCATGTAAAAAAAATGTAAGTAATGGTTCAGAATTATTTTCATAATCGTTCAGATTTGACATTTGAATACTAAGAGATTTGTAATGGTTTTCAACATACCTCATCATCTATGGAAATGAGGTCTAACGACCATGCAATAAACGAACCTATTGCATCTCGCAACAATGTAACCTCTGAAACTGAGTCAGGTATGGGTAGTACCGCATCCTTATCTAAAGCGATATCAACCGACACTTTCAGATGTCCATGAGGGAGCGGTTGATGGTGAAGTAACTCTCCTACATGGTTATGCACTTTTCCCTTGCTAACCATGCGATAAGTCGGTAACGACAAATATAGCTGGCAAGATGAAATGCCCTGAAGCAATAATAAATATGTAACTGTTAATGTGTATAAAGGTCAATTAAAATAAATGTGTTAATTTAATTAAAATAAATATGTGCTAATTACCTCGGGAATTTTATTTTGACAATTGATACTAGCTTTGTCACTAGCATCTTTCAAACCGGAACCGCGTTTTTCGCCTCATATCTCTCTTTATCCTTGTGCAATTCACGGACTTGCGCCTTTAGTTCCTCCAATGATTGCATGACTTCTCGGTTGCTGGGATTTTTTCTCTTTGGATACACTACGGGAAAAGAGGGCGCTTTTTTTGTCCTATAAAAGCGATTAAAAGCGCTGTCTAAGCCTGCGCTGTCGTAGGTAAAGACGGTGCTTTTTTATTTATGAAAAAGCGCTCTCTAAAAGGGGACTTTAGACAGCGCTTTTAAAAGCGCTGTATAAAGTATATGTTTAAAATTTAAATTTTTTTTTTTATAAACTTTAGAAAGCGCTTTTTCCTTCAAAGGCGCTCTCTAAAGGTGCTTTTAGACATCGCTTTTGAAAGCGCTGTCTAATGTATACGGAAAATGATTTTTTTATATACCTTTGGAGAGCGTTTTTCCCTAAAAGCGCTCTCTAAAGGGGACTTTAGAGATGGCTTGTTCTTTAAAAGCGCTCTCTAAAGTATACCTATAATTTTATTGATTTTTTCTACATATAAAAAATCCCATTTTAGCCATTTTTTTTATGCAGAAACCTGCATAGTTTCAAACTTGCATTTCTTATAGAATTTCTTGCAACAATAGAATTCTTATACATTTCAATAAATAGAATTCTTGCAACAACAGAATTCATATACATTTCAATAAACACAGAATTTCTTCTATTCACAAAACTAGAATTTACAACAGAATTCTTACAACAGAATTCTTGCAATAGAATTTACAACAGAATTTCCTTCTATTCACAAAACTAGAATTTACAACAGAATTCTTCTTGCAACAGAATTTCCTTATATTCACAAAACTATACATTCAAAGAATTCTTCTTAGAAGAAAGAGTTCGCACAATTCTTCCGTAATATAATTCAATTGTTTCCTTGTGTAACAAGAACACGCCATATCTACGAAATACTACATAACAAAACAAAATACGCATTATTTAGTTAAAAATAATAAATTATATGACATATCCGATAAATATTAAAATAAATCCTAAGTTATAAAACCATGCATACCCTAATAGGAATCTCCAATTGTCCCATTTGAAGGATTTCTCTCATGAACCTCAAAACGAAGTACCCCCAGTCTATGCCATTACGCTGACGAGGGCACTACACATAGACAAACAAATAAGAAATAATATATAGATGTTTTGTGTTATTAAGTAGCATCATTAATAAGCAATATTGTGAAAATTAATATACCTCCACTTTGACCCATGTAATATTGGTTGATCTAGCCCGTGGTACTCGAGTCTCTCTTTGTGCACGGTATAGTAGTATAGCTCTATAAAAGAAAAACGTAAACTTAGAACAATGTCACAGAAATAATTAAATATAAAAATACACACGAATATTTCGAACAATCTCACTTACGTGTCAACCACATCCTTCATATTCTGATATGTGGACCAATCAGTATCCAATGAATTAAGATAATAGACCACTTCTGTTATAGGATTAATGGCAACCAACAACCAGTGTCCACTGTAAAATATAACAAAAGTTTAGATGGATAATTTCTATGCAAAAGATACAAATTAAAGATTAGAATAAAATTATAATGAAAATCTTACCTGTTTCCAGTATTATACGGTAAAAGAAATAGACTTTCTGTGTTGATGGCCATAAATCGCTCAAGTAAGTGGTCTCTTACTTCAATTGCATTCATACCAATTCTCGGTGCATTAACAAGGCTGCAAGAGAAGAAACGGAATTTGTTTGACAAATCCGTCCCCCGCATGAATTTTTCATACATGCACCTTAAATAAAAACATAATAAACATTAGACTATTATCATTGAAATGTGTAAATAAATTGTTCAACTAAATAAATAATAGATTGATTGGAGTACCAGATGTATGAATGCATAACACCGATGCCTAATTCAGTATGATTGAAAACCTGCTCCATGTCCTCTTTTCCGATTATCTCGGAATGAGGAAAACCAAAAACACCTTCGTCCATGTTGATTTGACGAATAACACCTTGCATCAAATCTGACATTGACAAAAGTGTTTCTAGACACATCTGAAAGTGAGGTCTTTTTTCCTTCACGGTCCTTGTAGGAGCTTTTTTCTTGCCGGTCTGTTGTGAAGGTTGAGCAGGAACCTAACAATCATATAAGTTAGGTAAAGTAGAAAATCATGAATTCGGATAATAGAATAACACTTAAAAGCTACCTCTCTGTGTGATTCAACAGACTCGTTTTGCAGCAAAACCCCTTTATTCTTTGCTGCGGGTTTTGTAGGAGTATAACATTACCATGTAAAAAAAATGTAAGTAATGGTTCAGAATGATTTTCATAATCGTTCAGAATTGACATTTGAATACTAAGAGATTCGTAATGGTTTTCAACATACCTCATCACCTATGGAAATGAGGTCTAACGGCCATGCAACAAACGAACCTTTTGCATCCCGCAGCAATGTAACCTCTGAAACCGAGTCTGGTATCGGTAGTAAAGCATCCGTATCTAAAGCGATATCAACCGACACCTTCAGATAACCTTGTGGGAGCGGATGATGGTGAAGTAACGCTCCCACAAAGTTATGCACTTTTCCCTTGCCAACCATACGATAAGTCGGAAACGACAAATACAGCTGGCAAGATGAAATGCCCTGAAGCAATAATAAATATGTAACTGTTAATATGTATAAAGGTCAAATAAAATAAATGTGTTAATTTAATTAAAATAAATATGTGCTAATTACCTCGGGAATTTTATTTGGAGAATTGATACGAGCTTTGTCACTAGCATCTTTCAAACCGGAACCGCGCCTTTTCGCCTCATATCTCTCTTTATCCTGCTGCAATGCTTGGACTTGCGCTTGTAGTGCCATCACAGTTTGCATGATTTCTTGGGTGGTGGGATTTTTTTTCTTTGATTGCTTATAGAAGGATGATGGAGTCACACCAAATCCTTTACCTCTCACCAGACCGGGATACTCAGGAACATTTAGTACTCGACTAAGAATGCTCCTGCAATCATCCTCACCTGCGGGTATGGATTTAGATAGATTCTCCTGAAATTCATTGACAAATCGAAAATTATTAGTGGGGATTAAAAATTAATTATAATTTAATAAAATTTCAATTAACTTTGAGACATAATGTTATACTTACACATTCTTCATAAACATGCTGAACATCTTCTGTAACAGCTCCACCCTTACCCACACGAGCTTCCTTCCACAAAACATGGTCCGGAAGTGATGATTCTTCACTTTTAGACTTTTCTAACTACACATTTAGTTAAATAATAAGTTCATGAATTATAACACAATAATACAATTAATAAAATCATAGCATTAATATATACTTACCAATTTTTGTTGTAACCGTGCATATCCCAAACACCCTTTTCTGTATGGATACGCGGGTTTTGATGCTCTTTCGCGATTAATGGCACTCAATTTCTGGATAAAAAATTTTAAGTCATATCAAAACAAACTAATGAAACAAATATATAATACAATCAATAGACATGACAAGATAACATTACATTGAATTCTCCGGTTTTCCGTTTGTCTACAAAAATGCCCCATTCTTCCGGTGTAATCACATCCGCATACAACGGTGGAAGTTCTGCTTCAACAAAAATTGTGTCCTCATCCCTAAGATATTTGTTTGATTATAAGGCTCTAAACCCTCTTTGTCTCTTTTCGGCCAATTGAAGACAATACTTTTTCCGGCTTTCTTCAATATTAAAGGACCTCTACGAAAAAACATACACATATAAACATAAAGTGTGTTAGTATAAGTAAATTAAAGACTTAATCGTCAACAAAAATCTAATAACATCAATCATATTTGGTAAGTACCTGTATCTCAGTTCATATCTTTTCTTTACCGGCATCCAACGATTTACTCCTCCAATTATCACCAGTGATTGGAATGTGCTGACGGACAAGTGAACCAATGTATGAAGACAACATTGAACCGTTAGGCTTAACTAGTTGGTTCTGGTCACTCCAATGTACATAGAATCTCATCCCTTTATCTCTAGCACGGATGATTCTCTTCATAATGGTTTTTCCTCTTTTTATTTCATGTTCTACATTCGAAGCTTCATTATGAGCTTCCTGTGTATCATGTGTCTCGTGGGTGTCTTCCTGGTTATTATAAATTTTACCTGTAAGAAAGAAAAAAACAAAAATTAAATGACAAATATAAAAATCAATAATCCATAATCCATAATCCATTGAATGATATAAGTTATATATAATTACAGTGGCGAGAGAGAACAACTAATTACCTTTAGAGATGTAAATTACATTCTAACAAATGTTTGAATCACATTCTAACCAAAAAAGGAATAACAGACAAATACCAACATTTAAAAGTAACAAAAGAATTAGTCAAATTGACTCAGCTATCATCATTCATCCATGAAGAATCTATTTTGAAAATAAGCAGTATCACTTATATAAGTGGTAACCAAATGTTTGAATCACATTCTAACCAAAAAAGGAATAACAGTCAAATACCAACATTTAAAAGCAACAAAAGAATTAGTCACATTGACTCAGCAACACTACAGCCAACGAATCACACTGGAAAAATATGCAACCACAACAAATGCAACATCATTGTTATCAAAGATTAGTGACTCATTCTTGATTAAAAACTAGACATTGGTTACATTCTTAAAACTCTATTCATATCATAGTAAATACCCTAAGAATTCCCCTAATTTTCTCTAATTCTATAATTTAAACAAAACAAGGTTGCATATTATGGAAAAATTGAATGAAAAATACTATTAATATATATGCACTACAACAAAAGTAAGTTATAACATCGCACCTTAGACAGCGCTTTAATACAAAAGCGCTGCTATAAGTTAAAAACAAGGAAACTAGTCATTTAAAAAAATAAAAACGCAAAAAAATATAAGACCTTAGACAGCGCTTTGGTCAAAAGCGCTTTATAAGGTCTTATAAATTTTAAAAATAAATTTAATGGAAAATATTAGACAGCGCTTTAGTTAAAAGCGCTTTCTAAGGTCTTATAAATTTAAAAAAAATATAAGACCTTAGACAGCGCTTAGGTAAAAAGCGCTTTCTAAAGTGTTATTAATTTTTTAAAAAAAATTAAAGAAAAATATTAGACAGCGCTTTCCTTAAAAGCGCTTTCTAAGGCCTTAAAAATTAAAAAAAAAATAAAATCAAAAGCGCTGTCTAAGGCCAACCTTAGAAAGCGCTTTTAAAAGCGCTGTCTAAGATCCACCTTAGAAAGCGCTTTTATGAAAAGCGCTGTCTAAGGTCTAATTAAATTAAAATATATGAATAGTCAGTATTCATTTTCATATTTCCGCTCTTTCTTCTCCCCTTGCAAACTGAGCTCAAAACCCTTGCGAACTGAGCTCAAAACCCTTGCGAACTCAAACCTTCACCGTCAACCGTCCTCCACCGTGCCGTCGTTCGTTGTTGCCGTCGTTGCATTGTCGTCTGTCTGTTGCCGTCGTTGTATTTTCGTCCGTTGCGAACTCATTTCCGTCGTTCGTTTCTGCTCTTTGTAACTGATACATTTCGTTCTTGCATTGCCGTTGTTACCGTCGTTAAAGGTACGTCGTTGTTGTGAAGAATAGGGTTTTGTTGCTTTACATTGTTGTTGTAGGGTTTTGTTGCTTTACAATGTTGTAGTGAATGAGTATGTTTGATGAGTTTTGTTGCTTTACACTATTTCTTTACAACGATTTCAACACAACTTTTCTTTCTACTCCATATTCTGTTGCTTCAATTTCACGTCCACTATTCCGTACGGATAACATGAAATGAAGAAGAAAACCAATAGTTTCTTTGCTCAAAATATAAAGTATGTGAATATATTATTCACATGAAGCTCTGATTACTGGTATCGCCTGCACTGTTATCATAAAAAAAATAAAACTTTAGGATTTTGATAAAAACCATTTAACTATATTTCATTTACAATTTTGCTTTTAAATCAATGTATCATTTATGCAATATATGCTCATAAATTGGTAATACCTCTTGCGCTTGGTTTTGGAGTTACTAGAGGATGGAGAGTTAGCATGCCAATTCCTTTTCCTTTGATTGATGAACCAATTGTTTATCTGCTTTAATTGCAAGCCTGTTTCCTGAACCAGTCTAGCTTTGTCTTCCTCCTATATATACAAAACAACACAAAGCATGAGAAGAGGCAGCATAGAGATATATCATATATGTATGGATATTAACATTGATGAGAGCATACAGTAGGATAGGGCCATTTTGGTTTGACTTTGATTTGACTGTGGTCTGATTTCTCTATAAAGACTTTAATGATGTACTTTAGGATCATATATTAAACAATATTATTTACTCGTTTTGAAACTGATGATGCTAGCGGTATGTAAACTCTCTTTCTTCTTTAGGAGAATTATTTATATATTCTTCTTTGTCATTAAAACATAAGAAATTTAACCAGTTACATATCAAACACTATCAAACTTGTTCATTTCTTGATTAATATGGTTGAATTAATGTTATTTTGTTGACCTTAATAAGTAGGAAAACCATGGATAAAAAATGGATGGATGTCGATCGATTGTCCAAAGAGTACGAGAATGGGGTATTGGATTTCGTTAATTTTGATGTTCAATACGCTGACGCTGAAGAGCTCAATCGAATAAAATGTCCTTGCTTGGGTTGTTGTTATGTGGGTAGGGTTGACGCAGATGGATTGAAATCGCATTTACTGATGAATGGAATTGATCGAAGTTATAAGTGTTGGATACATCATGGTGAGAAAATTAACGAGAATGTTGAACCGACGGGGAAAAGTAATACGACCTATGCTTCAGATGACAAAGACACGGAAACATACGATTGTGATCGAGTCGAAGAGATTGCAGAAGCAGTTGTAGAAGATCTTCATGATTGTCCCGAAATGTTTGAGAGGTTGGTAAGCGATGTAGAGAAACCACTCTATCAAGGTTGCACTAACTTCACAAGACTGTCTGTGGTATTGAAGTTGTACAACTTAAAGGCGGGCAATGGATGGTCGGATAAAAGTTTCACAGAGTTGTTGGCCCTTTTGAGTGAAATGCTACCGGAGGATAATGTTCTTCCCAATCGAACCTATGAGGCCAAAAAAATGTTGTGCTCTATTGGCATGAGCTATGATAAGATACATGCTTGTCCAAACGATTGCGTTTTGTTTCGAAACGAATATGCATCGTTAACTGAGTGCCCTAAATGCGGTTTGTCTCGATATAAGAAAAAATTGTCTCCAGCCAAGGTCTTATTGTATTTTCCTATAATACCGAGATTTAGGCGCATGTTTCATAGTGAAACCGATGCAAGACACCTGACTTGGCATGCAGATGAAAGAATTATTGATGGAAAGTTGCGATATCCGGTTGATTCACCACAGTGGTCGAAAATTGATAATGATTATCCTGACTTTGGAGAAGAAGCAAGAAACCTTCGCTTGGCATTATCTACTGATGGAATGAACCCGCATGGTCTTCAAAGTATCTCACATACCACATGGCCTGTTATTCTTATGATTTATAACCTACCTCCGTCGCTATGCATGAAGCGTAAGTACATGATGTTATCTATGTTAATCTCTGGGCCTAAACAACCAGGGAATGACATAGACGTATACTTGACACCTTTGATCGAAGATTTAAAGATATTGTGGGAGAACGGTGTGGAGGTTTATGATGGATATAGGAAAGAAAGTTTCAATTTGAGGGCGATGTTGTTTGGTACAATTAATGATTTTCCAGCTTACGGGAATCTATCAGGGTACAACATAAAAGGTGAAAAAGCATGTCCTATTTGTGAAGATAAAACAGTTTCGAAGCGATTGGAGTTTGGTGATAAGAATGTCTTTCTCGGTCATCGTAGATTCTTAAATGCCAAACATCACTACCGTGGGTGGAGACAAGAATTCAATGGAGACACCGAACAAGGTAGAGCTCCACCTATGTTGTCAGGTGACCAAGTTTTTAAAAAGGTGAAAGATATGCGTACTGAGTTTGGCAAACCTTTTGCACATAAGGTTGTCAAAGGTGGGTGGAAAAAGAGGTCGATATTTTTTGAATTGCCATATTGGAAGTCTTTGTATGTGAGACATTTTCTCGATGTTATGCATATTGAGAAAAATGTATTTGAAAGTGTTATTGGTACGTTACTCAATATAAAAGGAAAGACTAAGGATGGCCTTAAAGTAAGAAAAGACTTGGTAGCGATGGGGATTAGAACTGAATTAGCACCCGTGAAGAAAGGAAGACGAACATATCTACCACCTGCTGCTTTTACTCTGTCTAGAAAGGAGAAGAAAATATTGTGTAAGTTTCTGAGTGGAGTTAAAGTTCCAGAAGGATACTCTTCAGATGTCAGAAGACTTGTGTCTATGAAAGACCTCACGTTGAAGAGTTTAAAGACACACGACTGCCATGTTATAATGGAACACTTTCTACCAATAGGTATACGTTCTATTTTGCCAGTGAAAGTAAGAAGCGCCATAACTAATTTGTGTTTTTTCTTTAGGTCAATTTGTAGTAAGGTAATCGATCCCGATATCTTACCAACACTACAAAAAGAGGTAGTTATTACCTTGTGTGAGCTTGAAATGTATTTTCCTCCCTCTTTTTTTGACATAATGGTACATCTAGTTGTTCATCTTGTGAAAGAGACACAGTTGTGTGGACCAGCTTATATGAGATGGATGTACCATGCTGAACGTTATATGAAAATATTAAAAGGGTACGTGAAAAGCCGAAGTCGACCAGAGGGGTGTATTGTTGAACGATACATTGTTGAAGAAGTGGTTGAGTTTTGTACTGAATATTTGTCCAATGTTCAGTCGATTGGACTCCCCAAAGCTCATATTTTTGAAAAAAAGGATGGTAAAAAATTAATTGGAAATAAAATTGTGACAGTGTCAAGGGATGAACGGGATCAAGTGCATTTGTATGTTCTGCACAATGATAATGAGGTTGAGCCATATGTTGAGATGCACAAGGATGTACTCCGAATGTTAAATCAGAACAGAAATGAAAATTGGATAGTACGAGAGCACAATCAAAGTTTCATACGATGGTTGAAGGATCATATTTATTCGAAGCGCTCTTCAGATCCTGCTTCAGTAACAGAAAGGTTGAGATGTTTGGCATATGGTCCAAGTTTGCATGTGTATTCTCATAGCGCATACGCAATTAATGGATACACATTTTATACCAAAGAACAAGACGATAAAAGTACTATGCAAAATAGTGGTGTCACCGTCCTAGCTGAAGCAATGCACATATCAAGTATGAAGGACTTAAACCCCAAATATACAAATCTGTCATATTTTGGAGTTATTGAGCACATTTGGGTGCTTGATTACGAGAAGTTTCAGATTCCAATCTTTGGTTGCAAGTGGGTAAATAGTAGTGGCATACGAATGGATAAGTCTGGATTTTTGCAAGTGGATCTTAATAGGGTGGGGTACAAAGATGAGCCTTTTATTCTAGCATCTCAAGCTAGACAAGTGTTCTATGTCACTGACCCGACGAGTACAATATGGTCTATAGTGCTTCTATCTAACAAAGTGGTTGATGATAGCGGTGTAGATCAATGTGATATTGATGTTGAGAATGAGTTATGCATTAGACGGAATGAGTTGAATAGAAATGATCAAGATGAGGATCTTATAACGGATGAGTCATATATCAGAAATGACCATAACGAGGGAATTTGGATCCATTCATCCGTCCGCATTGCTAAGAAACAAGTAATTCATATTCCAACCAAGAAAAGAAAGAGATGTTAGTGAAAGAGGTAAAATTTGTTATATACTTGATTTCTTTATTATATTTCTATTCAACTTATGAGTTATTTTAATATTAACACATATCTCTCATGTCTAATGAAATAGTTAAAACTAAATCAAACTATGTTATATTATTATGTAGTACATTGAAGAATGCAAGTGTGCTCATTACTCAATTTCTCAATTGGATGAAATTAAAGAGGATTGGTGTCAATACATTATGGAGCTCGGAATTTTACAAGGTATAATATTGTACTCTTACTTTAATTGATGAGAATTTAAATATGTGTAACTTTGTTTATGTATTCTTTTAATTGAATTACAATCTTTGTGTTTTCAGGACCTATAATGTAGATTTGAAGCAATGCTTTGGTTGGATGCAAAAGTACCAGTATAAGTAATATGTGCATTTGTAGAAAAAATGTAATGATTTGTAATTATAAATAGGTGTATATATAATTTTGGTTTGTAATTTTAAATATATATATTGGTTTGAATTGCCAATTGTTTTGGATATATAATTTTGGTGTAAATTGGTACATTTAAATAGGATAAATTGGATTGATTTGAATCTCCAAATTGTGGTATTTTTCTGAAAAAAATTGCTGGTTGAAAAACAGGTCAAATTCTGGTTGAAAAAACCTGGTAAAAATTGTGGTTTAAAAAAATTTATATAAAATTTTTCGTATACCTTAGACAGCGCTTTTGGTGAAAGCGCTGTCTAAGGTGGGGATTAGAAAGCGCTTTTGACAAAAGCGCTGTCTAAGGTGGACCTTAGAAAGCGCTTTTACCAAAAGCGTTCTCTAAGGTATACCTAAAAAAGTTCAAAAAGGTTGACCTTAGACAGCACTTTTGGTAAAAGCGCTGTCTAAGGTATACCAAAAGAATGTCAAAAAAGGTAGGGCTTAGACAACGCTTTTGCTGAAAGCGCTGTCTAAGGTATACCAAAAAAATGTCAAAAAAGGTAAGGCTTAGAAAGCGCTTTTCCCAAAAGCGCTGTCTAAGGTATACCTTATAATGTCAAAAAGCGCTGTCTAAAGGTACCATAGACAGCGCTTTTCATTAAATATACCCCCTTTAGACAACGCTTTTGGTATTACCCAAAGCGCTGTCTAAACCTATAGCAGCGCAGGTTTATACAACGCTTAAAAGCGTTGTCTAAGGGCAAAAAAAGCGTTGCCTAAGGTCTTATCTGTTGTAGTGATGACTGATTACAGAACAAGTCATTCTCTGTGTGGCATTACATCAAACATGTGATATGTTTATCGTCCAATTTACTGAGAAGCAACAGTGTTCATGAGTTCACCAATATTGTATCTTGAACATTTTTCTACGAAGGAAGTAATGCAAACTGGATATCACTACAAAATATGTTGTCTTTTGCGACGTGATTCCCACGTCGCAACCCATGAAAACACGTCACTACTCGTTTTTTGCGACATGAGCTTCTACGTCGCAGGAGAGAGCGTGGTAACCCTGTTGCGACGTGATAAACATGTCACAAAGTTGCCACGTGATAATCACGTCGCAAAAAAGTTGATAGAAATCCCTTCATAAAGAGTCAGAGCAGGTGTGCAGAGGTGGGTCAGAAAATGCAGAAAGTTATTTGCGACGTGATTTCCACGTCACAAATTAGTGACATGAAAATCACGTGGCAAAATGTTTTTTTTTTTATTTGTACATTTTGTTTTGCGACGTGATTTTCACGTGACTAATTTGTGACATGTAAATCACGTCGCAAATGATGTATTTTTTTTTTAAAATTATTTTCTGTTGTATTTAAATAAATTCTGATTATTATTAAATATAATTTCTATTTTATTTAAATATAACTTTCTGTTTTAAAAAAATTATATTATTTAAATATAATTTTCTGTTTTATATAATTTCTGTTTTATTTAATTAAATATTATAATTTATATTACTAAATTCAATATTATAAATCTAATTTATAAAAATAAAACTAAATATTTTTAAATATATAAATTAGCAAACTTAATATAATAAAATTAATAAACTAAAATTTAAATTTAATATTTCTAAATATAAAATATAATTATAAATTCATTAGTACACAAATTAAAAAGTAAAAAGAAAATAAAAATAAAACTAAATAATTGGATCATTCGGGTTGGAATAGTCGGTAAAGTCAACATCATTTTGGTTGTTATTATTCCTCGATTGACCACCATCGTTGCGATTTCCACCATATGCATGCATAAATTGCTGCATTTGCTCCTCCATATCAGCCTGCCTCTTCGCCATTGCCTTCATTGCTTCCGTTTCGGCCTTCGTTGTCGCCTCCATTTGGGCCTTCAATGCCGCCTCACGTTCCTCTGACTCGCGTCTAGCCAATTGTCTTACCGTTTGTAACTGCTGCGGTGTCAAATTTGTTTGACGTGACCCTTCTTCACCGTCCATAGCTCTTTGATACAGAGTTCTATCCCCACTCTTCAAGGTGCCCGCCAAATTTCCACCACCAAAAAAGCACCCGTTATCCCCCTTTCCCCCAATAGCTTGACTCCAAATATAGAAATCCACATCTGGATGAACCGGTTGTCCTGGAGGAGGAGTATACTAGGGATTATGGGTCAGAAATTATGCCATCAAGATCTGATAATCGTTCTTCACATACAATTAAAAAAATCAAGTTAATATAAGTTAAATTAAATTAAATTAAATTAAATAAAAATAAATAATAAAAAAAATATAGCCATGTGATTTTAACGCCACAACTTATCAGTTGCCACGTGATTTTAACGCCACAACTTATTAGTTGCCACGTGATTCTAACGCCACAACATCTCACTTGCCACGTGAAAATCACGTCACTAAGTTGCTAATAAATTAAAAAAAATATAAACAACATAAATTTACTTACCAAAGCATTTTGTGTACGCTCGTCAACAAAATCCCCCGATTTCTTTGTTCGAGTTTGGGTAACCAGCTCAATCATCAGTGGTTGTCTCCCCAAACGCTAAGCCTAAATAATAAACTTAACTTAAATTAATAATATATGTTATAAATCAAAATATGACTTTAAAAAGTTGTAATAATTACCATGCGTCGAGAATGCTCTGCAGTACTAATACTTCCAACAGCATTAAGGCAACCCCCTTTTTCTGATGCCCTCATCTTCTTTGTATTTTCAGATTTAGCCTTAAATTCATCCGTTTCCCAATACTTAAGAAGGTCATCAAAAATTTATTTGCCTATCCATTTGGGACGGATGCCCAACAGTAGAAAACGCTCTATAACACGTCGTAGCATGTCAGAAAGTCGTCTTGAACTCCTGCCAAAATATTTTTTTTTTTACTTTTTCATGGTTCAGTGGATCCCAAACACATTTCGCCTGCAATGTTGTATGACATTAAAATAAATAGTTAGATAAATTATAACAATAATAAAAAATTCATTTAAATAACAATAACTTAACAAATAAATTAATGATACCTGAAATTGCTTAAACCATTCGTCTTTTTCCTTAACTTCTCCAAAAGTCTTATACAATTTCTTATAATTCTGCTGAATTATATAACTTATAACATTGGCAGCAGTTCGACTCGGCCCGAAACTAAACAACAATAATTGAATTAGCATTAATTATATAAATTTATATTTAAAATGGAAATGTGTACTTATACATAAAAATCAATAAATAAGAAACTTACGAGTTTCCTTCAGGCCAAATCCAAAATCTCCCATCAATGCTATGAATCTCACTCGGATCATCATCCCCTCGAAGATCTCTCCCATCTATCTCATCATTGTCCACACCAATATCGCCATCACCCAACTCTGCATGATCATCGGATGCAGGTACATGTGTGGGATGTGGGGTGCGACCAGTCTGTGTGGGCCGTGAAGAGGTGGATCCTCCAGTCTGCTGGACGGATGGGGGCATCTGTGTAGGAAGTGGGGTGTTGGATCCTCCAGTCTGCTGGACGAATGAAGGCATCTGCGTGGGAATTGAAAAACTGTATCCTCCACTCTGCTGGAAGGATGAGGGCACCTGACTCTGCTGGAATGGAAAACCAGGTGGCCTAACAAAAGATGGGGCCCCAGATGGGCTAATAAAAGACGGACTCCCAGATGGGAACTGAAGAGGATACTGAGAGGAGAGTAATGGAGTAAAGGCTGAGTACTATCCATGGACATAGGATGAACCTGACTCTGCTGGGGAGGACATATAGTAGAGTGAGGTGACTGGCATACTACTACCCTTGTATGCTTAGACTTCTTACCACTATCCTTGGGTGGCATTTTACCTATTTATAGAGAATACACAGTTAATATATATTCATTATTAACTCATTCAATAGATGGTTCATTAAGTAAAATTACAAGAAACATTTCTCATTAATACATATTCACTATTCTAATACATATTCATTAACTCATTCAATAGATGGTTCATTAAGTAAAATTACAAAACACATTTCTCATTTAATACATATTCACTATTCTAAATCGTCATGCTCGTCATCCATATCATCCTCGTCATCTGATGTGATATTGTCCTCGGATCTAGAATCTTCATGATCTTCATCCTCATCAACTTGATGCCCCTCAACCATTATATCAGACAAACTTGTAGTGTGTTCATCTGGAATCACATCATTAAATTCTTCAACTTCATCAACTTGGTAAGCAAGATCTTCCACTAGATCGTCAGTTTCAATATGACCTAATGGTTTTGTTTTTATTACAACACAACACCCTCGTTTACGTGGCACAAATGAAGGATAAGGAACATAATAAACTTGCCTAACAATATTTGACATTATGAAAGGGTCATACTCTTTGTACCTCCGGTTCATTTGAATCTCAACAGTACCATATGTCTTATCTATTTTTGTGCCTCTAGTTGGATCATACCATTCATAATAAAACAAGACAACTTTATTTTCCGAGTCCAAGTAGTTGTATACTAACTCGTAGATATGTTTAACAAAACCATAGAAGTCATCTTCACCACCATCTGTAACTCCTTTCACAAATACGCCACTGTTTATGGTCTTTTCCCTTCAGTCCATTCCTGATTGTGAAATTTATATCCGTTCACGAAGTATGTGTGCCATTTATTTGCGCTTTGATGAGGGCCATTAGACAAGTTTCTCTAATGGAGTATTTCTGTAGTCAGTGCAACAACCCTATACAACTTCTCCTTGAACCATGTTGGAAATTGGGCATGAATGACACCAGATGTTGCTTGTACACCGGTACTATGAAAATAGGCGTTGTTAAATTCCCTAAAAAAAACACACAATAAGTTTCAAGGTAATAAGTTTTATATTCACACTGTAAATAAAATTAAAAAGTTGGGTTATACTTACTCAAGATATGGTTTAACTTCAACACAGTTGATCAAGACATGAACATGTGCGGATTGCATTTCTTGTTGGGTCAACTAATGCTCACCCTTCTTTCAAGAGGGACGGCCTGGAAGCCCAAAGACTGATAAGGTGTACTGACTTCTTTCGATAACATTTACAGGATTCCTTATGATTCTTGGAGTTAACATCAAGTGCTTGAAATAGTGACTGCAAAAATGTGAAGTTTCTCGATGCAAGTAATGTGCACATATTGATCCTTCAACTCTAGCTTTATTTTTCACTGATCGCTTTGAATCACCCATGAACCTTTCAAACGGATACATTCACCTATATTGAACAAGTCCTCCTAGATAAGCTTCATATGCAAGATGCACAGGTAGATGTTCCATGGAGTCAAAAAAACCAGGCGAAAATACTTGTTCCAACTTATAGAGAATGACTGGAATATTTTGGTCCAACTTAATGATGTCATCCACTCTTAAAGCTGACGCACAAATATCTCTAAAAAATTGACTAATTTCAGTTAGTGGATTAAGCACATGTTTGGGTAGAGAACCGAACGCAATTGGTAGCAATTATTCCATAAAAACATGGCAATCATGACTTTTCATACCATGCAACTTCCCAGTGTTAGCGTCGGCACACCTTGCTAAATTTTAAGAATACCCGTCGGGCATTCTCAAACCTTTTAACCATCCGCAAACCGCTTTAGCTTCTTGGGGGGTCAGACTGAAACAAGCCTTGGGTTTAAATAATTTTCCATTTGGTTGAGGCTTTAATTCCAACTCTTTCCGATTACACCAAATTTCCATGTCTTGTCTAGCCTTCACATTATCTTTTGTTCTATCTTTACCATCCATCACTGTGTTAAATACATTATCAAAAAAATTCTTCTCAATATGCGTAACATCAAGATTATGGCGCAACAAATTATCTTTCCAATACGGGAGGTCCCAAAATATACTTCTTTTTGTCCAATTGTGTGTGACCCCATATCCTTCAATTCTACAGGCTTTGCCAGTATCTGTAAACTTTGGAAGTTCACAAACATGGTTCCATATAGCAACTGGTGATAATCGAGGCGGAGGCAGATCTGTTACCCGTTCCTCTTTTTTGAAATTTGTCTTGTTTTTTCTACAGGGATGATTTAATGGTAAGAATATGCGGTGACAGTCAAACCACGAGCTTTTCCCCCCTTTATCCAATGTAAACGCCTTGGTGCATTCCATGCAATGCGGACAACCCATTCTACCATGCGTACCCCAACCAGACAACATGCCATATGCTGGAAAGTCGTTAATGGTCCACATCAAGGCAACTCGCATTAAAAAGTTTTGTTTACGGGATATATCATAAGTCCATTCTCCATTAATCCACAACCTCTTCAAATCATTAATTAAAGGTTGTAAGTACACATCAATTCCGGCTTTTGGACTCGACGGTCCTGGAATGACACACGTAAAAAACAAGTATGGTTTTGTCATGCACATCTCAGGAGGGAGATTGTAAGGGGTTACATTGACTGGGCAACAAGAATACGCACTTCCAGACGCTTGGATATATGGAGCAAAACCATTAGAGCATAATCCAAGCCTAACATTCCTAGGTTTCGCGGCAAAATCGGGATGTACCTCATCAAAGTGCTTCCATGCATGGGCGTCAGATGGGTGTCGCATAGTGCCTGGGCTTGTTTTGTTTGTATGATGCCATGTCATTTGACTTGCACTGTGCATTGAAGAAAACATTCTTTTTAACCTTGGTATTATTGGAATATAAAATATGGACTTTGCTGCTACACGCTTTTGCTTACTGTTAATGGCTCTACTGCGAACTTTATATCTTGGACTCTGACAAAACTTACATTCCTCCAACGATCCATCTTGAGTACCAAACTCATTGTCATAAAACAACATGCAACCATTAATGCAACAATCAATCTTTCTTACTCTTAAACCCAACTTTGACACCAACTTCTTTGCATCATAGAAACTCGCAGGCAAGTTGTCTTTCGTTGCACTTGAGTCCAACATCATTTTTGCGAAGTGCTCCAAACACTGATCAGGAACATTCCAATTTGACTTGGCGGACAATAATCTCACACACATTGATAGCTTTGAGTCTGACGACCCCTCAAACAACGGAGTATTCATCTCATTCAACAACTGATAAAATTTCTGCGCTTCCTCATTCGGCAACTCTTCCCCGTCAAAATCTTCTGGTTGATCATGGGTCACGTTAACACCAAAAACATCCTCAACCGTGTCACCGATCAGATTAAAGTTTTCCTCAAATTCCATAGGCGGTCGACTACTTGAAGCATGCGTGTTGCTAGTCTCTGGTACGTTACTCGGCAGTGTTTCACCATTATACGTCCAAACCCAATAATTTTCAATGAAACCTCTTCTATGCAAATGACATGTTATTTCCTCTGGGTCACTAATTATATATCTACATCCACATTTAAGACAAGGACACCTAACTCCTCCTTCGCTTCGACAACATTCCTGAGCAAACGTCCACGTGATAAAACCATTAACTCCTTCTATAAAATTGGGTTTAAGTGCGCGCCTTCCTGGATATAGTCTATCGTATATCCAACTACGATAATACCGATAATATTCCATTTACTGCAAATTTATATAATCAATACCTTTTTAATTAGAAATATTAAATTAATCAACTTAATAATAGTCCTAAACATATTGTTCTTGCTCTTACTACTAAAAATATGCTATATATATACTATTTAACATTTTAACATACTATATTAATGTTTTATATAATATACTATAATGTTTTATAACAGACTATAATGTTTTTATATATAATATTTTTTAACATACTATATAATACTTTTTATTATAAAACCGTTTTTATAAACATTCTATTTAATACTTTTTAACAATACTACATAAAACAGTTTTTATAAAACACTATAATAATAATAATTATAAAACAGTTTTTTATATATATGTTTTTACATAAAATAGTTTTTTTACTATACTTCATAAAACAAAATAATATATAATAATTATAAAACAGTTTTTATATAATGTTTTTTGTTTATAAAAAAGCTTTTTATGTATATGTTTTTACTCAAACAATTTTTTATAAATGTATATAAAAAATATATTAACAATAAAATTGTTTTTTATAAAACATTTCTATATATGTATATATGTTTTTAATCACTACATAAAATACAATATTTTTTATAACATATTAAATATATTAAATATATTTTCTTTTTTTATAATTAACTTTTTTAAATATATAACTTTTCATAATATTCTTTTAACCTAAAATATAAACATATTAAATATATTTTCGTTTTTTATATATATAAATATATAAAATAATTCTGTTTTTATTAAATGTTATTATACATTATATATTATTCTGTTTTTATAACATTTATAACTTAATAAAAATTTCAGAAAAAAAATTTATATATAATACTTTTTTATTATAAAACCGTTTTTATTAACATTCTATTTAATACTTTTTAACAATACTACATAAAACAGTTTTTATAAAACACTATAATATTAATAAATATAAAACAGTTTTTTATATATATGTTTTTACATATAAAATAGTTTTTTTACTATACTTCATAAAACAATATAATATATAATAATTATAAAACAGTTTTTTGTTTATAAAAAAGTTTTTTATGTATATGTTTTTACTCATAAAACAGTTTTTATATATAATATATTACAACATATATAACTTATATTATATATTTTTGTTTATAAAACAGTTTTTATGTATAATGTTTTTATACATTAAAACAGTTTTTATGTATATGTTTTTGTTTATAAAACAGTTTTTTATGTATTATGTTTTTCATAAAACAGTTTTTATATATTATATATTATTCTGTTTTTATAACATTTATAACTTAATAAAAATTTCAGAAAAAAAAATTATACATAATATGTTAAAATAGAATTTATATATAATTTTTTGAAAAACAGAATTTATATATAATTTATATATAATATGTTAAAACAGAATTTATATATGTTAAAACAGAATTTATATATAATATGTTTATATTTTCGTTTTTTATATATATAAATATATAAAATAATTCTGAAAATATTTTCTAACAGAATAAATTTTTCTAACAGAATAAATATTTTCGTTTTATATATAAAATATTTTCTAACAGAATAAATTTTGAAAATAACATATATACTATTAACCTAAATAAACTGTTTATAAATTATAACAAATAAATTCTGAAAATAACCAAAATAAATTATAACAAAATTTGTTTCTAACATATATACTATTAACCTAAAATAAACAAATTTCCAAAAATACTTCAAAAATAAAAAATAAATTGCAAAAAATACCTCTTCATCAATCTCCTTCAATCTTCTAGTCCAACCTTTTTTTCACTCTTCAATCTTCAATCATCTTGAATCTTAAATCTTCAATCTTTTTCTATTCAATATCATAAAAAAAAAATATTAATAATAACCAGAAAATATGATAAGAGAGGAAGAAGAAGAGAGGAAGAATAAAATCAAATAACATACCTTTAAAATTATGGATGTGCTTGAAGAAGAAGAGAGAAAGAATTTTGCTGCGGAGAAGAAGAGAGGAAGAAATAGGGTCTGTGAAGAAGAAGAGGAAAAATGAGAAAAATATAATGTTCTTAATTATGAAAATGGGTCTGAGGGAGAGGAAACGAAAGCAATTAATTATATAAGCCCATTAGCGACGTGAAAATCACGTCGCAACTTTGCCACGTGAAAATCACGTCGCAACCAGCCAACGGTCATAAATTATATACCCACTACCTGCATTCAGTCAGACTTAAAATTTTAATTTTCCCTCTAAAAAAGTTGCGACATGATATTCACGTCGCAAAATTTTTTTAAAAATTTTCAACATTCCCAACATCTGCACGCTGCAGCTTTTGTTTTAAAAAAATTATTTTATTTGTTGCGGCGTGGTTCTCACGCCGCAAATAATATTTTTAAATTTTAAATTCTGACATTCCATGTGCTAACGTTACATTTTTATTTTATTATAAAATAATGTAGCGACGTGGTTATCACGCCGCAACCAACTTTTTTTTGCCACGTGATAATCACATCACAACTTCACGTGGCTATAGACTGATTTTCTTGTAGTGTATTGAGAACAAACATAACATTTTTCGACAATATTATTATTATTTTTCTAACAATGACATTCAATAAGCTAGAGTTGTTAAGTATTGCTCACAAAGAAGAACGAAGAACGATAATGGGAACTGAAGAATACCTGAACTGAAGAACAAAGGAGAGTTTCGAACGGGAACTGAATGCAAGAACGACGATAATGGCAACAGTGACGGTAACGGCAACGGCAACGGCAAAGAACGACGGCAATAATGGCATGCAAGAACGACGACAAGGGTTTAGAGAAACGGTCGAGAGAGAAAATGAATAGAAGTGTCTCTGAAAATGTTTAGAATTGTTTTATATTTTAATTAGTAAAGGACTTTAGAGGGCGCTTTTCCTTAGAAAGCGCTTTCTAAAGTGAAAATAATTAGAGCCCTATAAGAGCGCTTTCTAAGGTGGCCTTTAGACAGCGCTTTTTAAAAGCGCTCTCTAAAGTAATACCTATAGCAGCGCTTTTTGGAAAGCGCTTTCTAAGGTGGTCTAAGGTGGCAGTCTTTTACAGCGCTTTTGAAAAGCGCTTTCTAAAGCCTTTCTTTTAAGGCGCTTTTTTTTAGCGAATTTTTTTTATTCTTTTTAGCAGCGCTTTTGTATAAAAGCGCTGTCTTTTAGGTGCTGTCTAAACATATTTTTGGCGTAGTGATACAAGGAAGATGAAGTCACACCAAATCCTTTACCTCTCACCCGGCAGAAATACTCAGGAACATTTAGTACTCGATTAAGAATGCTCCTGCAATCCTCCTCGCCTGTGGTTAAGGATTTAGATAGAGTCTCCTGAAATTCATTGACATATCGAAAATTATTAGTGGGGATTACAAATTAATTATATTTTAATAAAATTTCTATTAACTTAAAGACATAATGTTATACTTACACATTCGTCATAAACATGCTGAACATCTTCCCTAACAACTCCATCCTTACCCACACGAGCTTCCTTCCACAAAACATGTACCGGAAGTGATGGTTCTTCACTTTTCGTCTCTTCTAACTACACATTTAGTTAAATAATAAATTCATCAAGTATAACACAATAATACAATTAATAAAATCATAGCATTAATATATACTTACCAATTTTTGTTCTAACCGTGCATATCAGAATAAACTAATGCAACAAGTATATAATACAATTAATAGACATGACAAGATAACATTAGATTGAATTTTTTGGATTTCCGTTTGGCTACAAACGTGCTCCATTCTTCAGGTTCAATCACGTCCGCATACAACTGTGGAAGTTCTGCTTCAACAAAAATTTTATCTGCATCCCTAAGATATTTGTTTGATAATAAGGCTCGGAACCCTCTGTGTCTCTTTCCGGCCAACTGAAGACAATATTTTTTCCGGCTTTCATCAATATTAAAGGACCTCTACAAAGAAACATACACATATAAACATAAAGTGTGTTAGTATAAGTAAATTAAAGACTTATCTTATCTTATAAACATATAAACATAAAGTGTGTTAATATAAGTAAATTAAAGTACCTGTATCTCAGTCCATATCTTATCTTTACCAGCTTTCATCTTTGGACTCCTCCAATTATCACTGATAATTGGAATATGCTGACGGACAAGTGAACCAATGTATGAAGACAATTAGTTGGTTCTCATCACTACAATGTACATCAAACTTTATCCCTTTATCTCTAGCACGGATGATTGACTTCATAATAGTTATTCCACATTTTATTTGACTTTCTACATTCGAAGGTTCATTCTGAGCTTCATTTTCATCATGTGTCTCGTGTGTGTCGTCATGATCACTAGCCATTTGACCTGTAAGAAAGAAAAAAACAAAAATTAAATGACAAATATAAAAATCCATAATCCATAATCCATTGAATGATATAAGCTATATATAACATGACAACTAATTAATATTATTGAATGCTATAAGCTATAATTTTATAACTAGTACCTTTTTCACTAACGTCTCATTCTTTTCTTGGTTGGAATATGTTCTACCCGTCTCTTAACAACACGGACGGTTGGATTGATCCAAATACCCACATTATGATCATTTCTTGTATATGATTCATTCGCTATAATATTTTCATCTTGATCATTTCTAGTAAATGATTCAATATCAACATCAATATCACCTTGATCTCCAATGTTTTCATCAATTACTTTGTTAGATAAAAGCACTATAGACCATTTTGTACTTGTCGGATCAGTGACATAGAACACTTGTTTAACTTGAGAGGCTAGAATAAAAGGCTCATCTTTGTACCCCACCCTATTAAGATCCACTTGCAAAAATCCTGACTTATCCATTCGTACGCCATTATTATTTTCAACCCACTTCCAACGAAATATAGGAATCTGAAACTTCTCATAATCAAACACCCAAATGCGCTCAATAACCCCAAAATATGACAGATTTGCAAATTTGAGGTTTAAATCTTTCACACTTGAAATGTGCATTGCTTCAGCTGCCACGGTGACACCACTATTTTGCGTAGTACTTTTATCATCTTGTTCTTTGGTATAAAATGTGTATCCATTAATTGCGTATGCGCGATAAGAAAACACAACCAAACTTGGACCATATGCTAAACATCTCAACCTTTCTATTATTGAAGGGGGATCTGAATAATACTTTGAATAAATATGATCCTTAAACCAAGGTATGAAACTTCGATTATGCTCTCGTACTATCCAATTCTCATTTCTATTCGGATTTAAACCTCGGAGAACATTCTTGTGCATTTCAACATACGGCTCAACCTCATTCTCATTGTGCAGAACATACAAATGCACTTGATCCCGTTCGACCCTTGATACTATCACAACTTCATTTCCAATTAACTTTTTTCGTTCTTTTTTTTCGACAATATGAGATTTGGGGAGTCCAATTGATTGTACATTGGACAGATATTCAGTACAAAACTCAATCGCTTCTTCAACAATGTATTGTTCGGCAATACAACCCTCTGGTCGACTTCGGTTTTTCAAATACCCTTTTAATATTTTCATATAACGTTCAGCAGGGTACATCCATCTCATATAAGTCGGTCCACACAATTGTGTCTCTTTCACCAGATGAACAACTAGATGAACCATTATGTCAAAAAATGAGGGAGGAAAAATCATTTCAAGATAACATAAAGTAATAACTATTTCTTTTTGCAATGTTGGTAAGATCGCAGGATCAATCACCTTACTGCAAATTGACTTGAAGAAAAAACACAATTTAGTTATTGCGCTTCTTACTTTTTCTGGCAAAATAGAATGTATACCTATTAGTAGAAAATGTTCCATTATAACATGGCAGTCATGCGTCTTTAAACTCTTTAACTTTAGGTCTTTCATAGACACAAGTCTTTTAATATCTGAAGAGTATCCTTCTTGAACTTTAACTTCACTTAGAAATTTATACAATACTTTTTTCTCCTTTCTAGAAAGAGTATACGCAGCAGGTCGTAGATATGTTCGTTTTCCTTTCTTCAATGGTCCTAATTCAGTTCTTATCCCCATCGCTATCAAGTCCTTTCTTGATTTATGGCCATCCTTAGACTTTCCTTGTATATTGAGTAACGTACCAATAACACTGTCAAATACATTTTTTTCAATATGCATAACATCGAGAAAATGTCTTACATACAACGACTTCCAATATGGCAGTTCAAAAAAATTGACCTCTTCTTCCACCCACTCTTGACAAGTGTATGTGCAAAAGGCTTTCCAAACTGAGTACTCACATCTTTCACCTTTTCAAAAATTTGATCACCTGTCAATATAGTTGGAGCTCTACCTTGTTCTGGCTCTCCATTGAATGCTTTTCTCCACCCACGATAGTGATGATTAGAATTTAAGAATCTACGATGGCCGAGAAAGACATTCTTCTGACCAAACTCCAATCGCGTCCAATCTGTTTTGTCTTCACAAATAGGACACGCACATTGACCTTTTATGATGTACCCTGATAGATTTCCGTATGTTGGAAAATCATTAATTGTGCCAAACAACATCGCCCTCAAGTTGAAACTTTCTTTCCTATACCCATCATAAACCTCCACACCGCTCTCCCAAAAAAACTTTAAATCTTCGATTAAGGGTGCCAAGTATACGTCTATGTCATTCCCTGGTTGTCTAGGCCCAGAAATTAACATAGATGACATCATGTACTTACGCTTCATACATAGCCATGGAGGTAGGTTATAAATCATTATGATCACAGGCCAAGTGCTATGTGATATACTTTGAAGACTGTGTGGGTTCTTTCCATCAGTAGATAATGCCAAGCGAAGGTTTCTTACTTCTTTTCCAAATTCAGGATAATCATCATCAATTTTCATCCACTATGGTGAATCTGCCGGATGTCGAAACTTTCCATCAATAATTCTTTCATCTGCATGCCAAGTCAAGTGTCTTGAATCGGTCTCACTACGAAACATGCGTCTAAATCTCGGAATTATAGGAAAATACCATAAGACTTTTGCTGGAGACAACTTTTTCTTATATCGAGAGACACCGCATTTAGGACACTCATTTAATGATGCATACTCATTTCAAAACAAAACGCAATCGTTTGGACATGCATGTATCTTATCATAGCTCATGCCAATAGAGCACAACATCTTTTTGGCCTCATATGTTCGATTGGGAAGAACATTATCCTCTGGAAGCATATCTTTCATAAGGGTGAATAACTCTGTGAAACTTTTATCCGACCATCCATTGCCCACCTTTAAGTTGTACAACTTTAATACCGCAGACAATCTTATGAATTTGGTGCAACCATTATATAACGGTTTCTCTGCATCGCTTACCAACCTCTCAAACATTTTTGGACAATCCTTAAAATCTTCTTCAAGTGCTTCTGCAATCTCTTCGACTCGATCAAAATCGTATGTATCTATGCCATTGTCGTTTGAAGCATAGGTCGTATTATCCCCTGGTTCAACATTCCCGTTAATTTTCTCACCATGCAAATTCCAACATGTATAACTTCTATCAATTCCACTCCTCATTAAATGCGATCCCAACTGAACCGCGTCAACCCAACTCCCAAAACAGCAACCCAAGCAAGGACATCTCATTTGACTAGGGTCTTTGGCGTGCGTAACAGCAAACTTAACGAATTCCGATACCCATTCTCGTACTCTTTCGACAATCGACTTGAAGACATCCATTTCTTATCCATAGTTATACTAATTAAACTAAACAAAAACAAAAATAAAAAATATTTACCTGTAGGGAAACGATCCGACTTTCACACTTTGATCACAAGTAACCCCTATATATAGCAAATTCAATAAGTTAGCAACTCCATCATATCAGTTCATTCAAAGCACTACTAATTACAGTGGCGAGAGAGAACAACTTATTACCTTTAGAGATGTAAACAAATTCTAGACCCACACAATGTCCAGATAGGTTAGAATTACCAAGATCCCTCTGTACACGTATCATAAAATGAAATATCATTAATTGACCAATTATGAGTCATAACTTGATAAGTGGCAACATGTAATCACAAACAAGCAACATACTTAAGAGCAAGCATACTTAAACAAGTAACCAAGCATACGTAAACAAGTAACCAAGCATTAGAGCAATTCATCCTAAACCTAACAAGATTCAAATCTAAGCAATACCTAAACAAGTAAACATGCATCAACTTAAACAAGTAACATTCATACGATAACCTAAATCTATCAAGAATCAAGTTTAAATCATACTTAAACAAGTAATCATCATATCACAAAGATAACCATCAAAGCAATTATTGAGCAAGATAAACATCTCATGCAAAGACAAATATCATACTTTCTTTGACCATGCAATACAATAACTATCATAACTCCACTTTCATTGCTCTATATATCATAACTCCATCAATACAATAACTATCAATATTACAATAACTATCATACTTTCTTTAATCTAGAATATAGAAACAACAACTAATGAAAATAGAAACAACATGTTCAATATTAGTCATTCTAAACATGTTCAAAAATAAGTCAGAAATAGGTCATTCTATGTATGGATCATTCTTCTCAAAAATAAGTCAGAAGTATGTAAACATGTTCAAAACTTTATAACTATGGTCATTACCCATATCAACACTACACACAAATTTTTAAGTGCATATATTGGCAGCACAAAAATAATGGCAGTGACGGAATAATACGACGGCAAAATGGTTGTGACAAGAATGAAAACAGAACAAAAATCGTAAATGAAAACAAGAATGAAAACAAGAATGAAAACAGAATGAAAATAAGAATGAAAACAAAATGAAAATCGTACCTCTTCTTCGTTTCGTCTTCTTCACGAAAGCAATGGCGAATGAACAACCAAAATGACAGAAAAAAGTGAACGACGACAATGAACGACTACGGCAGTGGCGAATGAACGATGGCAATGGCGAATAAACGACGGCAATGGCAATGGTTTTCAGTAGAGAAGAACGATAGCAAGGGTTTCAGTAGAGAAGAACGGTCGAAAATTAAAAAAAGTGTCTGAAAATGATTAGAAATTGTTTTATATTTTAATTCATAAATCACCTTAGAGGGCGCTTTTAAAAAGCGCTTTCTTAAGTTCTACCTATAAGAGCGCTTTCCTCAGAAAACGCTTTCTAAGGTGGGGAGAATTTAAAACCTATAGCAGCGCTTTCTAAGGTTAACCTTTAGACAACGCTTTTTTAAAGTGCTTTCTAAAGTTATACTTATAGTAGCGCTTTTCAAAAAGCGCTTTCTAAGGTGGCTTCCATTTTGGGCATTTAACAGCGCTTTTAGAAAGCGCTTTCTAAAGGCAGTCTTTTACAGCGCTTTTTTTAAGCGAAATTTTTTAAAGACTTATAGCAGCTCTTTATCTAAAAAACGTTGTCTTTGTTGCACTGTCTTTGTCCAATTTTGGCGTAGTGAGGTAGGGGTTGTTGAAGAATACAATACGGATAAGGAGTTTAAGAAACCTTGTCAAACATTGACTGTGTACTTATTCTTATAATATAACTTAATTTGTCATATTATAATATTCTAGTGCACATTATAAGGTTATATGTTTATTGAGCATTGGCGAAACAAGGATTCCATATAATTTATAATAAACTCAAAGTTATATACAACAACGGTTGTCAAGAACAAACGTTGTTAAATAAGTTTCATTTTTACATACCACAATGTTCATTTAAAGTTATCGTTATGGTAGGTAGCACGCTACATGGATATAATCACGGTTGCACATCCGTGGTTGAAATCATTATACATACAATCACACCTTATGGCACAACGGTTGGACCTGCGTGATGGTATCCATTTTCCAACCATTGTGATATGGGTTATTTGTAGTAGTGTCTTAAGCTATGTGATGATATATTTCTAATGATCACTGAATAAACACGAGCATATTTATAATTAGTATTTTCTAAAACAGAACTAACTATAAAAGATAAACCACATTTTCAAAATTACTTACGCAATGAGAAATGGTGTGAAGTAACATTTTTCCCCCTTGACCTAACTGCCCCGAAATGTAGGACTCAGTATCTTTTGGCTTATTATTTTTTTATCGAATACTAAAGGATCCAAGATGTCATAAATATTGGATTTATTTAACTCTATATATACACGATGAATGTACATAAATGGTTAAACAAAATTCAAAAAATAAGTAAGGAAATACAAAAATGATAATGTACTATAATGACATGCATTTTCAAATATATACTTACGTGCACCAAACTTGCAATATCCCTACGTCCCGCCAATTACCACCATAGAGAAAATATTGTATGTCACTATGACAAACATAGAAGAGTTTTACTGATGGACAATGCGCTAGACAAAGAGGATACAATTCATCACTTTCGGAAACCAAAACATATAACATGGAAATTTCATTTGCAGAAATATCCAATAACTCATAAGCCTCTTTAGTAGGGGAGGCTGAACAATTGCTTCCTTTGGTACAAACCTGATGTACACCATGTGTTTGAGGAACTTGATCATCAGCATTATTATCATTAATTTTATCTGTGCGTTGTGGTAAGTATCCACTTGCTCTCTACGATAATATATCATTAATAATAAAAACATTTCTATCTTTTCTAAATTTTCACATTAAACACAATATATCACACATTTCATATAAAACACTAGCATTTCAGATAAAACATTTACCGCATACAACTCTTCTAACTTTTCTATGTCTTTCTTCCGACTTTCCCGCTCGGCTTCTAACATCTTCCTTTGTTATTTTAACTCCTTCTCAACAAGAGCACGCTTTTCTCTATGCTCTTGTAATTCGGCATTGTCGGCGCTTTTTTATGTTGGACCAAAGAATAATCTAAGGCTGACGTCTTCTCCAACACCATGAACGCGCCCACCATGCTCATCTGCTCCAATAGCCTCGACTAGTATATCATGTCATGGTTTTGTAACAAATGAGTCTCCACGGGTTTCTTAAACCGACACATCCTACACAACATGCATGATAATATTAATATTGTAATTACCACAACATTTAAATAACACATACCATACAAAAAACAAATCATACTTACAATTTTCTAAGTAACTGCTCTTGAACCATCTGAAGCGTGCTCTCCATTTGGTCTTTGTTGAGCCATCTTCCACTTCTCATGCCTTGACGGTTGAGATGGGTTGCGATCACGACTAATAGAGTCCTCATCTCCCATTTGTTTTTTTTCTCCATCATTTTTTCTCCAGTTTTCTGTAACCCGCGTGAGAAAATCTATGGGGAAAAAAGTTTTCTGCTTTATTTTGAAATCCTGCTTGACTTTTAGTCTGTTATAAACATAGTGAACATATGATTAGTGTCTATAAATTATTAGCATCAAATTATCAAGATAACGACGATCCTTTGCAAACTTTTTCCAAACCTTCTTAGAGGAAAAACTATAACTCACCCATGGATGCTCAAGATCAATCTTAGGAATCCTAATATAGTCACACGTGAGCCGTAACTTAAAGCCCCTCCAACACGTACTAGCATGAGTTAACCACTTTTTTTAAGTGCTTATCACCATCTGTAAATTCAAAGTTCAACTACATTTAAGTCAATTGGAATGTATTAGAAATTATAGAAAGTCATATCGAAATGATGAAAATTAAAACTAATACCTTAACATCTGTCCATAAGCCATCTTTGACCTCAGTTGGCGCTTGTTTCCAATCATCTACCAATATACTAACTTTGCTACGTCCAAGGAACGCAACATAACTCTTAAAAAATGAAGAATATTCACCATCAACTACTTTATAATATGAATCAAACACGATAGGCAATTTGATACCAGATTTGTGGACTTTTGTTACTTTGTTAAGCATAGTGGCACCTCTTTGTGATCTTTTCTTTTTGATTTGAGTATCACTTGTCATAGTTTACTCGCCACTAGATGAATAATACGACGAAGTCAACATCTATTTTTAAAAACTACAACAACCTCAACAACAACAACAACAACAACAACAACAACAACAAACTCTTACATCTATTATCATATACACATTCAACAACAAGAACAACAAATTAAACTCTTTCAAAGATTGAAATTCTAACCTATGCAGACAGCAGATGTCCTAACACATGTCAGGATATTGTTCTTCATAATTATTTAAACTCAGAGACGCAACAGCAGACTGATACCTTGAATATCAGAACTGCACACTCACGGATGTCACGACATCTGATCCAACATGTTTATCATGAACCCTAACAGAAAACGTAAATCTGCAAAATGATAAAAAACACAGTATTTGTTAACCCAGTTCGGTGTAACTCACCTACATCTGGGGGATACCAATCCAGGAAGAAGACTCCACTATCTGTAGACTGTTACAAAGTTAAACTCTCCCGTTTACAACTTTATCCCTAACATCTACCCAATGAACATCTTTACCAAGGTTAAACTCAAACGTTTAGAACCCTGATATGAGATACCCCACCCACTTCCCTTAATCACCAACTGTGATTTCTACATCATCCCTATCAATAAAGAAATCTGTTAAGCATACTTGACAAACAAGCTAATTCAGATTTTCTTAAAAGCTTCATCCAAGACCAATACACAATTCAATACCTCAAGGCTTATGGATCTGTGCGACACCTATATCTACCACAATGTATCAACTGATACTAAGGGAGACTTACAACCTAGAGAGCCAACGACTCTCAAAACCCTAAACCCTTGTCTCTTACGCAAGAAAGCAAGGTTACAAAAAGCGTACTAAGGTATAACAACCCTAGGTCTAAGTCTTCTATTTATAGACTTCAGTAGTCTTGGACTTCAGTCTTCTGTCCTTGATCCATGTTCTGATTTGCTTCCTTAATTGTTGGACCAGACAAAATAGTCTGTTGTATCAGTTTGAGATTTTAGGACATTCGTTTCGACATCATGTCTTCTACATGTTGGAACATTTCATTTAGCGCCTTGTTTTCAAAAAAAATTCTCAAATCTGCAGAGCCTTCAATCTCCCCCTTTTGACAAATTTTTGGTTAAAACTTCTTTGGTAAAGACCAGGCGCTTGGCTGATATGATTGGAACCCATCTAAGACTCTTACTTACCCCTGAAATACCTAGTTGTATGTCGGTGTACATGAGTAGCATACGAAAGGGTGAATCTTCCGCTTGAGTAGCATAAGAGAACCCACAAGAAGATCCAGGAAGAGCTTAAGAAGAAACAGTTGTTTAATTTGTAACACAGAGTTCACAAGGAATGCAACTCAGATCACAAGACACAACCTGTTTCACAACTCAGATCACATGGCACAAAGAGAAAGTCTCAGATAGAATGTTAGAACATCCTTTCCATCATCCTCGCAAAACAACCACCAGATAGAATATATGTTGAAGGACTCACACACACATCCTTTCTCCCCCTTTTTACCCAAAAATTTACAAAAGAAGCCAATGCAGTTTCATATCTATATGTTACTTATCCAAACACGAATAAACGACATGATGAATCAATCCAAAATCTGGAATACCTCAAACAAATGCACTCTTTAAATACCTAAATGCTTTCTCTAGATACCCATGGTCCAAGGAAATTACCGCTGGACATTTCAAAGGAGATTTAGGTAGGTGAATTCAATATTAATAGATGTGCACCGCCCAACCAGGATAGGACTGTTCAAACTTTTAAGAATAACCGTCCAAAAAAACATGTTACTCATGCCTTCTTTTTGGAAGCACTCTCCACCGTTCAAAGCAGCCAGTTAGGACCCACCCTCAGGTCTGAGAATATTCTGTCGATGAGTCCCAAGGATAATCCTTTTACCCAGAAGACAAATATAGCAGATCAAGATGTTAAGACACTTCTTCAAACGTCTCCTAGTTAGCACCCAAAAGATTTTTGTATTGATCAAAATCTTCACAATTTGGAGATCATAGTCTGCAGAGAAAAATAAGTTCTCCCAGACTTAACAAATGATTCTTAAGCATCCAATAAGAACCACCAAACATGCACTGCCAAGTCACCCATGACTTTCAACAATACAAATAATGTCAAGACATCCTCCTTGGCATCTCATCTTGCTTGACGCACAAATGTATACTGGAACTTCAACTGCATCCTCGCAGTAAATCATCTTAGATCGAGAGGCATCTCCCCTTATCTCAGGTAACTAGTGCTCCTCCACAGAACACCTAAGCTAATGATTGGAAAACATAAGACGCAACTTCATGTCGTCAAGAGCGCACCCTCTGTTCAACACACCTGCTGAACGCAATCATTAAATCTCTTATTGGTTCCTATGACAAGAAACAATAATCACTCACACATGATCACCATCATGCTTCCCGTGAGGAAGTGTATACCAACTATAACAAACTCTTGGCTTGAGATCAAATCCCATTGATCCCCCCATCCTGCAACCATCTATACACCAAACAAACTCCTCTGGAATTCTCATGTATAGACCTCCAGCTGCTTGAGGCACAAACCAATTGAATCAGAATGCTTCACATTCCTCAAAGAGACGCACATGGCCCCTTAGTTTATTATATCGATGTCAACTATCGTATGCATGCTCCAGAACTTCACAGCTGCTAAACTGATCCACTACTAGCAGGACTTGCAGCCAGGGGCAACATCCCCTTCGCAAGATTTTCCACTGACCTTACCCAGCCAGCAATAGAGATAGACACCCACAATCTAAGACAGTTATTCCTTCATCATGCTCCCGTATGATAACCTGAAATACTTCTGATTTATGGTGAATATCCACTTCTGAACGCATAAGAAACTAGACCTTCATGCAATCAACCCGTGATCCACTTCAGTCTTCTCCACACCATCCTCACAAGGCAGTTCTTCTACTTCTTCATTCTCCTGTATGACTAGATAGATACTCCTCAAACATGATGTAGCCAACAAGTTCCTAAACCAGAACCTGAAATCCTTCACCAAGGATAACCAACCCAAAGATGTTCTAACATCAGTTAGAACATCTTCCACACAACAGAGACACCACACACCATGGTTCTTGATATGCTCCACCACTGGACTTACTATTAGAATAGTAATCCACACTGAAGATCTTCACACAACACTGCGCCACCAGCTTGAACAAAGAAAACTTCAGAAACCCAGAGAGAAATAAACTCTCATCCACCAAAGAAGGTATACTTCCATTTTCAACCCATATCTTCTGCCACAAGCTCCCAGAGAACCAGAACCTCCTTACATTTTCAACTAACTACTCTTCTGCACAAGAGCAATCAGTTTCAAGCATCTTGCTTGAATGCACATTGTGAAACCAACCAAATGCCATATTTTGATTGACCTCACTCATCTTCAGAACTCCCACAAGATACATTGATCTACTAATGAAATCAGATCTTCAAGTCACATGAACTACTTTCCCCATAGCAAGACATCTTGGATCCACCAAGCCTCTTAGTCAAGTAACATCTTCCCATCCACATCTCCCGCAGACTGCATGAGATAGACCTTTTTGAAGAATCCATAACTTCCATTCTCCTGTAGATCACCTTATCTTAAGCTGATGTGCCACATCACCAGTTGAGACCTCTGATGTTAAGCTAGATGTCAGAATATTTTGATATGACATCAAACTGTTGAATTCAACTCCCCCTTCTACCACTTAGAAGAACCTTCTCCCTTCGCAGAACAAGAGTTCCATGCTCTCATAGACTTGATTCAACAACCAAGTTTGAGTAGACAACCTTCATCCTGCTTTGAAACTCCAAAGACTTCAAACCTGCCACTTCTGAATCTTCAGAATATAAGTATTCCAAGACTACCCCATAGCCATACAAAAGAATGCCATTTCCCTTAATAGAGCCGTCAGTAGAAAGCAAGAGATAACTGCCACTTATCCTCAACCTTCACAAACAGAGCAAAATCCATGCTCCAAAGCACCTAGATCAGAAATAAACTGATCCAAGCTGTAACCATCAAGATTATGATGTCTTCATATCTTTAACATCAATAGCATCAAAGTCCAGACTAGTTTCTTGCCAGGAAACTCTCCAGAGAACACATGCTTCTGTCACAACCGACTAAAGTCACTTCTTAGTTCACCACCTAAGAGTAAAACAGATGCTAAAGCATATGCAGTACCCCTCCCATGATTCTGCTCAAACTCTGATGATGAGATGTTCCAATATCTTGTTGAACATCAACAATATTGACTTTCAAGGATAATCAATTAAATACTTGGGGATTCCACAAATAGAAATTGATCTTAAATCCTTGTCCAATAACCCGTCTTCACTGTTGTAGCTGAGCTCCACTAGATCACGTCATGAACACTTATATAGTATTCAATATTTTTTGAAGTATCTTCTTTAATAGTGTTCAGATACCAAGACTTCCACCCTTGACTCAAGTAACTAAGACTTTCTATGAACAAGTCTTATTTACCTCAACAATTCTTCAATCAGATTGGATCCACTCTTAGGGTCAAGAGAGATGAATCCTTCCTTGCTATTTTTGGATGGTGAAAATAAATCACCTCTGCCATACCCCAAATTTTGACCACTAAGATTCCCATCATTGTGCAAATCATCATCACAATATGGGTGTATCATTATGCCTCATTAGTCTCCCCAAAGATGGGTGAACACTTACTACAGTCAAAATTAGAGTTTCAAGCCCTCTCTGAGTTCTTAGACAAAGGATCAATCAAGGAATGACATGATCTTCAACTTTTATAAACCTCTCAAACATCCTCAATGGATCAAAAGGACTCTCACTTCAAGGATTAAGCACAAGGTTGCTCCCTTCTAGGTGGATCAAGCCTCAAGATCGCTAGTGTCACTAAATTAGGGTTTTGGTCGACTAGGGCCTCCAGATGGAAATCTTCCTCTGGGCATAAGCTAATACTTCAAAACATAACCTAATATGTTCCAAGGGACATCATAAACCCACTCATCAAGTCAATTTAGCCTCAGGGGATGCATACCGTAAAAATCAGGAATTAGGGTTTCTTGACCTAATTCACCCCTAAGTTGACTTTTGGGACAAATCATGAGCCAAGACCTCAAAATATGATTTGAGGGTCCCTAATACATCACATTGATCCATTTACAACAATGGATTGATCCAAGAAGCTTGAGCAACAAGTTTCAATTTCATCAAAACCACAATTAGGGTTTCGCGAGAAAAGTCAACTGTATCTTTGACTTTTGACCAGGACATGCTCCCAAACCCTAAGACATGATTCAATATACCCTATAACACCCATGGAACATGTATAACAAGTTTGATATAGGTCAAGGACATGATTTCCTAAAGGATTGCACAGTTTGGAATTCATTTGATAAAAAGTCAACTGTGCGCAAAAGTCAATTTTGACTTTTTGAGATTTTTCACAATTATGGATTTTTAACCCTAAAATGATGTTAATGTATGATTTGAATCATCATTAATCAAGAAAAATCAAAGAAAGTGGGATAACTTGTAAAAGGGATAACCATAAAAACTTAGAAAATTTTCTAAGTTATGAACAAAGTGGCAAGGGTACCAACTTTGGAGGATCATAACTCCTATCCACAAAGCCATTTTTCCCCATCCAAAGCTTGATTTGTATATCTCATGGCCCTCAACAAAAACTTCAACTAGGCCTCATTCCAATTCTTCATGAATTTTAAGTTATGGATTGATCAAAATCACAAAAAGTGAAAATGTCACTTTTTTCCAATACTTAGTGAAATTTTCACTAAGTCAGAATCTGCCTTCACTTTTTTCCAAATGTAGGGACATTTTTCACTTGGATCCAAAAAGTATCAAAACCAAATATGATCAAATAGTTGTTGTATCATATAAGGGTTTTCCAAAATGGCCAAGAACATCACCAAATTCAATATGAGCTAAGAGTTATGGTAGTGACAAAATGCCTTGCTGAAAACTGCCAAGGCAAGGCAGAATTTTGCATTTTTGGTCGATTTTCCAAAATCAGCCAATTTCAAGCCTTGTCATCTTGGACACATCTGAGGATTAAATCTAAAGGGGACAATCACTGAGCCAAGCCTCCAAAGTCCTTGGAACAAGAAGTAGCATGACAAACCTAGAATTGCCTAAAAGAGGGACAAGACTCCAATTTTGGATTTGAGCATTTAATAGATGCTTAGAGGTGGTATGAACTGACACATTTGCAACTGAATTCAGTCAAGATTCTTCCAACAACTAGGGAACCAAAGCTCTGTGCTCTAACCTCTAGTCAATGGCTAGAGGAGACTTGGATTTTCATTTGCCAACATTGGCCAAACCTCTGCTGCAGTTGCCATTCACTATTGATCCCAAAACAAACTTGCTCTACTATAAATAGAACTCATTTGTGCTCAGTTTTAGTACACCAAAGCCATCAAACAGATGCTTTCCTCAAAAACCCTTTCTCTTGGCAAAAATGCCTTCTTTAGCAAGGTAACTCTGAGTTTTTGAGTTTGAGAGCTTTTTCAATCAAACCAATCACACACACACCTCATAAACATCATATGTAGGTGATCTAAACTCTCACAAGTGACCTGTAATTACAAAATCACAAAGTCACCTCTCAAAACCTCAAAATAAGCTTTTTGTTCATTTTTCAAGCCATGTCTTGATTCAGTCACTTTCCAAACCAGATAAAACCTCAAACACACTCCAAATATCATCCTTGAACTGTCCCAAATGGTTCTCCCCATCTGGAACACCATTTGAGAGAGTTGCTATTTTGGTCACTTTTAACCCCTTTTGCAAGAAAGGGCCAGTTTGTGTTTTTGCAGGTGCCAGCTAATTCCAATCATCCTAAAAGCTTCTAAGGGATCATTTGAGTGTGTCTAAAGCATAAAATCATTTCTGGAATAAGAGGCTTGACAGATTGCACAAAAACTCCAACAAGCTCAAAAAGAGGTAAGCCTCATGACTTGAACTTTCCAAAATATGCAATGCTTTGAAGTCCACTAATCATGCACACCTCATACATGTTAAATATGTTGTGTTTGAACCAATTGATCATGTAATTCATGCCTGTATCAAAGTGTAGCATAGAAAATGCAATTATATGCCTTTTTCAAAACAACTATCGTGTTTTGAGGAGGGAGTGTGATCTGAAAAAGCTACCACCACCATTGGATTCCTTGTGAAATTCTAGTCCATATGCATATAAATTTTGTCTCAAACCATTAAGAATTGAGAAAGTTATGACCTTCACGTTTCTGAGCCAAAACTTGCCTTGCCTTGCCTTGGGCCAAGTCTAAAATTAAGGCATGACTTGTATATTTGTGGTTTCACTTCAAACAATGGATGTATGACCACCCCAATGGTAAGGCGCGCGCCTTGTGACCTTGAGGTCGTGGGTTCAAACCCCACCCATGCCATTTTGTGTTTTTTCATATTTTGCCATTTTTTCCAATAATTTATGTTTTATTAATTAATTGGAAAATTAATAACTCTTTCAATTTTAATTATTTTTTATTGGTTCTTTTTGCAAAAAATCACAAAAATATTGAAATATTTTATTCCTAAAAAAAACATTAAGTTTATATTATTTAGTTAATATAATTAGTATTTTTGTGAATAACTTCATTTTTATTTGTTTTAAACATTTTAAAATGAACATTCATCTTGAAAAATCAAGACCAAATGAGTTTTAATATCTCTTGTGATTAAAACTTCATTTTTCAAACCTTAAACAAAAATCACAAGTGGTTTACTCAAATTCATTTGGTATTTTTCATTGATTTTCTTTTAATATTTACTTTTTAAAGAATAACAAATTAGGGTTTCTTTGATTTTCACCCTCATCAATCATTTTCAAACACTCATGGGCCTCTAATAGAGTGTAAGACCCAATCCTTTGTAAATACAAACCTATTTTGGGCCTCACTTATTGTATAAGTCCCGTTGTATTTCAAAAAGTTCGACGCGATCATCGTCCGTTGAAAAAAAAAATCCTTGGGCCTATCCTCGAGATATAAGACCCATTCAAAACTTTTGGGCCTCTGATACAGTGTAAGACCCAATCCCCTTTTAACCAAAACAATTTTGGGGCCTCAGATATTGTATAAGTCCCTATGCGTTAAAAGAAAATCTCGGCGCGATCACCAGTTGAAAAATCAAAACTATGGGCCTCTCCTCGAGCTATAAGACCCATTCAAAACTTTTGGGCCTCTATTAGAGTGTAAGACCCAACCCCTTTTGAAAACCAAATTACCTTGGACCTCATTCATGGTATACGACCCACTGCGTTTTCAAAATCTCGGCGCGATCGCAATTTCAAACGAAAAATCATCTGGGCCTACCCTCATGTTATAAGCCCCACTTTTTTTCTTTAAAACCTTTTGGGCCTCTTGAGAGCATGTAAGACCCACCCCTTTGTACAGAAAACCTTTTTTGGCCTCAGTCACTTATATAAGTCCCTCTGTACAAAACGATAGTGCGATCATTGGTAAAAAACCCTGGGCCTCTCCTTGAGCTGTAAGCCCCAATTTTTCTTTCAAAGCGCTTTCTCCTTTGATTTTGAATATACTGTTGTTTTCAATCTTTCTTTGTTGAACAAAACATCATGGAAGCTCTACAACCGAGTAAGTGTTTATACGCTTTCATTTACCGCTTTCATATGTATATAACTGTATTGTGGGGCTGTTTCACTGTAAGTCTCCTTTTATAAACCCATATCAATTGTGTAATAATAGTATAGCTATTTAGAGTTTCCCCGGCAACTACGTCTAGCACTAAGCCCTGTTGATCACTCTTAAATAGAATAAACTAGATCCCCATAGGATTACGAGATACAGTCTTCTCTTCGGTTATCCTCCTAGGAATTGTCAAGAGACTCTATTCCCAAGAGTTAATCTATTCTCCGTGAATAGCATCTCTTGAGTTTCTTCCAAATTCTTGAACTTTCCTGGCTTGATCTATTCTATGTGAATAGCCTGTCTTGGGGTTTGGGGACTCACAGGCTTCTTAAAAGCGCGCCGCCTCCTCTTGGGCGTTGTACAAGGACCCGTCGGCTTCTTAGAAGTATTCACAGCCTCCTCTTAGGCTTCGTATAAATGATTTCTTCCTCCGGGAATGATAGCCTCCTCTTGGGCTTCGTACAAATTGTCCCTCGGCTTCTTAAAATATTCCATCCTCCTCTTGGGCTTCGTACAAATTGTCCCGACAACCTCCTAGAGGTATAGGAACAGAAATTAGTCATCCTAATAGAACAGTTTTTCAAAGAGTCTAGATCCTACTACTGTTGTTTCTTAAATGTAGTACAAAAGATGAAACTCTAGACTTGGACAGTCTAATTTCCTTGAGTCTCAAAGACATTCTCAAGTTCCTTTCAAAACTAGGAGATGAAACCCAGAGACTCAGACAGTCCCAATCCCCTTTGGATTTCCCATTTCCTTAAAGAACAGGAAATATCCCTGATCCTCTAATCAAAATCCCTGAGTGCAAACATTACTCATATAAGAACTGATTTTCTCTTTAAATAAGCATATTGGACCTGTCACTCAACTGAAACAATACCCTTTCAGCCTCCATCTCGGGCTTCGTACGAGATACAAAGCACTCTTTTGTTGAGTCAACATTTTTAGCCTCTCTCTCGGGCTTCGTACGAGACACACAAAAATACCCTCTTATTGGGCCAATAGCCTCCTCTTAGGCTTTGTATCAGGAAACCCCAGTTAAGTCAATCAACCTTTTAGCATCAAAACTGTGACTCGTTCACAGGAGACAAACATCAACAACTCCCTTCATCTAACTATTGTAAGCGGCAAGCCTCTGGATTATTTACATCCACGCCACTGTCCTTCTTTTAGCATGAGAAATTCCTAAGGAAAGATAGCATTGCTCTACACTGAGTTAAAGTCTTCTCCTTCAGGTTAAAACCCCCTATTAAGGAAATTATGGCATTGCTAGGATTCGCATATCCCAGTTAAAGTAATCCTCCTTTATAGTCAGTCACCCAACACTCATGACAAACAAAACCTCTTTAGAGATGACAAATTCTCTCTAAAGTCAACACCCTTTTAGCTTCAATCTTAGGCTTTAAACAATATACAAATAGATCCTTCAGCTTCACATCTTGAGCTTTGAACAAGATATAAACCACCTTTTCAGCTTCACGTCTTGGGCTTTGAACAAGACACCAAAACACCATTTCCTCCCATAGAATAGGAGGAACTACGATTGCTCTGATTTCCCTGTTTCGGAAAACGGGAATACGTAGGCATAAGATTGAAAGAAAAATCTTAGCGAGCACACTAAACAAAAACTCAAAATCCCATACCCTCAGTCCTAAAACATCCTACCCACGAACCGTCCAATGTTTTCACTCTTAAAAAAAAAGAAAGAAGAAAAAGGCCCCATTACTATATAGCATCCGTAACCTAACAGACCGCTGTTTAAACTCAGTATGCAAGCAGGGTTAATTGGAGACATATATTTCCCTTCCTTCATTAGCTTCAATAGGATAAAAAATGAATCGAACTGTAGTAACCCCCAAAGAGCGACAGTGCTTAAGAAACACGTCCAGTGTTGCTCGCTACAACCTCCACTTTCTTAAGATTGTGTTTCAAAGAAACACCTTCTAGTCAGAAGAGTAACTAGAAGACTCCAGATACACGACATAGATGCCTTTATGAGTGAATTTGAGAGAATTCTCAAGTATCTTTGACAACCTAGGCGACCAATAATTTATCAAACTCCTAGAGCAAGAACCTGATAAACTTAACTCAACTCATCTGCTCTTTAACTGACTTCAACTGTACCAAGAGCCCAAGCTTACATGTACCAAGTCACCATACCAGATATCTAACCATAACTCCCTTCACTTCATCGCTCCCGACTTTGGAATAAAAGAATGCATATATCTTCAAATATAGAGGACGACGATTGAGACCTTCCACCAACTATCTTCAGTAACAACTCCAGAATCCCATAATTCTAGAGCTCTTCCATCAGAAACACATGCAACGGAACCACCAAGGAATAGATCCCGCTTGCCCTAATAAGATATCACAATATCTTATAAGATACACCAACAAGAGAACTAGCCACTTCTCCTGTAGTTGTTGTAGAATCTCCTCAGCAACATGAACAACCTCCGGGTTGCTCCCTTCGATCCAGAACATCTATATCATCCATTAATACCCTTGAGTATGTCTGTGTTGATTGATCTGATCTTCAAAACTCCTCCTTGTTTAAACGCCAGAAAGTATCTCCCAAAGATCTCATCCAGAACAAAACAGGATGCCTGCTCTGATACCATTTGAAATTCTGGCCTATGCAGACAGCAGATGTCCTAACACATGTCAAGACATTGTTCTACATAATCATTTAAACTCAGAGGCGCAACAGCAGACTGATACCTTGAATATCAGAACTGCACACTCACAGATGTCACGACATCTGATCCAACATGTTTATCATGAACCCTAACAGAAAACGTAAATCTGCAGAATGATAAAGAATTCAATAATTGTTAACCCAGTTCGCTGCAACTCACCTACATCTGGGGGATACCAATCCAGGAAGAAGAATCCACTATCTGTATACTCTTACAAAGTTAAACTCCCCCGTTTACAACTTTATCCCTAACATCTACCCAATGAACATCTTTACCAAGGTTAAACTCAAACATTTAGAACCCTGATATGAGATACCCCACTCACTTCCCTTAATCACCAACTATGATTTCTACATCATCCCTATCAAAACAAAAATCTGTCAAGCATACTTGACAAACAAGCTAACTCTGATTTGCTTAAAAGCTTCATCCAAGAACAATACACAATCCAATACCTCAAGGCTTATGGATCAGTGCGACACCTATATCTACCACAATGTATCTACTGATACAAAGGGAGACTTACAACCTAGAGAGCCAACGACTCTCAAAACCCTAAACCCTTGTTTCTTACACAAGAAATCAAGGTTACAAAAGGAGTACTAAGGCATAACAACCCTAATTCTAAGTCTTCTATTTATAGGCTTCAGTAGTCTTGGGCTTCAGTCTTCTGTCCTTGATCCACGTTCTGACTTTCTTCCTTAATTGTTGGACCAGACAAAATAGTCTGTTGTATCAGTTTGAGATGTCAGGACATTTGTTAGGACATCATGTCTTCTACATGTTGGAACATTTCATTTAGCGCCTTGTTTTCCAAAAATTTGCTCAAATCTGCAGAGGCTTCAAAGATAATCACACACACATTCAACAACAACAACAACAACAACAATAACAAACTCTTTCATCTATTATAACATACATATTCAACAACAACAACAACAACAACAACAGATTAATCAAGTTTTATGACACACATTCAACATGAATAAGAAAAAAAACAAAAACAACAACAACAATGGAAACTAAAGTTTACTGTAGTGCATGGGAAAAAAGTTTTACGTACCATAAACGTGATGACTAAGTAAATGTGAATATTTGGGTTGATACAGATAATGTAGTTTTTGTACTCCTCCTTGACGATGATGATGAGGTTAGTGTGGTCGTTGGTGTGTTAGGGTTGAAAACGAACCGATGACGATGACGATGACTATGGGTTGAAAATGAACAAAGAATGCAAAACGATGAACCAATGATGATAAAAGATTTACTGATGATGATGATCAATGAATGTTAGGACTGAAATGGTGTGTCGTTTCTCAACACTGAAAGTTAGGGTTGAAACAGTATATCGTTTCTTATCAAAGAATGGCTACTGAAGAGACAAGCTAGTTAGCTTCATAAAAATGAATTAATGATACTACCATTGTAAAAAACGCGAACCGTGGTGATATGTTACTTACTAAATTAAATTTCATAAAGAAGTTCCAGTGTATTTCAATTTAAAATATTTAAAACAAAATGAATAATATGTCATAGTTTTTTCTCAGAAACCGCAATGGTATCTCAATTTTTTAAGATTAAAAATAAATCAAAATAAAAAGGCGCGACTAAATGTTAAAGAAATAAAACATTTGGCACGTCAGTATATTACAATTTAAAATATTTAAAACAAGTCATAACGGTTCATTTATTCAACCTTGGTGGTATCAAATGTTAAAGAAATGTTAAAAACACAAAGGCGCGACTAAATGTTAAAAAAATAAAATATTTGAGGGTGCTTAGAATCGAACCCGTGAGAGGGTGATTATATAACCACAGTCCTATGTTTCGTCTGTGGTTATATCATATCAATATTTTCATAATTAAATAAAAGAAAATTACCGCGCGTTAATTAAGACATATCATCACGGTGGAAGTCTAACCGTAGTAGAATTAGTGTTACCGAAGGTGTATTTTGTAGTAGTGATGACTCATCTTATCTATTCTTATTATACTCCAACTTTGTAAGATTAAAAAATATGTTGGTAAGTAATAATTACACCAAATTATAGATGATCATATAGTAGTATCTATTTTTTGTTGTTGACTAATAAAACCTGTAATTAGTTAGGGGTTAATGGAGTATTTAATAATTTTTATGGAACTAAAATGATCTTTTGCAAACATAGATAATGACTATAAATGACTTGATTCAATCTACTAAGGTAATATTTGATGTCTAAACAAAAAATATAACATTGTACACTTACAAATATTTGGTTGACTTCAAAGTCTAGACATTTTCACCTTATATGTACCTTCATGGGCAGTCTTGAGAATTTCCCAAGCATCTTTAGCCACAGTGCAAGTGTTTATTAGCCTAAACATGTTTTTGTCAACTCCATTGGATAGGGCATTCAAAGCTTTGGAGTTTCCAAGAGCAATCTCATCTTCCTCCTAGGTCCAATCCTCTTCGGGCTTAAGGGTTTGCTTCCCATCTTCATCTTCAACCATAGAATGTTCCTAAACCTAGATGATAGCTTACCAAGTTCTATTATCCAAAGATTTTAGGAAATCCACCATTTGTGCTTTCCAATTGTCTCAGTTGGTGCCATCTAAGATGGGGTGTCTGTTCACATTTCCTCCTCCTTCCATGTCCATACACCCAGAAAAAATCTCCCTAGAGCTCACCCAAAAGCAGAACACAGTGACCTTCTCTGATGCCAATTGAAATTCTGGCACACAAATTTCAGATGTCGAGTAAGATGTCATGACACTAGAATCAGAACAACGCCAACACTAATGCAGTAAAAATAAATGCTTGAATGTAAATAACACAATCAATTGTTAACCTAGTTTGGTGCAACATTACATACATCTGGGGGCATCCAAGCCAGGAATGACATACACTATAATAGTATTAGTTTGAAGCCACAACAAACAACCTCAGGTTAACAAGCTTCTCACCTAATCACTAAATGTGCTACTTCTAACTAGAAACTTCTAGATCTGAGATGTAACACCGATATATAAAACTCATACATCAAAGCATAAATGTTATATATGAATCCAAGTGCTTGGTACTGAAACACCATAAGCTCCTAATTAACACATTATATATATTACATGCCCGAAAATACAACAACTAAAAGTTCTAAAGGCATAATATACATAAGATGTTCAAAGGATAAAAACTAAGAAATAGATCAACAATGATCTCAAAATAAACTCCGCTACGGAAGCTAGCCATCAACAAGTAAGGAAAAGATCACACGACCGTATCCTTACCCTTCTCGGAACCTGAAGCACCTGAAATACATCAACAACGTGGGGTGAGATACATCAAATCTCAGTGAGTTCCCTATCTTATGGATTCTCTCGGATTAACAAGGTTCTAACAATCCTAACTCAAATCCGGGGAAAAGGGAAAAAGGACCCTTGAGTACACACTTTACTTCTCACACTATATGGAAACATGACATGAGTTCATTAACTCACAACATCACTAATCGATAACCATACCAAGACATCTCTTCTTCCCGTCCGCTTCTACGTCTAGAAGGCGACCCGAGTCATAGATCCTTGTAGTTACTTGGCATACGAATTAGATTCGGGATCATCGGCCTGTTAACCGTGAACCGTCACTTCTCATGGTCTGTTAAGCATCACAAGTCTCTACCCATAGCATAGGCTCCAATCGTACTACACCTAGGGAAATCAAACCTACCAAGTAATTGTGTACCCGTTTCAGAGGAGCTCGAGACCCATGAAACTACACTCAAAATATACCGGTTACGATTACATGATCACATACAACAATACGATTGTATTCGACAATCACAAGGCTATAATGCCTTAAGGCCTCTCTTGCCTTTTCAAAACCACAAAGGTTAACCACATGTTCCATACTAGTGTTTCACTCTCAACTAGGCCAATACTCGGCAAGGATGTATCTTCCAACAACACGTGCCCGAGCATCGCCATCTAGAGTTGTCTAAAATTTCTAGTTCCTTACTAGATTCTCCTATAGTTCAAGTTGAGGTTTCCTCACTCTTCCTATCTTACTTTCATATTAACATGCATACCCTATTACAATCTTGTTAAACAATATTAGGATAGGCAAGACATGTCATAATTGCATAGTAGAATGATATATAACAATTAAAACATAAATATATCACTTTTGGAACTTTATCGATTATTTAATCGGTTGGTAAATTTGACATATTTCATCTCCATTGCATAGAATATCTTCTCGGCTTTACATCGATATAAAGAATGTCCGATTCAGATAAACGAATCAAAAGTTATGAATTTTCTCGTTTTGGAAGAATAACTTTAAGTCCCAGGTCGCGCTAAGCGCACCCCTGAGCGCACTAAGTGCGCAACTCTCTGACTTCTGGGGTTGAAGGATTTCAACTCCGTGCTGAGCGGGCTTCTGCGGGCTAAGCGCGCTCTGCGAAACTCAGAAAAATGCTTCAGCAAAACAGAAATCTCCTACACCTCCAAACCACAATCAACCACCAACAGAGGTACAATAACATAGTTTGAGCATGGTTTGAACAACAAAATTCTTAAAACCTACATTTTATCAAGAACACAAAAATTCTACAAACCCTATAATTTCCAATCAATCCAAAGTAATCAAAACATCAAAACAAGCATCAATATATGTTTCTACAAGTATATTGATCATTCATTTCGATTTATATCAATTTCCAACCGTTAAAACATTGTTTTCAACATTCTAACCTAAAAAGTCATATTATCTAAAACTCTAAAATGAGGTTTCTAACTAGAACCCACCTTGAGATGAGCAAGATGAAGATGATTAGAATGAGATGATTGGGCAAGGATTGGATGAATGGATGATGATTTGCACTTGGTTTTTCCTTCGAATTCCTCTTTCTCCTCTTTTTCTCCTTCTTTCTTCTTTCTCTCTCTTTCTTACTATCTTTTGCTTTTGTGTTTGGAAAGTGGGAGGAAAAGAATAAGTAGTAAACTTAGTATTAGAAATGATACTACTAAATGTCCAAAAAGTCTCTTAAGTCCAAATTAATAAAATACCTCACAGTTAGATAATATTAATTGGATTTATTCTATGTTCCACAGTTGCTCTAATTATTTTGTCAAATAATTTCTCAAAGTACACTGGGCTCATTCGATCTCAATATAATATTATCTGGAGTAATAAAAATACGGGGTATTACATCCTCCCCCCCCCCTTAAATAGAAATTTGTCCTCGAATTTTAAAGATTACCTGAACAGATAAGGGTAAGCGTCTCGCATTTCCGATTCAAGTTCCCAAATTGCATCACCCGGATGTGTTACATCCCACTGCACCTTGACGAGAGAAATGTCCTTGTTCCTTAATACTTTCGTTTCTCTTTCCACAATGCGGCTCGGTTGAGGTTTAAACGTTAATTCTGCTTCTATTTCAACAGTATCCGGTAGAATCAGCTGAAGAGGATCAGGAACAAACCTCCGAAGTTGAGATACATGGAAAACATCGTGCATTTCCGACAGAGAAGGCGGTAAGGCCAATCTGTAAGCTACTTCACCAATCCTTTCTAAGATCTGATACGGTCCCACGTATCTCGGGCTTAACTTGCGTGACTTAAACGATCCTTTCAATCTCAATCTAGGAGTGACTTTCAAAAACACATGGTCATCTTCTTCAAATTCTAAAGGTCTCCTTCGATTTTCCGCATAACACTTTTGTCGATCTCGTGCTTGCTTAATTTTCTCGCGGATCATTCGAATCTTTTCCGTAGTCTCTTGGATGATTTCGGGTCCTAAGATTCTATCCTCCCCAACTTCCGTCCAACACAAAGGTGTCCTACACTTTCTTCCATACAAAGCTTCATTAGGAGCCATTCCGATGCTCGCATGGTAAATATTGTTATAAGAAAACTCAATCAATGGTAGTAGTTCTTTCCAATTACCCTTACTTTCTAGTACACAAGCTCTCAACATATCTTCCATTGTTTGTATCGTTCATTCAGTTTGACCATCCGTCTGAGGATGATTAGACGTGCTCAAACGCAACTCCGTACCCATAGCTTGTTGAAAAACTTTCCAAAACCTTGAAGTAAACTTCGGATCTCTATCCGACACAATATTAGAGGGAATACCGTGCAATCTTACAATTTCCGAAATAAACAGCCTCGCAAGATGACTTTCCTTGAAAGTAGTCTTCACGGCTAAGAAATGCGCAGATTTCGTTAGTCGATCCACAATCACCCAAATCGAATCAAAACCACCTTGCGTACGGGGTAAACCTATTGCAAAGTCCATAGAAACATTATCCCACTTCCATACTGGAATGTCTAAAGGTTGCAACAACCCACCCGGTCTTTGATGTTCAATCATAACTTGTTGGCACACCGCACATTCCGACACAAAGACCGCAACATCTCTTTTCATACCGGACCACTAATAGTCCTTCTTTAAATCTTGATACATCTTTGAAGAACCCGGATGTATAGTAAAAGCACCTTTATGCGCTTCTTCCAAAATCCTGCTTTTCAATGCCGCATCATTCGGAACACAAATTCTTTGGTCGAACATAATAATTCCGTCGGTAGCCTGAACAAAACCCGGTAGAAGTAACACTTCTTGCAACTTCTCATCCAACGTTTAACCTTGTTGAATCTCAACTCTTAGAGTAGAATTTACATTCAAATTTCCCATAATTACACCATCTTGAGTCCATATAAATTGGAGATTAAGATCTCTAAAATTCTCCAACAAAGCATATTCAAATACCATCAATTTCGCATTATGAACTACCTTCCGACTTAAAGCATCTGCTACCTTATTCGCTTTTCCTGGATGATACTTCAATTCTAAATCATAATCCTTTAAGTACTCCATCCACCTTCGTTGTCACATGTTTAACTCCCTTTGGTCAAATAAATACTTCAAACTCTTATGGTCACTGAACATTTCGAAACGTACACCATACAAATAATGCCGCCACACCTTCAGTGTAAACACGACCGCCGCCAATTCCAAATCATGAGTTGGATAATTCTGTTCATGAATTTTTAATTGTAGGGAGGCATAAGCTACTACCTGACCTCCTTGCATCAGCACACCTCCCAATCCCATCTTAGAAGCATCACAAAACACTTCATAAGAGTTGTTAGGATCAGGAATGATTAACACAGGAGCCATCGTCAATCTTTCCTTCAACTTCATGAAACTTTGCTCACAACTCGAATCCCACTCAAAAGCAAAATCCTTACGGGTAAGTTTCGTCATTGGTAAAGCCAACTGAGAGAAACCCTTGATAAACCTTCTATAATAACCCGCCAGTCCTAAGAAACTTCTGACTTCCGAAGTATTTCTCGGCCTCTCCTAATTTATCACTGCTTTTACCTTCGACGGATCCACTGCTACACAACCTTGCGATATAACGTGACCAAGAAACTTATCTTCCGCCATCCAAAATTCACACTTGCTTAACTTAGCAAAAAGTTGCTTCTCTTGCAACACGGATAAAACAATTCTCAGATGCTCTTCATGCTCTTGTGAAGTATGAGAATAAATAAGAATATCATCAATGAAGATTACAACAAACTGGTCTAAGTAAGCTTGAAATATACGGTTCATGTAGTCCATAAAAATAGCTGGAGCATTAGTCACACCGAAAGGCATCACTAAGAATTCGGAATGACCATAACGGGTCCTAAATGCAGTCTTAGGTACATCGAAACTCTTCACTCGAATCTGGTGATAACCCGACCTCAAATCAATCTTCGAGAACACACAGGCTCCTTTCAATTGATCTAACATGTCGTCTATCCTATGTAAGGGATACTTGTTCTTAATGGTGACTTTATTCAGCTGACAATAGTCGATACACAACCGCATCCCACCGTCCTTCTTCTTTACTAACAATACTGGAGCTCCCCACGGTGAGACACTAGGTCTAACAAAATGCTTAGCCATAAGCTCTTCCAATTGTTCCTTTAGTTCTCTCAATTCAAGCGGTGCCATCTGATACGGAGAAACGGATATAGGATCCGTTCCCGGTACCAGATCGATAGAAAATTCCACTTCCCTCTCTGGAGGAAGAGAAGTGACATCTTCGGGGGAAACTTCAAAAAACTCGCAAACTACTGGAATATCCCAAACTTGAAGGTTGCTACTCCCTTCCTTAGTGAGAACCAAAAGAACAGGTTTCTCTTCTTCGAACAAGAAATTTATCATTCCAACCGTACATTCTAGGATAGTTGTTAAGACATCTTTCGGGGTAGCATCAATAGATGGAATGATGATGAGCTTTTCTTCACACCCAATAAACACCGAATTAGCAGAAAGCCAATCCATTCCCAAAACGACATCAACTTTCTTAAGCGGTAGACAAATAAGATCAATCTGAAAAACTCTACCGTCCACAGACAAAACAGGGTTTTCACACATCAACAGTGTCTCAACTATTTCATCCATGACGGTAGTGACCACCATAGGAGGAGACAAAGGAACGGACCGCAACCCAAGTCGCTTCATACATTGTATCGATACAAAAGAGTGTGTAGCTCCGCAATCAAATAAAACGAAACAAGGAAATCCGTTAACGAAGCACGTACCAGTAATTAAGGAATTGTCACTCTTCTTTTTCCTTGCATCTAAGGTATAAACCCTTCCTTGTGTCTGAGTCCTATTCTGAGGACAATCTCTTTTCAGATGACCCACCATCTGACATTAGAAACACTTTACCCCTTCAAAACTACACCTTCCAAAATGATTCTTGCCACAAGTGCGACACACAAGAGGTGTACTCGCCCTTGAATCTTGAACTTGTTTCCCTTTGAAGGATTGCTTCGTAGGCCTGAATTGTTGGTTGGATCTTCTGCGATCCCCTTGATTCACTCTACTCGCAACACCTTCAGCTTGGACTTTTTTCAAACTATGCTCGGCCACATAGCATTGCCTTAAAACTTCAGCATATGTAGTGAACTCCCTCTAAGATACACTATGAGATATTTCAGCTTTTGGTCAAAACAGAAACTGGTATATTTTCCACCTTTCGTCAGGAGCATACATAGCCTGCCTAGAATAACCAGCCATGTCCTCAAACTTCTCAGCATAACTGGCCACAGTCATACTACCTTGTCTTAGATGTTGAAATTCAAATTCTTTCTGAGTCCTCAATGAGCTCGGAAAATACTTCTCCATGAAAATAACTTTGAATTGTTCCCAAACCTTTGGTACTTCCTGAATAGCCATCAAAGCCGAAGTGCCCTCCCACCAGCTCATAGCGGGACCCTTCAGTGAATGGGAAGCGAACAACACCTTGTTCTCTTCACTGCATTGGAATATCAAGAAAAACCTCTCCATACCAGAAATCCATTCGTGAGCCTTCGCGGGATCTAATCCACCATGAAATTCTGGGGGATTCATGCGGATAAAATCCAGGAATTTCCCACCTTCAGCTTCTGGAACAACTACCATAGGATGCAAACCTCCATTCATTTGTTGCACCATTTGCTGCATGAATAAATTCTGTTGCTGCTGCATTTGCTGCATAAACTGATACAAAGGAGTATTGCCATCGCCGCCCGGCAGATTCGTCCTTTCAGGAATGGTACAGGGTCTACCACGAGTGTTTCTACGTCCCTTAGCCATGTTCCTAAAGGTCATACAAATAGGATTAAGTTGATCAGGCTCAATGACATAAATATAACACTTAAGACCAATGGCGACACGACGTATATGAAACGGAAAGAAATACTTATACTATTTCATGGCTAGGTCGAGGATACAACTTGCTCTGATACCAACTGTAACCCCCATATATAAAACTCATACATCAAAGCATAAAGGTTATATATGAATCCAAGTGTTTGGTACTGAAACACCATAAGCTCCTAGTTAACACATTATATATATTACATGCCCAAAAATACAACAACTAAAAGTTCTAAAGGCATAATATACATAAGATGTTCAAAGGATAAAAACTAAGAACTAGATCAACAATGATCTCAAAATAAACTCCGCTACAGAAGCTAGCCATCAACAAGTAAGGAAAAGATCACACGACCGTATCCTTACCCTTCTCGGAACCTGAAGCACCTGAAATACATCAACAACGTGGGGTGAGATACATCAAATCTCAGTGAGTTCCCTATCTTATGGATTTTCTCGGATTAACAAGGTTCTAACAATCCTAACTCAAGTCCGGGGAAAAGGGAAAAAGGACCCTTGAGTTCACACTTTACTTCTCGCACTATATGGAAACATGACATGAGTTCATTAACTCACAACATCACTAATCGATAACCATAGCAAGACATCTCTTCTTCCCGTCCGCTTCTACTTCTAGAAGGTGACCCGAGTCATAGATCCTTGTAGTTACTTGGCATACGAATTGGATTCGGGATCATCGGCCTGTTAACCGTGAACCGTCACTTCTCATGGCCTGTTAACCATCACAAGTCTCTACCCATAGCATAGGCTCCAATCGTACTACACGTAGGGAAATCAAACCTACAAAGTAATTGTGTACCCGTTTCAGAGAAGCTCGAGACCCATGAAACTACACTTAAAATATACCGGTTACGATTACAGGATCACATATAACAATATGATTGTATTCGACAATCACAAGGTTATAATGCCTTAAGGCCTCTCTTGCCTTTTCAAAACCACAAAGGTTAACCACATGTTCCATACTAGTGTTTCACTCTCAACTAGGTCAATACTCAACAAGGATGTATCTTCCAACAACACGTGCCCGAGCATCGCCATCTAGAGTTGTCTACAATTTCTAGCTCCTTACTAGATTCTCCTATAATTCAAGTTTGAGGTTTCCTCACTCTTCCTATCTTACTTCCATATTAACATGCATACCCTATTACAATCATGTTAAACAATATTAGGATAGGCAAGACATGTCATAATTGCATAGTAGAATGATATATAACAATTAAAACATAAATATATCACTTTTGGAACTTTCTCGATTATTTAATCGTTCGGTAAAATTTACATATTTCATCTCCATTGCATAGAATATCTTCTCGGCTTTACATCGATATAAAGAATGCCCGATTCCGATAAACGAATCAAAAGTTATGAATTTTCTCGTTTTGGAAGAAAAACTTTAAGTCCCAGGTCGCGCTAAGCGCACCCCTGAGCGCGCTAAGCGCGCAACTCTCTGACTTCTGGGGTTGCAGGATTTCAACTCCGTGCTGAGCGGGCTTCTGCGCGCTAAGCGCGCTCTGCGAAACTCAAAAAAATGTTTCAGCAAAACATAAATCTCCTACACCTCCAAACCTCTTCCAAACCATAATCAACCACCAACAGAGGTACAATAACATAGTTTGAGCATGGCTTGAACAACAACATTCTTAAAACCTACATTTTCTCAAGAACACAAAATTTCTACAAACCCTATAATTTCCAATCAATCCAAAGTAACCAAAACATCAACACAAGCATCAATATATGTTTCTACAAGTATATTGATCATTCAATTTGATTTATATCAATTTCCAACCGTTAAAACATTATTTTCAACATTCTAACCTAAAAACTCATATTATCAAAAACTCTAAAATGAGGTTTCTAACTAGAACCCACCTTGAGATGAACAAGATAAAGATGATGAGAATGAGATGATTGGGCAAGGATTGGATGAATGGATGATGATTTGCTCTTGGTTTTTCTTCAAATTCCTTTTTCTCCTCTTTTTCTCCTTCTTTCTTCTTTCTCTCTCTTTCTTACTATATTTTTCTTTTGTGTTTGGAAAGTGGGAGGAAAAGAATAAGTAGTAAACTTAGTATTAGAAATAATACTACTAAATATCCAAAAAGTCTCTTAAGTCCAAATTAATAAAATACCTCAAAGTCAGATAATATTAATTGGATTTATTCTAAGTTCCACAGTTGCTCTAATTATTTTGTCAATTAATTTCTCAGAGTACACTGGGCTCAGTCGATCACAATATAATATTATCCGGAGTAATAAAAATACGGGTTATTACATGAAACCCCTTTCACTTCCCACTAGTCACACAACCGTGACAAACTCAACAATAAAAGAATATTGGAAGTCACAATTCCAAAGACACAAAAATCCATTCTTTTCTTAAAAGCTTAGGAGTGATTACAACTCAAAACTTAGTCCAATTCAAGTACCTAAGGGATACTTGAATGGATCACATATGTACCAACAACACTGCCCAACTTAGATGTCAAAAAACATAAGAGAGGATCATAAAGAACAAAGACACACTAAACCAAAATACCCTTTCTTTCAATACACGACTTTCTAGTGCATTAGGTTTAGAACTCCTCTTTAAATAGTCTTCAGATCATCATGGGCTTGGGCTTTTCAATTAAATAAAACTCAAATCACAAATCATCAACTTCAAATCTTCTACAATATCTTTTGCAGATAAATTGGAATTGAATAGAAAGTTTCCTCAAAAGGCTCCAAGATCCTTTTTATGAACATGCACTTCTGGCATAAACAGAAGTTCCTAAATTACCCTCCTTGAATTGCGAAAGTGTGTGAACTAAAGCAAGAGAGAAACTCACACTTTAAATAACAAATCTCCCAAACACTAATTTTCTAGTATAATATGTCATGTCCATATGTCAGGACATCATGCTGATCATGATGTTTGACCAACCTGTCAAGACACCTGCCTCAATAACTTACTGCGAACTTGTTTTAACAAAATTGCTCCCAATTTTAAACCAAAGAACTTACAAGGATCATCTGGTGTAGTTTTCCTAGTTAGTCCTTTAATTGCCCTTTCATTTGCACCTTTTAATTGGATACAGTTCAAATTAAAATGATGCTTATTGTACTCTTTTTCGTTTACTATGCATGCAAATTGCTTGGAATCAGTTGAAATTGTGGCTGTAAAGAGAGTTCTTCATTATTGTTACAGAGTCATACATTTTTGCTACAGATTTCTGCATTTAGTGCCCTTATTTATGTATTTTTTAAAATTAATAATCTTAAAATTTCTCCTGGAATTTTTAAGAAAGAGATTAGACATTCTACTAACCAGTAACTTCTATTGCTTCAGGATAACTACCCTGAATTGTTTCTAAACAAGTTCTTATAACGATTTAAATGGATTTACGAGATACTAAAATCGTGAACGATGAGAGCAACTAAACCAACAACACTTAGCATTCCACATCTGTCAAAGAAAAGAGATGGCAACAAACTACACCAGAATATTTACGTAATAACATAATCAAAACAAGTGTTTTTTTCACAAAGCAAATTTAAAGTTGCATATCTCAAGTGAGCCTTACTTATATAGGCATAGTTTTGAGACAGTAATTAGTGACTAAATCTATGCATCCATTCAGTGGAACTTCCTCTATTGATTAAGTAGTATTTTGAGAGAGAATCTTATTGTTTAAAACTTTTTAATGAACCCAAGGGCCATTTCTATCTTACAACAATGATTGTTATGCCACATTCCAATTTGAAAGGTTATTGGAGGTGATCTTACTATATGATACTGAAAAGATATTTATGAAATTTTGGATTGTTTTAACTAAACCTTATTTGTTTAATTTATTCAAGTCTTTCCTCTATGTTTATAACAGGTTGCGAAAATCCGTAACACCGTTGCCGGCTCTCCTTTGCCTACTCAAATGGTTGCTAAAATATAAGTAATGATAGAAAGGTATGTTTTGCAATCCAAGATGGTGGAATGGAAAGTCGTTCTTATTGTTAGGATTGGTAAAATTTAAGATGGAATGAAAAGTGATATCAGGAGCATTCCATCTGCTACTTCTATTTTTTATTTCTTATACGGTGCACAAACGATTTGGTTCTCTAATTGTGTTAGCAAGTAGTACAATAATTCATAATCATTGTTTTTTTCTTATTCTTGAATGTTTTTGTAAATGGTTTTTCCCTATTGTATATATGAATGAATGTTTGTGTAATCATAAAGTGTTGTGTTCCAATCAAATACCTAGAGCTTTATTGGAACAAAGAATTTGGGGATAGAAAATTGAGGACTAAGGCTAAAGTAAAGAAACCCAAGCCATGTGTATCTATGGTCCCTCCCTGGTATGACTCCCTATAATAGAGAAATCATTTACAATTTTAAAAATATTGTTGGTATTCTTAAATGATGAATGTCGTTGATTGACTCGGCTTTTGAATATCTCTTGAGTTTTTTTCTGAAGGCAATTGATTGATCAAAGAAACTGCCCTAGGGATGCAGGAACCCATACAATCGAGACTATAACGACCATTCAAACTACTGACAAGCCAAAGGGACTGTGAACCAATCGTAAAATTGGATAATCCTCTTACTACTCCTAATGCCTCCCCACTTCCAACTAAGAAATTTGATCAAGTTAGCCATATCTAAAACAGACATACTACTAGACTGAAAATAAAGCAAATTCCTACAAAACCATATTACCCAAACCACCGTGCACCACACCAAAATGCCTTCGCTGTTGCAAGAAGCTTTAGAAAACACACCAGAATACTCTAGAGCTCGGTCCTTCCAATCAATAAAATCACAACTCGTTATTTCCAGCCAACGATCCAAGCTCTCCCACACCCCAACAGCTTTGACACAGTCAAAGAACACATGGTTTAACGTTTCGACCTCATTCCAACAAATTGCGCAAACCAGCCCTGCTTCCTCAACTATAATGTTGCGTCTAGCCAGTTGTTCCCTCGTCGGAAGCCTGTTTCGAACGAATCTCCACATGAAAACCTTAACCTTCAAAGGAAGCTTAGAATTCCAAACCTTCTTCATAATAACCGCCGCTGATTGCTCTTCATCGGTCACCTGTCTATTCTGCCATAGCTTAAAGTAACAAGTCTTTACGTTAAAAGCCTTAGTCTCCTCATTAGTGCCAAGCCTGTCAGGATCCCACACATGCTCATCTTTGTTGCTGTTAGGAGTGAATGCGTTAATGATATACCTCAAGTCTTCCTCTTCCCAAGCCATCACTGAACCTGCAGGAAAACCAGAAAAAGAAATGTTCCAATGCCAGGCATTGCAGACCCAATCCCCAAGGTTCGCAACCATACTAAAAGGGTCACCGGCAAAAAGATACAGGTTAGGGAAAATATCCTTCAAAGGGATATCAGAAGCCCAATTAGAATGCCAGAAACTAATCTCCGATCCATCACCCAAAGAAGATCTAATACAAGCAGAGAAATGATCGTTAGTCATTTCTTTGTCGTAGCTTATACACCTCAGGTCACGCCACCAAATAAATTCGAATTTGCTGCTAGCTACAGGAACCGGGGGAATAAAATTCGAAGAACTGTTACCATACTTGAACTTAAGAATATCTTTCCACGCACTGTCCTCCTCACTTAACATTCTCCATCTCCATTTCATCAAAAGGGCCCTATTAAAAGTGCCTAAATCCCTGATACCTAGACCTTCATCTTCAATAGTTTGACATACTGTCTTCCAATCAACCCAGTGGATCTTCTTCGAGTCCTCGATACCACCCCACAAGAAATTACTTTGAAGACCTTGAAGAATCCTCAGTATACCTGCCGGGACCCTATAAAAAGAAAAAGCATAGAGAGGAAGAGAACTAATGACATATTTAATTAGAACAAGCCTGCCACCCATCGATAGCAGCCTCCCTTTCCATCGCGCCAGCCTCGATCTGACTTTTTCCACTAACTTCTTCCACATATACACTTTTCTAGGGCTGTCACCAATTCTAACACCAAGGAACAAAAAAGGGATTTCCATAATATCATAGTTTAGGAAACCCGCTGCAGAGTTCAGAAAATTCGAGCTAACGTTGACACCACCTATCTTACTTTTACAGAAATTTACCCTCAACCCCGAGACTAACTCAAAACCTCTGAGAATAGATTTGATACACCATAAATTGTCCCATAATGCCTCTCCAAAGAACAACGTGTCGTCTGCAAACTGAGTTGATTAGTACTCAGGCAGCAACAAGAATGCTCATATGAATCAAAAAGTCAGGGTTATTGTTTCTTAGTTTTGGCTATGATGAAACCCATGTATCATGAACTTATACAAAACAATTAGGAAGTCCAAAGTTACATAAGGAATTGAATAGTGTTAAGCTTTTTTTTCATCAATTTATCAATTCATTTTACAAATGAAAGTTTTGTTCCATAGAAGATAGAGACCTACTTATGATATTGTCAATTCATTTTTCAATGTTGCTAATAAATAAAACAAGCTTTAATATCGCTCATATTATGTTAACTAGGTGCAATTATCCTATTTTAATTGATTTTTGTTTTTACTAGATTACTGTAATGTGTGATGAAGCATTTACTTGTCAAATTAGTTCAAATGAGAATATACTGTATTATAGAGGCAATTGATCAATGAATGAAATACTCATACTTGTATGTTAGAGTTAAAAGTGTAAGTTTGTAGTTTTGTCTAGGATTCTACCTTCTCATATGATGAAACTTTTTATTCACATATAATTATGTAAACTATGCAATTGAAAAAGGAATTTTTTATAGCCATTTAGAAAAGCATGTGCAAAGTACAATTGTCACCTAAATAGTTATCCCCATATTTAAAATTATACATTGTTGAAAACATGTCATTTCAAAGAGGTTGCTGATATTTTTTCGTTTTCCTCCTTTAGATCTATGAAGGTTAATGATGGAACTATTTAAGACTGAGACCATGAAACAAATAATGCAGATTTTTGAACATTGCAGTTTAGAATGTTTTGCCAGTAGGGATTTCACATAATTTGCAGAACAACCTAACATATACCAAATGCTTGGTGATTAAACTGGTGTGTTAAGAGTGTTGTCTGGATGTAATGTAGGGAGGGACCAGGCAAAAGAATAAGTAGAAACTGGTATTCAAACAAAACTAAATGAAATGAATCATGTTAACGTAAATGAAGCAGGAGATTTGAGCATACAAATATGAATGGTCATCACACATTCTTGTTAGTTGCTATATTATTATATTATCGATTCATGTTTTTTTATGGTTGAGATTTTTATTTGCTCTGTTATAATGGGGTTTGTTCTTTAACCAATGCTATAATGTTAGATTGATATAATTTATCATAAAAAAAAAAACATAATATCATAAAATAATCCTAAATTTAACATTTCCAATTATATTGTTTATTTACATTTTATTGAATATTTTTTTGTTTCATATCTTCTTTATCTTCTTTATCTTTAAATTGGAACGTTGGGGATACGGTGTGGATGGTTAAATACACGATTTGGAGATGGACTTTCATTGGTGATATTGCTCATTCCAATTGTAACTTATATGAATTTAACAAAAATCCTTTGTTCTCGTTTTGATCTAATACTTGCTTACAAAAAAAAAAATCTTCATAAGTGGAAAGTAATGGTGGATCCAGAAATTTTGCTTAATGAGGGCAAGAAATTGTGAAATTTTTTTAATGAAAAAGATAAAAAAATAAATATAATTATTAAATTGTATGAGGCATTAATAAAATTAAAAAAAAAATGTATGCGGTAAATGAGTCAAAGAATGACTAATAAAAACATGATTTTTAGGTAACTTTTTTATTAAAATCATTCTATAAATAATTAAGGGGAGGGGAAGGGAGGGGAGGGGAGGGGATATTTTAAAATATATTTGTTTGGTTTATTTTTTATAAGGGGAGGGGAGGGGAGGGGAGGGGAGCAAAATCCCTCATAAACTCATTTTTTGCTCCCCTCCAAATTGGAGGGATTTGGAGGGGAGGAAAGATTTATTATTTAAAATTTTAATATATTTTTTAATTTATTCTTAATTATTTATTTTAATTTTAAGATTGTCCATATTTTTGCTCCCCTTCAATTTGTTTATGTTATGAAGACCAAACTGAATGTCACATATTAGTTGCAAATAATTTTTTCTAAGATTAAGAATTATATGTTAAACTTTAGTATTAATTTTATTTAAGAAAAACTTTAGAAGGATTATGAATTATATTGTTTCGTAGGATTATGAATTATATGGTTTGGATTAGGAATTGTATATTAAAATTATGTCTTAATCATACGCGTTAGCAAATAATTTTTTGTAGGATATGAATTATAGTAAAGTTCAATTATTTTCTCATATAAAAAAAGTGAACATTCTAATATTACGTGTTCTTTTTTTTTTAACATTCTTACATTATTTTACCTCTTTTTAATTATATAAATTGTTTTATTGAGTTAGATGAATTATAAAGATCGAAAATTTGTTATTAGGAAATAGTTTGATTTGCGTCGAAAAACCATAGTTCAACTAATGTGTCCTGTTGTTTACTATTATGTTCGAATGTTTTGTAAGAATAAAAATGTAATTTAGTTTTAAAATCTCTCCCCTCTCTTTGTGAACCAAACATATATGTAATTAAAAATCTCTCCCCTCCCCTCCCCTCCCCTTCTTTGAACCAAACATACATTTAGTTAAAATACCTCCCTTCCCCTCCCCTCCCTCTCTCTTCGTTGAACCAAATGGACCCTTAATGTTACAATGCATTTTAATTTATCAAAAAAATTAAATGAATTAAATGAGTTATAATTTTCTAAAAATATATAATTTTTAAACTCTATAAAAACATATACTTAAATATATTGTTTTTTCATCAATAACGTTTTTTTAATAAGCAATTCATTAAAAGAGAGCAAAAGAATTGTTCAAATGAAAGTACAAACATCAACTGCAACCTGCACTACATCCTTGTGCAAGCAAGAGGAAAACAGTACCAATCATAGAATTTAATAGTAGAAATAAAGTTACAAGACAAACCCATCCAAATCCAAAATCTATAAATAATAGTCGTCAAGCAATCGTTGAAACTAAACACCGCACCTTTGAATTGGATATCATTTCTCATAAGCCAAATACTCCACATCGTCACCAACCATATGATCCCAACTGTGGTTCTAACAAAGTTATTCCTCACCCTGCTATTGATCATCATAAACCCAATAAAGTCATCTAGAGACAGATCAATATCATTTTCAATCCAATCCAAATCCTTCATCCAAATTCTATTGATAAACTCGCAGACTTCGAATAGGTGAGACAAGGATTCACCATGCATGTCTAAAGCAGAAAACACAACTAAACTCTCTCGGTTTCGACATCAACCCCTACAAATGAGAAGATCACAACATCATACAAAGTTCATATAATTTCCACACTGTGCAAACAAGTCTTTACAAGCAAAGGAAAGAAAGGAAGCAATCAAAAGAAATCAAAGAAATCCTTTAAAAAACCCTAAAAAGACCACACACTTTGAACATTCATAAACGTATTAAAAAGGATTATTTTTTGGCAATTTATTTTTACAAATAGAAAATAGACATTATCATGAATAATTTGAAAAAAGAATAGAGTCATAATGATAAAAAACAAGAAAGTTATGATAATTTGAAAATGCAAAGGAAAGTGAAGAAATTAAGTACTAAAAAAAAGGGAATGGTCCCCATAGGTGTTGAACCCATGACATTTCGCTAGCAGCACAAAAACAAGACCAACCTGCCAACACGCACAGGTTGAAAGGAGAGGGAAGCATTGCGTTATATGTCAAAATCAATGGAAAAATGAGAAAATAAAAAATAACTAGGCCGAGGGGGATTCAAACCCCGGTTTTTATAGCCATTTAGAAAAGCATGTGCAAAGTACAATTGTCACCTAAATAGTTATCCCCATATTTAAAATTATACGTTGTTGAAAACATGTCATTTCAAAGAGGTTGCTGATATTTTTTCGTTTTCCTACTTTAGATCTATGAAGGTTAATGATGGAACTATTTAAGACTGAGACCATGAAACAAATAATGCAGATTTTTGAACATTGCAGTTTAGAATGTTTTGCCAGTAGGGATTTCACATAATTTGCAGAACAACCTAACATATACCAAATGCTTGGTGATTAAACTGGTGTGTTAAGAGTGTTGTCTGGATGTAATGTAGGGAGGGACCAGGCAAAAGAATAAGTAGAAACTGGTATTCAAACAAAACTAAATGAAATGAATCATGTTAAGGTAAATGAAGCAGGGAGATTTGAGCATACAAATATGAATGGTCATCACACATTCTTGTTAGTTGCTATATTATTATATTATCGATTCATGTTTTTTTATGGTTGAGATTTTTGTTTGCTCTGTTATAATGGGGTCAGTTCTTTAGCCAATGCTATAATGTTAGATTGATATAATTTATCATAAAAAAAAAAACATAATATCATTAAATAATCCTAAATTAAACATTTCCAATTATATTGTTTATTTACATTTTATTGAAAATTTTTTTGTTTCATATCTTCTTTATCTTCATAAGTGGAAAGTAGTGGTGGATCCAGAAATTTTGCTTAATGAGAGCAAGAAATGGTGAAATTTTTTTAATGAAAAAGATAAAAAATAAATATAATTATTAAATTGTATGAGTCATTAATAAAATTAAAAAAAAATGTCTGCTTTAAATGAGTCAAAGAATGAGTATTAAAAATTATGATTTTTAGGTAAATTTTTTATTAAAAGTATTTTATAAATGTTACAATGCATTTTAATTTATCAAAAAAATTAAATGAATTAAATGAGTTACAATTTTCTATAAATATGTAATTTTTAAACTCTATAAATACATACACTTAAATATATTGTTTTTTCATCAATAAATTTTTTTTAATAAGCAATTCATTAAAAGAGAGCAAAAGAATTGCTTAAATGAAAGTACAAACATCAACTGCAACCTGCACTACATCCTAGTTCAAGCAAGAGGAAAACAGTGACAATCATAGAATTTAATAGTAGAAATAAAGTTACAAGATAAACCCATCCAAATCCAAAATCTATAAATAATAGTCGTCAAGCAATCGTTGAAACTAAACACCGCACCTTTGAATTGGATATCACCCTGCTATTGATCATCATAAACACAATAAAGTCATCTAGAGAAAGATCAAAATCATTTCCAACCAAATTCTATTGATAAACTCGCAGTCTTCGAATAGGTGAGACAAGGATTCACCATGTCTAAAGCAGAAAACACAACTAAACTCTCTCGGATTCGACATCACCCCCTACGAATGAGAAGATCACAACATCATACAAAGTTCATATAATTTCCACATTGTGCAATTAAGTCTTTACAAGCAAAGGAAAGAAAGGAAGCAATCAAAAGAAATCAAAGAAATCCTTTAAAAAACCCTAAAAAGACCACACACTTTGAACATTCATAAACGTATTAAAAAGGATTATTTTTTGGCAATTTATTTTTACAAATAGAAAATAGACATTATCATGAATAATTTGAAAAAAGAATAGAGTCATAATGATAAAAAACAAGAAAGTTATGATAATTTGAAAATGCAAAGGAAAGTGAAGAAATTAAGTACTAAAAAAAAGGGAATGGTCCCCATAGGTGTTGAACCCATGACATTTCGCTAGCAGCACAAAAACAAGACCAACCTGCCAACACGCACAGGTTGAAAGGAGAGGGAAGCATTGCGTTATATGTCAAAATCAATGGAAAAATGAGAAAATAAAAAATAACTAGGCCGAGGGGGATTCAAACCTCGGTTTTTATAGCCATTTAGAAAAGCATGTGCAAAGTACAATTGTCACCTAAATAGTTATCCCCATATTTAAAATTATACATTGTTGAAAACATGTCATTTCAAAGAGGTTGCTGATATTTTTTCGTTTTCCTACTTTAGATCTATGAAGGTTAATGATGGAACTATTTAAGACTGAGACCATGAAACAAATAATGCAGATTTTTGAACATTGCAGTTTAGAATGTTTTGCCAGTAGGGATTTCACATAATTTGCAGAACAACCTAACATATACCAAATGCTTGGTGATTAAACTGGTGTGTTAAGAGTGTTGTCTGGATGTAATGTAGGGAGGGACCAGGCAAAAGAATAAGTAGAAACTGGTATTCAAACAAAACTAAATGAAATGAATCATGTTAAGGTAAATGAAGCAGGGAGATTTGAGCATACAAATATGAATGGTCATCACACATTCTTGTTAGTTGCTATATTATTATATTATCGATTCATGTTTTTTTATGGTTGAGATTTTTGTTTGCTCTGTTATAATGGGGTCAGTTCTTTAGCCAATGCTATAATGTTAGATTGATATAATTTATCATAAAAAAAAAAACATAATATCATTAAATAATCCTAAATTAAACATTTCCAATTATATTGTTTATTTACATTTTATTGAAAATTTTTTTGTTTCATATCTTCTTTATCTTCATAAGTGGAAAGTAGTGGTGGATCCAGAAATTTTGCTTAATGAGAGCAAGAAATGGTGAAATTTTTTTAATGAAAAAGATAAAAAATAAATATAATTATTAAATTGTATGAGTCATTAATAAAATTAAAAAAAAATGTCTGCTTTAAATGAGTCAAAGAATGAGTATTAAAAATTATGATTTTTAGGTAAATTTTTTATTAAAAGTATTTTATAAATGTTACAATGCATTTTAATTTATCAAAAAAATTAAATGAATTAAATGAGTTACAATTTTCTATAAATATGTAATTTTTAAACTCTATAAATACATACACTTAAATATATTGTTTTTTCATCAATAAATTTTTTTTAATAAGCAATTCATTAAAAGAGAGCAAAAGAATTGCTTAAATGAAAGTACAAACATCAACTGCAACCTGCACTACATCCTAGTTCAAGCAAGAGGAAAACAGTGACAATCATAGAATTTAATAGTAGAAATAAAGTTACAAGATAAACCCATCCAAATCCAAAATCTATAAATAATAGTCGTCAAGCAATCGTTGAAACTAAACACCGCACCTTTGAATTGGATATCACCCTGCTATTGATCATCATAAACACAATAAAGTCATCTAGAGAAAGATCAAAATCATTTCCAACCAAATTCTATTGATAAACTCGCAGTCTTCGAATAGGTGAGACAAGGATTCACCATGTCTAAAGCAGAAAACACAACTAAACTCTCTCGGATTCGACATCACCCCCTACGAATGAGAAGATCACAACATCATACAAAGTTCATATAATTTCCACATTGTGCAATTAAGTCTTTACAAGCAAAGGAAAGAAAGGAAGCAATCAAAAGAAATCAAAGAAATCCTTTAAAAAACCCTAAAAAGACCACACACTTTGAACATTCATAAACGTATTAAAAAGGATTATTTTTTGGCAATTTATTTTTACAAATAGAAAATAGACATTATCATGAATAATTTGAAAAAAGAATAGAGTCATAATGATAAAAAACAAGAAAGTTATGATAATTTGAAAATGCAAAGGAAAGTGAAGAAATTAAGTACTAAAAAAAAGGGAATGGTCCCCATAGGTGTTGAACCCATGACATTTCGCTAGCAGCACAAAAACAAGACCAACCTGCCAACACGCACAGGTTGAAAGGAGAGGGAAGCATTGCGTTATATGTCAAAATCAATGGAAAAATGAGAAAATAAAAAATAACTAGGCCGAGGGGGATTCAAACCCCGGTTTTTATAGCCATTTAGAAAAGCATGTGCAAAGTACAATTGTCACCTAAATAGTTATCCCCATATTTAAAATTATACATTGTTGAAAACATGTCATTTCAAAGAGGTTGCTGATATTTTTTCGTTTTCCTACTTTAGATCTATGAAGGTTAATGATGGAACTATTTAAGACTGAGACCATGAAACAAATAATGCAGATTTTTGAACATTGCAGTTTAGAATGTTTTGCCAGTAGGGATTTCACATAATTTGCAGAACAACCTAACATATACCAAATGCTTGGTGATTAAACTGGTGTGTTAAGAGTGTTGTCTGGATGTAATGTAGGGAGGGACCAGGCAAAAGAATAAGTAGAAACTGGTATTCAAACAAAACTAAATGAAATGAATCATGTTAAGGTAAATGAAGCAGGGAGATTTGAGCATACAAATATGAATGGTCATCACACATTCTTGTTAGTTGCTATATTATTATATTATCGATTCATGTTTTTTTATGGTTGAGATTTTTGTTTGCTCTGTTATAATGGGGTCAGTTCTTTAGCCAATGCTATAATGTTAGATTGATATAATTTATCATAAAAAAAAAAAACATAATATCATTAAATAATCCTAAATTAAACATTTCCAATTATATTGTTTATTTACATTTTATTGAAAATTTTTTTGTTTCATATCTTCTTTATCTTCATAAGTGGAAAGTAGTGGTGGATCCAGAAATTTTGCTTAATGAGAGCAAGAAATGGTGAAATTTTTTTAATGAAAAAGATAAAAAATAAATATAATTATTAAATTGTATGAGTCATTAATAAAATTAAAAAAAAATGTCTGCTTTAAATGAGTCAAAGAATGACTATTAAAAATTATGATTTTTAGGTAAATTTTTTATTAAAAGTATTTTATAAATGTTACAATGCATTTTAATTTATCAAAAAAATTAAATGAATTAAATGAGTTACAATTTTCTATAAATATGTAATTTTTAAACTCTATAAATACATACACTTAAATATATTGTTTTTTCATCAATAAATTTTTTTTAATAAGCAATTCATTAAAAGAGAGCAAAAGAATTGCTTAAATGAAAGTACAAACATCAACTGCAACCTGCACTACATCCTAGTTCAAGCAAGAGGAAAACAGTGACAATCATAGAATTTAATAGTAGAAATAAAGTTACAAGATAAACCCATCCAAATCCAAAATCTATAAATAATAGTCGTCAAGCAATCGTTGAAACTAAACACCGCACCTTTGAATTGGATATCACCCTGCTATTGATCATCATAAACACAATAAAGTCATCTAGAGAAAGATCAAAATCATTTCCAACCAAATTCTATTGATAAACTCGCAGTCTTCGAATAGGTGAGACAAGGATTCACCATGTCTAAAGCAGAAAACACAACTAAACTCTCTCGGATTCGACATCACCCCCTACGAATGAGAAGATCACAGCATCATACAAAGTTCATATAATTTCCACATTGTGCAATTAAGTCTTTACAAGCAAAGGAAAGAAAGGAAGCAATCAAAAGAAATCAAAGAAATCCTTTAAAAAACCCTAAAAAGACCACACACTTTGAACATTCATAAACGTATTAAAAAGGATTATTTTTTGGCAATTTATTTTTACAAATAGAAAATAGACATTATCATGAATAATTTGAAAAAAGAATAGAGTCATAATGATAAAAAACAAGAAAGTTATGATAATTTGAAAATGCAAAGGAAAGTGAAGAAATTAAGTACTAAAAAAAAGGGAATGGTCCCCATAGGTGTTGAACCCATGACATTTCGCTAGCATCACAAAAACAAGACCAACCTGCCAACACGCACAGGTTGAAAGGAGAGGGAAGCATTGCGTTATATGTCAAAATCAATGGAAAAATGAGAAAATAAAAAATAACTAGGCCGAGGGGGATTCAAACCCCGGTTTTTATAGCCATTTAGAAAAGCATGTGCAAAGTACAATTGTCACCTAAATAGTTATCCCCATATTTAAAATTATACATTGTTGAAAACATGTCATTTCAAAGAGGTTGCTGATATTTTTTCGTTTTCCTACTTTAGATCTATGAAGGTTAATGATGGAACTATTTAAGACTGAGACCATGAAACAAATAATGCAGATTTTTGAACATTGCAGTTTAGAATGTTTTGCCAGTAGGGATTTCACATAATTTGCAGAACAACCTAACATATACCAAATGCTTGGTGATTAAACTGGTGTGTTAAGAGTGTTGTCTGGATGTAATGTAGGGAGGGACCAGGCAAAAGAATAAGTAGAAACTGGTATTCAAACAAAACTAAATGAAATGAATCATGTTAAGGTAAATGAAGCAGGGAGATTTGAGCATACAAATATGAATGGTCATCACACATTCTTGTTAGTTGCTATATTATTATATTATCGATTCATGTTTTTTTATGGTTGAGATTTTTGTTTGCTCTGTTATAATGGGGTCAGTTCTTTAGCCAATGCTATAATGTTAGATTGATATAATTTATCATAAAAAAAAAAACATAATATCATTAAATAATCCTAAATTAAACATTTCCAATTATATTGTTTATTTACATTTTATTGAAAATTTTTTTGTTTCATATCTTCTTTATCTTCATAAGTGGAAAGTAGTGGTGGATCCAGAAATTTTGCTTAATGAGAGCAAGAAATGGTGAAATTTTTTTAATGAAAAAGATAAAAAATAAATATAATTATTAAATTGTATGAGTCATTAATAAAATTAAAAAAAAAATGTCTGCTTTAAATGAGTCAAAGAATGACTATTAAAAATTATGATTTTTAGGTAAATTTTTTATTAAAAGTATTTTATAAATGTTACAATGCATTTTAATTTATCAAAAAAATTAAATGAATTAAATGAGTTACAATTTTCTATAAATATGTAATTTTTAAACTCTATAAATACATACACTTAAATATATTGTTTTTTCATCAATAAATTTTTTTTAATAAGCAATTCATTAAAAGAGAGCAAAAGAATTGCTTAAATGAAAGTACAAACATCAACTGCAACCTGCACTACATCCTAGTTCAAGCAAGAGGAAAACAGTGACAATCATAGAATTTAATAGTAGAAATAAAGTTACAAGATAAACCCATCCAAATCCAAAATCTATAAATAATAGTCGTCAAGCAATCGTTGAAACTAAACACCGCACCTTTGAATTGGATATCACCCTGCTATTGATCATCATAAACACAATAAAGTCATCTAGAGAAAGATCAAAATCATTTCCAACCAAATTCTATTGATAAACTCGCAGTCTTCGAATAGGTGAGACAAGGATTCACCATGTCTAAAGCAGAAAACACAACTAAACTCTCTCGGATTCGACATCACCCCCTACGAATGAGAAGATCACAACATCATACAAAGTTCATATAATTTCCACATTGTGCAATTAAGTCTTTACAAGCAAAGGAAAGAAAGGAAGCAATCAAAAGAAATCAAAGAAATCCTTTAAAAAACCCTAAAAAGACCACACACTTTGAACATTCATAAACGTATTAAAAAGGATTATTTTTTGGCAATTTATTTTTACAAATAGAAAATAGACATTATCATGAATAATTTGAAAAAAGAATAGAGTCATAATGATAAAAAACAAGAAAGTTATGATAATTTGAAAATGCAAAGGAAAGTGAAGAAATTAAGTACTAAAAAAAAGGGAATGGTCCCCATAGGTGTTGAACCCATGACATTTCGCTAGCAGCACAAAAACAAGACCAACCTGCCAACACGCACAGGTTGAAAGGAGAGGGAAGCATTGCGTTATATGTCAAAATCAATGGAAAAATGAGAAAATAAAAAATAACTAGGCCGAGGGGGATTCAAACCCCGGTTTTTATAGCCATTTAGAAAAGCATGTGCAAAGTACAATTGTCACCTAAATAGTTATCCCCATATTTAAAATTATACATTGTTGAAAACATGTCATTTCAAAGAGGTTGCTGATATTTTTTCGTTTTCCTACTTTAGATCTATGAAGGTTAATGATGGAACTATTTAAGACTGAGACCATGAAACAAATAATGCAGATTTTTGAACATTGCAGTTTAGAATGTTTTGCCAGTAGGGATTTCACATAATTTGCAGAACAACCTAACATATACCAAATGCTTGGTGATTAAACTGGTGTGTTAAGAGTGTTGTCTGGATGTAATGTAGGGAGGGACCAGGCAAAAGAATAAGTAGAAACTGGTATTCAAACAAAACTAAATGAAATGAATCATGTTAAGGTAAATGAAGCAGGGAGATTTGAGCATACAAATATGAATGGTCATCACACATTCTTGTTAGTTGCTATATTATTATATTATCGATTCATGTTTTTTTATGGTTGAGATTTTTGTTTGCTCTGTTATAATGGGGTCAGTTCTTTAGCCAATGCTATAATGTTAGATTGATATAATTTATCATAAAAAAAAAAACATAATATCATTAAATAATCCTAAATTAAACATTTCCAATTATATTGTTTATTTACATTTTATTGAAATTTTTTTTGTTTCATATCTTCTTTATCTTCATAAGTGGAAAGTAGTGGTGGATCCAGAAATTTTGCTTAATGAGAGCAAGAAATGGTGAAATTTTTTTAATGAAAAAGATAAAAAATAAATATAATTATTAAATTGTATGAGTCATTAATAAAATTAAAAAAAAATGTCTGCTTTAAATGAGTCAAAGAATGACTATTAAAAATTATGATTTTTAGGTAAATTTTTTATTAAAAGTATTTTATAAATGTTACAATGCATTTTAATTTATCAAAAAAATTAAATGAATTAAATGAGTTACAATTTTCTATAAATATGTAATTTTTAAACTCTATAAATACATACACTTAAATATATTGTTTTTTCATCAATAAATTTTTTTTAATAAGCAATTCATTAAAAGAGAGCAAAAGAATTGCTTAAATGAAAGTACAAACATCAACTGCAACCTGCACTACATCCTAGTTCAAGCAAGAGGAAAACAGTGACAATCATAGAATTTAATAGTAGAAATAAAGTTACAAGATAAACCCATCCAAATCCAAAATCTATAAATAATAGTCGTCAAGCAATCGTTGAAACTAAACACCGCACCTTTGAATTGGATATCACCCTGCTATTGATCATCATAAACACAATAAAGTCATCTAGAGAAAGATCAAAATCATTTCCAACCAAATTCTATTGATAAACTCGCAGTCTTCGAATAGGTGAGACAAGGATTCACCATGTCTAAAGCAGAAAACACAACTAAACTCTCTCGGATTCGACATCACCCCCTACGAATGAGAAGATCACAACATCATACAAAGTTCATATAATTTCCACATTGTGCAATTAAGTCTTTACAAGCAAAGGAAAGAAAGGAAGCAATCAAAAGAAATCAAAGAAATCCTTTAAAAAACCCTAAAAAGACCACACACTTTGAACATTCATAAACGTATTAAAAAGGATTATTTTTTGGCAATTTATTTTTACAAATAGAAAATAGACATTATCATGAATAATTTGAAAAAAGAATAGAGTCATAATGATAAAAAACAAGAAAGTTATGATAATTTGAAAATGCAAAGGAAAGTGAAGAAATTAAGTACTAAAAAAAAGGGAATGGTCCCCATAGGTGTTGAACCCATGACATTTCGCTAGCAGCACAAAAACAAGACCAACCTGCCAACACGCACAGGTTGAAAGGAGAGGGAAGCATTGCGTTATATGTCAAAATCAATGGAAAAATGAGAAAATAAAAAATAACTAGGCCGAGGGGGATTCAAACCCCGGTTTTTATAGCCATTTAGAAAAGCATGTGCAAAGTACAATTGTCACCTAAATAGTTATCCCCATATTTAAAATTATACATTGTTGAAAACATGTCATTTCAAAGAGGTTGCTGATATTTTTTCGTTTTCCTACTTTAGATCTATGAAGGTTAATGATGGAACTATTTAAGACTGAGACCATGAAACAAATAATGCAGATTTTTGAACATTGCAGTTTAGAATGTTTTGCCAGTAGGGATTTCACATAATTTGCAGAACAACCTAACATATACCAAATGCTTGGTGATTAAACTGGTGTGTTAAGAGTGTTGTCTGGATGTAATGTAGGGAGGGACCAGGCAAAAGAATAAGTAGAAACTGGTATTCAAACAAAACTAAATGAAATGAATCATGTTAAGGTAAATGAAGCAGGGAGATTTGAGCATACAAATATGAATGGTCATCACACATTCTTGTTAGTTGCTATATTATTATATTATCGATTCATGTTTTTTTATGGTTGAGATTTTTGTTTGCTCTGTTATAATGGGGTCAGTTCTTTAGCCAATGCTATAATGTTAGATTGATATAATTTATCATAAAAAAAAAACATAATATCATTAAATAATCCTAAATTAAACATTTCCAATTATATTGTTTATTTACATTTTATTGAAAATTTTTTTGTTTCATATCTTCTTTATCTTCATAAGTGGAAAGTAGTGGTGGATCCAGAAATTTTGCTTAATGAGAGCAAGAAATGGTGAAATTTTTTTAATGAAAAAGATAAAAAATAAATATAATTATTAAATTGTATGAGTCATTAATAAAATTAAAAAAAAAATGTCTGCTTTAAATGAGTCAAAGAATGACTATTAAAAATTATGATTTTTAGGTAAATTTTTTATTAAAAGTATTTTATAAATGTTACAATGCATTTTAATTTATCAAAAAAATTAAATGAATTAAATGAGTTACAATTTTCTATAAATATGTAATTTTTAAACTCTATAAATACATACACTTAAATATATTGTTTTTTCATCAATAAATTTTTTTTAATAAGCAATTCATTAAAAGAGAGCAAAAGAATTGCTTAAATGAAAGTACAAACATCAACTGCAACCTGCACTACATCCTAGTTCAAGCAAGAGGAAAACAGTGACAATCATAGAATTTAATAGTAGAAATAAAGTTACAAGATAAACCCATCCAAATCCAAAATCTATAAATAATAGTCGTCAAGCAATCGTTGAAACTAAACACCGCACCTTTGAATTGGATATCACCCTGCTATTGATCATCATAAACACAATAAAGTCATCTAGAGAAAGATCAAAATCATTTCCAACCAAATTCTATTGATAAACTCGCAGTCTTCGAATAGGTGAGACAAGGATTCACCATGTCTAAAGCAGAAAACACAACTAAACTCTCTCGGATTCGACATCACCCCCTACGAATGAGAAGATCACAACATCATACAAAGTTCATATAATTTCCACATTGTGCAATTAAGTCTTTACAAGCAAAGGAAAGAAAGGAAGCAATCAAAAGAAATCAAAGAAATCCTTTAAAAAACCCTAAAAAGACCACACACTTTGAACATTCATAAACGTATTAAAAAGGATTATTTTTTGGCAATTTATTTTTACAAATAGAAAATAGACATTATCATGAATAATTTGAAAAAAGAATAGAGTCATAATGATAAAAAACAAGAAAGTTATGATAATTTGAAAATGCAAAGGAAAGTGAAGAAATTAAGTACTAAAAAAAAGGGAATGGTCCCCATAGGTGTTGAACCCATGACATTTCGCTAGCAGCACAAAAACAAGACCAACCTGCCAACACGCACAGGTTGAAAGGAGAGGGAAGCATTGCGTTATATGTCAAAATCAATGGAAAAATGAGAAAATAAAAAATAACTAGGCCGAGGGGGATTCAAACCCCGGTTTTTATAGCCATTTAGAAAAGCATGTGCAAAGTACAATTGTCACCTAAATAGTTATCCCCATATTTAAAATTATACATTGTTGAAAACATGTCATTTCAAAGAGGTTGCTGATATTTTTTCGTTTTCCTACTTTAGATCTATGAAGGTTAATGATGGAACTATTTAAGACTGAGACCATGAAACAAATAATGCAGATTTTTGAACATTGCAGTTTAGAATGTTTTGCCAGTAGGGATTTCACATAATTTGCAGAACAACCTAACATATACCAAATGCTTGGTGATTAAACTGGTGTGTTAAGAGTGTTGTCTGGATGTAATGTAGGGAGGGACCAGGCAAAAGAATAAGTAGAAACTGGTATTCAAACAAAACTAAATGAAATGAATCATGTTAAGGTAAATGAAGCAGGGAGATTTGAGCATACAAATATGAATGGTCATCACACATTCTTGTTAGTTGCTATATTATTATATTATCGATTCATGTTTTTTTATGGTTGAGATTTTTGTTTGCTCTGTTATAATGGGGTCAGTTCTTTAGCCAATGCTATAATGTTAGATTGATATAATTTATCATAAAAAAAAAAACATAATATCATTAAATAATCCTAAATTAAACATTTCCAATTATATTGTTTATTTACATTTTATTGAAATTTTTTTTGTTTCATATCTTCTTTATCTTCATAAGTGGAAAGTAGTGGTGGATCCAGAAATTTTGCTTAATGAGAGCAAGAAATGGTGAAATTTTTTTAATGAAAAAGATAAAAAATAAATATAATTATTAAATTGTATGAGTCATTAATAAAATTAAAAAAAAATGTCTGCTTTAAATGAGTCAAAGAATGACTATTAAAAATTATGATTTTTAGGTAAATTTTTTATTAAAAGTATTTTATAAATGTTACAATGCATTTTAATTTATCAAAAAAATTAAATGAATTAAATGAGTTACAATTTTCTATAAATATGTAATTTTTAAACTCTATAAATACATACACTTAAATATATTGTTTTTTCATCAATAAATTTTTTTTAATAAGCAATTCATTAAAAGAGAGCAAAAGAATTGCTTAAATGAAAGTACAAACATCAACTGCAACCTGCACTACATCCTAGTTCAAGCAAGAGGAAAACAGTGACAATCATAGAATTTAATAGTAGAAATAAAGTTACAAGATAAACCCATCCAAATCCAAAATCTATAAATAATAGTCGTCAAGCAATCGTTGAAACTAAACACCGCACCTTTGAATTGGATATCACCCTGCTATTGATCATCATAAACACAATAAAGTCATCTAGAGAAAGATCAAAATCATTTCCAACCAAATTCTATTGATAAACTCGCAGTCTTCGAATAGGTGAGACAAGGATTCACCATGTCTAAAGCAGAAAACACAACTAAACTCTCTCGGATTCGACATCACCCCCTACGAATGAGAAGATCACAACATCATACAAAGTTCATATAATTTCCACATTGTGCAATTAAGTCTTTACAAGCAAAGGAAAGAAAGGAAGCAATCAAAAGAAATCAAAGAAATCCTTTAAAAAACCCTAAAAAGACCACACACTTTGAACATTCATAAACGTATTAAAAAGGATTATTTTTTGGCAATTTATTTTTACAAATAGAAAATAGACATTATCATGAATAATTTGAAAAAAGAATAGAGTCATAATGATAAAAAACAAGAAAGTTATGATAATTTGAAAATGCAAAGGAAAGTGAAGAAATTAAGTACTAAAAAAAAGGGAATGGTCCCCATAGGTGTTGAACCCATGACATTTCGCTAGCAGCACAAAAACAAGACCAACCCGCCAACATGCACAGGTTGAAAGGAGAGGGAAGCATTGCGTTATATGTCAAAATCAATGGAAAAATGAGAAAATAAAAAATAACTAGGCCGAGGGGGATTCAAACCCCAGTTCTTGTAGGCATTAGTACTTAAGCGCGCGCAAGTTTAACCACTAGGGTGGTGATACATCCGTGTATCAAACCACACCCATTAATTAAAATACCTTTTTTTAATAAGCAAAAAGATCTATTCAACAGGATACAAAAGGGTGTATCCAACCCATTTACAACAAGAACACCAACTTACCCAGAACGAGAGCTACAAAAATTCGCAAGGAAAGTTAATCCAATCATAGTAATTACATGTATAATGCATATTAATACTTTTTCCCTACCACCACCAAGTAAACATAATGATCATATTTACTATCAAATCATAGTCCCACATTTCATTGTTAAACTTGATGTTTTTCCTACTTAGCCATAAACTTCAGCCTATTGACATCCATAAAGCTATTGCATTTTGGACAGCAACTTTCTTCACTAATAGCACCTCAATCCAGTTACGAAAATGCGAAAACAAGTTTTCATGTGTACCAACATCTACTCCCAACCAACTTCCAATATCTCTCTAAACAGAAATGGACTTACCACAAGTAATTAACAAGTGAAAATCAGTTTCTTCCACCCTAAAACAAAACGAACAAGAAGTATCAAACCTGCTCGAAAGAACTCCGTGCCTCCACAAGTTGTCACGAGTAGGAACTCTGTCTCTCAAAATCCTCCATCCAAATGTCTTAACTTTCAAAGGAGAAGTCGACAACCAGAGGAGTTTAAATGCAGCCGTTGTATCTTCATTTACCGTTTGAACTTCATGACCTTGCTCCAATAATTCATATCCAGACTGAACCGAGTATTCCCCTCCGTTGCCAAATTGTCAAACAATAACATCTCTGACTTCAGGATTCAATGATAAACCTACAAGCAAATTCAGTAAGACAGCCACATCATTTATGCAATTTTTGTCCAACGATAATTCGTCAAAGCCCAATTTTCGTCCATTACTGCAGCCAAACTCCACCACCCTAACATGTTTATTATTTGATTCTTTCCATAATGCTGGAAAAAGAGACGCAAAAGCTTGATTCCCACACCACTTAGATAGCCAAAATAAAGCTACTTCCCCACTACCAATATCATCGTTGACCAGATAAAAAAAGCCAGTGTTCCCGTAAGCTTTGATTATCTTGAAAAGGTCTCTCCACCATAAGGATAGAGCAATACTGTACTTAGGCATCATGCAAAGATGGAAAGCAGCAGCATGCCCTATATATCTAGCTTCTAGAATTCCATTCCACAGTCTATTTTTAAGAAACATCAACTTCCAAAGCCATTTTGAAAGCAATGCTATATTGAACCGTCACATATCTTTAATCCCGAGACCACCTTCCTTTTTGGCTTTGGAAACCTCACTCCACTTAATCCATGAAATGCCTTTAGTATGCGATGATCCATTCCAGATAAACCTTCGTTGGATGGCTGCTAGATCCCAAGCCACTTTATAAGGAACCAGATAAACAGACATGTAATACAGAGGAAGGTTAGTCAAAACAGTATTTATGAGAGTTGCCCGACCTTCCATTGATAAGAATCTAACTTTCCATATTGCAAGCCTAGCTTGAACTTTCTTAATCATAGGATTCCAAAAGGAAATCAGTCTATGATTTCCCCCAATGAAAACACCAAGGAACTTGAACTGAAAACTGTCAATTTTACATGCTAAGAAACTTTCCACCGCTTTTAAGAAACCTTCCTCCACACCTACTTCGTATAAGGCACTCTTATTGTAATTGATCTCTAAACCGAAAACAAGCTGAAATCCTTTAAGTAAGGCTTTAACCGTCCAAATATTACTCCAAGATCCTTCTCCAACAATAACCATATCATCAGCATATTGTAACAATTCATATGATACATTTTGATTGAATTTTATGCCATGAAAATCATAACCTTGTACAGCTCTCTTCACTAATACCGCAAGTCCATATGCTGCAATAGCAAAACGAAAAGGTGAGATTGGGTCACCTTGATGTAGTCCTCTCGTCACTTCAAAATCTTGTGTGGGACTCTCGTTGACAAGAACAGACATGAAGTTGTGCATAACAGTTCCTTCCAACCAAGACATCCATTTCCTCCCAAATCGCATGATATTCATAATATCTCTCAAATAATTCCATTCCACACAATCATACACCTTGGAAAAATATTTTTTAAGCATCATGGCATTAATCCTACTTCCCTTTGCGTAATCAATTACTTTGTTCAATACAAAAACACCATCTAGAAGATTTCTTCCTTCAATAAAAGCCGTTTGAGTATCTGTAACAATGTTGTCCATAACTTTCTTAATTATTCCCGCCATTAATTTTGACACCACCTTATAAATGTAACCAATCAAGCAAATTGGCCGGTAATCGTCTAAACCACTCGGATCCTCCTTTTTAGGAATCAACGCGAGAAATGTTGAAGTAAATACCTTTGGAAGGTATCCCACCTCAAAGAATTATAATATGCAATTCGTGAAATCATTCCCCATCACATCCCAACAATGTTTAATGAAAAGCAAATTGAATCCATCTGGGCCAGGACTCATATCCCCAACACTTGCAAAAAAGGCCTTTTTAACATCCTCATGACTAAAAGGTAACTCAGGTGAGTTCCTCTCCACATCAGTCAGCATTTTGAAACCACCACTGCCTATGTGAGGCATCACCCGATTAGCCTTCTGAAATCTCCTTTCAAAATGATTGGCTACTACAGTTTTTATTCCAGTTACATCTTCTACGAGTGGCCCCTTAACTTCAACAAACCGAATTACATTGATGTTGTTACGTTGCCTGATTTACAGCATGGAAATATTTGGTGTATAAATCCCCTTCGTTGATCCATTTCGAACGGGCTTTCTGTTTTAGCATACTCTCCTTGATTCTCATATTTTTTCATAGATCAACCTCAACATTTTTTCTTAACAGCAGCATTGGATCATTAATTCCCCCATTGCTTTGAGATATCAATTCCTCCACATCATTGATGATATCAATGTTATCACTTATTTTAGTATCAATCTAGCCAAATACATTGGCATTCCACCAACGGAGTCTCGAACGAAAATGTTGAAACTTCTTAGATAGGATGAAAGAAGCTTTGCCTTTGACCTTGAAAGATTCCCTAATCTCTTTAACGAATGGTAAAAATACCAGGATGCTCAAACCAACAGTTTAACGCCTTGAATGATTTCGGGCCCCATTTGATATTTCTTGCAGATATCACAACTGGCCTATGATCAGAAATTTCCCTGGTTCCTAGTTTCTGAGTCACTGAATTCCAATTGTTAAGCAATCCAGGTGAGACAAGGAACCTGTCCAGCCTACTAATTGACTTCCCCGAAGCATTATACCATGTAAACTTATTTCCACTGACATGTAAGTCTATACAACCAGATATTTCAATAAAATCATGAAATTCTTCAATAATCTTCCTACTTTGAATGTTACTACCAATCTTCTCCCTTCTACTTTTGATGGCATTAAATTCTCCGCCTATAACCCATTCCCCCGCAGCCAAAGTATCTTTAAGATGTAAGATGTTACTCCAAAGTTCTCTCTTATCATTGTTGGAACAAGAAGAATAAATGTTAAGGAAGTAGCAGTTGATACCTTTCCAAAGTGCATTGATACCAATATACCCTCTGCCTTTGAAACTACTTAGAGCAACCATTGTATTATTTCTCCAAATAGTGAGCATTCCACCAGTTTGACCTATAGAATTTGACGCAGACCATAGGAAATTTTTTTCTCCCCATATACTAGCCACAATGTCTTAAGTCATCTGTTCGCATTTAGTTTCTTGCAAAAAAACCAAATCCACCCCCTCCTTTTGTAACAAAGATCTAATTCTTCTTTTATTAATGCTATTTTCACACCTTCTAATGTTATAAGTCAAAAAATTCATGACTTACCCATAGCTGCCTCCTTCTTTCCTTTGACTCCTCTTCTTTCCGAATCTTCAAATTTACGAATAATGTTTTCAAACACCTCATCATCTTCTTCTGTTTCCACTCCTATCCGTTTAATGGCCTCCCAAATCTTAACAGGAATTTCTCTAATTTTTTTTATTCTTGAGTTACTTTTGAAAACCTCTTCATCACCAATGGATTCTCTTCCATATATTGAAGTTCCCAAAAATCTGGATATTTCCTCTTCTCCTACCATGCGTGAGTGAATTGGTGTAGATGGTATATCAGTATAGGATCTGTCCGCATGAAGTAATGTTGAGTAATATGATGGGGCGAATGAAATTTTGATATTTTGATAAATTTCTTCAAGCAGTATTGTCTATTTTTCCTTCTAGTGTCTAAAGGTTCAGACTGTTGAGGACCCAACCCATGACAGTTTTTTGCCCTAATGTACAAGTCTAAAGCTAGTTCAGCTTCCAAAATAGCTTCAGCTTTTTTTTAGTTTTCAACTCGTGACCTAGTATCATTGAGAGGACCTACCTCTGGCTTGTACTTAAGATAGGCAGAAGTCTCTGATACCTTTTTTAAAATATCAGTAGCGTTACCCTACAGACCCTCGTCATCACCTTTATCTAAACTACGTTCCTTGGGCCCCGCAATATTATCATTTATCCCTCTTACTTCATTATGCATTCCTCGAGTGTCGTGTTCCCTACAGTCTTCCACTTCAGCCATAGACTTGAAATGATCCTAAAGCTATTCGCCATCATCATCTTCGTTCAACCTTAAAATCGATTATTCCACTTCGCTTTCAGAGGAAGAGATTTTTGAATTATCCTCTGATCAATTGTCAAACCTAGTACTTGATCTTCTAACACCAATAGAGGCCTCCGTGACCTTGATTCTATAGATATTGTTATTCACTTCAACGTTGAACACTTCATAAGATTCAAGGCAAATTTCGTTCTAATCAATATCCGAACAACATCCAATTTCGTCATGTTTAGTGTGTTATCATCCGCTTTCACAAAGACACCAACTCTAGCAGCCAAGAACTTATAAAACGTTTCCCCCCATACATGGCAAGGTAGGTGTTAAACACTCACCCAAGTCAACCTTTCTTTGTCAACATCTATCGGAGACCAAGGGTGGATGTCTGAAAACCATCTAGAAATCCATTCCTTATATTCTATTACCATTTTATTGATGCCCCATTTTACCTGCTCTTCTAATAAACAAAGATTAGCACCTAAAGGGGTAGCTTTGATCTGAGAGTATCCCTCTATGTGTAGAGCTTCTTGAACGTCGAATGATGTTCCTGGCTCTTTCATAACTCCGACAAAGGCATTCTCAAACCAAACCATCTCATTCTTATCTACGTTGAACATGAGGTGGACACAATTTGGCTTATCTCCTAGAAAGACTTGATTTTGTATCTTCTTATGATGTTCTTGATCCGACCAACCTCCCTTTGTTACTTGTGCATACGAATAGTTGTTTGTTACACCATTCTTACAGTAAACTCTTTGAAACCTGTCATCTGTTCTAAACTTCTTGCTGCCATTAATGACAATGTTGTCCAGTTTAATGGCAAGAAGATGTTCATCTACCACCTTCTTGAATCTGACAAATCCAAATCTCTTTCCTCTCTTATCTCTTCTTGGAGGAATGTAGACTTCCAGCACCGAACCGTAATCTTTGAAGATGTCAAATATCTGTTTGGCCTCTTATGATTTTGGGAATTCTGAAAAAAGAAGAAAGAAGATGCTTCCCTCATATCCAGATCATTGCATTTACGTCCATTCGCTTTCCCTATAGATCGCCTTGCAATACCCACCTTAGTTTGCTTATTTCTGCTGACGTTCTTCGACTCCTCTGGAATCGTCGAATGCATACTTATACCAGAAAATGTTAAAGAAACTAAAACCCCAACAAGTGGCACACCAGAAACAATGACCTAAATGCCTGAACCAAGAGGGTGCCCATGCCTAGCTTGCCCTAAAAATTCAGGTTTCGTACCATTTGCAAAATCTACCCTAAGTCATTTATTTCTTAATGAAATTAGGTGAAATAAAGATGAAACTTGCCTAGAATTTCATGAGGAATCCAAAGGTGGTGGTAATTTTTTATGAAGATAAACCTATTTCAAAACCCGATAGCTACATCAAAGAAGGCCACATCTTGCAAGTTCTATCTAACAGTCACATATACTCAAGCATAGTATTCAAAAATGGTTCAAACATAACAAGTATGACATGTAAAACATGTTTATGATCAAGGAACATCAAAGCAATACATATTTTGCAAAGTTCAAGTTCTTATGTACTTAACTCTTGGAGCTCAACTTGCCAATCTTCAAGATACTTGTGACAGAAGTAAACCAATGCTTTAGACACCTCCAATAGACATTTAGGGAGCTTCTTGAATGCTTAGAATCAAAGGGAAACCAACAAAACTGAAAATGCCTCTTTCTTGCAAAATGGTCAAAATGACCAAAAATGAAAACTCCACCAAATGATGTTACAGTTAAAAAACTACTGTTGGAACAGTTTAAGGATGTTATTTAGAGTGTGTTTGAAGTGTTGGATGGTTTTGAAATGGACTGAATCAAGACATGGCTTTGAAAATGCAGAAAAGTCAAAATATGAGGTTTTGATAGTTAACTTTTGGATTCTGGTGTTTGGAGAGGAAGATGAAGGTTTGGACACCTTCAAGGGATGATTTGTGATGTGTTTGGATGGTTGTTTGAGTGGTTTAAGCACTGGTTTTGAAAATTTGAATCTCACTCTTTTAAAGATTGAATTTTTGAGGTGAAAGACGAAGAATGAGAAAACAAGTGTTGTAATTGTTTTGGTGTGTTTTTAATGATTAAATGTGGTCTCTATTTATAAGGGAGCAAGTTTGTTTTGGAGAAATAGTGTTGGTTTGAAGGATGAGTTGATTGTTCAATGGTTTTGGGAATGTATCATTACTTCAATCCCAAGGTACATTATCTCTTCCTCTAGCCTAGCTCTTCTTTTGATGAATTCCACATTCTGCAGAGGTGTTTATTGTTGTTTAAGAGTGCATCTTGACTGGTGAGAGTGGTTTCTTTGACAGTGTACTATTCCACTTAAATGCCTCTTGAATTAAAGGCTTAAAGTGATGATGTCTCATCATTTCAAAGGGATTCTTCTTGACTTAGTGGCTCTATCTTGCAGGTTTTGGATGATTCAATCATATTCTTGTTAAATAAGCTTTGTTTGATCATCACACTTGGACTCATAAAATCGTGCACTCCAAGTAATGTCGAATCTGTCTTGCCAAAACAGTTGTATTAAGGCATATTGTGCACTCCATATCTCCTTGCTCAAATGGAATTAGATTGTGTTCTTGAACATATTGGAAAGCTGGTATATTATACTTAAACTTTGATATTTGCATTTGGTCTTGATTCATCTTGGATCTTGGTGAAAAATAGCCTCAAAGTTGGTTAAAACACAAAACAGATTCTGTCCAAAATTTGTCTAAGTGTCAAAGTTCAAAAGTATGGAAACCCTAACTTCATGGCTTCATATGTCAAAATTTATGATTTTTTTTTTGAATTCACCCTAAGTGACAAAGTTGTAGTATTTAACAAGCTCTTCAATTTGGTATTTGGATCCAAGAAAATGGTTACTTGGTTTGCAAGTTATGACCTTGCAAAGTAGGGAAAAATCATTATTTTTCATGACTTAGAAAAATTTCTAAGTTTTCTAAGGTTGCCCTTTTTACAAGTAACCTCACTTTTCTTGATTTTTCTTGATATACCATGATCCAAATCACATATTAACATTGTTCTTGAATTGAAGAGACCATGTTTGACAAAAAACTCCAAAACTCGAACTTGATTTTGACCACATTTGAGTTTTTGTATCAGATGAATTTTGAATTTTGTGATCCTTTATAAAATCAAATCCTTGGGCTAAATTAAACATCATGGATGGACTCAAATTTTGTTTTTGAGTGTCTTGAACTATGTCTCAAGGTTTGAGATTATGTCTTTCTCAAAAGTCAAATGTATGGTTGACTTTTCATCAAAACCCTAGTTTGTGGCCCAAATGAATTTGAATCCTTGCAATGTTTATGAATCAAGTTCTTTGGATCAATACAATCATATAAATGGACTAATATGAGGTATTTGATGTCCTTGAAACTTATCTTGAGGTCTTAGATCACGCCTTACTCAAAAAGTCAACCCAGGGACTGAATTAGGTCAAAACTCTAATTTTGGTGCACTGAAGTTCTTGAGGCTTGAAAACCCTAATTTGTAATCAAATGAAACAAACAACAATCTTTGTATCTCCAAATGGGTTAGTGATGCATAAAAGTATACACACGTATGGTCCTAATGAAATGCAAATGATGTGGGATCTTAGGGTCGAAAAATTAGAGGATGACACTTGCCAAATTAATTCAATTGAGAATATACTGTATTGTAGAAGCAATTGATTAGTGAATGAAATATTCATACTTGTATGTTATAATAAAAAGGGTAAGTTTGTAGTTTTGTTTAGGATTCTACCTTCTCATATAATGAAATTTTTTATCCACATACATAATTATGTAAACTATGCAATTAAAAAAGAAATTTTTTATAACTATTTCGAAAAGCATGTGCAAAGCACAATTGTCACCTAAATAGTTATCCCCATATTTAAAATTATATATTGCTGAGAACATGTAATGTCAAAGAGGTTGCTGATATTTTTTCTTTTTCCTACTTTAGATCTATGAAAGTTAATGACAAAACTATTTAAGATTGAGACCATGAAACAAATAATGCAGATTTTTGAACATTGCAGTTTAGAATGTTTTGCCAGTAGGCATTCCACAAAGTTTGCAGAACAACCTAACATATACCAAATGCTTGGTGATGAAACTCGTGTGTTAAGAGTATTGTCTAGGTGTAATGTAGAGAGGGTCAAGGCAAAAGAATAGGTAGAAATTGGCAGTCAAACAACACTAAATGAAATGAATCATGTTAAGGTAAATGAAGCAGGGAGATTTGAGTATACAAAAGCATATGAATGGTCATCACACATTCTTTCTTAGTTGCTAGCTTATTATATTATCGATTCATGTTTTTTTTATTTGCTCTGTTATAATGGGGTGTGTTCTTTGGCCAATGCTATAATACTAGATTGATATAGTTTATCCTAAAAAATAATATCATAAAATAATTCGAAATTTAACATTTCCAATTGTAGTGTTTATTTACATTTTACTGAATATATATTTTTTCATATCTTCTTTATCTTCGTAAGTGGAAAGCATTCGTAGATCCATAAATTTTGCTTAATGGGAGCAAGAAATTGACAAATGTTTTTAATGAAAAAGATAAAAATAAATATAAATATTAAATTGTATTTGTTCTGGACTTGACCAATGGCTAGAGTTGGCCCAATCCGCCTCTACTCCAGAGCGGCCCAAATTGCCTAAGTCCAACCACAAAGGGGCAAAAGTGACCTTTCTACCCCTCCAACCGGGCAAGGAACGCAACATTCCTCCCCGACGTTGATGCCCGTTACGCACGGCTTCCTCGCTGCCCGGACAGCAAAGGACAGGTGCCCAAAATTGCGTTTATGCCCGACATAACGGCTTGTTTCGAGCTCCCTGCCCGGCCTAACGGCTAGTTGGGCAGTCACCTATTCTTTGGGGAAAACAGTTATTTCTCCCCGAAAATAGGACCGTTGGCCACGCGCTGGGGGCTCTATATAAACCCTCTCGCTTGAGAGGGTCAGGTATCCAATATTCACCCTACGAATTCATACTTTGTACTTGCCTCTTTTCTCTGACCCTTTCTTACTTGAGCGTTGGAGTGCCTTGGAGGTACACCCCCTCCTCCTCTCCATACGACCAGCATCCCTGACGCACTTGGCGACCTGATTCTACAGGATCTGACCCAGCCTTCACGATCAGTGGCGCCGTCTGTGGGAAACTTTGTTTTCCCCTTCTTTCTTTAACCAAAGATCAAAACAATTCTCGAACAACATCACGATCATGGCTTCCCAAGATCGCTCCAAGGATGCTCTTCAATCCACCATCCTCCCCGTCAACAAATCTAACGTTGAAGGTCAATCATCTCTCCTCCGAGATGCCCATTTCCTTAGGGATGGAGCCACCGCTTCTCCTTCCCTAACCCCTGCTGATCACAACAACGATCAATTGTCTCTCGACCTCTAGCCCATTCCTGCTCCGCCGAGCGCCGACCCGGCCGTGGCAGCCCTCCTGGAGACCCTCAACAAAACCAACACCCTGATCCTGCAGCAAAACAAGAGGATCGGGGAACTGGAAGAGTCACACCGTCCAAGATCCCCTCCTACGCGGAGGAATCCTCGACGATCAAGAAGCCCGCAGGGAAAGCGACCGAAGACTGCGCAAGGGGTCTGATCCTCGCATAGCCCAAAAGCCCGACCAGATTTCCCCGCGTGACCAGCACGCCAACAACCACAAACGAACTCGAAGGAACGAGTAATCTCCACCAATCAAGTCCAAAGGACGGGCACACTCACCTTCTCCTTGAAGGAACCGGTCACCTTCTCCTCGAAGGAATCGCTCACCTTCTCCTCGAAGGAACCGCTCACCTTCTCCGCGAAGGAACCGCCGACTGTAACACCTCTTTCTATACCCCCAAATAATCAAATAAATCATTTAGGCACGTATTGGAAATTTCATCAGAGTATAATTGTAAACACGGCATAAAAAGGTATGTCACATTATGCTTGAAATTAAAACATACAACACCTGCTCAACAAATGATATGCAACAGTGGGGTAACTCTCAAACAACGAAGGATCTCAGTCCTTATACCCACATCTCAATATTTAGAATAAAAGCGGAAACATCTAAAATATTGAATAACAACCACATATATACATCATCCAGTATGAATCACAAGCAACATCATGTTTATATACATAAATTCATCAGCAAGATACATATGCAAATGTATCACAAAAAGAATCAAACATAAGCATCCTAGCTACCCGGTGCTACATATCAGAGCCAATCGACCAAAAAGGTAAATGAAGCCACGCTTCACAAAAGACCACCAGATACCTAATCTGCAATGCCTCATAGAGCATCATAACACAGCAGAAGGGTGAGAAATATTATCATAATAACAATGCATATAATTATGTACTACAACATAAACATATAACACATATTCTCACCACAACTCATCATATATCACAATATAGATATATCATCAAGCATATTCATTATGCATACATTCACCATTATCATCATTCCACATGAACACACACATACTTGTTCATTCAACAATGCATCATTATAAGATACAGTTTATATCATTTCCCATAAACATACATATATCAATGTTTACTATGTCACAATCATCACATCTCACTCCATATACATCGCAAGGCATATATATATAAAACCAAGCATATTTCTCATAATGCTTATCATTTAACATAAACACACATATTCATGTTTATCCATCTATGCACACCTGCTCAATCCTACTCATTCCACATCAACATATACATATATATGTTTATTCATCAATGCACAAATACAAAGATGATCAATGCAACTCATAGAGACCGACTCTTGACTCTATGCAGATGCATGGGGTACCGACTCATCACCCGAGCTCAATTGAAGAACTAAATGGAAATATCCTCCATGCCGGGCCTACGATATTTCCCCATCGCTCATACCATCATGGCATCCGATGTTTCTGGATTGTTCACGCAGACACAATCCAATTGCTCAAACCCCACAAGGGCACACAATCATTCTGAAGATTCCCACGGAATCAAGTGTAACTCATCGCAACGATTACACCCATTGACTACGCAATGTTCAGAGGATCCTCAAATGATATTTGTGTAATCAATCACTCACACCCAACAGGGACGCAATATTACACCCGATTCTCCACGAATCGCGACACCTGAATGCATGTCATGATGTTTCTCATACAAAATGACCACATACACTCATGCAATGCACACATATTTCACAATATAGTCATGCATTCATCACATATAATCCACATACATTCACATTAATAATTACTCACCATCAACCACAACAATCCATCATCACAACATCTCATTATATATTCACAATCAACATGCATTATCATTTAACTAAACCAATGCATATATTCACCAAAGAGCCACAAATCACAAAGAATTCCCCAATCAAGGGTTCACTCCACAAGCATATCCGCAACACATTCATAACCACACATTCATTTCATCAAAAACAACTATTCACAATTAATCGGTAAAGTCGGCCAAAAGTCGGCTAAAAATAATATTTCTTTTCACCAAATGATAGAACACATTTTTAGCTTCAGATCGATATAAAGAACAGCTAAAACGGATAAAGGACGAAAAAGTTATGCAACTTTTAAAAAACCAAATTTTTGAAAAAGAACAGCAGAGTGCAATCGATTTACACCTGTGTGCAATCGATTGCACGGCCCCAGAAATCACATTTTTCGTCCTTTTTTTCATGTGCAATCGATTTGCATCCTGCTGCAATCGATTGCACCTATTAAAAACCAGAAAAAAACAGCTGCTGCCTCTACACAAAACCCTCCGGAAACCCGACCGACTCAATTACTTTCTTCCGAATAAATACATGGTAATCCTCACCAAATATATATCAACGTTTTAGGACCATAAAACGATAATTCTACGACGTTCGATTTTCACCCAAAAACTCACATTCTCAAAACCCAAAAATGTCAAAACTCACAATATCAGCCGATTTCAACCAAACGAGTTTCTATAATCTCGGCCTAACCTCATGCGACTAATCTACGCAATTTATTCCGAATTTCATCCGTGAAAACATCGATTTCTATCGATTTCTTACAATTCGACCTAAACGGAAAAATATGGAAAACCAACCAAAACATCCACACAAAACACATACATAATCATACACAAAGTTAGGATAACAATATTTCGCACCCTTACCCGATTATTCGCGATTGAAACGGAGTAATCTTTGATTTTCCTCTTTTCCTCTTTTTCTCTCTTCTTCCTCTTCTTTTCTCTTTCTCTTCTTTCTTCTTTTCTTCTTTCTCTCATTTTCTCTCTCTCTTTCTATTTATAAAAATATCTACCCCCCAAAAAGACCAAAATACCCCTCAGCTCAAATATCTCCCAAACGCTCTCAAAATGCGATAAAACATCAACAACGATGAAAAATAATATATTTCCAAATAAAAGTCAGAAATAAAATAATATAATAATAGACTAATAATAAAATAATCAAAAACGACTCAATTAAATAAAAATACTAAAACTGGGGCGTTACAACTCTCCCCCACTTAGAAATTTTCGTCCTCGAAAATATACTGAGACGAACAACTCCGGACACGACTCTCGCATCCGACTAACAAACCAACATGCCAACAAAAGGCACACCACAAATAACACAACTGACAAACCACCGTGCTAACAGCAGATACAACAACGACACGACAACGACGACAACAACAACGACAAGATGCAAAGCCCATACAATGCACTTGACGACCAACTCACAACTCAAGGAAAACCACGATACCAACACACAGGTTCACTCTAGAACCGAAAGACAACAAGATCGTTACCATCACCGTAGATAACACTCCCCTAATTCCCCATCATAGGAATTAGCTACACACACTCGAACCATCACCATGGAAACGAGGCAACAACACAAACAAGAACACAAGTTCCACGACACAACATCGATTCCACAACCTCTACAAAACCAGAATACCAACATCCTTGTCACACAACCTTATTACAACAATGCTACGATTCCCAATCGAACATATAACCAAAACATCCATCTACATAGTAGCCCATGAATAATATTTAAACCTTTCACCTAACACTTCCATTCCGAAACGTCCAATGGTCTCATCATTCCTACATGTTCTCAATGTTCAACCTATGAACTCTTACAAGTCCCACACGTAAATACAAAATGTGCCACCTCACGCTTCCGCTGAGCACTCTGATTACTCGCAACCATCAAAACTATCAATTTCACGTCCAAAGTCTAACTCTTTCTCATATTCGCCAAAAATCAATGTTCGCTTTAATATTACCAACCTCACACTCTCCTGTGTTATCTCATACACCATACACAAGTCTCGGAATTGCTCAAATAATTCTAACTCCCTGACCATCAAAACAGACATGCATAGAAACTTCCAACTTAACTTTTCAGGCACAACAACAGCTTTTCCCCGAAGGATAATCCAAGCCAAATTCATAATAATACAGATCCTTTTATAAATCCTCAATTGTCGTAAAGCATAAGCCACGACTTTACCCTCTTGCATTACCACATTGACTAAACTCATCAAAGACACATCACAATACCCCACAACCGGTTTATTAGGATCACACAAAATCAAAGCTGAAACCGTAGACAACATCTACTCCAGCTCACCAAAACTTACTCACAACGAACATCCAAACAAACAACTCACCCTTTGTAAGTCAACTGAGATACCAGAAGTACGAACTTAACAAAGTCTTCCATAACCTGTAATAACAACCAACTGAGTCCAAAAGTTTCTAATCTCCTTAACTAACTTCGGAGCCTCTCATGTAGAACTACATCTACTTTCGATGGATCCATTAACCATACTCTCATCTGAAATAACATTTCCAAGAAACTAACCCTTTTCAACCAAAATTCTCACTCGAATAACTTAGCATAAAACTTCGTCTCTTTTCAACACTTGTAATTCGAATCTCAAACACTTTACTCATTCTTCCTCTGAGTTTATAACAAATCCAAATATCCTCGATCGAAACCACTACAAACTTATCCAATTAAATATGGAAGATACGATTCCTCTACTCCATAAACATTAGAGACGCGTTACTAACACCAAATACCATCACTGTACGTTGCAATTCCCAACCAAAATCCAAAAGATATAAATCCTTAAAGCTTTTGTAAAACTTTTCACTGGGTAACTGGTTACTCACATACAAGCTTAACCGAGTAAATAACAACCTATTTCGAGGATAACAATCCTAACCAGTCACATTAAATCGATCAAAGCCTCAACTCACACAATTCACCACTCTTATCAAACATTCCAAACAATTGTAATTCACTCAAACTCAACCAAACCATTCTAGTCATCTGTTCATGAAAGTGGACACTTATTCTCAATCATTACCTTATTCAACTGTTAGTAATCCATACCCAATTTCTTCTCCTGACCGTCCAATTCTGCAATTCCAACATGTATCAGCAACCAACCAACAAGAATTCTCAAACACAATGTTACATCTACCCACAAGGGTTTCCTCGCAATTTCCATTAATGCCTTAAAACTCCAAAGACTCCAAACCCACCAGAACTCTAAGTTTGATGTCCATAGTCTCAATACCATTATACTTGTTATTCCATTCCATCATCCTTCCTTTTGTTACCAACAATACTGGAGCTCTCTAAGACAACACCTTAATGTTCCATCCAAAAACACCTCTGAAAACTATGCCCAACTGACGGCCCATCACTGCGACTTCCTGCCAATTCCCAGAACACTACCAACATAGACAAAACAAACATCTTATTCCCATCTACTAAGAGTTTCCTACTTACTTAGCAGATATAAACCTCAACTATTCACCTTCGTCCAATTAAGTTCAATCTCTACTCTCTGTGAAGCAGTCCTTAAATAAAACCCAATCATTCTCTCTCAATGACTTCCCAACTGGACTAACATACTAAAACCTCTAATCCATTTCATCTTCCGATATTAGCATCTTCATCGACTCGTCAAAACAATCTGTAATCATCTCCTTAAATTCCAACCAACTCATTTCACACACTATCAAAGTCGGAAAGACCCACCTATTCCATCCAACATAATTTCTGTCTGCTATCAACAAGAGATTAAGGGTGATCAGTTCCTCAATTTGCCAATAGACAGTCGACAATCATGATGGGGCATAAACCGTCTTTACCAAACTATAATAGTCTTTCTTGCATCCCATACACAAAACTACCTAAGGCACAAATCCTTAGTTGACATAAACCTTACCTCCGCATTTCTTACGGAATCGGGAACAACATTGTCCAAACAACACTTACAATCTTGCAATTCACAACACACTGAGCCAGCGCTCCACACCTGAAGCAACATGGAGAAGTACCAGCTTCTCCCCCACTTATCTCATTCTAACTCCTGAAAACAAAGGATTAGAAAACCAGAAAGCATTGACAGTGTTTCACACACATATCACGTACTAAGGGACAAACAACAACGACAGTATTCAACTGTCACACCAACAGACTCAACAACTGACTCAACACTGGCTCTGATACCACTTAATGTAACACCCCTTTCTATACCCCCAAATAATCAAATAAATCATTTAGGCATGTATTGGAAATTTCATCAGAGTATAATTGTAAACACGGCATAAAAAGGTATGTCACATTATGCTTGAAATTAAAACATGCAACACCTGCTCAACAAATGATATGCAACAGTGGGGTAAATCTCAAACAACGAAGGATCTCAGTCCTTATACCCACATCTCAATATTTAGAATAAAAGCGGAAACATCTAAAATATTGAATAACAACCACATATATACATCATCCAGTATGAATCACAAGCAACATCATGTTTATATACACAAATTCATCAGCAAGATACATATGCAAATGTATCACAAAAAGAATCAAACATAAGCATCCTAGCTACCCGGTGCTACATATCAGAGCCAATCGACCAAAAAGGTAAATGAAGCCACGCTTCACAAAAGACCACCAGATACCTAATCTGCAATGCCTCATAGAGCATCATAACACAGCAGAAGGGTGAGAAATATTATCATAATAACAATGCATATAATTATGTACTACAACATAAACATATAACACATATTCTCACCACAACTCATCATATATCACAATATAGATATATCATCAAGCATATTCATTATGCATACATTCACCATTATCATCATTCCACATGAACACACACATACTTGTTCATTCAACAATGCATCATTATAAGATACAGTTTATATCATTTCCCATAAACATACATATATCAATGTTTACTATGTCACAATCATCACATCTCACTCCATATACATCGCAAGGCATATATATATATAAAACCAAGCATATTTCTCATAATGCTTATCATTTAACATAAACACACATATTCATGTTTATCCATCCATGCACACCTGCACAATCCTACTCATTCCACATCAACATATACATATATATGTTTATTCATCAATGCACAAATACAAAGATGATCAATGCAACTCATAGAGACCGACTCTCGATTCTATGCAGATGCATGCGGTACCGACTCATCACCCGAGCTCAATTGAAGAACTCACTGGAAATATCCTCCATGCCGGGCCTACGATATTTCCCCATCGCTCATACCATCATGGCATCCGATGTTTCTGGATTGTTCACGCAGACACAATCCAATTGCTCAAACCCCACAAGGGCACACAATCATTCTGAAGATTCCCACGGAATCAAGTGTAACTCATCGCAACGATTACACCCATTGACTACGCAATGTTCAGAGGATCCTCAAACGATCATTTGTGTAATCAATCACTCACACCCAACAGGGACGCGATATTACACACGATTCTCCACGAATCGCGACACATGAATGCATGTCATGATGTTTCTCATACAAAATGACCACATACACTCATGCAATGCACACATATTTCACAATATAGTCATGCATTCATCACATATAATCCACATACATTCACATCAAGAATTACTCACCATCAACCACAACAATCCATCATCACAACATCTCATTATATATTCACAATCAACATGCATTATCATTTAACTCAACCAATGCATATATTCACCAAAGAGCCACAAATCACAAATAATTCCCCAATCAAGGGTTCACTCCACAAGCATATCCGCAACACATTCATAACCACACATTCATTTCATCAAAAACAACTATTCACGATTAATCGGTAAAGTCGGCCAAAAATCGGCAAAAAATAATATTTCTTTTCACCAAATGATAGAACACATTTTTAGCTTCAGATTGATATAAAGAACAGATAAAACGGATAAACGACGAAAAAGTTATGCAACTTTTAAAAAACCAAATTTTTGAAAAAGAACAGCAGAGTGCAATCGATTTACACCTGTGTGCAATCGATTGCACGGCCCCAGAAATCACATTTTTCGCCCTTTTTTTCATGTGCAATCGATTTGCATCCTGCTGCAATCGATTGCACCTGTTAAAAACCAGAAAAAACTGTTGCTGCCTCTACACAAAACCCTCCGGAAACCCGACCGATTCAATTACTTTCTTCCGAATAAATACATGGTAATCCTCACCAAATATATATCAACGTTTTAGGACCATAAAACGATAATTCTACGACGTTCGATTTTCACCCGAAAACTCACATTCTCAAAACCCAAAAATGTCAAAACTCACAATATCAGCCGATTTCAACCAAACGAGTTTCTATAATCTCGACCTAACCTCATACGACTAATCTACGCAATTTATTCCGAATTTCATCCGTGAAAACATCGATTTCTATCGATTTCCTACAATTCGACCTAAACGGAAAAATATTGAAAACCAACCAAAACATCCACACAAAACACATACATAATCATACACAAAGTTAGGATAACAATATTTCGCACCCTTACCCGATTATTCACGATTGAAACGGAGTAATCTTTGATTTTCCTCTTTTCCTCTTTTTCTCTCTTCTTCCTCTTCTTTTCTCTTTCTCTTCTTTCTTCTTTTCTTCTTTCTCTCATTTTCTCTCTCTCTTTCTATTTATAAAAATATCTACCCCCCAAAAAGACCAAAATACCCCTCAGCTCAAATATCTCCCAAACGCTCTCAAAATGCGATAAAACATCAACAACGATGAAAAATAATCTATTTCCAAATAAAAGTCAGAAATAAAATAACATAATAATAGAATAATAATAAAATAATCAAAAACGACTCAATTAAATAAAAATACTAAAACTGGGGCGTTACACCGACGCGAGCACCCCGTCCAGTCACCATCATATACCAGTTCGAGCAGCGACGACGAGCCTCACGGCCCGTTGTCCCAAGAGATCCTGGCCACCCGCCTCCCAAAAGGCTTGGAGAAACCCCCGTCGCTTGGCACATACGACGGGACACCGACCCAGATGAGCACATTGAAAATATCGATGCGATTCTAGACTACCGCGGCGTATGGGGCGCCATCAAGTGCAGACTATTTTCGACCACGCTCCGAAAAGGAGCAATGACATGGCATAAACAACTACCCAAGGAATCCATTACCTCGTGGAGACAGCTTGGCAGGATGTTTTCGTGGCACTTCACAGCATCTCGCTGCCACCCCAAAACTGAGGCCTCCCTCGGAGCCATAATCCAGAGGAAGGACGAACCTCTCCGAGCATACATCGAGAGGTTCAACAAGTAAGCGGTGCAGGTCCCGACGACGGATAAAATGAAGAAGTTCCTGCTCGAACAAGGGGTCCTCCCAGACTCCGAGTTCTCCAAAGCCATCGGCCTCGCACCACCGAGGACCTTAGACGCCCTCCTCCTCCAAGCCCAATCTCATATCTTGTACGAGGAAAAGATTGCGGCCTGCAACGTCCGAGCTTCTCGCCGCCAGGAGAATGCCCGGGCCTCCAAAGGAGAGGAAGCCTCGATGTCTCGTCGGGGTGAACGAAGGCACGAGGACCATCCCCGCGACTCCCGTGACAGCAAAGGGCCCTCCGGGCGTTTCCATGATTACACCCCCTGACCGTTTCCAGGGAGAAGATTTTGACCGAATGTGCCAATTCGGAGTTCAAACAAGTCGGGGTCCGCTTCCCCAAACAGCTGCCGAACAGACCAAACGTGGACAAGTCAAAGTACTGCCACTTCCAAAAAAGTCACGGCCATACTACGGAGGACTGCATCCATGTGAAGGATGCCAAAGAGATACTGATCAGGGATGGGCACCTGAAACAGTTCGCAAAGTAGAAGGACGCTCCTCGGCAGGACGCCTAGGAGTCCAAGAAGGTCGAGGAAGAGGCACCCTCCTCGGATGACGCCAACGTACAGGTCGCAATGTCCATATCGCGACCAGAGGACTTCTACGTCCCAGGCGGGTTCAACGCCCCTGCTTATTTCGCGGCCCACAACCCGTGGGAGACCTTTCCCTCGGCCATGGTCATTTCTGGCGGAGGATTCAACAAAGTCACTGTGGGGTCCGTGAAACAGAAGTTCGAACACCTGATCAACACCAGCTCAAACAAAGTGACCACGCTTGATCAGTCCCCGAAGGGTTCCATCCCCATCTCCTTCTACAAGGAGGAACTCCTCGACGGCTCCCCGAACTCAAGTATTCCATTGCTCGTCAGAGCCCAAATGGCAAACTTCGACGTTCGCCGAATCTTAGTCGACCAGGGCAGCTCGGTCGACATCATGTACTCCCAGCTATTCTCAACACTACAGCTGGACGAATCGCACCTTACCCCCTACGTTGGGTCCGATTTGCAGGGGTTCAACAGATCTATGACCAAGTCGTGGGGTTACGTCGAGTTGATCTTGACCTTCGGAGCAGCTGAAACAGCCAGGTCCATCAAGGTACAATTTCTGGTAATCGAATGCCCGTCGCTTTACCAATGCATTTTCGGAAGGCCAACTCTAGCCGAGTTGGTAGCAGTGCCATCGACCGTCCTCCTGAAGATGAAGTATTACACTTTGAAAGGAATGGTCGCCACCCTCCATGGTGATATAGAAGCTGCCCGACGGTGTTTTGAAGCAGCTACAAAGGGGCTCAAAGCCATTGCGCCCAAGCCAAAAGCGTCGAGCAAGCCAGCACTCCCGAGCAGCTCCGAGCAGCAACGCCATTGTTGGTTTTAAACTATTATTGTTCATGGACACCTACTCGGGCTACAATCAAATCCCAATGGCAATGTCCGACAAAAAATACATGGCCTTCATGACCGAATCAGGGAACTATTACTACAACGTAATGCCCTTCGGCCTGAAGAACGCCGGAGCAACGTACCAACGAATGATGAACAAGGTATTTTGGGGAGAAATAGGCGACATGCTCGAAGTATACATGGACGACATGATCGTTAAGTCCCATGAGGAAACTGATCATACTGCCCACTTACGAAAGGTCTTCGAACAAGTCAGGAAATACAAAATGCGTTTTAATTGGGAGAAATGCACGTTCGGCGTTCGGGAAGGCAAATTCCTCGGCTTCTACTTAACGGAACGAGGAATCGAAGTCAATCCCGACAAATGTCGGGCATTCTCCGAGTTTCCTACGCCCAAATCCAAAAAATCTATCCAATCCCTCAACGGGATGCTCGCGGCACTATCTCGTTTCGTGGCCAAGTCCGCCCAGCACGCCCTACCATTCTTCAAGCTCCTCCGCAAAGAGGCTGTGTTCGAAGGGACCGAGGAGTGCGAAAATTCCCTTCTCCATCTGAAACAAGCACTCTCAGAGCCACCGATCCTCTCTCGCCCGGACAATGTCAAAACATAGTACCTATACCTAGTCGTAGCTGCCGAAGCAGTGAGCGTCGCCCTCATCCGCGAGACACCTGACGGGCAGAAACCCATTCACTTTACAAGCAAAGCGCTGCAAAGACCAGAGTTAAGATACCAGCAGATAGAGAAAGTGGCATTAGCCCTCATCAACGCAGCCAGGAGATTGAGACACTACTTCCTGGCTCACACGATCGTGCTTCGGACAGATTAGCCCATAAAACAGCTACTCGGTTGTCCAGATGTGGCCGGCAGAATGCTCAAGTGGTCGCTGGAACTATCCAAATTTGACATTCAATACGAAGGAAGAAAGGCCCTCAAGGCCCAAGCTCTGGCCGACTTCGTCACGGAAATGACATTCGCGAACTTCCCCGCGAGGGAAGCGCACAAATGGACCATCTTCGTCGACGGTGCTTCGAGTTTGGCAGGAAGCGGTGCGGGCATCATACTGGAAAGCGACGAAGGGACTATCGTCAAGGTATCACTCACACTGTCTTTCCCAACTTCCAATAACCAGGCTGAATACGAAGCCTTCCTCGCTGGGCTACACCTTGCCGAGGACCTGGGAGCGGAAGAAGTCGTCATTTGCACGGATTCACAACTCGTGGCCCTCCAGGTCCGAGGTGAATACCAAGCCAAAAACGACAACATGACCGAATACTTAGCCCTGGTAAAGAAGGAAATGGCAAAGTTCACAATAGTATAAGTGAAACACGTTCCCCGCGAACATAACGTACGAGCAGACGTGCTGTCTAAACTAGCCAGCACGAAGAAGAAAGGCGGAAACAAATCCGTCATACAGGAAGTGCTTCCTCGACCCAGCATCAAGAAGACCTCCCCGACACTCGACGTGCAGGTGATCGGTGACAGCAACTGCTGGATGACCCCAGTCTACAACTATCTCGCCAAAGACGAACTCTCGTCCGACGCAAAGGAGGCCAGCACGATCCGACGAAGAGCCTGCTCGTATGTCCTGGTCGAAGGTAAATTATACAGGCGGGGATTCTCCATTCCACTGCTCAAATGCGTCGAGGAGGAGATGGTCGCACACATCCTCCGCGAAATCCACGAGGGAATCAACGCCCAACATCTCGGAGGAAGATCCCTTGCTCGCAATGCTCTCCGAGCAGGGTACTACTGGCCAACCATGCAAAACGACGCGAAAGAACACGTAAAGAAATGCGACAAATGCCAACGCCACTGGGACATGCACCTGACTCCGCCCAACGAGCTCAAGGCTATGTCCTCCCCGTGGCCGTTCGCCTGGTGGGGCCTAGACATCCTTGGACCCTTCGTGGTAGGATCGAGTCAGAACAAGTACCTCATAGTGGGCGTGGATTATTTCACAAAGTGGATAGAAGCAGAAGCTCTAGCCAAAATAACTGCCCTCAACATCCTACGTTTCTACAAACGAAACATCCTTGCATGTTTCGGTATTCCCCAGGCGATAGTAACGGACAACGGAACACAGTTCAAGGACAGGAAGTTTCAGGACTTCGTTGCCCAACTGGGCACAAAGCAACACTTCGCATCCGTCGAACACCCCCAAACAAACGGGCTGGCTGAGGCAGCTAACCGAGTCATCCTTCGATGCCTCAAGCGAAGGCTAGACGAAACAAAGAAGGCGTGGGTCGAGGAGCTACACAGAATGCTCTGGGCATACCGTACAACTCCCCATTCAACGACCGGAGAAACACCTTTCCGTTTAGCATACGGAACCGAGGCTGTATTCTCGTCGAAGTTCACGTGCCCTCTAGGCGGACAGAGTCGCCCCTAGACGAGGAGATGAACGACGAATCTTTGAGGGAAGAGCTCGACCTCATCGAGGAAATCAGAACCGGGGCAGCTCTCCACGAGGCCTCACTGAAACAAAAGATCACCATTAGGCACAACGCCAAAGTGATACGACGAGAGTTCGACGTGGGAAGCCTTGTCCTAAGAATAAACCACAAAGACTCTCGCGAAGGCAAGCTAGCATCCAATTGGGAGGGACCCTATCGCGTCCGGGCAAAAACGAAAAATGGGGCCTACTAACTAGAACATCTCACTGGGGAAGAACTCGCTCGACCATGGAACGCTGAGAAACTAAAACAATACTACAGCTAAATGCTCGGTTCGACTCGTCGCAACGACGAACATCAGCTACCGACCACTATGCGCCTCTAGGTACAAGCGTCACATATGACTAAAGTATAACCCCGCTCAGTAACGAGCTCGGTAAGTGCTCGACAGCGATCCTCGACCGAGCATTGCCGTCATCAGAGTACCACGATTGGCAGAACCCCAGCTCACGATGGGACGTTCACGCCGCGAACTCAAGCCTCAAACGCGACCTGAGCTCCACTCCCTGCCAGGACATTCCCCGGCAATTCGACCAGTTTCCCACACTCCCGAACACATCTATTACGAGAAATCTCCCCAAAAAATATCCACACGTCAAAAACCCCCTATCACGGGCGAACATACATTCAGAGCGAGCATGCTTTCAACACTTAGCAAAAATAAACGCAAGTAAAATCATGAAAAGCCAGAAATAAAATAACTTAACATAGTGGGTGGCCATGAGGACCACTATTGTGCGACATTACATAAACGGGGGCCACGCCCCCCCAAAATAAATTACAATAATACGGCACGCAGGCCGAGCATATTACAACAACATCCAAAATAATAACAAACTCCTCATTCATTGGCATGCTCGGTCGACTCTGACTCGGGTCCCTGCTCCTCCGTGGGCTGTTCCTCAGGGGTAACAATGAGGAGACCTTCGGGCAAGATGATGTGACCATCCTTAACATGCGCAAGATAGTGAGTACCCTCGGCAGAGATCTCAAGTCCAGAGTTCACCACTCGCAATTGAGCCATGACACTTTGAAAAGACTCCTCTGCCACGGCGATGCCGTCATCTTCGGCCTGCAGGATGCGGGCAACCAGCTCAGACCTAGTCTTCAAGTCTTTTACATCATCCGGCTCGTCGGCACCCGGGGCGCTGGCCGCCATCAACTCTTTGTTCAGCTCCTCGGCAACCTTTTTCTCCGCCGCCAGCTTTGAGACATCCTCCTTCAGCCTGGTCGTCTCCTCTTCGGCCTTCCTACGAGCCTCGCGGACACTCATAACTTCCTCCTTGAGGGCCGCTTCAGAAGCCCGGGCAGCTTTAAGTTTGGACTCAAGTGCAGAGTCCCCTTCTGCGTAGACAGCGGCCATCTCCAGCATCCTGACCAGGGTAGAAGCATCTTGGGCCACCAGCGCCCTCTTGCTCGGGCGATCCATGCCTTCCAAGCGAAAGGATTCCGCCCAGGGGACGACCAAAGAGTTACCTTCAAAGAACCTCCTATGAAGGATACACGGAGGGAGCTCAAACTTCCCTTTCTCCAACACGCGGGTAAGGTCCACAGCGTCTGATGTCCTTGGCCGCTTCGACCGCCCAGTTAGGGGCAGAGGAGATCCCCCGTGGAGCAGGAGAGGGAGAAGAAGAGGCCCCCGCGACAGTTTGAACAAGAGGAGGAGCACGGGCACCAGCAGGCTGAGATTTAGGAGGAGCCGCTCCAGCTTTATTCCTCGCCATAGCATTCCTCAACACGCGATCGCGAGCCTGAGGCATCTCACCTGCACAAATAAAGAAAAAAAGAGCATGTTAGCTACGAGGAAAAGAGATGACACAAACAAAATCTAAATAACTAAGACTAAGGAGCAGCTTCTCAGCGTCTGCGGGAGTCTTGCACTCCAGCAGCGCCTTAACATTGACGAATCTGCACTCAACTCTCTAGATCCCATCCTCCTCGAAGATAGGGCTGCCCTTGCTCGTCCAGCAGCTTGCAAGACTGAAGGAGTTGACCCAGTTCACCATCTTCTCATACGCCACAGCATCCTGCCCGCGCAGATCGCTCGGCTGATAGACATAACCGTTGGGTTTCTTGGTGAAATGGTCGGGTGCCCAGTGGATGGGGAACCTATAGAGGCTCTGCCCAATATATTTCCCCTCCTCGTTAAGCAGCTCATTTCCATCCTCGTTAACCTCGATTTCCCATGAAAGTCCAAATTGACTCGGAGAACGGCTTAAATAGCTTGCGGGGCTGATTCAAAGAAACCCATCCGTACTTCTTCCCCGTCAGCTACCTTTGAAGATGGAAAACAACAAAGAACAGAGGGAGAGTAGTCCCCAAAGAGAGATACTCGCACACCAATTCAAAAGCCCGGATGAAGGCCAGCGGATTAGGGTGAAGTTGAGAAGGGCCAGCTTCAGATGCTCAAACACCGACCGCTGGAAATCAGTGAAAGGCAGCCTCAGTCCCAGCTCCTTGAAGGCGTACTCGTACATTGTAAAGCGGTCCCCGAAGTCCGTGCAGACCCGCTCGTTCACAGTAGGGAAATGCACCTTCCACTCCCCTGCCGGTCCTACCTCCATAAAGACGTCCGCCAAGGACTTTGCGAACATAGAAATATGCTCGGAAGGTTCGGCCACCGCCCACTCCTCAGCGTAGAACCCTTCGATGTCATCCTCCTCCATATCATCCCGAACCTCTTCTTCCTCCCCGGAATTGCTGGAAAAACTTGAGGCCGCCGAGCTCGAATCCGCCGAGCTACTATTTTCCTCGGAGCCAGTTTCCTCCTCGGACGTGTCTAGAATAACTTCTCTGTCTGGCCCCGTCGCCATTACCATCACCTGAAAAGCAGAGAAAGACAGTGAATTCGACAACAAATCAAATCCACCCTTCCACTGCCAAGTCAAGTGAAAGGGCGCGCAAAAGGCTGAGGACAACGTCCCCGACCTAAGACCTAACATCGAAAGAAAAACTAAAACCTCCCCGCGAGGAAATGCTCAAAACGTATCATCCTCCTCCGAGGAGCTTCCCCGTACTCATACCCAGATTCCGTTTGAAGCTCCACCAGAAACTGCAAAGCTTCACCGAAATCTGGAAACGTTCTACCAGAAAATTCATCGCTCTATTAGAAGATGAACAAACATGGTGGTCACGCGTGAACAACTACTGCAACCACGCCGTGGACCATCCCACTCGCTGAACGCACTATCTACTCCGGCGAAGTGCTGGAGGCAGCAAAATGGCAGAACCACCATCCACCACCAACACTCGCCAGAAATCTGCCTATTTTGTCGTCTAAAGCTAACCCTAACCGCATACAATCTACCACTAACAACAAAAAGGAGTAAAACAAGTTACAGATCAGAAAACTTACTTGATTTTGGAAGAAGGTAGAAGCTGCTCGAAGCTGGTGACGGTGGTCGAAAAGCCTAAGGACGGTGATGGGCAAGAACTAAAATAGACGGAGAGAAATCAGAGAGGAAAAGTTTCAAATGAAACGGTTTCCCCCCTTTTTATACAAAGGGGCACGTGCAACCACGTGCCCGTAGGCCATTATGACTACCCACTAGCCATCATTGCCTATTAACTGCTACACGGAGCTCTAGGTACACGCGGCGCCCCAACGTTTCAGATTCTGTCTGACCATTAGTCTCCCCGTACACCGGGCAACATGGTCACGACCACGAATCTCACGAACACCTGTGGTCACGGACACTTTGAGACAACCTTCCTCGCCTACAAACGACGACTCTATGCTAGCTCCCCGGAGCAACGAACATTCCTCAAGTTATCACTCTCATGCTCGGGAGCAACGACTTGGGGGGCTCCTGTTCTGGACTGGACCAATGGCTAGAGTTGGCCCAATCCGCCTCTACTCCAGAGCGGCCTAAATTGCCCAAGTCCAATCCACAGAGGGGCAAAAGTGACATTTCTGCCCCTCCAACCTGGAAAGGAACGCAACGTTCCTCCCCGGCGTTGATGCCCGTTATGCACGGCTTCCTCGCTGCCCAGACAACAAAGGACAGGTGCCCGAAACTGCGTTTATGCCCGACATAACGGCTAGTTTCGAGCACCCTGCCCGGCCTAACGTCTAGTTGGGAAGTCACCTATTCTTTGGCAAAAACGGTTATTTCGCCCCGAAAATAGGACCGTTGGCCACGCGCTGGGGGCTCTATATAAACCCTCTCGCTTGAGAGGGTCAGGTATCCAATATTCACCCTACGAATTCATACTTTGTACTTGCCCCTTTTCTCTGACCCTTTCTTACTTGAGCGTCGGAGTGTCTTGCAGGTACACCCCCTCCTCCTCTCCATACGACCAGCATCCCTGACGTACTTTGCGGCCTGATTCTACAGGATCTGACCCAACCTTCACGATCAGTATTAGTCATTAGTAAACTTTAGAAAAAAATGTCTGCGTTAATGAATCAAAGAATGACTATTAAAAACATGGTTTTTAGGTAAATATTTTATTAAAATTATGCTATAAGTGTTACAATGCATTTCAATTTATCAAAAAATTAAATGAATAAAACATGTTAATAATTTCTATAAATATATAGTTTTTAGCCTCTCTAAAAAAATATACTTAAATATATTGTTTTTTCATCAATAAAGCTTTTTTTTTAAAGGCAATGGAATAAAACAACTTGCACAAGAGGTGCAAGAACCCAAATACAACAAAAGCGACCAGCAAGCAACACTACCCATTAATGTTACCTAAAGGAGCAGTGTACCAGTTGTAAAAAGGAACTCTGTAAGTAGAGCTAAATTGAAAAATCCACTTCCAATTAAAATACTTGACAACATTCAAAATATCTAACACTAACATCCTTTTGGATTCGAAGACACTACAATTCCTATTATACCACAAATACCACACCACTACAGACCAAATAATGAAACCAGCCTGCCAACTGGATCCGACACAAACAGCAGCTTCAAACTTAGGTATTGAATCAACACAGTTATAACTCCTCAAGCATGAAATTTCAAACCAATTCTCAATACCTCTCCACACCTCTTTAGCTACTCTGCACTTTATAAAAACGTGAATAATATCCTTCTCCTCCAAGCCACACAAAGCACACTTCTTATCCCCACCATCAACTGAAATTCCCCTGTAATCTAACTGTGACTTAGCAGCCATCCTATCCCTAACCAATCTCCACACATAAAAAATTTATTTTAGATGGCATAGAAACCTTCCATAATTTCCTCAAAACAATTAAATCTTTCTCTCTACATCTGGTGTCTTCCTTCTCCCTACTTAATATCTCATAAGAAGATTTGACAGAAAATTCCTCACAAGATGAAACTCCACTGATCATGGTCGGATCCCACCTAAAACCATCCTCCAAATCTCTCACTGGTTTAAATGACTGAAGTAAAACCAACAACTCTTCCTTCTCCCTTTCCTCCATTGACCCTGTAGGAATGTCAACAAACTCCACCTTCCAAAGAAGAATCAGAAGCCCACCTGTTATGCCAGAAGGATATATTCAAACCACCTCCCAATGTACATTTGATGTTTTCCACAATCAAATCTAAGTTTTCAACTCTGTCATAGCTAATGATTCTCATATATCTCCACCAGATTGAATCAGAGTTCCAGTTATCAGCTACTCCACCATTGTTACAAAAAGACAGAGCAAGATTTTCACCATATTTTTTCTCCATAAGACCCTTCCATACACTGTCACCAGAATTCAGCAATTTCCATTTCCATTTCATAAGTAAAGCTATATTGAAACAGTCTATATATTGTGAGAAAAAATTGATAAGGGAAATGTTGTTCCATTTTCAATCATTATAGAAAATTTATTGTCTCTGGTTTCAAACAATTGTGTGGCCGAATTCGAAGAAATTTTTCTGCATCACCTTGTCATAAAGCAACACGTGTGGAAGCCAGGAGTAGTTGGATGTCTGTTAATTCCTGAAGTTGTTCGAATTGTCGAACACCAAAAGGTAAACGGCTTTCTGCAGTTGTTGCAAGACTATAATGTGGACCTTGTCCGGGTGTTTTTTTCGGACCTCATGAACAGAACTGACCTACTTTCAATTCACTATTGGCAACAAGGTTTATGAGGTTACTAATGGCATTTGGAAGAGGTTGTTTGATATCACTATTCGTGATCCTGATGCTGAGGATGAACCTGATCTGTTGGTAACAGATGTCCATATTTATAGGGATTTCAAGTGGAATACTCGCCTTAATATGATTCTCAAAGCCCATAGGACAGAGGACTGTCATGAAGCTATAGTAGTCAGTCAACTTAAGATGGTTCCAAGGATTCTCTTATGATAAGTGTTGTACCCCAAATTTTACCCTCATTTTTCTGCTAGTTGATGTTTTATTTATTGTTCTCTATTTTAACTTAATATTTATTTTAATATCTTTATCTTTCTTTATTTTAATTTATATTCAATGTGGCCTATTTTTATTTCATTTATATTTAAGTTTTTTATTTTTATTAATTTAAATTAATCTCTATTTAATTTAATTTTAATAATTAGTTTAAATAATTAGATTAATTATTCATTTAGTTTATTTTTCTAACTAATTTTAATTTAGAATATTAATTAGTTTATTATTATTTTTATTAATCATATTATTAAAAAAGAAGCATTATCCATTTTCACATCAATTATCCATTTATCTTTAACCATAAACCATTTTTCAATTTTAGTTTAAAGCCATCCAAATATCAATTTCCAATCTCAAGATCAACTTCAAAATCCAATTTCAAATTCAAGTGTTTCAAGTTCAAGTTTCAATTCTAATTAATTTCAAGATTTCAATTCAATTTCAATTCAATTCCAATTTTTCATCCAAGTTTCAAGTTTCAATATTTGAATCATTTATTTGCCAATTCCAATTCAAATTTAATTCATGTCTCAAGTTTATGTCTCAATTCAATTTAATTTCAAAATCCATTCCCAATTATCCATTTAAATCCATTTTTCATTGTTTATCCAATCAAATCCATTTGTCCATTTCCAAACTTATTATCTAGTGCTAATTCCACAAATTCTTTTTTTCCAAATTCTTTTTTAATTTGCTTCTTTTAAAACCAAATTATCAAGCCCATTTCTTAGGCCCACATGTTACAACAAATTATACAAAAAAAACAAAATTTACACTCCAAGACGTTATTCAGGCGCTCCAATTCCTGCTACTATCCGACTATGCTTCCAAAACCATACGAAATCTCAGCAACATGCCATAAAGCTTCAAAACCTTGCCTGCTAGTGACAAGGACTTGTCACAACGGCTACCTGCAAAAAAACCGAAAAGGAGGGAAAAAGCAAAGGATGAAATGAAACGGGAGAATACGTTTCCTCCTCATCTGTCTCCAATAAAAACCTGGCCATTGAACCTTCAGGGGGGGGAGGGAGAAAAACCCACAGAACATTAACACAACAACATCGTGTACTGTAAAAACCATAGTCTCTATATCAATAAACAACATATCCTCACCTCTCCTTCATTATAGAAGCCAAGAGAAAATAAAAAACACAACCATAAACTTCGAACACACTCCCTTCGATCTACGCTTCCTCTGCCGTGAACACAACAAACCATTCCTTTATCACCAACTTCAAACCTCCACCGAAATCCTCTACTTAACCTGTTTCTTTCCTCAACCCTTCGACCACAACCTTCAACACAACTCTTAACCCCCACTCTTCAACCGAACCCGCCTGGAAACCTTCACATCTGTTCTCAGAATCACTTCAAAACCCAAAGAACTGCTTCTCCCTTCAACCTCATTCCTTCGAAAACCAAATCAAACCAGAAAGAAGAGATGAATTAGAAAGAGAAGAATGAGAGATTGAAATTCCAATCAAACGAAACCTGAATCGCGATGGAAAACGGTGAAGGGAAAGGTTGATTTTGCTTCACTTGGGTCGTACCGTCGTTTGTGATTTTCCCCTTTTCCTTTCTCGCTTGTTGCTGGGTTGTTGTTTTGTAACAGAGTTTGGCGAATAATACAGGGGTTTGTTCACTTGAGGTTTGTGTTTAAAGGTGAAATGTGGTGGCAGCTAATCAGCGGGGCCACGTTAGTTTTGTTTCTTTTCCTTTGAAATGAAATGAACAAATCCTTTTGGCTGTTGGGATGACATTGAGTTCATCACGTGCTGATGGATCTAATAAGTCTTTGGCTGATGGTGGATGATGGGCCATAAGCCCAAAGGATTCCATCCACTTCATATTCACCACCGCCTATTCATACACACATCCCACATCCTGCGCCCCACTGTTTTTTTTTTTTTTGTTTTTTTGTTTTTCTCAATGGTTTTTTTGGGCTTTGCTAAGCCCATGTTAGTGCTGACACCATCCTACTTTCATACACACACCCTTCTAAATCCAGCGCCCCCACTCCTTTTCTTTTTTAAAAAAAATCATTTTTTCATCTTATTAACTTTTTTAACAAGTTTTTGAGTTTTTAATCTCTAGCCTTTCTATTGTTTTTACTAATGTTAATCCACTTAACTTAGTGGTTCATTTTATTTCAATCTTTTTGGCCTATGACATTATAAGAATCTTGATTTTGTTGATTATTTCAAAATCAATAAAAATCTAGATTTGTAGGAGGCCCGTTTCTATTTTCTTTATTTTGGTCGATGAAGGTTAAAAATCTAAGATTATCGATATGTCGATTAAATCTTGATTTAGACGAGACTAGTTTTATTTTTATTCTGATTCTATTTTGGTCGATGAAAGTCAAATGTCAAGATTATCGATTTATCGATTTAAATCTTGATTAAGATGAGATCAACCTTATTTTTATTCCATAATCTTTATTTAGGCCGATGACGTTACACAAATCTTGACTTTGATCATTTCAAGTCAATAAAGTCTTGATAAATGTGAGGCCACTTTTTATTTATTTTTGTTGGTCAATGAAAGTCAGAATCAAGATTATCGATTTCCCGATTAAATCTTAATTTAGACGAGACCGATTTTATTTTTCATTTCGATTTCACTTTCTTTATTTTGGTCGATGACATAACAAACCTCTTGGTTTGGTTGATTTCATTGAGTTGACAAAACTTTGATCAACATGAGACCACTTTCTTATTATTTCAGTTCTTTACTATTTAGTCGATGAAAGTCAAGAATCATTGATTATCGATTTCTCGATTAAATCTTGATTAAGGCGAGACTATTTCTACTTTATTGCATCTCATATGTTATTCATGTTTGTTGTATCATCATATTTGCATTCTTAACTTGTTATCTTTTAGCATCCTTACAACTATTATCTTTCCCCCCATTCCAAAGGAAGGTGAATTAATGTTGACTCTTAAAGTCATAGCCTCCATCTTACCTTAGTAGCCTCATCAGAGCTTGCCCTCATTTCTTGGCCTCATGAGAGCCATGGAATTATAACTAGCCTTAGGAGAGAGTTCTTACACTCTTGGTGATATTCATCCTAATGAATACTCACTTTCCCTATTGACTAAAACTTCAACATAGGACCATTATAACTTAGATTTAGAGAGTTCTTGAACTCTAGAATGAGCTTATACTCATTCTCCCCTGTGGACTTTGACCATTGTCAAAAGTTCATTACTTAGTAGAACTACGCATACTCTGATTCTATACCCGAGGATACGTAGGCGTAAGGTGCGATGCCTTATCGAGTATACTTAGACACTAACCCCTAGGGTTTCAACCTTTAGTATAGAACCCTTAGCAAGCGAGTAAGATATAACAATTTAAAACAAGAGGCTCCCTTAGAGTACTACGGACGTTTAGGGTGCTAATACCTTCCCTAGGGGAAACCAACCCCCGAACCTTAGATCTCCCCCCTTTAGGTTTTTTCTAACGATCTTGAACCTTTCCTTTGGATAAATCAAAGTCGGTTGTAAAAGAAATATCATACAAGTTAATTAATAGCTTGTTATCCGATTTTCACCGCAACAGAAATGGCGACTTCACTGGGGAGAATACATATTTTTGAGGGTTAAGCCCACCTTTGTTTTACTTGTTTTATTTATGATTGCTTATTATATTTGTGTATATCTGTTTGATTGCCTGTATATATGCTTTGCTTGATTATTTTGTTGGCTTGGTTCTTGAGTGCTGAGATAAATCCTATACCCGGATTTCGAGTGCACTTATGATAGGACGATGGTATATTCAAGGAGGCTTTGAAGGAGTCGATTCTTGAAAAAGTTAACTTGAGACACCATCACTCAGTTGAGGCCCTCTTGAGAGTCTAGTTATGTTGAACGAATTCGTTCGTGAAAACGTGCTACTCTCGACCTAGGAGCCCATGATATTGAGAACTATAGTTACCAAACCCCACTTGGCCTTTTAGGATGTAGTGCGGTGACCATGATGGAGTCTATTTCTGAATTGGTTGTCACGTGATACTACACTCAGACGAGATTCTCTTGAGAATATTATTGATTACCAAGTTAATTGGGAAGTCGATAATATCTGAAAGATGGATTGTCGACTCTGGGAACCTTTTTAGAACCCTGTTCTGCAGATGAAAACCCATAGTACACACCTTTTGGGATGGGTAGACCATGGCTCCATTCATGAGACCTATAAACCCAAGATTTGTATGTTTTGTCGTGTGTTTGCTCTATGTTTGTGCTCGTGTGCTTTATGCATCTCTACATTCAAGCATTCCAAGTCCTTTGGTTTCGAGGAACTCAAATGTTTGTTTCCTTTTCAAAAGATCAACAGAGCTTGAATTTAAAAAAAAACAAAACTTCTTCAGTTTTTCCAAAAGAATTTCTCGTAACTTGCCTTTGAGTCCCTTGAAACCATTTGGCTTGCATTAGCATCTCATTTGCATCATGTCATAGCATGTGCATTTCTTCTCTGTCTTCGTCTCATGTCGCCGTTTTCCCTTCAGAATCATCTTTGAATCGTCGCCCGAGCCTAAACTCGACAAAGAATGTCTGAACAATACTGGGAAATGGACAGAGTCAACCATGAATTGAGAGAACTCCGAGGAGGAATGGGGCAGTTTCTGGAAACTATGAAGGTCACGGTAGCAACGATGAAGGAAATTTGGTGGTGAAGACTTTTTTCCGTTCGGACCCGGAAACTGAAATCTTTGGTTGGCTGTGTTTTGTATTTTAGTTGTATTTCCTTTAATTGTATTGATATTTGCATATGAGCTTTGTTGTACCTTTAAATTGGCAACATTAATGAAATAATCCATTCGTTTCACTCATTTACTTTTATTTTCATAAAAGCAAAAATATATATCTTTTTCACCCCTTTTTCAAACTTTTGTTAAAGCAAAGATTAGGGAGGATGATGAAAACCTCATGTTCATAATTCTGTGGTATACTTTCAAATTAACTTCGCCGAGGATGTAAGGCATTGTTTCACATTTCCTAAACATTGGAGAAGTAAGGATGATAATCCCTTGTTAACCCCTTCGAGCCTAGAAGTAGGAGTTTTCTTTCCTTACAAAAAAAATATAACCTTAAATCTCAACCTTGGGGGAAGGATAGTTCTCAGTTTAACTCGGTTATGCATTCAAACACGAGCACTTTATATAAGGCGCCAGTCAACTTTCAAATCAAGTGACTTCCTACTTTTGGAGATTTGAACGTATATCTTGAGTTAACTGAGCGTAGGATTGGAATTCATCCCTTGTTTCATAAACCATGAACCATACCACATTACAACCCCTAAAAGACCTAATTGAGGTAAGGTTGTTTTGAAAAGCATACTACAGCAAGGTTGAGTAACCTGACTCCTAATAATCTTTGTTGCTCGTGTGTGTTGGTCACTTCCTTAATCACTAGACTCACCTTTGTTTTTGACTATTTAATCATTTCACTGTGCGTTTTTACCAAAGCTTTGTTTTCAAACTTTGCATTAAACTTTGCATTAAATTTTGCCAATTTTAATGAACAACACTTGTTTGCAATACCATTCGATATCAAGGAATCCCAACAAACGCGGTCAGCCAAGGAATTGAACTTGATAAAGGGAATTTGGCTTAGTCAGGGGCAACCAAATGTGAGGTTTGCCAATATATTATCCCAAGAGTTGAAAAATCAGAGGCAGAATTTTGTAAATTCAAAATATTGGGGAAAATATTCTTGAGATCATCTTATGACTAGTTTTGTCTTCAGTAACCTATCAGTAGGGGCAAATCCATTCCCCGGTAATTTCTACTACAGTTTGAGTATCTCGAGTATAACTGAACAGAAACAGCTATGTCAAGATTCAAAAGTTAGAAGATATTGAAGTATCGGGTATTCATCCCCTAATCTGGGGCAGTTACGCCGAGATCTCTCCAAGAGTTTGAAGATATTGAAACAACTTGTATGCCAATTCTTCTATAAAATCCTCTTGTTATCCTTTTTTGACAGACCATATAGCCTGGGGCAGATAAGATTTGAAGATGATCATTATGCCAGTGGGATGCATAAATACTTTGTTCTTGTGATATCCTCTGCTAGCTCCCCAATAAGCCGTCACTTCAGCTAATCTTGACAATTTTCCATGGATTCTCCTCCAACAAAGAAATCAAGCTCCTGATGGCGATCCCCATGATGTTATACCTCAAGTAGAATAATCTTCTCACCAATGAAGTTGTTGATTCTTCTTCTTCATCCCCAGTTTTGGTCCGACCAGTTGGGTTTGGCTGGGTACCCTTGTCGAGATGTTTTATTTCATCTCCACTCTCGCTTCCTTTTGTCTGTTTTGTCAGCATAAGCATAAGCATGGCATAAGCATTCATATGCATAGCATCTTAGCTTTTTTGCCTCCCTTTTTTTGGTGTTTTCCTAGGTTGTTCACTTTGGTGTTTATCTCCCCAAGTGACTGGGTGTGTCTATTATCTCCAATAGAGTTGTCAGCCCTAGGCATAAAGTGCCCATCCATTCTTGAAATCCCCACGGAGTTTGATTCTTCTGGATGATGGTTGGTTCAGTTATCTTTTCCACATGTGGATAAGATAAGTTGCCATTTGAGTTCCTTCCTCAATGGGAGTCTTGTTTGACTATTTCTTTCTAGCTTGTTCCTAGATTGAACTTTGGTCCCTGGCAGGTGTGGTTTCCGAACCTACTTTTGATAGTGCATTTATTTTGCACCGTGTCTCGTAGGAAGATTCTTTTACGAATCCCCATTGAAGACAAAATTATTTCTCCAACAGTGTTGTGATATCAACATCTCTTTCGAATTCATACCAGTAAGTGATAATTTCCTTGAGAAGCTTGTTTTGCTATCATTACTTTTACAACGATAAGTGGCCATCTCTCTCACGAGAAGCTTATCTGTCCTTGATTTTACCTCTAATCAACTGCTTTTTCCGTCAATCCTTTGGCGATGTCAGTTTCTTTCCATCAACCCCTTTGATGATGTCAATCTTTATCTAAATCAACTGTGTTTTCCGTCAATCCTTTGGCGATGTCAGATTGTATCTCCATCAACCCTTTGATGATGTCGCATTTTGATCAACTGCTTTTTCCGTCAATCAATTGACGATGTCAGTTTTCTTTCCATCAATCCTCTGGTGATGTAAACCTTCGATTCAATTACCCCTTACCGTCAATCCTTTGACAATGTGAATCTTTACTTCCCCAGTGGAGTAAAAACATTCCCGGTATGTCCAAAATCTTTGTCTAAGCTATGATTAGGTTTGGTCACCACCTTTGAGTGCTAGATTTTGACTCCTTGTGCTTTGTTTTGCTTGTGGTCTTTTGTTTGTGCCTGTCTTTATTTCCCCAGTGAAGTAAAGACATTCCCGGTTTGCTTGGTGTCGTGCTTGTTCGGTCTTACCTTTGCGCGCCAGATTTGAATCTTTAAACCTTTTTCTGTTCCCCAAGAAGTTTTACATTAAAGATTTTTAAAACTTGTTCTTGTTTGAATCGTGTCAAACTTGAACTTGGACTTTGTTTGAATCGTGTCAAGCATTGTCTTGTGTTTTAAAACTGTTCTCGTTTGAATCGTGTCAAACTTGAACTTGGACTTTGTTTGAATCATGTCAAGCATTGTCTTGTGTTTTAAAGCTGTTCTCGTTTGAATCGTGTCAAACTTGAACTTGGACTTTGTGTGAATCGTGTCAAGCATTGTCTTGTGTTTTAAAACTGTTCTCGTTTGAATCGTGTCAAACTTGAACTTGGACTTTGTTTGAATCGTGTCAAGCATTGTCTTGTGTTTTAAAACTGTTCTCGTTTGAATCGTGTCAAACCTGAACAGAGTCTTTGTTCGAATCGTGTCGGACACTGCCTCTTGTTTTAAAACCGTTCTTGTTCGAATCGTGTCGAACTTGAACTTGGACTTTGTTTGAATCGTGTCAAGCACTGTCTTCTTGTTTTAAAACCGTTCTTGTTCGAATCGTGTCGGACATTGAACCCTTACCTTGGACTTTTGAAAACTTGCTTTAAGCTAAGCTTCTTGGAACAAATTTCTTCAACCTTATAAGACTCATATCTGGTGCGCAGAGTTTGTCTCTATCTTCCTGGCTTTTCTTGAAGATCCCATTTTGAAATCTTCAGTATAAGATCCCCAGGAAGTCTTCGCTTAGTTGTCTGTCTTTTTGTTAGGCTGATCCCCGGATCAGGTTTTTCTTTCTGGTTTCATGCCCAGGAAGAGTGTGAGTTTGTTTTGTCCCGAGTAGTCTATCTCCCCGGTTTTTTTCCAGTGGAGATTATTTTTTGGTTTTTCCCCAGTGTTTCTTTGGAGTCTCCCCAGTGAGTCTCTTTTGTTGGTTAGCCCGCATCCCAAGGAATTGTTCCTTGTGGATACTAACCTTCTTTGCTTCCCCAGTGAAGCTTCCATCTGTGTTGGCAGCTCTTCCTATTTTGGTGTCTTGTTGTGTCTGCATCTTTGCATCTCCTTGGCATCATGTTTGTTGCATTGCATATGTGTGCATCTGAGGGCAAAATTTTCGGTTATCTGTATTTAAATATCTTTCACTGTTGATTACATGAGGATCTTCATCTCTCATGTCATCAGGTGAAGATATTTAAATAGGGGCAACTGTTGTACCCCAAATTTTACCCTCATTTTTTTGCTAGTTGATGTTTTATTTATTGTTCTCTATTTTAACTTAATATTTAATTTAATATCTTTATCTGTCTTTATTTTAATTTATATTCAATGTGGCCTATTTTTATTTCATTTATATTTAAGTTGTTTTATTTTTATTAATTTAAATTAATCTTAATTTAATTTAATTTAATTTTAATAATTAGTTTAAATAATTAGATTAATTATTCATTTAGTTTATTTTTCTAACTAATTTTAATTTAGAATATTAATTAGTTTATTATTATTTTTATTAATCATATTATTAAAAAAGAAGCATTATCCATTTTCACATCAATTATCCATTTATCTTTGACCATAAACCATTTTTCAATTTTAGTTCAAAGCCATCCAAATATCAATTTCCAATCTCAAGATCAACTTCAAAATCCAATTTAAATTCAAGTGTTTCAAGTTCAAGTTTCAATTCTAATTAATTTCAAGATTTCAATTTAATTTCAATTCAATTCCAATTTTTCATCCAAGTTTCAAGTTTCAATATTTGAATCATTTATTTGCCAATTCCAATTCAAATTTAATTCATGTCTCAAGTTTATGTCTCAATTCAATTTAATTTCAAAATCCATTCCCAATTATCCATTTAAATCCATTTTTCATTGTTTATCCAATCAAATCCATTTGTCAATTTCCAAAGTTATTATCTAGTGCTAATTCCACAAATTCTTTTTTTCCAAATTCTTTTTTAATTTGCTTCTTTTAAAACCAAATTATCAAGCCCATATTTCTTAGGCCCACATGTTACAACAAATTATACAAAAAAACAAAATTTACACTCCAAGACGTTATTCAGGCGCTCCAATTCCTGCTACTATCCGACTATGCTTCCAAAACCGTACGAAATCTCAGCAACATGCCATAAAGCTTCAAAACCTTGTCTGTTAGTGACAAGGACTTGTCATAATGGCTACCTGCAAAAAAACCGAAAAGGAGGAAAAAAGAAAAGGATGAAATGAAACGGGAGAATACGTTTCCTCCTCATCTGTCTCCAATAAAAACCTGGCCTTTGAACATTTAGGGGGGGGGGGGAGAAAACCCACTGAACATCAACACAACAACATCGTGTACTGTAAAAACCATACTCTCTGTATCAATAAACAACATATCCTCACCTCTCCTTCATTACAGAAGCCAAGAGAAAATAAAAAACACAACCATGAACTTCGAACACACTCCCTTCAATCTACGCTTCCTCCGCCGTGGACACAACAAACCATCCCTTTATCACCAACTTCAAACCTCCACCGAAATCCTTTACTTCCCCTGTTTCTTTCCTCAACCCTCCGACCACAACCTTCAACACAACTCTTAACTCCCACTCTTCAACCGAACCCGCCTGGAAACCTTCACATCTGTTCTCAGAATCACTTCAAAACCCAAAGAACTGCTTCTCCCTTCAACCCCATTCCTTCGAAAACCAAATCAAACTAGAAAGAAGAGATGAATTAGAAAGAGAAGAAGGAGAGATTGAAATTCCAATCAAACGAAACCTGAATCGAGACGGAAAACGGTGAAGGGAAAGGTTGATTTTGCTTCACTTGGGTCGTACCGTCGTTTGTGATTTTCCCCTTTTCCTTTCTCGCTTGTTGTTGGGTTGTTGTTTTTTAACAGAGTTTAGCGAATGATACAGGGGTTTGTTCACTTGAGGTTTGTGTTTAAAGGTGAAATGTGGTGGCAGCTGATCAGCGGGGCCACGTTAGTTTTGTTTCTTTTCCTTTGAAATGAAATGAACAAATCCTTTTGGCTGTTGGGATGACATTGAGTTCATCACGTGCTGATGGATCTAATAGGTCTTTGGGTGATGGTGGATGATGGGCCATAAGCCCAAAGGATTCCATCCACTTCATATTCACCACCGCCTATTCATACACACATCCCACATCCTGCGCCCCCTGTTTTTTTTTTCTTTTTTTTTGTTGTTTTTCTCAATGGTTTTTTTGGGCTTTGCTAAGCCCATGTTAGTGCTGACACCATCCTACTTTCATACACACACCCTTCTAAATCCAGCGCCCCCCTCCTTTTCTTTTTTAAAAAAATCATTTTTTTCATCTTATTAACTTTTTTAACAAGTTTTTGAGTTTTTAATCTCTAGCCTTTCTATTGTTTTTACTAATGTTAATCCACTTAACTTAGTGGTTCATTTTATTTCAATATTTTTGGCCTATGACATTATAAGAATCTTGATTTTGTTGATTATTTCAAAATCACTAAAAATCTAGATTTGTAGGAGGCCCGTTTCTATTTTCTTTATTTTGGTCGATGAAGGTTAAAAATCTAAGATTATCGATTTGTCGATTAAATCTTGATTTAGACGAGACTAGTCTTATTTTTATTCCGATTCTATTTTGGTCGATGAAAGTCAAATGTCAAGATTATCGATTTATCGATTTAAATCTTGATTAAGATGAGATCAACCTTATTTTTATTCCATAATCTTTATTTAGGCCGATGACGTTACACAAATCTTGACTTTGATCATTTCAAGTCAATAAAGTCTTGATAAATGTGAGGCCACTTTTTATTTATTTTTGTTGGTCAATGAAAGTCAGAATCAAGATTATCGATTTCCCGATTAAATCTTAATTTAGACGAGACCGATTTTATTTTTCATTTCGATTTCACTTTCTTTATTTTGGTCGATGACATAACAAACCTCTTGGTTTGGTTGATTTCATTGAGTTGACAAAACTTTGATCAACATGAGACCACTTTCTTATTATTTCAGTTCTTTACTATTTAGTCGATGAAAGTCAAGAATCATTGATTATCGATTTCTCGATTAAATCTTGATTAAGGCGAGACTATTTCTACTTTATTGCATCTCATATGTTATTCATGTTTGTTGTATCATCATATTTGCATTCTTAACTTGTTATCTTTTAGCATCCTTACAACTATTATCTTTCCCCCCATTCCAAAGGAAGGTGAATTAATGTTGACTCTTAAAGTCATAGCCTCCATCTTACCTTAGTAGCCTCATCAGAGCTTGCCCTCATTTCTTGGCCTCATGAGAGCCATGGAATTATAACTAGCCTTAGGAGAGAGTTCTTACACTCTTGGTGATATTCATCCTAATGAATACTCACTTTCCCTATTGACTAAAACTTCAACATAGGACCATTATAACTTAGATTTAGAGAGTTCTTGAACTCTAGAATGAGCTTATACTCATTCTCCCCTGTGGACTTTGACCATTGTCAAAAGTTCATTACTTAGTAGAACTACGCATACTCTGATTCTATACCCGAGGATACGTAGGCGTAAGGTGCGATGCCTTATCGAGTATACTTAGACACTAACCCCTAGGGTTTCAACCTTTAGTATAGAACCCTTAGCAAGCGAGTAAGATATAACAATTTAAAACAAGAGGCTCCCTTAGAGTACTACGGACGTTTAGGGTGCTAATACCTTCCCTAGGGGAAACCAACCCCCGAACCTTAGATCTCCCCCCTTTAGGTTTTTTCTAACGATCTTGAACCTTTCCTTTGGATAAATCAAAGTCGGTTGTAAAAGAAATATCATACAAGTTAATTAATAGCTTGTTATCCGATTTTCACCGCAACAGAAATGGCGACTTCACTGGGGAGAATACATATTTTTGAGGGTTAAGCACACCTTTGTTTTACTTGTTTTATTTATGATTGCTTATTATATTTGTGTATATCTGTTTGATTGCCTGTATATATGCTTTGCTTGATTATTTTGTTGGCTTGGTTCTTGAGTGCTGAGATAAATCCTATACCCGGATTTCGAGTGCACTTATGATAGGACGATGGTATATTCAAGGAGGCTTTGAAGGAGTCGATTCTTGAAAAAGTTAACTTGAGACACCATCACTCAGTTGAGGCCCTCTTGAGAGTCTAGTTATGTTGAACGAATTCGTTCGTGAAAACGTGCTACTCTCGACCTAGGAGCCCATGATATTGAGAACTATAGTTACCAAACCCCACTTGGCCTTTTAGGATGTAGTGCGGTGACCATGATGGAGTCTATTTCTGAATTGGTTGTCACGTGATACTACACTCAGACGAGATTCTCTTGAGAATATTATTGATTACCAAGTTAATTGGGAAGTCGATAATATCTGAAAGATGGATTGTCGACTCTGGGAACCTTTTTAGAACCCTGTTCTGCAGATGAAAACCCATAGTACACACCTTTTGGGATGGGTAGACCATGGCTCCATTCATGAGACCTATAAACCCAAGATTTGTATGTTTTGTCGTGTGTTTGCTCTATGTTTGTGCTCGTGTGCTTTATGCATCTCTACATTCAAGCATTCCAAGTCCTTTGGTTTCGAGGAACTCAAATGTTTGTTTCCTTTTCAAAAGATCAACAGAGCTTGAATTTAAAAAAAAACAAAACTTCTTCAGTTTTTCCAAAAGAATTTCTCGCAACTTGCCTTTGAGTCCCTTGAAACCATTTGGCTTGCATTAGCATCTCATTTGCATCATGTCATAGCATGTGCATTTCTTCTCTGTCTTCGTCTCATGTCGCCGTTTTCCCTTCAGAATCATCTTTGAATCGTCGCCCGAGCCTAAACTCGACAAAGAATGTCTGAACAATACTGGGAAATGGACAGAGTCAACCATGAATTGAGAGAACTCCGAGGAGGAATGGGGCAGTTTCTGGAAACTATGAAGGTCACGCTAGCAACGATGAAGGAAATTTGGTGGTGAAGACTTTTTTCCGTTCGGACTCGGAAACTGAAATCTTTGGTTGGCTGTGTTTTGTATTTTAGTTGTATTTCCTTTAATTGTATTGATATTTGCATATGAGCTTTGTTGTACCTTTAAATTGGCAACATTAATGAAATAATCCATTCGTTTCACTCATTTACTTTTATTTTCATAAAAGCAAAAATATATATCTTTTTCACCCCTTTTTCAAACTTTTGTTAAAGCAAAGATTAGGGAGGATGATGAAAACCTCATGTTCATAATTCTGTGGTATACTTTCAAATTAACTTCGCCGAGGATGTAAGGCATTGTTTCACATTTCCTAAACATTGGAGAAGTAAGGATGATAATCCCTTGTTAACCCCTTCGAGCCTAGAAGTAGGAGTTTTCTTTCCTTACACAAAAAATATAACCTTAAATCTCAACCTTGGGGGAAGGATAGTTCTCAGTTTAACTCGGTTATGCATTCAAACACGAGCACTTTATATAAGGCGCCAGTCAACTTTCAAATCAAGTGACTTCCTACTTTTGGAGATTTGAACGTATATCTTGAGTTAACTGAGCGTAGGATTGGAATTCATCCCTTGTTTCATAAACCATGAACCATACCACATTACAACCCCTAAAAGACCTAATTGAGGTAAGGTTGTTTTGAAAAGCATACTACAGCAAGGTTGAGTAACCTGACTCCTAATAATCTTTGTTGCTCGTGTGTGTTGGTCACTTCCTTAATCACTAGACTCACCTTTGTTTTTGACTATTTAATCATTTCACTGTGCGTTTTTACCAAAGCTTTGTTTTCAAACTTTGCATTAAACTTTGCATTAAATTTTGCCAATTTTAATGAACAACACTTGTTTGCAATACCATTCGATATCAAGGAATCCCAACAAACGCGGTCAGCCAAGGAATTGAACTTGATAAAGGGAATTTGGCTTAGTCAGGGGCAACCAAATGTGAGGTTTGCCAATATATTATCCCAAGAGTTGAAAAATCAGAGGCAGAATTTTGTAAATTCAAAATATTGGGGAAAATATTCTTGAGATCATCTTATGACTAGTTTTGTCTTCAGTAACCTATCAGTAGGGGCAAATCCATTCCCCGGTAATTTCTACTACAGTTTGAGTATCTCGAGTATAACTGAACAGAAACAGCTATGTCAAGATTCAAAAGTTAGAAGATATTGAAGTATCGGGTATTCATCCCCTAATCTGGGGCAGTTACGCCGAGATCTCTCCAAGAGTTTGAAGATATTGAAACAACTTGTATGCCAATTCTTCTATAAAATCCTCTTGTTATCCTTTTTTGACAGACCATATAGCCTGGGGCAGATAAGATTTGAAGATGATCATTATGCCAGTGGGATGCATAAATACTTTGTTCTTGTGATATCCTCTGCTAGCTCCCCAATAAGCCGTCACTTCAGCTAATCTTGACAATTTTCCATGGATTCTCCTCCAACAAAGAAATCAAGCTCCTGATGGCGATCCCCATGATGTTATACCTCAAGTAGAATAATCTTCTCACCAATGAAGTTGTTGATTCTTCTTCTTCATCCCCAGTTTTGGTCCGACCAGTTGGGTTTGGCTGGGTACCCTTGTCGAGATGTTTTATTTCATCTCCACTCTCGCTTCCTTTTGTCTGTTTTGTCAGCATAAGCATAAGCATGGCATAAGCATTCATATGCATAGCATCTTAGCTTTTTTGCCTCCCTTTTTTTGGTGTTTTCCTAGGTTGTTCACTTTGGTGTTTATCTCCCCAAGTGACTGGGTGTGTCTATTATCTCCAATAGAGTTGTCAGCCCTAGGCATAAAGTGCCCATCCATTCTTGAAATCCCCACGGAGTTTGATTCTTCTGGATGATGGTTGGTTCAGTTATCTTTTCCACATGTGGATAAGATAAGTTGCCATTTGAGTTCCTTCCTCAATGGGAGTCTTGTTTGACTGTTTCTTTCTAGCTTGTTCCTAGATTGAACTTTGGTCCCTGGCAGGTGTGGTTTCCGAACCTACTTTTGATAGTGCATTTATTTTGCACCGTGTCTCGTAGGAAGATTCTTTTACGAATCCCCATTGAAGACAAAATTATTTCTCCAACAGTGTTGTGATATCAACATCTCTTTCGAATTCATACCAGTAAGTGATAATTTCCTTGAGAAGCTTGTTTTGCTATCATTACTTTTACAACGATAAGTGGCCATCTCTCTCACGAGAAGCTTATCTGTCCTTGATTTTACCTCTAATCAACTGCTTTTTCCGTCAATCCTTTGGCGATGTCAGTTTCTTTCCATCAACCCCTTTGATGATGTCAATCTTTATCTAAATCAACTGTGTTTTCCGTCAATCCTTTGGCGATGTCAGATTGTATCTCCATCAACCCTTTGATGATGTCGCATTTTGATCAACTGCTTTTTCCGTCAATCAATTGACGATGTCAGTTTTCTTTCCATCAATCCTCTGGTGATGTAAACCTTCGATTCAATTACCCCTTACCGTCAATCCTTTGACAATGTGAATCTTTACTTCCCCAGTGGAGTAAAAACATTCCCGGTATGTCCAAAATCTTTGTCTAAGCTATGATTAGGTTTGGTCACCACCTTTGAGTGCTAGATTTTGACTCCTTGTGCTTTGTTTTGCTTGTGGTCTTTTGTTTGTGCCTGTCTTTATTTCCCCAGTGAAGTAAAGACATTCCCGGTTTGCTTGGTGTCGTGCTTGTTCGGTCTTACCTTTGCGCGCCAGATTTGAATCTTTAAACCTTTTTCTGTTCCCCAAGAAGTTTTACATTAAAGATTTTTAAAACTTGTTCTTGTTTGAATCGTGTCAAACTTGAACTTGGACTTTGTTTGAATCGTGTCAAGCATTGTCTTGTGTTTTAAAACTGTTCTCGTTTGAATTGTGTCAAACTTGAACTTGGACTTTGTTTGAATCATGTCAAGCATTGTCTTGTGTTTTAAAGCTGTTCTCGTTTGAATCGTGTCAAACTTGAACTTGGACTTTGTGTGAATCGTGTCAAGCATTGTCTTGTGTTTTAAAACTGTTCTCGTTTGAATCGTGTCAAACTTGAACTTGGACTTTGTTTGAATCGTGTCAAGCATTGTCTTGTGTTTTAAAACTGTTCTCGTTTGAATCGTGTCAAACCTGAACAGAGTCTTTGTTCGAATCGTGTCGGACACTGCCTCTTGTTTTAAAACCGTTCTTGTTCGAATCGTGTCGAACTTGAACTTGGACTTTGTTTGAATCGTGTCAAGCACTGTCTTCTTGTTTTAAAACCGTTCTTGTTCGAATCGTGTCGGACATTGAACCCTTACCTTGGACTTTTGAAAACTTGCTTTAAGCTAAGCTTCTTGGAACAAATTTCTTCAACCTTATAAGACTCATATCTGGTGCGCAGAGTTTGTCTCTATCTTCCTGGCTTTTCTTGAAGATCCCATTTTGAAATCTTCAGTATAAGATCCCCAGGAAGTCTTCGCTTAGTTGTCTGTCTTTTTGTTAGGCTGATCCCCGGATCAGGTTTTTCTTTCTGGTTTCATGCCCAGGAAGAGTGTGAGTTTGTTTTGTCCCGAGTAGTCTATCTCCCCGGTTTTTTTCCAGTGGAGATTATTTTTTGGTTTTTCCCCAGTGTTTCTTTGGAGTCTCCCCAGTGAGTCTCTTTTGTTGGTTAGCCCGCATCCCAAGGAATTGTTCCTTGTGGATACTAACCTTCTTTGCTTCCCCAGTGAAGCTTCCCTCTGTGTTGGCAGCTCTTCCTATTTTGGTGTCTTGTTGTGTCTGCATCTTTGCATCTCCTTGGCATCATGTTTGTTGCATTGCATATGTGTGCATCTGAGGGCAAAATTTTCGGTTATCTGTATTTAAATATCTTTCACTGTTGATTACATGAGGATCTTCATCTCTCATGTCATCAGGTGAAGATATTTAAATAGGGGCAACTGTTGTACCCCAAATTTTACCCTCATTTTTTTGCTAGTTGATGTTTTATTTATTGTTCTCTATTTTAACTTAATATTTAATTTAATATCTTTATCTGTCTTTATTTTAATTTATATTCAATGTGGCCTATTTTTATTTCATTTATATTTAAGTTGTTTTATTTTTATTAATTTAAATTAATCTTAATTTAATTTAATTTAATTTTAATAATTAGTTTAAATAATTAGATTAATTATTCATTTAGTTTATTTTTCTAACTAATTTTAATTTAGAATATTAATTAGTTTATTATTATTTTTATTAATCATATTATTAAAAAAGAAGCATTATCCATTTTCACATCAATTATCCATTTATCTTTGACCATAAACCATTTTTCAATTTTAGTTCAAAGCCATCCAAATATCAATTTCCAATCTCAAGATCAACTTCAAAATCCAATTTAAATTCAAGTGTTTCAAGTTCAAGTTTCAATTCTAATTAATTTCAAGATTTCAATTTAATTTCAATTCAATTCCAATTTTTCATCCAAGTTTCAAGTTTCAATATTTGAATCATTTATTTGCCAATTCCAATTCAAATTTAATTCATGTCTCAAGTTTATGTCTCAATTCAATTTAATTTCAAAATCCATTCCCAATTATCCATTTAAATCCATTTTTCATTGTTTATCCAATCAAATCCATTTGTCAATTTCCAAAGTTATTATCTAGTGCTAATTCCACAAATTCTTTTTTTCCAAATTCTTTTTTAATTTGCTTCTTTTAAAACCAAATTATCAAGCCCATATTTCTTAGGCCCACATGTTACAACAAATTATACAAAAAAACAAAATTTACACTCCAAGACGTTATTCAGGCGCTCCAATTCCTGCTACTATCCGACTATGCTTCCAAAACCGTACGAAATCTCAGCAACATGCCATAAAGCTTCAAAACCTTGTCTGTTAGTGACAAGGACTTGTCATAATGGCTACCTGCAAAAAAACCGAAAAGGAGGAAAAAAGAAAAGGATGAAATGAAACGGGAGAATACGTTTCCTCCTCATCTGTCTCCAATAAAAACCTGGCCTTTGAACATTTAGGGGGGGGGGGAGAAAACCCACTGAACATCAACACAACAACATCGTGTACTGTAAAAACCATACTCTCTGTATCAATAAACAACATATCCTCACCTCTCCTTCATTACAGAAGCCAAGAGAAAATAAAAAACACAACCATGAACTTCGAACACACTCCCTTCAATCTACGCTTCCTCCGCCGTGGACACAACAAACCATCCCTTTATCACCAACTTCAAACCTCCACCGAAATCCTTTACTTCCCCTGTTTCTTTCCTCAACCCTCCGACCACAACCTTCAACACAACTCTTAACCCCCACTCTTCAACCGAACCCGCCTGGAAACCTTCACATCTGTTCTCAGAATCACTTCAAAACCCAAAGAACTGCTTCTCCCTTCAACCCCATTCCTTCGAAAACCAAATCAAACTAGAAAGAAGAGATGAATTAGAAAGAGAAGAAGGAGAGATTGAAATTCCAATCAAACGAAACCTGAATCGAGACGGAAAACGGTGAAGGGAAAGGTTGATTTTGCTTCACTTGGGTCGTACCGTCGTTTGTGATTTTCCCCTTTTCCTTTCTCGCTTGTTGTTGGGTTGTTGTTTTTTAACAGAGTTTAGCGAATGATACAGGGGTTTGTTCACTTGAGGTTTGTGTTTAAAGGTGAAATGTGGTGGCAGCTGATCAGCGGGGCCACGTTAGTTTTGTTTCTTTTCCTTTGAAATGAAATGAACAAATCCTTTTGGCTGTTGGGATGACATTGAGTTCATCACGTGCTGATGGATCTAATAGGTCTTTGGGTGATGGTGGATGATGGGCCATAAGCCCAAAGGATTCCATCCACTTCATATTCACCACCGCCTATTCATACACACATCCCACATCCTGCGCCCCCTGTTTTTTATTTTCTTTTTTTTTGTTGTTTTTCTCAATGGTTTTTTTGGGCTTTGCTAAGCCCATGTTAGTGCTGACACCATCCTACTTTCATACACACACCCTTCTAAATCCAGCGCCCCCCTCCTTTTCTTTTTTAAAAAAATCATTTTTTTCATCTTATTAACTTTTTTAACAAGTTTTTGAGTTTTTAATCTCTAGCCTTTCTATTGTTTTTACTAATGTTAATCCACTTAACTTAGTGGTTCATTTTATTTCAATATTTTTGGCCTATGACATTATAAGAATCTTGATTTTGTTGATTATTTCAAAATCACTAAAAATCTAGATTTGTAGGAGGCCCGTTTCTATTTTCTTTATTTTGGTCGATGAAGGTTAAAAATCTAAGATTATCGATTTGTCGATTAAATCTTGATTTAGACGAGACTAGTCTTATTTTTATTCCGATTCTATTTTGGTCGATGAAAGTCAAATGTCAAGATTATCGATTTATCGATTTAAATCTTGATTAAGATGAGATCAACCTTATTTTTATTCCATAATCTTTATTTAGGCCGATGACGTTACACAAATCTTGACTTTGATCATTTCAAGTCAATAAAGTCTTGATAAATGTGAGGCCACTTTTTATTTATTTTTGTTGGTCAATGAAAGTCAGAATCAAGATTATCGATTTCCCGATTAAATCTTAATTTAGACGAGACCGATCTAATTTTTCATTTCGATTTCACTTTCTTTATTTTGGTCGATGACATAACAAACCTCTTGGTTTGGTTGATTTTATTGAGTTGACAAAACTTTGATCAACATGAGACCACTTTCTTATTATTTCAGTTCTTTACTATTTAGTCGATTAAAGTCAAGAATCATTGATTATCGAGTTCTCGATTAAATCTTGATTAAGACGAGACTATTTCTACTTTATTGCATCTCATATGTTATTCATGTTTGTTGTATCATCATATTTGCATTCTTAACTTGTTATCTTTTAGCATCCTTACAACTATTATCTTTCCCCCCATTCCAAAGGAAGGTGAATTAATGTTGACTGTTAAAGTCATAGCCCCCATCTTACCTTAGTAGCCACATAAGAGCTTGCCCTCATTTCTTGGCCTCATGAGAGCCATGGAATTATAACTAGCCTTAGGAGAGAGTTCTTACACTCTTGATGATATTCATCCTAATGAATACTCACTTTCCCTATTGACTAAAACTTCAACATAGGACCATTATAACTTAGATTTAGAGAGTTCTTGAACTCTAGAATGAGCTTATACTCATTCTCCCCTGTGGACTTTGACCATAGTCAAAAGTTCATTACTTAGTAGAACTACGCATACTCTGATTCTATACCTGTGGATACGTAGGCGTAAGGTGCGATGCCTTATCGAGTATACTTAGATACTAACCCCTAGGGTTTCAACCTTTAGTATAGAGCCCTTAGCAAGCGAGTGAGATATAACAATTTAAAACAAGAGGCTCCCGTAGAGTACTACGGATGTTTAGGGTGCTAATACCTTCGCTAGGCGTAACCAACCCCCGAACCTTAGATCTCCCCCCTTTAGGTTTTTTCTAACGATCTTGAACCTTTCCTTTGGATAAATCAAAGTCGGTTGTAAAAGAAATATGATGCAAGTTATCCGATTTTCACCGCAACAGTTAGTTTCACATATTTTACGCCCAAATAAACGGGGGTACTCAAGAGTAGATAGTGCAAAAATCCATCTTGTGTATATCCTTATGCACAAGATTCGCATCAACTAGCCACACTACTTTGTTTCATGAATGTTCGCCATCAATGAATGTAATAAAGGTACATCCTTCTGCTACACATCTGTGGTCTCAAAAATTCTCAATTTCTTTAATATTGGTGTGTCAAACCTGTTGCTCATCTCGCCTGTACCAGTTTAAGAATTCTCCCAACGCACCTTAACAAATATGGGGTACTTCTGGGATGAATAACGTCAAGCATATTATCTCAGGTTGGGAATGTAACACCCTTTTTCTACCCAACAAACATCACGAATAAAACAACAATTTAATCAGAGTAAAGTCCCAAAAAGGGCATCACATATCATCGCAATATATCAAATAACCACCTGTCCCGTAACTTGAGTTTTACCATCTTGAATTCATTTAAACACCACGCAGCAGAAATCAAAACTTAAAGAAACATTTTTATAATCCAAAACTTCTTAAAATAAAACTCATGAAAACATCATGCCAACAAAATAAAAGAACATAAATCTTTCGACTCAAATGTCCCGACCCGATGTTATATATCAGAGCGGACCCTCTAATCGACGGAGAAATCAAAATACATCAAAATCTAAATCTTTATGCGCCAAGGAAGCTAAGCCTGATCATCTGCACGTTACTCACGTAGAGTCAACATTCAAACAGGCAGGGTGAGTAATCACGAATCAATATATAAGATATAAGTAAAAGATAAAGCACAAGCACAACATCATCATGTCATTCACAACATCAAAATACATCAATCACATCAATATAATGCAATGCCACACAATATGCAATGCAACATCGTAGAATCATGCATGTGGTACCAACTCATCATAATAGATGGACACTGGGCCATCACCCTCCAAAAATCCCCACCAATAGGATCGATTCTACACAAGAACCGGAACACGTCATAAAACACCTCAATCCACACAATGGGATTGAAGCCACCAAATGGGCCGAAGTCCTAAGTATGCCATGAATGCATGATGCAAATTGTCATAATTACATCATCATCAAACAAACATCATTATATAACACCAAGCCGCACTCGCCAATATTCGTCATTATACCTCACAATTCGTCACATCATGTTCATCACATAAAAATCCCCGATTTTTATCCCATTCATCTTCATCACTAGTTTACTGGTGTCTTATTACCTCATCATAGCCATACGTCTAAAAAAACGCATCACAAACGAAATCGGGACATAAATCGCAAAAAACGGGAAAATCTGCCCACAGCCCTGCCCATACGCGTAATGCCCATCCTGTTACGCGTATGGCTCACTTTCACGCTCCTGGCCTGTGTATCATACGCGTAGGGCCCCTTGCCCAGGCCTCCCATACGCATAATGCCTTCCTTGTTATGCGTATCACTAGAGGGGTTTCCCTCTCAAAATTCCCTTCAGATTCCCCCTTACGTGTAATGGCTAGCCCATACGCGTAAGGCACTTTTCCCAAGAACCCATACGCGTAATGCCATCTCATACGCCTATGCCTTTCCTCCTCAGCTTCCCATACGCGTATCTCCATCTTATACGCGTATGGCCTACAATCTCCTACGCGTATGCTATGCGTACTAGTAGAGGGCCAGGCTGGCCCTGGGGACGGGTGCATATGCTATGCGTATCACCCCAGGATTGTCCCCTATTACGCGCAGCGCCTCCCCTATTACACGTAATTCCAGAAATCACCACAAATTCAGATTTCGCATCTAAACAAAAAACTCTTCATTCCAGCCCCTTCGATCCACCAAAATCAAACTAAAACCAGCTTCGATTCATCACAAATCTATGTTTTTATCTTACTTCATTGTCTTCATCAGTTTCTTCCTAATTATTAAGTCCTAATTAGTAAATTCCAATTTTGATTTCAGATCTGGTTTGTTTTACATGTTCACCACAGCAACGACAATTGTTCACACGAATTCTACATCACTTACAGCACATCATACAGAATGCATCACAGAAATCGTTACACATACAGAGTTACAAAAATCGCCACAGATTCGTCCCAGATTCAGCACAAATTCATCAAAAACGCAAACAAACAAATTACCTCTACCTTAAACATATATCAAACATATGAACCCGAATTACCCCCCATACCTCGAATTTTCTAGCAAAAGCTTCTTCGTTTGGGGTTCTACGGTTGATTCCTTGTTTAAGCCTTCTTTCCTCAACTTTCTCTTCACTTCTTAGGGTTGCACAAACTAATTCTCATAATTCCCTATTTTCTTTTGTTAAACCTATCTTTTGGGCCTTAATCATGGTTTACCCGTATTGTCCTCAATTAACCCTCTCATTATTACCGTCTTACCCTTAATGGTCCTCCTAATTATTTTAAATAATAATAATAATAATAATAATAATAATAATAATAACGATAATAATAATAAATCATAATCTAATTATTAAAATTATCTTACTATTATTACTAACAAAATAATCTAATAAGTTTCTACATCTAAGAAACTTTAATGTTCCCTTAACCCAAGGTTACCCCACAGCACCACACAAAGTCATCAACGTTACAAAATCCATCAAAATTCACCAAAACACTGAATAATCATAATAATTCAATTAAATAAATATTATAATTATTTTTGGGTGTTACAAGGAAAACATGGACGAAAGGTGTACAACTTTGATGATCCTACAGAATTTGCTGACTCCACTACTGAGCAACAAGGTGGAGATGATGAACCAATGCAGATGTGGAACATGTAGTTGTTTAGAGGAATAAAGATGCTCATGAAGATCGATCCTCCATCACTTAGCTTCTTCAAAATATACTGATCAAACAAGACGCTAAAATCGAACAGCTCCGCAATATGCAAGAACATATGCAACAACATAGTCATGCATTCATCACATATAATCCATCTACATTCACATCAATTGTATAACAACATACACATTTATCCAAACAAATCAATTTACGGTTTACCGGAAAAGTCGGCTAAAAGTCAGCTAAAAATAATATTTTTCATCACCATCAAATAGAACATATTTTTAGCTTCAGTTTGATATAAAGAACAACTCAATCGGATAAACGACGAAAAAGTTACAGACTTTTAAAGAAAACATTTTTCGGAAAACTAGCAGAGTGCAATCGATTGCACTCCTGATGCAATCGATTGCACAATCCCAGACTTGCAATTTTTCACCCTTTACATATGTGCAATCGATTTGCATCCTGCTGCAATCGATTGCACCTGTTAAAAACCAGAAAAAACAGCTGCTGCCCATACACAAAACCCTCCGGAAACCCGACCGATTCAATTCTATGATACGAAACAAATACACAGTAATCCTTACCAAATATATATCAACGTTTTAGGACCATAAAACGATAATTCTACGACGTTCGATTTTCACTCGAAATCTCACATTCTTAAAACCCAAAAATGTCAAAACTCACAATATCAACCGATTTCAACCAAACGAGTTTCTATAATCTCGGCCTAACCTCATACGACTAATCTACGCAATTTATTTCGAAATTCATCCGTGAAAACATCGATTCCTATCGATTTCCTACAATTCGACCTAAACGGAAAAATATGGAAAACCAACCAAAACATCCACACAAAACACATACATAATCATACACAAAGTTAGGATAACAATATTTCACACCCTTACCCGATTAATCGCGCTTGAAACGGACGAATACTCGATTTCTCCTCTTTTCCTCTTCTCCCTTTTCTTTCCTATCTTTTCTCTTCTCTTCTCTTTCTTTCTCTTTTCTTTTTCTTTTCTCTCTTTTTCTTTCCACTTTCTATTTATAAAATATCTACTACCCAAATGACCAAAATACCCCTCCGCTCAAATATCTCCCAAAAGCTCTCAAAATGCGATAAAACATAATCACGATGAAAAATAATATATTCTCAAATAAAAGTCAAGAATAAAATAATATAATAATAAAAATAATTAAATCGACTCGATTAATTAAATAAGACGAAACCGGGGCGTTACAACTCTCCCCCACTTAGACATTTTCGTCCTCGAAAATATACCGAGATGAACAACACGACTCTCGCATCCGACTAACAAACCAACATGCCAACAAAAGGCACACCACAAATAACACAACTGACAAACCACCGTGCTCACATCAGATACAACAACGGCACGACAACGACGACAAGATGCAAAGCCCATACGATGCACTTGACGACCAACTCACAACTCAAGGAAAACCACGATACCAACACACAGGTTCACTCTAGAACCGAAACACAACAAGATCGTTACCATCACCACATGTAACACTCCCCTAATTCACCACAAGAAATTAGCCACACACACTCGAACCATCACGATGGAAACGAGGCAACAACACAAACAAGAACACAAGTTCCACGACACAACATCGATTCCACAACCTCTACAAAACCAGAATACCAACATCCTTGTCACACAACCTTATTACAACAATGCTACGATTCCCAATCGAACATATAACCAAAACATCCATCTACATAGTAGCCCATGAATAATATTTAAACCTTTCACCTAACACTTCCATTCTGAAACGTCCAATGGTCTCATCATTCCTTCATGTTCTCAATGTTCAACCTATGAACTCTTACAAGTCCCACACGTAAATACAAAATGTACCACCTCACGCTTCCGCTGAGCACTCTGATTACTCGCAACCATCAAAACTATCAATTTCACGTCCAAAGTCTAACTCTTTCTCATATTCGCCAAAAATCATTGTTCACTTTAATATTACCAACCTCACACTCTCCTGTGTTAGCTCAAACACCATACACAAGTCTCAGAATTGCTCAAATAATTCTAACTCCCTGACCATCAAAATAGACATGCATAGAAACTTTCGACTTAACTTTTCAGGCACAACAACATCTTTTCCCCGAAGGATAATCCAAGCCAAATTCATAACTCATCACGAACTCTAACCATCCTTGTTGTCTCATACTCTATTCCTTTAGACTAAACAAGTACTCAATATCCTTGCGATTACCAAACACTTCGAACCTAGAACCATAAATATAATACCTCCAACTATTCCAACACAATACCACCGCAACCAATTCCAAATCCATAATAATACAGATCCTTTTATAAATCCTCAATTGTCGTAAAGCATAAGCCATGACTTTACCCTCTTGCATTACCACATTGACTAAACTCATCAAAGACACATCACAATACCCCACAACCAGTTTATTAGGATCACACAAAATCAAAGCTGAAACCGTAGCCAACTTCTACTCCAGCTCACCAAAACTTACTCACAACGAACATCCAAACAAACGACTCACCCTTTGTAAGTCAACTGAGATACCAGAAGTACGAACTTACCAAAGTCTTCCATAACCTGTAATAACAACCAACTGAGCCCAAAAGTTCCTAATCTCCTTAACTAACTTCGGAGCCTCTCATGTAGAACTACATCTACTTCCGATGGATCCATTAACCATACTCTCATCTGAAATAACATTTCCAAGAAACTAACCCTTTTCAACCAAAATTCTCACTCGAATAACTTAGCATAAAACTTCGTCTCTTTTCAACACTTGTAATTCAAATCTCAAACACTTTACTCATTCTTCCTCTGAGTTTATAACAAATCCAAATATCCTCAATCGAAACCACTACGAACTTATCCAATTAAATATGGAAGATACGATTCCTCTACTCCATAAACATTAGAGACGCGTTACTAACACCAAATACCATCACTGTACGTTGCAATTCCCAACCAAAATCCAAAAGATATAAATCCTTAAAGCTTTTGCAAAACTTTTCACTGGGTAACTGGTTACTCACATACAAGCTTAACCGAGTAAATAACAACCTATTCCGAGGATAACAAACCTAACCAGTCACATTAAATCGATCAAAGCCTCAACTCACACAATTCACCACTCTTATCAAACATTCCAAACAATTGTAACTCACTCAAACTCAACCAAACCATTCTAGTCATCTGTTCTTGAAAGTGGACACTTATTCTCAATCATTACCTTATTCGACTGTTAGTAATCCATACCCAATTTCTTCTCCTGACCGTCCAATTCCGCAATTCCAACATGTATCAACAACTAACCAAAAAGAATTCTCAAACACAATGTTACATCCACCCACAAGGGTTTCCTCACAATGTCCATTAATGCCTTAAAACTCCAAAGACTCCAAACCCACCAGAACTCTAAGTATGTTGTCCATAGTCTCAATACCATTATACTTGTTATTCCATTTCATCATCCTTCCTTTTGTTACCAATAATAATGGAGCTCTCTAAGACAACACCTTAATGTTCCATCCAAAAACACATCTGAAAACTATGCCCAACTGACGGCCCATCACTGCGACTTCCTGCCAATTCCCAGAACACTACCATCACAGACAAAACAAACATCTTATTCCCATCTACTAAGAGTTTCCTACTTACTTAGCAGAGATAAACCTCAACTATTCACCTTCGTCCAATTAAGTTCAATCTCTACTCTCTGTGAAGCAGTCCTTAAATAAAACCTAATCATTCTCTCTCAATGACTTCCCAACTGGACTAACATACCAAAACCTCTAATCGATTTCATCTTCCGATATTAGCATCTTCATCGACTCATCAAAACAATCTGTAATCATCTCCTTAAATTCCAAACAATTCATTTCACACACTATCAAAGCCGGAAAGACCCGCCTATTCCATCCAACATAATTTCTATCTGCTATCAACAAGAGATTAAGGGTGATCAGTTCCTCAATTTGCCAATAGACAGTCGACAATCATGATGGGGCATAAACCGTCTTTACCAAACTATAATAGCCTTTCTTGCATCCTATACACAAAACTACCTAAGGCACAAATCCTTAGTTGACATAAACCTTACCTCCGCATTTCTTACGGAATCGGGAACAACACTGTCCAAACAACACTTACAATCTTGCAATTCACAACACACTGAGCCGGCGCTCCACACCTGAAGCAACATGGAGAAGTACCAGCTTCTCCCCCACTTATCTCATTCTAACTCCTGAAAACAAAGGATTAGAAACCAGAATGTACTGACAGTGTTTCACACACATATCACGTACTAAGGGGCAAACAACAATGACAGTATTCAACTGTCACACCAACAGACTCAACAACTGACTCAACACTGGCTCTGATACCACTTAATGTAACACCCCCTTTCTATACCCCCAAATAATCAAATAAATCATTTAGGCACGTATTGGAAATTTCATCAGAGTATAATTGTAAACACGGCATAAAAAGGTATGTCACATTATGCTTGAAATTAAAACATACAACACCTGCTCAACAAATGATATGCAACAGTGGGGTAACTCTCAAACAACGAAGAATCTCAGTCCTTATACCCACATCTCAATATTTAGAATGAAAGCGGAAAAATCTAAACATTGATAACAACAAACATATATACATTATATATATATATTCATCAACAAGTATGATACAACAACATCATTCATGTTTATATACACAAATTCATGAGCAATATACATACACGAATGTATCACAAAAGGAATCAAACATAAGCATTCTAGCTTCCCAGTGCTACATATCAGAGCCAACCGACCAAAAAGGTATGAAGACACACTTCACAAAGACCACCAGATACCTAATCTGCAATGCCTCGTAGAGCATCATAAAACAGCAGAAGGGTGAGAAATATTATCATAATAACGTTGCATATAATTATATATCTCAACATATAATACACATATACCACATTCTCACCACAACTCATCACTATGCATGTATATATACATATAACACCAAGCATATACCATAATTCAAATACAAGGCATAACAATCCGTAATTAACGCATCTTTCACATAGGCATATTCATTCATGCTCAAATACATGTATCACCAATACATCTCAATTCATCACCATTCATTCAACATAAACACACATACATGTTTATTCACCAATGTATCATTACAAAGATACAACTCTTATCGCCATTCATCACCTCTTACTCAATATACATCGCAGGGCATATATATATATATATATATACAAAACCAAGCATATTCATCACAATGCTTATCATTCAACATAAATACATACATTCATGTTCATTCATCAATGCACATATACAAAGATGACCAATGCAAATCATAGAGACCGACTCACGACTCTATGCAAATGCAATGCGGTACCGATTCATCATCTCAAGTTCAAGTGAAGAACTTATGGGAACCATTGCTACAACCGCACATCGGCCTACAATATGATTGCTACAACCGCACCTCGGCATACAATATGATTGCTACAACCGCACCTTGGCATACAATCCGATTGCTACAACTCCACATGAGCATACAATCGTTTGTAATCATCGCTTCAACCGCATATCGGCATACGATATGACTGCTACAACCGCACCTCGGCATACAATCTGATTGCTACAACTCCACATGAGCATACAATCGTTTGTAATCATCGCTTCAACCGCATATCGGCATACGATATGATTGCTACAACCGCACCTCGGCATACAATATGATTGCTACAACCGCACCTTGGCATACAATCCGATTGCTACAACTCCACATGAGCATACAATCGTTTGTAATCATCGCTTCAACCGCATATCGGCATACGATATGACTGCTACAACCGCACCTCGGCATACAATCTGATTGCTACAACTCCACATGAGCATACAATCGTTTGTAATCATCGCTTCAACCGCATATCGGCATACGATATGATTGCTACAACCGCACCTCGGCATACAATCCGATTGCTACAACTCCACATGAGCATACAATCGTTTGTAATCATCGCTTCAACCGCATATCGGCATACGACGTTACAACAGATTCATCTTAGAATCCCACAACACAAGAATGCATATCATGATGCTTAACATACAAAATGAACCAATACACTCATGCAATGCATACTTATTCACAACATAGTCATGCATTCATCACATATAATCCATCTACATTCACATCAATTGTATAACAACATACACATTTATCCAAACAAATCAATTTACGGTTTACCGGAAAAGTCGGCTAAAAGTCGGCTAAAAATATTATTTTTCATCACCATCAAATAGAACATATTTTTAGCTTCGGTTAGATATAAAGAACAGCTCAATCGGATAAACGACAAAAAAGTTACAGACTTTTAAAGAAAACATTTTTTGGAAAACTAGCAGAGTGCAATCGATTGCACTCCTGATGCAATCGATTGTACAGTCCCAGACTTGCAATTTTTCGCCCTTTACATATGTGCAATCGATTTACATCCTGCTGCAATCGATTGCACCTGTTAAAAACCAGAAAAAACAGCTGCTGCCCATACACAAAACCCTCCGGAAACCCGACCGATTCAATTCTATGATACGAAACAAATACACAGTAATCCTTACCAAATATATATCAACGTTTTAGGACCATAAAACGATAATTCTACGACGTTCGATTTTCACCCGAAACCTCACATTCTCAAAACCCAAAAATGTCAAAACTCACAATATCAACCGATTTCAACCAAACGAGTTTCTATAATCTCGGCCTAACCTCATACGACTAATCTACGCAATTTATTTCAAAATTCATCCGTGAAAACATCGATTCCTATCGATTTCCTACAATTCGACCTAAACGGAAAAATATGGAAAACCAACCAAAACATCCACACAAAACACATACATAATCATACACAAAGTTAGGATAACAATATTTCACACCCTTACCCGATTAATCGCGCTTGAAACGGACGAATACTCGATTTCTCCACTTTTCCTCTTCTCCCTTTTCTTTCCTATCTTTTCTCTTCTCTTCTCTTTCTTTCTCTTTTCTTTTTCTTTTCTCTCTTTTTCTTTCCACTTTCTATTTATAAAATATCTACTACCCAAATGACCAAAATACCCCTCCGCTCAAATATCTCCCAAACGCTCTCAAAATGCGATAAAACATAATCACGATGAAATATAATATATTCTCAAATAAAAGTCAAGAATAAAATAATATAATAATAAAAATAATTAAATCGACTCGATTAATTAAATAAGACGAAACCGGGGCGTTACATGGGGCCTAGAGATCGCGGAAGACAGTGATGTGCAGAGTTTGAGTCATCTTTGTCGTGTGTCTTAGGATTCGTTTCTGGTTGGTCATGCATTCATTTTTTTTGTTTATGTTTCCATGCATTTTCATTTAACTTGTTTTGATGTTTTATTGTTTGGTTTATGTAATGATGCAATGGTTGTATTATGATTAATCAAAGTTAATAAATATAAGTATTGTTGTGTGACTTATTAAGCTTTGTGCTCTTTACATATGTGTTGTATGTGAGTGCACCTCATATTATTTGCAATTGCCTTTGTGTAGTATAGATTATATGCGAATTGTACATCTTTTTGATGCTTCTAACGGATTACTTTTTTTTCTCTTTTTGATGTTGTCAAAGAGGGAGAAAATTATGAAGAGGATAATGCACAAATTTTGGGAGAGTTATTAAGGATTATGCACAACTTCAGGGAAGTTATTCAGTGCACCAAAGAAAAACGCAATGGCTATAAGATTCAAGTTTTGTCATCATCATAAAAGAGGAGTATGTGAGTGCATTCTTCAATTTAGCCATGTTTTGAATGATGTCAAAACCAGGAGTATGATTTAACGTTTTTGTATATTGGGCGGAATCAACCAAAATTTAGATGTGCATTGAATTATTTTAGCCTTAGGATGCATACAAATGATTTTGAAAAGCCTTAGGCATGCCTTACACATTAAAATCCAAGATATATGTGTAAACACAGTTGCGTAGGCCGGCCTATACAAGTTCAGGCCAAACTATATAAGCATTTCCTTTAGTATAGGCCAGCACATAGATCTTACAGGCCGACCTACATGCTCCAATATTAAAGCCTGTGGATTTTGTCCATAGGTCAGCTCATTTAGGCCGACCTGAACACCTTGACAAACCGACCTATTGCTTTCATAGGCCGATCTGTAGCCTTTAAAAGCTCAAATCTTTTTTTGGATCATATTTTTTTCTTGTATCCATTTTGCCTAAGTCCACATACACATATATATACTCATTACATGCATCTTTTTCAAGCAGGGTACTAGTGAATTACCTAAACGAAACCAGATTACAAAGCATACACATCATCTTCAACCTCTCTTTTATGCATACACATAATTAAATTGCACATAATTATTTTTCGATTGGGTGACCATCTAGATTATGGTTGATAACGTACAATTAGGTTGTTGTAACAGAGAATATTGGGTTGGGATCTTTGTGTATTTAAAATAAGAAAACCAAGGTGGGGGTTTTCCTTCAAGATCGGCGTGATTTGAAGGGTTTAGACAAGATCAGGTCAACACGGATTCGACCGAGTGAAGGCCGTGGGACAAGGTGGTTTCCTTGCAAGGGAGTAGCGTGAGACGGTGAATCAGGTTTGGGAATCTTGGATTCAACAAGTGCTTGCTTGGGACAATCGGTGCATTCTAGCCGCATTGTTGGTGACTTTAGCAAGCTTTGATAAAGGGTTTGGAAGTCGTTGAATCAACAACAAACCATATGGTTTGTGGGGTTAAATTTCTTCACCTCTTGTATAAACATTTTTGCAAAGATAAGATTAATTGCAAGTATCTCAATTCGATTTCGAATTGAGGGCATACGTACTTATATCGAGGCCGGTTGGGGAACTGCCTAAACAAATCTTTGTGTCTCTTTGTCGCTTTATTTCTCTTTAATTGTTTTTCTTGCAAATTATTGATTTTGTTGTTATTTTGATTAATTCTATTGGAAATTATTTTAAATTATCTTTTAAAGTGCTAAGGTTGATATAATCATAATCACTTTGATTGTGATTGCCTTTTAACATAAACAAAACAAATAGAATTTCCAAATGTGATCAATCGCACACAAAGTGTTTCATAAATTATTTGTTAGTAATTTTATCGCTCTGTGTTCATTGGAAATAAGCATTTCCAATAGCTTGGCATTTGATTGATCCTTGAATTAATTGTTGTTGAACAATTTCTGTTCATTATCATTCCATTGGTTTTCATTACGCATATTCGAGCTTTTATGTAGTAGGTTCGGTTAGACGATTCGATTCAGATTGTTTCCGATGTGTCATATACTTTTTAAAACAAATTTTTGCCAAGAGTTTTTGGTTTTAAATTTTTGATCTATTCACCCCCTCAAGATCGTAGCCTAGCGTCTAACATTTTCCGGTTCTGAGTCCATCTTGGACTCATGACTTTGCATTTGGATTGGGCTTGATTCTACCACCTTCTGGTTTATTCCCTTTTTCTAGTATAAATATTGTAGTCTTATTTTGCAATAGTAAGGTCAAGATTTCGTTTAGAGGCCGAATGATTTTCTTCCTTGTATATTGAGTCTATTGGTGTTGGTTCAGCTTCGTTGTCGTTAGTGGTTGTGGTATGAAAGAATGGACCTCCTGGCCCAAAAATTTGAAGTCTATTAAATCTTGTTGAGTTGTTGGTGGTATTATCTCTCCTTGAGTTGAAATTTTTGGATAATAGGGTTGACTCTCAAATAATGTTACATCCATTGAATGATAAAATTTTCGGTTTGAAAGAGAGTAACACTTATACCCCTTTTAATGACTTGAGTAACTCCCAAAAAAATTACATTTTATGGATTTGGGATCAAGTTTGCTGCAATTTGGGTTGTGTATCTGAACAAAGGTTGAACATCTGAACACTTTTAGGGGAATCGAAGTAATGATTGTATTGGTTGGGTAGGATATTTTAAGGGTTGAGTGTGGAGAGTTAAAGTTAAGGATACATGAAGGAATTCAATTTATGAGATAGGTTGCAGATAGTATAACTTTTGTCCAAAATTGCTTTATAACATTTGTAGCCACCACGAGAGAGCTTGTCACCTCCAAGTGGTGACAATTCTTTCTCTCTGCCACGCCATTATTACTTCCGATTTTTCTTTCATTAGGAATACCCAAGTGATTCTTGTGTGATCATCATAAAGGTGACAGACCACCTAGCACATGTAATGTTGTTGACTCTTGATGGTCCCCACACATCACTATGAACCAAGGAAAACGGTCAGGAGGGTTACTATAGTTGGGTAGGATAAGTATTTCGTATGGTTGGCCAATTGACAAATTTCACACTGAAAATGATAAATTTTATTAAATAATGAGGGGAAAATTCTTTTCAAGTACATAACATTGGGGTGGCCTAACCTATAATGCCACAATAGGACAGATTTTTCATTGTTTGGAGGAACTATTGCACATGAGTTTGTTGTACGTTTATTCTTTGGGTCATCAACTTGAAGGATATAGAGTCCCACACATTCTTCAGCATAGCAGTTGTCTTCTCCAAGCCCAAAATCCGAAATTCACACAAGTTATGAGAGAATTTAGTAACACAATTCAAATTTTTTTCCAATTTGTGCATGGACAGCAAGTTGTAGTTGAGTTTAGGGACAAAAAGAATTGAATTTAGATTGATATTTTGTATAATAAAAAGTGAACCTTTACCAACCACCCTTAAGAGTGCACCATCATCTATCCTTACTGTTGAATGATCTTAACATGGACAATAAGAGTCAAAGACTATTATATCTCTAGTCATATAATCTGAAGCTCCAGAATCAATAATCTAAAGTTTTGTTTTACCTTTTCTAGTACTTAAGGCATACAGGAAATTACCTTGTTGGGCTACTATTGTAGTACCAATGGTTTTCCCAATGTTTTTCAGAGTTTGTTGCAGAAGTTTTTGTAAAGGTGCCATTTGGTCTTTGCTGAAAGGGGCTGGGGCAGCATTTGTCTCTCCTTCCTAAGTTTTATTATGGGTTGTGCTACCTTTAGTTTCCCTATTCCAGAATGGCCTAGCATATGGTAGTTTCCCATGGATAACCCAACCATTTTCTTGAGTGTGTCCAAGTTTATTGGAGTGATAACATCATGACCTATTCTTCCTATGTGGTTGCCGCGACTGATTTCCTCTAGCTGCCAAGGTCGGGCTTTCAACAATTTGGACAGTCACACTTTTTAATAGCATGACCTTTCTTTTGCTCTTTTCTCTTCGTACTTCTTATAACACTTCCCGCAGGTTTGGGAGTGGTTTAGTTCCAAGAACCCTCCCCCGAATTCCAACAGAAAGTTGTGAATTTTATCTCTCTCAATCAACTCCCTGTATTTCTTCTTATTAACTAGATATTTCCATTGGATTTCTTCATATGCATCCAGTTGTGCCAATGTCGACTAATTGCATTGAAGTACTCAACATGGTTTTAAATTGCGGTTGTGGTCGCGAATGTGGTTGCGGTTGTGTGTGTTGCGATTGCGTCCATTACGGTTGTTGCGATGCGTATTGTGGCGTGAATTTTTATTGAATGATAATTGAAATAAACCATTGAAAAACTCTTGATGTTAATCTTTTACATGTAAATTGAGTTTTTGAGTCTCAAACTTTGAGTTATTATGAAAATATGTGAAAAAACATGGATGAAGTTGTTTGCTGCAAATTCTAATATAGTTGGATGCATAATTTCAAATCACACAGCGATTACGGTCCGATGCGGATGCGGTGACTATCGCATCAGTAATATTGCTGACCTAAAGTTAAAACCATGGTACTCAGTGACTGAAGATTCACCTTGTCACTGATCATGCAACAGGTTTTCTATTTTGCAAAATGGAGGATGTATTATCCACATTCGAATATGTATCATTCACTGCGTCCCACATTTATTTTGCGGTATAGTTGTACATGAAAATTTTCCAATTTCATTTACTATAATATTAAGGCATTTTAATTAGTAATATAATTATGTTAGTTGTTATTTTATTTTAAATGTTGAATTGGGTTTTAGTAGTGTTTAGGCTTTTTTTTTTTTTAAGATAACATTTGATTTCATTCATTGATTTCTTCATTCTCGCAAAGAGAGTACATATATAGGACCAATTATGGATAATGAGATAAAAAAGGCCTAAACACTAAAGCCCAATTCAACATTTAAAATAAAATAACAACTAACATAATTATATTACTAATTAAAATGTCTAATTGCACCTCCTATCAGTATAGTTGTACATGAAAATTTTCCAATTTCATTTACTATAATATTAAGGAGCCAAGACATTACAAGGTTGTTTTCCAACTTCATTTTTGAAAGGATAGGATCACTTTCTTCTGGTTGTTTAGAGTCTGCAAAGATGTACCATTCCTTTTCTTTTCCTTGAAGGAAAATAAGAACATACCTCTCCCATCGGTTGAAGTTTTGGTGGTTTAATTTGTGGCTTTGATGAGAAGAGGCGCCCCTTTTGATGAGCTGGGAAGAACCATTTTTGTCTCTATTATGGACGAACTCTCTATTTTTAACTTGTCGTGGTAGGGTAAGCACTAGGTTAGAGATGAATCATCCCTTGCTCTGATACCATGCATAAAAAGGATTATTCTTATTCCTTTTGATCATTAAAAACAATTAGAAATGTTGGTTTAAATAGAATTACAACAGTATTCTGTACAATCAACTTATGCCTAAACATCAGGGACTAATTATTTCCTATTAATGCTGAAATAACTTAGAAAGGAAAGAAATAATGATACATTAGTACAAGACAGAATTGCATGATTATATCTGATATTCAAAATCTTCTACATTATTTTATATGTTAAAAGTACTCATGTACTATCATTACCATAGTTACAAGTTGCAATGGCACTCCGATTCATATCGGTACCTTGCGCACATCTAATGGAACTTGGGAACGTGGTTTCTTTATATTCATACCACATTCTTCGGATATTCTTCATGCAACATAAACATTAGTGTTGATTCAAAGTATTAAAAATATTATCTTAAAAAGCAACATGATTAGAGTCATCCATATGCGTTGATTTCATGAAAAGCTCGGAACCATTAGTGACATTGATCTTCTGACTCACTATCTCACCCTTAAGGATTGAGTAACAACCTTGTCACGGAACCATTATTGACATTGATCTTCTGACTCACCATCTCACCCTTAAGGATTGAGTGACAACCTTGTCGCGGAACCATTAGTGACATTGATCTTCTGACTCACCTTCTCACCCTTAATGATTCAGTAACAACCTTGTGTCGCAGATGCGGCATAAACTTCCTTTTTAAGGATTTAGTTTTTCTTTTACTTCTTTCTACGGTTTCTGTAGCCTTATAACTAAAAAAGCTCTACCAGTTATGAGAAATCACTATTTAAAACTTCAATAAAAAGTAAAACACTAAATACAAGTCGCAAAAAATAACATTATAATTAATAAATAATTTTTTAATTGAATTTATATTATGAGTGATTATTAATAAATATATGACTGAATTTATGACATAAAATTTTTATGGGGGATTAATATTATCACTCAATTTAGATTATAAATTTTATAACGATTTAATGGTAGTGTCCTGTCAGTGTAAGACAATTTTATACATACAACCAATTAAAATGTTTATAATTGTCACGAGTATTTTTCAAATAAAAATATGTTTTATTATTGTGACTGGTTGACCGTGTAAAATGACATTTTCTTTTTTCTCATTTTATAAACAAAAAAATTGATATATACGAAATAAAAACTATTATGTTCTGACTAGGTTTAACCGCCAAGCAGTTGCTCTACTTTTAGGAGCTTTCAGCTCATTCTAACATGGCTTTTTCTAATCTTTTCTGTTGCAGGATTGGAAATGGTTCATCCATTTCTCTTTGGCATGTGAATTGGGTGACCGACCAAGCTTTGAAGGACGCCTTCCCTGAGTTATTTGAAGTCGCCGGTACGCATAATTTGTTGGTTCAAGACGCTGGTGTTAGGATTGATGAACAATGGATTTGGAATTTTCGTGCCATTATCAGTGGTTGGGACGATTTGGAGGATCTTACCAAACAAGATTTCAAGGAAGCGCTTTCAGGACACGAACCGCAGCAGTGTGCAAAAGACTATTTTATTTGGAAGTTGAACGACGACGACAATTTTTCTGTCAAGTCCTATTACTCGGCGCTGATGGACGGTATCAACCCTTCGTGGACTCACACAACCAGGGAAGCGCAGAATTTCCCGTGGAATTTGGTCGTGCCCTCAAAAGTTCTGTTCTTCGGGTGGAAACTGTTAATTAATAGGCTGCCGACTAAAGATTTGTGGATACGCAGGGAGATTCTGAACAACGCGATCGATGCAGCCTGCGCTTTTTGTTTTAATTCTGAGGAAACTATGCCACATCTATTTTTCTGCTGTCAAAGAAGTTCCAGGTTGTGGATGACCATTTCAAATTGGTTAGGAAAAGATAGCAACTTGGCAGTGCAGGACTTAATGGATTTTACATGGAGGTTCCATCTGCTCAATAAGTACAAGGACAGAAACACGGTGGGAATCATTTGGTTAGCAACGGTGTGGAGCATTTGGCTTATACGAAAGGACATTCATTTTAACGATACTGTTTTTAGTTTTGATAATTGTATGTCTGCGATCATCTTTAGATCTTGGGCCTGGTTAGGTTTAAAGTGTAAGCGGCCCGGTTGTATTAATTTTGGTGACTCCCATGCTAATCCTATTTTGAGTGGTAGGATTTAGTTGTTGCTTTCTCTGTATTTGGAGTATCTCTCCTACTCTTATAATACAATTGCTCATTAAAAAAAAAGATTGCCGTCAAACATATAATATCAGCAAATTGTTGTCAATTGTCATCTTTCACACTTTGCAGCAACGCTCTCCTTATGGAGAATGCAACACTCATTGATAGTATCAGTAATTTACCGGATGATTTACTCCTTCACATTCTCTCTTTACTTCCTACCAAACAAGCTTTCTCCACCACCGTTCTCTCCAAGAGATGGACCCAACTCAGCAAATTACTCACGACTCTCTACTTCCACGACGAATCCGTTCACGACGAAGATTCCTTCTTCTGTTTTTGTAGCATCGTTGACACAACCATGTTCTCAGTAGAAGTTATCAAAACGTTTCACCTCAGGTGTGATTCTTTCCATTGGGAGCAACAGAAATGGAGACATTTTGATATAGACTGCATCTTCAACAACTGGATCCAAACTCTAAAACAGCATCCTTTAGAGAATCTCTACCTATATTCTATTATAGATGTTGAGAATCTGTATATAATCAATTAGTATTGATTATTAATTAATTAGTCATAAGTGTAAATTATAACATTACCTATTGTGTATATCTCTTTTATCTATAAATATATATCAAGTGTGATTATATTCGACACACAAAAATACAATCAAAATTTGGTATCTAGAGCTGGTTGACCTACTGTCTTCCACAAATCTTTTTTAGGTTTTACGCCGAAATTTTTTTTTCCGGCCGTCTACGGCACTGTTCCGAGAGCCACCTTTCCCGAAGACTTTCCGGCAACATAATCACACCACCGAACTCGTCTTCCTCCGATTGGCCGGTATCCTAAAATCCTGCCATCTTCTGCCGCCCGACGCGATCTCACGAGCCTCCCTTCCAGCAGCGCGTCCCACCGTGTCCTCCACCGCGGTTCACTCCGCCGACACCGCCTTCCCGAGCTATTCCTAGATCTACTCTCGCTTTTTCCGTTCCAAGTCATCAAAAATCATGGGAGATACCGACTCCGGCACGTTCACTAAGGTTCCACTTATCCCGTGCGAAAAATTAACCGGAACAGCTAACTACAACATATGGGCTGGTGTTGTCAAAATGTGGTTTCACGGTCAAGGCTATGAGGATCACTTGACTACAAAATCTGATAGAATTCCCGCCGCCAAACGCGATAAGTGGAAACAAACCGACGCTTCTTTATGCACTGTGTTATGGTTTTCCATAGCTACTAATCTCCAAGCACAGTACCAAGCCTTTACCACTTGCTATGAGGTTTGGGAAAAGGCTAAGAAAGTCTTCTTTAATGATGTCCATAATCTTTATAGTGTCATCACCAAGCTCAACTCTTTGAAATTGGAGAATATGGATATGCAAGCCTATTTGAGTAAGCTTGACGCATTAAAGGCAAACTTTACAACCCTAATGCCTTTTACAAAAGATGCTACAACATATGCTGAACAACAAAGTAAGTATTTTATGATCGTGGCACTTGCCAGACTACCATCCGAACTTGATTCTGTTCGGAACCAAATTTTATCAGGATCCAATGTTCCTAACTATGAAGCAGTTAGTGAACAACTATTGCGCTTGGCTACCCCTCATGCTTTTAGACCAGTTTCTACCCCATCACCTACTGAATCATCTACTCTTGCTTCCCACTATCATGGTCGTGGTGGACGAACTGGAGGACGGGGTGGACATCGTCATGGTATTCATTGTAACTTTTGCAATCATTACGGCCATATTGAAGCTGATTGTCCTACAAAGGTAAGAGACCAACAACAACAACCACGGGTCGCTGCTGTTGCTCAACCGGATATCTCTAAAGACGTCACTATTTTCGCTGTTGATTCCAAATATTTCCTTCAATTTAAAGCAGCCTAACAACCATCATCATCTGCTGCTGTTGCTCAGTCGGGTAATCCTGTAGCTTTTGTCTCTACATCTTCTCTTGGCCCTTGGGTCCTGGACTCTGGTGCCTCTGATCATATGACTGGTAATAAATCTCTTTTATCTCACTTGTCTTATTCTGATTCTTTGCCTTCTATCACTGTGGCGGATGGTTCTAAAATCAAAGTTCATGGTCTTGGTCAGGTACATCCACTTCCAAACTTGTCTCTAGAGTCTATCCTTTACATTCCTGGTTGTCCTTTTAATCTAATATCTGTTCACAAGCTGATTCGTACTCTTGATTGTTCTGTTCTTTTTAATGATAAATCTGTTTATATTCAGGATCGACGTACAATACAGATGATTGGAGTATGGAGTGAATCTGGAGGATTATATCATCTATCTCAACCAGTGGCATGTGCTTCTACTACTTCTCAAGACCTCACACATCAACGTTTGGGTCATCCTAGTCTTAATAAAATGTGTCTTTTAGTCCCCAGTTTTTCTAAGCTTTCATCTTTTGAGTGTCAGTCATGTCAATTAGGCAAACATACTCGTAGTACTTACTCTCAACGAGTAAATAATAGTGTTGCATCACCTTTTGCTTTAGTTCATTCTGATATTTGGGGTCCCAGTCGTGTGAAGTCTACCTTAGGATATTACTATTTTGTAACTTTCATCGATGATTTTTCACGATGTACTTGGTTATTTCTAATGAAAAATCATTCAGATGTTTTCCTTATATTCCAAGAGTTTTATGCTAAAATTGAAAACCAGTTTAACACTTCCATTAAAATTTTACGCACTAATAATGCTCGTGAATATATGTCATCCCAGATTCAATCTTTTTTAACATCACAGGGAATTATTCACCAATTATCATGTGCTCATACACCACAACAGAACGGTGTTGCTGAACGGAAGAATCGTCATTTAGTTGAAACCGCACGGACTCTTTTACTTCACCACAATGTACCTTCTCGTTTTTGAGGTGATGCTCTCCTCACAGCTTGTCACCTTATCAACTGAATGCCTTCATCAGTCCTTTAAGATCAGATTCCATACTCTATCTTGAATCCACAACATGACCTCTACCCCATTCCGGTTCGCGTCTTTGGTTGCACATGCTTTGTTCATGATCTTAGTCCAGGTAAAGACAAACTCTCTGCCAAATCTCTAAAATGCATTTTTCTAGACTACACACGCATACAAAAAGGATATTGATGTTTTTGTCCTCAACTTCAACGGTACATTGTTTCCTTTGATGTTACATTCTTTGAAGGTTCCCCATTTTTCTCTGCCTCTGTGTCACCCGATGAGACTTGTAACTTAGATGATCAAGATGTCCCTTCTATCATTCCCACACCCATTAAACCCCCATTGAAGGTTTACAAACGACAAACATCACGTCCATCGGAAGTTAGAGATGATATTAATCCACCAGCACCACCTTCTGCTCAAAATGTTCCTCCAGTTACGTCACCTGAACTTGACCTCCCAATAGCATTACGAAAAGGTATTCGATCTCATACTCCAAATCCTAAATATGCCTGTGTTTTAAATTATGGCTGTCTTTCAACTTCCTATGTTTCTTTTGTGTCTGCTTTGGATTCTGTGTCTATTCTTAAGTCTACAGGTGAAGCTATGACTGATCCCAATTGGCGTCAGGCGATGGTGGAAGAAATGTCTGCATTGCATTCAAATAAAACTTGGGACATTGTTACTTTACCTTCAGACAAAATTACAGTGGGATGTCGATGGGTTTATACAGTGAAAGTTGGACCGGATGGTCAGATTGATCGTTTCAAAGCTCGTTTGGTAGCCAAGGGATACACACAGATATTTGGTCTTGATTATGGCGATACTTTTTCTCAGTGGCCAAGATTAGTTCAGTCCGTCTCTTCCTTGCAATGGCTGCTATTAATCATTGGTCGCTTCATCAGTTGGACATTAAAAATTCCTTTTTACACGGAGACTTGGAGGAGGAAGTGTATATGGACCAACCTCCAGGTTTTACAATTCCTGGAAACTCAAGACTTGTTTGTCGACTTCATCGTTCTCTTTATGGGCTGAAACAATCTCCATGTTCTTGGTTTGGCCGCTTCAGTTCTGCCTTGATACAGTTTGGTATGACTAGATGTGAAGCAGATCACTCTGTTTTCTTCCTTCATTCCTCCACCGACCAGCGCATCTTTCTTGTGGTCTATGTTGATGACATTGTTATTACTGGAGACGACACGGAAGGTATCCAGCGTCTCGAAATTCATCTTTTCAAAAACTTCCAAAATAAAGATTTGGGTCTACTCAGATACTTCTTAGGTATTGAAGTTTCTCAGTCCTCATTAGGCATTGCAATTAATCAACGTAAATATACATCCTAACTGAAACGGGTATGCTTGACTGTCGTCTGATTGATACCCCTATGGATCCCAACGTCAAACTTCTTCCGGTTCATGGAGAGTTGTTGAAAAACCCGAGAAGATATCGACGTTTAGTGGGTAGACTCAATTATCTTACCGTCACCAGACCGGATATTACTTTTGCAGTGAGCATTGTGAGTCAGTTCCGGAATGCTCCGTGTGATACTCATTGGAATGCAATCATTCAGATTCTAAGATATATAAAGAATGCACCAGGAAGAGGTCTATTATATGAAGATAAGGGTGATGCTAAACTCAAGTGTTATTCAGATACAGATTGGGCAGGATCACCGTCGGATAGGAGATCCACTTCTGGATATTGTGTTCTTATTGGAGGAAATATGCTCTCATGGAGGAGTAAGAAACAAAACACAGTTGCACTATCGAGTGTTGAAGCTGAATATCGTGCTATGGCAGCAGCATCGAAGGAACTTGCATGGCTGAAGAATTTGCTCTCAGAACTTAGGTTGGGAGACCTTCAGGTCACAAAACTCATATGCGACAATCAAGCAGCACTTCATATTGCATCCAATCCGGTTTTTCACGAATGAACCAAACACATAGAAATAGATTGTCACTATGTAAGAGACAAGGTACTGTCAGGAGAAATAACCACAGAATTTGTCAAATCTGAAGATCAATTGGCTGATATGTTTACCAAGTCTCTCAAGGGTTCTCGAGTGAATTATATTTGTAACAAGCTCGGATCATACAATATATACGATCCGGCTTGTGGGGGTGTGTTGAGAATCTGTATATAATCAATTAGTGTTGAGAATCTGTATATAATCAATTAATTAATTAGTCATAAGTGCAAATTATAACATTACCTATTGTGTATATCTCTTTTATCTATAAATATATATCAAGTGTGATCATATTCGACACACAAAAATACAATTACAATAATAGATAATTTGAATAAAACAATCACCTTGCCGCCGACTATTTTCACTTTTCAAAAGCTGGTTGTTTTCAAATTGACGAAATTCCGTTTGGATGATAATATCTCTGCTGATTTTCCCTTGCTTAAGACCCAGGGTTTGAAATTGCGGTCCGCATCACTTGATGCGGCCGCAATATTGCGGTTGCAGCGTGCAACGCATCGGCAACGGACCACAATTGCGGTGTGAATAGAAATCACACGCAACAACCGCATCATTGCCGCAACACAACAGCAACGTAACGATATTTACCGCATCAGAACCGCATTTCTCCAGCAACAGGCTGCAACACGTGATTTTTTTACACAAAAAGTATAAAATCAAAATATTTCATATTGGAAAAGAATTTAGGAGACAAGAATCTTACTTTATGTCAAATTTTTTTTTGCTCTGTAGTAAGATTCCAATTCCAAATATAAAGAACAAGTTGCTTTGCCTTTATGTCATTCTATATCTTTCATGAAGATTCCAAATACAAGAAGTTCTGAAGTTGTATTTATATTGTATTTGCTTCAATGATTTATCTTCACTTCACTAATTCACATCTTCAAGATTTCATGTTTCTCTTCTCCCTCCGTTGCATTTTGTGAAGCAGAATTCACTCATCCTTTCTTCAATTCCAAATGGAAGTGTAACTGTAAGTAATTTATGAGAGTTGTTTTCTTATTCTTACTAATGGAATTTTATTAATAGTTGTAGACTTGTAGTTTCATATCACTGGTTTTCTTATTTTTCCTGTAAGTAATTTAAGAGGAAGATGGAATCATGGAAATTGGGTTACATGAGAGAAATAAAAAAATAAAATATTATATCTTTTTGGTTCTATTTTGGCATATGTGGCACTTTTAAGACCTTGCAAATTTCAATCCACTGTCGTTTTGTCGTTTGTGTCGGTGGACTCAATGGTGTACAAATGTGTCGGTGGACTCAATGAAGTGCAGCAGCTATATTATATCTTTTTGCTTATATCATGTGTACTGAATGTTATATAATTTATTTAGTGATTGTGATTTATTTAGTGGTTGAAAAGTCAAATATAATAATTTACTATAAATGTGGTACAAATGTTAGTAATTTATTATTTACTAATTTATTCTAATAATAAATTCAAATTTATCATTTACTATTAATGCATTCTAATAATACATTTTACATATTTTTATTTACTATAAATATAATATAAATGTAATGACAATATAAATGTAATATATTCTACACATTTTTTACACAATTCTTTATCATTTATATTAGAAAAATTAAAGGTTGTGCTTTTGTGATGCTTGGATATTTTTTTTTTATAATTTTAACTAATTATTTATATAATCAATTAATAGGTATTATTGAATAATGCCTCCACGAGAACAATTTCCTACAAGAGGTTTGGATGGTGCTCCAAGTGAGGATATTGGATGGTACTTTGGAACGCCGGAACCTGGAAGTCGTAATCATGTTCGTTGCAAACTTTGTAATCTAGTAATAAAAGGTGGCATTACGAGATTGAAGCAACATATAGCACACATGAAAGGGCAAGTTGCAGCTTGTGGTAGAGTAACAACTATGGTTAGAGAAAATATGATGAAACTTTTACTATATTCTAAAATCAAAGTTCATGGTCTTGGTCAGGTACATCCACTTCCAAACTTGTCTCTAGAGTCTATCCTTTACATTCCTGGTTGTCCTTTTAATCTAATATCTGTTCACAAGCTGATTCGTACTCTTGATTGTTCTGTTCTTTTTAATGATAAATCTGTTTATATTCAGGATCGACGTACAATACGGATGATTGGAGTATGGAGTGAATCTGGAGGATTATATCATCTATCTCAACCAGTGGCATGTGCTTCTACTACTTCTCAAGACCTCACACATCAACGTTTGGGTCATCCTAGTCTTAATAAAATGTGTCTTTTAGTCCCCAATTTTTCTAAGCTTTCATCTTTTGAGTGTCAGTCATGTCAATTAGGCAAACATACTCGTAGTACTTACTCTCAACGAGTAAATAATAGTGTTGCATCACCTTTTGCTTTAGTTCATTCTGATATTTGGGGTCCCAGTCGTGTGAAGTCTACCTTAGGATATTACTATTTTGTAACTTTCATCGATGATTTTTCACGATGTACTTGGTTATTTCTAATGAAAAATCGTTCAGATGTTTTCCTTATATTCCAAGAGTTTTATGCTAAAATTGAAAACCAGTTTAACACTTCCATTAAAATTTTACGCACTAATAATGCTCGTGAATATATGTCATCCCAGATTCAATCTTTTTTAACATCACAGGGAATTATTCACCAATTATCATGTGCTCATACACCACAACAGAACGGTGTTGCTGAACGGAAGAATCGTCATTTAGTTGAAACCGCACGGACTCTTTTACTTCACCACAATGTACCTTCTCGTTTTTGGGGTGATGCTCTCCTCACAGCTTGTCACCTTATCAACTGAATGCCTTCATCAGTCCTTCAAGATCAGATTCCATACTCTATCTTGAATCCACAACATGACCTCTACCCCATTCCGCTTCGCGTCTTTGGTTGCACATGCTTTGTTCATGATCTTAGTCCAGGTAAAGACAAACTCTCTGCCAAATCTCTAAAATGTATTTTTCTAGACTACACACGCATACAAAAAGGATATTGATGTTTTTGTCCTCAACTTCAACGGTACATTGTTTCCTTTGATGTTACATTCTTTGAAGGTTCCCCATTTTTCTCTGCCTCTGTGTCACCCGATGAGACTTGTAACTTAGATGATCAAGATGTCCCTTCTGTCATTCCCACACCCATTAAACCCCCATTGAAGGTTTACAAACGACAAACATCACGTCCATCGGAAGTTAGAGATGATATTAATCCACCAGCACCACCTTCTGCTCAAAATGTTCCTCCAGTTACGTCACCTGAACTTGACCTCCCAATAGCATTACGAAAAGGTATTCGATCTCATACTCCAAATCCTAAATATGCCTGTGTTTTAAATTATGGCTGTCTTTCAACTTCCTATGTTTCTTTTGTGTCTGCTTTGGATTCTGTGTCTATTCTTAAGTCTACAGGTGAAGCTATGACTTATCCCAATTGGCGTCAGGCGATGGTGGAAGAAATGTCTGCATTGCATTCAAATAAAACTTGGGACATTGTTACTTTACCTTCAGACAAAATTACAGTGGGATGTCGATGGGTTTATACAGTGAAAGTTGGACCGGATGGTCAGATTGATCGTTTCAAAGCTCGTTTGGTAGCCAAGGGATACACACAGATATTTGGTCTTGATTATGGCGATACTTTTTCTCAGTGGCCAAGATTAGTTCAGTCCGTCTCTTCCTTGCAATGGCTGCTATTAATCATTGGTCGCTTCATCAGTTGGACATTAAAAATTCCTTTTTACACGGAGACTTGGAGGAGGAAGTGTATATGGACCAACCTCCAGGTTTTACAATTCCTGGAAACTCAAGACTTGTTTGTCGACTTCATCGTTCTCTTTATGGGATGAAACAATCTCCATGTTCTTGGTTTGGCCGCTTCAGTTCTGCCTTGATACAGTTTGGTATGACTAGATGTGAAGCAGATCACTCTGTTTTCTTCCTTCATTCCTCCACCGGCCAGCGCATCTTTCTTGTGGTCTATGTTGATGACATTGTTATTACTGGAGACGACACGGAAGGTATCCAGCGTCTCGAAATTCATCTTTTCAAAAACTTCCAAAATAAAGATTTGGGTCTACTCAGATACTTCTTAGGTATTGAAGTTTCTCAGTCCTCATTAGGCATTGCAATTAATCAACGTAAATATACATCCTAACTGAAACGGGTATGCTTGACTGTCGTCTGATTGATACCCCTATGGATCCCAACGTCAAACTTCTTCCGGTTCAGGGAGAGTTGTTGAAAAACCCGAGAAGATATCGACGTTTAGTGGGTAGACTCAATTATCTTACCGTCACCAGACCGGATATTACTTTTGCAGTGAGCATTGTGAGTCAGTTCCGGAATGCTCCGTGTGATACTCATTGGAATGCAATCATTCAGATTCTAAGATATATAAAGAATGCACCAGGAAGAGGTCTATTATATGAAGATAAGGGTGATGCTAAACTCAAGTGTTATTCAGATACAGATTGGGCAGGATCACCGTCGGATAGGAGATCCACTTCTGGATATTGTGTTCTTATTGGAGGAAATATGCTCTCATGGAGGAGTAAGAAACAAAACACAGTTGCACTATCGAGTGTTGAAGCTGAATATCGTGCTATGGCAGCAGCATCGAAGGAACTTGCATGGCTGAAGAATTTGCTCTCAGAACTTAGGTTGGGAGACCTTCAGGTCACAAAACTCATATGCGACAATCAAGCAGCACTTCATATTACATCCAATCCGGTTTTTCACGAATGAACCAAACACATAGAAATAGATTGTCACTATGTAAGAGACAAGGTACTGTCAGGAGAAATAACCACAGAATTTGTCAAATCTGAAGATCAATTGGCTGATATGTTTACCAAGTCTCTCAAGGGTTCTCGAGTGAATTATATTTGTAACAAGCTCGGATCATACAATATATACGATCCGGCTTGTGGGGGTGTGTTGAGAATCTGTATATAATCAATTAGTGTTGAGAATCTGTATATAATCAATTAATTAATTAGTCATAAGTGCAAATTATAACATTACCTATTGTGTATATCTCTTTTATCTATAAATATATATCAAGTGTGATCATATTCGACACACAAAAATACAATTACAATAATAGATAATTTGAATAAAACAATCACCTTGCCGCCGACTATTTTCACTTTTCGAAAGCTGGTTGTTTTCAAATTGACGAAATTCCGTTTGGATGATAATATCTCTGCTGATTTTCCCTTGCTTAAGACCCAGGGTTTGAAATTGCGGTCCGCATCACTTGATGCGGCCGCAATATTGCGGTTGCAGCGTGCAACGCATCGGCAACGGACCACAATTGCGGTGTGAATAGAAATCACACGCAACAACCGCATCATTGCCGCAACACAACAGCAACGTAACGATATTTACCGCATCAGAACCGCATTTCTCCAGCAACAGGCTGCAACACGTGATTTTTTTACACAAAAAGTATAAAATCAAAATATTTCATATTGGAAAAGAATTTAGGAGACAAGAATCTTACTTTATGTCAAATTTTTTTTTGCTCTGTAGTAAGATTCCAATTCCAAATATAAAGAACAAGTTGCTTTGCCTTTATGTCATTCTATATCTTTCATGAAGATTCCAAATACAAGAAGTTCTGAAGTTGTATTTATATTGTATTTGCTTCAATGATTTATCTTCACTTCACTAATTCACATCTTCAAGATTTCATGTTTCTCTTCTCCCTCCGTTGCATTTTGTGAAGCAGAATTCACTCATCCTTTCTTCAATTCCAAATGGAAGTGTAACTGTAAGTAATTTATGAGAGTTGTTTTCTTATTCTTACTAATGGAATTTTATTAATAGTTGTAGACTTGTAGTTTCATATCACTGGTTTTCTTATTTTTCCTGTAAGTAATTTAAGAGGAAGATGGAATCATGGAAATATTGGGTTACATGAGAGAAATAAAAAAATAAAATATTATATCTTTTTGGTTCTATTTTGGCATATGTGGCACTTTTAAGACCTTGCAAATTTCAATCCACTGTCGTTTTGTCGTTTGTGTCGGTGGACTCAATGGTGTACAAATGTGTCGGTGGACTCAATGAAGTGCAGCAGCTATATTATATCTTTTTGCTTATATCATGTGTACTGAATGTTATATAATTTATTTAGTGATTGTGATTTATTTAGTGGTTGAAAAGTCAAATATAATAATTTACTATAAATGTGGTACAAATGTTAGTAATTTATTATTTACTAATTTATTCTAATAATAAATTCAAATTTATCATTTACTATTAATGCATTCTAATAATACATTTTACATATTTTTATTTACTATAAATATAATATAAATGTAATGACAATATAAATGTAATATATTCTACACATTTTTTACACAATTCTTTATCATTTATATTAGAAAAATTAAAGGTTGTGCTTTTGTGATGCTTGGATATTTTTTTTTTATAATTTTAACTAATTATTTATATAATCAATTAATAGGTATTATTGAATAATGCCTCCACGAGAACAATTTCCTACAAGAGGTTTGGATGGTGCTCCAAGTGAGGATATTGGATGGTACTTTGGAACGCCGGAACCTGGAAGTCGTAATCATGTTCGTTGCAAACTTTGTAATCTAGTAATAAAAGGTGGCATTACGAGATTGAAGCAACATATAGCACACATGAAAGGGCAAGTTGCAGCTTGTGGTAGAGTAACAACTATGGTTAGAGAAAATATGATGAAACTTTTACTATATTCTAAAATCAAAGTTCATGGTCTTGGTCAGGTACATCCACTTCCAAACTTGTCTCTAGAGTCTATCCTTTACATTCCTGGTTGTCCTTTTAATCTAATATCTGTTCACAAGCTGATTCGTACTCTTGATTGTTATGTTCTTTTTAATGATAAATCTGTTTATATTCAGGATCGACGTACAATACGGATGATTGGAGTATGGAGTGAATCTGGAGGATTATATCATCTATCTCAACCAGTGGCATGTGCTTCTACTACTTCTCAAGACCTCACACATCAACGTTTGGGTCATCCTAGTCTTAATAAAATGTGTCTTTTAGTCCCCAATTTTTCTAAGCTTTCATCTTTTGAGTGTCAGTCATGTCAATTAGGCAAACATACTCGTAGTACTTACTCTCAACGAGTAAATAATAGTGTTGCATCACCTTTTGCTTTAGTTCATTCTGATATTTGGGGTCCCAGTCGTGTGAAGTCTACCTTAGGATATTACTATTTTGTAACTTTCATCGATGATTTTTCACGATGTACTTGGTTATTTCTAATGAAAAATCATTCAGATGTTTTCCTTATATTCCAAGAGTTTTATGCTAAAATTGAAAACCAGTTTAACACTTCCATTAAAATTTTACGCACTAATAATGCTCGTGAATATATGTCATCCCAGATTCAATCTTTTTTAACATCACAGGGAATTATTCACCAATTATCATGTGCTCATACACCACAACAGAACGGTGTTGCTGAACGGAAGAATCGTCATTTAGTTGAAACCGCACGGACTCTTTTACTTCACCACAATGTACCTTCTCGTTTTTGGGGTGATGCTCTCCTCACAGCTTGTCACCTTATCAACTGAATGCCTTCATCAGTCCTTCAAGATCAGATTCCATACTCTATCTTGAATCCACAACATGACCTCTACCCCATTCCGCTTCGCGTCTTTGGTTGCACATGCTTTGTTCATGATCTTAGTCCAGGTAAAGACAAACTCTCTGCCAAATCTCTAAAATGTATTTTTCTAGACTACACACGCATACAAAAAGGATATTGATGTTTTTGTCCTCAACTTCAACGGTACATTGTTTCCTTTGATGTTACATTCTTTGAAGGTTCCCCATTTTTCTCTGCCTCTGTGTCACCCGATGAGACTTGTAACTTAGATGATCAAGATGTCCCTTCTGTCATTCCCACACCCATTAAACCCCCATTGAAGGTTTACAAACGACAAACATCACGTCCATCGGAAGTTAGAGATGATATTAATCCACCAGCACCACCTTCTGCTCAAAATGTTCCTCCAGTTACGTCACCTGAACTTGACCTCCCAATAGCATTACGAAAAGGTATTCGATCTCATACTCCAAATCCTAAATATGCCTGTGTTTTAAATTATGGCTGTCTTTCAACTTCCTATGTTTCTTTTGTGTCTGCTTTGGATTCTGTGTCTATTCTTAAGTCTACAGGTGAAGCTATGACTTATCCCAATTGGCGTCAGGCGATGGTGGAAGAAATGTCTGCATTGCATTCAAATAAAACTTGGGACATTGTTACTTTACCTTCAGACAAAATTACAGTGGGATGTCGATGGGTTTATACAGTGAAAGTTGGACCGGATGGTCAGATTGATCGTTTCAAAGCTCGTTTGGTAGCCAAGGGATACACACAAATATTTGGTCTTGATTATGGCGATACTTTTTCTCAGTGGCCAAGATTAGTTCAGTCCGTCTCTTCCTTGCAATGGCTGCTATTAATCATTGGTCGCTTCATCAGTTGGACATTAAAAATTCCTTTTTACACGGAGACTTGGAGGAGGAAGTGTATATGGACCAACCTCCAGGTTTTACAATTCCTGGAAACTCAAGACTTGTTTGTCGACTTCATCGTTCTCTTTATGGGATGAAACAATCTCCATGTTCTTGGTTTGGCCGCTTCAGTTCTGCCTTGATACAGTTTGGTATGACTAGATGTGAAGCAGATCACTCTGTTTTCTTCCTTCATTCCTCCACCGGCCAGCGCATCTTTCTTGTGGTCTATGTTGATGACATTGTTATTACTGGAGACGACACGGAAGGTATCCAGCGTCTCGAAATTCATCTTTTCAAAAACTTCCAAAATAAAGATTTGGGTCTACTCAGATACTTCTTAGGTATTGAAGTTTCTCAGTCCTCATTAGGCATTGCAATTAATCAACGTAAATATACATCCTAACTGAAACGGGTATGCTTGACTGTCGTCTGATTGATACCCCTATGGATCCCAACGTCAAACTTCTTCCGGTTCAGGGAGAGTTGTTGAAAAACCCGAGAAGATATCGACGTTTAGTGGGTAGACTCAATTATCTTACCGTCACCAGACCGGATATTACTTTTGCAGTGAGCATTGTGAGTCAGTTCCGGAATGCTCCGTGTGATACTCATTGGAATGCAATCATTCAGATTCTAAGATATATAAAGAATGCACCAGGAAGAGGTCTATTATATGAAGATAAGGGTGATGCTAAACTCAAGTGTTATTCAGATACAGATTGGGCAGGATCACCGTCGGATAGGAGATCCACTTCTGGATATTGTGTTCTTATTGGAGGAAATATGCTCTCATGGAGGAGTAAGAAACAAAACACAGTTGCACTATCGAGTGTTGAAGCTGAATATCGTGCTATGGCAGCAGCATCGAAGGAACTTGCATGGCTGAAGAATTTGCTCTCAGAACTTAGGTTGGGAGACCTTCAGGTCACAAAACTCATATGCGACAATCAAGCAGCACTTCATATTGCATCCAATCCGGTTTTTCACGAATGAACCAAACACATAGAAATAGATTGTCACTATGTAAGAGACAAGGTACTGTCAGGAGAAATAACCACAGAATTTGTCAAATCTGAAGATCAATTGGCTGATATGTTTACCAAGTCTCTCAAGGGTTCTCGAGTGAATTATATTTGTAACAAGCTCGGATCATACAATATATACGATCCGGCTTGTGGGGGTGTGTTGAGAATCTGTATATAATCAATTAGTGTTGAGAATCTGTATATAATCAATTAATTAATTAGTCATAAGTGCAAATTATAACATTACCTATTGTGTATATCTCTTTTATCTATAAATATATATCAAGTGTGATCATATTCGACACACAAAAATACAATTACAATAATAGATAATTTGAATAAAACAATCACCTTGCCGCCGACTATTTTCACTTTTCGAAAGCTGGTTGTTTTCAAATTGACGAAATTCCGTTTGGATGATAATATCTCTGCTGATTTTCCCTTGCTTAAGACCCAGGGTTTGAAATTGCGGTCCGCATCACTTGATGCGGCCGCAATATTGCGGTTGCAGCGTGCAACGCATCGGCAACGGACCACAATTGCGGTGTGAATAGAAATCACACGCAACAACCGCATCATTTCCGCAACACAACAGCAACGTAACGATATTTACCGCATCAGAACCGCATTTCTCCAGCAACAGGCTGCAACACGTGATTTTTTTACACAAAAAGTATAAAATCAAAATATTTCATATTGGAAAAGAATTTAGGAGACAAGAATCTTACTTTATGTCAAATTTTTTTTTGCTCTGTAGTAAGATTCCAATTCCAAATATAAAGAACAAGTTGCTTTGCCTTTATGTCATTCTATATCTTTCATGAAGATTCCAAATACAAGAAGTTCTGAAGTTGTATTTATATTGTATTTGCTTTAATGATTTTACTTCACTTCACTAATTCACATCTTCAAGATTTCATGTTTCTCTTCTCCCTCCGTTGCATTTTGTGAAGCAGAATTCACTCATCCTTTCTTCAATTCCAAATGGAAGTGTAACTGTAAGTAATTTATGAGAGTTGTTTTCTTATTCTTACTAATGGAATTTTATTAATAGTTGTAGACTTGTAGTTTCATATCACTGGTTTTCTAATTTTTCCTGTAAGTAATTTAAGAGGAAGATGGAATCATGGAAATATTGGGTTACATGAGAGAAATAAAAAAATAAAATATTATATCTTTTTGGTTCTATTTTGGCATATGTGGCACTTTTAAGACCTTGCAAATTTCAATCCACTGTCGTTTTGTCGTTTGTGTCGGTGGACTCAATGGTGTACAAATGTGTCGGTGGACTCAATGAAGTGCAGCAGCTATATTATATCTTTTTGCTTATATCATGTGTACTGAATGTTATATAATTTATTTAGTGATTGTGATTTATTTAGTGGTTGAAAAGTCAAATATAGTAATTTACTATAAATGTGGTACAAATGTTAGTAATTTATTATTTACTAATTTATTCTAATAATAAATTCAAATTTATCATTTACTATTAATGCATTCTAATAATACATTTTACATATTTTTATTTACTATAAATATAATATAAATGTAATGACAATATAAATGTAATATATTCTACACATTTTTTACACAATTCTTTATCATTTATATTAGAAAAATTAAAGGTTGTGATTTTGTGATGCTTGAATATTTTTTTTTTTATATTTTTAACTAATTATTTATATATTCAATTAATAGGTATTATTGAATAATGCCTCCACGAGAACAATTTCCTACAAGAGGTTTGGATGGTGCTCCAAGTGAGGATATTGGATGGTACTTTGGAACGCCGGAACCTGGAAGTCGTAATCATGTTCGTTGCAAACTTTGTAATCTAGTAATAAAAGGTGGCATTACGAGATTGAAGCAACATATAGCACACATGAAAGGGCAAGTTGCAGCTTGTGGTAGAGTAACAACTATGGTTAGAGAAAATATGATGAAACTTTTACTTGATTCAAAAGCGAAGAGAAATGATTCTAAGAGAAGAAAAGAAGAATTTGAAGAACGTTTAAGAGGAGATGATGAAGATGAGAACACTCTTATTGATGATCAATTATGCAACACAAGAAAGCCTTAGATCACATCGAGAATGGGAAAATATGCAAAAGTTCAGACGAGAAACAAGAGCTTCTGAAAATGTATATGAACATGGTGGAAGCTCTCATGTTAGTGGGGCTGAAAGGCCAGAAGATATCTCTTTTTCTTTGAGATCTACTAATATTGATCTTGTTAGGAGTAAAAGTATGAAACAACCAAGAGCTGGTAAAGGATTTTTGAAGACTTGGAGAAAAAGGCTTGGAGAGGCTGTAAGTAAATTTATAATTTACGAGCGTTTGCCTATGACTAGAAACGCTCGTAATTTATAATTTGTAAATTATAAATTTACTTACAGCCTCTCCAAGCCCTTTTCTCCAAGTCTTCAAAAATCCTTTACCAGCTCTTGATTGTTTCATACTTTTGCTCCTAACAAGATCAATATTAGTAGATCTCAAAGAAAAAGAGATATCTTCTGCCCTTTCAGCCCCACTAACATGAGAGCTTCCACCATGTTCATATACATTTTCAGAAGCTCTTGTTTCTCGTCTGAACTTTTGCATATTTTCCCATTCTCGATGTGATCTAAGGCTTTCTTGTGTTGCATAATTGATCATCAATAAGAGTGTTCTCGTCTTCATCTGCATCTTCATCATCTCCTCTTAAACGTTCTTCAAATTCTTGTTTCCTTCTCTTATAATCATTTCTCTTCGCTTTTGAATCAAGTAAAAGTTTCATCATATTTTATCTAACCATAGTTGTTACTCTACCACAAGCTGCAACTTGCCCTTTCATGTGTGCTATATGTTGCTTCAATCTCGTAATGCCACCTTTTATTACTAGATTACAAAGTTTGCAACGAACATTATTACGACTTCCAGGTTCCGACGTCCCAAAGTACCATCCAATATCCTCACTTGGAGCACCATCCAAACCTCTTGTAGGAAATTGTTCTCGTGGAGGCATTATTCAATAATACCTATTAATTGAATATATAAATAATTAGTTAAAAATATAAACAAAAAATATTCAAGCATCACAAAATCACAACCTTTAATTTTTCTAATATAAATGATAAAGAATTGTGTAAAAAATGTGTAGAATATATTACATTTATATTGTCATTACATTTATATTATATTTATAGTAAATAAAAATATGTAAAATGTATTATTAGAATGCATTAATAGTAAATGATAAATTTGAATTTATTATTAGAATAAATTAGTAAATAATAAATAACTAACATTTGTACCACAATTATAGTAAATTACTATATTTGACTTTTCAACCACTAAATAAATCACAATCACTAAATAAATTATATAACATTCAGTACACATGATATAAGCAAAAAGATATAATATAGTTGTTGCACTTCATTGAGTCCACCGACACATTTGTACACCATTGAGTCCACCGACACAAACGACAAAACTGCAGTGGATTGAAATTTGCAAGGTCTTAAAAGTGCCACTTATACCAAAATAGAACCAAAAAGATATAATATTTTCTTTTTTTATTTCTCTCATGTAACCCAATATTTCCATGATTCCATCTTCCTCTTAAATTACTTACAGGAAAAATAAGAAAACCAGTGATATGAAACTACAAGTCTACAACTATTAATAAAATTCCATTAGTAAGAATAAGAAAACAACTCTCATAAATTACTTACAGTTACACTTCCATTTGGAATTGAAGAAAGGATGAGTGAATTCTGCTTCACAAAATGCAACAAAGGGAGAAGAGAAACATGAAATCTTGAAGATGTGAATTAGTGAAGTGAAGTAAAATCATTGAAGCAAATACAATATAAATACAACTTCAGAACTTCTTGTATTTGGAATCTTCATGAAAGATATAGAATGACATAAAGGCAAAGCAACTTGTTCTTTATATTTGGAATTGGAATCTTACTACAGAGCAGAAAAAAATTTGACATAAAGTAAGATTCTTGTCTCCTAAATTCTTTTCCAATATGAAATATTTTGATTTTATACTTTTTGTGTAAAAAAATCACGTGTTGCAGCCTGTTGCTGGAGAAATGCGGTTCTGATGCGGTAAATACCGTTACGTTGCGGTTGTGTTGCGGCAATGATGTGGTTGTTGCGTGTGATTTCTATTCACACCGCAATTGCGGTCTGTTGCCGATGTGTTGCACGCCGCAACCGCAATATTGCGGCCGCATCAAGTGATGCGGACCGCAATTTCAAACCCTGGGCATTCACTACTAAAATTTTTGCCTTTAGTGACCGATTTAGTGACCGAAAAAGATTAAAAATCGGTCACTATATGGTTTAGCGACCAATAAAGCGACTAACATTTTTCAGTCGAAAAAGTGCTAGTCGCTAACTTTTAGTGACGAAATCCGTGACCGATAATTAGCGACCGATTTTGAGACCACTTTGGCAACTGAAATTGTGACCGATTTTAGTGACTAATATTGTGACCGAAATTATGTTTAGTGACCGAAATTGTGACCGATTTTAGTGACTAATATTGTGACCGAAATTTGGTATTTAAATAATTAATTTAATATTATTCCCGTCACTAAATCGGTCTCTATTATTTTTAAATACTCATAAATATATAACAAAAAAACACATTTTAAAATCTTACTAAATACTCATAAAAAAATTTAACAAAAGAATATAAATAAAGGATTTTAAAGTATTCAACAAATAATACAAATAATTATTGTATTTTAAACTATTTCTTAATACACAGTATGAGTCCAACATGCATAAGACATGTGCTGTGATAAGTTTTTAAATGATCAAATAGAAGCAACATGATAATGATAAAAGTGTCTAACAAGACAAATCTATAGCATTAACCAAATCGTTACTGTTTAATCTGTAGTCTTCCTAAATAAAGAACCTTTGTATCAATCAATAATCAATAATCAATAAATTTATTTATTTAATATTTCTTGAAGATATATAAATTGTGAAAGAGACAGATATATTATCTTCAAGATTACAACTTCTAGTTACAAGTGTTGGATATCATCTTCAAGATTTGCAATAAAAGTTTTTCCCAAGACCCTGTAGACTCATTATCACCCTTTTCATATTTCCATTAATTTCTTCTCCATTCTAGTAATTGTTGAATCACAACCTACATTTAATAGAATGAAAAACCAATAAATTGCACATTACAACATAAAGCAAACATAAATTATCAGAACAAAAGAACAATATTACTAACCACCCCTGTGGAATTCGCTTCACTCATAACTATTTGACATGCTAATCTCCAATTTGTTGGTTTCTAAGAAAAAAAAAACAAACGAAAAATCAGAACGGTAATTTTACCTGTCATAAGAGTTAACATTCAGTCATTTGCTCCTTTTTTAATTTTTTAGTATCTTTCTCGGTGTGATGATCCAAAAGCTCCTTGCCTTCAAGAACCTAATAGCAATTGAAAAATACAATCAATAGTACAAACTTACACAAGGTACTTTTTTGCTAGAAAATTTTGAGAAGGGCAAAATAAACCCTTATTATTTACAGCTAACCTCAACCATACATAAAACAGATCATTATGTAGTATGCACATAAAACAGATCATTATGATAAAACAGATAATTATAGTACTAGTCTCAGTCATTCCATACCCTTCTACAATAATTATATCTAGGCCAGTTTAATTAATTTAATTCCAAAACTCAAGGATTTTGATTCTATTTCTCTTGTATATAGTATATACATATGTCCAAGTCCTTGAAAAGATACATTGAAATATTCAAATTTCAATAGTACCTCCTGCTGTTATGTTAAATATTATAAGCATCTAACAAGACTATAGATTTCAACATACAATGCAAATTTAGCAGCAGCTTATTTCCATATTAAAGTATAATCTGTTATATTCAAAACATGTATTATTATTATTTGTCATGTGTGTCATTCAAAGAGCGTAAATTTCAAGCTATGTAGAACATAAGATATCTCATAATCATTAAAGCATGTCATAAAGGATCTGATAAGGAAATTTAAATAAACATATGGTCATTACATAACTAACCTCCAGCAGCTTCTTACGGTTCCCTTTAACGAATAGTCTTCCACCATAGAGAAGAAAACCAGTGGAAACAAACAAAGACACCCCCTACGAAGAACATTTTAGACAAACAAAGAAACACCTGCAAAGAACATTTTAGACAAAATGATTAGTACATTTGAGTGGTTTCCACCATAATATCATCCACAAAATAATCTCAACAATATAAACCACAATGGTTGGGTCTAACCTTTGTACATTCAAAAGGAAGATGAAAATAAAACAACAAACTACATTTGCCAAAAAAGCTAAGAATGTAAAAGACCTTATGTGCAGTCCAACTGTATTTTGGAACTCTCAATTATATTCTAAACTCTTGAATCAAATATATGGTATATATGATCTCCATGGTACTTGTCATCGACCCCGACACAAGGCTGTTGCTCTGTGTGAAATGAAAACAGAGTCAACATAATTAAAATTGAACAATTCAATAATTTCATTAATATGTATGCATCAACCGAATATTAATCAACAAAGTGCTTAAATTCTCCGATTCACCATCCTAAAACACCAAGAAATTTAGTTCATCAACCCTAAAATCAAAGCCAAATTAGAATTTGAGGAAATGAAAAATTAGGGTTTCATTGTTTTTATCCTTTTCAGTTTTGAAACACAAACTCCTAACATTATAGAAGAAATGGAAGGAAAATATAACACAGACAATATAAAACACGAAGAATGGAGAAGAAATGGTGAGGGTTAGTCAGAGATTCTCTTACTGTGGTGGAAGAACTAAGAAGCTGAAGGCTCTTGTCTCCCTGTTTGGTGCTAGAATTTACAAAGAGCTTCTGATCTCATACTTTGAGCATCCGTGAAATCACAAAGCTTACCAATAGTGTCGTGATAATTCACTCTTTTTGTAAAGGTTGTGGCTACAATGGAGGAGAGAGAGAGAGAGAGTTGATGATAGGAGGCGGCGACTGCATCTGTAGGATTAGGAGTGGAGAAGAGTACCAGGCATATAGGTGAGGGAGAGGTTAAAATTTACTAGTCGATTTTTTATTGGATCAACCTTTTTCTTAACAAAAAAATTTAACTCAATTTATTTTTATATATTATTCACATATAAAAATTATATATAATAAAAAAAATTAACTTTTATACATATATAAAAATAAAATAGCATAATTGTTTATATAACTATATGTTTTATTTGGTAAAATAATAAAAAGGTGAATCTTTTATTAAAAAATAAAAAAATTAAAAAAAATGAAAATGTTTAAAAAAAATGGGAGAGAAATAATAACATAATAAAGAAGATTAAAAAATAAAGAAAAAAAAACAACAAAAATATCCGTGACCGAAATTTCGGTCTCTAAATTTTTTATATAAACTAATTATTGTATAAAAACATTTTTTTGAGACCGAATAAGTGGTCACAAACTTTTGGTCGCTAAATCGGTGGCTAATTTTTATTTAGTGACCGATTTAGTGACCTCTAAAAATGTACTCACGGATATCAAATTTTGGTCGCTAATTCGGTGGCTACAGTGACCGAAATTTTTTGGTCACTAAATCGGTCACTAAAAGCGAATTTTCTAGTAGTGATTGCGACCGTTACAACATTATTTTTATTTGGAAAATGTTTGAAATACACCGTTACAAACTACTTGATGTTAAGATTTTTTATTACATAAGTAATAGAGTTTGAAGTTCTGAAATTTTTAGTTTTAATGAAAATATTCGAAGAAACATGTGATGCTGTTTCAAAAAATTGGCAGATGCAGTTTCAAATGATGTTCAAAGCATGATTTTAATTCACATTGCAATTGTAGGTCAATACAATTTAAAACCAGGTGTCAGGCAATTTGCCAGACTTTTATCTTTAAATATGACATTGTAACTTGTTTTCTTGTTTCGGGAACTTTTTGTTGTAGGTGAATAAGAGGCTAACAGAGGAAGATATCAATTTCAAACTCAAAATTTCAACTATGTGACAACATTCTTGACCATTTTTTTTAACTTCTAAGTTTATTTTTCATTCCTATATGTTCTCTCGCAAACAATGGTTATGTTCTTTTGGGATGTTGTATTATATTTTTATATCTATTTAAATTTTATTACTCGCTACTATAGAAAATGAAGGTCCTTTCAATTGTGTATTTTTTAATATTTGAAGATTTATAGTTAGTTTGCATTCTGATTTTTAATCTTTGCAATAGTATGTATCTAGTTATATGTTGTTATCCAGTAAAAAAAATAGTTATCTGTATTAGAAATAAACCTCAAGATAATTTGAATCAATCTTATATGAGTGACAATCAATATTTCTATTTGAATATGTCTTTCGTTCTTCATTATTCACTTGAGCGATTCAATCACACTAATTGCAAGATGATGCCTCCGCACAAAAATTTTGATAAGAAAAAATAATCGGAGAGAAAAAAGACACAAGATGAAAATTAGAGTGTGTTTGAATGAAGGATTTTAATGATAAAAAGTAATTTTTTGAGAAAATTTGAAATGATTTGATCAAAATTCATTGTTTGGATAAAAAATATGGAGAATTGTTAAAATGATATAAATTTATGGAGTAATTTATTCATGTTAAATTTAAGAAATTTAAAATATCACCAAACAGTAACGAATTTCAAATTGCTTTTTAACTCTAGGGTTAATTATACGATACCCCCCTGCCAATAGGGCGACATTTGATTTACCCCCCTTTAAAAAAATAATTTTGAAATACCCCCCTGAATTTTTTGGGTACCCCCCTAAACGTGTAAAACCAGGGGGGTAAATGAAAAAAAAATTTACAGGGGGATAATTTTTTTACATAGGGAGGGCGGAAGGTGGGGGCAAGATGTAAAATTTTATAATTTCAAGGGATACTAAAAAATTATTTTTTTAAAGGGGGAAAAATCAAATGTCGCCCTATTGGCAGGGGGTATCGTATAAATAACCCTTAACTCTATATAATATGAATGTTAAATTGTTTATCATTAATTTGTTAAGTTTTGCAAAATGGTCCTCATATTTTATGAAAATTTTAAATTCACTCTCAAAATTTTCAAATTTTACAAATCGGTCCCTTCAAATTTTCAAAAATTATAAATTGGTCCTTATTTTTCATATTTTAAATTTCACCCAAAAGCTTCAAAAATTATCAAAATGGCTCAAAATTTTTTACATTGAATCATGTTAATACTCCATCAAAACAAAAGAATTTAAAAATGAATAAATTTCAATTAAATCATTTGAATTACTTGGAATTTTAAATTTCCTAAAAAATTTTAAATTTCTCATCCAAACACACTCTTAGGTTTTGGAAGAAAAGAGTAACTTAATTGAAGAATTCAGAGTTGTTTTCTCTCACTTTTACAAATGAGAATGTTTCCTTATTTATAGCTGAGATGACTTACATATCAAATAGTCTTTTTAACTAACTCAACAGTTAAACAGATACTAACTTCAAATTCTGTTGAATTTTAAATACATACTTAACACAAGGAATTGTATACCAGTATGTTTTTATTGTTATAACATTTTAAGAAGTCAAAGCTACGTGGCAATGTTATTGGCAACTAATAATGTAGCATTGGATTGTCTTATCATACTAAGGAGGAGGAGCGGCAATTTTTATTATGCTCTAACTTGAGGTTGAACTGCAATTGTAAAAATATTATCTTAAAAAGCAACATGATTAGAGTGATCCATATTTTAAGAAAAAACAACTAAGGCGTTGATTTCATGACAAAGCTCGGAACCATTAGTGACATTGATCTTCTGACTCACCATCTCACCCTTAAGGATTGAGTAACAACCTTGTCGCAGATGTGGCAAAAACTTCCTTTTTAAGGATTTAGTTTTTCTATTACTTCTTTTTTCCTTGTTTCTTTAGCCTTATAACTAAAAAAAGCTCTACGAGTTATGAGAAATCCCAATCCCTATTTAAGACTTAAATAAAAAGTAAAACACTAAAAACAAATCGCAAAAATAGCAGTATAATTAATAAATATTTTTTTAATTGAATCTATATTATGAGTGATTATTAATAAATATATGATTGAATTTATGACATAAATTTTTTTATTGGTGATTAGTATTGTCATTCAATTTAAATTATAATTTTTATAAGGATTTAATGGCAGTGCACTCCAGTGTAAGATAGTTTTATCCATGCAACCAATCAAAATGTTTACAATTGTCATCAATATCTATAATATAAGAAAATTAAGGGCTCTGGAAAAACCCAAACTACCCTTATCTTAAAAAATGCCACAACATCAAATTAGGGACTTTTTGTGTCTAAATATTACTTTTTGTAACTAAATTACTTTTTTTAATGATTTTGAAATATAGTCCAATCCAATTACTTTGAAAATGTGAACAAAATGTATGATGTCAACACACATTTGTTTCAAACAAACTAGCTGATTGTCCCATTTCAACTAATATCGGGTTCCAATGCAAAATGTGAAACTGGAACTCACTCATTTCTCTCTCCTAAATGAAAAGCTGAAATCATTTTCTTATCCTCTTCTCTATCACTCTCGCTCATCTTTCTCTGTCTCTCTCTCCGATTTCAAATCATATTATCATCTTCTCTATCACTTTCTCCTCGTCTTTCTCTTTTTTTCTATCAAGGTATGGATCTGTTTTGAGAGTTGTTGTCTCTCTGTTGTTGTGGTAGCCGATGATAGATCTCAATGAAAGGCAATGATGTTTTCAACAATTAAATCAAACATGGGTGAAGATTTGTAACTAGGCATGGTGCCTCAATGTCTGAGTGAAATCTTATGGGTTCATTGCACAGATATTGTTGACGCAGCCTTTGCAAACTTTCTTTATTATTTGAGAAAAGGTGAATCTGAGCCTTTTTTTGGCCAACCCTAACTAAAAAATGTGTTTGGGTCCTTTTCGGTTTTCTGTTTGGTTGAAATTTTTGTTTCCCACTGATTCTCGCGATCGTGATGCTGGATGGCATGCTCTGTAACCTCGACAACAAACTGTGAGAAACACAAAAATGTTTCTCTCGAGGTTTTGTTCGCTTCTATCTTTAATCATGATTTTCTTATTTTTGTTTGATGATTATTTCTATTTGGTGAAGATTGTTGTGGAAATAGGTTGAGGGGATTGTGAACAAGTTCATGAAATTGTCGGTCGCATCAATGAAAGGTTTGATACTTTTACCGTAGAATACTATAATTTCCTTGTTTTACAAACTAGAAGGGTGGCTAAATTCAAGTGTTTTGACCAAATCTTCAGATGTACGGGGAGTAATAGCACTGTAAGTGAATGCATTAGACTTGTGATGTAACCCTTGACTGAAAAATCAAGTTTTATTTTTCAAATACGTTTTGGACATCAAGTTTTAGAGAAGTTCACTTTGTTTTTTTTCAATGATTTTATGATTTGAGATAAATAATGCTGATGTGTTTGTGCTGCACTGGATTGTTGTGTTAGACATGCAGGTTATTCATATTCAGGACGAGATGATGCATATACATTTGAAAATATTAATCCATCTAACTTGTAAGTTCATTTTATGTTTGTTCACCTGAATTCCTCTATTCTCTACTATCTTGTGGATTGTTGTTGTTTGTTGTTGATTGTGCTATTATTTTCTTTCAATTATTTGATTTCTGCAAACAGGTTTTCCTACTTTTTATTTGCTTCTCTTTGCAGGTTATAAATATCATACCACTTAAGGGTGGTAATTCTCCGTTGCGGTTGTGGAGTTACACTTAAGATTGTTGTTGTTGCAAAATAAACATTGAAAAGTATAACCTGCAATGCTTAAAGAAACAGAGCTTACTGCACCGAGTTTGGTTGATGTCATTTTTCTATGATTTTCATGATAAACTATAAAATTGATTTGTTTGACCTGCTTAAACTTACTGTAACGTGTTTTATTTTACGATAAGATTGAATATATATAAACATTTTCCAAGTCCTTTGTTTGTGTTTTCGATCGTGAAGCTGTTTGGCGGAAGCTCTCTTGGTGATGCCGGTGGCCGTGTGCTTTGTAACCTCGCCGACAAACTCTATCAGAAACACAAAAATGATGCTGGTTTTGTTCGCTTCTATCTCTCATCATGATATTTTTATCTGTGTTTGATAATTATTGCAATTTGGTGAAAATTGTTGTGGAAATAGGTTGTTTTGTTCTCACTCTGGAATATGTGAGAATTTGAACATATTAGTCTTGTCTTCTTGAATTGTATTCTAAGATATTTGGTTTTCTATTAATGTTTAGTATTCTATTTTTTATTTCCTTTAAAATAAAGCTTATGTATATTTTGCAGGCTTTTTAATAATAGAGATTTCCTACTCTGTTGCTATATGGTTCTAATCTACCATAGATTCATTGTTATTGCTTCACTAGGGCAACTGAAACTACTAAATCTATAATAACTGTGAGTTTATTCTGCTGGTGTCTCATTTTTCCCCTTCCGTTATGGTTAGAATATAGTATTTTACAAACTTCTGGTATTCGTTTATTGGAGGTGGCAAAATCTATTTATATACTAATCAATTATGTCTACTTAGTTTTTTCAGACAGTTAATTGAACTTATATTGCAGTTGGCAGAATCTGGTTTAATTGCTTCTATACTAGATGCAAGGTTTCATAGGGTTAGGGATGTTGCTCCAATTGGTTTTGATTATTCACTTGTGGGGTGATTTGTGTGTTAATTATATCTATGCGTCAATATATCTCTCATTCACAACCTTGGTATATTTATTAGTTTATTGATATTTAGGTTGGCTATATTGTTGGCCTTTGTGATTGGAACTTCATGAATGTTATTGGTTTGAATTATTTCTTTTTGGCACTTTGTGAGGTTTTAATAAAGGTATTTAAGTTAGAGATGTATCTTATTGCAGGTGTTGCATTTGAAGACTGTAATATCTCTATGGGTGCTTGTGTTAATACTAAAGTGAAGTGTGAATCCCAGAGGAAGAATTTGAAGGTAAGTTGAGTTATTAGGCCATATTATTACATTATATGCATGGTCTTAGATTGTTTTGGACATGTAACAATAGTTGGGATCTATGTTTTCAAAATTGGTTCAGGCTGTTATCTCGAAACGGAACAGCAAAACCTAGAATACAGTGCCAGGTTGTCCCGTTTCATCACAGATGACAAATGAGCCAATTTGTGCCCTCCTTCTTTAAGTTTCTTGATACTCCTCTTGAAATATTAGAGATAATTTGATTAAGGATGTGAATAAGGAAGATCTCCCACAATGAATTCAGAAAGACATTAGCATGAACAACTCAGATGATGAAACACAAGATTTGAATGCAACAAACCCTGCGCGCATGAGCGGTGAGCCTATGGTGCCGACAGTTGTCTGATGGAAGCAAGAGGTACTGGTATCTTTTTGTTGAGAAGGTTTGTTCAGGTTTATTTTTGTTGTTTGAAAGTGGAGTGGAACCAGCATCTTTTTTAATTTTTTAAAATAAAACATGATTTTGCTAATAGTTTTGAAGGCCTTGTGCTTCACCTTTTCAAAAAATTTGAATTAGAAAAGAGTTCTATTGCTTTAGAACGTTGGTTGAATGAGATATCAGTTTATTTTGTTTTGGATGAGGATAAACTGGCCCTATTAACAAAAAATTCCAGCCATTTTGTTTTGTAATTGGTTCAATGAACTTGGTCATAGGTACTTGCTTACTGGAGCTATATAATAGCAAGTTTTTACGCAATCTTAACATTGCTTTATATTGCATGAAATAGGTAATTATTCAATTTGTTTAGCTAAATTCTTAAAAGAACAGACCTTTATGACATAAATAAGTTTGGCCAAAAATTTCACTCAAGTCATATTTTGAAGTGGCTAATTGCTGATTGCAATACAATTTACTGCAGGCCTGGTGGTTCATCTCCTGTTCGACCAAAATTTTCACTCAAGCCATATGTTTTGTGCAGTACACCAAACCTTTTTATACAAGAGGCTATGGTCAATGATATCTTAGTGGGAAAGAATAACAATGTGGAAGGTGTTAGTACATTTTTCGAGATGAACTTCTATGCTCCCTCTGTCATTCTCACCACAAGAACTTTTATGAGTGGTAAACTTTGGGTTGGTAGAATTTCTATGTCCATAAGAAAAGTTGGGGAATTTCTATGGACCTAATGGAGTTTTGAGTCATCTCAATGCTATCTTACAGCCACATATAACATAATCAATATTAGTTCTTTATGAATATGGCATAGTTTGTTTGTTAAAATTATTTATTAAGTGTTTTATTTTATTTTAATTAAACTTCTAGTAGTATTTTTCCTTCTAAGTTCTAACTTCTCTCTATTCATTTATTCTAATTGAATGAAATTAATAGCACTCATCTAAAAAATAATTACCTATAAGTTTGAAATTGCAAATCTTGGATACTGTCATAAAATGAAATTAATATTATGATTGAATTTTAAAACATTTAATTCAATTGATTATTTTAGAGAGAATTTAAAATTAGAAAATATATTTTTCTCTAATATTAAACGTGTAATAATTGCTGGCATATTGATCTAATTATGAAAAAAAAAAAAAAAAAAATAGTTAGATCTAGAATATTTATGTTATTATTCTTTTATAAACAATAATAAATAGTTAGATCTAGAATAAATGATATTAAACAAAATGTATGCCAATATAATTGTTAAATAATGTATTAATTAAATGATATTAAAATTATTCTCTAATATGAACAATTTCTAATTATTTTATGATCACCAATACAAAATTATTAGATAATTATATATTTTTAATTTTTTTACCAATTGTATGAGTTATATAATAATATATACTTTGTATGTTAAATAAATTAAATGAACTTCAATACAAATAATAATAAAACGAGATATAAAATAAGAAGAGTGGAAACAGAAAAGGAACCAATAAAAAAGTGGGTTAAATAGTGAGTGATAGAAATATTTGTTTTACTAATTAATTTTAAAATAATAATTAAAATAATATTAAAAAATAAAAAATTATCTTTGATTTAGAAAAAACTATTAAATTATTAAATAATCTTTGATTTAAAAAAATTATTAGAAAAACTATATTTTTTATTAACTACCGAAAAATTATAAGTTTTTCATATATATGATATATTTCATTTTTTAATTTTAAAATTTAAATAGATTACTTATAATTATAAATACTAAAACATATTAAAACATAATTAATGATATTAAAATTTAAATTTATGAAAATTTAAATAAATTATTTCGTATTGTTTTAATTTATCATCTCATTTATAGATTTTTAAAAATAATTAAATCGTTTATTTATGATCATTATTACAATTTATTTTTAATAAAAATAGAACATTTAATATGATCATTTTAAATGATTGTTTATTTACTACTAAAATAGTAGTTAATTTGAAAAATTAATTGCAGTATACTTATACGAGAAAAATATATGTTTCTAATAAATTAATTTAAAGAATATTTGAATCTAATGAACAAAAATCAAATGAAATAATAACACCATTAAAATGAAAAAAAATTTACAAAGAAACTTTTTATAAAAGCTTTAAATGAAAATTTGGTTTGAATAGTTATTCTTAAAATGTTATTTTAGGTATTTCATCATTTTATCGAAACTTTTATTGGATATCAAAATTTCAAAAAATCACTTAATTTTGAAGCTATTTCAAATAGCTTTTCATGAAAATCATTTTTGAAATACAACTTTTTGAAAAAATTGTGATTTTGACTATGTTTTGATCTTCAATAATGTATATTAATGTTATAGAATGTCAAAATTAGTCTTTTAATTTATAAAAAACAAATTTAAAAAAACTTGTATTATTTTGAAAAACGTTTTTGTAGAATCCATTTTCAAAAATACAAAGAAAAAATCCATTTTTTTAAAGCTGAAACAAACTGGCCCTAATTGAATTTGTAAATAATGGATTTAGTGGAATGAAATATAATGAAATCTATTGTATCTCATTCAATCAAATCTCACTTCTAGAATACGAAACAACTGAAACTTTCAAATATAAAATTGAATTTTTAAAGTTATTAAAATAATTAAGAGAATATTTGTGTAGTGTATATATATATTTTTCAATTATTTGTATAGCTAATTAGGAAAATAATATTTATTTAAAAATATAATAAATTTTATTTTCTCCTAATATTGAAATTATATGAAACGGGGAAAATCAAGATATTGATCAAATTATTGAATTATAACGGGAACAACTATACTATTGATTCAGAAATTTTTAATGCCTAATGTCAAAACAATAATAATATTTAAATATGGAAAAAAATACATTGTTAATTCAAATTTTGTTATATACGAAAAATACTATGGTTATAAACGGACACAACTTTAAATTTGATTCAAATTTTTTTATATACGAAAAAAATATTATTGTTTTAAACGGGAACAACTTTAATTTTAATTCAAATTTTTTTATATAAGATAAAATAATACTGTTATAAACGGGGACAACTATAATTTTGATTCAAATATTTTTATATACGAAAAAAATACTATTGTTATAAACGGGGACAACATGAATTTTGATTAAAAAACTTTATATACGAAAAAAAACTATTGTTTTAAACGGGAACTTCAATTTTGATTCAAATTTTTTAGATAAGATAAAATACTACTGTTATAAATGGGGACAACTATAATTTTGATTCAAATATATTTATATATGAAAAAAATACTATTGTTTCAAACGGGGACAATAGTATTTTTTTTATTGTTGTTTTAAACGGGCACAACTTTAATTTTGATTCAATTTTTTTTATATAAGATAAAATACTACTGTTATAAACGGGGACAACTATAATTTTGATTCAAATATTTTTATATACGAAAAAAATACTATTGTTATAAAGGGGGACAACTTTAATTTTGATTCAAATTATTTTATATACGAAAAAAATACTATTGTTATAAATGGGCATAACTTTAATTTTAATTCAAATTTTTTTATATAAGATAAAATAATACTGTTAGAAACGGGGACAACTTTAATTTTGGTTCAAATATTTGTATATACGAAAAAATTATTATTGTTATCAACGGACATAACTTTAATTTTGATTGAAATTTTGTATATACGAAAAAAATACTACATGTTATAAACGGCCACAACATTTTCTTATTCTTAACAATACAAATTTTTAATTTCAATCATATCTATTTTTATAATTTTAACATTTTTTTTTCAATTTAATTAACAATTACGCGTCCATAACATAAAATCCTTGAACAGACAGGCCCGTGCGAACGCACAGGTTAGTTACTAGTTTTTTAAATAAAAATATATTTTATTCTGATAAATGATTATGATTGGTTGACAACCTAAAATGGCATTTCTTTTTTCTCAGTTTATAAACACCAAAATTGACATATACCAAAAAAACTATTTTGACTAGGTTTAACCGCCAAGCAGTTGCTCTACTTTTAAGATTGCCGTAAAACTTATAATATCAGCAAATCGTTGTCATCTTTCTCACTTTGCAGCAACGCTCTCCTTATGGAGAATGCAGCACCCATTGACTGGATCAGCAACTTACCAGATAAATTACTCTGTTACATTTTCTCCTTACTCCCAACCAAACAAGCTTTCTCCACCACCGTCCTCTCCAAGAGATGGACCCGACTCAGCAAATTACTCACGGCTCCCTACATCCACGACGAATCCGTTCACGACGAAGATTCCTTCTTCCGTTTCTTTCGCATCGTTGACACAGCCTTGTTCTCCGTAGAAGTTATCAAAACGTTTCACCTCAGGTGTGATTCTTACCATTGGGAGCAACGAAGACATTTTGACGGCATCTTCGACAAATGGATCCAAACTCTAAAACAACATCCTTTAGAGAATCTTTACCTATATTCTAGTATAGATATTTTGAATAACACAATCACCTTGCCGCCGACTATCTTCAGTTTTCGGACGCTAGTTTCAGTAAGCTTCTTCGCGGGTGTCCCATTTTGGAAGATTTGACTGCTTTCGTTCTCTATATGATACCAGATGAGAGTTTTGCCATGAATAGAGATGCTAACTTGAATAGCACAATCACCTTGCCACCGACTCTTTTTACCTTTACAAAGCTTGTGGTTCTCAAATTGACAAAATTTCGTTTGAATGGTGATATCTCTGTAGATTTTCCCTTGCTTAAGACCCTTGATTTGAATCATGTTTATTTTAAAAATCTTGAGAGTTTCAGTAAGCTTCTTCTCGGGTGTCCTATTTTGGAAGATTTGACTGATTTCGTTCTCTATATGATACCAGATGAGAGTTTTGCCATGAATAGAGATGCTAACTTGAATAGCACAATCACCTTGCCACCGACTCTTTTTACCTTTACAGAGCTTGTGGTTCTCAAATTGACAAAATTTCGTTTGAATGGTGATATCTCTGTAGATTTTCCCTTGCTTAAGACCCTTCATTTGAATCATGTTTATTTTAAAAATCTTGAGAGTTTCAGTAAGCTTCTTCTCGGGTGTCCTATTTTGGAAGATTTGACTGCTTTCGTTCTCTATATGATACCAGATGAGAGTTTTGCCATGAATAGAGATGCTAACTTGAATAGCACAATCACCTTGCCACCGACTCTTTTTACCTTTACAAAGCTTGTGGTTCTCAAATTTATGAAATTTCGTTTGAATGGTGATATCTCTGTCGATTTTCCCTTGCATAAGACCCTTCATTTGAATCATGTTTATTTTAAAAATCTTGAGAGTTTCAGTAAGCTTCTTCTCGGGTGTCCTATTTTGGAAGATTTGACTGCTTTCGTTCTCTATATGATACCAGATGAGAGTTTTGCCATGAATAGAGATGCTAACTTGAATAGCACAATCACCTTGCCACTGACTCTTTTTACCTTTACAAAGCTTGTGGTTCTCAAATTGACAAAATTTCGTTTGAATGGTGATATCTCTGTAGATTTTCCCTTGCTTAAGACCCATCATTTAAATCATGTTTATTTTAAAAATCTTGAGAGTTTCAGAAAGCTTTTTCTCGGGTGTCCTATTTTGGAAGATTTAACTGCTTTCGTTCTCTATATGATACCAGATGAGAGTTTTGCCATGAATAGAGATGCTAACTTGAATAGCACAATCACCTTGCCACTGACTCTTTTTACCTTTACAAAGCTTGTGGTTCTCAAATTGACAAAATTTCGTTTGAATGGTGATATCTCTGTAGATTTTCCCTTGCTTAAGACCCTTCATATGAATCATGTTTATTTTAAAAATCTTGAGAGTTTCAGTAAACTTCTTCTCGGGTGTCCTATTTTAGAAGATTTGACTGCTTTCATTCACTATATGATACCAGAAGAGAGTTTTGCCATGAATAGAGATGCTAACTTGAATAGCACAATCACCTTGCCACCGACTCTTTTTACCTTTACAAAGCTTGTGGTTCTCAAATTGACGAAATTTCGTTTGAATGGTGATATCTCTGTAGATTTTTCCTTGCTTAAGACCCTTCATTTGAATCATGTTTATTTGAAAAATCTTGAGAGTTTCAGTAAGCTTCTTCGCGGGTGTCCCATTTTGGAAGATTTGACTGCTTTCGTTCTCTATATGATACCAGATGAGAGTTTTGCCATGAATAGAGATGCTAACTTGAATAGCACAATCACCTTGACACCGACTCTTTTTACCTTTACAAAGCTTGTGGTTCTCAAATTTACGAAATTTCGTTTGAATGGTGATATCTCTGTAGATTTTCCCTTGCTTAAGACCCTTCATTTGAATCATGTTTATTTTAAAAATCTTGAGAGTTTCAGTAAGCTTCTTCTCGGGTGTCCTATTTTGGAAGATTTGACTGATTTCGTTCTCTATATGATACCAGATGAGAGTTTTGCCATGAATATAGATGCTAACTTGAATAGCACAATCATCTTGCCACCGACTCTATTTACCTTTACAAAGCTTGTGGTTCTCAAATTGACAAAATTTCGTTTGAATGGTGATATCTCCGTAGATTTTCCCTTGCTTAAGACCCTTCATTTGAATCATGTTTATTTTAAAAATCTTGAGAGTTTCAGTAAGCTTCTTCTCGGGTGTCCTATTTTGGAAGATTTGACTGCTTTCGTTCTCTATATGATACCAGATGAGAGTTTTGCCATGAATAGAGATGCTAACTTGAATAGCACAATCACCTTGCCACCGACTCTTTTTACCTTTACAAAGCTTGTGGTTCTCAAATTGACAAAATTTCGTTTGAATGGTGATATCTCTGTAGATTTTCCCTTGCTTAAGACCCTTCATTTGAATCATGTTTATTTTAAAAATCTTGAGAGTTTCAGTAAGCTTCTTCTCGGGTGTCCCATTTTGGAAGATTTGACTGCTTTCGTTCTCTATATGATACCAGATGAGAGTTTTGCCATGAATAGAGATGCTAACTTGAATAGCACAATCACCTTGCCACCGACTCTTTTTACCTTTACAAAGCTTATGGTTCTCAAATTGACGAAATTTCGTTTGAATGGTGATATCTCTGTCGATTTTCCCTTGCTTAAGACCCTTCATTTGAATCATGTTTATTTTAAAAATCTTGAGAGTTTCAGTAAGCTTCTTCTCGGGTGTCCTATTTTGGAAGATTTGACTGCTTTCGTTCTCTATATGATACCAGATGAGAGTTTTGCCATGAATAGAGATGCTAACTTGAATAGCACAATCACCTTACCACCGACTCTTTTTACCTTTACAAAGCTTGTGGTTCTCAAATTGACAAAATTTCGTTTGAATGGTGATATCTCTGTAGATTTTCCCTTGCTTAAGACCCTTCATTTGAATCATGTTTATTTTAAAAATCTTGAGAGTTTCAGTAAGCTTCTTCTCGGGTGTCCCATTTTGGATGATTTGACTGCTTTCGTTCTCTATATGATACCAGATGAGAGTTTTGCCATGAATAGAGATGCTAACTTGAATAGCACAATCACCTTGCCACCGACTCTTTTTACCTTTACAAAGCTTATGGTTCTCAAATTGACGAAATTTCGTTTGAATGGTGATATCTCTGTCGATTTTCCCTTGCTAAAGACCCTTCATTTGAATCATGTTTATTTTAAAAATCTTGAGAGTTTCAGTAAGCTTCTTCTCGGGTGTCCTATTTTGGAAGATTTGACTGATTTCGTTCTCTATATGATACCAGATGAGAGTTTTACCATGAATAGAGATGCTAACTTGATTAGCACAATCACCTTGCCACCGACTCTTTTTACCTTTACAAAGCTTGTGGTTCTCAAATTGACAAAATTTCGTTTGAATGGTGATATCTCTGTAGATTTTCCCTTGCTTAAGACCCTTCATTTGAATCATGTTTATTTTAAAAATCTTGAGAGTTTCAGTAAGCTTCTTCTCGGGTGTCCTATTTTGGAAGATTTGACTGACTTCGTTCTCTATATGATACCAGATGAGAGTTTTGCCATGAATAGAGATGCTAACTTGAATAGCACAATCACCTTGCCACCGACTCTTTTCACCTTTACAAAGCTTGTGGTTCTCAAATTGACAAAATTTCGTTTGAATGGTGATATCTCTGTAGATTTTCCCTTGCTTAAGACCCTTCATTTGAATCATGTTTATTTTAAAAATCTTGAGAGTTTCAGTAAGCTTCTTCTCGGGTGTCCCATTTTGGAAGATTTGACTGCTTTCGTTCTCTATATGATACCAGATGAGAGTTTTGCCATGAATAGAGATGCTAACTTGAATAGCACAATCACCTTGCCACTGACTCTTTTTACCTTTACAAAGCTTGTGGTTCTCAAATTGACGAAATTTCGTTTGAATGGTGATATCTCTGTCGATTTTCCCTTGCTTAAGACCCTTCATTTGAATCATGTTTATTTTAAAAATCTTGAGAGTTTCAGTAAGCTTCTTCTCGGGTGTCCTATTTTGGAAGATTTGACTGATTTCGTTCTCTATATGATACCAGATGAGAGTTTTACCATGAATAGAGATGCTAACTTGATTAGCACAATCACCTTGCCACCGACTCTTTTTACCTTTACAAAGCTTGTGGTTCTCAAATTGACAAAATTTCGTTTGAATGGTGATATCTCTGTAGATTTTCCCTTGCTTAAGACCCTTCATTTGAATCATGTTTATTTTAAAAATCTTGAGAGTTTCAGTAAGCTTCTTCTCGGGTGTCCTATTTTGGAAGATTTGACTGACTTCGTTCTCTATATGATACCAGATGAGAGTTTTGCCATGAATAGAGATGCTAACTTGAATAGCACAATCACCTTGCCACCGACTCTTTTCACCTTTACAAAGCTTGTGGTTCTCAAATTGACAAAATTTCGTTTGAATGGTGATATCTCTGTAGATTTTCCCTTGCTTAAGACCCTTCATTTGAATCATGTTTATTTTAAAAATCTTGAGAGTTTCAGTAAGCTTCTTCTCGGGTGTCCTATTTTGGAAGATTTGACTGCTTTCGTTCTCTATATGATACCAGATGAGAGTTTTGCCATGAATAGAGATGCTAACTTGAATAGCACAATCACCTTGCCACCGACTCTTTTTACCTTTACAAAGCTTGTGGTTCTCAAATTGACGAAATTTCGTTTGAATGGTGATATCTCTGTAGATTTTTCCTTGCTTAAGACCCTTCATTTGAATCATGTTTATTTGAAAAATCTTGAGAGTTTCAGTAAGCTTCTTCGCGGGTGTCCCATTTTGGAAGATTTGACTGCTTTCGTTCTCTATATGATACCAGATGAGAGTTTTGCCATGAATAGAGATGCTAACTTGAATAGCACAATCACCTTGACACCGACTCTTTTTACCTTTACAAAGCTTGTGGTTCTCAAATTTACGAAATTTCGTTTGAATGGTGATATCTCTGTAGATTTTCCCTTGCTTAAGACCCTTCATTTGAATCATGTTTATTTTAAAAATCTTGAGAGTTTCAGTAAGCTTCTTCTCGGGTGTCCTATTTTGGAAGATTTGACTGATTTCGTTCTCTATATGATACCAGATGAGAGTTTTGCCATGAATATAGATGCTAACTTGAATAGCACAATCATCTTGCCACCGACTCTATTTACCTTTACAAAGCTTGTGGTTCTCAAATTGACAAAATTTCGTTTGAATGGTGATATCTCCGTAGATTTTCCCTTGCTTAAGACCCTTCATTTGAATCATGTTTATTTTAAAAATCTTGAGAGTTTCAGTAAGCTTCTTCTCGGGTGTCCTATTTTGGAAGATTTGACTGCTTTCGTTCTCTATATGATACCAGATGAGAGTTTTGCCATGAATAGAGATGCTAACTTGAATAGCACAATCACCTTGCCACCGACTCTTTTTACCTTTACAAAGCTTGTGGTTCTCAAATTGACAAAATTTCGTTTGAATGGTGATATCTCTGTAGATTTTCCCTTGCTTAAGACCCTTCATTTGAATCATGTTTATTTTAAAAATCTTGAGAGTTTCAGTAAGCTTCTTCTCGGGTGTCCCATTTTGGAAGATTTGACTGCTTTCGTTCTCTATATGATACCAGATGAGAGTTTTGCCATGAATAGAGATGCTAACTTGAATAGCACAATCACCTTGCCACCGACTCTTTTTACCTTTACAAAGCTTATGGTTCTCAAATTGACGAAATTTCGTTTGAATGGTGATATCTCTGTCGATTTTCCCTTGCTTAAGACCCTTCATTTGAATCATGTTTATTTTAAAAATCTTGAGAGTTTCAGTAAGCTTCTTCTCGGGTGTCCTATTTTGGAAGATTTGACTGCTTTCGTTCTCTATATGATACCAGATGAGAGTTTTGCCATGAATAGAGATGCTAACTTGAATAGCACAATCACCTTGCCACCGACTCTTTTTACCTTTACAAAGCTTGTGGTTCTCAAATTGACAAAATTTCGTTTGAATGGTGATATCTCTGTAGATTTTCCCTTGCTTAAGACCCTTCATTTGAATCATGTTTATTTTAAAAATCTTGAGAGTTTCAGTAAGCTTCTTCTCGGGTGTCCCATTTTGGATGATTTGACTGCTTTCGTTCTCTATATGATACCAGATGAGAGTTTTGCCATGAATAGAGATGCTAACTTGAATAGCACAATCACCTTGCCACCGACACTTTTTACCTTTACAAAGCTTATGGTTCTCAAATTGACGAAATTTCGTTTGAATGGTGATATCTCTGTAGATTTTCCCTTGCTTAAGACCCTTCATTTGAATCATGTTTATTTTAAAAATCTTGAGAGTTTCAGTAAGCTTCTTCTCGGGTGTCCCATTTTGGAAGATTTGACTGCTTTCGTTCTCTATATGATACCAGATGAGAGTTTTGCCATTAATAGAGATGCTAACTTGAATAGCACAATCACCTTGCCACCGACTCTTTTTACCTTTACAAAGCTTATGGTTCTCAAATTGACGAAATTTCGTTTGAATGGTGATATCTCTGTCGATTTTCCCTTGCTTAAGACCCTTCATTTGAATCATGTTTATTTTAAAAATCTTGAGAGTTTCAGTAAGCTTCTTCTCGGGTGTCCTATTTTGGAAGATTTGACTGCTTTCGTTCTCTATATGATACCAGATGAGAGTTTTGCCATGAATAGAGATGCTAACTTGAATAGCACAATCACCTTGCCACCGACTCTTTTTACCTTTACAAAGCTTATGGTTCTCAAATTGACGAAATTTCGTTTGAATGGTGATATCTCTGTCGATTTTCCCTTGCTTAAGACCCTTCATTTGAATCATGTTTATTTTAAAAATCTTGAGAGTTTCAGTAAGCTTCTTCTCGGGTGTCCTATTTTGGAAGATTTGACTGCTTTCGTTCTCTATATGATACCAGATGAGAGTTTTGCCATGAATAGAGATGCTAACTTGAATAGCACAATCACCTTGCCACCGACTCTTTTTACCTTTACAAAGCTTGTGGTTCTCAAATTGACAAAATTTCGTTTGAATGGTGATATCTCTGTAGATTTTCCCTTGCTTAAGACCCTTCATTTGAATCATGTTTATTTTAAAAATCTTGAGAGTTTCAGTAAGCTTCTTCTCGGGTGTCCCATTTTGGATGATTTGACTGCTTTCGTTCTCTATATGATACCAGATGAGAGTTTTGCCATGAATAGAGATGCTAACTTGAATAGCACAATCACCTTGCCACCGACACTTTTTACCTTTACAAAGCTTATGGTTCTCAAATTGACGAAATTTCGTTTGAATGGTGATATCTCTGTAGATTTTCCCTTGCTTAAGACCCTTCATTTGAATCATGTTTATTTTAAAAATCTTGAGAGTTTCAGTAAGCTTCTTCTCGGGTGTCCCATTTTGGAAGATTTGACTGCTTTCGTTCTCTATATGATACCAGATGAGAGTTTTGCCATTAATAGAGATGCTAACTTGAATAGCACAATCACCTTGCCACCGACTCTTTTTACCTTTACAAAGCTTATGGTTCTCAAATTGACGAAATTTCGTTTGAATGGTGATATCTCTGTCGATTTTCCCTTGCTTAAGACCCTTCATTTGAATCATGTTTATTTTAAAAATCTTGAGAGTTTCAGTAAGCTTCTTCTCGGGTGTCCTATTTTGGAAGATTTGACTGCTTTCGTTCTCTATATGATACCAGATGAGAGTTTTGCCATGAATAGAGATGCTAACTTGAATAGCACAATCACCTTGCCACCGACTCTTTTTACCTTTACAAAGCTTGTGGTTCTCAAATTGACAAAATTTCGTTTGAATGGTGATATCTCTGTAGATTTTCCCTTGCTTAAGACCCTTCATTTGAATCATGTTTATTTTAAAAATCTTGAGAGTTTCAGTAAGCTTCTTCTCGGGTGTCCCATTTTGGATGATTTGACTGCTTTCGTTCTCTATATGATACCAGATGAGAGTTTTGCCATGAATAGAGATGCTAACTTGAATAGCACAATCACCTTGCCACCGACTCTTTTTACCTTTACAAAGCTTGTGGTTCTCAAATTGACAAAATTTCGTTTGAATGGTGATATCTCTGTAGATTTTCCCTTGCTTAAGACCCTTCATTTGAATCATGTTTATTTTAAAAATCTTGAGAGTTTCAGTAAGCTTCTTCTCGGGTGTCCCATTTTGGAAGATTTGACTGCTTTCGTTCTCTATATGATACCAGATGAGAGTTTTGCCATGAATAGAGATGCTAACTTGAATAGCACAATCACCTTGCCACCGACTCTTTTTACCTTTACAAAGCTTATGGTTCTCAAATTGACGAAATTTCGTTTGAATGGTGATATCTCTGTCGATTTTCCCTTGCTTAAGACCCTTCATTTGAATCATGTTTATTTTAAAAATCTTGAGAGTTTCAGTAAGCTTCTTCTCGGGTGTCCTATTTTGGAAGATTTGACTGCTTTCGTTCTCTATATGATACCAGATGAGAGTTTTGCCATGAATAGAGATGCTAACTTGAATAGCACAATCACCTTGCCACCGACTCTTTTTACCTTTACAAAGCTTGTGGTTCTCAAATTGACAAAATTTCGTTTGAATGGTGATATCTCTGTAGATTTTCCCTTGCTTAAGACCCTTCATTTGAATCATGTTTATTTTAAAAATCTTGAGAGTTTCAGTAAGCTTCTTCTCGGGTGTCCCATTTTGGATGATTTGACTGCTTTCGTTCTCTATATGATACCAGATGAGAGTTTTGCCATGAATAGAGATGCTAACTTGAATAGCACAATCACCTTGCCACCGACACTTTTTACCTTTACAAAGCTTATGGTTCTCAAATTGACGAAATTTCGTTTGAATGGTGATATCTCTGTAGATTTTCCCTTGCTTAAGACCCTTCATTTGAATCATGTTTATTTTAAAAATCTTGAGAGTTTCAGTAAGCTTCTTCTCGGGTGTCCCATTTTGGAAGATTTGACTGCTTTCGTTCTCTATATGATACCAGATGAGAGTTTTGCCATTAATAGAGATGCTAACTTGAATAGCACAATCACCTTGCCACCGACTCTTTTTACCTTTACAAAGCTTATGGTTCTCAAATTGACGAAATTTCGTTTGAATGGTGATATCTCTGTCGATTTTCCCTTGCTTAAGACCCTTCATTTGAATCATGTTTATTTTAAAAATCTTGAGAGTTTCAGTAAGCTTCTTCTCGGGTGTCCTATTTTGGAAGATTTGACTGCTTTCGTTCTCTATATGATACCAGATGAGAGTTTTGCCATGAATAGAGATGCTAACTTGAATAGCACAATCACCTTGCCACCGACTCTTTTTACCTTTACAAAGCTTGTGGTTCTCAAATTGACAAAATTTCGTTTGAATGGTGATATCTCTGTAGATTTTCCCTTGCTTAAGACCCTTCATTTGAATCATGTTTATTTTAAAAATCTTGAGAGTTTCAGTAAGCTTCTTCTCGGGTGTCCCATTTTGGATGATTTGACTGCTTTCGTTCTCTATATGATACCAGATGAGAGTTTTGCCATGAATAGAGATGCTAACTTGAATAGCACAATCACCTTGCCACCGACTCTTTTTACCTTTACAAAGCTTATGGTTCTCAAATTGACGAAATTTCGTTTGAATGGTGATATCTCTGTCGATTTTCCCTTGCTTAAGACCCTTCATTTGAATCATGTTTATTTTAAAAATCTTGAGAGTTTCAGTAAGCTTCTTCTCGGGTGTCCTATTTTGGAAGATTTGACTGATTTCGTTCTCTATATGATACCAGATGAGAGTTTTACCATGAATAGAGATGCTAACTTGATTAGCACAATCACCTTGCCACCGACTCTTTTTACCTTTACAAAGCTTGTGGTTCTCAAATTGACAAAATTTCGTTTGAATGGTGATATCTCTGTAGATTTTCCCTTGCTTAAGACCCTTCATTTGAATCATGTTTATTTTAAAAATCTTGAGAGTTTCAGTAAGCTTCTTCTCGGGTGTCCTATTTTGGAAGATTTGACTGACTTCGTTCTCTATATGATACCAGATGAGAGTTTTGCCATGAATAGAGATGCTAACTTGAATAGCACAATCACCTTGCCACCGACTCTTTTCACCTTTACAAAGCTTGTGGTTCTCAAATTGACAAAATTTCGTTTGAATGGTGATATCTCTGTAGATTTTCCCTTGCTTAAGACCCTTCATTTGAATCATGTTTATTTTAAAAATCTTGAGAGTTTCAGTAAGCTTCTTCTCGGGTGTCCCATTTTGGAAGATTTGACTGCTTTCGTTCTCTATATGATACCAGATGAGAGTTTTGCCATGAATAGAGATGCTAACTTGAATAGCACAATCACCTTGCCACTGACTCTTTTTACCTTTACAAAGCTTGTGGTTCTCAAATTGACGAAATTTCGTTTGAATGGTGATATCTCTGTCGATTTTCCCTTGCTTAAGACCCTTCATTTGAATCATGTTTATTTTAAAAATCTTGAGAGTTTCAGTAAGCTTCTTCTCGGGTGTCCTATTTTGGAAGATTTGACTGATTTCGTTCTCTATATGATACCAGATGAGAGTTTTACCATGAATAGAGATGCTAACTTGATTAGCACAATCACCTTGCCACCGACTCTTTTTACCTTTACAAAGCTTGTGGTTCTCAAATTGACAAAATTTCGTTTGAATGGTGATATCTCTGTAGATTTTCCCTTGCTTAAGACCCTTCATTTGAATCATGTTTATTTTAAAAATCTTGAGAGTTTCAGTAAGCTTCTTCTCGGGTGTCCTATTTTGGAAGATTTGACTGACTTCGTTCTCTATATGATACCAGATGAGAGTTTTGCCATGAATAGAGATGCTAACTTGAATAGCACAATCACCTTGCCACCGACTCTTTTCACCTTTACAAAGCTTGTGGTTCTCAAATTGACAAAATTTCGTTTGAATGGTGATATCTCTGTAGATTTTCCCTTGCTTAAGACCCTTCATTTGAATCATGTTTATTTTAAAAATCTTGAGAGTTTCAGTAAGCTTCTTCTCGGGTGTCCTATTTTGGAATATTTGACTGCTTTCGTTCTCTATATGATACCAGATGAGAGTTTTGCCATGAATAGAGATGCTAACTTGAATAGCACAATCACCTTGCCACTGACTCTTTTTACCTTTACAAAGCTTGTGGTTCTCAAATTGACGAAATTTCGTTTGAATGGTGATATCTCTGTCGATTTTCCCTTGCTTAAGACCCTTCATTTGAATCATGTTTATTTTAAAAATCTTGAGAGTTTCAGTAAGCTTCTTCTCGGGTGTCCTATTTTGGAAGATTTGACTGATTTCGTTCTCTATATGATACCAGATGAGAGTTTTACCATGAATAGAGATGCTAACTTGATTAGCACAATCACCTTGCCACCGACTCTTTTTACCTTTACAAAGCTTGTGGTTCTCAAATTGACAAAATTTCGTTTGAATGGTGATATCTCTGTAGATTTTCCCTTGCTTAAGACCCTTCATTTGAATCATGTTTATTTGAAAAATCTTGAGAGTTTCAGTAAGCTTCTTCGCGGGTGTCCCATTTTGGAAGATTTGACTGCTTTCGTTCTCTATATGATACCAGATGAGAGTTTTGCCATGAATAGAGATGCTAACTTGAATAGCACAATCACCTTGACACCGACTCTTTTTACCTTTACAAAGCTTGTGGTTCTCAAATTTACGAAATTTCGTTTGAATGGTGATATCTCTGTCGATTTTCCCTTGCTTAAGACCCTTCATTTGAATCATGTTTATTTTAAAAATCTTGAGAGTTTCAGTAAGCTTCTTCTCGGGTGTCCTATTTTGGAAGATTTGACTGATTTCGTTCTCTATATGATACCAGATGAGAGTTTTACCATGAATAGAGATGCTAACTTGATTAGCACAATCACCTTGCCACCGACTCTTTTTACCTTTACAAAGCTTGTGGTTCTCAAATTGACAAAATTTCGTTTGAATGGTGATATCTCTGTAGATTTTCCCTTGCTTAAGACCCTTCATTTGAATCATGTTTATTTTAAAAATCTTGAGAGTTTCAGTAAACTTCTTCTCGGGTGTCCTATTTTGGAAGATTTGACTGACTTCGTTCTCTATATGATACCAGATGAGAGTTTTGCCATGAATAGAGATGCTAACTTGAATAGCACAATCACCTTGCCACCGACTCTTTTCACCTTTACAAAGCTTGTGGTTCTCAAATTGACAAAATTTCGTTTGAATGGTGATATCTCTGTAGATTTTCCCTTGCTTAAGACCCTTCATTTGAATCATGTTTATTTTAAAAATCTTGAGAGTTTCAGTAAGCTTCTTCTCGGGTGTCCCATTTTGGAAGATTTGACTGCTTTCGTTCACTATATGATACCAGAAGAGAGTTTTGCCATGAATAGAGATGCTAACTTGAATAGCACAATCACCTTGCCACTGACTCTTTTTACCTTTACAAAGCTTGTGGTTCTCAAATTGACGAAATTTCGTTTGAATGGTGATATCTCTGTCGATTTTCCCTTGCTTAAGACCCTTCATTTGAATCATGTTTATTTTAAAAATCTTGAGAGTTTCAGTAAGCTTCTTCTCGGGTGTCCTATTTTGGAAGATTTGACTGATTTCGTTCTCTATATGATACCAGATGAGAGTTTTACCATGAATAGAGATGCTAACTTGATTAGCACAATCACCTTGCCACCGACTCTTTTTACCTTTACAAAGCTTGTGGTTCTCAAATTGACAAAATTTCGTTTGAATGGTGATATCTCTGTAGATTTTCCCTTGCTTAAGACCCTTCATTTGAATCATGTTTATTTTAAAAATCTTGAGAGTTTCAGTAAGCTTCTTCTCGGGTGTCCTATTTTGGAAGATTTGACTGACTTCGTTCTCTATATGATACCAGATGAGAGTTTTGCCATGAATAGAGATGCTAACTTGAATAGCACAATCACCTTGCCACCGACTCTTTTCACCTTTACAAAGCTTGTGGTTCTCAAATTGACAAAATTTCGTTTGAATGGTGATATCTCTGTAGATTTTCCCTTGCTTAAGACCCTTCATTTGAATCATGTTTATTTTAAAAATCTTGAGAGTTTCAGTAAGCTTCTTCTCGGGTGTCCCATTTTGGAAGATTTGACTGCTTTCGTTCACTATATGATACCAGAAGAGAGTTTTGCCATGAATAGAGATGCTAACTTGAATAGCACAATCACCTTGCCACCGACTCTTTTTACCTTTACAAAGCTTGTGGTTCTCAAATTGACGAAATTTCGTTTGAATGGTGATATCTCTGTAGATTTTCCCTTGCTTAAGACCCTTCATTTGAATCATGTTTATTTGAAAAATCTTGAGAGTTTCAGTAAGCTTCTTCGCGGGTGTCCCATTTTGGAAGATTTGACTGCTTTCGTTCTCTATATGATACCAGATGAGAGTTTTGCCATGAATAGAGATGCTAACTTGAATAGCACAATCACCTTGACACCGACTCTTTTTACCTTTACAAAGCTTGTGGTTCTCAAATTTACGAAATTTCGTTTGAATGGTGATATCTCTGTAGATTTTCCCTTGCTTAAGACCCTTCATTTGAATCATGTTTATTTTAAAAATCTTGAGAGTTTCAGTAAGCTTCTTCTCGGGTGTCCTATTTTGGAAGATTTGACTGATTTCGTTCTCTATATGATACCAGATGAGAGTTTTGCCATGAATATAGATGCTAACTTGAATAACACAATCATCTTGCCACCGACTCTATTTACCTTTACAAAGCTTGTGGTTCTCAAATTGACAAAATTTCGTTTGAATGGTGATATCTCCGTAGATTTTCCCTTGCTTAAGACCCTTCATTTGAATCATGTTTATTTTAAAAATCTTGAGAGTTTCAGTAAGCTTCTTCTCGGGTGTCCAATTTTGGAAGATTTGACTGCTTTCGTTCTCTATATGATACCAGATGATAGTTTTGCCATGAATAGAGATGCTAACTTGAATAGCACAATCACCTTGCCACCGACTCTTTTTACCTTTACAAAGCTTGTGGTTCTCAAATTGACGAAATTTCGTTTGAATGGTGATATCTCTTTAGATTTTCCCTTGCTTAAGACCCTTCATTTGAATAATGTTTATTTTAAAAATCTTGAGAGTTTCAGTAAGCTTCTTCTCGGGTGTCCCATTTTGGAAGATTTGACTGCTTTCGTTCTCTATATGATACCAGATGAGAGTTTTGCCATGAATAGAGATGCTAACTTGAATAGCACAATCACCTTGCCACCGACTCTTTTTACCTTTACAAAGCTTGTGGTTCTCAAATTTACGAAATTTCGTTTGAATGGTGATATCTCTGTAGATTTTCCCTTGCTTAAGACCCTTCATTTGAATCATGTTTATTTTAAAAATCTTGAGAGTTTCAGTAAGCTTCTTCTCGGGTGTCCTATTTTGGAAGATTTGACTGATTTCGTTCTCTATATGATACCAGATGAGAGTTTTGCCATGAATATAGATGCTAACTTGAATAGCACAATCATCTTGCCACCGACTCTATTTACCTTTACAAAGCTTGTGGTTCTCAAATTGACAAAATTTCGTTTGAATGGTGATATCTCCGTAGATTTTCCCTTGCTTAAGACCCTTCATTTGAATCATGTTTATTTTAAAAATCTTGAGAGTTTCAGTAAGCTTCTTCTCGGGTGTCCAATTTTGGAAGATTTGACTGCTTTCGTTCTCTATATGATACCAGATGATAGTTTTGCCATGAATAGAGATGCTAACTTGAATAGCACAATCACCTTGCCACCGACTCTTTTTACCTTTACAAAGCTTGTGGTTCTCAAATTGACGAAATTTCGTTTGAATGGTGATATCTCTGTCGATTTTCCCTTGCTTAAGACCCTTCATTTGAATTATGTTTATTTTAAAAATCTTGAGAGTTTCAGTAAGCTTCTTCTCGGGTGTCCTATTTTGGAAGATTTGACTGCTTTCGTTCTCAATATGATACCAGATGAGAGTTTTTCCATGAATAGAGATGCTAACTTGAATAGCACAATCACCTTGCCACCGACTCTTTTTACCTTTACAAAGCTTGTGGTTCTCAAATTAACAAAATTTCGTTTGAATGGTGATATCTCTGTAGATTTTCCCTTGCTTAAGACCCTTCATTTGAATCATGTTTATTTTAAAAATCTTGAGAGTTTCAGTAAGCTTCTTCTCGGGTGTCCTATTTTGGAAGATTTGACTCATTTCGTTCTCTATATGATACCAGATGAGAGTTTTGCCATGAATAGAGATGCTAACTTGAATAGCACAATCACCTTGCCACCGACTCTTTTCACCTTTACAAAGCCTGTGGTTCTCAAATTGACAAAATTTCGTTTGAATGGTGATATCTCTGTAGATTTTCCCTTGCTTAAGACCCTTCATTTGAATCATGTTTATTTTAAAAATCTTGAGAGTTTCAGTAAGCTTCTTCTCGGGTGTCCCATTTTGGAAGATTTGACTGCTTTCGTTCTCTATATGATACCAGATGAGAGTTTTGCCATGAATAGAGATGCTAACTTGAATAGCACAATCACCTTGCCACCGACTCTTTTTACCTTTACAAAGCTTGTGGTTCTCAAATTGACGAAATTTCGTTTGAATGGTGATATCTCTGTCGATTTTCCCTTGCTTAAGACCCTTCATTTGAATCATGTTTATTTTAAAAATCTTGAGAGTTTCAGTAAGCTTCTTCTCGGGTGTCCTATTTTGGAAGATTTGACTGATTTCGTTCTCTATATGATACCAGATGAGAGTTTTACCATGAATAGAGATGCTAACTTGATTAGCACAATCACCTTGCCACCGACTCTTTTTACCTTTACAAAGCTTGTGGTTCTCAAATTGACAAAATTTCGTTTGAATGGTGATATCTCTGTAGATTTTCCCTTGCTTAAGACCCTTCATTTGAATCATGTTTATTTTAAAAATCTTGAGAGTTTCAGTAAGCTTCTTCTCGGGTGTCCTATTTTGGAAGATTTGACTGACTTCGTTCTCTATATGATACCAGATGAGAGTTTTGCCATGAATAGAGATGCTAACTTGAATAGCACAATCACCTTGCCACCGACTCTTTTCACCTTTACAAAGCTTGTGGTTCTCAAATTGACAAAATTTCGTTTGAATGGTGATATCTCTGTAGATTTTCCCTTACTTAAGACCCTACATTTGAATCATGTTTATTTTAAAAATCTTGAGAGTTTCAGTAAGCTTCTTCTCGGGTGTCCCATTTTGGAAGATTTGACTGCTTTCGTTCTCTATATGATACCAGATGAGAGTTTTGCCATGAATAGAGATGCTAACTTGAATAGCACAATCACCTTGCCACCGACTCTTTTTACCTTTACAAACCTTGTGGTTCTCAAATTGACGAAATTTCGTTTGAATGGTGATATCTCTTTAGATTTTCCCTTGCTTAAGACCCTTCATTTGAATAATGTTTATTTTAAAAATCTTGAGAGTTTCAGTAAGCTTCTTCTCCGGTGTCCTATTTTGGAAGATTTGACTGACTTCGTTCTCTATATGATACCAGATGAGAGTTTTTCCATGAATAGAGATGCTAACTTGAATAGCACAATCACCTTGCCACCGACTCTTTTTACCTTTACAAAGCTTGTGGTTCTCAAATTGACAAAATTTCGTTTGAATGGTGATATCTCTGTAGATTTTCCCTTGCTTAAGACCCTTCATTTGAACCACGTTTATTTAAAAAATCTTGAGAGTTTCAGTAAACTTCTTCTCGGGTGTCCTATTTTAGAAGATTTGACTGCTTTCATTCACTATATGATACCAGAAGAGAGTTTTGCCATGAATAGAGATGTTAACTTGAATAGCACAATCACCTTGCCACCGACTCTTTTTACCTTTACAAAGCTTGTGGTTCTCAAATTGACGAAATTTCGTTTGAATGGTGATATCTCTTTAGATTTTCCCTTGCTTAAGACCCTTCATTTGAATCATGTTTATTTTAAAAATCTTGAGAGTTTCAGTAAGCTTCTTCGCGGGTGTCCCATTTTGGAAGATTTGACTGCTTTCGTTCTCTATATGATACCAGATGAGAGTTTTGCCATGAATAGAGATGCTAACTTGAATAGCACAATCACCTTGCCACCGACTCTTTTTACCTTTACAAACCTTGTGGTTCTCAAATTGACGAAATTTCGTTTGAATGGTGATATCTCTTTAGATTTTCCCTTGCTTAAGACCCTTCATTTGAATAATGTTTATTTTAAAAATCTTGAGAGTTTCAGTAAGCTTCTTCTCCGGTGTCCTATTTTGGAAGATTTGACTGACTTCGTTCTCTATATGATACCAGATGAGAGTTTTGCCATGAATAGAGATGCTAACTTGAATAGCACAATCACCTTGCCACCGACTCTTTTTACCTTTACAAAGCTTGTGGTTCTCAAATTGACGAAATTTCGTTTGAATGGTGATATCTCTGTAGATTTTCCCTTGCTTAAGACCCTTCATTTGAATCATGTTTATTTAAAAAATCTTGAGAGTTTCAGTAAACTTCTTCTCGGGTGTCCTATTTTAGAAGATTTGACTGCTTTCATTCACTATATGATACCAGAAGAGAGTTTAGCCATGAATAGAGATGTTAACTTTTATAGCACAATCACCTTGCCACCGACTCTTTTTACCTTTACAAAGCTTGTGGTTCTCAAATTGACGAAATTTCGTTTGAATGGTGATATCTCTTTAGATTTTCCCTTGCTTAAGACCCTTCATTTGAATCATGTTTATTTTAAAAATCTTGAGAGTTTCAGTAAGCTTCTTCGCGGGTGTTCCATTTTGGAAGATTTGACTGCTTTCGTTCTCTATATGATACCAGATGAGAGTTTTGCCATGAATAGAGATGCTAACTTGAATAGCACAATCACCTTGCCACCGACTCTTTTTACCTTTACAAAGCTTGTGGTTCTCAAATTGACGAAATTTCGTTTGAATGGTGATATCTCTGTAGATTTTCACTTGCTTAAGACCCTTCATTTGAATCATGTTTATTTTAAAAATCTTGAGAGTTTCAGTAAGCTTCTTGTCGGGTGTCCTATTTTGGAAGATTTGACTGCTTTCGTTCTCTATATGATACCAGATGAGAGTTTTGCCATGAATAGAGATGCTAACTTGAATAGCACAATCACCTTGCCACCGACTCTTTTTACCTTTACTAAGATTGTGGTTCTCAAATTGACGAAATTTCGTTTGAATGTGATATCTCTGTCGATTTTCCCTTGCTTAAGACCCTTCATTTGAATCATGTTTATTTTAAAAATCTTGAGAGTTTCAGTAAGCTTCTTCTCGGGTGTCCTATTTTGGAAGATTTGACTGCTTTCGTTCTCAATATGATACCAGATGAGAGTTTTGCCATGAATAGAGATGCTAACTTGAATAGCACAATCACCTTGCCACCGACTCTTTTTACCTTTACAAAGCTTGTGGTTCTCAAATTGACGAAATTTCGTTTGAATGGTGATATCTCTGTAGATTTTCCCTTGCTTAAGACCCTTCATTTGAATCATGTTTATTTTAAAAATCTTGAGAGTTTCAGTAAGCTTCTTCTCGGGTGTCCTATTTTGGAAGATTTGACTGATTTCGTTCTCTATATGATACCAGATGAGAGTTTTGCCATGAATAGAGATGCTAACTTGAATAGCACAATCACCTTGCCACCGACTCTTTTTACCTTTACAAAGCTTGTGGGTCTCAAATTGACAAAATTTTGTTTGAATGGTTATATCTCTATAGATTTTCCCTTGCTTAAGACCCTTCATTTGAATCATGTTTGTTTTAAAAATCTTGAGAGTTTCAGTAAGCTTCTTCTCGGGTGTCCTATTTTGGAATATTTGACTGCTTTCGTTCTCTATATGATACCAGATGAGAGTTTTTCCATGAATAGAGATGCTAACTTGAATAACACAATCACCTTGCCACCGACTCTTTTTACCTTTACAAAGCTTGTGGTTCTCAAATTGACGAAATTTCGTTTGAATGGTGATATCTCTGTATATTTTCCCTTGCTTAAGACCCTTCATTTGAATCATGTTTATTTTAAAAATCTTGAGAGTTTCAGTAAGCTTCTTCGCGGGTGTCCCATTTTGGAAGATTTGACTGCTTTCGTTCTCTATATGATACCAGATGAGAGTTTTGCCATGAATAGAGATGCTAACTTGAATAGCACGATCACCTTGCCACCGACTCTTTTTACCTTTACAAAGCTTGTGGTTCTCAAATTTACGAAATTTCGTTTGAATGGTGATATCTCTGTAGATTTTCCCTTGCTTAAGACCCTTCATTTGAATCATGTTTATTTTAAAAATCTTGAGAGTTTCAGTAAGCTTCTTCGCGGGTATCCCATTTTGGAAGATTTGACTGCTTTCGTTCTCTATATGATACCAGATGAGAGTTTTGCCATGAATAGAGATGCTAACTTGAATAGCACAATCACCTTGCCACCGACTCTTTTTACCTTTACAAAGCTTGTGGTTCTCAAATTGACAAAATTTCGTTTGAATAGTGATATCTCTGTAGATTTTCCCTTGCTTAAGACCCTTCATTTGAATCATGTTTATTTTAAAAATCTTGAGAGTTTCAGTAAGCTTCTTCTCGGGTGTCCTATTTTGGAAGATTTGCCTGATTTCGTTCTCTATATGATACCAGATGAGAGTTTTGCCATGAATAGAGATGCTAACTTGAATAGCACAATCACCTTGCCACCGACTCTTTTTACCTTTACAAAGCTTGTGGTTCTCAAATTGACGAAATTTCGTTTGAATGGTGATATCTCTGTATATTTTCCCTTGCTTAAGACCCTTCATTTGAATCATGTTTATTTTAAAAATCTTGAGAGTTTCAGTAAGCTTCTTCTCGGGTGTCCTCTTTTGGAAGATTTGACTGGTTTCGTTCCCTATATGATACCAGATGAGAGTTTTGCCATGAATAAAGATGCTAACTTGAATAGCACAATCACCTTGCCAACGACTCTTTTTACCTTTACAAAGCTTGTGGTTCTCAAATTGACGAAATTTCGTTTGAATGGTGATATCTCTGTAGATTTTCCCTTGCTTAAGACCCTTCATTTGAATCATGTTTATTTTAAAAATCTTGAGAGTTTCAGTAAGCTTCTTCGCGGGTGTCCCATTTTGGAAGATTTGACTGCTTTCGTTCTCTATATGAAAACAGATGAGAGTTTTGCCATGAATAGAGATGCTAACTTGAATAACACTATCACCTTGCCACCGACTCTTTTTACCTTTACAAAGCTTGTGGTTCTCAAATTGACGAAATTTCGTTTGAATGGTGATATCTCTGTAGATTTTCCCTTGCTTAAGACCCTTCATTTGAATCATGTTTATTTTAAAAATCTTGAGAGTTTCAGTAAGCTTCTTCTCGGGTGTCCTATTTTGGAAGATTTGACTGATTTCGTTCTCTATATGATACCAGATGAGAGTTTTGCCATGAATAGAGATGCTAACTTGAATAGCACAATCACCTTGCCACCGACTCTTTTTACCTTTACAAAGCTTGTGGGTCTCAAATTGACAAAATTTTGTTTGAATGGTTATATCTCTATAGATTTTCCCTTGCTTAAGACCCTTCATTTGAATCATGTTTGTTTTAAAAATCTTGAGAGTTTCAGTAAGCTTCTTCTCGGGTGTCCTATTTTGGAATATTTGACTGCTTTCGTTCTCTATATGATACCAGATGAGAGTTTTTCCATGAATAGAGATGCTAACTTGAATAACACAATCACCTTGCCACCGACTCTTTTTACCTTTACAAAGCTTGTGGTTCTCAAATTGACGAAATTTCGTTTGAATGGTGATATCTCTGTATATTTTCCCTTGCTTAAGACCCTTCATTTGAATCATGTTTATTTTAAAAATCTTGAGAGTTTCAGTAAGCTTCTTCGCGGGTGTCCCATTTTGGAAGATTTGACTGCTTTCGTTCTCTATATGATACCAGATGAGAGTTTTGCCATGAATAGAGATGCTAACTTGAATAGCACGATCACCTTGCCACCGACTCTTTTTACCTTTACAAAGCTTGTGGTTCTCAAATTTACGAAATTTCGTTTGAATGGTGATATCTCTGTAGATTTTCCCTTGCTTAAGACCCTTCATTTGAATCATGTTTATTTTAAAAATCTTGAGAGTTTCAGTAAGCTTCTTCGCGGGTATCCCATTTTGGAAGATTTGACTGCTTTCGTTCTCTATATGATACCAGATGAGAGTTTTGCCATGAATAGAGATGCTAACTTGAATAGCACAATCACCTTGCCACCGACTCTTTTTACCTTTACAAAGCTTGTGGTTCTCAAATTGACAAAATTTCGTTTGAATAGTGATATCTCTGTAGATTTTCCCTTGCTTAAGACCCTTCATTTGAATCATGTTTATTTTAAAAATCTTGAGAGTTTCAGTAAGCTTCTTCTCGGGTGTCCTATTTTGGAAGATTTGCCTGATTTCGTTCTCTATATGATACCAGATGAGAGTTTTGCCATGAATAGAGATGCTAACTTGAATAGCACAATCACCTTGCCACCGACTCTTTTTACCTTTACAAAGCTTGTGGTTCTCAAATTGACGAAATTTCGTTTGAATGGTGATATCTCTGTATATTTTCCCTTGCTTAAGACCCTTCATTTGAATCATGTTTATTTTAAAAATCTTGAGAGTTTCAGTAAGCTTCTTCTCGGGTGTCCTCTTTTGGAAGATTTGACTGGTTTCGTTCCCTATATGATACCAGATGAGAGTTTTGCCATGAATAAAGATGCTAACTTGAATAGCACAATCACCTTGCCAACGACTCTTTTTACCTTTACAAAGCTTGTGGTTCTCAAATTGACGAAATTTCGTTTGAATGGTGATATCTCTGTAGATTTTCCCTTGCTTAAGACCCTTCATTTGAATCATGTTTATTTTAAAAATCTTGAGAGTTTCAGTAAGCTTCTTCGCGGGTGTCCCATTTTGGAAGATTTGACTGCTTTCGTTCTCTATATGAAAACAGATGAGAGTTTTGCCATGAATAGAGATGCTAACTTGAATAACACTATCACCTTGCCACCGACTCTTTTTACCTTTACAAAGCTTGTGGTTCTCAAATTTACGAAATTTCGTTTGAATGGTGATATCTCTGTAGATTTTCCCTTGCTTAAGACCCTTCATTTGAATCATGTTTATTTTAAAAATCTTGAGAGTTTCAAAAAGCTTCTTCTCGGGTGTCCTATTTTGGAAGATTTGACTGCTTTCGTTCTCAATATGATACCAGATGAGAGTTTTGCCATGAATAGAGATGCTAACTTGAATAGAACAATCACCTTGCCACTGACTCTTTTTACCTTTACAAAGCTTGTGGTTCTCAAATTGACAAAATTTCGTTTGAATGGTGATATCTCTGTAGACTTTCCCTTGCTTAAGACCCTTAATTTGAATCATGTTTATTTTAAAAATCTTGAGAGTTTCTGTAAGCTTCTTCGCGGGTGTCCCATTTTGGAAGATTTGACTGCTTTGGTTCTCTATATGATACCAGATGAGAGTTTTGCCATGAATAGAGATGCTAACTTGAATAGCACATTCACCTTGCCACCAACTCTTTTTACCTTTACAAAGCTTGTGGTTCTCAAATTGATGAAATTTATTTTGAATGGTGATATCTCTGTAGATTTTCCCTTGCTTAAGACCCCTCATTTGAATCATGTTTATTTTAAAAATCTTGAGAGTTTCAGTAAGCTTCTTCTCGGGTGTCCTATTTTGGAAGATTTGACTGATTTCGTTCTCTATATGATACCAGATGAGAGTTTTGCCATGAATAGAGATGCTAACTTGAATAGCACAATCACCTTGCCATCGACTCTTTTTACCTTTACAAAGCTTGTGGTTCTCAAATTGACAAAATTTCGTTTGAATGGTGATATCTCTGAAGATTTTCCCTTGCTTAAGACCCTTCATTTGAATCATGTTTATTTTAAAAATCTTGAGAGTTTCAGTAAGCTTCTTCTCGGGTGTCCTATTTTGGAAGATTTGACTGCTTTCGTTCTCTATATGATACCAGATTAGAGTTTTGCCATGAATAGAGATGCTAACTTGAATAGCACAATCACCTTGCCACCGACACTTTTTACCTTTACAAAGCTTGTGGTTCTCAAATTGACGAAATTTCGTTTGAATGGTGATATCTCTGTAGATTTTCCCTTGCTTAAGACCCTTCATTTGAATCATGTTTATTTTAAAAATCTTGAGAGTTTCAGTAAGCTTCTTCTCGGGTGTCCTATTTTGGAAGATTTGACTGATTTCGTTCTTTATATGATACCAGATGAGAGTTTTGCCATGAATAGAGATGCTAACTTGAATAGCACAATCACCTTGCCACCGACTCTTTTTACCTTTACAAAGCTTGTGGTTCTCAAATTGACAAAATTTCGTTTGAATGGTGATATCTCTGTAGATTTTCACTTGCTTAAGACCCTTCATTTGAATCATGTTTATTTTAAAAATCTTGAGAGTTTCAGTAAGCTTCTTCTCGGGTGTTTTATTTGGGAAGATTTGACTGCTTTTATTCTCTATATGATACCAGATGAGAGTTTTGCCATGAATAGAGATGCTAACTTGAATAGCACAATCACCTTGCCACCGACTCTTTTTACCTTTACAAAGCTTGTGGTTCTCAAATTGACGAAATTTCGTTTGAATGGTGATATCTCTGTAGATTTTCCCTTGCTTAAGTCCCTTCATTTGAATCATGTTTATTTTAAAAATCTTGAGAGTTTCAGTAAGCTTCTTCTCGGGTGTTTTATTTTGGAAGATTTGACTGCTTTTGTTCTCTATATGATACCAGATGAGAGTTTTGCCATGAATAGAGATGCTAACTTGAATAGCGCAATCACCTTGCCACTGACTCTTTTTACCTTTACAAAGCTTGTGGTTCTCAAATTGACAAAATTTCGTTTGAATGGTGATATCTCTGTAGATTTTCCCTTGCTTAAGACCCTTCATTTGAATCATGTTTATTTTAAAAATCTTGAGAGTTTCAGTAAGCTTCTTCTCGGGTGTTTTATTTTGGAAGATTTGACTGCTTTTGTTCTCTATATGATACCAGATGATAGTTTTGCCATGAATAGAGATGCTAACTTGAATAGCACAATCACCTTGCCACCGACTCTTTTTACCTTTACAAAGCTTGTGGTTCTCAAATTGACGAAATTTCGTTTGAATGGTGATATCTCTGTAGATTTTCCCTTGCTTAAGACCCTTCATTTGAATCATGTTTATTTTAAAAATCTTGAGAGTTTCGGTAAGCTTCTTCTCGGGTGTCCTATTTTGGAAGATTTGACTGCTTTCGTTCTCTATATGATACCAGATGAGAGTTTTGCCATGATTAGAGATTCTAACTTGAATAGCGCAATCACCTTGCCACCGACTCTTTTTACCTTTACAAAGCTTGTGGTTCTCAAATTGACAAAATTTCATTTGAATGGTGATATCTCTGTAGATTTTCCCTTGCTTAAGACCCTTCATTTGAATCATGTTTATTTTAAAAATCTTGAGAGTTTCGGTAAGCTTCTTCTCGGGTGTCCTATTTTGGAAGATTTGACTGCTTTCGTTCTCTATATGATACCAGATGAGAGTTTTGCCATGATTAGAGATGCTAACTTGAATAGCACAATCACCTTGCCACCGACTCTTTTTACCTTTACAGAGCTTGTGGTTCTCAAATTGACAAAATTTCGTTTGAATGGTGATATCTCTGTAGATTTTCCCTTGCTTAAGACCCTTCATTTGAATCATGTTTATTTTAAAAATCTTGAGAGTTTCAGTAAGCTTCTTCTCGGGTGTTTTATTTTGGAAGATTTGACTGCTTTTGTTCTCTATATGATACCAGATGAGAGTTTTGCCATGAATAGAGATGCTAACTTGAATAGCACAATCACCTTGCCACCGACTCTTTTTACCTTTACAAAGCTTGTGGTTCTCAAATTGACGAAATTTCGTTTGAATGGTGATATCTCTGTAGATTTTCCCTTGCTTAAGTCCCTTCATTTGAATCATGTTTATTTTAAAAATCTTGAGAGTTTCAGTAAGCTTCTTCTCGGGTGTTTTATTTTGGAAGATTTGACTGCTTTTGTTCTCTATATGATACCAGATGAGAGTTTTGCCATGAATAGAGATGCTAACTTGAATAGCGCAATCACCTTGCCACTGACTCTTTTTACCTTTACAAAGCTTGTGGTTCTCAAATTGACAAAATTTCGTTTGAATGGTGATATCTCTGTAGATTTTCCCTTGCTTAAGACCCTTCATTTGAATCATGTTTATTTTAAAAATCTTGAGAGTTTCAGTAAGCTTCTTCTCGGGTGTTTTATTTTGGAAGATTTGACTGCTTTTGTTCTCTATATGATACCAGATGATAGTTTTGCCATGAATAGAGATGCTAACTTGAATAGCACAATCACCTTGCCACCGACTCTTTTTACCTTTACAAAGCTTGTGGTTCTCAAATTGACGAAATTTCGTTTGAATGGTGATATCTCTGTAGATTTTCCCTTGCTTAAGACCCTTCATTTGAATCATGTTTATTTTAAAAATCTTGAGAGTTTCGGTAAGCTTCTTCTCGGGTGTCCTATTTTGGAAGATTTGACTGCTTTCGTTCTCTATATGATACCAGATGAGAGTTTTGCCATGATTAGAGATTCTAACTTGAATAGCGCAATCACCTTGCCACCGACTCTTTTTACCTTTACAAAGCTTGTGGTTCTCAAATTGACAAAATTTCATTTGAATGGTGATATCTCTGTAGATTTTCCCTTGCTTAAGACCCTTCATTTGAATCATGTTTATTTTAAAAATCTTGAGAGTTTCGGTAAGCTTCTTCTCGGGTGTCCTATTTTGGAAGATTTGACTGCTTTCGTTCTCTATATGATACCAGATGAGAGTTTTGCCATGATTAGAGATGCTAACTTGAATAGCGCAATCACCTTGCCACCGACTCTTTTTACCTTTACTAAGCTTGTGGTTCTCAAATTGACAAAATTTCGTTTGAATGGTGATATCTCTGTAGATTTTCCCTTGCTTAAGACCCTTCATTTGAATCATGTTTATTTTAAAAATCTTGAGAGTTTCAGTAAGCTTCTTCTCGGGTGTTTTATTTTGGAAGATTTGACTGCTTTTGTTCTCTATATGATACCAGATGAGAGTTTTGCCATGAATAGAGATGCTAACTTGAATAGCACAATCACCTTGCCACCGACTCTTTTTACCTTTACAAAGCTTGTGGTTCTCAAATTGACGAAATTTCGTTTGAATGGTGATATCTCTGTAGATTTTCCCTTGCTTAAGACCCTTCATTTGAATCATGTTTATTTTAAAAATCTTGAGAGTTTCAGTAAGCTTCTTCTCGGGTGTCCTATTTTGGAATATTTGACTCCTTTCGTTCTCTATATGATACCAGATGAGAGTTTTTCCATGATTAGAGATGCTAACTTGAATAGCGCAATCACCTTGCCACCGACTCTTTTTACCTTTAAAAAGCTTGTGGTTCTCAAATTGACAAAATTTCGTTTGAAAGGTGATATCTCTGTAGATTTTCCCTTGCTTAAGACCCTTCATTTGAATCATGTTTATTTTAAAAATCTTGAGAGTTTCAGTAAGCTTCTTCTCGGGTGTCCTATTTTGGAAGATTTGACTCCTTTCGTTCTCTATATGATACCAGATGAGAGTTTTACCATGATTAGAGATGCTAACTTGAATAGCGCAATCACCTTGCCACCGACTCTTTTTACCTTTACAAAGCTTGTGGTTCTCAAATTGACAAAATTTCGTTTGAATGGTGATATCTCTGTAGATTTTCCCTTCCTTAAGACCCTTCATTTGAATCATGTTTATTTTAAAAATCTTGAGAGTTTCAGTAAGCTTCTTCTCGGGTGTCCTATTTTGGAAGATTTGACTGCATTCGTTCTCTATATGATACCAGATGAGAGTTTTGCCATGAATAGAGATGCTAACTTGAATAGCACCATCACCTTGCCGCTGACTCTTTTTACCTTTATAAAGCTTGTGGTTCTCAAATTGACAAAATTTCGTTTGAATGGTGATATCTCTGTAGATTGTCCCTTGCTTAAGACCCTTCATTTGAATCATATTTATTTTAAAAATCTTGAGAGTTTCAATAAGCTTCTTCTCGGGTGTCCTATTTTGGAATATTTGACTCCTTTCGTTCTCTATATGATACCAGATGAGAGTTTTCCCATGATTAGAGATGCTAACTTGAATAGCGCAATCACCTTGCCACCGACTCTTTTTACCTTTACAAAGCTTGTGGTTCTCAAATTGACAAAATTTCGTTTGAATGGTGATATCTCTGTAGAGTTTCCCTTGCTTAAGACCCTTCATTTGAATCATGTTTATTTTAAAAATCTTGAGAGTTTCAGTAAGCTTCTTCTCGGGTGTCCTATTTTGGAAGATTTGACTGCTTTTGTTCTCTATATGATACCAGATGAGAGTTTTGCCATGAATAGAGATGCTAACTTGAATAGCACAATCACTTGCCACCGACTCTTTTTACCTTTACAAAGCTTGTGGTTCTCAAATTGATGAAATTTCGTTTGAATGGTGATATCTCTGTAAATTTTCCCTTGCTTAAGACCCTTCATTTGAATCATGTTTATTTTAAAAATCTTGAGAGTTTCAGTAAGCTTCTTCTCGGGTGTCCTATTTTGGAAGATTTGACTGATTTCGTTCTCTATATGATACCAGATGAGAGTTTTGCCATGAATAGAGATGCTAACTTGAATAGCACAATCACCTTGCCACCGACTCTTTTTACCTTTACAAAGCTTGTGGTTCTCAAATTGACGAAATTTCGTTTGAATGGTGATATCTCTGTAGATTTTCCCTTGCTTAAGACCCTTCATTTGAATCATGTTTATTTTAAAAATCTTGAGAGTTTCAGTAAGCTTCTTCTCGGGTGTCCTATTTTGGAATATTTGACTCCTTTCGTTCTCTATATGATACCAGATGAGAGTTTTTCCATGATTAGAGATGCTAACTTGAATAGCGCAATCACCTTGCCACCGACTCTTTTTACCTTTACAAAGCTTGTGGTTCTCAAATTGACAAAATTTCGTTTGAATGGTGATATCTCTGTAGATTTTCCCTTGCTTAAGACCCTTCATTTGAATCATGTTTATTTTAAAAATCTTGAGAGTTTCAGTAAGCTTCTTCTCGGGTGTCCTATTTTGGAAGATTTGACTGCTTTTGTTCTCTATATGATACCAGATGAGAGTTTTGCCATGAATAGAGATGCTAACTTGAATAGCACAATCACTTGCCACCGACTCTTTTTACCTTTACAAAGCTTGTTGTTCTCAAATTGACGAAATTTCGTTTGAATGGTGATATCTCTGTAGATTTTCCCTTGCTTAAGACCCTTCGTTTGAATCATGTTTATTTTAAAAATCTTGAGAGTTTCAGTAAGCTTCTTCTCGGGTGTCCTATTTTGGAAGATTTGACTGATTTCGTTCTCTATATGATACCAGATGAGAGTTTTGCCATGAATAGAGATGCTAACTTGAATAGCACAATCACCTTGCCACCGACTCTTTTTACCTTTACAAAGCTTGTGGTTCTCTAATTGACAAAATTTCGTTTGAATGGTGATATCTCTATAGATTTTCCCTTGCTTAAGACCCTTCATTTGAATCATGTTTATTTTAAAAATCTTGAGAGTTTCAGTAAGCTTCTTCTCGGGTGTCCAATTTTGGAAGATTTGACTGCTTTCGTTCTCTATATGATACCAGATGAGAGTTTAGCCATGAACAGAGATGCTAACTTGAATAGCACAATCACCTTGCCACTGACTCTTTTTACTTTTACAAAGCTTGTGGTTCTCAAATTGACAAAATTTCGTTTGAATGGTGATATCTCTGTAGATTATCCCTTTCTTAAAACCCTTCATTTGAATCATGTTTATTTTAAAAATCTTGAGAGATTCAGTAAGCTTCTTCTCGGGTGTCCTATTTTGGAAGATTTGACTGCTTTTGTTCTCTATATGATACCAGATGAGAGTTTTGCCATGAATAGAGATGCTAACTTGAATAGCGCAATCACCTTGCCACCGACTCTTTTTACCTTTACAAAGCTTGTGGTTCTCAAATTGACAAAATTTCGTTTGAATGGTGATATCTCTGTAGATTTTCCCTTGCTTAAGACCCTTCATTTGAATCATGTTTATTTTAAAAATCTTGAGAGTTTCAGTAAGCTTCTTCTCGGGTGTTTTATTTTGGAAGATTTGACTGCTTTTGTTCTCTATATGATACCAGATGATAGTTTTGCCATGAATAGAGATGCTAACTTGAATAGCACAATCACCTTGCCACCGACTCTTTTTACCTTTACAAAGCTTGTGGTTCTCAAATTGACGAAATTTCGTTTGAATGGTGATATCTCTGTAGATTTTCCCTTGCTTAAGACCCTTCATTTGAATCATGTTTATTTTAAAAATCTTGAGAGTTTCGGTAAGCTTCTTCTCGGGTGTCCTATTTTGGAAGATTTGACTGCTTTCGTTCTCTATATGATACCAGATGAGAGTTTTGCCATGATTAGAGATTCTAACTTGAATAGCGCAATCACCTTGCCACCGACTCTTTTTACCTTTACAAAGCTTGTGGTTCTCAAATTGACAAAATTTCATTTGAATGGTGATATCTCTGTAGATTTTCCCTTGCTTAAGACCCTTCATTTGAATCATGTTTATTTTAAAAATCTTGAGAGTTTCGGTAAGCTTCTTCTCGGGTGTCCTATTTTGGAATATTTGACTGCTTTCGTTCTCTATATGATACCAGATGAGAGTTTTGCCATGATTAGAGATGCTAACTTGAATAGCGCAATCACCTTGCCACCGACTCTTTTTACCTTTACTAAGCTTGTGGTTCTCAAATTGACAAAATTTCGTTTGAATGGTGATATCTCTGTAGATTTTCCCTTGCTTAAGACCCTTCATTTGAATCATGTTTATTTTAAAAATCTTGAGAGTTTCAGTAAGCTTCTTCTCGGGTGTTTTATTTTGGAAGATTTGACTGCTTTTGTTCTCTATATGATACCAGATGAGAGTTTTGCCATGAATAGAGATGCTAACTTGAATAGCACAATCACCTTGCCACCGACTCTTTTTACCTTTACAAAGCTTGTGGTTCTCAAATTGACGAAATTTCGTTTGAATGGTGATATCTCTGTAGATTTTCCCTTGCTTAAGACCCTTCATTTGAATCATGTTTACTTTAAAAATCTTGAGAGTTTCGGTAAGCTTCTTCTCGGGTGTCCTATTTTGGAAGATTTGACTGCTTTCGTTCTCTATATGATACCAGATGAGAGTTTTGCCATGATTAGAGATGCTAACTTGAATAGCACAATCACCTTGCCACCGACTCTTTTTACCTTTAAAAAGCTTGTGGTTCTCAAATTGACAAAATTTCGTTTGAAAGGTGATATCTCTGTAGATTTTCCCTTGCTTAAGACCCTTCATTTGAATCATGTTTATTTTAAAAATCTTGAGAGTTTCAGTAAGCTTCTTCTCGGGTGTCCTATTTTGGAAGATTTGACTCCTTTCGTTCTCTATATGATACCAGATGAGAGTTTTACCATGATTAGAGATGCTAACTTGAATAGTGCAATCACCTTGCCACCGACTCTTTTTACCTTTACAAAGCTTGTGGTTCTCAAATTGACAAAATTTCGTTTGAATGGTGATATCTCTGTAGATTTTCCCTTCCTTAAGACCCTTCATTTGAATCATGTTTATTTTAAAAATCTTGAGAGTTTCAGTAAGCTTCTATGGTGATATCTCTGTAGATTGTCCCTTGCTTAAGACCCTTCATTTGAATCATATTTATTTTAAAAATCTTGAGAGTTTCAGTAAGCTTCTTCTCGGGTGTCCTATTTTGGAAGATTTGACTGCTTTCGTTCTCTATATGATACCAGATGAGAGTTTTGCCATGATTAGAGATTCTAACTTGAATAGCGCAATCACCTTGCCACCGACTCTTTTTACCTTTACAAAGCTTGTGGTTCTCAAATTGACAAAATTTCATTTGAATGGTGATATCTCTGTAGATTTTCCCTTGCTTAAGACCCTTCATTTGAATCATGTTTATTTTAAAAATCTTGAGAGTTTCGGTAAGCTTCTTCTCGGGTGTCCTATTTTGGAATATTTGACTGCTTTCGTTCTCTATATGATACCAGATGAGAGTTTTGCCATGATTAGAGATGCTAACTTGAATAGCGCAATCACCTTGCCACCGACTCTTTTTACCTTTACTAAGCTTGTGGTTCTCAAATTGACAAAATTTCGTTTGAATGGTGATATCTCTGTAGATTTTCCCTTGCTTAAGACCCTTCATTTGAATCATGTTTATTTTAAAAATCTTGAGAGTTTCAGTAAGCTTCTTCTCGGGTGTTTTATTTTGGAAGATTTGACTGCTTTTGTTCTCTATATGATACCAGATGAGAGTTTTGCCATGAATAGAGATGCTAACTTGAATAGCACAATCACCTTGCCACCGACTCTTTTTACCTTTACAAAGCTTGTGGTTCTCAAATTGACGAAATTTCGTTTGAATGGTGATATCTCTGTAGATTTTCCCTTGCTTAAGACCCTTCATTTGAATCATGTTTACTTTAAAAATCTTGAGAGTTTCGGTAAGCTTCTTCTCGGGTGTCCTATTTTGGAAGATTTGACTGCTTTCGTTCTCTATATGATACCAGATGAGAGTTTTGCCATGATTAGAGATGCTAACTTGAATAGCACAATCACCTTGCCACCGACTCTTTTTACCTTTAAAAAGCTTGTGGTTCTCAAATTGACAAAATTTCGTTTGAAAGGTGATATCTCTGTAGATTTTCCCTTGCTTAAGACCCTTCATTTGAATCATGTTTATTTTAAAAATCTTGAGAGTTTCAGTAAGCTTCTTCTCGGGTGTCCTATTTTGGAAGATTTGACTCCTTTCGTTCTCTATATGATACCAGATGAGAGTTTTACCATGATTAGAGATGCTAACTTGAATAGTGCAATCACCTTGCCACCGACTCTTTTTACCTTTACAAAGCTTGTGGTTCTCAAATTGACAAAATTTCGTTTGAATGGTGATATCTCTGTAGATTTTCCCTTCCTTAAGACCCTTCATTTGAATCATGTTTATTTTAAAAATCTTGAGAGTTTCAGTAAGCTTCTATGGTGATATCTCTGTAGATTGTCCCTTGCTTAAGACCCTTCATTTGAATCATATTTATTTTAAAAATCTTGAGAGTTTCAGTAAGCTTCTTCTCGGGTGTCCTATTTTGGAATATTTGAATCCTTTCCTTCTCTATATGATACCAGATGAGAGTTTTCCCATGATTAGAGATGCTAACTTGAATAGCGCAATCACCTTGCCACCGACTCTTTTTACCTTTACAAAGCTTATGGTTCTCAAATTGACAAAATTTCGTTTGAATGGTGATATCTCTGTAGAGTTTCCCTTGCTTAAGACCCTTCATTTGAATCATGTTTATTTTAAAAATCTTGAGAGTTTCAGTAAGCTTCTTCTCGGGTGTCCAATTTTGGAAGATTTGACTGCTTTCGTTCTCTATATGATACCAGATGAGAGTTTAGCCATGAACAGAGATGCTAACTTGAATAGCACAATCACCTTGCCACTGACTCTTTTTACTTTTACAAAGCTTGTGGTTCTCAAATTGACAAAATTTCGTTTGAATGGTGATATCTCTGTAGATTATCCCTTTCTTAAAACCCTTCATTTGAATCATGTTTATTTTAAAAATCTTGAGAGATTCAGTAAGCTTCTTCTCGGGTGTCCTATTTTGGAAGATTTGACTGCTTTTGTTCTCTATATGATACCAGATGAGAGTTTTGCCATGAATAGAGATGCTAACTTGAATAGCGCAATCACCTTGCCACCGACTCTTTTTACCTTTACAAAGCTTGTGGTTCTCAAATTGACAAAATTTCGTTTGAATGGTGATATCTCTGTAGATTTTCCCTTGCTTAAGACCCTTCATTTGAATCATGTTTATTTTAAAAATCTTGAGAGTTTCAGTAAGCTTCTTCTCGGGTGTTTTATTTTGGAAGATTTGACTGCTTTTGTTCTCTATATGATACCAGATGATAGTTTTGCCATGAATAGAGATGCTAACTTGAATAGCACAATCACCTTGCCACCGACTCTTTTTACCTTTACAAAGCTTGTGGTTCTCAAATTGACGAAATTTCGTTTGAATGGTGATATCTCTGTAGATTTTCCCTTGCTTAAGACCCTTCATTTGAATCATGTTTATTTTAAAAATCTTGAGAGTTTCGGTAAGCTTCTTCTCGGGTGTCCTATTTTGGAAGATTTGACTGCTTTCGTTCTCTATATGATACCAGATGAGAGTTTTGCCATGATTAGAGATTCTAACTTGAATAGCGCAATCACCTTGCCACCGACTCTTTTTACCTTTACAAAGCTTGTGGTTCTCAAATTGACAAAATTTCATTTGAATGGTGATATCTCTGTAGATTTTCCCTTGCTTAAGACCCTTCATTTGAATCATGTTTATTTTAAAAATCTTGAGAGTTTCGGTAAGCTTCTTCTCGGGTGTCCTATTTTGGAAGATTTGACTGCTTTCGTTCTCTATATGATACCAGATGAGAGTTTTGCCATGATTAGAGATGCTAACTTGAATAGCGCAATCACCTTGCCACCGACTCTTTTTACCTTTACTAAGCTTGTGGTTCTCAAATTGACAAAATTTCGTTTGAATGGTGATATCTCTGTAGATTTTCCCTTGCTTAAGACCCTTCATTTGAATCATGTTTATTTTAAAAATCTTGAGAGTTTCAGTAAGCTTCTTCTCGGGTGTTTTATTTTGGAAGATTTGACTGCTTTTGTTCTCTATATGATACCAGATGAGAGTTTTGCCATGAATAGAGATGCTAACTTGAATAGCACAATCACCTTGCCACCGACTCTTTTTACCTTTACAAAGCTTGTGGTTCTCAAATTGACGAAATTTCGTTTGAATGGTGATATCTCTGTAGATTTTCCCTTGCTTAAGACCCTTCATTTGAATCATGTTTATTTTAAAAATCTTGAGAGTTTCGGTAAGCTTCTTCTCGGGTGTCCTATTTTGGAAGATTTGACTGCTTTCGTTCTCTATATGATACCAGATGAGAGTTTTGCCATGAATATAGATGCTAACTTGAATAGCACAATCATCTTGCCACCGACTCTATTTACCTTTACAAAGCTTGTGGTTCTCAAATTGACAAAATTTCGTTTGAATGGTGATATCTCCGTAGATTTTCCCTTGCTTAAGACCCTTCATTTGAATCATGTTTATTTTAAAAATCTTGAGAGTTTCAGTAAGCTTCTTCTCGGGTGTCCTATTTTGGAAGATTTGACTGATTTCGTTCTCTATATGATACCAGATGAGAGTTTTGCCATGAATAGAGATGCTAACTTGAATAGCACAATCACCTTGCCACCGACTCTTTTTACCTTTACAAAGCTTGTGGTTCTCAAATTGACGAAATTTCGTTTGAATGGTGATATCTCTGTAGATTTTCCCTTGCTTAAGACCCTTCATTTGAATCATGTTTATTTTAAAAATCTTGAGAGTTTCGGTAAGCTTCTTCTCGGGTGTCCTATTTTGGAAGATTTGACTGCTTTCGTTCTCTATATGATACCAGATGAGAGTTTTGCCATGATTAGAGATTCTAACTTGAATAGCGCAATCACCTTGCCACCGACTCTTTTTACCTTTACAAAGCTTGTGGTTCTCAAATTGACAAAATTTCATTTGAATGGTGATATCTCTGTAGATTTTCCCTTGCTTAAGACCCTTCATTTGAATCATGTTTATTTTAAAAATCTTGAGAGTTTCGGTAAGCTTCTTCTCGGGTGTCCTATTTTGGAAGATTTGACTGCTTTCGTTCTCTATATGATACCAGATGAGAGTTTTGCCATGATTAGAGATGCTAACTTGAATAGCGCAATCACCTTGCCACCGACTCTTTTTACCTTTACTAAGCTTGTGGTTCTCAAATTGACAAAATTTCGTTTGAATGGTGATATCTCTGTAGATTTTCCCTTGCTTAAGACCCTTCATTTGAATCATGTTTATTTTAAAAATCTTGAGAGTTTCAGTAAGCTTCTTCTCGGGTGTTTTATTTTGGAAGATTTGACTGCTTTTGTTCTCTATATGATACCAGATGAGAGTTTTGCCATGAATAGAGATGCTAACTTGAATAGCACAATCACCTTGCCACCGACTCTTTTTACCTTTACAAAGCTTGTGGTTCTCAAATTGACGAAATTTCGTTTGAATGGTGATATCTCTGTAGATTTTCCCTTGCTTAAGACCCTTCATTTGAATCATGTTTATTTTAAAAATCTTGAGAGTTTCGGTAAGCTTCTTCTCGGGTGTCCTATTTTGGAAGATTTGACTGCTTTCGTTCTCTATATGATACCAGATGAGAGTTTTGCCATGAATATAGATGCTAACTTGAATAGCACAATCATCTTGCCACCGACTCTATTTACCTTTACAAAGCTTGTGGTTCTCAAATTGACAAAATTTCGTTTGAATGGTGATATCTCCGTAGATTTTCCCTTGCTTAAGACCCTTCATTTGAATCATGTTTATTTTAAAAATCTTGAGAGTTTCAGTAAGCTTCTTCTCGGGTGTCCTATTTTGGAAGATTTGACTGATTTCGTTCTCTATATGATACCAGATGAGAGTTTTGCCATGAATAGAGATGCTAACTTGAATAGCACAATCACCTTGCCACCGACTCTTTTTACCTTTACAAACCTTGTGGTTCTCAAATTGACGAAATTTCGTTTGAATGGTGATATCTCTGTAGATTTTCCCTTGCTTAAGACCCTTCATTTGAATCATGTTTATTTTAAAAATCTTGAGAGTTTCAGTAAGCTTCTTCTCGGGTGTCCTATTTTGGAATATTTGACTCCTTTCGTTCTCTATATGATACCAGATGAGAGTTTTTCCATGATTAGAGATGCTAACTTGAATAGCGCAATCACCTTGCCACCGACTCTTTTTACCTTTACAAAGCTTGTGGTTCTCAAATTGACAAAATTTCGTTTGAATGGTGATATCTCTGTAGATTTTCCCTTGCTTAAGACCCTTCATTTGAATCATGTTTATTTTAAAAATCTTGAGAGTTTCAGTAAGCTTCTTCTCGGGTGTCCTATTTTGGAAGATTTGACTGCTTTTGTTCTCTATATGATACCAGATGAGAGTTTTGCCATGAATAGAGATGCTAACTTGAATAGCACAATCACTTGCCACCGACTCTTTTTACCTTTACAAAGCTTGTTGTTCTCAAATTGACGAAATTTCGTTTGAATGGTGATATCTCTGTAGATTTTCCCTTGCTTAAGACCCTTCGTTTGAATCATGTTTATTTTAAAAATCTTGAGAGTTTCAGTAAGCTTCTTCCCGGGTGTCCTATTTTGGAAGATTTGACTGATTTCGTTCTCTATATGATACCAGATGAGAGTTTTGCCATGAATAGAGATGCTAACTTGAATAGCACAATCACCTTGCCACCGACTCTTTTTACCTTTACAAAGCTTGTGGTTCTCTAATTGACAAAATTTCGTTTGAATGGTGATATCTCTATAGATTTTCCCTTGCTTAAGACCCTTCATTTGAATCATGTTTATTTTAAAAATCTTGAGAGTTTCAGTAAGCTTCTTCTCGGGTGTCCAATTTTGGAAGATTTGACTGCTTTCGTTCTCTATATGATACCAGATGAGAGTTTAGCCATGAACAGAGATGCTAACTTGAATAGCACAATCACCTTGCCACTGACTCTTTTTACTTTTACAAAGCTTGTGGTTCTCAAATTGACAAAATTTCGTTTGAATGGTGATATCTCTGTAGATTATCCCTTTCTTAAAACCCTTCATTTGAATCATGTTTATTTTAAAAATCTTGAGAGATTCAGTAAGCTTCTTCTCGGGTGTCCTATTTTGGAAGATTTGACTGCTTTCGTTCTCTATATGATACCAGATGAGAGTTTTGCCATGGATAGAGATGCTAACTTGAATAGCACCATCACCTTGCCGCTGACTCTTTTTACCTTTACAAAGCTTGTGGTTCTCAAATTGACAAAATTTCGTTTGAATGGTGATATCTCTGTAGATTGTCCCTTGCTTAAGACCCTTCATTTGAATCATGTTTATTTTAAAAATCTTGAGAGTTTCAGTAAGCTTCTTCTCGGGTGTCCTATTTTGGAATATTTGACTCCTTTCGTTCTCTATATGATACCAGATGAGAGTTTTGCCATGATTAGAGATGCTAACTTGAATAGCGCAATCACCTTGCCACCGACTCTTTTTACCTTTACAAAGCTTGTGGTTCTCAAATTGACAAAATTTTGTTTGAATGGTGATATCTCTGTAGATTGTCCCTTGCTTAAGACCCTTCATTTGAATCATGTTTATTTTAAAAATCTTGAGAGTTTCAGTAAGCTTCTTCTCGGGTGTCCTATTTTGGAAGATTTGACTGATTTCGTTCTCTATATGATACCAGATGAGAGTTTTGCCATGAATAGAGATGCTAACTTGAATAGCACAATCACCTTGCCACCGACTCTTTTTACCTTTACAAAGCTTGTGGTTCTCTAATTGACAAAATTTCGTTTGAATGGTGATATCTCTATAGATTTTCCCTTGCTTAAGACCCTTCATTTGAATCATGTTTATTTTAAAAATCTTGAGAGTTTCAGTAAGCTTCTTCTCGGGTGTCCAATTTTGGAAGATTTGACTGCTTTCGTTCTCTATATGATACCAGATGAGAGTTTAGCCATGAACAGAGATGCTAACTTGAATAGCACAATCACCTTGCCACTGACTCTTTTTACTTTTACAAAGCTTGTGGTTCTCAAATTGACAAAATTTCGTTTGAATGGTGATATCTCTGTAGATTATCCCTTTCTTAAAACCCTTCATTTGAATCATGTTTATTTTAAAAATCTTGAGAGATTCAGTAAGCTTCTTCTCGGGTGTCCTATTTTGGAAGATTTGACTGCTTTCGTTCTCTATATGATACCAGATGAGAGTTTTGCCATGGATAGAGATGCTAACTTGAATAGCACCATCACCTTGCCGCTGACTCTTTTTACCTTTACAAAGCTTGTGGTTCTCAAATTGACAAAATTTCGTTTGAATGGTGATATCTCTGTAGATTTTCCCTTGCTTAAGACCCTTCATTTGAATCATGTTTATTTTAAAAATCTTGAGAGTTTCAGTAAGCTTCTTCTCGGGTGTCCTATTTTGGAATATTTGACTCCTTTCGTTCTCTATATGATACCAGATGAGAGTTTTGCCATGATTAGAGATGCTAACTTGAATAGCGCAATCACCTTGCCACCGACTCTTTTTACCTTTAGAAAGCTTGTGGTTCTCAAATTGACAAAATTTTGTTTGAATGGTGATATCTCTGTAGATTGTCCCTTGCTTAAGACCCTTCATTTGAATCATGTTTATTTTAAAAATCTTGAGAGTTTCAGTAAGCTTCTTCTCGGGTGTCCTATTTTGGAATATTTGACTCCTTTCGTTCTCTATATGATACCAGATGAGAGTTTTCCCATGATTAGAGATGCTAACTTGAATAGCGCAATCACCTTGCCACCGACTCTTTTTACCTTTACAAAGCTTGTGGTTCTCAAATTGACAAAATTTCGTTTGAATGGTGATATCTGTGTAGATTTTCCCTTGCTTAAGACCCTTCATTTGAATCATGTTTATTTTAAAAATCTTGAGAGTTTCAGTAAGCTTCTTCTCGGGTGTCCTATTTTGGAAGATTTGACTGCTTTTGTTCTCTATATGATACCAGATGAGAGTTTTGCCATGAATAGAGATGCTAACTTGAATAGAACAATCACTTGCCACCGACTCTTTTTACCTTTACAAAGCTTGTGGTTCTCAAATTGACGAAATTTCGTTTGAATGGTGATATCTCTGTAGATTTTCCCTTGCTTAAGACCCTTCATTTGAATCATGTTTATTTTAAAAATCTTGAGAGTTTCAGTAAGCTTCTTCTCGGGTGTCCTATTTTGGAAGATTTGACTGATTTCGTTCTCTATATGATACCAGATGAGAGTTTTGCCATGAATAGAGATGCTAACTTGAATAGCACAATCACCTTGCCACTGACTCTTTTTACTTTTACAAAGCTTGTGGTTCTCAAATTGACAAAATTTCGTTTGAATGGTGATATCTCTATAGATTATCCCTTTCTTAAAACCCTTCATTTGAATCATGTTTATTTTAAAAATCTTGAGAGATTCAGTAAGCTTCTTCTCGGGTGTCCTATTTTGGAAGATTTGACTGCTTTCGTTCTCTATATGATACCAGATGAGAGTTTTGCCATGAATAGAGATGCTAACTTGAATAGCACCATCACCTTGCCGCTGACTCTTTTTACCTTTACAAAGCTTGTGGTTCTCAAATTGACAAAATTTCGTATGAATGGTGATATCTCTGTAGATTGTCCCTTGCTTAAGACCCTTCATTTGAATCATGTTTATTTTAAAAATCTTGAGAGTTTCAGTAAGCTTCTTCTCGGGTGTCCTATTTTGGAATATTTGACTCCTTTTGTTCTCTATATGATACCAGATGAGAGTTTTGCCATGATTAGAGATGCTAACTTGAATAGCACAATCACCTTGCCACCGACTCTTTTTACCTTTACAAAGCTTGTGGTTCTCAAATTGACAAAATTTTGTTTGAATGGTGATATCTCTGTAGATTGTCCCTTGCTTAAGACCCTTCGTTTGAATCATGTTTATTTTAAAAATCTTGAGAGTTTCAGTAAGCTTCTTCTCGGGTGTCCTATTTTGGAATATTTGACTCCTTTCGTTCTCTATATGATACCAGATGAGAGTTTTGCCATGATTAGAGATGCTAACTTGAATAGCGCAATCACCTTGCCACCGACTCTTTTTACCTTTACAAAGCTTGTGGTTCTCAAATTGACAAAATTTCGTTTGAAAGGTGATATCTCTGTAGATTTTCCCTTGCTTAAGACCCTTCATTTGAATCATGTTTATTTTAAAAATCTTGAGAGTTTCAGTAAGCTTCTTCTCGGGTGTCCAATTTTGGAAGATTTGACTGCTTTCGTTCTCTATATGATACCAGATGAGAGTTTAGCCATGAACAGAGATGCTAACTTGAATAGCACAATCACCTTGCCACTGACTCTTTTTACTTTTACAAAGCTTGTGGTTCTCAAATTGACAAAATTTCGTTTGAATGGTGATATCTCTGTAGATTTTCCCTTCCTTAAGACCCTTCATTTGAATCATGTTTATTTTAAAAATCTTGAGAGTTTCAGTAAGCTTCTTCTCGGGTGTCCTATTTTGGAAGATTTGACTGCTTTCGTTCTCTATATGATACCAGATGAGAGTTTTGCCATGAATAGAGATGCTAACTTGAATAGCACCATCACCTTGCCGCTGACTCTTTTTACCTTTACAAAGCTTGTGGTTCTCAAATTGACAAAATTTCGTTTGAATGGTGATATCTCTGTAGATTGTCCCTTGCTTAAGACCCTTCATTTGAATCATGTTTATTTTAAAAATCTTGAGAGTTTCAGTATGCTTGTTCTCGGGTGTCCTATTTTGGAATATTTGACTCCTTTCGTTCTCTATATGATACCAGATGAGAGTTTTGCCATGATTAGAGATGCTAACTTGAATAGCGCAATCACCTTGCCACCGACTCTTTTTACCTTTACAAAGCTTGTGGTTCTCAAATTGACAAAATTTTGTTTGAATGGTGATATCTCTGTAGATTGTCCCTTGCTTAAGACCCTTCATTTGAATCATGTTTATTTTAAAAATCTTGAGAGTTTCAGTAAGCTTCTTCTCGGGTGTCCTATTTTGGAATATTTGACTCCTTTCGTTCTCTATATGATACCAGATGAGAGTTTTGCCATGATTAGAGATGCTAACTTGAATAGCGCAATCACCTTGCCACCGACTCTTTTTACCTTTACAAAGCTTGTGGTTCTCAAATTGACAAAATTTCGTTTGAAAGGTGATATCTCTGTAGATTTTCCCTTGCTTAAGACCCTTCATTTGAATCATGTTTATTTTAAAAATCTTGAGAGTTTCAGTAAGCTTCTTCTCGGGTGTCCAATTTTGGAAGATTTGACTGCTTTCGTTCTCTATATGATACCAGATGAGAGTTTAGCCATGAACAGAGATGCTAACTTGAATAGCACAATCACCTTGCCACTGACTCTTTTTACTTTTACAAAGCTTGTGGTTCTCAAATTGACAAAATTTCGTTTGAATGGTGATATCTCTGTAGATTTTCCCTTCCTTAAGACCCTTCATTTGAATCATGTTTATTTTAAAAATCTTGAGAGTTTCAGTAAGCTTCTTCTCGGGTGTCCTATTTTGGAAGATTTGACTGCTTTCGTTCTCTATATGATACCAGATGAGAGTTTTGCCATGAATAGAGATGCTAACTTGAATAGCACCATCACCTTGCCGCTGACTCTTTTTACCTTTACAAAGCTTGTGGTTCTCAAATTGACAAAATTTCGTTTGAATGGTGATATCTCTGTAGATTGTCCCTTGCTTAAGACCCTTCATTTGAATCATGTTTATTTTAAAAATCTTGAGAGTTTCAGTATGCTTGTTCTCGGGTGTCCTATTTTGGAATATTTGACTCCTTTCGTTCTCTATATGATACCAGATGAGAGTTTTGCCATGATTAGAGATGCTAACTTGAATAGCGCAATCACCTTGCCACCGACTCTTTTTACCTTTACAAAGCTTGTGGTTCTCAAATTGACAAAATTTTGTTTGAATGGTGATATCTCTGTAGATTGTCCCTTGCTTAAGACCCTTCATTTGAATCATGTTTATTTTAAAAATCTTGAGAGTTTCAGTAAGCTTCTTCTCGGGTGTCCTATTTTGGAATATTTGACTCCTTTCGTTCTCTATATGATACCAGATGAGAGTTTTGCCATGATTAGAGATGCTAACTTGAATAGCGCAATCACCTTGCCACCGACTCTTTTTACCTTTACAAAGCTTGTGGTTCTCAAATTGACAAAATTTCGTTTGAAAGGTGATATCTCTGTAGATTTTCCCTTGCTTAAGACCCTTCATTTGAATCATGTTTATTTGAAAAATCTTGAGAGTTTCAGTAAGCTTCTTCTCGGGTGTCCAATTTTGGAAGATTTGACTGCTTTCGTTCTCTATATGATACCAGATGAGAGTTTTGCCATGATTAGAGATGCTAACTTGAATAGCGCAATCACCTTGCCACCGACTCTTTTTACCTTTACAAAGCTTGTGGTTCTCAAATTGACAAAATTTCGTTTGAATGGTGATATCTCTGTAGATTTTTCCTTCCTTAAGACCCTTCATTTGAATCATGTTTATTTTAAAATTCTTGAGAGTTTCAGTAAGCTTCTTCTCGGGTGTCCTATTTTGGAAGATTTGACTGCTTTCGTTCTCTATATGATACCAGATGAGAGTTTTGCCATGAATAGAGATGCTAACTTGAATAGCACCATCACCTTGCCGCTGACTCTTTTTACCTTTACAAAGCTTGTGGTTCTCAAATTGACAAAATTTCGTTTGAATGGTGATATCTCGGTAGATTGTCCCTTGCTTAAGACCCTTCATTTGAATCATGTTTATTTTAAAAATCTTGAGAGTTTCAGTAAGCTTCTTCTCGGGTGTCCTATTTTGGAATATTTGACTCCTTTCGTTCTCTATATGATACCAGATGAGAGTTTTGCCATGATTAGAGATGCTAACTTGAATAGCGCAATCACCTTGCCACCGACTCTTTTTACCTTTACAAAGCTTGTGGTTCTCAAATTGACAAAATTTTGTTTGAATGGTGATATCTCTGTAGATTGTCCCTTGCTTAAGACCCTTCATTTGAATCATGTTTATTTTAAAAATCTTGAGAGTTTCAGTAAGCTTCTTCTCGGGTGTCCTATTTTGGAATATTTGACTCCTTTCGTTCTCTATATGATACCAGATGAGAGTTTTGCCATGATTAGAGATGCTAACTTGAATAGCGCAATCACCTTGCCACCGACTCTTTTTACCTTTACAAAGCTTGTGGTTCTCAAATTGACAAAATTTCGTTTGAAAGGTGATATCTCTGTAGATTTTCCCTTGCTTAAGACCCTTCATTTGAATCATGTTTATTTTAAAAATCTTGAGAGTTTCAGTAAGCTTCTTCTCGGGTGTCCTATTTTGGAAGATTTGACTCCTTTCATTCTCTATATGATACCAGATGAGAGTTTTGCCATGATTAGAGATGCTAACTTGAATAGCGCAATCACCTTGCCACCGACTCTTTTTACCTTTACAAAGCTTGTGGTTCTCAAATTGACAAAATTTCGTTTGAATGGTGATATCTCTGTAGATTTTCCCTTCCTTAAGACCCTTCATTTGAATCATGTTTATTTTAAAAATCTTGAGAGTTTCAGTAAGCTTCTTCTCGGGTGTCCTATTTTGGAAGATTTGACTGCTTTCGTTCTCTATATGATACCAGATGAGAGTTTTGCCATGAATAGAGATGCTAACTTGAATAGCACCATCACCTTGCCGCTGACTCTTTTTACCTTTACAAAGCTTGTGGTTCTCAAATTGACAAAATTTCGTTTGAATGGTGATATCTCTGTAGATTGTCCCTTGCTTAAGACCCTTCATTTGAATCATGTTTATTTTAAAAATCTTGAGAGTTTCAGTAAGCTTCTTCTCGGGTGTCCTATTTTGGAATATTTGACTCCTTTCGTTCTCTATATGATACCAGATGAGAGTTTTGCCATGATTAGAGATGCTAACTTGAATAGCACAATCACCTTGCCACCGACTCTTTTTACCTTTACAAAGCTTGTGGTTCTCAAATTGACAAAATTTTGTTTGAATGGTGATATCTCTGTAGATTTTCCCTTGCTTAAGACCCTTCATTTGAATCATGTTTATTTTAAAAATCTTGAGAGTTTCAGTAAGCTTCTTCTCGGGTGTCCTATTTTGGAATATTTGACTCCATTCGTTCTCTATATGATACCAGATGAGAGTTTTGCCATGATTAGAGATGCTAACTTGAATAGCGCAATCACCTTGCCACCGACTCTTTTTACCTTTACAAAGCTTGTGGTTCTCAAATTGACAAAATTTCGTTTGAAAGGTGATATCTCTGTAGATTTTCCCTTGCTTAAGACCCTTCATTTGAATCATGTTTATTTGAAAAATCTTGAGAGTTTCAGTAAGCTTCTTCTCGGGTGTCCTATTTTGGAAGATTTGACTCCTTTCGTTCTCTATATGATACCAGATGAGAGTTTTGCCATGATTAGAGATGCTAACTTGAATAGCGCAATCACCTTGCCACCGACTCTTTTTACCTTTACAAAGCTTGTGGTTCTCAAATTGACAAAATTTCGTTTGAATGGTGATATCTCTGTAGATTTTTCCTTCCTTAAGACCCTTCATTTGAATCATGTTTATTTTAAAATTCTTGAGAGTTTCAGTAAGCTTCTTCTCGGGTGTCCTATTTTGGAAGATTTGACTGCTTTCGTTCTCTATATGATACCAGATGAGAGTTTTGCCATGAATAGAGATGCTAACTTGAATAGCACCATCACCTTGCCGCTGACTCTTTTTACCTTTACAAAGCTTGTGGTTCTCAAATTGACAAAATTTCGTTTGAATGGTGATATCTCTGTAGATTTTCCCTTGCTTAAGACCCTTCATTTGAATCATGTTTATTTGAAAAATCTTGAGAGTTTCAGTAAGCTTCTTCTCGGGTGTCCTATTTTGGAAGATTTGACTCCTTTCGTTCTCTATATGATACCAGATGAGAGTTTTGCCATGATTAGAGATGCTAACTTGAATAGCGCAATCACCTTGCCACCGACTCTTTTTACCTTTACAAAGCTTGTGGTTCTCAAATTGACAAAATTTCGTTTGAATGGTGATATCTCTGTAGATTTTTCCTTCCTTAAGACCCTTCATTTGAATCATGTTTATTTTAAAATTCTTGAGAGTTTCAGTAAGCTTCTTCTCGGGTGTCCTATTTTGGAAGATTTGACTCCTTTCGTTCTCTATATGATACCAGATGAGAGTTTTGCCATGATTAGAGATGCTAACTTGAATAGCACAATCACCTTGCCACCGACTCTTTTTACCTTTACAAAGCTTGTGGTTCTCAAATTGACAAAATTTTGTTTGAATGGTGATATCTCTGTAGATTTTCCCTTGCTTAAGACCCTTCATTTGAATCATGTTTATTTTAAAAATCTTGAGAGTTTCAGTAAGCTTCTTCTCGGGTGTCCTATTTTGGAATATTTGACTCCTTTTGTTCTCTATATGATACCAGATGAGAGTTTTGCCATGATTAGAGATGCTAACTTGAATAGCGCAATCACCTTGCCACCGACTCTTTTTACCTTTACAAAGCTTGTGGTTCTCAAATTGACAAAATTTCGTTTGAAAGGTGATATCTCTGTAGATTTTCCCTTGCTTAAGACCCTTCATTTGAATCATGTTTATTTGAAAAATCTTGAGAGTTTCAGTAAGCTTCTTCTCGGGTGTCCTATTTTGGAAGATTTGACTCCTTTCGTTCTCTATATGATACCAGATGAGAGTTTTGCCATGATTAGAGATGCTAACTTGAATAGCGCAATCACCTTGCCACCGACTCTTTTTACCTTTACAAAGCTTGTGGTTCTCAAATTGACAAAATTTCGTTTGAATGGTGATATCTCTGTAGATTTTTCCTTCCTTAAGACCCTTCATTTGAATCATGTTTATTTTAAAATTCTTGAGAGTTTCAGTAAGCTTCTTCTCGGGTGTCCTATTTTGGAAGATTTGACTGCTTTCGTTCTCTATATGATACCAGATGAGAGTTTTGCCATGAATAGAGATGCTAACTTGAATAGCACCATCACCTTGCCGCTGACTCTTTTTACCTTTACAAAGCTTGTGGTTCTCAAATTGACAAAATTTCGTTTGAATGGTGATATCTCTGTAGATTGTCCCTTGCTTAAGACCCTTCATTTGAATCATGTTTATTTTAAAAATCTTGAGAGTTTCAGTAAGCTTCTTCTCGGGTGTCCTATTTTGGAATATTTGACTCCTTTCGTTCTCTATATGATACCAGATGAGAGTTTTGCCATGATTAGAGATGCTAACTTGAATAGCGCAATCACCTTGCCACCGACTCTTTTTACCTTTACAAAGCTTGTGGTTCTCAAATTGACAAAATTTTGTTTGAATGGTGATATCTCTGTAGATTGTCCCTTGCTTAAGACCCTTCATTTGAATCATGTTTATTTTAAAAATCTTGAGAGTTTCAGTAAGCTTCTTCTCGGGTGTCCTATTTTGGAATATTTGACTCCTTTCGTTCTCTATATGATACCAGATGAGAGTTTTGCCATGATTAGAGATGCTAACTTGAATAGCGCAATCACCTTGCCACCGACTCTTTTTACCTTTACAAAGCTTGTGGTTCTCAAATTGACAAAATTTCGTTTGAATGGTGATATCTCTGTAGATTTTTCCTTCCTTAAGACCCTTCATTTGAATCATGTTTATTTTAAAATTCTTGAGAGTTTCAGTAAGCTTCTTCTCGGGTGTCCTATTTTGGAAGATTTGACTGCTTTCTTTCTCTATATGATACCAGATGAGAGTTTTGCCATGAATAGAGATGCTAACTTGAATAGCACCATCACCTTGCCGCTGACACTTTTTACCTTTACAAAGCTTGTGGTTCTCAAATTGACAAAATTTCGTTTGAATGGTGATATCTCTGTAGATTGTCCCTTGCTTAAGACCCTTCATTTGAATCATGTTTATTTTAAAAATCTTGAGAGTTTCAGTAAGCTTCTTCTCGGGTGTCCTATTTTGGAATATTTGACTCCTTTCGTTCTCTATATGATACCAGATGAGAGTTTTGCCATGATTAGAGATGCTAACTTGAATAGCGCAATCACCTTGCCACCGACTCTTTTTACCTTTACAAAGCTTGTGGTTCTCAAATTGACAAAATTTTGTTTGAATGGTGATATCTCTGTAGATTGTCCCTTCCTTAAGACCCTTCATTTGAATCATGTTTATTTTAAAAATCTTGAGAGTTTCAGTAAGCTTCTTCTCGGGTGTCCTATTTTGGAATATTTGACTCCTTTCGTTCTCTATATGATACCAGATGAGAGTTTTGCCATGATTAGAGATGCTAACTTGAATAGCGCAATCACCTTGCCACCGACTCTTTTTACCTTTACAAAGCTTGTGGTTCTCAAATTGACAAAATTTCGTTTGAAAGGTGATATCTCTGTAGATTTTCCCTTGCTTAAGACCCTTCATTTGAATCATGTTTATTTTAAAAATCTTGAGAGTTTCAGTAAGCTTCTTCTCGGGTGTCCTATTTTGGAAGATTTGACTCCTTTCGTTCTCTATATGATACCAGATGAGAGTTTTGCCATGATTAGAGATGCTAACTTGAATAGCGCAATCACCTTGCCACCGACTCTTTTTACCTTTACAAAGCTTGTGGTTCTCAAATTGACAAAATTTCGTTTGAATGGTGATATCTCTGTAGATTTTCCCTTCCTTAAGACCCTTCATTTGAATCATGTTTATTTTAAAATTCTTGAGAGTTTCAGTAAGCTTCTTCTCGGGTGTCCTATTTTGGAAGATTTGACTGCTTTCGTTCTCTATATGATACCAGATGAGAGTTTTGCCATGAATAGAGATGCTAACTTGAATAGCACCATCACCTTGCCGCTGACTCTTTTTACCTTTACAAAGCTTGTGGTTCTCAAATTGACAAAATTTCGTTTGAATGGTGATATCTCTGTAGATTGTCCCTTGCTTAAGACCCTTCATTTGAATCATGTTTATTTTAAAAATCTTGAGAGTTTCAGTAAGCTTCTTCTCGGGTGTCCTATTTTGGAATATTTGACTCCTTTCGTTCTCTATATGATACCAGATGAGAGTTTTGCCATGATTAGAGATGCTAACTTGAATAGCACAATCACCTTGCCACCGACTCTTTTTACCTTTACAAAGCTTGTGGTTCTCAAATTGACAAAATTTTGTTTGAATGGTGATATCTCTGTAGATTTTCCCTTGCTTAAGACCCTTCATTTGAATCATGTTTATTTTAAAAATCTTGAGAGTTTCAGTAAGCTTCTTCTCGGGTGTCCTATTTTGGAAGATTTGACTGCATTTGTTCTCTATATGATACCAGATGAGAGTTTTGCCATGATTAGAGATGCTAACTTGAATAGCGCAATCACCTTGCCACCGACTCTTTTTACCTTTACAAAGCTTGTGGTTCTCAAATTGACAAAATTTCGTGTGAATGGTGATATCTCTGTAGATTTTCCCTTCCAAAAGACCCTTCATTTGAATCATGTTTATTTTAAAAATCTTGAGAGTTTCAGTAAGCTTCTTCTCGGGTGTCCTATTTTGGAAGATTTGACTGCTTTCGTTCTCTATATGATACCAGATGAGAGTTTTGCCATGAATAGAGATGCTAACTTGAATAGCACCATCACCTTGCCGCTGACCCTTTTTACCTTTACAAAGCTTGTGGTTCTCAAATTGACAAAATTTCGTTTGAATGGTGATATCTCTGTAGATTGTCCCTTGCTTAAGACCCTTCATTTGAATCATGTTTATTTTAAAAATCTTGAGAGTTTCAGTAAGCTTCTTCTCGGGTGTCCTATTTTGGAATATTTGACTCCTTTCGTTCTCTATATGATACCAGATGAGAGTTTTGCCATGATTAGAGATGCTAACTTGAATAGCGCAATCACCTTGCCACCGACTCTTTTTACCTTTACAAAGCTTGTGGTTCTCAAATTGACAAAATTTCGTTTGAATGGTGATATCTCTGTAGATTTTCCCTTGCTTAAGACCCTTCATTTGAATCATGTTTATTTTAAAAATCTTGAGAGTTTCAGTAAGCTTCTTCACGGGTGTCCTATTTTGGAAGATTTGACTGCTTTTGTTCTCTATATGATACCAGATGAGAGTTTTGCCATGAATAGAGATGCTAACTTGAATAGCACAATCACTTGCCACCGACTCTTTTTACCTTTACAAAGCTTGTGGTTCTCAAATTGACGAAATTTCGTTTGAATGGTGATATCTCTGTAGATTTTCCCTTGCTTAAGACCCTACATTTGAATCATGTTTATTTTAAAAATCTTGAGAGTTTCAGTAAGCTTCTTCTCGGGTGTCCTATTTTGGAAGATTTGACTGATTTCGTTCTCTATATGATACCAGATGAGAGTTTTGCCATGAATAGAGATGCTAACTTGAATAGCACAATCACCTTGCCACCGACTCTTTTTACCTTTACAAAGCTTGTGGTTCTCAAATTGACGAAATTTCGTTTGAATGGTGATATCTCTGTAGATTTTCCCTTGCTTAAGACCCGTCGTTTGAATCATGTTTATTTTAAAAATCTTGAGAGTTTCAGTAAGCTTCTTCTCGGGTGTCCTATTTTGGAATATTTGACTCCTTTCGTTCTCTATATGATACCAGATGAGAGTTTTGCCATGATTAGAGATGCTAACTTGAATAACGCAATCACCTTGCCACCGACTCTTTTTACCTTTACAAAGCTTGTGGTTCTCAAATTGACAAAATTTCGTTTGAATGGTGATATCTCTATAGATTTTCCCTTGCTTAAGACCCTTCATTTGAATCATGTTTATTTTAAAAATCTTGAGAGTTTCAGAAAGCTTCTTCTCGGGTGTCCTATTTTGGAGGATTTGACTGCTTTTGTTCTCTATAAGATACCAGATGAGAGTTTTGCCATGAATAGAGATGCTAACTTGAATAGCACAATCACTTGCCACCGACTCTTTTTACCTTTACAAAGCTTGTGGTTCTCAAATTGACGAAATTTCGTTTGAATGGTGATATCTCTGTAGATTTTCCCTTGCTTAAGACCCTTCATTTGAATCATGTTTATTTTAAAAATCTTGAGAGTTTCAGTAAGCTTCTTCTCGGGTGTCCTATTTTGGAAGATTTGACTGATTTCGTTCTCTATATGATACCAGATGAGAGTTTTGCCATGAATAGAGATGCTAACTTGAATAGCACAATCACCTTGCCACCGACTCTTTTTACCTTTACAAAGCTTGTGGTTCTCAAATTGACAAAATTTCGTTTGAATGGTGATATCTCTATAGATTTTCCCTTGCTTAAGACCCTTCATTTGAATCATGTTTATTTTAAAAATCCTGAGAGTTTCAGTAAGCTTCTTCTCGGGTGTCCTATTTTGGAAGATTTGACTGCTTTTGTTCTCTATATGATACCAGATGAGAGTTTTGCCATGATTAGAGATGCTAACTTGAATAGCGCAATCACCTTGCCACCGACTCTTTTTACCTTTACAAAGCTTGTGGTTCTCAAATTGAAAAAATTTCGTTTGAATGGTGATATCTCTGTAGATTTTCCCTTGCTTAAGACACTTCATTTGAATCATGTTTATCTTAAAAATCTTGAGAGTTTCAGTAAGCTTCTTCTCTGGTGTCCTATTTTGGAAGATTTGACTGCTTTCGTTCTCTATATGATACCAGATGAGAATTTTTCCATGAATAGAGATGCTAACTTGAATAGCACAATCAGCTTGCCACCGACTCTTTTTACCTTTACAAAGCTTGTGGTTCTCAAATTGACGAAATTTCTTTGAATGGTGATATCTCTGTCGATTTTCTCTTGCTTAAGACCCTTCATTTGAATCATGTTTATTTTAAAAATCTTGAGAGTTTCAGTAAGCTTCTTCTCGGGTGTCCAATTTTGGAAGATTTGACTGCTTTCGTTCTCTATATGATACCAGATGAGAGTTTAGCCATGAACAGAGATGCTAACTTGAATAGCACAATCACCTTGCCACTGACTCTTTTTACTTTTACAAAGCTTGTGGTTCTCAAATTGACAAAATTTCGTTTGAATGGTGATATCTCTGTAGATTTTCCCTTTCTTCAAACCCTTCATTTGAATCATGTTTATTTTAAAAATCTTGAGAGTTTCAGGAAGCTTCTTCTCGGGTGTCCTATTTTGGAAGATTTGACTGCTTTCGTTCTCTATATGATACCAAATGAGAGTTTTGCCATGAATAGAGATGCTAACTTGAATAGCACAATCACCTTGCCACCGACTCTTTTTACCTTTAAAAAGCTTGTGGTTCTCAAATTGGCAAAATTTCATTTGAAAGGTGATATCTCTGTAGATTTTCCCTTGCATAAGACCCTTCATTTGAATCATGTTTATTATAAAAATCTTGAGAGTTTCAGTAAGCTTCTTCTCCGGTGTCCTATTTTGGAAGATTTGACTCCTTTCGTTCTCTATATGATACCAGATGAGAGTTTTGCCATGATTAGAGATGCTAACTTGAATAGCGCAATCACCTTGCCACCGACTCTTTTTACCTTTACAAAGCTTGTGGTTCTCAAATTGACAAAATTTCGTTTGAATGGTGATATCTCTGTAGATTTTCCCTTGCTTAAGACCCTTCATTTGAATCATGTTTATTTTAAAAATCTTGAGAGTTTCAGTAAGCTTCTTCTCGGGTGTCCTATTTTGGAAGATTTGACTGCTTTTGTTCTCTATATGATACCAGATGAGAGTTTTGCCATGAATAGAGATGTTAACTTGAATAGCACCATCACCTTGCCGCTGACTCTTTTTACCTTTACAAAGCTTGTGGTTCTCAAATTGACAAAATTTCGTTTGAATGGTGATATCTCTGTAGATTGTCCCTTGCTTAAGTCCCTTCATTTGAATCATGTTTATTTTAAAAATCTTGAGAGTTTCAGTAAGCTTCTTCTCGGGTGTCCTATTTTGGAATATTTGACTCCTTTCGTTCTCTATATGATACCAGATGAGAGTTTTGCCATGATTAGAGATGCTAACTTGAATAGCGCAATCACCTTGCCACCGACTCTTTTTACCTTTACAAAGCTTGTGGTTCTCAAATTGACAAAATTTCGTTTGAATGGTGATATCTCTGTAGATTTTCCCTTGCTTAAGACCCTTCATTTGAATCATGTTTATTTTAAAAATCTTGAGAGTTTCAGTAAGCTTCTTCACGGGTGTCCTATTTTGGAAGATTTGACTGCTTTTGTTCTCTATATGATACCAGATGAGAGTTTTGCCATGAATAGAGATGCTAACTTGAATAGCACAATCACTTGCCACCGACTCTTTTTACCTTTACAAAGCTTGTGGTTCTCAAATTGACGAAATTTCGTTTGAATGGTGATATCTCTGTAGATTTTCCCTTGCTTAAGACCCTTCATTTGAATCATGTTTATTTTAAAAATCTTGAGAGTTTCAGTAAGCTTCTTCTCGGGTGTCCTATTTTGGAAGATTTGACTCCTTTCGTTCTCTATATGATACCAGATGAGAGTTTTGCCATGATTAGAGATGCTAACTTGAATAGCGCAATCACCTTGCCACCGACTCTTTTTACCTTTACAAAGCTTGTGGTTCTCAAATTGACAAAATTTCGTTTGAATGGTGATATCTCTGTAGATTTTCCCTTGCTTAAGACCCTTCATTTGAATCATGTTTATTTTAAAAATCTTGAGAGTTTCAGTAAGCTTCTTCACGGGTGTCCTATTTTGGAAGATTTGACTGCTTTTGTTCTCTATATGATACCAGATGAGAGTTTTGCCATGAATAGAGATGCTAATTTGAATAGCACAATCACTTGCCACCGACTCTTTTTACCTTTACAAAGCTTGTGGTTCTCAAATTGACGAAATTTTGTTTGAATGGTGATATCTCTGTAGATTTTCCCTTGCTTAAGACCCTTCATTTGAATCATGTTTATTTTAAAAATCTTGAGAGTTTCAGTAAGCTTCTTCTCGGGTGTCCTATTTTGGAAGATTTGACTGATTTCGTTCTCTATATGATACCAGATGAGAGTTTTGCCATGAATAGAGATGCTAACTTGAATAGCACAATCACCTTGCCACCGACTCTTTTTACCTTTACAAAGCTTGTGGTTCTCAAATTGACGAAATTTCGTTTGAATGGTGATATCTCTGTAGATTTTCCCTTGCTTAAGACCCTTCATTTGAATCATGTTTATTTTAAAAATCTTGAGAGTTTCAGTAAGCTTCTTCTCGGGTGTCCTATTTTGGAATATTTGACTCCTTTCGTTCTCTATATGATACCAGATGAGAGTTTTGCCATGATTAGAGATGCTAACTTGAATAGCGCAATCACCTTGCCACCGACTCTTTTTACCTTTACAAAGCTTGTGGTTCTCAAATTGACAAAATTTCGTTTGAATGGTGATATCTCTGTAGATTTTCGCTTGCTTTAGACCCTTCATTTGAATCATGTTTATTTTAAAAATCTTGAGAGTTTCAGTAAGCTTCTTCTCGGGTGTCCTATTTTGGAGGATTTGACTGCTTTTGCTCTCTATAAGATACCAGATGAGTGTTTTGCCATGAATAGAGATGCTAACTTGAATAGCACAATCACTTGCCACCGACTCTTTTTACCTTTACAAAGCTTGTGGTTCTCAAATTGACGAAATCTCGTTTGAATGGTGATATCTCTGTAGATTTTCCCTTGCTTAAGACCCTTCATTTGAATCATGTTTATTTTAAAAATCTTGAGAGTTTCAGTAAGCTTCTTCTCGGGTGTCCTATTTTGGAAGATTTGACTGATTTCGTTCTCTATATGATACCAGATGAGAGTTTTGCCATGAATAGAGATGCTAACTTGAATAGCACAATCAACTTGCCACCGACTCTTTTTACCTTTACAAAGCTTGTGGTTCTCAAATTGACAAAATTTCGTTTGAATGGTGATATCTCTATAGATTTTCCCTTGCTTAAGACCCTTCATTTGAATCATGTTTATTTTAAAAATCCTGAGAGTTTCAGTAAGCTTCTTCTCGGGTGTCCTATTTTGGAAGATTTGACTGCTTTCGTTCTCTATATGATACCAGATGAGAGTTTTGCCATGATTAGAGATGCTAACTTGAATAGCGCAATCACCTTGCCACCGACTCTTTTTACCTTTACAAAGCTTGTGGTTCTCAAATTGACGAAATTTTGTTTGAATGGTGATATCTCTGTAGATTTTCCCTTGCTTAAGACCCTTCATTTGAATCATGTTTATTTTAAAAATCTTGAGAGTTTCAGTAAGCTTCTTCTCGGGTGTCCTATTTTGGAAGATTTGACTGATTTCGTTCTCTATATGATACCAGATGAGAGTTTTGCCATGAATAGAGATGCTAACTTGAATAGCACAATCACCTTGCCACCGACTCTTTTTACCTTTACAAAGCTTGTGGTTCTCAAATTGACGAAATTTCGTTTGAATGGTGATATCTCTGTAGATTTTCCCTTGCTTAAGACCCTTCATTTGAATCATGTTTATTTTAAAAATCTTGAGAGTTTCAGTAAGCTTCTTCTCGGGTGTCCTATTTTGGAATATTTGACTCCTTTCGTTCTCTATATGATACCAGATGAGAGTTTTGCCATGATTAGAGATGCTAACTTGAATAGCGCAATCACCTTGCCACCGACTCTTTTTACCTTTACAAAGCTTGTGGTTCTCAAATTGACAAAATTTCGTTTGAATGGTGATATCTCTGTAGATTTTCGCTTGCTTTAGACCCTTCATTTGAATCATGTTTATTTTAAAAATCTTGAGAGTTTCAGTAAGCTTCTTCTCGGGTGTCCTATTTTGGAGGATTTGACTGCTTTTGCTCTCTATAAGATACCAGATGAGTGTTTTGCCATGAATAGAGATGCTAACTTGAATAGCACAATCAGCTTGCCACCGACTCTTTTTACCTTTACAAAGCTTGTGGTTCTCAAATTGACGAAATCTCGTTTGAATGGTGATATCTCTGTAGATTTTCCCTTGCTTAAGACCCTTCATTTGAATCATGTTTATTTTAAAAATCTTGAGAGTTTCAGTAAGCTTCTTCTCGGGTGTCCTATTTTGGAAGATTTGACTGATTTCGTTCTCTATATGATACCAGATGAGAGTTTTGCCATGAATAGAGATGCTAACTTGAATAGCACAATCAACTTGCCACCGACTCTTTTTACCTTTACAAAGCTTGTGGTTCTCAAATTGACAAAATTTCGTTTGAATGGTGATATCTCTATAGATTTTCCCTTGCTTAAGACCCTTCATTTGAATCATGTTTATTTTAAAAATCCTGAGAGTTTCAGTAAGCTTCTTCTCGGGTGTCCTATTTTGGAAGATTTGACTGCTTTCGTTCTCTATATGATACCAGATGAGAGTTTTGCCATGATTAGAGATGCTAACTTGAATAGCGCAATCACCTTGCCACCGACTCTTTTTACCTTTACAAAGCTTGTGGTTCTCAATTTGACAAAATTTCGTTTGAATGGTGATATCTCTGTAGATTTTCCCTTGCTTAAGACACTTCATTTGAATCATGTTTATTTTAAAAATCTTGAGAGTTTCAGTAAGCTTCTTCTCTGGGGTCCTATTTTGGAAGATTTGACTGCTTTCGTTCTCTATATGATACCAGATGAGAATTTTTCCATGAATAGAGATGCTAACTTGAATAGCACAATCAGCTTGCCACCGACTCTTTTTACCTTTACAAAGCTTGTGGTTCTCAAATTGACGAAATTTCTTTGAATGGTGATATCTCTGTCGATTTTCTCTTGCTTAAGACCCTTCATTTGAATCATGTTTATTTTAAAAATCTTGAGAGTTTCAGTAAGCTTCTTCTCGGGTGTCCAATTTTGGAAGATTTGACTGCTTTCGTTCTCTATATGATACTAGATGAGAGTTTAGCCATGAACAGAGATGCTAACTTGAATAGCACAATCACCTTGCCACTGACTCTTTTTACTTTTACAAAGCTTGTGGTTCTCAAATTGACAAAATTTCGTTTGAATGGTGATATCTCTGTAGATTTTCCCTTTCTTCAAACCCTTCATTTGAATCATGTTTATTTTAAAAATCTTGAGAGTTTCAGGAAGCTTCTTCTCGGGTGTCCTATTTTGGAAGATTTGACTGCTTTCGTTCTCTATATGATACCAAATGAGAGTTTTTCCATGAATAGAGATGCTAACTTGAATAGCACAATCACCTTGCCACCGACTCTTTTTACCTTTAAAAAGCTTGTGGTTCTCAAATTGGCAAAATTTCGTTTGAAAGGTGATATCTCAGTAGATTTTCCCTTGCTTAAGACCCTTCATTTGAATCATGTTTATTTTAAAAATCTTGAGAGTTTCAGTAAGCTTCTTCTCGGGTGTCCTATTTTGGAAGATTTGACTCCTTTCGTTCTCTATATGATACCAGATGAGAGTTTTGCCATGATTAGAGATGCTAACTTGAATAGCGCAATCACCTTGCCACCGACTCTTTTTACCTTTACAAAGCTTGTGGTTCTCAAATTGACAAAATTTCGTTTGAATGGTGATATCTCTGTAGATTTTCCCTTGCTTAAGACCCTTCATTTGAATCATGTTTATTTTAAAAATCTTGAGAATTTCAGTAAGCTTCTTCTCGGGTGTCCTATTTTGGAAGATTTGACTGCTTTTGTTCTCTATATGATACCAGATGAGAGTTTTGCCATGAATAGAGATGCTAACTTGAATAGCACAATCACCTTGCCACCGACTCTTTTTACCTTTACAAAGCTTGTGGTTCTCAAATTGACGAAATTTCATTGAATGGTGATATCTCTGTCGATTTTCTCTTGCTTAAGACCCTTCATTTGAATCATGTTTATTTTAAAAATCTTGAGAGTTTCAGTAAGCTTCTTCTCGGGTGTCCTATTTTGGAAGATTTGATTGCTTTCGTTCTCTATATGATAGCAGATGAGAGTTTTGCCATGAATAGAGATGCTAACTTGAATAGCACAATCACCTTGCCACTGACTCTTTTTACCTTTACAAAGCTTGTGGTTCTCAAATTGACAAAATTTCGTTTGAATGGTGATATCTCTGTAGATTTTCCCTTCCTTAAGACCCTTCATTTGAATCATGTTTATTTTAGAAATCTTGAGAGTTTCAGTAAGCTTCTTCTCGGGTGTCCTATTTTGGAAGATTTGACTGCTTTCGTTCTCTATATGATACCAGATGAGAGTTTTGCCATGAATAGAGATGCTAACTTGAATAGCACAATCACCTTGCCACTGACTCTTTTTACCTTTACAAAGCTTGTGGTTCTCAAATTGACAAAATTTCTTTTGAATGGTGATATCTCTGTAGATTTTCCCTTGCTTAAGACCCTTCATTTGAATCATGTTTATTTTAAAAATCTTGAGAGTTTCAGTAAGCTTCTTCTCGGGTGTCCTATTTTGGAAGATTTGACTGCTTTTGTTCTCTATATGATACCAGATGAGAGTTTTGCCATGAATAGAGATGCTAACTTGAATAGCACAATCACTTGCCACCGACTCTTTTTACCTTTACAAAGCTTGTGGTTCTCAAATTGACGAAATTTCGTTTGAATGGTGATATCTCTGTAGATTTTCCCTTGCTTAAGACCCTTCATTTGAATCATGTTTATTTTAAAAATCTTGAGAGTTTTAGTAAGCTTCTTCTCGGGTGTCCTATTTTGGAAGATTTGACTGATTTCGTTCTCTATATGATACCAGATGACAGTTTTGCCATGAATAGAGATGCTAACTTGAATAGCACAATCACCTTGCCACCGACTCTTTTTACCTTTACAAAGCTTGTGGTTCTCCAATTGACAAAATTTTGTTTGAATGGTGATATCTCTGTAGATTTTCCCTTGCTTAAGACCCTTCATTTGAATCATGTTTATTTTAAAAATCTTGAGAGTTTCAGTAAGCTTCTTCTCGGGTGTCCTATTTTGGAAGATTTGACTGCTTTCGTTCTCTATATGATACCAGATGAGAGTTTTGCCATGAATAGAGATGCTAACTTGAATAGCACAATCACCTTGCCACTGACACTTTTTACCTTTACAAAGCTTGTGGTTCTCAAATTGACAAAATTTCGTTTGAATGGTGATATCTCTGTAGATTTTCCCTTGCTTAAGACCCTTCATTTGAATCATGTTTATTTTAAAAATCTTGAGAGTTTCAGTAAGCTTCTTCGCGGGTGTCCCATTTTGGAAGATTTGACTGCTTTCGTTCTCTATATGATACCAGATGAGAGTTTTGCCATGAATAGAGATGCTAACTTGAATAGCACAATCACCTTGCCACCGACTCTTTTTACCTTTACAAAGCTTGTGGTTCTCAAATTGACGAAATTTCGTTTGAATGGTGATATCTCTGTAGATTTTCCCTTGCATAAGACCCTTCATTTGAATCATGTTTATTTTAAAAATCTTGAGAGTTTCAGTAAGCTTCTTCTCGGGTGTCCTATTTTGGAATATTTGACTCCTTTCGTTCTCTATATGATACCAGATGAGAGTTTTGCCATGATTAGAGATGCTAACTTGAATAGCGCAATCACCTTGCCACCGACTCTTTTTACCTTTACAAACTTGTGGTTCTCAAATTGACAAAATTTCGTTTGAATGGTGATATCTCTGTATATTTTCCCTTGCTTAAGACCCTTCATTTGAATCATGTTTATTTTAAAAATCTTGAGAGTTTCAGTAAGCTTCTTCTCGGGTGTCCTATTTTGGAAGATTTGACTGCTTTTGTTCTCTATATGATACCAGATGAGAGTTTTGCCATGAATAGAGATGCTAACTTGAATAGCACAATCACTTGCCACCGACTCTTTTTACCTTTACAAAGCTTGTGGTTCTCAAATTGACGAAATTTCGTTTGAATGGTGATATCTCTGTAGATTTTCCCTTGCTTAAGACCCTTCATTTGAATCATGTTTATTTTAAAAATCTTGAGAGTTTCAGTAAGCTTCTTCTCGGGTGTCCTATTTTGGAAGATTTGACTGATTTCGTTCTCTATATGATACTAGATGAGAGTTTTGCCATGAATAGAGATGCTAACTTGAATAGCACAATCACCTTGCCACCGACTCTTTTTACCTTTACAAAGGTTGTGGTTCTCCAATTGACAAAATTTTGTTTGAATGGTGATATCTCTGTAGATTTTCCCTTGCTTTAGACCCTTCATTTGAATCATGTTTATTTTAAAAATCTTGAGAGTTTCAGTAAGCTTCTTCTCGGGTGTCCTATTTTGGAAGATTTGACTGATTTCGTTCTCTATATGATACCAGATGAGAGTTTTGCCATGAATAGAGATGCTAACTTGAATAGCACAGTCACCTTGCCACCGACTCTTTTTACCTTTACAAAGCTTGTGGTTCTCCAATTGACAAAATTTTGTTTGAATGGTGATATCTCTGTAGATTTTCCCTTGCTTAAGACCCTTCATTTGAATCATGTTTATTTTAAAAATCTTGAGAGTTTCAGTAAGCTTCTTCTCGGGTGTCCTATTTTGGAATATTTGACTCCTTTCGTTCTCTATATGATACCAGATGAGAGTTTTGCCATGATTAGAGATGCTAACTTGAATAGCGCAATCACCTTGCCACCGACTCTTTTTACCTTTACAAACTTGTGGTTCTCAAATTGACAAAATTTCGTTTGAATGGTGATATCTCTGTAGATTTTCCCTTGCTTAAGACCCTTCATTTGAATCATGTTTATTTTAAAAATCTTGAGAGTTTCAGTAAGCTTCTTCTCGGGTGTCCTATTTTGGAAGATTTGACTGCTTTTGTTCTCTATATGATACCAGATGAGAGTTTTGCCATGAATAGAGATGCTAACTTGAATAGCACAATCACTTGCCACCGACTCTTTTTACCTTTACAAAGCTTGTGGTTCTCAAATTGACGAAATTTCGTTTGAATGGTGATATCTCTGTAGATTTTCCCTTGCTTAAGACCCTTCATTTGAATCATGTTTATTTTAAAAATCTTGAGAGTTTCAGTAAGCTTCTTCTCGGGTGTCCTATTTTGGAAGATTTGACTGATTTCGTTCTCTATATGATACTAGATGAGAGTTTTGCCATGAATAGAGATGCTAACTTGAATAGCACAATCACCTTGCCACCGACTTTTTTTACCTTTACAAAGGTTGTGGTTCTCCAATTGACAAAATTTTGTTTGAATGGTGATATCTCTGTAGATTTTCCCTTGCTTTAGACCCTTCATTTGAATCATGTTTATTTTAAAAATCTTGAGAGTTTCAGTAAGCTTCTTCTCGGGTGTCCTATTTTGGAAGATTTGACTGATTTCGTTCTCTATATGATACCAGATGAGAGTTTTGCCATGAATAGAGATGCTAACTTGAATAGCACAGTCACCTTGCCACCGACTCTTTTTACCTTTACAAAGCTTGTGGTTCTCCAATTGACAAAATTTTGTTTGAATGGTGATATCTCTGTAGATTTTCCCTTGCTTAAGACCCTTCATTTGAATCATGTTTATTTTAAAAATCTTGAGAGTTTCAGTAAGCTTCTTCTCGGGTGTCCTATTTTGGAATATTTGACTCCTTTCGTTCTCTATATGATACCAGATGAGAGTTTTGCCATGATTAGAGATGCTAACTTGAATAGCGCAATCACCTTGCCACCGACTCTTTTTACCTTTACAAACTTGTGGTTCTCAAATTGACAAAATTTCGTTTGAATGGTGATATCTCTGTAGATTTTCCCTTGCTTAAGACCCTTCATTTGAATCATGTTTATTTTAAAAATCTTGAGAGTTTCAGTAAGCTTCTTCTCGGGTGTCCTATTTTGGAAGATTTGACTGCTTTTGTTCTCTATATGATACCAGATGAGAGTTTTGCCATGAATAGAGATGCTAACTTGAATAGCACAATCACTTGCCACCGACTCTTTTTACCTTTACAAAGCTTGTGGTTCTCAAATTGACGAAATTTCGTTTGAATGGTGATATCTCTGTAGATTTTCCCTTGCTTAAGACCCTTCATTTGAATCATGTTTATTTTAAAAATCTTGAGAGTTTCAGTAAGCTTCTTCTCGGGTGTCCTATTTTGGAAGATTTGACTGATTTCGTTCTCTATATGATACTAGATGAGAGTTTTGCCATGAATAGAGATGCTAACTTGAATAGCACAATCACCTTGCCACCGACTCTTTTTACCTTTACAAAGGTTGTGGTTCTCCAATTGACAAAATTTTGTTTGAATGGTGATATCTCTGTAGATTTTCCCTTGCTTTAGACCCTTCATTTGAATCATGTTTATTTTAAAAATCTTGAGAGTTTCAGTAAGCTTCTTCTCGGGTGTCCTATTTTGGAAGATTTGACTGATTTCGTTCTCTATATGATACCAGATGAGAGTTTTGCCATGAATAGAGATGCTAACTTGAATAGCACAGTCACCTTGCCACCGACTCTTTTTACCTTTACAAAGCTTGTGGTTCTCCAATTGACAAAATTTTGTTTGAATGGTGATATCTCTGTAGATTTTCCCTTGCTTAAGACCCTTCATTTGAATCATGTTTATTTTAAAAATCTTGAGAGTTTCAGTAAGCTTCTTCTCGGGTGTCCTATTTTGGAATATTTGACTCCTTTCGTTCTCTATATGATACCAGATGAGAGTTTTGCCATGATTAGAGATGCTAACTTGAATAGCGCAATCACCTTGCCACCGACTCTTTTTACCTTTACAAACTTGTGGTTCTCAAATTGACAAAATTTCGTTTGAATGGTGATATCTCTGTAGATTTTCCCTTGCTTAAGACCCTTCATTTGAATCATGTTTATTTTAAAAATCTTGAGAGTTTCAGTAAGCTTCTTCTCGGGTGTCCTATTTTGGAAGATTTGACTGCTTTTGTTCTCTATATGATACCAGATGAGAGTTTTGCCATGAATAGAGATGCTAACTTGAATAGCACAATCACTTGCCACCGACTCTTTTTACCTTTACAAAGCTTGTGGTTCTCAAATTGACGAAATTTCGTTTGAATGGTGATATCTCTGTAGATTTTCCCTTGCTTAAGACCCTTCATTTGAATCATGTTTATTTTAAAAATCTTGAGAGTTTCAGTAAGCTTCTTCTCGGGTGTCCTATTTTGGAAGATTTGACTGATTTCGTTCTCTATATGATACTAGATGAGAGTTTTGCCATGAATAGAGATGCTAACTTGAATAGCACAATCACCTTGCCACCGACTCTTTTTACCTTTACAAAGGTTGTGGTTCTCCAATTGACAAAATTTTGTTTGAATGGTGATATCTCTGTAGATTTTCCCTTGCTTTAGACCCTTCATTTGAATCATGTTTATTTTAAAAATCTTGAGAGTTTCAGTAAGCTTCTTCTCGGGTGTCCTATTTTGGAAGATTTGACTGATTTCGTTCTCTATATGATACCAGATGAGAGTTTTGCCATGAATAGAGATGCTAACTTGAATAGCACAGTCACCTTGCCACCGACTCTTTTTACCTTTACAAAGCTTGTGGTTCTCCAATTGACAAAATTTTGTTTGAATGGTGATATCTCTGTAGATTTTCCCTTGCTTAAGACCCTTCATTTGAATCATGTTTATTTTAAAAATCTTGAGAGTTTCAGTAAGCTTCTTCTCGGGTGTCCTATTTTGGAATATTTGACTCCTTTCGTTCTCTATATGATACCAGATGAGAGTTTTGCCATGATTAGAGATGCTAACTTGAATAGCGCAATCACCTTGCCACCGACTCTTTTTACCTTTACAAACTTGTGGTTCTCAAATTGACAAAATTTCGTTTGAATGGTGATATCTCTGTAGATTTTCCCTTGCTTAAGACCCTTCATTTGAATCATGTTTATTTTAAAAATCTTGAGAGTTTCAGTAAGCTTCTTCTCGGGTGTCCTATTTTGGAAGATTTGACTGCTTTTGTTCTCTATATGATACCAGATGAGAGTTTTGCCATGAATAGAGATGCTAACTTGAATAGCACAATCACTTGCCACCGACTCTTTTTACCTTTACAAAGCTTGTGGTTCTCAAATTGACGAAATTTCGTTTGAATGGTGATATCTCTGTAGATTTTCCCTTGCTTAAGACCCTTCATTTGAATCATGTTTATTTTAAAAATCTTGAGAGTTTCAGTAAGCTTCTTCTCGGGTGTCCTATTTTGGAAGATTTGACTGATTTCGTTCTCTATATGATACTAGATGAGAGTTTTGCCATGAATAGAGATGCTAACTTGAATAGCACAATCACCTTGCCACCGACTCTTTTTACCTTTACAAAGGTTGTGGTTCTCCAATTGACAAAATTTTGTTTGAATGGTGATATCTCTGTAGATTTTCCCTTGCTTTAGACCCTTCATTTGAATCATGTTTATTTTAAAAATCTTGAGAGTTTCAGTAAGCTTCTTCTCGGGTGTCCTATTTTGGAAGATTTGACTGATTTCGTTCTCTATATGATACCAGATGAGAGTTTTGCCATGAATAGAGATGCTAACTTGAATAGCACAGTCACCTTGCCACCGACTCTTTTTACCTTTACAAAGCTTGTGGTTCTCCAATTGACAAAATTTTGTTTGAATGGTGATATCTCTGTAGATTTTCCCTTGCTTAAGACCCTTCATTTGAATCATGTTTATTTTAAAAATCTTGAGAGTTTCAGTAAGCTTCTTCTCGGGTGTCCTATTTTGGAATATTTGACTCCTTTCGTTCTCTATATGATACCAGATGAGAGTTTTGCCATGATTAGAGATGCTAACTTGAATAGCGCAATCACCTTGCCACCGACTCTTTTTACCTTTACAAACTTGTGGTTCTCAAATTGACAAAATTTCGTTTGAATGGTGATATCTCTGTAGATTTTCCCTTGCTTAAGACCCTTCATTTGAATCATGTTTATTTTAAAAATCTTGAGAGTTTCAGTAAGCTTCTTCTCGGGTGTCCTATTTTGGAAGATTTGACTGCTTTTGTTCTCTATATGATACCAGATGAGAGTTTTGCCATGAATAGAGATGCTAACTTGAATAGCACAATCACTTGCCACCGACTCTTTTTACCTTTACAAAGCTTGTGGTTCTCAAATTGACGAAATTTCGTTTGAATGGTGATATCTCTGTAGATTTTCCCTTGCTTAAGACCCTTCATTTGAATCATGTTTATTTTAAAAATCTTGAGAGTTTCAGTAAGCTTCTTCTCGGGTGTCCTATTTTGGAAGATTTGACTGATTTCGTTCTCTATATGATACTAGATGAGAGTTTTGCCATGAATAGAGATGCTAACTTGAATAGCACAATCACCTTGCCACCGACTCTTTTTACCTTTACAAAGGTTGTGGTTCTCCAATTGACAAAATTTTGTTTGAATGGTGATATCTCTGTAGATTTTCCCTTGCTTTAGACCCTTCATTTGAATCATGTTTATTTTAAAAATCTTGAGAGTTTCAGTAAGCTTCTTCTCGGGTGTCCTATTTTGGAAGATTTGACTGATTTCGTTCTCTATATGATACCAGATGAGAGTTTTGCCATGAATAGAGATGCTAACTTGAATAGCACAGTCACCTTGCCACCGACTCTTTTTACCTTTACAAAGCTTGTGGTTCTCCAATTGACAAAATTTTGTTTGAATGGTGATATCTCTGTAGATTTTCCCTTGCTTAAGACCCTTCATTTGAATCATGTTTATTTTAAAAATCTTGAGAGTTTCAGTAAGCTTCTTCTCGGGTGTCCTATTTTGGAAGATTTGACTGCTTTTGTTCCCTATATGATACCAGATGAGAGTTTTGCCATGAATAGAGATGCTAACTTGAATGGCACAATCACTTGCCACCGACTCTTTTTACCTTTACAAAGCTTGTGGTTCTCAAATTGACGAAATTTCGTTTGAATGGTGATATCTCTGTAGATTTTCCCTTGCTTAAGACCCTTCATTTGAATCATGTTTATTTTAAAAATCTTGAGAGTTTCAGTAAGCTTCTTCTCGGGTGTCCTATTTTGTAAGATTTGACTGATTTCGTTCTCTATATGATACCAGATGAGAGTTTTGCCATGAATAGAGATGCTAACTTGAATAGCACAATCACCTTGCCACCGACTCTTTTTACCTTTACAAAGGTTGTGGTTCTCCAATTGACAAAATTTTGTTTGAATGGTGATATCTCTGTAGATTTTCCCTTACTTTAGACCCTTCATTTGAATCATGTTTATTTTAAAAATATTGAGAGTTTCAGTAAGCTTCTTCTCGGGTGTCCTATTTTGGAAGATTTAACTGATTTCGTTCTCTATATGATACCAGATGAGAGTTTTGCCATGAATAGAGATGCTAACTTGAATAGCACAGTCACCTTGCCACCGACTCTTTTTACCTTTACAAAGCTTGTGGTTCTCCAATTGACACAATTTTGTTTGAATGGTGATATCTCTGTAGATTTTCCCTTGCTTAAGACCCTTCATTTGAATCATGTTTATTTTAAAAATCTTGAGAGTTTCAGTAAGCTTCTTCTCGGGTGTCCTATTTTGGAAGATTTGACTGCTTTCGTTCTCTATATGATACCAGATGAGAGTTTTGCCATGAATAGAGATGCTAACTTGAATAGCACAATCACCTTGCCACTGACTCTTTTTACCTTTACAAAGCTTGTGGTTCTCAAATTGACAAAATTTCGTTTGAATGGTGATATCTCTGTAGATTTTCCCTTGCTTAAGACCCTTCATTTGAATCATGTTTATTTTAAAAATCTTGAGAGTTTCAGTAAGCTTCTTCGCGGGTGTCCCATTTTGGAAGATTTGGCTGCCTTCGTTCTCTATATGATACCAGATGAGAGTTTTACCATGAATAGAGATGCTAACTTGAATAGCACAATCACCTTGCCACCGACTCTTTTTACCTTTACAAAGCTTGTGGTTCTCAAATTGACGAAATTTCGTTTGAATGGTGATATTTCTGTAGATTTTCCCTTGCTTAAGACCCTTCATTTGAATCATGTTTATTTTAAAAATCTTGAGAGTTTCAGTAAGCTTCTTCTCGGGTGTCCTATTTTGGAAGATTTGACTGATTTCGTTCTCTATATGATACCAGATGAGAGTTTTGCCATGAATAGAGATGCTAACTTGAATAGCACAATCACCTTGCCACCGACTCTTTTTACCTTTACAAAGGTTGTGGTTCTCCAATTGACAAAATTTTTTTTGAATGGTGATATCTCTGTCGATTTTCCCTTGCTTAAGACCCTTCATTTGAATCATGTTTATTTTAAAAATCTTGAGAGTTTCAGTAAGCTTCTTCTCGGGTGTCCTATTTTGGAAGATTTGACTGCTTTCGTTCTCTGTATGATACCAGATGAGAGTTTTGCCATGAATAGAGATGCTAACTTGAATAGCACAATCACCTTGCCACCGACTCTTTTTACCTTTACAAAGCTTGTGGTTCTCAAATTGACGAAATTTCATTTGAATGGTGATATCTCTGTAGATTTTCCCTTGCTTAAGACCCTTCATTTGAATCATGTTTATTTTAAAAATCTTGAGAGTTTCAGTAAGCTTCTTCTCGGGTGTCCTATTTTGGAAGATTTGACTGTTTTCGTTCTCTATATGATACCAGATGAGAGTTTTTCCATGAACAGAGATGCTAACTTGAATAGCACAATCACCTTGCCACCGACTCTTTTTACCTTTACAAAGCTTGTGGTTTTCAAATTGACAAAATTTCGTTTGAATGGTGATATCTCTGTCGATTTTCCCTTGCTTAAGACCCTTCATTTGAATCATGTTTATTTTAAAAATCTTGAGAGTTTTAGTAAGCTTCTTCTCGGGTGTCCTATTTTGGAAGATTTGACTGCTTTCGTTCTCTGTATGATACCAGATGAGAGTTTTGCCATGAATAGAGATGCTAACTTGAATAGCACAATCACCTTGCCACTGACTCTTTTTACCTTTACAAAGCTTGTGGTTCTCAAATTGACAAAATTTCATTTGAATGGTGATATCTCTGTAGAATTTCCCTTGCTTAAGACCCTTCATTTGAATCATGTTTATTTTAAAAATCTTGAGAGTTTCAGTAAGCTTCTTCTCGGGTGTCCTATTTTGGAAGATTTGACTGATTTCGTTCTCTATATGATACCAGAGGAGAGTTTTGCCATGAATAGAGATGCTAACTTGAATAGCACAATCACCTTGCCACCGACTCTTTTTACCTTTACAAAGCTTGTGGTTCTCAAATTGACAAAATTTCGTTTGAATGGTGATATCTCTGTAGATTTTACCTTTCTTAAGACCCTTCATTTGAATCATGTTTATTTTAAAAATCTTGAGAGTTTCAGTAAGCTTCTTCTCGGGTGTCCAATTTTGGAAGATTTGATTGCTTTCGTTCTCTATATGATACCAGATGAGAGTTTAGCCATGAACAGAGATGCTAACTTGAATAGCACAATCACCTTGCCACCGACACTTTTTACTTTTATAAAGCTTGTGGTTCTCAAATTGATAAAATTTCGTTTGAATGGTGATATCTCTGTAGATTTTCCCTTTCTTAAGACCCTTCATTTGAATCATGTTTATTTTCAAAATCCTGAGAGTTTCAGTAAGCTTCTTCTCGGGTGTCCTATTTTGGAAGATTTGACTACTTTCGTTCTCTATATGATACCAGATGAGAGTTTTGCCATGATTAGAGATGCTAACTTGAATAGCGCAATCACCTTGCCATCGACTCTTTTTACCTTTACAAAGCTTGTGGTTTTCAAATTGACAAAATTTCGTTTGAATGGTGATATCTCTGTCGATTTTCCCTTGCTTAAGACCCTTCATTTGAATCATGTTTATTTTAAAAATCTTGAGAGTTTCAGTAAGCTTCTTCTCGGGTGTCCTATTTTGGAAGATTTGACTGCTTTCGTTCTCTGTATGATACCAGATGAGAGTTTTGCCATGAATAGAGATGCTAACTTGAATAGCACAATCACCTTGCCACTGACTCTTTTTACCTTTACAAAGCTTGTGGTTCTCAAATTGACAAAATTTCATTTGAATGGTGATATCTCTGTAGAATTTCCCTTGCTTAAGACCCTTCATTAGAATCATGTTTATTTTCAAAATCCTGAGAGTTTCAATAAGCTTCTTCTCGGGTGTCCTATTTTGGAAGATTTGACTACTTTCGTTCTCTATATGATACCAGATGAGAGTTTTGCCATGATTAGAGATGCTAACTTGAATAGCGCAATCACCTTGCCACCGACTCTTTTTACCTTTACAAAGGTTGTGGTTCTCCAATTGACAAAATTTTGTTTGAATGGTGATATCTCTGTCGATTTTCCCTTGCTTAAGACCCTTCATTTGAATCATGTTTATTTTAAAAATCTTGAGAGTTTCAGTAAGCTTCTTCTCGGGTGTCCTATTTTGGAAGATTTGACTGCTTTCGTTCTCTGTATGATACCAGATGAGAGTTTTGCCATGAATAGAGATGCTAACTTGAATAGCACAATCACCTTGCCACCGACTCTTTTTACCTTTACAAAGCTTGTGGTTCTCAAATTGACGAAATTTCAGTTGAATGGTGATATCTCTGTAGATTTTCCCTTGCTTAAGACCCTTCATTTGAATCATGTTTATTTTAAAAATCTTGAGAGTTTCAGTAAGCTTCTTCTCGGGTGTCCTATTTTGGAAGATTTGACTGTTTTCGTTCTCTATATGATACCAGATGAGAGTTTTTCCATGAACAGAGATGCTAACTTGAATAGCACAATCACCTTGCCAGCGACTCTTTTTACCTTTACAAAGCTTGTGGTTTTCAAATTGACAAAATTTCGTTTGAATGGTGATATCTCTGTCGATTTTCCCTTGCTTAAGACCCTTCATTTGAATCATGTTTATTTTAAAAATCTTGAGAGTTTCAGTAAGCTTCTTCTCGGGTGTCCTATTTTGGAAGATTTGACTGCTTTCGTTCTCTGTATAATACCAGATGAGAGTTTTGCCATGAATAGAGATGCTAACTTGAATAGCACAATCACCTTGCCACTGACTCTTTTTACCTTTACAAAGCTTGTGGTTCTCAAATTGACAAAATTTCATTTGAATGGTGATATCTCTGTAGAATTTCCCTTGCTTAAGACCCTTCATTAGAATCATGTTTATTTTCAAAATCCTGAGAGTTTCAATAAGCTTCTTCTCGGGTGTCCTATTTTGGAAGATTTGACTACTTTCGTTCTCTATATGATACCAGATGAGAGTTTTGCCATGATTAGAGATGCTAACTTGAATAGCGCAATCACCTTGCCACCGACTCTTTTTACCTTTACAAAGGTTGTGGTTCTCCAATTGACAAAATTTTGTTTGAATGGTGATATCTCTGTCGATTTTCCCTTGCTTAAGACCCTTCATTTGAATCATGTTTATTTTAAAAATCTTGAGAGTTTCAGTAAGCTTCTTCTCGGGTGTCCTATTTTGGAAGATTTGACTGCTTTCGTTCTCTGTATGATACCAGATGAGAGTTTTGCCATGAATAGAGATGCTAACTTGAATAGCACAATCACCTTGCCACCGACTCTTTTTACCTTTACAAAGCTTGTGGTTCTCAAATTGACGAAATTTCAGTTGAATGGTGATATCTCTGTAGATTTTCCCTTGCTTAAGACCCTTCATTTGAATCATGTTTATTTTCAAAATCTTGAGAGTTTCAGTAAGCTTCTTCTCGGGTGTCCTATTTTGGAAGATTTGACTGTTTTCGTTCTCTATATGATACCAGATGAGAGTTTTTCCATGAACAGAGATGCTAACTTGAATAGCACAATCACCTTGCCAGCGACTCTTTTTACCTTTACAAAGCTTGTGGTTTTCAAATTGACAAAATTTCGTTTGAATGGTGATATCTCTGTCGATTTTCCCTTGCTTAAGACCCTTCATTTGAATCATGTTTATTTTAAAAATCTTGAGAGTTTCAGTAAGCTTCTTCTCGGGTGTCCTATTTTGGAAGATTTGACTGCTTTCGTTCTCTGTATGATACCAGATGAGAGTTTTGCCATGAATAGAGATGCTAACTTGAATAGCACAATCACCTTGCCACTGACTCTTTTTACCTTTACAAAGCTTGTGGTTCTCAAATTGACAAAATTTCATTTGAATGGTGATATCTCTGTAGAATTTCCCTTGCTTAAGACCCTTCATTTGAATCATGTTTATTTTAAAAATCTTGAGAGTTTCAGTAAGCTTCTTCTCGGGTGTCCTATTTTGGAAGATTTGACTGATTTCGTTCTCTATATGATACCAGAGGAGAGTTTTGCCATGAATAGAGATGCTAACTTGAATAGCACAATCACCTTGCCACCGACTCTTTTTACCTTTACAAAGCTTGTGGTTCTCAAATTGACAAAATTTCGTTTGAATGGTGATATCTCTGTAGATTTTACCTTTCTTAAGACCCTTCATTTGAATCATGTTTATTTTAAAAATCTTGAGAGTTTTAGTAAGCTTCTTCTCGGGTGTCCAATTTTGGAAGATTTGATTGCTTTCGTTCTCTATATGATACCAGATGAGAGTTTAGCCATGAACAGAGATGCTAACTTGAATAGCACAATCACCTTGCCACCGACACTTTTTACTTTTATAAAGCTTGTGGTTCTCAAATTGATAAAATTTCGTTTGAATGGTGATATCTCTGTAGATTTTCCCTTTCTTAAGACCCTTCATTTGAATCATGTTTATTTTCAAAATCCTGAGAGTTTCAGTAAGCTTCTTCTCGGGTGTCCTATTTTGGAAGATTTGACTACTTTCGTTCTCTATATGATACCAGATGAGAGTTTTGCCATGATTAGAGATGCTAACTTGAATAACGCAATCACCTTGCCACCGACTCTTTTTACCTTTACAAAGCTTGTGGTTTTCAAATTGACAAAATTTCGTTTGAATGGTGATATCTCTGTCGATTTTCCCTTGCTTAAGACCCTTCATTTGAATCATGTTTATTTTAAAAATCTTGAGAGTTTCAGTAAGCTTCTTCTCGGGTGTCCTATTTTGGAAGATTTGACTGCTTTCGTTCTCTGTATGATACCAGATGAGAGTTTTGCCATGAATAGAGATGCTAACTTGAATAGCACAATCACCTTGCCACTGACTCTTTTTACCTTTACAAAGCTTGTGGTTCTCAAATTGACAAAATTTCATTTGAATGGTGATATCTCTGTAGAATTTCCCTTGCTTAAGGCCCTTCATTAGAATCATGTTTATTTTCAAAATCCTGAGAGTTTCAATAAGCTTCTTCTCGGGTGTCCTATTTTGGAAGATTTGACTACTTTCGTTCTCTATATGATACCAGATGAGAGTTTTGCCATGATTAGAGATGCTAACTTGAATAGCGCAATCACCTTGCCACCGACTCTTTTTACCTTTACAAAGCTTGTGGTTCTCAAATTGACAAAATTTCGTTTGAATGGTGATATCTCTGTCGATTTTCCCTTGCTTAAGACCCTTCATTTGAATCATGTTTATTTTAAAAATCTTGAGAGTTTCAGTAAGCTTCTTCTCGGGTGTCCTATTTTGGAAGATTTGACTGCTTTCGTTCTCTGTATGATACCAGATGAGAGTTTTGCCATGAATAGAGATGCTAACTTGAATAGCACAATCACCTTGCCACCGACTCTTTTTACCTTTACAAAGCTTGTGGTTCTCAAATTGACAAAATTTCGTTTGAATGGTGATATCTCTGTAGAATTTCCCTTGCTTAAGACCCTTCATTTGAATCATGTTTATTTTCAAAATCCTGAGAGTTTCAGTAAGCTTCTTCTCGGGTGTCCTATTTTGGAAGATTTGACTGCTTTCGTTCTCTATATGACACCAGATGAGAGTTTTGCCATGAATAGAGATGCTAACTTGAATAGCACAATCACCTTGCCACCGACTTTTTTTACCTTTAATAACCTTGTGGTTCTCCAATTGACAAAATTTTGTTTGAATGGTGATATCTCTGTAGATTTTCCCTTGCTTTAGACCCTTCATTTGAATCATGTTTATTTTAAAAATCTTGAGAGTTTCAGTAAGCTTCTTCTCGGGTGTCCTATTTTGGAAGATTTGACTGCTTTCGTTCTCTATATGATACCAGATGAGAGTTTTGCCATGAATAGAGATGCTAACTTGAATAGCACAATCACCTTGCCACTGACTCTTTTTACCTTTACAAAGCTTGTGGTTCTCAAATTGACAAAATTTCGTTTGAATGGTGATATCACTGTAGATTTTCCCTTGCTTAAGACCCTTCATTTGAATCATGTTTATTTTAAAAATCTTGAGAGTTTCAGTAAGATTCTTCGCGGGTGTCCCATTTTGGAAGATTTGACTGCTTTCGTTCTCTATATGATACTAGATGAGAGTTTTGCCATGAATAGAGATGCTAACTTGATTAGAACAATCACCTTGCCACCGACTCTTTTTACCATTACAAAGCTTGTGGTTCTCAAATTGACGAAATTTCGTTTGAATGGTGATATCTCTATAGATTTTCCCTTGCTTAAGACCCTTCATTTGAATCATGTTTATTTTAAAAATCTTGAGAGTTTCAGTAAGCTTCTTCTCGGGTGTCCTATTTTGGAAGATTTGACTGATTTCGTTCTCTATATGATACCAGAGGAGAGTTTTGCCATGAATAGAGATGCTAGCTTAAATAGCACAATCACCTTGCCACCGACTCTTTTTACCTTTACAAAGCTTGTGGTTCTCAAATTGACGAAATTTCATTTGAATGGTGATATCTCTGTAGATTTTCCCTTGCTTAAGACCCTTCATTTGAATCATGTTTATTTTAAAAATCTTGAGAGTTTCAGTAAGCTTCTTCTCGGGTGTCCTATTTTGGAAGATTTGACTGCTTTCGTTCTCTATATGATACCAGATGAGAGTTTTTCCATGAACAGAGATGCTAACTTGAATAGCACAATCACCTTGCCACCGACTCTTTTTACCTTTACAAAGCTTGTGGTTCTCAAATTGACAAAATTTCGTTTGAATGGTGATATCTCTGTAGATTTTACCTTTCTTAAGACCCTTCATTTGAATCATGTTTATTTTAAAAATCTTGAGAGTTTCAGTAAGCTTCTTCTCGGGTGTCCAATTTTGGAAGATTTGATTGCTTTCGTTCTCTATATGATACCAGATGAGAGTTTTGCCATGAACAGAGAAGCTAACTGAATAGCACAATCACCTTGCCACCGACACTTTTTACTTTTATAAAGCTTGTGGTTCTCAAATTGATAAAATTTCGTTTGAATGGTGATATCTCTGGAGATTTTCCCTTTCTTAAGACCCTTCATTTGAATCATGTTTATTTTAAAAATCTTGAGAGTTTCGGTAAGCTTCTTCTCGGGTGTCCTATTTTGGAAGATTTGACTGCTTTCGTTCTCTATATGATACCAGATGAGTGTTTCGCCATGATTAGAGATGCTAACTTGAATAGCGCAATCACCTTGCCACCGACTCTTTTTACCTTTACAAAGCTTGTGGTTCTCAAATTGACAAAATTTCGTTTGAATGGTGATATCTCTGTCGATTTTCCCTTGCTTAAGACCCTTCATTTGAATCATGTTTATTTTAAAAATCTTGAGAGTTTCAGTAAGCTTCTTCTCGGGTGTCCTATTTTGGAAGATTTGACTGCTTTCGTTCTCTGTATGATACCAGATGAGAGTTTTGCCATGAATAGAGATGCTAACTTGAATAGCACAATCACCTTGCCACCGACACTTTTTACCTTTACAAAGCTTGTGGTTCTCAAATTGACAAAATTTCGTTTGAATGGTGATATCTCTGTAGAATTTCCCTTGCTTAAGACCCTTCATTTGAATCATGTTTATTTTCAAAATCCTGAGAGTTTCAGTAAGCTTCTTCTCGGGTGTCCTATTTTGGAAGATTTGACTGCTTTCGTTCTCTATATGATACCAGATGAGAGTTTTGCCATGATTAGAGATGCTAACTTGAATAGCGCAATCACCTTGCCACCGACTCTTTTTACCTTTACAAAGCTTGTGGTTCTCAAATTGACAAAATTTCGTTTGAATGGTGATATCTCTGTCGATTTTCCCTTGCTTAAGACCCTTCATTTAAATCATGTTTATTTTAAAAATCTTGAGAGTTTCAGTAAGCTTCTTCTCGGGTGTCCTATTTTGGAAGATTTGACTGCTTTCGTTCTCTATATGATACCAGATGAGAGTTTTTCCATGAACAGAGATGCTAACTTGAATAGCACAATCACCTTGCCACCGACTCTTTTTACCTTTACAAAGCTTGTGGTTCTCAAATTGATAAAATTTCGTTTGAATGGTGATATCTCTGTAGATTTTCCCTTTCTTAAGACCCTTCATTTGAATCATGTTTATTTTAAAAATCTTGAGAGTTTCGGTAAGCTTCTTCTCGGGTGTCTTATTTTGGAAGATTTGACTGCTTTCATTCTCTATATGATACCAGATGAGAGTTTTGCCATGATTAGAGATGCTAACTTGAATAGCGCAATCACCTTGCCACCGACTCTTTTTACCTTTACAAAGCTTGTGGTTCTCAAATTGACAAAATTTCGTTTGAATGGTGATATCTCTGTAGATTTTCCCTTGCTTAAGACCCTTCATTTGAATCATGTTTATTTTAAAAATCTTGAGAGTTTCAGTAAGCTTCTTCTCGGGTGTCCAATTTTGGAAGATTTGACTGCTTTCGTTCTCTATATGATACCAGATGAGAGTTTAGCCATGAACAGAGACGCTAACTTGAATAGCACAATCACCTTGCCACTGACTCTTTTTACTTTTACAAAGCTTTTGGTTCTCAAATTGACAAAATTTCGTTTGAATGGTGATATCTCTGTAGATTTTCCCTTTCTTAAAACCCTTCATTTGAATCATGTTTATTTTAAAAATCTTGAGAGTTTCAGTAAGCTTCTTCTCGGGTGTCCTATTTTGGAAGATTTGACTGCTTTCGTTCTCTATATGATACCAGATGAGAGTTTCTCCATGAATAGAGATGCTAACTGGAATAGCACAATCACCTTGCCAACGACTCTTTTTACCTTTACAAAGCTCGTGGTTCTCAAATTGACGAAATTTCGCTTGAATGGTGATATCTCTGTCGATTTTCCCTTGCTTAAGACCCTTCATTTGAATCATGTTTATTTTAAAAATCTTGAGAGTTTCAGTAAGCTTCTTCTCGGGTGTCCTATTTTGGAAGATTTGACTGCTTTCGTTCTCTATATGATACCAGATGAGAGTTTTTCCATGAATAGAGATGCTAACTTGAATAGCACTATCACCTTGCCAACGACTCTTTTTACCTTTACAAAGCTCGTGGTTCTCAAATTGACGAAATTTCGCTTGAATGGTGATATCTCTGTCGATTTTCCCTTGCTTAAGACCCTTCATTTGAATCATGTTTATTTTAAAAATCTTGAGAGTTTCAGTAAGCTTCTTCTCGGGTGTCCTATTTTGGAAGATTTGACTACTTTCGTTCTCTATATGATACCAGATGAGAGTTTTGCCATGAACAGAGATGCTAACTTGAATAGCACAATCACCTTGCCACCGACTCTTTTTAACTTTACAAAGCTTGTGGTTCTCAAATTGACAAAATTTCGTTTGAATGGTGATATCTCGGTAGATTTTACCTTTCTTAAGACCCTTCATTTGAATCATGTTTATTTTAAAAATCTTGAGAGTTTCAGTAAGCTTCTTCTCGGGTTTCCAATTTTGGAAGATTTGATTGCTTTCGTTCTCTATATGATACCAGATGAGAGTTTAGCCATGAACAGAGATGCTAACTTGAATAGCACAATCACCTTGCCACCGACTCTTTTTACTTTTACAAAGATTGTGGTCCTGAAATTGATAAAATTTCGTTTGAATGGTGATATCTCTGTAGATTTTCCCTTTCTTAAGACCCTTCATTTGAATCATGTTTATTTTAAAAATCTTGAGAGTTTCGGTAAGCTTCTTCTCGGGTGTCCTATTTTGGAAGATTTGACTGCTTTCGTTCTCTATATGATAAAAGATGAGAGTTTTGCCATGATTAGAGATGCTAACTTGAATAGCGCAATCACCTTGCCACCGACTCTTTTTACCTTTACAAAGCTTGTGGTTCTCAAATTGACGAAATTTCGTTTGAATGGTGATATCTCTGTCGATTTTCCCTTGCTTAAGACCCTTCATTTGAATCATGTTTATTTTAAAAATATTGAGAGTTTCAGTAAGCTTCTTCTCGGGTGTCCTATTTTGGAAGATTTGACTGCTTTCGTTCTTTGTATGATACCAGATGAGAGTTTTGCCATGAATAGAGATGCTAACTTGAATAGCACAATCACCTTGCCACCGACTCTTTTTACATTTACAAAGCTTGTGGTTCTCAAATTGACAAAATTTCGTTTGAATGGTGATATCTCTACAGATTTTCCCTTGCTTAAGACCCTTCATTTGAATAACGTTTATTTTCAAAATCCTGAGAGTTTCAGTAAGCTTCTTCTCGGGTGTCCTATTTTGGAAGATTTGACTGCTTTCGTTCTCTATATGATACCAGATGAGAGTTCTGCCATGATTAGAGATGCTAACTTGAATAGCACAATCACTTGCCACCGACTCTTTTTACCTTTACAAAGCTTGTGGTTCTCAAATTGACAAAATTTCGTTTGAATGGTGATATCTCTGTCGATTTTCCCTTGCTTAAGACCCTTCATTTGAATCATGTTTATTTTCAAAATCCTGAGAGTTTCAGTAAGCTTCTTCTCGGGTGTCCTATTTTGGAAGATTTGACTGCTTTCGTTCTCTATATGATACCAGATGAGAGTTTTGCCATGATTAGAGATGCTAACTTGAATAGCGCAATCACCTTGCCACCGACTCTTTTTACCTTTACAAAGCTTGTGGTTCTCAAATTGACAAAATTTCGTTTGAATGGTGATATCTCTGTCGATTTTCCCTTGCTTAAGACCCTTCATTTGAATCATGTTTATTTTCAAAATCCTGAGAGTTTCAGTAAGCTTCTTCTCGGGTGTCCTATTTTGGAAGATTTGACTGCTTTCGTTCTCTATATGATACCAGATGAGAGTTCTGCCATGATTAGAGATGCTAACTTGAATAGCACAATCACTTGCCACCGACTCTTTTTACCTTTACAAAGCTTGTGGTTCTCAAATTGACAAAATTTCGTTTGAATGGTGATATCTCTGTCGATTTTCCCTTGCTTAAGACCCTTCATTTGAATCATGTTTATTTTCAAAATCCTGAGAGTTTCAGTAAGCTTCTTCTCGGGTGTCCTATTTTGGAAGATTTGACTGCTTTCGTTCTCTATATGATACCAGATGAGAGTTTTGCCATGATTAGAGATGCTAACTTGAATAGCGCAATCACCTTGCCACCGACTCTTTTTACCTTTACAAAGCTTGTGGTTCTCAAATTGACAAAATTTCGTTTGAAAGGTGATATCTCTGTCGATTTTCCCTTGCTTAAGACCCTTCATTTGAATCATGTTTATTTTAAAAATCTTGAGAGTTTCGGTAAGCTTCTTCTCGGGTGTCCTATTTTGGAAGATTTGACTGCTTTAGTTCTCTGTATGATACCAGATGAGAGTTTTGCCATGAATAGAGATGCTAACTTGAATAGCACAATCACCTTGCCACCGATTCTTTTTACCTTTACAAAGCTTGTGGTTCTCAAATTGACGAAATTTCGTTTGAATGGTGATATCTCTGTCGATTTTCCCTTGCTTAAGACCCTTCATTTGAATCATGTTTATTTTAAAAATCTTGAGAGTTTCAGTAAGCTTCTTCTCGGGTGTCCTATTTTGGAAGATTTGACTGCTTTCGTTCTCTGTATGATACCAGATGATAGTTTTGCCATGAATAGAGATGATAACTTGAATAGCACAATCACCTTGCCACCGACTCTTTTTACCTTTACAAAGCTTGTGGTTCTCAAATTGACAAAATTTCGTTTGAATGGTGATATCTCTGTAGATTTTCCCTTGCTTAAGACCCTTCATTTAAATCATGTTTATTTTCAAAATCCTGAGAGTTTCAGTAAGCTTCTTCTCGGGTGTCCTATTTTGGAAGATTTGACTGCTTTCGTTCTCTATATGATACCAGATGAGAGTTCTGCCATGATTAGAGATGCTAACTTGAATAGCACAATCACTTGCCACCGACTCTTTTTACCTTTACAAAGCTTGTGGTTCTCAAATTGACAAAATTTCGTTTGAATGGTGATATCTCTGTCGATTTTCCCTTGCTTAAGACCCTTCATTTGAATCATGTTTATTTTAAAAATCTTGAGAGTTTCAGTAAGCTTCTTCTCGGGTGTCCTATTTTGGAAGATTTGACTGCTTTCGTTCTCTGTATGATACCAGATGAGAGTTTTGCCATGAATAGAGATGCTAACTTGAATAGCACAATCACCTTGCCACCGACTCTTTTTACCTTTACAAAGCTTGTGGTTCTCAAATTGACAAAATTTCGTTTGAATGGTGATTTCTCTGTAGATTTTCCCTTGCTTAAGACCCTTCATTTGAATCATGTTTATTTTCAAAATCCTGAGAGTTTCAGTAAGCTTCTTCTCGGGTGTCCTATTTTGGAAGATTTGACTGCTTTCGTTCTCTATATGATACCAGATGAGAGTTCTGCCATGATTAGAGATGCTAACTTGAATAGCACAATCACTTGCCACCGACTCTTTTTACCTTTACAAAGCTTGTGGTTCTCAAATTGACAAAATTTCGTTTGAATGGTGATATCTCTGTCGATTTTCCCTTGCTTAAGACCCTTCATTTGAATCATGTTTATTTTAAAAATCTTGAGAGTTTCAGTAAGCTTATTCTCGGGTGTCCAATTTTGGAAGATTTGATTGCTTTCGTTCTCTATATGATACCAGATGAGACTTTTGTCATGAATAGAGATGCTAACTTGAATAACAGAATCAGCTTGCCACCGACTCTTTTTACCTTTACAAAGCATGTGGTTCTAAAATTGACAAAATTTCGTTTGAAAGGTGATATCTCTGTCGATTTTCCCTTGCTTAAGACCCTTCATTTGAATCATGTTTATTTTAAAAATCTTGAGAGTTTCGGTAAGCTTCTTCTCGGGTGTCCTATTTTGGAAGATTTGACTGCTTTAGTTCTCTGTATGATACCAGATGAGAGTTTTGCCATGAATAGAGATGCTAACTTGAATAGCACAATCACCTTGCCACCGATTCTTTTTACCTTTACAAAGCTTGTGGTTCTCAAATTGACGAAATTTCGTTTGAATGGTGATATCTCTGTCGATTTTCCCTTGCTTATGACCCTTCATTTGAATCATGTTTATTTTAAAAATCTTGAGAGTTTCAGTAAGCTTCTTCTCGGGTGTCCTATTTTGGAAGATTTGACTGCTTTCGTTCTCTATATGATACCAGATGAGAGTTCTGCCATGATTAGAGATGCTAAGTTGAATAGCACAATCACTTGCCACCGACTCTTTTTACCTTTACAAAGCTTGTGGTTCTCAAATTGACAAAATTTCGTTTGAATGGTGATATCTCTGTCGATTTTCCCTTGCTTAAGACCCTTCATTTGAATCATGTTTATTTTAAAAATCTTGAGAGTTTCAGTAAGCTTCTTCTCGGGTGTCCTATTTTGGAAGATTTGACTGCTTTCGTTCTCTGTATGATACCAGATGAGAGTTTTGCCATGAATAGAGATGCTAACTTGAATAGCACAATCACCTTGCCACCGACTCTTTTTACCTTTACGAAGCTTGTGGTTCTCAAATTGACAAAATTTCGTTTGAATGGTGATATCTCTGTAGATTTTCCCTTGCTTAAGACCCTTCATTTGAATCATGTTTATTTTCAAAATCCTGAGAGTTTCAGTAAGCTTCTTCTCGGGTGTCCTATTTTGGAAGATTTGACTGCTTTCGTTCTCTATATGATACCAGATGAGAGTTCTGCCATGATTAGAGATGCTAAGTTGAATAGCACAATCACTTGCCACCGACTCTTTTTACCTTTACAAAGCTTGTGGTTCTCAAATTGACAAAATTTCGTTTGAATGGTGATATCTCTGTCGATTTTCCCTTGCTTAAGACCCTTCATTTGAATCATGTTTATTTTAAAAATCTTGAGAGTTTCAGTAAGCTTCTTCTCGGGTGTCCTATTTTGGAAGATTTGACTGCTTTCGTTCTCTATATGATACCAGATGAGAGTTTTGCCATGAATAGAGATGCTAACTTGAATAGCACAATCACCTTGCCACCGACTCTTTTTACCTTTACAAAGCTTGTGGTTCTCAAATTGACAAAATTTCGTTTGAATGGTGATATCTCTGTAGATTTTCCCTTGCTTAAGACCCTTCATTTGAATCATGTTTATTTTAAAAATCTTGAGAGTTTCAGTAAGCTTTTTCTCGGGTGTCCTATTTTGGAAGATTTGACTGCTTTCGTTCTCTGTATGATACCAGATGAGAGTTTTGCCATGAATAGAGATGCTAACTTGAATAGCACAATCACCTTGCCACCGACTCTTTTTACCTTTACAAAGCTTGTGGTTCTCAAATTGACAAAATTTCGTTTGAATGGTGATATCTCTGTAGATTTTCCCTTGCTTAAGACCCTTCATTTGAATCATGTTTATTTTCAAAATCCTGAGAGTTTCAGTAAGCTTCTTCTCGGGTGTCCTATTTTGGAAGATTTGACTGCTTTCGTTCTCTATATGATACCAGATGAGAGTTCTGCCATGATTACAGATGCTAAGTTGAATAGCACAATCACTTGCCACCGACTCTTTTTACCTTTACAAAGCTTGTGGTTCTCAAATTGACAAAATTTCGTTTGAATGGTGATATCTCTGTCGATTTTCCCTTGCTTAAGACCCTTCATTTGAATCATGTTTATTTTAAAAATCTTGAGAGTTTCAGTAAGCTTCTTCTCGGGTGTCCAATTTTGGAAGATTTGATTGCTTTCGTTCTCTATATGATACCAGATGAGAGTTCTGCCATGATTAGAGATGCTAACTTGAATAGCACAATCACTTGCCACCGACTCTTTTTACCTTTACAAAGCTTGTGGTTCTCAAATTGACAAAATTTCGTTTGATTGGTGATATCTCTGTAGATTTTCCCTTGCTTAAAACCCTTTATTTGAATCATGTTTATTTTAAAAATCTTGAGAGTTTCAGTAAGCTTCTTCTCGGGTGTCCTATTTTGGAAGATTTGACTGCTTTCGTTCTCTATATGATACCAGATGAGAATTTTGGCATGAATAGAGATGCTAACTTGAATAGCACAATCAGCATGCCACCGACTCTTTTTACCTTTACAAAGCTTGTGGTTCTCAAATTGACGAAATTTCTTTGAATGGTGATATCTCTGTCGATTTTCGCTTGCTTAAGACCCTTCATTTGAATCATGTTTATTTTAAAAATCTTGAGAGTTTCGGTAAGCTTCTTCTCGGGTGTCCAATTTTGGAAGATTTGATTGCTTTCGTTCTCTATATGATACCAGATGAGACTTTTGCCATGAATAGAGATGCTAACTTGAATAGCAGAATCACCTTGCCACCGACCCTTTTTACCTTTACAAAGCTTGTGGTTCTCAAATTGACAAAATTTCGTTTGAAAGGTGATATCTCTGTCGATTTTCCCTTGCTTAAGACCCTTCATTTGAATCATGTTTATTTTAAAAATCTTGAGAGTTTCGGTAAGCTTCTTCTCGGGTGTCCTATTTTGGAAGATTTGACTGCTTTCGTTCTTTGTATGATACCAGATGAGAGTTTTGCCATGAATAGAGATGCTAACTTGAATAGGACAATCACCTTGCCACCGATTCTTTTTACCTTTACAAAGCTTGTGGTTCTCAAATTGACGAAATTTCGTTTGAATGGTGATATCTCTGTCGATTTTCCCTTGCTTAAGACCCTTCATTTGAATCATGTTTATTTTAAAAATCTTGAGAGTTTCAGAAAGCTTATTCTCGGGTGTCCAATTTTGGAAGATTTGATTGCTTTCGTTCTCTATATGATACCAGATGAGACTTTTGTCATGAATAGAGATGCTAACTTGAATAACAGAATCAGCTTGCCACCGACTCTTTTTACCTTTACAAAGCATGTGGTTCTAAAATTGACAAAATTTCGTTTGAAAGGTGATATCTCTGTCGATTTTCCCTTGCTTAAGACCCTTCATTTGAATCATGTTTATTTTAAAAATCTTGAGAGTTTCGGTAAGCTTCTTCTCGGGTGTCCTATTTTGGAAGATTTGACTGCTTTAGTTCTCTGTATGATACCAGATGAGAGTTTTGCCATGAATAGAGATGCTAACTTGAATAGCACAATCACCTTGCCACCGATTCTTTTTACCTTTACAAAGCTTGTGGTTCTCAAATTGACGAAATTTCGTTTGAATTGTGATATCTCTGTCGATTTTCCCTTGCTTAAGACCCTTCATTTGAATCATGTTTATTTTAAAAATCTTGAGAGTTTCAGTAAGCTTCTTCTCGGGTGTCCTATTTTGGAAGATTTGACTGCTTTCGTTCTCTGTATGATACCAGATGAGAGTTTTGCCATGAATAGAGATGCTAACTTGAATAGCACAATCACCTTGCCACCGACTCTTTTTACCTTTACAAAGCTTGTGGTTCTCAAATTGACAAAATTTCGTTTGAATGGTGATATCTCTGTAGATTTTCCCTTGCTTAAGACCCTTCATTTGAATCATGTTTATTTTCAAAATCCTGAGAGTTTCAGTAAGCTTCTTCTCGGGTGTCCTATTTTGGAAGATTTGACTGCTTTCGTTCTCTATATGATACCAGATGAGAGTTCTGCCATGATTAGAGATGCTAAGTTGAATAGCACAATCACTTGCCACCGACTCTTTTTACCTTTACAAAGCTTGTGGTTCTCAAATTGACAAAATTTCGTTTGAATGGTGATATCTCTGTCGATTTTCCCTTGCTTAAGACCCTTCATTTGAATCATGTTTATTTTAAAAATCTTGAGAGTTTCAGTAAGCTTCTTCTCGGGTGTCCTATTTTGGAAGATTTGACTGCTTTCGTTCTCTGTATGATACCAGATGAGAGTTTTGCCATGAATAGAGATGCTAACTTGAATAGCACAATCACCTTGCCACCGACTCTTTTTACCTTTACAAAGCTTGTGGTTCTCAAATTGACAAAATTTCGTTTGAATGGTGATATCTCTGTAGATTTTCCCTTGCTTAATACCCTTCATTTGAATCATGTTTATTTTCAAAATCCTGAGAGTTTCAGTAAGCTTCTTCTCGGGTGTCCTATTTTGGAAGATTTGACTGCTTTCGTTCTCTATATGATACCAGATGAGAGTTCTGCCATGATTAGAGATGCTAACTTGAATAGCACAATCACTTGCCACCGACTCTTTTTACCTTTACAAAGCTTGTGGTTCTCAAATTGACGAAATTTATTTGAATGGTGATATCTCTGTCGATTTTCGCTTGCTTAAGACCCTTCATTTGAATCATGTTTATTTTAAAAATCTTGAGAGTTTCAGTAAGCTTATTCTCGAGTGTCCAATTTTGGAAGATTTGATTGCTTTCGTTCTCTATATGATACCAGATGAGACTTTTGTCATGAATAGAGATGCTAACTTGAATAACAGAATCAGCTTGCCACCGACTCTTTTTACCTTTACAAAGCTTGTGGTTCTCAAATTGACAAAATTTCGTTTGAAAGGTGATATCTCTGTCGGTTTTCCCTTGCTTAAGACCCTTCATTTGAATCATGTTTATTTTAAAAATCTTGAGAGTTTCGGTAAGCTTCTTCTCGGGTGTCCTATTTTGGAAGATTTGACTGCTTTAGTTCTCTGTATGATACCAGATGAGAGTTTTGCCATGAATAGAGATGCTAACTTGAATAGCACAATCACCTTGCCACCGATTCTTTTTACCTTTACAAAGCTTGTGGTTCTCAAATTGACGAAATTTCGTTTGAATGGTGATATCTCTGTCGATTTTCCCTTGCTTAAGACCCTTCATTTGAATCATGTTTATTTTAAAAATCTTGAGAGTTTCAGTAAGCTTCTTCTCGGGTGTCCTATTTTGGAAGATTTGACTGCTTTCGTTCTCTATATGATACCAGATGAGAGTTTTGCCATGATTAGAGATGCTAACATGAATAGCGCAATCACCTTGCCACTGACTCTTTTTACCTTTACAAAGCTTGTGGTTCTCAAATTGACAAAATTTCGTTTGAATGGTGATATCTCTGTCGATTTTCCCTTGCTTAAGACCCTTCATTTGAATCATGTTTATTTTAAAAATCTTGAGAGTTTCGGTAAGCTTCTTCTCGGGTGTCCTATTTTGGAAGATTTGACTGCTTTAGTTCTCTGTATGATACCAGATGAGAGTTTTGCCATGAATAGAGATGCTAACTTGAATAGCACAATCACCTTGCCACCGATTCTTTTTACCTTTACAAAGCTTGTGGTTCTCAAATTGACGAAATTTCGTTTGAATGGTGATATCTCTGTAGATTTTCCCTTGCTTAAGACCCTTCATTTGAATCATGTTTATTTTCAAAATCCTGAGAGTTTCAGTAAGCTTCTTCTCGGGTGTCCTATTTTGGAAGATTTGACTGCTTTCGTTCTCTATATGATACCAGATGAGAGTTCTGCCATGATTAGAGATGCTAACTTGAATAGCACAATCACTTGCCACCGACTCTTTTTACCTTTACAAAGCTTGTGGTTCTCAAATTGACAAAATTTCGTTTGATTGGTGATATCTCTGTAGATTTTCCCTTGCTTAAAACCCTTCATTTGAATCATGTTTATTTTAAAAATCTTGAGAGTTTCAGTAAGCTTCTTCTCGGGTGTCCTATTTTGGAAGATTTGACTGCTTTCGTTCTCTATATGATACCAGATGAGAATTTTGGCATGAATAGAGATGCTAACTTGAATAGCACAATCAGCATGCCACCGACTCTTTTTACCTTTACAAAGCTTGTGGTTCTCAAATTGACGAAATTTCTTTGAATGGTGATATCTCTGTCGATTTTCGCTTGCTTAAGACCCTTCATTTGAATCATGTTTATTTTAAAAATCTTGAGAGTTTCAGTAAGCTTCTTCTCGGGTGTCCAATTTTGGAAGATTTGATTGCTTTCGTTCTCTATATGATACCAGATGAGAGTTCTGCCATGATTAGAGATGCTAACTTGAATAGCACAATCACTTGCCACCGACTCTTTTTACCTTTACAAAGCTTGTGGTTCTCAAATTGACAAAATTTCGTTTGATTGGTGATATCTCTGTAGATTTTCCCTTGCTTAAAACCCTTCATTTGAATCATGTTTATTTTAAAAATCTTGAGAGTTTCAGTAAGCTTCTTCTCGGGTGTCCTATTTTGGAAGATTTGACTGCTTTCGTTCTCTATATGATACCAGATGAGAATTTTGGCATGAATAGAGATGCTAACTTGAATAGCACAATCAGCTTGCCACCGACTCTTTTTACCTTTACAAAGCTTGTGGTTCTCAAATTGACGAAATTTCTTTGAATGGTGATATCTCTGTCGATTTTCGCTTGCTTAAGACCCTTCATTTGAATCATGTTTATTTTAAAAATCTTGAGAGTTTCAGTAAGCTTCTTCTCGGGTGTCCAATTTTGGAAGATTTGATTGCTTTCGTTCTCTATATGATACCAGATGAGACTTTTGCCATGAATAGAGATGCTAACTTGAATAGCAGAATCACCTTGCCACCAACCCTTTTTACCTTTACAAAGCTTGTGGTTCTCAAATTGACAAAATTTCGTTTGAAAGGTGATATCTCTGTCGATTTTCCCTTGCTTAAGACCCTTCATTTGAATCATGTTTATTTTAAAAATCTTGAGAGTTTCGGTAAGCTTCTTCTCGGGTGTCCTATTTTGGAAGATTTGACTGCTTTCGTTCTCTGTATGATACCAGATGAGAGTTTTGCCATGAATAGAGATGCTAACTTGAATAGCACAATCACCTTGCCACCGATTCTTTTTACCTTTACAAAGCTTGTGGTTCTCAAATTGACGAAATTTCGTTTGAATGGTGATATCTCTGTCGATTTTCCCTTGCTTAAGACCCTTCATTTGAATCATGTTTATTTTAAAAATCTTGAGAGTTTCAGTAAGCTTATTCTCGGGTGTCCAATTTTGGAAGATTTGATTGCTTTCGTTCTCTATATGATACCAGATGAGACTTTTGTCATGAATAGAGATGCTAACTTGAATAACAGAATCAGCTTGCCACCGACTCTTTTTACCTTTACAAAGCATGTGGTTCTAAAATTGACAAAATTTCGTTTGAAAGGTGATATCTCTGTCGATTTTCCCTTGCTTAAGACCCTTCATTTGAATCATGTTTATTTTAAAAATCTTGAGAGTTTCGGTAAGCTTCTTCTCGGGTGTCCTATTTTGGAAGATTTGACTGCTTTCGTTCTCTGTATGATACCAGATGAGAGTTTTGCCATGAATAGAGATGCTAACTTGAATAGCACAATCACCTTGCCACCGACTCTTTTTACCTTTACAAAGCTTGTGGTTCTCAAATTGACAAAATTTCGTTTGAATGGTGATATCTCTGTAGATTTTCCCTTGCTTAAGACCCTTCATTTGAATCATGTTTATTTTCAAAATCCTGAGAGTTTCAGTAAGCTTCTTCTCGGGTGTCCTATTTTGGAAGATTTGACTGCTTTCGTTCTCTATATGATACCAGATGAGAGTTCTGCCATGATTAGAGATGCTAAGTTGAATAGCACAATCACTTGCCACCGACTCTTTTTACCTTTACAAAGCTTGTGGTTCTCAAATTGACAAAATTTCGTTTGAATGGTGATATCTCTGTCGATTTTCCCTTGCTTAAGACCCTTCATTTGAATCATGTTTATTTTAAAAATCTTGAGAGTTTCAGTAAGCTTCTTCTCGGGTGTCCTATTTTGGAAGATTTGACTGCTTTCGTTCTCTGTATGATACCAGATGAGAGTTTTGCCATGAATAGAGATGCTAACTTGAATAGCACAATCACCTTGCCACCGACTCTTTTTACCTTTACAAAGCTTGTGGTTCTCAAATTGACAAAATTTCGTTTGAATGGTGATATCTCTGTAGATTTTCCCTTGCTTAAGACCCTTCATTTGAATCATGTTTATTTTCAAAATCCTGAGAGTTTCAGTAAGCTTCTTCTCGGGTGTCCTATTTTGGAAGATTTGACTGCTTTCGTTCTCTATATGATACCAGATGAGAGTTCTGCCATGATTAGAGATGCTAACTTGAATAACACAATCACTTGCCACCGACTCTTTTTACCTTTACAAAGCTTGTGGTTCTCAAATTGACGAAATTTATTTGAATGGTGATATCTCTGTCGATTTTCGCTTGCTTAAGACCCTTCATTTGAATCATGTTTATTTTAAAAATCTTGAGAGTTTCAGTAAGCTTATTCTCGAGTGTCCAATTTTGGAAGATTTGATTGCTTTCGTTCTCTATATGATACCAGATGAGACTTTTGTCATGAATAGAGATGCTAACTTGAATAACAGAATCAGCTTGCCACCGACTCTTTTTACCTTTACAAAGCTTGTGGTTCTCAAATTGACAAAATTTCGTTTGAAAGGTGATATCTCTGTCGGTTTTCCCTTGCTTAAGACCCTTCATTTGAATCATGTTTATTTTAAAAATCTTGAGAGTTTCGGTAAGCTTCTTCTCGGGTGTCCTATTTTGGAAGATTTGACTGCTTTAGTTCTCTGTATGATACCAGATGAGAGTTTTGCCATGAATAGAGATGCTAACTTGAATAGCACAATCACCTTGCCACCGATTCTTTTTACCTTTACAAAGCTTGTGGTTCTCAAATTGACGAAATTTCGTTTGAATGGTGATATCTCTGTCGATTTTCCCTTGCTTAAGACCCTTCATTTGAATCATGTTTATTTTAAAAATCTTGAGAGTTTCAGTAAGCTTCTTCTCGGGTGTCCTATTTTGGAAGATTTGACTGCTTTCGTTCTCTATATGATACCAGATGAGAGTTTTGCCATGATTAGAGATGCTAACATGAATAGCGCAATCACCTTGCCACTGACTCTTTTTACCTTTACAAAGCTTGTGGTTCTCAAATTGACAAAATTTCGTTTGAATGGTGATATCTCTGTCGATTTTCCCTTGCTTAAGACCCTTCATTTGAATCATGTTTATTTTCGAAATCCTGAGAGTTTCAGTAAGCTTCTTCTCGGGTGTCCTATTTTGGAAGATTTGACTGCTTTCGTTCTCTATATGATACCAGATGAGAGTTCTGCCATGATTAGAGATGCTAACTTGAATAGCACAATCACTTGCCACCGACTCTTTTTACCTTTACAAAGCTTGTGGTTCTCAAATTGACAAAATTTCGTTTGATTGGTGATATCTCTGTAGATTTTCCCTTGCTTAAAACCCTTCATTTGAATCATGTTTATTTTAAAAATCTTGAGAGTTTCAGTAAGCTTCTTCTCGGGTGTCCTATTTTGGAAGATTTGACTGCTTTCGTTCTCTATATGATACCAGATGAGAATTTTGGCATGAATAGAGATGCTAACTTGAATAGCACAATCAGCATGCCACCGACTCTTTTTACCTTTACAAACCTTGTGGTTCTCAAATTGACGAAATTTCTTTGAATGGTGATATCTCTGTCGATTTTCGCTTGCTTAAGACCCTTCATTTGAATCATGTTTATTTTAAAAATCTTGAGAGTTTCGGTAAGCTTCTTCTCGGGTGTCCTATTTTGGAAGATTTGACTGCTTTAGTTCTCTGTATGATACCAGATGAGAGTTTTGCCATGAATAGAGATGCTAACTTGAATAGCACAATCACCTTGCCACCGATTCTTTTTACCTTTACAAAGCTTGTGGTTCTCAAATTGACGAAATTTCGTTTGAATGGTGATATCTCTGTAGATTTTCCCTTGCTTAAGACCCTTCATTTGAATCATGTTTATTTTCAAAATCCTGAGAGTTTCAGTAAGCTTCTTCTCGGGTGTCCTATTTTGGAAGATTTGACTGCTTTCGTTCTCTATATGATACCAGATGAGAGTTCTGCCATGATTAGAGATGCTAACTTGAATAGCACAATCACTTGCCACCGACTCTTTTTACCTTTACAAAGCTTGTGGTTCTCAAATTGACAAAATTTCGTTTGATTGGTGATATCTCTGTAGATTTTCCCTTGCTTAAAACACTTCATTTGAATCATGTTTATTTTAAAAATCTTGAGAGTTTCAGTAAGCTTCTTCTCGGGTGTCCTATTTTGGAAGATTTGACTGCTTTCGTTCTCTATATGATACCAGATGAGAATTTTGGCATGAATAGAGATGCTAACTTGAATAGCACAATCAGCATGCCACCGACTCTTTTTACCTTTACAAAGCTTGTGGTTCTCAAATTGACGAAATTTCTTTGAATGGTGATATCTCTGTCGATTTTCGCTTGCTTAAGACCCTTCATTTGAATCATGTTTATTTTAAAAATCTTGAGAGTTTCAGTAAGCTTCTTCTCGGGTGTCCAATTTTGGAAGATTTGATTGCTTTCGTTCTCTATATGATACCAGATGAGAGTTCTGCCATGATTAGAGATGCTAACTTGAATAGCACAATCACTTGCCACCGACTCTTTTTACCTTTACAAAGCTTGTGGTTCTCAAATTGACAAAATTTCGTTTGATTGGTGATATCTCTGTAGATTTTCCCTTGCTTAAAACCCTTCATTTGAATCATGTTTATTTTAAAAATCTTGAGAGTTTCAGTAAGCTTCTTCTCGGGTGTCCTATTTTGGAAGATTTGACTGCTTTCGTTCTCTATATGATACCAGATGAGAATTTTGGCATGAATAGAGATGCTAACTTGAATAGCACAATCAGCTTGCCACCGACTCTTTTTACCTTTACAAAGCTTGTGGTTCTCAAATTGACGAAATTTCTTTGAATGGTGATATCTCTGTCGATTTTCGCTTGCTTAAGACCCTTCATTTGAATCATGTTTATTTTAAAAATCTTGAGAGTTTCAGTAAGCTTCTTCTCGGGTGTCCAATTTTGGAAGATTTGATTGCTTTCGTTCTCTATATGATACCAGATGAGACTTTTGCCATGAATAGAGATGCTAACTTGAATAGCAGAATCACCTTGCCACCGACCCTTTTTACCTTTACAAAGCTTGTGGTTCTCAAATTGACAAAATTTCGTTTGAAAGGTGATATCTCTGTCGATTTTCCCTTGCTTAAGACCCTTCATTTGAATCATGTTTATTTTAAAAATCTTGAGAGTTTCGGTAAGCTTCTTCTCGGGTGTCCTATTTTGGAAGATTTGACTGCTTTCGTTCTCTGTATGATACCAGATGAGAGTTTTGCCATGAATAGAGATGCTAACTTGAATAGCACAATCACCTTGCCACCGATTCTTTTTACCTTTACAAAGCTTGTGGTTCTCAAATTGACGAAATTTCGTTTGAATGGTGATATCTCTGTCGATTTTCCCTTGCTTAAGACCCTTCATTTGAATCATGTTTATTTTAAAAATCTTGAGAGTTTCAGTAAGCTTATTCTCGGGTGTCCAATTTTGGAAGATTTGATTGCTTTCGTTCTCTATATGATACCAGATGAGACTTTTGTCATGAATAGAGATGCTAACTTGAATAACAGAATCAGCTTGCCACCGACTCTTTTTACCTTTACAAAGCATGTGGTTCTAAAATTGACAAAATTTCGTTTGAAAGGTGATATCTCTGTCGATTTTCCCTTGCTTAAGACCCTTCATTTGAATCATGTTTATTTTAAAAATCTTGAGAGTTTCGGTAAGCTTCTTCTCGGGTGTCCTATTTTGGAAGATTTGACTGCTTTCGTTCTCTGTATGATACCAGATGAGAGTTTTGCCATGAATAGAGATGCTAACTTGAATAGCACAATCACCTTGCCACCGACTCTTTTTACCTTTACAAAGCTTGTGGTTCTCAAATTGACAAAATTTCGTTTGAATGGTGATATCTCTGTAGATTTTCCCTTGCTTAAGACCCTTCATTTGAATCATGTTTATTTTCAAAATCCTGAGAGTTTCAGTAAGCTTCTTCTCGGGTGTCCTATTTTGGAAGATTTGACTGCTTTCGTTCTCTATATGATACCAGATGAGAGTTCTGCCATGATTAGAGATGCTAAGTTGAATAGCACAATCACTTGCCACCGACTCTTTTTACCTTTACAAAGCTTGTGGTTCTCAAATTGACAAAATTTCGTTTGAATGGTGATATCTCTGTCGATTTTCCCTTGCTTAAGACCCTTCATTTGAATCATGTTTATTTTAAAAATCTTGAGAGTTTCAGTAAGCTTCTTCTCGGGTGTCCTATTTTGGAAGATTTGACTGCTTTCGTTCTCTGTATGATACCAGATGAGAGTTTTGCCATGAATAGAGATGCTAACTTGAATAGCACAATCACCTTGCCACCGACTCTTTTTACCTTTACAAAGCTTGTGGTTCTCAAATTGACAAAATTTCGTTTGAATGGTGATATCTCTGTAGATTTTCCCTTGCTTAAGACCCTTCATTTGAATCATGTTTATTTTCAAAATCCTGAGAGTTTCAGTAAGCTTCTTCTCGGGTGTCCTATTTTGGAAGATTTGACTGCTTTCGTTCTCTATATGATACCAGATGAGAGTTCTGCCATGATTAGAGATGCTAACTTGAATAGCACAATCACTTGCCACCGACTCTTTTTACCTTTACAAAGCTTGTGGTTCTCAAATTGACGAAATTTATTTGAATGGTGATATCTCTGTCGATTTTCGCTTGCTTAAGACCCTTCATTTGAATCATGTTTATTTTAAAAATCTTGAGAGTTTCAGTAAGCTTATTCTCGAGTGTCCAATTTTGGAAGATTTGATTGCTTTCGTTCTCTATATGATACCAGATGAGACTTTTTGTCATGAATAGAGATGCTAACTTGAATAACAGAATCAGCTTGCCACCGACTCTTTTTACCTTTACAAAGCTTGTGGTTCTCAAATTGACAAAATTTCGTTTGAAAGGTGATATCTCTGTCGGTTTTCCCTTGCTTAAGACCCTTCATTTGAATCATGTTTATTTTAAAAATCTTGAGAGTTTCGGTAAGCTTCTTCTCGGGTGTCCTATTTTGGAAGATTTGACTGCTTTAGTTCTCTGTATGATACCAGATGAGAGTTTTGCCATGAATAGAGATGCTAACTTGAATAGCACAATCACCTTGCCACCGATTCTTTTTACCTTTACAAAGCTTGTGGTTCTCAAATTGACGAAATTTCGTTTGAATGGTGATATCTCTGTCGATTTTCCCTTGCTTAAGACCCTTCATTTGAATCATGTTTATTTTAAAAATCTTGAGAGTTTCAGTAAGCTTCTTCTCGGGTGTCCTATTTTGGAAGATTTGACTGCTTTCGTTCTCTATATGATACCAGATGAGAGTTTTGCCATGATTAGAGATGCTAACATGAATAGCGCAATCACCTTGCCACTGACTCTTTTTACCTTTACAAAGCTTGTGGTTCTCAAATTGACAAAATTTCGTTTGAATGGTGATATCTCTGTCGATTTTCCCTTGCTTAAGACCCTTCATTTGAATCATGTTTATTTTAAAAATCTTGAGAGTTTCGGTAAGCTTCTTCTCGGGTGTCCTATTTTGGAAGATTTGACTGCTTTAGTTCTCTGTATGATACCAGATGAGAGTTTTGCCATGAATAGAGATGCTAACTTGAATAGCACAATCACCTTGCCACCGATTCTTTTTACCTTTACAAAGCTTGTGGTTCTCAAATTGACGAAATTTCGTTTGAATGGTGATATCTCTGTAGATTTTCCCTTGCTTAAGACCCTTCATTTGAATCATGTTTATTTTCAAAATCCTGAGAGTTTCAGTAAGCTTCTTCTCGGGTGTCCTATTTTGGAAGATTTGACTGCTTTCGTTCTCTATATGATACCAGATGAGAGTTCTGCCATGATTAGAGATGCTAACTTGAATAGCACAATCACTTGCCACCGACTCTTTTTACCTTTACAAAGCTTGTGGTTCTCAAATTGACAAAATTTCGTTTGATTGGTGATATCTCTGTAGATTTTCCCTTGCTTAAAACCCTTCATTTGAATCATGTTTATTTTAAAAATCTTGAGAGTTTCAGTAAGCTTCTTCTCGGGTGTCCTATTTTGGAAGATTTGACTGCTTTCGTTCTCTATATGATACCAGATGAGAATTTTGGCATGAATAGAGATGCTAACTTGAATAGCACAATCAGCATGCCACCGACTCTTTTTACCTTTACAAAGCTTGTGGTTCTCAAATTGACGAAATTTCTTTGAATGGTGATATCTCTGTCGATTTTCGCTTGCTTAAGACCCTTCATTTGAATCATGTTTATTTTAAAAATCTTGAGAGTTTCAGTAAGCTTCTTCTCGGGTGTCCAATTTTGGAAGATTTGATTGCTTTCGTTCTCTATATGATACCAGATGAGAGTTCTGCCATGATTAGAGATGCTAACTTGAATAGCACAATCACTTGCCACCGACTCTTTTTACCTTTAAAAAGCTTGTGGTTCTCAAATTGACAAAATTTCGTTTGATTGGTGATATCTCTGTAGATTTTCCCTTGCTTAAAACCCTTCATTTGAATCATGTTTATTTTAAAAATCTTGAGAGTTTCAGTAAGCTTCTTCTCGGGTGTCCTATTTTGGAAGATTTAACTGCTTTCGTTCTCTATATGATACCAGATGAGAATTTTGGCATGAATAGAGATGCTAACTTGAATAGCACAATCAGCTTGCCACCGACTCTTTTTACCTTTACAAAGCTTGTGGTTCTCAAATTGACAAAATTTCGTTTGAATGGTGATATCTCTGTAGATTTTCCCTTGCTTAAGACCCTTCATTTGAATCATGGTTATTTTCAAAATCCTGAGAGTTTCAGTAAGCTTCTTCTCGGGTGTCCAATTTTGGAAGATTTGACTGCTTTCGTTCTCTATATGATACCAGATGAGAGTTTTGCCATGATTAGAGATGCTAACTTGAATAGCACAATCACTTGCCACCGACTCTTTTTACCTTTACAAAGCTTGTGGTTCTCAAATTGACAAAATTTCGTTTGATTGGTGATATCTCTGTAGATTTTCCCTTGCTTAAGACCCTTCATTTGAATCATGTTTATTTTAAAAATCTTGAGAGTTTCAGTAAGCTTCTTCTCGGGTGTCCTATTTTGGAAGATTTGACTGCTTTCGTTCTCTATATGATACCAGATGAGAATTTTGCCATGAATAAAGATGCTAACTTGAATAGCACAATCAGCTTGCCACCGACTCTTTTTACCTTTACAAAGCTTGTGGTTCTCAAATTGACGAAATTTCTTTGAATGGTGATATCTCTGTCGATTTTCGCTTGCTTAAGACCCTTCATTTGAATCATGTTTATTTTAAAAATCTTGAGAGTTTCAGTAAGCTTATTCTCGGGTGTCCAATTTTGGAAGATTTGATTGCTTTCGTTCTCTATATGATACCAGATGAGACTTTTGCCATGAATAGAGATGCTAACTTGAATAGCAGAATCACCTTGCCACCGATTCTTTTTACCTTTACAAAGCTTGTGGTTCTCAAATTGACGAAATTTCGTTTGAATGGTGATATCTCTGTCGATTTTCCCTTGCTTAAGACCCTTCATTTGAATCATGGTTATTTTCAAAATCCTGAGAGTTTCAGTAAGCTTCTTCTCGGGTGTCCTATTTTGGAAGATTTGACTGCTTTCGTTTTCTATATGATACCAGATGAGAGTTTTGCCATGATTAGAGATGCTAACTTGAATAGCACAATCACTTGCCACCGACTCTTTTTACCTTTACAAAGCTTGTGGTTCTCAAATTGACAAAATTTCGTTTGAAAGGTGATATCTCTGTCGATTTTCCCTTGCTTAAGACCCTTCATTTTAATCATGTTTATTTTAAAAATCTTGAGTGTTTCGGTAAGCTTCTTCTCGGGTGTCCTACTTTGGAAGATTTGACTGCTTTCGTTCTCTGTATGATACCAGATGAGAGTTTTGCCATGAATAGAGATGCTAACTTGAATAGCACAATCACCTTGCCACCGATTCTTTTTACCTTTACAAAGCTTGTGGTTCTCAAATTGACGAAATTTCGTTTGAATGGTGATATCTCTGTCGATTTTCCCTTGCTTAAGACCCTTCATTTGAATCATGTTTATTTTAAAAATCTTGAGAGTTTCAGTAAGCTTCTTCTCGGGTGTCCTATTTTGGAAGATTTGACTACTTTCGTTCTCTATATGATACCAGATGAGAGTTTTGCCATGAACAGAGATGCTAACTTGAATAGCACAATCACCTTGCCACCGACTCTTTTTACCTTTACAAAGCTTGTGGTTCTCAAATTGACAAAATTACGTTTGAATGGTGATATCTCTGTAGATTTTACCTTTCTTAAGACCCTTCATTTGAATCATGTTTATTTTAAAAATCTTGAGAGTTTCAGTAAGCTTCTTCTCGGGTGTCCAATTTTGGAAGATTTGATTGCTTTCGTTCTCTATATGATACCAGATGAGAGTTTATCCATGAACAGAGATGCTAACTTGAATAGCACAATCACCTTGCCACCGACTCTTTTTACTTTTACAAAGCTTGTGGTTCTCAAATTGATAAAATTTCGTTTGAATGGTGATATCTCTGTAGATTTTCCCTTTCTTAAGACCCTTCATTTGAATCATGTTTATTTTAAAAATCTTGAGAGTTTCAGTAAGCTTCTTCTCGGGTGTCCTATTTTGGAAGATTTGACTGCTTTCGTTCTCTATATGATACCAGATGAGAGTTTTGCCATGATTAGAGATGCTAACTTGAATAGCGCAATCACCTTGCCACCGACTCTTTTTACCTTTACAAAGCTTGTGGTTCTCAAATTGACAAAATTTCGTTTGAATGGTGATATCTCTGTCGATTTTCCCTTGCTTAAGACCCTTCACTTGAATCATGTTTATTTTAAAAATCTTGAGAGTTTCAGTAAGCTTCTTCTCGGGTGTCCTATTTTGGAAGATTTGACTGCTTTCGTTCTCTGTATGATACCAGATGAGAGTTTTGCCATGAATAGAGATGCTAACTTGAATAGCACAATCACCTTGCCACCGACTCTTTTTACCTTTACAAAGCTTGTGGTTCTCAAATTGACAAAATTTCGTTTGAATGGTGATATCTCTGTAGATTTTCCCTTGCTTAAGACCCTTCATTTGAATCATGGTTATTTTCAAAATCCTGAGAGTTTCAGTAAGCTTCTTCTCGGGTGTCCAATTTTGGAAGATTTGACTGCTTTCGTTCTCTATATGATACCAGATGAGAGTTTTGCCATGATTAGAGATGCTAACTTGAATAGCACAATCACTTGCCACCGACTCTTTTTACCTTTACAAAGCTTGTGGTTCTCAAATTGACAAAATTTCGTTTGATTGGTGATATCTCTGTAGATTTTCCCTTGCTTAAGACCCTTCATTTGAATCATGTTTATTTTAAAAATCTTGAGAGTTTCAGTAAGCTTCTTCTCGGGTGTCCTATTTTGGAAGATTTGACTGCTTTCGTTCTCTATATGATACCAGATGAGAATTTTGCCATGAATAAAGATGCTAACTTGAATAGCACAATCAGCTTGCCACCGACTCTTTTTACCTTTACAAAGCTTGTGGTTCTCAAATTGACGAAATTTCTTTGAATGGTGATATCTCTGTCGATTTTCGCTTGCTTAAGACCCTTCATTTGAATCATGTTTATTTTAAAAATCTTGAGAGTTTCAGTAAGCTTATTCTCGGGTGTCCAATTTTGGAAGATTTGATTGCTTTCGTTCTCTATATGATACCAGATGAGACTTTTGCCATGAATAGAGATGCTAACTTGAATAGCAGAATCACCTTGCCACCGATTCTTTTTACCTTTACAAAGCTTGTGGTTCTCAAATTGACGAAATTTCGTTTGAATGGTGATATCTCTGTCGATTTTCCCTTGCTTAAGACCCTTCATTTGAATCATGGTTATTTTCAAAATCCTGAGAGTTTCAGTAAGCTTCTTCTCGGGTGTCCTATTTTGGAAGATTTGACTGCTTTCGTTTTCTATATGATACCAGATGAGAGTTTTGCCATGATTAGAGATGCTAACTTGAATAGCACAATCACTTGCCACCGACTCTTTTTACCTTTACAAAGCTTGTGGTTCTCAAATTGACAAAATTTCGTTTGAAAGGTGATATCTCTGTCGATTTTCCCTTGCTTAAGACCCTTCATTTTAATCATGTTTATTTTAAAAATCTTGAGAGTTTCGGTAAGCTTCTTCTCGGGTGTCCTACTTTGGAAGATTTGACTGCTTTCGTTCTCTGTATGATACCAGATGAGAGTTTTGCCATGAATAGAGATGCTAACTTGAATAGCACAATCACCTTGCCACCGATTCTTTTTACCTTTACAAAGCTTGTGGTTCTCAAATTGACAAAATTTCGTTTGAATGGTGATATCTCTGTCGATTTTCCCTTGCTTAAGACCCTTCATTTGAATCATGTTTATTTTAAAAATCTTGAGAGTTTCGGTAAGCTTCTTCTCGGGTGTCCTATTTTGGAAGATTTGACTGCTTTAGTTCTCTGTATGATACCAGATGAGAGTTTTGCCATGAATAGAGATGCTAACATGAATAGCGCAATCACCTTGCCACTGACTCTTTTTACCGTTACAAAGCTTGTGGTTCTCAAATTGACAAAATTTCGTTTGAATGGTGATATCTCTGTCGATTTTCCCTTGCTTAAGACCCTTCATTTGAATCATGTTTATTTTAAAAATCTTGAGAGTTTCAGTAAGCTTCTTCTCGGGTGTCCTATTTTGGAAGATTTGACTGCTTTCGTTCTCTGTATGATACCAGATGAGAGTTTTGCCATGAATAGAGATGCTAACTTGAATAGCACAATCACCTTGCCACCGACTCTTTTTACCTTTACAAAGCTTGTGGTTCTCAAATTGACAAAATTTCGTTTGAATGGTGATATCTCTGTAGATTTTCCCTTGCTTAAGACCCTTCATTTGAATCATGTTTATTTTCAAAATCCTGAGAGTTTCAGTAAGCTTCTTCTCGGGTGTCCTATTTTGGAAGATTTGACTGCTTTCGTTCTCTATATGATACCAGATGAGAGTTCTGCCATGATTAGAGATGCTAACTTGAATAGCACAATCACTTGCCACCGACTCTTTTTACCTTTACAAAGCTTGTGGTTCTCAAATTGACAAAATTTCGTTTGATTAGTGATATCTCTGTAGATTTTCCCTTGCTTAAGACCCTTCATTTGAATCATGTTTATTTTAAAAATCTTGAGAGTTTCAGTAAGCTTCTTCTCGGGTGTCCTATTTTGGAAGATTTGACTGCTTTCGTTCTCTATATGATACCAGATGAGAATTTTGCCATGAATAGAGATGCTAACTTGAATAGCACAACCAACTTGCCACCGACTCTTTTTACCTTTACAAAGCTTGTGGTTCTCAAATTGACGAAATTTCTTTGAATGGTGATATCTCTGTCGATTTTCGCTTGCTTAAGACCCTTCATTTGAATCATGTTTATTTTAAAAATCTTGAGAGTTTTAGTAAGCTCCTTCTCGGGTGTCCAATTTTGGAAGATTTGATTGCTTTCGTTCTCTATATGATACCAGATGAGACTTTTGCCATGAATAGAGATGCTAACTTGAATAGCAGAATCACCTTGCCACCGACCCTTTTTACCTTTACAAAGCTTGTGGTTCTCAAATTGACAAAATTTCGTTTGAAAGGTGATATCTCTGTCGATTTTCCCTTGCTTAAGACCCTTCATTTGAATCATGTTTATTTTAAAAATCTTGAGAGTTTCGGTAAGCTTCTTCTCGGGTGTCCTACTTTGGAAGATTTGACTGCTTTCGTTCTCTGTATGATACCAGATGAGACTTTTGCCATGAATAGAGATGCTAACTTGAATAGCACAATCACCTTGCCACCGATTCTTTTTACCTTTACAAAGCTTGTGGTTCTCAAATTGACGAAATTTCGTTTGAATGGTGATATCTCTGTCGATTTTCCCTTGCTTAAGACCCTTCATTTGAATCATGTTTATTTTAAAAATCTTGAGAGTTTCAGTAAGCTTCTTCTCGGGTGTCCTATTTTGGAAGATTTGACTGCTTTCGTTCTCTATATGATACCAGATGAGAGTTTTGCCATGATTAGAGATGCTAACTTGAATAGCGCAATCACCTTGCCACCGACTCTTTTTACCTTTACAAAGCTTGTGGTTCTCAAATTGACAAAATTTCGTTTGAATGGTGATATCTCTGTCGATTTTCCCTTGCTTAAGACCCTTCACTTGAATCATGTTTATTTTAAAAATCTTGAGAGTTTCAGTAAGCTTCTTCTCGGGTGTCCTATTTTGGAAGATTTGACTGCTTTCGTTCTCTGTATGATACCAGATGAGAGTTTTGCCATGAATAGAGATGCTAACTTGAATAGCACAATCACCTTGCCACCGACTGTTTTTACCTTTACAAAGCTTGTGGTTCTCAAATTGACAAAATTTCATTTGAATGGTGATATCTCTGTAGATTTTCCCTTGCTTAAGACCCTTCATTTGAATCATGGTTATTTTCAAAATCCTGAGAGTTTCAGTAAGCTTCTTCTCGGGTGTCCTATTTTGGAAGATTTGACTGCTTTCGTTTTCTATATGATACCAGATGAGAGTTTTGCCATGATTAGAGATGCTAACTTGAATAGCACAATCACTTGCCACCGACTCTTTTTACCTTTACAAAGCTTGTGGTTCTCAAATTGACAAAATTTTGTTTGAAAGGTGATATCTCTGTCGATTTTCCCTTGCTTAAGACCCTTCATTTGAATCATGTTTATTTTAAAAATCTTGAGAGTTTCGGTAAGCTTCTTCTCGGGTGTCCTACTTTGGAAGATTTGACTGCTTTCGTTCTCTGTATGATACCAGATGAGAGTTTTGCCATGAATAGAGATGCTAACTTGAATAGCACAATCACCTTGCCACCGATTCTTTTTACCTTTACAAAGCTTGTGGTTCTCAAATTGACAAAATTTCGTTTGAATGGTGATATCTCTGTCGATTTTCCCTTGCTTAAGACCCTTCACTTGAATCATGTTTATTTTAAAAATCTTGAGAGTTTCAGTAAGCTTCTTCTCGGGTGTCCTATTTTGGAAGATTTGACTGCTTTCGTTCTCTGTATGATACCAGATGAGAGTTTTGCCATGAATAGAGATGCTAACTTGAATAGCACAATCACCTTGCCACCGACTGTTTTTACCTTTACAAAGCTTGTGGTTCTCAAATTGACAAAATTTCGTTTGAATGGTGATATCTCTGTAGATTTTCCCTTGCTTAAGACCCTTCATTTGAATCATGGTTATTTTCAAAATCCTGAGAGTTTCAGTAAGCTTCTTCTCGGGTGTCCTATTTTGGAAGATTTGACTGCTTTCGTTTTCTATATGATACCAGATGAGAGTTTTGCCATGATTAGAGATGCTAACTTGAATAGCACAATCACTTGCCACCGACTCTTTTTACCTTTACAAAGCTTGTGGTTCTCAAATTGACAAAATTTCGTTTGATTGGTGATATCTCTGTAGATTTTCCCTTGCTTAAGACCCTTCATTTGAATCATGTTTATTTTAAAAATCTTGAGAGTTTCGGTAAGCTTCTTCTCGGGTGTCCTACTTTGGAAGATTTGACTGCTTTCGTTCTCTGTATGATACCAGATGAGAGTTTTGCCATGAATAGAGATGCTAACTTGAATAGCACAATCACCTTGCCACCGATTCTTTTTACCTTTACAAAGCTTGTGGTTCTCAAATTGACAAAATTTCGTTTGAATGGTGATATCTCTGTCGATTTTCGCTTGCTTAAGACCCTTCATTTGAATCATGTTTATTTTAAAAATCTTGAGAGTTTCAGTAAGCTTATTCTCGGGTGTCCAATTTTGGAAGATTTGATTGCTTTCGTTCTCTATATGATACCAGATGAGACTTTTGCCATGAATAGAGATGCTAACTTGAATAGCAGAATCACCTTGCCACCGATTCTTTTTACCTTTACAAAGTTTGTGGTTCTCAAATTGACAAAATTACGTTTGAATGGTGATATCTCTGTAGATTTTACCTTTCTTAAGATCCTTCATTTGAATCATGTTTATTTTAAAAATCTTGAGAGTTTCGGTAAGCTTCTTCTCGGGTGTCCTATTTTGGAAGATTTGACTGCTTTCGTTCTCTATATGATACCAGATGAGAGTTTTGCCATGATTAGAGATGCTAACTTGAATAGCGCAATCACCTTGCCACCGACTCTTTTTACCTTTACAAAGCTTGTGGTTCTCAAATTGACAAAATTTCGTTTGAATGGTGATATCTCTGTCGATTTTCCCTTGCTTAAGACCCTTCACTTGAATCATGTTTATTTTAAAAATCTTGAGAGTTTCAGTAAGCTTCTTCTCGGGTGTCCTATTTTGGAAGATTTGACTGCTTTCGTTCTCTGTATGATACCAGATGAGAGTTTTGCCATGAATAGAGATGCTAACTTGAATAGCACAATCACCTTGCCACCGACTGTTTTTACCTTTACAAAGCTTGTGGTTCTCAAATTGACAAAATTTCATTTGAATGGTGATATCTCTGTAGATTTTCCCTTGCTTAAGACCCTTCATTTGAATCATGGTTATTTTCAAAATCCTGAGAGTTTCAGTAAGCTTCTTCTCGGGTGTCCTACTTTGGAAGATTTGACTGCTTTCGTTCTCTGTATGATACCAGATGAGAGTTTTGCCATGAATAGAGATGCTAACTTGAATAGCACAATCACCTTGCCACCGATTCTTTTTACCTTTACAAAGCTTGTGGTTCTCAAATTGACGAAATTTCGTTTGAATGGTGATATCTCTGTCGATTTTCCCTTGCTTAAGACCCTTCATTTGAATCATGTTTATTTTAAAAATCTTGAGAGTTTCAGTAAGCTTCTTCTCGGGTGTCCTATTTTGGAAGATTTGACTACTTTCGTTCTCTATATGATACCAGATGAGAGTTTTGCCATGAACAGAGATGCTAACTTGAATAGCACAATCACCTTGCCACCGACTCTTTTTACCTTTACAAAGTTTGTGGTTCTCAAATTGACAAAATTACGTTTGAATGGTGATATCTCTGTAGATTTTACCTTTCTTAAGATCCTTCATTTGAATCATGTTTATTTTAAAAATCTTGAGAGTTTCAGTAAGCTTCTTCTCGGGTGTCCAATTTTGGAAGATTTGATTGCTTTCGTTCTCTGTATGATACCAGATGAGAGTTTAGCCATGAACAGAGATGCTAACTTGAATAGCACAATCACCTTCCCACCGACTCTTTTTACTTTTACAAAGCTTGTGGTTCTCAAATTGACAAAATTTCGTTTGAATGGTGATATCTCTGTAGATTTTCCCTTGCTTAAGACCCTTCATTTGAATCATGGTTATTTTCAAAATCCTGAGAGTTTCAGTAAGCTTCTTCTCGGGTGTCCTATTTTGGAATATTTGACTGCTTTCGTTTTCTATATGATACCAGATGAGAGTTTTGCCATGATTAGAGATGCTAACTTGAATAGCACAATCACTTGCCACCGACTCTTTTTACCTTTACAAAGCTTGTGGTTCTCAAATTGACAAAATTTCGTTTGAAAGGTGATATCTCTGTCGATTTTCCCTTGCTTAAGACCCTTCATTTGAATCATGTTTATTTTAAAAATCTTGAGAGTTTCGGTAAGCTTCTTCTCGGGTGTCCTACTTTGGAAGATTTGACTGCTTTCGTTCTCTGTATGATACCAGATGAGAGTTTTGCCATGAACAGAGATGCTAACTTGAATAGCACAATCACCTTGCCACCGACTCTTTTTACCTTTACAAAGCTTCTGGTTCTCAAATTGACAAAATTTTGTTTGAATGGTGATATCTCTGTCGATTTTCCCTTGCTTAAGACCCTTCACTTGAATCATGTTTATTTTAAAAACCTTGAGAGTTTCAGTAAGCTTCTTCTCGGGTGTCCTATTTTGGAAGATTTGACTGCTTTCGTTCTCTGTATGATACCAGATGAGAGTTTTGCCATGAATAGAGATGCTAACTTGAATAGCACAATCACCTTGCCACCGACTGTTTTTACCTTTACAAAGCTTGTGGTTCTCAAATTGACGAAATTTCTTTGAATGGTGATATCTCTGTAGATTTTCCCTTGCTTAAGACCCTTCATTTGAATCACGGTTATTTTCAAAATCCTGAGAGTTTCAGTAAGCTTCTTCTCGGGTGTCCTATTTTGGAAGATTTGACTGCTTTCGTTCTCTGTATGATACCAGATGAGAGTTTTGCCATGAATAGAGATGCTAACTTGAATAGCACAACCAACTTGCCACCGACTCTTTTTACCTTTACAAAGCTTGTGGTTCTCAAATTGACAAAATTTCGTTTGAATGGTGATATCTCTGTCAATTTTCCCTTGCTTAAGACCCTTCACTTGAATCATGTTTATTTTAAAAATCTTGAGAGTTTCGGTAAGCTTCTTCTCGGTTGTCCTACTTTGGAAGATTTGACTGCTTTCGTTCTCTGTATGATACCAGATGAGAGTTTTGCCATGAATAGAGATGCTAACTTGAATAGCACAATCACCTTGCCACCGATTCTTTTTACCTTTACAAAGCTTGTGGTTCTCAAATTGACGAAATTTCGTTTGAATGGTGATATCTCTGTAGATTTTCCCTTGCTTAAGACCCTTCATTTGAATCATGTTTATTTTAAAAATCTTGAGAGTTTCAGTAAGCTTCTTCTCGGGTGTCCTATTTTGGAAGATTTGACTACTTTCGTTCTCTGTATGATACCAGATGAGAGTTTTGCCATGAATAGAGATGCTAACTTGAATAGCACAATCACCTTGCCACCGACTGTTTTTACCTTTACAAAGCTTGTGGTTCTCAAATTGACGAAATTTCTTTGAATGGTGATATCTCTGTAGATTTTCCCTTGCTTAAGACCCTTCATTTGAATCATGTTTATTTTAAAAATCTTGAGAGTTTCAGTAAGCTTCTTCTCGGGTGTCCTATTTTGGAAGATTTGACTACTTTCGTTCTCTATATGATACCAGATGAGAGTTTTGCCATGAACAGAGATGCTAACTTGAATAGCACAATCACTTGCCACCGACTCTTTTTACTTTTACAAAGCTTGTGGTTCTCAAATTGACAAAATTTCGTTTGAAAGGTGATATCTCTGTCGATTTTCCCTTGCTTAAGACCCTTCATTTGAATCATGTTTATTTTAAAAATCTTGAGAGTTTCGGTAAGCTTCTTCTCGGGTGTCCTACTTTGGAAGATTTGACTGCTTTCGTTCTCTGTATGATACCAGATGAGAGTTTTGCCATGAATAGAGATGCTAACTTGAATAGCACAATCACTTGCCACCGACTCTTTTTACCTTTACAAAGCTTGTGGTTCTCAAATTGACAAAATTTCGTTTGAATGGTGATATCTCTGTCGATTTTCCCTTGCTTAAGACCCTTCACTTGAATCATGTTTATTTTAAAAATCTTGAGAGTTTCAGTAAGCTTCTTCTCGGGTGTCCTACTTTGGAAGATTTGACTGCTTTCGTTCTCTGTATGATACCAGATGAGAGTTTTGCCATGAATAGAGATGCTAACTTGAATAGCACAATCACCTTGCCACCGACTGTTTTTACCTTTACAAAGCTTGTGGTTCTCAAATTGACAAAATTTCGTTTGAATGGTGATATCTCTGTCGATTTTCCCTTGCTTAAGACCCTTCACTTGAATCATGTTTATTTTAAAAATCTTGAGAGTTTCAGTAAGCTTCTTCTCGGGTGTCCTATTTTGGAAGATTTGACTGCTTTCGTTCTCTGTATGATACCAGATGAGAGTTTTGCCATGAATAGAGATGCTAACTTGAATAGCACAATCACCTTGCCACCGACTGTTTTTACCTTTACAAAGCTTGTGGTTCTCAAATTGACGAAATTTCTTTGAATGGTGATATCTCTGTCGATTTTCCCTTGCTTAAGACCCTTCATTTGAATCATGTTTATTTTAAAAATCTTGAGAGTTTCAGTAAGCTTCTTCTCGGGTGTCCTATTTTGGAAGATTTGACTGCTTTCGTTCTCTGTATGATACCAGATGAGAGTTTTGCCATGAATAGAGATGCTAACTTGAATAGCACAATCACCTTGCCACCGACTGTTTTTACTTTTACAAAGCTTGTGGTTCTCAAATTGATAAAATTTCGTTTGAATGGTGATATCTCTGTAGATTTTCCCTTTCTTAAGACCCTTCATTTGAATCATGTTTATTTTAAAAATCTTGAGAGTTTCGGTAAGCTTCTTCTCGGGTGTCCTATTTTGGAAGATTTGACTGCTTTCGTTCTCTATATGATACGAGATGAGAGTTTTGCCATGATTAGAGATGCTAACTTGAATAGCGCAATCACTTGCCACCGACTCTTTTTACCTTTACAAAGCTTGTGGTTCTCAAATTGACAAAATTTCGTTTGAATGGTGATATCTCTGTCGATTTTCCCTTGCTTAAGACCCTTCACTTGAATCATGTTTATTTTAAAAATCTTGAGAGTTTCAGTAAGCTTCTTCTCGGGTGTCCTATTTTGGAAGATTTGACTGCTTTCGTTCTCTGTATGATACCAGATGAGAGTTTTGCCATGAATAGAGATGCTAACTTGAATAGCACAATCACCTTGCCACCGACTGTTTTTACCTTTACAAAGCTTGTGGTTCTCAAATTGACAAAATTTCGTTTGAATGGTGATATCTCTGTAGATTTTCCCTTGCTTAAGACCCTTCATTTGAATCATGGTTATTTTCAAAATCCTGAGAGTTTCAGTAAGCTTCTTCTCGGGTGTCCTATTTTGGAAGATTTGACTGCTTTCGTTTTCTATATGATACCAGATGAGAGTTTTGCCATGAATAGAGATGCTAACTTGAATAGCAGAATCACCTTGCCACCGACCCTTTTTACCTTTACAAAGCTTGTGGTTCTCAAATTGACAAAATTTCGTTTGAAAGGTGATATCTCTGTCGATTTTCCCTTGCTTAAGACCCTTCATTTGAATCATGTTTATTTTCAAAATCCTGAGAGTTTCGGTAAGCTTCTTCTCGGTTGTCCTACTTTGGAAGATTTGACTGCTTTCGTTCTCTGTATGATACCAGATGAGAGTTTTGCCATGAATAGAGATGCTAACTTGAATAGCACAATCACCTTGCCACCGATTCTTTTTACCTTTACAAAGCTTGTGGTTCTCAAATTGACGAAATTTCGTTTGAATGGTGATATCTCTGTCGATTTTCCCTTGCTTAAGACCCTTCATTTGAATCATGTTTATTTTAAAAATCTTGAGAGTTTCAGTAAGCTTCTTCTCGGGTGTCCTATTTTGGAAGATTTGACTACTTTCGTTCTCTATATGATACCAGATGAGAGTTTTGCCATGAACAGAGATGCTAACTTGAATAGCACAATCACCTTGCCACCGACTCTTTTTACCTTTACAAAGCTTGTGGTTCTCAAATTGACAAAATTACGTTTGAATGGTGATATCTCTGTAGATTTTACCTTTCTTAAGATCCTTCATTTGAATCATGTTTATTTTAAAAATCTTGAGAGTTTCAGTAAGCTTCTTCTCGGGTGTCCTATTTTGGAAGATTTGACTACTTTCGTTCTCTGTATGATACCAGATGAGAGTTTAGCCATGAACAGAGATGCTAACTTGAATAGCACAATCACTTGCCACCGACTCTTTTTACCTTTACAAAGCTTGTGGTTCTCAAATTGACAAAATTTCGTTTGAATGGTGATATCTCTGTCGATTTTCCCTTGCTTAAGACCCTTCACTTGAATCATGTTTATTTTAAAAATCTTGAGAGTTTCAGTAAGCTTCTTCTCGGGTGTCCTATTTTGGAAGATTTGACTGCTTTCGTTCTCTGTATGATACCAGATGAGAGTTTTGCCATGAATAGAGATGCTAACTTGAATAGCACAATCACCTTGCCACCGACTGTTTTTACCTTTACAAAGCTTGTGGTTCTCAAATTGACAAAATTTCGTTTGAATGGTGATATCTCTGTAGATTTTCCCTTGCTTAAGACCCTTCATTTGAATCATGGTTATTTTCAAAATCCTGAGAGTTTCAGTAAGCTTCTTCTCGGGTGTCCTATTTTGGAAGATTTGACTGCTTTCGTTTTCTATATGATACCAGATGAGAGTTTTGCCATGAATAGAGATGCTAACTTGAATAGCAGAATCACCTTGCCACCGACCCTTTTTACCTTTACAAAGCTTGTGGTTCTCAAATTGACAAAATTTCGTTTGAAAGGTGATATCTCTGTCGATTTTCCCTTGCTTAAGACCCTTCATTTGAATCATGTTTATTTTCAAAATCCTGAGAGTTTCGGTAAGCTTCTTCTCGGTTGTCCTACTTTGGAAGATTTGACTGCTTTCGTTCTCTGTATGATACCAGATGAGAGTTTTGCCATGAATAGAGATGCTAACTTGAATAGCACAATCACCTTGCCACCGATTCTTTTTACCTTTACAAAGCTTGTGGTTCTCAAATTGACGAAATTTCGTTTGAATGGTGATATCTCTGTCGATTTTCCCTTGCTTAAGACCCTTCATTTGAATCATGTTTATTTTAAAAATCTTGAGAGTTTCAGTAAGCTTCTTCTCGGGTGTCCTATTTTGGAAGATTTGACTACTTTCGTTCTCTATATGATACCAGATGAGAGTTTTGCCATGAACAGAGATGCTAACTTGAATAGCACAATCACCTTGCCACCGACTCTTTTTACCTTTACAAAGCTTGTGGTTCTCAAATTGACAAAATTACGTTTGAATGGTGATATCTCTGTAGATTTTACCTTTCTTAAGATCCTTCATTTGAATCATGTTTATTTTAAAAATCTTGAGAGTTTCAGTAAGCTTCTTCTCGGGTGTCCTATTTTGGAAGATTTGACTACTTTCGTTCTCTGTATGATACCAGATGAGAGTTTAGCCATGAACAGAGATGCTAACTTGAATAGCACAATCACCTTGCCACCGACTCTTTTTACTTTTACAAAGCTTGTGGTTCTCAAATTGATAAAATTTCGTTTGAATGGTGATATCTCTGTAGATTTTCCCTTTCTTAAGACCCTTCATTTGAATCATGTTTATTTTAAAAATCTTGAGAGTTTCGGTAAGCTTCTTCTCGGGTGTCCTATTTTGGAAGATTTGACTGCTTTCGTTCTCTATATGATACGAGATGAGAGTTTTGCCATGATTAGAGATGCTAACTTGAATAGCGCAATCACCTTGCCACCGACTCTTTTTACCTTTACAAAGCTTGTGGTTCTCAAATTGACAAAATTTCGTTTGAATGGTGATATCTCTGTAGATTTTACCTTTCTTAAGATCCTTCATTTGAATCATGTTTATTTTAAAAATCTTGAGAGTTTCAGTAAGCTTCTTCTCGGGTGTCCTATTTTGGAAGATTTGACTGCTTTCGTTCTCTGTATGATACCAGATGAGAGTTTTGCCATGAATAGAGATGCTAACTTGAATAGCACAATCACCTTGCCACCGACTGTTTTTACCTTTACAAAGCTTGTGGTTCTCAAATTGACAAAATTTCGTTTGAATGGTGATATCTCTGTAGATTTTCCCTTGCTTAAGACCCTTCATTTGAATCATGGTTATTTTCAAAATCCTGAGAGTTTCAGTAAGCTTCTTCTCGGGTGTCCTATTTTGGAAGATTTGACTGCTTTCGTTTTCTATATGATACCAGATGAGAGTTTTGCCATGATTAGAGATGCTAACTTGAATAGCACAATCACTTGCCACCAACTCTTTTTACCTTTACAAAGCTTGTGGTTCTCAAATTGACAAAATTTCGTTTGATTGGTGATATCTCTGTAGATTTTCCCTTGCTTAAGACCCTTCATTTGAATCATGTTTATTTTAAAAATCTTGAGAGTTTCAGTAAGCTTCTTCTCGGGTGTCCTATTTTGGAAGATTTGACTGCTTTCGTTCTCTATATGATACCAAGTGAGAATTTTGCCATGAATAAAGATGCTAACTTGAATAGCACAATCAGCTTGCCACCGACTCTTTTTACCTTTACAAAGCTTGTGGTTCTCAAATTGACGAAATTTCTTTGAATGGTGATATCTCTGTCGATTTTCGCTTGCTTAAGACCCTTCATTTGAATCATGTTTATTTTAAAAATCTTGAGAGTTTCAGTAAGCTTATTCTCGGGTGTCCAATTTTGGAAGATTTGATTGCTTTCGTTCTCTATATGATACCAGATGAGACTTTTGCCATGAATAGAGATGCTAACTTGAATAGCAGAATCACCTTGCCACCGATTCTTTTTACCTTTACAAAGCTTGTGGTTCTCAAATTGACGAAATTTCGTTTGAATGGTGATATCTCTGTCGATTTTCCCTTGCTTAAGACCCTTCATTTGAATCATGTTTATTTTAAAAATCTTGAGAGTTTCAGTAAGCTTCTTCTCGGGTGTCCTATTTTGGAAGATTTGACTACTTTCGTTCTCTATATGATACCAGATGAGAGTTTTGCCATGAACAGAGATGCTAACTTGAATAGCACAATCACCTTGCCACCGACTCTTTTTACCTTTACAAAGCTTGTGGTTCTCAAATTGACAAAATTACGTTTGAATGGTGATATCTCTGTAGATTTTCCCTTTCTTAAGATCCTTCATTTGAATCATGTTTATTTTAAAAATCTTGAGAGTTTCAGTAAGCTTCTTCTCGGGTGTCCAATTTTGGAAGATTTGATTGCTTTCGTTCTCTATATGATACCAGATGAGAGTTTAGCCATGAACAGAGATGCTAACTTGAATAGCACAATCACCTTGCCACCGACTCTTTTTACTTTTACAAAGCTTGTGGTTCTCAAATTGATAAAATTTCGTTTGAATGGTGATATCTCTGTAGATTTTCCCTTTCTTAAGACCCTTCATTTGAATCATGTTTATTTTAAAAATCTTGAGAGTTTCGGTAAGCTTCTTCTCGGGTGTCCTATTTTGGAAGATTTGACTGCTTTCGTTCTCTATATGATACCAGATGAGAGTTTTGCCATGATTAGAGATGCTAACTTGAATAGCGCAATCACCTTGCCACCGACTCTTTTTACCTTTACAAAGCTTGTGGTTCTCAAATTGACAAAATTTTGTTTGAATGGTGATATCTCTGTCGATTTTCCCTTGCTTAAGACCCTTCATTTGAATCATGTTTATTTTAAAAATCTTGAGAGTTTCAGTAAGCTTCTTCTCGGGTGTCCTATTTTGGAAGATTTGACTGCTTTCGTTCTCTGTATGATACCAGATGAGAGTTTTGCCATGAATAGAGATGCTAACTTGAATAGCACAATCACCTTGCCACCGACTCTTTTTACCTTTACAAATCTTGTGGTTCTCAAATTGACAAAATTTCGTTTGAATGGTGATATCTCTGTAGATTTTCCCTTGCTTAAGACATTTCATTTGAATCATGTTTATTTTCAAAATCCTGAGAGTTTCAGTAAGCTTCTTCTCGGGTGTCCTATTTTGGAAGATTTGACTGCTTTCGTTCTCTATATGATACCAGATGAGAGTTTTGCCATGATTAGAGATGCTAACTTGAATAGCGCAATCACCTTGCCATCGACTCCTTTTACCTTTACAAAGCTTGTGGTTCTCAAATTGACAAAATTTCGTTTGAATGGTGATATCTCTGTAGATTTTCCCTTGCTTAAGACCCTTCATTTGAATCATGTTTATTTTAAAAATTTTGAGAGTTTCAGTAAGCTTCTTCTCGGGTGTCCAATTTTGGAAGATTTGACTGCTTTCATTCTCTATATGATACCAGATGAGAGTTTTGCCATGAATAGAGATGCTAACTTGAATAGCACAATCAGCTTGCCACCGACTCTTTTTACCTTTACAAAGCTTGTGGTTCTCAAATTGACAAAATTACGTTTGAATGGTGATATCTCTGTAGATTTTACCTTTCTTAAGACCCTTCATTTGAATCATGTTTATTTTAAAAATCTTGAGAGTTTCAGTAAGCTTCTTCTCGGGTGTCCAATTTTGGAAGATTTGATTGCTTTCGTTCTCTATATGATACCAGATGAGAGTTTAGCCATGAACAGAGATGCTAACTTGAATAGCACAATCACCATGCCACCGACTCTTTTTACCTTTACAAAGCTTGTGGTTCTCAAATTGACAAAATTACGTTTGAATGGTGATATCTCTGTAGATTTTACCTTTCTTAAGACCCTTCATTTGAATCATGTTTATTTTAAAAATCTTGAGAGTTTCAGTAAGCTTCTTCTCGGGTGTCCAATTTTGGAAGATTTGATTGCTTTCGTTCTCTATATGATACCAGATGAGAGTTTTGCCATGATTAGAGATGCTAACTTGAATAGCGCAATCACCTTGCCACCGACTCTTTTTACCTTTACAAAACTTGTGGTTCTCAAATTGACAAAATTTCGTTTGAATGGTGATATCTCTGTAGATTTTACCTTTCTTAAGACCCTTCATTTGAATCATGTTTATTTTAAAAATCTTGAGAGTTTCAGTAAGCTTCTTCTCGGGTGTCCAATTTTGGAAGATTTGATTGCTTTCGTTCTCTATATGATACCAGATGAGAGTTTAGCCATGAACAGAGATGCTAACTTGAATAGCACAATCACCATGCCACCGACTCTTTTTACCTTTACAAAGCTTGTGGTTCTCAAATTGACAAAATTACGTTTGAATGGTGATATCTCTGTAGATTTTACCTTTCTTAAGACCCTTCATTTGAATCATGTTTATTTTAAAAATCTTGAGAGTTTCAGTAAGCTTCTTCTCGGGTGTCCTATTTTGGAAGATTTGACTGCTTTCGTTCTCTATATGATACCAGATGAGAGTTTTGCCATGATTAGAGATGCTAACTTGAATAGCGCAATCACCTTGCCACCGACTCTTTTTACCTTTACAAAACTTGTGGTTCTCAAATTGACAAAATTTCGTTTGAATGGTGATATCTCTGTAGATTTTCCCTTGCTTAAGACCCTTCATTTGAATCATGTTTATTTTAAAAATCTTTATAGTTTCAGTAAGCTTCTTCTCGGGTGTCCTATTTTGGAAGATTTGACTGCTTTCGTTCTCTATATGATACCAGATGAGAGTTTTGCCATGAATAGAGATGCTAACTTGAATAGCACAATCAGCTTGCCACCGACTCTTTTTACCTTTACAAAGCTTGTGGTTCTCAAATTGACGAAATTTCTTTGAATGGTGATATCTCTGTCGATTTTCGCTTGCTTAAGACCCTTCATTTGAATCATGTTTATTTTAAAAATCTTGAGAGTTTCAGTAAGCTTCTTCTCGGGTGTCCAATTTTGGAAGATTTGACTGCTTTCGTTCTCTATATGATACCAGATGAGAGTTTAGCCATGAATAGAGATGCTAACTTGAATAGCACAATCACCTTGCCACTGACTCTTTTTACTTTTACAAAGCTTGTGGTTCTCAAATTGACAAAATTTCGTTTGAATGGTGATATCTCTGTAGATTATCCCTTTCTTAAAACCCTTCATTTGAATCATGTTTATTTTAAAAATCTTGAGAGTTTCAGTAAGCTTCTTCTCGGGTGTCCTATTTTGGAAGATTTGACTGGTTTCGTTCTCTATATGATTCCAGATGTGAGTTTTGCCATGATTAAAGATGCTAACTTGAATAGCGCAATCACCTTGCCACTGACTCTTTTTACCTTTGCAAAGCTTGTGGTTCTCAAATTGACAAAATTTCGTTTGAATGGTGATATCTCTGTTGATTTTCCCTTGCTTAAGACCCTTCGTTTGAATCATGTTTATTTTAAAAATCTTGAGAGTTTCAGTAAGCTTCTTCTCGGGTGTCCTATTTTGGAAGATTTGACTGCTTTCGTTCTTTATATGATACCAGATGAGAGTTTTGCCATGAATAGAGATGCTAACTTGAATAGCACAATCAGCTTGCCACCGACTCTTTTTTCCTTTACAAAGCTTGTGGTTCTCAAATTGACGAAATTTTGTTTGAATGGTGATATCTCTGTCGATTTTCCATTGCTTAAGACCCTTCATTTGAATCATGTTTATTTTAAAAACTTGAGTGTTTCAGTAAGCTTCTTCTCGGGTGTCCAATTTTGGAAGATTTGACTGCTTTCGTTCTCTATATGATACTAGATGAGAGTTTAGCCATGAACAGAGATGCTAACTTGAATAGCACAATCACCTTGCCACCGACTCTTTTTACTTTTACAAAGCTTGTGGTTCTCAAATTGACAAAATTTCGTTTAAATGGTGATATCTCTGTAGATTTTCCCTTTCTTAAGACCCTTCATTCGAATCATGTTTATTTTAAAAATCTTGAGAGTTTCAGTAAGCTTCTTCTCGGGTGTCCTATTTTGGAAGATTTGATTGCTTTCGTTCTCTATATGATAATAAATGAGAGTTTTGCCATGAATAGAGATGCTAACTTGAATAGCACAATCACCTTTCCACCGACTCTTTTTACCTTTACAAAGCTTGTGGTTCTCAAATTGACAAAATTTCGTTTGAATGGTGATATCTCTGTAGATTTTCCCTTGCTTAAGACCCTTCATTTGAATCATGTTTATTTTAAAAATCTTGAGAGTTTCAGTAAGCTTCTTCTCGGGTGTCCTATTTTGGAAGATTTGACTGCTTTCGTTCTCTATATGATACCAAATGAGAGTTTTGCCATGAATAGAGATGCTAACTTGAATAGCACAATCACCTTGCCACCGACTCTTTTTACCTTTACAAAGCTTGTGGTTCTCAAATTGACAAAATTACGTTTGAATGGTGATATCTCTGTAGATTTTACCTTTCTTAAGACCCTTCATTTGAATCATGTTTATTTTAAAAATCTTGAGAGTTTCAGTAAGCTTCTTCTCGGGTGTCCAATTTTGGAAGATTTGATTGCTTTCGTTCTCTATATGATACCAGATGAGAGTTTAGCCATGAACAGAGATGCTAACTTGAATAGCACAATCACCTTGCCACCGACTCTTTTTACTTTTACAAAGCTTGTGGTTCTCAAATTGATAAAATTTCGTTTGAATGGTGATATCTCTGTAGATTTTCCCTTTCTTAAGACCCTTCATTTGAATCATGTTTATTTTAAAAATCTTGAGAGTTTCATTAAGCTTCTTCTCGGGTGTCCTATTTTGGAAGATTTGACTGGTTTCATTCTCTATATGATACCAGATGTGAGTTTTGCCATGATTAAAGATGCTAACTTGAATAGCGCAATCACCTTGCCACCGACTCTTTTTACCTTTGCAAAGCTTGTGGTTCTCAAATTGACAAAATTTCGTTTGAATGGTGATATCTCTGTTGATTTTCCCTTGCTTAAGACCCTTCGTTTGAATCATGTTTATTTTAAAAATCTTGAGAGTTTCAGTAAGCTTCTTCTCGGGTGTCCTATTTTGGAAGATTTGACTGCTTTCGTTCTTTATATGATACCAGATGAGAGTTTTGCCATGAATAGAGATGCTAACTTGAATAGCACAATCAGCTTGCCACCGACTCTTTTTTCCTTTACAAAGCTTGTGGTTCTCAAATTGACGAAATTTTGTTTGAATGGTGATATCTCTGTCGATTTTCCATTGCTTAAGACCCTTCATTTGAATCATGTTTATTTTAAAAATCTTGAGAGTTTCAGTAAGCTTCTTCTCGGGTGTCCTATTTTGGAAGATTTGACTGCTTTCGTTCTCTATATGATACCAAATGAGAGTTTAGCCATGAACAGAGATGCTAACTTGAATAGCACAATCACCTTGCCACCGACTCTTTTTACCTTTACAAAGCTTGTGGTTCTCAAATTGACAAAATTACGTTTGAATGGTGATATCTCTGTAGATTTTACCTTTCTTAAGACCCTTCATTTGAATCATGTTTATTTTAAAAATCTTGAGAGTTTCAGTAAGCTTCTTCTCGGGTGTCCAATTTTGGAAGATTTGATTGCTTTCGTTCTCTATATGATACCAGATGAGAGTTTAGCCATGAACAGAGATGCTAACTTGAATAGCACAATCACCTTGCCACCGACTCTTTTTACTTTTACAAAGCTTGTGGTTCTCAAATTGATAAAATTTCGTTTGAATGGTGATATCTCTGTAGATTTTCCCTTTCTTAAGACCCTTCATTTGAATCATGTTTATTTTAAAAATCTTGAGAGTTTCAGTAAGCTTCTTCTCGGGTGTCCTATTTTGGAAGATTTGACTGCTTTCGTTCTCTATATGATACCAGATGAGAATTTTGCCATGAATAAAGATGCTAACTTGAATAGCACAATCAGCTTGCCACCGACTCTTTTTACCTTTACAAAGCTTGTGGTTCTCAAATTGACGAAATTTCTTTGAATGGTGATATCTCTGTCGATTTTCGCTTGCTTAAGACCCTTCATTTGAATCATGTTTATTTTAAAAATCTTGAGAGTTTCAGTAAGCTTATTCTCGGGTGTCCAATTTTGGAAGATTTGATTGCTTTCGTTCTCTATATGATACCAGATGAGACTTTTGCCATGAATAGAGATGCTAACTTGAATAGCAGAATCACCTTGCCACCGATTCTTTTTACCTTTACAAAGCTTGTGGTTCTCAAATTGACGAAATTTCGTTTGAATGGTGATATCTCTGTCGATTTTCCCTTGCTTAAGACCCTTCATTTGAATCATGTTTATTTTAAAAATCTTGAGAGTTTCAGTAAGCTTCTTCTCGGGTGTCCTATTTTGGAAGATTTGACTGCTTTCGTTCTCTATATGATACCAGATGAGAGTTTTGCCATGAATAGAGATGCTAACTTGAATAGCACAATCACCTTGCCACCGACTCTTTTTACCTTTACAAAGCTTGTGGTTCTCAAATTGACAAAATTACGTTTGAATGGTGATATCTCTGTAGATTTTACCTTTCTTAAGACCCTTCATTTGAATCATGTTTATTTTAAAAATCTTGAGAGTTTCAGTAAGCTTCTTCTCGGGTGTCCAATTTTGGAAGATTTGATTGCTTTCGTTCTCTATATGATACCAGATGAGAGTTTAGCCATGAACAGAGATGCTAACTTGAATAGCACAATCACCTTGCCACCGACTCTTTTTACTTTTACAAAGCTTGTGGTTCTCAAATTGATAAAATTTCGTTTGAATGGTGATATCTCTGTAGATTTTCCCTTTCTTAAGACCCTTCATTTGAATCATGTTTATTTTAAAAATCTTGAGAGTTTCAGTAAGCTTCTTCTCGGGTGTCCTATTTTGGAAGATTTGACTGGTTTCGTTCTCTATATGATACCAGATGTGAGTTTTGCCATGATTAAAGATGCTAACTTGAATAGCGCAATCACCTTGCCACCGACTCTTTTTACCTTTGCAAAGCTTGTGGTTCTCAAATTGACAAAATTTCGTTTGAATGGTGATATCTCTGTTTATTTTCCCTTGCTTAAGACCCTTCGTTTGAATCATGTTTATTTTAAAAATCTTGAGAGTTTCAGTAAGCTTCTTCTCGGGTGTCCTATTTTGGAAGATTTGACTGCTTTCGTTCTTTATATGATACCAGATGAGAGTTTTGCCATGAATAGAGATGCTAACTTGAATAGCACAATCAGCTTGCCACCGACTCTTTTTTCCTTTACAAAGCTTGTGGTTCTCAAATTGACGAAATTTTGTTTGAATGGTGATATCTCTGTCGATTTTCCATTGCTTAAGACCCTTCATTTGAATCATGTTTATTTTAAAAATTTGAGTGTTTCAGTAAGCTTCTTCTCGGGTGTCCAATTTTGGAAGATTTGACTGCTTTCGTTCTCTATATGATACTAGATGAGAGTTTAGCCATGAACAGAGATGCTAACTTGAATAGCACAATCACCTTGCCACCGACTCTTTTTACTTTTACAAAGCTTGTGGTTCTCAAATTGACAAAATTTCGTTTAAATGGTGATATCTCTGTAGATTTTCCCTTTCTTAAGACCCTTCATTCGAATCATGTTTATTTTAAAAATCTTGAGAGTTTCAGTAAGCTTCTTCTCGGGTGTCCTATTTTGGAAGATTTGATTGCTTTCGTTCTCTATATGATAATAAATGAGAGTTTTGCCATGAATAGAGATGCTAACTTGAATAGCACAATCACCTTTCCACCGACTCTTTTTACCTTTACAAAGCTTGTGGTTCTCAAATTGACAAAATTTCGTTTGAATGGTGATATCTCTGTAGATTTTCCCTTGCTTAAGACCCTTCATTTGAATCATGTTTATTTTAAAAATCTTGAGAGTTTCAGTAAGCTTCTTCTCGGGTGTCCTATTTTGGAAGATTTGACTGCTTTCGTTCTCTATATGATACCAAATGAGAGTTTTGCCATGAATAGAGATGCTAACTTGAATAGCACAATCACCTTGCCACCGACTCTTTTTACCTTTACAAAGCTTGTGGTTCTCAAATTGACAAAATTATGTTTGAATGGTGATATCTCTGTAGATTTTACCTTTCTTAAGACCCTTCATTTGAATCATGTTTATTTTAAAAATCTTGAGAGTTTCAGTAAGCTTCTTCACGGGTGTCCAATTTTGGAAGATTTGATTGCTTTCGTTCTCTATATGATACCAGATGAGAGTTTAGCCATGAACAGAGATGCTAACTTGAATAGCACAATCACCTTGCCACCGACTCTTTTTACTTTTACAAAGCTTGTGGTTCTCAAATTGATAAAATTTCGTTTGAATGGTGATATCTCTGTAGATTTTCCCTTTCTTAAGACCCTTCATTTGAATCATGTTTATTTTAAAAATCTTGAGAGTTTCAGTAAGCTTCTTCTCGGGTGTCCTATTTTGGAAGATTTGACTGCTTTCGTTCTCTATATGATACCAGATGAGAATTTTGCCATGAATAAAGATGCTAACTTGAATAGCACAATCAGCTTGCCACCGACTCTTTTTACCTTTACAAAGCTTGTGGTTCTCAAATTGACGAAATTTCTTTGAATGGTGATATCTCTGTCGATTTTCGCTTGCTTAAGACCCTTCATTTGAATCATGTTTATTTTAAAAATCTTGAGAGTTTCAGTAAGCTTATTCTCGGGTGTCCAATTTTGGAAGATTTGATTGCTTTCGTTCTCTATATGATACCAGATGAGACTTTTGCCATGAATAGAGATGCTAACTTGAATAGCACAATCACCTTGCCACCGACTCTTTTTACCTTTACAAATCTTGTGGTTCTCAAATTGACAAAATTTCGTTTGAATGGTGATATCTCTGTAGATTTTCCCTTGCTTAAGACATTTCATTTGAATCATGTTTATTTTCAAAATCCTGAGAGTTTCAGTAAGCTTCTTCTCGGGTGTCCTATTTTGGAAGATTTGACTACTTTCGTTCTCTATATGATACCAGATGAGAGTTTTGCCATGAACAGAGATGCTAACTTGAATAGCACAATCACCTTGCCACCGACTCTTTTTACCTTTACAAAGCTTGTGGTTCTCAAATTGACAAAATTACGTTTGAATGGTGATATCTCTGTAGATTTTACCTTTCTTAAGACCCTTCATTTGAATCATGTTTATTTTAAAAATCTTGAGAGTTTCAGTAAGCTTCTTCTCGGGTGTCCAATTTTGGAAGATTTGATTGCTTTCGTTCTCTATATGATACCAGATGAGAGTTTAGCCATGAACATAGATGCTAACTTGAATAGCACAATCACCTTGCCACCGACTCTTTTTACTTTTACAAAGCTTGTGGTTCTCAAATTGATAAAATTTCGTTTGAATGGTGATATCTCTGTAGATTTTCCCTTTCTTAAGACCCTTCATTTGAATCATGTTTACTTTAAAAATCTTGAGAGTTTCGGTAAGCTTCTTCTCGGGTGTCCTATTTTGGAAGATTTGACTGCTTTCGTTCTCTATATGATACCAGATGAGAGTTTTGCCAGGATTAGAGATGCTAACTTGAATAGCGCAATCACCTTGCCACCGACTCTTTTTACCTTTACAAAGCTTGTGGTTCTCAAATTGACAAAATTTTGTTTGAATGGTGATATCTCTGTCGATTTTCCCTTGCTTAAGACCCTTCATTTGAATCATGTTTATTTTAAAAATCTTGAGAGTTTCAGTAAGCTTCTTCTCGGGTGTCCTATTTTGGAAGATTTGACTGCTTTCGTTCTCTGTATGATACCAGATGAGAGTTTTGCCATGAATAGAGATGCTAACTTGAATAGCACAATCACCTTGCCACCGACTCTTTTTACCTTTACAAATCTTGTGGTTCTCAAATTGACAAAATTTCGTTTGAATGGTGATATCTCTGTAGATTTTCCCTTGCTTAAGACATTTCATTTGAATCATGTTTATTTTCAAAATCCTGAGAGTTTCAGTAAGCTTCTTCTCGGGTGTCCTATTTTGGAAGATTTGACTGCTTTCGTTCTCTATATGATACCAGATGAGAGTTTTGCCATGATTAGAGATGCTAACTTGAATAGCGCAATCACCTTGCCACCGACTCTTTTTACCTTTACAAAGCTTGTGGTTCTCAAATTGACAAAATTACGTTTGAATGGTGATATCTCTGTAGATTTTACCTTTCTTAAGACCCTTCATTTGAATCATGTTTATTTTAAAAATCTTGAGAGTTTCAGTAAGCTTCTTCTCGGGTGTCCTATTTTGGAAGATTTGACTGCTTTCGTTCTCTATATGATACCAGATGAGAGTTTTGCCATGATTAGAGATGCTAACTTGAATAGCGCAATCACCTTGCCACCGACTCTTTTTACCTTTACAAAGCTTGTGGTTCTCAAATTGACAAAATTTCGTTTGAATGGTGATATCTCTGTAGATTTTACCTTGCTTAAGACCCTTCATTTGAATCATGTTTATTTTAAAAATCTTGAGAGTTTCAGTAAGCTTCTTCTCGGGTGTCCTATTTTGGAAGATTTGACTGCTTTCGTTCTCTATATGATACCAGATGAGAGTTTTGCCATGAATAGAGATGCTAACTTGAATAGCACAATCAGCTTGCCACCGACTCTTTTTACCTTTACAAAGCTTGTGGTTCTCAAATTGACGAAATTTCTTTGAATGGTGATATCTCTGTCAATTTTCGCTTGCTTAAGACCCTTCATTTGAATCATGTTTATTTTAAAAATCTTGAGAGTTTCAGTAAGCTTCTTCTCGGGTGTCCAATTTTGGAAGATTTGACTGCTTTCGTTCTCTATATGATACCAGATGAGAGTTTAGCCATGAACAGAGATGCTAACTTGAATAGCACAATCACCTTGCCACTGACTCTTTTTACTTTTACAAAGCTTGTGGTTCTCAAATTGACAAAATTTCGTTTGAATGGTGATATCTCTGTAGATTATCCCTTTCTTAAAACCCTTCATTTGAATCATGTTTATTTTAAAAATCTTGAGAGTTTCAGTAAGCTTCTTCTCGGGTGTCCTATTTTGGAAGATTTGACTGGTTTCGTTCTCTATATGATACCAGATGTGAGTTTTGCCATGATTAAAGATGCTAACTTGAATAGCGCAATCACCTTGCCACCGACTCTTTTTACCTTTGCAAAGCTTGTGGTTCTCAAATTGACAAAATTTCGTTTGAATGGTGATATCTCTGTTGATTTTCAATTGCTTAAGACCCTTCGTTTGAATCATGTTTATTTTAAAAATCTTGAGAGTTTCAGTAAGCTTCTTCTCGGGTGTCCTATTTTGGAAGATTTGACTGCTTTCGTTCTTTATATGATACCAGATGAGAGTTTTGCCATGAATAGAGATGCTAACTTGAATAGCACAATCAGCTTGCCACCGACTCTTTTTTCCTTTACAAAGCTTGTGGTTCTCAAATTGACGAAATTTTGTTTGAATGGTGATATCTCTGTCGATTTTCCATTGCTTAAGACCCTTCATTTGAATCATGTTTATTTTAAAAACTTGAGTGTTTCAGTAAGCTTCTTCTCGGGTGTCCAATTTTGGAAGATTTGACTGCTTTCGTTCTCTATATGATACTAGATGAGAGTTTAGCCATGAACAGAGATGCTAACTTGAATAGCACAATCACCTTGCCACCGACTCTTTTTACTTTTACAAAGCTTGTGGTTCTCAAATTGACAAAATTTCGTTTAAATGGTGATATCTCTGTAGATTTTCCCTTTCTTAAGACCCTTCATTCGAATCATGTTTATTTTATAAATCTTGAGAGTTTCAGTAAGCTTCTTCTCGGGTGTCCTATTTTGGAAGATTTGATTGCTTTCGTTCTCTATATGATAATAAATGAGAGTTTTGCCATGAATAGAGATGCTAACTTGAATAGCACAATCACCTTTCCACCGACTCTTTTTACCTTTACAAAGCTTGTGGTTCTCAAATTGACAAAATTTCGTTTAAATGGTGATATCTTTGTAGATTTTCCCTTGCTTAAGACCCTTCATTTGAATCATGTTTATTTTAAAAATCTTGAGAGTTTCAGTAAGCTTCTTCTCGGGTGTCCTATTTTGGAAGATTTGACTGCTTTCGTTCTCTATATGATACCAAATGAGAGTTTTGCCATGAATAGAGATGCTAACTTGAATAGCACAATCACCTTGCCACCGACTCTTTTTACCTTTACAAAGCTTGTGGTTCTCAAATTGACAAAATTACGTTTGAATGGTGATATCTCTGTAGATTTTACCTTTCTTAAGACCCTTCATTTGAATCATGTTTATTTTAAAAATCTTGAGAGTTTCAGTAAGCTTCTTCTCGGGTGTCCAATTTTGGAAGATTTGATTGCTTTCGTTCTCTATATGATACCAGATGAGAGTTTAGCCATGAACAGAGATGCTAACTTGAATAGCACAATCACCTTGCCACCGACTCTTTTTACTTTTACAAAGCTTGTGGTTCTCAAATTGATAAAATTTCGTTTGAATGGTGATATCTCTGTAGATTTTCCCTTTCTTAAGACCCTTCATTTGAATCATGTTTATTTTAAAAATCTTGAGAGTTTCGGTAAGCTTCTTCTCGGGTGTCCTATTTTGGAAGATTTGACTGCTTTCGTTCTCTATATGATACCAGATGAGAGTTTTGCCATGATTAGAGATGCTAACTTGAATAGCGCAATCACCTTGCCACCGACTATTTTTACCTTTACAAAGCTTGTGGTTCTCAAATTGACAAAATTTCGTTTGAATGGTGATATCTCTGTCGATTTTCCCTTGCTTAAGACCCTTCATTTGAATCATGTTTATTTTAAAAATCTTGAGAGTTTCAGTAAGCTTCTTCTCGGGTGTCCTATTTTGGAAGATTTGACTTCTTTCGTTCTCTGTATGATACCAGATGAGAGTTTTGCCATGAATAGAGATGCTAACTTGAATAGCACAATCACCTTGCCACCGACTCTTTTTACCTTTACAAAGCTTGTGGTTCTCAAATTGACAAAATTTCGTTTGAATGGTGATATCTCTGTAGATTTTCCCTTGCTTAAGACCCTTCATTTGAATCATGTTTATTTTCAAAATCCTGAGAGTTTCAGTAAGCTTCTTCTCGGGTGTCCTATTTTGGAAGATTTGACTGCTTTCGTTCTCTATATGATACCAGATGAGAGTTTTGCCATGAATAGAGATGCTAACTTGAATAGCACAATCAGCTTGCCACCGACTCTTTTTTCCTTTACAAAGCTTGTGGTTCTCAAATAGACGAAATTTTGTTTGAATGGTGATATCTCTGTCGATTTTCCATTGCTTAAGACCCTTCATTTGAATCATGTTTATTTTAAAAACTTGAGTGTTTCAGTAAGCTTCTTCTCGGGTGTCCAATTTTGGAAGATTTGACTGCTTTCGTTCTCTATATGATACCAGATGAGAGTTTAGCCATGAACAGAGATGCTAACTTGAATAGCACAATCACCTTGCCACCGACTCTTTTTACTTTTACAAAGCTTGTGGTTCTCAAATTGACAAAATTTCGTTTAAATGGTGATATCTCTGTAGATTTTCCCTTTCTTAAGACCCTTCATTCGAATCATGTTTATTTTAAAAATCTTGAGAGTTTCAGTAAGCTTCTTCTCGGGTGTCCTATTTTGGAAGATTTGATTGCTTTCGTTCTCTATATGATAATAAATGAGAGTTTTGCCATGAATAGAGATGCTAACTTGAATAGCACAATCACCTTTCCACCGACTCTTTTTACCTTTACAAAGCTTGTGGTTCTCAAATTGACAAAATTTCGTTTGAATGGTGATATCTCTGTTGATTTTCCCTTGCTTAAGACCCTTCATTTGAATCATGTTTATTTTAAAAATCTTGAGAGTTTCAGTAAGCTTCTTCTCGGGTGTCCTATTTTGGAAGATTTGACTGCTTTCGTTCTCTATATGATACCAGATGAGAGTTTTTCCATGAATAGAGATGCTAACTTGAATAGCACAATCACCTTGCCACCGACTCTTTTTACCTTTACGAAGCTTGTGGTTCTCAAATTGACAAAATTACGTTTGAATGGTGATATCTCTGTAGATTTTACCTTTCTTAAGACCCTTCATTTGAATCATGTTTATTTTAAAAATCTTGAGAGTTTCTGTAAGCTTCTTCTCGGGTGTCCAATTTTGGAAGATTTGATTGCTTTCGTTCTCTATATGATACCAGATGAGAGTTTTGCCATGATTAGAGATGCTAACTTGAATAGCGCAATCACCTTGCCACCGACTCTTTTTACCTTTACAAAGCTTGTGGTTCTCAAATTGATAAAATTTCGTTTGAATGGTGATATCTCTGTAGATTTTCCCTTTCTTAAGACCCTTCATTTGAATCATGTTTATTTTAAAAATCTTGAGAGTTTCGGTAAGCATCTTCTCGGGTGTCCTATTTTGGAAGATTTGACTGCTTTCGTTCTCTATATGATACCAGATGAGAGTTTTGCCATGATTAGAGATGCTAACTTGAATAGCGCAATCACCTTGCCACCGACTCTTTTTACCTTTACAAAGCTTGTGGTTCTCAAATTGACAAAATTTCGTTTGAATGGTGATATCTCTGTCGATTTTCCCTTGCTTAAGACCCTTCATTTGAATCATGTTTATTTTAAAAATCTTGAGAGTTTCAGTAAGCTTCTTCTCGGGTGTCCTATTTTGGAAGATTTGACTGCTTTCGTTCTCTGTATGATACCAGATGAGAGTTTTGCCATGAATAGAGATGCTAACTTGAATAGCACAATCACCTTGCCACCGACTCTTTTTACCTTTACAAAGCTTGTGGTTCTCAAATTGACAAAATTTCGTTTGAATGGTGATATCTCTGTAGATTTTCCCTTGCTTAAGACCCTTCATTTGAATCATGTTTATTTTCAAAATCCTGAGAGTTTCAGTAAGCTTCTTCTCGGGTGTCCTATTTTGGAAGATTTGACTGCTTTCGTTCTCTATATGATACCAGATGAGAGTTTTGCCATGATTAGAGATGCTAACTTGAATAGCGCAATCACCTTGCCACCGACTCTTTTTACCTTTACAAAGCTTGTGGTTCTCAAATTGACAAAATTTCGTTTGAATGGTGATATCTCTGTCGATTTTCCCTTGCTTAAGACCCTTCATTTGAATCATATTTATTTTAAAAATCTTGAGAGTTTCAGTAAGCTTCTTCTCGGGTGTCCTATTTTGGAAGATTTGACTGCTTTCGTTCTCTGTATGATACCAGATGAGAGTTTTGCCATGAATAGAGATGCTAACTTGAATAGCACAATCACCTTGCCACCGACCCTTTTTACCTTTACAAAGCTTGTGGTTCTCAAATTGACAAAATTACGTTTGAATGGTGATATCTCTGTAGATTTTACCTTTCTTAAGACCCTTCATTTGAATCATGTTTATTTTAAAAATCTTGAGAGTTTCAGTAAGCTTCTTCTCGGGTGTCCTATTTTGGAAGATTTGACTGCTTTCGTTCTCTATATGATACCAGATGAGAGTTTTGCCATGATTAGAGATGCTAACTTGAATAGCGCAATCACCTTGCCACCGACTCTTTTTACCTTTACAAAGCTTGTGGTTCTCAAATTGACAAAATTTCGTTTGAATGGTGATATCTCTGTAGATTTTCCCTTGCTTAAGACCCTTCATTTGAATCATGTTTATTTTAAAAATCTTGAGAGTTTCAGTAAGCTTCTTCTCGGGTGTCCTATTTTGGAAGATTTGACTGCTTTCGTTCTCTATATGATACCATATGAGAGTTTTGCCATGAATAGAGATGCTAACTTGAATAGCACAATCAGCTTGCCACCGACTCTTTTTACCTTTACAAAGCTTGTGGTTCTCAAATTGACAAAATTTCTTTGAATGGTGATATCTCTGTCGATTTTCGCTTGCTTAAGACCCTTCATTTGAATCATGTTTATTTTAAAAATCTTGAGAGTTTCAGTAAGCTTCTTCTCGGGTGTCCAATTTTGGAAGATTTGACTGCTTTCGTTCTCTATATGATACCAGATGAGAGTTTAGCCATGAACAGAGATGCTAACTTGAATAGCACAATCACCTTGCCACTGACTCTTTTTACTTTTACAAAGCTTGTGGTTCTCAAATTGACAAAATTTCGTTTGAATGGTGATATCTCTGTAGATTATCCCTTTCTTAAAACCCTTCATTTGAATCATGTTTATTTTAAAAATCTTGAGAGTTTCAGTAAGCTTCTTCTCGGGTGTCCTATTTTGGAAGATTTGACTGGTTTCGTTCTCTATATGATACCAGATGTGAGTTTTTCCATGATTAAAGATGCTAACTTGAATAGCGCAATCACCTTGCCACCGACTCTTTTTACCTTTGCAAAGCTTGTGGTTCTCAAATTGACAAAATTTCGTTTGAATGGTGATATCTCTGTTGATTTTCCCTTGCTTAAGACCCTTCGTTTGAATCATGTTTATTTTAAAAATCTTGAGAGTTTCAGTAAGCTTCTTCTCGGGTGTCCTATTTTGGAAGATTTGACTGCTTTCGTTCTTTATATGATACCAGATGAGAGTTTTGCCATGAATAGAGATGCTAACTTGAATAGCACAATCAGCTTGCCACCGACTCTTTTTTCCTTTACAAAGCTTGTGGTTCTCAAATTGACGAAATTTTGTTTGAATGGTGATATCTCTGTCGATTTTCCATTGCTTAAGACCCTTCATTTGAATCATGTTTATTTTAAAAACTTGAGTGTTTCAGTAAGCTTCTTCTCGGGTGTCCAATTTTGGAAGATTTGACTGCTTTCGTTCTCTATATGATACTAGATGAGAGTTTAGCCATGAACAGAGATGCTAACTTGAATAGCACAATCACCTTGCCACCGACTCTTTTTACTTTTACAAAGCTTGTGGTTCTCAAATTGACAAAATTTCGTTTAAATGGTGATATCTCTGTAGATTTTCCCTTTCTTAAGACCCTTCATTCGAATCATGTTTATTTTAAAAATCTTGAGAGTTTCAGTAAGCTTCTTCTCGGGTGTCCTATTTTGGAAGATTTGATTGCTTTCGTTCTCTATATGATAATAAATGAGAGTTTTGCCATGAATAGAGATGCTAACTTGAATAGCACAATCACCTTTCCACCGACTCTTTTTACCTTTACAAAGCTTGGGGTTCTCAAATTGACAAAATTTCGTTTGAATGGTGATATCTCTGTAGATTTTCCCTTGCTTAAGACCCTTCATTTGAATCATGTTTATTTTAAAAATCTTGAGAGTTTCAGTAAGCTTCTTCTCGGGTGTCCAATTTTGGAAGATTTGATTGATTTCGTTCTCTATATGATACCAGATGAGAGTTTAGCCATGAACAGAGATGCTAACTTGAATAGCACAATCACCTTGCCACCGACTCTTTTTACTTTTACAAAGCCTGTGGTTCTCAAATTGATAAAATTTCGTTTGAATGGTGATATCTCTGTAGATTTTCCCTTTCTTAAGACCCTTCATTTGAATCATGTTTATTTTAAAAATCTTGAGAGTTTCGGTAAGCTTCTTCTCGGGTGTCCTATTTTGGAAGATTTGACTGCTTTCGTTCTCTATATGATACCAGATGAGAGTTTTGCCATGATTAGAGATGCTAACTTGAATAGCGCAATCACCTTGCCACCGACTATTTTTACCTTTACAAAGCTTGTGGTTCTCAAATTGACAAAATTTCGTTTGAATGGTGATATCTCTGTCGATTTTCCCTTGCTTAAGACCCTTCATTTGAATCATGTTTATTTTAAAAATCTTGAGAGTTTCAGTAAGCTTCTTCTCGGGTGTCCAATTTTGGAAGATTTGACTTCTTTCGTTCTCTATATGATACCAGATGAGAGTTTTTCCATGAATAGAGATGCTAACTTGAATAGCACAATCACCTTGCCACCGACTCTTTTTACCTTTACAAAGCTTGTGGTTCTCAAATTGACAAAATTTCGTTTGAATGGTGATATCTCTGTAGATTTTCCCTTTCTTAAGACCCTTCATTCGAATCATGTTTATTTTAAAAATCCTGAGAGTTTCAGTAAGCTTCTTCTCGGGTGTCCTATTTTGGAAGATTTGATTGCTTTCGTTCTCTATATGATAATAAATGAGAGTTTTGCCATGAATAGAGATGCTAACTTGAATAGCACAATCAGCTTGCCACCGACTCTTTTTACCTTTACAAAGCTTGGGGTTCTCAAATTGACGAAATTTCGTTTGAATGGTGATATCTCTGTAGATTTTCCCTTGCTTAAGACCCTTCATTTGAATCATGTTTATTTTAAAAATCTTGAGAGTTTCAGTAAGCTTCTTCTCGGGTGTCCAATTTTGGAAGATTTGATTGATTTCGTTCTCTATATGATACCAGATGAGAGTTTAGCCATGAACAGAGATGCTAACTTGAATAGCACAATCACCTTGCCACCGACTCTTTTTACTTTTACAAAGCCTGTGGTTCTCAAATTGACAAAATTTCGTTTGAATGGTGATATCTCTGTAGATTTTCCCTTTCTTAAGACCCTTCATTTGAATCATGTTTATTTTAAAAATCTTGAGAGTTTCGGTAAGCTTCTTCTCGGGTGTCCTATTTTGGAAGATTTGACTGCTTTCGTTCTCTATATGATACCAGATGAGAGTTTTGCCATGATTAGAGATGCTAACTTGAATAGCGCAATCACCTTGCCACCGACTATTTTTACCTTTACAAAGCTTGTGGTTCTCAAATTGACAAAATTTCGTTTGAATGGTGATATCTCTGTAGATTTTCCCTTGCTTAAGACCCTTCATTTGAATCATGTTTATTTTAAAAATCTTGAGAGTTTCAGTAAGCTTCTTCTCGGGTGTCCTATTTTGGAAGATTTGACTTCTTTCGTTCTCTGTATGATACCAGATGAGAGTTTTGCCATGAATAGAGATGCTAACTTGAATAGCACAATCACCTTGCCACCGACTCTTTTTACCTTTACAAAGCTTGTGGTTCTCAAATTGATAAAATTTCGTTTGAATGGTGATATCTCTGTAGATTTTGCCTTTCTTAAGACCCTTCATTTGAATCATGTTTATTTTAAAAATCTTGAGAGTTTCAGTAAGCTTCTTCTCGGGTGTCCTATTTTGGAAGATTTGACTGCTTTCGTTCTCTATATGATACCAGATGAGAATTTTGCCATGAATAAAGATGCTAACTTGAATAGCACAATCAGCTTGCCACCGACTCTTTTTACCTTTACAAAGCTTGTGGTTCTCAAATTGACGAAATTTCTTTGAATGGTGATATCTCTGTCGATTTTCGCTTGCTTAAGACCCTTCATTTGAATCATGTTTATTTTAAAAATCTTGAGAGTTTCAGTAAGCTTATTCTCGGGTGTCCAATTTTGGAAGATTTGATTGCTTTCGTTCTCTATATGATACCAGATGAGACTTTTGCCATGAATAGAGATGCTAACTTGAATAGCAGAATCACCTTGCCACCGATTCTTTTTACCTTTACAAAGCTTGTGGTTCTCAAATTGACGAAATTTCGTTTGAATGGTGATATCTCTGTCGATTTTCCCTTGCTTAAGACCCTTCATTTGAATCATGTTTATTTTAAAAATCTTGAGAGTTTCAGTAAGCTTCTTCTCGGGTGTCCTATTTTGGAAGATTTGACTGCTTTCGTTCTCTATATGATACCAGATGAGAGTTTTGCCATGAATAGAGATGCTAACTTGAATAGCACAATCACCTTGCCACCGACTCTTTTTACCTTTACAAAGCTTGTGGTTCTCAAATTGACAAAATTACGTTTGAATGGTGATATCTCTGTAGATTTTACCTTTCTTAAGACCCTTCATTTGAATCATGTTTATTTTAAAAATCTTGAGAGTTTCAGTAAGCTTCTTCTCGGGTGTCCAATTTTGGAAGATTTGATTGCTTTCGTTCTCTATATGATACCAGATGAGAGTTTAGCCATGAACAGAGATGCTAACTTGAATAGCACAATCACCTTGCCACCGACTCTTTTTACTTTTACAAAGCTTGTGGTTCTCAAATTGATAAAATTTCGTTTGAATGGTGATATCTCTGTAGATTTTCCCTTTCTTAAGACCCTTCATTTGAATCATGTTTATTTTAAAAATCTTGAGAGTTTCAGTAAGCTTCTTCTCGGGTGTCCTATTTTGGAAGATTTGACTGGTTTCGTTCTCTATATGATACCAGATGTGAGTTTTGCCATGATTAAAGATGCTAACTTGAATAGCGCAATCACCTTGCCACCGACTCTTTTTACCTTTGCAAAGCTTGTGGTTCTCAAATTGACAAAATTTCGTTTGAATGGTGATATCTCTGTTTATTTTCCCTTGCTTAAGACCCTTCGTTTGAATCATGTTTATTTTAAAAATCTTGAGAGTTTCAGTAAGCTTCTTCTCGGGTGTCCTATTTTGGAAGATTTGACTGCTTTCGTTCTTTATATGATACCAGATGAGAGTTTTGCCATGAATAGAGATGCTAACTTGAATAGCACAATCAGCTTGCCACCGACTCTTTTTTCCTTTACAAAGCTTGTGGTTCTCAAATTGACGAAATTTTGTTTGAATGGTGATATCTCTGTCGATTTTCCATTGCTTAAGACCCTTCATTTGAATCATGTTTATTTTAAAAATTTGAGTGTTTCAGTAAGCTTCTTCTCGGGTGTCCAATTTTGGAAGATTTGATTGCTTTCGTTCTCTATATGATACTAGATGAGAGTTTAGCCATGAACAGAGATGCTAACTTGAATAGCACAATCACCTTGCCACCGACTCTTTTTACTTTTACAAAGCTTGTGGTTCTCAAATTGACAAAATTTCGTTTAAATGGTGATATCTCTGTAGATTTTCCCTTTCTTAAGACCCTTCATTCGAATCATGTTTATTTTAAAAATCTTGAGAGTTTCAGTAAGCTTCTTCTCGGGTGTCCTATTTTGGAAGATTTGATTGCTTTCGTTCTCTATATGATAATAAATGAGAGTTTTGCCATGAATAGAGATGCTAACTTGAATAGCACAATCACCTTTCCACCGACTCTTTTTACCTTTACAAAGCTTGTGGTTCTCAAATTGACAAAATTTCGTTTGAATGGTGATATCTCTGTAGATTTTCCCTTGCTTAAGACCCTTCATTTGAATCATGTTTATTTTAAAAATCTTGAGAGTTTCAGTAAGCTTCTTCTCGGGTGTCCTATTTTGGAAGATTTGACTGCTTTCGTTCTTTATATGATACCAGATGAGAGTTTTGCCATGAATAGAGATGCTAACTTGAATAGCACAATCAGCTTGCCACCGACTCTTTTTTCCTTTACAAAGCTTGTGGTTCTCAAATTGACGAAATTTTGTTTGAATGGTGATATCTCTGTCGATTTTCCATTGCTTAAGACCCTTCATTTGAATCATGTTTATTTTAAAAATTTGAGTGTTTCAGTAAGCTTCTTCTCGGGTGTCCAATTTTGGAAGATTTGACTGCTTTCGTTCTCTATATGATACTAGATGAGAGTTTAGCCATGAACAGAGATGCTAACTTGAATAGCACAATCACCTTGCCACCGACTCTTTTTACTTTTACAAAGCTTGTGGTTCTCAAATTGACAAAATTTCGTTTAAATGGTGATATCTCTGTAGATTTTCCCTTTCTTAAGACCCTTCATTCGAATCATGTTTATTTTAAAAATCTTGAGAGTTTCAGTAAGCTTCTTCTCGGGTGTCCTATTTTGGAAGATTTGATTGCTTTCGTTCTCTATATGATAATAAATGAGAGTTTTGCCATGAATAGAGATGCTAACTTGAATAGCACAATCACCTTTCCACCGACTCTTTTTACCTTTACAAAGCTTGTGGTTCTCAAATTGACAAAATTTCGTTTGAATGGTGATATCTCTGTAGATTTTCCCTTGCTTAAGACCCTTCATTTGAATCATGTTTATTTTAAAAATCTTGAGAGTTTCAGTAAGCTTCTTCTCGGGTGTCCTATTTTGGAAGATTTGACTGCTTTCGTTCTCTATATGATACCAAATGAGAGTTTTGCCATGAATAGAGATGCTAACTTGAATAGCACAATCACCTTGCCACCGACTCTTTTTACCTTTACAAAGCTTGTGGTTCTCAAATTGACAAAATTACGTTTGAATGGTGATATCTCTGTAGATTTTACCTTTCTTAAGACCCTTCATTTGAATCATGTTTATTTTAAAAATCTTGAGAGTTTCAGTAAGCTTCTTCTCGGGTGTCCAATTTTGGAAGATTTGATTGCTTTCGTTCTCTATATGATACCAGATGAGAGTTTAGCCATGAACAGAGATGCTAACTTGAATAGCACAATCACCTTGCCACCGACTCTTTTTACTTTTACAAAGCTTGTGGTTCTCAAATTGATAAAATTTCGTTTGAATGGTGATATCTCTGTAGATTTTCCCTTTCTTAAGACCCTTCATTTGAATCATGTTTATTTTAAAAATCTTGAGAGTTTCAGTAAGCTTCTTCTCGGGTGTCCTATTTTGGAAGATTTGACTGCTTTCGTTCTCTATATGATACCAGATGAGAATTTTGCCATGAATAAAGATGCTAACTTGAATAGCACAATCAGCTTGCCACCGACTCTTTTTACCTTTACAAAGCTTGTGGTTCTCAAATTGACGAAATTTCTTTGAATGGTGATATCTCTGTCGATTTTCGCTTGCTTAAGACCCTTCATTTGAATCATGTTTATTTTAAAAATCTTGAGAGTTTCAGTAAGCTTATTCTCGGGTGTCCAATTTTGGAAGATTTGATTGCTTTCGTTCTCTATATGATACCAGATGAGACTTTTGCCATGAATAGAGATGCTAACTTGAATAGCACAATCACCTTGCCACCGACTCTTTTTACCTTTACAAATCTTGTGGTTCTCAAATTGACAAAATTTCGTTTGAATGGTGATATCTCTGTAGATTTTCCCTTGCTTAAGACATTTCATTTGAATCATGTTTATTTTCAAAATCCTGAGAGTTTCAGTAAGCTTCTTCTCGGGTGTCCTATTTTGGAAGATTTGACTACTTTCGTTCTCTATATGATACCAGATGAGAGTTTTGCCATGAACAGAGATGCTAACTTGAATAGCACAATCACCTTGCCACCGACTCTTTTTACCTTTACAAAGCTTGTGGTTCTCAAATTGACAAAATTACGTTTGAATGGTGATATCTCTGTAGATTTTACCTTTCTTAAGACCCTTCATTTGAATCATGTTTATTTTAAAAATCTTGAGAGTTTCAGTAAGCTTCTTCTCGGGTGTCCAATTTTGGAAGATTTGATTGCTTTCGTTCTCTATATGATACCAGATGAGAGTTTAGCCATGAACATAGATGCTAACTTGAATAGCACAATCACCTTGCCACCGACTCTTTTTACTTTTACAAAGCTTGTGGTTCTCAAATTGATAAAATTTCGTTTGAATGGTGATATCTCTGTAGATTTTCCCTTTCTTAAGACCCTTCATTTGAATCATGTTTATTTTAAAAATCTTGAGAGTTTCGGTAAGCTTCTTCTCGGGTGTCCTATTTTGGAAGATTTGACTGCTTTCGTTCTCTATATGATACCAGATGAGAGTTTTGCCAGGATTAGAGATGCTAACTTGAATAGCGCAATCACCTTGCCACCGACTCTTTTTACCTTTACAAAGCTTGTGGTTCTCAAATTGACAAAATTTTGTTTGAATGGTGATATCTCTGTCGATTTTCCCTTGCTTAAGACCCTTCATTTGAATCATGTTTATTTTAAAAATCTTGAGAGTTTCAGTAAGCTTCTTCTCGGGTGTCCTATTTTGGAAGATTTGACTGCTTTCGTTCTCTGTATGATACCAGATGAGAGTTTTGCCATGAATAGAGATGCTAACTTGAATAGCACAATCACCTTGCCACCGACTCTTTTTACCTTTACAAAGCTTGTGGTTCTCAAATTGACAAAATTACGTTTGAATGGTGATATCTCTGTAGATTTTACCTTTCTTAAGACCCTTCATTTGAATCATGTTTATTTTAAAAATCTTGAGAGTTTCAGTAAGCTTCTTCTCGGGTGTCCAATTTTGGAAGATTTGATTGCTTTCGTTCTCTATATGATACCAGATGAAAGTTTAGCCATGAACAGAGATGCTAACTTGAATAGCACAATCACCTTGCCACCGACTCTTTTTACTTTTACAAAGCTTGTGGTTCTCAAATTGATAAAATTTCGTTTGAATGGTGATATCTCTGTAGATTTTCCCTTTCTTAAGACCCTTCATTTGAATCATGTTTATTTTAAAAATCTTGAGAGTTTCAGTAAGCTTCTTCTCGGGTGTCCTATTTTGGAAGATTTGACTGCTTTCGTTCTCTATATGATACCAGATGAGAATTTTGCCATGAATAAAGATGCTAACTTGAATAGCACAATCAGCTTGCCACCGACTCTTTTTACCTTTACAAAGCTTGTGGTTCTCAAATTGACGAAATTTCTTTGAATGGTGATATCTCTGTCGATTTTCGCTTGCTTAAGACCCTTCATTTGAATCATGTTTATTTTAAAAATCTTGAGAGTTTCAGTAAGCTTATTCTCGGGTGTCCAATTTTGGAAGATTTGATTGCTTTCGTTCTCTATATGATACCAGATGAGACTTTTGCCATGAATAGAGATGCTAACTTGAATAGCACAATCACCTTGCCACCGACTCTTTTTACCTTTACAAATCTTGTGGTTCTCAAATTGACAAAATTTCGTTTGAATGGTGATATCTCTGTAGATTTTCCCTTGCTTAAGACATTTCATTTGAATCATGTTTATTTTCAAAATCCTGAGAGTTTCAGTAAGCTTCTTCTCGGGTGTCCTATTTTGGAAGATTTGACTACTTTCGTTCTCTATATGATACCAGATGAGAGTTTTGCCATGAACAGAGATGCTAACTTGAATAGCACAATCACCTTGCCACCGACTCTTTTTACCTTTACAAAGCTTGTGGTTCTCAAATTGACAAAATTACGTTTGAATGGTGATATCTCTGTAGATTTTACCTTTCTTAAGACCCTTCATTTGAATCATGTTTATTTTAAAAATCTTGAGAGTTTCAGTAAGCTTCTTCTCGGGTGTCCAATTTTGGAAGATTTGATTGCTTTCGTTCTCTATATGATACCAGATGAGAGTTTAGCCATGAACATAGATGCTAACTTGAATAGCACAATCACCTTGCCACCGACTCTTTTTACTTTTACAAAGCTTGTGGTTCTCAAATTGATAAAATTTCGTTTGAATGGTGATATCTCTGTAGATTTTCCCTTTCTTAAGACCCTTCATTTGAATCATGTTTATTTTAAAAATCTTGAGAGTTTCGGTAAGCTTCTTCTCGGGTGTCCTATTTTGGAAGATTTGACTGCTTTCGTTCTCTATATGATACCAGATGAGAGTTTTGCCAGGATTAGAGATGCTAACTTGAATAGCGCAATCACCTTGCCACCGACTCTTTTTACCTTTACAAAGCTTGTGGTTCTCAAATTGACAAAATTTTGTTTGAATGGTGATATCTCTGTCGATTTTCCCTTGCTTAAGACCCTTCATTTGAATCATGTTTATTTTAAAAATCTTGAGAGTTTCAGTAAGCTTCTTCTCGGGTGTCCTATTTTGGAAGATTTGACTGCTTTCGTTCTCTGTATGATACCAGATGAGAGTTTTGCCATGAATAGAGATGCTAACTTGAATAGCACAATCACCTTGCCACCGACTCTTTTTACCTTTACAAATCTTGTGGTTCTCAAATTGACAAAATTTCGTTTGAATGGTGATATCTCTGTAGATTTTCCCTTGCTTAAGACATTTCATTTGAATCATGTTTATTTTCAAAATCCTGAGAGTTTCAGTAAGCTTCTTCTCGGGTGTCCTATTTTGGAAGATTTGACTGCTTTCGTTCTCTATATGATACCAGATGAGAGTTTTGCCATGATTAGAGATGCTAACTTGAATAGCGCAATCACCTTGCCACCGACTCTTTTTACCTTTACAAAGCTTGTGGTTCTCAAATTGACAAAATTACGTTTGAATGGTGATATCTCTGTAGATTTTACCTTTCTTAAGACCCTTCATTTGAATCATGTTTATTTTAAAAATCTTGAGAGTTTCAGTAAGCTTCTTCTCGGGTGTCCTATTTTGGAAGATTTGACTGCTTTCGTTCTCTATATGATACCAGATGAGAGTTTTGCCATGATTAGAGATGCTAACTTGAATAGCGCAATCACCTTGCCACCGACTCTTTTTACCTTTACAAAGCTTGTGGTTCTCAAATTGACAAAATTTCGTTTGAATGGTGATATCTCTGTAGATTTTACCTTGCTTAAGACCCTTCATTTGAATCATGTTTATTTTAAAAATCTTGAGAGTTTCAGTAAGCTTCTTCTCGGGTGTCCTATTTTGGAAGATTTGACTGCTTTCGTTCTCTATATGATACCAGATGAGAGTTTTGCCATGAATAGAGATGCTAACTTGAATAGCACAATCAGCTTGCCACCGACTCTTTTTACCTTTACAAAGCTTGTGGTTCTCAAATTGACGAAATTTCTTTGAATGGTGATATCTCTGTCAATTTTCGCTTGCTTAAGACCCTTCATTTGAATCATGTTTATTTTAAAAATCTTGAGAGTTTCAGTAAGCTTCTTCTCGGGTGTCCTATTTTGGAAGATTTGACTGGTTTCGTTCTCTATATGATACCAGATGTGAGTTTTGCCATGATTAAAGATGCTAACTTGAATAGCGCAATCACCTTGCCACCGACTCTTTTTACCTTTGCAAAGCTTGTGGTTCTCAAATTGACAAAATTTCGTTTGAATGGTGATATCTCTGTTGATTTTCAATTGCTTAAGACCCTTCGTTTGAATCATGTTTATTTTAAAAATCTTGAGAGTTTCAGTAAGCTTCTTCTCGGGTGTCCTATTTTGGAAGATTTGACTGCTTTCGTTCTTTATATGATACCAGATGAGAGTTTTGCCATGAATAGAGATGCTAACTTGAATAGCACAATCAGCTTGCCACCGACTCTTTTTTCCTTTACAAAGCTTGTGGTTCTCAAATTGACGAAATTTTGTTTGAATGGTGATATCTCTGTCGATTTTCCATTGCTTAAGACCCTTCATTTGAATCATGTTTATTTTAAAAACTTGAGTGTTTCAGTAAGCTTCTTCTCGGGTGTCCAATTTTGGAAGATTTGACTGCTTTCGTTCTCTATATGATACTAGATGAGAGTTTAGCCATGAACAGAGATGCTAACTTGAATAGCACAATCACCTTGCCACCGACTCTTTTTACTTTTACAAAGCTTGTGGTTCTCAAATTGACAAAATTTCGTTTAAATGGTGATATCTCTGTAGATTTTCCCTTTCTTAAGACCCTTCATTCGAATCATGTTTATTTTATAAATCTTGAGAGTTTCAGTAAGCTTCTTCTCGGGTGTCCTATTTTGGAAGATTTGATTGCTTTCGTTCTCTATATGATAATAAATGAGAGTTTTGCCATGAATAGAGATGCTAACTTGAATAGCACAATCACCTTTCCACCGACTCTTTTTACCTTTACAAAGCTTGTGGTTCTCAAATTGACAAAATTTCGTTTAAATGGTGATATCTTTGTAGATTTTCCCTTGCTTAAGACCCTTCATTTGAATCATGTTTATTTTAAAAATCTTGAGAGTTTCAGTAAGCTTCTTCTCGGGTGTCCTATTTTGGAAGATTTGACTGCTTTCGTTCTCTATATGATACCAAATGAGAGTTTTGCCATGAATAGAGATGCTAACTTGAATAGCACAATCACCTTGCCACCGACTCTTTTTACCTTTACAAAGCTTGTGGTTCTCAAATTGACAAAATTACGTTTGAATGGTGATATCTCTGTAGATTTTACCTTTCTTAAGACCCTTCATTTGAATCATGTTTATTTTAAAAATCTTGAGAGTTTCAGTAAGCTTCTTCTCGGGTGTCCAATTTTGGAAGATTTGATTGCTTTCGTTCTCTATATGATACCAGATGAGAGTTTAGCCATGAACAGAGATGCTAACTTGAATAGCACAATCACCTTGCCACCGACTCTTTTTACTTTTACAAAGCTTGTGGTTCTCAAATTGATAAAATTTCGTTTGAATGGTGATATCTCTGTAGATTTTCCCTTTCTTAAGACCCTTCATTTGAATCATGTTTATTTTAAAAATCTTGAGAGTTTCGGTAAGCTTCTTCTCGGGTGTCCTATTTTGGAAGATTTGACTGCTTTCGTTCTCTATATGATACCAGATGAGAGTTTTGCCATGATTAGAGATGCTAACTTGAATAGCGCAATCACCTTGCCACCGACTATTTTTACCTTTACAAAGCTTGTGGTTCTCAAATTGACAAAATTTCGTTTGAATGGTGATATCTCTGTCGATTTTCCCTTGCTTAAGACCCTTCATTTGAATCATGTTTATTTTAAAAATCTTGAGAGTTTCAGTAAGCTTCTTCTCGGGTGTCCTATTTTGGAAGATTTGACTTCTTTCGTTCTCTGTATGATACCAGATGAGAGTTTTGCCATGAATAGAGATGCTAACTTGAATAGCACAATCACCTTGCCACCGACTCTTTTTACCTTTACAAAGCTTGTGGTTCTCAAATTGACAAAATTTCGTTTGAATGGTGATATCTCTGTAGATTTTCCCTTGCTTAAGACCCTTCATTTGAATCATGTTTATTTTCAAAATCCTGAGAGTTTCAGTAAGCTTCTTCTCGGGTGTCCTATTTTGGAAGATTTGACTGCTTTCGTTCTCTATATGATACCAGATGAGAGTTTTGCCATGAATAGAGATGCTAACTTGAATAGCACAATCAGCTTGCCACCGACTCTTTTTTCCTTTACAAAGCTTGTGGTTCTCAAATAGACGAAATTTTGTTTGAATGGTGATATCTCTGTCGATTTTCCATTGCTTAAGACCCTTCATTTGAATCATGTTTATTTTAAAAACTTGAGTGTTTCAGTAAGCTTCTTCTCGGGTGTCCAATTTTGGAAGATTTGACTGCTTTCGTTCTCTATATGATACCAGATGAGAGTTTAGCCATGAACAGAGATGCTAACTTGAATAGCACAATCACCTTGCCACCGACTCTTTTTACTTTTACAAAGCTTGTGGTTCTCAAATTGACAAAATTTCGTTTAAATGGTGATATCTCTGTAGATTTTCCCTTTCTTAAGACCCTTCATTCGAATCATGTTTATTTTAAAAATCTTGAGAGTTTCAGTAAGCTTCTTCTCGGGTGTCCTATTTTGGAAGATTTGATTGCTTTCGTTCTCTATATGATAATAAATGAGAGTTTTGCCATGAATAGAGATGCTAACTTGAATAGCACAATCACCTTTCCACCGACTCTTTTTACCTTTACAAAGCTTGTGGTTCTCAAATTGACAAAATTTCGTTTGAATGGTGATATCTCTGTTGATTTTCCCTTGCTTAAGACCCTTCATTTGAATCATGTTTATTTTAAAAATCTTGAGAGTTTCAGTAAGCTTCTTCTCGGGTGTCCTATTTTGGAAGATTTGACTGCTTTCGTTCTCTATATGATACCAGATGAGAGTTTTTCCATGAATAGAGATGCTAACTTGAATAGCACAATCACCTTGCCACCGACTCTTTTTACCTTTACGAAGCTTGTGGTTCTCAAATTGACAAAATTACGTTTGAATGGTGATATCTCTGTAGATTTTACCTTTCTTAAGACCCTTCATTTGAATCATGTTTATTTTAAAAATCTTGAGAGTTTCTGTAAGCTTCTTCTCGGGTGTCCAATTTTGGAAGATTTGATAGCTTTCGTTCTCTATATGATACCAGATGAGAGTTTTGCCATGATTAGAGATGCTAACTTGAATAGCGCAATCACCTTGCCACCGACTCTTTTTACCTTTACAAAGCTTGTGGTTCTCAAATTGATAAAATTTCGTTTGAATGGTGATATCTCTGTAGATTTTCCCTTTCTTAAGACCCTTCATTTGAATCATGTTTATTTTAAAAATCTTGAGAGTTTCGGTAAGCATCTTCTCGGGTGTCCTATTTTGGAAGATTTGACTGCTTTCGTTCTCTATATGATACCAGATGAGAGTTTTGCCATGATTAGAGATGCTAACTTGAATAGCGCAATCACCTTGCCACCGACTCTTTTTACCTTTACAAAGCTTGTGGTTCTCAAATTGACAAAATTTCGTTTGAATGGTGATATCTCTGTCGATTTTCCCTTGCTTAAGACCCTTCATTTGAATCATGTTTATTTTAAAAATCTTGAGAGTTTCAGTAAGCTTCTTCTCGGGTGTCCTATTTTGGAAGATTTGACTGCTTTCGTTCTCTGTATGATACCAGATGAGAGTTTTGCCATGAATAGAGATGCTAACTTGAATAGCACAATCACCTTGCCACCGACTCTTTTTACCTTTACAAAGCTTGTGGTTCTCAAATTGACAAAATTTCGTTTGAATGGTGATATCTCTGTAGATTTTCCCTTGCTTAAGACCCTTCATTTGAATCATGTTTATTTTCAAAATCCTGAGAGTTTCAGTAAGCTTCTTCTCGGGTGTCCTATTTTGGAAGATTTGACTGCTTTCGTTCTCTATATGATACCAGATGAGAGTTTTGCCATGATTAGAGATGCTAACTTGAATAGCGCAATCACCTTGCCACCGACTCTTTTTACCTTTACAAAGCTTGTGGTTCTCAAATTGACAAAATTTCGTTTGAATGGTGATATCTCTGTCGATTTTCCCTTGCTTAAGACCCTTCATTTGAATCATATTTATTTTAAAAATCTTGAGAGTTTCAGTAAGCTTCTTCTCGGGTGTCCTATTTTGGAAGATTTGACTGCTTTCGTTCTCTGTATGATACCAGATGAGAGTTTTGCCATGAATAGAGATGCTAACTTGAATAGCACAATCACCTTGCCACCGACCCTTTTTACCTTTACAAAGCTTGTGGTTCTCAAATTGACAAAATTACGTTTGAATGGTGATATCTCTGTAGATTTTACCTTTCTTAAGACCCTTCATTTGAATCATGTTTATTTTAAAAATCTTGAGAGTTTCAGTAAGCTTCTTCTCGGGTGTCCTATTTTGGAAGATTTGACTGCTTTCGTTCTCTATATGATACCAGATGAGAGTTTTGCCATGATTAGAGATGCTAACTTGAATAGCGCAATCACCTTGCCACCGACTCTTTTTACCTTTACAAAGCTTGTGGTTCTCAAATTGACAAAATTTCGTTTGAATGGTGATATCTCTGTAGATTTTCCCTTGCTTAAGACCCTTCATTTGAATCATGTTTATTTTAAAAATCTTGAGAGTTTCAGTAAGCTTCTTCTCGGGTGTCCTATTTTGGAAGATTTGACTGCTTTCGTTCTCTATATGATACCATATGAGAGTTTTGCCATGAATAGAGATGCTAACTTGAATAGCACAATCAGCTTGCCACCGACTCTTTTTACCTTTACAAAGCTTGTGGTTCTCAAATTGACAAAATTTCTTTGAATGGTGATATCTCTGTCGATTTTCGCTTGCTTAAGACCCTTCATTTGAATCATGTTTATTTTAAAAATCTTGAGAGTTTCAGTAAGCTTCTTCTCGGGTGTCCAATTTTGGAAGATTTGATTGCTTTCGTTCTCTATATGATACCAGATGAGAGTTTAGCCATGAACAGAGATGCTAACTTGAATAGCACAATCACCTTGCCACTGACTCTTTTTACTTTTACAAAGCTTGTGGTTCTCAAATTGACAAAATTTCGTTTGAATGGTGATATCTCTGTAGATTATCCCTTTCTTAAAACCCTTCATTTGAATCATGTTTATTTTAAAAATCTTGAGAGTTTCAGTAAGCTTCTTCTCGGGTGTCCTATTTTGGAAGATTTGACTGGTTTCGTTCTCTATATGATACCAGATGTGAGTTTTTCCATGATTAAAGATGCTAACTTGAATAGCGCAATCACCTTGCCACCGACTCTTTTTACCTTTGCAAAGCTTGTGGTTCTCAAATTGACAAAATTTCGTTTGAATGGTGATATCTCTGTTGATTTTCCCTTGCTTAAGACCCTTCGTTTGAATCATGTTTATTTTAAAAATCTTGAGAGTTTCAGTAAGCTTCTTCTCGGGTGTCCTATTTTGGAAGATTTGACTGCTTTCGTTCTTTATATGATACCAGATGAGAGTTTTGCCATGAATAGAGATGCTAACTTGAATAGCACAATCAGCTTGCCACCGACTCTTTTTTCCTTTACAAAGCTTGTGGTTCTCAAATTGACGAAATTTTGTTTGAATGGTGATATCTCTGTCGATTTTCCATTGCTTAAGACCCTTCATTTGAATCATGTTTATTTTAAAAACTTGAGTGTTTCAGTAAGCTTCTTCTCGGGTGTCCAATTTTGGAAGATTTGACTGCTTTCGTTCTCTATATGATACTAGATGAGAGTTTAGCCATGAACAGAGATGCTAACTTGAATAGCACAATCACCTTGCCACCGACTCTTTTTACTTTTACAAAGCTTGTGGTTCTCAAATTGACAAAATTTCGTTTAAATGGTGATATCTCTGTAGATTTTCCCTTTCTTAAGACCCTTCATTCGAATCATGTTTATTTTAAAAATCTTGAGAGTTTCAGTAAGCTACTTCTCGGGTGTCCTATTTTGGAAGATTTGATTGCTTTCGTTCTCTATATGATAATAAATGAGAGTTTTGCCATGAATAGAGATGCTAACTTGAATAGCACAATCACCTTTCCACCGACTCTTTTTACCTTTACAAAGCTTGGGGTTCTCAAATTGACAAAATTTCGTTTGAATGGTGATATCTCTGTAGATTTTCCCTTGCTTAAGACCCTTCATTTGAATCATGTTTATTTTAAAAATCTTGAGAGTTTCAGTAAGCTTCTTCTCGGGTGTCCAATTTTGGAAGATTTGATTGATTTCGTTCTCTATATGATACCAGATGAGAGTTTAGCCATGAACAGAGATGCTAACTTGAATAGCACAATCACCTTGCCACCGACTCTTTTTACTTTTACAAAGCCTGTGGTTCTCAAATTGATAAAATTTCGTTTGAATGGTGATATCTCTGTAGATTTTCCCTTTCTTAAGACCCTTCATTTGAATCATGTTTATTTTAAAAATCTTGAGAGTTTCGGTAAGCTTCTTCTCGGGTGTCCTATTTTGGAAGATTTGACTGCTTTCGTTCTCTATATGATACCAGATGAGAGTTTTGCCATGATTAGAGATGCTAACTTGAATAGCGCAATCACCTTGCCACCGACTATTTTTACCTTTACAAAGCATGTGGTTCTCAAATTGACAAAATTTCGTTTGAATGGTGATATCTCTGTCGATTTTCCCTTGCTTAAGACCCTTCATTTGAATCATGTTTATTTTAAAAATCTTGAGAGTTTCAGTAAGCTTCTTCTCGGGTGTCCAATTTTGGAAGATTTGACTTCTTTCGTTCTCTATATGATACCAGATGAGAGTTTTGCCATGAATAGAGATGCTAACTTGAATAGCACAATCACCTTGCCACCGACTCTTTTTACCTTTACAAAGCTTGTGGTTCTCAAATTGACAAAATTTCGTTTGAATGGTGATATCTCTGTAGATTTTCCCTTTCTTAAGACCCTTCATTCGAATCATGTTTATTTTAAAAATCCTGACAGTTTCAGTAAGCTTCTTCTCGGGTGTCCTATTTTGGAAGATTTGATTGCTTTCGTTCTCTATATGATAATAAATGAGAGTTTTGCCATGAATAGAGATGCTAACTTGAATAGCACAATCAGCTTGCCACCGACTCTTTTTACCTTTACAAAGCTTGGGGTTCTCAAATTGACGAAATTTCGTTTGAATGGTGATATCTCTGTAGATTTTCCCTTGCTTAAGACCCTTCATTTGAATCATGTTTATTTTAAAAATCTTGAGAGTTTCAGTAAGCTTCTTCTCGGGTGTCCAATTTTGGAAGATTTGATTGATTTCGTTCTCTATATGATACCAGATGAGAGTTTAGCCATGAACAGAGATGCTAACTTGAATAGCACAATCACCTTGCCACCGACTCTTTTTACTTTTACAAAGCCTGTGGTTCTCAAATTGACAAAATTTCGTTTGAATGGTGATATCTCTGTAGATTTTCCCTTTCTTAAGACCCTTCATTTGAATCATGTTTATTTTAAAAATCTTGAGAGTTTCGGTAAGCTTCTTCTCGGGTGTCCTATTTTGGAAGATTTGACTGCTTTCGTTCTCTATATGATACCAGATGAGAGTTTTGCCATGATTAGAGATGCTAACTTGAATAGCGCAATCACCTTGCCACCGACTATTTTTACCTTTACAAAGCTTGTGGTTCTCAAATTGACAAAATTTCGTTTGAATGGTGATATCTCTGTAGATTTTCCCTTGCTTAAGACCCTTCATTTGAATCATGTTTATTTTAAAAATCTTGAGAGTTTCAGTAAGCTTCTTCTCGGGTGTCCTATTTTGGAAGATTTGACTTCTTTCGTTCTCTGTATGATACCAGATGAGAGTTTTGCCATGAATAGAGATGCTAACTTGAATAGCACAATCACCTTGCCACCGACTCTTTTTACCTTTACAAAGCTTGTGGTTCTCAAATTGACAAAATTTCGTTTGAATGGTGATATCTCTGTAGATTTTCCCTTGCTTAAGACCCTTCATTTGAATCATGTTTATTTTCAAAATCCTGAGAGTTTCAGTAAGCTTCTTCTCGGGTGTCCTATTTTGGAAGATTTGACTGCTTTCGTTCTCTATATGATACCAGATGAGAGTTTTGCCATGAATAGAGATGCTAACTTGAATAGCACAATCAGCTTGCCACCGACTCTTTTTTCCTTTACAAAGCTTGTGGTTCTCAAATTGACGAAATTTTGTTTGAATGGTGATATCTCTGTCGATTTTCCATTGCTTAAGACCCTTCATTTGAATCATGTTTATTTTAAAAACTTGAGTGTTTCAGTAAGCTTCTTCTCGGGTGTCCAATTTTGGAAGATTTGACTGCTTTCGTTCTCTATATGATACCAGATGAGAGTTTAGCCATGAACAGAGATGCTAACTTGAATAGCACAATCACCTTGCCACCGACTCTTTTTACTTTTACAAAGCTTGTGGTTCTCAAATTGACAAAATTTCGTTTAAATGGTGATATCTCTGTAGATTTTCCCTTTCTTAAGACCCTTCATTCGAATCATGTTTATTTTAAAAATCTTGAGAGTTTCAGTAAGCTTCTTCTCGGGTGTCCTATTTTGGAAGATTTGATTGCTTTCGTTCTCTATATGATAATAAATGAGAGTTTTGCCATGAATAGAGATGCTAACTTGAATAGCACAATCACCTTTCCACCGACTCTTTTTACCTTTACAAAGCTTGTGGTTCTCAAATTGACAAAATTTCGTTTGAATGGTGATATCTCTGTAGATTTTCCCTTGCTTAAGACCCTTCATTTGAATCATGTTTATTTTAAAAATCTTGAGAGTTTCAGTAAGCTTCTTCTCGGGTGTCCTATTTTGGAAGATTTGACTGCTTTCGTTCTCTATATGATACCAGATGAGAGTTTTGCCATGAATAGAGATGCTAACTTGAATAGCACAATCACCTTGCCACCGACTCTTTTTACCTTTACGAAGCTTGTGGTTCTCAAATTGACAAAATTACGTTTGAATGGTGATATCTCTGTAGATTTTACCTTTCTTAAGACCCTTCATTTGAATCATGTTTATTTTAAAAATCTTGAGAGTTTCTTTAAGCTTCTTCTCGGGTGTCCAATTTTGGAAGATTTGATTGCTTTCGTTCTCTATATGATACCAGATGAGAGTTTAGCCATGAACAGAGATGCTAACTTGAATAGCACAATCACCTTGCCACCGACTCTTTTTACTTTTACAAAGCTTGTGGTTCTCAAATTGATAAAATTTCGTTTGAATGGTGATATCTCTGTAGATTTTCCCTTTCTTAAGACCCTTCATTTGAATCATGTTTATTTTAAAAATCTTGAGAGTTTCGGTAAGCTTCTTCTCGGGTGTCCTATTTTGGAAGATTTGACTGCTTTCGTTCTCTATATGATACCAGATGAGAGTTTTGCCATGATTAGAGATGCTAACTTGAATAGCGCAATTACCTTGCCACCGACTCTTTTTACCTTTACAAAGCTTGTGGTTCTCAAATTGACAAAATTTCGTTTGAATGGTGATATCTCTGTCGATTTTCCCTTGCTTAAGACCCTTCATTTGAATCATGTTTATTTTAAAAATCTTGAGAGTTTCAGTAAGCTTCTTCTCGGGTGTCCTATTTTGGAAGATTTGACTGCTTTCGTTCTCTGTATGATACCAGATGAGAGTTTTGCCATGAATAGAGATGCTAACTTGAATAGCACAATCACCTTGCCACCGACTCTTTTTACCTTTACAAAGCTTGTGGTTCTCAAATTGACAAAATTTCGTTTGAATGGTGATATCTCTGTAGATTTTCCCTTGCTTAAGACCCTTCATTTGAATCATGTTTATTTTCAAAATCCTGAGAGTTTCAGTAAGCTTCTTCTCGGGTGTCCTATTTTGGAAGATTTGACTGCTTTCGTTCTCTGTATGATACCAGATGAGAGTTTTGCCATGAATAGAGATGCTAACTTGAATAGCGCAATCACCTTGCCACCGACTCTTTTTACCTTTACAAAGCTTGTGGTTCTCAAATTGACAAAATTTCGTTTGAATGGTGATATCTCTGTAGATTTTCCCTTGCTTAAGACCCTTCATTTGAATCATGTTTATTTTCAAAATCCTGAGAGTTTCAGTAAGCTTCTTCTCGGGTGTCCTATTTTGGAAGATTTGACTGCTTTCGTTCTCTATATGATACCAGATGAGAGTTTTGCCATGATTAGAGATGCTAACTTGAATAGCGCAATCACCTTGCCACCGACTCTTTTTACCTTTACAAAGCTTGTGGTTCTCAAATTGACAAAATTTCGTTTGAATGGTGATATCTCTGTCGATTTTCCCTTGCTTAAGACCCTTCATTTGAATCATGTTTATTTTAAAAATATTGAGAGTTTCAGTAAGCTTCTTCTCGGGTGTCCTATTTTGGAAGATTTGACTGCTTTCGTTCTCTGTATGATACCAGATGAGAGTTTTGCCATGAATAGAGATGCTAACTTGAATAGCACAATCACCTTGCCACCGACTCTTTTTACCTTTACAAAGCTTGTGGTTCTCAAATTGACAAAATTTCGTTTGAATGGTGATATCTCTGTAGATTTTCCCTTGCTTAAGACCCTTCATTTGAATCATGTTTATTTTCAAAATCCTGAGAGTTTCAGTAAGCTTCTTCTCGGGTGTCCTATTTTGGAAGATTTGACTGCTTTCGTTCTCTATATGATACCAGATGAGGGTTTTGATTAGAGATGCTAACTTGAATAGCGCAATCACCTTGCCACCGACTCTTTTTACCTTTACAAAGCTTGTGGTTCTCAAATTGACAAAATTTCGTTTGAATGGTGATATCTCTGTCGATTTTCCCTTGCTTAAGACCCTTCATTTGAATCATGTTTATTTTAAAAATCTTGAGAGTTTCAGTAAGCTTCTTCTCGGGTGTCCTATTTTGGAAGATTTGACTGCTTTCGTTCTCTGTATGATACCAGATGAGAGTTTTGCCATGAATAGAGATGCTAACTTGAATAGCACAATCACCTTGCCACCGACTCTTTTTACCTTTACAAAGCTTGTGGTTCTCAAATTGACAAAATTTCGTTTGAATGGTGATATCTCTGTAGATTTTCCCTTGCTTAAGACCCTTCATTTGAATCATGTTTATTTTAAAAATCTTGAGAGTTTCGGTAAGCTTCTTCTCGGGTGTCCTATTTTGGAAGATTTGACTGCTTTCGTTCTCTGTATGATACCAGATGAGAGTTTTGCCATGAACAGAGATGCTAACTTGAATAGCACAATCACCTTGCCACCGACTCTTTTTACTTTTACAAAGCTTGTGGTTCTCAAATTGATAAAATTTCGTTTGAATGGTGATATCTCTGTAGATTTTCCCTTTCTTAAGACCCTTCATTTGAATCATGTTTATTTTAAAAATCTTGAGAGTTTCGGTAAGCTTCTTCTCGGGTGTCCTATTTTGGAAGATTTGACTGCTTTCGTTCTCTATATGATACCAGATGAGAGTTTTGCCATGATTAGAGATGCTAACTTGAATAGCGCAATTACCTTGCCACCGACTCTTTTTACCTTTACAAAGCTTGTGGTTCTCAAATTGACAAAATTTCGTTTGAATGGTGATATCTCTGTCGATTTTCCCTTGCTTAAGACCCTTCATTTGAATCATGTTTATTTTAAAAATCTTGAGAGTTTCAGTAAGCTTCTTCTCGGGTGTCCTATTTTGGAAGATTTGACTGCTTTCGTTCTCTGTATGATACCAGATGAGAGTTTTGCCATGAATAGAGATGCTAACTTGAATAGCACAATCACCTTGCCACCGACTCTTTTTACCTTTACAAAGCTTGTGGTTCTCAAATTGACAAAATTTCGTTTGAATGGTGATATCTCTGTAGATTTTCCCTTGCTTAAGACCCTTCATTTGAATCATGTTTATTTTCAAAATCCTGAGAGTTTCAGTAAGCTTCTTCTCGGGTGTCCTATTTTGGAAGATTTGACTGCTTTCGTTCTCTGTATGATACCAGATGAGAGTTTTGCCATGAATAGAGATGCTAACTTGAATAGCGCAATCACCTTGCCACCGACTCTTTTTACCTTTACAAAGCTTGTGGTTCTCAAATTGACAAAATTTCGTTTGAATGGTGATATCTCTGTAGATTTTCCCTTGCTTAAGACCCTTCATTTGAATCATGTTTATTTTCAAAATCCTGAGAGTTTCAGTAAGCTTCTTCTCGGGTGTCCTATTTTGGAAGATTTGACTGCTTTCGTTCTCTATATGATACCAGATGAGAGTTTTGCCATGATTAGAGATGCTAACTTGAATAGCGCAATCACCTTGCCACCGACTCTTTTTACCTTTACAAAGCTTGTGGTTCTCAAATTGACAAAATTTCGTTTGAATGGTGATATCTCTGTCGATTTTCCCTTGCTTAAGACCCTTCATTTGAATCATGTTTATTTTAAAAATATTGAGAGTTTCAGTAAGCTTCTTCTCGGGTGTCCTATTTTGGAAGATTTGACTGCTTTCGTTCTCTGTATGATACCAGATGAGAGTTTTGCCATGAATAGAGATGCTAACTTGAATAGCACAATCACCTTGCCACCGACTCTTTTTACCTTTACAAAGCTTGTGGTTCTCAAATTGACAAAATTTCGTTTGAATGGTGATATCTCTGTAGATTTTCCCTTGCTTAAGACCCTTCATTTGAATCATGTTTATTTTCAAAATCCTGAGAGTTTCAGTAAGCTTCTTCTCGGGTGTCCTATTTTGGAAGATTTGACTGCTTTCGTTCTCTATATGATACCAGATGAGGGTTTTGATTAGAGATGCTAACTTGAATAGCGCAATCACCTTGCCACCGACTCTTTTTACCTTTACAAAGCTTGTGGTTCTCAAATTGACAAAATTTCGTTTGAATGGTGATATCTCTGTCGATTTTCCCTTGCTTAAGACCCTTCATTTGAATCATGTTTATTTTAAAAATCTTGAGAGTTTCAGTAAGCTTCTTCTCGGGTGTCCTATTTTGGAAGATTTGACTGCTTTCGTTCTCTGTATGATACCAGATGAGAGTTTTGCCATGAATAGAGATGCTAACTTGAATAGCACAATCACCTTGCCACCGACTCTTTTTACCTTTACAAAGCTTGTGGTTCTCAAATTGACAAAATTTCGTTTGAATGGTGATATCTCTGTAGATTTTCCCTTGCTTAAGACCCTTCATTTGAATCATGTTTATTTTAAAAATCTTGAGAGTTTCGGTAAGCTTCTTCTCGGGTGTCCTATTTTGGAAGATTTGACTGCTTTCGTTCTCTGTATGATACCAGATGAGAGTTTTGCCATGAACAGAGATGCTAACTTGAATAGCACAATCACCTTGCCACCGACTCTTTTTACTTTTACAAAGCTTGTGGTTCTCAAATTGATAAAATTTCGTTTGAATGGTGATATCTCTGTAGATTTTCCCTTTCTTAAGACCCTTCATTTGAATCATGTTTATTTTAAAAATCTTGAGAGTTTCGGTAAGCTTCTTCTCGGGTGTCCTATTTTGGAAGATTTGACTGCTTTCGTTCTCTATATGATACCAGATGAGAGTTTTGCCATGATTAGAGATGCTAACTTGAATAGCGCAATCACCTTGCCACCGACTCTTTTTACCTTTACAAAGCTTGTGGTTCTCAAATTGACAAAATTTCGTTTGAATGGTGATATCTCTGTCGATTTTCCCTTGCTTAAGACCCTTCATTTGAATCATGTTTATTTTAAAAATCTTGAGAGTTTCAGTAAGCTTCTTCTCGGGTGTCCTATTTTGGAAGATTTGACTGCTTTCGTTCTCTGTATGATACCAGATGAGAGTTTTGCCATGAATAGAGATGCTAACTTGAATAGCACAATCACCTTGCCACCGACTCTTTTTACCTTTACAAAGCTTGTGGTTCTCAAATTGACAAAATTTCGTTTGAATGGTGATATCTCTGTAGATTTTCCCTTGCTTAAGACCCTTCATTTGAATCATGTTTATTTTCAAAATCCTGAGAGTTTCAGTAAGCTTCTTCTCGGGTGTCCTATTTTGGAAGATTTGACTGCTTTCGTTCTCTATATGATACCAGATGAGGGTTTTGATTAGAGATGCTAACTTGAATAGCGCAATCACCTTGCCACCGACTCTTTTTACCTTTACAAAGCTTGTGGTTCTCAAATTGACAAAATTTCGTTTGAATGGTGATATCTCTGTCGATTTTCCCTTGCTTAAGACCCTTCATTTGAATCATGTTTATTTTAAAAATCTTGAGAGTTTCAGTAAGCTTCTTCTCGGGTGTCCTATTTTGGAAGATTTGACTGTTTTCGTTCTCTGTATGATACCAGATGAGAGTTTTGCCATGAATAGAGATGCTAACTTGAATAGCACAATCACCTTGCCACCGACTCTTTTTACCTTTACAAAGCTTGTGGTTCTCAAATTGACAAAATTTCGTTTGAATGGTGATATCTCTGTAGATTTTCCCTTGCTTAAGACCCTTCATTTGAATCATGTTTATTTTAAAAATCTTGAGAGTTTCGGTAAGCTTCTTCTCGGGTGTCCTATTTTGGAAGATTTGACTGCTTTCGTTCTCTGTATGATACCAGATGAGAGTTTTGCCATGAACAGAGATGCTAACTTGAATAGCACAATCACCTTGCCACCGACTCTTTTTACTTTTACAAAGCTTGTGGTTCTCAAATTGATAAAATTTCGTTTGAATGGTGATATCTCTGTAGATTTTCCCTTTCTTAAGACCCTTCATTTGAATCATGTTTATTTTAAAAATCTTGAGAGTTTCAGTAAGCTTCTTCTCGGGTGTCCTATTTTGGAAGATTTGACTGCTTTCGTTCTCTGTATGATACCAGATGAGAGTTTTGCCATGAATAGAGATGCTAACTTGAATAGCGCAATCACCTTGCCACCGACTCTTTTTACCTTTACAAAGCTTGTGGTTCTCAAATTGACAAAATTTCGTTTGAATGGTGATATCTCTGTAGATTTTCCCTTGCTTAAGACCCTTCATTTGAATCATGTTTATTTTCAAAATCCTGAGAGTTTCAGTAAGCTTCTTCTCGGGTGTCCTATTTTGGAAGATTTGACTGCTTTCGTTCTCTATATGATACCAGATGAGAGTTTTGCCATGATTAGAGATGCTAACTTGAATAGCGCAATCACCTTGCCACCGACTCTTTTTACCTTTACAAAGCTTGTGGTTCTCAAATTGACAAAATTTCGTTTGAATGGTGATATCTCTGTCGATTTTCCCTTGCTTAAGACCCTTCATTTGAATCATGTTTATTTTAAAAATATTGAGAGTTTCAGTAAGCTTCTTCTCGGGTGTCCTATTTTGGAAGATTTTACTGCTTTCGTTCTCTGTATGATACCAGATGAGAGTTTTGCCATGAATAGAGATGCTAACTTGAATAGCACAATCACCTTGCCACCGACTCTTTTTACCTTTACAAAGCTTGTGGTTCTCAAATTGACAAAATTTCGTTTGAATGGTGATATCTCTGTAGATTTTCCCTTGCTTAAGACCCTTCATTTGAATCATGTTTATTTTCAAAATCCTGAGAGTTTCAGTAAGCTTCTTCTCGGGTGTCCTATTTTGGAAGATTTGACTGCTTTCGTTCTCTATATGATACCAGATGAGGGTTTTGATTAGAGATGCTAACTTGAATAGCGCAATCACCTTGCCACCGACTCTTTTTACCTTTACAAAGCTTGTGGTTCTCAAATTGACAAAATTTCGTTTGAATGGTGATATCTCTGTCGATTTTCCCTTGCTTAAGACCCTTCATTTGAATCATGTTTATTTTAAAAATCTTGAGAGTTTCAGTAAGCTTCTTCTCGGGTGTCCTATTTTGGAAGATTTGACTGCTTTCGTTCTCTGTATGATACCAGATGAGAGTTTTGCCATGAATAGAGATGCTAACTTGAATAGCACAATCACCTTGCCACCGACTCTTTTTACCTTTACAAAGCTTGTGGTTCTCAAATTGACAAAATTTCGTTTGAATGGTGATATCTCTGTAGATTTTCCCTTGCTTAAGACCCTTCATTTGAATCATGTTTATTTTAAAAATCTTGAGAGTTTCGGTAAGCTTCTTCTCGGGTGTCCTATTTTGGAAGATTTGACTGCTTTCGTTCTCTGTATGATACCAGATGAGAGTTTTGCCATGAACAGAGATGCTAACTTGAATAGCACAATCACCTTGCCACCGACTCTTTTTACTTTTACAAAGCTTGTGGTTCTCAAATTGATAAAATTTCGTTTGAATGGTGATATCTCTGTAGATTTTCCCTTTCTTAAGACCCTTCATTTGAATCAAATTTATTTTAAAAATCTTGAGAGTTTCGGTAAGCTTCTTCTCGGGTGTCCTATTTTGGAAGATTTGACTGCTTTCGTTCTCTATATGATACCAGATGAGAGTTTTGCCATGATTAGAGATGCTAACTTGAATAGCGCAATCACCTTGCCACCGACTCTTTTTACCTTTACAAAGCTTGTGGTTCTCCAATTGACAAAATTTCGTTTGAATGGTGATATCTCTGTCGATTTTCCCTTGCTTAAGACCCTTCATTTGAATCATGTTTATTTTAAAAATCTTGAGAGTTTCAGTAAGCTTCTTCTCGGGTGTCCTATTTTGGAAGATTTGACTGCTTTCGTTCTCTGTATGATACCAGATGAGAGTTTTGCCATGAATAGAGATGCTAACTTGAATAGCGCAATCACCTTGCCACCGACTCTTTTTACCTTTACAAAGCTTGTGGTTCTCAAATTGACAAAATTTCGTTTGAATGGTGATATCTCTGTAGATTTTCCCTTGCTTAAGACCCTTCATTTGAATCATGTTTATTTTCAAAATCCTGAGAGTTTCAGTAAGCTTCTTCTCGGGTGTCCTATTTTGGAAGATTTGACTGCTTTCGTTCTCTATATGATACCAGATGAGAGTTTTGCCATGATTAGAGATGCTAACTTGAATAGCGCAATCACCTTGCCACCGACTCTTTTTACCTTTACAAAGCTTGTGGTTCTCAAATTGACAAAATTTCGTTTGAATGGTGATATCTCTGTCGATTTTCCCTTGCTTAAGACCCTTCATTTGAATCATGTTTATTTTAAAAATATTGAGAGTTTCAGTAAGCTTCTTCTCGGGTGTCCTATTTTGGAAGATTTGACTGCTTTCGTTCTCTGTATGATACCAGATGAGAGTTTTGCCATGAATAGAGATGCTAACTTGAATAGCACAATCACCTTGCCACCGACTCTTTTTACCTTTACAAAGCTTGTGGTTCTCAAATTGACAAAATTTCGTTTGAATGGTGATATCTCTGTAGATTTTCCCTTGCTTAAGACCCTTCATTTGAATCATGTTTATTTTCAAAATCCTGAGAGTTTCAGTAAGCTTCTTCTCTGGTGTCCTATTTTGGAAGATTTGACTGCTTTCGTTCTCTATATGATACCAGATGAGGGTTTTGATTAGAGATGCTAACTTGAATAGCGCAATCACCTTGCCACCGACTCTTTTTACCTTTACAAAGCTTGTGGTTCTCAAATTGACAAAATTTCGTTTGAATGGTGATATCTCTGTCGATTTTCCCTTGCTTAAGACCCTTCATTTGAATCATGTTTATTTTAAAAATCTTGAGAGTTTCAGTAAGCTTCTTCTCGGGTGTCCTATTTTGGAAGATTTGACTGCTTTCGTTCTCTGTATGATACCAGATGAGAGTTTTGCCATGAATAGAGATGCTAACTTGAATAGCACAATCACCTTGCCACCGACTCTTTTTACCTTTACAAAGCTTGTGGTTCTCAAATTGACAAAATTTCGTTTGAATGGTGATATCTCTGTAGATTTTCCCTTGCTTAAGACCCTTCATTTGAATCATGTTTATTTTAAAAATCTTGAGAGTTTCGGTAAGCTTCTTCTCGGGTGTCCTATTTTGGAAGATTTGACTGCTTTCGTTCTCTGTATGATACCAGATGAGAGTTTTGCCATGAACAGAGATGCTAACTTGAATAGCACAATCACCTTGCCACCGACTCTTTTTACTTTTACAAAGCTTGTGGTTCTCAAATTGATAAAATTTCGTTTGAATGGTGATATCTCTGTAGATTTTCCCTTTCTTAAGACCCTTCATTTGAATCAAATTTATTTTAAAAATCTTGAGAGTTTCGGTAAGCTTCTTCTCGGGTGTCCTATTTTGGAAGATTTGACTGCTTTCGTTCTCTATATGATACCAGATGAGAGTTTTGCCATGATTAGAGATGCTAACTTGAATAGCGCAATCACCTTGCCACCGACTCTTTTTACCTTTACAAAGCTTGTGGTTCTCAAATTGACAAAATTTCGTTTGAATGGTGATATCTCTGTCGATTTTCCCGTGCTTAAGACCCTTCATTTGAATCATGTTTATTTTAAAAATCTTGAGAGTTTCAGTAAGCTTCTTCTCGGGTGTCCTATTTTGGAAGATTTGACTGCTTTCGTTCTCTGTATGATACCAGATGAGAGTTTTGCCATGAATAGAGATGCTAACTTGAATAGCACAATCACCTTGCCACCGACTCTTTTTACCTTTACAAAGCTTGTGGTTCTCAAATTGACAAAATTTCGTTTGAATGGTGATATCTCTGTAGATTTTCCCTTGCTTAAGACCCTTCATTTGAATCATGTTTATTTTCAAAATCCTGAGAGTTTCAGTAAGCTTCTTCTCGGGTGTCCTATTTTGGAAGATTTGACTGCTTTCGTTCTCTATATGATACCAGATGAGGGTTTTGATTAGAGATGCTAACTTGAATAGCGCAATCACCTTGCCACCGACTCTTTTTACCTTTACAAAGCTTGTGGTTCTCAAATTGACAAAATTTCGTTTGAATGGTGATATCTCTGTCGATTTTCCCTTGCTTAAGACCCTTCATTTGAATCATGTTTATTTTAAAAATCTTGAGAGTTTCAGTAAGCTTCTTCTCGGGTGTCCTATTTTGGAAGATTTGACTGCTTTCGTTCTCTGTATGATACCAGATGAGAGTTTTGCCATGAATAGAGATGCTAACTTGAATAGCACAATCACCTTGCCACCGACTCTTTTTACCTTTACAAAGCTTGTGGTTCTCAAATTGACAAAATTTCGTTTGAATGGTGATATCTCTGTAGATTTTCCCTTGCTTAAGACCCTTCATTTGAATCATGTTTATTTTAAAAATCTTGAGAGTTTCGGTAAGCTTCTTCTCGGGTGTCCTATTTTGGAAGATTTGACTGCTTTCGTTCTCTGTATGATACCAGATGAGAGTTTTGCCATGAACAGAGATGCTAACTTGAATAGCACAATCACCTTGCCACCGACTCTTTTTACTTTTACAAAGCTTGTGGTTCTCAAATTGATAAAATTTCGTTTGAATGGTGATATCTCTGTAGATTTTCCCTTTCTTAAGACCCTTCATTTGAATCATGTTTATTTTAAAAATCTTGAGAGTTTCGGTAAGCTTCTTCTCGGGTGTCCTATTTTGGAAGATTTGACTGCTTTCGTTCTCTATATGATACCAGATGAGAGTTTTGCCATGATTAGAGATGCTAACTTGAATAGCGCAATCACCTTGCCACCGACTCTTTTTACCTTTACAAAGCTTGTGGTTCTCAAATTGACAAAATTTCGTTTGAATGGTGATATCTCTGTCGATTTTCCCTTGCTTAAGACCCTTCATTTGAATCATGTTTATTTTAAAAATCTTGAGAGTTTCAGTAAGCTTCTTCTCGGGTGTCCTATTTTGGAAGATTTGACTGCTTTCGTTCTCTGTATGATACCAGATGAGAGTTTTGCCATGAATAGAGATGCTAACTTGAATAGCACAATCACCTTGCCACCGACTCTTTTTACCTTTACAAAGCTTGTGGTTCTCAAATTGACAAAATTTCGTTTGAATGGTGATATCTCTGTAGATTTTCCCTTGCTTAAGACCCTTCATTTGAATCATGTTTATTTTAAAAATCTTGAGAGTTTCGGTAAGCTTCTTCTCGGGTGTCCTATTTTGGAAGATTTGACTGCTTTCGTTCTCTGTATGATACCAGATGAGAGTTTTGCCATGAACAGAGATGCTAACTTGAATAGCACAATCACCTTGCCACCGACTCTTTTTACTATTACAAAGCTTGTGGTTCTCAAATTGATAAAATTTCGTTTGAATGGTGATATCTCTGTAGATTTTCCCTTTCTTAAGACCCTTCATTTGAATCAAATTTATTTTAAAAATCTTGAGAGTTTCGGTAAGCTTCTTCTCGGGTGTCCTATTTTGGAAGATTTGACTGCTTTCGTTCTCTATATGATACCAGATGAGAGTTTTGCCATGATTAGAGATGCTAACTTGAATAGCGCAATCACCTTGCCACCGACTCTTTTTACCTTTACAAAGCTTGTGGTTCTCAAATTGACAAAATTTCGTTTGAATGGTGATATCTCTGTCGATTTTCCCTTGCTTAAGACCCTTCATTTGAATCATGTTTATTTTAAAAATCTTGAGAGTTTCAGTAAGCTTCTTCTCGGGTGTCCTATTTTGGAAGATTTGACTGCTTTCGTTCTCTGTATGATACCAGATGAGAGTTTTGCCATGAATAGAGATGCTAACTTGAATAGCACAATCACCTTGCCACCGACTCTTTTTACCTTTACAAAGCTTGTGGTTCTCAAATTGACAAAATTTCGTTTGAATGGTGATATCTCTGTAGATTTTCCCTTGCTTAAGACCCTTCATTTGAATCATGTTTATTTTCAAAATCCTGAGAGTTTCAGTAAGCTTCTTCTCGGGTGTCCTATTTTGGAAGATTTGACTGCTTTCGTTCTCTATATGATACCAGATGAGGGTTTTGATTAGAGATGCTAACTTGAATAGCGCAATCACCTTGCCACCGACTCTTTTTACCTTTACAAAGCTTGTGGTTCTCAAATTGACAAAATTTCGTTTGAATGGTGATATCTCTGTCGATTTTCCCTTGCTTAAGACCCTTCATTTGAATCATGTTTATTTTAAAAATCTTGAGAGTTTCAGTAAGCTTCTTCTCGGGTGTCCTATTTTGGAAGATTTGACTGCTTTCGTTCTCTGTATGATACCAGATGAGAGTTTTGCCATGAATAGAGATGCTAACTTGAATAGCACAATCACCTTGCCACCGACTCTTTTTACCTTTACAAAGCTTGTGGTTCTCAAATTGACAAAATTTCGTTTGAATGGTGATATCTCTGTAGATTTTCCCTTGCTTAAGACCCTTCATTTGAATCATGTTTATTTTAAAAATCTTGAGAGTTTCGGTAAGCTTCTTCTCGGGTGTCCTATTTTGGAAGATTTGACTGCTTTCGTTCTCTGTATGATACCAGATGAGAGTTTTGCCATGAACAGAGATGCTAACTTGAATAGCACAATCACCTTGCCACCGACTCTTTTTACTTTTACAAAGCTTGTGGTTCTCAAATTGATAAAATTTCGTTTGAATGGTGATATCTCTGTAGATTTTCCCTTTCTTAAGACCCTTCATTTGAATCATGTTTATTTTAAAAATCTTGAGAGTTTCGGTAAGCTTCTTCTCGGGTGTCCTATTTTGGAAGATTTGACTGCTTTCGTTCTCTATATGATACCAGATGAGAGTTTTGCCATGATTAGAGATGCTAACTTGAATAGCGCAATCACCTTGCCACCGACTCTTTTTACCTTTACAAAGCTTGTGGTTCTCAAATTGACAAAATTTCGTTTGAATGGTGATATCTCTGTCGATTTTCCCTTGCTTAAGACCCTTCATTTGAATCATGTTTATTTTAAAAATCTTGAGAGTTTCAGTAAGCTTCTTCTCGGGTGTCCTATTTTGGAAGATTTGACTGCTTTCGTTCTCTGTATGATACCAGATGAGAGTTTTGCCATGAATAGAGATGCTAACTTGAATAGCACAATCACCTTGCCACCGACTCTTTTTACCTTTACAAAGCTTGTGGTTCTCAAATTGACAAAATTTCGTTTGAATGGTGATATCTCTGTAGATTTTCCCTTGCTTAAGACCCTTCATTTGAATCATGTTTATTTTAAAAATCTTGAGAGTTTCGGTAAGCTTCTTCTCGGGTGTCCTATTTTGGAAGATTTGACTGCTTTCGTTCTCTGTATGATACCAGATGAGAGTTTTGCCATGAACAGAGATGCTAACTTGAATAGCACAATCACCTTGCCACCGACTCTTTTTACTTTTACAAAGCTTGTGGTTCTCAAATTGATAAAATTTCGTTTGAATGGTGATATCTCTGTAGATTTTCCCTTTCTTAAGACCCTTCATTTGAATCAAATTTATTTTAAAAATCTTGAGAGTTTCGGTAAGCTTCTTCTCGGGTGTCCTATTTTGGAAGATTTGACTGCTTTCGTTCTCTATATGATACCAGATGAGAGTTTTGCCATGATTAGAGATGCTAACTTGAATAGCGCAATCACCTTGCCACCGACTCTTTTTACCTTTACAAAGCTTGTGGTTCTCAAATTGACAAAATTTCGTTTGAATGGTGATATCTCTGTCGATTTTCCCTTGCTTAAGACCCTTCATTTGAATCATGTTTATTTTAAAAATCTTGAGAGTTTCAGTAAGCTTCTTCTCGGGTGTCCTATTTTGGAAGATTTGACTGCTTTCGTTCTCTGTATGATACCAGATGAGAGTTTTGCCATGAATAGAGATGCTAACTTGAATAGCACAATCACCTTGCCACCGACTCTTTTTACCTTTACAAAGCTTGTGGTTCTCAAATTGACAAAATTTCGTTTGAATGGTGATATCTCTGTAGATTTTCCCTTGCTTAAGACCCTTCATTTGAATCATGTTTATTTTCAAAATCCTGAGAGTTTCAGTAAGCTTCTTCTCGGGTGTCCTATTTTGGAAGATTTGACTGCTTTCGTTCTCTATATGATACCAGATGAGGGTTTTGATTAGAGATGCTAACTTGAATAGCGCAATCACCTTGCCACCGACTCTTTTTACCTTTACAAAGCTTGTGGTTCTCAAATTGACAAAATTTCGTTTGAATGGTGATATCTCTGTCGATTTTCCCTTGCTTAAGACCCTTCATTTGAATCATGTTTATTTTAAAAATCTTGAGAGTTTCAGTAAGCTTCTTCTCGGGTGTCCTATTTTGGAAGATTTGACTGCTTTCGTTCTCTGTATGATACCAGATGAGAGTTTTGCCATGAATAGAGATGCTAACTTGAATAGCACAATCACCTTGCCACCGACTCTTTTTACCTTTACAAAGCTTGTGGTTCTCAAATTGACAAAATTTCGTTTGAATGGTGATATCTCTGTAGATTTTCCCTTGCTTAAGACCCTTCATTTGAATCATGTTTATTTTAAAAATCTTGAGAGTTTCGGTAAGCTTCTTCTCGGGTGTCCTATTTTGGAAGATTTGACTGCTTTCGTTCTCTGTATGATACCAGATGAGAGTTTTGCCATGAACAGAGATGCTAACTTGAATAGCACAATCACCTTGCCACCGACTCTTTTTACTTTTACAAAGCTTGTGGTTCTCAAATTGATAAAATTTCGTTTGAATGGTGATATCTCTGTAGATTTTCCCTTTCTTAAGACCCTTCATTTGAATCATGTTTATTTTAAAAATCTTGAGAGTTTCGGTAAGCTTCTTCTCGGGTGTCCTATTTTGGAAGATTTGACTGCTTTCGTTCTCTATATGATACCAGATGAGAGTTTTGCCATGATTAGAGATGCTAACTTGAATAGCGCAATCACCTTGCCACCGACTCTTTTTACCTTTACAAAGCTTGTGGTTCTCAAATTGACAAAATTTCGTTTGAATGGTGATATCTCTGTCGATTTTCCCTTGCTTAAGACCCTTCATTTGAATCATGTTTATTTTAAAAATCTTGAGAGTTTCAGTAAGCTTCTTCTCGGGTGTCCTATTTTGGAAGATTTGACTGCTTTCGTTCTCTGTATGATACCAGATGAGAGTTTTGCCATGAATAGAGATGCTAACTTGAATAGCACAATCACCTTGCCACCGACTCTTTTTACCTTTACAAAGCTTGTGGTTCTCAAATTGACAAAATTTCGTTTGAATGGTGATATCTCTGTAGATTTTCCATTGCTTAAGACCCTTCATTTGAATCATGTTTATTTTCAAAATCCTGAGAGTTTCAGTAAGCTTCTTCTCGGGTGTCCTATTTTGGAAGATTTGACTGCTTTCGTTCTCTATATGATACCAGATGAGAGTTTTGCCATGATTAGAGATGCTAACTTGAATAGCGCAATCACCTTGCCACCGACTCTTTTTACCTTTACAAAGCTTGTGGTTCTCAAATTGACAAAATTTCGTTTGAATGGCGATATCTCTGTAGATTTTCCCTTGCTTAAGACCCTTCATTTGAATCATGTTTATTTTAAAAATCTTGAGAGTTTCAGTAAGCTTCTTCTCGGGTGTCCTATTTTGGAAGATTTGACTGCTTTCGTTCTCTATATGATACCAGATGAGAGTTTTGCCATGAATAGAGATGCTAACTTAAATAGCACAATCAGCTTACCACCGACTCTTTTTACCTTTACAAAGCTTGTGGTTCTCAAATTGACGAAATTTCTTTGAATGGTGATATCTCTGTCGATTTGCGCTTGCTTAAGACCCTTCATTTGAATCATGTTTATTTTAAAAATCTTGAGAGTTTCAGTAAGCTTCTTCTCGGGTGTCCAATTTTGGAAGATTTGACTGCTTTCGTTCTCTATATGATACCAGATGAGAGTTTAGCCATGAACAGAGATGCTAACTTGAATAGCACAATCACCTTGCCACTGACTCTTTTTACTTTTACAAAGCTTGTGGTTCTCAAATTGACAAAATTTCGTTTGAATGGTGATATCTCTGTAGATTATCCCTTTCTTAAAACCCTTCATTTGAATCATGTTTATTTTAATAATCTTGAGAGTTTCAGTAAGCCTCTTCTCGGGTGTCCTATTTTGGAAGATTTGACTGCTTTCGTTCTCTATATGATACCAGATGTGAGTTTTGCCATGATTAGAGATGCTAACTTGAATAGCGCAATCACCTTGCCACCGACTCTTTTTACCTTTGCAAAGCTTGTGGTTCTCAAATTGACAAAATTTCGTTTGAATGGTGATATCTCTGTTGATTTTCCCTTGCTTAAGACCCTTCATTTGAATCATGTTTATTTTAAAAATCTTGAGAGTTTCAGTAAGCTTCTTCTCGGGTGTCCTATTTTGGAAGATTTGACTGCTTTCGTTCTCTATATGATACCAGATGAGAGTTTTGCCATGAATAGAGATGCTAACTTGAATAGCACAATCACCTTGCCACCGACTCTTTTTACCTTTACGAAGCTTGTGGTTCTCAAATTGACAAAATTACGTTTGAATGGTGATATCTCTGTAGATTTTACCTTTCTTAAGACCCTTCATTTGAATCATGTTTATTTTAAAAATCTTGAGAGTTTCTGTAAGCTTCTTCTCGGGTGTCCAATTTTGGAAGATTTGATTGCTTTCGTTCTCTATATGATACCAGATGAGAGTTTAGCCATGAACAGAGATGCTAACTTGAATAGCACAATCACCTTGCCACCGACTCTTTTTACTTTTACAAAGCTTGTGGTTCTCAAATTGATAAAATTTCGTTTGAATGGTGATATCTCTGTAGATTTTCCCTTTCTTAAGACCCTTCATTTGAATCATGTTTATTTTAAAAATCTTGAGAGTTTCGGTAAGCTTCTTCTCGGGTGTCCTATTTTGGAAGATTTGACTGCTTTCGTTCTCTATATGATACCAGATGAGAGTTTTGCCATGATTAGAGATGCTAACTTGAATAGCGCAATCACCTTGCCACCGACTCTTTTTACCTTTACAAAGCTTGTGGTTCTCAAATTGACAAAATTTCGTTTGAATGGTGATATCTCTGTCGATTTTCCCTTGCTTAAGACCCTTCATTTGAATCATGTTTATTTTAAAAATCTTGAGAGTTTCAGTAAGCTTCTTCTCGGGTGTCCTATTTTGGAAGATTTGACTGCTTTCGTTCTCTGTATGATACCAGATGAGAGTTTTTCCATGAATAGAGATGCTAACTTGAATAGCACAATCACCTTGCCACCGACTCTTTTTACCTTTACAAAGCTTGTGGTTCTCAAATTGACAAAATTTCGTTTGAATGGTGATATCTCTGTAGATTTTCCCTTGCTTAAGACCCTTCATTTGAATCATGTTTATTTTCAAAATCCTGAGAGTTTCAGTAAGCTTCTTCTCGGGTGTCCTATTTTGGAAGATTTGACTGCTTTCGTTCTCTATATGATACCAGATGAGAGTTTTTCCATGATTAGAGATGCTAACTTGAATAGCGCAATCACCTTGCCACCGACTCTTTTTACCTTTACAAAGCTTGTGGTTCTCAAATTGACAAAATTTCATTTGAATGATGATATCTCTGTAGATTTTCCCTTGCTTAAGACCCTTCATTTGAATCATGTTTATTTTAAAAATCTTGAGAGTTTCAGTAAGCTTCTTCTCGGGTGTCCTATTTTGGAAGATTTGACTGCTTTCGTTCTCTATATGATACCAGATGAGAGTTTTGCCATGAATAGAGATGCTAACTTGAATAGCACAATCAGCTTGCCACCGACTCTTTTTACCTTTACAAAGCTTGTGGTTCTCAAATTGACGAAATTTCTTTGAATGGTGATATCTCTGTCGATTTGCGCTTGCTTAAGACCCTTCATTTGAATCATGTTTATTTTAAAAATCTTGAGAGTTTCAGTAAGCTTCTTCTCGGGTGTCCAATTTTGGAAGATTTGACTGCTTTCGTTCTCTATATGATACTAGATGAGAGTTTAGCCATGAACAGAGATGCTAACTTGAATAGCACAATCACCTTGCCACTGACTCTTTTTACTTTTACAAAGCTTGTGGTTCTCAAATTGACAAAATTTTGTTTGAATGGTGATATCTCTGTAGATTATCCCTTTCTTAAAACCCTTCATTTGAATCATGTTTATTTTAAAAATCTTGAGAGTTTCAGTAAGCTTCTTCTCGGGTGTCCTATTTTGGAAGATTTGACTGCTTTCGTTCTCTATATGATACCAGATGAGAGTTTTGCCATGAATAGAGATGCTAACTTGAATAGCACAATCAGCTTGCCACCGACTCTTTTTAACTTTACAAAGCTTGTTGTTCTCAAATTGACAAAATTACGTTTGAATGGTGATATCTCTGTAGATTTTACCTTTCTTAAGACCCTTCATTTGAATCATGTTTATTTTAAAAATCTTGAGAGTTTCTGTAAGCTTCTTCTCGGGTGTCCAATTTTGGAAGATTTGATTGCTTTCGTTCTCTATATGATACCAGATGAGAGTTTAGCCATGAACAGAGATGCTAACTTGAATAGCACAATCACCTTGCCACCGACTCTTTTTACTTTTACAAAGCTTGTGGTTCTCAAATTGATAAAATTTCGTTTGAATGGTGATATCTCTGTAGATTTTCCCTTTCTTAAGACCCTTCATTTGAATCATGTTTATTTTAAAAATCTTGAGAGTTTCGGTAAGCTTCTTCTCGGGTGTCCTATTTTGGAAGATTTGACTGCTTTCGTTCTCTATATGATACCAGATGAGAGTTTTGCCATGATTAGAGATGCTAACTTGAATAGCGCAATCACCTTGCCACCGACTCTTTTTACCTTTACAAAGCTTGTGGTTCTCAAATTGACAAAATTTCGTTTGAATGGTGATATCTCTGTCGATTTTCCCTTGCTTAAGACCCTTCATTTGAATCATGTTTATTTTAAAAATCTTGAGAGTTTCAGTAAGCTTCTTCTCGGGTGTCCTATTTTGGAAGATTTGACTGCTTTCGTTCTCTGTATGATACCAGATGAGAGTTTTTCCATGAATAGAGATGCTAACTTGAATAGCACAATCACTTTGCCACCGACTCTTTTTACCTTTACAAAGCTTGTGGTTCTCAAATTGACAAAATTTCGTTTGAATGGTGATATCTCTGTAGATTTTCCCTTGCTTAAGACCCTTCATTTGAATCATGTTTATTTTCAAAATCCTGAGAGTTTCAGTAAGCTTCTTCTCGGGTGTCCTATTTTGGAAGATTTGACTGCTTTCGTTCTCTATATGATACCAGATGAGAGTTTTGATTAGAGATGCTAACTTGAATAGCGCAATCACCTTGCCACCGACTCTTTTTACCTTTACAAAGCTTGTGGTTCTCAAATTGACAAAATTTCATTTGAATGGTGATATCTCTGTAGATTTTCCCTTGCTTAAGACCCTTCATTTGAATCATGTTTATTTTAAAAATCTTGAGAGTTTCAGTAAGCTTCTTCTCGGGTGTCCTATTTTGGAAGATTTGACTGCTTTCGTTCTCTATATGATACCAGATGAGAGTTTTGCCATGAATAGAGATGCTAACTTGAATAGCACAATCAGCTTGCCACCGACTCTTTTTACCTTTACAAAGCTTGTGGTTCTCAAATTGACGAAATTTCTTTGAATGGTGATATCTCTGTCGATTTGCGCTTGCTTAAGACCCTTCATTTGAATCATGTTTATTTTAAAAATCTTGAGAGTTTCAGTAAGCTTCTTCTCGGGTGTCCAATTTTGGAAGATTTGACTGCTTTCGTTCTCTATATGATACCAGATGAGAGTTTAGCCATGAACAGAGATGCTAACTTGAATAGCACAATCACCTTGCCACTGACTCTTTTTACTTTTACAAAGCTTGTGGTTCTCAAATTGACAAAATTTTGTTTGAATGGTGATATCTCTGTAGATTATCCCTTTCTTAAAACCCTTCATTTGAATCATGTTTATTTTAAAAATCTTGAGAGTTTCAGTAAGCTTCTTCTCGGGTGTCCTATTTTGGAAGATTTGACTGCTTTCGTTCTCTATATGATACCAGATGAGAGTTTTGCCATGAATAGAGATGCTAACTTGAATAGCACAATCAGCTTGCCACCGACTCTTTTTAACTTTACAAAGCTTGTGGTTCTCAAATTGACGAAATTTTGTTTGAATGGTGATATCTCTGTCGATTTTCCATTGCTTAAGACCCTTCATTTGAATCATGTTTATTTTAAAAACTTGAGTGTTTTAGTAAGCTTCTTCTCGGGTGTCCAATTTTGGAAGATTTGACTGCTTTCGTTCTCTATATGATACCAGATGAGAGTTTAGCGATGAACAGAGATGCTAACTTGAATAGCACAATCACCTTGCCACCGACTCTTTTTACCTTTGCAAAGCTTGTGGTTCTCAAATTGACGAAATTTCTTTGAATGGTGATATCTCTGTCGATTTGCGCTTGCTTAAGACCCTTCATTTGAATCATGTTTATTTTAAAAATCTTGAGAGTTTTAGTAAGCTTCTTCTCTGGTGTCCTATTTTGGAAGATTTGACTGCTTTCGTTCTCTATATGATAATAAATGAGAGTTTTGCCATGAATAGAGATGCTAACTTGAATAGCACAATCACCTTTCCACCGACTCTTTTTACCTTTACAAAGCTTGTGGTTCTCAAATTGACAAAATTTCGTTTGAATGGTGATATCTCTGTTGATTTTCCCTTACTTAAGACCCTTCATTTGAATCATGTTTATTTTAAAAATCTTGAGAGTTTCAGTAAGCTTCTTCTCTGGTGTCCTATTTTGGAAGATTTGACTGCTTTCGTTCTCTATATGATACTAGATGAGAGTTTTGCCATGAATAGAGATGCTAACTTGAATAGCACAATCACCTTGCCACCGACTCTTTTTACCTTTACGAAGCTTGTGGTTCTCAAATTGACAAAATTACGTTTGAATGGTGATATCTCTGTAGATTTTACCTTTCTTAAGACCCTTCATTTGAATCATGTTTATTTTAAAAATCTTGAGAGTTTCTGTAAGCTTCTTCTCGGGTGTCCAATTTTGGAAGATTTGATTGCTTTCGTTCTCTATATGATACCAGATGAGAGTTTAGCCATGAACAGAGATGCTAACTTGAATAGCACAATCACCTTGCCACCGACTCTTTTTACTTTTACAAAGCTTGTGGTTCTCAAATTGATAAAATTTCGTTTGAATGGTGATATCTCTGTAGATTTTCCCTTTCTTAAGACCCTTCATTTGAATCATGTTTATTTTAAAAATCTTGAGAGTTTCGGTAAGCTTCTTCTCGGGTGTCCTATTTTGGAAGATTTGACTGCTTTCGTTCTCTATATGATACCAGATGAGAGTTTTGCCATGATTAGAGATGCTAACTTGAATAGCGCAATCACCTTGCCACCGACTCTTTTTACCTTTACAAAGCTTGTGGTTCTCAAATTGACAAAATTTCGTTTGAATGGTGATATCTCTGTCGATTTTCCCTTGCTTAAGACCCTTCATTTGAATCATGTTTATTTTAAAAATCTTGAGAGTTTCAGTAAGCTTCTTCTCGGGTGTCCTATTTTGGAAGATTTGACTGCTTTCGTTCTCTGTATGATACCAGATGAGAGTTTTGCCATGAATAGAGATTCTAACTTGAATAGCACAATCACCTTGCCACCGACTCTTTTTACCTTTACAAAGCTTGTGGTTCTCAAATTGACAAAATTTCGTTTGAATGGTGATATCTCTGTAGATTTTCCCTTGCTTAAGACCCTTCATTTGAATCATGTTTATTTTCAAAATCCTGAGAGTTTCAGTAAGCTTCTTCTCGGGTGTCCTATTTTGGAAGATTTGACTGCTTTCGTTCTCTATATGATACCAGATGAGAGTTTTGCCATGATTAGAGATGCTAACTTGAATAGCGCAATCACCTTGCCACCGACTCTTTTTACCTTTACAAAGCTTGTGGTTCTCAAATTGTCAAAATTTCGTTTGAATGGTGATATCTCTGTAGATTTTCCCTTGCTTAAGACCCTTCATTTGAATCATGTTTATTTTAAAAATCTTGAGAGTTTCAGTAAGCTTCTTCTCGGGTGTCCTATTTTGGAAGATTTGACTGCTTTCGTTCTCTATATGATACCAGATGAGAGTTTTGCCATGAATAGAGATGCTAACTTGAATAGCACAATCAGCTTGCCACCGACTCTTTTTACCTTTACAAAGCTTGTGGTTCTCAAATTGACGAAATTTCTTTGAATGGTGATATCTCTGTCGATTTGCGCTTGCTTAAGACCCTTCATTTGAATCATGTTTATTTTAAAAATCTTGAGAGTTTCAGTAAGCTTCTTCTCGGGTGTCCAATTTTGGAAGATTTGACTGCTTTCGTTCTCTATATGATACCAGATGAGAGTTTAGCCATGAACAGAGATGCTAACTTGGATAGCACAATCACCTTGCCACTGACTCTTTTTACTTTTACAAAGCTTGTGGTTCTCAAATTGACAAAATTTCGTTTGAATGGTGATATCTCTGTAGATTATCCCTTTCTTAAAACCCTTCATTTGAATCATGTTTATTTTAAAAATCTTGAGAGTTTCAGTAAGCTTCTTCTCGGGTGTCCTATTTTGGAAGATTTGACTGCTTTCGTTCTCTGTATGATACCAGATGAGAGTTTTGCCATGAATAGAGATTCTAACTTGAATAGCACAATCACCTTGCCACCGACTCTTTTTACCTTTACAAAGCTTGTGGTTCTCAAATTGACAAAATTTCGTTTGAATGGTGATATCTCTGTAGATTTTCCCTTGCTTAAGACCCTTCATTTGAATCATGTTTATTTTCAAAATCCTGAGAGTTTCAGTAAGCTTCTTCTCGGGTGTCCTATTTTGGAAGATTTGACTGCTTTCGTTCTCTATATGATACCAGATGAGAGTTTTGCCATGATTAGAGATGCTAACTTGAATAGCGCAATCACCTTGCCACCGACTCTTTTTACCTTTACAAAGCTTGTGGTTCTCAAATTGTCAAAATTTCGTTTGAATGGTGATATCTCTGTAGATTTTCCCTTGCTTAAGACCCTTCATTTGAATCATGTTTATTTTAAAAATCTTGAGAGTTTCAGTAAGCTTCTTCTCGGGTGTCCTATTTTGGAAGATTTGACTGCTTTCGTTCTCTATATGATACCAGATGAGAGTTTTGCCATGAATAGAGATGCTAACTTGAATAGCACAATCAGCTTGCCACCGACTCTTTTTACCTTTACAAAGCTTGTGGTTCTCAAATTGACGAAATTTCTTTGAATGGTGATATCTCTGTCGATTTGCGCTTGCTTAAGACCCTTCATTTGAATCATGTTTATTTTAAAAATCTTGAGAGTTTCAGTAAGCTTCTTCTCGGGTGTCCAATTTTGGAAGATTTGACTGCTTTCGTTCTCTATATGATACCAGATGAGAGTTTAGCCATGAACAGAGATGCTAACTTGGATAGCACAATCACCTTGCCACTGACTCTTTTTACTTTTACAAAGCTTGTGGTTCTCAAATTGACAAAATTTCGTTTGAATGGTGATATCTCTGTAGATTATCCCTTTCTTAAAACCCTTCATTTGAATCATGTTTATTTTAAAAATCTTGAGAGTTTCAGTAAGCTTCTTCTCGGGTGTCCTATTTTGGAAGATTTGACTGCTTTCGTTCTCTATATGATACCAGATGAGAGTTTTGCCATGAATAGAGATGCTGACTTGAATAGCACAATCAGCTTGCCACCGACTCTTTTTAACTTTACAAAGCTTGTGGTTCTCAAATTGACGAAATTTTGTTTGAATGGTGATATCTCTGTCGATTTTCCATTGCTTAAGACCCTTCATTTGAATCATGTTTATTTTAAAAACTTGAGTGTTTTAGTAAGCTTCTTCTCGGGTGTCCAATTTTGGAAGATTTGACTGCTTTCGTTCTCTATATGATACCAGATGAGAGTTTAGCGATGAACAGAGATGCTAACTTGAATAGCACAATCACCTTGCCACCGACTCTTTTTACTTTTACAAAGCTTGTGGTTCTCAAATTGACAAAATTTCTTTTAAATGGTGATATCTCTGTAGATTTTCCCTTTCTTAAGACCCTTCATTCGAATCATGTTTATTTTAAAAATCTTGAGAGTTTTAGTAAGCTTCTTCTCGGGTGTCCTATTTTGGAAGATTTGACTGCTTTCGTTCTCTATATGATAATAAATGAGAGTTTTGCCATGAATAGAGATGCTAACTTGAATAGCACAATCACCTTTCCACCGACTCTTTTTACCTTTACAAAGCTTGTGGTTCTCAAATTGACAAAATTTCGTTTGAATGGTGATATCTCTGTAGATTTTACCTTTCTTAAGACCCTTCATTTGAATCATGTTTATTTTAAAAATCTTGAGAGTTTCTGTAAGCTTCTTCTCGGGTGTCCAATTTTGGAAGATTTGATTGCTTTCGTTCTCTATATGATACCAGATGAGAGTTTAGCCATGAACAGAGATGCTAACTTGAATAGCACAATCACCTTGCCACCGACTCTTTTTACTTTTACAAAGCTTGTGGTTCTCAAATTGATAAAATTTCGTTTGAATGGTGATATCTCTGTAGATTTTCCCTTTCTTAAGACCCTTCATTTGAATCATGTTTATTTTAAAAATCTTGAGAGTTTCGGTAAGCTTCTTCTCGGGTGTCCTATTTTGGAAGATTTGACTGCTTTCGTTCTCTATATGATACCAGATGAGAGTTTTGCCATGATTAGAGATGCTAACTTGAATAGCGCAATCACCTTGCCACCGACTCTTTTTACCTTTACAAAGCTTGTGGTTCTCAAATTGACAAAATTTCGTTTGAATGGTGATATCTCTGTCGATTTTCCCTTGCTTAAGACCCTTCATTTGAATCATGTTTATTTTAAAAATCTTGAGAGTTTCAGTAAGCTTCTTCTCGGGTGTCATATTTTGGAAGATTTGACTGCTTTCGTTCTCTGTATGATACCAGATGAGAGTTTTGCCATGAATAGAGATGCTAACTTGAATAGCACAATCACCTTGCCACCGACTCTTTTTACCTTTACAAAGCTTGTGGTTCTCAAATTGACAAAATTTCGTTTGAATGGTGATATCTCTGTAGATTTTCCCTTGCTTAAGACCCTTCATTTGAATCATGTTTATTTTCAAAATCCTGAGAGTTTCAGTAAGCTTCTTCTCGGGTGTCCTATTTTGGAAGATTTGACTGCTTTCGTTCTCTATATGATACCAGATGAGAGTTTTTCCATGATTAGAGATGCTAACTTGAATAGCGCAATCACCTTGCCACCGACTCTTTTTACCTTTACAAAGCTTGTGGTTCTCAAATTGACAAAATTTCGTTTGAATGGTGATATCTCTGTAGATTTTCCCTTGCTTAAGACCCTTCATTTGAATCATGTTTATTTTAAAAATCTTGAGAGTTTCAGTAAGCTTCTTCTCGGGTGTCCTATTTTGGAAGATTTGACTGCTTTCGTTCTCTATATGATACCAGATGAGAGTTTTGCCATGAATAGAGATGCTAACTTGAATAGCACAATCAGCTTGCCACCGACTCTTTTTACCTTTACAAAGCTTGTGGTTCTCAAATTGACGAAATTTCTTTGAATGGTGATATCTCTGTCGATTTGCGCTTGCTTAAGACCCTTCATTTGAATCATGTTTATTTTAAAAATCTTGAGAGTTTCAGTAAGCTTCTTCTCGGGTGTCCAATTTTGGAAGATTTGACTGCTTTCGTTCTCTATATGATACCAGATGAGAGTTTAGCCATGAACAGAGATGCTAACTTGAATAGCACAATCACCTTGCCACTGACTCTTTTTACTTTTACAAAGCTTGTGGTTCTCAAATTGACAAAATTTCGTTTGAATGGTGATATCTCTGTAGATTATCCCTTTCTTAAAACCCTTCATTTGAATCATGTTTATTTTAAAAATCTTGAGAGTTTCAGTAAGCTTCTTCTCGGGTGTCCTATTTTGGAAGATTTGACTGCTTTCGTTCTCTATATGATACCAGATGAGAGTTTTGCCATGATTAGAGATGCTAACTTGAATAGCGCAATCACCTTGCCACCGACTCTTTTTACCTTTACAAAGCTTGTGGTTCTCAAATTGACAAAATTTCGTTTGAATGGTGATATCTCTGTCGATTTTCCCTTGCTTAAGACCCTTCATTTGAATCATGTTTATTTTAAAAATCTTGAGAGTTTCAGTAAGCTTCTTCTCGAGTGTCCTATTTTGGAAGATTTGACTGCTTTCGTTCTCTATATGATACCAGATGAGAGTTTTGCCATGAATAGAGATGCTAACTTGAATAGCACAATCACCTTGCCACCGACTCTTTTTACCTATACGAAGCTTGTGGTTCTCAAATTGACAAAATTACATTTGAATGGTGATATCTCTGTAGATTTTACCTTTCTTAAGACCCTTCATTTGAATCATGTTTATTTTAAAAATCTTGAGAGTTTCAGTAAGCTTCTTCTCGGGTGTCCAATTTTGGAAGATTTGACTGCTTTCGTTCTCTATATGATACCAGATGAGAGTTTAGCCATGAACAGAGATGCTAACTTGAATAGCACAATCACCTTGCCACTGACTCTTTTTACTTTTACAAAGCTTGTGGTTCTCAAATTGACAAAATTTCGTTTGAATGGTGATATCTCTGTAGATTATCCCTTTCTTAAAACCCTTCATTTGAATCATGTTTATTTTAATAATCTTGAGAGTTTCAGTAAGCTTCTTCTCGGGTGTCCTATTTTGGAAGATTTGACTGCTTTCGTTCTCTATATGATACCAGATGTGAGTTTTGCCATGATTAGAGATGCTAACTTGAATAGCGCAATCACCTTGCCACCGACTCTTTTTACCTTTGCAAAGCTTGTGGTTCTCAAATTGACAAAATTTCGTTTAAATGGTGATATCTCTGTAGATTTTCCCTTGCTTAAGACCCTTCATTTGAATCATGTTTATTTTAAAAATCTTGAGAGTTTCAGTAAGCTTCTTCTCGGGTGTCCTATTTTGGAAGATTTGACTGCTTTCGTTCTCTATATGATACCAGATGAGAGTTTTGCCATGAATAGAGATGCTAACTTGAATAGCACAATCAGCTTGCCACCGACTCTTTTTACCTTTACAAAGCTTGTGGTTCTCAAATTGACGAAATTTCTTTGAATGGTGATATCTCTGTCGATTTGCGCTTGCTTAAGACCCTTCATTTGAATCATGTTTATTTTAAAAATCTTGAGAGTTTCAGTAAGCTTCTTCTCGGGTGTCCAATTTTGGAAGATTTGACTGCTTTCGTTCTCTATATGATACCAGATGAGAGTTTAGCCATGAACAGAGATGCTAACTTGAATAGCACAATCACCTTGCCACTGACTCTTTTTACTTTTACAAAGCTTGTGGTTCTCAAATTGACAAAATTTCGTTTGAATGGTGATATCTCTGTAGATTATCCCTTTCTTAAAACCCTTCATTTGAATCATGTTTATTTTAAAAATCTTGAGAGTTTCAGTAAGCTTCTTCTCGGGTGTCCTATTTTGGAAGATTTGACTGCTTTCGTTCTCTATATGATACCAGATGAGAGTTTTGCCATGATTAGAGATGCTAACTTGAATAGCGCAATCACCTTGCCACCGACTCTTTTTACCTTTACAAAGCTTGTGGTTCTCAAATTGACAAAATTTCGTTTGAATGGTGATATCTCTGTCGATTTTCCCTTGCTTAAGACCCTTCATTTGAATCATGTTTATTTTAAAAATCTTGAGAGTTTCAGTAAGCTTCTTCTCGAGTGTCCTATTTTGGAAGATTTGACTGCTTTCGTTCTCTATATGATACCAGATGAGAGTTTTGCCATGAATAGAGATGCTAACTTGAATAGCACAATCACCTTGCCACCGACTCTTTTTACCTATACGAAGCTTGTGGTTCTCAAATTGACAAAATTACATTTGAATGGTGATATCTCTGTAGATTTTACCTTTCTTAAGACCCTTCATTTGAATCATGTTTATTTTAAAAATCTTGAGAGTTTCAGTAAGCTTCTTCTCGGGTGTCCAATTTTGGAAGATTTGACTGCTTTCGTTCTCTATATGATACCAGATGAGAGTTTAGCCATGAACAGAGATGCTAACTTGAATAGCACAATCACCTTGCCACTGACTCTTTTTACTTTTACAAAGCTTGTGGTTCTCAAATTGACAAAATTTCGTTTGAATGGTGATATCTCTGTAGATTATCCCTTTCTTAAAACCCTTCATTTGAATCATGTTTATTTTAATAATCTTGAGAGTTTCAGTAAGCTTCTTCTCGGGTGTCCTATTTTGGAAGATTTGACTGCTTTCGTTCTCTATATGATACCAGATGTGAGTTTTGCCATGATTAGAGATGCTAACTTGAATAGCGCAATCACCTTGCCACCGACTCTTTTTACCTTTGCAAAGCTTGTGGTTCTCAAATTGACAAAATTTCGTTTGAATGGTGATATCTCTGTTGATTTTCCCTTGCTTAAGACCCTTCATTTGAATCATGTTTATTTTAAAAATCTTGAGAGTTTCAGTAAGCTTCTTCTCGGGTGTCCTATTTTGGAAGATTTGACTACTTTCGTTCTCTATATGATACCAGATGAGAGTTTTGCCATGAATAGAGATGCTAACTTGAATAGCACAATCACCTTGCCACCGACTCTTTTTACCTTTACGAAGCTTGTGGTTCTCAAATTGACAAAATTACGTTTGAATGGTGATATCTCTGTAGATTTTACCTTTCTTAAGACCCTTCATTTGAATCATGTTTATTTTAAAAATCTTGAGAGTTTCTGTAAGCTTCTTCTCGGGTGTCCAATTTTGGAAGATTTGATTGCTTTCGTTCTCTATATGATACCAGATGAGAGTTTAGCCATGAACAGAGATGCTAACTTGAATAGCACAATCACCTTGCCACCGACTCTTTTTACTTTTACAAAGCTTGTGGTTCTCAAATTGATAAAATTTCGTTTGAATGGTGATATCTCTGTAGATTTTCCCTTTCTTAAGACCCTTCATTTGAATCATGTTTATTTTAAAAATCTTGAGAGTTTCGGTAAACTTCTTCTCGGGTGTCCTATTTTGGAAGATTTGACTGCTTTCGTTCTCTATATGATACCAGATGAGAGTTTTGCCATGATTAGAGATGCTAACTTGAATAGCGCAATCACCTTGCCACCGACTCTTTTTACCTTTACAAAGCTTGTGGTTCTCAAATTGACAAAATTTCGTTTGAATGGTGATATCTCTGTCGATTTTCCCTTGCTTAAGACCCTTCATTTGAATCATGTTTATTTTAAAAATCTTGAGAGTTTCAGTAAGCTTCTTCTCGGGTGTCCTATTTTGGAAGATTTGACTGCTTTCGTTCTCTGTATGATACCAGATGAGAGTTTTTCCATGAATAGAGATGCTAACTTGAATAGCACAATCACCTTGCCACCGACTCTTTTTACCTTTACAAAGCTTGTGGTTCTCAAATTGACAAAATTTCGTTTGAATGGTGATATCTCTGTAGATTTTCCCTTGCTTAAGACCCTTCATTTGAATCATGTTTATTTTCAAAATCCTGAGAGTTTCAGTAAGCTTCTTCTCGGGTGTCCTATTTTGGAAGATTTGACTGCTTTCGTTCTCTATATGATACCAGATGAGAGTTTTGCCATGATTAGAGATGCTAACTTGAATAGCGCAATCACCTTGCCACCGACTCTTTTTACCTTTACAAAGCTTGTGGTTCTCAAATTGACAAAATTTCATTTGAATGGTGATATCTCTGTAGATTTTCCCTTGCTTAAGACCCTTCATTTGAATCATGTTTATTTTAAAAATCTTGAGAGTTTCAGTAAGCTTCTTCTCGGGTGTCCTATTTTGGAAGATTTGACTGCTTTCGTTCTCTATATGATACCAGATGAGAGTTTTGCCATGAATAGAGATGCTAACTTGAATAGCACAATCAGCTTGCCACCGACTCTTTTTACCTTTACAAAGCTTGTGGTTCTCAAATTGACGAAATTTCTTTGAATGGTGATATCTCTGTCGATTTGCGCTTGCTTAAGACCCTTCATTTGAATCATGTTTATTTTAAAAATCTTGAGAGTTTCAGTAAGCTTCTTCTCGGGTGTCCAATTTTGGAAGATTTGACTGCTTTCGTTCTCTATATGATACCAGATGAGAGTTTAGCCATGAACAGAGATGCTAACTTGAATAGCACAATCACCTTGCCACTGACTCTTTTTACTTTTACAAAGCTTGTGGTTCTCAAATTGACAAAATTTTGTTTGAATGGTGATATCTCTGTAGATTATCCCTTTCTTAAAACCCTTCATTTGAATCATGTTTATTTTAAAAATCTTGAGAGTTTCAGTAAGCTTCTTCTCGGGTGTCCTATTTTGGAAGATTTGACTGCTTTCGTTCTCTATATGATACCAGATGAGAGTTTTGCCATGAATAGAGATGCTAACTTGAATAGCACAATCAGCTTGCCACCGACTCTTTTTAACTTTACAAAGCTTGTGGTTCTCAAATTGACGAAATTTTGTTTGAATGGTGATATCTCTGTCGATTTTCCATTGCTTAAGACCCTTCATTTGAATCATGTTTATTTTAAAAACTTGAGTGTTTTAGTAAGCTTCTTCTCGGGTGTCCAATTTTGGAAGATTTGACTGCTTTCGTTCTCTATATGATACCAGATGAGAGTTTAGCGATGAACAGAGATGCTAACTTGAATAGCACAATCACCTTGCCACCGACTCTTTTTACTTTTACAAAGCTTGTGGTTCTCAAATTGATAAAATTTCGTTTGAATGGTGATATCTCTGTAGATTTTCCCTTTCTTAAGACCCTTCATTTGAATCATGTTTATTTTAAAAATCTTGAGAGTTTCGGTAAGCTTCTTCTCGGGTGTCCTATTTTGGAAGATTTGACTGCTTTCGTTCTCTATATGATACCAGATGAGAGTTTTGCCATGAATAGAGATGCTAACTTGAATAGCACAATCACCTTGCCACCGACACTTTTTACCTTTACGAAGCTTGTGGTTCTTAAATTGACAAAATTACGTTTGAATGGTGATATCTCTGTAGATTTTACCTTTCTTAAGACCCTTCATTTGAATCATGTTTATTTTAAAAATCTTGAGAGTTTCTGTAAGCTTCTTCTCGGGTGTCCAATTTTGGAAGATTTGATTGCTTTCGTTCTCTATATGATACCAGATGAGAGTTTAGCCATGAACAGAGATGCTAACTTGAATAGCACAATCACCTTGCCACCGACTCTTTTTACTTTTACAAAGCTTGTGGTTCTCAAATTGATAAAATTTCGTTTGAATGGTGATATCTCTGTAGATTTTCCCTTTCTTAAGACCCTTCATTTGAATCATGTTTATTTTAAAAATCTTGAGAGTTTCGGTAAGCTTCTTCTCGGGTGTCCTATTTTGGAAGATTTGACTGCTTTCGTTCTCTATATGATACCAGATGAGAGTTTTGCCATGATTAGAGATGCTAACTTGAATAGCGCAATCGCCTTGCCACCGACTCTTTTTACCTTTACAAAGCTTGTGGTTCTCAAATTGACAAAATTTCGTTTGAATGGTGATATCTCTGTCGATTTTCCCTTGCTTAAGACCCTTCATTTGAATCATGTTTATTTTAAAAATCTTGAGAGTTTCAGTAAGCTTCTTCTCGGGTGTCCTATTTTGGAAGATTTGACTGCTTTCGTTCTCTGTATGATACCAGATGAGAGTTTTGCCATGAATAGAGATTCTAACTTGAATAGCACAATCACCTTGCCACCGACTCTTTTTACCTTTACAAAGCTTGTGGTTCTCAAATTGACAAAATTTCGTTTGAATGGTGATATCTCTGTAGATTTTCCCTTGCTTAAGACCCTTCATTTGAATCATGTTTATTTTCAAAATCCTGAGAGTTTCAGTAAGCTTCTTCTCGGGTGTCCTATTTTGGAAGATTTGACTGCTTTCGTTCTCTATATGATACCAGATGAGAGTTTTGCCATGATTAGAGATGCTAACTTGAATAGCGCAATCACCTTGCCACCGACTCTTTTTACCTTTACAAAGCTTGTGGTTCTCAAATTGACAAAATTTCGTTTGAATGGTGATATCTCTGTAGATTTTCCCTTGCTTAAGACCCTTCATTTGAATCATGTTTATTTTAAAAATCTTGAGAGTTTCAGTAAGCTTCTTCTCGGGTGTCCTATTTTGGAAGATTTGACTGCTTTCGTTCTCTATATGATACCAGATGAGAGTTTTGCCATGAATAGAGATGCTAACTTGAATAGCACAATCAGCTTGCCACCGACTCTTTTTACCTTTACAAAGCTTGTGGTTCTCAAATTGACGAAATTTCATTGAATGGTTATATCTCTGTCGATTTGCGCTTGCTTAAGACCCTTCATTTGAATCATGTTTATTTTAAAAATCTTGAGAGTTTCAGTAAGCTTCTTCTCGGGTGTCCAATTTTGGAAGATTTGACTGCTTTCGTTCTCTATATGATACCAGATGAGAGTTTAGCCATGAACAGAGATGCCAACTTGGATAGCACAATCACCTTGCCACTGACTCTTTTTACTTTTACAAAGCTTGTGGTTCTCAAATTGACAAAATTTCGTTTGAATGGTGATATCTCTGTAGATTATCCCTTTCTTAAAACCCTTCATTTGAATCATGTTTATTTTAAAAATCTTGAGAGTTTTAGTAAGCTTCTTCTCGGGTGTCCTATTTTGGAAGATTTGACTGCTTTCGTTCTCTATATGATACCAGATGAGAGTTTTGCCATGAATAGAGATGCTAACTTGAATAGCACAATCAGCTTGCCACCGACTCTTTTTAACTTTACAAAGCTTGTGGTTCTCAAATTGACGAAATTTTGTTTGAATGGTGATATCTCTGTCGATTTTCCATTGCTTAAGACCCTTCATTTGAATCATGTTTATTTTAAAAACTTGAGTGTTTTAGTAAGCTTCTTCTCGGGTGTCCAATTTTGGAAGATTTGACTGCTTTCGTTCTCTATATGATACCAGATGAGAGTTTAGCGATGAACAGAGATGCTAACTTGAATAGCACAATCACCTTGCCACCGACTCTTTTTACTTTTACAAAGCTTGTGGTTCTCAAATTGACAAAATTTCTTTTAAATGGTGATATCTCTGTAGATTTTCCCTTTCTTAAGACCCTTCATTCGAATCATGTTTATTTTAAAAATCTTGAGAGTTTTAGTAAGCTTCTTCTCGGGTGTCCTATTTTGGAAGATTTGACTGCTTTCGTTCTCTATATGGTAATAATTGAGAGTTTTGCCATGAATAGAGATGCTAACTTGAATAGCACAATCACCTTTCCACCGACTCTTTTTACCTTTAAAAAGCTTGTGGTTCTCAAATTGACAAAATTTCGTTTGAATGGTGATATCTCTGTTGATTTTCCCTTGCTTAAGACCCTTCATTTGAATCATGTTTATTTTAAAAATCTTGAGAGTTTCAGTAAGCTTCTTCTCGGGTGTCCTATTTTGGAAGATTTGACTGCTTTCGTTCTCTATATGATACCAGATGAGAGTTTTGCCATGAATAGAGATGCTAACTTGAATAGCACAATCACCTTGCCAGCGACTCTTTTTACCTTTACGAAGCTTGTGGTTCTCAAATTGACAAAATTACATTTGAATGGTGATATCTCTGTAGATTTTCCCTTTCTTAAGACCCTTCATTTGAATCATGTTTATTTTAAAAATCTTGAGAGTTTCTGTAAGCTTCTTCTCGGGTGTCCAATTTTGGAAGATTTGATTGCTTTCGTTCTCTATATGATACCAGATGAGAGTTTAGCCATGAACAGAGATGCTAACTTGAATAGCACAATCACCTTGCCACCGACTCTTTTTACTTTTACAAAGCTTGTGGTTCTCAAATTGATAAAATTTCGTTTGAATGGTGATATCTCTGTAGATTTTCCCTTTCTTAAGACCCTTCATTTGAATCATGTTTATTTTAAAAATCTTGAGAGTTTCGGTAAGCTTCTTCTCGGGTGTCCTATTTTGGAAGATTTGACTGCTTTCGTTCTCTATATGATACCAGATGAGAGTTTTGCCATGATTAGAGATGCTAACTTGAATAGCGCAATCACCTTGCCACCGACTCTTTTTACCTTTACAAAGCTTGTGGTTCTCAAATTGACAAAATTTCGTTTGAATGGTGATATCTCTGTCGATTTTCCCTTGCTTAAGACCCTTCATTTGAATCATGTTTATTTTCAAAATCTTGAGAGTTTCAGTAAGCTTCTTCTCGGGTGTCATATTTTGGAAGATTTGACTGCTTTCGTTCTCTGTATGATACCAGATGAGAGTTTTGCCATGAATAGAGATGCTAACTTGAATAGCACAATCACCTTGCCACCGACTCTTTTTACCTTTACAAAGCTTGTGGTTCTTAAATTGACAAAATTTCGTTTGAATGGTGATATCTCTGTAGATTTTCCCTTGCTTAAGACCCTTCATTTGAATCATGTTTATTTTCAAAATCCTGAGAGTTTCAGTAAGCTTCTTCTCGGGTGTCCTATTTTGGAAGATTTGACTGCTTTCGTTCTCTATATGATACCAGATGAGAGTTTTGCCATGATTAGAGATGCTAACTTGAATAGCGCAATCACCTTGCCACCGACTCTTTTTACCTCTACAAAGCTTGTGGTTCTCAAATTGACAAAATTTCGTTTGAATGGTGATATCTCTGTAGATTTTCCCTTGCTTAAGACCCTTCATTTGAATCATGTTTATTTTAAAAATCTTGAGAGTTTCAGTAAGCTTCTTCTCGGGTGTCCTATTTTGGAAGATTTGACTGCTTTCGTTCTCTATATGATACCAGATGAGAGTTTTGCCATGAATAGAGATGCTAACTTGAATAGCACAATCAGCTTGCCACCGACTCTTTTTACCTTTACAAAGCTTGTGGTTCTCAAATTGACGAAATTTCTTTGAATGGTTATATCTCTGTCGATTTGCGCTTGCTTAAGACCCTTCATTTGAATCATGTTTATTTTAAAAGTCTTGAGAGTTTCAGTAAGCTTCTTCTCGGGTGTCCAATTTTGGAAGATTTGACTGCTTTCGTTCTCTATATGATACCAGATGAGAGTTTAGCCATGAACAGAGATGCTAACTTGAATAGCACAATCACCTTGCCACTGACTCTTTTTACTTTTACAAAGCTTGTGTTCTCAAATTGACAAAATTTCGTTTGAATGGTGATATCTCTGTAGATTATCCCTTTCTTAAAACCCTTCATTTGAATCATGTTTATTTTAAAAATCTTGAGAGTTTCAGTAAGCTTCTTCTCGGGTGTCCTATTTTGGAAGATTTGACTGCTTTCGTTCTCTATATGATACCAGATGAGAGTTTTGCCATGATTAGAGATGCTAACTTGAATAGCGCAATCACCTTGCCACCGACTCTTTTTACCTTTACAAAGCTTGTGGTTCTCAAATTGACAAAATTTCGTTTGAATGGTGATATCTCTGTCGATTTTCCCTTGCTTAAGACCCTTCATTTGAATCATGTTTATTTTAAAAATCTTGAGAGTTTCAGTAAGCTTCTTCTCGGGTGTCCTATTTTGGAAGATTTGACTGCTTTCGTTCTCTGTATGATACCAGATGAGAGTTTTGCCATGAATAGAGATGCTAACTTGAATAGCACAATCACCTTGCCACCGACTCTTTTTACCTTTACAAAGCTTGTGCTTCTCAAATTGACAAAATTTCGTTTGAATGGTGATATCTCTGTAGATTTTCCCTTGCTTAAGACCCTTCATTTGAATCATGTTTATTTTCAAAATCCTGAGAGTTTCAGTAAGCTTCTTCTCGGGTGTCCTATTTTGGAAGATTTGACTGCTTTCGTTCTCTATATGATACCAGATGAGAGTTTTGCCATGATTAGAGATGCTAACTTGAATAGCGCAATCACCTTGCCACCGACTCTTTTTACCTTTACAAAGCTTGCGGTTCTCAAATTGACAAAATTTCGTTTGAATGGTGATATCTCTGTAGATTTTCCCTTGCTTAAGACCCTTCATTTGAATCATGTTTATTTTAAAAATCTTGAGAGTTTCAGTAAGCTTCTTGTCGGGTGTCCTATTTTGGAAGATTTGACTGCTTTCGTTCTCTATATGATACCAGATGAGAGTTTTGCCATGAATAGAGATGCTAACTTGAATAGCACAATCAGCTTGCCACCGACTCTTTTTACCTTTACAAAGCTTGTGGTTCTCAAATTGACGAAATTTCTTTGAATGGTTATATCTCTGTCGATTTGCGCTTGCTTAAGACCCTTCATTTGAATCATGTTTATTTTAAAAGTCTTGAGAGTTTCAGTAAGCTTCTTCTCGGGTGTCCAATTTTGGAAGATTTGACTGCTTTCGTTCTCTATATGATACCAGATGAGAGTTTAGCCATGAACAGAGATGCTAACTTGAATAGCACAATCACCTTGCCACTGACTCTTTTTACTTTTACAAAGCTTGTGTTCTCAAATTGACAAAATTTCGTTTGAATGGTGATATCTCTGTAGATTATCCCTTTCTTAAAACCCTTCATTTGAATCATGTTTATTTTAAAAATCTTGAGAGTTTCAGTAAGCTTCTTCTCGGGTGTCCTATTTTGGAAGATTTGACTGCTTTCGTTCTCTATATGATACCAGATGAGAGTTTTGCCATGATTAGAGATGCTAACTTGAATAGCGCAATCACCTTGCCACCGACTCTTTTTACCTTTACAAAGCTTGTGGTTCTCAAATTGACAAAATTTCGTTTGAATGGTGATATCTCTGTCGATTTTCCCTTGCTTAAGACCCTTCATTTGAATCATGTTTATTTTAAAAATCTTGAGAGTTTCAGTAAGCTTCTTCTCGGGTGTCCTATTTTGGAAGATTTGACTGCTTTCGTTCTCTGTATGATACCAGATGAGAGTTTTGCCATGAATAGAGATGCTAACTTGAATAGCACAATCACCTTGCCACCGACTCTTTTTACCTTTACAAAGCTTGTGCTTCTCAAATTGACAAAATTTCGTTTGAATGGTGATATCTCTGTAGATTTTCCCTTGCTTAAGACCCTTCATTTGAATCATGTTTATTTTCAAAATCCTGAGAGTTTCAGTAAGCTTCTTCTCGGGTGTCCTATTTTGGAAGATTTGACTGCTTTCGTTCTCTATATGATACCAGATGAGAGTTTTGCCATGATTAGAGATGCTAACTTGAATAGCGCAATCACCTTGCCACCGACTCTTTTTACCTTTACAAAGCTTGCGGTTCTCAAATTGACAAAATTTCGTTTGAATGGTGATATCTCTGTAGATTTTCCCTTGCTTAAGACCCTTCATTTGAATCATGTTTATTTTAAAAATCTTGAGAGTTTCAGTAAGCTTCTTGTCGGGTGTCCTATTTTGGAAGATTTGACTGCTTTCGTTCTCTATATGATACCAGATGAGAGTTTTGCCATGAATAGAGATGCTAACTTGAATAGCACAATCAGCTTGCCACCGACTCTTTTTACCTTTACAAAGCTTGTGGTTCTCAAATTGACGAAATTTCTTTGAATGGTGATATCTCTGTCGATTTGCGCTTGCTTAAGACCCTTCATTTGAATCATGTTTATTTTAAAAATCTAGAGAGTTTCAGTAAGCTTCTTCTCGGGTGTCCAATTTTGGAAGATTTGACTGCTTTCGTTCTCTATATGAAACCAGATGAGAGTTTAGCCATGAACAGAGATGCTAACTTGAATAGCACAATCACCTTGCCCCTGACTCTTTTTACTTTTACAAAGCTTGTGGTTCTCAAATTGACAAAATTTCGTTTGAATGGTGATATCTCTGTAGATTATCCCTTTCTTAAAACCCTTCATTTGAATCATGTTTATTTTAAAAATCTTGAGAGTTTCAGTAAGCTTCTTCTCGGGTGTCCTATTTTGGAAGATTTGACTGCTTTCGTTCTCTATATGATACCAGATGAGAGTTTTGCCATGAATAGAGATGCTAACTTGAATAGCACAATCAGCTTGCCACCGACTCTTTTTAACTTTACAAAGCTTGTGGTTCTCAAATTGACGAAATTTTGTTTGAATGGTGATATCTCTGTCGATTTTCCATTGCTTAAGACCCTTCATTTGAATCATGTTTATTTTAAAAACTTGAGTGTTTTAGTAAGCTTCTTCTCGGGTGTCCAATTTTGGAAGATTTGACTGCTTTCGTTCTCTATATGATACCAGATGAGAGTTTAGCGATGAACAAAGATGCTAACTTGAATAGCACAATCACCTTGCCACCGACTCTTTTTACTTTTACAAAGCTTGTGGTTCTCAAATTGACAAAATTTCTTTTAAATGGTGATATCTCTGTAGATTTTCCCTTTCTTAAGACCCTTCATTCGAATCATGTTTATTTTAAAAATCTTGAGAGTTTTAGTAAGCTTCTTCTCGGGTGTCCTATTTTGGAAGATTTGACTGCTTTCGTTCTCTATATGATAATAAATGAGAGTTTTGCCATGAATAGAGATGCTAACTTGAATAGCACAATCACCTTTCCACCGACTCTTTTTACCTTTACAAAGCTTGTGGTTCTCAAATTGACAAAATTTCGTTTGAATGGTGATATCTCTGTTGATTTTCCCTTGCTTAAGACCCTTCATTTGAATCATGTTTATTTTCAAAATCTTTAGAGTTTCAGTAAGCTTCTTCTCGGGTGTCCTATTTTGGAAGATTTGACTGCTTTCGTTCTCTATATGATACCAGATGAGAGTTTTGCCATGAATAGAGATGCTAACTTGAATAGCACAATCACCTTGCCACCGACTCTTTTTACCTTTACGAAGCTTGTGGTTCTCAAATTGACAAAATTACATTTGAATGGTGATATCTCTGTAGATTTTACCTTTCTTAAGACCCTTCATTTGAATCATGTTTATTTTAAAAATCTTGAGAGTTTCTGTAAGCTTCTTCTCGGGTGTCCAATTTTGGAAGATTTGATTGCTTTCGTTCTCTATATGATACCAGATGAGAGTTTAGCCATGAACAGAGATGCTAACTTGAATAGAACAATCACCTTGCCACCGACTCTTTTTACTTTTACAAAGCTTGTGGTTCTCATATTGATAAAATTTCGTTTGAATGGTGATATCTCTGTAGATTTTCCCTTTCTTAAGACCCTTCATTTGAATCATGTTTATTTTAAAAATCTTGAGAGTTTCGGTAAGCTTCTTCTCGGGTGTCCTATTTTAGAAGATTTGACTGCTTTCGTTCTCTATATGATACCAGATGAGAGTTTTGCCATGATTAGAGATGCTAACTTGAATAGCGCAATCACCTTGCCACCGACTCTTTTTACCTTTACAAAGCTTGTGGTTCTCAAATTGACAAAATTTCGTTTGAATGGTGATATCTCTGTCGATTTTCCCTTGCTTAAGACCCTTCATTTGAATCATGTTTATTTTAAAAATCTTGAGAGTTTCAGTAAGATTCTTCTCGGGTGTCCTATTTTGGAAGATTTGACTGCTTTCGTTCTCTGTATGATACCAGATGAGAGTTTTGCCATGAATAGAGATGCTAACTTGAATAGCACAATCACCTTGCCACCGACTCTTTTTACCTTTACAAAGCTTGTGGTTCTCTAATTGACAAAATTTCGTTTGAATGGTGATATCTCTGTAGATTTTCCCTTGCTTAAGACCCTTCATTTGAATCATGTTTATTTTCAAAATCCTGAGAGTTTCAGTAAGCTTCTTCTCGGGTGTCCTATTTTGGAAGATTTGACTGCTTTCGTTCTCTATATGATACCAGATGAGAGTTTTGCCATGATTAGAGATGCTAACTTGAATAGCGCAATCACCTTGCCACCAACTCTTGTTACCTTTACAAAGCTTGTGGTTCTCAAATTGACAAAATTTCGTTTGAATGGTGATATCTCTGTAGATTTTCCCTTGCTTAAGATCCTTCATTTGAATCATGTTTATTTTAAAAATCTTGAGAGTTTCAGTAAGCTTCTTCTCGGGTGTCCTATTTTGGAAGATTTGACTGCTTTCGTTCTCTATATGATACCAGATGAGAGTTTTGCCATGAATAGAGATGCTAACTTGAATAGCACAATCAGCTTGCCACCGACTCTTTTTACCTTTACAAAGCTTGTGGTTCTCAAATTGACAAAATTTCGTTTGAATGGTGATATCTCTGTAGATTATCCCTTTCTTAAAACCCTTCATTTGAATCATGTTTATTTTAAAAATCTTGAGAGTTTCAGTAAGCTTCTTCTCGGGTGTCCTATTTTGGAAGATTTGACTGCTTTCGTTCTCTATATGATACCAGATGAGAGTTTTGCCATGAATAGAGATGCTAACTTGAATAGCACAATCAGCTTGCCACCGACTCTTTTTAACTTTACAAAGCTTGTGGTTCTCAAATTGACGAAATTTTGTTTGAATGGTGATATCTCTGTCGATTTTCCATTGCTTAAGACCCTTCATTTGAATCATGTTTATTTTAAAAACTTGAGTGTTTTAGTAAGCTTCTTCTCGGGTGTCCAATTTTGGAAGATTTGACTGCTTTCGTTCTCTATATGATACCAGATGAGAGTTTAGCGATGAACAGAGATGCTAACTTGAATAGCACAATCACCTTGCCACCGACTCTTTTTACTTTTACAAAGCTTGTGGTTCTCAAATTGACAAAATTTCTTTTAAATGGTGATATCTCTGTAGATTTTCCCTTTCTTAAGACCCTTCATTCGAATCATGTTTATTTTAAAAATCTTGAGAGTTTTAGTAAGCTTCTTCTCGGGTGTCCTATTTTGGAAGATTTGACTGCTTTCGTTCTCTATATGATAATAAATGAGAGTTTTGCCATCAATAGAGATGCTAACTTGAATAGCACAATCACCTTTCCACCGACTCTTTTTACCTTTACAAAGCTTGTGGTTCTCAAATTGACAAAATTTCGTTTGAATGGTGATATCTCTGTTGATTTTCCCTTGCTTAAGACCCTTCATTTGAATCATGTTTATTTTAAAAATCTTGAGAGTTTCAGTAAGCTGCCTCTCGGGTGTCCTATTTTGGAAGATTTGACTGCTTTCGTTCTCTATATGATACCAGATGAGAGTTTTGCCATGAATAGAGATGCTAACTTGAATAGCACAATCAGCTTGCCACCGACTCTTTTTACCTTTACAAAGCTTGTGGTTCTCAAATTGACGAAGTTTCTTTGAATGGTGATATCTCTGTCGATTTTCGCTTGCTTAAGACCCTTCATTTGAATCATGTTTATTTTAAAAATCTTGAGAGTTTCAGTAAGCTTCTTCTCGGGTGTCCAATTTTGGAAGATTTGACAGCTTTCGTTCTCTATATGATACCAGATGAGAGTTTAGCCATGAACAGAGATGCTAACTTGAATAGCACAATCACCTTGCCACTAACTCTTTTTACTTTTACAAAGCTTGTGGTTCTCAAATTGACAAAATTTCGTTTGAATGGTGATATCTCTGTAGATTATCCCTTTCTTAAAACCCTTCATTTGAATCATGTTTATTTTAAAAATCTTGAGAGTTTCAGTAAGCTTCTTCTCGGGTGTCCTATTTTGGAAGATTTGACTACTTTCGTTCTCTATATGACACCAGATGAGAGTTTTGCCATGATTAGAGATGCTAACTTGAATAGCGCAATCACCTTGCCACCGACTCTTTTTACCTTTGCAAAGCTTGTGGTTCTCAAATTGACAAAATTTCGTTTGAATGGTGATATCTCTGTAGATTTTCCCTTGCTTAAGACCCTTCATTTGAATCATGTTTATTTTAAAAACTTGAGTGTTTCAGTAAGCTTCTTCTCGGGTGTCCAATTTTGGAAGATTTGACTGCTTTCGTTCTCTATATGATACCAGATGAGAGTTTAGCCATGAACAGAGATGCTAACTTGAATAGCACAATCACCTTGCCACTGACTCTTTTTACTTTTACAAAGCTTGTGGTTCTCAAATTGACAAAATTTCGTTTGAATGGTGATATCTCTGTAGATTATCCCTTTCTTAAAACCCTTCATTTGAATCATGTTTGTTTTAAAAATCTTGAGAGTTTCAGTAAGCTTCTTCTCGGGTGTCCTATTTTGGAAGATTTGACTGCTTTCGTTCTCTATATGATACCAGATGAGAGTTTTGCCATGATTAGAGATGCTAACTTGAATAGCGCAATCACCTTGCCACCGACTCTTTTTACCTTTGCAAAGCTTGTGGTTCTCAAATTGACAAAATTTCGTTTGAATGGTGATATCTCTGTAGATTTTCCCTTGCTTAAGACCCTTCATTTGAATCATGTTTATTTTAAAAATCTTGAGAGTTTCAGTAAGCTTCTTCTCGGGTGTCCTATTTTGGAAGATTTGACTGCTTTCGTTCTCTATATGATACCAGATGAGAGTTTTGCCATGAATAGAGATGCTAACTTGAATAGCACAATCAGCTTGCCACCGACTCTTTTTACCTTTACAAAGCTTGTGGTTCTCAAATTGACGAAATTTCTTTGAATGGTGATATCTCTGTCGATTTTCGCTTGCTTAAGACCCTTCATTTGAATCATGTTTATTTTAAAAATCTTGAGAGTTTCAGTAAGCTTCTTCTCGGGTGTCCATTTTTGGAAGATTTGACTGCTTTCGTTCTCTATATGATACCAGATGAGAGTTTAGCCATGAACAGAGATGCTAACTTGAATAGCACAATCACCTTGCCACTGACTCTTTTTACTTTTACAAAGCTTATGGTTCTCAAATTGACAAAATTTCGTTTGAATGGTGATATCTCTGTAGATTATCCCTTTCTTAAAACCCTTCATTTGAATCATGTTTATTTTAAAAATCTTGAGAGTTTCAGTAAGCTTCTTCGCGGGTGTCCTATTTTGGAAGATTTGACTGCTTTCGTTCTCTATATGATACCAGATGAGAGATTTGCCATGATTAGAGATGCTAACTTGAATAGCGCAATCACCTTGCCACCGACTCTTTTTACCTTTGCAAAGCTTGTGGTTCTCAAATTGACAAAATTTCGTTTGAATGGTGATATCTCTGTAGATTTTCCCTTGCTTAAAACCCTTCATTTGAATCATGTTTATTTTAAAAATCTTGAGAGTTTCAGTAAGCTTCTTCTCGGGTGTCCTATTTTGGAAGATTTGACTGCTTTCGTTCTCTATATGATACCAGATGAGAGTTTAGCCATGAACAGAGATGCTAACTTGAATAGCACAATCACCTTGCCACCGACTCTTTTTACCTTTACAAAGCTTGTGGTTCTCAAATTGACAAAATTTCGTTTGAATGGTGATATCTCTGTAGATTTTCCCTTTCTTAAGACCCTTCATTTGAATCATGTTTATTTTAAAAATCTTGAGAGTTTCAGTAAGCTTCTTCTCGGGTGTCCTATTTTGGAAGATTTGACTGCTTTCGTTCTCTATATGATACCAGATGAATTTTTTGCCATGAACAGAGATGCTAACTTGAATGGCGCAATCACCTTGCCACCGACTCTTTTTACTTTTACAAAGTTTGTGGTTCTCAAATTGACAAAATTTCGTTTGAATGGTGATATCTCTGTAGATTTTCCCTTACTTAAGACCCTTCATTAGAATCATGTTTATTTTAAAAATCTTGAGAGTTTCAGTAAGCTTCTTCTCGGGTGTCCTATTTTGGAAGATTTGACTGCTTTCGTTCTCTATATGATACCAGATGAGAGTTTAGCCATGAACAGAGATGCTAACCTGAATAGCACAATCACCTTGGCTTCGACTCTTTTTACTTTTACAAAGCTTGTGGTTCTCAAATTGACAAAATTTCGTTTGAATGGTGATATCTCTGTAGATTTTCCCTTCCTTAAGACCCTTCATTTGAATCTTGTTTATTTTAAAAATCCTGAGAGTTTCAGTAAGCTTCTTCTCGGGTGTCCTATTTTGGAAGATTTGACTGCTTTCGTTCTCTATATGATACCAAATGAGAGTTTTGCCATGAATAGAGATGCTAACTTGAATAGCACAATCACCTTGCGACCGACTCTTTTTACCTTTACAAAGCTTGTGGTTCTAAAATTGACAAAATTTCGTTTGAATGGTGATATCTCTGTAGGTTTTCCCTTGCTTAAGACCCTTCATTTGAATCATGTTTATTTTAAAAATCTTGAGAGTTTCAGTAAGCTTCTTCTCGGGTGTCCAATTTTGGAAGATTTGACAGCTTTCGCTCTCTATATGATACCAGATGAGAGTTTAGCCATGAACAGAGATGCTAACTTGAATAGCACAATCACCTTGCCACTACCTCTTTTTACTTTTACAAAGCTTGTGGTTCTCAAATTGACAAAATTTCGTTTGAATGGTGATATCTCTGTAGATTATCCCTTTCTTAAAACCCTTCATTTGAATCATGTTTATTTTAAAACTCTTGAGAGTTTCAGTAAGCTTCTTCTCGGGTGTCCTATTTTGGAAGATTTGACTGCTTTCGTTCTCTATATGACACCAGATGAGAGTTTTGCCATGATTAGAGATGCTAACTTGAATAGCGCAATCACCTTGCCACCGACTCTTTTTACCTTTGCAAAGCTTGTGGTTCTCAAATTGACAAAATTTCGTTTGAATGGTGATATCTCTGTAGATTTTCCCTTGCTTAAGACCCTTCATTTGAATCATGTTTATTTTAAAAATTTTGAGAGTTTCAGTAAGCTTCTTCTCGGGTGTCAAATTTTGGAAGATTTGACTGCTTTCGTTCTCTATATGATACCAGATGAGAGTTTTGCCATGAATAGAGATGCTAACTTGAATAGCACAATCAGCTTGCCACCGACTCTTTTTACCTTTACAAAGCTTGTGGTTCTCAAATTGACGAAATTTTGTTTGAATGGTGATATCTCTGTCGATTTTCCATTGCTTAAGACCCTTCATTTGAATCATGTTTATTTTAAAAACTTGAGTGTTTCAGTAAGCTTCTTCTCGGGTGTCCAATTTTGGAAGATTTGACTGCTTTCGTTCTCTATATGATACCAGATGAGAGTTTAGCCATGAACAGAGATGCTAACTTGAATAGCACAATCACCTTGCCACTGACTCTTTTTACTTTTACAAAGCTTGTGGTTCTCAAATTGACAAAATTTCGTTTGAATGGTGATATCTCTGTAGATTATCCCTTTCTTAAAACCCTTCATTTGAATCATGTTTGTTTTAAAAATCTTGAGAGTTTCAGTAAGCTTCTTCTCGGGTGTCCTATTTTGGAAGATTTGACTGCTTTCGTTCTCTATATGATACCAGATGAGAGTTTTGCCATGATTAGAGATGCTAACTTGAATAGCGCAATCACCTTGCCACCGACTCTTTTTACCTTTGCAAAGCTTGTGGTTCTCAAATTGACAAAATTTCGTTTGAATGGTGATATCTCTGTAGATTTTCCCTTGCTTAAGACCCTTCATTTGAATCATGTTTATTTTAAAAATCTTGAGAGTTTCAGTAAGCTTCTTCTCGGGTGTCCTATTTTGGAAGATTTGACTGCTTTCGTTCTCTATATGATACCAGATGAGAGTTTTGCCATGAATAGAGATGCTAACTTGAATAGCACAATCAGCTTGCCACCGACTCTTTTTACCTTTACAAAGCTTGTGGTTCTCAAATTGACGAAATTTCTTTGAATGGTGATATCTCTGTCGATTTTCGCTTGCTTAAGACCCTTCATTTGAATCATGTTTATTTTAAAAATCTTGAGAGTTTCAGTAAGCTTCTTCTCGGGTGTCCATTTTTGGAAGATTTGACTGCTTTCGTTCTCTATATGATACCAGATGAGAGTTTAGCCATGAATAGAGATGCTAACTTGAATAGCACAATCACCTTGCCACTGACTCTTTTTACTTTTACAAAGCTTATGGTTCTCAAATTGACAAAATTTCGTTTGAATGGTGATATCTCTGTAGATTATCCCTTTCTTAAAACCCTTCATTTGAATCATGTTTATTTTAAAAATCTTGAGAGTTTCAGTAAGCTTCTTCGCGGGTGTCCTATTTTGGAAGATTTGACTGCTTTCGTTCTCTATATGATACCAGATGAGAGATTTGCCATGATTAGAGATGCTAACTTGAATAGCGCAATCACCTTGCCACCGACTCTTTTTACCTTTGCAAAGCTTGTGGTTCTCAAATTGACAAAATTTCGTTTGAATGGTGATATCTCTGTAGATTTTCCCTTGCTTAAAACCCTTCATTTGAATCATGTTTATTTTAAAAATCTTGAGAGTTTCAGTAAGCTTCTTCTCGGGTGTCCTATTTTGGAAGATTTGACTGCTTTCGTTCTCTATATGATACCAGATGAGAGTTTAGCCATGAACAGAGATGCTAACTTGAATAGCACAATCACCTTGCCACCGACTCTTTTTACCTTTACAAAGCTTGTGGTTCTCAAATTGACAAAATTTCGTTTGAATGGTGATATCTCTGTAGATTTTCCCTTTCTTAAGACCCTTCATTTGAATCATGTTTATTTTAAAAATCTTGAGAGTTTCAGTAAGCTTCTTCTCGGGTGTCCTATTTTGGAAGATTTGACTGCTTTCGTTCTCTATATGATACCAGATGAAATTTTTGCCATGAACAGAGATGCTAACTTGAATAGCCCAATCACCTTGCCACCGACTCTTTTTACTTTTACAAAGTTTGTGGTTCTCAAATTGACAAAATTTCGTTTGAATGGTGATATCTCTGTAGATTTTCCCTTACTTAAGACCCTTCATTAGAATCATGTTTATTTTAAAAATCTTGAGAGTTTCAGTAAGCTTCTTCTCGGGTGTCCTATTTTGGAAGATTTGACTGCTTTCGTTCTCTATATGATACTAGATGAGAGTTTAGCCATGAACAGAGATGCTAACCTGAATAGCACAATCACCTTGGCTTCGACTCTTTTTACTTTTACAAAGCTTGTGGTTCTCAAATTGACAAAATTTCGTTTGAATGGTGATATCTCTGTAGATTTTCCCTTCCTTAAGACCCTTCATTTGAATCTTGTTTATTTTAAAAATCCTGAGAGTTTCAGTAAGCTTCTTCTCGGGTGTCCTATTTTGGAAGATTTGACTGCTTTCGTTCTCTATATGATACCAAATGAGAGTTTTGCCATGAATAGAGATGCTAACTTGAATAGCACAATCACCTTGCGACCGACTCTTTTTACCTTTACAAAGCTTGTGGTTCTAAAATTGACAAAATTTCGTTTGAATGGTGATATCTCTGTAGGTTTTCCCTTGCTTAAGACCCTTCATTTTAATCATGTCTATTTTAAAAATCTTGAGAGTTTCAGTAAGCTTCTTCTCGGGTGTCCTATTTTGGAAGATTTGACTGCTTTCGTTCTCTATATGATACCAGATGAGAGTTTTGCCATGATTAGAGATGCTAACTTGAATAGCGCAATCACCTTGCCACCGACACTTTTTACCTTTAAAAAGCTTGTGGTTCTCACATTGACAAAATTTCGTTTGAATGGTGATATCTCTGTAGATTTTCCTTTGCTTAAGACCCTTCATTTGAATCATGTTTATTTTAAAAATCTTGAGAGTTTCAGTAAGCTTCTTCTCGGGTGTCCTATTTTGGAAGATTTGACTGCTTTCGTTCTCTAAATGATACCCCATGAGAGTTTTGCCATGAATAGAGATGCTAACTTGAATAGCACAATCAGCTTGCCACCGACTCTTTTTACCTTTACAAAGCTTGTGGTTCTCAAATTGACGAAATTTTGTTTGAATGGTGATATCTCTGTCGATTTTCCATTGCTTAAGACCCTTCATTTGAATCATGTTTATTTTAAAAATCTTGAGAGTTTCAGTAAGCTTCTTCTCGGGTGTCCTATTTTGGAAGATTTGACTGCTTTCGTTCTCTATATGATACCAGATGAGAGTTTTGCCACGATTAGAGATGCTAACTTGAATAACGCAATCACCTTGCCACCGACACTTTTTACCTTTACAAAGTTTGTGGTTCTCAAATTGACAAAATTTCGTTTGAATGGTGATATCTCTGTAGATTTTCCCTTGCTTAAGACCCTTCATTAGAATCATGTTTATTTTAAAAATCTTGAGAGTTTCAGTAAGCTTCTTCTCGGGTGTCCAATTTTGGAAGATTTGACTGCTTTCGTTCTCTATATGATACCAGATGAGAGTTTAGCCATGAATAGTGATGCTAACTTGAATAGCACAATCACCTTGCCACCGACTCTTTTTACCTTTAAAAAGCTTGTGGTTCTCAAATTGACGAAATTTCGTTTAAATGGTGATATCTCTGTAGATTTTTCCTTGCTTAAGACCCTTCATTTGAATCATGTTTATTTTATAAATCTTGAGAGTTTCAGTAAGCTTCTTCTCGGGTCTCCTATTTTGGAAGATTTGACTGCTTTCGTTCTCTATATGATACCAAATGAGAGTTTTGCCATGAATAGAGATGCTAACTTGAATAGCACAATCACCTTGCCACCGACTCTTTTTACCTTTACAAAGCTTGTGGTTCTCAAATTGACGAACTTTCGTTTGAATGGTGATATCTCTGTCGATTTTCCCTTGCTTAAGACCCTTCATTTGAATCATGTTTATTTTAAAAATATTGAGAGTTTCAGTAAGCTTCTTCTCGGGTGTCCTATTTTGGAAGATTTGACTGCTTTCGTTCTCTATATGATACCAGATGAGAGTTTTGCCATGAATAGTGATGCTAACTTGAATAGCACAATCACCTTGCCACCGACTCTTTTTACCTTTAAAAAGCTTGTGGTTCTCAAATTGACGAAATTTCGTTTAAATGGTGATATCTCTGTAGATTTTCCTTTGCTTAAGACCCTTCATTTGAATCATGTTTATTTTAAAAATCTTGAGAGTTTCAGTAAGCTTCTTCTCGGGTGTCCTATTTTGGAAGATTTGACTGCTTTCGTTCTCTATATGATACCCGATGAGAGTTTTGCCATGAATAGAGATGCTAACTTGAATAGCACAATCACCTTTCCACCGACTCTTTTTACCTTTACAAAGCTTGTGGTTCTCAAATTGACGAAATTTCGTTTGAATGGTGATATCTCTGTCGATTTTCCCTTGCTTAAGACCCTTCATTTGAATCATGTTTATTTTAAAAATCTTGAGAGTTTCAGTAAGCTTCTTCTCGGGTGTCCTATTTTGGAAGATTTGACTGCTTTCGTTCTCTATATGATACCAGATGAGAGTTTTGCCATGAATAGTGATGCTAACTTGAATAGCGCAATCACCTTGCCATCGACTCTTTTTACCTTTACAAAGCTTGTGGTTCTCAAATAGACGAAATTTCGTTTAAATGGTGATATCTCTGTAGATTTTTCCTTGCTTAAGACCCTTCATTTGAATCATGTTTATTTTAAAAATCTTGAGAGTTTCAGTAAGCTTCTTCTCGGGTGTCCTATTTTGGAAGATTTGACTGCTTTCGTCCTCTATATGATACCAGTTGAGAGTTTTGCCATGAATAGTGATGCTAACTTGAATAGCACAATCACCTTGCCACCGACTCTTTTTACCTTTACAAAGCTTGTGGTTCTCAAATTGACGAAATTTCGTTTGAATGGTGATATCTCTGTCGATTTTCCCTTGCTTAAGACCCTTCATTTGAATCATGTTTATTTTAAAAATCTTGAGAGTTTCAGTAAGCTTCTTCTCGGGTCTCCTATTTTGGAAGATTTGACTGCTTTCGTTCTCTATATGATACCAGTTGAGAGTTTTGCCATGAATAGAGATGCTAACTTGAATAGCACAATCACCTTGCCACCGACTCTTTTTACCTTTACAAAGCTTGTGGTTCTCAAATTGACGAAATTTCGTTTGAATGGTGATATCTCTGTCGATTTTCCCTTGCTTATGACCCTTCATTTGAATCATGTTTATTTTAAAAATATTGAGAGTTTCAGTAAGCTTCTTCTCGGGTGTCCTATTTTGGAAGAGTTGACTGCTTTCGTTCTCTATATGATACCAGTTGAGTGTTTTGCCATGAATAGAGATGCTAACTTGAATATCACAATCACCTTGCCACCGACTCTTTTTACCTTTACAAAGCTTCTGGTTCTCAAATTGACGAAATTTCGTTTAAATGGTGATATCTCTGTAGATTTTCCCTTGCTTAAGACCCTTCATTTGAATCATGTTTATTTTAAAAATCTTGAGAGTTTCAGTAAGCTTCTTCTCGGGTGTCCTATTTTGGAAGATTTGACTGCTTTCGTTCTCTATATGATACCAGATGAGAGTTTTGCCATGAATAGAGATGCTAACTTGAATAGCACAATCACCTTGCCACCGACTCTTTTTACCTTTACAAAGCTTGTGGTTCTCAAATTGACGAAATTTCGTTTGAATGGTGATATCTCTGTCGATTTTCCCTTGCTTAAGACCCTTCATTTGAATCATGTTTATTTTAAAAATATTGAGAGTTTCAGTAAGCTTCTTCTCGGGTGTCCTATTTTGGAAGATTTGACTGCTTTCGTTCTCTATATGATACCAGTTGAGAGTTTTGCCATGAATAGTGATGCTAACTTGAATAGCACAATCACCTTGCCATCGACTCTTTTTACCTTTAAAAAGCTTGTGGTTCTCAAATTGACGAAATTTCGTTTAAATGGTGATATCTCTGTAGATTTTCCCTTGCTTAAGACCCTTCATTTGAATCATGTTTATTTTAAAAATCTTGAGAGTTTCAGTAAGCTTCTTCTCGGGTGTCCTACTTTGGAAGATTTGACTGCTTTCGTCCTCCATATGATACCAGTTGAGAGTTTTGCCATGAATAGAGATGCTAACTTGAATAGCACAATCACCTTGCCACCGACTCTTTTTACCTTTACAAAGCTTCTGGTTCTCAAATTGACGAAATTTCGTTTGAATGGTGATATCTATGTCGATTTTCCCTTGCTTAAGACCCTTCATTTGAATCATGTTTATTTTAAAAATCTTGAGAGTTTCAGTAAGCTTCTTCTCGGGTGTCCTATTTTGGAAGATTTGACTGCTTTCGTTCTTTATATGATACCAGATGAGAGTTTTGCCATGAATAGAGATGCTAACTTGAATAGCACAATCACCTTGCCACCGACTCTTTTTACCTTTAAAAAGCTTGTGGTTCTCAAATTGACGAAATTTCGTTCAAATGGTGATATCTCTGTAAATTTTCCCTTGCTTAAGACCCTTCATTTGAATCATGTTTATTTTAAAAATATTGAGAGTTTCAGTAAGCTTCTTCTCGGGTGTCCTATTTTGGAAGATTTGACTGCTTTCGTTCTCTATATGATACCAGATGAGAGTTTTGCCATGAATAGAGATGCTAACTTGAATAGCACAATCACCTTGCCACCGACTCTTTTTACCTTTACAAAGCTTGTGGTTCTCAAATTGACGAAATTTCGTTTGAATGGTGATATCTCTGTCGATTTTCCCTTGCTTATGACCCTTCATTTGAATCATGTTTATTTTAAAAATATTGAGAGTTTCAGTAAGCTTCTTCTCGGGTGTCCTATTTTGGAAGAGTTGACTGCTTTCGTTCTCTATATGATACCAGTTGAGTGTTTTGCCATGAATAGAGATGCTAACTTGAATATCACAATCACCTTGCCACCGACTCTTTTTACCTTTACAAAGCTTCTGGTTCTCAAATTGACGAAATTTCGTTTAAATGGTGATATCTCTGTAGATTTTCCCTTGCTTAAGACCCTTCATTTGAATCATGTTTATTTTAAAAATCTTGAGAGTTTCAGTAAGCTTCTTCTCGGGTGTCCTATTTTGGAAGATTTGACTGCTTTCGTTCTCTATATGATACCAGATGAGAGTTTTGCCATGAATAGAGATGCTAACTTGAATAGCACAATCACCTTGCCACCGACTCTTTTTACCTTTACAAAGCTTGTGGTTCTCAAATTGACGAAATTTCGTTTGAATGGTGATATCTCTGTCGATTTTCCCTTGCTTAAGACCCTTCATTTGAATCATGTTTATTTTAAAAATATTGAGAGTTTCAGTAAGCTTCTTCTCGGGTGTCCTATTTTGGAAGATTTGACTGCTTTCGTTCTCTATATGATACCAGTTGAGAGTTTTGCCATGAATAGTGATGCTAACTTGAATAGCACAATCACCTTGCCATCGACTCTTTTTACCTTTAAAAAGCTTGTGGTTCTCAAATTGACGAAATTTCGTTTAAATGGTGATATCTCTGTAGATTTTCCCTTGCTTAAGACCCTTCATTTGAATCATGTTTATTTTAAAAATCTTGAGAGTTTCAGTAAGCTTCTTCTCGGGTGTCCTACTTTGGAAGATTTGACTGCTTTCGTCCTCCATATGATACCAGTTGAGAGTTTTGCCATGAATAGAGATGCTAACTTGAATAGCACAATCACCTTGCCACCGACTCTTTTTACCTTTACAAAGCTTCTGGTTCTCAAATTGACGAAATTTCGTTTGAATGGTGATATCTCTGTCGATTTTCCCTTGCTTAAGACCCTTCATTTGAATCATGTTTATTTTAAAAATCTTGAGAGTTTCAGTAAGCTTCTTCTCGGGTGTCCTATTTTGGAAGATTTGACTGCTTTCGTTCTTTATATGATACCAGATGAGAGTTTTGCCATGAATAGAGATGCTAACTTGAATAGCACAATCACCTTGCCACCGACTCTTTTTACCTTTAAAAAGCTTGTGGTTCTCAAATTGACGAAATTTCGTTTAAATGGTGATATCTCTGTAAATTTTCCCTTGCTTAAGACCCTTCATTTGAATCATGTTTATTTTAAAAATATTGAGAGTTTCAGTAAGCTTCTTCTCGGGTGTCCTATTTTGGAAGATTTGACTGCTTTCGTTCTCTATATGATACCAGTTGAGAGTTTTGCCATGAATAGAGATGCTAACTTGAATATCACAATCACCTTGCCACCGACTCTTTTTACCTTTACAAAGCTTCTGGTTCTCAAATTGACGAAATTTCGTTTGAATGGTGATATCTCTGTAGATTTTTCCTTGCTTAAGACCCTTCATTTGAATCATGTTTATTTTAAAAATCTTGAGAGTTTCAGTAAGCTTCTTCTCGGGTGTCCTATTTTGGAAGATTTGACTGCTTTCGTTCTCTATATGATACCAGATGAGAGTTTTGCCATGAATAGAGATGCTAACTTGAATAGCACAATCACCTTGCCACCGACTCTTTTTACCTTTACAAAGCTTCTGGTTCTCAAATTGACGAAATTTCGTTTAAATGGTGATATCTCTGTAGATTTTCCCTTGCTTAAGACCCTTCATTCGAATCATGTTTATTTTAAAAATCTTGAGAGTTTCAGTAAGCTTCTTCTCGGGTGTCCTATTTTGGAAGATTTGACTGCTTTCGTTCTCTATATGATACCAGATGAGAGTTTTGCCATGAATAGAGATGCTAACTTGAATATCACAATCACCTTGCCACCGACTCTTTTTACCTTTACAAAGCTTCTGGTTCTCAAATTGACGAAATTTCGTTTAAATGGTGATATCTCTGTAGATTTTCCCTTGCTTAAGACCCTTCATTTGAATCATGTTTATTTTAAAAATCTTGAGAGTTTCAGTAAGCTTATTCTCGGGTGTCCTATTTTGGAAGATTTGACTGCTTTCGTTCTCTATATGATACCAGATGAGAGTTTTGCCATGAATAGAGATGCTAACTTGAATAGCACAATCACCTTGCCACCGACTCTTTTTACCTTTACAAAGCTTGTGGTTCTCAAATTGACGAAATTTCGTTTGAATGGTGATATCTCTCTTGATTTTCCCTTGCTTAAGACCCTTCATTTGAATCATGTTTATTTTAAAAATATTGAGAGTTTCAGTAAGCTTCTTCTCGGGTGTCCTATTTTGGAAGCTTTGACTGCTTTCGTTCTCTATATGATACCAGTTGAGAGTTTTGCCATGAATAGTGATGCTAACTTGAATAGCACAATCACCTTGCCACCGACTCTTTTTACCTTTAAAAAGCTTGTGGTTCTCAAATAGACGAAATTTCGTTTAAATGGTGATATCTCTGTAGATTTTTCCTTGCTTAAGACCCTTCATTTGAATCATGTTTATTTTAAAAATCTTGAGAGTTTCAGTAAGCTTCTTCTCGGGTGTCCTATTTTGGAAGATTTGACTGCTTTCGTTCTCTATATGATACCAGTTGAGAGTTTTGCCATGAATAGAGATGCTAACTTGAATAGCACAATCACCTTGCCACCGACTCTTTTTACCTTTACAAAGCTTCTGGTTCTCAAATTGACGAAATTTCGTTTGAATGGTGATATCTCTGTCGATTTTCCCTTGCTTAAGACCCTTCATTTGAATCATGTTTATTTTAAAAATCGTGAGAGTTTCAGTAAGCTTCTTCTCGGGTGTCCTATTTTGGAAGATTTGACTGCTTTCGTTCTCTATATGATACCAGTTGAGAGTTTTGCCATGAATAGTGATGCTAACTTGAATAGCACAATCACCTTGCCATCGACTCTTTTTACCTTTAAAAAGCTTGTGGTTCTCAAATTGACGAAATTTCGTTTAAATGGTGATATCTCTGTAGATTTTCCCTTGCTTAAGACCCTTCATTTGAATCATGTTTATTTTAAAAATCTTGAGAGTTTCAGTAAGCTTCTTCTCGGGTGTCCTACTTTGGAAGATTTGACTGCTTTCGTCCTCCATATGATACCAGTTGAGAGTTTTGCCATGAATAGAGATGCTAACTTGAATAGCACAATCACCTTGCCACCGACTCTTTTTACCTTTACAAAGCTTCTGGTTCTCAAATTGACGAAATTTCGTTTGAATGGTGATATCTCTGTCGATTTTCCCTTGCTTAAGACCCTTCATTTGAATCATGTTTATTTTAAAAATCTTGAGAGTTTCAGTAAGCTTCTTCTCGGGTGTCCTATTTTGGAAGATTTGACTGCTTTCGTTCTTTATATGATACCAGATGAGAGTTTTGCCATGAATAGAGATGCTAACTTGAATAGCACAATCACCTTGCCACCGACTCTTTTTACCTTTAAAAAGCTTGTGGTTCTCAAATTGACGAAATTTCGTTTAAATGGTGATATCTCTGTAAATTTTCCCTTGCTTAAGACCCTTCATTTGAATCATGTTTATTTTAAAAATATTGAGAGTTTCAGTAAGCTTCTTCTCGGGTGTCCTATTTTGGAAGATTTGACTGCTTTCGTTCTCTATATGATACCAGTTGAGAGTTTTGCCATGAATAGAGATGCTAACTTGAATATCACAATCACCTTGCCACCGACTCTTTTTACCTTTACAAAGCTTCTGGTTCTCAAATTGACGAAATTTCGTTTGAATGGTGATATCTCTGTAGATTTTTCCTTGCTTAAGACCCTTCATTTGAATCATGTTTATTTTAAAAATCTTGAGAGTTTCAGTAAGCTTCTTCTCGGGTGTCCTATTTTGGAAGATTTGACTGCTTTCGTTCTCTATATGATACCAGATGAGAGTTTTGCCATGAATAGAGATGCTAACTTGAATAGCACAATCACCTTGCCACCGACTCTTTTTACCTTTACAAAGCTTCTGGTTCTCAAATTGACGAAATTTCGTTTAAATGGTGATATCTCTGTAGATTTTCCCTTGCTTAAGACCCTTCATTCGAATCATGTTTATTTTAAAAATCTTGAGAGTTTCAGTAAGCTTCTTCTCGGGTGTCCTATTTTGGAAGATTTGACTGCTTTCGTTCTCTATATGATACCAGATGAGAGTTTTGCCATGAATAGAGATGCTAACTTGAATATCACAATCACCTTGCCACCGACTCTTTTTACCTTTACAAAGCTTCTGGTTCTCAAATTGACGAAATTTCGTTTAAATGGTGATATCTCTGTAGATTTTCCCTTGCTTAAGACCCTTCATTTGAATCATGTTTATTTTAAAAATCTTGAGAGTTTCAGTAAGCTTATTCTCGGGTGTCCTATTTTGGAAGATTTGACTGCTTTCGTTCTCTATATGATACCAGATGAGAGTTTTGCCATGAATAGAGATGCTAACTTGAATAGCACAATCACCTTGCCACCGACTCTTTTTACCTTTACAAAGCTTGTGGTTCTCAAATTGACGAAATTTCGTTTGAATGGTGATATCTCTCTTGATTTTCCCTTGCTTAAGACCCTTCATTTGAATCATGTTTATTTTAAAAATATTGAGAGTTTCAGTAAGCTTCTTCTCGGGTGTCCTATTTTGGAAGCTTTGACTGCTTTCGTTCTCTATATGATACCAGTTGAGAGTTTTGCCATGAATAGTGATGCTAACTTGAATAGCACAATCACCTTGCCACCGACTCTTTTTACCTTTAAAAAGCTTGTGGTTCTCAAATAGACGAAATTTCGTTTAAATGGTGATATCTCTGTAGATTTTTCCTTGCTTAAGACCCTTCATTTGAATCATGTTTATTTTAAAAATCTTGAGAGTTTCAGTAAGCTTCTTCTCGGGTGTCCTATTTTGGAAGATTTGACTGCTTTCGTTCTCTATATGATACCAGTTGAGAGTTTTGCCATGAATAGAGATGCTAACTTGAATAGCACAATCACCTTGCCACCGACTCTTTTTACCTTTACAAAGCTTCTGGTTCTCAAATTGACGAAATTTCGTTTGAATGGTGATATCTCTGTCGATTTTCCCTTGCTTAAGACCCTTCATTTGAATCATGTTTATTTTAAAAATCGTGAGAGTTTCAGTAAGCTTCTTCTCGGGTGTCCTATTTTGGAAGATTTGACTGCTTTCGTTCTCTATATGATACCAGATGAGAGTTTTGCCATGAATAGAGATGCTAACTTGAATAGCACAATCACCTTGCCACCGACTCTTTTTACCTTTACAAAGCTTGTGGTTCTCAAATTGACGAAATTTCGTTTGAATGGTGATATCTCTGTCGATTTTCCCTTGCTTAAGACCCTTCATTTGAATCATGTTTATTTTAAAAATATTGAGAGTTTCAGTAAGCTTCTTCTCGGGTGTCCTATTTTGGAAGATTTGACTGCTTTCGTTCTCTATATGATACCAGTTGAGAGTTTTGCCATGAATAGTGATGCTTACTTGAATAGCACAATCACCTTGCCACCGACTCTTTTTACCTTTAAAAAGCTTGTGGTTCTCAAATTGACGAAATTTCGTTTAAATGGTGATATCTCTGTAGATTTTTCCTTGCTTAAGACCCTTCATTTGAATCATGTTTATTTTAAAAATCTTGAGAGTTTCAGTAAGCTTCTTCTCGGGTGTCCTATTTTGGAAGATTTGACTGCTTTCGTTCTCTATATGATACCAGTTGAGAGTTTTGCCATGAATAGAGATGCTAACTTGAATAGCACAATCACCTTGCCACCGACTCTTTTTACCTTTACAAAGCTTGTGGTTCTCAAAATGACGAAATTTCGTTTGAATGGTGATATCTCTGTCGATTTTCCCTTGCTTAAGACCCTTCATTTGAATCATGTTTATTTTAAAAATCTTGTGAGTTTCAGTAAGCTTCTTCTCAGGTGTCCTATTTTGGAAGATTTGACTGCTTTCGTTCTCTATATGATACCAGATGAGAGTTTTACCATGAATAGAGATGCTAACTTGAATAGCCCAATCACCTTGCCACCGACTCTTTTTACCTTTACAAAGCATGTGGTTCTCAAATTGACGAAATTTCGTTTGAATGGTGATATCTCTGTATATTTTCCCTTGCTTAAGACCCTTCATTCGAATCATGTTTATATTAAAAATCTTGAGAGTTTCAGTAAGCTTCTTCTCGGGTGTCCTATTTTGGAAGATTTGCCTGCTTTCGTTCTCTATATGATACCAGATGAGAGTTTTGCCATGAATAGAGATGCTAACCTGAATAGCACAATCACCTTGCCACCGACTCTTTTTACCTTTAAAAAGCTTGTGGTTCTCAAATTGACGAAATTTCGTTTAAATGGTGATATCTCTGTAGATTTTCCCTTGCTTAAGACCCTTCATTTGAATCATGTTTATTTTAAAAATCTTGAGAGTTTCAGTAAGCTTATTCTCGGGTGTCCTATTTTGGAAGATTTGACTGCTTTCGTTCTCTATATGATACCAGTTGAGAGTTTTGCCATGAATAGAGATGCTAACTTGAATAGCACAATCACCTTGCCACCGACTCTTTTTACCTTTACAAAGCTTGTGGTTCTCAAATTGACAAAATTTCGTTTGAATGGTGATATCTCTGTCGATTTTCCCTTGCTTAAGACCCTTCATTTGAATCATGTTTATTTTAAAAATCTTGAGAGTTTCAGTAAGCTTCTTCTCGGGTTTCTTATTTTGGAAGATTTGACTGCTTTCGTTCTCTATATGATACCAGTTGAGAGTTTTGCCATGAATAGAGATGCTAACTTGAATAGCACAATCACCTTGCCACCGACTCTTTTTACCTTTACAAAGCTTGTGGTTCTCAAATTGACGAAATTTCGTTTGAATGGTGATATCTCTGTATATTTTCCCTTGCTTAAGACCCTTCATTCGAATCATGTTTATTTTAAAAATCTTGAGAGTTTCAGTAAGCTTCTTCTCGGGTGTCCTATTTTGGAAGATTTGACTGCTTTCGTCCTCTATATGATACCAGTTGAGAGTTTTGCCATGAATAGAGATGCTAACTTGAATAGCACAATCACCTTGCCACCGACTCTTTTTACCTTTACAAAGCTTCTGGTTCTCAAATTGACGAAATTTCGTTTGAATGGTGATATCTCTGTCGATTTTCCCTTGCTTAAGACCCTTCATTTGAATCATGTTTATTTTAAAAATCTTGAGAGTTTCAGTAAGCTTCTTCTCGGGTGTCCTATTTTGGAAGATTTGACTGCTTTCGTTCTCTATATGATACCAGATGAGAGTTTTGCCATGAATAGAGATGCTAACTTGAATATCACAATCACCTTGCCACCGACTCTTTTTACCTTTACAAAGCTTGTGGTTCTCAAATTGACGAAATTTCGTTTGAATGGTGATATCTCTGTAGATTTTCCCTTGCTTAAGACCCTACATTTGAATCATGTTTATTTTAAAAATCTTGAGAGTTTCAGTAAGCTTCTTCTCGGGTGTCCTATTTTGGAAGATTTGACTGCTTTCGTTCTCTATATGATACCAGATGAGAGTTTTGCCATGAATAGAGATGCTAACTTGAATAGCACAATCACCTTGCCACCGACTCTTTTTACCTTTACAAAGCTTGTGGTTCTCAAATTGACGAAATTTCGTTTGAATGGTGATATCTCTGTCGATTTTCCCTTGCTTAAGACCCTTCATTTGAATCATGTTTATTTTAAAAATATTGAGAGTTTCAGTAAGCTTCTTCTCGGGTGTCCTATTTTGGAAGATTTGACTGCTTTCGTTCTCTATATGATACCAGTTGAGAGTTTTGCCATGAATAGTGATGCTTACTTGAATAGCACAATCACCTTGCCACCGACTCTTTTTACCTTTAAAAAGCTTGTGGTTCTCAAATTGACGAAATTTCGTTTAAATGGTGATATCTCTGTAGATTTTTCCTTGCTTAAGACCCTTCATTTGAATCATGTTTATTTTAAAAATCTTGAGAGTTTCAGTAAGCTTCTTCTCGGGTGTCCTATTTTGGAAGATTTGACTGCTTTCGTTCTCTATATGATACCAGTTGAGAGTTTTGCCATGAATAGAGATGCTAACTTGAATAGCACAATCACCTTGCCACCGACTCTTTTTACCTTTACAAAGCTTGTGGTTCTCAAAATGACGAAATTTCGTTTGAATGGTGATATCTCTGTCGATTTTCCCTTGCTTAAGACCCTTCATTTGAATCATGTTTATTTTAAAAATCTTGTGAGTTTCAGTAAGCTTCTTCTCAGGTGTCCTATTTTGGAAGATTTGACTGCTTTCGTTCTCTATATGATACCAGATGAGAGTTTTACCATGAATAGAGATGCTAACTTGAATAGCCCAATCACCTTGCCACCGACTCTTTTTACCTTTACAAAGCATGTGGTTCTCAAATTGACGAAATTTCGTTTGAATGGTGATATCTCTGTATATTTTCCCTTGCTTAAGACCCTTCATTCGAATCATGTTTATATTAAAAATCTTGAGAGTTTCAGTAAGCTTCTTCTCGGGTGTCCTATTTTGGAAGATTTGCCTGCTTTCGTTCTCTATATGATACCAGATGAGAGTTTTGCCATGAATAGAGATGCTAACCTGAATAGCACAATCACCTTGCCACCGACTCTTTTTACCTTTAAAAAGCTTGTGGTTCTCAAATTGACGAAATTTCGTTTAAATGGTGATATCTCTGTAGATTTTCCCTTGCTTAAGACCCTTCATTTGAATCATGTTTATTTTAAAAATCTTGAGAGTTTCAGTAAGCTTATTCTCGGGTGTCCTATTTTGGAAGATTTGACTGCTTTCGTTCTCTATATGATACCAGTTGAGAGTTTTGCCATGAATAGAGATGCTAACTTGAATAGCACAATCACCTTGCCACCGACTCTTTTTACCTTTACAAAGCTTGTGGTTCTCAAATTGACGAAATTTCGTTTGAATGGTGATATCTCTGTCGATTTTCCCTTGCTTAAGACCCTTCATTTGAATCATGTTTATTTTAAAAATCTTGAGAGTTTCAGTAAGCTTCTTCTCGGGTTTCTTATTTTGGAAGATTTGACTGCTTTCGTTCTCTATATGATACCAGTTGAGAGTTTTGCCATGAATAGAGATGCTAACTTGAATAGCACAATCACCTTGCCACCGACTCTTTTTACCTTTACAAAGCTTGTGGTTCTCAAATTGACGAAATTTCGTTTGAATGGTGATATCTCTGTATATTTTCCCTTGCTTAAGACCCTTCATTCGAATCATGTTTATATTAAAAATCTTGAGAGTTTCAGTAAGCTTCTTCTCGGGTGTCCTATTTTGGAAGATTTGCCTGCTTTCGTTCTCTATATGATACCAGATGAGAGTTTTGCCATGAATAGAGATGCTAACCTGAATAGCACAATCACCTTGCCACCGACTCTTTTTACCTTTAAAAAGCTTGTGGTTCTCAAATTGACGAAATTTCGTTTAAATGGTGATATCTCTGTAGATTTTCCCTTGCTTAAGACCCTTCATTTGAATCATGTTTATTTTAAAAATCTTGAGAGTTTCAGTAAGCTTATTCTCGGGTGTCCTATTTTGGAAGATTTGACTGCTTTCGTTCTCTATATGATACCAGTTGAGAGTTTTGCCATGAATAGAGATGCTAACTTGAATAGCACAATCACCTTGCCACCGACTCTTTTTACCTTTACAAAGCTTGTGGTTCTCAAATTGACGAAATTTCGTTTGAATGGTGATATCTCTGTCGATTTTCCCTTGCTTAAGACCCTTCATTTGAATCATGTTTATTTTAAAAATCTTGAGAGTTTCAGTAAGCTTCTTCTCGGGTTTCTTATTTTGGAAGATTTGACTGCTTTCGTTCTCTATATGATACCAGTTGAGAGTTTTGCCATGAATAGAGATGCTAACTTGAATAGCACAATCACCTTGCCACCGACTCTTTTTACCTTTACAAAGCTTGTGGTTCTCAAATTGACGAAATTTCGTTTGAATGGTGATATCTCTGTATATTTTCCCTTGCTTAAGACCCTTCATTCGAATCATGTTTATTTTAAAAATCTTGAGAGTTTCAGTAAGCTTCTTCTCGGGTGTCCTATTTTGGAAGATTTGACTGCTTTCGTCCTCTATATGATACCAGTTGAGAGTTTTGCCATGAATAGAGATGCTAACTTGAATAGCACAATCACCTTGCCACCGACTCTTTTTACCTTTACAAAGCTTCTGGTTCTCAAATTGACGAAATTTCGTTTGAATGGTGATATCTCTGTCGATTTTCCCTTGCTTAAGACCCTTCATTTGAATCATGTTTATTTTAAAAATCTTGAGAGTTTCAGTAAGCTTCTTCTCGGGTGTCCTATTTTGGAAGATTTGACTGCTTTCGTTCTCTATATGATACCAGATGAGAGTTTTGCCATGAATAGAGATGCTAACTTGAATATCACAATCACCTTGCCACCGACTCTTTTTACCTTTACAAAGCTTGTGGTTCTCAAATTGACGAAATTTCGTTTGAATGGTGATATCTCTGTAGATTTTCCCTTGCTTAAGACCCTACATTTGAATCATGTTTATTTTAAAAATCTTGAGAGTTTCAGTAAGCTTCTTCTCGGGTGTCCTATTTTGGAAGATTTGACTGCTTTCGTTCTCTATATGATACCAGATGAGAGTTTTGCCATGAATAGAGATGCTAACTTGAATAGCACAATCACCTTGCCACCGACTCTTTTTACCTTTACAAAGCTTGTGGTTCTCAAATTGACGAAATTTCGTTTGAATGGTGATATCTCTGTCGATTTTCCCTTGCTTAAGACCCTTCATTTGAATCATGTTTATTTTAAAAATATTGAGAGTTTCAGTAAGCTTCTTCTCGGGTGTCCTATTTTGGAAGATTTGACTGCTTTCGTTCTCTATATGATACCAGATGAGAGTTTTGCCATGAATAGAGATGCTAACCTGAATAGCACAATCACCTTGCCACCGACTCTTTTTACCTTTAAAAAGCTTGTGGTTCTCAAATTGACGAAATTTCGTTTAAATGGTGATATCTCTGTAGATTTTCCCTTGCTTAAGACCCTTCATTTGAATCATGTTTATTTTAAAAATCTTGAGAGTTTCAGTAAGCTTATTCTCGGGTGTCCTATTTTGGAAGATTTGACTGCTTTCGTTCTCTATATGATACCAGATGAGAGTTTTACCATGAATAGAGATGCTAACTTGAATAGCCCAATCACCTTGCCACCGACTCTTTTTACCTTTACAAAGCATGTGGTTCTCAAATTGACGAAATTTCGTTTGAATGGTGATATCTCTGTATATTTTCCCTTGCTTAAGACCCTTCATTCGAATCATGTTTATATTAAAAATCTTGAGAGTTTCAGTAAGCTTCTTCTCGGGTGTCCTATTTTGGAAGATTTGCCTGCTTTCGTTCTCTATATGATACCAGATGAGAGTTTTGCCATGAATAGAGATGCTAACCTGAATAGCACAATCACCTTGCCACCGACTCTTTTTACCTTTAAAAAGCTTGTGGTTCTCAAATTGACGAAATTTCGTTTAAATGGTGATATCTCTGTAGATTTTCCCTTGCTTAAGACCCTTCATTTGAATCATGTTTATTTTAAAAATCTTGAGAGTTTCAGTAAGCTTATTCTCGGGTGTCCTATTTTGGAAGATTTGACTGCTTTCGTTCTCTATATGATACCAGTTGAGAGTTTTGCCATGAATAGAGATGCTAACTTGAATAGCACAATCACCTTGCCACCGACTCTTTTTACCTTTACAAAGCTTGTGGTTCTCAAATTGACGAAATTTCGTTTGAATGGTGATATCTCTGTCGATTTTCCCTTGCTTAAGACCCTTCATTTGAATCATGTTTATTTTAAAAATCTTGAGAGTTTCAGTAAGCTTCTTCTCGGGTTTCTTATTTTGGAAGATTTGACTGCTTTCGTTCTCTATATGATACCAGTTGAGAGTTTTGCCATGAATAGAGATGCTAACTTGAATAGCACAATCACCTTGCCACCGACTCTTTTTACCTTTACAAAGCTTGTGGTTCTCAAATTGACGAAATTTCGTTTGAATGGTGATATCTCTGTATATTTTCCCTTGCTTAAGACCCTTCATTCGAATCATGTTTATTTTAAAAATCTTGAGAGTTTCAGTAAGCTTCTTCTCGGGTGTCCTATTTTGGAAGATTTGACTGCTTTCGTCCTCTATATGATACCAGTTGAGAGTTTTGCCATGAATAGAGATGCTAACTTGAATAGCACAATCACCTTGCCACCGACTCTTTTTACCTTTACAAAGCTTCTGGTTCTCAAATTGACGAAATTTCGTTTGAATGGTGATATCTCTGTCGATTTTCCCTTGCTTAAGACCCTTCATTTGAATCATGTTTATTTTAAAAATCTTGAGAGTTTCAGTAAGCTTCTTCTCGGGTGTCCTATTTTGGAAGATTTGACTGCTTTCGTTCTCTATATGATACCAGATGAGAGTTTTGCCATGAATAGAGATGCTAACTTGAATATCACAATCACCTTGCCACCGACTCTTTTTACCTTTACAAAGCTTGTGGTTCTCAAATTGACGAAATTTCGTTTGAATGGTGATATCTCTGTAGATTTTCCCTTGCTTAAGACCCTACATTTGAATCATGTTTATTTTAAAAATCTTGAGAGTTTCAGTAAGCTTCTTCTCGGGTGTCCTATTTTGGAAGATTTGACTGCTTTCGTTCTCTATATGATACCAGATGAGAGTTTTGCCATGAATAGAGATGCTAACTTGAATAGCACAATCACCTTGCCACCGACTCTTTTTACCTTTACAAAGCTTGTGGTTCTCAAATTGACGAAATTTCGTTTGAATGGTGATATCTCTGTCGATTTTCCCTTGCTTAAGACCCTTCATTTGAATCATGTTTATTTTAAAAATATTGAGAGTTTCAGTAAGCTTCTTCTCGGGTGTCCTATTTTGGAAGATTTGACTGCTTTCGTTCTCTATATGATACCAGTTGAGAGTTTTGCCATGAATAGTGATGCTTACTTGAATAGCACAATCACCTTGCCACCGACTCTTTTTACCTTTAAAAAGCTTGTGGTTCTCAAATTGACGAAATTTCGTTTAAATGGTGATATCTCTGTAGATTTTTCCTTGCTTAAGACCCTTCATTTGAATCATGTTTATTTTAAAAATCTTGAGAGTTTCAGTAAGCTTCTTCTCGGGTGTCCTATTTTGGAAGATTTGACTGCTTTCGTTCTCTATATGATACCAGTTGAGAGTTTTGCCATGAATAGAGATGCTAACTTGAATAGCACAATCACCTTGCCACCGACTCTTTTTACCTTTACAAAGCTTGTGGTTCTCAAAATGACGAAATTTCGTTTGAATGGTGATATCTCTGTCGATTTTCCCTTGCTTAAGACCCTTCATTTGAATCATGTTTATTTTAAAAATCTTGTGAGTTTCAGTAAGCTTCTTCTCAGGTGTCCTATTTTGGAAGATTTGACTGCTTTCGTTCTCTATATGATACCAGATGAGAGTTTTACCATGAATAGAGATGCTAACTTGAATAGCCCAATCACCTTGCCACCGACTCTTTTTACCTTTACAAAGCATGTGGTTCTCAAATTGACGAAATTTCGTTTGAATGGTGATATCTCTGTATATTTTCCCTTGCTTAAGACCCTTCATTCGAATCATGTTTATATTAAAAATCTTGAGAGTTTCAGTAAGCTTCTTCTCGGGTGTCCTATTTTGGAAGATTTGCCTGCTTTCGTTCTCTATATGATACCAGATGAGAGTTTTGCCATGAATAGAGATGCTAACCTGAATAGCACAATCACCTTGCCACCGACTCTTTTTACCTTTAAAAAGCTTGTGGTTCTCAAATTGACGAAATTTCGTTTAAATGGTGATATCTCTGTAGATTTTCCCTTGCTTAAGACCCTTCATTTGAATCATGTTTATTTTAAAAATCTTGAGAGTTTCAGTAAGCTTATTCTCGGGTGTCCTATTTTGGAAGATTTGACTGCTTTCGTTCTCTATATGATACCAGTTGAGAGTTTTGCCATGAATAGAGATGCTAACTTGAATAGCACAATCACCTTGCCACCGACTCTTTTTACCTTTACAAAGCTTGTGGTTCTCAAATTGACGAAATTTCGTTTGAATGGTGATATCTCTGTCGATTTTCCCTTGCTTAAGACCCTTCATTTGAATCATGTTTATTTTAAAAATCTTGAGAGTTTCAGTAAGCTTCTTCTCGGGTTTCTTATTTTGGAAGATTTGACTGCTTTCGTTCTCTATATGATACCAGTTGAGAGTTTTGCCATGAATAGAGATGCTAACTTGAATAGCACAATCACCTTGCCACCGACTCTTTTTACCTTTACAAAGCTTGTGGTTCTCAAATTGACGAAATTTCGTTTGAATGGTGATATCTCTGTATATTTTCCCTTGCTTAAGACCCTTCATTCGAATCATGTTTATTTTAAAAATCTTGAGAGTTTCAGTAAGCTTCTTCTCGGGTGTCCTATTTTGGAAGATTTGACTGCTTTCGTCCTCTATATGATACCAGTTGAGAGTTTTGCCATGAATAGAGATGCTAACTTGAATAGCACAATCACCTTGCCACCGACTCTTTTTACCTTTACAAAGCTTCTGGTTCTCAAATTGACGAAATTTCGTTTGAATGGTGATATCTCTGTCGATTTTCCCTTGCTTAAGACCCTTCATTTGAATCATGTTTATTTTAAAAATCTTGAGAGTTTCAGTAAGCTTCTTCTCGGGTGTCCTATTTTGGAAGATTTGACTGCTTTCGTTCTCTATATGATACCAGATGAGAGTTTTGCCATGAATAGAGATGCTAACTTGAATATCACAATCACCTTGCCACCGACTCTTTTTACCTTTACAAATCTTGTGGTTCTCAAATTGACGAAATTTCGTTTGAATGGTGATATCTCTGTAGATTTTCCCTTGCTTAAGACCCTACATTTGAATCATGTTTATTTTAAAAATCTTGAGAGTTTCAGTAAGCTTCTTCTCGGGTGTCCTATTTTGGAAGATTTGACTGCTTTCGTTCTCTATATGATACCAGATGAGAGTTTTGCCATGAATAGAGATGCTAACTTGAATAGCACAATCACCTTGCCACCGACTCTTTTTACCTTTACAAAGCTTGTGGTTCTCAAATTGACGAAATTTCGTTTGAATGGTGATATCTCTGTCGATTTTCCCTTGCTTAAGACCCTTCATTTGAATCATGTTTATTTTAAAAATCTTGAGAGTTTCAGTAAGCTTCTTCTCGGGTGTCCTATTTTGGAAGATTTGACTGCTTTCGTTCTCTATATGATACCAGTTGAGAGTTTTGCCATGAATAGTGATGCTAACTTGAATAGCACAATCACCTTGCCACCGACTCTTTTTACCTTTAAAAAGCTTGTGGTTCTCAAATTGACGAAATTTCGTTTAAATGGTGATATCTCTGTAGATTTTTCCTTGCTTAAGACCCTTCATTTGAATCATGTTTATTTTAAAAATCTTGAGAGTTTCAGTAAGCTTCTTCTCGGGTGTCCTATTTTGGAAGATTTGACTGCTTTCGTTCTCTATATGATACCAGTTGAGAGTTTTGCCATGAATAGAGATGCTAACTTGAATAGCACAATCACCTTGCCACCGACTCTTTTTACCTTTACAAAGCTTGTGGTTCTCAAATTGACGAAATTTCGTTTGAATGGTGATATCTCTGTCGATTTTCCCTTGCTTAAGACCCTTCATTTGAATCATGTTTATTTTAAAAATCTTGTGAGTTTCAGTAAGCTTCTTCTCAGGTGTCCTATTTTGGATGATTTGACTGCTTTCGTTCTCTATATGATACCAGATGAGAGTTTTGCCATGAATAGAGATGCTAACTTGAATAGCCCAATCACCTTGCCACCGACTCTTTTTACCTTTACAAAGCTTGTGGTTCTCAAATTGACGAAATTTCGTTTGAATGGTGATATCTCTGTATATTTTCCCTTGCTTAAGACCCTTCATTCGAATCATGTTTATATTAAAAATCTTGAGAGTTTCAGTAAGCTTCTTCTCGGGTGTCCTATTTTGGAAGATTTGACTGCTTTCGTTCTCTATATGATACCAGATGAGAGTTTTGCCATGAATAGAGATGCTAACCTGAATAGCACAATCACCTTGCCACCGACTCTTTTTACCTTTAAAAAGCTTGTGGTTCTCAAATTGACGAAATTTCGTTTAAATGGTGATATCTCTGTAGATTTTCCCTTGCTTAAGACCCTTCATTTGAATCATGTTTATTTTAAAAATCTTGAGAGTTTCAGTAAGCTTATTCTCGGGTGTCCTATTTTGGAAGATTTGACTGCTTTCGTTCTCTATATAATACCAGTTGAGAGTTTTGCCATGAATAGAGATGCTAACTTGAATAGCACAATCACCTTGCCACCGACTCTTTTTACCTTTACAAAGCTTGTGGTTCTCAAATTGACGAAATTTCGTTTGAATGGTGATATCTCTGTCGATTTTCCCTTGCTTAAGACCCTTCATTTGAATCATGTTTATTTTAAAAATCTTGAGAGTTTCAGTAAGCTTCTTCTCAGGTGTCTTAGTTTGGAAGATTTGACTGCATTCGTTCTCTATATGATACCAGATGAGAGTTTTGCCATGAATAGAGATGCTAACTTGAATAGCCCAATCACCTTGCCACCGACTCTTTTTACCTTTACAAAGCTTGTGGTTCTCAAATTGACGAAATTTCGTTTGAATGGTGATATCTCTCTCGATTTTCCCTTGCTTAAGACCCTTCATTTGAATCATGTTTATTTTAAAAATATTGAGAGTTTCAGTAAGCTTCTTCTCGGGTGTCCTATTTTGGAAGATTTGACTGCTTTCGTTCTCTATATGATACCAGATGAGAGTTTTACCATGAATAGAGATGCTAACCTGAATAGCACAATCACCTTGCCACCGACTCTTTTTACCTTTAAAAAGCTTGTGGTTCTCAAATTGACTAAATTTCGTTTAAATGGTGATATCTCTGTAGATTTTCCCTTGCTTAAGACCCTTCATTTGAATCATGTTTATTTTAAAAATCTTGAGAGTTTCAGTAAGCTTATTCTCGGGTGTCCTATTTTGGAAGATTTGACTGCTTTCGTTCTCTATATGATACCAGTTGAGAGTTTTGCCATGAATAGAGATGCTAACTTGAATATCACAATCACCTTGCCACCGACTCTTTTTACCTTTACAAAGCTTCTGGTTCTCAAATTGACGAAATTTCGTTTGAATGGTGATATCTCTATCGATTTTCCCTTGCTTAAGACCCTTCATTTGAATCATGTTTATTTTAAAAATCTTGAGAGTTTCAGTAAGCTTCTTCTCGGGTGTCCTATTTTGGAAGATTTGACTGCTTTCAGTCTCTATATGATACCAGATGAGAGTTTTGCCATGAATAGAGATGCTAACTTGAATAGCACAATCACCTTGCCACCGACTCTTTTTACCTTTACAAAGCTTGTGGTTCTCAAATTGACGAAATTTCGTTTGAATGGTGATATCTCTGTCGATTTTCCCTTGCTTAAGACCCTTCATTTGAATCATGTTTATTTTAAAAATATTGAGAGTTTCAGTAAGCTTCTTCTCGGGTGTCCTATTTTGGAAGATTTGACTGCTTTCGTTCTCTATATGATACCAGTTGAGAGTTTTGCCATGAATAGTGATGCTAACTTGAATAGCACAATCACCTTGCCACCGACTCTTTTTACCTTTAAAAAGCTTGTGGTTCTCAAATTGACGAAATTTCGTTTAAATGGTGATATCTCTGTAGATTTTTCCTTGCTTAAGACCCTTCATTTGAATCATGTTTATTTTAAAAATCTTGAGAGTTTCAGTAAGCTTCTTTTCGGGTGTCCTATTTTGGAAGATTTGACTGCTTTCGTTCTCTATATGATACCAGTTGAGAGTTTTGCCATGAATAGAGATGCTAACTTGAATATCACAATCACCGTGCCACCGACTCTTTTTACCTTTACAAAGCTTCTGGTTCTCAAATTGACGAAATTTCGTTTGAATGGTGATATCTCAGTCGATTTTCCCTTGCTTAAAACCCTTCATTTGAATCATGTTTATTTTAAAAATATTGAGAGTTTCAGTAAGCTTCTTCTCGGGTGTCCTATTTTGGAAGATTTGACTGCTTTCGTTCTCTATATGATACCAGATGAGAGTTTTGCCATGACTAGAGATGCTAACTTGAATAGCACAATCACCTTGCCACCGACTCTTTTTACCTTTACAAAGCTTGTGGTTCTCAAATTGACGAAATTTCGTTTGAATGGTGATATCTCTGTCGATTTTCCCTTGCTTAAGACCCTTCATTTGAATCATGTTTATTTTAAAAATATTGAGAGTTTCAGTAAGCTTCTTCTCGGGTGTCCTATTTTGGAAGATTTGACTGCTTTCGTTCTCTATATGATACCAGTTGAGAGTTTTGCCATGAATAGTGATGCTAACTTGAATAGCACAATCACCTTGCCACCGACTCTTTTTACCTTTAAAAAGCTTGTGGTTCTCAAATTGACGAAATTTCGTTTTAATGGTGATATCTCTGTAGATTTTTCCTTGCTTAAGACCCTTCATTTGAATCATGTTTATTTTAAAAATCTTGAGAGTTTCAGTAAGCTTCTTCTCGGGTGTCCTATTTTGGAAGATTTGACTGCTTTCGTTCTCTATATGATACCAGTTGAGAGTTTTGCCATGAATAAAGATGCTAACTTGAATAGCACAATCACCTTGCCACCGACTCTTTTTACCTTTACAAAGCTTGTGGTTCTCAAATTGACGAAATTTCGTTTGAATGGTGATATCTCTGTCGATTTTCCCTTGCTTAAGACCCTTCATTTGAATCATGTTTATTTTAAAAATCTTGAGAGTTTCAGTAAGCTTCTTCTCGAGTGTCCTATTTTGGAAGATTTGACTGCTTTCGTTCTCTATATGATACCAGATGAGAGTTTTGCCATGAATAGTGATGCTAACTTGAATAGCACAATCACCTTGCCACCGACTCTTTTTACCTTTAAAAAGCTTGTGGTTCTCAAATAGACGAAATTTCGTTTAAATGGTGATATCTCTGTAGATTTTTCCTTGCTTAAGACCCTTCATTTGAATCATGTTTATTTTAAAAATCTTGAGAGTTTCAGTAAGCTTCTTCTCGGGTGTCCTATTTTGGAAGATTTGACTGCTTTCGTCCTCTATATGATACCAGTTGAGAGTTTTGCCATGAATAGAGATGCTAACTTGAATAGCACAATCACCTTGCCACCGACTCTTTTTACCTTTACAAAGCTTGTGTTTCTCAAATTGACGAAATTTCGTTTGAATGGTGATATCTCTGTCGATTTTCCCTTGCTTAAGACCCTTCATTTGAATCATGTTTATTTTAAAAATCTTGAGAGTTTCAGTAAGCTTCTTCTCGGGTGTCCTATTTTGGAAGATTTGACTGCTTTCGTTCTCTATATGATACCAGATGAGAGTTTTGCCATGAATAGAGATGCTAACTTGAATAGCACAATCACCTTGCCACCGACTCTTTTTACCTTTACAAAGCTTGTGGTTCTCAAATTGACGAAATTTCGTTTGAATGGTGATATCTCTGTCGATTTTCCCTTGCTTAAGACCCTTCATTTGAATCATGTTTATTTTAAAAATATTGAGAGTTTCAGTAAGCTTCTTCTCGGGTGTCCTATTTTGGAAGATTTGACTGCTTTCGTTCTCTATATGATACCAGTTGAGAGTTTTGCCATGAATAGTGATGCTAACTTGAATAGCACAATCACCTTGCCACCGACTCTTTTTACCTTTAAAAAGCTTGTGGTTCTCAAATTGACGAAATTTCGTTTAAATGGTGATATCTCTGTAGATTTTTCCTTGCTTAAGACCCTTCATTTGAATCATGTTTATTTTAAAAATCTTGAGAGTTTCAGTAAGCTTCTTCTCGGGTGTCCTATTTTGGAAGATTTGACTGCTTTCGTTCTCTATATGATACCAGTTGAGAGTTTTGCCATGAATAAAGATGCTAACTTGAATAGCACAATCACCTTGCCACCGACTCTTTTTACCTTTACAAAGCTTGTGGTTCTCAAATTGACGAAATTTCATTTGAATGGTGATATCTCTGTCGATTTTCCCTTGCTTAAGACCCTTCATTTGAATCATGTTTATTTTAAAAATCTTGAGAGTTTCAGTAAGCTTCTTCTCGGGTGTCCTATTTTGGAAGATTTGACTGCTTTCGTTCTCTATATGATACCAGATGAGAGTTTTGCCATGAATAGTGATGCTAACTTGAATAGCACAATCACCTTGCCACCGACTCTTTTTACCTTTAAAAAGCTTGTGGTTCTCAAATAGACGAAATTTCGTTTAAATGGTGATATCTCTGTAGATTTTTCCTTGCTTAAGACCCTTCGTTTGAATCATGTTTATTTTAAAAATCTTGAGAGTTTCAGTAAGCTTCTTCTCGGGTGTCCTATTTTGGAAGATTTGACTGCTTTCGTCCTCTATATGATACCAGTTGAGAGTTTTGCCATGAATAGAGATGCTAACTTGAATAGCACAATCACCTTGCCACCGACTCTTTTTACCTTTACAAAGCTTGTGGTTCTCAAATTGACGAAATTTCGTTTGAATGGTGATATCTCTGTCGATTTTCCCTTGCTTAAGACCCTTCATTTGAATCATGTTTATTTTAAAAATCTTGAGACTTTCAGTAAGCTTCTTCTCGGGTGTCCTATTTTGGAAGATTTGACTGCTTTCGTTCTTTATATGATACCAGATGAGAGTTTTGCCATGAATAGAGATGCTAACTTGAATAGCACAATCACCTTGTCACCGACTCTTTTTACCTTTAAAAAGCTTGTGGTTCTCAAATTGACGAAATTTCGTTTAAATGGTGATATCTCTGTAGATTTTCCCTTGCTTAAGACCCTTCATTTGAATCATGTTTATTTTAAAAATCTTGAGAGTTTCAGTAAGCTTCTTCTCGGGTGTCCTATTTTGAAAGATTTGACTGCTTTCGTTCTCTATATGATACCAGTTGAGAGTTTTGCCATGAATAGAGATGCTAACTTGAATATCACAATCACCTTGCCACCGACTCTTTTTACCTTTACAAAGCTTCTGGTTCTCAAATTGACGAAATTTCGTTTGAATGGTGATATCTCTGTCGTTTTTCCCTTGCTTAAGACCCTTCATTTGAATCATGTTTATTTTAAAAATCTTGAGAGTTTCAGTAAGCTTCTTCTCGGGTGTCCTATTTTGGAAGATTTGACTGCTTTCGTTCTCTATATGATACCAGATGAGAGTTTTGCCATGAATAGAGATGCTAACTTGAATAGCACAATCACCTTGCCACCGACTCTTTTTACCTTTACAAAGCTTGTGGTTCTCAAATTGACGAAATTTCGTTTGAATGGTGATATCTCTGTCGATTTTCCCTTGCTTAAGACCCTTCATTTGAATCATGTTTATTTTAAAAATATTGCGAGTTTCAGTATGCTTCTTCTCGGGTGTCCTATTTTGGAAGATTTGACTGCTTTCGTTCTCTATATGATACCAGTTGAGAGTTTTGCCATGAATAGTGATGCTAACTTGAATAGCACAATCACCTTGCCACCGACTCTTTTTACCTTTAAAAAGCTTGTGGTTCTCAAATTGACGAAATTTCGTTTAAATGGTGATATCTCTGTAGATTTTTCCTTGCTTAAGACCCTTCATTTGAATCATGTTTATTTTAAAAATCTTGAGAGTTTCAGTAAGCTTCTTCTCGGGTGTCCTATTTTGGAAGATTTGACTGCTTTCGTTCTCTATATGATACCAGTTGAGAGTTTTGCCATGAATAGAGATGCTAACTTGAATATCACAATCACCTTGCCACCGACTCTTTTTACCTTTACAAAGCTTGTGGTTCTCAAATTGACGAAATTTCGTTTGAATGGTGATATCTCTGTAGATTTTCCCTTGCTTAAGACCCTTCATTTGAATCATGTTTATTTTAAAAATCTTGAGAGTTTCAGTAAGCTTCTTCTCGGGTGTCCTATTTTGGAAGATTTGACTGCTTTCGTTCTCTATATGATACCAGTTGAGAGTTTTGCCATGAATAGAGATGCTAACTTGAATATCACAATCACCTTGCCACCGACTCTTTTTACCTTTACAAAGCTTCTGGTTCTCAAATTGACGAAATTTCGTTTGAATGGTGATAACTCTGTCGATTTTCCCTTGCTTAAGACCCTTCATTTGAATCATGTTTATTTTAAAAATCTTGAGAGTTTCAGTAAGCTTCTTCTCGGGTGTCCTATTTTGGAAGATTTGACTGCTTTCGTTCTCTATATGATACCAGTTGAGAGTTTTGCCATGAATAGAGATGCTAACTTGAATAGCACAATCACCTTGCCACCGACTCTTTTTACCTTTACAAAGCTTGTGGTTCTCAAATTGACGAAATTTCGTTTGAATGGTGATATCTCTGTCGATTTTCCCTTGCTTAAGACCCTTCATTTGAATCATGTTTATTTTAAAAATATTGAGAGTTTCATTAAGCTTCTTCTCGGGTGTCCTATTTTGGAAGATTTGACTGCTTTCGTTCTCTATATGATACCAGTTGAGAGTTTTGCCATGAATAGAGATGCTAACTTGAATATCACAATCACCTTGCCACCGACTCTTTTTAGCTTTACAAAGCTTCTGGTTCTCAAATTGACGAAATTTCGTTTGAATGGTGATATCTCTGTCGATTTTCCCTTGCTTAAGACCCTTCATTTGAATCATGTTTATTTTAAAAATCTTGAGAGTTTCAGTAAGCTTCTTCTCGGGTGTCCTATTTTGGAAGATTTGACTGCTTTCGTTCTCTATATGATACCAGTTGAGAGTTTTGCCATGAATAGAGATGCTAACTTGAATATCACAATCACCTTGCCACCGACTCTTTTTACCTTTACAAAGCTTCTGGTTCTCAAATTGACGAAATTTCGTTTGAATGGTGATATCTCTGTCGATTTTCCCTTGCTTAAGACCCTTCATTTGAATCATGTTTATTTTAAAAATCTTGAGAGTTTCAGTAAGCTTCTTCTCGGGTGTCCTAGTTTGGAAGATTTGACTGCTTTCGTTCTCTATATGATACCAGTTGAGAGTTTTGCCATGAATAGTGATGCTAACTTGAATAGCACAATCACCTTGCCACCGACTCTTTTTACCTTTAAAAAGCTTGTGGTTCTCAAATTGACGAAATTTCGTTTAAATGGTGATATCTCTGTAGATTTTCCCTTGCTTAAGACCCTTCATTTGAATCATGTTTATTTTAAAAATATTGAGAGTTTCAGTAAGCTTCTTCTCGGGTGTCCTATTTTGAAAGATTTGACTGCTTTCGTTCTCTATATGATACCAGTTGAGAGTTTTGCCATGAATAGAGATGCTAACTTGAATATCACAATCACCTTGCCACCGACTCTTTTTACCTTTAAAAAGCTTGTGGTTCTCAAATTGACGAAATTTCGTTTAAATGGTGATATCTCTGTCGATTTTTCCTTGCTTAAGACCCTTCATTTGAATCATGTTTATTTTAAAAATCTTGAGAGTTTCAGTAAGCTTCTTCTCGGGTGTCCTATTTTGGAAGATTTGACTGCTTTCGTTCTCTATATGATACCAGATGAGAGTTTTGCCATGAATAGAGATGCTAACTTGAATAGCACAATCACCTTGCCACCGACTCTTTTTACCTTTACAAAGCTTGTGGTTCTCAAATTGACGAAATTTCGTTTGAATGGTGATATCTCTGTCGATTTTCCCTTGCTTAAGACCCTTCATTTGAATCATGTTTATTTTGAAAATCTTGAGAGTTTCAGTAAGCTTCTTCTCGGGTGTCCTATTTTGGAAGATTTGACTGCTTTCGTTCTCTATATGATACCAGATGAGAGTTTTGCCATGAATAGAGATGCTAACTTGAATAGCACAATCACCTTGCCACCGACTCTTTTTACCTTTAAAAAGCTTATGGTTCTCAAATTGACGAAATTTCGTTTGAATGGTGATATCTCTGTCGATTTTCCCTTGCTTAAGACCCTTCATTTGAATCATGTTTATTTTAAAAATATTGAGAGTTTCAGTAAGCTTCTTCTCGGGTGTCCTATTTTGGAAGATTTGACTGCTTTCGTTCTCTATATGATACCAGTTGAGAGTTTTGCCATGAATAGTGATGCTAACTTGAATATCACAATCACCTTGCCACCGACTCTTTTTACCTTTACAAAGCTTGTGGTTCTCAAATTGACGAAATTTCGTTTGAATGGTGATATCTCTGTAGATTTTCCCTTGCTTAAGACCCTTCATTTGAATCATGTTTATTTTAAAAATCTTGAGAGTTTCAGTAAGCTTCTTCTCGGGTGTCCTATTTTGGAAGATTTGACTGCTTTCGTTCTCTATATGATACCAGTTGAGAGTTTTGCCATGAATAGAGATGCTAACTTGAATATCACAATCACCTTGCCACCGACTCTTTTTACCTTTACAATGCTTCAGGTTCTCAAATTGACGAAATTTCGTTTGAATGGTGATATCTCTGTCGATTTTCCCTTGCTTAAGACCCTTCATTTGAATCATGTTTATTTTAAAAATCTTGAGAGTTTCAGTAAGCTTCTTCTCGGGTGTCCTATTTTGGAAGATTTGACTGCTTTCGTTCTCTATATGATACCAGATGAGAGTTTTGCCATGAATAGAGATGCTAACTTGAATAGCACAATCACCTTGCCACCGACTCTTTTTACCTTTACAAAGCTTGTGGTTCTCAAATTGACGAAATTTCGTTTGAATGGTGATATCTCTGTCGATTTTCCCTTGCTTAAGACCCTTCATTTGAATCATGTTTATTTTGAAAATCTTGAGAGTTTCAGTAAGCTTCTTCTCGGGTGTCCTATTTTGGAAGATTTGACTGCTTTCGTTCTCTATATGATACCAGATGAGAGTTTTGCCATGAATAGAGATGCTAACTTGAATAGCACAATCACCTTGCCACCGACTCTTTTTACCTTTAAAAAGCTTATGGTTCTCAAATTGACGAAATTTCGTTTGAATGGTGATATCTCTGTCGATTTTCCCTTGCTTAAGACCCTTCATTTGAATCATGTTTATTTTAAAAATATTGAGAGTTTCAGTAAGCTTCTTCTCGGGTGTCCTATTTTGGAAGATTTGACTGCTTTCGTTCTCTATATGATACCAGTTGAGAGTTTTGCCATGAATAGTGATGCTAACTTGAATATCACAATCACCTTGCCACCGACTCTTTTTACCTTTACAAAGCTTGTGGTTCTCAAATTGACGAAATTTCGTTTGAATGGTGATATCTCTGTAGATTTTCCCTTGCTTAAGACCCTTCATTTGAATCATGTTTATTTTAAAAATCTTGAGAGTTTCAGTAAGCTTCTTCTCGGGTGTCCTATTTTGGAAGATTTGACTGCTTTCGTTCTCTATATGATACCAGTTGAGAGTTTTGCCATGAATAGAGATGCTAACTTGAATATCACAATCACCTTGCCACCGACTCTTTTTACCTTTACAATGCTTCAGGTTCTCAAATTGACGAAATTTCGTTTGAATGGTGATATCTCTGTCGATTTTCCCTTGCTTAAGACCCTTCATTTGAATCATGTTTATTTTAAAAATCTTGAGAGTTTCAGTAAGCTTCTTCTCGGGTGTCCTATTTTGGAAGATTTGACTGCTTTCGTTCTCTATATGATACCAGATGAGAGTTTTGCCATGAATAGAGATGCTAACTTGAATAGCACAATCACCTTGCCACCGACTCTTTTTACCTTTACAAAGCTTGTGGTTCTCAAATTGACGAAATTTCGTTTGAATGGTGATATCTCTGTCGATTTTCCCTTGCTTAAGACCCTTCATTTGAATCATGTTTATTTTAAAAATATTGAGAGTTTCAGTAAGCTTCTTCTCGGGTGTCCTAGTTTGGAAGATTTGACTGCTTTCGTTCTCCATATGATACCAGTTGAGAGTTTTGCCATGAATAGTGATGCTAACTTGAATAGCACAATCACCTTGCCACCGACTCTTTTTACCTTTAAAAAGCTTGTGGTTCTCAAATTGACGAAATTTCGTTTAAATGGTGATATCTCTGTAGATTTTTCCTTGCTTAAGACCCTTCATTTGAATCATGTTTATTTTAAAAATCTTGAGAGTTTCAGTAAGCTTCTTCTCGGGTGTCCTAGTTTGGAAGATTTGACTGCTTTTGTTCTCTATATGATACCAGTTGAGAGTTTTGCCATGAATAGTGATGCTAACTTGAATAGCACAATCACCTTGCCACCGACTCTTTTTACCTTTAAAAAGCTTGTGGTTCTCAATTTGACGAAATTTCGTTTAAATGGTGATATCTCTGTAGATTTTCCCTTGCTTAAGACCCTTCATTTGAATCATGTTTATTTTAAAAATATTGAGAGTTTCAGTAAGCTTCTTCTCGGGTGTCCTATTTTGAAAGATTTGACTGCTTTCGTTCTCTATATGATACCAGTTGAGAGTTTTGCCATGAATATAGATGCTAACTTGAATATCACAATCACCTTGCCACCGACTCTTTTTACCTTTAAAAAGCTTGTGGTTCTCAAATTGACGAAATTTCGTTTAAATGGTGATATCTCTGTCGATTTTTCCTTGCTTAAGACCCTTCATTTGAATCATGTTTATTTTAAAAATCTTGAGAGTTTCAGTAAGCTTCTTCTCGGGTGTCCTATTTTGGAAGATTTGACTGCTTTCGTTCTCTATATGATACCAGTTGAGAGTTTTGCCATGAATAGTGATGCTAACTTGAATATCACAATCACCTTGCCACCGACTCTTTTTACCTTTACAAAGCTTGTGGTTCTCAAATTGACGAAATTTCGTTTGAATGGTGATATCTCTGTAGATTTTCCCTTGCTTAAGACCCTTCATTTGAATCATGTTTATTTTAAAAATCTTGAGAGTTTCAGTAAGCTTCTTCTCGGGTGTCCTATTTTGGAAGATTTGACTGCTTTCGTTCTCTATATGATACCAGTTGAGAGTTTTTCCATGAATAGAGATGCTAACTTGAATATCACAATCACCTTGCCACCGACTCTTTTTACCTTTACAATGCTTCAGGTTCTCAAATTGACGAAATTTCGTTTGAATGGTGATATCTCTGTCGATTTTCCCTTGCTTAAGACCCTTCATTTGAATCATGTTTATTTTAAAAATCTTGAGAGTTTCAGTAAGCTTCTTCTCGGGTGTCCTATTTTGGAAGATTTGACTGCTTTCGTTCTCTATATGATACCAGATGAGAGTTTTGCCATGAATAGAGATGCTAACTTGAATAGCACAATCACCTTGCCACCGACTCTTTTTACCTTTACAAAGCTTGTGGTTCTCAAATTGACGAAATTTCGTTTGAATGGTGATATCTCTGTCGATTTTCCCTTGCTTAAGACCCTTCATTTGAATCATGTTTATTTTAAAAATATTGAGAGTTTCAGTAAGCTTCTTCTCGGGTGTCCTAGTTTGGAAGATTTGACTGCTTTCGTTCTCCATATGATACCAGTTGAGAGTTTTGCCATGAATAGTGATGCTAACTTGAATAGCACAATCACCTTGCCACCGACTCTTTTTACCTTTAAAAAGCTTGTGGTTCTCAAATTGACGAAATTTCGTTTAAATGGTGATATCTCTGTAGATTTTTCCTTGCTTAAGACCCTTCATTTGAATCATGTTTATTTTAAAAATCTTGAGAGTTTCAGTAAGCTTCTTCTCGGGTGTCCTAGTTTGGAAGATTTGACTGCTTTCGTTCTCTATATGATACCAGTTGAGAGTTTTGCCATGAATAGTGATGCTAACTTGAATAGCACAATCACCTTGCCACCGACTCTTTTTACCTTTAAAAAGCTTGTGGTTCTCAAATTGACGAAATTTCGTTTAAATGGTGATATCTCTGTAGATTTTCCCTTGCTTAAGACCCTTCATTTGAATCATGTTTATTTTAAAAATATTGAGAGTTTCAGTAAGCTTCTTCTCGGGTGTCCTATTTTGAAAGATTTGACTGCTTTCGTTCTCTATATGATACCAGTTGAGAGTTTTGCCATGAATATAGATGCTAACTTGAATATCACAATCACCTTGCCACCGACTCTTTTTACCTTTAAAAAGCTTGTGGTTCTCAAATTGACGAAATTTCGTTTAAATGGTGATATCTCTGTCGATTTTTCCTTGCTTAAGACCCTTCATTTGAATCATGTTTATTTTAAAAATCTTGAGAGTTTCAGTAAGCTTCTTCTCGGGTGTCCTATTTTGGAAGATTTGACTGCTTTCGTTCTCTATATGATACCAGTTGAGAGTTTTGCCATGAATAGTGATGCTAACTTGAATATCACAATCACCTTGCCACCGACTCTTTTTACCTTTACAAAGCTTGTGGTTCTCAAATTGACGAAATTTCGTTTGAATGGTGATATCTCTGTAGATTTTCCCTTGCTTAAGACCCTTCATTTGAATCATGTTTATTTTAAAAATCTTGAGAGTTTCAGTAAGCTTCTTCTCGGGTGTCCTATTTTGGAAGATTTGACTGCTTTCGTTCTCTATATGATACCAGTTGAGAGTTTTTCCATGAATAGAGATGCTAACTTGAATATCACAATCACCTTGCCACCGACTCTTTTTACCTTTACAATGCTTCAGGTTCTCAAATTGACAAAATTTCGTTTGAATGGTGATATCTCTGTCGATTTTCCCTTGCTTAAGACCCTTCATTTGAATCATGTTTATTTTAAAAATCTTGAGAGTTTCAGTAAGCTTCTTCTCGGGTGTCCTATTTTGGAAGATTTGACTGCTTTCGTTCTCTATATGATACCAGATGAGAGTTTTGCCATGAATAGAGATGCTAACTTGAATAGCACAATCACCTTGCCACCGACTCTTTTTACCTTTACAAAGCTTGTGGTTCTCAAATTGACGAAATTTCGTTTGAATGGTGATATCTCTGTCGATTTTCCCTTGCTTAAGACCCTTCATTTGAATCATGTTTATTTTAAAAATATTGAGAGTTTCAGTAAGCTTCTTCTCGGGTGTCCTAGTTTGGAAGATTTGACTGCTTTCGTTCTCCATATGATACCAGTTGAGAGTTTTGCCATGAATAGTGATGCTAACTTGAATAGCACAATCACCTTGCCACCGACTCTTTTTACCTTTAAAAAGCTTGTGGTTCTCAAATTGACGAAATTTCGTTTAAATGGTGATATCTCTGTAGATTTTTCCTTGCTTAAGACCCTTCATTTGAATCATGTTTATTTTAAAAATCTTGAGAGTTTTAGTAAGCTTCTTCTCGGGTGTCCTAGTTTGGAAGATTTGACTGCTTTCGTTCTCTATATGATACCAGTTGAGAGTTTTGCCATGAATAGTGATGCTAACTTGAATAGCACAATCACCTTGCCACCGACTCTTTTTACCTTTAAAAAGCTTGTGGTTCTCAAATTGACGAAATTTCGTTTAAATGGTGATATCTCTGTAGATTTTCCCTTGCTTAAGACCCTTCATTTGAATCATGTTTATTTTAAAAATATTGAGAGTTTCAGTAAGCTTCTTCTCGGGTGTCCTATTTTGAAAGATTTGACTGCTTTCGTTCTCTATATGATACCAGTTGAGAGTTTTGCCATGAATAGAGATGCTAACTTGAATATCACAATCACCTTGCCACCGACTCTTTTTACCTTTAAAAAGCTTGTGGTTCTCAAATTGACGAAATTTCGTTTAAATGGTGATATCTCTGTCGATTTTTCCTTGCTTAAGACCCTTCATTTGAATCATGTTTATTTTAAAAATCTTGAGAGTTTCAGTAAGCTTCTTCTCGGGTGTCCTATTTTAGAAGATTTGACTGCTTTCGTTCTCTATATGATACCAGATGAGAGTTTTGCCATGAATAGAGATGCTAACTTGAATAGCACAATCACCTTGCCACCGACTCTTTTTACCTTTACAAAGCTTGTGGTTCTCAAATTGACGAAATTTCGTTTGAATGGTGATATCTCTGTCGATTTTCCCTTGCTTAAGACCCTTCATTTGAATCATGTTTATTTTGAAAATCTTGAGAGTTTCAGTAAGCTTCTTCTCGGGTGTCCTATTTTGGAAGATTTGACTGCTTTCGTTCTCTATATGATACCAGATGAGAGTTTTGCCATGAATAGAGATGCTAACTTGAATAGCACAATCACCTTGCCACCGACTCTTTTTACCTTTAAAAAGCTTGTGGTTCTCAAATTGACGAAATTTCGTTTGAATGGTGATATCTCTGTCGATTTTCCCTTGCTTAAGACCCTTCATTTGAATCATGTTTATTTTAAAAATATTGAGAGTTTCAGTAAGCTTCTTCTCGGGTGTCCTATTTTGGAAGATTTGACTGCTTTCGTTCTCTATATGATACCAGTTGAGAGTTTTGCCATGAATAGTGATGCTAACTTGAATATCACAATCACCTTGCCACCGACTCTTTTTACCTTTACAAAGCTTGTGGTTCTCAAATTGACGAAATTTCGTTTGAATGGTGATATCTCTGTAGATTTTCCCTTGCTTAAGACCCTTCATTTGAATCATGTTTATTTTAAAAATCTTGAGAGTTTCAGTAAGCTTCTTCTCGGGTGTCCTATTTTGGAAGATTTGACTGCTTTCGTTCTCTATATGATACCAGTTGAGAGTTTTGCCATGAATAGAGATGCTAACTTGAATATCACAATCACCTTGCCACCGACTCTTTTTACCTTTACAATGCTTCAGGTTCTCAAATTGACGAAATTTCGTTTGAATGGTGATATCTCTGTAGATTTTCCCTTGCTTAAGACCCTTCATTTGAATCATGTTTATTTTAAAAATCTTGAGAGTTTCAGTAAGCTTCTTCTCGGGTGTCCTATTTTGGAAGATTTGACTGCTTTCGTTCTCTATATGATACCAGATGAGAGTTTTGCCATGAATAGAGATGCTAACTTGAATAGCACAATCACCTTGCCACCGACTCTTTTTACCTTTACAAAGCTTGTGGTTCTCAAATTGACGAAATTTCGTTTGAATGGTGATATCTCTGTCGATTTTCCCTTGCTTAAGACCCTTCATTTGAATCATGTTTATTTTAAAAATATTGAGAGTTTCAGTAAGCTTCTTCTCGGGTGTCCTAGTTTGGAAGATTTGACTGCTTTCGTTCTCCATATGATACCAGTTGAGAGTTTTGCCATGAATAGTGATGCTAACTTGAATAGCACAATCACCTTGCCACCGACTCTTTTTACCTTTAAAAAGCTTGTGGTTCTCAAATTGACGAAATTTCGTTTAAATGGTGATATCTCTGTAGATTTTTCCTTGCTTAAGACCCTTCATTTGAATCATGTTTATTTTAAAAATCTTGAGAGTTTAAGTAAGCTTCTTCTCGGGTGTCCTATTTTGGAAGATTTGACTGCTTTCGTTCTCTATATGATACCAGTTGAGAGTTTTGCCATGAATAGAGATGCTAACTTGAATATCACAATCACCTTGCCACCGACTCTTTTTACCTTTACAAAGCTTCAGGTTCTCAAATTGACGAAATTTCGTTTGATTGGTGATATCTCTGTTGATTTTCCCTTGCTTAAGACCCTTCATTTGAATAATGTTTATTTTGAAAATCTTGAGAGTTTCAGTAAGCTTCTTCTCGGGTGTCCTATTTTGGAAGATTTGACTGCTTTCGTTCTCTATATGATACCAGATGAGAGTTTTGCCATGAATAGAGATGCTAACTTGAATAGCACAATCACCTTGCCACCGACTCTTTTTACCTTTACAAAGCTTGTGGTTCTCAAATTGACGAAATTTCGTTTGAATGGTGATATCTCTGTCGATTTTCCCTTGCTTAAGACCCTTCATTTGAATCATGTTTATTTTAAAAATATTGAGAGTTTCAGTAAGCTTCTTCTCGGGTGTCCTATTTTGGAAGATTTGACTGCTTTCGTTCTCTATATGATACCAGTTGAGAGTTTTGCCATGAATAGTGATGCTAACTTGAATAGCACAATCACCTTGCCACCGACTCTTTTTACCTTTAAAAAGCTTGTGGTTCTCAAATTGACGAAATTTCGTTTAAATGGTGATATCTCTGTAGATTTTTCCTTGCTTAAGACCCTTCATTTGAATCATGTTTATTTTAAAAATCTTGAGAGTTTCAGTAAGCTTCTTCTCGGGTGTCCTATTTTGGAAGATTTGACTGCTTTCGTTCTCTATATGATACCAGTTGAGAGTTTTGCCATGAATAGAGATGCTAACTTGAATATCACAATCACCTTGCCACCGACTCTTTTTACCTTTACAATGCTTCAGGTTCTCAAATTGACGAAATTTCGTTTGAATGGTGATATCTCTGTCGATTTTCCCTTGCTTAAGACCCTTCATTTGAATCATGTTTATTTTGAAAATCTTGAGAGTTTCAGTAAGCTTCTTCTCGGGTGTCCTATTTTGGAAGATTTGACTGCTTTCGTTCTCTATATGATACCAGATGAGAGTTTTGCCATGAATAGAGATGCTAACTTGAATAGCACAATCACCTTGCCACCGACTCTTTTTACCTTTACAAAGCTTGTGGTTCTCAAATTGACGAAATTTCGTTTGAATGGTGATATCTCTGTCAATTTTCCCTTGCTTAAGACCCTTCATTTGAATCATGTTTATTTTAAAAATATTGAGAGTTTCAGTAAGCTTCTTCTCGGGTGTCCTATTTTGGAAGATTTGACTGCTTTCGTTCTCCATATGATACCAGTTGAGAGTTTTGCCATGAATAGTGATGCTAACTTGAATAGCACAATCACCTTGCCACCGACTCTTTTTACCTTTAAAAAGCTTGTGGTTCTCAAATTGACGAAATTTCGTTTAAATGGTGATATCTCTGTAGATTTTTCCTTGCTTAAGACCCTTCATTTGAATCATGTTTATTTTAAAAATCTTGAGAGTTTAAGTAAGCTTCTTCTCGGGTGTCCTATTTTGGAAGATTTGACTGCTTTCGTTCTCTATATGATACCAGTTGAGAGTTTTGCCATGAATAGAGATGCTAACTTGAATATCACAATCACCTTGCCACCGACTCTTTTTACCTTTACAAAGCTTCAGGTTCTCAAATTGACGAAATTTCGTTTGATTGGTGATATCTCTGTTGATTTTCCCTTGCTTAAGACCCTTCATTTGAATAATGTTTATTTTGAAAATCTTGAGAGTTTCAGTAAGCTTCTTCTCGGGTGTCCTATTTTGGAAGATTTGACTGCTTTCGTTCTCTATATGATACCAGATGAGAGTTTTGCCATGAATAGAGATGCTAACTTGAATAGCACAATCACCTTGCCACCGACTCTTTTTACCTTTACAAAGCTTGTGGTTCTCAAATTGACGAAATTTCGTTTGAATGGTGATATCTCTGTCGATTTTCCCTTGCTTAAGACCCTTCATTTGAATCATGTTTATTTTAAAAATATTGAGAGTTTCAGTAAGCTTCTTCTCGGGTGTCCTATTTTGGAAGATTTGACTGCTTTCGTTCTCTATATGATACCAGTTGAGAGTTTTGCCATGAATAGTGATGCTAACTTGAATAGCACAATCACCTTGCCACCGACTCTTTTTACCTTTAAAAAGCTTGTGGTTCTCAAATTGACGAAATTTCGTTTAAATGGTGATATCTCTGTAGATTTTTCCTTGCTTAAGACCCTTCATTTGAATCATGTTTATTTTAAAAATCTTGAGAGTTTCAGTAAGCTTCTTCTCGGGTGTCCTATTTTGGAAGATTTGACTGCTTTCGTTCTCTATATGATACCAGTTGAGAGTTTTGCCATGAATAGAGATGCTAACTTGAATATCACAATCACCTTGCCACCGACTCTTTTTACCTTTACAATGCTTCAGGTTCTCAAATTGACGAAATTTCGTTTGAATGGTGATATCTCTGTCGATTTTCCCTTGCTTAAGACCCTTCATTTGAATCATGTTTATTTTGAAAATCTTGAGAGTTTCAGTAAGCTTCTTCTCGGGTGTCCTATTTTGGAAGATTTGACTGCTTTCGTTCTCTATATGATACCAGATGAGAGTTTTGCCATGAATAGAGATGCTAACTTGAATAGCACAATCACCTTGCCACCGACTCTTTTTACCTTTACAAAGCTTGTGGTTCTCAAATTGACGAAATTTCGTTTGAATGGTGATATCTCTGTCAATTTTCCCTTGCTTAAGACCCTTCATTTGAATCATGTTTATTTTAAAAATATTGAGAGTTTCAGTAAGCTTCTTCTCGGGTGTCCTATTTTGGAAGATTTGACTGCTTTCGTTCTCCATATGATACCAGTTGAGAGTTTTGCCATGAATAGTGATGCTAACTTGAATAGCACAATCACCTTGCCACCGACTCTTTTTACCTTTAAAAAGCTTGTGGTTCTCAAATTGACGAAATTTCGTTTAAATGGTGATATCTCTGTAGATTTTTCCTTGCTTAAGACCCTTCATTTGAATCATGTTTATTTTAAAAATCTTGAGAGTTTAAGTAAGCTTCTTCTCGGGTGTCCTATTTTGGAAGATTTGACTGCTTTCGTTCTCTATATGATACCAGTTGAGAGTTTTGCCATGAATAGAGATGCTAACTTGAATATCACAATCACCTTGCCACCGACTCTTTTTACCTTTACAAAGCTTCAGGTTCTCAAATTGACGAAATTTCGTTTGATTGGTGATATCTCTGTTGATTTTCCCTTGCTTAAGACCCTTCATTTGAATAATGTTTATTTTGAAAATCTTGAGAGTTTCAGTAATCTTCTTCTCGGGTGTCCTATTTTGGAAGATTTGACTGCTTTCGTTCTCTATATGATACCAGATGAGAGTTTTGCCATGAATAGAGATGCTAACTTGAATAGCACAATCACCTTGCCACCGACTCTTTTTACCTTTACAAAGCTTGTGGTTCTCAAATTGACGAAATTTCGTTTGAATGGTGATATCTCTGTCGATTTTCCCTTGCTTAAGACCCTTCATTTGAATCATGTTTATTTTAAAAATATTGAGAGTTTCAGTAAGCTTCTTCTCGGGTGTCCTATTTTGGAAGATTTGACTGCTTTCGTTCTCTATATGATACCAGTTGAGAGTTTTGCCATGAATAGTGATGCTAACTTGAATAGCACAATCACCTTGCCACCGACTCTTTTTACCTTTAAAAAGCTTGTGGTTCTCAAATTGACGAAATTTCGTTTAAATGGTGATATCTCTGTAGATTTTTCCTTGCTTAAGACCCTTCATTTGAATCATGTTTATTTTAAAAATCTTGAGAGTTTCAGTAAGCTTCTTCTCGGGTGTCCTATTTTGGAAGATTTGACTGCTTTCGTTCTCTATATGATACCAGTTGAGAGTTTTGCCATGAATAGAGATGCTAACTTGAATATCACAATCACCTTGCCACCGACTCTTTTTACCTTTACAATGCTTCAGGTTCTCAAATTGACGAAATTTCGTTTGAATGGTGATATCTCTGTCGATTTTCCCTTGCTTAAGACCCTTCATTTGAATCATGTTTATTTTGAAAATCTTGAGAGTTTCAGTAAGCTTCTTCTCGGGTGTCCTATTTTGGAAGATTTGACTGCTTTCGTTCTCTATATGATACCAGATGAGAGTTTTGCCATGAATAGAGATGCTAACTTGAATAGCACAATCACCTTGCCACCGACTCTTTTTACCTTTACAAAGCTTGTGGTTCTCAAATTGACGAAATTTCGTTTGAATGGTGATATCTCTGTCAATTTTCCCTTGCTTAAGACCCTTCATTTGAATCATGTTTATTTTAAAAATATTGAGAGTTTCAGTAAGCTTCTTCTCGGGTGTCCTATTTTGGAAGATTTGACTGCTTTCGTTCTCTATATGATACCAGTTGAGAGTTTTGCCATGAATAGTGATGCTAACTTGAATAGCACAATCACCTTGCCACCGACTCTTTTTACCTTTAAAAAGCTTGTGGTTCTCAAATTGACGAAATTTCGTTTAAATGGTGATATCTCTGTAGATTTTTCCTTGCTTAAGACCCTTCATTTGAATCATGTTTATTTTAAAAATCTTGAGAGTTTCAGTAAGCTTCTTCTCGGGTGTCCTATTTTGGAAGATTTGACTGCTTTCGTTCTCTATATGATACCAGTTGAGAGTTTTGCCATGAATAGAGATGCTAACTTGAATATCACAATCACCTTGCCACCGACTCTTTTTACCTTTACAAAGCTTCAGGTTCTCAAATTGACGAAATTTCGTTTGAATGGTGATATCTCTGTCGATTTTCCCTTGCTTAAGACCCTTCATTTGAATCATGTTTATTTTGAAAATCTTGAGAGTTTCAGTAAGCTTCTTCTCGGGTGTCCTATTTTGGAAGATTTGACTGCTTTCGTTCTCTATATGATACCAGATGAGAGTTTTTCCATGAATAGAGATGCTAACTTGAATAGCACAATCACCTTGCCACCGACTCTTTTTACCTTTACAAAGATTGTGGTTCTCAAATTGACGAAATTTCGTTTGAATGGTGATATCTCTGTCGATTTTCCCTTGCTTAAGACCCTTCATTTGAATCATGTTTATTTTAAAAATATTGAGAGTTTCAGTAAGCTTCTTCTCGGGTGTCCTATTTTGGAAGATTTGACTGCTTTCGTTCTCTATATGATACCAGTTGAGAGTTTTGCCATGAATAGAGATGCTAACCTGAATAGCACAATCACCTTGCCACCGACTCTTTTTACCTTTAAAAAGCTTGTGGTTCTCAAATTGACGAAATTTCGTTTAAATGGTGATATCTCTGTAGATTTTACCTTGCTTAAGACCCTTCATTTGAATCATGTTTATTTTAAAAATCTTGAGAGTTTCAGTAAGCTTCTTCTCGGGTGTCCTATTTTGGAAGATTTGACTGCTTTCGTTCTCTATATGATACTAGATGAGAGTTTTTCCCTGAATAGAGATGCTAACTTGAATAGCCCAATCACCTTGCCACCGACTCTTTTTACCTTTACAAAGCTTGTGGTTCTCAAATTGACGAAATTTCTTTTGAATGGTGATATCTCTGTATATTTTCCGTTGCTTAAGACCCTTCATTCGAATCATGTTTATATTAAACATCTTGAGAGTTTCAGTAAGCTTCTTCTCGGGTGTCCTATTTTGGAAGATTTGACTGCTTTTGTTCTCTATATGATACCAGATGAGAGTTTTGCCATGAATAGAGATGCTAACCTGAATAGCAAAATCACCTTGCCACCGACTCTTTTTACCTTTAAAAAGCTTGTGGTTCTCAAATTGACGAAATTTCGTTTAAATGGTGATATCTCTGTAGATTTTCCCTTGCTTAAGACCCTTCATTTGAATCATGTTTATTTTAAAAATCTTGAGAGTTTCAGTAAGCTTATTCTCGGGTGTCCTATTTTGGAAGATTTGACTGCTTTCGTTCTCTATATGATACCAGATGAGAGTTTTGCCATGAATAGAGATGCTAACCTGAATAGCACAATCACCTTGCCACCGACTCTTTTTACCTTTAAAAAGCTTGTGGTTCTCAAATTGACGAAATTTCGTTTGAATGGTGATATCTCTGTCGATTTTCCCTTGCTTAAGACCCTTCATTTGAATCATGTTTATTTTAAAAATATTGAGAGTTTCAGTAAGCTTCTTCTCGGGTGTCCTATTTTGGAAGATTTGACTGCTTTCGTTCTCTATATGATACCAGATGAGAGTTTTGCCATGAATAGAGATGCTAACCTGAATAGCACAATCACCTTGCCACCGACTCTTTTTACCTTTAAAAAGCTTGTGGTTCTCAAATTGACGAAATTTCGTTTAAATGGTGATATCTCTGTAGATTTTCCCTTGCTTAAGACCCTTCATTTGAATCATGTTTATTTTAAAAATCTTGAGAGTTTCAGTAAGCTTCTTCTCGGGTGTCCTATTTTGGAAGATTTGACTGCTTTCGTTCTCTATATGATACCAGATGAGAGTTTTGCCCTGAATAGAGATGCTAACTTGAATAGCCCAATCACCTTGCCACCGACTCTTTTTACCTTTACAAAGCTTGTGGTTCTCAAATTGACGAAATTTCTTTTGAATGGTGATATCTCTGTATATTTTCCGTTGCTTAAGACCCTTCATTCGAATCATGTTTATATTAAACATCTTGAGAGTTTCAGTAAGCTTCTTCTCGGGTGTCCTATTTTGGAAGATTTGACTGCTTTTGTTCTCTATATGATACCAGATGAGAGTTTTGCCATGAATAGAGATGCTAACCTGAATAGCAAAATCACCTTGCCACCGACTCTTTTTACCTTTAAAAAGCTTGTGGTTCTCAAATTGACGAAATTTCGTTTAAATGGTGATATCTCTGTAGATTTTCCCTTGCTTAAGACCCTTCATTTGAATCATGTTTATTTTAAAAATCTTGAGAGTTTCAGTAAGCTTATTCTCGGGTGTCCTATTTTGGAAGATTTGACTGCTTTCGTTCTCTATATGATACCAGATGAGAGTTTTGCCATGAATAGAGATGCTAACCTGAATAGCACAATCACCTTGCCACCGACTCTTTTTACCTTTAAAAAGCTTGTGGTTCTCAAATTGACGAAATTTCGTTTAAATGGTGATATCTCTGTAGATTTTCCCTTGCTTAAGACCCTTCATTTGAATCATGTTTATTTTAAAAATCTTGAGAGTTTCAGTAAGCTTCTTCTCGGGTGTCCTATTTTGGAAGATTTGACTGCTTTCGTTCTCTATATGATACCAGTTGAGAGTTTTGCCATGAATAGAGATGCTAACTTGAATAGCACAATCACCTTGCCACCGACTCTTTTTACCTTTACAAAGCTTGTGGTTCTCAAATTGACGAAATTTCGTTTGAATGGTGATATCTCTGTCGATTTTCCCTTGCTTAAGACCCTTCATTTGAATCATGTTTATTTTAAAAATCTTGAGAGTTTCCGTAAGCTTCTTCTCAGGTATCCTATTTTGGAAGATTTGACTGCTTTCGTTCTCTATATGATACCAGATGAGAGTTTTGCCATGAATAGAGATGCTAACTTGAATAGCCCAATCACCTTGCCACCGACTCTTTTTACCTTTACAAAGCTTGTGGTTCTCAAATTGACGAAATTTCGTTTGAATGGTGATATCTCTGTATATTTTCCCTTGCTTAAGACCCTTCATTCGAATCATGTTTATATTAAACATCTTGAGAGTTTCAGTAAGCTTCTTCTCGGGTGTCCTATTTTGGAAGATTTGACTGCTTTCGTTCTCTATATGATACCAGATGAGAGTTTTGCCATGAATAGAGATGCTAACCTGAATAGCAAAATCACCTTGCCACCGACTCTTTTTACCTTTAAAAAGCTTGTGGTTCTCAAATTGACGAAATTTCGTTTAAATGGTGATATCTCTGTAGATTTTCCCTTGCTTAAGACCCTTCATTTGAATCATGTTTATTTTAAAAATCTTGAGAGTTTCAGTAAGCTTATTCTCGGGTGTCCTATTTTGGAAGATTTGACTGCTTTCGTTCTCTATATGATACCAGTTGAGAGTTTTGCCATGAATAGAGATGCTAACTTGAATATCACAATCACCTTGCCACCGACTCTTTTTACCTTTACAAAGCTTCTGGTTCTCAAATTGACAAAATTTCGTTTGAATGGTGATATCTCTGTCAATTTTCCCTTGCTTAAGACCCTTCATTTGAATCATGTTTATTTTAAAAATCTTGAGAGTTTCAGTAAGCTTCTTCTCGGGTGTCCTATTTTGGAAGATTTGACTGCTTTCGTTCTCTATATGATACCAGATGAGAGTTTTGCCATGAATAGAGATGCTAACTTGAATAGCACAATCACCTTTCCACCGACTCTTTTTACCTTTACAAAGCTTGTGGTTCTCAAATTGACGAAATTTCGTTTGAATGGTGATATCTCTGTCAATTTTCCCTTGCTTAAGACCCTTCATTTGAATCATGTTTATTTTAAAAATATTGAGAGTTTCAGTAAGCTTCTTCTCGGGTGTCCTATTTTGGAAGATTTGACTGCTTTCGTTCTCTATATGATACCAGTTGAGAGTTTTGCCATGAATAGTGATGCTAACTTGAATAGCACAATCACCTTGCCACCGACTCTTTTTACCTTTAAAAAGCTTGTGGTTCTCAAATTGACGAAATTTCGTTTAAATGGTGATATCTCTGTAGATTTTTCCTTGCTTAAGACCCTTCATTTGAATCATGTTTATTTTAAAAATCTTGAGAGTTTCAGTAAGCTTCTTCTCGGGTGTCCTATTTTGGAAGATTTGACTGCTTTCGTTCTCTATATGATACCAGTTGAGAGTTTTGCCATGAATAGAGATGCTAACTTGAATATCACAATCACCTTGCCACCGACTCTTTTTACCTTTACAAAGCTTCAGGTTCTCAAATTGACGAAATTTCGTTTGAATGGTGATATCTCTGTCGATTTTCCCTTGCTTAAGACCCTTCATTTGAATCATGTTTATTTTGAAAATCTTGAGAGTTTCAGTAAGCTTCTTCTCGGGTGTCCTATTTTGGAAGATTTGACTGCTTTCGTTCTCTATATGATACCAGATGAGAGTTTTTCCATGAATAGAGATGCTAACTTGAATAGCACAATCACCTTGCCACCGACTCTTTTTACCTTTACAAAGCTTGTGGTTCTCAAATTGACGAAATTTCGTTTGAATGGTGATATCTCTGTCGATTTTCCCTTGCTTAAAACCCTTCATTTGAATCATGTTTATTTTAAAAATATTGAGAGTTTCAGTAAGCTTCTTCTCGGGTGTCCTATTTTGGAAGATTTGACTGCTTTCGTTCTCTATATGATACCAGATGAGAGTTTTGCCATGAATAGAGATGCTAACCTGAATAGCACAATCACCTTGCCACCGACTCTTTTTACCTTTAAAAAGCTTGTGGTTCTCAAATTGACGAAATTTCGTTTAAATGGTGATATCTCTGTAGATTTTACCTTGCTTAAGACCCTTCATTTGAATCATGTTTATTTTAAAAATCTTGAGAGTTTCAGTAAGCTTCTTCTCGGGTGTCCTATTTTGGAAGATTTGACTGCTTTCGTTCTCTATATGATACCAGATGAGAGTTTTGCCCTGAATAGAGATGCTAACTTGAATAGCCCAATCACCTTGCCACCGACTCTTTTTACCTTTACAAAGCTTGTGGTTCTCAAATTGACGAAATTTCTTTTGAATGGTGATATCTCTGTATATTTTCCGTTGCTTAAGACCCTTCATTCGAATCATGTTTATATTAAACATCTTGAGAGTTTCAGTAAGCTTCTTCTCGGGTGTCCTATTTTGGAAGATTTGACTGCTTTTGTTCTCTATATGATACCAGATGAGAGTTTTGCCATGAATAGAGATGCTAACCTGAATAGCAAAATCACCTTGCCACCGACTCTTTTTACCTTTAAAAAGCTTGTGGTTCTCAAATTGACGAAATTTCGTTTAAATGGTGATATCTCTGTAGATTTTCCCTTGCTTAAGACCCTTCATTTGAATCATGTTTATTTTAAAAATCTTGAGAGTTTCAGTAAGCTTATTCTCGGGTGTCCTATTTTGGAAGATTTGACTGCTTTCGTTCTCTATATGATACCAGATGAGAGTTTTGCCATGAATAGAGATGCTAACCTGAATAGCACAATCACCTTGCCACCGACTCTTTTTACCTTTAAAAAGCTTGTGGTTCTCAAATTGACGAAATTTCGTTTAAATGGTGATATCTCTGTAGATTTTCCCTTGCTTAAGACCCTTCATTTGAATCATGTTTATTTTAAAAATCTTGAGAGTTTCAGTAAGCTTCTTCTCGGGTGTCCTATTTTGGAAGATTTGACTGCTTTCGTTCTCTATATGATACCAGTTGAGAGTTTTGCCATGAATAGAGATGCTAACTTGAATAGCACAATCACCTTGCCACCGACTCTTTTTACCTTTACAAAGCTTGTGGTTCTCAAATTGACGAAATTTCGTTTGAATGGTGATATCTCTGTCGATTTTCCCTTGCTTAAGACCCTTCATTTGAATCATGTTTATTTTAAAAATCTTGAGAGTTTCCGTAAGCTTCTTCTCAGGTGTCCTATTTTGGAAGATTTGACTGCTTTCGTTCTCTATATGATACCAGATGATAGTTTTTCCATGAATAGAGATGCTAACTTGAATAGCACAATCACCTTGCCACCGACTCTTTTTACCTTTACAAAGCTTGTGGTTCTCAAATTGACGAAATTTCGTTTGAATGGTGATATCTCTGTCGATTTTCCCTTGCTTAAAACCCTTCATTTGAATCATGTTTATTTTAAAAATATTGAGAGTTTCAGTAAGCTTCTTCTCGGGTGTCCTATTTTGGAAGATTTGACTGCTTTCGTTCTCTATATGATACCAGATGAGAGTTTTGCCATGAATAGAGATGCTAACCTGAATAGCACAATCACCTTGCCACCGACTCTTTTTACCTTTAAAAAGCTTGTGGTTCTCAAATTGACGAAATTTCGTTTAAATGGTGATATCTCTGTAGATTTTACCTTGCTTAAGACCCTTCATTTGAATCATGTTTATTTTAAAAATCTTGAGAGTTTCAGTAAGCTTCTTCTCGGGTGTCCTATTTTGGAAGATTTGACTGCTTTCGTTCTCTATATGATACCAGATGAGAGTTTTGCCCTGAATAGAGATGCTAACTTGAATAGCCCAATCACCTTGCCACCGACTCTTTTTACCTTTACAAAGCTTGTGGTTCTCAAATTGACGAAATTTCTTTTGAATGGTGATATCTCTGTATATTTTCCGTTGCTTAAGACCCTTCATTCGAATCATGTTTATATTAAACATCTTGAGAGTTTCAGTAAGCTTCTTCTCGGGTGTCCTATTTTGGATGATTTGACTGCTTTTGTTCTCTATATGATACCAGATGAGAGTTTTGCCATGAATAGAGATGCTAACCTGAATAGCAAAATCACCTTGCCACCGACTCTTTTTACCTTTAAAAAGCTTGTGGTTCTCAAATTGACGAAATTTCGTTTAAATGGTGATATCTCTGTAGATTTTCCCTTGCTTAAGACCCTTCATTTGAATCATGTTTATTTTAAAAATCTTGAGAGTTTCAGTAAGCTTATTCTCGGGTGTCCTATTTTGGAAGATTTGACTGCTTTCGTTCTCTATATGATACCAGATGAGAGTTTTGCCATGAATAGAGATGCTAACCTGAATAGCACAATCACCTTGCCACCGACTCTTTTTACCTTTAAAAAGCTTGTGGTTCTCAAATTGACGAAATTTCGTTTAAATGGTGATATCTCTGTAGATTTTCCCTTGCTTAAGACCCTTCATTTGAATCATGTTTATTTTAAAAATCTTGAGAGTTTCAGTAAGCTTCTTCTCGGGTGTCCTATTTTGGAAGATTTGACTGCTTTCGTTCTCTATATGATACCAGTTGAGAGTTTTGCCATGAATAGAGATGCTAACTTGAATAGCACAATCACCTTGCCACCGACTCTTTTTACCTTTACAAAGCTTGTGGTTCTCAAATTGACGAAATTTCGTTTGAATGGTGATATCTCTGTCGATTTTCCCTTGCTTAAGACCCTTCATTTGAATCATGTTTATTTTAAAAATCTTGAGAGTTTCCGTAAGCTTCTTCTCAGGTGTCCTATTTTGGAAGATTTGACTGCTTTCGTTCTCTATATGATACCAGATGAGAGTTTTTCCATGAATAGAGATGCTAACTTGAATAGCACAATCACCTTGCCACCGACTCTTTTTACCTTTACAAAGCTTGTGGTTCTCAAATTGACGAAATTTCGTTTGAATGGTGATATCTCTGTCGATTTTCCCTTGCTTAAGACCCTTCATTTGAATCATGTTTATTTTAAAAATATTGAGAGTTTCAGTAAGCTTCTTCTCGGGTGTCCTATTTTGGAAGATTTGACTGCTTTCGTTCTCTATATGATACCAGATGAGAGTTTTGCCATGAATAGAGATGCTAACCTGAATAGCACAATCACCTTGCCACCGACTCTTTTTACCTTTAAAAAGCTTGTGGTTCTCAAATTGATGAAATTTCGTTTAAATGGTGATATCTCTGTAGATTTTCCCTTGCTTAAGACCCTTCATTTGAATCATGTTTATTTTAAAAATCTTGAGAGTTTCAGTAAGCTTCTTCTCGGGTGTCCTATTTTGGAAGATTTGACTGCTTTCGTTCTCTATATGATACCAGATGAGAGTTTTGCCCTGAATAGAGATGCTAACTTGAATAGCCCAATCACCTTGCCACCGACTCTTTTTACCTTTACAAAGCTTCTGGTTCTCAAATTGACAAAATTTCGTTTGAATGGTGATATCTCTGTATATTTTCCGTTGCTTAAGACCCTTCATTCGAATCATGTTTATATTAAACATCTTGAGAGTTTCAGTAAGCTTCTTCTCGGGTGTCCTATTTTGGATGATTTGACTGCTTTTGTTCTCTATATGATACCAGATGAGAGTTTTGCCATGAATAGAGATGCTAACCTGAATAGCAAAATCACCTTGCCACCGACTCTTTTTACCTTTAAAAAGCTTGTGGTTCTCAAATTGACGAAATTTCGTTTAAATGGTGATATCTCTGTAGATTTTCCCTTGCTTAAGACCCTTCATTTGAATCATGTTTATTTTAAAAATCTTGAGAGTTTCAGTAAGCTTATTCTCGGGTGTCCTATTTTGGAAGATTTGACTGCTTTCGTTCTCTATATGATACCAGATGAGAGTTTTGCCATGAATAGAGATGCTAACCTGAATAGCACAATCACCTTGCCACCGACTCTTTTTACCTTTAAAAAGCTTGTGGTTCTCAAATTGACGAAATTTCGTTTAAATGGTGATATCTCTGTAGATTTTCCCTTGCTTAAGACCCTTCATTTGAATCATGTTTATTTTAAAAATCTTGAGAGTTTCAGTAAGCTTCTTCTCGGGTGTCCTATTTTGGAAGATTTGACTGCTTTCGTTCTCTATATGATACCAGTTGAGAGTTTTGCCATGAATAGAGATGCTAACTTGAATAGCACAATCACCTTGCCACCGACTCTTTTTACCTTTACAAAGCTTGTGGTTCTCAAATTGACGAAATTTCGTTTGAATGGTGATATCTCTGTCGATTTTCCCTTGCTTAAGACCCTTCATTTGAATCATGTTTATTTTAAAAATCTTGAGAGTTTCCGTAAGCTTCTTCTCAGGTATCCTATTTTGGAAGATTTGACTGCTTTCGTTCTCTATATGATACCAGATGAGAGTTTTGCCATGAATAGAGATGCTAACTTGAATAGCCCAATCACCTTGCCACCGACTCTTTTTACCTTTACAAAGCTTGTGGTTCTCAAATTGACGAAATTTCGTTTGAATGGTGATATCTCTGTATATTTTCCCTTGCTTAAGACCCTTCATTCGAATCATGTTTATATTAAACATCTTGAGAGTTTCAGTAAGCTTCTTCTCGGGTGTCCTATTTTGGAAGATTTGACTGCTTTCGTTCTCTATATGATACCAGATGAGAGTTTTGCCATGAATAGAGATGCTAACCTGAATAGCAAAATCACCTTGCCACCGACTCTTTTTACCTTTAAAAAGCTTGTGGTTCTCAAATTGACGAAATTTCGTTTAAATGGTGATATCTCTGTAGATTTTCCCTTGCTTAAGACCCTTCATTTGAATCATGTTTATTTTAAAAATCTTGAGAGTTTCAGTAAGCTTATTCTCGGGTGTCCTATTTTGGAAGATTTGACTGCTTTCGTTCTCTATATGATACCAGTTGAGAGTTTTGCCATGAATAGAGATGCTAACTTGAATATCACAATCACCTTGCCACCGACTCTTTTTACCTTTACAAAGCTTCTGGTTCTCAAATTGACAAAATTTCGTTTGAATGGTGATATCTCTGTCAATTTTCCCTTGCTTAAGACCCTTCATTTGAATCATGTTTATTTTAAAAATCTTGAGAGTTTCAGTAAGCTTCTTCTCGGGTGTCCTATTTTGGAAGATTTGACTGCTTTCGTTCTCTATATGATACCAGATGAGAGTTTTGCCATGAATAGAGATGCTAACTTGAATAGCACAATCACCTTTCCACCGACTCTTTTTACCTTTACAAAGCTTGTGGTTCTCAAATTGACGAAATTTCGTTTGAATGGTGATATCTCTGTCAATTTTCCCTTGCTTAAGACCCTTCATTTGAATCATGTTTATTTTAAAAATATTGAGAGTTTCAGTAAGCTTCTTCTCGGGTGTCCTATTTTGGAAGATTTGACTGCTTTCGTTCTCTATATGATACCAGTTGAGAGTTTTGCCATGAATAGTGATGCTAACTTGAATAGCACAATCACCTTGCCACCGACTCTTTTTACCTTTAAAAAGCTTGTGGTTCTCAAATTGACGAAATTTCGTTTAAATGGTGATATCTCTGTAGATTTTTCCTTGCTTAAGACCCTTCATTTGAATCATGTTTATTTTAAAAATCTTGAGAGTTTCAGTAAGCTTCTTCTCGGGTGTCCTATTTTGGAAGATTTGACTGCTTTCGTTCTCTATATGATACCAGTTGAGAGTTTTGCCATGAATAGAGATGCTAACTTGAATATCACAATCACCTTGCCACCGACTCTTTTTACCTTTACAAAGCTTCAGGTTCTCAAATTGACGAAATTTCGTTTGAATGGTGATATCTCTGTCGATTTTCCCTTGCTTAAGACCCTTCATTTGAATCATGTTTATTTTGAAAATCTTGAGAGTTTCAGTAAGCTTCTTCTCGGGTGTCCTATTTTGGAAGATTTGACTGCTTTCGTTCTCTATATGATACCAGATGAGAGTTTTTCCATGAATAGAGATGCTAACTTGAATAGCACAATCACCTTGCCACCGACTCTTTTTACCTTTACAAAGCTTGTGGTTCTCAAATTGACGAAATTTCGTTTGAATGGTGATATCTCTGTCGATTTTCCCTTGCTTAAGACCCTTCATTTGAATCATGTTTATTTTAAAAATATTGAGAGTTTCAGTAAGCTTCTTCTCGGGTGTCCTATTTTGGAAGATTTGACTGCTTTCGTTCTCTATATGATACCAGTTGAGAGTTTTGCCATGAATAGTGATGCTAACTTGAATAGCACAATCACCTTGCCACCGACTCTTTTTACCTTTAAAAAGCTTGTGGTTCTCAAATTGACGAAATTTCGTTTAAATGGTGATATCTCTGTAGATTTTTCCTTGCTTAAGACCCTTCATTTGAATCATGTTTATTTTAAAAATCTTGAGAGTTTTAGTAAGATTCTTCTCGGGTGTCCTATTTTGGAAGATTTGACTGCTTTCGTTCTCTATATGATACCAGTTGAGAGTTTTGCCATGAATAGAGATGCTAACTTGAATAGCCCAATCACCTTGCCACCGACTCTTTTTACCTTTACAAAGCTTCAGGTTCTCAAATTGACGAAATTTCGTTTGAATGGTGATATCTCTGTCGATTTTCCCTTGCTTAAGACCCTTCATTTGAATCATGTTTATTTTAAAAATCTTGAGAGTTTCAGTAAGCTTCTTCTCGGGTGTCCTATTTTGGAAGATTTGACTGCTTTCGTTCTCTATATGATACCAGTTGAGAGTTTTGCCATGAATAGAGATGCTAACTTGAATATCACAATCACCTTGCCACCGACTCTTTTTACCTTTACAAAGCTTCAGGTTCTCAAATTGACGAAATTTCGTTTGAATGGTGATATCTCTGTCGATTTTCCCTTGCTTAAGACCCTTCATTTGAATCATGTTTATTTTGAAAATCTTGAGAGTTTCAGTAAGCTTCTTCTCGGGTGTCCTATTTTGGAAGATTTGACTGCTTTCGTTCTCTATATGATACCAGATGAGAGTTTTTCCATGAATAGAGATGCTAACTTGAATAGCACAATCACCTTGCCACCGACTCTTTTTACCTTTACAAAGCTTGTGGTTCTCAAATTGACGAAATTTCGTTTGAATGGTGATATCTCTGTCGATTTTCCCTTGCTTAAGACCCTTCATTTGAATCATGTTTATTTTAAAAATATTGAGAGTTTCAGTAAGCTTCTTCTCGGGTGTCCTATTTTGGAAGATTTGACTGCTTTCGTTCTCTATATGATACCAGTTGAGAGTTTTGCCATGAATAGTGATGCTAACTTGAATAGCACAATCACCTTGCCACCGACTCTTTTTACCTTTAAAAAGCTTGTGGTTCTCAAATTGACGAAATTTCGTTTAAATGGTGATATCTCTGTAGATTTTTCCTTGCTTAAGACCCTTCATTTGAATCATGTTTATTTTAAAAATCTTGAGAGTTTTAGTAAGCTTCTTCTCGGGTGTCCTATTTTGGAAGATTTGACTACTTTCGTTCTCTATATGATACCAGTTGAGAGTTTTGCCATGAATAGAGATGCTAACTTGAATAGCCCAATCACCTTGCCACCGACTCTTTTTACCTTTACAAAGCTTGTGGTTCTCAAATTGACGAAATTTCGTTTGAATGGTGATATCTCTGTATATTTTCCCTTGCTTAAGACCCTTCATTCGAATCATGTTTATATTAAAAATCTTGAGAGTTTCAGTAAGCTTCTTCTCGGGTGTCCTATTTTGGAAGATTTGACTGCTTTCGTTCTCTATATGATACCAGATGAGAGTTTTGCCATGAATAGAGATGCTAACCTGAATAGCACAATCACCTTGCCACCGACTCTTTTTACCTTTAAAAAGCTTGTGGTTCTCAAATTGACGAAATTTCGTTTAAATGGTGATATCTCTGTAGATTTTCCCTTGCTTAAGACCCTTCATTTGAATCATGTTTATTTTAAAAATATTGAGAGTTTCAGTAAGCTTCTTCTCGGGTGTCCTATTTTGGAAGATTTGACTGCTTTCGTTCTCTATATGATACCAGATGAGAGTTTGGCCCTGAATAGAGATGCTAACTTGAATAGCCCAATCACCTTGCCACCGACTCTTTTTACCTTTACAAAGCTTGTGGTTCTCAAATTGACGAAATTTCTTTTGAATGGTGATATCTCTGTATATTTTCCGTTGCTTAAGACCCTTCATTCGAATCATGTTTATATTAAACATCTTGAGAGTTTCAGTAAGCTTCTTCTCGGGTGTCCTATTTTGGAAGATTTGACTGCTTTTGTTCTCTATATGATACCAGATGAGAGTTTTGCCATGAATAGAGATGCTAACCTGAATAGCAAAATCACCTTGCCACCGACTCTTTTTACCTTTAAAAAGCTTGTGGTTCTCAAATTGACGAAATTTCGTTTAAATGGTGATATCTCTGTAGATTTTCCCTTGCTTAAGACCCTTCATTTGAATCATGTTTATTTTAAAAATCTTGAGAGTTTCAGTAAGCTTATTCTCGGGTGTCCTATTTTGGAAGATTTGACTGCTTTCGTTCTCTATATGATACCAGATGAGAGTTTTGCCATGAATAGAGATGCTAACCTGAATAGCACAATCACCTTGCCACCGACTCTTTTTACCTTTAAAAAGCTTGTGGTTCTCAAATTGACGAAATTTCGTTTAAATGGTGATATCTCTGTAGATTTTCCCTTGCTTAAGACCCTTCATTTGAATCATGTTTATTTTAAAAATATTGAGAGTTTCAGTAAGCTTCTTCTCGGGTGTCCTATTTTGGAAGATTTGACTGCTTTCGTTCTCTATATGATACCAGATGAGAGTTTGGCCCTGAATAGAGATGCTAACTTGAATAGCCCAATCACCTTGCCACCGACTCTTTTTACCTTTACAAAGCTTGTGGTTCTCAAATTGACGAAATTTCTTTTGAATGGTGATATCTCTGTATATTTTCCGTTGCTTAAGACCCTTCATTCGAATCATGTTTATATTAAACATCTTGAGAGTTTCAGTAAGCTTCTTCTCGGGTGTCCTATTTTGGAAGATTTGACTGCTTTTGTTCTCTATATGATACCAGATGAGAGTTTTGCCATGAATAGAGATGCTAACCTGAATAGCAAAATCACCTTGCCACCGACTCTTTTTACCTTTAAAAAGCTTGTGGTTCTCAAATTGACGAAATTTCGTTTAAATGGTGATATCTCTGTAGATTTTCCCTTGCTTAAGACCCTTCATTTGAATCATGTTTATTTTAAAAATATTGAGAGTTTCAGTAAGCTTCTTCTCGGGTGTCCTATTTTGGAAGATTTGACTGCTTTCGTTCTCTATATGATACCAGATGAGAGTTTGGCCCTGAATAGAGATGCTAACTTGAATAGCCCAATCACCTTGCCACCGACTCTTTTTACCTTTACAAAGCTTGTGGTTCTCAAATTGACGAAATTTCGTTTGAATGGTGATATCTCTGTCGATTTTCCCTTGCTTAAGACCCTTCATTTGAATCATGTTTATTTTAAAAATATTGAGAGTTTCAGTAAGCTTCTTCTCGGGTGTCCTATTTTGGAAGATTTGACTGCTTTCGTTCTCTATATGATACCAGTTGAGAGTTTTGCCATGAATAGTGATGCTAACTTGAATAGCACAATCACCTTGCCACCGACTCTTTTTACCTTTAAAAAGCTTGTGGTTCTCAAATTGACGAAATTTCGTTTAAATGGTGATATCTCTGTAGATTTTTCCTTGCTTAAGACCCTTCATTTGAATCATGTTTATTTTAAAAATCTTGAGAGTTTTAGTAAGCTTCTTCTCGGGTGTCCTATTTTGGAAGATTTGACTACTTTCGTTCTCTATATGATACCAGTTGAGAGTTTTGCCATGAATAGAGATGCTAACTTGAATAGCCCAATCACCTTGCCACCGACTCTTTTTACCTTTACAAAGCTTGTGGTTCTCAAATTGACGAAATTTCGTTTGAATGGTGATATCTCTGTATATTTTCCCTTGCTTAAGACCCTTCATTCGAATCATGTTTATATTAAAAATCTTGAGAGTTTCAGTAAGCTTCTTCTCGGGTGTCCTATTTTGGAAGATTTGACTGCTTTCGTTCTCTATATGATACCAGATGAGAGTTTTGCCATGAATAGAGATGCTAACCTGAATAGCACAATCACCTTGCCACCGACTCTTTTTACCTTTAAAAAGCTTGTGGTTCTCAAATTGACGAAATTTCGTTTAAATGGTGATATCTCTGTAGATTTTCCCTTGCTTAAGTCCCTTCATTTGAATCATGTTTATTTTAAAAATATTGAGAGTTTCAGTAAGCTTCTTCTCGGGTGTCCTATTTTGGAAGATTTGACTGCTTTCGTTCTCTATATGATACCAGATGAGAGTTTGGCCCTGAATAGAGATGCTAACTTGAATAGCCCAATCACCTTGCCACCGACTCTTTTTACCTTTACAAAGCTTGTGGTTCTCAAATTGACGAAATTTCTTTTGAATGGTGATATCTCTGTATATTTTCCGATGCTTAAGACCCTTCATTCGAATCATGTTTATATTAAACATCTTGAGAGTTTCAGTAAGCTTCTTCTCGGGTGTCCTATTTTGGAAGATTTGACTGCTTTTGTTCTCTATATGATACCAAATGAGAGTTTTGCCATGAATAGAGATGCTAACCTGAATAGCAAAATCACCTTGCCACCGACTCTTTTTACCTTTAAAAAGCTTGTGGTTCTCAAATTGACGAAATTTCGTTTAAATGGTGATATCTCTGTAGATTTTCCCTTGCTTAAGACCCTTCATTTGAATCATGTTTATTTTAAAAATCTTGAGAGTTTCAGTAAGCTTATTCTCGGGTGTCCTATTTTGGAAGATTTGACTGCTTTCGTTCTCTATATGATACCAGATGAGAGTTTTGCCATGAATAGAGATGCTAACCTGAATAGCACAATCACCTTGCCACCGACTCTTTTTACCTTTAAAAAGCTTGTGGTTCTCAAATTGACGAAATTTCGTTTAAATGGTGATATCTCTGTAGATTTTCCCTTGCTTAAGACCCTTCATTTGAATCATGTTTATTTTAAAAATATTGAGAGTTTCAGTAAGCTTCTTCTCGGGTGTCCTATTTTGGAAGATTTGACTGCTTTCGTTCTCTATATGATACCAGATGAGAGTTTGGCCCTGAATAGAGATGCTAACTTGAATAGCCCAATCACCTTGCCACCGACTCTTTTTACCTTTACAAAGCTTGTGGTTCTCAAATTGACGAAATTTCTTTTGAATGGTGATATCTCTGTATATTTTCCGTTGCTTAAGACCCTTCATTCGAATCATGTTTATATTAAACATCTTGAGAGTTTCAGTAAGCTTCTTCTCGGGTGTCCTATTTTGGAAGATTTGACTGCTTTTGTTCTCTATATGATACCAGATGAGAGTTTTGCCATGAATAGAGATGCTAACCTGAATAGCAAAATCACCTTGCCACCGACTCTTTTTACCTTTAAAAAGCTTGTGGTTCTCAAATTGACGAAATTTCGTTTAAATGGTGATATCTCTGTAGATTTTCCCTTGCTTAAGACCCTTCATTTGAATCATGTTTATTTTAAAAATCTTGAGAGTTTCAGTAAGCTTATTCTCGGGTGTCCTATTTTGGAAGATTTGACTGCTTTCGTTCTCTATATGATACCAGATGAGAGTTTTGCCATGAATAGAGATGCTAACCTGAATAGCACAATCACCTTGCCACCGACTCTTTTTACCTTTAAAAAGCTTGTGGTTCTCAAATTGACGAAATTTCGTTTAAATGGTGATATCTCTGTAGATTTTCCCTTGCTTAAGACCCTTCATTTTAATCATTTTTGTTTTAAAAATCTTGAGAGTTTCAGTAAGCTTCTTCTCGGGTGTCCTATTTTGGAAGATTTGACTGCTTTCGTTCTCTATATGATACTAGTTGAGAGTTTTGCCATGAATAGAGATGCTAACTTGAATAGCACAATCACCTTGCCACCGACTCTTTTTACCTTTACAAAGCTTGTGGTTCTCAAATTGACGAAATTTCGTTTGAATGGTGATATCTCTGTCGATTTTCCCTTGCTTAAGACCCTACATTTGAATCATGTTTATTTTAAAAATATTGAGAGTTTCCGTAAGCTTCTTCTCAGGTGTCCTATTTTGGAAGATTTGACTGCTTTCGTTCTCTATATGATACCAGATGAGAGTTTTGCCATGAATAGAGATGCTAATCTGAATAGCACAATCACCTTGCCACCGACTCTTTTTACCTTTAAAAAGCTTGTGGTTCTCAAATTGACGAAATTTCGTTTAAATGGTGATATCTCTGTAGATTTTCCCTTGCTTAAGACCCTTCATTTGAATCATTTTTGTTTTAAAAATCTTGAGAGTTTCAGTAAGCTTCTTCTCGGGTGTCCTATTTTGGAAGATTTGACTGCTTTCGTTCTCTATATGATACTAGTTGAGAGTTTTGCCATGAATAGAGATGCTAACTTGAATAGCACAATCACCTTGCCACCGACTCTTTTTACCTTTACAAAGCTTGTGGTTCTCAAATTGACGAAATTTCGTTTGAATGGTGATATCTCTGTCGATTTTCCCTTGCTTAAGACCCTTCATTTGAATCATGTTTATTTTAAAAATATTGAGAGTTTCCGTAAGCTTCTTCTCAGGTGTCCTATTTTGGAAGATTTGACTGCTTTCGTTCTCTATATGATACCAGATGAGAGTTTTGCCATGAATAGAGATGCTAACCTGAATAGCACAATCACCTTGCCACCGACTCTTTTTACCTTTAAAAAGCTTGTGGTTCTCAAATTGACGAAATTTCGTTTAAATGGTGATATCTCTGTAGATTTTTCCTTGCTTAAGACCCTTCATTTGAATCATGTTTATTTTAAAAATCTTGAGAGTTTTAGTAAGCTTCTTCTCGGGTGTCCTATTTTGGAAGATTTGACTGCTTTCGTTCTCTATATGATACCAGTTGAGAGTTTTGCCATGAATAGAGATGCTAACTTGAATAGCCCAATCACCTTGCCACCGACTCTTTTTACCTTTACAAAGCTTGTGGTTCTCAAATTGACGAAATTTCGTTTGAATGGTGATATCTCTGTATATTTTCCCTTGCTTAAGACCCTTCATTCGAATCATGTTTATATTAAAAACCTTGAGAGTTTCAGTAAGCTTCTTCTCGGGTGTCCTATTTTGGAAGATTTGACTGCTTTCGTTCTCTATATGATACCAGATGAGAGTTTTGCCATGAATAGAGATGCTAACCTGAATAGCACAATCACCTTGCCACCGACTCTTTTTACCTTTAAAAAGCTTGTGGTTCTCAAATTGACGAAATTTCGTTTAAATGGTGATATCTCTGTAGATTTTCCCTTGCTTAAGACCCTTCATTTGAATCATGTTTATTTTAAAAATCTTGAGAGTTTCAGTAAGCTTCTTCTCGGGTGTCCTATTTTGGAAGATTTGACTGCTTTCGTTCTCTATATGATACCAGATGAGAGTTTTGCCCTGAATAGAGATGCTAACTTGAATAGCCCAATCACCTTGCCACCGACTCTTTTTACCTTTACAAAGCTTGTGGTTCTCAAATTGACGAAATTTCTTTTGAATGGTGATATCTCTGTATATTTTCCGTTGCTTAAGACCCTTCATTCGAATCATGTTTATATTAAACATCTTGAGAGTTTCAGTAAGCTTCTTCTCGGGTGTCCTATTTTGGAAGATTTGACTGCTTTTGTTCTCTATATGATACCAGATGAGAGTTTTGCCATGAATAGAGATGCTAACCTGAATAGCAAAATCACCTTGCCACCGACTCTTTTTACCTTTAAAAAGCTTGTGGTTCTCAAATTGACGAAATTTCGTTTAAATGGTGATATCTCTGTAGATTTTCCCTTGCTTAAGACCCTTCATTTGAATCATGTTTATTTTAAAAATCTTGAGAGTTTCAGTAAGCTTATTCTCGGGTGTCCTATTTTGGAAGATTTGACTGCTTTCGTTCTCTATATGATACCAGATGAGAGTTTTGCCATGAATAGAGATGCTAACCTGAATAGCACAATCACCTTGCCACCGACTCTTTTTACCTTTAAAAAGCTTGTGGTTCTCAAATTGACGAAATTTCGTTTAAATGGTGATATCTCTGTAGATTTTCCCTTGCTTAAGACCCTTCATTTGAATCATGTTTATTTTAAAAATCTTGAGAGTTTCAGTAAGCTTCTTCTCGGGTGTCCTATTTTGGAAGATTTGACTGCTTTCGTTCTCTATATGATACCAGTTGAGAGTTTTGCCATGAATAGAGATGCTAACTTGAATAGCACAATCACCTTGCCACCGACTCTTTTTACCTTTACAAAGCTTGTGGTTCTCAAATTGACGAAATTTCGTTTGAATGGTGATATCTCTGTCGATTTTCCCTTGCTTAAGACCCTTCATTTGAATCATGTTTATTTTAAAAATCTTGAGAGTTTCCGTAAGCTTCTTCTCAGGTGTCCTATTTTGGAAGATTTGACTGCTTTCGTTCTCTATATGATACCAGATGAGAGTTTTGCCATGAATAGAGATGCTAACTTGAATAGCCCAATCACCTTGCCACCGACTCTTTTTACCTTTACAAAGCTTGTGGTTCTCAAATTGACGAAATTTCGTTTGAATGGTGATATCTCTGTATATTTTCCCTTGCTTAAGACCCTTCAATCGAATCATGTTTATATTAAACATCTTGAGAGTTTCAGTAAGCTTCTTCTCGGGTGTCCTATTTTGGAAGATTTGACTGCTTTCGTTCTCTATATGATACCAGATGAGAGTTTTGCAATGAATAGAGATGCTAACCTGAATAGCAAAATCACCTTGCCACCGACTCTTTTTACCTTTAAAAAGCTTGTGGTTCTCAAATTGACGAAATTTCGTTTAAATGGTGATATCTCTGTAGATTTTCCCTTGCTTAAGACCCTTCATTTGAATCATGTTTATTTTAAAAATCTTGAGAGTTTCAGTAAGCTTATTCTCGGGTGTCCTATTTTGGAAGATTTGACTGCTTTCGTTCTCTATATGATACCAGTTGAGAGTTTTGCCATGAATAGAGATGCTAACTTGAATATCACAATCACCTTGCCACCGACTCTTTTTACCTTTACAAAGCTTCTGGTTCTCAAATTGACAAAATTTCGTTTGAATGGTGATATCTCTGTCAATTTTCCCTTGCTTAAGACCCTTCATTTGAATCATGTTTATTTTAAAAATCTTGAGAGTTTCAGTAAGCTTCTTCTCGGGTGTCCTATTTTGGAAGATTTGTCTGCTTTCGTTCTCTATATGATACCAGATGAGAGTTTTGCCATGAATAGAGATGCTAACCTGAATAGCAAAATCACCTTGCCACCGACTCTTTTTACCTTTAAAAAGCTTGTGGTTCTCAAATTGACGAAATTTCGTTTAAATGGTGATATCTCTGTATATTTTCCGTTGCTTAAGACCCTTCATTCGAATCATGTTTATATTAAACATCTTGAGAGTTTCAGTAAGCTTCTTCTCGGGTGTCCTATTTTGGAAGATTTGACTGCTTTCGTTCTCTATATGATACTAGTTGAGAGTTTTGCCATGAATAGAGATGCTAACTTGAATAGCACAATCACCTTGCCACCGACTCTTTTTACCTTTACAAAGCTTGTGGTTCTCAAATTGACGAAATTTCGTTTGAATGGTGATATCTCTGTCGATTTTCCCTTGCTTAAGACCCTTCATTTGAATCATGTTTATTTTAAAAATATTGAGAGTTTCCGTAAGCTTCTTCTCAGGTGTCCTATTTTGGAAGATTTGACTGCTTTCGTTCTCTATATGATACCAGATGAGAGTTTTGCCATGAATAGAGATGCTAACCTGAATAGCACAATCACCTTGCCACCGACTCTTTTTACCTTTAAAAAGCTTGTGGTTCTCAAATTGACGAAATTTCGTTTAAATGGTGATATCTCTGTAGATTTTTCCTTGCTTAAGACCCTTCATTTGAATCATGTTTATTTTAAAAATCTTGAGAGTTTTAGTAAGCTTCTTCTCGGGTGTCCTATTTTGGAAGATTTGACTGCTTTCGTTCTCTATATGATACCAGTTGAGAGTTTTGCCATGAATAGAGATGCTAACTTGAATAGCCCAATCACCTTGCCACCGACTCTTTTTACCTTTACAAAGCTTGTGGTTCTCAAATTGACGAAATTTCGTTTGAATGGTGATATCTCTGTATATTTTCCCTTGCTTAAGACCCTTCATTCGAATCATGTTTATATTAAAAACCTTGAGAGTTTCAGTAAGCTTCTTCTCGGGTGTCCTATTTTGGAAGATTTGACTGCTTTCGTTCTCTATATGATACCAGATGAGAGTTTTGCCATGAATAGAGATGCTAACCTGAATAGCACAATCACCTTGCCACCGACTCTTTTTACCTTTAAAAAGCTTGTGGTTCTCAAATTGACGAAATTTCGTTTAAATGGTGATATCTCTGTAGATTTTCCCTTGCTTAAGACCCTTCATTTGAATCATGTTTATTTTAAAAATCTTGAGAGTTTCAGTAAGCTTCTTCTCGGGTGTCCTATTTTGGAAGATTTGACTGCTTTCGTTCTCTATATGATACCAGATGAGAGTTTTGCCCTGAATAGAGATGCTAACTTGAATAGCCCAATCACCTTGCCACCGACTCTTTTTACCTTTACAAAGCTTGTGGTTCTCAAATTGACGAAATTTCTTTTGAATGGTGATATCTCTGTATATTTTCCGTTGCTTAAGACCCTTCATTCGAATCATGTTTATATTAAACATCTTGAGAGTTTCAGTAAGCTTCTTCTCGGGTGTCCTATTTTGGAAGATTTGACTGCTTTTGTTCTCTATATGATACCAGATGAGAGTTTTGCCATGAATAGAGATGCTAACCTGAATAGCAAAATCACCTTGCCACCGACTCTTTTTACCTTTAAAAAGCTTGTGGTTCTCAAATTGACGAAATTTCGTTTAAATGGTGATATCTCTGTAGATTTTCCCTTGCTTAAGACCCTTCATTTGAATCATGTTTATTTTAAAAATCTTGAGAGTTTCAGTAAGCTTATTCTCGGGTGTCCTATTTTGGAAGATTTGACTGCTTTCGTTCTCTATATGATACCAGATGAGAGTTTTGCCATGAATAGAGATGCTAACCTGAATAGCACAATCACCTTGCCACCGACTCTTTTTACCTTTAAAAAGCTTGTGGTTCTCAAATTGACGAAATTTCGTTTAAATGGTGATATCTCTGTAGATTTTCCCTTGCTTAAGACCCTTCATTTGAATCATGTTTATTTTAAAAATCTTGAGAGTTTCAGTAAGCTTCTTCTCGGGTGTCCTATTTTGGAAGATTTGACTGCTTTCGTTCTCTATATGATACCAGTTGAGAGTTTTGCCATGAATAGAGATGCTAACTTGAATAGCACAATCACCTTGCCACCGACTCTTTTTACCTTTACAAAGCTTGTGGTTCTCAAATTGACGAAATTTCGTTTGAATGGTGATATCTCTGTCGATTTTCCCTTGCTTAAGACCCTTCATTTGAATCATGTTTATTTTAAAAATCTTGAGAGTTTCCGTAAGCTTCTTCTCAGGTGTCCTATTTTGGAAGATTTGACTGCTTTCGTTCTCTATATGATACCAGATGAGAGTTTTGCCATGAATAGAGATGCTAACTTGAATAGCCCAATCACCTTGCCACCGACTCTTTTTACCTTTACAAAGCTTGTGGTTCTCAAATTGACGAAATTTCGTTTGAATGGTGATATCTCTGTATATTTTCCCTTGCTTAAGACCCTTCAATCGAATCATGTTTATATTAAACATCTTGAGAGTTTCAGTAAGCTTCTTCTCGGGTGTCCTATTTTGGAAGATTTGACTGCTTTCGTTCTCTATATGATACCAGATGAGAGTTTTGCCATGAATAGAGATGCTAACCTGAATAGAAAAATCACCTTGCCACCGACTCTTTTTACCTTTAAAAAGCTTGTGGTTCTCAAATTGACGAAATTTCGTTTAAATGGTGATATCTCTGTAGATTTTCCCTTGCTTAAGACCCTTCATTTGAATCATGTTTATTTTAAAAATCTTGAGAGTTTCAGTAAGCTTCTTCTCGGGTGTCCTATTTTGGAAGATTTGACTGCTTTCGTTCTCTATATGATACCAGATGAGAGTTTTGCCCTGAATAGAGATGCTAACTTGAATAGCCCAATCACCTTGCCACCGACTCTTTTTACCTTTACAAAGCTTGTGGTTCTCAAATTGACGAAATTTCTTTTGAATGGTGATATCTCTGTATATTTTCCGTTGCTTAAGACCCTTCATTCGAATCATGTTTATATTAAACATCTTGAGAGTTTCAGTAAGCTTCTTCTCGGGTGTCCTATTTTGGAAGATTTGACTGCTTTTGTTCTCTATATGATACCAGATGAGAGTTTTGCCATGAATAGAGATGCTAACCTGAATAGCAAAATCACCTTGCCACCGACTCTTTTTACCTTTAAAAAGCTTGTGGTTCTCAAATTGACGAAATTTCGTTTAAATGGTGATATCTCTGTAGATTTTCCCTTGCTTAAGACCCTTCATTTGAATCATGTTTATTTTAAAAATCTTGAGAGTTTCAGTAAGCTTATTCTCGGGTGTCCTATTTTGGAAGATTTGACTGCTTTCGTTCTCTATATGATACCAGATGAGAGTTTTGCCATGAATAGAGATGCTAACCTGAATAGCACAATCACCTTGCCACCGACTCTTTTTACCTTTAAAAAGCTTGTGGTTCTCAAATTGACGAAATTTCGTTTAAATGGTGATATCTCTGTAGATTTTCCCTTGCTTAAGACCCTTCATTTGAATCATGTTTATTTTAAAAATCTTGAGAGTTTCAGTAAGCTTCTTCTCGGGTGTCCTATTTTGGAAGATTTGACTGCTTTCGTTCTCTATATGATACCAGTTGAGAGTTTTGCCATGAATAGAGATGCTAACTTGAATAGCACAATCACCTTGCCACCGACTCTTTTTACCTTTACAAAGCTTGTGGTTCTCAAATTGACGAAATTTCGTTTGAATGGTGATATCTCTGTCGATTTTCCCTTGCTTAAGACCCTTCATTTGAATCATGTTTATTTTAAAAATCTTGAGAGTTTCCGTAAGCTTCTTCTCAGGTGTCCTATTTTGGAAGATTTGACTGCTTTCGTTCTCTATATGATACCAGATGAGAGTTTTGCCATGAATAGAGATGCTAACTTGAATAGCCCAATCACCTTGCCACCGACTCTTTTTACCTTTACAAAGCTTGTGGTTCTCAAATTGACGAAATTTCGTTTGAATGGTGATATCTCTGTATATTTTCCCTTGCTTAAGACCCTTCAATCGAATCATGTTTATATTAAACATCTTGAGAGTTTCAGTAAGCTTCTTCTCGGGTGTCCTATTTTGGAAGATTTGACTGCTTTCGTTCTCTATATGATACCAGATGAGAGTTTTGCCATGAATAGAGATGCTAACCTGAATAGAAAAATCACCTTGCCACCGACTCTTTTTACCTTTAAAAAGCTTGTGGTTCTCAAATTGACGAAATTTCGTTTAAATGGTGATATCTCTGTAGATTTTCCCTTGCTTAAGACCCTTCATTTGAATCATGTTTATTTTAAAAATCTTGAGAGTTTCAGTAAGCTTATTCTCGGGTGTCCTATTTTGGAAGATTTGACTGCTTTCGTTCTCTATATGATACCAGTTGAGAGTTTTGCCATGAATAGAGATGCTAACTTGAATATCACAATCACCTTGCCACCGACTCTTTTTACCTTTACAAAGCTTCTGGTTCTCAAATTGACAAAATTTCGTTTGAATGGTGATATCTCTGTCAATTTTCCCTTGCTTAAGACCCTTCATTTGAATCATGTTTATTTTAAAAATCTTGAGAGTTTCAGTAAGCTTCTTCTCGGGTGTCCTATTTTGGAAGATTTGACTGCTTTCGTTCTCTATATGATACCAGATGAGAGTTTTGCCATGAATAGAGATGCTAACTTGAATAGCACAATCACCTTTCCACCGACTCTTTTTACCTTTACAAAGCTTGTGGTTCTCAAATTGACGAAATTTCGTTTGAATGGTGATATCTCTGTCAATTTTCCCTTGCTTAAGACCCTTCATTTGAATCATGTTTATTTTAAAAATATTGAGAGTTTCAGTAAGCTTCTTCTCGGGTGTCCTATTTTGGAAGATTTGACTGCTTTCGTTCTCTATATGATACCAGTTGAGAGTTTTGCCATGAATAGTGATGCTAACTTGAATAGCAAAATCACCTTGCCACCGACTCTTTTTACCTTTAAAAAGCTTGTGGTTCTCAAATTGACGAAATTTCGTTTAAATGGTGATATCTCTGTAGATTTTTCCTTGCTTAAGACCCTTCATTTGAATCATGTTTGTTTTAAAAATCTTGAGAGTTTCAGTAAGCTTCTTCTCGGGTGTCCTATTTTGGAAGATTTGACTGCTTTCGTTCTCTATATGATACCAGTTGAGAGTTTTGCCATGAATAGAGATGCTAACTTGAATATCACAATCACCTTGCCACCGACTCTTTTTACCTTTACAAAGCTTCAGGTTCTCAAATTGACGAAATTTCGTTTGAATGGTGATATCTCTGTCGATTTTCCCTTGCTTAAGACCCTTCATTTGAATCATGTTTATTTTGAAAATCTTGAGAGTTTCAGTAAGCTTCTTCTCGGGTGTCCTATTTTGGAAGATTTGACTGCTTTCGTTCTCTATATGATACCAGATGAGAGTTTTTCCATGAATAGAGATGCTAACTTGAATAGCACAATCACCTTGCCACCGACTCTTTTTACCTTTACAAAGCTTGTGGTTCTCAAATTGACGAAATTTCGTTTGAATGGTGATATCTCTGTCGATTTTCCCTTGCTTAAGACCCTTCATTTGAATCATGTTTATTTTAAAAATATTGAGAGTTTCAGTAAGCTTCTTCTCGGGTGTCCTATTTTGGAAGATTTGACTGCTTTCGTTCTCTATATGATACCAGTTGAGAGTTTTGCCATGAATAGTGATGCTAACTTGAATAGCACAATCACCTTGCCACCGACTCTTTTTACCTTTAAAAAGCTTGTGGTTCTCAAATTGACGAAATTTCTTTTAAATGGTGATATCTCTGTAGATTTTTCCTTGCTTAAGACCCTTCATTTGAATCATGTTTATTTTAAAAATCTTGAGAGTTTTAGTAAGCTTCTTCTCGGGTGTCCTATTTTGGAAGATTTGACTGCTTTCGTTCTCTATATGATACCAGTTGAGAGTTTTGCCATGAATAGAGATGCTAACTTGAATAGCCCAATCACCTTGCCACCGACTCTTTTTACCTTTACAAAGCTTGTGGTTCTCAAATTGACGAAATTTCGTTTGAATGGTGATATCTCTGTATATTTTCCCTTGCTTAAGACCCTTCATTCGAATCATGTTTATATTAAAAATCTTGAGAGTTTCAGTAAGCTTCTTCTCGGGTGTCCTATTTTGGAAGATTTGACTGCTTTCGTTCTCTATATGATACCAGATGAGAGTTTTGCCATGAATAGAGATGCTAACCTGAATAGCACAATCACCTTGCCACCGACTCTTTTTACCTTTAAAAAGCTTGTGGTTCTCAAATTGACGAAATTTCGTTTAAATGGTGATATCTCTGTAGATTTTCCCTTGCTTAAGACCCTTCATTTGAATCATGTTTATTTTAAAAATCTTGAGAGTTTCAGTAAGCTTCTTCTCGGGTGTCCTATTTTGGAAGATTTGACTGCTTTCGTTCTCTATATGATACCAGATGAGAGTTTTGCCCTGAATAGAGATGCTAACTTGAATAGCCCAATCACCTTGCCACCGACTCTTTTTACCTTTACAAAGCTTGTGGTTCTCAAATTGACGAAATTTCTTTTGAATGGTGATATCTCTGTATATTTTCCGTTGCTTAAGACCCTTCATTCGAATCATGTTTATATTAAACATCTTGAGAGTTTCAGTAAGCTTCTTCTCGGGTGTCCTATTTTGGAAGATTTGACTGCTTTTGTTCTCTATATGATACCAGATGAGAGTTTTGCCATGAATAGAGATGCTAACCTGAATAGCAAAATCACCTTGCCACCGACTCTTTTTACCTTTAAAAAGCTTGTGGTTCTCAAATTGACGAAATTTCGTTTAAATGGTGATATCTCTGTAGATTTTCCCTTGCTTAAGACCCTTCATTTGAATCATGTTTATTTTAAAAATCTTGAGAGTTTCAGTAAGCTTATTCTCGGGTGTCCTATTTTGGAAGATTTGACTGCTTTCGTTCTCTATATGATACCAGATGAGAGTTTTGCCATGAATAGAGATGCTAACCTGAATAGCACAATCACCTTGCCACCGACTCTTTTTACCTTTAAAAAGCTTGTGGTTCTCAAATTGACGAAATTTCGTTTAAATGGTGATATCTCTGTAGATTTTCCCTTGCTTAAGACCCTTCATTTGAATCATGTTTGTTTTAAAAATCTTGAGAGTTTCAGTAAGCTTCTTCTCGGGTGTCCTATTTTGGAAGATTTGACTGCTTTCGTTCTCTATATGATACCAGTTGAGAGTTTTGCCATGAATAGAGATGCTAACTTGAATAGCACAATCACCTTGCCACTGACTCTTTTTACCTTTACAAAGCTTGTGGTTCTCAAATTGACGAAATTTCGTTTGAATGGTGATATCTCTGTCGATTTTCCCTTGCTTAAGACCCTTCATTTGAATCATGTTTATTTTAAAAATCTTGAGAGTTTCCGTAAGCTTCTTCTCAGGTGTCCTATTTTGGAAGATTTGACTGCTTTCGTTCTCTATAAGATACCAGATGAGAGTTTTGCCATGAATAGAGATGCTAACTTGAATAGCCCAATCACCTTGCCACCGACTCTTTTTACCTTTACAAAGCTTGTGGTTCTCAAATTGACGAAATTTCGTTTGAATGGTGATATCTCTGTATATTTTCCCTTGCTTTAGACCCTTCATTCGAATCATGTTTATATTAAACATCTTGAGAGTTTCAGTAAGCTTCTTCTCGGGTGTCCTATTTTGGAAGATTTGTCTGCTTTCGTTCTCTATATGATACCAGATGAGAGTTTTGCCATGAATAAAGATGCTAACCTGAATAGCAAAATCACCTTGCCACCGACTCTTTTTACCTTTAAAAAGCTTGTGGTTCTCAAATTGACGAAATTTCGTTTAAATGGTGATATCTCTGTATATTTTCCGTTGCTTAAGACCCTTCATTCGAATCATGTTTATATTAAACATCTTGAGAGTTTCAGTAAGCTTCTTCTCGGGTGTCCTATTTTGGAAGATTTGACTGCTTTCGTTCTCTATATGATACTAGTTGAGAGTTTTGCCATGAATAGAGATGCTAACTTGAATAGCACAATCACCTTGCCACCGACTCTTTTTACCTTTACAAAGCTTGTGGTTCTCAAATTGACGAAATTTCGTTTGAATGGTGATATCTCTGTCGATTTTCCCTTGCTTAAGACCCTTCATTTGAATCATGTTTATTTTAAAAATATTGAGAGTTTCCGTAAGCTTCTTCTCAGGTGTCCTATTTTGGAAGATTTGACTGCTTTCGTTCTCTATATGATACCAGATGAGAGTTTTGCCATGAATAGAGATGCTAACCTGAATAGCACAATCACCTTGCCACCGACTCTTTTTACCTTTAAAAAGCTTGTGGTTCTCAAATTGACGAAATTTCGTTTAAATGGTGATATCTCTGTAGATTTTTCCTTGCTTAAGACCCTTCATTTGAATCATGTTTATTTTAAAAATCTTGAGAGTTTTAGTAAGCTTCTTCTCGGGTGTCCTATTTTGGAAGATTTGACTGCTTTCGTTCTCTATATGATACCAGTTGAGAGTTTTGCCATGAATAGAGATGCTAACTTGAATAGCCCAATCACCTTGCCACCGACTCTTTTTACCTTTACAAAGCTTGTGGTTCTCAAATTGACGAAATTTCGTTTGAATGGTGATATCTCTGTATATTTTCCCTTGCTTAAGACCCTTCATTCGAATCATGTTTATATTAAAAACCTTGAGAGTTTCAGTAAGCTTCTTCTCGGGTGTCCTATTTTGGAAGATTTGACTGCTTTCGTTCTCTATATGATACCAGATGAGAGTTTTGCCATGAATAGAGATGCTAACCTGAATAGCACAATCACCTTGCCACCGACTCTTTTTACCTTTAAAAAGCTTGTGGTTCTCAAATTGACGAAATTTCGTTTAAATGGTGATATCTCTGTAGATTTTCCCTTGCTTAAGACCCTTCATTTGAATCATGTTTATTTTAAAAATCTTGAGAGTTTCAGTAAGCTTCTTCTCGGGTGTCCTATTTTGGATGATTTGACTGCTTTCGTTCTCTATATGATACCAGATGAGAGTTTTGCCCTGAATAGAGATGCTAACTTGAATAGCCCAATCACCTTGCCACCGACTCTTTTTACCTTTACAAAGCTTGTGGTTCTCAAATTGACGAAATTTCTTTTGAATGGTGATATCTCTGTATATTTTCCGTTGCTTAAGACCCTTCATTCGAATCATGTTTATATTAAACATCTTGAGAGTTTCAGTAAGCTTCTTCTCGGGTGTCCTATTTTGGAAGATTTGACTGCTTTTGTTCTCTATATGATACCAGATGAGAGTTTTGCCATGAATAGAGATGCTAACCTGAATAGCAAAATCACCTTGCCACCGACTCTTTTTACCTTTAAAAAGCTTGTGGTTCTCAAATTGACGAAATTTCGTTTAAATGGTGATATCTCTGTAGATTTTCCCTTGCTTAAGACCCTTCATGTGAATCATGTTTATTTTAAAAATCTTGAGAGTTTCAGTAAGCTTATTCTCGGGTGTCCTATTTTGGAAGATTTGACTGCTTTCGTTCTCTATATGATACCAGATGAGAGTTTTGCCATGAATAGAGATGCTAACCTGAATAGCACAATCACCTTGCCACCGACTCTTTTTACCTTTAAAAAGCTTGTGGTTCTCAAATTGACGAAATTTCGTTTAAATGGTGATATCTCTGTAGATTTTCCCTTGCTTAAGACCCTTCATTTGAATCATGTTTATTTTAAAAATCTTGAGAGTTTCAGTAAGCTTCTTCTCGGGTGTCCTATTTTGGAAGATTTGACTGCTTTCGTTCTCTATATGATACCAGTTGAGAGTTTTGCCATGAATAGAGATGCTAACTTGAATAGCACAATCACCTTGCCACCGACTCTTTTTACCTTTACAAAGCTTGTGGTTCTCAAATTGACGAAATTTCGTTTGAATGGTGATATCTCTGTCGATTTTCCCTTGCTTAAGACCCTTCATTTGAATCATGTTTATTTTAAAAATCTTGAGAGTTTCCGTAAGCTTCTTCTCAGGTGTCCTATTTTGGAAGATTTGACTGCTTTCGTTCTCTATATGATACCAGATGAGAGTTTTGCCATGAATAGAGATGCTAACTTGAATAGCCCAATCACCTTGCCACCGACTCTTTTTACCTTTACAAAGCTTGTGGTTCTCAAATTGACGAAATTTCGTTTGAATGGTGATATCTCTGTATATTTTCCCTTGCTTAAGACCCTTCAATCGAATCATGTTTATATTAAACATCTTGAGAGTTTCAGTAAGCTTCTTCTCGGGTGTCCTATTTTGGAAGATTTGACTGCTTTCGTTCTCTATATGATACCAGATGAGAGTTTTGCCATGAATAGAGATGCTAACCTGAATAGCAAAATCACCTTGCCACCGACTCTTTTTACCTTTAAAAAGCTTGTGGTTCTCAAATTGACAAAATTTCGTTTAAATGGTGATATCTCTGTAGATTTTCCCTTGCTTAAGACCCTTCATTTGAATCATGTTTATTTTAAAAATCTTGAGAGTTTCAGTAAGCTTATTCTCGGGTGTCCTATTTTGGAAGATTTGACTGCTTTCGTTCTCTATATGATACCAGTTGAGAGTTTTGCCATGAATAGAGATGCTAACTTGAATATCACAATCACCTTGCCACCGACTCTTTTTACCTTTACAAAGCTTCTGGTTCTCAAATTGACAAAATTTCGTTTGAATGGTGATATCTCTGTCAATTTTCCCTTGCTTAAGACCCTTCATTTGAATCATGTTTATTTTAAAAATATTGAGAGTTTCAGTAAGCTTCTTCTCGGGTGTCCTATTTTGGAAGATTTGACTGCTTTCGTTCTCTATATGATACCAGTTGAGAGTTTTGCCATGAATAGTGATGCTAACTTGAATAGCACAATCACCTTGCCACCGACTCTTTTTACCTTTAAAAAGCTTGTGGTTCTCAAATTGACGAAATTTCTTTTAAATGGTGATATCTCTGTAGATTTTTCCTTGCTTAAGACCCTTCATTTGAATCATGTTTATTTTAAAAATCTTGAGAGTTTTAGTAAGCTTCTTCTCGGGTGTCCTATTTTGGAAGATTTGACTGCTTTCGTTCTCTATATGATACCAGTTGAGAGTTTTGCCATGAATAGAGATGCTAACTTGAATAGCCCAATCACCTTGCCACCGACTCTTTTTACCTTTACAAAGCTTGTGGTTCTCAAATTGACGAAATTTCGTTTGAATGGTGATATCTCTGTATATTTTCCCTTGCTTAAGACCCTTCATTCGAATCATGTTTATATTAAAAATCTTGAGAGTTTCAGTAAGCTTCTTCTCGGGTGTCCTATTTTGGAAGATTTGACTGCTTTCGTTCTCTATATGATACCAGATGAGAGTTTTGCCATGAATAGAGATGCTAACCTGAATAGCACAATCACCTTGCCACCGACTCTTTTTACCTTTAAAAAGCTTGTGGTTCTCAAATTGACGAAATTTCGTTTAAATGGTGATATCTTTGTAGATTTTCCCTTGCTTAAGACCCTTCATTTGAATCATGTTTATTTTAAAAATCTTGAGAGTTTCAGTAAGCTTCTTCTCGGGTGTCCTATTTTGGAAGATTTGACTGCTTTCGTTCTCTATATGATACCAGATGAGAGTTTTGCCCTGAATAGAGATGCTAACTTGAATAGCCCAATCACCTTGCCACCGACTCTTTTTACCTTTACAAAGCTTGTGGTTCTCAAATTGACGAAATTTCTTTTGAATGGTGATATCTCTGTATATTTTCCGTTGCTTAAGACCCTTCATTCGAATCATGTTTATATTAAACATCTTGAGAGTTTCAGTAAGCTTCTTCTCGGGTGTCCTATTTTGGAAGATTTGACTGCTTTTGTTCTCTATATGATACCAGATGAGAGTTTTGCCATGAATAGAGATGCTAACCTGAATAGCAAAATCACCTTGCCACCGACTCTTTTTACCTTTAAAAAGCTTGTGGTTCTCAAATTGACGAAATTTCGTTTAAATGGTGATATCTCTGTAGATTTTCCCTTGCTTAAGACCCTTCATTTGAATCATGTTTATTTTAAAAATCTTGAGAGTTTCAGTAAGCTTATTCTCGGGTGTCCTATTTTGGAAGATTTGACTGCTTTCGTTCTCTATATGATACCAGATGAGAGTTTTGCCATGAATAGAGATGCTAACCTGAATAGCACAATCACCTTGCCACCGACTCTTTTTACCTTTAAAAAGCTTGTGGTTCTCAAATTGACGAAATTTCGTTTAAATGGTGATATCTCTGTAGATTTTCCCTTGCTTAAGACCCTTCATTTGAATCATGTTTGTTTTAAAAATCTTGAGAGTTTCAGTAAGCTTCTTCTCGGGTGTCCTATTTTGGAAGATTTGACTGCTTTCGTTCTCTATATGATACCAGTTGAGAGTTTTGCCATGAATAGAGATGCTAACTTGAATAGCACAATCACCTTGCCACTGACTCTTTTTACCTTTACAAAGCTTGTGGTTCTCAAATTGACGAAATTTCGTTTGAATGGTGATATCTCTGTCGATTTTCCCTTGCTTAAGACCCTTCATTTGAATCATGTTTATTTTAAAAATCTTGAGAGTTTCCGTAAGCTTCTTCTCAGGTGTCCTATTTTGGAAGATTTGACTGCTTTCGTTCTCTATATGATACCAGATGAGAGTTTTGCCATGAATAGAGATGCTAACTTGAATAGCCCAATCACCTTGCCACCGACTCTTTTTACCTTTACAAAGCTTGTGGTTCTCAAATTGACGAAATTTCGTTTGAATGGTGATATCTCTGTATATTTTCCCTTGCTTTAGACCCTTCATTCGAATCATGTTTATATTAAACATCTTGAGAGTTTCAGTAAGCTTCTTCTCGGGTGTCCTATTTTGGAAGATTTGTCTGCTTTCGTTCTCTATATGATACCAGATGAGAGTTTTGCCATGAATAGAGATGCTAACCTGAATAGCAAAATCACCTTGCCACCGACTCTTTTTACCTTTAAAAAGCTTGTGGTTCTCAAATTGACGAAATTTCGTTTAAATGGTGATATCTCTGTAGATTTTCCCTTGCTTAAGACCCTTCATTTGAATCATGTTTATTTTAAAAATCTTGAGAGTTTCAGTAAGCTTATTCTCGGGTGTCCTATTTTGGAAGATTTGACTGCTTTCGTTCTCTATATGATACCAGTTGAGAGTTTTGCCATGAATAGAGATGCTAACTTGAATATCACAATCACCTTGCCACCGACTCTTTTTACCTTTACAAAGCTTCTGGTTCTCAAATTGACAAAATTTCGTTTGAATGGTGATATCTCTGTCAATTTTCCCTTGCTTAAGACCCTTCATTTGAATCATGTTTATTTTAAAAATCTTGAGAGTTTCAGTAAGCTTCTTCTCGGGTGTCCTATTTTGGAAGATTTGACTGCTTTCGTTCTCTATATGATACCAGATGAGAGTTTTGCCATGAATAGAGATGCTAACTTGAATAGCACAATCACCTTGCCACCCACTCTTTTTAGCTTTACAAAGCTTGTGGTTCTCAAATTGACGAAATTTCATTTGAATGGTGATATCTCTGTCGATTTTCCCTTGCTTAAGACCCTTCATTTGAATCATGTTTATTTTAAAAATATTGAGAGTTTCAGTAAGCTTCTTCTCGGGTGTCCTATTTTGGAAGATTTGACTGCTTTCGTTCTCTATATGATACCAGTTGAGAGTTTTGCCATGAATAGTGAGTCTAACTTGAATAGCACAATCACCTTCCCACCGACTCTTTTTACCTTTAAAAAGCTTGTGGTTCTCAAATTGACAAAATTTCGTTTAAATGGTGATATCTCTGTAGATTTTTCCTTGCTTAAGACCCTTCATTTGAATCATGTTTATTTTAAAAATCTTGAGAGTTTCAGTAAGCTTCTTCTCGGGTGTCCTATTTTGGAAGATTTGACTGCTTTCGTTCTCTATATGATACCAGTTGAGAGTTTTGCCATGAATAGAGATGCTAACTTGAATAGCCCAATCACCTTGCCACCGACTCTTTTTACCTTTACAAAGCTTGTGGTTCTCAAATTGACGAAATTTCGTTTGAATGGTGATATCTCTGTATATTTTCCCTTGCTTAAGACCCTTCATTCGAATCATGTTTATATTAAAAATCATGAGAGTTTCAGTAAGCTTCTTCTCGGGTGTCCTATTTTGGAAGATTTGACTGCTTTCGTTCTCTATATGATACCAGATTAGAGTTTTGCCATGAATAGAGATGCTAACCTGAATAGCACAATCACCTTGCCACCGACTCTTTTTACCTTTAAAAAGCTTGTGGTTCTCAAATTGACGAAATTTCGTTTAAATGGTGATATCTCTGTAGATTTTCCCTTGCTTAAGACCCTTCATTTGAATCATGTTTATTTTAAAAATCTTGAGAGTTTCAGTAAGCTTCTTCTCGGGTGTCCTATTTTGGAAGATTTGACTGCTTTCGTTCTCTATATGATACCAGATGAGAGTTTTGCCATGAATAGAGATGCTAACTTGAATAGCCCAATCACCTTGCCACCGACTCTTTTTACCTTTACAAAGCTTGTGGTTCTCAAATTGACGAAATTTCGTTTGAATGGTGATATCTCTGTATATTTTCCCTTGCTTAAGACCCTTCATTCGAATCATGTTTATATTAAACATCTTGAGAGTTTCAGTAAGCTTCTTCTCGGGTGTCCTATTTTGGAAGATTTGACTGCTTTCGTTCTCTATATGATACCAGATGAGAGTTTTGCCATGAATAGAGATGCTAACCTGAATAGCAAAATCACCTTGCCACCGACTCTTTTTACCTTTAAAAAGCTTGTGGTTCTCAAATTGACGAAATTTCGTTTAAATGGTGATATCTCTGTAGATTTTCCCTTGCTTAAGACCCTTCATTTGAATCATGTTTATTTTAAAAATCTTGAGAGTTTCAGTAAGCTTATTCTCGGGTGTCCTATTTTGGAAGATTTGACTGCTTTCGTTCTCTATATGATACCAGATGAGAGTTTTGCCATGAATAGAGATGCTAACCTGAATAGCACAATCACCTTGCCACCGACTCTTTTTACCTTTAAAAAGCTTGTGGTTCTCAAATTGACGAAATTTCGTTTAAATGGTGATATCTCTGTAGATTTTCCCTTGCTTAAGACCCTTCATTTGAATCATGTTTGTTTTAAAAATCTTGAGAGTTTCAGTAAGCTTCTTCTCGGGTGTCCTATTTTGGAAGATTTGACTGCTTTCGTTCTCTATATGATACCAGATGAGAGTTTTGCCCTGAATAGAGATGCTAACTTGAATAGCCCAATCACCTTGCCACCGACTCTTTTTACCTTTACAAAGCTTGTGGTTCTCAAATTGACGAAATTTCTTTTGAATGGTGATATCTCTGTATATTTTCCGTTGCTTAAGACCCTTCATTCGAATCATGTTTATATTAAACATCTTGAGAGTTTCAGTAAGCTTCTTCTCGGGTGTCCTATTTTGGAAGATTTGACTGCTTTTGTTCTCTATATGATACCAGATGAGAGTTTTGCCATGAATAGAGATGCTAACCTGAATAGCAAAATCACCTTGCCACCGACTCTTTTTACCTTTAAAAAGCTTGTGGTTCTCAAATTGACAAAATTTCGTTTTAATGGTGATATCTCTGTAGATTTTCCCTTGCTTAAGACCCTTCATTTGAATCATGTTTATTTTAAAAATCTTGAGAGTTTCAGTAAGCTTATTCTCGGGTGTCCTATTTTGGAAGATTTGACTGCTTTCGTTCTCTATATGATACCAGATGAGAGTTTTGCCATGAATAGAGATGCTAACCTGAATAGCACAATCACCTTGCCACCGACTCTTTTTACCTTTAAAAAGCTTGTGGTTCTCAAATTGACGAAATTTCGTTTAAATGGTGATATCTCTGTAGATTTTCCCTTGCTTAAGACCCTTCATTTGAATCATGTTTGTTTTAAAAATCTTGAGAGTTTCAGTAAGCTTCTTCTCGGGTGTCCTATTTTGGAAGATTTGACTGCTTTCGTTCTCTATATGATACCAGTTGAGAGTTTTGCCATGAATAGAGATGCTAACTTGAATAGCACAATCACCTTGCCACCGACTCTTTTTACCTTTACAAAGCTTGTGGTTCTCAAATTGACGAAATTTCGTTTGAATGGTGATATCTCTGTCGATTTTCCCTTGCTTAAGACCCTTCATTTGAATCATGTTTATTTTAAAAATCTTGAGAGTTTCCGTAAGCTTCTTCTCAGGTGTCCTATTTTGGAAGATTTGACTGCTTTCGTTCTCTATATGATACCAGATGAGAGTTTTGCCATGAATAGAGATGCTAACTTGAATAGCCCAATCACCTTGCCACCGACTCTTTTTACCTTTACAAAGCTTGTGGTTCTCAAATTGACGAAATTTCGTTTGAATGGTGATATCTCTGTATATTTTCCCTTGCTTAAGACCCTTCATTCGAATCATGTTTATATTAAACATCTTGAGAGTTTCAGTAAGCTTCTTCTCGGGTGTCCTATTTTGGAAGATTTGTCTGCTTTCGTTCTCTATATGATACCAGATGAGAGTTTTGCCATGAATAGAGATGCTAACCTGAATAGAAAAATCACCTTGCCACCGACTCTTTTTACCTTTAAAAAGCTTGTGGTTCTCAAATTGACGAAATTTCGTTTAAATGGTGATATCTCTGTAGATTTTCCCTTGCTTAAGACCCTTCATTTGAATCATGTTTATTTTAAAAATCTTGAGAGTTTCAGTAAGCTTATTCTCGGGTGTCCTATTTTGGAAGATTTGACTGCTTTCGTTCTCTATATGATACCAGATGAGAGTTTTGCCATGAATAGAGATGCTAACCTGAATAGCACAATCACCTTGCCACCGACTCTTTTTACCTTTAAAAAGCTTGTGGTTCTCAAATTGACGAAATTTCGTTTAAATGGTGATATCTCTGTAGATTTTCCCTTGCTTAAGACCCTTCATTTGAATCATGTTTGTTTTAAAAATCTTGAGAGTTTCAGTAAGCTTCTTCTCGGGTGTCCTATTTTGGAAGATTTGACTGCTTTCGTTCTCTATATGATACCAGATGAGAGTTTTGCCCTGAATAGAGATGCTAACTTGAATAGCCCAATCACCTTGCCACCGACTCTTTTTACCTTTACAAAGCTTGTGGTTCTCAAATTGACGAAATTTCTTTTGAATGGTGATATCTCTGTATATTTTCCGTTGCTTAAGACCCTTCATTCGAATCATGTTTATATTAAACATCTTGAGAGTTTCAGTAAGCTTCTTCTCGGGTGTCCTATTTTGGAAGATTTGACTGCTTTTGTTCTCTATATGATACCAGATGAGAGTTTTGCCATGAATAGAGATGCTAACCTGAATAGCAAAATCACCTTGCCACCGACTCTTTTTACCTTTAAAAAGCTTGTGGTTCTCAAATTGACGAAATTTCGTTTTAATGGTGATATCTCTGTAGATTTTCCCTTGCTTAAGACCCTTCATTTGAATCATGTTTATTTTAAAAATCTTGAGAGTTTCAGTAAGCTTATTCTCGGGTGTCCTATTTTGGAAGATTTGACTGCTTTCGTTCTCTATATGATACCAGATGAGAGTTTTGCCATGAATAGAGATGCTAACCTGAATAGCACAATCACCTTGCCACCGACTCTTTTTACCTTTAAAAAGCTTGTGGTTCTCAAATTGACGAAATTTCGTTTAAATGGTGATATCTCTGTAGATTTTCCCTTGCTTAAGGCCCTTCATTTGAATCATGTTTGTTTTAAAAATCTTGAGAGTTTCAGTAAGCTTCTTCTCGGGTGTCCTATTTTGGAAGATTTGACTGCTTTCGTTCTCTATATGATACCAGTTGAGAGTTTTGCCATGAATAGAGATGCTAACTTGAATAGCACAATCACCTTGCCACCGACTCTTTTTACCTTTACAAAGCTTGTGGTTCTCAAATTGACGAAATTTCGTTTGAATGGTGATATCTCTGTCGATTTTCCCTTGCTTTAGACCCTTCATTTGAATCATGTTTATTTTAAAAATCTTGAGAGTTTCCGTAAGCTTCTTCTCAGGTGTCCTATTTTGGAAGATTTGACTGCTTTCGTTCTCTATATGATACCAGATGAGAGTTTTGCCATGAATAGAGATGCTAACTTGAATAGCCCAATCACCTTGCCACCGACTCTTTTTACCTTTACAAAGCTTGTGGTTCTCAAATTGACGAAATTTCGTTTGAATGGTGATATCTCTGTATATTTTCCCTTGCTTAAGACCCTTCATTCGAATCATGTTTATATTAAACATCTTGAGAGTTTCAGTAAGCTTCTTCTCGGGTGTCCTATTTTGGAAGATTTGTCTGCTTTCGTTCTCTATATGATACCAGATGAGAGTTTTGCCATGAATAGAGATGCTAACCTGAATAGCAAAATCACCTTGCCACCGACTCTTTTTACCTTTAAAAAGCTTGTGGTTCTCAAATTGACGAAATTTCGTTTAAATGGTGATATCTCTGTAGATTTTCCCTTGCTTAAGACCCTTCATTTGAATCATGTTTATTTTAAAAATCTTGAGAGTTTCAGTAAGCTTATTCTCGGGTGTCCTATTTTGGAAGATTTGACTGCTTTCGTTCTCTATATGATACCAGTTGAGAGTTTTGCCATGAATAGAGATGCTAACTTGAATATCACAATCACCTTGCCACCGACTCTTTTTACCTTTACAAAGCTTCTGGTTCTCAAATTGACAAAATTTCGTTTGAATGGTGATATCTCTGTCGATTTTCCCTTGCTTTAGACCCTTCATTTGAATCATGTTTATTTTAAAAATCTTGAGAGTTTCCGTAAGCTTCTTCTCAGGTGTCCTATTTTGGAAGATTTGACTGCTTTCGTTCTCTATATGATACCAGATGAGAGTTTTGCCATGAATAGAGATGCTAACTTGAATAGCCCAATCACCTTGCCACCGACTCTTTTTACCTTTACAAAGCTTGTGGTTCTCAAATTGACGAAATTTCGTTTGAATGGTGATATCTCTGTATATTTTCCCTTGCTTAAGACCCTTCATTCGAATCATGTTTATATTAAACATCTTGAGAGTTTCAGTAAGCTTCTTCTCGGGTGTCCTATTTTGGAAGATTTGTCTGCTTTCGTTCTCTATATGATACCAGATGAGAGTTTTGCCATGAATAGAGATGCTAACCTGAATAGCAAAATCACCTTGCCACCGACTCTTTTTACCTTTAAAAAGCTTGTGGTTCTCAAATTGACGAAATTTCGTTTAAATGGTGATATCTCTGTAGATTTTCCCTTGCTTAAGACCCTTCATTTGAATCATGTTTATTTTAAAAATCTTGAGAGTTTCAGTAAGCTTATTCTCGGGTGTCCTATTTTGGAAGATTTGACTGCTTTCGTTCTCTATATGATACCAGTTGAGAGTTTTGCCATGAATAGAGATGCTAACTTGAATATCACAATCACCTTGCCACCGACTCTTTTTACCTTTACAAAGGTTCTGGTTCTCAAATTGACAAAATTTCGTTTGAATGGTGATATCTCTGTCAATTTTCCCTTGCTTAAGACCCTTCATTTGAATCATGTTTATTTTAAAAATCTTGAGAGTTTCAGTAAGCTTCTTCTCGGGTGTCCTATTTTGGAAGATTTGACTGCTTTTGTTCTCTATATGATACCAGATGAGAGTTTTGCCATGAATAGAGATGCTAACTTGAATAGCACAATCACCTTGCCACCCACTCTTTTTAGCTTTACAAAGCTTGTGGTTCTCAAATTGACGAAATTTCATTTGAATGGTGATATCTCTGTCGATTTTCCCTTGCTTAAGACCCTTCATTTGAATAATGTTTATTTTAAAAATATTGAGAGTTTCAGTAAGCTTCTTCTCGGGTTTCCTATTTTGGAAGATTTGACTGCTTTCGTTCTCTATATGATACCAGTTGAGAGTTTTGCCATGAATAGTGAGTCTAACTTGAATAGCACAATCACCTTGCCACCGACTCTTTTTACCTTTAAAAAGCTTGTGGTTCTCAAATTGACAAAATTTCGTTTAAATGGTGATATCTCTGTAGATTTTTCCTTGCTTAAGACCCTTCATTTGAATCATGTTTATTTTAAAAATCTTGAGAGTTTCAGTAAGCTTCTTCTCGGGTGTCCTATTTTGGAAGATTTGACTGCTTTCGTTCTCTATATGATACCAGTTGAGAGTTTTGCCAAGAATAGAGATGCTAACTTGAATAGCCCAATCACCTTGCCACCGACTCTTTTTACCTTTACAAAGCTTGTGGTTCTCAAATTGACGAAATTTCGTTTGAATGGTGATATCTCTGTATATTTTCCCTTGCTTAAGACCCTTCATTCGAATCATGTTTATATTAAAAATCTTGAGAGTTTCAGTAAGCTTCTTCTCGGGTGTCCTATTTTGGAAGATTTGACTGCTTTCGTTCTCTATATGATACCAGATTAGAGTTTTGCCATGAATAGAGATGCTAACCTGAATAGCACAATCACCTTGCCACCGACTCTTTTTACCTTTAAAAAGCTTGTGGTTCTCAAATTGACGAAATTTCGTTTAAATGGTGATATCTCTGTAGATTTTCCCTTGCTTAAGACCCTTCATTTGAATCATGTTTATTTTAAAAATCTTGAGAGTTTCAGTAAGCTTCTTCTCGGGTGTCCTATTTTGGAAGATTTGACTGCTTTCGTTCTCTATATGATACCAGATGAGAGTTTTGCCATGAATAGAGATGCTAACTTGAATAGCCCAATCACCTTGCCACCGACTCTTTTTACCTTTACAAAGCTTGTGGTTCTCAAATTGACGAAATTTCGTTTGAATGGTGATATCTCTGTATATTTTCCCTTGCTTAAGACCCTTCATTCGAATCATGTTTATATTAAACATCTTGAGAGTTTCAGTAAGCTTCTTCTCGGGTGTCCTATTTTGGAAGATTTGACTGCTTTCGTTCTCTATATGATACCAGATGAGAGTTTTGCCATGAATAGAGATGCTAACCTGAATAGCAAAATCACCTTGCCACCGACTCTTTTTACCTTTAAAAAGCTTGTGGTTCTCAAATTGACGAAATTTCGTTTAAATGGTGATATCTCTGTAGATTTTCCCTTGCTTAAGACCCTTCATTTGAATCATGTTTATTTTAAAAATCTTGAGAGTTTCAGTAAGCTTATTCTCGGGTGTCCTATTTTGGAAGATTTGACTGCTTTCGTTCTCTATATGATACCAGATGAGAGTTTTGCCATGAATAGAGATGCTAACCTGAATAGCACAATCACCTTGCCACCGACTCTTTTTACCTTTAAAAAGCTTGTGGTTCTCAAATTGACGAAATTTCGTTTAAATGGTGATATCTCTGTAGATTTTCCCTTGCTTAAGACCCTTCATTTGAATCATGTTTATTTTAAAAATCTTGAGAGTTTCAGTAAGCTTCTTCTCGGGTGTCCTATTTTGGAAGATTTGACTGCTTTCGTTCTCTATATGATACCAGTTGAGAGTTTTGCCATGAATAGAGATGCTAACTTGAATAGCACAATCACCTTGCCACCGACTCTTTTTACCTTTACAAAGCTTGTGGTTCTCAAATTGACGAAATTTCGTTTGAATGGTGATATCTCTGTCGATTTTCCCTTGCTTAAGACCCTTCATTTGAATCATGTTTATTTTAAAAATCTTGAGAGTTTCAGTAAGCTTCTTCTCAGGTGTCCTATTTTGGAAGATTTGACTGCTTTCGTTCTCTATATGATACCAGATGAGAGTTTTGCAATGAATAGAGATGCTAACTTGAATAGCCCAATCACCTTGCCACCGACTCTTTTTACCTTTACAAAGCTTGTGGTTCTCAAATTGACGAAATTTCGTTTGAATGGTGATATCTCTGTATATTTTCCCTTGCTTAAGACCCTTCATTCGAATCATGTTTATATTAAACATCTTGAGAGTTTCAGTAAGCTTCTTCTCGGGTGTCCTATTTTGGAAGATTTGACTGCTTTCGTTCTCTATATGATACCAGATGAGAGTTTTGCCATGAATAGAGATGCTAACCTGAATAGCAAAATCACCTTGCCACCGACTCTTTTTACCTTTAAAAAGCTTGTGGTTCTCAAATTGACGAAATTTCGTTTAAATGGTGATATCTCTGTAGATTTTCCCTTGCTTAAGACCCTTCATTTGAATCATGTTTATTTTAAAAATCTTGAGAGTTTCAGTAAGCTTATTCTCGGGTGTCCTATTTTGGAAGATTTGACTGCTTTTGTTCTCTATATGATACCAGTTGAGAGTTTTGCCATGAATAGAGATGCTAACTTGAATATCACAATCACCTTGCCACCGACTCTTTTTACCTTTACAAAGGTTCTGGTTCTCAAATTGACAAAATTTCGTTTGAATGGTGATATCTCTGTCAATTTTCCCTTGCTTAAGACCCTTCATTTGAATCATGTTTATTTTAAAAATCTTGAGAGTTTCAGTAAGCTTCTTCTCGGGTGTCCTATTTTGGAAGATTTGACTGCTTTCGTTCTCTATATGATACCAGATGAGAGTTTTGCCATGAATAGAGATGCTAACTTGAATAGCACAATCACCTTGCCACCGACTCTTTTTACCTTTACAAAGCTTGTGGTTCTCAAATTGACGAAATTTCATTTGAATGGTGATATCTCTGTCGATTTTCCCTTGCTTAAGACCCTTCATTTGAATCATGTTTATTTTAAAAATATTGAGAGTTTCAGTAAGCTTCTTCTCGGGTGTCCTATTTTGGAAGATTTGACTGCTTTCGTTCTCTATATGATACCAGTTGAGAGTTTTGCCATGAATAGAGATGCTAACTTGAATAGCACAATCACCTTGCCACCGACTCTTTTTACCTTTACAAAGCTTGTGGTTCTCAAATTGACGAAATTTCGTTTGAATGGTGATATCTCTGTCGATTTTCCCTTGCTTAAGACCCTTCATTTGAATCATGTTTATTTTAAAAATCTTGAGAGTTTCAGTAAGCTTATTCTCGGGTGTCCTATTTTGGAAGATTTGACTGCTTTCGTTCTCTATATGATACCAGATGAGAGTTTTGCCATGAATAGAGATGCTAACCTGAATAGCACAATCACCTTGCCACCGACTCTTTTTACCTTTAAAAAGCTTGTGGTTCTCAAATTGACGAAATTTCGTTTAAATGGTGATATCTCTGTAGATTTTCCCTTGCTTAAGACCCTTCATTTGAATCATGTTTATTTTAAAAATCTTGAGAGTTTCAGTAAGCTTCTTCTCGGGTGTCCTATTTTGGAAGATTTGACTGCTTTCGTTCTCTATATGATACCAGTTGAGAGTTTTGCCATGAATAGAGATGCTAACTTGAATAGCACAATCACCTTGCCACCGACTCTTTTTACCTTTACAAAGCTTGTGGTTCTCAAATTGACGAAATTTCGTTTGAATGGTGATATCTCTGTCGATTTTCCCTTGCTTAAGACCCTTCATTTGAATCATGTTTATTTTAAAAATCTTGAGAGTTTCAGTAAGCTTCTTCTCAGGTGTCCTATTTTGGAAGATTTGACTGCTTTCGTTCTCTATATGATACCAGATGAGAGTTTTGCAATGAATAGAGATGCTAACTTGAATAGCCCAATCACCTTGCCACCGACTCTTTTTACCTTTACAAAGCTTGTGGTTCTCAAATTGACGAAATTTCGTTTGAATGGTGATATCTCTGTATATTTTCCCTTGCTTAAGACCCTTCATTCGAATCATGTTTATATTAAACATCTTGAGAGTTTCAGTAAGCTTCTTCTCGGGTGTCCTATTTTGGAAGATTTGACTGCTTTCGTTCTCTATATGATACCAGATGAGAGTTTTGCCATGAATAGAGATGCTAACCTGAATAGCAAAATCACCTTGCCACCGACTCTTTTTACCTTTAAAAAGCTTGTGGTTCTCAAATTGACGAAATTTCGTTTAAATGGTGATATCTCTGTAGATTTTCCCTTGCTTAAGACCCTTCATTTGAATCATGTTTATTTTAAAAATCTTGAGAGTTTCAGTAAGCTTATTCTCGGGTGTCCTATTTTGGAAGATTTGACTGCTTTTGTTCTCTATATGATACCAGTTGAGAGTTTTGCCATGAATAGAGATGCTAACTTGAATATCACAATCACCTTGCCACCGACTCTTTTTACCTTTACAAAGGTTCTGGTTCTCAAATTGACAAAATTTCGTTTGAATGGTGATATCTCTGTCAATTTTCCCTTGCTTAAGACCCTTCATTTGAATCATGTTTATTTTAAAAATCTTGAGAGTTTCAGTAAGCTTCTTCTCGGGTGTCCTATTTTGGAAGATTTGACTGCTTTCGTTCTCTATATGATACCAGATGAGAGTTTTGCCATGAATAGAGATGCTAACTTGAATAGCACAATCACCTTGCCACCGACTCTTTTTACCTTTACAAAGCTTGTGGTTCTCAAATTGACGAAATTTCATTTGAATGGTGATATCTCTGTCGATTTTCCCTTGCTTAAGACCCTTCATTTGAATCATGTTTATTTTAAAAATATTGAGAGTTTCAGTAAGCTTCTTCTCGGGTGTCCTATTTTGGAAGATTTGACTGCTTTCGTTCTCTATATGATACCAGTTGAGAGTTTTGCCATGAATAGAGATGCTAACTTGAATAGCACAATCACCTTGCCACCGACTCTTTTTACCTTTACAAAGCTTGTGGTTCTCAAATTGACGAAATTTCGTTTGAATGGTGATATCTCTGTCGATTTTCCCTTGCTTAAGACCCTTCATTTGAATCATGTTTATTTTAAAAATCTTGAGAGTTTCAGTAAGCTTCTTCTCGGGTGTCCTATTTTGGAAGATTTGACTGCTTTCGTTCTCTATATGATACCAGTTGAGAGTTTTGCCATGAATAGAGATGCTAACTTGAATAGCACAATCACCTTGCCACCGACTCTTTTTACCTTTACAAAGCTTGTGGTTCTCAAATTGACGAAATTTCGTTTGAATGGTGATATCTCTGTCGATTTTCCCTTGCTTAAGACCCTTCATTTGAATCATGTTTATTTTAAAAATCTTGAGAGTTTCAGTAAGCTTCTTCTCAGGTGTCCTATTTTGGAAGATTTGACTGCTTTCGTTCTCTATATGATACCAGATGAGAGTTTTGCAATGAATAGAGATGCTAACTTGAATAGCCCAATCACCTTGCCACCGACTCTTTTTACCTTTACAAAGCTTGTGGTTCTCAAATTGACGAAATTTCGTTTGAATGGTGATATCTCTGTATATTTTCCCTTGCTTAAGACCCTTCATTCGAATCATGTTTATATTAAACATCTTGAGAGTTTCAGTAAGCTTCTTCTCGGGTGTCCTATTTTGGAAGATTTGACTGCTTTCGTTCTCTATATGATACCAGATGAGAGTTTTGCCATGAATAGAGATGCTAACCTGAATAGCAAAATCACCTTGCCACCGACTCTTTTTACCTTTAAAAAGCTTGTGGTTCTCAAATTGACGAAATTTCGTTTAAATGGTGATATCTCTGTAGATTTTCCCTTGCTTAAGACCCTTCATTTGAATCATGTTTATTTTAAAAATCTTGAGAGTTTCAGTAAGCTTATTCTCGGGTGGCCTATTTTGGAAGATTTGACTGCTTTCGTTCTCTATATGATACCAGTTGAGAGTTTTGCCATGAATAGAGATGCTAACTTGAATATCACAATCACCTTGCCACCGACTCTTTTTACCTTTACAAAGGTTCTGGTTCTCAAATTGACAAAATTTCGTTTGAATGGTGATATCTTTGTCAATTTTCCCTTGCTTAAGACCCTTCATTTGAATCGTGTTTATTTTAAAAATCTTGAGAGTTTCAGTAAGCTTCTTCTCGGGTGTCCTATTTTGGAAGATTTGACTGCTTTCGTTCTCTATATGATACCAGATGAGAGTTTTGCCATGAATAGAGATGCTAACTTGAATAGCACAATCACCTTGCCACCGACTCTTTTTACCTTTACAAAGCTTGTGGTTCTCAAATTGACGAAATTTCATTTGAATGGTGATATCTCTGTCGATTTTCCCTTGCTTAAGACCCTTCATTTGAATCATGTTTATTTTAAAAATATTGAGAGTTTCAGTAAGCTTCTTCTCGGGTGTCCTATTTTGGAAGATTTGACTGCTTTCGTTCTCTATATGATACCAGTTGAGAGTTTTGCCATGAATAGAGATGCTAACTTGAATAGCCCAATCACCTTGCCACCGACTCTTTTTACCTTTACAAAGCTTGTGGTTCTCAAATTGACGAAATTTCGTTTGAATGGTGATATCTCTGTCGATTTTCCCTTGCTTAAGACCCTTCATTTGAATCATGTTTATTTTAAAAATCTTGAGAGTTTCAGTAAGCTTCTTCTCAGGTGTCCTATTTTGGAAGATTTGACTGCTTTCGTTCTCTATATGATACCAGATGAGAGTTTTGCCATGAATAGAGATGCTAACTTGAATAGCCCAATCACCTTGCCACCGACTCTTTTTACCTTTACAAAGCTTGTGGTTCTCAAATTGACGAAATTTCATTTGAATGGTGATATCTCTGTATATTTTCCCTTGCTTAAGACCCTTCATTCGAATCATGTTTATATTAAACATCTTGAGAGTTTCAGTAAGCTTCTTCTCGGGTGTCCTATTTTGGAAGATTTGACTGCTTTCGTTCTCTATATGATACCAGTTGAGAGTTTTGCCATGAATAGTGAGTCTAACTTGAATAGCACAATCACCTTGCCACCGACTCTTTTTACCTTTACAAAGCTTGTGGTTCTCAAATTGACGAAATTTCGTTTGAATGGTGATATCTCTGTCGATTTTCCCTTGCTTAAGACCCTTCATTTGAATCATGTTTATTTTAAAAATCTTGAGAGTTTCAGTAAGCTTCTTCTCAGGTGTCCTATTTTGGAAGATTTGACTGCTTTCGTTCTCTATATGATACCAGATGAGAGTTTTGCCATGAATAGAGATGCTAACTTGAATAGCCCAATCACCTTGCCACCGACTCTTTTTACCTTTACAAAGCTTGTGGTTCTCAAATTGACGAAATTTCGTTTGAATGGTGATATCTCTGTATATTTTCCCTTGCTTAAGACCCTTCATTCGAATCATGTTTATATTAAACATCTTGAGAGTTTCAGTAAGCTTCTTCTCGGGTGTCCTATTTTGGAAGATTTGACTGCTTTCGTTCTCTATATGATACCAGATGAGAGTTTTGCCATGAATAGAGATGCTAACCTGAATAGCACAATCACCTTGCCACCGACTCTTTTTACCTTTAAAAAGCTTGTGGTTCTCAAATTGACGAAATTTCGTTTAAATGGTGATATCTCTGTAGATTTTCCCTTGCTTAAGACCCTTCATTTGAATCATGTTTATTTTAAAAATCTTGAGAGTTTCAGTAAGCTTCTTCTCAGGTGTCCTATTTTGGAAGATTTGACTGCTTTCGTTCTCTATATGATACCAGATGAGAGTTTTGCCATGAATAGAGATGCTAACTTGAATAGCCCAATCACCTTGCCACCGACTCTTTTTACCTTTACAAAGCTTGTGGTTCTCAAATTGACGAAATTTCGTTTGAATGGTGATATCTCTGTATATTTTCCCTTGCTTAAGACGCTTCATTCGAATCATGTTTATATTAAAAATCTTGAGAGTTTCAGTAAGCTTCTTCTCGGGTGTCCTATTTTGGAAGATTTGACTGCTTTCGTTCTCTATATGATACCAGATGAGAGTTTTGCCATGAATAGAGATGCTAACTTGAATATCACAATCACCTTGCCACCGACTCTTTTTACCTTTACAAAGGTTCTGGTTCTCAAATTGACAAAATTTCGTTTGAATGGTGATATCTCTGTCAATTTTCCCTTGCTTAAGACCCTTCATTTGAATCATGTTTATTTTAGAAATCTTGAGAGTTTCAGTAAGCTTCTTCTCGGGTGTCCTATTTTGGAAGATTTGACTGCTTTCGTTCTCTATATGATACCAGATGAGAGTTTTGCCATGAATAGAGATGCTAACTTGAATAGCACAATCACCTTGCCACCGACTCTTTTTACCTTTACAAAGCTTGTGGTTCTCAAATTGACGAAATTTCATTTGAATGGTGATATCTCTGTCGATTTTCCCTTGCTTAAGACCCTTCATTTGAATCATGTTTATTTTAAAAATATTGAGAGTTTCAGTAAGCTTCTTCTCGGGTGTCCTATTTTGGAAGATTTGACTGCTTTCGTTCTCTATATGATACCAGTTGAGAGTTTTGCCATGAATAGAGATGCTAACTTGAATAGCACAATCACCTTGCCACCGACTCTTTTTACCTTTACAAAGCTTGTGGTTCTCAAATTGACGAAATTTCGTTTGAATGGTGATATCTCTGTCGATTTTCCCTTGCTTAAGACCCTTCATTTGAATCATGTTTATTTTAAAAATCTTGAGAGTTTCAGTAAGCTTCTTCTCAGGTGTCCTATTTTGGAAGATTTGACTGCTTTCGTTCTCTATATGATACCAGATGAGAGTTTTGCCATGAATAGAGATGCTAACTTGAATAGCCCAATCACCTTGCCACCGACTCTTTTTACCTTTACAAAGCTTGTGGTTCTCAAATTGACGAAATTTCGTTTGAATGGTGATATCTCTGTATATTTTCCCTTGCTTAAGACCCTTCATTCGAATCATGTTTATATTAAACATCTTGAGAGTTTCAGTAAGCTTCTTCTCGGGTGTCCTATTTTGGAAGATTTGACTGCTTTCGTTCTCTATATGATACCAGTTGAGAGTTTTGCCATGAATAGTGAGTCTAACTTGAATAGCACAATCACCTTGCCACCGACTCTTTTTACCTTTACAAAGCTTGTGGTTCTCAAATTGACGAAATTTCGTTTGAATGGTGATATCTCTGTCGATTTTCCCTTGCTTAAGACCCTTCATTTGAATCATGTTTATTTTAAAAATCTTGAGAGTTTCAGTAAGCTTCTTCTCAGGTGTCCTATTTTGGAAGATTTGACTGCTTTCGTTCTCTATATGATACCAGATGAGAGTTTTGCCATGAATAGAGATGCTAACTTGAATAGCCCAATCACCTTGCCACCGACTCTTTTTACCTTTACAAAGCTTGTGGTTCTCAAATTGACGAAATTTCGTTTGAATGGTGATATCTCTGTATATTTTCCCTTGCTTAAGACCCTTCATTCGAATCATGTTTATATTAAACATCTTGAGAGTTTCAGTAAGCTTCTTCTCGGGTGTCCTATTTTGGAAGATTTGACTGCTTTCGTTCTCTATATGATACCAGATGAGAGTTTTGCCATGAATAGAGATGCTAACCTGAATAGCACAATCACCTTGCCACCGACTCTTTTTACCTTTAAAAAGCTTGTGGTTCTCAAATTGACGAAATTTCGTTTAAATGGTGATATCTCTGTAGATTTTCCCTTGCTTAAGACCCTTCATTTGAATCATGTTTATTTTAAAAATCTTGAGAGTTTCAGTAAGCTTCTTCTCAGGTGTCCTATTTTGGAAGATTTGACTGCTTTCGTTCTCTATATGATACCAGATGAGAGTTTTGCCATGAATAGAGATGCTAACTTGAATAGCCCAATCACCTTGCCACCGACTCTTTTTACCTTTACAAAGCTTGTGGTTCTCAAATTGACCAAATTTCGTTTGAATGGTGATATCTCTGTATATTTTCCCTTGCTTAAGACCCTTCATTCGAATCATGTTTATATTAAAAATCTTGAGAGTTTCAGTAAGCTTCTTCTCGGGTGTCCTATTTTGGAAGATTTGACTGCTTTCGTTCTCTATATGATACCAGATGAGAGTTTTGCCATGAATAGAGATGCTAACTTGAATATCACAATCACCTTGCCACCGACTCTTTTTACCTTTACAAAGGTTCTGGTTCTCAAATTGACAAAATTTCGTTTGAATGGTGATATCTCTGTCAATTTTCCCTTGCTTAAGACCCTTCATTTGAATCATGTTTATTTTAAAAATCTTGAGAGTTTCAGTAAGCTTCTTCTCGGGTGTCCTATTTTGGAAGATTTGACTGCTTTCGTTCTCTATATGATACCAGATGAGAGTTTTGCCATGAATAGAGATGCTAACTTGAATAGCACAATCACCTTGCCACCGACTCTTTTTACCTTTACAAAGCTTGTGGTTCTCAAATTGACGAAATTTCATTTGAATGGTGATATCTCTGTCGATTTTCCCTTGCTTAAGACCCTTCATTTGAATCATGTTTATTTTAAAAATATTGAGAGTTTCAGTAAGCTTCTTCTCGGGTGTCCTATTTTGGAAGATTTGACTGCTTTCGTTCTCTATATGATACCAGTTGAGAGTTTTGCCATGAATAGAGATGCTAACTTGAATAGCACAATCACCTTGCCACCGACTCTTTTTACCTTTACAAAGCTTGTGGTTCTCAAATTGACGAAATTTCGTTTGAATGGTGATATCTCTGTCGATTTTCCCTTGCTTAAGACCCTTCATTTGAATCATGTTTATTTTAAAAATCTTGAGAGTTTCAGTAAGCTTCTTCTCAGGTGTCCTATTTTGGAAGATTTGACTGCTTTCGTTCTCTATATGATACCAGATGAGAGTTTTGCCATGAATAGAGATGCTAACTTGAATAGCCCAATCACCTTGCCACCGACTCTTTTTACCTTTACAAAGCTTGTGGTTCTCAAATTGACGAAATTTCGTTTGAATGGTGATATCTCTGTATATTTTCCCTTGCTTAAGACCCTTCATTCGAATCATGTTTATATTAAACATCTTGAGAGTTTCAGTAAGCTTCTTCTCGGGTGTCCTATTTTGGAAGATTTGACTGCTTTCGTTCTCTATATGATACCAGTTGAGAGTTTTGCCATGAATAGTGAGTCTAACTTGAATAGCACAATCACCTTGCCACCGACTCTTTTTACCTTTACAAAGCTTGTGGTTCTCAAATTGACGAAATTTCGTTTGAATGGTGATATCTCTGTCGATTTTCCCTTGCTTAAGACCCTTCATTTGAATCATGTTTATTTTAAAAATCTTGAGAGTTTCAGTAAGCTTCTTCTCAGGTGTCCTATTTTGGAAGATTTGACTGCTTTCGTTCTCTATATGATACCAGATGAGAGTTTTGCCATGAATAGAGATGCTAACTTGAATAGCCCAATCACCTTGCCACCGACTCTTTTTACCTTTACAAAGCTTGTGGTTCTCAAATTGACGAAATTTCGTTTGAATGGTGATATCTCTGTATATTTTCCCTTGCTTAAGACCCTTCATTCGAATCATGTTTATATTAAACATCTTGAGAGTTTCAGTAAGCTTCTTCTCGGGTGTCCTATTTTGGAAGATTTGACTGCTTTCGTTCTCTATATGATACCAGATGAGAGTTTTGCCATGAATAGAGATGCTAACCTGAATAGCACAATCACCTTGCCACCGACTCTTTTTACCTTTAAAAAGCTTGTGGTTCTCAAATTGACGAAATTTCGTTTAAATGGTGATATCTCTGTAGATTTTCCCTTGCTTAAGACCCTTCATTTGAATCATGTTTATTTTAAAAATCTTGAGAGTTTCAGTAAGCTTCTTCTCAGGTGTCCTATTTTGGAAGATTTGACTGCTTTCGTTCTCTATATGATACCAGTTGAGAGTTTTGCCATGAATAGTGAGTCTAACTTGAATAGCACAATCACCTTGCCACCGACTCTTTTTACCTTTACAAAGCTTGTGGTTCTCAAATTGACGAAATTTCATTTGAATGGTGATATCTCTGTCGATTTTCCCTTGCTTAAGACCCTTCATTTGAATCATGTTTATTTTAAAAATCTTGAGAGTTTCAGTAAGCTTCTTCTCAGGTGTCCTATTTTGGAAGATTTGACTGCTTTCGTTCTCTATATGATACCAGATGAGAGTTTTGCCATGAATAGAGATGCTAACTTGAATAGCCCAATCACCTTGCCACCGACTCTTTTTACCTTTACAAAGCTTGTGGTTCTCAAATTGACGAAATTTCGTTTGAATGGTGATATCTCTGTATATTTTCCCTTGCTTAAGACCCTTCATTCGAATCATGTTTATATTAAACATCTTGAGAGTTTCAGTAAGCTTCTTCTCGGGTGTCCTATTTTGGAAGATTTGACTGCTTTCGTTCTCTATATGATACCAGTTGAGAGTTTTGCCATGAATAGTGAGTCTAACTTGAATAGCACAATCACCTTGCCACCGACTCTTTTTACCTTTACAAAGCTTGTGGTTCTCAAATTGACGAAATTTCGTTTAAATGGTGATATCTCTGTAGATTTTTCCTTGCTTAAGACCCTTCATTTGAATCATGTTTATTTTAAAAATCTTGAGAGTTTCAGTAAGCTTCTTCTCGGGTGTCCTATTTTGGAAGATTTGACTGCTTTCGTTCTCTATATGATACCAGATGAGAGTTTTGCCATGAATAGAGATGCTAACTTGAATAGCACAATCACCTTGCCACCGACTCTTTTTACCTTTACAAAGCTTGTGGTTCTCAAATTGACGAAATTTCATTTGAATGGTGATATCTCTGTCGATTTTCCCTTGCTTAAGACCCTTCATTTGAATCATGTTTATTTTAAAAATATTGAGAGTTTCAGTAAGCTTCTTCTCGGGTGTCCTATTTTGGAAGATTTGACTGCTTTCGTTCTCTATATGATACCAGTTGAGAGTTTTGCCATGAATAGTGAGTCTAACTTGAATAGCACAATCACCTTGTCACCGACTCTTTTTACCTTTACAAAGCTTGTGGTTCTCAAATTGACGAAATTTCGTTTGAATGGTGATATCTCTGTCGATTTTCCCTTGCTTAAGACCCTTCATTTGAATCATGTTTATTTTAAAAATCTTGAGAGTTTCAGTAAGCTTCTTCTCAGGTGTCCTATTTTGGAAGATTTGACTGCTTTCGTTCTCTATATGATACCAGATGAGAGTTTTGCCATGAATAGAGATGCTAACTTGAATAGCCCAATCACCTTGCCACCGACTCTTTTTACCTTTACAAAGCTTGTGGTTCTCAAATTGACGAAATTTCGTTTGAATGGTGATATCTCTGTATATTTTCCCTTGCTTAAGACCCTTCATTCGAATCATGTTTATATTAAAAATCTTGAGAGTTTCAGTAAGCTTCTTCTCGGGTGTCCTATTTTGGAAGATTTGACTGCTTTCGTTCTCTATATGATACCAGATGAGAGTTTTGCCATGAATAGAGATGCTAACCTGAATAGCACAATCACCTTGCCACCGACTCTTTTTACCTTTAAAAAGCTTGTGGTTCTCAAATTGACGAAATTTCGTTTAAATGGTGATATCTCTGTAGATTTTCCCTTGCTTAAGACCCTTCATTTGAATCATGTTTATTTTAAAAATCTTGAGAGTTTCAGTAAGCTTCTTCTCGGGTGTCCTATTTTGGAAGATTTGACTGCTTTCGTTCTCTATATGATACCAGATGAGAGTTTTGCCATGAATAGAGATGCTAACTTGAATAGCCCAATCACCTTGCCACCGACTCTTTTTACCTTTACAAAGCTTGTGGTTCTCAAATTGACGAAATTTCGTTTGAATGGTGATATCTCTGTATATTTTCCCTTGCTTAAGACCCTTCATTCGAATCATGTTTATATTAAACATCTTGAGAGTTTCAGTAAGCTTCTTCTCGGGTGTCCTATTTTGGAAGATTTGACTGCTTTCGTTCTCTATATGATACCAGATGAGAGTTTTGCCATGAATAGAGATGCTAACCTGAATAGCACAATCACCTTGCCACCGACTCTTTTTACCTTTAAAAAGCTTGTGGTTCTCAAATTGACGAAATTTCGTTTAAATGGTGATATCTCTGTAGATTTTCCCTTGCTTAAGACCCTTCATTTGAATCATGTTTATTTTAAAAATCTTGAGAGTTTCAGTAAGCTTCTTCTCGGGTGTCCTATTTTGGAAGATTTGACTGCTTTCGTTCTCTATATGATACCAGATGAGAGTTTTGCCATGAATAGAGATGCTAACCTGAATAGCAAAATCACCTTGCCACCGACTCTTTTTACCTTTAAAAAGCTTGTGGTTCTCAAATTGACGAAATTTCGTTTAAATGGTGATATCTCTGTAGATTTTCCCTTGCTTAAGACCCTTCATTTGAATCATGTTTATTTTAAAAATCTTGAGAGTTTCAGTAAGCTTCTTCTCGGGTGTCCTATTTTGGAAGATTTGACTGCTTTCGTTCTCTATATGATACCAGATGAGAGTTTTGCCATGAATAGAGATGCTAACCTGAATAGCACAATCACCTTGCCACCGACTCTTTTTACCTTTAAAAAGCTTGTGGTTCTCAAATTGACGAAATTTCGTTTAAATGGTGATATCTCTGTAGATTTTCCCTTGCTTAAGACCCTTCATTTGAATCATGTTTATTTTAAAAATCTTGAGAGTTTCAGTAAGCTTCTTCTCGGGTGTCCTATTTTGGAAGATTTGACTGCTTTCGTTCTCTATATGATACCAGATGAGAGTTTTGCCATGAATAGAGATGCTAACCTGAATAGCAAAATCACCTTGCCACCGACTCTTTTTACCTTTAAAAAGCTTGTGGTTCTCAAATTGACGAAATTTCGTTTAAATGGTGATATCTCTGTAGATTTTCCCTTGCTTAAGACCCTTCATTTGAATCATGTTTATTTTAAAAATCTTGAGAGTTTCAGTAAGCTTATTCTCGGGTGTCCAATTTTGGAAGATTTGACTGCTTTCGTTCTCTATATGATACCAGTTGAGAGTTTTGCCATGAATAGAGATGCTAACTTGAATATCACAATCACCTTGCCACCGACTCTTTTTACCTTTACAAAGCTTGTGGTTCTCAAATTGACGAAATTTCATTTGAATGGTGATATCTCTGTCGATTTTCCCTTGCTTAAGACCCTTCATTTGAATCATGTTTATTTTAAAAATATTGAGAGTTTCAGTAAGCTTCTTCTCGGGTGTCCTATTTTGGAAGATTTGACTGCTTTCGTTCTCTATATGATACCAGTTGAGAGTTTTGCCATGAATAGTGAGTCTAACTTGAATAGCACAATCACCTTGCCACCGACTCTTTTTACCTTTAAAAAGCTTGTGGTTCTCAAATTGACGAAATTTCGTTTAAATGGTGATATCTCTGTAGATTTTTCCTTGCTTAAGACCCTTCATTTGAATCATGTTTATTTTAAAAATCTTGAGAGTTTCAGTAAGCTTCTTCTCGGGTGTCCTATTTTGGAAGATTTGACTGCTTTCGTTCTCTATATGATACCAGTTGAGAGTTTTGCCATGAATAGAGATGCTAACTTGAATAGCCCAATCACCTTGCCACCGACTCTTTTTACCTTTACAAAGCTTGTGGTTCTCAAATTGACGAAATTTCGTTTGAATGGTGATATCTCTGTCGATTTTCCCTTGCTTAAGACCCTTCATTTGAATCATGTTTATTTTAAAAATCTTGAGAGTTTCAGTAAGCTTCTTCTCAGGTGTCCTATTTTGGAAGATTTGACTGCTTTCGTTCTCTATATGATACCAGATGAGAGTTTTGCCATGAATAGAGATGCTAACTTGAATAGCCCAATCACCTTGCCACCGACTCTTTTTACCTTTACAAAGCTTGTGGTTCTCAAATTGACGAAATTTCGTTTGAATGGTGATATCTCTGTATATTTTCCCTTGCTTAAGACCCTTCATTCGAATCATGTTTATATTAAAAATCTTGAGAGTTTCAGTAAGCTTCTTCTCGGGTGTCCTATTTTGGAAGATTTGACTGCTTTCGTTCTCTATATGATACCAGATGAGAGTTTTGCCATGAATAGAGATGCTAACCTGAATAGCACAATCACCTTGCCACCGACTCTTTTTACCTTTAAAAAGCTTGTGGTTCTCAAATTGACGAAATTTCGTTTAAATGGTGATATCTCTGTAGATTTTCCCTTGCTTAAGACCCTTCATTTGAATCATGTTTATTTTAAAAATCTTGAGAGTTTCAGTAAGCTTCTTCTCGGGTGTCCTATTTTGGAAGATTTGACTGCTTTCGTTCTCTATATGATACCAGTTGAGAGTTTTGCCATGAATAGAGATGCTAACTTGAATAGCACAATCACCTTGCCACCGACTCTTTTTACCTTTACAAAGCTTGTGGTTCTCAAATTGACGAAATTTCGTTTGAATGGTGATATCTCTGTCGATTTTCCCTTGCTTAAGACCCTTCATTTGAATCATGTTTATTTTAAAAATCTTGAGAGTTTCAGTAAGCTTCTTCTCAGGTGTCCTATTTTGGAAGATTTGACTGCTTTCGTTCTCTATATGATACCAGATGAGAGTTTTGCCATGAATAGAGATGCTAACTTGAATAGCCCAATCACCTTGCCACCGACTCTTTTTACCTTTACAAAGCTTGTGGTTCTCAAATTGACGAAATTTCGTTTGAATGGTGATATCTCTGTATATTTTCCCTTGCTTAAGACCCTTCATTCGAATCATGTTTATATTAAACATCTTGAGAGTTTCAGTAAGCTTCTTCTCGGGTGTCCTATTTTGGAAGATTTGACTGCTTTCGTTCTCTATATGATACCAGATGAGAGTTTTGCCATGAATAGAGATGCTAACCTGAATAGCACAATCACCTTGCCACCGACTCTTTTTACCTTTAAAAAGCTTGTGGTTCTCAAATTGACGAAATTTCGTTTAAATGGTGATATCTCTGTAGATTTTCCCTTGCTTAAGACCCTTCATTTGAATCATGTTTATTTTAAAAATCTTGAGAGTTTCAGTAAGCTTCTTCTCGGGTGTCCTATTTTGGAAGATTTGACTGCTTTCGTTCTCTATATGATACCAGATGAGAGTTTTGCCATGAATAGAGATGCTAACCTGAATAGCAAAATCACCTTGCCACCGACTCTTTTTACCTTTAAAAAGCTTGTGGTTCTCAAATTGACGAAATTTCGTTTAAATGGTGATATCTCTGTAGATTTTCCCTTGCTTAAGACCCTTCATTTGAATCATGTTTATTTTAAAAATCTTGAGAGTTTCAGTAAGCTTCTTCTCGGGTGTCCTATTTTGGAAGATTTGACTGCTTTCGTTCTCTATATGATACCAGATGAGAGTTTTGCCATGAATAGAGATGCTAACCTGAATAGCACAATCACCTTGCCACCGACTCTTTTTACCTTTAAAAAGCTTGTGGTTCTCAAATTGACGAAATTTCGTTTAAATGGTGATATCTCTGTAGATTTTCCCTTGCTTAAGACCCTTCATTTGAATCATGTTTATTTTAAAAATCTTGAGAGTTTCAGTAAGCTTCTTCTCGGGTGTCCTATTTTGGAAGATTTGACTGCTTTCGTTCTCTATATGATACCAGATGAGAGTTTTGCCATGAATAGAGATGCTAACCTGAATAGCAAAATCACCTTGCCACCGACTCTTTTTACCTTTAAAAAGCTTGTGGTTCTCAAATTGACGAAATTTCGTTTAAATGGTGATATCTCTGTAGATTTTCCCTTGCTTAAGACCCTTCATTTGAATCATGTTTATTTTAAAAATCTTGAGAGTTTCAGTAAGCTTATTCTCGGGTGTCCAATTTTGGAAGATTTGACTGCTTTCGTTCTCTATATGATACCAGTTGAGAGTTTTGCCATGAATAGAGATGCTAACTTGAATATCACAATCACCTTGCCACCGACTCTTTTTACCTTTACAAAGCTTGTGGTTCTCAAATTGACGAAATTTCATTTGAATGGTGATATCTCTGTCGATTTTCCCTTGCTTAAGACCCTTCATTTGAATCATGTTTATTTTAAAAATATTGAGAGTTTCAGTAAGCTTCTTCTCGGGTGTCCTATTTTGGAAGATTTGACTGCTTTCGTTCTCTATATGATACCAGTTGAGAGTTTTGCCATGAATAGTGAGTCTAACTTGAATAGCACAATCACCTTGCCACCGACTCTTTTTACCTTTAAAAAGCTTGTGGTTCTCAAATTGACGAAATTTCGTTTAAATGGTGATATCTCTGTAGATTTTTCCTTGCTTAAGACCCTTCATTTGAATCATGTTTATTTTAAAAATCTTGAGAGTTTCAGTAAGCTTCTTCTCGGGTGTCCTATTTTGGAAGATTTGACTGCTTTCGTTCTCTATATGATACCAGTTGAGAGTTTTGCCATGAATAGAGATGCTAACTTGAATAGCCCAATCACCTTGCCACCGACTCTTTTTACCTTTACAAAGCTTGTGGTTCTCAAATTGACGAAATTTCGTTTGAATGGTGATATCTCTGTCGATTTTCCCTTGCTTAAGACCCTTCATTTGAATCATGTTTATTTTAAAAATCTTGAGAGTTTCAGTAAGCTTCTTCTCAGGTGTCCTATTTTGGAAGATTTGACTGCTTTCGTTCTCTATATGATACCAGATGAGAGTTTTGCCATGAATAGAGATGCTAACTTGAATAGCCCAATCACCTTGCCACCGACTCTTTTTACCTTTACAAAGCTTGTGGTTCTCAAATTGACGAAATTTCGTTTGAATGGTGATATCTCTGTATATTTTCCCTTGCTTAAGACCCTTCATTCGAATCATGTTTATATTAAAAATCTTGAGAGTTTCAGTAAGCTTCTTCTCGGGTGTCCTATTTTGGAAGATTTGACTGCTTTCGTTCTCTATATGATACCAGATGAGAGTTTTGCCATGAATAGAGATGCTAACCTGAATAGCACAATCACCTTGCCACCGACTCTTTTTACCTTTAAAAAGCTTGTGGTTCTCAAATTGACGAAATTTCGTTTAAATGGTGATATCTCTGTAGATTTTCCCTTGCTTAAGACCCTTCATTTGAATCATGTTTATTTTAAAAATCTTGAGAGTTTCAGTAAGCTTCTTCTCAGGTGTCCTATTTTGGAAGATTTGACTGCTTTCGTTCTCTATATGATACCAGATGAGAGTTTTGCCATGAATAGAGATGCTAACTTGAATAGCCCAATCACCTTGCCACCGACTCTTTTTACCTTTACAAAGCTTGTGGTTCTCAAATTGACGAAATTTCGTTTGAATGGTGATATCTCTGTATATTTTCCCTTGCTTAAGACCCTTCATTCGAATCATGTTTATATTAAACATCTTGAGAGTTTCAGTAAGCTTCTTCTCGGGTGTCCTATTTTGGAAGATTTGACTGCTTTCGTTCTCTATATGATACCAGATGAGAGTTTTGCCATGAATAGAGATGCTAACCTGAATAGCACAATCACCTTGCCACCGACTCTTTTTACCTTTAAAAAGCTTGTGGTTCTCAAATTGACGAAATTTCGTTTAAATGGTGATATCTCTGTAGATTTTCCCTTGCTTAAGACCCTTCATTTGAATCATGTTTATTTTAAAAATCTTGAGAGTTTCAGTAAGCTTCTTCTCGGGTGTCCTATTTTGGAAGATTTGACTGCTTTCGTTCTCTATATGATACCAGTTGAGAGTTTTGCCATGAATAGAGATGCTAACTTGAATAGCACAATCACCTTGCCACCGACTCTTTTTACCTTTACAAAGCTTGTGGTTCTCAAATTGACGAAATTTCGTTTGAATGGTGATATCTCTGTCGATTTTCCCTTGCTTAAGACCCTTCATTTGAATCATGTTTATTTTAAAAATCTTGAGAGTTTCAGTAAGCTTCTTCTCAGGTGTCCTATTTTGGAAGATTTGACTGCTTTCGTTCTCTATATGATACCAGATGAGAGTTTTGCCATGAATAGAGATGCTAACTTGAATAGCCCAATCACCTTGCCACCGACTCTTTTTACCTTTACAAAGCTTGTGGTTCTCAAATTGACGAAATTTCGTTTGAATGGTGATATCTCTGTATATTTTCCCTTGCTTAAGACCCTTCATTCGAATCATGTTTATATTAAACATCTTGAGAGTTTCAGTAAGCTTCTTCTCGGGTGTCCTATTTTGGAAGATTTGACTGCTTTCGTTCTCTATATGATACCAGATGAGAGTTTTGCCATGAATAGAGATGCTAACCTGAATAGCAAAATCACCTTGCCACCGACTCTTTTTACCTTTACAAAGCTTCTGGTTCTCAAATTGACAAAATTTCGTTTGAATGGTGATATCTCTGTCAATTTTCCCTTGCTTAAGACCCTTCATTTGAATCATGTTTATTTTAAAAATCTTGAGAGTTTCAGTAAGCTTCTTCTCGGGTGTCCTATTTTGGAAGATTTGACTGCTTTCGTTCTCTATATGATACCAGATGAGAGTTTTGCCATGAATAGAGATGCTAACTTGAATAGCACAATCACCTTGCCACCGACTCTTTTTACCTTTGCAAAGCTTGTGGTTCTCAAATTGACGAAATTTCATTTGAATGGTGATATCTCTGTCGATTTTCCCTTGCTTAAGACCCTTCATTTGAATCATGTTTATTTTAAAAATATTGAGAGTTTCAGTAAGCTTCTTCTCGGGTGTCCTATTTTGGAAGATTTGACTGCTTTCGTTCTCTATATGATACCAGTTGAGAGTTTTGCCATGAATAGTGAGTCTAACTTGAATAGCACAATCACCTTGCCACCGACTCTTTTTACCTTTAAAAAGCTTGTGGTTCTCAAATTGACGAAATTTCGTTTAAATGGTGATATCTCTGTAGATTTTTCCTTGCTTAAGACCCTTCATTTGAATCATGTTTATTTTAAAAATCTTGAGAGTTTCAGTAAGCTTCTTCTCGGGTGTCCTATTTTGGAAGATTTGACTGCTTTCGTTCTCTATATGATACCAGTTGAGAGTTTTGCCATGAATAGAGATGCTAACTTGAATAGCCCAATCACCTTGCCACCGACTCTTTTTACCTTTACAAAGCTTGTGGTTCTCAAATTGACGAAATTTCGTTTGAATGGTGATATCTCTGTCGATTTTCCCTTGCTTAAGACCCTTCATTTGAATCATGTTTATTTTAAAAATCTTGAGAGTTTCAGTAAGCTTCTTCTCAGGTGTCCTATTTTGGAAGATTTGACTGCTTTCGTTCTCTATATGATACCAGATGAGAGTTTTGCCATGAATAGAGATGCTAACTTGAATAGCCCAATCACCTTGCCACCGACTCTTTTTACCTTTACAAAGCTTGTGGTTCTCAAATTGACGAAATTTCGTTTGAATGGTGATATCTCTGTATATTTTCCCTTGCTTAAGACCCTTCATTCGAATCATGTTTATATTAAAAATCTTGAGAGTTTCAGTAAGCTTCTTCTCGGGTGTCCTATTTTGGAAGATTTGACTGCTTTCGTTCTCTATATGATACCAGATGAGAGTTTTGCCATGAATAGAGATGCTAACCTGAATAGCACAATCACCTTGCCACCGACTCTTTTTACCTTTAAAAAGCTTGTGGTTCTCAAATTGACGAAATTTCGTTTAAATGGTGATATCTCTGTAGATTTTCCCTTGCTTAAGACCCTTCATTTGAATCATGTTTATTTTAAAAATCTTGAGAGTTTCAGTAAGCTTCTTCTCGGGTGTCCTATTTTGGAAGATTTGACTGCTTTCGTTCTCTATATGATACCAGATGAGAGTTTTGCCATGAATAGAGATGCTAACTTGAATAGCACAATCACCTTGCCACCGACTCTTTTTACCTTTACAAAGCTTGTGGTTCTCAAATTGACGAAATTTCATTTGAATGGTGATATCTCTGTCGATTTTCCCTTGCTTAAGACCCTTCATTTGAATCATGTTTATTTTAAAAATATTGAGAGTTTCAGTAAGCTTCTTCTCGGGTGTCCTATTTTGGAAGATTTGACTGCTTTCGTTCTCTATATGATACCAGATGAGAGTTTTGCCATGAATAGAGATGCTAACCTGAATAGCACAATCACCTTGCCACCGACTCTTTTTACCTTTAAAAAGCTTGTGGTTCTCAAATTGACGAAATTTCGTTTAAATGGTGATATCTCTGTAGATTTTCCCTTGCTTAAGACCCTTCATTTGAATCATGTTTATTTTAAAAATCTTGAGAGTTTCAGTAAGCTTCTTCTCAGGTGTCCTATTTTGGAAGATTTGACTGCTTTCGTTCTCTATATGATACCAGATGAGAGTTTTGCCATGAATAGAGATGCTAACTTGAATAGCCCAATCACCTTGCCACCGACTCTTTTTACCTTTACAAAGCTTGTGGTTCTCAAATTGACGAAATTTCGTTTGAATGGTGATATCTCTGTATATTTTCCCTTGCTTAAGACCCTTCATTCGAATCATGTTTATATTAAACATCTTGAGAGTTTCAGTAAGCTTCTTCTCGGGTGTCCTATTTTGGAAGATTTGACTGCTTTCGTTCTCTATATGATACCAGATGAGAGTTTTGCCATGAATAGAGATGCTAACCTGAATAGCACAATCACCTTGCCACCGACTCTTTTTACCTTTAAAAAGCTTGTGGTTCTCAAATTGACGAAATTTCGTTTAAATGGTGATATCTCTGTAGATTTTCCCTTGCTTAAGACCCTTCATTTGAATCATGTTTATTTTAAAAATCTTGAGAGTTTCAGTAAGCTTCTTCTCGGGTGTCCTATTTTGGAAGATTTGACTGCTTTCGTTCTCTATATGATACCAGTTGAGAGTTTTGCCATGAATAGAGATGCTAACTTGAATAGCACAATCACCTTGCCACCGACTCTTTTTACCTTTACAAAGCTTGTGGTTCTCAAATTGACGAAATTTCGTTTGAATGGTGATATCTCTGTCGATTTTCCCTTGCTTAAGACCCTTCATTTGAATCATGTTTATTTTAAAAATCTTGAGAGTTTCAGTAAGCTTCTTCTCAGGTTTCCTATTTTGGAAGATTTGACTGCTTTCGTTCTCTATATGATACCAGATGAGAGTTTTGCCATGAATAGAGATGCTAACTTGAATAGCCCAATCACCTTGCCACCGACTCTTTTTACCTTTACAAAGCTTGTGGTTCTCAAATTGACGAAATTTCGTTTGAATGGTGATATCTCTGTATATTTTCCCTTGCTTAAGACCCTTCATTCGAATCATGTTTATATTAAACATCTTGAGAGTTTCAGTAAGCTTCTTCTCGGGTGTCCTATTTTGGAAGATTTGACTGCTTTCGTTCTCTATATGATACCAGATGAGAGTTTTGCCATGAATAGAGATGCTAACCTGAATAGCAAAATCACCTTGCCACCGACTCTTTTTACCTTTAAAAAGCTTGTGGTTCTCAAATTGACGAAATTTCGTTTAAATGGTGATATCTCTGTAGATTTTCCCTTGCTTAAGACCCTTCATTTGAATCATGTTTATTTTAAAAATCTTGAGAGTTTCAGTAAGCTTATTCTCGGGTGTCCAATTTTGGAAGATTTGACTGCTTTCGTTCTCTATATGATACCAGTTGAGAGTTTTGCCATGAATAGAGATGCTAACTTGAATATCACAATCACCTTGCCACCGACTCTTTTTACCTTTACAAAGCTTCTGGTTCTCAAATTGACAAAATTTCGTTTGAATGGTGATATCTCTGTCAATTTTCCCTTGCTTAAGACCCTTCATTTGAATCATGTTTATTTTAAAAATCTTGAGAGTTTCAGTAAGCTTCTTCTCGGGTGTCCTATTTTGGAAGATTTGACTGCTTTCGTTCTCTATATGATACCAGATGAGAGTTTTGCCATGAATAGAGATGCTAACTTGAATAGCACAATCACCTTGCCACCGACTCTTTTTACCTTTACAAAGCTTGTGGTTCTCAAATTGACGAAATTTCATTTGAATGGTGATATCTCTGTCGATTTTCCCTTGCTTAAGACCCTTCATTTGAATCATGTTTATTTTAAAAATATTGAGAGTTTCAGTAAGCTTCTTCTCGGGTGTCCTATTTTGGAAGATTTGACTGCTTTCGTTCTCTATATGATACCAGTTGAGAGTTTTGCCATGAATAGTGAGTCTAACTTGAATAGCACAATCACCTTGCCACCGACTCTTTTTACCTTTAAAAAGCTTGTGGTTCTCAAATTGACGAAATTTCGTTTAAATGGTGATATCTCTGTAGATTTTTCCTTGCTTAAGACCCTTCATTTGAATCATGTTTATTTTAAAAATCTTGAGAGTTTCAGTAAGCTTCTTCTCGGGTGTCCTATTTTGGAAGATTTGACTGCTTTCGTTCTCTATATGATACCAGTTGAGAGTTTTGCCATGAATAGAGATGCTAACTTGAATAGCCCAATCACCTTGCCACCGACTCTTTTTACCTTTACAAAGCTTGTGGTTCTCAAATTGACGAAATTTCGTTTGAATGGTGATATCTCTGTCGATTTTCCCTTGCTTAAGACCCTTCATTTGAATCATGTTTATTTTAAAAATCTTGAGAGTTTCAGTAAGCTTCTTCTCAGGTGTCCTATTTTGGAAGATTTGACTGCTTTCGTTCTCTATATGATACCAGATGAGAGTTTTGCCATGAATAGAGATGCTAACTTGAATAGCCCAATCACCTTGCCACCGACTCTTTTTACCTTTACAAAGCTTGTGGTTCTCAAATTGACGAAATTTCGTTTGAATGGTGATATCTCTGTATATTTTCCCTTGCTTAAGACCCTTCATTCGAATCATGTTTATATTAAAAATCTTGAGAGTTTCAGTAAGCTTCTTCTCGGGTGTCCTATTTTGGAAGATTTGACTGCTTTCGTTCTCTATATGATACCAGATGAGAGTTTTGCCATGAATAGAGATGCTAACCTGAATAGCACAATCACCTTGCCACCGACTCTTTTTACCTTTAAAAAGCTTGTGGTTCTCAAATTGACGAAATTTCGTTTAAATGGTGATATCTCTGTAGATTTTCCCTTGCTTAAGACCCTTCATTTGAATCATGTTTATTTTAAAAATCTTGAGAGTTTCAGTAAGCTTCTTCTCGGGTGTCCTATTTTGGAAGATTTGACTGCTTTCGTTCTCTATATGATACCAGATGAGAGTTTTGCCATGAATAGAGATGCTAACTTGAATAGCCCAATCACCTTGCCACCGACTCTTTTTACCTTTACAAAGCTTGTGGTTCTCAAATTGACGAAATTTCGTTTGAATGGTGATATCTCTGTATATTTTCCCTTGCTTAAGACCCTTCATTCGAATCATGTTTATATTAAACATCTTGAGAGTTTCAGTAAGCTTCTTCTCGGGTGTCCTATTTTGGAAGATTTGACTGCTTTCGTTCTCTATATGATACCAGATGAGAGTTTTGCCATGAATAGAGATGCTAACTTGAATAGCACAATCACCTTGCCACCGACTCTTTTTACCCTTACAAAGCTTGTGGTTCTCAAATTGACGAAATTTCGTTTAAATGGTGATATCTCTGTCGATTTTCCCTTGCTTAAGACCCTTCATTTGAATCATGTTTATTTTAAAAATATTGAGAGTTTCAGTAAGCTTCTTCTCGGGTGTCCTATTTTGGAAGATTTGACTGCTTTCGTTCTCTATATGATACCAGTTGAGAGTTTTGCCATGAATAGTGAGTCTAACTTGAATAGCACAATCACCTTGCCACCGACTCTTTTTACCTTTAAAAAGCTTGTGGTTCTCAAATTGACGAAATTTCGTTTAAATGGTGATATCTCTGTAGATTTTTCCTTGCTTAAGACCCTTCATTTGAATCATGTTTATTTTAAAAATCTTGAGAGTTTCAGTAAGCTTCTTCTCGGGTGTCCTATTTTGGAAGATTTGACTGCTTTCGTTCTCTATATGATACCAGTTGAGAGTTTTTCCATGAATAGAGATGCTAACTTGAATAGCCCAATCACCTTGCCACCGACTCTTTTTACCTTTACAAAGCTTGTGGTTCTCAAATTGACGAAATTTCGTTTGAATGGTGATATCTCTGTCGATTTTCCCTTGCTTAAGACCCTTCATTTGAATCATGTTTATTTTAAAAATCTTGAGAGTTTCAGTAAGCTTCTTCTCAGGTGTCCTATTTTGGAAGATTTGACTGCTTTCGTTCTCTATATGATACCAGATGAGAGTTTTGCCATGAATAGAGATGCTAACTTGAATAGCCCAATCACCTTGCCACCGACTCTTTTTACCTTTACAAAGCTTGTGGTTCTCAAATTGACGAAATTTCGTTTGAATGGTGATATCTCTGTATATTTTCCCTTGCTTAAGACCCTTCATTCGAATCATGTTTATATTAAAAATCTTGAGAGTTTCAGTAAGCTTCTTCTCGGGTGTCCTATTTTGGAAGATTTGACTGCTTTCGTTCTCTATATGATACCAGATGAGAGTTTTGCCATGAATAGAGATGCTAACCTGAATAGCACAATCACCTTGCCACCGACTCTTTTTACCTTTAAAAAGCTTGTGGTTCTCAAATTGACGAAATTTCGTTTAAATGGTGATATCTCTGTAGATTTTCCCTTGCTTAAGACCCTTCATTTGAATCATGTTTATTTTAAAAATCTTGAGAGTTTCAGTAAGCTTCTTCTCGGGTGTCCTATTTTGGAAGATTTGACTGCTTTCGTTCTCTATATGATACCAGATGAGAGTTTTGCCATGAATAGAGATGCTAACTTGAATAGCCCAATCACCTTGCCACCGACTCGTTTTACCTTTACAAAGCTTGTGGTTCTCAAATTGACGAAATTTCGTTTGAATGGTGATATCTCTGTATATTTTCCCTTGCTTAAGACCCTTCATTCGAATCATGTTTATATTAAACATCTTGAGAGTTTCAGTAAGCTTCTTCTCGGGTGTCCTATTTTGGAAGATTTGACTGCTTTCGTTCTCTATATGATACCAGATGAGAGTTTTGCCATGAATAGAGATGCTAACCTGAATAGCAAAATCACCTTGCCACCGACTCTTTTTACCTTTAAAAAGCTTGTGGTTCTCAAATTGACGAAATTTCGTTTAAATGGTGATATCTCTGTAGATTTTCCCTTGCTTAAGACCCTTCATTTGAATCATGTTTATTTTAAAAATCTTGAGAGTTTCAGTAAGCTTATTCTCGGGTGTCCTATTTTGGAAGATTTGACTGCTTTCGTTCTCTATATGATACCAGATGAGAGTTTTGCCATGAATAGAGATGCTAACCTGAATAGCACAATCACCTTGCCACCGACTCTTTTTACCTTTAAAAAGCTTGTGGTTCTCAAATTGACGAAATTTCGTTTAAATGGTGATATCTCTGTAGATTTTCCCTTGCTTAAGACCCTTCATTTGAATCATGTTTATTTTAAAAATCTTGAGTTTCAGTAAGCTTCTTCTCGGGTGTCCTATTTTGGAAGATTTGACTGCTTTCGTTCTCTATATGATACCAGTTGAGAGTTTTGCCATGAATAGAGATGCTAACTTGAATAGCACAATCACCTTGCCACCGACTCTTTTTACCTTTACAAAGCTTGTGGTTCTCAAATTGACGAAATTTCGTTTGAATGGTGATATCTCTGTCGATTTTCCCTTGCTTAAGACCCTTCATTTGAATCATGTTTATTTTAAAAATCTTGAGAGTTTCAGTAAGCTTCTTCTCAGGTGTCCTATTTTGGAAGATTTGACTGCTTTCGTTCTCTATATGATACCAGATGAAAGTTTTGCCATGAATAGAGATGCTAACTTGAATAGCCCAATCACCTTGCCACCGACTCTTTTTACCTTTACAAAGCTTGTGGTTCTCAAATTGACGAAATTTCGTTTAAATGGTGATATCTCTGTAGATTTTCCCTTGCTTAAGACCCTTCATTTGAATCATGTTTATTTTAAAAATCTTGAGAGTTACAGTAAGCTTATTCTCGGGTGTCCTATTTTGGAAGATTTGACTGCTTTCGTTCTCTATATGATACCAGTTGAGAGTTTTGCCATGAATAGAGATGCTAACTTGAATATCACAATCACCTTGCCACCGACTCTTTTTACCTTTACAAAGCTTCTGGTTCTCAAATTGACAAAATTTCGTTTGAATGGTGATATCTCTGTCAATTTTCCCTTGCTTAAGACCCTTCATTTGAATCATGTTTATTTTAAAAATCTTGAGAGTTTCAGTAAGCTTCTTCTCGGGTGTCCTATTTTGGAAGATTTGACTGCTTTCGTTCTCTATATGATACCAGATGAGAGTTTTGCCATGAATAGAGATGCTAACTTGAATAGCACAATCACCTTGCCACCGACTCTTTTTACCTTTACAAAGCTTGTGGTTCTCAAATTGACGAAATTTCATTTGAATGGTGATATCTCTGTCGATTTTCCCTTGCTTAAGACCCTTCATTTGAATCATGTTTATTTTAAAAATATTGAGAGTTTCAGTAAGCTTCTTCTCGGGTGTCCTATTTTGGAAGATTTGACTGCTTTCGTTCTCTATATGATACCAGTTGAGAGTTTTGCCATGAATAGAGATGCTAACTTGAATGGCACAATCACCTTGTCACCGACTCTTTTTACCTTTAAAAAGCATGTGGTTCTCAAATTGACGAAATTTCGTTTAAATGGTGATATCTCTGTAGATTTTCCCTTGCTTAAGACCCTTCATTTGAATCATGTTTATTTTAAAAATCTTGAGAGTTTCAGTAAGCTTCTTCTCGGGTGTCCTATTTTGGAAGATTTGACTGCTTTCGTTCTCTATATGATACCAGTTGAGAGTTTTGCCGTGAATAGAGATGCTAACTTGAATAGCACAATCACCTTGCCACCGACTCTTTTTACCTTTACAAAGCTTGTGGTTCTCAAATTGACGAAATTTCGTTTGAATGGTGATATCTCTGTCGATTTTCCCTTGCTTAAGACCCTTCATTTGAATCATGTTTATTTTAAAAATCTTGAGAGTTTCAGTAAGCTTCTTCTCGGGTGTCCTATTTTGGAAGATTTGACTGCTTTCGTTCTCTATATGATACCAGATGAGAGTTTTGCCATGAATAGAGATGCTAACTTGAATAGCCCAATCACCTTGCCACCGACTCTTTTTACCTTTACAAAGCTTGTGGTTCTCAAATTGACGAAATTTCGTTTGAATGGTGATATCTCTGTATATTTTCCCTTGCTTAAGACCCTTCATTCGAATCATGTTTATATTAAAAATCTTGAGAGTTTCAGTAAGCTTCTTCTCGGGTGTCCTATTTTGGAAGATTTGACTGCTTTCGTTCTCTATATGATACCAGATGAGAGTTTTGCCATGAATAGAGATGCTAACCTGAATAGCACAATCACCTTGCCACCGACTCTTTTTACCTTTAAAAAGCTTGTGGTTCTCAAATTGACGAAATTTCGTTTAAATGGTGATATCTCTGTAGATTTTCCCTTGCTTAAGACCCTTCATTTGAATCATGTTTATTTTAAAAATCTTGAGAGTTTCAGTAAGCTTATTCTCGGGTGTCCTATTTTGGAAGATTTGACTGCTTTCGTTCTCTATATGATACCAGTTGAGAGTTTTGCCATGAATAGAGATGCTAACTTGAATATCACAATCACCTTGCCACCGACCCTTTTTACCTTTAAAAAGCTTGTGGTTCTCAAATTGACCAAATTTCGTTTAAATGGTGATATCTCTGTAGATTTTTCCTTGCTTAAGACCTTCATTTGAATCATGTTTATTTTAAAAATCTTGAGAGTTTCAGTAAGCTTCTTCTCGGGTGTCCTATTTTGGAAGATTTGACTGCTTTCGTTCTCTATATGATACCAGTTGAGAGTTTTGCCATGAATAGAGATGCTAACTTGAATGGCACAATCACCTTGTCACCGACTCTTTTTACCTTTACAAAGCTTGTGGTTCTCAAATTGACGAAATTTCGTTTGAATGGTGATATCTCTGTCGATTTTCCCTTGCTTAAGACCCTTCATTTGAATCATGTTTATTTTAAAAATCTTGAGAGTTTCAGTAAGCTTCTTCTCAGGTGTCCTATTTTGGAAGATTTGACTGCTTTCGTTCTCTATATGATACCAGATGAGAGTTTTGCCATGAATAGAGATGCTAACTTGAATAGCCCAATCACCTTGCCACCGACTCTTTTTACCTTTACAAAGCTTGTGGTTCTCAAATTGACGAAATTTCGTTTGAATGGTGATATCTCTGTATATTTTCCCTTGCTTAAGACCCTTCATTCGAATCATGTTTATATTAAAAATCTTGAGAGTTTCAGTAAGCTTCTTCTCGGGTGTCCTATTTTGGAAGATTTGACTGCTTTCGTTCTCTATATGATACCAGATGAGAGTTTTGCCATGAATAGAGATGCTAACCTGAATAGCACAATCACCTTGCCACCGACTCTTTTTACCTTTACAAAGCTTGTGGTTCTCAAATTGACGAAATTTCGTTTAAATGGTGATATCTCTGTAGATTTTCCCTTGCTTAAGACCCTTCATTTGAATCATGTTTATTTTAAAAATCTTGAGAGTTACAGTAAGCTTATTCTCGGGTGTCCTATTTTGGAAGATTTGACTGCTTTCGTTCTCTATATGATACCAGTTGAGAGTTTTGCCATGAATAGAGATGCTAACTTGAATATCACAATCACCTTGCCACCGACTCTTTTTACCTTTACAAAGCTTCTGGTTCTCAAATTGACAAAATTTCGTTTGAATGGTGATATCTCTGTCAATTTTCCCTTGCTTAAGACCCTTCATTTGAATCATGTTTATTTTAAAAATCTTGAGAGTTTCAGTAAGCTTCTTCTCGGGTGTCCTATTTTGGAAGATTTGACTGCTTTCGTTCTCTATATGATACCAGATGAGAGTTTTGCCATGAATAGAGATGCTAACTTGAATAGCACAATCACCTTGCCACCGACTCTTTTTACCTTTACAAAGCTTGTGGTTCTCAAATTGACGAAATTTCATTTGAATGGTGATATCTCTGTCGATTTTCCCTTGCTTAAGACCCTTCATTTGAATCATGTTTATTTTAAAAATATTGAGAGTTTCAGTAAGCTTCTTCTCGGGTGTCCTATTTTGGAAGATTTGACTGCTTTCGTTCTCTATATGATACCAGTTGAGAGTTTTGCCATGAATAGAGATGCTAACTTGAATGGCACAATCACCTTGTCACCGACTCTTTTTACCTTTAAAAAGCATGTGGTTCTCAAATTGACGAAATTTCGTTTAAATGGTGATATCTCTGTAGATTTTCCCTTGCTTAAGACCCTTCATTTGAATCATGTTTATTTTAAAAATCTTGAGAGTTTCAGTAAGCTTCTTCTCGGGTGTCCTATTTTGGAAGATTTGACTGCTTTCGTTCTCTATATGATACCAGTTGAGAGTTTTGCCGTGAATAGAGATGCTAACTTGAATAGCACAATCACCTTGCCACCGACTCTTTTTACCTTTACAAAGCTTGTGGTTCTCAAATTGACGAAATTTCGTTTGAATGGTGATATCTCTGTCGATTTTCCCTTGCTTAAGACCCTTCATTTGAATCATGTTTATTTTAAAAATCTTGAGAGTTTCAGTAAGCTTCTTCTCGGGTGTCCTATTTTGGAAGATTTGACTGCTTTCGTTCTCTATATGATACCAGATGAGAGTTTTGCCATGAATAGAGATGCTAACTTGAATAGCCCAATCACCTTGCCACCGACTCTTTTTACCTTTACAAAGCTTGTGGTTCTCAAATTGACGAAATTTCGTTTGAATGGTGATATCTCTGTATATTTTCCCTTGCTTAAGACCCTTCATTCGAATCATGTTTATATTAAAAATCTTGAGAGTTTCAGTAAGCTTCTTCTCGGGTGTCCTATTTTGGAAGATTTGACTGCTTTCGTTCTCTATATGATACCAGATGAGAGTTTTGCCATGAATAGAGATGCTAACCTGAATAGCACAATCACCTTGCCACCGACTCTTTTTACCTTTAAAAAGCTTGTGGTTCTCAAATTGACGAAATTTCGTTTAAATGGTGATATCTCTGTAGATTTTCCCTTGCTTAAGACCCTTCATTTGAATCATGTTTATTTTAAAAATCTTGAGAGTTTCAGTAAGCTTATTCTCGGGTGTCCTATTTTGGAAGATTTGACTGCTTTCGTTCTCTATATGATACCAGTTGAGAGTTTTGCCATGAATAGAGATGCTAACTTGAATATCACAATCACCTTGCCACCGACCCTTTTTACCTTTAAAAAGCTTGTGGTTCTCAAATTGACCAAATTTCGTTTAAATGGTGATATCTCTGTAGATTTTTCCTTGCTTAAGACCTTCATTTGAATCATGTTTATTTTAAAAATCTTGAGAGTTTCAGTAAGCTTCTTCTCGGGTGTCCTATTTTGGAAGATTTGACTGCTTTCGTTCTCTATATGATACCAGTTGAGAGTTTTGCCATGAATAGAGATGCTAACTTGAATGGCACAATCACCTTGTCACCGACTCTTTTTACCTTTACAAAGCTTGTGGTTCTCAAATTGACGAAATTTCGTTTGAATGGTGATATCTCTGTCGATTTTCCCTTGCTTAAGACCCTTCATTTGAATCATGTTTATTTTAAAAATCTTGAGAGTTTCAGTAAGCTTCTTCTCAGGTGTCCTATTTTGGAAGATTTGACTGCTTTCGTTCTCTATATGATACCAGATGAGAGTTTTGCCATGAATAGAGATGCTAACTTGAATAGCCCAATCACCTTGCCACCGACTCTTTTTACCTTTACAAAGCTTGTGGTTCTCAAATTGACGAAATTTCGTTTGAATGGTGATATCTCTGTATATTTTCCCTTGCTTAAGACCCTTCATTCGAATCATGTTTATATTAAAAATCTTGAGAGTTTCAGTAAGCTTCTTCTCGGGTGTCCTATTTTGGAAGATTTGACTGCTTTCGTTCTCTATATGATACCAGATGAGAGTTTTGCCATGAATAGAGATGCTAACCTGAATAGCACAATCACCTTGCCACCGACTCTTTTTACCTTTAAAAAGCTTGTGGTTCTCAAATTGACGAAATTTCGTTTAAATGGTGATATCTCTGTAGATTTTCCCTTGCTTAAGACCCTTCATTTGAATCATGTTTATTTTAAAAATCTTGAGAGTTTCAGTAAGCTTATTCTCGGGTGTCCAATTTTGGAAGATTTGACTGCTTTCGTTCTCTATATGATACCAGTTGATAGTTTTGCCATGAATAGAGATGCTAACTTGAATATCACAATCACCTTGCCACCGACTCTTTTTACCTTTACAAAGCTTGTGGTTCTCAAATTGACGAAATTTCATTTGAATGGTGATATCTCTGTCAATTTTCCCTTGCTTAAGACCCTTCATTTGAATCATGTTTATTTTAAAAATATTGAGAGTTTCAGTAAGCTTCTTCTCGGGTGTCCTATTTTGGAAGATTTGACTGCTTTCGTTCTCTATATGATACCAGTTGAGAGTTTTGCCATGAATAGTGATGCTAACTTGAATAGCACAATCACCTTGCCACCGACTCTTTTTACCTTTAAAAAGCTTGTGGTTCTCAAATTGACCAAATTTCGTTTAAATGGTGATATCTCTGTAGATTTTTCCTTGCTTAAGACCCTTCATTTGAATCATGTTTATTTTAAAAATCTTGAGAGTTTCAGTAAGCTTCTTCTCGGGTGTCCTATTTTGGAAGATTTGACTGCTTTCGTTCTCTATATGATACCAGTTGAGAGTTTTGCCATGAATAGAGATGCTAACTTGAATAGCACAATCACCTTGCCACCGACTCTTTTTACCTTTACAAAGCTTGTGGTTCTCAAATTGACGAAATTTCGTTTGAATGGTGATATCTCTGTCGATTTTCCCTTGCTTAAGACCCTTCATTTGAATCATGTTTATTTTAAAAATCTTGAGAGTTTCAGTAAGCTTCTTCTCAGGTGTCCTATTTTGGAAGATTTGACTGCTTTCGTTCTCTATATGATACCAGATGAGAGTTTTGCCATGAATAGAGATGCTAACTTGAATAGCCCAATCACCTTGCCACCGACTCTTTTTACCTTTACAAAGCTTGTGGTTCTCAAATTGACGAAATTTCGTTTGAATGGTGATATCTCTGTATATTTTCCCTTGCTTAAGACCCTTCATTCGAATCATGTTTATATTAAAAATCTTGAGAGTTTCAGTAAGCTTCTTCTCGGGTGTCCTATTTTGGAAGATTTGACTGCTTTCGTTCTCTATATGATACCAGTTGAGAGTTTTGCCATGAATAGAGATGCTAACTTGAATATCACAATCACCTTGCCACCGACTCTTTTTACCTTTACAAAGCTTGTGGTTCTCAAATTGACGAAATTTCATTTGAATGGTGATATCTCTGTCGATTTTCCCTTGCTTAAGACCCTTCATTTGAATCATGTTTATTTTAAAAATATTGAGAGTTTCAGTAAGCTTCTTCTCGGGTGTCCTATTTTGGAAGATTTGACTGCTTTCGTTCTCTATATGATACCAGTTGAGAGTTTTGCCATGAATAGTGATGCTAACTTGAATAGCACAATCACCTTGCCACCGACTCTTTTTACCTTTAAAAAGCTTGTGGTTCTCAAATTGACCAAATTTCGTTTAAATGGTGATATCTCTGTAGATTTTTCCTTGCTTAAGACCCTTCATTTGAATCATGTTTATTTTAAAAATCTTGAGAGTTTCAGTAAGCTTCTTCTCGGGTGTCCTATTTTGGAAGATTTGACTGCTTTCGTTCTCTATATGATACCAGTTGAGAGTTTTGCCATGAATAGAGATGCTAACTTGAATAGCACAATCACCTTGCCACCGACTCTTTTTACCTTTACAAAGCTTGTGGTTCTCAAATTGACGAAATTTCGTTTGAATGGTGATATCTCTGTAGATTTTCCCTTGCTTAAGACCCTTCATTTGAATCATGTTTATTTTAAAAATCTTGAGAGTTTCAGTAAGCTTATTCTCGAGTGTCCTATTTTGGATGATTTGACTGCTTTCGTTCTCTATATGATACCAGTTGAGAGTTTTGCCATGAATAGAGATGCTAACTTGAATATCACAATCACCTTGCCACCGACTCTTTTTACCTTTACAAAGCTTGTGGTTCTCAAATTGACGAAATTTCATTTGAATGGTGATATCTCTGTCGATTTTCCCTTGCTTAAGACCCTTCATTTGAATCATGTTTATTTTAAAAATATTGAGAGTTTCAGTAAGCTTCTTCTCGGGTGTCCTATTTTGGAAGATTTGACTGCTTTCGTTCTCTATATGATACCAGTTGAGAGTTTTGCCATGAATAGTGATGCTAACTTGAATAGCACAATCACCTTGCCACCGACTCTTTTTACCTTTAAAAAGCTTGTGGTTCTCAAATTGACCAAATTTCATTTAAATGGTGATATCTCTGTAGATTTTTCCTTGCTTAAGACCCTTCATTTGAATCATGTTTATTTTAAAAATCTTAAGAGTTTCAGTAAGCTTCTTCTCGGGTGTCCTATTTTGGAAGATTTGACTGCTTTCGTTCTCTATATGATACCAGTTGAGAGTTTTGCCATGAATAGAGATGCTAACTTGAATAGCACAATCACCTTGCCACCGACTCTTTTTACCTTTACAAAGCTTGTGGTTCTCAAATTGACGAAATTTCGTTTGAATGGTGATATCTCTGTCGATTTTCCCTTGCTTAAGACCCTTCATTTGAATCATGTTTATTTTAAAAATCTTGAGAGTTTCAGTAAGCTTCTTCTCAGGTGTCCTATTTTGGAAGATTTGACTGCTTTCGTTCTCTATATGATACCAGATGAGAGTTTTGCCATGAATAGAGATGCTAACTTGAATAGCCCAATCACCTTGCCACCGACTCTTTTTACCTTTACAAAGCTTGTGGTTCTCAAATTGACGAAATTTCGTTTGAATGGTGATATCTCTGTATATTTTCCCTTGCTTAAGACCCTTCATTCGAATCATGTTTATATTAAAAATCTTGAGAGTTTCAGTAAGCTTCTTCTCGGGTGTCCTATTTTGGAAGATTTGACTGCTTTCGTTCTCTATATGATACCAGATTAGAGTTTTGCCATGAATAGAGATGCTAACCTGAATAGCACAATCACCTTGCCACCGACTCTTTTTACCTTTAAAAAGCTTGTGGTTCTCAAATTGACGAAATTTCGTTTAAATGGTGATATCTCTGTAGATTTTCCCTTGCTTAAGACCCTTCATTTGAATCATGTTTATTTTAAAAATCTTGAGAGTTTCAGTAAGCTTCTTCTCGGGTGTCCTATTTTGGAAGATTTGACTGCTTTCGTTCTCTATATGATACCAGATGAGAGTTTTGCCATGAATAGAGATGCTAACTTGAATAGCACAATCACCTTGCCACCGACTCTTTTTACCTTTACAAAGCTTGTGGTTCTCAAATTGACGAAATTTCATTTGAATGGTGATATCTCTGTCGATTTTCCCTTGCTTAAGACCCTTCATTTGAATCATGTTTATTTTAAAAATCTTGAGAGTTTCAGTAAGCTTCTTCTCGGGTGTCCTATTTTGGAAGATTTGACTGCTTTCGTTCTCTATATGATACCAGATGAGAGTTTTGCCATGAATAGAGATGCTAACTTGAATGGCACAATCACCTTGTCACCGACTCTTTTTACCTTTAAAAAGCATGTGGTTCTCAAATTGACGAAATTTCGTTTAAATGGTGATATCTCTGTAGATTTTCCCTTGCTTAAGACCCTTCATTTGAATCATGTTTATTTTAAAAATCTTGAGAGTTTCAGTAAGCTTCTTCTCGGGTGTCCTATTTTGGAAGATTTGACTGCTTTCGTTCTCTATATGATACCAGTTGAGAGTTTTGCCGTGAATAGAGATGCTAACTTGAATAGCACAATCACCTTGCCACCGACTCTTTTTACCTTTACAAAGCTTGTGGTTCTCAAATTGACGAAATTTCGTTTGAATGGTGATATCTCTGTCGATTTTCCCTTGCTTAAGACCCTTCATTTGAATCATGTTTATTTTAAAAATCTTGAGAGTTTCAGTAAGCTTCTTCTCGGGTGTCCTATTTTGGAAGATTTGACTGCTTTCGTTCTCTATATGATACCAGATGAGAGTTTTGCCATGAATAGAGATGCTAACTTGAATAGCCCAATCACCTTGCCACCGACTCTTTTTACCTTTACAAAGCTTGTGGTTCTCAAATTGACGAAATTTCGTTTGAATGGTGAAATCTCTGTATATTTTCCCTTGCTTAAGACCCTTCATTCGAATCATGTTTATATTAAAAATCTTGAGAGTTTCAGTAAGCTTCTTCTCGGGTGTCCTATTTTGGAAGATTTGACTGCTTTCGTTCTCTATATGATACCAGATGAGAGTTTTGCCATGAATAGAGATGCTAACCTGAATAGCACAATCACCTTGCCACCGACTCTTTTTACCTTTAAAAAGCTTGTGGTTCTCAAATTGACGAAATTTCGTTTAAATGGTGATATCTCTGTAGATTTTCCCTTGCTTAAGACCCTTCATTTGAATCATGTTTATTTTAAAAATCTTGAGAGTTTCAGTAAGCTTATTCTCGGGTGTCCTATTTTGGAAGATTTGACTGCTTTCGTTCTCTATATGATACCAGTTGAGAGTTTTGCCATGAATAGAGATGCTAACTTGAATATCACAATCACCTTGCCACCGACCCTTTTTACCTTTAAAAAGCTTGTGGTTCTCAAATTGACCAAATTTCGTTTAAATGGTGATATCTCTGTAGATTTTTCCTTGCTTAAGACCTTCATTTGAATCATGTTTATTTTAAAAATCTTGAGAGTTTCAGTAAGCTTCTTCTCGGGTGTCCTATTTTGGAAGATTTGACTGCTTTCGTTCTCTATATGATACCAGTTGAGAGTTTTGCCATGAATAGAGATGCTAACTTGAATGGCACAATCACCTTGTCACCGACTCTTTTTACCTTTACAAAGCTTGTGGTTCTCAAATTGACGAAATTTCGTTTGAATGGTGATATCTCTGTCGATTTTCCCTTGCTTAAGACCCTTCATTTGAATCATGTTTATTTTAAAAATCTTGAGAGTTTCAGTAAGCTTCTTCTCAGGTGTCCTATTTTGGAAGATTTGACTGCTTTCGTTCTCTATATGATACCAGATGAGAGTTTTGCCATGAATAGAGATGCTAACTTGAATAGCCCAATCACCTTGCCACCGACTCTTTTTACCTTTACAAAGCTTGTGGTTCTCAAATTGACGAAATTTCGTTTGAATGGTGATATCTCTGTATATTTTCCCTTGCTTAAGACCCTTCATTCGAATCATGTTTATATTAAAAATCTTGAGAGTTTCAGTAAGCTTCTTCTCGGGTGTCCTATTTTGGAAGATTTGACTGCTTTCGTTCTCTATATGATACCAGATGAGAGTTTTGCCATGAATAGAGATGCTAACCTGAATAGCACAATCACCTTGCCACCGACTCTTTTTACCTTTAAAAAGCTTGTGGTTCTCAAATTGACGAAATTTCGTTTAAATGGTGATATCTCTGTAGATTTTCCCTTGCTTAAGACCCTTCATTTGAATCATGTTTATTTTAAAAATCTTGAGAGTTTCAGTAAGCTTATTCTCGGGTGTCCAATTTTGGAAGATTTGACTGCTTTCGTTCTCTATATGATACCAGTTGAGAGTTTTGCCATGAATAGAGATGCTAACTTGAATATCACAATCACCTTGCCACCGACTCTTTTTACCTTTACAAAGCTTGTGGTTCTCAAATTGACGAAATTTCATTTGAATGGTGATATCTCTGTCAATTTTCCCTTGCTTAAGACCCTTCATTTGAATCATGTTTATTTTAAAAATATTGAGAGTTTCAGTAAGCTTCTTCTCGGGTGTCCTATTTTGGAAGATTTGACTGCTTTCGTTCTCTATATGATACCAGTTGAGAGTTTTGCCATGAATAGTGATGCTAACTTGAATAGCACAATCACCTTGCCACCGACTCTTTTTACCTTTAAAAAGCTTGTGGTTCTCAAATTGACCAAATTTCGTTTAAATGGTGATATCTCTGTAGATTTTTCCTTGCTTAAGACCCTTCATTTGAATCATGTTTATTTTAAAAATCTTGAGAGTTTCAGTAAGCTTCTTCTCGGGTGTCCTATTTTGGAAGATTTGACTGCTTTCGTTCTCTATATGATACCAGTTGAGAGTTTTGCCATGAATAGAGATGCTAACTTGAATAGCACAATCACCTTGCCACCGACTCTTTTTACCTTTACAAAGCTTGTGGTTCTCAAATTGACGAAATTTCGTTTGAATGGTGATATCTCTGTCGATTTTCCCTTGCTTAAGACCCTTCATTTGAATCATGTTTATTTTAAAAATCTTGAGAGTTTCAGTAAGCTTCTTCTCAGGTGTCCTATTTTGGAAGATTTGACTGCTTTCGTTCTCTATATGATACCAGATGAGAGTTTTGCCATGAATAGAGATGCTAACTTGAATAGCCCAATCACCTTGCCACCGACTCTTTTTACCTTTACAAAGCTTGTGGTTCTCAAATTGACGAAATTTCGTTTGAATGGTGATATCTCTGTATATTTTCCCTTGCTTAAGACCCTTCATTCGAATCATGTTTATATTAAAAATCTTGAGAGTTTCAGTAAGCTTCTTCTCGGGTGTCCTATTTTGGAAGATTTGACTGCTTTCGTTCTCTATATGATACCAGTTGAGAGTTTTGCCATGAATAGAGATGCTAACTTGAATATCACAATCACCTTGCCACCGACTCTTTTTACCTTTACAAAGCTTGTGGTTCTCAAATTGACGAAATTTCATTTGAATGGTGATATCTCTGTCGATTTTCCCTTGCTTAAGACCCTTCATTTGAATCATGTTTATTTTAAAAATATTGAGAGTTTCAGTAAGCTTCTTCTCGGGTGTCCTATTTTGGAAGATTTGACTGCTTTCGTTCTCTATATGATACCAGTTGAGAGTTTTGCCATGAATAGTGATGCTAACTTGAATAGCACAATCACCTTGCCACCGACTCTTTTTACCTTTAAAAAGCTTGTGGTTCTCAAATTGACCAAATTTCGTTTAAATGGTGATATCTCTGTAGATTTTTCCTTGCTTAAGACCCTTCATTTGAATCATGTTTATTTTAAAAATCTTGAGAGTTTCAGTAAGCTTCTTCTCGGGTGTCCTATTTTGGAAGATTTGACTGCTTTCGTTCTCTATATGATACCAGTTGAGAGTTTTGCCATGAATAGAGATGCTAACTTGAATAGCACAATCACCTTGCCACCGACTCTTTTTACCTTTACAAAGCTTGTGGTTCTCAAATTGACGAAATTTCGTTTGAATGGTGATATCTCTGTAGATTTTCCCTTGCTTAAGACCCTTCATTTGAATCATGTTTATTTTAAAAATCTTGAGAGTTTCAGTAAGCTTATTCTCGAGTGTCCTATTTTGGATGATTTGACTGCTTTCGTTCTCTATATGATACCAGTTGAGAGTTTTGCCATGAATAGAGATGCTAACTTGAATATCACAATCACCTTGCCACCGACTCTTTTTACCTTTACAAAGCTTGTGGTTCTCAAATTGACGAAATTTCATTTGAATGGTGATATCTCTGTCGATTTTCCCTTGCTTAAGACCCTTCATTTGAATCATGTTTATTTTAAAAATATTGAGAGTTTCAGTAAGCTTCTTCTCGGGTGTCCTATTTTGGAAGATTTGACTGCTTTCGTTCTCTATATGATACCAGTTGAGAGTTTTGCCATGAATAGTGATGCTAACTTGAATAGCACAATCACCTTGCCACCGACTCTTTTTACCTTTAAAAAGCTTGTGGTTCTCAAATTGACCAAATTTCATTTAAATGGTGATATCTCTGTAGATTTTTCCTTGCTTAAGACCCTTCATTTGAATCATGTTTATTTTAAAAATCTTAAGAGTTTCAGTAAGCTTCTTCTCGGGTGTCCTATTTTGGAAGATTTGACTGCTTTCGTTCTCTATATGATACCAGTTGAGAGTTTTGCCATGAATAGAGATGCTAACTTGAATAGCACAATCACCTTGCCACCGACTCTTTTTACCTTTACAAAGCTTGTGGTTCTCAAATTGACGAAATTTCGTTTGAATGGTGATATCTCTGTCGATTTTCCCTTGCTTAAGACCCTTCATTTGAATCATGTTTATTTTAAAAATCTTGAGAGTTTCAGTAAGCTTCTTCTCAGGTGTCCTATTTTGGAAGATTTGACTGCTTTCGTTCTCTATATGATACCAGATGAGAGTTTTGCCATGAATAGAGATGCTAACTTGAATAGCCCAATCACCTTGCCACCGACTCTTTTTACCTTTACAAAGCTTGTGGTTCTCAAATTGACGAAATTTCGTTTGAATGGTGATATCTCTGTATATTTTCCCTTGCTTAAGACCCTTCATTCGAATCATGTTTATATTAAAAATCTTGAGAGTTTCAGTAAGCTTCTTCTCGGGTGTCCTATTTTGGAAGATTTGACTGCTTTCGTTCTCTATATGATACCAGATTAGAGTTTTGCCATGAATAGAGATGCTAACCTGAATAGCACAATCACCTTGCCACCGACTCTTTTTACCTTTAAAAAGCTTGTGGTTCTCAAATTGACGAAATTTCGTTTAAATGGTGATATCTCTGTAGATTTTCCCTTGCTTAAGACCCTTCATTTGAATCATGTTTATTTTAAAAATCTTGAGAGTTTCAGTAAGCTTATTCTCGGGTGTCCTATTTTGGAAGATTTGACTGCTTTCGTTCTCTATATGATACCAGTTGAGAGTTTTGCCATGAATAGAGATGCTAACTTGAATATCACAATCACCTTGCCACCGACTCTTTTTACCTTTACAAAGCTTGTGGTTCTCAAATTGACGAAATTTCATTTGAATGGTGATATCTCTGTCGATTTTCCCTTGCTTAAGACCCTTCATTTGAATCATGTTTATTTTAAAAATATTGAGAGTTTCAGTAAGCTTCTTCTCGGGTGTCCTATTTTGGAAGATTTGACTGCTTTCGTTCTCTATATGATACCAGTTGCGAGTTTTGCCATGAATAGTGATGCTAACTTGAATAGCACAATCACCTTGCCACCGACTCTTTTTACCTTTAAAAAGCTTGTGGTTCTCAAATTGACCAAATTTCGTTTAAATGGTGATATCTCTGTAGATTTTTCCTTGCTTAAGACCCTTCATTTGAATCATGTTTATTTTAAAAATCTTGAGAGTTTCAGTAAGCTTCTTCTCGGGTGTCCTATTTTGGAAGATTTGACTGCTTTCGTTCTCTATATGATACCAGTTGAGAGTTTTGCCATGAATAGAGATGCTAACTTGAATAGCACAATCACCTTGCCACCGACTCTTTTTACCTTTACAAAGCTTGTGGTTCTCAAATTGACGAAATTTCGTTTGAATGGTGATATCTCTGTCGATTTTCCCTTGCTTAAGACCCTTCATTTGAATCATGTTTATTTTAAAAATCTTGAGAGTTTCAGTAAGCTTCTTCTCAGGTGTCCTATTTTGGAAGATTTGACTGCTTTCGTTCTCTATATGATACCAGATGAGAGTTTTGCCATGAATAGTGATGCTAACTTGAATAGCCCAATCACCTTGCCACCGACTCTTTTTACCTTTACAAAGCTTGTGGTTCTCAAATTGACGAAATTTCGTTTGAATGGTGATATCTCTGTATATTTTCCCTTGCTTAAGACCCTTCATTCGAATCATGTTTATATTAAAAATCTTGAGAGTTTCAGTAAGCTTCTTCTCGGGTGTCCTATTTTGGAAGATTTGACTGCTTTCGTTCTCTATATGATACCAGATGAGAGTTTTGCCATGAATAGAGATGCTAACCTGAATAGCACAATCACCTTGCCACCGACTCTTTTTACCTTTAAAAAGCTTGTGGTTCTCAAATTGACGAAATTTCGTTTAAATGGTGATATCTCTGTAGATTTTCCCTTGCTTAAGACCCTTCATTTGAATCATGTTTATTTTAAAAATCTTGAGAGTTTCAGTAAGCTTATTCTCGGGTGTCCTATTTTGGAAGATTTGACTGCTTTCGTTCTCTATATGATACCAGTTGAGAGTTTTGCCATGAATAGAGATGCTAACTTGAATATCACAATCACCTTGCCACCGACTCTTTTTACCTTTACAAAGCTTGTGGTTCTCAAATTGACGAAATTTCATTTGAATGGTGATATCTCTGTCGATTTTCCCTTGCTTAAGACCCTTCATTTGAATCATGTTTATTTTAAAAATATTGAGAGTTTCAGTAAGCTTCTTCTCGGGTGTCCTATTTTGGAAGATTTGACTGCTTTCGTTCTCTATATGATACCAGTTGAGAGTTTTGCCATGAATAGTGATGCTAACTTGAATAGCACACTCACCTTGCCACCGACTCTTTTTACCTTTAAAAAGCTTGTGGTTCTCAAATTGACCAAATTTCGTTTAAATGGTGATATCTCTGTAGATTTTTCCTTGCTTAAGACCCTTCATTTGAATCATGTTTATTTTAAAAATCTTGAGAGTTTCAGTAAGCTTCTTCTCGGGTGTCCTATTTTGGAAGATTTGACTGCTTTCGTTCTCTATATGATACCAGTTGAGAGTTTTGCCATGAATAGAGATGCTAACTTGAATAGCACAATCACCTTGCCACCGACTCTTTTTACCTTTACAAAGCTTGTGGTTCTCAAATTGACGAAATTTCGTTTGAATGGTGATATCTCTGTCGATTTTCCCTTGCTTAAGACCCTTCATTTGAATCATGTTTATTTTAAAAATCTTGAGAGTTTCAGTAAGCTTCTTCTCAGGTGTCCTATTTTGGAAGATTTGACTGCTTTCGTTCTCTATATGATACCAGATGAGAGTTTTGCCATGAATAGAGATGCTAACTTGAATAGCCCAATCACCTTGCCACCGACTCTTTTTACCTTTACAAAGCTTGTGGTTCTCAAATTGACGAAATTTCGTTTGAATGGTGATATCTCTGTATATTTTCCCTTGCTTAAGACCCTTCATTCGAATCATGTTTATATTAAAAATCTTGAGAGTTTCAGTAAGCTTCTTCTCGGGTGTCCTATTTTGGAAGATTTGACTGCTTTCGTTCTCTATATGATACCAGATGAGAGTTTTTCCATGAATAGAGATGCTAACCTGAATAGCACAATCACCTTGCCACCGACTCTTTTTACCTTTAAAAAGCTTGTGGTTCTCAAATTGACGAAATTTCGTTTAAATGGTGATATCTCTGTAGATTTTCCCTTGCTTAAGACCCTTCATTTGAATCATGTTTATTTTAAAAATCTTGAGAGTTTCAGTAAGCTTATTCTCGGGTGTCCTATTTTGGAAGATTTGACTGCTTTCGTTCTCTATATGATACCAGTTGAGAGTTTTGCCATGAATAGTGATGCTAACTTGAATAGCACAATCACCTTGCCACCGACTCTTTTTACCTTTAAAAAGCTTGTGGTTCTCAAATTGACCAAATTTCGTTTAAATGGTGATATCTCTGTAGATTTTTCCTTGCTTAAGACCCTTCATTTGAATCATGTTTATTTTAAAAATCTTGAGAGTTTCAGTAAGCTTCTTCTCGGGTGTCCTATTTTGGAAGATTTGACTGCTTTCGTTCTCTATATGATACCAGTTGAGAGTTTTGCCATGAATAGAGATGCTAACTTGAATAGCACAATCACCTTGCCACCGACTCTTTTTACCTTTACAAAGCTTGTGGTTCTCAAATTGACGAAATTTCGTTTGAATGGTGATATCTCTGTCGATTTTCCCTTGCTTAAGACCCTTCATTTGAATCATGTTTATTTTAAAAATCTTGAGAGTTTCAGTAAGCTTCTTCTCAGGTGTCCTATTTTGGAAGATTTGACTGCTTTCGTTCTCTATATGATACCAGATGAGAGTTTTGCCATGAATAGAGATGCTAACTTGAATAGCCCAATCACCTTGCCACCGACTCTTTTTACCTTTACAAAGCTTGTGGTTCTCAAATTGACGAAATTTCGTTTGAATGGTGATATCTCTGTATATTTTCCCTTGCTTAAGACCCTTCATTCGAATCATGTTTATATTAAAAATCTTGAGAGTTTCAGTAAGCTTCTTCTCGGGTGTCCTATTTTGGAAGATTTGACTGCTTTCGTTCTCTATATGATACCAGATGAGAGTTTTGCCATGAATAGAGATGCTAACCTGAATAGCACAATCACCTTGCCACCGACTCTTTTTACCTTTAAAAAGCTTGTGGTTCTCAAATTGACGAAATTTCGTTTAAATGGTGATATCTCTGTAGATTTTCCCTTGCTTAAGACCCTTCATTTGAATCATGTTTATTTTAAAAATCTTGAGAGTTTCAGTAAGCTTATTCTCGGGTGTCCTATTTTGGAAGATTTGACTGCTTTCGTTCTCTATATGATACCAGTTGAGAGTTTTGCCATGAATAGAGATGCTAACTTGAATATCACAATCACCTTGCCACCGACTCTTTTTACCTTTACAAAGCTTGTGGTTCTCAAATTGACGAAATTTCATTTGAATGGTGATATCTCTGTCGATTTTCCCTTGCTTAAGACCCTTCATTTGAATCATGTTTATTTTAAAAATATTGAGAGTTTCAGTAAGCTTCTTCTCGGGTGTCCTATTTTGGAAGATTTGAATGCTTTCGTTCTCTATATGATACCAGTTGAGAGTTTTGCCATGAATAGTGATGCTAACTTGAATAGCACAATCACCTTGCCACCGACTCTTTTTACCTTTAAAAAGCTTGTGGTTCTCAAATTGACCAAATTTCGTTTAAATGGTGATATCTCTGTAGATTTTTCCTTGCTTAAGACCCTTCATTTGAATCATGTTTATTTTAAAAATCTTGAGAGTTTCAGTAAGCTTCTTCTCGGGTGTCCTATTTTGGAAGATTTGACTGCTTTCGTTCTCTATATGATACCAGTTGAGAGTTTTTCCATGAATAGAGATGCTAACTTGAATAGCACAATCACCTTGCCACCGACTCTTTTTACCTTTACAAAGCTTGTGGTTCTCAAATTGACGAAATTTCGTTTGAATGGTGATATCTCTGTCGATTTTCCCTTGCTTAAGACCCTTCATTTGAATCATGTTTATTTTAAAAATCTTGAGAGTTTCAGTAAGCTTCTTCTCAGGTGTCCTATTTTCGAAGATTTGACTGCTTTCGTTCTCTATATGATACCAGATGAGAGTTTTGCCATGAATAGAGATGCTAACTTGAATAGCCCAATCACCTTGCCACCGACTCTTTTTACCTTTACAAAGCTTGTGGTTCTCAAATTGACGAAATTTCGTTTGAATGGTGATATCTCTGTATATTTTCCTTTGCTTAAGACCCTTCATTCGAATCATGTTTATATTAAAAATCTTGAGAGTTTCAGTAAGCTTCTTCTCGGGTGTCCTATTTTGGAAGATTTGACTGCTTTCGTTCTCTATATGATACCAGATGAGAGTTTTGCCATGAATAGAGATGCTAACCTGAATAGCACAATCACCTTGCCACCGACTCTTTTTACCTTTAAAAAGCTTGTGGTTCTCAAATTGACGAAATTTCGTTTAAATGGTGATATCTCTGTAGATTTTCCCTTGCTTAAGGCCCTTCATTTTAATCATGTTTATTTTAAAAATCTTGAGAGTTTCAGTAAGCTTATTCTCGGGTGTCCTATTTTGGAAGATTTGACTGCTTTCGTTCTCTATATGATACCAGTTGAGAGTTTTGCCATGAATAGAGATGCTAACTTGAATATCACAATCACCTTGCCACCGACTCTTTTTACCTTTACAAAGCTTGTGGTTCTCAAATTGACGAAATTTCATTTGAATGGTGATATCTCTGTCGATTTTCCCTTGCTTAAGAGCCTTCATTTGAATCATGTTTATTTTAAAAATATTGAGAGTTTCAGTAAGCTTCTTCTCGGGTGTCCTATTTTGGAAGATTTGACTGCTTTCGTTCTCTATATGATACCAGTTGAGAGTTTTGCCATGAATAGTGATGCTAACTTGAATAGCACAATCACCTTGCCACCGACTCTTTTTACCTTTAAAAAGCTTGTGGTTCTCAAATTGACCAAATTTCGTTTAAATGGTGATATCTCTGTAGATTTTTCCTTGCTTAAGACCCTTCATTTGAATCATGTTTATTTTAAAAATCTTGAGAGTTTCAGTAAGCTTCTTCTCGGGTGTCCTATTTTGGAAGATTTGACTGCTTTCGTTCTCTATATGATACCAGTTGAGAGTTTTTCCATGAATAGAGATGCTAACTTGAATAGCACAATCACCTTGCCACCGACTCTTTTTACCTTTACAAAGCTTGTGGTTCTCAAATTGACGAAATTTCGTTTGAATGGTGATATCTCTGTCGATTTTCCCTTGCTTAAGACCCTTCATTTGAATCATGTTTATTTTAAAAATCTTGAGAGTTTCAGTAAGCTTCTTCTCAGGTGTCCTATTTTGGAAGATTTGACTGCTTTCGTTCTCTATATGATACCAGATGAGAGTTTTGCCATGAATAGAGATGCTAACTTGAATAGCCCAATCACCTTGCCACCGACTCTTTTTACCTTTACAAAGCTTGTGGTTCTCAAATTGACGAAATTTCGTTTGAATGGTGATATCTCTGTATATTTTCCCTTGCTTAAGACCCTTCATTCGAATCATGTTTATATTAAAAATCTTGAGAGTTTCAGTAAGCTTCTTCTCGGGTGTCCTATTTTGGAAGATTTGACTGCTTTCGTTCTCTATATGATACCAGATGAGAGTTTTGCCATGAATAGAGATGCTAACTTGAATAGCACAATCACCTTGCCACCGACTCTTTTTACCTTTAAAAAGCTTGTGGTTCTCAAATTGACGAAATTTTGTTTGAATGGTGATATCTCTGTCGATTTTCCCTTGCTTAAGATCCTTCATTTGAATCATGTTTATTTTAAAAATCTTGAGAGTTTCAGTAAGCTTCTTCTCGGGTGTCCTATTTTGGAAGATTTGACTGCTTTCATTCTCTATATGATACCAGTTGAGAGTTTTGCCGTGAATAGAGATGCTAACTTGAATATCACAATCACCTTGCCACCGACTCTTTTTACCTTTACAAAGCTTGTGGTTCTCAAATTGACGAAATTTCGTTTGAATGGTGATATCTCTGTCGATTTTCCCTTGCTTAAGACCCTTCATTTGAATCATGTTTATTTTAAAAATATTGAGAGTTTCAGTAATCTTCTTCTCGGGTGTCCTATTTTGGAAGATTTGACTGCTTTCGTTCTCTATATGATACCAGATGAGAGTTTTGCCATGAATAGAGATGCTAACTTGAATAGCACAATCACCTTGCCACCGACTCTTTTTACCTTTAAAAAGCTTGTGGTTCTCAAATTGACCAAATTTCGTTTGAATGGTGATATCTCTGTCGATTTTCCCTTGCTTAAGACCCTTCATTTGAATCATGTTTATTTTAAAAATATTGAGAGTTTCAGTAAGCTTCTTCTCGGGTGTCCTATTTTGGAAGATTTGACTGCTTTCGTTCTCTATATGATACCATTTGAGAGTTTTGCCATGAATAGTGATGCTAACTTGAATAGCACAATCACCTTGCCACCGACTCTTTTTACCTTTAAAAAACTTGTGGTTCTCAAATTGACCAAATTTCGTTTAAATGGTGATATCTCTGTAGATTTTTCCTTGCTTAAGACCCTTCATTTGAATCATGTTTATTTTAAAAATCTTGAGAGTTTCAGTAAGCTTCTTCTCGGGTGTCCTATTTTGGAAGATTTGACTGCTTTCGTTCTCTATATGATACCAGATGAGAGTTTTGCCATGAATAGAGATGCTAACTTGAATAGCCCAATCACCTTGCCACCGACACTTTTTACCTTTACAAAGCTTGTGGTTCTCAAATTGACGAAATTTCGTTTGAATGGTGATATCTCTGTATATTTTCCCTTGCTTAAGACCCTTCATTCGAATCATGTTTATATTAAAAATCTTGAGAGTTTCAGTAAGCTTCTTCTCGGGTGTCCTATTTTGGAAGATTTGACTGCTTTCGTTCTCTATATGATACCAGATGAGAGTTTTGCCATGAATAGAGATGCTAACTTGAATAGCACAATCACCTTGCCACCGACTCTTTTTACCATTACAAAGCTCGTGGTTCTCAAATTAACGAAATTTTGTTTGAATGGTGATATCTCTGTCGATTTTCCCTTGCTTAAGATCCTTCATTTGAATCATGTTTATTTTAAAAATCTTGAGAGTTTCAGTAAGCTTCTTCTCGGGTGTCCTATTTTGGAAGATTTGACTGCTTTCATTCTCTATATGATACCAGATGAGAGTTTTGCCGTGAATAGAGATGCTAACTTGAATAGCACAATCACCTTGCCACCGACTCTTTTTACCTTTACAAAGCTTGTGGTTCTCATATTGACGAAATTTCGTTTGAATGGTGATATCTCTGTCGATTTTCCCTTGCTTAAGACCCTTCATTTGAATCATGTTTATTTTAAAAATATTGAGAGTTTCAGTAATCTTCTTCTCGGGTGTCCTATTTTGGAAGATTTGACTGCTTTCGTTCTCTATATGATACCAGATGAGAGTTTTGCCATGAATAGAGATGCTAACTTGAATAGCACAATCACCTTGCCACCGACTCTTTTTACCTTTACAAAGCTTGTGGTTCTCAAATTGACAAAATTTCGTTTGAATGGTGATATCTCTGTCGATTTTCCCTTGCTTAAGACCCTTCATTTGAATCATGTTTATTTTAAAAATATTGAGAGTTTCAGTAAGCTTCTTCTCGGGTGTCCTATTTTGGAAGATTTGACTGCTTTCGTTCTCTATATGATACCAGTTGAGAGTTTTGCCATGAATAGTGATGCTAACTTGAATAGCACAATCACCTTGCCACCGACTCTTTTTACCTTTAAAAAGCTTGTGGTTCTCAAATTGACCAAATTTCGTTTAAATGGTGATATCTCTGTAGATTTTTCCTTGCTTAAGACCCTTCATTTGAATCATGTTAATTTTAAAAATCTTGAGAGTTTCAGTAAGCTTCTTCTCGGGTGTCCTATTTTGGAAGATTTGACTGCTTTCATTCTCTATATGATACCAGATGAGAGTTTTGCCGTGAATAGAGATGCTAACTTGAATAGCACAATCACCTTGCCACCGACTCTTTTTACCTTTACAAAGCTTGTGGTTCTCATATTGACGAAATTTCGTTTGAATGGTGATATCTCTGTCGATTTTCCCTTGCTTAAGACCCTTCATTTGAATCATGTTTATTTTAAAAATATTGAGAGTTTCAGTAATCTTCTTCTCGGGTGTCCTATTTTGGAAGATTTGACTGCTTTCGTTCTCTATATGATACCAGATGAGAGTTTTGCCATGAATAGAGATGCTAACTTGAATAGCACAATCACCTTGCCACCGACTCTTTTTACCTTTACAAAGCTTGTGGTTCTCAAATTGACAAAATTTCGTTTGAATGGTGATATCTCTGTCGATTTTCCCTTGCTTAAGACCCTTCATTTGAATCATGTTTATTTTAAAAATATTGAGAGTTTCAGTAAGCTTCTTCTCGGGTGTCCTATTTTGGAAGATTTGACTGCTTTCGTTCTCTATATGATACCAGTTGAGAGTTTTGCCATGAATAGTGATGCTAACTTGAATAGCACAATCACCTTGCCACCGACTCTTTTTACCTTTAAAAAGCTTGTGGTTCTCAAATTGACCAAATTTCGTTTAAATGGTGATATCTCTGTAGATTTTTCCTTGCTTAAGACCCTTCATTTGAATCATGTTTATTTTAAAAATCTTGAGAGTTTCAGTAAGCTTCTTCTCGGGTGTCCTATTTTGGAAGATTTGACTGCTTTCATTCTCTATATGATACCAGATGAGAGTTTTGCCGTGAATAGAGATGCTAACTTGAATAGCACAATCACCTTGCCACCGACTCTTTTTACCTTTACAAAGCTTGTGGTTCTCATATTGACGAAATTTCGTTTGAATGGTGATATCTCTGTCGATTTTACCTTGCTTAAGACCCTTCATTTGAATCATGTTTATTTTAAAAATATTGAGAGTTTCAGTAATCTTCTTCTCGGGTGTCCTATTTTGGAACATTTGACTGCTTTCGTTCTCTATATGATACCAGATGAGAGTTTTGCCATGAATAGAGATGCTAACTTGAATAGCACAATCACCTTGCCACCGACTCTTTATACCTTTACAAAGCTTGTGGTTCTCAAATTGACAAAATTTCGTTTGAATGGTGATATCTCTGTCGATTTTCCCTTGCTTAAGACCCTTCATTTGAATCATGTTTATTTTAAAAATATTGAGAGTTTCAGTAAGCTTCTTCTCGGGTGTCCTATTTTGGAAGATTTGACTGCTTTCGTTCTCTATATGATACCAGATGAGAGTTTTGCCATGAATAGAGATGCTAACCTGAATAGCACAATCACCTTGCCACCGACTCTTTTTACCTTTAAAAAGCTTGTGGTTCTGAAATTGACCAAATTTCGTTTAAATGGTGATATCTCTGTAGATTTTCCCTTGCTTAAGACCCTTCATTTGAATCATGTTTATTTTAAAAATCTTGAGAGTTTCAGTAAGCTTCTTCTCGGGTGTCCTATTTTGGAAGATTTGACTGCTTTCGTTCTCTATATGATACCAGTTGAGAGTTTTGCCATGAATAGAGATGCTAACTTGAATATCACAATCACCTTGCCACCGACTCTTTTTACCTTTACAAAGCTTGTGGTTCTCAAATTGACGAAATTTCATTTGAATGGTGATATCTCTGTCGATTTTCCCTTGCTTAAGACCCTTCATTTGAATCATGTTTATTTTAAAAATATTGAGAGTTTCAGTAATCTTCTTCTCGGGTGTCCTATTTTGGAAGATTTGACTGCTTTCGTTCTCTATATGATACCAGATGAGAGTTTTGCCATGAATAGAGATGCTAACTTGAATAGCACAATCACCTTGCCACCGACTCTTTATACCTTTACAAAGCTTGTGGTTCTCAAATTGACAAAATTTCGTTTGAACGGTGATATCTCTGTCGATTTTCCCTTGCTTAAGACCCTTCATTTGAATCATGTTTATTTTAAAAATCTTGAGAGTTTCAGTAAGCTTCTTCTCGGGTGTCCTATTTTGGAAGATTTGACTGCTTTCGTTCTCTATATGATACCAGTTGAGAGTTTTTCCATGAATAGAGATGCTAACTTGAATAGCACAATCACCTTGCCACCGACTCTTTTTACCTTTACAAAGCTTGTGGTTCTCAAATTGACGAAATTTCGTTTAAATGGTGATATCTCTGTCGATTTTCCCTTGCTTAAGACCCTTCATTTGAATCATGTTTATTTTAAAAATCTTGAGAGTTTCAGTAAGCTTCTTCTCGGGTGTCCTATTTTGGAAGATTTGACTGCTTTCGTTCTCTATATGATACCAGTTGACAGTTTTGCCATGAATAGAGATGCTAACTTGAATAGCACAATCACCTTGCCACCGACTCTTTTTACCATTACAAAGCTTGTGGTTCTCAAATTAACGAAATTTTGTTTGAATGGTGATATCTCTGTCGATTTTCCCTTGCTTAAGATCCTTCATTTGAATCATGTTTATTTTAAAAATCTTGAGAGGTTCAGTAAGCTTCTTCTCGGGTGTCCTATTTTGGAAGATTTGACTGCTTTCGTTCTCTATATGATACCGGATGAGAGTTTTACCGTGAATAGAGATGCTAACTTGAATAGCACAATCACCTTGCCACCGACTCTTTTTACCTTTACAAAGCTTGTGGTTCTCATATTAACGAAATTTCGTTTGAATGGTGATATCTCTGTCGATTTTCCCTTGCTTAAGACCCTTCATTTGAATCATGTTTATTTTAAAAATATTGAGAGTTTCAGTAATCTTCTTCTCGGGTGTCCTATTTTGGATGATTTGACTGCTTTCGTTCTCTATATGATACCAGATGAGAGTTTTTCCGTGAATAGAGATGCTAACTTGAATAGCACAATCACCTTGCCACCGACTCTTTTTACCTTTACAAAGCTTGTGGTTCTCAAATTGACGAAATTTCGTTTGAATGGTGATATCTCTGTCGATTTTCCCTTGCTTAAGACCCTTCATTTGAATCATGTTTATTTTAAAAATCTTGAGAGTTTCAGTAAGCTTCTTCTCAGGTGTCCTATTTTGGAAGATTTGACTGCTTTCGTTCTCTATATGATACCAGATGAGAGTTTTGCCATGAATAGAGATGCTAACTTGAATAGCACAATCACCTTGCCACCAACTCTTTTTACCTTTACAAAGCTTGTGGTTCTCAAATTGACGAAATTTCGTTTGAATGGTGATATCTCTGTATATTTTCCCTTGCTTAAGACCCTTCATTCGAATCATGTTTATATTAAAAATCTTGAGAGTTTCAGTAAGCTTCTTCTCGGGTGTCCTATTTTGGAAGATTTGACTGCTTTCGTTCTCTATATGATACCAGATGAGAGTTTTGCCATGAATAGAGATGCTAACTTGAATAGCACAATCACCTTGCCACCGACTCTTTTTACCATTACAAAGCTCGTGGTTCTCAAATTAAAGAAATTTTGTTTGAATGGTGATATCTCTGTCGATTTTCCCTTGCTTAAGATCCTTCATTTGAATCATGTTTATTTTAAAAATCTTGAGAGTTTCAGTAAGCTTCTTCTCGGGTGTCCTATTTTGGAAGATTTGACTGCTTTCATTCTCTATATGATACCAGATGAGAGTTTTGCCGTGAATAGAGATGCTAACTTGAATAGCACAATCACCTTGCCACCTACTCTTTTTACCTTTACAAAGCTTGTGGTTCTCATATTGACGAAATTTCGTTTGAATGGTGATATCTCTGTCGATTTTCCCTTGCTTAAGGCCCTTCATTTGAATCATGTTTATTTTAAAAATATTGAGAGTTTCAGTAATCTTCTTCTCGGGTGTCCTATTTTGGAAGATTTGACTGCTTTCGTTCTCTATATGATACCAGATGAGAGTTTTGCCATGAATAGAGATGCTAACTTGAATAGCACAATCACCTTGCCACCGACTCTTTTTACCTTTACAAAGCTTGTGGTTCTCAAATTGACAAAATTTCGTTTGAATGGTGATATCTCTGTCGATTTTCCCTTGCTTAAGACCCTTCATTTGAATCATGTTTATTTTAAAAATCTTGAGAGTTTCAGTAAGCTTCTTCTCAGGTGTCCTATTTTGGAAGATTTGACTGCTTTCGTTCTCTATATGATACCAGATGAGAGTTTTGCCATGAATAGAGATGCTAACTTGAATAGCCCAATCACCTTGCCACCGACTCTTTTTACCTTTACAAAGCTTGTGGTTCTCAAATTGACGAAATTTCGTTTGAATGGTGATATCTCTGTATATTTTCCCTTGCTTAAGACCCTTCATTCGAATCATGTTTATATTAAAAATCTTGAGAGTTTCAGTAAGCTTCTTCTCGGGTGTCCTATTTTGGAAGATTTGACTGCTTTCGTTCTCTATATGATACCAGATGAGAGTTTTGCCATGAATAGAGATGCTAACTTGAATAGCACAATCACCTTGCCACCGACTCTTTTTACCATTACAAAGCTCGTGGTTCTCAAATTAACGAAATTTTGTTTGAATGGTGATATCTCTGTCGATTTTCCCTTGCTTAAGATCCTTCATTTGAATCATGTTTATTTTAAAAATCTTGAGAGTTTCAGTAAGCTTCTTCTCGGGTGTCCTATTTTGGAAGATTTGACTGCTTTCATTCTCTATATGATACCAGATGAGAGTTTTGCCGTGAATAGAGATGCTAACTTGAATAGCACAATCACCTTGCCACCGACTCTTTTTACCTTTATAAAGCTTGTGGTTCTCATATTGACGAAATTTCGTTTGAATGGTGATATCTCTGTCGATTTTCCCTTGCTTAAGACCCTTCATTTGAATCATGTTTATTTTAAAAATATTGAGAGTTTCAGTAATCTTCTTCTCGGGTGTCCTATTTTGGAAGATTTGACTGCTTTCGTTCTCTATATGATACCAGATGAGAGTTTTGCCATGAATAGAGATGCTAACTTGAATAGCACAATCACCTTGCCACCGACTCTTTTTACCTTTACAAAGCTTGTGGTTCTCAAATTGACAAAATTTCGTTTGAATGGTGATATCTCTGTCGATTTTCCCTTGCTTAAGACCCTTCATTTGAATCATGTTTATTTTAAAAATATTGAGAGTTTCAGTAAGCTTCTTCTCGGGTGTCCTATTTTGGAAGATTTGACTGCTTTCGTTCTCTATATGATACCAGTTGAGAGTTTTGCCATGAATAGTGATGCTAACTTGAATAGCACAATCACCTTGCCACTGACTCTTTTTACCTTTAAAAAGCTTGTGGTTCTCAAATTGACCAAATTTCGTTTAAATGGTGATATCTCTGTAGATTTTTCCTTGCTTAAGACCCTACATTTGAATCATGTTTATTTTAAAAATCTTGAGAGTTTCAGTAAGCTTCTTCTCGGGTGTCCTATTTTGGAAGATTTGACTGCTTTCATTCTCTATATGATACCAGATGAGAGTTTTGCCGTGAATAGAGATGCTAACTTGAATAGCACAATCACCTTGCCACCGACTCTTTTTACCTTTACAAAGCTTGTGGTTCTCATATTGACGAAATTTCGTTTGAATGGTGATATCTCTGTCGATTTTCCCTTGCTTAAGACCCTTCATTTGAATCATGTTTATTTTAAAAATATTGAGAGTTTCAGTAATCTTCTTCTCGGGTGTCCTATTTTGGAAGATTTGACTGCTTTCGTTCTCTATATGATACCAGATGAGAGTTTTGCCATGAATAGAGATGCTAACTTGAATAGCACAATCACCTTGCCACCGACTCTTTATACCTTTACAAAGCTTGTGGTTCTCAAATTGACAAAATTTCGTTTGAATGGTGATATCTCTGTCGATTTTCCCTTGCTTAAGACCCTTCATTTGAATCATGTTTATTTTAAAAATATTGAGAGTTTCAGTAAGCTTCTTCTCGGGTGTCCTATTTTGGAAGATTTGACTGCTTTCGTTCTCTATATGATACCAGTTGAGAGTTTTGCCATGAATAGTGATGCTAACTTGAATAGCACAATCACCTTGCCACCGACTCTTTTTACCTTTAAAAAGCTTGTGGTTCTCAAATTGACCAAATTTCGTTTAAATGGTGATATCTCTGTAGATTTTTCCTTGCTTAAGACCCTTCATTTGAATCATGTTTATTTTAAAAATCTTGAGAGTTTCAGTAAGCTTCTTCTCGGGTGTCCTATTTTGGAAGATTTGACTGCTTTCGTTCTCTATATGATACCAGTTGAGAGTTTTGCCATAAATAGAGATGCTAACTTGAATAGCACAATCACCTTGCCACCGACTCTTTTTACCATTACAAAGCTTGTGGTTCTCAAATTAACGAAATTTTGTTTGAATGGTGATATCTCTGTCGATTTTCCCTTGCTTAAGATCCTTCATTTGAATCATGTTTATTTTAAAAATCTTGAGAGGTTCAGTAAGCTTCTTCTCGGGTGTCCTATTTTGGAAGATTTGACTGCTTTCGTTCTCTATATGATACCAGATGAGAGTTTTACCGTGAATAGAGATGCTAACTTGAATAGCACAATCACCTTGCCACCGACTCTTTTTACCTTTACAAAGCTTGTGGTTCTCATATTGACGAAATTTCGTTTGAATGGTGATATCTCTGTCGATTTTCCCTTGCTTAAGACCCTTCATTTGAATCATGTTTATTTTAAAAATATTGAGAGTTTCAGTAAGCTTCTTCTCGGGTGTCCTATTTTGGAAGATTTGACTGCTTTCGTTCTCTATATGATACCAGTTGAGAGTTTTGCCATGAATAGAGATGCTAACTTGAATAGCACAATCACCTTGCCACCGACTCTTTTTACCTTTAAAAAGCTTGTGGTTCTCAAATTGACAAAATTTCGTTTGAATGGTGATATCTCTGTCGATTTTCCCTTGCTTAAGACCCTTCATTTGAATCTTGTTTATTTTAAAAATATTGAGAGTTTCAGTAAGCTTCTTCTCGGGTGTCCTATTTTGGAAGATTTGACTGCTTTCGTTCTATATATGATACCAGTTGAGAGTTTTGCCATGAATAGAGATGCTAACTTGAATAGCACAATCACCTTGCCACCGACTCTTTTTACCTTTAAAAAGCTTGTGGTTCTCAAATTAACCAAATTTCGTTTAAATGGTGATATCTCTGTCGATTTTTCCTTGCTTAAGACCCTTCATTTGAATCATGTTTATTTTAAAAATCTTGAGAGTTTCAGTAAGCTTCTTCTCGGGTGTCCTATTTTGGAAGATTTGACTGCTTTCGTTCTCTATATGATACCAGATGAGAGTTTTACCGTGAATAGAGATGCTAACTTGAATAGCACAATCACCTTGCCACCGACTCTTTTTACCTTTACAAAGCTTGTGGTTCTCATATTGACGAAATTTCGTTTGAATGGTGATATCTCTGTCGATTTTCCCTTGCTTAAAACCCTTCATTTGAATCATGTTTATTTTAAAAATATTGAGAGTTTCAGTAATCTTCTTCTCGGGTGTCCTATTTTGGATGATTTGACTGCTTTCGTTCTCTATATGATACCAGATGAGAGTTTTTCCATGAATAGAGATGCTAACTTGAATAGCACAATCACCTTGCCACCGACTCTTTTTACCTTTACAAAGCTTGTGGTTCTCAAATTGACGAAATTTCGTTTGAATGGTGATATCTCTGTCGATTTTCCCTTGCTTAAGACCCTTCATTTGAATCATGTTTATTTTAAAAATCTTGAGAGTTTCAGTAAGCTTCTTCTCGGGTGTCCTATTTTGGAAGATTTGACTGCTTTCATTCTCTATATGATACCAGATGAGAGTTTTGCCGTGAATAGAGATGCTAACTTGAATAGCACAATCACCTTGCCACCGACTCTTTTTACCTTTACAAAGCTTGTGGTTCTCATATTGACGAAATTTCGTTTGAATGGTGATATCTCTGTCGATTTTCCCTTGCTTAAGACCCTTCATTTGAATCATGTTTATTTTAAAAATATTGAGAGTTTCAGTAATCTTCTTCTCGGGTGTCCTATTTTGGAAGATTTGACTGCTTTCGTTCTCTATATGATACCAGATGAGAGTTTTGCCATGAATAGAGATGCTAACTTGAATAGCACAATCACCTTGCCACCGACTCTTTTTACCTTTACAAAGCTTGTGGTTCTCAAATTGACAAAATTTCGTTTGAATGGTGATATCTCTGTCGATTTTCCCTTGCTTAAGACCCTTCATTTGAATCTTGTTTATTTTAAAAATATTGAGAGTTTCAGTAAGCTTCTTCTCGGGTGTCCTATTTTGGAAGATTTGACTGCTTTCGTTCTATATATGATACCAGTTGAGAGTTTTGCCATGAATAGTGATGCTAACTTGAATAGCACAATCACCTTGCCACCGACTCTTTTTACCTTTAAAAAGCTTGTGGTTCTCAAATTAACCAAATTTCGTTTAAATGGTGATATCTCTGTAGATTTTTCCTTGCTTAAGACCCTTCATTTGAATCATGTTTATTTTAAAAATCTTGAGAGTTTCAGTAAGCTTCTTCTCGGGTGTCCTATTTTGGAAGATTTGACTGCTTTCGTTCTCTATATGATACCAGTTGAGAGTTTTGCCATGAATAGAGATGCTAACTTGAATAGCACAATCTCCTTGCCACCGACTCTTTTTACCATTACAAAGCTTGTGGTTCTCAAATTAACGAAATTTTGTTTGAATGGTGATATCTCTGTCGATTTTCCCTTGCTTAAGATCCTTCATTTGAATCATGTTTATTTTAAAAATCTTGAGAGTTTCAGTAAGCTTCTTCTCGGGTGTCCTATTTTGGAAGATTTGACTGCTTTCGTTCTCTATATGATACCAGATGAGAGTTTTACCGTGAATAGAGATGCTAACTTGAATAGCACAATCACCTTGCCACCGACTCTTTTTACCTTTACAAAGCTTGTGGTTCTCATATTGACGAAATTTCGTTTGAATGGTGATATCTCTGTCGATTTTCCCTTGCTTAAGACCCTTCATTTGAATCATGTTTATTTTAAAAATATTGAGAGTTTCAGTAATCTTCTTCTCGGGTGTCCTATTTTGGATGATTTGACTGCTTTCGTTCTCTATATGATACCAGATGAGAGTTTTTCCATGAATAGAGATGCTAACTTGAATAGCACAATCACCTTGCCACCGACTCTTTTTACCTTTACAAAGCTTGTGGTTCTCAAATTGACGAAATTTCGTTTGAATGGTGATATCTCTGTCGATTTTCCCTTGCTTAAGACCCTTCATTTGAATCATGTTTATTTTAAAAATCTTGAGAGTTTCAGTAAGCTTCTTCTCAGGTGTCCTATTTTGGAAGATTTGACTGCTTTCGTTCTCTATATGATACCAGATGAGAGTTTTGCCATGAATAGAGATGCTAACTTGAATAGCCCAATCACCTTGCCACCGACTCTTTTTACCTTTACAAAGCTTGTGGTTCTCAAATTGACGAAATTTCGTTTGAATGGTGATATCTCTGTCGATTTTCCCTTGCTTAAGACCCTTCATTTGAATCATGTTTATTTTAAAAATATTGAGAGTTTCAGTAATCTTCTTCTCGGGTGTCCTATTTTGGATGATTTGACTGCTTTCGTTCTCTATATGATACCAGATGAGAGTTTTTCCATGAATAGAGATGCTAACTTGAATAGCACAATCACCTTGCCACCGACTCTTTTTACCTTTACAAAGCTTGTGGTTCTCAAATTGACGAAATTTCGTTTGAATGGTGATATCTCTGTCGATTTTCCCTTGCTTAAGACCCTTCATTTGAATCATGTTTATTTTAAAAATCTTGAGAGTTTCAGTAAGCTTCTTCTCAGGTGTCCTATTTTGGAAGATTTGACTGCTTTCGTTCTCTATATGATACCAGATGAGAGTTTTGCCATGAATAGAGATGCTAACTTGAATAGCCCAATCACCTTGCCACCGACTCTTTTTACCTTTACAAAGCTTGTGGTTCTCAAATTGACGAAATTTCGTTTGAATGGTGATATCTCTGTATATTTTCCCTTGCTTAAGACCCTTCATTCGAATCATGTTTATATTAAAAATCTTGAGAGTTTCAGTAAGCTTCTTCTCGGGTGTCCTATTTTGGAAGATTTGACTGCTTTCGTTCTCTATATGATACCAGATGAGAGTTTTGCCATGAATAGAGATGCTAACTTGAATAGCACAATCACCTTGCCACCGAATCTTTTTACCATTACAAAGCTTGTGGTTCTCAAATTAACGAAATTTTGTTTGAATGGTGATATCTCTGTCGATTTTCCCTTGCTTAAGATCCTTCATTTGAATCATGTTTATTTTAAAAATCTTGAGAGTTTCAGTAAGCTTCTTCTCGGGTGTCCTATTTTGGAAGATTTGACTGCTTTCGTTCTCTATATGATACCAGATGAGAGTTTTGCCGTGAATAGAGATGCTAACTTGAATAGCACAATCACCTTGCCACCGACTCTTTTTACCTTTACAAAGCTTGTGGTTCTCATATTGACGAAATTTCGTTTGAATGGTGATATCTCTGTCGATTTTCCCTTGCTTAAGACCCTTCATTTGAATCATGTTTATTTTAAAAATATTGAGAGTTTCAGTAATCTTCTTCTCGGGTGTCCTATTTTGGAAGATTTGACTGCTTTCGTTCTCTATATGATACCAGATGAGAGTTTTGCCATGAATAGAGATGCTAACTTGAATAGCACAATCACCTTGCCACCGACTCTTTTTACCTTTACAAAGCTTGTGGTTCTCAAATTGACGAAATTTCGTTTGAATGGTGATATCTCTGTCGATTTTCCCTTGCTTAAGACCCTTCATTTGAATCATGTTTATTTTAAAAATATTGAGAGTTTCAGTAAGCTTCTTCTCGGGTGTCCTATTTTGGAAGATTTGACTGCTTTCGTTCTCTATATGATACCAGTTGAGAGTTTTGCCATGAATAGTGATGCTAACTTGAATAGCACAATCACCTTGCCACCGACTCTTTTTACCTTTACAAAGCTTGTGGTTCTCAAATTGACGAAATTCCGTTTGAATGGTGATATCTCTGTCGATTTTCCCTTGCTTAAGACCCTTCATTTGAATCATGTTTATTTTAAAAATCTTGAGAGTTTCAGTAAGCTTCTTCTCAGGTGTCCTATTTTGGAAGATTTGACTGCTTTCGTTCTCTATATGATACCAGATGAGAGTTTTGCCATGAATAGAGATCCTAACTTGAATAGCCCAATCACCTTGCCACCGACTCTTTTTACCTTTACAAAGCTTGTGGTTCTCAAATTGACGAAATTTCGTTTGAATGGTGATATCTCTGTATATTTTCCCTTGCTTAAGACCCTTCATTCGAATCATGTTTATATTAAAAATCTTGAGAGTTTCAGTAAGCTTCTTCTCGGGTGTCCTATTTTGGAAGATTTGACTGCTTTCGTTCTCTATATGATACCAGATGAGAGTTTGGCCATGAATAGAGATGTTAACTTGAATAGCACAATCACCTTGCCACCGACTCTTTTTACCTTTACAAAGCTTGTGGTTCTCAAATTGACAAAATTTCGTTTGAATGGTGATATTTCTGTCGATTTTCCCTTGCTTAAGACCCTTCATTTGAATCATGTTTATTTCAAAAATCTTGAGAGTTTCAGTAAGCTTCTTCGCGGGTGTCTCATTTTGGAAGATTTGACTGCTTTCGTTCTCTATATGATACCAGATGAGAGTTTTTCCATGACTAGAGATGCTAACTTGAATAGCACAATCACCTTGCCACCGACTCTTTTTACCTTTAAAAAGCTTGTGGTTCTCAAATTGACGAAATTTCGTTTGAATGGTGATATCTCTGGAGATTTTCCCTTGCTTAAGACCCTTCATTTCAATCATGTTTATTTTAAAAATCTTGAGAGTTTCAGTAAGCTTCTTCTCGGCTGTCCTATTTTGGAAGATTTGACTGCTTTCGTTCTCTATATGATACCAGATGAGAGTTTTGCCATGAATAGAGATGCTAACTTTAATAGCACATTCACCTTGCCACCGACTCTTTTTACCTTTACAAAGCTTGTGGTTCTCAAATTGACGAAATTTTGTTTGAATGGTGATATCTCTGTAGATTTTCCTTTGCTTAAGACCCTTAATTTGAATCATGTTTATTTTAAAAATCTTGAGAGTTTCAGTAAGCTTCTTCTCGGGTGTCCTATTTTGGAAGATTTGACTGCTTTCGTTCTCTATATGATACAAGATGAGAGTTTTGCCATGAAAAGAGATGCTAACTTGAATAGCACAATCACCTTGCCACCGACTCTTTTTACTTTTACAAAGCTTGTGGTTCTCAAATTAACAAAATTTCGTTTGAATGGTGATATCTCTGTCGATTTTCCCTTGCTTAAGACCCTTCATTTGAATCTTGTTTATTTCAAAAATCTTGAGAGTTTCAGTAAGCTTCTTCTCGGGTGTCCTATTTTGGAAGATTTGACTGCTTTCGTTCTCTATATGATACCAGATGAGAGTTTTGCCATGAATAGATATGCTAACTTGAATAGCACAATCACCTGGCCACCGACTCTTTTTACCTTTACAAAGCTTGTGGTTCTCAAATTGATGAAATTTCGTTTGAATGGTGATATCTCTGTCGATTTTCCCTTGCTTAAGACCCTTCATTTGAATCATGTTTATTTTAAAAATCTTAAGAGTTTCAGTAAGCTTCTTCTCGGGTGTCCTATTTTGGAAGATTTGACTGCTTTCGTTCTCTATATGATACCAGATGAGAGTTTTGCCATGAATAGAGATGCTAACTTGAATAGCACAATCACCTTGCCACCGACTCTTTTTACCTTTACAAAGCTTGTGGTTCTCAAATTGACGAAGTTTCGTTTGAATGGTGATATCTCTGTCGATTTTCCCTTGCTTAAGACCCTTCATTTGAATCATGTTTATTTTAAAAATCTTGAGAGTTTCATTAAGCTTCTTCTCGGGTGTCCTATTTTGGAAGATTTGACTGCTTTCGTTCTCTATATGATACCAGATGAGAGTTTTGCTATGAATAGAGATGCTAACTTGAATAGCACAATCACCTTGCCACCAACTCTTTTTACCTTTACAAAGCTTGTGGTTCTCAAATTGACAAAATTTCGTTTGAATGGTGATATCTCTGTAGATTTTCCCTTGCTTAAGACCCTTCATTTGAATCATGTTTATTTTAAAAATCTTGAGAGTTTCAGTAAGCTTCTTCTCGGGTGTCCTATTTTGGAAGATTTGACTGCTTTCGTTCTCTATATGATACCAGATGAGAGTTTTGCCATGAATAGAGATGTTAACTTGAATAGCACAATCACCTTGCCACCGACTCTTTTTACCTTTACAAAGCTTGTGGTTCTCAAATTGACGAAATTTCGTTTGAATGGTGATATTTCTGTCGATTTTCCCTTGCTTAAGACCCTTCACTTGAATCATGTTTATATCAAAAATCTTGAGAGTTTCAGTAAGCTTCTTCGCGGGTGTCTCATTTTGGAAGATTTGACTGCTTTCGTTCTCTATATGATACCAGATGAGAGTTTTTCCATGACTAGAGATGCTAACTTGAATAGCACAATCACCTTGCCACCGACTCTTTTTACCTTTACAAAGCTTGTGGTTCTCAAATTGACGAAATTTCGTTTGAATGGTGATATCTCTGTCGATTTTCCCTTGCTTAAAATCCTTCATTTGAATGATGTTTATTTTAAAAATCTTGAGAGTTTCAGTAAGCTTCTTCTCGGGTGTCCTATTTTGGAAGATTTGACTGCTTTCGTTCTCTATATGATACCAGATGAGAGTTTTGCCGTGAATAGAGATGCTAACTTGAATAGCACAATCACCTTGCCACCGACTCTTTTTACCTTTACAAAGCTTGTGGTTCTCATATTGACGAAATTTCGTTTGAATGGTGATATCTCTGTCGATTTTCCCTTGCTTAAGACCCTTCATTTGAATCATGTTTATTTTAAAAATATTGAGAGTTTCAGTAATCTTCTTCTCGGGTGTCCTATTTTGGAAGATTTGACTGCTTTCGTTCTCTATATGATACCAGATGAGAGTTTTGCCATGAATAGAGATGCTAACTTGAATAGCACAATCACCTTGCCACCGACTCTTTTTACCTTTACAAAGCTTGTGGTTCTCAAATTGACGAAATTTCGTTTGAATGGTGATATCTCTGTCGATTTTCCCTTGCTTAAGACCCTTCATTTGAATCATGTTTATTTTAAAAATATTGAGAGTTTCAGTAAGCTTCTTCTCGGGTGTCCTATTTTGGAAGATTTGACTGCTTTCGTTCTCTATATGATACCAGTTGAGAGTTTTGCCATGAATAGTGATGCTAACTTGAATAGCACAATCACCTTGCCACCGACTCTTTTTACCTTTACAAAGCTTGTGGTTCTCAAATTGACGAAATTCCGTTTGAATGGTGATATCTCTGTCGATTTTCCCTTGCTTAAGACCCTTCATTTGAATCATGTTTATTTTAAAAATCTTGAGAGTTTCAGTAAGCTTCTTCTCAGGTGTCCTATTTTGGAAGATTTGACTGCTTTCGTTCTCTATATGATACCAGATGAGAGTTTTGCCATGAATAGAGATCCTAACTTGAATAGCCCAATCACCTTGCCACCGACTCTTTTTACCTTTACAAAGCTTGTGGTTCTCAAATTGACGAAATTTCGTTTGAATGGTGATATCTCTGTATATTTTCCCTTGCTTAAGACCCTTCATTCGAATCATGTTTATATTAAAAATCTTGAGAGTTTCAGTAAGCTTCTTCTCGGGTGTCCTATTTTGGAAGATTTGACTGCTTTCGTTCTCTATATGATACCAGATGAGAGTTTTGCCATGAATAGAGATGTTAACTTGAATAGCACAATCACCTTGCCACCGACTCTTTTTACCTTTACAAAGCTTGTGGTTCTCAAATTGACGAAATTTCGTTTGAATGGTGATATTTCTGTCGATTTTCCCTTGCTTAAGACCCTTCATTTGAATCATGTTTATATCAAAAATCTTGAGAGTTTCAGTAAGCTTCTTCGCGGGTGTCTCATTTTGGAAGATTTGACTGCTTTCGTTCTCTATATGATACCAGATGAGAGTTTTTCCATGACTAGAGATGCTAACTTGAATAGCACAATCACCTTGCCACCGACTCTTTTTACCTTTACAAAGCTTGTGGTTCTCAAATTGACGAAATTTCGTTTGAATGGTGATATCTCTGTCGATTTTCCCTTGCTTAAAATCCTTCATTTGAATGATGTTTATTTTAAAAATCTTGAGAGTTTCAGTAAGCTTCTTCTCGGGTGTCCTATTTTGGAAGATTTGACTGCTTTCGTTCTCTATATGATACCAGATGAGAGTTTTGCCATGAATAGAGATGTTAACTTGAATAGCACAATCACCTTGCCACCGACTCTTTTTACCTTTACAAAGCTTGTGGTTCTCAAATTGACGAAATTTCGTTTGAATGGTGATATCTCTGTCGATTTTCCCTTGCTTAAAATCCTTCATTTGAATGATGTTTATTTTAAAAATCTTGAGAGTTTCAGTAAGCTTCTTCTCGGGTGTCCTATTTTGGAAGATTTGACTGCTTTCGTTCTCTATATGATACCAGATGAGAGTTTTGCCGTGAATAGAGATGCTAACTTGAATAGCACAATCACCTTGCCACCGACTCTTTTTACCTTTACAAAGCTTGTGGTTCTCATATTGACGAAATTTCGTTTGAATGGTGATATCTCTGTCGATTTTCCCTTGCTTAAGACCCTTCATTTGAATCATGTTTATTTTAAAAATATTGAGAGTTTCAGTAATCTTCTTCTCGGGTGTCCTATTTTGGAAGATTTGACTGCTTTCGTTCTCTATATGATACCAGATGAGAGTTTTGCCATGAATAGAGATGCTAACTTGAATAGCACAATCACCTTGCCACCGACTCTTTTTACCTTTACAAAGCTTGTGGTTCTCAAATTGACGAAATTTCGTTTGAATGGTGATATCTCTGTCGATTTTCCCTTGCTTAAGACCCTTCATTTGAATCATGTTTATTTTAAAAATATTGAGAGTTTCAGTAAGCTTCTTCTCGGGTGTCCTATTTTGGAAGATTTGACTGCTTTCGTTCTCTATATGATACCAGTTGAGAGTTTTGCCATGAATAGTGATGCTAACTTGAATAGCACAATCACCTTGCCACCGACTCTTTTTACCTTTACAAAGCTTGTGGTTCTCAAATTGACGAAATTCCGTTTGAATGGTGATATCTCTGTCGATTTTCCCTTGCTTAAGACCCTTCATTTGAATCATGTTTATTTTAAAAATCTTGAGAGTTTCAGTAAGCTTCTTCTCAGGTGTCCTATTTTGGAAGATTTGACTGCTTTCGTTCTCTATATGATACCAGATGAGAGTTTTGCCATGAATAGAGATCCTAACTTGAATAGCCCAATCACCTTGCCACCGACTCTTTTTACCTTTACAAAGCTTGTGGTTCTCAAATTGACGAAATTTCGTTTGAATGGTGATATCTCTGTATATTTTCCCTTGCTTAAGACCCTTCATTCGAATCATGTTTATATTAAAAATCTTGAGAGTTTCAGTAAGCTTCTTCTCGGGTGTCCTATTTTGGAAGATTTGACTGCTTTCGTTCTCTATATGATACCAGATGAGAGTTTTGCCATGAATAGAGATGTTAACTTGAATAGCACAATCACCTTGCCACCGACTCTTTTTACCTTTACAAAGCTTGTGGTTCTCAAATTGACAAAATTTCGTTTGAATGGTGATATTTCTGTCGATTTTCCCTTGCTTAAGACCCTTCATTTGAATCATGTTTATTTCAAAAATCTTGAGAGTTTCAGTAAGCTTCTTCGCGGGTGTCTCATTTTGGAAGATTTGACTGCTTTCGTTCTCTATATGATACCAGATGAGAGTTTTTCCATGACTAGAGATGCTAACTTGAATAGCACAATCACCTTGCCACCGACTCTTTTTACCTTTAAAAAGCTTGTGGTTCTCAAATTGACGAAATTTCGTTTGAATGGTGATATCTCTGGAGATTTTCCCTTGCTTAAGACCCTTCATTTCAATCATGTTTATTTTAAAAATCTTGAGAGTTTCAGTAAGCTTCTTCTCGGCTGTCCTATTTTGGAAGATTTGACTGCTTTCGTTCTCTATATGATACCAGATGAGAGTTTTGCCATGAATAGAGATGCTAACTTTAATAGCACATTCACCTTGCCACCGACTCTTTTTACCTTTACAAAGCTTGTGGTTCTCAAATTGACGAAATTTTGTTTGAATGGTGATATCTCTGTAGATTTTCCTTTGCTTAAGACCCTTCATTTGAATCATGTTTATTTTAAAAATCTTGAGAGTTTCAGTAAGCTTCTTCTCGGGTGTCCTATTTTGGAAGATTTGACTGCTTTCGTTCTCTATATGATACAAGATGAGAGTTTTGCCATGAAAAGAGATGCTAACTTGAATAGCACAATCACCTTGCCACCGACTCTTTTTACTTTTACAAAGCTTGTGGTTCTCAAATTAACGAAATTTCGTTTGAATGGTGATATCTCTGTCGATTTTCCCTTGCTTAAGACCCTTCATTTGAATCTTGTTTATTTCAAAAATCTTGAGAGTTTCAGTAAGCTTCTTCTCGGGTGTCCTATTTTGGAAGATTTGACTGCTTTCGTTCTCTATATGATACCAGATGAGAGTTTTGCCATGAATAGATATGCTAACTTGAATAGCACAATCACCTGGCCACCGACTCTTTTTACCTTTACAAAGCTTGTGGTTCTCAAATTGATGAAATTTCGTTTGAATGGTGATATCTCTGTCGATTTTCCCTTGCTTAAGACCCTTCATTTGAATCATGTTTATTTTAAAAATCTTAAGAGTTTCAGTAAGCTTCTTCTCGGGTGTCCTATTTTGGAAGATTTGACTGCTTTCGTTCTCTATATGATACCAGATGAGAGTTTTGCCATGAATAGAGATGCTAACTTGAATAGCACAATCACCTTGCCACCGACTCTTTTTACCTTTACAAAGCTTGTGGTTCTCAAATTGACGAAGTTTCGTTTGAATGGTGATATCTCTGTCGATTTTCCCTTGCTTAAGACCCTTCATTTGAATCATGTTTATTTTAAAAATCTTGAGAGTTTCATTAAGCTTCTTCTCGGGTGTCCTATTTTGGAAGATTTGACTGCTTTCGTTCTCTATATGATACCAGATGAGAGTTTTGCTATGAATAGAGATGCTAACTTGAATAGCACAATCACCTTGCCACCAACTCTTTTTACCTTTACAAAGCTTGTGGTTCTCAAATTGACAAAATTTCGTTTGAATGGTGATATCTCTGTAGATTTTCCCTTGCTTAAGACCCTTCATTTGAATCATGTTTATTTTAAAAATCTTGAGAGTTTCAGTAAGCTTCTTCTCGGGTGTCCTATTTTGGAAGATTTGACTGCTTTCGTTCTCTATATGATACCAGATGAGAGTTTTGCCATGAATAGAGATGTTAACTTGAATAGCACAATCACCTTGCCACCGACTCTTTTTACCTTTACAAAGCTTGTGGTTCTCAAATTGACGAAATTTCGTTTGAATGGTGATATTTCTGTCGATTTTCCCTTGCTTAAGACCCTTCATTTGAATCATGTTTATATCAAAAATCTTGAGAGTTTCAGTAAGCTTCTTCGCGGGTGTCTCATTTTGGAAGATTTGACTGCTTTCGTTCTCTATATGATACCAGATGAGAGTTTTTCCATGACTAGAGATGCTAACTTGAATAGCACAATCACCTTGCCACCGACTCTTTTTACCTTTACAAAGCTTGTGGTTCTCAAATTGACGAAATTTCGTTTGAATGGTGATATCTCTGTCGATTTTCCCTTGCTTAAAATCCTTCATTTGAATGATGTTTATTTCAAAAATCATGAGAATGTCAACAAGCTTCTCTATGGGTGTCCGATTTTGGAAGATTTGATAGCTCACGTTTCCTATATGGAACCAGCGAGATTTACAGTTAACACAGGACAGTCTAAAACCTTATCCAAGTTAATAAGAGCTGATATCTATGACTCTTTTGTTCCGTTTACAGCAATTTATAATGTCCAGATTTTAAAACTCAGGGTAAGTTACACATGATTTAGAGAAAGCGATGATAATTGTAGTCAGTTGGCCAAAATTGCGATTGTGGGTGTGGCGGTTGCAATCATTGCAGTTGTTGTGATGCGCATTGCAACCGTTACACATTAATTTTAATTGGGAAATGTTTGAAATACACCGTTACAAACTACTTGCTGTTAAGATTTTTTATTACATAAGTAATAGAGTTTGAAGTTCTGAAATTTTTAGATTTAATGAAAATATTCGAAGAAACGTGTGATGCTATTTCAAATAATTGGCAGATGGAGTTTGAAATGATGTTCAAAGCATGATTTTAATTCACATTGCAATTGTAGGTCAATACAATTTAAAACCATGTGTCAGGCAATTTGCCAGACTTTTATCTTTAAATATGATATTGTAACTTGTTTTCTTGTTTCGGGAACTTTTTGTTGTAGGTGAATAAGAGGCTAACAGAGGAAGATATCAATTTCAATTACACAAATTTTGAAAACTTAATCAATCTTGAATTGTTCATAAACGGCCCTCATCATTACTCGGAGGATGTAATGGGACTGCTCCAAAATTTTCCCAAACTTCAAATTCTTTTTATTGCTCAGGTTTTTGGTGATTCTGGATTGCTTTTGTTCATTACTCTTTTTGAATTGTCTCACAAATCTTATTTTGGTATTTGTTTTGCAGTGGATAGACAAAGGTTATCATTGGAAATGCCCAAATTCTGTTCCCAAGTGTATTTCTTCTCACCTCAGATCATGTACTTTAAAGTTTGAAGATATCGTAGTTGACCTTCGACTAGCACGATATATTTTAGAGAATGTGCCACCATGGTTTTAAATTGCGGTTGCTGCTGCGGATGCGGTTGCGGTTGCGGATGTCGTGGTTGCGGCCAATGCGGTCACTGCGTTGCGTATTGCGGCTGTTGCGGCGTAAAATTATTTTATTCACGCATTAAATATAAAAAAAATTGTAAAATTATTGTAATTATTTATAGAATGACATAAAGGCAAAGCAACTTGTTCTTTGTATTTGTAATTGGAATCTTAATACAGAGCAAAAGAAAACTTGACATAAAGTAAGATTCTTGTCTCCTAGATTATTTTCCTACTTGAAATATTATGATTCTGTACTTTTTGTGTAAGAAAATTATGTGTTGCAGCATGTTGCAGTAGAAATGCGATTCTGATGCGGTAAATACCGTTACGTTGCGGTTGTGTTGCGACAATGATGCGGTTGTTGTGTGTGATTTCAGTTCACACCGCAATTGCGGTCCGTTGCCGATGCGTTGCACGCCGCAACCGCAATATTGCAGCCGCATCAAGTGATGCGGACCGCAATTTCAAACCCTGTGCGCCACTTCTAGAGGACATGAGACTCACCGTATTTAATGCAGAGGTAAAATGGTATGCTTTCCAAGTATTAGCCTCGTGTCAAAGAATTTCTCCCAAATGCAAAATTTCAATTATGGGACAACATTCTTGACCATTTTTTTAAACTTTTAAGTTTATTTTTCTTTCTTATATGTTCTCTCACAAACAATGGTTATGTTATTTTGGGATGTTCTATTATATTTTTATATCTATTTAGATTTTATTACTCGCTACTATAGAAAATGAAGGTCCTTTTAATTGTGTATCTTTTAATATTTGAATATTTATAATTAGTTGGCATTCTGATTTTTAATCTTTGCAATAGTAGTATCTAGCTATATGTTGTTATCCAGTAAAAAAATAGTTATCTGTATTAGAAATAAACCTCGATCTTTAAGATAATTTGAATCAATCTTACATGAATGTGAATCAATATTTCTATTTGATTATGTCTTTCGTTCTTCATTATTCACTTGAGCGATTCAATCACACTTATTGCAAGATGATTCCCCCGCACAAAAATTTTGATAAAAAAAAATAATCTGAGAGAGAAAAGACAGAAGATGAAAATTAAGGTTTTGGAAGAAAAGAGATACTTAATTGAAGAATTCAGAGTTGTATTCTCTCACTTTTACAAATGAGAATGTTTCCTTATTTATAGCTGAGATTACTTACATATCAAGTAATCTTTATAACTAACTCAACAGTTAAACAGATACTAAATTCAAATTCTGTTGAATTTTACATACAGACTTAACACAAGGAATTATATACCAGTATGTTTTATTGTTATAACATTTCAAGAAGTCAAAGCTACGTGGCAATGTTATTGGCAACTAATAATGTAGCATTGGATTGTCTTATCATACTAATGATCAGGAGCGGCAATTTTTATTATGCTCTAACTTGAGGCTGAACTGCTATTGTAGCGAAGAGCTAAGCAATTTATATTTTCTATTGGATGAATAAATTACTATTTTATATAATAGTTTAGATTATAATTTTCCGTCTATTTTAAAGAATTTGCAAACTTGCCTTTTTACTTAATGAAGTTTTAAATTTCTCTACGCATAAATTTAGTACAGACTGTAGAAGCTAAAGGTTTTTTTATAAGTGAAAATATTACATAAGTTAGTAGGATTTTTGAACCACTCATAATAATTACAACAAGGCCTATGTCCCCCCTAAAGAACAACTACCACCATGAAAAAATAATGATCCTATCAACAATTACCTTAGGATTCCCTATCTCATTGTTGAACAAAATCTGTTTCCTGGACAACCAAATACGCCAACACACAGTGAATCAAATCATACAAGCATCCTTCTTACGACAAATCCCGCTCAGCTTGATAACCCAACCCAAAGTGATTGCAACAACTGTCATCACCAACCCAAGATGCCCTAACCCAAGACAGTATATGATCCCACGCCACTTTAATTCTAGAACATCTAATGAAGACATGATGGATGTCTTCATCCACGTTAAAACAAAAGACACACACCTTCTCCTGTAAATTAGTGATAATACCTCTCCTGACAAGATTTTTGCGCGTTGGTAATCTGTTTAGAAACCAGCGCCAACCAAAGACCTTCGCCTTCAACAGAATCCTCGTCTGCCATAAAACAACCATGGCCTCCTCTGTTTCAGGGTCCAATACAGACCCACCTGCGGTATGCATCAAGCCATCATAACAGAGAAACGATTAAACTCACCAATTGGCCATAGAACACCATCATCAGCATCCTTGAAGGGCCGAACATCATATAAGATTTGCATCAACTCGTCATATTCTAGTATCAAGTTGTTATCCTCCTCCAACGCAATGAATCCCAACTCGCAAATCCAAGTGTCACCAACCCAAACACCCAAATCCTTTATCACAAGGTGCTTAGTATCCGTTGCTGCATACAACCCAGGGAATAAACCTTGCAATGTGTCATTGTGTTGTTACCAATACACCTTGCTGTACATAATGGAAAAATACCTCCATCTCCCAACTTACATTTGATCACGTTCGCAAAACAACCATCATCCCTAGAGTCACCAATATCCATGATATCCCTCCACCCATGGTTTTAAATTGCGGTCCGCAACCGCAATTGCACCCGCAATATTGCGGATGCGGTTGCCTTCGCAACCGCATCGGACCGCAATTGCGGTGTGATTTGAAAATTACGCCTCCGGCTACGTTTGGAACCATATTAGATAATTTCAATCTTGTTTTCTCAAGTATTTTCATCTAAAATCAAAATATTAAAATCCTAAAACTTAATTTAGTTATTATGTAATGAAAAAACTTAAACATTAAGTGTTTTTCAACTTTGTATTTCAAACACTTCCTTATAAAAATTCACACCGCAATGGCCGCAATACGCATCGCAACACCCGCAATAACCGCAAACGCAACACTTGCAACCGTAACCGCATCTGCAGCCGCAACCGCAATTTAAAACCATGCCTCCACCACAAGGCTTCCATGTTCCTTGAACCTGCTACTACACCGGACATGATTCTTTGAACAACATTGTCGTACCTAAAGTTCAGTATTCCAGCCCAAATGGTATCTTTATCACTTACGAACCTCCAAAGCCATTTTGTGAGTAAAGCCCTGTAGAAACTGAAGGTTACTGAATACTTCTTATTGGTTGAGGATAATTTTAACGTGTACATTTTTTCTTAGTAGATATGCACTACTTAGGCTGCATTTTATAACATTCATAACTTGTAGTTCTTATGTATTAGAATATTAATACTAGAAAGGTGGAAGAACTTGTGTGCTACTAAATTTATGTTTGCATTGTGCAACTTCTTGGTTTTTTATGAATAATCAGTAAAATATTTGTATCTACGCATGTATATGTTAGAACTTGGAACCACAAGATTGATGAATAATTGAAAAATTTTGAGCGTGGAGAGGGGGAGTGGAATTGAGATAGAGAGATAATTGAGGGTGAGAAGTACATTTTCATTCACTACTAGATAATTGTGTTTTAGCTTCGAATTTAGCGTCGGCCACCGACACCGACGCTAATTAGCCTCGGCCAAACCCACGCTATTTAAACGCAAAAAAGCCATTTTATACTTACATGTTACCATTATTTTTATTTAATTCAGTAGACACGGCTGCGCCGAGGCTAGCTTCCTTTCTAATTTTTGAATTATTTTTTTATATATATTAGACACGGTTTGTATAAAGCTAAATATTAATTTATTTTGTAATAATTTTTATTTTATGTAATAGACATAGACGAATCGAGGCTAAATATTAAATTTTATTTTTATTATTAAGTAGATACGGTTTTACCGAGGGTAAATATTAATTATTTTATTAATGTATTTTTAATTTTATTTAATAGACACGGATTCACCGAGGCAAATTATTAAATAATTTTTTATTTGTATTATTAATTAGACACGGATAATTCAAGGCTAGCTGAAAATTTACAAGAAATAAAAATTGTTCCTAAGAGGATTCAAATACAAGACATTTAGGATACAACATACTCTTTTAACCAACTCAACTATCAGGTTTTATTGAAAAATTTACTTATTAAATGTATTTATTTATTGGTTTGTTCCAATAATAACCCAAAATATATTTTCCCTCTCTTCTTTTTCCCCTTTCCCTCTTCCTTTTCCCACTCTTTTTTATTTCTCTTACATTTTCCTAAAAGCTTAAACTCTTTCTTCTACAATTTTATTAACCTAGAATCAAACAACTGCAAGATCATCTTCGTACGAAAAAATAAAAAAATCGAGTACTTTTTCTTCTGATTTCGAAATAAATAAATCCGTTAGTTCAATACGAATTCGATTCTCTTTTGATTTTTCATCTCTTCGTTAGATAGTTGAGGGATGGGGTGAACCAACTGAAAAATCATCAATTATGTTCGTTTCATGTTCATCAGGTACTTCCCCCCCCCCCCCCCCCCCTTCTTTCCCTCTTCCTTTTTCCAATGCTTTTCATCTCTTGATTTGCTTTCATCTCTTAAGAACCAAAAACCCTAAGCATTGTCGGAGGAAGAAACTTTTCCAATTTATCACTATTACTATGCACTTCTTCTTCGTACACATTAGTGTATTTTTGTTAGCTTCTCCATAATTTTAATGGTTTCGCTTTACTAACTGCAGGACTTTCGAATTTTTTTTCTTCTCAAATTAGCATACTTCAATACAACCATTGGTTTTGCTTCTTAATTCAAATTTCGAAACCAGGTAACATCTCTCTCTCTCTCTCTGAACTTATAATAAATATAGGCCGATATGCGGTGTTTTTTGCCTGATTCCGCTATAATAATAAATATAGGCTGATATGCGATGTTTTTTGCCTGATTCTGCTATAATAGTGTCGCAAAGCGGCCGGTGTGGTGGAATATCCGCCATCGAGAATACTGGTTTGTAGAAGTAAAAAAAATCTTGGAAGTCAGTAAAAGTCTATTATCTGTATTTTAAACCTTACAGTGAAGTATGTTAAAAAGTGTAGGAAACAGTGAAGTATTTTAAACTTAACATAACTGATGCAAGCCCATCTTGATTTCTAGAACCTACAAAACATGTAGAGGCATATACTTGTGGGTTCTTAGAGATTAAAAAGTGTAGGAAACTGGGAAATATTGCAGAGGCACAAATTTCAGTTGTTGCTTACTTATGCCTTGCTCTCGGCTTCGTTAGGCTGGTAATGAGGCAAGAAACGTGCGTTCCTTGTTGTTCCTTACTTACGCAATTATGTGTGGCTATATATATTAGGTAATATAGGAATCGTGTTATTTTAGGGAACTTATTCAGTCATAATCTAACTATCGTTGTTGTAGTGTCCACCATTTCGGTTAAGCTATCAGGGACTTGGAGAGCCATTGTGTTTTGCAGCATTTGGTCCTTTTGCCTGTACTGATTTTTATTTTGTACAAGGCAATGCAATGTTATCTCAGTTACCTTTCATAGTTTGATTGCTGTTTTTGAATGATTTTAGTAGTGTGACGAACGGTTGAGTGGAAAAATCATGACTTGTTATTCTCTCATGCTGTTAGAATTAGTGAATGTTGTTAGTGTAGTACTTAGTGCATTGTGATTGTCTAGACCTGAGAAGGATTCAAGTCTAAAATGTTGTTTGAATTTTCTATTTTTATTAGCACAAAAGCATGGTTACTGGTAGTGATGATTCTTATTACATGCGATGTGCATTTTCATCTCTGATTCCTAAGTTTTTACCAAATAAGTTAATATGATTCAATTATGAACATTAATGCCTAAAGCAGAACTATTGAATGGCAGCATGATATGGTCCCCCTCAAGTTAGATAAATTCATTTAAGTTTTATTATTTCAATTATTTTCTGGATCATGGTTGATTAGTTACTAATAGTACTTATACTAATAGTACTTATATATTAGGTAAAAAAAATTCTACTGATATATGAATCGTATTATTTTAGGGAACTTTTTCAGTCATATGCTAACTGCTGCTTTTTAGTATAGGGTGGGTGCATGACATAATTGAGTACCACAAAGAACTTAAAAATAATCACTCACTCCTACTTTAATCGTTCATGGTTTACCAAATTAATTTTCAATCTTAATTACATGCATGAATTATGAATACGTGGAGTAATATCATCATGTCCAAATTCTTGAATATAAAGCTCAATTAGATGTGCCATCCAAAATACAAGCATCTTCAGAAGTTTCACTCGTGCTTAGTGAAATTCTGGCAATGCAGACAGCAGATTTCCTAACACATGTCAAGACATTGTTCTGCATAAACGGTTAAACGCAGAGGAACAACAGCAGACTGATACCTTGAATATCAGAACTTCCATAACACAGATGTTACGACATCTGATCCAACATGTTTATCATGAACCTTAACAGAAAAGTAAATTTGCAGAATGATAAAGAACACAGCAATTGTTAACCCAATTCGGTGCAACTCACCTACATCTGGGGGATACCAATCCAGGAAGAACACTCCACTATCTGTAGAACTGTTACAAAGGAAAACTCCCCCGTTTAAAACTTTATATCCTAATCTCTACCCAATGAAGACTTTATCAAATAACAACCTCTTTGATATGAGATACCCCACTCACTTCCCTTAATCACCAACTGTGATTTCTACAACATCCTTGTCAATACAAAATTCTGTCAAGCATACTTGACAAACAAGCTAACTCGAATTTGCTTAAAAGCTTCATCTAAGAACAATACACAATCCAATACCTCAAGGCTTATGGATCTGTGCGACACCTATATTTGCCACAATGCATCAACTGATACAAATGGATACATGCAACCTAGAGAGCCAACGACAACCCTTGTTTCTTACGCAAGAGAACTAGGTTACAAAAGGCATATAAAATCCTAGGTCTAAGTCTTCTTTTATAGGCTTCAGTTTCCTTGGGCTTCAAATCTTTAAACAAATCTTTCCTTGATCCACTGCTAAACACGCCTAGAAACTTGGAACAGATTTGAAACAGATTTAAACAATCTGTTATAGCAGCCAAGATGTCGAGTCTTCATGTTATGACATATCCTTCAACATCTCTGTGTGTAGCTGATTTGTTGATATTGAATCCTTTTGTTTGATAATGAGTTTTACCAAAATTTAATTCAAATCTTTAGAGTCTTCAATCTCCCCCTTTTGACAAATTTTGGCTAAAACTCTGTATTCGTGTCAACCTGAATAACCAACTCATAAGTATTAATTTAAGACTCCTGAGATTCCAGAAATCCTAACTTAATTTTTCTTTATGTTGGAGTGCATGAGGATGAGGATAAAACTCCCCCTAAACACATGAATATGTTCTTAACTCAGGACATAAGACACAAACGATACTTAGGACACGAAGAACACTGCAGAAATTCAGAAACTTCTTTCTCCCCCTTTTTAGCCAAAAAATTGACAAAAGTGTCTATAGCAGCTTCATATCCGGAAATGCCCCTTTACATACCCAAAGAACTCACATAAGGATCATTGAACCATTGGAAATGACACCAGTCAAGTCAAATAAAGCATTAACAGAGCACCGTCCAAAAGGAATTCCACTCAAGCACATAGCCAGAGAAACTTGTCTTATGTCTTTAACAATGTTCTGACATCCTGTTAGACATCGTCTACCAAAGACAACTTCTGTATTGAACAATACCTTCACAGTCTTATGATCACATTCTGCGGAGAAAAATAAATTCTCCCAAACCTAACCAATGATTCTTAAGCATCCATTAAGAACCATGTATTTTGAACTGTCAAGTTTCCCCTAACTTGCAACAGTACAATAATGTCAAGACAGGATTCTTGACATCTCATCCTCCCAGGACGGAAAAATAATCACAGCTTGCTTGACGCACAATACAAACTGGAACCTGAACTGCACCCCTGCAGTAATATACCTTAGATCAAGGAGCAACTCCCCCTATCTAAGATAACCAGTGCTCCTCCAATGAACACTATGCTGATGAATGGAAAACATAAAACACATCTTCATGTCTTCAAGAGCGCACCCTCTATCCAACCTACCTGCTGAACACAATCATCAACTCCACTTATTGCTTCTTCTTACAAGAACCAATAATCACTCACACATGAACACCATCATGCTTCCCGTGAGGACTCATTAGGATTACCATCCTAAATTAACAAACTCTTGGATTATGATCAAAGCTTCATTGATCCCCCTCTTCCAGAAACTATCCAAACACCAAATGAATTCCTCTTGAATTCTCATGTATAGCTCTCCTTGTTCCCTGAGATAAAATCCAATTGACTTGGAATAATCCACATTCCTCAAAGAGATACCATACCTCTTAGTTTGTTTTCTTTCAACGGTGTCAGATACCGTATACATGCTTCAGAACTTCACAGCTGCTAAACTGATCCACTTCCTTTTAGCATGACTTGCCAATAGGGGCGATATCCCCTCCATAAGCTTTTCATTTGACCTTAGCAAGGTCAATCAGTAGATAGACACCCAACAATCCAAGACATTCATTCCTTCATCATGCTCCAGTATGATAACCTGGAATACTTCTGATCAACTGGTGAATATCCATATTCAGACTTCCATGCAATCAACACATGATCCACTTCAGTCTTCTCTACACCATCCTTCCAAGGAAGCTCTTCTATTCCATCATTCTCCCGTATGAGATAGATACTCCTTAGACACGATGTAGGCAACAAGTTCCTAGACCATAACTTACGAATCCTCCTCCAAGGATAACCAACCAAAAAAATGTTCTAACATCAGTTAGGACATCCTTCACATATCACAAACACCACACACTATGGTTCTTGACATGCTCCACCAATGGACTTACTATCTGCATAGTAATCCAAACTGAAGATTTTCAAACAACACTGCACCGCCAGCTTGAACAAAGAGAACTTCAGAAACCCAGAGAGAAATAAACTCTCATCCACCAAAAGAAGGCATACTTCCATCCTCAACATAGAACTTCTACCACAAGCTCCAAGAGAACCAAAACCTCCTTATGTTTTCAACCAACTACCCTTCTGCACAAGAGCAATCAGTTTCAAGCATCCTGCTTGAATGCACAGTAAAGATCAACCAAATTCCACTTTTTGACTGATCTCTTTCTTTGTCAGAACTCCCACAAGATACACTGATCCACCAATGAAATCAGATCTTCAAGTCACATGAACTATTTTCCCCAATGCAAGACATCTTGGATTCACCAAGCCTCTTAGTCATGTAACATCTTCCCATCCACAACTCCCGCAAACTACATGAGATAGACCTTTTTGAAGCATCCATCACTTCCATTCTCCTGTAGATCACCTTATCTTAAGCTGATGTGCCACATCACCAGCTGAGATTCTGATGTTAAGCTAGATGTCAGAACATTCTGATATGACATCCAACTGCTGAATTCAGCTCCTCCTTCTGCCACTTAGAAGAACCTCCTCCCTATTACAGAACAAGAGTTTCATGCTCTCATAGACTTGATTCAACAACTAAGTTTAAGTAGACAACCTCCATCCTGCTTTGAAACTCCAAAGACTTCACACCTGCCACGTCTGAATCTTCAGAAGAAAAAATAGTCCTAGACTACACCATAGACATACCAAGGAATGCCACTTTCCTTAGTAGAGCAGTTTGTAGAAAGTCAGAGAAAACTGCCACTTAACCTTGACCTTCAAGCTGAGCAAGATCCCATGCTCCTAAGTACCTAGATCAGAAATAAACTGATCTAAGAAATAACCATCAAGATTATGATGTCTTCATCTTAATCTTCAACAGCATCAATGTCCAGACCAGTTTCTTGCCAGCAAACTCTCCAGAGATCACATGTTTCTGTCACACCAGACTGAAGCCCATTCTTAGGTCAACACCCAAGACTAAAACAGATGTTAAAGCGTATACAGTACCCCTCCCATGATTCTGCACAAACTCTGATGATGAGATGTTCAAACATCTTGTTGAACATCGGCAATCTTGACTTTCAAGGATAATCAATTAAATACTTGTGAATTCCACAAATAGAAATTGATCTTAAATCCTTGTCCAATAACCCTTCTTCACTATTGTAGCTAAGCTCCACTAGATCAATTCATGAACACTTATCAAGTATTCAATCTTTTGCAAGTATCTTCTTTGTCACACAGTGTTGAGATACCAAGGCTGCCACCCTTGACTCAAGTAACTAAGATTCTCTCTGAACGAATCCTATTTACCTCAACGATTCTGAGAACTCCAATCAGATTGGATCCACCCTTAGGGTTAAGAGAGATGAATACTTCCTTGCTGTTTTGGATAGTGAAAATAAATCACCTCCACTTTCTTCAAGTTGTGTTTCATAAAAACACCTTATAGTCAGAAGAATAACTAGAAGACTCCAAATGCACGACTGAGACGCCTTTATGAGTAGATTTGAGAGAATTCTCAAGTATCTTTCACAACCTAGCTGATCAATAATTTATCAAACTCCCAAAGCAAGAACTTGATAAACTTAAACTCAACTCCTCTCCTCTTCAACTGACTTCACACTGTACCATGGAACCAAGCTTCCAAGTACCAAGTCACCATAACATACATCTTCCAAAAACTCCCTTCATTCCATCGCTCCCGAATTTGAAATAAAAAGATGCAGATATCTTCAAATATAGAGGCCAACGATTGAGATCTTCCACCATCTGTCTTCAGCAACAACTCCAGAATCCCATAATTCTAGAGCTCTTCCATCAGAAACACATTCAGCGGAACCACCAAGGAACAAATTATGCTTGCCCTAATAAGATGTCAGAACATCTTATAAGACACCCCAACAAGAGAACTAGCCACTTCTCCTGCATTTGTTGTAGAACCTCCTCAGCAACATGAACAACCTATGGGTTGTTACCTTCGATCCAGAACATCTATCACATCCATTAATACCCTTGAGTATGTCTAAGTTGATTGATCTGATCTTCAAAACTTCTCCTTGTTTAAACGCCAGAAAGTATCTCCCAAAGATCTCATCCAGAAACAGACAGGATGCATGCTCTGATACCAATTAAAATTCTGGCAATGCAGACAACAGATGTCCTAACACATGTCAAGACATTGTTCTGCATAAACGGTTAAATGCAGAGGAACAACAGCAGACTGATACCTTGAATATCAGAACTGCCATAACACAGATGTTACGACATCTGATCCAACATGTTTATCATGAACCTTAACAGAAAAGTAAATCTGCAGAATGATAAAGAACACAACAATTGTTAACCTAGTTTGGTGCAACTCACCTACATCTAGGGGATACCAATCCAGGAAGAAGACTCCACTATCTGTAGAACTGTTATAAAGCTAAACTCCCCCATTTACAACTTTATATCCTAATCTCTACCTAATAAAGACTTTATCAAAGAACAACCTCTTTGATATGAGATACCCCACTCACTTCCCTTAATCACCAACGGTGATTTCTACATCATCCCTGTCAATGCATAATTCTGTCAAGCATACTTGATAAACAAGCTAACTCGGATTTACTTAAAAGCTTCATCCAAGAACAATACACAACCCAATACCTCAAGGCTTATGGATCTGTGCGACCCCTATATCTGCCACAATGCATCAACTGATACAAATGGAGACATACAACCTAGAGAGCCAACGACTCTCAAAACCCTAAACCCTTGTTTCTTACGCAAGAGAACTAGGTTACAAAAGGCATATAAAATCCTAGGTCTAAGTCTTCTTTTATAGGCTTCAGTTTCCTTGGGCTTCAGATCTTTAAACAAATCTTTCCTTGATCCACTGCTAAACATGCCTAGAAACTTAGAACAGATTTGAAACAGATTTAAACAATCTGTTATAGCAGCCAAGATGTCGAATCTTCATGCTATCACATCTCCTTCGACAACTCTGTGTTTAGCAGATTTGTTGATGTTGAATCCTTTTGTTTGATAATGAGTTTTACCAAAATTTAAGTCAAATCTTTAGAGTCTTCACTTGGAGGTGGAATTGATTGCATTTTATCCAAAACCTCATATATGAAGATATTCCTCAGAAAACTTCAGTTCCAGTTACCTTCATCCATAACTAAATCTACAACATTTGTTATCCCTTTAACTCCAATAGTCTAGATCATCACGTTTTGTAGTTTGAGTCTAAGCTCGACCCAAGAATCTTTTCAAGCCCTGACTTTAGTGCCCTTTCCAACATCTCAAGAGGACATGTCATCTAAGATAGGACAAATTCTCATTATATGCTTCCAAAGACTATAGTCATATGGCTTAGCACTTAGTTCTCTGCTTCTCTGACTCTGTCTGGTGTACTTTCCTCGCTTTACCTCACACCAAAGTGTATCGTCACCTCTTTTGTTATGTCATCTCAATTTTTCTATACATGGTTTGTTCATATGAATAAAGTTTCTCAAACCCAACCCTCCATGCTTTTTGGACTTTGTAAGCTCATTCCATCTTAATGTGTGTAGATGTTTGTCTTCCTCACTATCACCTCAAACAAAGGCCTTTTGAATTTTTTTGTATTTCTTTTTGGAAAGTTTTTGGGTCAGTAGTACTCATCATAGTATAGGTAGGAAAAGCTTCCAACACTGAATTGGCAAGGGCAACCCTTCTTGCAAAACATAGTTGTTTTCCTCTCCAGCTAGATAGTGTGTTCTTGACCTTCTCAATCAAATAATAGTAGTCATTTACCTTAGGGCTTTTTCCTGTCAAAGGCATCCCAAGATAAGTACATAACTCTGCACTTTGAGTTCAGACACTTTGAGTCAAACGCACCCCAAATAATATTTCTTTTGGTTTTCACGTTTTATATGTTTAGACTTGTCTGTTTGAAATTTTATACAATGTATTCTAACTTTTATACAATGTGTTCTAAATTTGGGTTTTCACGTTTAATATAATTTTTATACAATGTATAGCTTTTATGTGTTCTAACTGTTTGAATATCTTTAGTTTGTATTTGTCAGTTTATATATTATATAAGTTTTGTGTTTTAAATTATATATATATATATATATATATATATAGAGAGAGAGAGAGAGAGAGATCTATATTGTTTGGTTATTTCTATATATATGTTGGTACAAAGGACAAATAAGGTGGTAGTTAACATGTTATTATGTGACTAGTTTGAATGCAAAATTCTGAAAAAATTCCTTAAATATGATATACAAATTTTTTTCAAAAATAATTTCAGTCTTATTAATTATAATATTTTACAAGTCTCATGAAATGTATATTATTTACTTAATAAATCATTAAAATTACAATACTATGTATAACACATATTTTAAAACATAAACATAAGAGAAAACCAGAAGAAATAGTTGCAGCAGAAATCTAGTTAAAACATAAACATAAGAGAAAAAAGAATTTGCATTGTATATGTAGTTTGACAAGATATTTTTTTTTAATGTTTATTAGCTCACATGTTAATTATTTTCCATATAGAAAATGAATCGTACTTGGATGTATAATAGAGCATATTCCGATAGACACTGATTGAAAGAAGAGTTTGTTCGTGGGGTTGAAAAATTTGTGAAGAGGGCTTTGAAATAACCCATTTGTAAATCTGGGGGAGGGATAAGGTGGTCGTGCATAAATTGCAAGTGTCACAAGATAAGTACAACAACTAATGTAAGACTTCACCTGTATCGAGATGGATTTCAACCAAACTATTGGATTTGGACTCAACATGGAGAAGTGGAGCTCAATGTTGATACATCGGGTGGTTTAAATAGTAGTGAACATGTGCGTCAGGCTGACCAGTTTGAGGCAATGGATCAAATGGTGTATGATGCTTTTAGGCCTCATGGAGGTTTCTCTCAAGCGAATGATAACATGGAACAAGATGAATTTTTGGAGAATGAGTTTTCCAACGAAGAAGCTAAACAGTTTTATGACAAGTTGATATCTTTCAACAAGCCCATCTATGAGGGAGCTACCCAGTCTATTTTATCAATATCTACTCAACTTCTTGAAATTAGGTCTAACTGGCATGTTCCACAAAAAGGTTTAGATTTTGTTGCACAAATGCTTAAAAGTGTATGTCCAGTTCAAAAGTGTTTGCCTGAGAACTATTACCAAGCATCACAGTTGGTGTCTAACTTAGGGTTAAAGGTTAACAAGATTGATTTTTGTAAGAATGGTTGTATGTTATACTACAAGGATGATATCAAGTTGTCTGTGTGCAAATTTTGTAATGCTCCTAGGTTTATTCCTCGCAAGATTGGCATGGAAAAGTACAAAGATATCCCAGTGAAGAGGATGTTTTATTTCCCAATCATTCCTAGATTACAAAGATTATACGCATCAACCGAGTCGGCAACTGAAATGAGATGGCATCACATGAACAAAAATAGTTCCAACATCCTTCGTTGTCTGTCTGATGGAAAAGCGTGGAAACATTTTGATGATGTATATCCTGACTTTGCTAGGGAACCCAGAAATGTAAGATTGGGTATGTGTTCAGATGGATTTACTCCTTACATTCAAGCGACTACTTCTCCATACTCATGTTGGCCAATAATAGTTACTCCATACAATCTTCCCCCTGAAATGTGCATGACCAAACCATACTTGTTTCTGGCTTGTCTCATACTCGGACCTCACAATCCTAAATTAAAGACAGATGTCTACTTGCAACCATTGATTGATGATCTATGTCTGTTATGGTCCAATGGAGTTTTAACATATGATATATATATCCACAAAACAAAACGTTATCATGAAAGTCTGCTTGATGTGGACAATTAATGATTTTTCGGCCTATGGAATGTTATCTGGATGTGGAACACAAGGTAAGCTTGCATGCCCTCATTGTATGGAACACACAGATACTTTTACCTTGAAAAGTGGCCATAATAATTCCTGGTTTGAATGTCATCGTTCTTTCTTGCCAACTAATCACTCTTTCAGAAGGAGTAAAAGAAGTTTCATAAAAAATAGGGTTGCGAAAGACGACCCACCTCCCATTTCCACAGGGCAAGATATATGGTCGGTAATAAGTAATTTTCCAATAGTGACTGAAATTGGACGGGAAGCCAAATGGAAAGAGTTTGAAGGGTATGGAGTTTATCAAAATTCGAAAAAGCGAAGCATTTTTTGGGATCTCCCATATTGGAAGGATAACTTATTAAGGAACAACCTCGATGTGATGCCCATAGAAAAAATGTCTTCGATAATATATTTAACACACTCATGAATGTTAAGGAAAAAATAAAGGATAATGAAAAGGCGAGAGAAGACTTGTCTAAATTATGCTTTCGTGGGGACTTGGAGCTTCAACCCTTAGCTAACGAAAAGAGGGGTAAACCAAAGGCAAGCTACACTCTGACCAAACCTGAAGTCAAGTTGGTTTGTAAATGGCTGAAGGAATTGAGAATGTTAGATGGTTATGCTTCAAACCTCTCTAGGTGTGCCAATGTCGAAAAGGGTACGGTGCATGGGATGAAGAGCCATGCTTATCATGTTTTCATGGAGTGTTTAATCCAAATTGCATTTCGTTCATTGCCATATTTGGTTTGGAAACCATTAACTGAGCTAAGTCAATCCTTCAAAGATCTTTGTTGCAATACGTTAAGGATGGATGACTTAGTTAAGTTGGATGAGAACATTTCAATTATCATATGCAATTTAGAAAGGATTTTTCCACCGGGTTTCTTTGACTCAATGGAGCATCTTCCAATCAATCTTGCTAAAAAAGCGATGCCAGGTGGTCCAGTACAGTGTCGATGGATGTATCCATTCGAAAGGTATTTGTTGTGGTTGCTTTTATTTAGCGATTACTTGTTTATCATATCTTAATAGATGTGGTATGATTGAATGTGTAGATTTATGGGAGTCTCAAAGAGGGCAGTGACAAATAAGGCTAGAGTTGAAGGTTCCATATGCACCGATTATATACATCGTGAGACAAATTACTTTTGTTCTCATTATTTCAACTCATTAGTTTGTTTCCAAACACAAATATTTGTAACAATCCTTGTTCATACCATGATGACATCCTACCTACGATGTCCCTCCTACGTAGTGGTGGCCGACCCAGTGGGAAGTCTGGAAAACATTACCTATCAGATAAAGAATGGAAGTCTTCACATGTACATGTCTTGATAAATTGTGATGAGGTCAAACCATATCTTGAGTAAGTATGCATCATAATACATCAATCAAGATCTTGATGCATATCATGATAAATATTAACTTATGAATCGTGTCGTTGATTGCAGCATATTCTTAGAGAGTCACTCTATAAATATAGAAGATTCATCTGGACAAATACATACAGAGTTTCCCATATGGTTGAAGAAATATGTAAATGAGAAGACAAATGGAGTTACCAACAAAGACATAATTGCCTTATCTCATTGTCCTTCATCATTGGCAATATCTTGGAACATGTACTTTGTAAATGGGTATAAGTTTCATACCAAAGAATGGAGCAAAGGTGAAAAAAACTGTCAATTGTGGTGTGCACGTGAAAGGTCTCGCTGAAGGAGGAAAAGATGATTTTTATAGTAATCAAACATATCTATGAACTAGATTAATTTGGTTTGAAGGAGAAGATTCCACTTTTTTATTGTGAATGGTTTGGCCCAACAAAGAATACGGGCACAAAGGTTCATCCACAATATAAAATTGTTGATATTAAGATGGATAAGCATTATCGTCCTTATGATCCTTTCATCCTTGCGCAAAATGCAAGACAAGTGTATTATGTCCCATATCTAGGAATGTGTAGAGATATGCGTGGATGGTGTGCGGAAATCGCCACAAAACCAAGGGGTCATGTGATGATTGATAACATAGAGGATGAAGTGTCGTATCAGTCTGATGGGATGTTACCTATTCTACCCACTATTGAAATTGAATCAATATCTTGTTTGCGTGACGACACACAAGTAGATGTGTTTGAAGAAATTTTTGATACGTAGTGAAGCAGAGATAGGATATTGATTGAAGATGCACTAATGTGTTATATTTTATTATATGTATTTTGTACTCCAATATCCACGTTTAAATTAATGTCAGACTTGATTGTTGCTCATCCGTTAGAGTAAAATGCAACTGATAAATAAGAATCAGATCCACAATTTTGTTTCCTTTATCTAACAACCCAATTTTGGATGAATATGATATGATTATTTCTCTTTTTCCTAAGTGTTACTGCTCTAAATTTGGGACGAATATGATATGATTATTTCTCTGTTAGCTTGAAATATCTTGATTCTCAATCTATATGATGTTTTAGTATGCTTGTTGTTTAAAGATTATTGAATAATTTAAAATCATACTGATTCTAATTCCTTTTGATTATTGTAAATTTTAGTCATCATGGTTTTATTTGAAATATTATAGATCTGTAAGCTAATTCTTTTTGTATTTCCTTATAAAGTAAAAACATATACTAATTTAGAATCTCTGACCAAAACATATCTTTTACTACCCTCTTTTTCAAGTGCCTTACAAATGACCACATACACTGTTGTGATACACTGCTATGTATGTGTGCTAAATTTATTTATAGAGTTTAAAAATTATAAAATCTAATCAGAAAATGCCAGGGTATATAACCATCAGAATTATAAAATCTAAATTTATTTAGTTAAAGAAATATGCTAGTATAAAATATTTACTTAATGATATAAAGATTATTTTAAGATGCATTTTATAGTTGTTTCTTAAATTATTATTATATTTTTGTATAACCGTTTTGCATTTTATGACAACAGATGACTAACAGAAGTGGAGGTGAGAGAGGAAATGCAAATTCAAAAAAAGGAAAATCTAAGTGCTTGGAACCAGGAAAGCTTATTAATAATCGGAATAGCATGTTTCGGAAGAAATTTACATTTGTTTAGTCGTCACAAGCTACTACAGCACTGACTCCATCAACAACTCGGACTCCATAGACATCTCTGACTCCATCGTCGGCTTCGACTTCATCGCCAGCATAGGCTGCACCGGTGCCACAGGCTGCACCGATGTCGCGGGCCGCACCACCATCACAGGCTACATCGTCATCTGCACCTACCCATGCCTCTACCTCTGAGATATTTAGGTTTAAGCCTACTCCAAGTTTAAACATTCAAAGTGTGGATGGCCTTTTAGATCATGCCTCACGTGAGGTTCCGATGGAGGAAAATGAAGAGGAAAGTGAGGATGAGGATGGGGATGAGGACGAGGATGAGGTGGTCGTGGGTGTAGGAAATGTTCCCTCTCATTTGACAATAAGAGATGATAATGGAAAGGTTATTTTACAACTTTGTGGTAGCGGGTAAGTTTAAAAAATATGTTTCAAACTTGAATAACATTATTGTTTCAAACTTAAATTATAAGTTTAAAATTTTATTATTGACCATACAAGATAAACTAAGATGTTGCAATGTAAAATAAACATATGATATTTTCTCAAATTCTAACAGGCTTCAACATTATATCATATGACATTATTGGTTTCATTCAATATTGCAGGCTTGTTCCGGCCAAAGAAGAGACAAATGCCATTAATTATGCGATACACAAACAGTTTTATAAGGGTTTCTATAATTGGACTGCAGTTTCCGATGATGTCAAAGAAAAATGGTTTGCTCTTTTTGCAGTAAGTATTTTTGAGTTTTGACTCTTAAGATAGTATATATTTTTGCTTCTTTAGTGATATGGTGCATTAGAATTTGCAGTTATGGCTGGCTTTGCATACTGAACAATATCGAAAATATTTAATTGCTTCTGTCCAAAAGCCTATGTTTGTGCTTTATGGGGCTGATACAATGTGTAAATATGAGAGTTTCAGAAATAAACCCTTCAATGAACCGTAATAATGATGTTAGTTACTGTGTGAATGATTAGTATTATAATAATTTTTTATGGTTCCTTTTCAGTTTTCACATTCAGAACTCATTTCTAAGAAAAATAAATCAATCAGTGTTAAAAAAACATTACAACATACAAGTATTCCTTGCTTTTTCATTATGCGTTTCAAAATTTTTTCTTCCTGAAATTGAAACTTTTTCTTCCTGAAATTATTTTATAGGGAACGAAGATAATCCTGTGGATATGACCAAATTTTTCAAGTAAATAATAAACAAGCTGTAAAAGTCTTTAGATGCAGTTCAGTAGTAAAAATAGTAATATCACTACAAGAAAATCTGCTATTAGCTACCAAATATTTGCTAGAGTTATTTGTTCAAGCCAATTTGTGGCTGATTGGATGAATTTTCAGTCGCTCCTAGAAATACACGAAATAAAATTTGTGATTAGCTTTTCTAAATCACAACTCCTCATCCCCACTTAAAAATATCCCCCCAAATTCGTATCCGCCCATATTTTCCTCAAAATCTTACTCTGAACCCATAAATAAGAAACCCTAGATCCGCAAAATACCAATCAAATCAAGCGATTGAAAGAGGGATTCAAAGCATCAAAGTAAAGCAAGCAAGAATTAAGGTTCAGAAGGTGTGAAAGAGGAGAATGCTCACAAAATTGGAGCAAGTCCGTGTTCGATCTCCTGGTGAAGGTAAAACCTCTGGTTCTTCTAGTTCCTCTCCTTCTTTTGCTTCTTCTGTGCGTGATATGATTGAGCGTTTGTGTAGGCAAAATACGGAATCCGACGGCGAAAATGTGTTGAAATTCGATGAATCAGGCGTCGACATTAATCAGTTACTCTTTTCGATCCCTTCCCAATTTTGCTTTGCTGCTTTGTGCTCTGCGATGCGTGTGCGTTTGATGCTGTGGGTATGTGAGATTTCTTATGCTTTTCGTGTATGTATGATTGTGAGCTCTTGTTCTTGTGAATGTTAGTGAATGTTATGGTTTTGCTCTCTGAATGAATGTTGTTGTGCGTTTGATTTTGTGAACTTTCCATTCTTGTATGAACATGTCTGAACCAGTTTTTGAAACTTGTTAAAATTGTTTAATTCTTGTCTTAGAATTGTGACTCCTCATGATGAATGCTATTTCCTTTCTGATTTAAACATGTTTGTGACTTGTTTTGGAGTAATTGAATGTTGTCTGAAAATTATTGAGGGCAGTTTTGGAAAATTTTGATCTGATTTTTGATGATTCACGAATTGATGAATTTGTCCTGATGTTTCTAATCAAACATGTTTTCTTTTCCTTTTTCCAACTCAGGTCAACGATTTCGTCAAGATGCAATAGCTGGAATTGCCAGAAACAAAGCCAAGTGCTCAGACTTGTGAAAACTTCTATAAGCAAGAAAATGGTAAGCCACTTCACCTTTGAAACCTCACAGCTTGTAAAAGTTCTGCATCATGTTCTCTTTGCACTATTGTGTGAAATCAATTTGTGATAAGTTGTTGAGTGCAATTTTGAATTTATTTTCTCATGAACATTTGTTAACAGCTTGATTTCTTTATTACCTCGTGTTGGTCTTGTTCAAATTCTGTACGTCTTTTGAGTTTTGCAATGTTTTGTCTTGAATGTAGGTTGGATAATGTTTGGCTTTTGGTTCTTTTTATTGCAAAAAGTGGGCAGGTTGGATTTATTGGATGTATGGAATTGGAAGTGGTGGGTTTTGATGCAGCAAGCTTTTTTGTAGACAGGATTTCGTACGGTTTGAGTGGGATGTTTGGTTTTGTTTGGAAATTAATGTCAGGTTTTAACTTGTGGAGGTTTTTGGGTTAGGTTGTTCTTGTGGACTTTTAGGAGGGTCTTGCATTTTCTTGTCCTAGTGGTTAGCTTTTCTAAAAAAGTTTGTGATTAAAATTTCTTGAGCTACTGATAGCACCATGTTCCTTGTATTTCCAGGTTCTTATTGAGTTCTCTAGTGATGGTGATGTCGTGGAGGTAGCTGGAAGCTTCAACGGCTGGCATCACCCAATAAAGATGGACCCTCAACCATCAACTAGTGTTATAGACCATGGTGGATCAAGGTTCTAAATATTTTAAGATCATACGATTCTTGTATTTGTTTTGAGGCTTCAAATTCAATTCAAATTTCAAGTATCAACAATTGGCTGATTAGTTTATTTTCCATCATATCAGATAAGTAAGAATTAATATGTCTTAGTAAAATATTGATATCTTCAATTCTTTGTGATTATATCCAGAAAATCCAGATTTTGGTCAGCGATGTTGTGGCTATATCCAGGTGTATATGAGATGTGTGTATCTTCCACTAAAGTTTAATTGAATTTACATAGAGCTTAAATACTTGAAGATTTAATAACTACTTGTTTGTTGTAGATAAAATTTGTTGTTGATGGCCACTGGACAACCGATCCTCAACGGGAATCAGTAGGAAAGGGTCACATATGTAACAACATTTTAAGAGTAGATAGATGATGCGGTCTGGTTCAGGTCATAACTGCCAGATGTATATAACAAGGTAAGATGATAATTTCCATCTCGATTGTTTGTAATAATCGATTAAAATGTTTCTAGGTATACGCCAAAAGTAACAGAATCAAACTAAGGATCTTAAATTTAATATTATTGTGGACTGTTGTAGGGTACATATCAATTCAAGATAATGGTTTGCTGTGAACTTCTGCATTATCAATTTTGACAGCAATATGAAACAAGAGAGAACACAAGCATGCAAGAAATATCAACAATTGGATTGAGTGTCTTCTAATACCATTTAGTATGTGCATTTAATTTTGATATTAGTGTTTTTGAGGCCTATCTTCCACGAATGGGCAATGATTTGTTTGTAGTTGGGAGAAAATCGACCATTAGGCGTGGGCTAATAATAGTGAGGGATTTAGATAGTTTTAGAAAGAGGTCATTGGTTTTTTCCTTTTAATGTCCAAACCTCTTGTCATTTTTTGTGGTTCATTATAAAAGCGTCTCACAAGAACCATGATGCAAATTCATTTTGCTGAGCACTGTAAATTTAAGATGCGATGTAGTATGATGGATGGCATCAAACTAATATTTTTTATTAAGTCAAATTTAAAGAATTAGTTAGACTCATTTAAATGGTGGCTTCTAAAGTGATGATTCAATTAAGCCTATGTATGTGTTTGGAAACAAGGTGAGTTACTGCCACCTCACGTTTCACACTCCTTCCACCACCGTGATTTTTAAGAAGCTACTATTGTTAGCATTTACTAACCATGTGTTTGGACGGTGTTTTTTTTTTCCAGAATTCCAAACATAAACTATGTTTGGAATTTTTAAAAGACACAGAATGTTTAGCAAAAACTAACAATAGTAGCTTCTTACAAATCATGGTGGAAGGGGTGTGAAACGTGAGGTGGCAGTCACTCACCTTGTTTCTGGCTTTGCTGAATGACATATATGTGTACAATGCTGATATTAGTTTCTTCATGTTTCTCATTCCACTAATTTTATGTTTAACCATAGTGATGAAATTGAAAAGCTTGAAGCTGCTAAGACAGAACTACAAAACCAAATCGCAGATGAGGTATCAGTTGATTTCCTTTATGAATAACTTTGCTTATGCGTTGGAATTATTTTCCTCGAAATCAATAGAAAGTTTTACTTTCTGTTGTAGGTGAAGGAAAATGAAAAGCTGCAATCAAAGATAGATGAACGAAAGAAAGACTTGCAAGAGCGGCGTTTGGCACTTGAGCAAGATGTATGTTCATCGCGAAATGAGTTATTCGTTCTTTTTCCATAATAAATTTAAGATTCTGTCACTAAGATTCATTTTCTTTCAACAGGTGGCTAAACTAAGAAACTCAGTTACGGTTTGAGCACTGAGCACTGTGACCCTGTTTTGGTTTCTCAGAAGGTTCGTGCCGGTGTTTACAGAGGTGTGACTACTAGTCAACTCGATGAATTGGCCGTTGAGACCGCCGCCGGCATGGCTGCTAACCACCCTGATTATGCATCTGTAATTTTTCCCGCCGTTTTTAGGGTTCTTTTTTTCTCACCTTTACCCTGCTAAGAAAAATTGTATTAATAATATTTTAAAATTTTAATTGTTTATTTACAGAAATGTTTAACTATCAACAATTATGATATCCTTATTAATTGTTTTTTTTTGTTTTTTTTAAATTTAAGTCTAATTAGTTTTGATTAAAATTTATTATTAAAAAAAATAAAAGCTTAACTAATTTTGGTTAAAAATAATTTTAAAAAAATCTAAATAAAAAAAATTTTAAATTACTATAAAGTTTAGCTTGAGATTTACTATGGAATTTTGGTGGCAATATTGTAACTGTATAGCTGGGGAAACATAACTCAATACTGACATTTTGCTACGATTTAGTTGTACTTTAGCTAGAAATTTTAATAAATTAGTTTGAGTTTTGCTAGAAAATTTTGGTAAAGATGATTAGCCACCCAATCTATGCTACGACATATATTGTAGGTAATTCGTAACAAATCTCTATCTAATTCTGTTTGATAGAGATTAGCTACAAATTAACTGCTGTTTCAATCGTAGCAAACCCCAGATTTTCTTGTTGTGTATGTGTAATCAAATAATTTATATACAAATCACCATTTCTTTACTTTCATTTCATTGTGGGAAATGGAAGGATGACTTTTGCAGTAAAACTAATGAACAACTTTTAATTATTCTATGCTGTTATTTTCCTGGCAACTTTCCCTTTGAAATTCCTCACAAAAGTACCCCAATAAAATATAACTTTAATGAGAAAATCTGATGCATTTGGTTGGGTGATTGTTGAGATAATTGACGCAAGGTTATCATGTCTTAAATTTCAAATCAAACAAGAAAGCCAGGACAAAATATATGGATAAATAAAGTAACATACAAAACCCCAATTAAAGGGAATTCTACTACTAGTTGGTTGAGTTTCTAACATGTTTCTTTTGCAAGTGAAGTTAACTTCACTTTTCCTTTTTCTTCATTTGTTGAGTTTGGTGAAAGAAAGTATATGGTTAGATTAACAAGAAACCAACCAAAACATCATGTTCAAATCTAATCATTTCTCAATGCAATCTCAAAATTCAGAATTAAACCGAAAATAACTATTGTGTTTATACGATGCTATAGACATATTGTCTTGTGGAATTTGTATAACTATTTTTTATATGAGTTGTGATTGACAACACTTATACTGTCTTGTGGAATCTGTGCTTTTCACCAAAGATATACGTCTTGTGTGGTTGAATGAAAATTTCATATCACATATCATATCTGAAAAAGAATTAGACGATAAAGTAGAATATAGTATCATGTTAGTCTATAAATAATTAAGTATAATTGTTTCTGGACTACGTGGTGAGAAAACATTAATTCTGATGTAAGTAATGTTTATTTTAGGAATCTCCATGGTATGTCATCTACTTTGGTCCTACTCTATAAAAGATAATAAATGTTAATTATACTATTTTAATTATTTTCAGGACAAGGTTTCATGGGATCCTCGACATGAGATGTTAGTCAAGAAACCTTTTTATTCAAAGGCAGTCATTCGACTAAATGACATAATGAGAAAGGTGAGGTTAAGAGGGACCAGTCCTTCATGGATTGGTGAGGATGCTTGGAATGAGCTTCAAACTTATTGGAAGAGTGATGTGTTCCTGAAATTGTCCTCTCAAAATAAGGCCAATCGAAGTTCGGTAACAGGAGGAGCAGTCCACACCTCAGGCCGTAAGGCTCATATCGATGTAGCGCTTGAGCTTGTAAGTAATAAATTTGATTTTTGTTTCAACCTTTAATAATTTATACTGTCAAATTTACTCAAATTTATATTTGTAGTTCTAAGAACTTCAAAGGGATGTGCAGCCTGATGAGTTATTTTTAAAGACCTATAAGAGGAAAAATGGAGAATGGGTTGATCATCGTGCTGAGTCTACATATGTAAGTTTTCGTTCATTTTGAACTCAATTTCAATTGGTGAAGTCCTATAAAAAAATAGGAATCCATGGTTATATAGATTTCTTATGTACTGTTTTGTGTAACTCATGTCAATACAATTGAAATGTTGTACTAAACTTCCCATGTTTCATAATCTGACACATGTGAAACTTACATTTTTCTTTAATATGTGGTGTTGGTATTACAACAAATGCGTGAATGGTTCTTATCATGTTTACATACACCATCCATTCTTTTTTATAAGCAAATTTTAACTTTCTAGATTCATTGGATAATTAATGTATCTAGTCTATATATTGTCCAAATACAACATTTATTCAATGAGCCTAAAAAGTCAAATTTTGCTTATAAAAGAGAATGGAGGGAGTAATTATTTCTAAATGACTACATGTTCACAAATTTATTTGGTATAGTTTACTCTGTATTTGGTAAAGTGGTTGCTATAATGGTTCTTATCAACCTATATTTAGGAATGACTCATTTTTCAGTTTTACAGTCCACTTTTAAAGAAAAAGTTGGAGATGATGTCGAGAGGTTAGATGGAGGGACTGTTTTTAAGTTATGGACAGATTCTGCTGGGGGTCGTAGTCGTGGTTGGGTCTATAGAACGGAAGATTTAGCTATCAATCTGAAGCAAGGATCCACATCCTTTATCCAGCAACCACAAAATTCCCATGGATATATGTTTGTGACATCCTTTGAATCAGAGAGAGCAGCTAGAATCAAAGCTGAACAATTGGTTGCAGCTACAGCAGCTCGACTCCAAGAGGCTACCGAAGCTATTCGGGCGTCAAATGACATTGCTCGGAAGGAAACAATACAAAATATCTAGCGTCTAATGAGTTTGCAAAAAAGATGGAGTCTGAATTGAATGCTTTGAAGGCATTTATCATGCAAAAGCTCCATACTCTAAATGGTCAATATGCTAGTGTTGTCATTCGACCGTCAAATCCTCACTATGATGATGATTTGGATGACCAATCATTAAGTGAAGATTGATCACGTAGTGTTAGTAGAAGAAGTCTCGGATGTATTTTTTTTTGGACATGATCTTCAATGTATTCCGACTTTTTAGGGCTGTTTTTTGTTGTAGCTATGCCTACTTTTTTTTTTCAATCTATGTAATATTTGGATAGTTGTTACTTCAAATGTGCTATATTAAAGCATTATGTCTTTTTGCTTCTGAATTTTATGTGTCATTTGCTTATTATATATATTTTGTTGCACGTGCTTTTGTTTTTTGGTTGTTTTTTTAAGGAGAAGACATGATATGGTTTGTGATCTTGATAAAATTTATTGAAGGAGAAGACATGACATGACATAATTTTTATCTATTTGAATGATCTATTGCCAAACATGGTCAGTATCTATAGATTATACACACATAATTGTTATCTTCTCTATGGAAACACATTATTGTTATCTTCCTAATGCAGAGAAAGCCAAGACAACGACGGAGAAAGCCAAGTGTGTGGTTGTTCAGGAAAAGTATGTTACCGTAGAGAAAGGGAAGACTTCTGCAAAGGATGTTGCACTAAAGGCTTCTCAACCTAAGGTTATCTTCTCTATATTCATACCTTTTATTACACTTTTTCTCATTTTATTATGTATAAGCTATATATTGAGTTTTGATTTTAGGAAGGTGAAGAAGTCTTGCCATCATCTGAAGGTACCGCCAAAAATGTGAGCAACTATAGAGATAAGTTTTGTTTCTATCATCAGAATGAGAAAATATGAGGTATGCAATTTGACCTTGTATTTAGAGCAATTTCTATCTATTTCTACTATTTATGGGTTAGCTCAAAATCTATACTTATTGTGTTTCCTTCAACTATTGTAATGTTAGAATGGAGTGAGTTGAAACTGTTAATAACAGACAAAAATGGTTGTGTTTAGTTAGCTTCAGATGCTGGTAGAATTTGTCGTCGTCTTGTCATTGCTGAGAAAGGAGTATCAAGAGTCAAAGCTTATCATATGAAAGAGTTAAAGGTACTCTTATCATATGCTTTTATATTGAAATAGAGAATGAAAGTTGTTTATGAGAAAATTAATTTAAATGTGTTTTCAGGATGGAGTGTACACATTTCGTGACTTTTTACGTAATGGCTTGATTGAGTATCTTGATGTCAACAAGGAAAACAATGCTATGTGTGTTTTTCTTAAAAGTTACATTCTCAAATAGGATATGGGTTGTCAATAAGTCTTAAATTGTGAGTTCTAATTGTACTCTTTGTTTTAGTTTTTTAATAGAATCAATTCATGAGGTCATCCCGGTTTTTACTTTTTTAATGGAAAAAACAAGGGAATAAAGGAAAATTGAGTATGTTTTATGTGACTGTTGCAATTTTGTTGCTTAATTCCCTAAGTTATAGAAATGATATTACGTATTAGCTATATAAAAAACAAAAATATAGGTTTGAGTTGCAGTCTAATAACATGTATGTCTATTATAGATAGTCTATCATACAATTTGGTTATATAGTTACAACATTTTATTTTTGTTTGTCTGCATAACAATCGTGATAAAATTTCTTCCATCATGTTCATCGGTGTTCACTTTTCTCTTTAGATTCGTTATGAGATTGATTGTTATGTTTAATAATATATTTTCGTTCAGAAGGTTGATTCTAATATGAAGGAGATTCTAAGAGAACAAATTGCAAAGCGAGAGACAAAAAAATTGTATGTGTTTCTCAATCTGTTTTGCATTACTTCTTTTATTTTTCTGTTGTCTACTCATTGCAAATAGTTTCATGCTTAATGACGGGATAATCTTTTTCCAGGAAACAAAGGTTTTATAATCTTGGAAATATGGACATCACAAACAAACAGGATTGCAAGAAAGTGTTTGTATCCCCTATGAGGCATTTAACAAAATGTTTCACTCTCCAAGGCTACAACATGGTTGTGAGTATTTTTTTAAGATACAAATTTGTATTTGATGCATATCTGTTCACTCATACCAGAGACGAAATATAGTGAATCCATTTATCTATGATTTCTATATGCAAATATAATGTGTACTTTCGTATTATAAATGATATGTTTTATGGACTGTGTCATATCAGTGTGAGCCTTTGACATTCATGTGCATTATTAACTTACATGAGCCTTTGAAATTCATGTGCATTATTAACTAACATGGTCTCCATATCAGATGTAGTTTATAATCCTGCCCCAACTGCAATTTAGATGGATCAGTTCAGGAAGTAATACATGAGGTTCAGAAAGTGACTAATAATTATTATGAATTTTATCCACTACCACAATTATTATGACTTTTCTATGCTCCTCATTTGTTCATGATTTATCTCTGCTTTAAGTTTATATATTACAATGTTACTGTTACTTACTGCGAATCTATCTTGCAGATTTTGGTATGGCGTGAATTGCCTATGTTACTGTTACTTATGAAAGGTGTTTGTTAAAAATATGTTGGATTTTGGCATGTCTTGTGGGAGGATGTAGTTTGTTAAAGATGAAGATTTTGACACACGAATTTGAAGGCACCTTGAAAGTCCTGTTAGCTCTTCTGTTTTATTTTTGTCTAATTGGTTATCTCCCAGTTGATGCACTTCGTGTAAATAAATCAAAATTGATGGAGTATCAATAGCTCTTCTCTGTTTGGATATTTCAAATGTATTTGTTTTTGACATTATTCAGTCACTTAGAATGTTGCATATTTTTGACATTACTCCTCATTTATTCATGAGTTATATCGGCTTTAAGTTTATATATTACAATGTTATAATTACTTATGATCGGAATGTTGCATTGTTACCTTATCATTTGTTTGCTGCAACTTAGGGTCTTAATTCCTCGCAGTTGTCGAGCCACTTCACTGACATAGATGAATTATCAAATTTTGAAAAGTTGTAGAATTTGTGTACGACTATTAGAATTACCAAGAATTTTGTATAGGACTATTAAAATTACCAAGAATCAGATGGGTCCAGGCTAATTAATTTTGTTGACTTTTATAATTTGAATTTAGCTTCGGTTAGGCCGAAGTTAATTATTTTGTTGACTTCTGGAGTTTTGGCCGAGGCTAAATATTTTTTTGACGACCTTAGCCTCGAAGTATCCGAGGCTAAATATTTTGTTAGCCTCGACCAGGCTGATGGCTAAATATTTTGTTGACTTATGAAGTTTGACTTTATCCTCGGCCAGACCTAGGCTATTTTTTTTGTTGACTTCTTTATCTTGACTTTTAAGCGTTGGCTTTAGGGTAGCCTCGATTTAGACTCGGCTAAACCGATGCTAAATTAGACATGGCTCATTTTAGCCGAAGCTAAATATCATCTTCGATAGTTTTAGACTTCCCCCGACACCGAGACTACACCGAGTCTAATTGTTTAGTAATGTAGGTTTTTTTCCTTATAGCATCGAAAAAAGGCCGAGGCTAAATACAATATTTCTAGTAGTGAATAACAATGATGAAGATGCCTCCAAGGCATTTATATAAACAATACAAAATGATAAGGATATATGTCACATAAGCAAATAACTGAAAATTAGAAAACTCGGACCTGTAATTGGTTACACTAAACCTGTAACCATTTACAACTAACAGAAAATTAATTCACTTTCAGTGGTAACCAATTACGTGGTTATGTTTACCGATTACAACCATGATGCATGTCCAGTTTCTTCAGCTCAGAAGTGATATTTTTCTTGCTGTAATCGGTTACACCACTGTGTTAATCAGTTACAACACTTGAATTATCAAATTTTATTTAATACACCACTTTAATTCAAGTGCTTCAAGTTTTCCATGCCCATGTTCATCTTCAACCTCTTAAACACATCCTTTGTGACTACCTTAGTTAGCAAATCAACCCCTTGATCTTGACTTCTACAATATCCCATTCTTAACCTTCCTTCACTAACAAGTTCCCTCATGTAGTGAAACCTCATCTCAATGTGCTTGCTCCTCCCATGTGCAATTGGGTTCTTAGCAAGATTAATCGCAGCAACATTGTCAACCAGGAATGTAACAGCCTCATCCTCAATGTTGTCTGGCTTCTTCAATATATTCATTAGCCACATGACTTCGCACACACATAAAAAGTGACAATGTACTCGGCCTCACAAGATGAGAGTGCAACTATTGATTCCTTCTTTGAATACCATGATATTAGTGTTCCACCGAACATAAAGATGTATCCCGATGTAGACTTTCGATCATCTTTATCTCTGCACCAATTGGAATCGGTAAAATCGAGAAATTTTCATTTTCTTCCCGTATCCTTTGCGGAAAAGAGAATTCTGCAGCCAACAGACACTTGGACATATCTTAGGATCCTCTTGACAACTGCCAAGTGAGACATCTTTGGTCTCTCCATGAATCTACTCACAATAACGACACTAAATGTCAAGTTCAGTCGCGTATTGCACATATAACGCAAGGATCCAATCCGCCTCCTATACTGAGTTGGATCAACATCTTACTCATCCTCATTTTTCGACAACTGTAGCTTCGGTTCAGCCGGAGTAATGTCAACATTACAATGCTCGATTTCAAACTTCTTCAATATCTCAAGCGCATACCTTCTTTGGTGCATGAGCAATCCCCTTTTGGACTTATGGAACTCAATGCCAAGGAAGTGTGTCATGAGGCCAATGTCGGTCATCTCAAATTCTTTCATTAGTTCACTCTTTAACTTAGAAATTCACTTTCTGTTGCTTTATGTTATCAATAAGTCGTCTACATATAGACAAAGGATAATTACTCCTTCATTTGTATCCTTCTTCACATACATTCCATGCTCGAATACGCATTTCTTGAAGCCAACCTCCTTTAGAAAACCATATATTCTTTTGTTCGAAGCTCTTGGAGCTTTCTTCAACCCATATAACGCTTTCTTTAACTTGTAGAACATTAACTTTTCGTTTCTGACAACTAAACCAGAGGACTGCTCTACATACACCTCTTCTTCAAGTGGTCTGTTCAAAAATGCATATTTGACATCCATTTGGTAGATAGGCCAATTGTTGTTATTCACAATACAAATAACTAGCCTTATGGATTCAATCCTAGCAACCGGTGCGAATACCTCTTCAAAGTCTATGCCTTATCTTTGCAAGAATCCCTTTACAACTAATTTTCCTTCACTTTGAACACCTATCTCACACCAATTGGCTTCTTCCTGTTCGGTAAATCAACAAACTTCCAAGTATTGTTCTTCGCAATAGATTTTAGCTCTTCCTTCATAACACAAATCCACTTTGGATCACTTAAAGCCTCTTCCATTTTAATGAGTTCGGATTCGGCCATAAGTGCAAAATGGACGAAATCACCATTATCATTGACTTCATTGTCTCGGAATAACTTACAATCTTGGAGTCTCTGAGGAAAACCTCTTTGCCTTGTTAATCTTCTCACATTCTCCTTAACTCTGGCTTCGGCAACAATAGTTTTTGTACTTGATTTTGTCGACAATCACGTCTCGTCTGATCACAATGACAACTACAAAACGCGCAAAGAACAACGCCCAAGTCACCACGATTCTTCCAAACACCGTGGTGACATCTCTAAACTTATGCGCTAACATTTTATTTTATTTTTTAATTATAAATTTTTATGGTATAATAACGGTTGAGGTTATAACCGATATGATACAATTTATCTTTCATGGGTTCGAACCTCAACGCTCTCAAAAATTTTATTCATTTAACGTTAAGGCGTTCCTTTTTGTTTTATTTATTTTTAAATAAAACAATAAAAGGGATATCACTACGGTTATTATGAGTAACCGTTGTGATATATAATTTTATTAAGGCGCTCCTTTCTTTTTTATTTATTTTTAAATAAATAATAAAAGGGATATCACTACGGTTATTATGAGTAAACCGTGACGAAAAGTGATATTTTTTAATATATAAACGAAAGTATCTGTTGCCCAGTACATAACAACCATTTCTCTCTAAAGAAAACCCTAACATAACCCTCTCCTCTCATGAATCTTAACCAATACAATAACAAGTGAATGGCGAAAACAAGCTTAAAAGATATCTGATGGGAGCAACGTCCGGCGCAAACTCCTATGGCAGCAAAGATGGTATGTTCTCCTGCTCTCTTCTTTCTACTCTTCTTCTAGATGCTGTTGATGTTTAGAATTTAGGATTATTGTTTTAGGGTTTGATTTGAGGATGTTGTGGAAACATTATGTTGTTGATGTTTTAGGGTTAAGTTTGAAGTTTGTTGTGTTTCCTTGTAGATACATGGTTATGATGGTGGTAGCAAGCGTATGGTGAGCGTATAGTATGGTGATGGTTCATATGGTTTTTGTTGCCATGAAAAATAAATATAAGAAGTATGAAGCTATTGTATAAACTTCATCCACCTAATATTTTTTCTTCATGGCATCACAAACTAGATAAACTTGATATATCTTGATTTGTTACAGTTCCATGATTATTTTCAATAAGAGGTGTGTTATTGACTCAATGTATATTGATTTGTTACAGTCCCACTTAGGGTTTTGTTTCAACTATAGCTGAATTTGTTTTGAATACTAACAATTTTATTTTATTTGAAATAGCCGAAGCTGTATAGTAAAGATGATACATGGTGATGATGATGGTGGTAGCAAGCGTATAGTATGAGTTGATAAGGTACATATGATATGTGCTAAAATAATGTATGCTTTTTTATTGTGTTGCATAGATTTGTTGTGTTGTTGTATGTTGTTGTTGTTGAAAAATGCTTTCAAAACAAGAACAAAACATTGCTAAGTCACAAGAAAGAGGCTTCTTGTGACTTAGCAATGTTTTGATTTTTATATTCTTATACAGGTTGACAGGAGATGAAGTTTAGTTTATTATATACTATGTATATTGTTTGTTTAACTAACCTTTTAATCAAAATGCAATCATTTAAATTGACATAGAAACTTATAATCTGAAAATTAAGATGTATTTGAAAACCAACCTATATCAATCAATGTTTTCCAAATTGCATTCATCTCATTTTGCACATTTTATGTTCCTTAACACATAATATATCGTTCAATGGTTTGATTCCTTCAACACATCGATATCTACAATTCTACTTTACCTCGTCATCGTCGCTTATCACAGTGATTGTTAAGATCATGCTTGTTATGATGATAAGTCATCATAACAATTGCGATGATAAGCAACGATGATGAGGTAAACTATAATAAAAGATAACAATTATGAACATAAAATGTGCACGATAAGACACATGCAATTCGGAATACAATGGTGTGTTTAAGTTGGTTTTCAAGAATAGTGTAATTTTCAATTTATATAGTTATTTACCAATTTTAATGGTTGTATTTCTTTAATGAGATGTATGGTAAAATAAGCAATATACGTTGGTATATATTAAACTATGGGTACGTTTCACAACGGTTTTCTACATTAACTGTGATCTAATGTAATTTATTTGCTGCTGCTGGGTTTCGAACTCAGTACCGTATATATCATAATGGTTGTTAAGCATAACCGTTGTGATATACCGCGCACTTTCCAGAATACAACAACGGTACCGGAACTGTGATTATAAGTAGTACATTTATGACAACACTCTACATGACAACGCCTTGATAGTGAACCCTTATGTTTGTTGCATCAAACAACTTGTAACTACCGGTAAAGTGATACCCTAATGGTATAATCATTTCTCCCTTATCATCTAGCTTTTGTCTATGCTTCCCCAGAACATGTCGATACGCTACGGAATCAAAAACTCTCAAATGGTTCAGATTTGGTTTGAATCCTGACCATGCTTCCTCTAGTGTTACCTTCTCAAGCTTCTTCGTTGGACACCTGTTTAATTAATAAATAGGCAGTTATGGATACCGTTTATCCCTATAACTCCTTCGACAAGTTCATCCCCTTTAACATGCTTCTTACCACGAACACAAAACTTCTCGAAATCTTTTGAAATATATTCGCATCCACCATCCGTTTTAAACCCTCTGAACTTGTGACCACTTTGCATCTCAATCAAATTAGATCATACAAATAATATGAGGCGTGAATTATGAATAAATGGAAGATACCCTCCTATACATCAAATATTGTCACTATTGACTAATAATTACTTGAGGCTCTTTAAAAGAAATCCACTAGAGCAATCAATTGCTTCAATGTTACTAAAAGAATAGAATACTATTTGTCAAGGTAATGGAGGATACCCCTCCTATACGTCAAATATTGTCACTATAGACTAATAATTTCTTGAGGCTCTTTAAAAGAAATCCACTAGAGCAACCAATTGCTTCAATGTTACTAAAAGAAAAGAATGATAATTGTCAATCTAAAAACAAAATCTATCCATTTCGTATTAAATTTTTAATATTAAGAAACTTTTTTTATGTGGTGAGAAATCTCAATTCCAATAGAGCATGCTCTAGTTTACAAACAGAAAGTCTACATACTCAACAACTAAACTAGCCTCTCATTAACTTCTTAACTACAATTCAAGCAAACTCTTCCTTTATTTTAAGTCATAGCATAACCTTAATCCAATGACCAAATATTCCGTAGCCTTGAGTTTCTACAATCTACTATTGGTCAAAAAATGACCATTAATCTTAACAAAACAGCACAAATGCTCGTTATTTCATGGAGATTTTTAAATGAAGTCTTCTTGAATAAAACATATGAATCTATATTTTAACACCTTTACTAATAATATTTCTTCATCCCTCACAAAAAGCATGAACGTTATATACAATCCCTACACCTGACCATGTTATGTAACGTTTAAAATCAAAGTAAATTCATAATCACCAGTAAATAGGTAAAATATCTAGTTTGCAATGGCCGTTCACCCTCAAGTTAGATCATAGTAACAATTGTCTCTAATGTTCATTAGTATGATAAGACAATCCAATGATACGATGTTAATCCCATATAGTATTTCCTCGTAGCATCGACTTCCTAAAATGTTATAACGGTATAAACATATAGAAAATAAAAGGTTAGGCGCTATTGCATAGATAAAAATAAGTGTTCAAAGATAAAATAGAAAAATACTGAGCAATAAAACATAATAAGAGAAGAAAAGACCAGGGTTAAAAAAGTTTTGAGGAATTTTGTCCGGATATTCTAATAGGAATAACCAATTGAAATATTAATATTACATTTAGAAGAAATCCTTGGACACGAGATTAATTCTTTTAAAGCACCTTGGAGTTGTAGTGCATGAAATATGGTGATTTTCAGGACCTCTAAAAGTGGCGCATATTTTAAAATATACGTTGCTAATCGAAGATCCACTTCGAAGGCGTCAAACCTTAAAGTACATGATCGGAGGTGAGAAGAAATACAATTAGGAACCGTAATTGGGTATCTCCAGTTTTTGAATAAGTCCATGTCTAGCAACTGCAAAACATATACTAAAATAAGATTTGTGAAACAACGCCAAAAAAAAAAAAAACATAAACAAAACACAGAAAATAACCGCAGCAATAGTAAGAAATTGAAGTTTGGGGCAATTCTGGAGCAGCCCCATCAGATCTTCACAGTCTTCAGATGCATGTACGAACAATTTGTTAAATGTAATTCATAGGATCGAAGTCGAATCATTCTAGTGGCGAATAGCTTTGTGTCGAGTTGTCGAAGGTGTTTCGACATAATCGTGTTAGATTTGATTTGATTGGATTCATATTTGTTTAGATTAGATTTGATATTTTGGACTTTTAGTGTTTTGGGCTTTTGCAAATCTAAGTCTATATATAGGAAGCTTCACTTGTATTTTGTAATATATGATTGTATTCAATTCACAGTTGCGGTTAGCAGTGAAAGTGCAATAGAAACAGAAATCCCACGGTTAGTGGGTAACACTTCTCCTCCAAATATTTCTCCTCTCTCGTTTCTTTTCTTGCTGTTTGTTCTTCATCTTCATCATTGGCATTGCTTGTTTGTGGTTCGTTATCAATCTTGAGAGCAAGATTAAAGGGGAATTACCATAGTTTGTGGTGAATTTCCAACATCTGGTATCTAGAGCTCCGGTTGCGATTCAAGGAGGAAAATCGTGATGGCTATGAATCATTCAAATGGGCACTTTTCGGCGACCCTACCAATTCTCAAGAAAGATAATTATGAAAATTGGTGCAAGCAGATCAAGGTGGTTTTCTGTTATCAAGATCTTTGGGATCTTGTGAAGGAAGGAGTAATACCGCTTGGGGAGAACGCGACGGATCAAGAAAATGTTGCACACAAAGAATTGAAGAAGAAAGATTATAAAGCGATGTTTATAATCCATCAATGTGTTGATCCAGATAACTTTGAAAAGGTTGGCGATGCAGAATCAGCAAAGGACGCATGGGAGATTCTTGAAAAGTCATTTGGAGGCGCAGAAAAGGTGAAAGAGGTGAGGTTACAAACACACAAGAGAACCTATGAGTTGCTTCAGATGGAAGACAACGAAAGTATTACAGATTTCTTCACTAGAGTTACAAAGCTGGTGAATCAAATCAAAGTATGTGGAGAGGTGTTGACATCAAGATCAGTTGTTGCAAAGATCTTGAGGTCATTGGCTCCAAAATTCGACCACGTGGTAGTAGCCATAGAAGAGTCGAAAGACGTGTCAGTATTGACAAAGGAAGAGCTTCAAGGGAAGCTTGAGTCTTATGAACAAAGGATGGCTGAGAGAGCTAGAGCAAAGTCGAAGAGTGATATGGCTTTGCAGGCGCAGTCAGAAAAGTAAAGGTAAAGGAAGCTGGAATGGCAACAAAGGAGGAAACCAGTCGAATCAGAAGAAACCTTGGAACCAAGGAAACCAAAGAGTTGGTGCTGCAGGTAGAAGAAAAGGTGGTGATCGAAAATCTGACAAAAGTCACATTCAATGTTTCAATTGTCAGAAGTATCGCCATTATGTTAGTAACTGTCCAGAAAAGAAGAAAAATCAAGAAACTAATGCAAGTCTGGCGAAGCATGAAGAAGAAGAGACGTTGCTGATGGTCACAACAAAAGATGAAGAAAGATTCCAAGATCAGTGGTACTTGGACTCAGGATGCTCATCACACATGACTGGGAGGAAATATTGGTTTGTCAACATGAAGCCCTTGTCGAAGAACACGGTGAAGTTTGCAAATGACAACACTCTAGCAGCTGAAGGTGTTGGTGATGTTCTGATTATGAGGAAAGATGGCAAAAAGTCAATAATTTCCAATGTGTTGTACAATCCAGGTATGAAGAGTAATTTGCTCAGTATAGGGCAGCTAGTCGAAAAGAAATACAAGGTAGTTGTCGAAGACAAGATGATGAGAGTTCTCGACGCAGATGGTAGGTTGATCTTGAAGGCTCCAATGTCTCAGAATAGGACCTTCAAGATTGAACTCAACGTGATGGAGCACAAGCGTCTAGCAACGGCAGCCAGCAGAGATGAGTGGTTATGGCATTTTCGACTAGGCCATCTCAACTTCAATTACATCAGAGAACTGAAGAGAAGAAATATGGTTTCAGGATTACCAGAAATCGACATTCCAAGTGAATTCTGTGAAGAGCGTGTTCAGTCGAAACAACACAAGAATAGCTTCAGCAAGGATGCAGGAAGGAAGTCGAAGGCAAATCTTGAAGTCATATACTCTGATGTATGTGGTCCAATCCAGGTGGATTCGATTGGTGACAACAGATATTTTGTCACGTTTATAGATGATTTCAGTCGAAAGTTGTGGACTTACCTCATCAAGAAGAAAAGTGATGTGATTGAGGTATTTTCCAGATTCAAATCCATGGTCGAAAGACAGAGTGGTCGAAAGTTGAAGATTCTGAGGACAGATGGTGGTGGAGAGTATGTGTCGAAAGAGTTCGATACATTATGTGAAAAAGAAGGGATTGTGCATGAGGTGGTGCCACCCTATACACCACAGCGAAATGGAGTTATAGAACGAAAGAACAGAACCATCATGAATATGGTGAGAAGTATGTTGAATGGAAAGCATCTACCCAAAGAATTATGGGGAGAAGCAGTTTCGACAGCAACGTATATTTTGAACAGATGTCCGACGAAGAAACTTGAAGGAGTCACACTAGAAGAATGTTGGTCTGGTGTCAAGCCAAGCCTCAGTTACTTGAAAGTGTTTGGATCTATAGCACATAGACATGTGCCAGATTAGCTAAGAAGGAAGCTTGATGACAAGTCGAATCAGATGATCTTGATAGGATATCATTCGACTGGAGGTTACAAGTTGTTCGACCCAGTGAATAAGCAGGTAGTGATCAGCAGGGACGTGATCATAGATGAGCTTAAAGAATGTGATTGGGCTGAGAATGCCAAGAAGGATTCAGTGAGAATCTCTTGTGAAGAACCAGCCACTGAAGTCGAAAGAGAAGTTCGACAGGAACCAGTCGCAGATGAAGCAGGTTCAAGCAGACCTCGACGAACAAGACACATGCCTGCAAGGTTGCAAGAATGTGTGATTACATCAGATGATGTGGTCGATGAATAGGGTGAGCTGGTACATTATGCTTTTTACGCAGATGTCGAACCAGTCAATGCAGCTGAGGCATTGAAAGATTCGAAGTGGGTGAAAGCAATGAATGAAGAGTTAGAGTCCATCGAAGTCAACAACACATGGTCACTTGTCGAATTGCCTCAAGGCAAGAAGGCAATTGATGTGAAGTGGGTTTACAAGGTAAATGTGAATCCTAGAGGAGAAGTAACTCGACACAAGGCAAGACTTGTGGCAAAAGGATTTCTACAGAAGGAAGGAATCGACTTCGATGAAGTGTTCGCACCTGTTGCTAGAATCGAAACAATCAGGTTGGTTGTTGGTCTAGCAAATATGAACAATTGGCACACATGTCAGATGGACGTGAAGTGTGCGTTCCTTAATGGCCCCTTAGATGAAGAAGTTTATGTCGCACAACCAGCTGGGTATGTGAAACGAGACGAAGAAGGAAAAGTGTACAGGCTGCATAAAGCCCTGTATGGACTTAAGCAAGCTCCAAGAGCTTGGAATAAGAAAATCGACATCTTCTTAAGGGAGAAGGAATTTGTGAAGTGTACGACTGAGCATGGAGTGTATGTAAGGAGAAGCAATAATGAATTGCTTATACTATGCCTCTATGTCGATGATTTGTTGATAACAGGGAGTTGTAAGAAGGAGATCGAAGATTTCAAACATGACCTAAGTAAGGAGTTTGAAATGTCAAACTTGGGAAATCTCTCATATTTCCTTGGCATCGAATTCTACAAGACTAGTAGAGGTTTGATGATGCACCAAAGAAGATATGCAGGTGAAATACCCAAGAGATTTGAGATGCAAGATTGCAATTCAACATCGACTCCAGCTGAGACCAGACTGCAACTGTCGAAGGATCCAGACAAAGATGATATCGACCCAACCCAATATAGAAGACTTATTGGGTCACTTAGATACCTTTGTCACACAAGGCCTGACTTAGCATACAGTGTGGGTATGGTAAGTAGATTCATGCAGAAGCCAAAGGTATCACACCTAACAGCGACGAAGAGGATACTGAGGTATCTGAAGGGGATTCTCGACTATGGCATTTTGTTTCCTGCAGCTGATGAGGGGAAAGAATGCAAGTTAGTAGGATACACCGACTCTAGTTGGTGTAGTGATGCTGAGGATAGAAAATCCACAGCTGGATATGTGTTTATGTTAGGTGGTGCACCAGTTGCTTGGAGTTCGAGGAAGGAGCCAGTAGTGGCATTGTCATCATGCGAAGCAGAATATATAACTGCTTCTCTTTGTGCATGTCAAGCAACATGGATGGTGAACTTGGTCGAAGAGATTACAAGGAAGAGTCATGGCGCAATTACCATGAAGATCGACAGCATGTCAGCTATCAATTTGGCGAAGAATCCAATAGCACACGGTCGAAGCAAGCACATCGAAATGAGGTTCCATTATCTTCGAGAGCAGGTAGCAGAAGGGAAGATGAATTTGGAACACTGCAGAACTGAGAATCAGATTGCAGATATCATGACGAAGGGAGTGCAGGTCGAAGCCTTCAGAAGACTAAGATCGATGATGAATGTAGATAGTTTAGACACAATGAATTAGGTGGTGTGTTAAATGTAATTCATAGTGTCGAAGTCGAATCATCCTAGTGTCGAATAGCTTTGTGTCGAGTTGTCGAAGGTGTTTCGACAGAATCGTGTTAGATTTGATTGATTGGATTCAGATTTGTTTAGATTAGATTTGATATTTTGGGCTTTTAGTGTTTTGGGCTTTTGCAAATCTAAGTCTATATATAGGAAGCTTCACCTATATTTTGTAATATATGATTGTATTCAATTCACAGTTGCGGTTAGCCGTGAAAGTACAATAGAAACAAAAATCCCACGGTTAGTGGGTAACACTTCTCCTCCAAATATTTGTCCTCTCTCGTTTCGTTTCTTGCTGTTTGTTCTTCATCTTCATCATTGCCATTGCATATTTGTGGTTCGTTATCAATCTTGAGAACAAGATTGAAGGGGAATTACCATAGTCTGTGGTGAATTTCCAACACAATTCACGGTGTATTAAGTTTTGAAAGCTTCTGTTATTGGAAGTGAACACCTGTTCAGGAAGTTTTCTATCCACCTACAATAATTCCATATAACATCAAAATGAAATTTAATGTCAAGTTGTCAACTGCTCAATATTGCACTCGCTCGCAATATGGGTGGTAAAATCATGCAAAACTCTGCATCGGACAACTTTGTCCACTTTTCTTTAAATATTTTTATCAAAACTCAAAATTTCAAAATTCTGAAAATTAATTTACTCATTATGTAATGAAAAATCTTAACATCAAGTGATTTATTTCAAACCCTTCCCAATAAATATTTATGCCACAATGGCCGCAATATGCATAGCAATTTCAATGAACGTAATTGCAACACCCGCACCCCATCAGCAATAGCGCCACCGGAACTTGAAAACATGCAAGTGATTCCCTATAATTTCATATAAAATATGTAACTTACCCAGAGTTTTAAAATCTGGACATTATAAACTGCTGTGAAGGGAACATCAGATTCACAGATTTCGGCTCTGATCAACTTGGATAAGGACTTAAACTCTCCTGCTGAATACACTGTAGAACTCTCATCTGGCGTGATATAGTAATTGCCAGTAATCAAATCTTCCAAAATGGGACACCCATAAAGAAACTTTTTGAAATTCTCATGATTTTTGAAATAAACAACATCCAAATGAAGGGTCTTAAGCGATGGAAGATCAACGGAGATACCACCATCCAAATAGAATATCTTCACTTTGAGAACCACGAGCTTTGGAAAGATGAAAGTAGTTGGTGGCAAGGTGATTCTGTTATTCAAATCAAATACAGGTATAGATTCTCCAGAGGATGGCGTTTGGCAGTTTAGATCCAGTTTTTGAAACGGCCATGTTGCCGCCAGTGGATTGAATCACAGTTGAGGTGAAGGGTTTTGATACGTTCTGTGGAGAGCATGACTGTGTCAACGAAGCTACGAAAGAAGGCATCTTCGTCGTGAAGGGATTCGTCGTCGAAGTGGAGAGCCGTGAGTAATTTGCTGAGTGCGTTCCACCTCTTGGAGAGAACGGTGGTGGAGAAAGCATGTTTGGTTGGGAGTAAGGAGAGAATGTGAAGGAGTAACTCATCCGGTAAGTTGCTGATCCAGTCATTGGGTGCTGCATTATCCATCAGAGGGATTGAGATTGTGATGCGTTGCTAGTTAGAGAGAAAGATCATATAACAATTTGGTGCTATTATATGTTTAACGGCAATTGGGAAAGTAGGAGTGCAATTGCTTTACGGTTAAACCTAGCTAGGGTAGCTTTCTAATTTAATATATATTAAAAAATATGATTACTGCTTTATGACATAAAAATTATGAAATATATATAAAACTATTCTTTATTAGTTAAATAAAAAAGATAAATCAAAAGAATGAATAATAAATACTCTCTGCGTCTCAATAAAAGTTTTTTAAGATTCTTACACACCCTTTTGAAAATTAATATTTCAAGGAATAAATGTGACAATTTTATAAAGGGAAATGCTAACATACACTCAAAATTGGTGGATTCCACACAAAATACACTACATCTATTTTTTTCATCATTTTTCTAATGTGGGTCCCACCCAAAACTGGTGAGCCACACACAAAAATACACTAAGGTGTATGTTGCTAATGCACACCTACATGGGTGTGCATTAGCATAACCCTTTTACAAAACCTCTCTACTTACTATTGCCTATTGGTCATTATAGATTGTTATAATTACATATTGTGATTTAATATCTAGAAAGTTGTGAAAACAACAATAATTAAAGATAAAATTGGTAAAATTTAATTAATGTTGTATTAGAAAAGTAAAACGACATTTATTTTGAAACAAAATTAATTCTTTAGATAAAGAGACTTTTATTTTAAGACAAAGAGAGTATTTAAGATTATTGTATCAGATTGACCAAAGAATCAAAATGAAAAGCCAAACTACGAGAAAGACCTAATTCAACGAACCTTTGAGAACAACAAAAAAAATCTGATAGAACAATACCGATGACCGGACACCTCTTATTGCCATTCTAAGCATCACCCACCTTCAAATCTTATGGAGGACTTCATAAATCTCCCTTAGCATTGCATGGCAGCGGTTTTAATTGTATGTCACATGTAAGCCCCACCACGTGCCATCTACAAATAATATCTCACTTTTATCTAAAATTTTACTTCTCCCTGACTTCACTAACTTAGACGTTAGAGTGTTACCATTGCATGTTCGTCGCGCTCAGCCGCCCTTGAATATGGGTGACAAAGGTCTACAAAGGGGGATTAAATAAACTATTCCTTAAAAAATTTGTTTCAAAATTGTATTCTCCAAAATTAGAATTTTTCAAAAATAGACAGCAGAAAATTTATTGTATATGCGTTGAATTGATATTAAGTCTTACTCTATGTTTGGACAATGAATGAAATATGAAATCATGAACAATATATTCAATCAATGAATTAATCAACTTAAAATACAATTTAAACAAGATCTCTAAATTGAATTTTATTGATCAATAAAATTAATCTATCATTTTTCAAAAAAAATTAATCTATGATTACAGTTACAAACAACTTTAATCACAAGAGAGATCATTCGGATGACTTAATCACTATCAGATCTACACTTTTCACAACAAATCGCTATCAACAAAATAAACCTAACAACATGCGGTTTTTATAGAAACAATAAAAACCTAAACATGTAATTCTATACGAAAAGTAAAAGGAAATAAGAAAATAGAAGATTACATTAGGGTTTATACAAGTTCTGCAGGTGCATCCTCGCTTTCCGCCTAATCCAATATCCAATGGCAATCCATTGAAAATTTGTAGTCTTCCGCTATTTCGACAATTAAACAACGTGTGTTTTACACAATCAAGGAATCTAATGCTAAAATTTAAAAACTAAATTAACAGCTTCAATGTGAATCTTTCCTTCTTATGTTGTACACATCCCATGCAACTGAAATCTCTAAGACCTTCACGCAGTCTTTATTGTCTTCTTACTCACATCTAAGATCTGTTTAAAGCATTCATTCTACAATGATATTTCCTCAATCCTACTAGTTCATTGTCTAAGCTCTTGGCTCAATCTAACGGGACAGAAACTCCTAACTTCATTCTGCGGCTATATTCTCTTGGCTTTACTGAGGTCTTCGGTGGATAAGAAATCTTTTTCTTTTTTCTCATTCTAGATTGTCAATTTCCTGCAACATCACACGATCTTAATCTTGATTTGCACTTCATGAATTTCACAAACATCAATGATAAAAGAACCTCCTCTATGATAGATCTCATTCTTTCTAAATATTAAGAAGCAACAAATTTATGGTAACTTTATAGAGGTCGAAGATGAATACAAATTAAAAAGAGTATTATGACTTGGTGTACTTTGAAAGCTAAACACCATGTTTTGAAAATTTCTCAAAGTTATCATGTTAATTCTCACAAATAGGTTTAAAAAATATGCTACGATGAGTTATCTATGGGCTTGAGATAAAGCACTAGGACGGATCTACATTAGACGAAATGGGGGTTATTGACCTTATTACTTCAATTATTTATTGACTAATTATAGAATATTTGAGGTTTTAACCCTACTCTAACTAGTGTTTTCTCCCCTCAAAGCTCTATACTATAAAATATAATATGTATATGATGAGATTTCTTAATGAATCAAATGAAATAAGAAAGTTAATTTCACCATATCCATAATACAACAGAAAACATTGTATCGTTAAGTCAGATCAATTGGTAGTTATGTAAGGACGTCATATGTAGAGGTGCGAGTTCGAACTCGCAACATCCCACTTTGTTTAAATTTAAAGGTGAATTCTATCCACTAGGCTATTTGACAAAAAAAAAATAATACAATAGAAAATATTAGGCATTTTTACTCCCTTATGTGTCTTTGGATTCTAATTTGAAGACTTTTTTAATTCTATTTTAAAATTATTATATGAAAATATGCAGTATAGATTGATCTATTTAGCTAAATGAGTATTAATTTTTACAACTACCATTGTTTTTGCTTGTGGTTTTAAAATTATTAGCATAGTTTTTCATGTGATTTCGAAATAAGTCAATATTTTTGTCGTAAATTTGTAAATAATCAAATCTACGATTGTATATGATGAATTTTTGAGGTGTTCAAATACGTATAAAAATACCATCATTTTATAGCTCATGTTTTTATATAAATTAATGTGCCCCCATTAGTCAAAATCTCTTAATCCATCCCTGTAGAGCACTAAAAATGAACAAAAATACTCATTTGATTCAAGTCAAGTGCAGTGAGTATGACTCGAGTCGAATAAGGAGATGATTTGTATCAAGAACTTAAACCTAGAATTTTGAAATTATTTTCTTGTAATCATGATTCGAGTCAAGAAAATCATGTATTCGAATCAGATTGACAGAATTGAAATCCTTATTTCTAAATGTATTTTTCATTTGGGTCAACCTTTACCTTAATTCAAATCAAGTTTGCTTTTATTTTATCAGAGAAGCTTGTGATTCGAATCACACTAATAGTGGTAAAAAAAATTCATATTCAATTTAGATTAGAATCATACATAACCTTGATTCAAATTACACTTCTAAATTTATTTTTGAGAAAATTGAAGCATAATATTGAATCTGAAACTAGTATGATAGAAGTCATTCATTCATGTGTTTCATGATGCAAAAAGTCGATTACTTTTACTTGAACCAATTGCAATAACTTTTATTTCAAGGTTCAATTTAATGCATAAAAAACACAATTTAAGGTAAAACATCATTTAATGCATCTGTAATGGGTGATATGTTGTGCAACAGAAAAGGGATAACAGATACAAAATTATGCAGGAAAATATACTCAGCAAGAATTACTTCATTCTAGTAAAGGAGAGTACAATGAAGAATTTCTTCTTAGAATGAAACAATACAACTTAATGCAACAGAAAAGAAAGAGAATTCATTCACAAGGAATGCCACTAGAGGAGGAGGGATAGAGTCACTTGCTGCCTCATTTTTTCACTCTTCGTCCTTGCTATATATGCTGACAAATAGAATATTTTCTGTTAGGGATTTTTACCCTCTTCGCCCTCCTTGGTTCCACATTGTTAGGATCGTTTTCCATCTGTCCCTGAGTGTTTCTAATTTGTCCTTTTTCTCCAACATTATTATTTTTCCAGCTCATAACATTACTCCCCTCATTTACAAGGACCTTGTCCTCAAGGTTAGGATACAGAACCTTTAATTCATTCCAGTTTTCCCAAGTGAGTTCTGTCGGCAAAGTATCCCATTGGACTTGAACCTGTTGAATTGGCTGGCCATTTTGAATGACAGTACAACGGTTAACAATAGCTTGAGGTAAAACCAAAGGTCCTTGCTCAGTAGTAGTCAAAGGAAGGGGCAGCAGTTGTGTAGGGTGGTCACCTTTGCATAATTTTAATGCAGACACATGGAACACGGGGTGAATTTTTGCAGTTGTGGGAAGCATCAGCCTGTAAGCAACTTGGCTAATGCGTTTCATGACAGGAAATGGGCCAAAGTAGCGCATACTGAGTTTCTGATTGCGCCTAAGAGCTATCGAGTGTTGACGGTAAGGTTACAACTTGACTAGCACCATGTCACCCACGTTAAATTCAACAATTCGTCGTTTATTATCAGCAAATTTCTTCATAATTTGTTGAGCCCGCATCAAATTAGCCTTCATAGCAGTTAAGGTATCATCTCGCTCTGTCAACAGCTATTGTAACAATGGTGGATCACCATTGTTAACTTTATAATGAATAAGGCCCAGAGGATCTCATCCATAAACCACTTTGAATGGTGCCATGCCAATACTTGTGTGGAAGGATGTATTGTATGAGAACTCTGCCCAAGGCAGTAATTTGGACCAAGCACGAGGAGAATGGCTAGTGAAGCAACGAAGATAAAGTTCTAAACATTTGTTTACAGCTTCCGATTGGCCATCGATTTCAGGGTGGTATGTCGTGCTCATAGTCAATGTTGTGCCACTGAGTTTGAATAATTGTTGCCAAAATTGGCTTGTGAACACACGATCTCGATCAGACACAATTGTCTTAGGAAACCCATGAAGTTTAACAATTGTATGAAGAAAAACTTCTGCTACTTTGTAACTGTTATAGTCAGCCTTGAGAGGAATGAAGTGGCTATATTTGGATAAACGATCTACAACCACTAGAATAACAGTGTAAGAATTAGATAGTGGCAGTCCCGTAATGAAATCTGTTCTGGACTGGACCAATGGCTAGGCATGGCCCAATCTGCTTCTGCTCCAGAGCGGCCCAAATTGCCTAAGTCCAACCCACAAGGGGGAAAAGTTACCTTTCTGCCCCTCCAACCGGGCAAGGAATGCATCGTTCCTCCTCGGAATCACTGCCCGTTACGCACGGCTCTGATTGCTCCTCGAACAGTTAAGGGAAGGTGCCCGAAACTATGCATGTGCCCGACATAACGGCTAGTTTCGGGCACTCTGTCCAACATAACGGCTAGTTTGGGTAGTCACCTATTCTTTGGGAAAAGGGTTATTCCGCCCCGAAAATAGGACCGTTGGCCACACACTGGGGGCTCTATATAAACCCTCTCGCTTGAGAGGGTCAGGTATCCAATATTCACCCTACGAACTAATACTTTGTACTTTCCCCTTTTCTATGACCCTTTCTTACTTGAGCGTCGGAGTGCATTGCAGGTACACCCCCTCCTCTCCATACGACCAGCATCTCGGGCGCACTTGGTGACCCACTTCTACAGGATCTGATCCAGCCTTCACGATCAGTGGCGCCGTCTGTGGGAATCATTGTTCTCCCCATCTTTCTTTCCCCAGAAACCGAAGATCAAAACAATTCTCAAAGATCATCATCATCATGGCCTCTCAAGATCGCGCCAAGGATGCTCTCTAAACCACTGTCTTCCCCGTCAACAAATCTGACATTGACTGCCATTCATCTCTCCTCCGTGATGCCCGTTTTATAAGGGACAGAGCTACTACTTCTCCTTCCCCTACCCCTGCCGATCACAAAAACGACCAGTCTTCACTTGACATCCAGCCCGTTCCTGTTCCGCCCAACGCCGACCCGGCCGTGGCAGCCCTCCTGGAGGCAATCAACAAAACCAACACCCTAATCCTGCAGCAGAACGAGAGGATTGGGGTGTTAGAAGACGCCAAGCATCCAAGATCCCCTCCTCCGCGGAGGAACCAGCGACGATCAAGGAGCCCGCAGCTTCGGAGAGATATTGATCGGAGACTACACCAAGAGCCTGACCCTCGCGCTGCCCGGAAGCGTGACCAGGTTTCCCCGCGTGACCAGCATTCTCCCAGCCACAAGAGGACTCGAAGGAACAAGCAGTCTCCCCCGGTCAAGTCTAAAGGTCGGGCCCGTTCACCGTCTCCCCGAAGGAATCGCTCACTTTTTCCTCGAAGGAACCATTCCCCTTCTCCCCGAAGGAACCTCCGCCGCGAGCGTACCCTTCGGTCCCCATCATTCACCAGTTCTAGCAGCGACGATGAGCCTCGCGGCCCATTGTTCCAGGAGATCTTGGCTACCCATCTCCCAAAGGGCCTGGAGAATCCCCCGTCACTGGGCACGTATGACGGAACCACTGACCCCGACGAGCACATCGAGAACATCGATGCGCTGTGGGATTACCGCGGCGTACGAGGCGCCATCAAATGCCGGTTGTTTCTGACCACGATCCGTAAGGGGGCGATGATATGGTACAAGCAGCTACCCGAGGAGTCCATAACCTCATGGAGACAACTGGGCAGGATGTTCTCACGGCATTTCACAGCTTCTAGCCGTCATCCCAAGACTGAGGCCTCCCTTGGGGCCATAATCCAAGGTAAGGACGAACCTCTCCGTACATATATCAAAAGGTTCAACAAAGAAGCAGTACAAGTCCCTACAACGGACGAAATAAAGAAATTTGTGCTCGAGCAAGGGCTCCGCTCGGGCTCCGAGTTCTCTAAAGTCGTCAGGCTCGCACCACCGAGGAACCTAGACGCACTCCTCCTCAAGGCCCAATCACACATTCAATATGAAGAGAAGGTTACGGCCTGCAACGTCCGAGCATCACGCCATCAGGAGAACGCTCGGACCTCCAGAGGTGAGGAGGCCTCAACATCTTGTCGAGGCGAACGGAGGCGCGAGGACTGTCCTCGTGACTCCCAAGCGGCCCTCTGGGCGGTTCCATGACTACACCCCCCTGGCCGTCTCTAGGGAGAAGATTTTGTCCGAATGTGCCAATTCGGAGTTCAAGCAGGCAGGGGTCCGCTTCCCCAAATAATTGTCGGTCAGACCAAACATGGACAAATCGAAATACTGCCGTTTCCACAAGAGTCACCGCCACACTACAGAAGACTGCATCCATCTGAAGGATGCCATTGAGATACTGATCAGGAACGACCACCTGAAATAGTTCGCGAAGAAGAAGGACACTCCTCGGCAGGACGCCCAGGAGTCCAAGAAGATAAAGGAGGAAGTACCCTCCTCAGAAGACGCCAACATACAGGTCGCTATGTCCATATCACGATTGGAGGACTTCTACGTCTCGGACGGGCTCATCCCCCCTGCTTTTTTTGCGGCCCACAACCCGTGGGAGACGTTTCCCTCCGCCATGGTTATCTCCGGTGGGGGCTTCAACAAAGTCATGGTGGGCTCCGTGAAACGAAAATTCGAGCATCTGATCAACATAAGCTCCAACAAGGTGACCACGCTTAATCAGGCCCAGAAGGGCTCCGTTCCCATCTCCTTCTACCGGGAAGAGCTCCTCGGGGGATCCCCGAACTCGAGCATACCTTTGCCCGTTAGAGCCCGAATGGTGAACTTCGACGTTTGCAGAATCCTCGTCGACCAGGGCAGCTCGGTCGACATCATGTACTCCCAGTTGTTTTCAACACTTCAACTGGACGAATCACACCTTACCCTCTATGTAGGGTCTGATTTACAGGGATTCAATGGATCAGTGACCAAGCCATGGGGATACATCGAACTGATCGTAAACTTTGGATCAGCTGAGACGGCCAGATCCATCAAGGTACAATTTCTGGTAATCGACTGCCTGTCGCTTTACCAGTGCATTTTCGGAAGGCCAACTCTGGCCGAGTTGGTAGCGGTGCCTTCAACAGTCCACCTGAAGATGAAGTATTACACTTCGAAGGGAATAGTCGCCACCCTCCATGGCGACATCAAAGTTGCACGACGGTATTTTGAGGCAGCTACAAAGGGGCTCAATGCCATTGCGTCCAAGCCAAAAGCGTCGGGAAAGCCAGCGTTGCCAAGCAGCTCCGAGGAAGCCAAGCCTCTACCCCAGGTCGACTCCATCGACCTCGACAGTCGCTTCCCCGAAGAAAACTAACAGGAGGAACGAGCAGCTTCAGCCAACCCGTCTACATCGTCCAGCATCAGCTCCCATCCGATGCGCCCTATCCCGGATGGCAACTTCGAGATCGTTTTATTCGGCGACGACCCCCAACGGGGAGTGAAGATTAGAGCAGACCTGCCCGACATCGCGAGGAAGCAGCTCAAAGCATGCCTCTGTGAGAATGCCGACCTCTTCGCATGGAGCGCCACCGAAATGTCCGGCTTGGATCCATCCGTCGCCTACCACCAACTGACAATCGGCCTAGCCGTTAAGGCCGTAGCACAACGTAGGAGAAAGCAGTCTCTGGAGAAAATGGAGGCTGCTGAAAAAGCTGTAAAGGACCTCCTCGAGGCCAAATTTATTTCGGAGGCCAAGTACACCACTTGGCTGTCCAACGTTGTACAAGTTAAAAACATCTAATGGAAAATGGCGCATGTGCATTGATTACACCGATCTCAATAAGGCATGCCCGAAGGATGCCTACCCCCTCCCCAATATTGATAAACTTATTGATAATTCTGCCGGTTTTAAACTTTTATCGTTCATGGACGCCTACTCGGGCTATAATCAAATTCCAATGGCAATGACCGACAAAATATACACGGCCTTCATGACCGAATCGGGCAACTATTACTACAACGTAATGCCCTTCGGCCTGAAGAACGTCGGAGCAACCTTCCAAAGAATGATGAACAAGGTCTTCCAGGGAGAAATAGGTGACATGCTCGAAGTCTACATGGACGACATGATCGTGAAATCCCACGAGGAAATCGATCATAATGCCCATTTGAAAAAGGTCTTCGAACAAGCCAGGAAATACAAAATGCGTTTTAATCCGGAGAAGTGCACGTTCGGTATCCGAGAAGGTAAATTCCTCAGCTTCTATTTAACGGAACGAGGAATCGAAGCCAACCCCGATAAATGCTGAGCATTCTCCGAGTTTCCTATGCCCAAGTCCAAGAAATCCATCCAGTCCCTCAACGGGATGCTCCCGCCACTATCTCGTTTCGTGGCCAAATCTGCGCAACACGCCTTACTATTCTTCAAACTCCTCCGCAAGGAGGCAGCATTCGAATGGACCCAAGAATGTGACAAGGCCCTTCTCCATCTAAAATGGGCACTCTCAGCGCCACCAGTCCTCTCCCGGCCGGACAATGGCGAAACGTTGTACCTATACCTCGTCGTAGCAACTGAATAAGTAAGCGCCGCTCTCATCCGCGAGACACTTGACGGGCAGAAACCCATATACTTCACGAGCAAAGCGCTGCAGGGACCAGAACTAAGGTACCAACAGATAGAGAAAGTAGCACTGACCTTCATCAACGCGGCTAGAAGACTAAGACACTACTTCCTGGCCCACACGATCGTGATTCGAACAGATCAACCCATAAAGCAACTGCTTGGGAGACCAGATATGGCCGGTCGAATGCTCAAATGGTCGCTTGAACTATCCGAAGTCGACATCCGGTATGAAGGAAGGAAAGCTCTCAAAGCCCAGGCTCCGGCCGACTTCGTCGCAGAAATGACATTCGCAGACTCCCCCGCGGGCGAAGCACATAAATGGACCATTTTTGTGGACGGTACCTCAAGCTCGGCAGGGAGCGGTGCGGGAGTTATCCTAGAAAGCAATGAAGGAATCATTGTCGAAGTATCACTCACCCTATCCTTCCCAACCTCGAACAACCAGGCCGAATACGAGGCCTTCCTTGCTGGGCTACGGCTAGCCGAGGACCTGGGTGCAGAAGAAGTCGTCATCTGCACAGATTCGCAACTCGTGGCCCTCCAGGCCTGGGGAGAATATCAAGCCAAAAACGACAACCTGGCCGAATACTTAGCCCTGGTCAAGAAGCAAAATGGCGAAGTTCGCAACAGTGGAAGTGAAACATGTTCCCCGCGAACATAACGTACGAGCAGACGTGCTATCCAAACTAGCCTGCACAAAGAAGAAAGGCGGAAACAAATTCGTCATACAGGAAGTACTTCCTCGACCCAATATCGAGAAGCCCTCCCCGACCCTCAACGTGCAGGTGATCGGCGACTCCAACTGCTGGATGACCCCTGTTTACAACTATCTCGCCAAAGACGAACTTCCATCCGTCCCAAAAGAGGCCAGCACAGTTAGGCGAAGAGCCTGCTCTTATGTCTTGGTCGAAGATAAACTCTACAGGCGGGGATTCTCCATTCCGCTGCTCAAGTGTGTTGAGGAAAAAATGGTCGCGCACATCCTGCGCGGAATCCACGAGGGAATCAACACCCAACATCTCGGCGGAAGGTCCCTTGCTCGAAAGGCCCTCCGAGCAGGATATTACTGGCCGACGATGCAGCACGATGCAAAAGAACACGTGAAGAGGTGCGATAAATGCCAACGGCATGGGGACATGCACCTGGCTCCACCTAACGAGCTCAAGGCAATGTCCTCCCCGTGGCCATTCGCCTGCTGGGGCCTAGACATCCTAGGACCCTTCGTAGTAGGATTAAATCAGAACAAATACCTAATAGTGGACGTATACTACTTCACAAAATGGATAGAAGCGGAGGCGCTAGCCAAAATAACTGCCCTCAACATACTACGTTTCTACAAACGAAACATCCTTGCACGTTTCGGCATTCCCCAGGCAATAGTGATGGACAATGGGACACAATTCACGGACAGAAAGTTTCAGGACTTCGTCTCCCAATTGGCCACGAAGCAGCACTCTGTACCCGTCGAGCACCCCCAAAAAAACGGGCAGGTTGAGGCAGCTAACCGAGTCATCCTTCGAGGCCTCAAACGAAGGCTGGACGAAACGAAGAAGGCTTGGGTCGAGGAACTGCACAGCGTATTATGGGCATACCGTACAACCCAACACTCTACAACTGAGGAAACACCCTTCCGTTTAGCATACGGGACTGAGTCACCCCTAGACGAGGAGATGAACGACGAATCATTAAGAGAAGAACTCGACCTCGTCGAGGAAATAAGAACAGGGGCATCCCTCCGCGAAGCCTCACTAAAACAAAAAAATTACCATCAGGCACAATGCCATGGTGATACGACGAGAGTTCGACATGGGAAGCCTTGTTCTAAGAAGAAACCACAAAGACTCTCGCGAAGGCAAACTAGCAGCCAACTGGGAAGGACCCTATTGCGTCCGAGCAAAAACGGAAAACGAGGCCTACTACCTAGAACATCTCAACGGGGAAGAACTTGCTCGACCATGGAACGCCGAAAAGCTAAAACAATACTATAGCTAAGGACCTAATTCTCATTTCGACCCGTCACGACGAAGGATGTCAAATACCGACCACTATGCACGCGTAGGTACAAGCGTCGCATACCAATAAAGCAGAACCCCGCTCAATAACGAGTCGAGTAACTGCTCGACGGCGGTCCTCAATCGAGCATCGCCGTCGTCAAAGTACCATGATTGGCAGAACCCCAGCTCGCGATGGGACGTTCACGCCGCGAACTCAGGCCTCAAACGCGACCTCAGCTCCGCATCCCCGCCAGGACATTCCCCGGCCGTTCGATCAGTACCCTTCATTGGCGAACACATCTACAACGAGCAATCGCCCTAAAAGATCACATAAGTCCAATACTCCCTATCACGGGCAGACACACATTCACAACGTGCATGAGTACAACACTTAGCAAAAAATAAAAGCAAGTAAAACCATGCAGATAGCAGAATCGAACATATAATTTAAACATAAATAAGTGGCCACTAGGACCACGGCTGTGCTGGGTTGCATAAAATAGGGGCCATGCCCCCCAAAAAAAAATCACAAAAACTACTCGGTACGCAGGCTGAACAAATTACAACAAAAAAAACAGACTCCTCACTCGTCCATGTGCTCGGCTGGCTCAGACTGAGGCCCCTGGTCCTCCACGGGCTGATCCTCGGTGTTCCCTTCAAGGAGAGCGTCGGGCATAACGATCCGGACATCCTCAACATGCGCCAGATAGTGGGTACCCTCGACAGAAAGGTCAAGCTCGGGGTTCACCACCCGCAGTTGAGCCATGACATTTCTGAAGGATTCATCCACGACGGCAATACTGTCATCCTCGGCCATCAGCATACGGGCGACCAGCTCGGATCTCGTCCTTAATTCCTTCACATCTTCCAGCTCATCTTCACCCGGGGAATTGACCGCCCTCAACTGCTGGACCAGCTCCTCGGCAGCTTTCTTCTCCACCGCCAGCGTGGAATTCTCCTTCTTCAATTGAGCTACCTCCTCCTCAGCCTTCTTCCAAGCTTCGTATGCACCCTTGGCCTCTTCTCTGAGGGACGCCATAGCAGCCCGGGCAGCATTAAGTTCGGACTCAGTTGCGGAGTCCCCTTCAGCATAAACAGCTGCCATCTCCAGCATCCTAACCAAAGCCGAAGCATCTTGAGCCACCAACGCCCTCTTGCTCGGGCGGTCCATGTTTTCCAAATGAAGAGACTCAGCCCGAGGCACGACTAAGGAGTTTCCATCAAAGAATCTCCTATCAAGGATGCAAGGAGGAAGCTCGAACTTCCCTTTCTCCGATACCCGAGTGAGGTCCACAGCGTCAGTAACCCTTGGCCGCTTAGATCGTCTGGTCAAAGGGAGGGGAGACCCCCGGGGAGCCGGTGTAGGAGAAGAAGAGGTTCCCGCAGCAGACTGAACTGGAGGGTGAGCACGAGCACCAGCAAACTGAGACTTCAGAGGAACAGTACCGGCCTTGTTCCTCGCAAGAGCGTTCTTCACAACCCTCTCATGGGCCTGAGGCATCTCACCTGCACAAACAAAAGACGAACAAGTTAGTTACGAGGAAAAGAGTAATACAAGCAAATCTAAAATAACTAAAACTACCAAGCAGCTTCTCGAGTTCCGCATGAGTCTTGCACTCCAGCAGTGCCTTGGTGTTGATAAACTGGTACTCAACCCTCTGACTACCGTCCTCCTCGAAGATCGGGTTACCCTTATTCGTCCAGCACTCAGCGAGCAGGAAAGAGTTAACGTACTTCACCAACTCCTCGTACGCCACGGCATCCTGCCCGTGTAGCTCGTGCGGTTGGAGAACGTAGTCGCTGGGCTTCTTGGCGAAATAGTCAGATGCCCAATGAATGGGGAACTTGTAGATTCTCTGCCCAATAAACTTCCCCGCCTCGTTGCGCAGGTTGTTCCCATCCTCATCCACCTCAATCTCCCAAAAGTATGTACTGTCCTGGGCAGCTTCGGACACGGGCTCGACAACATAATACCGCTCCTTGAACGTCCGTATCGACTCCAAAAATGGTTTAAACAATTTACGAGTTTGCTTCAGGGAGACCCAACCATACTTCCTCCCCGACAGCTGCCTTTGAAGATGGAAGACGGTGAAGAACAAGGGGATAGTAGCCCCGATAGAGAGGTACTCGTACACCAGCTCGAACGCCTGGATGAAGGCTAATGAGTTGGGGTGCAATTGCGTGGGGGCCAACTTCAAATGCACGAACACTGACTGCTAAAAATTGGTGAACGATAACCTCAAACCCAGCTCCTTGAAGGCGTACTCATACATGGTAAAGCAGTCCCCGAAATTCGTACAGACCCGCTCATCCTCGGAGGGAAAATGCACCTCCCACTCCCCCTCTGGTCCGACCTCCATGAAGATATCACCCAAATACGTTGCAAAAGTGGACACATGTTCAGCAGGTTCGACCACCTCCCACTCCTCCACGGATTTCTAGACGACGTCCTCATCCATACCCTCCAACTCTTCTTCCTCCCCAACCTCACTGGAGGAACTCGAAGCCGTCGAGCTACTATTATCCGAAGAGCTTGTTTCTTCCTCGGACGTATCTAAGATAATCTCTCTATCTGGCCCTGTCGCCATGTCGATCACCTGAAAAGCAGAGAAGAAAGTGAATTCGACAACAAATCAAATCCACCCTTCCACCGCTGGTCAAGTGATAGGACGTGCAAAGGGCTGAGGACAATGTCCCCGGCCTAAGCCCTAACATCAAAAGAAACATTGAAACCTCCCCGCGAGGAGACGCTCGAAAACAAATCATCCCCAAGCGAGGAGCTTCCCCGCACTCACACCCAGTTTCTGATCGAAGCTTCGCCAAAAATCGTGAAACCTCACCGGAATCTGGGAATATTCTACCGGAAAACTCATCACCCACTCAGAAGATGAACAATCATGACGGTTACACAAGCGTCGCCATCGCAACGACTCCGTCAACCGCCCTCCTAACCAAAACATACTAACGCGTCCGACAACATGTAGGGAGTGGAAAAATGGCACAACCACCGTCCACCACCAACAATCGTCGAAAATCAACCTATTTCGTCCTCTAAACCTAGCCCTAACCACATGCGATCTACCATTGACCACCAAAAGGAGTAGAACAAGCACAGGATCGGAAACTTACTTGATTTAAGAAGACGAAAGTGGCTGCTCGAAGCCTGGAGCGGTGGTCGGAGTAAGCAGACGGCGGTGACGGGCAGGAGTGCTGAAGGAGACGAAGAGAAATCAGAGCGAAAAAGTTCCAAATGGAACGAATTTTCCCCTTTTATACAAAGGGGCACGTGCAGACACGCGCTCGTAGGCCATGATGACTATCAACTAGCCATCATTACCTAGTGACTGCTACACAAAGCTCTAGGAACACGTGGCGCCCCAATGTTTCCAATGCTGACTGACCTTTAGTCTCCCCTGACACCGAACAACAAGGTCACGACCACGAATCTCACGGACACCTGGGGTCACGGGCACATTGAGACAACCCTCCTCATCCTCAAACGACGACTTCACACTAGATCCCCGGAGTCACGAGTTGTCCTTAAGTCATCACTCCCATGCTCGGGAGCAACGACTTGGGGGGCTCCTGTTCTAGACTGGACCAATGGCTGGGCATGACCCAATTCGCTTCTGCTCCAGAGCGGCCCAAATCGCCTAAGTCCAACCCACAAGGGGGCAAAAGTTACCTTTCTGCCCCTCCAATCGGGCAAGGAATGCATCGTTCCTCCCTGAAATCACTGCCTGTTACGCACGACTCCAATTGCTCCTCGAACAGTTAAGGACAGGTGCCCGAAACTATGCTTGTGCCCGACATAACGGCTAGTTTGGGTAGTCACATATTCTTTGGGAAAACGGTTATTCCACCCTGAAAATAGTTTCGTTGGCCACGCGCTGGGGGCTCTATATAAACCCTTTCGCTTTAGAGGGTCAGGTATCCAATATTCACCCTACGAACTAATAATTTGTACTTGCCCCTTTTCTCTTAGCCTTTCTTACTTGAGCGTCGGAGTGCCTTGCAGGTACACCCCCTCCTTTCCATACGACCAGCATCCCGGACCCACTTGGTGGCCCACTTCTACAAGATCTGATCCAGCCTTCACGATCAAAATCCATCGACAAGTCTTCCCAAATTTGTTGTGGAATAGGAAGAGGTTGGAGTAATCCAGCAGGTAAGGTTGTCGACTGTTTCGCTTGTTGACAAACTAAACACTGTGGCACAAACTCCTTAATATCCTTGGTCATAGTGGCATAGAAAAATTGAGTCGTGATGCGAGCTTTAGTGCGTGTAACTCCAGCATGTCCTTCCAATGTTAAAGAATGAAACTCAGTGATAATGAGTTTTATCAATTCAGGTTGTTGAGGAATAACCAATCGATTCTTCCAGAATAACATATCATGCTTGACTTGATAGTGAGGCATAGAACATGTACCCATCAAGCATTGATTTCTAACCTCTGCCAACATAGGATCCTCGTTTACAACTGCATGAATCATGGAAATAAGCTAAGGTGTATGTACTGATAGGGCTAAACAGAATGAGCGCGAGAGACTATCAGCTGCAATATTATCCACTCCAGGTTTATACTCGATGGTGAAATCATATCCCAAAAATTTATGAAGCCAATGTTGTTGTTCGGGAGTTTGAATCGACTGATCAGTGAGGGATTTGAGGCTGCGTTGATCAATCTTGATAACAAACTTATGACCAATCAAATAGTTGCAAAATTTCGCCAAAGCTTCTGTAATAGCGTAGAGTTCGCGGACATACGCAAATTGCTTTTTCATTCGAGGGCACAACTTTTTTGAAAAAAAAAAGCAATGGGTTGGCGTGCTTAACTGAGCACCGCACCGATACCAGACCCGGAAGCGTCAGTCTCAAGGGTAAAAGGCAATCGGAAATCTGGTAACGATAAAACTAGGGCTTGAGTGGTGGCATGTTTGAGTTTGTCGAAAGCTTCATTAGCTGCTGGAGTCCAATGGAAAGCATCTTTTTTTAAAAATCTCGGTGAGGGGTGAGGCAATGGAAGCATAATTGCGAATAAAACGCCGGTAATAACCTGATAATCCTAAGAACCCTCGTAGCTGTTTGAGAGAAGAAGGAACTTTCCATTTCATGACAGCTTGAATTTTTTATTTATCCATTTCAACACCTTGATTTGAGATGGTATATCCTAGATAATCCACTGAAGTAAGGCCAAAGTGGCATTTGGAAAGCTTGGCAAATAGCTCCTGTTTTTCTACCTCCAAGTGTTCAAGGTGTGTAGACCAAGAGGGGTTGTACACCAGTATATCATCAAAGAAGACTAACACGAACTTGCGTAATTGGTCTCGAAAAACAGAATTCATAAGACTTTGGAACGAAGCTGGTGCATTGGATAAACCGAACGGTATGACCAGCCACTCATACAACCCTTGATGTGTACGAAAAGTAGTCTTATGACGATCCTCCAGATTAACTAAGATTTAATGGTAGCCTGCTCTCAAGTCTAATTTAGAAAAATAAGCAGCTCCAAACAGTTCGTCCAACAACTCATCAACCGTTGGTATTGGAAAGCTATCTTTGACTGTAATCGCGTTTAATGCACGATAATCAGTGCAAAATCTCCAGGATCCATCTTTCTTTCTGACCAGCAAAACCGGGGATGAGAACGGACTAGTACTAGGTTGAATAATACCCTGTTGTAAATCTCAGAAACCTTCGTTCAATTTCTGTTTTCTGACTGTGTGGATATCGATATGGTTTGACCTTAACCGGATTACTACCATCAATAAGAGGGATCGAATGATCTTGTACCCTTGGTGGCGGTAAACGATTAGGTTCCTCAAACACCTTCCAATAATTGTGCAGCAAGGCAGCTAAATCTTCCGGTAAATTATCAAGAGTAGCTACTGATGATGATGGTGCTAGAGAGTGGAATTGCAGAGTATATGATAAGTCAATAGAATGTGTGTTATGGAGACGATGGATATGATGAAATTAAGACTGACCCGGTGCCATGAATTGATCTCCTTGAAGAGTGATGAATTTATTGTTGAGGTAGAATTTAATCAATAACGCATCATAGTCTGCAATGTGAGGACCTATAGTCTTGAGCCATGGTGCTCCTAGGACCAAATCAGCACCAGTAATAGGAAGCAAGTACACCGGAAGGTGGAGATTATGACCCTGTATTATAACTGGTAAGTCCTGAATCAATCCCGAAGCCGTCAGTGTGCTACCATTTCCCACAAAAACATGAAATTGAGGAGCTTGCTGAATTGGCAATTTCAAACACTGAGTTATGCGTGGTTGCAAAAAATTATCGCAACTACCACTGTCAAGGAGAACTTGGACTTGTACTCCTTGAATTTTCCCTTGAAAATGAAGTGTGTCTGCACTATGCGCTCCGTTGAGGGCATTGAATGAGAGATGATGCTTTGTTTCAAGTATGTGAAGTAAAGAATCACCATCTGGCGGATCTGTCTCTTGCTCTGGTGGATCAGAATCATCAACTTGAAAAAGGAGGTAGTGTTTGTTTGGACAACGATGGTTGGGTGTAAACTTGTCATCACAATGGAAGCATTGGCCCTTGTCACGCCTGAGTTAAATCTCAGCGGCAGTGATGCTACGAATGGGACGAGGTTTGGGAATTGGTGTTTGGGTTTGGGGTCGGGTTGGTGGAGTGGGTAAAATGGCGTTCGCGGGCCGGGATAGAGAGTGTGGGATAGGATTGTAAATGGGCTTTGTGGTTTGTGGGTAGGGTTTTGTCAAGGGGGTGTATTTTTCTGCAAATAATTTGGCTAAGGAAAGGGCGTGAGATAGAGAGGTAGGGTTTTGGGCTATGACATCATGACGGATTTCAGGCTTAAGCCCACTAACAAAACAATCCAAGATTGTATCAGGGGATAGGCCATGGGAGCGATTAGCAAGGGTTATGAAGGTGGAGTAGTATTCACTGATTGTTGAGGTCTGGGTTAATTTGAAAAGGGTAGGTCGTGGAAATTCGTATGGAGAAGGTCCATATTCCAATTCCAGAGCACGTGTGAAGGCACCCCAAGATCGGAAAGGGTTGTTACGAGTAATCATTTGATACCAAGGTATGACATCTTTGTCCAGATGCACCGCCGCAATGGTAAGGCGTTGATTGTCCGGTGTAGAGTAATAATCAAAAAATTGTTCAACCTTAAAGATCCAGTTCAATACCTCAGTACCGTCGAATCTAGGAAAATCAAGCTTCACATTGTGTATCTGAAATGGCGGTTGTCGTGGAGTTCCGTCTGAGTTCCCACTACCATTCAAGGCGGAAGAGAGTTGTAAAGAGCCTAGTTGTGCTTCAACACGTTCAAGACGCACCATATCGTTGTGTCGGTGTTGCATGTAGTCGTTATGTCATGCGTCGGCATCTTTCATCATCTTCTGCATCGTGGTGTTGATGCCATTGATGAAAGCTTCCAAACCTTTCATTCGTGTATTTTCCGCCATGGTAAATCGATGAAAGCACCAAATGTAATGAGTGATATGTTGTGCAACAGAAAATGGATAATAGATACAAAATTATGCAGGCAAATATATTCAGCAAGAATTACTTCATTCTAGTAAAGGAGAGTACAATGAAGAATCTCTTATTAGAATGAAACAATACAAGTTAATGCAACAGAAAAGAAAGAGAATTCATTCACAAGGATTGCCACTAGAGGAGGAGGGATAGAGTCACTTGCTGCCTCTTCTTTTCACTCCTCGTCCTTGCTATATATGCTGACAAATAGAATATTTTCTGTTAGGGATTTTTACCCTCTTTCCCTTCCTTGGTTCCACAATGTTAGGATCGTTTGCCATCTGTCCCTGATTGTTTCTAATTTGTCCTTTTTCTCCAACAGTATTATTTTGCCAGCTCATAACAGCATCACACTCAATTTAAAAATATGCACAAAACATATCATATAAGAGACACCATAACCAAAAATGATAAACTATAATAAAGAAAGCGAGACAAACTGCAAAATCGAAATTCTAACTTCACATGTTGGAAGATTTTGTTTCCCTACACCTCATATTTATTATTCCTTCACAAAATAGTGACACCATATGTGGAAACTGATTTCTGGTTCTCCCGAATTTACATAAGAAATCACTTTTTCTTGCATGTTTTTCTGTTTCTGCTGATCATCTTCATGCTCGAATAGCTGATTGACTTACACAAAATAAGGAGTATCTATAAATCCACTTGACTAACCGCACAATATAATGTATTCAGTGATGCGAAGATTAACGTTACCACCTCCATGATAGAGGCTCTACCTCCCTAGACTGAAAAAATAGATCCATATGTTACGTGTTCTCCTTCCATTCCCACTCCTCAGAATATCGCCAATAACACATTCCACGACCTTCCGACCTTCCAATTTTTGCAACAGTTGCTACAAGGCAAACCTCCATGAACAAGAAATACTCCAAGTCATCGAGCAACTCTAGACCAACCTCGGCATGCAAGGAGAAAATGAGTTGTTTAACAACATCTACAATATGGCACATCAACAAAACTCAACTTCTTGGCCAAAAAATTTCTCAGGATTGAACAGAACTTGCAGTATACTCCTCATAAGAACCAATCATAACCTGAAGAGATGTCACATGGTAATTACATAGCCACACCACAGTCGTAGATACCACATATCCTTGTCGATCATTTTCAAAATCACTGAATCATACGGTATGGAGAAAAGATTTTAGCATCTTGGAATTCGATTGTAAGAGATTTCCTTGGTAAGAGACTACTAGAAAAAATACTTTTTATGACAACAATTTCACCTCACATATCAAAAAACCGAGGTAAAATTCCTAGACACTTCCAGTTTTAAAAATATATATATATATACAATATATTTTATGGATTATTTTGAAAACCGAGGGGTAGACTTATTTAGTGTACATGCTTGGAATTAAATAAATAGAATACTTATGGATTGTTCGATCCAATTCGAGTATGATTTACAAATAAGTTCTCAAAAATATTGAAGAATACCTAACATCACGGATAGAGCGGGGGTGGAAAGAATGTTATTTAACACCATTCATTAATAAGTGAGTACTTTTAAAATTAAGGTTTCTTTATTACAGTTAGTTTTCATGTTTTACCAATTACTAATTATATATGCTTGTATTGTTCATTCAGAGAACATTGTCAATTGATCATTATATCTCTTCGGACGAATACGGTAATGACACCGTGTTCAGTACACTATCCACTCGAACCTATTATGATACAAATTATTACTAGGTAACTTTATATTTATGAGATTTTTAGTACGGAATATTTTCTTTGGCTTTGTAATTATCTTAGCGTGTAATATTTTTAAATTATTTTCAATATACAGGGTTGTGGAGAGACACTATAGCTTGAACAACCCTAGAAACAACAAGCATTTTGTGAGCCCAAGGTAAATGGATTAATTGTTACATTTACTTATATATATTCATAAATGTGTGGTTATATATTCATGAAATGTTTAAATCTGTAGACTAGGAAACAAGCAAATGGATACAAGTATGGGTATTATGTAATGAAATACATGTTTAACATCGTCTCTGCCGACATTGTTGATTTGTGAGATCAGGTATATATAATGTCATGAAATGTTTACAATAACATATTAATGTTAAAGTAATTTTCTATTATTATTCAAATCACGTTATATTAAAAAAAAATTCAGTTGTTTATGTAGATGTTTAACGACATGACACCTTTCTCTCCCAATGACTTAGACGACATTCGTAAACGTTGGGCGTTTGTTTTCAATGTGTTGGTTGAAAAGGGAGTGGTACTGTATGACTTCGTCTTTGATGGTTGTAAATATATTTTTATTGCTTAATTTAATATTTTGTAAATATTTAGCTAATATATGTATAATATATAGGTAAAAAAAGTAAAGGTTTGTAATATAGGGAAAAATAAAATAAAATTAAAAAACAAAGTATTTAATCACAATTATTTATACCAACTGTTGTTATAGATAGAGTGCAAAATATTATAAACCATATAATCAGTGGGTTTCGAACTCATGACCTTTCGCTTTATATCATAATAATTCTATACTTTGACCATTGTGATATATAGCGCGCTACCTAGTTTATCACAACAGTCATATGCTCGTGGTACAAAGCATCATACATACAATCACACCTGACCTTACAACGGTTGGTCGAAAGTGGTTGTATCCCTTTTCCAACCATTATGATAGGTGTTTTCTGTAGTAGTGCCAGCATCTCAACAACCAGCTACTCAACCAACTACTCAACAAGCATCTCAATAACCATTCACTCAACTAGTATCTCAACTAGCTACTAAGCATCTCAGGAATCAATTCATGGAAAGGCAAAGAAGATAACTTTTAAAGAGGCGTCTCAACTAGCTACTCAAACATCTTAGCAATCAACTCATGGAAGGCAAAAAAAGTTACCTGTTATGAGGCCATCAACACCATTTGTACCACCAGGACCTACAATTAGGTTTGGTGCAGCCAAGAGTGCAATTGGGACAACAATAAGAAAGACTGAACCAACAAAGAGAACCAGAACAAAGAGGACCAATTTATGAAAAAGCTAAAATGTAGGGCTACAACATCCACTAGCTTCTCCAACCTACTTTTTAGCTTTTTCTTAAATTGGTCCTCCTCATCTATCACATCCACATAGAACCAATAAAAAAAAATCCACAACCAGCTTGCATAGAACCCTATATAAATTAGACAAATGGTTTATATCAGAACACACTACGAAAAAGAAAATTTTCAAATTCTTTCTTACCTTAAAATATTGACATCCCCAAAATTATTTTCCAAATTTCGTAACCGTTGATACCCTATGACATATGGGTTTCCATCAGAGATTTAGGCTTGAGTATACATTATAATCAAAACTTCAAGAGCTCTTCTGATTAGATTGATTTAAACAACTCCCATAATTCATTGTTGATGGTTTCTTCGACTTCCACGTGCAATTTCAGTAGAGAATCAACCAATTGATAAACCCTAATTACATTTGAGAAAAAATCTAACAAGAAATGGACGAAGCTCATGTTGGAAACGAAGAAGATGACATTTCAGAACCAACTCAACTGTCACATATACATAAACAAACGTCGTTTGAGAAAAATAGACGAAAAGGACTTCGGTGGCGCTATTTGAACAATTAAAGGATCAACTTGATCTCTTTAAAAATTAAGGGAGCAAAATGGATCCCAAAGTAAAGTTAAAATACAAAAAATTTATTTATCGAAATTTAAATATTGATTTATTTTAGTTTAATAAAAAATGATGTGAACTAAAATATTACACTCAATCAATATCTTACCACATATTATTTTTTTCACATTAAAATTTTAGACCTTAAATAGCCCAAAACTTTTATTTAGTAAAAAAAATTTAAATAAATAATACCATTGAATTATTCTCTCTGGTCTTGTTTTATAAGATATATCTCTGAACATTATATTTATCAGATATATCAATATTCAATAAATTTAAAAAGTAATAGTTTTTTAGTTTAATAGTAGTGCACTTTCAGAGTAAAAAAGTATTACATATATATTTAATTATAAAGGTAATTTAAAATTTAGAGACTGATTTGACGAGATATATGATTGTCATTGATTGACAAAATAAAAATAATTTACATTGTCAATGCACCATCCATTTTTTCAGTGTTTTTTTTAACAAATAACAATACTTTATGAGAATAAAAGATAATGCTATGTCAATATAAAAAAATATTACATAGATATTCTATCAAATAATTTTAAAATGATAAATTATAACATTATATTAAAAATAAAAAATGTTTGATATGGCAATGTAGTAATGTTTTAAACAATTTGAACTATGAATCATATTTGAACTAGCGAAAGAATGAGTCAAGAACCAGGTTTCTTCATCGAATTTTCGGCTTAAATTCGACCTTGGTTCAGGTGGTGAAATTACTGGGTTTTGGCGTGTGTTTCTGTCCTACTGTTTTATTCTATTTTGGTCGGCATTTTTAGGGATTGGGAGCTCGTTTTATGGAAGGCAATCAAGGGTGGTCTAAGGTGAGGAGGAAGACAGTTCGTAGGGAGGTGGCTAGGTGGGATTCGTTTCCCGCGGGAAAGGGTAATAAAGGAGTGGTGTAACACCCATATATACATACATACATCAAAGCATATATTATACATGAAAACCACGTTTGGTACTGAAATACCCATAAGTCCCTAGTAAAGACATTATACATATACATGCCCAAAATGACTAATACAAAAAAACTACGGCATAATATATATACAAGATGTTCCAAAGATAAATACTAAGAACTAGATCGACAACAATCTCAAAAAAACTCCACAACGGAAGCTAAGCCATCAAACAAGTAAGGATAATCACACGAATTTATCCTTACCCTTCGCGGAACCCGAAGTACCTGAAATATTCAACAATAGTGAGGTGAGATACATCAAATCTCAATGAGTTCTCTATCTTATGGATTCTCTCGGCTTTACAAGGTTCTAACCAAATCCTAACTCAAGTCGGGAGAAAAGGAACTAGACCTTGAGTTCAAATCTTTCTGACTAGAGAATAATCGCATAATACACAAAACGACAACTAGTTAAGGAATCTTTCCCCGGCCATCGCGCTCAAAGAGATTAAACACGGGTCACGGATCCTTAACGTAGATAACTTTCCCCGGCCATCCCGCTCAAAGAGATTAAACACGGGTCACGGTTATCTACAATTGGTACTTTCCCCGGCCATCCCGCTCAAAGAGATTAAACATGGGTCACGGTACCAACCACTAAGTAACTTTCCCCGGCTATCCCGCACAAGGAGATTAAACACGGGTCATGGTTACAAACCACTAAGTCTCTTTCCCCGGACATCCCGCACAAGGAGATTAAACACGGGTCACGGTTACTTACTTAATAAATACTTCTCCCCGGCCATCCCGCTCAAAGGGATTAAACACGGGTCACGGTATTTATTAAGGGATAGACTACAAACCGGAGGAATTACGGTCCCCCACTAACAACTACTTAACAAAGATACTCTTCAAGTATCGATGTAAGCATTGCCGTACAATTCTCTAAGTTATTCTATTGTACTAAGGTTTCCTCACTAACTCACCACTTGAAGCTTTTATATTTTTTTCCAAAAGTTTCTTTTTTCATAAACCACATAATTCCGATTAATTACCATAATCAAATGAATTCCATCTCATAAATAATATTTTTACTTTCCACAGCATATAACTCTTTCATAGCTTCACATCGATATAAAGAACGCTTAAATCGGACACCCGAGTCAAAAGATATGAATTTTTGAAAATATTTTTGGAAAACAAATAATGGTAACTAGTTACTCACCACAGGGTAACCGGTTACTTGAGAAACAAAGCCAAAATGAGAGTTATGGCACATTTGGGTAACCGGTTACTTACCACAGGGTAATTTCATACCCCGAATTTTGACCACTAAGATTCCCCATCATTGTGCAAATCATCATCACAATATGGATGGGCCATTATACCTCATTAGTCTCCCCAAAGATGGATGAGCACCCACTACAATCAGACTTAGGGTTTCAAGCCCTCTCAGAGCTCTTAGACAAAGGATCAATCAAGGAATGACATGATCTTCAACTTGTCTAACCTCTCAAACATCCACAAGGGATCAAGAGAACTCCCACATCAAGGATTAAGCACAAGGCTGCAACCTTCTAAGTGGATCAAGCCTCAAGATCGCCAGTGTCACCAAATTAGGGTTTGGTCGACCAAGGCCTCCAGATGGAAATTTTCCTCTGGGCATGAGCCAATGATTCAAAGCATAACCTAAAATGCTCCATGGAACCTCATAAACCCAATCATCAAGTCAATTTAGCCTCAGGGGCTGCATTTACCAAAAATCAGGAATTAGGGTTTCTTGACCTAATTCACCCCTAAGTTGACTTTTGGGACAAATCATGAGCCAAGACCTCAAGAGAGGATTTGAGGGTCTCTAATAAACCACATTGATCCATTTGCAATAATGGATTGGTCTAAGAAGCTTGGGCAACAAGTTTCAATTTCATCAGAACCACAATTAGGGTTTCGCGAGAAAAGTCAACTGTGCCTTTGACTTTTGACCCAGGCATGCTCCCAAACCTTGGGACATGATTCAATACACCCTATAACACCTATGAAATCAATCCATCAAGTTTGATTTAGGTCAAGGACTTGATTTCATATAGGATCGCCCAGTTTGGAATTCATCTGACAAAAAGTCAACTGTGCACAAAAGTCAAACTTTGACTTTTTGAGATTTTTCACAATTATGGTTCTTTAACCCTAAAATGATGTTAATGTGTGATTGGGATAATCATTCATCAAGAAAAATCAAGAAAAGTGGGTTAACTTGTAAAAGGGGTAACCATAAAAACTTAAAAAAATTTCTAAGTTATGGAATAAAGTGGCAAGGGTGCCAACTTTGGAGGATCATAACTCCTAAACCACAAGGCCATTTTTCCCCATTCAAAGCTGGATTTGTAGCTCTCATGGCCCTCTACAAAAGCTTAAAACACAACTCATTCCAATTCTCCATGGATTTTAAGTTATGGAATGCTCAAAATCACAAAAAGTGAAAATGTCACTTTTTTCCAACACTTAGTGAAATATTCACTAAGTCAGAATTTGCCTTCACTTTTTTCCAAATGTATGGGCATTTTTCACTTGGATTCAAAAGGTATCAAAACCAACTATGATTAAACAGTTGTTGTATCATATGAGGGCTTTCCAAAATGGCCAAGAACTCCATCAAATTCCACTTGAGCCATGAGATATGACAATGGCAATATGCCTTGCTGAAAACTGTCAAAGCAAGGCAGATTTATGCATTTTGCTCGATTTTCCAAATTTGTGCAAATGACAAACACACTTATCCATCTGAACACCTCAGGGGGAGACCAAGGAGGGACAAACACTGATCCATCAGCCTCCCAAGTCTTTGGAACCAAATGTAGCATGCCAATCCTAGAAATGCCTAAAAGAGAGACAAGACTCCAATTTTGGATTGGAGCATTTAATGGATGCACCAAGGTGGCATGGACTGAGCCATTCCCAACTGAATTCAGTCAAGACTTATCCAAGACCAAGGGAACCAGCAGCCTGTGCCCTAACCTCTAGTCAATGGCTAGAGGAGACTTGGATTCTCATTGCTTAACATTGGCCAAACCTCTGCTGCAGTTGCCAATCACTATTGCTCCCAAAACAAACTTGCTCTACTATTAATAGAGCTCATTTGTGATCAGTTTAAGTACACCAAAGCCATCAAATAGATGCTTTCCTCAAAATCTCCTTCTCACTTCCAATTTTGCCTTCTAAGGCAACTCACTATCGGGTTTTGAGTTTGAGAGTCATTCCAACCAAACCAATCACACACACACACACCTCATAAACATCATATAGAAGTGATCCAAACACTTAAACAACATCTGGAACACTGATTTCTCAGAATCACCAGGCAGCTGCTCAAGGTTTTAACCAAGTTGCAGTTGGGATACCATCTTCAGTTCCAGCTTGTTTCAAACCATTCCAAGCACTCAGGTACATCACTTGGCACCTAGGGAAGCTATCCACATCATTAGAACCTAGTTGTAACACCTCTAACACAAAACACGATCACCAGCTGCAAGAGGTGAGCATGAACTCTTCTAACTCTATGATCCATGCATTTTTTGCTGCACAATAATTTGGCCATATGTTCATAATCATGCATGGAGTGGTTTCCCTCAATCAATTACTTTGTTTGAATCGTGTATGGAATTTCTGAGCCTTCATGCAAATTTTAGGGTTCTTGAGGTTTCTCTTTAATTTCTTATTCCATGCTTAAAATAAATGAAATTAAAGACCATATACATGATCGTGAGGTGAAAACGAGCAAATTGATATGTAGATTTCATGATATACTCAAGTATTCAGTGAGATTGGATAGAAAATGCAAATCTGGGCAAAACAGAGCGCGCGGGCAAGGCCAAGATGTTCCTGGCGCCCTTTTTCAAATATTTGAATTTTTGAATTTTTGTGATTTTATTTAATTGATTCAAAAATTAATTTCTCTCTGAGTTTTAATGATTTTGAGTTGATTCTTTTTTAATAATTCACAAAAATGTTAAAATATTCTATTTTACCCAAAAATCCCAAAAATATTACTTATTTCATATATTTGATATTTTTGCAAAGAATTAATGTTTTATTTATTTTTAACATTTGAAATATTTTTCTCCCTTGATTTTCCAAGCTTAATTGATTTCCAATCATTTTGTGGATATAAACATGATTTTTGAAACATTAATCCAAGATCACAATTTGTTTTTCACACATGTTTAACAATTTTGATCATTTTAATTGAATTTTTATTCAATTAAAATATATTTTGAAAACAAATTAGGGGTTTGATTAATTCAACCCTCATCAATCTTTTTCAAACACTTTAGGGCCTCTAATAGAGCGTAAAACCCAACCCATTTTTGAAACCAAAATAATTTGGGCCTCAGACATTGTATAAGACCCACTGTGCTTTCAAAACCCTCGGCGCGATCGCCGTCTTTAGACAGAAAACCATGGGCTTCTCCTCGAGCTATAAGTCCCATTTTTCTTCTTAAAACACACACTTTGGGCCTCTATTAGAGTGTAAGACCCAACCCCTTTGTAAATACACCACCTTTTTGGGCCTCATCTATTGTATAAGTCCCGCTGTATTTTCAAAAACAACGGCGCGATCGTTGCCTTTTTTAGTAAAACCAAATGGGCCTACCCTCGTGTTATAAGCCCCATTTCTTTTCTTTAAAACCCTTTGGACATCTCCTTGAGCTATAAGACCCATTCCTTAAACTTTTGGGTCTCTAATAGAGTGTAAGACCCAATCCCCTTTTAACCAAAATATTTTGGGCCTCAGTATATTGTATAAGTTCTGACACTATCAAAAAGTTCAGCGCAATCGTCGCCTTTTTTAACAAAGACATTTGGCCTCTCCTTGAGTTGTAAGCCCCACCACTTGTTTAAAAATAAACCTTTTGGCCTCTTTAGAGAGTGTAAGACCCATCCCTTTGTACAGAAAACCTTTTTTGGCCTTAGTCACTTGTATAAGTCCCTGTACAAATTTAAAACAACAGTGCAATCACTGATAAAACCTTGGGCCTCTCCTTGAGCTGTAAGCCCCAACAATCTTTTCAAAGCACTTTCTCCTTTGATTTTAAATATAATATTGTTATCAAAACTTTCTTTGTTGAACAACTAACCAAACAGCATGGAAGCTCTACAACCGAGTAAGTGTTTACCCGCTTTCATTTATCGCTTTCATATATATAACTGTATTGTAGGGCTGCTCACTATAAGTCTTCTATCACAAACTTTTATATACTTGTCAAATATCAACTGTGTAATACTAGTATAGTTATTTAGAGTTTTCCCCGGCAACTACGTCTAGCACTAGGTAAAGCCCGTTGGTCACTCTTAAATACAAACAAAACTAGATCCCCATAGGATTACTAGATACAGTCTTCCCTCCTCTTAGGGTTAAACAATATGGAGACATGAAAGGCAGCTTTCTCGGTGAACCCTTTCTCAGACTGTCACTCTTAGAAATCGTCAAAGAGACTCTACTCCCCAGAGTTGATCTATTCTCCATGAATAGCATCTTTTGAGTTTATTCCAAATTCTTGGACTTTCCTGGCTTGATCTATTCTCGGTGAATAGCATGTCTTGAACTTCTTGGGGTTTGGGGACCCACAGGCTTCCTAAAAGCATCCCCGCCTCCTCTTGGGCGATGTACAAGGACCCTTCGGCTTCTTAAAAGCTCTCATGCCTTCCTTGAGCTTAGTACAAGGACCCAGAGACCTCTACAGGTATTGAAATAGAACCTAGTCATCAATTTGCTAGAGCTGTCTTTCTGAGTCAAATGTCAGACCAGTTAATGGGTTGACCTTCATACCTTAACATACCAGCCTTCTCTTGGGCATCATACAAAGATCATTCACTATCTGAGAATCGATTTCTCAAAACACCAGTAGACTTGGACAGTCTCAATACCCTTTGGATTTCCCATTTCCTAAAAGAACAAGAAATAACCATGATCCTCTGATCAGTACGAAAGCACAACCTTACCTTTAATCATTCCCTTCATAAGAACTGATTTTCTCTTTTATCCAACATACTGAACCTGTCACTAAACTGAAACAGTCTCCTTCTCTTGGGCCTTGTACAATGATTCTCCCCAGCGTAGCTAACCTTCTCAGACTCTCTTGTTGAGTCAAACATTTTTAGCCTCCATATCGGGCTCGTACGAGATACTAAAACACTCTCTTGTTGAGTATAAAAGACTCTCTTATTGACTCAAACCCTTTAGCCTCTATCTCGGGCTTCGTACGAGATACAAAAACACTCTCTTGTTGAGTATAAAAGGCTCTCTTGTTGAGTCAAAACCTTTTTCGCCTCCGTCTTGGGCTTCGTACAAGACACATATTAAAACACTCTCTTGTTGAGTATAAAAGTCTCTCTTGTTGAGTCAAACCCTTTTAGCCTCCATCTCGGGCTTCGTAAGAGATAAAGAACCACTCTCTTGTTGAGTATAAAAGACTCTCTTGTTGAGTCAACCCTTTTTAGCCTCCATCTTGGGCTTCGTACAAGACACATATAAAAACACTCTCTTGTTGATTCAACCCTTTCAGCCTCTATCTCGGGCTTCGTATGAGACAGATAAAAGGCGCCCTCTTGTTGGGTAAATAGCCTCCTCTTAGGCTTTGTATAAGGAAACCCCAGTTGAGTCAATTAACCTTTTGGCATCAAATATGTGCCTTGCTCACAGCATACAAACACCAACAACTCCTTTTCCTTCATCTAATTGCTGTAAGCGGCAAGCCTCTGGATTATTTACATCCACGCCACTGTCCCTCTTTTAGCATGAGAAATTCCTAAAGAAAGATGGCATTGCTCTACACTGAGTTAAAGTCTTCTCCTTCAGGTCAAAATCCACTATAAATGAAATTATGGCATTGTCGGATTCACATATCCCAGTTAAAGTAATTCTCCTTTATAATCAGTCACCCAACAGTCATGACCAACAGACCAAACACCCCTCTTTAGAGATGACAAATTCTCTTTAAAGTTAAAACCCTTTAGCTTCACATCTTGGGCTTCGAACAAAATACAAATCACCTTTAGCTTCACGTCTTGGGCTTTGAACAAGACACCAAAACAACCTTTTTCCTCCCATAGAATAGGAGGAACTACGTTCGCTCTGATTTCCTTGTTTCGTCAAACGGGAATACGTAGGCATAAGATTGAAAAAAATCTTAGCGAGCACACTTATTAAAAACCCAAAATCCAGTATCTCCACCAAAATCAACCCAAAAGCATCAAATCTAAACACAGTATCAAAAACCTCACAAATGATCCAGACACAGTGTTCTCAGGCGAAATAACCAAAGATTGGGCCCCACTTCCACATAGCATTTGTAACCTAACAGACCGTTGTTCAAACTCAGTATGCAAGCAGGGTTAATTGGAGACATCTATTTCCCTTCCTTAATCAGCTCAATAGGATAAAAAATGAATCGAACTGTAGCACCCCGTGCGATCGTGACTCAGGACCACAAAAATCGCGCTACAGGTAACCGGTTACTCAGTTCATTTTCTGCGCAAAACCCCAAATTTTCAAAGGGTAACCGGTTACTCACCACAGGTAACTGGTTACTCTGTGCGCAGAGGCAAAAATAATTGTTTTCTTGGACTCTTTTCCATTCCAATCACAATCAAAAGCATTTCAAACACACAACCAAACATTAACAAATGATTATACATGAATAACGATGGTTCTATACAATTTATATCTCATTTTATCCGTTGGATTTCATTGATTTACAAAATTACTCATTTTTCTCAAAAACCAACCTAACTCTAGAACCCCAAGAATTCTACAACTAAAGCTTCTATCTAGAACCCACCTAGATTAGATGATGATGATGAAGAAGATGAGGTGAATTGAAGAAGAGTGGTGGGTAATTCTTGATTTTGAGCTCTTGGACTTTCTCTTATTTTCTTTCCTTTCCTCTTCCTTCTCTCTACTTTCTCTTTCCCCAAATGTTTCTAACTTTGGAAATAAGGAAAAAGAAAAGATATAGGAAATACTCATTAGTTAGTAATACTACTAAATGCCCAAATTAGCTCAGATGCACCAATTAATAAAACCTTAGAGTTAGATAATATTAATCTGGTCAGCTCTGAGCTCATTAGTTGCTCTAATTATCTTAACAGATAAATACTCAGAGTACACTGGATCTCAACTGGTCTCAACTAATATTATTCAGAGCATTTGTAAAAATACGAGGTATTACATCCTCCCCTCCTTAAATAGAAATTCGTCCTCGAATTTAAAAGATTACCTGTACAGATGAGGGTAAGCATCCCGCATCTCCGATTCTAGTTCCCAAGTAGCATCACCCGGATGCGTCACATCCCATTGCACCTTAACGAGAGGAATGTCTTTGTTCCTTAATACCCCACAATACGGCTCGGTTGAGATTCAAAAGTCAAGTCTGCTTCTATTTCCACTGAGTCCGGTAGAACTAGCTGAAGAGGATCAGGAATAAACTTTCAGAGCTGAGATACATGTGTAGCGAACAATTTTAGACGTGGTTCTTAAGCACTGTCGCTCTGGGAGGGTACTACATGTCGATTCATTTTTTATCCTATTGAAGCTGATGAAGGAATGGAAATAGATGTCTCCAATTAACCCTGCTTACATACTGAGGTTAAACAGTCAAAACTGTTGGTTTACATATGCGATCAATGTGGGGGCCTCTCTTAGGTTATTTTGATGGAATGTAGACTTTTGGTGGGGGATACGGACTTGCTTTTCGTTTGATATGTGAAGGTACGGGATTTGGGGCTTTGGATTAGTATGCTCGCTAAGATTTTTCTTTCAATCTTATGCCTACGTATTCCCGTTTACCGAAACAGGGAAATCAGAGCGATCGTAGTTCCTCCTATTCTATGGGAGGAAATGGTGTTTTGGTGTCTTGTTCAAAGCCCAAGATGTGAAGCTGAAGGGTCTATTTGTATCTTGTTCGAAGCCCGAGATGTGAAGCTAAAAAGGTGTTGTCTTTAGAGAGAATTTGTCATCTCTAAAGGGGTCTGTTTGTCACAACTGTTGGGTGACTGACTATAAAGGAGGATTAATTTAACTGGGATATGTGAATCCTAGCAATGCCATAATTTCCTTTATAGGGGGTTTTAACCTGAAGGAGAAGACTTTAACTCAGTGTAGAGCAATGCTATCTTTCCTTAGGAATTTCTCATGCTAAAAGATGGATAGTGGCATGGATGTAAATAATCCAGAGGCTTGCCGCTTACAGCAATTAGATGAAAGGAGTTGTTGATGTTTGTATCCAGTGAACGAGGCACAGTTTTGATGCTAAAAGGTTGATTGACTCAACCGGGGTTTTTCTTATACAAAGCCTAAGAGGAGGCCATTGACCCAACAAGAGGGTATTTTTATGTGTCTCGTACGAAGCCCGAGAGAGAGGCTAAAGGTTTGACTTAACAAGGGATTCTTTTATACTCAACAAGAGAGTGTTTTGTATCTCCTACGAAGCCCGAGATGGAGGCTAAAAGGATTTGACTCAACAAGAGAATCTTTTATACTCAAGAAGAGAGTATTTTTGTATCTCGTACGAAGCCCTAGATGGAGGCTAAAAGGATTATTGAATCAACAAGAGAGTCTTTTTGTATCTCGTACGAAGCCCGGGATAGAGGCTAAAAGGGTTGTTGTTTCAGTTTAGTGACAGGTCCACTAGGTTGGTTAAAAGAGAAAATCAGTTCTTATAAAGAGACTGATTAAAGGTAAGGCTATGCTTTGGGTTTGATCAGAGGATCAGGGTTATTTCCTGTTCTTTGGAGAATCCAGAGGGTATTAGAGACTGTCCGAGTCTACTGGTGTTTTTCCCTACTTGAGAAGGGCTTGAGAATGTCTTTGAGACTCAAGGGTCTTAGACTGTCCAAGTCTAGAATTTTATCTTTTATACTATGCTTAAAGAAACAGTAGTGGTACGTTCATGGTATAAAGATCTAGACTCTTTGAAAGACTGTTCTATTAAGATGACTAATTTCTGTTCCTATACCTCGAGGAGGTCGTCAGGACAATTTGTACGAATCCCAAGAGGAGGCTGGAAACTTTTAAGAAGCCGAGGGGCAGTTTGTACGAAGCCCAAGAGGAGGCTATCATTCCCGGAGGAAGAATCCTTATACGAAGCCTAAGAGGAGACTGTAAATACTTCTAAGAAGCCGACGAGTCCTTGTAAAATGCCCTAGAGCGACTGTGTCTGGTAATTCTATAGGGATCTAGTTTTGTCTATTTAAGAGTGATCAACAGGGCTTAGTGCTAGACGTAGTTGCCGGGGAAACTCTAAATATCTATACTAGTATTACACAGTTGATATGAGTTTATGAAAGAAGACTTACAGTGAAAAAGCCCCACAATACAGTTATATGTATATGAAAGCGGATAAAGAAAGCATATAAACACTTACTCGGTTGTAGAGCTTCCATGCTGTTTGGTTAGTTGTTCAACAAAGAAAAATTGAAAACAACAGTATATTCAAAATCAAAGGAGAAAGTATTTGAAAATAAGTTAAGGCTTATAGATCAAGGAGAGGCCCAGGGTTTTATCAGTGATTGCACTGTTTGTTTGTACAGGGACTTATACAAGTGACTGAGGCCCAAGAAAGGTTTTCTGTACAAAGGGGATGGGTCTTACACTCTCTCAAGAGGCCCAAAAGACTTTATTTTTAAAGAATGGGGCTTATAACACGAGGGTTGGCCCAAGGGTTTATATTTGAAATGGAGATCGCGCCGAGGTTTATTCTTTTAACGCATAGGGACTTATACAATGACTGATGCCCCAAAAAGTTTTGGTTAAAAGGGGATTGGGTCTTACACTCTAATAGAGGCCCAAATATTTTGAATGGGTCTTATAGCTCGAGGAGAGGCCCAGATGGTTTATTATAAACGGGCGATAATCGCACCAAACTTTTGAAATACAACGGGACTTATGCAATAAGTGAGGCCCAAAATATGTTTGTATTTACAAAAGATTGGGTCTTACACTCTATTAGAGGCCCAAAGATTTTAAAGAAAAAGAAAATGGGGCTTATAACACGAGGGTAGGCCCAAATGGCGATCGCGCCAAGGTTTTTGAAAACGCAGTGGGTCTTATACAATGACTGAGGCCCCAAAAAGTTTTGTTTTCTAAAAGGGTTGGGTCTTACACTCTAATAGAGGCCCAAGAGTTTGAAAATGATTTGTGAGGGTGAAAATCAAAGAAACCCTAATTTGTTCTCTTTTAAAAGTAAATATTAAAAGAAAAATCAAATAAAAATTATAAAAATACCAAATAGGTTTGAACAAACCGCTTGTGATTTTTGTTTAAGGTTTGAAAAATGAGGTTTTAATCACAATAGATATTAAAACTCATTTGGTTTTGATTTTCAAAGTAAATATTCATTTTAAAAATGTTTACAAATAATTAAAAAGGAATTTATTCACAAAAATACTAATTATATTAAATAAATAATATAAACTTTCAACATTTTTGTGATTTTTTGCAAAAAGAATCAATCAAAAATAATTAAAATTGAGTGAGTTATTAATTTTTCAAACCATTTAAAATAAATGTGAAAAATAACAAAAAATAGGAAAAATTGGTAAAAAAGAGATCTGGGGCGAGGGGGATTCGAACCCCAGACCTCTCGCTTGCCAATACACACAAACCAGCTGATCAACCACTGGGGCGCAATGCCAATTCATTAATAACATGGCAAGTGAAAAATATAAGGCAAACTTGGTTGGTTTCTCCAGCATGGCGCCATGGCCATCTTCAACCTCACGCTCAGATGCGTGAAGCCCTCTGTAGCGAGTGATTTTGGACGCGGTTCTTAAGCGCTGGTCGCTCTCTGCGGTTAAGTTTACTACAGGTCGATTCATTTTTTATCCTATTAAAGCTGATGAAGGAAGGGAAATAGATGTCTCCAATTAACCCTGCTTTGCATACTGAGTTTAAACAGCGGTCTGTTAGGTTACGGATGCTATCAATGTGGGGGGGCCCTTGTACTGGTTATTTGTATTTTCGCCAATACGGTTTTCATTCTTTCTAGGACTTTATAGCGGGGAACAAGGGTTGGGATGTTAGGACTGATGCTTTTTGATAGATACATGAGAGTATGGGATTTTGAGTTTTTGTTTAGTGTGTTCGCAAAGATTTTTCTTTCGATCTTATGCCTACGTATTCCCGTTTACCGAAACAGGGATATCAGAGCGTTCGTAGTTCCTCCTATTCTATGGGAGGAAATGGGTGTTTTTGGTGTCTTGTTCAAAGCCCAAGACGTGAAGCGAAAGGTAGTTTGTATCTTGTTCAAAGCCCAAGATATGAAGCTGAAGAGTTTATTTGTATCTTGTTCGAAGCCCAAGATATGAAGCTAAAGGTGTTGACTTTAGAGAGAATTTGTCATCTCTAAAGAGGGGGTTGTTTGTCACAAGTGTTTTATAAAGGAGAATTACTTTGACCGGGATTTGTGAATCCGGCAATGCCATAATTTCCTTTATAGGGGATTTTAACCTGAAGGAGAACACTTTAAGTCAGTGTAGAGCAATTATATCTTTCCTTAGGAATTTCTCATGCTAAAAGAGGGACAGTGGCATGGATGTAGATGATCCAGAGGCTTTCCGCTTACAGCAATTAGATGAAAGGAGTTGTTGATGTTTGGGTACTGTGAACGAGGCACAATTTTGATGCTAAAAGGTTAATTGGATTAACCAGTGGTTGTCTTATACAAAGCCTAAGAGGAGGCTATTGGCCCAACAAGAGGGGATTTTTGTGTGTCTCGTACGAAGCCCGAGAGAGAGGCTGAAAGGTTTTGACTCGACGATGGAATCTTTTGGTATCTCGTATAAAGCCCGAGATGAAGGTTATTTGACTCAACAAGAGAGTTTTTTGTATCTCGTACGAAGCCCGAGATGGAGGATGTTGTTTGTTTGGCTCAATAAGAACCTTTTTGTATCTCGTATAAAGCCCGAGATGGAGGCGAAAAGGGTGACTGATTCAACAAGGGAGTCTCTTATGTGTCTCGTACAAAGCCCGAGAGAGAGGCTAAACGTTGTTTGACTCCGCTGGGGAGAATCATTGTACAAAGCCTAAGAGGAGGCTATGGTGACTGTTTCAGTTGAGTGGCAGGTCCAGTATACTGATTTTGAAGAGAAAATCAGTTCTTATATGAGCAACACTGTACTCAAGGATTTGATTCAAGGACCAGGGTTATTCCTGTTCTTCAAGGAAGCGGGAAATCCGAAGGGTATTGAGACTGTCCGAGTCTACGGGTTTCCTTCCTATTTAACGAAGGGGACACTTGAGAATGTCTTGAAGACTCAATGAGATTAGACTGTCCAAGTCTAGAGTTTCATATTTTGTACTATTCTTTGAGAAACAGTAGTAGACTCTTTGAAAGGACTGTTCTATGCAGATGATTAAGTTCTGTTCCTATACCTTTAGGAGGTCGTCGGGACAATTTGTTTGAAGCCCAAGAGGAGGCTGGAAACTTTTAAGAAGCCGATAGGTCCTTGTACGAAGCCCAAGAGGAGGCTATCATTCCCGGAGGAAGAGATCATTATACGAAGCCTAAGAGGAGGCTGTGAATACTTCTAAGAAGCCGGCGGGTCCTTGTACTAAGCCCAAGAAGAGGCGAGGTTGCTTTTAGGAAGCCTGTGGGTCCTTGTACGATGCCCAAGAGGAGGCCGATGCTTTTAAGAAGCCGATGAGTCCCCAAACCCCGAGAAATTCAAGGCAAGCTATTCAAAAGGAATAGATCAAGTCAGAAAAGTTCGAGAATTTGGAAGAAACTCAAGAGATGCCATTCACGGAGAAAAGATCATCTCTGGGGACTAGAGTTTCTTGACAAGTGCTTTTAAGAAGCCTGTGGGTCCCCAAACCCCGAGAAGTTCAAGACATGCCATTCACCGAGAATAGATCATGCCAGGAAACTTTGAGAATTTGGAAGAAACTCAAGAGATGCCATTCACGGAGAAAAGATCATCTCTGGGGAATAGAGTTTCTTTGACAACTTCTACGAGTGACCGTCTATGAAAGGGTTCACAGAGAATGCTGCCTTTCATGTCTCCATATTGTTTAACCCCAAGAGGAGGGAAGACTGTGTCTGGTAATCCTATGGGGATCTAGTTTAGACTATTTCTAAGAGTGATCAACGGGCTTTATGCTAGACGTAGTTGTCGGGGAAACTCTAAATATCTATACTATTATTACACAGTTGATATGAGTTTATGAAAGAAGACTTACAGTGAAACAGCCCCACAATACAGTTATATGTATATGAAAACGGTAAATGAAAGCACTAACCACTTACCCGGTTGTAGAGCTTCCATGCTGTTTGGTTAGTTGTTCAACAAAGAAAGATTGAAAACAATAGTATATTCAACATCAAAGGAGAAAGTGCTTTGAAAAAAAGAAAGATTTGGGGCTTACAGCTCAAGGAGAGGCCCAGGGTTTTATCAGTGAGCGCACTGTTGTTTTGTATAGAGGGACTTATACAAGTGACTGAGGCCCAAAATGTTTTCTGTACAAAGGGGTTGGGTCTTACACTCTAATAGAGGCCCAAAAAAGTTTACAGAAAAAGAGATGGGTCTTACAACACGAGGGTAGGCCCATTTGACTTTTCGTTTGAAATGGCGATTGCGCCGTGATTTTCTTTTAACGGAAAGGGACTTATACAATAAGTGAGGCCCAAAAGGTTTTGGTTAAAAGGGGGTTGGGTCTTACACTCTATTAGAGGCCCAAAAGTTTTGAATGGGTCTTATAACTCAAGGAGAGGCCCATGGTTATTTTTTTAAAAAAGGCGACGATCGCGTCGTTTGTTTTTTACAGTATCGGGACTTATACAATACACTGAGGCCCAAAAATAATTTGGTCAAAAAAAGGATTGGGTCTTACACTCTATTAGAGGCCCAAGTGCTTTTAAGAATGATTTACGGGGGTTGAATTAATCCAAAACCCTAATTTGTTTTCAAAAATGTATTTAATTGAATAAAAATTCAATTAAAATGATCAAAATTGTTTTACATATGAAAAATAAATTGTGATCTTGGATTAATGCTTCAAAAATTAAGTATTGACCTACAAAATAATTAGAAGGCATTAAAGATTGCAAAATCAATGTAGAAAAAATAATTAAAATATTAATTCTTTGTAAAAATATCAATTATATGAAATAAATAATATTTTTGGGATTTTTTGGGAAAATAAAATATTTTAACATTTTTGTGAATTATTAAAAAAAGAATCAACTCAAAATCATTAAAACTCAGAGAGAAATTAATTTTTGAATCAATTAAACAAAATCACAAAATTCAAATATTCAAATTTTGAAAAAAGGCGCCAAGAACACACCAAGAACACGCGTGTGTTCTGGGCTTGGCCAGATTTGCATTTTCTCTCCAATCTCACTGAATACTTGATTATAACATGCAATCCACATATCATTATGCTCGTCTCAACCTCACGATCATGTCTATGTCAATTAATTTCATTTAAATTAAACATATAACAAGAAATCATGAAAAATCCTCAAGAACCCTAATTTCTGCATGAAGGCTAGGATTTTTGATACACGATTCAAACAATGCAACTAATTGAGGGGAAACATTCCATGCATGATTATGAACATATGGCCAAATTATTGTGCAGCAAAAATTGCATGGATCATAAAGTTAGAAGAGCTCATGCTTACCACTTGCAGCTGGTGATCGTGATTTGTGTTGGAGGTGTTACAGCTAGGTTCCATGGAGTGTGTATGAATGCTTGGAATGGATTGAAATGGTTTGGAATTGACGATGGCACCTCAACTGCAAAACTGTCATGAACTTGAGCAATTGGCTGGTGATTTTGTGAAATCAGTGTTCCAGATGTTATGTGAGTGTTTGGATCACTTCTATATGATGTATGTGAGGTGTGTGAGTGATTGGATTGATTGGAAAAGCTCTCAAACTCAAAACCCGATAGTGACTTGCCTTAGAAGGCAAAATTGGAGTGAAAGAAGAGATTTTGAGGAAAGCACCTGTTTGATGGCTTTGGTGTACTTAAACTGATCACAATTGAGCTCTATTTTTAGTAGATCAAGTTTGTTTTGCAAGGAATAGTGAATGGCAACTGCTGAGTAGGTTTGTTCAATGTTGGCCAATGGAAGTTCAAGTCTCCTCTAGCCATTGACTAGAGGTTCGGGCACAGGCTGCTGGTTCCCTTGGTCTTGGATAAGTCTTGACTGAATTCAAATGAAAATGGCTCATTCCATGCCACCTTGAAGCTCCCATTGAATACTCCAATCCAAATTTGGAGTCTTGTCCCTATTTTGGCAATTCTAGGTTCAACATGCTTTTTCTTGTTCCAAGGACTTTGGAGGCTTGGCTCAGTGATTGTCCCCTTTAGATTCAATCCTCAGATGTGTCCAAGTGGATAGGAGCATTTGGATTTGCCTGATTTTGGAAAATCGACCAAAAGTGCAAAATCTGCCTTGCCTTGGCAGATTTCAGCAAGGCAACTTGCCAATGTCATATCTCATGACTCAAATTGAATTTGGTAATGTTCTTGGCCATTTTGGAAAGCCCTTACATGATACAACAACTGTTTGAACATTTTGGTTTTGATCCCTTTTGAATCCAAGTGAAAAATCCCCCTACATTTGGAAAAAAATGAAGACAGATTTGGACTTAGTGAAAATTTCACTAAGTGTTGTAAAAAGTGACATTTTCATTTTTCAGTCATTTTGATCACTCCATAACTCAAAATCCTTAATGAATTGGAATGACTTGTAGTTGAAGTTTTTGTAGAGGGTAATGAGGGCTAAAAATCCATATTTGGATGAAGAAAAATGGCTTTGTGGTTTAGGAGTTATGATCCTCCAAAGTTGGTACCCTAGCCACTTTATTTTTAACTTAGAAAATTTTCTAAGTTTTTATGGTTACCCCTTTTACAAGTTATCCAACTTTTCTTGATTTTTCTTGATGAATGATGATTAAAATCACACATTAACATCATTTTAGGGTTAAAAATCCATTTTGGTGAAAAATCTCAAAAAGTCAAAGTTGACTTTTGTGCACAGTTGACTTTTTATCAGATGAATTCCAAACTGTGCAATTCTTCAGGAAATCATGTCCTTGACCTAAATCAAACTTGATGACCATGTTCCATGGGTGTCATAGGGTATGTTGATTCATGTACTAGGGCTTGGGAGCATGTCCTGGTCAAAAGTCAAAGTTACAGTTGACTTTTTCCTTAAAACCCTAATTGTGGTGCAGATGAAATTGAGATTTGTTGCTCAAGCTTCTTGGATTAATCCATTGTTCCAAATGGATCAATATAGTTCATTAGAGACTCCAAAACCCTATCTTGAGGTCTTGGCTCATGATTTGCCCTAAAAGTCAACTTAGGGGTGAATTAGGTCAAGAAACCCTAATTCCTGATTTTTTATTAATGCAACCCCTAAGGAAAAATTGACTTGATGATTGGGTCCATGAGGTTCCATGGAGTATATTAGGTTGTGTTTTGGATCATTGGCTTGTGCCCAGATGAAAATTTTCCATCTGGAGGCCCTGGTCGACCAAAACCCTAATTTGGTGACACTGTCGATCTTGAGGCTTGATCCACCTAGAAGGGAGCAGCTTTGCGCTTAATCCTTGGAGTGTGAGTCCTTTTGATCCATTGTGGATGTTTGAGAGGTTTAGACAAGTTGAAGATCATGTCATTCCTTGATTGACCCTTTGTCTAAAGCTCTGAGAGGGCTTGAAACCCTAATTTTGATTGTAGTGGATGCTCACCCATCTTTGGGGAGACTGATGAAATAAGATGGTTTCCCCATATTGTGATGATGATTTACACAATGATGGGAAATCTTAGTGGTCAAAATTTGGGGTATGACACCCTCTATCTCTCTCGTTTCTCAACCATTTGACATGATTCAAACACCAAACTCATGCGTTTTTTCACAAGGAATAAGATGGCAATACTCAATTTTTATTTATTTTCAGTGTATAGCAAATTATATCATTGTGGCCGTATAAACCCTAATTGTGCAAAAGCAATCGAGCAGACTTGATTATGAGTGTTATGATCCAATTTTTTGAGGGAAAACAGTCAACATATAATGGTAATCAATTGGCAAAAAAATCATACGAGGAAATACGCATGGATCATGAAGTTGGAGTTTTGAGGCTTACCTTGATGCAAGCTGAAATGGAACTCTGTACAGATGGTGTTCCAGATGCGATTTGATGATCCCTACAGCTTCAATGGATGTTGTGGAGTGTGTTGCAAACTTTGGAACACTTTGGAAGTCTTTGGATCAAGCTGGAGCACTCCAACTGCATAATTGAGGCATAATGGCTTGGTTAAAGGATGATTTTGAGCTAGGGGTGTTACAGTTGGTGTTTATGTGTTTGGACACCTCAAATACATCATATGTGATGTGTCTGAGCAATTGGAATGGATTGCTTATGGCTGCAACTCAAACCCCATGGTGGTTGCTCAAAAATAAAGAAATTTGGCACTTAAGAGAGACTGAGAGAAAGCAGTGCTATAACTGGCTTTGGTGTGAGTTGAATGATCCATTGGAACCTCTATTTATAGGTTATCAATTCTTGTCTTGGAGGAATAGTGAATGGATGCTGGATCAGATCACATTCAAAGGCTTTGGCTTGGTGGCATTTCTTCTCATGCAAGGCAACCTAGCCCCTCCCAAGAGCAGGGCTATACCTTGACCAAATTCACATTCTTCAGATGTTTTTATTGTTGTTTAATCAGAGAACTTGACTGAGTTGAGTGACTTTCTTGAAAGTGCCCTATTTCACATAAATGCCTTTGAATTTTAAGGCATATATGCCAAAATACATTAATCTCAAGTTGGAAGATCCCTTAGCCTTTGGACTCAGACCTATCAGTTGGATCAGTTGCATTGTGATTGGTTTGAGTACATGTGGCATAATTATCCTCAGTTTTGATTCATAAATTATGTGTGGCAAGCAAACATGCAAACTGATTTTTTCCAAAATAGTTTGCAACAGCATGACTTTGGGCATGGATTTCTCTTGGCTTAAGTTGAATCAATTCATGCTGATAAGCTCTTTGAATTCTTAGCAACATATGCAACAATATTGATGTTTACCTTTGAACTTGATTCAGCTTACAATTATGTGAAAAGATCTCCCAAGTTTTGGTGTTTCCAACAAAATCTGTCTTGGACATAATTTTTTCTAAGTGTTGGAAAAGTTGTATTTTCATGTTTTTAGTGATTTTGATCATTCCATAACTCAAAATCAATGATGAATTTGGAGGAAGGTCAGTTCTAAGCTTTTGTAGAGGGTAATGAGATCTACAAATCAAGATTTGGATGGGGAAAAATGGCTTGTGGTTTAGGAGTTATGATCCTCCAAAGTTTGTACCCTTGCCACTTTGTTCTTAACTTAGAAAATTTTCTAAGTTTTTATGGTTACCCCTTTTACAAGTTATCCAACTTTTCTTGATTTTTCTTGATGAATGATGATTCAAATCATACATTAACATCATTTTAGGGTTAAAAAACCATTTTTGTGAAAAATCTCAAAAAGTCAAAGTTGACTTTTGTGCACAGTTGACTTTTTGTCAGATGAATTCCAAACTGTGCGATCCTCTATGAAATCAAGTCCTTGTCCTAAATCAAACTTGATGGATTGATTCCATAGGTGTTATAGGTTGTATTGAATCATGTCCTAGGGTTTGGGAGCATGTCCTGGTCAAAAGTCAAAGCTACAGTTGACTTTTTCCGCGAAACCCTAATTGTGGTTCAGATGAAATTGAGACTTGTTGCTCAAGCTTCTTGGATTAATCCATTGTTGTAAATGGATCAATGTGGTATGTTGGAGACCCTTAAATCATGTCTTGAGGTCTTGGCTCATGATTTGTCCCAAAAGTCAACTCAGGGGTGAATTAGGTCAAGAAACCCTAATTCCTGATTTTTGATGTATGCATCCCCTGAGGTCAAATTGACTTGATGCTTGGGCCCATGAGGTTCCATGGAGTATTTTAGGATATGATTTGAAGCATTGGCTTATGCCCAGAGGAAAATTTCCATCTGGAGGCCCTGGTCGACTAAACCCTAATTTGGTGACACTGGCGATCTTGAGGCTTGATCCACCTGGAAGGGAGCAGCCTTGTTCTTAATCCTTAAAGTGGGAGTCCTCTTGATCCCTTGTAGATATTTGGGAGGTTAGACAAGTTGAAGATCATGTCATTTCTTGATTGATCCTTTGTCTAAGAACTCTGAGAGGGCTTAAAACCCTAATTTTGACTGTAGTAAGTGTTCACCCATCTTTGGGGAGGCTGATGAGGCAAGATGGTTCATCCATTTTGTGATGATGATTTGCACAATGATGGGAAATCTTAATTGTCAAAATTTAGGGTATGACAACATGAAAGACATCATGCATCTCTGATAGATAGGGTGGTAAGGCTAATCTGTACGCGACTTCACCAATCTTTTCCAAGATCTGATACGGTCCCAAGTATCTCGGACTTAACTTGCGTGACTTAAATGGTCCTTTCAATCTCAATCTTGGAGTAACTTTCAGAAACACATGGTCACCTTCCTCAAATTCTAAAGTTCTCCTACGAATGTCTGTATAACTCTTTTGACGATCTTGTGCTTGTTTAACTTTCTCACGTATCATTCGAATCTTTTCCGTACTCTCTTGAATAATTTTGGGTCCCAAAATTCTATCTTCACCAACTTCCTCCCAACACAAAGGTGTTCTACATTTCCTCCCATACAATGCTTCATAAGGAGCCATACCGATGCTCGCATGGTAACTATTGTTATAAGAAAACTTAATCAACGGTATAAGTTCTTTCCAATTTCCTCTACTTTCTAGCACACAAGTTCTCAACATATCTTCCATCCTTTTTATTGTTCGCTCAGTCTGACCATCCGTCTGAGGATGATTCGACGTGCTCAAACGCAACCTCGTTCCCATAGCTTGTTGAAAAGCCTTCCAAAACCTTGAAGTAAACTTTGGATCTCTATCGGACACAATATTAGATGGAACACCATGCAATCTCACAATTTCATAAACATACAACTTTGCAAGATGACTTGCCTTGTAAGTAGTCTTCACGGCTAAGAAATGCGCAGATTTCGTTAGTCGATCCACAATCACCCAAATAGAATTATAACCACCTTGCGCACGGGGTAAACCTACTGCAAAGTCCATAGAAATACTATCCCACTTCCAAACTGGAATCTCTAAAGGTTGCACTAGTCTGCCTTGTCTTTGGTGTTTAATCTTCACCTGTTGGCACACTCCGCATTCTGACACATACACTGCAATATCCTTTTTCATTCCGGACCACCAATAATCCTTCTTTAAGTCCTGATACATCTTCGAAGAACCAGGATGTATCGTAAAAGTACCTTTATGAGCTTTATTTAAAATCTTTCTTTTTAATACCGCGTCATTCGGAACATAAATCCTCTGGTTAAACAGGACAATCCCATCCGCTGCTCGTGTAAAACCCGGTTGAAGTAACATCTCTTGAAACTCCTCCTCTAAAACTTATTCTTGTTGAATCTCATCTCTTAGAATAGAATTGAAATTCAAATTTCCCATAATTACACCATTTGGAGTCAACACAAACTGGAGATTAAGATCTCTAAACTTTTCCAACAAAGCATACTCCAATATCATCAATTCGGCACCATGAACCATTTTCCGACTTAATGCATCTGCTACTTTATTTGCTTTTCCTGGATGATACTTTAATTCTAAGTCATAATCCTTTAAGTACTCCATCCACCTTCTTTGTCGCATATTCAACTCCTTTTGGTCAAATAAATACTTCAAACTTTTGTGGTCACTGAACATTTCAAAACGTACACCATTCAAATAATGACGCCACACCTTCAATGCAAACACAACCGCTGCTAGCTCCAAATCATGAGTTAGATAATTTTTCTCATGAACTTTCAATTGCGAGAAGCATAAGCTACCACTTGGCCGCCTTGCATTAGAACACCTCCTAATCCCATCTTAGAAGCATCGCAAAATACTTCGTAAGAGTTGTTAGGATTAGGAATGATTAACACAGGAGCAGTCGTCAACCTTTCCTTCAATTTCATAAAGCTTTACTCACAACCCGATTCCCACTCATAAGCACACTCTTTTCGAGTAAGTTTGGTCATTGGTAGGGCCAATTGAGAAAAACCTTTGATGAACCTTCTATAGTAACCTGCCAATTCTAAGAAACTTCTAACTTCCGAAACATTCTTTGGTCTCTCCCAATTAATTATTGCTTCTACCTTTGACGGATCCACCTCCACACCACCTTGAGATATAACATGACCAAGAAAATTAACATTCGACATCCAAAACTCGCACTTGCTTAACTTAGCAAAAAGCTGCTTCTCTTGCAATACCGATATGACAATTCTCAGGTGTTCTCCGTGCTCTTGTGGAGTACGAGAATAAATAAGAATGTCGTCAATAAAGATCACGACGAATTGGTCCAAGTAAGCTTGAAATATACGGTTCATGTAATCCATAAAAACAGCTGGAGCATTAGTCACACCGAAAGGCATCACCAAGAATTCGTAATGGCCGTAACGGGTTCTAAATGCACTCTTAGGCACATCGGAACTCTTCACATGGATCTGATGACAACCCGACCGTAAATCAATCTTCGAGAACACACAGGATCCTTTCAATTGATCCAACAGGTCGTCTATCCTGGGTAAAGGGTACTTGTTCTTAATGGTGACTTTATTCAACTTATGATAATCAATACATAACCGCATTCCACCATCTTTCTTCTTTACCAATAACACTGGAGCTCCCCACGGTGAAACGCTAGGTCTAACAAAATGCTTAGCCATCAAATCCTCCAATTGGTCCTTTAATTCTCTTAATTCAGGTGGTGTCATTCGATAAGGAGAAACGGATATAGGAGCCGTTCCCGGTACCAGGTTAATAGAGAACTCAACTTCTCTCTCCGGAGGAAGAGAAGTGACGTCCTCGGGAAAAACTTCGGGAAATTCACAAACTATAGGAATACTCAGCACCTGCTGGTCACTACTCCCCTCCTTAGTAAGAACCAGTAAAACAGATTTCTCCTTCTTAAACAAGAAATTTATCATGAAGGGTTCATGCAGAAGAATTCATGAAGGATTCATGCAGAAGAATTCATGCAGAATTATTCCCAGACCTTGGGCACACCCTGAATAGTTATAAGAGCTGAAGCACTCTCCCACCACCTCATGGCAGGACCCTTCAACAGATTTCTACTACAATGCACTATCAAGAAAATTCTTTCCATACCAGACACCCATTCGTGAGCCTTTACAGGATCTAAGCCGCCATGAAATTCCGGAGGATTCATGCAGAAGAAATCCCAGAAACTCCCACCTACAGCTTCTGGAACAACCACCTGAGGATGAAGACCTCCATTCATTTTTTGTACCATTTTCTGCATGAATTGGTTATGTTGTTGCTGCATCTGTTGCATAAACTGATACAAATGAGCATTCTCATCGCCGCCTGGCAGATTCGTCTCAGCTGGAGTAGTTCGGGGTCTACCACGATTGCTTCTGTGTCCGTCAGCGATGTTCCTAAAGGTTATACAGATAGGATTAAGTTGATCAGGCTCAATACCACAAATATAACACTTAAGACCAATGCGGCACAACGCATATGAAACAGAAAGAAATACTTATACTATTTTATGGCTAGGTTGAGGATACGACCTGCTCTGATACTAACTGTAACACCCATATGTACATACATACATCAAAGCATATATTATACATGAAAACCACGTTTGGTACTGAAATACCCATAAGTCTCTAGTAAACACATTATACATATACATGCCCAAAATGACTAATACAAAAAACTATGGAATAATATATATACAAGATGTTCCAAAGATAAATACTAAGAACTAGATCGACAATGATCTCAAAAAAACTCCACAACGGAAGCTAAGCCATCAAACAAGTAAGGATAATCACACGTCTTTATCCTTACCCTTCGCGGAACCCGAAGTACCTGAAATATTCAACAATAGTGGGTGTCATACCACAAATTTTGACCACTAAGATTTCCCATCATTGTGCAAATCATCATCACAATAGGGATGAACCATCATACCTTGTCAGTCTCCCCAAAGATGGGTGAGCATCCACTACAATCAAAATTAGGGTTTCAAGCCCTCTCTAAGTGCTTAGGCAAAGGATCAATCAAGAAATGACATGATCTTCAACTTGTCTAACCTCTCAAACATTCACAAAGGATCAAAAAGGACTCCCACTTTAAGGATTAAGCACAAGGATGCTCCCTTTCAGGTGGATTAAGTCTCAAGATCGACAGTGTCACCAAATTAGGGTTTTGGTCGACCAGGGCCTCCTGATGGAAATTTTTCATCTGGGCACAAGCCAATGATCCAAAACACAACCTAATATACTCCATGGAACCTCATGGACCCAATAATCAAGTCAATTTGGCCTCAGGGGATGCATACATCAAAAATCAGGAATTAGGGTTTCTTGACCTAATTCACCCCTAAGTTGACTTTTGGGACAAATCATGAACCAAGACCTCAAGAGAGAGTTTGAGGATCTATAATTAACTATATTGATCCATTTGGAACAATGGATTAATCCAAGAAGCTTGAGCAACAAATCTCAATTTCATCTGCACCACAATTAGGGTTTTAAGGGAAAAGTCAACTGTAACTTTGACTTTTGACCAGGACATGCTCCCAAACCCTAGGACATACATCAATATACCCTATGACACCCATGGAACATGTCCATCAAGTTTGATTTAGGTCAAGGACATGATTTCCTGAAGAATTGCACAATTTGGAATTCATCTGATAAAAAGTCAACTGTGCACAAAAGTCAACTTTGACTTTTTGAGATTTTTCACCAAAATGGATTTTTAACCCTAAAATGATGTTTATGTATGATTTGAATCATCATTCATCAAGAAAAATCAAGAAAAGTTGGATAACTTGTAAAAGGGGTAACCATAAAAACTTAGAAAATTTTCTAAGTTAAAAATAAAGTGACAAAGGTACCAAATTTGAAGGACCATAACTCCTAAACCACAAGGCCATTTTTTTCCATCCAAAGCTTGATTTGTAGGTCTCATTACCCTCTACAAAAACTTCAACTAGGCCTAACTCTAATTCATTATGGATTTTGAGCTATGAGTGAGCCAAAGTGGCTGAAAACATGAAAATATACCATTTTCCAACACTTAGAAAAATTCTGTCCAAGACAGATTTTGTTGAAACACCAAAACTTGTGAGATCTTTTCACATAGTTGCAAGTTGAATCAAGTCCAAAGTTAAACATCAATATTGTTACATATGTTACTAAGAATTCAAAGAGCTCAACAGCATGAATTGATTCAACTTAAGCCATGAGAAATCCATGCTCAAAGTCATGCTGCTGCAAGCTGTTTTGGAAAAATCAGTTTGCATATTTGCTTACCACACACGATTTTGAGCCAAAGACTAAGGATCACTATGCCACCTGTGTTCAAACCAATCACAATGCAACTGATCCAACTGATAAGTCTGAGTCAAAAGGCCAAGGAATCTTCCAACTTGAAGTTCATCCACTTTGGCACATTTTGCCTTGAATTCAAAGTGCATTAATGTGGAATAGTGCATTGTCAAGGTAGCTACCCTACTCAGGTAATTTCTCTGATTAAACAACATTAAAAACATTTGAGGAATGTGGTTTTGGTCAAGGCATAGCCCTGCTCTTGGGAATGGCTAGCTTGCCTTGCTTGAGAAGAAATCCTCCAAGCCAATCCATGCAAATGTGATCTGATCCAGCAGCCATTCACTATTCCTCCAAAACAAAAGTTGATCACCTATAAATAGAGGTCCCAATGGATCATTCAACTCACACCAAAGTCAGTTACAGCACTGCTTTCTCTCATTCTTTCTTAAACCTCAAGTTTTTTTGTTTTTGAGTAACCACTATCGGGTTTTGAGTTGCAGCCACAATCAATCCATTCCAATTGCTCAAACACATCACATATGATGTATTTGAGGTGTCCAAACACTTAAACACCAACTGTAACACCATCTGGGCAAAGTTCCATTTCAGCTTGCATCAAGGTGAGCTTCAAACTCAAACTCCATGATCCATGCATATTTCCTCACATGATATTTTTGCCATTTGATTGCCATCATGTGTTGATTGTTTTGCCTCAAGAAATTGGATCATGGACCTTATAACCATGCCTGCACGATTGCTTTTGCAAATTAGGGTTCATCTGTGTTCATCATGATTATTTTACTCCACACTGAAAATGAATAAAATTGGGTATTGCCGTCTTATTCCTTGTGAAAAAACGCACGGGTTTGGTGTTTGAATCATGTCCAATGGTTGAGAGATGAGTGAGATATGGTGCTTCACGCACGAGCTCGAGGAAGAAGATGGCCATGGCGCCATTCTTCAGGTTTTCCAACTAAGTTTGATATATATTTTTCACTTGCCATGTTATTAATGAATTGGCATTGCGCCCCAGCGGTTCATCAGCTGGTTTTGTGAGTATTGGCAAGCGAGAGGTCTGGGGTTCGAATCCCCCTCGCCCCAGACTTCTTTTTATCACTTTTTTATTTTGTTATTTTTCATATTATTATTTTTAATGATTTGAAAAATTAATAACTCCTTCAATTTTTATCATTTTTTATTGGTTCTTTTTGCAATAATTCACAAAAATGTTTAAATATTTGATTTTACCAAAAAATCCCAAAAATATTATTTATTTCATATACTTGATATTTTTGCAAAGAATTAATGTTTTATGTGTTTTTAGCATTTAAAATATTTTTTCTCCCTTTGTTTTCTAACCCTAATTTGATTTCAATCATTTTGTAGGAAGAAACATGATTTTTTGGAACATTGATCCAAGATCATAATTTGTTTTCACATATTTAACAAACATTGATCCTTTTAATTGAATTTTTATTCAATTAAAAACACATTTTGAAAACAAATTAGGGTTTTGAATCAATTCAACCCTCATCAAACTTTTTTCAAACACAAATGGGCCTCTAATAGAGTGTAAGACCCAATCCTTTCTTGACCAAATCAGTTTTGGGCCTCAGTGTATTGTATAAGTCCCGACATCGTCAAAAACGAACGGCGCGACCGTCGCCTTTTCAAAATAACCTTGGGCCTCTCCTCGAGCTATAAGACCCATTCAAAAACACTTTGGGCCTCTAATAGAGTGTAAGACCCAACCCCCTTTTAACCAAAATCATTTGGGCCTCACTTATTGTATAAGTCCCTCTGCGTTAAAAGGAAACCTCGGCGCGATCGCCATTTTAAACGGAAAAATCATATGGGCCTCCCCTCGTGTTATAAGCTCCACTCTTTTTTTTAAAAACCTTTTGGGCCTCTTGAAAGAGTGTAAGACCCATCCTTTTGTACAGAAAACCTTTTTGGGCCTCAGTCACTTGTATAAGTCCCTCTGTACAAAAACAACAGTGCGCTCACTGATAAAACCCTGGGCCTCTCCTTGAGCTGTAAGCCCCAAATCTTTATTTTTCAAAGCACTTTCTCCTTTGATTTTGAATATACTGTTGTTTTCAATCTTTCTTTGTTGAACAACTAACCAAACAGCATGGAAGCTCTACAACCGAGTAAGTGGTTATTGCTTTCATTTACCGCTTTCATATACATATAACTGTATTGTGGGGCTGTTTCACTGTAAGTCTTCTTTCATAAACTCATATCAACTATGTAATAATAGTATAGATATTTTGAGTTTCCCCGGCAACTACCTCTAGAACTAGGTGACGCCGTTTCGTTTATTCGTAGAAATAGACAACTAGATCCCCAATAGGATCACCAGATACAGTCTTCTCTTCGGCTGTCCTCATTAGGAATTATCAAGAAACTCTACTCCCAGAGATGAATGTATTCTCCGTGAAATGGCATCTTTGAGTTTCTTCCAAATTCTCGAACTTTCCTGACTTTGATCTATTCTCGGTGAATAGCATTGCCTTGAATTTCTCGGGGTTTGGGGACCCACGGGCTTCTTAAAAGCATCGGCCTCCTCTTGGGCATCGTACAAGGACCCACAGGCTTCCTAAAAGCAACCCAGCCTTCTCTTGGGCTTAGTACAAGGACCCTACGGCTTCTTAGAAGTATTCACAGCCTCCTCTTAGGCTTCGTATAATGATCTCTTCCTCCGGGAATGATAGCCTCCTCTTGGGCTTAGTACAAGGACCGATCGGCTTCTTAAAAGTTTCTAGCCTCCTCTTGGGCTTCGTACAAATTGTCCCGACGACCTCCTAGAGGTATAGGAACAGAACTTAGTCATATGCGTAGAGCAGTCCTTTCATAGAGTCTACTACTGTTTCTCAAAGCATAGTACAAAAGACAAAACTCTAGACTTGGACAGTCTAATTTCCTTGAGTCTCAAAGACATTCTCAAGCACCCTTCAAGAATAGGAAGGAAACCCGTAGACTCGGACAGTCTCAATACCCTTTGGATTTCCCGCTTCCTTAAAAAACAGGAATAACCCGGATCCTTGAAATCAGATCCTTGAGTACAGTGTTGCTCATATAAGAACTGATTTTCTCTTTCAAAATCAGTATGCTGGACCTGTCACTTAAACAGTTACCATAGCCTCCTCTTGGGCTTTGTACAATGATTCTCCCCAGCGGAGCTAACAATTTTAGCCTCCATCTCGGGCTTCGTACGAGATACCAGAGACTTCCTCGTTGAGTCAATCACCCATTTCGCCTCCATCTCGGGCTTTGTACGAGATACAAAAAGGTTCTTATTGAGCCAAACAAACAATAGCCTCCATCTCGGGCTTTATACGAGATACCAAAAAACTCCATCGTCGGGTCAAAAACCTTTTCGCCTCTCTCTCGGGCTTTGTACGAGACACATATTAGCCTCCTCTTAGGCCTTATATAAGAAAACCACTGGTTGATCCAATCAACCTTTTAGCATCAAAGTTGTGCCTCGTTCACAGTACACAAACATCAACAACTCCTTTCCCTTCATCTAATTGCTGTAAGCGGCAAGCCTCTGGATCATCTACATCCATGCCACTGTCCCTCTTTTAGCATGAGAAATTCCTAAGGAAAGATAGCATTGCTCTACACTGAGTTAAAGTCTTCTCCTTCAGGTTAAAATCCCCTATAAAGGAAATTATGGCATTGCTAGGATCCGCGTATCCCGGTTAAAGTAATCCCCCTTTATAAACCAGTCACCCAACAGTTGTGACAAACAGACCTCTTTAGAGATGACAAATTCTCTCTAAAGTCAGACTTTCCAGCTTCACATCTTGGGCTTTGAACAAGATACAAACCACCTTTCTCTTCACGTCTTGGGCTTTGAACAAGACACCAAAAACACCCATTTCCTCCCATAGAATAGGAGGAACTACGAACGCTCTAATTTCCCTGTTTCGGTAAACGGGAATACGTAGGCATAAGATTGAAAGAAAAATCTTAGCGAGCACAATCAACAAAAAACCCAAATCCCACATCTCCATCAATCATAAACATCAGTCCTAACATCCTAATCCTTGTTCCCCGCCCGAAAACTTCTGCCTAGATAAACAAACCAGTATTGGCGAAAATACAAATAACCAGTACAAAGGCCCTCCCCCCCACATTGATAGCATTCGTAACCTAACAGACCGCTGTTTAAACTCAGTATGCAAGCAGGGTTAATTGGAGACATCTATTTCCCTTCCTTATTCAGCTCACAATAGGATAAAAAAATGAATCGACCTGTAGTTTAAAGCTCAAACCGCAGAGAGCGACCAGCGCTTAAGAACCGCGTCCAAAATCGCTCGCTACAGTGGGGTGAGATACATCAAATCTCAGTGAGTTCTCTATCTTATGGATTCTCTTGGCTTTACAAGGTTCTAACCAAATCCTAACTCAAGTCGGGGGAAAAGGAACTAGACCTTGAGTTCAAATCTTTCTGACTAGAGAATAATCGCATAATACACAAAACAACAACTAGTTAAGGAATATTTCCCCGACCATCCCGCTCAAGGAGATTAAACACGGGTCACAGATCCTTAACGTAGATAACTTTCCCCGGCCATCCTGCTCAAAGAGATTAAACACGGGTCACGGTTATCTACAATTGGTACTTTCCCCGGCCATCCCACTCAAAGAGATTAAACACGGGTCACGGTACCAACCACTAAGTAACTTTCCCCGATCATCCCGCACAAGGAGATTAAACACGGGTCACGGTTACAAACCACTAAGTAAATTTCCCCGGCCATCCCGTATAAGGAGATTAAACGCGGGTCACGGTTACTTACTTAATAAATACTTCTCCACGGCCATCCCGATCAAAGGGATTAAACACGGGTCACAGTATTTATTAAGGGATAGACTACAACCCGGAGGAATTACGGTCCCCCACTAACAACTACTTAACAAATATACTCTTCTACTATCGATGTAAGCATTGCCGCACAATTCTCTAAGTCATTCTATTGTACTAAGGTTTCCTCACTAACTCACCACTTGAGGCTTTTAGATTTTTTTTCCAAAAGTTTCTTTTTTCATAAACCACATAATTCCGATTAATTACATTAATCGAATGAATTCCATCTCATAAACAATATTTTTACTTTCCACAGCATAGAACTCTTTCATAGCTTCACATCGATATAAAGAACGCTTAAATCGGACACCCGAGTCAAAAGAAATGAATTTTTGAAAATATTTTTGGAAAACAAACAGTGGTAACCGGTTACTCACCACAGGGTAACCGGTTACTTGAGAAACAGAGCCAAAATGAGAGTTAGAGGCACATTTGGGTAACCGGTTACTTACCACAGGGTAACCGGTTACTCAATTCATTTTCTGCGCAAAACTCCAAATTTTCAAAGGGTAACCGGTTACTTACCACAGTGTAACCGGTTACTCTGGGCGCAGAGGCAAAAATAATTGTTTTCTTGGACTCTTTTCCATTCCAATCATAATCAAAACCATTTCAAACACACAACCAAGCATTAACAAATGATTATATATGCATAACGATGGTTCTATACAATTTATATCTCATTTTATCCGTTGGATTTCATTGATTTGCAAAATTACTCATTTTTCTCAAAAACCAACCTAACTCTAGAACCCCAAGAATTCTACAACTAAAGCTTCTATCTAGAACCCACCTGGATTAGAAGATAATGATGAAGAAGATGAGGTGAATTGATGAAGAGTGGTGGATGATTCTTGATCTTGAGCTCTTGGACTTTCTCTTATTTTCTTTCCTTTCCTCTTCCTTCTCTCTACTTTCTCTTTCTCCAAATGTTTCTAACTTTGGAAATGAGGAAAAAGAAAAGATATAGGAAATACTCATTAGTTAGTAACACTACTAAATTTCCAAATTAGCTCAGATGCACCAATTAATAAAACCTTAGAGTTAGATAATATTAATCTGGTCAGCTCTGAGTTCATCAGTTGCTCTAATTATCTTAACAGATAAATACTCAGAGTACACTAGATCTCAACTGGTCTCAACTAATATTATCCAGAGCGTTTGTAAAAATACGGGGTATTACAAGTGGAGGAAAATGGGATCTCGACTATCTTCTTCTCTGAGATACCGGATAGAGTCAAAGCCGAAGATATTTTTGTACTCTTCGGTTGCGTGGGGGATGTGGTTGAGGTGGTCATACCTCCTAAGAGAAACAAGTTGGGCAAACGTTTCGGTTTCGCGAGGTTTAGAGAGGGAGAAAATGTAAGGTTATTGGCGGTTAAGCTTGATAATATCATTATTGATGGGAAGAAGATTAACGTGAATCCTCTGAGATACGAGAGGAGTTCATGGGCGCCGAAGTTGCAGGGTAGAGAGGAGCTGAATTTTGGGGTTAAACCTAAACAGAAAGCAGTTTTTAACAGAGGAGGGGGTGGAACCTTTGTAGGGTCTAAATATTTTGCTAATGTGGTGGTTGCCAAGGGAAGAAAACCGCATTCGAAAGATTCTGTTGTTCTGAAGTTTGACTCGAAGATAGTGGACAAGAATAGGTTGAAGAAGGCATTTGTGGGTAAAGTTCTCATACCAGATGCCACATACAATTTGCAATCTAGATTCGAAATTGAATATTTTTTCTCTGTTAGGGTCACCCCGCTGGGTGGGTCTCTTTGTTTGTTGGAAGAGGCGGAGGAAGGTTTTATATTGGATCTTATTAGGGAAGGTGAACAATGGTGGAAGCAATGGTTTTTGGTAATCAAGTCGTGGGAGGAGGAAGATATAGACGATGACAGGGTAATGTGGGTGCGGGTTTACGGCGTTCCGGCTCACGTGTGGAATACGTAATTTTTCGTATTTATTGCTAACTCATTAGGTTCTTTTGTGTGTGTTGATGTTAGCATAATGAAGGGTTTAAACATAGATGTAGGTAGGATTATGGTGAAGATATCAACTCATAGTAACCTAAAACAAACGATGAAGGTGGAAGTTGACGGTAAAATATTCACTTTGGTGTTGAAGGAGGACACATACGGTCCAGTGAGACTAATTGAGGAGAGCAAGGAAGTGAATTCTATCAAATCCTCATCTGATTTTTTTGAGGATTATGAGGAAGGATGGACAGACAGTATCAAAAGCTTCAGAGTGGACGGAATGAGTGACAACGTAGAAGTATTCGATTTTCGGGAAGAGGAGGAAGGAGGTAATAAGGTTCTAGTTAAGCAGAATTGCTCTGGTGCTCATTCTATAGAGAAGTTCTCTTCTTCTCAAGAATTAGTCAAGGGTTCTTTTGATGCTGCAGTGGATTTGTTGAAGGATAAGGTTAACTATGAAGTTCATACGGTGGAAACTGAGGCTGGCAGTAATCCCAAATCTGTCGGTTCTGGATCTAAGCTGGCTTGTACTTTTTATCAGTTGCAGTTTCTCCCAGGAAGTAAGTATACCGCAAAGACAGAAAGATTGAAAATGCCCAAAAGGCTGAAATTCCGTCACTGTTTCGAGGCAGGAGGTTTGTTAAACAACAATTCCCACAGGGGGAAGATGAAGGCTAGTATAAAGAGGGCTATATCTTTGGCGCAGTCTTTAGATTCCAGTGTGAACGATAATGGAATCACGGGTAGTTCTTCGGCATCGTTCAAGGCAAGTTTGGGTTCGGGAACTACTATCTATGGTGAGTAGTCTGAAGAGTCAGATATTATTAGGAACAACTTGAGAATGTGGGAGAATTTTGATAGTAACGACGGTGATAAGTTATGGAAAGCTATTCAAAGTTTGGGAGTGTCGAAGGTCGGCCCGAAGAAAGATTATAAGAACAGAATGATAGAGATGGAAAAAGCGGACAATGTTAGAATGTTAGCAAGGTTGGAGAATAACAAAGGTTTTAAATGATTATCGGTTCTTTGAACATTAGAGGGGGAGGTAGTATGTTGAAAAGGAGGAGGGTTAGTCACTTGATCAAGAAGGGTAATAATGACATATTTTTTCTTCAGGAAACTAAACTGACAACGTTGCAGGAGGGAATAATCAAAAGCTTTTGGAGTAATGAAGTGGATTTTTTTTTCGGCTTCAAGAGGTCACTCTGGTGGTCTTATTATTTTATGGAAAGCAGGTAAATTCGATGTTATATGCAGTTTTAATGGAGAAGGTTTTTTGGGAGTGAAGATTAAGTGGGGAAACTTCTTCTATTATATCACCAACATCTATTCGGCGTGTGAGTTAGTGAAGAAAAGATCCTTGTGGGAAAAATTGAGGGAGATTAAAGGTAAGTTTTCGGATGGGGAGTGGATTTTCTATGGAGATTTTAATGCTGTAAAAAGTTCTAAGGAAATGAGAGGTAGGTCATAGGGATATAGAAGATCTGAGATGACGGAGTTTGGTTCTTTCATTGATCATAGTAACTTGGTGGACGTTCCGTGCAAAGGGAAAAAATATAGTTGGTTCAGTGGAGATAGGAAGTCTATGAGTTGGTTAGACCGTTTCCTTGTTTCTGATATCATTATGGAAAGATGGGGGTGGTGTGCCAGCTTATAGGTCCGCGAAACATCTCAGATCACTGCCCTATTTGGTTGGTGGTGGATAGGGCATATTCGGGTCCGAAGCCATTCAAAGTTAACAATGAGTGGTTTTCTGATAAAGGCTTTATCCCATTTGTTAAAAAGGAATAGAGACGGTTGGTCATGGTTGGAATGAGCGACTTTGTTTTAAAGGAGAAGTTGAGGTTGCTTAAAAAGAGGCTTAGATGGTGGAACTCGGAGGTGTTTGGGAGATTTGAGTTAGAGGTGGAGGAAGGAGTTAGGGAGTTGAATGAAGCTGATGATCTTCTGCCTATTGTTGACGAAAGTGCTCTTGATGAGACCCTCTCTAAAAGGAAGGAAGCTTCAAGTCGATTTTGGATTAACCTTAAAATTAAGGGGGATATGTTAATTCAAAAGGAGAGGTTGAAATGGAGCAACGATGGGGACAACAACAGTAGGTTCTTCCATAGAGTAATAAGAGAGAGGAGGAGACGTAATCATATTGGTTCAATTAATCCCGATAGCGGTTTAGTGGATTCGGTGGAAAAGGTCAAGAAGGATATTTTGGAGCACTTCTCAAGTAAATTTGTTGAGGAAGATGTAGAGAGACCTTTACTTGAAGGTATCCCGTTTAAAAGCCTTTCGAGTGTTGACAGTTCGTCTCTTGAAGCGCTTTTTTCGAAGGATGAGATTAGAGAGGTGGTGTGGGGTTGCGAGGGATTGAAAATTCTGGGTCCGGATGACTATTCCATTTTGTTTTTTCGAAGGTGTTGGCACATATTTAAATATGACTTCGTCAAGTTCTTCAATGGCTTTCACTCGGGTTTGGTTTTATCGAAATCTATCACTTCCTATTTTTTGACCCTTGTGCCGAAGGTTCCTAACCCGTTGGGCCTTGACGATTATAGACCCATTTGTCTAGTGGGTTGTATTTATAAATTCCTTTCCAAAATATTGACGGGTAGGTTGAAGTTGGTTTTGCACAATCTTATTTCTTCTTGCCAAAGTGCTTTCGTCTCCGAAAGACAACTTCTTGATGGTGAATTAGTTGCGAACGAGTTGGTGGATTTTTGCAAGAAATAAGGTAAGAGTTGCATTCTTTTAAAGGTTGACTTCGAAAAAGATTATGAGAAATTGAGTTGGAACTTCCTTAGGTTCATGATGCGGAGAATGGGATTTGGTGAAATTTGGATGAGATGGATGGAGTTGTTGATTTTTCGTAGTAATATGTCAGTGTTGGTTAACGGAAGTCCGACTAAGGAGTTCAAGGTGGAGCGAGGGTTGAGATAAGGTGATCCTCTCTCCCTGTTCCTCTTTGTTTTAGTGGCCGAGGGTCTTTCGGGCTTGGTTAACAAGGCGGAGGAAATTTGTGATTATGAAGGAGTTTTTGTAAATAGGGGTTGTACGGTTGATATTCTTCAATTCGCGGATGACACGTTGTTAATAGCGAAAAGTTGTTGGAAACAAGTGTGGCCTTTTAAGGCGGTTCTTAGGAGTTTGGAACTCGTTTCGGGGTTGGGGATTAACTTTCATAAAAGTAAGTTAATTGGTATTAACTCGAATCCTAATTTTTGGAGGAGGCAACTTCTTTTCTTTCTTGTAGGTTGGAGGAAAGTAATTTTAAATTTCTTGGCATTCCTATAGGGTCTAATCCGAGGAAAATTTCGATGTGGAGGGGATTGGTTGATAAGATTAAGAATCAAATTTTTTGTTGGAAACGCCGGTTTCTTAGCCTAGGCGGTAGAATTACCCTTTTAAAATCAGTGTTGTGTTCTTTGTCTATCTTTATGCTTTCTTTCTATAGGATGTCGGTTAAGATAGCCAAAGAAATCACAAGATTACAAAGTAACTTCTTATGGGGGCACGGAGGATCAGAGGAGGATACATTGGATAGGTTGAAAGGAAGTTTGTTCGTCGTTAGATAAAGGTGGTTTAGGATTGAGAAGTATAGAGGACTTTAATGTTACGCTCCTTCTTAAATGTGTAACACCCTTTTTCTACCCCCAATAATGTTGCAGCAGAAACAACTCACATATCAGAGCAAATCATAAAAATTACCTCAAAGGGTGCACATTTCTCATTTAAAATCAAAATAATACACTTGCCCTGTAAACAAAGGGTTTTCCTCAAATTAAATCAAAAAACATTCACATGGCAGCGGAACTCCAAATTTTCAAATAAAAGGTTTTCAACAAACATCATAATAATCAAAATAAAACCATATCATCAAATGACAACAAAAATAAGGAAACAATATAGTTCGATTCAAAGGACCCCAACCCGATGTTACACTATCAGAGCAAGACCCTCTAAATCGACCAAAAGCAAATAAATTTCAAGGTCCTCGAAAGCATCCACACCTAAACCTGATCACCTGCACGTTACCCACGTGGAGGCAACATTCGAACAGGCAGGGTGAGTAATCACAATTCATAATAATCATTATAAAACAAGATATACATAAAATAGCATTATCTTCATATACAACATCAACAGGACATCATAAGGAAAACATCATGAATCACTATATCACAAATCACATCAATGTCACATAAAATGCAATGCACAACAAGACTCATGCATGTGGTACCAATCGTCATAATCGCTGGACACTAGGCCATCACCCCTCCAAATATCCCCGTCAATAGGATCAATTCCGCATAGGAATCGGAGCACGGCATAATTACCTCATATCCGCACAATGGGAATGAAGCGTCGTCACAGAGTATGCATATGAATGTATGATACACAACGTCAATAATCATCATCGTCAAATAAACATCATTATGTGCATCATTATTCATCCACAAAAGTCATCACTTATATCATCATCCATCAAAACCTCATGTTAATCATATCCTCATGTACTCGTCAAAACATCATGAATCATTATCATCAAATCATCAATGCACGCATCAAGATAGTCATGAAAAATCATCAATATACTCATGGTACTTCACATCGTCATTTTGTCATCAAATGTCACGTATAAACATGTAATAATCCTCAATAACACCATTATCATCATCAAATAAACATCGCTACGTGCATCATCATTCGTCAATTTTCATACAAAGCATATCATCACGTATTCGTCAATTAATCATAGAATTTCATCATAATAATCATTAGTAACATCATGGTAATTCATCATAAATATCAGAGCATCGAAACATCAAAACAAGACAGCAATATAAACAGAATTTCGCGAACAGTAGATGTTCGCTCCAGGGTTCGCTAGGCGAACTAGTTCGCTGAAACCTTCGCTTAGCGAAGCGGCCAGCGAATCCCACAGACACCACACCAAGACACCAGAAAACACCTTCTATCATACTCGCTGATTTATTCGCTGGGCGAAGCTACTCGCTGATTCATTCGCTTAGCGAGACTTCCAACGAATCCCCACTTCCACTCCAAAATCATCTCAGTATCCACACTCATGTTATCGCGCATTCGCTGCGTTTTTCTCTTAGTAAACCTTGGCGAACATTCGCCTAGCGAAGCGATGGTTCGCTTAGCGAACCTGCGATTACAGCAAATCGCTGCTACGCACCAGTGGTTCCACAGCCTCAAAGGTACCTGCGATTACAGCTCCAAATGACCCAAAAACATCCCTATAACAGTTCTAATACATCACGGAGATCAAAGGCATAAAACCTATGTCTATTAGGTCGATTCAGGACGCCTCGGGGAAACCTTAAATCCCCTAAACCTTCAAAACTCTCAAGCTTACTATAAACCCCATAAATCCCTTTCTCAATACAAGATCCCACATATAATCAAAGAGGGTTTTGCCATGAAGGCTTATTTTTACCCGAATCAATTCATCCCTTAATAATCCATCGTCGATTCTCAAAAATACCTCTAAATCATCAACAACTCATAAATCCTTCAAAAACCCCAAAATCCCCAAAATCCACTTTAATTACATCGAATCCTATAATGAAAACAATGAAAGGTAATTACTCCCCATACCATAGATTGTCGATTCGAAGCTTTCTCTCTGAATCTTTGGAAACCTTCTCGAATTCCTCGCCTTTTCCCTTTTTCCTCAGAGCTCTCTTTCTTCCTTCTTTTCACGGTCTAACAAAAGTGAACCCTATTCTCAAAATCCTCCTTTTATATTCACCTTAACCCTTGGGCCTCAAAATTGGGCTTTCCCCATAATGCCCTCACTAATTCTCCTCAAATGTCCACTTCACCCTTATTTCCTCTAATATTATTTAAAATAAATAATAATACAATATATTCCGTAATATATACTATTATTTAATTAAATAACCAAAACTTCCCAAAATCACCGACATCGACACAAATCACAGAAATTCATGAATATAATATTTAAATAATTAAATAAATGTTCTTACAAAATTTGGGGTGTTACAAAATGGATGTGGAGGATTTTAAAAGGTTCAAATTCTTTGTGGTGCCATATTTTGAAAGCGCGATATGGCGATATTTGTCTAGGAGCAGTTAATGGTGGTCAATACTTTAAGTTTAGCATCTCAAAATCAGAGTGGTTGATAGATATTGGGAAGATAGACAAAAAGTTCGAAGATGATTTTTTTGTGAAGAATTGTAGGTTTGAGATAAGGAATGGTTACAACACTTCGTTTTGGTTTTCTTGGTGGATGGAAAAAAATTTTTGAGAGATAGATTCCCTCTTCTTTTTGCTATTTCTGGGCTCAAAATTGCTTCAGTTGCAGGGATGGGTGGATGGGTGTTGGTGTTGGGGAGATTTGGGTGTAGAATTGAGTGATAATTCTGAAGTTGAAAATTGCAGGTCTGATGTGTTGCAGTTGCTGGAAATGTCTGTGATAGACAGTACTGGGCGGAACAGTGTTTCTTGGGCTCCAGATCCGATTAACAGATATTCTGTTAGCTCTTGTGCCAAATTGTTGGCTGCTAGCAGGTTTGACTCTGCTGCTACGGATAACAGTGAAATGGCAGGCTCAGGTTTGGATGACAGTACTGCTATTGGTTTATTGCATCCTGCGGACGATGCTGGCAGGCCTACTGCTGCAGGTCCTGAGGCCAGCCCCTCTGCTGCTACGGTCCGGGTGGGCAGTCTTGATGTAGGTCCGGTGTCCCGCGCAGAAGATTTAGCATGGAAATTTCTGTGGAAATTTGATGTTCCTTCGAGAATCAAGGCGTTTGGATGGCGCATTATTTTGAAGAGGTTTCCAACTTCAGAAAAGCTTAATTCTCAAGGTATGGCGTTGAATAAAGCTGATTCTTTGTGCTCTTTTTGTTCTTCCATTGGTGAAAAGATATCTCATATCTTTTTTAATTGTAGAATTGTGAGGTTGATTTGGAGGGATATTAGGGAGTGGATTGGTTTTGTTGATATTAGTGTTTATAATAGTGAGGATAATTTGTTTTGTTTCAAAGATAGCTTTTTGAGGTGGTTCTCTTTTTGCAAATCTCAGAAGGTTAAAACTGGTAAAGCATGGGTTTTTTGGTTGGCTATTTGTTGAAATATTTGGATTAGTAGAAACAGGATCATTTTTGAGAATCACGGATGGAATGTTCTCGAAATCATTTGGAGGATTAAAATTTCGGCTTGGAAATGGTCTCTTATTGGTGAAATTGCTAATACCAATTGTAATTTTTGTGACTTTTGTAAAAATCTGTTGTACTTCCTATCGTAGGTTCAATTGGTTAGCAATTTCCTTTTTGTGTCGAGTTGTTCATCTCGCTTCTTTTGTAATCAGGTTTGAGAACCCTTAGTTCTCTTTTCAATAGATTACCTTGCTTACAAAAAAAATTGATTGGCATTTATTGGCAGTATAAAAATATTTTATACAATCTGTATATATTCCTTTTTCTCATACATTATTATAGAAAAATATATTGTCTTAAATAAAATAGCATTTTTGAAAAACATCATTAAAAGAAAATCACAAAACAAATAGTACCACCACTCCAGCAGCACCAGGGCATAACTCTTTTCCAAACTTTTCACCACCGTCTTCCTCCAAAAAAATGTAACAGTCAGAGGACACAACAACCGTAGACAGAATCAGCGATCAAACAAAATTTTATGCCACACTCTCTCCTTCCTCCCGATCAAACAAGCTTTCACTACCACCATTCTTTCAAAGCGTTGGGCTCCACTCTGCTACTTACTCACAGTTCTCTCGTAAGAGAGATGATGATTACGACACCTACTTGATTCACTTCCATCGTTTTATTGATGCGCTCATACTCTCTCCTTCCATCTCAAACCAGTTCATCAAAACTTTTTGTTTCAAGCGTAGTTCTGGTTTTTATTATAATGATGATGGTAAAAGCTTCCATGCATAGGTAGAAGCTGCAAGACGGCGTGCTGTGAAGGAAATTGATCTAAAAATGAATAACGACACATTGAATCTAACCATTTTCACGTCTCAAACCCTCGTTGTTTTGAAACTTGAGAAAGTACAAGCTGAAGCTGAAACTTTATGCGTTGATCTTCCGTCTCTCAAAACCCTACATTTGAAATTTGTCCAAATCGAGAATCAGAATAATCTCAAAAGACTTTTTAATACTTGTCTGAATCTACAAGATTTGCATACTTTGTATCCAAGCAAGACACGAGGAGAATATGTTAAGAGTCCCACATCGGATAATATATAGCCTGAACAAGCGTTTATAAATGGGGGCAATTCTTACCCTGTCAACCAATTTTGTAGGGTTGATTTAGGCCCAACTACACCTTTATAACATGGTATCAAGAGTCTCGTTTAAGATTCGGTGGGCCACCTACTATTAGGTTTCCGGTTACACGCTACACTTGTTTATAAGTGGAGGCAATTCTTACCCTACCAACCGGTTTTGTAGGATTGAGGTAGGCCCAACCACAATTTCTTAACAGAATAACAAAGCTGAAGAGTTTAAATTATTGTTCTTATTCAAATTGGTTAGAGTTGATGTTGGTTCAATCGATGTTCTGTTTAATTTAATCTATATTTTTGACTATTTACGCATGATCAGGGCACAAGAGCCTTCGTCGGAGATGAATGTTGAAGAGAACTTCAATGGCATTCCAGTGTTTCAAAACTTAATTCATGTTGAGTTATGGTTTTATGGATTCTTTCATGGTTGGGATGGTGTAGTAGAATTACTTCATCATTGTCCTAAGCTTCAAGTTCTTTTGATCAAAAGGGTTTGTAGAGTATTTTTTTGAAAAAAATTGCTTGTCATTTTCTTCATATATATTTTAATGAGTGTTATTTTTTATCCTTTGATAGTGGAATACCGACTTATCCGAGGATTGGGACTGTCTGATATTGGATCTTGAATATGTTTCGTCTCAGCTTAGGTCATGTACTATTCTTAATTTTTATGGCTCGTGTAGCGTTTGATTTTTGTCGGTGACCCGACCAGCTTATCGCCATGGGTTTCTCCTCACCGCAATGGTAGAAGTGGGGTGCTACTTTCTAATTTCTTATTTATCCTATGAAGCTGGAAAGGAAAGGGAAGCTATCTAAAACTAACCTTGCACGCAAATGTTTAACTGAACAAATGCTTGAGAGATTCGGGGAGTTCGGGGTCAGGTTATACAATAGGGAGTTGTCAATTACCCATCCTATATGTGGTTATCCACATGTTGTTAGCAATTTTCCTTACTGCTTTCTACTTATTGGTGTTTGTCTGTTGTGGGTTGGGAAAGTTTCTCCTTTGGGAGTGTTTAGATATGTTGAAAAGATATTTTTGTTGTTTTCGGTTTTTTTGATGTTTTTGGTAAGGTACTGGACCTAAGGTTTTTGATTGGTGTGCTCGCTAAGATTTCGCAATCTTATTCCTACGTATTCCCGTTAAAAGAAAACAGGGAAATCAGAACAATCATAGTTCCTCCTATTCTATGGGAGGAAAGAGATGTTTTTGTGTCTTGTTTGAAGCCCAAGATTGAAGCTAAAAAGGTATTTGTGTCTTGTTCAAAGCCCAAGATTGAAGCTAAAAAGTTTGACTGAGAGAGAATTTGTCATCTCTAAAGGGAGACATCTCGTCTGTTTATCACAACTATTGGGTGACTGATTATAAAGGAGAATTACTTTAACTGGGATAAGTGAATCCAGCAATGCCATAATTTCCTTTATAGGGATTTGTCCCGAAGGAGAAAACTTTAACTCAATGTTGAGCAATGCCATTTTTCCTTGGGAATTTTTCATGCTAAGAGAGGGACAGTGGCATGGATGTAAATAATCCAGAGGCTTGGCACTTACAGCAATTAGATGAAAGATAGGATTTACCAGGATAAAAGATGGACGACAGCTTGGATTTTTGAATCAACAAATGTGCCACTTACAACAGTTATCTGGGATTAAGGTTTGTTTTGAATGTGTGATATATAGAGAAATGTCTTCCTACAGATAGGCTTTTGATTTTCTCTGAGGGGATGTTGATTTTATTATGTACCTTGTTCAAAGCCCAAGGTTGAAGCTAAGAGATTGATTGACTCCACTGGGGAGGTCAAAGCCTAAGAGAAGGCTGGAAAAGACTGACTCAATAAGAGAGTGTTTATCTGTCTTGTAGAAAGCCCAAGATTGAGGCTAAAAGAGATTTGACTCTTTTGGGGATATCATTATACAAAGCCTAAGAGGAGGCTGAAAGTTGACTTTTTCGAGCAAATGTTTTGTCTGTCTTGTACAAAGCCCAAGATTGAGGCTAAAAAAAGGGTTTTTGATCCCACTGGGTATTATTTGTATGTGTCTTGTACAAAGCCCAAGATTGAGGCTGAAAAGGGAAACTGACTCTACTGGTGAGAGGTTTTATCTGTCTTGTACAAAGCCCAAGATTGAGGCTGAAAAGGGAAATTGACTCTACTGGTTAGAGGTTTTATCTGTCTTGTACAAAACCCAAGATTGAGGCTGAAAAAGAAGATTGACTCTGCTGGAGAGTATGATTTGTCTTGTACAAAGCCCAAGATTGAGGCTAAAAGAGAGATTTACTCTGCTTAGGGAGATTAATTCCCAAAGCCTAAAAGAAGGCTGGGAGGAATTGACTCTGCTGGGAAGATATTTACAAAGCCTAAGAGAAGATTTAGAAGATTTTGACTTTGCTGGAAAAAGTTTATATATGTCTTGTATAAAGCCCAAGATTGAGGCTGAAAGAGCTGATTGACTCAACGAGAAAGTGTTTTTTATTTGACTCAACAAGAGAGTGTTTTTATCTGTTTTGTACAAAGCCCAAGATTGAGGCTAAAAGATATTGACTCAACAAGAGAGTGTTTTTGTGGGTGTCTTGTACAAAGCCCAAGATTGAGGCTGACTTTTGCTAAAGAAAAGAAGGATCATTATACAAAGCCTAAGAGGAGGTTGAAAATGATTGACTCAACAAGAGAGTGTTTTTATCTGTCTTGTACAAAGCCCAAGATTGAGGCTAAAGATGGTTGACTCAATAAGAGAGTGCTGAAAGGGGATTGACTCAACAAGAGAATGCTGAAAAGGTGATAGACTCAACAAGAGAGTGCTATTGAGAAAGAAGATTGACTCAACAAAAGAGTGCTTTTGAGGCTAATTCTGCTGAGGAAAATCATTATACAAAGCCTAAGAGGAGGCTGGCTTCTGCTGAGGATTATTGAGATCCAGAGGCAAGTCCAAAATTGGGAATCAACTCTTACTGAGGATTTCAGAAAGTTGAGGTATCAGATGCCTTGAGGTTCTGATTTGAGATAGTGTTATACTGATGATAAGCTAACCCTAGCTGGGGAAATTTAGGATGAAAGACTGAGTTTTAGATCCTGTGAGGGTTTTAACTCTATTGGAGATTGATTAAATGATCAGGGTTTCTCCTGTGTTTGTAGGGAACTTGAGAATGTCTTTGAGATCTAAGAGGAGATTAGACTGTCCAAGTCTACTAGTATGGAAGAGTTTATCTTTGTATGATGCCCAAGAGGAGGCAGGTGTTTTAAGGGATGAGAATTAACCCTTAAATTGGTCTAAGGTTTTGACTCTTTAGAAAGACTGCTCTAACAAAGGATGACTAAGTTCTGTCTTATACCTGTAAGAGGTCTTCAGGGTCCTTGTATTAAGCCCTAGAGAAGGCATGAGAACTTCTAAGAAGCCAGAGGGTCCTTGTACAAAGCCCAAGATGAGGCTCGGATGCTTTAAGGAAGCCTGTGGATCCAAACTTAAGAAAATTTCAAGAAAAGTTTCACCAGGAAAAGTCTTTTCTTTAGTGAACAGTTCTAGGGTTTAAAGAGATTTGAGAGAGGTTTCACCGGGAATTAATCCTCTATGGGGAAGTGAACTTCTTTGACAATTTTCTAATAGTGACAGTCTGAGAAAAGTTTCACCGGGAATAATGCCTTTCTCTTTGTTCCATATTGTATAAGCCCAAGAGGAGGCAAGACTGTATCTAGAATTCCTATGGGGAAATAGTTTTGACTGTTGAAAGAGTGACCACTGGCTTTATCTAATCCTAGACCTAATTGTCGGGGAAAACTCTAAGCAGATAATATACAGGCATATATATACATATGAAATATATACTGTATGTAAAAGAGGGTAGGAGGACTTACAGGTGAGCAAACTTCCAGCACAAATATATATATATATATATATATATATATATATATATATATATATATATATATATATATATATATATCTGTGTGTGTGTGTGTGTGCAAGTATGTAAAAGAAAGTTGTTTAAAACTTACAGGTGAGCAAGCTTCCATTGTAACAGCTGTATGGTTAGTTGTTCAAAAAATTAAAGAAATTTTTTATAACAACTATGAATTTGAATCTAAATCACAAGGGAAAGTTGTTTTTGAAAATATTATTGGGGGCTTATACTCAAGGAGAGGCCCAAAAATAACAGTGATCACACCTTTGTTTTTTAAAATAGTGCTAGGACTTATACAATGACTGATGCCCAAATTATTTATTTACAAAAGAGGGTTGGATCTTAAACTCTATTAGAGGCCCAAAGTGTTTGAAAAATAAAATAAATGGAACATACAACACAAGGGTAGGCCCAGATGAAAATTGTTTTGTAAACGGCGATCGCGCCGAGATTTTTTTAAAACGTATCGGAACTTATATAATGACTGAGACCCAAAAATGGTTTATTTACAAAGGGATGGGACTTACACTCTATCAAGAGGCCCAAAATTGTTTAAAAATTTAAAATTGAGAGGAAACCCTAATTTTAAATTAAAATGTCATTTTTCAAAGGAAATTTAAATAATAAATGATAAAATATCAAATATATTCAAAAACAAATTGTATACTTTGAAAAATCATGTTTAATCACATGAAATTTTGAAATTCAATTGGTTTTGAAAGATCAAAGTGGGAATTTTATTTAAAATGTTTAAAAACAAATAAAAATGAAATTAATTACAAAAATTCTAACTATATTAAATAAATAATATAAATTGGATTTTTTTGTAAAATAAAATATTTAAACATTTTTGTGAATTTTGAGAAAAAGAATCAATTCAAAAACACAAATATTCAGAGAGAAATTAATTTTTGAATCAATTAACAAAAATATCAAAATATTCAAAAATTTAAACATTTGAAAAAGGGCGCCAAGAACACTAAGTTCTTGCTCGCGTGCCCTGTTTCTGCAGATTTGCGTTTTCTCACTTTTCTCCATGATTTCTCAATGGTTTTGCACGATTCAAGTACCAATCTTGTTCATTTTTGAACAAGGATCACAACCATATAGTTTAATTGCATTTATATTAAGTATGGAGGAAGAAATCAACAAAAAATCTCAAGAACCCTAATTTCAGCATGAACACAATGAAATTCCATACAAGATGGATTCATGGCAATTGATTGAGGGCTATCACTTTACATACATGCATAAACAAGATGGTAACTCAAAAATTCGTTCATGATGCATGGATCATACAGTTTGAAGGGTTCGGGCCTACCTTTTGCAGCTGGTGATCGAGTTTGATGATGGAGGTGTTGCAGATAGGTTCCAATGATCTGGACAACTTCCTTAGGTGCCAAGGAGTGTGTTTGAATGCTTTGAGTGTGAAAGCACCTGTTGTTTGACTAAATTTTGCTAAAACATTCTGATGATAAACTTGAAGAATCTGCAGAAGAAAAAGATGTTGAAGGAGATGTCTCAACATCCTGACTGACTTGATAAGTTAGCAGGTTTTAATCTGTTGCAAGGAATAAGGAACGGATCAAGGAAACACAGAATCAAAGATTGAAAGCCCAAGACAAAAAGAAGACTATATAAGGAGACTTAGACCTAGGGTTATACAGATGTACCTTTTGTATCGCTTGTAACTTTGTAACCTATTTCCTTTGTGTTGAATAAGGGTTTAGGGCTTGAGAGTCGTTGGCTCTCTTAGGAGTTGTAAGTCTCCACTCTGTATTATGGGATGCAGGGTGGAAGGCATAGGTACATGTACACAACCAGAAACCTGTAGGTAATGGTTGTTGTATTGTTATTGGACGAAGCTTTGAAGCAAGTCCAAGATAACATGGAGGTCAAGAAACCGCGACTGGTTCTGTATTGGCAGAAGACAGAAATATCACAGGTTGTGATTAGGATGTGAGTGGGGTATCTCATATCAGGGTTGTAAACGTTTGAGTTTAGCCTTAATAAAGATGTTCATTGGGTAGATGTTAGGGATAAAGTTGTAAACGGGGGAGTTTAGCTTTGTAACAGTTCTACAGATAGTGAAGTTTTCATCCTGGATTGGAATCCCCCAGATATATATGAATTGCACTGAACTGGGTTAACAATTATAGTCTTATTTAACATTCTGCAATTTACAGTTTTGTTAATGTTCTTGACTGACATGTTGGATCAGATGTCGTGACATCTGTGTGTGTGCAGTTCTGATATTCAAGGTATCAGTCTGCAGTTGCGCCTCTGAGTTTAAAAGATTAGGTAGCACAATGTCTTGACATGTGTTAGGACATCTGCTGTCTGCATAGGCCAGAATTTCAATTGGTATCAGAGCAGGCATCCTGTCTGGTTCTGGATGAGATCCATGGGAGATACTTTCTGGCGTTTAAACGAGGAGGTGTTTTGGAGATCAGATCAATCAACTCAAACATACCCAAGGGTATTAATAGATGAGATGAATGTTCTGGATCGAAGGGAGCAACCCGGAGGTTGTTCATATTTCTAAGGAGATTCTACAACAACTACTGGAGAATTGGCTAGTTCTCTTGTTGATGTGTCTTGTAAGATGTTGTGACATCTTATTAGGGCAAGCAGGATCTATTCCTTGGTGGTTCCGCTGCATATGGTTCTGATTGAAGAGCTCTAGAAGTATGGGATTCTAGAGTTATGATTAAAGGAAGATTGTAGCTGTCCTTACCTGATTCTGTTCTAGTAGATGTCAACCGGTTTGAAGTCACATAGCATTCCAAAGTCGGGAGCAGAGGGATGATATTGTGATGGTTGAGTCTTATGTGACTTGGTACATGGTTGAGTGGCATCATCATGTAAGCTGAAGTCAGATTGAAGAGAAAGGGTAAGATGAATTATCAAACTCATCCTCTAGGGGTTTGATGATTTCTTGTTGGCTAAGTTGTTGAAGACACTTGATATAATGATCAAGTCCAATCAAGGTAACTGAGTCATGTTCTGGAGTCTTCTAGTTATTCTTCAGACTAGGAGGTGCTTTCTAGGAAGCATAGGAGTGAAGACCGTGGAGGTGATTTATTTTCACCATCCACAAAAATGTGCAAGGAAGAACTCAAACTTTTCAACCCTAAGGATGAGTTCACACAGTTGAGGTAATTAGGATTCGTTCAGAGAGAATCTTAAGAGCTTAAGTCAAGGGGCAGCCTTGATATCTTAACGACTTGCACAAACAGAAGAAGACATCATGAAGAGGAATATCTTGGTAATATTCAGAAGATGCTGGAATCGGATAAGGGTTATTATACAAGGATTTAAGGTCAATTTCTATTTGTGGAATCCACAAGTATTTAATTGATTATCCTTGAAAATCAAGATTGAGGATGTTCTGTCAGATGTTCTAACATCTTTTCATCAGAGGCTTGTAGAATCATGGGAGGGGTTCTGCATTCGCTCAAAAGTCTCCTAGGTGTTGACTTGGGATTATTGGCTTAGCGTCTGTTTCCTGGAAAGTATTGTGAATAACTTGTCCAGATGGTGATGCTGTTGAAGATGGAGATGGAAGACTATGAAGACATCATAATCTTGATGGTTACAGCTTGTGTAACGCCCCGATTTTGATTATTTCTATTATTCTTGAGTCTTTTATTTTAATTGGGTGATAAATTATTTTAATTGTGAAATTGGTGTGGTAAATGTTATTTTACCGTTTTGAGAGTTTCCGGGGGAAATTAGAATGGAGGGTATTTTAGACTTTTCATAATTAATCATAAGTTAGAAATTTTGTGGAATTAGAATTATGTGAGAAAAAAATGAATTAATTGATTGTGTGGAAAATGAGAGAAAAGAAATAGAAAAGAAAGAAAATAGATAGAAAAGAGAGATAGAGAGAAATAGAGAAAGAGAGAAAGATAGAAAGAAAAAGAAGAGAAAGAAAGAGGAAGAGGGAAAAAGAGAAAGAAAGAGGAAAAAGAGTGGAAATCATCAAGAGCAAGAGCTAGATCATTTGGAATCCGGGTAAGGGTGTGAAATCTTATTATCTTATCAATGTGTATCATTATGTATGAGTTGCTTGGATGTTTTCTTGTTTTCCATGGTTTTTGGAGTTTTAGGTCGAAAACGATAAAATGATTCGGAATCGATGATTTTACGGTCGAAAATCGATATAAACTGTATTGTATGATCACACTGTGTGTATGAATAATCGTTGATGTTTGTTTTGTTGTTAGAATTGAATTTGGGTGAAAAATGGGATTTTTGGGGTGGATTTGCGAAGAGGAATTTTTCTGAAAATCGCAGAGCCCGCTCAGCGCGCAGGTGCCCGCTCAGCGCGCTTTTGAAAAAATGTAACCTCACCAGGCAGTAGCGAGCCCGCTCAGCGCGCTCGATAGGCCGCTCAGCGCGGTCTGGGACTTCACAAATTTTATCTGTTTTCTAAATTCCGTAACTTTTGATCCGTAACTCGGATCGGGACGTTCTTTATATCGTTGGAAAGCTTATGAAACGTTCTTTCTTATAAAAATGGGTTTTTGAGATTTTTGGCCGATTTAATTATGTCAGAAAGTTGGGAATAGTGCTATTTAGCGACTTTTACCATTTTGACGGTGTGTTTGAACGTGAATCATACAATAGTACATTGATGTGAATGTATATAGATTGTATGTGATTGTATGAGATGAATGCATGAATATATTGTGAATATGTATGCATTTCAAGAATGTCTTGTGTCATTTTGCATGTGAAGCATCATGAAATACATTCTTGTGTTGAGCGATTCTAATGTTAATCTGTGGTAACATCGTGTGCCTACGTGAGGTGTGAGCGATGATTACGAACGATTGTGTGCCTATGTGAGGTGTGAGCAATTGGATTGTGTGCCTAGGTGAGGTGTGAGCAATCAGATCGTGTGCCCGCGTGTGGGGTGTGAGCAATCGGGTCGTGTGCCCAGGTGGGGTGTGAGCGATCCATAAACATTGTGTGCCCATGTGGGGTGTGAGCAATGGGTGAACATCGTAGGCCCGACGGGGGGTTACTTTGGTAACGAGCGATGGTTCCAGCAGAAGTTCCTGAGTGAACTTGAGATGATTGAGTCGGTACCGCATTGCATTTGCATAGAGTCGTGAGTCGGTCTCTATGATTTGCATTTATCATCTTTAAAATGGTGCATTGGTGAATGAACATATATGTGTATGTTTACGTGGAATGATTGGGAATTGTGAAAGTATGCGTGATGAATATGCTTGGTTGATATATAGATATACATTGTAATGTATATGGGTGTATTGTGATGAACGGTAATGAATTGTGGTGAATTGCGGTGAGAATGTGGAATATGTATATTTGTATGTTTATCTATATAATTATATGCATTGTTATTATGATAATATTTCTCACCCTTCTGCTATTTTATGATGCTCTATGAGGCATTGCAGAGTAGGTATGCTGAAGGTCTTTTTGTGAAGCGTGTCTTCATTCTTTTGGTCGGTTGGCTCTGATATGTAGCACCGGGTAGCTAGGTTGTATATTATTCTTTTGTGATACATTTGTATATGTATCTGGTTGATAATTGTTGATGTAAACATGAATTATGTTGGTGAATAATACTTGGTGAATATATATATATATCTCTGCATGTATCTTTGAATGTGGTCAATGTTTCGATTTTCCGCTTTTATTCTAAATATTGAAATATGGGTGTAAGGACAAAGTTCCTCTGTATGCAAAGTTACCCCACTGTTGCATATCATTAAATGAGCAGGTGTTGTATGTTGTAAATTTGTGTATGATGTGACATGCCTTTCTTATGCCATGTTTTAATCGTACTTTGGCGAATTTTTAATGTGTGCCTAAATGATTTATTTGATTATTTGAGGGGTATAGAAAGGGGGTGTTACAGCTTGGGCCAGTTTATTTCTGATCCAGGTGCTTTTAAGCATAGTGTTTTCTCTAGTTATGAAGGTCGAGGATAAGTGGCAGTTATCTCTAGCTTTCTACTGACGGATCTACTAAGGGAAGTGGCATTCTTTGGTATTGCTATGGGGTGGTCTTGGACTACTTATTTTCTAAAGATTCAGATGTGGCAGGTTTGAAGTCTTTGGAGTTTCAAAGCAGAATGGAGGTTGTCTACTCAAAACTTGGTTATTGAATCAAGTCTGTGAGAGCGTGGAAATCTGTTTCTGCAAAGGGAGGAGGTTCTTCTAAGTGGCAGAAGGAAGAGTTGAATTCAACAGTTGGATGTCATAATGTTTTGGTATCTAGCTTAACATCAGAAGTCTCAGCTGGTGATGTGGCACATCAGCTTAAGATAAGGTGATCTACATGAGAATGGGAGTGATGGATTCTTCAAAAAGGTCTTTCTCATGCAGTTTGCGGGAGCTGTGGATGAGAAGATGTTATATGAATAAGAGGCTTGGTGGATCCAAGATGTCTTGCTATAGGGCAAGTAGTTCATGTGACTTGAAGATCTGATTTCATTAGTAGATTGGGGTATCTTGTGGGAGTTCTGAAGTTGAGTGAGGTCAATAAAAAGGTGGCATTTGATTGGTTTCACAATGTGCGTTCAAGCAGGATGCTTGAAACTGATTGCTCTTGTGTACAAGAGTAGTTAGTTGAATTTGTTTGAAGGTTCTGATTCTCTGGGAGCTTGTGGCAGAAGTTCTGGGTTGAGGATGGAAGCATACCTTCTTTGGTGGATGAGAGTTTATTTCTCTCTGGGTTTCTGAAGTTTTCTTTGTTCAAGCTGGTGGCGCAGTGTTGTTTGAAGATCTTCAGTGTAGATTACTATGCAGATAGTAAGTCCAGTGGTGGAGCATATCAAGAACCATGGTGTGTGGTGTCTGTGATGTGTGGAAGATGTCTTAACTGATGTTAAAACATCCTTGGGTTGGATATCCTTGGTGAAGGATTTCAAGTTCTGTGATGAACTGGTTACTTGCATCGTGTCCAAGAAGTGTCTACATAATCATCCGGGAGAATGATGGAGTAGAAGGGTTCCTTGGAAGAAGGATGTAAGTGTTTGTGAAGACTGAAGTGGATCATGTGTTGATTGCTTGGAAGTTTATTTCCTAAATGCGTTCGGAAGTGGAGATTCACCATAAATCAGAAGTATTCCAGATTATCATACGCGAGAATGATAGGAATGACTTTCTTGGATTGCGGGGTGTTTATCTCTAATGCTGGCTGGATGAGGTCAGTGGAAATCTTGCATACGGAATTGGAGCCCTTGGAGCAAGTCATGCTAGTAGTGGATCAGTTTAGAAGCTATGAAGTTCTGGAGCATGCATACGATAGCTGACATCGTTATAACAAACTAAGGGGCCCTGTGCGTCTCTTTGAGGAATGTGAAGCATTCTGATTCAATTGGTTTGTGCCTCAAGCAGCTGGAGGTCTATACATGAGAATTCAAGAGGAGTTCGTGGTGTGTAGATGGTTGCAGGATGAGGGGGATCAATGGGACTTTGATCTTAAGCCAAGAGTTTGTTATGGTTGGTATACACGTCCTCACGGGTAGCATGATGGTGATCATGTGTGAGTGATTATTGTTTCTTGTCAGAGGGAACAATAAAGAGTTAATGGTTGCGTTCAACAGATGTGTTGAACAGAGGGTGCACTCTTGAAGACATGAAGATGTGTCTTATGTTTTCCAGTCATTAGCTTGGGTGTTCAGTGGAGGAGCACCAGTTACCTTAGTCAGGGGAAGAGGCCTCTTGATCTAAGATGAAGTTCCAGTTTGCATTTGTGCGTCAAGCAAACTGAGATGTCAAGATGGCTTGGCATTATTGGTGAAGTTCCAGTTTGTATTTGTGCGTCAAGCAAACTGAGATGTCAAGGAGGATGTCTTAACATTAGAGTATTGTTGCAAGTTGTGGGAAACTTGGCAATGCATACTTGGATGGTTCTTATTGGATGCTTAAGAATCATTGACTGAGTCTGGGAGAATTTATTTTTCTCTTGCAGACTGGGATCATATATTTGTGAAGAATTCTCTGTATGGCAAAATCAGAAGAAGAATCCTGGAAGAATAGACAATGTCTGACATGATGTCAGGACATTGTTATAAAATATGCCTGCATGTAATGGGTTCTTTGGTCGGTGTTCTTAAAAGAATAAACAGTCAACAGTCTTGGTCGGTGTGCATTTAGTGAAGGTATTGGCGCTTTGAATTGACCAGCAATATGTTCGATGGTTTGTGAGCTTCAAAGGCAATTATCTACTAAAATAGAATTTTTGTGACACTTCTTGGTCTCATAATTCTTTCTCATCAAGTGAGTGTTCGATGGCATTTTTCAAGATCGGGGTGAGTTGCATCTGGATATGGAGCTGTCTTGGTCACTTTTTCCAAGTTTTGGCTAAAAAGAGGGAGAAGAATAATGTTCTGGTGTTTGGGTTCATTCTAGCAGTGGCAGTGCAAGAATGTTGGTTAAGATGTTCTAACATCTTAACAATCTTTTTTTTCCTTGTGTCTTGTGATCTGAGTTATGAAGCAGGTTGTGTCTTGTGACCTGAGTTACGTAATCTATGTTCTCAGTGTTACGAAGTCTACAACTGTTGTTTCTTTTCTGGAGGAGTCTTCTGGTTCTCAAGATCTCTCTTGGAAGGAGAGGGAATATGTTAAGGGGGAGACTCTCTCAGACCTTAGCTCCAATCAATTTTGAAGATAAAGGAGTCTTGATGAAGGAGCCTTGTTGTTTGCATAATGCAGAAGAAAATGTTTGTTTTAGCCAAAATTTGTCAAAAGGGGGAGATTAAAATCACATGTTGTTTGACTATATTTTGCTAAAACATTCTGATGATAAACTTGAAGAATCTGCAAAAGAAAAAGATGTCGAAGGAGATGTCTCAACATCCTGACTGACTTAATAAGTTAGCAGGTTTTAATCTATTTCAAGGAATAAGGAACAGATCAAGGAAACACTAAATCAAAGATTGAAAGGCCAAGACAAAAAGAAGACTATATAAGGAGACTTAGACCTAGGGTTATACAGATGTACCTTTTGTATCGCTTGTAACTTTGTAACCTAGTTCCTTTGTGTTGAATAAGGGTTTAGGGTTTGAGATTCGTTGGCTCTCTTAGGAGTTGTAAGTCTCCACTCTGTATTATTGGATGCAGGGTAGAAGGCATAGGTACTTGTACACAACCAGAAGCCTGTAGGTAATGGTTGTTGTATTACTCTTGGACGAAGCTTCGAAGCAAGTCCAAGATAACGTGGAGGTCAAGAAACCGCGACTCGTTCTGTATTGGCAGAAGACAGAAATATCAGAGGTTGTGATTAGGATGTGAGTGGGGTATCTCATATCAAGGTTGTAAACGTTTGAGTTTAGCCCTGATAAAGATGTTCATTGGGTAGATGTTAGGGATAAAGTTGTAAACGGGGGAGTTTAGCTTTGTAACAGTTCTACAGATAGTGAAGTCTTCATCCTGGATTGGTATCCCCCAGATGTAGGTGAATTGCACCGAACTGGGTTAACAATTACTGTCTTATTTAACATTCTGCAATTTACAGTTTTGTTAATGTTTTGATTGACATGTTGGATCAGATGTCGTGATATTTGTGTGTGTGCAGTTCTGATATTCAAGGTATCAGTCTACAGTTGCGCCTCTGAGTTTAAAAGATTATGTAACACAATGTCTTGACATGTGTTAGGACATCTGCTGTCTGCATAGGCCAGAATTTTAGAGTGGATTGAAATGAGCTGGAAGTAGTTGTGGTACCTCAACTGCAACTCTGTCAAGAACTTGAGCAATTGGCTGGTGATTTTGTGAATCTGATGTTCCAGACGTGATTTTGTGTTATAAATCACTCATATATGATGTTTATGAGGTGTGTGTGTGTGATTGGTTTGGTTGGAATCACTCTCAATCTCAAAATCCGATAGTGACTTGAGTTTGAAGGCAAAATTGGGGTGAAGAAGAGATTTTGAGTAAAGCATCAGTTTGGGTGCTTTGGTGTACCCAAACTGATCACAAGTGAGCTCTATTTATAGTAGAGCAAGTTTATTTTGGCAGCAATAGTGTATGGCAACTGTAGCAGGTCTGTGGCCAATGGTGATCAAATGGAATCTCAAGTCTCCTCTAGCCATTGACTTGAGGTTAGAGCACAGGCTTATGGTCTTCTGGTTCAGAGATAAGGCTTGACTCATTCAGTTAAGTTTGCCTCAGTTCATGCCACCTTGATGCATCTATTGAATGCATTGAAACAAAATTGGAGTTTTGGAGCTTTTTAGCCTTTTTAGGATGACATAGCTACATGTAGATTCTTGGACTTGGGAGGCTTGTGGATCTGATCATTTCTCTTTGATGCTATACTCTGAGGTGTCCAAATGGATGACAAAGCTTGAACATGTCTGATTTTTCCAAATCGAGTAAAATGCCAAACTCTGTCTTGTACAAGACATTTGGAAATGGTGATTTTGAGGGGATCATATCTCCTTGCTCAGGTTGAGTTATGGGAGGCTATTGTACTTTTTAAAGAGCCCTCATATGGTACTATCCATGTGTGATTATAGTTGTTCTTGAAACTATTTGAATTCAACTGAGAAAATCACATGAACATTGATGTTCAAGGCTGGTAACTTAGGCAGATTTTTACTAAGTGTTGAAAAATGTCATTTTCTTCATTTTTGTCATTTTGATCACTCCATAACTTAAAATCCATGAAGAATTGGAGTTTGAGGTAGTTGAAGCTTTTGTAGAATGTAGGAAGACCTAAAAATCAAGCTTTGGATCACCCAAAATGGCTGCTTGGATCACAAGTTATGATCCTTGGAAGTTGGTACCAAAATCATTCAAATTTAGTAACTTAGAAAAATTTTCAATTTTTCAAGATTACCCCTTTTACAAGTTATCTTGGTTTCTTGATCAATTCTTGTTCAAATGACATTATGAGTCATATTTTATGAAAATATGATTGATAAGGATCATTTTTGACAAAAAAAAATCATGTTTTGACTTTTGGCTCCGGAGCGGTTCGGCTCGTAAAACCCTAATTCCCGACTTTTGAGGAATGCATCCTCTGAGGGTCATTTATCTTTGCAAATGGATCCCTAGGGTTATTTTGAGCATATGGAGTCATGTTTTTAAGTCTTGGCTCATCCTCTTGCGAAAATCTCACTCTGGAGGTCTCAGTCGTCCAAAACCCTAATTTGGCGACATCAGGTGTTTCGAGGCTCAAAACACTTGGAATGTCACAACTGTGTGCTTGATTTTTGATGTGGGAGACCTCTTGATCCTTCATGGATGTTTGAGAGGTTAGACAAGTTGAATATCATATCATTTCTTGATTGATCTTTTGTCTAAATGTTTTGGGAGGGCTCAAAAACCTTGATTCTTGATTGTAGTGGATGCTCGACAATCCTTGAGGAGATTGATGAGGCATGATGGCACATCCATACTGTGGCAATAATTTGCAAAATGATGGGAAATCTTGGTGTTCAAAATTTGGGGTATGACAAATGCCCCTATTTAATTTTCTTGAACCCGAAGGTGTGAATGGTGAAGATATTCGGACATTCAGGGTGCAAGAGGATTAAATATCGGAATACCCGAAATTTTAATGGTGGTTGTGAATGTCAGCGGTTTGCTCATCCATTTTCTTTTGCTAGGCAATGATACTTAGAAAAGGGTAAAACTTCCCCTCGATCTGGGTCTTCAGCCACGGAACTGGTCTCAGTTTCTTTTGTAATAAACCTCCCCTCGATCCTGGTCTTTAGTCGAGGAATTGGTTTCAGTTTCGAAAATAAACTTCCCCTCGATCCTGGTGTTTGGCCGAGGAAATGGTCTCAGTTTCTTAAATAAACTTCCCCTCGATCCTGGTTTTTTCGCCGAGGAACTGGTCTCAGTTTCTGAAATAAACTTCCCCACGATCCTGGTCTTTAGCCGAGGAACTGGTCTTAGTTTCTTCTTGTCAAGTTCCCTTCTTGACAAGGGATGCTATTTGCAGCGATTTTTGTCAAACTTCTCGCCGAGTTTTCAACCAGGGAGACGCCATTTAACAGAAAAAAATGAGGTCAAGCCTGCTGGGGACACCCATTTGTCTGAGCTGTAGAGGTGTGCAAACTTCTCTGTTGGAGACACCATTTGTTAACTCTACTAGGGAAAAATGAGTCTCTTGAAAGACTGTTTTTTACTTGGGGATACTACATCATACTTTTCTTCGAGATCTTTTCGGAGAAATTCCATGTGATGTAATCCAATTTTAAGGTGCTGATGACTTCATTACCATCGACTTTCTTGGGGAGAAAAACCAATGTGTTGCTGAGAGTCTTTAGTTGAGAAGCTTTCTCTGGGGATTTTCTTTAATCCGGGAAAGCGAAAATATCATCTTCAATGTGATGTTTGTCGAATCTCTTCTTGTCTTTCAGAGGTTCAAGTTATCAAAGTGGTCGAGGACCGTCTCCAATCCAGAAATAAACTGGGGAGAGACATTGTTCAGACAAAACATTTCCTGGCTAGGAAATAACTGACAACTTGATTGATAAGAGGACTTTTATCACTTGGGAAATGAGTACGACCAGAGTGATAGTAATGCAATATGATTATGAATGTGAATCAATTATGCATGATGTATGTATGTTTATGCTGACAAAAATGACACGACATACACACTAATAGATGAACACGACTGGATACTCGGCCACTGCGGGGGATGAAAAGTACTATCGGTTCAAGATAGCAATTATGCCTTGCTTAGGAGAGGTAGTCCCTGTGGGGAAGAAAAATCAATCGATCTTAAGAGATAAGAACTCTGCCTGGGATCTCAGATGAAACATGGCATCTGAAATAGTTGATCCTTCATTTAGGTGTACTGGTTTAGAAGGAGTACTTTGATTCTGCACTCTGAAGTTCAATCACCTTCGGAGAAACTATCGATGTTCTTTTTGATGTTCAAAGTCAAAAGGAATTTCCATCAGAAAAATTTTGACAAGTAAATTCATTTTTGTTTTATTTCAAGAATCGTTGATCATGTTAAAAATATCATTCTGTAAAGATAAAACAAATGAGAATTGTAAACAAAAGCACTACGGCTCAAATTTTATTGATAGAATTGAAATCAGCCAAGCGCGAGATCCCATAGAGTATTTACAAAGTTTAGAAAATAGTAATTTAAGGGAAAAGGGCTACAATGAAACATAACGACTGTTATCCTTCTACAAAAGATGACCTTGACTGGAGTTTTCCTGATGGATGGCATTACTGCTGAGGAGTTAAACTGATCAGATGTAGTTATTTGCCATGAATCCCTAACTTTTGCCTGGATTGTACTTCGAGATTTCCAATCCAGCGGGATGATTTTTTTTTTGCTTATGTCTCTAATTTTTATCTGGACCGCCCTTTCGGGTTTTCAATCCACCGAGACGGTTTTTTTAGGCGAAGTATTTCTTGACTACATCAACATTCATGGGGTAGGCAAATTCCTCTCCGTCCATGGTTGTGAGTCTCAAGGCGCCACCTGAGAAGGCTTTCTTGACCACATAAGGGCTGTCATAGTTCGGAGTCTATTTGCCCCAGGAGTCAGTGAGAAATAATTTTATCTTCTTGAGCACAAGGTCTCCTTTCTTGAAGATACAAGGTCGAACCTTTTTGTCAAACGCTTTCTTCATTCTTTGCTAATATAACTGACCATGGCATAGAGCCGTTATTAGTTTTTCTTCAATCAGATTTAGTTCATCGTGTCGACTTTGACACCATTCAGCTTCTGTTAGCTTAGCTTCCATCAATACCTGGATTGATGGGATCTCTACTTCTATGGGAAGCACTGCTTCAATGCCATATAGTATAGAGAAAGGGGCTACCCTTGTTGAAGTGCGGACAGATGTGCGATAACCGTGAAGAGCAAAAGGCAGTATTTCATGCCAGCCTTTGTAGGTTACAACCATCTTTTGAACGATCTTCTTGATGTTCTTGTTAGCCACTTCTACCGCTCCATTCATCTTAGGCCGGTAGGGAGATGAGTTATGATGTTCGATCTTGAACTCAGCGCACAACTCTTTCATCATCTTGTTGTTCAAGTTAGATCCATTATCAATAATGATCTGGCTTGGAACACCATAACAGCAGATGAGGGTGTTCTTGATAAATCGGACCACGACTTATCGTGTTACATTGGCGTATGACGTGCTTCGACCCACTTGGTGAAGTAGTTAATGGCTACCAGGATGAACCGATGTCCGTTTGAAGCTTTGGGTTCAATCATGCCAAACATGTCGATTCCCCATATAGAAAAGGCCATGGGGAAGAGAGAACTTTGAGATGTGTTGGTGGTACATGGATTTTGTCTGCGTATATCTGACACTTGTGACACCTCCTCATGTACTTGTAGCAATCAGATTCCATGGTCAACCAATAGTACCCTGCTCTTAGAATTTTTCTCACCATTGTGTGTCCGTTGGCATGAGTGCCAAAGGATCCTTCGTGAATTTCTTTCATCAACCTGTTTGCTTCTGGTCTATCTACGCATCGGAGCAAGACCATGTCAAAGTTTCTCTTATAGAGTGTATCACCACTTAGGAAGAAGCTACCAGCCAGTCTTCTGAGAGTTTTCTTGTCTTTTCTTGATGTCCCAGGTGGGTACTCTTGTTTCTGAAGGAAGCATTTGATATCGTGATACCAAGGTTTGTCGTCTAGGACTGCTTCAATCGTGAAGATGTAGGCGGGCCGTTCTTGACGCATTATGTCAATCTTAGGTATGCCGTTCCATTGACCTACACTAATCATGGAGGAGAGAGTGGCCAATGCATCAGCCATGTGATTCTCTTCCCGAGGGATGTGATGAAACTCGATTCTATTGAAGAAGGGTAACAACCTTCTCGCGTAGTCTTTGTAAGGAATCAGTCTTCATTGGTATGTGTTCCAACCTCCTTTGATCTGATTGATAACCAGGGCTGAGTCTCCATATACATCCAAGTTCTTAATCCTTAGGTCAATTGCTTCTTCGAGACCCATGATACAAGCTTCGTATTCGGCCTCGTTGTTTGTGCACTTGAATGTTAGTCTGGCAGTGAAAGGAATATGGGTACCCTGAGGTGTTACGATGATTGCCCCAATTCCATTTCCATAATTGTTGACAGCTCCATCAAATATTAGTCCCCATTGGGAACTTGGTTCTGGCCCCTTACTGGGTAGCGGTTCATCGCAATATTTCATTTTCAAATACATGACATCTTCATCTGGGAAGTCAAACCCTACTGATTCCTAATCGTCAATCGGTTGATGAGCCAAATAACCGGCTAAAATACTTCCTTTGACGGCTTTTTGAGTGTAGTACTCGATGTCGTATTCGGATAACAACATCTGCCAACGGGCAATCCTTCTTGTGAGAGCAGGTTTTTTAAAGACATACTTGATTGGATCTATTTCGGAGATTAACCAAGTAATGTGACAAATTATGTACTGGCAAAGACGTTTGGCTGCCCAAGCCAGAGCGCAGCAAGTTTTCTCAAGCATTGGGTACCGAGTTTCACAGTCCGTAAATTTCTTGCTTAAATAGTAGATGGCAGACTCTTTTCTTTTGGTTTCGTCTTGTTGTCTAAGTACACAACCCAGGGAGTCTTCCAATACTATTAAGTAAATGATCAGTGGTCTTCCCTCCACTGGAGGAGACATAATCGGTGGATTCGACAGATACTCTTTGATACTGTCGAAAGTTGTTTGGCAGTCTTCTGTCCATATGCAGCATTGATTCTTTTTGAATAGTTTGAAGATTGGCGTGCATGTCGCAGTCATGAGGGATATGAACCTGGAAATGTAATTCAAACGTCCCAAAAATCCTCTGACCTGTTTCTCAGTCTTTGGTGAAGGCATTTCATGAATGGCCTTGACCTTGTCAGGATCAACCTCAATTCCTTTCCGGCTGACGATGAACCCTAAAAGTTTTCTTGAGCAAACACCGAACGTGCATTTGTTGAGATTCAAGCAGAGTTTGTACTTTCTCAGACACTCGAATAATTTGGACAGGTGGGTCACATGCTCCTCTTCTATTTTAGATTTGGCAATCATATCATTGGCATACACTTCAATCTCTTTGTGCATCATGTCGTGAAACAGAGTAGTCATGGCCCTTTGATAGGTTGCCCCGGCGTTCTTCAAACTGAACGGCATTACCTTGTAACAAAAGGTGCCCCATGGGGTGATGAATGAAGTTTTCTCCATGTCTTTCAGCGCCATTTTGATTTGGTTATAGCCCGAGAATCCATCCATAAAGGAGAAGACTTTGAACTTTGTTGTACTGTCTACCAGCATGTCTATGTGTGGTAAGGGAAAGTCATCCTTTGGACTGACTTTGTTCAGATTCCTGCAGTCTACACACATTCTGACTTTTCTGTCCTTTTTCGGAACTGGCACTATGTTGGCCAACCATTGAGGATATTCTGAGGTGGCAAGGAAACCTGCGTCAATCTGTTTCTGCACTTCCCAGCCTTTGTTTTACTGGCGTACATTCTGACTTTAACGGTAAATGATGATCCACGATGTTGGTATACAACCCTGGCATGTCTTGATAGGACCAAGCAAACACATCTGGAAACTCTTTAAGGAGTTCTATCAAGCTTTCTTTGACAGTCGGACTGAGCAGTGCTCCAATCTTGACTTCTTTCCTCTCTTCTTCTGAACCAAAGTTGACTGTTTCCAACGGCTCTTTGTGAGGTTCAATGGACCTTTCCTCTTGTCTGAATAATCGGGAGATTCCTTCTGTAATTTCTTTGTTTTCTTCTTCTTCAGCTTCAAATACCGGGAATTCAAAGTTGGGAGAAGGCATTGGATCGTACATTTCAACGGGGTTTAAAACAAGCAAAATGCATGGCATGATGATTCATTTTTAGAAGAGATGGAGAGAATGCAAGAGTGTGTGCAGTGTATTTTTTAAAAAAATGTTTGTTTTTGTTATTTATTTTATTTTTTAAGATTACCATTTTCTGAAAAGCGAAAAGTGAAAACAACAATAACGTTGGAAATTACAGAATGACGTTATTTATTTATGATTTGTCGATTCTTGATACTACAGCCTTATAAAACAAAACTTTGTCGCTTTGGACGAAGCGAAGAGGGACATTTACAGAAAAGTGAGCCCTATAAAACATCTGTTTCACCTGGGCAAGGTGAAAGGTTAAAACAAAGATGGAAATTACTTAGACTTATGGACGACTTTCGGGACATCGACAGCAACCCATTGGCGACGAACTCCTCAGTGAATCACAAAGTCTGGTACCTTTTTTCTTGGTTTGTCCTCAGAAATGACGCTGATTTCTGGCGGAGCAGGATCGTTGGAGTCTTCCTCCCAAGCAGAGTTGTCGTAAACGTACTCTTCTGTTATATCTTGCACAGTGTTTTCACTCTTAGGCGGATCTCCCCATCCAGTAGGCTGGATGTCTTCGATCCTGATACGAGAGCTTTCAGGAGCGGTGTACTTTACCAGGAAGTCGTACTTGCCACTCGGCTGTCCTAAAGTGTCCCATATTTTTGTGGGGATAGAGGAGCCATCCTTCTCAATGACGTTGACCTCAGGAAAAGCATAGTTGATGAACTCTTGTCCTGCAATCCTTGCAAATTCATCGTTGTGTTGGATATCTTTGGAATGTCCTGAGTAGTGATCCCATGACTTGGCGGGGATGCAGGTATTCTTTTTGATATTGCTCAGCTGAGAAGCGTCGTTGGGCTGACTTTTTTGCCCCAAGTCTTCTGGGTATGGTTGCCAGATAGGCAAGCCATCCAGTGGGTCATAATAGTCATAGTCGAAGTTGTCTTTCATCGGAGTGTCCCCCTCTAATGAGTTGGGCGGAGCACAGCATCCTTCTGAATCATAATCTCCGTACATCATCTTGACATCTGATCTTGGTATATATCTCGGATTCTACGTGGGAAAGTAAAATGGCGTATGTGTCTCTCCCTGAGATATATAACTGTCCTTGTTGAGATAAGACTTCCATTCCTCGTCCGTATCGGAGGAGTCACCCTCATTGATGGTGTGTACTTCTAGAGACACTAGGTGGAGGAAGCATCCACTGTGGAAGAAATCCTGAATGGGGTAAACATTTTCATCTTTAGTAGTCTGGGTACAGGTTGAAGAAAAACCAAGACCTTTCTTCGTCTTGTTATCAGCAGGAATGATGACCTGTCCCCATCCTTTTACATCGTTACCCTTGATCACTTCGAGAGCATCTTTGTATGATGAAATCGACGTCCCTTTTTCTGATCGATTCTTATTGCTCACCGAGAGTGCTTGAAATTGGGTTCCAATAACTTCCTCAGGTTCTACACAGGAGAATGATGATAAGTTACTCACGATTAATGCATGCTCTCCATAAAATGTGACTAGCTTGTCATTCTTGATGAACTTCAGCTTCTGGTGAAGTGTCGAAGTGACTACCCCAGCTTCGTGTATCCAAGGTCTTCCTAATAAACAGCTATATGCTTCCCGGATGTCCATGACCTGGAAAGTGACTTGGAAAGTGTGAGGACCGATGGTTATGGGAAGATCAACTTCGCTGATGAGTGTTTTTCTGGATCCATCGAATGCTTTGATGATGACCTCACTGCCCCTCATAGGAGATCCTTGAAATGATAGTCGCATCATAGTATATTTTGGCATAACATTCAGAGTTGATCCTGTATCTACCAGTACGCTGGCTAGAGTATCGTCCTGGCAATTGACTGTAATGTTAAGCGCCATGTTGTGATTTTTGCCTTCTTCTGGCAGTTCTTCATCATTGAATCCTAAATTGTTGTAGGAAGTGATGTTGGAGATGATGCTGACAAATTATCTTATTGTCACATCTTGTTCTACGAAAGCTTACTCTAAGACTTTCTACAAAGCTTCCCTATGAGCTTCGGAACTGAGCAAGAGAGATAGCACAGAGATTCTCGATGGAGTTTGCAACAGTTGGTCTACAATGTTGTACTCGCTCTTCTGGATAAGCTTCAGCATCTCATCGTTGTTCTTTGAAAGGTCGGGATTACTGGACTGGCCGATTTGTTGATTGGGAACTTCTGTTTGAGGTTCCTTTTCCTTGGCGGGTTCTCCAACTCCTCGGTTGAACATCCGACTGCTCTGTGTCACTCGACTGATGTCAGCAATGTTCACGATAAAGGGTAATGGAGTTTCCTTTCAATTTGGTCTTCCTAGAGGCTTTCTTCCTTTCTTGTGAACATTTTTCCAGGCATGCACTATTTCCTTCTTTAGTGTCCTATCATTTTCCCCTTCCTTGAAGAATAGACCTTCCAGATGAGCATTATGTGGGATATGCCTCATCGGGTATCCGAGTTGACGGCGAGCTAAAATTGGATAATAGTTTATTCCTCCTTTAGTTCCAATGAAGGGTACATTAAGGAAATTTCCACAGCTGTCGATAATCTCTATCCCCTCATAAATCCTATCATACCAATCTATGTCAGAGTTGGTATGGGACATAATCCTTTATGACCAACGTAGAGTACTCTTGAGATCCCAAAATGCAGCAGACTTGGGTAAATGGGAAATGAACCATTTGTAAAGCAAGGGTACACATCATGTGATCATTCCTCTGCTGTATAGATTCCTTAAGTGCGCAGAATGATGAGCATCTGCGAGCAGGGTTGGTACGGGGTTTCCAATCAGAAATATCTTAACAGCGTTGGTATCAACGAAGTTTTCTATGTTGGGAAAAAGTAATAACCCGTATGTGAGTAGAACAAAGATATCTTCGAAAGCAGTAATGTTCCCTATACTGGCGAAGTACAGGGCTTTCTCCACCAAAAATTTTGCTGGTAAACCTTGGATTCCTCCTTTGGTGGTCACGTGAGTCTTGACTTCTGACTCGTCCAAACAAATGGCTCTTGCAATGACCCAATCCTTTGGAATTTCTTCCAGTCCATAAAAAGGAGCTTGATCAGTGATAGGTAGATCAGTTAGATGAGAGTATTCTTTTAATGTTGGTGCCAGTTGGTAATCCGGGAATGTGAAGCAGTGATAAACCGAATCGTAGAACTGGATGAGTGTAGACAGGATTCCTTCAACTACATGGACCCTTAATAGAGACAACAGCCCTCCGGACTTAGCTCTGAAAGCATCAGGGTTGGTGATCATTCTTTGCCAACCCCCTTATATCCTCTAGTTTTGGAGCCTTGAAGGTGTACTTGTGCGTCTTTCTTCTACCGAAATCCATAACACAATCTTTCTCTCTGATATTTGCAATCATTATTTCAGTTTAATTTGAAGACAAAAAAAAGAGAGAGGAGAAAAGAAGATTTTTTTCTTTGTTTAAGAGTTTTTTAAATGAATGCATGAATGCAGCACACAAAAACATTGAAAAAACATGGGTTTAAGGGTTCAACGTCACGAGCATGGAGTCATGGCTCTACCCATTCCCAAAGGTTGTATTTTGGTCAATTTTTGTACCTGTAGAACGGATCCTAAGGTTCCCAAAATCATTGACCCCCCTAGAGATAACAACAGCAAGCTGGTTCACTCGAGCGAGCTGTAGCATCCTAGGGTAATCTCTTTTGAGTGTAGTATCGCGTATCAACTATTTCCGATAGTCACCACACTACCAAGTGGTCATAAGGCTAATGCCTACTAAATCCTCACGTTCACAGGCGCCGCATTAGGAAAACTCTGCTTTCACAACGATCGTGTTTAGCAGGCTGAATCTTACGGGCCCTCGCCTGATTTGGTGGTCTACCAGGTTCACTTATTCGGGATTCACTGTAACACCCCAATTCCCATCGTGAATAAATAATACATAATTAAATCAGAGTAAATAAAAATTTATTTTTCCGACAGAAACAAGGATGCCACAATTTTAGAAAGAAAACACAATCCCTGCTCATAAATTTTAATACATAACACCACTGGAATATTCTCAAGGGAAACTCTTTCCATATAAAAGGAAGGGTCAATTATGGAATAAAGCGGAAAGATCCATAACTGCCTGATTTTACAAAATAAATCATTTTATCACGTCAAGATATTCATACAAAAGTAATACAAAATATATTCAACAAATGTATACATATAACAAAAGCGTTCCTCGACTCCCGTGTTACGTATCAGAGCAGACTGACTGACAAACGGATGGAGAACTAATCTTCACAAAAGCCTCCAAGACTACAAATCTGCAATTTCCTCATAGAGCAACAAACCACAGCAGAAGGGTGAGAAATAACAACTAAATCAAGATTGCATAATAATATGCAAAAACACATAAAAATTCACATGCATAAATTTTCTCACCACAAGCATCACATACCAATCCGTATAACAAGCCACAGATACATGACATATTTCTAACAATCCAACAACATAGCATATATCAATTACACCAACATAATCACATATTCACACATAATGCACACCAAAGTCATAACATATGGAACCACCCCACAACATCACATAGCATATATCTATGCATAAAACATATTATCCACAACCAATGCATTTATCACATATGCACATCAATTCACCAATTCAAACATAAATCTCAACACATACTCAATCAATTCATGATTTTCCGCACAAAATCAATCCATTCACAATTCTCACACATAATCAATCCATTCACAATTCTCACACATAATCAAATCATTCATGATTTATGCAAATGCACAGAGACCGACACAACGACTCTATGCAATGCATATGCAGTACCATTCATCCATCATTTCTCGTCACCAGTTCACTCAGGAACTCTGCTGGAATCATCGTTTGTTACTTAATGTAACTCCCCGTCGAGCACACGATGTTCCCCGTCGCTCACACCTCTTATTTTTAAGGCACACGATCCATCCGATCGCTCACACCTCTTATTTTTAAGGTACACGACGTTTATAGATCGCTCACACCCCACACGGGCACACGACCCGATCGCTCACACCTCTTTGTATAAGGCACACGATCGTCTATAATCATCGCTCACACCTCTTATTTTTAAGGCACACGATCCGATTCGATCGCTTTAGGTCCTCTTACTTTTAAGGCACAGGATGTTATAGCGGATCCCCTCTGGAATCGATTCGTCGCTCACACCCACTAGGGCACACGACATCACAAGATGCATATCATGGTGCTTAGCATACAAGGACTCATGATAATCAAATGCATCTTCACAAGTCAACCATATGAATTAATCAACATTATCACATTCATGCATTGCAAATCAATTCAAACAATGCATTTCAAACGATAAAGGCCACCAAACAACATACATTGAATTTCACATAAACAATGCACTTCATCACAAGCCACAAACCACCACAATCATATCATCACAATTCTTTACACACGGGATTCACATGTCAAATGCTACCCACAACACATCATAACAACATACAAAATCACACATTGAAATCAAACCCAAAACAACACATTTATTTGCCATACGGCCACAACCCATCATCACACCATCTAAACACATGCATTTACATCATACAACAGCACACAAGTCATACCATATCCATATCACAAGCACATTGCATGAAACACATCAATTACACACACTTATAACAGTAAAAGTCGACAAAACGACACAATTCCAAATTCTCGACATAATTAAATCGTCCAACAATTTCAAAAACCATTTTAATAAGAAAGAACATTTCATTAGCTTTCCAACGGTATAAAGAACGTCCCGATCCTAGTTACGGATCAAAAGATACGGAATTTAGAAAACAGATAAAATTTTTGAAGTCCCAGACTGCGCTGAGCGGGCTCCGCTCTGACTCGTGAGATTGCATTTTTTCAGAAGCACGCCGAGCGGGCAACTGCGCGCTGAGCGGGCTCTGCGATTTTCAGAAAAAAAAAACCCTTCGAAAACTCAACCCAAAAGTCCTATTTTTCACCCAAACTCAATTTCAACAGCAAAACAAACATCAACGATTGTTCATACACACAGTGTGATCATACAATACAGTTTATATCGATTTCTGACCGTGAAAACATCGATTTCTACTCGTTTATCTCATTTCGACCTATATTTGAAAAACCAATAAAACTTCCACACAAACATACATAAACAACACATATACATACACAAGCAAGATATAATTGAAACTTCTCACACTTACCCGATTAATCGCGCTTGAAACGGATGAATTCTCGATTTTTCTCTCTTTTCCTCTTCTCCCTTCTTTCCTCTCCTTTTCTTTCTCTTCTTTTCCCCTTTCTTTTCCTTTCTCTCTATTTCTATTTTATAAAAATTACCTAAGCCAAAAGACCAAAATACCCCTCCGCTCAAATATCTCGCAAACGCTCTCAAAACGCGATAAAATGTAAACATACCGATGAAATATATTTCAGGAAATAAAAGTTGAAAAGAAATTATAATTTAATGCAAATATTTTATCTATCAGAGAAACTAACCAATAAACTCAATTAGCAGGTAAAATACAATAAATTCACACATTTCACAAAATTCACATAAATACAATAAATAAATACAATTAAACAAATCGGGGCGTTACAACTCTTCCCCACTTAGAAATTTTCGTCCTCGAAAATATAGCCAATACGAACACTCCGGATACGACTCTCGCACCCGACTAACAAACTAACATGCCAACAAAAGGCCCACCACTAATAACACAAACTGACAAACCACCTTGCTAACAACAACTACAACAACGACACGACAACGACAACAACTACAACAACAAGATGCAAAGCCCATACAATGCACTTGACGACCAACTCACAACTCAAAGAATACACAAGTTACGAACACACACAGGATCACTCATGAACCGAACCACAACAAGATCGTTACCATCACCACAGGTAACATTCCCTTAATTCCCCACACAGGAATTAGCCACACGCACTCGGACCATCACGATGGAAACGAGGCAACAACACAAAAAAGAACATAAAGTTCCATGAACCAACATCATCTCAACAACCTCGACCAAACCAGGATACCAAACATCCTTGTCACACAACAATATTACAACAATGCTACGATTCACCAATCGAACATACAACCAAAACATCCATCTACATAGTAGCCCATGAATAATATTTAAACCTTCCACCTACACTTCCATTCTGAAACGTCCAATGGTTTCACCATTCCTATATGTTCCCAATGTTTAACTTATGAATTATTACAAGTTCCACACGCAAATACAAAATGTGCCACATCACGCTTCCGCTGCGCACTCTGATTACTCGAAACCATCAAGTCTACCAATCTCACTTCCAAAGTCTGACTCTTTCTCACCTCTGCCAAAAATCATTGTTCACTTAAATATTCTCAACCTCACACTCTCCTGCGTTATCTCGCACATCAGGCACAAGTCTCTAAACTGCTCAAATAATTTTAATTCTCTGATCATCAAAACAACCATGTATAAAAACTTCCAACTTAACTCATCACGCACGACATTAACTTTTCCCGAAGGATAATCCAAGCCAAATTCATAACTCGTCACGAATTCTAACCATCCTCGTTGTCTCATACTCTATCCCTTCAGACCAAACAAGTACTCAATATTCTTGTGATTACCAAACACTTCGAATCTAGAACCACAAAGATAATACCACCAAATATTCCAACACAATACAACTGCAACCAATTCCAAATCTGGAATAGTATAGATCCTTTTATGAATCCTCAATTGTCGTAAAGCATAAGCCACGACTTTACCCTCTTGCATTAACACACTGACTAAACTCAACAAGACACATCACCATACCTCATGAACGGTTTATTAGGATCACACAGAATCAAAACTGGAGCCATAGACAAATTCTACTTCAGCTCACCAAAACTTACTCACAACGAACATCCAAAACAAATGACTCACCCTTTGCAAGTCAACTGAGATCACAGAAGTACGAGCTTAGCAAAGTCTTCCATAGCCTGCAGTAACAACCAACTAAGCCCAAAAATTTCTAATCTCCTTAACCAACTTCGGAGCCTCTCATTGTAGAACTGCATCTACTTCCGACAGATCCATAACCATACTCTCATCTGAAATAATATACCCAGGAAAATTACCCTTTTTCAACCCAAATTCTCACTTGAATAACTTAGCATAAAACTGCGTCTCTTTTCAACACTTGTAATTCAAATCTCAAACACTCTATCTGTTTCTCCTCTGAGTTTACAACAGATCTGAATATCCTCAATCAAAGCCATTACGAACTTATCCAAATAAATATGGAAGATACGATTCCTCTACTCCATAAATGTTACAGACGCATTACCATCACTGTACGTTGTAATTCCCAACCAAAATCCAAAATATATAAATTCTTAAAGCTTTTGCAAAACTTTTCACTGGGTAACTGGTTACTCACACACCAGCTTAACCGAGTAAATAACAACCTATCCCGTTGATAACAAACATAACCAGTCATATTACGTCGATCAAAACCTCAACTCACACACTTCACCACTCTTATCAAACATTCCAACCAATTGTAATTCACTCAAACTCAACCAAACCATTCCAGTCATCTGTTCATGAAAGTGGACACTTATTCTCAATCGTTACCTTATCCAACTGTCAGTAATCCATACTCAATTTCTTCTCTTGACAGTCCAAATTCCATAAATCCTAACATGTAGCAACAACCAATCAAAAAGAACTCTCAAATATGACACCCACACCTAGGGTTTCCTCAAAATTTCCATTAATGCTCTAAAACTTCAAGGACTCCAAACTTCACCAGGACTCTAAGTTTACTTTCCATAGTCTCAATACCATTATACACCTCATGCTTGTTATTCCGTTCAATCATCCCTCCTTTTGTTACTAACATTACTGGAGCTCTCTAAGACAACACCTTAATGTTCCATCCAAAAACACATCTGAAACCATACACCACTGACGGCCCATCACTGTGACTTTCCTGCCAATTTCCATAATACTATCATCATAAACAAGGCCAACATCTTAGTCCCATCTCCTAAGAGTTTTCTACTTACTTAGCCGATATAAACCTCAACTATTCACCTTCGTCCAATTTAAGTTCACTTTCTACTCTCTGAGAAGCAGCCATTAATAATACCTAATCATTCTCTCTCAATGACTTCCCAAATTAACCAACATATCAAAACCTCTAATCCGCCTCATCTTTTGATATAAGAATCTTCATTGACTCAAGAAAACAATCTGTAACCATTTCCTTAAATTCCAAACAATTCATTTCACACACTATCAAAGCCGGAAAGACACATCTATTACATCCAATATAATTCCGTCTACTATCAACAAGAGATTAAGGGTGATCAGTTCCTCAATTTGTCAATAGACAGCCGACAATCATGATGGGGCATAAACCGTCCTTACCAAACTATATTAGCATTCCTTACATCCTGTGCACAAAACTACCCAAAGCACAAATCCTTAGTTGACATAAACTTTACCTCCGCATTCCTTCTAGAACCGAGAACCACAATGTCCAAATAACACTTACAATCTTGCAATTCATAACACACTGAGCCAGCGCTCCACACCTGAAGCAACATGGAGAAGTACCAGCTTCTCCCCCACTTATCTCATTCTAACTCTTGCAGACAACGGAATAGAACAACCAGAAAGCACTGACAGTGTCTCACACACATACCACGTACTAAGGGACAAACAACATCGACAGTATTCAACTGTCACACCAACAGACTCAACAACTCGGCCGGACGGACCGACCTGCTCTGATACCACTATTGTAACACCCCAATTCCCATTGTGAATAAATAATACATAATTAAATCAGAGTAAATAAAAATTTATTTTTTCGACAGAAACAAGGATGCCACAATTTTAGAAAGAAAACATAATCCCTGCTCATAAATTTTAATACATAACACCACTGGAATATTCTTAAGGGAAACTTTTTCCATATAAAAGGAAGGGTCAATTATGGAATAAAACGGAAAGATCCACAACTGCCTGGTTTTACAAAATAAATCATTTTATCACGTCAAGATATTCATACAAAAGTAATACAAAATATATTCAACAAATGTATACATATAACAAAAGCGTTCCCCGACTCCCGTGTTACGTATCAGAGCAGACTGACTGACAAACGGATGGAGAACTAATCTTCACAAAAGCCTCCAAGACTATAAATCTGCAATTGCCTCATAGAGCAACAAACCACAGTAGAAGGGTGAGAAATAACAACTAAATCAAGATTGCATAATAATATGCAAAAACACATAAAAATTCACATGCATAAATTTTCTCACCACAAACATCACATACCAATCCGTATAACAAGCCACAGATACATGACATATTTCTAACAATCCAACAACATAGCATATATCAATTACACCAACATAATCACATATTCACACATAATGCACACCAAAGTCATAACATATGGAACCACCCCACAACATCACATAGCATATATCTATGCATAAAACATATTATCCACAACCAATGCATTAATCACATATGCACATCAATTCACCAATTCAAACATAAATCTCAACACATACTCAATCAATTCATGATTTTCCGCACAAAATCAATCCATTCACAATTCTCACACATAATCAACCCATTCACAATTCTCACACATAATCAAATCATTCATGATTTATGCAAATGCACAGAGACCGACACAACAACTCTATGCAATGCATATGCGGTACCATCCATCCATCATTTCTCATCACCAGTTCACTCAGGAACTCTGCTGGAATCATCGTTTGTTACTTAATGTAACTCCCCGTCGAGCACACGATGTTCCCCGTCGCTCACACCTCTTATTTTTAAGGCACACGATCCATTTGATCGCTCACACCTCTTATTTTTAAGGCACACGACGTTTATGGATCGCTCACACCCCACACGAGCACACGACCTGATCGCTCACACCTCTTTGTATAAGGCACACGATCGTCTATAATCATCGCTAACACCTATTATTTTTAAGGCACACGATGTTATAGCGGATTCCCTCTGGAATTGATTCGTCGCTCACACCCACTAGGGCACACGACATCACAAGATGCATATCATGGTGCTTGGCATACAAGGACTCATGATAATCAAATGCATCTTCACAATTCAACCATATGAATTAATCAACATCATCACATTCATGCATTGCAAATCAATTCAAACAATGCATTTCAAACGATAAAGGCCACCAAACAATATACATTGAATTTCACATAAACAATGCACTTCATCACAAGCCACAAACCACCACAATCATATCATCACAATTCTTTACACACGGGATTCACATGTCAAATTCTACCCACAACACATCATAACAACATACAAAATCACACATTGAAATCAAACCCAAAACAACACATTTATTTGCCATACGGCCACAACCCATCATCACACCATCTAAACACATGCATTTACATCATACAACAGCACACAAGTCATACCATATCCATATCACAAGCACATTGCATGAAACACATCAATTACACACACTTATAACAGTAAAAGTCGACAAAACGACACAATTCCAAATTCCCGACATGATTAAATCGGCCAACAATTTCAAAAACCATTTTAATAAAAAAGAACATTTCATTAGCTTTCCAACGGTATAAAGAACGTCCCGATCCTAGTTACGGATCAAAAGATACGGAATTTAGAAAACAGATAAAATTTTTGAAGTCCCAGACCGCGCTGAGCGGGCTCCGCTCTGACTCGTGGGATTGCATTTTTTCAGAAGCGCGCCGAGCGGGCATCTGCGCGCTGAGCGGGCTCTGCGATTTTCAGAAAAAATCCCCTTCAAAAATTCAACCCAAAAATCCTATTTTTCACCCAAACTCAATTCCAACAGCAAAACAAACATCAACGATTGTTCATACACACAGTGTGATCATACAATACAGTTTATATCGATTTCCGACCGTGAAAACATCGATTTCTACTCGTTTATCTCATTTCAACCTATATTTGAAAAACCAATAAAACTTCCACACAAACATATATAAACAACACATATACATACACAAGCAAGATATAATTGAAACTTCTCACCTTTACCCGATTAATCGCGCTTGAAACGGATGAATTCTCGATTTTTCTCTCTTTTCCTCTTCTCCCTTCTTTGCTCTCCTTTTCTTTCTCTTATTTTCCCCTTTCTTTTCCTATCTCTCTATTTTCTCTCTATTTCTATTTTATAAAAAATACCTAAGCCAAAAGACCAAAATACCCCTCCACTCAAATATCTCGCAAACGCTCTCAAAACGCGATAAAATGTAAACATACCGATGAAATATATTTCAGGAAATAAAAGTTGAAAAGAAATTATAATTTAATGCAAATATTTTATCTATCAAAGAAACTAACCAATAAACTCAATTAGCAGGTAAAATACAATAAATTCACACATTTCACAAAATTCACATAAATACAATAAATAAATACAATTAAACAAATCGGGGCGTTACATTCACTCCCTATAAGACCCCCTGTCTATGCCACCTCTTATCTTAGGTTTCTCACAAACTTTCCAGATGCGTATCAATCGCATTACCATTGATAGAAAAATAAACACAGATATCAAGTAGGAAAAGCGATATATATATATATATATAGTATGTAGAAAAATTTCTAACAACCTAGACCTCTTAGGAATTCTAATCCTAGTCCTAGACAAACAAATGAGTCCCTAGCAGAGTCGCCATTTTCCTGTAACGTGTGATTTTTGTCGGTGACGCGACCACCTTATCGCCATGGGTTTCTCCTCACCGCAATGGTAGGAGTTGGGTGCTACTTTCTAATTTCTTATTTATCCTATGAAGCTGGAAAGGAAAGGGAAGCTATCTAAAACTAACCTTGCATGCAAATGTTTAACTGAACAAATGCTTAAGAGATTCGGGGAGTTCGGGGTCAGGTTATACAATGGGGAGTTGTCAATTACCCATCCTATATGTGGTTATCCACAGGTTGTTAGCAATTTTCCTTACTGCTTTCTCTTTACTGGCGTTTGTTTGTTGTGGGTTGGGAAAGTTTCTCCTTTGGGAGTGTTTAGAGATGTTGAAAAGATATTTTTGTTGTTTACAATTTTTTCGATGTTTTTGGTAAGGTACTGGACCTAAGGTTTTTTATTGGTGTGCTCGCTAAGATTTCGCAATCTTATGCCTACGTATTCTCGTTAAAAGAAAACAGGGAAATCAGAGCAATCGTAGTTCCCCCTATTATATGGGAGGAAAGAGATGTTTTAGTGTCTTGTTTGAAGCCTAAGATTGAAGCTAAAAAGGTATTTGTGTCTTGTTTAAAGCCCGAGATTGAAGCTAAAAGGTTTGACTGAGAGAGAATTTGTCATCTCTAAAGGGAGACATCTCGTCTGTTTATCACAACTGTTGGGTGACTGATTATAAAGGAGAATTACTTTAACTGGGATAAGTGAATCCAGCAATGCCATAATTTCCTTTATAGGGATTTGTCCTGAAGGAGAAAACTTTAACTCAGTGTTGAGCAATGCCATTTTTCCTTGGGAATTTTTCATGCTAAGAGAGGGACAGTGGCGTGGATATAAATAATCCAGAGGCTTGCCACTTACAATAATTAGATGAAAGATAGGATTTACCAAGATAAAAGATGGACGACAACTTGGATTTTTGAATCAACAAATGTGCCATTTACAACAATTATCTGGGATTAAGGTTTGTTTTAAATGTGTGATATACAGAGAAATGTCTTCCTACAGATAGGCTTTTGATTTTCTCTGAGGGGATGTTGATTTTATTGTGTGCCTTGATCAAAACCCAAGGTTGAAGCTAAGAGATTGATTGAATCCACTGAGGAGGTCAAAGTCTAAGAGGAGGCTGGAAAAGGCTGACTCAATAAGAGAGTGTTTATCTGTCTTGTAGAAAGCCCAAGATTGAGGCTAAAAGAGATTTGACTCTTTTGGGGATATCATTATACAAAGCCTAAGAGGAGGTTGAAAGTTGACTTTTCCGGGCAAATGTTTTGTCTGTCTTGTACAAAGCCCAAGATTGAGGCTAAAAGAAGGGTTTTTTATTCCACTAGGGAATATTTGTATGTGTCTTGTACAAAGCCCAAGATTGAGGCTGAAAAGGGAAACTGACTCTACTGGTGAGAGGTTTTATCTGTCTTGTACAAAGCCCAAGATTGAGGATGAAAAGGGAAATTGACTCTACTGGTGAGAGGTTTTATCTGTCTTGTACAAAGCTGAAGATTGAGGCTAAAAAAGAAGATTGACTCTGCTGGAGAGTATGATTTATCTTGTACAAAGCCCAAGATTGAGGCTAAAAGAGAGATTTACTCTGCTTAGGGAGATTAATTCCCAAAGCCTAAAAGAAGGCTAGGAGGAATTGACTCTGCTGGGAAGATATTTACAGAGCCTAAGAGAAGGTTTAGAAGATTTTGACTTTGCTGGAAAAAGTTTATATATGTCTTGTATAAAGCCCAAGATTGAGGCTGAAAGAGCTTATTGACTCAACGAGAGAGTGTTTTTTATTTGACTCAACAAGAGAGTGTTTTTATCTGTCTTATACAAAGCCCAAGATTGAGGCTAAAAGATATTGACTCAACAAGAGAGTGTCTTGTGGGCGTCTTGTACAAAGCCCAAGATTGAGGCTGAATTTTGCTGAGGAAAAGAATGATCATTATGCAAAGCCTAAGAGGAGGCTGAAAATGATTAACTCAACAAGAGAGTGTTTTTATCTGTCTTGTACAAAGCCCAAGATTGAGGCTAAAAAGGGTTTACTCAACAAGAGAGTGTTGAAAGGGGATTGACTCAACAAGAGAGTGTTGAAATGGTGATAGACTCAACAAGAGAGTGCTTTTGAGAAAGAAGATTGACTCAACAAAAGAGTGCTTTTGAGGCTAATTCTGTTGAGGAAAATTATTATACAAAGCCTAAGAGGAGGCTGGCTTCTGCTGAGGATTATTGAGATCTAGAGGCAGGTCTAAAATGGGGAATCAACTCTTGTTGAGGATTACAGAAGAGTTGAGGTATCAGATGCCTTGAGGTTCTGATTTAAGATAGTGTTATACTGATGATAAGCTGACCCTAGTTGGAGAAATTTAGGATGAAAGACTGAGTTTTAGATCCTGTGAGGGTTTTAACTCTACTGGAGATTGATTAAATGATCAGGGTTTCTCCTGTATTTGTACGGAACTTGAGAATGTCTTTGAGATCTAAGAGGAGATTAGACTGTCCAAGTCTACTGGTATGGAAGAGTTTATCTTTGTATGATGCCTAAGAGAAGGCAGGTGTTTTAAGGGATGAGAATTAACCCTTAAATTGGTCTAAGGTTTTGACTCTTTAGAAAGACTGTTCTAACAAAGGATGACTAAGTTATGTCTTATACCTTTAAGAGGTCTTCAGGGTCCTTGTATTAAGCCCAAGAGATGGCATGAGAACTTTTAAGAAGTCGGAGGGTCCTTGTACAAAGCCCAAGAGGAGATTGGGATGCTTTTAGGAAGCCTGTAGGTCCAAACTTAAGAAAAGTTTCACCGGGAATAATCTTTTCTTTAGTGAACAGTTCTAGGGTTTGAAGAAATTCGAGAGAGGTTTCACCGGGAATTAATTCTCTCTGGGGAAGTGAACTTCTTTGACAATTTTCTAATAGTGACAGTCTGAGAAAAGTTTCACCGGGAATAATGCCTTTCTCTTTGTTCCATATTGTATAACCCCAAGAAGAGGCAAGACTGTATCTGGAATTCCTATGGGGAACTAGTTTTGACTGTTGAAAGAGTGACCACTGGCTTTATCTAATCCTAGACCTAATTGTCGGGGAAAACTCTAAGCAGATAATATACAGGCATATATATACAGATGAAATATATACTATATATAAAAGATGGTAGGAGGACTTACAGGTGAGCAAGCTTCCAGCACAAACAAATATATATATATATATATATATATATATATATATATATATATATATATATATATATATATATATGTGTGTGTGTGTGTGTGTGTAAGTATGTAAAAGAAAGTTGATTAAAACTTACAGGTAAGCAAGCTTCCATTGTAACAGCTGTATGGTTAGTTGTTAAAGAAATTAAAGAAAGTTTTGATAACAACTATGAATTTGAATCTAAATCACAAGGGAAAGTTGTTTTTGAAAAGATTATTGGGGGCTTATACTCAAGGAGAGGCCCAGAAATAACAGTGATCGCACCGAGATTTTTTTAAAAACGTATCGGGACTTATACAATGACTGAGGCCCAAAAATGGTTTATTTACAAAGGGATGGGACTTACACTCTATCAAGAGGCCCAAAAGTTGTTTAAATATTTAAAATCGAGACGAAACCCTAATTCTAAATTCAAATGTCATTTTTCAAAGGAAATTTAAATAATAAATGATAAAATATCAAATATATTCAAAAACAAATTGTATACTTTGAAAAATACTTTGAAAAATCATGTTTAATCACATGAAAGTTTGAAATTCAATTGGTTTTGAAAGATCAAAGTGGGAATTTCATTTAAAATGTTTAAAAACAAAAAAAAATGTAACTAATTACAAAAATTCTAACTATATTAAATAAATAATATAAATTGTATTTTTTTGTAAAATAAAATATTTAAACATTTTTGTGAATTTTGAGAAAAAGAATCAATTCAAAAACACAAATATTCAGAGAGAAATTAATTTTTGAATCAATTAACAATAATATCAAAATATTCAAAAATTCAAATATTTGAAAAAGGGCGCCAAGAACACTAAGTTCAAGTACCAATCTTGTTCGTTTTTGAACAAGGATCACAACCATATAGTTTAATTGCATTTATATTAAGTATGGAGGAAGAAATCAACAGAAAATCTCAAGAACCCTAATTTCAGCATGAACATAATGAAATTTCATACGCGATGGATTCATGGCAATTAATTAAGGGTTATCACTCTACATACATGCATAAACAAGATGGTAACTCAAAAATTCATGCATGATGCATGGATCATAGAGTTTGAAGGGTTCAGGCCTACCTCTTGCAGTTGGTGATCGAGTTTGATGATGGAGGTGTTGCAGATAGGTTTCAATGATCTGGACAGCTTCCTTAGGTGCCAAGGAGTGTGTTTGAATGCTTGGGGTGGATTGAAATGAGCTGGAACTGGTTGTGGTACCTCAACTGCAACTCTGTCAAGAACTTGAGCAATTGGCTGGTGATTTTGTGAATCTGATGTTCCAGATGTGATTTTGTGTTATGTATCACTCATATATGATGTTTATGAGGTGTGTGTGTGTATGATTGGTTTGGTTGGAATCACTCTCAATCTCAAAATCCGATAGTGACTTGAGTTAGAAAGCAAAATTGGAGTGAAGAAGAGATTTTGAGTAAAGCATCAGTTTGGGTGCTTTGGTGTACTCAAACTGATCACAAGTGAGCTTTATTTATAGTAGAGCAAGTTTGTTTTGGCAACAATAGTGTGTGGCAACTGCAGCAGGTCTGTGGCCAATGGTGATCAAATGGAATCTCAAGTCTCCTCTAGCCATTGACTTGAGGTTAGAGCACAGGCCTATGGTCTTCTGGTTGGGAGATAAGGATTGACTCATTCAGTTAAGTTTGCCTCAGTTCATGCCACCTTGATGCATCCATTGAATGCATTGAAACAAAATTGGAGTCTTGGAGCTTTTTAGCCTTTTTAGGATGACATAGCTACATGTAGATTCTTGGACTTGGGAGGCTTGTGGATCAGATCATTTCTCTTTGATGCTATCCTCTGAGGTGTCCAAATGGATGACAAGGCTTGAACTTGTCTGATTTTGCCAAATCGAGCAAAATGCCAAATTTTGTCTTGTGCAAGACAGTTGGAAATGGTGCTTTTGAGGGGATCATATCTCCTTGCTCAGGTTGAGTTATGGGAGGCTCTTGTACTTTTTAAAGAGCCCTCATATGGTATTATCCATGTGTGATCATAGTTGGTCTTGAAACTATTTGAATCCAACTGAAAAAATCTCATGAACTTTGATGTTCAGGGCTGTTAACTTAGGCAGATTTTTACTAAGTGTTGAAAAATGTCATTTTCTTCATTTTTGTCATTTTGATCACTCCGTAACTTAAAATTCATGAAGAATTAGAGTTTGAGGTAGTTGAAGCTTTTGTATAATGTAGGAAGACCTACAAATCAAGCTTTGGATCACCCAAAATGGCTGCTTGGATCACAAGTTATGATCCTTGGAAGTTGGTACCAAAATCATTCAAATTTAGTAACTTAGAAAAATTTTCAATTTTTCAAGATTACCCTTTTTACAAGTTATCTAGGTTTCTTGATCAATTCTTGTTCAAATGAAATTATAAGTCATATTTTATGAAAATATGATTCATAAGGATCATTTTTGCCAAAAAAAAATCATGTTTTGTCTTTTGGCTCCAGAGCGGTTCGGCGCGTAAAACCCTAATTCCCGACTTTTGAGGAATGCATCCTCTGAGGGTCATTTATCTTTGCAAATGGATCCCTAGGGTTATTTTGAGCATTATGGTTGATGAGGCATGATGGCACATCCATATTGTGGCAATAATTTGCACAATGATGGAAAATCTTGGTGGTCAAAATTTGGGATATGACAGCTCGGAGAATGATCTTCGATTTTCAAGATATATTTTTGCAGAATGCAAGGCTTTTAGAAGACATGACAATCAATGGTACTACTAGCTCATCAAATGGAATGGAAAAACATCAAGTTATTGAAGAATTATCCTCCTGTCCAAGGATTTCGCAGGAATGTGAACTTTCATTTGAATTTAAGTAGTTACTAGGATTGTCATTGTTTCTCATAAGTACCATTGTCACTTCTTTATCATAGAAAAATGAGTAAACAATGTTAGCATAAGAACCAAAAACGTTATGTGAGCTTCTAATATTAGACTCTTAGTTGGAGTTTCTTTGCGGGCAACACAATGCTACACGTGATGAAACTTGCAATTACATAGAGAAAATTCTTTAATAAATTCCACTCTCCAAATAGATGTTTGAAAGAGGGGCTTAGTAGTAACATTGTAGTCCAATTATATGGAACTCCCCAAATTTACACAAGAAGCTCAAATGATACGGAACTCTCCAACCATTATTCTTGGACATGTATTATTAGGATTAGGAGTGGACAAATTTGAACCGACCGATTGAAACTGACCGATTCATTGTCTTTTTTGTGTAAATGGGTCGGATCGGGTCGGGTGTCGGGTGTCGGGTGTCGGGTTAATTCAGTTGTTTAATTTGGATAATATAGAGATGCTTCGGTCGGGCTCGGATGCTTATTTTGGACCCGACGAAAATCAAAATCGACCGAACTTAATTAATATATATTTTATTTATTTTTATTACTATATGACCGACTCACTATAAAAATGAGATTTATAATGTTTGAGGATATTATCATTTTTATAATTTAATGATGGCATTGTGTACTCTCAAAAATACAAGACATGCAATATAAAATTTTGAGTATTATTTAGTTTATGATTTAAAGTATGATAATGATCAAAATTAATGTCAAATAATATTGAAAATATTATCACATAATAATAATTTTTTTTTAATAATAAAAAATATTGTTTTATTCTAAAAATTTGATTTTTTTATAATACATTTAAAAAATAGTTATTTTTATAGAATTGTTCTAATAAATATTAAACCGACTAAATCGACCAGACTTAACCGACAAACTGACTTAACCGAATCCGACGAAAACCGAAATTTAATCAGTCGAAATTGGATCATAAAACTAAAGTCATAGTTTACGTCGGATTTAAGTTTTTGCCCCAAAACCGACCGAATCCGACCGATTGTCCACCCCTATTTAGGAGGTCTCTTTTTTTCCTGTCTTTCCATACAATGACGCGTAGAAGCAGTGTCATTGAACACTAGTGACAAAATTTTCTGATATATTAATACTTTTCTTCTTTTAAATTTTACATCTATGACCTATCACTTTCAATAATTTTCTTCTCTTCGATTTTCACACGTAATCAAGAGTGTGACACTTTGGAATCTTTCTTTTATTCAACGTAATTAATGAAACAACAACTTGAAAGTTGAAAGCGACATATGAATCATAATTCATAGATGAGAACAGAATATGGTAACCAGATTTTTCATAAAGGTGAAAATATTTATTTTTAATTCTAAAAAGGAAACGATAGAACATCTTATGAGCGAGTGATGTTCATTGTGGTAATTCTAGGTAGGTAGAATGGTTGCTACATGCCGGTCAAAAGGCTCAATAAAGCCGGTCTAATATGGGAGGTTCAATCCAATACACTCATATCTTACATATAAAAACTTGAATCGCTAGAGAAAAGACCACCATGCGCTTCTGCTTCCCCACCCTTTCACCTGTACGCCTGCTTCTCCTTCACGTGGTGTTTCTTGACGTGACTGCTTTTGAGCATTTGGTCTTTTGAAAATTCTGCTATATTTCTCAACTTCCTTCTATGCCTCTTCATACTAACTCTCCTAAATATCTTACCATGCCATGCTGCATTTAATGTTCCACTGTTTATATCCCGTTTCCCAATTTCCCCTCCCTTATCCGTTGCATTCTGGCTTTATCGTTCTTCTTATTCTTCATTGTCCTCTTCTTCCAATACAACACTTATTCCCTCTTTCGTTCTCTGCTTTAATACCATTCGCATTTTCGGCTCCAATGGCGCGTCCTTTCACATGTTTGGGTGACGTTAACGATACGAAGGACCTTTGGAAGGTGGCGGTCCGTGTCTAGCATTTGTGGTCCGTCGTCACCAATAGCAAACGCCACTTTGAAATGCTTGTGGTTGATGATGCTGTGAGTTTGTTTCTTTTAGTGTTATGTTGTTATTTTCTGTTTTTATATTATAGTTTGTAGCTTGACTTTTACAGCCATGTTTGTTGTTTGGGTGGTGTATGTTGTTCTTGATTATGTTGTTAGTACCTCTTTTGACATTATTTACTGTTTTTACATTTGTAAGGGTGGTGACATGCATATGGTTGTGCCAGCGGTGGTGGAAAAGGCTTTTGGTTCCATCATGGAGGTTGGCACTACATACAGTATATCAAATTTCCAGGTTGTGCAAAATAATTTGGTATTCAAGCCTTCGTCGCACCAGTTTATGGCCAAATTTACCGGTGGAACCTCTGTTGCCGATGTTGGGAAGCATAATATACCGGCGGTGCCGCTTTCCCTTACCAGTTTTGGTGATATCATTACTGGCAACTTCAAAAAGGATATGCTGATAAGTTATAATGTTTCTTTTGACTCACGTTATTATTTATCTACTGTCCTGTTTGTTATATCCCTGTTTATTGTTTGTTTCGGTCGCAGATATTGTTGGTTGTATAGGTTTCACCCAAAACCATGGTGGAGGAAGGAAACAGCAGATTAATTTGATGCTCAGGGATAATGCGTGGGTTTTGTTGTATATTATTTATGCCCCGGTTCTTTGCTGTATTTATCGCTGGTGTTAAATTTTCCCTGGATTTGCAGGAACAATGTGATTAACTGTACTTTGTGGGAGGCATATACGGATCAGTTTATGAAATTCCACGGGGAACATGTTGGTCAATCTGGACCAACCGTTATTCTCCTGCAATATGCTAAAGTCAAGGAAGAAGGTTATTAATGTTATTGTCGTCTTGGCATACTGGTTTTAAATTGTTTTCTTAACTTGGATCTTATGTGTTTTGAATGCATCTGATGTAGGGAAATACCCTCTATCTGTTTCCAATACATTTAATGTCACTGCATTATTGATTAACGCTGATGTTTCACCAATCAACGACTTTATTAAAAGGTTGTATGTATGTCGCATCTTTAAATTTTGTGCTTTTCTGTTTATGTTGAGTTTTAAACAAAAAAATTGTGTTGCAACTCAGCATGCCTGCTGCGTCTGTTGTTACACTCTCCGAAGGAACATCTTCCCATTATTCGCAGAACACAGGTGGTTCACCGCCAACTCTCTTTGAAAAAATCGTCTCAAAGGCAATTGTGCTTCCTCTTGATGAAATCTGTAAACTTTCAAAGGTATGTTGTGTCTCTGCTTCTAAATATAAATGATCTTGATAGTTTGTTTATGGTTTTTCTTTTTTTACATAGGTTACTTTCTGTGCAACTGTTGTGACAAAGACAAAAATTCTTGCCTCACAGCATGGCTGGTATTATCATGCATGCCATGAGTGTCCAAAAGTTTCTCGTGGGGATGACCCGCCTTTTATATGTGAGGCTCGACATATTATAGAGACTGATATTTTAAGGTGCTGTTAGCTTAAAGTCTATTGGATTACGGCTTGTCTCAATCGTTAAATTTATAATTAACTTTTTATGCTGTTTATTGTGTTTTGTCAGGTTCAAGATTGAGATAGAGGTTATTTATTCTAAGAGGCGTTGTAAATTTGTTTTCTGGGATAGAGATCGCAATCAAGTGTTGGGGGTCTCAGCTATTCAAATGCGTGATTCGCTTGCGAAGGTGTAATTTTCTATTTATATTTATATTTCAATCTGAATAACACGTCTTGGGTTCTTCTGTCGGTCCTGATTCAGAGAAAAAATGCAGAAAAGAATCACCAATCCTCTGGAGTTCCCATTAGGACTCGATGCAATGTTGGAATTGGAGATGGCTTTTAGAGTTAAGTGGCAGCCTGAATGGGAAAATTGCTCTGTTGTCATGCTTCTTAGAGATGAAGCTGCTGTCAAACAGCTCAAGGCTCCGTGGGAGATAACTCAGGTATACCTCATTGTAGTTGACTCTAAATGTTCTGTTTGCCTTTGTTAAACAAATTTTTATTTTTCTCTTTATTATGTGCAAGACAACAACATCTGACCAAACCGTAACACCTCATCTGCATGTCGTGTCGCAGCTATCTATAAATTCTTCCCCAGCAGCTACATCGCATCTGTCACAGGTTTGGTGTCTTTCTATCTGTGTCATTAGATGTTTTTTATTGTGGCCTTTACAGTTTCTTTCTTTTTTCGCACTTATATTGGTTCAACTGTGTAGAGCGCAGAAAGGTTTGAAAAGGTCAACGTCTCGGGTGTCGACACCTCGGGTGTGCTTGTGGTATGTATATCAACAAACCAGCAAATGGTTATTGCACCGAGGTGTGATGCTGAACCTGTTACGCCAATTTCAAAGAGGAAGAATGGAGATTTGGTTGATGACCTTAAGTTTGGTTCGCTGCATGCGGTATGCATGCCAATTAGCACACTGAATTTCAGTATGAACCTATTTCCATTTATTCTCTAATTCCCCCCCCCCCCCCCCGGTCAGGATGTGGAGATCCAATCTGTTTATGACACTGAACCCAAATTCCCGATTTCAAAGATGAAGAATGTTGAGGCTCTTAATGAGGTCTGATGTGATTGTTTAGATGATTCGGTTCCGCCGATTTGTTACAAACTTATTGCCACTCACCTTTCTATTGTTTTAACCATTTTTTGGGGTGACAGGAAATAGAGATTGCATCTGGGTGTGACGATGAACCTGTTACGCCAACTTCAAAGAGGGGGATCGCAGATTGTATTGATGACATAAACTTCAGTTCGGTGGATGCCCCTAACGTGCCTGTGGTATACATGACAATTAGACCACTCAATTTGATTATGAACTTATTCTCAACTACATTTTTATTTCATCTCAATTTTTTTATCGTGCAAGATTGTCGAGGTCCAATCTGTCTGTGCTGCTGGACCCAAAATCGAAATTTCAAAGATGAAAAACCCTGCTCCTGTTGATGAGGTCGGATCTGATTCGTTGGACGGTTCTGCCATGTCTCTGGTATGCATATCAACTGTCGTGTTCAAATGTATTACAAAGTGAAACCTGGTCTATTCCTGTTTTTATTTATATAGTTTAACCGTTAACCTGTCTTGCCAATTTCAGAGTGATGATGCAGATCATGTGGATGATGGTGGCTCTGATTCCTTAGAGGACCCAGGCATAGATATGGTATGTATATATAGTGTGCGACTAAATTACAAAAATACTTAAGGGCACGATGGTTTCTTTTGTGTTAACACTTTTTATGTGGTTCCAGGACATGGAAATTACATCCATTTGTGAACCTGAACCTGTCGCACAAACTTCAAAGAGGCAGCTTGCCTGTGATTTTACCAAAACTCACAAGAAACTCTAGAAGATTATTAAGTTGGAGAAGCTGGACTAGATGTTTGTTTTCGTTTCGCTATTGTAATGCTGTATTTTGGAATTGCCTTTTTATCTTGGTCGGCATGTAGAATGCTATATGTAAATGACAACTCATGTGATACTCTCTGACTTATTTCGAGTTTCTCTTTTGAGTTTGGTAGTTATCTAGGATGCTACGTCTAAATTATAGACAATGTAATTTCCTCTGGCGACAACACCAAATATGTAGCATTGTATATTACCTTTTGGATTTCGTAGTTATCTTGGATGCTACATGTAAATTACAGAAAATGTAATTCTCTCTGCCTACAACACCTAATGTGTCATATTGTATGTCATGTTTTTATATCTTCCAAGATCTTGTGTTAACCCTTTTATACATGATGTTTTGTGATATAACTCTTTCTGTGTTAACAGGTTCACCTTTACAAAATTCCCAACAGAGTGGCAACTAAATCATGTTGTAGGTTGTTCAATCAAACATGTTTGCATCCAATCTTTTTATTGTTTCTTATCATATATACTTTTATTTTTTGTTTTCAATCATCACCTATCATAGCCAGGTTGTTGCCAACATTATAATAAAAAGGTTGATAATTTAGTTTTGAAATCACAATTACACTAACAGCCAGCGAAAAACACACATTCCTTGAAAATGAATACATCTTAACCATTCACATAAAAGATAGCGGTGAATTAAACACTTAACTACTAATTACAAACATTGACTACGAAATACATATTTTGCATGAAACTTAGAAATTAGAAACCTTAAATAGGTTGCATCTTTTGTTTGCGTCGTTTGCATCCAATCTGAATCTGATTCTGTCTCCTGCCCTTAGCTGGTTTGACTCACAGAATAAATTCCATTCATATCCTATCTTTGTGTGCTGTGGATCATCTATGTTCAAAATCAATAGCATTTGAGTCCAACCATTGTCGCCGCACAATGTAACAACCTCATAATCATGGTCTTTCAGAACGGTTTCGAACTCTGGCTGCAATTTCTATCATACATAATTGTTTAAAATGGTAAGTCAGTTCAAAGTAAATAAATTAATGTATAATAAAGATTCATAACATTCAAAGTTCTAACTCAACTAATTTTGGTCTGGAGACAATTTCCTCTGAAAGCTCAACATTAAATGCATATATCCCTTTCTAGTTTATGTACCTACTGTGAAATATTGGTAGATCCTCGAACCCGGTTACCTCTTTGAACGAAACAACTTCAAATTTGTTGTTCCTATAAAAAGCAACAACAACAACCACATCATTTGGTAGTTCATACAGTTGTTGCAGCTCCGTCCAACCGGCGACAACCAGGGGGACATCCTCATTTGAGTTAAATACAATTTCAGAAACATTTCCATCATTGTTTATTATCGTCCATGTCTTTGCTAGATCTGTTATGTGACTTCTAACAAATAGTGTCTTGAAAATGAAATTGAAAAACAAATAAGAATTAATTTAATTACTACCAAACTTACTTGGATGCCCAACTTTGCAATTTCAAAAGTATCCACCACATCTGCAGCTCCCATCACTGTCCCTGTTGCCATTGATTTTGAACACGGAACCAAATAGCCCAACTTAGCAAGTAGTAACAACAGTTATGGTTCTTTACACCAGATCTAATTCCTTATTTGGTATTCCAAACCTTTCTATTTATTCCAATATATTCAGCGTCACATGCATTTTGTCTTTATTGTATTATACCATTTTACAACCAAAAAGATGGGTCCACCTTATTTAAGTTTACCTTTGGTTTCACGTGGCAACAGTCCCAATTGTGTCCTATGCAATCTCATAATCACATCATATAATATATGTATTCAAAACAATGGGAAAACTATGATTCATCTATATAAAGCAAGCCATCATTGTGGACTACAAATATAGCACTTGACAGGTTTTGTTTCACGTGGCAACAGTGCCAATTGTGTGCTATGCAACATATTAATCACATCATATAATATATATATTCAAAAGAATGGAAAAACTATGATTCATCTATATAAAGCAACTCATCTGTGTGGACTATAAATATAGCACTTCACATCGTGGGACTGTTCTCTGGGGCCCCTGCTGATTCCACATGCCACACAAATCTGGTGTGGATATTTTCCCATGCCTTTACATGGATATTTTCCTATTTTCTTGCGTTCTCCTTGGTCACACAGCATAATCTGGAACACACGTGGCTTCCGGAATTCGTTTCTTTAATAATGTGTGTATTTCTTACATGGTCACAATGCCAAATTCTAAGACATCAATTAATATCTTTTTTTTGGAAATCCTTTATTCCGCCACATTGGTTCTGTTAACACAGGTAGTTTGATTGAATTTGAACTGCATTTTCTTAGAACATTGATAAAACTGATTCATTCTATGGATGTTGTTGGATTACCGATTGGTAACAGAAAATGTTCTGATGCAAGGAAAAGACGAAAGCTGATAATAAATTTTAAGAAAAACTCACATACACATGGCTATGGTGCCACTGATTTCTTTAATGTAGCTGATATGGAGGCAGCAAACCTGCCAAGGCCTATCAATGTTGTCCCTGATGTTTTTCAGTCAACTGATATGTATGCATCTGTTTCTGGTTCTAAGCCTGCTGCTGCTTTCATTGCAAGAAAGAGGAGGAGGCTGATTTTAAATGCCAGGCTCAATTCGCATATCTATCCCTACTCGGGAACTATCCCAACATCGCACCACAATAATGTTGGAATAAATACAAATGTATTGCACCATTCGGTTATGTGGCTTTACAAGAATTCAAATGACTCCACTCGACCTACGCCGATGCAACAGGATACATTGCACAATTCAGATCATAACAAACCAATCCTCACTCCAACACAAGATGTGCCTGATATACGCAAAATTTCCACTCCTCTGAGGAATGATCCTCAATCGTCAACTGGTATTGCTACGCCAATCCACAATGCCATAAATCATGATCCTCAGTCATCAAATGCTGTCAATACGAAGAATATAAATCACCATATGAATGGTGCTGCTTATTCGTCTGATGAACGTCCCTCTGATTCTGATGATCATCAGACTACGACGGACAATTCCAATTTAGATGGTGACTCCACCGATGGATCGGTCATTGATTTGAATCGTCAGCGTATGTTTCCTTACATCAATTTAACAGTTCTTGCTTTTTCCCTGCATTATAATTATCTGACACCGTCTATCATTCAAAGCAGGATATTTTAATATTGCCAACCCTATGTATAAATGCCAGTTTTATGGTGCATCAATGTGGTACCAAGAACGCAAGGGAAAATCACGCCACACTGCAAATCCTAAGTTCAGCATCTGTTGCAAGGGAGGGAAAATTGTACTGCCTATTCTCAAAGAACCACCACTTCTTATACAGAGCCTCCTGTACGGCAAACAAAGTTCACCTGAAAGTAACAACTACCAAAACAATATCAGAACCTACAATGCAATGTTTTCTTTCACATCACCAGGTATGAAATTTGACAGAACACACTCCAATGGAATAGGGCCACCAACTATGAGGCTTCACGGGCAAACATGTCACAGAATTGGTCGTTTCCTACCGACGATCGGTCATCCACCACAGTATGCCCAACTCTATATCTATGACACCAATAATGAAATTGAAAACAGGATAGACTGTTTTAGGTAATTCTACTCTTTTCAATTTTGTATTTTTATTTTGCATTCTGTTTTGTCTCATAAAAAACTACTATCTCACTTCAAACAGGGATAACAAAGGGATTATAAGAGATATTGTTGCCAAATTAAAAATTATGTTAGATGATTGTTACGTGCGTGCCAAGGTTTTTAGGATGGCAAGGGATCTGTTGGAAGGTAATTCATTCTTAAACTTGAAGTTAAAGCTCATTTATGATCGTCAACATGACGATAGACTCTACAATACTCCTACCGTTTCGGAAGTAGCAGCGCTAATTGTCGGTGATGTTGATTCGGCGTCTAAAAGGGACATTATTGTGCATGCAAGGGATGGAGAATTACAGAGGATAGATGAGTTCCACCTGGCATACCTTGCACACCAGTACCCTCTTATTTTTGTGTACGGTGAGGATGGTTATAGAAATAATATACTACACGAGTACCAACATGAGCATTTGGTTACGAAGCAAAATCGACAAACCATTAAAGATTGGTTGTGTTTTAGATTGCAACAACGTGATACAGAGGCTAAGACTCTGCTCCACTCACGCAGACTTTTTCAGCAATTTTTGGTGGATGGATATGCAATGATGGAGTCAGAGAGACTGAATTGGTTGCGCAAGAATCAATCTAAATTGCGAGTATGAAAATACAAGCAATTGAATGACCAGTATGGCAGTGCTTCTCAGGACGTAACAGGTAAGAAAGGAAAAAGATTTGTGCTCTCATCATCTTATGTTGGAAGCAAGAGATATATGGACCAACTCTATTTTGATGGCATGGCAATTTCAAGCAAACTAGGATTCCCAGACTTATTTGTGACGTTCACATGCAATCCGACTTGGCCTGAAATTTTGCAAGTTTTGACGGGGACTGGTTTGAAGCCACATGATAGGCCCGATATAATTTCCAGGATCTTCAAAATCAAATTCAACGAATTGATGATAGATTTAACCAAAAAAACATGTCCTGGGCAGGGTATTAGCATGTGCGTCTCTTATGGAATTATTTATTCTATTTCTATGTGTTGACTACATTGAATTTTTTTTTCTAAACTATGCAGTTTCTTGATTATTTCAGTTCTGTACACAATTGAATTTCAGAAGCGAGGACTGCCGCACGCACATATTCTGCCGTTCTTGCATCCTCAGAGCAAATATCCCACGCCATCTGACATTGATGTTATCATATGCGCTGAAATTCCAGACCCAGTTCAGTATCCTGATTTATATTGTCTGGTTAAACAGAACATGATGCATGGTCCATGCGGTCTTGCCTGGATCGCTTCTCCGTGTATAAAGAATCGAAGATGTTCAAAATTATTCCCAAAGAAATTCAATGAGGTCACCATAATTGATTCAGAGGGCTATCCACTATATAGTAGGAGATTAAAAACACACACAATTCTCAAATACGGAATATCATTGGACAATCGCCATGTTGTGCCATACAATGCTGGCCTACTTTTGAAATATCGTGCGCATATCAATATGGAATGGTGCAACCAGAGCACTTCCATCAAATATATTTTCAAATACATACACAAAGGATATGATAGAATAACAACTACAATAGTTAATTCCCAGTCAGATTCCCAAACTGGAACGGAACCGGTTGATGAGATAAAACAATATTTGGATTGCAGGTATGTTTCGCCAAGTGAGGCGTGCTGGCGAATTTTTTCATATAATATCCATGGTCGGAAACCATCTATGGAAAGGATGTTTTATCATTTGATAGGCGAGAAACCAATTTACTACACTGATTTTGCTCGCATGGAAGATATTTTAGAAAAAGCAAGTGTCACCGAGTCAATGTTCACTGCATGGTTAGTTGCTAATGGCAAATATGAAGAAGCTAAGTTATTAACTTATGCACAATTTGTCTCCAGATTTGTTTATGTCAAGACAAAACATTTATGGAAGCCTCGGAAAAAAGGTTTCACAATCGGACGTTTGATATGGGTTCCGCCAACTACTGGAGAAATGTATTACTTGCGGATGATGTTGACAGTGGTCACAGGACCAACCTCATATGAGGAAATACGCAAGATCAGAGACACTCAATATCATTCTTTTTGGGATGCCTGTTTTGCAATGGGTTTCCTTCAACACAATAGAGAGTATATTGGTGTTATTAGAGAGGCAAGTGAATGGGGTTCAGGGGATTTTCTGAGGAGACTTTTTGTTGTTATGCTCCTGTCCGGAGCTGTGAATAGGCCGGTTCATGTTTGGAAAGAATCCTTTCAATTATTATCTGATGGAATCTTATATAAACATAGGATTTTTGCTAATAATTCAGGTGACAGCATATTTAATCTCATTGTTTCTAGGTTTTGTGCATCACGGTCTCGGTGATTGATTATTATATTTAACAACATTGCTCTTCTGTATTGCAGATTTGGTGTTATCAGAATACCAATTGCAGAATTTGACATTAACTGAAATCGAAAAAATACTACAGGCAAATCGGAGCACTCTCAAAGATTTTAAACCTATTCCATATCCAGATGATTATGTCCTGCGACAACTAGGAAATAGGTTTATAAATGATGAAAGAAATTATGATATCCCTACAATGAAATCTGAATTTGCGAGTTTGTTTGCGGCAATGACAGGTGTGTGCAAATGTTTTTAATTACACTTTGTATATTACATGTGTGCTTCTTACATATCTAATTTTATCTTCTTAGATGAACAGAAGCTGATCTATGAACAAATTATGACTGCTGTTTCGGATCAAAAAGGCCAGGTTTTCTTTTTGCATAGCTATGGTGGTACGGGCAAAACATACATGTGGAGAACATTAGCAGCTGCCTTGAGGTCAAGGCATAATATATGTTTAACAGTTGCAACAAGTGGTATAGCTGCTCTATTATTGCCCGGTGGCCGAACCGCGCATTCAAAGTTTAAAATATCAGTCCCCACATTAGAGAATTCAACTTGTAAGATTAATTATGGTGATGAAGTTGCTGAGTTACTAAGGCAAACAAAATTAATTATTTGGGATGAGGCACCAATGGCACACAGGCATGCTATTGAGGCGCTTGACCGGACATTGCAAGATGTAATGAGCAGTTACAACAATTCTGATAGTGCCTTTGGGGGAAAAGTTGTTGTCTTCGGTGGGGATTTTAGACATATTTTACCAGTTGTTCCTAGGGGAAGTCGTTCTGATATAGTCCATTCTGTGATAAATGCGTCGTATATATGGCATTCTGTAAAGGTGTTGACTTTGACTAAGAATATGCGACTACACTGCGACCATAATCAACATGAACTAAAGGAAATGCTTGAATTCTCAAATTGGCTCTTAAAAATAGGTGAGGGCAGAGTTTCTGAACCAAAAGACGGATATGCCAACATTGAAATTCCAAATGAGCTATTGATTATCGATTACACCGACCCTATTGATGCCATAATTGAGAGCACATACCCACAGTTCCTGTCTAACTTTCAATCGATTGACTACTTTAAGGGTATAGCTATACTGGCTTCAACCTTGGAGGTGGTTGATCAAATTAATGATCGAGTCCTCACATTAATGCCAGGTTCCAATTTTATACCGTATCCATTTCATTGCCTACAACCATGTTTTTTTTTATTCACCTCACAATTTCATTTTGTCTACAGGCAACATACATAACTATTACAGCTCAAATTCTGTCGATAGATCTGAAATTCATGACAGTGGCATCGTTGATATTCTAACACCCGAATTCCTTAGTTCCCTTGCTACCTCAGGATTGCCTAACCATCACATTAAATTAAAGATTGGAACGCCTATCATGCTTATGCGTAATATTGATCAGGCAGCCGGGTTATGCAACAAAACAAGACTCATCATAACAAGGATGGTAAATCATGTTCTCGAGGCATCTATAATGGATGAAACAAATTTTGGCAACTTGGTTTATATACCAATAATGGATATGTCCCCATCACAATCCCCTTGGCCTTTTAAACTAAATAGACGCCAATTCCAAATTGTTGTTTCCTTTGCGATGACAATAAATAAATCACAAGGACAATCTCTAGATCATTGTTGGTTCTTGGATTGGCTAGAATTTTGGTAAAACAAAGTTGTTCAATGTTGATGTCACATGGGTGATGTCTTAACATTGAGTCTTAACATTGGTTTATGTTAAGTATTTATCTTGTTGAAGTTGTGAAGTCTGATGTCACATGCGATATCATGACATCAGGTCTGCAGAAGATTAATAACATCAGGTTTTGTGATGTTGTTAGGGTTAAGCGTTTTAGCTGGAATTTGAGACAGCTGGTAGAGTAATTGGATACGGATATCTTGGGATAGATATTTTCTGTTACAAACAGATTTGATGCAGATTTGTAGGAGTGTTTAAAGGCTGAAGATTTAAGAAGATTTTGAGAGAGAAAATCTGTCGAAGATTCAGTTTTAAATAACAAATCAGGTCAGATATTGTAGGAGGTCCAAGACCAGATCAAATAGCTATAAAAGGCGTATCAATCCTTGAAGAAGGTACAGAAGAGAGAAAAGCATAGACTGAGGGTCATTCATTGTCTTTGTACGAGTAGTGTGTTAACTTTTCAAGTGTGAATTGATGAGTGTAATTTGTCCTCTCTAGAGCTGTGAAGCAAGAGAGTTTTGTAACTTGATTAAAGCTGTGAAGTAGGATCAAGGTGTTTCTCAAAGTGTTTGATCTTTGAGAGGTTTTAGGGATTGAGTAGTGTTCTCATACCTAAGTGGGCTCTTAGGTAGAAAGTTCATTAGTAGGAATTAAGTTTAGGAGATTGTCAACTAGGTTGTTGAGTCTGTAAATTAATTCTACAAGTAGTGAATTTCATCCCTGGCTTGGTAGCCCCCAGATTAAGTTGTTGAACTGAACCGGGTAAACAATTCTTTATGCCTTTTCTATTGTTTTACATTGTCCATTGCAGAGTGTATTGTTGGGACATCACACATAACATCACACATCTGGTACCAGAATTTCAATTGGTATCAGAGCAGGCATCCTGTCTGTCTCTGGGTGAGATCTAGGGAAGTTACTTTCTGGTGTAAAGATGGACAAAGAAGTTGGAGGATTTGTCAACAGACCCCCTATTTTGGATGGCTCTAATTATGATTATTGGAAGCCAAGGATGATTACCTTTTTGAAATCCTTGGACAACAGGGCTTGGAATGCTATCATAAAAGAATGGAAAGCACCTGTTGTGTTTGAGAAAGATGATGTTGGGAAAGATAAAGAGGGCACCTCAAAACTGAAGCCTGAAGAAGAATGGACCAAGGAAGAAGATGAGCTTGCCCTTGGTAACTCTAATGCCCTAAATGCTATTTTCAATGGAGTTGATAAGAACATATTCAGGTTTATCAATACCTGTGAAGTTGCAAAGGAAGCTTGGGACATCTTGAAGACTACTCATGAAGGATCATCTAGAGTTAAGATGTCAAGACTTCAGCTTCTAACGTCAAAGTTTGAAAGTCTGAAGATGAAAGAAGATGAGACTATCCATGACTTCCACATGAGTATTCTTGAGCTGGCCAATGCATCCAGTGCTCTTGGAGAAAAGATGTCAGAAGAAAAGCTTGTTAGGAAAATCCTTAGGTCCCTTCCTAAGAGGTACAAGATGAAGGTGACTGCCATTAAAGAAGCACAAGACATCAGCCAGATGAGGGTTGATGAGCTCATTGGATCTCTTCAAACTTTTGAGCTTGGGTTGAATGAGGAAGAACCTGAAAAGAAGTCAAAGAGTATAGCCTTGGTTTCAGATGCTCAAGAAGAGAAAGGGAATAGTGTTGAATCCCAAGAGGATCTATCTCAGGCCATTGCTATGTTGGGAAGGCAGTTCAACAAGGTGTTCAAAAGAATGAACAAGAACTTCAAGCCTAATGTCAAGAACACCTCTTCTAAGGAGAAGGATGAAGAAAAGACTGCTCAAGACAAGGGTGTTCAATGCTTTGAGTGTGAAGGGTATGGACATGTTAAGAAAAAATGTCCCACATTCCTGAAGAAGCAGAAGAAAGGCATGACAGTTTCTTGGTCAGACTCTGACAGCGAAAGTGAAGGAGAGTCAGCCAAACATGTCAAAGCTTTAGCTGGAACAGTTGTTTCTGATGGCGATTCAAGTGATGAGGAACTGAATTTTGAGGAGTTAGCATCCACTTATCAAGAGCTTTGTCTGAAGAGTGCAGAAATCTGTCAAGAAAGTGAAAAATAGAAGAAACAGATTATTCAGGTTGAGACTGATAAAGCTGATTTGGAAAATAAAGTCTTATTAGTCAAAGCTCATCTTGATCATATGACCAAAACCGTTAGGATGCTGAACAGTGGTACAGACACACTTGATAAGATCCTTCAGACAGAAAAGGTTGCTGGAGATAAGTTAGGCATAGGATTTGTGGTTGAGGAAAAGGTATCTGCTGAAGCAAGCACTTCAGGAACCAAGAAAGAGATGTCTCAAACAATGCCTCAACATCACACAAAGAGACAGGATCCTAAACCTAAGCAGGTTGCTCATCCACAACCTCAAAATATTGGGAAGAGGAATGCTCATGGTCCTCATCAAAGGAAGGCACATGTTTCTGGAGCTAGGCAGTATATGCCTCCACAATATCATAAGAGCATGCAGGCTTCTAGGTCCAAACAGAACATGTTCCATCAGATGTCTCAACATCAGGGAAACATGTATGGATATGGATATAATAATGTTGTGCCTTATTATTATGGAAGAAGGAAGCCTCATCACCATAGAAGACAGCCAAAAGGACAACATCTTTACCAGAGAAGACAGTCAAACCATGGGAGAAGAAGACAACATTATGGGTGGCAGCCACAACAATATCATCAAAGTGGCAGAAGGTTTAACCACTTCAGAGAAGACAGAGTTAGGTGTTTTTACTGTGGCAGATTTGGACACATGCAGTTTTCTTGTTTCAAGCTACATGGTTATCCCAAGTCTAACCCTCAACCCAGACAGAAGATGAACAAGTCCAAGGTTGTTAAGCAGTGGGTTCCTAAAGAAGAGGTTAAGTGTCTATTGGCTCACTTTTCAGATAGACACTCAGCTAAGGATGGATGGTACTTTGACAGTGGTTGTTCAAAGCACGTGACTGGATTCAAAAACCAATTGGTGGAAGCCAATTCTTGCTCCTCAATTGATGTGACTTTTCGAAATGGAGAAAAAGGTGTAGTGAAAGGTGTTGGAAAAGTAAAGTGTCATGGTGGACCTGAACTTGACAATGTACTTCTTGTCAAAGGTTTGAGTGCTAACCTGATTAGCATAAGTCAGCTCTGTGATGATGGATATAAGGTCAGTTACACCAAAGATGAGTGTGTGGTGACAAATGAGCAGAATGAGGTAGTAATGAAGGGAATAAGATCCAGAGATAACTGCTATCAATGGGTACCTCAAGTGGACAGCTTGTCTGGTGATGTTAAGGGTGATGTTGTAACATCAGATTGTGACAACAAGTGTGAAAGACTGTTGAAAGGTCAATTAGGGTTAATTACTCTTAGTGTGAATCCTTTTAAATTTTTAAAAGGAAAGTTAATTTGGAGGGAGAAAATCATTGATTGGTCTTTAAGGGATACACAAAATCAGGCGCCATACCTTAGACCATCATTCCCTATTGTAGCAATATCACGTTTCATCAAAGCTCATATCTCTCGTCTGTTCATCTCCTTCAACAAGAAGAATCATTTATCTCTGAACCTTTACTGCCTCAAAGGAACCATGTCAAAACAGATGTCATCTCCATCCAAGAAATCTGCCTCACAAAGTTCATCGCAAGACAAAACTAGGGTTTCTACAGAAGATTACTCTGTAGAGGAAGCTTTGAATATAGAACCCATCTCCATGTTGGTTCCTGAATCTGGTATGTCAAGACCTTCCAAACTTCAACCCAAAAGGGCTGGAACTAAATTTAATGATGATGAGACTAAGAGGCTAGTCACTAGTGTACTTTTTAGCAATAAATGTGCAGCTAGGTCATCCACGTCTCAAACTGTTAAGGAAAGGGTAGATGTTGACAAAAGCTTAGGTCAGATTGTCGATAAGATCTTTGAGAAAGGGCTTCCTATAAAGGGTATATCTAGACCACTGAGGCAAATGCCTGCTGAACATTCTGAAAGGGAAAAGGAGGACATGCAAAGTGATGCTACAAATCTTCATAGACTTGCTATGTTTGTTATTGAAGATTCTAAAGTGGGAGTGGAAGAAGATGATGTGCAGGGAGATGTTAGAACATCACCTATTGAAACTACTCCTGGTGAAGAAAAGAATGAGGATATGATCAATGTGGTTAACTTATCTGATGATGAAGTCATTGGAAAAGCTGTTCCAAGTATTGCTAAGAGACTGAAGACAAGGAAAGGAATGACTGGTGAATCCTCTCCAAAGAAGTCTTCTGAAGGCAAGAAGAAAACTGCTATTGTTGGTCCTACAAAACCTTGGAGCAAGGTTGCTACATCCTCCAAAAAGAGGAAGATAAGGGAAGATTCTGATTCTGACTTTGATGTTGAGGATGATGCTCTAGACATCACACCTGTCAGAAAAACAATTTTGAAGAGAATCTCTGACAAAGTCCCTGAAGTACTAGTTGACAACATTTCCTTTCATTATGCCAGCAGTGCATCAATGTGGAAATTTGTATGTCAGAGAAGACTAGCCATAGAGAGGGAGTTTGGGAAAGAAGCTTTAGAGATGAAGGATATTATGGAGCTGATTAATGAGGCTGGGTTGGTGAAGACTGTGACCAAATTTCCTAAGTGCTATGAGAATCTTGTCAGAGAATTTATTGTCAACATTTCTGGAAAAATTACTGATAAAAAGAGCATTGATTTCATGAAAGTCTATGTGAGAGGAAAGTGCATTAATTTCTCTCCGAGTACTATCAACAAGTATCTGGGAAGAGATGATGCAGAGTATAGTGAAATTGAGATAATTGATAATGAAATCTGTAAAGAGATTACAGCTGGTCAGGTAAAGGTTTGGCCATTGAAAGGGAAGTTGAAGGCTAGTAAACTTAGCATCAAGTATGCCATTCTTCACAGAATTGGAGCAGCCAACTGGGTGCCAACAAACCACAAGACAATAATAGCTGTTGGATTAGGTAGGTTTATCTATGCGGTTGGGAAGAAGATCAAGTTTGACTATGGAAGCTACATCTTTTAGCAAATGGTGAAACATGCTGAAACAAATGCTATCAAGCTACCTAAAGCATTCCCATCTCTTGTTTGTGGAATCATCTTGGAGCAACATCCTGAAACTTTAACAAGTTTAGATATAGCTTGCAAGAGGGAGTCAGCCTTGTCCTTGCATCCTAAGTTGTTTGCTGGACATCGTGTTCCAGACATTATTGTAACATCAGATGCTGGTGGCAAAAAGAGTACCAAGGCTGAATTACTTGAAGAACTGAAGGCCACTTGCAAAGATCTTGATGAGGTCATTAGTACCAGCACAGCAAGAAAGATAAAGATAGAACTGCTGATAAAATCCTTGGAACAAGGTGATGGTGATAAAGGTGCTAATGTCAATACTGAAAATTCAGAAACTGAAGATGGTGGAGATGGTGCCAGCTCTGATGAAGACTAGTTTCCTTGCTGCTTTTTCTAGATAGTAGTTTAGTTTTATTTTTTGCTGTTTTTGATTCTGCACTTGATGTGCCTAATATGTAATTTGAATATTGTGCCTGTTTATGCACTATTTATGTTTTTATGTTCTATGATTTGTCTTGTCTTGCATGCTGACTTTAGACTGACAATGAGAGCTAGATTAGGACTAACTGGTTGTTAGAAGGACTTCAAGTTGAGGTTTGTCCAATTATGGCTAAAAAGGGGGAGAGCTAGCCAAGAGTTAGTCAAGGCGTTGCAATGCCAAAAACAAGAATTAGTCACTGTGCAATGCTAAGGAGTGCAGCTAGTATGCAGATATTAAGGGGGAGAGTTGTTGGTATGCTGATTCTTGCCTTGAGGGGGAGCTTGCCCTATGCTGCAGAAGTGTTTGAAGTATTTGAAGCTGTTTGAAGAAGTGCTGCTAGGAGTTTTATACTAAATTTTATCCGCTGCTGAAGTATCTGATGCAGAGATTGTTTTAGCCAAAATTAGCCAAAGGGGGAGATTGTTGGTTCTTGGATTGGCTAGAATTTTGGTAAAACAAAGTTGTTCAATGTTGATGTCACATGGGTGATGTCTTAACATTGAGTCTTAACATTGGTTTATGTTAAGTATTTATCTTGTTGAAGTTGTGAAGTCTGATGTCACATGCGATGTCATGACATCAGATCTGCAGAAGATTAATAACATCAGGTTTTGTGATGTTGTTAGGGTTAAGCGTTTTAGCTGGAATTTGAGACAGCTGGTAGAGTAATTGGATGCAGATATCTTGGGATAGATATTTTCTGTTACAAACAGATTTGATGCAGATTTGTAGGAGTGTTTAAAGGCTGAAGATTTTGAGAGAGAAAATCTGTCGAAGATTCAGTTTTAAATAACAAATCAGGTCAGATATTGTAGGAGGTCCAAGACCAGATCAAATAGCTATAAAAAGCGTATCAATCCTTGAAGAAGGTACAGAAGAGAGAAAAGCATAGACAGGGGTCATTCATTGTCTTTGTACGAGTAGTGTGTTAACTTTTTAAGTGTGAATTGGTGAGTGTAATCTATCCTCTCTAGAGCTGTGAAGCAAGAGAGTTTTGTAACTTGATCAAAGCTGTGAAGCAGGATCAAGGTGTTTCTCAAAGTGTTTGATCTTTGAGAGGTTTTAGGGATTGAGTAGTGTTCTCATACCTAAGTGGGCTCTTAGGTAGCAAGTTCATTAGTAGGAATTAAGTTTAGGAGATTGTCAACTAGGTTGTTGAGTCTGTAAATTAATTCTACAAGTAGTGAATTTCATCCCTGGCTTGGTAGCCCCCATATTAAGTTATTGAACTGAACTGGGTAAACAATTCTTTGTGCCTTTTCTGTTGTTTTACATTGTTCATTGCAGAGTGTGTTGTTGTGACATCACACGTAACATCACACATCTGGTACCAAAATTTCAATCATGTTGGACTTTACTTGCCAAAGGATGTTTTTACACATGGTCAAATCTATGTTGCACTATCGAGAGCCACCAACAAAAACCCAATCAAAATATTGATACACGGTGAAGATGATAAACCCAAAAACTCAACAACAAATGTTGTATATAAAGAAGTTTTCAATAATATCTAGGTTGAACCGTATCATATTTATTACTTACATCTTTCCTTTTGAATATGAATATAATCAATATCAACATTTTCCAACACATTCGCACCAATGCTACCACATTTACGCCAATGACGTTGCACATTAATCGTACAGGACTGGCTCTGCTTTTCACAGCTATTTGGTATGCAAGGCAATTTCAATGTACTCAATATCGGGAGTCTACTCAATATCAGCATTCTGCACATATTGTTCATTACCATCCATTTGGTATGTTCAGAGATTTTCACAACCTCCTGTTACAGCATTTATGCTGATCCTACTCTGATCATTCTAAAAAGGTAATGGGAAATGTTGCATTTAAAACTTAGGGACGTGTATATATTGTGACCTCAAATTATATGCTTTACTGTAACTGAACTATTCTTCTACACATTAAACCTCAAGGAAATTAATACATGCTTATTATTAGTCAGTTAATGGATTAGTGAACCATACATGATTGTATCATATGTTCATGCTTTTATTACGTGAGATGCAGATACTAAAATACTGATTTGCTTGATGCAGGGTTGGTACTAAATTGGTGGGGTGAACTTGATTTGGAACAAAATAACAGGGCATGGAACTATAGTACCTAAGCAAAATCTGGTGGCTTGTTTGAAGAGCTAGACCAAAATTCATTGAGCATATATTTTCATTGTTCAAAATAAAATACCAGCAGGTAACGTAAATAAATAATCATTATGTTGTTCTCAAGTCACCATATTCATCTAATCAACACACTTTCATTTACACTGTTTGATACTATTTTGTATTGCTGGACTCCATTTTCATGTGAACTGTATTGAAGAAAATATTGGTGATGGACTTAAGGTGATGTCAAAATGTTTTGCACAAACTTAAATGTCAACAGAGCCAAGACCATAATTGCGAATTCCGACGATTTCTGTTCCTATTCTTTTTAGAAAGAATTTGGTCAATTTAGTTAATTCATGTTGTCTTTGCATCTTAACTTTGTTACACAACAACAGCTGCAGTTTGAAACTTGAAGAACCTTTACAAATGTTGCTCGACTCAGTATTTCATCATTTTGATTACACTACTGAGAAAACCAAATTTCGTATGCTATCATTAGTTTATGGTAACCAAATTTTATTAGTTTTCATCTCTGTCACTCTGGCACAAGGACAAGACATCATCGACTAACTCAACTTTCAACATTAAATTGACGAATTATCTCTTTTCATGGATGGATCAAGATATTTAGGTGAAACATGAGGCATGGTTTTGAGAAAACCCATCATCACAAAAATATTATTAAAACATAATTTGTAATCATATTGAACAAACAAAGACCAAGTCTAAACTTTCAACACATTCATAACATTCAAAACAAAAACTATAACGAAAACCAACTATAAACAAAACGATTCTTTAACGTCCAGCAGATTCAACACCAGCATACAAGCATGCTGGCCTTCAGCTTCCATCCCCGCGCTCAACTGAAACCACAATTTCTTCTATAGGCGGATACTGAATTGAAAAATGCAAATGGTCCCCATCTTTTATATCTCGATCTTTTGGAAAACGATACCAGCTCCCTAATAGATATTTCTCTAATTTCTTCGGCGTCTTCTTCACATCGCAATAGTATGCAACATATTCGTCCGAATCCCAGAGACGAACATAGTCAATGGGTCCACGGAGGCATTTCCTGATGACATCAGTAGGAATTTTCTGCACATATACACAAACATTAGCAATGCATTTATCTCCTAATAATATAAACCTAAACTTATCAATGGAATTCTGCATTACTTACAAGCACATTTTTCTTCAACTTCTTTGCATTCTTTACCACCATTGTCCAATTTGCTTCATGCTCAAACATAACAGGAGTTCCCCTGCAATATATCACCGGAATTAGATTACTTCATTTTTAGTAATACGTAATCTTACATACCCTCCAATATACAATTGATTATATGTGTATGATTCATTGTGATTACCTTCCCGTTTTCCCAAGATAGCATCCTGCTTCTATGCCAGACACTGAAGCCTTTTGTTTGATCTTTACATCAGCACTGCAGACACAACAGAGTTTCCAGATTATTAAAATTGAGACAACAGGATGACAAGTTTTCCCATTCAGCACCCAACCAACAAAAAAAACATTAAATATGACTTCTTTACATTATAAGAATCTTAAAAGTACCTTTTCCTTTTTTGGGACCAATTTCCTGCTTCTTTAACAGACCCCACATTCTCTTCTTTTTCCTTTCCATCAGAACTGCAGACACACAATAGTTTGTTAGTTACTTAGATTGACCCATTGAATACCAAATATGTTTTTGCTTCAGTTTTACAGAATAGACAATGCAAATAACGATAACGCTGACTGAATCATGACTTTCCCATTTTCGGAAGACAAATACCCAAAAATCCAAACAAAGTCTATCCTCTAAATATAATCAGTGACATCAATCCAACACTAAACATACACATCACAAAATAGACATGCTATGAAAAATACTATCATGCAAATTATATCTTCAAAAAAACAGACACAATGTATTGCATGCAACTACTACAGATACATGTATTCTGTTCCAACCTCCCAGCAAGTGTCGCATGTTCTGGCTCCATCACGAACTTCTTCCTCCATGTCCTAACAACCTGACGTTGTTCCATACCCTGACGAACCAACATCTCCCTGCTCAGCTTATCCCATTGCCTTCTCGGCCCCATCCCACACTCTTGCTCTATCCTCGGCACCACCAGAATGGAATGCTACGCGATCCGTTGCCCTGCTTGCAAAAACAATAACGTTAAATTTTTAGTATTCCAATGCGATACAAATAGTAGTCACACCACACATCGTTCCCCAATGCCATGTCGGTCCATACGCACCCCTTCACATTCTACTAATGCCTTTTTTTAATTATTTAATTAACTTACTTTATTTATTAATATTTGTTATAAAAAATAAACTCAATTTTAAAAGCAATGATTGTCAAAGCTTTTTCATGCTGATAACTTATTACTTTGGATAAATAATTCCAGTTTTCAACATAACATAATTTTATTTATTCTACTTTTAGATCAATAATTTCCTTTATTTTATTCCCTGTCTTTTTAAAATACAATCTATACATAAATATATCGGTTGTTTTCACTACAATTCTTATTGATCCAACGGCCCAAAATAGGGAACCCATAATAAGCTACAAAAATAAATTACATCAATAATAAGTTACAAAAATACCATAGCCTATTATATATGTTCCAAAGCCTGAAACCACTGTTGCCAACCACACTTCCTAAAGCAACACACCCATGGCTGCAGAACGACTGCGCCGTCTTCCTCAAGGGTACGCAAACGACTTTCATCTTTTTTACCATTTCCCATTAATTGTTGTAGGCTTTCTTAATCGGCTTCCAATGATTCGCATTCCTATTTTTAGCAACACCCACATGCAGGATGTTAAATTAACCGTGAAAAAATTGATTGTTGAAGTCGCGACAACTAATGAGGACCCCTGGCGCCTTAAGGGCGTCCTTACTAAGGAAAACTATCTCAAACTGTGTCTGGGAACAGATTTAGAAGAAGGAAACAGTAGGTTGCAAGATGGAACCTTGTAATCCCGGTACGGTTGCACTATTTTCCCTGCATGCATGTTTAACCAATGCCTTGTCAAAACCTAACTAATTTCCCTATCCTTTCATTGCAGCGACATTGGTGCAGAGTTGGAACGCCTACGGCCGAATACGGACCAGCCACTCCAAAAAAAAAGGGTCTCATTTGCTGCAGATCCTATACATGTTTCTTCACCTCCCCAGGTTGTAATCAATCAACCGTAAACACCTGCACTCCCAATGCGTCCCGGGTATAATCTCCCATAACTCAGCTAATGACTTATGTTGCAATGACAAATTTGTATACATATACCTTACAAAATTAGTTTATAACATTGTCTCTGCATACTAACAAATTTTACATCATAATCAAATGCACCTGAAATAATCACTATAATCCATGACATGGTACATTGTTAATGTTCTTATGATATTTTACTAAAAACATATATTCCATGTCTATAGCTGGCAGGAAGCCCCTCCCACAGGTCACCTAAATTCTGGGGCTACTTTTAATGAACCAGGTACACTAAGGGCCCGTAGGGCAAGGTATACCTCACATATGACACTTCCATGTATTGGTAAAACTAACTTCATCCTGCATTAATTACTTATTACTACTGCTTCTATGATTTTCATGTCATGTTAGAAACGTGGAATCATGGTTGAGACAAAGAAAGGAGATTGACGACCAACTACGAGAACTGAATACAGACACATCGCAGGTCCAGTTTCAAAGGGATGACCATTTACTGTCTGAGAAATTCATGCTTACTCAGCATCCTATAGACATAATGTAAGGGAGCAACACTGCTGAGAAAATCCAGAATAAGACTGACGTTCCAACCAACATCAGGTAATCCATAACATAACTAAACATATATGCTGCATTGCGGCGAACAACCACCACTTTCTACTATCAAACACACCTTTGGCTTTCTATGAATACTATAACTCAGTCCGCATGGAATTCATATTACACTCTCAATCTGTCATCGTCATTTTCCCTTTAACATTCATTACAGCTCTTCAACGCACAAACAGGGTACCAAGCAAACATCTGATAACCAACAATCTGATGGGCAAATGTTGGATGATCAACAATGCAACAATGAATTCTACTGGGAAAAGACAATCACTTTTGGATACAAGGCTACAAAGAATGTCATGGTAAGTTCCGAATTACATAGTCCTTGAACATAATAGAGTTACTGCAGACAAATTGTATAACTCAGTCTTATGGTACCATTTGGGCAGCATTTTCCAAACGCGGTTACGCGTGAAATTTTACGCGTCAACCAGACAGCTAGTGAGTTGGTCGATGTAGACGACGACAGGATTTATCGGGCTGATGTGCGTTCTGCACGACATAACGGGAAAATCAACAACATGGAGAAGTTCATGACAAATGGCTGGTACCAGTTTGCTGTGAATAAGAGGCTTGGTAGGGGTGACACGCTTCAATTCACAATCATAATTCCTCCCCAAAGGCTCTATGTCTCCGTTGTTAGAAGACATGAACACCCTTAGATTGTGAACGACATGTTGCCACTTTCTGTCGTCGAACTATTCTATGTTTGAATAATTAATATTGCCTTAACTTTTTAATTTTTCCCTTTTCAACAAGACATGTTATTTTGTTACATATGTTGGATACTATCAGATATATTACATATCTGTACTAAGCTTTAATCTTTGCACTTTCTTTTACTAAATAACTTATCATTCAACACAAAAACTTATCATATTAATTTTTAGTAAATAACAAATATACTAATTTTTCTTATATTTAGAAATTTGGTATAATTTTAAAATCTTATGCACAACTCTTCAAATCCTATTAATGTTATTTCCCAAACCAATTATTTTATTTATTGTTAAATTCTATTTTTATAATTTTTACCCTATTTAGAGATTTTATTTCAAAATTTAACTTTTAAATTTTTTTTTTTATTCCTTTATAAAAATAAACAATAAACAGCCCAGGTGGCACCAATATCATATCAATTCACTATATTAAAATATCCAATTTGACTTAGACATATCTATTTAAGTGAGAAAACAAATCTTGCAAATATAAACCTATAGTTAAATAAAAGTTGTTATTTAAAAAAAAGGAAAAAAAACAAATAAAAAAAATAAAGTGGCGTCCGCCACCCCACCCTAAGTGTGGCGCCTGCCACATGAGCCATGGGCAGGGAGTGACGCCTGCCACACTTCAAAGTGGCGCTGGCCACAAAGATAGTTATAAGCAAATAGTTAATATCTTAATGTTGGGTTTACTAACTTTTTATAATATCTATATTATAATCTAAGAATACTATATGAACAACATTATGGTTTCAGGGAGAATAAAAGATCAGCATGTGGGGGGCGGCCACACCCCATTTGTACCCTTTTTATTGTTCCGTTCTTTTTATATATAATTGCATAAATTAAAATTGGAATAAGGTGTTTAGTGGGCCAAATCATGTACATTAGACCCAACGATTATTTTATAATAAAACTATTTATTCACTATAAACTTTTGAAAAACTTATAAATTTTATTATTATCACTATTATTATTATTATAATATTATTATTATAATATTATTATTATTAGTTATGTTTTTTTAATTCCAAATTTTGAATAAAAGTTAATAAGAATATGCATTTTATTCAGTAATATTAAATAACTTGAAAAACCGTGCTTTCATAAAATTAAATTACTTATACATATTAGTTGTTGAATCAAGTTATTTAAAGATTTTGACCAATCATTGAATTGCACCTCTTTTTAATAACTATAATTCAAGTTTTGTAGAAATCTTTAAAGTGTAACAAAAAATAGTCAAAATAATTTATAACATAATAATAATAAATATTAAAATAGATTTGAAACGTTTTAAACCCCTTAATCAACTTCTAATCTCAATAAAAAGTAAAATGAAATACAGAGAATATAACAAAATTTCATGGTAGAAGATCAAACAATCAATTAGAATATATTCATCAACAATCAAATAAAATAACTTCATAAGACCAGCTTTAAAATAACCAACATTAATGTTTGTGCACAAACATAACAACTCAAACAAACTCGCCATATTTTAAAAACAAACATAAATATAGCATAACAGTTCAACTAAATTAGAAAACAAACTTGAAATAATGGATCAACAAACAACAAATTCAAATTAAGAAACTTTGGTAGACCAGTACATGAAGCACATAACCATAATTTGAAAAGTTAGTCACGAACTCGAAAACCACTCGATGTCATAAAGTTCTCCCAGTTGTAATCGTACTCATCATCGTCATCAGAATCAAACATATCAACCTCCAGTTCGTCATCATCTGCTGCATGAAATTTGTTAAACCTCCTACCCATTGTTCCTGATTTACTTAATCTTTTCCTCTTCTGTCTTTGTCGCGCAGCAGCAGGCCGACGTGCCTGATGGAAAAAACCAGTAACTGATTATTGTGAAGAAGAACAATAGAATATTTCATGTGACATAAAGACAAACAACAAATCACAATGATGGAGATGTTCAAGAAACCCCAAAATGACACAGTATTCAACAGAACCATATCAGTTGGAACTCATGACGATGTTCAACATCAGGACGATGTCAGTGGTGCAGGGGGCGGGTGTTGTCAGCATGTGGTTCATTCTCTGGAAGTCGTTCGATGTCAAGCTCTACTGTTACCTGAATAGCCACATCAAGTTGTTGTTGCACCTATTGATTAAATAACAAAAAAAATGTCAAAAAGGGAAGAAAGACAAATGCAGAACTGTATATAGTATTTTAAAAAAAAGTATGCCATTTACGAAATTGAACCTCCTATGCTTGATGGACATCAGATGGCTGTTGTAATGTCGTCAATGGCTGCATTAAAGTCGCACCATGCACTGGTGTAGCATGTGAAACCTGTTTTCCGTCATTGGTGGCCATAGAAGCAGTGCTAACTTTCGAAATTGTAGTTTGTGTGGATAACAGAAGGAAGGTTGTATATAAACTTTAGCCTAACACTCTTAATCTTCTCCCTGCATTGGTAATACAAAACCATTAATTAGTTTGGAAAATGTATTACTGGAAGATACTGAGGCAAAATAATAAGTACCCATAAGGAAGATTAATGAGAAGTGGGTTATAATTTGGCATTAAAACCCAATTATATTTTTTCTTCAAAGGTATTTTGAAATCCCAATGTATTCCAATTCTATAAATCCATCTACCGAGAACCAAAAACAGCAAAATCAATCATATCATCATAATTAAGCAAACAACAAGAACAACTACAAATTAAAATATGGGAAAAACCGTGACTGTAAAATAGTAAATTTGTAACTTTAAAATAAATCTGTGACTTATATGTTTTGAACTAATATAATGAGATCTTGAGGAACACACAAATATAAGTAGAAGCACGAGAACCATGTTTTCTAAATTATATGTCTCCAAAAACCTTTTCTGAATATGAGTAACCACTTCATACTCATCAAACAACAATTCCTCAGAACTACATTCAAAATAAACATCATTGTCATTTATATGCCAACTAAATTTCCGATCTCATTGGCTAAACTATAGATTAAGTTTGTATCACTAACCTATAAGAACCAGTTGCAACCCACACTTCATCTCTGCTCAGACAACACTCAAACTTATAAAAAATCCAACCATTTCCATTTAAATCACAAAGCTGCCAAATTCAAACAAAACCATACTTACTTATAACACAAATTAATGCAGCAGAAATTAATTAACAACTAATCATCCCTTCTAAACTAAGCACACTAAACATCTTAAATCTGCAAATTTCTCATACCTTCCAAACTAAGCACACTAAACATCTTAAATCTGCAAATTTTTCATGTAAATTTGTCAAAAAACATCACCTCAAACCAACAATAAGAAGTCTATCAGGAACCATTGCTATCATAGCGCCTGTTTCATTACACAACAAACATAATTAAAATTAAAAACTAATAAATAAACTCAGCCTAACCAATCAAAAAACCGAACAGAAAATTAACAGAAACTGCCATTAATCTTAAACATGAAAGTTAACAGAAAATTAACAATAGATTACTATTTTCAGCAACTAACTCTTTTGATTTTCCACGATTACCAATGTTTCTCAACCATTTCACTCAATATCAATTTTTCCCACCAGAATTAAACATTCAATCACAAAGCTTACATAAATCTGTTAAACACGATTACAATAAACACAAACTTGAGACCTTCTCAAAATCACAACATGACCTCAACTTCAACTGATATAAGTGACCAAAATACTGAATTTATATTTAAAGATTTCCATTACAGATTTATCATAATTCTGTGTGAAATCGTTACACCATCATACATACTTAAACCTAAAACTAAAATCTTCATACATACTTTCATCTTATTTACGATTTAATAGCTTAACCATCATTCTGTTCCCAGGAGGCTTGCGAATGCAGAATCCAAGTCTATCCCTATCCTCCAAATCTCTTTCCTTTGAATACTCATACCAACCATGCCCAACAAACTTCTCCACATGGTACCCTCTGTCAGGAATATGAAGTTCACAATTGTAAATCTTTTTCGTATCACAGTCATACATCAAAACTCGATCGGATTCCAGCCCCACACATTCCTTAATCACGTGTTGCGGAATTTGCTGCACAATCACAACCAAAAAACCCTATTATACCATATATATTTCTTTATGAACTTTACAAATAATATGTCTTAATCACATACTTACCATCACATTCCTTTTTGCAGTCTTCGCACACCGTATGTCCTTATACCATACAACAAACCTAACCATTAATTATAAAACATTTTTCAAAGACTTGAGTGCATTACTATAACATACAAGCAAAAGAATAAACCAGTTTCCAAACATCTGCAACACTGTTTAACAAACATGCAAAACCATATTCACCCTAAAACCTTAATAGACAACATGAAATGTATGCTTTACCTTTTCCCCTCTGTCTATAAACCACCACTTTTCAACACTGCTTCCTCCTTCGACCCTCTCACCACCTCTCCCCCATCATTGTCTTTCCGTTCCATTTTGGATTCCTCTCGTCTCCTCCGGTCACTGATGTTCCGCAATACAGACCCTGAGATTTTATCAATTCCCTTTACGCTTCAAAATTTTACTTTCCCTTCTTTCTCCGTTTACAATTATTTCTAATATTTCTCAATTTTCCCCCAAATTAATTTCCGTTGTTCCTGTTAATTTTGTGGGCAAAAAGGTTTTGAAGCATATTAAATTGTTTTATTTTTTAAATGGTATTACAAAATGTAAATTAATTGTTATATAAAATATTATCTTTTTTTCAATACAACCTTATCTCAATTATATTCTTGAACATACGAAATTTCCATAAAATTTCTTTTTTTTAAATATATATATTTTTTGGTATATTTACTGATTTATCATATTTTTCGTAAACAACAAATTCACTCAATTTTATTATATTTAATTTGTTTTCCCATATTTTAATTATTAATAAATATATTATAAGAACAAATATATTCTACAAAAAAAAAATTATAAAAAAAATACATTTGAAAAAAAAATGCGCGTCACCGACGTGTACCCGTGCGAACGCACGGGTATCATACTAGTTATATCTATAAAAAGGTGGACCCTCGCCAAGAGGATGCGTATCGAAGTCAAGCCACTTCTTTATCTTAAGTTGTTAGATATGATACAACAGTATTCCACAATTCATGTTGCATTAATAAGAATAGACTTCAATAGTTAATCATATATACACGCTTTTCTACGCGCCATAGCATTTACAATTTCATTCACTCTTACAAAGTTACACATTTCTAATTTCCTTGACTTAAGCATTTGAGTGTTAATCTTGCATGCATATCTTTGTTCCACCGTACCAAAGACCGTTACCATTGTATTTGAGAATTTTGTGTAATTATGAGATGCAATCTAAGAGGATAAATTAGGAATGGTGAATTTTTCTTAATATTGTACTTAATTTGTAAACTTGTAATTTTCTAGAAGTTATAAATTGTTGACACTTAGAAAGAAGGTGAAGTACAGAAATTAAAGTGCATAAAAATAAAGAATACAAAAAATGTATACTAATTTCCCTTATCAATTTAATGGTACATCTAGTCTCTATACTCCTTAGAGGATTTCCCACAATGTTTAGATCCTTGTACAAGTCTTCACCAAGGCCTCTTTACAACCTTCTAATACATAACCAAAATAAACATCAAACCAAATGGTGAAAGATACAAATATTTAAACTTGTTGAGAAATGAATAATTTACTAGGTTATTAAATGTCAAATCCAATCTTGGTATCATACGCTTTATTTTCTTAATATCACAATTCAAAGTATATCACATAATTGCTCAGATTCTTTTTTGGTTTACAAGTTTCAAACCATTTTGAAAAAGAATGTTTCTTGAAAAATGATCTTTGAATTATGTAAATGATAATGTAAAAGTTGTTAATTCGTTTTCTGGTGTATATTGTTTTATATACACCTCTAGAAACCTCTATGAATGAATGCATATGTTTAAAAAAGGTTTCATGAAGCTTCGTCATTCAAAATAATGATTCTGTTTGATGAAAAAATACACTGCTTTAGTCTGTAATCAATTTCAAATTGTAATCAATTAGAGCTTTCCAACGATTAAAAAATTTGAATTTTGGCAACCTGTAATATATTACAAGTAAGTAGTAATTGATTACAGCTTTACTTAATGCACAAAATACAACATTTTAAGAAATACCTTTAATGATATTCATGTGTTAACTTTGAAAATTTTGTAACTTAAGTATGAGTGATAATTTATGAGATTTTAACTTATATAAGAGATAAATCATGATATTTTAAAGATCAAGACATTTAACCTGAAATTTGACGATCTTTTCTAGATATCTTTGATCAATCATTATCTTCATCTTTTGCTTTCATTATTATCATCAATGTCTTTATCTTTTTCTTCTTTTGTTGATGAATTTATCTTCATCAAAACCTTAGCCAAGGTAAATGAGCGGCTCTTATTCACACTTTGCATCATCATTTCATAAATATTATATTCCACATTGGAATTGTGACATCGTTTCTGGGAGTCATTTTCTAATTCTCACGATTTCCCATGTTGAATTCATCAAATCATTCATGTTTTGTCATTACAACCGCTCTTTTTAACCAATCAAATGGCCAATTAGCTTAATCCAAAGCTGACATGTAGATCCTCGCTCCTGTACACGAAATTAACCTCTTTGATTATTTCAACTCCTTAGGCTCTAGTTCCTCCATCTATCGAATGAGAATAATTCCAAATCTTGTTTTCCTTCCAACCATTTTGGCAGTTACATAAAGGCCAAACTTTTAATCAACCTCAACTACAAGCGCAAATACCTGAACTAGAAATGTTCCAAAGCTTTGAACAATTTGAGACCATACTAAAAAAGTGAGGAAGGAACAAACTCATCACAAGCATTTACAATTTGGTCTAGCTGTAGAATGAACACCTTCTACTTGAGAGATTCTTGCGAGTAAAAGAAAACCAGCAAATAGCTCATGCACTAGTCCACGCACAACAGGAAGCATTATGACATGGTGATCGTGGAACTACACCTAATGTTGTTCTCATGGGTGAAACATTGTAGTTTAATATTTGCATATAACCTTGCCTAGGGTGGAAGCTTGGGACCTCCCTAGAAAAAGGTGACGGCGTGAGGACGCTCGAAGGGAGGTACCACCTCGCCCTTAAGTTTTTCTCGCCTCTAGAGAGAAAAGGTGGGATAAGACGTGTCTTAGATACAAAGAAAGTCATAGTACTCACTACCCCACTTCTCCCTTGGGAATAGGGATTCAACCGTCCACCTTTTGACTAGGGTGGCGATGACCTTTCCCAAGAAAACCCTATGTATCTGAAATTCTGGTATCAGATATGAGATGTCGAAGGCAATGTCACGACACTAATATCTGAACTGATATCAACTAAAGAATGAGATAATAACACAATAAGAAAGCAGTAAATAACACAAGCAATTGTTAATCCAGTTCAGTGCAACGTCACCTACGCCTGAGGGCTACCAAGCCAGGAAGGAAATTAACTAAAATAGAATTAGTTTGAAGATTCTCAGCAAACAACCTCTGGTTTACAATCTTCTCACTTAATCTCTACCCATACAATTTCTACCTAGGACTCTCCTAGATATGAGACCTCTCTCACTTCCCTTCAATCACAACAGTAGTGATAAGACTTAACAATAAACAAAAGAAGACACACTTAAAAAATAATACTTGATCTTTCTTAAAAGCTTCAATCAAGGACAATACACTCTTGCTTAAAAGCTTAGAGTGGACACTTACAACTCAATAATAGCAATCAAGCGAAATAAAAGAATGTGCTTCACCCGTGTCAATAATAGCAATCAGAGGAATATCATTAATAAAACATGTACCTCGAATCAACTTGTCTGAGCTAGTAGTCTCTAACCTTAATAATGCAAATACTTTCCCTCCTGACTATGCTTTTTTTGGTTTCTGACAATAAGTACTAATGTGACCTTGCTCGTCGGAGTGATAACAAGTCGGCCCATCACTCTTGCAATCAATAATACAGTGACATGTCTTTCCACATTTGAAGCACCCCAAAACCTTATTATGGAATTCATTAGCACGGTGTTCTGACTCGCCACAGTTGAAACATTTGACAAAAACAGGAGTCTCTCCCCCACTTGGCCTTTTCTCATCTGAAGCCATCTACTTCTCTCTGTCATCTGGAGCACTATACGGCTTTCCACGATACCAGTTCGTCCATCTCTTCTCACTAATACTCTTATAGTGAGCAGAACGGGTCTGCTATCCTCATCTTATATCCTACACTTATTCACTAGTGTAGGAAACATGCAAATCTCCTGATAACAAATACCTTGCATAATCTTAAGATGCACTCTGTTTTAAAACATGATGAACTTCGACCCTCAGCAGACGCACCATTATAGTGGGGACAAAACTTCATCAGTTCCTCAAACTTAGCAGCATACTTAGAAACTCTCATATTTCCTTGCTTACTCTCAAGGAATTCGATCTCCTTCTTGTTGTGCACATCCTCTAGAAAGTACTTTTATAGAAAATGAACTTTAAATACAACCAAAGTAATCTCAGTGCCAACATCATGAGTTACAAGTCTATTACTTGCATCAAAAACATCAGAATAATAACAAATAATGAAACAAATGTTTGATCGCCAACTATTACAGATCCGAACAATAAAATCTAAATATCGCATAGAACAGGAAAGAGAAGAACGATCTCAACGCCATCCTTCAGCCCCTAAGGAACTCCTCATTTACCTACTCGTCTGTACCCCAAGAAGGGGCACAGAACCACACAAACAACAAAGGGGTGAGTGTAATGCCCTGTATAATATATACCTAGAATAATACAATACAAGCATTTTATTTGGTACTGACACCGTCATAAGTGCCTAATGGTGTAATTCACATACTTGACCATTTCTAAAACACAAACACAATCTATGGTACAAGATACAAAAACTAGCCAAAACAAAAATCTAAGATCAATATACAATATCCTTAATTGTATACAACCGATACACAGCGAAATAAGCTCAACTAAGCTTCTCTTGAAACATCCAAGAATCGCTCCACTTGTAAATCAAACCTGTGCTCAATACCTGAAAAAATAGCAACAACAATTGGGCGAGATATTAAATCTCAGTGAGTTCCCTATCTTATGGATTCTCTCGGCTTTATGGAAACATGTTCGTGAGTTCACCAACTCAAAATATCACTAATCGATAACCTCACCAAAGCATACCCTTTTCCCGTCCGCTTCTACGTCTAGAAGTCGACCCGAGTCATGGATCCTTGTAACCTACTTGACATACGAATGGATTCGGGTTCTACAGGCCATTAACCGTTATGAACCGTCACTTCACACGGGCCATTAACCGTCACAAGCATACGCTCCATGGGCGTCATTCGTACTGCAGGCGGGAATCAAACCTGCCAAGTAGTCATGCATACGTTTCAGAAGAGCTCGAGACTCATGAAACTGCAACTCAAGATAAACGGTTAGAATTACGTGATCTCACACATAAACATGATTGTATTCGACAATCACAAGGCCACATTCGCATTTTCTCATAATCACAATGGTTCAATATGTTCCATACTAGTGTTTCACTCTCTCCTAGACCAATCTCGTCACGGATGCACCTTTCTACACCAAGTGCCCGAGCCTTGCCATCTAGGTTTTCTACTCTAGGCCAAAACTCGTCAAGGATGCACATCTAGGCATCGAATGCACGAGCGTCGCCATCCAGAGTTTCTATCAATTCCTAGTCACAACCTAGAAGCATATCATTAGGTTTGGGGTAAGGTTTCCTCACTCTTCCTAATTCATTTTAAGCATGCATATTGTCTCGATCATGTTTAACACAATTAATTACACATTGCATAATACAATTTGCATAATAGAATCACATATAATAATTCAATCATAAGTTACATAACTCTTGGTTTCCCTCCGATTATTTAATCGGGCATCGAATTAATATTTCTCACTCTTATCCCGTAGGATATTTTCACAGCTTTGCATCGGCTATAACCATGCCTCGATCAGACTTATAATCCAAAAGATATGGATTTTCAACATGTCATATAAACATTATTTTCACATAGTAGTTCACGCACATTTTAAGGCATACAAGCCACTACTATCCTCTACCAAGCATCCTTGGTTAAAATCATGGTCTAACATTACCATTCAATACCTTATTGGATTATATTTCCAAAGGTTTTGGACTCGTGTCAATCGGATTCCCGATCCTTGAGTTTTGGTGGAATCAAAATTATATACATTACATTTCCATATTTATCTTATCAATCCATAGCATATAACCATGTTTCTACCTCACCATCACAAAGAGCATTGAAATAGCTTTCCAACGCTTCCGACCGTGCCTCAATCCGAGTTACGGATCAAAAGTTATGAAGGAACCAACATGGAAAATCTATCACGTTCGCTACTGTATTCGCTAGGCGAATCACTCAGCGAACCAAATCAGAACCAAAAGGGCATAAAGTTTGCAAAGCGAACTTTGGGAAAACATTCGCATTCCATTCGCTTTGAGGTTCGCTAGGCGAACCCTCGATGAACTATTCGCTTTGCCCTTCGCCAGGTTCGCTAGGCGAACCATGCGAAAATACAGAATTTCTCAGCAGCGTAAAACATAGGTTATAAAGCCAAACTCTACCATTTCTTCACCAAAAACACTTCCAATTCATACTCTATCAACCAAAACATGTTCCAATCATAACAACAAGTATTCTACGCAGTTTATATCGCATTTCATCCGTTAGATTTCATTGATTTATTCGTTTAATCATTTTCTCTCAACTCTAACCTAACTCTATCATCTCCAATATTTCTAAACTTAAGTTCTAACTAGAACCCACCTTAGCATTGAAGAGGAGTTTGAAGAAGATGATGAATAATGATCCAAGCTTTCCCTTCTTCTTCCATGGATTTCTTCTTCTCCCTTTCTTCTCTTTTCTCTTCTTTTTCCTCTTCTCTGTTTTTCTTCTTCTTACTATCTCTTTCTCTTTTCTTATATATATATATATATATATATATATATATATATATATAATACATATTATATAATATAATCCAATAGAGTAAAATATCTCCAATTGATATTTTGTCATCTCACACCAATTAATCAATTATTAGAGTTATCTTAAAATACTTTCTTGAACCAATAAATATCAATCTGTCTCTTTCACTAAATAATTGATCTCTTCAGAGCTCATTAGTTGCTCTATTGATCCCAATTGACCATACCTAAAACACTTAGAGGATTCCATTAATCCAATTAACCAAAGATAGAGCACAAAGATACTCATCTGATCTCATCAGATATCCAATTGAGCATATAGATAATACAGGTATTACACTCCCCCCCCCCCCTTAAATTGAAATTTGCCCCCGAATTTCCTCTACTCGACAATAGCCATAACTTGTATCATTGTCTTAGTTCCACAATTGACTTCACAGACCAAAATCATTGTTTTCACAATTTAACAACTTCATGTCCTTAATTATACTCTTGTTCCAATATCGGTTTAACTTTCAACTTGCTTCTCCTCAATTCATCTGTTATTTCATACTAAAACACTTGGTCACTCTCTACTTTCGGAAATAATGTACCATTCCAAATTCCTCTACTGAGTCATAACACAAAACTATAACATCTTATCTCAAATTAGGACAATAACACTCAACACATCTTTGCGATGTAATTCAGTGGTTTCTCAACTTCATGCAATCATCGACGAGTTATCTTTTCATAATTCTTTCAACGTCCAATACTGTAACGCCCCAGTTTTTGTGTGTTTTTATTTAATCGAGTCGTATTGATTATTTTATTATTATTTTATTTTATCTTCGACTTTTATCTGAAAATATGTTATTTTTCAATGCTGTGATATTTTATCGGGTTTTGGGAACGTTTGCGAGATATTTGAGTGTGAGGGGTATTTTGGTCATTTCATGATATTTTTCATTAAGTAGAAAATAGAAAATAGAAAGAGAGAAAAATAGAGAGAAAGAAAAGGGAAAGAAAGAAAAAGAGGAGAAAAGAAAAGAAGAAGAGAAATAGTAAGAAAAACTTGGAAATTCAAGAAATTGACCTCCCGACTTCTCTAAACGCGATTTAATCGGGTAAGGGTGCGAAACTCAATTATTGTATGCTTGTATATGATTATGTATGTGTTTTTGTGATTGTTATTGGATTGAATTGGAAAAATTTAGTAAAACCCATATTATGTAAAATTGATTAGAAATCGATTAAATGTGTTGGAAATCATGTTTTTAGTGTTCATTATTGTTAGTGCATGATAGATACATGTTGTTTTGCATTGTATTGGTAATTTTCTGGGTGTAGGTGAAAAATTGGATGATTTTGGGTGAGAAAACGCAGAACTTTGTTCTGCAGAATTTTTTTCTGGTTTTTCCAGGTCATACGCGTATGGGTCATGTTCATACGCGTATGGACCTTGGCATTACGCGTAACATGGGCGAGGTATGGGCCAATACGCGTAACACTTCAGGGCAATACGCGTATGATGGGATGCACTACGCGTATTGATATTAAAATGGGGATTTTGGGGAAAAATGGTCTCCGCCCATACGCGTATGGCCTTGGGCAATACGCGTATGGCATGGCGAGGATTTTGGGCAATACGCGTATGGCCAGGAGAATGCTAAAATGGGACTTTTCAAAATATCGTTTTCGTTTTTCTTTCGTAATTTGGGTTCCGTTTATCCGATTTTTACATTCTTGGTATCGTTGTGTAGCTATTGAACTGTACTTTCTCATTATGATGATTTTAAAATTGTTAGCCGATTTAATTATGTCGGAAAATCAGGAATAGTGTCGGTTGTAGACTTGTGTCGTTATAACTGTGCGTAATCGATGTGTATCGTGCAAGGTGCTGTTGTATGATGTAAATGTATGTGGTTAGATGGTGTTGAGATGATTTGTGGCCGTATGGCAATTAAATGCATTGTTTTGGGCATAAGTGCAAAGTGTGATTTTGTTGATGTAGATGAATGCATTTATGGGTACATATTGAATGTCATGAGTCCTTGTATGCCAAGCATCATGATATGCATTGTTGTGACGTCTTGAGTGACGGTTTGATTCCAGAGGGAATCTGCTATAACATCGTGAGCCTTAAAAATAAGAGGACCGAAAGCGATGGTTATAGACGATCGTGTGCCCATGTGGGGTGTGAGCGATCCATAAACGTCGTGTGCCCGTGTGGAGTGTGAGCGACGGGGGACATCATATGCCCGATGGGGAGTTACAGTGATTTAAAGAGCGATGATTCCAGCAGAGTTCCTGAGTGAACTAGTGATGAGAAACAATGGAAGTCGGTACCGCATGTGCATATGCATAGAGTCGTTATGTCGGTCTCTTGCATTGCATAAATTATAATGGTTGTTTTATGTGTGGAATTGTGGATAAAATTGATATATGGATATGTGTTGGTGATGGAAATACGGATTATTCCTTGTATTGCCTTGTGTTTGAATTATGGTGTGAGTTGTGGTGAGAACCGTATATATGTGTATTCGTGTGTTATATATAATTGTATGCAATTATGTGATGGTTGTTTTTCTCACCCTTCTGCTGTTTTATAATTCTCTATGAGGCATTGCAGATTAGAGTTGCTGGAGGTATTTTGTGAAGCTTAGGACTTCATTCTTTTGTCGGTCGGCTCTGATATGTTACACCGGGTAGTTAGGGAGGCCGTTTGTGATATTTGTGTATTATGTATATATATCTTTTGGCTTGTGTATGTATAACTTAATGTATGACCAACTTTTCATGATATATATATATATATATATATATATATATATATATATATATATGATATTCAGTTTTAGATTTTCCGCTTTTATTCTAAAATCTGAAATGTGGGTGTAAGGAACTGAGTTCCTCTGTTGATTGCTACCCCACTGTTGCATATCTTTATGAGCAGGTGTTGTATGAATTGTTTCAATATGATGTGATTTCCCCCGTCTATGCCATGATAATTTAAATATACTCTGATGAAATTTTGAATTTTATTTTACTTCTTTAATTAGTTGGGGGTATAGATTAGGGGTGTTACATAAAGTGGTATCAGAGCCAGTCCGTGTCAGTTTGTGTCAGTCCTGGTCGGTGTGGTGTGTGGAGTGAGTTGTTTGTTTAACCATAGTTTCTGTTATTGGAAATGAACAGAATATGGCTGGTAGGAATGATGCTGCTTTGGCTGCTGCTATGCAAGCTATGGCTCGTGTTGTGCAGGGTGCACCTCATGCTGCGGGTAATGATGAGTCCAGGAAGAACAAACCGCCTGTCTTCAAAGGAAGATATGATCCTGATGGTGCACAAATATGGCTGAAAGAGATCGAAAGGATTTTCCGAGTGATGGATTATGCTGAGGATCAGAAGGTGAGACTGGGTACTCACATGTTATTGGAAGAAGCTGATGATTGATGGGTTAGTACCCGTTGTGTGTTGGAAGCTACAGAGGAGGAGATTACTTGGGTTGTGTTTAGTATGGAGTTTCTGAGGAGGTATTTTCCTGAAGATGTAAGGGGAAAGAAGGAAATCTAGTTCTTGGAACTGAAACAAGGTAATATGTCTGTTGTTGATTATACTGCTAAGTTTGTGGAGCTTGTGCAGTTTTATCCTCATTATGCTGAAGCGGCTGCGGAATTTTCTAAGTGTGTAAAGTTTAAGAATGGCTTGCGTCCTGAGATAAAGCAGGCAATTGGATATCAGAGGATTCAGAGGTTTTCTGATTTGGTGGACTGTTGTAGGATTTATGAAGAGGACGGTAAGGCCCGTTCTACTCACTACAAGAGTGTGAGCGAGAGGAAAGGGAAACAACAGTTTCGTGGTGGTCCGTATGTGACACCAGCAGATAAAGGTAAACAAAGGGGTACTTTTGATCGAAGGCCAAGTGGAGGAGGAATGTATGGTCCTCTGAGGTGTTATAAATGTGGTGAGTTGGGGCATCGTCAGTTCGAGTGCAGGAAAGATATGAGGAAGTGTTCTAATTGTGGAGGTGTAGGACATGTTGCAGCTGAGTGTGCCAGGAAGAATGTGGTTAAGTGTTTCAACTGTGGTGAACCTGGTCATATTAGTACGAAGTGTCCGAAACCGAAGCAGGCTCCAGCTGGTGGGAAAGTTTTTGCTTTGGCGGGAACTCAGGCTTCAAGTGCAGATCGTCTGATCAGAGGTACTTGTTTTATTAATAGTACTCCTTTAGTTGCTATTATTGATACTGGAGCGACTCATTCGTTTATTTCGTCTGAGTGCGCGAAGCATTTGAATCTTGTGTTGTCTTTGATGGGTGGTGAGATGGTTATTGATACTCTAGTAATGGGGTCAGTAACTACTTCTTTGGTTTGTCTAAGTTGTCCTTTGACCATTTATGGCAAAGACTTTGAGATGGATTTGGTGTGTTTACCGTTGGAAGGGTTAGATGTGGTTCTGGGAATGAATTGGTTGCAATTCAATCGAGTTCACATTGATTGTTATCATAAGCTGGTAAGGTTTACTTCTCTTGAGGAAGACGAAGACTCGAGTTTCTTATCTACCAAAGAGTTGACGAGACTTTTGGTGGATGAAGCTCAGTTGTTTGGGTTGTTTGCATCTTTAACTGTGGATAGTCAAGTTTCACTTGATGTGTTTCCTGTTGTGTGTGAATTTCCAGAAGTATTTCCTGAGGATATTTCAGATTTGCCGCCAGAGAGAGAGGTGGAGTTTTCTATAGATCTAGTTCCTGGTACTAGACCTGTTTCTATGGCACCTTATCGTATGTCGGCGTCTGAGTTGATTGAGTTAAAGAAACAGTTGAATGAGTTATTGGAGAAGAGGTTTGTGAGGCTAAGTGTTTCTCCTTGGGGTGCTCCAGTTTTATTGGTGAAAAAGAAAGATAGAAGTATGCGGTTGTGTATTGATTATCGCCAGTTGAATAAGGTGACGATCAAGAATAAGTATCCTCTTCCAAGAATTGATGATCTGATGGATCAGTTGGTTGGTGCTTGTGTGTTTAGTAAGATTGATTTGAGATCAGGGTATCATCAGATTAGGGTAAAAGAGGAAGATATCCAGAAGACAGCTTTTAGGACACGATACGATCATTATGAATATTCTGTGATGCCGTTCGGGGTTTCTAATGCGCCAGGCGTGTTTATGGAGTACATGAATCATATTTTTCACGAGCATCTGGATCGATTTGTTGTTGTGTTTATTGATGACATTTTGATTTATTCTAAGTCTCGGGAAGAGCACGCGGAGCATTTGCGTATTGTTTTGCAGGTTTTGAAGGAAAGGAAGCTTTTTGCCAAATTGTCTAAGTGTGAATTCTGGTTGTCGGAAGTGAGTTTTCTTGGGCACGTAATTTCAAGTAATGGTATTTCTGTGGATCCATCTAAAGTAGAAGCATTTCTACAATGGGAGGCTCTGAGATCTGTTACTGAAATTCGAAGCTTTTTGGGTTTGGCCGGTTATTATCGAAGGTTCATTGAAGGTTTTTCTAAACTAGCACTTCCTTTGACCCAGTTGACTTGTAAAGGGCAAACGTTCATTTGGGATATTCGGTGTGAGGAAAGTTTTAATGAGCTGAAGAGAAGATTGACGACAGCTCCGATTTTGATTTTGCCGAATCCTAATGAACCATTTGTGGTTTATTGTGATGCTTCTCTGATTGGTCTAGGTGGTGTTCTGATGCAAGAAGGTAAGGTGGTGGCTTATGCTTCAAGGCAGTTAAGAGTTCATGAGAAAAATTATCCTACTCATGATCTTGAATTAGCGGCTGTGGTGTTTGTGTTGAAGATCTGGAGGCATTATCTCTACGTTGCAAGGTTTGAAGTCTTTAGTGATCATAAAAGTTTGAAATATTTGTTTGATCAGAAAGAGCTAAATATGAGGCAACGTAGATGGTTGGAATTCTTGAAGGACTACGACTTTGGCTTGAATTACCATCCTGGTAAAGCTAATGTGGTAGCCGATGCTTTGAGTCAGAAATCGTTACATATGTCCGCTTTAATGGTTAAAGAGTGGGAACTTTTGGAATCGTTTAGAGACTTGAGTTTGGTATGTGAAGTGACGTCGGATAGCGTGAAGCTTGGTATGCTAACGATTACTAATGATTTTCTGATGGCTGTTAGTGAGAAGCAGAAGCTGGATGTGAAATTTGTGGATTTGATGTTGGTGGGAGAAAAAGATGCGAATAGTGATTTTCAAGTGGATATTAATGGTGTTTTGAGATTCCGAGGTAGGATTTGTATTCCTGATGATGCGGAGTTGAAAAAGATGATTTTGGAGGAAGGACACCGGAGTAATTTGAGTATACATCCGGGAGCGAATAAGATGTATCAGGATTTGAAGAAGATTTTCTGGTGGTCTGGATTGGAAAGAGATGTGGCTCAGTTTGTTTATGCATGTTTGACTTGTCAGAAATCGAAGGTGGAACATCTGAGGCCTAGTGGTTTGTTGCAACCGTTGGATATTCCGGAATGGAAATGGGATAATATCTCCATGGATTTTGTAACAGGGTTACCGAATACTCAGCGAGGGCATAATGCTATTTGGGTGGTTGTTGATAGGCTGACTAAATCGGCTCATTTTATTCCGATTGACATCAGTTTTCCTTTGGAGCGATTAGCTGAGATTTACATCAATGTGATTGTGAAGTTGCATGGGATTCCATTGAGTATTGTTTCGGATCGAGATCCTAGATTTACCTCGAGATTTTGGGAAAGTTTACAGAAGGCTTTGGGTTCTAAATTGAAATTGAGTTCGGCTTATCATCCGCAAACGAATAGTCAAATGGAGAGGACGATTCAGTCGTTGGAAGATTTGTTGCGAGCGTGTGTTTTGGAACAAGGTGGTGCGTGGGATAGTTATCTTGCATTGATTGAGTTCACGTATAATAACAGTTTTCATTCTAGTATTGGAATGGCACCGTTTGAAGCACTTTATGGACGAAGATGTCGGACACCATTGTGTTGGCACGAATCTGGTGAGAGAACGGTGGTTGGACCAGAGTTGGTGCAACAGACGACGGAGAAAGTGAAGCTAATTCGATAGAAAATGAAGGCATCTCAGAGTAGGCAAAAGAGTTATCATGATCGGAGGCGGAAAGATCTTGAGTTCCAAGAGGGCGATCATGTATTTCTGAGGGTTACGCCGGTGACGGGTGTGGGTCGTGCGTTGAAATCGAATACACTTACTTCTCGGTTTATTGGTCCTTACCAGATATCCGCGAGAGTGGGTGTTGTGGCTTATAGGGTGGGGTTGCCTCCGAATCTGTCGAATTTGCACGATGTGTTTCATGTTTCACAGCTTCGGAAGTATGTTCTGAATCCGTCGCATGTGATTTCGATGGATGAGGTTGAGGTCAGGGAGAACCTCACGGTCGAGGCATTACCAATTAGGGTTTTGGATCGTGAGGTGAAGCGGTTGAGAGGCAAGGATATTGCACTTGTGAAAGTGGCGTGGGGAGGCGCTGCTGAGGGCAATTTGACTTGGGAGTTGGAGAGTCGGATGCGGGAGTCGTATCCAGAGTTGTTCGTCTCAGGTATATTTTCGAGGACGAAAATTTCTAAGTGGGGGAGAGTTGTAACGCCCCAGTTTTTGTGTGTTTTTATTTAATCGAGTTGTATTGATTATTTTATTATTATTTTATTTTATTTTCGACTTTTATCTGAAAATATGTTATTTTTCAATGTTGTGATATTTTATCGGGTTTGGAAACGTTTGCGAGATATTTGAGTGTGGGGGGTATTTTGGTCATTTCATGATATTTTTCATTAAGTAGAAAATAGAAAATAGAAAGAGAGAAAAATAGAGAGAAAGAAAAGGGAAAGAAAGAAAAAGAGGAGAAAAGAGAAGAAGAAGTGAAATAGTAAGAAAAACTTAGAAATTCAAGAAATCGATCTCCCGACTTTTCTAAACGCGATTTAATCGGGTAAGGGTGCGAAACTCAATTATTGTATGCTTGTATATGATTATGTATGTGTGTTTGTGATTGTTATTGGATTGAATTGGAAAAATTTAGTAAAACCCATATTATGTAAAATTGATTAGAAATCGATTAAATGTGTTGGAAATCATGTTTTTAGTGTTCATTATTGTTAGTGCATGATAGATACATGTTGTTTTGCATTGTATTGGTAATTTTCTGGGTGTAGGTGAAAAATTGGATGATTTTGGGTGAGAAAACGCAGAACTTTGTTCTGCAGAATTTTTTTCTGGTTTTTCCAGGTCATATGCGTATGGGTCATGTTCATACGCGTATGGACCTTGGCATTACGCGTAACATGGGCGAGGTATGGGCCAATACGCATAACACTTCAGGGCAATACGCGTATGATGGGATGCACTACGCGTATTGAAATTAAAATGGGGATTTTGGGGAAAAATGGTCTCCGCCCATACGCGTATGGCCTTGGGCAATACGTGTATGGCATGGCGAGGATTTTGGGCAATACGCGTATGGCTCAGGGCAATACGCGTATGGCCAGGAGAATGCTAAAATGGGACTTTTCAAAATATCGTTTTCGTTTTTCTTTCGTAATTTGGGTTCCGTTTATCCGATTTTTACATTCTTGGTATCGTTGTGTAGCTATTGAACTGTACTTTCTCATTATGATGATTTTGAAATTGTTAGCCGATTTAATTATGTCGGAAAATCAGGAATAGTGTCGGTTGTAGACTTGTGTCGTTATAACTGTGCGCAATCGATGTGTATCGTGCAAGGTGCTGTTGTATGATGTAAATGTATGTGGTTAGATGGTGTTGAGATGATTTGTGGCCGTATGGCAATTAAATGCATTGTTTTGGGCATAAGTGCAAAGTGTGATTTTGTTGATGTAGATGAATGCATTTATGGGTACATATTGAATGTCATGAGTCCTTGTATGCCAAGCATCATGATATGCATTGTTGTGACGTCTTGAGGGACGGTTTGATTCCAGAGGGAATCTGCTATAACATCGTGAGCCTTAAAAATAAGAGGTATGAATAGCCTTAAAAATAAGAGGACCGAAAGCGATGGTTATAGACGATCGTGTGCCCATGTGGGGTGTGAGCGATCCATAAACGTCGTGTGCCCGTGTGAAGTGTGAGCGTCGGGGGACATCATATGCCCGATGGGGAGTTACAGTGATTTAAAGAGAGATGATTCCAGCAGAGTTCCTGAGTGAACTAGTGATGAGAAACAATGGAAGTCGGTACCGCATGTGCATATGCATAGAGTCGTTATGTCGGTCTCTTGCATTGCATAAATCATAATGGTTGTTTTATGTGTGGAATTGTGGATAAAATTGATATATGGATATGTGTTGGTGATGGAAATACGGATTATTCCTTGTATTGCCTTGTGTTTGAATTATGGTGTGAGTTGTGGTGAGAACCGTATATATGTGTATTCGTGTGTTATATATAATTGTATGCAATTATGTGATGGTTGTTTTTCTCACCTTTCTGCTGTTTTATAATTCTCTATGAGGCATTGCAGATTAGAGTTGCTGGAGGTATTTTGTGAAGCTTAGGACTTCATTCTTTTGTCGGTCGGCTCTGATATGTTACACCTGGTAGTTAGGGAGGTCGTTTGTGATATTTGTGTATTATGTATATATATCTTTTGGCTTGTGTATGTATAACTTGATGTATGACCAACTTTTCATGATATATATATATATATATATATGATATTCAGTTTTAGATTTTCCGCTTTTATTCTAAAATCTGAAATGTGGGTTTAAGGAACTGAGTTCCTCTGTTGATTGCTACCCCACTGTTGCATATCTTTATGAGCAGGTGTTGTATGAATTGTTTCAATATGATGTGATTTCCCCCGTCTATGCCATGATAATTTAAATATACTCTGATGAAATTTTGAATTTTCTTTTACTTCTTTAATTAGTTGGGGGTATAGATTAGGGGTGTTACATAAAGTGGTATCAGAGCCAGTCCGTGTCAGTTTGTGTCAGTCCTGGTCGGTGTGGTGTATGGAGTGAGTTGTTTGTTTAACCATAGTTTCTGTTATTGGAAATGAACAGAATATGGCTGGTGGGAATGATGCTGCTTTGGCTGCTGCTATGCAAGCTATGGCTCGTGTTGTGCAGGGTGCACCTCATGCTGCGGGTAATGATGAGTCCAGGAAGAACAAACCGCCTGTCTTCAAAGGAAGATATGATCCTGATGGTGCACAAATATGGCTGAAAGAGATCGAAAGGATTTTCCGAGTGATGGATTATGCTGAGGATCAGAAGGTGAGACTGGGTACTCACATGTTATTGGAAGAAGCTGATGATTGATGGGTTAGTACCCGTTGTGTGTTGGAAGCTACAGAGGAGGAGATTACTTGGGCTGTGTTTAGTATGGAGTTTCTGAGGAGGTATTTTCCTGAAGATGTAAGGGGAAAGAAGGAAATCTAGTTCTTGGAACTGAAACAAGGTAATATGTCTGTTGTTGATTATACTGCTAAGTTTGTGGAGCTTGTGAAGTTTTATCCTCATTATGCTGAAGCGGCTGCGGAATTTTCTAAGTGTGTAAAGTTTGAGAATGGCTTGCGTCCTGAGATAAAGCAGGCAATTGGATATCAGAGGATTAAGAGGTTTTCTGATTTGGTGGACTGTTGTAGGATTTATGAAGAGGACGGTAAGGCCCGTTCTACTCACTACAAGAGTGTGAGCGAGAGGAAAGGGAAACAACAGTTTCGTGGTGGTCCGTATGTGACACCAGCTGATAAAGGTAAACAAAGGGGTACTTTTGATCGAAGGCCAAGTGGAGGAGGAATGTATGGTCCTCTGAGGTGTTATAAATGTGGTGAGTTGGGGCATCGTCAGTTCGAGTGCAGGAAAGATATGAGGAAGTGTTCTAATTGTGGAGGTGTAGGACATGTTGCAGCTGAGTGTGCCAGGAAGAATGTGGTTAAGTGTTTCAACTGTGGTGAACCTGGTCATATTAGTACAAAGTGTCCGAAACCGAAGCAGGCTCCAGCTGGTGGGAAAGTTTTTGCTTTGGCGGGAACTCAGACTTCAAGTGCAGATCGTCTGATCAGAGGTACTTGTTTTATTAATAGTACTCCTTTAGTTGCTATTATTGATACTGGAGCGACTCATTCGTTTATTTCGTCTGAGTGCGCGAAGCATTTGAATCTTGCGTTGTCTTTGATGGGTGGTGAGATGGTTATTGATACTCTAGTAATGGGGTCAATAACTACTTCTTTGGTTTGTCTAAGTTGTCCTTTGACCATTTATGGCAAAGACTTTGAGATGGATTTGGTGTGTTTACCGTTGGAAGGGTTAGATGTGGTTCTGGGAATGAATTGGTTGCAATTCAATCGAGTTCACATTGATTGTTATCATAAGCTGGTAAGGTTTACTTCTCTTCAGGAAGACGAAGACTCGAGTTTCTTATCTACCAAAGAGTTGACGAGACTTTTGGTGGATGAAGCTCAGTTGTTTGGGTTGTTTGCATCTTTAACTGTGGATAGTCAAGTTTCACTTGATGTGTTTCCTGTTGTGTGTGAATTTCCAGAAGTATTTCCTGAGGATATTTCAGATTTGCCGCCAGAGAGAGAGGTGGAGTTTTCTATAGATCTAGTTCCTGGTACTAGACCTGTTTCTATGGCACCTTATCGTATGTCGGCGTCTGAGTTGGTTGAGTTAAAGAAACAGTTGAATGAGTTATTGGAGAAGAGGTTTATGAGGCCAAGTGTTTCTCCTTGGGGTGCTCCAGTTTTATTGGTGAAAAAGAAAGATGGAAGTATGCGGTTGTGTATTGATTATCGCCAGTTGAATAAGGTGACGATCAAGAATAAGTATCCTCTTCCAAGAATTGATGATCTGATGGATCAGTTGGTTGGTGCTTGTGTGTTTAGTAAGATTGATTTGAGATCAGGGTATCATCAGATTAGGGTAAAAGAGGAAGATATCCAGAAGACGGCTTTTAGGACACGATACGATCATTATGAATATTCTGTGATGCCGTTCGGGGTTTCTAATGCGCCAGGTGTGTTTATGGAGTACATGAATCGTATTTTTCACGAGCATCTGGATCAATTTGTTGTTGTGTTTATTGATGACATTTTGACTTATTCTAAGTCTCGGGAAGAGCACGCGGAGCATTTGCGTATTGTTTTGCAGGTTTTGAAGGAAAGGAAGCTTTTTGCCAAATTGTCTAAGTGTGAATTCTGGTTGTCGGAAGTGAGTTTTCTTGGGCACGTAATTTCAAGTAATGGTATTTCTGTGGATCCATCTAAAGTAGAAGCATTTCTACAATGGGAGGCTCCGAGATCTGTTACTGAAATTCGAAGCTTTTTGGGTTTGGCCGGTTATTATCGAAGGTTCATTGAAGGTTTTTCTAAACTAGCACTTCCTTTGACCCAGTTGACTTGTAAAGGGCAAACGTTCATTTGGGATATTCGGTGCGAGGAAAGTTTTAATGAGCTGAAGAGAAGATTGACGACAGCTCCGATTTTGATTTTGTCGAATCCTAATGAACCATTTGTGGTTTATTGTGATGCTTCTCTGATTGGTCTAGGTGGTGTTCTGATGCAAGAAGGTAAGGTGGTGGCTTATGCTTCAAGGCAGTTAAGAGTTCATGAGAAAAATTATCCTACTCATGATCTTGAATTAGCGGCTGTGGTGTTTGTGTTGAAGATCTGGAGGCATTATCTCTACGTTGCAAGGTTTGAAGTCTTTAGTGATCATAAAAGTTTGAAATATTTGTTTGATCAGAAAGAGCTAAATATGAGGCAATGTAGATGGTTGGAATTCTTGAAGGACTACGACTTTGGCTTGAATTACCATCCTGGTAAAGCTAATGTGGTAGCCGATGCTTTGAGTCAGAAATCGTTACATATGTCCGCTTTAATGGTTAAAGAGTGGGAACTTTTGGAATCGTTTAGAGACTTGAGTTTGGTATGTGAAGTGACGTCGGATAGCGTGAAGCTTGGTATGCTAACGATTACTAATGATTTTCTGATGGCTGTTAGTGAGAAGCAGAAGCTGGATGTGAAATTTGTGGATTTGATGTTGGTGGGAGAAAAAGATGCGAATAGTGATTTTCAAGTGGATATTAATGGTGTTTTGAGATTCCGAGGTAGGATTTGTATTCCTGATGATGCGGAGTTGAAAAAGATGATTTTGGAGGAAGGACACCGGAGTAATTTGAGTATACATCCGGGAGCGAATAAGATGTATCAGGATTTGAAGAAGATTTTCTGGTGGTCTGGATTGGAAAGAGATGTGGCTCAGTTTGTTTATGCATGTTTGACTTGTCAGAAATCGAAGGTGGAACATCTGAGGCCTAGTGGTTTGTTGCAACCGTTGGATATTCCGGAATGGAAATGGGATAGTATCTCCATGAATTTTGTAACAGGGTTACCGAATACTCAGCGAGGGCATAATGCTATTTGGGTGGTTGTTGATAGGCTGACTAAATCGGCTCATTTTATTCCGATTGACATCAGTTTTCCTTTGGAGCGGTTAGCTGAGATTTACATCAATGTGATTGTGAAGTTGCATGGGATTCCATTGAGTATTGTTTCGGATCGAGATCCTAGATTTACCTCGAGATTTTGGGAAAGTTTACAGAAGGCTTTGGGTTCTAAATTGAGATTGAGTTTGGCTTATCATCCGCAAACGGATAGTCAAATGGAGAGGACGATTCAGTCGTTGGAAGATTTGTTGCGAGCGTGTGTTTTGGAACAAGGTGGTGCGTGGGATAGTTATCTTGCATTGATTGAGTTCACGTATAATAACAGTTTTCATTCTAGTATTGGAATGGCACCGTTTGAAGCACTTTATGGACGAAGATGTCGGACACCATTGTGTTGGCACGAATCTGGTGAGAGAACGGTGGTTGGACCAGAGTTGGTGCAACAGACGACGGAGAAAGTGAAGCTAATTCGATAGAAAATGAAGGCATCTCAGAGTAGGCAAAAGAGTTATCATGATCGGAGGCGGAAAGATCTTGAGTTCCAAGAGGGCGATCATGTATTTCTGAGGGTTACGCCGGTGACGGGTGTGGGTCGTGCGTTGAAATCGAATACACTTACTTCTCGGTTTATTGGTCCTTACCAGATATCTGTGAGAGTGGGTGTTGTGGCTTATAGGGTGGGGTTGCCGCCGAATCTATCGAATTTGCACGATGTGTTTCATGTTTCACAGCTTCGGAAGTATGTTCCGAATCCGTCGCATGTGATTCCGATGGATGAGGTTGAGGTCAGGGAGAACCTTACGGTCGAGGCATTACTAGTTAGGGTTTTGGATCGCGAGGTGAAGCGGTTGAGAGGCAAGGATATTGCACTTGTGAAAGTGGCGTGGGGAGGCGCTGCTGAGAGCAATTTGACTTGGGAGTTGGAGAGTCGGATGCGGGAGTCGTATCCAGAGTTGTTCGTCTCAGCTATATTTTCGAGGACGAAAATTTCTAAGTGGGGGAGAGTTGTAACGCCCCAGTTTTTGTGTGTTTTTATTTAATCGAGTTGTATTGATTATTTTATTATTATTTTATTTTATTTTCGACTTTTATCTGAAAATATGTTATTTTTCAATGTTGTGATATTTTATCGGGTTTTGGGAACGTTTGCGAGATATTTGAGTGTGGGGGGTATTTTGGTCATTTCATGATATTTTTCATTAAGTAGAAAATAGAAAATAGAAAGAGAGAAAAATAGAGAGAAAGAAAAGGGAAAGAAAGAAAAAGAGGAGAAAAGAGAAGAAGAAGAGAAATAGTAAGAAAAACTTGGAAATTCAAGAAATCGATCTCCCGACTTTTCTAAACGCGATTTAATCGGGTAAGGGTGCGAAACTCAATTATTGTATGCTTGTATATGATTATGTATGTGTGTTTGTGATTGTTATTGGATTGAATTGGAAAAATTTAGTAAAACCCATATTATGTAAAATTGATTAGAAATCGATTAAATGTGTTGGAAATCATGTTTTTAGTGTTCATTATTGTTAGTGCATGATAGATACATGTTGTTTTGCATTGTATTAGTAATTTTCTGGGTGTAGGTGAAAAATTGGATGATTTTGGGTGAGAAAACGCAGAACTTTGTTCTGCAGAATTTTTTTCTGGTTTTTCCAGGTCATACGCGTATGGGTCATGTTCATACGCGTATGGACCTTGGCATTACGCGTAACATGGGCGAGGTATGGGCCAATACGCGTAACACTTCAGGGCAATACACGTATGATGGGATGCACTACGCGTATTGAAATTAAAATGGGGATTTTGGGGAAAAATGGTCTCCGCCCATACGCGTATGGCCTTGGGCAATACGCGTATGGCATGGCGAGGATTTTGGGCAATACGCGTATGGCTCAGGGCAATACGCGTATGGCCAGGAGAATGCTAAAATGGGACTTTTCAAAATATCGTTTTCGTTTTTCTTTCGTAATTTGGGTTCCGTTTATCCGATTTTTACATTCTTGGTATCGTTGTGTAGCTATTGAACTGTACTTTCTCATTATGATGATTTTGAAATTGTTAGCCGATTTAATTATATCGGAAAATCAGGAATAGTGTCGGTTGTAGACTTGTGTCGTTATAACTGTGCGTAATCGATGTGTATCATGCAAGGTGCTGTTGTATGATGTAAATGTATGTGGTTAGATGGTGTTGAGATGATTTGTGGTCGTATGGCAATTAAATGCATTGTTTTGGGCATAAGTGCAAAGTGTGATTTTGTTGATGTAGATGAATGCATTTATGGGTACATATTGAATGTCATGAGTCCTTGTATGCCAAGCATCATGATATGCATTGTTGTGACGTCTTGAGTGACGGTTTGATTCCAGAGGGAATCTGCTATAACATCGTGAGCCTTAAAAATAAGAGGTATGAATAGCCTTAAAAATAAGAGGACCGAAAGCGATGGTTATAGACGATCGTGTGCCCATGTGGGGTGTGAGCGATCCATAAACGTCGTGTGCCCGTGTGGAGTGTGAGCGACGGGGGACATCATATGCCCGATGGGGAGTTACAGTGATTTAAAGAGCGATGATTCCAGCAGAGTTCCTGAGTGAACTAGTGATGAGAAACAATGGAGGTCGGTACCGCATGTGCATATGCATAGAGTCGTTATGTCGGTCTCTTGCATTGCATAAATCATAATGTTTGTTTTATGTGTGGAATTGTGGATAAAATTGATATATGGATATGTGTTGGTGATGGAAATACGGATTATTCCTTGTATTGCCTTGTGTTTGAATTATGGTGTGAGTTGTGGTGAGAACCGTATATATGTGTATTCGTGTGTTATATATAATTGTATGCAATTATGTGATGGTTGTTTTTCTCACCTTTCTGCTGTTTTATAATTCTCTATGAGGCATTGCAGATTAGAGTTGTGAGAGGTATTTTGTGAAGCTTAGGACTTCATTCTTTTGTCGGTCGGCTCTGATATGTTACACCGGGTAGTTAGGGAGGCCGTTTGTGATATTTGTGTATTATGTATATATATCTTTTGGCTTGTGTATGTATAACTTGATGTATAACCAACTTTTCATGATATATATATATATATATATATGATATTCAGTTTTAGATTTTCCGCTTTTATTCTAAAATCTGAAATGTGGGTGTAAGGAACTGAGTTCCTCTGTTGATTGCTACCCCACTGTTGCATATCTTTATGAGCAGGTGTTGTATGAATTGTTTCAATATGATGTGATTTCCCCCGTCTATGCCATGATAATTTAAATATACTCTGATGAAATTTTGAATTTTCTTTTACTGCTTTAATTAGTTGGGGGTATAGATTAGGGGTGTTACATAAAGTGGTATCAGAGCCAGTCCGTGTCAGTTTGTGTCAGTCCTGGTCGGTGTGGTGTGTGGAGTGAGTTGTTTGTTTAGCCATAGTTTCTGTTATTGGAAATGAACAGAATATGGCTGTTAGGAATGATGCTGCTTTGGCTACTGCTATGCAAGCTATGGCTCGTGTTGTGCAGGGTGCACCTCATGCTGCGGGTAATGATGAGTTCAGGATGAACAAACCGCCTGTCTTCAAAGGAAGATATGATCCTGATGGTGCACAGATATGGCTGAAAGAGATCGAAAGGATTTTCTGAGTAATGGATTGTGCTGAGGATCAGAAGGTGAGACTGGGTACTCACATGTTATTGGAAGAAGCTGATGATTGATGGGTTAGTACCCATTGTGTGTTGGAAGCTACAGAGGAGGAGATTACTTGGGCTGTGTTTAGTATGGAGTTTCTGAGGAGGTATTTTCCTGAAGATGTAAGGGGAAAGAAGGAAATCTAGTTCTTGGAACTGAAACAAGGTAATATGTCTGTTGTTGATTATACTGCTAAGTTTGTGGAGCTTGTGCAGTTTTATCCTCATTATGCTGAAGTGACTGCGGAATTTTCTAAGTGTGTAAAGTTTGAGAATGGCTTGAGTCCTGAGATAAAGCAGGCAATTGAATATCAGAGGATTCAGAGGTTTTCTGATTTGGTGGACTGTTGTAGGATTTATGAAGTGGACGGTAAGGCCCGTTCTACTCACTACAAGAGTGTGAGCGAGAGGAAAGGGAAACAACAGTTTCGTGGTGGTCCGTATGTGACACCAGCTGATAAAGGTAAACAAAGGGATACTTTTGATCGAAGGCCAAGTGGAGGAGGAATGTATGGTCCTCTGAGGTGTTATAAATGTGGTGAGTTGGGGCATCGTCAGTTCGAGTGCAGGAAAGATATGAGGAAGTGTTCTAATTGTGGAGGTGTAGGACATGTTGCAGCTGAGTGTGCCATGAAGAATGTGGTTAAGTGTTTCAACTGTGGTGAACCTGGTCATATTAGTACGAAGTGTCCAAAACCGAAGCAGGCTCCAGCTGGTGGGAAAGTTTTTGCTTTGGCGGGAACTCAGACTTCAAGTGCAGATCGTCTGATCAGAGGTACTTGTTTTATTAATAGTACTCCTTTAGTTGCTATTATTGATACTGGAGTGACTCATTCGTTTATTTCGTCTGAGTGCGCGAAGCATTTGAATCTTGTGTTGTCTTTGATGGGTGGTGAGATGGTTATTGATACTCTAGTAATGGGGTCAGTAACTACTTCTTTGGTTTGTCTAAGTTGTCCTTTGACCATTTATGGCAAAGACTTTGAGATGGATTTGGTGTGTTTACCGTTGGAAGGGTTAGATGTGGTTCTGGGAATGAATTGGTTGCAATTCAATCGAGTTCACATTGATTGTTATCATAAGCTGGTAAGGTTTACTTCTCTTCAGGAAGACGAAGACTCGAGTTTCTTATCTACCAAAGAGTTTACGAGACTTTTGGTGGATGAAGCTCAGTTGTTTGGGTTGTTTGCATCTTTAACTGTGGATAGTCAAGTTTCACTTGATGTGTTTCCTGTTGTGTGTGAATTTCCAGAAGTATTTCCTGAGGATATTTCAGATTTGCCGCCAGAGAGAGAGGTGGAGTTTTCTATAGATCTAGTTCCTGGTACTAGACCTGTTTCTATGGCACCTTATCGTATGTCGGCGTCTGAGTTGGTTGAGTTAAAGAAACAGTTGAATGAGTTATTGGAGAAGAGGTTTGTGAGGCCAAGTGTTTCTCCTTGGGGTGCTCCAGTTTTATTGGTGAAAAAGAAAGATGGAAGTATGCGGTTGTGTATTGATTATCGCCAGTTGAATAAGGTGACGATCAAGAATAAGTATCCTCTTCCAAGAATTGATGATCTGATGGATCAGTTGGTTGGTGCTTGTGTGTTTAGTAAGATTGATTTGAGATCAGGGTATCATCAGATTAGGGTAAAAGAGGAAGATATCCAGAAGACGGCTTTTAGGACACGATACGATCATTATGAATATTCTGTGATGCCGTTCGGGGTTTCTAATGCGCCAGGTGTGTTTATGGAGTACATGAATCGTATTTTTCACGAGCATCTGGATCGATTTGTTGTTGTGTTTATTGATGACATTTTGATTTATTCTAAGTCTCGGGAAGAGCACGCGGAGCATTTGCGTATTGTTTTGCAGGTTTTGAAGGAAAGGAAGCTTTTTGCCAAATTGTCTAAGTGTGAATTCTGTTTGTCGGAAGTGAGTTTTCTTGGGCACGTAATTTCAAGTAATGGTATTTCTGTGGATCCATCTAAAGTAGAAGCATTTCTACAATGGGAGGCTCCGAGATCTGTTACTGAAATTCGAAGCTTTTTGGGTTTGGCCGGTTATTATCGAAGGTTCATTGAAGGTTTTTCTAAACTAGCACTTCCTTTGACCCAGTTGACTTGTAAAGGGCAAACGTTCATTTGGGATATTCGGTGCGAGGAAAGTTTTAATGAGCTGAAGAGAAGATTGACGACAGCTCCGATTTTGATTTTGCCGAATCCTAATGAACCATTTGTGGTTTATTGTGATGCTTCTCTGATTGGTCTAGGTGGTGTTCTGATGCAAGAAGGTAAGGTGGTGGCTTATGCTTCAAGGCAGTTAAGAGTTCATGAGAAAAATTATCCTACTCATGATCTTGAATTAGCGGTTGTGGTGTTTGTGTTGAAGATCTGGAGGCATTATCTCTACGTTGCAAGGTTTGAAGTCTTTAGTGATCATAAAAGTTTGAAATATTTGTTTGATCAGAAAGAGCTAAATATGAGGCAATGTAGATGGGTGGAATTCTTGAAGGACTACGACTTTGGCTTGAATTACCATCCTGGTAAAGCTAATGTGGTAGCCGATGCTTTGAGTCGGAAATCGTTACATATGTCCGCTTTAATGGTTAAAGAGTGGGAACTTTTGGAATCGTTTAGAGACTTGAGTTTGGTATGTGAAGTGACGTCGGATAGCGTGAAGCTTGGTATGCTAACGATTACTAATGATTTTCTGATGGCTGCTAGTGAGAAGCAGAAGCTGGATGTGAAATTTGTGGATTTGATGTTGGTGGGAGAAAAAGATGCGAATAGTGATTTTCAAGTGGATATTAATGGTGTTTTGAGATTCCGAGGTAGGATTTGTATTCCTGATGATGCGGAGTTGAAAAAGATGATTTTGGAGGAAGGACACCGGAGTAATTTGAGTAGACATCCGGGAGCGAATAAGATGTATCAGGATTTGAAGAAGATTTTCTGGTGGTCTGGATTGGAAAGAGATATGGCTCAGTTTGTTTATGCATGTTTGACTTGTCAGAAATCAAAGGTGGAACATCTGAGGCCTAGTGGTTTGTTGCAACCGTTGGATATTCCGGAATGGAAATGGGATAGTATCTCCATGGATTTTGTAACAGGGTTACCGAATACTCAGCGAGGGCATAATGCTATTTGGGTGGTTGTTGATAGGCTGACTAAATCGGCTCATTTTATTCCGATTGACATCAGTTTTCCTTTGGAGCGGTTAGCTGAGATTTACATCAATGTGATTGTGAAGTTGCATGGGATTCCATTGAGTATTGTTTCGGATCGAGATCCTAGATTTACCTCGAGATTTTGGGAAAGTTTACAGAAGGCTTTGGGTTCTAAATTGAGATTGAGTTCGGCTTATCATCCGCAAACGGATAGTCAAATGGAGAGGACGATTCAGTCGTTGGAAGATTTGTTGCGAGCGTGTGTTTTGGAACAAGGTGGTGCGTGGGATAGTTATCTTGCATTGATTGAGTTCACGTATAATAACAGTTTTCATTCTAGTATTGGAATGGCACTGTTTGAAGCACTTTATGGACGAAGATGTCGGACACCATTGTGTTGGCACGAATCTGGTGAGAGAACGGTGGTTGGACCAGAGTTGGTGCAACAGACGACGGAGAAAGTGAAGCTAATTCGATAGAAAATGAAGGCATCTCAGAGTAGGCAAAAGAGTTATCATGATCGGAGGCGGAAAGATCTTGAGTTCCAAGAGGGCGATCATGTATTTCTGAGGGTTACGCCGGTGACGGGTGTGGGTCGTGCGTTGAAATCGAATACACTTACTTCCTGGTTTATTGGTCCTTACCAGATATCTGTGAGAGTGGGTGTTGTGGCTTATAGGGTGGGGTTGCCGCCGAATCTATCGAATTTGCACGATGTGTTTCATGTTTCACAGCTTCGGAAGTATGTTCCGAATCCGTCGCATGTGATTCCGATGGATGAGGTTGAGGTCAGGGAGAACCTTACGGTCGAGGCATTACTAGTTAGGGTTTTGGATCGCGAGGTGAAGCGGTTGAGAGGCAAGGATATTGCACTTGTGAAAGTGGCGTGGGGAGGCGCTGCTGAGGGCAATTTGACTTGGGAGTTGGAGAGTCGGATGCGGGAGTCGTATCCAGAGTTGTTCGTCTCAGGTATATTTTCGAGGACGAAAATTTCTAAGTGGAGGAGAGTTGTAACGCCCCAGTTTTTGTGTGTTTTTATTTAATCGAGTTGTATTGATTATTTTATTATTATTTTATTTTATTTTCGACTTTTATCTGAAAATATGTTATTTTTCAATGTTGTGATATTTTATCGGGTTTTGGGAACGTTTGTGAGATATTTGAGTGTGGGGGGTATTTTGGTCATTTCATGATATTTTTCATTAAGTAGAAAATAGAAAATAGAAAGAGAGAAAAATAGAGAGAAAGAAAAGGGAAAGAAAGAAAAAGAGGAGAAAAGAGAAGAAAAAGAGAAATAGTAAGAAAAACTTGGAAATTCAAGAAATCGATCTCCCGACTTTTCTAAACGCGATTTAATCGGGTAAGGGTGCGAAACTCAATTATTGTATGCTTGTATATGATTATGTATGTGTGTTTGTGATTGTTATTGGATTGAATTGGAAAAATTTAGTAACACCCATATTATGTAAAATTGATTAGAAATCGATTAAATGTGTTGGAAATCATGTTTTTAGTGTTCATTATTGTTAGTGCATGATAGATACATGTTGTTTTGCATTGTATTGGTAATTTTCTGGGTGTAGGTGAAAAATTGGATGATTTTGGGTGAGAAAACGCAGAACTTTGTTCTGCAGAATTTTTTTCTGGTTTTTCCAGGTCATACGCGTATGGGTCATGTTCATACGCGTATGGACCTTGGCATTACGCGTAACATGGGCGAGGTATGGGCCAATACGCGTATGGATCTTCAATTTTCTCGGCCATCTGCCCATTTGCGTATGATACGCGTAACACTTCAGGGCAATACGCGTATGATGGGATGAACTACACGTATTGAAATTTAAATGGGGATTTTGGGGAAAAATGGTCTCTGCCCATACGCGTATGGCCTTGGGCAATACGCGTATGGCATGGCGAGGATTTTGGGCAATACGCGTATGGCCAGGAGAATGGTAAAATGGGACTTTTCAAAATATCGTTTTCGTTTTTCTTTCGTAACTTGGGTTCCGTTTATCCGATTTTTACATTCTTGGTATCGTTGTGTAGCTATTGAACTGTACTTTCTCATTATGATTATTTTGAAATTGTTAGCCGATTTAATTATGTAAGAAAATTGGGAATAGTGTCGGTTGTAGACTTGTGTCGTTATAACTGTGCGTAATCGATGTGTATCGTGCAAGGTGCTGTTGTATGATGTAAATGTATGTGGTTAGATGGTGTTGAGATGATTTGTGGCCGTATGGCAATTTAATACATTATTTTGGGCATAAGTGCAAAGTGTGATTTTGTTGATGTAGATGAACGCATTTATGGGTACATATTGAATGTCATGAGTCCTTGTATGCCAAGCATCATGATATGCATTGTTGTGACGTCCTGAGTGACGGTTTGATTCCAGAGGGAATCTGCTATAACATCGTGAGCCTTAAAAATAAGAGGTATGAATAGCATTAAAAATAAGAGGACCGAAAGCGATGGTTATAGACGATCGTGTGCCCATGTAGGGTGTGAGTGATCCATAAACGTTGTGTGCCCGTGTGGGGTGTGAGCGACGGGGGACATCGTATGCCCGACGGGGAGGTACAGTGATGTAACAAGCTATGATTCCAGCAGAGTTCCTGAGTGAACTAGTGATGAGAAACAATGGAAGTCGGTACCGCATGTGCATATGCATAGAGTCGTTATGTCGGTCTCTTGCATTGCATAAATCATAATGGTTGTTTTTTGTGTGGAATTATTAATAAAATTGATATATGGATATGTGTTGGTGATGGAAATACGGATTATTCCTTGTATTGCCTTGTGTTTGAATTATGGTGTGAGTTGTGGTGAGAACCGTATATATGTGTATTCGTGTGTTATATATAATTGTATGCAATTATGTGATGGTTGTTTTTCTCACCCTTCTGATGTTTTATAATGCTCTATGAGGCATTGCAGATTAGAGTTGCGGGAGGTATTTTGTGAAGCTTAGGACTTCATTCTTTTGTCGGTCGGCTCTGATATGTGACACCGGGTAGTTAGGGAGGCCGTTTGTGATATTTGTGTATTATGTATATATATCTTTTGGCTTGTGTATGTATAACTTGATGTATGACCAACTTTTCATGATATATATATATATATATATATATATATATATATATATATATATATATATATATATATATATATATATATATATATGATATTCAGCTTTAGATTTTCCGCTTTTATTCTAAAATCTGAAATGTGGGTGTAAGGAACTGGGTTCCTCTGTTGATTGCTACCCCACTGTTGCATATCTTTATGAGTAGGTGTTGTATGAATTGTTTCAATATGATGTGATTTCCCCCGTCTATGCCATGATAATTTAAATATACTCTGATGAAATTTTGAATTTTCTTTTACTGCTTTAATTAGTTGGGGGTATAGATTGAGGGTGTTACAAATACCACTTCATAATTAGTCAAACGACTCCTTTACTAGTTCCACTTAATATGACGCTATACATCGTAACCATTAAATCCAATATTTCTTCTCTTTTGCGTCACACCAAGAGTTAACACACTTAGAACAAGATCTTCTTATTTCCATACTTACAAATAATAATTCGTCTAAATTCTTATTATTCTGACATAACTCTTTCATCTGTTTCCTTCCACTGCGTAACCCAAATTCTAACAGTGGAACACCACGGATTCTCAAGCACTACTAAGTAGCTAACGGTCCACGGAGAAACACACTTATCCATTGGGGTCCTTACTAACCAATGGCACAAAACATTACTGACGTCATATGATAGAATAATTTCCTCGCCTACACACAATATTATAACATCGGTCCAACACTCTCCAGACGATAGAGATGCAGGAGTCACACTGTTACAACCAAAACATTCACAACTCCAAGTCCATTCTAAACTCGAACCCATATATCCAAAATAGTTTAACAACTTCCGGTTCTGGTTACCACATTCCAAATCGATTCTTCTTACGGTTTCCGACGTACTCAAGGTTCCTTGTTGATACGAGATCTCAACCAAATAACAACGTAACACCAACATAGAACTACAATCATATACGAGTCACCACTTATCAAAGCTTAAACCATTCAAGGCACAACTGTGAGATTCCATACTACTCACCAATTCACATGCTTAATTCTGGAACACCCAATTCTTACTCGTACTTGGAAAGCTAACTCTCAATTTTCCTTCTTCTGGGTAAAACACAACTGGTACCCCTCTCATGGAGCCTAAATCCAATACCATGAATTCACGAAAATAACAATTATTAATCTCTAACCAACCGCTCATACCTTATTAACACCAAAAATTAAATTACCGAAACGATCTTTACAAGATCAATACTTCATGAGTATTCTCTAACTTCGTCCTTAAGACTCGCAACAATAATACACCTAAGACCTTCTCATACTCAACACAGTTCAAAAGATTATTCCCCCAAAGTCAACTCCCTTATCGTCTGAAGAAATGGTCAACAACGCAACACCTTTCAGAATTTTCGATTTCGAAACACAAATCCTTCTTTCATTTACTTGCAATCCCATTTTCCATTCTCTGAACACTTATCAATCGGAAGAACATAAAGTAACCAAACACAGATGATAGTTTCTAAGGGATTTCACAATTACACACACATTAATCGATTCACCGTCTGAGCTAATCGGTTAACTCCTTAAAATTTAGTGCAAAGCACCATCCTTGCACGTGTTAATCGGTTAACACTATTGTACCGACTAAAAACCAGTTTCTCTTAATCCAAAAGTTGTCATAACTCAAAACCCTCATTCCGGTTTGTTCTAACCCATAACATCATTCTCAACTCGCGGCTCCTTAACTTGTGTAACATTTATTAACCATGATCCACTCAAGTTAAAACCGATAAAGTCAAAACATGCAGATAACACACTCCAACCAAGTGACAAGGCAAAATTTCAAATTCCGACGCGGTCACACGACAAAAATTCAGCGGGGTAGTTCATTCTCTGCTCATACAACTACGTTAGCGGGAAGCCAACGATGACGACACTCTAAGGTTTAAGCCACAACTTATACTTAATTCGTCCATAAGCAAAACCCAACACACAACCATTAAACGATACCACAAAAGCGATGGACATAACATGTCGAGCATACGACCTTGTTCCCTCACTTGAACTCCTTGGTGAGAATTAAAACAACAACGTTCTTAGTCCAACAAAAGGTAGATTCCTAATATTCCGATTATTCACTAATATAAAAGTTCTCTATACTTAAAAATAAATCGGGGCAATGCATCCTCTTGAAGAACCCTTCCATCACTTCCTACACACTAACCGGGATTTCTTACCCTTCACTATCCATTGTACACCACACTTACACCAAATTCACTTAACGAAAGATTCGCAACCGACAATTCTCGTTAACTATTTCCAAAACCCTTCTGGTATAAACCATTCCATGATTTATACTTAGTCCGTAATAAGTCCCGATTTGCTTCTCGTTGTTTTAACGCAATCTTACTTCTTAGGATACAATACTCAGTGCTTCACAAGGTACGTCCCTTCACACTTGTCTCAAGAATAAGAATCCATCACGTATACTTGTGACCTCGATGCTACCACTACGCTTGTTCTTAATACCAAGGTGTGACTTTCCCATTTCGCATCATACTACTAGGGCTCTCATGGGTGAACCATCCTTGATTACACTTCCTTAACTTAAGCCTCAACAACTACTCAATAGCTCTATTACACATTCGTCCAAAAATACATTCTGTTGTCATTTCCTTATAATATACCGTTAATACCATTTTCCAAACCTTATGTCCAAATATAAAATAATCATACTAAAATTTCCTTAAATCCAAGATACTTACTCTATTTCTTAATACAAAATCCTTCTGGTTCGTATCACTACACTTTCCATTACTAAGTGAAGCTCATTCTTTCTCCAACATAGCACCTTAAATTATTCCTTGGGTAATTTAACATTTCCAAATTCCAAATTGGTCTCTCATTGAATACAGAAAATCCCGATGTAATATCTCGAACTTAATTTCTCTACATAACTGAAGATACACAATTCATCTCCTACTCTTCGTCCGACACATACTTATTTCACTTGAAGCATGTAAACACATCCTTGTGTTCCTTCTCACACTTCTCTACTACTTTAGGTTCCCATAAAAGCCGAATGTCCTTAACCCTCCTCTTTTAACCACTTGGGAGATATTGTTCCGAACACATTCCTTAAGGTACTCTCGTCTATTCAAGACACCATAGCGACCTTAGAACAAAAACACCAATACTTATCTCACTTCTGGACCTTACGTCACACATTCCACAAAACAACTTTTCTTTTTCACGGAATGAGATTACTTGAAATTATTATCTATAACAGTGGTCAATCCAGCTCTACCAGCGGTTTTACATATTCCTTGATACCTTGACCAATTGTCCGCTAGAGATTCTTAACTTTTAGACTCTATCCACTCCAAAGGATTGCTTAAACCACACATTACTCTTTAATTCCATGCTGCCTAAAATTACAACTTCTACTAAAACCTCACTGAGCTGACCAAAACTCCACACTACTAACTCTTGGCTTGAGACTACTCTCACAGCACAGGTTCCGACAACACTACGGAGTCCTTGCGGTCGCTCAACCATGATTCTACCTATCACATACATAGTATTAGGTTGATCAGGCCCAACACTACGTAATATGATATTAAGAGTCATGCTGGCAAGACACACTTAAGACGCAGGAATATATTTACTTATGATGTTTCAAGGCTAGGTCGAGGACACAACCTGCTCTGATACCAACTGTAATGCCCTATATAATATATACCTAGAATAATACAATACAAGAATTTTATTTGGTACTGACACCATTATAAGTGCCTAATGGCGTAATTCACATACTTGACCATTTCTAAAACACAAACACAATCTATGGTACAAGATACGAAAACTAGCCAAAACAAAAATCTAAGATCAATATACAATATCCTCAATTGTATACAACCGATACACAGCGGAATAAGCTCAACTAAGCTTCTCTTGAAACATCCAAGCATCGCTCCACTTGTAAATCAAACCTGTGCTCAATACCTGAAAAAATAGCAACAACAATGGGGTGAGATATTAAATCTCAGTGAGTTCCCTATCATATGGATTCTCTCGGCTTTACAGGGTTCTAGCCAAATCCTAACTCAAGTTAAGGGGAAGGGAAATGACTTTGAGTTCACAATCTCACACTATATGGAAACATGTTCATGAGTTCACCAACTCAAAATATCACTAATCGATAACCTCACCAAGGCATCCCCTTTTCTCGTCCGCTTCTACGTCTAGAAGTTGACCCGAGTCATGGATCCTTGTAACCTACTTGACATACGAATGGATTCGAGTTCTACGGGCCATTAACCGTTATGAACCGTCACTTCACACGGGCCATTAACTGTCACAAGCATACGCTCAATGGGGACCGTTCGTACTGCACGCGGGAATCAAACCTGCCAAGTAGTCATGCATACATTTCAGAGGAGCTCGAGACTCATGAAACTGTAACTCAAGATAAACGGTTACGATTACGTGATCTCACACACAAACGTGATTGTATTCGACAATCACAAGGCCACAATGCCTTAAGGCCACATTCGCCTTTTCTCATAATCACAATGGTTCAACATGTTCCATACTAGTGTTTCACTCTCTCCTAGACCAATATCGTCACGGATGCACCTTTCTAAACCAAGTGCCCGAGCCTTGCCATCTAGGTTTTCTACTCTAGGCCAGAACTCGTCAAGGATGCACATCTAGGCATCGAATGCACGAGCGTCGCCATCCAGACTTTCTATCAATTCCTAGTCACAACCTAGAATCATATCATTAGGTTTGGGGTAAGGTTTCCTCACTCTTCCTAATTCATTTTAAGTATGCATATTCTCTCGATCATGTTTAACACAATTAATTACACATAGCATACTACAATTTGCATAATAGAATCACATATAATAATTCTATCATAAGTTACATAACTCTTGGTTTCCCTCCGATCATTTAATCGGGTATCAAATCAATATTTCTCACTCTTATCCCGTAGGATATTTTCACAGCTTTGCATCGGTTATAACCATGCCTCGATCGGACTTATAATCCAAAAGATATGGATTTTCAACATGTCATATAAACATTATTTTCACATAGTAGTTCACACACATTTTAAGGCATACAAGCCACTACTATCCTCTACCAAGCATCCTTAGTTAAAATCATGGTCTAACATTACCATTCAATACCTTATTGGATTATCTTTCCAAAGGCTCTGGACTCGTGTCAATCGGATTCCCGGTCCTTGAGTTTTGGTGGAATCAAAATTACATACATTACATTTCCATATTTATCTTATTAATCCATAGCATATAACCATGTTTCTACCTTACCATCATAAAGTGCATTGAAATAGCTTTCCAACGCTTCCGATCGTGCCTCAATCCGAGTTACGGATCAAACGTTATGAAGGAACCAACATGGAAAATCCGTCACGTTCGTTACTGTATTCGCTAGGCGAATCACTCAGCGAACCAAGTCAGAACCAAAAGGGCATAAAGTTCGCAAAGCGAACTCTGGGAGAACATTCGCCTTCCATTCGCTTTGGGGTTTGCTAGGCGAACCCTCGATGAACTATTCGCTTTGCCCTTCGCCAGGTTCGCTAGGCGAACCATGCGAAAATCCAGAATTTCTCAAGAGCGTAAAACACAGGTCATAAAGCCAAACTCTACCATTTCTTCACCAAAAACACTTCCAATTCATACTCTATCAACCAAAACATGTTCCAATCATAACAATAAGTATTCTACGCAGTTTATATCGCATTTCATCCGTTAGATTTCATTGATTTATCCGTTTAATCATTTCCTCTCAACTTTAACCTAACTCTATCATCTCTAATATTTCTAAACTTAAGTTCTAACTAGAACCCACCTTAGCATTGAAGAGGAGTTTGAAGAAGATGATGAATAATGATCCAAGCTTTCCCTTCTTCTTCCATGGATTTCTTCTTCTCCCTTTCTTCTCTTTTCTCTTCTTTTTCCTCTTCTTTGTTTTTCTTCTTCTTACTATCTCTTTCTCTTTTCTTATATATATATATATATATATATATATATATATATATATATATATATATATATATATATATATATATAATACTTATTATATAATATAATCCAATAGAATAAAATATCTCCAATTGATATTTTGTCATCTCACACCAATTGATCAATTATTAGAGTTATCTTAAAATACTCTCTTGAACCAATAAATATCAATCTGTCTCTTTCACTAAATAATTGATCTCTTCAGAGCTCATTAGTTGCTCTATTGATCCCAATTGACCATACTTAAAACACTTAGAGGATTCCATTAATCCAATTAACTAAAGATAGAGCACAAAGATACTTATCAGATATCTAATTGAGCATTTACATAATACGGGGTATTACAGTGAGAGTACGGTCATAATATATAATGGTGAAAAATTATGCAATGGTAGCCTAAGCAAACAACCACAATCATACAATTCATTAACATCAACTACACATGTGTTCTCGCCCACCAACATCAGCATAATCAAACAATTACATATGCAACAATGAATGCAATGTACTTAACACCAAGACTTTACATGTATGCGGTACCATTATAGATAACACGTGTCCATGTTGCTCCTAAATCTCCACCATAGGACCAAAGCACACTAATTTTTTATTATCACCATAAGTAACGCTTCAGCGATTCTCATATGGAACCAACTACTCGCTCCTGAATCCACAACAACGAACCATAACACACCAATTCGCTGCTATCACTATAAGTAATGCTTCATTAATTGCCATCTGGAGCCAGCTATTCGCTTCTAAATCCATACCACCGGACCAGAGCACACAAAAACTAGACTGAAGCTCGTACACCATGATGCATGATTCACCACAACATTCAATATCACCAAATAATCACCATACAATCACCACAATTATGCACAACATCATAATAATTAATTAATTCAACAATCAATAATAAACAACACCAAATTATCTCCAAACTATGACCAAATAGTAGCCTAATCACAACAGATCACAAAAATTAAAACTGACACTTAATTCCAAGCAATTGAATGAACAACACTCAAACAAGAAGTATAACAAATTGTCTGTCACTAGTGTGACGCCCGTCACTACCCACGTCACCTTCCATGTCATCCCTGTGACGACCATCCCATCCAATTGTGCCTGGGGACCATGAAGGTCTATCCATTAGGCAGTTGACGCTCGTCAGCGCCTCAAAAGCCATGATGACCTAGTCATCACAAGGGTGACGCCCGTCACCCTGAAGTAGAACATAGATTCTACATTTTGGCTATAAAGTTCAATTCACAACTCCAATTTTCCCTTCCTAGCCCCCAAATCGAACATCAATAAAAGGGAAAACATCATCTAACATCGATACATCGCTTATCTATCAATTAACATGCATTTTTATCAATTTAATCATGGATTTAACATGCGTCTTCACTGTCATGTCATAAATGTAAACCTCTAGATTGTGCCATATTTTTTTTTAAAACGCCGCATGCATCAGTCTTTGATAAGTGGTGTCTGCGTTCTTAAGCTTAAAGGGCATGACATTATAATAATAGTTGTAATGGTTGGACATGAATGTTGTGTTGGGTGTATCTATGGGGTCCATGTTAGTCTAGTTGTTTCTAGAGTAGGCGTCCATGAAACTCAATATTTTATAACCCAAAGACCTATCAACCAGGCGATATATTTGGGAAGAGGGTATAAATCCTTGGGACAGACAACATTGAGATCGGAGAAATCAATGCACATGCCCCATTCGTTTGATGTCTTTCTTACCAAGACTACATTAGCCATCCACGAAGGGTATTTGATATCTGCTATGAAACTGACGCTCGTTAGCTTTTATACTTCTTTCGTCAATGGTTACCCTCTTTTCCTCGCCAACTTTGCGCCTCCTTTGAGATACTGGATTAATTTCATGGTCTATGGCGAGGCGATGACACACCTAGTGTCTATATTAGAAAAATTTGAATGTGCCCAGGAGAACATATCAATGTTCTTCTTGAGTAGGGTAACCATATCCTCTTCTTTAGACTCGGACAAGGAGGTGCCTAGATCAGTGACTTGGTGGTGCAAAGGCCAATCTAAACACCATTCAAATCTTTTGTTGGGGTAAGCCTTTCACTCTCTACCCCTAACATAAGGTCCCAACTTACTGTATCGACATCACCCTCCTTTGAACAAGGGATGACCCACAGGGCGGTGGGTTCCCTCAGCATTTTCAAGCTACTAAAGTAACACTCTTGAGCGATCGCCTGGTTCTCGTTAAGCGTACTAACACACCTATCAAATAATTAGAATTTGAGGCTTCAAATAAGGGTGGACAAGATCACCCATAGATAGTTGATAGCGGGCCTTCCAAGAATGACGCTGTAAGAGGAAGTGGCGTCTACCACATGATACTTTACTTAGATGGTTCTAGCACTCGTCCTTGAGCCAAACAACGTTTCGAGTGTGACATGACCCTTAACTTGTACATGCTCCCATGAAAGGCCAATCAGGGATCCTTGGAAGGTTTCGATGATATTTGTATCAAATTGGAGCCCTTGAAAGATGTTATAGAATAATACATCTGTCGAGCTGTCAAGGTTATTCAATAATCGCTTCACATCCCAATTGGCATACTAGATTATGATGATCACGGGGTCATTGTTGTGGGGGAGGACACCAACTGTGCCTTTCCTTAAAAGGAGATTTTAGGCTCTCGGTCTCTCCCTGGAGTCCTGCAGCCTTGATAGACTCAATGTTTTTCGATAACACCTACCAAACATACTTTCTCCAGGAGGAGCTAGATTCTCCCATCGATTAAAACTTCCAGCGATGGTATTGATGTCTTTCTTGAAGCTTTGCTCAAACAGCCCCGTGAGAAGATGGTGAAAGCAATCACATATAAAGATGAGTATGGCCTATGTCAGTTTTACCAAGGATCCACGATGAACACCAATTGTACTAGCTAAAAATACAAATGCGTGACAACCGCTTACTATTAAATGTTTTCAAAGGCTTTAAGGTTAGTTATGAGGTTGAGAGCAAGCTGACGTGGGGTGAGAAACTCTATATGCATGTATTTCTCTGTTGGAGTTAGGTTATATTCTTCTCTGTTGAGGTATTTATAGCCAACATATGCCTAGATCCAAGACTTTCTAGGATATAACAACCACTATGGGAATGGATAATTGATTTCCTTAAATTCATGGAGCACAATTAACTCTCGTGACTCCCTCTATACCGTTGTTGACCAAATATAAGTTTTCCACATGATCTCGCATTATTATGGACGGAAACACAGAGGATTTGGGCGACATATCCGAAGAAATGACGTCCTATCCAAAAGAGGGACGCTCAAACCAGCAAATGGTCGATCTGGAAGGAACGATATACGATGGCCTCTTACAATTATACAACTACACAACCCCTCAAGCACGATGGCTCAAAGAGGCTGTAGTGTTTCAATTCCCTTACTCATTTGCATGAAGCTTATCTAGGCTTTACGCATACTTTCAGTTCTAGAGACTTGAGTAATTCTCCGAACAAGACTTAGATGAATCATTCTGACGAGATTTTATTAAATCACTCAGACAAGATTTTGACGATTTTTCTTGAATAAATTTAAGTGTTATATATATATATATATATATATATATATATATATATATATATATATATATATATATATATTCTCGAGCTTGAGCTATATAGTACGCCCTCCATTCCTTTTTAAATGTCACTTTTAGAATAATTTTTTGTTACTTTAATTGTCACTTGCTAGGTTTAAGGAAGTATTGATTGCACTTTTATCAAAATTACCCCTATGTTTTATTGAAGAGAGAGAAAAAGTAAAATAAATGTAGGGGGATTATAGGTAAAAGATAATTATTGTATAAAAAATAGTAATATTGATTAGCTTTTTTTGATATGTGTAAAAAATCAAAAAGTGATACTTAAAAAGGAACGGAGGTAGTACTCAAATTCAAATAAATTATTTTACGGAATTAACTTTAAACTCAAAGGTCAACTTACTTGATTTATGAATTAAGTCTACTCTAATTAAAACCAATACATTACGTATTTTAAAAAAATGAATAACATAGATATCCCTATTTTTTATGAGACGTGAAAGAGGGAATACCTCCGAAGACCATTCAAAACCTAACGACAACATTGGAAATTTAAGTTCCTATATTTACACCAATCGAAACAAAAAGAGGTAAAAAACAAAGTTAACTACAAGGCTGCAACGACTACTGACATCAACCTAAGAAACTGCTTTCCACATTCACTCTTACCTTTATCTTCTTCTCCATTCATCAAAATCCACGTAATTTCCCATCAGTATACCATCTCTACCCTCAATTTATTTCCCTAAACCGCGTCCCAGAAAGGGCATATTCGTCATTCCCACTTCCCCAATCTTTCTATTCTAGCTAGTACTTCGTAGTTCGTTCCCATTTGGAGCTTCTTTTTCCCTCCTTACATGTGATTATCGATAAACTTGCATTCATAAAAATGTCTGAAAACGGAGAAGAGAAATTACTCGCTATGGCACGTCACATAGCAAAAACGCTAGGCCATAACAACAATGTTATGGCTGATGACATTCTCCAAATATTCTCGAACTTTGATGGAAGATTCTCGAAGGAAAATCTTTCTGAGAAAGTCGCGGTTGCAGATACAGATCCCAGAACCTGCGCCGCACTGGATCACTGCCTTAAAGCTCTCGACCGTCGGATCTCTCACTACGTCTCCTCGGATCACCCTATCTGGGCGGATTCCGCTGACGCGGAGGCTTTCCTCGAAGCTGTCGACGACCTAATCGCCTCCGTCGCAGAGTGGAACCACCTCACCGCCGATAAATCCATTGCTACGTGTCTTGCACGCGCCGAGGATATGCTCCAGCACGCTATGTTCCGTCTTGAGGATGAGTTTCGATCTCTCATGGAACGCGGTGGTGAGTCCTTTGACCTAACTCAACCGTACAGCGGTTCAACTGAGAATTTACCGTTTGACTCGGAAGAAGAAGATGAAGAAGTTAGGAACGATGGGGAAGAAGAGGATCTGATTCCTGTTGCGATGCCGGTAACCGATTACGACATCGTGATTGATGCTTTGCCGTCGGCTACGATTAACGACCTTCACGAGATCGCAAAGCGAATGGTTGCTGGTAGTTTCGGAAAGGAGTGTTCGCATGTTTACAGTAGTTGCCGGAGGGAGTTCTTGGAGGAAAGCCTCTCGAGATTAGGGTTACAGAAGCTTAGTATTGAGGATGTTCAGAAGATGCCATGGCAGGATATTGAAGACGAGATTGACAGATGGATTAAAGCTTCCAATGTGGCTCTCAAGATACTTTTCCCTAGTGAGCGACGACTCTGCGATCGCGTCTTCTTTGGATTCTCCTCCGCCACAGATTTCTCCTTCATGGAGGTTTGCAGAGGATCTGCGGTTCAGTTGTTGAATTTTGCTGATGCTGTTGCCATCGGAAGCCGTTCACCTGATCGGTTATTCAGAATCCTCGACGTGTTTGAAACGTTGCGTGACCTAATTCCAGAATTTGAGGTTTTATTTTGTGATCAGTATAGTATATCTTTAAGGAATGAAGCATTGACGATATGGAAGAGATTAGGGGAAGCAATTAGGGGCATTTTCATGGAGTTGGAGAATCTAATTCGCCGAGATCCAGCTAAGGCGGCAGTTCCTGGTGGTGGACTTCACCCGATTACCCGATACGTGATGAACTACCTCCGTGCTGCGTGTCGGTCACAGCAGACATTAGAGCAAGTGTTTGAAGACTATGGACATCCTTTAAAGGAATTTCCCAAGATTGATGATAGAATGCATTCATCTTCCTCTTTGTCAGTGCAAATGGATTGGATTATGGAGCTACTAGAAAGCAATTTGGAAGCGAAATCCAGAATCTACAAGGACCCTGCATTGTGCTATGTTTTCTTGATAAATAACTGCAAGTACATTGTTCAAAAGGCTGAAGATAGTGAGTTAGGAGCACTTTTAGGAGATGATTGGATAAAAAAACACACTGCAAAAATTCGGCAGTACCTTATGCAATATCAGAGAAGCTCATGGAACAAGGTGTCTGGATTTCTAAAGATGGAGAACAGTGGTTCAGTGCCACCTAATGCCATAGCAAAGTCTATGAAAGAGAAGCTGAAATCGTTCAACACTGCTTTTGATGATTTATGCAGGGTTCAATCTTCATGGTTTATCTTTGATAAACAGCTTAAGGAAGAAATAAGAAATTCCATTGAGAAACTGTTGTTACCAGCTTATAGAAAATTCATTGGGAGGTTTCAGAGTCTTGCTGAAGTTGGTAAGAACACTGATAAATATGTTAAGTATGAAACGGAGGATATTGAAGTGAAACTCAACGATTTGTTTCAAGGAAGCAGTGGATCAACTGGTAGCAGAACACGAAGCTAAAGGTGTATGTTTTATTGTGTATGTATTTATTGTGTAGTTGTAATACAAAGTTTTGAGGGTAGTTGTAAAAGATGTATGATCTTGTATACTTGTAGTATACATATTACTATATGTTGTTCTGCTCGGCATCATTATGGTGATCGAAATTGTTTTTGCTATTGGTGAGACATGAAAACCACCCTAGTTGCAATTGTCAGCCCTTAGAATATAGGGTAAAACTTTCAGACTAGAGAAAACAACAAATCTAATTATGCAATCTTAATCAGAAGTCTAGTCAAATTTGTTATGCTTCAATACATATTGGTGTATTTGGTCCCTTGGACAAGTAGGGTAAATGAACATGGGCTTCCCCCTAAGGTCCGTTGGGGTTATGTATTGCCTTAGAGAGGAGAGTGTGACTTTCATGTGATTCCAGAAGTGCTAAGCTCCATGTATCTGTTGAGTGGGTTCTAGGACTGGATTCTTTTGTCCTAGTTCTCTCTAGTTGTGCTAGGTTAGTGAGGCGAGTCTCTTTGTTTCAAGCTTAGTCTTTCTGTTTTGTTTGTGTTTATTACTCTAGTTTCAGTGTTCCCTTCTATTAGTAAAGCCAATCTTTAATCTCAAAAGAAATGTATTAAAAAGCGTAATTGGCTTAGAGACTGTTATTAGTATAAGGGTGTATAGAAATTTATATCTAGTGTCATTTTATCAATTTCTAAGTTGTTGTTTATCATTTCCAATGTGGTCTTGATGCATTAAAATAGAAAACTTTAACCATTTAAAGTGAAATTTTTTGAGGAGTTATGAAAATTCAAAAGTTTGTTTTATGCATTTTTCCTTAGCTAGATCTCAATTTTAGTCTTAACTATAACATTGAAGCTTTCGTTCCTTAATTCAGTGCCACGTAAACCAACAATACATTTTTTTATGGACATGGATGATGTTATTCAAACTATTCATGAACATATTGAAGATGTAATCAACCACACTCATCATTAAATGGATGAAAAATTTCATAAAGCAAGTAATAATTTGGAATATTAATAGGAAAACATCTGCACTAGAATGGATAATCAACAACAAATATTAGATTCTAGACATGAATCTACTCTTTTTACCAATTTAATGGCTCAAAGTGGACTGCAAGAATCCACCAATGTTCAAACATCAACATCCTCTTTTGGTAATACCTACCAACTCTTAATTCCCCATGGTTATGGACATATTATTACCCTTATTGTTTCACCTACCATCACTATATTACTCAAGCTAGTTCCATCCTTACACACACACTACATTTTTCAATAACCACATTCAATCTAATTTTATTGCTATAATGAGAAACACAATAACAGAACCACCATCACCACCCTCATGCCATTCACAAACCTTTACAAGACCCACCGACATTAGTCCCCCAACTGCCTTTTCAAACACACCTCTTTGTACTTTTCACTTTCCATCTATACCTCTCACCGCAGATTCCCTAAACCCAACAAATCCCATTTCAAACTCTCAAATTAGAACTTGCTGTATTTGATGGTTCCGACCTTTTACAATAATTGTTTCAAGCAGAACAATATTTTAATTTTTATCCATAGCCACGTAAAAATTGTTTACCATAAGTTGCATTTTACAAGAAGGGTAAAACTTTATATTGGTATAAATAGTTGCATCAAAATCATCAATTGTTAGATTGAATTTTATTTACAAAAATTTTAGAATTACGACTGTACTACATATGTTAATCATCAGACATAATTATTTAAGTTGAAACAAGACTTTTCAATTGTTGATTGCCGGAAGGAATGTTTGGTAGAAAGCCTCTCAAGATTAGGGTTTAAGAAACTCAGCATTGAAGAAGTTAATATATTGTCATGGCAAAAAATCGAATACGAGATTGATATATGGATTAAATCTTCCAACATGGCTTTCAAGATATTGTTCTCCACTGAACGGTTTCTCTGTGATCGAGTTTTCTTTGGTTTCTCTTCTGCGGCTGATTTATCAGTTATGGATGTTTGTAGGGAATCCATACTTCAGCTGCTGAATTTCGCAGATGCTATTGCCATAGGAAGCAGATCACATGAACGGTTGTTTAGAGTCCTTGACGTGTTTGAAACAATCCGTGGCCTAATGCTAGAGTTTGAGGTTTTGTTTTGTGATCAGTATAGTGTATCTTTAAGGAATGAAGCACTGACGATATGGAGGAGGTTAGGGGAAGCAATTAGAGGCATTTTCATAGAGTTGGAGAATCTAATTCGCCGACATTCAGAAAAGGCGGCAGTTCCAGGTGGTGTAATTCACCCAATTACTCGTTACGTGATGAACTACCTCTCTGCTGCGTGTAGGTCACAGAAGACATTAGAGCAAGTGTTTGAAGACTATGGAATGCATTCATCTCACTCTTTGTCACTGCAAATGGATTGGATTATGGAGCTATTTGAAAGCAATCTGGAAGCGAAATCCATAATCTATAAGGACCCTGCTTTGTGCTATGTTTTCTTTATAAATAAATGCAAGTACATTGTTCAAAAGGCTGAAGATAGTGAGTTAATTAGCAGCACTTTTAGGAGATGATTGGATCAAAAATCACACTGCGAAAATTCGGCAGTAGCTTAAGTACCTTATGCAGTATCAGAGAAGCTCATGGAATAAGGTGTTTGGGTTTCTAAAGATGGAGAACGGTGCCTCAGTGCCACCTAATGCCGTAGCAAAGTCTATGAAAGAGAAGCTGAAATCGTTCAACATGGTGTTTGATGATTTATGCAGGGTTCAATCTTCATGGTTTATCTTTGATGAACAGCTTAAGGAAGAAATAAGAAATTCCATTGAGAAACTGTTACCAGCTTACAGTAAATTCATTGGGAGGTTTCAGAGTCTTGCTGAAGTTGGTAAAAATACTGATAAATATGTTAAGTATGAAACAGAAGATATTGCAGTGAGACTCAACGATTTGTTTCAAGGAAAGTGGATCAACTGGTAGCAGAAAACGAAGCTAAAGGTGTATGTTTTTTTGTGTATGTATTTATTGTGTAGTTGTAATACAAAGTTTTTAGTGTAGTTCTAAAAGATGTATGATCTTGTATACTTGCAGTATACATATTACTACATGTTGTTCTGCTCAGAATCGTTATGGAGGACTGAAAATGTTTTTGCAATTGTTGAGAGAGACTTGAAAACCACCTTACCTGCAATTGTCAGCGCTTAGAATAATGTAAAAAGTTTTCTAAATCAACATTCAGGATTTTGTATGCATTATGATCTGTGTTTCATTTTTTTTCTTTTTTGAGTCGGTTTTAATGTTCCGAATATGCTTGGTTCATCTCCAAACATGAGGTGTTCAATAGGCAACTCAAAAAACCTATGATGCATAGGAGAGGAAATGAAGGATTGGAAAATAAATTTAGTAAATAAATTAAAGGAAACAAGTAAGAAAGGGAGAAAATCTCTCTATTAATTATAGTCATATTAACCAATTTTCATATTATAAAAGTCATTTTCATGCTTCATTTTAAATCATCACATCCAAAACAACACCTTAAGAGATTAGCCACAATTTTTGTTGGTGAGATTGTAATAATCATTTTGTTTTCTCATTTATTTATAAAGAAAATATTTTTGTTGTTCCATTGTTTTTATCGATATTATTTTAGTGTGAGGAAAGTATATGATTCACGGATAATAATTTGTTGGCCTTCTATTAGGTGTTTTAATTTATATTTTTTTCTAACAAGTGGTATCAGAGTTTCGACACATCTCACATTTTAATTTCTATTATTCATAAAAGACGAGTCAATCTCGACGACATCAACAACAATGATTGAATTAACATCTTCAAACTACTCCAGTTGTAAGTCCCATAATGGAAGACATATTCTATAACAAAGATTTGTATAAACTTTTGCAAAATAAAGAGATGAAGTCAACCAACAAGTTTAATGATGATTTGAATTTGATAAATAGGAAAAATGTTGGACAAATTCGACAATAGGTGTTAGACGATGGCAATGATTTAGAAGTGGGTTAAATAGATCACTAATTTTTAAACAGACTCGGCGCTTAAAAAATTGTTTTCAAAAACGTGCGAAAGCGGCCGAGGATATAAATCGTCTCAAAGAACCGTTATTGGTAAGATCGGATATGCAAAATCGAATGAAATTAAATTCAATGAAAAAATGAATCAATAATTTGCCAACAAATCAATACAAGTAATGATCGCTTTGTTTTATCCGATTTCCAATGAATTGTGAAATGTAAATTTAAATTGACAATATCACAAACAGTTTGTGTGCGATCAATATGTCGAACACTTGGTATGAAAAACACCACAAGTTGAATTTCCTATGTAATGCTAGTGCAGAATTTTTCACAATTACAATCCAAGTGATTGTAATGAGTTTTCAAAACAGAATTTCAGCACTACACAACAGTGGAAATTTTTTGAACCGTTGATATCACACAAACGTTAACAACACAAATTAACGAGATAGAGAAAGAGAGAACAACACCGGATTTATTTAGGCAGTTCCCCTTTCGTCCTTGCTTCGGGTACGTCTCCCCCCAATTCTAAAACTAGAATTGAGATATGTATTATCAAGTTGCAAAATTTATACAAGAGAAGTAATAGTCACCACACACTCAAGCCTAATTATTGAAGTTGATATTATTCCCTTCTCTCCCTTTGATTCAAGTTGAATCAAGTGCATCAAACGCCTCGAACAAACCTCTGGTTACCGCTACTTTTTTGAACGAACCCACCGTTCTTCAAACCTTTCGCTCGGCTGATCTCGATCGCACGACGTTCGACCCCAAATCTTTCTACACAATCCTCCGGTTACCGCTACTTATTTGAACGAACCCGCCGTTCTTCAAAATTTTCACTCAGCTGAATCTGTGAAGATAAGATATGTGCAAAAACCTCCAAATCCTCAAGATCTTGGAGGACAAAACCCTAACGGTTTTATTCAAGAAAAACCCACTGAATTCTCAACCCAAACTAGATTCATAATCCTACATTTGGACGTTATCACCTCGACAATGCAAAAGATCAACAAAAATGAATATGTGTAATTGCTGAAGAATGCAAGTATGAGAATGAAGATGATGAGCAAAAATCAGTGTATATTTTCACTTTTCTTGTTCTATGTATGTACAATAATGACACAAATGAATATATATGATGTCAAGACCCAATAACTGAAATAACAACTTTTTGAAACACAAAGGATTAGAAAAATCAATTTTAGTGCGCGAGAGGTCGACCATAGCACTAGGGGGCGACCTGAGCACACCCGAATGTAAACACTACACAAAACTTTGAGCGATGCGTCGACCGGAACTAGGTCATGCGTCGATGCAAGGCAACCTCAAAACCAAGAATTCTTCTTCTTACAGTATGCGTCAACCGCCCCATACATGTGGATCGACGCATGGACACCCGAGAGAAACAATTTGCTATATCAACAACATGCGTCGACCTCCACATGTCTGTGAGTCGACGCAAGGACACCAAATTGCTATAAACACCTTTTGTGTGTATTTTGGTCGACGTAAACCCTTTTTTAGTTGACCTAAGGTATTCAACATAATCAATTGCACAATTTCATACACGGGATGCTCCTATATGCACAGACTCGTTTACATGGAATATTTTATGCATATTAAAGAATGAATGCAATCTAAGACGCGATGATACCGTCCAAAGTACAAGTACGAGATAATACTAGTTTTGACATCATTAAAACAAGGACTAAGAACTAAGGAACCTTTCCCTCACATACTCTCTCTTTTTTATGATAACAAAACCTTTTCAAAATCTTCAACATATCGAGTACTTTGTGAAGCATCCTCCCCTTGATTTTAATGCATTTCTCTATGACAAAAATTCTGATCTAACTTTGTGAAGCACTTGCTTTTGCATTCTCCCTCTTTGACAACATCAAAAAGATTGAAGCAATAGGTCAATCGTAATCAAAATATTCATATGTACACAATTATACTCTTTACAACGCATAAAACATCAACAACCATTCACATAAAATGTTGTTAATGCAAGAGATATAAGCATAAATAAGACAAGAAACATGGAGAAAGAAACTTAGTGCATTACACAACCAAATTTGTTCAATACAAGTTCCAAGTCAAAAGAAACCAAACACATAATAAAACACAATAAAAACATGCAAAATGAAACATGAAATGCACAACACCAACACAACTCAACCCTCTATGGTCTCCTCCCCCTATGTGGGTGACCTCTCCCTCTAAAAAAGTAATTCGGATGGGGTGCTCTTTGCTCCTCTTGGCGTTCAGTGAATTCAAGAACATTCCTGTTTAGCGTATTGAAGCAAACAGGGAGAGATCGATGTTTATTTGCAGCAGTCTCTGCCATAGTATCAAACCTTTGTAAAACAGTAGAAGCAAACAAATCAAAGTTATCACTTTGAGCTTGGATCTTACCTTGCAAAGTTGTGTACCTTTCCTCTTGAAGAGTAGCAAACTTTTGTTGTTGAAGCTGCATATTCTGTAACATCTCAAGAACTTCAAAATTGTTTGGTTGAGGTCGAGGTGGAGACGGAAGCATGTAGGATGAATCTTGATTAGTCCAGTCAGTGGTAGGAGGCATGTAGGATGAGCCTAGGTTCGTTCACCCTGTGTATTGCCACTCTCCCCAGCATTGATTGGCATAGGGATCCTTCACAGGTGAGTGACCCAACCAATCACTGTCATCATGATCATCATCAGGATGCTCAGTCTCCATCTGATGAGCTTCCTTATCCTCCTCTTCGTCTTCTTCTTCATCCTTATCTGGATTCTGAACTCTTGAACCCGAGGCTTTTGTCTTGACCAAATACCTTTGCCCTTGACGGTCCCAAAGATAACCCATCAAAGTCATGGTCTTTTGGCTAAATTCTTGATCACTCGTAATGGAGATGTATCGAACATCTTGAACAACAATCCTAGCCCTATCAAGAACACTTTGAATGAATGAACCATAACACAAAGCTGTCCCTCTACCTGATTCCTTAAAAGCATAAATTCTGCTAGCAATGTAGTATGGCCAATGAACCTTTTTCTTATTCTTCAGCAAATAGATAAAATGTTCCTCAGCTTGGTCAACTCTTGAATAACCTCCCTTCTTGGGACGGAGAATGTGAGCCACAATCCACTACAAAATCCTATCAATAGGCTTCAACCGACCGGTATTAACTGATTTAGGGAACAAATCACTAGCAATAATATCTACAGGATATGGATCCTTCAACATTGAATTCTGCGTAGATTTAAATTCATAATCTAGAGCCACTTCAGTATCAGATATTTCAAGATCAAGACTCAAAAGTGGACACATATCAAATAAATCTTTCTAAACAGCAGGATCAACCTGTAAACTCTTACCACCTATCTTATACCCAAACTCATAATCACAAATTTTTCCGTGTATACCAGTGTAAAATAATCTAACCATGTCTTCATTATAATTTGTACCACACTCTAGAAAATTATCAATCTTTTGATGACTAAGTATCTCAATAATTTCTGGGATGTCCATACGTTCAGCCACTTTCAGATAGTAAACAAATTGTTTGATGACTGACCTTTTCTTAAACTTCTTCTCATAAATTTCAGCTAATTCATCAGAAAGTAAAGACATAGCATTTACCGAAATATTCGACAGAGGTTGTGGTGGAGGTTGTGAAGTTACTGCTGTAGAAGTTGAAGCTCTAGTGGTCCTCTTTCCTGTTACTCTTGAAGAAGCCATGGAAGCTCTGTTTTTTGGAAATTGGTTTTAGGTATTGTAGAGAAATTTATTTTCCAAGGAGAAATTCTGGGTCACGCAGCGATCCGTCGACCTAAAGTCTAGGATGTGTCGACGCACACACATTGAAAATTCAAATTTCTGAACATTAAAGTATGAGTTGACGCATGGGTCAGCGCTTACAGACCCGAATCAAACATTGTCACAAGTGGAAGAGCATGAGTCGACCTATGCCCTGTTGTGGTCGACGCATGCAGTACAAACATGGAAAAATGAAAAAAATCATGTTATGTATGCATCACACAAGGATAAATAACAAGCCCAGACATATTTCCAACATAAAAGTAGATCTAGACTATCAAATAAACATCAAGATAACACTAATTATATCACAATTTCATATATATATATATATATATATATATAATACCCTAATTTTTACCCCTAAGATCCCACATGTCATTTGCATCTCATATCACAAACAAGATCACCAGTATCCATGTGTTTTTATTACTTGCTTTATATTTGATTATGTTTACTAACTTTTAACCAAAAATACCAAAAAAATATATTGCAGTGTGCCTGTTCTTTTCTCTCTGTGCGCATCCAGGGTTTTGCAGGTTTATCAAAGACAATGAAGTGATTTCAAGTCCAATGTGGCTGTTTATTCATGATCCAGTTCAGATGGAAGTTAGACCTAATCTTGGTCAAATTATCAAGAGATTTGTTTCAGTTGCAGTCATTTGTGTCAGTGGTTTATTTCTCAAGCAGTGACTGTCAAGTTGTTGTGTGGTGATATTCATCAGGTTCATCTGAGTTCATTAGTCCAGATTGTGTTCCTCTGTGGATTTATTTTCCCAGAAATTGTTCAAAGTGATTTAGAACTTATAAAATTCGGAGATTTGTCTGAACAAGTCAAGTTTGATGAATTTTCAGTCAAGGTGTGTATCAGTGGCTTGTGGTGTTGGGTTCATACTCATTATCCAAGGGTTGAGATTAAGAATCATAATTTCATGGCTGCGCGCATGTTGGTGGTAGTCAGTTCACCTCATAAAAATCAGTTCATACCCATTTCTTAAACCATTTTCTCTCATTATTCATATCCATTCATATTTCAATTTCTATAACCATTCTCATTATCCATTTAAAAAAAAAAAACCATTTCCATATTCAATCCAAATATCCTTTCAATACCCACATTTTCAAATATCCAATAACCACTTTTCATTTCCAATTCCTAAAATCCAAATATCCATATTATTTTCTATTATGCATTTCTAATCCATTTTTCCTAAACCTATTTCAAATCCACATAAAAAAAAAAAGAAACTAAATTTCTTAAATCCACATTATAATATCCATTACCATTTATTCTATTCATATTCATTACCAAATATTACAAAAAAACAACATAATGTACTACAAAGCCCATTCAAATCAAGGCCCATTTATCAAAAGAAAATTACAAAAAAAAAGCCACTTGAAACCACTTGAAGCCATGAAAAAAAAAGCAAAACAGAAAGGCCTTGAACCAAAATATCTCAGCTGCTACACGGTTACCCCACTAGCCCTTTTCAACACAACTTTGAATAAACCGAGCCAAGCCCACACACTGCAATTTCCAAACCGTTCCAAGCCATTTTCAAGCTTACACAAACGTGAGCAAAAGCTGCTACCAAGCCAACAAGCTCAAGCTGCAATTCACAAGCGCAAATACACAACTCATATGACGTCACGAATTCACAAGCAAAACGCACAGACCATGAATACAAAACGCAACAATTACAAACTGAAACGCAAGAATGAGATGAAATCGCTACATCCAAACAGGACATGAAACGCTGCGCATAAGCTGAAAAATTTCCATCCAAACTTCATTCCAAATTCATCCTGAACACCCTTCATCTCTCTCTATATAAGACCGATTTCAATTCACAAATTGAATAAGCTTGGAAAGCCAAATACATCCTGCCAAAATTGCTTAAAGCTTCAACCTCAGTTCTTTAACCTTTAACCTTCACTGCGAATTCAAAGAACCACACTTAAACTTCAGCGTCCAACACAAATTCACAGGAGCAAGTTCAACAAAACTCAAGAACAATATTAAACCTGCAAAATTCAACAATCAATCACAACCTTCACAAATTGTTTCTCAACCTTCAAAACTTCAACCAATACCTCCAATTTGTACTCTAAGCTTTATCAAACCGCAACATCAACATCAACAAACAACAACAATTCGCTCGCGAATCACAAGGTAGAAGAAGAGTGTGAAAGAGTTGAGTAATTGTACCTGAACAGCTCCGCGCTTTTCATCAATTCATCGCTGGTAATAACTTCATCATGTTTTCACGTCCTGTTGGCTTTGATTTGGAATTTAGAGAAGAATCAGACAAAATTAGTGAGAAATCCGAACGAAGCAAGGGACTGTGATCTATTTGAAGTATATTTCAAGGTTTTAAAAAAACAAAAACTCCGGCGCGGCGGAGTTATGCTTGTTCCGGCGATATTTCCAAGCCGAGAGAGAAACCTGCCGCCGCATGATGAAGAAGCAGACAATCAATTTTTTTTTCCTTCACTTTGTTTTTTTTAAGAGGTTCTTGTAACGGATTGGGCCTAGGCCGTGTAGAACCACTATTACCACCATCATTTTACTTTTCAAACCTCCTTTTCTTTTTTGCTTTTAATTTCTTTTTTTTTTCTTTTAATTTTTTCTTTAAATCTTTTTATATATTTTTTCTACTTAATACATTTTTTTTAGATTTTTAGACTTACTATTGTTTTTTTAAAATTTGTTTAGAAAAATGTCTTTTAAAAAAAAATTGTTTAAAAAAAATATTTTAATTCTTTCTTTTTCCATTTTGATTTCTTTTTTTTGACATTGTTGATTGGTTGTGTGGATCATAAATGTTAGATCCACTTTTCTTCATCTCTTTCCTTTTGATCGATGAAAGTCTTATGGATCTTAGAATTCCTTTGTTGAATTTTGATCAAGACTAGATCGCTACCTTCTTTTCTTTTCGTGCGGTATTGCTTTCGGATGACGATCTACATATCGTTCATCTAGCATGCATTAGCACAAAGATCTATTGACCGGCCTCATTGTAGGGTAATTACTCCGTAAATTACTCGGCGATTGCTTAACATAGCGCAACATATGTCCCGTATCGGAAAACGATCGAAAATTATTGATTATTTGTCTTTTGGTTCAACACTTATGAAACTTGTTGTTAGGAGGCTTTGGTCTTACCAATCCTCTAATTAGTTCTCCTTAACCTTGACCTAAGTTCAATTATTCAATAATTATTGATCACTTACTCTAACAACTAACAACTAATCACTAACTTATAACTTTTACTTTTACAATTCCTTCTTGCTCCTTATCTCTCTTTTACTTTTATGCTCCATTATTATCATTTCATATCATGTTTATATTTACGCAATTTTTCCTTTGTCCGTTGGAAGCATGTTTATGCTTCCGCAAATTTTCCTTTGTCCGTTGGACACATGTTTATGCTTCCGCAATTTTTCCTTTGTCCCTTGGACACATGTTTATGCTTATGCCTTTTTCTTTTTGTCCACTTGGACCAAAAACATTAATAAAGGCCAAAACCTCTAAAAAACTTGTGCTTCTAATCTTGGACTATGGTTACTATCCTTTGCAATGGACATGGAGTTTTGCACCTAGACCTTGGACTTCAATGCTATTCTTGGATCCTTGGACTTAGAACTAGTGCTTTTTCCCTTTACTTTGGAATTATGGTTCAAAGACTATGGAGTTTGCTCGTGTGGTTAGGCTATTCTTATCCTTAGCTTTTACTTTATGTTTTAAGATAATCACTTCTTCTCTACCCCTTCTTCAATTTTCAAAGTCTTCTCTCTTTTTCAAAACCTTCTTGTTTTCAAACGTAAAACCACTTTCATAATAAAACCTTGACATCGGTCAAGTGATTTTTAAACTATTTTTCTTTAATAAATGTCAATCCATGCTAATCATATTTTGACAATTTCAAAAAGATAAAAAAAAATACAAAACTCATCCAAATTTTTGTGTGCTTTGAGCACCTTTTTCTTTTAAACTTTTCAAAAAGAATTAGACACGAGTCATTTTTTTGATGAGATGTAAAGCTCCTAACCATGGTATTTTTTTGAAAGTATGGTCATTTTCCACTTAGATGTTGAAGTGATTAGTCTTGTTGATGTTAATCCAAGTAAATCCTCCATCTTAATGTGATGCAAATGCCTCTTTCCCATACCTTTGGGTAATTAGTTGAGTATTCTCTCTTGAGAATGACGGGTTGTCTTTTTCAAGATAAAATAAACCACAACCAATAATTTTTCATTCTTTGTACCATGAACTACGAGGTTTTGATCCTACATTGCACATCGTGGGTACGTAGGCATGAGACAATAAGTCTCTCCAAACACAAAAATATTAAAAAATATTTCTCCTCTCATCTCTCCCAATCTCTTTCAAGCAAACCATTTTCAGACCAAAAGCATGAATACATCAAAGGGCTCCTATAGAGTACTATAGATGTATTGGATGCGTAAAACCTTCCCTTTACATAACCAACCCCCTTACCCTTTATCTCTTTATTCTTTTAGAACTCTTTAGGTTTTGTTCGCTCTTTTTTCCTTTCCTTTTTGGATAAAAATAAAAGTGCGGTGGCGACTCTTGTTTATTTTTTAGTTAAGTTAACCAATAGCTTACACTCACAAATTTCCCCGCTACAATATATATATATATATATATATATATATATATATATATATATATATATATATATATACGATCAAGATAAGTCGAATAGATATGAACGATATTACCTCCAATGAAGATGAGTGATGAATGCCCTCACATAACTTGAGCTTTTCAATGTAGTTAATCAAAGTATAGACAAGCATAGATATCGAGCATACAACCATTCAATTTTAAACACGATCCGAGATATAGAGAACACCAAGTTCCCTACGGATGTTAAAGAACGGTTCTGTCGCAAGTGGTTTTGTGAAAATATCGGTAAGTTGATTCTTGCTATCAATATGCTCAAATACGACATCACCTTTCTCTACATGATCCCTAAGAAAATGATGGTGAATTTCAATATGTTTCGTGCGTGAATATAGTATTGGATTTTTGGTTAAGTTAATGACGCTTGTATTATCACTCAAAATGGGAATACGTTCAAGTTTAACATTGAAGTTGAGTAATTGTTGCTTGAGCCACAAGATTTGGGCACAACAACTACCTACCGCAACGTATTCCGCCTCGGCTGTTGACAAAGCAACGAAAACTTGCTTTTTGTTATGCCAACTCACTAAGGAATTTGAGAAGAAATGACAAGTGCCACTAGTGCTTTTCCTATCCGATTTGCAACCGGCAAAGTTGGAGTCGGAATAGCCAACCAAAGTGCAATCACTTCCCTTGGAAAACCAAAGCCGATACTTTAGAGTACCACATAGGTATCTAAGTATGCGTTTGACGGCTTTTAAATGTGATTCCTTGGGACATGATTGATATCGAGCACACATACATACACTAAACATGATATCCAGTCGAGACGCGGTAAGATAGAGAAGAGAACCTATCATACCTCTATATTTCTTAACATCAACGACCTTACCATTCTCATCTCGATCCAAGTTTACACATATAGGCATTGGAGTGTCAATTGCTTTAGAGTTAGCCATGTCGAAGCGCTTGAGTAGTTCATAGCAATAAATCGTTTGGCTCACGAACGTTCCTTCTTCGAGTTGTTTGATTTGCAGTCCGAGGAAGTAGTTTAGCTCCCTCATCATGCTCATCTCGAACTCACCCTGCATCAACTTAGAGAATTCCTTGACCAATTCCATGTTAGTAGATCCAAATATTATATCATCTACATAAACTTGTACTAAAATGGAGTGTTTTCCTTGACGCTTAATAAAGAGGGTTGTATCAACCCTCCCTCTTGAGTATCTTTGGTCTAGTAAAAATTTGCCAAGACGCTCATACCAAGCCCCAGGGGCTTGTTTGAGACCGTACAAAGCACGTTTAAGCTTATAAACATGATCAGGATACTCATGTGATTCAAAACCAGGAGGTTGAGATACATAGACCTCTTCATTAATGTATCCGTTTAAAAAAGCACTCTTTACATCCATTTGAAATAATTTGAAATTTTTAGAACATGCGTAGGCAAGCAATAGGCGAATAGCCTCGAGTCGAGCAACATGAGCATAAGTTTCCTCATAGTCTATGCCCTCCTATTGGTAACACCCTTGCGCCACTAAGCACACTTTATTCCCTGTTATAACTCTGTTTTCATCAAGCTTGTTCCTAAACACCCATCTGGTGCCAATTACTCGATGGCCTCGCGGAGGGGGGACAAGGTCCTAAACCTAATTTCTTTTAAATTGATTTAATTCCTCTTGCATTGATAAAAACCAATGTTCATCGAGTAATGCCTCTTTGGATTTTTTAGGCTCAATCTGAGAGACGAAAGCAAAGTGATAACAAAAGTTACTTAGCTTGGATCTCGTAGTTACTCCCTTTGATATGTCTCCGGGTATTTTGTCGATGGGATGATCCTTATATGATTTCCAAGCTAGAGGAAGGTCATCATTGCTAATTGGATGATCCTCCTTAATCTCTTTGGGATGGTGATCTTTCTCCTCCTTAAGTTTCACTGATTCAGGTTGATCAGTCCTTTTTTTCAGTGTCCTTGAGTATGTCTTCTGAAGATACACCTGCACCATGAGAAGAAATACCTTTTTTTTGACATTTTTCGGAGAAGATTCATCAAAAGTAACATGTACAGATTCTTCAACAGTAAGTAACCTTTTAGTGTATATCATATATGCCTTACTAGTTTGAGAGTATCTAATTAAGATACCGTCATCGGCCTTTGAATCAAACTTACCAAGGTTCTCCTTACCATTATTCATCACAAAGCATTTACAACAAAAAGCGTGAAGATATGATACCTTAGGCTTCCTTCCTTTCAAAAGCTCATATGGAGTTTTGTTGAGAATAGGACAGATAATCACCCTATTCAAAACATAACAAGCCGTACTAATGGCATCGGCCCAAAAGTGTTTAGGAAGGCCACTCTCATTGATCATAGTTCTTCCTAATTCTTCCAAAATTCAATTTTTACATTCCACTACTCCGTTTTGTTGAGGAGTACGTGGTGCATAAAAATTATGATCAATGCCATTATTATCACAAAATTCTTCAAAGAGGTGGTTTTCAAATTCACCTCCATGATCACTTCGAATTGTTACAATGCTTGTGTTCAATTTGTTTTGAGAGAGCTTGGCAACCTTCTCAAAATCTGAAAAAGTATCACTCTTGCTTGCTAAGAAAATAATCTAACAAAACCTAGAGTAGTCATCTACAATCACAAAACCATAGTAGTTACCACCCAAGCTTTTAATCCTAGATGGTCCAAAAAGGTCCATATGGAGGAGTTCAAGGGGTCTCGTTGTTGAAACAATATTTTTAGATATAAATGAGATCCTTGTTTGTTTCCTTATTTGGCACGCATCACATAAGTGATCTTTTGAAAATTTGATTTTGGGTAAGCCGACTACTAGATCCTTAGAGACTACTTTATTTAGCAAATCGAAGTTGACATGCGCTAGATGTCTATGCCATAAACATGAATCTTCACTCATGGTGACAAGACACTTAGTGCTACTCAAAGATACTTCACTCAAGTCAAGTATATAGACATTATTAACCCTCAAGCCTTTAAACATGTCATCCTTCTTATCATTATTTTCAATTATGCAGCAATCTTTTGAAAATGAAACTTTATAACCTTTGTCGCATAATTGACTAATGATAATAAGGTTGTGTTTAATACCCTCAACTAATATCACGTATGAGATAGTAATAGAAGAGGGATTACCTACACTACCGTTACTGAGTAGTGCCCCCTTGTTGTTGTCCCTGTAGGTCACAAATCCTTTCTTCTTTGCCACAAAGTCAATGAATAAGGAAATGTCTCCCGTCATGTGCCTTGAGCATCCACTATCGAGAACCTATCTTCTCTCTGTAGACTCAAGACATTGTTCCTACACAATTAAACAAGGGAAGTAGGTACCCAATTTTTATTGGGTCCTTGTTTGTGAGAGAATATTTGGTTGCATTTGGGCAACCATTGGAAAATTCCTTTAGGAACTAAAAATATGCTAAAGAGGCATTTGGAAATGGTATGACCCCTCTTGCAACAAGACAAGCAAGTAAGGTTAACATTGGTGTTACTTTTGCTAATTTGATATCTAATCACATAAGTGTATTTTTTATAAGGATTATTCATGCTTTTTCTAAGATGTGATCAATCAATAGAAAAAGTGACTTTTGGTTCTAAAGCCTTGTCTAGTTTGGCTTTAAGAATTTTCACCTCTTTTTTCCAAATGTGACAAGTTTCACAACCCCAATTTAACCAAATACTCTTTTCATCCTCAATTTTTGCTTTTTTTGCTTCCACCATAGAGTTCTTAAGAGCCTCTAATTCCTTTTCGGAATCGGAGATATTTTTCTCAAAATGTGAGAAAATTTGTTTGTTTGAAGCTAAATGTTTAAAGGCTTCTTTAGCCTCATGGTGTAAAGTATCAAAAGCATTTTGTAATTTAGAATGAGACATTTTATTAGAGTGTTCATACTTAGCATGTGTTACCTTTTTCTTCTTCTTTTGATGAGCGAAGAGACAAAGGTTGATGGACTCGTCTTTGTCACTTGAGCTATCTTCACTATACGACTCACTATCACTTTCCCAAGCAATGTAAGCTCTTCTAGGTTTACTTGATTTCTTTTGTTGATGATTCTTTTCCTTCCCCTTGTCTTTCTTCATCAATGGATAATTCGGCTTATAATAACCGACTTTTCCATAATTTTAGCAAGAACCTTTTGCTTTACCACTCCTGTTTCCTTCATTCTTAGAGGACTTTGTTTGTCGTCGAAAGTTGATGAGAGTCTTGTCCAAATGTTGAATACCATTTTTCCTTATATAACGATTGTACTGCCTCACAAACAGCCCCATATCTTCATTCATATCTTCATCATCATCACTCGATTCACTACAACCTTTTGCGGAGGACTTTGAGCTAGAAGCCTTTAGATCTATTGACTTCTTGTCTGCATCTTTGGCTTTCTCTTTCTTTTCCTTTTTCTCATGTTGGTCGAGACTAATGAGCACTTGCTCATGTTCCTCAAGCTTGCCAAATAAAGTTGTGATGTCCAAAGTCATGAGGCCATTAGCTTCCTTTATGGTCGTGACCTTTGGTTGCCACTCCCTAGTAAGACACCTCAAAATTTTATTAGTAGCAACATCATTGGAAACTGGTCTACCAAGTGAGTTTAGCCGATTGATTAAATGAATAAATCTCTTTTGCATATCAGCAATGGTTTCACCATGCTTCATGTGAAAGAGATCAAACTCTTGTGTCAAAGTGTTGATTCGAGCTAGTTTGACATCATCAGTTACCTCGTGGGCAACTTGCAATGCGTCCCACATAGCTTTAGCAGTAGTACAATGTGAAACTTTATAATATTCATCAACTCCTAAAGAGGATATGAGAATATTTCTAGCTTTCCAATCTTAGTTATAATTTTTTCATCTTCTTCGTTCCATTGTGCTTCCGGCTTAGGCACAACAACGTTATCCGCATTGGTCATAGTAATTTTAATAGGACCATTTTGTATAACGTTCCATACCTTTCTATCAATAGAATTGATATACATGCGCATACAATCTTTCTAATAACTATAGTTCTCATTGTTAAAAACCGGTGCTCTATTGTACGCCCCCTTTTGGTTCGTTAGCTATTTTCTAAAAAGTTATATGCGAAGCACTAGATGAACCGGTGCTCCTAATACCACTTGTTAGAAGATGACAATGATCTAGAAGGGGGTTGAATAGATCACTAATTTTTAAACAAAGTCGGCGCTTAAAAAATTGTTTTAAAAAATGTACAGAAGCTGCCGAGGATATAAATCATCTCAACAAACCGTTATTGGTAAGATCGGATATGCAAAACCGAATGGAATTAAATTCAATGACAAAACAAATCAATAATTTGCCAACAAATCAATATAAGTAATGATCACTCTGTTTTATCCGATTTCCAATGAATTGTGAAATGTAAACTTAAATTAACAATATCACCAACAGTTTGTGTGCGATCAATATGTCGAACACATGGTGTGCAAAACACCCCAAGTTGAATTTCCTATGTAATGCTAGTGCAGAATTTTTCACAATTACAATCCAAGTGATTGTAATGAGTTTTCAAAACAGAATTTCAGCACTACTCAACAGTGGAAATTTATCGAACCGTTGATATCACACAAACATTCACAACACAAATTAAAGAGATAGAGAAAGAGAGAACAACGCCAAATTTGTTTAGGTAGTTCCCCTTTCGTCCTCGCTTCGAGTACGTCTGCCCCCAATTCTAAAACTAGATTTGAGATATGTATCATCAAGTTTCAAAGTTTATACAAGAGAAGTAATAGTTACCACACATTCAAGCATAATTGTTGAAGTTGATATTATTCCCTTCTCTCCCCTTGATTCAAGTCAAATCAAGTGCATCAAACGCCTCGAACAAACCTCCGGTTACCGGTACTTGTTTGAACGAACCCATTGTTCTTCAAACCTTTTGCTCGGCAGATTTCGATCGCACGACATTCGACCCCAAATTTTTCTACACAATCCTCTGGTTACTGCTACTTGTTTGAACAAACCCACCGTTCTCAAAGCTTTCACTCGGATGAATCTGTGAAGCAAAGATTTGTGCAAAAACCCCCTAAATCCTCAAGATCTTGGAGGACAAAACCCTAAAGATTTAATTCAAGAAAAGCCTACTGAATTCTCAACCCAAACTAGATACACAGTCCTATGTTTGGACGTTATCACCTCGAAAATGCAAAAGATCAACAAAAATGATTATGTCTAATTATTGAAGATGCAAGTGTGAGAATGAAGATGATGAGAAAAAATTAGTGTATATTTTCACTTTTCTTGTTCTATGTATGTACAATAATGACACAAATGAATATATATGATGCCAAGACCCAATAATTGCAATAACAGCTTTTTGAAACACAAAGGATCAGAAAAATCAATTTTAGTGCGCAAGAGGTCGACCATAGAACTAGGGGGGTCGACTTGAGCACACCCGAATGTAAGAACTTTACAAAACTTTCAGCGATGCGTCGACCGAAACTAGGTCATGCGTCGACGCAAGGCAACCTCAAAACTAAGAATTCTTCTTCATACATTATGCGTCGACCGCCCCATACATGTGGGTCGATGCATGGACACCCGAGAGCAACAATTTGCTATATCAACAACATGCGTCGACCTCCACATGTCTGTGAGTCGACGCAAGGACACCAAACTGCTATAAACACCTTTTTGTATGTATTTTGGTCGACCTAAACCCTTTTTGAGTTGACCTAAGGTATTCAATATAATCAATTGCCCAAATTTCATACACGGGATGCTTCTATATGCATAAACTCATTTACATGGAATATTTAATGCATATTAAAGAATGAATCCAATCTAAGATGTGATGATACCGTCCAAAGTACAAGTACGAGATAATACTAGTTTTGACATCATTAAAACAAGGACTAAGGACTAAGGAACCTTGCTCTCACAATAGGTAGATCAAAGTGTCTTTCATTATGTTGAGCAAGAAATACTTGTGTACACGTTATAGATGACACTAGAAACCTTGTACGATAGAAAGACAACCCATAATAAAGCCTCTACTATTCGACGATTGGTGAACGTCAAGTACAATGAAACCCGGAGTGTTTTCGAACACTTGAGTGGTTTTCAAAGATTGATAAATTAACTCAGTAATATGAAGATGATGCTTGATGATTAATTACAAGCATTGTTATTAGGAAGTTCCTTGCCAGACAATTGGGACACACTTTTTGTTTCATTGAGTAACTCAACGTCAAAAGGTGTTCTAAGATTGGACATAATCAAATATAACATGTTTAATGAAGACTCAGGAAGGAAGGAACAAAGAAATCCCTTAGAGTCTGAGGCGCTTGTCACAAAGTATCGTGGGAGAAATATCCACAAGAAGTTCAATACTAGAGACAAGTCAAAGGCAAGTATATAGATGATCTCAGGGGAAGAGTGTAGACAAGAAAAGATGTAGAATGTTATTATTGTCACAAAAAATGTCACATGAAGAGAGAATGTAGGAAGATAAAAAAAGAGCATAAAGAAAATGGTGGTGCGAGTAACATAACACCTACTATTTTTCAAGGTAATGAGGTAATCTTCATTTGTGATGATGGTCATGTTAATTTGACATCACAAGATACATGTTGGTTTGTGAGTTCTAGTGCTTCATTTCATGTAATATCATGAAGGGATTTCTTTTCCTCCTATATAAGCGGTGATTTTGGCCATGTAAGGATGACATGATAATACATCCAAAATTATGGGGAAAAAGATATATTGGTCTAGAAATAAACACTGGTTATTATGTAACACCCCACTTTTCCCTTTTAGAAAAATATATAAATAATACGAAAATAATCAGAGTTCCCCTCACAAGTAGGATGTCACACCATTCAAAACATAACATGAAGTCTCAATTACTCCATTCTCTTCTTTTCTCATAAATGAATTAAAACAGCGGAAATAATTATTTTATCCAAAATCACGGCACCAATGCCACATAAAAAATCTCCACATACTCGTGGTCCACAATATTTTAAAAGAATAGTGATAGGTAACAAAATCAAATAAAGAATAACAATTAATGAAGACTCCCAAATCCCGTCAGAGCGACTCCTAAGACTCGATCAGGCCACACACACTTCATGCACTACTCAAGTACCTGGATTATCTGTACTTCCCAAGAAGCACAGACACAAGAAACAACAAAGGGGTGAGAACTACATTCAATAATTAACGGTGTATAATACATGTTAAGGAGTAGTAATCACACATTCACACATAAACAACACACAATCACGACATACTTGTCACTTTCATTTATGATTCACCAAACACATAATAATGCAATGCGACTCAATGACATTGACATAATGCATGTGGTACCAATACACCATGGTTCATTCAATCGACCCCGATTCCTAATAGAATCCGGATAAATCACATACACTCCCACTGAGCAATGATTTATCTCCATCACAACTCCACATTGGAGTCCGGACAATACTAGGCACCCATCATGGATTCCCACCTAGCTGTCTCCACCAGACACATCATGAAATGCATGACACAGATTATGCACAAAACACATGTATAATAACAATTATACATCTTCACGATCCTCCTGATCACACGCGAGATACACACTCACCGTAATACACCATAGTATTACCACACATGTCCAATCAATCCAGCATAACACGCACAATCAAGGAAAATACCTCACGTGGCCTTCATTAGCTACTTGTCTGATTAGTCCACCTAAATTCAATTTTTAATTATTTCTACTACCATTCCTAGGTTCAACAAGTTCTGACACCTATCATAACCTCTCAGACCCAAAGGAACTGCATCGGACGCGAAATCGGGAAAGAAATCGCGAACACAGCAAAATTCTGCACCTCTGCTGGTCATACGCGTATGGCCTTGCCCATTACGCGTAATGCCCAGCTCACTCGCCCCCCCAGCTACGCGTACCCAAGCGTAACACCCACTCTACAGCTTGCCATACGCGTATTGCCTAGAGTGTTACGCATATGAGCAGAGACTGATTTCTCTCTAGAATCCCATTTCCAGATCTCTTACGTGTTTTGCCCACCGAACCACCTTGCCATACGTGTATCACCTAGCCAATACGCGTAATGACCCTCTGGCACGCAATGCCTTACGCGTAACACCCCCTCTGTTACGCGTATGGGCAGAGTCTGTGAAAATCCCAACTTTTCATATCAGTCTGAATTCTACCACTGTGATCTCACTTCTAACATCCAGATCTGTCCTGAAAATCATTCTACATTGATTTTAAGACCCATAATTTCACATTACCTCATTCTCCTATTCTTACTAATCAGTTTAATGTTTCCTAGATCTAAATTCGTCACTCTCAACCTGCAACAAAACTAGATCTGCAAACACAGTTATACAACAACAACAACACAACAGAGTTCAATTATCATAATCGCACGAATTTCAGATCTGTATCCACATCATATCATTGGTTTCATAGCATTCATACACATACAATCAAGCAGACATTCAGATTCAGACATAACACGAAAATTCTAAGAGGGGAAGGAACCCCACTACCCTCTCATGGTATTAACACCTATTTTGAACCCATTCTCCCCCCTTACCTCGAATTTAGTCAGAAAATCCTGCAAAAATTTGGTGATGGAATGCCCTAGTCCTCCCTCTTGTTCTTCCTGCTCTCACTCTTTCTTGGTGAAAATATGGTTATGATTAAATCTGTCCCTAAACTTGATTAATGGCTTAATTCCTTATTTTACTCCCACTAACATATTACTAATTAAATATGATTTTATTTAATATTAATAATATTGGATAGTAATACTAGGAATAATAATAATACTACCCATAATAATAATAATAAGACTCTAGTTCATCCCAAAAAAAACTTTCAATTGAGTGAAATAATCTAACACAAAAAGAGTACATTGCCAGAACTTGTATAGGTCTTCTTGAATATCAGAGATGTGAAACACATCGCTCTGAGAGAATCGCATACTCAAATTTGCCTTAACCCCATAAGCAGTTGGAATCCAAAGAACATATTTTTCAATGAATTCAGAGATCGAGCAAAAAAGCCACATAAGGACCATCATGTTGCATCGTGTCCATGGGGCATGAAGTGGATTAGTAGTTAAGGGTTTGACGAATGTTTTGTCAATGAAGTGATGCTTGTTCTTTGAGATGAGAGTGATTTCCATCGATCTTGACTATGTATGGTAGTTCTTGGCATCAAGAAGATGGGAAACCAAAGTGAGGGCTGGATTCTCATTTGGATGGAGATAATAGGAATTGCCGGAATTTGTGGAAAAATCAAAGTAATTCTAGGCAATCATTGATGAATGAGAAGAGAAGATAAGAAATGTGCACGAGAGAAATAATAACTACCAGAATATATAAGCTTCAATACCATGTTGAGGTAAAACGCAGGAGAAACACCTAATGGAATAATCTTTTCTCATTATTGTGAGAGTCAACTTTCTCATTACAAACAAAATAGGAAGTTGTGGCAAATATAGTTGAAACTCTTAGAGAAAGAAAAAAAATATATAGTTACAACCCTCTAAATATATAACAAACAATTAATAGAAAAATAAAATAGATCTATAAGCTAAAACCAATAACTAGAAAGGCTCATTATACTTAACAAAAGCTCTACAATTTTGCAGGATTCACTTATTTTACCAGGAGACTATGAACTATTTTCATACAACCGGTTATATTTAATAGTAACAATTGCATCTAATAATTCAAAAGGGAGTTTAATAAATTTTTTCTTCTTCTAAATAGTTACTCCCTCCGTCTCACAATATGTGTCCTCTTTCATTTTTTTATTTGTCTCAAATTATTTGTCCCTTTAGAATACCAATGTAATATTTATTATTTCTTTCCACTAACTTACCCTTATTTATTATATTTTAATTCATTTAACTACTCCACTGTTGAAATATTAAATTAGATTTGATATGATTATATTTGATTAGATTTAATATTTAAATATAATCCAAGTTGTGTTAGCCCAAGCCCAATTAGGGTTGTATATAAATAGACCTAGCTTGTATCATGATTTACACACAATAGAATAATAGAATTCCTTATTTTTCTTATTCTCTCTTTCTCTCCTCACTAAAAGTGCCTCACGCACTAACAAATTGGTATCCAGAGCTTCCGGTTATTGTTCTTGATCAAGTTTTCAAGAATTTCACGTCAGAGATCGTGTTTCTAGGGCAAGTTAATCAACCGCGGCGAAGATGACTGGTGATAAGAGCATTCCAAGTTCCCTTCCAATGCTTGACGGCAAGAATTGGATTCGATGGAAAAAACAGATGCAAACCTTATTTGGCTTCCATGAAACCCTAGAAGTGGTTAATGGTGGCGTTCCTGTTTTGGCTGCAAATGCAACCAAAGAACAGAAAAAAGCTCACAACGAAGTCAAGAAGAAAGATTGCAAGGCTGCTTATTGCATTCAGACGGCGGTCGATGCTGCTAACTTCGACAGAATCTCTCATACTGAAACGGCGAAAGAGGCATGGGATATTCTGGTGAAGTATTATGAAGGAGGTGAGAAAGTCAAGGTTGTAAAGTTACAAACTTTGCGTCGATAATATGAGTTGTTGTCGATGGGAGAAGACGAAAAAGTTGCAGAATATGTGTCGAAGGTTCAGAAACTCGTCCATCTCATGAAGGGTTGTGGCGAAACCATAACTGATAAGATGATAGTTGAGAAGGTAATGAGAACGTTAACCTCTCACTTTGATCACGTTATCGTAGCTATTCAAGAATCCAACAATCTTGAAACCCTAAAAGTGGAAGATTTGGTTGGTTCGTTGGAGGCGCATGAGATGAGAATTGTCGAAAGAAAGGGAGTTCAGGATTCGATACAAGCACTGCAAGCTCAGTCATGGAAAAGGAATGGTGGTTCCAACAAATCCAAAGGCAAATTCGACAAGACTCAAGGAAAGAAGTCTTGGTCGAACCCTCATAAGAATCAGGTCGAAGATAGAGATTCTGAATCCTCGAAAAGAGGAGGAGGAAACTATCGAAAGGACAAAGAAGATAAGAAAGGTATAGTGTGTTATAACTGTGAAAAGAGGGGTCATTTGGCCAAACATTGTTGGTACAGGAAAGACAATAGATCTGAAAAAGGCAAGGACGAAGGAGCGAAACTTGCACGCCAAGATTCAGATGATTCTGAAGGTGGTATGGTGGTTATGGCTGCAGTAGCAGATAACCATGTCGAATCTAAGATCTGGTTTCTCGACTCAGGCTGCTCAAATCACATGACTGGTCGAAAGGAGTGGTTGGTAGATTTTGAGGAGTCGAAGAAGAGCAAGATAAAACTTGCTGATAACAGTTCGTTGCAAGCAGAAGGCACTGGCAACATAGTTTTTCATCTAAGTAATGGAGCGAAAGCTATGATCAAAGATGTGTTTTATGTACCTGGAATGAAGTGCAACCTGTTAAGTGTTGGACAACTGGTCGAAAAAGGCTTCTCAGTTGTCATGAAAGATGGAGTATTGAAATTGTTCGACACCCAGAACAATTTGGTCTTGGAATCTCCGTTGTCGAAGAACAGGACGTTTAAGACCATGATCAGTTCGACTGAAGTACAATGTCTAAAAACTGTTGTCGACCACAAGGATAGTTGGTTGTGGCATTTGAGGTTTGGACATTTAAACTTTCGATCACTCAAACAGTTAATTACTCAAGATATGGTATCTGGTATTCCAAGTCTTGAGATGCCTAACAAACTCTGTGAAGGTTGTTTAGTCGGAAAGCAATCCAGAAATTCTTTCGTTTCGACTATGCCAATGAGATCATCCTGCATTCTCGAAGTTGTACATTCAGATGTATGTGGTCCATTTGAAGAACATACCATTGGTGGAAACAGATATTTTGTTTCTTTTGTCGATGAGTTTAGTCGAAAGTTATGGATCTATGTGATCAAGAGAAAGGACGAAGTATTTGAAATCTTTAAGAGATTCAAGATGCTTGTCGAAAACCAGAGTGAGAAGAGGATCAAAGTTTTGCGAATAGATGGAGGTGGCGAATACACTTCGAAGATGTTTGAAAAATTCTGTGCAGAAAATGGTGTTGATCATGAGGTAACTGCTCCTTATACTCCTTAACATAATGGAATTGCAGAAAGAAGAAACAGAACCATAGTGGATATGGCGAGATGTATCCTCAAGCAGAAGAATTTGCCAAAATCTTTATGGGGTGAAGCTGTTTCGACAGCTGTTTATATTCTGAATAGGTGTCCTACTAAGCAATTGAAGAACAAGGTTCCTGAAGAAGTATGGAGTGGCAAACGACCATCAGTGAGTCATCTGAAGGTGTTTGGCTCAATGTGTTACAAGCATGTTCCTGATGCAAGAAGAAGGAAGCTTGATGACAAGAGTGAACCTATGATTCTGGTAGGATATCATAAGACTGGTGCATACAGGCTATTCAATCCAATTAATGAGAAGATTGTGTTAAGTCGAGATATTATGAGTGATGAAAATTCTGCCTGGGATTGGAATTCTAGTAATTCAATTAACATGCCACTGATGAGCTATGGTTTCGACGAAGAAAATGAAGTTGAAGAAATTGCTGAGAATCAAGTCGAAGTCGAAGTAGAAGCAGTTGCTAACATTCCTAATACAGAGGATGTGGCTTAAACAAGCCAACGACCTCGACGAAATAAAGTTCCTCCAGCAAGACTTCATGATTATGAAGTGACTGGTGATGATGAAGTCACACCAGATGGCGAATTAGTTCATTTTGCTTTACTTGCAGGTGCTGAACCAATCAACCATAACGAAGCTTTAAAGATTCAACAGTGGAAGTTAGCTATGGTCGAAGAGTTACAGGCAATCGAAAGAAACAACACATGGGAGTTAGTCGAATTGCCAGTACATACAAAAGCTATCGAAGTAAAGTGGATGTTCAAGTTGAAACACAATGCTGATGGGTCGATAGCTAGACATAAAGCAAGATTAGTAGCTCGAGGGTTTCTTCAAAGAGAAGGACTTGACTACTCTGAAGTATTTGCTCCAGTAGCAAGACTAGAGACAGTTCGACTAGTGGTAGCATTAGCATGTAACCAAGGTTGGTCGACATTTCACTTAGATGTGAAGTCAGCATTTCTGAATGGTCCATTAGACGAAGAGGTCTATGTCACACAACCTCCTGGGTTTGTGATTCAGAAGGAAGCGAGTAAAGTATATAAGTTGCACAAAGCGCTCTATGGCCTCAAGCAGGCACCTAGGGCATGGAACAAGAAGATCGACTCATACTTAGTCGAATTGGGATTTGTAAAATGCAAGTCTGAGTATGGTGTCTATGTTCAGGTTGTAGCACAAGATATAACAATCATCTGCTTATATGTCGATGACTTGTTAGTAACTGGAAATAGCTTGAAGAACTTGTCGAAGTTCAAAGAGCTGATGAAGAAGGAATTTGAAATGTCAGATCTGGGAAAATTGTCTTATTTCCTAGGCATGGAATTTCATATGTCAAAGCAAGGTATGGTGCTGCATCAAAGAAAGTATGTCAAAGAGATACTCAAGAGATTCAGAATGGATGATTCGAATCCTGCATCCTCACCTGTCGAACCAAACTTGAAGTTGGAGAAGCATGGAGAGGAAGACAAAGTTGATGTAACTTTGTTCAAACAAATAGTTGGATCTCTGAGATATGTGTGCAATAGTAGACCTGATATAGGTTTCGCAGTCGTATTAGTGAGCAGATTCATGAGCGAACCAAGAGTGTCACACATGAAAGCTGCAAGAAGAATTCTAAGATACTTAAAAGGAACGACAGATTGTGGAATTATATTTCGACGAGAATCTGAAGGCAAAGGAGCAATAGTTAATTGCTTTTCAGATGCTGATTGGTGTGGAGATAAGGAAGATCGAAGAAGTACAACTGGCTATTTCTTTCAAGTATTTGGTGCCCCAATCTCATGGTGTTCGAAGAAGCAACCTGTGGTGGCATTGTCATCGTGTGAAGCTGAATATATAGCAGGATCCTATGCTGCATGTCAAGCAATTTGGATCAGATCAATACTTGAAGAAATGGAGGTCGAAGTGAAGAAACCTCTTGTGTTGCAAATCGACAACAAGTCAGCAATAAATCTGGCGAAGAATCCAGTTCTGCATGGAAGGAGTAAGCATATCGAAGCCAGATTTCACTTCTTAAGGGAAAAGGTAAATCGAGGTGAACTTGAAGTTAGGCATTGCTCAAGTGAAGCACAGTTGGCCGACATTTTCACCAAAGGATTGAAGATCGACAGATTCCTAAATTTGAGAAATAAATTAGGAATAGTTCAGATCGACTAGCATAGGTTCGACAACTTGGATTATGGGGGTGTGTTGAAATATTAAATTAGATTTGATATGATTAGATTTGATTAGATTTAATATTTAAATATAATCCAAGTTGTGTTAGCCCAACCCAATTAGGGTTGTATATAAATAGACCTAGCTTGTTGTTAAATTATAATTCATAGTGTCAAAAACTTAGTGTGTCGAAGTCGAAGCAGAAGGAAGCAGTCGAAGTCGAAGTCTAAACATTCATGTGTCGAAGTGTTGTGTTGAACTGTCGAAAGTGTTTCGACAGATTCATTTAGATAGGATTCAGATTTTGCTTTTATTAGATTAGATTTGATTTGATATGATTTAGATTAGATTTGATATTTTGGGCTTTTATAGTTTGGGCTTTGTCTTGAGATGCAAGCAAACCTAATTCTATAAATAGGGAGTTTCCCCCATTATTTTGTAATCAATCAATTACAACACTTTGTAATTTCTCACAGAATTCTGCAGTTGCAGAGTGAGTAATAAGAAGAGAGAAAGTCCCACAGTTTGTGGGCAGCAAAAACACTATTCATCTTCTTCTTCCCTATTTTCTTTCTACTTTTCTGTATAATTGCTGCGTGATAGTAGGAATTCCCATAGTTTTTGGTTGATTCCAACATCTGGTATCTAGAGCTCCGGTTTAAGAGATTCAAGAGCAAGAAATTGCAAGAACGCGATGGCTACGAATCATCCAAATGGCCATTTTCCAGCAAACCTTCCAATTCTCAAGAAAGATAATTATGAGAATTGGTGCAAGCAAATCAAGGTTGTTTTCTGTTATCAAGATTTGTGGGATCTTGTGAAGGAAGGAATAACAACTCTTGAAGAAGGTGCGACGGATCAAGAAAAGGCTGCATTCAAAGAATTGAAGAAGAAAGATTATAAAGCTCTTTTTATAATCCATCAATGTGTTGATGCAGATAACTTTGAGAAAGTTAGTGATACAGAAACAGCGAAGGATGCATGGGAGATTCTGGAAAAATCGTTTGGAGGCGCAGAGAAAGTGAAAGAGGTGAGGTTACAAACTCACAAAAGGGTGTATGAATTGCTTCAGATGGAAGACAATGAGAGCATAACAGATTTCCTCACAAGAGTTACGAAACTTGTGAATCAAATCAAGGTGTGTGGAGAAGTGTTGGCGACGAAAGCAGTTGTCTCAAAGATTTTGAGATCGTTGGCTCCAAAGTTTGATCACGTGGTAGTAGCCATAGAAGAATCAAAAGATTTGTCGAAGGTAACGAAGGAAGAGCTTCAAGGGACACTTGAGTCTCATGAACAAAGAATGGCTGAAAGAGCTGCAGGCAAGTCGAAGAATGATGTGGCCTTGCAAGCTCAATCAGCGAAAGAAAAGAAGGGTAAAGAAAAGATGGTCGACAAAGGTAGAGGAAGCTACAACAATTCGACAGGCAGAGGAAATCAGCAAGAGGCGAATTGGTCGAACCATAGAAGGACCCAGAACCAAGGCAACCAAAGAGGTGGTGCTGCAGGTAGAGGAAGAGGTGGTGGTCGAAAGCCTAACAAAAGCCACATTCAGTGTTATAATTGTCACTAGTATGGTCACTATTCGACAAAATGTCCTGAAAGAAAGAATCAAGAAGATGATGCAAAATTGGTGAAGCATGAAGAAGAAGAAGGTATGATGCTGATGGTTACAACCAGAGATAATGAGAGTTTCAAGGACCAGTGGTACTTGGACTCAGGATGCTCATCACACATGACTGGGAGGAAAGATTGGTTTGTCAACATGAAGCCCTCGTCGAAGAACAGGGTGAAGTTTGCAAATGACAACACTCTAGCAGCTGAAGGTGTTAGTGATGTTCTGATTATGAGGAAAGATGGCAAAAGGTCAACAATTTCCAATGTGTTGTACATTCCAGGCATGAAGAGTAATTTGCTCAGTATAGGGCAGCTTGTCGAAAAGAACTACAAGGTAGTTGTCGAAGACAAGATGATGAGAGTTGTCGACGCAGGTGGTAGGTTGATCTTGAAGGCTCCAATGTCTCAGAATAGAACCTTCAAGATTGAACTAAATGTGATGGAGCACAAGTGTCTTGCAACTGCAGCTAGCAGAGATGAGTGGATATGGCATTATAGGCTTGGGCATCTCAACTTCAAAGACATCAGAGATCTGAAGAGAAAGAACATGGTTTCAGGTTTTCCAGAAATTAACATTCCAGATGAAGTTTGTGAGGAATGTGTGCAGGCAAAGCAACACAAGAATTGCTTCAGTAAGGATTCAGGAAGCAGGTCAAAGGGAATTCTTGATGTTGTCTACTCTGATGTATGTGGTCCAATCCAGGTCGATTCTATGGGAGGTAACAAATACTTTGTCACATTCATAGATGATTTCAGTCGAAAACTGTGGACTTACCTGATCAAGAAGAAAAGTGAAGTGATTGAGGTATTTGCCAAGTTCAAATCTATGGTCGAAAGACAAAGTGGTCGTAAGCTCAAGGTTTTGAGAACTGATGGTGGTGGAGAATATGTGTCGAAAGATTTCGACAAACTATGTGAGAAAGAAGGGATTGTGCATGAGGTGGTGCCACCCTACACTCCACAGCAGAATGGAATTGCAGAAAGGAAGAATCGAACCATCATGAACATGGTTCGAAGTATGTTGAAGGGCAAACATCTTCCTAAAGAATTATGGGGAGAAGCTGTTTCGACTTCGACATATCTTCTGAACAGGTGTCCGACGAAGAAGCTAAAGGGGATTACGCCAGAAGAATGATGGTCTGGTGTGAAGCCAAGCTTAAGTCATCTTAAGGTCTTTGGATCGATTGCACATAGGCATGTGCCAGATCAGTTGAGACGAAAGTTAGATGACAAGTCAAGTCAAATGATCCTAGTGGGATATCATTCGACAGGTGGATACAAGTTGTTCGACCCAGTGAACAAGCAGATTGTGATCAGCAGAGACGTGATCATTGATGAGCTTAAGGAGTGGGACTGGACAGAAAATGTCAACAAAGATTCAATAAGAATCAGTTGTGAAGAGCCAGCTAGAGAAGCTGAGAGAGAAGTTCGACAAGAAAGTGTCGAAGACCAAGCAGGACCAAGTAGACCTCGTCAAACAAGACAAATGCCAGCAAGGTTGCAGGAATGTGTGATTACATCAGATGATGTTGTCGATGAAGAAGGTGAACTGGTACACTATGCTTTCTATGCAGATGTCGAACCTGTCAATGCAGCTGAGGCATTGAAAGATTCGAAGTAGGTGAAAGCAATGAATGAAGAAATAAAATCCATCGAAGTCAACAACACCTGGTCACTTGTCGAATTGCCTGAAGGCAAGAAGGCAATTGATGTGAAGTGGGTTTACAAAGTAAAGTTGAATCCAAAAGGTGAAGTAGTTCGACACAAAGCAAGACTCGTAGCGAAAGGATTTCTTCAGAAGGAAGGAATTGATTATGACGAAGTCTTTGCACCAGTTGCTAGGATCGAAACAATCAGGTTGGTTGTTGGTCTAGCAAATATGAATAATTGGCACACATGTCAGATGGACGTGAAGTGTGCATTCCTGAATGGCCCCTTAGACGAAGAAGTTTATGTTGCACAACCAGTTGGGTTTGTGAAACAAGGCAAAGAGAGAAAGGTGTACAGGCTGGATAAAGCCTTGTATGGACTTAAGCAAGCTCCAAGAGCTTGGAATAAGAAAATCGACAGCTTCTTAAGGGAGAAGGAATTTATGAAGTGCACAATTGAGCATGGAGTATATGTAAGAAGAAGCAATGGCGAATTGCTTATACTATGTCTCTATGTCGATGATCTGTTGATAACAGGAAGTTGCAAGAAGGAGATCGAAGATTTCAAACATGACCTGAGTGAAGAGTTTGAAATGTCAGACTTGGGAAATCTCTCATATTTCCTTGGCATCGAATTCTACAAGAGTAGTAGAGGTTTGATGATGCATCAAAGAAGATATGCAGGCGAAATATTGAAGAGATTTGAGATGCAAGATTGCAACCCAACTTCGACTCCAGCTGAGCCCAGACAGCAACTGTCGAAAAATTCAGATGAAGATGATGTCGACCCAACCCAATACAGAAGACTTATTGGGTCACTTCGATACCTTTGTCACACAAGGCCTGACTTAGCATACAGTGTTGGTATGGTAAGTAGATTTATGCAGAAGCCAAAGGTATCACACCTAGCAGCGGTGAAGAGGATACTAAGGTATTTGAAAGGAACTCTCGACTATGGCATTTTGTTTCCAGCAGCTGATGAAGGGAAAGAATGCAAGTTAGTGGGATACACAGACTCTAGCTGGTGTAGTGATGTAGAGGATAGAAAATCCACAGTTGGGTATGTGTTTATGTTAGGTGGTGCACCAGTTGCTTGGAGTTCGAGAAAGGAGCCAGTAGTGGCATTGTCATCATGCGAAGCAGAATACATTGCTGCTTCTCTTTGTGCATGTCAAGCAACATGGATGGTGAATCTGGTCGAAGAAATTACATCAATGAGTCATGGAGCAATTACCATGAAGATCGACAGCATGTCAGCTATCAATTTGGCGAAGAATCCAATAGCACACGGTCGAAGCAAGCACATCGAAATGAGGTTCCATTATCTTCGAGAGAAGGTAGCAGAAGGAAAGATGAAGTTGGAACACTGCAGAACTGAGAATCAGATTGCAGATATCATGACGAAGGGAGTGCAGGTCGAAGCCTTCAGAAAGCTAAGGACTATGATGAATGTAGATAGTTTAGACACAATGAATTAGGTGGTGTGTTAAATTATAATTCATAGTGTCGAAAACTTAGTGTGTCGAAGTCGAAGCAGAAGGAAGCAGTCGAAGTCGAAGTCTAAACATTCATGTGTCGAAGTGTTGTGTTGAACTGTCGAAAGTGTTTCGACAGATTCATTTAGATAGGATTCAGATTTTGCTTTTATTAGATTAGATTTGATTTGATATGATTTAGATTAGATTTGATATTTTGGGCTTTTATAGTTTGGGCTTTGTCTTGAGATGCAAGCAAACCTAATTCTATAAATAGGGAGTTTCCCCCATTATTTTGTAATCAATCAATTACAACACTTTGTAATTTCTCACAGAATTCTGCAGTTGCAGAGTGAGTAATAAGAAGAGAGAAAGTCCCACAGTTTGTGGGCAGCAAGAACACTATTCATCTTCTTCTTCCCTATTTTCTTTCTACTTTTCTGTATAATTGCTGCGTGATAGTAGGAATTCCCATAGTTTTTGGTTGATTCCAACACTTGTATCATGATTTACACACAATAGAATAATAGAATTCCTTATTTTTCTTATTCTCTCTTTCTCTCCTCACTAAAAGTGCCTCACGCACTAACATCCACTATCTATTATTAATAAAGTTATTTTAGTAAATGACACTAGTTTTATTATTGAAGTCAACACAATTAATTATTATCTTAAAAAATGTAAAAATCTCAAAGAGAACACCTATTGTGAGACGGCGGGAGTAATAGATAGACAAAGAGATGATATCACATTAATGATCTCTCTGGGAGTTGATTTTTTTAAAGTATTTGGAGTAAAAGATTTTAGAGGGCTTTGTTTATATTTTGATACTTGTTTAAAATATTTAAAAATTTTAAAAAAGAAAATATGATTTATAACAATTTTAAGCTATCAAATATATATCAAAATATAGACGTATTTCTTCTAAATTTTTTTATAAAACCAACTCGTCATAAAAAAATAGAAAATGTTAAAAAAAAGATTAATTATTATATATTGTCAATGTAAAATATTTTATACGGCTAATTTATCACCATTATTTATTTATATTATTTTATATGTCATTATAATAAAAGTTAAACTCTTCCTAATTTTAACCTTTAAAATAAATTGATTACGTAAAATTCTTTTACATTTTAAGTCTATTTCAATTAAATTATTACAAAAATGAAAATTAATCATGCAATTAATGATAAAAAAAGAGACAAAAGAGTAGGAGCATCATTGACTCAACTTTTTTTTTTTTTGAAAGAGCCAAGGATTTATTAACAAGGAATGGTGTGAGATATTGGATCGAACTCTAGTATGGTCGAAGGATAGCTTCTAGTTCGACAGGAATTAAGCATGAGGTCGAAGTTTGTTCGCATGTGTTCTGTCGAAGTAATGCGTGTTATAGTCGAAGTTTGTTCTATGCATTAGTCAATATTGCTAGGTTTGTTAGCGTGTTGAATTGAGCCTTGTGTTAAGGATCCAATTGTTTAAGTTAGCTTGTACCCTAAGTTAGCTTGTAATGGGTAATTTGTTAAAGGCCCATTAGTTTAGTGTGCTAGGTTTTATTATAAATAGCATACTAGTCTCTCATCTTGAAGTGTGACAAAACCTAATAAGGGTGAGAGAGGTTAGTTTGTTATTCTTGTATACTTGTAATCCTAGTTTTAAGGAGAAAGGAAAGAATAACAGTTTATAACCAATCCTTGTTGTTTTTCCCTTGTTTTTCCGTTAACCCTAACCCTTGTGTGTTTCTTGCATATAAAGAAATCGTTTAATACTTTGTTTCAAGACATCCTTATTCACAACAAATTGGTGCGGTGAGCGTGGAGAATATGTCTTCAACAAAGTATGAGATTGAAAAGTTCACCGGAGTGAACGATTTCGGTCTGTGGCGCTTGAAGATGAAAGCCTACTGATTCAGCAAGGTTGTTTGGAAGCGTTGAAGGGACAGGCAGCCATGGACGCTGCGTTAATGGAAAGAGAAAAGACTACCATGATAGAGAAAACACACAGCGCAATATTGTTGAGCCTTGGTGATAAGGTTCTTCGACAGGTATCAAAGGAGACTATGGCATCAGGATTATAGGTGAAACTCGAAAGTTTATATATGACCAAATCCCTGGTGAATCGACTCTACCTGAAGCAAGCTTTATATTCGTTCAAGATGAGTGAAGACAAAGCCTTGGCTGAGCAGTTGGATATGTTCAACAAACTAATTCTTGATCTTGAAAATATTGATGTGAAGATCGATGATGAAGATCAAGCATTGTTGCTGTTGTGTGCTTTGCCAGAACACATGCTCACTTCAAAGAAACTCCCTTGTATGGAAGGGAGTCCCTGACCTTTGAAGAAGTTTAATCAGCCTTGTATTCTAAGGACCTGAACGAACGAAATGAACATAAACCTTCAACGGTTGGTGAAGGTTTGGTCGTTAAGGGAAAGTTCTTGCGAAAGGATGGTAAGCTCGACAAGAAGAAAGGTAAAAGTCAGCAGAAATCTTATAGTGGTGAAGCATCTGGTTTTCGATGCTATCATTGTAAGAAGGAGGGTCACACAAGAAAGGTGTGCCCTGAACGCCTGAAAGGTCATGGCGGTAAGGATAATGGCAACGCAGCCATTGTTCAAGATGACTTCGACTCATCTGATGTCCTCGTAGTTTCAAGCGGCGACTCAAGAAAAGAGTGAATTATGGATTCAGGTTGCACTTGGCACATGACTCCAAACAGAGAATTGTTCGAGGAGCTATGTGATCAAGATGGTGGATCGGCGATGCTGGGAAACAACAAATCCTGCAAAATTGCAGGTATTGGATCTGTGAGATTCAAGCTCCATGATGAGTCAATAAGGTTATTGACTGAAGTCAGGTATGTACCTGACTTGAAGAGAAATTTAATTTCTCTTGGTGAATTCGACAGGAAGGGATATGTTTTCCAAGGAGAGAAAAATATCTTAAGAGTCTTGAAGGGGTCGAAGGAAGTCTTGAGAGGCGTGAAGAAACAAGGCTTGTATACCCTTGAGGTTGAGGTTGTAAGTGGTTCGACAAATATTGCATCCACGAAACCTGTGTCGAAGACAAAATTATGGCACATGAGATTGGGCCATGTCAGTGAAAGAGGCCTGGTCGAATTGGGGAAGCAGAACCTGCTAGGTGGTGACAAAGTCGAAAAGTTGGAGTTTTGTGAATCTTGTGTATTTGGTAAATCCTGTAGGGCGAAGTTTAACAAAGGCAAGCAAAGAACACATGGATCCCTGGATTACATTCATGCTGATCTTTGGGGGCCTGCAAGGAATCCGTCACACTCAGGTGCAAGGTATTTTCTATCCATCGTTGATGACTATTCCAGAAAGTTATAGATATTCATTCAGAAGACGAAGGATGAAACTTTTGAGAATTTCAAAAGTTGGAAGGTTCTGGTCGAAACTCAAACTGGCAGAAAGGTTAAGAGATTGAGAACCGACAATGGCCTTGAGTTCTGCAACAAAGCGTTCGACAGTTATTGTGTTGAGTCTGGGATTACAAGGCATAAGACTGTAGCAGGTACTCCTCAACAAAATGGCTTAGCTGAGAGATTCAATCGAACAATCCTTGAAAGGGTTAGATGCATGTTGGTAAGTGCTGGATTGAAGAAGGTGTTTTGGGCAGAGGCTATTTTGACAGCAGCTTATCTGATAAATAGATGTCCCTCGACTGCCTTGGGAATGAAGACACCTGAAGAAGTTTGGTCGGGAAATCCACATAGTCTCGACAGACTGAGAGTATTTGGCTGTGTGGCCTATGCTCACATTAGGCAAGACAAGGTCGAACCTAGAGCTCTGAAGTGCATGTTCATGGGATACCCTGAAGGAGTCAAAGCTTATAGGCTATGGTGCCTATAGCCAGGTCACAGGAGGTGTATCACCAGTCGAGATGTAGTTTTCAATGAAGCTGAGATGACTTTCAAGAAAATTGATGATGTTGAAGAAGAGCTGGAACTGGAAGAAATTCCTGTTGAGGTGGAGCATGTTGATGCTGAATTGCGTACCCCAGATGAAGTCGAAGAAGAAGCAGAAGATGCTGTCGAAGAAGAGGAGACTGATAATGACTACCTGCTAGCAAGAGACAGGTTGAGAAGAGTCATCAAGCCACCTCAGAGACTTGGGTATGCAGATTTTATAGCTTATGTCTTAATCTCTGCAAGTGAGGTTCTCGACAAAGAACCTAGAGACTATGAGGAAGTTATGAGGAGTCGAAATAAGTTTCCATATGTACTATGCACATAATGCAAGATCATGGATTGATCCGCCGGGATTCATCCAGTAGCACTAGGCCTTCGACAGCACACCAGGACCGCTGCAACACTCTCCTAACCAGGCTCCAAAACAAGAGGGCTAACCGCCGGACTACAGCTCTCTGATCTGAACCCTGCAACAAGGTCCATCGCCCCTAAAAAACAGAGCAACTGAGCTGAACTACTACCTCCAGGCAGCATAATACTCCTGAGCCAACCAGCATAATACTCCTGAGCCAACCAACTTCTGATACCAGCAACATAATGGAAAACCACTAAAGGCTTATAATGAACCGCCCCGCGACGCCCAAGAACAACTGAATTAGAAAATCCTAACGGGCCCAGTTTTCTGGTGGAAGAATAATTAACTGTTAACCGTTGACGAGACTTTTATTGGGTTGGGTTGGAACTTTCCTCGTAACTCATTCAAAAATATATGAAATAAAATTCTAAGGCTTAGAGTAAAGATGTGGAGAGAATTGATGGAAAACTTATCTCACCAAAATATCTAAATTATTCAAATCATACGATAAGCTTCTTTGAAATTTAAGCTTAAATAGATATACCTTTTCACACCCAAAGCCAAATATGTTGGTCTCACTCTCACTCCGTCGTTGAAACCAATTTTTGTAAAACCGATAAAAAATGACACATATTCTCTTCCAACTTTGGAGGTAAAGGTTTGATCTTTTACATTTTTTCTGCGGATATCTAACTTTAGGGTTCATGAAGAATAAAATGTTTTTGGTCATTGCTGGTGCGAGCTTTTGATCGTTGCTGAGAAAAATTTATGCATTCTTGGTTTTTCTTTTGCGTGATCCATTAGATCCTTGTGTAATGCCCCAGCAACAAGGTCAAGATTAAGCAGTTATTATTCAAGTCCCATCAGAATTAATCAATACTGCTGACTATTATGCAATTCAAGTGGAGGCCTCCCAAGTCAATTCTATAGCGTTAATCCTGACTTTAAATTTGATGGAAAACTTATCTCACCAAAATATCTAAATTATTGGAGCTGTGTATATAAATCATACAATAAGCTTCTTTGAAATTTAAGCTTAAATAGATATAGCTTTTCACACCCAATCCCAAAGGCAAATATGTTGGTCTCACTCCGTCGGTGAAACTAATTTTTGCACAACTGATAAAAAAATGACACATATTCTCTTCCAAATTTGGAGATGGGTGATGCAGCCAAAGGTGTGGAGGTTTGTAGGCTTTGCTTCAGCTGTTGTTGGACTGCTCTGTTATGCTCTCAGCTCTTCCTTCAACTATCTCTTTGGAAATTGGAATCTTTTGAAGATTGTTCTTTACACTGTTTTCAGCTTCATCATCTGCTTGGTTATTTTATTTGCTAAATTATTGCAACATTCTACAAGTCTTCGGTTCAAAGCTCATACAGCTTTTCTGGTATTGGCTATCACCTCCGTCTATTCCTTTTTCTTTGATAAAGTGGTGAATGGAAAACCAGATGCATATAGTCTCATTTCATGTGCTTCCTTTGCTATCATGTCTCTCAGTTTGTCTAGGCAAACTCACTTCGGATTTGAAATCGATCTTATCTATTTCTTCCTTGGATGTCTAATTGTGCTACTCATGAAGATTAAACTGCAGTTATTCATCGTTGGAGCAGGTTTCAGTTACTTCATTATTTTTATCCGTTCCTCCTTTTATTCAATAGATGCTGGAGTAAATAATCAGTTCTCTGACCTCCAAGATGAAAATTCGGTGGTTCTTTCTATGGATTCTCTACAACTCAGCGGTACTCATATTGCTAATGCTAACATTAACAGTAGCAATAACAATAGCATTGGTTCGCCACAACTGGTGATCACCACTAATATTAGTAGTATGATGGAACAACTCCAGACATTTATATCTGCACTCCGGTGCGAAAATTCAAATTTCATTCAAATGGTCTTGAAACATGTAACAAATTATGTTGAGGAATACTCTGAATTGGTTGTGACCGACCCTAACTACTTGATGGATGCACTGAAGCAAGAAACCATCAAAGGCCTTGAGGAAACATCACAGATTATGGTGAGTGCTGGGTTTGAGAAAGATTTTTCCGATGTGTACAACAATTGCCGTAGAGAATGCTTAAATGAGTGCCTAACGCATAGACTATTCGCGTTACAGAAGTTTAGCATGCACGAAGTTCACAATATGCCATGGAGGGATCTTGAAGACGAGATTGAAAGATGGATTAGAGCTTTCAATGTCACTCTCAAAATAATTTTCCCTAGCGAGCAACAACTCTGCAACCACATCTTTGGATTCTCATCGGCTGCTGATTTCTCCTTCACAGAGATTTGCAGGGAATCCACCATTCATTTGCTGAGTTTTGCTGATTTTATTACCACCAAAGTTCCTTCGCCCGAGTGTTTGTTTAAACTCCTGGAAGTGTTTGAAACATTGTGGGACCTAATTCCAGAAATTGAGTCCTTATTTTGTGATCAATATAGTGTGTTTCTAAAGAATGAAGTAATTAGGATATGGAAGAAATTTGGGAAAGCAATTAGAGGCATCTTTATGGAGTTGGAGGATTTGATTGGCCTACATATACAGAACGTGACAGATCTTGGTGGCGGTCTTCACCCGATTACCCAACATGTGATGAACTACCTCCGCGTAGTTTGCCGATCCCAGCAAACACTAGAGCAAGTGTTTGAGGATTACTCATTTTCTAGGAAGATGCAGGAGATTATGGATATATTAGAAAGTAATTTGAAAGCAAAGTCCCAGTGTTTCAAGGACCCTTCTTTAGGCTATTTGTTCTTGATGAATAACAACACGTATATAGTTGAGATGACCAAAGATAATGAACTAGGAATCCTTTTAGGGGATGATTGGTTCCGAAAGCATGCTCTGAAAGTTTGGCACTATCAAAAAACCATGGGCACTATCGCTCCCACTTTAGTGCAAGATTATTTCCAGCAGAAAAGCTATGAGGATAACATGGAAGGTTCCGAAAGATCTAAGGTGTACAAAGAATATGTGCATGAAATAGAAGCGTTACCCTCGCAACCAAGAAAAAGGTATCAAAATTTTACACCTAGTTAAAAGAAGCTGAAGTTTTGAGATTTATTTTTTTAAATAATCATGTTTTTCAAAATAAATTCTAAAACAATTATATTTAAAAAAAAAAAAACCAAACTAACCATATTTCAAATAAAATAAAAAAATCTTTTGACAAGAAGTGTAGTCAACTTTTGTATACTAGAATCATTGTTCGTGACACATACATACAACTTTTGTACACAATAGTCACTGCTTGCATATAATTTTTATACACAATAGCTACTGTTTGTTATACCAATTTTTTTACAGAGTAGTTATTGCTTGTGACGCATGATTCTAAAGGATGCATACATGCGCTACATGCATCAGCATGACGTATATGCATGCGCCATACATATGCATACTAGCTACACTACTTGTTAGCGATTTTTTTTTTTGAAATATGATTAGTTTGATATTTTTTTAAATAATTACTTTAGAATATATTTTGAAAAACATAGTTATTTAAAAAAAAATCAAGCTTTGAAGTTTAAATTCTAACAAAAAAATGTAAATATAATAATACTAACAGTTAACTATTAATAATTTAACATTAAAAAAATTTAAAACTATAATTTTTTAAAATCAAACTAAAACTATAAATAAATGTGAATAAAAACAATTAAAAATAGTTTTATAAGTAGATTATATAAGAGTAAAATATTGCCCTTATATATATATTTTTAAAATGTATTACTCATGTAATAGATATAAATACATAAAGAGAGTCATTAATGGATGTTAAGCATCTCTAGTATTCTCTTTATATACAAATTTGTTTATCGAAAACAATATACAAAAAATTATTTTTAAATTTTGTTTCTTTATTTATTGAAATAAATTAGTATTTGTAATTGATTATATTAAAAAAAAAATATTATTATCATGAAATATAGTTTATTTATTTATTTTGTATTATCAGTTGATTTTTATTAATGTTTAAAAGTTTGAATAATTATTTTATTATATTCAGTTTAATTTTGCATACTAACATTTTGTTTTATAAATACCGATGCTCACACTAAAAACTATTTTTAACTGTAAAGAAAATAAAGAAATAAACGACAAATAGTCGAACAAACAATAATAATCTCCATTCAATAATAATTATTTAATTTATATCATTTAATTGACTAATATTTGTATCTCCTAACCTAATCTATAACGCATTATAGTCTATTTTGTTTTACCATTTTTATCTTTATTGTAATTTATATAATAACTTCAATTTTTTTTTAATCAAATAAGATATATATTAATTCAAAAAAACATTACAACCATGGTGATCAAAAGATCCAACCATTCAACAGGACAAAAGGCTATTCAGCCATCAAAATTCTAGCTAAGTGGGTTCTCAATTTGAGATTTTCCCACCCTCTATACACTATACTATCCTTAATTTTCTTTTCTATGCATCCACTATTATCTACACCTATAAAGCAAACATAATTTCTCATATTCCATATACTGTAAACTGTTTCAGCAATAGCCATCTTTACTAATGTGGCTTTCCATCCCTTGCCTCTAGTTATACCTCTTAACCATTCCATCTCCACGCTCCACTGTTGCGGGCTATGACTGATACCTAACCACGATAGCACACGAAACCAGATGGGTCTTGTAATATCACAAGCAAATAGCAGGTGATCTATGGTTTCATCCTCTTTTTTGCAAAGCACACATACCATGTCGTGAATTACTCCAATCTTCATCAATCTATCCTTTGTGGCAAGTCTTTTGTGAAATGCCATCCAAAGACAAAAAACAGCTCTAGGTCTCGCCTTGTTGAAATGGATCATCCTGCTCCAAGGCTCTCTATATCCCTCTTCATTCATACTATTGTAGAACTTTGTAACTTTGAACTTCATCTTCTGTATGGATTCATCCCACTCTGATTGCATATTCAGTACTTTCTCTCTTTGCCTAAGAATACCTTTAAAAATCCAACTGTTATGGATCTTCATTTCATAATCCATAATATTCTCATTTTTGAGATAGTAACAATGCACCCATCTAACCCAAAGTGTATCAACTTTCATGTTCAGATTCCACAGACACTTCAACAATAAGGCCTCATTCCAAATTTTTAGATTTATGATCTGCAGACCACCTTGCTCATAGTTCCTGCAAACTTTCTTCCAAGCCACAGGATTTTTCCTGCTCTTCTCAGTGGTACCAGCCCAAACAAACCCTCTGCAAATAGCTTCAATCTTTTTTAAGACAACACTTGGTAGTGGGAACACCTGCATCCAGTATTGAGCTATGGCTCTAATAATGCTTTTAATAAGCTGAACTCTTCCTGCATAGCTGAGTAATATAATAACTTCAATTGAAATCATTCCTATTAGTTTTCACATAATTTTTCATTATTAACTTTCATATGTTTTATTTTTTAAAATTTAACAATAAATAAAAAATATTATTTATATTTTTATGTGTGATTTAAAAAAACAGACAGACGAGAGAGAGTCAGTCTAAACGTTAGTATATTAATAATCTAATTAACAAATAGCCGCAATGATTTTAAAAAAATTTCATGACATGTTAATATTAATAAATTGTTTTATAACAACTTTTTAAAAACTATTACATTTTTATATCATGCTCATTTTCTTTAATCTTTTCTTTTCATTCTCTCTCACAAAAAATTATTAAATAAACATCATTTTCTTTTCTTTCATATATCTTTTATATTTTCTTCATCAATCAAATAAAATGTAAATAAAAAAATTTTAAATTGTTCTGATTTACTTGAAAATTAAAATTGTTTTATTTATTCCTATAATTAAATTGAATCTTGTAGTTTTCTGTACGTAAGGATTGAAATTGATCTTCTTTCTTATATTTAAGAATGAAATATCTTTGCATTTGTTTACGCTCAACTTCTCTCACGCTGTGTAATGATTTGTTTCTTTGCATTAAATTCAAGTAGGAAGAAGGAACTAGTAAAAGAGATAAGAACAATAATTATCTCTTCTGCACCACATATTGGAAACGCGCCACCGAATGACGGATTTACGTGGAGAAAATACGGAAAGAAAGAGATATCTGGCTTCAAATACCAGAGGTACGTATAGTCAATTAAGTACTTAATCTTGTTAGGAGCTTTGTATATAAGTATCTAATTAAATATTTAAATAGTACGAAATATAAATAATATCCCCGGATAAAGCCTAGGAAATAACTATAGAGATCACTACAAAAAATATTATCATTTCCAATGTGATATCCACGTCACTTAATCCAAAATCACGTCACTAACCACAATTTGCGACGTGGATAAAACACGTCGGAGGCCTTTCACTCTTTGTTTAGGTCTAGATGCAGACTTAATGCAATTTTTGTGCTCCATACGGACTCTGCTATGATTTCTGGAGTAAAACCTATTAAAGATGTTGTAGTTAAGCACTTCAGAGATAGATTTTCCTGCAAGACTGCTACGAGGCCTTGGCTGAAGTTATCTGGCTTGCCTTCCATTTCACCGTTAAATAAAGCTAACCTTGAAGCTCCTTTCTCATTTGAAGAGATTCGCAGTGTGGTTTTTGACGGTGACAGGAATAAAAGTCCTGGCCCGGAAGGTTATAATCTAGACTTTATTAAAGCTTGTTGGGAGATTCTTGGTCAGGACGTGGTGAACTGCGTAATTAATGAAATTCCAAGACACTGCTAAACTTCCTAAAGCCTTGTCCTCCTCATTTATTGCGTTGATTTCAAAAGTTTTAAACCCGGATAAGCTTGACGAACATCGACCTATTTGTCTTATTGGATCCATTTACAAGATTATTGCAAAACTTTTGGCATCAAGGTTGAAGAAAGTCATTGGTAAAGTAGTATCATCATCCCAGACAACATTCATTCCTAACAGACAGATGTTGGATGGGGTCGCGATGGCTAATGAAATTGTTGATTTTGCGAAGAGAAACAAAAGGAGGTGTCTGCCGTTTTTGCTAAGGCGTACAATTGCGACGATTTGAGCTTTCTCGTTAAGATGCTTGAGGCCATGGGATTTGGTGAAATTTGGATCCGTTGGCTTAATGGCACTGTTTTTTCTAACTTCATGTCTATATTGATAAATGGTGGGACTACGACGCATTTTAAAGTTATGCGGGGTTTACGACAGGGTGATCCCTTATCACCATTTCTTTTTGCCATAGTGGCAGAAGGTTTGGATTTCATGGTGAAAAGGGCGGAAGCAGGGGGTATGTATTCTGGATTTAACCTGGAAGGGGAAATCTCAATCTATCTTTTACAGTACGCCGACGACATTATTCTTATTTGTGACGGTTCATGGGATAATCTTTGGGGTATCAAGGCTTTGTTAAAGGGATTTGAAATGATCTTCAGGCTTCAGTTCAACACATGGAAAAGTAGATTATACGGTATTGGCATTGATGAAGCTTTCATGGAGGCTGCTTCCCAATTTCTTGCCTGCAAGAAAGACTGTGTTCCTTTCAGATTTATGGGTTTGACAATTGGTGGCAACCATAGAAGAATTGAGTTATGGAGTCTGGTTATCTCGTGTATCAGAGCTAGATTATCGACTTGGAAGGGTAAAATGTTATCTATCGGAGGTAGAATTTCTCTATTAAATTATGTTCTGGCTAATCTGCCAATTCATCACCTAGCTTTCTTCAAAGCGCCAAGGAAGGTTATTAAAACAATTAGAGCGATTCAACGTAACTTTTTTTGGGCTGGTTTGTCGGATAAGACTGCAATTCCGTGGGTTTGATGGAAAAAGTGTTGTTTGCCCAAAGAATGTGGAGGACTCGGTATTAAGGATGTAGACATTTTCAATGAGGCGTTGATTTCTAAATGGCTGTGGAGAATACTCTGTGATAATAATGCTATTTGGAGTGGAATCTTGAACCTGAGATATGGAAATATTTCCCGCAGGCTGTTCTCAAAAGAAGTTGAAAATTATCGATTTGCAGAATCGTTATGGTGGAAAGATCTGATGCATCTTAATGACTCGTGTTTTGGTGTACTGTTGGCGGAATCTATTTCTTGCAGAGGTGGCAATGGCCTATCAATCTTGTTCTGGGATTCTAAATGGGTGGGAAATAGGCCATTGAGGTGGATATTTTTGAATCTATTCGAAGTTATGACAAACAAACTCGCTACGATTGCTGATTGGGGGTTTGGGTTGATCACGCATGGAGATGGGATTTGTCCACTGATACGGTGCAGTTGAACGACATGGCTTCCAATGAAATGCGGGAGCTCGATATGATGTTGAGGGAGGTGAAGCTGATAAGGAAAGGGGAAGATTTATTTATCTGGCCGTTTAATGGCACAAGGCTGTTCACAGTTAACTCTTTTTATAGCAGGCTGTTGGTTTCTGAGGCAGGTATGCAGAATTTCTGTCCTAATGCTGATTTGTTGAATCTTATGTGGAAATGTATCATCTCCTTAAATACAAGATTTTTGGCTGGAGGATTCTGTTAGATAGATTGCCAACTCGATATAACCTGACCATTAGAAATGTTCTCTCAAGTGCTCATGATGTAGTTTTTGTTTTTTGCTTCCAACACGTCGAAGATTTCAACCATTTGTTTATCAATTGTTCGTTTGTTTGTGAGGTGTTAAGGAAAGTGTTGGAGTGGTTGGTCTTGCCTCATTTTGGGGCGACTTCGGTGGTCGAACACTTGCGTGAATGGGAATGTCTACTCTGTAGGAAGTGTTAAGCTAAATCAATATTTACAATTTAGTTTGCGACAACTCGGAATATTTGGATTTTGAGGAATCAAATTGTCTTTGATAATGCTATTGGCAACCCGACAGAATTATTGAACAGAATCGTAGTGTTATCTTGGTCGTGGCTGGTGCTTAGATCGCATAGGTCTTTTTGTTATAATTTATATGAGTGGTATAAATGCCCACTAGATTTCATGTAATATTACGGTTGATGTCGGCGGTGATTGTATTCTGTGGGTTGGTGGACCCCTAGTGCTCCTTTATTAATATAATATTGTTGCTTATATAAAAAAAATTGTTAATCTTGTTAGGAGCTTTGTATATTAATATCTAATTAAATATTTAAATAGTACGAAATATAAATAATATCCCCGGATGAAGCCGTGGAAATAACTAGAGAGATCACAGCAAGAAATGTTGTCATTTTCCACGTGATATTCATGTCACTAAGTCCAAAATCACGTTACTAACCACAATTTGCGACGTGGATAGAACATGTCGGAGGAGCATCCGTGGGAAATTTTTCCCACGTGAAATTCACATCACTAATTAGTGACATGAATTTCACGTCGCAAACCAGAAAATTATTTGGAAATGTTCCCACGTAAAATTCACGTCACTAATTAGTGACGTGAATTTCACATGGGAAAATGCCTTTCTGAACCAGTACTGAGATATGCGCAGGTCGTCAGTTTGGAAATGTTCCCACGTGAAATTCACGTCACTAATTAGTGACGTGAATTTCACGTGGAGAAACTCAAACCTGGTTTAATTTTAGTGACGTGAATTTCACTTCACTGATTTATTTAATAAAATATAAAAATCAATAAATATTATTAGTGAATAAATCAAATTAATAAATAATAAAATATAAAAATTAAAATAATTTTCTATTAAAAAATTTAAAGTTTTTAATAAAAATAATTATTAAAAGATATAAAATATATAGTCACATGATGTTCACCTCACAAACATAAATAATAATTAAAAAATGTCACGTGAAATTCACGTCACAAACATAAATAATAATAATAAAAATAGTTATTCATCGTCACTGCTAAATATAACATCTTCATCTTCTTCATCAACTTGGACAGAATAATTCGATTGTGAGGAAAAACTTGTCGCATTTGTGCCTCCATCTCGGATTGCCTCTTCTTCATTTCCTCAATTTCAGCATTTTTCCTATTCCTCATTTCCTCCATTTCGGCCTTTAGCACTGCCTCACGTGCGTCCGTCTCTCGTTTCAGATAGAGCTAGTTGTCTCACTGTTGCCAACATTTCTGGTGTCAATTCTGGCGGACGAGATCCTCCTTCCCCATATTCAAGTCTTTAGAATAAATTTCGGTCCCCTTTTCTATAATCAGCAACCAAAGACCCAAGACCAAAAAAAACACCCATTTTCTCCCTTCCCGCCTACTGTTAAAGTCCAAATATAGAGATCTACACAGGGATCAAGCGGTGCATTCTCAATCGGAGTATATTGAAAATTTTCAACTAGAAATTGGGCAAGAAAGGTTTGATACAACTCCTACACACACATAAAAAAATTAAATTAAATATAGTTTAAACAATTTAGTTATATACAATAATGAAATATAAACAAGTTACCAAGGTTGATTTGGAACAGCCGTCAACAAACTTCCTCGTCTTCTTGGATCGGGTCTTCACAAATAGCTCAGTAATTTGTGGCTCCCTCCCCAAATTATTTTTCTAATTAAAATAATTAAGTTTAATTAAATATGTATATAATAATACAAAATAGAACTTTAAAAAATAGTTATAATTACCATTCGTCGACGATGTTCGCCGATACTGTTACATCCAACTGTACTAAGGCAGCCACCTGCTTCAGATGCCCTCATCTTTTTTGCATGTTCAGATCTTCTCTGAAAATCTTCTGTCTTCCGCCACTCAATAAGTTCCACAAATATTTCCCCGGTTATCCAGTTAGGACGAGTTTGATCCCTTTCCCAACGTTGTCTAGCATTCCTAGGCATCTCAGGTAGTCGGCTAGATACCTTACTTCTAAATTTTTATTTAGTATCTGGGAGCTCTCCAAAAGACTTAATGAGTTTTGTATACATCAGTTAAATGACCCGGTTTACAACTTTTGTAGCAGGCCGACACAGATCAAAACTAAACAACAACAATGATTTGAATAAGTATTAAATATAAAAATGACAATATATAGTTAAATAAATATTATAAATTAAAAACTTACCCCGAACCATCGGGCCTAATAACATGTCGTCCTTCAACCACCAAAATCTCCTCTGCAACAGAATTTTCCTGCTCCTTATGAACTTCATCATCCTCCTGAATATGGTCATCCTGCTCCTGGCGTGCAAGTATATGTGTGGGGTGTGGAATGCGGGAACCAGATCTCCCAAGCTAGTGCGCGAAGGAAGTTTGATGAGGAAAACTAGATCCCCCAGGATGTTGTGTGAATAAATACTGCTGAGGAAAACCAAAGTCCCCATTCTGCTGCACGAAGGAAGTCTACTGAGGAAAACAAGATCCCCTAGGCTGTTGCGTGAAGGAATAGTATTGAAGAAAACTAGATCCCCCAGGAAAACTAGATCCATCAGGCTGCTGCGTGAAGGAAGATGGTACCTGAGTGAAATTCTGGCCTATGCAGACAACAAATGTCCTAACACATGTCAAGACATTGTGCTACATAATCATTTAAACACAGAGGTGCAACATCAGACTGATACCTTAAATATCAGAACTGCAGGATCACAGATGTCACGACATTTGATCCAACATGTTTATCATGAATCCTAACAGAAAACGTAAATCTGCATAATGATAAATAACACAATAATTGTTAACCCAGTTTGGTGCAATTCACCTACATCTGGGGGATACCAATCCAGGAAGAAGACTTCACTATCTGTAGACCTGTTACAAAGCTAAACTCCCCCGTTTACAACTTTATCCTAACATCTACCCAATGAACATCTTTACGAAAGCTAATCTCAAACGTTTATAACTCTGATATGAGATACCCCACTTACTTCCCTTAATCACCAAATGTGATTTCTACATCATCCCTGTCAATACAGAAATCTATCAAGCTTTCTTGACAAGATAGCTAACTCGGATTTTCTTAAAAGCTTCATCAAAGAATAAGACATAATCCAATACCTCAAGGCTTATGGATCAGTGCGACATCTATATCTGCCACAATGCATCAACTGATACAAAGGGAGACTTACAACCTAGAGAACCAACGACTCTCAAAACCCTAAACCCTTGTTTCTTACGCAAGAGAACTAGGTTACAAAAGGCATCATAAAACCTAGGTCTAAGTCTTCTATTTATAGAGTCCTCTGTTTCCTTGGGCTTCAATCTTCTGTTTATTGATTCCTTGATCCACGTTCTGATTGCTTCCTTAATTCTTGGACCAGACTAGAAAAATAGTATGTTGTATCAGTTTAAGATGTCAGGACGTTCATTATGACATCATGTCTTCTACATGTTGGAACACTTCATTCAACGCCTTGTTTTACCAAAAATTTGCTCAAATCCTCAGAGCCTTCAATCTCCTCCTTTTGACTAATTTTTGGTTAAAACTCCTTTGGTAGAAAAAGAAAGACCGGGAATTTGGTAGACATGATTGGAACCTATCTGAGACTCTTAATTACCCCTGAAATTCCTAGTTATATGTTGGTGTACATGAGGAAGATTATACAACTCTCTCCCCCTCAAACCAGTACTTGCTACGGAGGGATAAATCTTCCTCTTGAGGGGCATAAGAGAACCCACAAAAAAGTTCAGTTGTATCATGCGTAACACTAAGTCCATAGAACATGTAACTCAGGTCACAAGACACAACCTGCTTCCTAACCCAAATCACAAGGCACAAAGGGAAAGATTTTGATAGACTGTTAGAACATCCTCTCAATCTTGGCCTCTCAAGATCACGTCAAAGGTGCCCACCATCTTTCCATCCTCCCTGTCAACAAAACTGATGTTGACGGCTCTTCATCCCTCCTCGGAGGGGACGCCCGTCCTCTGAGAGACGGGGCTACCACCTCTCCTTCCCCTACTCATGCTAATCATGACAACGACTAGCCTCTGCTGGCCATTCAGCCCGTTGCAGCTCCACCCAACGCCGACCCGGCTGTGGTTGCTCTCCTCGAAGCGATCAACAAGACCAACCTCCTGATCCTTTAACAAAACAAGAGGATCAGGGCATTGGAGGAATCTGCCCATCCAAGATCCCCCCCTCCGAGGAAGAATCGACGACGATCCAAGAGTCCGCAACCCCGGCGGGAAGTCGACTGTCGGGTGCGCCAAGAACCAGAATCTCATGCTGTTCGAAAGCGCAATCATGTTTCCCCACGAAACCAACACTCTCCCGCCGACAAGAGAACTCAGAGAGATAAACAGTCACCCCCGGTCAGATCAAAGGGTCGGGCCCGTACACCTTCGCCCCGAAGAAGTCGCCGTCACGAGCGAGTTGTTCGCTCCCCTTCCCGAACCAGTTCCAGCAACGACGATGAGCCCCACAGGCCATTGTCCCAAGAGATTTTGACTACACGCCTTCCCAAAGGCTTGGAGAAGCCCCCAGGTTTGGGCACGTACGATGGAACAACTGACCCCGATTAGCACATCAAAAACATCGATGCGTTATTAGATTACTGTGGCGTCATCAAGTGTCGCTTGTTCCCAACCACGCTACAAAAAGGGGAAATGACTTGGCACAAACAGCTGCCTGAGGAGTCCATCACCTCGTGGAAGCAGCTGGGCAGAATGTTTTCTAGGAACTTTACGGCGTCGCGCCGCCATCCCAAGACTGAAGCCTCCCTTGGGGCTATAATCCAAGGGAATGATGAACCTTTTCGAGCATATATCGAGAGGTTTAACAAAGAAGTTATTCAAGTCCCCACTACCGACGACATGAAAAAATTTCTGCTTGAACAGGGACTCCGCCCACACTTAGAGTTTTCTAAAGCTGTCGGCCTCGCACCTCCAAGAAACCTGGACGCCTTCCTCCTCAAGGCGCAGTCGTACATTCAGTACGAGGAAAAGGAAGCGGCCAATTCCGCCCGAGCCTCCCGCCACCAGGAGAATGCTCGGGCCTCCAAAGGCGACGAACCCTCGACATCTCGTCAGGGGGAAAGAAGACGCGAAGATTGTCCCCGGGAATCCAGGGACAACAAGGGACCCTCCGACAGGTTCCACGACTAAACTCCCCTGACTATCTCCAGGGAAAAGATTCTCTCAGAGTGCGCCAACTCAAAGTTTAAACAGGCGGGAGTCCGGTTCCCCTAGCAGATACTGGTCAAGCCCAACGCCGACAAATCAAAGTACTTCCGTTTCCATAAGAGTTACGGCCACACCACCGAAGACTGCATCCACTTGAACGATGCTATAGAAATACTGATCAATGATGGCCACCTGAAGCAGTTTATAAAAAATAAAGATGCTCCCCGACAAGACTCCGAGGAGTCAAAAAAGGTAGAGGAAGAGGTGCCTTCCTCGGAAGAGGCCAACCTCCAAGTCGCCATGTCCGTATCGCGACCGAAGGATTTCTATGTTTCAGATAAGCTCATCGCTCCCGCCTACTTCACGGTCCATAGCCCATGGGAGACGTTCCCCTCCGCAATGGTCATATCCGGAGGGGGATTCAATAAAGTCACCGTAGGCTCCGTGAAGAGAAAATTAGAGCACTTGATTAGTACAAGCTCCAGCAAGGTGACAACGCTCGACAAGGCCCAGAAGGGATCAGTCCCCATCTCCTTCTACAGGGAAGAACTCCTCGGAGGGTCCCCGAACTCAAGTATCCCACTGCTCGTCCGGGCCCAGATGGCCAATCTTGATGTTCGCAGGATTCTTGTCGACCAAGGCAGCTCGGACAATATTATATACTCACAGCTATTCTCGACCCTCCAGCTGGACGAATCACACCTCACTCCGTATGTGGGTTCTGACCTCCAGGGTTTCAATGGTTAGGTCACGAAACCCTAGGGGTACGTAGAGCTGATCATGACCTTTGTCTCCGCAGAGACGGCCAGATCCATTAAAGTGCAGTTCCTTCTATCTGTTGGTCTCCCCGAACGACGGGCAAACCAACGAGCATTGTGAACCTCGCGAGCAAGGGAACTATCGGGCACCACGAGACAACTCCCCGCTGTCTTCAAACGACGACTCTACCACAATTCCCCGGAGCTACGGGCTATCCTTAAGTCATCACTCTCATGCTCGGAAGCAACGACTTGGGGGGCTCCTATTTTGGACTGGACCAATAGCTAGATATGGCCCAATCCACTTCTACTTCAGAACGACCCAATTGCCTAAGACCAGTCAATAAGGGGCATAATTTACCTTTCTGCCCTCCTACTGGGTACACATGGACGAATGGACTCCAGGGTCATTCACTCCTCCCCGGTAGTATTGTCTGTCACGCACGACTTTATTGTCCAAGAACGGTCATGGGCATGTGCCCGGAACTATGCCTTTGCCCGACATAACAGCTAGTTTTAAGCACCCTGCCCGACATAACAACTAGTTTTTAGCAGTTACCTATTATTCAGGAAATGGTTGTTTCGCGCTGAAAATAGGGACCGTTGGCCACGCGCTGGGGGCATTATATAAACCCTCTCGCTCGAGAGGGTCAGGGATCCAAAAATCATCCTAAGAACTCATACTTTGTACTTGCCCCTTTTTCTCTGACCCTTTCTTACTTGAGTGTCGGAGTACCTTACAGTTACACCCCCTCCTCCTCATCTCGCATCCAGCATCCCATACGTTCTTCTTGGCCCTTCACAGGATCTGATCAAGCCTTCACGATCACATACTATATCAAATTGTACATTTCATAAATACATATTATACATTTTATAACTATACTTAACATATATTACTTAAATAAAAATATTACTTCTTATAATTTAACCTAATATAAATAAAAATATTACTTAAATAAAAATACTCTACATTTTATAACATTGTTTTAAAAATATTTCCTTATTATAAAAATATAAATACAAATATTACAATTCTATTTTAATAAATCTACATAAAATATTTTGAATATAAAATCTAGTTATACATTTTAACCTAATAAAAATAAAATTAATATTAATTATTTTTGAATTAATATTTTTTCTATTTGTTTTAAAATTTCGGTTTTTAAAAAGTTATTTTACAAATTATGTTTGTTTTAAATTCTATTTTTTTCTATTATTTTTAAAATTTTGGTTTTTAAAAATTTATTTTACAAATTATGTTTGTTTTAAATTCTATTTTTTTAAATAAATTTGTTTTATAAATTGTGTTTTTTTAATAAATCTACATAACATATTAATATAACTTTTTCATATTAGTTATATAATTTTTTTATAAGTAACTTTTTCTAAAAAATACTTTTTGATAAAAATATTTCTATTTATTAATTGAATTTAATAAAAATACTTTTAAAAAAAAAATTAATTTTACAATTCTGTTTAATAAAAATACTTTTTTAAAATCTGTTTTTTTTTTTTATATTTTCTGTTTATAAACAACAAAAATATAACCTATAAAATTCTATTTTCTGTTTTTAAAATATATAAAATATAACTTAATAAATATAACTTATTAAATATAACCCTTTAAAATATTTTAAATATAACCTATAATTTCTGTTTTTCTAACTTTTAATAATTTTTTTTATAAATTCTATTTTCAAAATATATGAAATAACCTCAAAAATATATTAAATATAAAATATAACATATATTCTATTTTGAATAAAAATAACATATTTGACAAATAAATAACTCATTTATTGCATTTTTACAAAACAACAACAACCAATCACAACCAAATAAATAACCTAAATAATTTTATATATTTCATATATAACCTATATATTTTGTTTACACACAACAACAACAAAAAAAATCATATAATTTCATTCATATAAATTTCCAAGATAAATAATTAAAATTACAAAAATTCCTGAATGAAGCAATAACAAAGTTCAAATCTTGGATCTTGTTTAATGAGCTCTTACAATCTTCCAAATATTTTTTTTCAAACAAAAAAAAATTAAAAAAATTAAAAAAAAATTAAAAATTAAAATTAAAATAAAAATTAAATAGAACTATACCTTTGAATGAAGAAAGAACATCAAAGAGATAAATTCCCTATGGGAAATAAAGGCCCGCCCCTGACTGGCAGCTAGACACTCTAGATGTCGTGGTGGGTTGGCCTTACGTCTACCTCTGATCGTGTTTTCATCAGGTATGGGGAAGGGGAACTGACTTTTGGTCAGGAATGACCCCAATGACGTCTAATAAACTTTGAGGGAAGACCTGGTAAGTTCACAAAGATTTGGATATATGTACTCAGGATCCTGTAAAACGCCTCAAAATAAGTAAAAAAAGGAAATAAAACTTACATCTCTTCACTCATTGTCAAAGTGGTGTACAAATGACTTTGAGGGAAAACCTCATAAGTTCACAAAGGCTTGGAGCCATGCACTTTGGATCATATAAATACACCTTAAACATGTAAGATATTTTATTCCATACAAAGTATTTTAAAATGCTTTTACATTACAAGATACTGCCAAACAAGCCAAAAAAAAAAAGAAAATAGGAGGCCCAACAGGTCTACTTTCGCAAAGAAACCATTTCCCCATCTACGATGGCTTGATTCATTCATATTTGTTCTCGGGAAAGCATAAAAGGGTGATGAAAGTGCTCTATTTGCTGCAAAATATTTTCAAATGGTTGTGAAACGACCTCAAGGGTGGAACTCGTATAGTCAGACAATTGTGGGGTCAACTAAGCGTTCTGAGAAGGTAATAACGCTAATTATTTGTGGGAAGATCTCGTGTTGCTTCGAGCAGTATAAAGAGATTGGTCCTTCATCGCCATGGTCCTGACTAGAAGAGCCACATGATCTAGAAGAGAACCAAAGAGCTTCAAGGGAAGCAAAAAATTCTTCACCCTATAAATAAAAGTATAAGCTTCCTTTAATTCATGCAAGAACTTATCCTGCTTAAGTTTCATATCTTAGACACTTTCATCCATCTATCACTTTTCAGCATGGTGCTAGTTAGACAAAAAATTCTCCCAGTGATTGGATGCACCAAAGGCCAAAATAGTCGAGGCACGCCAGGTATATCGGGCCATAATGACTAGTTCTTCCTCCAAAACAGGCCCGGACAGGCTAGCCAGGTAAGCGCAATACTCATCCAAAGGGTGTGTGTGTGTGGCGCGGGGGGGGGGGGGGGTGGCGACAGCCTTCGATAAAACGAGAGCCAGATCCCGTCACTAGAAGGCAGGTAGATAGACCAGGGACCTTCGATATAACCGACAAGTTTTCCGCAACAATGCCATTCCTAACCAACCACATTTCTCTCTTTAGAATCTAAAATTGTTCCTTATTATCCATGCATTATGTGTACAGTTATGAATAAAGTAAGTATATTAAATATTTTCAAGCTAAAAATATTAAAAGCCCCGAAGGATATAAAACTTGCCAAATATTGGTTTCCTTTCCTCTCTCTCTCTCTCTCTCTCTCTCTAGATATATATATATATATATATATATATATATATATAGAGAGAGAGAGAGAGAGAGAAAGCTTCTAATAGTAACCAAACGTCAATCCACCGCTTTAAGAATTTCTTCTCGATCTCATCCACAAGGACACCTCCTCTGATGTACCCTAAATGATAAACTTCATCAATCAGCCCTTCTCATATCGTGCTTCACCGGGGAGTTCATTTTCTCTGTACATGTAAATACTATTGCCCAATAGAAGGTGGGGTTCATTCCAATACTTGAGGAATAAATCACTATATCCTATCCACCCAGCCAGCTATGTCACAAACTGCAGCATGAGCCTCGGGGCTGACAAGGGTTACAAGAAAGAATGCGTCTTCAAAACTTTGAAGCTCCATTAGAGGTCTGAATCTGTGGATAGTCGATTTCAAAAAGATTATCCCTCTACCCCTATTCTGGACCCTATGGCCACAGAGACACTTAAAGAGATGAAAAAAAAGAATCACACAAGGCTTTCCATTCACTTTCTCACACTAATACTGGTAAATTTGCATATACACCCAACAGGTAGGATGAAGTTGCGAAGGAGTCACATCCAAATGTTTTAGAACCTCCATTTCAAAAGTAGTGAAAGGAAGATAAAGACCCATGGTAGAAAAAGAAAATTCATAGAAAGGAATGGTGTAAGCGCCATACTTTCCACAAATTTTTTCATCCATAGAAAGACTTAATATTCCCTAGTTGGAAGACGAGCCAACATCCGTAAAAGCATAATCTAAATCACCTGCTTTAGCAAAAGCACAAACGGTAGAAGAGTAAACATAATCCACCCAAGAAAATGTAGTATCATTCGAAGAGTTATGAAATTTTTTCTGTGATTTCTTGTTCATATTTCCCTAATTTTATAAATGCAGGAAAACGAAACACTAACGAAGAAAGTAACTGTTATCTTTGATAGAAAAGACTCAGAGGAGAAAGAAACTTGTTCTTAAAAAAAGAGGATTATATTCTTGAATGAAAAAAGGATTCACCAAATATGTCTAATCACTCACTCGTAACACTCAAGAGTCTCAGTTCCCAAGAGTTGTTGTGATGATTATACTTGCGAAAAGACGTTTGAAGTATGGTGCGTTAAATGTAAGATTTCCTAAAAGAATCTAAAACACTTCTTTCTAACTTGTTTTAAAGCTAATAAGGGACGAATGGCACCCGAAGCAATGATGTTAAGCCCCCACATACTTTTACATCAACAAGGGTTTGGGGGGGGGGGGGGGAATGTTTTGTGCCTACCACATCGACCCTGACATTACCCCCGAAAGGGATTCTGCTCCTTATAGAATCTTCCCAATACATGAGGATTATTGTAACACCCATATATAACAATATACATCAAAGCATATATATTATACATGAATCCAAGTTTTGGTACTGAAATACCATAAGTTCCTAGTTAACACATTGTATACATTAAATGCCCTAAATACAAACTACTAAAAGACTACGGCATAACATATACAAGATGTCCCAAAATGCACTAAGAATTAGATCAATGTAATGATCTCAAAATAAAACGTCACAGCGGAAGCCATGCCATCCCAAAAGCTACGATTCGTAAGGAAAAGTCAAACCACTTTTTCCTTACCCTTCGTGGAACCTGTAGTACATGTAAAATAATCAACAACATGGGGTGAGATAACAAATCTCAGTGAGTTCCCTATCTTATGGATTCTCTCGGCTTTACAAGGTTCTGACCAATCCTAGTCCACGGGAAGGGGAAAGGACTTCGAGTTCACAATTTCAATTCTCACACTATATGGAAACATGTCATGAGTTCATCAACGCAAAATACCACTAATCGATAACCTTACCAAGACATCTCCTTTTCTCATCCGCTTCAACGTCTAGAAGGCGACCCAAGTCATAGATCCTTGCAACCTACTTGACATACGTAATGGATTCGGGTTCTACAGGCCATTAACCATTATGAACCGTCACTTCACACGGGCCATTAACCGTCACAAGTCTCTTTACCCTTAGGCTCCATATGTACTAACTAGGAATTAAACCTGTCAAGTAGTCATGCATACATTCCAGAGGAGCTCCAAGCTCATGAAACGACAAATCAGGGGAACGGTTACGATTACATGATCACACACACAACATGATGGTATTCGACAATCACAAGGCCACATTGCCTCAAGGCCCTTTCGTCTTTTCACCTATGCTAGGTTCATACATGTTCCATAATAGTGTTTCACTCTCATCTAGACCATTACTCGGCAAGGATGCACCTTTCTACAACACATGCCCGAGCATCGCCAACTAGAGTTCTCTATCAATCTCTAGCCTCAGTACAAGATCCTACTAAAGTTTCATGTTGAGGTTTCCTCACTCTCCCTATTTCATTTTCATTTTAGCATACATATTCACTCACAATCATGATTAATCAAGAATAGGATAAGCAAAGCATGTTACAATTGCACAATAGAAACACATATATTAATTTGTCATAATTGTACCACTTTTGGATTTCCTACGATTATTTAATCGGGCGATAAAACCGACCTTTTTCACCTTCATCATATAGATTATTTTCGCAGCTTTCTATCGGTACCAAGAACATTAAAATCGGATAAGCGAGTCAAAAGTTATGGAATTTAAAAGAAAAGGGGAACATTTGAAAAACTTCCAGGAGCGCCCGGCGCTACATTTTTCGCCCGGTGGTGCCCCTTCGCCTCTGTTTCGCCCAGCGAAACAGGGGCGTAAATCCCTCTCCAAAACTCATAAGTTACAGAAGCGTTCCACGCTGCGCCCCTTAGCCATCGCCCGGCGCAGCAGAGGCAAGTGCTTCGCGTCGCCCGGTGCTCTAAGCACCGCCCGACGCTCTAAGCACCACCCGACGCTCTGCACCAGGAGCAGAATTTCTGCTTGCATTTTCCATGGCTCCAAGGTCCAAAAAATCCATCTTTCTCAAACCCAAACATTTCCAAACAACCAAAACAAGTATCAATAATGTTCACATGCATATTACGATTATATTACGCAATATATATCAATTTTCAACCATTAGATTCATGATTTTAGCAAGATTACTCATTTCTCACAATATCAAACCTACCTCTAAAACTCAAGAAACTCTACAACTAAAGCATCTATCTAGAACCCACCTTGGTTAGAAGATTATGATGAAGAAGATGAGATGATTTGATGAAGAATGCATGATGATCATGATCTTTCTCTCTTCTAGGTTTTCTCCTTTTTTTCCTTCATTTCCTCTTCCTTCTCTCTATCTTCTTTCTATCTTTTCCTTTCTTTGTTTCTAAGTGTGGAAAAAGGGTGGAAAGGAAATAATATAGTAAAATATCATTAATTAGTAATACTACTAATTATCCAAATGGTCTCTAAAGCTCCAATAACTAAAACCTCAGGGTCAGATAATATTAATTGGATTTGCTCTGAGCACAACCGTTACTCTAATTATCTTTGCAGATAATTTCTCATAGTACACCGGAACTAAGTTGATCACAACTAATATTATCTAGAGTAATTTAAAATACGGGGTATTACATGCTCCCCTCCTTAAATAGAAATCTGTCCTCAAATTTAAAGATTACCTAAAAAGATGAGGGTAAGCATCTCGCAGCTTTGATTCTAGTTCCCAAGTTGCATCGCCCGGATGCGTCTCATCCCACTGGACTTTCACAAGGGAAATCTCTTTATTCCGTAGTACCTTAGTTTCTCTTCCTGTGATACGGCTTGGTTGAGGTTCGAACGTCAAATCTGTTTCTATCTCAACTGTATCTGGTAGAATTGGCTGAAGAGGATCTGAAACAAACTTCCGAAGCTGAGACGCATGAAAAACATCATGCGTTTCTGACAGAGAAGGCGGTAAGGCTAATCTGTAAGCTACTACACCAATCCTTTCTAAAATTTGATGCGGTCCCACATATCTCGGACTTAACTTTCGTGACTTAAACAGTTCTTTCAATCTCAATCTCGGAGTAACCTTCAAAAACACGTGATCACCTTCGCCAAATTCTAAAGGTCTCCTTTTGTTATCCTCATAACTTTTCTGACGATTATGCGCTTGTTTTAACTTTATCACGGATCATTCTAATCTTTTCCGTAGTCTCTTGAATAATCTCCGGTCCTAAAATCCTATCCTCACCAACCTCCGCCCAACACAAAGGCTTCCTACACTTCCTTCTATATAATGCCTCGTAAGGAGCCATACCAATACTCGCATGATAAATATTGTTAAATGAAAACTCAATCAACGGTAAAAGTTCTATCCAATTTCCTCCACTTCCAAACACACAAGCACTTAACATATCTTCCATTGTTTGTATCGTCTGTTCCATCAGACCATCCGTTTGCGGATGATTCGACGTACTCAAACACAACTTTGTTCCCATAGCTTGTTGAAAAGCTCTCCAAAACCTCTCAGTAAACTTCGGATCTCTATCGGATACAATATTAGAGGGAATACCATACAGCCTCACAATTTCCGAAATAAACAACCTTTCAAGATGACTTGCCTTGTATGTAGTCTTTACGGCTAAGAAATGTGCCGATTTCGTCAACCGATCTATAATTACCCAAATAGAATCATATCCACCTTGAGTATGGGGAAATCCAACTGCGAAGTCCATAGAAATACTATCTCACTTCCATACCGGAATTTCTAAATGTTGTAACAATCCTCCCGGTTTCTGATGTTCAATCTTTACTTGTTGACATATCACACACTCCTATACATACATCACAACATCTCTTTTCATACCAGACCACCAATAGTCCTTCTTTAAGTCTTGATACATCTTTGAAGAACCTGGATGTATAGTAAAGGCACTCTTATGCGCTTCCTCTAAAATCCTTCTTTTCAACACCGCATCATTCGGAACACAAATCCTTTGGTTAAACAAAATAATTCCGTCGGTAGCTCGCACAAAACCCGGTTGTACTAACACCTCTTGTAACTTCTCAATCATCCAACACCTGTCCTTGTTGAATTTCCTCTCTAAGAGTAGAATTAACATTCAAGTTTCCCATAATCACACCATTAGGAGTCCATACAAATTGGAGATTAAGATCCCTAAACTTTTCCAATAAGGCATACTCTTACATGATCAACTCAGAATTTCGTAACACTTTCCTACTCAATGCATCTGCCACTTGATTCGCTTTACCCGGATGGTACTTTAGTTCCAAATCATAATGCTTCAGATATTCCATCCATCTCCTTTGACGCATATTCAACTCTTTTTGGTCAAAAAGATACCTTAAACTCTTGTGGTCACTAAACATTTCAAAACGTACTCCATACAGATAATGACGCCACACTTTCAGAGTAAACACAACTACCGCTAAATCCAAATCATGCGTTGGATAATTCTTCTCGTGGAATTTCAACTGTCGAGAAGCATAAGCCACTACGTGACTATCTTTCATTAAAACACCTCATAATCCCATTTTAGATGTGTCACAAAATACCTCGTACGACTTGTTAGGATCAGGAATGATCAAAACAGGAGCAGTCGTCAATCTTTCCTTCAAACTCATAAAACTTTGTTCACACGCCGAATCCCACTCATAAGGACAATCCTTTCGAGTAAGTTTAGTCATTGGTAACGCCAATTGAGAAAAGCTCTTGATAAACCTTCTGTAATAACCTGCTAGTCCCAAGAAACTTATAACTTCCGAGACATTCTTCAGCCTTTCCCAATTAATTACAGCTTCAACTTTTAATGGATTAACCGCCACTCCTCCCTGAGATATGACGTGACCAAGAAAACTAACCTCCGACATCCAAAACTTACACTTGCTCAACTTGGCAAAAAGTTGCTTCTCTTGTAAGATCGATAAAACGATTCTTAAATGTCCCTCGTGCTCTTGTGAAGTACGAGAATAAACAAGAATGTCATCAATGAAGATCACAATGAATTGATCCAAGTAAGCTTGAAATATCTGATTCATATAATCCATAAAAACTTCCGGAGCATTCGTCACACCGAAAGGCATTACCAAGAATTCATAATGGCCATAACAGGTTCTAAATGCGGTCTTTGATACGTCCGAACTCTTCACACTGATCTGATGATAACCCAACCGTAAATCAATCTTCGAGAACACACTGGCTCATTTCAATTAATCTAACAGATCGTCTATCCTTGGTAACGGGTACATATTCTTGATGGTGAGTTTATTCAACTGTCGGTAATCAATACACAACCGCATTCCACCATCCTTCTTCTTTACCAACAACACTGGAGCTCCCCAGGGTGAAACACTGGGTCTAACAAAATGCTTAGCCATTAACTCTTCTAATTGATCTTTTAATTCCCTTAACTCAAGTGGTGCCATCCGATACGGAGAAACAGATATAGGAGCCATTCCCGGTATCAGGTCAATAGAAAATTCCACTTCCCTCTCTGGAGGAAGAGAAGTGACATCCTCAGGGAAAACTTTTGAAAATTCACAGACTACAGGGATACTCAAAACTTGAAGGTCGCTACTCTCCTCCTTAGTGAGAACCAAAAGGACAGATTTTTCCTTCTCAAACAAGAAATTTATCATTCCAACCATACCTTCTAAAATAGTTGTTAACACATCCTTCGGAGTAGCTTCATTAGATGGAATGATGATTAGCTTCTCCTCACACCCGATGAAAACGAATTAGCAGAAAGCCAATCCATTCCCAAAACAACGTTTACTTTCTTAAGCGGCAAACAAATAAGATCAATCTGAAAAACTCTCCCATCCACAGACAAAACAGAATTCTCGCACATTAAAGGTGTTTCAACTATCTCATCCATGTCAGTAGTAACCACCATGGGAGGAGATAACAGAATAGCTTGCAACCCAAGTCGCTTCACACATTGCATTGACACAAAAGAGTGTGTCGCTCCACAATCAAATAATACAAAACAAGGAATCCCATTAATGAAACACGTACCAGCAATCAAAGAGTTATCGCCCTTTGCTTTCTTCGCATCCAAGGTATAAACTCGCCCGGTACTCTTTCCTTATACTTGATCCTTATTCTGAGGACAATCCCTCTTCAGATGGCCCATCTTCTGACACTGAAAGCGCTTCACACCATCTATACCACACCTTCCAAAATGCATCCTACCACAAGTACGACACACAGGAGGTGTACTTGCTCTAGCATTCTGCACTTGCTTTCCTTTGAAAGTTTGTTGCCTCGGCCTAAACTAATGGTTGGATCTTCCACGATCATTCTGATTCGACCTATGTAAATCTCCTTCTGCCTGAACTCTCTTCAAACTATTCTCATCCACATAACACTGCCTTAGCAATTCAGAGTAACTAGTGAACTCTTTCTGAGACACACTGTGAGAAATCTCAGCTTTCAATCCAAATAGGAATTGGTCAATCTTCCACTTTTCATCTGGAGCATACATAGCCTGCCTAGAGTAAGTAGCCATGATTTCAAACTTCTCAGCATAAGCAGCCACAGTCAAAGCACCTTGCCTCAACTGTTGGAAATCAAACTCCTTTTGAGTCCTCAAAGATCCAGGAAATAGTTCTCCATAAACGTAACCTTAAATTGCTCCCAGACTTTAGGCACCTCTTGGATAGTCATCAAAGCCAAAGCACTTTCCCACCACCTAATAGCAGGACCTTTCAACAAGTGAGAAGCAAACACCACTTTGTTCTCTTCACTACATTGGACTACCAGAAAGATTCTCTCCATGTCAGCCACCCACTCATGAGCTTTCACATGATCTAATCCACCATGAAATTCAGGAGGATTCATGCGGATGAAATCCCGAAAGCTTCCACTTACAGCATCTAGAACAACCACTGGAGGATTAAGACCCTCATTCATCTGTTGTACCATCTGTTGCATGAACTGGTTCTGCTGCTGCTGCATCTGTTGTAAGAACTGGGGCCATGGGACATACTCCTCGCCACCTGGAGGATTCGTCCCAATTGGAGTAGTTGTGGACCTGCCACGATTTCTTATGCGTCCATCAGCCATGTTCCTAAACGTCATACAGATAGGATTAAGTTGATCAGGCTTAATGCCATACATATAACACTTAAGACCAATGGTGACACAACGCATATGAAACAGAAAGAAATACTTATACTATTTCATGGCTAGGTCGAGGATACGACCTGCTCTGATACCAACTGTAGCACCCATATATAACAACATACATAAAAGCATATATATTATACATGAATCTAAGTTTTGGTACTGAAATACCATAAGTTTCTAGTTAACACATTGTATACATTAAATACCCTAAATACAAAGTACTAAAAGATTACGGCATAACATATAAAAGATGTCCCAAAATGCACTAAGAATTAGATCAATGCAATGATCTCAAAATAAAACGTCATAGCGGAAGCCATGCCATCCCAAAAGCTACGTTTCGTAAGGAAAAATCAAACCACTTTATCCTTACCCTTCGCAGAACCTGTAGTACCTGTAATATAATCAACAACATGGGGTGAGATAACAAATCTCAGTGAGTTCCCTATCTTATGGATTCTCTCGGCTTTACAAGGTTCTAACCAATCCTAACTCAAGTCCACGGGAAGGGGAAAGGACTTCGAGTTCACAATTTTAATTCTCACACTATATGGAAACATGTCATGAGTTCATCAACTCAAAATACCACAAATCGATAACCTTACCAAGGCATCTCCTTTTCTCGTCCGCTTCTACGTCTAGAAGGCGACCCTAGTCATATATCCTTGTAACCTACTTGACATACGTAATGGATTCGGGTTCTACGGGCCATTAACTGTTATGAACCATCACTTTACACGGGGCATTAACCGTCACAAGTCTCTTTACCCTTAGGCTCCATACGTATTAACTGGGAATCAAACCTGTCAAGTAGTCATGCGTACATTCCAGAGGAGCTTCAAGCTCATGAAACGACAAATCAGGGGAACGGTTACGATCACGTGATCACACACACAACATGATTGTAATCGAAAATCACAAGGTCACATTGCCTCAAGGCCCTTTCGCCTTTTCACCTATACTAGGTTCACACATGTTCCATACTAGTGTTTCACTCTCATCTAGACCATTACTCGGCAAGGATGCACCTTTCTACAACACATGCCCGAGCATCGCCATCTAGAGCTCTCTATCAATCTCTAGTCTCAGTACTAGATCCTAGTAAAGTTTCATGTTGAGTTTTCCTCACTCTCCCTATTTCATTTTCATTTTAGCATACATATTCACTCACAATCAAGATTAATCAACAATAGGATAAGCAAAGCATGTTACAACTGCACAATAGAAACACATATAATAATTCGTCATAATTGTACCACTTTTGCATTTCCTCCGATTATTTAATCGGGTGATAAAATCGACATTTTTCACCTTCATCATATAGATTATTTTCGCAGCTTTCTATTAGTACCAAGAACATTTAAATCGGATAAGCGAGTCAAAAGTTATGGAATTTAAAAGAAAAGGGGACCATTTGAAAAACTTCCAGGAGCGCCCGGCGCTACATTTTTCGCCCGGCAGTGCCCCTTCGCCTCTGCTTCGCCCGGCAAAACAGGGGCGTAAATCCCTCTCCAAAACTCATAAGTTACAGAAGCGTTCCACACTGCGCCCATTGGCCATACCCCGGCGCAGCAGAGGCGCACGCTTCGCGTCGCCCGACGCTCTAAGCACCACCCGACGCTCTGCACCAGGAACAGAATTTCTGCTTGCGTTTTCCATGGCTCCAAGGTCCAAAAAATCCATCTTTCTCAAACCCAAACATTTCCAAACAACCAAAACAAGTATCAACAATGTTCACATGCATATTACAATTATACTACGCAATTTATATCGATTTTCAACCTTTAGATTCATGATTTTAGCAAGATTACCCATTTCTAACAATACCAAACCTAACTCTAAAACTCAAGAAACTCTACAACTAAAGCATCTATCTAGAACCCACCTTGGTTAGAAGATGATGATGAAGAAGATGAGATGATTTGATGAAGAATGGATGATGATCTTGATCTTTCTCTCTTCTAGGTTTTCTCCTCTTTTTCCTTCCTTTCCTCTTCCTTCTCTCTAACTTCTTTCTATCTTTTCCTTTCTTTGTTTCTAAGTGTGGAAAAATGGTGGAAAGGAAATGATATAGTAAAACATCATTAATTAGTAGTACTACTAATTATCCAAATAGTCTTTAAAGCTCAAATAATTAAAACCTCAGGGTCAGATACTATTAATTGGATTTGCTCTGAGCACAACAGTTACTCTAATTATCTTTTCAGATAATTTCTCAGAGTACACCTGAACTCAGTTGATCACAGCTAATATTATCTAGAGTAATTTAAAATACAGGGTATTACAATTATAATCCTAATGATCGTCAGAGATCTCAAGTGCAATTACATCCAACGACTATGCGCATATCACGACTAACAAATAGATAATTCGTTATTTCCCCTCTCTCTCTCTCTATTTTATATATATATATATATATATATATATATATATATATATATATATATATATAGAGAGAGAGAGAGAGAGAGAGAGAGAGAGAGAGAGAGAGAAGGCGCCAAAATGAGTAAGAAGTTTAAAATTCAATTTCATTTCACCCTTCTCCCTTATATACTGACTTGAGTATTGGAGTATTAGACTTGCAAGTTCCCCCATTCCACTGCATCAGAGACATCGATTCGTCGTCACCGCCGTATCTTTTCTCATGTATTGTTCTAGAATAGAACAATTCACGTCCTAACCCCCAACCTCGAATCTATTCTCCATCCACAACTTACATCTCTGCCACGGGGAATTTTGTCTCCGACCCCGGTCCTTGTGAAAATCTATAAACATAAAAAAATATTTTTAATTAAATTAATAATAAAAAGTTCAAAAACAAACTACAAGAAACTAATAATATATAGTAAATATATTGTTTTGATACTATTTAATATATGCTCATGAGAGTCGTGACCACCATATTTTTAAACTTTAAATAATTTAAAATAATTATTTTAATCTCTCTTTTACTAACATTATATATATATATATATATATATATATATATATATATATATATATATATATTCTAATTTTTTATAAAATAAATTTTATGAAATGACAAATAAACATCCATCTGAGTAAATACTTTGTAGAGTAGGAGATTCTCCCATCTCGATTCCTACGAGGAGAATAAATTCTCAATCTTTGAAAGTCAAAACGAAACAATTCTCACGTAGATCCCCACTAATAAATGCGAGTTACATCTCTATGTCTAACTTGAGAAAGAATATTAGAGTTATTTATTTTATATAACTAGTCTTAATGTGTGTTAGTTTTATTATTAATGATTAGTTTTATAAATTAGTTACCAATTAATTCAATATAATAACTAGCATATATAGTAATAAATCTACGAGAAATAACTAAGCTCAATGCCAATTTATCTATGATTCTACAATTATTTTTAAGCAATTTTGAAATAAATTCTAACAACTTTGTATTCAATTCAACTACAATTTTAGAATTAGTATTTTTATCAACCTATCATTCTTTATTATTGATATATTCGAATTATTATAAATGTATAGTGAAAAATTAATAAATTGAAAATATTAATTATAGAATATAATTAGTAGATAAATATTAGAATTGTATTGAAAATTAAAATATCATATTTATTTTAGGACAAATAATTTTATAAAATACGACAATTATTTTAAAACAGAGGAAGTATTAAATAAATCTAAATTAATACAATCTCTTGTCTTTTCCTTTATACAATTTTAATTTTTTTAATACAAACTTCTCTTTTATTTTGGCACAAAATTAAATGTATAATTTTTTTATGGAGTGTTTAAACAAAGAGCTTATTTACCGCCTATAACATAAATAACTATTAAAACTAATGCTTATGAATAAAATATATAAAATTTATTTTTATAATAAAAATTAAAATAAATTTAAACTATTTTTACACATTTAATAAGTTATTTTTATTAGCTATCTTGAAAATTTTATAAAAATAAATTAAAAAAATATATAAAAATATTATAAATTATTTTGTTAAAATTCTTCAAACAGTATTATGAAAGTATTAAATAATCTAAAAATAAATAAATCAAAATAGATCTTAATAATTTTTTTAAATATGTTTAGACATATATATTTTTTATTATGATACAGGAGGAAATAATTATTCATATTTTTTAGATTTGAAACGTTTCTTTTGTTTCAGGAGTTACTACATGTGCATCAACATGAAATTTCACACGTGTTTAACCAAGAAGAGTGTACAACAACTTGGTGACAATCCGAACGTCTTTGAAGTAAGATATAATGGTGTACATTCCTGCCGCATTTGTTTAACAATACCATCGTTATATGTACCTCAAACAATCATGCCTCAATTATCAACTTCATATCCTGGGCGGCTATCACCAGGTACTATTTATATTTCGTACTTTTAAATATCAAATTATTAATTTGGTATTTTTTTAAATTGCAAAACAGAAATTATATATTAAAATAAAAATAAACTGAAAGTTAAAAAAGAACAAAGAGTATCAAAAGTGTTCAAAGAGAACAATCTTAACAAAGTCAAGAACGGTTGAGATTTAATCCATAACTGTCATGTTAGTTAGTTACTTAATGTTGACAACTTGCTTTGCAAGTAGTTGTGTAATACATAAAATAACACCCTATAATGTGAACAATACTGTCAATGAGAATCTTCTATATTCTCTCTACTATCTACTCTTTCTTCTCTTTAAGTTTTCCATACATTAGTGAGTGTGTGTACCATTTACATCATCTTGCAATTTTCATCTTTTTCTTGCTGCGCATACACTATGATTCATCACAGTGTTGATGTTCTAACAATTGGCATCTCGAGCCTGGTTTGATCTAAGGGAAACATGAGTGAAAAGTGAGGGGTACAATAAAGGGAAACACTAAGTGATAAATTCTTGATAGGCATGATGAATAGCAATGGTTTTGGATCAATTATTCTGGTTCTTGATGGCAAGAACTGAGATCGTTGGAGTGCTTTGATGAAATTTTTATTTGGAGCACAAGAAGTGAGTGAAGTTGTGCAGAATGGCTATGAAGATCTGGTGGTGAATCCAACTGATGCACGTAGGACTGCATTCAAGGAAGCCAAGAAGAAAGACTGCAAGGCTTTGTTCTACATTCAGCAGAATGTTGACAATCAACACTTTGAGAAGATTTCTAAAGCTATAAGATCCAAAGAAGCATAAGACATTTTAGAAAACTATCACATTGGTGGAGAAAATGTGAAGCAAGTGAAGCTACAATCCTATAGAAGAAAGTATGAGATGATGTTGATGGAAGAAGATCAGAAAGTAAGTGATTACTTCTCAAAGTTAAAGCCATTGTAAATCAAATGCAAACTTGTGGTGAGAACATTACAAATCAGATGGTAGTAGAAAAGGTGTTGAGATCTTTAAGTCCAAAGTTTGATTTCATAGTTGTAGCTATCTAAGAAGCAAAGAAAGTGAAAACTATGAAAATTGAAGAGTTGCAAAATTCATTGGAAGCACATGAGCTCCTGGTGTTTGATAGAAGTTATGAGAGATCAGTTCAACAAGCATTCCAAGTTCAAACTTCCAAGAAGGAGGGAAATAAAAAGTTTTTCAACAAGAAGGGAAAGAGCAAAGCAAATTGGTCCAGCAATGAAAAGAACATGACTGAAGACAAAGCTGAATCTTCAAAGAGATGAGGTTTTGGCAGAAGTCAGAACAAGAAGAGGGATTTTGACAAAAGTAAGGTGCAATGTTACAACTTTGAGAAGTATGGACACTTTACTGATGAATGTTGGTTAAAGAAAGATCAAAAGTCTAATGAAGAAGCAAATATGGCTCATAATGATGATTCCAACATAGTGTTGATGATGGCTACTACCAGTGATGAAAAGATTAAGAATGAAGAGTAGTTTCTTGACTCTGGATGCTCAAATTACATGACATCACATAGAGAGTGGTTGACAAATTTTGATACTAGCAAGAAAACATGCATCAAATTGGCTGACAGTAGAAATCTTGTGGCTAAAGGTAGTGGAAATATAGTGATAAGAAGCAATGATGGCAAAAGAATCAATATTGAAGATGTGATGTATGTTCCTGAGATGAAGTGTAATCTCATGAGCATTGGTCAACTGGTGGAGAAGGGATTCTCAATGATGGTGACTCTTTGAAGTTGTTTAATGCAAAGAAGAATTTGGTGCTCAAATCAAACATGTCAAAGAATAGAACATACAGATGTAACATCTCAAGTGAAAAGATGATGTGCTTGTCTCCAACAATGAGTGAAGATGTTGAAGATCTATGGCACAAAACGTATGGTCACCTAAACTTTAGAAGTCTTAGTGAGTTGAATTCTAAAGAAGTGGTGTATGGCCTGCTAAAACTAAATGTCAGAAAAGCCATTTGCTAAGTGTGTGTGAAAAGTAAGAAAAATAGGTTCTCCTTTGTTTCTGAAGAACCTAAAAGAGCTAGTGTAGCAATGCAAGTGGTCCACTCTGATATATGTGGTCCTTTTAAAGTACTTCATTAGGAGGGAGCAGATACTTCATCACATTTGTTGATGAATGTACAAGAATGATATGGCTATATACAATCAAATTTAAGAGTGGGGCCTTAGATGTGTTCAAAAAATTCAAAATCTTAATAGAAAATAAGAGTGATAAATCTATTAAGATCTTGAGAACTGATGGTGGAGGAGAATACACCTCAAAATAATTTGAACCCTTTTGTGTTAATCAAGGCATTGTGCATGACGTAACAGTTCCCTATACACCTCAGCATAATGGACTTGTTGAGAGAAGGAATAGAACTCTACTGAATATGGCAAGAACCATGATCAAGCAAAAAAACCTACCACACTAGTTTTGGGGTGAAGCAGTCACTACAACTGCTTACATTCTAAATAAATGTCCTACAAAGAAGCTTAATTTGAAGGTACCAGAGGAAGCTTGGTGTGGAAGAAAGCCTAATGTGAAGCATTTCAAGGTTTTTGGTTCTTTCTGCTACAAACATGTACCAGAGAGAAGAAGCAAGCTTGAAGATAAGAGTGAGAGTATGATACTTATAGGCTATCATCCAATAGGTGCATATAAGCTTTATAATCATGTAACTCAAAAGGTACATGTCAGTAGAGATGTGATTGTGAATGAGGTTGAGAAGTGGAAATGGGAAGATAAGCCAATATACAGTAGAGAGAATCAACAAAGATGCATTTATATTGATGCAAGTGATGAATCAGAAAATGAAGAAGTGAAAAATAATGATGCAGATGAACCAGAAGAAGAGGAAGCAGCTGTGAGACCTCAAAGAATCAGACAAGCTCCAAGAAGGTTGAATGACTGTGAAGTAATTCCTGATAATGCAGTAAATGATGAAGGTGATATCATTCACTTTGCATTGTTGGCAGATTCTGAACCTCTCAATTATAAAGAAGCATTGAAGATAGATGTATGGAGGAAAGCTATGATAGAAGAACTTCGATCAATTGAGAAGAATCACACCTGGGAGCTGGTTAACTTGCCAAATAAGAAAAAGAAAATATATGTGAAGTGGGTTTTCAAACTGAAATTAAATCCTGATGGGAAACTTTCAAAGTATAAGGCAAGGTTGGTGGCTAAAGGCTTCTTACAAAAACATGGCATTGATTACAATGAGGTATTTTCTCCAGTTGCAAGGCTTGAGAGTGTAAGACTGATGGTGGCTCTAGCTTGCAAGAGAAGGTGATCACTCTATCATTTAGATGTAAAATTAACCTTCCTAAATGGTCCACTTGAAGAGGTTGTGTTTGTGTTACAGCTTCCTGGTTTTGAAGTACAAGGCAATGAGAATATGGTGTATAGACTCCATAAGGCTTTGTATGGTTTGAATTAGGCCCCTAGAGCCTGGAACAAGAGGATTGATCAGTTCCTAATTCAAATAGGTTTTAAAAAGTGTTCAGCAGAGTTTGGTGTGTATGTGGAAAGTTCAAGTGAGGAAAAAACCATGATAATTTTCTTATATGTGGATGATTTGCTCATTATTGGGAGCAAAACATCAGAGATTGAAAAGGTGAAAATCAAGTTGAAATCTGAATTTGAAATGACTGATATTGGTGAACTTTCATTCTTCTTAGGAATGGAATTTGTGAAGATGAAGACTGGAATAGTTATGCACCAACAGAAGTATATATGAGAGCAGCTTGAGAAATTTGAAATGAATAGCTGCAATTCAATTTCAAATCCATCAGAGATAAACTCAAAAATTGATGAGTGCAGCGAGGAAGAAAGAGTTGATCCAACATTGTTCAGACAAATGGTTTGTTCACTGAGATACTTGTGCAACAGCATGCTTGATATTTGCTACTCGGTCAGTGTAATTATCAAATTCATGCATGATCCAAGGAAGACTCACTTGATAGCTACTAAAAGGATACTTAGGTATATAAAAGGCATAATTGAGTTTGGTTTACTATTCCCTAATGGAAGAAAAGGTAATAGAAGTGAACTCATTGGATACTCAGATAGTGATTGGTGTGGAGACATCACAGATAGAAGGAGTACCTCTGGCTATGTTTTCAAGTTCAATGAAGTAGTTATATCATGGTGTACAAAGAAGCAACCAGTGACTGCACTTTCATCTTGTGATGCCTAATATATTGCAGGAATATTTGCAGCTTGTCAAGCAATGTGGTTGGATTCAGTGATGAAGGAACTGAGGTGTGAAGTGATGAAGCCTTTGATACTCAGAATTGATAATAAGTCAGCTATTACCCTTGCTAAAAATCCAATCTCACATGGCACAAGTAAACACATTGATACAAGGTTTCATTTCATTAGAGAGCAGGTGAACAATGGAATGATTGAGGTGCAATATTGCCCAATTGAAGTGCAGCTAGAAGATGGTTTTACAAAGGCTCTAAAGCTTGACAAATTTTAGTTTTTGAGAAAAAATCTTGGTGTTTAAGTGTTCAACAGTTACGAATTAAGAGGGAGTGTTGAGATTTAATCCATAACTGTCATGTTAGTTAGTTAGTTAGTTACCTAATATAGATAACTTGCTTGTAAGTAATTGTGTAATACATATAAATAACACCTTGTAATGTGAACAATACTATCAATGAGAATCTTCTCTATTCTCTCTACTCTCTACTCTTTCTTTTCTTCCAAGTTTTCCATACATTAATGAGTGTGTGTGTGTCATTTACATCATCTTGCAATTTCCATCTTTTTCTTGCTGCCTATACACTGTGGTTCATCACAGTGTTGGTGTTCTAACAAGAACAAGAACTACACGAAAAGCAAAACAAAAGGCCCTTCAGAAAAAGAAATGAAAACAAAAGCTAAAGATACCACCCATCTGAACTACCAAGAAGAGACTAACACATCAGAACAGTGGAGAGAGCAAGATAGAAGAAGGAAAGCACAACTAATATGGGTGTTTGCGGGCCGGTTTAGTTCGGTTTTGAGAGAATCTGATGCCCAAACCGATTAAAAATATAAGGATTACTTTGGATTGGATTTTCACATTTTTTCGATAAAATTCAAACCGAACCAAACCGAAAAATAATGGGTTGGTTTGGGTTGGATTGATCGGATACATTAGAAATAAATGTGCAAATACTTTTTACCTTCTAATTCACAACAACTAATTTTTTATGATAATATAAAAAAAATACTTTTTTTTTTCGTTTTTTTTATATAAGTTGTGAATGTCAGGAATGAAGTTTTATTTTTTCTTTTTTCTTAAAGTTGAATATTTTATACTAATTTCCATGATTATTATATAAATCATATGAATTAATATGGTTGTTTCGGATAAACGGGCTCGCGGGTAGAATATTTGAAATCTGTTGCCTGAACCAAGTAACATCGGATTTTATTGGTTTGGTTCGATTTTTGCCCGAACTAAAAAAATACCTGACCCAAACACCATAGTTTGGTTTGGAATTCGGTTTGGTTCGGATTTTCCCGAACCAATGAACACTCCTAACAACCAACTACACAAAACACAAATCAAATGAGGGCAGCTGACCACCCAACACACTCCTAAATACCAAGTCACTTGAGCAAGACAAGCTCCAAATCTATCATAGAAATAACAAAACCTAGCGCGTGGGCGTGAACCCACTTCCAAGCAAAGTTATAATCAAGGACATCTAGTGAGTAATCGTCAAGCTTCCCAGCTGAAAATAACTTTATTTTGTATTTTCCAAATAGTCCAGATCACTGAATGCATGATCGAGACCAAGTATAAAAACACATTTTTCCCATGACCCAAACCTTGTAACAACTCAAATAGTCCTAAAATCAACGGAGGTAAAGGCCCAGGCCACCCCATCCATATAAAGAATTTATACTAGATGGCTGAAGTGACCTCACACATCACAATGAGATGATCATCCGACTCCACTTGTCCAACACATAAGACGCACTCTTCATTATTAAAACCAGACACTATTCAAATTCTTAGGAGATTCTGCTTTGATGACAGCCTATTATGGGTCACCCCTAACCACACCCGAGATAATATTAAACAAAGCGACATAGAGCTCCTCCTCCCAAACAAGAAAATAATGCCTCCGCATAAATCTTCAAACCCAAATATCCCCTACTTAAACACCCAAAGAACCCACCACCCGAGATATCTGCTCTGAGATACAAAATAACCTCTCAAAAGAAACACACAAAGAGGAAATCCCCACCCCAAACATCATGTCAAAAGCTAGTATTCTGGCAGTCCCCAGCCAACTTAACACAAGAAGAGGCAAACTAGTCAGATTCTTGGTCTTGAGAAGAACTAATGAGAGTTACATATCTCCACCATTGAGACACCCTCATAAGAATTCCTACCCTGCCTCCCAAAGGGCAGTCAAAACCCTATGAAGCATACATGGCCTTGGTAATATCAACCCAAAGTGATGGCAAGTCAAAAACAATCATCCATTGCCACTTACTCAACAAGGCCAAATTAACATCCCTGAGTTCTTTAACTCCCACACCACATTCCATTGTATCCTTACACATATGCTCCATTTAACACACATAACCTTTATTTCCCCTTTCGAGCCTCCACGGGGAAAATACCTTTGCAAACCCACTAACTACCTCCAAACTTGAAATTGACATCTTTATAAAAGACAAAAACAATGTAGGGATTGTGTTCAAAACCAAATTCAGAAGGATTGACATACCTCTAAGGCTCACAAATCTATTCCTCAAAGAGGCTAATCTATAAGATACTAGCTTAATAAGAGGAACTCAAGTTACTCCCTTCTTTGGGTTTGCACCCACAATAAACCCTAAGTACTTAAAAGGAAGATAACTCACCTTATAGTAATGAAAGGTTTCTTCCTCCTCCAGGAAAAGCCTACTCACATTATCCTCAAACAAATTACTCTTAGAAAAACTCAATTTGAGGTCAGATGTGAGCTCAAAGCTTTTGAAAACCTCATTAATAGTCAAAAGGTTTTGAATAGAAGGGACCCCAACCAAAAATATGTTATCTGCATATTGAAGACGAGTCACCTCAAACTCATCTGAACCCACCTTGAAACCTTCAAACTCCCCAGCTAAAACTGCCCTATTTAACGAAGCACTAAGACCCTCTACCACCAAAAGAAAAAGAAATGAAGTTAAAGGGTCTCGTTGCTTCATACCCTTTTGAATACCAATCTCCTTAGTTGGGAAACAATATGTTTACTACCTACTAATTAATATAGGAGTTTTCGGAAAAACATATGTTTTTCTTAGATCTATATATCAAAACATACCACACAAAAAATCATTGATTGAAAATCCCACAACCATAACTAAACATTACTCTATTAAGTGAGGTCAACTACATGATCTAATTCCGTTATAATGTTTTATTCAATACTATATTTCCATTTAATTTGTTAATCTCGAGATTTTTATTGATAGTTTCACATATAGTTTTTCTAGGTTTTTCTTTATCTTTAATTATTTGACCTATCTTCATTTGATTTTCTATTCTTACAACATAATCTACATGTATTTTCTTTACATATTCAAATCATCTAAGTTTATTTTCTACAATATTTTTTTTTATATTGGTGCTACCATAACATTAGCTCTAATATTGTTATTTTAAATCTTATGTCGTCTAGTCTTACCACACATCCAACATAACATTCTCATCTATGCTACATTTACTTTATTCTCATATTAATTCTTAAATGCTCTAGCATTTTGTCTCGTACAATATCTCAAAATTGACAGTAGTTCATTAAAATTTTACTTTCAACTTGAGTGGTACTTTTGTGTCACATAAAATCTCCGAGACTTTCCTCAATTTCAGTCATCTAGCTAAAATTCAATGGCTTACATCCTTTTCTATTTCTCCATCATTTTATATTACAGGCCGAAGATATTTAAACTGTGCAACTTATGGGATGATATAGTCTCCAACTTTCTCCTATGGGTTAAAAACGTTTCTCCTTTTGCTGAAATTACATTTCATATACTATGTCTTACTTCTACTTAGACAAAAGTCATGAATTCTAGCCTCGTCTCCAATTTTTCATTTAAATCCTCACACGAATCTCCAAGTAAGATTATGATTTGCAAAAATCATACATCTCTTACTAGCTCTTAATTGTGTTTCACAAGTATATTCATAATCAAGAAAGACTATAAAAGAAGTTATTAAAAAAACTATTAGATAAGTTATTAAGAAAGATCTCAAGATTAAATATTTGGATAGAAATATGATTATAGATAGAACATTATAACAAAAAGTTAATTTATATAGTCGACCCCACTTTGTGAGATAAAGACTTGTTATTGTCGTGTGTCCAAATAATTTATATTTAAGTTTGAGCCCATGTTAGGGTTAGGATTTCTCTATTGTAGAAGAAATATGCTATTTTTAGAGTCAAGTATAAGTAAATGGTTCAGAGATGAGTATGATTTTTCACTTCTTATCTTATCATTTTATATTCTCACACTTTAACTCTTTTCTTTAACAAAAATTTTATGAGTTGTAGCATGTTTAGGCTTATTTTGAGGATAACTATTATTCTTCAATATAATTTTTTTTAATTTTTTTTATTTCAGTCTTATTTTATTACTTTATTTGTTTTCTAAAATATATATTTTTTAATTTAATGAAATAATTTATATAATTAGATATAAAATTATCATTACATACTTTTTTTGTGAGAAAGAGGGCATAAGCCCCAAAACACGAAAAACTACATAACCAACCTAGAAAAAACGGTCTCCATAGCATCCCTATCTATCAATGGTTTGATAAAGTCCGGTGTATCTTCTCGAAAAATTATCCCTTACAAACTATCAATCCCCGCTTTTGCTACAGTATCCACACAAGAGTTTGCTTCCCTGTATGAATGCACCACCTTCACATCCTCACGCATCTTCATAGGATTATGGATTTGCTTAATCAAAGTGTATCCTTTCATATCTTTTGATATTCTTGATTATATTATTTTAACAATCGATACCGAATCCACACTAAACTTAACTTTTCTCATACCAAGCCTCCTGGTAAGATTTAAACCTTCAAAAACTCCCAAAGTTCTGCCTTGAATGTACTACACACTCCTACATATTAAGATTACTAGCACCATGCATATTAAGCTTAAACTAGTTCTCCTATGGAGCTTTTCATCCTACCATGATGATAGATCTATACCCATCCACGATTATTCCCTTATTTATAATAACTTCATCATATTCCCTTATATTTTCCTATACAAAGCTACCCATGCATTGCAGTCTTTCAAATTTTTCCTCATGAAGCTCTTTGTTGCGCCAATTCCACAAGTTATGACAACCCACTGCGCAAAATCTTCTCCATTTGTTATTCTGAACATGATTCTTCCTGACCCACTCCATGAAATCCATTCTGAAGAAATCCAACAAAATGTTATCAGGTATTCTACTCATCCATAACTTCCTAACTTTTTGACAAACCCTAAAGACATGCAATGTCGATTCACATGCACTCCCAGAGAGCTTACACTTCGCACCACCCAACCTTTTCAAGACCTTACACTCCCACAGAGCTTACACTTCGCACCACTCAACCTTTTCAAGATATTTCAATGTCAATTTACATACACTCCCACAGAGCTTTCATTGTTTTAAGATATTTAATATAAGAGAAACTTTAATAGTAATAATATATATATATATATATATATATATATATATATATATATATATATATATATATATATATATATATTAAAAATGACAAAATAAGTAATTTTATCACTTAATTTACTGTACTAAGTGATGGATTAGTTAATGTAGTAGTATTAGAAAAAAATTTGTTTTCTTGGGGGTGTCATGACCCTTTTGGATGTAGGGACAAGCAACCATAAGATTGGTGAAACTAAGTTGAGAAAATCTGGAAGTGGAGAATGAAAGAGGAGAAGAGAGAGAGAAAGAGAGAGAGAGAGAGAGAGAGAGAGAGAGAGAGAGAGAGAGAGAGAGAGAATTGACGGTGAGAATGCAATATTTCATAGCTATGGTGAGAGTGCATCCTACACACTTATATAGAGATTACACAATGATTGAAATACACTTTGACCAAGTACAATAACAGAAAAAACAAAAACTTAGACTTGTTACCAGTTACGCCAAAGTGGGTAATTGGTTACATTTGACATGAATTACTTTCTAAATCAATTTTGTTTCAGTGGTAACTTGTTACACCAAATCTGGTAACCGGTTACGATTTCGAAAACTCACTTTTTTGTTACTTGAAAGCATATAAACACTTGGAATTACCACATCAAACTTCAACACACCACCTTAATTCAAGTGCTACAAGTCTACCATTCCCATGCTCATCTTCAACTTCTTGAAAACATCATTTATGACTCCCTTTGCCAACAAATCAGCAACTTTGTCCTTGCTTCTGCAGTATCCAAATCGTAACCTCCCTTCACTAACTAATTCCCTTAAATAGTGGAACCTCATCTCGATGTGCTTGCTCCTCCCATGTCCAATTGGGTTTTAAGCAAGATTGACCAGGGAAGTGTTGTTAACTAAGAGTGTGACAGACTCACCCTCACTGCTGCCCAACTCCTCCAATAGATTCATAATCCACATGGCTTGGCACGTGCATAACGAAATAAAAATATACTCGGCCTCACAAGATGAGAGTGCAACTACCAGTTCCTTCTTCGAGTACCGTGATATTGGTGTCGTACCGAACATAAAGATGTATCCAGCTATATACTTTCGATCATCTTTATCTCCGCACCAATTGGAATTGGTAAAACTGAGCAAATTGCATTTTCTGCTCGTATCCGCTGCGGGAAAGAGAATTCTGCAGCCAATAGAACCTTTGAAATAACGCAAGATCCTCTTGACTACTGCTAAGTGAGACACCTTTTGTGACGCCCCTAATCTATACCCCCAAACAATTATAAAATAATAAACACTTAATAAAATTTCGTCAGAGTATATTTAAAGACACGGCACAGACGAGGAAATCACATCAATTTGATACAAAACATACAACACCTGCTCAAAAAGATATGCAACTGTGGGGTAGCATACATACAGAGGAACTCAGTTCCTTACACCCACATTTCAGAAATTAGAATAAAAGCGGAAAATCTAAAATCTGATTATCATAAGTATATCACATGAAAAGTTGGTCATACATCAAGTATACAAGTACAAACCAAAAGATATATATACATAATACACAATAATCACTAACGGCCTCCCTAACTACCCGGTGTCACATATCAGAGCCGACCGACAAAAGAATGAAGACATAAGCTTCACAAAAGACCTCCAGCAGCTCTAATCTGCAATGCCTCATAGAGCATTATAAAACGAGCAGAAGGGTGAGAAAAACAACCATAATATAAATGCATATAATTATATATATCAACATAAAAATACACATATCAAATTTTCTCACCACAATGATCACATGCCTACACATAAAGCATACACAGATTATATTCACATAATCCCATATTCACACATCATGTATATGTTTATATACAAAACATATCATTCATAATTCAATGCATTTAACACAAATGCACAACATGTTCACAATTGCTATCACAATCTCAATCACACAATGTCTCACACATAATCACCAAATCATGATTTTCCACATATAATCAATGCAATCATAATTCATGCAGATGCAAAGAGACCGACACAACGACTCTCTATGCAAATGCAAATGCGGTACCGACTCCAGGATTTCATATCCCATCATTAGTTCACTCAGGAACTCTGCTGGAACCATCGCTCGTTACATCACTGTAACTCCCCGTCGGGCCTACGATGTTCACCCACCGCTCACACCACCACAAAAGGGGCACACGGTGTTTATGGATCGCTCACACCACCACAAAAGGGGCACACGACCCGATCGCTCACACCACCACACAAGGGGCACACGATCGTCTATAACCATTGCTCACACCACCACAAAAGGGGCACACGGTGTTATAGCTGATTCCCCACCGGAACCGCTGTCCCACAGGACGCAACAACAATGCATATCATGATGCTTGACACACAAGAACTCATGACAACCAATGCATCTTCACACATATATGCAGTCACAAACATGCATATATAATCAAATACAACATATTGCATTTATTTGCCTTTCGGCCATAATTCATCACCACAACATGTCATCACATGCATTCACATCACACAACACCATACAAGTCATATGATATCCATATCAAAAGCACATAGCATAATACCCATCATTTACACACCATTAAAACAGCAAAAGTCGACAAAATGACACTATTCACATTTCCCGACATATTTTAGTCGGCTAACAATCTCAAAATTATCATCATAAGAAAGTACAGCTCAATAGCTTTCCAATGCATCAAACCACGCCTCAAACCGAACCATAGATCAAAAGTTATGCAGAAAACAAAATTACACGAACAGCACTGTTCGCTGGGCGAACCTCCCTCGCGAGCATTCGCTAGCTCCTTCGCTAGGCGAATATCCCTCGTGAGCATTCGCTAGCTCCTTCGCTAGGTGAATGTTCCAGCGAACCAACTGTTAGATAAAAACAGACACAAAGTTCGCTAGGCGAACCCCCTGGCGAACCAAGGCAGCAACTACCAACATTCAAAACACCCAAACTTCGCTAGGCAAACACTCTAGCGAACCTTCGCTCACGCATTCGCTAGGCGAATACCCGCAGCGAACCTTCGCTACCCTTCGCTGAATGGTTCGCTAGGCGAACCTGCGAAAACTCAGAATCTTTCAGCGCTGTTGAAAACCCAAAAATGATATTTTTCAATCCAAACCATTTCCAAAACAACATATATCAATCAGAATCTATTCTAATCATGTCAACAAGCAATCTACCACATTTACATCGATTTCCAACCGTTAAACCATCGATTCTACTCATTTTATCGTTTTCGACCTAGAAGTGAAAAACATGGAAAGCAAGAGAATCATCCAAACACATACATACATAATCATATACAAGCATAGTATAATCGAGTTTTGCACCCTTACCCGATTAAATCGATTCCTAGAAGTTGTTTTCTTTGATTCCTAGCTTTTTCCTCTTTTTCTCTCTTTTCTCTTCTTTCCCTTCTCTTTTCTTCTTCTCCTTTTCTTTCTCTTACTATTTTCTTTCTTTTCTAATTCTCTCTATTTCTATTCTTTTTTTCTTTTTTCTTTACTAACTTAGTAAATAATTAGGGAAAAGACTAAAATACCCTTACTCTCAATTATCTCACAAACGATCCCAAAATGCAATAAAATATAATCATATCGAAAAATAACATAATTTCAGATAAAAGTCGAAAATAAAATAATATAATAATAAAATAATAAAAAACGACTCACTTAAATAAAAATACTAAAACTGGGGCGTTACACCTTTAGTCTCTCCATGAATCTACTGACAATATCGAAACTAAACGCTAGGTTCAGTCGTGTGTTGCACAAGTAACGCAATGATCCGATCAACCTACTATATTGATTTGGATCAACATCTTCCTCATACTCATTCTTGGGCAGCTGCATCCTTGGTTCAGTTGGAGAAATGGTAGCACTACAATTCTCCTTTGATGCACGAGCCGTCTCAATTTTGACTTGTGGAACTCAATGCCTATGAAGTATGTCATGAAACTAAGGTCCGTCATCTCAAATTCTTACATAAGTTCGCTCTTAAACTTTTAAATGTACTTCTCATTGCTGCCCATGATCAATAAATCATCCACATATAGACAAAGGCTGATTACTCATTCACTCGCATCTGTTTTCACGTAGACTCCATGTCCGATAAACATTTCTTGAAGCCAGTATCCTTTAGGAAATCATCAATTCTTCTATTCTAAGCTCTTCGAGCTTGCTTCAAACCATATAGCGCTTTCTTCAACTTGTAGAACTTTAGCTCTTGGTCTTTCACAAAAAAACCAAGGGGTTGTCCTATATATACCTCATCTTCAAGCGGTCCATTCAAAAATGCGGATTTGACATCCATTTGGTAGATATGCCAATTGTGGTTATTTTCAATACCAACAACAAGCCTAATGGTTTCAATCCTAGAAATCGGTGCAAAAACCTCTTCAAAGTCTATGCCTTCTCTTTGTGAAAAACCCTTAGCCACCAATCGAGCCTTATGCTTGATTATCTCAACATTGGAATTTGCCTTCAATTTGAACACCCACTTCACACCAATCGGCTTCTTTCCTTTCGCTAGATCAACTAACTCCCAAGTACTGTTCTTATCAATGGATTCCAGCTCCGTATTGACAGGTTCAGATTCGGCCATAAGTGCAAAGTGGACAAAATCACCATCATCATTGACCTCATTGTCATGAAACAACTCACAATCTTGGAGTCTCTGAGGCAAACCCCTTTGCCTTATTGACCTCCTAACATTTCCTTCATTCCGGGCTTCGACTGTTTGTTGTTCTGGCCTTTTTGCTACCTCAAAATCTGAAATTTCGTACCTGTAACCAGTTATCGTCTGCATGTAACCGGTTACAAGATTCTGGTAATCGATTACGCTCTATTACATCTGCTTCACTTCGTCGATTATAACATCCCTATTGATTAAAATCCTCCTGTTTACAACATCAAACAGTTTGTAACCACTGGTAGAGTGATATCCAACAAGAATCATCACCTCACCATTGTTATCCAACTTCTTTCTAAGTTGACCCAGAACATGTCGGTATGCAATGGAACCAAAGTCTCTCAAATGGTTCAGATTTTTCTTGAACCTTGACTATGCTTCCTCCGGTGTTACATTTTCAGCTTCTTTGTAGGGCACCTATTCAACAAATAAGTAGTTGTAGATACCGCTTCTCTCCATAGCTCTTTTGACAAGTTCTTCCCCTTTAACATGCTTCTAACCATGTTCATTATCGATTGATTCTTCCTTTCTACTACACCATTCTGTTGTGGTGTATAGAGTGGTAGTACCCCATGTACAATCCTTTTTTATCACAAAACCTCCCAAAGTCATTTGAGACATATTCACCTACACCATCCATTTTGAGCACTTTGAGCTTGTAACCACTTTGCCTCTTCATCATGGACTTGAACTTCTTGAACACTTTAAATACCTCATCCTTTTCTCTTTATAAGGTATGTCCATAGCTTTCTACTATGATCATCGATAAAAGTGATAAAATATCTATTGCCACCAATGGAATCTACTTGCATAGGCCTACACACATCTGAATACATCGCCTCAAGGTGATTCTTGGTTCTTCGTCTGCATCATTGCTGAAATTTCCTCTATGTTGCTTTGCTTGCACACATTCTTCACAAATTTTAGTTTGAATATTGATTGTTGGCAGTCCTGTTACTATTCTGTTCTTTTGCAAGTCCTTGAGATCTCTAAAATTGAGATGCCCAAGACGGTAGTGCCACACCCACTCTTCACAACTTGCTGCAGTAGCAAGACATCTATGCTCCATAACCTTCAAGTCAACCTTAAAGCTTCTATTGGAAGCCATAGGCACTTTAAGGACCAAAGCTCCCTTTGCATCCATAACGCGTAACCCCTTGTTTTCCATATGAATCTTGTAATCCTTCTCAAGTAATTGGCCAATACTTGAAGATTACATTTGATTCCCAGAATATACAAGACATCTTTGATTAAGGAATGTCCACTATCCCTCCTCATGATCAAAACATCACTGATACCATCGGCTATTAGAGTGGTGTCATCCGCGAACTTTACTTTGTTCTTCATGGCACGATTGATTTTGACAAACCAATCATTTCTTCCCATCATATGAGTTAAACAACCTGAGTTTAAATACGACTCCTTACTGCATTGAACTCCTTTCACACTCATCGTGGAGTCTTCCTCTTCATGTAACCGGTCAATCGTATCACTTAACCGGTCACAACCTAATTTTTCTGCATTTTTTGAGCTGCTGCAGCAGCTGTCCCGTGACTGTTTACTGCTACAATTCGCTCCCGTGATCATGATCAAAAGTGTATTCTCTTCATCAAACTCTTGTCTTGCAACCTTGGCTTCATCCCCTTGAGATTCCTTCTTGTTCGCATTGCATTCTTTTGCAAAATGACCGAACTGGTGACACTTGTAGCACTTCTCCTTGCTTTTGTTAAATCTATTTCTTTCACCTCTATAGTTTCCTTGACCACCATGTTTGTTGTAGCTGCTCTCACTCCTTTGAAAAGTCAAATTCTTTGAATTATGGGACTCTTTTCCACAAAAATTTTGAAAATTCCATTTGTTCTTCATGGGCTATTTTCCTTTCGATCTCTTGTCCTTCTCATTGAACCGAGCTTGAAAAATGATCTCCACCTTTGCCTTGTCATTGTTCCTTTCCTCCATCATTTTCTATGAGCCTCAAGAGAACTTTCCAGCTCCTCTTTGCTCATCATCGCAAGATCCTTCGACTCCTTAATTGCCACAACTATATTGTCAAATCTTGGTGTTAAAGAACGCAAGATCTTAGCAATGACTTACTGCTCCGTAATAGTTTCTCCGATGCCTTCACTTGGTTCACCAATCGAGTGATTCTCGTAGCGATATCGTTGATTGTCTCATTTTCTTTCATTTGAATCAATTCAAGCTACCGTTTGTGAGTTTGTAACCTGACCAGATTCGCCTTGTTAGCCCTTACATAAGCTTTCTCTAAGATCTCCCATGCTTGCTTCGACGAATCTCTATCACCAACACATTGAAGAATCATGAACAACGCTTTGGAATCTATATTTTTTCTTCCTTATGTGATGCTTGTTGCGCCTCTGTTGCATTAGCTTGGAGAGGAGTAACACCATTCTTGATCACCTCAAGAACATCTTGGTAGCCAAACAATATCTTCATTTGCTTGCACCATTTCTCGTAGTTCTTCGCATCAAGGATGAGTAGTTTTGCAAGGATTCTTTCATTTGAGACAAAATTCATGTTGCACACAAGGTGTTTATGGATTTGAACCAAGCTCTTGATGCCAAATGTTGGGACAAGTAACCACAAGATCGGTGAAACTAAGTTGAGAAAACTTGGAAGTCGAGAGTGAAAGAGGAAAATTGAGAGAGAGAGAGAGAGAGAGAGAGAGAGAGAGAGAGAATTAAAGGTGAGAATGTAATATTTCATTACGTAGGGTGAGAGTGCACCCTACACACTTATATAAGATTACATAATGATTGGAATACACTTTGACCAAGTATAATAGCAGAAAAACAAAAACTCGGAGTTGTAACCGGTTACACCAAAGTGGATAACCAGTTACACCTGACATGAGTTAATTTCCAAATCAATTTTGTTTCAGTGGTAACTGGTTACACCAAATCTGGTAACCGGTTACGCCTTCGAAAACTCCAATTTCTAACTACTTGAAAGCATATCCTCGGCACTTAGAATTACCACGTCAAACTTCAACATTGGACTCTCCAAAATTCGCCGCTGTTAGTCGATCTCACTTAATAAGATAAGATTTACGTGTTGTTGTTGTTTTATTTTAAATTTTAATTTGTATTAGTTTATAATATTACAATAGAATTTACTTAAAGTTTAACAACTTTATTGTGACACTAATTAATTTCTTCAGACAAAGTCCTAAGCTCTATCCCAGATTCCAAGCTAGCTGCTCCTGTAGACGGTGGATATCATCCTATGTTGGACAACATTGTGGGCTGTTTTGTTTCATTCTTAAGATCACGAAAGATCAAGGTTGTTAATGAAGGCGAAGCTTTTTCACTTTCAGCACAAACGGAGGGGACAATGGAGCTGTTAGAGAGCATACTAGCATCCAAGTCCGAGAAATATGTAGACCCAGCTTTGCGTCATTTTTTCATGATGAATAATTGGAGATATTTAGAAATGATAAACCAAAGAAAGGAATTGGATGCGATTTTTGGCAATGATTGGTTCCGAAAAAACAGCCAAAAATTCCAACAAAAGTACAAACTCTATCAAAGAAACTCGTGGGATAAGATGTTGGATTTTTTGAAGTTGGATATCAATGACTCCATGAAAATTAATTTGGCAGCAGATTTGATGAAACAAAAGCTCAGTTTGTTTAACACGCACTTTGCAGAGACATGCAGAGTTCAGTGCACATGGTCTGTTCATGATGAGAAGCTTAGAAAAGAACTAATTGAATCTCTCAAAAATATCTTGCTGCCAGCATATGGAACTTTCATAGGGAAGTTTCAGGATACGGTTAAAAACAATGCTTACGAGTATATTGAGTATGGAATGTTCGACATTCATGATATACTTGATAATTTGTTTCTTGGAAACAAGAAAGACAATTGAGTCAGTTGGGTTGTGATATCAAATGTATGCGTCCATTTTGTTTTGTTTTAGAATTGTTTGTTTGGAATGTATTTTATTTTTTCGAGAAAATTATGTTTTGTTATCTTGATATTTCACTAAAAATCAGTAATGCTATATATATTATTGACATTAGCATTTGTAAAAATATTTGATTTTTTTTTTACAATAATATATTATGAGAAAATGGATGATACACTGATGGTGTAAATTATTTTTATATTGTCAATCAATGACGGCTATGAATTCCACCACATCACACTGATATTTAAAAAAAATTATAACATGACAGACACTACACAAAATATTGTCATTTCCCACATATGATATTCACGTTGTTGGTTCTGTATTGGCAGCAATTTTGGTAAAACAATGTGTTGCATCAAGATGTTCTACTTGATGTCTTGAAATACTGTCTCTTGCATTCTGCAGGTGAAGTGTTGGTGGTGTTTGTTAGTATTGCAGACTGTGTGCATGATGTCAAACACGATGTTCTGACATCAGTTGACAGAACTTCCAGTTCTGGGTTTAGATTTTATTTGCTGCGCTATTTTTAGCAATCTTTTGTGTACTTATGTTATCTGATTGCTGCGTAATTCACTGAAGGTGTTTTAACATGTTGTATGTGTATCTGCCATAACAGATTAGTTGCAGGTTGTGAAATGTCAAGTAGGATGTCTTGACATGTTGTTCTGCACTAACTGGTTATGTTCAGTTTCTGTCATATTAGATTAGTTAAATGTCAAGTGTGATGTCTTGACATGAGTGCATGGTTGTAATGGTGTGACAGAGATGTCATGAGCACTTCACTGAACCTGAATGTTTAAGGTTATGTGACGTGGCTGTTTTTGGAATGTCATGACAGAACATCTTGATCTGGTACAATAGGTACTGCTGCTCTGTGATGGTTAATCAAGATGTTAAAGGAGATGTCACAACATCATTGTCTGTCATAGCAGGTGTTGCTGTTTTGCTGTCATGTGATTTTTAATCAAGATGTCAAAGGAGATGTCACGACATCTTTGTCTGGGACAACAAGTACTGTTGTATATCTCTTGACGGTTTTTATTTGATTTGATGAGATCTGTTTGGATATACCTCATCATTATACGCAGGTCAAGGAGATTTATTAGGAACAAAGTGCAGATTTAATTGGATTTCATAAAAAGGATCTTGGAGACTTTTTAGGAAACTATTTGGAGATTTGTTCCTATTTTTATGGAGAAGATTTTGCAGCTGAATTAAAAAGTGAAGATTTAAAAGATACATAATATCCTGGAAATATTATGTGGAGCTGATTTAAAGGTCTGGAGGATTCAAGATAAAATCAAGAAAAGATTGAGTATTTAAATATGGAGATATTTTAGGAAGATTTGATTGAAGACCTATTTTGTAGGAGAATCTTTTGCAGATTTGTAGCAGCTGATATGCTGTGATTTGAAGCCCAAATCCAGTTGGGTATAGGTTATAAATAGGGTCTTTGTAACCTAGAGATATTGATCCAGCCATCATGTAAATTATAAGGGCTGTGTTGGTTGATGAACCACCCGGTTTGTGGGATGGTCATCATGTTTATCTCGAAGCCTGTAGGTAAGAGATGTATTGTTCTTGGAGGAAGCTGTTAAGCAACTCTAAGTATTGTTCTTAGTCATGTGTGTCATGTCTAGGTATTGTCATGGAAGTATGTCTTCTAGTTTGAACTTGTTAATTGTAATTGTCACGATGTGTGACTGAAGGGAAGTGAATGGGAATGCTCATATACTAGGAGTTAGGAACTCTTAGGTAGAAGTTTCATTGGGTAGGGATTAAGTGAGAAGTTGTAAACGGGGGAGTTTAACTTCGAATTGATACTACTGATAGTGGATTTCCTACCTGGCTTGGTATGCCCCCAGACGTAGGTTGTTAGACCGAACTGGGTGAACAATCCTTGTGTGTTGTGTATGTTTTCAGTACTGTTATTGTTTAAACCTTGATGTTGCTGTCAGACCAAATGTCTCGACATCCTGTAGGACATCTGGGTCTGTCATACCAGAATTTCAATTGGTATCAGAGCAGGCATCCTGTTCGTTTTTTTGGGTGAGATCCTAGGGAAGATACTTTTTGGTTCATGTGCAAGGAAAATAGTTTTGCTGAGAAGTTGTATGGACTTGGTCAGTTCATATGTTTGTTTGAATGGTCCCTTGAAGTGGAGGATGGACTATTCATGATAGGGTGTGTATTGGCTCTGTTTGAAGTTGTCAGGCGTGTAGCTTTGGTGGTGAGCTGGTTTGTAGGGTGATTTATTTTCAACCTATGCTGACCTATTGCACCTGGAGTGTGGTGTTTGTGCAAAGGTTATTAAGTTTTGTTCGAAGGTTGTAGAGGGGTTTTCTTTATTTGTGTTCTGCTGCATATGTATCTGTCAGAAAACTCCTTGTGGTTTTGTGTGCTAAGGCTGCAACACTCTGTTCTCCTCTGAAGGTGTATCTCATGGTGTGGTGATACTTGAGGATATCTTCAACTAGCTTGTTAGAGTTGTCAAAGATACTTGAGGTTCATCCCAAGTCCACTCATAAAGGAACTTTTATATGAGCTTGTTGAAAAGAGATCTGAAGAAAGTTAGAAGCAATTTATTCTTGCTTCCAACCCTACAAGGCCAATCTCTGGGCTTTGATAAAGGATCTTTTGGTGTGTTTCTTGAGAAGGGAACTTATGTTGGAACTTAAAACCAACAGATTGTGCAGAATCTTGTTGGATAAAGGTATGGCATAACAGATGCTTAGGGGCTAAACAAATGTGTATTGATCCCTTTGTTTGGAACCTACTCCTGGCTTGGAATAGGAGGCATCTGGGTTTTGTGTCTAAGAAGGTTCTTTAAAGAAACATGTCTTAGATAAGTGTGTTGGTCAAGAGATGATCAACATAGTGTCACTCATTGGATTAATGTATTTCTGATCCAAGTGGGTAGGAGTACAAAGGTTGTTTGTTTTTGTGGAGGTCAAGCTCAAATGTCAAGGACATTTTCTCTGAAATCTGAAAGTTCCTTCTGATCAAAGCAGCCAGATGTATGCAATCTTGTTTATGGCCAAGGAGAAAATTTGTTTGAAAGGAGTTTTATGTGTGTACTAACCATCTAGGATGAGCATTTCAGATTTGTGTTTGGAGCAAGGAGGAGTTGGTGTTTTTTTTGGACCAAAGGATTATGGTTCCCTGGTATTTGCATGAGAAGTTTCTTCTTAAGCTGGAGTTCAGTTATGTGGTGTCCTCACATAATGGAACATTTTTTGCAAGGATTGAAGAGCATCCTTAAACCTGTTAGAGGGAATCTCCTCTTTAGGTGCAGAAGGATGGCATCCAACATCTCAAAGTCAGATAGGGGGTCTGAACACTAGAAAGTTAAGAAGAAGTTTCTTGAGATGTAGAGTATGCAGGGTCCTGCAGTGTGTATGATCTGGTTTTGAAGGTTGATCCTCTTGTGTCCCTTGCAAGAGATGTGTGTGGATTACTATGGTTGCTGTCTTCAAAGCCATAGTAAATGTTTAAATCCATGTGATTTAGATTGATGTCGGAACTGATGTTGAAACATCATTTCAGTTCATTGCTTCCTCAGCCAAGGAAGTTTGTTTAAGCTCAGGGTGGAGTGAAAGGTCAAGACACTGACCTAATCTGGAATGACTTTATGGTGTGAATGGTTGTCATGAAGAAGGATCAGCAGATGCCTGATGTGTGCGAAAGAAGAATGTCAGATCAATTGTCCTACCTTGTGTAAGAAGGTAGTCTTGTCTGACTAATGATAGATACTTTGACGGGAGATGAGTATTTGTCTGTCCTCTGATAAAGGTGTGCATCTGACTAATGATAAATACTTTGACGGGAGCTAAGTATTTGTCTGATGTGAGTGTGCAATTCTGCAGTCTGAACTCTTTGCTTCGGAGAGGGCGTGCTAGTTTATTCCTCTCTATGGTGTTCAGGTGTTAACCTGAATAAGCTGCTCTGGCTGTGTTTTATTAGGAAGCTGATGTCCTAAATGATGATTGTAACATCATGATTGTTGATGGTTATATTTGGAAGATGATTGAGATTGTGCATGTGGAGTTGGATGCTCATGCATTATTGTCAGAAGAGGTGTTTCTGACTATGTGGATTAGAATGTGGATATTCTGATCTTGTTTTTAGTAGTATGTTCTGGCAAAGCATGACTACTATTTTTGAAGACTTCACTAGTATCAACAGCTACTAGTGGATGTAATGGCAGAGGAATTGTGTCAGATGATGTGATATGATCAGAAAGTTTTGAAGAGTTGTTCTTTCTTCTGCTGCAAGTATCTCTTGAAGAGATTGGATCTCAGTAAAACTTTTAAGTAAGCTGAGAATTAGTGGAGGTTGTGAGCAATGTCAAACCAGTCAGGGTACTTGGATGTGTTCTCTAGGAGTGAGAGTACTGTATGTGATTTTGCTCAGCAAGTGTGTGAAGATATGGTGCTCAAATGTTCATCTCCATCTAGAGCATTGGTTATCCATGACAGGGGGAGTACTTGTCTATGAATTTTGCTGCAAAGGTGCATATCTTATGAAGCTTTCATGCTTATTAAGCTTGTGGAGATTGGTTGCCTCTTATGAGGATATAATGTCAGATAACATGCTATGACATTAGGCTGCTGGATGGTGTTTTGGTGTGTGAAGCTAATTGTTTGAATCATGTGCGCACATGCTTCTGAGGAGGAGTGTGAAGGACAACTTTGTTTGTGTCTGGGAGAATTGGTTTTTCTCTATTGATTTTGGAGATGTCACACTTGTCTTGGTGTGTGTTATTAATTTAAAGTAAAAGGACTTTACTTAGAGTGTAGTGGAAGGCAGTGTGTTTGTGCTTCAGAACTTGAGTGGATTGTATCTCAAGGAACAAGAATGTCTATGGCTGTAAAATTCAAGGTGGATTTGTACAAGGTATGGATGGGAGGGATCAATGGTGATTTTGGTCTCAACCCAAGAGTTTGTTGGTTGTAGTACAAGGATGTGATCCTGGTACTTTCTTACTATTTGATCATAAAGGTGTCATGGGATATCATTGGTGATTTTGTGGTGTTTCTTGTTGAAGGAGCGGCTTCTATCAGTTAAATGTACTAGTGTTGTTAGAGGATCAAGCATTAAATGAATGCGTTCAGCAGGCGTGTTGAACAGAGGGTGCGTTCTTGAAGACATGAAGATGAGTCTTATGTTTTCCATTCATTTAAGGTGTTCATCTTGCAAAGAAGCACTGGTTATATTAGATAGGGGGAGTTGAACTTTTGTTTATCAAGATTGTTTGCGGCTCTGGTGAAGGTGTTATGTCAGACAAGATGTCGTGACATTGTGAAGTTCATGGTGGACATGACAGTTTAGACCTGGTGTGTCAATGGATTGAACCAGTTGTGTACATTTACCCCAATGTTTGTCAAGTATTGGCAAAAAAGGTGGAGAGAAGTATGTTTTGTTCTGAGTATGTTGGTTGGATGATTCAGAGTTTGCCTTTGGAACTTTGTATGCTAGTTTGTCCAATTGTGGCTAAAAAGGGGGAGAGTAGCGTAGTAGTTGTTTTGCTGGTTTTGTTGTTTTGCTGGTTTTGCAGATGGTTTTGTATATGGTTTTCGAGTGTGCAGGTGCTGGTTTTCTTGATTTTTTTCCTGGGCTCCTTGGCTTGAGGGGGAGTTTCGGTTTTTCTGAGAATGTTGTTGTGTTTGTGTGGGTTGCTGCAGGGATCTCTGATATGGAGTTGTTTTAGCCAAAATTTGCCAAAGGGGGAGTTTGTTGGTTCTGTATTGGCAGCAATTTTGGTAAAACAATGTGTTGCATCAAGATGTTCTACTTGATGTCTTGAAATACTGTCTCTTGCATTCTGCAAGTGAAGTGTTGGTGGTGTTTGTTAGTATTGCAGACTGTGTGCATGATGTCAAACACGATGTTCTGACATCAGTTGACAGAACTTCCAGTTCTGGGTTTAGGTTTTATTTGCTGCGCTATTTTTAGCAATCTTTTGTGTACTTATGTTATCTGATTGCTGCGTAATTCACTGAAGGTGTTTTAACATGTTGTATGTGTATCTGCCATAACAGATTAGTTGCAGGTTGTGAAATGTCAAGTAGGATGTCTTGACATGTTGTTCTGCACTAACTGGTTATGTTCAGTTTCTGTCATATTAGATTAGTTAAATGTCAAGTGTGATGTCTTGACATGAGTGCATGGTTGTAATGGTGTGACAGAGATGTCATGAGCACTTCACTGAACCTGAATGTTTAAGGTTATGTGACGTGGCTGTTTTTGGAATGTCATGACATAACATCTTGATCTGGTACAATAGGTACTGCTGCTCTGTGATGGTTAATCAAGATGTTAAAGGAGATGTCACAACATCATTGTCTGTCATAGCAGGTGTTGCTGTTTTGCTGTCATGTGATTTTTAATCAAGATGTCAAAGGAGATGTCACGACATCTTTGTCTGGGACAGCAAGTACTGTTGTATATCTCTTGACGGTTTTTATTTGATTTGATGAGATCTGTTTGGATATACCTCATCATTATACGCAGGTCAAGGAGATTTATTAGGAGCAAAGTGCAGATTTAATTGGATTTCATAAAAAGGATCTTGGAGACTTTTTAGGAAACTATTTGGAGATTTGTTCCTATTTTTATGGAGAAGATTTTGCAGCTGAATTAAAAAGTGAAGATTTAAAAGATACATAATATCCTGGAAATATTATGTGGAGCTGATTTAAAGGTCTGGAGGATTCAAGATAAAATCAAGAAAAGATTGAGTATTTAAATATGGAGATATTTTAGGAAGATTTGATTGAAGACCTATTTTGTAGGAGAATCTTTTGCAGATTTGTAGCAGCTGATATGCTGTGATTTGAAGCCCAAATCCAGTTGGGTATAGGTTATAAATAGGGTCTTTGTAACCTAGAGATATTGAGCCAGCCATCATGTAAATTATAAGGGATGTGTTGGTTGATGAACCACCCGGTTTGTGGGATGGTCATCATGTTTATCTCGAAGCCTGTAGGTAAGAGATGTATTGTTCTTGGAGGAAGCTGTTAAGCAACTCTAAGTATTATTCTTAGTCATGTGTGTCATGTCTAGGTATTGTCATGGAAGTATGTCTTCTAGTTTGAACTTGTTAATTGTAATTGTCACGATGTGTGACTGAAGGGAAGTGAGTGGGAATGCTCATAAACTAGGAGTTAGGAACTCTTAGGTAGAAGTTTCATTGGGTAGGGATTAAGTGAGAAGTTGTAAACGGGGGAGTTTAACTTCGAATTGATACTACTGATAGTGGATTTCCTTCCTGGCTTGGTATGCCCTAGACGTAGGTTATTAGACCGAACTGGGTGAACAATCCTTGTTTGTTGTGTATGCTTTTCAGTACTGTTATTATTTATACCTTGATGTTTCTGTCAGACCAGATGTCTCAACATCCTGTGGGACATCTGGGTCTGTCATACCAGAATTTCAATTGGTATCAGAGCAGGCATCCTGTTCGTTTTTCTGGGTGAGATCCTAGGGAAGATACTTTCTGGTTCATGTGCAAGGAAAATAGTTTTGTTGAGAAGTTGTATGGACTTGATCAGTTCATATGTTTTTTGAATGGTCCCTTGAAGTGGAGGATGGACTATTCATGATATGGTGTGTACTGGCTCTGTTTGAAGTTGTCAGGCGTGTAGCTTTGGTGGTGAGCTGCTTTGTAGGGTGATTTATTTTCAACCTATTCTGACCTATTACACCTGGAGTGTGGTGTTTGTGCAAAGGTTATTAAGTTTTGTCTGAAGGTTGTAGAGGGGTTTTCTTTATTTGTGTTCTGCTGCATATATATCTGTCAGAAAACTCCTTGTAGTTTTGTGTGTTAAGGCTGCAACACTCTGTTCTCCTCTGAAGGTGTATCACATGGTGTGGAGATACTTGAGGATATCTTCAACTAGCTTGTTAGAGTTGTCAAAGATACTTGAGGTTCATCCCAAGTCCACTCATAAAGGAACTTTTATATGAGCTTGTTGAAAAGAGATCTGAAGAAAGTTAGAACAATTTATTCTTGCTTCCAACCCTACAAGGCCAATCTCTGGGCTTTGATAAAGGATCTCTTGGTGTGTTTCTTGAGAAGGGAACTTATGTTGGATCTTAAAACCAGCAGATTGTGCAGAATCTCGTTGGATAAAGGTATGGCATAACAGATGCTTGGGGGCTAAACAAATGTGTATTGATCCCTTTGTTTGGAACCTACTCCTAGCTTGGAAGAGGAGGCATCTGGGTTTTGTGTCTAAGAAGGTTCTTTCAAGAAACATGTCTTAGATAAGTGTGATGGTCAAGAGATGATCAACATACTCATTGGATTGGTGTATTTCTGATCCAAGTGAGTAGGAGTACAAACGCTGTTTTTTTTTGTGGAGGTCAACATTTTCTCTGAAATCTAAAAGTTCCTTCTGATCAAAGCAGCCAGATGTATGCAATCTTGTTTATGGCCATGGAGCAAATTTGTTTGAAAGGAGTTTTATGTGTGTACTAACCATCTAGGATGAGCATTTCAGATTTGTGTTTGGAGAAAGGAGGAGTTGGTGTTTTTTTTGGACCAAAGGATTATGGTTCCCTGGTATTTGCATGAGAAGTTTCTTCTTAAGCTGGAGTTCAGTTATGTGGTGTCCTCACATAATGGAACATTTTTTGCAAGGATTGAAGAGCATCCTTAAACCTGTTAGAGGGAATCTCCTCTTTAGGTGCAGAAGGATGGCATCCAACATCTCAAAGTCAGACAGGGGGTCTGAACACTAGAAAGTTGAGAAGAAGTTTCTTGAGATGTAGAGTATGCAGGGTCCTGCATGTGTGTATGATCTGGTTTTGAAGGTTGATCCTCTTGTGTCCCTTGCAAGAGATGTGTGTGGATTACTATGGTTACTGTCTTCAAAGCCATAGTAAATGTTTAAATCCATGTGATTTAGATTGATGTCGGAACTGATGTTGAAACATCATTTCAGTTCATTGCTTCCTCAGCCAAGGAAGTTTGTTTAAGCTCAGGGTGGAGTGAAAGGTCAAGACACTGACCTAATCTGGAATGAATTTGTGGTGTGAATAGTTGTCATGAAGAAGGATCAGCAGATGCCTGATGTGTGCGAAAGAAGAATGTCAGACCAATTGTCCTACCTTGTGTGAGAAGGTAGTCTTATCTGACTAATGATAGATACTTTGACGGGAGCTGAGTATTTGTTTGTCCTCTGATAAAGGTGTGCATCTGACTAATGATAAATACTTTGACGGGAGCTAAGTATTTGTCTGATATGAGTGTGCAATTCTGCAGTCTGAACTCTTTGCTTCAGAGAGGGTGTGCTAGTTTATTCCTCTCTATGGTGTTCAGGTGTTAACCTGAATAAGCTGCTCTAGCTGTGTTTTATTGGGAAGCTGATGTTCCAAATGATGATTGTAACATCATGATTATTAATGGTTATATTTGGAAGATGATTGAGATTGTGCATGTGGAGTTGGATGCTCATGCATTATTGTCAGAAGAGGTGTTTCTGACTATGTGGATTAGAATGTGGAGATTCTGATCTTGTTTTTAGTAGTATGTTCTGGCAAAGCATGACTACTATTTTTGAAGACTTCACTAGTATCAACAGCTACTAGTGGATGTAATGGCAGAGGAATTGTGTCAGATGATGTCATATGATCAGAAAGTTTTGAAGAGCTATTCTTTCTTCTGCTGCAAGTATCTCTTGAAGAGATTGGATCTCAGTAAAACTTTTAAGTAAGCTGAGAATTCGTGGAGGTTGTGAGCAGTGTCAAACCAGTCAGGGTACTTGGATGTGTTCTCTAGGAGTGAGAGTACTGTATGTGAATGTGCTCAGCAAGTGTGTGAAGATATGATGCTCAAATGTTCATCGCCATCTAGAGCATTGGTTATCCATGACAGGGGGAGTACTTGTCTATGGATTTTGCTGCAAAGGTGCATATATTGTGAAGCTTGCATGCTGATCAAGCTTGTGGAGATTGGTTGCCTCTTATGAGGATATAATGTCAGATAACATGCTATGACATTAGGCTGCTGGATGGTGTTTTGGTGTGTGAAGCTAATTGTTTGAATCATGTGCGCACATGCTTCTGAGGAGGAGTGTGAAGGACAACTTTGTTTGTGTCTGGGAGAATTTATTTTTCTCTGCAGATTTTGGAGATGTCACACTTGTCTTGGTGTGTGTTATTAATTCAAAGTAAAAGGACTTTACTTAGAGTGTAGTGGAAGTCAGTGTGTTTGTGCTTCAGAACTTGAGTGGATTGTATCTCAAGGAACAAGAATGTCTATGGCTGTAAAATTCAAGGTGGATTTGTACAGGGTATGGATGGAAGGGATCAATGGTGATTTTGGTCTCAATCCAAGAGTTTGTTGGTTGTAGTACAAGGATGTGATCCTGGTACTTTCTTACTATATGATCATAAAGGTGTCATGGGATATCATTGGTGATTTTGTGGTGTTTCTTGTTGAAGGAGCAACTTCTGTCAGTTAAATGTACTAGTGTTGTTTGAGGATCAAGCATTAAGTGAATGCGTTCAGCAGGTGTGTTGAACAGAGGGTGCGCTCTTGAAGACATGAAGATGAGTCTTATGTTTTCCATTCATTTAAGGTGTTCATCTTGCAAAGAAGCACTGGTTATATTAGATAGGGGGAGTTGAACTTTTGTTTATCAAGATTGTTTGTGGCTCTGGTGAAGGTGTTATGTCAGACAAGATGTCGTGACATTGTGAAGTTCATGGTGGACATGACAGTTTAGACCTGGTGTGTCAATGGATTGAACCAGTTGTGTACATTTACCCCAATGTTTGTCAAGTTTTGGCCAAAAAGGTGGAGAGAAGTAGGATTGTTTTGTTCTGAGTATGTTGGTTGGATGATTCAGAGTTTGCCTTTGGAACTTTGTGTGCTAGTTTGTCCAATTGTGGCTAAAAAGGGGGGAGAGTAGTGTAGTAGTTGTTTTGCTGGTTTTGTTGTTTTGCTGGTTTTGCAGATGGTTTTGTATATGGTTTTCGAGTGTGCAGGTGCTGGTTTTCTTGATTGTTTTTCTGGGCTCCTTGGCTTGAGGGGGAGTTTCTGTTTTTCTGAGAATGTTGTTGTGTTTGTGTGGGTTGCTGCAGGGATCTCTGATATGGAGTTGTTTTAGCAAAAATTTGCCAAAGTGGGAGTTTGTTTGTTCTGTATTGGCAGCAATTTTGGTAAAACAATGTGTTGCATCAAGATGTTCTACTTGATGTCTTGACATACTATCTCTTACATTCTGCAGGTGAAGTGTTGGTGGTGTTTGTTAGTATTGCAGACTGTGTGCATGATGTCAAACACGATGTTCTGACATCAATTGACAGAACTTCCAGTTATGCGTTTAGGTTTTATTTGTTGCGCTATTTTTAGCAATCTTTTGTGTACTTATGTTATCTGATTGCTGCGTAATTCACTGAAGGTGTTTTAACATGTTGTATGTGTATCTGCCATAACAGATTAGTTGCAGGTTGTGAAATGTCAAGTAGGATGTCTTGACATGTTGTTCTGCACTAACTGGTTATGTTCAGTTTCTGTCATATTAGATTAGTTAAATGTCAAGTTTGATGTCTTGACATTAGTGCATGGTTGTAATGGTGTGACAGAGATGTCATGAGCACTTCACTGAACCTGAATGTTTAAGGTTATGTGACGTGGCTGTTTTTGGAATGTCATGACAGAACATCTTGATCTGGTACAACAGGTACTGCTGCTCTGTGATGGTTAATCAAGATGTTAAAGGAGATGTCACAACATCATTGTCTGTCATAGCAGGTGTTGCTGTTTTGCTGTCATGTGATTTTTAATCAAGATGTCAAAGGAGATGTCACGACATCTTTGTTTGGGACAGCAAGTACTGTTGTTGTATATCTCTTGATGGTTTTGATTTGATTTGATGAGATCTGTTTGGATATACCTCATCATTATACGCAGGTCAAGGAGATTTATTAGGAACAAAGTGCAGATTTAAGTGGATTTCATAAAAAGGATCTTGGAGACTTTTTAGGAAACTATTTGGAGATTTGTTCCTATTTTTATGGAGAAGATCTTGCAGCTGAATTAAAAAGTGAAGATTTAAAAGATACATAATATCCTGGAAATATTATGTGGAGCTGATTTAAAGGTCTGGAAGATTCAAGATAAAATCAAGAAAAGATTGAGTATTTAAATATGGAGATATTTTAGGAAGATTTGATTGAAGACCTATTTTTTAGGAAAATATTTTGCAGATTTGTAGCAGCTGATATGCTATGATTTGAAGCCCAAATCCAATTGGGTATAGGTTATAAATAGGGTCTTTGTAACCTAGAAATATTGAGCCAGCCATCATGTAAATTATAAGGACTGTGTTGGTTGATGAACCACCCGGTTTGTGGGATGGTCATCATGTTTATCTCGAAGCCTGTAGGTAAGAGATGTATTGTTCTTGGAGGAAGCTGTTAAGCAACTCTAAGTATTGTTCTTAGTCATGTGTGTCATGTCTAGGTATTGTCATGGAAGTATGTCTTCTAGTTTGAACTTGTTAATTGTAATTGTCACGATGTGTGACTGAAGGGAAGTGAGTGGGAATGCTCATATACTAGGAGTTAGGAACTCTTAGGTAGAAGTTTCATTGGGTAGGGATTAAGTGAGAAGTTGTAAACGGGGGAGTTTAACTTCGAATTGATACTACTGATAGTGGATTTCCTTCCTGGCTTGGTATGCCTCCAGACATAGGTTGTTAGACCGAACTGGGTGAACAATCCTTGTGTGTTGTGTATGCTTTTCAGTACTGTTATTGTTTATACCTTGTTGTTTCTGTCAGACCAGATGTCTCGACATCCTGTAGGACATCTGGGTCTGCCATACCAGAATTTCACACGTCATTAATCCAAAATCACGTCATTGCCCAAAATTTGCAACGTGGGCAGATCACGTCGGAGGAGCATCTGTGGGAACTTTTTCCCACATAAAATTCACGTCACTAATTAGTGACATGAATTTCACGACACAAACCACAAAGTTATTTAGAAATGTTTCCACGTGAAATTCGTGACATGTATTTCACGTCGCAAAATGCCTTTCTGAACAAAGACTGAAATGCGCGCAGGGTGTTAGAATGGAGATGTTTCCATATGATTTCCACGTCACTAATTAGTGACATGGTTTTCACGTCACAAAACTCAAACCTTTTTTAATTTTAGTGACGTGAATTTTACTTCACTAATGTATTTAATAAAAGGGTTAATAGTCATTTTGCCCCTTGCCATATAGGCGCTTTTTGAAAAACCCCACTATAAAAAAAAAACTTGCAAAAAATACCCTAACATTTGAAGATTCTCTCCAGTCACCAAAACGCTGATGTGGCAGCGTTTTTTTTTGTGATGTGGATGTTCAAAATATGTTGGAGATGGAAATAGAATCCATGACCTCTCATCACCAACCAACACTCAATACCACTAGGCTATGTTGTGTTTCATGGTATTATTTGCAACACTTAATAAAATAGTTTAATTAATTAATATTTACAGTAAAATAGTTTAGATTAAATATTAATATTACTAAATTAAATTATTAACATTATTACTGTAGTTTTTATAATTTATTATCACGTTATTACTAAATTAAATATTACTAAATTAAAGATTAATATTACTAAACTACTGTAGCTTTTAGTAATTTATTAACGTTATTAATGTAGTTTTTAGTAATTTATTAACAATATTACTAAATTAAATATTAACATTTCTAAATTAAATTAAATAGTTTAGATTAAAATAGTTTAAATAATATTGTAGTCAAATATATTAGTTAAATTAAATAATTTATTAACTAGAATTATTAATAAAATAATGTTAAAATAATTTTGAAATAAATTAGTTTATTAATAGTTTAGTTTAAATAATCTGTAACTAAATTATATAAAATAGTTTAGTTTATATAGTTTTATTAAATATATAGTTTATATAGTTTAAATAATACTGTAACTAAATAGTTTAGTTTATTTAGTTTATATAGTTTATATAATTAAAAACGAAATTAAAGGTAAAAATACACTAATTTGAAAAATTAATAATTGTAGCATTTTAATAAACTTAAATTACTACAGTATATTTAACATTAAAAAAATTAAAACTAAATATATTATTTAGTTATAATATATTAACATCAATTAAAGGTAAAAAACGAAAAATATGTATTAAAATCAATTAATGGAAACAAAATTATAACATGAACATTCTAAATAGATTTTAGTTAATTAAAAATTATTATAACATTAACATTCTAAGTAATTATAACATTAACATTCTAAGTAATTATGTATTATGTATTATATATTTGTCAATAATACTATGAAACATAATATAGGGCCAGTTTGTTTCAGCTTTAAAAAAATAGATTTTTTCTTTATATTTTTGAAAATGGATTCTACAAAAACGTTTTTCAAAATATTACAAGTTTTTTTTAAATTTATTTTTATAAATTAAAAGACTAATTTTGACATTGTATAACATTAATATACATTATTGAAGACCAAAACATAGTCAAAATCACAATTTTTTCAAAAAGTTGTATTTCAAAAATGATTTTCATGAAAAGCTATTTGAAATAGCTTCAAAATTAAATGATTTTTTGAAATTTTGATATCCAAAAAAAATTTCGATAAAATGATGAAATACCTAAAATAACATTTTAAGAATAACTATTCAAACTAAATTTTCATTTGAAGCTTTTATGAAAAGTTTCTTTGTAAAATTTTTTTCTACAAAATTATGTTACACTATAAAAATCATTTTAAAAAAAATCCAAAACAAACGAGCCCATAGCCTAGTGGTATTGAGTGTTGGTTGGTAATGAGAGGTCATGAGTTCTACTCCTATCTCTAACGTATTTTGAACATTTAACATATGTCTAACATTTGAAGATTCTCTCAATTTTGATCTTCATCACATCAGTTTAAACATAAATTTTGTTTTATAAAATCTAATAAAATTGTTTTATATTATGTTTTTAATTAATATATAATAGATTTGTTTTTATAAAATTAATATATTTATTTTTAATTAAAATTATATATTCTATTTTTAATAAAATATAATATCAATTAAAATTTAGATTGTTGATTTTTTATTGGATGATATTGTCAAACTATTTTACAGTCAGTGCATATCAATTAAACTCATATATTATAAAGTTATTTCTTTATTTAAATTTGTAAATTTTGAAGGATAAAAATTTATGAAATAAATTTATAATTTATATATAAAAATGATTATATTTTATTTTTGGTTATAAAATAAATAAACTTTTCTATCAAAAACGATTAATTAAAAAGTTAATAGTTTTTTTTCTTGTGCGAGTTCTACTTCACCTTATAAATTTCTTTTCTTGGGATTCTAACTTTGTAATATTAAGATTCTTTCATTCTAGTCATTTGTTGCATATGACTCACCAATTTAGCTTATGTAACACGAGTTAACGAAAGGTGTAACGGAAAAATTCCCTTTTTTTCTCGGTTAGTTTTTTTACTGAGATGAAATCTAAACTAATAAATCAACAATTTTTTATTGGTTGGTAATTCTACTAAGGTGATATCATAGCTACAAAACCATTTTTTTTAGGATGGATTGTAAAAGTAAAGAAACGTTTTGATGAAGGTTGGTTCCTTAATGTAATTTTTTCTCTGTAATTGTTAAAATTATTTTCTTTAATATAGACTTGTAAAAAAGTCTAATGTTGTTAAGAAAGCACAGGTGTAGTTGTTGTTATTGAGCTATAATATTTCTAACAATGATAACAACAACAACATTATTAAGTTGCATTCATGCTTTCCCTAACTAACATCAACATTTTTAACAAGCACCCATTTAAAAAAACAATTTTAGAAATTACAGGGAAAGATACATTAAAGAACCTACCATGAGACATTTCTCTACTCTGAATCCCTCTTAGGGTATGGTGTTGTACTATATTAAATGCTTTCATTATCAGTAGTATTTGCATTTTAGAACTTTCCACTCTGCGTTTTAAGATAAATGACTATCATATTTACGTTCTAATATATTGATTGATGTGTATCTCACGTGGATCCCTGAAGTTTCATGTGACTTGATGATTTGGAAATGTCTTGGCCATTATTATTTTATAAATGGACGACAAAGATACGTTGGTAATATAAACAAGCACACATCTTTCTCCTCAGTTGCCTGCCTAACCGAGGGAATATGCATTAAAATTAAAGAAAAACTAAATACTACAAGAAAATCACGTTTTAGCTTCAAGAATTTAGCGTCGGCCTCGACTTCGAGGCTAATTGTGTTACCAATATGTCTCTAAAGCTGACGCTAACTATTGCGGTGAGAATCGAATATCAAGCTATTGTATTAACTTGAATAACAAATGTTTTAAAATTCACCACCGAACTTTTATTTTAACTAAGGGAAAGGGAAAAGATCGTATAAAACCCTAAGTTGCAATGTAACAACAATGCTAAGAGATTTTTAAGGTTCGGGGGTTGGTTATACCTAGGGAAGGTTTTAGCATCCTAAGTATCTATAGTACTCTATAGGAACCTCTTGAATGTATTTGTGTTATTGTTTTCTATTTGCTTTGAAATGTCTTATGTTTGGGTTTCATTGGTGAGGATAGGAATCTAAGGGGGTTTATTGCTAGCATGCTCACCAAAACTTCGCAGTTTTGTGCCTACATATCCTTACAAGGAAGGAATCAGACCATTTGTAGTTCACCTAAACAAGGGTGAAGAACACTTGATTATGATCAAGGTTCCAAGGGGAGAGGTAAGTGTTATAGCCTTAACGCTTACATGACTTTAACAAAGTCAAAAGAGTTGTAAATTCTACCCTAAGTCTAAGTTGTAAGACTTAATGACTCTAACAAGGTCAAGAGGGAAGTTGGGTATTGCTAAACTACCTATGACATTAAGTCAATGAAGTATTCTTTCCCTTGGATTTGGAAATAAGAGGCAACAAAAGAGGATGAAAGCTAACAAGCTAACATCACTTGGGAAATAACTTGACAAAGTTAAAAGTAAGCATGAACAATGTGGATTAGATGAACAAGGATGACATTCAAACATGATATCATTTGTAAGTAACAAAGGTAACATTCAAACATGATGTTAATCAAGGTATCATATGAGGTATGGCAAAGTTCAAATGCACATAGTAACAACCAAAGCACAAAAGGTAGATGTGATATCATCTAAAACAAGGACTTGACAAAGTCACAAAAGGCTAAGGTAACAACCATGAACACATTCAAAACTTAATGAAGTTACAAATAAACATGGTAACAACCAAGGTAAACACATACAAGCAAAGATGTTACAACACATAAGCATACATGAGACATAGTTCTAACAAGACTAAAGCATCATGAATGTAAACAAGAATTCAAATCAATCATGGATAAAGCAATATCAACATGGTATCATGGATGACAAGCTCAAGTACATAACTAAGGTAAACATGGATTAGGGTCTACTAACACCACTTAATCATGAATACAAGACAAACATGGACAAGTTGTAACAACACTTAATCATGAATACAATTTAAACATTCAAACATGGATAAGTCATCACAACACTTAAACATGGATACAAGCAATAAGTTTAAACATGCATGGATATGAATATCAAACATGGATAAGATCAATATGAATGGATTAAAAATATGGTTCAAACATGACACATACAAGCTAAGGAATCATATTGAGACATGGTTTAACATAAACATCACTTAATAATGAAAAACAAGTTAAGATGTTCAAGACGAACAAAGGTAACAACCAAGGCATACTTGAGAAAAGAAACATGTTCATAACAATAACATGTAGGTAGAGGATGCAAGCACACAAGGGATGGCATGTGAACATACATATAGATGACAAGATATAGTTTAAACATCACTTAATCATGAAAACAAGTTAAGACATTACTTGAACATTTAATCATGGAAACAATTTAAACATATTTAGGACAAATAGGTAACAACCAAACATATAAGTTATGGGTTCAATCATGGTCTTAAACAAGATGAAAACATCACAAAAGTTTTGACATACAAACATGCATACAAAGGCATATTAAGACAAGAATCAAATGTTTATGAACACGTAATCATGTTGTAATCCACACAAGGGCACATGTGCACATCAAGGTTCAAATAAGACATGGAAGAAAGTCATATATCAAGGACAAAATGACCAAGTAAGGACTCACGGTATAGTCAAAGTTTCAACACACACTTAACATGTAAACATACACCAAAAATGTGTCAAACACAAGTCAAAACAAAGATGCACAAGTTAACAACATCACACAAGGTCTACATAAGGTATATGAGGTTCATTCAAGTCATTATGGACAAATAAAAGCAAAGGATCAACCAAAGTATTCAAAAGAAACCTTAAAAACCCTAAAAAAAGTCACCTACTTTGAACAAGTATAAGTTCAAGAAAAATAAATATTTTTGAGGATTTCTTTTTATAAACAGAAAAAAAAGGTATTTTTCATGGACAAATGGCAAAAAGAATGGGTCAAAAAACCTTTGGGATCACAAAGTTATGGTGTTTTTAATTTGTGAAGAAAAACAAGAAAACAAGTGTTAAAAAAAATAGGGAAGGTGGTCCTGGTGGGACTTAAACACGCACCCTGGTGGGCTGGTTAAAACACTTACCAACTGAGCCAAGTGGTTGGCTTGAACAAAACGTGCACAGGTTTAGTAATATTTGAAAACAAATTGCAAAATTTAGAAATAAAAAATAAATAAAAGGAATTGGGGCGAGGGGGATTCGAACCCCAGTTCCTCAAGTCACAACATCATCAACAAAGCTCGCTTCTGCCACTGGGGTGGCTGTTACATCCGGTCATAGGATGGAAACAAAAAACATAAGGGAAAAAAAGTCCTAAAGAACAAAAAGGCGCCATGGCCTTCTTGCTGCAGCTTAAAATCATCATCTTCACCATTTTGCAAAACCAACCCTATCACACTGAATACTCCATGAAATGCAATGAAACAAAAATGAAACTTGCATATTTTTTGACAAGGAATTCATTGGTGTAACTCAAATAAACTAATTTTGCTTCTAACTAAAAACACGATACCAAACCCTCAAAAAGCTTAAACTTGCATTTTCAATGGTACAGTCATATACATTAATGATAAATGCCAACTAATGGATGGAAAACAGCATAAACATCATAACAAACAAATTTGTAGTTCAATGTGGATCAAAATATGGCATGGTTCAATGAGTTTAAGATTGTAGAGAACTTACCTCTTGAAGCCAAAACTTGAAACTTCACAAAAGCTGTTACAGATTTGGAATGATGGTTGGGATAACTTCCTTAGACCTCTTAGGAACCTTTTGAATGCTTAGGAACACTTGGAATCACTTCAAGCCAGCAACACATTCCTTCTTGCAAAAATGAGAAAAATGCAAAAACGGAACTTCAAGTAAATGATGTTACAACTACAAATCAAGGCTTGGAATAACTTAGGGGTGATTTATGGAAAGTATTTGGATGATCAAAGTGATTGAAAATGGTCAGAATAGGGACTTGACTTGGAAAATGCAGAAAGTCAACAAAACTTGGCTTTGAAGGTTGACTTTCTGTTATAGCAGGTTTTGGATGGACATGAAGGTTTGGACACCTTCAAAATGTGTTTTGTGATGTGTTAGGATAGTTGGTTTTGTGGTTATGTGGCTGTGATAGGTTTTGGCTAAGTTTGTGCAATATGGTATTTTTTGGCAAAGGGGAGGTTTGATACAAGAAGCTGAGTTTGGGAGGTTTTCTGAATGTTTTTCTCTGGTTTTTGTTGTCTCTTTGAGGCATGAAGTATGCCTTTATTTATAGGGAGAAGGTGGATATTAGCTTGGTGCAGAATTACCACTGGGAGTTCATTTGGCTTGGTTAAAATCCAAGGGATGGTTGGCTTGATTTTCATGCACTACAACATTTTGGCTCTATCGCAACGCCTAATTTTGGGAAGTAAAAAATCTGTTCTAATAAAGTGTAATAGGCAACAAATTATATATTTTGTTGCGATATCATATATATTTTTTACAAATCTTATGCTACAGCAGAAAATGTTGTCGTAGAAGACATAGAAGACAAAGGGAACGGCTATTTATCATTTTCTTTAACAACAGATAAAATCCGTTCTTATATAATTTTTAATTATTTTAATAAAATATTTATATATATTAAGACCGTTCTGTCATCTTTGAAAAAAGACAATTAAAAAAAATACTGTGTTTAGCTATTAGCCATAAAAAATTCATTATACACTAAAAAGAAAAACTTTCCCTAACAAACTCACTAGAACAAAACTCTGAAATTTCTTCTCTCAAATGCCCAAACCCTAAACTCGATTCATCATAAAATTAGAAATTCCTTAAACTCATTCATTCAATTGTTTCTTCTCAAACTCAGAAATTGTTGAAAACTTCACTCTAAAATTAAGAACCCTAAATCACTAACAATACCTTCTTTGACCTAGACCCTTCGTCCCCTTTCTTGAACAAACCTTTCACTATTCAAATTTCAAATTTCACATTCGGAAAATCAAAGCCTTGAATTTTCGCATTCAGAAAATCAAATCCCTAAAATATGGATTGTGTAAAATTATCAATTTACAAAGGCAGAAAATCCTCCAGAAATGGTGTCGGTTAGTTCACAACCTTCTCCTTCTTCTGTCGCATTGTAGAAATCGCCAAAGATCCACTCTAGGTAGGATTCACAATCCAGTTCCCTTTCGAAGTAGTGGTTCCTATCTGTTTATTACCAAAAGCGTGATCTTATTTTGATATTGAATACTTGGGGTTTTGTTCTTTATAATCATGTGTTGTCGTTAATGATTGCTCCTTTTTTTTGTTTCTTACTGGAGAGAATTTCGAGGTTTCTAATGCTCTTAATTCTAGTGCTGGGAGTTTAAACTGAATGTGTTTCTTGCAATTTTATTTCTATTAATGTGATTATTAGGGATAAGCATGCTAGTTATGTTTTTAGTCTTTTTCATTTTTTCCCAAAGTCATTTTATTTTATACTCCGGTAACTATTGCAGCTGCATTATGTTCTTTGATATGGAGAATTATGGTAAACAAATGGCTGCAATTGTAGTTTTGGGCGGTTTCTGCAACAAAAAAATGTTATATCGAGAATACGTGCTTGCCTTTTGAATTTTTGAATGAAAATGTCCTAAGAATTGTTTTTTGTTGTTTTTTTTAAAATAAATTTCTTTAGATGGTAGTCATGATTTCTTCTATTTATTGTAGTCTTTGGTCCCGACATTTTCCAATTTCTCGTGTAATTTCCGGGTGGATATTTTCAAATGTTTACTGGTATGCACCCTGCATTGATTCCAGGGTTGATTCTACCACAAATTGAGGAACATGCAAACTGTGGAGCTAACATATATGATGTTCTTGTTAATCCTTATGATAGACATGTTACAGGACTTCCATACAACACTGTGATTCTGATAGCAATATATATGTAATATTAACATTTAATTCCTTCTTTTGCAGAGTTATAGTCCCTATACTTAAGATCTAAATATGGCTTTTGAACAACTAGGCGTTATAGTCCCTGCTTATGCTAAAGTAGATGGAGCCTCTAAATTACTTCGTCTAGAACAGAGAAGGAAGAGTTTGTCTGGGGTCTTTTTCACATTGATGAAGGTAAATTTTTATATTTGTGTTTTTTTTTTTCAAAATAAAGAAGTTCGTATTATGTTGATGTTATGAAGTGTGACTGTTCTTATTAAACTTAAAAGCGAATATCTCTTTTTTTTAACAACACTTCTTTGTTGGCTTTTATTGGAGCACAAGGCCCATATTATATTATGTTTTATTGATGCATTGACATTTTTGCATTATGGTATTGGTAGTAAAATAGAATGTTTATTATATGACTTAATATATGGTACAAGCCTATGGAGCATCTAAACTCAACTTAATGGGTAATTACCTTTGGGTCAGTCTGTTTTTTTTTTTGGTTGAAAATTTACATCGCAGGCATGCACAAGAAAAAGAGAGAAAGAGGGATAAAGTAAGAGGGTATGAGACAAAGAAAAGCTCAAAAAATGGAATAGTGTTAATAATTTGTGGAGAGAATAAATTAGAGGTTGTTTTATAACTTCCTCTTTGCCGCAGCGCAATAGTTCAAGTTATTGTTGTGTGGCTCGGTGGTCTTGGTTCAAAACTTGAGTCATCGTCTTGCAAATGCAAGATAAAGCCACATACAATAAATTCACAAGTTCTTGTCGTGTCGAGAGCTTCAAAGCACTAAAATATCCTCATCGCTTCCATTAAACGGGCTTTATATATCATATCTTATTTTCTTCTAATAGCAAAAGAAAGTGATATTTGTGGTGGTTTGAAATGTAGGAGTACTACACCTTTAGTCGAAAGATTTGCTTTGCATACTTTGGTATATAATGTGTTCATGCGTTTGGGTGCTTAAGGATTATAATGTTTCATTGATGTCTGCTGGGGTTTGGAATATAGGAATATTATGCTTTTAGTTTAAAGATTGGGTTTGCATGCTTTTGTATATTATGTTCATGGATTTTTTTTTTGACCAAATTATGTTCATGGATTTGTGTGCTTAATAATTAATATAATTTTATTGTTCACTATTTATAATGTCTTCATGGTTTTGGGTGCTTAATAATTATAATCTTTTATTGTACACCGTATCTTTGAAATTAGAAGGGACTGGCTATTCTGTGGCAGGAGGCGCGGATCTGATTATTGAGACGAGAACTGGCAGCGCTGCACTTTCTGCTACAGCGCTTCATGATGGCGCTGTTATGTTGTGGAAGAACTTGTGGAAAATGGAGGTTCCGGCTAGAATAAAAGCGTTTGGGTGGAGGTTATTTAAGAAGAGACTTCCTTCTAGAGATAAGTTAAAACTCTTTGGTATAATTTCTCATGAATTTTCTTCTGTGTTTTTTGTGCTGCAGAGGAAGAAATTTTGGAACATACGTTCTTGTCGTGTATAGTAGTGAAACTCATTTGGAGGGATATTAGGGAGTGGATTGGTTTTGAGGAGGATTTTCCAGAAGATTCGTTTTCGTTTTTGGATAGCTTTATGAGATGGTTTGATTTTTGCAAACTCCACAAAGTGAAACCTCGGAAAGCCGGTATCTTCTGGTTGGCAATTTGTTGGAACATATGGTCTCTTAGAAATAGGATTATTTTTTGAGAATCAAGGTTGGAATGTCCTTGATGTGGTTTGGAACATTAAAATTTCGGTTTGGAAATGGTCCATTATTGGGAAAATTGGGAATTCCAATTGTAACTTCTACGAGTTTTGCAAAGATCCGTTGTATTTTTTATCGTAGCTCAATTGATTCCCAATTTTCGTTTTTTTGGGGTCGAGTTCTCTGTGCATTGTTAATTATAATAAATATTGATATTTTAGGTATTTGTATCAATGTAGCCTCTATTGTTAATTATAATCATATTTTAATTATATTGTTTTTATTTTGCAGATGAATGATGATATCGATAAAGAATTTATATCATTAGAAAATGAACAAACGTAAATGTAGTGTTAATAGATGTTTAAATTGTTTTTAATAGATCTTGATGGCCATTTTAAAATTTTAAAGATGTTATTTTAATTGTCAATAATGATTGGTATTAGGGAATATATATATAATGAGTAAAATTATATAAAATTTATTGTTCTTTAAGTCTAATAATAATTATTTATAAATTAATAAAATATTTGACTTCCACCACATTTTATTAATTTTCATATATTAAAAAAATTATATATTGATATGATCTATCAGAACGGTTTTTTAATGAACAACGTTGACAAACCGTTGTAATATTCCTAAACAGGTTGTTCTCTAAAGTATCTCAATCGCAACGGTTTTAAAATGAGAACGAACATAAACCGTTTTCGTAGAGAACTCTAACAACCGTTCTCTAAAGATATCCTTAAACAACGGTGATCGGTAAGCGAGGCTGTTTGATACAAAAACCGTTCTAAAAGGCTAAGGCAACGCCTCAGTATGGTACGCCTTAAAAACCGTTCTGATAGTTTAAGGCAACGGTTTTTTCAGTTTTGGAAACGGTTTTATGGCGTTTTCGTTGGATCAAAATGTTGTAGTGATGGTTCCAAGACAAGTACAAGACCTTTTCAAAAGCTGTTGTAGAGTGTAAACATGTTGCTTCTGAGTTATAGAAAGGTTTAGTGCAAAAGGAAACAAGTATGGGATCAAGACAAGTTGAATTTGATTAAAGCCACTTTATCAAAATGGAAGTGTGACCTTTATTTCCAAAATGGCATAATCTTGTTTAAAAAATCCTTAATCACTTGTGTAATGCACATAGGATCTGTGTAAACACTCAATGATGTGAAGATTTAGAAGCAACAAGGTATGCATTCTGAGATTGAGTAGGTTTTGTAGGATTTTCTCAAAGTTGTGACATGAAAAATTACCTAGAATTTAAGTATGGAGGGGCAACTTTCTCTCTTCGAAACTCATAGCTAAAAAATAGTATCAATGAGTTCTTGTACTTTTTGAAAAGCCCCAAACATGCTCTACAACTTTCATGTTTTAATAATTTCTTGAATCTCAATGAATCATGATGAAAACTGGCTCTCAAGTTTTCTACTTTTTGGAAGTTAAAACTGTCTTGAAATTTTTCTAAGTGTGGAACTTTTTATCACTCACTTAATGGCTTCATAACTCAAAATCCTTTCACTTTTTGGAGATTAACCCTCATTGACAAAGTTGTAGTATGTTGTAAAGGATTCAATTTGATCTTTGGAACATAAAAAATGGTGGTCTAGATTGAAATTTATGACCTTCCAAATTTGGTACCAAACTTAGGGTTTTTTACAACACTTACAAAAAATTCACTTTCTTCCACTTTACCCTTTTTGCAAGAAACCTTCAAATTCTTGATTTTTCATGGTCAAACTAATTAATCAAACATGTTTCCATGAAATTTAGCTTGAGGGCTTCAACTTTGACAAAAAATCTCAAAAGTCAAAGAGTTGACTTTGCAGTCAAAGGCTTGTGTATCAGATGAAACTGACTGTGTGATCTTCAATGATCTTGAGCTCTTGAGTCTTTAAAACATCATGGATGGACTCCAAGGATGTATTTGAGTATTTTGAATCATGTTCCAAAGCTTGAGACCATGTCTTGATCAAAAGTCAAAGGCACAGTTGACTTTGTCTGATGAAACCCTAATTTGGGGTCAGATGAAGTTGAGTCTTAATGAGCTTGTAATGTGACCAATTTGCACTTAATTTTTGATTGAGAGAGGTCTTTTGAGTGTATCGACAATTTGGTAGGTTGATGATCAATCCAAGACATTGACTGATCAAATAAAGATCCTCTTGATTCTCTTGGTTCAAAACCCTAATTCAAAGATGAAACAAAACAAAAAACATCTTGTACAAGGTTAGGTTAGCAATGCAATGCATGATATTCCTAGAATGATGATGAAATCTAGGGTCATAATTTGGGGTATGACAGTTGCCCCTATTTAAATAACTTTACTGGATGGCATGAGTGGTGGCAACCCTCATGGAATCAAAGTGAAAGGTATTTAAATATAGAAATAACCGTAAATTTTGCCCCTAAATGCAACAGCGTGCTATGCTATGGAAAAAACTGACTCTCTTTGTGTACATATTTTTTATTGATTGGGGATATGATATGAAGATGCAATAAAAACTAGCATGATGATTCATGATGAATGACAAACATGCTACATGGAGAGTGATGACGACAATAAGTAAAGACTCGTTGGGGATAACATATACTGGGGAAAAAGAAGACAACAGTGGAGATATTCAGAGTGATTGATCAACATATTCAGACATGACTGGGTGTTACTGAGAATATCAGACAAAAGCAAGACTTTCTTACAAGAGATCAACAACAAAAATGGAATCCTCATAACAATAGGGAACAGAACAGAACAAGATCCTCATAATGATAGGATTGAAGAATAAGAATCCTCATAACAATAGGGTGAGCAACAAGATCCTCATAACAATAAGAGATAAAACAAAGCTCTTCATAACAATAGGAGACAAAATAGATTCTTATAACAATATAATCAACAAAATAGGTTCCTCATAACGATAGGATTGGAAGGCGGGATCCTCATAGCAATAAGATCAACGAAAAAGAATCCTCATAACAATTGGATACAAAGAGGGATAAAATCCTCATAACAATAGGAATGACCGACAAAGGTAGAATCCTCATAATAATACGATTACCGAGCATAACAGGATCCTTATAACCACAGGATCAACGACGTATGCTATTGGAGTTTTCAAACATCCAATTTTCTGGAAATTCCTTAAAGCGAAGAATTCAAACATGGTCTTCAGGAACCATCAGAAAAGTACAGGGTAATTAAACTTTTCTGTACGTGCCAAATCATTTGGACTTAGACCGCAAGCAAAGGTATCACGACCAGCTTTCAACGGATTGGTGCTAGTAACAACTTGACTTCAAGGGAAAATTGGTGATAACCAAAACAGCTACCAATGATAATTGGATTTCAAGCAGACTTACCGGGGAAAGAAATATTGGTAACAAACAATATTTCAAGACACCAAGAATAAACGGATTGACGAACACCAGTGATAAATGGGGAAAAGACAATTGGTGACGACCTGGGGAAAAGATTTAACCACCACGAAGCATTAATGGTAACTGGACTGCTTAGGGAAAGAAAACAGGTGATAACCAACATCCAAGACATATGTTATGTTAAATGTGCATGATTAAACATGATATGAATGATCATGGCATGCAAATGCTGACTCATGGAGAGACAAAAATTTTGTGGGGAACTTTCACGGGAAATGAATCCTCAACATCAGTAACTCAAGCAAAATGGCATAGGATGGACACTGGGGAAACATCCTCAAACTTAATGGTCACATTTGATCAACGGATCAATCCAAGAGTGTTATTAGTTTAGCCTTCAGTGGGGACTTTAAGTTGAAAATGGTATGACAATGTTTTTGCAACCTTGAGACTTCTTGGGGATACCTAGGACTTCCTTTTCATCCTTCCATATGTCAAGAGATTTTATGTTTTATCAAGAATGTCTTCAAAACGTTTTCTTTTCAAAAACCTTTTATTTTAGAAACTCATTATTAACAAATAGATGAAAATTTTCATAACACGAAAAAAGTAGAAGAAACATAAATGACATCAAATGACAGACAAAGTCTGTATTTTATTCAAGAATGGTAGTTTGCAAATGGAAAAAGCTCCATGGAGTAAATCTTGAGAATGGAAATAGAGAAAGGTTAACATTGAATCCAACAACTACTACAATCCCTAATAAATAAGATGCTTCAGATCCTTGCTTATGACGAGAGCAATTTGATTGATCTTCTGTTGATTCTTCAATATTGGTAAACACAATCTGATACAGTCAAATGCCTTTTGTCCCTAACTTTTTCCTTGATCGCCCTTTCGGGTTTTCAATCCACCGGGACGCTTATTTTTGCCTAAGCCGCCCTTTCGGGTTTTCAACTTAGCGAGCTCTTATTTATTTTATTTTATCCCTAACTTTTGCCTGGATTTCCTTCATAGGTTTAGATCCATCGGGACCCTTTACTACAAGAAAAATGGCAAATTACGAAGGTTAATTTTGGCAGATTACGGCGGTTACAACCGACGTTATTTTCAATGAAATATATATATTATAAAATTATGGCGGTTACAACCGTCGTAATATTACTGTCGCGGCATGTTACGGCAGTTGGAGCGACAGTTTTACAAACCGTCATAAAACAGCCTCGGGAGACATGTTTCTACGACAGAAGAGGAACCTTCGTGACTTGCAATCGGCGTCGGTTGTAACCGCCGTAATCTGCCAAAATTAACCTTCGTAATTTGCCATTTTTCTGGTAGTAAAGGGTCCCGATGGATCTAAACCTATGAAGGAAATCCATGAAAAAGTTAGGGATAAAATAAAATAAATAAGAGCTCGCAAAGTTGAAAACCCGAAAGGGCGGCTTAGGCAAAAATAAGCGTCCCGTTGGATTGAAAACCCGAAAGGGCGATCAAGGAAAAAGTTAGGGACAAAAGGCATTTGACTGTATCAGATTGTGTTTACCAATATTGAAGAATCAACAAAAGATCAATCAAATTGCTCTCGTCATAAGCAAGGATCTGAAGCATCTTATTTATTAGGGATTGTAGTAGTTGTTGGATTCAATGTTAACCTTTCTCTATTTCTGATCTGATGTACACGAACTGGTCCACGCGGGCTGGTCGTTATGGAAGTGCCCGGATGGGTGCTGGTCGTACTCGCTGTCCGATAAGTAATTGAGGAGAGGTGGTGGTGTACCTGCAAGGCACTCCGACGCCCAAGTAAGAAAGGGTCAGAAAAAAGGGGCAAGTACAAAGTATTAGTTCGTAGGGAAAATATTTTGATACCTGACCCTCTCAAGTGAGAGGGTTTATATAGGGCTCTAAGCGCGTGGCTAACGGTCCTATTTTCGGGGCGAAATAATCGTTTTCCCTAAAGAATCGGTCGCTGCCCAAACTAGCCGTTACGACGGGCAGGGTGTCCAAAACTAGCCGTTATGTCGGGCATATGCTTAGTTTAGGGCATCTGCCCATGGCTGCTCGGCGAGCACTGAAGCTGCGCGTGTTGGGCAGAATGTCCGGGGGGAACGTTATGCTCCTTGCCCGGTAGGAGGGGCAGAAAAGTAACTTTCACCCTTCTGTGGGTTTGACTTAGGTGATTTGGGCCGCTCTGTAGCAGAGCCTTATTGGGCCAATTCTATCCATTGGTTTAGTCCAGAACAGGAGCCCCCCAAGTCGTTGCTCCCGAGCATGGGAGTGATGACTTAAGGACTCCTCGTTGTCCCGGGGAACTATCACGAAGCCGTCGTTGGATACGGGGACGACTGCCTCGAGGTGCTCGTGATTCTCTGTGCCCGTGATATTCATGGTCGATTCCATCTTGCCCGGTAATCGGGGAGGCGACGCGTCAGATGGAATGGGAAACGTTGGGTCGCCACGTGTGCATCGAGACCTGTGTAGCAGTTACCTAGGCAATTATGGCAAGTGGGTCGTCATTATTGCCTACGGGCGCGTGTGTGTACGTGCCCCTTGGTATAAAATGGGGGAAACCGTCCCATTTTCCACTTTTCCTTCTTCTGATTCTTCCTCGTCACCAGTGCGTTTGCCCGTCACCTTCTTCAAGCAGCCGACCGTCGTGCCGACCACCGTGACAAGTTTCGAGCAACCGTTTTCTTCCACTTTCTTCTAGTAAAATCAAGTAAGTATCCTGATTTTTTTGCTTGTTTTGCTTCCCTTTGTTGTAAGTGGTAGATTTCATGCGGCTAGGGTTAGTTCTAGATGGCAAAATAAGTAGATTTCCAGCGAGTGTTGGTGGTGGGCGGAGGTTCTGCCTTTTTTTCTGTACCACATGTCTCGCCGGATTAGGTAGCACGTTTGGTGGTCGTGGTGGCCCGCGTGGTGGTTGCGAGTCGTGACCATCGCGTCCTATCATCCGTTGATGGATTTGGTGGGTTTCCCGCTAGGACGTTTCCAGATTCCGGTAGAGTTTCGACGGAATCTGGGTACAGACGCGGGGATATTTTGTCCTTCTTTGTTTGATGTTAGGGCTTAGGCCGGGGACGTAGTTCCTAGCCTTTCCCGCGCCCTTTCACTTGTCTTAGCGGTGGAAGGGTGGATTTGATTTCCTGTCGAATTTACTGCCTTTTTCTGCTTTTTCAGGTGATCATAGTGGCGATGGAGCCCGAGAGGGAGGTTATACCCGTTACGTCCGAAGAAACTGTCTCCGATGAGAGCAGCAGTGCAACGGTCTCGAGTTCTGCGTCCTCGAGTTCGTTGGCTTCAGATTCCTCGAGCGACGTCGAGGGGGAAGCGAGTGATGCCGAGGAGGGAGATGACCTGGGGGTCGTGGAGGAAGATGTAATGGAAGAGGACGTAGACGCGTTCTGCCCAGAAGAGTGGGAGGTGGTCGAGCCTTCCGAACACACTTCCACGTTTGCAAGGTTTGCGGCGGACGCTTTTACTGAGGTGGGGCCCCCAGGTGAATGGAGGGTACTTCTGCCTAGCGTGGGCGAGCGGATATGCTCGAGCTTCGGGGACTGCTTCGGGATGTACGAATACGTCTTCAAAGCACTGGGGCTGAGGTTGCCCTTCGCTGACTTCCAGCGGTCGGTGTTCCATCATCTGAAGCTGGCGCCTTCCCAACTCCACCCCAATTCGCTGGCCTTTATACGGGCTTTTGAGTTGGTGTGCGAGCACCTTGCTTTGGGGCTCACCATCCCTCTGTTCTTTGCTGTTTTCCACCTACAGCGGCAGCTAACGGGGAAGAGGTACGGATGGGTCTCTTTGAAGCAGCCCAAAAAACTGTTCAATCCGTTCTCGGAGTTCATCCGAAACTTCAAGAGACGGTACTACATCGTCGAGCCTCTGTCCGAAGCTGCTCAGGACAGCGTGTATGCCTGGGAGTTAGAGTGTGACGAGAACGGAGAGGAGCTTCTCAGTGAGGAAGGGAAGTACGTCGGGGAGAGGGTGTATAAGTTTCCAATCCGCTGGACACCCGACCACTTCTCAAAGAAGCCCAGTGCCTATGTTTTTGAGCCGAGTGCTTTACGCGGGCAGGATGCCGCGTCTTACGAAACCCTGGTGAAGTGGGTCAACTCCTTTCAGCTCGCGACCTGTTGGACGAGCAAGGGTAATCCTATCTTCGAGGAGGATGGGAGTCAAAGGGTCGAGCGCCGGTTTATCCCCGTCAAGGCACTGCTGGAGTGCAAGACTTCTGCGGATGTCACGGCGCTGCTCGGTAGACTTAGTTACTTAGACTTTATTTGCTATTCTTTCTTCCCCATTTCTGACGCGCTTGTTTTCTTTGTGCATGTGAGATGCCTCAAGCCCGTGACCGTGTGGTGAGGAACGCCATGGCGAGGGGTAAGGCTGGAGCGACCCCCTCCAAGACCCGGACTGCTACTGGTGCTCGTGCGCCTCCCCCTATTCAGACTGCTCCGGGGACCTCCTGTTCTCCCACTCTCTGTCCGCGGGATTCTCCGCTGCCTTTGGTCGGGCGACAGAAGCGCCTCCGGACAACAGATACGGTGGATCTAAGGGGGGCAGTTGAGAAGGGGAAGTTCGAACTTCCTCCGTGCATCAACGATATGAGGTTCTTTGAGGGTAATACCTTGGTTGTTCCTTGGGCCGAATCTCTTAGCCTGGGGAACACGGATCGCGCGGGCAAAAGGGCGATGGTGGCCAAGGATGCTTCTGCCCTCGTGAGGATGCTCGAGATGGCAGCTGTGTACGCTGAGGGGGACCACGTGCTCGAGGCTGAGCTTACTGCTGCTCGGGCCTCCGAAGCGACGCTGAAGGAGGAGGTCCGGAATGCCCGTGAGGCGAAGAAGAAAGCCGAGGAAGAGGCGACAACGCTGAGGGAGGAAGTTACCAAGCTAAAGTCGGAGAAGAAGGCGTCCGAGGAGTTGAACGCGGAGTTGATGGCGGCCAATGCCCCAGGTGATGACGAACCAGAGGAGATAAGAGTGTTGAAGACTCGGGCAGAGCTGGTCGCTGGCATTCTGCAGGCCGAGAATGATGGTATTACTGTGGCCGCGGAGTCTTTTGATAGTGCGGTGGCCCAGTTGTGAGTGGTGAACCCTGGGCTCGAGATTTCAACCGGGGGTACTCACTACCTAGCTCGTGTGGAGGGTGGCCGCATTGTCCTGCCCGAGGGTCTTGTTCTCGATACTCCCGAGGAAAATATCGAGGAGCAGCCCATGGAGGAACCGAGGCCTGAAGCTGCGTCAACCGGGCGTGTGGAAGACTGAAGAGTTTTTGTTGCTTAGCTGTATCTTGTCCGGCCTGTGTGCCGTTGAACTCGTTGTAATCTTATTTTTGTTCTGGGGCGTGGCCCCCTTTTTAATGTAACAAGCACAATCTTTAGCCCTTGCGGCCTTTTAATTTAATGCCCGGTTAATTTATACAACTTCTGTTTATACTGTTGTACTTTGTTTTAGTTGTGCATGTGTGACTGCCCGTCGGAGGGTGTGTTTGTCAACAAGGCTTATTTTTGACAGATTGCTCGTTGCGTTATGAATTCACCAGTGCGGGGAACTGGTCGAACAGCCGGGGAAGATCCTGGCGAGGTTGCGGATCTCAAGTCGCGATTGAGGCCTGAGGTCGCGGCGTGAACGTCCCATCTCGAGCTGGGGTTCTTCCAATCATGGTACTTGGGCGAAGGCGGTGCTCGATCGAGGACCGCCGACGAGCGGAGCTCCGGCTCATTTATTTGAGCGGGATTCCACTTTGTACGTATGCGTCGTTTGTACCTGAACGAGCATGATGGCCGTTAGACGGCCTTGTGACGCGAGGAAGCTTCTTGTGCCTTTTAGCTGTAGTATTGCTTAAGTTTTTCAGCGTTCCATGGTCGAGGGAGAGTTTCCCCGTCGAGGTCTTCGAGGAAGTATGCGTCGTTCCCTATTTTGGCGCGGACTCGGTATGGTCCTTCCCAGTTGGCCGCCAGTTTACCTTCGCGGGAGTCCTTGTGGTTTCTTCGCAGGACAAGGCTGCCCACGTCGAACTCCCGTCAGAAGACTTTGGTGTTGTGCCTGATCGCTATTTTTTGCTTAAGAGACGCCTCGCGGAGGGCTGCTCCCGTTCGGATTTCCTCGACGAGGTCGAGCTCCTCTCTTATCGCTTCGTCGTTCATTTCCTCATCCAGGGGTGATTCCGTCCTCCTGGACGGTACGTGGATTTCAATGGGTATGACTGCCTCGGTACCATATGCCAAACGGAAAGGTGTCTCCTCGGTGGTGGACTGGGGAGTGGTGCGGTATGCCCACAGGACACTGTGAAGCTCCTCGACCCAGGCTTTCTTTGTTTCGTCCAGTCTTCGCTTGAGGCCGCGCAGTATGACACGATTGGCCGCCTCTGCCTGCCCGTTGGTTTGGGGATGCTCTACGGAAGCGAAGTGTTGCCTCGTTCCGAGGTGTGCGACAAAGTCTTGGAATTTTTTGTCTGTGAATTGTGTTCCATTGTCCGTGACAATTGCTTGGGGGATCCCAAACCGGGCAAGTATATTCCGCTTGTAGAAGCGCAGAATGTTGAGCGCTGTTATCTTGGCTAAAGCTTCTACTTCTATCCACTTTGTGAAGTAATCTACGCCCACTATCAGGTATTTGTTTTGGCTGGACCCCGTCACGAAGGGTCCTAGGATGTCCAGGCCCCACCAGGCGAATGGCCACGGGGAGGTCATGCTTTTTAGTTTGTTTGGCGGAGCTAGGTGCATATCCCCGTGCCGTTGGCATTTGTCGCATTTCTTCACATGCTCCTTGGCGTCTTGTTGCATGGTCGGGCAATAGTACCCTGCCCGGAGGGCCTTACGGGCAAGGGACTTTCCTCTGAGGTGTTGGGCGTTGATGCCCTCATGGATTTCTCGCAATACGTGGGGGACGACCTCCTCTTCTATGCATTTAAGAAGTGGGATGGAGAAGCCTCGTCGGTAGAGTTTGTTTTCGAGGATAACGTACGAGCAGGCCCTTCGTTTGATGGTGCTGGCCTCCTTGGGATCCTCTGGAAGTTCGTCCCTGGTGAGGTAGTTGTATACGGGGGTCATCCAGCAATCGCTATCCCCGATCGCGTGTACGTGTAGGGTCGAAGATCCCTTAGTGATGTTGGACCGGGGAAGTATCTCTTGGATGACTGACCTGTTTCCGCCTTTCCTCTTGGTGCTTGCCAGTTTTGACAATACGTCTGCTCGTACGTTGTGTTCGCGTGGAACGTGTCTTACTTCCACTGTTCTGAATTTCGACATCTTTTCTCTGATGAGGGTGAGGTATTCGGAGAGACTGTCGTTTTTGGCTTGATATTCCCCGGATACCTGGTTGGCTACGAGCTGCGAATCCGTGCAGATGATGACTTCCTCGGCCCCCAGGTCTTCGGCTAGGCGTAATCCGGCGAGGAAGGCTTCGTACTCGGCCTGGTTGTTCGACGTGGGAAAAGACAATGTGAGGGAAGCCTCGACTATGGTTCCTTCGTCGTTTTCCAGAATTACGCCTGCCCCGCTGCCACTAGAGCTGGATGCTCCGTCCACATAGATGGTCCATCTGTTCACTAGGTGGGGCGAGGAATTTGAGAAAGTTACTTCTGCTACGAAATCAGCCAGGGCCTGAGCCTTAAGAGCTTTCCTGCTTTCGTATTGGATATCGAATTCGGACAGTTCTAGCGACCATCTGAGCATTCGACCGACCATGTCTGGCCGTCCCAGTAGCTGCTTGATGGGCTGATCTGTCCTTACCATGATCGTGTGGGCCAAGAAATAGTGTCTTAGTCGTCTGGCAGCGTTGACGAGGGCCAATGCTACCTTCTCTATCTGTTGATATCTCAATTCTGTGTCCTGCAGTGCCTTGCTCGTGAAATATACCGGCTTTTGCCCGCTAGGATTTTCGCGGATGAGAATGGCGCTAACGGCCTCGGCGGAGACGGCGAGGTACAGGAACAAGACCTCCCCGGTATCTGGTCGTGACAACACGGGCGGTTCGGATAGAGCTTGCTTCAAGTGGAGGAGGGACGCCTCGCATTCTTCGGTCCATTCAAATGCTGCTTCTTTCCGCAAGAGCTTGAAGAAAGGAAGGGCGTGTTGGGCGGATTTTGCGACGAAGCGGGATAGCGAGGTCAGCACTCCGTTGAGGTATTGGATGTTCTTTTTAGACGTGGGCGTTGGGAACTCGGAGAATGTCCGACATTTGTCGGGGTTAGCCTCTATTCCTCGTTCCGTTAGGTAGAAACCGAGGAACTTACCTGCTCGTACCCCGAACGTGCACTTCTCCGGGTTGAAACGCATTTGGTATTTCCTTGCCTGCTCAAAAATTTTGCGGAGGTGGGCAACATGGTCTAGTTCCTCATGGGATTTGACGATCATGTCGTCCATGTATACCTCGAGCATGTCGCCTATCTATTCGTGGAAGACTTTGTTCATCATTCGTTGGTATGTAGCGCCGGCGTTCTTCAGTCCGAAGGGCATTACGTTGTAGTAATAGTTGCCCGATTCGGTCATGAAGGTTGTGTAAGTTTTATCGCTCGTGGCCATTGGTATTTGGTTGTAGCCCGAGTAGGCGTCGAGGAACGATAACAGTTTAAAACCGGCCGAATTATCTACGAGTTTGTCTATATTGGGGAGGGGGTAGGCGTCCTTCGGACAGGCCTTATTAACCTCAGTATAATCAACGCACATCCTCCATTTGCCATTATTTTTTCGTACAAGTACAACATTAGAGAGCCATATAGTATATTTGGCCTCGGAAATAAACCTAGCTTCTAGAAGGTCTTTGACAGCTTTCTCCGCGGCTTCTGTTTTCTCCGGGGATTGCTTCCTTCTGCGTTGGGCAACGGCTTTGATGGTCGGGTCGATCGTGAGCTGGTGGCAGGCGACGGAGGGGTCCAATCCGGGCATCTCAGCAGCGCTCCACGCGAACAGGTCTGCGTTTTCGCGGAGGCACGCTTTCAGTTGTCTTCTGGCCAGGTCGGGCAGATCTGCTCCGATCTTCACTCCCCGTTGGGGGTCTTCTCTGAACGGAACGATCTCGAAGTTGCCATCTGGGACAGGTCGTAGGAGATGGCCGCTGTTGTCGGACTTACTGCCCGACGGCGTTGGAACCTTGGCGTGATCTTCTTCGTTGAACCGGCTGTCTAGATCGATTGATTCGACCTGGGGAAGTGGTCTTGGCTGCTCGGAGCTGCTGGGCAGGGGAGACGACCAGATGCTCTTGGCTTCGCCGAGATGGTGTTAAGTCCCTTTGACGCTGCTTCAAAGCAGCGGCGGGCAGCCTCGATGTCGCCGTGGAGGGTGGCGACCATCCCTTCAGAAGTGTAGTACCTCATTTTGAGATGTACGGTGGAAGGTACTGCAATCAACTCTGCCAGGGTTGGCCTTCTGAAGATGCACTGGTATAGTGACGGGCAATCGATTACCAGAAACTGTGCCTTGATTGCTCGGGTTGTCTTTCCTGAACCGAAGGTTACGATGAGCTCTACGTAACCTCGGGGCTTTGTCACCTCTCGGTTGAACCCTTGCAGGTCGGATCCGACGTATGGAGTGAGGTGAGAGTCGTTCAGCTGCAATGTCTCGAACAGGTGGTTGTACATTATGTCAACCGAACTGCCTTGGTCCACGAGTATCCTTCGGACATCGAAATTCGCCATCCTGGCCCGGATAAGCAGTGGGATGTTTGAATTCGGTGCCCCGCCGAGGAGTTCTTCCTTGTAGAAGGAAATGGGAGCGGACCATTTGTGCGTGGTGTCCAGCGTGGTGACCTCGTTGGAGCTTTTGCTGATCAGTTGGTCGAATCTCCTTTTGACCGAGCCAACTGTGACTTTGTTGAATCTGCCCCCGGAGATCACCATGGCCGACGGGAAGGCCTCCCATGGGCTGCTGGCAGTGAGGTATGTGGAGGTGAGCAGATTGTCCGGGAAGCGAAAGTCTTCTGGTCGGGTCACGGACATAGCGACCTGGATGTTGGCGTCGTCGGAGGGCGGAATTTCCTCTGCGACCTTTTTGCTTTCCTGGGCCTCTTGCCTGGGAGCGTCCTTCTTTTTTGCAAACTGCTTCAGATGGCCGTCGCGAATGAGGATCTCTATGGCATCTCTGAGGTGGATGCACTCTTCCGTTGTATGGCCGTGACTCTTGTGGAAACAGCAGTACTTGGACTTGTCCATCCCTGGTCTGACCGGCAGCTGCTTGGGGAAGCAGACTCCCGCCTGTTTGAACTCCGAGTTGGCGCACTCGGACAATATTTTCTCCCTCGAGGCAGTGAGGGGGGTATAATCGTGGAATCGCCCGGAGGGTGCTCTCTGCTCGCGTGTATCGCGAGGTCGATCGTCGCGTCTCTTGTCTCCTCGACGGGACGTCGAGGGCTCTTCAACTCTGGATGTCCGGGCACCTTCTTGGTTGCGAGATGTCTGGACCGAGTGGGCAGCGACTTTCTCCTCGTACTGTATATGTGACTGGGCCTGGTGGAGAAGTGCATTGAGATTCCTCGGTGGGTCGAGGCCGATGGCTTTCGCAAAATCGGAACCAGGACGTAACCCTTGCTCGAGCAAGAATTTCTTCATGGCGTCGGTCGTTGGTACTTGGACAGCCTCCTTGTTGAAGCGCTCGATATAAGCCCGGAGAGGCTCATCTTTGCCTTGTACGACGGCTCCCAGGGACGCCTCGGTCTTGGGGTGGCGTCGTGAAGCAGTGAAGTGACGGGAGGAGATCCTTCCCAGCTGTCTCCATGATGTGATGGATTCCTCGGGCAGCTACTTGTACCACGTCATTGCTCCTTTACGGAGCGTGGTCGGGAACAGGCGGCACTTGATGGCTCCCCGTACCCCTCTGTAATCCAAGAGAGCGTCGATGTTCTCTATATGCTCGTCCGGGTCGGCGGTTCCATCATACGTCCCCAGCGACGGAGGCTTCTCCAGCCCCTTAGGAAGGCGGGTTGCTAGGATCTCCCGGGACAGCGGGCCGCTAGGTTCGTCGTCGCTATCTGAACTTGGCTCTGATGGTGACCGTCGTCTGCGCTCGCGGCGACGGTTTCTGCGAGGTGAGGGCGAACGGGTCCTGTCACGAGGTCTGCCCGGCGGGGAGGGCCTATCTTGCCTCGTTCTTTTGCGTCTTGACGGGGATCGATCCCGCGGGGGAATCTGGTCGCGCTTGCGAGTGGGTCGTATCTTAGGCTCGTGCCTAACCGCACGGTCTTCTCCGCGCCTAGGTGGCGGGCTTTTGGATCTTCAGGCTTTATTCCGGGGAGGAGAGGATCTTGGGAAAGATGCCTCCTTAAGAGCTCATATCCTTTCTCCTTGTTGTAGGATGAGGAGGTTGGTGCGGTTAACAGCTTCTAGAAGGGCTGCCACGGCCAAGTCGGCGCTGGGCGGACCGGGAACTGGTCGGTGTTCCGATGGGATCTGCACGTCTCCTTGTCCGGTGGGAGGAGGAGTTGGAGATGCAGTAGCCCCGTCTCGACGGAAACGGGGGTCAGAGAGTAACGAAGAATGACCGTCAACGTCCATCTTGTTGACGGGGACGAGAACAGTGGTGTCCGCACCTATCACGGAATTCTGGGCAGCCATACGTGGGCGGATCAAAGAGAAAATGTTTTGATCTTTCGGTTTCCGAGGAGGAATGAAAGAAGGGGAGAAAAAGGAGTTCCCACAGACGGCGCCACTGATCCGATGTACACGAACTGGTCCACGCGGGCTGGTCGTTATGGAAGTGCCCGGATGGGTGCTGGTCGTACTCGCTGTCCGGTAAGTAATTGAGGAGAGGTGGTGGTGTACCTGCAAGGCACTCCGACGCCCAAGTAAGAAAGGGTCAGAAAAAAGGGGCAAGTACAAAGTATTAGTTCGTAGGGAGAATATTTTGATACCTGACCCTCTCAAGTGAGAGGGTTTATATAGGGCTCTAAGCGCGTGGCTAACGGTCCTATTTTCGGGGAGAAATAACCGTTTTCCCTAAAGAATCGGTCGCTGCCAAAACTAGCCGTTACGACGGACAGGGTGTCCAAAACTAGCCGTTATGTCAGGCATATGCTTAGTTTCGGGCATCTGCCCATGGCTGCTCGGGGAGCACTGAAGCTGCGCGTGCTGGGCAGAATGTCCAGGGGGAACGTTATGTTCCTTGCCCGGTAGGAGGGGCAGAAAAGTAACTTTCACCCTCCTGTGGGTTGGACTTAGGCGATTTGGGCCGCTCTGTAGCAGAGGCTTATTGGGCCAATTCTATCCATTGGTTCAGTCCAGAACAATTTCCATTCTCAAGATTTACTCCATGGAGCTTTTTCCATTTGCAAACTACCATTCTTGAATAAAATACATACTTTGTCTGTCATTTGATGTCATTTATGTTTCTTCTACTTTTTTCGTGTTATGAAAATTTTCATCTATTTGTTAATAATGAGTTTCTAAAATAAAAGGTTTTTGAAAAGAAAATGTTTTGAAGACATTCTTGATAAAACATAAAATCTCTTGACATATGGAAGGATGAAAAGGAAGTCCTAGGTATCCCCAAGAAGTCTCAAGGTTGCAAAAACATTGTCATACCATTTTCAACTTAAAGTCCCCACTGAAGCATCATAGCCATAACAAAGTAAACCAACTACAGCAACAAAACTTCATCACATGATCAACTGTCATAACAGGAAATCAATTCTACTAATTCAAATTATCCTAATCTAACTTAACTAATTAAAATAAAAATTCAAAGCAACTTCATTAACTCATCAATTGCACTTAACAGATACATGGTTCATATTTCCATACTAATTAACATCATAACTGACTAAGCAACATAACAGAACTTCAAAATAATTCACAGCAGAACAATTTCTTTGGAGGGTAACAGAATTTTTCCTCTTTCTTTTGGTGTATACGAAATTTGGTGACTGAGAAGAAGATATCGCCAATGTTTTAGCATTGCCTATTTTACCAACAGCTTCATCTTGCGTCCTTTCTGCAATAGTTTCCATGCTTTTTAAATGACAAATCTTTGATTTAACAAGTGAGAATGCATTACTAATACCTGCTTTGTTTTTAAAAATTGCAAGTAATGTTGATGTTTGATTCAAACACAACAATAGTCCAATGAAACCTTAGTTTCAAATCATTGACTTTCATTCTTGACCAGACACAAAAGTATGTTAATAGTTTGCAACAATAGTTAAGTTGGATTGGCATGCAAATGGGTTTACACGGAGTCAACAAGCATCTCAATTCAAAACAGACAAAAGAATTATACTATGATACACAGTCCAACCCTTCTGATCATGATTATCAGAATTTAAGAACTTTTATTTTGATGCAAAATATCATAACACATTACCTCCAGTAAAATCCTGAGCAACTGGAAGGTCATTCTGTATTGACTTGAAAATATCATGTGCTGGAGACTCGTCTGGATCAGAATTAGGAACACATACGTCGGGAGGAGACATGTCATCCAGAACAGAATAAGGAACACATACATCAGAAGCAGACATGTCATCTATATCAGAATCAGGAACACATACATTGGGAGAAGACATGTCATCCAGAACAGAATCCGAAACACGTACATCAGGAGGAGACATGTCATCCAGAACAGAATCCAAAACACGTACATCAGGAGGAGACATGTCATCCAGAACAGAACCAGGAATACAAAAATCATAATCATTAGGCCTATTTTTAAAGTCCACCTCTTAAGCACTGCATGTGGATGGTCCTTTTGGCAAATCACCATAAAGCTGTTGACTTTTCACAAAACACATTTCTTTACTGAAACTAGATCTACCAACTTCTGTAATATCAAAAGATAAGACTTCTGAGTTTTTGAGATCCTCGCATTGACTATACTCAAAACTATCAAGGACAATAGACTTCATGTGATCAGTTTTAGAAGAATTTGAATGTGGGTGAGCATCTGGCTTATGTATCTTTCCATTTTGTTCCTCATATGCATCCTCTGTTGCCATTTTATCTGCCATATAAACACATGATTCAACAAAGCACATAAAAACATAAACACAGAACATAAGGACACAAAACAAAGAGAAGATTTAAAAGACAGTGTGTTTCATCAAAAGCTCTTGTAGCGTGATGTATTGATCTATGCCAGACGTTGAGAACAAATAATCAAGAAAAACTAAAATAGCACCGATGGGTATATTTACCAGACGATGGTACATCCAAAACACATCCAACTTCATTTTGTTCTTCTTTAGAAGGCAGTGTATCTGAAGGGATAAGTGTGAACTTCTCATCTGTTGGGTTATTCATTAGTAAGGGAACTGCTTGAGGAAGCAGTAGTGACATCATTGAGTTTGCCACATCCTTGCTAGCTGAATTAAAATAATCTTTCTCTAGGCTTATCTTTGAATCAGATTTTAGCACTTCCTCATGTTTTGAATTTAACAAATCTTCAGAGATGGCCTCACATGTTGGCTCACTGCCATTATTCTTATCAAGATTACTTGGAACATAATCAGAGATATTTTCTGCATTGCACTAGAGTATGTGATCTAGAATAACAGGAAAATGTAGAGCAGAGAAATATGAGATAAACTAGATACTGAATGAGAGTGTTGTAGAAAAATAAATACAAATAAATAAATACAAAATCCTAAGCATACGGATGGTTTTGCATACTTTTTTACAAAACGATGTTCCATATAGAAACTACATTAGAAAAGCAAAAGCTGTAAGCACTATAAATCCCAAAAAATTGCAAAGTATGCTACTCTATCCAATATTACCAAAGACATAAGCAGTATAAATCCAAAAACTTGTACTCGAATAACTAGAAGTATGTCGATCCAAAAGGTAAATCTTTCAATTCATCAATGTATGCGTAAAAGGATACAGATACTATAAGTTATTAATGATGAATACTTTGTACCTACAAACACAGAGTGACAAAGATAATAAGTACCTTGCAAATCTTGTGTATCAGGAGCGCAAAGATCAATGTCAATACAACCCTGAGACTCTTTAGAACATGACTGCATCACTTTGTCATCTTCTGCTGTCACCAGCAAACTTGACATTTTCATCTCCCGGTCATGTGACCTATGAAGCTGCAAGAAGTTAAAAAGGTTTTTCCTCTATAATAAAGTGGACCATAATCTTGATTGAGTCACAAATTTCTGCAAAATCTCAATTGATTTATCTCAAGAAGTGGGATATTAATAAAGCACTTCAAAGATTTGTGACAATTTCCCTCTAGTTTTATCAACATTATCACAATTTCCAAAAGAATAGGTTCCAGCTAATAACATCCAATAGACTATAGTTTAAGAACCAGCATGTTTCCAAATTCCAATGAATAATATTCAGTAGAATTTTAAAAGGACATGCTTACAGGTTTTTTTTTTGACAAGTTTTCAGTTATTTCTGTAGTTTTACAACTTGCAGAGTAGATAAACCCTGTCTGTCTCTCCGAAGGTACAACTCTCCCTATTTTGTTGCCAGAGAGGTCATTATGATTCAATGGCAGCCCATTTTGGGATACTGGGCTTCGTTCAGCTATTCCATGTACATCTGCCACTAGTCGGCGAAACTGCCTCAGAAGAATCTGGTTTTTGAACTCAAAAAGCTGGGTGCAGTTTAAAAGGAATGAAAAATAGTAAGTACAGTAAACAACTCATGAAAGCGATATAGTATAAACAAGTAATGAAAATTGTGAAACAATATGAGAGAGAAAAGAAGGATGCTTTTCAAATTAATCGTGAGATAAACAGTAACTTTTGCAAAATGTGTGTAGTTGGACATAATCGTCAAATGCTCTAACATCCATTATCTGTTTGGGATAAAGAAGATAATTTACATTTTACTGAGGAGAAAAAAAGAAGGGCTACAAGAGAAAGGACAATAAAATATCTTTAAATTAAACAAAGGAAGAACACAGAAAAAAGTAAACAAGTTAATTAATGCAATAACGCTTTCAAACCCCACTGCATAACGTCTTGCTGGACTTATTAAAGAAACAATGAACAAAGCACCATAGAGAAGTCAATAGGGTTATCTAATCACTTACAAATGTTTTCACCAACAAATCACAAGGCTTGAAGAAATATATAAATGCATGGACATAATTTCAACATAAGATAAGCTGTCAGTCTTACAATCCAATAATTTTCAATTACAAGGACAGAGCTTTCAGTTTTGATGCCTTAATTCAATCATTGATTAGTCACGTTGTAGGCAATGACATGCCATATAGTGTTGATACCTAGAGTCTAGGCAAAGAGCAATTGACATACAATGATACAAGTATATCACTAGTCCAGCAATACATGTCTTAGTGCATTCATGCACATTTCTTTGCGGGAGTCAATTCTTTCGATACATGTAAAGCCAATGATACTCCCCAAACTACAAACAATAGAAAAAATAAAAAGCAGAAGCAAAAACAAAAACAAAAATTATAACTAATAAATTCAATAACTTTAGGTCGTAAGGTGATGTAAAATTATTATATATCTAACAAGCCCCCTCAAGCAAATGCAAGAACCTTCGTGTGTATATCGAGCTCAAGCCACACTATGCATCTAGATTATAACATTTCGCCGTAACTGACAGGCTGACATCCCCAGAAACCACATAGACCAGTAACGAATTAGCCGTCTGGGGTCTGAATAGGTCCAGGTTAACACTACAACAATATTGACATTCCCACCCGAGCAATCTGTTTGCATCTACTAGACATGGTGGATTTTCTAATATTATATTGAACCATGACGGGCTAACTCTAACCTTTTGTAGCCCTAAGAATGGTTTTCGTTAATTTGGGAAGAATCCATAACTGAATGTTGTTTGAAATATTCTGTTTTCATTAATATTCAATAGTGAATGATTACATCATTATGTGGGATCCTATTCCTGCACACATGTGCAAGTTAGTGGGAACTGATCCTAACCAACTCTAATCATGTGCACAGGTGCAGAGGTGCACATGTTAGATGTAACTAACTCTAATCTTATCCTAACAGATCCAAAACTGACTCAAATCCTGTGCACAGATGCACATGTTAGGTCTAACAGCATTACAACTGTCGGAGACATCTTGCGTAGTAACTAACTTTTAGTAGTTACTGATTCTACTCTACTACACTCTAATAGTTTCATCTCCAACAACAGCTTTAATCAGTCGATAATATAATATCTTGATGGGATTAAATAATAGAGTTATGCCAATATAAGCTTGCTTTTTTAATACTACATTCATAAGATAAAAATCAACCCAGTTTATTCATTGTTTGTATGCATGGTATCTAACATTTGTCAGATAAAATCAGTGTTCTTTAAAGAATGCAACACATTACAAAGTTATTCACTCACCTTTTCTCGATCTTGAAGGATTCACACAGTTCTTTTATAGTTCTATTGTTCAAATTAGTTCCATTATCTATGATAATTCTACTGGAATTCCATAACGATAGATAATTTTCTTCTTGACAAAGCGGGCAACCAATTGCTTGGTCACGTTGGCGTAGGAACCAGCTTCTCAAGAATGATATCTCAATATATAACAAACAATTAATAAAAAAAAGGACCTACAAGCTAAAACCAAATAACTAGAAAGGTCCATTACACTTAACAGAAGCTCTACAATTTTGCAGGACTCACTTATTTTAGAAGGAGACTATGAAATATTTTCATACAACCGAATATATTTAATAGTAACAATTGCATCTAATAATTCAAAAGGGAGTTTAATAAATTTTTTCTTCTTCTAAATAGTGTTTATAGTTAGACAAAGAGATGATATTACATTAATGATCTCTCTGGGAATTGATTTTTAAAAGTATTTGGAGTAAAAGATTTTAGAGGGCTTTATTTATATTTTGGTACTTATTTAAAATATTTAAAAAATATTAAAAAAATATGATTTATTAGCATATAATACCATGTTTTTTAAAACAATTTTAAGCTATCAAATATATATCAAAATATAGACGTATTTCTTCAAGTATTTCTTATAAATTTTTTTATAAAACCAACTCATCATAAAAAATAGAAAATGTTACAAAAAGAGAATAATTATTATATCTTGTCAGTGTAAAATATTTTATATTGTCAATTCATCACCATAACTCATTTATATTATTTTATATGTCATTAAAATAAAAGTTAAACTCTTCCTAATTTTAATCTTTAAAATTAATTGATTACGTAAAATTCTTTTACATTTTAAGTCTATTTCAATTAAGTTATTACAAAAATGAAAATTAATCATGCAATTAATGATAAAAAGAGACAAAAGAGTAGGAGCATCATTGACTGAACTGTTAACCGTTGACGAGATTTTTATTGGGTTGGGTTGGAACTTTCCTCGTAACTCATTCAAAAATATATGAAATAAAATTCTAAGGCTTAGAGTAAAGATGTGGAGAGAATTGATGGAAAACTTATCTCACCAAAATATCTAAATTATTCAAATCATACGATAAGCTTCTTTGAAATTTAAGCTTAAATAGATATACCTTTTCACACCCAAAGCCAAATATGTTGGTCTCACTCTCACTCCGTCGTTGAAACCAATTTTTGCAAAACCGATAAAAAACGACACATATTCTCTTCCAAATTTGGAGGTAGAGGTTTGATCTTCTCTATTCCTTTTTCTTTGATAAAGTAGTGAATGGAAAACCAGATGCATATAGTCTCATTTCATGTGCTTCCTTTGCTATCATGTCTCTCAGTTTGTCTAGGCAAACTCACTTCGGATTTGAAATCGATCTTCTCTATTTCTTCCTCGGATGTCTAATTGTGCTACTCATGAAGATTAAATTACAGTTATTTTTTGTTGGAGCAGCTTTCACCTACTGCCTTATTATTCTCCGTTCTTCATTTTCTTCGATAGATGCTGGAGCAAATAATCAGTACTCTGACCTCCAAGACGGAAACTCTGTGGTTCTTTCTGTCGATTCTCTACAACTCACCAGTGCTGATATTGATATTGATAGTGATAGCGATAGCAATGGCATTGATTCACCACAGTTGGTGATCGCCACTGATACTAGCAGTATGATGGAACAACTCCGGATATTTGTGAATGCACTTCAGCAGGAAAATTCAAATTTCATTCAAATGCTTTTGGAGCATGTTAAAAAATATGTTGAGGAATACTCTGAATTGGTGGTGGCTGACCCTAACTTCTTGATGGATGCACTGAAGCCAGAAACCATCAAAGGCCTTGAGAAAACAGCAAAGGTTATGATGAGCGCTGGACTTGGGAAGGATTTTTCTTTGATAAAGTAGTGAATGGAAAACCAGATGCATATAGTCTCATTTCATGTGCTTCCTTTGCTATCATGTCTCTCAGTTTGTCTAGGCAAACTCACTTCGGATTTGAAATCGATCTTCTCTATTTCTTCCTCGGATGTCTAATTGTGCTACACATGAAGATTAAATTGCAGTTATTTATTGTTGGAGCAGCTTTCAGCTACTCCCTTATTATTCTCCGTTCTTCATTTTTTTCTATAGATGCTGGAGCAAATAATCAGTACTCTGACCTCCAAGACGGAAACTCGGTGGTTCTTTCTATCAATTCTCTACTACTCACCAGTACTGAAATTGCTAGTGATACTAGCAATAACAGTAGCATTGGTTCGCCACAATTGGTGGTTACCCCTGATATTAGTAGTATGATGGAACAACTCCAGACATTTGTAACTGTGCTTCGGCGCGAAAATTCAAACTTCATTCAAATGGTGTTGAAACATGTAACAAATTATGTTGAGGAATACTCTGAATTGGTGGTGACCGACCCTAACTACTTAATGGATGCACTGAAGCCAGAAACCGTCAAAGGCCTTGAGGAAACAGCGAAGGTTATGATGAGCTCTGGATTGGAGAAAGATTTTTGTGACGTGTACATCAATTGCCATAGGGAATGCTTAAATGAGTGCCTAATGCATAGATTATTCGGGTTACAGAAGCTCAGTATTGAGGACGTTCACAATATGCCTTGGAACATCCTCGAAGCCCAAATTGAGAAATGGATTAAAACTTTCAATATCACTCTGAAGATACTCTTTCCTGGCGAGCGACGAATCTGTGATCGCGTCTTCTTTGGATCCTCATCGGCAGCTGATTTTTCCTTCGTGGAGATTTGCAGGGAATCCACCATTCAGTTGCTGAGTTTTGCTGAATCCATCGCCTCTGGAAGCCATTCCCCGGAGCGTTTGTTTAAAATGCTGGAGGTGTTAGAAACACTGCGAGACCTAATTCCAGAAATTGAGTCTTTCTTTTGTGATCAGTACAGTGTGTCTCTAAGAAGTGAAGCAAATACCATATGGAAGAGATTGGAGGAAGCGATCAGACACATTTTCATTCAGTTGGAGGAACTTTATAGGCCAGAGCATGGGGATCTGGACACATTGGAGAGCAATTTAAATGCCAGATCCAAATTCTACAATGACTCTTTTTCAGGAGATATTTTCTTGATGAATAATGGCACATACATAATCCCAATTACAAAAGATAATGAACTAGGAATCCTTTTGGAGAATGATTGGATCCGACAATATGCTCGGAAAGTTTTGCACTACAATGGCCAACATAACATGAGCACTATCACACCCGAATTAGCCCACGAGATGAATGTGAAAGTTTCCAAAGCATTCCCCATGCAACCGCGAGTAAGGTATCATCTAAACTTTATGTAAAATAGTTTAAAATCTCATCTCTTTTTTGTTGTTGGAAAAAACAAAGCATATAGAGAAAAAGAGAAATATAATAACACCACAAAGAGTTTAAGGTAGAAATTACAAATCAGGACAGTTGTCAATAATAAATAGAAAATAATATTATGTGAAAATTGTTGTAATATATAGATTTTCTTCAACTACCTTAAGAGGTCAATAACCCACACTTTCCAAACTAATCCGTGTTTTTGATAAACAATCACTCAATTTTAAAAAATTACTTGTAAAATCAAACTAGAAATTTCTAGAGCATTTTTGTGCATAACTTTTCAAGAAAGGAGCGTTCAACTCTTGTTGTAGGTTTATAACTAAGTGTTTAATAAAGTAACAAAGCTTAAAGATAAACAAAAGAGTTGATAGATTCGAAAGTGTCAACATTTAGCTTTGGACTAGTGAAGTACCAAGATTAAAACAAAGTAAAGAAAAAGTAAGAACTGTTTCGACAATCAGCTTTGGACATACTGGTGGCTCCTCAATGTCCACCTGAATCTCGTATTGATTGGAATTTTCTGCATTAGTATCTGGTACAACTGTCGCATTTGTCTATTTCAACATTGATTGCTCATAAAATATGACATCTCTGTTGACAACCACCTTCCTCTTAATCGGATCGTATAACTTGTACCCATTCACACCTTTATTATAGCTAATAAATATGCATTATTTTTTACTTGGGGGTAAAGTTTAGACCGATCCTCACCGAAAATATTGACATATGTTGGACACCCAAAAATCCTCAAATTACTCAAATCAATGGGGTTACTTGTCCGCACGTCCTCTGCAAATTTTCCATCTAATGAAGCTTGTTGTGATCTGTTGACTAGATAGCATGACATATTGAGTGCTATTGCAGAGAAAATTTTTGAAAGACCAAATTCAACCCAACGCACCTTGCCTTCTTCGCTAGAGTCATATTCATCCTCTTTACAACACCATTCTACTGTGGTGTCTTCCTCATGAAAAATTTCCCATGGATTCCATTTTCCTCAGAGAAATAGATGCACTTCTTGTTAGTGTATTCAATTCCATTATCAGACCGCAAATACTTTATTTTTCTCACTGTCTGGTTCTCAACCTCTGCCTTCCACTATTTGAACTTGACAAAGACCTCGGATTTATATTTCATAAAATAAAACTAGACCTTACGAGAAAAATCATTAGTGACTGCAACAAAGTATCTAGAACCTCCAACAAAGGGTTCTTTTGTAGGCCCCTTGACATCAAAATAGACATAGTCTAAGATTCCCTTGGTCTTGTGTTGCCCGATCTTGAAATGAACTATGCATTGTTTCTCAAAAGTATAATACTTGCACAATCCAATTGTGCAACTGCGAAAACCTTTCAACAAATTTCTCTAATGTAGTTTCATCATCCCACATTCAATGAGATGGCCCAAAAACATGTGCCATAGTTTGGTTGCATCATTATTAATTTCAATAGATGATACATCACCCATACATGTGCCCCCTAACAACTTATAAACATTTCCTGCAGTTCTCGTTACAATCATCACTATCATTCCATCCTTGTTAACCCTAATGATGTATTTATCCCCATCTTACTGAAATGAATAACCATTCGCTTGAAGATTACCCGTAGAAATCAAATTCTTCTTCAATTTTGGAACATAACGCACCTCACTCAATGTGCACATGCCACCATTATCCAAAGCAATTCTAATTTTCTCCTCTCTAGTGATGGTACAAGTTTTATCATCACCTAAATAGACAAAATCAATATCACTTGATTTAAAAGAGTTGAACAATTTTCGGTGCGGTGTCATATGGTAGGAGCCCCCAAAATCAAGGATCAATGCATCAGTGCACTTTGCAGATGAAACACAAAGCAAGTCCTTTATACTACAGAAAACATCTGACTGAACTACATTTGTTGAACTGTTGTTGCCTAACTTTTTTGGACAATCCCTCTTCCAATGGCCTATTTGCTTGCAACCATAACATTCTGCCATTTTTCTATCCTTGGACTTGAAACTCTTTTTTTTTCAGAACTCACTGCCTTATCCTTGCCCCTGTCATTGTGTAACACCCCTTTCTATAACCCCAATTAATCAATTAGGCACGTATACAATATTTGATCAGAGTGTAATTAAAACAACATGGCATAAAAAGGTATGTCACATTATACTTGAAATTAAACACATACAACACCTGCTCACAAAGATATGCAACAGTGGGGTAACTTTCAAACAACAAAGGATCTCAGTCCTTATACCCACATCTCAATATTTAGAATAAAAGCGGAAACATCTAAAATATTGAATAACAACCACATATATACATCAACATATATATACATCATCCAGTACGAATCACAAGCAACATCATGTTTATATACACAAATTCATCAGCAAGATACATATGCAAATGTATCACAAAAAGATCAAAACGTCCTAGCTACCCGGTGCTACATATCAGAGCCAACCGACCAACAAGGAAAATGAAGACACGCTTCACAAAAGACCACCAGATACCTAATCTGCAATGCCTCGTAGAGCATCATAAAGCAGCAGAAGGGTGAGAAATATTATCATAATAACAATGCATATAATTATATATCTCAACATAAAAATACACATATACCACATATTCTCACCATTCCATCATACCACATAACATACATATTATGTTTACTATGTCACAATCATCACATCTCACTCAATATACATCGCAAGGCATATATATATAAAACCAAGCATATTCCTCATAATGCTTATCATTCAACATAAACACGCATATTCATGTTTATCCATCCATGCACACCTGCACAATTCTACTCATTCCACATCAACATATACATATATATGTTTATTCATCAATGCACAAATACAATGATGACAAATGCAACTCATAGAGACCGACTCACGACTCTATGCAGATGCATGCGGTACCGACTCATCATCTCAAGTTCAATTGAAGAACTTATTGGAACCCTTGCTACAAGCGCACATCGGCATACAATATGATTGCTACAACCGCACCTCGGCATACAATGTTTATGGATTGCTACAACCGCACATCGGCATACAATATGATTGCTACAACCGCACCTCGGCATACAATGTTTATGGATTGCTACAACCGCACATCGGCATACAATATGATTGCTACAACCGCACCTCGGCATACAATGTTTATGGATTGCTACAACCGCACATCGGCATACAATATGATTGCTACAACCGTACCTCGGCATACAATGTTTATGGATTGCTACAACAGCACATCGGCATACAATATGATTGCTACAACCGCACCTCGGCATACAATCTGATTGCTACAACCCCACTTGGGCATACAATCGTTTGTAATCATCGCTTCAACCGCATATCGGCATACGACGTTACAACAGATTCATCTTAGAATCCCACAACACAAGAATGCATATCATGAAGCTTCACATACAAAATGAACCAATACACTCATGCAATGCATACTTATTCACAGCATAGTCATGCATTCATCACATATAATCCATCTACATTCACATCAATTGTATAACAACATACACATTTATCCAAACAAATCAATTTACGATTTACCGGAAAAGTTGGTTAAAAGTCGGCTAAAAATAATATTTTTCATCATCATCAAAAAGTACTCATCCACAGCTTCGATTCGATATAAAGAACACTTAAATCTGATAAATAACGAAGAAGATATGTATATTTCAAAATAACGCTAAAACATAAACCGGAGGCCGGACACAACGAAACGTTTCAAAAATACTGTTCCGATTGGACCAGGTTCAGACCTCAAAACCATTTTTCCTAGAAAGAACATCTCATTAGCTTCCCAACGCTTCGAACGGAACCACAGATCAACAGTTATGCAGAAAACAAAATCACACGAACAGCACTGTTCGCTGGGCGAACCTCCCTCGCGAGCATTCGCTAGCTCCTTCGCTAGGCGAACATCCCTCGCGAGCATTCGCTAGCTCCTTCGCTAGGCGAATGTTCCAGCGAACCAACTGTTAGATAAAAATAGAGACAAAGTTCGCTAGGCGAACCCCTTGGCGAACCAAGGCAGCAACTACCAACATTCAAAACACCCAAACTTCGCTAGGCGAACACTCTAGCGAACCTTCGCTCACGCCTTCGCTAGGCGAATACCCGTAGCGAACCTTCGCTACCCTTCGCTGATTGGTTCGCTAGGCGAACCTACGAAAACTCAGAATCCTTCAGCGCTGTTGAAAACCCAAAAACCCTATTTTTCAACCCAAAACATTTTCAAGACAACATACATCCATCAGAACTCAATCTAATCATGGCAACAAGCATTCTACTACATTTTCGTCGATTTCCAACCGCGAAAACATCGATTTCTCATTATCGACCTAAAATGGAAAACTATGAAAACACCACAATCAATCCAATACACACATACACAATCATACATAATAATATACATTGATAAGATAATGAGATTTCACACCCTTACCCGATTAAATCGATTCCTAGAAGTTGTTTTCTTTGATTTCCAAGCTTTCCTCTTCTTTTCTCTCTTCTTCCCTTCTCTCCTTTTTCCTTATTTCTATTTCTTTCTCTCTATTTTCTCTCTTCCCTCTATATTCTATTTTCTTTCTAACTTAGTAAATAATTAGGAAAAGACTAAAATACCCTTACTCACAATTATCCCGCAGACACTCTCAAAACGCGATAAAATAAAATAACAATACAAAACAACATATTATCACACCAAAGTCATAAGTAAAAATAATATAATACTCAAAATAATTAAATCGACTCGATTAAATAAAACGATCGAAACTGGGGCGTTACAACTCTCCCCCACTTGGAAATTTTCGTCCTCGAAAATAAAGCCAAACCCAACAGCTCCAATCACGGCCCTCGCATCTGACCAACAATCATAGACCGGCCAAAAACACACTACAAATAACACAACTGACTAACCATCTTGCTAGCAGCAGAAACAACAACGACACGACAACGACGACAACAACACCGACAAGATGCAAAGCCCATACAATGCACTTGACAACCAACTCACAACTCAAGGAATACACAAGCACCAACTCACAGGTTCACTCTTGAACCGAAACACAACAAGATCGTTACCATCACCGTAGGTAACCCACCTCTAATTCCTCACACAGGAATTAGCTACCCGCACTCGAACCAACACAATGGAAACGAGGCAACAACACAAACAAGAACATAACGTTCCACGACACGGTAAGGTCTCAACAACATCAGCAAAACAAGAATACCAACCTCCTTGTCACACAACCTTATTACATCAATGCCACGATTCACCAATCGTACATATAACCAAAACATCCATCTACTTAGTAGTCCAAGAATACCATTGAACCCTTTCACCTAACACTTCCATTCTGAAACGTCCATTGGTCTCACCATTCCTACAGATTCCCAATGTTCAACCTAAGAACTCTTACAAGTCAGACACGCATATACGAAATGTGCCACATCACGCTTCCACTGCGCACTCTGATGACTCGTAACCATCAAAACTACCAATCTCACGTCCAAAGCCTAACTCTTTCGCATACTCACCAAACCACTGTTCACTTTTAATATTTCCATTCTCACACTCTTCTGTGTTATCTCACACACCAGACACAAGCCTCTGAACTTCTCAAACAACTCGAATTCTCGGACCATTAAAAATAGACATACATAGAAACTCCCGACTTAACTTTTCAATCACAACAATCACTTTTCCCAAAGGATAATCCAAGCCAAAATTCGTAGCTAATCACAAACTCTAACCATTCTCGTTGTCTCTATTCCTTCCGACCAAACCAGTAATCAATATTCTTGTAATTACCACACACTTCGAATCTAAAATCATAAAGATAATACTTCCTATAATCCAACATAACACAACTACAACCAATTCCACAATAGTACTGATCCTTCCTCGAATCCTCAAATGTCGAAAAACACAAGCCACGACTTAAACAAACCACCACTCCTATCAAACATTCCAACAATTGTAATTCTGGTCAAACTCAACAAACCCATTCCAGTTACTTAACCCTGAAAGTGAACACTTAATCTCAATACCATCAAAGAATTTCAAATCGTTTGCAATTCGTCACAATTCAAAACTCAAGCTATGCAAAACACAAGTGCAAGTTCCCATACTACTCACTGGTTAACACGCATCCTCCTATTATCATCTTATTCCTTACCAACCCTTAGTAACACCCAATCATTATCCCTCAGAGACATTCCAACTTAATCCACATACTCAAACCTCTAATCCGTCTCATCTTCTGATATAAGAATTCTCATCAACTCACCAAAACAATCTGTAACCAACTCCTTACCTTTCATGTAATCTATTCCGCACCACTATCATAGCCGGAAAGACACGTCCATTCCATCCAACATAATTCCCGTCTGCTATCAACAAGAGATTAAGGGTGATCAGTTCCTCAATTTGTCAATAGACAGCCGACAACCATGATGAGGCATAAACCGTCTCCACCAAACGATAATAGCATTCCTTACATCCTATACACAAAACTACCTAAGGCACAATCCCTTAGTTGACATAATCCTTACCTCCGCACCCCTTCTTGAACCAGAAACCAAACTTATAATCTTGTAATTTACAACACACTGAGCCAGCGCTCTACACCTGAAACAACACGGAGGAGTACCATCTTCTCCCCCACTTATCTCATTCTAATCCATTCGACTGTAAACACACCAAATCCATTACAAATCCCTTACCATAAACGGTCAAAGAACAAATAGCCAAACCCCAAGAGTAATTACCGACCCCTAGACAAAAGTATCGATAACCATCACACCACCCCAAGAAGACACACAATTCCAACGCTTCGCGCACCCATACGAAATAAACGAAGGAGTCACTCCAATATCAAGAATAGCAAATAAAGGCGTACCATTAATAAAACAAGTACCTTGAGTCAGACGATCCGCACTAGTAGTCTCATCTCCTGCCAATGCAACAACATTCCTACCCGTCTGAGCTCCCTTCGGTTCCGTACACCTTGTACTGATATGACCTGTTCCACCGCAGTTGAAACACTTCACATTAATTCTTTTACAATCCGCTGCGACATGTCCCGAACCTCCACAATTAGAACATTTCAGTTTATTCCTCCTACAATCCAACTTACGATGTCCTACTTCCCCACACTTGTGACACTTAATGTAACACCTCGGAGGACTAGACATTCCTCCCCCACTACGAGACTGTTGTTTCCCTTTCCTGTCATTCACATTCTCATAGGGAGTAGCACGCACCTTACGATCCTCTTCGTAAATCCTACAACTATCCACCAATTCAGAAAACCTTCTAATCCTCTGATAACCGATTGCCCTTTTAATCTCCGGACGCAATCCGTTCTCGTACTTCACGCACTTAGAAAATTCAGCAGTCGCTTCCGGATAATGAGGATAGAACTGCACAAGTTCCACAAACCTTGCAGTGTAATCAACCACAGACATATTACGTTATTTCAACTCCAAGAACTCAATCTCTTTCCTTTCCTTCACACCCTCAGGATAATACTTCTTCCGAAACTCTCGGCTAAATAAATCCCAAGTAACTTCTTCATCATCCACTCCCAACACTTGGCGTAAACTAACCCACCAATCAGCTGTTTCTTCCTCCAGCATGTGAGTACCCAGTCTCACCTTGTCCTCTTCAGCACAATCCATCACATGGAAGATTCTTTCAACCTCTTCAAACCAAAATTGTGCACCATCAGGATCATATCTTCCCTTGAAGAAAAGCGGTTCGTTCAACCCGAACTCATTATTACCCGCAACATTCGGTGCACCCTGCACAGCCCGAGCCATATTCTGTTCATTTCCAACAACAGGAACTATGGTTAAACAAACAGCTCACCGAACTACAAGGACCAACAAGGACTTACACAAACTGACACGGACTGGCTCTGATACCACTTAATGTAACACCTCTTTCTATACCCCCAATTAATCAATTAGGCACGTATACAATATTTGATCAGAATGTAATTAAAACAACATGGCATAAAAAGGTATGTCACATTATACTTGAAATTAAACACATACAACACCTGCTCACCAAGATATGCAACAGTGGGGTAACTTTCAAACAACAAAGGATCTCAGTCCTTATACCCACATCTCAATATTTAGAATAAAAGCGGAAACATCTAAAATATTGAATAACAACTGTAACACCCCTTTCTATACCCCCAATTAATCAATTAGGCACGTATACAAAATTTGATCAGAGTATAATTAAAACATCATGGCATAAAAAGGAATGTCACATTATGCTTGAAATTAAAACATACAACACCTGCTCAACAAATGATATGCAACAGTGGGGTAACTTTCAACGCAGGAACTCAGTCCTTACACCCACATCTCAATATTTAGAATGAAAGCGGAAAAAAATCTAAACATTGATAACAACAAACATATATACATTATATATATATATATATATATATATATATATATATATTCATCAACAAGTATGATACAACAACATCATTCATGTTTATATACACAAATTAATCAGCAAGATACATATGCAAATGTATCACAAAAAGATCAAAACGTCCTAGCTACCCGGTACTACATATCAGAGCCAACCGACCAACAAGGAAAATGAAGACACGCTTCACAAAAAGACCGCCAGGTACCTAATCTGCAATGCCTCATAGAGCATCATAAAACAGCAGAAGGGTGAGAAATATTATCATAATAACAATGCATATAATTATGTACTACAACATAAACATATAACACATATTCTCACCACAACTCATCATATATCACAATATAGATATATCATCAAGCATATTCATTATGCATACATTCACCATTATCATCATTCCACATGAACACACACATGCTTGTTCATTCAACAATGCATCATTATAAGATATAGTTTATATCATTTCCCATAAACATACATATATCAACGTTTATTCATCAATGCACAAATACAAAGATGATCAATGCAACTCATAGAGACCGACTCTCGACTCTATGCAGATGCATGCGGTACCGACTCATCACCCGAGCTCAATTGAAGAACTCAATGGAAAAATCCTCCCTGCCGGGCCTACGATATTTCCCCATCGCTTATATCATCATGGCATCCGATGTTTCTGGATTGTTCACGCAGACACAATCCGATTGCTCAAACCCCACAAGGGCACACAATCATTCTAAAGATTCCCACGGAATCAAGTGTAACTCATCGCAACGATTACACCTATTGACTACGCAATGTTCAGAGGATCCTCAAATGATCATTTGTGTAATCAATCACTCACACCCAATAGGGACGCGATATTACACCCGATTCTCCACGAATCGCGACACATGAATGCATGTCATGATGTTTCTCATACAAAATGACCACATACACTCATGCAATGCATACATATTTCACAATATAGTCATGCATTCATCACATATAATCCACATACATTCACATCAATTGTATAACAACATACACAATTATCCAAACAATTCAATTTACGGTTCACCGTAAAAGTCGGCTAAAAATAATATTTTTCTTCACCAAATCATAGAACATATTTTTAGCTTCACATCCATATAAAGAACACCTCAATCGGATAAACAACGCAAAAGATATGGATATTTCAAAATAACGCAAAAACATAAACCGGAGGCCTGACACTACGATACGGTTTGAAAATACTGCTCTAATTGAACCAAGTTCAGACCTCAAAACCATTTTTCCTAGAAAGAACATCTCGTTAGCTTCCCAACGCTTCGAACGGGGGTCAAAACCGACTTACGGATCAAAAGATATGAATTTCCGAAGTTTCCCCGATAAACCAGAATTTTCTGGTACAACTCAGTATGTATCAATACATAGGCTTATGTATCGATGCAAAAAGGCAACATGTATCGATACATAGCACGCATGTGTCGACGTATGTTGTAGTGAAAATTCTGTTTTCTTAAAATTCTACAGTATGTATCGATGCATAAGGGTTATGTATCAATACATAAACCATTTCGTATTGATACATGGCTGTTATGTATCGATGCATAACTCTGTTTTTCTCAAAAACCAGATTTCTCAAATTACACCCTTGCTGTAACTTTCCGAAATACCCTAAAACTCGACTAAATCGAACATTTTCACCGAAACAAACATATACGCGCAACCACCAAATACATAAGAACAATTTAGAACACATAAACGAAATTTCTACGACGTTCGATTTTTCGATTAAATTTCAACCTTTCAAAAACCAGAATTTCCAAACATCACCAAATCGAATAAAAAGCACGCTATACGACGACCTAACCTTACTCGATACAACTACGTAATTTATTTCGAAATTCATCCGTGAAAACATCGATTTCTATCGATTTCCTACAATTCGACCTAAACGGAAAAACAACGGAAACATAACGAAAACTAACCAAAACATAACCAAACTTCATGAAACTTTAAACAGCAGCTCACATACATATAACCAACCAACACATGTATTTATACGACTTTTCGACCGTAAAAACATCGGTTTCTATCGATTTCGTCCAATACGGCATAAACGGAAACATATGGAAAACCAACCAAAACATCCACACAAAACACATACATAATCATACCCAAAGTTAGGATAACAATGTTTCACACCCTTACCCGATTAAATCGTGTTTGAAAAGTCGGTTGAATCAATTTCTTTCTCTCCATGTTTTCTCCCTTTTTCTTCTTTTCTTTCTCTTTTCCTTCTTCTTCTCTTTTTCTCTCAAAATTCTGTTTTTCTCTCTTTCTCACCTCTAACTTTCTATTTTAATAAAACAAATATCTATCCCAACAAAAATACCAAAATACCCCTACACTCAAATATCTCGCAAACGCTCTCAAAACACGATAAAACATAATCACGATGAAAAATAATATATTCTCAAATAAAAGTCAAGAATAAAATAATATAATAATAAAAATAATTAAATCGACTCGATTAATTAAATAAGACGAAACCGGGGCGTTACAACTCTCCCCCACTTAGACATTTTCGTCCTCGAAAATATACTGAGATGAACAACTCCGGACACGACTCTCGCATCCGACTAACAGACCACATGCCAACAAAAGGCACACCACAAATAACACAACTGACAAACCACCGTGCTAACAGTAGATACAACAACGGCACGACAACGACGACAACAACAACGACAAGATGCAAAGCCCATACAATGCACTTGACGACCAACTCACAACTCAAGGAAACCACGATACCAACACACAGGTTCACTCTAGAACCGAAACACAACAAGATCGTTACCATCACCACAGGTAACACTCCCCTAATTCACCACAAGGAATTAGCCACACACACTCGAACCATCACGATGGAAATGAGGCAACAACACAAACAAGAACACAAGTTCCACGACACAACATCGACTCCACAACCTCTACAAAACCAGAATACCAACATCCTTGTCACACAACCTTATTACAACAATGCTACGATTCCCAATCGAATATATAACCAAAACATCCATCTACATAGTAGCCCATGAATAATATTTAAACCTTTCACCTAACACTTCCATTCTGAAATGTCCAATGGTCTCATCATTCCTACATGTTTTCAATGTTCAACCTACGAACTCTTACAAGTCCCACACGTAAATACAAAATGTGCCACCTCACGCTCCCGCTGAGCACTCTGATTACTCGCAACCATCAAAACTATCAATTTCCCGTCCAAAGTCTAACTCTTTCTCATATTCGCCAAAAATCATTGTTCACTTTAATATTACCAACCTCACACTCTCCTGTGTAATCTCATACACCATACACAAGTCTCGGAATTGCTCAAATAATTCTAACTCCCTGACCATCAAAACAGACATGCATAGAAACTTCTAACTTAACTTTTCAGGCACAACAACAGCTTTTCCCCGAAGGATAATCCAAGCTAAATTCATAACTCATCACGAACTCTAACCATCCTTGTTGTCTCATACTCTATTCCTTTAGACCAAACAAGTACTCAATATCCTTGCGATTACCAAACACTTCGAACCTAGAACCATAAAGATAATACCTCCAACTATTCCAACACAATACCACCGTAACCAATTCCAAATCCATAATAATACAGATCCTTTTATAAATCCTCAATTGTCGTAAAGCATAAGCCACGAGTTTACCCTCTTGCATTACCACGTTGACTAAACTCATCAAAGACACATCACAATACCCCACAACCGGTTTATTAGGATCACACAAAATCAAAGCTGAAACCGTAGACAACTTCTACTCCAGCTCACCAAAACTTACTCACAACGAACATCCAAACAAACGACTCACCCTTTGTAAGTCAACTGAGATACCAGAAGTACGAACTTAACAAAGTCTTCCATAACCTGTAATAACAACCAACTGAGCCCAAAAGTTTCTAATCTCCTTAACTAACTTCGGAGCCTCTCATGTAGAACTACATCTACTTCCGATGGATCCATTAACCATACTCTCATCTGAAATAACATTTCCAAGAAACTAACCCTTTTCAACCAAAATTCTCACTCGAATAACTTAGCATGAAACTTCGTCTCTTTTCAACACTTGTAATTCAAATCTCAAACACTTTACTCATTCTTCCTCTGAGTTTATAACAAATCCCAATATTCTCAATCGAAACTACTACGAACTTATCCAATTAAATATGGAAGATACGATTCCTCTACTCCATAAACATTAGAGACGCGTTGCTAACACCAAATACCATCACTGTACGTTGCAATTCCCAACCAAAATCCAAAAGATATAAATCCTTAAAGCTTTTGCAAAACTTTTCACTGGGTAACTGGTTACTCACATACAAGCTTAACCGAGTAAATAACAACCTATTCCGAGGATAACAAACCTAACCAGTCACATTAAATCGATCAAAGCCTCTACTCACACAATTCACCACTCTTATCAAACATTCCAAACAATTGTAACTCACTCAAACTCAACCAAACCATTCTAGTCATCTGTTCATGAAAGTGGACACTTATTCTCAATCATTACCTTATTCAACTGTTAGTAATCCATACCCAATTTCTTCTCCTGACCGTCCAATTCCGCAATTCCAACCTGTATCAACAACCAACCAAAAAGAATTCTCAACTACAATGTTACATCCACCCACAAGGGTTTCCTCACAATTTCCATTAACGCCTTAAAACTCCAAAGACTCCAAACCCACTAGAACTCTAAGTTTGTTGTCCATAGTCTCAATACCATTATACTTGTTATTCCATTCCATCATCCTTCCTTTTGTTACCAACAATACTGGAGCTCTATAAGACAACACCTTAATGTTCCATCCAAAATCACATATGAAAACTATGCCCAACTGACGGCCCATCACTGCGACTTCCTGCCAATTCCCAGAACACTACCATCACAGACAAAACAAACATCTTATTCCCATCTACTAAGAGTTTCCTACTTACTTAGCAGATATAAACCTCAACTATTCACCTTCGTCCAATTAAGTTCAATCTCTACTCTCTGTGAAGCAGTCCTTAAATAAAACCCAATCATTCTCTCTCAATGACTTCCCAACTGGACTAACATACCAAAACCTCTAATCCATTTCATCTTCCGATATTAGCATCTTCATCGACTCATCAAAACAATCTGTAATCATCTCCTTAAATTCCAAACAATTCATCTCACACACTATCAAAGCCGGAAAGACCCGCCTATTCCATCCAACATAATTTCCGTCTGCTATCAACAAGAGATTAAGGGTGATCAGTTTCTCAATTTGCCAATAGACAGTCGACAATCATGATGGGGCATAAACCGTCTTTACCAAACTATAATAGCCTTTCTTGCATCCCATACACAAAACTACCTAAGGCACAAATCCTTAGTTGACATAAACCTTACCTCCGCATTTCTTACGGAATCGGGAACAACACTGTCCAAACAACACTTACAATCTTGCAATTCACAACACACTGAGCCGACGCTCCACACCTGAAGCAACATGGAGAAGTACCAGCTTCTCCCCCACTTATCTCATTCTAACTCCTGAAAACAAAGGATTAGAAACCAGAAAGCACTGACAGTGTTTCACACACATATCACGTACTAAGGGACAAACAACAACGACAGTATTCAACTGTCACACCAATAGACTCAACAACAGACTCAACACTGGCTCTGATACCACTTAATGTAACACCCCTTTCTATACCCCCAATTAATCAATTAGGCACGTATACAAAATTTGATCAGAGTATAATTAAAACATCATGGCATAAAAAGGTATGTCACATTATGCTTGAAATTAAAACATACAACACCTGCTCAACAAATGATATGCAACAGTGGGGTAACTTTCAACGTAGGAACTCAGTCCTTACACCTACATCTCAATATTTAGAATGAAAGCGGAAAAAAATCTAAACATTGATAACAACAAACATATATACATTATATATATATATTCATCAACAAGTATGATACAACAACATCATTCATGTTTATATACACAAATTCATCAGCAAGATACATATGCAAATGTATCACAAAAAGATCAAAACGTCCTAGCTACCCGGTGCTTCATATCAGAGCCAACCGACCAACAAGGAAAATGAAGACACGCTTCACAAAAAGACTGCCAGATACCTAATCTGCAATGCCTCATAGAGCATCATAAAACAGCAGAAGGGTGAGAAATATTATCATAATAACAATGCATATAATTATGTACTACAACATAAACATATAACACATATTCTCACCACAACTCATCATATATCACAATATAGAAATATCATCAAGCATATTCATTATGCATACATTCACCATTATCATCATTCCACATGAACACACACATACTTGTTCATTCAACAATGCATCATTATGAGATACAGTTTATATCATTTCCCATAAACATACATATATCAATGTTTATTCATCAATGCACAAATACAAAGATGATCAATGCAACTCATAGAGACCGACTCTCGACTCTATGCAGATGCATGCGGTACCGACTCATCACCCGAGCTCAATTGAAGAACTCAATGGAAATATCCTCCCTGCCGGGCCTACGATATTTCCCCATCGCTCATACCATCAGGGCATCCGATGTTTCTGGATTGTTCACGCAGACACAATCCGATTGCTCAAACCCCACAAGGGCACACAATCATTCTGAAGATTCCCACGGAATCAAGTATAACTCATCGCAACGATTACACCCATTGACTACGTAATGTTCAGAGGATCCTCAAATGATCATTTGTGTAATCAATCACTCACACCCAACAGGGACGCGATATTACACCCGATTCTCCATGAATCGCGACACATGAATGCATGTCATGATGTTTCTCATACAAAATGACCACATACACTCATGCAATGCATACATATTTCACAATATAGTCATGCATTCATCACATATAATCCACATACATTCACATCAATTGTATAACAACATACACAATTATCCAAACAATTCAATTTACGGTTCACCGTAAAAGTCGGCTAAAAATAATATTTTTCTTCACCAAATCATAGAACATATTTTTAGCTTCACATCCATATAAAGAACACCTCAATCGGATAAACAACGCAAAAGATATGGATATTTCAAAATAACGCAAAAGCATAAACCGGAGGCCTGACACTACGATACGGTTTGAAAATACTGCTCTAATTGAACCAGGTTCAGACCTCAAAACCATTTTTCCTAGAAAGAACATCTCGTTAGCTTCCCAACGCTTTGAACGGGGGTCAAAACCGACTTACGGATCAAAAGATATGAATTTCCGAAGTTTCCCCGATAAACCAGAATTTTCTGGTACAGCTCAGTATGTATCAATACATAGGCTTATGTATCGATGCAAAAAGGCAACAGGTATCGATACATAGCACGCATGTGTCGACGCATGCTGTAGTGAAAATTCTGTTTTCTTAAAATTCTACAGTATGTATCGATGCATAAGGGTTATGTATCAATACATAAACCATTTCGTATTGATACATGGCTGTTATGTATCGATGCATAACTCTGTTTTTCTCAAAAACCAGATTTCTCAAATTACACCCTTGCTGTAACTTTCCGAAATACCCGAAAACTCGACTAAATCGAACATTTTCACCGAAACAAACATATACGCGCAACCACCAAATACATAAGAACAATTTAGAACCCATAAACGAAATTTCTACGACATTCGATTTTTCGATTAAATTTCAACCTTTCAAAAACCAGAATTTTCAAACATCACCAAATCGAATAAAAAGCACGCTATACGACGACCTAACCTTACTCGATACAACTACGTAATTTATTTCGAAATTCATCCGTGAAAACATCGATTTCTATCGATTTCCTACAATTCGACCTAAACGGAAAAACAACGGAAACATAACGAAAACTAACCAAAACATAACCAAACTTCATGAAACTTTAAACAACAGCTCACATACATATAACCAACCAACACATGTATTTATACGACTTTTCGACCGTAAAAACATCAGTTTCTATCGATTTCGTCCAATACGACATAAACGGAAACATATGGAAAACCAACCAAAACATCCACACAAAACACATACATAATCATACCCAAAGTTAGGATAACAATGTTTCACACCCTTACCCGATTAAATCGTGTTTGAAAAGTCGGTTGAATCAATTTCTTTCTCTCCATGTTTTCTCCCTTTTTCTTCTTTTCTTTCTCTTTTCCTTCTTCTTCTCTTTTTCTCTCAAAATTCTGTTTTTCGCTCTTTCTCACCTCTAACTTTCTATTTTAATAAAACAAATATCTATCCCAACAAAAAGACCAAAATACCCCTACACTCAAATATCTCGCAAACGCTCTCAAAACGCGATAAAACATAATCACGATGAAAAATAATATATTCTCAAATAAAAGTCAAGAATAAAATAATATAATAATAAAAATAATTAAATCGACTCGATTAATTAAATAAGACGAAACCGGGGCATTACAACAACCACATATATACATCAACATATATATACATCATCCAGTACGAATCACAAGCAACATCATGTTTATATACAAAAATTCATCAGCAAGATACATATGCAAATGTATCACAAAAAGATCAAAACGTCCTAGCTACCCGGTGCTACATATCAGAGCCAACCGACCAACAAGGAAAATGAAGACACGCTTCACAAAAAGACCACCAGATACCTAATCTGCAATGCCTCGTAGAGCATCATAAAACAACAGAAGGGTGAGAAATATTATCATAATAACAATGCATATAATTATATATCTCAACATAAAAATACACATATACGACATATTCTCACCATTCCATCATACCACATAACATACATATTATGTTTACTATGTCACAATCATCACATCTCACACAATATACATCGCAAGGCATATATATATAAAACCAAGCATATTCCTCATAATGCTTATCATTCAACATAAACACACATATTCATGTTTATCCATCCATGCACACCTGCACAATTCTACTCATTCCACATCAACATATACATATATATGTTTATTCATCAATGCACAAATACAATGATGACAAATGCAACTCATAGAGACCGACTCACGACTCTATGCAGATGCATGCGGTACCGACTCATCATCTCAAGTTCAATTGAAGAACTTATTGGAACCCTTACTACAATCGCACATCGGCATACAATATGATTGCTACAACCACACCTTGGCATACAATGTTTATGGATTGCTACAACCGCACATCAGCATACAATATGATTGCTACAACCGCACCTCGGCATACAATGTTTATGGATTGCTACAACCGCACATCGGCATACAATATGATTGCTACAACCACACCTCGGCATACAATGTTTATGGATTGCTACAACCGCACATCGGCATACAATATGATTGCTACAACCGCACCTCGGCATACAATCCGATTGCTACAACCCCACTTGGGCATACAATCGTTTGTAATCATCGCTTCAACCGCATATCGGCATACGACGTTACAACAGATTCATCTTAGAATCCCACAACACAAGAATGCATATCATGATGCTTCACATACAAAATGAACCAATACACTCATGCAATGCATACTTATTCACAGCATAGTCATGCATTCATCACATATAATCCATCTACATTCACATCAATTGTATAACAACATACACATTTATCCAAACAAATCAATTTACGATTTACCAGAAAAGTCAGTTAAAAGTCGGCTAAAAATAATATTTTTCATCATCACCAAAAAGTACTCATCCACAGCTTCGATTCGATATAAAGAACACTTAAATCCGATAAACAACGAAGAAGATATGTATATTTCAAAATAACGCAAAAACATAAACCGGAGGCCGGACACAACGAAACGTTTCGAAAATACTGTTCCGATTGGACCAGGTTCAGACCTCAAAACCATTTTTCCTAGAAAGAACATCTCATTAGCTTCCCAACGCTTCGAACGGAACCACAGATCAACAGTTATGCAGAAAACAAAATCACACGAACAGCATTGTTCGCTGGGCGAACCTCCCTCGCGAGCATTCGCTAACTCCTTCGCTAGGCGAACATCCCTCGCGAGCATTCGCTAGCTCCTTCGCTAGGCGAATGTTCCAGCAAACCAACTGTTAGATAAAAACAGAGACAAAGTTTGCTAGGCGAACCAAGGCAGCAACTACCAACATTCAAAACACCCAAACTTCGCTAGGCGAACACTCTAGCGAACCTTCGCTCACGCCTTCGCTAGGCGAATACCCGTAGCGAACCTTCGCTACCCTTCGCTGATCTAGGCGAACCTGCGAAAACTCAAAATCCTTCAGCGTTGTTGAAAACCCAAAAACCCTATTTTTCAACCCAAAACATTTTCAAAACAACATACATCCATCAGAACTCAATCTAGTCATGGCAACAAGCATTCTACCACATTTTCGTCGATTTCCAACAGCGAAAACATCGATTTCTCATTATCGACCTAAAATGGAAAACTATGAAAACACCACAACCAATCCAATACACACATACACAATCATACATAATAATATACATTGATAAGATAATGAGATTTCACACCCTTACCCGATTAAATCGATTCCTAGAAGTTGTTTTCTTTGATTTCCAAGCTTTCCTCTTTTTTTCTCTCTTCTTCCCTTCTCTCCTTTTTCCTTCTTTCTATTTCTTTCTCTCTATTTTCTCTCTTCCCTCTATATTCTATTTTCTTTCTAACTTAGTAAATAATTAGGAAAAGACTAAAATACCCTTACTCACAATTATCCCGCAGACACTCTCAAAACGCGATAAAATAAAATAACAATACAAAACAACATATTATCACACCAAAGTCATAAGTAAAAATAATATAATGCTCAAAATAATTAAATCGACTCGATTAAATAAAACGATCGAAACTAGGGCGTTACACATTGTCTTGACCTTCCTTCACAAACAAACCTTCACCTGAACTTCCTCCACCTTCCTCTACAGCTTTGGCAACATTGTGCGTGTCACAAAAGTATATAAGAAATAGAATCCAACATGATTGTTTCCTTTCCGTATGTGAGAGTGGTCACCAAGTGATCATAAGAGCTTGATAAAGAGCACAACAAAATAATGGTGTTATCCTCATCGTTAACCTTCACACCAAGCCGTGTCAAATTAGCGAGTAAGTTGTTGAAAGCGTTGACACGAGCCTGCAAATCGCCTCCTTCCTGCATCTTCAGGCTATAGAGACGCTGCTTCGCGAACAATTTGATCATGGGCGTCTTGGACATGCAATAATTTTCCAATTTTTCCCATGCATCCTTCGGAGTTGAGAGGTCCAGGATATGATTCATCATGTCATCGTAAACTCAAAGTCTTATCAAACCTACAACCTTCTCCTTCATCTCCTTCGAATCAATGGTTGCGGTGTCTGTCGGTTTCACGTCACGAAACACCTTCTGTAAACCTTCTTGAGCCAAAAAAATCCTTAACCATCATTTGCCATAAATTGAAATTGCTCGTTCCATCGAACCGAGTCAACTTGAATTTCGCACATCTAGGATTAAGCGCCATTTGATACCAATTTTTAGAACTAAATCACAAATACACATAAGAGCAGAGAGAAACACAAAAAACTTTGTTTACTTAGTTTGGCCAAATTGCCTAGAGTTATTATAATTCCCTTTATTTATGTCTTTGAATTAAATTTGGCTTGCAATATTACAAATCATATATATATATATATATATATATATATATATATATATATATATATATAACCCTAATTCGTAGTTGTCTTCGACAAACTATTATCTCTATCCATTATTATCTCAACATTGAATTATAATTTCAACAACTCATACTTATCTCAACAATATGAGTTATGCTCTCAACAACTCATATTTATCTCAACAACTTCATAATATATATATATATATATATATATATATATATATATATATATATATATATATATATATATATATATATACACTCCAATTTTTTTTTTTTTTTTCAGATGAAAAAATGTTTTTTTTTTCAATTTTTTTTATAAAAAATGAATAATTTGGTTTTTATTTTAGATATTGATATCCAAAATATGGATTGTTAAAATCATATTAATAACATAGTCAAAATATGAATTTAATTAAAACTATATAAATAATTGATCGGTTTTTAATAACCAAATTAAAATATAATTAAATAATCGGTTAATTTAAACACCCCAAACTATTAGTGATTATGGATCCTTTATTTCTATGATTTCTCTTTCATAAAAACAATTGTGATAGAATTAATGAAATTAAAATAAAATGATAAAATGAAAAAGAGAAAAAAAATATTAGAGAGATGAGATAAGAGTGTATACGAGATAGTTGAAAGAAAAAATTGAAGGAGAAGATCCAATTCCAAATATTAGTATCTATCTTTCGCTTTATAATTTTTTTTTTCATATTGTTTTAATGATTGTCTCCTGCCATTAATTAGACAAAGGAAAAAAACTCAGAATGTGGAAACATTAGTGATATCTACTGCACCACAGTTTGGAACCACAGAAGAAATGCTAGTATATCAAGACGGGTTTACATGGAGGATATATCAAATATCTTAGGTACGCACAGTCAATTGAGTAATTAATTTATATTGACTCTTTCATTTAACTTTAACATGACAACAAAACCCGTAGTTATGGATATTCGTCAAAGCTCACTTTAAATTTGACCGGCATAATTAACTTTAATTGAGTTTACATTTGGGTTTGACTATATATTTTTCTGATTTTAAAAATTGGGTACAAAACAAATAATGAGATATTAATATCTAATCGAGTTTGCCCCAAACTCACCTCGTTGAAATATTTCATTTTGATAACTATTTCAATTTACAAATTTGATATTTTAGTAATGCTTGATAGAATTGGAGACAAATTATTAATTTGAGAAAATGACTATTTCAATTTAAAAATTTGATTTTATTACATATGAGATTAAGCGGAATATAATATCTGAATCCTTTTGAAACAAATTTTGAATTTTATTATTTATCTCCATTTGTTTGAGACAGAAAATAAATATTTAACTAAAATTCAGATTTAGGTATCTTGAAAAAAATTCATCATTGCCCGGCTATCTTATGAGACTAATATTAAATTCAATAATGTAATGTAGGGGTGGCCAATGTTTTGAAAAATACTGTACATTAGTTTATTTAACTGTCAAAATTAAGAGAGGAAAATTATGAATGGAGAAAATTAGAATTTTTAAAAGAGTGTAGGAGTGTAAGGTGCTACTTATGTTGTTGCGTGGGGCCTAATTCTTTTAGTAGCTAATACTATTGAGATGTTTTATTGGAACCCTTTCAATCATGTGACACCTTTCACTATTTACAATTTTACTAAAATGTTCTTAATTAAAATGTTTAAATTAAAAAAAAAATCATGATTTTGGATTTTTTTATTAAGATATTGAATTTTTACAAATTTATGATTTATGATTTTTTGTTTTGTTTTTTCAAAAATTTTGAAAAAGTAGTATAAAATCATAAGTTTTATACATGTTTTTTAAAAATAAATGTACAATCATAATTTGTATATGCTTTTAGACTGATTTTTTTTCTAAAATTCGGTATAAATTTTTATACTGGATTTTCCATATATTTTATATAAAATCATAGATTTTTTAAAATATAAATTATAATTTTATATCAATTTAAATATTTTAAAAAATATTTAAAAATCCAATAATATTAATTTTTTATTGGCTTATTAGATATATGAAAAACTAAATTTTTAGAAAAATAAAAAAATTACAAATATAACGAATTTATCAATTCAAAGTATGATCTCATTATGAAACCGTAGACAACTTCTACTCCAGCTCACCAAAACTTACTCACAACGAACATCCAAACAAACGACTCACCCTTTGTAAGTCAACTGAGATACCAGAAGTACGAACTTAACAAAGTCTGCCATAACCTGTAATAACAACCAACTGAGCCCAAAAGTTTCTAATCTCCTTAACTAACTTCGGAGCCTCTCATGTAGAACTACATCTACTTCCGATGGATCCATTAACCATACTCTCATCTGAAATAACATTTCCAAGAAACTAACCCTTTTCAACCAAAATTCTCACTCGAATAACTTAGCATGAAACTTCGTCTCTTTTCGACACTTGTAATTCAAATCTCAAACACTTTACTCATTCTTCCTCTAAGTTTATAACAAATCCCAATATTCTTAATCGAAACTACTACGAACTTATCCAATTAAATATGGAAGATATGATTCCTCTACTCCATAAACATTAGAGACGCGTTACTAACACCAAATACCATCACTGTACGTTGCAATTCCCAACCAAAATCCAAAAGATATAAATCCTTAAAGCTTTTGCAAAACTTTTCACTGGGTAACTGGTTACTCACATACAAGCTTAACCGAGTAAATAACAACCTATTCCGAGGATAACAAACCTAACCAGTCACATTAAATCGATCAAAGCCTCTACTCACACAATTCACCACTCTTATCAAACATTCCAAACAATTGTAACTCACTCAAACTCAACCAAACCATTCTAGTCATCTGTTCATGAAAGTGGACACTTATTCTCAATCATTACTTTATTCAACTGTTAGTAATCCATACCCAATTTCTTCTCCTGACCGTCCAATTCCGCAATTCCAACCTGTATCAACAACCAACCAAAAAGAATTCTCAACTACAATGTTACATCCACCCACAAGGGTTTCCTCACAATTTCCATTAATGCCTTAAAACTCCAAAGACTCCAAACCCACCAGAACTCTAAGTTTGCTGTCCATGGTCTCAATACCATTATACTTGTTATTCCATTCCATCATCCTTCCTTTTGTTACCAACAATACTGGAGCTCTCTAAGACAACACCTTAATGTTCCATCCAAAAACACATATGAAAACTATGCCCAACTGACGGCCCATCACTGCGACTTCCTGCCAATTCCCAGAACACTACCATCACAGACAAAACAAACATCTTATTCCCATCTACTAAGAGTTTCCTACTTACTTAGCAGATATAAACCTCAACTATTCACCTTCGTCCAATTAAGTTCAATCTCTACTCTCTGTGAAGCAGTCCTTAAATAAAACCCAATCATTCTCTCTCAATGACTTCCCAACTGGACTAACATACCAAAACCTCTAATCCATTTCATCTTCCGATATTAGCATCTTCATCGACTCATCAAAACAATCTGTAATCATCTCCTTAAATTCCAAACAATTCATCTCACACACTATCAAAGCCAGAAAGACCCGCCTATTCCATCCAACATAATTTCCGTCTGCTATCAACAAGAGATTAAGGGTGATCAGTTCCTCAATTTGCCAATAGACAGTCGACAATCATGATGGGGCATAAACCGTCTTTACCAAACTATAATAGCCTTTCTTGCATCCCATACACAAAACTACCTAAGGCACAAATCCTTAGTTGACATAAACCTTACCTCCGCATTTCTTACGGAATCGGGAACAACACTGTCCAAACAACACTTACAATCTTGCAATTCACAACACACTGAGCCGGCGCTCCACACCTGAAGCAACATGGAGAAGTACCAGCTTCTCCCCCACTTATCTCATTCTAACTCCTGAAAACAAAGGATTAGAAACCAGAAAGCACTGACAGTGTTTCACACACATATCACGTACTAAGGGACAAACAACAACGACAATATTCAACTGTCACACCAATAGACTCAACAACTGACTCAACACTGGCTCTGATACCACTTAATGTAACACCCCTTTCTATACCCCCAATTAATCAATTAGGCACGTATACAAAATTTGATCAGAGTATAATTAAAACATCATGGCATAAAAAGGTATGTCACATTATGCTTGAAATTAAAACATACAACACCTGCTCAACAAATGATATGCAACAGTGGGGTAACTTTCAACGTAGGAACTCAGTCCTTACACCCACATCTCAATATTTAGAATGAAAGCGGAAAAAAATCTAAACATTGATAACAACAAACATATATACATTATATGTATATATTCATCAACAAGTATAATACAACAACAATATTCATGTTTATATACACAAATTCATCAGCAAGATACATATGCAAATGTATCACAAAAAGATCAAAACGTCCTAGCTACCCGGTGCTACATATCAGAGCCAACCGACCAACAAGGAAAATGAAGACACGCTTCACAAAAAGACCGCCAGATACCTAATCTGCAATGCCTCATAGAGCATCATAAAACAGCAGAAGGGTGAGAAATATTATCATAATAACAATACATATAATTATGTACTACAACATAAACATATAACACATATTCTCACCACAACTCATCATATATCACAATATAGATATATCATCAAGCATATTCATTATGCATACATTCACCATTATCATCATTCCACATGAACACACACATACTTGTTCATTCAATAATGCATCATTATGAGATACAATTTATATCATTTCCCATAAACATACATATATCAATGTTTATTCATCAATGCACAAATACAAAGATGTTCAATGCAACTCATAGAGACCGGCTCTCGACTCTATGCAGATGCATGCGGTACCGACTCATCACCCGAGCTCAATTGACGAACTCAATGGAAATATCCTCCCTGCCGGGCCTACGATATTTCCCCATCGTTCATACCATCATGGCATCCGATGTTTCTGGATTGTTCACGCAGACACAATCCGATTACTCAAACCCCACAAGGGCACACAATCATTCTGAAGATTCCCACGGAATCAAGTGTAACTCATCGTAACGATTACACCCATTGACTACGCAATGTTCAGAGGATCCTCAAATGATCATTTGTGTAATCAATCACTCACACCCAACAGGGACGCGATATTACACCCGATTCTCCATGAATCGCGACACATGAATGCATGTCATGATGTTTCTCATACAAAATGACCACATACACTCATGCAATGCATACATATTTCACAATATAGTCATGCATTCATCACATATAATCCACATACATTCACATCAATTGTATAACAACATACACAATTATCCAAACAATTCAATTTACGGTTCACCGTAAAAGTCGGTTAAAAGTCGGCTAAAAATATATTTTTCTTCACCAAATCATAGAACATATTTTTAGCTTCACATCCATATAAAGAACACCTCAATCGGATAAACAACGCAAAAGATATGAATATTTCAAAATAACGCAAAAACATAAACCGGAGACCTGACACTATGATACGGTTTGAAAATACTGCTCTAATTGAACCAGGTTCAGACCTCAAAACCATTTTTCCTAGAAGGAACATCTCGTTAGCTTCCCAACGCTTCGAACGGGGGTCAAAACCGACTTACAGATCAAAAGATATGAATTTCTGAAGTTTCCCTGATAAACCAGAATTTTCTGGTACAGCTCAGTATGTATCAATACATAGGCTTATGTATCGATGCAAAAAGGCAACATGTATCGATACATAGCACGCATGTGTCGACGCATGCTGTAGTGAAAATTCTGTTTTCTTAAAATTCTACAGTATGTATCGATGCATAAGGGTTATGTATCAATACATAAACCATTTCGTATTGATACATGGTTGTTATGTATCGATGCATAACTCTGTTTTTCTCAAAAACCAGATTTCTCAAATTACACCCTTGCTGTAACTTTCCGAAATACCCGAAAACTCGACTAAATCGAACATTTTCACCGAAACAAACATATACGCGCAACCACCAAATACATAAGAACAATTTAGAACACATAAACGAAATTTCTACGACGTTCGATTTTTCGATTAAATTTCAACCTTTCAAAAACCAGAATTTTCAAACATCACCAAATTGAATAAAAAGCACGCTATACGACGACCTAACCTTACTCGATACAACTACGTAATTTATTTCGAAATTCATCCGTGAAAACATCGATTTCTATCGATTTCCTACAATTCGACCTAAACGGAAAAACAACGGAAACATAACGAAAACTAACCAAAACATAACCAAACTTCATGAAACTTTAAACAGCAGCTCACATACATATAACCAACCAACACATGTATTTATACGACTTTTCGACCGTAAAAACATCAGTTTCTATCGATTTCGTCCAATACGGCATAAACGGAAACATATGGAAAACCAACCAAAACATCCACACAAAACACATACATAATCATACCCAAAGTTAGGATAACAATGTTTCACACCCTTACCCGATTAAATCGTGTATGAAAAGTCGGTTGAATCAATTTCTTTCTCTCCATGTTTTCTCCCTTTTTCTTCTTTTCTTTCTCTTTTCCTTCTTCTTCTCTTTTTCTCTCAAAATTCTGTTTTTCTCTCTTTCTCACCTCTAACTTTCTATTTTAATTAAACAAATATCTATCCCAACAAAAAGACCAAAATACCCCTACACTCAAATATCTCGCAAACGCTCTCAAAACGCGATAAAACATAATCACGATGAAAAATAATATATTCTCAAATAAAAGTCAAGAATAAAATAATATAATAATAAAAATAATTAAATCGACTCGATTAATTAAATAAGACGAAACCGGGGCATTACAACAACCACATATATACATCAACATATATATACATCATCCAGTACGAATCACAAGCAACATCATGTTTATATACACAAATTCATCAGCAAGATACATATGCAAATGTATCACAAAAAGATCAAAACGTCCTAGCTACCCGGTGCTACATATCAGAGCCAACCGACCAACAAGGAAAATGAAGACACGCTTCACAAAAAGACCACCAGATACCTAATCTGCAATGCCTCGTAGAGCATCATAAAACAACAGAAGGGTGAGAAATATTATCATAATAACAATGCATATAATTATATATCTCAACATAAAAATACACATATACCACATATTCTCACCATTCCATCATACCACATAACATACATATTATGTTTACTATGTCACAATCATCACATCTCACTCAATATACATTGCAAAGCATATATATATAAAACCAAGCATATTCCTCATAATGCTTATCATTCAACATAAACAGACATATTCATGTTTATTCATCCATGCACACCTGCACAATTCTACTCATTCCACATCAACATATACATATATATGTTTATTCATCAATGCACAAATACAATGATGAAAAATGCAACTCATAGAGACCGACTCACGACTCTATGCAGATGCATGCGGTACCGACTCATCATCTCAAGTTCAATTGAAGAACTTATTGGAACCCTTGCTACAACCGCACATCGGCATACAATATGATTGCTACAACCACACCTCGGCATACAATGTTTATGGATTGCTACAACCGCACATCGGCATACAATATGATTGCTACAACCGCACCTCGACATACAATGTTATTGGATTGCTACAACCGCACATCGGCATACACTACAACAAAAGTAAGTTATAACATCGCACCTTAGACAGCGCTTTAATACAAAAGCGCTGCTATAAGTTAAAAACAAGGAAACTAGCCATTTAAAAAAGTAAAAGCGCAAAAAAATATAAGACCTTAGACAGCGCTTTGGTCAAAAGCGCTTTATAAGGTCTTATTAATTTTAAAAAAAAAAATTAAAGGAAAATATTAGACAGCGCTTACCTTAAAAGCGCTGTCTAAGGTCTTAAAAATTAAAAAAAAATAAAATCAAAAGCGCTGTCTAAGGCCAACCTTAGAAAGCGCTGTCTAAGATCCACCTTAGAAAACGCTTTTATGACAAGCGCTGTCTAAGGTCTAATAAAATTAAAATATATGAATAGTCAGTATTCATTTTCATATTTCCGCTCTTTCTTCTCCCCTGCATGCGAACAGAGCTCAAAACCCTTGCGAACGAAAAACCTTCACCGTCAACCGTCCTCCACCGTGTCGTCGTTCGTTGTTGCCGTCGTTGCATTGCCGTCCGTCCGTTTCTGCTCACTGCCGTCGTTTTCGTTTCTGCTCGTTGCCGTCGTCGTTCGTTTCTCTTTCTGCTCTTTGATACATTTCGTTCTTGCATTGCCGTTGTTACCGTCGTTAAAGGTACGTCGTTGTTGTGAAGAATAGGGTTTTGTTGCTTTACATTGTTGTTGTAGGGTTTTGTTGCTTTACAATGTTGTAGTGAATGATTATGTTTGGTGAGTTTTGTTAATGAAGTTATGTTGTTCTGTTTTATTAATGAAGTTTTGTAGTGAATGAGTATGTTTGAAGTGTTGTTAATGAAGTTTTGTAGTGAATGAGTATGTTTGATGAAATCTTCTAAAAAACTCTTAAAATTGATGGAGTTTTGTTAAAATTGATGGAAATAGTTTAGTTTAGTTTTATTTTTTCCACCTCTTAAATCTTCTAAAAAACTCTTAAAATTGATGGAAATGTCCTCTGAATTTTAGAATTCAAAGCTTGTTTTTGAAGCCTCAAAATTCTAGAATTTGAGATGGTTGAGTTAATAAACAAATATAATGAACATAAACATTTCACTAAAACATAAGAAATTCAACCAGTTACATATCAAACACTATCAAACTTGTTCATTTCTTGATTAATATGGTTGAATTAATGTTATTTTGTTGACCTTAATAAGTAGGAAAACCATGGATAAAAAATGGATGGATGCCGATCGATTGTCCAAAGAGTACGAGAATGGGGTATTGGATTTCGTTAAGTTTGCTGTTCAACACGCTGACGCTGAAGAGCTCAATCGAATAAAATGTCCTTGCTTGGGTTGTTGTTATGTGGGTAGGGTTGACGCAGATGGATTGAAATCGCATTTACTGATGAATGGAATTGATTGAAGTTATAAGTGTTGGATACATCATGGGGAGAAAATTAACGAGAATGTTGAACCGACGGGGAAAAGTAATACGACCTATGCTTCAGATGATAAAGACACGGAAACATACGATTGTGATCGAGTCGAAGAGATTGCAGAAGCAGTTGTAGAAGATCTTCATGATTGTCCTGAAATGTTTGAGAGGTTGGTAAGCGATGCAGAGAAACCGCTCTATCAAGGTTGCACTAAATTCACAAGACTGTCTGCGGTATTAAAGTTGTACAACTTAAAGGCGGGCAATGGATGGTCGGATAAAAGTTTCACAGAGTTGTTGGCCCTTTTGAGAGAAATGCTACCGGAGGATAATGTTCTTCCCAATCGAACCTATGAGGCCAAAAAAATGTTGTGTTCTATTGGCATGAGCTATGATAAGATACATGTTTGTCCAAACGATTGCGTTTTGTTTCGAAACGAATATGCATCGTTAACTGAGTGCCCTAAATGCGGTTTGTCTCGATATAAGAAAAAGTTGTCTCCAGCCAAGGTCTTATGGTATTTTCCTATAATACCGAGATTTAGGCGCTTGTTTCGTAGTGAAACCGATGCAAGACACCTGACTTGGCATGCAGATGAAAGAATTATTGATGGAAAGTTGCGACATCCGGCTGATTCACCACAGTGGTCGAAAATTGATAATGATTATCCTGACTTTGGAGAAGAAGCAAGAAACCTTCGCTTGGCATTATCTACTGATGGAATGAACCCGCATGGTCTTCAAAGTATATCACATACCACATGGCCTGTGATTCTTATGATTTATAACCTACCTCCGTCGCTATGCATGAAGCGTAAGTACATGATGTTATCTATGTTAATCTCTGGGCCTAAACAACCAGGGAATGACATAGACGTATACTTGACACCTTTGATCGAAGATTTAAAGATATTGTGGGAGAACGGTGTGGAGGTTTATGATGGATATAGGAAAGAAAGTTTCAATTTGAGGGCGATGTTGTTTGGCACAATTAATGATTTTCCAGCTTACGGGAATCTATCAGGGTACAGCATAAAAGGTGAAAAAGCGTGTCCTATTTGTGAAGATAAAACAGTTTCGAAGCGATTGGAGTTTGGTCATAAGAATGTCTTTCTCGGTCATCGTAGATTCTTAAATGCCAAACATAACTACCGTGGGTGGAGACAAGAATTTAATGGAGACATCGAACAAGGTAGAGCTCCACCTATGTTGTCAGGTGACCAAGTTTTTAAAAAGGTGAAAGATATGCGTACTGAGTTTGGCAAACCTTTTGCACATAAGGTTGTCAAAGGTGGGTGGAAAAAGAGGTCGATATTTTTTGAATTGCCATATTGGAAGTCTTTGTATGTGAGACATTTTCTCGATGTTATGCATATTGAGAAAAATGTATTTGAAAGTGTTATTGGTACGTTACTCAATATAAAAGGAAAGACTAAGGATGGCCTTAAAGCAAGAAAAGACTTGGAAGCGATGGGGATTAGACCTGAATTAGCACCCGTGAAGAAAGGAAGACGAACATATCTACCACCTGCTGCTTTTACTCTGTCTAGAAAGGAGAAGAAAATATTGTGTAAGTTTCTGAGTGGAGTTAAAGTTCCAGAAGGATACTCTTCAGATGTCAGAAGACTTGTGTCTATGAAAGACCTCACGTTGAAGAGTTTAAAGACACACGACTGCCATGTTATAATGGAACACTTTCTACCAATAGGTATACGTTCTATTTTGCCAGTGAAAGTAAGAAGCGCCATAACTAATTTGTGTTTTTTCTTTAGGTCAATTTGTAGTAAGGTAATCGATCCCGATATCTTACCAACACTACAAAAAGAGATAGTTATTACATTGTGTGAGCTTGAAATGTATTTTCCTCCCTCTTTTTTTGACATAATGGTACATCTAGTTGTTCATCTTGTGAAAGAGACACAGTTGTGTGGACCAGCTTATATGAGATGGATGTACCCTGCTGAACGTTATATGAAAATATTAAAAGGGTACGTGAAAAGCCGAAGTCGACCAGAGGGGTGTATTGTTGAACGATACATTATTGAAGAAGCGGTTGAGTTTTGTACTGAATATTTGTCCAATGTTCAGTCGATTGGACTCCCCAAAGCTCATATTTTTGAAAAAAAGGATGGTAAAAAATTAATTGGAAATAAAATTATGACAGTATCAAGGGATGAACGGGATCAAGTGCATTTGTATGTTCTGCACAATGATAATGAGGTTGAGCCATATGTTGAGATGCACAAGGATGTACTCCGAAGGTTAAATCAGAACAGAAATGAAAATTGGATAGTACGAGAGCACAATCAAAGTTTCATACAATGGTTAAAGGATCATATTTATTCGAAGCGCTCTTCAGATCCTGCTTCAGTAACAGAAAGGTTGAGATGTTTGGCATATGGTCCAAGTTTGCATGTGTATTCTCATAGCGCATACGCAATTAATGGATACACATTTTATACCAAAGACCAAGACGATAAAAGTACTATGCAAAATAGTGGTGTCACCGTCCTAGCTGAAGCAATGCACATATCAAGTATGAAGGACTTAAACCCCAAATATGCAAATCTGTCATATTTTGGAGTTATTGAGCACATTTGGGTGTTTGATTACGAGAAGTTTCAGATTCCAATCTTTGGTTGCAACTGGGTAAATAGTAGTGGCATACGAATGGATAAGTCTGGATTTTTGCAAGTGGATCTTAATAGGGTGGGGTACAAAGATGAGCCTTTTATTCTAGCATCTCAAGCTAGACAAGTGTTCTATGTCACTGACCCGACGACTACGAAATGGTCTATAGTGCTTCTATCTAACAAAGTGGTTGATGATAGCGGTGTAGATCAATGTGATATTGAAGTTGAGAATGAGTCATGCATTAGACGGAATGAGTTGAATACAAATGATCAAGATGAGGATCTTATAGCGGATGAGTCATATATCAAAAATGACCATAACGAGGGAATTTGGATCCATTCATCCGTCCGCATTGCTAAGACACAAGTAATTCATATTCCAACTAAGAAAAGAAAGAGATGTTAGTGAAAGAGGTAAAATTTGTTATATACTTGATTTCTTTATTATATTTGTTATATGTTATGTCATATTTGTTATATATTAGTGAAAGAGCATTTTATTTTCATTTTTTACATGGTAATGTTATTTAGACTCCAACAAGATCCAAAACAAAGGATAAGCGGATTCCGGAGCATACCGAGTCCGTTGTTTCAAAAAAACAGGTACATCACAATTATATGATATTTATGCATAGAAAATGTTAAATTGGATATCTTATACTTCATCTAACAAATTATATGATATATAGCTGTTAATCTTACACTTGTTTATTCTTACAGTGGACATTGGTTGTTGGTCGCAATTAACCACAGCGGAGAGTCAACCCCATTATTACATGGAATTATGTGAAGGTATATTAATTATCACATGTTTTATTATATTAGTGATGCTACTTGATAAAACTTAGGATTTATCCATATTTTCTTTTAATTGAATTACAATCTTTGTGTTTTCAGGACCTATAATGTAGATTTGAAGCAATGCTTTGGTTGAATGCAAAAGTATTAGTATAAGTAATATGTGCATTTGTAGAAAAAATGTAATGATTTGTAATTATAAATAGGTGTATATATAATTTTGGTTTGTAATTTTAAATATATATATTGGTTTGAATTGCCAATTGTTTTGCATATATAATTTTGGTGTAAATTGCCAATTTCTGAAAAAAATTGCTGGTTGAAAAACAGGTAAAATTCTGGCTGAAAAAACCTGGTAAAAATTGTGGTTTAAGGTAGGGATTAGACAGCGCTTTTGTAAAAAGCGCTGTCTAAGGTAGGGCTTAGAAAGCGCTTATGACAAAAGCGCTGTCTAAGGTATACCTAGAAAAATTCAAAAAGGTTGACCTTAGACAGCGCTTTCACCAAAACCGATGTCTAAGGTATACCAAAAAAATGTCAAAAAAGGTGAGACTTAGAAAGCGCTTTTTCCAAAAGCGATGTCTAAGGTGTACCTTATAATGTCAAAAAGCGCTGTCTAAAGGTACCATAGACATCGCTTTTCATTAAATATACCCCCTTTAGACAGCGCTTTTGGTATTACCCAAAGCGCTGTCTAAACCTATAGCAGCGCAGGTTTATACAGCGCTTAAAAGCGCTGTCTAAGGGCAAAAAAAGCGCTGTCTAAGGTCTTTTTTGTGGTAGTGATACAATATGATTGCTACAACCGCACCTCGGCATACAATGTTTATGGATTGCTACAACCGCACATCGGCATACAATATGATTGCTACAACCGCACCTCGGCATACAATCCGATTGCTACAACCCCACTTGGGCATACAATCGTTTGTAATCATCGCTTCAACCGCATATCGGCATACGACGTTACAACAGATTCATCTTAGAATCCCACAACACAAGAATGCATATCATGATGCTTCACATACAAAATGAACCAATACACTCATGCAATGCATACTTATTCACAGCATAGTCATGCATTCATCACATATAATCCATCTACATTCACATCAATTGTATAACAACATACACATTTATCCAAACAAATCAATTTACGATTTACCAGAAAAGTCGGTTAAAAGTCGGCTAAAAATAATATTTTTCATCATCACCAAAAAGTACTCATCCACAGCTTCGATTCGATATAAAGAACACTTAAATCCGATAAACAACGAAGAAGATATGTATATTTCAAAATAACGCAAAAACATAAACCGGAGGCCGGACACAACGAAACGTTTCGAAAATACTGTTCCGATTGGACCAGGTTCAGACCTCAAAACCATTTTTCCTAGAAAGAACATCTCATTAGCTTCCCAACGTTTCGAACGGAACCACAGATCAACAGTTATGCAGAAAACAAAATCACACGAACAGCACTGTTCGCTGGGCGAACCTCCCTCGCGAGCATTCGCTAACTCCTTCGCTAGGCGAACATCCCTCGCGAGCATTCGCTAGCTCCTTCGCTAGGCGAATGTTCCAGCGAACCAACTGTTAGATAAAAACAGAGACAAAGTTCGCTAGGCGAACCAAGGCAGCAACTACCAACATTCAAAACACCCAAACTTCGCTAGGCGAACACTCTAGCGAACCTTCGCTCACGCCTTCGCTAGGCGAATACCCGTAGCGAACCTTCGCTACCCTTCGCTGATTGGTTTGCTAGGCGAACCTGCGAAAACTCAGAATCCTTCAGCGCTATTGAAAACCCAAAAACCCTATTTTTCAACCCAAAACATTTTCAAAACAACATACATCCATCAGAACTCAATCTAGTCATGGCAACAAGCATTCTACCACATTTTTGTCGATTTCCAACCGCGAAAACATCGATTTCTCATTATCGACCTAAAATGGAAAACTATGAAAACACCACAACCAATCCAATACACACATACACAATCATACATAATAATATACATTGATAAGATAATGAGATTTCACACCCTTACCCGATTAAATCGATTCCTAGAAGTTGTTTTCTTTGATTTCCAAGCTTTCCTCTTCTTTTCTCTCTTCTTCCCTTCTCTCCTTTTTCCTTCTTTCTATTTCTTTCTCTCTATTTTCTCTCTTCCCTCTATATTCTATTTTCTTTCTAACTTAGTAAATAATTAGGAAAAGACTAAAATACCCTTACTCACAATTATCCCGCAGACACTCTCAAAACGCGATAAAATAAAATAACAATACAAAACAACATATTATCACACCAAAGTCATAAGTAAAAATAATATAATACTCAAAATAATTAAATCGACTCGATTAAATAAAACGATCGAAACTGGGGCGTTACACATTGTCTTGACCTTCCTTCACAAACAAACCTTCACCTGAACTTCCTCCACCTTCCTCTACAGCTTTGGCAACATTGTGCGTGTCACAAAAGTATATAAGAAATAGAATCCAACATGATTGTTTCCTTTCGGTATGTGAGAGTGGTCACCAAGTGATCATAAGAGCTTGATAAAGAGCACAACAAAATAATGGTGTTATCCTCATCGTTAACCTTCACACCAAGCCGTGTCAAATTAGCGAGTAAGTTGTTGAAAGCGTTGACACACTCCTTCCTGCGTCTTCAGGCTATAGAGACGCTGCTTCGCGAACAATTTGATCATGGGCGTCTTGGACATGCAATAATTTTTCAATTTTTCCCATGCATCCTTCGGAGTTGAGAGGTCCAGGATATGATTCATCATGTCATCGTAAACTCAAAGTCTTATCAAACCTACAACCTTCTCCTTCATCTCCTTCGAATCAATGGTTGCGGTGTCTATCGGTTTCACGTCACGAAACACCTTCTGTAAACCTTCTTGAGCCAAAAAAATCCTTAACCATCATTTGCCATAAATTGAAATTGCTCGTTCCATCGAACCGAGTCAACTTGAATTTCGCACATCTAGGATTAAGCGTCATTTGATACCAATTTTTAGAACTAAATCACAAATACACATAAGAGTAGAGAGAAATACAAAAAACTTTGTTTACTTAGTTTGGCCAAATTGCCTAGAGTTATTATAATTCCCTTTATTTATGTCTTTGAATTAAATTTGGCTTGCAATATTACAAATCATATATATATATATATATATATATATATATATATATATATATATATATAAAACCCTAATTCGTAGTTGTCTTCGACAAACTATTATCTCTATCCATTATTATCTCAACATTGAATTATAATTTCAACAACTCATACTTATCTCAACAATATGAGTTATGCTCTCAACAACTCATATTTATCTCAACAACTTCATAATATATATATATATATATATATATATATATATATATATATATATATATATATATATATATATATATATATATATACACTCCAATTTTTTTTTTTTTTCAGATGAAAAAATGTTTTTTTTTTCAATTTTTTTTATAAAAAATGAATAATTTGGTTTTTATTTTAGATATTGATATCCAAAATATGGATTGTTAAAATCATATTAATAACATAGTCAAAATATGAATTTAATTAAAACTATATAAATAATTGATCGGTTTTTAATAACCAAATTAAAATATAATTAAATAATCGGTTAATTTAAACACCCCAAACTATTAGTGATTATGGATCCTTTATTTCTATGATTTCTCTTTCATAAAAACAATTGTGATAGAATTAATGAAATTAAAATAAAATGATAAAATGAAAAAGAGAAAAAAAATATTAGAGAGATGAGATAAGAGTGTATACGAGATAGTTGAAAGAAAAAATTGAAGGAGAAGATCCAATTCCAAATATTAGTATCTATCTTTCGCTTTATAATTTTTTTTTTCATATTGTTTTAATGATTGTCTCCTGCCATTAATTAGACAAAGGAAAAAAACTCAGAATGTGGAAACATTAGTGATATCTACTGCACCACAGTTTGGAACCACAGAAGAAATGCTAGTATATCAAGACGGGTTTACATGGAGGATATATCAAATATCTTAGGTACGCACAGTCAATTGAGTAATTAATTTATATTGACTCTTTCATTTAACTTTAACATGACAACAAAACCCGTAGTTATGGATATTCGTCAAAGCTCACTTTAAATTTGACCGGCATAATTAACTTTAATTGAGTTTACATTTGGGTTTGACTATATATTTTTCTGATTTTAAAAATTGGGTACAAAACAAATAATGAGATATTAATATCTAATCGAGTTTGCCCCAAACTCACCTCGTTGAAATATTTCATTTTGATAACTATTTCAATTTACAAATTTGATATTTTAGTAATGCTTGATAGAATTGGAGACAAATTATTAATTTGAGAAAATGACTATTTCAATTTAAAAATTTGATTTTATTACATATGAGATTAAGCGGAATATAATATCTGAATCCTTTTGAAACAAATTTTGAATTTTATTATTTATCTCCATTTGTTTGAGACAGAAAATAAATATTTAACTAAAATTCAGATTTAGGTATCTTGAAAAAAATTCATCATTGCCCGGCTATCTTATGAGACTAATATTAAATTCAATAATGTAATGTAGGGGTGGCCAATGTTTTGAAAAATACTGTACATTAGTTTATTTAACTGTCAAAATTAAGAGAGGAAAATTATGAATGGAGAAAATTAGAATTTTTAAAAGAGTGTAGGAGTGTAAGGTGCTACTTATGTTGTTGCGTGGGGCCTAATTCTTTTAGTAGCTAATACTATTGAGATGTTTTATTGGAACCCTTTCAATCATGTGACACCTTTCACTATTTACAATTTTACTAAAATGTTCTTAATTAAAATGTTTAAATTAAAAAAAAATCATGATTTTGGATTTTTTTATTAAGATATTGAATTTTTACAAATTTATGATTTATGATTTTTTGTTTTGTTTTTTCAAAAATTTTGAAAAAGTAGTATAAAATCATAAGTTTTATACATGTTTTTTTAAAATAAATGTACAATCATAATTTGTATATGCTTTTAGACTGATTTTTTTTCTAAAATTCGGTATAAATTTTTATACTGGATTTTCCATATATTTTATATAAAATCATAGATTTTTTAAAATATAAATTATAATTTTATATCAATTTAAATATTTTAAAAAATATTTAAAAATCCAATAATATTAATTTTTTATTGGCTTATTAGATATATGAAAAACTAAATTTTTAGAAAAATAAAAAAATTACAAATATAACGAATTTATCAATTCAAAGAATGATCTCATTATGAATTAAAACAAACCTAAAAATAAATAATTTAAATGAAAAACAGTTATCTTAAATAGAAAAAATAACCTTATTTTAAATTTTGCCCTTGACTTCAATATTACACTCATAAGCTATAATATCTTTTTTAAAAATTATGATTCAATTAGTTAACAATTTTCTATCCCTGTTTGAAACATTTTATTTTGTTTCAGGAGTTACTACAGGTGTTACCACAATGAGCAACGTGCATGTCGAGCCAAAAAAAGTGTACATCAACTTGGTGACAATCCAAACGTGTTTGAAGTAATATACTATGCTGCACATTCCTGCAACAGTCCCTTAATAAGACCACCATCTTGGGGTGGCAAAACGAGCCGCCAGCCCCGCCCTGCCCCACCCAGCTTTAAATCCGTCAAAAAAAATGGTAGGGCGAACAAGTCTGCCAAGTAGAAATGGACATAAAAATCAAGCTCGCTCCACTAAGGTGGTGGGTTGGCGGACGGTGGATTTCTCCGCTTACTTTTTTTATTTATTTATTTTTATTTTTTAAATAGATTAATAGACTTGTTTTTACATTTCAATTATATTTTTTACTTATTATTTAGAATAATTTTTATAAAACTTCTTTTTAACAAATTTTATTTCAAAAAATATTACATATATTCTCAAATATATGTATAAAATAAAACCATAAAAAATTGAAATTAGTATAATTAACTAAAAAATGGCGGATTTAAGGTGTGACAAACTGAACGAGTAGGTGCGGCAGGCTTTGGCGAGCGGCGGATTTTGGTGGGACGGACTTTGATGGGCGGCGGATTTTAGCAGAGCGGACTTTCGTGGACGGCGGGCCCAAAATCTCAACGCAATTCACCATTTTTTGGCAGGTGCGCGGACCGGTCCGGCGGGTCACAGTCCGCTTTGCCACCCTTACCACCATCACAACCCTCTATTTTGAGTGGTTGCCACCCGGCACACCAGGTGAGAAAACTAGTTGAATAAGGTTATAATTAATATCATAAATTTATTCTTTTTAGTTGCTTATGTTATCTTTCATTTTAATCTCTTAAAGTATTATAATTTTTTTTATTCTTTAAAACATGTTTTTTTTTGGTGATAAATTTAACAATTAATTTTTGAGTTTTTTCATTAATAATTAAACAAAAAAATTAATATGATATATTTTAAAGAGTTAAATGATTAATATGACACTTTTTTAATTAAAAAATCAAATAAACTTTAAAATTAATATAAATAATAAAAAAATATTAAGTTTAAATTATATTACTCTCCATATTTCTTACTGTTAGTAACCTTGAGAGGATAAAAATATCTTTTTGAACAAATCATATTTTAGAGTGAAAATTACATTCACCTACGAGATCCGTTAAAATGACACACCCCTCTAATTTTAAATTATGTTAAAAAAAATTAGGACACTTTTCTAGATTTTAGTGACATGTAAAAATCATAGCAATAAATGATATTTATCTATAAATTTTTACTTATAATTAAAAACTTTCGTTAGTATATGTATATGTAGATTTAGGAGGAGATTAATAAAATATTAACAATTATACTATTCAATTTTTTGAGGGAAGGGATTCGTAAAAATAAAATCTTTTAACATTTTTTGAAATTGTATTTTTATTTAGAATGATAAATGAATATTTATTATTATTATTATTATTATTATTATTATTATTATTATTAGGCTAATGCTAACTCTAAACCCTAAACTCTATACTCTAAACTCTAAATCCTAAACTCTAATTATTATTATTATTATTATTATTATTATATTAAAACATAAAATATATTAGAAAAAAAATTATGTAAGCCCTTCAAAACCCTCCAAACAAAATTCTTCAATTCTTTCCACTTTATCCATCTCTTTTTTTTTTAAACATTCACGTTCATTTTTCTCCAAATTCTCAAACAAAGTCGTAAATTTATATACATCTCACCATCGAACCCAAAGAATCTTAAAATCTCCTTTGTTCCCATTCCATAAAAATATCTTCTAAATCTTAGTAAACTTTTTCCAAACCTTAACAAGTACTCCCTCCGTCCCAAAATATAAGAGAAAAAAATTAAAAATACACTTAATAAGAAAAGTAAAAAGTATAATAGTTTGACTAAGATTTTGTTGAAAAAATTTGCCTTGAAAGATGTAAAAACAATTCTAATTGGTTGTTAGTTATAGAAAAGATGAGAGAGAAAACAAATTAAATGTAACTTGCATTTAATTTTACCTTGAAAAAGATGAAAGTTATTTTTTTCTCTTATATTTTGGGATAAGAAAAATGTACTTTTTTCTCTTATATTTTGGGACGGAAGGAGTATTTTAAGAAAGGAAAAGAATAAAACCGAGATAATATTAAGAAGCGAATTAAACAAGATTACTCTCCCTCCCAAACTTAGATACACGTGCCTCTATGAATGGAGACATCTATAAAAATGATTTAAAAATGATTCCCCAAGTTCTCTCAAAGTGAAGAATAACTCCTACAATTAAACTTAACTACGTAAAAGACACATAACTTGTAGTTTATATAAGGTAGTATTGGATAAAACCCAGTCGCTATCGAAGAATGCTAGTTTGTTAGCATGGCGAAGTACGCTAGTTTGTTGGTTGTCTAAGTATGTTAGTATATGCTAGTTTGTTAGTTTTCTCTTATAAATAACATACTCTCTCTCACTCACTACTACAAAAAACTCATTTAACAACAGTTAGAAATGACATATAATAACGCGGGCAAAGGTGTTGTTATGTAGAGTGTTGTTGTATATGCGGTACGTATAATGACGACCCAGTAACCGTTGTAATAAAATGGAAAACGCGCTACCTATAATGACGGTTATTTTAAATACCCGTTGTTGTATGTCTTTTAATTAAAAAAAAAAAATCAGCATTAGAACTACCTATAATGACGGTTATTTTAAAAAAACCGTTGTTGTATGTCTTTTAATAAAATAAAAATAAAATTGCAGCATTAGAACAAGAACAACAACAAGAACATTAAGAACAACAATAAGAACAAGAACAACAGTAAGAACATCAAGAACAACAAGAACAAGAACAAGAACAAGAACAAGAACAAGAATAAGAACAAGAACAAGAAAAAGAATCACTACGCCAAACAAGGGAAAAGAGGGCGCTTTTTTTGGCCTATGACAGCGCTTAAAAGCGCCGTCTAAGCTAGCGCTGTCGTAGGTAAAGACAGCGCTTTTTTATTTATGAAAAAGCGCTCTCTAAAATGGGCCTTTTGACAGCGCTTTTAAAAGCGCTGTATAAAGTATAAGTTAAAAATTTAATATTTTTTTATTTAAACTTTAGAAAGCGCTTTTTCCTTCAAAAGCGCTCTCTAAAGGTGCTTTTAGACAACGCTTTTTAAAGCGCTGTCTAATGTATACGTATAATGTTTTTTTTAATACCTTTAGAGAGCGCTTTTTCCTTAAAAGCGCTCTCTAAAGGTGGACTTAAGACAGCGCTTTTTAAAGCGCTGTTTAATGTTTAACCTTAGACAGCGGTTTTTTCTCAAAAGCGCTGTCTTTGGTCTGCGTATAATTTTGAAGATTTTTTTATAAAATCCCATTTTAACCATTTTTTTTATGCAGAAACCTGTATAATTTACATTTCCATAAACCTGTATAATTCACATTTTAATAAATTTATCAACAAATTCTATTTCAAAACTAGAATTTACACTTAATGCAGAATTCAATAAACTAGAATTTGTACATTTCAATAAACTAGAATTTACATGCAGAATTCACACAAATTCTATTGTATGGTTTCAAACCTGCATAGAATTTACATTTCAATAAACTAGAATTTACATTCACAAAACTATACATTAATTCAAGAAAGAATTCTTCTTGCAATAAAAAATTTGCACAATTCCTCGTGTAATAAGGACACGCCATATCATCGAAATACTACATAACAAAACAAAATACGCATTAGTTAAGAAATAATATATAGATGTCTTGTGTTATCAAGTAGCATCACTAATAAGCAATATTGTGAAAATTAATATACCTCCACTTTGACCCATGTAATATTGGTTGCTCTAGCCCGTGCTACTCGTGCGTATCTTCCTGGTTACTAGACACTTGACCTGTAAGAAAGAAAAAAACAGAAATTAAATGACATAAGCTATATTGAATGATATAAGCTATATTGAATGATATAAGCTATAATTTTACAACTAGTACCTTTTTCACTAACGTCTCTTTATTTTCTTGTTTGGAGTATGTTCTACCCGTCTCTTAACAACACGGACGGTTGGATTGATCCAAATACCCTCATTATGATCATTTCTAGTATATGATTCATTCGCTATAATATTTTCATCTTGATCATTTCTAGTAAATGATTCAATATCAACATCAATATCACCTTGATCTCCAACGTTTTCATCAATTACTTTGTTAGATAAAAGCACTATAGACCATTTTGTACATGTCGGATCAGTGACATAGAACACTTGTTTAGCTTGAGAGGCTAGAATAAAAGGCTCATCTTTGTACCCCACCCTATTAAGATCCACTTGCAAGAATCCTGACTTATCTATTCGTACGCCATTATTATTTTCAACCCACTTGCAACGAAATATAGGAATCTGAAAGTTCTCATAATCAAACACCCAAATGCGCTCGATAACCCCAAAATATGACAGATTTGCAAATTTGGGGTTTAAGTCTTTCACACTTGAAATGTGCATTGCTTCAGCTACCAAGGTGACACCACTATTTTGCATAGTACTTTTATCATCTTGTTCTTTGGTATAAAATGTGTATCCATTAATTGCGTATGCGCTATAAGAAAACACGACCATACTTGGACCATATGCTAAACATCTCAACCTTTCTGTTATTGAATCGCGGTCTGAATAATACTTTGCATAAATATGATCCTTAAACCAAGGTATGAAACTTCGATTGTGCTCTCGTACTATCCAATTCTCATTTCTATTCGGATTTGAACCTCGGAGAACATCCTTGTGCATTTCAACATATGGCTCAACCTCATTCTCATTGTGCAGAACATACAAATGCACTTGATCCCGTTCCACCCTTGATACTGTCACAACTTCATTTCCAATTAACATTTTTCCTTCTTTTTTTTCGACAATATGAGATTTGGGGAGTCCAATTGATTGTACATTGGACAGATATTCAGTACAAAACTCAACCGCTTCTTCAACAATGTATCGTTCGGCAATACAACCCTCTGGTCGACTTCGGTTTTTCACATACCCTTTTAATATTTTCATATAACGTTCAGCAGGGTACATCCATCTCATATAAGCCGGTCCACACAATTGTGTCTCTTTCACTAGATGAACAACTAGATGAACCATTATGTCAAAAAACGAGGGAGGAAAATACATTTCAAGATCACACAAAGTAATAACTAGTTCTTTTTGTAATGTTGGTAAGATCGCAGGATCGATCACCTTACTGCAAATTGACTTGAAAAAAAAAACACAATTTAGTTATTGCGCTTCTTACTTTTTCTGGCAGAATAGAACGTATACCTATTGGTAGAAAATGTTCCATTATAACATGGCAGTCATGCGTCTTTAAACTCTTTAACTTGAGGTCTTTCATAACTTTAACTTCACTTAGAAACTTACACAATACTTTTTTCTCCTTTCTAGATAGAGTATACGCAGCAGGTGGTAGATATGTTCGTTTTCCTTTCTTCAAGGGTCCTAATTCAGTTCTTATCCCCATATGTACCAAGTCCTTTCTTGCTTTAAGGCCATCCTTAGACTTTCCTGGTATATTGAGTAACGTACCAATAACACTGTCAAATACATTTTTTTCAATATGCATAACATCGAGAAAATGTCTTATATACAACGACTTCCAATATGGCAGTTCAAAAAAAATTGACCTCTTCTTCCACCCACTCTTGACAAGTGTATGTGCAAAAGGCTTTCCAAACTGAGTTGTCACATCTTTCACCTTTTCAAAAATTTGATCACCTGTCAATATAGTTGGAGCTCTACCATGTTCTGGCTCTCCATTGAATGCTTTTCTCCACCCACGATAGTGATGATTAGAATTTAAGAATCTACGATGACCGAGAAAGACATTCTTCTGACCAAACTCCAATCGCGTCCAATCTGTTTTATCTTCACAAATAGGACACACACATTGACCTTTTATGCTGTACCCTGATAGATTTCCGTATGCTGGAAAATCATTAATTGTGCCAAACAACATCGCCCTCAAGTTGAAACTTTCTTTCCTATACCCATCATAAACCTCCACACCGTTCTCCCACAAAAATTTTAAATCTTCGATTAAGGGTGCCAAGTATACGTCTATGTCATTCCCTGGTTGTCTAGGCCCAGAAATTAACATAGATAACATCATGTACTTACGCTTCATACATAGCCATGGAGGTAGGTTATAAATCATTATGATCACAGGCCAAGTGCTATGTGAGATACTTTGAATACTGTGTGGGTTCATTCCATCAGTAGATAATGCCAAGCGAAGGTTTCTTGCTTCTTTTCCAAATTCAGGATAATCATCATCAATTTTCATCCACTGTGGTGAATCTGCCGGATGTCGAAACTTTCCATCAATAATTCTTTCATCTGCATGCCAAGTCAAGTGTCTTGAATCGGTCTCACTACGAAACATGCGTCTAAAACTCGGAATTATAGGAAAATACCATAAGACTTTTGCTGGAGACAACTTTTTCTTATATCGAGAGACACCACATTTAGGACACTCATTTAGCGATGCATACTCATTTCGAAACAATACGCAATCGTTTGGACAGGCATGTATCTTATCATAGCTCATGCCAATAGAGCACAACATCTTTTTGGCCTCATATGTTCGATTGGGAAGAACATTATCCTCTGGAAGCATATCTTTCATAAGGGCCAATAATTCTGTGAAACTTTTATCCGACCATCCATTGCCCGCCTTTAAGTTGTACAACTTTAATACCGCAGACAATCTTGTAAATTTGGTGCAACCATTATACAACGGTTTCTCTGCATCGCTTACCAACCTCTCAAACATTTTGGGACAATCCTTAAGATCTTCTTCAAGTGCTTCTGCAATCTCTTCGACTCGATCAGAATCGTATCTATCAGTGCCATTGTCGTATGAAGCGTAGGTCGTATTATCCCCCGATTCAACATTCCCGTTAATTTTCTCACCATGAAAATTCCAACATGTATAACTTCTATCAATTCCACTCCTCAATAAATGCGATGCCAACTGAACCGCGTCAACCCGACTCCCAAAACAGCAACCCAAGCAAGGACATATCATTCGACTGGGGTCTTTGGCATGTGCAACAGCAAACTTAACGAATTTCGATACCCCATTGTCATACTCTTTCGACAATCGACTTGAAGACATCCATTTCCTATCCATAGTTATACTAATTAAACTAAACAAAAACAAAAAGAAAAAAAGTTATACCTGTAGGGAAACGATCCGACTTTCACACTTTGAACACAAGTAACCCCTACACAAGTAACCTTCACAATTTCAATAATAATAGTTGTGAAGATACTTTAATATTAGCTTCCTTATGAAAATACCTTCAACAAAACTAGAAAAAATATACATGAAAAATATACATGAAAAGTATCATGAATGCTTTTCGTAAAAATATACATGAAAAATAAAAGAAAAAAGATTCTGCAACAATAAAAGAGGAAGCTTTTATCCTCATCGTGAAAACTTTTTCGTTTTCGTTTTCAGAGAAATGAATAGTAAAAGAGAAATGAATAATAAAAGAGAAATGAATAATAAAAGAGAAGTGAATAATAAAAGAGTACCTTATTCGTTTTCGTTTTCAGAACGATTTGAGAAATGAATAAGAACAACAACGTTTTCGTTTTCAGAACGATAAGAGAATAAGAACAACAACGTTTTCACGAACGGCAATGGCAATGGCAATGGCAAGAACGACGGCGAGGGTTTAGAGAAACGGTCGAGAGAGAAAATGAATAAAAGTGTCTCTGAAAATGTTTAGAATTGTTTTATATTTTAATTAGTAAAGGACTTTAGAGGGCGCTTTTCCTAAGAAAGCGCTTTCTAAAGTGAAAATAATTAGAGGCCTATAAGAGCGCTTTCTAAAAGCGCTTTCTAAGGTGGCATTTAAAGAGCGCTTTTAAGAAGCGCTCTCTAAAGTGACACCTATAGCAGCGCTTTTTGGAAAGCGCTTTCTAAGGTGGTCTAACGTGGCAGGCTTTTACAGCGCTTTTCAAAAGCGCTTTCTAATGGCTATTTTTAGAAGCAATTTTACCTGAAAATGTCAAAAAATCTAAAAATGAGTCTGGGGCGAGGGGGATTCGAACCCCAGACTCAAAGCATGACAAACACATACACAAACCTCCTTGACCAGCGGTACTACGCCCTCATCCATTGTTTATTCTCACTCTATATATATATATATATATATATATATATATATATATATATATTAAATAAGATAAAATGTTTGTATTTAAAATAATTTAATATTAAATATATTTTAATATAATTTAAATATATTAAATATATTAAATATAGTTTAAATAAGTTAAAATATATTAAATATATTAAATATATTAAATTATGTTAAAATATATTAAATATATTAAATATGTAAAATATATTAAATATATAAACTATATTAAATATGTTAAAATATATTAAAATATATAAAATATATAAAATATGTTAAAATATATTAAATATATTAAAATATGTTAAATATATTAAAATATGTTAAAATATATTAAATATATTAAATATAGTTTAAATATATTAAATATAGTTTAAATATATTAAATATAGTTTAAATATATTAAATATATATTAAATAAGTTAAAATAATTTAATATAATTTAAATATATTAAATATAGTTTGATATATTAATATAATTTAAAGTACATTTTAAATTATATATTAATATAATTTTTATATATTAAATATATTAAAAATAATTTGATATATTAATATAATTTAAAGTATATTTTAAATTATATATTAATATAATTTATATATATTAAATATAATTTCAATAAGTTAAAATGTTTGTATTTAAAACATATATATTTAAATATATTATTTGAATAATTTTAAATATAATTTAAAATAAATTAAAATATAATTTAATATACTTTAAATATATTAAATATAATTTGATATATTAATATAATTTAAATTATATTTTAAATTATATATTAATATAATTTATATGTATTTAAAATAATTTAAATAAGTTAAAATGTTTGTATTTAAAACATATATATTTAAATATTTTATTTGAATAATTTTAAATATAATTTAAAATAATTTAAAATATAATTTAATATAATTTAAATATATTAAATATAATTTGATATATTAATATAATTTAAAGTATATTTTAAATTAATATATTTTAAATTATATATTAATATAATTTATATACATTAAATATAATTTAAATAAGTTAAAATATATAATTTAAATATATTAAATATAATTTGATATGTTAATATAATTTAATATTAATTTCCCTACCTAAAGGGCGTGGGTTCGACCCCCCAGTTTGCCACTTAGAATGGTTTTATATTTTAATTAGTAAATGACTTTAGAGGGCGCTTTTCATTAGAAAGCGCTTTCTAAAGTGAAAAGAAATTGAGCCCTATTAGAGTGCTTTCTAAAAGCGCTGTCTAAGGTGATCCCTATAGCAGCGCTTTTGAAAAGCGCTCTCTAAAGGGATACCTATAGCAGCGCTTTTTGAAAAGCGTTGTCTAAAGTGGCACTCTTTTACATTCTTTTACAGCGCTTTTGAAAAGAGCTTTCTAAAGCCTATCTTTTACTGCGCTTTTTTTAAGCGAAATTTTTTTATTCTTTTTAGCAGCGCTTTTTTATAAAAGCGCTGTCATTTTGGCGCTGTCTATTCCTACTTTTGGCATAGTGAATCAGAAGAAGAAGAAGAAGAAGAAGAAGAAGAACAACAACAACAACAATAATAACAATAATAACAACAAGAACAACAACATTAACAACATCAACAACAATAACAACAACAACAATAATAACAATAATAACAACAAGAACAACAATAATAAAAAAGAACAACAAGAACAACAATAATTAAAAAAGAACACCAACAACTAACATTGTTAACTCGAGTTCTGAAATTTGTTCTGAAATTTGGTTTAGTGGAGAAATAGAGTATCGTAACTGAAAGATTATGTTTGGAGGTAGAAGATGTACTTCGTCTAAGTTTTAGGTTTCACGCGGATCACTAATAGGAGTGCCTTGGCCGTTGATAATCACTAAATGGACGGCCAAGATTTATTTAAGGATAGTGAATAAACTCAATATGCGCGCCACCTGTAACGCCCCGATTTGGTTAGTCGTATTTATTTATTTCATTTATGTGAAATTTTGTGAATTGTGTGATTTATTGTGTTTCATGTTAATGCGTCATGCTTATGCATTGAGAGTTTCGTGGCATAAATGTGTCACATTTTGAACTAACAGCCACTGGTGGAAGTTATATGTTATTTTTGGTATTTTGTTGGATTTGGTGAATTGTGTAAATTAAATGAGTTTTACCTGTTAATTGGATAATTTCTCAGATAGATAAAATAATTGCAATTGATAATATTTTCTTATTAACTTTTAACTCCTGATATATTTTGCATCAATGTTTATGTTTTATCGCATTTTGAGAGCGTTTGGGAGATAGTTGAGCAAAAGGGTAAAATAGTCTTTTGAGGGGTTAGATATTTTTATAAAAGTAGATATTTTGTTATAAAAAGGGAAAAAAGAGAAATAGAGAGAAAAAGAGGAGAAAAGAGAAAGAAGAGAAAGAAGAGAAAGAAAAGAGAGTAGAAGGGGAAGAAGAGGAAATCGATCAAATCAAAGCTTGATATTCGATTAATAGGGTAAGGGTGAGAAGTTCCGATTATATTTCGATTGTATATGTATATGTATGTGTTTGTTTGGTTTGATTTTGGTTGAAAATGTTAGAGTTTTAACATTTGATAGAAATGGTAAATTTTGCGTGAAAATTGATTTTCACGGGTGAAACTCGGTATAAATCGCGTAGTATAGTCGGGTGAGGTTAGGAATTAGTTGGAAATGCTTACTTGTATGTTTTCACATGTTTGGTTGATTTTGATGGAAAATTACAACATTTGATATGTTGAGATTTTGAGATTTGGATCCAAAACTTTTGTGTTGGAAATCATGTTTTAAGGTTCCTAATTGTTGATACATGATAGATATAGGTTGCTATGTATTTAATTTGTATTATAGTGATGTTTAGATGAGATTTTAAGGTAAAATTGCTCAAAACCCGTAGTTGTTGCAGGCCATTTTCTGGTTTTTGGAAAAACTTCAAAAATCCATATCTTTTGATCCGTAAGTCCGTTTTGACCCCCGTTCGAAGTGTTGGAAAACTAATAAAATATTATTTCTATTAAAAATGGTTTTGAGGGTAAAAGATGATTTAATTAATTCGTGTTTTTGAGAAATAGTCGTGCTGTCGGATTTTCTTATCGCGTAAAATGCGTGAGGTCGGTATTTTGTCGTGTGTTATGCCATTGCCATATAAATGTGGAGCTTTTAGGATATTTATATGATGTTGAATCTTGCTATAGAATGTGGTTGTAAATTTGGGTGCTAGAATTGATCAAAATTTGGACTGGTGTGGAAATAGGAAAATTCTAGATGTTCGTTGCCCATACGCGTAATGGGCAAGGTAATACGCGTATGACAAGGGCGGTACGTGGGCGTTACGCGTATGGAACCCATTTTTACATGGCCTTCTGCTGAAACACGTAATGGTACACGTATGGGTATGGGCAATACCCGTATGGGTGTGGGCAATACGCGTATGACCAGCGAGAGTGCAGAATTTTGCCGTTTCGCGATTTCTTTCCTGATTTCGCGTCCGATGCGGTTCCTTTTTAGTCTGAGGGGTTGGGATAGGTGTCAGAACTTGTTGAATTTAGGAATGGTAGTAAAAATGATTTAAAATGGAATTTGGATGGATTAATTAGATTATTAACTAATTAAGGCCATGTGAGGTATTTTCCTTAATTGTGTGTGTTATGATGAATTGATTTGACAGTTGTGGTAATACTAGTGTGTATTACGGTGAGTATTTTTCTCACGTGTGATCATGAGGATCGTGTAGATGTATAATTGCTATTATACATGTGTTTGGTGTGTAATTTGTGTCATGCATTTCATGATGTGTCTGGTGGAGACAACTAGGTGGGAATCCATGATGGGTGCCTAGTATTGTCTGGACTCCAATGTGGAGTTGTGATGGAGATAAATCATTGCTCAGTGGGAGTGTATGTGATTTTTCCAGACTCCAATGTGGAGTTGTATGGAGATAAATCATTGCTCAGTGGAGTGTATGTGATTTATCCAGATTCTATTATGAATCGGGTTCAATTGAATGAACCATGTTGTGTGGTACCACTTGCATTGCATTGTGTCATTGAGTCACATTGCATTAGTAAGTCTTTGTTGGATTATAATTGAAAGTGACAAGTGTGTCGTGAGTGTGGGCACATTATGTGTGATTGCTTGATTTCTACTCCTTAACATGTATTTTACACAGTTAATTATTGAATGTAGTTCTCACCTCTTTGTGGTTTCTTGTGTCTGTGCTTCTTGGGAAGTACAAATATATATCATAACTTGTGTATATGAATTTATGATATCTTGGTATGCTATATGTGTTAGCATGTGGTGTGTGGGTGAGTTGATTAATATATGTGAATTATATGTTTACATATGATTATGCAATCTTGATATAGTTGTTATTTCTCACCCTTCTGCTGGAATATGCTTTTTATGGCATAGTGCAGATTAGCCGCTGTAGAGGCGTGGAGGCAAGTGGAAGAGTTAGATCTTCATTTTGCTTAAATCTTTGGTGTCTGCTCTGATACGTAACACAGGAATCGGGGGAAACGATTTTGTTATTTATGTTTATATATGTGAATATATACATATATATTTTGGATAACTTGTACGTATATTTTGATGTTATGAAACAACTTATTTTGTAAAACGAGTCAATTATGGATCGTTCCGCTTTATTCCATAATTGAACTTTCCTTTTGTTGGAAAGAGATTCCTGTTATTATTTATTCCATTTTGTGTTATGTATCAGAGTTATAAGCAGGTGGATTATGTTTTTCTCAAATGTGACATCCTTATTTCTGTCCAAAATTTTTTTATTCACTCTGATTTAATTATGTATTATTTATCCGCTAGATGGGAATTAGGGTGTTACACCACCTATAATGTTGGTAATGAGAATTGAAAAAATAAGTAAAAAACCAAAAATGTTAGTGATGAGACTTGAACCCATGACAAGACGCTGCCTATAATGACGGTTGGTTTAAATTACCCGTGGTAAAAGGTCTGTCATCATTTTGAAAAAATTAGTAAAAAAAGCTACCTATTACAACGGTTGGTTTAAATACCCGTTGTGAAAGGTTTGTCAGCATTTTGAAAAAATAGGAAAAAATGATTAAAATAAATTCAGAAAAATCTAAAAACACGAAATTTAATCTAATTAGGTAAAATAAGAATTTTGAGAATTTTTTTAGAATTTTTTGAGACTATGAAAACAGTAAAAAATTCATTAAAAATAGAAAAAAGATGAATTTGGAGTTTTGAGGGTAAAGTCCCGTGATTCTTCTAGAGTACGGGACTAATGACCGCACGATTTTTCTACTTCAGATGCACGAAACAGATCTAAAAAAGGAGATGATTTTCCCTAAAACCGATTTTTTGAAGTGCAAGACCTAAAACTAAACTATAGGCTATAATGACGGTTGAAAACATACTAGTGGTGAAAGGTTGTGGGTCGCTACCTATAATGACGGTTCTTTAAATACCCGTGGTGAAAGGCCTCACATTTTACCACAGTTGGAATATTAACCGTCATTAAAAGCCTTTTAACGAGATTAAAAAAAGGCGCGCATCTATTACAACGATGTATAGGAAATCCGTTGTAAGCCTGGCGTTGTTGTTTGCGCGTTTTGTAGTAGTGACTTCTCCGTATGAATGTGGTGTGGTTGATTTTCAATTGTAAACACTTTTCCTCTGTGTGTAATTGAATCAAGAATCCAGTTTTACCATTTTCTAATCGTCTCTCTTCCTTCTTCTCTCTTATAGGTTTTCTTGGTCATAAAGAAACCTCTCACATACTCTATTATTGACATTGATTCACAACAAATTGTTGCGGTAAATGTGGATTAAGATGTCTTTAACAAAACATGAAATTAAGAAATTCACAAGAGTAAATGATTTTGGATTATGGCACTTGAAGACGCAAGCCCTTCTTATTCAGCAAGGTTTGTTAGAAACGTTGAAGGGATCAGATAAAATGGATATCATCCTAACGGAGAAGGAGAAGACGGAGATGAATGTGAAAATTCATAGTGCCATCATATTGAGTCTTGGTGATATGGTTCTCTGACAAGTCTCGAAGGGTAAAATTGTAGTAGGTGTGTAGAACAAACTCGAAGGTTTATACATGACCAAGTATTTGGTCAATCATTTCTACCTGACGCAAGCTTTGTATTAATTCAAGATGAGTGAAGACAAAGTCTTAGTTGAGCAGTTGGATATGTTCAACAAAGTGATTCTTGATCTTGAAAATATTAATTTCAATATCGATGACAAAGATCAAATGTTGTCATTGTTGTGTGCTTTACCAAGTTCATATGCTCATTTCAAAGAAACACTCTTGTATGGAAGAAATTCTTTGACCTTTGAAGAAGTTCAACCAGCCTTGTATTCTAAGGATTTGAATGAAAGGAAGGAGTAGAAGTGATATTTCTTTGGTGAAGGTTTATTTGTAAAGAGAAAATCCTCAAAGAAAAACGGTAAGTTTGAAAAGAAGAAGGAGAAAGGTCTACAGAAGTCCTATGGTGGTGATGCTCCTACAATTAGGTGTTACCACTCTAAGAAGGAAGGTCATACAGGAAAGTTGTGTCCTAATAGATTGAAGAAAAATGATGGTACGGTTAATGGAAATGTAGCCATTGTGCAAGATGATTATGAGTCACCTGATGTCCTGGTGGTTCCATGCAACAACTCTAGTAAGGAGTGGTTTATGAATTCAGGGTGTACTTGGAACATGAATCTAAATTAGGATGTGTTTAAGGATTTATATGACCAAGGTGGTGGATCACTGTTGTTGAGAAACAACAAAGCCTACAAAATTACAGAGTATGTGAGATTCAAGATCCATGATGAGCCAATAAAGTTGTTGACTGGTATTAGGTATGTACACGATCTTAAGAGAAATTTGATTTCTATTGGTGAATTTGACAAGAAAAGATATGTCTTAAAAGGAGAGCAGGGTATCTTAAGAGTCATAAAGGGGTCGAAGGAAGTCTTGAGAGGCATCAAAAGGCAAAGCATGTATACCCTTTAGGCCGAGGTTGTAAGTGGTTCAGCAGATTTTGCATTCAAACCTGTGCCGAAGACTGTGTTATGCCACATGAGACATGGTCATGCTAGTGAAAGGGTCCCGGTCGAGTTGGGGAGCAAAATCTATTAGGTGGTGACAAGGTCGAAAATCTAGAATCATGTGAAATTTTTGTATTTGGTAAAACTTGTAGAGTGAAGTTTAATAAAGGAAAATAAAGAACACATGGATCCATTGATTACATTCATGCTCATCTTTAGAGGTATGCAAGAAGTCCCTCACACTTAGGTGTAAGATATTTTCTATCCATGGTTGATGATTATTCATAAAAGTTATGGGTATTCACTCAGAAAACTAAGGATGAAACTTTTGAAAATTTCAAAAGTTGGAAGACTCTGGTCAAAATTCAAATTGGTAGGAAGGCCAAGAGGTTGAGAACTGACAATGACATTGAATTCTGCAATGAAGCTTTTGACAGTTATTGTGTTATGTTTGGTATTACAAGGCATAAAACTACCACAGGTACTCCCCAATAAAATGTTTTGGTTGAAAGGTTTAATCGAACAATCTTGGAAAGAGTAAGGTGCATGTTAGTTAGTATTAAAAAAGGTTTTTTGGGTTGAGGCAATCATGACTGTAGCTTACATAATAAATATATGTCCCTCGAATGCCTTAGGGATAAAGACACCTGATGAAGTTTGGTCCGGTCATCCATCAGATCTCGATAAACATAAAGTATTTGGTTATGTAGCTTATGCTCACATCAGGAAAGGCAAAGTCGAACCTAGAGCATTGAGATGCATGTTTCTTGGATATCCTGTGGGAGTCAAAGCTTATAGAGTGTGGTGCCTAGAACCAGGTCACATGAGGTGTATCAAAAGTCGTGATGTGGTTTTCAATGAAGCTGAGATGGATTTCATGAAATCTGATGACGTTGGTCGAAATTCAAAGATATCTTAAGAGGAGCAAGAACAGTCAGAGTTTCCTATTGAGGTGGAGCATAGGCATGCTCAAGCGCAAAACCCATATGAAGTTGCTGAAGAAGCAAAAGGTGCTTAAACTAATAAGGATACTGGTAATGACTACCTATTAGCTAGAAACAGGACAAGGAGAGTGATCAAGACACCTAAGAGACTTGGTTATGCAGATCTCATAACTTTTGCCTTAATTTCTGCAAGTGAGGTTTTTGATGAAGAACATAAAGATTATATGGAAGCTATGAGAAGTCAAAATAAGATTGAATGGCTGAGAGCCATGGATGATGAAATAAAATCTCTTCATGATAAAAACACTTGGAAGTTGATCAAGAGACACGCAGGAACCATATTAGTCAGTTGTAAGTGGATCTTTAAGGTTAAAGAAGGAATCAAAAGATTTATGTCAAAAAGATACAAGGAAATGTTGGTTGCTAGGGGTTCACTCAGAAGGAAGGAGTCTACTTCAATGATGTGTTATTTCCTATTATAAAGCATAAATCCATTCGAATGTTATTTTCCATGGTGGAAAAGTTTGACTTAGAACTGGAACAAATGGATGTGAAGACTAATTTCTTGTATGTTGACCTAGATGAAAAAATCCTAATGAAGCAACCTGAAAAAGGGTATGAAGAAAAAGGCAAGGAGGATTATATGTGCAAGTTGGATAGGTAATTATATGTCTTGAAACAATCTTCTAGAAAATGGAATAGGAGGTTTGATAAATTTATGGCACACATAGGTTTCACTAGGAGTCTGTTCGACAACTATGTTTACTTCAAATTTTGACCCAGAAGTTCACTTGAAATTTCGTTGCTTTTTTTAGGGTAAATACTGAACTCTTCAGGAGTTCGCGATGAAGATTCTTGGTAGTGCCACCAGAATCCTTGGGATTGAAATCTAGAGAGAAAGAAAGTCGACGAGATTATGCTTATCTAAAGAGACATACCTAAGGAAGATTCTTGAAAATTTTGGTACGTCAAATTCAAAGCCTATCATAACACCAACAAATCCTCAATTCAATCTAAGTATAACTCAAAGTCCTAGTACTGAAGTAGAAAATGCATATATGAATAGCATAACATATGTTAACATAGTAGATTCTTTGATGTAAGTTATGGACTATACCAAGTCAGACATAACGTATGCAGCGAGCCTCGTAAGCAGGTACATGGTCAACCCTGGAAAGGCGCACTAGAAAGCTTTGAAATAGATCCTAAGATACATAAAAGGATCTCTGAGCAGGGTTCTAGTTTATGGTAGAGCCAGAGGTGATGATAATAAAGTTGAAATTCAAGGATTTGTTGACTCTGACTATGCAGGATGTATGGATACCAAAAAATCTCTTTCTAAATTTGTTTTCACCATGTTTGGTACAACAATTAGTTGGAAAACAACACTTTAAAAGGTTGTATCCTTATCAACAATTGAAGCTGAATACATCGCCCTCACTGAAGTTGTAAAAGAAACATTGTGGCTTGAAGGATTTGCTAAGGAGATGAAACTTTAAGATCAAGCCATCACTATTAAATGTGATAGTCAAAGTGTCATACATTTGTCCAAGAACTCACCTTATCATGAAAGGTCAAAGCACATTGATGTGCGGCTGTATTTTGTAAGAGAAATAGTCGAGAGGAGAAGTGAAATTGCTGAAGATTTTGACTAATGATAATGTTGTTTATACGATCACCAAGACAATGTCAAGTAACAAATTCTTCCATTGCATGTAGCTGACAATTGTATAATTCCCATAAAACTTTTTTGTCCATTGTAAAAAATTAAGTATCGTAACTTTAATCGATCACTTAATGGCATTTAATTTTCTCATATTTAATATTTATTAAATAATTTAACTTGCATCTTTATTTTATTCAAGTTCAAGGTAATTGTATCCCAAATCTATTATCTATTACTGCCGCAAACTATTTTTTTTTTTTTTACATTTCAATTCTTTTACTTGTTACATCTTTAAATTTTTGATATGACACTTTTCAAAACACAATATTCTGAAACTTCTATTATTTATTTGTAAAAAAGTGTAATGATTTTTAGAAATCTTTTTAAGTAAAACTCTTATATTTTCATATTTTATTAGTCATCTCTTTCTATTACTTATGTATATTTATTGACTTATTTCCTTTACTTCTCTATTACATATATAAAATTACATAGTTATACAATTTGTACACCCACAATACATTGAAACACATATTATTATAAGTTAAACACATGTATAAATTAAATATCCATCATATATCAAAACTTAAACTATTAAAATTTCATTCTATTTTCTATTACGCACACTTATTCCCTTTAAAAAATTAAATTAATCAATTTTCAAGTAATTTCATAAACAATTATGAAAATTAATTTAATTCTTATAAAAATAACATATTTTAGTCTCTTAATAAAAAAAATATTTTTATAGAAAAACATTAATTTGTATGTATCAGATTTAAAACAATAATAACAATGAAAAAACTATGTTACACTATTTAAAATAAAGGAATAAGATTTAACTCCAAATATTAAATCCCCTTACAATGCTAACAAAATTATGAAAGAATTCTTTTAAATTTAATTTATAATTTTCAAGTAGAGAAACAAATGCTTTAAATTATTTTTAAAAATTATTTTGAATTATAATTGTATATACATATTACAAAATAAAACTATAAATTTTTCAACTATCATTTATAATTCATTACAAAAAAAAAATATTGTTAAATTGTAAATAACTCGAATTAAAAAGCTAATTCAATTTAATTAAATCATCCTCCAACCCAAATTAATGATATATTGAAAGACAAACATATAAAAAAAACAACAATATCAAACATGTTCAAATACCCAAATCATCCTTCAACCCATAGAAAAGACATATTCACTAATTTAACAAAAAATATAGAGTTTCATCTAGAATTTTTAATATTGACCGTTAGGAATAATTACATAGTAAGTAAGTCGTTTGAAGGTGAAAAATCTTTCATCTACAAAATAATGAAGAACATATTAAAAAAAATATAAATAAATTTAATAATTATTTTTACAATTTCACATTTATCAAAATTTACATTTAATAATTCTATTTAAAAAAACTCATATCTCAAGCACGCGCAGGCTTTATGAGAACAAATTCTACAGCGGAATCCATAAACACTATATACATGAAAAAGCTAGTTGGTCCTGCCGACAGTGGGTATCATCCTCTGATGGAAAGCGTCGTATGCTATCTTGTTTCAGTCATAACATCACAAGAGATGAACGTTGTTAGTGGAGACAGAGCATTTTCACTTTCAGAACAAACAGAGGGGACAGTGGAGCTATTAGAGAGCATGTGTTACATCGATGTCTGAAAATACGTGGATCCTTTTTTTGTGTAATTTTTTCATGTTGAATAATCGGAAGTATTAAGAAATGGCAACCTTTTGCAATGTTTGGTTCCAAAAGAACAGAGAAAAAGTACAAGAAAAGCTTGAACTCTATCAAACAAGCTCATGGGAAAGAAAAGCTCAGTTTATTTAACATTCACTTTACAGAGACATGCAGAGTTCAGTGCACATTGTCTGTTCATGATGAGAAATTAACGGGATAAATTAATGGGAATCTTCATCGGGAAGATTCAGGATATTGTTAAAAACAATTCTTAGGAGTATGGAACGTTTAACATCAACGATGTACTTGATATTTTGTGTCTATTTTGTTTTGTTTTAGCTCTGTTGGTTTGAGTTTTTTTTTATCATGTTTAAGAATGTTCTCATGTTATTGTCACAATGATTGATGATTTTTATTTGTCATGCCAAAATATCAAATGAACTTACACTTGTGTAAGTCCATAGTTTACAATCTAGTTGGAAATGTTTTAATTGTGCAGCCTTTAAAATGTGCAGGCTCTGTTGTGTTCTTAACGGAGTCTTGATGATCATTGAATATTTTAAAACTTTGAAGTTAGTCTCTTATTTATATTGCATTAGGCCAAAAATTTAGAACAAAACTGGCAAAACTCATGATTTTGATGATTGAATATGTCATAACTTGTTCCTACATAAGTCTGAGTTGTAGCGCCCTTATCTTAGGGGAAAATTTTATTTGATGTCTTCCTAAGCATGTCCTGAAAAATGTGTCTGATCTTAATAGAGCTACGGAGAGAGTATAATGTAACATAGTTTGTGATAATCAAAACTGTATTTCAGTTAGTTACACAACAAATACAAACACAAAATTATGCCTCAATTTTGAGCTTTGGTTGATCCACTGCTTCCGGGAAACAAATTATTGAGTCTTGCTTCAATATCCTCCATTTGATACTTCACATATTTATTATCATCATCATCATATTTTCCAAGTTTCATAACACTTTCAAATCTCCCAATGAAGTTTCCATACGCTGGCAACAAGTTTCTCTCAATGGAAACTCTTATGATTTCTCTAAGTTGTTCATCCAAGACAAACCACAAAGACTGAACCCTGCATATTTCTTCAAACAGTATATTGAACGATTTGAGTTTCTTCTTCACTGACTTCTTTACCATATTAGGAGGCACTATTTCATTGTCGTCTAGCTTCAGAAATCCCAGCACCTTATTCCATGAGATTTTCTGATATTCATATTGTTCATAATTGTACAAAACTTTTGCTTTGTGATTTTGGATAACAATCTCAGATAAAAGTTTCCCTAATTCATTATCTTTTGTCTTCTGAAGTATGTACCTGCTGTTATTCATTAAGAAGACACAACACAAAGCAGGTTTATTATAGATTTTGGACTTGGCTTCCAAACTTCAGCAAATGATTAGTGCATCCCTACAAATCTCTGTAAATGAGAGATCGGCAACTGTGGAGAATCCGAAGAAAATAAGATCGCATAGTTGCCGCTCGGTGGGGAACAATATATTGAGAGCAGCCTTAGAAGTCTTAATCCATCTTCCAATCTGGTCTTTGAGATCCTTCCACGGAACCATGTTAACATCTTCAATAGTAAGATTCTCCAAACCTAATAATTGTTTTATTAGGCACTCCTCCAAGCATTCCCTCCGACTACTATACACATCAGCAGTCCTTTTCAAAACCGGCGCTCACCATCAACTTTATCATTTCTGGAAGATTGTTGATAGTTTCACTTTCCGGCAAGAGCAATTCAAACATGAACACTCCTTCTGAACTGCATTCAGACAACATCAGTTCAGATGCATTGTCAAAGTATTCATTTTCCTGCTCCAAAAGACTATTGATGACATTAAGATTTTCCTGTTGAATCGCATTCACACAAGTCCTGAGTTGTTCCAATTGTTGTGAAATGACGTCAACAACTACCGAATTTTCATCTTGGAGTCCAGGGTGCTCATTAGCTGGTGCTACATCTATGGAAACAGACGGAAATGAAGAACGAATAATAATAAGGGAATAGCTGAAGCCAGCTCCAACAATGAATAACTGTAATTTAATCTTCATGAGTTGCACAATTAAACATCCAAGAAAAAAGTAAAGAAGATCCATTTCGAATCCGCAATGAGTTTGCCACGACAAACTGAGTGACATGAGAGCAAAGACAGCACTTGAAATGAGACTATATGCATCTGGCGTCCCATTCATCATTTTATCAGAGAAAAAGGAATACACTGAGGTGATGGTTAAAACCAAAAATGCAAATTGAACTTTGAACCTGAGACTTTTCAAGTGGTTCCATATCATTGCTAATAAAATCAGGAAGCAGATGATGAAACATAAAACAGTAAAGAAGTATCTTCCACGAGTTCCAAATTCCAAATAAATGGTTGAAGGAAGAACTGAGAGCAACTCTCCATACCTTTGTATGGACTGGCCCACACAAGAATTGATTGTACCTAATAGGGTTCGAACCTGAGACCTTGAGAATAGCATACTCTCAAGACCCAAACCTTCACCACTAGGCCAACCCTAGGGGGTTGCTATCCAATTATTTCTAATGAGCTTTGAGGAAACAGACCAAAACCTATATAAATATAAGAAATGGGTAATGGTTATAGGATGTTGAAAAGTATTTCGGGGGTGTTTTATCGTATCCACAGGGATTGTGTGATATTAATGCTTGTCGTTCAATAATTTACCGTTTTAAGTAAAGGATTTTCAAATGGTTCTTGGTTTTATAACATAAGTTTGTAGCAAAGATGTAAATTAGAACAAAGATGTTTAAGTTTGAGAAAAGCATGTCAAGACTAGATTTCACTAATCCTTTTCATACGTATCTGATTAATCAAACATATGAATTAGTTTCGATCAATACAATCGCGTATCCTCGCAAATCGGTTTATATCTAAAGCAAATTCGTGGGTATTATTGTTTAAATCGTTAGATGATGTCTCACGCTAACAATCGAAACAACAACCGTTAAGATCAATACAAAATGAATATTAAACCCCAAATCTATGTCTAGAGTTTGGTTTTTAAGAGATGAAGGTATTAGGTCAAGATTTGGAAAATCTATGTCTAGAGTGATTCAAACCATAAATATGACATTAAAAGCAAACAACTTCATCATATATTGATCATCAACCTTGTTCATATACAAAAGATCAAAAGAAATACATCCAATCAATATTAACTACCTCTAATCTTGACACAAAAGGTGTTTAGCTACACATTGTCATGGTAGCTTGCTTCACAAGTATCAGGAGGAGATGAAAAAGCATTTGCGTTGAATAATCGAGATCGGATGCAAATCCAGCTTCTCTTGGTGAAATATAACTCTTGGATGAAGAAAAGTCAGAAACTTAGGTTATGGTGTGAGAAAATAGGTTATGATCCCAAGAAATGATCAAAATTGCTTAAATATATAACTTAAAATTTGTCTTGTTCGCACTGCGAACTTTTATTCACCTAGCGAACTACCAAATAGGCACCTGAGGTGCCTCTGATATGTTAAACCGCCTATGATATTCTGCATAAGTTCACAATGCGAATAATTATTCGCAAAGCGAACTATTCACCTACAAGTTCGCACAACGAACTTAGGTGCCTTTAGCCACTGCCTCATCCATGATGTCCTTCGCCAGGCCTTCGTTGGGGCGTTGAAACAGCAAATATTCGCTGGAAGTTCGCACTGCGAACTTAGTTGCCTTTTCTTACTGCCTCAAGTCTGGGAGTGTTCGCTGGAGCTTCGCCAGATGTTCGCCCATCGAACATTCGCTGGCAAGTTCGCAAAGCGAACTTAACTGAAATTTCTTCATTTCTTTGGCAACTTGATTCACTTTCTTTGTGTCTTACTTCTTTGATGACTTAATGCCTTTTTCTGCACAATAACACACAAATTACAAGTACCAAAGGTATTTTCACAATATTTGAAGAATGACAACATTCAAGAATAAAATCCAACAATTCAAAATAAAAGAGTTGTAAAATTCCAAGTATAAATGAGAAATATAAGGCATGTTTGACATCTAACAAACTCTCCCTAACTAACTCTTTTCTTGTGCTCAAGGAAAGTATGCCTCTCAATTAAAATAAGAGGATTTGCTCAAGCATTTAACTCAACCAAGAAAAGATTTAAGGCTCAAATAAACAACAAATGCAGATAAGCAACGATTACAAATTCCTAGAATCGAACAATGCAAAGGAACTTGATTCTTAAACAAGTATCAGACAATGTTTCAAGTAACAACTAAACCATCATGCTCATATCACTCTAACACCCCTCTTCGAAAAAGAATTGAAGGAAAAATGCGCTTACAAACGCTGGGCAATTTCGCTCATCTGACAAATGTTGCAAATACAAACCAATTCATACAATATCTAAACGATTAATAAAGAAATTATGGAAGCAAAAAGATCACTAAGGGCTTTTAAGGTTGTAGCTTGGTCGGGTTAACAATAAAGGTACATTTCTAAAGGCCATTGAATCGAAATTTCCGATGCAAAAGAACATTCACTATACAAGGTATTCAGACATCTCAACTTCATTCACCATTTTCATTCCTTTACCACAAACCTTCTCAAACTTCCTTATGCACAATTATTTGGTCTCTATTTTTCTCTTTCAAGCAAGCATTATTTTTCTTTGTTTTTTCACATTCATATTCACATTTTCTTTTTCTTTTCATGCTTGCTTGAAAATTTTCAAAAGTTTGAGCAATTTACCAATCTTCTTTTTCATTCTCCCCAACTTATTTTCAACTCAACCTTAAGTGAATGCTCCTTACTTTTTAAGGCAAGGAAATCAATGAAAACAATGTTCCAAGGTTCAAGAAGAAATTTTTTTAGAATCTCTCAAAAATTCAATGATGAACTTAATTTTTAAATTATGTACAAACACAAAGTTCATCACTAAGACGAGATCTAAACTATTTAGGCTCAAAGGGCTAACGAATACTCACTCCTCACAGGTAAATTACTATTTGGAAATGGTTGTGCTCATTATCAACAAATGCCTTGATCATTTCTAATGCTTCCACAAAGTCACACAAATCATAAGATAAAGCATGAATTAAAAGTATAAAACAAAATTCATTAGCAATCCTATGCATATAGTAGACCATGGATGTTTCTCACCATTTTGGTTTCTGGACCTAAGTGACATAAGCAATCAATAAAGTTGCAACAAGAAACAAAATTGCATTTGCAAAAAGACAAGAAGTTCTAACACATTCTAAATCCTAGAAATAGGTAACCATATACCTTGCCAACAATTACATGCTTAAGTACTATCATTGCCATCCAAACTTGGAAGAATCTTCCTTTATGAACAACAACACCAACCTAGAAATTCTTTCAATTCCACACCCAAAAATGGAAACATTAAAATTTCCACAAGCTTACCAACAATAACACAATAATAAGCATACCAACATAATTTAAGAGTTGAACATTCTTTAACTAAAGAATTCAACTCTTAACAACAATAATAAAAAAGAAACGAAAATAAAAATGAAAACTGAACAATTCAACTGAAAAATTCAACTACATAATAATAATAATGTCATGGTGTAGAAACACCAACAAAAGTAATTAGTACCTCACAAAGGTACATAGTACATTAAATATCCAAAATATTCCACATAATGGATGAAGTACAATAAAAACTAATACAAAAAACATAATAATAAGAAAACTTCACTTTGAAGATCAAAGGAAACACAAGATGACATCAATAAAAAACTAGTCCTCCTCGGATTCAGAACCAGACTCCTCAACCTCATCACCAGACTCGGAACCAGAAACCTCAACAACCTCATCACCATCATCATCATCATCATCATCATCATCATCATTCGCATCAACATCAGCATCCTCAGCATCCTCAGGTTCAGCTGCCACTGCTCCCCCTCCAAAATCTGGCCTGGCCTCAGGCCAACCAGCATGGGCTAGGAATTGCTCCCTAGTCATCATAGAATGGTCCATGGAGGGCTCTCGAATCTGCAGCTACAACACCTGCATAGAATCGTGCAAATCAAGCATGGCGCACTGAGATGCCGCCATCCAGTCCCAGTTGTACTGGCAAATCTCTCGCTGATACGGGTAGAATTCCTGTGATCCTGAACTACTAGACCCATCACATGTACCTCTGTCGACATCAGTACCAACACCAGAAGACTCTCCTCTCAACCCCTTCGACTTACATAATTTATCCACGTATCTATCATCAATAGTGGCCGAAATGGTAACCTGACGGCGGGTGGGTACATTTACCCCTGCATGCACACATAAAGTCACGATTAAACAAGGAAAGACAAGAGGACAATTCTTCCGTGAGGTTGAACCTAGTCCACTTTCCACAACATCCCGCAACTCGTTAGCTATAATCTGGGCCACATCAATTTAAACATTCGTCATGATGCTATGGACCAGATGAGCAATGGATATGGTAATAGTAGAAGAGTGCGACTTTGGCCTGATATTTGTTAAAACCAATAATAGAATCAGTTGAGCCAAAGGACGCATGTCCTCTCGACGGTTCCTACGTGGAACCCCAGATGGGTTCAATTCAACAATTTTTCCTTCACGCAATAAGTCTCGAGTGATGGCATCTGTGTCTCTGTGTAATCTCAAGGTTCGGTGGTAGGCATCGATCTCATTCTCTCTCAAAGGCAGAGGGTTATCAAGAACCATGTTTATTGTATCCCGATCAAACTTCACAACTTTTACCAAAACCAAGGTCTTCCAAGCAAATTCCTCACCATCATCCGGGAGCGCATTTGTGTAGAATTCTCGGATCATCTTAACATTATAACTGTCCACTAGAGTTATCAACTTCCCCCACTTCTTACTTACAAGGAGTGCAGCTACCGCCCGGTAGGCTCCTTGTGGGTTAAAGTTGAATCGCTTCTCAGGCAAGATATTCCTTCTTTCGAGTGTCAAGTAACGGGCAACCTGCTTTGCCCCTCGAAAACGATTATTATCAAATTGGATAGGAACTGGTCGTGAAGAGCTTCCTGTTTTTCTTTTCTTCGAAGGAATAACTTTTGGAGTCATCTACAAAACCATCAGAAAAAACAACAACCAACCAACAAACAGTTTCATTAGCAAGGAAACAAAACTATAAAACTAGAATCCTAAAAAAACAGGAAATTTTTTTGAGAATTCTGTTCTATTCGCCCAGAAGTATGCAAGGCAAAGCCCTGGCGAACATTCGCCCCAAATTCGTTAGGCGAAGTCCTGAAGAGTATTCGCCCCAGGTTCGCAAAGCGAACTAGTGGCGAACCTGCGAAATTTCAAACATCGTAGTTTCTGCCTACCTAAACAAAATCAGTCAATCTTTCATAACACAACCTCTATTCTTAATGTTTGATAAAAATCCACATGCAAAAACAAAGAAACATTAAAAACAGAGGTGCATTGGTACATTTCTACCTAGAATGAAATTGTTATCTAAGTTCAACCTAACTCTAATCACATGTTTTATCAAGAATCAAAATAGAGAAAGAGAGTCAAACGTGAACTTGGTGAGAATAACTTGGAAAAAAAATTTTGTGAGAAGATGCAGGAATTCAGAGAGCTCGTGAGAGAGAGTGCAAAGTGAGAGTGTGTTTGTTTGAGAGTGAGAGTGTGTTTGTTTAAGAGTGAGAGTAGCAAGGGAAGGGTAAGGTTTCCTTACCCAAGTCAGAAAACAAAATGGGTCTTGGGCCCAGGTATTTGGCCCACAAATTTTTGAACCCTTTTCTTAAGTGATGTGGCAGTAGACACTGTATGTCTGTCTCGCTACATTCGCAGTACGAACTGGCCAGCGAACATTCGCTCCAAGTTCGCAAAGCGATCTTCCCAGCGAACATGACAGCATTTTGAAAAATTTATTACATGATGCTACCACACTTCATACATACTCTAAGCAACTTAATACACAAAAATAGTAAAAAAAAAACAGGAATACTTACAATGTTGGGGTGCCTCCCAACTGGCGCTTTGTTTAACGTTGTTTGAGCTCGACGGTAAAATGCAACCTCAAGGATAGCAAAAAGGCACTATGGCGGTATTCCGCTCAAAATCACCACCAAGATAAACCTTCAACCTCTCACCATTTACAGTCTAACTCTCATTTGACTGTGTGTCTTCAATGACTATTGCCCCATATTGTTTGATCTCTCGAATCCGGATGGACCAGACCACTTAGATTTCAATTTTCCAGGGAACAGTTTTAATCGAGAATTGAAAAGTAAGACCAACTGCCCTACTTTAAACTGTTTGGTCATTATCTTTCTGTCATGGTAAGTTTTCACTGGATCTTTGTACAACTTGTTGGAGTCATAGGCTTGGAGGCGCAATTCCTCCATTTCATGCAATTGTACCTTTCTTTTTTCTCCGCTCAAAGTTGGTTCAAAATTCAGAAATTTCAAGGCCCAAAAGGCCTTATGTTCCAACTCCAACGGTAAATGACATTTCTTACCATAGACCATTTTGAAACGTGTGAGACCAATCGGAGCCTTAAAAGCTGTCCGATAGGCCCACAAAGCATCGTCTAGCTTGTTTGACCAGTCCTTTCTCGAGGTCGACACCATTTTTTCCAAGATTTTTTTAATTTCGGTTTGATACCTCCGCTTGTCCATTAGCCTGAGGATGGTATGGTGTTGCAACTTTGTGCTTTACACCATACTGCTTTAAGGTTTTTTCTAGCTGAGTGTTGACAAAGTGAGATCCTCCGTCACTTATCAACACCCTCGGAGTACCAAATCAAGAAAAAATGTTTTCCTTCAAAAATTTGATCACATTTTTTCTGTCCGCTTTAGCACATGCTATCGCCTCTACCCACTTGGATACATAGTGAATTGCGACCAAAATATACTCATTGAAAAACTATGATGGAAAAGGTCCAACAAAGTTTATTCCCCAACAATCAAACACCTCGACTTCCAACATGTTTTGTAACAACATTTCATTTCGTTTTGAAATTCCACCACTCCTTTAACACTTTTCACAACTTTGTGCATGCGCATGCGCATCTTTGAATAAAGAAGGCCAATGAAAGCCCAATTGGAGGACTTTCGTTGCCGTTCTTAATCCGTTGAAATGCCCTCCATACGAAGAGTTGTGAGAATGCCAAAGTATTTAGTGGCCTCTTCTTTTGACACACATCTTCTTAAAATGTTATCGACACCAAGCTTAAACAAATATGGTTCATTCCAAACAAAATACTTGGCGTCAGATAAAAATTTATTTTTCTGATGATGAGTTAGACCTTCCAGTATTAATCCGGAGGCTTTGTGATTTGCCATGTCGGCAAACCATGGTCTAACTTGCACCATATACAACTTTTCACCTGGAAATTCCTCCTTGACCTATAATTCATTTTTGGTCACCTCAACATTCACAAGGCGGGATAAGTGATCCGCCACCGAATTCTCAGATCCCTTCTTGTCACGAATTTCCAAATCAAATTCTTGTAACAAAAGGACCCAACGAATTAGCCTTTGTTTTAAATCCGACTTGGTAAGAAAATACTTAATCGCCGCGTGATTCGTATAAACCACTACTCATGACCCAATTAAATACGACCAAAATTTCTCTAATGCATACACTATCCCAAGCAACTCTTTTTTGGTTGTAGCATAGTTTACTTGAGCTTCATTTAAGACTTTGCTCGTGTAGTGTATAGCATGAAAAACATTTGTTCTCCTTTGACCCAATACCACACCTACCACATAATCGCTTACGTCATACATGAGTTCAAAATCCATTTTCCAATTTGGCGCGATGTTTATGGGTGCGGTAGTCAAACTTTGTTTTAAAGAATTAAAAACGACCATGCAAGACTCATCAAAATCAAAGTACTTATCTTTGTTGAGCAAATTGCTCAAAGGCTTTCCGATCTTTGCGAAATCCTTGATGAACCTCCGATAAAATCTCGCATGTCCAAGGAAGCTCTTTATACCTTTTAAATTCAACGGTGGTGGCAATTTCTCAATAACATCCACTTTGGCTTGATCCACTTCAAGGCCCCTTGAAGAAACTTTGTGGCCGAGCACAATTCCTTCAGTTACCATGAAGTTACATTTTTCCCAATTGAGTACAAAGTTGGTTTCCACACACAGTTCCAATACCACATCCAAGTTTTTCAAACAAATATCAAACGATTGCCCAAAAACTGAGAAGTCATCCATAAAAACCTCAATTGTCTTTTCGATAAAGTCCAAAAATATTGCTTGCATGCACCATTGAAAAGTCTTCGGCGCATTACACAACCCAAACGGCATCCTCCTATAAGCAAAAATTCCAAAAGGGCATGTGAAAGCAGTTTTTTCTTGGTCCTTCGGGTTCACGATAATTTGGTTGTAACCCGAATAACCATCCAAAAAATAGTAGAATTCTAGACCGGAAAGTCTCTCAAGCATTTGGTCCATAAACGGAAGAGGGAAATGATCTTTCCTTGTAGCTTGGTTTAGCCTACGGTAATCAATAAACATTCTCCACCCGGTCACGGTTCTTATCGAGATTAACTCATTTTTCTCATTTCGGATAACCGTCAATCCTCCTTTCTTCGGTACCACTTGCACCGGGCTAACCCATGGGCTATCAGAAATCAGGTAAATCATTTTGGCATCTAACATTTTTACCACTTCCTTCCTAACCACTTCTTTCATGGTAGGATTTAAGCGGCGTTGCGGTTGTGCAACCGGTTTGAAATCTTCTTCCATGAATACCTGATGCATACAATAAGAGGGACTTATTCCTTTTAAATAAAAAAGACTACATCCCATCGCCTCTTGATTCTTTTTCAAAACACAAATCAATTTTTCTTCCTCAATTGTGGTTAGCTCCGTGCTTATGATCACCGGTTTGTACCCCTCATCATCAAGAAAAACATATTTAAGATGAGAAGGCAACAACTTCAATTCAAGCTTAATTTCCTCATTATTTTCCTTTTTCAACATTTCCACCCTATCTTTCAAAGGCGGAATTTCATCCTATTCTTCTAGTTCTCGCAAACACTTTTCGATCTCTTTTTCTTCGGTCTCATTTATACTTTGAAGAGCATTTGTAAGAACTTTTTGTAATGGGGTTGGAACTTGTAATTGCCACTTTACTTCTTCAATAACCTTTTCCATTGCATCGATTCTAAAACAATCGCCTTTGTCCTTTGAATGCTTCATGGCTTCAAATAGATTGAAACAAATCTCCTCATCTTGGACTCTAACCTTCATAAGACCGTCATCCATATCAATGGCCATTCTAGCAGTTTTCATAAACGGTCTTCCAAGAATCAATGGAGCGTCTTCATCTTCCTCCATATCAATCACCACAAAGTCGATGGGAAACAAAAATTTGTCTACCTTAACCAATACATCTTCCGCTACACCGTGAGGACGGGTAGTAGATTTATCGGCAAGTTGCAATGTCATTTGAGTAGCTCTCAATTCCATATGTCACAACCTTTTCACAATAGACAAAGGTATCAAATTGATACTAGAGCCCAAATCGATCAACCCATTGCCAACATAGATATTTCCTATTGTAACCGACAAAGTGACTCATCCCGGATCACTTTCTTTCCGCGGAGAGTCCGTTGAATGATAGCGCTACAACTAGCATCAACCATGATAGTTTCTTGATCCGTATGCCTTTTCTTTTTGGTGAGAATATCCTTCATGAATTTTGCGTATTTTGGCATTTGCTCCAATGCTTCGGAAAATGGAATATTGATTTGCAATTGCTTGAAAATGTTCATAAACCGAGCATAGTGCTTCGTACTATCTTTCTTTGATGGAGCATGAGGATATGGAAAATGTTGGATCAGAATAGTACTCACCGGCTCCTTCCCCTTCTTAGTCTTTTTCAATTTTTCTTCTCTCATTCTTTTCTCTTTTACCTCACTTTTTTTCTTCTAATTTTCAACTAAATCTCCCTCAACATTTTTTTCTACTTCATTCTCATCAATGTCTTTTTATTTTTCAACTACTTCCTCTTCTTCCACTACAACCTCACCTATGCCCATATCAGTTTCTCTTCCACTTCTTATTAGAATAGCCTTGCAAAGCTCTTTTGGATTTGGTTGAGTATTCGCTGGAAAAGTTCCTTTGTGTTCGTCAGCCAATTGTTTTGATAATTGTCCGACTTAGCGTCTTAAGATTCTTTATAGCTGCATCGGTATTCTTTTGATTTGACATTAACATTTGCATAAATTGCGTGAGGGTGTCTTCCATCTTTGTATTTCCACTTGGAGTTTGTGGAGGTTGAGTGTAGTTTTGATATTGTTGTTGATGATTTGAAGGTCCGACATCTTGAGGCCTCCATGGTTGTTGATAACCTTGATTACCTCTTGGTTGGTAACCTTGGTTGCCTTATTGGTAAGGTGGTCGAGGTTGATATCCTTGATTTTGATTTCCCGCATAATTCATCTCTTCCACAAGCGGAAGACAATACCCGGTAGGATGATCTCCTCTACAAAGCTCACAACTCACGCTTTGTTGGTTGTTGTTGGGAACTTCTTGCATTTCTTTGATTTATTTTGGAAGTTTTGACAGTTGTTGTGTTAACAATTCCACTTGTTGAGAAAGTAACTTATTTTGCACAGGAATAACATTGTTAGTCCCTAATTCAAGCACTCCCGGTTTCTTTTGCGGTTGGCCACGATTATGATTCCCTTGATGATTGTTTAGTGTCATCTTGTCGATGATAGAAATTGCTTCTTCGGCGCTTTTGGTCATTAAAGACCCGCCCGAAGTCGCATCCAACAAGGTTTTATGATTCTGTTGGAGACCATTTCTGAAAATATGCACTTGCGAAAGTTCATCAAAACTGGGTCCTTTGCATTTTCTTAGCATGGATTTGAATCTCTCCTAAGCTTCATTGAGGGATTCATTTCCACCTTGTGAGAAAACCGCGATCGCCGTTTTTGCTTCCATAAAACGATTATGTGAAAAAAATCATTCTAGGAACTTCTCTTCCAACATGTTCCAATCCGTCATAATAGAAGTCGATTGGTCAAGGCACCTTTCCTTTACCTTCCAATTAGGGAATGCGGAAAGAGTCTCTTGAACAATGACTCTTCTTCAGCTTCGGGCGCTCCAGTTGCACCCGCAATTTCGTAAAACTTTGTAAAATGAGTAAAGGGATCCTCATGATCCATACCGGTGAATGGATTTTGATATATAAGAGCAAGGATGCCGGTCTTCATTTTAGAGTGCCTCCCGTTGTGGGCATTGCGTGCAAACTGAGCCGTGTGCCATGGACTGTTTGTGCATGGTGTTTAAGCAAGTGGTGGTGGTGGTGAAGCTGCCATGGTTGGTGTAGACTGTGGTGTTGGTGTAGAAGATTCTCCTTGTGTTCGTCTTCCCTTAGCAAGTTTCTTCCTCCGTCTAGTTTTGCTATTTAACTTACGCGCGGTCCTTTCAATCTCAAGATCGAAAAGAAGTTGATCTGCGGGTAACTTCCCTCGCATAAACAGAGTCTGCACACTTAGCCAAACAAATTAAAAAGCACAAAGGAATTACAGAGGTAAGAGATTAACAATACAAATAACTTAAAATCCCTAAACTATTGCAATGCTTGCAATATCAAACAACAATCCCCGGCAACAGCGCCATTTTGTTGAAAAGTATTTCGGCGGGTGTTTTATCGTATCAACAGGGATTGTGTGATATTAATGCTTGCCGTTCAATAGTTTACTATTTTAAGTAAAGGTTTTTCAAATGGTTCTTGGTTTTGTAACATAAGTTTGTAGCAAAGATGTAAATTAGAACAAAGATGTTTTAGTTTGAGAAAAGCATGTCAAGACTAGATTTCGCTAATCCTTTTCATACATATCCTATTAATCAAGCATATGAACTTAGTTTCGATCAATACAATCGCGTATCCTGGCAAAACAGTTTATGTTTAAAACAAATTTGTGGGTATTATTGTTTAAATCGTTAGATGATGTCTCACGCTAATAATCGAAACAACAACCGTTAAGAACAATACAAAGCGAATATTAAACCCCAAATCTATGTCTAGAGTTTGGTTTTTAAGAGATGAAGATATTAGGTCAAGATTTGGAAAATCTATGTCTAGAGTGATTCAAACCATAAATATGACATTAAAAGCAAACAACTTCATCATATATTGATCATCAACCTTGTTCATATACAAAAGATCAAAAGAAATACATCCAATCAAGATTAACTACCTCTAATCTTGACACAAAAGGTGTTAGCTACACATTGTCATGGTAGCTTACTTTACAAGTATCAGGAGGAGATAAAAAAGCATTCGCGTCGAATAATCGAGATCGGATGCAAATCCAGCTTCTCTTGGTGAAATATAACTCTTGGATGAAGAAAAGTCAGAAACATGGGTAGTGGTGTGAGAAAATAGGTTATGATCCCAAGAAATGATCAAAATTGCTTAAATTTCTAACTTAAAATCTGTCTTGTTCACACTGCGAACTTATATTCTCCTAGCGAACTACCAAATAGGCACCTGAGGTGCCTCTAGTCTATTAAATCGCCTCTGATATTTTGCATAAGTTCGCAATGCAAATAATTATTCGCAATGCTAATGGTTATTCGTAATGCGAATGGTTATTCACAATGTGAATGGTTATTCACAAAGAGAACTATTCACCTACAAGTTCGCACAGCGAACTTAGGTGCCTTTAGCCACTACCTCATCCATGATGTCCTTCGCCAGGCCTTTGTTGGGGAGTTGAAACAGCGAACATTCACTGGAAGTTTGCACTGCGAACTTAGTTGCCTTTTCTTACTGCCTCAAGTCTGGGAGTGTGCACTGGAGCTTCGCCAGATGTTCGCCCGGTGAACATTCGCTGGCAAGTTCGCAAAGCGAACTTACTGAAGTTTCTTCATTTATTTGGTAACTTGGATCACTTTCTTTGTGTCTTACTTCTTTGATGACTTATTGCTTTTTTTCTGCACAATAACATACAAATTACAAGTACCAAAGTTATTTTCACAATATTTGAAGAATGACAACATTCAAGAATAAAATCCAACAATTCAACATAAAAGAGTTGAAAAATGCCAAGTATAAATGAGAAATATAAGACATGTTTGACATCTAACATATGACTTGACTAAAACAAGCCTTTCCATGAATAAAAAATATAAACAAGAATATATTTTGCTTGTTATACTATTATTATTTATTATACTCTCTCACAGCCATAATAGTCATCTTATTTTCTTATTTCACACACTTGAAAAATTAATTAATTTCTAAGTGTATAAATTAAAGTGAAACAATTAATGAACTGGTTTATTGCCATAAATATTCAAATTAACTATCATAAGAGAATCAAAACTCCGATGTCTTGATGGGATCGAGGTTTCATTGATAGTGTTCATGGTGTAGCCGATCTTTTGTTGTGTGTTGTTTGATCCAATTATCTCCTAAAATAGCTCATAATTCACTATCTTGAGCCTTTTGAACAATGTACCTGTTGTTATTCATCAAGAAAAAATGGTACAAAGCAGGGTCCTCGTAGATTTTGGATCTGGCTTCCAAATTACTCTTCAATAGATCCATAATCAAATGCATCTGCACTGAGAGAGAGGAAGAAGAATGCATTATATCCTCAATTTTGGGATATTTCTTCAGCGGACGCCCATAGTCCTCTTCTAAAACTTACTCCAAGGTCTTCCGCGAGTGACTAGCAGCATGAAGGCAGTTCATCATGTAATGTGTAATTGGGTGAAGTCCGCCTCCGGGAACTGCTACCTTTGCTGGATCATGGCGAATCAGATTAGCCAACTCCGTGAAAATACCTCTGATCGCTTCCCCCAATCTCTTCCAAGTTGTTGCGACTTCTTTTTGTAGCGTCCAATTGTATTGACCACGGAACAAAAACTCAAACTCAGGAATTAGGTCTCGCATTGTTTCAAACATGTCGAGGACTCTAAACAACCGCTCAGGTGATCTGCTTCCTATGGCTATAGCATCAGTAAAATTTAGCAGCTAAAGTGTGGATTCCTTACAAACATCCATAAACGATAAATCAGCGGAGGAGGTGAACCCAAAGAAAACCTGATCACCTAGTTGTCTTTCCCCGGGGAATAATATCTTCAAAGCCACGTTGGATACGTCAATCCAGTTTTCAATCTCATCTTCAATTTCCTTCCATGACAACATTAGAAAGTCTTCGATGCTGAGTTTCTTGAACCCTAAGCTTGAAAGGCTTTCTACCAAACATTCCCTCTGGCAACTGAAATACAAATCGGAGAAATCTTTCTCAAACCCGTGGCTAACCATCATCTTCTCTGTTTTGTGAAGGTTGTTGATTGTTTCAGGTGGCAAGTCAATCATTAGATTCAATTTTTCCTTCTGTCGAAGCACTCCTTCAAAATTAGGGTCTGAAATCCTATATTCATAATCATCACCAAGGTTTCCTTTCAACTGCTTCAAAAGCAGGTCAACATGATTTGAATTTTCATGCTGTAGCAACTTCATATGATTACTGAATTCTTCTACCATGGTATTAGTACTGACCAGTTGTGGTGAATCTGAATGTACTTTGTGAGATATTGGTTCGAACTCTAGTATAATCTAAGGTAGCTTCTTGGTTCGTCAATTCAACAGATGTTCAACATGAATTCGAAGGCCGCTCACATGTTTTTGTCGAAGTAGTGTATGCTGTAGTCGAAGTAGGGTCAAGCATACAGTTGTCAGAAATGCTAGATTTGTTAGCATGTTGAATTGGGAATGTTTGTTATGTCTAATTGTTTAAGTTAGCTTGTACCCTAAGTTAACTTGTGTAATGGGCCTGTGTGTAAAAAAGTCCATTAGTTTAGTATGTTAGGTTTTATTATAAATAACATACTAGTCTCTCATCATAAGTGTGGAAAATCCTAATTAGGGTGAGGGGGTTATTTGTTATCCTTAAGTACTTGTAATCTATTTTAAAGAGAATGTAAATAATAGTAGTTATAACCAATCCTTGTTGTTCTTCTTCTTTTACCATTTTTCCACCCTTGTTTGTTTCTTGATCATAAAGAAACAATTTATACTTTGTTTTCCAAGGCATCAGATTTCACAACAAATTGGTTCGATGAGCATGGAGGAAGATTCCTTCAACAAAGTATGAGATTGAAAAGTTCACTTGAGTGAACAATTTCGGTCTGTGGCGCTTGAAGATGAAATCCCTACTGGTTCAACAGGGTTGTTTGGAAGCATTGGGGGGAGATGCAGCCATGGACGCTACATTAACGGAGAAAGAAAGAACGAGTATGGTAGAGAAAATCCACAACGCCATCTTATTGAGCCTTGGTGATAAGGTTCTACAACAGGTTTCGAAGGAGATGACGACGTCAGGGTTATGGGTGAAACTCAAAAGTTTGCACATGACCAAATCATTGGTCAATCACCTCTACTTGAAGCAAGCTTTGTATTCATTCAAGATGAGTGAAGACAAAGTTTTGGCTGAGAAGTTGGATTTGTTCAACAAGTTGATTCTTGATCTTCAAAATATCGATGTCAAGATTGATGATGAAGATCAAGCGCTGTTGCTGCTGTGTGCTTTGCCCAGATCACATGCTCACTTCAAAGAAACTTTCTTGTATGGAAGGGAGTCTCTGAACTTTGAAGAAGTTGAATCATCACTGTATTTGAAGGATTTGAGCGAACGAAAGGAGCACAAGCCATCTTCGACTGGTGAAGGCCGGTCGGTCAAGCCAAAATTCTCAAAGAGGGATGACAAGTTTGACAAGAAAAAGGGTAAAAGTCAACAGAAGTCTTATAGTGGTGATGCATCTGGAATTCGATGTTATCACTGTAAGAAAGAGGGTCATACAAGAAAACTATGCCTTGAGCGCCTGAATAATCATAGAGGTAAGGACAGTGGCAATGCAGTTATTGTGCAAGATAATTATGAATCATTTGACGTCCTTGTGGTTTCGAGCATCAAATCTTGCAAAGAGTGGATTATGGATTCAGGATGTACTTGGTATATGACTCCAAACAAGAATGCGTTTGAAGAATTATGTGATCAAGATGGTGGATCAATGCTGTTGGAAACCAATAAAGCTTGCAAGATTACAGGTATTGGATCTGTAAGATTCCAGCTCCATGATGAGTCAATAAGGCTATTGAATGGTGTTAGGAATGTACCTGACCTTAAGAGGAATTTAATTTCTCTTGGTGAAATTGACAAGAAAGGATATGTTTTCAAAGGAGAGCAAGGTATCCTGAAAGTCATGAAGGGGTTGAAAAAAGTCTTAAGAGGCATGAAGAATCAAGGCTTGTATACCCTTGAGGCTGAAGTTGTAAGTGGTTTGACAAATGTTGCATCCACGAAACCCTTGTCGAAGAAATAAATTTGGCACATGAGATTGGGCCATGTCAGTGAAAGGGGTCTGGTCGAATTGGGGAAACAAAATCTGCTTAGGGGAGACAAAGTCGAAAAACTGAAATTTTGTGAACCCTGTGTACTTAGAATATCTTGCGGAGTGAAGTTCAATAAAGGCAAACAAAGAACACATGGATCCTTTGATTACATCCATGCTCATCTTTGGGGGCCTGCGAGGTGTCCATCACATTCAGGCGTAAGGTATTTTCTATCCATAGTTGATGATTATTCTAGAAAGTTATGGGTATTCATCCAAAAGACTAAGGATGAAACTTTTGATAATTTTAAAGGCTGGAAGAATCTGGTCAAAAATCAGACTGGCAGAAACGTCAAGAGGTTGAGAACCGACAATGGCCTTGAATTTTACAATGAGGCGTTCGACAAATTTTGTGTTGCCTCGGGTATTGCAAGGCACAAAACTACTGTGCGTACTCCATAACAAAATGGTTTGGCGGAAAGGTTTAATAGAACTATTTTGGAAAGAGGTAGATGCATGTTGACTAGTGTTGGGTTAAAGAAGGTGTTTTGGGCTGAGGCTGTTTCGACAGCAACATATCTGATGAACAGATGTCCTTCGAATGCATTAGATATGAAGACACCTGAAGAAGTTTGGTCAGGACATTCACCAGATCTCGACAAATTGAGAGTATTTGGATGCGTGGCCTATGCTCACATTAGGCAAGACAAGGTCGAACCTAGAGCTCTAAAATGCATGTTCATGGGATACCCTGAAGGAGTCAAAGCTTATAGGCTATGGTGCCTAGAGTCAGGTCACAGGAGGTGTATCACCAATCGAGATGTAGTTTTCAATGAGGCTGAGATGGCCTTCAAGAAAACTGATGATGCTGACGAAGAGCTGGAACATGGAGAGATTCCTGTTGAGGTGGAGCATGTTGATGCTGAATTGTGTATCCCATATGAATTCGAAGAAGAAGCAGAAGATACTGAGGAAGTTGAGGAAACTGTCAATGACTACCTATTGTCAAGAGATAGGTCAAGGAAAGTCATCAAGCCACCTAAAAGATTTGGGTATGTAGGTCTTATAGCTTATGCCTTAATCTATGCAAGTGAAGTTCTAGACGAATAACTTAGAGACTATAAGGAAGTTATGAGGAGTCGAAATAAGATTGAATGGCTGAAGGCCATGGATGATGAGATGAAATATATTCATTATAACAACACCTGGGAACTTATCAAGAAACCTGCTGGAGTCAGATTAGTCAGCTGTAAGTGGATTTTCAAAGTTAAGGAAGGAATCGAATGAGTGGCGTTGAAGAGATACAAGGAAAGATTGGTCGCTAAGGGTTTCACTCAGAAAAAAGGTGTTGACTTCAATGATGTGTTCTCTCCTGTTATGAAGCACAGTTCCATTCGAATGTTGCTTGCCACGGTGGCACAGTTCGACCTTAAACTATAACAGATGGATGTGAAGATTGCATTCTTATATGGTGATCTAGATGAAATAATCCTTATGAGGCAACCTGAAGGGTATGTCGAAAGGGGGAAATAAGATTATGTGTGCAAGCTGAAGTGATCTTTATATGGAGTGAAACAATCTCCTCGATAGTGGAATAGGAGAATCCACAAGTTCATGACACACATAAGTTTCATTAGAAGTCAGTTAGACCACCGTGTTTACTTCAGATTTCGACCTGGTAATTTATTTGTTATTTTGTTGCTTTATGTGGATGATATTCTAATAGCAAGCAATAATGTCGAAGATGTAATGAGGGTGAAGGTTGAACTCAATAAGGAGTTCGATTGAAGGATTTGGGAGTTGTGTTCAGGATTCTTGGGATTAACATTCGAAGAGATAAAAAGTAGTCAAAATTATGCTTATCTCAAGAGGCATACTTACGGAAGATTCTCAAAAAGTTTGGTATGTCGAATTCAAAGCCTGTTGTGACTCCGACAAACCCTCAATTCAAGCTGAGTATGGATCAGTGTCCTAGTACCGATGTTGAAAGAGCTTATATGAATAGCATTCCATATGCTAGTATAGTGGGTTCTTTGATGTATGTTATGGTCTGTACTAGACCTGACATAGCATATGCAGTAAGTCTTGTAAGCAGGTACATGGTGAATCTTGGAAAGGCTCACTGGAAAGCATTGATGTGGATTCTAAGGTACATAAACGGGTCTCTGAACATAGTCCTAATTTAGGGTGGAACCTTGGGTGAAGATAGTAAAGCAGAAATTAAAGGATATGTCAACTTAGACTATGCAGGTTGTATGGATTCTAGAAAATCTATTTCTGGATATGTGTTCACTATGTTCGGCACAACAATCAGTTGGAAAGCAACACTTTAGAAGGTTGTTGCCTTATCAACCACTGAAGTAGAGTATATCGCCCTAACTGAAGCTGTGAAGGAAGCATTGTGGCTTGAAGGTTTTGCAAAAGAGATGAAACTTCAAGGCTGAGTTATCACTGTTAAATGTGATAGTCAAAGTTCAATACACTTGTCAAAGAATTCAGCCTATCATGAGCGAACCAAGCACATCAATGTGAGGTTGCATTTTGTCAGAGGGGTATTTGAGCATGGAGAAGTCCAAGTTCTAAAGGTTTTGACATATCATAATGTTGCTGATATGATCACCAAGACATTGGCCAGTTTCAAATTTTTCCACTGTATGCAATTGATAAAGCTGCATGAAGAAACCTAGTTTATTCCTTGATGTTATAGAGATTTTTCCAAGGTAGAGATTTGTGAGATATTGGATCGAACTCTAGTATGATCGAAGGTAGCTTCTTGGTTCGTCACTTCGACAGATGTTCAGCATGCAGTCGAAGGTCGTTCACATGCTGTTGTCGAAGTAGTGTATGATGTATTCGAAGTAGGGTTAAGCATACAGTTTCCGTAAATGCTAGATTTGTTAGCAAGTCGAATTAGGCTTATTTGTTATGTCCAAATGTTTAAGTTAGCTTGTACCGTAAGTTACCTTGTAATGGGTAATTGTTAAAAAAAACCCATTAGTTTAGTATGTTAGGTTTTATTATAAATAGCATACTAGTCTCTCATCATAAGTGTGGCAAATCCTAATTAGGGTGAGAAGGTTATTTGTTATTCTTGAGTACTTGTAATCTGATTCAAAGAGAAAGAAAAGAATAGCAGTTACAACCAATCCTTGTTGTTCTTCTTCTTTTACCATTTTTCTACCCTTGTTTGTTTCTTAATCATAAAAAAACAGTTTATACTTTGTTTTCCCAGGCATCAGATTTCACAACAAACTTCAATAACTACAAGACTATTTTCATCTAAAAAACTATTAGGTTGTTCATTATTCATGGAAGAAAAACAAAAACGAAGAATAATCAGCAGGTAGCTGAAACATGCTCCGACAGTGAACAACATCATTTTAATTTTCCTTAGGTGTACAAGTAGACAACCAAGGAAGAAATATAGAAGTTCGATTTTGAATCCGCACTGAGTTTTCCTCCTGGACAAGCTGAGTGACACGATAGCAAAGGAAACACATGAAATGAGGCTATATGCATCTGGTTTCCCATTCACCACATTGTCAAAGAAAAATGAATATACAGAGGTGATTGTTAATACCAAAAATGTTGTGTGAGCTTTAAACCGAAGAGTTCTTGAGTGTTGCCATATCTTTGCAAGTAAAATCGTGAGGCTGATGATGAAGCTGAATACGCTGTAAAGAAAAATCTTCAAGAGATTCCAATCTCCAAAGAGATAGTTGAAGGAAGAGCTGAGAGCATAACAGAGCAGTCCAACAATAACTGAAGTAAAGCCTACAAATCTCCACACTTCTGGCTACATCACCCATATCCAGATTTGAATGAAATGGGGGCCATGTTGTCTTAAATTCTCAAATGTGTAAGAATTTATTTCACATATGGAATGAGAATGACAACAAACAATTTAAATTCGGGTGTGAGAAGCTAACTCTATTTCTGCGGAAATTTCAAAGAATTAGACCTAAGCTATTTACATTCTCCAGGCAGGTTCCATTGATTTTTCCATTTTTTAAGTCCCAATTTGTTTTATGATTATTTCTAATGAGTTACGAGGCAAGTTCCAACCCAAGATAAGAAAAATCTCATCTTCAAATCAATTGTTCCATCAATGATGGTCCTTAGACTATAGTATTTATAGAGAGCTCTTACCTTTATCCTTTGTAATTCTCTTATACTAATGTGTATTGGAATATTTTGAATTAAGAATAAGATATTTATATGGCTAGGGGTGGCAAAATGGGCCGTCCGCCCTGCCTTAAGCCCGCCAAGTGGAAATGAGTATAAAAATCTAGCTCGTCCCGCTAAGGTGGCGGGTTGGCAGGCGGCGGGCTTTCCCGCCTATTTATTTATTTATTTATTTATTTTCATTTTTTAATAGATTAATAGGTTTGTTTTTATATTTCAATTAGATTTTTCACTTATTTTTTAGAACAATTTTTATAAAGCATTTTTTAAACAAATTTTACTTCAAAAAATATTGCATATATTCTCAAATAAATGTATAAAATAAAACCATGGAGAATTGGAATTAACTAAGAAAAGGACCGTTTTAAGGTGGGACAAGTTGAACGAATAGGTGCGGCGGGCTTTCGCAGGTGGCGGGTTTTGACGGGGTGGGGTTTGGCGGGTAGCGGTCTTTAGCGGGGCAGACTTTGGTGGGCGGCAGGCCCAAAATTCTAACCCAACCCGCCATTTTTCGACTGGGGCGCGGGCAGGCCCGGCGGGCCACGACCCATTTTTCCATCCTATATATGGCTGTCTTATTTCAATAATGAGTACAATTGTTACTACATGATCAAATAAGAAAAATGTTTTTACAATATACTTGTCGGATATTTATTATAGCTGCATTGCACACAGACGATTTTGACTGATCAGGTTATATAAGGACCAAAGTGCGCCATTTTAGGTATTTAAATTCATTCTCACTATTGAAATATAAGAGAGTGAGAGATATTTGAATAAAACGCGTGTTTAAAAGAAACTATTAAGACTTTACACTACTACAGAAAACACCTATCACAACAGTTAGAAAAGGAATACCACCACGCTGGACCAACCGTTGTGAGATAAAGTGTGATTGTATGTATGATGTTTTCCACCACGGTCGTGCGACCGTGATTATAAGTCAAGTAGCGCGCTAACTACCACAATGGTTACTTTAAACAACCATTGTTGTATGTCTCAACCTATCACAATGGTTACTTTAAACAATCGTTGTTGTATGTCTTTTAAGAAAATAAAAAAATGCAGTAGTAGAACAACAACAACAAAAACAAAAATAAGAACAACAAGAATAACAAGAACTACAACAAGAACAACAACAAAAACAACAACAAAAATAAGAAAAATGACAACAATAACAAGAAGAACAAGAAGAAGAAGAAGAAGAACAACAACAACACCAACAATAACAACAGCAAAAACAACAATAAGAACAACAACAAGAACAACTAGAATAACAACAAGAACAACAAGAACAACAAGAACAACAAGAATAACAACAAAAAGAACAATAAGAACAACAACAAGAACAACACCAACTAACATTGCTAACTTGAATCCATGTTTTCCTTGTCTCATTCAAGTTGGAGAAGAGGTAATGGAGTTTTGAAATTTATTAATGAAAGAAATGATGCTTTTGAGTTTTGTTAATGGAAGAAATGATGTTTTCAAGCTTGCTTTAGTGGAGAAATAAAGCGTCGTAAATGGAAGAATATATTTGGAGGTAGAAGATGAAGTTCGTCTAAGTTGGAAGTTCATCTAAGTTTTAGTTTCACGCGGATCACTAATGGTAGTGTCTTGAGCGTTGATACTCACTGAATGTAGGACAAAAATTTGTTTAAGAATGGTGAAGAAACTCAATAAACACGCTTATATTTCTAACCTATCATAAAAAGTGGCTTAAAAATAAATATAAACAAAATTGTAGGTTCCAATCTATCACAAAGGTTACTTTAAACAACAGTTGTTGTATGTCTTAATCGATCACAACTGTTACTTTAAACAACCGTTGATATATATCTTTTACTAAATCAATAAAAACAAAACTGTAGGTGCTAGGATTCAAACTCATGACCAAACACCACTTTTCACCACGGTTGTGTAATACCCAGTATTTGACAAAATGCTCTAAATAACATAAGTTGTGATCAACTGGGTTCTGGTGTGCTGTGAGAGTTATCTATTGAGATAATTAGAGCAATCGATGAGCTCAATTTTGATTTAATTAATATTATCTGACTCCGAGGTTTTATTAATTGATACATTAGAGGCATTTTGGATACCCTTAATTTTGGACATCACACCAAGTTAGTCTTACTAACTTCTCATGTTACTACTTTGTGCCTTTGTTACATTTTGTGGGAGAAGTATTAAAGAAGGAAAAGAAAGGAAAGAAAAGATAGTAAGAGAAAAGGGAAAGAAGAATATAGAGGAAGAAGAGAAAGTAGAGAGAAAGAAGAAGAAACCCTAGAAGAAGAGGAAACTTCACCATTCATCAACAAATTATCTCATCTTCATCATCAATAAATTCTTCGTCATTATCTAGAGGTGGGTTCTAGTTAGACACTTAGGTTATAAATTTCTAGATAGAAATGTGTGAGTTGGATTTGGTAAGAATTCTTCTTTCCTTGAAAATACCATGTTTCTTGTTGTGTTCATGATGTTGGTGTTGGATGGTTGCTTCAATGTTGTTTTATACATGAAATGTTGATATTAAGGGTTGGAATAAAGTTGGGTGAATGGGGTTTGAAAAACCCTTTGGAACTGTCCATATTATGCTGAAGATTCTGGAATTCATAGAGCAGAAGGAAAGCATGACAGTTTGTCATGCTCGCACTGACAGCTGAAGGCGAGGCGAAGGAGAACACTCGCCCAAGGCTCGCGCAACGACCACTGAGCCCTTTTGCCACTGCCTTTGATTTTTCTGTCTCGCCCAGAGTTCGCACAACTTACACCCGTAGTTCCCCGAACTACAGAGCTCTGATTTCTTCATTGCACCGTGAGGATACGTAGGCACAGGATTGTAAAATCCTAGCGAGATACCTTTTTTCTTTTCCACCCTTTTCCTTTCAACCCTTTAACCGTTGTTCTCTGAACTACGTTTGCTCTAATTTCCCCATTGCACTATGAGGATATGTAGGCACGAGACTGTGAAGTCTTGGCGAGCACCCTAATAAAAACATCAACCATTTCCCCCTTAGCAAGTAATCCTTAGATTCGACACCCATTCGCGCATAGACTACCTAGATGGTTCTCGTTGAATACAACAAATGTGAGAGTTGCTAATACCTTCCTTGCATAATCGACTTTCGATCCCAGTTTTGGTTGCGATGACCATACCCTATCCTTTTCTAATCCCTTTCGTTTGTGGGTTTTATCAATATTTTCCCGTTCTCTCTTGGGGAATAAATAAATTTCGGTGGTAACTCTGTTAAGTCCATCCTGCGGGCGTGCGATTGCGCATTGCGAGGTTCTCCTCTCATTTTTCAAGGTACGAGAGAGACGGGCTGAACTAATCTTATCCATTGAAGAAAAACTATCACCGTAATCAAGAAAAAATGTTTATGTAAATCCTTTGGCTACCAAACGGGTTTTGAAACAATCGATCTGACCATTTGGTCCAACGTTCACTGTATAAACCCATCGACATACCATTGTAGTTTTGTCTGGAGGTAAAGTAACAATGCCCTAAGTGATATTTGATTGCAATACAATCATTTTTTCCACCATCGCCTGACGCCAATTGGGATCAGTCATAAGTTCACTTATAGACTGAGAATGACTTAGGTTGTGTGTGTATTGGGTGGGTGCGGAGATGCATCTCCGAAATCTGAGGGCTTTTTAGTATTTTCATGTGGTGTACTAGTAATATATATGGTGCATTAAGAAATTCCCTACAAATAATAAGGTTAGACCCAAATTAAGTTTAATATATCAATATTTTTTGGTTCTGTCTATTTATTAATTCTTCTTTGACTAAGTGGTGAATGGGAAGCATATAATCTCATTTCACGTGCTTCTTTTTCTACCATGTCTCCTAGCTTGTCGAGGCAAACTCGGTGTGGATTTGAAGTCATACTTCTTTACTTTTTCCTTGGTTGACTAATAATAAGCTTTCATTAAGGTCATGCCCACGAACCTTAGTACAATCTGATCTTGAGATTTTACACATGCTTATCACCAGCCTAAATGAAAGGTTTAACCCAGGTTTAGGTGACAAACCATTTAGATATTTTCCATACTTATTTCAATAACCAAACAAAACTTTTTCTAACAAAGTTCTAAGAACCAAAACAGATATTTAATGATTGATTTATCTCACAAAGCAAACTCAATTTCCCAAGAGTATCACACTCTCTAGAATTATAACAACGTCATGACCAATACAATTTCTTCCTCACAAGTTGTGTTTCTCTCGAAAAGCACCAAGGTAACTTTAAGAGAGAGGGAGAAAATAGAGAGATAAATTCCAAAGAAAATAGATGGCTTCAAATATAGGTGTCAAATGAAGAGGAGGCGGCCTTGCTTTATATATGAGATAAGGAAAAAAATAATCAATGGGAAATTTCAATGTGCCAATTGATTAGTTTATTGTCTCAATCAATTTGATGACTAAATTTAATCGATTACCTTGCCCCAATATGGAAAGATTGGATAGAGAGTTATTACTAGTTATAAAGATACAATCCTAATCGGTTTGTTAATCATTTAGGCATTTCCAGTCGATTAGCTTAAGTACCAAATTACTTTGGTAGTTAAAAAAAATATTCCAATCCGTTGGCTTATGGTCCCAATCGATTAGGTGGTTAAAAAAAATCTTCCAGTCAATTGGCTTAAGGTCCTAATCGAGTGGTGAATTAAAAAATGATTCAAAATGGTAGCTGACAATATCATAATCAATTAGATCAGGATTGAAAACATTTAAAGATATTTGATAGACAAAATGAGGTTGTGTGTGTGTATGTACTACAAATAACACATCTAATGTGGGCGGTGAAATGCATTTAACCTCAAAGGGAGACATGAAAAGCAATCACTTTTCACCTTGGTGTTTTTAAAATCGATGTTAAAAATTAAAAAGTCGTGGGTTCAATATCCAACATCAGCAATTTTATAATTTTCAGAACTGGATAGTGCGCCCAATAATAAAACACAGTATTTTGTAAAGCCGAGGTAATATCTCAATGTTATTACCTCAGTTTTATATAAACACCGAGGAGATATGTTTTTTTGTACTGTCATCTGCACATGTATTAGAGAACCATATTCCTAAATATAGAACCACATTTTGCAAATTCCGTAAGCACTTATAGTTTGAACAACATTTAAAACTAATTAAGTCAATCAATAACATCTTTAAATATATGGTACAATGATTAAAAGAGTAAAATGATTAATTATAAATTTCAAAGGGATATAAAACATTTACTTACTACTTTTCCCATATGCACTCTCCGTGATCACGAAGAATAACATGCACATCATTGTAGCGTACGATTTTTGTCGATGACACGACCACCTTATCGCAATGGGATTTCCTCACCTGAGTGGGAGGAATGTTGGTTGCTACTTTCTAATTTCTTATTTTATCCCGTGAAGCTGGAAGGGAAAGGTAAAGCTATCTAAAACTAACCTTGCACGCATTTGTTTAACTGAACGAACTCTTGACAAAGATGGGGGAGTCCGGGGTCAGGTTATACAATAGGGAGTTGTCAATTACCCATCCTATACATGGTTATCCATGAGATGATAGTTTAGGTTCTGCTTTGGTACTTGATTGTGTTTGTCTGGAAATGGGAAAGTTTCTTCTTTGTGGATGTCTGAGAGAGAGAGAGAGAGAGTATTTTTTTGTTGTTTTTCGAGTTTTCTGATTTTTTTGGTAAGGTCAGGCACCTAAGGTTTTTGATAAGTATGCTCGCTAAAATTTTGCAATCTTATGCCTACGTATTCCCTATTATGAAGTATAGGGAAATCAGAGAGATCGTAGTTCCTCCTATTCTAAGAAAGAAACAGATGTCTGGTGTCTTGTTCAAAGCCCAAGATTAAAGCTAAATGTTGTTTTTGTGTGTCTTGTTCAAAGCCCAAGATTGAAGCTAAAAGGTTTGATTGAGAGAGAATTTGTCATCTCTAAAGGAAGGTATCTCATCTGTTTATCATAGTGTTTGAGTGACTGGTTGTAAAGGAGAATTACTTTAACTGGAATGCATGGAGACAAGCAATGCCCTAATTACCTTTACAGGGTGATTTGTCCTGAAGGAGAAAATTTTAACTCAGTGTGAGCAATGCCATTTTTCCTTAGGAATTCATGCTAAGAGAGGGACATTGGCTTGGATGTTTGTATCTAGAGCCTTGCCACTTACAACAATTAGATGATGTTTTAACCAGGATAATGAGGGACAGACAACTTGGATGTTTGTATCAACAAGTGTGGCACTTACATCATTTATCTGGAATTAGGGTTTTTGTTTTGATTGACTGTTTGGATGTGATATATAGAGAATCATCTTCCTGCAGAGATTTTGATTTCCTCTGAGGGAATGTTGATTTTTGTGTGCCTTGATTAAAGCCCAAGGTTGAAGCTAAGAGGTTGATTGGATTCCACTGGGGAAATCATTGTACAAAGCCTAAGAGGAGGTTGGGGATTGATTGACTCAACAAGAGAGTGTTTATTTGTGTCTTGTACAAAGCCCAAGATTGAAGCTGAAAGAGAATTGACTCTTTTGGGGAAAAGGTTCTATCTGTCTTGTACAAAGCCCAAGATTAAGGCTAAAGAGGTTTGACTTCACTGGAGCTTATCTGTCTTGTACAAAGCCCAAGATTGAGGCTGAAAAGTTTTTGACTCAATAAGAGAGTGTTTTAGGTGTCTTGTACAAAGCCCAAGATTGAGGCTGGAATATTAACTGACTCTACTGGAGAGATATTTAGGGGGTGCCTTGTATAAATCCCGAGATTGAGGCTGACTGCTGAGGAAAAATCATTATACAAAGCATAAGAAGAGGCTGGTTGTGGAATTTTTTTATATAAAGGCTAAGAGGAGGCTAGCTTTTGCTGAGGATTATTGACATCCAAAGACAGGTTCAAATTGGGGAATTGAACTTTAGTTGGGGATTACAGAAAAGTTGACATATCAGATGCCTTGAGGTTCTGATTCTGTTGGGGATTTTGTTAACATTGAATTAACAGTAATTGACCCTGACTGGGGAAAATTTAAGGGAAGGTTTTGTGAAACCTGATGGTTTTAACTCTGTTTTGGTGATTTGATCAGATGATCAGGGTTATTTCCTGTTCTTTAAGGAAAAAGGGTTTTATTGAAATCCAACAAAAGGAACAGGATGAGACTGTCCAAGTCTACTATTATGAAGGGATTGGTTCTCAGCTGATGAATGATCTTTGTATGATGCCCAAGAGAAGGATGGTATGTTAAGGGATGAATTTCAACCATAAACTGGTCTGATATTTTTGACACAGGAAGACAGCTCTATCAAATGATGACCAAGTTCTGTCTTATACCTTTAAGAGGTCTCTGGGTCCTTGTACTAAGCCCAAGAGGAGGCATGAGAACTTCTAGGAAGCCTGAGGGTCCTTGTACAAAGCCCAAGAGGAGGCTGAGGATGCTTTTAGGAAGCCTGTGGGTCCAAACTTAAAAATGTTCAAGAAAGGTTTCACTAGGAATTAATCCTTTCTTGTGTGAACAGTTCTTGAGTTTGAAGAAATTTAAGAGAAGTTTCACCGGGAATTAATCCTCTCTGGGGGAAATTGAATTTCTTTGACAGTTTCTAAGAGTGACAGTCTGAGAAAAGTTTCACCGGGAATAATGCCTTTCTCTTTGTTCCATATTGTTTAAGCCCAAGTGAAGGCAAGACTGTATCTGGTAATCCTATGGGGATCTAGTTTTGACTGTGTTGAAAGAGTGACCAACTGGATGTAATCTAAATTCTAGACTTAGTTGTTGGGGAAAACTCTAAACAGATATACAAGTATATAAACAGTTGATATATGACAAGTATTTAAAAGGATATGAAAGAAGGACTTATAGGTGAGCAAGCTTCCAGCAATACAGTTGTGTATATAAAGCATATAAATGAAAGTAGATAAAAACTTATAGGTGAGCTAGCTTCCATAGTTGTAATGTTAGTTGTTCAAGAAATTGAAGAAAATTTTGATAACAACTTATGCAATTGATTTTAAATCTCAAAGAAATTTATTTGAAAAGAAATTTAGGGCTTATTCAACATGAGATGCCCAGATATATTTTGTTGAAAAGGTGACAATAACGTCGTAGTTTGAAAAAGTACAGAGGGACTTATACATTGAATGAGGCCCAAGTTTATTGTATTTACAAAGAGGATTGGGTCTTAAACTCTATTAGAGGCCCAACATTTATTTTTGTACAAAATATAGGGCTTATAACTCAAGGAGAGGCCCAGAAGAAAAAAACAATGATCACACTGTCGTTTTGAAAACTGTATTGGGTCTTATACAATGACTGAGGCCCAAAATTATTTATGTACAAAGAAGGATTAGGTCTTACACTCTATTAGAGGCCCAAAAGTGTTTTTTAAGAAAAGAAATGAGACTTATAGCTCAAGGAGAGGCCCAGTTATTTTGTTTTGAACTGGCGATCGCGCCGAGATTTTTGAAATCGCAGTGGGTCTTATACAATGACTGAGGCCCAAAAAGGTTTTGGTTAAAAAGGGATTGGGTCTTACACTCTATTAGAGGCCCAAAATGTTTGAAAAATGTAATCGTGAGGGTGGAAATGATCAAAACCCTAATTTGATTAAAAATGGAATTAATTTTGATTAAAAATTAATAAAATTATTGAAGATTATCAAACATGTGAAAAAATGAATTGTGATCTTGGATCAATGTTTCAAAAATCATGTTTTTATCCATAAAATGATTAAAAATCATTTAAATTTGGCAAATCAAGAGAAAGAAATATTTTAAATGTTTAAAAAACAAATAAAAATTAATTCTTTGCAAAATATCAAATATATGATATAAATAATAATTTTGGGAAATTTTTGTAAAATAAAATATTTTAACATTTTTGTGAATTTTGAAAAAAAGAATCAACTCAAAATCATTAAAATTCAGAGAGAAATTAATTTTTGAATCAATTAAATAAAATAACAAAACTCAAATATTCAAAAAATTCAAAAAATGGCGCCAAGAACACGCGCGTGTTCTGATTTTTGCAGATTTGCAAAATTCATGATATCTCACTGATTATTTGATGATATCACACAATCCAAATATCAAACTTGCTCGTTTTTAACCCACGATCATGACTATGGTATTTAATTTCATTTATTTTAAGTGTGGAGTGAGATAATCGTGAAGAACACAGATGAACCCTAATTTGCACAAACCAATATGAAATTCCATATACGATTGATTCATAGCAATTGATTGAGGAAAAATGATCTATAAACATCCAGAAACACAATGGTAACTTGAAAACATGTTTATGATACATGCATTAATGAGTTTGAAAGTTTGAGGCTTACCTCTGCAAGTGAGAATCAAATTCTGATTTGGAGGTGTTGTAAATTGGTTCCAATGATCTGGACAACTTCCTTAGGTGCCAAGGATTGTGTCTGAATGCTTAGAGTGGTTTGAAATGAGCTGGAACTTGATATGGTACCTTAATTGCAACTCTGTCAAGAACTTGAATAGTTGGCTGGTGATTTTGTGAAATTGGTGTTCCAGATGTGATTTGGTCTTATGGATCACTCATATATGATGTTTACGAGGTGTTGGCATGATTGGTTTGGTTTGAATCACTCTTAATTTCAAAACCCGATAGTGACTTGGTTTAAAAGGCAAAAATTGAAGTGAAAGTGTAATTTTGAGTAAAGCCTCAGTTTGGGGGCTTTGGTGTGCTTAAACTGAGGACAAATGAGCTCTATTTATAGTGTGTCAAGTTTGTTTTGGTATCAATAGTGAATGGCAACTGCAACATGCTTTTCTTCAATGGTGATCAAATGGAATCTTTGGTCTTCACTAGCCATTGACTTGAGTCAATGGAGCAGGCCTGTGGTCTTCTGATCTTGGAGTTTATCTTGACTCATTCAGTTGGTTTTGTCTCAGTCCATGCTAGCTTGATGCATCAATTGAATGCTCCTTGCCAAATTTGAAGTTTTTGGATTTTTCATTATTGAATCTCATATGCCAACATTGATGGTTTCTTGACTTGCAAGGCTGGTGGTTCAGAGATCTTTACTTCAATCTGATCCTCATTGATTTGGGAAGATGACAAAATTGTACAAAGAACTCGTGTGGCACAAGAAATGCACACAATCTGCCTAATGCTGCCATGAAGACAGTTTGCATCAAGGTATTTTGTAAGATTCATAACTCCTAGCTCAGATGGAGTTTGATTGAGTTCTTGGACATTTTGGAAAGCTGATGTATCCTACTTCAATATGATGTCTAACTTTGATTTTGAATCAACTTGAATTACAATTAAAAATGCCTCTACATTTTGGATAAAGTAAGACAGATTCTCACTTAGTGAAAATTTCACTAAGTGTTGGAAAAAATGTCATTTTCATGTTTTTGTGATTTTGATCAATCCATAAATCATGATCCATAAAGATTTGGAATTTATTGTAGTTGACACTTTTAAATTATGTCAGATGGAATTTCATTTGAGCTTTGAATGGGAAAAAAAGGCCTTAGGGTTTGGGAGATATGGCCTTGCAAAGTTGGTACCCTAGCCACTTTTTTCCATAACTTAGAAAAATTAAATTTCTCTAAGTTGCCCCTTTTGCAAGTTAACTCACTTTTCTTGTTTTTTCTTGATGAATGATGACTCAAATCACATATTAACATCATTTTAGGGTTGAGGAAGCTTTGGTTGACCAAAAATATTAAAAGTCAAACTTGGTATTGGCACAGTTGGCTTTTTCATCAGATGAAATTTTGACTTTTGTGATCCTTTTGTGAAATCAATCCTTGGGCCTAATTAAACTTTATGTATGGTCTCTAGGGGTGTTTAGGAATGTCTTGGACCCTTTCCCAAGGTTTGGGATCATGAGTAGGTCAAAAGTCAATGGTAGGGTTGACTTTTTCTATAAGAAACCCAAATTTGTGATCAGATGGTTTTGAGTTCTTGTGGCTCATGAATCAAGCTCTTTGAGTCAATCAAATCTTGTAGATGTATCAAAATGATGTGTTTGAGGTCCTTGAAGTTTCAAGTCACGCCTTACTTCACAAGTTAACTCAAGGGTTGAATTAGGTCAAAACCCTAATTCCTGATTTTTTTTATAGATGGTCTTTCAAGGAGATTTTGCCATTGTGGATGGGCTCTTGAGATTATTTTGAGTTTATTGGACCATATATTAAGGCATTGGCTCATGCCCTGATGTAAATTTTCATCTGGAGGCCCTGGTCGACCAAAACCCTAATTTGGTGACACTGCGATCCTGAGGCTTGATCCACTTGGAATGCTGCATACTTATGCTTGATTCTTGATATAGGAGACCTCTTGATCCTTCATGGATGTTTGAGAGACTAGACAAGTTGAAGATTATGTCATTTCTTGATTGATCCTTTGTCTAAGTACTCTGAGAGGGATTAAAACCCTAATCCTTGATTGCAGAGAATGCTCAACAATCCCTGAAGAGATTGATGAGGCATGATGGTATATCCATACTATGGTGATGATTCTCATAATGATGGGAAATCTTGGTGGTCAAAATTTGGGGTATGACAATCATCTGAATCATTTTCTTCAAATGCTTGATTTTCATCAGTATTATCGAGAAGATGTTTACCTTGAAGAACAATTAACTATCTAGTGTTAGAAGGGTCAGTGACATAAAAAACTTGTTTAGAAATGAAAAATTACATTTAGAAATTTTGTATGCACTTCAAGTAATTACATTAAACTTAGGCATACATGACAACCATTTGCAAGGATCTGATGCACTACTCTCTTTGCAAATGAAAAATATGTGGGAAAAATTGAATTCTGATAAAAAAACAAGAAAACCCTCTGCTCTTCCCAAAAGAGACAAACGACTATAATGATTAAAATTTTTCTTCATTTCTCAAGACGGTCACCCAACATTCAAGAATATCAACCATCAGAAGTAATCATTGCAAGCATTAAATCATTAGATGTTTCATCTTCAACCTCTTCTATAAATGCACACTTTCATATACTAATTCTCCTCATCTTCAACCTATTCTTCTTAACTTTCTATAGCAACATGAGTTCTCCATGTTCGAAGGGTAAAAGCATTATCTCAATAGAAGTCATTGTTGAGAACAAAACCAACACCACAGTACAACACCATCAGCAGCCAACTGAGGAGGTCCAGTCATCTGGGCCGTCTGCTGTCAAGGATGCACTGAGGGTGAGGAAGGCCAAGAATAAGAAGAAGATGCTGAAGAAGAAGAAGAGAAAGGTGTCGAGGAAGATTTTTTACTATGACTCAGATGACGGTAGTGAGGAGTGAGTCATAGATTGGGAAGATTCTTATAGTTCTAGAGGATATTATTCCGATGTGGAAAAATTATGTAATCCAAGAATCTTGTACTATTTCCTTTTGAACAATGAAATTAAAAAAAAAAATAGTACATAGCCAACAAAAATAAAGCATAACAACAACAATAATGGGGAATAACAAGAACAACATTAATGGACCAAAGCAATAAAAAGAACAATAACAATAATAATAACATACAGGAGAATAATGGTGAGAGAGTTTTTTCGTTCGCTATGGCTCCTTGGAGAATAAGTGTTCTTTCATTGGCTGGAGAAGATGTGTTCTTTCGCTAGGGCTCAATAAGTGAATAAGATAGTTACTGAGTGATAAAAAACATAAAGAGAATATAAAGAGTATTTATTGCGGTTATACTAAAAACCGAGATAACATATCTAACATAAAATCTATAAAAAATAAAGGCACCTTTTGGGTTTCAAAAAGAATAAAAAAATAGAGAGTATTTATCTCGGTTTTCATGAAAACCGAGGTAACATATCTGACGTAAAATCTATAAAAATTAAAGGTGACTTTTTTGTTCCATATAAAACATAAAACTGCAGAATTTGGGAATCAAATCTAAAACCCTGAACACATATTTATGTCGGATTTTCATAAAACCAAGGTAACAAATTGATTTTTTTCCTTCAAAAAAACAAGGCGTTCCTGTTACATACACCCTTAGTTTTATATTGTTCGTGGTGAAAGCTTCGTCATAAAATGTGTGTGTGCGTGTGTGTGTGTGTGTGCGTGTGTGTGTGTGCGTGCGTGCATGCATGCACACACACATACACACACACACACACTTGCATGGGAGCACGTACATGTGTGTGGGGGTTTGTGGGTGCGTGCGTGTGAGTGTGTGTGTGTGTGTGTGTGCGCGCGCGCGTGCATTTGTATGGGTGGGTGAATTACCTTAGTATCTTAGGAGTTACTACCTTACTTTTGCAAAACTCTAGTCACTCAGACAGACACCACCAAGCGAGTTTTCACATTTTCTCTCTTTCATAACTTTAAGGCCTTCAATTTCCTTTGCCAGATACATCGATCATATAAGCACTTGCATGAAATCTTTAGCGAAGAGTTGGAAAACCATTACCACCAACTTGATGAGGCTTGACATGTCCTTAAGTTTTGTCACCATCATCAGAGAGTTGGAAAACCATTACCACCGACTTTACCGACTTCGACAGTTATTGGTATTGTCGTCACCAAAACATTAGAAAGGTTATCCGTAGGTTCATCAACTACATATATGCAAGCACATAAATCCAAAAAATAATTGTGTCATTTATGGGAATCAAATTTTAATCTCTGCAAATTTCCACAAAGAACCATTTTTTCTTTGATGAAGTTTTATATCACCGATCTCCTTTCTCGAAACACTCATCTCTTTCACAAACAAATTTAATATCAAGCTCCCCAAGCCATGGTAAAATGAAAATTCACCCGATCTATCATCCAATTTGACTCTGCTTTTACGAATGATGAAACTATAAAAGTTTATCCTCCTCCTCTAGAAATAGACTATCTCATTCTAGTAACCTCTCAACCCGTTCCAATGCCATAAGATTTAACTCCTTCAAAGGTCGACCAATGAGCGTTCCAATCTTTTTAGAACTTTGCAACAACCTTTCTAAAGAGAACCTTTGAATCGACCTTCCTCATAATATTTAGTGCATGAATAAGATATGCCCCCAAGCCTTCAGCTTTTGTAAGAAAACATAGGCATGCAGGGAGCCATTGACCTAATAAACAACATTTACAAACTAGTACATCAACAAAACTCTCAATGCTTGGCAAATATGATAATAAGGATTAAATAAAACTTGCAATATGCTCCACCGAGAGATAGCACTGTACGGGATGCGGATTTTCACGGCAACTAAGCTGTCATTCTACATTTGATCCTCATCGACACAACTTTAACGCACAAAGCAACCCCAAGATTGCCAGCTTACAGCCGGAAACAGATACACAAGATTCTTCCACCCGACTCCGAAGGGAGGACTGTCATCACACTCCACCCAAAGCTCATCATTCTCATCACTCACTGACACACTATTGTCGCAACGCAAAAAACAACCGGTGGGAAACAGAGTCGCCACCAAACATTTTTATCCCGACGCTGGAAAGGAAACGGTCGAAGAAACCTGAAGAAGGGAAATGAATGGTCCTGCAACAAAGATCGGGGTTCGGGAGTCGGTTACGTGAAGAGAAGGATTAGCACCCCTCCGCGTCCATCGTACTCAATGGGATCCACGCTTGTTGTTCTGATCAAAATGTGTATATATCTGAAGCTCCACTACTAACTGGAAAGGAATAGAATGAGAAACAAGGAATAGAGGGGAAAATGTATGAAAGGTGACTCGATAGGACTTTGCCGTCCTAGGCCTACGTATTCCCTCGTGCAATGGGAAAGTCAGAGTCAACGTAGTTCGGAGGACTACGGGTGGATGGGGGGAGGTTGCTCGCTAAGACATCACTGTCTTGTGCCTACGTATCCTCAATCGGACGAGAGAGGAAGTCAGACCACTCTTAGTTCGCCCCACTACGGGTGACCTTGTTTGGTGTTTTTTTAGGTGGACGATGCTAACGTTCGTGTTCTAGCAGTTTAGGTGTTGTTGCTCATTGTGTGGAGACTTACGCGTTTACCTGCTTACGGTAGAACGAAAATAGCGTGTCATTACGATTAGAGGGAGTGAGATGAGAAAAGAATCCTGAAGAAAGACGATTGGTTTGTTTATGTCTTTTAGAAGAAGTGTTTTGATTTGTTTTGTTTGCGATATGTATTGTGCTAAAGACTATGACATAGAAGCGAATACTTTGGCAAGGTCGCCCCCAACGGGACGTTTGCAAAACACCCTGGAAGAGTAAAGGAGACCTTCACTAATCATTCCCCATGTGCTTAAGGCTCGTGGCGCACTACACATACGATATTTGTTAAGTGTTTTTGCTTTTTTTCCTTTTAGAGAGAGAAGAGACTCAAATGGTTAAAAGAAAAATCTAAGGGGATCTTCATCCTAGAAGTTGTCACGCAATGATTGATCCTATAGTTGAAATAAGGAAAGGGAATCTTTACCTATGTTAGCATGCTTGGATTGATAACCTAATGTCTATCCTACTTTGAACCTAATCCAAAATTAGATTCAAGCTAGGAACCTTAAGGGAACATGTGATCATACACGAGTAAACATTAGATGATTCAATCACAATTCAACGAAGTAATAAAGAAGAAGTGAGATGAAAGAGGATTCTCATAAGAGTTGATGTCAATGTAAAGTTATACAAGTGTTTAACAAATTCAAACCAAGCTCAACTAATGGGTAGTTAAAAGAATAATGCAAAACAATACACTTATGCTCATGTAAGTGTCCCAAGACTATCCTAGAAATAATGCCAATCATTAAACAAAATGAAATGGATCCTAAAAGGGTGAGAGCCCTAGTGGGGAAGTAGCTATGTCCTATTATATCTCATTCATATTATTTTCCTAAGAAGGATCAAAAGAATTCAAGTTATGGCTCATGTTAGCACACAAACAATTGTCAATCAAAAAGTCATGCAAAGTATACCTTAAAAGGCTACATAAGTGAGGTCAGACAAGTTGGGTCAGTAGCACACATGGTATGATCATAGAAAAATGAGGTTTGAGATATTAAGGAATTATTATGAAACTTACACCAATTCATGTTCAAAAGATTAGGCAATTCTACACAAGAATGTCACTTTTATGATTCTTCATTCACTTATGACACAACAATACACATTTAAGCATGAAGTTGACTTGTAAATGACCTAATTCAGAAGCTAAAACACGTGTTTAATGTTTAAAAGTAACCTCAAGTTGTCATAAAGTTGTCATGGCAAAACATTCTTAGAAGTTAGAACAAGTAATGACCAAACTCAACCCTAATCATCCTCTAAAAGCATGTAAAATTTCACTCAAGCAAAAGAAGTAAAAGTTCATGTCAAAATAGTGCCAAGCCATACAATTCAGAAGCAAATGACCTATAATATCTCACATTTAGACCTCACAAACATTGAGGAAAGGTAGCATACAACAAAGCTCAAAGGAAGTTGTCAAAGTTGATGGGCAAACATGATCAAGTTCATACAAATGTTACACCAATTAAAGCTCACCAAAAGGACCTATAAAATGGGATTAGAAGGCTTTACCTCATGCTATATCAAGTATACACAAATGAGAAATATGATTTCTAATGGTTGCACAATTGCATCCCTAACATTTCAAGAATCAACATAAGGGTTTATGTAAAGAGGCGTGTATTGAGGCACATGCAAAATAATTAGAAGACTTGAAAAATTATGAGATTTTAATAATGGTATGATGAAGCCAGTATCTCATTATGTTCTAAAAATGTTTCCAAGATCATGTGCACAAGATGCTCAAACAATGTTAAACATATGGCAAAGTATCAATCATGGATGACTCAAGACAAGTCGCAAAAAGGAATTCAAAAGTGAACCAAAAATAATGGTGAAAATACCAAAGGGTTATCAAAGTATCCTATATTCATGTAACTAAGTGCTTACAATAATTAGGATCAAAATCAATTAGGAATCATCAAGAAATAAGCCCCAATGTAGAAACTATGTCAACTTGTACACCTCTAATCATAAAATCTAAAACAATTACCAAAATTAATCCAAAATGAATTAAAAATTATGAAAAGTTAATTAATATAACAAAGATCATTCATGAATTTTGGTGGAATTTTTAGGTGACTACAGGTATTTTTAATAAAACAAAATGGAACGTATGTCAAAAATAAAATGAAAAAAGAACTAAAATGCAATTTGGGGGGGGGGGGGGGGGGGGGGACATCCATAGCAATTTCTATGTTCAAATACTTCATTGGGCCAGGACTGGGGGTGGGAATAGGAAATGTATGCCCAGCCCATTACACTTACAATAGTCCCTTTTTTTGTTTATTTTATTTTTATTAAAAAACATTCAGAATTAAAGAAAACTAAATGAGCACGTTTTTTATTCCTTGGATCTCATTAATGTGCTGGCAGAAATTGTACACATGGGATTAAAAAAATAACACGCTGGTCCCTCATCACATGTCATCACACGTTGACCTTTGACCAGAGTTGAAAACATAGACTCCGGAGCTAGGGCTCCGGTCGTCTTCTCCGGTGGACCTCCACCGTGAGCAGTGATGAAAAGCTCCAGAAATTCAAAAGGAGACCACTACGTGACTCGTTTTTTCTTGCTGATTACAAATACGTGCTTAGAATTTTCATTGGATGCCTCTATCATACATAACGAAGGCAAATAACTTAAGCCTTAAAAATCAAGAATGCTACATTTCACCCTATTCTACACCACAAACATTTCCTTAGGTAGGAGGACTTCGGATGCAACTAATCACATGCCCTAAATCCTCATAAATTACTCTAGAATGATGCATAAATTTTCAAGAATTATCACCTGCCTGGAGATGCTATTCAAGCTCAAAGAAATCCTGAAAACTTCCTGCAATGTCTTGAGATCTTCTTTGTATCAAAATAAATGTTCAAACTCCTTTGTATCTGGCTTAACAATCCAAGCTGTTGAAGATGAAGAGTGAGCTCGTGTATGATGCTATCGCGGTTCCAGATGGAAACAAGTGAAAACAGTAGCAAGTAGGAAGTGTAGTGATGAAGATTATGGAAGAATCTTAGAGAAAGCTCTCAAAATGAGAGAGTTTCAAAGGATTGAAATGGTGGGTGTGAAAAAATGGATTTTGATCTCTCTTGCTCTAATGATGCATAACTGAATCTGTTAGGGTTGTTAAGGAATTATATATGGTTGGTTAAAGTGTGATTAATGGTTGATCATGGTTAAAGAACAGTTAGAAGCTTGGTTAATGAAAATTGAAAATATGAGAGGTTATGGTTAAGTGAGAGCTTGGCACGGGTTGTGTATGTGAGGTGTATGGGTATTGTTGTGTACCACATGATGATGATGATATTGATGTGTGAATGAGTTGGTACGATCTGAACATCAACAGCTTGCATACCAAGTTTGTTTTCTCATTTGATGCATGGAGTAATGTTGGAGGTGTATGCATGTTATGTAAGGAATTGCATGGCCAAATTGAGTAAAGACAAGGACCTCATGCGCATGCTATAGTACAAGAACAATGAGATGCTTTGTTCTTGCAATTAAGAATGGAATGTTATGGCTTGAACACTTGCATGAGGGTGACTTTGAGGTGGTACATCTTGATGATTATGGAACCAAATGGTATAATTTTGAGGTCATGAGAAAGAGGGAATTTGATACAACAACTTTGATATTAGAGGCAACTTGAATTGAAGCCTAAAACATGATGAAAATTGGTGTTGAAGTTGCTATGACACAAGCTGACTTTTGAACTTAGAAAATTTCTAAGTTTTTCTCATGTTTAACATCTTTGAGATCCATACTTTGAATGTTTATAACTCTTGATTCACGAATCCAAATGACATGTTCTTATATGGTAGGAAAGGTGGAAGACCCCTCTACAAATTTGATGTTTGAAAAAATTTGAAATGGAGCTTCTAACATGATGTAATTTTGCTTGGAAGGTTGTACTTTAGACTTGAGAACTTACCTAAAATGGAAAGTTCTAAGCATAAACTTTCCAAAAATGAAAAGTTTTCCATAATTGGCAACTTTTCACACAATCTTTATTTTTTATGATTCTTTAGAAATTTCTTGATCAAATTTCACCCATTAGTCACATTTAACATGATGATTACAAGATTGACCTCAAAAAGTCAGGAGTTGACTTTTTCACTACTCAGTTGACTTTATTCCCAATTTAGTCGATTCTTAATCATCTGACCAATTGAAACCCTTCTGAATGAAATAGATGGTCAATAATCCACTCATAGATACTTGAGGAAATATATAATAACATGGAATCAAGTCTTGCTCAAAGAATCATAAATAAACTAGTTTTAAACAAAACCCTAACTTTAACCCTAAAAGATAAGAGATATTATCCAATGTCCAAAACCCTAATTCTTTTTAAGACAATTGAGAATATCTTGAGCCAAGATGTCCTATGTTATATGATGATGTTGAGGCTTCAAGATCTTTGCCCATAAAGGTACCACATACATAGATAGGCAAAACCCTAATCTGAGGACCAGAGATAAGGGAGAGTGATCCTCTTCAAGTTTCTTTTAAATTTCAATCACCTGATGAAATGATGAACCAAACATAATGTCTTGAGGCATAAAGAGCCTTTGTAGCTTGAGTACTTGAGTATATCTCATTCTTCTTTCTTTGAACAATCAATGACAAAGAAACCTCTGATCCCATGCCTTGGGAAAACCAATGATGCATGTATGATGTTTATGACCTAAATGCACATGTATGCGAAGCATAAGCCACTTATTGATGGTAAAACATAAGGGCAAATTTTGAGATGTTACAACTGTCCCTATTCAATAAACTATGGATCTGAAGGGATGAGAGCAGCGGCTTTCAGACATTCAGGGTAAATAGGGATTAAATACCAAAAGAACCAAAAAATTTGCACTCTGTGGGTAGAAAATAATGGTAGAAAACTTGATGAACATGGATGACTCTACTTGGGATAAAAAGGTAGAAGAGATTGAGAAATTTGCTGGGGAGAAGTGAAGGTGTGAAAAACACAAGAAAGCTGGGGTTTGAATTAGTTATTCAAAATAAAATTGTATCTTTTATGAAAATTGTTTTTATGAGACTCTTACGTTTATCAATAAAAACCTTTCTGAATCACAACACGATGACACGTTATGTTTATACTAGTTCACTTGAGAAACTCTCAAGTTAGTCTAGTCCACCCGCCAAGGTGATTTTGCCTCTCTGAACGAGGTCTTAATCCACTATTCAATCAAAACAGTACAATGCACTAGCCAAAACGCTGGTGACTAACATAACCTCTAAAACTCTCAAGTTTTAGACTTCTCAAGTAATACAACCTCACAGGTCTTACTCAAGTAACAACCTCTAAGACTACACTTCCTAGACTTCTCAAGAAATACAACCACACAGTCTTTCTCAAGGAACATAAACCTAAGTTTGAATAAATTTCGTTTACAGATAAGTGCTTCTATGCAAGCTGATAATGTAAACAAGTTACGACCAGAATGACTTAAGAAAGATTTCAGATGGAAAGAATATTGCAGTAGCGTTTGTGTTTCTCTTTCTTCAAGTCTTTTGCTTCCTTTTATAGCCGAGTAGAAAGAGCCGCTGAAATGTAATCATGGTAGCTTAACTAGGCTGGCGGCTAGAAGCGTGAGGACAGATAAAACCTTTTGTGTGTTGCGTGTCCTGTTATTGTCAGAATATCTTTGATTGTACCGTTGCACTGTTACCAAGATATTTTTGCTTTGTATTAAGGTACATCTGTACTAAGTAGCTTTGTCTTCTTGGCTTCTCAACTTCAGAGGCTTTTTATGAGCATGAGTAAGAAGGGAAAACATCGCTCGGTTCTTGAGATTATCAAGTCTTCGAATCTTCAGAACAGCGTCTTCAGAGTCTTCAGCACTTGGTCTTCAGAACCTTGTTCACATGGTACGTTGTCTTCATATCTTTAGAGGCTTCTGATAGTATTTGGTTGAAGCATGAGTAGAGACTTGATTTAGGTCTTCAGAATCTTGATCAGAGAGCTTAAGTCTTCAGTATCTGGACTTCGTTCGATTAGAACCTATGTCTTCAGATCTTTAGAACTCGTTCTCTTTTCCTTTTATATCAGAGTCTTGAGAGCTTCTTGTTTTCTTAAAATGAGTTATGCTTTTCAAGAGTGTAGGCGGAGTATTTTCCTTTAAGCATTGTGTTCGCGCCAATTTACGGAAGCATAACCTGTTTGTTAGGTTCTCACAAATAACAAATATTAGTTGTACAAAATTGGTCATACACAAATACTCATTTGATATCATAAAAACTTAGAGATAATATTGCAGAACCAAATCTTGTTCTCACAAGAAGAAACGACATAGATGGGTCTCTGAAATCGCGAGATACAAACGTAGACGTGGGTTTGGATCAACGATACGAATGAGTATCGAAAGTTGATACGGACGAGTATCAAAGAGTGAGAATAAACAGGAACGAGTGTTTAGAATCCAAAGCAAACACGGTCGAGTGTTCAAATTAACGATATGGACAAGTATTGAAAGATGATACAGACGAGTATCAAGAGAGATACAAACATAGTCGGGTGTACTGAATCAAAAGCAAACACAGACGGGTGTTCGAATTTATGATACGAACGAGTATCAAAAGGAGATGTGAATAAACATGGACGGGTGTTTAGGGTAATGATACGGACGAGTATCGGAAGATGATACAAACGAGCATCTAATGGAAGACAAACACAGATGAGTGTTCAGATTAATGACACAGAGGAATGTACTGAATCAAAAGAAAACACAGATGAGTGTTTAGGTTAACGATATGGACGAGTACCAAAGAATGATACAGACGAGTATCACAAAATATAAAGGTAAACATGGTCGAGTGTTCAAAATCAAAAGCAAACACGAACGAGTGTTCGAATTTACAATACAGACGAGTATCAAAAGATGATACGGAAGGGCATCAAAGAATATGAGGATAAACACAGACAAGTGTTTGAGTTAACGATACAGACAAGTATCGAAAAAAGCCGAGAATAAACACGGACGAGTGTTCGGATTAACGATACAGACGAGCATGAGAAGATGATACGGACGAGTATCAAATATAAGGAGAATAAACACGAACGAGTGTTTAGGTCAACGATACAGACGAGTATCGAAAAGATGATACAGACGAGTATCAAAGAAAGGTAAACACGGACGAGTGTTCAAAATCAAGAACAAACATGGACGAGTGTTTGAATTAACGATATAGATGAGTATCGAAGAAAGGTAAACACAGACGAGTGTTTAAAACTAAGAACAAACACTGACGAGTATCGAAAGATGATACGGACGAGTATCAAGGAAGAGGAGAATAAACACGGACAAGTGCTTAGGTTAACGATACGGACGAGTATCGAAAGATGATACGAACGAGTATCAAAGCAGACGAGAATAAACACGGATGAGTGTTTAGGTTAACAATATGGACGAGTATCGAAAAATGATACGGACAAGTATCAAAGAAAAGGAGAATAAACACGAGCAAGTGATTAAAACCAAGAACAAACACGGACGAGTATCAAAAGATAATACAGACGAGTATCAAAGAAAAGGAGAATAAACACGGACGAGTGTTTAAAATCAAGAACAAACACAAACTAGTGTTCGAATTATGATACAGACGAGTATCGAAAGATAAAACTTACAGGTGCTAAAGGGAACACTGACGAGTGTTTGGGTATAATATACTTATCTTATTTGACACGAACGGGTGTGAGAAAGTAAGTCTTTTTTAGTGTGAGTATTCCAAATAATCTGTTAGGAATATCTATTGAAGGTTCATGACAACGCTTTGTATGAAGGTTGATCTGACTCTTGGGCAAACAGTCGAACTTGGCTTATGCTCCGTATGCATATGTTTGACTTTTTCCATGGCGTAATGTTCCATATCAAATGGAAATGCTACGCGTTTTGAAGATGCCATGTAATGATGATTACTATATACAAGATGCAAAGCGAACCCTCTGCTGGGGATGATGATTAGTAACTTTGCTGAGGAAGTGGCCACTGATCTGATCTTCTTACTTTCTGTGGGGAAAAGTTCAACAACTTGGTTGGGGAGTAATGTTTATACATCTGGGCTCTAAACTGCCAAACTTGCCGCGAATTTCCGGACACTGCACCTACAGGGAGTAATGACTTTGCTGGGAAGACATCACCTAAGCCAGTGCTGCTTGGGGAGAACCTATAACCATAGGACTTTGCTAGGGAAATGACAACCTTCTGACCTGGCTGCTAGGAGAATTGAGATCAAACAAGCCTCTACTGAGGAAGGAAATGCTTGTTGGAGAATAGAGATCAAACAAGTCTCCTGTTGGGGATGGTCTCTGACTTGCACATACTAACCATTAAGTGCAAACACCGATGCCTGCAAACACAAAATATATACACATGTGCCCTGGGTATCATATGGTCTGAATTTACCACCCACGAACACTCAACATTCAAAGCAATTTTAAATGTTTTCACGCATGTTCTTGTAAAGATTTATTGTTTTCAAATGCAATGTTTATCAAAAATTTGGAAGTTTTTGCAAACAAATCAGTAAAATGAAAACAAAAGAGAAAGCTATTTGAATGAAATTAGTTTTATTGATTGAATCGGCCTGTAAATAGGCATTTACATCAGGAAGCAATCCTTAGAAAGAGGTAATTGCACAAAAAGAAACTACATTAGTGGCAATGTGGAAGTGGATTCCTATTGAGTTTCAATTCTGCTATGACTCGTATGTCTTCAAAACGCTCCAAGTACTCTGCTTTCCGAGAAGGGTGATTGGACCGATTCCTATCCTTCGAAATTTCCATTTGTTGAAAAGAGATGAAGTAAAGACTACTCAGATCGCAACCTTTCGCTTTTAAATCCCTAACTTTTGTCTGGATCACCCTTTTTAGGTTTTCAATCTACCGGAATACCCATTTTTGCCTAATTTGCCTTTTCAAGTTTTCAACTTACCAGGTTTACTCAATTTTTCTCTTTTTATCCCTAATTTTGGCCCGAACCTTTCTCTTTTTCATGGTTCGCCGAGATGCCCTTTTTTGCCTGGACTTATTCTTTTTGCTGTCCAGTGGGTCTCTTTCATGCGAAGTATTTTTTGACTGCGTCTGAGTTCATTGGGGATGTAAAATCTTCACCGTCCATAGTTGTAAGCATCAAGGCTCTGCCAGAGAAAACCTTCTTAAAAACGTATGGGCCTTCATAACTCGGGGTCCATTTGCCCTTATGACCTGTCTGAGGAGGAAAGATCTGTTTCAACACTAAGTCACCAGCCTGAAAAACACCGAGGACGCACTTTCTGATTAAAGGCCTTCTTCATCCTCCTCTGGTATAACTGCCCATGGCATACGACTGCCATTCTCCTCTCTTCAATGAGGCTCAGCTCATTAAATCTCATTTGGACCCATTTAGCTTCGTCAAGCTTCACATCCATCATAACCCTCGTAGAATGGATCTCAACCTCAAATGGTAGGAGTGCTTCCATACCATACACGAGTAAGAACGGGGTTGCCCCGATTGACGTACGCACTGAAGTACGATACCCATGCAAAGCGAAAGGCAACATCTCATACCAATCCTTGTACGTCACAACCATCTTCTGCACAATCTTCTTAATGTTTTTATTGGCTACCTCAACAGCACCGTTCATCTTCGGACGATACGGAGAAGAATTGTGATGTTCAATCTTGAAGCTCTAGCACAACTCTTTAATCATTTTGTTATTAAGATTAGAACCATTATCAGTGATGATTCTTTCAGGAACCCCATGACAACAGGTAATCTCCTTCTTAATAAACCGGACAACCACTTGTTTGGTGACATTTACAAAGGAAGTTGCTTCCACCCACTTGGTGAAGTAATCGATGGCAACAAGAATGAAATGATGCCCATTAGAGGCAGTGGGCTTAATCTTTCCGATCATGTCAATGCCCCGCATAGCAAAGGGCCACGAAGAAGTCAAGACATTTAAAGGATTCGACGGTACGTGCATTTTGTCAGCATAAATCTGGCATTTATGGCACTTTCGAGCATATTTGAAACAGTCTGATTCCATGGTCATCCAGTAATAACCTGGTCTTAACAACTTCTTCGCCATAGCATGTCCGTTGGCATGGGTACCAAAAGAACCCTTGTACACTTCTTGCATCAACATGTTTGCTTCGTGTCTATCCACGAATCTGAGCTAGACCATGTCGAAATTCCGTTTATATAACACATCATCCTCATTTAAGAAGAAACTACCAGCCAATCTCCTCAGAGTCTTCTTGTCATTATTGGATGCCCCTGCTGGGTACTCTTGACTTTTAAAAAAGCACTTGATATCATGGTACCAAGGCTTACCATCTATAACAGCCTCAGCTGCAAACACATAAGCGGGCCTATCAAGGCGTATCACATCAATTTTGGGCACATGATGCCACCAATTCACCTTAATCATTGAGGATAACGTAGCCAGAGCGTCTGCCATCTGTTTTTCATCACGAGGTATATGGTAAAGCTTCATTGTATTGAAGAAAGTCAACAGTGTTCTCGTGTAATCCCTGTACGGAATCAAATTGGGCTGATGAGTATTCCAATCTCCGTTGACCTGATTGATCACCAAAGCGGAATCCCCAAATATATCAACAGTTTTAATCCTCAGATCAATAGCCTCTTCGATACCCATAATACAAGCTTCATACTCAGCTTCATTGTTGGTGCATTCAAAAGTCTGTCTGGCAGTGAAAGGCATATGAGAACCCTTCGGAGTGACAATAACTGCCCAAACTCCATTACCATTTACGTTAACGTCCCCATCAAACATCAGGCTCCACTTGGATTCAGGATCAGGTCCTTCTTCAACTAGCGGTTCTTCACAATCTTTCATTTTCAAGTACATGATGTCTTCATCTGGGAATTCAGACTTCATTGGCTGATAATCATCAAGTGGTTGCTGGGAAAGATAATCGAAACATAACACTTCCCTTGATGGCTTTATAAGAAGTATACTGAATGTTATATTCTGTCAGGACCATTTGCCAACGAGCAACCCTTCCAGTGAGAGCTGGCTTCTCAAAGATGTATTTAACTGGATCCATCTTGGATATTAATAGAGTTATGTGAATCAGCATGTACTGCCTCAAATTCTTAGCAGCTCATGCAAGTGCACAACATGTCTTCTCAAGTATTTAGTATCTTGACTAGATGGTATGCTCTTTAGTACCTGTCTCGTCGTGTTGATTGAGTACACAACCCATTCAATTTTCAAGTACTGTCAAATACATTATCAGCGGTCTCCCTGGAACTGGAGGCATAAGGATCGGAGGTTGCTGGAGATACTCTTTTATTCTGTCGAATGCCCTTAGGCAGTCGTCATTCCACCTGATAGCCTGATCTTTTCTCGGCAATTTAAATATTGGTTCACAAGTGGCTGTAAGATGAGAGATGAATCTAGAAATGTAGTTCAACCTCCCTAAGAAACCACGAACTTCTTTTTCTGTTCTAGGCTCAAGCATCTCTTGAATTGCTTTTACTTTTGCTGGATCAACCTCGATCCCCTTTTCACTGAAGATAAAGCCCAACAATTTGCCAGATCTCACCCCAAAAGTGCACTTATTCAGATTCAGCCTCAACTTGAATTTTCTCAACTGTTCAAATAGTTTTCGCATGTTCACCAAATGCTCCTCTTCGGTTTGTGACTCCGCAATCATGTCATCGACATAGACCTCAATCTCTTTGTGATTCTTATCATGAAAGAGAGTCACCATTGTACGCTGATAGGTGGCCCCTGCGATCTTTAGACCGAAAGGCATCTCCTTATAACAGAAATTTCCCCATGGGGTAATAAATGTTGTTTTCGCCATGTCCTCTGGTGCCATCTTAATCTGATTATACCCAGAGAAGCCATCCATGAAAGAAAATACCGAGAACTGAGTTGTGTTGTCAACCAATACGTCAATGTGAGGTAATGCTAAGTCGTCTTTCGGACTTGCTCTATTCAGATCACGGTAATCAACACACATCCGGACCTTGCCATCTTTCTTGGGTACCAGTATAATATTTGCGACCCACGGTGGATAACTGGTAACAGCCAAGAAACCTGTATTGAATTGCTTATGGACTTCTTCCTTGATCTTGATAGCCATATCTGGTCTCGTTCTTCTAAGCTTCTACTTTACTGGAGGACAATCCTTTATGAGAGGCAATCTGTGCATAACAATATCGGTGTCAAGCCCTGGCATATCTTGATAAGACCAAGCGAAGATATCAACATATTCATACAATATTTCAATCAACCCCTTCTTCACATTATTGTTAGTTCTTGTGATTGGCTGAAATTTTGGTAAAACAATGTTAATGTCATGGTTGATCTTTCAACACGAGCTTCTAACATTATTGTCATTTAACATTCTGGTGTGGTAAGGGTGTAAGGGTTGCAGCTCTGTGTTGATGTTAAACCCGATGTCTTAACATCAGTTGTGAACATCAGTCAGAGATGTTTTATTAGGGCTGCGCGTGTTGCTGGATATTCTACTGAAGAGAATCAGAGATTGCAGGCGAATATCATGGGGTAGATATATTCTGGTGCAATCATTTATGAAGAGATTAGTTTGTTGCTAATTTAATGCAAAAAGATATGGAGAATAATCAGAGTTAATTATGAAGAATTGATTGAATATTTAATTGAAGATCTATTTAGTAGCAAAATCTTTTGCAGATTTGGTATAGAAGATTTGTTGTGATTTGAAGGCCCAAATCCAGTTGGGAAAAAGTTATAAATAGAATGCTTGTAATCTAGAATAGGCACGGGTCCAAGATGTAGATCATTAGGGCTTAGTCTAAGTGAACCACTCGGGTTGTGAGATGGTCACTGTGTTCTTACTCAGAAACCTGTAGGTAATGAGTATTGTATTATTCTTGGAGGAAGCTTTGAAGCAACTCCAAGGTGTGTCATGGAAGGGTGACTTTTCTGTGGTTGAAAAGTTGTTGGTAATCAAGTTGTTGATGCAGTGACGGAGATGTTGACTGCTACACATCATTACGATGATTGGGAGTGAGATGGAGTCTCTTATTTAGGGAGGACTTAGATAGAAGGGTCATTGGGTAGTGATTAGATTAGGTAGATTGTCAACTGGTTTGTTGAGTCTGTAATTTGATACTACTAATAATGGACTTCCTTCCTGGCTTGGTATGCCCCAGATGTAGGTTGTTGAACCGAACTGGGTGAACAATCCTTGTGTGCAATTCCGTGCTTTTATTGTCTTGTTCATACTGCAGATATTGATGTTGTGACATCACACTTAACATCACATATCTGGTACCAGAATTTCAATTGGTATCAGAGCAGGCATCCTGTCTGTTTCTGGATGAGATCTAGGGAAGATACTTTCTGGTTCATGAGCAAGGAAGATAGTTTTGCTGAGTTATGGACTTGGTCAGTCCATATAGTTGTGAAGGATGGACTATTCTGCTGTTGTGAGTTTGATTTGTTGGCACATGGTTTATGGTGATGGTGTGCAAGGATTATTGAGTAGTGCCTGAAGGTTGTTGAGGAGTTGTTGTGTGGTATCTGATGTAACCCTGGTTGGCTCTTGTATCTCTGGTGGTGAGAATCTAGGAAGGTATTCTCTTGGAAAGACATTAGGGTTTGGTCTCCTCAGCAGGATATTCTATGATTTTTGCAAGACAGCTTCAACCGTTTGGTTAGAGATACCAAAGATACTTGAGGATTATCTCATATCCATGTTTTTGGAAAGAAGGGATAAAAAGGTGAATGGATCTTATTAAAGACTGTATGACATGGAAGTTTCAGTTTTTGAAGAAGAATATATTTCAAATCAGGCATTGAAGACCAATCTGTTCAGTACAGTGATTCCTTCTTTATCATCTTTCTTGATGGTGTAAGAAGAGGGTAGAGCCAAAGCAAAAGAGTATCACTGTCAAATCTTTCATGCGGGAGTGAAGATCTTGATAAGTTATCTCTTGAGCCTAGTTGTGGTGACCTAATGAGGAGGAAGTTTCATCAAGAAAGAAGTTGAGCTTATTATGTCTCGACATTGCGCTACACATCAGCAGTCTATGGTAAATGCTGAGTCAAAGTTCTATTAGATTGTAGCGGTTTTGAAGGATCACTGAAACTGTGAAGTTGAACATTGTTTGAGATGATGTTTATAATGTCATAGCATCTCAGATGTGCTGGTTATAGAAAAGGTAGTAATCTTGATAGCAGAAGAGAAGGAGATGATCTTTGTTTGAGCTAAACTGCCTGAGGACAATATTATAGGGTAATTGCATCCAAGATTTTGTGTGTAATTCAGCCTGGGGTCAATTGGTGTCTGGGTTAGTTGTATGGAATAAACTCTTCCAGTTTTTTGGCTTGAAGGATTGAAAGTAACAGTTTGTCTATGGTATGCAGAAGAATGATAGTTATCACTCTTAAGTTAGACAAGAGGTCTGAACCTTGTGCTTATATGAAGAAGTTTCTGGAAGAGTGTGTTATGTAGTTACTGAAGTTTTGGTTAATCAGATGGTGATATGTTCTCGTGTGTTCCCTACCAGAGATATGTGTGGAGATGTGATATAGACTGATGTCAGAACTGATGTTGAAACATCATTTCAGTTCTTTTCCAGAAAGTTAGTTGTGCTCATGGTGAAGTATTAGGTCAAGCCACTTACCTAATCTGAAGTGATCAGTGGGGTGGATTAACAAAAGAGGGATCAGCTAGTGCCTCAAGTGTGCAGAAAAAGAATGTCAGACCAGATCAAATGTTGTACCTTGTGGTTACCTTATCACATATGATAAATAGCTTGACAGTAGTTGAGTATTTGTTTGCTTTTGATAAGGTTGTGCATCTAACCGATAGTGAATACTCTGACGGGAGCTGGGCGTTTATCTAAGATGTTGCGCATTCAACTAATGACAATATACATTGACGGGAAACTATGTATATGTCTGTTGTAAAAGTTCAGGACTGCAGCAGTGTTGAGAATTTACTTTTCTCTATGTGGCTGTTTTTTTTGGGGTGTGTTGGTGTGTAACGACCTGAATTATGAAGACATCATAATCTTAATGGTTGGATCAGTTTATTTCTGATCAAGGTGCTTTGGAGCATGGGTTTTGTTGAGTGAAAGTCGAGGATATGTGGATGTTATCTCTGGCTTTCTACTGACGGCTCTACTAAGGGAAGTGGCATTCCTTGGCATAGCTATGGGGTAGTCTTGAACTACTTATTTTTTGAAGATTCAGATGTAGTAGGTTTGAAGTCTTTGGATTTTCTGAGTAGGATGGAGGTTGTCTACTCAAACTTGATTGTTGAATCAAGTCTATGAGAGCATGGAAATCTGTTTCTGCAAAGAGATGAGGTTCTTCTGAGTGGCAGAAGGTAGAGCTAAATTCAATAGTTGGATGACATAATGTTCTGACATCTAGCTTAACATCAGGAGTCTCAGCTGGTGATGTGGCACATCAGCTAATGATAGGGTGATCTACAGGAATGAACAATAGGATGCTTCAAAAAGATCGTTCTCATGGCAGTTTGCGGGAGCTGCAGGAAGGAGAAGATGTTACATGACCATGGCTTTGGGAGTCTAAGTGTGTTTGCTTTTGAGCAAGTGGAACATGTGACTTGAAGATCAAGTTTCCTTGGTGGATCAAGATATCTTTGTGAGAGTTCTGAAAAACGTGAAAAAGGTCAAAATGTGGCATTTGGTTGTTTTCATATGAGGATTCATGAATGAGGTGATCAAACTGTGGCATTTGGTTGATCTCAGAAGTGGATTCAAAGAATCAAGATAATCAGAGTGTGGCAGCTGGTTATTATTGAGGATTGTCTTGGAACAAGTTACTCTTGGGCAGAAGGGTGATGAGTTGAAGACTCAAGGAGATTAGTCTTCTTGAAGGTGGATAAGAGGTTAATTCTCTAGGTCTTTGGATTACTATGCAATAGTAAGTCCAGTTGGTGGAGCATATCAAGAATCATGGTGATGATATCTTGGTGAGTGGCAAATGTTCTAACTTGTGTTGGGACATTATCTGGTTGGATATACTTGGTAAAGGATGATTATGCTCTGGTTCAGGAGGGTGGTGCCTGCATTATGCCTAAGGAGCATTTACATACTCATACGGGAGAATGATGAAGTAGAAGGTATGCCTTGGATGGAGAATGTAGAGAAGACTGAAGTAGATCAGGTATTAATTGATTGGAAGTCTGAAGATGTAGATTATGATAGGGAATGGCTACCTTTGGAGAAAGGGACATTGGTACCAATATGCAAGTGTGCTCAAATGTTCTTCTTCATCTAGAGCATTGGTTAACCATGACAGGGGGAGTACTTGTCTATGGAATCTGCAGCAAAGGTGCATATATTGTGAAGCTTGCATAATGATCAAGCTTGTGGAGTTTGGTTGCCTCGTATGAGGATCTAATGTCAGATAACATGTTATGACATTAGGCTGTTGGTTGGCAGTGGTTGGTTCTAGTCATGTGAATCATGTGTGCACATGCTTCTGAGAAGAAGTCTGAAGATAAGTTTATTGGTTTGGAATGTATAATCTTCTGTGGAAGTCTTGGATTGATAATGTGGTAAGCAAGCAGACATTATATGATAAGATGTCAGAACATGGTACAGGACATGTTTTTCTTGAGCCAAACAAGGATTTATTTTGGACGGTGTTGTAAGGATAAGGTGAAACACGTGTCTTCGACTATGCATGGAACTGTTTTGGCACAATTTATGGTAAGTATCAGTTAGAGGTAATAAATGTGGTCAAGACTATTTTGGATGGTAGACATTGAATTTGGATGGAGTTTTTAGTTCCTAAAATAGCGTTTCTATGACCAAGAACTTTGACTATTCAAAGCTCGTTAATTCCAAAGTAACTGGTTAGCTATTTATAGAGGTTATTCTTTGCTCCTTCAGCCAGTGAGTGGTCTTGTTTCATAAGTCTTATGGCGTTTGTTCGTTTTTGGGTGAGCACTGCTTGGGCCTGGTTCTGTGAGGGCTTTCTTTTCCAATTTGTGGCTAAAAAGGGGGAGAAAGGAAAGGGTTTTGCTAAATGGTTTGCTCAGATGTTATGTCTGGAGTCTGCAGTTCTAGATGTGGAAGAGGATGTCTTATCCTTAAGTTGGTGTTGAGTCGTTATGACTTGTGTCCTGAGTTATGAACACAGTTGTGACTTCTGTTCTGAGTTACCTGGGTTGGCAGAATGGCGCTTCTTAAGTTTCATCTTATGCCACAGATTAAACCCAGTGTCTGATCAATGAAGGTGTGCAGAATTCTCTTATGCCACCATTGGTCTTTTATGTATAGACAAACATTTCTTTTCTGGAGGAGTCTTCTACATTCGTTCTGGGTCTGTCCTGGAAAGAAAAAGAAATATGTTGGATTGAGGGGGAGTGTCAGATATCTTCTTCCTCATGTGCACCAATACTTCAGGACTTTCTACGTCTTAGGTCCTAATGTGTTGCCTGAAGTTGCTGTGTTGTGGTGATGTTATGTCCAACATGATGTCCTAACATCATTCAAAATTAGCCAAGAAGATGATTCTCCATGGTTGCTGTACACAGTAGCTACTGATGATTATTGTTAGGATCAGATGACTTCTAACATAAGTATAGGGTTGTAATGTAATTGCTGCTGTAATTTGAGTTGTAATGTTTATATATTTGTTTTAGCCAAAATTAGCCAAAGGGGGAGATTGTTAGTTCTTGTGATTGGCTGAAATTTTGGTAAAACAATGTTAATGTCATGGTTGATGTTTCAACACGAGCTTCTAACATTATTGTCATTTAACATTCTGGTGTGGTAAGGGTGTAAGGGTTGCAGCTGTGTGCTGATGTTAAACCCGATGTCTTAACCTCAGTTGTGAACATCAGTCAGAGATGTTTTATTAGGGCTGCATGTGTTGCTGGATATTCTGCTGAAGAGAATCAGAGATTGCAGGCGAATATCATGGGGTAGATATATTTTAGTGCAATCATTTATGAAGAGATTAGTTTGTTGCTAATTTAATGCAAAAAGATATGGAGAATAATCAGAGTTAATTATGAAGAATTGATTGAAGATTTAATTGAAGATCTATTTAGTAGAAGAATCTTTTGCAGATTTGGTACAGAAGATTTGTTGTGATTTGAAGGCCCAAATCCAGTTGGGAAAAAGTTATAAATAGAATGCTTGTAATCTAGAATAGGCACGGGTCCAAGATGTAGATCATTAGGGCTTAGTCTAAGTGAATCACTCGGGTTGTGAGATGGTCACTGTGTTCTTACTCAGAAACCTGTAGGTAATGAGTATTATATTGTTCTTGGAGGAAGCTTTGAAGAAACTCCAAGGTGTGTCATGGAAGGGTGACTTTTCTGTGGTTGAAAAGTTGTTGGTAATCAAGCTGTTGATGCAGTGACGGAAATGTTGACTGCTAGACATCATTGCGATGATTGGGAGTGAGATGGAGTCTCTTATCTAGGGAGGACTTAGATAGAAGGGTCATTGGGTAGTAATTAGATTAGGTAGATTGTCAACTGGTTTGTTGAGTCTGTAATTTGATACTACTAATAGTGGACTTCCTTCCTGGCTTGGTATGCCCCTAGATGTAGGTTGTTGAACCGAACTGGGTGAACAATCCTTATGTGCAATTCTGTTTTTTTATTGTCTTGTTCATACTGCAGATATTGATGTTGTGACATCACACTTAACATCACATATCTGGTACCAGAATTTCAATTATAGTTTAGGGTAGCCCTTATCTTGACCTCTTTCTTTGCATCCTCGGTTCCCAGATTAATAACTTCCAATGACTCTTGATGTGGCTGAATGGCCATTTCTTCCTGTTTCAACAACCTAGCTAATTCCTCAGGAAGTTCACAATCTTCCTCACCCTCCTCTTCGGCTTGGTAAATAAAATTGTCAAAGTCATAATGAGTCATAGCAGAATCGTTATCAATGAAATCTAATGAAATGCAAATGCATGAGTGATGGTTCACGCTTTATGAGTGTGAAAAAGTGAAAAAATGAAAACGAACATTACCATTTTTAATAAAAAGTAAACAAGAAAGACATGGAGCACAATATTAGAATGCAAAAATGTCCTTTATTAATGATAAAAATTGAATATGTAACAATGTAAGCCCTACAATGAATCTCTACGAGTTGGGCAGAGCGTAGGATTTAACATGAAAATCAAGAAATTTACTCTTCATGAAGAGTGACTAGGACGATCTCTTCAGAAGACCAGTTGTTGAGTTCTTGAACCGGGACTCATGGGCGTATCCAATTGCCAATGTCATAATCACTATCTCCGTCTTCGTCATTCAATGCAAAAATCTGACCATGATCGACAATTCCAGCACTGGAGAAATTGATGGGTCCTTGACGACCGGAAGCCTTTGGTAGTGATGACTGGGAAGGACGATAACCAATTCCAAAAGTGTTCTCCTTGATGGGCACTTCAATTACTCGACCCCGTCCTTCTGCATTGCCTGACTGTACCACAACTTGGGCTTGTTTGTAAGACGCAATGGAGAATCCCTGCCTCTTTTCTGCTAGAGGAGGAACCTCTTCCACATTCACAACTTCAAACTCCTAGCACAACGTCTCATGGATCTCACCGTCCATCTCAACATATTTTAAGGAAGACAAATGGCTTACGAAAATGTCTTCTTCACCACATACTATGACGACTTGACCATCCACAAAGAACTTAACTTTCTGATGGAAAGTTGATGATACAACCCCAACACCATGAATCCAATGGCACCCTAACAAGCAACTGTATGCTGGTTGAATGTCCATAACGTAAAAAGTAATATTGAAAACTTGGGGTCCCACCTTAATAGGCACTTCAACTTCCCCAAAACCTGATCTCTTTGATCCGTCAAAAGCTCGAACCACCATGTCATTTGGTCTTAGCACTACTCATTCCACGTCCACCTTAATTAGTGCCTTCTCGGGAAGCACATTGAGCGAAGAACTAGTGTCCAACAACACGTGAGACAAAACAGCTCCTTTGCACTCTATTAAAATGTGAAGCGCTTTATTGTGATTTCTGCCCTCAGGTGTCAAATCAAAGTCGGTAAAACCTAGCTCACAGCTAGAATTAACGTTGGATATCACACCTTCCAATTGGTTGACGGAGATCTCCTGAGGTACATATGCCGCATTCAGAATTTTCAACAACACATTACAATGAGCTTCGAAACATAATAACAAATACAAAATAGAAATCTTCGAAGGAGTCTGATGAAGGTAATCTACACTCTTGTAGTCACTTTTCTTAATAATCTTCATAAATTCCTCCATATCATTCTCGAAAGATGTCCCAGGATCTGTCCTCTGTGCATGCTCATCCTTCACAACTTGCTTACCTTTGGCCTTCGCCAAAGCATCCGTATTATCATTCCGAAGAGTTTGTGGCGCAAACAGCCTAACACTCCTGGTGAACCCACCAACAGCCACATTCTCAACCTTCGGATCAGTCATAGCCGGAGCCTGAATTTCCTGTTTTTGACCCTGATAGTATACTTCAGCACCGTAGTGCCACGGAATCGCCTTTTCACTTTCGAAAGGAATCGATCTGGGCACTGTAATGGTTATTGGAGCCCGCCCTGCTAGCACCTCGATCTGCATAGGCGTGAAAGGGATAGTAATTGTCGAAACATCATTACTAACACCAGATACTTGATTAAATTGAAAAATTCAATCATTTATCAGCCCTTGAATACCTCTACTCAAATTATCACAGCCATTTACAACCAGGGAACACACCCCCTTTTAACAGACGATCCTTTACAACCAACAACGACGTCTTGACAGCATTAACATTAGATATCAGCTTCAGACCCTTTTCTTCTTCGATAGCATTAAGATTTTCCCTACCATGAGGGGGCATAGGATTTTGGATAACATTCAGAGCAGCGGGTGGAGCAAAGTTGATAGCTTTAGAATCAATCAGGTCTTGAACCTTATGCTGGAAGGCTCTACATCTCTCAACAGTATGTCCAGGGGCCCCGGAATGGAAGTCACAATGGGCGTTAGCGGCATATCCAGCTGGGAGCTTTGCTGGAGGGGACCCATAGTACGGAGTTCTACCAGATTCAATCTAAGCAATTGTTGAAGTAGCATGGCGTAAGATGTAACACCCCAATTTTGTAAGAATAATTATTTAATTTATTTAAATATAATATTCGTGATTTTTGGTGAATTTTGGTGTTTTGCGCATTGTGTGGAATTTTGTGGAGTTTTGGTTATTTAATTAATAATAATATATAATATAGAATATATTAGTATTATTATTAATTTAAATAATATTAGAAAGATTAAGGGTAAATTGGACTTTTAAGGAGGAGTTAGTGAGGGTAATATTGGGAAAGCCCATTTTAAGAGCCCAAAGGTTAGGTTTAACAAAAAGGAGAATTTGAGAATAAGATTCATTTTGTTAGACCGTGAAAAGAAGGGAAAAAGGCAAGAGCTCTGAGGAAAGAGGGAAAAGCTTAGGATTCGAGAAGGTTTCCAAGAACTCAAGGGAGAAAGGTTTGGAATCGACAATCTAAGGTATGGGGAGTATTACCTTTCATTGTTTTCAATGTAGAGATTCGATGTGTTTAAAGCTGATTTTGAGGTTTATGTGGGTTTATGGGGTTTATGAGTAGATTGATGATTTACGGGTATTTTTGTGGATTAATGATGTATTATTAAGGTTTGAATGAAATCGAATAAAAGTAAGCCTTCGAGGATAAACCTTCTGTTAATGATATGTGGGATCTTGTATAGAAAGGGATTTATGGGAATTATGAGAATCTTTGGGGTTTGTGAAGGTTTATGTGATTTTGAGGTTTGGTATAGTGTAATAAATCGACCTAACAGTGGTGGGTTTCGTACCCCTGTTGCCATGATGCCTTAGGAATGTTTTGGGAATGTTTTGAGGTAAAAGGAGGTTGAATCCGTGAGGTTTTTGGGGTATGTTATGCTACTGATGCGTAGCAGTGATTTCCTGAGATCGCAAGTTCGCAAAGCGAACGATTCCTTCGCAAGGCGAACACTCGCCCCAGACTCGCAAAGCGAGCAGCGCAACGAATGCGCGATGACTTTCTTAGGTGATACTGAGATGAAATGTTAAAATGACTTAAAGTTCGCAAAGCGAACGTCCCAGCGAATGGCTTCGCAAAGCGAATAGAGGGTAGCGAGGAGGGACAAAGTGGGGTCTCTCTAGTTTTTGTATGGGATTTCGGAGTTCGCTGGCAGCTCGCTAGGCGAACACCCCAGCGAATGAGTTCGCAAAGCGAACATCCTGGCGAATTTCTGTTGTTTCGCGAAATTGTTCTATGATTCTTGTGTTATTTTGGTGTTTTGAGTTGTGACTATTCTAATGAATTACCATGATGTATATTGATGATTATGAGCTGTGTGTATATGATGTTTGATGATTAATTGATGATATGAATTACCATGAGTATATTGACGATTATGAGCTGTGTATATTTGATGTTTGATGATTAAATGATGATATGAATTGCCATGATGTATATTAATGATTATGAGTTGTTTATGCACGATGTTTGATGATTAATTAAAGGTATGAACTACCACGAGTATGTTGATGATTAAATGATGATGTGAATGACCATGGGTTATATGGATGATTAAGAGATGATGATACATGACTATTTTAATGTGATGTACCATGAGTGATATTGGTGATTATAAGATGATTATTCATGATGTTTTGATGAATGAATGATGACATGATTAATATGAGATTTTGATGAATGATGATGCACGTAATGATTTTTGTTGATGATGATGATATTGGCGTTTTGCATCATGCATTCATAGCATTATAGGACTTCGGTCCAGTGAGTTAGACTTTGGTCTATTGTGGCTTCAATCCCATTGTGTGGATGTGAGGTATTTTGACGTGCTCCGGTTCTTGTGTAGAATCGATCCTAATGACGGGGATCTTTGGAGGGTGATGGCCCAGTGTCCATCGACTGTGACGATTGGTACAACATGCATGAGTCTTGTTGTGCATTGCATTTAATTGGCATTGATGTATTTTATGATGTTGTGATTTTGATGTTTTCCTTGTGATAACCCTGAAGATGTTGTATATGATGATGACGCCATTTTATGCATATCTTGTTATTATATTGATTATAATGAATTGTAATTACTCACCCTGCCTGTTTGAATGTTGCCTCCACGTGGATAACGTGTAGGTGATTAGGCTTAGTTGTGGATGCCTTCGAGGACATTTAAAGTTTATTTGCTTTTGGTCGATGTAGAGGGTCTTGCTCTGATATTGTAACATCGGGTTGGGTCGTTGAGTCAAACCATGTTGAGTTATTATTTTGGTGTTATTTGAGTATTAAGGTTTTTGTTTTAAAACCTTGTGATTTTTGGATTATTGTGGTTATGGTGGTTCTGCTACTATTTGATGGCTTTTAATTATTTTGAGAAAAACCCGTTGTTTACGGAGCAAATGTTTTGTTTTGAGTTTATTGAGAAATGTGCACTCTTCTGAGGTGATTTTACTCTGATAATTTGTGTATTTTTCGGTGTTTATTTGTGGGGTAGAAAAGGGTGTTACATTAGTGGTATCAGAGCCTGGTTGGTCCGTCCGACCAGGTTGTCTAATCTTGTTTATTCCCTAGTGTGCGACATGTGTGTGAAAACACTGTCGATGCTTATTTTGTTTTCCATTTGCAGGTTGGGAATGAAACAAGTGGGGGAGAAGATGGTGCTTCTCCAAGATGCTTCAAGGATGTAGCGATGGCTAAAAGTGGTGTTGGATGCTACGATAGTTTGGTAAAGATACTTTATACCTCCTCATGATAGTCGGCTGTTATTGACAAATTGAGGAACTGATCACCCTTAATCTCTTGTTGATAATAGACGGGATCATGTTGGATGGGATAGACGTGTCTTACGAGTTTAAGTGGTGTGTGCAGTGAATTGTTTGGAGTTAAGCCAAGTGCTTACAGATGGTTTTGATGAGTCGATACAGGATGGTGCTGAGATGTTTATGTTGAGGGAAACTTTGAGTGTTAGTGAAGGTGGAGAAGTGGGTGATTTGCCTTTGGTTTGTGAAATTTCGGAAGTGTTTCCTGATGACGTAAGTGATTGCCTCCAGAGCGTGAGGTAGAGGTTGCGGCCGATTTGATACCAGGTATGAGTTCGGTGTCAATGGCTCCTTACCGGATGTCTGCATCTGAGTTGAGAGGATTGAAGAAACAGTTGGAAGAGTTATTTGGGGTGAATTTTGTTCGATTGAGTGTTTCTCTGTGGGGTGCTCATGTGTGTCGGTGAAGAAGAAAATGGTACTGTGAGATTGTGTGTGGATTATAGATGATTGAATAAAGTGACGACCAAGGATAAGTATCCACTTCCAAAGATTGATAATTTGACAGATCAATTGGTGGGCGCTTGTGTTTTAGCAAGATTGATTTGAAGTATCGTTATCATCAGATTCATGTTAAGCTTGATGATATTCCGAAGACAGCTTTCAGGACGAGGTATGGTGTTCATAGAGTACATGAATTGGATTTTTCATGAGTATTTGGATAATTTGTGGTGGTGTTTATCGATGATATCTTGATATATTCTAGATCTGAAGAAAAACATGCCGAGCATTTGAGAACTGTGTTGCAAGTACTGAAGGAGAAGAAGTTGTATGCAAAGCTGTCGAAGTGTGAGGTTTGGTTGAAGGAAGTGAGTTTCCTTGGCCATGTGAATTCAAGTGGTGGAATTGTTGTTGATCCTTCTAAGATTGATGTTGTGTTACAGTGGGAGGCTCCGAAGTTTTCTACCAAGATACGAAGTTCTCTGGGATTGGCGGGTTATTACCACAAGTTTATCGAAGGCTTTTCTAAGTTGGCATTACCTTGACTCAGTTGACTCGAAAGGGTCAAGCTTTTGTGTGGGATGTAGCTTGTGAAGAGAGTTTTGTGGAATTGAAGAAGAGGTTGACGACCGCTCCGTGTTGATTTTTCCTAATTGAGCGAGTCTTTTGTGGTGTATTGTGATGCGTCGAAGATGGGTCTTGGTGGAGTATTGGTGTAGAATGGACAAGTTGTTTCCAATGCTTCGAGACAATTGCGAGTTCATGAAAGGAATTATCCTACACATGACTTGGAGTTGGCCACTGTGGTGTTTGTGTTGAAGATTTAGAGACTTATCTGTTTGGCTCTAAGTTTGAAGCGTTCAGTGATCATAAAAGTCTGAAGTACCTATTTGGTCAGAAAGAAGTGAATATGAGGCAGAGAAGGTGGTTGAATTTACTAGAGGTTTATGACTTTGATTTGAGTTACCATCTGGGCAAAGCAAATGTAGTGGCCGATGCGTTGAGCAGAAAGCCATTGCATGTGTGGATGCTTATAGTGAGAGGATTGGAATTAATCGAACAGTTTCGATATTTGAGCTTAGTGTGTGAAGAGACTCTTGACAGTGCGAAGTTAGGAATGTTGAAGCCGACAAGTGGTATTTTGGAGGAAATCAGAATGGGTTAGCAAGTGGAATTGAAGTTGGTGGATCAATTAACGTTATTTAACCAAGGTGACAGAGGTGAATTCTGGATTGATGAGAATGGTGTGATGAGGTTTCGAGATAGAGTGTGTGATCCAGATGTTCCAGAAATTGAGAAAGGTATTCTGTGGAGAAGGATATTGCTGAGTTCGTTTATGCTTGTTTGAATTGTCAGAAGTCGAAGATCGAACATCAGAGGTCGTTGGGTATGATGCAACCATTGAATATCCTATAATGGAAATGGTATAGTATTTCCATGGGTTTTTTATCGGGATTGCTGAAGACTGAGAGAGGGAATTATTCTATTTGGATGATTGTGGATAGATTAACTAAATCGGCTCATTTCTTGTCGATGAAGATAAATCATTCTATGCACAAGTTAGCCGAGATGTACATTAAGGAGATTGTGAAGTTGCATGGGATACCTTCGAGTATTGTGTCAGATAGAGATCTGAGGTTTACATCGAGGTTCTGAAAGAGTTTGCAAGATGCTTTGGGTACTAAGTTGAGGATGATTTTTGCCTATCATCCGCAGACGGACGGTCAGACAGAAATGACTATCCAATCCTTAGAGGATTTGCTGAGGGCTCGTGTGTTGGATCACGGAGGATCTTGGGATAGCCATTAACGTTGATTGAGTTCACGTACAATAAAAATTTCCATGCTAGTATTGGAATGGTGCCCTATGAAGCTTTGTATGGGAGAAGGTGTATGACTCATTTGTGTTGGTATGAGTCGGGTGAGAGTGCTGTACTTGAACCTGAATTTGTGTAAGAGACGACCGAGAAGATTAAGAGGATCCAAGAAAGGATGAGAGCGTTGCAGAGTCGCCAGAAGGGCTACCATGATAAAAGAAGAAAGACACTTGAATTTCAAGAGGGAGACCACGTGTTTTTGAGGGTGACGCCTGTCATACCCCAAATTTTGACCACTAAGATTTCCCATCATTGTGCAAATCATCATCACGATATGGATGAACCATTAGTCTCCCCAAAGATGGGTGAGCCTTCACTACAATCAAACTTAGGGTTTCAAGCCCTCCCAGAGTTCTTAGACAAAGGATCAATCAAGGAATGACATAATCTTCAACTTGTCTAAATCTCTCAAACATCCATAAGGGATCAAGAGGACTCCCACCTCAGGAATCAAGCACAAGGCTGCAGCATTCCAGGTGGATTAAGCCTCAAGATCGCCAGTGTCACCAAACTAGGGTTTTGGTCGACCAGGGCCTCCAGTTGGAATTTTTCCTCTGGGCATGAGCCAATGCTTCAAAGCATATCCTAAAATACTCCATGGAACCTCATGGACCCAATCATCAGGTCAATTTAGCCTCAGGGGATGCATTCACCAAAAATAAGGAATTAGGGTTTCTTGACCTAATTCACCCCTAAGTTGACTTTTGGGACAAATCATGAGCCAAGACCTCAATAGAGGATTTGAGGATCTCTAATAAACCACATGGATCCATTTGCAACAAGGGATTAATCCAGGAAGCTTGATCAACAAGTTTCAATTTCATCTAAGCCACAGTTAGGGTTTCGCAGGAAAAGTCAACTGTACCTTTGAATTTTGACCCAGGCATGCTCCCAAACCTTGGGACATGATTCAATACACCCTTTAACACCTATGAAATCAATCCATCAAGTTTGATTTAGGTCAAGGACTTGATTTCATAGAGGATCGCACAGTTTGGAATTCATCTGACAAAAGTCAACTGTGCACAAAAGTCAAACTTTGACTTTTTGAGATTTTCCACAAACATGGTTCTTTGATCCCAAAATGATGTTAATGTATGATTGGAATCATCATTCATTAAGAAAAATCAAGAAAAGTGGGATAACTTGTAAAAGGGGTAACCATAAAAAACTTAGAAAATTTTCTAAGTTATGGAACAAAGTGGCTAGGGTACCAACTTTGGAGGATCATAACTCCTAAACCACAAGGCCATTTTTTCCCGTCCAAAGCTGGATTTGTAGCTCTCATGGCCCTGTACAAAAGCTTCAACTACCACTCATTCCAATTCCCCATGGATCTCAAGTTATGGAATGATCAAAATCAAGAAAAGTGAAAATGTCCCTTTTATCCAACACTTAGTGAAATTTTCAATAAGTCAGAATCTGCCTTCACTTTTTTCCAAATGTAGAGGCATTTTTCACTTGGATCCAAAAAGTATCAAAACCAATTATGATCAAACATTTATTATATCATATGAGGACTTTCCAAAATGGCCAAGAACTCCATCAAATTCCACTTGAGCCATGAGATATGACAATGGCAATATGCCTTGCTGAAAACTGCCAAGGCTAGGCAGAATTTTGTACTTTTGCTCGAGTTGGAAAAATCAGATAATTCCAAGCCTTGTCATCACTTTGGACACATCTGAGGATCAAATCTAAAGGGAACAAACACTGATCCAAGCCTCCAAAGTCTTTGGAACAAGAAGTAGCATGCCAAACCTAGAAACCCCTAAAAGAGGGACAAGACTCCAATTTTGGATTGGGGCATTTAATGGATGCACCAAGGTGGCATGGACTGACACATTTGCAACTGAATTCAGTCAAGAATGATCCAAGAACTTGGGAACCACAACTCTGTGCTCTAACCTCTAGTCAATGGCTAGAGGAGACTTGGATTCCTATTGATCAACATTGGCCAAACCTCTACTGCAGTTGCCATTCACTATTAATCCCAAAATAAACTTGATCTACTATAAATAGAGCTCATTTGTGCTCAGTTTGAGTACACCAAAGCCATCAAACTGATGCCTTCCTCAAAATCTCTTTCTCTTGGCCAAAATGCCTTCTTTAGCAAGGTAACTCTGAGTTTTTGAGTTAGGGAACAATTCCACCACAACTCATGATCCAAACACATCCAATATGTCATATCTAAGCTATCCAAACTCACGCAAGTGACCTGTAATCCTTAAATCTCAAAGTCACCTCTCAAAACCTCAAAATAGGCTTTTTGTGCATTTTTCAAGCCATGTCTTGATTCAGTCACTTTCTAAACCAGATAAAGCCTCAAACACACTCCAAATATCATCCTTGAATTGTCCCAAATGGCTCCCAACATCTGGAACACCATTTGAGAGAGTTGCTATTTTGGCCATTTTAACCCCTTTTACAAGAAAGGACCAGTTTTTGTTTTTGCAGGTTCCAGCTGATTCCATTCATCCTAAAAGCTTCTAAGGAATCATATGAGAGTGTCCAAAGCATCAAACCATTTCTGGAACAAGAAACTTGGCAGATTGCACAAAAAACTCCAAGAGCTCAAAAAGAGGTAAGCATCATGACTTGAACTTTCCAAAATATGCATTGCTTTGAAGTCCACTAATCATGCATCTCTTCTACATGTCATATGTGTTGTGTTTGCATCAATTTATCATGTAATTCATACCTGTACCAAGGTGTAGCACAGAAAATGTAAAATATGGTCTATTTTAAAACCACTATCGAATTTTGAGGAGGGAGCATGATCTGAAAAAAAATACCACCACAATTGGATTCCTTGTGAAATTCTAGGCCAGATGCATATAAATTTTGTCCCCAACCCTGGAGAAATGAGAAAGTTATGAACCTTCCCGTTTCTTGCCAAAACTTGCCTTGCCTTGCCTTGGGCCAGGCCAAAAACAAGGCAAGCCTTGTATATTTATGGTTGTGTTTCAATCAACGGATGTATCACCACCCCAGTGGTAAGGCGCGCGCCCTATACACAAGAGGTCTGGGGTTCGAATCCCCCTCGCCACAGACCCTCTTTTTGCTATTTTTCCCACTTTTTGTTATTTTCCATATTATTTTTAAGAGTTTATTTTTGATTGGTTCTTTTTGCAAAAAATCACAAAAATGTTGAAATATTTTATTCCACAAAAAAATTAGATTTATATTATTTGTTTAATATAATTAGTATTTTTGTGAATAAATGTCTTTTATTTGTTTTTAAACCTTTTAAAAATAAATAACCATTTTGGAAAATCAAAACCAAATAGGTTTTAATTCATCGTGTGATTAAAGCCTCATTTTTCAAACCTAAAACCAAAATCACAAGTTGTTTATTCAAACTTATTTGGAATTTTCATCATTTGTATTAATTTTCTTTGAATAATTATATTAAAAAATGATGAAATTAGGGTTTTATTGATTTTCACCCTAACAAACTTTTCCGAACACTCATGGGCCTCTAATAGAGTGTAAGACCCAATCCTTTGTAAATACAAACCCATTTTGGGCCTCAAATGTTGTATAAGTCCCGTTGTATTTCAAAAGTTCGGCGCAATCATCGCCTGTTTAAAACAAACCATCCGGGCCTCTCCTCGAGCTATAAGACTCATTCAAAATCATTTTGGGCCTCTAATAGAGTGTAAGACCCAATCCCCTTTTGAAACCAAAAACTTTTGGGCCTCAGTCATTGTATAAGACCCACGGTGTTTTCAAAACCTCGGCGCGATCGTCGCCCTTTTCAAAATTAACCAGTGGGGTTCTCCTTGAGCTATAAGACCCATCTTTGTTCACTTTCAATCATTTTGGGCCTCTTGAGAGAGTGTAAGACCCATCCCTTTTGTACAGAAAACATTTCTTGGGCCTCAGTCACTTGTATAAGTCCCTGTACAAAACGACAGTGCGATCACTAATAAAACCCTGGGCCTCTCCTTGAGCTGTAAGCCCCAATTTTCCCTTTCAAAAGCACTTTCTCCTTTGATTTTGTAGCATACTATTATTTTCAATTTCTTTGTTGAACAACTAACAATACAGTATGGAAGCTCTACAACCGAGTAAGTGTTTACCCGCTTTCATTTACCGCTTTCATATGTATATAACTGTACTATGGGGTTGTTTCACTGTAAGTCTTCTTTCATAAACTCATATCGACTGTGTAATACTAGTATAGATATTTAGAGTTTCCCCGGCAACTACGTCTAGAACTAGACAAAGCCTCGTCTCCTTGCATCCGACGCTCTCCCTGATATTTCAACATAACCTAAATCGTGAGAATTTTCTTTTACAACAATTTTAGATAACTAGATATAAGAAATCTCCCCCCTTGAACAGTTCATATACATAAGGCCAATGTTCCAAGTGAAACCCCTTCTGGAACTATTCATCAGCCTCCTCTTGGGCTTAGTGCAAGGACCCACAGGCTTCCTAAAAGCATCCCCGCCTCCTCTTGGGCGTTGTACAAGGACCCGTCAGCTTCTTAGAAGTTTTCATAGCCTCCTCTTAGGCTTCATATAATGATTCTTCCTCCGGGAAGATAGTCACCTCTTGGGCTTTGTACAAATTGTCCCTTCGACTTCTTAAAATTTTTTCTCGCCTCCTCTTGGGCTTCGTACAAATTGTCCCGACGACCTCTTAAAGGTATAGGAATAGAAATTAGTCATCTTAATAGAACAGTCTTTCAAAGTGTCTAGATCTTTCTACTGCGAATGCACTATCTCTTAATTTCTCTTAAGCATAGTACAAAAGATAAAATTCTAGACTTGGACAGTCTAATCTCCTTGGGTCTCGAAGACATTCTCAATTTCCTTTCAAAAATAGGAAAAAACACCTGTAGACTTGGACAGTCTAAAAACCCTTTGGATTCCCCGTTTCCTTAAAGAACAGGAAATAATCCCGATCCTCATATCAAATCCATGAGTACAATATTACCCATATAAGAACTGATTTTCTCTTTTAACCAACATACTGGACCTGTCACACAACTGAAACAGTTACATTATGTAATACCCCAAAATTTTCCCTCTCATTTTTCATATCATTTAGCATGTGCTTTCATTTCATTGCATTGCATTCAAGCATAGAAAATAAAATATTCAACATTGCATTGTATCTTGCATAAGGGCATGTGATCAGTGGTTTGTAGGGTAATGATCATCCAAAGTAAGAGAACAAGAGCCAGGGGTATTTCAAACAAGCCTCAAAGGTCTCTTACATCATATGTCATCCCACTTGACCCCACAAGTCATTGGAAGATGGGAATTCATCAAGAAGTTGGACAGCTCATCATCTCCTATAAAAAACAGTCCAAAGTAGGGTTTGTGGTTCAAGCAGTCTCCTGATGAAATTTTGGTTCAAACTTTATCTCAATGTTTTCTACATGATGTCAAGTATTTAAGGATGGAAGATTGGCCATTGGTTCATTTCAAAAGAGTTTCAATTGATCAGTTGCTTGAGAATCAAGAAATTGGGGAAAAAGTCAACTCTGCATTGAAAAAAGTCAACTCCTGACTTTTTAAGGTCAAATTCATGAAATTCAAGTCACATATGTTCATTGGAAAAGATTTGATCAAGAAATGATGGAGGAATCATGAAAAATCAAGAAATGTACAAAGTTTCCATTTTTAGAAACTTAGGGTTTCCAAAAATGGCAAGTTTGGACCATTTTGTACTACACTTTAAGGCTTCCTTTCTCCATGATAAAAGTTCCAAACTTCAGGCCCAAGTTGAGCCAATTAAAGTTCACATTCTAAGCTTCAAATCCATATAAAGAACTCTTCCATTGGATCAAAATTGAGGGAGTTATGATCAATCAAAGTTTGGTAAAATCAAGGCAAAAACCAAATCATGGCAAGGCAAGTTCAGGCCTCCAGGCCATAATTTCATCAAACACTTGGTGTACCAAATGTCAAGCCATTTTTTTCATTTAAGGATGCTTCAAATGAAACAATGTTGAACATCAAAGTTGTTCAAATGTCCTCTTCAACTTTGATGTTGGACATTTTTCCATTTGAGCAAGTTATGATGGAGTTATAGTGGTCCAAAGTTGATGGGTTTCATGCTGAATTTTCACAAGTCATAGTGCCATGCACACAACAACCTGCCTCTCCATTAAACCAGTTTGGTGCCTTGATGTTCTAATCCATTTTACACCATCTTACCAACCTCCATTCAATCTGATTCCCATACCAATCTTGTTCTCTTATGTTTCCTCTTTCCAATGGCACTAAAATCTCATTAAATCATCCACCCTACATGAAGAATTCCACCCTCAAACATCCTTAGTTTCATTGAGGTTTTGCTGCCAAAGTTAGAATGTTATGGTATGGTTGTTGTTCATTTTGTTTTGCGCATACCCTTTTACACCCACTCTTTACTCCTTTTGGACAAACATTCTCCTACGCACACCATGCATCATGCTACACCATACATGAAAAAGGAAAGGTAGGGAACTTGCTCTACAAGTTTTACTACAGCAACACAACATCAACACCATTCATTCTAATCACCACCATAGACATCATGAACTTCATCCTCACCATATCCAAACCTCACCAACTCGTGTTATAACTAACTGACTCAGTTAGTTAACTCAGAAACTCACTTAACTCACTCACTAAACTCAATGTCTAACTGTTAACCACATGAGTTAACACTCTAACCCCAACTATATAAACAAACTCACACGAATTTTCAAGGATCTCTCTCTCATTTTGGCTACATTTCTCAAATCACTCTCATTCTTCTCTCTGAAATTTCTCTCTGCATTCTCTCTCTTTGCACGAGTTATTTGCACATTTCATCATCATCATCATTACTTGTTCATCATCATTCAAGAGAAGGAAGGACAAGCTCATTCTCTTCAAGCACAGTTTGGTTGCAGTGTGGTTTTCTCTCTATTCTCTTCAAGTTTCAAGGCTCAATGGCATTTATTTGCCCATTCCAAGCTCAAGAACTTAAAGAGCATCTCTGGTTTTCTGTTGATCCAAGAGTTCTCCAAGCTTCAGGTTCAATTTCCTTGCTTCGAATCCACTTAATTTTAACTTGTTTTTGTTGATTGAAGCTTGCTAGAAGCAATGCAACATATCCGGCTAGTTGATAGGCATGTTAGATGCATAGTTTCAGAAATTAGGGCAAAAGTGTTTGTGTTCGATTCTCTGAATATATGCAGGATATGTTGATTCTGAGCCTGGATCCTTGTTCCTTGTAACTTCCTCTTTCGATTGGTACCATTTTTACACATTTCTGGAGAGATGTGAGGGTTGCAGGTGGTGGCGTTTCACCGGAGAAGATGACCGGAGGTCCTTCTCCAGCCGGTGACATTTATCAGCTAGGGTTTTTAGTTTTAAATCATAGCCGTTTGATTGTTTGCATCGTGTGGTCCTAATATTGCCAACACATTAATGAAGAGGGTGCCATTCACGTGAATTTTCTTTTTTTTTTTGTTTCAGTTAATCACATGTGTGTGCGTGTGTGACAGCTTTTGTGTTCGTGCATTTTAATTCGTTTGATCTGATTGCTTTTAATATTTGACCATCATGACTTCATCCTATGGCCCTGATTGAATCCCATGTTGACTGCATGTGCACCCTATCACACACAAACACACGCGTTTGTTTTGGACCAGACCTTAATTGCTTTTCACACTCCCCATATGGGGCCCAAACCTTTTAAAACGTGAAAATTGCTTCTGCCACACCCCCTGCTCATTTTCATTTCATTTTATTTTCTTTTTTATATAGTTTTCATTTTCTTATTTTAAAAATAGTAAATGCATAATAAATAATTCCATAAAAATTCACATAGCATCTTTATACTTTAAACTAATTTTTCCTATCTTTTTGTTTCTGATTTTATTAATTTTTGCATTTAATTCCATAATTTTCTTTAATTTCTTTTTGAATGAACTTCTTCATGAACACTTGAGCTTGGACGTTTTATTTCTCTCATGTCACACACTGTTTTTCACCCATTCTTTTTGCATTGATTAAAGGACATCTTTAAGCATCTAAACCAATTTTCATTTGATTCTTAAAGTCATTTTATCATGTGTTTGGATGTGTATCTTTAATTATTTTTGTGGTGTGTTTCAATGTGATTTCATGTGGCCTTTTGAGGCATCTTTCTTTTGAGTTTTGCTATGAGGTTTTGTTGCATGTTTTGCTTCTGATCAGTGGTGTATATGACCTCTTTCCATAATTTTCTCATGTACTTTGATATTTGTTTGATGCCTTATGATTGGATTTACTTTTGTACACTTTCTTCTACTTCATGCTAACATGTTTTGATGAGGCATTTATGCCACCATTTTATGATTGTTTGTGCATCTTTTATAGGTCATTTGTATGATATTATAGGTCATCCTTGTGTCATTATAGGTCACTTTGACATGTGTTTGCATTTGATATGAGTTTGTGTATTATAACTTGAAACTTTGACATGGTTCCTTCTCTTGTATCTTCTTAAGCTCTACATGTTCCATGTGTGCATTTTTGTATGCCATTTCATACATTCCATTTGCATCTCATTATTAGTATGCCACTGCCTATATGCATTCATTAATCATTCCACATGATATACATCATTAGTATGTCACTTTGTGTATATAATTGAAACTTGTTTCTTCTCTTTACTTCTACTCCATCTTACTTCCTCTACTTGTATCATTGCATCCATGATTTGTATGATGATTCATATGCATTAGAATACATTTATAAATGGTATATGGTTCTGACCTTGTTTTTTTTGTGAAGCATTATTGCATGATCACATTGCATATTCATTCATTCTTTATCTTTTACTTTCATAGGTGCATTTCTTTGATGTTTAAGACATTGCTTGTGCATAGTTTGGGTGTGTTTGATCTCTTAACCTTAGAGAGCATCCTTTGGATATAGGTTCTGACCTTGAATGATTTTCATCTCTAAGGATCTTTATTCATTGATTCTTAATTTGTTTGATCATTACTTGTTATTCTTTCCTTATTTCACAACTTGTAAATAGTTTTTGAACTAACCTTTTCATGTAGGTGCTAATGGTAAGTAAGTGTGTGGATATGCTTCCACATGCACTTCTTTCTTTCATTTTCTCTTATCTCTTTTAATCATTCAACTTGTGATCATGATAAGTATTTATATGCTTTCCTTGAATAACTTCTTTCTTCTCCCTTTTGAGTTATAACTCATCTTCTACTTTAGAAGTGAGTTGTTTAACTCACTCTTCTTCTCTTTTCTTTTAGACTTAGAGTTCTTATACCACACTAAACCCTTAGGATCCCCAAGCATGATAACACTAGGGTGAGTCTTAGTCCCCTTTAGTTTTCACCTTTTGCTTCCATTTGAGTCTCTCTTCTTCTCATCTTAAAACAAAAGCAAAAACACTTAATAAAAGGCATAACATGTATTGTATTTGAGCCTTTCATGTGAGAATAAGATAGTGAGGGGTCTTCTATCATTTTCTTAGAATGTTTAGCGTACGTCCCGTCTTGGGTCGATATGCAAAGCATTCGATCCTACATGAGAGACTTAAATACAATATGTGTTACAAAACACAAAAATAATCAAAACACTTCTTTCCAAAATACAAAAACAAACAAATAATTCTCTTCTCATCTCCTTCAGTCTATTCCTTAAGGACTCATCATGTCCGTTCTACCGCAAACAGGTAATGCCTAAGTCTCCATACAGCGAGCTGCAACACCTAACTGCTGGGACGCGCACTCTGACGTTTCCATTAAAAAACACAAACAAGCAACCCTTGTTGAGTCGAACTATGTTTGCTCTGATTCTTATTTCTCGTCTGATTGAAGATATGTAGGCACGAGATGCGATATCTTGACGAGCAACCTTTCCCCGTAGTCCGTCGAACTACGTTGACTCTGACTTTCCCATTGCACTGAGGGAATACGTAGGCCTAGGACAACGATAATGTCCTATTGAGTCACTTCTTTCCTTTTTCCCCTTCTCCTTTCTGTCTTTCTTTTCCAGTTCTCCAGTTAGCAGTTCATTTCCAGTTCTTTACACCCGTTGATCGAACAACAAGCGCGGATCCCATCGGGTACGATGGACGCTTGGGGGTGCTACTACCTTCCCTTCGTGTAACCGACTCCTGAACCCGATTCTCTTGGTCGCAAGACCTCGTTCTTTCCTTCCCTCAGGTTTATACAGTGTTTCATTTCCCTCTCTTGGGATAAATACACATTGCTGGCGAATCTATTTCGGTGCCACTTTCGCGTTTGTACTTGGATGAAAATCCCAGGAGCGACAGCTGGCGACTCTGCTGGGGATAGAACCCAGAATCTCTGGTTCCCTTAGCGAGTCGATCCTAGCGCTTGTCTGTTTTTCTTTCATTGGGTGTTTACTGTTGTGCTGTATTTACTGTTCTACTATATTGTTATTTACTGTATTACTGTATATTACTGTATTTACCGCATTTTTGCATTTTCATTTCATTATTATACTGGACTGTGCTGTGCTGGTTTTCTGTTTGGCGGGATGGGGTATTCTGAGAGATAGGCCCAGTACACAGGTCTGAGTGCACTTATGTTTAGTGTGTTTCATATCCTCTCACGTTCCATTTCGGTGCGAGGAGGGAATATGAGACACAATCTAGATGTGGTTCTCTTTAGAGAATTCTGCGTTGTGGGTCTTCCACAATGGTAGAGCTATCTGGAAGAGTTGTTAAGTCTGGATGACCTTTTAGGATGACCCCTCTTTATTTTGAGGTGAATCAGAGAACGATCTCTTTTTTTGGCGCTAGCATTATATCCTTCGGGATGAATGTGCTATTGCCTCTCATTCCGAGATCCGAATTTGAGGATCCTCACTTTCTAGTACATACATGTGAGATTGGGGGGATTGTTTACAGGTGTGCAGGAACCATTGACCTCCATCATACCTGGGTTTCTACTGTTCTGGATTTGTTACTGAACTTTTGATCCTGGCTGGTCTTTATTTGTTCGGGATTTGTTACTGGGCCTTTGATCCTGGTTTTGTATATCTCACCAAAGTCAGAAAGTAGTACAGTGGGTTTAGCAATATATGTTCTGCAAAGATCACATGCCCTTGCATATATGTCATCATTAGCATTCTTGCATTTAATCTTCATGTTTATTCATTTGCAGGGTATACTTCCTTTCGATTCCGATTGACAGTTCCCTTTGTAGCTATGGATTTTCCAAGGAAGAACAATGTGCATTACACGTTCTTTGACACCAAGGTGGGACAGTTGCAGAAGATGGTATCCCTTATTACGCCAGATTATGTGGGTATGTTCCGAAAGGCTCATCGGGAGATTTTGACTATGGTTGATGATTTGAATGCTTCAGAAAGGAGTGTCATTCATACTTGCTTGCAGTTTTATGACCCACAGTTAAGGTGCTTCACTTTTTCAGACTTTCAGTTGGCTCCGATGCTAGAAGAGTATGCCTTTCTTCTAGGTGTGCCTCTCAAATACCTGCTTCCTTTCAACTCTGACATGCGTCCTCCAAAGCCTGAGGAAATAGCTAAGGCTCTCCATATGAGTGTACCTGTGGTAACAGATAACCTCGCCACCAAAGGAGGTTTATCCGGTTTTCATCTGGATTTCTTGGTTGCCAAAGCTGAAGAGTGTACTGCTAAGGCTCAATGGGAAACAGTTTGTGCTATTCTGGCCTTGAGCATTTATGGGTTTATGTTGTTTGCAGATGAGCCCAAGTTTGTACACATGAGAGCGATCCATATCTTTGTGCTGAGGAATCCTATACCTACACTCTTGGGGGATTTGTATTATTCTATGCATTATAGGAATGAGAAGAAACGAGGGGATTTGGTTAGATGTTGTGCACCTCTGTTTCATAAATGGCTCATGAGTCACTTACCGAGGCTTTCCTGGATCCTCATCCTGCAAAGAATTGGGCTAAAAGGATGATGCAGTTGACGACAAAAGATATTTTTTGGTTCAATCAAAGAACGATGGGTGGGGATTTTATCAGTAGCTGTGGAAGACATCCAAATGTGCCACTCTTGGGAATAAAGGGTTGCATCAACTACAATCCTGTTATTCTAAGGAGACAGTTGGGATTTGCTTTAATAGATCCTCCGAAGGATAGTGAATTGGAAGAATCTTTCTTTTTCTCTGTGAAAGGTAATCTTTTGTTGGTAAGGCAAGCGGCCGGAGCTTGGGGCAATTTGCAAACAAAAGGTAAAGTTGTCTTTGGCAAGTGCAATAGCGTGTCTTCTCCTCAGTATGATGCATGGTTGAAAAGAAGAGTTCAGATCACTCTTTTGTCGTTCTCTATGGAAAGTACGTCAGATCCAGTTGTTGTTGAACCTGTGACCATGATAAGTGTTATTGAATATAACAAGCTTAAGGCGGAAAAAGACAAGGCAGTCAAGATGAATGAGAAGCTAAGCGAAGGACTCCGAAAGACGCTTTGTGAAAAGTGTAATGTTGAGTATGAACTTCAAAGGTTAACTGAGCGTCATGAGGCAAATGAGAAAAGAATTGCCGAGCACACTGTCTATATTCGCAAGGTCAAACAAAATGAGATGGCATTAAAACAGGCGTGCAAGCGTATCAACGAGCAGTTGACAAAGTCTGAAAATGCACTTTCCAAAGGGCAGCAGAGATGGGATGAGTTCTCCGAGTGCCAAAGGGAGATTGAAACGAGAATCAGGGCTGAAAATGAGGAGTTGAGAAAGAATTTGAAGAGAAAAGAAAGCGAATTTCTCAAGCAACTTAGTTCAGCCAACCGAGAGATTGAAGATCTGAAAGTCCGCGCTGGAGTAAAGAAAATCAAAGAGTTAGCTGTTAAAGATCAAATCAGAAAGCTGGAGGAAGCTGTCAAGATAAGGAGTCAGCTGATCAAGAGTCTTACAGAGCACCCTAATGATCCAGTTACCGAAACACTTATCAAGGAGGTCCGGGAGGACTTGTATGGGCTCAGTGTCTGAAGGGTTTTCGTTGTTGTTCTGAGGACTCGCCATCAGGCTTGTTGATGGGTTTTATTTTGTTTGTATGCATGCTATTAGTTGTATTTGTTCAAAACCAGTTTGTATTTGACTGTTCCACACCTGGTTGTGGGTTTTCATTTATGTTATCGGCTTTCATTGGTATTATTGAGGTAGATTCTTCATTAAATTATACAATGCTTCACACACTCACTGGGCCGTATATGATGGTTATTCTGAATTATTAATATGCATCTCTGATGTTCTATCACTATTAGCAATTGCAGGAGTATGCGTTGTTCCCTTTCGATCAAACTGGAATCGAAGGAAGGAATGCTTCAAAATGAATAAACATGGCATTGCATGGCATATATCATTTTTCATTTTGTTGCTTGCTTTTCAGGTACTCGTTGCAGGTCCTCTAACCTTTATTTGGTTTCAGGCACTATAGCTGGTTGACGCGTTCACCGATATCCAATTAGGGAAAACAGACCGAAGATCATGGAGCAGATGCAAACTGAATTAGCTAAGATGAAGGTCCAGCTGGGGCAGTTTATGGTGGACATTCAGGCGTTGTCCCGAGGTCAGGAACTGCTGAGAGAATAAGTCAATCGGATGAAGACTCAGATGGGTCGAATTATGGAAATTCTGAATGTCGTGTTAAGAAAGGAAAATAATTAGGTTCCCGCTTCCGCAGCAGAGGTTCTCATTCCTCCTATCTCTTTGGGGTATCCTCTAGACCATGGTTTGCCTCGTGAATCCTCTCCATCGTCAGAACTTTTTCATCACCAACTATTTCTTGAGGATCTTAAGCTAGAAAATAATGAGAAGAAGTTTGATCCGATCCCGATGCCATACGCTCGGTTACTTCAGCACTTGCTCAAGCATCAGCTAATTGAATTGATCGCTGCGGCACCTCCACACACCAAGTTTCGTATGGGTTCCAATGTCCATGATAGGTGTGAATTCCATTCAGGGGTCCCTGGTCATGATGTTGAAAATTGTAAGATGCTCAAGTATATGGTCCAAGGGCTCATTGATTTAGGGGCAATCGAGTTTGCGCCCATCAACACTGTCAAGCGAAGAGATGTTCTACCAATTGCTGCGGAAGAGATGGATATTCTTCCCCCTCTCAGGGACCTTCCTCAATCCAGAAGCCTGGGTTCCGAAACTACCGCATCAGCAAATCACAGCTGGGACCCTCCCGGTTGCATCCCTTCATCATCAATGGAAGCAAGAAAGGGTTTTTGATCCTCTACCGGTGTGTCATGCCGAATTACTTCAGGGACTGCTTCAACTGAGAGTAATTGAGCTCCGGAAGTTGGCTCCTCCTCCTGCTAAGCTTCCAAAAGGATGGGATGCTAATGCTCATTGTGATTTCTATTCAGGGGCACCAGGCCATAATATTGAGGGGTGTAGAGCATTCCAGCACCAAGTACAAGACTTAATTGACTCCAAAGTAATCGAGTTCGGACCGGATGGCATGAAGGTATCAGGTGATCTTACGCCAGTAACTGCAAAGGAAGTGAGTATTCCTTCCCCTTCTCTAGGGTCTACCTCAAGTCACGGGTGTATTCCCCAGCTTCAGGTTTCAAAGTCATCACGTCAGCAACCTTTGTTTGTTCCTTAGCCAAATGTGGAAAGAAAAGTGCAGGGGCAGAGTAGGCACCCTAATCAACATTGGCAGCAAAACCGTCGGCAACAGAGGCAACGAGGACTCAGGAGGTCTGAGAGAGTGTCTGTTCCAATTCCTATTTCTCAAAGCCGGCTTCTTTCCCGCCTTCTCCAAGGCTCTTTAATTCAGCTGGGCGAGGTAACGCCAGTGCCGTTTCCTTTTCCTCCGGATTATGACATGAATGCCAGGTGCGAGTTTCACTCGGGAACGTTTGGACATACAATTGACGATTGTAGAGTGTTCAAACATAAGGTGAAATCCTTGATTGACTCAAAGGTTATCACACCAGATGGGTGTCCTATAAATTGAACTTTCTTCATCAGATTGAGCACCCAGTTTGCAAAGACATCTTCAGAATCAATAAGTCCAGACGGAGTCAAGCCTCCTCAACAAGGACAGTCATTTAGCTTCTTTACTGCATTCTTATGTGTAGCTTTTTATGTTTGTCAAAACATTTGTATGCATGTATGAAATCTGTTTTTCTATTTATGTTAATCCTAATAAAGCGCGCATGTTTTTCCTGAAGTAATCCATTCGTATTCACTCATAAGTTTGTATATGTGCATTGCAATACCGACTGTCGTGCTTAAACTCTTGAAGGAGGATGATGAGTTGAAAACGCAAAAATCTCTAATTGTGTGCTCTTGGATAAAACCTTATTGAGGATGTACATGCATTGTTTCAAATCCATAAACACTGGAGATATAAGGGAGATAGACCCTCGTTAACCCCTTTGAGCCTTGAAGTAGGAGTTTCTTTCATACGAAAAAAACCCTCACACTTAACCAAGGGGCAGGGTAGGCGTCAGTTAGTTTGACCGAGCGTTCAAATTTCAAAAGGAGTGTGCATCTGAGGATCCATTACCTTCCGTTCCACCGTCAAGAGGTCAAGAGATGTGAAACCACAATGGTTATCTGTCAGTGATCAAGGAGTGAGGCAGTCACAACCCTTTCAAACAAGTCAGACAATTCAGTGTCACACGATTTGTTAAAAAAACAAAAAAAAAGAAAAAAAAGAGCCCGCTAAGTTGAAACTTGAAAACAAGCAACTTAGGCAAAAGTTAGGGCATCCCACTGGACTTTAAAATTTAAAGATTCAAAATAATCAGTCCAGGCAAAAATTAGGGATCAAAAAGGAAAAGAATGAGAAAGTGAAAAACAAAGAGATTACAAAAGAAAATCCTCGAGCAAGAACAAAGTCGTGTGACAACGAACAAAAGACAAAAGGGGGGACTTTTGCTCCAAAACCTCATTAGGTCTCAAACCATCAGTGCATGGATTCCTTAAAGATCATGAAATTGTTTTGAGAGATGAGCGCTTGTGTCAAATTAGCTGAACGTAGGACTGGAGAACATCACGAAGAATGGGTGGGCACCGATAAACTTTGAGCCTTAAAACTTTTTTTTAAAAACCGTGAACCAGGCCACGATACAACCCTCAAAAGTCCTAATTGAAACAGAGTTTATTTCGAAAGAATACTACCAAGAGATAGGGTTCCTGACTCCTGTGAGTTGTGCTAAAAGATCTTTGTTGGTGTTGCATGTGCATTGCGTTCTTTCATTCAAAAATTAATGTCGTGTTCTAACCCGTGATCCTCTCACAAAGAGTTTGCGACATCTTTTCAGTAAAACTTCAAGATTAACATGTGTGTTGCATTAGAATTTTCATTCTCAGAATAAAACATCTTCTGCTTGCATACATTTGTTTGACATCAAAAGAAGTTTACATATGGAAATTTAGTCCAGAAGCTTAATCTTGCCGAGTTGAGAATCCTGAAACTCCCGAAGGGCAGCCACATCCAGTGGTACTTCCTCAGGAAACTTTGTTAAGCGGGAGCTTTCCCAACAAGTTGTGTTAAGACGTAGTTGATTTGGGGCAATCACGTCGAATCATCTTTTTAAGGTGTAGCCAATTTGGGCCAATCACGTCGAGCAATCTCTTCAGAGTTCAGCCAAACTGGGGCAATTACTTCGAGATTCAAATCTCTCCAAAGGCAGGTATTTTGGGTCTTCCTTCGAAGATCAGTAGTCAGGGGTAAAACCACTTCAAGGTTCATACTGGGGCAGACCATTCCAAGAGCACGAGAAGTTAGTTCATCCAGACGACTGATCAGCCTATCCAGGGTTCAGAATACTGGGGCATAATATCTCACAGTGATATGAGATTGTTCATGAATCTTCTCGAGACGAATTTCTCTGTATATCGTACAGTCTGAGGCAGTTACTTCGAGATCCGACGAATCTCTCCAAGATTTTGAAGACATTGAGACGTTTCAGATGTCAAGTCTTTTGTAAAATCCTCTTGGGACAATTTCTTCTGATGGACCATGGTGGTCTGGGGCAAACGTAAAATTGTAAAAAACTATTGTTCACACATATGCAGTCAATCAGCCAAAAGGTTTGAAACAAATGGGCATTCCAACCAAGGCATTTGTGGTCCTCTGTCTTCAGAAGGCTTCATTAATCGTGTTCCCAGCAAGAGATGCATCAAAACCTTTCTCCCCAACAAGTGGTGGTTCAGAGTTAGATTTTCTCAGTTGCAGAAGTCATATCCAGCATGGGGCATACGTGCATATCCTTTTGCTTGCAGGTAGCAGCCTCGTATTAGGCTCAAAAGCAAGATTGAAGCGGTTTCCAAAACACGAGAGCATGGACCGTGTCTTCCAAATAAGTAATCATTCATCCCCATGCAGAATACCGGGGCAATCATGTTCAGGAAAGGGTTCACATGTCATCCTTTTGTCACAACTCTTACTGATTGAGTCCATTAATCAGCCGACAGTCGCTCACGACGGTTCGATATCGATAAATTAATTTCCATTGGGCATCATTGTATCTTATTAAGTCAATTCTCCCAATCAGTACTTCCAACAGCTACAAGCTTTTCTGTGTCGATAACGGTTGTAAATTCCCCAGTAGAGTTGCCTCGCAGCTAATGTTCGAGACTCAGTGAGTGTCCAGGAGTTTGAAGATGCCAAATCTTCTGTAAAATCCTCTTGGGACGATTTTTTCATATCAGCCTTGTAATCTGGGGCAAAAAGCAAGTTTGTGACCCTCCCAAACATGGGGCATCATGAAATCTCTCCGGCAAGAGGTGTTCCAGATCTATTTTCTCTAGTAAAGTGAACTCTCAATTATAATATGTCTAGCTCAAGTCTCGGCATTTGCCTAAGAGTTTGAAGATGCTTGGTCTTCTGTAAAATCCTCTCAAGGGTCATCCCTAGCACGAGACGCTTTGAAGCTGTTCTCCCCAGCAGAGTTTGTTGTCAACTCATTATCCCCAGTGGAGTCATCAAGCGGAAGGTTTGCATAGCATGGGAAATTATGGCTCTTATTTTTAAGCTTGACAGCTTTGCTCCTCAACAAGATCACAGTGGATTTTCTTTGTGTCTTTCCCAGTAGATCTTTACGGACTCTTTCCCAGCGAGTCGCAACAGGACGTATTCTAACCAGGATCTGCGTATCCCCGACGGAGTAGTTCCAATCCTAAGCAGGATCGTATCTCTGGTAGTTGTATCCCTACAGAGTTCAGCATTGAATCTTGTCAGTATTGCTCCCCAACTGAGTTGTTTTTCTCCCCGCAGAGGTTTAGCAGATCAAAAGAATCTCTTCCTCAGCAGAGTGTGTGTACATTCTTTCCCCAGCCAATTCAGAAAGTTGTCATCCCTCCAGCGGAGTTGTTATGATCAGAATTCATCCCCAAGCAGATGAAATAATTCTTGGCAGAATCATCACTCCCTATATCTCAAAGTCCAATTTATTTTTGGCAAGCGTGACAATTCGAAGCAGACAGATTATTCATTCATTCTCCAACAGAGATATCATCCTTTCAGGAGTCCCTGAGGTCAAGTCATTGATCATCATTTCTCAGCAAAGTCAGCAAGGATGTCTGACAGGCATGCAGAGCGTAATCCAGTGTTGGAATTTTGCAAAAGTCCACCCGTAGTGTGGCCAGTCAGTAGGCAACTGACTTCATCCAAAAGGCATCTTTCAAAGGTCCACCCGCGGTGTGGCCCGTCGGCATTTGTCCGATTTTATTCGAAAGACAAAGGAAAGTCCAACCGCAGATTTGCAAAAGTTCATCTTAGGGTGGCAAAGGAGCAAAGTCCAACCGCAGATTGGCAAAAGTCCATCTTAGGGTGGCAAGAAGGAAAAGTCCACCCACAGTGCGGCAAGTCAGTAGTCATCTGACTCCATTTAAAAAGACAGTTTTAAAAGTCCAACCGCAAATTGGCAAAAGTCCATCTTAGGGTGGCAAAGCAAAAGTCCAACCGCAGATTGGCAAAAGTCCATCTCAGGGTGGTAAAACAGCAAAGTCCAACCGCAGATTGGCAAAAGTCCATCTTAGGGTGGCAAAGAAAGCAAAGTTCAACCGCAGATTGGCAAAAGTCCACCCGCAGTGTGGCAAGTCAGTAGTCGTCTGACTCCATTTAAAAAGACAGTTTCAAGACCAACCACAGATTGGCGAAAGTCCACCCGCAGTGTGGCAAGCCAGTGGTCGTCTGGCATTGTTTAAAAGACATTCTTAAAGCCCACCCGCAGTGTGGCAAGCCAGTAGTCATCTGGCATCGTGCTAAAAGACGTTGTTAAAGTCCACCCGTAGTGCGGCAAGCCAGTAGTCATCTGGCGTTGTTCAAAAGACGTTGTTAAAGTCCACCCGCAGCGTGGCAAGCCAGTAGTCGTTTGGCGTCGTTCTAAAAGACAGCTCTCCAGTGCTATTCTTCCCATCAGAGTTTTTATACAAGCAGAGTTCATTTGATTGGGTTTATATCCCTTTTGTTCTTCTCTACAGAGTGCAAATTTTCTGGTTATTTTCGGTATTCAATCCCTCCATACCTTGAAAGTCTAACAGCAATCGCTATCATCCATTCAGGTCTACAGTGATTGAATAGGGGCAGCTGTAATACTCCAAAATTTGCCCTCTCATTTTTCATATCATTTAGCATGTGCTTTCATTTCATTGCATTGCATTCAAGCATAGAAAATAAAACATTCAGCATTGCATTGCATCTTGCATAAGGGCATGTGATCAGTGGTTTGTAGGGTAATGATCATCCAAAGCAAGAGAACAAGAGTCAGGGGTCTTTCAAACAATCCTCAAAGGTCTCTTACATCATATATCATCCCACTTGACCCCACAAGTCATTGGAAGATGGGAATTCATCAAGAAGTTGGACAGCTCATCACCTCCTATAAAAAACAGTCCAAAGTAGGGTTTGTGGTTCAAGCAGTCTCCTGATGAAATTTTGGTTCAAACTTGATCTCAATGTTTTCTACATGATGTCAAGTATTTAAGGATGGAAGATTGGCCATTGGTTCATTTCAGAAGAGGTTCAATTGATCAGTTGCTTGAGAATCAAGAAATTGGGGAAAGGATCAACTGTGCATTGAAAAAAGTCAACTCCTTACTTTTTAAGGTCAAATTCATGAAATTCAAGTAACATATGTTCACTGGACAAGATTTAATTAAGAAATGATGGAGGAATCATGAAAAATCAAGAAATATACAAAGTTTCCATTTTTAGAAACTTAGGGTTTCCAAAAATGGCAAGTTTGGACCATTTTGCACTACACTTTAAGGCTTCCTTTCTCTATGATAAAAGCTCCAAACTTCAGGCCCAAGTTGAGCCAATTAAATTTCACATTCTAAGCTTCAAATCCATATAAATAACCCTTCCATTGGATCAAAATTGAGGGAGTTATGATCAATCAAAGTTTGGTAAAATCAAGGCAAAAACCAAGTCATGGCAAGGCAAGTTCAGGCCTCCAGGCCATAATTTCATCAAACACTTGGTGTGCCAAATGTCAAGCCATATTTTTCATTGAATGAAGCTTCAAATTAAAAAATGTTGAACATCAAAGTTGTTCATATCAATGTCCTCTTCAACTATTATGTTGGACATTTTTCCATTTGAACAAGTTATGATGGAGTTATAGTGGTCCAAAGTTGATGGTTTCATGCTAAATTTTCACAAGTCATAGTGCCATGCACGCAACAACCCGCCTCGCCCTTAAACCAGTTTGGTGCCTTAATGTTCTAAGCCATTTTACACCATCTTACCAACCTCCATTCAATCTGATTCCCATACCAATCTTGTTCTCTTATGTTTCCTCTTTCCAATGGCACTAAAATATCATTAAATCATCCACCCTACATGAAGAATTCCACCCTCAAACATCCTTAGTTTCATTGAGGTTTTGCTGCCAAAGTTAGAATGTTATGGCATGGTTGTTGTTCATTTTGTTTTGCGCATACCCTTTTACACCTAATCTTTACTCCTTTTGGACAAACATTCTCCTACGCACACCATGCATCATGCTACACCATACATGAAAAAGGAAAGGTGGGGAACTTGCTCTACAAGTTTTGTTGTAGCAACACAACATCAACACCATTCATTCTAATCACCACCATAAACATCATGAACTTCATCCTCACCATATCCAAACCTCACCAACTCGTGTTATAACTAACTGACTTAGTTAGTTAACTCAGAAACTCACTTAACTCACTCACTAAACTCAATGTCTAACTGTTAACCACATGAGTTAACACTCTAACCCCAACTATATAAACAAACTCACACGGATTTTCAAGGATCTCTCTTTCATTTTGGCTACATTTCTCAAATCACTCTCATTCTTCTCTCTGAAATTTCTCTCTGCATTCTCTCTCTTTGCACGAGTTGTTTGCACATTTCATCATCATCATCATCACTTGTTCATCATCATTCAAGAGAAGCAAGGACAAGCTCATTCTCTTCAAGCACAGTTTGGTTGCAGCGTGGTTTTCTCTCTATTCTCTTCAAGTTTCAAGGCTCAATAGCATTTATTTTGCTCATTCCAAGCTCAAGAACTTAAAGAGCATCTCTGGTTTTCTGTTGATCCAAGAGTTCTCCATGTTTCAGGTTCAATTTCCTTGCTTCAAATCCACTTAATTTTAACTTGTTTTTGTTGATTGAAGCTTGCTAGAAGCAATGTAACATATTCGGCTAGTTGATAGGCATGTTAGATGCATAGTTTCAGAAATTAGGGCCAAAGTGTTTGTGTTCGATTCTCTGAATATATGCAGGATGTGTTGATTCTGAGCCTGGATACTTGTTCCTTGAAACTTCATCTTTCGATTGGTACCACTTTTACACGTTTCTGGAGAGATATGAGGGTTGCAGGTGGTGGTGTTTCGCCGGAGAAGATGATCGGAGGTCCTTCTCCGGCCGGTGACATTTATCAGCTAGGGTTTCTAGTTTTAAATCATAGTCGTTTGATTGTTTGCATCGTGTTGTCCTAATATTTCCAACACATTAATGAAGAGGGTGTCATTCATGTGACTTTTTTTTTCAGTTAATCACATGTGTGTGCGTGCGTGACAGCTTTTGTGTTCGCGCATTTTAATTCGTTTGATCTCATTGCTTTTAATATTTGACCATCATGACTTCATCCTATGGCCCTGATTGAATCCCATGTTGACTGCATGTGCACCCTATCACACACAAACACACGCGTTTGTTTTGGACCAGGCCTTAATTGCTTTTCACACTCCCCATATTGAGCCCAAAAATTTATAAACGTGAAAATTGCTTCAGCCACACCCCCTGCTCATTTTCATTTCATTTTATTTTCTTTTTTATATTGTTTTCATTTTCTTATTTTAAAAATAGTAAATGCATAATAAATAATTCCATAAAAATTCACATAGCATTTTTATACTTTAAACTAATTTTCCCTATTTTTTTGTTTCTGATTTTATTAATTTTTGCATTTAATTCCATAATTTTCTTTAATTTCTTTTTGAATGAACTTCTTCATGAACACTTGAGCTTGCACATTTTATTTCTCTCATATCACACACTCTTTTTCACCCATTCTTTTTGTATTGATTAAAGGATATCTTGAAGCATCTAAAAAAATTGTCATTTGATTTTTAAAGTCATTTTATCATGTGTTTGGATATGTATCTTTAAGTATTTTTGTGGTGTGTTTCAATGTGATTTCATGAGGCCTTTTGAGGCATCTTTCTTTTGAGTTTTTCTATGAGGTTTTGTTGCATGTTTTGATTCTGATCAATGGTGTATATGACCTATTTCCATAATTTTCTCATGTACTTTGTTATTTGTTTGATGCCTTATAATTGGATTTACTTTTGTGCACTTTCTTCTACTTCATGCTAACATGTTTTGATGAGGCATTTATGCCACCATTTTATGATTGTTTGTGCATATTTTATAGGTAATTTGTATGATATTATAGGTCATCCTTGTGTCATTATAGGTCACTTTGACTTGTGTTTGCATTTGGTATGAGTTTGTGTATTATAACTTGAAACTTTGACATGGTTCCTTCTCTTGTATCTTCTTAAGCTCTACATGTTCCATGTGTGCATTTTTGTATGCCATTTCATACATTCCATTTGCATCTCATTAATAGTATGCCACTGCCCATATGCATTCATTAATCATTCCACATGATATACATAATTAGTATGTCACTTTGTGTATATAATTGAAACTTGTTTCTTCTCTTTACTTCTACTCCATCTTACTTCCTCTACTTGTATCATTGCATCCATGATTTGTATGATGATTCATATGCATTAAAATACATTTATAAATGGTATATGGTTCTGACCTTGTTTTTTTTGTGAAGCATTATTGCATGATCACATTGCATATTCATTCATTCTTCATCTTTTACTTTCATAGGTGCATTTCTTTGATGTTTAAGACATTGCTTGTGCATAGTTTGGGTGTGTTTGATCTCTTAACCTTAGAGAGCATCCTTTGGATATAGGTTCTGACCTTGAATGATTTTCATCTCTTAGGATCTTTATCCATTGATTCTTAATATGTTTGATCATTACTTGTTATTCTTTCCTTATTTCACTACTTGTAAATAGTTTTTGAACTAACCTTTTCATGTAGGTGCTAATGGTAAGTAAGTGTGTGGATATGCTTCCACATGCACTTATTTCTTTCATTTTCTCTTATCTCTTTTAATCATTCAACTTGTGATCATGATATGCATTTATATGCTTTCCTTGAATAACTTCTTTCTTCTCCCTTTTGAGTTATAACTCATCTTCTACTTTAGAAGTGAGTTGTTTAACTCACTCTTCTTCTCTTTTCTTTTAGACTTAGAATTCTCATACCACACTAAACCCTTAGGATCCCCAAGCATGATAACACTAGGGTGAGTCTTAGTCCCCTTTAGTTTTCACCTTTTGCTTCCATTTGAGTCTCTCTTCTTCTCATCTTAAAACAAAAGTAAAAACACTTAATAAAAGGCATAACATGTATTGTATTTGAGCCTTTCATGTGAGAATAAGATAGTGAGGGGTCTTCTCTCATTTTCTTAGAATGTTTAGCGTACGTCTCGTCTTGGTTCGATATGCGAAGCATTTGATCCTACATGAGAGACTTAAATACAATATGTGTTACAAAACACAAAAATAATCAAAACCCTTCTTTCCAAAATACAAAAAAAAACAAACAATTCTCTTCTCATCTCCTTCAGTCTATTCCTTAAGGACTCGTCATGTCCGTTCTACCGTAAACAGGTAATGCCTAAGTCTCCATACAGCGAGCTGCAACACCTAACTGCTGGGACGCGCACTCTGACGTTTCCTTTAAAAAACACAAACAAGCAACCCTTGTTGAGCCGAACTATGTTTGCTCTGATTCTTCTTTCTCGTCTGATTGAAGATGCGTAGGCACGAGATGCGATATCTCGACGAGCAACCTTTCCCCGTAGTCCGTCGAACTACGTTGACTCTGACTTTCCCATTGCACTGAGGGATTACGTAGGCCTAGGACAACGATAATGTCCTATCGAGTCACTTCTTTCCTTTTTCCCCTTCTCCTTTATGTCTTTCTTTTCCAGTTCTCCGGTTAGCAGTTCATTTCCAGTTCTTTACACCCTTTGATCGAACAACAAGCATGGATCCCATCGGGTATGATGGACGCGTGGGGATGCTAATACCTTCCCTTCGCGTAACCGACTCCTGAACCCGGTTCTCTTGGTCGCAAGACCTCGTTCTTTCCTTCCCTCAGGTTTATGCAGTGTTTCCTTTCCCTCTCTTGGGATAAATACACACTTTCGCATTTATACTTGGATGAAAATCCCGGGAGCGACACATTAGCCTCCTCTTGGGCTTTGCACAATGATTCTCCCCAACGGAGCTAACCTTTTCAGACTCCATCTTGGGCTTTGTACGAGATACGAAAACACTCCCTGGTTGAGTATAAAAGACTCTCTTGTTGAGTCAAGCACCTTTAGCCTCCGTCTTGGGCTTCGTACAAGACACATACAACAGGACTCTCTTGTTGAGTCAAACCTATTTAGCCTCCATCTCGGGCTTTGTACGAGATACAAAGACTCTCTTGTTGAGTCAAACCTTTAGCCTCCACCTCGGGCTTTGTACGAGATACCAAATCACTCTCTCATTGAGTGTAAAAGACTCTCTTGTTGAGTCAAACCTTTAGCCTCCATCTCGGGCTTTGTACGAGATACCAAATCACTCTCTCGTTGAGTGTAAAAGACTCTCTTGTTGAATCAAGCCCTTTTAGCCTCCATCTCGGGCTTAGTACGAGATACACAAAACACTCTCTTGTTGGGTATAAAAATACTCTCTTGTTGAGTCGATCACCTTTAGCCTCCATCTCGGGCTTCGTACGAGATACCAAATCACTCTCTTGTTGAGCATAAAAGACTCTCTTGTTGAGTCAAACACCTTTAGCCTCCATCTTGGGCTTCGTACAAGACACATATAAAAGCAATCTCTTGTTGAGTCAGCCCCTTTTAGCCTCTCTCTCTCGGGCTTCCTATGAGACACATAAAAACTCCCTCTTGTTGGGTCAACAACCTCCTCTTAGGCTTTGTATAAGGAAAACCCCGGTTGAGCCAATCAACCTTTTAGCATCAAATTTGTGCCTCGCTCATAGTATACAAACATCAACAACTCCTTTTTCTTCATCTAAATTGCTGTAAGCGGCAAGCCTCTGGATTATTTACATCTACGCCACTGTCCCTCTTTTAGCATGAAAAATTCCTAAGGAAAGATAGCATTGCTCTACACTAAGTTAAAGTAAATTATGGCATTGTTGGATTCACGTATCCCAGTTAAAGTAATTCTCCTTTATAATCAGTCACCTAACAGTTGTGACAAACAGACCAAATATTCCCTTTTAGAGATGACAAATTCTCTCTAAAGTCAACACCCTTTTGCTTCACATCTTGGGCATCGAACAAGATACAAATAGACATTCAGCTTCCTATCTTAGGCTTTGAACAATATACAAACCACATTTAGCTTCACGTCTTGGGCTTTGAACAAGACACCAAAACACCATTTCCTCCCATAGAATAGGAGGAACTACGATCGCTCTAATTTCCCTATCCCGGGAATATGTAGGCATAAGATTGCAAAAGAATCTTAGCGAGCACACTAATAAAAAAACCCAAAGTCCCCTACCTTCATCCAATCTGGTGCAGTATCCTAACAAATTCCCCATGAACAGTCCCGGTATTTCGTTCTGAACAAAATAAGCAGAGAGAGGCCCGCGAACTAAAACCGCATCTGTAAATCAACAGTTTTGACTGTTTAACCTCAGTTTGCAAGCAGGGTTAGTTGGAGACATCTATTTCCCTTCCTTCATCAGCTTCAATAGGATAAAAAATGAATCGACCTGTAGTAATCCAGAGCGACAATGCTTAAGAACTACGTCCAAAATCGCTCGCTACAACGCCAATGGCTTGTGTGGATTGAGCTTTGAAGTCTAGGAAGCTCACTCCATGTTTTGTTGGTCCATATCAAATCTTGCAGAGGATAGGAGAGGTAGCCTATAGAATTGCTTTACCACCATCACTTGCGAATTTGCATGACGTGTTTCATGTGTCTCAGTGGAGAAAGTACATTCTGGATTCGTCGCATGTGATTCAGATGGACGATGTACAAGTGAGGGATAACCTGACAGTGGAAGCATTACCTGTGCGGATTGACGGTAGAGAGATGAAGCAGCTGCAGGGTAAAGATGTAGCTTTGGTGAAGATGTTGTGGGGTGGACCACCTGGCGAGAGTTGGACTTGGGAACGTGAAGATCAGATGAGGGAGTCGTATCCGACTCTATTTCCTTGAGGTAATTTTCGAGGGCGAAAATTCATTAAGTGAGGGAGAGTTGTAACAACCCAAATTTGTAAGAATAATTATTTAATTTATTTAAATATAATATTCGTATTTTTTTGGTGAATTTTGGTGTTTTGGGAATTGTGTGGAATTTTGTGGAGTTTTGGTTATTTAATTAATAATAGTATAAAATATGGAATATATTAGTATTATTATTAATTTAAATAATATTAGAAAGATTAAGGGTAAATTGGACTTTTAAGGAGGAGTTAGTGAGGGTAATATTGGGAAAGCCCATTTTAAGAGCCCAAAGGTTAGGTTTAACAAAAAGGAGAATTTGAGAATAGGATTCATTTTGTTAGACCGTGAAAAGAAGGGAAAAAAACCAGAGCTCTGAGGAAAGAGGGAAAAGCTTAGGATTCGAGAAGGTTTCCAAGAACTCAAGGGAGAAAAGCTTGGAATCGACAATCTAAGGTATGGGGAGTATTACCTTTCATTGTGGGTTTATGGGGTTTATGAGTAGATTGATGATTTATGGGTATTTTTGTGGATTAATGATGGATTATTAAGGGTTGAATGGAATCGGATAATAGTAAACCTTCGAGGCTAAACCTTCTGTTGATGATATGTGGGATCTTGTATAGAAAGGGATTTATGGGAATTATGAGAATCTTTGGGGTTTGTGAAGGTTTATGTGATTTTGAGGTTTGGGATAGTGTAATAAATCGACCTAACAGTCGTGAGTTTCGTACCCCTGTTTCCATGATGCCTTAAGAATGTTTTGGGGATGTTTTGAGGTAAAACGAGGTTGAATCCGTGATGTTTTTGGGGTCTGTTATGCTACTGATGCGTAGCAGCAATTTCCTGAGATCGCAAGTTCGCAAAGCAAATGATTCCTTCGCAAGGAGAACACTTGCCCCAGACTCGCAAAGCGAGCAGCGCAGTGAATGTGCGATGACTTCGTTAGGTCATACTGAGATGAAATGTTAAAATGACTTAAAGTTCGCAAAGCGAACGTCCCAGCGAATGGCTTCACAAAGCGGATAGAGGGTAGCGAGGAGGGACAGAGTGGGGTCTCTCTGGTTTTTGTATGGGATTTCGGGGTTCGCTAGCAGCTCACTAGGCGAACACCCCAGCGAACATCCTGGCGAACGTCTGTTGTTTCACGAAATTGTTCTATGATTCTTGTGGTGTTTTGGTGTTTTGAGCTATGATTATTCTAATAAATTACCATGATGTATATTGATGATTATGAGTTGTGTGTATATGATGTTTGATGATTAATTGATGATATGAATTACCATGTGTATATTGACGATTATGAGTTGTGTATATGTGATGTTTGATGATTAAATGATGATATGAATTGCCATGATGTATATTGATGATTATGAGCTGTTTATGCATGATGTTTGATAATTAATTGAAGGTATGAATTACCACGAGTAAGTTGATGATTAAATGATGATGTGAATGACCATGGGTTATATTGATGATTGAGATGATGATACATGACTATTTTTATGTGATGTACAATGAGTGATATTGATGATTATAATATGATGATTCATGATGTTTTGATGAATGAATGATGACATGATTAATATGAGATTTTGATGAATGATGATGCACGTAATGATTTTTGTTGATGATGATGATATTGACGGTGTGCATCATGCATTCATAGCATTATAGGACTTCGGTCCAGTGAGTTAGACTTCGATTTATTGTGGCTTCAAACCCATTATGTGGATGTGAGGTATTTTAACGTGCTCTGGTTCTTGTGTAGAATCGATCCTAATGACGGGGATTTTTGGAGGGTAATGGCCCAGTGTCCATCGACTGTGACGATTGGTACCACATGCATGAGTCTTGTTGTGCATTGCATTTAATTGGCATTGATGTATTTTATGATGTTGTGATTTTGATGTTTTCCTTGTGATAACCCTGAAGATGTTGTATATGATGACGACGCCATTTTATGCATATCTTGTTTTTATATTGATTATAATGAATTGTGATTACTCACCCTGCCTGTTTGAATGTTGCCTCCACGTGGGTAACGTGCAGGTGATCAGGCTTAGTTGTGGATGCCTTCGAGGACTTTTGAAGTTTATTTGCTTTTGGTCGATGTAGAGGGTCTTGCTCTGATATTGTAACATTGGGTTGGGTCGTTGAGTCGAACCATGTTGAGTTATTATTTTGGTGTTATTTGAGTATTAAGGTTTTTGTTTTAAAACCTTGTGATTTTTGGATTATTGTGGTTATGGTGGTTCCGCTGCTATTTGATGGCTTTTAATTATTTTGAGAAAAACCCGTTGTTTACAAAGCAAATGTTTTGTTTTGAGTTTATTGAAAAATGTGCACCCTTCTGAGGTGATTTTACTCTGATAATTTGTGCATTTTGCCGTGTTTATTTTTGGGGTAGAAAAGGGTGTTACATAAGACATTGGCAATGGATCAAAGTGTCGCTCGGCCATTCTTTGTCTTTGTTGATAGGCTTGTCTTGGAGCCTGTTGCTGTTGAGGGTTTTGCTGTTGTGCAGTAATCGGGATTGTCACAGCAACTGCCTGATGATACTGGGCCTAATACCCTCTACCTCTGTCCTTCTGAGAGGACGTAGCATTAGTTTCTCTTTCGCGCTTTTTATGCACACCCACATAAGGTTTCCTTGCACCGAAAGACGATATTCCACCACCATCTTGAATCTTTCCCAGTTTCAACCGATTTTCAATTCTTTCTCTAACAACTACGATGTCAGAAAAACCTGTTGATGGACACCCTGCAAGGCGTTCCAGGAACGGACCCTGCAACATCCCCATGAACATATCCGCCATCTCCCTTTCAAGTTAAGGCGGTTGCACCCTTGCTTTTAACTCATGCCACCTCTAGGCATATTCTTTGAAACTCTCCTTACTCTTTTGAGCTTGACTCTGTAACTGAGTTCGATTGGGCGCCATGTCAATGTTATATTGATATTGTTTCAGGAAAGCCTCAGCCAAATCCTTCCAGTTTCTGACATGAGCTCTTTCGAGCTTCATATACCACTCCAAGGAAGCCCCAGATAGGCTATCCTGGAAGAAGTACATCCACAGCTTCTTGTTGTTGAAATACGCGGATATTTCCTGAAATAGGCCTGAAGATGAGTCTTTGGGCAAGAGTTGACATTGTACTTGTCGAAAGTCGCTGCTTTGAATTTAGGTGGAATCCTCACTCCCTAGACCAGTCCCATATCCGCCACATCAATTCCCATGGTGTTCTGACACTCCATGGCCTTAATCCTCTCAGCGAGCAACTGATACTTTCTATCTCCATCACCATTATTACTCCCCAAGTCTGCATTCATCAAGGAAAATTGGTCGTCCTGATTGTCCTCCAAATGAGGAATAGGAATAGGAATAGGAATCGGATCCCCATGGGCCCCGCCAGGAATAGCACCAGCAATTACACCAACGGGAACACCGCCTCCAGCCGGAGGGTCAACTTGATTATCAGCATTAGGAACTTCAACCTCGGGCCTCTGAACTATAGCCCTCAGTTCTTGCTGGCCTTGAGCCACCCCCTGCAGGATGTCCATGAATTGGTTCATGCGGGCCCTCATCTCAGCCAGCTCTACTTGCATTTGCTCCAAAGCTCTTTGTTGATTCTGGCATGTTTAGTAGCGGTGAAGGTAAGAGTCAGCAATCCTGCCTATTCAATCAAACAAGGTAATAAATCCAAATGTAAACACCTTTTATGCAAAATGAAATGCGTGAATGCATGCATATGTCATGTTTAATCATTTCCAAGGTATTTCTATACTTTGATTCCAGTTTTAACTAGGCAAGGGATCAAATACATTGTTGAGAAGATATTACTGGAACAGATAGATATTACGGAGAAAATATAGATAAAACAAACATTGCTGAGAGATTACTGTTGAAACAAATATCGCAGAAACAGATATTGGATAAACAAACATCTCATCATATAATACTTCAAAGAGTCATACAAATGCGTCTGGTATAACCATAGGTGATTCCATCAACAAACCTGTTGGTAATCACAATACAGAGACAATTCATTCCTAAACCCCTAGTCCATACAAACTGCCCTTGACCCCCTTGAGAAGTGCTTTGGTATTAGGATGAGTCGATCGCTCTATCAACCCCTTGATCAGCTTATTTCTCTTCCCAATACCCTGGTTCAGCTTACCAATATGCTCTGCGCTATTATCATCTCCAAATACATCTCTTAGATTTGCCTTCTTTATTCCGGCTTGGACCTTGAGCTCTTCGATTTCCCTCTGAGCCTCCTTCAACTCGTCAGAAAAATGCTTTTTGTCTCTTTTCACATTTTGGAACTCTTCCTCTTTCGCTTTGAGTTCTTCCTTCAGTTCTTTATTTTCAACCCTGATTTCATCTTCTCTCTTCTTCCTGCAGGCCGCAAAGTCATCCCACATTTTTCGAGAGCCAGCATGCTTGACATTCGCCACAAATAAGAGTTGTTTAGTGTGTTTGTGAACCTTGGCGGAAGATTCTGCAGCCATGTTAGCTTTCCGATAAAACTGAGTCCTATCTGCAAAGTCTTTCACTTTTTCCGCTAGCAGCTTTCTTGCGTCTTGGGGCTTACATTCCAATCCCCTGTTGATATGTAAAGTATCCTAAAGAAAGCTACTCAGGTCGGAGTTCTCCACACGGAGTTTATTCACAATAGCTTGCATCTTGTTGTGTTCTTCAATAGGTACAATGGTTCTTTCTTCCATAACCTCGGGATACAAAGGAGGCACCGAGTCAAAAGGCAAATAGAAATCCTCAACCCACTTCCTTAGCCAGTCTTCTTACGGGGGATATGTTCGGTTATTTCCCTTCCCCAAAACAGTTTTCCCTCTTTTCTGTATGCCGAGCAAAGCATCAGAAGCTTTATGCGCTATCTCCACACCATCCGTTACTTGGAAGTATAAGGACTCCTTGACATCCATTTTGACTGGTGGACCTGTCAAAGCGTACCCAAATTGTCTGATAGCCAAAGAGGGGTTATAATTGATTTCCCCTTTCCTCCCTATCAACGGCACATTCTGGAACTCACCACAACTTTGAATGATGTCCTTACAAAGCAACCCATGATCTATCCAAACAATATCTTTGGTGGCCAAACCCATCAATCTCTGACACCACTCCAGAGAATCCTTGGTATCCACAAAAGCGCCTGAACGAGGTAGACGGTTTGTAAACCATTTGTAAAAGAAAGGTGCACAACAATAAACAACTCCTCCTCTTTTTTTTATCATTTTTATGATGCATTGAATGATAAAGATCCCCCAATAAAGTTGGCACCGGATTCTCCATCATAAATATTTGGATAGCGTCCACATCAACGAAGTCAGTCACATTCGGGAATAGAACAATACGTACACACAGAGGGCCAATATTGCGTTGAAAGTAGTCCATCGTCTGGCTTCAACGGCCTCTTGAGCTTTCTTTGTCAAGTAACCCAGATGATAACCCCGAAAACCTCCTTTACTGGCTATGTTAGCTTCCAATGTTGACTTGCTCAAATAAAGAGCACCAGCCACATCCCTGAACTTAGGATCTTTCTTGGAGCCAAAGACCGGTGCACTCTCCTTGATGGAAATCCCCAAGATACTTGCATACTCCTCCAATGTTAGGACCAATTGATAGTCTGAAAATATGAAACACCTCAAAGGATGATCGTAGAACTGCAGCAACGTGTGAATACCCCTGTACTCATAATCACTGATGTTATGAATAAAAGATAGGATACATCCGTACTTCTTCTTGAAAACTCCTAACACATCAGGATTCCCCAATGCCTTCAAGTTGTTAATGGGGCCTAAATTAGGCTTAGGAAACTTGTAAATGATGATATTTTTCTTTTTCTCAGTACCCATCTCTGTAGAAACCCGCTGACTGGAATCAAGAGTGAGATATAAACCTGGTAATGAAAAAACATGAATGTTAGGGTATGCACATGAAATGATGCAATGCATTGGCATGGTATCAGAAGTTCCACATATAGCTGGACGTGTCTGTGCTGAACTGTGTGAATAACAAACGATTGAATATACTAGGATCAACTAATGACTTCAGTAAGAATACTAGATAACCAGGTAGGTTGGAGGTCAAAATTTCATGCAAACCTGTAAACACCCATCCCCTCTCACATGTGGGTTCTAAAATAAAGGATCATCAGTTTCTGGCACTGAGGTCGAGAAGCAATAATACGTTCATCCTTTTGGGTACAATATTATCGCAAATCGAGGAGTGCCTCCACTGATTCCTCCTCAAAAAGGTCATCCTATAGCAAGTTCCCAGTTTCGGGTCCTCAGATCAAGAAGCAATAATGTGTTCACCATTTTTGGTTTGACATTATTACCGCTTTAGAGGAGTGCCTCAACTGAGTCCTCGGGAATGGTCACCAGAGTCGACAGCTTGCAATGGGAACATCTTATGACCTGTATCAACATGCAGTATAGAATATCTCAAAAAGGAACCTTGTTTGGGTGTGGGTCTCGTGAACACTATACGTGGTCACCACCATGCAAGCGACACGATTATCCACTCTAAAACCTGTGTGTATACTCAAGCCTGGCTAGCGGGCTTATCTCTCAGAACACCCAGGCCACCAAAAAACCCAGCAATCCAACACAGTCTAGTACATATATGGTAGTAATGAAATGCAATAAAGCAGATAAATGTGATAAAAGCAATAAATATGCAATAAAAGCCATAAATAAAGCAGGTAAAGCGTACAAATGAACACCCAATAACAGAAAACAAACGAGTGCTAGGATTGACTCGCTTAGGGAACCAGTCTCCCCAGTAGAGTTGCCAGCTGTCGTAACGCAAAAAAAATAACCGGCGGCAAACAGAGTCGCCACCGAACATTTTCATCCCGACGGGGGAAAGGAAACGGTCGAAGAAACCTGAAGAAGGGAAAGGAATGGTCCTGCGACCACGATCGGGGTTCGGGAGTCGATTACGCGAAGAGAAGGATTATCACTCCTCTGCGCCCATCGTACTCGATGGGATCCATGCTTGTTGTTCTGATAAAAAGGTGTAGATATCTGAAGCTCCACTGCTAACTGGAAAAGAATAGAATGAGAAACAAAGAAGAGGGGGGAAAAGGTACAAAAGGTGACTCGATAGGACTTCGCCGTCCTAGGCCTACGTATTAATTCGTGCAATGGGAAATTCATAGTCAACGTAGTTCGGAAGACTACGGTGGATGAAGGAGGTTACTCGCCAAGACATTGCCGTCTTGTGCCAACGTATCCTCCATTGGACGAGAGAGAGGAAGTCAGAGCAGTCGTAGTTCGGCCCACTACGGGTGACCTTGTATGGTTTTTTTAGGTGGACGGTGATAACGTTCACGTTCTAGCAGTTTAGGTGTTGGCGCTCGTTGTGTGGAGACTTACGCGTTTACCTATTTGCGGTAGAACAGAAATAATGTGTCCTTACGATGAGAGGGAGTGAGATGAGAAAAGAATCCCAAAGGAAGACGATTGATTTGTTTGTGTCTTTTAGAAGAAGTGTTTTGATTTGTTTTTGTTTGCGATATGTATTGTGCTAAAGACTATGACATATGAACGAATACTTTGACAAGGTCGCCCCCAACGGAACGTTTGCAAAGCACCCTAGAAGACTAAAGGAGACCTTCACTAGTCATTCCCCATGTGCTTAAGTCTCGTGGCGCATTACACATACGATATTTGTTAAGTGTTTTTGCTTTTTTCCTTTTAGAGAGAGAAAAGACTCAAATGGTTAAAAGAAAAATCTAAGGGGATCTTCATCCTCGAAGTTGTCATGCAATGATTGATCCTATAATTGAAATAAGGAAAGAGAATCTTTACCTGTGTTAGCATGTTTGGATTTATAGCCTAATGTCTATCCTACTTTGAACCTAATCCAAAACTAGATTCAAGCTAGGAACCTTAAGGGAACATGTGATCATACACGAGTAAACATTAGATGATTCAATCACAATTCAAAGAAGTAATAAAGAAGAAGTGAGATGAAAGAGGAGTCTCATAAGAGTTGTTGTGAATGTAAATTTATACAAGTGTTCATCAAATTCAAACCAATCTCAACTAATGGATAGTAGAAAGAATTATGCAAAATAATACACTTATGCTCATGCAAGTGTCCTAAGACTATCCTAGAAATAATGCCAATCATTAAACAAACTGAAATAGATCCTAAAAGGGTGAGAGCCCTAGTAGGGCAGTAGTTATTTCCTATTATATCTCATTCTTATTATTGTCCTAAGAAGGATCAAAAGAATTAAAGTTATGGCTCATATTAGCACACAAACAATTGTCAATCAAAAAGTCATGCAAAGTATACCTTAAAAGGCTACATAGGTGAGGTTAGGGCAATCATACAAGTTGGGTCAGTAGTGTAAGAGCAAGAGTTGTCTTTGCAAGTCATCTCTATGTTTTGATGATAACAATGTGTATTTATGAAAGAACTATTTTATGTTCTAATGTGTGTTGTGTGCAGATCATAATCATAGAAGATATCATATCCAACAAGCACCAGCCAGATGTGCTTAATTGATAATATGCGAGTTACTATGTGTGACACAAGTCACAAGAAGCAAGTATGCTTCTGTATCTGATCATGATAAGTCAGATCCAAGGATGCCGATATTATTGTTGCAATGCTCTTATGGATGCTCTCTGAAAGTGGTTATGATTCTGAAGATAGTGAAGCTTCAGAAGAGATAATCTTCTGGAGAACCGAAGTGCTGAAGATTCTCATGACTTGAAGTTCTGAAGGCGGAAGGCTTTGAAGACCAAGTGCAGAAAGAATCTAAAGACTTATGTGTTCTGAAGACTATGGTTCCAAAGGTCAAGTGCTGAAGACTATGAAGACAGATTCCTAATGGACAAGTTCTGAAGATTCTGAAGACTTGAAGCAGTAAAGATAACGGGTTTCAAGACAAGTGCTGAAGTTCTGAAGACAGATTCCTAATGGACAACTACAGAAGACTGAAGACTTGAAGTTTTAGAAGACCCAGTTATAAAGTCTCTACTCATGCTTCAATTAATTACCATCAAAAGCCTCTGAAGATTTGAAGGCAAATGTTACCGTGTCAATAACTGTACACAGTACCCTAAAAGATATATCCCGTCACTTCTTCTACAGTAAAAAGAAGATGTGTCAGTACAGCTTTCATCATTGCACAACGACTCTTTTCAAATAGCCAACAGTAATTCAAATGGCTATATTTTACTGGGCTATTTAAAGAAAGGAGTACTCGCTTCTGAAGGTGTCGATTATGGTGTCAAGTGCCAAGTCGATCACGGTGTCAAAATGATGATAGTTGCAACGATCAGTTTTCATTGTTACCCTTAAACATTCAAAGCTATCACCATTAACACACGACCATTGTTGTTGAAGCTCAAAGATCATTATTCAACACAACAACAATCAAATGGAACAAAAGCTGTTGATGAAGAAGACAACATTGCAAATTAGTCAAGTCACCAACCACCTTCTCGTCTGAGCTACATTGAAGATCTGAAACAAAGAGTTGTTGCTCGAAGCTTGCTCAACAAAGAAGACGAAGAAGAAGAAGATATACAAGATGCCATCAACTCTCAAATCAACATTCATCTTTGTAGAATCTGAAGAAAGCAAGGAGTTGTTGCTCACATCTTGCTCAAACACTTGGGTGTTCTTTTGTACTTAAGCTTAGGAGTTATCTGCTTGTTAAGAAGCATCCTTGTAATCTCTTGTTTAACTAATTCTATGTGAATTAGGATTCCTCGAGTGGTCAGTGTGACCGGAGACTTGAGAAGACAATGACTTGGTGTCATTATGGAAATCCTGAAATATGGTCAATAAACGTTATATCCGTTAAGTCGAATCCCTCAATGTTCGTTATATTAATTAAGTTGAATCTCTGAATGGTTCATTGTATGTTAGTCACAACTGCGGTTGTGCAGGTTGTTAGTCACCGGTGTTAGCCCGTGCATCTGGAATCGAGATTGATTATAGTGGATTAAGTCCTTGTGTTCAAGGCTAAATCACCTCGGAAAGGTGGACTAGATTAGCTTGAGAGTTGTCAGGTGAACCAGGATATATCGTGTGTTCTTTACTATTGTTATGCTTTAAGTTATTGTTTATGTTTCTGTATCAACTATCAGAACCTTACATAAGCAAGTAAGAACCTTGTAACTTAACTCTGATAAGATTCCGCACTGCAAGTTCTGAATCATGCATATTTTATTCAGACTCTTCTTATTGCTTATGATTCATGCATTGCAAATTCTGAATGATTCATGCATTGCAAATTCTGAATGACGGTTCGCAAGTCAGAGTCTCTCAAAGTAACTCTGATATTCTCTTAATGCATTAACGATAAGATGAGAAAAGTTTTTAAGAGTCAAAACACAATTCAACCCCCCCCCCCCCTTTCTTGTGTCTTTCTCGCGCCTTCAATTGGTATCAGAGCTCCGGTTTTGTTATTGATGGATATCAAACACTTAACAGTGTCAGAAAAAGATCCAAATGTGGTGTGTAGAAATACTCTGGGTGAGATTTCAATCCACTTACAATTGTGTAATCGTTCAGAAGATTATTGTGTACAAAATTGTAATCAATCAGATTACTTGAGCAAGTCACTGATTCTGGATGTTTTGCAGTTGTCAACAACTGAATCTTCCTCACTAAAGCTTTGAAGAAGATTGAAGAATCAACTGATAAGATAGATTCATTAGATAAGTAGTAGTATCCGTTGAATGCTTATCTTAGAAGATACATTTGGATAAACAACGTATTTGCTCAAGACTGAATCATCAGAAAACAAGAAATCTTGTTTGCTGAAGTTTATTTCTTTATGAGTTTTTGAGATGTTTTCAAGAAACGGATTAGGTCCACCCTTGACTTTCTCGTTTAAAGCTCACTAATAATTTCTTCATGTAAAGAAGAAAGATTGTTGTTCTATGATTTTGAACTTCAGAATGGAGTCTGCAGAAGAAGTCAGAAAACTGAAGAATTTAAACTCTTAGAAGTAATTCAACATCTGAATCTTAACTGATCAATCAGTTAAAAGATTCAACGAAGAACTGAATATTGTTTTCTTAAAAGGCTTTGCAGAAAACTGATAAGCATATTCAGAAAGAATAAATCGATTGATTCATCAGGAATTTGATTAAGAATAAATTTTGAGTCTTGGTTGAAATAACATAGACGATTAAGTTCTGTTAACTTAAGATTCTATCTCAGTTGAACCAATTGTAATTGGTCAGAACGCTATCTGATATTTCTCTCAGAATTTCATAAATCCTGAAATAAAAAAAATGTTTGACTAGATGCAAAAACTGAAGTCATTGATAACAAATCAAATTGACAATGTTTCATTTGTCGAAACTCATACGAATTGCATTGATCCTTTATATTTTTATATGAATTGGACCAACAAAAGATACAAAAGGATATTACGCTTAAATGGGTTTGGTTTTGCAGGAAATGACAGAGGAAAACATCAGTTACAAGCAAGAAGAATTACTTCCCTGAAACTTTCGCGATGCGAACTTTCCTTCGCGTAGCGAAAGTTCGCGATGCGACGGGAAGCGACAGGCAGCGAAAGGAAGCGAAAAACAGTTGAACAAAACAGAACCAAATTGATCAGACTTTTCTTGAAGCGACAGGAAGCGACAAAGTTCGCGATGAGAACTTTACTTCGTATAGCGAAGTATGGCGGTCCCAGAAAGGTGGTTTGAAAGTTCAAATCTTAATGGAGAAGAAAGTAAGTTTGCATAGTAACCAGAACTTCGCATAGCGAACTTAGGCGGCCAAAAACTCTATAAAAGGAGATCAGAGGCAATGCAAAAGGGATATCTTGTAATTTATCATTGAGAATACTTTGTAATAGATTAGGAGAGGAGGAATAGAGAGTTTGTAAGGAGAAGTAGCTGGATACACATCAAGGGTCAGGAAATCGTCATTGATGTTGGTTCAACTCCATTCTTCCATTATGTATCAAGCTACCATGAGTAGCTAAATCCCTCTCTTGTTGGGATTGGTCGTAGTTCAGTGAATCAATATGTATTATCTTTAATCATGGCGTTATATGCAATTTATGTATGAATCGTTATTGATGTTATCTTTGTTTCATAGTTAATTTCATGGATTGAATTGATATTGACAAATACGATTCTAATCTCGATCTAAGATAACATCTATTAAACCCTAAATACTAGACATAGATTTAGGTTTAATATTCACAAAAAGTATCGAATCTTAATGCTACCGTATGGTTAATAGGCTGAGAAATCGTCGATTAATCCATAAGGTAGAACTCTCATCAAAGTTTAGACATGAACTTTGTTTGTAAGCGATACGTGATAATATTGAAACATGCCTAAATTGTGTATAACTGATTTGTGATATACATATTGAATCGGTGGATGAACACCAAATTCCCAACAAGTTTATTCCTCAGAAAACTAACTTCTTTTATCATACGCATTTACTTTTCGCAATTTACAAACCAAACATCTTGAAAGTTTTACTTAGAATCATAAAGAATATTGAACGGTTTTGATATCGCTCCAATCCCTGTGGATACGATAAAAACAAATACTTACATTTGATTGTACTCAACATCAAATTGGCGCCGTAGCCGGGGATTGGCGTTTAAGATATTAAAACATCGCAATAGTTTCTATACTTCTAAGTTATTATATATTGTATATATTTGTTTTTCGCAACGTGTGTTCAATTGTTGGATAGGTGGTGAAACTTCTGTTTATGCTTCGAGGCAAGACTTCAGAAGAACAACTTCTTTTTGATCCCGAGATCGAAAGAACTATCCGAAAGAACAAAAGACAAAAGAAGAAACAGAAAAAACTATCCAAGAAGAAAAATCACAAAGAAGTTTCCGCATCAAATTCTTCAACAAAAGAAACAATGGCTGAAGTTGTCAACGGTGGGCCTTGTCGGAGTAGTCCAAGACGATTAGCTCGCCTCACCAACACTCCAAATAACCGACAGGCTAAAATGAAAACAGGCCTACTACAGATCATTTATGCTAACCCTTTTTTAGGTTTGGATCATGAAGATCCATACTCCCACCTTACAAAGTTCTATGAACTAGCCGATACGTTAAGTGCACCCAAAGCTGAAGAAGAAGCAGGGTTCATGAGGTTATTCCCGCATTCATTGATTGGTAAAGAGAAAGATTGGTATCTTGACCAAACTACTGAAACCATGACAAACTGGAATGTTTTGGAATAAAATTTTCTTAATAGATTCTTCCCTCACAACCGGTTCATGGATGCAAAAACATCCATTTTCGCGTTTGCTTAATCAGCAAATGAAACTCTATGTGAAGCTTGGGGATGTTAAAAATCCATGCTAAGGAAATCTCCAAATCATGGTTTTGACAGCCTAACACAAATCCACATCTTCCACAAAGGATTACAGCCCCAACCAAAGCTCTTACTTGACGCAACAACCGGTGGTTCGTTATTGGCAAAAAGTGCAGAAGAAGCAGTTGCAATTATCAACCGAATGGCTCTCACCGATCATCAAGTTCAATATAATCGAGGAACCACACAAAAGAAACCTGGAATTCTTGAGTTGGATACAAACACTGCAATCTTGGTACAAAATAAGCTTCTCACCCAAACTGTGGAAGAACTCACCAAGCAATTATCCACTCTTCCACAACAACTCAAACAACTGCACAAAGCACCAAAACCACAACAAGTAGCCATGTGCAAACATTGTACAGGAGACCACCCAACTGGTTTTTGTCCCCCGATTAATGAAGAGGTCAATTATGTGGGAAACCAGCAGCAGAGACAGTTCCCATACCAGAATAATCAAGGTTACTCATACAACTACAATGCAAGCTATGGCCAAAATAGGCAGAACCAATACCAAAGTTATACTCAGCCAGATAAGATTACAAAGATAGAAGATACCTTGAATCAATTTATGTAGATGTCCATCGCAAACCAGAAAAATACAGATGCCTCAATCAGAAATCTTGAAACACAAGTAGGGCAATTTGAAAAACAGTTGAATGAGCAACAACAATGACCATTCTCTACAGCCACTCAGCCCAATCCAAAAGAAACATGCAATTCAGTCACAACAAAGATTGGGAGAGGGGATGAAACAAAAGTTGAAGAAAATACCAAAGAAAAAGAAAAGTTGGAAGAAGAAAATAATGCTGATCTTGGAAGCATTACAATACCTGTTACCATTGAAAAAATGAATTTTGATCAAGCTTTGATTGATCTTGGTTCAAGCACCAATCTTCTTTCATTTTCCGTTCTTAGAAAGATCGGTAGCCCAGAAATGGAGCCTACAACAATGTTGTTACAACTTGCTGACAAATCCATTGCAAAACCAGTTGGCATGATAAATAATATAATGGTCAGACTTGAGAGATTTATATTCCCAACATATTTTGTGGTGATCAACGTTGAAGAAGATCGTGACAGTCATCTGATTTTGGGGCGGCCCTTCATTAAAACAGCCTGAATGATGATTGACATAGATAAAGGAAAGATGAAAGTAAGGTACAAAGATGAAGAGGTCAATTTCAAATTGTTTCAACACAAAGAGGATGATTATTACAAGATGGAGGCTCCTGATGAAATAGGCCTGGAATTGAAGATAAAGAATGACAAAGAAAGGCCAAAGGGTAGTGGCATAAATACCTTGATGAATTCCTACAAACCACCTTGACATCACTTGATACAGGGGTCAAGCTAATGATGTTAAACAAGCGCTGGTTGGGAGGCAACCCAACGTCGTAAGCCATTTTTATTTTATTCTAGCTTTCAAGTTCTTTCAATTTCAGTTCTAATTTCAGCACTTTCTTTAAAATGCCATTAAAACTCTTTTGACAATAGTGCATGTAACGCCCCGGTTTTGTCTTATTTATTTAATCGATTCGATTTAATTATTTTTGTTTTATATTATTTTATTCTTGACTTTTATTTGACAATATATTATTTTTCATCTTTGTTTATGTTTTATCGCGTTTTGAGAGCGTTTGCGAGATATTTGAGCTGAGGGGTAAAATAGTCTTTTGGGGGTTTAGATATTTTATATAAATAGGGATTAAAGAGAAATAGAGAGAAAAGAAAAAGAAGAGAAAGAAAAGAGAAGATAGAAAGGAAGAGGAAAGAAAAGAGGAGAAAGAGGAAAATCACGGGAACTCCGTTTCGAGCGCGATTAATCGGGTAAGGGTGAGAAGTTTCAATTATATCTTGCTTGTGTATGTATATGTGTTGTTTGTTGTAATTATTTTGGTTGTTTCGCAACTTTTCGTATCGATTGGAATTAGGAGAAATTGATAGAAATCGATGTTTTCGCGGATGAAATTCGATAAAAACTGAGTAGAATACTTGTTGTTAGGTTTGGATCATGTTATGGTTGTTTTAGTATGTTTTGGAAGTGTTTGGGTGGAAGAAATGATGTATTTTGACCCCAAATGACCTATGTTATCGCTGCTGGAAATTCTGGGTTTCGCAGGTTCGCATTCCGAGCCAAAGCGAAGGAAACAGCGAACGTTCGCTAGCCGTTCGCATTGCGAACTTCAGGTCTTTTTGCTTCTGCCACGGTTCACTGGGAGCTTCGCACTGCGAACGTGACAGATTTTCAGTTTTTGTTTTCTTCATAACTTTTGATCCGTAAATCGGATTGAGGCACGGTCAGATGCGTTGGAAAGCTCTTTCAATGCTCGTTATGATAGTGGAATAGAAACATATGGTTATGCCTTGGATTGATAAAAAAATATAGAAAAGTGATGTATGTGTGAAAAGTGTGGTTTATGTTTCCACCATAACTCCCGAATCGCGAGTCCGATTGTTGTGGGACTTGAGGCATTAGTTAGATAACTTAAGATGATATTAAATGGTGATGTTAAACCATGATTTAACCAAGAATATTTGGTAGGGGATGATTAGTGGGTTGTAGGTTTTGTTGTGTTTGTTGGTGTTCGACGTGATATGTTATCGTCATATAAATGTGGGTCTTTTGTGCTATCTATATGATGTTGATGCATGTTATAATGATGTTGTTGTGTGGTAAAATGCATTGTTTGTGTGAAATTCAATATATGTGGTTTGGTGGCCTTTATGGTTTGAAATACATTGTTTGAATTGGTTTCCAATGCATGAATAATGATGATGAGATAATTCATATAGTTGAATTGTGAATGTATGGAATTGATAAGTTGAAATATATGCATGATTATGGATGTGTATATGTGTTCATCTGAATGTCATGAGTCATTGTATGCCAAGCATCATGATATGCATTCTTGTGATGTCGTGTGCCCTAGTGGGTGTGAGCGACGAATCGATTCGAGAGGGAATCCGCTATAACATCGTGAGCCTTATACAAAGAGGACTGAAAGCGATGATTATAGACGATCGTGAGCCTTATACAAAGAGGACCGAAAGCGATCGGATCGTGAGCCTTATACAAAGAGGACCGAAAGCGATCCATAAACGTCGTGAGCCTTATACAAAGAGGACCGAAAGCGACGAGGAACATCGTTTGCCCGATGGGGAGTTACACTAAGTAACAAGCGATGATTCCAATAGTTCCTGAGTGAACTAGTGATGAGATTGATGGATGGATGGTACCGCATATGCATTGCATAGAGTCGTTTTGTCGGTCTCTGTGCATTTGCATAAATCATGAATGGATTGATTATGTGTGAGAATTGTGAATGGATGCATTATGTGTGGAAAATCATGAATGGATTGATTATGTGTGGAAATTGTGAATTAATTGATTATATATTGAGATTTATGTTTGAATTGGTTAATTGATGTGCATATGTGATAAATGCATTGGTTGTGGATAATATGTCTTATGTGTAGGCATGTGTTATGTGATGTGGTGGTGTGTTTCCATATGTTGTGACTTTGGTGTGCCTTATGTGCAAATATGTGATTATGTTGGATAATTGATATATGTTATGTATATGTGGCATGATATATGTATTAGTATGTGATGCTTGTGGTGAGAATAACTGCGCATGTGAACTATTATGTGTTGTATATTATTATGCAATCTTGATTTAGTTGTTATTTCTCAACCTTCTGTTGTGGTTTGTTGCTCTATGAGGCAATTGCAGATTTGTAGTCTTGGAGGCGATTGTGAAGATTAGCCCTCCGTTCTTTTGTCGGTCTTGGTGTCTGCTCTGATACGTAGAACGGGAGTCGGGGAACGATTATGTGATATATGTATACCTGTGTTAGATTTATTCTGTATTACCTTTGTAGGTATATTTTGATGTTATAAAACAATTCATTTTGTAAAACAATTCTGTTATGGATCTTCCACTTTATTCCATAATTGACCTTTCCTTTTGTATGCAAAAAGTTTCCCTTTGAGGTTATTCCATTTTGTGTTATGTATCAAATAAATGAGCAGGGATTGTGTTTTCTTTCTTTAATTGTGACATCCCTGTTTTCTGTCGGAAAAATAAATTTTTATTTACTCTGATTTATATATGTATTATTTATTCGCGATGGGAATTGGGGTGTTACAGTGCATACTGTAAATTCACTTGGTTCTCCTTTTTAGCACTTGGTGTTTTTTTGCTACAGTCTTTTTGAACACAAATTGCTATGTGATCCTCATCATGAGCATGGAATAGATCTTCCAAGTATTTTGAATAAAGTCCAAGTCAAATATGATGTGCTGATAACAAAGAAGGAGAATGAGTGGTAATGATAAGAATCTGATGAACATCAAGCAAGGTACATGTTCACTTGCTTTGTAGAATCGTAGCATGATTTTTGAGTTATGTTTTCTCTTACAACTGTCATAGCATGGCTCATTCACATTGTGCACACACTTGCTTGAATCTTTTAGCAAAAACCAGAAAAGTGAGGTGAACTCCCAATGTGTACAAAAACTGTGAAATCCTTGTGTTTAACTCGGTTGATTCATGTTTAATCTAAAACTTCCATTTGAGCTTTGTAACGGTATAAAGAGGATCAAGGCAATTGTTTGATTTTGAGAAAAACCACCATAGCCAAAAATATTTTCATCAAAACCTGTAAGTGAGTGAGAATGTGTGCACCCTCTTTGAACCAGAAAAATCAAAGGATGGATCAAATTCTGAAAATACAAAAACCACTAAGAAAACCACTTAGTGAAGTCATGATCCATCCAAATTTCTTTCTGCACAACCTGAACTATAATGGTTTGAATCATCAAGATGCTTCACTCATAAAAAGAAATAAGTTGGGGAGAGAATGGATGATGATACCAAAAGGAAAAGAAAAAGAGAAGAAAGATCAAAAGAGAAAATGAAATACAAAAAGCAGAAAAACTTGGTATCATACAAAGGAAAAAGATTGAAGAATCAAAAGAAAAGGAAAAATCATGGTGATGAAGTAAGGAGTGAAGCAAGAAAAACAAGTTACAAAAGTGGACAGATTTGAGAAAATTAGCTTTAGGAGAAAAACCATATCTTTAGGAAACCTGGCCACATTACAACCTTCACAAGCCCTATGTGATTTATGCCTTCAATTGCTCAAGTTTCTGACTTATTTTGGATGAAAACATGAATCGGCCCGGATGTTGACCAAGTGATCAAATGAGAGTCATCATACCACATAATTAAAACAAACATCAAAAGTCTTCATTCCTTTTATGAAGAAAAGTGTTAGGATGGATTCAAGTAAGTGCGTCATTATATTTTTGAGTTTATGATGTGATTTTGTAGGCGAAAACTTAATTCCATAATCATGCTCTGATTCTATAAGCAGTTGAACATGTTTCTTGCTTAACAAGTAATCACTTGAACCATTCATTTTTCAAAAGAGTTATTCTAAATACTTGCTTGAAAATACTAAGACAGTTCATGAAAAGATCATGCTCTTGATTGAGGACAACCAAGAAACTAAGTTGGGGAGAATTTGATAACAAATCAAATTGACAATGTTTCATTTGTCGAAACTCATACGAATTGCATTGATCATTTATATTTTTATATGAATTGGACCAACAAAAGATACAAAAGGATATTACTCTTGAATGGGTTTGGTTTTGCAGGAAATGACAGAGGAAAACATCAGTTACAAGCAAGAAGAATTTCTGCCCTGAAACTTTCGCGATGCGAACTTTCCTTCGCATAGCGAAAGTTCGCGATGCGACAGGAAGCGACAGTCAGCGAAAGGAAGCGAAAAACAGTTGAACAAAACAGAACCAAATTGATCAGACTTCGCCTGAAGCGACAGGAAGCGACAGAGTTCGCGATGCGAACTTTGCTTCACGTAGCGAAAGTTTGCGATGTGAACTTTACTTCGCATAGCGAAGTATGGCGGTCCCAGAAAGGCGGTTTGAAAGTTCAAATCTTAATGGAGAAGAAAGGAAGTTCGCATAGAGATCAGAACTTCGCATAGCGAACTTAGGCGGCCAAAAACTCTATAAAAGGAGATCAGAGGCAATGCAAAAGGGATATCTTGTAATTTATCATTGAGAATACTTTGTAATAGATTAGGAGAGGAGGAATAGAGAGTTTGTAAGGAGAAGGATCTGGATACACATCAAGGGTCGGGAAATCGTCATTGATGTTGGTTCAACTCCATTCTTCCATTGTGTATCAAGCTACCATGAGTAGCTAAATCCATCTCTTGTTGGGATTGGTCATAGTTCACCGAATCAGTATGTAATATCTTTAATCATGGCTTTATATACAATTTATGTATGAATCGTTATTGATGTTATCTTTGTTTCATAGTTTATTTCATGGATTGAATTGATATTGACAAATACGATTCTAATCTCTATCTAAGATAACATTTATTAAACCCTAAATGCTAGACATAGATTTAGGTTTAATATTCACAAAAAGTATCGAATCTTAATGCTACCGTATTGTTTAATAGGCTGAGAAATCGTTGATTAAACCATAAGGTAGAACTCTCATCAAAGTTTAGACATGAACTTTGTTTGTAAGCGATACATGATAATATTGAAACATGCCTAAATTGTGTATAACTGATTGTGATATACATATTGAATCGGTGGATGAACACCAAACTCCCAACAAGTCTATTCCTCTGAAAACTATCTTCTTTAATCATACACATTTACTTTTTGCAATTTACAAACCAAACATCTTGAAACCTTTACTTAGAATCATAGAGAATATTGAACGGTTTTGATATCGCTCCAATCCCTGTGGATACGATAAAAACAAATACTTACATTTGATTATACTTAACATCAGTCATCTACTTGAAGTCAAAAAGGATTTAAGTCGCTGATGAAGAAATCAGTTGACATTCATTTCAGAAGCAGATATGTTGTTAATCCCTTGATAGACTAACTCTAAACAAGTTAGATCAGCATTGCAAGAACAAGAAGTGTCATGCAAACTATGTCACGTGTTACACACATGTTTGATGATACTTGTATCTGAACAAGCTCTGCATCTGTTTGAAGAAACAAAGTCAGAAGATGCTATGAGATGTCAATCAATTCTCTTTATCACATAACCTCTCAGCAGTTTATGGTTAAGCTAAGAAATTAATGACCTTCTGAAAACAAGGAAGTTTGATGGAAGATAGACATTCTGATAATTAAGATCAGGGTCTCTGATTGGTTCTCTCAGAAGTCAGATACATAATTCTAAACAGGACAAAAGAAAAGATTACCTGAAGAAAATATTAATTCTAGCTCTTAGGAATAGAAATCAGAGTTCAGGAGACACAAATATTCTTCAACGCCAGAATACAGAGAATTTCTGAAGAATGCGGGAATTGGAAAAATTGTCGATAGTTCACTCCTAAGGAAGCAGAAGCTGAAAGATGATGACCAGAAACTCAGAGTCAAAATGGAAATCAATCAGATAATCTGTAAAGATCTCAGTATCTTAAAGGTACGATTTTCTCTCCGTCTATGACTTATTAAAACTTCATGATATATATATATATATATATATATATATATATATATATATATATATATATATATATATACATATATATATATATATACTTTAACAAGTCACAACATTTTATTGTGAATTACAGTGCAACATTTGTCATAAATGTGACACATTAAGTTTCGTAAGGATATGTTAGAAATTTATATAGAGACTCCTACGTCTTCCTCTATATGCATCTGCTTATGACTGATGAATAGTTAGATTGAATCAGTCTCGAAAATAAGCTTATCTCCATCATGTCAATCACTATGTGTCGGCCACTTCCTACAACTCATAAGTATGCTTTAATAAGTATTCATATTTGATCTGACATTCCTCTCTTAGAGCCTATCTACCTATTTTAGTCAGCCTTGAAAATGATGATTTCTAACCATCTCAACTCATCAATTTATCTCATATAGGAAAACCTATCCCCAACAGTCTCACATCTGAAAAACCCTTGTTCTCTACTCAAGAATTTTTCAGCCCTTTCAAGTCTCCTTGATATACGAAATTTAGTGACACTTGGTCGTATACTTTTGTACGAATATGGAAAGTTTGCTACTTTTTCCATAATAGCCTGTCACCTAATCATAATTAAATACTACAGCTACTAACCAGGTGTGCTCATAAACTGACAAACTAGGATTCGCTCTCTTGTTGAAAATAGTAAAAATCTTTCAGGTTTATCTCTATGCTTGTACACCGATTAGATATGTGAGATAATTCTTCTTTAAACTAGGAAATATGTCTCTCCGCTTTCACTCTGAGTTAATGTTTTCAAAATACCACTCATACAAATGTATTTATTGCGAATCTTAACTCCTGTCAAGAATTAATTACTAAAAGAATCGTATGCATGAGTCTTTGGTTTTCCATAGACTAACAAACTGTCATACTGTGTGCGTGTCCTTGTCTCTTACACTATCCCTACCTACTTTAGTGTCTAGGTAATTATGATTTAGTCTTTTCAAATCACTCTTAGTTATTAACCCATTCAATTTAGTCTCTTCCTTTGTATATTTAGAGTCATATCACATTCCTAAAAATTCTTCACTATCCCTTGTTCACAATCCTCTTAGAATCCTAAAACTCCTCCAAGAATGACTCCAAGAACCTTTCAGGGCAACGATGATCTCTTAGAAGTCATCAATGAAAAACGACCAAATCCAGCAAATGCTAATCGAGATTTTTATCTTGGAATTCATTTTCAAAATTGGAATGGATACATGCATATGCTAAGAGGTTTAGTATATACAAACATCCTAAAGTCCTTTTGGATCAATGCCTCTGTCAGCAGTGATGGTCTGTCTATCTCTTCAAACATCTATGGTCTTCCAGTTTCCTTCAACTCTACAAACATTGCTGAAGCCATTGACTGCCCCAAAGGGGGTGTCACAACCAATCACACATCCATTCGATGAACCTCCAACGCTGAAATGCATTATATGTTTGATAAGGGCTCTGCTTTTGAACCCACAAATCCAGAAAAACATCTGCCTACTGCAAAAGGATGGTTCAAGTTCATTTTAAAAAATATTTGTCCTCGTAATACTAACAAATATTTTCTGCATCATGATGACAAACTTCTCATCATGTGTCTTCTTAGGCCAATTCTTATAGATTTGTCCCAAGTAATCTTTGACCATCTTAAAGAGTCAATCCTTATGTTAAGAACTATGAACAAATCATTCATTCCTTATGGAAGAGTCTTATCAAAAGTACTCTTCAGAGCAGGAATCATGCAAATGATTTGCAGAGCTCGAGGCGGTTCTGACACTGCTCTGGATAGAAAGTTTTGTGAAACCTTTAATAGCAGATGGTTCTCATAAAATTAGATGATTGCTCGTTAGAACTAGGCTAAGTTATCAGTTTGTAATGGTTTATTAAGTTCATGTGTGTGTATTGTTCATGTCTTGCACTTATGTTTTAATCAATGAAACTGTTTTGCCTTATGTTTACATTATTAAAACGCTTAAATCATTATCATACTTTGATAACCGCTAAAAGAATCTTCGAAAAGATCAAAGACTATCAATGAAGCATTAACATCCTTCAAGGATAATGTTTTCAACAGAATCCAAAGCTTAATAGATTTATCTAGTTCCAGTATGGATCCCACGACAATGGGAAATATCTAGACTGAATTTCATGGATGGATCTCAGAAGAAATTGTGAAGAACAAGAGGTAGGCAATCAAACAAGTCGAAGACAAAGAGCTGCATGCTTCAGGAACCAATGAGTCTGAAAGCTCGTCCTCAACATCCTCCCAACCATTAGGCACCTCTTAGACTAACCCTTAGGAACTATTTTTCATGGTATATGTTTTGATCGCTCTAAACACTTAGGGATAAGATTAATCTATATTTTTGCTATTAATGAAATATCGTTTGAATCTATTCGAAAATAGCATATTGTATGTTAGATTGATCATTATCATATTGATTACATTTAAAATGCTTAAACGCTCTAACTTTTTGATGATGTCAAAAAGGGGGAGAAATAGAAATATGATTTTGATTAATAGAAATCCTAAAAGGAAGAATGCAAAACTCAAACAAGTAAATCAATAATATAAAATGCATTTGCTACTAACGTGTTGTTTGATGTTTAACCGAGGAACTCTGAACAAGTTCACTAGGCATTCTCAAAACAGGTTTAAGAAAGAAAGAAGAACTTCGTTAAAAGTTCTTATGAACGGTTTGTTCATAGGATCAAAGTTGTACACTTCGTGAACATGTGTTCAGAATCAGATTTACCCAGTACTGTTCAAAAGTTGAGAACTTTCTGAAAGTCAAAGTTATCGTGATTCTCGTTTCACTTAGTTCAGAAGCTGTAAGCTGTCGGAGAATATGATATTCAGAACATAAGAATCAGAAAAAGAAAAGCTTTGAAAGTAGTCAAGACAAAGTCTACATCCAAGATGCTTTTCAGAACAACTGGGAAAATCAGAAGTCTAAGACTGTCTGAAGATCTGGATTAAAGATCCAAGAAGGAGAAGTTCTGATTTTTACCAAGAAATCAACTCAGAAGAAAATGATTTGGTATCAGACTAAATCTACATTTGGTAATCAGACTCAGTATAAAGATTGGTATCAGACTCAACCTACAATGATATCAATCAGAGCTAAGCTGTGAAATGTTTCAATTACCTTCATTGGTATTAATTTCATCATACTACGAAAATACCTCTAAATTGGTATTAGACAAAGAATCAAAATTACCTTTGTATCAGATTCAAAATTAAGCTTCGATTGATCACAAAAATATCCTTCTATTGGTATCAGATCAAGAATCAAGCTTTGATGAACCACTGAGTTGTGACAGTAACAAGGTTCTGAGATGAAGGCCTGTGTTCAAAGTCAAACTCTGAAAAGTCATGATCTTAATTGGTGATCAAAATTAGTATATCTGAATTATGATTCTGAAGATTCCAATATCTAACTTATGGAAATCAAGGGGAGACTACCCAGAAGATTCAAATGTTAAAATCTATAATCTTCACCTAGTCTGAAACTCAGGGAGAGTTTCTTAAGACAGTGTATGTCTCTGATAAATAGCGTGGCTATGTTATTAGAAAAGAACTGTTCTTTCTCAGTGCTAAAATGAATCTGCTGAAAAGTAGAAAATGCTTCAGACGAATCTGAAGATTATGAGCTCTGATACGATGACCAAAGGAACCAAGTTCTAAAGATCTAAAGACTGAGGTTATGATGAATGAAGTCCAGATGCTGAAGACTTTTGTCTCCTTCAAGATAAGATAGAGAAGTATTCCTTTTCTATTCTTTGTTCTGACAACTCAAATTGTTATTTTGTGAGTCTTTGGATCATATAAGATTCTAGATGATCACAGATAAAATTTTGAGGTTAACACATTCAGGGGGAGCTGTAGTTCCAGACACTGAATATGTTATGTTTGGTGATTACCTTGTATAAAATGTTCAAACAAAATACTTGGTTTTGTCATCATCAAAAAGGGGGAGATTGTAAGAGCAAGATTTGTCTCTGGAAGTCATCTCTATGTTTTGATGATAACAATGTGTATTTGAGAAAGAACTATTTTATGTTCTAATGTGTGTTGTGTGCAGATCAAAATCATAGAAGATATCAAATCAAACAAGCACCAGCCTGATGTGCGTAATTGATAATATGTGAGTAACTATGTGTGACACAAGTCGCAAGAAACAAGTATACTTCTGTATCTGATCATGATTAGTCAGATCCAAGGATACCGATATTGCTATTGCAATGCTCTTCTGAATGCTCTCTGAAAGTGGTTATTATTCAGAAGATAGCAAAGCTTCTGAAGAGATAATCTTCTGAAGAACCGAAGTGCTGAAGATTCTCATGACTTGAAGTTCTGAAGGCAGAAGGCTCTGAAGATCAAGTGCAGAAAGACTCTGAAGACTTATGTGTTCTGAAGAATATGGTTCCAAAGGTCACGTTCTGAATACTCTGAAGACAGATTCTTAATGGACAATTTCTGAAGATTCTGAAGAATTGAAGCAGTGAAGATAACGGGTTTCAAGACAAGTGCTGAAGTTCTGAAGACAGATTCCTAATGGACAACTTCGGAAGACTGAAGACTTGAAGTTTCAGAAGACCCAGTTATAAAGTCTCTACTCATGCTTCAATTAATTACCCTCAGAAGCCTCTTAATATTTGAAGACAAATGTTACCATTGTCAATGACTATACACAGTACCCAAAAAGATATATCCTGTCACTTCTTCTACAGTAAAAAGAAGATGTGTCAGTACTGCTTTCATCATTGCACAACGACTCTTTCAAACAGGCAACAGTAATTCAAATGGCTATATTTTACTGGGCTATTTAAAGAAAGGTGTTCTGGACTGGACCAATGGCCAGGCATGGCCCAATCCACTTCTGCTCCCAGAACGGCCCAATTGTCTAAGTCCAATCCACAAAGGGAAAAAGTTACCTTTCTGCCCCTCCAACCGGGCAAGGAATGAATCACTCCTCCCCAAAACAGCTGCCCGAACAGCTAAGGGCATGTGCCCGAAACTATGCCTATGCCTGACATAACGGCTAGTTTTGGGAACCCTGCCCGACATAATGACTAGTTTGGGCAGTTACCTTGAAACTCATACTTTGTACTTGCCTCTTCTCTCAGACATTTACTTACTTGAGCGTCAGAGTGACTTGCAGGTACACTCCCCTCCTCCTCTTCATACGCCCAGCATCTCATACGTACTTGGTGGCCCACTTCAACAGGATCTTATCCATCCTTCACGATCAGTGGCACCGTTTGTGGGAACTCTTGTTCTCCCCTTCTTTCTTTCCCCGGAAACCAAAGATCAAAGTAAATTTCCAAGACCATCATCATGGCCTCTCAAGATCATGCCAAAGGTGCTCTCTAATTCGTTGTCCTCCCCGTCAACAAGACTGATGTTGACGGTCCATCTTCTCTCCTCAGAGATCCCTGCTTTCTAAGAGACGGGGCCACAACCTCTCCTTCCCCTACTCCTGGTAATCGCGAAGACGACCAACCCTCGTTGCCCATCCAGCCCGTTCTTGCTCCACCCAACGCCGAACCGGCCATGGTGGCCCTTCTGGAGGCGATCAACAAAACCAACCTTCTGACCCTGCAGCAGAACGAAAAGATCGGGACACTAGAAGAAACTGTCCATCCAAGATCCCCCCTCTGAGGAAAAACCATCGATGATCTAAGAGCCTGTAACCTCGGCGAGAAATCGACCAAAGGTTGCGCCAAGAACCAGAATCTCGCGCTGTCCGAAAATGCGACCAGGTTTCCCTGCGGAACCAGCACTCTCCCAGCCACAAGAGGACCCAAAGAGACAAGCAGTCACCTCCGGTCACGTCAAAGGATCGGGCCCGTCCACCTTCTCCTTGAAGAGGTCGCCATCACGAGCGAGTCGTCCGGTCCCCGTCACTAACCAGTTCTAGCAGCGATGATGAGCCTCACGGCCCATTATCCTAAGAAATCTTGGCAACACGCCTCCCCAAGGGCCTGGAGAAGCCCCCAGCACTGGGCGCGTACGTGGTACGACTGACCCCAACGGGCACATCAAAAACATTGATGCGTTGCTGGACTACCGTGGCGTCCGGGGCTCCATCAAGTGCCAGTTATTTCCAACCACGCTCCGAAAAGGGGCAATGACTTGGTACAAGCAGTTGCCTGAGGAGTCTATCACTTTGTGGAAGCAACTGGGAAGAATGTTCTCTCGACATTTCACAGCGTCGCGCTGCCACCCCAAGAATGAAGCCTCCCTTGGGGCCATAATCCAAGGAACGGATGAACCTCTCCGGGCATACATCGAGAGGTTCAACAAAGAAGCGGTACATGTCCCTACAACGACCGAGATAAAAAAATTTCTGCTCGAGCAAGGACTCCGCCCAGGCTCAGAATTTTCTAAAGTCGTCGGCCTCGCACCTCCGGGAAACATGGATGCCCTCCTCCTTAAGGCACAGTCGCACATTCAGTACGAGGAGAAGGAAACGGTCAACTTCGTCCGAGATTCCCGCCACCAGGAGAAAGCTCGGGCCTCCAGAGGCGAAGAAACCACGACATCCCGTCGAGGAGAAAGGAAGCGCGAAGACCGTCCACGGGACTCCCGCGGCAGCAAGGGACCCTCCGGACGATTCCATGACTATACCCCCCCCCCCCCCCCCCCCCCGCTGACCGTCTCCAGGGAGAAGATACTGTCCAAATGCTCGAATTCAGAATTCAAGCAAGCAGGGGTCTGCTTCCCCAAACAAATACCGGCCAAACCCAACACCGACAAATCGAAGTACTGCCGTTTCCATAAGATTCACAGCCACACTACCGAAGACTGCATCCATTTGAAGGATGCTATCGAGATACTGATCAGGGATGGCCACGTGAAACAATTCATGAAAAATAAAAATGCTCCCCGGCAAGACGCCTAGGAGTCCAAGAAGATAGAGGAAGAGATACCTTTCTTGGAAGAGGCAAACATCCAAGTCGCCATGTCCGTATCGCGACCAGAAGACTTCTACGTCCCAGATGAGCTCAGCGCTCTTGCCTACTTCGCGGCCCACATCCCGTGGGAAACATTCCCCTCCGCCACGGTCATCTCGGGCTGGGTCTTCAATAAAGTCATGGTGGGCTCCGTAAAAAGGAAATTCAAGCACCTAATCAGCACGAGCTCCAGCAAGATAACCAAGCTCGACCATGCCCAGAAGGGCTCTATCCCCATCTCCTTCTACTGGGAAGAGCTCCTCGGAGGATCTCCAAACTCGAGCATACCCTTACTCGTCAGAGCTCGAATGGCGAACTTTGACGTTCGTAGAATCCTTGTCGACCAAGGTAGCTCGTCCGACATCATGTACTCCCAGCTGTTTTCAACACTTCAGCTAGATGAATCACACCTCACCCCCTACGTGGGGTCTGATTTACAAGGATTTAACGGATCAGTAACCAAACCCTGGGGATACATCAAACCGATCGTCGCTTTTAGATCAGCAGAGATGGTCAAATCTGTTAAGGTGCAGTTTCAGGTAATCAACTGCCCGTCTCTGTACCAGTGTATCTTCAGAAGACCAACCTTGGCCGAATTGGTAGTTGTGCCTTTAACCGTCCACCTCAAGATGAAGTACTACACTTCAAAGGGGATGGTCGCCACCCTCCACGGCGATATCTAAGCCACACGACGATGATTCGAAGAAGCCACGAAGGTACTCAGCGCCATCGCGTCCAAGCCAAAGGTATCAAATAAGCAAGCCTTGCCCAGCAGCTCCGAGGAGGCCAAGCCCCTACCTCAGGTCGACTCCATCGACCTCGACAGCCGCTTTCCCAAGGAGGACCAGAAGGAGGATCAAGCATCCTCGGGCAGCTCATCGTCCATACCCAATAGCAGCTCACATCCGACGTGTCCCGTCCCGGATCGCGACTTTGAGCTCATCTTGTTCGGCAACGACCCTCAGCGGGGAGTAAAGATTGGAGTGGATCTCCCCGACATCGCAAGGAAGCAACTCAAAGCCTGTCTCCATGAGAACGCTGATCTGTTCGCCTGGAACGCCGCCGAGATGCTCAACTTGGACCCGTCCATCGCCTGCCATCAAATCACGATTGACCCAGCCATCAAAGCAGTAGCACAACGTAGGAGGAAGCAGTCTCCGGAGAAAATGGAGGCTGCAGAAAAAGCTGTAAAGGACCTCCTCAAGGCCAAATTTATCTCGCAGGCCAAGTACACCACTTGGCTGTCTAATGTTGTACTTGTAAAAAAAACTAATGGCAAATGGCGAATGTGCATTGACTATACTGATCTTAATAAGGCATGCCCGAAGGATGCCTACCCCCTCCCCAATATTGATAAACTTGTTGATAACTCTGCCGGTTTTAAACTTGTATCATTCATGGACGCCTATTTGGGCTATAATCAAATACCAATGGCAATGAGCGATAAAAAATACACGGCCTTCATGACCGAATTGGGAAACTATTACTAAAACGTAATACCTTTCGGCCTGAAGAACGCCGGCGCAACCTATCAAAGGATGATGAACAAGGTATTCCGGGGAGAGATAGGTGACATGCTCGAAATCTATATGGACAACATGATCGTTAAATCCCACGAGGAGACCGATCACACTCCCCATCTAAGGAAGGTCTTCGAACAGGCCAGGAAATACCAGATGCATTTTAACCTAAAAAAGTGCACGTTCGGTGTCCGGGCAGGAAAATTCCTCGGTTTCTACTTAATAGAACGGGGAATCGAAGTCAACCCCGACAAGTGTCAGGCATTCTGCGAGTTTCCAATGCCCAAGTCGAAGAAATCCATCCAGTCCCTCTACGGGATGCTCGCGTCATTATCCCGTTTCGTGGCCAAGTCTGCCCAACATGCCCTACCATTCTTAAAACTCCTCCGCAAGGAGGCAACATTCGAATGGACCGAGGAATGTTACTAGGCTTTCCTCCATCTGAAACGAGCACTCTCAGAACCGCCCGTTCTCTCCCGCCCGGACAACGGCGAAACTTTGTACCTGTATCTCGCCGTAGCAACTGAGGCAGTAAGCGCTGCTCTTATCCGCGAGACCCCTGACGGGCAGAAGCCCATATACTTCACGAGCAAAGCACTGCAGGGACCAGAGTTGAGATACCAACAGATTAAAAAAGTGGCGCTGGCCCTCATCAACGCAGCCAGAAGACTGAGACACTACTTTCTAGCCCACACGATTGTGGTTTGAACAGATCAACCCGTAAAACAGAGAAAGCCTCGCTGGACGAAGGCCTCAAACGAAGGCTGGACGAAACAAAGAAAGCTTGGGTCGAGGAGCTGCACAGCGTCTTATGGGCGTACCGCACAACTCCACACTCTTCAACCAGGGAGACACCCTTTCGCCTAGCTTACGGGACAGAAGTTATGATCCCCATCGAAGTTCACGTACCCTCTAGACTGACAGAATCGCCCCTAGACGAGGAGATGAACAACGAATCATTAAGGGAGGAACTCGACCTCATCAAGGAAGTCCGGTCAGGGGCCGCACTCCGCAAAGCCTCGCTGAAACAGAAAATTGCCATCAGGTACAACGCCAAGGTGATACGACGAGAGTTCGACGTGGGCAACCTTGTCCTAAGAAGAAACCATAAGGACTCCCACGAAGGCAAACTAGCCGCTAACTGGGAAGAACCCTACCGTGTCCGGGCTAAAACGGAGAATGGGGCCTATTACCTAGAACATCTCAACGAGGAAGAACTTGTTCTACCATGGAACGCCGAAAATCTAAAGCAATACTACAACTAAGGCCTTAACTGTTGGTTTGATCCGTCTCAACGACGAGCATCGCCTACCGACCATGATGCGCGCCTAAGCGTCGCATGCCAGTAAAGCAGAACCCCGCTCAGGAACGAGCCGGGTCTTCACTTGACATCGGACCCTTAATCGAGCGTCGCCGTCATCAAAGTACCACGACAGGAGGAACACCCAGCTCGCGATGGGAGGCTCGCGCTGCGAACTCAGGCCTTAAAGGCGACCTGAGCTCCGCATCCTCACCTGGATATTCCCCGACCTTTCGACCAGTACCCCCTCACTGTCGAACACATCTACAATAAGCAATTCCCTAAAACTTAAAGCAAAACAAAATAATCCCTATTACAGGCATACATGCACGAACGAGCATAAGTACCACACTTAGCGAAGTTTAAAGCAGATAAAGCCATGCAAATCACAAAATCGGCCACGAGGACCGGACACATACATAATTAAAAGTAATGAGTGGCCGCAAGGACCACAATTGTGCTTGTTACATAAACCGGGGGCCACGCCCCCATTCAAAATAAGTTACAACAAATTACACGGCACGCAGGCCAGACAAAATTACAACAACATCAAAAACCTTCACTCATCCATCTGGTTAATCTGCTCGGCGTTAGGGTGGGGCTTCTGGCTTTCCACGGGCTGATCCTCGGCATGCTCTTCGAGGAGGGAGTCTGGTCTAATTATTCGGCCGTCTTCGACGTGCGCCAGATAATGGGTACCCTCGGTGGAAATGTCAAGTTTGGGGTTCACCACCCGCAGTTGAGACACGACATTCCTGAAGGATTCGTCAGCAATAACGATGTTGTCATCCTCGGCCGCCAACATATGGGCAACCAGCTTAGACCTTGTCTTTAGCTCCTTCACGTCCTCGGATTCGTCTTCACCCGGAGCATTGGCTGCCCTCAGTTGCTCGACCAGCTCCTCAGTCGCCTTCTTCTCTGCAGCCAGAGTAGAATTCTCCCCCTTTAGCTTGGTCACCTCCTCGTCCTCCTTCTTCCGGTCATCCTCAGCACTCCTGGCCTCCTCCTTGGCTTTTCTCGCGATCTCTTCCAAAGATGCTATGGTAGCCCGGGCAGTCCTCAGTTCAAACTCAGTTGCAGAGTCCCCTTCAGCATAGATGGCCGCCATCTCCAAAACCTTGACCAATGCAGAGGCATCTTGGGCCACCAGTGCCCTCTTGCTTGGGAGATCCATGCCTTCCAGCCTGAGAGATTATGCCCGCGGCACAACCAAGGATGTCTCCTCAAAGAACTTTCTGTGAAGTATGCACGGAGGAAGCTCAAACTTCCCTTTTTCTGGTGCCCGACTGAGATCTACCCCTTCAGTGGCCCTGAACCGCTTGGGTCGTGAGGCCAAAGGCAAGGGAGATCCCTGGGGGGCAGGAGTAGGAGAAGAGATCCCTGCAGCAGGCTGAGGAGGAGTAGGAGCACGCTGGGAAAATCAAGTCTTTACCATTCTTTCGTGAGAAAGAGGCATCTCACCTGCACAAACAAAATACGAACATGTTAGACGAGGAAGGAAACATAAGTCGGATAAGTTAAAACAACTAAAACTACCGAGAAGCTTATGAACTTCCACAGAGGTCTTGCACTCCATAAGCGCCTTGGTGTTAATAAAGTGATATTCAACCCTCTGGCTACCATCCTCCTCGAAGATTGGGGACCGCTTCTTCGTCCAGCATTCAGCGAGGCGAAAAGAGTTAACGTACTTTACCAGCATCTTGTAAGCAACGACATCCTGCCCGTCTAGGTTGTGCGGCTGGAGAACATACTCACCGGGCTCCTTGGTAAAGTGGCCAGGCCCCCAGTGAAAAGGGAACTTGAATACTCTCTCCCCGATAAACCTCTCAGCCACGTCGCGCATGTCGTTACCCTCCTCGTCGACTTCAATCGCCCAGACGTACATGCTATCTTGGGCGGCTTCCGATACAGGCTCTATAATGTAGAACATTTCCTTGAATGTCTGAATCGACTCTAAAAAGGGCTTGAACAGCTTGCGGGGTTGTTTCAACGAAACCCAACCATACTTCCTCCCCTTCAACTACCGTTGAAGATGGAAGACAGTGAAAAACAAAGGGAGAGTAGCCCCAATCCTCAAATACTCGCACGTCAGCTCAAATGCCCGGATGAAGGCCAGTGAGTTCGGGTGCAGCTGCGTCGGGGCCAAATCCAGCTGCACGAACACTGACTGCTGGAAATTTGTGAACGGCAGCCTAAATCCCAGCTCTTTAAATGCGTACTCGTACATGGCAAAACGCTCCTCGAAGTTGGTGCAGACCCTATCATCCTCAGAGGGAAAGTTCACCTTCCACTCCCCTTCTGGCCCGACAACGGTGAAGACATCCCCCAGATATTTCACAAACGTGGACACGTGTTCGACAGGCTCAGCCACCGACCACTCCTCCGTTGAGCCTCTGACAATCTCCTCCTCCATATCCTCCTCCCCAACTTCGCTGGGGACACTCGAGGATTCCGAACTGCTTCTTTCTGAGGAACTTGCTTCCTCCTCGGACGGATCTAGTATAATCTCCCCGTCTGGCCCTGTCGCCATGTCAATCACCTGAAAAACAGAGAAAAAAGTGAATTCGATGAAAAATCAAATCCACCCTTCCACCGCTAGTCAAGTGAAAGGGCGCGCAAAGGGCTGAGGACGACGTCCCCGGCCTAAGCCCTAACATCAGACGAAAAACTCAAGAGTCTCCCACAAGGAGACGCTCGGAATGAATCGCTTCCGTACGAGGAGCTTCCTCGAGCCACTTCCCAGTTTATGTTTGAAGCTTCACCGGAAACTGCAAGCGCTTCATCGGAAAATTCATCGTAGCGCCGGAATCTGAGCAACCGCGGCGGTTACACATGCATCACCATCGCGACGACGCCGGGAACCACCCTACTCATGAGATATCCTAAAGAACCAGCGGCCTCGTCGGCGGCAGAAAAATGGCCTAACCACCGTCCACCACCAACAACCGCCAGAAATGGAACAATTCATCTTCTAAAACCTAAGCCTAACTGCATGCAGTCTACGAATAACCATAAAAAAGAACAAAAGAGCACGAAATCAGCAAACTTACTTGGTTAAAAAGATGAAAAGCGGTTGCTCGGAACTTGGTACGGTGGCCGGAAAAACGAACGGCGGCAACAGACTGAAGCGTTGAGGAAGACGGAGAGAAGAAAAAGTGAAAAGCTCAAAATGAACTGAGTCTTCCCCTTTTTATACTGAGGGGCATGTGTAGAGGCACGCCCTCATAGGTCATGATGGCTATTAACTAGCCATCTTTGCCTAGTAACTGATGCACAAGGCTCGAGGCACACGTGGCGCCCCAACGTTTCAATTCCTCCTAACCGTTAGTCTCCCCGTACGACGGATAGTCCAGACACGGACATGAATGTTATGAATATCAGGAGTCACGGGCACCATGAGACAACTTTCTCCGTCATCAAACGACGAATTAACGCTGGCTCCCCGGAGCAACGAGATGTCCTTAAGTCATCACCCCCATGCTTGAGAGCAAAGACTTAGGGGGCTCGTGTTCTGGACTATACCAATGGCCAGGCATGGCCCAATCCACTTCTGCTCTCAGAATGGCCCAATTGCCTAAGTCCAATCAACAAAGGGCAAAGTTACCTTTCTGCCCCTCCAACCGGGCAAGGAATGAATCACTCCTCCCCAAAACAGCTGCCTGTTCCACACGACTTCTTAACTCCCCGAACAGCTAAGGGCATGTGCCCGAAACTATGCCTATGCCTGACATAACGGCTAGTTTTGGGCACCCTGCTCGACATAACGACTAGTTTGGGCAGTTACCTATTCTTCGGGAAAACGGTTATTTCGCCCCAAAAATAGGACCGTTGGCCACGCGCTGGGGCATTATATAAACCCTCTCACTTGAGAGGGTCAGGTATCGAATAATCACCCTTGAAACTCATACTTTGTACTTGCCCCTTCTCTCTGACCTTTACTTACTTGAGCGTTGGAGTGCCTTGCAGGTATACCCCCTCCTCCTCTTCATACGCCCAGCATCTCAGACGTACTTGGTGGCCCACTTCAACAGCATCTGATCCAGCCTTCAGGATCAAAAGGAGTAATCGCTTCTGAAGGTGTCGATTATGGTGTCATGTGCCAAGTTGATCACGGTGTCAAAATGATGATAGTTGCAACGATCAGTTTTCGTTGTTACACTTAAACATTCAAAGCTATCACCATTAACACACGACCATTGTTGTTGAAGCTCAAAGATCATTATTCAACACAACAACAATCAATTAGAACAAAAGCTGTTGATGAAGAAGACAACATTGCAAATCAGTCAAGTCATCAACCACCTTCTCGCCTGAGCTACATTGAAGATCTGAAGCAAGGAGTTGTTTCTGGAAGCTTGCTCAACAAAGAAGACAAAGAAGAAGAAGATTTACAAGATGTCATCAACTGTTAAATTAACATACATCTTAGTAGAATCTGAAGAAAGCAAGGAGTTGTTGCTCACATCTTGCTCGAACACTTGTGTGTTCTTTTGTACTTAAACTTAGGAGTTATCTGCTTGCTAAGAAGCATCCTTGTAATTTCTTGTTTAACTAATTCTATGTGAATTAGGATTCCTCGAGTGGTCAGTGTGACTGGAGACTTGAGAAGACAATGACTTGGTGTCATTGTGGAAATCCTGAAAAATGGTCAGTAAACGTTATATTCGTTAAGTCGAATCCCTGAACGTTTAGCTGTGAAATCCTGATAGTAGATCTTCCGATATTGAAACCTATTAGGTCAATGTTCGTTATATTTATTAAGTTGAATCCCTGAACGGTTCATTGTGTGTTAGTCACAGCTGCGGTTGTGTAGGTTGTTAGTTGTAACACCTCATTTTAATTATTTAGACGTCTTGTGTTATTTTATTTGTGTGACCTTGTCTGGGGGTGTGTTCGAGTGCGATGGGATGGTTATGGTAGGACATTACTACTAAATGTGGGGTTTAGACCATAAATAATAAGGTGGGGTGACTTAGTGCTATTATTAATAGTATTGTTATTATTATTACTATTGTTATTATTATTACTAATATTATTATTATTGTTATTATTAGTAATATTAATATTAGTGTGGCAATTTTAGTGAATTAAAATAAAATAAGATAAATCATTAATGGGCTGATGAGTTAATTAAGGGCAATTTAGTAATTGAGTGATAATTAGTGGGAATTAAGGGTTGGAGTGTTAATCAGAATTTTAGAGATAGAAAGAGGAAAAAGCTAAGGAGAGGAAGAACAAGGGTGTGCTAGGGCAAAGATCTTCACCAATTTTCGCAGGAATCAAGCAAGAATTTGAGGTAAGGGGGAGAAACGGGTTTAATATTGATGATGTATTCATGATAGGGTAGTGGGGAGTCCTTAACCCCGTAGGCATTTGTATGTAAAACTGTTGAATTGATGATTGTTGTATATGTCTGTTGTGATTCTGAAAAATTGTGCATGAATTAATATGTATTTTCATGAATTGTTGTGGTTGTTGCTGTTGTATGAACATATGTTGCAGACCTGTGGATTTTGACTCGAGTTAGGAGAACGAGTTGAGATTATAGACTTATAATACATGTAGTAATTCTAGGTGCAAGAGAAAAGATGAAAACTATAACACCCCCTTTCTATACCCCCAAATTATCACATAATTCACTTAGGCACATATGTGAAAGAAAAATTCGCCAGAGTACGATTAAAACATAGTATAAAAGAGGCATGTCACATCATACACGCATTTAATACAAACAACACCTGCTCATTAGATTGATATGCAACAGTGGGGTAACTTGCCACAGAGGAACTTTGTCCTTACACCCACATCTCAATATTTAGAATAAAAGCGGAAAATCCAAACATTGATAATTTCGAACATATATACATCAACAAGTATGATACAACAACATCATTCATGTTTATATACACAAATTCATCAGCAAGATACATGTACAAATGTATCACAAAAGAATAATATACATCCTAGCTACCCGGTGCTACATATCAGAGCCAACCGACCAAAAGAATGAAGACACGCTTCACAAAAAGACCTCCAGCATACCTACTCTGCAATGCCTCATAGACCATCATAAAACAGCAGAAGGGTGAGAAATATTATCATAATAACAATGCATATAATTATATATAAACATAAAAATACACATATTACACCTTCTCACCACAATTCATCGCCTTTTCATCCATATACATCACAATGTATATATATAAATATCCACCAAGCATATTCATCATGCACACTTTCACAATTCTCAATCATTCTGTATAAACATACACAATTATGTTCATTCAACAACACATCATTATAAAGATGATAAATGCAAATCATAGAGACCGACTCACGACTCTATGCAAATGCAATGCGGTACCGACTCAATCAACACTAGTTCACTCAGGAACTCTGCTGGAACCATCGCTTGTTACCGAAGTAACTCCCCGTCGGGCCTACGATGTTCACCCATTGCTCACACCCCCACATGGGCACACAATGTTTATGGATCGCTCACACCCCACATGGGCACACGACCCGATCGCTCACACCCCAGACGAGCACACGATCCGATTGCTCACACCCCACATGGGCACACAATCATTCGTAATCATCGCTCACACCCCACATGGGCACACGACGTTACGACGGATTCTCATTAGAATCGCTCAACACAAGAATGTATTTCATGATGCTTCATATGCAAAATGACACAAGACATTCTTGAAATGCATACATATTCACAATATATTCATGCATTCATCTCATACAATCACATACAATTTATATACATCACATCAATGCACTATTGTATGATTCACATTCAAACACACAGTCAAAACGGTAAAAGTCGCCAAATAGCACTATTCCTGACTTTCCGACATAATTAAATCGGCTAACGATTTTCAAAACATCATAATCACCACGTACAGCTCAATAGCTTTCCAACGACACCAAGAATGTAAAAATCGGATACTCGGAACAAAAGTTACGGACGAAACCGAAAACGACATTTTGAAAAATCCCATTTTTACATTCCTCCTGTCCATACGCGTATCACCCATGTCCATACGCGTACGGACAAAACCCATTTCCTTCACAATTCCACGTTCCCAAAACCCATACGCGTACGCCCCTCACCCATACGCGTATCACCAGAGGGCCGGGAAAAGCCACCCTCCATACGCGTATTGACCCTTCCATCGGCCATTGTTACGCGTATCGCCTTGACTCATACGCGTATGGACATGCCCCTTACGCGTATGGCCATGGAATTTCCAGAAAATTCTGCAGAACAATGTTCTGCGTTTTTCCACCTCCAACTTCACCAATTCATCATCTAAATTCAGAAAAACAACAGTTTGAAGTGTAACAATACATATTAAACATGTATAGACAAACTAAAACACAATCAACACAAGTTTACACACATTTGGATCAATTTCTAATCAATTTCTCAAAAATGGGTTATACCCTAAAACTCACAAAATTCATCAACCACAACAACATCTCATACATAATCACATACATTGATAAGATAACAATGTTTCACACCCTTACCCGGATTCCAAGCTTGCTAACTGATTGATCTTGATGAATTTCTAAGTTTTTCCTCCTTTCCTCTTCTTTTCTCTTCCTCTTCTTTCTTTCTCTCCTTTTTCTTTCTATCTTTCTCTATTTCTCTTTTCTTTCTATTTTCTTTTCTCTCCTATTTCTTTTCTCTCATTTTTCCACTAAATCAATTTAATTCCTCTTTTTTTCTCACACAATTCTAATTCCACAAAATTTCTAACTGATAATTAATTGAGAAAAGACTAAAATACCCTCCATTCTAATTTCCCCGAAAACTCTCGAAAACGGTAAAATAACATTTAACACACCAATTTAACAAATAAAATAATTCATCACCCAATTAAATTAAAAGACTCAAGAATAATGGAATAATCAAAATCGGGGCGTTACAACTCTCCCCCACTTAGAAATTTTCGTCCTCGAAAATAATACCTGATTCAAACAACTCCGGATACGACTCTCACATCCCACTCTCTAGTTCCCACGTCATATTGCCTTCCGCAGCGCCTCCCCATGCTACTTTCACAAGCGCAATATCCTTGCCTCTTAGTTTCTTAACTTCGCGGTCCAAAATCCTAACTGGTAAAGCTTCCACCGTAAGGTTATCTCTCACTTCAACCTCGTCCATAGGAATAACATGTGACGGATCCGGAACATATTTCCGAAGTTGCGAAACATGGAATACGTCATGCAAATTCGAAAGGTTCGGAGGCAACGCCACACGGTAAGCCAGAACACCAACTCGTGAAGTAATCTGATACGGACCAATAAAACGAGATGTCAACTTCTTCGATTTCAAAGCACGACCCACACCCGTTACTGGTGTAACTCTCAAAAACACATGGTCTCCTTCTTGAAACTCAAGATCTTTCCTCCTCTTGTCATGATAGCTCTTTTGTCTACTTTGAGAAGCTTTCATCTTCTCCCGAATAAACTTCACTTTCTCCGTCGTTTGTTGTACCATTTCCGGTCCAACTATCGTCCTCTCGCATGTTTCATGCCAACACAAAGGTGTTCGACATCTCCGACCATACAAAGCCTCAAATGGTGCCATACTTATACTAGAATGAAAACTGTTATTGTAAGTGAATTCAATCAACGCCAAATAACCATCCCAAGCACCACCTTGCTCGAGTACACAAGCACGCAATAAATCCTCCAACGATTGAATCGTCCTCTCGGTTTGACCGTCCGTTTGCGGATGATAAGCCGAACTCAATCTTAGCTTAGAACCCAAAGCCTTTTGTAAACTCTCCCAAAACCTCGATGTAAACCTTGGATCTCGATCCGATACAATACTCTTAGGAACTCCATGTAACTTCACAATCACAAGAACATAAATCTCAGCTAACTTCTCCAAAGGATAACTAATATCAACTGGAATAAAGTGAGCAGATTTAGTAAGCCTATCAACAATTACCCAAATAGCATTATGACCTCTTTGCGTATTCGGCAATCCCGTAACAAAATCCATCGATATACTATCCCATTTCCATTCCGGAATATCCAACGGTTGCATAAATCCACTCGGTTTTTGATGTTCCACCTTAGACTTTTGACAAGTTAAGCATGCATACACAAATCGAGCCACATCCCTCTTTAAACCAGACCACTAAAAGATCTTCTTCAAATCTTGATACATCTTATTCGCACCCGGATGAATACTTAAATTACTTCGGTGTCCTTCCTCTAAAATCATCTTTTTCAACTCCACATCATCGGGAATACAAATAAGACCACGGAATCTCAAAACTCCATAATTATCAACCTTGAAATCCTCATTCTCATTCAACATCAAATCAACGAATTTCAAGTTCAACTTTTGCTTTTCACCAACCGTTGCAAGAAAATCATTCGTAACATGTAGCATACCAAGTCGCACACTTCTCGGCGTCATTTCACAAAACAAACTCAAATCTCTGAAATCTTCCAAAAGTTCCCATTCTTCCATCATCAATGCGGACATATGTAACAACCTCCGACTTAAGGCATCGGCCACCACGTTTGCCTTACCTGGATGGTAATTCAAACCAAAATCATAATCCTTCAAAAGTTCTAGCCACCTCCTTTGTCTCATGTTCAATTCTTTCTGATCAAATAAATATCTTAAGCTTTTGTGATCACTAAAAACTTCAAATCTCGCACCATAAAGATAATGCCTCCATATTTTCAAAACAAACACCACCGCCGCTAACTCCAAGTCATGTGTAGGATAATTCTTTTCATGCACTCTCAATTGTCTAGAAGCATATGCCACAACTTTTCCATCTTGCATCAAAACACCACCTAAACCTGTCAATGAAGCATCACAATACACAACAAATGGTTCATTAGGATTAGGCAAAATCAAGATCGGAGTCGTTGTCAACCTTCTCTTTAACTCATTGAAACTCTCTTCACAATGAATATCCCAAATGAAAGCCTTTCCTTTACAAGTCATTTGCGTTAAAGGAAGTGCCAATTTCGAAAATCCCTCAATAAACCTCCGATAGTAACCCGCCAAGCCTAAAAAGCTTCGAATCTCCGTAACCGACCTAGGAGCCTCCCATTGCATCACCGCATCTATCTTGGATGGATCAACACTAATACCACTACCAGAAATAACATGTCCAAGGAAACTTACTTCCGATAACCAAAATTCACACTTTGACAACTTAGCATACAATTGTTTCTCTTTCAAAATTTGCAACACAATTCTCAAATGCTCTTCATGCTCCTCTTGAGACTTAGAGTAAATCAAAATATCATCGATGAACACAACCACAAAACGATCCAACTGTTCATGAAAAATACGATTCATGTATTCCATAAACACACCCGGCGCGTTAGAAACCCCGAATGGCATCACGGAGTATTCGTAATGACCATACCGTGTCCTAAATGCCGTCTTTTGAATATCCTCTTCTTTCACACGAATCTGGTGGTATCCTGATCTCAAATCAATCTTGCTAAAAACATTCGCACCAACCAATTGGTCCATCAAATCATCGATCCTTGGAAGCGGATACTTGTTCTTAATTGTCACTTTGTTCAACTGTCGATAATCAATGCATAACCGCATACTCCCGTCCTTCTTCTTTACCAACAATACCGGAGCACCCCAAGGAGAAACACTTGGCCTTACAAATTTCTTGTCCAACAAGTCATTCAATTGCTTTTTCAATTCTACCAATTCCGATGCCGACATACGATACGGTGCCATCGAAATTGGTCTAGTACCCGGAACTAGATCAATAGAAAATTCAACTTCTCTTTCCGGTGGTACATCCGTAATATCTTCCGGAAACACTTCTGGAAATTCACACACCACTGGGAACACATCAAGCTCAACTTTACTCTCCACCGACAATGATGCAAACAAACCAAACAATTGAGCTTCGTCCGCTAAAAGTTTCTTCAACTCTTTAGTGGATAGGAAACTCTCAAATTCATCATCTTCCAAAGAAGGAAACCTTACTAACTTGTGATAGCAATCTATATGAACTCGGTTAAATTGCAACCAGTTCATACCCAAGATTACGTCCAATCCTACCAACGGCAAACATACTAAATCCATAATGAAGTCTTTACCATACATGGTCAAAGGACAACTCATACACACCAAAGATGTATTTACCGACCCTGAAGCAGGAGTCTCAATAACCATTTTAGCACCCATCAAAGTTAACGCAAGATTCAAATGCTTCGCGCACTCAGACGAAATAAACGAATGAGTCGCTCCCGTATCAATAACAGCAACTAAAGGTGTACTATTAATAAAGCGTGTACCTTTAATCAAACGGTCTGCATTCGTAGTTTGAGTCCCCGCCAATGCAAACACCTTTCCGCCCGCTTGAGCTTGTTTCGGCTTAGTACACTTAGTACTAATGTGACCCACTTCTCCACAATTATAGCACTTCACCATATTTCTTCTACAATTTGTAGCAACATGCCCAAGACCACCATAATTAGAATATTTCGCTACAGGCTTCCCACACTCAAAAGATTTATGACCTATTTCACCACATTTGTAACACCTAACAACACCGGAACCTCCTCCTCCAGATCTCCTATCAAAGCTTCCCCTATGCTTGCCCTTATCAACGGGTGTCACATAAGGTCCACTTCTAGCTTGTTGCTTCCCCTTCCTCTCATTCAAACTTTTGTAATGTGTAGAACGAGCCTTACTATCTTCTTCGAAGATTCTACAACATTCCGTCAAATCCGCAAACCTCCTTATCCTTTGATATCCCACAGCTTGTTTAATCTCAGGACGTAAACCATTCTCATATTTAATACACTTTGAGAACTCAGCAGTAATCGCAGCATAATGAGGATGGAATTGAACCAACTCCACAAATTTAGCAGTATAGTCCACCACCGACATACTACCTTGTTTCAGTTCAAGAAACTCCATCTCCTTCTTTTCCTTCACACTCTTAGGGTAATACTTCCTCAAGAATTCAGTACGAAATAAATTCCAAGTTACCTCTTCATCATCCACCTCAAGAACTTCACGCATACCGACCCACCAATCGTCGGCTTCTTCCTTCAGCATGTGAGACCCAAGCCTCACCTTATTCTCCTCCACACAGCCCATAACTCTGAAGATTCTTTCAATCTCCTTCAACCACAATTGAGCTCCATCGGGATCAAATCTTCCTTTGAAAACCGGTGGCTGATTCTTCCTGAACTCGTCATTAGCATTCACGTTAGGTGCACCTTGCACCGCCCTAGCCATTGCTTCCAAAGCAGCAGCCATCGCATTGTCGTTTCTACCAGCCATCTTCTGATTATTCCCAAAAAATGACAACAAGGTTAAACGACAGTTCAACCAACACAACAACAAGACAGACACAACTGACTCAACTCTGGCTCTAATACCACTTAATGTAACACCCCCTTTCTATACTCCCAAATTATCACATAATTCACTTAGGCACATATGTGAAAGAAAAATTCGCCAGAGTACGATTAAAACATAGTATAAAAGAGGCATGTCACATCATACACGCATTTAATACAAACAACACCTGCTCATTAGATTGATATGCAACAGTGGGGTGACTTGCCACAGAGGAACTTTGTCCTTACACCCACATCTCAATATTTAGAATAAAAGCGGAAAATCCAAACATTGATAATTTCGAACATATATACATCAACAAGTATGATACAACAACATCATTCATGTTTATATACACAAATTCATCAGCAAGATACATGTACAAATGTATCACAAAAGAATAATATACATCCTAGCTACCCGGTGCTACATATCAGAGCCAACCGACCAAAAGAATGAAGACACGCTTCACAAAAAGACCTCCAGCATACCTACTCTGCAATGCCTCATAGACCATCATAAAACAGCAGAAGGGTGAGAAATATTATCATAATAACAATGCATATAATTATATATAAACATAAAAATACACATATTACACCTTCTCACCACAATTCATCACCTTTTCATCCATATACATCACAATGTATATATATAAATATCCACCAAGCATATTCATCATGCACACTTTCACAATTCTCAATCATTCCGTATAAACATACACAATTATGTTCATTCAACAACACATCATTATAAAGATGATAAATGCAAATCATAGAGACCGACTCACGACTCTATGCAAATGCAATGCGGTACCGACTCAATCAACACTAGTTCACTCAGGAACTCTGCTGAAACCATCGCTTGTTACCGAAGTAACTCCCCGTCGAGCCTACGATGTTCACCCATTGCTTACACCCCACATGGGCACACAATGTTTATGGATCGCTCACACCCCACATGGGCACACGGCCCGATCGCTCACACCCCACACGGGCACACGATCCGATTGCTCACACCCCACATGGGCACACAATCATTCGTAATCATCGCTCACACCCCACATGGGCACACGACGTTACGACGGATTCTCATTAGAATCGCTCAACACAAGAATGTATTTCATGATGCTTCATATGCAAAATGACACAAGACATTCTTGAAATGCATACATATTCACAATATATTCATGCATTCATCTCATACAATCACATACAATTTATATACATCACATCAATGCACTATTGTATGATTCACATTCAAACACACAGTCAAAACGGTAAAAGTCGCCAAATAGCACTATTCCTGACTTTCCGACATAATTAAATCGGCTAACGATTTTCAAAACATCATAATCACCACGTACAACTCAATAGCTTTCCAACGACACCAAGAATGTAAAAATCGGATACTCGGAACAAAAGTTACGGACGAAACCGAAAACGACATTTTGAAAAATCCCATTTTTACATTCCTCCTGTCCATACGCGTACGGACAGAACCCATTTCCTTCACAATTCCACGTTCCCAAAACCCATACGCGTACGCCCCTCACCCATACGCGTATCACCAGAGGACCGGGAAAAGCCACCCTCCATACGCGTATTGACCCTTCCATCGGCCATTGTTACTCGTATCGCCTTGGCTCATACGCGTATGGACATGCCCCTTACGCGTATGGCCAGGGAATTTCCAGAAAATTCTGCAGAACAATGTTCTGCGTTTTTCCACCTCCAACTTCACCAATTCATCATCTAAATTCAGAAAAACAACAGTTTGAAGTGTAACAATACATATTAAACATGTATAGACAAACTAAAACACAATCAACACAAGTTTACACACATTTGGATCAATTTCTAATCAATTTCTCAAAAATGGGTTATACCCTAAAACTCACAAAATTCATCAACCACAAAAACAACTCATACATAATCACATACATTGATAAGATAACAATGTTTCACACCCTTACCCGGATTCCAAGCTTGCTAACTGATTGATCTTGATGAATTTCTAAGTTTTTCCTCCTTTCCTCTTCTTTTCTCTTCCTCTTCTTTCTTTCTCTCCTTTTTCTTTCTATCTTTCTCTATTTCTCTTTTCTTTCTATTTTCTTTTCTCTCCTATTTCTTTTCTCTCATTTTTCCACTAAATCAATTTAATTCCTTTTTTTTTCTCACACAATTCTAATTCCACAAAATTTCTAACTGATAATTAATTGAGAAAAGACTAAAATACCCTCCATTCTAATTTCCCCGAAAACTCTCGAAAACGGTAAAATAACATTTAACACACCAATTTAACAAATAAAATAATTTATCACCCAATTAAATTAAAAGACTCAAGAATAATGGAATAATCAAAATCGGGGCGTTACAAAAACCAGACCTAAAATTAGTGTAGAAACGATTATAGGACTGGTTGGAAGTGAAGAAGTGTGGAAATCGTAGCAGAGTGCAGAATGGTGAGGTCTCTGGTGATTTGCGTAATAGATCTGCCCATACGCGTATCATGTAAGGAGATACACATATTGGAAAGCTGATACGCGGCAATACGCATATGAAAGTGAGGCAATACGCGTAATAGGAGGCCCGTACGCGTATTGTATTGGGATTTGGAAAATTTAGGGTGAAGAGGTCTCTGTCCGTACGCGTACGGCATTAGGCAATACGCGTATGGACTTGGGCATTGTGAGGAGATACGCGTACGAAGGGAGTCAATACGCGTATGGGTTGGGCGAGCGAGCTGACAATACGCGTATGGCATGGGGCAATATGCGTATGGCCAGCGAAGTTGCAGAGTTTTACAGTTTTGCGATTTCTTAACCGTTTTCGTGTCCGATTCGGTTTCTTTTGGTTTGAGAGGTTGGGAATAGGTGCTAGGTGCTGAGAAATAAAACATTGGTGATGGAAATAATAATTTTAATAATTTTAAGGGATCAATTAATATTTTAGATGTTTGGTGTGCATGAAACAATTATGTAATGATAGTGTTGATGTTATGTTAAGGTGTGATCAGGAGGATCGTGTACATGTGTTTCTGATATTATACATGTGTTATTGTGCATCATATGTCATGCATTTTCATGGTGATTGGTGGGATGGATCGTTGCTCAGGAGGAGTGTATGCGATTCATCTGTACTCCTATATGGAGAATGGTGGGGGATAGATCATTGCCAAGTAAAGGTGTATGTGATCTATCCGGGGTTCGATTAAATGAACCAACGAGTCGGTACCGCATGCATGCTGTCGTGTTGCATTACATTATTAATTGATGTTGTTGATGAGGTTGGACAGTAGGTCGTGATGGTGTGTTGTTGATTTATATATGTGAATACTACTTTCTTATCATGTATTTATTCACCGTTATATATTGAATGTGATTTCTCACCCCTTTGTTGTTGTGTCTGTGCTTCTTCGGAAGTACAAATAACCCAGGTACTTAGGTTGCTTGGATGTTCGTGTTGCCTGTTCGAGTCTATAGGAGTGCTCTGATACGTAACACGGGATGTTGGGATATTTTTGTAGTTGTTTTGATCTTATTGCATTCTTTGTTACGTATTTCATTTGGTTGAATTATTTTATGGAGAACCTTGTTTTAAGGAACTATTGGTGTATTTGGACGGATGGCCGTGAATTTGAAACTGAATGATCATTTCCACTGATTCTTTATTCAATTTAATACAATAAGGAGTTTATATTGGTTTTGATGATGTGACATTCCACTTTTTGGTGCAAACTCTGATTTATCTTTAATATTTTTGTTATTTTCAAAATGGGGAAAGTGGGGTGTTACATTAGTCACCAACATTAGCCCGTGCATCTGTAATCGAGATTGATTATAGAGGATTAAGTCCTTGTGTTCAAGGTGAAATTACCTCAGAAGGTACGGTTTGGTACTCATATGTTGGAAGGAGAGGCTGAGGCTTGGTGGGACAACAATCGCCAGAGATTGGAAGCTGCAGGTATTGAGATTACTTGGGCTGTGTTTCAAGCTGAGTTTCTGGAAAAGTATTTTCCGGAAGACATTCGTAGTGCGAAAGAGGTTGAATTTTTGGAGCTGAAACAGGGTGATAAGACAGTTGCTGAGTATGCCGCTAAGTTTGAGGAGCTGGTTCAGTATTGTGCTCATTACAATACTGAAGAAGCTATGACTTCGAAGTGTTTGAAGTTTGAGAACGGGTTGCGTCCCGAGATCAAATTAGGTATTACATGTCAGAAGATAAGAAACTATTCGGAGCTGGTAAGCAGAAGCAGAATTTATGATAATGACAACAGAGCCAGGATTGCTCATCACAAAGCTGTGAATGAGAAGAAAAATAAGCAGAGATTTGGAGGTACTCCTTACAGTGCCCCAGCTGATAAGGGGAAACAGAAAACTGATGTGGGGAAGAAGCTAAAGGAGAAGGGAGCAGGTGCTGATACTCTCAAGTGCTTCAGATGTGGTGGCGCGAGTCACCGTGCTAACAACTGTCAGAATGAGGTGAAGAAGTGTTTCAAGTGTGGCAAAGCAGGTCATGTTATAGCTGATTGTAGAGCCACTATGCCTACTTGTTATAAGTGTGGAGAGAAGGGTCACATCAGCACTCACTGTGAGAAGCCGAAGAAGTCTCAGGCGTCTCAAACTAGTGGGAAGGTGTTTGCCTTGGTGGGAGCCCAATCCACTGAGGAGGAGCGTTCCGTCAAAGGTACTTGCTTTATTAATAATGTTCCTTTGATTGCTATCATTGACACGGGTGCAACGCACTCGTTTATTTCTGTTGACTGTGTGAAAAGATTAGGGATTGTGCCATCTACTCTAGAGCAGAGGATGACGATTGAAACTCCATCTATTGGTTCCGTGGTTACTTCTTTGGTGTGTTTGAAGTGTCTGCTGACCGTGTTTGGTAGAGATTTCAGAGTGGACTTGATTTGTTTGCCGCTCGGTAATCTTGACGTTATTTTGCGAATGAACTGGTTGGAGTTCAACCGGGTGTATATTGATTGCTTCAGGAAGACGTTACTGTTTCTTACTCCTGAAGAGGAAGCATTAGCAGATTCGCTATCTAGCAAGGAGTTGAGGGCGTTGTTGGAAGATGAAGCGAAGCTGTTTGCAGTATTTGCCTCGTTATCTGTTGAAAGCAAGACTTCAGTTAATGAATTGTCAATAGTTAATGAATTTCCTGAAGTGTTTCCAGATGACATCACAGAGTTGCCTCCGACAAGGGAAGTTGAGTTCGCTATTGATCTTTTACCGGGTACCAGACCTATCTCTATGGCACCGTACAAGATGTCTGCATTAGAGTTGGCAGAGTTGAAATCTCAGGTCGGGGAATTGCTCGATAAGAAGTTTATCAGACCAAGTGTGTCGTCGTGGGGAGCTCCAGTGTTGTTGGTGAAGAAGAAGGATGGTAGTATGCATCTGCGCATTGACTACCGTCAGTTGAATAAAGTAACCATTAAGAATAAGTATCCACTTCCTAGGATTGATGACTTAATGGACCAGCTGGTAGGAGCTCGTGTTTTCAGTAAAATTGATCTGAGGTCGGGTTACCATCAGATTAGAGTAAAGGAAGGTGATATACAGAAAACTGCTTTCAGAACTCGCTACGGACATTACGAATATGCAGTGATGCCTTTCGGAGTGTCTAATGCGCCGGGTGTATTTATGGAATATATGAATCGTATTTTCCATTCTTATCTGGATCAGTTTATTATGGTATTTATTGACGATATACTGATCTATTCTAAGTCTGACGAAGAGCATGCAGGTCACTTGAGAATTGCATTGCAGGTGTTGAAAGATAATAAATTGTTTGCAAAGTTCTCGAAGTGTGAATTTTGGTTGAAGACCGTGAGTTTCTTGGGCATTGTGATTTCTGGTGATGGTATAGCGGTGGACCCCTCTAAAGTAAGTGCAGTACTTCAGTGGGAAACTCCGAAGACCGCAACGGAGATTATAAGCTTTTTGGGTTTGGAGGTTACTATAGAAGGTTCATTGAAGGGTTTTCTAAATTGGCATTGCCGTTGACTCAGTTAACCAGAAAGAATCAAGCTTTTGTCTGGGATGATGCCTGTGAGGATAGTTTTGAAGAACTAAAGAAGAAGTTGACGACAGCACCAGTGTTGATTTTACCAAGTCCAAATGATTCTTTCGTAGTGTATTGTGATGCGTCTAAGATGCGATTAGGCGGTGTGTTGATGCAAGGTGGCAAGGTAGTGGCTTATGCTTCAGGATAGTTAAGGGTGCATGAGAGGAACTATCCTACTCATGATCTTGAATTAGCTGCAGTGGTGTTCGTGTTAAAAATTTGGAGGCATTATTTGTATGGATCGAGATTTGAAGTGTTTAGTGATCACAAGAGTTTGAAATATTTGTTCGATCAGAAGGAATTGAATATGAGGCAAAGAAGATGGTTAGATTTCTTGAAAGACTATGACTTTAATTTGAGTTACCATCCGGGAAAAGCTAATGTTGTGGCAGATGCTCTGAGTCGGAAGACAATCCATATGTCTGCGTTAATGGTGAAGGAAATAGGATTGATTTAACAGTTCAGAGATTTGAGCATGGTTTGTGAAACTACACCAGGAAGTATCCGGTTGGGTATGCTGAAAGTGAATAATGACTTTTTGGATGTGATTAAGGAAAATCAAAAACTGGATGTGAAATTAGTAGACTTGATGCCTATAGAAGGAGATGATCCTGATAGTGACTTTAAAGTGGATAATGTTGGTGTGTTGAGATTCCGGGGCAGAATTTGTGTACCGGACAATGAGGAATTGAAAAAGGCAATCTTAGAGGAAAGTCATCGGAGTAGCTTGAGTATTCATCTGGGAGCTACAAAGATGTACCATGATTTGAAGAAGTTGTTTTGGTGGTCCGGCATGAAGAGGGACATAGCTCAGTTTGTCTATGCTTGTTTGACATGTCAGAAGTCAAAAGTGGAACATCAGAAGCCTTCAGGATTGATGCAACCGTTAGAGATTCCTGAATGGAAATGGGACAGTATTGCTATGGATTTTGTAACTGGTTTGCCAAATACGGCGAGAGGCTTTGATGCTATTTGGGTAGTGGTGGATCGACTTACGAAATCCGCATATTTTATACTAATTAACATCAGTTTCCCGTTGTCAAAGCTAGCAGAATTTTATATCAGGATAATTGTGAAGTTGCATGGTGTTCCGTCAAGCATAGTGTCGGATAGAGATCTGAGGTTTACTTTAGAATTTTGGAGGAGTCTGCAGGAAGCCTTGGGTTCTAAGTTGCAGTTGAGCTCGACTTATCATCCACAGACCGATGGTCAGTCAGAGACGACCATTCAGTCGTTGGAGGATTTGCTAAGAGCCCGTGTATTGGAAAAAGGTGGTGCGTGGGATACTCATTTGCCATTGATCGAGTTCATGTATAATAACAGTAACCATTCTAGCATCGGAATGACACCATTTGAAGCTTTGTATGGACGGAAGTGTAGGAAGCCTCTGTGTTGGTATGAAACAGGTGAGAATGTGGTGCTTGGGCCAGAGATTGTGCAGCAGACTACTGAGACAATTCAAATGATCCGTGAGAAGATGAAAGCGTCTCAGAGTAGGAAGAAAAGTTATCACGATAATCGAAGGAAGGAATTGGAATTCAGTGAAGGTGATCACGTATTCGTAAGAGTTAACCCAGTGACTGGTGTGGGTCGTGCTTTGAAATCTAAGAAGTTGGATCCTAAGTTTATTGGGCCGTATCAAATCTTGCAGAGAGTTAGTGCAGTTGCTTATAGAGTGGCATTGCCACCGGAGCTTTCGAACTTGCATGATGTGTTTCATGTGTCGCAACTTAGGAAGTATGTTTCAGATCCGTCTCATGTGATTCAGAGAGACGAAGTTCAGATCAGGGAGAATCTTACCGTAGAGACGATGCCGTTGAGGATCGAGGATCGTAAGATGAAACAACTCAGAGGAAAGGAGATACCCCTGGTGAGAGTAGCTTGGGGAGGTGCTGCAGGTGGCAGTGTGACCTGGGAATTGGAAAGCAGGATGCGAGAGTCGTATCCAGAATTGTTTCCATCAGGTAATTTTCGAGGACGAAAATAATTTAAGTGGGGGAGAGTTGTAACACCCCATTTTAATTATTTAGACGTCTTGTGTTATTTTATTTGTGTGACCTTGTTTGGGGGTGTGTTCGAGTGCGATGGGATGGTTATGGTTGGACATTACTGCTAAATGTGGGGTTTAGACCATAAATAATAAGGTGGGGTGACTTAGTGCTATTATTAATAGTATTGTTATTATTATTACTATTGTTATTATTATTACTAATATTATTATTATTGTTATTATTAGTAATATTAATATTAGTGTGGCAATTTTAGTGAATTAAAATAAAATAAGATAAATCATTAATGGGCTGATGAGTTAATGAAGGGCAATTTAGTAATTGAGTGATAATTAGTGGAAACTAAGGGTTGGAGTGTTAATCAGAATTTTAGAGATAGAAAGAGGAAAAAGCTAAGGAGAGGAAGAACAAGGGTGTGCTAGGGCAAAGATCTTCACCAATTTTTGCAGGAATCAAGCAAGAATTCGAGGTAAGGGGGAGAAACGGGTTTAATATTAGTGATATATTCATGATAGGGTAGTGGGGAGTCCTTAACCCCGTAGGCATTTGTATGTAAAACTGTTGAATTGATGATTGTTGTATATGTCTGTTGTGATTCTGAAAAATCGTGCATGAATTGATATGTATTTTCATGAATTGTTGTGGTTGTTGCTGTTGTATGAACATATGTTGCAGACCTGTGGATTTTGACTCGAGTTAGGAGAACGAGTTGAGATTATAGACTTATAATACATGTAGTAATTCTAGGTGCAAGAGAAAAGATGAAAACCGGACCTAAAATTAGTGTAGAAACGATTATAGGACTGGTTAGAAGTGAAGAAGTGTGGAAATCGTAGCAGGGTGCAGAATGGTGAGGTCTCTGGTGATTTGCTTAATAGATCTGGCCATACGCGTATCAGGTAAGGCGATACGCGTATTGGAAAGCTGATACGCGGCAATACGCGTATGAAAGTGAGGCAATACGTGTAATAGGAGGGCCGTACGCGTATTGTATTGGGATTTGGAAAATTCAGGGTGAAGAGGTCTCTGTCCGTACGCGTACGGCATAAGGCAATACGCGTATGGACTTGGGCATTGTGAGGAGATATGCGTACGAAGGGAGTCAATACGCGTATGGGTTGGGCGAGCGAGCTGGCAATATGCGTATGGCATGGGGCAATACGCGTATGGCCAGCGAAGTTGCAGAATTTTACCGTTTCGCGGTTTCTTTCCGGTTTTCGCGTCCGATTCGGTTTCTTTTGGTTTGAGAGGTTGGGAATAGGTGTCAGGTGCTGAGAAATAAAACATTGGTGATGGAAATAATAATTTTAATAATTTTAAGGGATTAATTAATAATTTAGATGTTTGTTGTGCATGAAACAATTATGTAATAATGGTGTTGATGTTATGTTAAGGTGTGATCAGGAGGATCGTGTACATGTGTTTCTTATATTATACATGTGTTATTGTGCATCATATGTCATGCATTTTCATGGTGATTGGTGGGATGGATCGTTGCTCAGGAGGAGTGTATGCGATTCATCCGTACTCCTATATGGAGAATGGTGGGGGATAGATCATTGCAAAGTAGAGGTGTATGTGATCTATCTGGGGTTTGATTGAATGAACCAACGAGTCGGTACCGCATGCATGGTGTCGTGTTGCATTATATTATTAATTGATGTTGTTGATGAGGTTGGACAGTAGGTCGTGCTGGTGTGTTGTTGATTTATATATGTGAATGCTACTTTCTTATCATGTATTTATTCACCGTTATATATTGAATGTGATTTCTCACCCCTTTGTTGTTGTTGTGCCTGTGCTTCTTCGGAAGTACAGATAACCCAGGTACTTAGGTTGCTTGGATGTTCGTGTTGCCTGTTCGAGTCTATAGGAGTGCTCTGATACGTAACACGAGATGTTGGGATATTTTTGTAGTTGTTTTGATCTTATTGCATTCTTTGTTACGTATTTCATTTGGTTGAATTATTTTATGGAGAACCTTGTTTTAAGGAACTATTGGTGTATTTGGGCGGATGGCCGTGAATTTGAAACTGAATGATCATTTCCGCTGATTCTTTATTCAATTTAATACAATATAGAGTTTATATTGGTTTTGATGATGTGACATTCCACTTTTTTGTGCAAACTCTGATTTATCTTTAATATTTTTGTTATTTTCAAAATGGGGAAAGTGGGGTGTTACATTAGTCACCAACATTAGCCCGTGCATCTGTAATCGAGATTGATTATAGAGGATTAAGTCCTTGTGTTCAAGGTGAAATTACCTCGGAAGGGTGAACTGGATTAGCTTGAGAGTGGCTCAGGTGAACCAGGATATATTGTGTGTTCTTTACTCTTGTTATGCTTTAAGTTATTGCTTATGTTTCTGTATCAACTATCAGAACCTTACATAAGCAAGTCAGAACCTTGCAACTTAACTCTGATAAGCTTCCGCAATGCAAGTTCTGAATCATGCATATTTTATTCAGACTCTTCTTATTTCTTATGATTCATTCATTGAAAAGTTTGAATGACGCTTCGCAAGTCAGAGTCTCTCAAAGTAACTCTGATATTCTCTTAACGCATTAACGATAAGAGGCAAAAAGTTTTTAAGAGTCAAAACACAATTCAAACCCACCATTTCTTGTGTCTTTCTCGCACCTTCAAGTAGCACACATGGTATGATCATAGAAAAATGAGGTTTGAGATGTTAAGAAATGATTATGAAACTTACACCAAGTCATGTTCAAAAGATTAGGCAATTCTACACAAGAATTATGACACAACAATGCACAAGTAAGCATGGAGTTTACTTGTAAATGACCTAAGTCAGAAGCTAAAACATGTGTTTAATGTTTAAAAGTAACCTCAAGTTGTCAAAAAGTTGTCATGGCAAAACATTCTTAGAAGTTAGAACAAGTAATTACCAAACTCAACCTTAATCATCCTCTAAAAGCATGTAAACTTTCACTCAAGCATAAGAAGGAAAAGGTCATGTCAAACTAGTGCCAATCCATACAAGTCAGAAGCAAATAACCTATAATATCTCACATTTATACCTCACAAACATTGAGGAAAGGTAGCATACAACAAAGCTCAAAGGAAGTTGTCAAAGTTGATGGGCAAACATGATCAAGTTCATACAAATGTTACACCAATTAAAGCTCACCAAAAGAATCTATAAAATGGGATTAGAAGGCTTTACCTCATGCTATATCAAGTATACACAAATGAGAAATATGATCTCTAATGGTTGCACAATTGCATCCCTAACATTTCAAGAATCAACACAAGGGTTTATGTAAAGAGGCATGTATTGAGGCACATGAAAAATAATTATAAGACTTGAAAAATTATGAGATTTTAATAATGGTATGATGAAGTCAGTAGCTCATAATGTCCTAAAATTGTGTCCAAGATCATGTGCACAAGATGCTGAAACAATGTTAAACATATGGCAAAGTATCAATCATGGATCACTCAAGACAAGTCACAAAAAGGAATTCAAAAGTGAACCAAAAATAATGGTGAAAATTCCAAATGGTCATCAAAGTATCCTATAATCATGTAAATAAGTGCATACAATAATTAGGATCAAAATCAATTATGAATCATCAAGAAACAAGCCCTAATGAAGAAACTATGTCAACTTGTACACCTCTAATCATAAAATCCAAAACAATTATCAAAATTAATCCAAAATGGAATTAAAAATTACGAAAAATTAATTAATATGCCATAGATCATTCATGAATTTTTGTGGAATTTTTAGGTGAATACAGGTATTTTTTATAAAACAAAATGGAATGTGTGTCAAAAATAAAATGAAGAAATAACTAAAATGCAATGGGGGGGTGCATCCATAGCAATTTCTATGTTCAAATACTACACTGGGCCAGGACTGGAGGTGGGAATAGGAAATGCGTGCCCAGCCCATTACACTTACAATAGTCCCTTTTTTATTTATTTTATTTTTATTCAAAAACATTCAGAATTAAAGAAAACTAAATGAGCACGTTTTTTATTCCTTGGATCTCATTAATGCACTGACAGAAATTGTACACATAGGATTAAAAAAATAACACGCTGGTCACTCATCACATGCCATCACACGTTGAACTTTGACCAGAGTTGAAAACACAGACGCTGGAGCTAGGGCTCCGGTCGTCTTCTCCGGTGGACCTCCGCCGTGAGCAGTGCTGAAAAGCTCTAGAAATTCAAAAGGAGACCACTACGTGACTCATTTTTTCATGCTGATTACAAATACGTTCTTAGAATTTTCATTGGATGCCTCTATCATGTAGAACGAAGGCAAATAACTAAAGCCCAAAAATCAAGAATGCTATATTTCACCCTATTCTACACCACAAACATTGCCTCCGGTAGGAGGACTTCAGATGCAACTAATCACATGCCCTAAATCCTCATAAATTACTCTAGAATGATGCATAAAGTTTCAAGAATTATCACCTAGCTGGAGATGTTATTCAAGCTCAAAGAAACCCTGAAACTTCCTGCAATGTCTTGAGATCTTCTTTGGAGCAAAATAAATGCTCAAACTCCTTTGAATCTGGCTTGACAATGCAAGTTGTTGAAGATGAAGAGTGAGCTCGTGTATGATGTTATGGCGGTTCAAGATGGAAATAAGTGAAAACAGTAGCAAGTAGGAAGTGTAGTGATGAAGATTATGAAAGAATCTTAGAGAAAGCTCTCAAAATGAGAGAGTTTCGAAAGATTGAAATGGTGGGTGTGAAAAAATGGATTTTGATCTCTCTTGCTCTAATGATGCATAACTGAATGAGTTGGTACGATCTGAACAACAACAGCTTGCATACCAAGTTTTTTTCTCATTTGATGCATGGAGTAATGTTGAAGGTGCATGCATGTTATGTAAGGAATTGCATGGCCAAATGGAGTAAAGACAAGGACCTCTTGCGCATTGCATAGTACAACAACAATGAGATGCCTTGTTCTTGCAATTTGGAATGGAATGTTATGGCTTGAACACTTGCATAAGGGTGACTTTAAGGTGGTATATCTTGATGAATATGGAGCCAAATGGTATAATTTTGGGGTCATGAGAAAGAGGGAATTTGATACTACAATTTTGATATTAGATGTAACTTGAATTGAAGCCTAAAACATGATGAAAATTGGTGTTGAAGTTGCTCTGACACAAACTAACTTTTGAACTTAAAAAATTTCTAAGTTTTTCTCATGTTTTACATCTTTGAGATCCATACTTTGAATGATCATAACTCTTGATTCATGAATCCAAATGACATGTTCTTTATATTGTTGAAAAGGTGGAAGATCCCTCTACAACTTTGATGTTTGAAAAATTTGAAATGAATCTTATAGCATGATGTAATTTGGCTTGGAAGTTGGTACTTTAGACTTGAGAACTTACCCAAAATGGAAAGTTCTAAGAATAAACTTTCCAAAAATGGAAAGTTTTCCATAATTGTCAACTTTTCACACAATCTTGATTTTTGATGATTCTTTTGACATTTCTTGATCAAATTTCACCCATTAGTCACATTTAACATGATGAATACAAGATTGACCTCAAAAAGTAAGGAGTTGACTTTTTCACTGCTTAGTTGACTTTATTTCCAATTTAGTTGATTCTCAATCATCTGACCAATTGAAACCCTTCTGAATGAAATAGATGGTCAATACTCCACTCATAGATACTTGAGGACATATAGAATACCATGGAATCAAGTCTTGCTCAAAGAATCAGAAATAAACTGATTTTAAACAAAACCCTAATTTTAGCCCCAAAAGATAGGAGATATTATCCAATGTCCAAAACCCTAATTCCTTTGAAGATAATTAAGAATCTCTTGAACCAATATGTCCTATGTGATATGATGATGTTGAGGCTTCAAGATCCTTGCCCATGAAGGTACCACATACATAGATAGGCAAAACCCTAATCTGAGGACCAAAGATAAGAGAGAGTGATCCTTTTCATGTTTCTTGCAAATTTCAATCACCTGATGAAATAATGAACCAAACATGATGTCTTGAGGCATAAATAACCTTTGTAGCTTGAGTACTTGAGTATATCCCATTCTTCTTACTTTGAACAATCAATGACAAAGAAACCTCTGATCTCATGCCTTGGGAAAGGCAATGATGCATGTATGATGTTTATGACCTAAATGCATATATATATATATATATATATATATATATATGTGTGTGTGTGAAGCATAAGTCACTTATTGATGGTAAAACATGAGGGCAAATTTTGGGGTGTTACAACTATCTTTGGAAAAAGGAAAGACATGACGCGGATGCGCCGACTTTAGAACAGAAGAAAAACACGTTGTGTGTCCCCATTCTCGATAGTAGAATCTCAAGGCCCGTTGAGAAACATCCAAAGCAAGAGAATTATGACAGAACCATGGATCCAGACGAATATGATGACCATGTAGATAGTAGAGTGGATTCCTAATATGCCAAGGGGCAATGAATTGAAATCTCTTCGAACTGAGCCTCACGGGAGCCGTTATTACATGGTTCAAACCCTTCTTGATTGGAGCATATATTTGTGTAAGAATTTATAATACTCCTTCACTTCCAAATTTACAACTTGAAAGCAACAACTCATCACGATGGTCGGATTTATCGGGATTACACAGAGAAAGAAGGAGACCCTCCGAGAGTACATCGATCAATTCACGAAGGTTGCAATAGAGATAGAGGTAACAATGCTCATCGTTAAAGAAGGACATGATGTACCTTGGAGAATTTGTGATTGTTATTTCACGGGTTTAAAAATTAGCCACAGAAGAAATTACGGGGTCGAGTCGCGAACTACGTCGCTCTCTTTAAGACGTTTCGCGGCACTGCCCAAAGTTATGCAAAACAGTCAAACTACCGCGTCGCCTCTAGGATAAAACAACCCAGTTCTATACTGTACGATTACTACTTGCATGATAGATAATCGATCTAGAAATACACCATCTGATGGTACAAAGACCATTCGAATATGGTTAATACCAATCGTAGTATCTGGTATAATAACCAGTCGTAATAATTTCTCAAATCAAGAGAAATTCCAATAATTCTCCAAAGAGAATTTAATAATGGTCATTTAACCACTCAAAATGATTTCTCAAACAAAGAGAAATTTGAATAATTCTCTAAAGAGAATCCAAATATTATACTTGATAAATTCTCAACTCAAGCAAGAAAAAATTAACATAATTTTCTAAAGAGAATACAAGAAAATATTCGGAAAATTCGATGAGTAGAAAGAAAGCACTAGTGCAAAAAACACATTTTAAATCAGATACTACCCACTTGATTTAAAAACTTGAAAAGTTAGGACAAGTTAAGTACATTTTTTAATGAATAATATCTAAATCAATTAATCTGATTTAAAAAGAATTTTTTCTAATTAAAAAAAAAAAGTTCCGTCTCTGCTCTTTAAACACACCAATTATTCCTCTTTTTTCAACCCTTTTCCTTCTTTCTCTTTATCGACGGCAAAACAAACCCTAAACACATTTCCTTCCCACTTTCTCTCTCGGCGGCAAAAAAACTCTAGACTTCCTTCTGACTTTCTCTATGCGCCGACGTTGCTTCAGTTTCCGTTAACATTCAGAGTTGCAAAATCTCCAGCCCTGCTTTAGTTTAGATTTTCCAAGGTTAGTTCATATTTTGGGATTTTTTAAGGTTAGTTCATGGTGTATTGTTGAGTTTCAGGTTCGATCACTGTTGTAACGACTTGGAGCGGCTTCGACGCTTGCGCATTGCTGTTGGCTCAAATGGAGGACCGATTCGTGTAGCATGAGGCTGCTGAACGTGTAGAGCAAAGCTGCAGCAGCTCTGTGTTGTTAACATTTCCAAAAAACTTCAGCATATACGGAAGTTTCCAACATACCGAATTGTTTTTGAGTCGATGATTCAACAACTCCAAGTAATATAGCAATGGCAACACGCCTCATGTCGGTCGGTTTTCTTGACTTTTTGTTATCCTGTTGCCGTTTTGTTTATTTTGTTGTGGTTTCCGACATTGACGTTTTGGTAGACTGTTCGATTTTGATTATTTGAAAGGGGAGAAATTGGCGCTTCGACAATTTGAAAAATACAAATTTATGAGAGTGAGGAATGAAAAAACTCAAAATTAGTTTTTGGTGTGTTTTGGAATGAAACAAAGAATTTCCTTATATAATGAAGTGTGGAAGGAAATATATCTCATGTAAGTAATGTGGGACTAAAGAGTTTTTTCAATTTTTTTTCAAATTCATCTCCCAATATTTGAATATTGACATAATGTTGAACATCAGGCAAATAAATCCTTTAAGTTAGTCTACGCGTCTCTCAAGTATTGTTTAAGGTTGATTATTTCCTAATTGTTCGTAATTGTTTTTTATCGCTCTTGCAACGGTTGGAAACATCATGAGTCACAAATCAATCTTTTATTGAATTAAGTATAAGGAAATAATTTACACATATTTTGAAACATGAAAGGAAAGGTGGATTAGCTAAGGTGCCAAACATCAAAATTCGCATTACAAAGAGTATTAGCATATCTATAATGATAATCATTAATCATTGATTATGGAAACTAATGCACTATGAGTTATAGGATGATGATTAAGGATGTATAGACTATTGATGTGGTCCACATTTCCAATCATCCTCTTGGAAGTCAAATCCTTAATAATATAGGAATTGTTAGAAAAAGAACAACACATTTTATTGTATTAACTAATTTAGAAATAAAATTAAGTTGAAGTGAAATTGTGGAATATATAATACATTGAGGAGATGTAGATTCATGGTAAGCATGATGTGTCCAGCATAACATAATGACCTGATTTTATGTTCATTAGGAAAATTAATTTATATAGGTTTAATATTGTGAATAATGTATAAAGATTTTATGAATGGTCTTATATTGCCAGAGGCTCCTGAATGTAGTATCTATGATGCAGGGTTATAGAAGGAGTTACCTGTGTTGGAAATAGCTTGAGGATTTGGACAGTGTTGGTGATTTTAGTATCATCAATGTATTTTAGTAGTAATGTGATTTGCTATAGGCCGATGCAATTATGCGTTAAGCTTGGAAACGAGTTAGGGTAGTGCGGAGTGCACGCTCGTCGAGCCAACGTATAATTGAATGCGAATAATTGAAACGGGGTTCCAACGGGCGAAGCCCCTGGCGGGGTGCGGGGCAGCGCCCCGTTGGGGTTCCAAGGGGCGAAGCCCCTGGCGGGGTGCGGGGCAGCGCCCCGTTGGGGTCCAAGGGGCAGAGCCCCTGGCTGGGGTCCCGCTGTGCCCGGGCTTCTTATCCGTTAGATCGTGCCCTGCTTGTATCGGGCGGTCGTGATTTGAGGGTCCACGATGGACCCTCTCACCTGACACATAAGATCTCTCCATTAATTAGTATCCTTTTAATTTAAACTTTTTTTAAAATAAATAACTCATAATTTCTTTTTTCTCTAAAATAATAAAATCAGTTTTTTAATTAATCCTAATAAGTATTAGAAACCTTTTAACTTGGAAATTGTAATTTCTTTTTATATGTAAGATATCCTTTTAATAAAATATAACTAAAAATTAATTATAAACTTTTAGTGAAACTTTTTTTAATTAGAAAACTTTTTTAAAATAATAAAAACTCCTGTTTATATTAAAATTAAAACCTTTTAATTAATAAGAAGAAACTTTATTAACCTTTTAATATAATTGTAAATAATAATAAAAAACTTTTATAAAAATATTAAATTTAAAACCTTTTCCATATTAATAATAAAAATTCTTTTAATAACTTTTTCTCTAATTAACTTTTCGCATGACTTTAAAACTAATCATAAAACTTTTTTCAAATATTTAAAACCTTTTAGAAAACCTCTAACTTTAAATTAGATATTAATCTCTAACATAATTCTCGAAATTTTTTTTGAACAGTTGAACCCTTTCCCAACCGACATAACCGTTTTTGAACAGTTGTGTCTTTTCAGTTTCTGTTATTGATCTCCTATATAAGGAATCATTTGGCCTCGGTTTTCGGTTACACAAAAAACGATAATTTCTCTCTACATTCCTGATCAGTTCTCTTTTGCCAGAAACAGATTGTTCTTCAAGAATTATCCCCACAAAGATTTCGTGAACCCAGGCAAGAATAGGGTCGAAATACTTTGTTCGGAAAGTGTACGAACACGATTCTTCGAAGTTATCCAGGATTATCATACCCGAATATCTAACAGACAGTTGATGTTGTCTGAATGTATATTATAAGAAGATATTGGAAGACTTCAATATCTTGATAAGGTATTGGTATTCTTCTGTCCTAATGGATTTTGGGCTATCCATATCTACATTGGAATGTTGTTTCTTGTGGTCACCATTGTCTTCCTGAGCAGGTCCAATCTTGAAGTAGTAGTGTTCAATTGTATGATTTGTTTCTTTGCAATGAGTGCATAACATCGAATTCTTGGGTTGCCGTTTTTTTTTATCTCCTCTGATTTCCTGAGTATTTTTCTTTGGTGGAACAAGTATTATTGGCAGCAAGAATAGTTGGATCACTGTTGAAAATGTTTGGAGATGGCTATTGTGGTAAGTATCATTGAGGCCTTTGAAGAAACATGTGATATATTCTATGTGTTTGAATTTCTGGAGAGATGTGAATCAATACATGGAGTTACTCTTGAATTCCGAATCTGCCATAAAAAGCATTGAGACTATAAATGAATGATGTATGCATAGAATGAAAACTTAAATGTTTACAGGTTGTGGCAGATGGCTTAAGTAGCACTAACTGTCGTTAGTCAGTCTAACTACTTAACTAACTAACTGCCAAATATAACTAACTAGCAATGCCAACTAACTAACAGCTAATAATACAATATTAACTACACTAATAAATATGGCTTATATATCATACTACTAAATTGCGGTGAGTCGATGTTGTAGCTTGCAATATCAGTACTAGCCAGTTGTAAGAAATCCACATAAAGAACCACGGAATTTCCATCTTAAACTTCAGGCACTTATTTCTTGCTACAATGTTTATGGAAGAAAAGGAAGAACAAAGAATAAATAGGGAATAGCTGAAACCGGCCCCAATAATGAATAACTGTAATTTAATCTTCATTTTTTTTTAACAGTTGAACCCTTTCCCAACCGACATAACCGTTTCTGAACAGTTGTGTCTTTTCGGTTTCTGTTATTGATCTCCTATATAAGGAATCATTTGGCCTCGGTTTTCGGTTACACAAAAAACGATAATTTCTCTCTACATTCCTGATCAGTTCTCTTTTGCCAGAAACAGATTGTTCTTCAAGAATTATCCCCACAAAGATTTCGTGAACCCAGGCAAGAATAGGGTCGAAATACTTTGTTCGGAAAGTGTACGAACACGATTCTTCGAAGTTATCCAGGATTATCATACCCGAATATCTAACAAACGAACAAAGTAATTTCTGATAATCATGGCTGGAGGAAGCACCATCAAGGAGATGACTACAAATTTCGGAAAATTGGACAAGTTTCAAGGACAAGACTTCAGGCGTTGGCAGAAGAAGATGCATTTCATGTTGACAGCGTTGAAGGTGGTGCACGTCCTGTCTACACCGATTCCTGAACTTCTGGAAGATGACTCGGTTGAAAATCTGAGACGCAGATCAAAGTGGGAGAACGACGACTACATATGCAGAGGGCACATTTTTAACGGTATGTCTGATCCCTTATTTGATATTTACCAAAACGTGGAATCTGCAAAGGAATTGTGGGATTGTCTCGAATCCAAGTACATGGCAGAGGACTCATCCAGTAAGAAGTTCCTGGTAACCGATTTCAACAATTACAAAATGGTTGAATCGAGGTCTGTCATGGAACAATTCAATGAACTCCTCCGAATCCTTGGACAGTTCACACAACACGGATTGAAGATGGATGAAACAATATCTGTCTCAAGCATCATAGACAAGTTGCCTCCTTCGTGGAAGGATTTCAAACACAATCTGAAGCATGGAAAAGACGAATTGTCTTTGATCCAACTTGGAAGTCACTTGCGCATAGAAGAATCTCTAAGAGCGCATGAGGATGACAAAGGAAAAGGCAAAGAAATTGTTGGACCCTTGGTTAATATGGTCGAAGAGGGTGGTAAGAACGATAACAACAAAAACAAAGGAAAGAAGCGTGCTTTCAAGAACAAAAAGGGCAGTTTCGGTGCTAACAAGAAACCGAAACTAGAATGCTGGAAGTGTGGCAAAACAGGCCACTTCAAGAAGGATTGCCGTTTCGGCAAAAAGCACGACAACGCGAATGCAAGTGGTTCAGGAAAGGGGTCTAAGGACCAATCCGAAAACCAAGGTTAGAAATCAATTCGTGATTTGAATAGTTTGATTAAACATTCGGTTTCACTAAATTCTGAAGCATTTTATGTGCAGGATGATGCTATCGCGTGGTGGATTGATTCTGGCGCCACAACACATGTTTGCAAGGATCGTTTCTGGTTCAAGACTTTTGTTCCAGTGGAAGATGGTTCTGTCCTCTACATGGGAGATGATCACTTCGCTCCCGTTGAAGGCAAAGGAAACGTGGTGCTAGAATTCAATTCTAGAAAGACTATTACTTTGTTTAATGTTTTGTATGTTCCTAAACTACGTAAGAATTTAATTTCTGGTCCTGTATTAAATAAGCTTGGATACAAGCAACTGTGTGAATCCGATAAATATGTTTTATCGAAGTCTGGTGTGTTTGTAGGATTTGGATATTATAATAATGGTATGTTTATGATGAATTTGAATGGAGTTCCTAATGATTCTGGTTCTGTATTTATGTCCTCTTCGAATGTTATCAATTTTTCGTTATGGCATGCTCGTCTAGGACATGTACATTATAAAAGAATGCATGAAATGTCTAAAGATGATTTAATTCCTGTTTTTAATGAAAATGTAGAAAAGTGTAAAACTTGCTTGTTAACAAAGATCACTAGGCAACCTTTTAAAAGTATAACAAGGAAATCTGTCATTCTTGAGTTGATACATAGTGATTTATGTGATTTACATGCTACTCCATCATTAGGGCATAAAAAATATTTTGTCACTTTCATAGATGATGCATCTAGATTCTGCTATGTTTATTTGTTGCACGCTAAGGACGAAGCCTTAGATAAATTCAAAATTTATAAAACTGAAGTTGAAGCGCAATAGAATGTGCTGATTAAAACATTACGTACAGATAGAGGTGGTGAATATTATGATCCTGTATTTTTCCAATCCGTAGGAATCATTCATGAGACTACGGCACCTTATACACCTCAACAAAATGGTGTGGCTGAAAGGAAAAATAGAGTTCTTAAAGAAATGGTGAATGCCATGTTATCTTACTCTGGTTTGAGTGACGGGTTTTGGGGAGAAGCTATGTTAACGGCTTGCTATTTGTTAAATAGGGTTCCTAATAAAAGGAACAAGACTACCCCATATGAACTTTGGTATAAGAAATGACCCAACTTAACATTTCTACGTGTTTGGGGTTGTAGGGTCGTGGTTAGACTCCCGGACCCAAAAAGGAAAACTTTGGGTGAAAAGGGTATAGCTTGCATCTTTGTTGGATATGCTGAGCACTCCAAGACCTATAGGTTTTATGTTATAGAACCTAATGACTCGATCTCTATTAACACGATTATAGAATCGAGAGATGCCATATTTGATGAGAATTGTTTCTCTTCTATACCTAGACCAAAGGTCTCTATACCTAATTCAGATGAATCTCTAAGGGATGATCATTCAAATGATGTGCCAAGTGAGACACTTGAACCCCGTAGGAGCAAAAGAGCTAGAAAATCCAGATCTTATGGATCTGATTTTCAACTATATTTAGTTGAGGGATCAAAGGATCAGATTGATACTCAATACTATTATTGCTATAGTATAGAGGAGGATCCAAGAACGTATAATGAAGCTGTGAAATCTCGAGATTCTGGTTTTTGGAAAGAAGCAATTGATGAAGAGATTGGTTCTATCATGGAAAATAATACTTGGGTATTATCTGATTTACCACCAGGTTGCAAACCATTGGGTTGCAAATGGATCTTCAAAAAGAAGATGAAAGTCGATGGTACAATTGACAAGTTTAAAGCTAGATTAGTTATCCAAGGCTTCAGACAAAAGGAAGGGATTGATTATTTCGATACCTATGCTCCAGTTGCCCGTATCACTACTATTAGATTGTTGATTGCCTTGGCGGCTATTCATAATCTAGTGATTCATCAAATGGATGTCAAAACAGCATTTCTGAATGGTGATTTGGAAGAAGAAGTGTATATGAAGCAACCTGAAGGATTTGTAATGCCTGGTAATGAGCATAAAGTGTGTAAGCTAGTTAAGTCGTTGTATGGGCTGAAACAAGCTCCGAAGCAGTGGCATCAAAAGTTTGATGAGGTTGTTTTGTCTAATGGTTTCATTCTAAACCAAGCTGACAAATGTGTATATAGCAAATTTGATACATCCGGTAAAGGAGTTTTCATTTGTCTATATGTTGATGACATGTTGATCTTTGGCACCGACTAAAATCAAATTGATAAAACGAAGAATTTCTTGTCATCAAAGTTCTCCATGAAAGATATGGGAGAAGCGGACGTTATTCTTGGTATTAAGATTAAACGGGAGAATAAGGGGATTGTAATTACGCAATCTCATTACATTGAGAAAATACTCAAGAAGTTCAATTATGAAAGTTGTTCTCCAGTAAGTACTCCCATGGATCCGGGAGAAAAGCTTATGCCAAATACAGGTAAACCTGTGGATCAACTCGAATACTCAAGAGCTATAGGCTCTTTGATGTATGCTATGATTAGCACTAGACCGGATATTGCTTATGCGGTTGGAAAGTTGAGCAGATTTACTAGTAATCCTAGTAGACATCATTGGCATGCGATAACTAGGGTATTCAAGTACTTGAAGGGTACTATGAATTATGGATTGTCATATATGGGATTTCCTTCGGTATTAGAGGGTTATTCGGATGCTAGTTGGATAAATAATGCTGAAGATTCATCCTCTACAAGTGGATGGGTGTTCTTGCTTGGGGGAGGTGCCATCTCATGGGCTTCCAAGAAGCAAACATGTATAACTGGTTCCACAATGGAATCTGAGTTTGTAGCATTAGCTGCTGCTGGTAAAGAAGCAGAATGGCTAAGGAACTTGGTATATGAGATTCCGATATGGCCTAAACCGATATCACCAATTTCTATCCGTTGTGATAGTACTGCCACACTGGCTAAAGCTTATAGTCAAATATATAATGGAAAGTCTAGACATTTGGGTGTTAGACATAGTATGATTAGGGAATTAATCATGAATGGGGTGATATCTATTGAGTTTGTTCGGTCGCAACAAAACTTAGCTGACCACTTGACGAAGGGGTTAGCTAGAGACTTAGTGAAGAAGTCGGTAATTGGGATGGGATTAAAGTCCATTTAAATCTATTAGCTATGGTATACCCAATTCCCTTCTAATACAACGTTAGAAGCAGAATTCAATGTGGAAAGATCATAGTTAGAGATTGGAGCAATTGTGTTTATCTTCCCAAGGTATGTGCTCAGACTTGCAAGTGATGGCTAGGTTGAAGTATATCTTCTTAATGGTTCTTTTGGAAAATTGTAAATGCAGGTGCAAGATTAAAAGGATCACCTATGTGAGCATGAAGTTTTGCTGCTTCAGGAAGCTTGGACTTGGCTTCCTATATGCTTATTAATGGATAAGGACACATGGCTTGTAAAGTGTCAAGTATGAATAGTAGAGTATTGTAAGAAACATATGTGTACTATATCTTCAGATATTCAAATGGATTGACGGGTTCAATCGTTATGACACCCCGATTTTCGAGTATTTGGAATGTGTATTTGTACTAAGATGAAAATTCAATCGCAAGACATTTTCGTCTATGCATTTGTTTGATCGTTATACCTGTGTGTTATACCCTTGTATATATTATAGTATATACTGAGTAAATCAAGGATTACACTAAAATGGGGGGGATTTGTTGGTGATTTTAGTATCATCAATGTATTTTAGTAGTAATGTGATTTGCTATAGGCCGATGCAATTATGCGTTAAGCTTGGAAACGAGTTAGGGTAGTGCGGAGTGCACGCTCGTCGAGCCAACGTATAATTGAATGCGAATAATTGAAACGGGGTTCCAAGGGGCGAAGCCCCTGGCGGGGTGCGGGGCAGCGCCCCGTTGGGGTCCAAGGGGCAGAGCCCCTGGCTGGGGTCCCGCTGTGCCCTGGCTTCTTATCCGTTAGATCGTGCCCTGCTTGTATCGGGCGGTCGTGATTTGAGGGTCCACGATGGACCCACTCACCTGACACATAAGATCTCTCCGTTAATTAGTATCCTTTTAATTTAAACTTTTTTTAAAATAAATAACTCATAATTTCTTTTTTCTCTAAAATAATAAAATCTGTTTTTTAATTAATCCTAATAAGTATTAGAAACCTTTTAACTTGGAAATTGTAATTTCTTTTTATATGTAAGATATCCTTTTAATAAAATATAACTAAAAATTAATTATAAACTTTTAGTGAAACTTTTTTTAATTAGAAAACTTTTTTAAAATAATAAAAACTCCTGTTTATATTAAAATTAAAACCTTTTAATTAATAAGAAGAAACTTTATTAACCTTTTAATATAATTGTAAATAATAATAAAAAACTTTTATAAAAATATTAAATTTAAAACCTTTTCCATATTAATAATAAAAATTCTTTTAATAACTTTTTCTCTAATTAACTTTTCGCATGACTTTAAAACTAATCATAAAACTTTTTTCAAATATTTAAAACCTTTTAGGAAACCTCTAACTTTAAATTAGATATTAATCTCTATCATGATTCTCGAAATTTTTTTTGAACAGTTGAACCCTTTCCCAACCGACATAACCGTTTTTGAACAGTTGTGTCTTTTCGGTTTCTGTTATTGATCTCCTATATAAGGAATCATTTGGCCTCGGTTTTCGGTTACACAAAAAACGATAATTTCTCTCTACATTCCTGATCAGTTCTCTTTTGCCAGAAACAGATTGTTCTTCAAGAATTATCCCCACAAAGATTTCGTGAACCCAGGCAAGAATAGGGTCGAAATACTTTGTTCGGAAAGTGTACGAACACGATTCTTCGAAGTTATCCAGGATTATCATACCCGAATATCTAACAGACAGTTGATGTTATCTGAATGTATATTATAAGAAGATATTGGAAGACTTCAATATCTTGATATGGTATTGGTATTCTTCTGTCCTAATGGATTTTGGGCTATCCATATCTACATTGGAATGTTGTTTCTTGTGGTCACCATTGTCTTCCTGAGCAGGTCCAATCTTGAAGTAGTAGTGTTCAATTGTATGATTTGTTTCTTTGCAATGAGTGCATAACATCGAATTCTTGGGTTGCCCTTTTTTTTTATCTCCTCTGATTTCCTGAGTATTTTTCTTTGGTGGAACAAGTATTATTGGCAGCAAGAATAGTTGGATCACTGTTGAAAATGTTTGGAGATGGCTATTGTGGTAAGTATCATTGAGGCCTTTGAAGAAACATGTGATATATTCTATGTGTTTGAATTTCTGGAGAGATGTGAATCAATACATGGAGTTACTCTTGAATTCCGAATCTGCCATAAAAAGCATTGAGACTATAAATGAATGATGTATGCATAGAATGAATGATGAATGATGTAAGAAATCCACATAAAGAACCACGGAATTTCCATCTTAAACTTCAGGCACTTATTTCTTGCTACAATGTTTATGGAAGAAAAGGAAGAACAAAGAATAAATAGGGAATAGCTGAAACCGGCCCCAATAATGAATAACTGTAATTTAATCTTCATGAGTTGCACAATTAGTCATCCAAGGAAGAAATAGAGAAGATCAATTTCAAATCCACACTAAGTTTGCCTCGACAAGCTAAGAGACACGGTAGTAAAGAGAACACATGAATGAGACTATGGACCTTTTTCTTTTGACTTTTTTTAAAAATAATTTTTTAGTATAACACAAAAATTTACAACGAAATTTTTTATAAAAATTTCAAATAAAAATTTAGTTTGAATAATTATTTTTAAAATATTATTTTAGATATTTTATTATTTTATGAAAAAAAAATTTAGATATCAAAATTTCAAAAAATCGCTTAATTTTAAAACTATTTCAAATAGTTATTTTATAAAAATTATTTTTGAAATACAACTTTTTAAAAAATTGTAATTTCGAGTATGTTCTAATATTCAATAATATATATTTATCTTATAAAATGTTAAAATTATTCTTTCAATTTAAAAAAATTTAATATAAAAAAACTTCTAATATTTTAAAAAACAATATTAAAAAATTCATTTAATAAAAAAAAACAATCAGCTAAAACAAACATGAACCAGAGACATCTCAAATGTTGCACTTACTTTGCAAATACTACTGACTATTATGCTATTCAAGTGGACGCCTCCCAAGTCATTTCTGATAGCGTTAATCCTGACTTGATAATGTTAATCCTGACTAACGGAAACATTATTCATTAGTCTTTGATAGGTCGGTCTGGTGTTCTTCAAACCGGAAGAAATTACTTTGTAAAGTTTCACGGATGTGTATTCCGGTTACAATAAATTATGGACAAACTCCGTTGACGCTCTAATGAGAGCGTGTTGAAAGATTAAACTTGATTAGGGCCTAAACATATTGTTTGAATTTTTAGGCTTAATTATTTTGGATTTATTTTAATTAATGTTTCTAGAAAACTCTTGTAATGTTTGGAGTGTCTAGACATTTCTTAGGTTTGTAATATTTTCTATAATACTTTTGGAATTTCAAGAGTTGAGAACTCTCTAGAATTAATATGTCTAGAGTTCTCCTTAGAGTACTATAAATAGATATGTAATTCTACACTTTTGCATCAAGCAAAAATAAAAAGTTCTCTTTTCCATAAAGAATTCTCCTACCTATCAAAGTTTCACTTTAAGCCTCTAATATTCCCACACATCTCCCTAAACACAAAAGGTCTTATTTCCAACAAAGTGGCATCAGAGCTTCAAGGTCCTCAAAAGATGGCGAATGGAGGTTTCCCTTTCCAAATGTCGATACTCACAAAGAACAACTATGACAATTGGAGTATCAAGATGAAGGCGCTACTAGGAGCTCAAGATGTGTGGGATATCGTTTAGAAAGGCTTCAAGGAGCAAGATGAAGCCTCGCTAAGCCAATGTGTAAAGGAGACATTGAAGGGGTCAAGAAAGAGAGACAAGAAAGCTCTCTTCCTCGTTTATTAATCGGTGGATGAAGATAAATTTGAAAAAATCTCTAATGCAACGACGGCCAAAGAAGCATGGGACAAGCTTCAAACTTGCAACAAATGAGTGGAGCAGGTGAAAAAGATCCGTCTTCAAACTCTTAGAGGTGTTTGAACGTTTATTTATGGAAGAGTTTGAGTCAATTTCTGATTATTTTTCTCGAGTATTGTCCGTGGTCAATCAACTTAAAAGAAATGGTGAAGATGTTGATGAGGTGAAAGTCACGGAGAAAATACTTCGCACTTTAAATTCAAGTTTTGACTTCATTGTTACAAACATTGAAGAAAAAAAGGATTTAAAGACCATGATTATTGAGCAACTCATGGGTTCCTTACAAGCATACGAAGAAAAAAAAAGATAAAAATTAAACAAAAGGAGGCTATGGAGCAACTACTACAACTCAACAGAAAGGAAGGAAACTATGTGAATTACAAAAGCCAAAGAGGACGAGGTCATGGCCAAGATCGTGGACGTGGACGAGGACATGGAGGAGAAGGAAGAGGTAGTTACAACAACTACTCCAACAACTTCAACAATGGAGAAAGAAGTTGGAATACACAAGCAACAAGAGGTCGTGGAAGAGGAAATTCATGGTCAAGGTGCGACAAGTCACAAATCAAGTGCTTCAACTGCAATAAGATTGTCACTATGCATCTGAGTGTAGATTCTCAAAGAAGGTTATGGAGAAAGCTAACTTTGTAGAAGAAAAAGGTGGAGAAAAAGAAACTCTGTTGCACGCGTGCCAAAGCCAAGTTGAAGAGAAAAGAAACAAGTGGTACCTCGACACTGGCGCAAGCAACCACATGTGCGGCGATCGAAGCATGTTTGTAGAGATCAATGAAGCGATAACTGGAGACGTCTCATTTGGAGATGACTCAAAGATATCGGTCAAAGGCAAAGGTAAAATTCTCATACGCTTGAGAATGGGAGTCATCAATTCATATCCAATGTCTACTATGTTCCTAACATGAAGAATAATATTTTGAGCTTGGGACAATTATTAGAAAAATGTTATGATATCCACTTGAAAGAACATAGTCTTTTCTTAAGAGATTGTGGACATAACTTGATTGCTAAGGTGCATATGTCAAAGAATAGAATGTTCCTCTTGAACATTCAAAATGATGTGGCAAAGTGTCTCAAGGCTTGTTATACTGACTCTTCATGGCTATGGCATCTACGATTTGGACACCTCAACTTCGGCAGTCTAGAATGTTTGTCAAAGAAGGAGATGGTGAGAGGCTTGCCTAGTATAAACCACCCAGACCAACTATGTGAAGGATGTCTAATTGGGAAGCAATTCCGAAAAAAGCTTTCCAAAGGAATCAACGTCAAGAGCGACAAAATCGCTAGAGCTCATACACACCGATGTCTGTGGACCAATCAATCCAAACTCTTTTGGTAAGAATAAATACATTCTCCTTTTAATTGATGATTATTCTAGAAAAACGTGGGTTTATTTCTTGAAGGAGAAGTCGGAAGTGTTTGAAAATTTTAAGAAGTTCAAAGCCCTTGTGGAGAAAGAAAGTGGTATTTCCATTAAGGCCATGAGATCTGACCGAGGAGGAGAGTTTACTTTAAATGAGTTCAACAAATATTGTGAAGACCATGGAATCTGCTGCCCACTAACAGTGCCAAGATCGCCACAACAAAATGGATTAGCGGAGAGAAAGAACAGAACCATACTTAATATGGTGCGAAGCATGCTTAAGAGTAAGAAGATGCCGAAAGAGTTTTGGGCTGAAGCTGTGGCATGTGCAGTTTACCTGACAAATCGTTCCCCAACAAGAAGTGTACATGAGAAGAAACCACAAGAAGTATGGAGTGGAAGAAAGCCAGGGATCTCTCACCTCAAAGTATTTGGAAGCATTGCCTATACCCACGTTCCAGATGAAAGGAGAACAAAGCTCGATGATAAAAGTGAGAAGTACGTATTCGTGGGTTACGAATCAAGCTCCAAAGGGTACAAGCTCTATAATCCAAATAGTGGAAAGATTGTCATAAGTCATGTCGTGGAGATCGAAGAAGAAGATTATTGGGATTGGAGTATTCAAGAAGACAGGTACGATTTTCTTCCATACTTTGAAGAAGAAGAAAATAAAATGGAACAACCAATGATAGAGGAACATATTACACCACTACCTCACCGACACCAAGGTTGGATGAAACAAGCTCAAGTGAGAGGACACCACGACTAAGAAGCATCGAAGAGCTTTATGAGGTAACCGAAAACCAAAATGACATTAACCTCTTTTGTCTTTTTGGTGATTGCAAGTCGCTAAGCTATCAAGAAGCTGTTCAAAACGTAAAGTGGAGAGACGCCATGGATGAAGAAATAAAGTCAATCACGAAGAATGATAGGTGGGAACTTACTACACTTCCACGAGGACACAAAGCAATCAGAGTAAGATGGGTGTACAAGGCGAAGAAGAATACAAAAGGAGACGTGGAGAGATACAAAGCAAGATTGGTGGCAAAAGGTTATAGTCAAAGACAAGGAATTGACTATGATGAGGTATTTGTCCCCATTGCTCGTCTTAAAACTATTAGACTGATCATTTCGTTGGCAGCCCAAATGAATGGAATATCTATCAAATGGATGTGAAGTCGGCCTTCTTGAATGGTTTTCTCGAAGAAGAAGTTTATATCGAGCAACCAAAGGGATATGAAGTAAAAGGGAAAGAAGAAAAAGTATTGAAGTTGAAAAAGGCGTTGTACAGACTCAAGCAAGCACCGAGAGCTTGGAATGTTTGAATCGACAAGTATTTTCGAGACAAAAACTTCATCAAGTGTCCATATGAGCATGCACTCTATATTAAAGCGCAAAGTGGAGATATTTTGATTGTGTGCTTATATGTTGATGACTTGATCTTCACTTGGAACAATCTAAGCATGTTCGAAGAGTTCAAGAAAGACATGTCAAGTGAATTTGAGATGACGGATATGGGGCTCATGGTATATTATCTCGACATTGAAGTAAAGCAAGAAGACAAAGGAATTTTTATCACCCAAGAAGGCTATGCAAAAGAAGTCCTTAAGAAGTTCAAGATGGATGATGCCAATCCGGTTGGCACCCCGATGGAATGTGGTAGCAAGTTGAGTAAGCATGGAAATGGAGAAATTGTGGATCCAACTCTGTACAAAAGTTTGGTTGGAAGTCTACGTTACTTGACAAGTACAAGACCGGATATTCTCTATGTTGTAGGAGTCGTAAGTCGCTACATGGAAGCTCCAACAACAACTCACTTCAAGGCGGCAGAATCCTTCGATATATCAAAGGTACAACGAAATTTAGCTTACACTATTACTCTTCTAACAATTATGAGATAGTTGGCTATAGTGATAGTGATTGGGGTGGAGACTTGGATGATAGAAAGAGCACGACTGGTTTTGTGTTCTTTATGGGAGATACTGCTTTCACTTGGATGTCAAAGAAGCAACCTATCGTCACACTGTCAACTTGTCAAGCCGAATATGTTGTCGCCACATCATGCGTTTGTCATGCAGTTTGGCTAAGGAACTTGTTGAAAGAATTAAAAATGCCACAAGAAGATCCTATGGAAATATGTGTTGACAATAAATCAACACTTGTTTTGGCAAAGAATCCTGTATTTAATGAAAGAAGTAAGCATATCGACACCCGTTACCACTTCATAAGAGAATGCATTGAGAAAAAGGAGGTGAAATTGAAGTATATGATGTCCTGAGATCAAGTTGCTGACATTTTCACCAAGCCACTCAAGTTGCAAACTTTCGTGAAGCTAAGGAGTACGCTTGGAGTCACAAATCAAGTTTAAGGGGGGATGATGAAAGATTAAACTTGATTTGGGCCTAAACATATTGTTTGAATTTTTGGGCTTAATTATTTTGGATTTATTTTAATTAATGTTTCTAGAAAACTCTTGTAATGTTTGGAGTGTCTAGACATTTCTTAGGTTGTAATATTTTCTAGAATACTCTTGGAATTTCATGAGTTGAGAACTCTCTAGAATTAGTGTGTCTAGAGTTCTCCTTAGAGTATATAAATAGAGATGTAATTCTACACTTTTGCATCAAGAAAAAATAAAAAGTTCTCTTTTCTATAAAGAATTCTCCTACCTATCAAAGTTTCTCTTTAAGCCTCTAATATTCTCACACATCTCCCTAAACACAAAAGGTCTTATTTCCAACAGAGCGCTCGTGACAAACCGCAAAGGAATCACTTTGAAATAAAAGTTGACGTGGTATGTCGCTCTCTTTCGAGTGTCGGCGGGGTTCATGCATATTTTGTTGTAACCGAAATACTCGTTCATGAAACTTAGTATTTGAAATCCGGAGGCGTCATCTATGAGTCCATCAATGCTGGGTAAAGGATATGGGTCCTTAGGACAGATTTTATTTAAATAAGTGAAGTCTACACACATTCGTCACTTGCCCGATTTCTTCAGAACCATCACAACATTGGTCAGCCATGCCAAATGCTTGTTCTTTTGAATGAACCGACCTCTTTCAGCTTCATCATTTCCCCTAAGATGGTCGTATTTTTATCTTCTCCCGTTTTACGCTTTCTCTGAGCCACTGGTTTGAATCTGGGCATAATCGAAAGGTGGTGACGTACCGCATGGTTTTAAATTGCGGTCCGCAACCGCAATTGCGGTCGCAATATTGCTGATGCGGTAGTCACCGCATCCGCATCGGACCGCAATCGCGGTGTGATTTGAAATCACGCATCAAACTACATTAGAATTCACATCAAACAACTTCACTCATGTTTTTTTACATATTTTTATCATAACTCAAAGTTTGAGACCCGAAAACTCAATTTACATTTCATTTATAATGTAAAAGATTAACATCAAGAGTTTTTCAATGATGTATTTCAAATATCTTTCAATAAAAATTCACGCCGCAATACGCATCGAAACAATCGCAATGGCCGCAATCGCAACACATGCAACCGCATCCCCGACCGCAACCGCCATTTAAAATCATGACATACCGTATTCATATTTATTCCGGGCATATCAGGTGGAACACGTGCAAATAGACTCACACACACAACTATGAGTCTATGAGTACCAAGATTTGAGTCTTTATAATGGTGTCTAACCTATCAATATTGGCTTCCTTGTCATATGATAGCGTGTTTGGTTCTGATTAGTGTGATTCGATGTACTGTAAGAAAAAATAGAAGTGTTTAGAAAACTGGAAACTAATCATGTCATTAATGATAAATAAAGTCTAAGAGCGTGGGACCATCATTGACGGAACTGTAAACTGTATGCGAGACTTTTCATAGGTTGGGTTGGAAATTCCATCCTAACTCATTAGAAAGTCATAAAACAAAGAGGGAGATATTAGCCATAAAAGATGATATTAATTGAAAATATATGAAAGCAATTCTAAGCATGCGGAGAGAATTGATGGAAAACGTATCTCATCAACATATTACAGTATAGGAGCCGTGTATACAAATCATATGATAAGCAGCTTTGGTCTCTTTCTTTGAAATTCCAGCTTAAATAGAAATACCTTTTCACACCCGAAGTCAAAATGGTTGATCTCACTCTCATTCCGTCTGTGAAATCAATTCTTACACAATTGAGAAAAATGACACTCATTTTCATCCAATTCTGGAGATGGATTATGCATCCAGAAGTGTGGAGATTTGTGCGTTTTGCTTCAGCTGTTGTTGGACTGCTCTGTTATGCTCTCAGCTCTTCCTTCAACTATCTCTTTGGAAGTTGGAATTTGTGGAAGATTATACTGTACACAGTTTTTAGCTTCATCATCTGCTTGGTGATTTTATTTACTAAATCATTGCAACATTCTACGAGTCTTCGGTTCAAAGCTCATACAGCATTTTTTGTATTGGCAATCACCTCTCTCTATTCCTTTTTCTTTGACAAAGTGGTGAATGGAAAACCAGATGCATACAGTCTTGTTTCATGTGCTTCCTTTGCTATCATGTCACTCAGTTTATCTAGGCAAACTCGGTGCGGATTCGAAGTGGATCTTCTTTATTTCTTCCTCGGATGTCTAATTGTGCAACTCATGAAGATTAAATTGCAACTATTCATCGTTGGAGCAGGTTTCAGCTATTCCCTTATTATTATCCGTTCTTCCTTTTCATCAATAGATGCCGGAGTAAATAATCAGTTCTCTGACCTCCAAGATGAAAATTCGGTGGTTCTTTCTATGGATTCTCTACAACTCACCAGTTCTGATATTGCTAGTGCTAGCAATAACAGTAGCATGGGTTCGCCACAATCGGTGATCACCGCTAATATTAGTAGTATGATGGAACAACTCCAGACTTTTGTGACTGCACTTCGGCACGAAAATTCAGGTTTCGTTCAAATGCTTTTGGATCATGTAAAAAATTATGCTGAAGAATACTCTGAATTGAGGGTGACCGACCCTAACTACTTGATGGATGCACTGAAGCCAGAAACCATCAAAGGCCTTGAGGAAATAGCAAAGGTTATGATGAGCGCTGGATTTGAGAAAGATTTTTCCGATGTGTACATCAAATGCCGTAGGGACTGCTTAAATGAGTGCCTACAGAAGCTCAGCATTGGGGACAATCACAATATGAACATCCTCAAAGACCAAATTGAGAAATGGATTAAAATTTTCAATGTCACTATCAAGATACTCTTTCCTGGCGAGCGACGACTATGTGATCGCATCTTATTCGAATCCTCATCGGCAGCTGATTATTCCTTCTTGGAGATTTGCAGGGAAGCCACCATTCAGTTGCTGAGTTTTGCTGAATTCATTGCCTCTGGAAGCCGTTCTCCGGAGTGTTTGATTAAAATGATTGAGGTGTTTCAAACATTGTGTCACCTAATTCCAGAAATTGAGTCGTTATTTTGTGATGAGTACAGTGTGTCTCTAAGGAATGAAGTAAATATCATATGGAAGAGATTGGGGGAAGCAATCAAAGACATTTTCATTCAGTCGGAGAGCAATTTGAATGCAAAGTCCGAATTTTACAATGGCTCGTTTTCAGGGGATATTTTCCTGATGAATAATGACAGATACATGATCCCAATTGCTAAAGATGATGAACTAGGAACTTTTTTGGGGAATGATTGGATCCGACAATATGGTCGGAAAGTGTTGCACTACAATGGACAACATAACATGAGCACTATCACATCCGAATTAGCTCATAACGTGAAAGTAAAAGATTCTGAATCATCCCCCTCGCAACCGCGAGTAAGGTATCATTTAAACTTTATCCAAGGTACCATTTCATTTTCTTAAACTCTTGGACTGAGAAGAGTATTACATACTTTCTTTTTACACGTTGTTTTAATGATTGTTTCCTGCCATTAATTAGACGCAGGAAATCAGCACAGAGTATGAAAGCATTAGTGATACAGTTTGGAAGCACGGATAAAATGCTGCATGAAGATGTGTTTTCTTGGAGAAAATATAGAACGAAACAGATATTGGGCTCCAAATTCCCTAGGTACGCTGGTCAATTAAGTACCCCCCTCCGACCCTTTTTATAAGAAATATTTCATCTTTTTAGATTCATTAAATAATTAATGTATTTGGTCAGCAAAACAAATCAGATACATTAATTATTTAATAAATAAAAAAAAGATGAAATGTTCTTTATAAAAAGATCAGAACTAGTAATTAATTTATATATTGCCTCGTTTAACATAACTCTCACTTGCTCAAACGTATATATTGATATATTTTGACTGTGTTATTAAAATATTAAATATTTTTTTAATGAATAAAAATCAAATTAAAAATATTAATATTAAGAAATTAATTACAATGCACTGACCATGTAAAAAGTTTTAAATTGTCAATTCATCATCATTATCCATTTGCATTACTTTATAGGAGGTTAAAATAAAAATTAAATTTCTTTTAACGTCCAACATCTATAATTTAGTGATTGTGTAAAATCATTTTACATTATCAGTATATTTCAATTAAATTCTAATATTAATTAATTTAAAGATGATTAATTTTTATTTATAATAACAATTATGATTGGTCCATATTTTTATATATAATAAAATAGAATAGAAAAAAAAATACTGTTAGACTAATATATAAATAAAATAAAAAAAAAGATATTTATTTATTTTTTTGTATAAATAGTTTAAAAAATTGAAGTTTTCGGACGAATTTAATATAGTAATAAATACAAAATTAGATTAAATTATAATAAAAGATAATTAAAAGTGACCTACCTTTTAGAACTCGGCGTAACATTAATATTGAGGATTTCTTAATGCACCACCCAAGTTTCTTAGGCATCACGTGAAATAATTTTTTTGTCCCCTGATTCTAGATGTGCACATCCGGACGCACCGTATCCTTAAGAAATAAAAAGTTGTTCCGGATGTGCATATCCGGAATGCCTTCGGATCTGTATATTCGGAATAATTGTTGTTATATTAGAAGCTGCATGATCACTCCCCCTTCCCATAATTAACCTTTCTTCTTCCACACTCACTCTCACCAACCCAAAAAAACCCTACTTCATCAATCACATTTCTTACTCAAAAAGTTCAAGTTTTTGGTGCAACAAATCAAAGGGAGTAAGGAAAGATTGAATTTCAGGTAAACATTCAACTTCATCCACTACATTGCTCACATTGTCAATCTACATTTTTGAAGAAACAAGTTACGCTACTTCTGGATGTGCACATCCGGAACGAATTAAGCATGAACTTTTTCGGATGTGCACATTCGGAAAAATGTCTGAAGCTAATTAATTTAAGTTTTCAGCATTTTTGAATATATCTTAATTATACATATTAATTGTTCTATTCTTGTTTATAAATAGATATGGTGCATCCCGATAACATGGCAAAAAACTTAGTTGCGCCGATTTCCCCGAAAGATGAAGGTATGCTCGTAAAGTCTGTTGATGTCGGCGGTGACTTTAACAACAAGCAAGACTTTGATGATCGTGAAAGCATGATCGCATACATACGTAGGACGGCTATTGAGCTTGGCTTCAGTGTAAATATGGGAGATCGGATAATGGGTCGGATAGAAGAAAAGTTTTTGTAATTTTGGGTTGCGAAAGAAGCGGCAAATATCAAGCATCACTACGGAAGTTAAAGAAAGACGAGACCGGTACTAGAAGATGTGAGTTCCCTTTTAAGATTGGTGGTTACATGTTAGTTTCCAAGAAATGGAGATTTACCGTTCGTTGTGGTATACATAACCACGAAATTGCTCAAAGCTTCAAGGTCATCCAAGTGTATGCCGGCTCAAGGCAGAAGAGAAGACATGTATAGCCGACATGACCTTGATCCTTGTCCAACCGAAGAATATACTTGCGACGTTGAAACGGAAAGAACCCAAAAATGTTGCAAACATAAAGCAAGTGTATAACATTCGGTATCAAACGAACAAGGCAATTAGGAGAGATAAGAGTGAGATGCAACAACTGTTGAAAGTGTTGGAGGACAACGATTACGTGTCTCGGTATAGATATCGCGATGATGGAATTACGGTCCGAGATATTTTTTGGACTCATCTGGGTTCCATCAAGTTGTTCAACACGTTCTCGACAGTGCTCATTCTCGATAGCACCTACAAGACAAACAAGTATCGTCTTCCATTGTTTGAGATGGTTGGCGTTACGTCTACGGATAAGACATATGCCATCGGCTTTGCCTTTTTGGAGTGTGAGAAAGAGGACAATTTCAAGTGGGCGTTGGAGACGTGTCGCTCACTTTTGAAGAAACATGTTCAAATGCCAAAAGCAATTGTTACGGACCGCGACAACGCCTTGATGAATGTGGTTGCAAAGGTTTTTCCTTTTTCCAATGCACTACTTTGTCGATTTCACATAACAAAGAATGTGCGAAGTCAGGTTAAGACCGCGGTGGGTGCGAAACAAGTGGAGTCGGAAGACGGAAAAGTGGTCAAGTCGGGTGTCATTGTAGAGAAAATTATGGATGCATGGACTCATATTCTAAATTCTTCCACAACGGAATTATATGCCAATTCGGTCATTAAATTCTGGAAAGTGTGTGAACGGTACCCCCGCTTTGTTAAAATATTTTGAATCCACCATTCTTGATCAAGTGAAAGAAAAGATTGTTTGTGCATGGACTGATAACGTACGACATCTTGGAAACACTACCACCAATAGAGTTGAACCGGCACATGCCACTTTGAAGAATTGGTTGGGGAATAGCAAGGGGGGTTTATGTCGGGATTGGGACTTCGTGCATCTAATGATCAAAAACCAACACAATGAGATACAAACCACTTTCGGTCGGAGCATCACGGTTTTGGAACATCGGTTTAAACATAACTTCCTCTACTCTTAATTGATCAGCAACATGTCTAGGGCGGGGTTGGGCTATATTTTTCACGAGGCCAACCGAGTCGAAATGGTAGGTTCTGATAGTGCAAAGTGTGGTTGCACTATTGTGAAAACCTACAGTCTTCCTTGTGCTTGTGCCATTGCTAAAAAGTTGAAACTAGGTGAGCCAATACAAATTGACGAAGTTTGCCCTCATTGGATGAGACTTAGTTTTGATGATGATGCTTGTAAGGAAGAAGATAAACCGGATATATCTATTTTGGCCGAATTGGAAGCGATTCAAAAGATATTTTCGAAGGCCGACGACAATATGAAGCTACACATCAAAGAAGAGTTGAGGAAGATTGCCTTCCTCGAAAAAAACGCAATGATACCGCCGTCTCAACCGGTTAAAACAAAGGGTGCTCCGAAGAAGTTGAAGTCTACACCAAATGACAACTCAACAACTCGGTATCCTTCGTATTATGAGCACGTTGACCAAATCTTTCCGGAATCTCCGACTCCTAAATATCTACAAAGTGTCATGAAAGGAGCTCGCATTTCCAAACCGGCTCCGACACCGATTCCACGAGTTCCGATTCCGACTCCTACTACACGTATGATTTCCTTTATTGACGAGATGCCGATTTTTATGCACAAGCATATCGACGGTTTAATCGATGTTGTAGGGGATGGTAATTGCGGTTACCAAGCCGTGTCGGCACTACTCGATAAAGGAGAGGAAGGTCATGCACTTGTACATCATCAACTTATCCTAGAGTTGGAGACTCATAAAGAAGCATACTTGCGTCTCTATGAAAATCAAGAAAATTACAACAAGGTTCCCGAGTCACTTGTTCCTGGTCCGGCACTGGTCTCAAAATGGATGAGCTTCCCCGAGATGGGTCATCTTATTGCATGCGCCTACGATATGGTGTATATCGACTTGACGAGATACGGATTTTCGGAAACCTTTTTTCCACTCCACACCGCACCTCCGTCGAATCCAAATGATTGCATCATGTGTATCGTATGGCTTGCGAAATCAAGACATTTCGTACAAGTTATCTTGAAACCCGGATGCCCGATACCACCTAAATCACCGCAATAGGCGACGCATGCAACCGCAATTGCCGAGTCTTGGCCGGATAGTTTTGTCGAAAGGATGCTTGAATTCGAAAGATTGCACGCAATTGAAAAGGCATCAAATGCGGAAAAATCGAAAGTTCTAGCTCCAATAGATTTAGATGGAGAATTTTGTTTTAACTCTTTTGTATAATCATACGACACAATGTACATTATTGAAGTGAAATATATTGTATTTTTATCTATATGTCTTTTTAATACACTTACGAATTTTATTGCACTGAAAGTATTCCAAGTGGCTGCATAAGCTGTTCAATTCTGTTTTAAAATTGTATCAGTAAAACATTCTGATTTGCAGATCCGGACAATTTCTGGATTTGCACATCCAGAACCAATATTTGTAGGGTTTGTCCGGATCTGCACATCCGGAACGAACTTAGGCAGATATAACTTTACCCTAACTTTTCTATAAATTAGGGGTTTCATTTGATATCATTCACACAAACATTAAATGTCTCAATTGTATGATATCAAGATCCATTGGTATGTCGCAACTGTCTCCTATACCGACGGCATAACAATCGGTCGCAAGTATAAGTTAACGAGGGACATCTCAATCAGCGAGATCATTGACGACACCGAACATCTCCTACCTTACGGAGACAAACGGAAGGTTGCAAAGTTTCAGTATTGTTCACCTTCCGTTGATAAATGAAGGGAACGTCGTTTACAACCTTGTTGAGCTCAAGAATCAAGAGAATGTTAGAGCGATGTGGAAAACTTTTTTGGGCTACGAAGAACGATTCTCGCTCGAGTTCGAGGCGACCGTCAAAATCCGAAGAACGGTCGATGACATCTTAGAGGTGTGCAAGCGTCCACCGGGCTATTGATCTTGTAATATTTAAATTTCTGTTGATGTCATGGCGATTTTCTCAATGTAATCCCGATTTTATTTTATGAATGTGAGAAAAATTATTGGATTTCTGGTGTACTGCTTCAGCATTTATTCCGGATTTGCAAATACGAATTTATTCCGGATGTGCACATCCGGTAAAAACTGAAAATTTAAAAAAAAAATGGTGCGTCTGGATGGGCACATCCAGAATCAGGGGGCAAAACCGGAAATTCAGATGGTGCCTAAGAAATAAGGGTGGTGTGATAAGAAATTCTCTTAATATTTTCATTGCAGTTTAGGCTATACATAATCATCTAATTAAGCAATTAACTAAATATTTTGAAGGCACATACTTTTCATTGGAATTAGGGCTGAAAATGAGCCGAGTCGAGTCGAATTCGCCTTAACTCAGCTCGACTCGTTAAGAATTGGTTAAGCTCAAATTTCAGTTCGAGTTTGATACGAACTTTCTTTTAAGCCCAAACCCCACTCATTATAAGTTCACGAGCAACTCGATTCACTCATTAGGTTCAGCTCGCTGACTTCACGGACTTAAAAGTTATTTTTTTAAACTCTATTTTTTTTTTATATTTGACATTTTATATTGATATTATTTTAAAAAGAAAGTATTGAAATAAAATAAAAGTTATTAGATTGAAATTTAAATTTGTCTAAAAAATATACTAATTTAAAAATTTATTAATTTATATGATTCTAATTTTATTTGTGTAATTATTTTTAGAAATATTTTTCTCACTTGAGAATATAAATTATCAATTAACACCGTTAGATTAAAATAAAATATAAGGTTAAAATTTATATTAAATCTTGAAACCTACTCTTAAAGACAATATAATCCTTCTCATATATAATCGAGTTGGCTCATGAACCTAACGAGTCGAACTATGTATAGTTCAAGTTCAACTCATTTAGTTAACGAACTTAATTTTTTGCTCATATTCAGCTTATTAGGTTCATGAATCATGTTCAACGAATTAATTATCGAACCGAGTTCCGAACTATTTTCGAGTTGGTTTGGTTCATTGTCAGCCCTAATTGGAATTAATCCAATGATAAATCCATCTGAGTCTATTTGAACAGAAATTCCAATCAAACAATTCACCAATAATTAAAGATTAATAATATATTAACAATTGATTATGTCAACTCATAATTAATTAAATAAATAATTAATTTAACAATCTCTTAAGGACAATAATCAATTATTAATAAAAAATTAGTTTTAATAATAAACTATTAATTATGGTCAAAACATTAATCTATCGAAATAGATAAATAAATTATACATGTTAAAGAAATATATATATATATATATATATATATATATATATATATATATATATATATATATATATATATATATATATATATATATATATATATATATATATATAAAGTATTAAAGAATTGCTCAAGCAAGTGAAAATACTAAAATAAATTCTCATTAACCCTAAATATTACAAGACGGACTTACTTAAACTTATATGAAATGGCATAATCATGTATAAGGATGCGATTAGTGACTCTATTAATGAGTTTTCAAATTAACGAACATAAAATATACACGAGTCTAGTAATTATGCATAGTTATAAATCATCTCAAGAGTAGTAATTACATTTTTTTCATAATATCTTCATAACGCAATATCATACTCGATAGAAGTATTGATATTATATTTTTACTTATGTATTTATGATCGCACAAGTGGGAAATGTTAGTGACAAAATAACACGATATTATTTCATGCTAAAGAATTATTAGACACTTTTCAACAACAACTATGGAAGCATCAAAGTATGATGCTTGCTACTGGTAAGAATATGCCTCTCAGTATAATAGAATGAGAGTAATACGGAAGTTTTCTTAAAATATGTTATATTGTACTGTGCTCGCAAGAATATATGACAATATTAGAATAATACTTTAATTTTTTAAGATTATATGATTGTGTGCACATGCACTCTCACTAATTCAACATGTATAAATGGTATAAGGATTTATCAAAATCCTTTAGTACTAAAAACTCTGATTTTATAATATTTAAACAATGAGATACCAAATTTTAATGTAAAACTATGTAGATAAGCGGGAGTACTTTGGTAAGGACCCTCTTTAATGTTATAGCGAAGGCCGCTCACAAACCGTTCACAATTATAATCCTCATCAACCACATTGTTGAAGAAGCATAAGTACTTTGCTAAGGATTCAAACTTCGCAGCATACTCAGCGACAGTCATGTTACCTTGATGCAACCTATGGAGTTGAGCTTCTTTCTCTGCTCTGGCACTCCTTGGGAAGTATTTATCTAGGAACTTTTGTCTGAAAGCTCTACATGTCAGCTCTTCTCCTTTGTTCTGCATTATGCTTTTAGCTCCTCTCCACCAGCTCTCTGCTTTCCCAATCAACAAAAAGGTGGCATACTCCATCAACAGTGCAGTGTAGACCTATAAAGATCTTCTCGAAATCTTGCAGCCAAAGATCAGCCTTGTCAGGATCATGATCACCCTCAAACTTTGGCAGGTTTTTGCGTCAGAACTCTGCTAGTCCTCTAGATGCTGATAATGCTTCGTTTTGTTGCCTTTGTGTATCTCTTTGTGCCTGAGTTTGAGCTTGTAAAGCCATCGCACTAGCCTGTTGGGTAATGGCAACCTCCATATCACGCATTGTCTACATGATCTCCGCCATATTCTCTCCATTCTCAGTATGAGTAGCATTAGGGCTTCTTGGTGTCATTCCTTAATTCATACAAGCTCCTCGAGTTAGAATCATTCAAAATTTAATCAAAACTCTTGGGTTAGGTTCTCAAGAGAATTTAGTTTGCATAATATACTAAACTTAATATCATGGGATATCTAAACATTCGTAAGATGTCATTTTACAAATACTTCTAATATCAGAAAACAGCAGTAAACAATAGGTCAAACGACACAAATTTAATTCACGTACCACACAAGCATGCATCAAACAGACGTTATCCCACCCCAAAAATGTTTGTCCGAGGATTATTGCTTTGATACCATATTGTAACGCCCTCGATTTTCATCCAAGGCATGACTCATATTTTATTATTAATACTTATTTAAACAAGAATAAAAGTTTTGAACATTAATCAAACTTGATGACAATTCAAAATCATAAGAGAAAAATCATTGCATTTCCAATTCATTCGAAAGAAAATAAATAAATAACTCAAAATTTAATGCTATCAATTTATAAACTACTAAAATCTCTTGGCTTTGGCTTGAAGGCAATCACTTGGAATCCTTAACTCCAGCTCCTCTATAATGATTCCCAGACTTATCCAACAGTCTGACCAAGCATCCGTCTTTGATTCGTCACCTAACACCAATTACTAAGACCTTTGACTTGCTCATCAACCTTTACAATGTCGCTCTAAAGCTTCGAGACACGCCCCTTACACCTGAGATATGTACTGTTCGTGACTCTATATTTTGATTTCAAAACTTTGCACCATAACATCTATTCCTTGTAATGTAGTTTCCAAACAAGTTTCATAATGCAAGAAATATTCATATGCTCTAACTTCCTCAACCATAACCTTCCTTCTTATTTTGGAGTCAAAATAGAATTCAAACTAACTGCATGGTATCTCTTATTTTCAATGGTATCTCACCATATGAAGTTCTTTTGCAGTCGCTGGATCTCGCCTATATAAGCTTTCGGCAGAACGTTTGTCATCATGGGATAGGTTGGAACTTCTCCCAATACACTTTTAGACAAGCTTACCCTACCTGCAAATAAGAGATAATTAGCTTTCCAATTCGAAGGTTTGTTGGATATTTGCTCAACCAAATATTGGTAATCTTGTTTCTTCAGTCTTCGCCCGCTGAGAGGGATTCCAAGATACTTCCCAAAGTCCCGAGTTTCACGAAGTCCAGAAGCATGGATGAGTTTGGTTTGCAACCCTCTCAGAACATTCTTTGAGAACATAATGCATGTTTTCTCTTTATTCACTTCTTGCCTTTACATATCACCAAAATCTTTCATAATCTTCATAAGTCTTTCCATCTGTTCCTCATTGGCTTCACCTACCAATAACAAATCGTCGGCAAACATGAAATGTGATATCCAAGGATCATCCTTCCCCATGCATAAATCTTTCCACTTATTGGTACTTACTGCTTCCCTGATAAGATGAGACTGTTTTCCATGCATAAGACAAAAATATATGGAAAAATGGGATCTCTCTGCCGAATACCACGTTTCGGTCTAAAATACTTGCTACTCGCACCATTCCATTTAACATTCGTTTCCAAACTAGAAACGGCATGCATGATAATGTTTATGATAGTCGCAGGTGAAGGTGCGAGAAAGACACAAGAAATGGGGGGTTGAATTGTGTATTTATTCTTTAACAACTTTTCGCTTCTTGTCGTTAAGACGCTGAGATACCATCAGAGTTCGTTGAGAGACTCTGACTTGCGAAGTAACATTCAGACTTGCCTTGGATGAAGCATAAGAACCATCGAGAGTCTGAATGCTGTGTACATCATTCAGAACTTGCAGAGCAGAAGTTTATCAGAGTTGCAAGGTTCTGACTTGCTTAAGTAAGGTTCTGATACTCAATATAGAAACATAAACAAAGATATTAAGCATAAGAGTAAAGAACAAACGATATATCCTGGTTCACGACAAAGGCTAATCCAGTCCACCCTCCTCAGGGGATTTTGCCTTGAACACAAGGTCTTAATCCACTATAATCAATCTCGATTACAGATGCACGGGCAACAGCCGGTGACTAACCACTTGCACAGTCGCACTGTGACAAACATTCAATGAACCGTTCAGGGATTCAACTTAATAAATATAACGAACATTGACCTGCAGGTTCCAATCTCGCAAGATCTACTTCTAGGCTTTCACAACTAGACGTTCAGGGATTCATCACAATGAATATAACGCTACTGACCCTATTTCAGGCTTTTCCCACAATGACATCTCGCCATTGTCTTCTCGAGTCTCCAGTCACACTGACCACTCAAGGAATCCTAATTCATCAAGAATTAGTTTTACAGGAGATTACAATGATGCTTCTTAATAAGCAGATTACTCCTAAGTTTAAGTACAAGGAACACACAAGTGTTCAAGCAAGATGTGAGCAACAGCTCCTTGCTATCCTAAGAAACTACAAAGATGTATAATGATTTGACAGTTAGTGACATCTTGTAGATCTTCTTCTTCTTTGTCTTCTTGGGTGAGCAAGCTTTGAGCAATAACTCCTTGCTTCAGATCTTCAATGTAGCACTGACGAGAAGGTGGTTGATGACTTGACTGATTTGCAATGTTGTCTTCTTCATCAACAGCTTCTTTACCAATTGATTGTTGTTGTGTTGAATGATGATCTTTGAGCTTCAACAACAATGGCCATGTGTAAATGGTGATAGCTTTTGATATTTAAGTGTTACAACGAGAACTCATCGTTGTTGCTATCTTCACACAATGACTTGGTCAATTTGTAAATGATACATCCATTTGATGATCTTCAGCAAATCGACACTTCAGAAGCGAGAGCTCTTTCCTTTAAATAGTCTAGTAGAAATATAGTCGTTTAAAATACTGTTGGCTGTTGGAAAAGAGACATTGTGTAATAATTAGTTATACTGACACATCTCCTTTTTGCTGTGGGAGAAGTGACGGGATATATCTTCTTGAGCACTGTGTACAGTTGTTCACAACGGTAACATTTGACTTCCAAACTTCAGAGGCTTCTGATGGTAAATTAATGAAGCATGAGTAGAGCCTTCTTTAACAGGATATCTGGTACATCAAGTCTTCAGTCATTTGAAGAAGTCCATTAGGAATCAGTCTTCAGAACTTCAGCACTTGTCTTTAAGAACATTATCCTTTACTACTTCAAGTCTTTCGAAACTTCAGAGCTGTCCATTAGGAATCCGTCTTTAGAGTCTTCAGCACTTGACCTTTGGAATCGTAAACTTCAGAACACATAAGTCTTCAGAGTCTTTCTGCACTTGGTCTTCAGAGCCTTCCGCCTTCAGAACTTCAAGTCATGAGAGTCTTCAGCACTTCGGTTCTCTTCTTCAGAAGCTTCGCAATCTTCAGAATCTCGACCACTTTCAGAGAGCATCCACAAGAGCATTGCAACAGCAATATCAGCATCCTTGGATCTGACTGATCACAATCAGATACAGAAGCGTTCTTGCTTCTTGCGACTCGTGTCACACATAGTAACTTCGCATATTTTTAATTACGTACATCTGGCCGGTGCTTGTTGAATCTGATATCTTCTATGATTATGATCTACACACAACACATGTTAGAACATAAAATAGTTCTTTCACAAATACGTATTGTTATCATTAAAACATAGATTGACTTGTAGAGACAACTCTTGCTCTCACAATCTCCCCCTTTTTTATGATGACAAAACCAAGTATTTTGATTGAACATTTTATACAAGGTAATCACCAAACAAACATATTCAGAGTCTGGAACAACAGCTCCCCTTGAATGTGTTATCCTCAAAGTTTTATCTATGATCATCTAGAATCTTATATGATCCAAAGACATACATCATAATAACTTGAGTTGCCAGAACAAAGAATAGAAAAGGATTACTTCTCTATCTTGTCTATAAGAGAACAGAGAGTCTTTATCATCTGGACTAGTTCATCAGAACTTCCATCTTCAGAACTCAGTTCCTTTGTAGTCGTATCAGAGCTTATAGTCTTCAGAGACATCTGAAGCATTTCTATTTTTTAGTAGATTCATTTAAGCACAAACAGAACAGTTCTTATCTAATAACATAACATCGCTATTCATCAGAGACAGACACTGTCTTTTGAGAAACTCCCCCTGAGTTTCAGACTTTGTGAAGATTTTAGATTTTGCAATTGAATTTTCTGGGTAGTCTCCCCCTAATTTCCATAAGTCAGATATTGGGATCTTCAGAATCATAATTCAGGAATATGAGTTTTTAATCACCAATATGGATCATGACTTTTTCAGAGTTTGACTTTTGAACACAGGTCTTCATCTCAAAACCTTGTTACTGTCACAACTCAGTGGTTCATCAAAGCTTGATTTTTTATCAGATACCAATTGAAGGTTAATTTTTGTGATCAATCAACACTTGATTCTGAAACTGGTACACATGTTTAAATCTTAGTCAGATACTGAGTTATATCAGAGTATGTTGTGTCTGATTCCAACTGAAGGAATTCTTTTCATACCACTTGAAGGGCATTTTCTTAGTGTGTTGAAATTGATACCAATGAAGGTATTTTGACAATATTTCACAGCTTTGCTCTGATTGATATTACTGCAGACTGAGTCTGATACCAATCTTTATGTACTGAGTCTGATTACCAATTGTTGATTTAGTCTGCTACCAAATCATTTTCTTCTTAATTGATTCTTAGTAGACATCAGAACTACTTCTTCTTGGATCCTCAATCCAGATCTTCAGACAGTTCTTTGACTTCTGATTTGCATAATTTTTCTGAATAAGCATCTTGAGATGTAGACTTTATCTTGACTGCTTTTAGAGTTTTCCTTCTTCTAATTCTTACGTTCTGAATCTCATATTCTTAGACAGCTTACAGCTTCTGAACCAAGTTAGACAGAGATCACGATAAACGTTGACTTTCAGCCAGCTCTCAACTTCTGAACAGTACTGGGTAGATCTGATTCTGAACACATGTTCACGAAGTGTAGAACTTCTATCATATGACCAACAGTTCATAAGAACTTCTAACAGAGTTCTTCTTTCTTAACCTATTCTTAGAATGCCTAGTGAACTTGTTTAGAGTTCCTCGGTTAAACATCAAACAACAAACGTTAGTAGTAACGCATTTTATATGATTGAGTCGCATTATTTGAATTGCATTCTTTTCCTTTAAGATTTCTTTCTTTCCAATCAAAATCACATTATATTTCTCCCCCTTTTGGACATCATCAAAAAGTTTAGAGCATCTGAGCATTTAAGCATATGTAGATCAATATGATCATAAATAAACTCAAGGGATGATATCATTAAGCATACGAATATTGATATAATAAGGAACAGTTCTAGTGATCAACATCGTTAGAGATTAGTCATAGCATTTTCATTAATGGATACTTAGATGGAAACTTTAACACAGAACCATAAAGTAGTTTTAAAACATGAAGCATAGGTTGAGCTTAATCCTAAAAGGTCAAGGTAATCAAAACACATACCTAATGAGGATAGGTTCCTAAGGATTAGACTAATAGGAGCCTAATGATGATGAAGAAGGTGATAGTAAGCTTTCAGAATCATCAGTTCTTAAGGCATGCAGTTTTTCTTTTGCTTGAGTAATTTCCAGCCTCTTACTCTTCACAATTTCCTCTGAGATCCATTCATGGAACTCAGTTCAGATATTTCTTATTTCCATGGGGTCTACACAGGAACTGGAAGTATCCACTAAGCTTTGGATTTTTGTGATGGCATTATCCTTAAAGGATGTTAATGCATCGTTGACATTCTTTGATTCATTTTGTATTATAATAAAGAGCAAGTATTTTAATCATTTTAAGTAGTGTGAACATTTTGGATATGATTAAAGTTTTCATGTAGTTCTTAGAGTAGAGTCTTATGGTAAAAGATTTTTGTATTTTTAAGACTCCAAAAAGATATTTCATTTAATAATCTTTAACAAGAATACATAGAGCAAGAAATAGCATAGCAGGGAAAAAACCTTATAACCTAATTCTATTTCTTCTTAGGAACTTCCCGATAGATTTGTAAGATCTATGGGTGAACATTCAGTGGTTGCTCCTAAGTGGTTTAGCCTGGTAATCACATCTTGAATTTCTAGAACTCGAGATATGACTCTTCCATGCGGGATGCAAAGAGAGGGTTTGTCTCTAGACAAAAGAATTTGTTCTTTCAAGTGATTGAACATAGTTAGTGGAAGGTTTATTTTCCTTCTGTAGATCTGAAGGAAGATGAATAGTTTATCTGAATGGGTCAGCACTTGTTCTTCAACTTCTCTAGGTCGAAGGTTTGTTTCCATTATTCTGTGCCAGACTTTAGCTGAGGGTTTGAGTGTGGAGACACAGTTGGAGGCACCATTTCCATTGTGAATTTGGAAAATAAGATCATTGAAGATGGTTATTTCCTTGTAATCTTCAAGGGTGTCACCGCTTCCATTGCACTTGATTGCTTGAGTAATGATGGATGGATTAATCAACACATGGATTCCGGAGATGGTTGATTGAATGATGTGTTGGTTATGCATATTTGAAAACACATCAGCATTTGCCCAGAACTCTTTAACACAATCTGTGTAAATGATACCTGGTAGCATGTCAAGGTAACCTTCCCAATTCAGACATTTTAATTCAGAAGATGTTCTTATAAAGCTGAGTTCTTTGAGAGAACTGCGGTGTATCAAGAATTCATTCAGGACTTTTGATTATGAGTATTTACCCTTAGCAGCCAAAGTTTGTGAGTTAGACATCTTTTGAGATGGTACACAGAATAAAGAGACACGGAGAGAGAGAGAGAGAGAGAGAACTACAACTGATATCGGCTTGAGATATGGGTAAGAGAGTGAGCACGATGCCTTAAATAGGCAGAACATAGTGTAAGTTAATGAATGCTTGTGACTTCAAACAATAGGTTTTCATTTCCAAGGTTTTAGATAGTTTATAGGTACTAAGTCTAACGGTCTTTTAATCTTCGAAAGGCCAAGAGATCACGCATGAGATTTAATTAATTTTTAGGCAGGAGTTAAGTATGTACAATAAATGTGGTTGAGTTTTGCTTGACCCGATTGAAAATATTGACTCATAGTGAAACAGAAGAGACGCAATCTCAAAAGAGAACTTCATACTAATGAGAGCAAGGCCAAGGATATTACCAAGAGGATTTTTACTATTCCTAATTATTTAAAGGTAATCTTATCTAGTCAGTTCATGACCATGCTTAGTTAGATACTGTTGCCTAGGTGATGAGCTATTTTGGTCAGGGTAGCATGTTTCCCTATTTTATAGCTGAACAGATACCACTCAATATGCGCATAACAAGGATATTTTGATGGCTGAGATTTTCCTTCGTAGATATTTGGACAGATTAAAGATCAAACGAGTGTCGTTTAGTTTAATTGAACATCATGGTTTCTTATACAAACTAGGTTAGGTAGAGGGACTGTAGGAGAGAGAGAGTTAGGTCTAGAATATGAGTACTAGTTATAGTGTACTTATGGGTTATAGGATGTGGTCAAGCAGAGTGAATGACATAATGAGAAGAAAACACAAAAAACTTGATAAAGTGTTTTCGGTTGTTATCATGAAATTAAATAAGTCAAGAATGAAAGAAGGATGGTACCTGAGATCTTTACAGATTAATGTATTCCATTATGAGCTTTTAACCATTGTCTTTCTGATTCTGCTTACTTCTGAGTGAACTGCTATTGGTTCTCGGATTCTTCAAGATTCTCTTGCATTCTTATTCCTGAAGAGCGTGATCATTTTCTAAGTTCTGATTCTAGGTAGAGAGCTGGAATCATTCTACGCAAAAATCCTTTCCTTTTTCTTGTTCAAACATACTCATCAGATTCCTTAAGGATACAGAGATTATTTCAAACTATCTAAGTGCTTTTTCACTCTGACTCTGATCTTCCTTTCTTAGAAAATATGCCGACTTTATTGCCTACTGCAATTAAGTTCATTCCAATTTTGAGCCACCTGATCATCGTCTTTCATCTTCAACTTCCTTCAGAGAGAGCTACCGGATATTGCTGAATTATGTAAAACTTTGAGTTTGAACAATGTAGACATCTCATACATTCTGATCAAAAGAATCATATTTCAGATGATCCATTCTTTTCTTGTTCAGATTTGTTCATCTGACTTCTGAGAACAATCAATCAGAGACTTTGAATCTGCATAGTTAGAACTACAAGCTTTCATCAAGCTCTCTAGAAGATCATCAATATATAATCATCGACCCTTTAAGATTATGTGCTTCTAGAATTGATTTCCACAACATCTTCTGACATTGTTTCTTCAAACTGATGCAGATCAAATTTAGAGCTGACTATCATTCGGCATGTGTACAACATGAAACACAGTTTGCATGATACACCTTGGTCTCACAATGCTGATCCAGCTTAGAACATCATATTTACTTCTGAAGGGAATGTCAGCTGATTTCTTCATGCTTCTGATTCTGGACTAAGGAAGTTCTGAGAAACTTATCAGATAGAGATCTGATTAATAACGTTTGATTCAACTGAGAGATAGTCTCAGGTTATCAGAACTTATTTGTGCTGATTCAGTCAAAATTTAAGAGTTCATACTTGATCAAGTGCTTGATGAATCTTTGAAATTCTTCTTCCTGAAGATTCTATCAATTTTCTGCACATCTCACCAAGAAAACAATATTCAGTTCTTCATGAATCTTTTAACCTCTAGATCATTCAAGATTCAGTTGTTGAATTATTTCTAAGAGTTTGAATTCTTTATATTTTCTGACTTCAACAGACTTCACTCTGAAATTTAAGATCATAGGACAACAATCTTTCTTCTTTACATGAAGAAGTTCTGAATGAGCGTTAAACGAGAAAGTCAAGGATGGACCTAATCCATTTCTTGAAAACATCTCAAAATATCATAAAGAATTAATCTTCAGCAAACAAGACTTCTTGTTTTCTGATGATTCAATCTTTGAGCAAATACGTGGTTCATCCACACGTATCTTCCAAGATAATCATTCAACAGATACTACTTCTTATATGATGAATCTATCTTATCAGCTGATTCTTCAATCTTCATTGAAACTTAAGTGAGGAAGATTTAGTTGTTTGACAACTGCAAAACTTCCAAAATCAGTGATTTGTTCAAGTACTCAGATTGATTACAATTTTGTACACAATCATCTTCTGAGTTGTTACAGAAATTTTAAGTGGATTGAGATCTCTCCCAGAGTATTTCTATGCACCGCATCTGGATCTATTTCTGACATTATTAAGTGTTTGATATCCATCAATAACAGAACCAGAACTCTGATACCAATTAAAGGTGTGAGAAATACACAAGAAATAGGGGGTTTGAATTGTGTATTTATTCTTTAACAACTTTTCGCTTCTTGTCGTTAAGATGTTGAGATACCATCAGAGTTCGTTGAGAGACTCTGACTTGCGAAGTAACATTCAGACTTGCCTTGCATGAAGCATAAGAACCATCGAGAGTGTGAACGATGTGTGCATCATTCAGAACTTGCAGAGCAGATGCTTATCAGAGTTGCAAGGTTCTGACTTGCTTATGTAAGCTTCTGATACTCAATATAGAAACATAAACAAAGACATTAATCATAAGAGTAAAAGACACACGATATATCCTGGTTCACTACAAAGGCTAATCCAATCCACCTTCCTCAGGTGATTTCGCCTTGAACACAAGGTCTTAATCCACTATAATCAATCTCGATTACAGATGCACGGGCAACAGCCGTTGACTAACCACTTGCACTGCCGCACTGTGACTAACATGCAATGAACAGTTCAGGGATTCAACTTAATGAATATAAAGAACATTGACCTGCAGGTTTCAATCTCGCAAGATCTACTGCTAGGCTTTCACAACTAGATGTTTAGGGATTCATCGCAATGAATATAACGCTACTGACCCTATTTCAGGCTTTTCCCACAATGACATCTCGCCATTGTCTTCTCGAGTCTCCGGTCACACTGACCACTCAAGGAATCCTAATTCATCAAGAATTAATTTTACAGGAGATTACAATGATGCTTCTTAACAAGCAGATTACTCCTAAGTTTAATTACAAGGAACACATAAGTGTTCAAGCAAGATGTGAGCAACGGCTCCTTGCTATCCTAAGAAACTACAAAGATGTATAATGAATTGACAATTGTTGACATCTTGTAGATCTTCTTCTTCTTCGTCTTCTTGGGTGAGCAAGCTTTGAGCAACAACTCCTTGTTTCAGATCTTCAATGTAGCGCTGACGAGAAGGTGGTTGATGACTTGACTGATTTGCAATGTTGTCTTCTTCATCAATAGCTTCTGTACCAATTGATTGTTGTTGTGTTGAATGGTGATCTTTGAGCTTCAACAATAATGGCCATGTGTAAATGGTGATAGCTTTTGATATTTAAGTGTTACAACGAGAACTCATCATTGTTGCTATCTTCACACAATGACTTGGTCAATTTGTAAATGATACATCCATTTGATGATGTTCAGGAAATTGACATTTCAGAAGCGAGAGCTCTTTCCTTTAAATAGCCCAGTAGAAATATAGCCATTTAAAATACTGTTGGCTGTTGGTTAAAGAGGCGTTGTGTAATAATTAGCTGTACTGACACATCTCCTTTTTGCTGTGGGAGAAGTGACGGGATATATCTTCTTGAGCACTGTGTACAGTTGTTCACAACGGTAACATTTAACTTTCAAACTTCAGAGGCTTCTGATGGTAAATTAATGAAGCATGAGTAGAGCCTTCTTTAATAGGATATCTGGTATGTCAAGTCTTCAGTCATTTGAAGAAGTCCATTAGGAATTAGTCTTCATAACTTCAGCACTTGTCTTTAAGAACATTATCCTTTACTACTTCAAGTCTTCCGATACTTCAGAGATGTCCATTAGGAATCCGTCTTCAGAGTCTTCAGCACTTGACCTTTGGAACCGTAAACTTCAGAACACATAAGTCTTCAGAGTCTTTCTGCACTTGGTCTTCATAGACTTCCGCCTTCAGAACTTCAAGTCATGAGAGTCTTCACCACTTCGGTTCTCTTCTTCAGAAGCTTCGTAATCTTCAGAATCTCGACCACTTTCAGAGAGCATCAACAAGAGCATTGCAACAGCAATACCAGCATCATTGGATCTTACTGATCATGATCAGATACATAAGCGTTCTTGCATCTTGCGACTTGTGTCATACATAGTAACTTCGCATATTATCAATTACGCACACCTGGATGGTGCTTGTTGGATCTGATGTCTTCTATGATTATCATCTGCACACAATACACATTAGAACATAAAATAGTTCTTTCACAAATATGTATTGTTATTGAAATTCTGGTACAGATGTGTGATGTCTTTGTGCAATGTCGCAACATCGCAATCTGCTGAACAAGGCAATAATAGAAACAGTAGATAACACACTGAATTATTCACCCAGTTCGGTTTAACAACCTACATCTGGGGGCATACCAAGCCAGGAAGGAAGTCCACTATTAGTAGTATCAAATTACAGACTCAACAGATCAGTTGACAATCTACCTAATTTAATCACTACCCAATGACCATTCTACCTAAGTCCTCCCTAGGTAAGAGACTCCATCTCACTTCCTATCATAACAATGATGTCTAGTAGTCAACTACACCGTCACTGCATCAACAACTTGATTACCAACAACTGTACAACCATGGAAGACACCCTTCCATGACACCCTTTGGAGTTGCTTCAGAGCTTCCTCCAAGAACAATACCAAACTCATTACCTACAGGTTTCTGAGTTAAACACAGTGACCATCTCACAACCCGAGTGGTTCACTTAGACAAAGCCCTAATGATCTACATCTTGGACCCGTCCCTATTCTAGGTTACAAGCATTCTATTTATAACCTTTTCCCAACTGGATTTGGGCCTTCAAATCATATCAAATCTTCTGCTACAAATCTGCAAAAGATTCTGCTACAAAATAGATCTTCAATTAAATCTTCAATCAAATCTTCAATTAAATCTTCAATCAAATCTTCATATTTTAAACACTCAATCTTCAGCTCCACATAATATTTCCTGGATATTATGTATCTTTTAAATCTTCACTTTTTAATTCAGCTGCAAGATCTTCTCCACACAAATAGGAACAATTCTCCATGTTTATTTGCACAAAAATAGTAACAAACTATTCTCCACAAGATATGCAGAATTAATTGTATCAGAATAAATCTTCTCCAATAAATTCGCCTGCAATCTCTCTATCTCTCAGCAAAAAATCTCACTAACAACAAAACACGTGCAACCCTAAAACATCACAAACTGATGTTCTGATGTTCTGGTATAGTGATGTCAAGACATCACTTATAACATCAACATACAAAACTGCAACCCTAACAAACTTAACACAAAATGAATGTTAGTAACTTATGTTAAGACATCAGACATATGACATCATTAACACCATCATTGTTTTACCAAAATTCCAGCCAATAACAAGAACTAACAATCTCCCCTTTTGGCTAATTTTGGCTAAAACAAACTCTGCCATCATCAGTACAAAACACCTAGCAGCACCTCTTCAACAAGCTGCACAAACTCACTAACCAGCAGCAACAAAAACCAACAAGCTGCATAAACTCACTTTCACATCAGCATAGGGCAAACTCCCCCTCAAACCAAGAACCAGCTCACAGCTGTTCATACACTCTCCCCCTCAACTGCTGCACCATATCAGAAAAGGCTTCACAACCACACCACGCCTTGGCAACTCTCTCCCCCTTTTTAGCCATAATTTGACAAACATTGGGGTAAATGTACACTAGTTGTCCAATCCATTGATACACCAGGTCTAAACTGTCATGTCCATCAAGCACGACATAACACCTTCACCAGAGCCACAAACAATCTAGATAACCAAAAGTTCAACTCCCCCTATCTAAGATAACCAGTGCTCCATTGCAAGATGAACACCTTAAATGAATGGAAAACATAAGACTCATCTTCATGTCTTCAAGAGCGCACCCTCTGCTCAACACACCTGCTGAACGCATTCACTTAATGCTTGATACTCAAACAACACCAGTACATTTAACTGACAGAAGTTGTTCCTTCAATAATAAACACCACAAAATCACCAATGATATCCCATGACACCTTTATGATCATCTAGTAAGAATGTACCAGGATCACCTCCAACAACCTCTTGGATTAAGACCAAAATCATCATTGATCCCTCTCATCCAGAAACCATCCATACCCTGTACAAATCCACAGCCATATGCATTCTTGTTCCACACAATCATCCACAAGATCTGAGGCACACATACACTGCCTTCCACTACACGTTAAGTAAAGTCCTCTTACTTTGAATTAATACCACACACCAAGACAAGTGTGACATCTCCCATCAACAAAAGCTCCTACAGAGTTCTTCCAAAAACTGCAGAGCAAAGTAAATTCTCCCAGACACAAACAAAGCTATCCTTCAGACTCCTCAGAAGCATGTGCGCATATGATTCAAACAATTAGCTTCACAAGGGTAGAACCATTCATATCCATACCAACATGTCATCCAACAGCCTAATGTTATCCGACATTATACCCTCATAAGATTCAACCAATCTTCACAGTGTATGTATCTTTGCAGCAAAATCCATAGACAAGTACTCCCTCGGTCATGGTTAACTAATGCTCTAGATGAAGATGAACATTTGAGCACACTTGCTGAGCACATGCATATTGGTACCATTGTTCCTTTCTCCAAAGGTAGTCATTCCCTATCATACTCTTCATCTTCAGACTTCCAATCAATCAATACCTGATCTACTTCAGTCTTCTCTACATTCTCCATCCAAGGCAGACTTTCTACTTCATCATTCTCCCGTATGACTATATAGATGCTCCTTAGGCATGATGTAGGAACCAATCTTCTGAACCAGGGCATAATCATCCTTCACCAAGGATATCCAACCAGATAATGTCCCAACACAAGTTAAAACATCTGCCACCCACCAAGACATCATCACCATGATTCTTGATATGCTCCACCAACTGAACTTACAATAGCATAGTAATCCAAACTGAAGATCTTCACACAACACTGAGTCATCTGCTTGAACAAAGAGAGCTTCAGAAACCCATAAACTCTCATCCATCAAAAGCAGGTATACGTCCATCCTCAACCTAGAACTTCTGCCACAAGCTCCAAGAGAATTAGAACCTCCTTACGTTTTCAACTAAATACTCTTCTGCACAAGAGCAATCAGTTTCAAGCATCCTGCTTGAATGCACATAATGAAACCAACCAAATTTTGCCTTTTGATTGATCTCAATCTTCTTCAGAGCTCCCACAAGATATCCTGATCTACCAATGAAACCAGATCTTCGAGTCACATGAACTACTTGCTCCATAGAAAGACATCTTGGATTCACCAAGCCTCTTCGTCATGTAACATTTTCTCAAACTACAACTCCCGCATACTGTATGAGACAGACCTTTTCGAAGCATCCATAACTTCCATTACTTTAGATCACCTCTATCTTAAGCTGATGTGCCACATCACCAGCTAAGACTTCTGATGTTAAGCTAGATGTCAAAACATTATGATATCTAACTGTTGAATTCAGCTCTTCCTTCTGCCACTTAGAAGAACCTCCTCCCTTTGCAGAAACAGATTTCCATGCTCTCATAGACTTGATTCAACAATCAAGTTTGAGTAGACAACCTCCATCCTGCTCAGAAACTCCAAAGACTTCAAACCTACCACATCTGAATCTTTAAAAAATAAGTAGTTCAAGACTACCCCATAGCAATACTAAAGAATGTAACTTTCCTTAGTAGATCCGTCCGTAGAAAGCCAGAGATAACTGCCACTTATCCTCGACCTTCACAACCAGAGCCAACACCATGCTCCAAACCACTTAAACTGATCCAAGCTGTAACCATCAATATTATGATGTCTTCATAGTCTTCCATCTTCATCTTCAACATCACCACCACACTACTTACTAGGAGCAGATGCTAAGCAATAATCCCAGGTCATCACACACCAATACACCACATAGAGAAATAAACAGCCTCATAGAGAAAGGTAAATTCTCAACACTTCTGCAGTCGTGCACTTTTACATCAAACATATACATAGTCTCCCGTCAATGTATATTGTCATTAGTTGAATGCACAACATCTTAGATAAACGCTCAGCTCCTGTCAAGGTAACCAGGCATCAGCTGACAACCATTCACACCACAAAAGCCTTCCAGGTTAAGTCAGTGTCTTGATCTTTTACTCCACCCTGAGAAAAGAACTGAAATGATGTTTCAACATCAGTTCCGACATCAGCAACCATAGTAATCCACACATATCTCTTGTAGGGAACACACGAGAACATATCAATATTTGATCAACTTCCAAGATCAGACCAACAAAACTGCAGTAACTTGCATAACACACTCTTCCAGAAGCTTCTTCTTATAAGCACAAGGTCCAGACCTCTTGTCTAACTTAAGAGTGATAACATACCTTAGACAATCTGCTACTTCCAATCCTTCAAGCCACGAAATTGAAAGAGCTCATGCATACACCAATTGACCACAGGCTGATTTACACTACTACAACACACAAACTCTTGGATGTATTTTCCCTATAAAATTGTCCTCAGACATTTTAGCTTAAACAGGGATCATCTCCTTCTCTTCTGCTATCAAGATAACTACCTTTTCTTCAACCAGCTCCTGCTGAAATGCTATGACATTATGAACAACATCTCAAAAATTGTTCAACTTCACAGCTTCAGTGATCCTTCAAAATAGCTACAATCTAATAGGTCTTTGACTTAGCATTTACCATAAACTGCTAATGTGTAGCACGATGTCGAGACATTAGAATTGCCATATTAAGCTCAGCTTCTTTCTTGATGAACCTTCCTCCTCCTTAGGTCACCACAACTAAGCTTAAGAGATAACTTATCAAGATCTTCACTCCCGCATGAAGGATCTGACAGTGATACTCTTTTGCTTTGGCTCTACCCTCTTCTTTCACCATCAAGCAATATAGAAGGAATCACTGTACTGAACAGATTAGTCTTCAATGTCTGACTAAAATATATTCTTCTTCTGATCCTTCCATGTCAAGCAGTCTTTAGAAGTTCCATTCACCTTATGAACACTTCTCTCCCAAACAAGGATAGGAGATAATCCTCAAGTAACGTTGGCCTCTCCAACCAACCGATAGAGGTTGTCTTACATAAACTACAACATCATAAGATATCCTGCTGAGGAGACCACACCCTAATGACTTTCCAAGAGAATAATTTCCTTGAATCTCAACACCAGAGATGCAAGAATCAATTAGGGTTACACCAGATACCATGCAGCGGAACACACACAGAAAACCCCTCAACAATCTTCAGGCAAGAACATTGCACAACACTCCACATTACAGGTGCAACAGGTCAGCATAATTCACCCTACAAAGCAGCTCACCACCGTACCCTATCATGAATAGTCCATCCTCCACTTCAAGGGACCATTTAAACAACATGTGAGCAGACCATCTGAACTGTCTTCCTTGCTCATGAACCAGAAAGTATCTTCCCAAGATCTCATCCAGAAACAGATAGGATGCCTGCTCTGATACCAATTGAAATTCTGGTACAGATGTGTGATGTCTTTGTGCAATGTCACAACATCGCAATCTGCTGAACAAGGCAATAATAGAAACAGTAGATAACACACTGAATTGTTCACCCAGTTCGGTTCAATAACCTACATCTGGGGGCATACCAAGCCAGAAAGGAAGTCCACTATTAGTAGTATCAAATTACAGACTCAACAGACCAGTTGACAATCTACCTAATTTAATCACTACCCAATGACCCTTCTACCTAAGTCCTCCCTAGGTAAGAGACTCCATCTCACTTCCTATCATAACAATGATGTCTAGCAGTCAACTACACCGTCACTGCATCAACAGCTTGATTACCAACAACTGTACAACCATGGAAGACACCCTTCCATGACACCCTTTGGAGTTGCTTCAGAGCTTCCCCCAAGAACAATACCAAACTCATTACCTACAGGTTTCTGAGTTAAACACAATGACCATCTCACAACCCGAGTGGTTCACTTAGACAAAGCCCTAATGATCTACATCTTGGACCCGTCCCTATTCTAGGTTACAAGCATTCTATTTATAACCTTTTCCCAACTGGATTTGGGCCTTCAAATCATATCAAATCTTCTGCTACAAATCTGCAAAAGATTCTGCTACAAAATAGATCTTCAATTAAATCTTCAATCAAATCTTCAATTAAATCTTCAATCAAATCTTCATATTTTAAATACTCAATCTTCAGCTCCACATAATATTTCCAGGATATTATGTATCTTTTAAATCTTCACTTTTTAATTCAGCTGCAAGATCTTCTCCACACAAATAGGAACAATTCTCCATGTTTATTTGCACAAAAATAGTAACAAACTATTCTCCACAAGATATGCAGAATTAATTGTATCAGAATAAATCTTCTCCAATAAATTCGCCTGCAATCTCTCTATCTCTCAGCAGAAAATCTCACTAACAACAAAACACGTGCAGCCCTAAAACATCACAAACTGATGTTCTGATGTTCTGGTATAGTGATGTCAAGACATCACTTATAACATCAGCATACAAAACTGCAACCCTAACAAACTTAACACAAACTGAATGTTAGTAACTCATGTTAAGACATCAGACATATGACATCATTAACACCATCATTGTTTTACCAAAATTCCAGCCAATAACAAGAACTAACAGTTATCATCAGAACATAGATTAACTTGTAGAGACAACTCTTGCTCTCACAGCAGGGAGTTGAATCTCGCAGAGCACTCTCCAAATAAATTCCCTCCTTATTTTATCATAGGCTTTTGACAAATCAACTTTAACAATGAAGTATCCTTTTTTCCCTTTCATATGATGCAAGGAGTGCACTACCTCTTTGGCAATTATGATGTTCTCTTGTATATTCCTACCCGAAATAAATTCATTTTGGTACGACGACACAATTTTCGGAAGGCAAGATTTGAGCCTATTTACAATCACTTTACTAACCACTTTGTAAACAACATTGCATAGGGAGATCAAACGAAAATGAGAAAGCATCTGAGGTTGATCACCTTTAGGGATCAGGCATATATATATGTATGATTTATATGCATGATATCGCTAGGATTATTACAGATACGTCGCACTATATCACAAACTCTGTTCCCCACTGTATTCCATGATTTTTACACTTTAACCTCTTCTCTAATTTTGGCAAGGTTGTCTTCCAGTCTCACATCATCGCTCCAAGCTTTACTCAATAGTTCTTGATAGTTCATTACAAGAAATAACGCTTTTTATGACGAAGCTTTCACTACGAACAATATAAAACTGAGGGTGTATGTACCGGGAGCACATTTTTTTTTATAAAAATCAATCTATTACCTCGGTTTTATGAAAAACCGGCATAAATATATGCTCAGGGTTTAAGATTCGATTCCCAGCTCCTGCAGTTGTATGTTTTATATGGAACCAAAAAGGCGCCTTTAAATTTAATAGATTTTACGTCGGATATGTTACCTCAGTTTTCATGAAAACTGAGATAAATACTCTCTAATTTTTTTATTCTTTTTGGAACAAAAAAGGAGCCTTTATTTTTTATAGATTTTATTTCGAATATGTTACCTCAATTTCCAGTACAACAACAATAAATACTCTATATTTTTTATTCCCTCGGTGTCTACCTTATTCACGTCTCGAGCCCTAACGAAAGAACACATCTTCTCCAGCAAACGAAAGAACACTTATTCTCCAAGGAGCCCTGACGAACGAAAAACTCTCTGACCATTATTCTCCTGTATGTTGTTATTATTGTTATTTTTCTTGTTGTTGCTTTGGTCCATTACTGTTGTTCTTGTTATTATCCATTATTGTTGTTGTTGTTGTTGTTGTTGTTGTTGAGAAGCTTTATTTTTGTTGGATGTGTACTATTTTTATTTTTATTTTCATTTTTTTATCGATCAAAAGGAAAGAGTACAAGATTCATGGGTTACATAATTTTCTCCACATCAAAATAATATCCTCTAGCACTACAAGAGTCTTCCCAATCTACGACTCGCTCCTCACTACCGTCATGTAAGTCATAGTAAACAATCTTCCTCGACACCTTTCTCTTCTTCTTCAGCATCTTCTTCTTATTCTTGGCCTTCCTCACCCTCGGTGCATCCCTGACAGCAGTCGACCTAGATGGATGGGCTTCCTTAGTTGAATGCTGATGTTGTACTTTGGTGATCGTTTTGTTCTCAACAGTGACTTCTGTTGAGATAATTCTTTTTAGCCTTCTCAGATGGAGAACTCATGTTGCTAGGAAGTTAAGAAAAGTAGGTTGAAGATGAGAAAATTCAATATATGAAAGTGTACATTTATAGAAGAGGTTGAGTGACTTAAGCGCCACTCATGGAAGGTGAAAAATCTGTTGATTTAATGCTTGCAATGATATTCTTGAATGACGTGTGTCTGTCTTGAGAAATGAATCAAAATTTCAATCGTTATAGATGTTTCTCTCTTTTGGGAAGAGCAAAGGATGTTCTTGTTTTTTTATCAGAATTCAATTTGCAAAGAGAGTAGTGCATCAGATCTTTACAAATGGTTGTCACGTATGTCTATGTTTTTTATGTCACTAATCCTTCTAATACTAGATGATTATTTGTTCTTCAAGGTAAACAAGTTCCCGATAGTAGTGATGAAAATCAATATTTTAACTACGAGACGCCTTGTTTAGCCTTGTACTCCTTGTTTAACATCTTCCCTTTGAAATTTATAATTAATAATATTACTCCTTTTTAATCATTGTACTATATATTTAATGTTGTTGTTGAGTGACCTAATTAGTTTCAAATATTTTAGTTTTGATGTAAAATTATAAAGTGTGTGTTCCATTTTAGGTTTGCATTTGGTTTAATCAATGAATATTTATGGTACAATGTTTTAGATTGAGAAATTGGAAAAATGTACAATGTTTCTGTTTCACGAATATGCAAAATATGGTTATATATTCAGGAATAAGGTTTTATAAATGGTTCTATAATAAAAGTGAAAAAATTACAAAAAAACGTATCCCTTCGATGTTTACATGAAACCAAGGTAATAACATTGAGATATTACCTTGGTTCTACACAATACCGAGTATTAATATTGGGCGCGCCATCTAGTTCTGAAAAAAATGTTGATGCTGGGGATCGAACCCACAACCTTTAAATTTCTAACCTCAGTTTTAAAATCACCGAGATGACAAGTGATTTCTTTTCATGTTTCCCTTTGTTACCTCACATGCGTAGCCGAGGTTAAATACATTTCACAGCCGATGTTATATGTGTTATTTGTAGTAGTGATTGTTGTTAGATAGCCACAAACTTTTAAATTTAAATAGTCTCTTTGTACCATACCCTCCCTGATCATAAGTAATGATAAGAAGTGGATGATGATCAGAATAATTCACTCCGGTTAAAACTCTCATATGGCCATTAGGAAATCAGAGACGTCAGCCTTTGTTGTAAAGCATGTGGTCTAGTTTCTCGTAGATTTGTTGGCCTCCATGATATATAGGACCTCACAAATAAATATAGGGGCAGGACAATGTGTGCTAAGTGGAGGAAAGGACAACAACATTAATGCATTTGAAAAGTAGAGGTCAAGTCCTAAATCCTTGGAACATGGATTGTCTGCCATGGGGGGCCCACCAAAGAAGTTAGATTGTTAAAGGGTGATGGACACAGGTGGTGTCAGTGAGGGGGATTTAAGGATGGGTGGTTTTGGGTATTTTGATGATGATGTTGGCTTAATTGGGTTTGATCCAATCTCACCATCTGGGTTGGTGATTGGAGGCCCATCAACTCTAATAAGGCCAAGGAAGAAAAATTTGTTGAATGAGATATACAAAAAACTAAAAAAAAATTCCCCATATACTTCTCTGCACTTGTGCACGCAGAAAATCTAAATTTGGCATCATGTGTAGTTCCTACGAAACTTCCTCAGAATCTGAATTCTACTATAGGAACTGTTGTCTCTGATTCAATTTTGCATTACTTCAGAGGATCAATTCTATGTTGCGTTTCGATTGCATATTCTAATGTCAATCAAAGTAATGCAATGCTCTTGAAGAAAATGAAGGGTGAGCCTTCGAAGGTGTAGGAAGCCATCAAAAGACTGGGGGTGGAAGGCGATGAATATGATGAAGTGTTTGAGACTATTATCAGAAATATGAAAGCAAAAGATCGAAGAGAAATTTCTGGAAAGAAAGGGGCAGCTAAAGGGAACTTATGAATTTTGCAACATACAACATGAAAGGGTGCAGAAACATGGTCAAACGCAAAAAATTAGGAAAACATTGTTGAAAGGTATGGTGGATCTATGTTTTGTTCAAGAAGCAAAACACAAAAATATGTAGGAGGAAATTGCCAAATCCATTTGTGGTAACGAAGAGTGTCAATGGTCTACGATGGATGTAGTGGGTCTATCAGGTGGGATTCTTACCATTTGGAGGAAGGATGTTTTGAAACCCATTTTCAGTTTCAATGGGAATGACTTCCTGGGGTTGAATGCTATATGGAAAGGAAAAAACTGCTTTAAAAATATATATTCTTCTTGTGTTCTTGTGGAGAAAAGGTCTATGTGGGCTGAAATTTTAGATTTCAAAACTAAGTTAGGGGCTGGAGAGTGGGTTTTGGGAGGTGACTTCAACTCAATTATGAGTCTTGAGGAAAAGAAAGGGACGGGGAAGGTTGGAAGAATTGAAATGGAGGATTTTAGGGCATTTATGGAATCATTAGGGTGTGTTGATTTGCCGAAGAGTGGGAATAGGTTCACGTGGTTTAACTCTAATAGAAGCTATTGCATTAGATTGGACATGTTCTTGATCTCTCTAGGGTTAATCAATATGTGGAATACAATTGATCAAAAGGTTAGGGATAGAGATGTGTCCGACCACAGGCCTATTTGGATAAAGGCTAGGAATGTCAATTGGGGCCCGAAGCCGTTTAAGGTCTTAAACTGTTGGTACGAACATCCGAAATTTTTTTATTTTGTTAAGGAAGTGTGGGAGTCCTATGTTGTCGAGGGTTCTACAAACTTTGTACTATCTAAGAAATTGCAAAACCTTAGGGATCGAATTCGGTGGTGGAACAAATATATATATTTGGTTGGATAGATCTCAAGATAGAAGAGGAAGTTCAGACAATTAATGAGGTTGAAGATGGTATGGCATAAACCGATGATAGCTCAAGCACACAGGATCTGTTGAGAAGAAGTAGGGCTTAGGAGGAGATGTGGAAGAACCTTCATATTAAAGAAAGTATATTGAAGTAAAAGGCTAGGGTTAAGTGGATATCCGATGGTGATCAAAACTCCAAGTATTTCCATGCCTTGCTAAAAAATCGAAACAGAAGAAACAATATCTCATATGTTTATCTAGAATCTGGGAGAGTTGAGGAGGTGCACTTAGTCAAGGAAATAATTAAGGCTCATTTCGAAACTATGTTCCATGTTACTCACTGTCCAAGACCCAGGCTTGGGGTCAGGGGTGTTAAGAAGTTGTCCTTGGAAGATAGTTTGTTGCTAGAGATGACTTTTGAAGTGGAGGAGATTTTGGAGGTGTTATCTAGTTTTGAAGGAGATCGTAGCCCTGAGCCTTACGAGTTTAACCTAGAATTCATTAGGAAATTTGGGGGGGTGGTTGGCCAAGATTTTGTCAACTGTATTCAAGAGTTTTATGCTGATGAGAGGCTACCAAAGATGATGTCTTCCTCTTTCCTAGCTTTAATCCCAAAACTAGACAATCCTCAAGAACTTAATGACCATAGGCAGATCTGTCTTATAAGATATGTGTATAAGGTGATAGCCAAATTGTTAGCTAGTATGCTTAGAGGTGTCATAGGAAAGTTGGTTTCTAAATCGCAGAATGCCTTTATCCATTGGAGACAATAGGTAGATGGAGTATTGGTCTTGAATGAGCTATTGGATTATGTCATAAGAGGAAAGAAGAGTTGAGTGATTTTAAAAGGGGATTTTTCTAAGGCGTATGACTGTGTCGATTGGTCTTTCCTTCGAAGAATTATGTTGGACATGGGGTTTGGAGAAACATGGATGAAGTGGATGGAAGGTGGAGTCATGCAAAATTACATGACAGTTCTAGTTAATGGAAGTCCTACTAGGGATTTTAAGGTGACTAGGGGCCTTAGATAGGGGACCCCTATCTCCATTTTTATTTTCCATTATTGTTGAAGGACTGTCCATACTTGTTAATCGTGCTGTGGAGAGTGGTATACTGAAGGGTTTCAATGTTGAGGATAGAGGTTCTTATAATTTATTACAATACGCAGACAACACTGTCCTTATATGTGAAAGTTCGTGGAATAATTTCTGGGTTGTGAAATCAATTTTGAAGGGGATTTGAGCTCATCTCGGGTTTGAAGATCAACTTTGGTAAGAGTTTTCTATATGGAATATGTGTGGAGAACTACTTTCTGAAAGCTACAGAATTTTTTTTAGCCTGTAAAACTAATGAAGTACCATTTAAGTTTCTTGGTTTTAATGTAGGAGGCAATCATAGGAATTTTTTGTTTTGGAAACCGGTAATAGATTGTATGAAAGCAAGATTATCAACTTGGAGGTGTAGATTGTTATCCATAAGGGGTATAGTCACTCTTATAAATTTTGTTATATCAAATTTGCCAGTGCATTATTTAGCTTTTTACAAAGTCCCTAGGTAGGTAATTCTGAAACTGGTGTCCATCCAAAGGCACTTCCTATTGTCTAGGTCAAAGCTGAAAAGTGGTATTGCTTGGGTGAAGTGGAGTTTCGTGTGCAAATCCAAGGAAGATGGAGGTTTGGGGATTAGAGGCTTGGGTAAATTTAACATTGCTTTAATGTCCAAGTGGATTTGGAGATTGCTTAGTGAAAAAGAGGTGTTTTGGGAAGGTGTCGTTGCAGGGCGATACGACAATTACAAGTACTCATTGTTAAAGGGGGAAATGTCTAGATATCAAGTTGCATCTTCACTATGGTGGAAGGATCTATTTAATATTAATAAGCTTTTTGGAGATAGATCTTTTGTGGACTTGCTCTCTTTTAAAATCGGGAATGGTGCCAACACTTCTTTTTGGTTGTCAAGGTGGGTTGATAATTGGCCTCTTGCTGAGGTATTTCCTGGCCTTTGGAACAGATCCACTAACAAGGAAGGGTTAGTGGCTGACATGGGTTTTTGGAATGGGTGGTCTTGGTCCTGACAACTTCAGCTTAACTAGGAGGATTCTGATAATTCTGAGCAGATTGAATTCCAGGAACTTTCTTTGATTCTATAAGAGGTTTGTCCCAAAAGAGTGGGTTGTGACGAGATCATTTGGCCCTTCTGTCCCTCCAAATGCTTCTCTATTAAAACATGTTACAATAGGATGACTGGTATGACGGTTGACTTAGGCATGTACTAGGTTTGTAAGGAGGCTCTTAAAGTTATTTGGAAAGCTTCTGCACCTGTCAAATTGAAAATTTTCTCTTGGAGACTTTGTTTAAGTAGATTGCCTTCAAGAGACAATCTTCTTAGCAAAGATTTGGTTCTCAACTCTCATGAATTGGTATGTGCTTTGTACTTCCATTCACTAGAAGATGTTCTGCAACTTTTCTTTAATTGTATCAAAAGTAGAAGAGTTTGGTTCCAAGTCTGTGCTTGGCTAGGTTTAGGTTTGGTGCAAGGTAGTGGTTACTTTGATCACCTTTTGGCATGAATGGATTGTCTTAGAGGGAAAGTTTCGGATTTGAAAAATGTTGTTGGCATTTGGATTATTGTGTGCTGGGGAATTTGGTTTACAAGATACCAAATAATGTTCAAAGATGAGGTGTGGATTCACGAGTTGGTGGTACAGAGGATTTTCCACCTTACTTAGTGGTAGATTGGAAAGAAAGATAAACACTTATTCGTTTGTAATTATTATGATTGATATATGCACCCTTGTGAGTTTATCTAATATTATTTAAATAATCTCTTTATTGAGTAGAAGTTACTTTTTATATGGATAGGATATCTTTAGTGCGGTGAAATATATTGTGTGATTATTAAAAAAAAAAAAAATCAGTCAACAATTTCCTATCCCGGTCTGAAACATTCTATTTTGTTTCAGGAGTTACTACAGGTGTAGCTACACGAAGCTACTTGGGTGTCGAGCCAAGAAGCAAGTACAACAATTTGGTGACAATCCAACCGTGTTTGAAGTAAGATATCATGGCGATCATTGCTGCGGCAAATCCTTAATGATCCATGCACCACAACCGCAACCATCATACTACGAGTGGTTGTCATCGGGTACACCAGGTGAGAAAACAAGTTTATTAACGTAATAGGTAATATCTTAATTTTATTTTCATGAAATTTATTATATTACTCGTCATGTCTTTAATTATTAGTAACCTTAGAAAAAATGTCTCTGAGCATAAAAGGGAAATTATAACTACTTTTATGAAATTTATTAAAATGACACATACACCTATTTAATTTTAAAATATGTACAAACTTTTAACATGATTTTAATAAATGATATGGATATTTCTTATGATTTTTAAGGGCAATAAAAAATTAGATATAAATGACATTTATTTATGAATTTTTGTAGATATATGTAAATTTAGAAAAGATTGATACATATTTTAAAATTGAAAATGTATCAATATGATTTTAACAGACTTCATGTAAATGTAATTCTCCCTACTTTAAAAAAGTAACTGTTTTCCTTTTTCAAATATAACTCTAATTAACTAATGCTAAATCGTTTGAAATTAGAATATGAAAAGGTAATTATATGAGAAAGAAAATTTTGTAATAGTGCATAAAATTTACACAACAATTACACTATATTTTTTTTTAGGTTTAAATGAACTTTTAGTCCCAATAAGTTAGTGAATTTTTAACTTAAGTCCCTGTAATTTTTTTTGTCTGAGTCCCTATATCTCATTTTTTGTATGTGTTTTAGTCCTAAAGGTAAAATCTACAGGAAAATCTGAAAGAAAATTCGCAGGAAACCTGCGGACTTCTCTATGGATTTTGACTTTAGGGACTAAACCTAGGGATGGCAAAACAATCCGTATCCGCGAATATCTGTGGATAAAATCCGTCACGGATACGAGGCAGACAACTTAATGGATATTCGCGGATAAAATAAATGGATATTTAAATACCAGTTTGTTAATTGATATGGATACGAGTTTAATGATATTCATGCCCACGGATATCCATATTCATTAATAAATTATAAAAATTATTTAAATATCATTAATTTATTATACATTATCTTTTCCTCTACAAAGAAAAATTAGTTTTCTTATATTTCCTTTGTTTTTTTCTTTTGAAATTTTCTTTGAAGAAAATGCTTTCACTTTTCATTCAAATTCTATTAGTCATTTCATATTTAAACTCTTCAATACTTCATACCTCACTTCAACAATTTCACAGTCCAACCAACTAGTGTCATTATTCCTCTGTCGAACCAGTGTCTCCTTTCCTACTCCTCTATCGTCTGTTCTTCCATCATAACTCACAATCACAATATCTTTTATTTGTTTGGTTAAAAACATGTATGCATATTATGCTTGGATCTAATTATGTTTTGGTAAATAAGAAGAAAATAAATGAGATGAAATTTTATTGTTAAATTGAGAGCGAGTTGTATGGATGTCATGTGATAATAATTTTTTGTGTCTTTACAAGAAATTAAAAAATATTTTTTTCAAAAAATATTTTTTATAAAAAAGTGTTATCCATGGATATCTGTAAATATCTACGGATACCGTAAAATCTGCGGATTACCCGCTTAACAAATATTCGCGTGGATATGAGACGGATATGGATATCATATTTATTCAACATGGCGGATACGAATATCATAATAGTCGTTCCCTGGATATCTATTTACATCCCTAACTAAACCACACGTAAAAAGTGAGATATAGGGATTCAGACAAAATAAAAATTACAGAGAACAAACTATAAAACTCGCTAACTTATAGGGACCAACAAACTATTTAAGTTTTTTTTTTTATCATTTTTATGCGTGGGGTAATAACAACTATAATTTCACACACACAACTACATCACATACCGTTTATGAAACTTAAGAGTCAAAATTTTATTGTTGTATATAACATTATTTTTGTTAGTTAAGTTGGATTTTCAGATATCCTACAAAATTTATTTATATAACAAAAATTATTAGGAAGAACTAAACGCAACCCTAACCATCTAAACATCTTTATACCACAAGAAAACTACCAACTTATAGGTTACAAACAAATGAAAAACCAACTCATATCCTTAGGATGCACAATATCATATTACTTAAAAGAATAACTATGGTAGAGATCTTATTCTACAAGAGCTGCAAAGAAAACGCCATCACTTTAGTACGATCCTAGTTGCCCCAAATGAGTGGTACAATCAAATCCATTTTTGTATAGGAGGAGGCAGAGGATGGAGTTCCAGCTCTAGAATAGTATAATAAGTCGAGGCAACCAAAAACACATCATCTCTAGCATGTCTCTAACACCATCAATTAGGATCTTGAGATGGGTGGAGATAAAAAAAATGAAAAAGATTATTGACCATCTCTTGCTCATACACAAAAAGTAACCTTAATCTAAGGTCCTAGTAACCCGAGAGGGTTTGCCTAGTGGAAGGGTACTTGGGTTTCAAGGGTTTGCTCCCCTTGAGGTCCTGAGTTCGAAGGAGCCTAGGTCCAATTCTCAGAGGCTACGTGGGGCGTTGCTTACGGGCGCGCTCTCGGGTGGATTAGTCGGCACGGAAGGAAGGATACCACTCTATATAAAAAAAAAAAATCTAAGGTCCTAGTGAAACACCCAATCTACCCAAATCCTAACCTCGCTAACAATCTTTCCAATATGATTAGACACACTATAAAGCCTAGGGAATTTGATACTAAGCGGTATGGACCCAACCCAAGGGTTCTCCCAAAAGGAGATGGGAAACCATTACTCATTCTCCTACGAAGACCATTCACAAAAAAGTCATAATGATCACAAACTTTAGAATACAACAAAGACACACCTTTGGACCATATGGAAATAATCAAATATATGAGGATATCAGCCTCCCAAGAAAGAGTAAATACTATCGGGCCCATATGTTGCAGATAGGATATCCGCCCATAGATTTTTCCTACGTGAGATCAACCTCCATTTCCATTTACTCAACAAAGCTAAGTTAATTAAATGAAGATCTCAAACCTCTTAATCACCCCCCCTTTAGGTTTACACACATCTAACCAACAAACTCAAGGAATCTTAAAATCTCATTTGATCTCATCCTGTAGAAATCTTTAAATTCTAATTATCTCCATCCAAACTATAACAAGCATTTTAAGGAAGGATATAAATAAAATCAGAATCACATTAAGAAACAAATTAAGCATGATCATTCTCCCTTCCAAACTAACATACACGTGCCTCTAGAAATGGAGCCTCTCAGAGACAAGATTTTAAGGGGTCCCCAAATTGTGTCAATGTGAGATCTGACTTATACTGATAAACCTAAATATGTAAATGGCAAAGACCTTAATCTAATATTATATCGTAAATAGACAAAATGTCAAAAGTGTGTTAAAGTACGAATAATTCACTAGAAAATATAAGCAAAATATTGTACTAATTTGTACACAATCAATTGCAAATTAAGAATCTATGTATGTTAAAAGCTTAACAATTACAACATAAATGCTATTTGGAGGAATTGAAAGAAAATTGCAAATAATTAATATTAGTAATAATCAATGTTAGAAATAATCAATGTCAGCAATTTAAATTAACGTAAAAAATAAGTAAAAAATTAGACTAATGCTACCTCTCCGTCCCAGATAGGTCTGGCAGTGTGGTCTGGATATAGAGGAAATAGGGACATATCCTATGGACCCCCTCCGAATCCCTCTGGCAAAGCATCCTCAGCAACCTCACCCTCCGGAGGTGGCACTGGATCAGCAAGATCATCAGCGGGAGGTGGCATCGGATCAGCAGGAGGTGACACTGGTGCATCCTGACGCCTGCGGGAGGATGGAGAAAGTGAGTCGTCAGCTGGTGAATTTTGTCTCCTACGGGAAGAAGAAGAAGAAGAAGAAGAAGGTGAAGTGACCTGAGATGAAGGTGGAGTGGCCTGAGATAGAGTGGCTTGAGGTGACGGCAGAGCCTCAGGAATAGCATGCGCCTCAGAAGTCGACGCCTCTTCCTGACCAGATGTACCTGTTGCCTTCAGAACCTGTTGGATCTGCTTCCGCTGAACGAATGCGTGTTGGGAAACCCGACCGTGTCTCAGTTTGTCGATTCTGTCGGCCATAATACCTGTAAGGTAAATTACGTCGTATCATTAGTGTAGACAACACAAATAAACAACAAGAAAAAAAAACAGATTGCAGGAAACACCTTAAATCTTTTTACTTTGAATACTTCCAGATATGCACCTTCGGAATATCCCAGAGGATATGAAATGGTGAACAATTTCAAAGATGTATCTCCAAAATATTCTGCAACTCAGAGGTCGCAACAATGGCGCAATGTACCTCATGCAATGTGAAAAAAAATGTCCTGATCGCCATTATGAGCCAACAAACACGCCATACACTAAATCCAAACTATGTTACTTGTGATTTCTACATATTTCTACCCCCTAATCACTAATTTTTACACATTTACACTAAAACTCGAATATTTACCGAAAACTTGAAAAACTTGCGTGAAATTGATAATTCAGATGTTGTTTTCGATATTAAAGATGATGCTTGATGTTCCTTTAAGTTCCTCTGATGTCTTGCTTGAAGAAATTTGATGCTTGTAACAATAGATGAAATTTAGAGAGTTTGGTGTTTTTAGAGAGTTTGATATCTGTGTAATGAGGAAGGAAAAAGTCTGGCACGAGTTAAACTCTAAATTATTCTGGAGATATATTTTTGGAATATTTTAACGTTTAATGAACTTTGAGTGCGTTCGGAAATATATCTCTAAAATCAAAGAGCATAGGTGAAAATTCACATGGTGCTCTTGAAACATATAGGATGCATTAAAAAAGAGTCCCTTTTTATACCAGGTTTCAGACCACTTAGGAAACGGGGAGGGATTGGCTACCTTTGGTTTTGGTGCCTTTGGTGCCTTTCCCTCTATCTCTCTCTTAACCACCACTCTCTCTCTTACTCATTCTTTTTCAAATATACACTAAAGGTATGAAAGTTACCAAATAGTAAAGGTAGCAAATCCATTCCCTTAGGAAACAATCCAAAGTGGCATAAGGACTGAGCCCTTGGACACGATTAGCCAAGGAGGTGAAAGCGGTGTAATAAGGTCTGACAATGATGGTTTGAGTTAACTTGAAAGGGGCTTTGTTGTAAGATACATACAGGGATGGACCAAATTCGAGTTCCAGCGCTAGAGTTAAAACAACCCACGATTAGAAAGAATTGTTGCGAGACAATATCTATAACCATGGAACGACATCATTATCCATGTGTATTGCAACAATTGTGAGCCATTGTGCATCCAAAGTCACATAATAGTCAAAGAATAGCTCTGATTTGAAAATCGAGTTCAACACATCAGAACCGTCAAATCATAGAAAGTCGATTTTCACATTTCTGACCTAAAAATGAGCGTTTGTCATAGGCAAAAGGGGTTTACAACGAGTTGGATTGAGTTTCGAGGTGTACCATACGAGCGCAATCCTCTGTGCTAGCAAGAGATGCTTCTTCTATGATTGTGACGAGTGTTGCGTTGAGATTGGTGATAGCAACCTCCATTGTCTTTATACGAATATTATCCGCCATAGATGTCAAAGTATGAATAATTTACCAGAAAATATAAATAGAAGTCTTTTACTAATTTTTATACAATCAATTACATATTAGAAATCTATATATGGTAAAGGCTAAACAAGTACATCAAAATTCAATTTGGAGAAATTCAAAGAAAAGTGCAAATAAAATAAAAGGACGAATACTACTCAATCCCATATAAAATACACATGCATAGAGAGAAGAAAGTTTTCACAAAATAATTTCCCACCAATTGAAGAGTACCCCTTTCCTTTATGCCGAGCCATGGGAATAAATTCAGCTACGTTTTCTCTTACGCGTGCCTCTACGCAAGTGCAGCAAATTTGGCTCCATTGGCATTTATTTTCCCCCACTTCTATTATTTTGTCCTTTGTGTCCTCATGAGTAGCCTTAACCATTACAAAGTGTAGAAAAAAATGTTTTCTAAGTATCATTGTTATAATTGTATAGTATCAAGAATCATGACATTAAATTTTGTTGGTGTACAAGGTGAAAATAGTGATGAAAAGGAGAGAATATATTAAAATAGAATGACGGCTACAAATGATAAGGATACAATGATTGAAATGACATCTACACTACCCTATTTATAAGCTAAAAAACTAGGGCTACAAGGCAATAATAAAATACTAAAATACCCTCTAACAAACTTGGTCACCAAGTTTGTGAATATTAATTAAAATATAAATTATTAATTCCTAATACCATCCCTTAATTTATATTTCCTCAAAACTAACAACTCCAATTCCATCTCTTGAGCGAAGGAATTGATCAGTCTTGATAGCCTTCGTCAGAACATCTGCCAACTGCTTCTGGGTGCTACAGTGCAGAACTTCTAACACTCCACTCTGAACTTTACTTCTCAGATAGTGATACTTTGTCTCAATATGCTTGCTTCTCCCATGCAACACTGGGTTTCTGGCAAGATTGATTGCAGACTTGTTATCAATCATCAGCTTCAGAGGTTTGTCAACTTTGATCTTCAGATCCTCCAGCAAGTTTAGAATCCACACAGCTTGGCATGCAGTAACAGCGCCTGCAATATATTCAGCTTCACAGGTTGACAACGCAACAACAGGTTGCTTCTTAGAACTCCAAGAAATAGGACCTCCCAGAAACTTAAACAAGTATCCAGAAGTACTTCTTCTGTCAACTCTGTCTCCACACCAATCAGAATCTGAATAACTCTGAAGTTCTGATTCACTCTTTCTTCCAGAAGGGAACAACACTCCATACTTCAGAGTTCCCTTGATATACCTCAGAATCCTGACAGCAGCTTGGTAATGGGACCACTTGGGTTTACCCATGAACCTTGTAACACCCCAATTCCCCATCATAAATAAATAACAATTAATAAAATCAGAGTAACTAAAAAATTTATTTTTTTCGACAGGAAACATGGATGTCACACTTAAATGAACAAAATACGATCCCTGCTCAACATTTTTGATACATAACACAAAGGGAAACTTTTCCTTACAAAAGGATGGTCAATTATGGAATAAAGCGGAAAGATCCATAATTGACTTGTTTTACAAAATAAACTGTTTCAGAACCTCTACTATATACAAAAGTACTACCAAATATATATACAACAATTATATACATATAAATATAATCATTCCCCGACTCCCGTGCTACGTATCAGAGCAGACACCAAGACCGACAACGGAACGGAGGACTAATCTTCACAAAAGCCTCCACGCCTCTAAAGCTGACAATCTGCACTATGCCATAAAAAGCATATTCCAGCAGAAGGGTGAGAAATATTATCATAATAACGTTGCATATAATTATATATATCTCAACATATAATACACATATACCACATTCTCACCACGACTTATCACGATGCACATATCTATACACATAACATCAACATCTACCATAAGTCATTTACACGGCATAACAATCCGTAATTTAACACATCAAATCCCATAGGCATATCCATTCATGCTCAAATACATGTATCACTAATACATATCAATTCATTTAACATAAACACATATAGTCACGTTTATCCATCCATGCACACAAACACCCAGCAGATTCTCCACGGAATCTAACATCTCAATGATGTTCAGCAGACTCTCCACGGAATCTATATTCAGTAGATTCTCCACGGAATCTATATTCAGCAGATTCTCCACGGAATCTATATTCAGCAGATTCTCCACGGAATCTAACATCTCAATGATGTTCAGCAGACTCTCCACGGAATCTATATTCAGCAGATTCTCCACGGAATCTATATTCAGCAGATTCTCCACGGAATCTATAATCGGATTCTCATTTGAATCGGTCAACACAAGAATGCATATTATGACACTCTTGAAATGCATACCTATTCACCCACACAGTCATGCATTTATCACAGAACAATCACATACATTCACATCAATTGTGCCAAACGGCAACCGAACGTTTTCACAAATAACCAAACAATTCGATTTACGGTTTACCGGAAAAGTTGGTGAAAAGTATGCTAAAAATATAATTTCTTATCACCATCAATTAATACATCTCAATACCTTCAATTCGATATAAAGAACTCTCAAATCCGATAAACAACGAACAAGTTATGAATATTTCAAACTAACGCAAAAACATAAACCGGACGCCCGACACTACGAAACGGTTCGTAAAAACTGTACCGATTGGACCAAGTTCAGACCCCAAAACTATTTTTCCTAGAAAGAACATCTCATTAGCTTCCCAACGCTTCGAACGGGGATCAAAACCGACTTACGGTTCAAGAGATATGAATTTCCGAAGTTTCCCCGACAAACCAGAATTTCTGTTTCAGCACAGTAGGTATCGATCCCTAACTCGCATGTATCGATCCCTGCTGTAGTAAAAATTCCATTTTTCCCAATTTTCACAGTAGGGATCGATCCCTGGGGTTATGTATCGATCCCTAACCCTGTTTTTCACAAAAAACCAGATTTTCTCAATTACACCTATGCTGTATTTTTCCGGAATGTCCGAAAACTCGACTAAATCGAATAATTTCACCGAAACAAACATATACGCCCAACCACCCAATACATAAGAACAATTTAGAACACCTAAACGAAATTTCTACAACGTTCGATTTTTCGATTAAATTTCAACCGTTCAAAAACCAGAATTTTCAAACCTCGCCAAATCGAATAAAAAGCACGACATACGACGACCTAACCTTCCTCGATACAACTACGTAATTTATTTCGAATTCTAACCGTGAAAACATCGTTTTCTATCAATTTCCTATAATTCGACCTAAACGGAAACAACAACGGAAACATACCGAAAACTAACCGAAACATAACCAAACTTCGTGAAACTTCAAACAGCAGCTCACATACATATAACCAACCAACACATGTATTTATACGACTTTCCGACCGTAGAAACATCGGTTTCTATCGATTTCGTCCGATACGGCATAAACGGAAACATATAAAAACCAACCAAAATATTCATACAAAACTCATACATAATCATACACAAAGTTATAATAACAATATTTCACACCCTTACCCGATTAAATCGTGTTTGAAAAGTCGGTTGAATCAATTCTTTCTCTCCAAGTTTTCTCCCTTTTTTCTTCTTTTCTTTCTCTTTTCCTTCTTCTTCCCTTTCTCTCTATTTTTCTGTTTTTCTTCTTTTCTCTCTTTTTCTCTCAACTTTTCTATTTAAACAAAATATCTACCCAAATGACCAAAATACCCCTACACTCAAATATCTCGCAAACGCTCTCAAAATGCGATAAAACATAATAACGATGAAAAATAACATTTTGTCAAATAAAAGTCAATAATAAAATAATATAAAACCAAAACCAATTAAATATACTCTATTAAATAATTCTAACAAAAACTGGGGCGTTACAACTCTCCCCCACTTAGACATTTTCGTCCTCGAAAATATAACCGAGACGAACAACTCCGGACACGACTCTCGCATCCGACAAACAAACCAACATGCCAACAAAAGGCACACCACGAATAACACAACAGATAAACACCTTGCTAACCGTAATTACAACAACGACAACAACCACGACAAGATGCAAAGCCCATACAATGCACTTGACGACCAACTCACAACTCAAGGAAACCCACGATACCAACACACAGGTTCACTCTAGAACCGAAACACAACAAGATCGTTACCCTACCATAGGTAACACTCCCCTAATTCCCCACACAGGAATTAGCTACACACGCTCGAACCATCACCATGGAAACGAGGCAACAACACAACAAGAACATAAAATTCCACGACACCACAAGGTCTCAACAACATCAACAAAACCAGAACACCAACATCCTTGTCACACAACCATACTACAACAATGCTATGATTCACCAATCGAACATATAACCGAAACATCCATCTACATAGTAGCCCATGGATAACATTTAAAATTTTCACTTAACACTTCCATTTTGAAACGTCCAATGGTCTCATCAGTCCTACATATTCCCAATGTTCAACCTACGAAATCTTACAAGTCACACACACATATATGAATTGTGCCACATCACGCTTCCGATGCGCACTCTGATTACCCGAAACCATCAAAACTACCAATCTCACGACCAAGGTTTAACTCTTTCTCATAATCACCAAAAATCATTGTTCACTTTTAATATATCCAACTTCACACTCTACTGTGTTATCTCACACACCAGATACCAGTCTCGGAACTGCTCAAATTATTCTAATTCTCTGACCATCAAAACAGACATACCCTGAAACTTTCGACTTAACTTTCCAAGCAAGACCTTACCTTTACCAACAGGATAATTCCAACTAAAGTCATAACTCATCAAAATTTCCAACCATCCTCATTGTCTCATACTCTATTCCTTCAAACCAACCAAGTACTCTAGACTCTTGCGATTACCAAACACTTCGAGCCGAGAACCATAAAAATAATACCTCCAATTTTCCAACACAATACAACCGCGACTAATTCCAAATCCAGAATAGTATAGATCCTTTTATGATCCTCAATTGTCGTAAAGCATAAGCCACGACTTTACTCCCTTGCATTAACACACTGACTAACTCATCCAAGACACCTCACAATACCTCACAAACGGTTTGTTAGGATCACTCCGAATCAAAACTGGAGCTGTAGACAAATTCTACCTTAATCCTCTCAAACTTTCCTCACAATGAACATCCAAAGCAAACGACTTACTCTCTGCAAGTCAACTGAGCCCAAAAGTTTCTAATCTCCTTAACCAACTGCGGAACCTCTCATTGTAGAACTGCCTCTACTTCCGATGAATCCACAACAAATACCATCCTCAGAAATAACATATCCAAGAAACTAACCTTTTCAACCAAAAATTCTCACTCGAATAACTTAACATAAAACTTCGTCTCTTCTCCATACTTGTAATTCAAATCTCAAACACTCTACCTGTTCTTCCTCCGAGTTTATAACAGATCCGAACGTTCTCAATCAAAACCACTACGAACTTATCCAATTAAATATGGAAGATATAATTCATATACTTCACAAACATTACGGACACATTACTAGCACCAAGCAACATCACCGTACTCTGCAATGTCCAACCAAATTCCAAAAGATATAAATTCTTAAAGCTTTTGCAAAACCTTGCACTGGGTAACTGGTTACTCACACACAAGCTTAACCGAGTAATTACCAGTCTATTCCGATGATAACAACATAACCAGTCACATCAAATCGATAAAAGTCTTAACTCACACAATTCACCACTCTTATCAAACATTCCAAACAATCGCAATTTCACTCAAACTCAACCAAACCATTCCAGTCATCCGCTCATGAAAGTGGACACTTACTCTCTATCGTTACCTTATTCAAATGTTAATAATCCATACAAAAGTCCTTCCCTTAACCGTCCAAATCCCATAAATCCCAACACGTAGCAACAATCAACCAAAAAGAACTCTTAAATAATACATCCACACTTAAGGTTTTCTTAAAATTTCCATTAATGCTCTAAAATTCCAAAAACTCCAAACCTCTTCGGAACTCTAAGTTTCGCTTCTCATAGTCTCAATACCATTATACTTGTTATTCCATTATATCATCCTTCCTTTTGTTACCGACAATACTGGAGCTCTCCAAGACGACACACTTGGCCTCACAATTCTCCTTTCCACTAAATCTTCCAACTGCTCTTTTAGTCCGGGTACCTCTAACGCTAACATCCAATATTCCATTCGGGAATACATCTGAAAATCACGCACAACCGGTAGCTCATCACTGTGCCCTTCCTGCCAATTTCTAGAAAACTATCGCCACAAACATAACAACATCTTAGTTTCACTTCCTAAAAGTTCTCCTGCTTACTTAGCAGATCCAAACCTGAAATCCTTACCTTCGTCCAATTTGAGTTCACACTTTTCTCTCTGAGAACCACCATTGACGATACCCAACCGTTCTCTCTCAAAACTTCCCAATTGAACCAACATACCAAAGCCTCTAATCCGTTTCATCTTTCGATATTAGAATCTTCATCGACTTAACAAAATAATCCGTAACCATTTTCTCAATTCCAAACAATCCATGGCACACACTATCAAAGCCGGAAAGACACATCTATTCCATCCAACATAATTTCCGTCTGCTATCAACAAGAGATTAAGGGTGATCAGTTCCTCAATTTGTCAATAGACAGCCGACAATCACGATGGGGCATAAACCGTCTTTACCAAACTATAATAACATTTCTTACATCCTGTACACAAAACTACCTAAGGCACAAATCCTTAGTTGACATAAACCTTACCTCCGCATCCCCTTCGGAACTGAGAACAACATTGTCCGAACAACACTTACAATCTTGCAATTCACAATACACTGAGCCAACGCTCCACACCTGAAGCAACATGGAGAAGTACCAACTTCTCCCCCACTTATCTCAAACTCAATCCTGAAAACAAAGGATTAGAAAACCCAGAAAGTACTGACAGTGTTCCACACACCTATCACGTACTAAGAGATAAACAACAACGACAGTATTCAACTGTCACACCAACTGACTCAATAGCTTGGCCGGACGGACCGACCTGCTCTGATACCACTAATGTAACACCCCAATTCCCCATCATAAATAAATAACAATTAATAAAATCAGAGTAACTAAAAAATTTATTTTTTTCGACAGGAAACATGGATGTCACACTTAAATGAACAAAATACGATCCCTGCTCAACATTTTTGATACATAACACAAAGGGAAACTTTTCCTTACAAAAGGATGGTCAATTATGGAATAAAGCGGAAAGATCCATAATTGACTTGTTTTACAAAATAAACTGTTTCAGAACCTCTACTATATACAAAAGTACTACCAAATATATATACAACAATTATATACATATAAATATAATCATTCCCCGACTCCCGTGCTACGTATCAGAGCAGACACCAAGACCGACAACGGAACGGAGGACTAATCTTCACAAAAGCCTCCACGCCTCTAAAGCTGACAATCTGCACTATGCCATAAAAAGCATATTCCAGCAGAAGGGTGAGAAATATTATCATAATAACGTTGCATATAATTATATATATCTCAACATATAATACACATATACCACATTCTCACCACGACTTATCACGATGCACATATCTATACACATAACATCAACATCTACCATAAGTCATTTACACGGCATAACAATCCGTAATTTAACACATCAAATCCCATAGGCATATCCATTCATGCTCAAATACATGTATCACTAATACATATCAATTCATTTAACATAAACACATATAGTCACGTTTATCCATCCATGCACACAAACACCCAGCAGATTCTCCACGGAATCTAACATCTCAATGATGTTCAGCAGACTCTCCACGGAATCTATATTCAGTAGATTCTCCACGGAATCTATATTCAGCAGATTCTCCACGGAATCTATATTCAGCAGATTCTCCACGGAATCTATATTCAGCAGATTCTCCACGGAATCTAACATCTCAATGATGTTCAGCAGACTCTCCACGGAATCTATATTCAGCAGATTCTCCACGGAATCTATATTCAGCAGATTCTCCACGGAATCTATAATCGGATTCTCATTTGAATCGGTCAACACAAGAATGCATATTATGACACTCTTGAAATGCATACCTATTCACCCACACAGTCATGCATTTATCACAGAACAATCACATACATTCACATCAATTGTGCCAAACGGCAACCGAACGTTTTCACAAATAACCAAACAATTCGATTTACGGTTTACCGGAAAAGTTGGTGAAAAGTATGCTAAAAATATAATTTCTTATCACCATCAATTAATACATCTCAATACCTTCAATTCGATATAAAGAACTCTCAAATCCGATAAACAACGAACAAGTTATGAATATTTCAAACTAACGCAAAAACATAAACCGGACGCCCGACACTACGAAACGGTTCGTAAAAACTGTACCGATTGGACCAAGTTCAGACCCCAAAACTATTTTTCCTAGAAAGAACATCTCATTATCTTCCCAACGCTTCGAACGGGGATCAAAACCGACTTACGGTTCAAGAGATATGAATTTCCGAAGTTTCCCCGACAAACCAGAATTTCTGTTTCAGCACAGTAGGTATCGATCCCTAACTCGCATGTATCGATCCCTGCTGTAGTAAAAATTCCATTTTTCCCAATTTTCACAGTAGGGATCGATCCCTGGGGTTATGTATCGATCCCTAACCCTGTTTTTCACAAAAAACCAGATTTTCTCAATTACACCTATGCTGTATTTTTCCGGAATGTCCGAAAACTCGACTAAATCGAATAATTTCACCGAAACAAACATATACGCCCAACCACCCAATACATAAGAACAATTTAGAACACCTAAACGAAATTTCTACAACGTTCGATTTTTCGATTAAATTTCAACCGTTCAAAAACCAGAATTTTCAAACCTCGCCAAATCGAATAAAAAGCACGACATACGACGACCTAACCTTCCTCGATACAACTACGTAATTTATTTCGAATTCTAACCGTGAAAACATCGTTTTCTATCAATTTCCTATAATTCGACCTAAACGGAAACAACAACGGAAACATACCGAAAACTAACCGAAACATAACCAAACTTCGTGAAACTTCAAACAGCAGCTCACATACATATAACCAACCAACACATGTATTTATACGACTTTCCGACCGTAGAAACATCGATTTCTATCGATTTCGTCCGATACGGCATAAACGGAAACATATAAAAACCAACCAAAATATTCATACAAAACTCATACATAATCATACACAAAGTTATAATAACAATATTTCACACCCTTACCCGATTAAATCGTGTTTGAAAAGTCGGTTGAATCAATTCTTTCTCTCCAAGTTTTCTCCCTTTTTTCTTCTTTTCTTTCTCTTTTCCTTCTTCTTCCCTTTCTCTCTATTTTTCTGTTTTTCTTCTTTTCTCTCTTTTTCTCTCAACTTTTCTATTTAAACAAAATATCTACCCAAATGACCAAAATACCCCTACACTCAAATATCTCGCAAACGCTCTCAAAATGCGATAAAACATAATAACGATGAAAAATAACATTTTGTCAAATAAAAGTCAATAATAAAATAATATAAAACCAAAACCAATTAAATATACTCTATTAAATAATTCTAACAAAAACTGGGGCGTTACAAACCTACTAACCATTCCAACTGCATAGCAAATATCAGGTCTAGTATTACACAAATACCTCAGAGAACCAACCAACTGTTTGAAGGTTGTAGCATCCACATCCTCACCATCAGAATCAGAATCTAGTTTCTGATTTGTATCTGTAGGCGTGATAGCAGCCTTACAATTCTGCAGCTTAAATCTCTTCAGAAGTTCTCGTTCATACTTCAGCTGATGCAAAATGATACCTTTCTCAGAATATCTGAACTCCATCCCTAGAAAGTATGTCATTTTACCGAGATCAGTCATTTCAAACTCATTCATCAGCACCTTCTTGAACTTAGCTAATTCTTGTTCAGAACTTCCGGTCAGCAATATGTCATCAACGTACAAACACACCAGAATCATATTGCCTTCAGAAATATGCTGAACATAAACACCGTATTCCATCTCACATTTCTGAAAACCCTGCTTCTTGAAAAATGAATAAATCTTCTGATTCCAAGCTCTGGGCGCTTGCTTCAATCCATACAAAGCTTTATGTAGTCTGTACACCATCCCTTCCATATTCTCTTTCACAAATCCAGGAGGTTCTGACACATAAACTTCTTCTTCTAATGGACCGTTCAGAAATGCAGATTTCACATCCAAATGCATCAGAGGCCAATTCCTGTTAGCAGCTATTGCAATCACCAATCTGATTGTTTCATGTCTTGCTACAGGTGCAAACACTTCAGAATAATCCAGCCCAGGTTTCTGCAGAAATCCTCTTGCTACCAACCTCGCTTTGTATTTGCCAATTGATCCATCTGGCTTTAGCTTCTGCTTGAAAACCCATCTGACGCTGATGGCTTTCTTGTCATTTGGAAGTACTGTCAGCTTCCAAGTCTTGTTTCTCTCTATGGCCTCAAGTTCTTCTTTCATGGCCTTTAGCCAGAACTTCTGCTTGAGAGCCTCTTCTGTACTCACAGGTTCAGAGTCTACTAACATGGCACACTGAATAATCTCTCCCTCAGAATCTACTTCAGTGTCTTCCAACATGTCAAACTCTTCAAATCTTTTAGAAATGGTTCTGATTCTCTGTGGCCTCTGACCTCGTTCAGAACTTTCTCCGGATGCTTGAACCTCAGAAGTTCTGTCCTCAGAAGTTTCTCCTTCAGAAGCTCTTGCTCCAGAAGGTTGACTTCCTCCAGAACCTTGACCACCTTCAGAATCTGGCATATTCCCAGAATCTGAATCACCACCAGAATCTGGATCATCATCAGAGTCTGGATAATCAGAATCACCTTCATCTTCTGAGTCTCCTTCAGAGTCAGAATCACCATCAGTTTCAGAAACTCTTATTTCTGACCTTTCTTCAGAAGTTCTCACATCAGAATCAGATTGAGACTTATCCCAATTCCAAACTTCTGATTCCTTCATAATAACGTCTCTGCTGAACTCAACTTTATTAGTTTCTGGACAATAAAGCTTGTACGCACCCATACTGTGGTACCCTACCAGTAACATTACTTTGCTTCTATCATCCAGCTTCTGTCTTCTAGCTTCTGGAACATGTTTATAACAAACAGAACCAAACACCTTCAGATGACTAACACTTTGTTTTTCTCCAGTCCACTTCTGAATAGGAACTATTTCCTTCAGCTTCTTCGTTGGACATCTGTTGAGCACATATGCTGCGGTGGCAACAGCTTCTCCCCAGAAGTTCTGAGGAAGCTTCTTCTCCTTCAGCATGCTTCTCACCATATCAAGCAAAGTACGATTTCTTCTTTCAGCAAGACCATTGTGTTCTTCTTTCAGCAAGACCATTGTGTTGAGGAGTGTAAGGAGCAGTAACCTCATGCTCAATTCCATTCTCCTCACTGAACTTCTGAAACTCTTTGGAGTTATACTCACCCCCACCATCGGTTCTGAGAATCTTCAGAGTTTGACCACTCTGATTCTGAACCTTCATTCGGAACTTCTTGAATTCAGCAAACACCTCGTGTTTGAACTTAATAAGGGATACCCATATCATTCTCGTGAATTCATCAACAAATGACACGAAGTATTTATTCCCTCCGATCGATTCTACTGGAAATGGACCACACACATCAGAATGTACTACTCCCAAGGCATGTTTTGCTCTTGGAGCAACTTCTGACGCAAATGGAAATCTTGGTTGCTTTCCTTCCATGCACACTTTGCATGACTTCTCAGGCTTCTTAATTGCAGGAATTCCATGTACCAGCTTCTTCGAATTCAGATGTTTTAAGCTTCTGAAATTCAGATGACCAAATCTTCTGTGCCACAACTCACTTTCTTTCACAACACTTGTTGCACTAAGACATTCAGAGTCAGAAGTTCTGACATTCACCTTGAATGTTCTATTCCTTCCCTGTTCTGACTCCATAATCAGCTTCTGATTACAGTCATACAACTTCAGAAGATTGTCCTTCATGGTAACTGAAAAACCTTTCTCAATTAATTGTCCCACGCTCATCAGATTGCTTTTGATGCCAGGTACATACCATTCTGAATCAATGCTGTTTTCCCATTATTCAGAACAACTCTGACATTTCCCATACCTTCAACGTTAAGATATTTGTCATCAGCACATCTGATCTTTGTCCTCTTCTCAGAATCAAAATCAACCAGCCATTTCTTATTTCCAGTAAGATGATTTGAGCAACCAGTGTCCATATACCACCAGTCTGTCAAATTCGTATCATCAGATTCAGAAGCCATCAGTAGCACAGATTCATCATCAGAACTTCTGGCTATATTTGCTTCTTCTGACTTCCTTTCCTTGTTTGACCAACAATCTCTAGCAAAGTGACCAAACTTCTTGCAACAGTAACATTAGATCTTCTTCTTGTCATACTTCTCTTTTCCCTTCTGAGCATTCTTTTGCCTATCAGAAGTTGAGGTTTCTGACTTCTGACCACCATCATATCTTCTCTGCTTCTGATGCTTCTTATCAGAAAATGCTTTCAGAGCCTGCTGCTCTACTTCCCTTTCAAAAGTTCTCTCAGTCAGACGCAACTCTTGCGCTTCTAGACTGCTTTGCAGCTCTTTAATTCTCATGGTGCTCAGATCTTTAGAATGTTCTATTGCTACCACAATGTAATCAAATTGAGGAGTAAGGGATCTCAATACCTTCTCAATGATTACTTGTTCAGAAAGAGTTTCTCCACACGCCTTCATCTCATTAGTGATCAGAATCACTCTGCAGATGTACTCAGAAACTTTCTCATTGTTCTTCATGTTGAGATTCTCGTACTGCTTACGTAGAGACTGAAGCTTCACCTTCTTCACTGATGCGTCACCACCGTAACATCTGACCAGTGTGACCCATGCCGCCTTCGCCGTCGTTGAATCTGCAATTTTCTCAAACACATTCGCATCCACACATTGATGGATGTAGAACAATGCTTTCTGATCTTTCTTCCTTGTATCCTTCTGCGCGTTCTTCTGCTCCTCCGTCGCATCTGCTGCTACCGGAACATAACCTTCGGTGACAAGATCTAGAACATCTTGAGCACCGAACAGTACTCGCATTTGAATCATCCAACGATTCCAGTTTTTGCCATCAAATACTGGAAGCTTGGTGTTCATGCCGCCGCCGCCGTTCATCATCTTCAACCTTGTACAGTACACTCAGAACTTACCACACAGTGTTTCCCAACCCACAGAATCACAAATTTATGATTCTGATCAGAATTTCGTTCAAGATTCAACACAAATCAAGAACCAAAATTCAATCCCACAAGAAAGCCTCACGTTTCACTCGTGTTTCCCGTTGATCCGAACCGGAGCTCTAGATACCACTTGTTGGTGTACAAGGTGAAAATAGTGATGAAAAGGAGAGAATATATTAAAATAGAATGACGGTTACAAATGATAAGGATACAATGATTGGAATGACATCTACACTACCCTATTTATAAGCTAAAAAACTAGGGTTACAAGACAATAATAAAATACTAAAATACCCTATAACAAACTTGGTCACCAAGTTTATGAATATTAATTAAAATATAAATTATTAATTCCTAATAAATTTTACAGCCAGATCCATAAACTCTATGCCAGTTACTCCTGCTGACGGTGGGTGTCATCCTATGATGGAAAGCGTCGCATGCTATCTTGTTTCGGTCATAAAGTCAATGGAGATGAACGTTGATGATGGAGATCGTGTATTTTCATTTTCAGCAGAAACGGAGAGGACAATGGAGATGTTAGAGAGCATATTTGCATTGAAGTCCGAAAAGTATGCCGACCCTTCTTTGCATCATTTTTTCATGATGAATAATTGGAGGTATTTAGAAATTGAAAACCAAAGAAAGGTATTGGATACTGCAATTTTTGGCAATGTTTGGTTCCAAAAGAACAGAGCAAAAGTACAAGAAAAGCTTGAACTCTATCAAAAAAGTTCATGGGATAAGGTTTTGGAATATTTGAAGTTGGATATAAATGAGTCCACGGAACCTAATATTGCAGTAAATGCGATGAAAGAAAAGCTCAGTTTGTTTAACATGCATTTTACAGAGACATGCAGAGTTCAGTGCACATGGTCTGTTCATGATGAGAAGCTTAGGAAAGAAATAATTGAATCTCTCAAAAACATCTTGCTGCCAGCATATGGAATCTTCATAGGGAAGTTTCAGGATATTGTTAAAAACAATGCTGACGAGTATATTGAGTATGGAATGTTCGACTTTCATGATGTACTTGATAATTTGTTTCTTGGAAGCAAAACAGACAGATGAATCGTTTGATTTATGATCACAAATGTATATGTCCATTTTGTTTTGTTTTGTCCATATGTTTTTGTTTTCTTAATCTTTCAATGAAGTTATATTTATGTCAGAAAAAGAACATTCATGGTATTTCAAACGTAATTTAACACTTGTAATTCCGTTTGATCAGAAATGTATGCTGTGTTTTTTTAACTATTTCATTCTTTCATCAAAATAATTCCTTTGCCCCAATCCCTAACCATCAAATCCAATAACTCTCTATGTTTAACCTTTGAACTATTGAGTATGACTCATAGTCACAGAAAAAAGGCAAAAAAAAAGCGGGAGAAGTTGTGCTTGACGTTTATGGTTTATAAATATACTTGAAATCTTAACCGTATTATCGCCGTTGACACTCTTATCGCATTACCAGAACTTTAACAGGAGACGCCGCCTACCGCCTGTCGACCTTATTGTCAGGAAAACTTTCGATATAAGGAGTTGGTTGCTTAGTTGAATCATTGACTAATGCCAAAAATAGGTCAAGAAGGGAACACTCACATTGAGTTAAGAGCAATCATGCGTGAGAGAAACACAACCAATTCACCCAAATATTTTTGAACTTTTTCAAATGTTAAGAATGTTCTCAGGTTATTGTCACAATGATGATGATTTTTATTTGTCATGCTAAATATCGGATGAAGTTATACTTGTGTAAGTTCATAATTTACAATCTACATGGATATGTTTTATTTAAATCTGCAACCTTTACTAAGTGCAAGCTCTGTTGTATGCTTAATGGAGTCTTTATTTTAAAACTTTGAAGTTAGTCACTTAATTATGGTGCATTAGGCCAAAGATTCAGAACAATAAAACTGGCAAAACTCATGATTTTGATGATTGAATATATGTCATATCTTGTTCTGACATAATTCTGGGCTGTAGTACCCTTTTCTAAGTGCTTGTATCTTATGGGAAATTTTTATTTGATGTCTTTCTAAGCATGTCCTTATAAATGTTTCTAATCTTAAAAGAGCTGTCGAGAGAGTATAATAACATAGTTTGTGACAATCAAATTTGTATTTCAATTACACAACAAATACAAACAAACTTGTTAAAATTAATGTGTTGTAAGTGTTGGAACTAGGGTTCAAGAAAGATGGGAATTTTAAAGAAGAAGAAGAAGAGAGAGAGAGAGAGAGAAAACTATATTGCAGAATTGTGAAATTGTATTAACTGTATAAAACTGTATCAAGTTGTATCAAATTACAAACTAGAAGACCCTTTATATAAGTCATCACGGCCCAGGCCCAAAACTACATTTCGACACAAACTCTTTATCAGCTATATTCGACTCTGTCGAATACAGCTGACTTACAATGTACAACAACTATTCGACTGAACATATACTACTTCGACCAAAACCTATACACCTTAGACTTCGACAAAACATTGAATTACACTTCCAACACACCCCCTAATTCATGTTGTCGAGACTTCTCATCCCGATGCTTCTCTTCAATTCGTCGAATCTGACTCTTCCCAGAGGTTTGGTGAGTATATCAGCTAGTTGAACTTCTGTCTTGCAATACTCCAGTTCCAGCTTCCCTTTGTTGACTTGATCTCTCAGGAAATGATACCTCCTCTCAATGTGTTTGCTTCGACCATGGCTCATTGGGTGATTCGCCAGGTTGATAGCTGATTTGTTGTCTATTAACAACTTTACTTTCTTCGATTCCATTATCTTGAGTTCTTCAAGCAACATTTCAATCCATGCTGCCTGGCACGCAGCATATGATGCAGCTACATATTCAGCTTCACATGAGGACAAAGCCACAATGCTTTGTTTTCTTGAGCTCCAAGATATTGGGGCTCCTTCGATCATAAAGATGTAGCCTGCAGTACTCTTCCTTTCGTCTTGATCTCCGCTGAAATCAGAATCAGTGAACCCATAGACTCCTGCATTTGTACTATCTTTCGACTTCCTTGACATCAACACACCATGATCAATCGTTCCCTTTATGTATCTCAGCACCCTCTTCACAGCAGTGAGATGACATTCTTGGGGTTTCTCCATAAATCGACTTAACACTCCAACACTTTGACATATATCAGGTCTAGTGTTGCACAAATATCTCAAGGAACCAATGATTTGTTTGTACAGAGTTGCACTTACAAACTCATCATTAGTTTCCTTCTTCAACTTTGCTCCAGTTTCTAATGGTGTGGTTGCTGTATTACAGTTGCTCATCTTGAATCTTTTCAAGATGTCTTGAGCATACTTCTTCTGGTGTAAAAATATTCCTTCACCTGTGTCCTTAAATTCCATCCCTAAGAAATATGCCAACTTCCCTAGGTCGGACATTTCAAACTCTTGCATTAGCTTCGACTTGACTTTCTTTATCTCAGCTTCGTCTGCTCCTGTGATTAACAAATCATCGACATAGAGACATAGAATGATTCGATTGACACCGTCAACATCATTCACATACACTCCATGTTCAGAGACACAATTTGTGAAACCTGCTTCATTCAGAAAACTATCTATTCGTTTATTCCAAGCTCTAGGAGCTTGTTTCAAACCATAGAGAACCTTCCTTAATCTGTACACCTTCGACTCCTGCCCTTTGATGTCGAATCTTGGCGGTTGAGTAACATAGACCTCTTCCTCTAATGGTCCATTCAGAAATGCTGACTTTACATCCAACTGATGTATCTTCCACCCTCGATAAGCAGCTGTTGCCACAACAATTCTGATTGTCTCCAACCTTGCAACAGGTGCATAAACCTCGTCGAAGTCAATGCCCTGTTTCTGCAGAAAACCTCTAGCCACTAATCTTGCCTTATACTTGGCAATCTCACCATTTGGTCTTCGTTTCAACTTGTAAACCCATTTTACGTCAATTGGCTTCTTGTTGGATCTTTCGACAAGCTCCCAGGTCTTGTTCTTCTCAATAGCTTTGAGTTCTTCTTTCATAGCTTCACACCACTTTGAATCACTCATGGCTTGATCCAAATCAATTGGTTCTGCTTCAGCCATCATCATGGCTTCTTCGATTAAGTCACCATCTGCATCAACTGCTTGGTCTGGAAATCTCTCATATCCAGATAGTCTTGTCGACTCAGTTCTTGTTCTATTCGATCTTCTTGTATTCTGCTCAGGTTGTTCTTCATTTCGACTGGTTGAAGCTTTATCCTGTTCACTTCGACTGGTTGAAGCCTCATTCTGTTGATCTTCTTCAAACACAGTTGTGACTGTATCTGACTCCTGTCGAACTAAAGTTTGACTCCAGTCCCACCCTTTGCTTTCATCCACAAGAACATCTCGACTGATCACTAGTTTATCATCGTTTGGTGAATACAGTTTGTATGCACCAGTCGAATGATACCCTATTAACACCATAGCTTGACTTCGATCATCCAGTTTTGTTCTCAATTGTTCAGGTACATGCCTGAAGCATATTGATCCAAAAACTCTAAGATGACTAACATTTGGTTTCTCACCTGTCCAAGCTTCATAGGGAGTCTTCTCGACTAGCTTCTTCGTTGGACATCTATTCAGAATGTATACTGCTGTCGAAGCTGCTTCAGCCCAAAATCTCTTTGGTACCTCTTTAGCCTTCAACATACTTCTCGTCATATTCAGTACACTTCTATTCTTCCTCTCAGCTATGCCATTATGTTGAGGTGTATAGGGTGCAATAACCTTATGCTCTATACCTTCCTCTTCACAAAATCTAGCAAACTCTCGAGAGACATATTCACCACCACCGTCAGTTCTCAGTTTCTTTAGCTTGCAGCCACTTTGCTTTTCGACAAGCAACTTAAACTTCTTGAACTTTGTGAATACTTCATTCTTACTTTCAATCATATAAATCCACATATATCTGGTGAATTCATCGATGAAAGTTAAGAAGTAACGCTTTCCACCATTCGACCTAACTTCAAAAGGTCCACACACATCAGAATGAACTAGCTCCAGTTTTTGCCTTGATCTTATGGGCAAGTCATATTTGAATGCTTTTCTGGCCTGCTTTGCTTTGCAACATTCTTCACATACCTGCTTTGGTTCCTTCAACTGCGGTAAACCAAACACCATTCTTTTCTGGTTGAGCATGCCTAAACTTTTGAAGTTTAGATGTCCATACTTGTGGTGCCATAGCCAATTCTTGTCTTCTTCAGTCATTGAAGCAAGACACTTATGATCTGATGTGTTGAGTTCAACTTTGAAGGTTTTGTTTTCTGCCATAGGTGCTTTCATTATCAACTTCCCATCAGCCCTATGTACCTTCATGTGATTCTTCTCTAACTTCATATTGAAGCCTTTTGCAAGTAATTGACCTACACTTATCAAATTACTTGTCATTGCTGGTACATACAATACATCAGTGATAGTTGCTCTTCGACCATCCTTTCTGATAATCGAAATATCTCCTTTACCACCTAATTTGATGTGCCTGCCATCTGCGAACTTTATAACCTTTTCGACTGATTCATCTAAGTTGGTAAACCAGTTTTTATTGCCAGTCATGTGGTTGCTGCATCCTAAATCTAGATACCACATGTTAGTTCGCTTAGTGTTCGACTGAGTGTTGACCATCAGCAACACATCATCAGAATCACTATCTCTAGCTCGTGCATATTGGGCTTCATCACTATCTTTTGCTTTTGCCTTCTTTCTTCTTCGACAATCTCGAGCATAGTGACCAAAACCTTGACAGTTGTAACATTGCACGTCCTTCATGTCTTTCTTAGTCGAATCAGTCTTCTTGCTTGACTTCTCATCATTAGCAACATTCTTTGACTGCTTCAATTTCTCTTTTCCAGATTTCTTGGTGAATCTTGATTGCAGCGCCTTTTCAGTCACCATCTCTCTTTCTGAGTTTCTCTGCTTCAATCTCATCTCATGAGCCTCTAAAGAAGCTTGAAGTTCTTCTAACTTCATCTCAGAAAGATTCTTGGACTCTTCTATTGTCACTACAAAGTAATCAAAATCTGCTATTAAAGATCTTAATACCTTCTCAATCTTTTGCAGATCAGTGAGTGATTCACCACATGCCTTCATCTGGTTTGTTAACATCACGATTCTTGAGAAGTATGCCGAAACTGATTCATCTTCTTTCATCTGAATCATCTCGTATTGCTTCCTCAAGGTCTGCAACTTCACCTTTTTCAATTTCTCATCTCCACCATACAAGCTCTTTAACTTTTCCCAAGCTTCTTTTGTCGATTCTTCTTCAATAATCTTTTCAAACACGTTTGGATCCACACACTGGTGAATCAAGAACAATGCTTTGCCATCTTTCTTTCTTTGATCTTTGTGCACAGCTTTCTGCGCCTCATCTGCATCTGCCCCCAATTCCGATACTCCATCATTGAAGATTTCAACAACATCTTGAAATCTGAAAATGACCTTCATCTGCGCCACCCACCGTTGGTAGTTTTCGCCTTTGAAAACTGGTAGATTCGCTGGAAATTGTGTGGACGTTGTTGTTCCGTTTGCCATTAGAATCTCTCTGAATCGCAACCGGGCTCTGTAATACCAATTTGTTGGAACTAGGGTTCAAGAAAGATGGGAATTTTAAAGAAGAAGAAGAAGAAGAGAGAGAGAGAGAGAAAACTATATTGCAGAATTGTGAAATTGTATTAACTGTGTAAAACTGTATCAAGCTGTATCAAATTACAAACTAGAAGACCCTTTATATAAGCAATCACGGCCCAGGCCCAAAACTACATTTCGACACAAACTCTTTATCAGCTATATTCGACTCTGTCGAATACAGCTGACTTACAATGTACAACAACTATTCGACTGAACATATACTACTTCGACCAAAACCTATACACCTTAGACTTCGACAAAACATTGAATTACACTTCCAACAGTAAGCACCACTATTTTTAATAAGCATTATGAGAGAATTGTAATCACTACGTTATAATTATTATATTTATTTAGATTTATGGTAGAGTTGTATCATTGAGATTGAGAGAACCAAAAAGTCATCATCTTGATTACTAACTTATTATCTTCTATGTCGATTTCCTTCAAGCCTATATAAAGGTTTTGTAATGCTAAGTTGTATGCAAGAGCATAAAACAAAGAGTGTATGGTGAATTCAATAAAATTGGAGTATTTCAAGCCTAACCTCCACCAGTGGAAGCTCAGTAAAAAACGTGACGAAAAAATATTTTCTTACTCAAAATCTGCAACAATATATTTTATCACATACCACCTCTAGAATACCACCAACAATGTGGTATCAGAGCTGTAGATCCTTGCAGCGGCAACATGTTAGTATAGTAATAGTGGGGGTGTTTTAATCGTCTCCACAGGGATTGCTGCGATACGTTAAGTTCAATGGTTTCAAAAGGTTCTTAATTGTTGTTAACATAAATTTGTAGCAAGGAGTAATTGGTGACAAAGAGTTTGTAAAAGTTTTGATAAAAGCATGTCAAGGTTAGGTTTCGCTAATCCTTTTCACGTATAAACAAATAATCAAGCATATGAACTCGGTTTCCGACCAATACAACCGCGTATCCTCCCGACTAAGTTTATGTCTAAAGCGAAGTCGTGAGTATCGTTGTTTAGACCGTCAGATGATGTCTCATGCTAACAATCTAAACAACAATCATTAAGATCAACACAATGCGAATAGCAAATCCCAAATCTATGTCTAGAGTTTGGTTTTTAAGAGATGAAATTGTTAGGTCATGATTTGTAGAATCTATGTCTAGAGCAATACAAATCACACATGGAGCATTAAGAGAAAACAACATCATCTATATTGATCAAAGACTTTGTTCATATACAATAGATAAAATGCAATACATAAAATCAAGATCAACTACATCTAACCTCAACATTGAGTGTTTAGCTACCACTTCTCATGGTAGTTTGGATAACAAGTAAAGAGAGGAGTTGAATGAACATCCACGTCGAATAATCGAGAATGGATGTGACTTCAGCTTCTCCGAGTGAAATTACAATCTTCAATGATCAAAATACTAAAAATTATGATTTTTGCTTAAAATGGACAAGAGATCCTTCTTACATAAAGTGAAAATCTATTTATACAAATAAAATCTCAGCACCCTTCGCCTAGCGAATGAACTAAAACATGGCACTTTAAGTGCCTCAGACTTAAACCGCCCACTAGAATTATCGTGGGTTCGCTAGGCGAACCAAATCACTCGCGAAGCGAGCCTTCGCTACCACACTCGCCCCAGCGAAGTTTGGGTGTTTTCAAAAGTGGAACTTTCTGCCACCCTTCGCTGGCACCTTCGCCTAGCGAGCACATCAGCGAGCCTTCGCTGGCTTCCTCGCCCAGCGAATTTACCCAGTTTTCCTACTGTAAGTTTTTGCAACTTCCTGCCACCCTTCGCTGGCACACTCGCTAACGTTCGCTAGGCGAACCTTCGCTGGTTGCTTCGCCAACACTCGCATAGCGAATGCTGTTGTTGATTTCTTCCTTCAATGGCAACTTGCTTCCATTCCTTGTGTATCACAATCTTGATCTTTTTATGCCTATTCCTGCACATTAGCACACAAATTACAAGCACCACAAGTATATTTCAATGAATGCACAACAACATCATTCCACACTAAAATCAACATATTCCACATGGAAAGAAATGAAAAATGCCAAGTAATTCATACAAATATATATCATGTTTGACATCTAACACAACAAAAGCAACAAAAAATATGGCTTCCACAAGCAACTCTTCCATAACTTATAGCAATGTTAAAGTTCCTTTATTTAAAGGCGAGAATTATGATTTTTGGTCTGTTAAAATGGAGACTTTATTCACCTCTTTGGATGTCTTGGAGTTCGTCCAAAACGGATATGAAGAACCAAGACCAACAGAAGCTGGAGAATCAAAAGAAAAGACTGAAGAATCAAGCCAACGACTTGAAGAATTGAAGAAGAAGAAGATTACATATGCTGGAGTTTTCGGGATAATTCAAATATCAATCTCTCTATCCATTTTCCCAAGGATTATTAGAGTAAAAACATCAAAAGAAACATGGAATATTCTACAACAAGAGTTTGAAGGAGACTCGAAGGTGAGAAATGTGAAACTTCAATCTTTTAAGAGAGACTATGAAAATGAAAGAATGAAAGAGAAAGAGAGTTTGAATGAATACTTTAATAGACTCTCTGAATTGGTGAATCAAATGAAGTCACATGGAGATAAAATAGATGATCGCAGAATTGTTGATAAAATTCTGATTAGTTTAATAGAAAAATTTGATCCTATGGTGGCTGTTATAGAAGAAACTAAGGACCTATCAAGTATGTTTGTTCAAGGGTTGATGAGGTCTTTGAGATCCTACGAGCGAAGGTTGTTACGACACTCTAAAAAATTAGATGAGAGTGTCTTTCAATATAAACTCAACATTCAACCCAACAATGGCAAAAATAAGCCCCCAATACAAAATAGAGGTGAGTCTTCTAGAGGTGGTAGATTTGGAAGAGGCAGAGGCAGAGGAAGAAACTCACGATGAAAAGGAAGAGACGCGAATGATGGAAGATGACATGAAGGAGCATTAAATAAATGGTGTAAAATTTGTAAGAGTAAAACTCATGACGAGAAGGATTGTTGGAACAAGGGCAAACTACAATGTCACAGTTGCGAGAGATTCAGGCATATTCAAAAGGATTGTCGTTTTGCCAATCAACAACACGCTTTATTTGCAGAAGGAGAAAATGGTGAAGGTAATTTGTTCTTTGCTTATCAAAAAGTATTTCAAGAAGATAAAAATGTGTGGTATTTGGATAGCAGTTGTAGCAATCATATGACCGGAAAGAAAGAAACTTTTATCAACATTGATTCTTCATTTGGCTCAAAAGTTAAATTGGGCAATGAAGAACATGTTGAAGTAAAAGGAAAAGCATTGGAGTTACAACAAAGCAAGGAAGCAAAGTCATTCATGACACTCTTTATGTGCCAGAGTTAGATGAGAATTTGTTAAGCATTGGACGGCTTTTGGAGCATGGCTATTTTGTAAATTTTGAGTATCGAGAGTGCATATTTTTTTATTCAAAGAGAAGAAGTGTTACTGTTGTAAAAATGACTAGCAATAGAAGCTTTCCACTTTCTCTTAATTATGAGAAAATTTTCAGTATGATGGCTAGAGAAGATAATGAGTCTTGTTTGTGGCACAAGAGACTTGGGCACTTGAACTAAAATAGTCTCAAGTTGCTTTATCAAAAGAAGATGGTGTATAGGCTGCCAATAATTGAAGAAAAATCTGGTGCGTGTGAAGGATGTATGCTTGGCAAAAACCACCTCCAACCATTTCCAAAGGAAAGAGCATGGAGAGCCAAACAAGTGTTGAAACTTCTACACATAGATGTGTGTGGCCCTATGAATACTTTGTCTCATGGCAACAACAGGTACTTTATCTTGTTTATTGATGATTTTACCCGCATGACATGGGTATATTTTATGAGACAAAACTGTGAAGTTTTTGTAAATTTTAAGAAGTTTAAAGTTTTTGTTGAGAAACAAATTGGTAGGTTTATAAAAATGTTGAGAAGTGACAGGGGGAAGGAGTACACCTTAAATGACTTTCACAAATTTTGTGAAGATGAAAGTGTTGAAATACAGCTCACTGTTGGCTATACACCTCAGTAAAATGGTGTATCTGAAAGAAAGAACCAAATCGTGATGGAGATGGCGAAGTCTATGCTACTTGAAAAAGGTTTTTCTAAAACCTTTTGGCCCGAGGTTGTTAATACTGTTGTGTATTTGCTTAATAGATGTCCAAAAAAGGTTGTATGGAACAAGACTCCATTTGAAGATTGGAGTGGAAGAACACCTTTAATTAACCACCTTAAATTTTTTTGGGTGTGTTTGTTAATGCTCGAATTCCTAAACAAAATAGGACAAACTGGAAGAAACAAGTGAAGGATGTGTCTTTATTGACTATAGTGCCATGTCAAAGGGCTATAGAGTTTACAACTTGAAGACAAACAAGGTGATAATTAGTCGTGATGTTATATTTGATGAAAAGGCTTCTTGGAATTAGGAAGAAGACAAAATGAAGGAGAAAACAGTCCCTGTAATTTTATAACAACAAAATTCAGCACCTGAAAATGAGCAACCAACCCCATGTATACCAAGTTCTTCATCCTCTCCAAGTTCACCAATTTCAAGTTCATCATCTCCCAGCTCAACTCCAATAAAATTGAAGGACCTGAGTGATATTTATGCAAGGTGCATTTATTGTGTTGTGGAACTAGAAAATTTTGATGAGGCAATCAAAGAAGATGTTTGGAGGAATGCAGTGCAAGAAGAAATACATGCAATTGAGAAGAACAACACATGGCAGCTAGTTGAAAAACCAAATAAAAAAGAAGTTATTTAAGTAAAGTGGGTGTACAAATTGAAACATAATCTAAATGGTTCAATCCAAAGAGCCAAGGCTAGATTAGTAGTCAAAGGCTATGCACAACAACCTGCAATTGACTATAGTGATACTTTTGCTCCGGTTGCACGTTTGGACACCGTGAGAACAATCATTGTATTAGTAGCTCAAAAAGGTTGAAATTTATACCAACTTGATTTGAAGTCAGCTCTCTTGAATGGAGAATTAAAAGAAAAGGCGTATGTGTAGCAACCTCAAGGCTTTGTGACTAAAGGCCAAGAGGAAAAAGTTTACAAGTTGAAGAAAGCTTTCTGTGGGTTGAAACAAGCCTCTAGAGCATGGTATAGTGAAATTGACAACTACTTCATTCAGCAAGGATTTCAAAGAAGTTAAAGTGAGCCTACCTTATATATGAATCATCAAGTTATTTTTACTAAATCACTACCAAGAGGAAGATTTCAACAACTTAGAGAAGCAATGGGAGTTAAAGAATAATACATTAAGGGGGAGTGTTGAAAGTAATGTGTTGTAACCGCCACTATCTTTAGTAAGCATTATGAGAGAATTGTAATCACCGCATTATAATTATTGTCTTTATGTAGATTTATCGTATAGTTGTATCATTAAGATTGAGAGATCCAAAGAGTCCTCATCTTGATTACCAACTTATTGTCTTCTCTGTCAGTTTCCTTCAAGCCTATATAAATGTTTTGTAATGCTAAGTTGTATGCAAGAGTATGAAAAAAAAGAGTGTATGGTAAATTCAATAAAATTGGAGTATTTCAAGCCTAACCTCCACCAGTGGAAGTTCAATGAAAAAAGTGCCAAAAAAATATTTTCTTACTCAAAATCTACAACAATATGTTTTATCACATACCACCTCTAGAATACCACAAACAAAACTAAATTATGCAGCTTTATCCTCTATTTTGAGCTTTAGTTGATCCATTACTTCCTTGAAACAAATCATTGAGTGTTTCTTCAATATCATTCATTTGATACTTCACATATTTATCATCATTATATTTTCCAAGTTCCGGAACACTCTCAAACCTCCCAATAAAGTTTCCATAATCTGGCAGCAAGTTTCTCTCAATGGACACTCTAATGATTTCCCTAAGTTGTCATCTAAAATAAACCACAAAGACTGAACCCTGCATATTTCTTTAAATAATATGTTGAACGATTTGAGCTTCTTCTTCATTTTCTTCTTTACCATATTAGGAGGCAATTTTCCATTGTCGTCCAGCTTTAGAATCCTAGCACCTCACTCCATGAGATTTTCTGATATATTCATGATTGTACAAAACTTTTGTTTTGTGATTTTTCAAATTGCGAAAGGAATTGAAAGACCACTTAAGTTATACATTGACAGTAATCAGCTGTCCTATATTTCAACAATAAGAGGAGTTCAACTAAGTCAAAATATATTGATATCAAGTTCCTAGATGTTAAGAAAAGGGTACAAAGTGGACATATTTTCATAGAACACTTAGGGACAAACTACATGAAAGCAGGTCCTCTTACAAAAGGTCTTCCACCCAAGATCTTTCATGGGCACACTGCTCACATGGATGTTTTACATTTTGAGGAATCTTTAGTTTAGTGGGAGTTAGTCATTTATGAATTTTGTGTTCTACCTTTGGTATTATGTATGCGTACTCTGATTTTTAATATTTTATCTTGTTTGATATTTAACTATTTAACCTTTGTGCCAGTGTTTTAAAAATTGAACCGATCATCAAACCGACGAGAGTACTGGTTTACTGGTTCATTGGTTGAACCACTGGGTCATTGGTTGAATCGTATGGTTAAATCGGATTGAACCGAATAACTTGGTTGAATAAACTGGTATTTATAACAAAACTATATAGTTATTAAACCTATTGAAGCAGATGACTCGATCTCTAAAAAAATCACAACACCTACAAAATTTCAAAATTTTAAAATGTCTTAATTTTACAAGTTTGTTCTTTAAATTTAAATTCTAAATATAGTCATCACAAAAAAATACAAATTCAACTAAATTTTGAAAAAAGTTTAATTGCATCATAAACTAAATAACAAAATAACGGTTGGTGTCTAATAAATTTAATTCCAATGAGGGATAGTTGTTAATTCAAATAAGTTTTGAACAAAGTATGCTTATATTTTAATTTTAACTTTTGAAAAAAAAATATCAAAAGCGGCTAAAAAAAAGCAAGCATTTAATCCGTTGGTTTTCCAAAACCGCAAGTTCATCGGTTTTGGCCGGTTTTGACCAGTTCTGGCCGGTTCTCACTATTTCAATAGCTTACCTGATCTAACAATCAGAACACATCAATGAGCCCTTCGATTCCAGATTCAACAGGTTCGACCAACCGGTTTGATTTGTTTGTTAAAACATTGCTTTGTACAAAAGGATTATTTTGTTATTTTCATGCTACACATTTCATGATAAATTTGTCATTTAGGTATGTCATTATTAGAAATCATTTAAGGTTTAATTATGATTGATTTAACGAAAATCACTTTCGTTCTATGTACTGGCATAACTAATTGACGAAATTATTTGGATATACTTGAAGTATATAATACATTTTGAGCTCATAAAATCTAAAAAGTTACATATGTACCCTGTGAGAGATTGTTAGAATTTTGCGTCACAAATATAATATTACAAGTACTAGGATCATTATTTAATTAGGCAAAACTAAAGTAGTCTAATTGATATTAAGTCTATGACTAAAAACATATATGTTATGAAAGGTTATTGTGTGGATATCATAAGTCATTATTTTAATTTGATGAGGAGACAATTTAGAATATTGAAATCTAAATAGTACCTCTAAAGAAGTTATTTATATGGGTTATTGTCCATTTGTCGAAGTACCATTAATACCGTTTATCACGATTCCAAGGATAAACGCGTATTCGAGTATGAGTTCATAGGATATGAATTTATAGTAATGAACAGATCTAACACTAAATCCTTTTAGATGGGAGCATATATTTGTGTAAGAATCTATGTGGCTCCTTCACATTTCAATTTACCACTTGAAAGCGAAAACTCATCACTATGATCGTACTTATCGGGATCACATAGAGGAAGAAGGAAACCCTGTATGAATACATCGGTCAATTCACGAAGGTTGCAGTAGCGGTGGCGGTACTCATTATTAGAGAAGGACGTGATGTATCTTGGGGAATTTATGCACACCGGGCAGATAAATCCTTTAGGGGTAGTCTTCGTGATCTCTCAAGTATTATTTAAGGTTTCATTATTTCATAATTGTTTTTTATCGCTCTCGCAACGGTTGGAAACATCATGAGTAACAAATCAATATTTTATTGAATGAAATATAAGGAAATAGTTTACACATATCCTAAGGTGTCAAATATCAAAATTCTCATTACAAACAATATTAGCATATCTATAATAATAATCATTGATTATGGAACCTAATGCACTATGAGTTACTCCCTCCAGTCACTATTATAAGCAAAAAAAATGACTTTAAATTTTGGTCACTATTATAAACAAAAGTCATTAACTTTCAAAGTAATTAATGTTTGTATTATTAGTATACCCCTAATTTAATTCAATAGCATTTAATGTTGGTAGTTGATTCATCAAATATAACTAAGAATATTATAGTAGATTTTACTTTAATGTTATATGAAATCAAGAAAATTAATTATACTTAACTAATCTTTTTAATTAGTGTGAAAATAGTTATTTTTAATTATAATTGTGATCGGAGGGAGTATGAATTATAGGATAATAATTAAGGATATATAGATTATTGATGTGGTCCACACTCCAATCATCCTCTTGGAAGTAGGAATTGTTAGAAAAGGAAACGACACATTTTATTGTATTAATTAATTTAGAAATCAAAATGAAGTTGAAGTAAAATTATGGAATATATAATACATTGTGGAGATGTGTAGATTCATGGTAAGCATGATGTGGGCAGCATAATGAGCCATGATTTTATGCTCATTTGGAAAATATATATATATATATATATATATATATATATATATATATAGGTTTAATTTTGTGAATAATGTAAAAAGAAATTTCGATTGGACTTACATTGTTAGAAGATCCTAAATCTAATATCCATGATGCCGGGTTATAGAAGGAGTTACTTGTGTTCGAAATGTTGAAAATAATGTTCGGAAGTTCGGGAAAACCAATAAAACTACTGTTTCAAGACCACAAGAAAGAGACACAACATATCTCAACCCCAAATCTTATAAGAGAGAGAATCCATTTTTCTAACACCTTAAAGTTTTGGGTTGAAACGTGGTGTCTCCCTCTCTTGTAATCCTTGGTACTCATGACTCTCTCGGACTCCCCAACAAATAGCTGGAGGATTTGGACCATTAATGTTGTTGTCTGAATGTATATAATATATATTATGAGAAGATACAATCTTGAAACTGGAAGACTTTAATATCTCAATAAGCTATTGGAATTCTTCTGTCCTAATGGATTTTGGGCTATCCATATCTCCATTGCAATGTTGTTTCTTGTGGTCATCATTGTCTTCGTGAGCAGGTTCAGTCTTGGTTTTATACTTCTGGAGGAAAGCCATGCTTGAAGTAGTAGTGTTCAATTGTATGATTTGTCTATTTGTAATGAGTGCATAACATTGAATTCTTGGGTTGCCATTTTTTTTTCATATCTCCGCTGATTTCCTGAGTATTTTTCTTTGATGGAACAAGTATTATTGGCAGCAAGAAAAGTTGGATCACTATTGAAAATGTTTGGGGATGGCTATTGTTGTAAGTATCATTGAGGCCTTTGAAGAAACATGTGATATATTTTATGTGATTGAATTTCTGGAGAGATGTTGTGAGATTTGGATCGAACTCTAGTTTTAAGCATGAGGTCGAAGTCTGTTCGCATGCTGCTGTCGAAATAATGCATGTTATAGTCAAAGTTTGTTCTAACATGCATTAGTTAATATTGCTAGGCTTGTTAGAATATTGAATTGAGTCTTGTGTTAAGGATCCAATTGTTTAAGTTAGCTTGTACCCTAAGTTAGCTTGTAACGGGTAATTTGTTAAAGGCCCATTAGTTTAGTGTGCTAGGTTTTATTATAAATAGCATGCTAGTCTCTCATTCTAAAGTGTGACAAAACCTAATAAGGGTGAGAGAGGTTAGTTTGTTAATCTTGTATACTTGTAATCCTTGTTTTAAGGAGAAAGGAAAGAATAACAGTTTATAATCAATCCTTGTTGTTTTTCCCTTGTTTTTTCGTTAACCCTAACCCTTGTGTGTTTCTTGCATATAAAGAAACTGGTTATACTTTGTTTCAAGGCATCCTTATTCACAACAAATTAGTGCGGTGAGCGTGGAACAGATGCCTTCAACAAAGTATGAGATCGACAAGTTCACCGGAGTGAACGACTTCGGTCTGTGGCGCTTGAAGATGAAAGCCCTACTTGTTCAACAGGGTTGTTTGGAAGCGTTGAAGGGAATGGCAGCCATGGACATTGCGTTAATGGAAAAATAAAATACTACCATGATAGAGAAAGCACACACCGTAATATTGTTGAGCCTTAGTGATAAGGTTCTTCGACAGGTATCAATGGAGACGACGGCATCTGGGTTATGGGTGAAGCTTGAAAGGTTGTACATGACCAAATCTTTGGTGAATTGACTCTACCTGAAGCAAGCCTTGTATTCATTCAAGATGAGTTAAGACAAAGCGTTGGCTGAGTAGTTGGATATGTTCAACAAGCTGATTCTTGATCTTGAAAATATTGATGTGAAGATCGATGATGAAGATCAAGCATTATTGTTGTTGTGCGTTTTGCCCAAGACACACGCTCACTTCAAAGAAACTCTCTTGTATGGAAGGGAGTCCCTGACCTTTGAAGAAGTTCAATCAGCCTTGTATTCTAAAGACCTAAACGGACGAAAGGAGCATAAACCTTCGACGGTTGGTGAAGGTTTGGCCGTTAAGGGAAAATTCTTGCGAAAGGATGGTAAGTTCGACAAGAAGAAAGGTAAAAGTCAACAGAAGTCTTATAGTGGCGAAACATCTGGTTTTCGATGTTATCACTGTAAGAAGGAGGGTCACACAAGAAAGGTGTGCCCTGAACGCCTGAAAGATCATGGAGGTAAGGATAATGGCAACGCATCCATTGTTCAAGATGACTTCGACTCATCTGATGTCCTTATAGTTTCAAGCGGCGACTCAAGAAAAGAGTGGATTATGGATTCAGGTTGCACTTGGCACATGACTCCAAACAGAGAATTGTTCGAGGAGCTATGTGATCAAGATGGTGGATCGGTGTTACTGGGAAACAACAAATCCTGCAAAATTGCAGGTATTGGATCTGTGAGATTCAAGCTCCATGATGAGTCAATAAGGTTATTGACTGAAGTCAGGTATGTACCTGATTTAAAGAGAAATTTAATTTCTCTTGGTGAATTCGACAGAAAGGGATATGTTTTCCAAGGAGAGAAAAGTATCCTAAGAGTCATGAAGGGGTCGAAGGAAGTCTTGAGAGGAGTGAAGAAACAAGGCTTGTATACCGTTGAGGCTGAGGTTGTAAGTGGTTCGACAAATGTTGCATCCACGAAACCTTTGTCGAGGACAAAATTATGGCACATGAGATTGGGCCATGTCAGTGAAAGAGGCCTAGTCAAATTGGGGAAGCAGAACCTGTTAGGTGGTGACGAAGTCGAAAAGTTGGAGTTTTGTGAATCTTGCGTATTTGGTAAATCCTGTGGGGGAAGTTTAACAAAGGCAAACAAAGAACACATGGATCCCTGGATTACATTCATGTTGATCTTTGGGGGCCTGCAAGGAATCCTTCACACTCAGGTGCAAGGTATTTTCTATCCATTGTTGATGACTATTCTAGAAAGTTATGGGTATTCATTCAGAAGACGAAGAATGAAACTTTTGAGAATTTCAAAAGTTGGAAGGTTCTGGTCGAAACTCAAACTGGCAGAAAGGTTAAGAGGTTGAGAACCGACAATGGCCTTGAGTTCTGCAACAAAGCGTTTGACAGTTACTGTATTGAGTCTGGGATTGAAAGGCATAAGACTGTAGCAGGTACTCCTCAACAAAATGGCCTAGCTGAGAGATTCAATCGAACAATCCTTGAAAGGGTTAGATCCATGTTGGTTAGTGCTGGATTGAAGAAGGTGTTTTGGGCAGAGGTTGTTTCGACAGCAGCTTATCTGATAAATAGATGTCCCTCGACTGCTTTGGGAATGAAAACACCTGAAGAAGTTTGGTCGGGAAATCCACCTAGTCTCGACAGACTAAGAGTATTTGGCTGTGTGGCCTATGCTCACATTAGGCAAGACAAGGTCGAACCTAGAGCTCTGAAGTGCATGTTCATGGGATACCCTGAAGGAGTCAAAGCTTATAGGCTATGGTTCCTAGAGCCAGGTCACAGAAGGTGTATCACCAGTCGAGATGTAGTTTTTAATGAAGCTGAGATGGCTTTGAAGAAAACTGATGATGCTGACGAAGAGCTAGAACAGGGAGAGATCCCTGTTGAGGTGGAGCATGTTGATGCTAAATTGCATACCCCAGATGAAGTCGAAGAAGAAGCAGAAGATGCCGTTGAAGAAGAGGAGACTGATAATGACTACCTGCTAGCAAGAGACAGGTCGAGAAGAGTCATCAAGCCACCTCAGAGACTTGGGTATGCAGATCTTATAGCTTATGCCTTAATCTCTGCAAGTGAGGTTCTCGATGAAGAACCTAGAGACTATAAGGAAGTTATGAGGAGTCGAAAGAAGAGTGAATGGCTGAAGGCAATGGATAATGAGATGAAATCTCTTCATGACAACGACACATGGGAATTGATCAAGAAACCTGCTGGAGCCAGGTTAGTCAGATGTAAATGGATTTTCAAAGTCAAGGAAGGAATCGAAGGAGTGGCGTCGAAGAGATACAAGGCAAGGTTGGTTGCTAGGGGGTTCACTCAGAAATAATGTGTCGACTTCAATGATGTGTTCTAGCCTATTATGAAGCACATGTCCATTCGAATATTGCTTTCCACGGTGGCACAATTCGACCTTGAACTTGAACAGATGGATGTGAAGACTGCGTTCTTGTATGGTGATCTAGATGAAACAATCCTGATGAGGCAACCTGAAGGGTATGTCGAAAATGGGAAGGAAGATTATGTGTGCAAGTTAAAGAGATCTTTATATGGGCTGAAACAATCTCCTCGACAGTGGAATAGGAGATTCGACAAGTTCATGGCTCGCATAAGTTTCATCAGAAGTCAGTTCGACCACTTTGTTTACTTCAGATTTCGACCTGGTAATTCATTTGTTATTTTGTTGCTTTATGTGGATGATATTCTAATAGCAAGCAACAATGTCGGAGAGGTAATGAGGGTGAAGGTTGAACTCAATAGGGAGTTCAAAATGAAGGATCTGGGAGTTGCGTCCAGGATTCTTGGGATTGACATCCGAAGAGATAGAAAGCAGTCGAAATTATGCTTATCTCAAGAGGCATACCTACGGAAGATTCTCGAAAAGTATGGTATGTCGAATTCAAAGCCTGTTGTGACTCCGACAAACCATCAATTCAAGCTGAGTATAGATCAGTGTCCCAATACTGATGTCGAAAGAACTTATATGAATAGCATTCCATATGCTAATATAGTTGGTTCTTTTATATATGCTATGGTCTGTACTAGACCCGACATAGCATATGCAGTAAGTCTTGTAAGCAGCTACATGGCGAATCCTGGAAAGGCTCACTGGCAAGCATTGAAGTGGATCTTAAGGTACATAAATGGGTCTCTGAATAGAGTCCTAATTTATGGTGGAGCCTTGGGTGATGATAGTAAAGCAGCAATCGAAGGATATGTCGACTCTGATTATGCAGGTTGTATGGATTCCAGAAAATCTATTTCTAGATATGTGTTCACTATGTTTGGAACAACAATCAGTTGGAAAGCAACAGTTCAGAAGGTGGTTGCCTTATCAACCACTGAAGCGGAATATATTGCCCTAACTGAAGCTGTAAAGGAAGCATTGTGGCTTGAAGGTTTTGCAAATGAGCTGAAACTTCAAGGTCCAGTTATCACTGTTAAATGTGATAGTCAAAGTGCAATACACATGTCGAAGAACTCAGCCTATCATGAGCGAACCAAGCACATTGATGTGAGGCTGCATTTCGTCAGAGGGGTAATTGAGCGTGGAGAAGTCCAAGTGCTGAAGGTTTCGACAGACCATAATGATGCTCATATGATCACCAAGACGTGCCCAGTTGCAAATTTTTTTCATTGTATGCAGTTGATAAAGCTGCATGAAGAAAACTAGTCCGGTTTGTCTTGATGGTAGAGTTAGATCCAAGGTGGAGATTTGTGAGATTTGGATCGAACTCTAATTTTAAACATGAGGTCGAAGTCTGTTTGCATGCTGCTGTCGAAATAATGCATGTTGTAGTCAAAGTTTGTTCTAACATGCATTAGTTAATATTGCTAGGTTTGTTAGCATATTGAATTGAGCCTTGTGTTAAGGATCCAATTGTTTAAGTTAGCTTGTACCCTAAGTTAGCTTGTAATGGATAATTTGATAAAGGGCCATTAGTTTAGTGTGCTAGGTTTTATTATAAATAGCATGCTAGTCTCTCATTCTAAAGTGTGACAAAACCTAATAAGGGGGGAGAGGTTAGTTTGTTATTCTTGTATACTTGTAATCCTTGTTTTAAGGAGAAAGGAAAGAATAACAGTTTATAACCAATCCTTGTTGTTTTTTCCTTGTTTTTCTGTTAACCCTAACTCATGTGTGTTTCTTGCATATAAAGAAACCGTTTATACTTTGTTTCAAGGCATCCTTATTCACAACAGATGTCAATCAATACATGGAGTTACTCTTGAATCTTGAATCTGCCATAAAAATCATTGAGTGTATATCAAACAGAATGTGAATGATGAATGCATAGAATGAAAACTTAAATGTTTACAGGTTGTGGCAGATGGCTTAAGTAGCACTAACTGTCGTTAGTCAGTCTAACTACTTAACTAACTAACTGCCAAATATAACAAACTAGCAATGCCAACTAACTAAGAGCTTATAATACAATATTAACTACACTAATAAATATGGCTAATATATCATACTACTAATACCGACACTGATCAATTGCGGTGAGTCAATGTTGTGGCTTGCAATATCAGTCATGAGTTGCATAAATAGGGAATAGCTGAAACCTGCTACAACAATGAATAACTGCAATTTAATCTTCATGAGTTGCACAAGTAGACATCCATGGAAGAAATATAGAAGATCGATTTTGAACCCGTACTGAGTTTTTTGAACCGGAGAAATCTCAAATGTTGTAAGAAGAGCTGGGAGCATAGCAGAACAGTCACACAACAGCTGAAACAAAACCCACAAATCTCCATACATTTGTCTGCATCAACCACCTCCGAATTAGTAGTTATTAATTTATCTATAACTTTAAATTAAATATTAAATTGTTAAACTAAAGGTTGAATAGTTAAGTTATTAAATTGTCCCTATGAGTAGATTCTCTTGTGGAAAATTGTCTAATAGGTGTTGGTTGTTTTTATTTCAGTAAGTAAATAATATATTAATATCATCTAACTCATCTCATTCTAACAAGTGTTAGCTTTGCAGCTGGAGGATCAGGTTTTGATGATTTGACAAAAGCTATATTTGGTGCTATAACAATGCCTAAACATTTTGAATATATCAATGATTATGTGGATAAGGTTGAAAGCATTGTAGAGGAATGCCCATGATTTCAGTTGCCATACAAAATTAATTAATATTGCTATTAGCCTATTACAAACTTCTGTCATTTGGTTGTTAGATAATCATTTTGTAACAACCAATTGGTTGTTTGATAGCTTGTACAAATTTGTTGGCAATTTCTTTCTTACATAATACAAAAGATATACTCCCAAAGAATTGAAACAAGTCAATCTAAAATCATTAAAGTAAAATAATATTAAAACTCACTAAGTGTTTTATATATAAATTCTGATTTTGATTCATATATTTGCATTTTTTGGAACAACTGATTGAGTCGATCTTGAATCTCAAACATTCCATATTTAATGTACTCGTAAGCTTGGTTGCCAAGAATATCCTGAAGCCTCCCAACGAATATTCCATATGCCGGAAGCAACATATTTTCCACAGATGATATTATTTCTTCCCTTAGCTTATTGTCATAAATAAACCAATCGGACTGAACTCTGTATATCTCTTCAAAGTGAGTGTTGAACAAATGTATCTTCTCTTTCAATAATTCTTCTGTAATGTTGGCATTGTCGTTCATCTTCAGAAAGTCCAACACCTTATTCCACGAAATTCTTTTATAAAGTTCAACGTGTTGTCGAATTTTTGCTTTGTTATTTTGGAACCAATCATTGCTAAAAATAGTTTCTAATTCTGAAAATTGATTTATAGCTTCTATGTGGCTCCTATTATTTACCATTAAAATATGGCGCAAAGCAAGGTCCTTGCAATTCTTCAACTCGGCTATCAATTTTTTAGGTAACATCTCCATTATCTGCTCCATCTGCTTCAAGAAAAAAGAAGACGATTCCACTTCATTAACTTTGGGGTATGCTTGTAAAATTTGTTCTAACTTTTTCCGGGACATGCAAGCAAAAGACACGTAGCTCATGACCTCAAAAGTAATTCGATGAAGACCATGAGTCAGAACAGTTTCCTTTGCTACAGGAACTTTGAAAATAACATTATGCATTTCCAAGTAAAGATCCCTGCTAGCTTCTCCTAATCTATTCTTAACTGCATTTGCTTCGTTCAGTAATGTTGAATCCGGGAAAAGAGATTGGAGTTTTGGAATAGGATTGCCCAAATGCCCGAATATTTTAATCATTTTGAACAAATTCCATTTTGTAGGGTTCCCAGAAGCAATCGTATCTGTAAAGCACAGCAGCTGAGACGTTGCTTCTTTGCAAACCTCAAAGAAGCAACTAGAAGCCGCAGAGGAAAACCCCAAGAAGACACGATTGCAGAGTTTCTGTTCAATGGGAAACAATATTATCATAGCTACATCCAAAGCAGGCATCCATCTTTCAAACACAGTATCTAAATATTTATCTCTTTCATACTCATGGATGGTATTGATGTTTTCCGTTGGCAACCCAAATATTTCATTTTTGAGACAAACCTAAAAGAATACCCTGCGCCAACTGCTATACACATCATAGCACTCTTTCTTATAACCAGCTGCTACCATCAACTTCACAATTTCATTAAGATTATGGATCTTTCTTGATGACAAAGTATCCATTACATAATCACACTTACCAAGTAGATGTAATTCACTCTTATCTAGATTGTACTCCTTCACGAGCTCCATTAGCCTGTCTATGAGATTCAAATTCTCCTCTTCAATTTCCTTCATACAAGTTTTAAGCTGTTGCAGTAGTAATGAGTCCATTTCAAGGACAACTGAATTTTCACCTTGCAGGTCAAAATACTCGTTTTCTATTCCATCTTCTATTGAAGAGACTGAAGAACGAAGAATAATAAGGGAGTAGCTGAAACCTGCTCCAAGAATGAGTAACTGCAAGCTAATCTTCATGAGCTGCACAATTAGACATCCGAGGAAGAAGTAGAGAAGATCAATTTCAACTCCGCAATGAGTTTTCCGCGACAAACTGAGTGACATGATAGCAAAGGAAGCACATGAAATGATACTGTATGCATCTGGTTTTCCATTCACTACTTTGTCAAAGAAAAAGGAATAGACAGAAGTGATTGTCAATACGAGGAAAGCTGCATGAGCTTTGAATCGGAGCCTTGTAGATGACTTCCATATATTTGCATACAAAATCATGAGACTGATGATGAAGCTGAAAAGAGTGTAAAGAATTATCTTAAACAAATTCCAATTTCCAAATAGGTGGTTGAAGGAAGAGCTTAGAGAATAACATAGCAGTCCAACAATGGATGAAGCAAAGCCAACAAGTCTCCACACCTTTGGCTGCAACACTAACCTCCAAATTTGGGTTAGAATATGCATCATGTGTCAAGGGAGTAACAACTGATTTCACAGAAAGACTTGTGGAGTGTTTTAACAATTTTACAAATAAAATCACCAAGCAGGTGACAGAAATTGAAAAGGAAGTAAAAGAAAATATTCAACAGATTCCAATATCGAAAGAGATAGTTGAAAGAAGAACTTAGAGCATAAGAGATGAGTCCAACAGCAGCTGAGGCAAAGCCAATAAATCTCCATACTTTTGGTAGCACCATCAATTTCCAATCCAACCCAATCCAAGAAAAAAACCATATCCAAGTCAACTGCTCCGTCAATGATGCGATTGCTCCCTTCGTCCTTGTTTAATTATAATAATTTTTTTTCTTAGTTTTAGAACAATGATCATTAATTGATAAACAGAGACTAAAAGAGTAGGACCATCATTGACGGAACTGTTAACCGTATACGAGACTTTTCTTGGGTTGGGTTGGAACTTTCTTCTTAACTCATTAGAAAGTCATCAGTCAAAGAGGCAGATATGAGCCATAAAAATTAATATTAATTGAAAATATATGAAATAAATTCTAAGGCTGGAGGAAACATGTGGAGAGAATTGATGGAAAACAAATCTCATAATAATGTCTAAAGTATTAAAGCTGTATACAAATCATATGATAAACAGCTTTGGTCCCTTTCTTTGAGATTTAAGCTTTTCACACCCAAAGGAAAATAGGTTGGTCTTACTCTCACTCCGTCGGTGAAGTCAATTTTTGCACAACTGATAAAAAATGACACATATTGTCTTCCAAATTTGGAGATGGGTGATGCAGCCAAAGGTGTGGAGGTTTGTAGGCTTTGCTTCAGCTGTTGTTGGACTTCTCTGCTATGCTCTCAGCTCTTCCTTCAAATAGCTCTATGGAATTTGGAATTTGTGGAAGATATTTCTTTAGGGGCGGATGCACGTTAATTGAATTGGGGGCTCAAGCCCTCACAAGAAAACCCATTCAATTTAATAGTATTATTATACTTTTAATTTAGCCCCATGTAATTAACTAAATCTATTAAATTATTTATTTATTTATTGTTTTTTTTATAAGCATCTGTATTAATGGGAATACTAGGGTATTCCGAACCCAATAAACAAAATATACAACAAGCCTCAACAATCAAAGACCAAACAAAACTATGATGTCAAATCTAAAAAAAAAAACAGTGGAACATTTGAACCATTCATAAAAAATACAACGATATTATACGTTTTGACGAAACTCCAAGCCACCACCATGAATATTGCATTATTCTATGAAATATGTCCTCAACAACCCAACCCATAAAGCATCGTTGAACATAACTTGGTTACGCACCCTCCACAAACACCAGTACGTATATAACCAAATTGTGGCTGCTGACTTACGCGAAATCCTCCCCACCATCCTCACAAACCATTCAAGTAAGTGGTCACAACAGTTAGAAGCTACGAAACCCTCCATACCAATCCAATCAAAAACCATTTTCTAAACTAAACAAACATGCGGGCAAGCAAAAAAGAGATGAACAGAGGATTCAAGACAGTTATAGCAAAAAGCACATATCAAGTCGTGCGGATTCGATATTATTCCTCTGGCCGTCAGACCAAACAAAGTCTCCAACTAAAAACTTTTAACTTTCTTATACATATTAGTAAACCAAACCAAATCTAATGCAGTCTTGAGATTAATGTCCGACTTGCACAACCCACTTTTAACCATCATTGTAACCCTACTAGTCCTTTTTCTCAAATTTCTCAACACGCTCTCTCTCAACTTTTTAATAGATATTTTGCTTTCCAATATAAATTTTCACATGTCACCACACTCTCTCTAACTTTTTTTTTCACCCTCAATATTTATGGAGTATTCATTAGCTCCTTTTAATATAAACTATTTTTTGTTTCTCTTCTATCTTTTATTTTACTTTAAATTTAACATTAATTAATATTTATTTAATAATATATTTACTTACAACTAGTATTTAAAAATAATATTTATTTTACTTTAATGAATTATATATAAGCAAAAATGTTATAAGAAACATTGATATATTTAATTAAAACTTAAAGATAAAATACAACGGTTTTTTAAATATTATATTTGCTTGGGAGAGAAGGGAGTAGTTGATTAACTATTAAAAATATTTTTTATTTTTAAAATATAATGTATAATGTATTGTATTTATGATATGATTTTCTAATATTGATCGGAGGTGATCAGACTGGATCATCGCGGCCTTCACGTATGACAGATGAGGATGTTTGTAGGAGAGGAAAATGGGGTTATACCTGCAAGGTACTCCGATGCCAAAGTACGTGTTTGGTCAAAAGAGAGAAAACAAGTACAGAAAGATCAAGGTATTGAGTGTTTGATATTGGATACCTGACCCTCTCAAGTGAGAGGGTATTTATAAGAGAACCCCAAGCGTGGGGCCAAGGTCTCTCACGTGGGCAAGGCATCTGATCGACCAATGAGAGACTGCCAGGTGGAGGGCAGAGCGCGTGGCCCTTTGACCTGGTCCAACTATCTCCGTGAGATTCGGGGAGGCAGTTGGTCGCGTGAATTGTAGAGCGAGTGAGGGAGACATGCCCAACGGCTAGTTTCTGCCCAACGACTACTTTCTGCCCAACGGCTAGTTAGGCCTAGCCAAAGGTTGGATTGGATTGGGCCTTGCCCTGCTGAGGGGAAAACGTCTGCCTAGTCCAGAACAAGAGCCCCCAAGTATTTGCTCTGCTGAAGAGTGATGACTTAAGGTAGCTATAATGCCTGAGATATAAGGTTGGGGGCATGTTCCTTGTCTTTGCTAATGTCGAGGTGATCGTCATTGGTGCTTTATTCTCTCCGACCATCGGCTGACGCCCAGGGAGCATATTTGTGAAAGGGCCATTTTTAGTCGACCAGGATTTTGGGAGGATGTCCATAGAATTGGCGTTTTTATGTCGGGGAGCTTCGATGATGACGTAATGCTTGTGTTGTCGATGAGACGTGCTCGCGGGAGAGCAAAGGACTTGTAATGTTCATTATTGGGAATGCCAAGCGAAGATCCCTTTTGACACGTGGTGGACATGCAGCCCCTGTCAGTCCTAGAGTCGCCTAGGCTATGATGGCCTTTGCGATTCCCAACGAGTAAATGCTTATAAAAGGGGGGAGAAGGGTTTCATTTGTACACTTCACACAAATTTCTTCTCTCAACTCTCTTGCTCTGTAACTTGTCCTGTCACTGGAGTTCCTCTTCGTCGCCGTTGATCTTTATCATCTCCGTTTCACACCTTCATCTCCAACTCTTCATTTCCAAGTAAGTTGTTCATCTTTTCTCACGGTGTTCTTCGTTTTTTGGGTTTTTCATGGATTTTTCGGTGACTCATGAGTTTTCCGGTTGAATATTCATGTGTTCTTCGATGAACACATGAATTTCTGGGAAATGCATGAAGAACATGAAGAACACGAAGAACATGGAATAAATGTTGGATTTTTTTGGTGTAGATTCTCTTAGATTCTGGTCAGGACTAGTTTTAGGTTTGTAGTCGGGCACTAGGCCTGTTCAATGAGAGGTCTTGGTTTTGCGCGGTGAGCTTGCATCGTTGTACTCAAGCTCTCTTTCTGTTGAGTCGCGGAGACTTGTCCCCGTCGTTGGGGACAATGTCGTCATCGTGTTGAGTCGTTGTCAAAATGGGCTCGAGGTTGTCCTCGACTTCTTCCTCGCCCTTTCACTTGACTAGTGGTGGAAGGGTGGATTTGATCTTAGTCGTCGAATTCACTTTTTCTTCCTCTACTTTTCAGGTGAAAATGGCTGATCCTCGTGAGGAAGTCGTGCCCGACGCCCAGGTCGAACAAGAAGAGACGGAGCAGTCCGTTGAATATGTCAACATCCAGGTCGCGAGGGGGGACCTTAAGTGGATCGCGCACGAGCCGCTGTCGACCAAGTCGACGTTTACTGAGGAGGAGATTCGGGAGTTCCCCTTCCTGGAGGATCGGGTCGAGGATGCGCCCAGGAACTGGAAGGCTATCTGCCCGACTGAAGATGACAGGATCTGCTCGATATACCCGGGGATGCGGTTCCCCATGTATGAATTTGCCTTTGTGGAGGCTAAGTTTTGACTCCCCTTCACTGACTTCCAGAAGGCCCTTTTTCGTCACCTAGAGTTGTGCCCAGCCCAGCTTCATCCGAACGCGTTGGCCTTCATACGCGCTTTCGAGCTGGTGTGTCACTTTCTTCGTGTTGGGGCAATTGTGGACCTCTTCTTTTGCATCTTCCAGCTTTAGCGGAGCACTACGGGTATGAAGCAGAGCTGAGTGTCTTTTAAAAAGCAGATCAGGCTCTTTTGGCCGTACTCAGAGTCTGTTCGCCATTTTAAGGATAGATTCTTAGTTGTGAAGCCTGTTTCTGAGGCGGTCAAGAGGTCCATCTCGACGCTTGAAATGGTGCCCGTTGATGGTCGGCAGGTTGAGAAGCCTGTGTCTAAGTTTCCTTTGGAATGGGTGTTCGCCCATTTTAGGTATAGGACCGACCAGTTTCTGGTGAAGCACGAGCAGCTTAGTGAGGGGGATAACGAGTCCTACAGGGTGCTCCATGCTTATGTGGAGAGTTTTACCCCGACTTACGTGGTGGACCGGGATGGTAGAGAGCTGCTCGGGGATGATGGGGAACCTGCCCGAGCAGGTCGATATATTAACACCAAGGCTCTCCTTGAATGCGAAAATGATGAAGTTGCATTCCAGCTGCTCAGTATGATTTGTTCTCATGCACGTATTTATTAAGTTTCTTCTGACCACTGATCTTTGTCTTTTTGTGTGCTCGCAAAGAGGATGGCCGAAATGAGGGAACGTTTGATGAGGTACCAGGCAGCCAAGGTTCAGAAGAAGGCGCCATCAATGCCCAAGGTCGGAGAGGCCAAGCAACAGTCGACGCTGGAGAAATTCGTCTCCGGCTCTGGTCCTACTCCGGGGACGACTTCCACACCACCAACTCCAGACACATCTCATAAGAGAAAGCGGGATGGTGTCGGAGCCTCCCGGCGACTTGCTCGGGCGGTTTTACTGGTGGGAAGTTCGTCTTGCCCTCATGCTACCTGCAAAGGACGATGTTCGACGAGGGGAGTTCCATCGTCGTCCCGGGACCTGATGCCTCAGCAATTTTGTCCGCAGATCCTCAGGCACGGAGGAAGCTTCTCTGCCAGGATGTGGCGGGCATGTTCAGAGTGCTGGAAGCGGCGCTGGCCTTTGGAGATGCAGAAATGGTTCCTCTCTCCGACCTTAAGAAAGCTACGGCTAGGATCGAAGAGCTGGAATTGGAAAATGCAGACTTAGACAACGAACTGAAGAAGCTGCAAGGCCATGAGGAAGCCAAAATACCGCTTCAAAAGGAGGTGACATAGATGAAGGAGAAAGTGACCCAGGTGGACGAGGAAAATGCTCGCTTGAATGCGAGGGTGGCTAAGCTGGAAGGGTCGTCGACGGTGGGTGACGACGAGACTGAAGATGTGAAGGCCTTGAAGATGAGGAGGGTTCTAATCAGGAGGATCCGACTCCTTGGAGAGGACAACTTGGGGGCAACTGAATTTGGTTTTAATGCTGCTTTAGAGCAGTTGAAGGCCCTCAACTCAGACGTCCAGCTGCTGACCGATGGAATGGATCTGCTCAATGTGGTCGTTGATGGCAAGGTGGTCCCCCCAGAAGGTGTTAGCGAGGTTGTTTGATTATGGATGTATTTGTATTTTGTGGGCCTATGAGCCTTTTGATGTAATTTTTGTCGGGCATGGCCCTTTTAATGTACTCTTGACTCATTCTGGCCTCGTAGCCGATGTTATTAATATTATATTTGGGATTTTCTTGTCGCATTTATTTATGTATGCTTGTTTGAATGGACGTTTGCTCGACTTGTTCCTGTTGTACTCGACAATCTGGGGAACTTGTCGAGGATGACGAAGTGTTTTTCGCCAGCGATGAGACTAGGATCTCAGTTGAGGTACTAATCTCATAGGCTTGGACTTTTCCCATCGCGAGCTGGGTGTCCTGCCTGATTGGTGTGGCAACGGCGGAGCTCGATTAAGGTATCCCCGTTGTGCGCAGAATCTGCTTGTCCCATAAACAGAAGTTGGCTGACGTTGTAACATGGATCGTGTTTACACCAGGGCACAGTCCTGTGGCCGAGCCATCTCCCCGTTTGGGGTGATCTCGTCGGCAGTTAGTCCGACCTCGTGGTTGGTCTTAACTGTAGTATTGTTTGAGCTTTTCACCGTTCCATGGTCGAGCAAATGGTTCTTCGTCCAGAGTTTCTAAGTAGTATGCTCCAGTGCCCGTTTTAGACTTGACCCTGTAGGGTTCTTCCCCGTTCGCGACCATCTTTCCTTCACGCGAATCCTTTTGGTTTCCACGTAGGACCAGACTACCAACGGGGAAGTCACGCTTTATGACTCTGGTGTCATGGCGAAAGGTAATTTGTTGTTTTAGCGAAGCTTCACGGAGAGCAACCCCTGACCGTATCTCTTCACTAGATCGAGCTCTTCTCTTAAGGCTTCGTCATTCATTTCCTCGTCGAGGGGAGCTTCTGTTCGTCTAGAAGGTTCCCCGATTTCCACCAATATCACCGTCTCAGTTCCATACGCTAGTCGGAAAGGGTTCTCCCCGGTGGTGGAGTGTGGTGAAGTTTTATAGGCCCAGAGCACGCTATGTAACTCTTAGACCCATCTCTTCTTGGCTTCGCCCAACCTTCGCTTTAGACCGCAAAGAATTACCCTGTTCGCGGCCTCCGCTTGCCCATTGGTCAAGGGGTGCTCGACGGAAGTAAAGTGTTGTTTCGTGCCTAATTTGGCAACGAAGTCTTGGAACTTTCTGTCCGTGAACTGGGTTTCGTTGTCGGTCACGAGGGCCTGGGGCACCCCAAACCACGCGAGGACATTTCTTTTGTAGAAACAAAGTATGTTGAAGGCTGTTATCTTGGCGAGGAATTTGGCTTTGATCCACTTCGTAAAGTAGTCGACTGCCACGATTAGAAATTTGTTTTGATAAGAGCCCATTGTGAAGGGGCCGAGTATGTCCATCCCCCACCAGGCGAAGGGCCACGGTGAGGATAGAGTCTTCAATTCGTTGGGGGTGCTAAGTGCATATCCCCGTGATGCTGACACCGATCACATTTTTGGACGTGCTCCTTGGCGTCGTGCTACATGGTTGGCCAGTAATATCCTGATCGCAGGGCTTTTTGTGCCAAGGATCTTCCCCCTAAGTGTTGTACGTTGATGCCCTCATGGATTTCTTGGAGAATTTTGGGGAGCTTACTATCCTCGACACATTTCAAGAGGGGGTGGAGAATCCTCTTCGGTAGAGTTTGTCTCCAACCAGTACATATAAACAGGCTCGTCGTTTAGTTATGCTAGCTTCTTTACTATCCTCGAGCACCTCCCCTTTGGTGAGGTAGTTGTACACAGGGGTTATCCAGCAATGGGTGTCCCCGATGATGTTGACGTCGAGAAGCTTGGATGGTTGCCGTCTTTCTTTCTGGTGCTAGCCATTTTGGACAAGATGTATGCTCGCGTGTTTCGTTCGCGAGGGATGTGCTGGACTTCCCATGCGTCAAACTTTGTAATTCTCTCCATCACCAGCGCCAGGTATTCAGCCAGCTGGTCGTTTTTTGCCTAAAATTCTCCCCGTACTTGGGATGCTACGAGATGGGAATCAATGTAAATTTTTACCTCCTTACCGCCCACGTCCTTGGCCAGACGTAGTGTAACACCCTTTTCTACCCCCACAAATATTGCAGCAGAAATAACTCAAATATCAGAGTAAAACATAGAAGTTCCCTCAAAAGGTGCACATTTCTCATTTAAATCAAAATAATACACTTGCCCTGTAAACAAAAGGGCTTTCCTCAAAATAACTCAAAAGCCTTCACATGGCAGCGAAACTCAAAATTCTCAATTAAAAGGTTTTCAACAAACATCGTTATAATCAAGAATAAAACCACATCATCAAATGACAACAAAAATAAAGAAACAACATAGTTCGACTCAAAGGACCCCAACCCGATGTTACACTATCAGAGCAAGACCCTCTAAATTGACCAAAAGCAAATAAACTTCAAGGTCCTCGAAAGTATCCACAGCTAAACCTGATCACTTGCACGTTACCCACGTGGAGGCAACATTCAAACAGGCAGGGTGAGTAATCACAATTCATAATAATCATTATAAAACAAGATATACATAAAATGGCATTATCTTCATATACAACATCTTCAGGGTCATCACAAGGAAACATCAAAATCACGAACAACCTCATAAAATACAGCAATGCCAATTAAATGCAAATGTACAACAAGACTCATGCATGTGGTACAAATCGTTATAATAGATGGACACTAGGCCATCAACCCTCCAAAGATCCCTATCAATAGGATCGATCCCGCATTTGGAACCGGAGCACGTCATAATTACCTCATATCCGCACAATAGGAATGAAGCGTCGTCACAGAGTATGCATATGAATGTATGATACACAAACGTCAATAATTCATCATCATCAAGTAAACATCATCATGTACATAATCATTCATCAATTTTCATAAAACCCATATCATCATGTATTCATCAAAACATCACAAGTTATCACCTCAATATCATCAAGAACATCATGGCAAGTCATCATAACATTACAACATCAAAACATCAAAAACAGCACAGCCGCATAAACAAGAATTTGCGAACAGCTGAAGTTCGCTCCAGGGTTCGCCTAGCGAACCTGTTCGCCATGGCCTTTGCTTAGCGAAGCAGCCAGCGAACCTCACAGACCCCACACTCAACACCAGAACACAATCATCTATCACACTCGCTGGTTGACTCGCTTAGTGAACTCCCTCGCTGATTCCTTCGCTTAGCGAAACTCCCAGCGAAGCCCACCTTTCCTCTCCAGAATCTTCTCAGTACCCCTCCCACGTTATCACGCATTTGCTGCACTGCTCGCTTAGCGAGCCTTAGCGAACATTCGCCTAGCGAAGCAACGGTTCGCCTAGCGAACCTGCGATTACAGCAAATCGCTGCTACACATCAGTGGCTCCACAACCTCAAGGTACCTGCGATTATAGTCCCAAATGACCCAAAAATATCCCTATAACAGTCTTAATGCATCACATAATTTAAAGGTATGAACCCTACGTCAGTTAGGTCGATTCGGGACACTACGGGAAACCTTAATTTCCCTAAACCTTCAAAACTCTCAAGCTTCATATAAACTCCATAAATCCTTCACCACCGAGTTAAAACTAAAACAATGGGGAAATCAGCCCCAAGGTCTACTCTACTGATTATTTCAACTCTTAATAATCGATCTCACAACATACCCTCAAAGTCATCAGTTTATCTCAAAACCCATAAACCCTCAAAAACCCCAAAATCCACTTCAATCAATCGAATCCTATAATGAAAACAATGAAAGGAAATTACTCCCCATACCTTAGATTGTCGATCCGATGAGTTCTCTCTTGAGCCTTTGGAAACCTTCACGAAAATCCTCGCCTTTTCCCTTTTTCCTCAGAGCTCTGCACTTTCTCCTTATTTTTGCGATCTCCATAAAATGAATCCTAATTCTCCTCAATTCCTCCTTTTTGGTTAATTTAACTCTTGGGCCTCAAATTTTGACTTTCCCATAATACTCCCACTAATACTCCTCAAATGTCCATCTTACCCTTAATTCCTCTAATATTATTTTAAAATAATAATAATACTTGATCGTACCTAGATCAGACAGGAGAACGGTGGCCAGCAACATCGTGAACCCTCAGCTCTGGTGATGGTGAGACGGCCGGGGGGGTGTACCTGGAAGGTACTCTGACGCTCAAGTAAGGTACAGGTCAGATGTAAAAGCAAGTACAGAAAAAGGTTAGAGTGTATGAGATTGTGTAACCTGGCCCTCTCAAGTGAGAGGGTATTTATAGAGAGCCCCCAGCACGGGGCCAACGGTTACTTGCATTGGCTTGGACTGCAAGGCCCAATCCAAGCAACTGCCAAGGCTTACGTGGTGTAGTGAAGACTAGCACGTGGTCTTCGCCCTGGTGTAACGGTCCCTAAATCTCCGGAAGTAGGGCAGACCGATTCTTTCGGGAGTGGGAAGTTACACGAGAACGTGTCCTCGTGGGGAGGAGCACGTAGGGTGTCGGGGAGAGGTGTGTCCGTAGGCCAAATGCTTCTACCCGACAGCCTTGACCTCGCGTGCCCGACGATCAAGAGGGTTGGCCCGTGCCTGACACGGGAGTGGCTTTGGCCTTGTTGGGCTTCCGATGGCATTGGGCTTGGACCTGTCCGATAGCAGGGCAGGCGCTGGCCCAGTCCAGAACACTCCGAAAGTAGGGCAGACCGATTCTTTCGGGAGTTGGAAGTTACAAGAGAACGTGTCCTAGCGGGGAGGAGCACGTAGGGTGTCGGGGAGAGGTGTGTCCGTAGGCCAAATGCTTCTGCCCGACAGCTTTGACCTCGCGTACCCGACGACCAAGTGGGCTGGCCCGTGCCTGACACGGGAGTGGCTTTGGCCTTGTTGGGCTTCCGATGGCATTGAGCTTGGACCTTCCCGACAGCAGGGAAGGCACTGGCCCAGTCCAGAACACTCCGGAAGTAGGGCAGACCGATTCTTTCGGGAGTGGGAAGTTACAAGAGAACGTGTCCTCGTAGGGAGGAGCACATATGGTGTCGGGGAGAGGTGTGTTCGTAGGCCAAATTCTTTTGCCCGACAGCCTTAACCTCGCGTGCCCGACGACCAAGAAGGCTGGCCCATGCCCGACACGGGAGTGGCTTTGGCCTTGTTGGGCTTCCGATGGCATTGGGCTTGGACGTGTCCGACAGCAGGGCAGGCGCTGGCCCAGTCTAGAACAGGAGCTCCCCAAGTTGTTGCTCTGAGGTGTCAGAGTAATGACTTAGGGATCAGCACCATGTCGAGGAAGCATCCCGTCGAGGAAGGGATTTTAAACGAGGGGCGGTTGGTCAGCTCGGCAGAAATAAGATAACTTTCTTGCGCTAGCCTGGTCGAGGTTAGGTGACGTTGCGGGGATACGAGAAGTTTAAACCGAGGAGAACAGAAGGACGCGTGATGGGGAATGAAGAGACATGCGTGGAAGAGCGTGTGCCACGTGTCGTATCTCATCATTGCCTAGGGCGGCTACGCTAGGGTAGCGTAATCGATTGCCTAGGAGCCCTCGAAGTTCGTGAAACCCTTATAAATAGGGGCCATCTCATTTCATTTCCATTTTCGCTCTCCCTTTGCTCAGACTTTGCCTTCTTTCGTTCTCTCTCCAACCACCGTTCGCCGCCACCGATAGCGCACCGGAACCCTACCGGAAGTACCTTTGAAGTAAGTCTCTCTCTTTTTCCCTCTTTTGTTTGCATTTGTAGGGTGAATCTATGGTGAACTGATGAAGTTCCCATGGAAATCACGAAATATCCGGCGAAAATGGCAGAATTTCATAGTTTAATCGTTGAATCTCGGGGTGAGAGACGATGAAATCCACGAGGACATGAAGAATGTCCTGGGATCGTGAGATGAACATCTCTCAGTTCTTTTGTTGAATCTCCCGGGGATAAAGGATGAAATCCCCGGGGAAACGAAGAATGTCTCGGGGACATGGGTCGAATATCTTGGGGTCCCGCCCAACGTCGCTCCCCGCGGACCTGAGGAGGGTCGCGGGTTCGCGTTCCTCGACGTTCCTTCCTCGCCATTTCACTTGATCAGCGGTGGAGGGGTGGATTTGATATGGGTCATCGAATTCACCATTTCCTTATGCTTTTCAGGTAAATGGACGTACTGCCAGTGGTTGAGGGATCTTTAGATACTTACGACGAGCCCGACTCACCCATGGCAGAGACAACCAGCGCCGAGGAGAGATCGCCCGACGACTGGGCCTGCGAGGAGGTCGTAAACATGATGTCCCTGTTCATTGACAGGGACGAGGACGACATATTTTGCACCGTCGAGCACCGTCTAGTGGGTTCCGCGAAGACGTGGAACGTGTTCAGGCCGAGGCCACATCATCGAATATGCTCGACATACAGCGGAATGCGGTTTCCCGTATACTAGTTCATGTTTGACGAGGCGGTGTGGCGTTTGCCCTTCACGGATTTCCAACAGTCAGTATTTGTCTGGCTGTGTTTGGCCCCTTCTCAGCTCCACCCCAACTCTCTCACTTTCATCAGGGCTTTCGAGCTCGTGTGCAAATATCTGAAGGTCGGGGTGACCGTGCCCTTATTTTTTCGCATTTTCCATCTTCAACGGCAGGCCGTCGACGGTAAGCATGGTTAGGTGTCCTTCAAATAGGTGAGCAGCCTGTTTCACACTTATATGGACTCTGTGCGAGATTTCAAGTACCGGTGTTACCTTGTGAGGCCGGTCACACTCGAGGCCATAAATTCAGTGTACCATCGGGTCGTCGAAGAAGTAGATGGGCAGCGAGAGGAGGCCCTTGTGCCCAGGTTCCCGTTGTTCTGGACTGAAGAAAACTTCAAGAGGGAAACAGACACCTATATTGTCAGCCCTGGTAAACTCTGTAAAGGGGGTCGCTTGGCTCACGAGGCCATAGTCAAGTTCGTCAGTGGGTTTAACAAAGCCAAGTTCGTGACGCCGAACGGGGACTTCCTTCTGGGCGACGACGGGAAAGTCTTAACGAAACTTCGATTGATCAACACTAGGGCTCTCCTCGAGACGTTTTATGACGAGGAGGCTCTCGAGCTGTTAGGTGGGGTGGCCTCCCCGACATGCTTTTCCCTTTTTCCTACTTTTCGAGTTACTGACCTCTTTGTTTTCTGTGCAGGTAAGATGTCATGTGCTGAGGAACGTCTCAAGAAACTGAAAAACACCCGAGCTTCGAAAAAGGGTCGGGTCGAACAGCTCCGAGCACAGCATCCTGCCATGACTTCAGTGCCCACGGATTCTTTGACCTCTCCCCAAGGGAGTCAGTCTCCCAGTAGCCAAGGGTCTCCGAAACAGCAGCGCACAGACGGGCAGGTGGACGTCGATTTGACGGTTGAGAACAGGCCTCCCTTTGAGAAGTTCATACTTCCTCCTTGTCATTTGAGGGCCCACTTCTTCTCGGGTGCCAACTCTCCAGGTATCCCTGCTACTGAAGTCCAGGCCGTCCTGGGTGTTCCTCAAGCTTTGAGGAGGAAAGCCCCGCTTGAGGACTTGTCCGACGTTATGCGAGTCTGTTCGACGGCTTTAATCATAAACGACGAGACTTGTCCACCAGCCGAGCTGACCGCGCTGCAAGAGAGGTTCCAGTCAGTTGTTTCCGAGGTGACAAAAGTGGGCAAGGAGTTGACTGAGTGTAAAGAACTGAACCGAGTTCAGGCTGAGCATCAGAAGCAGCGGGCCAAAAACCTGAAACAGCTTGAGGAAAAGTTGAGAGAAGCCGAGGAGGGAAGGAAAAGCCTTTTGGAGAAGGTCGCTGAATTGGAAGATGTTGTTCACCCCGCCGAGGAAGAAACCGAGGAAGCTAGATTGTTGATGTTGCGGGTAGCGTTGATTGCTAAACTCCGAGAAACTGAGCAGGACAGCCTTGTGGCTGCTGAAATAGGCTTCAAGAATGCCGTGCAGCAGCTTCAGATCCTCAAACCTAGCCTCATTACGGAGGGAGCCCACTCCGACTATGACGTGGTTGATGGTCAAATCGTGCGGCCGGTGGAAGATGAAGAGGTTGACGGGGACGCGACCAGGCGTAAGCAGCCAGAGGGGACGGTCACGGAATAGTTTCTATTTTCTTATTTTGCTTGGCCTGCGAGCCATTTCGTTTTGTTTCTTTTGTTTTCCCGACCTGCGTGCCAAGGGCTTTTGGAATATTTGTAATATTTGTATAATGGCTTTTTGCCCGAATTTATATTTTAATCGATGCGTTTATATGTGTGTGATGTTTACTTGTTTTGTTTATTTTACTTATTTTTGTCTAAGTAATGTGTTGATTTTGGGAGTTGCTCGACTTCGATGCTCCTCGACCGTGTGGGGAACTGGTCGGGTGGTCGGAGGTGTATTCCGCCTTTCAACGGGGCTAAGAGCTCGTTAGAAGTCTTTAACCTCGTGGCGTGAACTTTCCATCGCGAGCTGGGTGTTCTGCCTACATAGTACGGCGACGATGGGGCTCGATCGAGGTGTCCTCGTCGGATCAATGGTCCTCGCGCACATACAATGCGACCTTGATCATTGCGTTGAAGAGGAGTGTCGCGCTTGTACCTTAGCGCGCCCCCGTAATCGCGACGTTGGGGTGTCGCGGGCAGTGTCTAACTGTAGTATTTCTTGAGTTTCTCAACATTCCATGGTCGAGCAAGTTCCTCCCCGTGTAGATTTTTGAGGAAGTAGGCTCCCGTCCCCGTCTTTCCGCGGACGCGGTATGGGCCCTCCCAGTTCGCGGCGAGTTTACCTTCCCGTGAATCTTTTTGGTTCCTTCGTAGGACGAGGGTGCCTACTTGAAAATCATGCTTAATAACTTTGCTGTTATGGCGTAAAGTAATTTTTTGTTTGAGTGAGGCTTCCTGTAGGGAGGCCCCCGTTCTTGTCTCTTCGACGAAGTCGAGTTCTTCCCTTAGGGCCTCGTTGTTTGCCCCCTCCTCGAGGGGAGCTTCTGTCGTTGACTAAGCACTTGCAACAGTCGTTGACTAAGCACTTGCACAGCCGCACTATGACTAACATGCAATGAACCGTTCAGGGATTCAACTTAATGAATATAAAGAACATTGACCTACAGGTTCCAATCTCGCAAGATCTACTGCTAGGCTTTCACAGCTAGATGTTTAGGGATTCATCGCAATGAATATAACGCTACTGACCCTATTTCAGGCTTTTCCCACAATGACATCTCGCCATTATCTTCTCGAGTCTCCGGTTACACTGACCACTCAAGGAATTCTAATTCATCAAGAATTAGTTTTACAGGAGATTACAATGATGCTTCTTAACAAGCAAATTACTCCTAAGTTTAAGTACAAGGAACACACAAGTGTTCAAGCAAGATGTGAGCAACAACTCCTTGCTATCCTAAGAAACTACAAAGATGTATAATGATTTGACAGTTGTTGACATCTTGTAGATCTTCTTCTTCTTCGTCTTCTTGGGTGAGCAAGCTTTGAGCAACAACTCCTTGCTTCAGATCTTCAATGTAGCGCTGACGAGAAGGTGGTTGATGACTTTACTGATTTGCAATGTTGTCTTTTTCATCAACAGCTTCTGTACCAATTGATTGTTGTTGTGTTGAATGATGATCTTTGAGCTTCAACAATAATGGCCATGTGTAAATGGTGATAGCTTTTGATATTTAAGTGTTACAACGAGAACTCATGGTTGTTGCTATCTTCACACAATGACTTGGTCAATTTGTAAATGATACATCCATTTGATGATGTTCAGGAAATCGACACTTCAGAAGAGATAGCTCTTTCCTTTAAATAGCCTAGTAGAAATATATTCGTTTAAAATACTGTTGGCTGTTGGAAAAGAGACGTTGTGTAATAATTAGCTGTACTGACACATCTCCTTTTTGCTGTGGGAGAAGTGACGGGATATATCTTCTTGAGCACTGTGTACAGTTGTTCACAACGGTAACATTTGACTTCCAAACTTCAGAGGCTTCTGATGGCAAATTAATGAAGCATGAGTAGAGCCTTCTTTAATAAGATATCTGGTACGTCAAGTCTTCAGTCATTTGAATAAGTCCATTAGGAATCAGTCTTCAGAACTTCAGCACTTGTCTTTAAGAACATTATTCTTTACTACTTCAAGTCTTCCGAAACTTCAGAGTTGTCCATTAGGAATCCGTCTTCAGAGTCTTCAGCACTTGACCTTTGGAACCGTAAACTTCAGAACACATAAGTCTTCAGAGTCTTTCTGCACTTGGTCTTCATAGACTTCCGCCTTCAGAACTTCGAGTCATGAGCGTCTTCAACACTTCGGTTCTCTTCTTCAGAAGCTTCGCAATCTTCAGAATCTCGACCACTTTCAGAGAGCATCCACAAGAGCATTGCAACAGCACTATCAGCATCATTGGATCTGACTGATCATGATCAGATACATAAGCGTTCTTGCTTCTTGCGACTTGTGTCACACATAGTAACTTCGCATATTATCAATTACGCACATCTGGCTGGTGCTTGTTGGATCTGATATCTTCTATGATTATGATATGCACACAACACACGTTAGAACATAAAATAGTTCTTTCACAAATACGTATTGTTATCATCAGAACATAGATTGACTTGTAGAGACAACTCTTACTCTCACAACAGGGAGTTGAATCTCGCAGAGCACTCTCCAAATGAATTCCCACCTTATTTTATCATAGGATTTTGACAAATCAATTTTGACAATAAAGTATCCTTATTTCCCTTTCATATGATGCAAGGAGTTCACTACCTCTTTGGCAATTATGATGTTCTCTTGTATATTCCTACCCGAAATAAATTCATTTTGGTACGACGACACAATTTTCGGAAGGCAAGATTTGAGCCTATTTACAATCACTTTACTAACCACTTTGTAAACAACATTGCATAGGGAGATCGAACGAAAATGAGAAACCATCTGAGGTTGATCACCTTTAGGGATCAGGCATATATATGTATGATTTATATGCATGATATCGCTAGGATTATTCCAGATACGTCGCACTATATCACAAACTTTATTCCCCACTGTATTCCATGATTTTTACACTTTAACCTCTTCTCTAATTTTGGCAAGGTTGTCTTCCAGTCTCACATCATCGCTCCAAGATTTACTCAATAGTTCTTGATAGTTCACTACAAGAAATAACGCTTTTTATGACGAAGCTTTCACTACGAACAATATAAAATTGAGGGTGTATGTACCGGGAGCACCTTTTTTTTTATAAAAATTAATCTATTACCTCGGTTTTATGAAAAACCGGCATAAATATATGCTCAGGGTTTAAGATTTGATTCACAGCTCCTGCAGTTGTATGTTTTATATGGAACCAAAAAGGTGCCTTTAAATTTAATAGATTTTACGTCGGATATGTTACCTCGGTTTTCATGAAAACCGAGATAAATAATCTCTAATTTTTTTATTCTTTTTGGAACAAAAAGGAGCCTTTATTGTTTATAGATTTTAGTTCGGATATGTTACCTCAATTTCCAGTATAACAACAATAAATACTCTATATTTTTTATTCCCTCGGTGTCTACCTCATTCACTTCTCAAGCCCTAGCGAAAGAACACATCTTCTCCAGCAAACGAAATAGCACTTATTCTCCAAGGAGTCCTGACGAACGAAAAACTCTCTGACCATTATTCTCTTATATGTTATTATTATTGTTATTTTTCTTGTTGTTGCTTTGGTCCATTACTGTTGTTCTTGTTATTATCCATTATTGTTGTTGTTGTTGTTGTTGTTGAGAAGCTTTATTTTTGTTGGATGTGTACTATTTTTATTTTTATTTTCATTTCTTTCATCGATCAAAAGGAAAGAGTACAAGATTCATGGGTTACATAATTTTTTCCACATCAAAATAATATCCTCTAGCACTACAAGAATCTTCCCAATCTACAACTCACTCCTCACTACCCTCATGTGAGTCATAGTAAACAATCTTCCTCGACACCTTTCTCTTCTTCTTCAGCATCTTCTTCTTATTCTTGGCCTTCCTCACCCTCGGTGCATCCCTGACAGCAGTCGACCTAGATGGATGGGCTTCCTTAGTTGAATGCTGATGTTGTACTTTGGTGATGGTTTTGTTCTCAACAGTGACTTCTGTTGAGATAATGCTTTTTAGCCTTCTCAGATGGAGAACTCATGTTGCTAGGAAGTTAAGAAAAGTAGGTTGAAGATGAGAAAATTCAATATATGAAAGTGTGCATTTATAGAAGAGGTTGAGTGACTTAAGCGCCGCTCATGGAAGGTGAAAAATCTGTTGATTTAATGCTTGCAATGATATTCTTGAATGACGTGTGACTGTCTTGAGAAATGAATCAAAATTTCAATCGTTATAGTTGTTTCTCTCTTTTGGGAAGAGCAAAGGTTGTTCTTGTTTTTTAATCAGAATTCAATTTGCAAAGAGAGTAGTGCATCAAATCTTTACAAATGGTTGTCACGTATGTCTATGTTTTTTATGTCACTAATCCTTCTAATACTAGATGATTATTTGTTCTTCAAGGTAAACATATTCCCGATAGTAGTGATGAAAATCAATATTTTAACTACGAGACGCCTTGTTTAGCCTTGTACTCCTTGTTTAACATCTTCCCTTTGAAATTTATAATTAATAATTTTACTCATTTTTAATCATTGTACTATATATTTAATGTTGTTGTTGAGTGACCTAATTAGTTTCAAATATTTTAGTTTTGATGTAAAATTATAAAGTGTGTGTTCCATTTTAGGTTTGCATTTGGTTTAATCAATGAATATTTATGGTACAATGTTTTAGATTGAGAAATTGGAAAAATGTACAATGTTTCTGTTTCACGAATATGCAAAATATGGTTATATATTCAGGAATATGGTTTTATAAATGGTTCTGTAATAAAAGTGAAAAAAGTACAAAAAAATGTATCCCCTCGATGTTTACATGAAACCAAGGTAATAACATTGAGATATTACCTCGGTTCTACACAATACCGAGTATTAATATTGGGCGTGCCATCTAGTTCTGAAAAAAATGTTGATGCTGGGGATCGAACCCACAACCTTTAAATTTCTAACCTCAATTTTAAAATCACCGAGATGACAAGTGATTTCTTTTCATGTTTCCCTTCGTTACCTCACATGCGTAGCCGAGGTTAAATACATTTCACAGCCGATGTTAGATGTGTTATTTGTAGTAGTGAATGTTGTTAGATAGCCACAAACTTTTAAATTTAAATAGTCTCTTTGTACCATACCCTCCCTGATTATAAGTCATGATAAGAAGTGGATGATGATCAGAATAATTCACTCTGGTTAAAACTCTCACATGGCCATTAGGAAATCGGAGACGCCAGCCTTTGTTGCAAAGCATGTGGTCCAGTTTCTTGTAGATTTGTTGGCCTCCATGATATATAGGACCTCGCAAGTAAATATAGGGGCAGGACAATGTGTGCTAAGTGGAGAAAAGGACAACAACATTAATGCATTTGAAAAGTAGAGGTCAAGTCCTAAATCCTTGGAACATGGATTGTCTGCCATGGGGGGCCCACCAAAGAAGTTAGATTGTTAAAGGGTGATGGACACAGGTGGTGTCAGTGAGGGGGATTTAAGGATGGGTGGTTTTGGGTCTTTTGATGATGTCGATGTTGTCTTAATTGGGTCTGATCCTATCTCACCATCTGGGCTGGTGATTGGAGGCCCATCAACTCTAATAAGGCCAAGGTAGAAAAAGTTGTTGAATGAGATATACCAAAAACTAAAAATCTTTTTTCCCCATATACTTCTCTGCACTTGTGCACGCAGAAAATCTAAATTTGGCCTCATGTGTAGTTCCTACGAAACTTCCTCAGAATCTGAATTCTTTAATAGGAACTGTTGTCTCTGATTCAATTTTGCATTACTTCGGAGGATCAATTCTATGTTGTGTTTCGATTGCATATTCTGATGTCAATCAAAGTAATGCAAGGCTCTTGAAGAAAATGAAGGGTGAGCCTTCGAAGGTGTAGGAAACCATAAAAAGACTGGGGGTGGAAGGCGATGAATATGATGAAGTGTTTGAGGCTATTATCAGAAATATGAAAGCAAAAGATCGAAGAGAAATTGCTGGAAAGAAAGGGGCAGCTAAAGGGAACTTATGAATTTTGCAACATACAACATGAAAGGGTGCAGAAACATGGTCAAGCGCAAAAAATTAGGAAAACATTGTTGAAAGGTATGGTGGATCTATGTTTTATTCAAGAAGCAAAACACAAGAATATGTAGGAGGAAATTGCCAAATCCATTTGTAGTAACGAAGAGTGTCAATGGTCTACGATGGAAGCAGTGGGTCTATCAGGTGGGATTCTTACCATTTGGAGGAAGGATGCTTTGAAACCCATTTTCAGTTTCAATGGGAATGGCTTCCTGGGGTTGAATGCTATATGGAAATGAAAAAACTGCTTCTTTAAAAATATATATTCTTCTTGTGTTCTTGTGGAGAAAAGGTCTATGTGGGCTGAAATTTTGGATTTCAAAACTAAGTTAGGGGCTGGAGAGTGGGTTTTGGGAGGTGACTTCAACTCAATTATGAGTCTTGAGGAAAAGAAAGGGACGGGGAAGGTTGGAAGAATTGAAATGGAGGAGTTTAGGGCATTTATGGAATCATTAGGGTGTGTTGATTTACCAAAGAGTGGGAATAGGTTCACGTGGTTTAACTCTAATAGAAGCTATTGCATTAGATTGGACATGTTCTTGATCTCTCTAGGGTTAATCAATATGTGGAATACAATTGATCAAAAGGTTGGGTATAGAGATGTGTCCGACCACAGGCCTGTTTGGATAAAGGCTAGGAATGTCAATTGGGGTCCGAAGCCGTTTAAGGTCTTAAACTGTTGGTACAAACATCCAGAATTTTTTGATTTTGTTAAGGAAGTGTGGGAGTCCTATGTTGTCGAGGGTTCTACAACCTTTGTACTATCTAAGAATTTGCAAAACCTTAGGGATCGAATTCGGTGGTGGAACAAATATATATTTGGTTGGATAGATCTCAAGATAGAAGAGGAAGTTCAGACAATTAATGAGGTTGAAGATGGTATGGCATAAACCGATGATAGCTCAAGCACATAGGATCTGTTGAGAATAAGTAGGGCTTAGAAGGAGATGTGGAAGAACCTTCATATTAAAGAAAGTATATTGAAGTAAAAGGCTAGGGCCAAGTGGATATCCGATGGTGATCAAAACTCCAAGTATTTCCATGCCTTGCTAAAAAAATCGAAACAGAAGAAACAATATCTCATATGTTTATCTAGAATCTGGGAGAGTTGAGGAGGTGCACTTAGTCAAGGAAACAATTAAGGCTCATTTCGAAACTATGTTCCATGTTACTCAGTGTCCAAGACCCAGAATTGGGGTCACGGGTGTTAAGAAGTTGTCCTTGGAAGATAGTTTGTTGCTAGAGAGGCCTTTTGAAGTGGGGGAGATTTTGGAGGTGTTATCTAGTTTTGAAGGAGATCATAGCCCTGAGCCTTACGAGTTTAACCTAGAATTCATTAGGAAATTTTGGGGGGTGGTTGGCCAAGATTTTGTCAACTGTATTCAAGAGTTTTATGTTGATGAGAGGCTACCAAAGATGATGTCTTCCTCTTACCTAGCTTTAATCCCAAAACTAGACAATCCTCAAGAACTTAATGACCATAGGCCGATCTGTCTTATAAGATGTGTGTATAAGGTGATAGCCAAATTGTTAGCTAGTATGCTTAGAGGTGTCAGAGGAAAGTTGGTTTCTAAATCGCAGAATGCCTTTATCCATTGGAGACAATAGGTAGATGGAGTATTGGTCTTGAATGAGCTGTTGGATTATGTCATAAGAGGAAAGAAGAGTTGAGTGATTTTAAAAGGGGATTTTTCTAAGGCGTATGACTGTGTTGATTGGTCTTTCCTTCGAAGAATTATGTTGGACATGGGGTTTGGAGAAACATGGATGAAGTGGATGGAAGGTGGAGTCATGCAAAATTACATGTCAGTTCTAGTTAATGGAAGTCCTACTAGGGGTTTTAAGGTGACTAGGGGCCTTAGATAGGGGACCCCCTATCTCCATTTTTATTTTCCATTATTGCTGAAGGATTGTCCATACTTGTTAATCGTGCTATGGAGAGTGGTATACTGAAGGGTTTCAATGTTGAGGATAGAGGTTCTTATAATTTATTACAATACGCAGACAACACTGTCCTTACAAGTACTCATTGTTAAAGGGGGAAATGCCTAGATATCGAGTTGCATCTTCACTATGGTGGAAGGATCTATTTAAGATTAATAAGCTTTTTGGAGATATATCTTTTGTGGACTTGCTCTCTTTTAAAATCGGGAATGGTGCCAACACTTCTTTTTGGTTGTCAAGGTGGATTGATAATTGGCCTCTTGCTGAGGTATTTCCTGGCCTTTGGAACAAATCCACTAACAAGGAAGGGTTAGTGGCTGACATGGGTTTTTGGAATGGGTGGTCTTGGTCCTGACAGCTTCAGCTTAACTAGGAGGATTCTGATAATGCTGAGCAGATTGAATTCCAGGAACTTTCTTTGATTCTATAAGAGGTTTGTCCCAAAAGAGTGGGTTGTGATGAGATCATTTGGCCCTTCTGTCCCTCCAAATGCTTCTCTATTAAAACATGTTACAACAGGATGACCGGTATGACGGTTGACTTAAGCATGTACCAGGTTTGTAAGGAGGCTCTTAAAGTTATTTGGAAAGTTTCTGCACCTGTCAAATTGAAAATTTTCTCTTGGAGACTTTGTTTAAGTAGATTGCCTTCAAGAGACAATCTTCTTAGCAAAGATTTGGTTCTCAACTCTCATGAATTGGTATGTGCTTTGTACCTCCATTCACTAGAAGATGTTCTACAACTTTTCTTTAATTGTATCAAAAGTAGAAGAGTTTGGTTCCAAGTCTGTGCAAGGTAGTGGTTACTTTGATCACCTTTTGGCATGAATGGATTGTCTTAGAGGGAAAGTTTCAGATTTGAAAAATGTTGTTGGCATTTGGATTATTGTGTGCTGGGAAATTTGGTTTACAAGAAACCAAATAATGTTCAAAGATGAGGTGTGGATTCACTGAGTTGGTGGTACAGAGGATTTTCCACCTTACTTAGTGGTAGATTGGAAAGAAAGATAAACACTTATTCGATTGTAATTATTATGATTATTATGATTGATATATGCACCCTTGTGAGTTTATCTAATATTATTTAGATAATCTCTTTATTGAGTAGGAGTTACTTTTTATATGGATAGGGTATTCGGTGAAATATAATGTTTGATTATTAAAAAAAAGAAAATCAGTCAACAATTTCCTATCCCGGTCTGAAACATTCTATTTTGTTTCAGGAGTTACTACAGGTGTAGCTACACGAAGCTACTTGGGTGTCGAGCCAAGAAGCAAGTACAACAATTTGGTGACAATCCAACCGTGTTTGAAGTAAGATATCATGGCGATCATTGCTGCGGCAAATCCTTAATGATCCATGCACCACAACCGCAACCATCATACTATGAGTGGTTGTCATCGGGTACACCAGGTGAGAAAACAAGTTTATTAACGTAATAGGTAATATCTTAATTTTATTTTCATGAAATTTATTATATTACTCGTCATGTCTTTAATTATTAGTAACCTTAGAAAAAATGTCTCTGAGCATAAAAGGGAAATTATAACTACTTTTATGAAATTTATTAAAATGACACATACACCTATTTAATTTTAAAATATATACAAACTTTTAACATGATTTTAATAAATGATATGGATATTTACTATGATTTTTAAGGGCAATAAAAAATTAGATATAAATGACATTTATTTATGAATTTTTGTAGATATATGTAAATTTAGAAAAGATTGATACATATTTTAAAATTGAAAATGTGTCAATATGATTTTAACAGACTTCATGTAAATGTAATTCTCCCTATTTTAAAAAAGTAACTGTTTTCCTTTTTCAAATATAACTCTAATTAACTAATGCTAAATCGTTTGAAATTAGAATATGAAAAGGTAATTATATGAGAAAGAAAATTTTGTAATAGTTCATAAAGTTTACACAACAATTACACTATATTTTTTTTAGATTTAAATGAACTTTTAGACACAGTAAATTAGTGAATTTTTAAGTTAAGTCTCTGTAATTTTTTTTGTTTGAGTTCCTATATTTAATTTTTGTATGTGTTTTAGTCCTAAAGGTAAAATCTACAGGAAAATATGAAAGAAAATTCGCAGGAAACCTGCGGACTTCTCTATAGATTTTGGCTTTAGGGACTAAACCTAGGGATGGCAAAACAATCCCTATCCGCGAATATCTGTGGATAAAATCCGTCACGGATATGAGGCAGACAACTTAATGGATATTCGCGGATAAAATAAATGGATATTTAAATACCCATTTATTAATTGATATGGATACGAGTTTAATGATATTCATGCCCACGGATATCCATATTCATTAATAAATTATAAAAGTTATTTAAATATCATTAGTTTATTATACATTATCTTTTCCTCTACAAAGAAAAATTAGTTTTCTTATATTTCCTTTTTTTTTTTAATTTTCTTTGAAGAAAATGCTTTCATTTTTCATTCAAATTCTATTAGTCATTTCATATTTAAACTCTGCAATACTTCATACCTCACTTCAACAATTTCACAGTCCAACCAACTAGTGTCATCATTCCTCTGTCGAACCAGTGTCTTCTTTCCTACTCCTCTGTCGTCTGTTCTTCCATCATAACTCACAATCGCAATATTTTTTATTTGTTTGGTTAAAAACATGTCATATTATGCTTGGATCTAATTATGTTTTGGTAAATAAGAAGAAAAGAAATGAGATGAAATTTTATTGTTAAATTGAGAGCGAGTTGTATGGATGTCATGTGATAATAATTTTTTGTGTCTTTAAAAAAAATAAAAAAATATTTTTTTCAAAAAATATTTTTTATAAAAAAGTGTTATCCATGGATATCTGTAAATATCTACGGATACCGTAAAATCTGCGGATTACCCGCTTAACAAATATGTGTGTGGATATGGGACGAATATGAATATCATATTTATTCAACATGGCGGATACGAATATCATAATATCCGTTCCCTGGATATCTATTTACATCCCTAACTAAACCACACGCAAAAAGTGAGATATAGGGACTCCGACAAAAAAAAATTACAGAGACCAAACTCAAAAACTCGCTAACTTATAAGGACCAACAAACTATTTAAGCCTTTTTTTTTTATCATTTTTATGCGTGGGGTAATAACAACTATAATTTCACACACACAACTACATCACATACACAACTACATCACATACCGTTTATGAAACTTAGAGTCAAAATTTTATTGTTGTATATAACATTATTTTTGTTAGTTAAGTTGGATTTTCAGATATCCTACAAAATTTATTTATATAACAAAAATTATTAGGAAGAACTAAACGCAACCCTAACCATCTAAACATCTTTATACCACAAGAAAACTACCAACTTATAGGTTACAAACAAATGAAAAACCAACTCATTTGTCTAATTACTCATCGGACACCTCATATCCTCAGGATGCACAATATCATATTACTTAAAAGAATAAGTATGGTAGAGATCTTATTCTACAAGAGCTGCAAAGAAAACGCCATCACTTTAGTACGATCCTAGTTGCCCCAAATGAGTGGTACAATCAAATCCATTTTTGTATAGGAGGAGGCGGAGGATGGAGTTCCAGCTCTAGAATAGTATAATAAGTCGAGGCAACCAAAAACAGATCATCTCTAGCATGTCTCCAACACCATCAATTAGGATCTTGAGATGGGTGGAGATAAAAAAAAATGAAAAAGATTATTGACCATCTCTTGCTCATACACAAAAAGTAACCTCAATCTAAGGTCCTAGTGAAACACCCAATCTACCCAAATCCTAACCTCGCTAACAATCTTTCCAATATGATTAGACACACTATAAAGCCTAAGGAATTTGATACTAAGCGGTATGGACCCAACCCAAGGGTTCTCCCAAAAGGAGCTGGGAAACCATTACCCATTCTCCTACGAAGACCATTCACAAAAAAGTCATAATGATCACAAACTTTAGAATACAACAAAGACACACCTTTGGACCATATGGAAATAATCAAATATATGAGGATATCAGCCTCCCAAGAAAGAGTAAATACTATCGGGCCCATATGTTGCAGATAGGATATCCGCCCATAGATTTTTCCTACGTGAGATCAACCTCCATTTCCATTTACTCAACAAAGCTAAGTTAATTAAACGAAGATCTCAAACCTCTTAATCACCCCCTTTTAGGTTTACACACATCTAACCAACAAACTCAAGGAATCTTAAAATCTCATTTGATCTCATCCTGTAGAAATCATCTTTAAATTCTAATTATCTCCATCCAAACCATAACAAGCATTTTAAGGAAGGATATAAATAAAATCAGAATCACATTAAGAAGCGAATTAAGCATGATCATTCTCCCTTCCAAACTAACATACACGTGCCTCTAGAAATGAAGCCTCTCAGAGACAAGATTTTAAGGGGTCCCCAAATTGTGTCAATGTGAGATCTGACTTATACTGATAAACCTAAATATGTAAATGGCAAAGACCTTAATCTAATATTATATCGTAAATAGACAAAATGTCAAAAGTGTGTCAAAGTACGAATAATTCACTAGAAAATATAAGCAAAATATTTTACTAATTTGTACACAATCAATTGCAAATTAAGAATCTATGTATGATAAAAGCTTAACAATTACAACATAAATGCTATTTGGAGGAATTGAAAGAAAATTGCAAATAATTAATGTTAGTAATAATCAATGTTAGAAATAATCAATGTCAGCAATTTAAATTAACGTAAAAAATAAGTCAAAAATTAGACTAATGCTACCTCTCCGTCCCAGATATGTCTGGCAGTGTGGTCTGGATATAGAGGAAATATGGACATATCCTATGGACCTCCTCCGAATCCCTCTGGCAAAGCATCCTCAGCAACCTCACCCTCCGGAGGTGGCACTGGATCAGCAAGATCATCAGCAGGAGGTGGCATCGGATCAGCAGGAATTGACACGGGTGCATCTTGACGCCTGCGGGAGGTGTAACACCCCCTTTCTATACCCCCAAATAATCAAATAATCATTTAGGCACATATTAAACATTTCGTCAGAGTATAATTATAAACATAGTATAAAAGAGGTATGTCACATTATACGTGAAATTAAAACATTCAACACCTGCTCAACATTGATATGCAACAGTGGGGTAACTTTGCAACAGAGGAACTTAGTCCTTACACCCACATCTCAATATTTAGAATAAAAGCGGAAAATCTAAACATTGAATAATATATAACATATATATACATCATCAAGTATTATCCACTAACATAATTCATGTTTACATAAACATTCATCAACAAGATACATGTACAATGTATCACAAAAGAATCATATACATATCCTAGCTACCCGGTGCTACATATCAGAGCCGACCGACCAAAAGAATAAAGACACGCTTCACAAAAGACCATCATCATACCTACTCTGCAATGCCTCATAGAGCATCATAAAACAGCAGAAGGGTGAGAAATATTATCATAATAACAATGCATATAATTATATATCTTAGCATAAAAATACACATATTCTCCATTCTCACCACAATTCATCACAACTCACTCATATACATCACAATGTATATATATATATATATATACCAAACCAAGCATATTCATCATGCATACTTTCCCAATTCTCATCATTCCACATAAACATACATATTCATGTTTATACATTAATGCACCATATAAAGATGACAAATGCAAATCATAGAGACCGACTCACGACTCTATGCAAATGCAATGTGGTACCGACTCAATCATCTCAAGTTCACTCAGGAACTTATTGGAATCATCACTCGTTACTTAATGTAACTCCCCGTCGGGCATACGATGTTCCCCGTCGCTCACACCCCACACGGGCACACGACGTTTATGGAACGCTCACACCCCACACGGGCACACGACCCGATCCCTCACACCCAACATGGATAGACGATCGTCTATAATCATCGCTCACACCCCACATGGGCACATGATGTTATAGCGGATTCCCTCTGGAACCAATCCGTCGCTCACACCCCACATGGGCACACGACGTTTCTGGATCGCTCACACCCCACACGGGCACACGATCCGATCGCTCACACCCCACATGGGCACACGATCACAAGATGCATATCATGATGCTTGACACACAAGAACTCATGACAATCAAATGCATCTTCACAAATCAACAATATGATTATCACATCATCATATTCATACATTGAAAACAATTCAAACAATGCATTCATCTCATACTATCACATACAATCTATATACATTCACACCAATGCACTATTGTATGATTCACATCCAAACACACATTCAAAACGGTAAAAGTCGCTAAATAACATTATTCCCGACTTTTCGACATAATTAAATCGGCTAACAATCTCAAAACCCTCCTTATAAAAAAGAACATTTTATAAGCTTTCTAATGCATCAAACCACGCCTCAAACCGAATCACATATCAAAAGTTATGCAGGAAACAAAATTACACAAACAGCACTGTTCGCTGGGCGAACCCTCTCGCGAGCATTCGCTAGCACCTTCGCTAGGCGAATGTTCCAGCGAACCAACTACTAGCTAAAAACAGACACAAAGTTCGCTAGGCAAACCCCTTGGCGAACCAAGGCAGCAACTACCAACATCAAAAACACCCAAAGTTCGCTAGGCGAGCAACTCAGCGAACCTTCGCTGACCTTCGCTAACTGGTTCGCTAGGCGAACCCGCGAAAACATCACTCGCTACTGCTTCGCCCCAGGTTCGCTAGGCGAACCAAGGAAAACTCAGAATCCTTCAGCGCTGTTGAAAACCCAAAATCCATATTTTTCAAACCAAAACATTTTCAAAACAACATATATCAATTAGAACTCAATACAATCATGGCAACAAACATTCTACCACGTTTACGTCGATTTCCAATCGCGAAACATCGATTTCTCAACATCGACCTAGAATAGAAAACTACGAAAACACAACAAACAATCCAATACACACATACATAATCATACATAATCATATACATTGATAAGATAATAAGATTTCACACCCTTACCCGATTAAATCGATTCCTAGAAGTTGTTTTCTTGATTTTCCTAGCTTTTCCCTCTTTTCCTTCTCTTTTCTTCTCTTCCTCTTTCTTTCTCTCCTTTTTCTCTCTATTTCTCATTTTCTATACAACTTAAATTAATTCATTTTCTCTCACAATTATATTTCCACTAAATTTTCTAACTTATAATTAATTGAGAAATGTCCAAAATACCCTCCATTCTAATTTTCCCCAAAAACTCTCAAAAACGGTAAAATAACATAATACGTCAACATAGCATATTAACACACCAATTTCACAAATAAAATAATTTATCACTCAATTTAAATAAAAGACTCAACCAAAATGGGAAAAATCGAAATCGGGGCGTTACAACTCTCCCCCACTTTAGAAATTTTCGTCCTCGAAAATATTACCTGATTCAAACAACTCCGGATACGACTCTCGCATCCTACTCTCTAGTTCCCAAGTCATATTGCCTTCCGCAGCGCCTCCCCACGCTACTTTCACAAGCGCAATATCCTTGCCTCTTAGTTTCTTAACTTCACGGTCCAAAATCCTAATCGGTAAAGCTTCAACCGTAAGGTTATCTCTCACTTCAACCTCATCCATAGGAATAACATGTGACGGATCCGGAACATACTTTCAAAGTTGCGAAACATGGAATACATCATGCAAATTCGAAAGATTCGGAGGCAACGCCACACGATAAGCCACAACACCAACTCGCGCAGAAATCTGATACGGACCAATAAAACGAGAAGTCAACTTCTTCGACTTCAAAGCACGACCCACACCCGTAACCGGCGTAACTCTAAAAAACACATGGTCGCCTTCTTGAAACTCAAGATATTTCCTTCTCTTGTCATGATAGCTCTTTTGTCTACTTCGAGAAGCTTTCATCTTCTCACGAATAAACTTCACTTTCTCCGTCATTTATTGTACCATCTCCGGTCCGACTAACGTCCTCTCTCCGGTTTCATGCCAACACAAAGGTGTTCGACATCTTCGACCATGCAAAGCCTCAAATGGTGCCATACTTATACTTGAATGAAAACTGTTATTGTAGGTGAACTCAATCAACGCCAAATAACTATCCCAAGCACCACCTTGCTCGAGCACACAAGCACGCAACAAATCCTCCAACGATTGAATTGTCCTCTCGGTTTGACCATCCGTTTGTGGATGATAAGCCGAACTCAATCTTAGCTTAGAACCCAAAGCCTTTTGTAAACTCTCCCAAAACCTCGATGTAAATCTAGGATCTCTATCCGATACAATACTCTTAGGAACTCCATGTAACTTCACAACCACAAGAACATAAATCTCGGCTAACTTCTCCAAAGGATAACTAATATCAATTGGGATGAAGTGAGCAGATTTAGTAAGCCTGTCAACGATTAACCAAATAGCATTATGACCTCTTTGCGTATTCGGCAATCCCGTAACAAAATCCATCGATATACTATCCCATTTCCACTCCGGAATGTCCAACGGTTGCATCAATCCACTAGGCTTTTGATGTTCCACCTTAGACTTTTGACAAGTTAAGCACGCATACACAAATTGAGCCACATCCCTCTTTAATCCAGACCACCAAAAGATTTTCTTCAAATCTTGATACATTTTATTTGCTCCCGAATGTATACTCAAATTACTCCGGTGTCCTTCTTCCAATGTCATCTTTTTCAACTCCACATCATCGGGAATACAAATACGACCACGGAATCTCAAAACTCCAATATTATCAACCTTGAAATCCTCATCCTCATTCATCATCAAATCAACGAACTTCAAATCCAACTTTTGCTTTTCACATACGGTTGCAAGAAAATCATTCGTAACATGTAGCATACCAAGTCTCACACTTCTCGGCGTCATTTCACAAACCAAACTCAAATCTCTAAAATTCTCCAAAAGTTCCCATTCTCTCATCATTAATGCGGACATATGTAACGATTTCCGACTCAAAGCATCAGCCACCACGTTTGCCTTACCCGGATGGTAATTCAAACCAAAATCATAATCCTTCAAAAGCTCTAACCATCTTCTTTGTCTCATGTTCAATTCTTTTTTATCAAATAAATATTTCAAACTCTTGTGATCACTAAAAACTTCAAATCTTGCACCATAAAGATAGTGCCTCCAAATTTTCAAAACAAACACCACGGCCGCTAACTCCAAGTCATGTGTAGGATAATTCTTTTCATGCACTCTCAATTGTCTTGAAGCATATGCCACAACCTTTCCATCTTGCATCAAAACACCACCTAAACCAACCAATGAAGCATCACAATACACAACAAATGGTTCCGTCGGATTTGGCAAAATCAAGATCGGAGCCGTTGTCAACCTTCTTTTTAGCTCATTGAAACTCTCTTCACAATGAATATCCCAAATGAAAGCCTTTTCTTTACAAGTCAATTGCGTTAACGGACATGCCAACTCCGAAAATCCCTCAATAAACCTCCGATAATAACCCGCCAAGCCTAAAAAGCTTCGAATCTCCGTAACCGATCTAGGAGCCTCCCATTGCATCACCGCATCAATCTTGGATGGATCGACACTAATACCACTATCGGAAATAGCATGTCCAAGAAAACTTACTTCCGACAACCAAAATTCACATTTCGACAACTTAGCATACAATTGCTTCTCTTTCAAAATCTGTAACACAATCCTCAAATGCTCTTCATGCCCCTCTCGAGACTTAGAGTAAATCAAAATATCGTCGATGAACACAACCACAAAAAGATCCAACTGTTCATGAAAAATACGATTCATGTATTCCATAAACACACCCGGCGCATTAGAAACCCCGAATGGCATCACGGAATATTCGTAATGACCATACCGTGTCCTAAAGGCCGTCTTTTGAATATCCTCTTCTTTCACACGAATCTGGTGATATCCTGATCTCAAGTCAATCTTGCTAAAAACACGCGCACCAACCAATTGGTCCATCAAATCGACGATCCTCGGAAGCGGATACTTGTTCTTAATTGTCACCTTGTTCAATTGTCTATAATCAATGCATAACCGTATACTCCCATCATTCTTCTTTACCAACAATACTGGAGCACCCCAAGGAGAAACACTTGGTCTTAGAAATATCTTGTCCAACAAGTCATTCAATTGCTTCTTCAATTCTACCAACTCCGATGCCGACATACGATACGGTCCCATCGAAACTGGTCTAGTACCCGGAACTAGATCAATAGAAAACTCAACTTCTCTTTCCGGCGGTACATCCGTAATATCCTCCGGAAACACTTCTGGAAAATCACACACCATTGGGAACACATTGAGCTCAACTTTGCTCTCCACTGACAATGATGCAAACAAACCGAACAATTGAGCTTCGTCCGCTAAAAGTTTCTTCAACTCTTTAGTGGATAGGAAACTCTCATCTTCGTCATCTTCCAAAGAAGGAAACCTTACCAACTTGTGATAGCAATTTATATGAACTCGATTAAATTGCAACCAGTTCATACCCAAGATTACGTCCAATCCCTCCAACGGCAAACACACTAAATCCATAATGAAGTCTTTACCATACATGGTCAAAGGACAACTTACACACACCAAAGACGTAGTTACCGACCCTGAAGCAGGAGTCTCAATAACCATCTCACCACCCCAAGAAGTCATAAACAAATTCAAACGCTTAACGCACTCATGAGAAATGAACGAATGAGTCGCTCCCGTATCAATAATAGCAACTAAAGGCGTACTATTAATAAAGCATGTACCTTTAATCAAACGGTCTGCACTAGTAGTGTACGTCCCCGCTAATGCAAACACCTTTCCGTCCTCTTGAACTTGTTTCGGCTTAGTACACTTAGTACTAATGTGACCCACTTCTCCACAATTATAACACTTCACTATATTCCTTCTACACTCAGTAGTAGCATGCCCAAGGCCTCCACAGTTAGAACATTTCGCCACGGTCTTCCCACACTCAAATGACTTATGACCCATTCCACCACACTTGTAACACTTAACAGAACCGGAACTTCCTCCTCCAGATCTCCTCTCAAAGTTTCCCCTATGCTTGCCCTTATCAATGGGTGTCACATAAGGTCCACCTCTAGCTTGTTGCTTTCCCTTCCTCTCATTCAAACTTTTGTAATGTGTAGAACGAGCCTTGCTATCTTCCTCAAAGATTCTACAACATTCCGTCAAATCCGTAAACCTCCTTATCCTTTGATATCCCACAGCTTGCTTAATCTCGGGACGTAAACCATTCTCATACTTAATACACTTTGAGAACTCAGCAGTAATTACAGCATAGTGAGGATGGAATTGAACCAACTCCACAAACTTAGCAGTATAGTCCACCACGGACATACCACCTTGTTTCAGTTCAAGGAACTTCATCTCCTTCTTCCCTTTCACACTTTCAGGGTAATACTTCCTCAAGAACTTGGTACGAAATAAATCCCAAGTTATCTCTTCATCATCCACCTCAAGAACTTGACGCATACCGACCCACCAATCGTCGACTTCTTCCTTCAGCATGTGAGACCCAAGCCTCACCTTATTCTCCTCCGTACAGCCCATGACTCTGAAGATCCTCTCAATCTCTTTCAACCACAATTGAGCTCCACCGGGATCAAATCTTCCTTTGAAGACCGATGGTTGATTCTTCCTGAACTCGTCATTAGCATTGACGTTCGGCGCACCTTGCACCGCCCTAGCCATTGCTTCCAATGCAGCAGCCATCGCATTGTCGTTTCTACCAGCCATATTCTGATCATTCCCAAAAATGACAGCAAGGTTAAACAACAGTTCAACCATCACAACAACAAGACAGACACAACTGACTCAACACTAGCTCTGATACCACTTAATGTAACACCCCCTTTCTATACCCCCAAATAATCAAATAATCATTTAGGCACATATTAAACATTTCGTCAGAGTATAATTATAAACATAGTATAAAAGAGGTATGTCACATTATACGTGAAATTAAAACATTCAACACCTGCTCAACATTGATATGCAACAGTGGGGTAACTTTGCAACAGAGGAACTTAGTCCTTACACCCACATCTCAATATTTAGAATAAAAGCAGAAAATCTAAACATTGAATAATATATAACATATATATACATCATCAAGTATTATCCACTAACAAAATTCATGTTTACATAAACATTCATCAACAAGATACATGTACAATGTATCACAAAAGAATCATATACATATCCTAGCTACCCGGTACTACATATCAGAGCCGACCGACCAAAAGATTGAAGACACGCTTCACAAAAGACCACCAGCATACCTACTCTGCATGCCTCATAGAGCATCATAAAACAACAGAAGGGTGAGAAATATTATCATAACAACAATTCATATAATTATATATCTTAGCATAAAAATACACATATTCTCCATTCTCACCACAATTCATCACAACTCACTCATATACATCACAATGTATATATATATATACCAAACCAAGCATATTCATCATGCATACTTTCCCAATTCTCATCATTCCACATAAACATACATATTCATGTTTATTCATTAATGCACCATATAAAGATGACAAATGCAAATCATAGAGACCGACTCACGACTCTATGCAAATGCAATGCGGTACCGACTCAATCATCTAAAATTCACTCAGGAACTTATTGGATTCATCGCTCGTTACTTAATGTAACTCCCCGTCGGGCATACGATGTTCCCCGTCGCTCACACCCCACACGGGCACACGACGTTTATGGATCGCTCACACCCCACACGGGCACACGACCCGATCGCTCACACCCCACATGGGCACACGATCACAAGATGCATATCATGATGCTTGACACACAAGAACTCATGACAATCAAATGCATCTTCACAAATCAACAATATGATTATCACATCATCATATTCATACATTGAAAACAATTCAAACAATGCATTCATCTCATACTATCACATACAATCTATATACATTCACACCAATGCACTATTGTATGATTCACATCCAAACACACATTCAAAACGGTAAAAGTCGCTAAATAACATTATTCCCGACTTTTCGACATAATTAAATCGGCTAACAATCACAAAACCCTCCTCATAAAAAAGAACATTTTATAAGCTTTCTAATGCATCAAACCACGCCTCAAACCGAATCACAGATAAAAAGTTATGCAGGAAACAAAATTACACAAACAGCATTGTCCGCTGGGCGAACCCTCTCGCGAGCATTCGCTAGCACCTTCGCTAGGCGAATGTTCCAGCGAACCAACTACTAGCTAAAAACAGACACAAAGTTCGCTAGGCGAACCCCTTGGCGAACCAAGGCAGCAACTACCAACATCAAAAACACCCAAAGTTCGCTAGCCGAACAACTCAGCGAACCTTCGCTGACCTTCGCTAACTGGTTCGCTAGGCGAACCCGCGAAAACATCACTCGCTACTGCTTCGCCCCAGGTTCGCTAGGCGAACCAAGGAAAACTCAGAATCCTTCAGCGCTGTTGAAAACCCAAAATCCATATTTTTCAACCCAAAACATTTTCAAAACAACATATATCAATCAGAACTCAATACAATCATGGCAACAAACATTCTACCACGTTTACGTCGATTTCCAACCGCGAAACATCGATTTCTCAACATCGACCTAGAATAGAAAACTACGAAAACACAACAAATAATCCAATACACACATACATAATCATACATAATCATATACATTGATAAGATAATAAGATTTCACACCCTTACCCGATTAAATCGATTCCTAGAAGTTGTTTTCTTGATTTTCCTAACTTTTCCCTCTTTTCCTTCTCTTTTCTCCTCTTCCTCTTTCTTTCTCTCCTTTTTCTCTCTATTTCTCATTTTCTATACAACTTAAATTAATTCATTTTCTCTCACAATTATATTTCCACTAAATTTTCTAACTTATAATTATTTGAGAAATGTCCAAAATACCCTTCATTCTAATTTTCCCCGAAAACTCTCAAAAACGGTAAAATAACATAATACGTCAACATAGCATATTAACACACCAATTTAACAAATAAAATAATTTATCACTCAATTTAAATAAAAGACTCCACCAAAATGGGAAAAATCGGAATCGGGGCGTTACAGGAGGATGGAGAAAGTGAGTCGTCAGCTGGTGAATTTTGTCTCCTACGGGAAGAAGAAGAAGAAGGAGGTTGAGTGACCTGAGATGAAGGTGGAGTGGCCTGAGATAGAGTGGTCTGAGGTGAAGGCAGAGCCTCAGGAATAGCCTGCGCCTCAGAAGTCGACGCCTCTTCCCGACCAGATGTACCTGTTGCCTTCAGAACCTGTTGGATCTGCTTCCGCTGAACGAATGCGTGTTGGGAAACTCAACCATGTCTCAGTTTGTCGAATTTGTCGGCCATAATACCTGTAAGGTAAATTACGTCGTATCATTATTGTAGACAACACAAGTAAACAACAAGAAAAAAAAAACAGATTGCAGGATATTCCGGAGATACATCTCCGGAAACACCTTAAATCTTTTTACTTTGAATACTTTCGGAGATGCACCTCCGGAATATCCCAGAGGATATGAAATGTTGAACAATTTCAAAGATGTATCTCCAAAATATTATGCAACTCAGAAGTAGCAACAAAGGCGCAATGTACCTCATGCAATGTGAAAAAAATGTCCTGATCGCCATTCTGAGCCAACAAACACGCCATACACTAAATCCAAACTATGTTACTTGTGATTTCTACATATTTCTACCCCCTAGTCACTAATTCTTACACATTTACACTAAAACTCGAATATTTACCGAAACTCGAAAAACTTGCGTGAAATTAATAATTCAGATGTTGTTTCCGATATTAAAGATGATGCTTGATGTTCCTTTAAGTTCCTCTGATGTCTTGCTTGAAGAAATTTGATGCTTGTAACAATTGTGAGCCATTGTGCATCCGAAGTCACACAATAGTCAAAGAATAGCTCTGATTTGAAAATCGAGTTCAACACATCAGAACCGTCAAATCATAGAAAGTCGATTTTCACATTTCTGACCTAAAAATGAGCGTTTGTCATAGGCAAACGGGGTTTACAACGAGTTGGATTGAGTTTCGAGGTGTACCATACGAGCGCAATCCTCTGTGCTAGCAAGAGATGCTTCTTCTATGATTGTGACGAGTGTTGCGTTGAGTTGAGATTGGTGATAGCAACCTCCATTGTCTTTATACGAATATTATCCGCCATAGATGTCAAAGTATGAATAATTTACCAGAAAATATAAGTAGAAGTCTTTTACTAATTTTTATACAATCAATTACATATTAGAAATCTATATATGGTAAAGGCTAAACAAGTACATCAAAATTCAATTTGGAGAAATTCAAAGAAAAGTGCAAATAAAATAAAAGGACGAATACTACTCAATCCCATATAAAATACACATGCATAGAGAGAAGAAAGTTTTCACAAAATATTTTCCCCCACTTCTATTATTTTGTCGTTTGTGTCCTCATGAGTAGCCTTAACCATTACAAAGTGTAGAAAAAAATGTTTTCTAAGTATCATTGTTATAATTGTATAGTATCAAGAATCATGACATTAAATTTTACAGCCAGATCCATAAACTCTATGCCAGTTACTCCTGCTGACGGTGGGTGTCATCCTATGATGGAAAGCATCGCATGCTATCTTGTTTCGGTCATAAAGTTAATGGAGATGAACGTTGATGATGGAGATGGTGTATTTTCATTTTCAGCAGAAACGGAGAGGACAATGGAGATGTTATAGAGCATATTTGCATTAAAGTCCGAAAAGTATGCCGACCCTTCTTTGCATCATTTTTTCATGATGAATAATTGGAGGTATTTAGAAATTGAAAACCAAAGAAAGGTATTGGATACTGCAATTTTTGGCAATGTTTGGTTCCAAAAGAACAGAGCAAAAGTACAAGAAAAGCTTGAACTCTATCAAAAAAGTTCATGGGATAAGGTTTTGGAATATTTGAAGTTGGATATAAATGAGTCCACGGAACCTAATATTGCAGTAAATGCGATGAAAGAAAAGCTCAGTTTGTTTAACATGCATTTTACAGAGACATGCAGAGTTCAGTGCACATGGTCTGTTCATGATGAGAAGCTTAGGAAAGAAATAATTGAATCTCTCAAAAACATCTTGCTGCCAGCATATGGAATCTTCATAGGGAAGTTTCAGGATATTGTTAAAAACAATGCTGACGAGTATATTGAGTATGGAATGTTCGACTTTCATGATGTACTTGATAATTTGTTTCTTGGAAGCAAAACAGACAGATGAATCGTTTGATTTATGATCACAAATGTATATGTCCATTTTGTTTTGTTTTGTCCATATGTTTTTGTTTTCTTAATCTTTTAATGAAGTTATATTTATGTCAGAAAAAGAACATTCATGGTATTTCAAACGTAATTTAACACTTGTAATTCCGTTTGATCAGAAATGTATGCTGTGTTTTTTTAACTATTTCATTCTTTCATCAGAATAATTCCTTTGCCCCAATCCCTAACCATCAAATCCAATAACTCTCTATGTTTAACCTTTGAACTATTGAGTATGACTCATAGTCACAGAAAAAAGGCAAAAAAAAAAGCGGGAGAAGTTGTGCTTGACGTTTATGGTTTATAAATATACTTGAAATCTTAACCGTATTATCGCCGTTGACACTCTTATCGCATTACCAGAACTTTAACAGGAGACGCCGCCTACCGCCTGTCGACCTTATTGTCAGGAAAACTTTCGATATAAGGAGTTGGTTCCTTAGTTGAATCATTGACTAATGCCAAAAATAGGTCAAGAAGGGAACACTCACATTGAGTTAAGAGCAATCATGCGTGAGAGAAACACAACCAATTCACCCAAATATTTTTGAACATTTTCAAATGTTAAGAATGTTCTCAGGTTATTGTCACAATGATGATGATTTTTATTTGTCATGCTAAATATCGGATGAAGTTATACTTGTGTAAGTTCATAATTTACAATCTACATGGATATGTTTTATTTAAATCTGCAACCTTTACTAAGTGCAAGCTCTGTTGTATGCTTAATGGAGTCTTTATTTTAAAACTTTGAAGTTAGTCACTTAATTATGGTGCATTAGGCCAAAGATTCAGAACAATAAAACTGGCAAAACTCATGATTTTGATGATTGAATATATGTCATATCTTGTTCTGACATAATTCTGGGCTGTAGTACCCTTTTCTAAGTGCTTGTATCTTATGGGAAATTTTTATTTGATGTCTTTCTAAGCATGTCCTTATAAATGTTTCTAATCTTAAAAGAGCTGTCGAGAGAGTATAATAACATAGTTTGTGACAATCAAATTTGTATTTCAATTACACAACAAATACAAACAAACTTGTTAAAATTAATGTGTTGTAAGTGTTGGAACTAGGGTTCAAGAAAGATGGGAATTTTAAAGAAGAAGAAGAAGAGAGAGAGAGAGAAAACTATATTGCAGAATTGTGAAATTGTATTAACTGTGTAAAACTGTATCAAGCTGTATCAAATTACAAACTAGAAGACCCTTTATATAAGTCATCACGGCCCAGGCCCAAAACTACATTTCGACACAAACTCTTTATCAGCTATATTCGACTCTGTCGAATACAGCTGACTTACAATGTACAACAACTATTCGACTGAACATATACTACTTCGACCAAAACCTATACACCTTAGACTTCGACAAAACATTGAATTACACTTCCAACACACCCCCTAATTCATGTTGTCGAGACTTCTCATCCCGATGCTTCTCTTCAATTCGTCGAATCTGACTCTTCCCAGAGGTTTGGTGAGTATATCAGCTAGTTGAACTTCTGTCTTGCAATACTCCAGTTCCAGCTTCCCTTTGTTGACTTGATCTCTCAGGAAATGATACCTCCTCTCAATGTGTTTGCTTCGACCATGGCTCATTGGGTGATTCGCCAGGTTGATAGCTGATTTGTTGTCTATTAACAACTTTACTTTCTTCGATTCCATTATCTTGAGTTCTTCAAGCAACATTTCAATCCATGCTGCCTGGCACGCAGCATATGATGCAGCTACATATTCAGCTTCACATGAGGACAAAGCCACAATGCTTTGTTTTCTTGAGCTCCAAGATATTGGGGCTCCTTCGATCATAAAGATGTAGCCTGCAGTACTCTTCCTTTCGTCTTGATCTCCGCTGAAATCAGAATCAGTGAACCCATAGACTCCTGCATTTGTACTATCTTTCGACTTCCTTGACATCAACACACCATGATCAATCGTTCCCTTTATGTATCTCAGCACCCTCTTCACAGCAGTGAGATGACATTCTTGGGGTTTCTCCATAAATCGACTTAACACTCCAACACTTTGACATATATCAGGTATAGTGTTGCACAAATATCTCAAGGAACCAATGATTTGTTTGTACAGAGTTGCACTTACAAACTCATCATTAGTTTCCTTCTTCAACTTTGCTCCAGTTTCTAATGGTGTGGTTGCTGTATTACAGTTGCTCATCTTGAATCTTTTCAAGATGTCTTGAGCATACTTCTTCTGGTGTAAAAATATTCCTTCACCTGTGTCCTTAAATTCCATCCCTAAGAAATATGCCAACTTCCCTAGGTCGGACATTTCAAACTCTTGCATTAGCTTCGACTTGACTTTCTTTATCTCAGCTTCGTCTGCTCCTGTGATTAACAAATCATCGACATAGAGACATAGAATGATTTGATTGACACCGTCAACATCATTCACATACACTCCATGTTCAGAGACACATTTTGTGAAACCTGCTTCATTCAGAAAACTATCTATTCGTTTATTCCAAGCTCTAGGAGCTTGTTTCAAACCATAGAGAGCCTTCCTTAATCTGTACACCTTCGACTCCTGCCCTTTGATGTCGAATCTTGGCGGTTGAGTAACATAGACCTCTTCCTCTAATGGTCCATTCAGAAATGCTGACTTTACATCCAACTGATGTATCTTCCACCCTCGATAAGCAGCTGTTGCCACAACAATTCTGATTGTCTCCAACCTTGCAACAGGTGCATAAACCTCGTCGAAGTCAATGCCCTGTTTCTGCAGAAAACCTCTAGCCACTAATCTTGCCTTATACTTGGCAATCTCACCATTTGGTCTTCGTTTCAACTTGTAAACCCATTTTACGTCAATTGGCTTCTTGTTGGATCTTTCGACAAGCTCCCAGGTCTTGTTCTTCTCAATAGCTTTGAGTTCTTCTTTCATAGCTTCACACCACTTTGAATCACTCATGGCTTGATCCAAATCAATTGGTTCTGCTTCAGCCATCATCATGGCTTCTTCGATTAAGTCACCATCTGCATCAACTGCTTGGTCTGGAAATCTCTCATATCCAGATAGTCTTGTCGACTCAGTTCTTGTTCTATTCGATCTTCTTGTATTCTGCTCAGGTTGTTCTTCATTTCGACTGGTTGAAGCTTTATCCTGTTCACTTCGACTGGTTGAAGCCTCATTCTGTTGATCTTCTTCAAACACAGTTGTGACTGTATCTGACTCCTGTCGAACTAAAGTTTGACTCCAGTCCCACCCTTTGCTTTCATCCACAAGAACATCTCGACTGATCACTAGTTTATCATCGTTTGGTGAATACAGTTTGTATGCACCAGTCGAATGATACCCTATTAACACCATAGCTTGACTTCGATCATCCAGTTTTGTTCTCAATTGTTCAGGTACATGCCTGAAGCATATTGATCCAAAAACTCTAAGATGACTAACATTTGGTTTCTCACCTGTCCAAGCTTCATAGGGAGTCTTCTCGACTAGCTTCTTCGTTGGACATCTATTCAGAATGTATACTACTGTCGAAGCTGCTTCAGCCCAAAATCTCTTTCGTACCTCTTTAGCCTTCAACATACTTCTCGTCATATTCAGTACACTTCTATTCTTCCTCTCAGCTATGCCATTATGTTGAGGTGTATAGGGTGCAATAACCTTATGCTCTATACCTTCCTCTTCACAAAATCTAGCAAACTCTCGAGAGACATATTCACCACCACCGTCAGTTCTCAATTTCTTTAGCTTGCAGCCACTTTGCTTTTCGACAAGCAACTTAAACTTCTTGAACTTTGTGAATACTTCATTCTTACTTTCAATCATATAAATCCACATATATCTGGTGAATTCATCGATGAAAGTTAAGAAGTAACGCTTTCCACCATTCGACCTAACTTCAAAAGGTCCACACACATCAGAATGAACTAGCTCCAATTTTTGCCTTGATCTTATGGGCAAGTCATGTTTGAATGCTTTTCTGGCCTGCTTTGCTTTGCAACATTCTTCACATACCTGCTTTGGTTCCTTCAACTGCGGTAAACCAAACACCATTCTTTTCTGGTTGAGCATGCCTAAACTTTTGAAGTTTAGATGTCCATACTTGTGGTGCCATAGCCAATTCTTGTCTTCTTCAGTCATTGAAGCAAGACACTTATGATCTGATGTGTTGAGTTCAACTTTGAAGGTTTTGTTTTCTGCCATAGGTGGTTTCATTATCAACTTCCCATCAGCCCTATGTACCTTCATGTGATTCTTCTCTAACTTCATATTGAAGCCTTTTGCAAGTAATTGACCTACACTTATCAAATTACTTGTCATTGCTGGTACATACAATACATCAGTGATAGTTGCTCTTCGACCATCCTTTCTGATAATCGAAATATCTCCTTTACCACCTGATTTGATGTGCCTGCCATCTGCGAACTTTATAACCTTTTCGACTGATTCATCTAAGTTGGTAAACCAGTTTTTATTGCCAGTCATGTGGTTGCTGCATCCTAAATCTAGATACCACATGTTAGTTCGCTTAGTGTTCGACTGAGTGTTGACCATCAGCAACACATCATCAGAATCACTATCTCTAGCTCGTGCATATTGGGCTTCATCACTATCTTTTGCTTTTGCCTTCTTTCTTCTTCGACAATCTCGAGCATAGTGACCAAAACCTTGACAGTTGTAACATTGCACGTCCTTCATGTCTTTCTTAGTCGAATCAGTCTTCTTGCTTGACTTCTCATCATTAGCAACATTCTTTGACTGCTTTAATTTCTCTTTTCCAGATTTCTTGGTGAATCTTGATTGCAGCGCCTTTTCAGTCACCTTCTCTCTTTCTGAGTTTCTCTGCTTCAATCTCATCTCATGAGCCTCTAAAGAAGCTTGAAGTTCTTCTAACTTCATCTCAGAAAGATTCTTGGACTCTTCTATTGTCACTACAAAGTAATCAAAATCTGCTTTTAAAGATCTTAATACCTTCTCAATCTTTTGCAGATCAGTGAGTGATTCACCACATGCCTTCATCTGGTTTGTTAACATCACGATTCTTGAGAAGTATGCCGAAACTGATTCATCTTCTTTCATCTGAATCATCTCGTATTGCTTCCTCAAGGTCTGCAACTTCACCTTTTTCAATTTCTCATCTCCACCATACAAGCTCTTTAACTTTTCCCAAGCTTCTTTTGCCGATTCTTCTTCAATAATCTTTTCAAACACGTTTGGATCCACACACTGGTGAATCAAGAACAATGCTTTGCCATCTTTCTTTCTTTGATCTTTGTGCACAACTTTCTGCGCCTCATCTGCATCTGCCCCCAATTCCGATACTCCATCATTGAAGATTTCAACAACATCTTGAAATCTGAAAATGACCTTCATCTGCGCCACCCACCGTTGGTAGTTTTCGCCTTTGAAAACTGGTAGATTCGCTGGAAATTGTGTGGACGTTGTTGTTCCGTTTGCCATTAGAATCTCTCTGAATCGCAACCGGGCTCTGTAATACCAATTTGTTGGAACTAGGGTTCAAGAAAGATGGGAATTTTAAAGAAGAAGAAGAAGAGAAAGAGAGAGAGAAAACTATATTGCAGAATTGTGAAATTGTATTAACTGTGTAAAACTGTATCAAGCTGTATCGAATTACAAACTAGAAGACCCTTTATATAAGCCATCACGGCCCAGGCCCAAAACTACATTTCGACACAAACTCTTTATCAGCTATATTCGAATCTGTCGAATACAGCTGACTTACAATGTACAACAACTATTCGACTGAACATATACTACTTCAACCAAAACCTATACACCTTAGACTTCGACAAAACATTGAATTACACTTCCAACAGTAAGCACCACTATTTTTAATAAGCATTATGAGAGAATTGTAATCACTACGTTATAATTATTATATTTATTTAGATTTATGGTAGAGTTGTATCATTGAGATTGAGAGAACCAAAAAGTCATCATCTTGATTACTAACTTATTATCTTCTATGTCGATTTCCTTCAAGCCTATATAAAGGTTTTGTAATGCTAAGTTGTATGCAAGAGCAGAAAACAAAGAGTGTATGGTGAATTCAATAAAATTGGAGTATTTCAAGCCTAACCTCCACCAGTGGAAGCTCAGTAAAAAACGTGACGAAAAAATATTTTCTTACTCAAAATCTGCAACAATATATTTTATCACATACCACCTCTAGAATACCACCAACAATGTGGTATCAGAGCTGTAGATCCTTGCAGCGGCAACATGTTAGTATAGTAATAGTGGGGGTGTTTTTAATCGTCTCCACAGGGATTGTTGCGATACGTTAAGTTCAATGGTTTCAAAAGGTTCTCAATTGTTGTTAACATAAGTAGCAAGGAGTAATTGGTGACAAAGAGTTTGTAAAAGTTTTGATAAAAGCATGTCAAGGTTAGGTTTCGCTAATCCTTTTCACGTATAAACAAATAATCAAGCATATGAACTCGGTTTCCGACCAATACAACCGCGTATCCTCCCGACTAAGTTTATGTCTAAAGCGAAGTCGTGAGTATCGTTGTTTAGACCGTCAGATGATGTCTCATGCTAACAATCTAAACAACAATCATTAAGATCAACACAATGCGAATAGCAAATCCCAAATCTATGTCTAGAGTTTGGTTTTTAAGAGATGAAATTGTTAGGTCATGATTTGTAGAATCTATGTCTAGAGCAATACAAATCACACATGGAGCATTAAGAGAAAACAACATCATCTATATTGATCAAAGACTTTGTTCATATACAATAGATAAAATGCAATACATAAAATCAAGATCAACTACATCTAACCTCAACATTGAGTGTTTAGCTACCACTTCTCATGGTAGTTTGGATAACAAGTAAAGAGAGGAGTTGAATGAACATCCACGTCGAATAATCGAGAATGAATGTGACTTCAGCTTCTCCGAGTGAAATTACAATCTTCAATGATCAAAATACTGAAAATTATGATTTTTGCTTAAAATGGACAAGAGATCCTTCTTACATAAAGTGAAAATCTATTTATACAAATAAAATCTCAGCACCCTTCGCCTAGCGAAGGCTTCATTCGCCCAGCGAATGAACTAAAACATGGGACTTTAAGTGCCTCAGACTTAAACCGCCCACTAGAATTATCGTGGGTTCGCTAGGCGAACCAAATCACTCGCGAAGCGAGCCTTCGCTACCACACTCGCCCCAGCGAAGTTTGGGTGTTTTCAAAAGTGGAACTTTCTGCCACCCTTCGCTGGCACCTTCGCCTAGCGAGCACATCAGCGAGCCTTCGCTGGCTTCCTCGCCCAGCGAATTTACCCAGTTTTCTTACTGTAAGTTTTTGCAACTTCCTGCCACCCTTCGCTGGCACACTCGCTAACGTTCGCTAGGCGAACCTTCGCTGGTTGCTTCGCCAACACTCGCATAGCGAATGCTGTTGTTGATTTCTTCCTTCAATGGCAACTTGCTTCCATTCCTTGTGTATCACAATCTTGATCTTTTTATGCCTATTCCTGCACATTAGCACACAAATTACAAGCACCACAAGTATATTTCAATGAATGCACAACAACATCATTCCACACTAAAATCAACATATTCCACATGGAAAGAAATGAAAAATGCCAAGTAATTCATACAAATATATATCATGTTTGACATCTAACACAACAAAAGCAACAAAAAATATGGCTTCCACAAGCAACTCTTCCACAACTTATAGCAATGTTAAAGTTCCTTTGTTTAAAGGCGAGAATTATGATTTTTGGTCTGTTAAAATGGAGACTTTATTCACCTCTTTGGATGTCTTGGAGTTCGTCCAAAACGGATATGAAGAACCAAGACCAACAGAAGCTGGAGAATCAAAAGAAAAGACTGAAGAATCAAGCCAACGAGTTGAAGAATTGAAGAAGAAGAAGATTACATATGCTGGAGTTTTCGGGATAATTCAAATATCAATCTCTCTATCCATTTTCCCAAGGATTATTAGAGCAAAAACATCAAAAGAAACATGGAATATTCTACAACAAGAGTTTGAAGGAGACTCGAAGGTGAGAAATGTGAAACTTCAATCTTTTAAGAGAGACTATGAAAATGAAAGAATGAAAGAGAAAGAGAGTTTGAATGAATACTTTAATAGACTCTCTGAATTGGTGAATCAAATGAAGTCACATGGAGATAAAATAGATGATCGAAGAATTGTTGATAAAATTCTGATTAGTTTAACAGAAAAATTTGATCCTATGGTGGCTGTTATAGAAGAAACTAAGGACCTATCAAGTATGTTTGTTCAAGGGTTGATGAGGTCTTTGAGATCCTACGAGCGAAGGTTGTTATGACACTCTAAAAAATTAGATGAGAGTGTCTTTCAATATAAACTCAACATTCAACCCAACAATGGCAAAAATAAGCCCCCAATACAAAATAGAGGTGAGTCTTCTAGAGGTGGTAGATTTGGAAAAGGCAGAGGCAGAGGAAGAAACTCACGATGAAGAGGAAGAGACGCGAATGATGGAAGATGACATGAAGGAGCATTAAATAAATGGTGTAAAATTTGTAAGAGTAAAACTCATGACGAGAAGGATTGTTGGAACAAGGGCAAACCACAATGTCACAGTTGCGAGAGATTCAGGCACATTCAAAAGGATTGTCGTTTTGCCAATCAACAACACGCTTTATTTGCAGAAGGAGAAAATGGTGAAGGTAATTTGTTCTTTGCTTGTCAAAAAGTATTTCAAGAAGATAAAAATGTGTGGTATTTGGATAGCAGTTGTAGCAATCATATGACCGGAAAGAAAGAAACTTTTATCAACATTGATTCTTCATTTGGCTCAAAAGTTAAATTGGGCAATGAAGAACATGTTGAAGTAAAAGGAAAAGCATTGGAGTTACAACAAAGCAAGGAAGCAAAGTCATTCATGACACTCTTTATGTGCCAGAGTTAGATGAGAATTTGTTAAGCATTGGACAGCTTTTGGAGCATGGCTATTTTGTAAATTTTGAGTATCGAGAGTGCATATTTTTTTATTCAAAGAGAAGAAGTGTTACTGTTGTAAAAATGACTAGCAATAGAAGCTTTCCACTTTCTCTTAATTATGAGAAAATTTTCAGTATGATGGCTAGAGAAGATAATGAGTCTTGTTTGTGGCACAAGAGACTTGGGCACTTGAACTAAAATAGTCTCAAGTTGCTTTATCAAAAGAAGATGGTGTATAGGCTGCCAATAATTAAAGAAAAATCTGGTGCGTGTGAAGGATGTATGCTTGGCAAAAACCACCTCCAACCATTTCCAAAGGAAAGAGCATGGAGAGCCAAACAAGTGTTGAAACTTCTACACATAGATGTGTGTGGCCCTATGAATACTTTGTCTCATGGAAACAACAGGTACTTTATCTTGTTTATTGATGATTTTACCCGCATGACATGGGTATATTTTATGAGACAAAACTGTGAAGTTTTTGTAAATTTTAAGAAGTTTAAAGCTTTTGTTGAGAAACAAATTGGTAGGTTTATAAAAATGTTGAGAAGTGACAGGGGGAAGGAGTACACCTCAAATGACTTTCACAAATTTTGTGAAGATGAAAGTGTTGAAAGACAGCTCACTGTTGGCTATACACCTCAGCAAAATGGTGTATCTGAAAGAAAGAACCAAATCCTGATGGAGATGGCGAAGTCTATGCTACTTGAAAAAGGTTTTTCTAAAACCTTTTGGCTCGAGGTTGTTAATACTGTTGTGTATTTGCTTAATAGATGTCCAAAAAAGGTTGTATGGAACAAGACTCCATTTGAAGATTGGAGTGGAAGAACACCTTTAATTAACCACCTTAAATTTTTTGGGTGTGTTTGTTAATGCTCGAATTCCTAAACAAAATAGGACAAACTGGAAGAAACAAGTGAAGGATGTGTCTTTATTGACTATAGTGCCATGTCAAAGGGCTATAGAGTTTACAACTTGAAGACAAACAAGGTGATAATTAGTCGTGATGTTATATTTGATGAAAAGGCTTCTTGGAATTAGGAAGAAGACAAAATGAAGGAGAAAACAGTCCCTGTAATTTTATAACAACAAAATTCAGCACCTGAAAATGAGCAACCAGCCCCATGTATACCAAGTTCTTCATCCTCTCCAAGTTCACCAATTTCAAGTTCATCATCTCCCAGCTCAACTCCAATAAAATTGAAGGACCTGAGTGATATTTATGCAAGGTGCATTTATTGTGTTGTGGAACTAGAAAATTTTGATGAGGCAATCAAAGAAGATGTTTGGAGGAATGCGGTGCAAGAAGAAATACATGCAATTGAGAAGAACAACACATGGCAGCTAGTTGAAAAGCCAAATCAAAAAGAAGTTATTTAAGTAAAGTGGGTGTACAAATTGAAACATAATCTAAATGGTTCAATCCAAAGAGCCATGGCTAGATTAGTAGTCATAGGCTATGCACAACAACCTGCAATTGACTATAGTGATACTTTTGCTCCGGTTGCACGTTTGGACACCGTGAGAACAATCATTGTGTTAGTATCTCAAAAAGGTTGAAATTTATACCAACTTGATTTGAAGTCAACTCTCTTGAATGGAGAATTAAAAGAAAAGGCGTATGTGTAGCAACCTCAAGGCTTTGTAACTAAAGGCCAAGAGGAAAAAGTTTACAAGTTGAAGAAAGCTTTCTGTGGGTTGAAACAAGCCTCTAGAGCATGGTATAGTGAAATTGACAACTACTTCATTCAGCAAGGATTTCAAAGAAGTTAAAGTGAGCCTACCTTATATATGAATCATCAAGTTATTTTTACTAAATCACTACCAAGAGGAAGATTTCAACAACTTAGAGAAGCAATGGGAGTTAAAGAATAATACATTAAGGGGGAGTGTTGAAAGTAATGTGTTGTAACCGCCACTATCTTTAGTAAGCATTATGAGAGAATTGTAATCACCGCATTATAATTATTGTCTTTATGTAGATTTATCGTATAGTTGTATCATTAAGATTGAGAGATCCAAAGAGTCCTCATCTTAATTACCAACTTATTGTCTTCTCTGTCAGTTTCCTTCAAGCCTATATAAATGTTTTGTAATGCTAAGTTGTATGCAAGAGTATGAAAAAAAAGAGTGTATGGTAAATTCAATAAAATTGGAGTATTTCAAGCCTAACCTCCACCAGTGGAAGTTCAATGAAAAAAGTGCCGAAAAAATATTTTCTTACTCAAAATCTACAACAATATGTTTTATCACATACCACCTCTAGAATACAACAAACAAAACTAAATTATGCAGCTTTATCCTCTATTTTGAGCTTTAGTTGATCCATTACTTCCTTGAAACAAATCATTGAGTGTTTCTTCAATATCATTCATTTGATACTTCACATATTTATCATCATTATATTTTCCAAGTTCCGGAACACTCTCAAACCTCCCAATAAAGTTTCCATAATCTGGCAGCAAGTTTCTCTCAATGGACACTCTAATGATTTCCCTAAGTTGTCATCTAAAATAAACCACAAAGACTGAACCCTGCATATTTCTTTAAATAATATGTTGAACGATTTGAGCTTCTTCTTCATTTTCTTCTTTACCATATTAGGAGGCAATTTTCCATTGTCGTCCAGCTTCAGAATCCTAGCACCTCACTCCATGAGATTTTCTGATATATTCATGATTGTACAAAACTTTTGTTTTGTGATTTTTCAAATTGCGAAAGGAATTGAAAGACCACTTAAGTTATACATTGACAGTAATCAGCTGTCCTATATTTCAACAATAAGAGGAGTTCAACTAAGTCAAAATATATTGATATCAAGTTCCTAGATGTTAAGAAAAGGGTACAAAGTGGACATATTTTCATAGAACACTTAGGGACAAACTGCATGAAAGCAGGTCCTCTTACAAAAGGTCTTCCACTCAAGATCTTTCATGGGCACACTGCTCACATGGATGTTTTACATTTTGAGGAATCTTTAGTTTAGTGGGAGTTAGTCATTTATGAATTTTGTGTTCTACCTTTGGTATTATGTATGCGTACTCTGATTTTTAATATTTTATCTTGTTTGATATTTAACTATTTAACCTTTGTGCCAGTGTTTTAAAAATTGAACCGATCATCAAACCGACGAGAGTACTGGTTTACTGGTTCATTGGTTGAACCACTGGGTCATTGGTTGAATCGTATGGTTAAATCGGATTGAACCGAATAACTTGGTTGAATAAACTGGTATTTATAACAAAACTATATAGTTATTAAACCTATTGAAGCAGATGACTCGATCTCTAAAAAAATCACAACACCTACAAAATTTCAAAATTTTAAAATGTCTTAATTTTACAAGTTTGTTCTTTAAATTTAAATTCTAAATATAGTCATCACAAAAAAATACAAATTCAACTAAATTTTGAAAAAAGTTTAATTGCATCATAAACTAAATAACAAAATAACGGTTGGTGTCTAATAAATTTAATTCCAATGAGGGATAGTTGTTAATTCAAATAAGTTTTGAACAAAGTATGCTTATATTTTAATTTTAACTTTTGAAAAAAAAATATCAAAAGCGGCTAAAAAAAAGCAAGCATTTAATCCGTTGGTTTTCCAAAACCGCAAGTTCATCGGTTTTGGCCGGTTTTGACCAGTTCTGGCCGGTTCTCACTATTTCAATAGCTTACCTGATCTAACAATCAGAACACATCAATGAGCCCTTCGATTCCAGATTCAACAGGTTCGACCAACCGGTTTGATTTGTTTGTTAAAACATTGCTTTGTACAAAAGGATTATTTTGTTATTTTCATGTTACACATTTCATGATAAATTTGTCATTTAGGTATGTCATTATTAGAAATCATTTAAGGTTTAATTATGATTGATTTAACGAAAATCACTTTCGTTCTATGTACTGGCATAACTAATTGACGAAATTATTTGGATATACTTGAAGTATATAATACATTTTGAGCTCATAAAATCCAAAAAGTTACATATGTACCCTGTGGGAGATTGTTAGAATTTTGCGTCACAAATATAATATTACAAGTACTAGGGTCATTATTTAATTAGGCAAAACTAAAGTGGTCTAATTGATATTAAGTCTATGACTAAAAACATATATGTTATGAAAGGTTATTGTGTGGATATCATAAGTCATTATTTTAATTTGATGAGGAGACAATTTAGAATATTGAAATCTAAATAGTACCTCTAAAGAAGTTATTTATATGGATTATTGTCCATTTGTCGAAGTACCATTAATACCGTTTAACGCGTATTCGAGTATGAGTTCATAGGATATGAATTTATAGTAATGAACAGATCTAACACTAAATCCTTTTAGATGGGAGCATATATTTGTGTAAGAATCTATGTGGCTCCTTCACATTTCAATTTACCACTTGAAAGCGAAAACTCATCACTATGATCGTACTTATCGGGATCACATAGAGGAAGAAGGAAACCCTGTATGAATACATCGGTCAATTCACGAAGGTTGCAGTAGCGGTGGCGGTACTCATTATTAGAGAAGGACGTGATGTATCTTGGGGAATTTATGCACACCGGGCAGATAAATCCTTTAGGGGTAGTCTTCGTGATCTCTCAAGTATTATTTAAGGTTTCATTATTTCATAATTGTTTTTTATCGCTCTCGCAACGGTTGGAAACATCATGAGTAACAAATCAATATTTTATTGAATGAAATATAAGGAAATAGTTTACACATATCCTAAGGTGTCAAATATCAAAATTCTCATTACAAACAATATTAGCATATCTATAATAATAATCATTGATTATGGAACCTAATGCACTATGAGTTACTCCCTCCAGTCACTATTATAAGCAAAAAAAAAATGACTTTAAATTTTGGTCATTATTATAAACAAAAGGCATTAACTTTCAAAGTAATTAATGTTTGTATTATTAGTATACCCCTAATTTAATTCAATAGCATTTAATGTTAGTAGTTGATTCATCAAATATAACTAAGAATATTATAGTAAATTTTACTTTAATGTTATATGAAATCAAGAAAATTAATTATACTTAACTAACCTTTTTAATTAGTGTGAAAATAATTATTTTTAATTATAATTGTGATCGGAGGGAGTATGAATTATAGGATAATAATTAAGGATATATAGATTATTGATGTGGTCCACACTCCAATCATCCTCTTGGAAGTAGGAATTGTTAGAAAAAGAAACGACACATTTTATTGTATTAATTAATTTAGAAATCAAAATGAAGTTGAAGTAAAATTATGGAATATATAATACATTGTGGAGATGTGTAGATTCATGGTAAGCATGATGTGGGCAGCATAATGAGCCATGATTTTATGCTCATTTGGAAAATTAATATATATATATATATATATATATATATATATATATATATATATATATATATATATATATATATATATATAGGTTTAATTTTGTGAATAATGTAAAAAGAAATTTCGATTGGACTTACATTGTCAGAAGATCCTAAATCTAATATCCATGATGCCGGGTTATAGAAGGAGTTACTTGTGTTCGAAATGTTGAAAATAATGTTCGGAAGTTCGGGAAAACCAATAAAACTACTGTTTCAAGACCACAAGAAAGAGACACAACATATCTCAACCCCAAATCTTATAAGAGAGAGAATCCATTTTTCTAACACCTTAAAGTTTTGGGTTGAAACGTGGTGTCTCCCTCTCTTGTAATCCTTGGTACTCATGACTCTCTCGGACTCCCCAACAAATAGCTGGAGGATTTGGACCATTAATGTTGTTGCCTGAATGTATATAATATATATTATGAGAAGATACAATCTTGAAACTGGAAGACTTTAATATCTCAATAAGCTATTGGAATTCTTCTGTCCTAATGGATTTTGGGCTATCCATATCTCCATTGCAATGTTGTTTCTTGTGGTCATCATTGTCTTCGTGAGCAGGTTCAGTCTTGGTTTTATACTTCTGGAGGAAAGCCATGCTTGAAGTAGTAGTGTTCAATTGTATGATTTGTCTATTTGTAATGAGTGCATAACATTGAATTCTTGGGTTGCCATTTTTTTTTCATATCTCCGCTGATTTCCTGAGTATTTTTCTTTGATGGAACAAGTATTATTGGCAGCAAGAAAAGTTGGATCACTATTGAAAATGTTTGGGGATGGCTATTGTTGTAAGTATCATTGAGGCCTTTGAAGAAACATGTGATATATTCTATGTGATTGAATTTCTGGAGAGATGTTGTGAGATTTGGATCGAACTCTAGTTTTAAGCATGAGGTCGAAGTTTGTTCGCATGCTGCTGTCGAAATAATGCATATTATAGTCAAAGTTTGTTCTAACATGCATTAGTTAATATTGCTAGGCTTGTTAGAATATTGAATTGAGTCTTGTGTTAAGGATCCAATTGTTTAAGTTAGCTTGTACCCTAAGTTAGCTTGTAACGGGTAATTTGTTAAAGGCCCATTAGTTTAGTGTGCTAGGTTTTATTATAAATAGCATGCTAGTCTCTCATTCTAAAGTGTGACAAAACCTAATAAGGGTGAGAGAGGTTAGTTTGTTAATCTTGTATACTTGTAATCCTTGTTTTAAGGAGAAAGGAAAGAATAACAGTTTATAATCAATCCTTGTTGTTTTTCCCTTGTTTTTCCGTTAACCCTAACCCTTGTGTGTTTCTTGCATATAAAGAAACTGTTTATACTTTATTTCAAGGCATCCTTATTCACAACAAATTAGTGCGGTGAGCGTGGAACAGATGCCTTCAACAAAGTATGAGATCGACAAGTTCACCGGAGTGAATGACTTCGGTCTGTGGCGCTTGAAGATGAAAGCCCTACTTGTTCAACAGGGTTGTTTGGAAGCGTTGAAGGGAATGGCAGCCATGGACATTGCGTTAATGGAAAAAGAAAATACTACCATGATAGAGAAAGCACACACCGTAATATTGTTGAGCCTTAGTGATAAGGTTCTTCGACAGGTATCAACGGAGACGACGGCATCTGGGTTATGGGTGAAGCTTGAAAGGTTGTACATGACCAAATCTTTGGTGAATTGACTCTACCTGAAGCAAGCCTTGTATTCATTCAAGATGAGTTAAGACAAAGCGTTGGCTGAGTAGTTGGATATGTTCAACAAGCTGATTCTTGATCTTGAAAATATTGATGTGAAGATCGATGATGAAGATCAAGCATTATTATTATTGTGCGTTTTGCCCAAGACACACGCTCACTTCAAAGAAACTCTCTTGTATGGAAGGGAGTCCCTGACCTTTGAAGAAGTTCAATCAGCCTTGTATTCTAAAGACCTAAACGGACGAAAGGAGCATAAACCTTCGACGGTTGGTGAAGGTTTGGCCGTTAAGGGAAAATTCTTGCGAAAGGATGGTAAGTTCGACAAGAAGAAAGGTAAAAGTCAGCAGAAGTCTTATAGTGGCGAAACATCTGGTTTTCGATGTTATCACTGTAAGAAGGAGGGTCACACAAGAAAGGTGTGCCCTGAACGCCTGAAAGATCATGGAGGTAAGGATAATGGCAACACATCCATTGTTCAAGATGACTTCGACTCATCTGATGTCCTTATAGTTTCAAGCGGCGACTCAAGAAAAGAGTGGATTATGGATTCAGGTTGCACTTGGCACATGACTCCAAACAGAGAATTGTTCGAGGAGCTATGTGATCAAGATGGTGGATCGGTGTTGCTGGGAAACAACAAATCCTGCAAAATTGCAGGTATTGGATCTGTGAGATTCAAGCTCCATGATGAGTCAATAAGGTTATTGACTGAAGTCAGGTATGTACCTGATTTAAAGAGAAATTTAATTTCTCTTGGTGAATTCGACAGAAAGGGATATGTTTTCCAAGGAGAGAAAAGTATCCTAAGAGTCATGAAGGGGTCGAAGGAAGTCTTGAGAGGCGTGAAGAAACAAGGCTTGTATACCGTTGAGGCTGAGGTTGTAAGTGGTTCGACAAATGCTTCATCCACGAAACCTTTGTCGAGGACAAAATTATGGCACATGAGATTGGGCCATGTCAGTGAAAGAGGCCTAGTCGAATTGGGGAAGCAGAACCTGTTAGGTGGTGACGAAGTCGAAAAGTTGGAGTTTTGTGAATCTTGCGTATTTGGTAAATCCTGTGGGGGAAGTTTAACAAAGGCAAACAAAGAACACATGGATCCCTGGATTACATTCATGCTGATCTTTGGGGGCCTGCAAGGAATCCTTCACACTCAGGTGCAAGGTATTTTCTATCCATTGTTGATGACTATTCTAGAAAGTTATGGGTATTCATTCAGAAGACGAAGAATGAAACTTTTGAGAATTTCAAAAGTTGGAAGGTTCTGGTCGAAACTCAAACTGGCAGAAAGGTTAAGAGGTTGAGAACCGACAATGGCCTTGAGTTCTGCAACAAAGCGTTTGACAGTTACTGTGTTGAGTCTGGGATTGCAAGGCATAAGACTGTAGCAGGTACTCCTCAACAAAATGGCCTAGCTGAGAGATTCAATCGAACAATCCTTGAAAGGGTTAGATCCATGTTGGTTAGTGCTGGATTAAAGAAGGTGTTTTGGGCAGAGGTTGTTTCGACAACAGCTTATCTGATAAATAGATGTCCCTCGACTGCTTTGGGAATGAAAACACCTGAAGAAATTTGGTCGGGAAATCCACCTAGTCTCGACAGACTAAGAGTATTTGGCTGTGTGGCCTATGCTCACATTAGGCAAGACAAGGTCGAACCTAGAGCTCTAAAGTGCATGTTCATGGGATACCTTGAAGGAGTCAAAGCTTATAGGCTATGGTTCCTAGAGCCAGGTCACAGAAGGTGTATCACCAGTCGAGATGTAGTTTTCAATGAAGCTGAGATGGCTTTGAATAAAACTGATGATGCTGACGAAGAGCTAGAACAGGGAGAGATCCCTGTTGAGGTGGAGCATGTTGATGCTAAATTGCATACCCCAGATGAATTCGAAGAAGAAGCAGAAGATGTCGTTGAAGAAGAGGAGACTGATAATGACTACCTGCTAGCAAGAGACAGGTCGAGAAGAGTCATCAAGCCACCTCAGAGACTTGGGTATGCAGATCTTATAGATTATGCCTTAATCTCTGCAAGTGAGGTTCTCGATGAAGAACCTAGAGACTATAAGGAAGTTATGAGGAGTCGAAAGAAGAGTGAATGGCTGAAGGCCATGGATAATGAGATGAAATCTCTTCATGACAACGACACATGGGAACTGATCAAGAAACCTGTTGGAGCCAGGTTAGTCATATGTAAATGGATATTCAAAGTCAAGGAAGGAATCGAAGGAGTGGCGTCGAAGAGATACAAGGCAAGGTTGGTTGCTAGGGGGTTCACTCAGAAATAATGTGTCGACTTCAATGATGTGTTCTAGCCTATTGTGAAGCACATGTCCATTCGAATATTGCTTTCCACGGTGGCACAATTCGACCTTGAACTTGAACAGATGGATGTGAAGACTGCGTTCTTGTATGGTGATCTAGATGAAACAATCCTGATGAGGCAACCTGAAGGGTATGTCGAAAATGGGAAGGAAGATTATGTGTGCAAGTTAAAGAGATCTTTATATGGGCTAAAACAATCTCCTCGACAGTGGAATAGGAGATTCGACAAGTTCATGGCTCGCATAAGTTTCATCAGAAGTCAGTTCGACCACTTTGTTTACTTCAGATTTTGACCTGGTAATTCATTTGTTATTTTGTTGCTTTATGTGGATGATATTCTAATAGCAAGCAACAATGTCGGAGAGGTAATGAGGGTGAAGGTTGAACTCAATAGGGAGTTCAAAATGACGGATCTGGGAGTTGCGTCCAGGATTCTTGGGATTGACATCCGAAGAGATAGAAAGCAGTCGAAATTATGCTTATCTCAAGAGGCATACCTACGGAAGATTCTCGAAAAGTATGGTATGTCGAATTCAAAGCCTGTTGTGACTCCGACAAACCATCAATTCAAGCTGAGTATAGATCAGTGTCCCAATACTGATGTCGAAAGAACTTATATGAATAGCATTCCATATGCTAATATAGTTGGTTCTTTTATATATGCTATGGTCTGTACTAGACCCGACATAGCATATGCAGTAAGTCTTGTAAGCAGCTACACGGCGAATCCTGGAAAGGCTCACTGGCAAGCATTGAAGTGGATCTTAAGGTACATAAATGGGTCTCTGAATAGAGTCATAATTTATGGTGGAGCCTTGGGTGATGATAGTAAAGCCGCAATCGAAGGATATGCCGACTCTGATTATGCAGGTTGTATGGATTCCAGAAAATCTATTTCTAGATATGTGTTCATTATGTTTGGAACAACAATCAGTTGGAAAGCAACAGTTCAGAAGGTGGTTGCCTTATCAACCACTGAAGCGGAATATATTGCCCTAACTGAAGCTGTAAAGGAAGCATTGTGGCTTGAAGGTTTTGCAAATGAGCTGAAACTTCAAGGTCCAGTTATCACTGTTAAATGTGATAGTCAAAGTGCAATACACATGTCGAAGAACTCAGCCTATCATGAGCGAACCAAGTACGTTGATGTGAGGCTGCATTTCGTCAGAGGGGTAATCGAGCGTGGAGAAGTCCAAGTGCTGAAGGTTTCGACAGACCATAATGATGCTCATATGATCACCAAGACGTGCCCAGTTGCAAATTTTTTCCATTGTATGCAGTTGATAAAGCTGCATGAAGAAAACTAGTCCGGTTTGTCTTGATGGTAGAGTTAGATCCAAGGTGGAGATTTGTGAGATTTGGATCGAACTCTAATTTTAAACATGAGGTCGAAGTCTGTTTGCATGCTGCTGTCGAAATAATGCATGTTGTAGTCAAAGTTTGTTCTAACATGCATTAGTTAATATTGCTAGGTTTGTTAGCATATTGAATTGAGCCTTGTGTTAAGGATCCAATTGTTTAAGTTAGCTTATACCCTAAGTTAGCTTGTAATGGATAATTTGATAAAGGGCCATTAGTTTAGTGTGCTAGGTTTTATTATAAATAGCATGCTAGTCTCTCATTCTAAAGTGTGACAAAACCTAATAAGGGGGGAGAGGTTAGTTTGTTATTCTTGTATACTTGTAATCCTTGTTTTAAGGAGAAAGGAAAGAATAACAGTTTATAACCAATCCTTGTTGTTTTTTCCTTGTTTTTCTGTTAACCCTAACTCATGTGTGTTTCTTGCATATAAAGAAACCGTTTATACTTTGTTTCAAGGCATCCTTATTCACAACAGATGTGAATCAATACATGGAGTTACTCTTGAATTTTGAATCTGCCATAAAAATCATTGAGTGTATATCAAACAGAATGTGAATGATGAATGCATAGAATGAAAACTTAAATGTTTACAGGTTGTGGCAGATGGCTTAAGTAGCACTAACTGTCGTTAGTCAGTCTAACTACTTAACTAACTAACTGCCAAATATAACTAACTAGCAATGCCAACTAACTAACAGCTAATAATACAATATTAACTACACTAATAAATATGGATAATATATCATACTACTAATACCAACACTGATAAATTGTGGTGAGTCAATGTTGTGGCTTGCAATATCAGTCATGAGTTGCATAAATAGGGAATAGCTGAAACCTGCTACAACAATGAATAACTGCAATTTAATCTTCATGAGTTGCACAAGTAGACATCCATGGAAGAAATATAGAAGATCGATTTTGAACCCGTACTGAGTTTTTTGAACCGGAGAAATCTCAAGTGTTGTAAGAAGAGCTGGGAGCATAGCAGAACAGTCACACAACAGCTGAAACAAAACCCACAAATCTCCATACATTTGTCTGCATCAACCACCTCCGAATTAGTAGTTATTAATTTATCTATAACTTTAAATTAAATATTAAATTGTTAAACTAAAGGTTGAATAGTTAAGTTATTAAATTGTCCCTATGAGTAGATTCTCTTGTGGAAAATTGTCTAATAGGTGTTGGTTGTTTTTATTTCAGTAAGTAAATAATATATTAATATCATCTAACTCATCTCATTCTAACAAGTGTTAGCTTTGCAGCTGGAGGATCAGGTTTTGATGATTTGACAAAAGCTATATTTGGTGCTATAACAATGCCTAAACATTTTGAATATATCAATGATTATGTGGATAAGGTTGAAAGCATTGTAGAGGAATGCCCATGATTTCAGTTGCCATACAAAATTAATTAATATTGCTATTAGCCTATTACAAACTTCTGTCATTTGGTTGTTAGATAATCATTTTGTAACAACCAATTGGTTGTTTGATAGCTTGTACAAATTTGTTGGCAATTTCTTTCTTACATAATACAAAAGATATACTCCCAAAGAATTGAAACAAGTCAATCTAAAATCATTAAAGCAAAATAATATTAAAACTCACTAAGTGTTTTATATATAAATTCTGATTTTGATTCATATATTTGCATTTTTCGGAACAACTGATTGAGTCGATCTTGAATCTCAAACATTCCATATTTAATGTACTCGTAAGCTTGGTTGCCAAGAATATCCTGAAGCCTCCCAACGAATATTCCATATGCCGGAAGCAACATATTTTCCACAGATGATATTATTTCTTCCCTTAGCTTATTGTCATAAACAAACCAATCGGACTGAACTCTGCATATCTCTTTAAAGTGATTGTTGAACAAATGTATCTTCTCTTTCAATAATTCTTCTGTAATGTTAGCATTGTCGTTCATCTTCAGAAAGTCCAACACCTTATTCCACGAAATTCTTTTATAAAGTTCAACGTGTTGTCGAATTTTTGCTTTGTTATTTTGGAACCAATCATTGCTAAAAATAGTTTCTAATTCTGAAAATTGATTTATAGCTTCTATGTGGCTCCTATTATTTACCATTAAAATATGGCGCAAAGCAAGGTCCTTGCAATTCTTCAACTCGGCTATCAATTTTTTAGGTAACATCTCCATTATCTGCTCCATCTGCTTCAAGAAAAAAGAAGACGATTCCACTTCATTAACTTTGGGGTATGCTTGTAAAATTTGTTCTAACTTTTTCCGGGACATGCAAGCAAAAGACACGTAGCTCATGACCTCAAAAGTAATTTGATGAAGACCATGAGTCAGAACAGTTTCCTTTGCTACAGGAACTTTGAAAATAACATTATGCATTTCCAAGTAAAGATCCCTGCTAGCTTCTCCTAATCTATTCTTAACTGCATTTGCTTCGTTCAGTAATGTTGAATCCGGGAAAAGAGATTGGAGTTTTGGAATAGGATTGCCCAAATGCCCGAATATTTTAATCATTTTGAACAAATGCCATTTTGTAGGGTTCCCAGAAGCAATCGTATCTGCAAAGCACAGCAGCTGAGACGTTGCTTCTTTGCGAACCTCAAAGAAGCAACTAGAAGCCGCAGAGGAAAACCCCAAGAAGACACGATTGCAGAGTTTCTGTTCAATGGGAAACAATATTATCATAGCTACATCCAAAGCAGTCATCCATCTTTCAAACACAGTATCTAAATATTTATCTCTTTCATACTCATGGATGGTATTGATGTTTTCCATTGGCAACCCAAATATTTCATTTTTGAGACAAACCTGAAAGAATACCCTGCGCCAACTGCTATACACATCATAGCACTCTTTCTTATAACCAGCTGCTACCATCAACTTCACAATTTCATTAAGATTATGGATCTTTCTTGATGACAAAGTATCCATTACATAATCACACTTACCAAGTAGATGTAATTCACTCTTATCTAGATTGTACTCCTTCACGAGCTCCATTAGCCTGTCTATGAGATTCAAATTCTCCTCTTCAATTTCCTTCATACAAGTTTTAAGCTGTTGCAGTAGTAATGAGTCCATTTCAAGGACAACTGAATTTTCACCTTGCAGGTCAAAATACTCATTTTCTATTCCATCTTCTATTGAAGAGACTGAAGAACGAAGAATAATAAGGGAGTAGCTGAAACCTGCTCCAAGAATGAGTAACTGCAAGCTAATCTTCATGAGCTGCACAATTAGACATCCGAGGAAGAAGTAGAGAAGATCAATTTCAACTCCGCAATGAGTTTGCCGCGACAAACTGAGTGACATGATAGCAAAGGAAGCACATGAAATGATACTGTATGCATCTGGTTTTCCATTCACTACTTTGTCAAAGAAAAAGGAATAGACAGAAGTGATTGTCAATACGAGGAAAGCTGCATGAGCTTTGAATCGGAGCCTTGTAGATGACTTCCATATATTTGCATACAAAATCATGAGACTGATGATGAAGCTGAAAAGAGTGTAAAGAATTATCTTAAACAAATTCCAATTTCCAAATAGGTGGTTGAAGGAAGAGCTTAGAGAATAACATAGCAGTCCAACAATGGATGAAGCAAAGCCAACAAGTCTCCACACCTTTGGCTGCAACACTAACCTCCAAATTTGGGTTAGAATATGCATCATGTGTCAAGGGAGTAACAACTGATTTCACAGAAAGACTTGTGGAGTGTTTTAACAATTTTACAAATAAAATCACCAAGCAGGTGACAGAAATTGAAAAGGCAGTAAAAGAAAATATTCAACAGATTCCAATATCGAAAGAGATAGTTGAAATAAGAACTTAGAGCATAAGAGATGAGTCCAACAGCAGCTGAGGCAAAGCCAATAAATCTCCATACTTTTGGTAGCACCATCAATTTCCAATCCAACCCAATCCAAGAAAAAAACCATATCCAAGTCAACTGCTCCGTCAATGATGCGATTGCTCCCTTCGTCCTTGTTTAATTATAATAATTTTTTTTCTTAGTTTTAGAACAATGATCATTAATTGATAAACAGAGACTAAAAGAGTAGGACCATCATTGACGGAACTGTTAACCGTATACGAGACTTTTCTTGGGTTGGGTTGGAACTTTCTTCTTAACTCATTAGAAAGTCATCAGTCAAAGAGGCAGATATGAGCCATAAAAATTAATATTAATTAAAAATATATGAAATAAATTCTAAGGCTGGAGGAAACATGTGGAGAGAATTGATGGAAAACAAATCTCATAATAATGTCTAAAGTATTAAAGCTGTATACAAATCATATGATAAACAGCTTTGGTCCCTTTCTTTGAGATTTAAGCTTTTCACACCCAAAGGAAAATAGGTTGGTCTTACTCTCACTCCGTCGGTGAAGTCAATTTTTGCACAACTGATAAAAAATGACACATATTGTCTTCCAAATTTGGAGATGGGTGATGCAGCCAAAGGTGTGGAGGTTTGTAGGCTTTGCTTCAGCTGTTGTTGGACTTCTCTGCTATGCTCTCAGCTCTTCCTTCAAATAGCTCTATGGAATTTGGAATTTGTGGAAGATATTTCTTTAGGGGCGGATGCACGTTAATTGAATTGGGGGCTCAAGCCCTCACAAGAAAACCCATTCAATTTAATAGTATTATTATACTTTTAATTTAGCCCCATGTAATTAACTAAATCTATTAAATTATTTATTTATTTATTGTTTTTTTTATAAGCATCTGTATTAATGGGAATACTAGGGTATTCCGAACCCAATAAACAAAATATACAACAAGCCTTGACAATCAAAGACCAAACAAAACTATGATGTCAAATCTAAAAAAATAAACAGTGGAACATTTGAACCATTCATAAAAAATACAACGATATTATACGTTTTGACGAAACTCCAAGCCACCACCATGAATATTGCATTATTCTATGAAATATGTCCTCAACAACCCAACCCATAAAGCATCGTTGAACATAACTTGGTTACGCACCCTCCACAAACACCAGTACGTATATAACCAAATTGTGGCTGCTGACTTACGCGAAATCCTCCCCACCATCCTCACAAACCATTCAAGTAAGTGGTCACAACAGTTAGAAGCTACGAAACCCTCCATACCAATCCAATCAAAAACCATTTTCTAAACTAAACAAACACGCGGGCAAGCAAAAAAGAGATGAACAGAGGATTCAAGACAGTTATAGTAAAAAGCACATATCAAGTCGTGCGGATTCGATATTATTCCTCTGGCCGTCAGACCAAACAAAGTCTCCAACTAAAAACTTTTAACTTTCTTAGACATATTAGTAAACCAAACCAAATCTAATGCAGTCTTGAGATTAATGTCCGACTTGCACAACCCACTTTTAACCATCATTGTAACCCTACTAGTCCTTTTTCTCAAATTTCTTAACACGCTCTCTCTCAACTTTTTAATAGATATTTTGCTTTCCAATATAAATTTTCACATGTCACCACACTCTCTCTAACTTTTTTTTTCACCCTCAATATTTATGGAGTATTCATTAGCTCCTTTTAATATAAACTATTTTTTGTTTCTCTTCTATCTTTTATTTTACTTTAAATTTAACATTAATTAATATTTATTTAATAATATATTTACTTACAACTAGTATTTAAAAATAATATTTATTTTACTTTAATGAATTATATATAAGCAAAAATGTTATAAGAAACATTGATATATTTAATTAAAACTTAAAGATAAAATACAACGGTTTTTTAAATATTATATTTGCTAGGGAGAGAAGGGAGTAGTTGATTAACTATTAAAAATATTTTTTATTTTTAAAATATAATGTATAATGTATTGTATTTATGATATGATTTTCTAATATTGATCGGAGGTGATCAGACTGGATCATCGCGGCCTTCACGTATGACAGATGAGGATGTTTGTAGGAGAGGAAAAGGGGGTTATACCTGCAAGGTACTCCGATGCCAAAGTACGTGTTTGGTCAAAAGAGAGAAAACAAGTACAGAAAGATCAAGGTATTGAGTGTTTGATATTGGATACCTGACCCTCTCAAGTGAGAGGGTATTTATAAGAGAACCCCAAGCGTGGGGCCAAGGTCTCTCACGTGGGCAAGGCATCTGATCGACCAATGAGAGACTGACAAGTGGAGGGCAGAGCGCGTGGCCCTTTGACCTGGTCCAACTGTCTCCGTGAGATTCGGGGAGGCAGTTGGTCGCGTGAATTGTAGAGCGAGTGAGGGAGACATGCCCAACGACTAGTTTCTGCCCAACGGCTACTTTCTGCCCAACGGCTAGTTAGGCCTAGCCAAAGGTTGGATTGGATTGGGCCTTGCCCTGCTGAGGGGAAAACGTCTGCCTAGTCCAGAACAAGAGCCCCCAAGTATTTGCTCTGCTGAAGAGTGATGACTTAAGGTAGCTATAATGCCTGAGATATAAGGTTGGGGGCATGTTCCTTGTCTTTGCTAATGTCGAGGTGATCGTCATTGGTGCTTTATTCTCTCCGACCATCGGCTGACGCCCGGGGAGCATATTTGTGAAAGGACCATTTTTAGTCGACCAGGATTTTGGGAGGATGTCCGTAGAATTGGCGTTTTTATGTCGGGGAGCTTCAATGATGACGTAATGCTTGTGTTGTCGATGAGACGTGCTCGCGGGAGAGCAAAGGACTTGTAATGTTCATTATTGGGAATGCCAAGCGAAGATCCCTTTTGACACGTGGTGGACATGCAGCCCCTGTCAGTCCTAGAGTCGCCTAGGCTATGATGGCCTTTGCGATTCCCAACGAGTAAATGCTTATAAAAGGGGGGAGAAGGGTTTCATTTGTACACTTCACACAAATTTCTTCTCTCAACTCTCTTACTCTGCAACTTGTCCTGTCACTGGAGTTCCTCTTCGCCGCCGTTGATCTTTATCATCTCCGTTTCACACCTTCATCTCCAACTCTTCATTTCCAAGTAAGTTGTTCATCTTTTCTCACGATGTTCTTCGTTTTTTGGGTTTTTCATGGATTTTTCGGTGACTCATGAGTTTTCCGGTTGAATATTCATGTGTTCTTCGATGAACACATGAATTTCTGGGAAATGCATGAAGAACATGAAGAACACGAAGAACATGGAATAAATGTTGGATTTTTTTGGTGTAGATTCTCTTAGATTCTGGTCAGGACTAGTTTTAGGTTTGTAGTCGGGCACTAGGCCTGTTCAACGAGAGGTCTTGGTTTTGCGCGGTGAGCTTGCATCGTTGTACTCAAGCTCTCTTTCTGTTGAGTCGCGGAGACTTGTCCCCGTCGTTGGGGACAATGTCGTCATCGTGTTGAGTCGTTGTCAAAATGGGCTCGAGGTTGTCCTCGACTTCTTCCTCGCCCTTTCACTTGACTAGTGGTGGAAGGGTGGATTTGATCTTAGTCGTCGAATTCACTTTTTCTTCCTCTACTTTTCAGGTGAAAATGGCTGATCCTCGTGAGGAAGTCGTGCCCGACGCCCAGGTCGAACAAGAAGAGACGGAGCAGTCCGTTGAATATGTCAACATCCAGGTCGCGAGGGGGGACCTTAAGTGGATCACGCACGAGCCGCTGTCGACCAAGTCGACGTTTACTGAGGAGGAGATTCGGGAGTTCCCCTTCCTGGAGGATCGGGTCGAGGATGCGCCCAGGAACTAGAAGGCTATCTGCCCAACTGAAGATGACAGGATCTGCTCGATATACCCGGGGATGCGGTTCCCCATGTATGAATTTGCCTTTGTGGAGGCTAAGTTTTGACTCCCCTTCACCGACTTCCAGAAGGCCCTTTTTCGTCACCTAGAGTTGTGCCCAGCCCAGCTTCATCCGAACGCGTTGGCCTTCATACGCGCTTTCGAGCTGGTGTGTCACTTTCTTCGTGTTGGGGCAATTGTGGACCTCTTCGTTTGCATCTTCCAGCTTCAGCGGAGCACTACGGGTATGAAGCAGAGCTGAGTGTCTTTTAAAAAGCAGATCAGGCTCTTTTGGCCGTACTCAGAGTCTGTTCGCCATTTTAAGGATAGATTCTTAGTTGTGAAGCCTGTTTCTGAGGCGGTCAAGAGGTCCATCTCGACGCTTGAAATGGTGCCCGTTGATGGTCGGCAGGTTGAGAAGCCTGTGTCTAAGTTTCCTTTGGAATGGGTGTTCGCCCATTTTAGGTATAGGACTGACCAGTTTCTGGTGAAGCACGAGCAGCTTAGTGAGGGGGATAACGAGTCCTACAGGGTGCTCCATGCTTATGTGGAGAGTTTTACCCCGACTTACGTGGTGGACCGGGATGGTAGAGAGCTGCTCGGGGATGATGGGGAACCTGCCCGAGCAGGTCGATATATTAACACCAAGGCTCTCCTTGAATGCGAAAATGATGAAGTTGCATTCCAGCTGCTCAGTATGATTTGTTCTCATGCACATATTTATTAAGTTTCTTCTGACCACTGATCTTTGTCTTTTTGTGTGCTCGCAAAGAGGATGGCCGACATGAGGGAACGTTTGATGAGGTACCAGGCAGCCAAGGTTCAGAAGAAGGCGCCATCAACGCCCAAGGTCGGAGAGGCCAAGCAACAGTCGACGCTGGAGAAATTCGTCTCCGGCTCTGGTCCTACTCCGGGGACGACCTCCACACCACCAACTCCAGACACATCTCATAAGAGAAAGCGGGATGGTGTCGGAGCCTCCCGGCGACTTGCTCGGGCGGTTTTGCTGGTGGGAAGTTCGTCCTGCCCTCATGCTACCTGCAAAGGACGATGTTCGACGAGGGGAGTTCCATCGTCGTCCCGGGACCTGATGCCTCAGCAATTTTGTCCGCAGATCCTCAGGCACGGAGGAAGCTTCTCTGCCAGGATGTGGCGGGCATGTTCAGAGTGCTGGAAGCGGCGCTGGCCTTTGGAGATGCAGAAATGGTTCCTCTCTCCGACCTTAAGAAAGCTACGGCTAGGATCGACGAGCTGGAATTGGAAAATGCAGACTTAGACAACGAACTGAAGAAGCTGCAAGGCCATGAGGAAGCCAAAATACCGCTTCAAAAGGAGGTGACCTAGATGAAGGAGAAAGTGACCCAGGTCGACGAGGAAAATGCTCGCTTGAATGCAAGGGTGGCTAAGCTGGAAGGGTCGTCGATGGTGGGTGACGACGAGACTGAAGATGTGAAGGCCTTGAAGATGAGGAGGGTTCTAATCAGGAGGATCCGACTCCTTGGAGAGGACAACTTGGGGGCAACTGAATTTGGTTTTAATGCTGCTTTAGAGCAGTTGAAGGCCCTCAACTCAGACGTTCAGCTGCTGACCGATGGAATGGGTCTGCTCAATGTGGTCGTTGATGGCAAGGTGGTCCCCCCAGAAGGTGTTAGCGAGGTTGTTTGATTATGGATGTATTTGTATTTTGTGGGCCTGTGAGCCTTTTGATGTAATTTTTGTCGGGCATGGCCCTTTTAATGTACTCTTGACTCATTCTGGCCTCGTAGCCGATGTTATTAATATTATATTTGGGATTTTCTTGTCGCATTTATTTATGTATGCTTGTTTGAATGGACGTTTGCTCGACTTGTTCCTGTTGTACTCGACAATCTGGGGAACTTGTCGAGGAGGACGAAGTGTTTTTCGCCAGCGATGAGACTAAGATCTCAGTTGAGGTACTAATCTCATAGGCTTGGACTTTTCCCATCGCGAGCTGGGTGTCCTGCCTGATTGGTGTGGCAACGGCGGAGCTCGATTAAGGTATCCCCGTTGTGCGCAGAATCTGCTTGTCCCATAAGCAGAAGTTGGCTGACGTTGTAAAATGGATCGTGTTTACACCAGGGCACGGTCCTGTGGCCGAGCCGTCTCCCCGTTTGGGGTGATCTCGTCGGCAGTTAGTCCGACCTCGTGGTTAGTCTTAACTATAGTATTGTTTGAGCTTTTCACCGTTCCATGGTCGAGCAAATGGTTCTTCGTCCAGAGTTTCTAAGTAGTATGCTCCAGTGCCCGTTTTAGACTTGACCCTGTAGGGTTCTTCCCCGTTCGCGACCATCTTTCCTTCACGCGAATCCTTTTGGTTTCCACGTAGGACCAGACTACCAACGGGGAAGTCACGCTTTATGACTCTGGTGTCATGGCGAAAGGTAATTTGTTGTTTTAGCGAAGCTTCACGGAGAGCAACCCCTGACCGTATCTCTTCACTAGATCGAGCTCTTCTCTTAAGGCTTCGTCATTCATTTCCTCGTCGAGGGGAGCTTCTGTTCGTCTAGAAGGTTCCCTGATTTCCACCAATATCACCGTCTCAGTTCCATACGCTAGTCGGAAAGGGTTCTCCCCGGTGGTGGAGTGTGGTGAAGTTTTATAGGCCCAGAGCACGCTATGTAACTCTTAGACCCATCTCTTCTTGGCTTCGCCCAACCTTCGCTTTAGACCGCAAAGAATTACCCTGTTCGCGGCCTCCGCTTGTCCATTGGTCAAGGGGTGCTCGACGGAAGTAAAGTGTTGTTTCGTGCCTAATTTGGCAACGAAGTCTTGGAACTTTCTGTCCGTGAACTGGGTTTCGTTGTCGGTCACGAGGGCCTGGGGCACCCCAAACCACGCGAGGACATTTCTTTTGTAGAAACAAAGTATGTTGAAGGCTGTTATCTTGGCGAGGGATTTGGCTTTGATCCACTTCGTAAAGTAGTCGACAGCCACGATTAGAAATTTGTTTTGATAAGAGCCCATTGTGAAGGGGCCGAGTATGTCCATCCCCCACCAGGCGAAGGGCCACGGTGAGGATAGAGTCTTCAATTCGTTGGGGGTGCTAAGTGCATATCCCCGTGATGCTGACACCGATCACATTTTTGGACGTGCTCCTTGGCGTCGTGCTGCATGGTTGGCCAGTAATATCCTGATCGCAGGGCTTTTTGTGCCAAGGATCTTCCCCCTAAGTGTTGTACGTTGATGCCCTCATGGATTTCTTGGAGAATTTTGGGGAGCTTACTATCCTCGACACATTTCAAGAAGGGGTGGAGAATCCTCTTCAGTAGAGTTTGTCTCCAACCAGTACATATAAACAGGCTCGTCGTTTAGTTATGCTAGCTTCTTTACTATCCTCGAGCACCTCCCCTTTGGTGAGGTAGTTGTACATAGGGGTCATCCAGCAATGGGTGTCCCCGATGATGTTGACGTCGAGAAGCTTGGATGGTTTCCCGATACTAGGTTGAGTGAGTATCTCTTGTATGACCGACTTACTGCCGCCTTTCTTTCTGGTGCTAGCCATTTTGGACAAGATGTATGCTCGCGTGTTTCGTTCGCGAGGGATGTGCTGGACTTCCCATGCGTCAAACTTTATAATTCTCTCCATCACCAGCGCCAGGTATTCAGCCAGCTGGTCGTTTTTTGCCTAAAATTCTCCCCGTACTTGGGATGCTACGAGATGGGAATCAATGTAAATTTTTACCTCCTTACCGCCCACGTCCTTGGCCAGACGTAGTGTAACACCCTTTTCTACCCCCACAAATATTGCAGCAGAAACAACTCAAATATCAGAGTAAAACATAGAAGTTCCCTCAAAGGGTGCACATTTCTCATTTAAATCAAAATAATACACTTGCCCTGTAAACAAAAGGGTTTTCCTCAAAATAACTCAAAAGCCTTCACATGGCAGCGAAACTCAAAATTCTCAATTAAAAGGTTTTCAACAAACATCGTTATAATCAAGAATAAAACCACATCATCAAATGACAACAAAAATAAAGAAACAACATAGTTCGACTCAAAGGACCCCAACCCGATGTTACACTATCAGAGCAAGACCCTCTAAATCGACCAAAAGCAAATAAACTTCAAGGTCCTCGAAAGTATCCACAGCTAAACCTGATCACTTGCACGTTACCCACGTGGAGGCAACATTCAAACAGGCAGGGTGAGTAATCACAATTCATAATAATCATTATAAAACAAGATATACATAAAATGGCATTATCTTCATATACAACATCTTCAGGGTCATCACAAGGAAACATCAAAATCACGAACAACCTCATAAAATACAGCAATGCCAATTAAATGCAAATGTACAACAAGACTCGTGCATGTGGTACAAATCGTTATAATAGATGGACACTAGGCCATCAACCCTCCAAAGATCCCTGTCAATAGGATCGATCCCGCATTTGGAACCGGAGCACGTCATAATTACCTCATATCCGCACAATAGGAATGAAGCGTCGTCACAGAGTATGCATATGAATGTATGATACACAAACGTCAATAATTCATCATCATCAAGTAAACATCATCATGTACATAATCATTCATCAATTTTCATAAAACCCATATCATCATGTATTCATCAAAACATCACAAGTTATCACCTCAATATCATCATGAACATCATGGCAAGTCATCATAACATTACAACATCAAAACATCAAAAACAGCACAGCCGCATAAACAAGAATTTGCGAACAGCTGAAGTTCGCTCCAGGGTTCGCCTAGCGAACCTGTTCGCTATGGCCTTTGCTTAGCGAAGCAGCCAGCGAACCTCACAGACCCCACACTCAACACCAGAACACAATCATCTATCACACTCGCCGGTTGACTCGCTTAGTGAACTCCCTCGCTGATTCCTTCGCTTAGCGAAACTCCCAGCGAAGCCCACCTTTCCTCTCCAGAATCTTCTCAGTACCCCTCCCACGTTATCACGCATTTGCTGCGCTGCTCGCTTAGCGAGCCTTAGCGAACATTCGCCTAGCGAAGCAACGGTTCGCCTAGCGAACCTGCGATTACAGCAAATCGCTGCTACACATCAGTGCCTCCACAACCTCAAGGTACCTGCGATTATAGTCCCAAATGACCCAAAAATATCCCTATAACAGTCTTAATGCATCACATAATTTAAAGGTATGAACCCTACGTCAGTTAGGTCGATTCGGGACACTACGGGAAACCTTAATTTCCCTAAACCTTCAAAACTCTCAAGCTTCATATAAACTCCATAAATCCTTCACCACCGAGTTAAAACTAAAAAAACGGGGAAATCAGCCCCAAGGTCTACTCTACTGATTATTTCAACTCTTAATAATCGATCTCACAACATACCCTCAAAGTCACCAGTTTATCTCAAAACCCATAAACCCTCAAAAACCCCAAAATCCACTTCAATCAATCGAATCCTATAATGAAAACAATGAAAGGAAATTACTCCGCATACCTTAGATTGTCGATCCGATGAGTTCTCTCTTGAGCCTTTGGAAACCTTCACGAAAATCCTCGCCTTTTCCCTTTTTCCTCAGAGCTCTGCACTTTCTCCTTATTTTTGCGATCTCCATAAAATGAATCCTAATTCTCCTCAATTCCTCCTTTTTGGTTAATTTAACTCTTGGGCCTCAAATTTTGACTTTCCCATAATACTCCCACTAATACTCCTCAAATGTCCATCTTACCCTTAATTCCTCTAAGATTATTTTAAAATAATAATAATACTTAATCGTACCTAGATCAGACAGGAGAACGGTGGCCAGTAATATCGTGAACCCTCAACTCTGGTGATGGTGAGACGGCCGGGGGGTGTACCTGGAAGGTACTCTGACGTTCAAGTAAGGTACAGGTCAGATGTAAAAGCAAGTACAGAAAAAGGTTAGAGTGTATGAGATTGTGTAACCTGGCCCTCTCAAGTGAGAGGGTATTTATAGAGAGCCCCCAGCACGGGGCCAACGGTTACTTGCATTGGCCTGGACTGCAAGGCCCAATCCAAGCAACTGCCAAGGCTTACGTGGCGTAGTGAAGACCAGCACGTGGTCTTCGTCCTGGTGTAACGGTCCCTAAATCTCCGGAAGTAGGGCAGACCGATTCTTTCGGGAGTGGGAAGTTACACGAGAACGTGTCCTCATGGGGAGGAGCACGTAGGGTGTCGGGGAGAGGTGTGTCCGTAGGCCAAATGCTTCTACCCGACAGCCTTGACCTCGCGTGCCCGACGATCAAGAGGGTTAGCCCGTGCCCGACACGGGAGTGGCTTTGGCCTTGTTGGGCTTCCGATGGCATTGGGCTTGGACCTGTCCGACAGCAGGGCAGGCGCTGGCCCAGTCAGAACACTCCGGAAGTAGGGCAGACCGATTCTTTCGGGAGTTGGAAGTTACAAGAGAACGTGTCCTAGCGGGGAGGAGCACGTAGGGTGTCGGGGAGAGGTGTGTCCGTAGGCCAAATGCTTCTGCCCGACAGCTTTGACCTCGCGTACCCGACGACCAAGAGGGCTGGCCCATGCCTGACACGGGAGTGGCTTTGGCCTTGTTGGGCTTCCGATGGCATTGAGCTTGGACCTTCCCGACAGCAGGGAAGGCACTGGCCCAGTCCAGAACACTCCGGAAGTAGGGCATACCGATTCTTTCGGGAGTGGGAAGTTACAAGAGAACGTGTCCTCGTAGGGAGGAGCACATATGGTGTCGGGGAGAGGTGTGTTCGTAGGCCAAATTCTTTTGCCCGACAGCCTTAACCTCGCGTGCCCGACGACCAAGAGGGCTGGCCCGTGCCCGACACGGGAGTGGCTTTGGCCTTGTTAGGCTTCCGATGGCATTGGGCTTGGACGTGTCCGACAGCAGGGCAGGCGCTGGCCCAGTCTAGAACAGGAGCTCCCCAAGTTGTTGCTCTGAGGTGTCAGAGTAATGACTTAAGGATCAGCACCATGTCGAGGAAGCATCCCGTCGAGGAAGGGATTTTAAACGAGGGGCGGTTGGTCAGCCCGACAGAAATAAGACAACTTTCTTGTGCTAGCCTAGTCGAGGTTAGGTGACGTTGCGGGGATACGAGAAGTTTAAACCGAGGAGAACAGAAGGACGCGTGATGGGGAATGAAGAGACATGCGTGGAAGAGCGTGTGCCACGTGTCGTATCTCATCATTGCCTAGGGCGGCTACGCTAGGGTAGCGTAATCGATTTCCTAGGAGCCCTCGAGGTTCGTGAAACCCTTATAAATAGGGGCCATCTCATTTCATTTCCATTTTCGCTCTCCCTTTGCTCAGACTTTGCCTTCTTTCGTTCTCTCTCCAACCACCGTTCGCCGCCACCGATAGCGCACCGGAACCCTACCGGAAGTACCTTTGAAGTAAGTCTCTCTCTTTTTCCCTCTTTTGTTTGCATTTGTAGGGTGAATCTATGGTGAACTGATGAAGTTCCCATGGAAATCACGAAATATCCGGCGAAAATGGCAGAATTTCATAGTTTAATCGTTGAATCTCGGGGTGAGAGACGATGAAATCCACGAGGACATGAAGAATGTCCCGGGATCGTGAGATGAACATCTCTCAGTTCTTTTGTTGAATCTCCCGGGGATAAAGGATGAAATCCCCGGGGAAATGAAGAATGTCTCGGGGACATGGGTCGAATATCTTGGGGTCCCGCCCAACGTCGCTCCCCGCGGACCTGAGGAGGGTCGCGGGTTCGCGTTCCTTGACGTTCCTTCCTCGCCATTTCACTTGATCAGCGGTGGAGGGGTGGATTTGATATGGGTCATCTAATTCACCATTTCCTTATGCTTTTCAGGTAAATGGACGTACTGCCAGTGGCTGAGGGATCTTTAGATACTTACGACGAGCCCGACTCACCCATGGCAGAGACAACCAGCGCCGAGGAGAGATCGCCCGACGACTGGGCCTGCGAGGAGGTCGTAAACATGATGTCCCTGTTCATTGACCGGGACGAGGACGACATATTTTGCACCGTCGAGCACCGTCTAGTGGGTTCCGCGAAGACGTGGAACGTGTTCAGGCCGAGGCCACATCATCGAATATGCTCGACATACAGCGGGATGCGGTTTCCCGTATACGAGTTCATGTTTGACGAGGCGGTGTGGCGTTTGCCCTTCACGGATTTCCAACAGTCAGTATTTGTCTGGATGTGTTTGGCCCCTTCTCAGTAAGCATGGTTAGGTGTCCTTCAAATAGGTGAGCAGCCTGTTTCACACTTATATGGACTCTGTGCGAGATTTTAAGTACCGGTGTTACCTTGTGAGGTCGGTCACACTCGAGGCCATAAATTCAGTGTACCATCGGGTCGTCGAAGAAGTAGATGGGCAGCGAGAGGAGGCCCTTGTGCCCAGGTTCCCGTTGTTCTGGACTGAAGAACACTTCAAGAGGGAAACATACACCTATATTGTCAGCCCTGGTAAACTCTGTGAAGGGGGTCGCTTGGCTCACGAGGCCATAGTCAAGTTCGTCAGTGGGTTTAACAAAGCCAAGTTCGTGACGCCGAACGGGGACTTCCTTCTGGGCGACGACGGGGAGGTCTTAACGAAACTTCGATTGATCAACACTAGGGCTCTCCTCGAGACGTTTTATGACGAGGAGGCTCTCGAGCTGTTAGGTGGGGTGGCCTCCCCGATATGCTTTTCCCTTTTTCCTACTTTTCGAGTTACTGACCTCTTTGTTTTCTGTGCAGGTAAGATGTCATGTGCTGAGGAACGTCTCAAGAAACTGAAAAACACCTGAGCTTCGAAAAAGGGTCGGGTCGAACAGCTCCGAGCACAGCATCCTGCCATGACTTCAGTGCCCACGGATTCTTTGACCTCTCCCCAAGGGAGTCAGTCTCCCAGTAGCCAAGGGTCTCCGAAACGGCAGCGCACAGACGGGCAGGTGGACGTCGATCTGACGGTTGAGAACAGTCCTCCCTTTGAGAAGTTCATACTTCCTCCTTGTCATTTGAGGCCCTACTTCTTCTCGGGTGCCAACTCTCCAGGTATCCCTGCTACTGAAGTCCAGGCCGTCCTGGGTGTTCCTCAAGCTTTGAGGAGGAAAGCCCTGCTTGAGGACTTGTCCGACGTTATGCGAGTCTGTTCGACGGCTTTAATCTTAAACGACGAGACTTGTCCACCAGCCGAGCTGACCGGGCTGCAAGAGAGGTTCCAGTCAATTGTTTCCGAGGTGACAAAAGTGGGCAAGGAGTTGACTGAGTGTAAAGAACTGAACCGAGTTCAGGCTGAGCATCAGAAGCAGCGGGCCGAAAACCTGAAACAGCTTGAGGAGAAGTTGAGAGAAGCCGAGGAGGGAAGGAAAAGCCTTTTGGAGAAGGTCGCTGAATTGGAAGATGTTGTTCGCCCCGCCGAGGAAGAAACCGAGGAACATAGATTGTTGACGTTGTGGGTAACGTTGATTGCTAAACTCCGAGAAACTGAGCAGGACAGCCTTGTGGCTGCTGAAATAGGCTTCAAGAATGCCGTGCAGCAGCTTCAGATCCTCAAACCTAGCCTCATTACGGAGGGAGCCCACTCCGACTATGACGTGGTTGATGGTCAAATCGTGCGGCCGGTGGAAGATGAAGAGGTTGACGGGGACGCGACCAGGCGTGAGCAGCCAGAGGGGACGGTCACGGAATAATTTCTATTTTCTTATTTTGCTTGGCCTGCGAGCCATTTCATTTTGTTTATTTTGTTTTCCCGACCTGCGTGCCAAGGGCTTTTGGAATATTTGTAATATTTGTATAATGGCTTTTTGCCCGAATTTATATTTTAATCGCTGCGTTTATATGTGTGTGATGTTTACTTGTTTTGTTTATTTTACTTATTTTTGTCTAAGTAATGTGTTGATTTTGGGAGTTGCTCGACTTCGATGCTCCTCGACCGTGTGGGGAACTGGTCGGGTGGTCGGAGGTGTATTCTGCCTTTCAACGGGGCTAAGAGCTCGTTAGAAGTCTTTAACCTCGTGGCGTGAACTTTCCATCGCGAGCTGGGTGTTCTGCCTACATAGTACGGCGACGATGGGGCTCGATCGAGGTGTCCTCATCGGATCAATGGTCCTCGCGCACATACAATGCGACCTTGATCATTGCGTTGAAGAGGAGTGTCGCGCTTGTACCTTAGCGCGCCCCCGTAATCGCGACGTTGGGGTGTCGCGGGCAATGTCTAACTGTAGTATTGCTTGAGTTTCTCAACATTCCATGGTCGAGCAAGTTCCTCCCCGTGTAGATTTTCGAGGAAGTAGGTTCCCGTCCCCGTCTTTCCGCGGACGCGGTACGGGCCCTCCCAGTTCGCGGCGAGTTTACCTTCCCGTGAATCTTTTTGGTTCCTTCGTAGGACGAGGGTGCCTACTTGAAAATCATGCTTAATAACTTTGCTGTTATGGCGTAAAGTAATTTTTTGTTTGAGTGAGGCTTCCTGTAGGGAGACCCCCGTTCTTGTCTCTTCGACGAAGTCGAGTTCTTCCCTTAGGGCCTCGTTGTTTGCCCCCTCCTCGAGGGGAGCTTCTGTCGTTGACTAAGCACTTGCAACAGTCGTTGACTAAGCACTTGCACAGCCGCACTATGACTAACATGCAATGAACCGTTCAGGGATTCAACTTAATGAATATAAAGAACATTGACCTACAGGTTCCAATCTCGCAAGATCTACTGCTAGGCTTTCACAGCTAGATGTTTAGGGATTCATCGCAATGAATATAACGCTACTGACCCTATTTCAGGCTTTTCCCACAATGACATCTCGCCATTGTCTTCTCGAGTCTCCGGTTACACTGACCATTCAAGGAATCCTAATTCATCAAGAATTAGTTTTACAGGAGATTACAATGATGCTTCTTAACAAGCAAATTACTCCTAAGTTTAAGTACAAGGAACACACAAGTGTTCAAACAAGATGTGAGCAACAACTCCTTGCTATCCTAAGAAACTACAAAGATGTATAATGATTTGACAGTTGTTGACATCTTGTAGATCTTCTTCTTCTTCGTCTTCTTGGGTGAGCAAGCTTTGAGCAACAACTCCTTGCTTCAGATCTTCAATGTAGCGCTGACGAGAAGGTGGTTGATGACTTGACTGATTTGCAATGTTGTCTTCTTCATCAACAGCTTCTGTACCAATTGATTGTTGTTGTATTGAATGATGATCTTTGAGCTTCAACAATAATGGCCATGTGTAAATGGTGATAGCTTTTGATATTTAAGTGTTACAACGAGAACTCATGGTTATTGCTATCTTCACACAATGACTTGGTCAATTTGTAAATGATACATCCATTTGATGATGTTCAGGAAATCGACACTTCAGAAGCGATAGCTCTTTCCTTTAAATAGCCCAGTAGAAATATATTCGTTTAAAATACTGTTGGCTGTTGGAAAAGAGACGTTGTGTAATAATTAGCTGTACTGACACATCTCCTTTTTGCTGTGGGAGAAGTGACGAGATATATCTTCTTGAGCACTGTGTACAGTTGTTCACAACGGTAACATTTGACTTCCAAACTTCAGAGGCTTCTGATGGCAAATTAATGAAGCATGAGTAGAGCCTTCTTTAATAAGATATCTGGTACGTCAAGTCTTCAGTCATTTGAATAAGTCCATTAGGAATCAGTCTTCAGAACTTCAGCACTTGTCTTTAAGAACATTATTCTTTACTACTTCAAGTCTTCCGAAACTTCAGAGTTGTCCATTAGGAATCCGTCTTCAGAGTCTTCAGCACTTGACCTTTGGAACCGTAAACTTCAGAACACATAAGTCTTCAGAGTCTTTCTGCACTTGGTCTTCATAGACTTCCGCCTTCAGAACTTCGAGTCATGAGCGTCTTCAACACTTCGGTTCTCTTCTTCAGAAGCTTCGCAATCTTCAGAATCTCGACCACTTTCAGAGAGCATCCACAAGAGCATTGCAACAGCAATATCAGCATCATTGGATCTGACTGATCATGATCAGATACATAAGCGTTCTTGCTTCTTGCGACTTGTGTCACACATAGTAACTTCGCATATTATCAATTACGCACATCTGGCTGGTGCTTGTTGGATCTGATATCTTCTATGATTATGATATGCACACAACACACGTTAGAACATAAAATAGTTCTTTCACAAATACGTATTGTTATCATCAGAACATAGATTGACTTGTAGAGACAACTCTTACTCTCACAACAGGGAGTTGAATCTCGCAGAGCACTCTCCAAATGAATTCCCACCTTATTTTATCATAGGATTTTGACAAATCAACTTTGACAATGAAGTATCCTTATTTCCCTTTCATATGATGCAAGGAGTTCACTACCTCTTTGGCAATTATGATGTTCTCTTGTATATTCCTACCCGAAATAAATTCATTTTGGTACGACGACACAATTTTCGGAAGGCAAGATTTGAGCCTATTTACAATCACTTTACTAACCACTTTGTAAACAACATTGCATAGGGAGATCGAACGAAAATGAGAAACCATCTGAGGTTGATCACCTTTAGGGATCAGGCATATATATGTATGATTTATATGCATGATATCGCTAGGATTATTCCAGATACGTCGCACTATATCACAAACTTTATTCCCCACTGTATTCCATGATTTTTACACTTTAACCTCTTCTCTAATTTTGGCAAGGTTGTCTTCCAGTCTCACATCATCGCTCCAAGATTTACTCAATAGTTCTTGATAGTTCACTACAAGAAATAACGCTTTTTATGACGAAGCTTTCACTACGAACAATATAAAATTGAGGGTGTATGTACCGGGAGCACCTTTTTTTTTATAAAAATTAATCTATTACCTCGGTTTTATGAAAAACCGGCATAAATATATGCTCAGGGTTTAAGATTTGATTCCCAGCTCCTGCAGTTGTATGTTTTATATGGAACCAAAAAGGTGCCTTTAAATTTAATAGATTTTACGTCGGATATGTTACCTCGGTTTTCATGAAAACCGAGATAAATAATCTCTAATTTTTTTATTCTTTTTGGAACAAAAAGGAGCCTTTATTGTTTATAGATTTTAGTTCGGATATGTTACCTCAATTTCCAGTATAACAACAATAAATACTCTATATTTTTTATTCCCTCGGTGTCTACCTCATTCACTTCTCGAGCCCTAGCGAAAGAACACATCTTCTCCAGCAAACGAAAGAGCACTTATTCTCCAAGGAGTCCTGACGAACGAAAAACTCTCTGACCATTATTCTCTTATATGTTATTATTATTGTTATTTTTCTTGTTGTTGCTTTGGTCCATTACTGTTGTTCTTGTTATTATCCATTATTGTTGTTGTTGTTGTTGTTGTTGAGAAGCTTTATTTTTGTTGGATGTGTACTATTTTTATTTTTATTTTCATTTCTTTCATCGATCAAAAGGAAAGAGTACAAGATTCATGGGTTACATAATTTTTTCCACATCAAAATAATATCCTCTAGCACTACAAGAATCTTCCCAATCTACGACTCACTCCTCACTACCCTCATGTGAGTCATAGTAAACAATCTTCCTCGACATCTTTCTCTTCTTCTTCAGCATCTTCTTCTTATTCTTGGCCTTCCTCACCCTCGGTGCATCCCTGACAGCAGTCGACCTAGATGGATGGGCTTCCTTAGTTGAATGCTGATGTTGTACTTTGGTGATGGTTTTGTTCTCAACAGTGACTTCTGTTGAGATAATGCTTTTTAGCCTTCTCAGATGGAGAACTCATGTTGCTAGGAAGTTAAGAAAAGTAGGTTGAAGATGAGAAAATTCAATATATGAAAGTGTGCATTTATAGAAGAGGTTGAGTGACTTAAGCGCCGCTCATGGAAGGTGAAAAATCTGTTGATTTAATGCTTGCAATGATATTCTTGAATGACGTGTGACTGTCTTGAGAAATGAATCAAAATTTCAATCGTTATAGCTGTTTCTCTCTTTTGGGAAGAGCAAAGGTTGTTCTTGTTTTTTAATCAGAATTCAATTTGCAAAGAGAGTAGTGCATCAAATCTTTACAAATGGTTGTCACGTATGTCTATGTTTTTTATGTCACTAATCCTTCTAATACTAGATGATTATTTGTTCTTCAAGGTAAACATATTCCCGATAGTAGTGATGAAAATCAATATTTTAACTACGAGACGCCTTGTTTAGCCTTGTACTCCTTGTTTAACATCTTCCCTTTGAAATTTATAATTAATAATTTTACTCATTTTTAATCATTGTACTATATATTTAATGTTGTTGTTGAGTGACCTAATTAGTTTCAAATATTTTAGTTTTGATGTAAAATTATAAAGTGTGTGTTCCATTTTAGGTTTGCATTTGGTTTAATCAATGAATATTTATGGTACAATGTTTTAGATTGAGAAATTGGAAAAATGTACAATGTTTCTGTTTCACGAATATGCAAAATATGGTTATATATTCAGGAATATGGTTTTATAAATGGTTCTGTAATAAAAGTGAAAAAAGTACAAAAAAATGTATCCCCTCGATGTTTACATGAAACCAAGGTAATAACATTGAGATATTACCTCGGTTCTACACAATACCGAGTATTAATATTGGGCGTGTCATCTAGTTCTGAAAAAAATGTTGATGCTGGGGATCGAACCCACAACCTTTAAATTTCTAACCTCAATTTTAAAATCACCGAGATGACAAGTGATTTCTTTTCATGTTTCCCTTCGTTACCTCACATGCGTAGCCGAGGTTAAATACATTTCACAGCCGATGTTAGATGTGTTATTTGTAGTAGTGAATGTTGTTAGATAGCCACAAACTTTTAAATTTAAATAGTCTCTTTGTACCATACCCTCCCTGATTATAAGTCATGATAAGAAGTGGATGATGATCAGAATAATTCACTCTGGTTAAAACTCTCACATGGCCATTAGGAAATCGGAGACGCCAGCCTTTGTTGCAAAGCATGTGGTCCAGTTTCTTGTAGATTTGTTGGCCTCCATGATATATAGGACCTCGCAAGTAAATATAGGGGCAGGACAATGTGTGCTAAGTGGAGAAAAGGACAACAACATTAATGCATTTGAAAAGTAGAGGTCAAGTCCTAAATCCTTGGAACATGGATTGTCTGCCATGGGGGGCCCACCAAAGAAGTTAGATTGTTAAAGGGTGATGGACACAGGTGGTGTCAGTGAGGGGGATTTAAGGATGGGTGGTTTTGGGTCTTTTGATGATGTCGATGTTGGCTTAATTGGGTCTGATCCAATCTCACCATCTGGGCTGGTGATTGGAGGCCCATCAACTCTAATAAGGCCAAGGTAGAAAAAGTTGTTGAATGAGATATACCAAAAACTAAAAATCTTTTTTCCCCATATACTTCTCTGCACTTGTGCACGCAGAAAATCTAAATTTGGCCTCATGTGTAGTTCCTACGAAACTTCCTCAGAATCTGAATTCTTTAATAGGAACTGTTGTCTCTGATTCAATTTTGCATTACTTCAGAGGATCAATTCTATGTTGTGTTTCGATTGCATATTCTGATGTCAATCAAAGTAATGCAAGGCTCTTGAAGAAAATGAAGGGTGAGCCTTCGAAGGTGTAGGAAACCATCAAAAGACTGGGGGTGGAAGGCGATGAATATGATGAAGTGTTTGAGGCTATTATCAGAAATATGAAAGCAAAAGATCGAAGAGAAATTGCTGGAAAGAAAGGGGCAGCTAAAGGGAACTTATGAATTTTGCAACATACAACATGAAAGGGTGCAGAAACATGGTCAAACGCAAAAAATTAGGAAAACATTGTTGAAAGGTATGGTGGATCTATGTTTTATTCAAGAAGCAAAACACAAGAATATGTAGGAGGAAATTGCCAAATCCATTTGTAGTAACGAAGAGTGTCAATGGTCTACGATGGAAGCAGTGGGTCTATCAGGTGGGATTCTTACCATTTGGAGGAAGGATGTTTTGAAAACCATTTTCAGTTTCAATGGGAATGGCTTCCTGGGGTTGAATGCTATATGGAAATGAAAAAACTGCTTCTTTAAAAATATATATTCTTCTTGTGTTCTTGTGGAGAAAAGGTCTATGTGGGCTGAAATTTTGGATTTCAAAACTAAGTTAGGGGCTGGAGAGTGGGTTTTGGGAGGTGACTTCAACTCAATTATGAGTCTTGAGGAAAAGAAAGGGATGGGGAAGGTTGGAAGAATTGAAATGGAGGAGTTTAGGGCATTTATGGAATCATTAGGGTGTGTTGATTTGCCGAAGAGTGGGAATAGGTTCACGTGGTTTAACTCTAATAGAAGCTATTGCATTAGATTGGACATGTTCTTGATCTCTCTAGGGTTAATCAATATGTGGAATACAATTGATCAAAAGGTTGGGTATAGAGATGTGTCCGACCACAGGCCTGTTTGGATAAAGGCTAGGAATGTCAATTGGGGTCCGAAGCCGTTTAAGGTCTTAAACTGTTGGTACAAACATCCAGAATTTTTTGATTTTGTTAAGGAAGTGTGGGAGTCCTATGTTGTCGAGGGTTCTACAACCTTTGTACTATCTAAGAATTTGCAAAACCTTAGGGATCGAATTCGGTGGTGGAACAAATATATATTTGGTTGGATAGATCTCAAGATAGAAGAGGAAGTTCAGACAATTAATGAGGTTGAAGATGGTATGGCATAAACCGATGATAGCTCAAGCACACAGGATCTGTTGAGAATAAGTAGGGCTTAGAAGGAGATGTGGAAGAACCTTCATATTAAAGAAAGTATATTGAAGTAAAAGGCTAGGGCCAAGTGGATATCCGATGGTGATCAAAACTCCAAGTATTTCCATGCCTTGCTAAAAAAATCGAAACAGAAGAAACAATATCTCATATGTTTATCTAGAATCTGGGAGAGTTGAGGAGGTGCACTTAGTCAAGGAAACAATTAAGGCTCATTTCGAAACTATGTTCCATGTTACTCAGTGTCCAAGACCCAGGCTTGGGGTCACGGGTGTTAAGAAGTTGTCCTTGGAAGATAGTTTGTTGCTAGAGAGGCCTTTTGAAGTGGGGGAGATTTTGGAGGTGTTATCTAGTTTTGAAGGAGATCATAGCCCTGAGCCTTACGAGTTTAACCTAGAATTCATTAGGAAATTTTGGGGGGTGGTTGGCCAAGATTTTGTCAACTGTATTCAAGAGTTTTATGTTGATGAGAGGCTACCAAAGATGATGTCTTCCTCTTTCCTAGCTTTAATCCCAAAACTAGACAATCCTCAAGAACTTAATGACCATAGGCCGATCTGTCTTATAAGATGTGTGTATAAGGTGATAGCCAAATTGTTAGCTAGTATGCTTAGAGGTGTCATAGGAAAGTTGGTTTCTAAATCGCAGAATGCCTTTATCCATTGGAGACAATAGGTAGATGGAGTATTGGTCTTGAATGAGCTGTTGGATTATGTCATAAGAGGAAAGAAAAGTTGAGTGATTTTAAAAGGGGATTTTTCTAAGGCGTATGACTGTGTCGATTGGTCTTTCCTTCGAAGAATTATGTTGGACATGGGGTTTGGAGAAACATGGATGAAGTGGATGGAAGGTGGAGTCATGCAAAATTACATGTCAAGTCTAGTTAATGGAAGTCCTACTAGGGATTTTAAGGTGACTAGGGGCCTTAGATAGGGGACCCCCTATCTCCATTTTTATTTTCCATTATTGCTGAAGGATTGTCCATACTTGTTAATCATGCTGTGGAGAGTGGTATACTGAAGGGTTTCAATGTTGAGGATAGAGGTTCTTATAATTTATTACAATACGCAGACAACACTGTCCTTACAAGTACTCATTGTTAAAGGGGGAAATGCCTAGATATCGAGTTGCATCTTCACTATGGTGGAAGGATCTATTTAAGATTAATAAGCTTTTTGGAGATATATCTTTTGTGGACTTGCTCTCTTTTAAAATCGGGAATGGTGCCAACACTTCTTTTTGGTTGTCAAGGTGGATTGATAATTGGCCTCTTGCTGAGGTATTTCCTGGCCTTTGGAACAAATCCACTAACAAGGAAGGGTTAGTGGCTGACATGGGTTTTTGGAATGGGTGGTCTTGGTCCTGACAGCTTCAGCTTAACTAGGAGGATTCTGATAATGCTGAGCAGATTGAATTCCAGGAACTTTCTTTGATTCTATAAGAGGTTTGTCCCAAAAGAGTGGGTTGTGATGAGATCATTTGGCCCTTCTGTCCCTCCAAATGCTTCTCTATTAAAACATGTTACAACAGGATGGCCGGTATGACGGTTGACTTAAGCATGTACCAGGTTTGTAAGGAGGCTCTTAAAGTTATTTGGAAAGCTTCTGCACCTGTCAAATTGAAAATTTTCTCTTGGAGACTTTGTTTAAGTAGATTGCCTTCAAGAGACAATCTTCTTAGCAAAGATTTGGTTCTCAACTCTCATGAATTGGTATGTGCTTTGTACCTCCATTCACTAGAAGATGTTCTGCAACTTTTCTTTAATTGTATCAAAAGTAGAAGAGTTTGGTTCCAAGTCTGTGCAAGGTAGTGGTTACTTTGATCACCTTTTGGCATGAATGGATTGTCTTAGAGGGAAAGTTTCAGATTTGAAAAATGTTGTTGGCATTTGGATTATTGTGTGCTGGGAAATTTGGTTTACAAGAAACCAAATAATGTTCAAAGATGAGGTGTGGATTCACTGAGTTGGTGGTACAGAGGATTTTCCACCTTACTTAGTGGTAGATTGGAAAGAAAGATAAACACTTATTCGATTGTAATTATTATGATTATTATGATTGATATATGCACCCTTGTGAGTTTATCTAATATTATTTAGATAATCTCTTTATTGAGTAGGAGTTACTTTTTATATGGATAGGGTATTCGGTGAAATATAATGTTTGATTATTAAAAAAAAGAAAATCAGTCAACAATTTCCTATCCCGGTCTGAAACATTCTATTTTGTTTCAGGAGTTACTACAGGTGTAGCTACACGAAGCTACTTGGGTGTCGAGCCAAGAAGCAAGTACAACAATTTGGTGACAATCCAACCGTGTTTGAAGTAAGATATCATGGCGATCATTGCTGCGGCAAATCCTTAATGATCCATGCACCACAACCGCAACCATCATACTATGAGTGGTTGTCATCGGGTACACCAGGTGAGAAAACAAGTTTATTAACGTAATAGGTAATATCTTAATTTTATTTTCATGAAATTTATTATATTACTCGTCATGTCTTTAATTATTAGTAACCTTAGAAAAAATGTCTCTGAGCATAAAAGGGAAATTATAACTACTTTTATGAAATTTATTAAAATGACACATACACCTATTTAATTTTAAAATATATACAAACTTTTAACATGATTTTAATAAATGATATGGATATTTACTATGATTTTTAAGGGCAATAAAAAATTAGATATAAATGACATTTATTTATGAATTTTTGTAGATATATGTAAATTTAGAAAAGATTGATACATATTTTAAAATTGAAAATGTGTCAATATGATTTTAACAGACTTCATGTAAATGTAATTCTCCCTATTTTAAAAAAGTAACTGTTTTCCTTTTTCAAATATAACTCTAATTAACTAATGCTAAATCGTTTGAAATTAGAATATGAAAAGGTAATTATATGAGAAAGAAAATTTTGTAATAGTTCATAAAGTTTACACAACAATTACACTATATTTTTTTTAGATTTAAATGAACTTTTAGACACAGTAAATTAGTGAATTTTTAAGTTAAGTCCCTGTAATTTTTTTTGTTTGAGTTCCTATATTTAATTTTTGTATGTGTTTTAGTCCTAAAGGTAAAATCTATAGGAAAATATGAAAGAAAATTCGCAGGAAACCTGCGGACTTCTCTATAGATTTTGGCTTTAGGGACTAAACCTAGGGATGGCAAAACAATCCGTATCCGCGAATATCTGTGGATAAAATCCGTCACGGATATGAGGCAGACAACTTAATGGATATTCGCGGATAAAATAAATGGATATTTAAATACCCATTTATTAATTGATATGGATACGAGTTTAATGATATTCATGCCCACGGATATCCATATTCATTAATAAATTATAAAAGTTATTTAAATATCATTAGTTTATTATACATTATCTTTTCCTCTACAAAGAAAAATTAGTTTTCTTATATTTCCTTTTTTTTTTTTAATTTTCTTTGAAGAAAATGCTTTCATTTTTCATTCAAATTCTATTAGTCATTTCATATTTAAACTCTTCAATACTTCATACCTCACTTCAACAATTTCACAGTCCAACCAACTAGTGTCATCATTCCTCTGTCGAACCAGTGTCTTCTTTCCTACTCCTCTGTCGTCTGTTCTTCCATCATAACTCACAATCGCAATATCTTTTATTTGTTTGGTTAAAAACATGTCATATTATGCTTGGATCTAATTATGTTTTGGTAAATAAGAAGAAAAGAAATGAGATGAAATTTTATTGTTAAATTGAGAGCGAGTTGTATGGATGTCATGTGATAATAATTTTTTGTGTCTTTAAAAAAAATAAAAAAATATTTTTTTCAAAAAATATTTTTTATAAAAAAGTGTTATCCATGGATATCTGTAAATATCTACGGATACCGTAAAATCTGCGGATTACCCGCTTAACAAATATGTGTGTGGATATGGGACGAATATGAATATCATATTTATTCAACATGGCGGATACGAATATCATAATATCCGTTCCCTGGATATCTATTTACATCCCTAACTAAACCACACGCAAAAAGTGAGATATAGGGACTCCGACAAAAAAAAATTACAGAGACCAAACTCAAAAACTCGCTAACTTATAAGGACCAACAAACTATTTAAGCCTTTTTTTTTTATCATTTTTATGCGTGGGGTAATAACAACTATACTTTCACATACACAACTACATCATATACACAACTACATCACATACCGTTTATGAAACTTAGAGTCAAAATTTTATTGTTGTATATAACATTATTTTTGTTAGTTAAGTTGGATTTTCATATATCCTACAAAATTTATTTATATAACAAAAATTATTAGGAAGAACTAAACGCAACCCTAACCATCTAAACATCTTTATACCACAAGAAAACTACCAACTTATAGGTTACAAACAAATGAAAAACCAACTCATTTGTCTAATTACTCATCGGACACCTCATATCCTCAGGATGCACAATATCATATTACTTAAAAGAATAAGTATGGTAGAGATCTTATTCTACAAGAGCTGCAAAGAAAACGCCATCACTTTAGTACGATCCTAGTTGCCCCAAATGAGTGGTACAATCAAATCCATTTTTGTATAGGAGGAGGCAGAGGATGGAGTTCCAGCTCTAGAATAGTATAATAAGTCGAGGCAACCAAAAACAGATCATCTCTAGCATGTCTCCAACACCATCAATTAGGATCTTGAGATGGGTGGAGATAAAAAAAAAATGAAAAAGATTATTGACCATCTCTTGCTCATACACAAAAAGTAACCTCAATCTACGGTCCTAGTGAAACACCCAATCTACCCAAATCCTAACCTCGCTAACAATCTTTCCAATATGATTAGACACACTATAAAGCCTAAGGAATTTGATACTAAGCGGTATGGACCCAACCCAAGGGTTCTCCCAAAAGGAGCTGGGAAACCATTACCCATTCTCCTACGAAGACCATTCACAAAAAAGTCATAATGATCACAAACTTTAGAATACAACAAAGACACACCTTTGGACCATATGGAAATAATCAAATATATGAGGATATCAGCCTCCCAAGAAAGAGTAAATACTATCGGGCCCATATGTTGCAGATAGGATATCCGCCCATAGATTTTTCCTACGTGAGATCAACCTCCATTTCCATTTACTCAACAAAGCTAAGTTAATTAAACGAAGATCTCAAACCTCTTAATCACCCCCTTTTAGGTTTACACACATCTAACCAACAAACTCAAGGAATCTTAAAATCTCATTTGATCTCATCCTGTAGAAATCATCTTTAAATTCTAATTATCTCCATCCAAACCATAACAAGCATTTTAAGGAAGGATATAAATAAAATCAGAATCACATTAAGAAGCGAATTAAGCATGATCATTCTCCCTTCCAAACTAACATACACGTGCCTCTAGAAATGAAGCCTCTCAGAGACAAGATTTTAAGGGGTCCCCAAATTGTGTCAATGTGAGATCTGACTTATACTGATAAACTTAAATATGTAAATGGCAAAGACCTTAATCTAATATTATATCGTAAATAGACAAAATGTCAAAAGTGTGTCAAAGTACGAATAATTCACTAGAAAATATAAACAAAATATTTTACTAATTTGTACACAATCAATTGCAAATTAAGAATCTATGTATGATAAAAGCTTAACAATTACAACATAAATGCTATTTGGAGGAATTGAAAGAAAATTGCAAATAATTAATGTTAGTAATAATCAATGTTAGAAATAATCAATGTCAGCAATTTAAATTAACGTAAAAAATAAGTCAAAAATTAGACTAATGCTACCTCTCCGTCCCAGATATGTCTGGCAGTGTGGTCTGGATATAGAGGAAATATGGACATATCCTATGGACCTCCTCCGAATCCCTCTGGCAAAGCATCCTCAGCAACCTCACCCTCCGGAGGTGGCACTGGATCAGCAAGATCATCAGCGGGAGGTGGCATCGGATCAGCAGGAATTGACACGGGTGCATCTTGACGCCTGCGGGAGGTGTAACACCCCCTTTCTATACCCCCAAATAATCAAATAATCATTTAGGCACATATTAAACATTTCGTCAGAGTATAATTATAAACATAGTATAAAAGAGGTATGTCACATTATACGTGAAATTAAAACATTCAACACCTGCTCAACATTGATATGCAACAGTGGGGTAACTTTGCAACAGAGGAACTTAGTCCTTACACCCACATCTCAATATTTAGAATAAAAGCAGAAAATCTAAACATTGAATAATATATAACATATATATACATCATCAAGTATTATCCACTAACATAATTCATGTTTACATAAACATTCATCAACAAGATACATGTACAATGTATCACAAAAGAATCATATACATATCCTAGCTACCCGGTGCTACATATCAGAGCCGACCGACCAAAAGAATGAAGACACGCTTCACAAAAGACCATCATCATACCTACTCTGCAATGCCTCATAGAGCATCATAAAACAGCAGAAGGGTGAGAAATATTATCATAATAACAATGCATATAATTATATATCTTAGCATAAAAATACACATATTCTCCATTCTCACCACAATTCATCACAACTCACTCATATACATCACAATGTATATATATATATACCAAACCAAGCATATTCATCATGCATACTTTCCCAATTCTCATCATTCCACATAAACATACATATTCATGTTTATACATTAATGCACCATATAAAGATGACAAATGCAAATCATAGAGACCGACTCACGACTCTATTCAAATGCAATGCGGTACCGACTCAATCATCTCAAGTTCACTCAGGAACTTATTGGAATCATCGCTCGTTACTTAATGTAACTCCCCGTCGGGCATACGATGTTCCCCGTCGCTCACACCCCACACGGGCACACGACGTTTATGGATCACTCACACCCCACATGGGCACACGACCCGATCGCTCACACCCCACATGGACAGACGATCGTTTATAATCATCGCTCACACCCCACATGGGCACACGATGTTATAGCGGATTCCCTCTGGAACCAATCCGTCGCTCACACCCCACATGGGCACACGACGTTTCTGGATCGCTCACACCCCACACGGGCACACGATCCGATCGCTCACACCCCACATGGGCACACGATCACAAGATGCATATTATGATGCTTGACACACAAGAACTCATGACAATCAAATGCATCTTCACAAATCAACAATATGATTATCACATCATCATATTCATACATTGAAAATAATTCAAACAATGCATTCATCTCATACTATCACATACAATCTATATACATTCACACCAATGCACTATTGTATGATTCACATCCAAACACACATTCAAAACGGTAAAAGTCGCTAAATAACATTATTCCCGACTTTTCGACATAATTAAATCGGCTAACAATCTCAAAACCCTCCTTATAAAAAAGAACATTTTATAAGCTTTCTAATGCATCAAACCACGCGTCAAACCGAATCACATATCAAAAGTTATGCAGGAAACAAAATTACACAAATAGCACTGTTCGCTGGGCGAACCCTCTCGCGAGCATTCGCTAGCACCTTCGCTAGGCGAATGTTCCAGCGAACCAACTACTAGCTAAAAACAGACAGAAAGTTCGCTAGGCGAACCCCTTGGCGAACCAAGGCAGCAACTACCAACATCAAAAACACCCAAAGTTCGCTAGGCGAACAACTCAGCGAACCTTCGCTGACCTTCGCTAACTGGTTCGCTAGGCGAACCCGCGAAAACATCACTCGCTACTGCTTCGCCCCAGGTTCGCCAGGCGAACCAAGGAAAACTCAGAATCCTTCAGCGCTGTTGAAAACCCAAAATCCATATTTTTCAAACCTAAACATTTTCAAAACAACATATATCAATTAGAACTCAATACAATCATGGCAACAAACATTCTACCACGTTTACGTCGATTTCCAACCGCGAAACATCGATTTCTCAACATCGACCTAGAATAGAAAACTACGAAAACACAACAAACAATCCAATACATACATACATAATCATACATAATCATATACATTGATAAGATAATAAGATTTCACACCCTTACCCGATTAAATCGATTCCTAGAAGTTGTTTTCTTGATTTTCCTAGCTTTTCCCTCTTTTCCTTCTCTTTTCTCCTCTTCCTCTTTCTTTCTCTCCTTTTTCTCTCTATTTCTCATTTTCTATACAACTTAAATTAATTCATTTTCTCTCACAATTATATTTCCACTAAATTTTCTAACTTATAATTAATTGAGAAATGTCCAAAATACCCTCCATTCTAATTTTCCCCGAAAACTCTCAAAAACGGTAAAATAACATAATACGTCAACATAGCATATTAACACACCAATTTCACAAATAAAATAATTTATCACTCAATTTAAATAAAAGACTCAACCAAAATGGGAAAAATCGAAATCGGGGCGTTACAACTCTCCCCCACTTTAGAAATTTTCGTCCTCGAAAATATTACCTGATTCAAACAACTCCGGATACGACTCTCGCATCCTACTCTCTAGTTCCCAAGTCATATTGCCTTCCGCAGCGCCTCCCCACGCTACTTTCACAAGCGCAATATCCTTGCCTCTTAGTTTCTTAACTTCACGGTCCAAAATCCTAATCGGTAAAGCTTCAACCGTAAGGTTATCTCTCACTTCAACCTCATCCATAGGAATAACATGTGACGGATCCGGAACATACTTTCAAAGTTGCGAAACATGGAATACATCATGCAAATTCGAAAGATTCGGAGGCAACGCCACACGATAAGCCACAACACCAACTCGCGCAGAAATCTGATACGGACCAATAAAACGAGAAGTCAACTTCTTCGACTTCAAAGCACGACCCACACCCGTAACCGGCGTAACTCTAAAAAACACATGGTCGCCTTCTTGAAACTCAAGATATTTCCTTCTCTTGTCATGATAGCTCTTTTGTCTACTTCGAGAAGCTTTCATCTTCTCACGAATAAACTTCACTTTCTCCGTCATTTATTGTACCATCTCCGGTCCGACTAACGTCCACTCTCCGGTTTCATGCCAACACAAAGGTGTTCGACATCTTCGACCATGCAAAGCCTCAAATGGTGCCATACTTATACTTGAATGAAAACTGTTATTGTAGGTGAACTCAATCAACGCCAAATAACTATCCCAAGCACCACCTTGCTCGAGCACACAAGCACGCAACAAATCCTCCAACGATTGAATTGTCCTCTCGGTTTGACCATCCGTTTGTGGATGATAAGCCGAAATCAATCTTAGCTTAGAACCCAAAGCCTTTTGTAAACTCTCCCAAAACCTCGATGTAAATCTAGGATCTCTATCCGATACAATACTCTTAGGAACTCCATGTAACTTCACAACCACAAGAACATAAATCTCGGCTAACTTCTCCAAAGGATAACTAATATCAATTGGAATGAAGTGAGCAGATTTAGTAAGCCTGTCAACGATTAACCAAATAACGTTATGACCTCTTTGCGTATTCGGCAATCCCGTAACAAAATCCATCGATATACTATCCCATTTCCACTCTGGAATGTCCAACGGTTGCATCAATCCACTAGGCTTTTGATGTTCCACCTTAGACTTTTGACAAGTTAAGCACGCATACACAAATTGAGCCACATCCCTCTTTAATCCAGACCACCAAAAGATTTTCTTCAAATCTTGATACATTTTATTTGCTCCCGGATGTATACTCAAATTACTCCGGTGTCCTTCTTCCAATGTCATCTTTTTCAACTCCACATCATCGGGAATACAAATACGACCACGGAATCTCAAAACTCCAATATTATCAACCTTGAAATCCTCATCCTCATTCATCATCAAATCAACGAACTTCAAATCCAACTTTTGCTTTTCACATACGGTTGCAAGAAAATCATTCGTAACATGTAGCATACCAAGTCTCACACTTCTCGGCGTCATTTCACAAACCAAACTCAAATCTCTAAAATTCTCCAAAAGTTCCCATTCTCTCATCATCAATGCGGACATATGTAACGATTTCCGACTCAAAGCATCAGCCACCACGTTTGCCTTACCCGGATGGTAATTCAAACCAAAATCATAATCCTTCAAAAGCTCTAACCATCTTCTTTGTCTCATGTTCAATTCTTTTTTATCAAATAAATATTTCAAACTCTTGTGATCACTAAAAACTTCAAATCTTGCACCATAAAGATAGTGCCTCCAAATTTTCAAAACAAACACCACGGCCGCTAACTCCAAGTCATGTGTAGGATAATTCTTTTCATGCACTCTCAATTGTCTTGAAGCATATGCCACAACCTTTCCATCTTGCATCAAAACACCACCTAAACCAACCAATGAAGCATCACAATACACAACAAATGGTTCTGTCGGATTTGGCAAAATCAAGATTGGAGCCGTTGTCAACCTTCTTTTTAGCTCATTGAAACTCTCTTCACAATGAATATCCCAAATGAAAGCCTTTTCTTTACAAGTCAATTGCGTTAACGGACATGCCAACTTCGAAAATCCCTCAATAAACCTCCGATAATAACCCGCCAAGCCTAAAAAGCTTCGAATCTCCGTAACCGATCTAGGAGCCTCCCATTGCATCACCGCATCAATCTTGGATGGATCGACACTAATACCACTATCGGAAATAGCATGTCCAAGAAAACTTACTTCCGACAACCAAAATTCACATTTCGAAAACTTAGCATACAATTGCTTCTCTTTCAAAATCTGTAACACAATCCTCAAATGCTCTTCATGCCCCTCTCGAGACTTAGAGTAAATCAAAATATCGTCGATGAACACAACCACAAAAAGATCCAACTGTTCATGAAAAATACGATTCATGTATTCCATAAACACACCCGGCGCATTAGAAACCCCGAATGGCATCACGGAATATTCGTAATGACCATACCGTGTCCTAAAGGCCGTCTTTTGAATATCCTCTTCTTTCACACGAATCTGGTGATATCCTGATCTCAAGTCAATCTTGCTAAAAACACGCGCACCAACCAATTGGTCCATCAAATCGACGATCCTCGGAAGCGGATACTTGTTCTTAATTGTCACCTTGTTCAATTGTCTATAATCAATGCATAACCGTATACTCCCATCCTTCTTCTTTACCAACAATACTGGAGCACCCCAAGGAGAAACACTTGGTCTTAGAAATCTCTTGTCCAACAAGTCATTCAATTGCTTCTTCAATTCTACCAACTCCGATGCCGACATACGATACGGTGCCATCGAAACTGGTCTAGTACCCGGAACTAGATCAATAGAAAACTCAACTTCTCTTTCCGGCGGTACATCCGTAATATCCTCCGGAAACACTTCTGGAAAATCACACACCACTGGGAACACATTGAGCTCAACTTTGCTCTCCACCGACAATGATGCAAACAAACCGAACAATTGAGCTTCGTCCGCTAAAAGTTTCTTCAACTCTTTAGTGGATAGGAAACTCTCATCTTCGTCATCTTCCAAAGAAGGAAACCTTACCAACTTGTGATAGCAATTTATATGAACTCGATTAAATTGCAACCAGTTCATACCCAAGATTACGTCCAATCCCTCCAACGGCAAACACACTAAATCCATAATGAAGTCTTTACCATACATGGTCAAAGGACAACTTACACACACCAAAGACGTAGTTACCGACCCTGAAGCAGGAGTCTCAATAACCATCTCACCACCCCAAGAAGTCATAAACAAATTCAAACGCTTAGCGCACTCATGAGAAATGAACGAATGAGTCGCTCCCGTATCAATAATAGCAACTAAAGGCGTACTATTAATAAAGCATGTACCTTTAATCAAACGGTCTGCACTAGTAGTGTCCGTCCCCGCTAATGCAAACACCTTTCCGTCCTCTTGAACTTGTTTCGGCTTAGTACATTTAGTACTAATGTGACCCACTTCTCCACAATTATAACACTTCACTATATTCCTTCTACACTCAGTAGTAGCATGCCCAAGGCCTCCACAGTTAGAACATTTCGCCACGGTCTTCCCACACTCAAATGACTTATGACCCATTCCACCACACTTGTAACACTTAACGGAACCGGAACTTCCTCCTTCAGATCTCCTCTCAAAGTTTCCCATATGCTTGCCCTTATCAATGGGTGTCACATAAGGTCCACCTCTAGCTTGTTGCTTTCCCTTCCTCTCATTCAAACTTTTGTAATGTGTAGAACGAGCCTTGCTATCTTCCTCAAAGATTCTACAACATTCCGTCAAATCTGTAAACCTCCTTATCCTTTGATATCCCACAGCTTGTTTAATCTCGGGACGCAAACCATTCTCATACTTAATACACTTTGAGAACTCAGCAGTAATTGCAGCATAGTGAGGATGGAATTGAACCAACTCCACAAACTTAGCAGTATAGTCCACCACGGACATACCACCTTGTTTCAGTTCAAGGAACTTCATCTTCTTCTTCCCTTTCACACTTTCAGGGTAATACTTCCTCAAGAACTTGGTACGAAATAAATCCCAAGTTATCTCTTCATCATCCACCTCAAGAACTTGACGCATACCGACCCACCAATCGTCGGCTTCTTCCTTCAGCATGTGAGACCCAAGCCTCACCTTATTCTCCTCTGTACAGCCCATGACTCTGAAGATCCTCTCAATCTCTTTCAACCACAATTGAGCTCCACCGGGATCAAATCTTCCTTTGAAGACCGGTGGTTGATTCTTCCTGAACTTGTCATTAGCATTGACGTTCGGCGCACCTTGCACCGCCCTATCCATTGCTTCCAATGCAGCAGCCATCGCATTGCCGTTTCTACCAGCCATATTCTGATCATTCCCAAAAATGACAGCAAGGTTAAACAACAGTTTAACCATCACAACAACAAGACAGACACAACTGACTCAACACTGGCTCTGATACCACTTAATGTAACACCCCCTTTCTATACCCCCAAATAATCAAATAATCATTTAGGCACATATTAAACATTTCGTCAGAGTATAATTATAAACATAGTATAAAAGAGGTATGTCACATTATACGTGAAATTAAAACATTCAACACCTGCTCAACATTGATATGCAACAGTGGGGTAACTTTGCAACAGAGGAACTTAGTCCTTACACCCACATCTCAATATTTAGAATAAAAGCGGAAAATCTAAACATTGAATAATATATAACATATATATACATCATCAAGTATTATCCACTAACAAAATTCATGTTTACATAAACATTCATCAACAAGATACATGTACAATGTATCACAAAAGAATCATATACATATCCTAGCTACCCGGTGCTACATATCAGAGCCGACCGACCAAAAGAATGAAGACACGCTTCACAAAAGACCACCAGCATACCTACTCTGCAATGCCTCATAGAGCATCATAAAACAGCTGAAGGGTGAGAAATATTATCATAATAACAATTCATATAATTATATATCTTAGCATAAAAATACACATATTCTCCATTCTCACCACAATTCATCACAACTCACTCATATACATCACAATGTATATATATATATATACCAAACCAAGCATATTCATCATGCATACTTTCCCAATTCTCATCATTCCACATAAACATACATATTCATGTTTATTCATTAATGCACCATATAAAGATGACAAATGCAAATCATAGAGACCGACTCACGACTCTATGCAAATGCAATGCGGTACCGACTCAATCATCTAAAGTTCACTCAGGAACTTATTGGAATCATCGCTCGTTACTTAATGTAACTCCCCGTCGGGCATACGATGTTCCCCGTCGCTCACACCCCACACGGGCACACGATGTTTATGGATCGCTCACACCCCACACGGGCACACGACCCGATCACTCACACCCCACATGGGCACACGATCACAAGATGCATATCATGATGCTTGACACACAAGAACTCATGACAATCAAATGCATCTTCACAAATCAACAATATGATTATCACATCATCATATTCATACATTGAAAATAATTCAAACAATGCATTCATCTCATACTATCACATACAATCTATATACATTCACACCAATGCACTATTGTATGATTCACATCCAAACACACATTCAAAATGGTAAAAGTCGCTAAATAACATTATTCCCGACTTTTCGACATAATTATATCGGCTAACAATCTCAAAACCCTCCTCATAAAAAAGAACATTTTATAAGCTTTCTAATGCATCAAACCACGCCTCAAACCGAATCACAGATAAAAAGTTATGCAGGAAACAAAATTACACAAACAGCACTGTTCGCTGGGCGAACCCTCTCGCGAGCATTCGCTAGCACCTTCGCTAGGCGAATGTTCCAGCGAACCAACTACTAGCTAAAAACAGACACAAAGTTCGCTAGGCGAACCCCTTGGCGAACCAAAGCAGCAACTACCAACATCAAAAACACCCAAAGTTCGCTAGCCGAACAACTCAGCGAACCTTCGCTGACCTTCGCTAACTGGTTCGCTAGGCGAACCCGCAAAAACATCACTCGCTACTGCTTCGCCCCAGGTTCGCTAGGCGAACCAAGGAAAACTCAGAATCCTTCAGCGCTGTTGAAAACCCAAAATCCATATTTTTCAACCCAAAACATTTTCAAAACAACATATATCAATCAGAACTCAATACAATCATGGCAACAAACATTCTACCACGTTTACGTCGATTTCCAACCGCGAAACATCGATTTCTCAACATCGACCTAGAATAGAAAACTACGAAAACACAACAAACAATCCAATACACACATACATAATCATACATAATCATATACATTGATAAGATAATAAGATTTCACACCCTTACCCGATTAAATCGATTCCTAGAAGTTATTTTCTTGATTTTCCTAACTTTTCCCTCTTTTCCTTCTCTTTTCTCCTCTTCCTCTTTCTTTCTCTCCTTTTTCTCTCTATTTCTCATTTTCTATACAACTTAAATTAATTCATTTTCTCTCACAATTATATTTCCACTAAATTTTCTAACTTATAATTATTTGAGAAATGTCCAAAATACCCTTCATTCTAATTTTCCCCGAAAACTCTCAAAAACGGTAAAATAACATAATACGTCAACATAGCATATTAACACACCAATTTCACAAATAAAATAATTTATCACTCAATTTAAATAAAAGACTCAACCAAAATGGGAAAAATCGGAATCGGGGCGTTACAGGAGGATGGAGAAAGTGAGTCGTCAGCTGGTGAATTTTGTCTCCTACGGGAAGAAGAAGAAGAAGAAGGTTGAGTGACCTGAGATGAAGGTGGAGTGGCCTGAGATAGAGTGGTCTGAGGTGAAGGCAGAGCCTCAGGAATAGCCTGCGCCTCAGAAGTCGACGCCTCTTCCCGACCAGATGTACCTGTTGCCTTCAGAACCTGTTGGATCTGCTTCCGCTGAACGAATGCGTGTTGGGAAACTCGACCATGTCTCAGTTTGTCGAATCTGTCGGCCATAATACCTGTAAGGTAAATTACGTCGTATCATTAGTGTAGACAACACAAGTAAACAACAAGAAAAAAAAACAAATTGCAGGATATTCCGGAGATACATCTCCGGAAACACCTTAAATCTTTTTACTTTGAATACTTTCGGAGATGCACCTCCGGAATATCCCAGAGGATATGAAATGTTGAACAATTTCAAAGATGTATCTCCAAAATATTATGCAACTCAGAAGTAGCAACAAAGGCGCAATGTACCTCATGCAATGTGAAAAAAATGTCCTGATCGCCATTCTGAGCCAACAAACACGCCATACACTAAATCCAAACTATGTTACTTGTGATTTCTACATATTTCTACCCCCTAGTCACTAATTTTTACACATTTACACTAAAACTCGAATATTTACCGAAAACTCGAAAAACTTGCGTGAAATTAATAATTCAGATGTTATTTCCGATATTAAAGATGATGCTTGATGTTCCTTTAAGTTCCTCTGATGTCTTGCTTGAAGAAATTTGATGCTTGTAACAATTGTGAGCCATTGTGCATCCGAAGTCACACAATAGTCAAAGAATAGCTCCGATTTGAAAATCGAGTTCAACACATCAGAACCGTCAAATCATAGAAAGTCGATTTTCACATTTCTGACCTAAAAATGAGCGTTTGTCATAGGCAAACGGGGTTTACAACGAGTTGGATTGAGTTTCGAGGTGTACCATACGAGCGCAATCCTCTGTACTAGCAAGAGATGCTTCTTCTATGATTGTGACGAGTGTTGCGTTGAGTTGAGATTGGTGATAGCAACCTCCATTGTCTTTATACGAATATTATCCGCCATAGATGTCAAAGTATGAATAATTTACCAGAAAATATAAGTAGAAGTCTTTTACTAATTTTTATACAGTCAATTACATATTAGAAATCTATATATGGTAAAGGCTAAACAAGTACATCAAAATTCAATTTGGAGAAATTCAAAGAAAAGTGCAAATAAAATAAAAGGACGAATACTACTCAATCCCATATAAAATACACATGCATAGAGAGAAGAAAGTTTTCACAAAATAATTTCCCCCACATTGAAGAGTACCCCTTTCCTTTATGCCGAGCCATGGGAATAAATTCAGCTACGTTTTCTCTTATGCGTGCCTCTACGCAAGTGCAGCAAATTTGGCTCCATTGGCATTCATTTTCCCCCACTTCTATTATTTTGTCCTTTGTGTCCTCATGAGTAGCCTTAACCATTACAAAGTGTAGAAAAAAATGTTTTCTAAGTAACATTGTTATAATTGTATAGTATCAAGAATCATGACATTAAATTTTACAGCCAGATCCATAAACTCTATGCCAGTTACTCCTGCTGACGATGGGTGTCATCCTATGATGGAAAGCATCGCATGCTATCTTGTTTCGGTCATAAAATCAATGGAGATGAACGTTGATGATGGAGATGGTGCATTTTCATTTTCAGCAGAAACGGAGAGGACAATGAGATGTTAGAGAGCATATTTGCATTGAAGACCGAAAAATATGCCTACTGTAACGCCCCAGTTTTGCCAATTTTATTTTATTGAGTCTTTTTGGATTATTTTATTATTATTTTATTTTATTTTCGACTTTTATGTGAAATTGTGTTATTTTTCATCGTGATTATATTTTATCGCGTTTTGGGAACGTTTGCGAGATATTTGAGTGTGGGGGTATTTTGGACATTTCATAGATATTTTTACTAAGTTAGTAAGAAAAGAAAATAGAAAAGAAAAGGGAAAGAAAAATAGAGTGAAAGAAAGAAGAAAGAAGGAAAAAGAGAGGAAAAGAGGGGAAGAGAGAAAATTGAAGAAAGTGTGGAAAAATCATCAAGAGCAAGTTGTAGAGTCGATTTAATCGGGTAAGGGTGCGAAACTCGATTATACTATGCTTGTATATGATTATGTATGAATGAGTTTGGATGATTCTCTTGCTTTCCATGTTTTTCACTTTTAGGTCGAAAACGATAAAATGAGTAGAATCGGTGGTTTAACGGTTGGAAATCGATGTAAAGGTGGTAGTTTGCTTGTTGACATGATTAGAATAGGTTCTGATTGAAATATGTTGATTTGGAAATGGTTTGGGTTGGAAAATATCATTCAGCGAAGGGTAGCGAAGGTTCGCTACGGGTATTCGCCTAGCGAAGGCGTGAGCGAAGGTTCGCTAGAGTGTTCGCCTAGCGAAGTTTGGGTGTTTTTGGCTCTGTTTGGTTCTGACTTGGTTCGCCAAGTGCTTGCCTAGCGAACTTTGTGTCTGTTTTTAGCTAACAGTTGGTTCGCTGGAACATTTGCCTAGCGAAGGAGCTAGCTTATGCTCGCGAGGGATGTTCGCCTAGCGAAGCAGCTAGCGAATGCTCGCGAGGGAGATTCGCCCAGCGAACAGTGCTGTTCGTGTAATTTTGTTTTCTGCATAACTTTTGATCTGTGATTCGGTTTGAGGCGTGGTTTGATGCATTGGAAAGCCATTGAGCTGTACTTTCTTATTATGATGGTTTAGAATTTGTTAGCCGATTTTATTTTGTCGGTAAATGTGAATAGTGTCAATGGTCGACTTTTGTCGTTTTAATGGTGCGTATTTGACTTGTGTTATGCTTTATGGTGTTGCTTCGAATGTGGTATGACTTATGTGCTGTTGTGATGATGATTTGTGGCCGTAAGGCAAGAAAATGCTAAGTGTGGTATTTGATGATATATGCATAATTGTGAATGTGAGTATGTATGCAATGAGAATGTCATGAGTCATTGTATGCCAAGCATCATGATGTGCATTGTTGAACGTCCTGAGTGACGGTTTGATTCCCGAGGGGAATATGCTATAACATCGTGTGCCTCGAAAATATGAGGCGATGCCTGAGGACTTAAAGCGGTGGGTATAGACGATTGTGGGCTCATTTGGAGACTTAAAGCAATCCTTAACGTCGTGTGCCTCGAAAATATGAGGCGATGCCTGAGGACCTAAAGCGACGGGTGAACATCGTAGGCCCGACGGGGAGTTACTTGAGATTCTCAGTAACGAGCGATGGTTCCAATAGTTCCTGAGTGGACTAATGACGTGACATGATGTGACAAAGGAAGTCGGTACCGCATGGCATGTGCATAGAGTCGTGGTGTCGGTCTCTGTGCATTTGCATTCTTCATGAGTCATTTGTGCATGGAATTGTGAATGTGATTAATGAAATGGAATATGTGTGATTGTATTGTGAATGATTGATGTGCAGTGGTAATTGATACGTGTGAATTGTACTGTGTGTTGTTATAATTTATCTGTGTGCTTTGGTGGTGAGAATATGTTATTTGTGCATTTTTGTATTAATATATAATTTTATGCAATTATATTATGGTTGTTTTTCTCACCCTTCTGCTGTTTCATAACGCTCTATGAGGCGTTGCAGATTAGAGCTGCTGGAGGTATTCCTTTTTGTGAAGCGTTTCGTCTTCATTATTTTGGTCGGTCGGCTCTGATATGTGACTCCGGGTAGCATAGGGTGGCCGTTTGTGATTGTTTTGTATATCTGATGATATATTTTGATTGTACAGTTATAGCTTGATGTATGACAGCCAAGTTTATATGTATATATGTATATGTGTTATTCAGATTTTAGATCTTTCCGCTTTAATTCTAATTTCTGAAAAGTTGGTGTAAGGAACGAAGTTTCCTCTGTATGATTGTTACCCCACGTTGCATATCTAAATGAGCAGGTGTTGCATGTTATGTGTATGTTTTGTTACAATTGATGTGATTCTCCCTTTCTATGCCGCGAATTCAAATATACTCTGATTAATTTTCGAATTTTCTTTTTACCGCCTTAATTGCGTGTTAATTGGGGGTATAGTTTGGGGGCGTCACACCGACCCTTCTTTGCATCATTTTTTCATGATGAATAATTGGAGGTATTTAGAAATGGAAAACCAAAGAAAGGTATTGGATACTGCAATTTTTGGCAATGTTTGGTTCCAAAAGAACAGAGCAAAAGTACAAGAAAAGCTTGAACTCTATCAAAAAAGCTCATGGGATAAGGTTTTGGAATATTTGAAGTTGGATATAAATGAGTCCATGGAACCTAATATTGCAGTAAATGCGATGAATGAAAAACTCAGTTTGTTTAACACGCATTTTACAGAGACATGCAGAGTTCAGTGCACATGGTCTGTTCATGATGAGAAGCTTAGGAAAGAAATAATTGAATCTCTCAAAAACATCTTGCTGCCAGCATATGGAATCTTCATAGGGAAGTTTCAGGATATTGTTAAAAACAATGCTGACGAGTATATTGAGTATGGAATGTTCGACTTTCTTGATGTACTTGATAATTTGTTTCTTGGAAGCAAGACAGACAGATGAATCGTTTGATTTATGATCACAAATGTATATGTCCATTTTGTTTTGTTTTGTCCATATGTTTTTGTTTTCTTAATCTTTTAATGAAGTTATATTTATGTCAGAAAAAGAACATTCATGGTATTTGAAACGTAATTTAACACTTGTAATTCCGTTTGATCAGAAATGTATGCTGTGTTTTTGTAACTATTTCATTCTTTCATCACAACATTTCCTTTGCACCAATCCCTAACCATCAAATCCAATAACTCACTATGTTTAACCTTTTGAACTATTGAGTATCATAGTCACATAAAAATCATTTTGATTCTGGCATAACTACTAATGGACGAAATTGTTTGGATATGATTAAAATATATAATAACAAATTTTGAGCTCATAAAATAAAAAAAGTTACATATATGAGGCCAGTTTGTTTAAAAAATTGAAAAAATGAATTTTTTTTTTTTATTTTTGAAAATGGATTCTACAAAAAAGTTTTTCAAAATATTACAAGTTTTTTTAAATTTGTTTTTTATAAATTAAAAGACTAATTTTGATATTCTATAACATAAATATACATTATTGAAGATCAAAATATAGGCAAAATCATAATTTTTTCAAAACATTGTATTTTAAAAATGATTTTTATGAAAATCTATTTGAAATAACTTCAAAATTAAGTGATTTTTTGAAATTTTGATATCCAAATTTTTTTTCGATAAAATGATGAAATATCTAAAATAACATTTTAAGAATAACTATTCAAACCAAATTTTCATTTGAAGCTTTTATAAAAAATTTCTTTGTAAAAATTGTTTTCACAAAATTATGTTACACTATAAAAATCATTTTTTAAAAAAGCCAAAACAAACGGACCCATAATCAGCAGGAGATTGCTAGAATTTTGAATCACAAATGTAATATCACATGTGTTAGGGAATAAAAAAAACCCTAAGGCACTCTACAAATCGAAAGATCGCATACCCGCAAATCTTCTTTAACTCTAATGACAAACTCAAGTACACTTGTGTTTTCATTCTCATATTATATTCCGGTATGAGTTCATAGGATATGGATTCATATGGAATAGTTTAAGATTGTGTTCTTGATTTCTAAATAGATAAAAATCATTCAATAATAAAATAAAGGGTTAAATAAGTAATAGGTCCCTGAAAATAACTCAACATTCAAGTTTGGTCCCTATAAAAATTTTCTTAAAGGTTTGGTCCCCCAAATGTTTTCCGTTTCCAACTCTAGTCCCTCCCGTTAGTTTTCACTAACGGAGGGTGACATGGTGTGCCATGTGTGTTGAAATCCTTCGCCAAGTGTGTTTAATTTGTTTGACCAGTCAAAATGTATTATTGATTCATTCATTCTCAGTTGTCTTATATGTTGGCTTCTTCTTCTTCTTCCATTCACGACCAAATCCCTAAACCCCCAATTCCTCTTAATCTCTCAATCTCTCAATCTTGATCTCTCAATCTTCTTCTTCGTCATGTCTACATCTTCTAGGCTCAGCAAGGTAGTTTCACGTCACTCCAAGAGTTTAAACAACAGTGAAGGGAGAAAGTGTGGTTGCAAGGGAAGTTTGATTTCCTACGTGTGCAAGAGGGGGAAGAATGAAGGTAGATTGTTTTGGAGATGTCCGTTTTGGAAGAATGAGGGAACGTGCAACATGTTTCTTTGGGATGATGAAATTGGAAGTGGGATTGAAGAACTTCAAGGGGGATGTAGAATGGAGCAAGGAAGTGAGGGAAATGAAAATGGTGGAAACCTTTAAGGATCTTTATGATCTCTCAATGAAGAAGAACAACAAGCTGAAGATGAAGCTCAAGTGGAATTCTATGGAAATTTGAAGACTTTTTTTGTTATAATTTTAGTAGTGGTGAACATGTATTTTGTGGTTAGGTGTAATTGTAGAATTGAGTGAATGACATTTGTTGTCGTTGTAATGAGATTGTAATGTTTGTTTTGTTTTTAGGAGTTGTAATGTTGTATTGTTTTGAGAAAGTCTTCAAATTGTAATAATGTTGTTATATGGTTTAGTTTGGAAAATGTAAGAGCTGGTTGTGTTAAATGATATGTGTTTTGTACTGTTGTTTTATAGGTGGTGATACCAAATTAAATGTTGTTTTGTAATGTTGTAATGATATCTGTGTTAAATGGTATAGATCCAAATTAAATGTTGTTTTGTACTCAGAAAGAGCTGACATACATTTCAGTGACATTTAACAACAGACAATTAAACTTAAGTACCCTTACAAAACATTATAGCATAGTAAGGAAATGTATTTTGGGCCTAAAGACCACTTCAGTACCCTTACATCAGAAATTAGAATACATAAATTTGAACAAAACATGATAACAGGTGTTCAAAAAATATCAGTTACACAACAACAGGATCTACTTCATTGTGTGTGCCCCTTGGCATTGATGCAGTCATCCTCAGGTATAATCACAGGATCTACATGGTCTTTCCCAGGGCCTGGCATGCTCTTTGTTTTGAGTGTCTTCAACCTCTGACTTTCTCTTTTTTCAAGAAACCCACTTTCATTTGTCTTGTATCTGCTATGTGTCCTGATTTTTGGTGGTTCACTACTGCTTGGTTTAGACAAAGTTGTTCTTATACCAGGTGGTTTGAAAGGAGTATTCCTGCCTACCTTTGGTTGACTCCCAAAGAAAATCCTTGGGCCACTTGCAGTTGGCTTAGATGTCTTGCTAGGTGACTTATCAATCCTAAGAGGTTTAATGTTCAAGACAGCAGAACCTGTAAGAACAACAGTAATAGTGTCATCTAATGATATTGGGTTTTCCACCTCAATGCCCTCAGGCTCATCTGTATCCATTTGGTCACTTCTTTGGCTGCAAGCTTTGATTTCTTACCTTTCTTGTTTGATGATCCCTTAGGCCTCCCCTGCATATTAACATAACATCAACAACACTAGTATATAAAGCAATTGAATTACAATTTGAAAATAACAACATTATTAAAGTGGTACCCTCTTTTTTGATGCCTCAGTAGTCTGACTTATTTGGCTTGGAATTGGCTGAGATGTTTCTGCTGTGCTATCTGAAGTGACTTGAGTAGTCTTGTTTGCAGCTTCTAACTCTTCCTTCAATTTCTTGCAAGTTTTTTTATTATGACCCAACTGAAAACAGAACCTACACTTATGGCTGGTGCTTGTTCTTTGCCATCTAGTTTGATTCTCTTCATTAGGCTCCCTTCTCCTCAACTTCTTGGGCCTCCCAGGTCCTCGTTTGAAAATAGGTGGCAACATTCCCTCATTATCAGTCTTGGGCCACTTGTTTTGTCCATTCAGTGGGGTAATAACCTCACTATAGCATGCTGCATAGGTGGTCTTGTGATAGCAAGAGTGGACATATTTTAGAGGGTCATCTACCTTCCTATAGATGGCAGCCAAATCATGCCTACAAGGGATACCCACCAGTTCCCAAAAGTTGTAAGAGCAGGTATGTTTTTCAAGATCTACTACAAAATTGTCAGTCAATAACACATGGCTCACTTGAAATGACAACCTACCAGCATAGGTAGCTGTCCATGATGCACTTTTCTCAATTTCCCTATCTAGTCTCCTTAAGGGTTTGGCCATTATGATACCCTTGTAACTATCCACCTTTTCCCTTAAAGTGGCAAACCTCCCCATTAAATAGTTCCTTATCCACTCAAACATAGTTATAATGGGTTTGTCTCTTTGCAGCAATATGGTTGCATTAAATGACTCACTCAGGCTGTTCATCAAAACATCACATTTAGAAAACATAGGAAATGCATGCTTACACAATTTTTTCTTGGGAATTGCCTCTATCCACTCATAGGCCTCCAAACTGACATCCTTTATCATCAACATCTTTGCTTCATGAGCTTCAAAATATGTAGCTTTGGCAGTAGCCATCATTAGATCTCTGAACAAGGTTCCTCCACCAAATCTCTTCTTGAAGTTTGCATAGAGATGCCTTAGGCAGAACCTATGCTCATATGCTGGATACTCTTCCTCAAAAACTTGTACTAAACCCTAAACAAGGAATACAATAAGACATTAGAACAATGTAATGTATGTAACAAAATTCAATCCAACAATGAACTCACTACTACGAAAAACCCATTTAACAACGGTTGGGAATGACATATAATGACGCGGGCGAAGGCGTTGTTATGTAGATTGTCGTTGTAAGTTCGTTGTTTCTACAACGGTCTGGAAATCGTTGTTGAAAGGCAGGATGCACGCCATATATCACAACAGTTATGATAATAAACCGTTGCGATACATACACTTAAGTTCTGGGTTCGAAACCCATCAGTAGCGAATTTATATAAAACATAAATTACTTATGATATCGGTTACAATATATAACCGTTGTTGTAAGTACCCTAAGTTTATTATATTAAATGTAGATTGCGTGTTTTCCAAACACCTCACTAAATAAATATACATGGATTAAATTTGATGAAGATGTCTATAATCTGCAAATTAAACTGTTCTTGAAAACCAACTTAAACAAACCAATGTTGTTTTTTGATTGCATTCGTCTCATCGTGCATTTCACGCTCTTTTACATATATTGTGGTTTATTGATCTGACCCCTTCGATATATCACTATCTTCGATTATAGTTAAATTTCCATAAGATAAACAAGACATTGGATAATTTTCCTCATCTTTGATTTAACTATATTGGAAGATGGCGATGCATCTAAGGAGCGAGATCATTATACCATAATCTATATATAAAAGAACGCGAGATAAATGATGAGAGGCATGCAATCAGAAAACAACATTGCTTTGTTTAAGTTGGTTTTCAAATACAACTTAATTTGCATATTATAAGTATCTATGTCAAATTAACTGAATGTATTTTAAGTGAGGGTTAGTGAAACAAACAATCTACATAGAATATAATAAACTCAAACAAAATTCTATACCAGATCCAGATATTATAAACTCATATAATACGCTTGCTACCACCAGCAAACTTTAAGTGAGGGTTAGTTAAACAAACAATGTAAATAGAATATGATAAACTCAAACAACATTTTATACCATATCCAGAAATTTTAAACTGATATAATACGCTTGCTTCCACCAGCATCATCACCCTGTATCATCCCCTTAACCTGAAAGGAAACAAAGAAAACTTCAAAAATGAGCATCCTCAGTTGAAAACAAACCCTAAAACCATAATCCAGTGATGAGTAAAGAGAGGAACAGGAATAACGCACCTTTTAATGAAACTAATCGCGGAACAGGAATCAATTATGATGTTGAACTAGTTTGGGAAGCCATGAAAAAGAAATATAAGGAGGAAGAAGCTTACACAAAAGCTTCATACTTCTTATACTTCTTTTCATTGCTTCTAAAACTATATAAAGTTTGCTTACATTGTTGTTTCTTCATTTACTAACATCTTGTTCGTGATGCTATGAAGAAAAGGTACAAGGTGGATGAAGTTTCCATCACAGCTTCATGCTTCTTATACATTTTCCATAGCAACACAAACATTATGAAGTTTCCAAAGTATGGTCTTTGTTAAGGTAGTGAAAACGAATCTGAAAAAATGAGAACAATCAACAAAAACAACATGCAACAAACGAGATAATGGGAAATATCTAACAATAGATGGAAGAAGAAGAATACCTTAATGTATGAAGCACAAGATTCACGGCTAATGGTGAAAACGAAGAGAAAAAATGGGTTCTAGGGTTTCACTTTGAAGGCAACGGCGTTACTGTCAATTAAGTGAAAGTTATTTCGCTTATATATGGGTAAACTATTTCACAACGGTTAACAATAACAACCATATAGATATGTATTTATTTATTATAAATATATCACTACGATTTACTAGAATAACCGTAGTGATAACCCTTTTATCTGTGAATTTTAAAATAAATAAAAACTGTATACATAGGTATTTATTTATTATAAATATATCACTACGGTTAACCAGAAGAACCGTAGTGATAACCCTTTTATTTATGAATTTTAAAATAAATAAAAAAGAAAAGGTGCGCCTTAACTTCTAACTTAATGCATCTGCAGTTTAAACATCAACAATGTAATTCACAATGCATCTGCAGTTTAAACATCAACAATGTAATTCGAACCCTAATTCAAATATTACATTTCATAACAAAGTAAATATTAAACATAAAGGAAACAAAAAAACATAACATCTTGATATTTCCAGAAAATATCTCTGATTTCAGTTTGTTCTTCAAATTCTTGTTCTTTTTCTTTAAATCCTCATACATAACCTTCAGATAGCCCACAGCTTCCAACTCTGACTTCATAATGCTCTCAACGTCATTTCCATCTCTTTCTCCCACGTCTTCATCCCATATGAACAAATTACATGTTTCATCGCTCCTCCAAAATGGACATCTCCAAAAAAGCCTTCCTTTATTTTGTCCCTTCTTGCATTGATACGAAACCATACGACCATCACAACCACAAAAATTTCCAGATCGAGATTTTACACTGGAACAAGACGTAGAAACACCTTTGGATGATTTTGTCTTCAAATGTGACATTGCAACACCTTAAAGTAGAACACTTTGTTGTTTTTGTTGTCTTCTTCCCGACAATGGTGACGGCGTTGGGGTTAGGGTTGTTTCAATGGATAAATTGATATATATACTTGGTGTTTAAAATACATAAAAAGAAACTTTAATTTGTAACAACGATTTTGATAAATATCCGTCGTGATATCCTTATTAGTTTTTAGTTAAATATTAATAAAACTTAAAAAGGGAGCATTTACATCAAAGGGATAAACTATTTGAGGGCGATGAGGTTCGAACCCATGATAGCTAGATTGTATCACCACGGTTTTCATAAAAACCGTTATTATACCCTTGAGATTTCTAATTAAAATAATGCTCGTGCATCCAGTACGCACTATAAGAACGGTGTATAGGATGCCGTTGTAAACCTGGCGTTGTTGTTTTGCCGTTTTGTAGTAGTGGCTAACACTACCTTTTGTTGATCAGATATAAAACACCACCTTCCAACTCCAATATCCTCAATCAACAACTTCAGAAACCAGCTCCACGAATCCTTTGTCTCCATCTCTACCACAACAAATGCAATAGGTAGGTATTGATCATTGGGGTCTCTCCCAACAGCAATCAAAAGTATACCACCATATTTATGTTTCAAGTGGCATCCATCCAAACCAATGAAAGACCTACATGTTTTTGCCAATGCTTTCTTAGTTCCATCAAATGACATATAACATCTCTCAAACCTTGGTTTCAACCCTTCACTTGGAGAACTAGTACTGATTTTAAATGTGTTACCAGCTGAAGCCTTCTTCAATTCAGTAGCATAAGACCAAAGTAGGTTATACTGTTTGCTTGAGCCACCTTCTACAATTGTTCTTGCTATTTGCATAGCCTTAAATGCCCTACAACCTGGAATTTCTGTAGCATACCTCTTTCTAACATCAGCAACTATCTCAGTCAACCTCATTTTAGGATTATTCTTCAAGCCATCAATAATTACCTTGGCAACCCACTCAGCTCTAGCATTTCTGTTAAAGAATTGTCTACTACACTTGTGTTTGGCAAACAAGGTTTTTATTCTAAAAGTGGTTGAGGTCAATACCCTACTACACAACACTGTATAGTCACATTTCTTCTTGTCCTTGCACACAACCCTGCATCTATTTTTATCATTCTTTTCAAACTTTACCTCCCTTCCATTCAACACATTGTGTTCTAAAATGGCATCCTTAAACTGCCTTAAGGATGAAAACTCCATCCCAACTTTGAACACACAATCCTTGCTCAATGACTCCTCCTCACTATACCTCAAAACACAAGGCCTCTCATCACAACTATCATCATCCCCACCACTGTCCAGCTCATCAGTCAAGTATTCATCCTCAATGACATGTTCCTTTCCCAACTCCTCTGTTATACATACCTTCTGCTCTTGCTCACTCTTCTGCTCTTGCTCACTCTTGTTGCCTTCCCCAACAGCCCTCTTAGGCAGCACCTCATCAAGCCCTTCCTCAAATCCACCCATTCTCTCCTCCTCACTATCTTCAAAATGTACATCCTCCACAGAGTCTTCATCAGACTGTTCACTTGATCCACTCCTGTTGTCAATTTCCTCTTGACAATTAGGTGCCTTTCCTTTCTCTCTAAACCTCTCCATAGCTGTGTGCTCTCCATGAACCCTATTTTCACAGTAAATTTCAATCTCACACTTGTACTCCATGGCATATAAGGCCAACTCATACGCATCTCCGTCATCCTTGAATGGTTTCAAGTCATTTTCAAATGATCCTTCCTCATGCTTTCACCACATCTTAACCAAATTGTAATCAAACTCAAGTACCAGCTCCTTAACTAAGTCACATGCCTCAACAAAAGTTAAAACTAACTTTCATTTTTGCCATTTTCGTACAAAACAAAAGTAAACGTAATGGCAGACAACGGACAACTATTGAAACCAGGGGACCACCTTCGAAAACATATATTAACCATAGTAAAGAAACGATAATGGCAGACAAGTTTATCATTTAACAAACAACCGACAAACAAAGTATCAAAACAAGGATGGAGGGACCACGATCGTATTCTAATCAGTAACTAATAAAAGAAACCAAACAATGGCAGACAACTTCATTTACCTGGGACCACAGCTTCGAATCGCAGAAGACCTACTTTGGGACCACTTCTGAGAGTTGCGAAGAAATAACGAAGATGTTCTTCTGCTAGGGCACACGGTCTTTGAAGAAGAAATGATTTGTGGAAAATGACTTTCTTCCTCTTCTATGTTTATGACTTTTGTCTTTTCAGCTTCTTCCATTTCCTATAATTCCACCGTGTCCGTATCAAAATAAAGATTCAGCACACATGGCACGCCATGTCACCCTCCGTTAGTGAAAACTAACGGGAGGGACTAGAATTGGAAACGGAAAACATTTGGGGGACCAAACCTTGAAGAAAATTTTTATAGGGACCAAACTTGAATGTTGGGTTATTTTCAGGGACCTATTACTTATTTAACCCTAAAATAAAAATGAAGTTGAAGTAAAATTGTGAAGGCTTAAATAGTTTTTTGGTTCTTGTAAGTTAGCGAGTTTTTGAATTTAGTCCCAAGAGAAGTAGAACCCATGACCATTGGATTCACGTGCTAGTACATAACCACTAAACCAACCAACACATTTGTTTAATTCATTGCAACAAATATATATATATATATATATATATATATATATATATATATATATATATATATATATATATATATATATATATATATTACATAAATGAAACTAGAATTATCTTAAATAGTTGAAAGATTTAGTAATATATACTACATACTGCATATATATACTATTTAATAGTTGAAATAGTTTATTATATAATATTATTAAATAGTTTTATACGATTTTTAAAAAATACTTTTTTATTTCAACTATTTAGTTAATTACCATTAATAAATAGTTTTATACGTTTTTTAAAAAAATACTTTTTCAACAGTTTATTAAATAGTTTTTTAAAATACTTGATAAATATTTTTTTAAATATTAAATAGGTTATTAATTAATTTATGTTTTAATTTTTATTAAATAGATAAAATAGTTTATTTAATATTTATATTTTAATAATTTTATTAAATATTTTATAAAATATTAATATCATTAAATAACTATTTACATAACTATTTCAACTATTATATTAAATAGTTTAAACTAACTTATTTAATTTATTAAATAATTAATTTATTCAATATTTTAACTATTTAAATAAGTAAGTAGCAACAATATTGGTAAATATTAATTAAATATTTAATAAACTAATTAATAAATTAATTATTAGTTAAACTATTTAATAGTTGAAATATTTATTAAACTAATTATTAGTTGAAATATTAAATAGTTGAAATATTAATAGTTGAAACATTAAATAGTTGAAATATTAATAATTGAAATATTAAATAGTTGAAATACTAAGTAAATTATTTAATGATATGAAATAATTAAACTATTTAATAAACTATTTAGATAATTCTAGATTCATTATTCTATTATATAGTTTATAAAATATTTCAATTATTAAGTTTCTTAAATATTTATTCTATTATATAATTACTTTATTAAATATTAGATATTTAGTCTATTAGTAATTATTTTATTAAATATTAAATAATCTATTTAATAATTAGTCTATTAATTAATTATATTAATATTTTATCAATATTTAACAAAATAGTGGAAATATAAATATTAAATAAACTATTTTATCATTAATTAATAGTTGAAATATTAATTAATAACTAGTCTATTTTATCAAGTATTTTAAAAAACTATTTACTAAACTATTAAAAATATATTTTACAAAAAATATATTTTATTAATAGATGCAGTAATGTTAATGTTACTATTTAATATTTAGTAATTATTTAATATTATATTTTAATTTTATTTTTATTGATACTATGAAATAATATTGATATTATTAAATAGTTTATAAAATATTTCAATTATTTAGTTTATTAAATATTTATTCTATTATATAATTAATTTATTAAATTTTAAATATTTAGTCTATTAATAATTATTTTATTAAATATTAAATAATACATTTAATAATTAGTCTATTAAATATTTAGTAATTAGTCTATTACATAGTTTATAAAATATTTCAATTATTTAGTTTATTAAATATTTATTCTATTATATGCAGTAATATTAGTGTATTAGTATATGCATTACAAATATAAATTAACAAAAGTAAATGGTTTGGTGGAAAGTTGTTGTTGAAATGCAAAGGTCCTGAGTTCAAAACCACATAGGGTGATGTTAAGGACTCAGACCAATTGTCTTAGTGAGCAGGTTCAGTCTCGGTTCTATACTCCAGGAGGAAAGCCATGCTTGAATTACTAGCGTTCAATTGTATGATTTGTCTATTTGTAATGAGTGCATAACATTGAATTCTTGGGTTGCCATTAGGGGTGGGAATAGGCTAGGCCGAGCTAGGCTTTGTCAAGCCTGAGTCTGGCCTGCTAAAAAATTTAAAGCCTAAGCCTGGCCTGTAGCCTATCATAGGCTTATTTTTAGGCGTAAGTCTGGCATTTTCGAAGGCCTGATTAGCCTACTAGTCTATTTAAAAGCCTACTTCATTTGAACATCTGTAAATAAGAAATTCAACTAATGTTAAATAGACTAACAAGTTAGAAGATCAATGAGATTAAATGTTTGTTTTCATTGTCTCGTTCAAGTTTTCTTATTAGCATAAGTTTGGTGATACTATTTGTTAAAGATAACTTATGAGAAAAACTTATGACAACAACTTATGACATTGTTTATAATGTTTTTTCAACTTATTTTCATAAGTTCTTAAAGATAACTAAGTTTTATTTTCGTATTTTAGTTCAAAGTACAAAATAGAATATAATAATAATAAATTTATTGATTTTTTCTTAAATAGGTCAGCCTGATAGGCTTAAAAGGCTTTTCTTACGGCCTGTGACCTAGCCTCTTTAGCTAAATAGGCTTATAAAAAAGCCTAGGCCTTTTCTATTTAAGAAAAAGCCTGGCCTGGCCTGAGCCTATGTTGGCTAGGCCGTAGGCCCCTGTTAGTTGGTCTGACTTATTCCCACCCCTATAGTTGCCATTTTTTTTCAAATCTCCTCTGATTTCCTGAGTTTTTTTTTTTTTGATGGAACAAGTATTATTGGCAACAAGAATAGTTGGATCACTGTTGAAAATGTTTAGAGATGTCTATTCTTTTAAGTATCATTGAGGCCTTTGAAGAAACACGTGATATTGCATGTGCTTGAATTTCTAGAGAGATGTGAATCAATACATGGACTTGCTCTTGAATTCTGAATCTGCCATAAAAATCATTGCGTGTATATCAAACAGAATGTGAATGTTGAATGCATAGAATGAAAACTTAAATGTTTACTGGTTGTGGTAGATGGCTTAAGTAGCATTAACTATCGCTAGTCAGTCTAACTACTTAACTAACTAACTGCAAAATATAACTAACTAGCAATGCCAACTAACTAACAGCTAATAATACAAGATTGACTACACTAATAAATATGGCTCATATATCATACTACTAAATTGCGGTGAGTCGATGTTGTAGCTTGCCATAAAAAGTATAGAGACTATAAATGAATGATGAATGCATAGAATGAAAACTTAAATGTTTACAGGTTGTGGCAGATGGCTTAAGTAGCACTAACTGTCAGCTTGTCAGTCTAACTCCTTAACTAACTAACTGCCAAATATAACTAACTAGCAATGCCAACTAACTAACAACTAATAATACAAGATTGACTACACTAATAAATATGGCTCATTTTTTTTTATAAGCAATTGTATTAATAGGAGAAAAAGGGGATCTCCAACCCAATACAAAAGGATCAAGACTAAGGAGAAGAAGAAGGAAAGAAAACTAAAACAAAACTACAAAAAGTCGAGGGGATTTTTCGTCCACTCATAGAGGTTGCAATTAGCACTACCTATCTCCAACCATCTCCAAGAAGTCAAAACTACCCGAAAAAAAATAGTTTCAATGTCGCAGACTTCGTCTCTAAAAAGGATGTTATTTCTAGAGATCCAAATACACCATAAAGCAACAGCCCAGATAAAACACAACATGCCCTCCTTGCTAAAGTTCTTCAAAGAATTACACCAAGCTTGCAAATGCAAAGTAGGAGATGTTTCACTTACAGGCTGTATTACCAATCCAAGAGTAAATTCTGTCCCAAACCTTAGTAATCTTACAGCAGGAAAAGAAAAGATGTTTATCCTCCTCAACCTCCAAAAAGCAGAACACACAAACTTTTTGGTGAGGGGAAGAAATCACGCCTCTTCGAACAAGATTCGCACGCGTAGGAAATTTGTTTAATAAAAGACGCCAAACAAACGCTTACCTTGGACGGCAAAAAGGAATTCCAAAGGTAGTTGATAGCAGCCTTAGTGTTGGCATTCAAGAACATACCCTCTGTTTTTTCATTCACTCCGCCATAAACGGATCTAACAGAGAATTCGTTGTTGGTTTCTGGCAGCCACAACCAAGAGTCCCGGACCTGCTTCCTCATCTGCACGAGCTGGACTAAATTCACCAGAACATTAATCGAGTGATTATCATCCACCATGGGCAGATCTTCCAACCTCTCAAAATTCCAATGCCAGTTATCTTCCACCCAATATCCCATTTCGGAAACAGTGCAGTCCTTATAAGGATCTGCAGAAAACAAATCCGGAAAGACCGATTTAAGAGTGAAATCACCACACCAAGAACTATGCCAGAACAATAAAGAATCTCCACTTTCTACCACAGGCCTGACCAAAGAAGAGAAAGAAGTACCATCCAGCGGATTTTTCAATTTTAATAAGTCCTTCATCCACAAAGAAGACTTAGGCGCGATACCGTCACTACCCCCATCCAACACTCTCTTCTGCAAGCTGCCATATCTAGAGACCATAACAGTCCTCCAAATTTCATTTCCTTTGTTGATGAACTTCCATAACCACTTAACCAATAAAGCCTTATTGAAAATACCGACATGCTTAATCCCCAAACCACCCTCTTCTTTAGGTTTACAAATGTAATTCCACTTAACCCAAGCAATACCATTTTTATCTTTGAAACCTCCCCATAGAAATCTTCTTTGAATAGCTATCATTTCCTTCACTGATCAATTGCGGTGAGTGCATGTTGTGGCTTGCAATATCAGTCATGAGTGGCATAACTAGGGAATAGCTGAAACCTGCTACAACAATGAATAACTGCAATTTAATCTTCATGAGTTGCACAAGTAGACATCCATGGAAGAAATATAGAAGATCAATTTTGAATCCGTATTGAGTTTTGAACCAGAAAAATCTCAAGTGTTGTAAGAAGAGCTGGGAGCATAGCAGAACAGTCACACAACAGCTGAAACAAAACCCACAAATCTCCATACATTTGTCTGCATCAACCACCTCTGAATTGAGTAGTTATTAATTTATCTATAACTTTAAATTAAATGTTAAATTGTTAAACTAAAGGTTGAATAGTTAAGTTATTAAATTGTCCCTATGAGTAGATTCTCTTGTGGAAAATTGTCTAATAGGTGTTGGTTGTTTTTATTTCAGTAAGTAAATAATATATTAATATCATCTAACTCATCTCATTCTAACAGGTGTTAGCTTTGCAACTGGAGGATCAGGTTTTGATGATTTGACAAAAGCTATATTTGGTGCTATAACAATGCCTAAACATTTTGAATATATCAATGATTATGTGGATAAGGTTGAAAGCATTGTAGAGGAATGCCCATGATTTTAGTTGCCATACAAAATTAATCAATATTGCTATTAGCCTATTACAAACTTCTGTCATTTGGTTGTTTTTTTTTTTAATAAGCTAAACTTTTATATAAACATGGGTACAAATGGGTACCCCAACCCGTATACAACTATAGCTTGATTAAAATTCACCGGCTATAAAAATCACTAGGAGAGTTAACCCAAGTGAAATAATTACAAAAATAAGGACTATTATAATTCTTTCCTATCCACCACCACATGTAAAGTAAAATTCGATTCGAAATCATATCTAAATCCCAAAATTCATCCCTAAATACGATATTGTTACGGGATGACCAGATGATCCAACAAATCGATAACCAAACCCCAACTGCAATTCTAACAGCCAACCCCCTATCTACACAACCCTGAGCCCAACATGTTAAATGAGTCAGCATATTCCCCACCAATATATAAGGAATCCCCAACCATTTACAAGCAAAATTCCAAAACAAAATCGACTTACAATAAGAGAATAAAACATGCTCAACCGACTCCGTTTCTAGGAAGCAAAATGGACAAGTCATCTCATGCCAATTAGTGATAATACCTCTACGAATCAAATTATCCCTCGTTGGAATTCGCTTGTGAAGCACCCTCCATCCAAAAAATTTCACCTTGAAAGGAACTTGAGCTAACCAAATTAATTTGAACGTCGCTTTGGTTTCGATTCCAAACTAAACAACATTCTCTCCAAGTTTCTCCTGCAAAAACATATACAAAGAAGAGACAGAAAAAAGATGATCTTCCTCGAGCAACCACTTGACCGAATCCGTGGCATCCTTGTCTATGGAAATGTCATCCAGTAACAAATGGAGTTCTATAAGCTATAACAAAGCCTACTCTGGCAAATCAGTGACCTGCAAATTAATGGCCCAAATCCAATTCTCACCTTCCCAAAATCCATTATCAATGACTGTGCTTGAACTTGTTTCTGCGAAACCAAACAGAACTGGGAACCGACTGCCTAAAGTTTCATTCGTTGCCCATTTAGCCCGCCAAAAATCCACCTTACTACCATCTCCAATGTCATATGAAATTAGATCAGCCAGAATACCAGATCCAGCAGCTTTCGTGGCATGAATCAAATCAAGAAACCAAGTAGAAGGAGATACTTGCAAGTTTGAACACTCTCCACTAAAAAAATCAGAGCAACTATATGGATATCTATGGTTGATGAAATCCTTCCAAATTGAAGTCTTGTTCTCTAAAATCTTCCAAGACCATTTAAGAAACAATGCCAAATTGAATAATTTAAGATCTTTCACCCCTAAACCTCCTAGCTCTCTTTTTTCTGCAAACCATATTCCAACTTATCCACGCAATCCCTCTTTTGTTCTCCAAGCCATTTCACAGAAACGATTTTTGAATCGATGTGAGAATTTTAACCACCTTGGCCGGCATTTTATAAAAAGCCATGTAGTGGATTGGCAAATTATTCAGGACAAAATTGATTAAAGTGACTCTACCTCCCATCGACATGAAACGACTTCTCCAAGTATTCAATCTAGCACGCATCTTATCTATCACCGGCTTCCAAAATGAAATTAACCTATGGTTACCTCCTATTAAAATCCCAAGAAACGAAAACTGAGGAGGAGAGATTTTACAGGAGAGGTACAACTCTGCAGCTCTAATCTTGTTCTCTTCCAAACCTAAGCAAATCAAAGAGCTCTTGCTGAAGTTAATATCCAACCCTGAAGTGAGATGAAAACCTTTCAAAATGGACTTAATAGCAGTAATATTTTCCAAGAGCCATCACCAATTAGGACAGAATCATCAGCATACTGTAACAAATGAAAATCAATATATGGATTGACTTTAAACCCTGAATATATACCAGCTGCTATAGCACGTTTCATGATAACTGCAAGACCCTCTGCAGCCAAACACAAAAGGAAAGGGGCAAGGGGATCTCCTTGCTTGAGACCCCTAGTCACTCTGAAATCCTGAGTTGGACTGCCATTAACTAAAATAGAGGTATAACTGTTAAAAACTCCAAGATCCATCCATCTCAACCATTTCGAACCAAATCCCGTATGTTTCATGACTTCATGTAGATAGTTCCAATCAACACAGTCGTATGCTTTGGCAAAATCCACTTTGATAATCATAAGTTCCTTCTTAGATCTCTTGGCAAACTCCAAAATTTGATTTAAAACAAACACCTCATCTAACAAATTCCTTCCTTCCAAAAAAGCAGTTTGAGTATTTAAGATAATTCCTCCAATTTTCTTTTTGAGCCTATTGGAAAGGATTTTAGATATTACCTTATACACTGAAGTTACAAGAGAAATAGGCCTATATCCATCAAAATCTTTAGGAGTTTCAACCTTCGGGATCAAAACCACAAAAGAAGATGCGAAGCTTTTATGCAGTTGTTCACCTTCAAAAAATTCCAGCACACGGTTTGAAAACTCTGAACCTACAATATCCCAACATTTCTTCAAGAATTCAAAACTGAAGCCATCAGGCCCAGGGCTACGATCCCCTGAGAAACCAAACACCACTTCCTTGATTTCCTGCAACTTAACATCAACCTCTAGGTCCTGACTATCTGCATATGAAAGAGAGTTAAAACCAGAACCGCCAATACAAGGGAATAGTCTATTCACCCTACTGAATCTACTAGCAAAATGAGAACTGGAAGATTCTTTCACAGTCTGTACATCCTCCTCAAATTTACCATTAATAGTGACACCATTAATGGTATTCAAATTTATCCTCTGTCTCAACGCAGAATGAAAGAACTTAGTATTGATATCACTATCAGCAATCCACTTGGATCTCGATTTTTATTTCAGAATGCTCTCTTTTACCCTTATAGATTTCCAAAAATTATCTTCTTCTAGATTCCTGCACAACAGTTCCTCACCAGTGATAGCTCCACGTCTCTGAACAATCAGGTCTTCCACTTCATTAACAGACTCAACTTCCTTTTGCATATTAAGATCGACCCAACCATATACATTGGTATTCCACCATCGAATTCTATCTCTAAGATGTTTCATTTTCTTTGCCAAAATATAAGAGGCCTTTCCTGTTATCCTGAAGTCTTCCCACTCCTTCTTAATGAAGTCACTGTGATCGAACCAGTAAGACAAAACCTTAAACGGCTTGGGGACCCAATTAGTATTTTTAGCAGTAATCCAAACCGGCCTGTGATCTGATATATCCCTCTCACCTATTCGTTGCGTCACCATATTCCAATCATTAAAGACAGAGGGAGAGACAAGAAATCGGTCAAGACGACTGCAGATTGTACCTTTTGACTTAAACCAAGAGAATTTGAGGCCACTTAAAGGAAGATCAACCACTCCTAAAGTATTAATGAACTCAGAAAAATCTAACATATGCCTTCTATTAGGTCGAGTATACCCAATCTGCTCCTCCATACTCTTAATCGAATTGAAGTCCTCCCCTTAATATCCACTCTCCTGGATTCAAACTATTTTTAAGATTTATTAAGCCCCTCCAAAAATCCCTCCTCTCTGCAATGTTACAAGGAGAATAAATGTTAAACAGATAACACCTTCTGCCCTTCCATATTGCTTGAATCCCAAGATATCCTTTACCCCTGTAACTACAAATAGGTGTCAAAACTTCGGTCTTCCATATGATGACCAACCCACCAGATAACCCAATAGCATTAGATGCAGACCATTGACAATTCCTATCCTTCCATACACTATACACTAATTCTTCTGTTACACTAATACACTTCGTTTCCTGCAGAAAACAAATCTCTGTCCCAACTTTAATTAGAGTTTCTCTAATCTTTTTTCTCTTCAAAACCCCTCCATTCCCTCGAATATTGTAGGAGACAATATTCATTTAAACTTAGTAGCTTCCACCTTCTTTCCTTTTATTGATTTTCTATCCACCTCTTCTAGATTCCTCAATATATTCTCAAACACTTCATCATCTTCCTCTGCTTCAATACCTAGCTGTTGGATAGAGTCCCACACCCTAGCAGGGATGTTATCCAGTTTCTTCTTTATTCTTAGATTTCTTTGTACAAAACCAGAGTCAGAAATAGAGTTATCAATTGAAACGGATGTCTTGTTCTCATGAATTGAAAGAGGATACTTCTTGTTATCCGTCCCCTGAACTTCCGGCTTCTTATGAGAAATCAGAAATGAACTCTCCGCTTGAAGAAGAGTAGCATAATACGAAAGATTGAAAGGAATCTTCAGCCTTTGATAAATGTCAGCAATGATTTGCTTCTTACTCTTCTTTTTATTAGCTTGAACTCCTACATTGTCATGAGTAATCAGTCTAACAACATTGACATCACTAATGTGTTCAGACTGAGAAGGTGGGCACCTATCCAAAGGAGACCTGTCAATATGAATATGATTCATATCAATTGCACCCGCTAAGACAACTTCATCTCTATAAAGTTTAGCCAAAGAACATGTAACATGGTTAGGGGACGTTCCATTCTCAATGCTCTTAAGCGTATTAACCCCCAAGCCACAAAGATCATCATCTCCAACAATTTTGGAACAACCTCTACAATCAAGAGTGGGGCTGTCAACCACGATAGGCCCTAGTTTAGAACAACTAACTTCCACAAAATCAGTAGGATGAGAAGATTCCTCAATAAAATTTCTGACTGAAGCATCACATTCTCTGTCACAAGGACTAGAACTGCCCTCTGCACTCACACGCTGAACATTCTCCACACCAAACGAATTGTTCTCCACATCCAGGTTCATATTATGCCACACCTCACCACCTTCAGAGTTGTAAGACTCAGATTCCACTAAATCTAAACTATCTTCTTCAAAGCAAGATGTTCTTCTAGAACTAAGGTCTTTAACATAAGGCCCGAAAGAATCTTCAACAATCTTAATACAATAGCAGTTATCATTGACTTCCACATTGACTACTTCATTAAGATTCATAGCAAACTTGGTCCTAATTAGTATTCTCGCCACATCGAACCTTGAGTGTCTCCTAGTGTCATCATCCATTTTGACAAAAGCACCTGTTCTACCAGCTAGATATTTGAAAAAAATTTCGCCTCACACATGGCAAGGAAGACCAAAAATCTTAACCCAAGTAAGTCTTTCTTGATCAACATCATTTGGGGACCAGGGGTGAATGTCCAAAAACCATCAGGCAATCCAACTAGATTCCTCTGCTATCAACCTTTTAATATCTCCAGGATTGTCTTCCTCTAGAAGGCAGAGGTTAGCTCCCATTTGAGTAACCTTAATATTAAAAAAACCTTCCAATTGCAATGCTTCCGATACTTCCAACGCAGAACCAGGTTTCTCCATGGCCCCTGTAAAAGCCTGCTCAAACCTTTCAATTTCTTCCCCGTTTACTTTGAAACTCAGGTGAGCGAAGTTGGGTTTTTCTCCAAGTAAAACTTGATTTGATTTCTTGTAACCTGCATTCCGATCTCTATGCCTTCTAGCAGCCTGAGCGAAGGATAAGTTAGAAACTAATCCACTCCTCTTATCATTTCTGATTGAGTAACCTTCAACCTGCTTCAGATCGTCTTTACTACGATCTATAAGACCCATACCACCTCCGTCCTTATGCTCTCTCCTAAATCTGGGTAAATTGGAAAAAATCTTAGTACCATTAATGACAATGTTGTCTAGATTAATGGCAAGAAGATGTTCGTCTTCGACACTTTTAAACCTAACGAATCCAAATCTTTTGCTCCTAACGTCGAGCCTACCCGGGATGAACACTTCCAATATAGACCCAAACTCCTTAAAGACTTCGTACATCTGTTTCGCTTCATATGAATCTGGAAACCGAGTAAAGAAAAATGAGGAGGATTCTTGCAGATCCAAATCAGTAACTTTACCTTTGTTGCTCTTCCAAATCGACATTCTACCAATAGAAATATTCCGACCTGTGGACTTCTTCTTCTTACCCACCTCCGTCCAGGACCCTCTGTTACCACCCAAGTTATTCTAAAATGCCATAGTTCGAGCAACATCAGCAATGTTGAACCCAACCTGAAAGGCACCACACACCAACCAGCTACCCAATAAAACCCAGATGACAACACCTCCCTACCGAGGCCCCTAAGCCCTAAAGCCAGAAATTTAAGCCAAAGATAGAAAAGAGTTCACCCAATATCTACTTGGTACACTGGTCAGAAGTCGCGAAGGATTGGGTTAACAAGAAGAGGAGGAAGCGAAGAAATCGCCTTAATGAACCTTATATATTGATAGGAAGATGGAAAGAAGATCTAAATAACTGAGATAATGGTTGAAGAAGATGAACGGATCTCTAGAGAGAAGCCAGAGAGTCTCTCTCTAAAATTAATAAGATTCTCCTTACCTATATAATATATTATCATACACCGCTGTCATTTGGTTGTTAGATAATCATTTTATAACAACCAATTGGTTGTTTGATAGCTTGTACAAATTTCTTGGCAATTTCTTTCTTACATAATACAAAAGATATACTCCCAAAGAATTGAAAAAAGTCAATCTAAAATCATTAAAGCAAAATAATATTAAAACTCACTAAGTGTTTTATATATAAATTTTGATTTTGATTCATATATTTGCATTTTTCGGAACAACTGATTGAGTCGATCTTGAATCTCAAACATTCCATATTTCATATACTCGTAAGCTTGGTTACCAAGAATATCCTGAAGCCTCCCAACGAATATTCCATATGCCGGAAGCAACATATTTTCCACAGATGATATTATTTCTTCCCTTAGCTTATTGTCATAAACAAACCAATCGGACTGAACTCTGCATATCTCTTCAAAGTGAGTGTTGAACAAATGTATCTTCTCTTTCAATAATTCTTCTGTAATGTTGGCATTGTCGTTCAGCTTCAGAAAGTCCAACACCTTATTCCACGAAATTCTTTTATAAAGTTCAACGTGTTGTCGAATTTTCGCTTTGTTATTTTGGAACCAATCATTGCTAAAAATAGTTTCTAATTCTGAAAATTGATTTATAGCTTCTATATGGCTCCTATTATTTACCATTAAAATATGGCGCAAAGCAAGGTCCTTGCAATTTTTCAACTTGGCTATCAATTTTTTAGGTAACATCTCCATTATCTGCTCCATCTGCTTCAAGAAAAAAGAAGATGCTTCCACTTCATTAACTTTGGGGTATGCTTGTAAAATTTGTTTCAACTTTTTCCATGACATGCAAGCAAAAGACACGTAGCTCATTGATGACAGAAGCAGTACTTTATATATATTGAGTTGTTCTGTACTTGATACAAAGATACAATCTTGGCCCCTTTATATAGGCTCAAGTTTTCTACTATTCCAATAAAACAATAAATACTAATAATAGTCCACTAACTCTTGACCTTACCACTAACTCTAAATTAAAGACCCACTAAACCTTTTGGCTTTCCAACTACATCTCCACTAAACAAAACATTAAAGTTTATTCAACAAAACTCCCCTGTAAACTTAAATGTTTCTACCGTCCATCAAGCCTATCATCTTCTTGCCTCTGTCGAAAAGTTCTTTCGACAATGGTTTTGTAAGGATATCTGCTGCTTGGTATTTGCTTGCCATATGCTTCAATTCGACACTTCCTTCCTTCACATGTTCTCGAATGAAATGGAATCGAACATCAATGTGGTTGCTTCTTTCATGATTCATTGGATTCTTTGCTAGCTCAATTGCTGATTTGTTGTCTACGTGTATCACGGTTGCACCTTCCTGTTTTAACTCCATTTTTCCCAACAATCTTCTCAGCCATATTGTATGACAAATGCACCAAGATGCTGCCACATATTCAGCTTCACATGTCGAAAGTGTTACTATTGGTTGCTTCTTGGAGAGCCAGGTAAAAGCAGTATTTCCCATAAAGAACACATATCCAGACGTGCTCTTTCGATCATCAATATCACTGCACCAATCACTGTCAGAATAACCAATCAACCTGTAATCTTCTGCTTTTGAAAAAAACATTCCAAGTGACACAATTCCTTGGATGTATCGAAGGATTCTTTTCAATGCCTTCCAATGTGAATAGACTGGTTCCTCCATGAATCGACTTACAATTCCGACACTTAGAGAAATGTCTGGCCTTGTGCATGTGAAATAACGAAGACTTCCTACCAAGCTTCGAAATTTACTTGTTTCGACACGATCTCCCCCATCAAATTTCGACAGCTTGGCACCTGGTTCCATTGGCGTCAAAATTGGATTACAGCTTTCCATCTTATATTTCTTCAAGACTTCTTTTGCATATTTTTTTTGTGAAATAAAAATTCCTGTTTCTTCTTGTCGAACCTCCAGACCAAGAAAAAATATCATCAGACCTAAGTCTGTCATCTCAAATTCTCGTGTCATTGTGCCCTTGAACTCTTTTATCATCTGATCATTACTACCCATAAAGATGAGATCATCAACATAAAGAGCAACAAGTAACATATTACCTCCATTCTTCTTTACATAAAGGGCATGCTCATAAGGGCATTGCTTGAACCCATTCTCCTTAAAATATGTGTCGATACGTATATTCCATGACCGTGGTGCTTGCTTCAGCCCATAAAGTGCTTTCTTCAATTTCAGCACCTTCTTCTCTTCTCCAGCTTTCATATACCCTGGTGGATGTTCGACATAGACTTCTTCTTCGAGCACACCATTCAAAAATGTTGATTTGACATCCATTTGAAATATTGGCCATTTGAATTGAGCAGCTTGTGAAATGAGTTGTCGAATTGTCTCCATTCTTCCAACGGGAGCAAATATTTCGTCATAGTCGATTCTTGCCTTCTGCTTATATCTCTTTGCAATAAGTCGTGCCTTATACCGTTCCACTTTGCCTTCAACATTCATCTTTTTCTTGAATACCCACTTCACACCAATGGGTTGACTTCCTTTTGGTAATTCGACCAGCTCACATGTGTTGTTGTGATTAATCGCCTTAATTTCTTCGTCCATGACAGTTTTCCACTTCTTGTCTCTCAATGCTTCTTCAAAATTGATATTTTCAGCATCTGCCAAAAGACATACAAAATGTACCTCACTTGTTGAATCATACAAATCTTGTAGACTTCGCATTCTGGGTTGTAGAGGTTCATCTTCATTTTCAGAATCTTTAAGATCTGTCGAAATGCTTGTTGGTACAGGGACTGGTGATTCTCCGACTTCGACAATGACTTCTGTCGAATTGTTCCAGTCCCACTTGCTCGCTTCGTTTATTCGAACATCCCTACTCACTATCACCTTCTTGTTTATGGGATCAAATAACCTGTACCCTTTTGTCTTCTCATCATACCCAATGAATATGTACTTCTGACTTTTGTCTTTAAGCTTCGTTCTTCGTTGATCTGGTACGTGTGCATAAGCCACACTACCAAATACTCTGAGATGAGAGACTGTTAGCTTCTGTGCGCTCCATACTTCTTGTGGTGTTTGATCTTCTAACTTCGAATGTGGACATCGATTCTGAACATAAATGGCACATTGTACAGCTTCTGCCCAGAATTCCTTCGACATGTTCTTGCTCTTAAGCATTGATCGAACCATGTCGAGAACTGTTCGATTCTTCCTTTCAGCTACACCGTTTTGTTGAGGTGAATATGGTGCAGTTAGAAATCTCCTTATGCCCTGCTCTTCACAATACTTCACAAAGGTTGTCGAAGTATACTCACCACCTCTGGCAAATCGAACTGCTTTGATGTGTCTATCAGTTGCCTTCTCCACCATCACTTTGAACCTTTTGAACACCTCGAATGCTTCAGATTTTTCTCTCAAAAAATAAACCCAGGTTTTTCGTGAGAAATCGTCGATAAAAGAGATGAAGTACCTTTTGCCACTGAAAGATTCTGGAGTGATTGGCCCACAAATATCAGTATGAATCAATTCGAGAATATCTTTAGCTTGATATTCTGCCTTCTTTTGAAATGAGGTTCTTGTCTATTTGCTAAGCACACAATCTTCACAGAACTTTCCTTCATATTCCATGTCTGGTGGCCCATGTACCATGTTCCTCTTCGCTAACCTTCTCAGACCAACATGATGTAAATGACCAAAGTGTTGATGCCACAGCGACACTTTGTCTTCGACATTGATTTGCAAACATTTTCCTTGAACACTCCTTAAGTTCAGCTTGTAAATTCGATTTCTCCCCTTTTCGACTTGAGCAATCAAATGCCCTAACTTGTCCTTCAAGTGCAATGTTCAATCTTTCATGAATATCGAGTAACCTTTTTCTGTGAGTTGTCCCAGACTCAAAATATTTGTCTTGAGATCTGGTACATAATAAACATCTTGGATTGACCCAGTCAAGTCATCCTTCTACAAATAACAAATTGTACCTTTGCCTTCGACCTTCACTTTCGATGCATCTCCGAAAGACACATGACCATCTTCAATCTTTTGCATTTCTTTAAACAGGTGTTTGTGACCACACATATGATTACTTGCTCCAAAGTCGAGATACCACATAGTGTCATTCTCCCCGTCTTCTTCCTTCTGAGTCATCAACAGAAAACCATCATTCGCTTCGACTTCCAAAGCTATATTGGTTGTTTCTTCTACTTTCTTTTCGACTCGACAATCTTTTGCAAGATGTCCCACTTTACCACAGTTATAACATTTGAAGGAGTTGCAATCCTTCGCAAAATGACCAAGCTTGTTACATTTGTAACATTCGACGTTGGAGTAGTTCGACCGTCCACCTCTTTGACCACGTCCTCTGCCACGCCAATTTTGCTGGCTCGACTGTCCTCTGTCGAAGTTGCTGCTTCGACCACTTCAACCATTGTCACGACCTCCACGACCACGTCCTCTTCCTTGAAAGTTTTGAGAATAGAGCACCTTTTCATCTTTGACTGACTCCTTTGTTTGATTTGCTTCCTCGACTGCTTCCTCCTTCTTTTTCATCTTTCGTTGTTCGTGTGCCTCGAGAGAACTAGCGAGCTCTTCGACTGAGAGCGTCGAAAGGTCCTTCGACTCTTCTATTGCACACACAATATTCTCAAATTTATCTGTTAAAGATCTTAGAATCTTCTCAACAACTCGTGCATCAGTCACTGCTTCGCCATTTCTAGTGAGTTGGTTCACCACCGTTTGTACACGCATGATGTAGTCAGATACAGTTTCTGACTCCTTCATCTGCATCCTCTCGAATTCTCCACAAAGAGTTTGAAGTCGAACTTGCTTCACTCGATCTGCTCCTTCGAACACTTTTTCTAACATGTCCCAAGCCTCCTTTGACGTAGTCGAACCGATAATTTTCTCAAAGCCTGATTCGTCAATTGCTCGGAACAGTATATACAATGTCGTCTTATCCTTCAAACGCGTCTCTTTCAACACCTTTTGTTGAGCCTCCGTATACTCCGTGGTGTCTGCTGGTTCTGCAAAACCATCCCTGGTCACCTCCCATGCATCTAGAATCCAAGAAGAGCTTTCATTTAGATACCCCAGTTCTCGTAATTCGCCTTCGTTAAACGCGGCAACGACATTTGACTCATCGTGTTCGCCATTAGCTCTGATGCCAATTTGATGACAGAAGCAGTACTTTTTCTATATATTGAGTTGTTTTGTACTTGATACAAAGATACAATCTTGGCCCCTTTATATAGGCTCAAGTTTCCTACTATTCCAATAAAACAATAAATACTAATAATAGTCCACTAACTCTTGACCTTACCACTAACTCTAAATTAAAGACCCACTAAACCTTTTGGCTTTCCAACTACATCTCCACTAAACAAAACATTAAAGTTTATTCAACACTCATGACCTCAAAAGTAATTTGATGAAGACCATGAGTCAGAACAGTTTCCTTTGCTACAGGAACTTTGAAAATAACATTATGCATTTCCAAGTAAAGATCCCTGCTAGCTTCTCCTAAACTATTCTTAACTGCATTTGCTTCGTTCAGTAATGTTGAATCCGGGAAAAGAGATTGGAGTTTTGGAATACGATTGCCCAAATGCCCTAATATTTTAATCATTTTGAACAAACGCCATTTTGTAGGGTTCCCAGAAGCAATCGTATCTGCAAAGCACAGCAGCTGAGACGTTGCTTCTTTGCAAACCTCAAAGAAGCAACTAGAAGCCGCAGAGGAAAACTCCAAGAAGACACGATTGCAGAGTTTCTGTTCAATGGGAAACAATATTATCATAGCTACATCCAAAGCAGTCATCCATCTTTCAAACATAGTATCTAAATATTATCTCTTTCATACTCATGGATGGTATTGATGTTTTCCGTTGGCAACCCAAATATTTCATTTTTGAGACAAACCTAAAAGAATACCCTGCCCCAACTGCTATACACATCATAGCACTCTTTCTTATAACCAGCTGCTACCATCAACTTCACAATTTCATTAAGATTATGGATCTTTCTTGATGACAGAGTCTCCATTACATAATCACACTTACCAAATAAATGTAATTCACTCTTATCTAGATTGTATTCCTTCACGAGCTCCATAAGCCTGTCTATGAGATTCAAATTCTCCTCTTCAATTTCCTTCATACAAGTTTTAAGCTGTTGCAGTAGTAACGAATCCATTTCAAGGACAACTGAATTTTCACCTTGCAGGTCAAAATACTCATTTTCTATTCCATCTTCTATTGAAGAGACTGAAGAACGGAGAATAATAAGGGAGTAGCTGAAACCTGCTCCAAGAATGAGTAACTGCAAGCTAATCTTCATGAGCTGCACAATTAGACATCCGAGGAAGAAGTAGAGAAGATCAATTTCAACTCTGCAATGGGTTTTCCGCGACAAACTGAGTGACATGATAGCAAAGGAAGCACATGAAATGAGGCGTATGCATCTGGTTTTCCATTCACTACTTTATCAAAGAAAAAGGAATAGGCAGAAGTGATTGTCAATACGAGGAAAGCTGCATGAGCTTTGAATCGGACACTCGTATGTGACTTCCATATATTTGCATACAAAATCATGAGACTGATGATGAAGCTGAAAAGAGTGTAAAGAATTATCTTAAACAAATTCCAATTTCCAAATAGGTGGTTGAAGGAAGAGCTTAGAGCATAACATAGCAGTTCAACAATGGATGAAGCAAAGTCAACAAGTCTCCACACCTGTGGCTGCAACACTAACCTCCAAATTTGGGTTAGAATATGCATCATGTTGTGTCAAGGGAGTACGAATTGATTTCACAGGAAAACTTGTCGAGTGTTGTAACAATTTTACAAATAAAATCACCAAGAAGATGACGAAATTGAAAAGGCAGTAAAGGAAAATATTCAACAGATTCCAATATCGAAAGAGATAGTTGAAAGAAGAACTTAGAGCATAAGAGATGAGTCCAACAGCAGCTGAGGCAAAGCCTATAAATCTCCATACTTTTGGCAGCACCATCCATTTCCAATCCAACCCAACCCAAGGAAAAAACCATATCCAAGTCAACTGCTCCGTCAATGATGTGATTGCTCCCTTCGTCCTTGGTTAATTATAATCATGTTTTTTCTTAGTTTTAAAACAATTATCATTAATGCTTTGTTTGGCTATGAGAAGAAGTTGTGAAGAGAGAAATAGATAAGAGAGAGTAAGAGAAGAGAGAAATAGATAAGAAATAAAGTGGATTTAGGTGATTGTTTGGTATAATAGAAAGAAAAGAGAAATAGGGAAGAGAGAAGTAGCATAAATTTTTAAATGACAAAAATAACCTTATAAAAATTATCAAATAAAATATCAATCAATTATATTATTTATTTGAATTAATTGGATCCCTAACTAATTTACTGCACTCTTTATTTAAATATTTACTGTATTCATATAATTTAATGTAAATTCATTATTAAATAATTGTTGTTATTATTATTATAAAATTGAAAATAAATGAAATGATAAAATACTAACAATGCATCAACATTAAAACAATGACAATGAGTTTTCTAATTAAAAAACAAAGGGCACAATTGGAAAGTATTAAAAAATTTAGATTATGCAACTTTCTTCACTAGTTTGCGAAGAAACAAAAAGGTGGTAGGGCCCACCATAATTTTGTATCTCTTCTGTGTTTCATCGATGCTCCAAACAGAAAAAGTTTTCATTTCTCGCATCTCTCTCTCGTCACTATCTCTCTCGCCTGTATTTCTTTAAAACCAAACACACTGTAATTGATAGATAGAGACTAAAAGAGTAGGGCCATCATTGACTGAACTATTAACCGTATACGAGACTTTTCTTGGGTTGGGTTGGAACTTTCTTCGTAACTCATTAGAAAGTCATCCGTCAAAGAGGCAGATATGAGCCAAAAAAATTAATATTAATTGAAAATATATGAAATCAATTTTAAGGCTGGAGGAAACATGTGGAGAGAATTGATGGAAAACAAATCTCATAATAATGTCTAAAGTATTGGAGCTGTATACAAATCATATGATAAACAACTTTGGTCCCTTTCTTTGATATTTAAGCTTTTCACACCTAAAGGAAAATATCTTGATCTCACTCTCACTCCGTCGGTGAAGTCAATTTTTGGACAACTCATAAAAAAATGACACATATTCTCTTCCAAATTTGTAGATGGGTGATGCAGCCAAAGGTGTAGAGGTTTGTAGGTTTTGTTTCAGCTGTTGTTGGCAGGTGTGTTTGCGGTTTGGTTTGGATCGGTTTTGAAGCAAAATGTCATCCGATCCAAAGATAAATTTACTTGCAGTTTGGTTTGGTTTTGGATGATTGGTTAAAAATATTCTATCCAGTTTCTTACAATTTGATTTGGATCGGTTTTTTGGATATCCAAATTACATATTATAATTTTATTAATATTTTTAAAAACATTAATAAATAATAAATTTGATATAATATAGAACATACACTATATTAAAATTTAATATTACAAAATGATAATGATCGGTTATGATTGAAACAAATGAAATAATCAAAATTAATAAATTAAATCAAACTAATAAATAGTATTTTATAAAAAAAAGTATCATCTAATAATAAATTAACACAACATATTATACTAATACAAAAATAAATAAGTATAAAAATATATACATGCGGTTCGGTTTGGTTTGGATCGGTTTTGAAAAATCAATCCAAAATCCAATCTGAACAGATCGGTTTTTATAAAATGACATCCAAACATTTCCAATCATTTTCGATTTTTTGCGGTTTTCGGTTTTTTTTATCGGTTTGCGGTTTTTATTTGGATTGGCTTGGATTTGAACACCCCTAGTTGTTGGACTTCTCTGCTATGCTCTCAGCTCTTCCTTCAAATATCTCTATGGAATTTGGAATTTGTGGAAGATATTTCTTTATGGGTGGATGCACGTTAATTGAATTGGGGCTCAATGTAACACCCCAATTCCCATCGCGAATAAATAATACATAAATAAAATCAGAGTAACTAAAAATTTATTGTTCCGACAGAAACAAGGATGTCACATTTAAATAAACAAAACATCATCTCTGCTCATAAATTTGATACATAGCAAAAAATAAATTACCCTCAAATGGGAAACTTTTCCATATAAAGGTAATACCAAATATATTCAACAATTATATACATAAATAACATAATCGTTTCCCCGATTCTCGTGCTACATATCAGAGCAGACACCAAGACCGACAACAGAACGGAGGGCTAGTCTCCACAAAAGACCTCCAGCACTCTAATCTGCAATGCCTCATAGAGCATCTTAAAACAGCAGAAGGGTGAAAAATAACAACTAAAATCAAGATTGCATAATAATATGCCAACACACATTCAAACACATGCATAAATCATCTCACCCATACCATCACATACTAACACATATAGCATGCCACTCATACAGAACATATCACACATAATAAATCAAATCATGATTTTTCACACATATCGCATCCATTCACAATTCTCATCACAAGTCATCACAACTCACTCATATACATCACAATGTGTATATATATATATATATATATATATATATATATATATATATATAGCCAAGCATATTCATCATGCATACTTTCACAATTCTCATCTTTCCACATAAACATACATATTCATGTTTATTCATCAATGCACCATGTAAAGATGATAAATGCAAATCATAGAGACCGACTCACGACTCTATGCAAATGCAATGCGGTACCGACTCCATCATCTCAAGTTCACTCAGGAACTTATTGGAATCATCGCTCGTTACTTAATGTAACTCCCCGTCGGGCATACGATGTTCCCCGTCGATCACACCCCACACGGACACACGACGTTTATGGATCACTCACACCCCACACGGGCACACGACCAGATCGCTCACACCCCACATGGGCACACGATCGTCTATAATCAACGCTCACACCCCACATGGGCACACGATCCGATCGCTCACACCCCACATGGGCACACAATCACAAGATGCATATCATGATGCTTGACACACAAGAACTCATGACAATCAAATGCATCTTCCCTCATATATGCAACCATAAACATGCATACATAACCAAATACAACACATTGCATTTATTTGCCTTTCGACCATAATTCATCACCACAACACGTCATCACATGCATTATCATCACACAACAGCATACAAGTCATACGACATCCATATCCACAGCACATTACATAATACACATCATCATATTCATTCATTGAAAACAATTCAAACAATGCATTTCATCACATACCACAACAATCATACAATCACAATTACTCCCACAAGGGATTCACACCACAAAGGCTACCCACGACACATCATAACAGCATACATTGATATTCAATCAAACAATGTATTTTACTACACAACAACATCATTAATAACGCATCGAAGTCTAATCCAAAACAATGCACATATTTTCCATAGGGCCACAACCCATCATCATAACATTTCATCATGTATATTCACCTCATATAACTGTCTACAAGCTACACGTTACATGTCACAAGCATATATCATGCTAACACATCAATCGCACACATTGTATGCGATAAAAACCCGACATCCCAACACTTTTCCAAAACCACGACCTAAATAAATCATCTACTGCCCTCTAAACCATTTTTAAAAGAAAGAATATTTTATTAGCTTTCCAGCGCTTCGAACGGCGACCAAAACGGACTTACGGTTTGAAAATTACGAAGAAAACAAAATAGAAATATATTACATTCGCTCCAGCATTCGCTAGGCGAACCCTAGCGAACCAAGGCAGTGGAAAACAGACATAAAGTTCGCTAGGCGAACCTCTAGGCGAACATTCGCCCGTTCCTGCGCTGGGACTCGCTAGGCGAACCCGCGAAATCCAGAATTTGCAGCAGCGTCAATATAGGTCATATTGGGCTAAAATAGAACATTTTTACCACCCAAACCCTTCTAATTCATACCAGAACAACCAAAATATGTTTAGACATAATCAACGAGTATTCTACGCGGTTTATATCGAATTTCATCCGTGAAAACATCGATTTCTATCAATTGCTCCTAATTTGAATCGATTAGAAAAGTCACAAAATAACCAAAACAATTACAACAAACAACACATATACATACACAAGCAAGATATAATTGAAACTTCTCACCCTTACCCGATTAATCGCGAGTGAAATGGAGAATCTTCGATTTTCCCCTATTTTCTTCTTCTCCCTTTCTTTCCTCTCTTTTCTCTTCTTTTCCTTTTCTTTCTCTTCTTTTTCTTTTCTTTCTATTTCTCTCTCTCTATTTCTATTTATAACAAAATATCTAACTACCCAAAATGACCATTTTGCCCTTACGCTCAATTATCTCCCAAACGCTCTCAAAATGCAATAAAACATAAGCATACCGATGAAATATATTTCGGAAATAAAAGTTGAAAAGAAATAATAATTTAATACAAATATTTTATCTATCTGAGAAATTAACCAATTAGCAGGTAAAATACCATAAATTCACACATTTCACAAAATTCAAATAAATGAAATAAATAAATAGAGTTAAAAATATCGGGGCGTTACAATTCTCCCCCACTTAGACATTTTCGTCCTCGAAAATCTAACCGATATGAACAACTCCGGATACGTCTCTCGCATCCGAGTAACAAACCAACATGCCAACAAAAGGCACACCACGAATAACACAACTGACAAACCACCTTGCTAAATACCACAACGACACGACAACGACGACAACTATAATGACAAGATGCAAAGCCCATACAATGCACTTGACGACAAACTCACGACTCAAAGAAAAGCCAAGATACCAACACACAGGTTCACTCTAGAACCGAAACACAACAAGATCGTTACCCTACCCTAGGTAACACTCCCCTAATTCCCCACACAGGAATTAGCCACACACACTCGAACCATCACCATGGAAATGAGGCAACAACACAAACAAGAACATAAAGTTCCACGACACCACAAGGTCTCAACAACAACAACAAAACCAGAACACCAACAACAATGCTACGATTCACCAATCGAACATGCAACCAAACATCCATCTACATAGTAGCCCATGGATAACATTTAAACCTTTCACCTAACACTTCCATTCTGAAACATTCAATGGTCTCTTCACTCCTACATGTTCCCAATGTTCAACCTATGAACTCTTACAAGTCCCACACGCAAATACAAATTGTGCCACACCACGCATCCGCTGCGCACTCTGATTACTCGTAACCATCAAAACTACCAATCTCACGTCCAAAGTCTAACTCTTCCTCATATTCACCAAAATTACTGTTCACTATTAATATACCCAACCGCACACTATCAGATGTCAATTCACACACCAACCCAAATCTCTAAATTCTCCCAAAAGTTCCCACTCTTTAACCATCAAAGCAGACATAAGTAAAACTTTCGACTTAACTCATCACGCACGACATAAACTTTACCAATAGGATAATTTGAGCCAAAGTCATAACTAATCAGGAATTCCAACCATCCGACCATGCCTCAATCCGAGTTACAAATCAAAAGTTATGAAGGAAACAAAACTGCACAAACTGTCATGTTCGCTAGGCGAACCTCCTAGCGAGCATTCGCTACCACCTTCGCTAGGCGAATGTCCAGCGAACCCACTACCAGCTAAAAACAGACACAGAGTTTGCCAGGCGAACTCCTTGGCGAACCAAGGCAGTACCAACCATCACCAAAAACACCCAAATTTCGCTAGGAGAACAACTTAGCGAACCTTCGCTAACCTTCGCTAACTGGCTCGCTAGGCGAACCTGCGAAAACTCAGAATTCCAGCAGTCTCGTTACTCATCCAAAACCATCATTTCCTCCATCCAAACACCTTGAACCTAAAACCCTTAAAATAATACCTCCAGGTTCTCCAACACAATACAATCGCGTCTAATTCCAAATCCTGAATAGTATCGATCCTTCTATGAATCCTCAATTGTCGTAACGCATAAGACACGACTTTACCCCCTTGCATTAACACACTGACTAAACTCCTCAAAGATACATCCCAACACCTCACAAATGGTTTATTAGGATCATCCAGAATCAAAACTGAAGCCATAGATAACTTCTACTTCAGCTCACCAAAACCCACTCACAACGAACATCCAAAACAAACGACTCACCCTTTGCAAGTCATCTGAGATAACTGAAGTACGAACTTAGCAAAGTCTTCCATAGCCTGCAGTAACAACCAACTGAGCCCAAAAATCTCTAATCTCCTTAACCAACTTCAGAACCTCTCATTGTAGAACTACATCTACTTCCGATGGATCCATTAACATAACCAAGAAAACTAACCTTTTCAACCAAAATTCTCACTTGAATAACTTCGCATAAAACTTCGTCTCTTTTTGACACTTGTAATTCAAATCCCAAACACTCTACCTGTTCTTCCTCTGAGTTTATAACAGATTCGAATATCCTCAACCAAAGCCATCACGAACTTATCCAAATAAATATGGAAGATACGATTCCTCTACTCCACAAACATTACAGACGCATTACTAACACCAAATAACATCATTGCCCGTTGTAATGCCCAACCAAATTCCAAAATATATAAATTCTTAAAGCTTTTGCAAAACTTTTCACTGGGTAACTGGTTACTCACATACAAGCTTAACCGAGTAAATAACAGCCTATCCCGACGATAACAAACATAACCAGTCACATTAAATCGATCAAAGCCTCAACTCACACCATCCACCACTCTTATCAAACATTCCAACCAATTGCGATTTCACTCAAACTCAACCAAACCAATTCCAGTCATCTGTTTATGAAAGTGGACACTTATTCTCAATCGTTACCTTAATTAATTATTAGTAATCCATACACAATTTATCCTCTAAACAGTCAAAATTCCATAAATCCCCACGTGTAGCACAACCATCCCAAAAGAACTCTCAAATAGCACATCCACACTTAAGGTTTTTCTCAAAATTTCCATTAATGATCTAAAATTCCAAAGACTCTAAACCTCACCAGAACTCTAAGTTCCGTTTTCCATAGTCTCAATACCAATACCATCATACTCATCATACTTGTTATTCCATTCTACCATCCTTCCTTTTTGTTACTAACCATACCGGAGCTCCCTAAGACAACACCTTAATGTTCCATCCATAACACATCTGAAAACCATGCACAACTGACGGCCCAACACTGTGACTTCCTACCAATTTCCAAAACACTATCATCACAGACCAAACAAACATCTTAGTTTCACGTCCTAAAAGTTCTTCTACTTACTTAGCAGATCCAAACCTCAAGTCCTTACCTTCGTCCAATTTGAGTTCACACTCTACTCTCTGAGAACAACCTTTAACAATACCCAATCCTTCTCTCCTAATGACTTCCCAACTTGACCAACATACCAAAAACCTCTAATCCGTCTCATCTTCCAGTATAAGAGTCTTCATCAACTCACCGAAGCAATCCGTAATCATTTTCTCAATTCCAAACAATCCATGGCACACACTATCCAAATCGGAAAGACCCGTCTATTCCATCCAACATAATTCCCATCTACTATCAACAAGAGATTAAGGGTGATCAGTTCCTCAATTTGTCAATAGACAGCCGACATTCATGATGGGGCATAAACCGTCTTCACCAAACTATAATAGCATTTCTTGTATCTTATGCACAAAACTACCTAAAGCACAAATCCTTAGTTGACATAAACCTTACCTCCGCATTCCCTCCGGAACCGGGAACAACACTGTCCAAACAACACTTACACTCTTGCAACCAACGGCACACCGAGCCAACGCTCCACAACTGAAGCAACTTGGAGAAGTTCCAGCTTCTCCCCCACTTATCTCATTCTAAATCCTATAGACAAAGGATTAGAAAACCAGAAAGTACTGACAGTACTCCACACACATATCACATACTAAGGGACAACCAACATCGACAGTATTCAACTGTCTCACCCACTGACTCAATAACTTGGTCTGACGGACCGACCTGCTCTGATACCACTAATGTAACACCCCAATTCCCATCGCGAATAAATAATATATAAATAAAATCAGAGTAACTAAAAATTTATTTTTCTGACAGAAACAAGGATGTCACATTTAAATAAACAAAACATCATCCCAGCTCATAAATTTGATACATAGCAAAAAACAGATTACCCTCAAATGGGAAACTTTTCCATATAAAGGTAATACCAAATATATTCAACAATTATATACATAAATAACATAATCGTTTCCCCGACTCCCATGCTACGTATCAGAGCAGACACCAAGACCGACAACAGAACGGAGGGCTAGTCTCCACAAAAGGCCTCCAGCACTCTAATCTGCAATGCCTCATAGAGCATCATAAAACAGCAGAAGGGTGAGAAATAACAGATAAAATCAAGATTGCATAATAATATACCAACACACATTCAAACACATGCATAAATCATCTCACCCATACCATCACATACTAACACATATAGCATACCACTCATACAGAACATATCACACATAATAAATCAAGTCATGATTTTTCACACATATCGCATCCATTCACAATTCCAATCACAAGTCATCACAACTCACTCATATACATCACAATGTATATATATATATATATATATATATATATATATATATATATATATATATATATATATCCAAGCATATTCATCATGCATACTTTCACAATTCTCATCTTTCCACATAAACATACATATTCATGTTTATTCATCAATGCACCATGTAAAGATAATAAATGCAAATCATAGAGACCGACTCACGACTCTATGCAAATGCAATGCGGTACCGACTCCATCATCTCAAGTTCACTCAGGAACTTATTGGAATCATCGCTCGTTACTTAATGTAACTCCCCGTCGGGCATACGATGTTCCCCGTCGCTCACACCCCACACGGGCACACGACGTTTATGGATCGCTCACACCCCACACGGGCACACGACCCGATCATTCACACCCCACATGGGAACACGATCGTCTATAATCATCGTTCACACCCCACATGGGCACACGACGTTATAACGGATTCCCTCTGGAACCAATCCGTCGCTCACACCCCACACGGGCACACGACATTTATGGATCGCTCACACCCCACATGGGCACACGATCCGATCGCTCACACCCCACATGGGCACACGATCACAAGATGCATATCATGATGCTTGACACACAAGAACTCATGAAAATCAAATGCATCTTCCCTCATACATGCAACCATAAACATGCATACATAACCAAATACAACACATTGCATTTATTTGCCTTTCGGCCATAATTCATCACCACAACACGTCATCACATGCATTATCATCACACAACAGCATACAAGTCATACGACATTCATATCCACAGCACATTGCATAATACACATCATCATATTCATGCATTGAAAACAATTCAAACAATGCATTTCATCACATACCACAACAATCATACAATCACAATTACTCCCACATGGGATTCACACCACAAAGGCTACCCACGACACATCATAACAACATACATTGATATTCAATCAAACAATGTATTTTACTACACAACAACATCATTAATCACGCATCGAAGTCTAATCCAAAACAATGCACATATTTGCCATAGGGCCACAACCCATCATCATAACATTTCATCATGTATATTCACCTCATATAACGGTCTACAAGCTACACGTTACATGTCACAAGCATATATCATGCTAACACATCAATCACACACATTGTATGCGATAAAAACCCGACAACCCAACACTTTTCCAAAACCACGACCTAAATAAATCATCTACTGCCCTCTAAACCTTTTTTAAAAGAAAGAATATTTTATTAGCTTTCCAACGCTTCGAACGGCAACCAAAACGGACTTACGGTTTGAAAATTACGAAGAAAACAAAATAGAAAAATATTACGTTCGCTCCAGCATTCGCTAGGCGAACCCTAGCGAACCAAGGCAGTGGAAAACAGACATAAAGTTCACTAGGCGAACCTCTAGGCGAACATTTGCCCGTTCCTTCGCTGGGACTCGCTAGGCGAACCCGCGAAACCCAGAATTCGCAGCAGCGTCAATATAGGTCATATTGGGCCAAAATACATCATTTTTACCACCCAAACCCTTATAATTCATACCAGAACAACCAAAATATGTTTAGACATAATCAACGAGTATTCTACGCGGTTTATATCGAATTTCATCCGTGAAAACATCGATTTCTATCAATTGCTCCTAATTTGAATCGATTAGAAAAGTCGCGAAATAACCAAAAAAATTACAACAAACAACACATATACATACACAAGCAAGATATAATTGAAACTTCTCACCCTTACCCGATTAATCGCGAGTGAAATGGAGAATCTTCGATTTTCCCCTCTTTTCTTCTTCTCCCTTTCTTTCCTCTCTTTTCTCTTCTTTTCCTTTTCTTTCTCTTCTTTTTCTTTTCTTTCTATTTCTCTCTCTCTATTTCTATTTATAACAAAATATCTAACTACCCAAAATGACCATTTTGCCCTTACGCTCAAATATCTCTCAAACGCTCTCAAAATGCGATAAAACATAAGCATACCGATGAAATATATTTCGGAAATAAAAGTTGAAAAGAAATAATAATTTAATACAAATATTTTATCTATCTGAGAAATTAACCAATTAGCAGGTAAAATACCATAAATTCACACATTTCACAAAATTCAAATAAATGAAATAAATAAATAGAGTTAAACAAATCGGGGCGTTACACTCAAGCCCTCACAAGAAAACCCATTCAATTTAATAGTATTATTATACTTTTAATTTAGTCCCATGTAATTAACTAAGTCTATTAAATTATTTATTTATTTATTGTTTTTTTATAAGCATCTGTATTAATGGGAATACTAGGTGATCGTACCTGGACCAGACAGTTAAATCGTGGCCAACAATGTCGTGAAACCTTCAACTCTGGTAAAGGTGAGATGGCCGGGGGGTGTGTACCTGCAAGGTACTCCGACGCTCAAGTCAGGTATGGTCAGAGACAAAACAAGTACAAAGAAGCAGGTGTGAGTTTAGAATAATGTGTAACCTGACCCCCTCATGGGAGAGGGTATTTATAGAGAGCCTCTAGCGCGGGACCAACGATTACTTGCACTAGGATGGATAGCAAGGCCCAATCCAAGTAACTGCCAGGGCTTACGTGGCGTAGTGAAGACCAGCACGTGGTCTTCGCCCTGGGGTAACGGTCCCGAGATCTCCGGAAGTAGGGCAGACCAATTCCTTCGGGAGTGGGAGGTTACAAGAGAACGTGTCCTTGCGGGGAGGAGCACGTGGGCGCCGAGGAGAGGTGTTTTCCACATGGCTGGATGCCTATGCTCGACAGTCCTTTATGCACGTGCCCGACGCCGCTGGAGGCTGGTACGTGCCCGACACAAGGGTGAATTCGGGCCTCGTTGGACCGCCCCTGACCATTGGGTTTGGACCTGGCCGATTGTGGGGCAGGCGCCAACCAGTCGAGAACAGGAACCCCGCAAGTCGTTTCTCTGAGGTGTCAGAGTAATGACTTAAGGGTCAGCAACCGTGTCGAGGACGCATGTCGTCGGGGAAGGAATCCCATACGAGGAGCGGTCGGTCAACCGGCCGAAATCAATCGATCTGCCCGCGTTTGACGACCGTGCTGGGCGACGTCGCGGGGATACGAGAAGTTTGAAGCGAGTCGAATGGAAAGGCGCGTGTTAGGGAATGAAAAGACGTGCGTGGGAAAGTGCGTGCCACGTGTCACATGCCATCATTACCTATGGCGGCTAGGCTAGGGTAGTGTAATCGAGTGCCTAGGAAACCCTTGAGTCTCGCGAGGCCCTTATAAATAGGGGCCAGCCCGTTTCATTTGCACTTTTTGTTCTCCCTTGCTCAGACTCTCTCTCTCTCTCTCTCTCTTCCTTCTCTGTTTCCACCGCCGTTCTCCGCCACAGACCTCGGCGCCGGAACCCTACCAGAACTGTATTTCAAGTAAGTTTCTTGACCTTTCTCCTTTCTTTTGCATTTGCACGGTGGTTCTATGGTGAACTGACGAAGTTCCCATGGAAATTGCAAAATCTCCGGCGAAAACGGCGGAATTTCTTAGTTTCCTAGTTGAATCCCGCGGGGAGAAGTGACAAGAACTACGAGGACAAGAAGAATGTCCCGAGGACGCGAGATGAATATCTCGGGGTCCTCGCTAACATTCCTAACCGTGGGAAAAATCCCCGGGGAGGAGTACCGGTGACCCGAGGATGGTCACGGGATCGTTCGTCGTATACCCCGAGGACGTTGCGTGAGCACGGCAGTCGCGTGATCCCGACGCTCCTTCTTCGCCCTTTCACTTTATCAGCGGTGGAGGGGTGAATTTGATATGGATCATCGAATTCACTGTTTCATTCTACTTTTCAGGTAAATGGATGCCTTGTTAGTGGAAGTGGGATCTTTAGACACCGACGACCAACCAGACTCTCTGATGGCGGAGATCACCAGTGTCGAGGAACAGCCGCTCGACGAGTGGGTCAGCGACGAGCCCCTAAACATGGTCTCCCTGTTTGTTGACGGGGACGAGGATAATATATTTTGTACTGTCGAGCACCGCCTGGTGGGCTCTACGAAGACGTGGAAAGTGTTACGGTCGCTGGAGCACCATCGTCTATGTTCGACGTACAGAGGGATACGGTTTCCCCTGTACGAATTCATGTTTGACGAGGCGGGGTGGCGCTTGCCCTTTACAGATTTTCAACAGTCAGTGTTCGTCTGGCTGTGCTTGGGGCCCTCGCAGCTCCATCCTAACTCCCTCGCCTTCATCTGCGCCTTCGAGCTTGTTTGTAAATACCTCAAGATCGGGGCAACGGTGCCTCTCTTCTTCCGTATTTTTCATCTCCAGAGGAAAGCGACCGACGGTAAACACGGCTGGGTGTCTTTTAAGCAAGTGAGCAGCCTGTTTCACACCTATATGGACTCTGTTCGTGACTTCAAGTATCGGTACTACATTGTGAGGCCGGTCTCATTTGAAGCCGTGAATTCGGTGTATCGTCGGGTCTTCCGAGAGGTAGATGGGCGGCAGGAAAAAGTCCTCGAACCAAGGTTCCCCTTGTTATGGATGGAAGAACATTTTAAAAGAGGGACAGACAACTACATCGTCAGTCCTGGCCGACTTTGCGAGGGGGACCGCCTGGCGCACGAGGCCATAGTCAACTTTGTCAACGGATTTAGAAAAGCTAACCTTGTGACGCCGGATGGAGAATTCATCCGGGGTGACGACGGGAAGGTCTTAACGAAACGCCGGTTAATCAATACGAGGGCCCTCCTTGAGACATTTTTTAACGAGGATTCCATCAAGCTATTAGGTGGTGGCGACTTCCCCGACCTACTATTTCCTCGTGTTCTAGGTTTCGATTCACTGATGCCTTTCTTTTCTTTACAGGTAAGATGTCGGCTTCTGAGGAGCACTTCAAGAAGCTGAAGGCCTCTGGAACTGTGAAGAAGGGTAGGGTTGAACAGCTCCGTGCCCAGCATCCCACCTCTACTTCAGTGCCCGTGGATTCCTCGAGCTCTCCTCAAGGGAGTCAGTCTCCTAGCAGCTAAGGGTCCCCGAAGCGACAACGCACAGACGGGCAGGTGGACGTTGACTTGACGATGGCCGACAGTCCTCCCTCAGAGAAGTTCTTACTTCCCCTTTATCATTCGAGGCCCAATTTCTTTTCGGATGCCAACCCTCCGGGCATCGCTGCTGCTGAAATCCAGGTTGGTACGCCTCAGGCTTCGAGGAGGAAGGCCCTGCTCGAGGACTTGTTCGCTGTGAAGCGAGTCTGCTCGATAGCTTTGATCCTGAATGAGGAAACTTGTCCAGCCGCTGAACTGACCAAGCTACAAGAGAAATTCAAGTCCGTTGCTGCTGAGATGGAGAAAATGAGCAAGGAGTTAAACGAGTGTAAAGAGCAGAACAGGGCACAGGATGAACTTCAGGAGCAGCTGGAGGAGAAGTTGAAGAAGTCCGACGAGGAGAGGAAGGGTTTCTTGGAGAGGATTGCCGAGTTAGAGGACGTTGTTCACCCTGCCGAAGAGGAAACCGAGGAGGACAAGCTGTTGACTACGCGGGCAGCGTTGATAGCGAAACTCAGGGAAACCGAGTAGGATAACCTCGTGGCAGCTGACATAGGTTTCAAGAATGTCGTGCAGCAGCTTGGGATCCTCAACCCCGACCTCATTACCGAAGGGGTTGACCCCGACTATGACGTGGTCGACGGTCAGATCGTGCGGTCGATACAAGAGGAGGAGGTCGGCGAAGGGGCTGAGGAGCACGAACCGTCGGGGGGCAATCCAGTCGACTAGATTATTGTTTACTTGCTTGGCCTGCGAGCTATTTTTCTTCTGATGTTTCTTGCCCGGCCTGCGTGCCAGAGGCTTCTAATATGTTTGTAACCTTTGTACAATGGGCTTTGCAAGGTATTAATACTTTTTTGTTGTGCTTATCTATATGTGAGATGTTTGCATGTTTGATATACTTTACTTATTTTTGTCTAAGTAATTTGTTGATTTTGGGAGTTTTGCTCGACTTCGACGATCCTCGACCGTGTGGGGAACTGATCGGGTTGTCGGAGATGTATTCTAACCTTCAACAAGGCTAAGAGCTCGGTCGAGGTCTTAACCTCGTGGCGTGAACTTCCCATTGTGAGCTGGGCGTTCTGCCTAACTGGTACGGCAACGACGGAGCTCGATCTAGGTATCCTTGTCGGACCAAAGGTCTCCGCGCACACACAATGCGGACTTTGATCATCGTGTCTTATATAGAGGTGTCGCGCATGTACCTCAGTGCGCCCCCGTAATCGCGACGTTGGGGTGTCACGGGCAGTGTCTAACTGTAGTATTGCTTGAGTTTCTCAGCATTCCATGGTCGAGCAAGTTCCTCCCCGTGTAGATTTTCGAGGAAGTAGGCTCCTGACCCCGTCTTCGCGCGGACGTGGTACGGGCCCTCCCAGTTCGCGACGAGTTTGCCTTCTTGCGAATCTTTCTGGTTCCTTCGTAGGACGAGGGTGCCTACCTGAAAATCACGCTTAATAACTTTTCTGTTATAACGTAAAGTTATTTTTTGTTTAAGTGAGGCTCCCTGGAGAGATGCGTCCGTTCTTGTCTCCTCGACAAAGTCGAGCTCTTCCCTTAGGGCCTCGCTGTTTGTCTCTTTGTTGAGGAGTGCTTCCGTCCTCCTCGAGGGTTCCCTGATCTCCACGGGGATCACCACTTCTGTTCCGTAGGTCAGACGGAAGGGGGTCTCCCCGGTCGTGGAATGTGGGGTTGTTCGGTAGGCCTAGAGGATGCTGTGTAGCTCCTCAACCCACCAGTGTTTGGCGTCGCTGAGTCCGCACTTCAATCCTCAGAGGATCACCCTATTTTTTGCTTCGTCCTGCCCATTCGTTTGAGGGTGTTCGATCAACATGAAGTGCTGCTTCGTGCCCAGTTTGGTGACGAAGTCTTGGAAGTTCCTGTCGATGAACTGTGTCCCGTTGTCTGTGACGATTGCTTGGGGCACGCCGAACCGAGTGAGGATATTCCTCTTGTAGAAGCGAAGTATATTGAAGGTCGTGATCTTGGCCAAGACTTCCGCCTCAATCCATTTCGTGAAATAGTCCACGCCGATGATGAGGTATTTGTTCTGGTAAGACCCCACGACGAAAGGTCCGAGGATATCTATCCCCCACCACCACCACAAACGGCCATGGGGATGACAGTGTTTTGAGCTCGTTGGGAGGAGCAAGGTGCATATCCCCGTGTCGCTGGCACCTGTCGCACTTCTTAACGTGCTCCTTTGCATCGTATTGCATAGTGGGCCAGTAATACCCTACCCGCAGTGCTTTGCGGGCCAAGGATTGCCCACCAAGGTGTTGGGCGTTGATCCCCTCGTGAATCTCTTTGAGTATGCCGGGTACCCTGTTCTCTTCAACGCACCGGAGAAGTGGGATTAAAAATCTGCTGCGGTATAGTTTGTCCTCGACTATCGTGTATGAGCACGCCCGTTGTTTGACCATCCCCTCTTCCTTGGGATCTTCGGGGAGCTTGCCCGTCGTGAGATATTCGTACACCGGGGTCATCCAACAGTTGGCGTCCCCATGGCGTTTACATCTGTCGTCGGAGCGGGTTTGTCGATGCTCGGGTGAGCAAGTACTTCCTGGATGATGGACTTGTTTCCGCCTTTCTTCTTCGTACTCGCCAGCTTGGACAGAATATCTGCCTGGGTATTGTGCTCGCTTGGGATGTGGGTCACTTCCGCAAAGGCAAAATTCCTCATCTTTTCCCTTACCAAGGTTAAGTACTCGATGAGGCAGTCGTTCTTAGCCTGGTATTCTCCCAGAATCTGGGAGGCCACGAGCTGGGAGTCGGTGAAGATCTTGACCTCTTTGGCGCCGAGATTCTCGGCCAACCGTAGCCCGGCGAGGAAAGCCTAGTATTCTGCCTGGTTGTTCGATGTCGGGAAGGACAACTCGAGAGAGACCTCGATCAGGGTACCTTCCTCGTTTTTGAGGATGATGCCTGCCCCGCTTCCCTTCGAGTTGGATGCCCCGTTAACGTAGGTTGTCCATTTTTGGGCTCTGTTGGTCGAAAGTTTCGAGACGGTCATCTCTGCCACGAAGTCGGCCAGCACTTGAGCTTTTAGGGCTTTCCTCCCCTCGTACTGGATGTCGAATTCGGCGAGCTCCAACGACCATCTGAGCATCCTTCCTGCCATATCTAGTCGACCGAGGAGTTGTCTTATCGGCTGCTCGGTTCTTACCACGATAGTGTGGGCCAAGAAGTAAGGACACAGTCTTTGGGCCGCGGTGACTAGGGCCAGGGCTACCTTTTCGATCTGCTGGTATCTTAGCTCGGGGCCTTGGAGGGCTTTACTGGTGAAGTAAATTGGTTTCTGTCCGTAAGGGGTTTCCCGAATGAGGACAGCGCTGACCGCTTCGCTCATGATGGTGAGATACAAGAAAAGTGTCTCCCCGTTCTCTGGCCTCGAGAGGACCGGGGGTTATGACAGCACTTGTTTGAGATGGAGGAGTGCCTGTTTTTACTCCTCGCTCCACTCAAAAGTGGCTTTTTGACGAAGAAGCTTGAAAAATGGGAGTGCGTATTGAGTTGATGTGGCGACGAAGCAGGAGAGGGCGGTTAGCATCCCGTTCAGCGATTGTATTAATTTCTTCGAGTTTGGGGTAGGGATCTCGGAGAAAGCCCTACACTTGTCGGGGTTTGCCTCGATTCCTCTCTCCGTGAGGTAGAAACCGAGGAATTTTCCCGCCCGAACACCAAAGGTACACTTGTCGGGATTGAACCTCATACGACATCCCCTCGCTGTGTCGAACACCTTCTTGAGATGAGCAGCATGGTCGACTTCCTCTGTAGATTTGACGATCATGTCGTCTATGTAGACCTCGAGCATTTTACCGATCTCTGCCCAGAAGACTTTGTTCATCATCCGTTGGTAGGTCGCACCGGCGTTCTTCAGACCGAAGGGCATTACATTGTAATAGTAGTTTTCGGACTCGGTCATGAAGGCGGTATGTTGTTTGTCAGCTTTGTCCATGGGGATTTGGTTGTACCTCGAGTAAGCGTCCATGAAGGACAATAGCTTGAAACCTGCAGAGTTGTCGACCTGCTGGTCGATGTTAGGCAAAGGGTAAGAATCGTTCGGCCATGCCCGATTTAGATCAGTGTAGTCAACGCACATCCTCCATTTTCCATTATTCTTTTTGACGTGTACAACATTGGACAACCAGGTTGTGTACCTGACCTCCGAAATAAAATTTGCCTCTAGGAGGTCTTTTACAGCTTTTTCAGCAGCCTCTGCTTTCTCGGGAGACTGCCTACGCTTACGTTAAACTACAGCCCTAGAGGCCGGGTCTACGGTGAGCTGGTGGAAGGCGACCTCGGGGTCAAGGCCGGGCATCTCGGAGGCGCTCCATGCAAACAGATCGGCGTTCTTTCGGAGACATGCTGTTAGTTCTTGGATTGGCTGGAATTTTGGTAAAACAAAGTATATTCAATGTTGATGTCTAGGTACTGATGTTGCAACATTGAGATTTAACACTAGGCTGTGTTAAGTAATTAATTTGCTGAAGTTGGATGTCTGATGTCACATAGGCGATGTTATGACATTAGATCTGCAGAATTAATAACATCAGGTTGTGATGTTGTTAGGGTTGCGTGTTAGCTGGAATTGTGGAGAGCAAGCTGTCGCATTGGATGCGAATATCTTGGGATAGATATTTTCTGCTGCATAGGAGATCTGGTGCAGATTTGTAGGAGATTTAAAAGGTTGAATATTTAAAAAGATTTTAGGAGAAAATATGTTTTAAATATTCGGTTTTAAATAACAAATCTGGGAGATATTGTAGCAGGTCCAAGACCAATTCAAGGAGCTATATAAAGCGCACAAGACCAAAGGAAAAAGGGACAGAAAACATTCAGAAGATCAGGAGCTGGAGGCTTAGTATCTAGAGTTTGTTTAGAGTGCTTATATTTACACTATTCTAGGGTTGAATAGGTGTGGTGTTTCTGTCATCTCTAGAAGCTATGAAGCAATAGAGAGTGGTTGCTTGATCGAAGCTAGGAAGCAAGATCAAAGGTGTCTCGAAGAGGTTGTTCTTTGAGTGTTTTAGGGATTGATTGGTGTTCTCATACCTAGGTGGTTTCTTAGGTAGGAAGTCATTAGTAGAGTATAAGTTTAGGAGATTGTCAACGGGTTGTTGAGTCTGTAAATTATATCTACAAGTAGTGAATTCCATCCCTGGCTTGGTAGCCCCCAGACGTAGGTAGTTAGAACGAACTGGGTGAACAATTCTTTGTGTTGCTTTGTTACTGTTATTGCTGTCCATTATGCAGAGTGTGTTGTTGTGACATTGCACCTTAACATCACACGTCTGATACCAGAATTTCAATTGGTATCAGAGCAGGCATCCTGTTTGTCTCTGGGTGAGATCTAGGGAAGTTACTTTCTGGTGTAAAGATGGACAAAGAAGTTGGAGGATTCGTCAACAGACCCCCTATTTTGGATGGATCCAATTATGATTATTGGAAGCCAAGGATGACTACCTTCTTAAAATCCTTGGATAGCAGGGCATGGAAGGCCATTATTAAAGAGTGGAAAGCACCTGTTGTGTGTGAGAAAGATGATGCTGGCAAAGATAAAGAAGACACCTCTAAGCCAAAGCCAGAAGAAGAGTGGACCAAGGAGGAAGATGAGCTCGCCCTTGGAAATTCCAAAGCTCTAAATGCAATCTTCAATGGAGTGGATAAGAATATTTTCAGGTTAATTAATACCTGTGAGGTTGCTAAGGAAGCGTGGGATATTTTGAAGGCCACTCATGAAGGTACATCTAGAGTTAAAATGTCAAGACTTCAGATTTTAACATCAAAATTTGAAAGTCTAAAGATGAAGGACGATGAGACTATTCATGACTTCCACATGAATGTTCTGGAGCTGGCTAATGCATCCAGTGCTCTTGGTGAGAAAATGTCAGATGAAAAGCTTGTAAGGAAGATCCTTAGATCCCTTCCTAAGAAGTATAAGATGAAGGTTACTGCCATTGAAGAATCACAAGACATCAACAAGATAAGAGTTAATGAGCTCATTGGATCTCTTCAAACTTTTGAGCTTGGGTTGAATGAGGAAGAACCAGAAAAGAAGCCAAAGAGTATAGCCCTGGTGTCAAATGATGAAGAAGAAAAAGGAAAGAGTTCTGAATCCCAGGAGGATCTATCTCAGGCCATAATTATGTTGGGAAGACTGTTCAACAAAGTGTTCAAGAGAATGAATAATAACTCCAGGCCTAATGTCAAGAACATATCTTCTGACACCAGCAAGTCAAAAGAGAAGGATGAAGAGAAAACTGCCCAAGATAAAGGAGTTCAGTGCTTTGAGTGTGAAGGGTATGGACATGTCAAGAAAGAGTGTCCCACCTTCTTGAAAAAGCAGAAGAAGGGCATGACAGTTTCCTGGTCTAACTCTGATAGTGAAAGTGAAGGTGAGTCAGCAAAGCATGTTAGAGCTTTAACAGGAACTGTTGTCTCTGATGATGATTCCAGTGATGGAGAAATAATGTATGAGGAACTAGCATCTACCTATCAAGAGTTGTGTTTAAAAAGTGCTTAAATTTGTCAAGAAAACAAGTGCCACAAGCAACAGATTGCTCAGCTAGAGGATGCAAAAGTTGATCTGGAAAATGAAGTTGTACTAGTTAGAGCTCACCTTGATCAAATGACCAAGTCTGTTAGGATGCTGAGCTGTGGTACAGACACACTTGACAAGATACTACAGTCAGAAAAAGCTGCTGGAGACAAAGCTGGGATAGGTTATGTGGCTGAGGATAAGGGAACTTCAGAAGAAAGCACTTCAGGTTCAAAGAAGGAAGTGTCAGAACTTTTGTCTCAAACAAAGAGACAGGATCCTACACCTAAGAAAGTTGATGTTTCACAACCCAAGAAGATTGAGAAGAAGACTAGTTCTAATCAGAAGAGAGTGCAGCCACAAGGAGCTAGTCAGTATATGCCCCAACAATACCACAAGAGCATGCAAGCTGCTCAGCTCAAACAACACATGTCTCATCAGGTGTATCAACATCAGGGGTATGGTTACACCAATGATGTTCCTCATATCTATGGAAGAAGAAAGTCACACCATCATGGGAGACAATCCAGGAAACAGCATTCTCAGTCTTCTTATGGAAGAAGAGACCGGCATAATAGAAGGCAAGCCAGTTATGGTAGGAGGAGACCACATTATGGATGGCAGCCTAAGCAATCTCATCATGGCAGAAGATTTAGAGATGAAAGGGTGAGATGTTATTATTGTGGAAGGTTTGGACATATGCAGTACTCGTGCTACAAGCTGCATGGATACCCTCAGCCTCAAAACAGATGGAGAGAGTACAGGCCTAAAGTTGTTAAACAATGGGTACCTAAGGAGAAGGTGAAGTGCTTATTGGCTCACTTGGCTGACAAAGAGTTTAAAGAAGGAACATGGTATTTTGACAGTGGGTGTTCCAAACACATGTTTGGATGTAGATCCATGTTTGCTGAATTTAGACCTTGCCCCTCTCTTGAAGTTATATTTGGCAATGGAGAAAAAGGTGTTGTTGCAGGAGTTGGGAAAGTGAAAGGTGATGGTAGACCTGAACTTGACAATGTTCTATTTGTCAGTGGTTTAAATGCAAATTTGATCAGCATAAGCCAGTTGTGTGACGAAGGTTACAAGGTAAACTACACCAAAGATAAGTGTGTGGTTTCTGACGAGCAGAATCAGGTTGTTATGAAGGGTGCCAGAACCAAAGATAACTGCTATCAGTGGATTTCTCTTGAAGAAGATTCAACTAATGATGTTCTAGTTGATGTTAAAACATCAGACTATGATGTCTTGATGATGAAAGGTCACTCAGAGTTAATGAGTCCTGATGTGAATTTTTTAAAAGAAAAGTCTTTATGGAGAGAAAACATTAGTGATTGGTCTTTAAAAGGTACTCAAAATCAGGCGCCTTACCATATTGATTCTACATCAAGATTTATCAAAGGGCTCTCATCTCAACGATTCGTCTCCCTCAACATAATAGAAAAACCCTCTCTAAACCTAGTCTGTTACAAAGGAACGATGTCTTCCCCATCCAAGAACTCTGGAACTGCTCATGTACGAACTAAGGTTTCTTCGCACAAAGAGCACATTCCTATGGCACTTCCCGAGTCAGGTAACTCAAAACCCTCAACCAAGATGAATAGAACTGAAACTGGGTCATCATCCTCTCATGCGGTTGAGGAGAAGTATGATGTAGACATGCATTTGGAGCAGATTGCCACCAAAATCCTTGAGAAGGGAATACGTGTGAAAGGGATTTTTGTCCCTTTAAGGCAAATGCCTGCTGAACAGGTGGGCTCTCAAAGTGAGGACACAAACTTTCAAAGACTGGCCTTATCTGTGACTCAAGACGCTGAAGGAGGGAGTAAAGAAGAAAATCTTGAAGATACTGATGATGTCAGAACATCATCCCCTAGGAATGAAAGTCACAAGCGTAAAGGGAAGGATCAGGTTGAGGTTATAGAGATTGAGGACTCATCTGATGATGATACAACTAGTAATGCAAGAAGAAGGGAGGATAAGAAAAGGACTTCAGTTACAGACTCTCCCAAGTCGTGGAGCAAAGTTGCCAAGTCTGGCAAGAAGAGGAGAATCAGGGAAGAGTCAGATTCTGAGTGTGATGTTCAAGACATCAACCCTATAATGAACAGAGCTGCTGATCAAGTGCTTGATAACATCTCATCTCACTGTGCCAGAAGTGCATCCATGTGGAATTGTGTGAGCCAAAGAAGGATAGCTCTGGAAAGAGAGGTTGTAGCAGATGACTTAGAGTCTACTGTAATTGTAGATCTAATTAAGTTTGTTGGTCTCATAAAGACTATGTCAGGGTTGACTAATTGCTATGATAGACTGGTTAAAGAATTCATAGTTAATATTCCTGAGTCGATAAATGACAGCAAGAGCCTAACTTTCAGAAGAGTTACCATCAGGGGTAAGTGTGTCTGGTTCTCTCCTAAGGTGATCAATGCCTACTTAGGAAGAAGTGAGGAAGAGTATGGAGAATTAGAAGTCTCCAATAATGTTATATGCAAAGAAATCACTGCTGGTCAGGTAGATGTTTGGCCCGTAAAAGGAAAGCTGTTAGCCAGTTTGTTGAGTGTCAAATATGATATTCTGCACAGAATAGGTGCTGTCAACTGGGTTCCTACTAATCATAAGACCACAATTTCTATTGGATTGGGGAAGATAATTTATGCAGTTGGGACAAAGCAAAGAATTGACTATGGCTCCTACATCTATGATCATACTATTAAACATGCTGCTACAAATGTTGTGAAGATGCCCATTGCTTTTCCCTTTCTTATTTGTGGGATTATCTTGTCTCAACATCCTGGAATTCTACAGCATTCAGATGTTGTTTGCAAAAGGAAGTCTGCCTTGTCAGTCCATTACAAGTTGTTTGAAGGGAAACATGTTCCTGACAGTGTCAAGACATCTGCTTCAACATCACAACAGTCACCAGCCAAGACTGGGTTGATTACAGAACTAGAGGAGGCTTGCAAAGAGTTAGATGAAGTCATAAGAGTTAGTACTGAAAGGAAACAAAAATTTGAAAAACTTGTCATGACTCTGAGACTGGCAGTAAAGGAAGGTGAAGCAGCCAACACAAGTAAGGATGTTGATGATGGACCTGGTGTAAGTGCCAATGATGATGAATAAGATGATGATGATCTCAGCTTAGATGATTCAAGCTTTTAATGTTTGCCTTCTTATTTAATAGTGTTAGTTTTATTTTCTGTCTTTGTTTCAGCACTTAATGTGCTTGGTTATGTAATTTGAAGATTGTGCTGTTATATGCACCTTTTATGTTTTTCATTCTATGATTTGTTTTGCCTGGTTGCTAACTGTGAGGCTAACAATGAGAGCTAGGCTGTACTGACTGTAGTTAATAGGGCTTCTAATTGAAGCTTGCCTAATTGTGGCTAAAAAGGGGGAGATGGTAGTCAAGAGAGTCAAGAGTATCAAAGAATGCCAAATGCTGATGCAGATATTAAGGGGGAGTTATTGACAGCTGCTATGATGGTTGTTGCATTGAGGGGGAGTGCTCATTGCTGCTAATAATGAAATATGTGCAGCTGTTTGAAGATTGTAGTTGAAGATTGATATATGCTGAAGTGAATTGAAGATTGATATATGCTGAAGTGGTTATGCTGAAGTGTATTTGTGAGCAGCAGAGTTTTGAAGAAAAAATGTTACTGCTGATGCTGCTGCTTGGAGTTTCAAATTATTGATTGACGTTTTTTCCGCTGCTGAAGTCTCTGAAGATGCAGCGTGCAGAGATTGTTTTAGACAAAATTAGCCAAAGAGGGAGATTGTTAGTTCTTGGATTGGTTGGAATTTTGGTAAAACAAAGTATACTCAATGTTGATGTCTAGGTACTGATGTTGCAACATTGAGATTTAACACTGGGCTGTGTTAATTAATTAATTTGCTGAAGTTGGATGTCTGATGTCACATAGGTGATGTTGTGACATTAGATCTGCAGAATTAATAACATCAGGTTGTGATGTTGTTAGGGTTGCGTGTTAGCTGGAATTGTGGAGAGCAAGTTGTCTCATTGGGTGCGAATATCTTGGGATAGATATTTTCTGCTGCATAGGAGATCTGGTGCAGATTTGTAGGAGATTTAAAAGGTTGAAGATTTAAAAAGATTTTAGGAGAAAATCTGTCTTAAATATTCAGTTTTAAATAACAAATCTGGGAGATATTGTAGTAGGTCCAAGACCAATTCAAGGAGCTATATAAAGCGCACAAGACCAAAGGAAAAAGGGACAGAAAACATTCAGAAGATCAGGAGCTGGAGGCTTAGTATCTAGAGTTTGTTTAGAGTGCTTATATTTACAATATTCTAGGGTTGAATAGGTGTGGTGTTTCTGTCCTCTCTAGAAGTTGTGAAGCAATAAAGAGTGGTTGTTTGATCGAAGCTAGGAAGCAAGATCAAAGGTGTCTCGAAGAGGTTGTTCTATGAGTGTTTTAGGGATTGAGTGGTGTTCTCATACCTAGGTGGTTTCTTAGGTAGGAAGTCATTAGTAGAGTATAAGTTTAGGAGATTGTCAACGGGTTGTTGAGTCTGTAAATTATATCTACAAGTAGTGAATTCCATCCTTGGCTTGGTAGCCCCCAGACGTAGGTAGTTAGACCGAACTGGGTGAACAATTCTTTGTGTTGCTTTGTTACTGTTATTGCTGTCCATTGTGCAGAGTGTGTTGTTGTGACATTGTACCTTAACATCACACGTCTGATACCAGAATTTCACATGCCTTCAGTTGTGTCTTCGCCAGGTCGGGGAGTCTTGCGCCTATCTTCACGATTCGGTCGGGGTCGTCTCCAAGGGCGACGAGCTCAAAATCTCCGTTTGGGATGGGGCGCGCTGGGTAGAGAGGCTGCCCGTTGTCTCCTACCTGGAGGCCCTGGTCAGCTTCTTCCTATTCGCCAGGGAATTTGCTGTCAAGGTCGACCGCGTTGATGCGCGGGAGTGTCTTCTGGTCAGCGTCTGGGGAGGACTTCGCTTTCTTCTTGCGCCTGGCGCCGATGGAACTCAGACCTTTGGTTACGGCATCAAATCATCTTTTAGCCGCGCCTATGTCCCCGTGCATCGTAACGACCCGGCCCCTGGCCATGTAGTACTTCATCTTGAGGTGGACCGTTGATGGCACTGCTGTGAGTTCGGCCAGGGTGGTCCTCCCGAGGATGCAGTTGTAGAGGGATGGGCAGTCTACAACCAAGAAGCAGGTCTTGACTTGGCGAGCAGTGTCTTCGGTCCCGAACGAGACCATCAGTTAAACATAGCGCCACGGTCTGGTGGTGGTGTCGTTGAACCCCTGCAAATCTGAGCCCACGTACGGGTGTTGGTGCGGTATAGCGCCAAGCAACAAAAAGATTTGGAAGTATTTTTCCGGGAATTTATCGTGTCCACAGAGATCGGTGCTACTGAACTGCCATTCGACAATTTAATTGTTAACGAGTTTAAGTTTAAATGGTTTAAAGTGTAAATGCGGAAAAGTAAATAAGAACATAAGAAAATTCATTCATCAGAGAGAAAAGACTTATCAAGCATGTATATATTCCACTCGTCACAGACTTAAACTTTTAGGCCAGTTACACTCAACTTACAATACTCCTCAATATCACCCAGTATCGCTCACAATAGTGTTCATCTCTGACACACCGAGCTGAGAAACAACCGTATCACTCTCTTCGTCACTCTCGCGCACGAAGCCTCGAAATACCGAAGGCATTTAAGTTCCGACACCCATACGGATTGTTAGCCCTAAATCTATCTCTAGCTTCCAGAAACTAACAGATAATCATCCTTAATCGAAGTTTGTGAAGTTTATCTCTAACACGACCCAAACCCCGCGCATAAAGCAAAAATCAAGAACAATCACCAATAGAGATTTGTAAAGCAAATTAAATATAACATCATGATCAACAAATATACATAAGATCAAAATAAAAACATATACAAAACCCAACATAGAAGAAATTACAAAGAGAAGAGAGAAGAGAAACCAAACATTTCTTGGTTTGTCAACACCAATCGACGAGAGATTCGACTCCAGATCATCCAAATGCAAGCTCCCATGATGTTTTCTAAGCTAATCCAATGAAAAAATGAAGTTTGATGAAGTTTGGATAAAAAAATATCCAACCCAACCCCTAAAAAATCTATTTTTCCACTATTTATGGACTGTCAAAGTCGCAGACCGCGCTAAGCGCGCCCTAAAAAATTGTTAAACCGCCTTAAAAGCGCGTTAAGCGGGCTCGGAGCGCGCTAAGCGCGCTACTCGCTGGAATTTGCTCCTTCTGTGGGAGTGCGCTCCTAGCATGCTTCCTGGGCTAGGAGCGCGCTCAGCACGCTCCTAGCATGCTTGAAAATCCAAAGCTTGCTTTCTTCATAACTTTTGAACCGTAATTCCGTTTTTTGCCCGGTTCGAAGCGTTGGAAAGCTTATTCAATGCTCTATACAACAATGGAAAAATCTCATTGCTTGAATACCTACAAAAATGAGCTAAAATCAATTAAACTCAATGATATTTACATGAATCGCAATATATACACTAAAATGTAAACTATACGCATTTATCAACAAAACAGGGTTTATTCGTATGATATTTAACAAAAAGCAACGATAAGTGCAACAAAACATATATACAAAAATAGCTACAATTTGCACTTATCTACTCTCCCCAACTTACATAATTGTTTGTCCTCAAACAAAGCCAACATCAAAAGGAACAAAAGCGAAATCCAAGAAATCACGCAACAATAAGTTTTTTACAAACAAAAACAAATGCAATGGTTCAATCGAAAATGGTACACACAAAGTAAATACTTACCACTAAACTTCAACGATAACATAATCACGAAACACATGTTAAATACAAAAGTTATGCCAAACATTCTAAAATAACACAAGTTCAAATGTGAATCACACCTAGCAAAAACAATCATCGGTAAATGAAAAACACAAAATGAAGGATTTTTCACTCACTCAACAATCTTGTAAACAAAAGACTAAATTATGCAATCATCCAAAAATCATGCTGAAAACACAAAAGCAAGAATCAAAAGGACTTTCAGGGCTGTAATGTGGTCGGGTGAACAAACAAGGGGTAATTCCTAAAGCTAATCGAAACAAAAACTTGCCTAAACCTAAGGGAGTGATCAACTCACAAAAGTTCAAATGCAAAATTTCAATCAAACTTCTTCCAAAATCCCAAGTGTTACACCAAACACATAGAACTTATTAGCACAACATTATTCTACTCTTTTTGTTTTTCTTTTTCAAAGCTTTTTCAAATTTTTCTTTCTTTTTCTTTTCTTTTCTTTTATTTTCTTTTCTTTTTCATATTTTTCTCTTTTTTCTTTTCTTTTTCAACCTCATAGCAACCAATAACATAAGTGAGAAAACATTGCTCTCCCCAACTTGAATTCAACCACATCATCATGTGAATACTCCCTACTTTCTAAGGCAAGGTAAAAATTCATACAACAACACAAAGTTGAGGGTCCAAGAAAAAACAACAATCAAGATCCACACAAAAAATGAATTTGACACTCATAGACAAGAATCAAACTCAAACAACATGGATAATGACCAAAGGCTCAAAGGGTTTACAAACGATCACACACTCACAAGGTGAATTGACTATTTGGCTAGGTAGTTGTGCTCAAAATGAAACAAGTGCCTTAATCCTTTTCATGCTTTCAAATAATCAACACAAACAAAAGATTAAGCATAATAAAGTCCAGTTAAAACAAGAATATTGGTACTCCGAGCATATATAAACAATGGAAGGCTTCCTCACAAAAAGGGTGGAAACTAAAGTGATTCACATACGAACAAGTATACAAAAGAATGAATGGCATAGAAGTTGTAAAAAGCCTAAGTATCGTGAATATGCTAAAGTCAAGAAAGCGATAAACACATACCTTGAACGTGTACACAACTTTAAACACTATCATCACCACACATTCGCAAGTTGAAACAATCAAAATCGGAAAAACACCGAATGCGACTTCAAGCAATCGGACCAAAATTTGAGTCCAAACAACAACAAAAGAATTAGAAAATTACTAATAATTACTATTATATAAGGCCTTGGTGGAAGTGGGAAGAAGGGGGAACCAAGTGAACAATTAAAAGAATTCACTGGCTCAGCACAGCAGAGCGCGCTAAGCGTCCAGGCCCGCGTTAAGCGCGCTACACCAGAACCACAAAAACCAGTACAACAACAAGGTTATGGTGTAGGCCTCCACTTAACACCTACACAATCTCATATACAAAAATTGGTCCAGAAAGACCGGGTGAAAATGAATTAAACAAGTTGTAAAGTGAAGATTTGGGAATTTTACGAACAATCCGAGTACAACTTGTTTAATGAATGTTCACCACACTACCTACGCTATAATGAAAAAGTAATAATGGAACAAAAAACGATAAAACATGCTTGTTTTACGTCGTAAGCTCGACGCCTATTATTTATACACACTTCTCCAAGTTGCCTCTTTACACGGTTAGCGCCTACTGACGACGAAACCTAACCAAACACTTAGCAAACGTGAAGAGAAACAAACATATACACTAAATTTACAAGTATGTAAAACATGTAAAATTCACAAATATGGTATACATATACAAGTATCAATATCAACAAGTGAAAATAGACAATATATACGATATCTACAAAACTCAAAAACAAAGAAACTATCGCAATGCGATCCAATAAAAACACCAATCCCCGGCAACGGCGCCATTTTGTTGGTGCGGTATAGCGGCAAGCAACAAAAAGATTTGGAAGTATTTTTCTTGGAATGTATCTTGTCCACAGAGATCGGTGCTACTGAACTGCCGTTCGACAATTTAATTGTTAACGAGTTTGGGTTTAAATGGTTTAAAGCATAAATGCGGAAAAGTAAATAAGAACATAAAAAAATTCATTCATCAGAGAGAAAAGACTTATCAAGCATGTATATATTCCACTCGTCACAGACTTAAACTTATCGACCAGTTACACTCAACTTACAATGCTCCTCAATATTACCCAATATCCCTCACAATAGTGTTAATCTCTAACACACCGGGCTGAGAAACAACCGTATCACTCTCTTCGTCACTCTCGCGCACGAAGCCTCGAAACGGAAGGCATTTAAGTTCCGACACCCATACGGATTGTTAGCCCTAAATCTATCTCTAACATCCAGAAACTAACAGATAATCATCCTTAATCGAAGTTTGTGAAGTTTATCTCTAACACGACCCAAACCCCGCGCATAAAGCAAAAATCAAGAACAATCACCAATAGAGATTTGTAAAGAAAATTAAATATAACACCATGATCAACAATTATACATAAGATCAAAATAAAAACATATACAAAACCCAACATAGAAGAAATTACAAAGAGAAGAGAGAAGAGAAACCAAACATTTCTTGGTTTGTCAACACCAATCGACGAGAAATTCGACTCCAGATCATCAAAATGCAAGCTCCCATGATGTTTTCTAAGCTAATCCAATGAAAAAATGAAGTTTGATGAAGTTGGGATAAAAAATATCCAACCCATCCCCTAAAAAATATGTTTTTCCACTATTTATGGACTGTCAAAGTCGCAGACCGCGCTAAGCGCGCCCTAAAAAATCGTTAAACCGCCTTAAAAGTGCGCTAAGCGAGCTCGGAGCACGCTGCTCACTGGAATTTACTCCTTCTGTGGGCTAGGAACTTTTGAACCGTAATTTTGTTTTTCGCCCAGTTCGAAGCGTTGGAAAGCTTATTCAATGCTCTATACAACAGTGGCAAAATCCCACTGCTTGAATACCTACAAAAATGGGCTAAAATAAGTTAAACTCAATGATATTTACACGAATCGTAATATATACACTAAAATGTAAACTATACGTATTTATAAACAAAACAGGGTTTATTCGTATGATATTTAACAAAAAGCAACGATAAGTGCAACAAGACATATATACAAAAATAGCTACAATTTGCACTTATCAACGGGGTCAGGTTCCTCTCGTTGAGCTGGAGGGTCCCGAACAGGTGGACGTACATGATGTCGACCGAACTTCCCTGGTCAACAAGTATCCTGCGAACGTCAAAGTTTGCCATCTGTGCCCTGACCAAGAGGGGAATGGTGGCGTTGGGAGCTCCACCTGGCAGCTCTTCGAGATAGAAAGTAATGGGATTTAACTTCCCCTATACCTTCTCGAGAGTGGTGGTCTTTGTCGAGGTTGCGGACTCCAGTTCGTCGAACTTTTGCTTGATCGAACCAACTGACACCTTCTCGTAGCCCCCTCTGGAGATGACCATCGTCCGGGGGAAACCTTCCCAGGTACTTCGGGCAGCGACAGAGTCCTCGTGGGGGAAGTTTGCCCACATCTGGCGGACTGCCTCTTGGCCCTCGATGCCCTCGGGAATGTAAAAGTCCTCGGGTATGTCATACCCAAAATTTTGACCACTAAGATTCCCCATCATTCTGAAAATCATCATCACAATATGGATGAACCATCATACCTCATTAGTCTCCCCAAAGATGGGTGAGCATCCACTACAATCAAACTTAGGGTTTCAAGCCATCTCAGAGCTCTTAGTCAAAGGATCAATCAAGGAATGACATGATCTTCAACTTGTCTAAACCTCTCAAATATCCATAATGGATCAAGAGTACTCCCACCTCAAGAATCTAGTACAAATTTGCAACATTCCAAGTGGATTAAACCCCAAGATCGCCAGTGTCACCAAATTAGGGTTTTGGTCGACTGGAGCCTCCAGATGGAAATTTTCCTCTGGGCATGAGCCAAAGGCTTCAAAGCACAACCTAATATGCTCCAAGGGACATCATGAACCCAACCATCAAGTCAATTTAGCCTCAGGGGATGCATTCATCAAAAATTAGGAATTAGGGTTTCTTGACCTAATTCACCCATAAGTTGACTTTTGGGACAAAACATGAGCCAATACCTCAAGACATGATTTGAGGGTCTCTAACACACTACATTGATCCATTTGCAACAATGGATTGATCCAAGAAGCTTGGTCAACAAGTTTCAAATTCATCAGAACCACTATTAGGGTTTCACGGGAAAAGTCAACGGTGTCTTTGACTTTTGACCTAGGCATGCTCCCAAACCTTGGGACATGATTCAATACACCCTATAACACCCATGGAACATGTCCATCAAGTTTGGTTTAGGTCAAGGACTTAATTTCTTAGAGGATCGTACAGTTTGGAGTTCATCTGACAAAAAGTCAACTGTGCACAAAAGTCAACTTTGACTTTTTGAGATTTTTCACAATTATGGTTCTTTGACCCTAAAATGATGTTAATGTGTGATTGGGATCATCATTCATCAAGAAAAATCAAGAAAAGTGGGATAACTTGTAAAAGGGGTAACCCTAAAAAACTTAGAAATTTTCTAAGTTATAGAACAAAGTGGCTAGGGTACCAACTTCCAAGGATCATAACTTGAGATCCAAGCGACCATTTGGGCTGATCCAAAGATGGATTTGTAGCTCTCATAGCATACTTTAAAAGTGTCAACTACACATCATTCCAATTCATCATGGATTTTGAGTTATGGTTGGATCAAAATGGCTGAAAACATGAAATGTCACTTTTTCCAACACTTGGTGAAATTTTCACTAAGTCAGAATCTGTTTCGCTTTTTCCAAAATGTAGGGGAATTTTTCACTTGGATCCAAAAAGTATTAGAATAAACTATGATCACACATATGTTATATCATATGAGAGCTTTCCAAAATAGCAAAGAACCCCTTCAAACTCAACCTGAGCTAAGAGTTATGACAGTGGCAACATGCCTTGCTGCAACTGTCATAACAAGGCAGATTTGTGCATTTTGCTCAATATGGGAAATTTGTGCAAATGACAAACAAGTTTATCCATCTGAACACCTCAGGGGGATACCAAGAAGGGACAAACACTGATCCATCAGCCTCCCAAGTCCTTGGAACAAAAAGTAGCATGCCAAACCTAGAAATGCCTAAAAGAGGGACAAGACTCCAATTTTGGTTTGGAGCATTTAATGGATGCACCAAGGTGGCATGGACTGAGCCCTTTCCAACTAATTCAGTCAAGACTTATCCAAGAACTAGGGAACCAGCAGCCTGTGCTCAAACCTCTAGTCAATGGCTAGAGGAGACTTGGATTCCTATTGATTAACATTTGCCAAACCTCTGCTGCAGTTGCCATTCACTATTGCTTGCAAAAGAAACTTGATCTACTATAAATAGAGCTCATTTGTGCTCAGTTTGAGTACACCAAAGCCATCAAACAGATGTTTTCCTCAAAATCTCTTCCTTCACTCCAAAATTGCCTTCCAAAGCAAGTCACTATCAGGTTTTGAGTTTGAGAGCAATTCCAACCAAACCAATCATACACACACCTCATAAACATCATATAGAAGTGATCCAAACAGTCACATAACATCTGTAACACCAAAATCACAAAATCACTTGCCAACTGTTCATGTTCTTGACAAAGGTGCAGTTGAGGTACCATCTCAAGTTTCAGCTTGTTTTAAACCACTCCAAGCATTCAGACACGTCACTTGGCACCTAAGGAAGCTGTGCAAATCATTGGAACCAGCTTGCAACACCTCTAACATAAAACACGATCACCAGCTGCAAGAGGTAGGCCTGAGCTCTTCTAACTCTATGATCCATGCATATTTTGCTGCACAATAATTTGGCCATATGTTTATAATCATGCATAGAGTGTTTACCCTCAATCAATTGCTTTGTTTGAATCGTGTATGGAATTTCTGAGCCTTCATACAAATTTTAGGGTTCTTGAGGTTTCTCTTTGATTTCTTATTCCATGCTTAAAATAAATGAAATTAAAGACCATAGACATGATTGTGAGGTAAAAACGAGTAGATTGATATGTAGATTGCATGATATCATCAAGTATTCAGTGAGATTGGATAGAAAATACACATCTGCAGAAACAGAGGGTGGCGCGTGTTCTTGGCGCCATTTTTTGAATATTTGAATATTTGAATATTTGAATATTTGAATTTTGTGATTTTATTTAATTGATTCAAAAAATAATTTCTCTCTGGTTTTTAATTATTTTGAGTTGATTCTTTTTCTAATAATTCACAAAAATGCTAAAATATTTTATTTTACCAAAAAATCCCAAAAAATATTAATTATTTCATATACTTGATATTTTTACAAAGAATTAATATTTTATTTGTTTTTCAACATTTAAAATGTTTTTTCTCCCTTGATTTTCCAAACTTAATTGATTTCCAATCATTTTGTGGATAGAAACATGATTTTTGAAACATTGATCCAATATCACAATTTGTTTTCACACATGTTTAACAATTTTGATCATTTTAATTGAATTTTTATTCAATTAAAATACATTTTGAAAACAAATTAGGGTTTTAATTAATTCAACCCTCATCAAACTTTTTCAAACTCTTTGGGCCTCTAATAGAGTGTAAGACCCATCCCCTTGTACATAAAAACTTTTTGGGCCTCACGTATTGTATAAGTCCCTCTGTACAGTTTTAAAAAAAAACAACGGTGCGATCATCGTTAAAAATGGACCTCTCCTTGAGCTGTAAGCCCCAACAATCTTTTCAAAGCACTTTCTCCTTTGATTTTAAGTTCAAATATATGTTGTTAACAAAACTTTCTTTGTTGAACAACTAACAAAATAGCAAGGAAGCTCTACAATGGGTAAGTGTTTATCCGCTTTCATTTATCGCTTTCATATGTATATTACTGTATTGTGGGGCTGCTTCACTGTAAGTCTTCTTTCACATCCTTTTATATACTTGTCATATATCCACTGTGTAATACTAGTATAGTTATTTAGAGTTTTCCCCGACAACTACGTCTAGAACTAGGTAAATCTCTGTTGGTCACTCTTAAGTACAAACAAAACTAGATCCCCCGTAGGATTCCAGATACAGTCTTCCCTCCTTTTGGGGTTAAACAATATGGAACAAAGAGAAGGGGAGTATTCTTGGTGAACCTTTTCTCAGACTGTTACCCTTAGAAATTGTCAAAGAAACTCTAACTCCCCAGAGATGATCTTTTCTCCGTGAATGGCATCTTTTGAGTTTCTTCCAAATTCTCGAACTTTCCTAGAATGATCTCTTCTCTGTGAATTTCATTTCTTGAATTTCTCTTGGTTTGGGGACCCACAGGCCTCCTAAAAGCATCCCCGCCTCCTCTTGGGCGTCGTACAAGGACCCTTCGGCTTCTTAAAAGTTCTCATGCCTTCTCTTGGGCTTAATACAAGGACTCTGACGACCTCTTAAAGGTATAAGATAAAACTTAGTCATCCTTTGCTAGAGCAGTCTTTCCAGTGTCAAAACTCCGGCCATTGTAGGGTTGATACTTATCCCTTAATGCCCGTGCCTCCTCTTGGGCATTGTACAAAAGATAAAACTCTAGACTTGGACAGTCTAAGACTCTTGAGTCTCAAAGACATTCTCAAGTTCCTTTCAAACATAGGAAAAAACACCGATCACCCTGGATCAATCTCCAGCCTAAACCCGGTCTCTCTCATGAGAGTTCCCCACACTTGGACATGCTTTAGGATCTTAATAATCCTCAGCAGTAAGACAGCCTCCTCTTGAGCTTTGTACAAATGATTCCCCCTATCGGAGCTAACCTTTTTAGACTCTCTTGTTGAGTCAACCACTTTTAGCCTCCGTCTTGGGCTTTGTACAAGACACATATAAAACACTCTCTTGTTGAGTATAAAAGACTCTCTTGTTGAGTCAACCACTTTTAGCCTCCGTCTTGGGCTTTGTACAAGACACATATAAAACATTCTCTTGTTGAGTATAAAAGACTCTCTTGTTGAGTCGACCACTTTTAGCCCCCGTCTTGGGCTTTGTACAAGACAGATAGTCAAACACTCTCTGGTTAAGTATAAAGACTTTCTTGTTAAGTCAACCCCTTTTAGCCTCTATCTTGGGCTTTGTACAAGACATATAACGATCACTCTCTTGTTGAGTATAAAATACTCTCTGGTTGAGTTAAATCTTCTTTTAGCCTCCATCTCGGGGTTCGTACGAGATAGCAAATCACTCTCTTATTGAGTTAGCCAACTTTCAGACTCTCTTGTTGAGTCAATGACCTTTTCAGACTCTCTTGTTGAGTCAAACCTTTTTAGCCTCCGTCTCGGGCTTTGTACAAGACACATACCAGCACTCTCTTGTTGAGTCAAACTCAGTTCAGCCTCCATCTTAGGCTTTATACAAGATACATTCTCCCCAACGAAGTCAAAATCCCTTTTAGCCTCAATCTTGGGCTTTGTACAAGACAGAAAGAACATTTTCCCCGGAAAAGTCAAACTTCCCGCCTCCTCTTAGGCTTTGTATAAAGAAAACCCCGGTTGAGTCAATCAACCTTTTAGCATCAAAGTTGTGCCTTGCTCACAGCATACAAACATCAACAACTCCTCTTTAGAGATGACAAATTCTCTCTCAGCCAAAACCCTTTAGGTTCACATCTTGGGCTTTGAACAAGATACAAACCACCTTTAGCTTCACGTCTTGGGCTTTGAACAAGACACAAAAACACCTCTTTCCTCCCATAGAATAGGAGGAACTACGATCGCTCTGATTTCCCTGTTTCGGGAATACGTAGGCATAAGATTGCAAAATCTTAGCGAGCATACTGATCAAAAATCAAAAATCCCGTACCTTCATCCATCAATTGAAAAGCATCAGACCTAACATCTTACCAATAACCTAGACACTGTTTTTAAGCGAATAACCCTAAAGAAGAACCCCCTCTTGATAGCATCCGTAAACCAACAGTTTTGACTGTTTAACCTCAGTATGCAAGCAGGGTTAATTTGAGACATTTATTTCCCATCCTTAATCAGCTCAATAGGATAAAAAATGAATCGAACTGTAGTACCCAAGCGATAGTGATTCGAAACCACAAAAATCGCGCTACAGAAGAGTGATGACCACAGCGGGAGGCATTTCTTTCTAGCCTCCTTTAGGGTGAGAGATTTAAATTCAATAAAATGTCACAGAAATGGCGACTCTACTGGGGAGTCATTGTCTGTATAGGATCATAAGACTAGAGGTCTAGGATGATTAAGACAAATATATATACTGCTTTTCCTAATTGATATCTGTGTTTATTTTTCTGCTAATGGGAATGCGTGTGATGCCGCATGTGAAAAGATTGAGTATACACCTAAGATAAGGGATGGCATTATATGGGTAATCTTACGGGGAGTGAATCCCAGTTAAGAGTCCCCGGTCGACCATCAAACTCAGTGGAGACTCCCTTTGCAGATGCATTACCTATACGACTTCGGTTGTTGAAAGTAGTGTGGTCGATTGGGTTATCTGAGAAGCTGAGGTTTTTAGTAGACTGAAACCATTTTGTAGTGCGAAAGTTATCGGGAATAGTTGTCACATGATACTACCCTCATTTGAGACTACTCTAAGATACTACAGCTCGCTGGCGATCCGCTTGCTGTTGTTATCCCAAGAGGGATCAATGATTTTGCGGACAGGTACAAAAATCACCAGTATAAACCTTTGGGGATGGGCAGAGCCTTGACTTCATGACACCGACCCTTTGACCCTATGTTTTTTCTATGTTTTTATGTGCTGCATTCATGCATTCATCTAAAAAACATTAAAACAAAGGAAAATCTTCTAATCTAGTCTCTCTTTTTCAAATTAAACTAAGACAATGATTACAAATGTTAGATAAAGAGATTGCGCTAATGGATTTCGGTAGAAGAAAAACTCACAAGTACACCTTCAAGGTTCCCAAATTAGAGGATTTAAGAGGTTTGGCAAGGATGATAACCAACCCTGAGGCTTTCAGAGCCAAGTATGGAGGATTGCTGTCTTTGTTAAGGGTCCATGTAATCGAAGGAATCATGTCCACACTAATCCAGTTCTATGATCCGGTCTATCACTGTTTCACATTCCCGGATTATCAACTAGCACCAACAGTGGAATAGTACTCTCACCTGACTGATTTGCATATTACTGACCAATCTACCTTTTCTGGACTGGAAGAAATTCCAACGGATCAAACCATTCCAAGAGCAATCTATTTGGATGAGTCAGAGGTCAGGACTCACATGACCTTAAGGGTGGAATCCAGGGTTTTCCAGCCCAGTCCTTGACAAAGAAAGCTCTATACTTTGCTAGTACAGGGAAGTGGCCGCTTTCGAAAGCATCTTTGTTTTGCTTACCTACGAGTTATTTTTGTTTCCCAACATCGATAACTTCGTCGATATCAACGCCATTAAGATTTTTCTGATTGGAAACCCTGTACCGACCTTGCTCGCAGATGCTTATCATTCTGTACACTTAAGGAATTTGAACAGCGGAGGAATGATCGCATGCTGTGTACCCCTGCTATACAAATGGTTCACTTCCCACTTACCTAAGTATGCTGCATTTTGGGATCAAAAGAATACTTTACGTTGGTCGCAGAGAATCATGTCCCTTACCAACTCTGACATCGATTGGTACAGTCGAATCTATGACGGGATCAGGATCATTGACCGTTGTGGAAATTTCCCAAATGTACCCCTTATAGGAACTAAAGGAGGAATTAACTATCATCCAGTTTTAGTTCGCCGTCAATTTGGATACCCGATGAGGCATGTCCCGCGTAATACTCATCTGGAAGGTCTTTTCTTCAAGGAAGGAGAAAATGACAGAGCACTAAAGACGGAAATAGTGCATGCCTGGAAACACGTTCACACGAAAGGAAGAGAGTCTCTAGGAAAACCAGACTGTGTCTCGGTGGAGCCTTATCTCCACTGGGTACAAACTAGAGCTCTCAAGCTGAGGATGCCTTACCCTCATCAGGAAGTTCTTCCATTAAGGGACTATGTCCTTTATTTTATGTCTGATACGAAAAAATTTCAGGTTACTCTCAACAAAGTTCAGCAGGCGAAGAGGTCTTGGAGGAACAAGTACCGTATTCTCAATGTAGAATGCAAGAAAATACAACAACTGTTAAAAGAAAAAGATGTTATGATTGAGATTTTAGAGCAACATGCTGTAGAAAATCAGGATGACTAAAGGAATTTGCTCACTCCTTTCACTTGGCAAAGGAATGACAACCCGGCAATGGCCCAAGAGCCCCGGTTAAAGAAAAGGAAAGTACGAAAACCTGCACCTGAGGTCGCTTCAGAGAGGACTCAGGACCCATAAGTTTAGATTTCCTTTTACAGAACTTTGTAAATTACTGTATTTCCATTTCCGCAATCTTTGAATTCAATAAAACAGGGTTTCCCCACTGTTTGATATTTGCAATCCAATTGTCGAAGTTTATTTTGATTAAACAAAAAAAATACAATTAATATAATCATTGCATGTCATTTATCATTCTCACTTAACGCATTCTTCTTACCTACGAATCTCACGTTTGCATCTCGATTCTAGAGTCAAATTGTCTCATTCGTACAATACTCGGGCCAATCGTTAGAAAAAGATGGATGATCTCGAGGAAGAGAACAGAGAGTTTAGAGAAGAGATCGACACTCTGAAAGAGGATCTGAGAAAGCTTCATAACGACATGCAAGCTCTAGCAGAAGCTCAGATGCAACAACAAAGGACAGTGATCTCAGAGATCGCATCAACACCCATAGTGGAAAAGTATGATCCTAGGTACAAAATGCGGAAAGATCATCCCTGGGGCATGCCTATCAACTATATCCCAGATGGATATATTCCGCCGATCACTGAAGATCCGGAAACTTCAGCAGGAGCCGCTGGGCCTGAAGGTTACAAACTTCGGGAAAGCGAAGATGCCAGGGGCATGACAGCAACTCCTCAAGGTTTCAAACTTCGGGAGGCACCGAGAGTCTCGGCAATAATGACTATACCACCACCCATGGTACATACTGTCCTGGAAGGACAGATTCCACAGATACCTCTGGTGGAAACGAAAATATGTTCGACAGAATGAAAGAGTTCCAGGAACAATTCCTGGAGATGCAGAAAGAACTGCAAGCCCTTCGCGGTCAGGATTTATTTGGAAAGGACGCAACAAACCTTTGTTTGGTCCCCAATGTGAAAGTTCCGCACAAGTTCCAGGTACCCGATTTTGAAAAGTACAAGGGTAACTCTTGTCCTCAGAGCCATCTGGTGATGTACGCTCGACGAATGTCAGCTCAGACAAAGAACTAAGAGCTACTGATCCACTATTTTCAGGATAGTTTAATCGGCACTGCATTAAAATGGTACATGGGTTTAAACCGCACTAAGATCGCCACTTTCAGAGATCTTGGCGCTGCCTTCGTTCAACAATATAAGTATAACCTGGACATGGCACCAGACAGAGACCAACTCAGATCGATGTCACAGAAGGACAAGGAAACCTTTAAGGAGTACGCTCAAAGATGGCGTGAAATCGCCGCCCAGATTCGTCCACCTCTTAAGGAAAAAGAGATGCCAAAGATCTTCTTGAAAACTTTAAGCTCATTTTACTACGACAGAATGGTTGCCAGTGCACCCAGTGACTTCACCGAGATGGTGGGCATGGGAGTTCGTCTTGAGGAAGCAGTCCGAGAAGGACGTTTAGTTAAAGATGCTGGATCATCAAGTAATCCAAAACGATACGGTAGTGCTCTCCCTAAGAAAAAAGAGCAAGATATTGGGAATATCTCTCTCAGAAAGCAAAGGCAACTATACCAACCAGTAGCAGCCGTAACTCCTGCTATCAACCTCGCGCGTTCCTACGTATCAACCTCAGGTTGCTCATAGCCAACCAATTCAACAGAAATATCAAGAAAGGAAGCAACAGCCTCCTCAGCAGGCTCGTCCTCCATATAACAACAACCGTACAACGCGACCTCCAGGGTTTGACCCTATACCTGTGTGGTACGCAAAACTGTTTCCACTCTTATTGGTCAAGGGGCATGTCCAAATCAGGGCTCCTCTTACAATATCGGAGAATCCACCTTTTTGGTTTAAAGCGGATCAGACTTGCCCTTACCATCAAGGAGGACCAGGGCATAGCATAGAAAACTGTCTCAGTTTTAAATCTGATGTGCAAAAGCTTGTTAGGAGCGGGGTCTTATCTTTCAAGGATACAAATCTGAATGTTCTCACGAACCCGCTGCCTCAACACGAGAAAGCTGCAGTGAATTTGATAGAGGGAGAATCTAACAACAGCTATCAAATTCATGATGTACTCTTATTAAGGGCCAAATTGGTCAATATGCATTGTAGACGGAGTGGATACGACCATGTGCCACCTCATAATTATCACCAGTGTGATATCTGCTCTAAAAACAATCAGGGATGTTCTGTGGTGCAATTAGCTCTACAGGAACAGTTGGATCTCGGATGGATCCAAGAGCATCGAGTTCGTGGAGTTAAAATGACTCATACGAATTCTAACGTCATTCAGAACCACGACATTCATGCAATGAATATCAACTTGGTGGAAATGCACTCAAGGTAAAGCCAATATCATAATCTGCCACGACACGATTACAATTCCTGTCTGACTTGCTCGGTAAACAAACAGGGATGCTCTTTTGTACAAGAGGCCCTCCAGCGTCAGATGGATCTTGGGTGGATCCAGGACTACCATGATATAAATCCTTATCAAGTTAACATGGTTCTAATCTTCGATATTTGTTTGATGAATACCAGCTTGGTGGAGTTGCACGCCAAGCAAGTCCAACTCGGTTTTCTCACTTCACATGATTATCTGAACTATACAGTATGCCGTGAGAGTAACCAAGGGTGCGCTCTCGTTCAGAGAACTTTACAACACTTGTTAAACCACTGGTGACTTCCGATTTATATGGAGGAAGACACGCAACAAATCAGTGTGCTTAATGGGAACCCTGCTCGGTATCAAAATCAGGATGTCCGATCTCTGGAAACAGATCTAGTGAGGTTACACTACATTCAAAGCGGACGTGGCCAGGTGCCACCACACAACTACGAGTGTTGTAGAGTCTACTCGAAAAATAATCAAGGATGTTACCTCGTGCGAGCAGCCCTTCAAGGTCAGTTGGCTCCTAAAGAGATTTGGCCGGGTCCAGGTTCTGGATCAATCAACTGGAAGCCAGACTATTTCGCTGATCAGATTAAGGACGTTGTCATAATCTCTGATCATGAGAGGACCAAAGATGTTTGTACCATCATCCCTTTACTTGACGAATCGAAAGTTCTTAACCAGGAACTGATCGAAATTACTTATGACAGTCAGAAGAATCAGAAGGCTCCTGTAGTTATCTATCTACCGGGACCACTACCGTATGAATCAACTAAGGCGATCCCTTACAAATACGGTGCAACAACAATTGAGAATGGAAAGGAAAGTCCATTACCCTCCGTAGTTAATATTGCAGACATCAGTCGAGTAACACGGAGCGGTCGAATCTTCAACCGAGGAGTTGGAGAACCTAACAGAGGAAAGGAACTTCAGACAGAAGCTCCCAATCCACCGGTCGGTCAATCCAGTAATCCCGACCTTTCAAAGAACGATGATGAGATGCTAAAGCTTATCCAAAGGAGTGAATACAACATTGTTGATCAACTGTTACAAACTCCTTCAAAGATCTCTGTGTTATCTCTTTTACTCAGTTCCGAAGCCCACAGAGAGGCTCTAGAGAAAGTCTTAGAGCAGGCCTTTATGGAACAGGATGTGTCAATACGACAGTTTGACAGTATCGTCTCTAACATCACTTCCTGCAATATCTTGGGATTTAGCGATGAGGAATTACCAGAAGAAGGCAAAAGCCACAACATGCCGCTCAATATCACAGTCAACTGCCAGGACGATGCTTTAGCCAGCGTACTGGTAGACACCGGATCGGCTCTCAACGTCATGCCGAAGTCCACTCTAATGCAACTATCATTCAAAGGATCTCTGATGAGAGGCAGTGAGGTCGTCGTCAAAGCATTTAACAGGTCCAAAAAAATAGTTATCGGCGAAGTCGACCTTCCCATAACTATCGGTCCTCACACTTTCCTAGTCACTTTCCAGGTCATGGACATCCGGGAAACATACAGTTACTTATTAGGAAGACCTTGGATACACCATGTTGGGGCAGTCACTTCGACACTTCACCAGATGCTGAAGTTTGTCAAGAATGACCAACTCGTCACGGTCTGTGGAGAACAAGCCTTGATCGTGAGTAACCTTTCATTGTCCACTTGTGTAGAACCAGAGGAGGTCGTTAGAACTCAGTTCCAAGCAATTTTGGTGAGCAATGAGAACCAATCAGAAAGAGGAACAACGATTTCCTCGTACAAAGATGCTCTCGAAGTGATCAAAAGTAACAACGCAAAAGGATGGGGACAACTTGTCATTCCTACTGATAACAAGACAAATAAAGGTCTTGGTTTTTCTTCAACCTGTACCCAGACTGCTGCTAATGATGAAAGTCTTCATCCCATTCAGAACTTCTTCCACAATGGAGGTTTCCTTCACCCAGTGTCTCAAGAAGTACATACCATCAACGAGGGAGATTCCTCCGATACAGATGAAGAATGGAAATCCTATCTTAACGAGGACGGTTATATGTCTAAGGAAGAGGTGCCTACACCATTTTACTATCCCGCACAGAGTCCGAGATATATACCGAGGTCAGATGTCAAGATGATATACGGAGATTGTGATTCGGAAGGATGTCGTGCTCCCCCAAACTCATTAGAGGAAGACACTCTGATGAAAGACAACTTTGACCATGACTATTATGGCCCAATGGATGGCCATCCTATCTGGCAGCCGTACCCAGAAGACTTAGGGAAAAAGAGTCAGCCCAACGACATTTATCAGCTGAGCATCATTGAAAAGAATACCTGCGTCCCCACCATGTCATGGGATCAACACTCAGGCCATTCAAAAAATATCCAGCACGACGATGAATTTGCAAAATTTGCAGGACTAGAATTCATTAACTATGCTTTTCCCGAGGTCAACGTCATCGAAAGGGATGACTCCTCCATTTCCAAAGAAGTGTGGGACACCTTAGGGCAACCAAGTGGAAAATTCGACTTCATGGTCAAGTACACTACTCCTGAAAGCTCTCGTACCAGGCTCGAGGACATCCAGCTAACTGGATGGGGAGATTTGCCTGAGAGCACAAATAATATGCAAAATACAATTGAGGAATCCTCCTACGACAACTCTGCCTGGGAGACAAATTCCAATGATCCTGCTCCACCAGAAATCAGCGTTATTTCTGAAGACAAATCAAGGAAGGTACCTGACTTTGTGATTCACCGAGGAGTTCACCGCCAATGGGTTGTAGTCGATGTTTTGAAAGTCGTTCATAAGTCTAAGTAATTGCCGTCTTTACTTTAACCTTTCACCCCTACCCAGGTGAAACAGATGTTTTGATAGGGCACACTTTCAGTAAATATCCCTCTTCGCTTTGCCCAAAGCGACAGAGTTTTGTTTTATAGGGCTGTAGTTTCAAGAATCGACAAAATCATAAATAAAATAACGTCGTTCAGTAATTTCCGCATTTATTGCTGTTTTCTCTTTTTGCTTTTTCAGAAAATGGTAATCCTAAAAAACAACAAATAATAAAAACAAGCAGTTTTTAGAAAATACACTACACACACTCTTGCATTCTCTCTATCTCTTCTAAAAACAAATCATCACGTCATGCAAATTGCTTGTTTTAAACCCCGTTGAAAGATAAGATCCAATGCCTTCTCCCAACTTTGAATTCCCGGTATTTGGGGCTGAAGAAGAAAATGACGAAGAAATTCCAGAAGAGATCTCCCGATTACTCAGACAAGAGGAAAGTTCCATTGAACCTCACAAAGAGCCGTTGGAAACAGTCAACTTGGGCTCAGAGGAAGAGGGAAAAGAGGTCAGGATGTGGGCACTGCTCAGTCCAGCTGTCAAAGAAAGTTTGACAAAGATCCTCAAATAGTTTCCCAATGTATCCGCTTGGTCCTATCAGGATATGCCAGGGTTGGATACCAGCATCGTGGAACATCATCTACCGTTAAGACCAGAATGTCCGCCAGTAAAACAGAGGTTGAGACGAACTCATCCAGACATGGCCAGCAAAATCAAAGAGGGAGTACAGAAACAGATTGACGCAGGTTTCCTCGCCACATCAGAATATCCTCAATGGTTATCCAACATCGTACCAGTTCCGAAAAAGGACGGAAAGGTCAAAATGTGTGTAGACTACAGGGATTTGAACAAAGCCAGTCCGAAGGATGACTTTTCCTTACCTCACATTGACATGCTGGTAGACAGTACAACAAAGTTCAAAGTCTTCTCCTTCATGGATGGATTCTCGGGCTATAATAAGATAAAAATGGCGCCGAAAGACATGGAGAAAACTTCCTTCATCACCCCATGGGGTACTTTTTGTTACAAGGTAATGCCGTTCGGGTTGAAGAACGTCGGGGTAACCTATCAACAGGCCATGACTACTCAGTTTCATGACATGATACACAAGGAAATCGAGGTATATGTCGATGACATGATTGCCAAATCTAGAACAGAGGAGGAGCATCTGACCCACCTGTCAAAGCTATTCGAGCGGCTGAGAAAGTACAAACTCTACTTGAATCCCAATAAGTGCACATTCGGTGTCCGTTCAGGGAAACTGCTAGGTTTCATCGTCAGCCAGAAAGGAATTGAGGTTGATCCTGACAAGGTCAAGGCCATTCAAGAAATGCCTTCTCCGCGGACTGAAAAACAAGTCAGGGGATTCTTGGGACGTATGAACTACATTTCCAGATTTATATTCCTCATGATCGCGATATGCGCGCCAATTTTCAAATTACTCAAAAAGAATCAGGACTGCGTTTGGACAGAAGATTGCCAAACCGCCTTCGACAGTATCAAGGAATACCTGTTGAACCCACCGATTCTATCACCACCAGTGGAGGGCAGACCACTGTTTATCTACCTAACAGTCTTGGAAGACTCGATGGGTTGTGTACTTGGCCAACAAGACGAAACCAAAAGGAAAGAGTCTGCCATTTACTATTTGAGCAAGAAGTTTACAGACTGTGAGACTCAGTATACTATGCTTGAGAAAAATTGTTGTGCTCTGGCTTGGGCAGCCAAACGTATCCGCCAGTACATGATTTGCCACACTACTTGGTTAATCTCAGAAATGGATCCAATCAAGTACGTCTTTGAAAAGCCTGCTCTTACGGGAAGGATTACCCGTTGGCAGATGTTGTTATCAGAATATGACATCAAGTACCATGCTCAGAAAGCCATTAAGGGAAGTGTTTTAGCCGATCATTTGGCTCATCAACCGATTGACGATCAGGAATCAGTCAGATTTGACTTCCCAGACGAGCATGTCATGTATCTAAAAATGAAAGACTGCGACGAACCGCTACCGAGTAAAGGGTCAGAACTAGGTTCCCAATGGGGACTAATATTTGACGGAGCTGTCAATCATTATGGAAAAAAAATTGGGATAATCATCATAACACCTTAGGGCACCCACATTCCTTTCACCGCCCGACTTACGTTCAAGTGCACAAACAACGAGGCCGAATACGAAGCTTGTATCATGGGTCTCGAAGAAGCGATCAACTTAAGGATCAAGAACTTGGATGTATATGGTGACTCAGCCCTGGTTATCAATCAGATCAAAGGAGATTGGAACACATACCAATCACGATTGATTCCTTACAAGGATTACATGAGAAGGTTGTTACCCTTCTTCAACAGAATCGAGTTTCATCATATCCCTCGTGAAGAGAATCACATGGCTGATACACTAGCCACTCTCTCTTCCATGATTAGTGTAGGTCAATGGAATGACATACCTAAGATTGACATAATGTGCCTAGAATGGATCACTTATGTCTTCACAATCGAAGCAGTCATAGACGAAAAACCTTAGTATCACGATATCAAATGCTTCCTTCAGAAACAAGAGTACCCGCCTAGGGCATCCAAAAAAGACAGAAAAACCCTTAGAAGGCTGGCTGGCAGTTTCTTCCTGAGCGGTGATACACTCTATAAGAGAAATTTTAACATGGTCTTGCTTCGATGCGTAGACAGACCAGAAGCAAACATGCTAATAAAAGAAATTCATGAAGGTTCCTTTGGCACTCATGCCAATGGACACACAATGGCGAGAAAAATTCTAAGAGCATGGTACTACTGGTTGACCATAGAATCTGATTGCTACAGGTACATGAGGAAGTGTCACAAATGTCAGATATACTCAGACAAAATCCATGTACCGCCAACACATCTCAAAGTTCTTTCTTCCCCGTGGCCTTTTTCCATATGGGGAATCGACATGATTGGCGTGATAGAACCCAAGGCTTCAAACAGACATCGGTTCATCCTGGTAGTCACTGACTACTTCACCAAGTGGGTCGAAGCAGCTTCGTAGGCCAATGTAACCCGACAAGTGGTGGTCTGATTTATCAAAAACAATCTCATCTGCCGTTATGGTGTTCCAAGCTAGATCATTACTGATAATGGATCTAACTTGAACAATAAGATGATGAAAGAGTTGTGCACTGAGTTCAAGATCGAACACCATAACTCAACTCCCTACCGACCCAAGATGAACGGAGCGGTAGAAGCGGCTAACAAGAACATCAAGAAGATTGTTCAGAAGATGGTTGTAACCTATAAAGATTGACACGAGATGCTACCCTTTTCTCTTCACGGTTATCGCACATCTGTCTGCACTTCAACAGGGGCAACCCCTTTCTCTCTAGTATATGGCATGGAAGCAGTGCTCCCCATAGAGGTAGAGATCCCATCAATCCGGGTATAAAGTCGACACGATGAACTGAATCCGATTGAAGAAAAATGAATAACGGCACTATGCCATGGTCAGTTGTATTAACAGAGAATGAAGAAGGAGTTTGACAAAAAGGTCCGACCTCGCGTCTTCAGGAAAGGAGACCTCGTACTCAAAAAGATACAATCATTCCTCACTGATTCGCGGGGCAAATAGACTCTGAATTATGACGGCCCATATGTAGTCAAGAAAGCTTTCTCAGGCGGCGCCTTGAGACTCGCAACCATGGATGGAGAGGAGTTTTCCTACCCCACAAATGTTGATGTAGTCAAGAAATACTTCGCCTAAAAAAAAACTTCTTGGTGGATTGAAAACCCGAAAGGGCGGTCCAGGCAAAAATTAGAGACATGATCAAAAATTATCCCGATGGATTTGAAATCTCAAAAGTACAATCCAGGCAAAAATTAGGGATAATGGCAAGTAACTATGTTCAACAGGGGCAAATCCCCCAGCAGCAGTCATGCCATCCATCAGGAAAACTCCAGTCAAGGTCATCTTCGACGGAAGCTCAGGATGTCCAGAATTCAAAGTTGGTAGAAGAATAATGGTCGTTATGTTTCAATGTAGCCCTTTTCCCTTAAATTACCATTTTCTAAACTTTGTAAATACTCCATGGAATCACGCGTTTGGCTGATTTCCATCCTTTCAATAAAATTTGAGCCCTAGTGCTTTTGTTTGCAATTCTCATTTGTTTTAGCTTTATAGAACGACATTTTAACATGATCAACGATTCTTGAAATAAAACAAAAATGAATTTACTTGTTAAAACTTTTTCTGCTTTTAAAATAAAGATGGCAATTCTTTTGACTGTTGAACGTCAAAAGAACATCGATCGCTTCTCCAGAAGTCATCGAGCTTCAAAGTGCAGAATCAAAGTACTCCTTCTTAGCTAGTACACTTGAATGAAGGATCAATTGAGTCAGAGACCATGTTTCATCTGACACCCCCGACAGAGTTCTCACCTCCTAAGGCCGACCAACGTAGCTCCTAACAGGGACTATCTCTCCTAAGCAAGGCAGAATTGCTATTTTGGACCAAATGATACTTTTTATCTCTCGTTGTGGCCAAGTATCCAGTCATGTTCATCTATTAGTCTGTATGTCACGTCAGTTTTGTCAGCATAAACATACATACATCATGCATTATTGATTTACATTCATATTCGTATTGCATCACTATCACTCTAGTCGGTCTTGTTCCCTAGGGATAAACGTCTTCTCAATCGAGTTGTCAGTTCTTTCCTCGTCGGGAAAGGTGGCGTCTGAACAACCGCTCCTCCACTTTGCTGCTGAATTGAAGTGAGTCCCTTTACCACTTTGATAACTTGAACCTCTGAAAGGCCAGAGAACCTTCAGCCAACGTCACTCTTCGCCATTGAAGATGATGTCTTCGCTTTCCCGAATTAAGGAAAATCCCCAGAGAAAGCCTCTTAATCAGAGATTCGGAAATACAGCTGTTTTTCTCCGAAAAATTTCGCTGACGAAAAGGTCATCAGCACCTCAAGATTGGATCACATCGTATGGCATTTCTCCGAGAAGATCCCGAGAAAAGTAGGATGTAATACCCCAAGCGAAAGCAGTTTCTCAAGAGATTCATTTTCCCCCGGTAGAGTCAACGAATGGCATCTCCAACGGAGAAGTTTGTACACCTCTACAACTCAGACGACTGGGTTCCCCAGCAACTCTGACATCGGATCTTTTTCCATCAAATGGCATCTCCCCAGGAAAATTCGGCGAGAAGTTTGAGGAAAACCGCTACGAACAGCGCCCCTTGTCAAGAAAGTTTATTGACAAAAGAAACTGAGACCAGTTCCTTGGTAGGAAACCAGGATCGAGGGGAAGTTTATTTCGAAAACTGAGACCAGCTCCTAGGTAGGAAACCAGGATCGAGGGGAAGTTTATTTAAAAAATTGAGACCAGTTCCTTGGTAGGAAACCATGATCGAGGGGAAGTTTATATCAGAAACTGAGACCAATTCCTTGGTAGGAAACCAGGATCGAGGGGAAGTTTATTTCAGAAACTGAGACCAGTTCCTTGGTAAGAAACCAGGATCGAGGGGAAGTTTTAACTTTTCTAAGCATCATCGCTTAGCAAAAGAAAATGAATGCGTAAGCTACCATTCATAACCACCGCCAAAATTTCGGGTATTTCGATATTTAATCCTCTTGCACCCCGAATGCCCGAATACCTTCGCCATTCACACCTTCGGGTCCAAGAAGATTAAATAGGGGCATCTGTCATACCCCAAATTTTGACCACTAAGATTCCCCATCATTGTGCAAATCATCATCACAATATAGATGAACCATCATACCTCATTAGTCTCCCCAAAGATGGGTGAGCATCCACTACAATCAAATTTAGAGTTTCAAGCCCTCTCAGAGCTCTTAGACAAAGGATCAATCAGGGAATGACATGATCTTCAACTTGTCTAAACCTCTCAAATATCCACAATGGATCAAGAGGACTCCCACCTCAAGAATCAAGCACAAAGTTGCAACATTCCAAGTGGATTAAACTCCAAGATCACCAATGTCACCAAATTAGGGTTTTGGTCGACTAGAGCCTCCAGATGGAAATTTTCCTCTGGGCATGAGCCAAAGGCTTCAAAGCACAACCTAAGATGCTCCAAGGGACATCATGAACCCAACCATCAAGTCAATTTAGCCTCAGGGGATGCATTCATCAAAAATCAGGAATTAGGGTTTCTTGACCTAATTCACCCCTAAGTTGACTTTTGGGGCAAAACATGAGCCAATACCTCAAGACATGATTTGAGGGTCTCTAACACACTACATTGATCCATTTGCAACAATGGATTGATCCAAGAAGCTTGGTCAACAAGTTTCAAATTCATCAGAACCACTATTAGGGTTTCACGGGAAAAGTCAACGGTGTCTTTGACTTTTGACCTAGGCATGCTCCCAAACCTTGGGACATGATTCAATACACCCTATAACACCCATGGAACATGTCCATCAAGTTTGATTTAGGTCAAGGACTTAATTTCTTAGAGGATCGTACAGTTTGGAGTTCATCTGACAAAAAGTCAACTGTGCACAAAAGTCAACTTTGACTTTTTGAGATTTTTCACAATTATGGTTCTTTGACCCTAAAATGATGTTAATGTGTGATTGGGATCATCATTCATCAAGAAAAATCAAGAAAAGTGGGATAACTTGTAAAAGGGGTAACCATAAAAAACTTAGAAATTTTCTAAGTTATGGAACAAAGTGGCTAGGGTACCAACTTCCAAGGATCATAACTTGAGATCCAAGCAACCATTTAGGCTGATCCAAAGATGGATTTTCACTTCGTCAGAGAGATAATCGAGCGTGGTAAAGTCCAGGTGCTGAAGGTTTCGACTGATGACAATGCTGCTGATATGATCACCAAGACGTTGCCGAGTTGCAAGTTTTTCCATGGTATGCAGTTGATAAAGCTGCATAATGAAAGCTATTTTATTCCCTGTTGTTTGTAGAGTTAGATCCAAGGTGGAGATTTGTGAGACTTTGGGTCGAACTCTAGTTCTGTCGAGGAGTAGCTTTCATGTGTTTCGGCTGAAGACAAGTATGAAGTCGAAGCTGGGTCACATGTTGTAGTCGAAGAATACATATTATAGTCGAAGTCTGTTCCAATATGTAGGAGATTGAATTGGGCCTTCTGTTATGGATCCAATTGTTTAGGTAGCTTGGACTGCAAGTTATTTAGTTAGTCTATGTATAGGCTAGTACACTCAGTTTGTGAGTGTGGCCAGATTGTGGTATTCACTTGTAATCTTTTTTGTAATATTGAGAAAATGAATAGTATAGCAATTTTGCCCTAATCCTTCTTCTTCTTCTTTCTTCTTTATCCTTTCTTCTTTCTCTCTTTGTTTCTAACCGTTTCATTGTTCACCCAAGAACTCCGTTTCTCAATCTTGGTTGGTTGAAAGGTATCGTTTGTGATCACAACATGTTCTATAAGACAAAAAAGGACAACAATTTATCTTCATCCTACACACCCCTTTTGACTAAATTATTTCTTGTAGCTAATTTATTTTTACTCAATCTCGAAACAAACATCGACACATTCTTGGAAATAAAATTACTCCACACTCTCTTACTAAGATGAAATTCGTCACCCCTAAAGCCATCCAAGATGTAATTATAAGCCCCCTTTACCTAGTAAATATTTGAGACCCCGTCGGTCTAGCCACCTCCACTCATTCACATTCATTTCCTCCACTCCATCTGAAAACCAATTTGGGCTCATATTCCAAATCTCTCTTTCAACCAAGTTAATATCTCGCCACCAAAAAGAACTAAATTTAAAATTTACAATCCAGTGTCCCAAAAAATGCCCATATTTAAGAGTTAAAATTTTAAACCAAAGAGAATCTTTTTTACTTCTAAGACGCCATAACCACTTCCCCAATAACGTCAAATTAAAAATTCTAAGATTCTTCAAACCTAAACCAATGACCTTGAGGCCTCTACAAATCTTATCCCAGCTAATTCAATTAATTTTTTTTATCTTCAACACTCAACATCCCCCCCTCCCCCAAGAAATGTTTTTAACAAAGATTCAAGGAGAGAAATGATACCTGATGGAGCTTTGAAGAAAGAAATGTAGTAGAAATTTTGGCGTTAAAGAAAGATTTCAAGGCACTGTTTTTGATCCATCAGTGTGTGGATAGTGACAACTTTGAAAAAGTTGTTGATTGCGAATCATCTAAGCAAACGTGAAAAATCTTAGAGAAGGCATACCCAAGGGCTGAGAAGGCGTAGGTGGTGAGTGAGGTTACACACTCACAAGCATCAACTTGAATTTATTCAAATGGAAGAAATGAAGACGATGAACGATTTCACAACAATAATCACTCAATTAGTGAATCAAGTGAAGACGTGTGGAGAAACAGTCACGGAGCAGTATGTTGTCACAAAAATCTTGCGTTCTTTAACACCAAGATTTGACAATGTGATTGTAGCGATTGGGGAATCGAAGGATCTTGCAATGATGAGCAAAGAGGAGTTGCAGAGCTCTTTTGAGGCTCATGCGCAAAGGATGGAGGAGAGAAATAATGATAAGGCAAAAGCAAAGATCGCTCTGCAAGCTCGCTTAAAAGAGAAGGATAAGAGATCAAAAGGAAAATGTCCCATGAAGACTAAAAGGAATTTTTAAAATTTTTGTGGAAGAGAGTCCCAAAGTTCCAAGAATTCGACTTGTCAAAGGGGTGAGAGCAGATGCAACAAAAGTGGTGGTCAAGATAACTTTAAATATGAAAGGAAGATGTTTGATAAAAGTAAGGAGCAATGCTTAAAGTGTCAAAGGTTCGGTCATTTTGCAAGAGGGTGCAATGCGAACAAGAATGAACCTCAAGGACATAAAGTCAAGGTTGCAAGACAAGAGTTTAATGAGGAGAATACACTATTGGTTATGATCACTGAAGGGGAATGCAGCAGCAACAAGTTTTTTGAAAGCAACAACATTAGTTTTGAAACGCTGCAGAAGCATGTTGTAATCGATTACGTAAAAGGTCTAACAGGTTACAGGCAGAAGAAAATCTCATGATGAGTACGAAAGGTTCAGTTCAGTGCAGTGAGAAATGGTATTTGGACTCAGGGTGTTCTACTCATATGACGAGGGGAAAGGATTGATTTGTTAAAATCAATCTTGCCATGAAGAACAAAGTGAAGTTCGCGGATGACACCTCTCTAGCGACCGATGTGATCAGTGATTTTTTTATCACGAGAAGAGATGTTGGACATTCCTTGATCAAAGATGTATAATACATTCCAAGAATCAAATGTAACCTTTTAAGTATTAACCAATTTCTTGAGAAGAGTTACAAAATTCACATGGAAAACAAAGGATTGCGCGTTATGGATGCAAACGGGGTTTTGGTCCTTAAAGCTCATATGGATGACAATATAACCTTCAAGATTGAACTGAAGGTTATGGAGCATAGATGTCTTGCTACAGCGGTAAGTCGAGAAGAATAGATATGACACTATTGTCTTGGGAATCTTAATTTTTGAGATTTCAAAGAATTGTAAATGAACAGAATGGTAGCGGGGTTGCCACTGATCAACATATCGGCTAAAGTTTGTGAAGAATGTGTGCAAGCGAAGCAATATAAGGGTAAATTCAGCAAGGATATAGGTTGTAGAATGAAGAATCACCTTGAGGTGGTGTATTCAGATGTGTGTGGACCAATACAAGTAGATTTCATTGGTGATAACAGATATTTTGTAACATTCATCGATGATCATAGTACAAAACAATGACATACCTAATCAAGAGAAAAGGTGAGGTATTCAAATTGTATAAGAAGATCAAGTCCATGGTTGAGCAGCAAAGCAGTCACAAGCTCAAAGTGCTCAAAACAGATGGTGGAGACAAATATGTCTCAAAAGACTTTGAGAAGTTTTGTTATCAAGAAGGGATTTTACATGAGGTTGTACCACCTTATACACTGCAGGAAAATGGTGTTGCCAAAAGGAAGAATCGATCAATCATGAACATGGTAAGAAACATATTAAGGGAAATTTTTTTTGCCAAAAGATTTATGAGGAGAAGCGGTATCCACAACTGCCTATTTGTTGAATAAGTGTCCAACAAAGTAGCTTGAGAAGGTAACACCGAAGGAAGCATGGTCGAGATTCAAACCAAATTTGAACCATTTGAGAGTCTTTGATTCCGTAGCGTATCAACATGTTCTGGAGCAACTTAGAAAGAAGGTGGATGATAATGGAGAGTTGATGATATTTGTAGGATAACACTTCACTGGTGGTTACAAGTTATTTTATGCAAGAAACAGGAGGATTGTGATCAACCGAGGCATCTTTTTCAACGAGATAAAGCAACTGCAGTAGCCTGTAATTGGTTACGTAAAAAATGTAACTAGTTATAACTTTGAAAATTCATATTCTGCATAATTGGAAAGTGCATAAATGCCCATTGTTGAAGCCCAAATTGTAGAGAATGTGAGAAGATCAACAAAACAAAGAAGTTTTCCTTAAAGAATCCAAGGTTGTGAGTTATTCTGAGACAACGAAGTCAATGATTATGGTGATTTAATCCATTTTGCACTTATGGCTAAATCTGAACCCGTTAAATTGGAAGAGGATTTAAGTGATCCAAAATGGATTTGTGCTATGAAGGAGGAACTTGAATTTATTAGGAGAAACAACACTTGAGAGTTCGTTGATCTACCGGACGAGAAGAAGCCAATTGGTGTGAGATGGGTGTTCAAAGTTAAAGCAAATTTCAAGGGTGAAATATTCAAGCATAAGGTTCGATTAGTTATAAAGGGATTCTTGCAAAGAGAAATCATAGACTTTGAAGAGGTATTCACACTACTTGCTAGGATTGAAAACATTAGGCTAGTTGTTGGTATTGTGAATAAAAACAATTGGCCCATCTATCAAATGGAAGTCAAATCTGCGTTTTTGAACGGACTGCTTGAAGAAGAGGTATATGTAGAACAACCCATGGTTTTGTTGCGGGAAACCAAGAGCTATAGTTTTATAAGTTGAAGAAAGCATTGTATGGTTTTAAATAAGCTCCAAGAGCTTGGAACAAAAGGATAGATGGTTTTCTAAAGGAGGCTGACTTCAAGAAATATGTATCCGAGCATGGCGTGTATGTGAAGACGAATACAAGTGAAAGAGTGATTATCCTTTGTCTATATGTAGTCGACTTGTTGATAACGGGCAGCAACATAAAGTTCATTTCTAAGTTCAAGAGTGGACTTATGAAAGAATTTGAGATGACCGACCTTTGCCTCATGATATACTTCATTGGCATTGAGTTCCGCAAGTCCAAAAAGGGACTGCTCGTGCACCAAAGAAGGTATGCGCTTGAGATATTGAAAAAGTTTGAAATTGCGTATTGTTATGTTGCCATTACTCTCGCTGAACCGAGGTTACAGTTGTCGAAGAGTGAGGATGAGAAAGATGTTGATTCAACTAATTATAGGAGGATGATTAGATCCTTGCGTTACTGTGCAATACGCGACCAAATTTCGCGTTTAGTGTCGGTATTGTGAGTAGATTCATGGATAGACCAAAGGTGTCTCACTTGTAAGCAATCAAGAGGATTCTATGATATATCCAAGGATCGATTGGCTGTGAAATCCTCTTTCCAGCAGCAGACACGAGTAGAAAATGCAATTTGCTCAATTTTACCGATTCCAATTGACACAAAGATAAAGATGGTCAAAAGTCTACAACGGGATACATCTTTATGTTCAGCAGAATACAAATCTCATGGTGTTCGAAGAAGGAACCGATAATTGCACTCTCGTCTTGTGAAGCTGAGTATATTGTCGCTTCGTCATGTGCATAACAAGTCGTGTGGCTAATGTATCTATTGAAGGAGCTGGGCAGCAATGAGTGTGATGCTATTACACTCCTGGTTGATAACGTATATGCGATTAATCTTGCTAAGAACTCAATTGTACATGGGAGGAGCAAGCTCATTGAGATGAAATTTCACTACTTGAGAGAGCTTGTTAGTGAAGGAAAGTTAAGATTGAGATATTGTAGAAGTGAAAACCAAGTGATTGACTTCTTGACTAAGGAAGTCACAAATGATGTGTTCAAAGGTTGAAGATGAACATGGGTATGTAAGATTTGAAGCACTTGAATTAAGGTGGTGTGTTAAGAGTTTTTCAGTAATTCAAGTGTTTTACCGGTTAACACGGGTGTGTAACTGATTACAAGTGTCAAAAAAAGTGTTTATGAAATTTGTGTAATCAGTTACACATTAACAGTAACCGGTTATCACTGTTAGTTAATTTCAATTTGTTTCAGTTGTAACCGGTTACAAGTTTTGTATAATCGGTTACATGCCCGCGTTTTTAGCTTTTCTATTATTTGACTTGTTGTTTTGTATTAATGAAATGCGAAAATATTGCCACCCTCAATCAATTTCTCTCTTCCTCTCCCATTCTAATTTATCCATTATTCAGTGTGGTTTCAAGTTCTAACAGTAACAAAATCATCAAAACTCAGCAAATAAACGGTGGATTCCCTGCAAATCACTGTGAAGGAGAAATCAATAGCTGATGTGAATCCGAAGATGATGCGGTTGCAAAGTTGTGCTCGCCAGGGAAAATTATTTTGAGAGCAACATTGAAGCTCTAATCCATCTTTCAATCTCGTCTTCAAGATCCTTCCACAGCATATTGTGAACTTCGTCCATCCATAACTTCTGTAACGTGAATAATCTATGCATTAGCCAATTGTTTAAGCATTTTGTACGACAATTGTTGTACATATCAGAAAAATCTTTCTCAAATCCAGCATTCAACGTAATCTTTGATATTTCCTAAAGGCCTTTGATGGTTTTTTGCTTCAGTGCATCCATCAAGAGGTTAGGGCCAGTCACCCTCAATTCAGAGTATTCTTCAACATAATTTTTTATATGCTCCAAAAGCATTTGAATGAAATTTGAATTTTCGTGCCGAAGCGCAGTGATATAATCTACACTAAGCTACTCTAGATCTAGATTGCAAAGAAAGAAGAAAACATAAAACTAAACTTTTCTCATTTCTTAACTTTCTAATTCTGAATACAAGCACTTTAAATACTTAGGGTTTTTTAGTAATTGGGCCTAAGCCTCTTTTGACAACCCAATACAAAGATAATAAAAAATAAAAGTAACCCAATAAAAATACTAATATTGGTAGTAATCTCTGAGCCATTTGGGCTGCTGAATGCTGCGTTTGGGCTTGAAGGAAGATCTTGTAACACGCAGTCACAAAAGTCTGGAGTTGTTCCATCATACTATTAATATTATCTGTGATCTCCAATTGTGGCGAACCAATGCTACTGTTATTGCTAGCACTAGCAATATCAGTACTACTGAGTTGTAGAGAATCCATAGAAAGAACCACTGAAATTCCAACTTGGAGGTGAGAGTACTGATTATTTACTCCAACAATGAATAGATACAATTTAATCTTCATGAGTTGGACAATTATACATCTGAGGAAGTAGAGAAGATCGATTTCAAATCTGCACTGAGTTTGCCTAGACAGGCTGCATCAGCCATCTCCAAATTTGGATTAGAATATGCATCATCATTTCTCAATTTTGTAAAAATAAAGAAGATCAATTTCGAATCCCCACTGAGTTTGTCAGAACAAACTCAGCAACATGATAGCAAAGGAAGCACAAGAAAGTGGAGACTATATGAGACCAACATATGAAATTTCAAAGAAAAGGACCAAACCTGCTTATTGTATGAATTGTATACACAGTTCCAATACTTTAGATATTCTGGTGAGATAAGATTTCCATCAATTCTCTCCACATGTTTAATCTAAGCCTTAGAATTGATTTCATATATTTTCAATTATTTATGGCTCATGCCTGCTTCTTTAATTTATGACTTTCCAATGAGTTACGAGGAAAGTTCCAACCCAACCCATGAAAAGTCTCGTATACGGTTAACACTTCCGTCAATGATGGTCCTACTCTTTTAATCTCTATTTATCAATTAATGATAATTGTTTTAAAACTAAGAAAAAACATGATTATAATTAACCAAGGACGAAGGGAGCAATCACATCATTGACGGAGCAGTTGACTTGGATATGGTTTTTTCCTTGGGTTGGGTTGGAAATGGATGGTGCTGCCAAAAGTATGGAGATTTATAGGCTTTTCCTCAGCTGCTGTTGGACTCATCTCTTATGCTCTAAGTTCTTCTTTCAACTATCTCTTTCGATATTGGAATCTGTTGAATATTTTTCTTTACTACCTTTTCAATTTCACCATCTGCTTGGTGATTTTATTTGTAAAATTGTTACAACACTCCACAAGTCTGTCTGTGAAACTAATTCTTACTCCCTTGACACAACATGATGCATCTTCTAACCCAAATTTGGAGATTAGTGTTGCAGCCAAAGGTGTGGAGACTCGTTGGCTTTGCTTCAGCCGTTGTTGGACTACTATGTTATGCTCTAAGCTCTTCCTTCAACCATCTTTTTGGAAATTGGAATTTGTGGAAGATTATTCTGTATACTGTTTTCAGCTTCATCACCAGCCTCATGATTTGGTATGCAAATATATGGAAGTCATCTACAAGTCTCCGATTCAAAGCTCATGCAGCTTTCCTCGTATTGACAATCACTTCTGTCTATTCCTTTTTCTTTGATAAAGTAGTGAATGGGAAACCAGATGCATACAGTCTCATTTCATGTGCTTCCTTTGCGATCATGTCACTTAGTTTGTCGCGGCAAACTCATTGCGGAGTTGAAATTGATCTTCTCTACTTCTTCCTCGGATGTCTAATTGTGCAGCTCATGAAGATTAGCTTGCAGTTGCTCATTCTTGGAGCAGGTTTCAGCTACTCCCTTATTATTCTTCGTTCTTCCTTCTCTTCAATAGATGATGGAATAGAAAACGAGTATTTTGACCTGCAAGGTGAAAATTCAGTTGTCCTTAAATTGGATTCATTACTACTGGAACAACTTAAAATTTGTATGAAGGAAATTGAACAGGAGAATTTGAATCTCAAAGGCAGGCTTATGGAGCTCGTGAAGGAATACAATCAAGATAAGAGTGAATTACATTTACTTGATAAGTGTGATTATGTAATGGATACTCTGTCATCAAGAAAGATCTATAATCTTAATGAAATTGTGAAGTTGATGATAGCAGCTGGTTATAAGAAAGAGTGCTATGATGTGTATAGCAGTTGGCGCAGGGAGTTCGTGCAGGAGTGTCTCATAAAAAAAATATTTGGATTGCAAACTACAAACATCAATAACACCATGAATGAGTATGAGAGAGAGAAATATTTAGATATCATGTTTGAAAGATGGATGACTGCTTCAGATGTAGCTGTGACAATCTTGTTTCCCATTGAGCAGAAACTCTGCAATCGTGTCTTCTCAGGGTTTTCCTCTGCGGCTTTTAGTTGTTTCCTTGAGGTTTGCCATGAAGCAACATCTCAGCTGCTGTGTTTTGCAGATGTGATTGCTTCTGGGAACCCTACAAAATGGCGTTTGTTCAAAATGCTTCAATTATTCGGGCATTTGGGTAATCATATTCCAAAATTTCAATCTCTTTTCCCGGATTCGACATTACTGAATGAAGCAATTATAGTTAGGAATAGACTAGGAGAAGCTAGCAGGGATCTTTTCATTGAAATGCATAATGTTATTTTCAGAATCCCAGACGCAAAGGACATTTTTCCGTCTCGTGGCTATATTCATCCAATTACTTTTGAGGTCATGAGCTACGTGCCTCTTGCTTGCAAGTCACGAAAAAAGTTGGAAGAAATTTTACAAGCCTACCGCAAGGTTGATAATGAAGTGGAAGCATCATCTTTTTTCTTGAAGCAGATGGAGCAGATAATGGAGATGTTACCTAGAAAATTGATAGCCAGGTTGAAAAATTTGAAGGACCCTGCTTTGTGCCATATTTTCATGGTAAATAATAGAAGCCACATAGAAGCTATAAATAAATTCTCAGAATTAAAAACTATTTTTGGCAATGATTGGTTCCAAAATAACAAAGCAAAAATTCGACAAAACATTGAACTTTATAAAAGAATTTCGTGGAATAAGGTGTTGGACTTTCTGAAGGTGGACAACAATGACAACAATACAGAAGAATTATTGAAAGAGAAGATCCATTTGTTCAACACTCACTTTGAAGAGGTATGCAGAGTTCAGTCCTATTGGTTTGTTTATGACAATAAGCTAAGAGAAGAAATAATATCATCTATGGAAAATATCTTGCTTCTGGCATATGGAATCTTCATTGGGAGGCTTCAGGATATGCTTGGTAACCAAGCTTATGAGTACATTAAATATGGGATGTTTGAGATTCAAGAACGACTCAATCAGTTATTCCAAGAAATGTGAACATACAAATCATAGTCAGAATATATATAAACCATTTGGTGTGTTTTATTATTATTTTGCTTTTATGATTTTAGATTGACTTGTTTCAGTTCCTTTGTGAGTATACCTTTTGTATTATGTAAGAAAGGAATTGCCAACAAATTTGTGTTGTTATCTGTAAAAATAAATAAAACTGTTATCACAATATAATCCAAGCCTTCCAACTATAGTTGTTAAGAACTTTTGCTCTGTGTTTATGGATCACACCATCTGCTAAAAGTTCCCCTAATTCACTGTCTTTCATCTTCTAAATCTTAATCCTGCATTTCTTAGCAACATAATGTATTTTACGAAAATAGAGAAACAAACTTCAGAATTAGGCCACACAATATTTCAAACACGTCGAGGATTTCAAATAACCCCTATGGTGAACAGCTTCCGTTCTCCGTAGCATCACCAAAATTCAACAAATGAATGATGCTCCCCCTACAATCATCTGTAAAGGAGAGATCAGTGACAACAAAACCCAGGGAGAGAAAGATCAAGGTGGATTTTCGTTATAGCCAATAAACGATTCTCACATACAGCGTCACTATTCTGATGAGGAGATATGTTGATGGATGAAGGTTGTCGTAGAAGCTCTTTGACACGGTGGTAAGACCCACTGGTAGATTTAGAAGGGGGTATACTTTCAAAGTTATTACTCCAACGCTCAAGTCAGGAAGGTCAAAAAGATGTAACTTGTAAGAATAAATGAATCTTACTTGAGTATGGCGCCAAATTACGCTTATATACGATCTATGGTTAAAACCACCTTCGATAAGCATGGTGTGGAATGCAAGAGACTGCTGGATTAAGTCCAATGGTTGCAATGGGTGCAACTACAATGAGTGATTCAGTGCACGGTTCCTGTATCAGGGTCTACCTGTTCATCAGTGTCTAGTGGTCGAGACTCTAGATTGGGCTTTCGAACTGAGCCGGTCTAGTTGAACTCTTTGACCGGTCCGAAACAAATTCCAATATCACATACGCATTATAAGAATCAATTTTAGTATCAATAAATTAAATGAGGAGATGACATCAACGGACACTTAAATATTAGCAGAAACCTGGAAGCACACTAGAGTGATTGTGAGTTGTGATCTTACCTTCCTAAATTTATCGAATTAGTCAAGTCAAAACCATTAATTAGGACTGTGGTACCATTCCTCAAAATTTCATTTCATCTGAAATAACACAATAACTTCTCATCTGATTCTACCTATAGTTGATCAAAGTGCGTCCAGTTGAGAAAGAAGTTTTAACCCATTTGTTGTGAAAATGATGACTTTAATCAAAATATAAAACTGGTTTCTTGAATTATCAAGAACCAAAACCAAGGGTTGATGGAAAACCAAGAAAGAGAACACAAGAAGAAGAAGAAGAAATAACAACAAGGATTGGGCAAATATAATTCTGTTTACTATTCACTTTTACATTAATGTTACAAATGCTTACAAGTGAATATCACAATTTGCCACACTCAACAAACTGAGTGTATTAACCTATTTATAGACTAACTAGGTAATTTGCAGCCCAAGAAACCTAAACAATTGGATCCTTAACACAAGGTCCAATTCGACAGAATATAAACATTTCGACAGAATACATATAAGAACAAACTTCGACTATTATATGTAACTAACATGCATCAGCATGTGAACAAGCTTCGACTGCATGCTTGCCTCCTGTCGAAATACATGAAAGCTCTCCTTCGACACAGATGATTTCGACCCAAATCTCACAAATCTCCACCTTGGATCTAACTCAACAACAAAGGAAAACAACTAGCTTTCATCATGCAGCTTTATCAACTGCATACAGTGGAAGAATTTGCAACTTGACAACGTCTTGGTGATCATATCAGTAGCATTTTCGTCAGTCGAAACCTTCAGCACCTGGACTTCACCACGCTCGATTATCTCTGACGAAGTGCAGCCTCACATCGATGTGCTTAGTTCGCTCATGATAGGCTGAATTCTTCGACAGGTGTATAGCACTTTGACTATCACATTTAACAGTGATACTTCGACCTTGAAGCTTCAGCTCCTTTGTAAAACCTTCAAGCCACAATGCTTCCTTCACAGCTTCAGTGAGGGAAATATATTCAGCTTCAGTGGTTGATAAGGCAACAACCTTCTAAAGCGTCGTTTTCCAACTGATTGTTGTGCCAAACATTGTGAAAACATATCCAGAAATAGACTTTCTGGAATCCATACAACCTGCATAATCAGAGTCAACAAATCCTTCGATTTCGACTATGCTATCACCATCACAGGCTCCACCATAAATCAAGACTCTTTTCAGAGACCCATTTATGTACTTGAGAATCCACTTTACAGTTTGTCAGTGCACCTTTTCAGGATTGACCATATACCTGCTCACAAGGCTCACTCCATATGCTATGTCTGGCCTCGTACAGACCATAGCATACATCAAAGAACCCACTACACTAGCATATGAAATGCTATTCATATAGATTCTTTCAGCTTCAGTACTCGGACTTTGAGTAGTACTAAGCTTAAACTGAGGATTTGTAGGTGTCACAACAGGCTTCGAATTCGACATACCAAACTTATCGAAAAGCTTCCGTAGGTATGTCTCCTGATGTTGTACCTCAAATTTTACCCTTAGATCCATTGATCTTTTGCATGTCATATTAGGTCAAGCATGTTGCATAGCTAACCCTTTTGCCAGGTTTTGTTTGTGTTTATTTCATTTGTAAATCAGGTTTTATCTCAAGAAGATTCAAGAGTTGATCAATCAAGATTTTGGATGGAGCATTGAATCAAGCAAGTTTCTCATGTTCAAAGAGATATCTCATGACCTTCCCTATAACAAATTTTTTATCCACCTTATCCACCCTCAATTGTCTTTCTTAATACCAAACCAATTTCAATAGTCATCTATTAACCAAATTTTTATCCAATTTCATCTCTATGTGTCAATATCAATTTTCCTAAACCATAACCATTTCAGTTATCAAAATTCACCTATTATTTATTTTCTTTTCTAAACCATTTCTTTTTGTAACAAAAAAGAGAAAGAAAACCAATCCTAAAAACATTTGCTCATAAGCCCATCACCATTGGCGTATCACGTTGCAAATCATGTTACAAATTATATTGAAATGAAACTCATTGGCTCAGGACCAATAGGAATCATGCAAGATGACTTTGACTTTTCAACTCTATCCTAACAATCAGTGAAGGGATGCCGCGTGGATTGGAAAGAAGTAAAACAACCAAAAACATTTCTTCTCCTTTGTCGTGTCTTCGTGTTTCCAGAAGAGAAGAAGAAAATTCAAGAGGATTCATTACCGGTTCATTGCTTTCACTTCCCGTTTAAGCTTTCATTGCTTTGATTCATTAAAAGTTATTCTGAAGAGTTACTCGTTTCAGCATACGGACTGCTTTCGCCTGCAGATACCCTTGCACAATCCCAAGCATTGCCTCATTTGATACCCACTCTTATGACAACAAATAAGGAGTTCTTAAGCAATGCACGAAGTCATGAAATTCGCCCTGCACCTCTGAGGTTTTTGTGCAGCAGGGGAAGTGCGTTTGTCTCCAAGAAGTTGACCAAATTTGAATTTGAAAGGAGACGTTGCAAACCCTAATTTTCTACTCAGCATACCATGTGTTTGTTCATTGGACTCAAAGAACCAAAGCCCATCTGCTCAGCCTATAAAAGGAGCTCACCCCAACACTTAAACTCACCAACAATTTTCACAAAATACTCAAATAGTTTCTGAGTTCTAAGCTTCACGAGCAAGAAAGGAGAAGAGCTGCTTTGGAGTTCTCTTACTAATTCAGAAAGGAGAGCATTCAGTACACTTGAAGGTGCAGTGGACATTACTCCACTTGGTAACCACACTTTCCCTTTTGATGTTCGTGCTCAATTAATATCATCATATCATAATCATAACTGTTGTAGTGTAATGTGCTACTGAATGTTTGAATCTTAACTGTTTGTCCTTGGCTTGATATCAGGAAGTAGGATAATTCTATTTGCTTTGTTGACATGTTGAGTTAGACATGTATGTTGTTGTTTGTTTTAAGTTATTATGCTTGAGATATCACCATGATGATAATGCTTTGGTTTTGTTCATTGACTGGCTGTAAGCATATAAGATTTCACTTTGGTGTTGTACTGTCAAACTTAGATGCATAGAATTGTTAACTTACTTATGTATGCCTTGGTGCTTGGATGTTGTTTTGGAATGAGAGATTCTTGAACTTTAGTTCTATACTTGTTCCTGAGATGCTCGTGTGTTTTATGGTTATTGAACCTATCTATCACTGTAAGTTGCTATGTGTGATGTTTTGATTGAATGTTGCTAAGTTACTTTCACTAAATGCCACTGGTTTTCTTTTTCTGTCATCATCAATATATGATCATTTTGTATACTTAAAATCATGGATTTGTTTTATATTCAAAACTTTGTTATTTTTTATATTTGTTGTATTAAGGTTGACACTTTTGTTATTCATGTATGTGTTTACATTTTGAAATGCACCATTCTGCCATGGCATTGACCTTTGCTGACCTATGTGCTTGATGTTTGGTTTTGAATTGTTAAAATGTTTGGGGTTAACTTGTTGAAATATGTTGCTGGTTTTTAAGTTAAGATTGAATTTGTGTTCTATATTATGACTTGGCTATCTGTTTGTATGCCTAAAACTAATACATCTAAACTGCTAAATGCACTCTAAAAGTTTACTTGTTGTGTTTACTTGCTGCTGTGAAAGGTTCAGAAATCTTGTACCAAGCATGTTTGTCTTTGTTCTACCAATCTTTGATACATAATATGTCATTAGTGCTTTGCTTCCTCTATGACTTGTGACTAGTTTGTAAACCTAGAGTCCATGTTAGGTATGTCTTACTATGTTTGAAACTTGTATTGTCCATATGCCATTGTCATTAGCATGCTGTCAGTTTGATATCTCTAATTTATGTACAAGTTTTTAAGTGCCAAGTATGATGTGTGTTTGTCTGCCATGTAACTCTGCTTTAAATCAGAACTGGTTTTTGATCCATGCCTTTATGCTTATTTTTACATCCATTGAATGTTAGCACAACAAGTATTTGTTTTCACCATGCCCTGTCACTGCTTGTTTTGAGTGACATTATTTGAGTGAACTTATTTGTCATACTGCCATGCCTTGTGCCCTGTTTTGCCTTGGATACATGTGTTAGCTTATATGACCCTTGACCATCAGGATGTTGTTTTTTATATGTGATATTCATGCTTAAACTGCTATTTGATTTGGATGTCACTATGTGTGTACAAGTTCTGTCTGAACCTATGCTTCATGATGTATCAAGATGCCATGAACCTATGTCTTCCACCATCATGTTATTAAATGTAAACTTGCCTTGACATTGTATTTAATTTGTGTACCCATAATCTAGCTTTGATGTATGAATTATCACTAAGCCTTGCACTCACCTTGTATGCTATCCTTTTGGAAGTTATGCCTGCTGCCTTGTTCAGTATTCAATGTATCATGATGTTGTTTTTTTATTTAATTGGTACGCTAGCATTAGTAAGTACATTTGATCTTTCGAGTTTATTGCTCTATGAACCAGAACTGCTCTAAGTGACTCATTTGCTTGTCTGCACTGACTGTTTGTTATTATTGATGTTTCACTCTGTTGCCATCATCTTGTTAACACTCATTTAGCATGTTTTTAAGGCCTATCACTAATAGTTGGAGTAGTCTTGGAGTATGTCATTACTTGATCTATCCTATTCCTATTTTCACCACTCATATTAACATGCCTGAGTTGCTTCTAAATTTTAGAAATATGTTTAAAGCTGATTGTACCATGTCTGACCCTGTGGTTGTCATCACATCATCATGTTATTTTCATCTGTTACTTTGAATGAATGATGTTGCTATTGTTTTGCTTGCTTGCACCTTAGTCAAATTAACCTTATTAATCATGTAATCTGGTTCTAAAACTTTCTTTTGCTTTCTTCACTCAACATGTTCAGTATTAAACTTCTGCTATTCTTGAAACTCAACCTAGTGCCATGCTGTTTTGGATCCATAGTCTACATGGTTGTTTATTAGTTGCATCCAAGTTATGTTATTTCATGAATTCCATTCGAATGTGTTGTATGCTTGCTATGCTGCCATGTCTGTGTTTGAATTTGTTACACTATGTATTCAAGTGTTCCATTACTTTGTGGATGTTCAGTTTACATGGTAAAAGCTTTGCTTGGTATTTAATATGTGTGGTAATTCATGATGTTGAGGTTTAAATTATGTGTTGTTGTTTCCTTCTAATTGGTAATGATTTGAGTGGTGAATGGCATGGCATTGATGTCTTCTTTCATGAGCAGATTGTTGTATGGTTTGGTTTGCCTTTGTTCATTTTGTTTATTTGCTCGCACGAAGGTTTATATATTTATTAAGTTATGCTTATTACCGGATGTAACAGTCACCCCAGTGGCAAGCACACACATGCACATGCGCCCTTTAACCCTTAGGACTGGGGTTCGAATCCCCCTCGCCCCAGTCCTTTTATTTTATTTTTCAATTTCGCTTCACTTTACATATATACATGTGTTACCATTGTTTGTTAAGATGCGTGCATGGTTCAGTTGGCTTTAGTTTTAAGCTTGCACACGCAGGGTCCTGGGTTCAATCCCTAGGAATGCCCTTTCCTTCTTTTTTACTACTTGTTTGTCTTATTTATTTTTAAATTTATGCTTTAATTTTCAAACCTTCATAACTTGTTTGTTTTTCATCCTTTTTCTTCCATTCTTTTGCTATTTGTTTCTAATTGGATCCACTTATTGAAAATAAAAAGAAATGGTTGAAAATGTTTAATCTTATTTGTTTTTATTCATGTGGAAATTGGAAATTCTTTTAAGGTTTTATTGTACTTCTTTTTATTCATCTCATGATGTTACTTTTGTTTACCTTGTTTGAGCATGGTCTAATATGTGTAATTCCAACCTTGCATGATTTTATAAACTTCGTTTCATCTTAATATCTTATTCATGTCTTTTTACATCATCATATTTAATTCATATAACTCTTTATTTCATAGTATTTTAAAACTATTATCTTCCTCTCATTCCAAAGGGAAATCCTCCTAAATTGACTCATGAGTCACTAAACAAACCACCCTACCTTAACCTCATAAGTTTATCCCATTTCTTGGCCTCATGAGAGCCATGAAGTCATAACTTAGTAGTAGGTTAGAGTTGTTAACTCTATGTGATTCTCACCATCATGAGAACTCACTTCCCCCCTATAACTTAGATTTAGAGCGTTATCGTGAACTCTAAAATGAGCTCGTACTCATTTCCCCTTGGAACTTTGGCCATAGTCAATGGTTCCCCATTCACCCTTAGCTCGGTGAACTACGGATACTCTGATTCCACTCCCGTCAGGATATGTAGGCGCAAGGCGCGATACCTTATCGAGTATACTTAGATACTAACTCCTAGGGTTTCAACCATTAGCATAGAGCCTTTAGCAAGCGAGTGAGACATAATTTAACAAAAACTAAAATAAGAGGTTCCTGTAGAGTACTACAGATACTTAGGGTGCTAATACCTTCCCTTAGTATAAACAACCCCCGAACCTTAGATCTCCCCCCTTTAGGTTTTTCTCGATCTTGAACCTTTCCTTTGGATAAATCAAAGTCGGTGGTGAATTTCAAAGATGTGTGATGCAAGTTAATTAATAGCTTGTTATCCGATTCTCACCGCAACAGAAATAGCGACTTCACTGGGGAATCATCTGATTTGAGGGCTAAGCCCACCTTGTTTTTGCTTGTTTTATTTATGCTCGTTTGCTATGTTTGTATATATCTGTTTGATTACCTGTATATATGCTTTGCTTGAGATCTTTTGTTGACATGGTTTTTGAGTGGTGAGATAAATCCTAACCCAGATTTGAGTGCACTTATTGTTTGGACGATGGTATATTCAAGGAGGCTTTGAGGGAGTCGATTCCTGAAAAAGTTAACTTGAGACACCATCACTCAGTTGAGGCCCTCTTGAGAGTCTAGTCATGTTGAACGAGTCTATTCGTGAAAACGTGCTACTCTCGACCTAGGTGCCCTTGATATTGAGGACCGTAGTTACCAAATCCCACTTGGCCTTTTAAGATGTAGTGCGGTGACCATGATGAGTCTATTTCTGAATTGGTTGTCACGTGATGCTACACTCGGACGAGATTCTCTTGAGAATTTTATTGATTACCAAGTCATTTGGGAAGTCGATAAAATTCGAAAGATGGGTTGTCGACTCTGGGAACTTCTTAGAACCCTGTTCAACAGATGAAAACCAGTAGTACATACCAATGGGAAGGGTAAACCATGGCTCCATGCCCAACCTATCCCCTTTGTTTGTGTTTTGTGTGTATCTTTGTGTATGCTTTGCATTCATACATCATAAGCATTCATGTTGCATCAGTTTCATGGAACTCAGATTTCTTTTCTTGTGAAATATCAGAGGGATATCATGGATAGCTCAAGAAGGAACACCATCAAGTACACTTTCAAGAGTCCCAAATTGGGTGACCTAAGGAGATTAGGAGATTTGCTAACAGACCCTGGAGAATTCATAGACAGATATGGGAAGTTGTGGGTTTTGTTGAAGAAAGACATTGATGAAGGACTCCTCTCAACTCTGCTTCAGTTTTATGATCCAAAGTATCACTGCTTCACGTTTCCTGACTATCAACTGTTGCCCACCCTTGAGGAATACTCTCAGATAATTGGTTTGTCTATCAAGGATGAGTTCCCATTTCCTATCTTCGAGAAGGATCCTAAAGAGGAAGAAATAGCCAAGAAAACTCATCTGGAGTTAGTTGACATCAAGAGGAATTTAACTTCTACGGGAGGAATTTTTGGGTTAACTGCTAAGTTTTTGTTTGAAAAGGCTCGTTATTTTTCTAAACACTCCAACCGGGATGCCTTTGAAGTTGTTTTTGCGCTACTCATCTATGGACTCTTCTTGTTCCCGAATATTGACAACTTTGTGGATCTGAATGCAATCAAAATCTTCTTGAAACAAAATCCGGTACCTAACCTGCTTGCTGAAGCTTATCACTCAGTCCATACAAGAAATACTCATGGTAACAGACAGATTACTTGCTGTGTCCCCATGTTCTATAGATGGTTTATTTCGCATCTACCAAAGACGAGCGCATTCTGGGATTCCAAGAAAGGATGGTGGTCTCAGAGAATTATGGCACTCTCCCATGTAGGCATTGACTGGTATAATCGGGTGTATGATGGAATCTTGATTACAGATAGCTGTGGAAACTATGGAAACGTGCCTCTTCTTGGCATTAAAGGTGGAATCAGCTACAACCCTGTATTGGCACGACGCCAATTAGGGTATCCTTTGGAAGATAAACCTCTCAGTATTCATCTAGAAAACATCTACTTTGAAGTATATGACAAGAACGAAGAACAGAAGAAGCTGATCTAGAACGCTTGGGGTAGCAAGCGTAAAAGAGGAAGAAGTTCTTTGGGAAGACCTAACTGCGTGTCATTGGAGCCCTATGGGTCCGAAGAAGAGTCATAGAGTTAAAGATGCCCTACAAGAGGCAGGAACCAATTGCTTTGAAGAAAGAGCCTATTTTATACTTTATGTCAAGAGAAGAAGAGCTGGAGATTTCTTTAAGACAAGCCCAATGGTCAGAAGAAGCCTGGAAACTCAAAAATCAGGTGGTTGTTGAAGAAAACCTGGAACTCCAGAAACAACTACAGGACAAGAATGAAGAGTTACTTTCGTGCAAGAAGAGAAAAGTCCTAGAAGGTCCAAGCTCCTCTAACACTCAGCCTCCTGCTTGGAAATCCATCATCAACAGCCTCGTCACAGAAAGGGATCAGATGGAGAAAGAAATCAAAAGACTCAACATGAGACTCTTGGGAGAATCTCCTTAGGACTTTCTAGCTTTTATTTAGCTTCATGTTTAGGGCTTTTGAAAGTGTATCAACTCTTGTAATTCACTTTTTATTTAATGAGAATGAGGTCTTTTGATATTTCTTGATATTCTACGAGTGTCTGAACTCCATGAAACTTTGCATTTGCATCCTCATTTGCATCGCCATGTGCATTTTTCCTTGTCTTTATCTCATGTCACTGTGTTCTCTCCAGAATCGTCACACTGAATCCCAGACACAGCCACAACACTCGGGCCCAAGCTCGATTCAGGATGTCAGAAGCATACGGAGAAATGGACAGAGTCAACAATGAACTAAATGAGATACGAGGAGGGATGAGACAAATCCTCGAGGCTATTAATGTTATGAGAGCAAAGATGGACACCCAGGCCACTGTGGTCTCCGAAATCATCACTACAACGGTAGAACCTCCTATCATACCTGTCATGAACCATACGTTGGGCATGCCATGTGATTTCATCCGTGCTATAGTTCCTGTGTCTACTGAGCAAACAGTTCCTCTAGTCAATGAGACTCTGCAAGCTATTCTGACTTTTGCTCCGCCAGCAGTACAAACACAAATGCATCCGGTTTTCCAAAACCATCATCCCTACGATTACGTTGATGTGTCAGAAGAAGGGGATGATCGACACGAGAAATTGAGAGAAAGTGTTGAAACAATGCAGAGGAAGATGAAGGCGATGAAGTTAAGTAATGCATTTAGCACTGACATTAAGGATATGTGATTGGTTTCAGATTTGGTAATTCCACCCAAATTCAAATTACCAAATTTTGAGTTGTATTCAGGGGCCACGTGTCCCAAATCTCATTTAATCATGTACTACCGAAGAATGGCCGCGCACGTATGTAATGACAAACTAATGATCCATTATTTTCAAGACAGTTTGAAGGGGGCTGCTGCTAAGTGGTATTTAAGTCTAGACCAGTCCCAGGTCCATTGTTTCCAGGATGTGACTGATGCTTTTGTAAAACACTACAAGTACAATTTGGATCTAGCCCCTGACCGTAGGCAGCTATTGAGTATGGCCCAGAACAGTACGAAATCATTCAAAGAATATGCACAACGATGGAGAAAGACTGCATCTCAGGTTGAACCGCCCTTGACCGAGAAAGAGTTGGCTGATTGGTTTGTAGACACAGTAAAGCCTGAGTTTTATGAGAGAATGATCAGCAGTGTCAGTGCTAATTTCGCTGATATTGTTGCAATTGGCGTGAAGGTAGAGGCAGGATTAAAGAGTGGAAAGGTAATCAGTTCTCCGAGCAGTTCAACTGGCGTCAGTACTAAGAAATCTCCTAGTCACTCCCACAAAAAGAGGGAAGGGGAAACTAATGACGTCATGGCAGGAAAGACCCAGAGCCCTCGATGGAAGCAACCAATGTACCAACAACAGGAGAGACCAAACCTCTCTCAGCATCCAATCTACCAAATGCAGTATGCTCACCAACCCTACGTAGCTGCTGTCACACCTACTTTCAACCATCAAGCAGCGCAGTAGGCACCAACTTATCAACAAGCAGCCTATCAGCAATGGCCTAAAAATAAGAATTATCAACAACCAAGACAACAGGTTCCACAACAGAATTCTCCCCACAAAAGGCAGGGAGGAAAGCCAGCGTTTCCACCCATACCAATGTCCTATACGGAGCTCTACTCTTCCTTAGTGGAGCAAGGACTGATCGTTACTAGACCTTTGGGACCACCAACCGAGAATTCTATGCCTTTCTTCAACCCAAATGCGAACTGTGTTTTTCATCAAGGAGGGGCTGGTCACGACTTGGAGGGCTGTTTAGCGTTGAAAAATGTAGTGAAGGGGTTGATGGAGAATAATATCTTTTCATTTGCTGATAATCAACCGAATGTGAAAAACAATCTTTTGCCTACCCATGGGGCTACTAATGCCATCAAAGATGAAAAGGATGAGGTATTAGTTTTGGATGCAACAAAGATCAAAACCCCTATCAAGGCTTTTCATGTTAAGTTATTTAAAGCTGGGTTAGTTAAAGTTTGCCATGACGAATGTGAGGAATGTAATGTTAGTATTAAAGGCTGTCGTTTAGTCCAAGACGATGTTCAGTACTTGATCAATGAAGGGTTCCTACAGGTATTCAGCAGAGAAAAGGAAAACAGAGTTGCAGTAATCGAACATGTGTTTAACCTACCAAAGCCAAGAGGGCAGGCATCCGGGTCCAACACATCTAAGTCTGGGTCTGTAATTCCTGTATTTAATAAACCAATACCAGTTTTCAACAATCCTGGAACGATTGATGCTTCCACTACCAATCATTCCAAGCAATATGACACCGACAACCTGTTCCATTTAGGTTCAGAGGGACCAAGGTCGTGCCATGGGTCTATAAGAATAGTAGGAGGCGAGAAGACATGATTCCAAGGAAAGAGGTGGGAATCGCTGTTGAAGACGTAGTTCCAAGGAAATAGGTGGGAACTACTGTTGAGGAAGTAACCAATATAGTTGGAACTGGAAAGATGACCCGAAGCGGTAGAGTATACACTCATTCTTTCAAAGAAACCACACCTAGGGAAACTGTTGTCCCCACACCGTCTGGAGACAAAGGAAAGGAGGTAATTTCTAAAGAAGAAAATGAAGAGTTCCTAAGGATTATCAAGAGGAGTGATTACAGGGTGGTAGATCAACTCTATCAGACCCCATCCAAGATTTCGATCCTGTCTCTATTAGTCAATTCACTTGTTCATAGATCAGCTTTGCAGAAGGTATTAGCTCAGGCACACGTAGCCCAGGTATAACGGCTGGACAGTTTGACCATGTTGTCGCCAACATTATAGCTTGTAACACTCTTAGCTTCAGTGACGAGGAGTTACCTCGAACAGGAAAGAATCATAATCTTGCCTTACATGTATCAGTGAAATGTCAGGAGGATACGATGGCTAGAGTTCTTGTAGATATCGGTTCATCCTTGAATGTTTTGCCTAAAAGAACTCTCGAGAAGCTGTCTTACCAAGGAACTATAATGAGACCCACTTCACTCATTGTCAAAGCCTTTGATGGCTCAAGAAGATCGGTGATGGGTGAGATTGAGTTACCTGTCTTGATTGGCCCTCAAGCATTCAATATCCTTTTTCAGATCTTGGATATCAACCCTGCCTACAGTTGCTTATTAGGTAGACCATGGATCCATGAGGCTGGCGATGTGACCTCTACCATGCATCAGAAGATGAATTTCGTGGCCGAAGAGAAGTTGGTTATTATACACGGGGAAGAAGACCTAATGGTTAGCAATTTGTCCTCGTTTCGTTACATTAAAGCGGACGAAGATGCTTTGGAAACCTCTTTCCAAGCTCTTGAAATAGCGAATGTTGTTATGCTTGATGATAAGGAACCAGTGGCCTCTGGTTGTCCATCTTTTGTTTCTTTCAAAAGCATTCAATCTACTCTACGAGGAGGAGTACATAAAGGCTGGGGCAAGATCGTTGAAGTCCCAGACAGAGAAAAGTACCAAGGGTTGGGTTACAAATCAACTCTTGAGGGAAGAGCTGCTCCAACAAGGGGGAAGACCAAGGACCATTCAAGAGGTATTTTTCAGTGGAGGACAGCAGGTCCATGCCATTATTGAAGACGGTGAAGACGAAGATATCAACCATTTGGTGTTTCGGTGTGACACCGCCTTAAGTAATTGGGAAGCCATTGAGATCCCTACTTTGTACCCTATGCCAGAGTAATTTGTTTGCTTTTGTTGATGTTTTCAATTCTGCAGCCTTGCCCGAGGCTTTCAGATTATTTTGTATGGGCCACCACTTTTAAATCTTATTAATGAAAGTGTTTGTTTTGTTAAAATTCCTTGTCTTTATTCTTGTTTTTGCTTTAAGAAAAATGGCAATCTTTTCAAAACTACAAATTTCTCTTTCTTATGCTCATGTTTGTGCATTTTTAATAAAATAAATGCCTCCATCGTGCAGAGTAGATCCCAAACCTATTGTATTCAATGACCCTACTCCCACTATCGACTTTTATTCGCCTATTTATCAAGCTGAGGAAGAAGAGGATTATGAGGTCCTCGATGATTTGGCATAAATGTGTGAGTATCAGTACACGGATCTCCAGCCACACGAAGAAAAAGTTGACGTCATCAACCTTGGCACTGAAGAAAAGAGGAAAGAGGTCAAGATTGGGGAAACACTTGGGGCAGAAATCAGACAACGGCTAGTACTACTTTTGGAAGAGTATGTAGATGTGTTTGCTTGGTCTTACCAAGACATGTCTGGATTGGATACAAACATAGTAGTTCATAAGCTACCACTCAAGCCCGAATGTCCACCTGTGAAACAAAAAATCTGTAGAAGTAGACCTGACATGGCTCTCCAAATCAGATATGAGGTTAAAAAGCAACCGGATGCAGGATTCTTAGCAGTTTCAAAATATCCGGAATGGGTAGCCAACATCGTACCAGTTATGAAGAAAAACAGTAAAGTACGAATGTGCGTAGATTACAGGGATCTCAACAAAGCTAGTCCCAAGGACGATTTCCCCCTACCGCACATCGACACTCTCGTGGATAATACAGCCAAGTTTGCAGTTTTCTCCTTCATGGACGGTTTCTCCGGTTACAATCAGATCAGAATGGACCCAGCTGACATGGATAAAACTACATTTATCACCCCATGGGGGACCTACTGTTACAAAGTCATGCCCTTTGGTTCGAAAAACGCAGGGGCAACCTACCAGAGAGCTATGGTGACTTTATTCCATGACATGATCCACAAGGAAATGGAAGTATACATGGATGATATGATTGCTAAATCCCGAAGTGAGGAGGAACATTTGAACCATCTCTTGAAGGTGTTCAAGAGACTCCGGAAGTATCAATTGAAGTTGAATCCGGCCAAATGTACTTTCGGTGTCAGGTCAGGGAAGTTGCTTGGTTTTATCGTCAGTCAAAGAGGAATTTAAGTAGATCCTGACAAGGTACGAGCTATTCAAGAGATTCCAGCTCCGCAGACTGAATCTCAAGTAATAGGATTCCTGGGTCGCTTAAACTACATATCCCGATTCATATCCAACATGACTCCTATTTGTGAACCGATCTTCAAATTGCTCCGCAAAGATCAGACTGTAGAGTGGAATTTTGATTGCCAACAAGCTTTTGAAAAACTCAAGAGCTATTTGCAAGAACCACCTATTTTGATTCCTCCTGTCCCTAGAAGGCCTCTCATTATGTACATGACAGTTTTAGAGGGATCCATGGGTTGTGTATTGGGCCAACGTGATGAAACTGGTCGCAAAGAGCATGCCATCTATTACTTGAGTAAGAAGTTCGCTGATAGCGAAAGCCGTTATTCACTGCTTGAGAAAACACGTTGTGCTTTAGCATGGGCCGCCAAACGTTTGAGGCAGTATTTGATATGTCACACTATTTTGTTGATCTCAAAAATGGATCCAATAAAGTACATCTTTGAGAAGCCTGCTCAGACAGGAAGACTTGCCCGTTGGCATATGCTATTGTCAGAATATGATATCCAATATGTACCTCAGAAGGCTATAAAGGGAAGCGTATTATCAGAGTACCTTGCGGATCAGCCTGTTGAAAATTATGAGCCTCTCAAGTTTGATTTCCCAGATGAAGACATCATGGTAGTAAAGGATTGTGAAGAGCCTGCCCCTGATGAAGGCCCTGAGCCCGGTTTTAGATGGAAGATGATGTTTGATGGTTCTTCCAATTTCAAAGGACATGGTATAGGTGTTGTATTGATAAACCCCGATGGTGGCTATACTCCTTTCACAGCAAGATTGGACTTTGGATGCACGAACAATATTGCCGAGTACGAAGCATGTATTTTAGGTCTAGAAGCTGCAATTGACCTTGGAATCAATATTCTGGAAGTTATGGGTGATTCTGCCTTGGTCATTTACCAAGTCAAGGGTGAATGGGAAACCAAGGATGAAAAACTCATTCTATACCGTGCTTACATTATGGAATTAGTAATGTGCTTTGATGAGATCACTTTTCGTCATGTGCCTCGTACCGAAAATCACATAGCTGACTCCCCAGCAATGTTAGCTTCAATGTGGCAAGTCAGGTTTCACAATGAAGCACCTCTCATCAGTATCGAGCGCAAGATCGAACCAGCTTACTGCCAGTTAGTTGAAGAAGAGACACATGGAAACCCATGGTTTCACGACATCGTGAGTTATCTGAAAACTCAGGAATACCCCGCCAATGCTTCCAGTCTTAATAGGAAAACTTTACGAAGATTGTCATCCAAATTCTTTCTCAGTAATAACGTACTTTACAAGAGGAATCATGGCATGGTCCTGCTAAGATGTGTTGATAAGCGAGAAGCAGACTTGTTGATTCACGACATTCACGAAGGAGCCTTCGGCACTCACGCCAATGGGTACACCATGGTAAAGAAAATCTTGAGGGCTGGATATTATTGGTTAACTATGGAAGCTGATTGTATCCAATACGCCAGGAAGTGTCATAAGTGCCAGATCTACACTGATAAGATGCATGTTCCTCCGACCTTGCTGAATATGTTGTCATCCCCTTGGCCTTTCTCCATGTGGGGCATCTACATGATTGGAGCTATTGAGTCGAAAGCTTCCAATGGCCATCGCTTCATTTTAGTGGCCATTGATTATTTCACCAAGTGGGTTGAGGCTGCTTCTTATACCAATGTGACCAAGCAAGTGGTTTCCCGTTTCATCAAGAATAATATCACTTGTCGTTATAGAATCCCCAACAAGATCATCACTGACAATGGGACAAATTTGAACAACAAAACAATGAAAGAGTTATGTGACAATTTCAAGATTGAGCATCACAATTCTTCACTTTACCGTCCCAAGATGAATGGATCTGTCGAAGCTGCTAATAAAAACATCAAGAAGATCCTGCAGAAGATCGTCAAGACTTATAAGGACTGGCACGAGATGTTACCTTTAGCTTTGCACGGATACAGGATTTCGGTTCGAACCTCAACAGGGGCAACCCCTTTTTTCTCTTGTATATGGAATGGATGTTGTCCTCCCCATTGAAGTAGAGATACCATCTCTGAGAATCCTGGTGGAAACTAGGCTTGATGAAGCTGAATGGGTCAAAGATAGATATGACCAACTGAACCTCATTGACGAGAAGCGACTAACTGCTATGTGTCATGGCCATCTGTATCAGAAAAGAGTGAAGAGGGCATTCGACAAAAAGGTCCGTGTTCGAGAATTTCAAGAAGGAGAGCTTGTACTCAAGAAGATTCTGCCATCTCAAAGGGATGCTCGCGGAAAATGGACACCTAGCTACGAGGGTCCATTTGTGGTAAAAACTGTGTTCTCAGGAGGTTCCTTACTCCTCACAACAATGGATGGTGAGCAGCTCGCATATCCTGTAAATGCTGACTCAGTACGAAAATACTACACCTGAGAATCTAGGCCCTCTTGTCTATATCAGCGGCAAAGAATTCTAGGATTTTTAGTCATTAGGGGTGGTAGTGGTCATTGAATATGATGTAATCCTTTCCCATTTCCATTTTTTCAATTGTAATGATCCATGGAACTTCGCTATTGGCAAGTTACCATTCTAATGAAATCAGATTTTGAGTCATTCTTTGTTTGATATTTATCATTACTCTGATATTTTCCTTGTTATGTAAAACTTCACTTATTTATTAATAACGGTTTTAAAAGTGGAAAATGTTTTGAAAACTTTGAACTCTCTTTGTTACTAAAAGAGGATAGGCAATACTTCCCTGAATTGAACATTTCAACAATGGCTGACCACTAATGCAAAGGACTTCTCACCAGTATCTACACAAGATATTTGTTGAAAATTTGATTCCCCAGTGAATTAAGGATGTTCTCACATTGGCTTTAATACTGACTACCTGCTCATATTTCAGTGTGATTCCCTGTAGAGGACACGGAGTCTTTCCTGTCGCTATCCCCAATCTGTCGTCTCTTGTTGGTGTCGTTTCTTGCATATCATTAAGCATTCGCATCATACCATAGCATTGAGCATCTTTGCATTTGGGGGTTTTGTTTGTGTGGTCTTTTTCCCTTTCTTTTTTTCCTCTTTGTGGGTCTTTGGATCCTTGTCTTTGTTTTGCTTGTGTCCGGTTTTCACCTTTGTGCGCCAGATTTTGACTCTTTGTGCAGTATTCCCCAGGAAGTCTAACCTGCAACCCCGGTACCAATGTATCTGATACTTAATCACTTCATTTGGATACCTAAAGTCCAGTGACTGTTGGCACTGTTTATACTCAAGTTATCGTGAACCTAAAACTTCAGGTTATCGTGAACCCGTTGTTTGATATCAGGTTATCGTGAACCTAAAACTTCAGGTTATCGTGAACCCGTTGTTTAATATCAGGTTATCGTGAACCTAAAACTTTAGGTTATCGTGAACCCGTTGTTTGATATCAGGTTATCGTGAACCTAAACTTCAGGTTATCGTGAACCCGTTGTTTGATATCAGGTTATCGTGAACCTAAAACTTCAGATTATCGTGAACCCGTTGTTTGAAATCAGGTTATCGTGAACCTAAACTTCAGGTTATCGTGAACCCGCTGTTTGAAATCAGGTTATCATGAACCTAAACTTCAGGTTATCGCGAACCAGTTGTTTAAATTCAGGTCAGATGTGAACCTAAACCAAAATTACAAATCTAGCTCATACTGGTTTTCCTCATAAAGCAAACTATTTGTTATCTCAACCAACTCATATGAGTACCAGAGTCCTTTCTGGGCTCATTAACCTTATCCCCAGCTAAACTCCAGTTTTTTTTATCATCTGGCGCGCAGAGTTTGTCTCTGTCTTTTTTGGTTTTTCTTGAAGATCCCGTTTGAGTATAGATTTTTTCAGCTTCAGTACTCGGACTTTGAGTAGTACTAAGCTTAAACTGAGGATTTGTAGGTGTCACAACAGGCTTCAAATTCGACATGCCAAACTTGTCGAGAAGCTTCCGTAGGTATGTCTCCTGATGTTGTACCCCAAATTTTACCCTTAGATCCATTGATCTTTTGTATCTCATATTAGGTCAAGCATGTTGCATAGCTAACCCTTTTGCCAGGTTTTGTTTGTGTTTGTTTCATTTATGAATCAGGTTTTATCTCAAGAAGATTCAAGAGTTGATCAATCATTATTTTGGGGAGCATTGAATCAAGCAAGTTTCTCATGTTCAAAGAGATATCTCATGACCTTCTCTATAACAAATTTTTTATCCACCTTATCCACCCTCAATTGTCTTTCTTAATACCAAACCAATTTCAATAGTCATCTATTAACCAAATATATATCCAATTTCATCTCTATGTGTCAATATCAATTTTCCTAAACCATAACCATATCACTTATCAAAATTCACCTATTATTTATTTTCTTTTCTAAACCATTTCTTTTTGTAACAAAAAAGAGAAAGAAAACCAATCCTAAAAACATTTGCTCATAAGCCCATCACCATAGGCCCATCACGTTGCAAATCATGTTACAAATTATATTAAAATGAAACTCATTGGCTCAGGACCAATAGGAATCATGCAAGATGGCTTTGACTTTTCAACTCTATCCTAACAACCAGTGAAGGGATGCCGCGTGGCTTGGAAAGAAGTAAAACAACCAAAAGCATTTCTTCTCCTTTGTCGTGTCTTCGTGTTTCAGAAGAGAAGAAGAAAATTCAAGAGGATTCATAACCGGTTCATCCCAAATCGTTTCTATAACCCAATTCTTGGCGCGTTAATTCACTTTTTAAAATCCCCAAATCACTTCCCGTTTGAGCTTTCATTGCTTTGATTCATTAAAAGTTGTTCTGAAGAGTTACTCGTTTCTGCATACGGACTGCTTTCGCCTGCATATACCCTTGCGCAATCCCAACCATTGCCTCATTTGATACCCACTCTTATGACAACAAAGAAGGAGTTCTTAAGCAATGCACGAAGTCATGAAATTCGCCCTACACCTCTAAGGTTTTTGTGCAGCAGGGGAAGCACGTTTGTCTCCAAGAAGTTGACCAAATTTGAATTTGAAAGGAGACGTTGCAAACCCTAATTTTCTACTCAGCATACCATGTGTTTGTTCATTGGACTCAAAGAACCAAAGCCCATCTGCGCAGCGTATAAAAGGAGCTCACCCAAACACTTAAACTCACCAACAATTTTCACAAAATACTCAAATAGTCTCTGAGTTCTAAGCTTCACGAGCAAGAAAGGAGAAGAGCTGCTTTGGAGTTCTCTTGCTAGTTCAGAAAGGAGAGCATTCAACACACTTGAAGGTGCAGTGGACATTACTCCACTTGGTAACCACACTTTCCCTTTTGATGTTCATGCTCAATTTATATCATCATATCATAATCATAACTGTCGTAATGTAATGTGCTACTAAATGTTTGAATCATAACTTTTTGTCCTTGGCTTGATATCAGGAAGTAGGATAATTCTATTTGCTTTGCTGATATGTTGAGTTAGACATGTATGCTGCTGTTTGTTTTAAGGTATTATGCTTGAGATATCACCATGATGATAATGCTTTATTTTTGTTCATTGACTGGCTGTAAGCATATAAGATTTCACTTTAGTGTTGTACTGTCAAACTTAGATGCATAGAATTGTTAACTTACTTATGTATGCCTTGGTGCTTGGATGTTGTTTTGGAATGAGATATTCTTGAACTTTAGTTCCATACTTGTTCCTGAGATGCTCGTGTGTTTTATGGTTGTTGAACCTATCTATCACTGTAAGTTGCTATGTGTGATGTTTGATTGAATGTTGCTAAGTTACTTTCACTAAATGCCACTGGTTTTATTTTTCTGTCATCATCAATATATGATCATTTTGTATACTCAAAATCATGGCTTTGTTTTATATTCAAAACTTTGTTATTGTTGATATTTGTTGTATTAAGGTTGACACTTTTGTTATTCATGTATGTGTTTACATTTTGAAATGCACCATTCTGCCATGGCACTGACCTTTGCTGACCTATGTGCTTGATGTTTGGTTTTGAATTGTTAAAATGTTTGGGGTTGACTTGTTGAAATCTGTTGCTGGTTTTTAAGTTAAGATTGAATTTGTGTTCTATATTATGACTTGGCTATCTGTTTGTATGCCTAAAACTAATACATCTAAACTGCTAAATGCACTCTAAAAGTTTACTTGTTGTGTTTACTTGCTGGTGTGAAAGGTTCAGAAATCTTGTACCAAGCATGTTTGTCTTTGTTCTACCAATCTTTGATACATAATATGTCATTAGTGCTTTGCTGCCTCTATGACTTGTGACTAGTTTGTAAACCTAGAATCCATGTTAGGTATGTCTTACTATGTTTGAAACTTGTATTGTCCATATGCCATTGTCATTAGCATGCTGTCAGTTTGATATCTCTAATTTATGTACAAGTTTTAAAGTTCTAAGTATGATGTGTGTTTGTCTGCCATGTAACTTTACTTTAAATCAGAACTGGTTTTTGATCCATGCCTTTATGCTTATTTTTACATCCATTGACTGTTAGCACAACAAGTATTTGTTTTCACCATGCCCTGCCACTGCTTGTTTTGAGTGACATTATTCGAGTGAACTTATTTGTCATACTGCCATGCCTTGTGCCTTGTTTTGCCTTGGATACATGTGTTAGCTTATATGACCCTTGACCATCAGGATGTTGTTTTTTATATGTGATTGTCATACCCTCATTTTTGACCAAAATATCCCACCTCTTTGTCTATCATCTTGCATATCAGCATGCTTTCTCACTAACCAGTTCGTGCAGGTACAGTAGTCCCAAACACTCGTTCCCTCTGTGAAAAAATAGAACTTTAAGACGTGATCAGTTGTTTCTGAATGATTCTAGGATTTTCTACTGATCGTGTTCCTCAAAGAATTCAAACAAAAAAAAGGCCTCAAGGAACATCTCCAAAGAATCAAGGTTTTCTGGCAGGCTGAGGATCATCACCTTCTAAAGGGTTGCTGGGAGTGCCATTAAGTGAATATGTGACTGAGATTGAAGATTAATATTTTTAGTGGATCCGTTGACTCAAGAATGGTCAAACGGCATGAGGTTCTTAAGCCTTTATATTGTTCAAGAGGTTTGTGTGGCTTTCATGGAATTCAAATAACAAAGACATTATACCAAACTTCACCATTTCAATTTCATCCATTTCAAGATGGTCAAAGTTCAAAGGCTATCGCAAGTTACTTTTCAAGTCTTATTTCAAGTTGCTTTAAACCACATTTCAAGCCATAATCTATCCATGACAAGCTACGGTTAGAGAAATGTTGTGAGGGATTCAAGCTCATTTGCGCCATGAATTAAAAGTTCAAATTTTATAATCATCTAAGTTTCAAGCATTGAGCGCCATGATTAGAAGTCATGTTTTTCAAAGTTCCAACCAAGTCTCCAAGAGTGGCCAAGCCATGTTTCAAATGTTTAACCATTCATGATTTGTGATTAAGAATACTAAGATTCATGGGAAAGTAAAATGTAAGTCATCATTCATTGTGAATTTGGGATTACAAAGTTAAAGTTTCTACAAAATGCAAGTACTTCAAAGTGACAATTCCAAAAGGAAACTAAAATATTGTATATGGTTTGGTTGAATACACTTGTACAAACATATCCAAAAGATTTCAGGAACAAAGAATACAAGCTAAGAGCAATTCTTTTCCATGCTGTCAAAAGAGAGTAAAAAAATAATAAATATCCAAAACTCCAAAGTCAGCTGCAGCATGCTCGGTGGAATTTTGCTGCAGCCGCCACCGAAATGCATTCATAAAGTTTCTCAGGTGTTTGGTTCGTTGGTTTTTTCAATAGCATTGGACCTACAAGAACACAATCAAATATCATTAAAAAACCATTGTTTTCCAAAACAAGTCACGATCATTTCCAAAACAGAAGCCAAACATGTTCTGACAATGTTTTTCACAGGGATATTCAATAGTACACCGACATGTTCGGCTGAAAAGAGAAGGAGTATTTGAGTCGAGTAAAGAAAGGTCAGACAAATATTATTTTCTTTCCAAAACCAGTCAAGAACATATTCAAATCAGCAGGCTCATGACTTTCCAAAACAGAAACAAATCATCTTCATCAAATTTCCAAAATCACAAAAGGATTAAAGTTCACATCTTCTTCCTAAAACAAGATCAGACAGGATAAGTCAGAAACGGAAAGTTTTTGAATCGCAACCAACACGATTAGACAAGTTCAAACCAAGAAGGAAAGTGATTCATTATCCTTAACGACCTGTTCCAATTCAAAATTATCTATAAAAGGAGGCAGTGAGATTACAACCATCACACACAAACATTACAATCAGGACAGAGCCATTTTACACACAAAATTCCCAAAAAGGGTTCACTCTGATACACATACGGTTGGGGGCCGGCAATACACATATTCTTTCACAAACCATTCACAAACATATAGAGCTATCATCACACTCACACTCAAAGCCTTTTTACACCAGTTCACAACAACCCAAAACAACACATACAAAATTCAGAGAATACAAGCACACATACACACCAAGAACAAACATCAGCAACAAACCACACATACAGCAAGGAGAATCAGTATTATCAAACACATACCTGCGAAAGTGTCAATTTCACCGACGAACCGCTATGCCGAAGGTTTTTCAAATTGCAACAGCAAGGTGAACCACTTTCACCCTCATCGACATCTCCATCGTTCCCCCACTGCGCAACAAAGACGACGTCGTCGTTACGTGTAAGAGCAGCGCCATCACTCAATTCAATTCGGATGCACACCGTACTTCTGCCGCGAGTCGCGAGCCTCTTTCCGCCCCCGCCATCGTGGTATGTTAGTTCTCCTCCTCTTTGGATACTGTGCAATCAATAATTGTTGTTTGTTTGGGATGTTTGTATGTTGTTATGATCTTCCATGATTTTATGATTTTTGGTTAGAAATTGGGAATGAGAAGTAGCGATTGAAAGGGAGAAAGGGAAAGGTTGAGAAATTAACAACGAAAGAGAGCGATTGAGAGAAAGTTCTGCGAGATGAGAAAAAGGAGTGTGTGTCGTTGATTTGCGAGAGAATGAGAGCACGTGTGAGAGAAAGAAAAACCAGGAGAGGTAGAGTGAAGGTAGAACGAGTGGAAGAAGAACAAGGAAAGGGTAGAGAGAGAGAGAGAGAGAGAGAGAGAGAGAGAGAGAAAAGTGTGAGGCAGAGGGTTTTCTTGTTCATTTGATTTGCAATGTGGGTATTACTATTGATGTGGGCCGGTCGGGATAGATGAACCCTAGCCCATTTCACCTTTTTTTTTCTTTTTTTCTAATTTCATTTCCATTGTTTTATATTTTGTTTCTTTTATTTAGTTTTTTTGTTTTATTATTTAATTCTTACTATTTCTAATAACTTATTAGTATATTCTTTTTTAATTATTAATTTTAAATTTAGGAACTTATTTTCTTTTTTAGTTTATTTGTTAAAATTAAAGAAAAAAAATCCAAAAAATATTTAGTTATCTTTTGACTATTAAAAAGAAATTTTTACTTTTATTTCGATTCTTATTCTGACTATTCTCTCACTCATCCACATTCTATACACGTATTCTACCATGGACACTTAATCTACCCTTTTCAACTTAATTTTAACTTTAGAGTCACCACACTCTATGTAGTGTCTTGCCATAGATGCTACTTCCCCCTGGAACCTTGACCGCAGTCGAGAGTTCCTCACCCTCTTTGAGGGAAACTACGAATACTCTGATTCCACTCCTGTCAGGATACGTAGGCACAAGATGCGATGTCTTGGCGAGTATACTTAGATACTAACCCCCTAGGTCTTTACCTTAGCAGAAAACTTTAGCAAACAAGCAATAAATAACATAAATATTAACAAGAGGTTCCCGTAGAGTACTACGGACGTTTAGGATGCTAATACCTTCCCTAGACGTAACCAACCCCCAAACCTTAGATCTCTTAGGTTTTTTTCGTTCTTTAACCTTTCCTTTGGATAAAATAAAGACCGATGGTGAATTTCAAAAATTGTGATTCAAGCTAATCCAATAGCTTGATATCCGATTCTCACCGCGACAGAAATGGCGACTTCACTGGGGAGTTTCCGAGGGTTTCCCCTAACGTGTTTATATCTATGTTATTTATTTTCTTGTTTGCATGTATATCTTTATATCTGTATATATATCTGTTCTGCTTGAGTTTTCTGTGTGCAGGGTTGCTACTTTGTGTGGTGAGATAAGTCATAACCCGGACTTGAGAGCACATATAAGATAGGATCGTGGATATAATCGAGGAGATTTCAAGGAAGTATTTCCAAAGAAGTCGATTTGATTCCACACTCAGTTGAGGCCCTCTCGAAGGTGGTATTTGTTGAACGAGCTATCGTGAATACATTACTACTTTCGACCTAGGAGCCCGGGATATTGAGAACCGTAGTTACCTTTAACCCAACTTGGCCTTTAGGATGTAGTGCGATGACTATGAGGGAGTAATTCCAAAATGGTTGATACGCGATACTACACTCAGACGAGATTCTCTTGAGAATATTGTTGACTACCAAGTAATTGGGAAATCGATAATATCCGAAAGATGGGTTGTAGACTCTGGGAACTTTGTAAAACCCGTTCGGTAGGTACAATTAAACCTCTAGTACATACATTGGGAAGGGTAGACCATGGCTCCATGCTCGTGATCTTCAAACCTAAGCCTTGGCTTGTTTGCCTGTATATGTGTATATGTGTATACCTGTGCTTATGTATCCATTCATGCATTCATGCGTAACCATTCGGTTTCAAGAAGCTCAATTGTTCTTTCCTTTGCAAAATCAATAAAATCATTGGATTAGAAAATGAAACTTTTTTCCAAAATGTTTGCAACCTACTTTTGAGATCCTTAAAACCATTGCATCGCATGGCAATACCATTTGCATCTTTGCATGATTCATTGCATGCGTCCGTTTATCCAGCAACTCATTCCCAGCTGTCTCTATCTTCCAGTGTCACCTGTGAGTCGTCAAGCTGATTCCTCGACATCGATACCAGACTAAAGGTAACTACAGACGCATAATGGCAGAGCAAGAAGCACACAATGCTGAGAGACGAATGGAGATCGACGACCTTAAGTCAAGCATGGCAAAACTCACTGAAATGCTTCAAGTCTTGATTACCAGAGGAGAGCAACCCCTAAGGACTGTCATCCAAGAAGTTTCAACTGCTGATCCTCAACCTATTCAGGTGCCACCTTCAACTTGGCCAGAGTTTGTTTTGCCTCCCAACTACTCTCCACCTCTTGCATCTGCTGCTATGATTGGTCAAACTTTAAGACCAGTGTTTCAAGCTCCAGTTTTCTCCGAGCCTAGACCCGTGGTTCATGCTGTTGCCAAGACCACTCGACCTCCATTTGAGAACCCTCTTTATGAGTACAATGCTGCCAGTGCTCAGGGTGAAGACCGTGAAGACTTTGTTGGACCTGAGGTTGTCCGTGAACAGTTTCAGACCATAGACAAGAGACTCAAAGCCGTAGAGGGCACTGATTTCTTCAACATTGATGCAGTAAACATGGGTTTGGTTTCTAACCTTGTTATGCCTGCTAAGTTCAAGGCTATCGATTTTGTGAAGTACAAAGGTGATTCTTGTCCAAGAGCTCATTTGGTCATGTATACCCAAAAGATGGCTGCTCATGCCAAGAATCAGAAGTTGCTTATCCATTTTTTCAAGACAGTCTGAAGGGAGCTTCTCTCAAATGGTATATGAATCTTGAATAGAACAATATTCACTGTTTCCAGGATCTTATTAATGCCTTCATGAAGCAATAAAAGTACAACCTCGACATGGCTCCTGACCGCCGTCAGCTGCAAAACATGTCTCAGAAGGATAAAGAGTCTTTCAAGGAATATGCTCAGCGCTGGAGAGAGTTGGCTTCTCAAGTTGAACCTCCTTTGGCAGAGAAAGAATTAACTGGACTGTTTATGGACACCTTGTCTCTATTCTACTGGGAGAAGATGATTGGTAGTGTTTCATCCAGCTTCACTGATTTGGTTACTATTGGTCAGAGACTCGAGGAAGGACTTAAGAATGGTAAAGTATCCAAAGCTGCTGAATCTTCTAATGGAGCGAAGAAATCCTATGGGAACTTCCAGAAGAAGAGAAAAGATCAGACCAATGTTGTTATGTTAGAAACCAGAAGGTCTCGTCTTCAACCCCAGTATGTTGATCACTCCGATGTTGCTATTGTTACTCCTGTTGTTGCTACTCCACGACCAGCTCAAGCTCCTCAACGTCCAGCTGTTGGACAGAATCAGTACCGTAATAGGATTAATTTTGATCCTATTCCAATGACATACACTGAACTTTATCCTGGGCTAGTTCAGAAAGGTTTGATTACCACAAGGCCTTTGCCTCCTCCTCCAAATCCTCTTCCAGCCGGTTATAGGGCTGATCTTCATTGTGAATACCATCAAGGTGGCGCAGGCCACGACTTCGAACATTGTTTTGCATTGAAGGCTAGAGTACAAGAGCTGATCAGAATTGGTATTCTCTCCTTTCGTGACACCAATCCGAATGTCAAGAACAATCCTTTGCCAGAGAATGCTAAGTGAAGCTTCAGTCGACTTCAGCAGACTATCTTCCAAAAATCCAGTGTTTCAGACAGGACAGCTCACTCTTGCTTCTGATTAGTCATTAGGCTTATGTTTCTTATTGTTTGCATTTTCCTTATTTGTATTAGCTGTTTGCTTTCGATTTATGTTTGTACTTTCATAATTAATAAAATGAGCATTGCAACTTTTGGATTCAATTTCATTTGCTTTTGTTATTTACATCTTTACGCTTTATTAAAAAAAAAACAAAAAAAAAAAATATACCACTTTTCCACTTTCTTTTTTTTGATTATGCAAAGATTGGAAGGAGGACGATGAAAACGTAAATACCCTGTCACACCCTAATTTTTAACCCTAAAATTTTGTTTTTTTAACATTAAATAATTAGAATAATTAGTATTTTATTTTAATTTTATTTTAAATATTTATTTTCATTATTACTATTACTTTTAAGTTAAATACTGTTTAGAATAAATAAATAGGTTTTAGTTTCTATTTTAATTTTATTAAATTATTTGAATATCATTTAGTTTTAATATCATTTAATTTTAATATTATTTAGTTTTAATTTAATTTAATTTTATTATTATTTAGTTCTAATTTTATTTAATTTTAATGTTATTTAATTTGGGCCTCCAATTAGATATTAGGGACATTATTGGTAACTAAAAATTAACTCTAATTCAGTCTCTATATATATACATGTTAGCATTCGTGAAAGGGGAAAAAAAAAAGAAAGAGGAGATCGGAAAAATATACAAAAAGGCTGCTCCCAATTTCCATTCGACATTAGTTATGCATAGAAATTCCATATGCTGCCGCACTGTTACTAACAATTATATAATTCATATGATGCAGTATTTGTAAGTTTATATTATATATTACTGTTTCTTCAGATACATGCTTTTCGGTTTTCGGTACCTGACACATGATTACATACATGCTTTTCATATATTACTGTTCTTACATATAAATATATAGTTTTCGTTAGTTTATTTTGTATATGTAGTTTATATATACTATTTTATGTTATATAGTTTATATTACTGTTCTTCATGATATCTAGTATTTTATTTTATTTTATACATAGTTTAACATATATATATATATATATATATATATTTGAAATATGATAATGCTTTTTTAATTTATGTTTGGATTAGATTGTTCGGATCAAATCGTGTCGATACGCTGTTTGCACATTGTGATGCACAATGCGTGACATTTGTGCCGATTTAGATCCGGTTGCGATGATCGTAATTCTTGCGTTAGCAACATTATTGCTTTAAAATGTTTTAAATTTTATTTTTCAAGCATTTTCTATCTTTAAAAAAATTTTAGATCCTTACGATTTAGATCCAATTGGGATGACCGCGTTTTCGCGATAGCAACATTGTTGAGGTTTTTTTATCAAAGTTAAATTTCTTTTTTTTTAGTTGCTTTTTTTTTGTTATATTTAGATCCGTACAATTCGGATCTGGTTGCGATGACCGCATTTTCGCGATAGCAATATTGTTGAGTTTTTTTTTTATCAAAGTTAAATTTCTCTTTTTTTTAGTTCCTTTTTTTTGTTATATTTAGATTCGTACAATTCGGATCTGGTTGCGATGACCGCGTTTTCGCGATAGCAATATTGTTGAATTTTTTTATCAAAGTTAAATTTCTCTTTTTTTTAGTTGTTTTTTTTTTTTTATATTTAGATCCGTAAAATTCGGATCTGGTTGCGATTACCGCGTTTTCGCGATAGCAATCTTTTTGAGGTTTTTTTATCAAAGTTAAAATTTTCTTTTCTTTGAGTTGCTTTTTTTGTTATATTTAGATCCGTACAATTCGGATCCAGTGGCGATGACCGCGTTTTCGCGATAGCAATATTGTTGAGTTTTTTTTTTATTTTTTTAATTTTTCTTTTCTTTTTAATAATATTACAATTTTAAAACACTTTAAAATTTCTTTTTTATTTTTGTTTCCTTTTTATAAATTTAGATCCGCATAATTTGAATCCATTGCGATGACCACGTTGAGTGTAGCAAACCATTTGTCGATTTTCATCGGTTTTTATGCGGATTTATATTTGTTTAGCATTGCATTTCGATTTCGGAGTTAAAATCTAATTTAACTTTCGATAACCATTTGAGTGCTTATAGTCATTTGCTTGCCTTCTCATAGAGTGATTCTTACATGAATCCACTCTTAGTTAGCTTCAAAGCTAAATTCAGTTCCCATTCGATTTCGGTTGGTTTTGGACCCATATTTACTTGTTTAGTATTTCAATCATTTTCTTACTTCCCATTGATAAAATGTATCCCTCGCCCTCGTGTGTAATTGTCATTTGTTTTTACCGTCTCTTTTTCTTTAGATAGATAATTAATAAATTAATAAAAATAAAAAATAAAATAAAATCAATCTTTCATAAAAAAAAATCAAAGAAGTTGGTCAACACCAAGTTCCATTTTCAAAAATATTGGTCAACACCAATTGAACAATCAACCCAAGCTTTCCTTTAGCACATATCCTTTAGCAAGCAAACAATAGATAACATAAATAAAACGAGAGGTTCCTGTAGAGTACTACAGACGCTTAGGATGCTAACACCTTCCCTAATCGTAACCAACCCCCGAACTTAGATTCTCTTAACTTAGGTTTTTTCGATCTTTAACCTTTCCTTTGGATAAATCAAAGACCGGTGGTGAATTTTAAAAATTGTGATTCAAGTTAACATAATGGCTTGGCATCCGATTCTCACCGCGACAGAAATGGCGACTCTGCTGGGGATTTTCCGAGGGTTTCCCCTAAATTGTTTATATCTATGTTATATATTTGCTTGTTTTCCTATATATCTTTATATCTGTATATATACCTGTTCTGCTTGGGTTTTCTGTGTGCAGGGTTGTTACTTTGTGTGGTGAGATAAGTCCTAACCCGGACTTGAGAGCACATATAAGATAGGATCGTGGATATAATCGAGGAGATTTCGAGGAAGTAATTCCAAAGAAGTCGATTTGATTCCACACTCAGTTGAGGCCCTCTCGAAGGTGGTATTTGTTGAACGAGCTATCGTGAATACATTACTACTTTCGACCTAGGAGCCCGGGATATTGAGAACCGTAGTTACCTTTAACCCAACTTGGCCTTTAGGAGGTAGTGCGATGACTATGAGGGAGTAATTCCAAAATGGTTGATACGCGATACTACACTCAGACGAGATTCTCTTGAGAATATTGTTGACTACTAAGTAATTGGGAAATCGATAATATTCGAAAGATGGGTTGTGGACTCTAGGAACTTTGTAAAACCCGTTCGGCAGGTACAAATAATCCTCTAGTACATACATTGGGAAGGGTAGACCATGACTCCATGCTCGTGATCTTCAAACCTAAGCCTTGGCTTGTTTGCCTGTATATATGTATATGTGTATACCTGTGCTTATGCATGTATTCATGCATTCATGCATAACCATTCGGTTTCAAGAAACTCAATTGTTCTGTCATTTGCAAAATTAATAAAAATCATGGATTATAAAAGGAAACTTTTTTCAGCATTTCCTAAATGTTTGCAACCTACTCTTGAGTTCCTTGAAACCATTGCATCGCATTGTATATCATTTGCATCTTTGCATGATTCATTGCATACATCCATTTGTCTAACAACTCATTCCCAGATGTCTCTATCTTCCAGTGTCACCTGTGAGTCGTCAAGCTGATTCCTCGACATCGATACCAGACTAGAGCTAACTACAGACGCATAATGACGGAGCAAGAAGCACACAATGCTGAGATGCGAATGGAGATCGACGACCTTAAGTCAAGCATGGCAAAGCTCACTGAAATGCTCCAAGTTTTGATTGCTAGAGGAGAACCACCTCAAAGGACTGCCATTCAAGAAGTTTCAAATGCAGATCCTCACCCTGTTCAGGCGCAACCTTCAACTTGGCCAGAGTTTGGTTTACCTTCCAACTACTCACCACCTCTTGCATCTACTGGTATGATTGGTCAGACTGCTGGACCAGTTTTTCAAGCTCCTATTTTTGCTGAGCCTCAACCTATAGTTCAGACTACTCAGGCTCCTTTTGAGAACCCTCTCTATGAGTACAATGCTACCAGTGCTCAGGGTGAAGACCGTGAAGACTTTGTTGAACCAGAGGTTGTCCGTGAACAGTTTCAGACTATAGAAAGGAGACTTAAAGCTGTAGAGGGCACTGATTTCTTCAACATTGATGCAGAAAACATGCACTTGGTTTCTGACCTTGTAATGCCTGCTAAATTCAAGACTCTTACTTTCGAGATGTACATGGGTGATTCTTGCCCAAGAGCTCATTTGGTCATGTATACCCGAAAGATGGCTGCTCATGCCAAGAATCAGAAGTTGCTTATCCACTGTTTTCAAGATAGTCTGAGTGGAGCTTCTCTCAAATGGTATATGAATCTTGAACAGAACAGTATTCACTGTTTCCAGGATCTTATTAATGCCTTCATAAAGCAATATAAATATAACCTTGACATGGCTCCTGATCGCCGTCAGCTTCAAAACATGTCTCAGAATGTTAAAGAGTCCTTCAAGGAATATGCTCAGCGTTGGAGAGAACTCGCTTCTCAAGCTGAACCTCCTTTGGCAGAGAAAGAATTAACTGGATTGTTTATGGACACACTGTCTCCATTCTACTGGGAGAAGATGATTGGTAGTGTTTCCTCTAATTTCACTGATTTGGTTACTATTGGCCAAAGACTCGAGGAAGGTCTTAAGAAAGGTAAAGTGTCAAAGACTGCTGAATATTCTAATGGTGCGAAGAAATCCTATGGGAACTTCCAGAAGAAGAAAGAAGATCAGACTAATGCTATCATATTTGAAACCATAAGACCTCCTCCCCAACCTTATTATTCTGATCACCCTGCTGTTGCTGCTGTTACTCCCGTGATTACTACTCCACGACCGGCTCAAGGTGCTCAACGTCTGGCTATTAGACAGAATCAGTACCGTGATAGGAGTCATTTCGATCCTATTCCAATGACGTACACCGAATTATATCCTGGTCTGGTTCAGAAAGGTTTGATTACTACTAAGGCTTTACCTCCTCCTCCAGATCCACTTCCATTTGGATTCAGATCTGATCTCCACTGTGCATTCCATGAAGGTGCCGCCGGCCATGACTTGGAACATTGCTATGCACTAAAGGCTAGAGTGCGTGACTTGATTAAGGTCAGAATCATCAACTTCCGTGACACCAATCCTAATGTCCAGACGAATCCTCTGCCATAGCATGCCAAGTGAAGCTTATGTCGATTTCAGCAGACTTCAGTGTTTCAGATATGACAGCTCACTCTTTGTTTCTGATTAGTCACTAGGCCATGTTTCTTGTTGTTTGCATTTTCCTTATTTTATGTTAGTTGTTTGCTTTCAAATTATGTTTGTACTTTCGTAATTAATAAAATGAGCAGTGCAACTTTTGATTCAATTCATTTTGTCCATTATTTACATCTTTATGCTTTCTTAAAAAAACAAAAAAACAGAAAAACAAAAACAAAAAAATATATTTTATCTCGTTTCCACTTTATTTTGATTATACAAAGATTGGAGGGAGGATGATGAATACAAAATACTCATAATTGTTGTCGGTATGCTTTCAAATCAAAACTTTGCTGAGGATGTAAGGCATTGTTTCAATTCCCAAACAGTGGAGAAATAAGGAAGATAACCCTTTGTCTACCCCTTTGAGCCTTGAAGTAGGAGTTTCTTTTCTTTACAAATAAAAACCCGCAATCTTAACCTGGGGTAGGGTAGTTCTCAGTTAACTTGATTGTGCATTCAAATACAAGAGCTTCATGCAAGACACCTTTCAACAAAAGTTTGCATTCACAAGTTTTCCTTCGCACACAGCAAGCAAGTGTCGAAGATGTCTTTCAAGTCAAAACGTCAATGATGGTTCACCATAATCATTAAGTTAGGCATTCACAACCTTTCAACTCTTCCAAATTAGACGAATAAATGTTGTACAAGTTGTTCCCAAAGTGATAAAGAAAGAAGGATCGTCAAGAAATCCTTACTCAAATTACAAATAAAAACCCGCAATCTTAACCTGGGGCAGGGTAGTTCTCAGTTAACTTGATTGTGCATTCAAATACAAGAGCTTCATGCAAGACACCTTTCAACAAAAGTTTGCATTCACAAGTTTTCCTTCGCACACAGCAAGCAAGTGTCGAAGATGTCTTTCAAGTCAAAACGTCAATGATGGTTCACCATAATCATTAAGTCAGGCATTCATAACCTTTCAACTCTTCCAAATTAGACGAATAAATATTGTACAAGTTGTTCCCAAAGTGATAAAGAAAGAAGGATCGTCAAGAAATCCTTACTCAAAGATTGAGCCGAGTCCCTTTTGAGGCAAAAGCTAAGAAAGATGGGAAGCTCATAACCTTACCTTATACAAATAGAAATAAGAACAAGCTTGTATGACAACCAAAAGTTGTAAGGAAGAAGTGACTACCATCTCAAATTCATTGACTTCTGGACCATCATCACCACTATCATCAGTGCAATCCCTAACCTATGGGAACTTGAGTGCATAATTTGAGTTAACTGAGCGTAGGACTGAAGATCATCACGAAGATTGGGAGGGCACAAATAAACTTTGAGCCTTTATCCTTTGTTTCTTAGACCGTGAACCAGGCCACGTTACAACCCTCAAAAGACCTAATTGAAGCAAGGTTATTTTGAAAGCATACTACAGCAAGGGTGCGTAAACTGACTCCTAAAGATCTTTGCTGATCATTTTTTTGGCATCACGCATTTTTGCTTTATCTTTCACTTTTAAACGTCTTGAACCACCGTGTTCTGACCAGTGACCCTATTGTTTTACCTCTTTCCAAAAATGATTTTGATTTTAAAAGTTGCATGAACTTTGCATTTACTATGTTTGTATGAACACTTTTGTTTGCAATCTGGCTTCCGCTTAAGGAATTTTCAAACCTTTGAGAAACTTGGTCAGTGATCCAATCAGGGGCAAGTTCCTTCCAGATCCTATTGAGAATCAGTTCAAGATTTGTTCAGTGCAAGTCCTTCTCAGAATTGGTTTATACAGAAGACTTTTTCAAGACTCATACTGGGGCAAGTTTTCCAAGTGCACAGTAATTCAGTCATTTTCAGCATCCATTCAAGCTGAAGCAATTATCAGTTCATATACAACAGTCAACTAATCTGGGGCAGTTCACTTGAAGAATCCCCATGCAGCTTTCCATTCTTCCTACAAGGATCGTCAACTTAATACAGTTTACCAATGTGGCAGATTTGTGCTCAGTAGCATCTTTAGTTCCAAAGCAGAATGACAGTGATCTCCGTGTTGAGGAATCAGTATTCCAGTTTTGTCTTCTCCACAAAAGAGTCGAGTTGTGTCTTCGACGTCTACATTGCATTTACATTTGCATTTGATCATATATCATCTGCATAATTCATATACATATGCATAGCAAGAGAGTCATCCTCATTGACACTCATTTGCATTATCCATTGGTCGTGTTGTTATCCACGTCTTACCTTTGCAGTCAAACTCCAACTCACTTGGAACCTACCAAACAGATATTTTCGCATCTATCCAATGCTTTCTTGGGTACCTCCTTGTTCATATTCGTACAATGCTTTCTTGGGTATATCTTTGTTCACATTCATCTAAAACCATTATTAGATATTGTGATTGTACCTTTCATTCAAGGCCATTATTGGATGTCTGGTTTCTTTCCCATCTAATGTTTTTCTGGATGGGTCCCTCTATCCGATGTTCTTCCGGATATGTACCTTTGTTCTGATGTTTCTCCCAGAACATTCTTTGTGTCTATCTGACGTTCTTCCAGATATGACGTTGTGTCTGACGTTTTTCCAGATGTGTCCTTTATTCTGATGTTCTTCCAGAACTTATCTGATGTTCTTCCAGATATTACCTTTGATTCTGATACTTTTCTAGAATCGCTCCGGTGTTTTTCCGGATATGTACTTTTATTCTGATGTTCTTCCAGAACCTGTCTGACGTTTTTCCAGACATTCATATCGATTCTGATGCTTTTCCGAAATCTATCCGATGTTTTTCCGGATATGTCTCTATATCTGATGTTCTTCCAGATTGAGTCTTTGTTATCTGATGTTCTTCAAGATATATCACTTTGTTTATCTGATGTTCTTCCGGATATGTGACTTTATTCTGATGCTTTTCCGGAATGACCTTGCTTTTACCGTCTGATGTTTTCCCAGATGCGTCTGCTCCTGATGTTTTTCCAAACTCCTTTTGTGTCTATCTGATGTTCTTCTAGACATGACCTTGTTTATCTGATGCTTTTTCCAAATATGATGTTCCTTATCTGACGTTCTCCCAGATATGTCTTCAAATCTTTACTCGTACATTGAATGATTTTCTAAATGTTTCGAGTGTATCTTCAAGATCTCTGTCTTTCATTTCATATCATATCATATCACAAGGCATCTTAGGGCCAAAAATTGTGCATGTTTGTATTTAAGTCTCTCCTATCACGTCGAGACGAAGATTTCAATCCCCGTATCTCCGGATAGAAGAAACTTAAATAGGGGCATCTGTCACACCCTAATTTTTGACCCTAAAATTTTATTTTTTTAACATTAAATAATTCGAATAATTAGTATTTTATTTTAATTTTATTTTAAATATTTATTTTCATTATTACTATTACTTTTAATTTAAATACTGTTTAGAATAAATAAATAGGTTTTAGTTTCTATTTTAAATTTATTAAATTATTTGAATATCATTTAGTTTTAATATCATTTAATTTTAATATTATTTAGTTTTAATTTAATTTAATTTTATTATTATTTAGTTCTAATTTTATTTAATTTTAATATTATTTAATTTGGGCCTCCAATTGGATATTAGAGACATTAATGGTAACTAAAAATTAACCCTAATTCAGTCTCTATATATACACATGTTAGCATTGGTGAAAGAGAAAAAAAAAAAATAGATAGAGGAGATCGGAAAAATATACAAAAAGGCTGCTCCCAATTTCCATTCGACATTGGTTATGCATAGAAATTCCATATGCTGCCGCACTGTTACTAACAATTATATAATTCATATGATGCACTATTTGTAAGTTTATATTATATATTACTGTTTCTTCAGGATTCTGATACGTGCTTTTCAGTTTTCGGTACCTGACACATGATTACATACATGCTTTTCATATATTACTGTTTTTACATATAAATATATAGTTTTCGTTAGTTTATTTTATATATGTAGTTTATATATACTATTTTATGTTATATAGTTTATATTACTATTCTTCATAATATCTAGTATTTTATTTTATTTTATACATAGTTTAACATATATATATATATATATATATATATATATATATATATATATATATATATATATATATATATATATATATATATATATATATTTGAAATATGATAATGCTTTTTTAATTTATGTTTGGATTAGATTGTTCAGATCAAATCGTGTCGATACGCTGTTTGCACATTGGGAAGCATGATGCGTGACATTTGTGCCGATTTAGATCCGGTTGCGATGATCGCAATTCTTGCGTTAGCAACATTATTGCTTTAAAATGTTTTAAATTTTATTTTTCTATGCATTTTCTATCTCTAAAAAAATTTTAGATCCAGTTGCGATGACCGCATTTTCGCAATAGCAACATTGTTGAGGTTTTCATCAAAGTTAAATTTCTCTTTTTTTTTTAGTTGTTTTTTTTTTGTTATATTTAGATCCGTACAATTCGGATCTGGTTGCGATGACCGCGTTTTCGCGATAGCAATATTGTTGAGGTTTTTTTATCAAAGTTAAATTTCTTTTTTTTTTTAGTTGTTTTTTTTTGTTATATTTAGATCCGTACAATTCGGATCTGGTTGCGATGACCGCGTTTTCGCGATAGCAATATTGTTGAGTTTTTTTTATCAAAGTTAAATTTCTCTTTTTTTTAGTTGCTTTTTTTTGTTATATTTAGATCCGTACAATTCGGATCTGGTTGCGAAGACCGCGTTTTCGCGATAGCAATATTGTTGAGTTTTTTTATCAAAGTTAAATTTCTCTTTTTTTTTAGTTGCTTATTTTTTTGTTATATTTAGATCCGTACAATTCGGATCTGGTTGCGATTACCGCGTTTTCGCGATAGCAATCTTGTTGAGGTTTTTTATCAAAGTTAAAATTTTCTTTTCTTTGAGTTGCTTTTTTTGTTATATTTAGATCCGTACAATTCGGATCCAGTGGCGATGACCGCGTTTTTGCGATCGCAATATTGTTGAGTTTTTTTTTTAATTTTTTTAATTTTTCTTTTCTTTGTAATAATATTACAATTTTAAAACACTTTAAAATTTCTTTTTTATTTTTGTTTCATTTTTATAAATTTAGATCCGCATAATTTGAATCCATTGCGATGACCACGTTGAGTGTAGCAAACCATTTGGCGATTTTCATCCGTTTTTATGCGGATTTATATTTGTTTAGCGTTGCATTTCGATTTCGGAGTTAAAATATAATTTAACTTTCGGTAACCATTTGAGTACTTATAGTCATTTGCTTGGCTTCTCATAGAGTGATTCATACATGAATCCACTCTTAGTTAGCTTCAAAACTAAATTCAGTTGCCATTCGATTTCGGTTGGTTTTGGACCCACATTTACTTGTTTAGTATTTCAATCATTTTCTTACTTCCCATTGATAAAATGTATCCCTCGCCCTCGTGTGTAATTGTCATTTGTTTTTACCGTCTCTTTTTCTTTAGATAGATAATTAATAAATTAATAAAAACAAAAAATGAAATAAAATCAATCTTTCATAAAAAAAATCAAAGAATTTGGTCAACACCAAGTTCTATTTTCAAAAATATTGGTCAACACCAATTGAACAATCAACCCAAGCTTTCCTTTAGCACATATCCTTTAGCAAGCAAACAATAGATAACATAAATAAAACGAGAGGTTCCTGTAGAGTACTATAGACGCTTAGGATGCTAACACATTCCCTAATCGTAACCAACCCCCGAACTTAGATTCTCTTAACTTAGGTTTTTTCGATCTTTAACCTTTCCTTTGGATAAATCAAAGACGGGTGGTGAATTTCAAAAATTGTGATTCAAGTTAACATAATAGCTTGGCATCCGATTCTCACCGCGACATACCCATAATTGTGATTCAAGTCAAAACTTTGCTGACGATGTAAGGCATTGTTTCAATTCCTAAACACTGGAGAAATAAGGAAGATAAACCCTCATCAACCCCTTTGAGCTTTGAAGTTGGAGTTTCTTTTCTTTACAAATAAAAACCCGCAATCTTAACCTGGGGCAGGGTAGTTCTCAGTTAACTTGATTGTGCATTCAAGACACCTTTCATATAAAGGTTGCATTCACAGTTTTCCTTCGCACACAACAAGCAAGTGTCGAAGATGTCCTTCAAGTCAAAAGTCGATGATGGTTCGCCGTAATCATTATACCAAACAGTCACTTTCTTTCAAATAAACTTTGAGCCTTTATCCTTTGTTTCTTAAACCGTGAACCAGGCCACGTTATAACCCTCAAAAGACCTAATTGAAGCAAGGTTATTTTGAAAGCATACTACAACGAGGTTGCGTAAACTGACTCCTAAAGATCTTTGCAGATCATTTTTTTTTGGCATCACGCCTTTTTGCTTTATCTTTCACTTTTAAACGTCTTGAACCACCGTGTTCTGACCAGTGACCCTATTGTTTTACCTCTTTCCAAAAATGCTTTTGATTTTAAAAGTTGCATGAACTTTGCATTTACTATGTTTGTATGAACACTTTTGTTTACGATCTGACTTCCGCTTAAGGAATTTTCAAACATTTGAGAAACTTGGTCAGTGATCCAATCAGGGGCAAGTTCCTTCCAGATCTTATTGAGAATCAGTTCAAGATTTGTTCAGTGCAAGTCCTTCTCGGAATTGGTTTATACAGAAGACTTTTTCAAGACTCATACTGGGGCAAGTTTTCCAAGTGCACAGTAATTCAGTCATTTTCAGCATCCATTCAAGCTGAAGCATTTGATCATATTCATATACAATAGTCAACTAATCTGGGGCAGTTTACTTGAAGAATCCCCATGCAACTTTCCATTCTTCCTACAAGGATCGTCAACTTAATACAGTTTACCAATGTGGCAGATTTGTGCTCAGTAGCATCTTTAGTTCCAAAGCAGAATGACAGTGATCTCTGTGTTGAGGAATCAGTATTCCGGTTTTGTGTTCTCCACAGAAGAGTCGAGTCGTGTCTTCGACGTCTACATTGCATTTACATTTGCATTTGATCATATATCATCTGCATAATTCATATACATATGCATAGCAAGAGAGTCATCCTCATTTGCACTCATTTGCATTATCCATTGGTCGTGTTGTTATCCACGTCTTACCTTTGCAGTCAAACTTCAACTCACTTGGAACCTACCAAACAGATATTGTCACTTTTATCCAATGCTTTCTGGGTATTACCTTGTTCACAGTCATCTAAAGCCATTATTAGATACTGTGATTACACCTCTCATTCAAAGCCATTATTGGATGACTGGTTTCCTTGTCCAATGCTTTCTTGGATCCCTACCTTTGTTCACTTTGTCTAAAGCCATTATTAGATATCGTGATTACACCTTTCATTCAAAGCCATTATTGGATGATCGGTTCCTTTGCATTTAATGTCATTCTTGAATGTCATCTTCGTTCACAATCATCTAAAGCCATTATTAGATATTGTGATTGTACCTTTCATTCAAAGCCATTATTAGGTGTCTGGTTTCTTTATCTTGTTCACTTTGTCTAAAGCCATTATTAGATATCGTGATTACACCTTTCATTCAAAGCCATTATTGGATGTCTGGTTTCTTTACCATCTGATGTTCTTCTGGATGGGTCCCTCTTTCTGATGTTCTTCCAGATCGAGTCTTTGTTCACATTCATCTAAAGCCATTATTAGATATTGTGATTATACCTTTCATTTAAAGCTATTATTGGATGACTGGTTTCTTTGCATTCAATGCCATTCTTGAATGTAGTATTTGTTCACAGTCATCTAAAGCCATTATTAGATATTGTGATTATACCTTTCATTCAAAGCTATTATTGGATGACTGGTTTCTTTGCATTCAATGCCATTCTTGAATGTAGTCTTTGTTCACAGTCATCTAAAGCTATTATTAGATATTGTGATTGCACCTTCATTCAAAACCACTATTGGATGACTGGTTTCTTTGTGTCCGATGCCTTCTCGGATTACATTATTTTGTCTTATTCTCATCTGTTGCCTTCTTAGATATTGTGAGTTTACCTTTCATCCAAAGCCATTATTGGATGTTTGGTGCTTTTTTTCATCCAATACCATTCTTGGATGATATTTTCCAGATACTTTGGTTTGTTTCATTTTGTTTCTAACTTAACTGTAACACTTTTCCCCTGTGGTACCATTCCCCATAGGATCTCATATCACATCATATCATTTCATATCATATGCATTTGTGGCATCTTAGGGCCAAAAATTGTGCATGTTTATATTTAAGTCTCTCCTATCACGTCGAGACGAAGATTTCAATCTCCATATCTCAGGATAGAAGAAACTTAAATAGGGGCATCTGTCATACCCTAATTTTTGACCATAAGATCCCACCTCTTTGTCTATCATCTTGCATATCAGCATGCTTTATCACTAACCAGTTCGTGCAGGTACAGTAGTCCCAAGCACTCGTTCCCTCTGTAAAAAAAAAGAACTTTAAGACGTGATCAGTTGTTTCTGAATGATTCTAGGATTTTCTACTGATCGTGTTCCTCAAAGAATTCAAAAAAAAAAAAAGGCCTCAAGGAACATCTCCAGAGAATCAAGGTTTTCTGGCAGGCTGAGGATCATCACCTTCTAAAGGGTTGCTGGGAGTGCCATTAAGTGAATATGTGACTGATTGGTTTAGATGTGGATTTGATTTCTCTTGTGATCAGATTGAAGATTAATATTTTTAGTGGATCTGTTGACTCAAGAATGGTCAAACGGCATGAGGTTCTTAAGCCTTTATATTGTTCAAGAGGTTTGTGTGGCTTTCATGGAATTCAAATAACAAAGACATTATACCAAACTTCACCATTTCAATTTCATCCATTTCAAGATGGTCAAAGTTCAAAGGCTATCGCAAGTTACTTTTCAAGTCTTATTTCAAGTTGCTTTAAACCACATTTCAAGCCATAATCTATCCATGACAAGCTACGGTTAGAGAAGTGTTGCGAGGGATTCAAGCTCATTTGCGCCATGAATTAAAAGTTCAAATTTTATGATCATCTAAGTTTCAAGAATTGAGCACCATGATTAGAAGTCATGTTTTTCAAAGTTCCAACCAAGTCTCCAAGAGTGGCCAAGCCATGTTTCAAATGTTTAACCATTCATGATTTGTGATTAAGAAAACTAAGATTCATGGGAAAGTAAAATGTAAGTCATCATTCATTGTGAATTTGGGATTACAAAGTTAAAGTTTCTACAAAATGCAAGTACTTCAAAGTGACAATTCCAAAAAGAAACTAAAATATGGTATATGGTTTGGTTGAATACACTTGTATAAACATATCCAAGAGATTTCAGGAACAAAGAATACAAGCTAAGAGCAATTCTTTTCCATGCTGTCAAAAGAGAGTAAAAAAAATAATAAATATCCAAAACTCCAAAGTCAGCTGCAGCATGCTCGGTGGAATTTTGCCGCAGCCGCCACCGAAATGCATTCATAAAGTTTCTCAGGTGTTTGGTTCGTTGGTTTTTTCAATAGCATTGGACCTACAAGAACACAATCAAATATCATTAAAAAACCAATTCATTATTTTCCAAAACAAGTCACGATCATTTCCAAAACAGAAGCCAAACATGTTCTGACAATGTTTTTCACAGGGATATTCAATAGTACACCGACATGTTCGGCTGAAAGGAGAAGGAGTATTTGAGTCGAGTAAAGAAAGGTCAGACAAATATTATTTTCTTTCCAAAACCAGTCAAGAACATATTCAAATCAGAAGGCTCATGACTTTCCAAAACAGAAACAAATCATCTTCATCAAATTTCCAAAATCACAAAAGGATTAAAGTTCACATCTTCTTCCTAAAACAAGATCAGACAGGATAAGTCAGAAACGACAAGTTTTTGAATCGCAACCAACACGATCAGACAAGTTCAAACCAAGCAGGAAAGTGATTCATTATCCTTAACGGCCTGTTCCAATTCAAAATTATCTATAAAAGGAGGCAGTGAGTTTACAACCATCACACACAAACATTACAATCAGGATAGAGCCATTTTACACACAAAATTCCCAAAAAGGGTTCACTCTGATACACATACGGTTGGGGCCGGCAATACACATATTCTTTCACAAACCATTCACAAAGATACAGAGCTATCATCACATTCACACTCAAAGCCTTTTTACACCAGTTCACAACAATCCAAAACAACACATACAGAATTCAGAGAATACAAGCACACATACACTCCAAGAACAAACATCAACAACAAACCACACATACAACAAGGAGAATCAGTATTATCAAAGACATACCTGCGAAAGTGTCAATTTCGCCGACGAACCTCTTTGCCGAAGGTTTTTCGAATTGGAACAGCAAGGTGAACCACTTTCACCCTCATCGCCATCTCCATCGTTCCCCCACTGCGCAACAACGACGACGTCGCCGTTACGTGTAAGAGCAGAGCCATCACTCAATTTAAATCCGGACGCACACCATACTTCTGCCGCGAGCCGTAAGCCTCTTTCCGCCCCCGCCATCGTGGTATGTTAGTTCTCCTTCTCTTTGGATACTGTGCAATCAATAATTGTTGTTTGTTTGGGATGTTTGTATGTTGTTATGATCTTCCATGATTTTATGATTTTTGGTTGGAAATTGGGAATGAGAAGTAGCGATTGAAAGGGAGAAAGGGAAAGGTTGAGAAATTAACAACGAAAGAGAGCGATTGAGAGAAGGTTCTGCGAGATGAGAAAAAGGAGTGTGTGTCGTTGATTTGTGAGAGAATGAGAGCGCGTGTGAGAAAAAGAAAAACCAGGAGAGGTAGAGTGAAGGTAGAACGAGTGGAAGAAGAACAAGGAAAGGGTCGGTCGCGAGAGAGAGAGAGAGAAGTGTGAGGCAGAGGGTTTTCTTGTTCATTTGATTTGCAATGCAGGTATTACTATTGATGTGGGCCGGTCGGGATAGATGAACCCTAGCCCATTTCACCTTTTTTTTCTTTTTTTCTAATTTCATTTCCATTGTTTTATATTTTGTTTCGTTTATTTAGTTTTTTTGTTTTATTATTTAATTCTTACTATTTCTAATAACTTATTAGTATATTCTTTTTTAATTATTAATTTTAAATTTAGGAACTTATTTTCTTTTTTAGTTTATTTGTTAAAATTAAAGAAAAAAAATCCAAAAAATATTTAGTTATCTTTTGACTATTAAAAAGAAATTTTTACTTTTATTTCGATTCTTATTCTGACTATTCTCTCACTCATCCACATTCTATACACGTGTTCTACCATGGACACTTAATCTACCCTTTTCAACTTAATTTTAACTTTAGAGTCACTGCACTCTATGTAGTGTCTTGCCATAGACGCTACTTCCCCCTGGAACCTTGACCGCAGTCGAGAGTTCCTCACCCTCTTTGAGGGGAACTACGAATACTCTGATTCCACTCCCATCAGGATACGTAGGCACAAGATGCGATGTCTTGGCGAGTATACTTAGATACTAACCCCTAGGTCTTTACCTTAGCAGACAACTTTAGCAAACAAGCAATAAATAACATAAATATTAACAAGAGGTTCCCGTAGAGTACTACGGACGTTTAGGATGCTAATACCTTCCCTAGACGTAACCAACCCCCGAACCTTAGATCTCTTAGGTTTTTTTGTTCTTTAACCTTTCCTTTGGATAAAATAAAGACCGGTGGTGAATTTCAAAAATTGTGATTCAAGTTAATCCAATAGCTTGATATCCGATTCTCACTGCGACAGTGATATTCATGCTTAAACTGCTATTTGATTTGGATGTCACTATCTGTGTACAAGTTCTGTCTGAACCTATGCTTCATGATGTATCAAGATGCCATGAACCTATGTCTTCCACCATCATGTTATTAAATGTAAATTTGCCTTGACATTGTATTTAATTTGTGTACCCATAGTCTAGCTTTAATGTATGAATTATCACCATGCCTTGCACTCACCTTGTATGCTATCCTTTTGGAAGTTATGCCTGTTGCCTTGTTCAGTATTCAATGTATCATGATGTTGTTTTTTTATTTAATTGGTATGCTAGCATTAGTAAGTACATTTGATCTTTCGAGTTTATTGCTCTATGAACCAGAACTGCTCTAAGTGACTCATTTGCTTGTCTGCACTGACTGTTTGTTATTATTGATGTTTCACTCTGTTGCCATCATCTTGTTAACACTCATTTAGCATGTTTTTAAGGCCTGTCACTAATAGTTGGAGTAGTCTTGGAGTATGTCATTACTTGATCTATCCTATTCCTATTTTCACCACTCATATTAACATGTCTGAGTTGATTCTGAATTTTAGAAATATGTTTAAAGCTGACTGTACCATGTCTGACCCTGTGGTTGTCATCACATCATCATGCTATTTTCATCTGTTACTTTGAATGAATGATGTTGATATTGTTTTGCTTGCTTGTACCTTAGTCAAATTAACCTTATTAATCATTTAATCTGGTTCTAAAACTTTCTTTTGCTTTCTTCACTCAACATGTTTAGTATTAAACTTCTGCTGTTCTTGAAAATCAACCTAGTGCCATGCTGTTTTGGATCCATAGTCTACATGGTTATTTATTAGTTGCATCCAAGTTATGTTATTTCATGAATTCCATTCGAATGTGTTGTATGCTTGCTATGCTGCCATGCCTGTGTTTGAATTTGTTACACTATGTATTCAAGTGTTCCATTACTTTGTGGATGTTCAGTTTACATGGTAAAAGCTTTGCTTGGTATTTAATATGTGTGGCAATTCATGATGTTGAGTTTTAAATTATGTGTTTCTGTTTCCTTCTAATTGGCAATGATTTGAGTGGTGAATGGCATGGCATTGACGTCTTCTTTCATGAGCAGATTGTTGTATGGTTTGGTTTGCCTTTGTTCATTTTGTTTATTTGCTCGCGCGAAGGTTTATATATTTATTAAGTTATGCGCCCTTTAACCCTTAGGACTGGGGTTCGAATCCCCCTCGCCCCAGTCCTTTTATTTTATTTTTCAATTTCGCTTCACTTTACATATATACACGTGTGACCATTGTTTGTTAAGATGCGTGCATGGTTCAGTTGGCTTTAGTTTTAAGCTTGCACACGCAGGGTCCTGGGTTCAATCCCTAGGAATGCCCTTTCCTTCTTTTTTACTACCTGTTTGTCTTATTTATTTTTAAATTTATGCTTTAATTTTCAAACCTTCATAACTTGTTTGTTTTTCATCCTTTTTCTTCCATTCTTTTTTCTATTTGTTTCTAATTGGATCCACTTGTTGAATATAAAAAGAAATGGTTGAAAATGTTTAATCTTATTTGTTTTTATTCATGTGGAAATTGGAAATTCTTTTAAGGTTTTATTGCACTTCTTTTTATTCATCTCATGATGTTACTTTTGTTTACCTTGTTTGAGCATGGTCTAATATGTGTAATTCCAACCTTGCATGATTTTATAAACTTCGTTTCATCTTAATATCTTATTCATGTCTTTTTACATCATCATATTTAATTCATATAACTCTTTATTTCATAGTATTTTAAAACTGTTATCTTCCCCCTATTCCAAAGGGAAATCCTCCTAAATTGGCTCATGAGTCACTAAACAAACCACCCTACCTTAACCTCATAAGTTTATCCCATTTCTTGGCCTCTTGAGAGCCATGAAGTCATAACTTAGTAGTAGGTTAGAGTTGTGAACTCTATGTGATTCTCACCATCATGAGAACTCACTTTCCCCCTATAACTTAGATTTAGAGAGTTATCGTGAACTCTAAAATGAGCTCGTACTCATTTCCCCTTGGAACTTTGGCCATAGTCAATGGTTCCTCATTCACCCTTAGCTCGGTGAACTACGAATACTCTGATTCCACTCCCGTCAGGATACGTAGGCGCAAGGTGTAACACCCCCAATTAATAAAAAGCAGTAAAAGAAAATTCAAAATTTCGTCAGAGTATAATTAAATTATCATGGCATAGACCGGGAGAGTCGCATCAAATTGAAACATTTCATACAACACCTGCTCATAAAGATATGCAACAGTGGGGTAGCAACAAACATAGGAACTCAAGTTCCTTACACCTACATTTCAGATTTTAGAATGAAAGCGAAAAATCTAAAACTGAATAACATACATATATATACATCATGAAAAGTTTGTCATACATCAGGTTATACATGCACAATCCAAAAGATATACATATACATAATATACAATTATCACAAACGGCCTCCCTAACTACCCGGTGTCACATATCAGAGCCGACCGACAAAAGAATGAAGACGCAAAGCTTCACAAAAATACCTCCAGCAACTCTAATCTGCAATGCCTCATAGAGCATTATAAAACAGCAGAAGGGTGAGAAAAACAACCATAATATAATTGCATACAATTATATATATAACACGAAAATACACATATATATACAATTCTCACCACAACTCACACCATAATGCAAACACAAGGCATTACAAGACACAAAACATATTTCCATCACCAACACATATCCATATATCCATTTATCCACAAATCCACACATAAACAACCATAAATGATTTATGCAAATGCAAGAGACCGACATAACGACTCTATGCATATGCACATGCGGTACCGACTTCCATTGTTTCTCATCACAAGTTCACTCAGGAACTCTGTTGGAATCATCACTCGTTACATCACTGTAACTCCCCGTCGGGCCTACGATGTTCCCCACCGCTCACACCCCACACGGGCACACAGTGTTTATGGATCGCTCACACCCCACACGGGCACATGACCCAATCTCTCACACCCCACATGGGCACACAATCATCTATAATCATCGCTCACACCCCACATGGGCACACGAAGTTATAGCGAATTCCCTCTGGAATCCAAACCGTCACTCAGGACGTTTCCACAATGCATATCATGATGCTTGGCATACAAAGACCCATAACATTTAATATGCACACACACACATATTCATTTACATCGATAAAATCACACTTTGCACTTATGCCCAAAACAATGCATTTAATTGCCATACGACCACAACTCGTCAAAACATCCTCTAAACACATACATTTGCGTCGCACAATAGCACTTTGCATAATACACGTCAATTACGCACAATTATAACAACAAAAGTCGACAACCGACACTATTCCCAATTTTCTGACATAATTAAATTGGCTAACAATTCCAAAATCATCATAACAAGAAAGTACAGCTCAATAGCTACGCAACGATACCAAGAATGTAAAAATCGGACAAACGGAACTCAAGTTACGAAAGAAAACGAAAAACGATATTTTGAAAAGTCCCATTTTGCAAAAGTCCTGTTCATACGCGTATCACCATGATCCATACGCGTATGAGCAGAGACTCATTTTTCCCCAATTCCACGTTAAAGTGTACGTACGCGTAATGACCAAAACCATACGCGTAATGCCCTGAAATGCTACGCGTATCATACGCAAATGGGCAGATGGCCGAGAAAATTGAAGACCCATACGCGTATTGGCCCATGGCTCGCCCACCCATACGCGTATTGCCAAGGTCCATAAGCGTATGAACATGCCCCATACGCGTATGACCTGGAAAAACCAAAAAAAATTTCTGCAGAACATGGTTATGCATTTTCTCCCCCAAATCCTTCCAAATCCCACCTACACCCAGAAAAATTACCAATACAATGCATAGCAACATGTATCTATCATATACCAACATTAAGAAACACTAAAAACATGATTTCCAACACATTTGATCAATTCCTAATCAATTTTACCAAAAATGGGTTTTACTAAATTTATTCATTTCAATCCAACAAACATCACAAATACACATACATAATCATACACAATCATACAATAGTTGAAATTCGCACCCTTACCCGATTAAATCGATTCTAGAAGTTGATTTTTCTTTGATTTCCCAAGTTTCCTCACTATTTCTCTTCTTCTTCTCTTTTCTCCTCTTTTTTTTCTTTCCCCTTTCTTTCTTTCTATTTTTCTCTCTTTCTATTTTCTTTTCTATTCTAACTTAACAAAATATTATGAAATGTCCAAAATACCCCCACACTCAAATATCTCACAAACGTTCCCAAAACCCGATAAAATATGATAACATCGAAAAATAACATATTTTCAGATAAAATTCGAAAATAAAATAAAATAATAATAAAATAATCAAACGACTCGATTAAATAAAACTCACACAAAATTGGGTCGTTACAACTCTCCCCCACTTAGAAATTTTCGTCCTCGAAAATATACCTGAGACGAACAAATCTGGATACGACTCCCGCATCCGACTCGCCAACTCCCAAGTCAAATTGCCCTCAGCAGCGCCGCCCCACGCCACTTTCACAAGTGCAATATCCTTGCCTCTCAACCTCTTCACCTCGCGATCCAAAACCCTAACTGTTAATGCCTCAACTGTAAGGTTCTCCCTTACCTCAACCTCATCCATCGGAATCACATGCGACGGATCCGGAACATACTTCCGAAGCTGTGAAACATGAAACACATCATGCAAATTCGACAGATTCGGCGGCAACGCCACCCTATAAGCCACAGCACCCACTCTCGCGGATATCTGGTAAGGACCAATAAACCGAGAAGTAAGTTTCTTTGATTTCAAAGCACGACCCACACCTGTTACCTGCGTAACCCTCAGAAATACATGATCGCCCTCTTGAAACTCAAGATCCTTCCGTCTCCGATCATGATAACTCTTTTGTCTACTCTGAGAAGCTTTCATCTTCTCACGAATACACTTCACTTTCTCTGTCATCTGTTGCACCAACTCTGGTCCAACCACCATTCTCTCACCAGATTCGTACCAACACAACGGTGTTCGACACCTTCGCCCATACAATGCTTCAAACGGTACCATTCCAATACTAGAATGGAAACTGTTATTATACGTAAACTCAATCAATGCAATATAACTATCCCACGCACCACCTTGTTCCAAAACACACGCTCTCAACAAATCCTCCAAAGACTGAATCGTCCTCTCCATCTGACCATCCGTCTGCGGATGATAAGCCGAACTCAATCTCAATTTAGAACCCAAAGCCTTCTGTAAACTTTCCCAAAATCTCGATGTAAATCTAGGATCTCGATCAGAAACAATACTCAATGGAACTCCATGCAACTTCACAATCACACTGATGTAAATCTCTGCCAACCGCTCCAAAGAAAAACTGATGTCAATCGGAATAAAATGAGCCGATTTAGTCAGCCTATCAACAACCACCCAAATAGCGTTATGCCCTTGCTGAGTATTCGGTAACCCTGTTACAAAATCCATGGAAATACTATCCCATTTCCATTCAGGAATATCCAACGGTTGCAACAAACCACTAGGCCTCAGATGTTCCACCTTCGATTTCTGACAAGTCAAACATGCATAAACAAACTGAGCCACATCTCTTTTCAATCCAGACCACCAGAAAATCTTCTTCAAATCTTGGTACATCTTATTCGCTCCCGGATGTATACTCAAATTACTCCGGTGTCCTTCCTCCAAAATCATCTTTTTCAACTCCGCATCATCTGGAATACAAATCCTACCTCGGAATCTCAAAACACCATTAATATCCACTTGAAAATCATTATTCGCATCTTTTCCTCCAACCAACATCAAATCCACCAGTTTCACGTCTAACTTCTGTTTCTCACAGACAGTCATCAGAAAATCATTAGTAATCGTTAGCATACCAAGCCTAACGCTATCCGACGTCACTTCACAAACCAAACTCAAATCTCTAAACGATTCCAAAAGTTCCCACTCCTTAACCATTAAAGCGGACATATGTAACGATTTCCGACTCAATGCATCGGCTACCACGTTAGCTTTACCAGGATGGTAATTCAAGCCAAAGTCGTAGTCCTTCAAGAATTCCAACCATCTACGTTGCCTCATATTTAGCTCTTTCTGATCAAACAAATATTTCAAACTTTTATGATCACTAAAGACTTCAAACCTTGCACCGTAGAGATAATGCCTCCAAATCTTCAACATGAAAACCACAGCCGCTAACTCAAGATCATGAGTAGGATAATTCTTCTTATGAACTCTTAACTGCCTTGAAGCATAAGCCACCACCTTACCTTCCTGTATCAGAACACCACCTAGACCAATCAAAGAAGCATCACAATAAACCACGAATGGTTCATTAGGATTCGGCAAAATCAAGATCGGAGCTGTCGTCAATCTTCTCTTCAGCTCAGTAAAACTCTCTTCACACCGAATATCCCAAATGAACGCCTGCCCTTTACAAGTCAACTGGGTCAAAGGAAGTGCTAGCTTAGAAAAACCTTCAATAAACCTCCGATAATAACCAGCCAAACCCAAAAAGCTTTGAATTTCAGTAACAGATCTCGGAGCCTCCCATTGTAGAACTGCTTCTACTTTAGATGGATCCACAGCAATACCATTACCTGAAATTACGTGTCCAAGAAAACTTACTTCCGATAACCAGAATTCACACTTGGATAATTTGGCAAAAAGCTTCCTTTCCTTCAAAACCTGCAAAACAATACGCAAATGTTCTGCATGCTCCTCCCGAGACTTAGAATAAATTAAGATATCATCAATAAACACCACGACAAAACGATCCAGATGCTCGTGAAAAATACGATTCATGTATTCCATAAACACACCTGGCGCATTAGAAACCCCGAACGGCATCACAGAATATTCATAATGACCATATCGTGTCCTAAAAGCCGTTTTCTAAATGTCTTCCTCCTTCACCCTTATCTGATGATACCCCGACCTCAAGTCAATCTTACTGAACACACACGCACCAACCAACTGATCCATCAGATCATCAATCCTTGGAAGAGGATACTTATTCTTGATCGTCACCTTATTCAACTGGCGATAATTAATACATAACCTCATACTTCCATCCTTCTTTTTCACCAATAAAACTGGAGCACCCCAAGGAGAAACACTTGGTCTCACGAACCTCTTTTCCAACAACTCATTCAACTGTTTCTTTAACTCCACCAATTCATATGCCGACATACAATAAGGTGCCATAGAAACAGGTCTAGTACCATGAACTAGATCTATAGAAAACTCCACCTCTCTCTCCGGCGGCAAGTCTGAAATATCCTCAGGAAACACTTCCGGAAATTCATACACAACAGGAAACACCTCAAGTGAAACTTGACTATCCACAGTTAAAGATGCAAACAATCCAAACAACTGAGCTTCCTCTTCCAAAAGTTTCTTAAACTCCTTGGTAGATAAGAAACTTGAGTCTTCGTCTTCCTCAAGAGAAGGAAACCTTACTAGCTTATGATAACAATCAATATGAACCCTATTGAATTGCAACCAATTCATACCCAAAACCACATCTAATCCCTCCAACGGCAAACACACTAAATCCATCTCAAAGTCTTTACCATAAATGGTCAAAGGACATCTTAGACAAACCAAAGAAGTAGTTACTGACCCCATTGCTGGAGTATCAATAACCATTTCACCACTCATCACAGACAACACAAGATTCAAACGCTTCGCGCACTCAGACGAAATAAACGAATGAGTCGCTCCAGTATCAATAATAGCAATCAAATGAGTACTATTAATAAAACAAGTACCTCGAATCAGACGATCTGCACTCGAAGTCTGAGTCCCCGATAATGCAAACACTTTTCCACCAGCTGGAGCTTGTTTCGGTTTTGGACACTTGGTACAATATGACCAGGTTCCCCACAGTTGTAACATTTCACCACATTCTTCCTTGCACAATCAGCTGCAACATGTCCTACACCTCCACAATTAGTACACTTCCTCAAATCTTTCTTGCACTCAAACTGACGATGCCCCAACTCACCACATTTATAACACCTCAAAGGACCAGACATTCCTCCTCCACCTGACCTTTTCTCAAAATTCCCTCTTTGTTTACCTTTATCAGCTGGTGTCACATACGGACCACCACGGAACTGTTGCTTCCCTTTCCTCTCGCTCACACTCTTGTAATGAGTAGAACGAGCCTTACTGTCCTCTTCATAAATCCTACAACAATCTACCAAATCAGAAAACCTCCGAATCCTCTGATATCCAATTGCCTGCTTTATCTCAGGACGCAAGCCATTCTCAAACTTCACACACTTAGAGAATTCCGCAGTCGCTTCAGCATAATGAGGATAAAACTGCACAAGTTCCACAAACTTAGCAGTATAATCGACAACAGACATATTACCTTGCTTTAGCTCCAAGAACTCAATTTCCTTCTTCCCTCTCACATCTTCAGGAAAATACCTCCTCAAGAACTCCCGGCTAAAAACTTCCCAAGTAATTTCTTCCTCTTCTGCAGCTTCCAACACACGTCGAGTACTAACCCGCCAATCATCAGCTTCTTCCAATAACATGTGAGTACCTAGTCTCACCTTCTAATCCTCCTCACAATCCATCACTCGGAAAATCCTTTCAATCTCTTTCAGCCAAATCTGTGCACCATCCGGATCATATCTTCCTTTGAAGACAGGCGGTTTGTTCTTCCTGAACTCATCATTACCTGCAGCATTAGGTGCACCCTGCACAGCATGAGCCATAGCTTGCATAGCCGCAGCCAAAGCAGCATCATTCCTACCAGCCATATTCTGTTCATTTCCAATAACAGAAACTATGGTTAAACAAACAGCTCAACCAACCACAACGACCAACAAGGACTGACACAACTGACACGGACTGACACAAACTGGCTCTGATACCATTTAATGTAACACCCCCAATCTATACCCCCAATTAATAAAAAGCAGTAAAAGAAAATTCAAAATTTTGTCAGAGTATAATTAAATTATCATGGCATAGACCGGGAGAGTCGCATCAAATTGAAACATTTCATACAACACCTGCTCATAAAGATATACAACAGTGGGGTAGCAATCAACAGAGGAACTCAAGTTCCTTACACCCACATTTCAGATTTTAGAATGAAAGCGGAAAATCTAAAACTGAATAACATACATATATATACATCATGAAAAGTTTGTCATACATCAGGTTATACATGCACAATCCAAAAGATATACATATACATAATATACAATTATCACAAACGACCTCCCTAACTACCCGGTGTCACATATCAGAGCCGACCGACAAAAGAATGAAGACGCAAAGCTTCACAAAAATACCTTCAGCAACTCTAATCTGCAATGCCTCATAGAGCATTATAAAACAGCAGAAGGGTGAGAAAAACAACCATAATATAATTGCATACAATTATTTATATAACACGAAAATACACACACACACACATATATATATATATATATATATATATATATATATATATATATATATACAATTCTCACCACAACTCACGCCATAATGCAAACACAAGGCATTACAAGACACAAAACATATTTCCATCACCAACACATATCCATATATCCATTTATCCACAAATCCACACATAAACAACCATAAATGATTTATGCAAATGCAAGAGACCGACACAACGACTCTATGCATATGCACATGCGGTACCGACTTCCATTGTTTCTCATCACTAGTTCACTCAGGAACTCTGCTGGAATCATCGCTCGTTACATCACAGTAACTCCCCGCCGGGCCTACGATGTTCCCCACCGCTCACACCCCACACGGGCACACGGTGTTTATGGATCGCTCACACCCCACACGGGCACACGACCCGATCGCTCACACCCCACATGGGCACACGATCGTCTATAATCATCGCTCACACCCCACATGGGCACACGAAGTTATAGCGAATTCCCTCTGGAATCCAAACCGTCACTCAGGACGTTTCCACAATGCATATCATGATGCTTGGCATACAAAGACCCATAACATTTAATATGCACACACACATATATTCATTTACATCGATAAAATCACACTTTGCACTTATGCCCAAAACAATGCATTTAATTGCCATACGGCCACTACTCGTCACAACATCCTCTAAACATATACATTTACGGCGCACAATAGCACTTTGCATAATACACGTCAATTACGCACAATTATAACGACAAAAGTTGACAACCGACACTATTCCCGATTTTCTGACATAATTAAATCGACTAACAATTCCAAAATCATCATAACAAGAAAGTACAGCTCAATAGCTACGAAACGATACCAAGAATGGAAAAATCAGACAAACGGAACTCAAGTTACGAAAGAAAACGAAAAACGATATTTTGAAAAGTCCCATTTTGCAAAAGTCCTGTTCATACGCGTATCACCATGATCCATACGTGTATGAGCAGAGACTCATTTTTCCCCAATTCCACGTTAAAGTGTCCGTACGCGTAATGACCAAAACCATACGCGTAATGCCCTGAAATGCTACGCGTATCATACGCAAATGGGCAGATGGCCGTGAAAATTGAAGACCCATATGCGTATTGGCCCATGGCTCGCCCACCCATACGCGTAATGCCAAGGTCCATACGCGTATGAACATGCCCCATACGCGTATGACCTGGAAAAACCAGAAAAAATTTCTGCAGAACGTGGTTCTGCATTTTCTCCCCCAAATCCTTCCAAATCCCACCTACACCCAGAAAAATTACCAATACAATGCATAGCAACATGTATCTATCATATACCAACATTAAGAAACACTAAAAACATGATTTCCAACACATTTGATCAATTCCTAATCAATTTTACCAAAAATGGGTTTTACTAAATTTATTCATTTCAATCCAACAAACATCACAAATACACATACATAATCATACACAATCATACAATAGTTGAATTTCGCACCCTTACCCGATTAAATCGATTCTAGAAGTTGATTTTTCTTTGATTTCCCAAGTTTCCTCACTATTTCTCTTCTTCTTCTCTTTTCTCCTCTTTTTCTTTCTTTCCCCTTTCTTTCTTTCTATTTTTCTCTCTTTCTATTTTCCTTTCTATTCTAACTTAACAAAATATTATGAAATGTCCAAAATAGCCCCACACTCAAATATCTCACAAACGTTCCCAAAACCATATAAAATATGATAACATCGAAAAATAACATATTTTCAGATAAAAGTCGAAAATAAAATAAAATAATAATAAAATAATCAAACGACTCGATTAAATAAAACTCACACAAAATTGGGTCGTTACACAAGGCGCGATACCTTGTCGAGTATACTTAGATACTAACGCCTTGGGTTTCAACCTCTAGCATAGAACCTTTAGCAATGGAGTGAGACATAATTTAACACAAACTAAAATAGGAGGTTCCTGTAGAGTACTACAGCTACTTAGGGTGCTAATACCTTCCCTTAGTATAACCAACCCCCGAACCTTAGATCTCCCCCCCTTTAGGTTTTTCTCGATCTTGAACCTTTCCTTTGGATAAATCAAAGTCGGTGGTGAATTTCAAAGATGTGTGATGCAAGTTAATTAATAGCTTGTTATCCGATTCTCACTGCAACATCTGAGATAAGCACAACTTTGAATGCTTTCTATCTCTCCGGACGTCAATCCCAAGAATCCTGGCTGCGGCTCCCAGATCCTTCATTTCGAACTCCTTACTGAGTTCATCCTTCACCTTCGTTACATCCGCAACATTGTTGCTAGCTATGAGGATATCATCCACATACAACAACAACATAACAAGTGAGTTTCTAGGTCGAAATCTAAAGTAAACACAGTGATCGAACTGTCTTCTAGTGAAACCAATGTGTGCCATGAACTTGTTGAATCTCCTATTCCAATGTCGAGGAGATTGTTTCAGGCCATACAAAGACCTATTCAGCTTGCACACATAATCTTCTTTACCCTTTTCTGCATACCCTTCAGGTTGACGCATCAGGATCGTTTCATCTAGATCACCATACAGAAATGCTGTCTTCACATCCATTTGCTCAAGTTCCAAATCGAACTTTGCCACCATGGCCAACAGCATTTGAATGGATCTATGCTTTACAACAGGTGAGAACACATCATTGAAGTCAACTCCTTCTTTCTGAGTGAACCCCCTAGCAACCAGCCTCGCCTTAAAGCGCTTAGACATCACTCCTTCGATTCCTTCCTTGACCTTGAAAATCCAATTACAACTGACTAACCTTGCTCTTGCAGGTTTCTCAATCAGCTCCCAAGTGTTATTATCATGAAGAGATTTCATCTCATCATCCATGCCTTTTCGCCATTCAGTCTTGTCTCGACTCTTTATAGCTTCCTTGTAATCTCTAGGTTCTTCGTCAAGTACCTCACTTGCAGAGATTAAGGCAAAAGCTATAAGATCTGCATAACCAAGTCTCTGAGGTGGCTTAATGACTCTTCTCGACCTATCTCTTGCCAGTAGGTAGTCATCGACAGTTTCCTCAACCTCTTCAGCATCTTGATCTTCGACTTCATCAGGGCTATGCACTTCAGCATCACTATGCTCCACCTCAATAGGCATCTCTACCTGTTCCAGCTCCTCTTTAGAAATTTCTGCACTTTGACCAACATCACCAGTTTTCTTGAAAGCCATTTCGACCTCATTGAAAACTACATCACGACTTGTGATACATCTTCTGTGACCTGGTTCTAGGCACCACAACCTATAACCCTAGACTCCCTCAGGATATCCAAGGAACATGCATCTCAGAGCTCTATGTTCGACCTTGTCTTGCCTAATGTGAGCATAGGCTAAACAGCCAAATACTCTCAGTTTGTCGAGATCTGGTGGATGATTCGACCAAACTTCTTCAGGTGTCTTCATTCCCAGCGCAGTCGAGGGACATCTATTTATCAGATAGGCTGCTGTCGAAACAGCCTCCGCCCAAAACACCTTCTTCAATCCAGCACTAACCAACATGCATCTAACCCTTTCAAGGATTGTTCGATTGAATCTCTCAGTTAAGCCATTTTGTTGAGGAGTACCTGCTACAGTCTTATGCCTTGTAATCCCAGACTCAACACAGTAACTGTCAAACGCTTCGTTGCAGAATTCAAGGCCATTGTCGGTTCTCAACCTCTTAACCTTTCTTCCAGTTTGAGTTTCGACAAGAACCTTCTAACTTTTGAAGTTCTCAAAAGTTTCATCCTTCGTCTTCTGAATGAATACCCATAGCTTTCTGGAATAGTCATCAACGATGGATAGAAAATACCTTGCACCTGAGTGTGAAGGATTCCTTGCAGGCCCCCAAAAATCAGCATGAATGTAATCAAGGGATCCATGTGTTCTTTGCTTTCCTTTGTTAAAATTCGCCCTACAGGATTTACCAAATACACAAGATTCACAAAACTCCAACTTTTCGACTTTGTCACCTCCTAGCAGGTTCTGCTTCCCCAATTCGACCAGGCCTCTTTCGCTGACATGGCCCAATCTCATGTGCCATAATTCTGTCTTCGACATAGGTTTCGTGGATACAACATTTGTCGAACCACTTACAACCTCAGCCTCAAGGGTATACAAGCCTTGGTTTTTCACGCCTCTCAAGACTTCCTTCGACCCTTTCATAACTTTCAGGATACCTTGCTCTCCTTTGAAAACATATCCCTTTCTGTCGAATTCACCAAGAGAAATTAAATTCCCCTTAAGATCAGGTACATACCTAACCCCAATCAATAGCTTTATTGACTCATCATGGAGCTTGAATCTAACAGATCCAATACCTGCAATCTTGCAAGCTTTATTGTTCCCCAGTAGCACTGATCCACCATCTTGATCACACAATTCTTCAAACACATTCTTGTTTGGAGTCATATGCCAAGTACATCCAGAATCCATAATCCACTCTTCGCAAGAGTTGCTGCTCGACACCACAAGGACATCAGATGATTCATAACCATCTTGCACAATAGTTGCATTCCCATTGTCCTTACCTCCATGATTATTCAGGCGCTCAGGGCACACCTTTCTTGTATGACCCTCCTTCTTACAGTGATAACATTTGATACCAGACATATCACCACCATAAGACTTCTGCTGAACCTTTCCTTTCTTCTTGTCAAACCTACCATCTTTCTTCGACGATCTTCCTTTTACGGACAACCCTTCGCCAACTGATGAAGGTTTCTGCTCCTTTCTTTCGTTCAAGTCCTTTGAATACAAGGCTGCTTGAACTTCTTCAAAGGTCTGAGACTCTCTTCCATACAAGAGAGTTTCTTTGAAGTGAGCATGCGATCTGGGCAAAGCACACAACAGCAACAATCCTTGATCTTCATCATCAATCTTCACATCAATGTTTTCAAGATCAAGAATCAGCTTGTTGAAAGAATCCAACTGCTCAGCCAAAGCTTTGTCTTCATTCATCTTGAACGAATACAAGGCTTGCTTCAGGTAAAGACGATTCACCAACGACTTGGTCATGTACAAGCTTTCAAGCTTCACCCATAATCCCGACGCCGTCGTATCCTTTGACACCTGTCGTAGAACCTTATCACTAAGGCTCAACAACATTGCGCTGTGTTCTTTCTCGATTATTGCCGTCTTTTCTCTTTTCGTCAACGCAACATCCATGGATGCCATTCCCTTCAACGCTTCCAAACATCCCTGCTGAACCAGTAGGGCTTTCATCTTCAAGCGCCACAGACCGAAATCGTTCACTTCGGTGAACTTTTCAATCTCATACTTTGTTGAAGCCATCTTCTCCACGCTCACCGCACCAATTTGTTGTGAAAATGATGGCTTTAATCAAAATATAAAACTGGTTTCTTGAATTATCAAGAACCAAAACCAAGGGTTGATGGAAAACCAAGAAAGAGAACACAAGAAGAAGAATAAATAACAACAAGGATTGGGCAAATATAATTCTGTTTACTATTCACTTTCACATTAATGTTTACAAATGCTTACAAGTGAATATCACAATTTGCCACACTCAACAAACTGAGTGTACTAGCCTATTTATAGACTAACTAGGTAACTAGCAGCCGAAGAAACCTAAACAATTAGATCCTTAACACAAGGCCCAATTCGACATAATATAAACATTTCGACAGAATACATATAAGAACAGACTTCGACTACTATATGTAACTAACAGGTATCAACATGTGAACAAGCTTCAATTGCATGTTTTCCTCCTGTCGAAATACATGAAAGCTCTCCTTCGACACAGATGAGTTCGACCCAAATCTCACACCATTAAAGAGAGAAATGATCATCCAAATTTGGAGGTGGTTGTTGCAGACAAAAGTAAGGAGATTTGTGGGCTTTGTTTCAGCTGTTGTGGGACTGCTCTGCTATGCTCTCACCTCTTCTTTCAACTATCTCTTTGGAGATTGGAATTCGTTGAAAATATTTCTTTATGGTGTTTTCAGTTTCATAATCTGTTTGGTGATTTTATTGGCAGAGCTAGTGCAACACTTCAGATTTCTCCAGTTCAAAGCTCATACCGTTTTTTTAGTATTGATAATCATTTGTGTATTCATTTTTCTTTGACAAAGTGGTGAATGGGAAACCAGATGCATATAGTCTCATTTCATGTGCTTCCTTTGCAATCATGTCACTTAGCGTGTCGAGGCGAACTCGGTGCGGATTTGAAGTTGACCTTCTTTACTTTTTCCTTGGAGGTCTAATTGTGCAACTCATGAAGATTAAATTGCAATTATTCATTGTTGAAGCAGCTTTCAGCTATTCCCTTATTATTATCCGTTCTTCCTTTTCTTCAATAGATGATGGAGAAAATAATCAATACTCCCACCTCCAAGATGGGAATTCGGTGGTTCTTTCTACGGATTTCTACAACTCACCAGTACTGATGTTGCAAGCAATAACATCAATTCACCGCAATTGACCAGTGTTGATGCTAGTAGTATAATAGAACAACTTGGGACTTATGTGAAGGCACTTCAGTATGAAAATTCAAATCTCATTCAAATGCTTTTGAAGCATGTAGAAAAATAAGTTGAAGAGCACGCGCAATTGGTGGTGACAGACCCTAACTTCATGATGGATGTGCTGAGGCCAGAATCCAATCAAAGGCCTTGAGGAAACAGCAAAGGTTATGATGAGCTCTGGGTTTGAGAAAGATTTTTCTGATGTGTACATCAATTGCCGTAGAGAATGCTTATATGAGTGCCTAATGCACGGATTTTTCGGGTTACATAAGCTCAGTATTGAGGATGTCCATAATATGTTGTGGAAAACTGAAGCCGAGATTGAGAAATGGATTAAAGCTTTCAATGTCACTCTCAAGATACACTTACCTGGCGAGAGACGACTCTGCGATAGTATCTTCTTCTAATCCTCCACAACAGCGGATTTCTCCTTCATGGAGATTTCAATGGATCCACCATTCAGCTGTTGAGGTTTGCCAACTCCATTGCCACTAGAGGTGGCAATTGGATCCATTAAGGCAAAATCCATCCAATTCATCCACCAAAAAATCCATCCAATCCATCCACCACATAAAAAGTAAGTTAATGGATTGGATTAAATTCATCCATTTATATGCATGGATTGGTTCAATCCATCCAACATATTTTAAAGAACCAATGGATTATTTTTATCTCCGTAAGATTTTATTTTTTTAAATAATTAAAAATAGATTTTTTTTTTAAAAAGAATTTATTTAAAAAAAAAAAAACCGATTTTTTTCCGGAAAAAAACAGATTTTTTTCCGAAAATAAAACCGATTTTTTTTGAAAAAAAACCGACTTTTTTTCAAAAAAAAACTGATTTTTTTCGAAAAAAAAATGGATTTTTTTTCCAAAAAAGAAAACCGATTTTTTCTGAAAAAAAAACTGACTTTTTTCCGAAAATAATCGATTTTTTTTTTTCGAAAACAAAAACTGACTTTTTTTCCTGAAAAAAAACCGATTTTTTTTTCTAAAAAAAAATACTGACATTTTTTGCCAAAAAAAAAAACTGACGTTTTTTTTTTTTCTGAAAAAACAGACTTTTTTCCAGAAAGAAATCGATTTTTTTCTTCCAAAAAAAAACCAATTATTTTAAAACAAAACCGACTTTTTTTTTTCAAAAAAAAACTGATATTTTTCCAAAAAAAAATTAATTTTTTTCGGAAAAAAAAATACTTTTTTTCTCAAAAAAACTGATTTTTTTTCAAAAAAAAAAATTGACTTTTTTTTCCGAGTAAAAACTCTGATTTTTTTTAAAATAAAAATAAATTGGATGGATGGATATCCATCTATTAAAAGTATGTTAATGGATGGATTGGATGTATTTTATTTTTAACGGATGGATCGAATTGGATAATTTTAAGAAAATTTTAGTGAATTGTTAATTGACTAATTGATTGTTTTGATCCATCCATTAACCATCCAATCTATATCTATCCAATCCATCCATTTTGTCACCCCTAATTGCCACCGAAAGCTATCTGGGACAAGGTTTGAAGCTTTTGGAACGGGCATCCCAGATTAAGTCGCGGAGGGGCTAGGGATCTATGATATTGTCTCCCTCAAGTGGATCACCATCATGTCGTTGTTGCTGAAGGTGCAGGACATTGGTCTGCAGAGCTTTGTTGACGCGACACAAATCTTCCATAGCAGCATTTAAGATTGTGGAACATTCCTTTCTAGAGCAAGATTTGTGAGAGACACATTACATATTCACCAAAAACGTTAAGGTGATAGGTGGGTGGATTCTCTTACTTATAAATGCTCAAGTCACCACATTCCTATCTAACGTAAGACTATTATCTACACTACTCTCACTTGTAATTCTTTTTCAACAAACTGTACTTGTGTTAGTAAATCTTGCTCGCGTTATGGAATGCAATGGATATCTAATAGTGTAGAAATAATCTTTTTCATTTGCCGCCTTATAATTTCCTTGAAACTACTCAAAGAAAGAAAGAAAACGAGTCTTTTAATCATCTCATTCCTTGTAAAACAACATCACGTCCATGGTCTTGTAAGATTTGTGTGTTTTGTTTCAAAGTTGAACTTTTATACTTTTTCTGCCGATATCTAATTTTACAATTCATGAAGATAAAACTGCTTTTGGTCATTGCTGGTGCGAGTTTCAGTTATATGATATCCTCATCATTTTTCGTTATTGTTTGTGTGATCCTACAGATCAATGTGTTATGCACAACAAGAAGATCAAGATTCAGCATTTATTATTCAAGTCAATCAAATTTCACAACAAAGCGATATAGGAAATACTTGTTTGTAAGTTGTATCAGAACCGATCATCATTACAACAATGTGCCATCAGAGATGAAACAGAAGCTTATTTGTTGGATTTCACACGTGGTTAAGAAAAAGATGATAAACCAAGATTCTTCTCTTGACTCCTATATTTCCTCGCTGTTAAGAGTCCCACATCGGATAATATATGGCATGCACATGTGTTTATAAGTGGGAGCAATCCTCACTCTACAAACCGGTTTTGTAGGGTTGAGTTAAGCCCAACCACAATTTTTTAACATGGTATCAAGAATATGATGATTTTGAATTGATGCGGTCTAGCCTTAAAGTATTCGGGTTGCAGAAGATTAACATCAAGAATTAACATCAAAGGGTGAAATATGTAGATAATGTTATTAAAAGATGGATCGCAGCATCAGAAATCGCTGTTAACATTCTATTTCCCTTCGAACAATAACTCTGTGATAATGTCTTTTCGGGTTTTACCTCCTCTGCTACTCGTTTCAAAGAGGTTTTCTACAGAGCAACATCTCAGCTTCTGAATTTGGTTGATGCAGTCGCTGATGGAAGCCCTTCAATTTGGCGTTCGTTCCAAATGCTCTCAATCTTTGAGACTTTGCATTGTTTTATAACGAAATTGCAATTGTGTCCTGATTCGTTGGTAAAGGAAACAGCAGTTACAGTCCAAAACAGGTTAGGAGAAGCAATTAGTGACCTTTTCATGAAACTGAATTATCTGATTTTTCGTGCCCCAGCAGCAAAGCAAGTTGCTCCACCTGATGGCCGACATCATCCAATGACAGTCCAGATCATGAGCTACCTCATTTCGGCTTGTAGGTCACGCAGTACGCTAGTACCGATTTTGCAGATATATCCCAAAGTGAATAACGGACTAGTATTCAACACTTTTTTTGAAGAACAAGTGGAGAGAAAAGTTACAGCCAAGTCTAAACACTACAAAGACTCTGACTTGCGCTATCTTTATATGATGAATAATAGGAGGCAAATAGAAGCTACGATTAAAAGGTGGGATTTGGATACTGTTTTCGGTGATGATTGGTTCGGAAAATTTCAAGCGAAATTCCAACGAGAACTATAGTTTTATCAAAGAAACTCATGGAATAAGGTGATGGAGATTTTGAAGTTGGATGGACAACATTGATTGCATGGCACCTAATGATAATGTTACAGCAAAGTTATTGAAAAAGAAGCTAAAATTGTTCAACAAGCATTTTGATGAGACGTATAGAGCTCAGTCCACTGGTCTGTTTATGATAAGAAGTTGAAGGAAGAAATAATAATATCAGTAGGAAATGCCTTGCTTCCGGTATATGGAATCTTTATTGGGAAGTTTCGGGATTGTCTTGGTATTCATGCTAATCAGTATGTTGAATATGGAATGTTTGAGATTCAAGATCGACTCAACAATTTGTTTCTGGAAAATAATATAGATCAATCATCCGGATTTAGATGAAGCATTTGGTAAGTTTGTTTTGTTAATATCGTTTTTATGGTGTTGCAAAAGATATGTTTGGACCCAAAGTAATTATATGATTTCTTTGGAACATCTGTTATTATGTTTGAATGCAAATTTACTATTTACAATCCAAATTGAGTTCAATTAGAGTGGTAATTGATGTTATATGTTTAATTTGTGTTCAACTCATACCATACTAAGTTTTTTAGATTTTATGCATGCCAGTTTTAAATGAGACAGAAAGTTAATGCAGATTTTCACACATTGGGATGTTACAAGAAAGGCAATAGAAGAGTTTGAAATTTTATTATAATAACATTGACGGCTTACTATGGAAACTTGTGTTGGATGTGGCTCAATTAGCATTTCTGGTACCTAAAATTGGCATAAAAAAACCTGGTTAGCTTAATTGTATAATTAAGACATGTTGAGGTAGAGTGTTCATTGGACGACCTATATAAGGTTTAACGGATTAATTTTATTAATTAATTTTTTAATTAACTCGATTAATTGATTGATTTTGTTAATTGATTTTAATTAATTTGAATAATTGATTAAATTTATTTTAGTTGATTAATTTTGTTAATTAATTGTTAATTAACTTAATTATTTGATTAATTTCATTTTAATTGATTAACTTTTTTAATTAATTGATTAATTTCATTTTAATCGATTAATCTGATTAATTGATTAATTAAATAAATCATTAATAAAATCAACTTTTAAAAATCAAATTAAATAATATTATTATTAAATTAATATTTTCAATAAAGAAAACTTTTGATCCAACATCAAGCGGTAATTTTCAAACTCGTTTCATTAATTTTGAATGAGTGCGAATCAAACCTCGATCAATATTGTGTGCATTTTCGTATGTTAACTTCAAACCATTTTACAGTTAACCACAATTTCAATTCAAATCAACTTCACCATCACTTCCAAACAACCATCAAACCATTTTCTTCTCTTCACTTCCCAACGTAAATTGAAACGCTTGATCCATATCAAACTATTTTTCTCAAACAAAAATAAAAAATTATTAACTTAAATACTGTTCCGGACTAGACCTATGACTAGGCATGACTCAATCCACTTCTGCTCTCAGAACGGTCCAATTGCCTAAGTCCAGTCAATGTGGGGCAGCATTTACCTTTCCGCCCCTCTACCGGGCACATATAGACAGATGAACCTCAGGGTCATTTGCTCGTCTCCGGTATTTCCGCCCATTACGCACGGCTCCACCATCCAGGAACAGTCACGACGCCCGTGCCCAGAACTACACCTTTGCCCGTCACAACGGCTAGTTTCGGGCACCTCTGCCCGTCCTAACGGCTAGTTTTTGACAGTTACCTATTCTTCAGGAAACGGTTATTCCGCCCCGAAAATCGGGATTGTTGGCCACGCGCTTGGGGCTTTATAAAAACCATCTCATTTGAGAGGGTCAGGTATTCTAAATCATCCTAAGAAATACATACTTTTGTACTTATCTTTCTTTCTCCCGATTCTTACTTTAGCATCGGAGTGCCTTGCAGGTACACCCCCTTCTAATATCATACATCCAGCATCACAGACGACTTCTTGGCCCACTTCAGGTTCTGACCAGCCTTCAAGATCAGTGGCGCCGTCTGTGGGAAACTTGTTATCCCCGTCTTAACATCCACCTCAGATTCAAGACCAAAACAACTTTCTGTCCAAAATTCTGATCATGGCTTGCCAAGATCATGTCCAAGATGCTTGCAATCATGCTTTCCTCCCCGTCAACAAAATTGACGCTGACAGATCTACGTCCTTCTTCGGAGGAGACACCCGTCGTTTGAGAGACGGAGCTACTGCGTCTCCTTCCCCCACTTGGACTGATCGTGTCGAAGACCAGCCCTCACTGACCCTCTATCCTATTCCAGCTCCACCCAACGCCGACCCAACCATGGTGGTCCTCCTTGAAGAAATCAACAAGACCAACCTCTTGATCCTCCAACAAAACGAGAGGATTGGGGCGTTGGAAGAGTCTGCCCGACCAAGATCCCCTCAGCCGAGGAAAGATCGTCGACGATCCAAAAGTTCACAACCCCGACAGGAAGATGATCGTCGGGTGCGCCAGGAACCAGAGTCCCATGTCGTCCGAAAGCATGACCATGTTTCCCTGTAAAACCAACATTCCTAGGGCAACAAGAGAGCCCGGAGAGACCTACGTTCACCCCCGGTCAGATCGAAGGGTCAGGCACGAACACCGTCTCCCCATAGAAGTCGCCGCCATGTCCCTGAGCGAAGCATCCGCGCCCCTTCCTGGACTAGTTCTAGCAGCAACGATGAGCCCCACGACCCATTGTCTCAGGAGATCCTGGTTACGCGCATCCCCAAAGGCTTGTAGAAACCATCGTCTTTGGGCACTTATGACGGAACAACAGACCCAGATGAGCACATCGAAAACATCGATGCGCTGCTAGACTATCGTAGCGTCCGAGGCCCCATCAAGTGCCGTCTATTCCCTACCACGCTCCAGAAAGAAGTAATGACTTGGTACAAACAACTGCCCGAGGAGTCCATCACCTCGTGGAAACAGCTGGGAAGAATGTTTTCCAGACATTTTACGGCATCACGTCGCCATCTGAAAACCAAAGCCTCCCTTGGGGCCATAATTCAAGGGAAGGATGAGCCTCTCCGGGCATATATTGAGAGGTTTAATAAAGAGGCGGTGCAAGTCCCTACCACCGATGAAATGAAGAAGTTTCTGCTCGAAAGAGGACTTCGCCCCCATTCTGAATTTTCCAAAGCTGTTGGCCTTGCACCTCCAAGGAGCCTGGACGCCTTCCTCCTCAAGGCGCATGCGTATATTCAGTAGAAGGAAAAAGAGGCGGCCAGCTCCGCCTGGGCCTCACGCCATCAAGAAAGTTCCCAGGCCTCCAAAAGCGATGAGCCCTCGACATCTCGTCTAGGGAGAGAATGCGCGAAGATCGTCCCCGGGAATCCCGGGACAACAAAGGGCCCTCCGACCGCTTCCATGATTACACTCCCCTGACTGTCTCCAGGGAAAAGATTCTCTCCGAATGTGTTAACTCAAAGTTTAAACAAGCGGGGGTTCACAGGTACCGGCCAAGCCGAACGCCGATAATTCGAAATACTACCGTTTCCACAAAAGTCACAGCTACACCACTGAAGACTGCATCCACTTGAAGGATGGCATAGAAATACTGATCAGGGGTAGCCACCTGAAGCAGTTTACAAAGAAGAAGGATACTCCCCGACAAGACGCACAGGAGTCAAAGAAAGTCGAGGAATAGGTGCTTTCCTCAGAAGAGACAAACCTCCAGGCCGCCATGAGTATATCACGACCTTAGGACTTTTATGTTCCCGAGGAGCTCAGCGCTCCCGCATGTTTCGCAGCCCATAGCCCATGGGAAACTTTCCCCTCTGCAATGGTCATCCCCGGAGGGGGCTTTAACAAAGTCACCGTGGGCTCCATGAAAAGAAAGTTCGAGCACTTACTCAGCATGAGCTCCAACAAGAGTACAACCCTCGATAAGGTCCGGGGAGAATCGGTCCCTATCTCTTTCTACAGAGAAGAAATCCTAGGAGGGGATCCAAACTCAAGTATTCCGTTACTCATAAGAAGCCAGATGGCAAATTTTGATGTTCGCCGAATCTTAGTCGACCAAGGCAGCTCGGTCGACATCATTTACTCGCAGCTGTTTTCAACTCTCCAGCTGAATGAATCGCACCTCACTCCCTACGTGAGATCTGACCTATAGGGTTTCAACGGGTCGGTCACGAAGCCCTGGGGATATGTCGAGCTGATCGTGACCTTTGGATCTGCGGACACAACCATATATATCAAAGTTCAATTCCTGGTTATTGGCTGCCCGTCTCTCTATCAGTGCATAATCAGGCGGCCAACCTTGGCTGAATTGTTGGCCGTACCGTCTACCGTCTATCTCAAAATGAAGTACTACACTTAGAAAGGTATGGCCAGCGCCTTGCATGAGGTCATCGAGGTCGCATGGAGATGCTTTGAAGCGGCCACCAAGGAACTCAACACCATCGCTGCCAAGCCAAAGACATCCAACAAGCCAGCCATAACCAGCAGCTCCGAGGAAGCCAAGCCACTGCCACGCGTCGACTCTATCGACCTCGATAACCACTTCTTCTACGATGATTAGAAGGAGGACTAGACTTTCCTGAGCAGCTCATCCACTTCGACCATCACCAACAACGGCTCCCATCCGATGCGCCTGATTCTCAATGGCAAGTTCGAACTCATTCTGCTCGGTGATGATCCTCAGCGAGGAGTAAAGATAGGGACCGACCTCCCCGACATAGCGGGGAAACAACTCAAAGCTTGCCTCCAAGAAAATGCAGACTTATTCGCCTAGAGTGCCGCAGAAATGCCCGACTTAAATCCTACTGATGCCTGCCATCAACTCACAATTGACCCCGTCGTCAAAGCAGTAGCACAACGTAGGAGAAAGTAGTCTATGGAGAAAACAGAGGCTGCAGAACAAGTTGTAAAAGACCTCCTCGAGGCAAACTTTATTTCAGAAGCCAAGTACACCACTTGGCCGTCCAACGTTGTACTCGTCAAAAAATCTAATGGGAAGTGGCGTATGTGTATTGATTATACTAATCTCAATAAGGCATGCCCAAAAGATGCCTACACCCTCCCCAATATTGATAAACTTGTTGATAATTCCGCCGATTTTAAGCTATTATCATTCATGGACACCTATTCGGGCGACAATCAAATACCAATGGCGAAAAGTGATAAAAAATACACGGCCTTCATGACCGAGTTGGACAATTATTACTACAACGTAATGCCTTTCGGCTTGAAGAAAGCCGGTGCGGCCTACCAAAGGATGATGAACAAGGTCTTCCGGGGAGAAATTGGTGACGTGCTCGAAGTCTATATGGACGATATGATCGTGAAATCCCATGAGGAAACCGATCACACGGCCCATTTAAGAAAGGTCTTCGAACAGGTGTTGAGGCAGTAAAGCGGCAAGAAACAAAAAGATTTGGAAGTATTTTTCTAGGAATTTATCGTGTCCACAGAGATCGGTGATCTTGAACTGCCGTTCGACAATTTAAATGTTAATGAGTTTGGGTTTGAATGGTTTGGGATAAAAGTACAAAAGGAAAAACATAAGACAATAAAATAAATACATTCTTAAGACGTGAGAAAACTCGTCAGGAGTTGTATTTCAATCTACCCATCAAGCACTAAAAAAATATATAGATCAAATGCACGCAACCTAAATCACTCGTCAAAATCCCCACGTATTGCTCACAACAAGAGGTTATGTCTAACGCAAACGTTGAGAGATCAAACACATTCTCTCGGAGGTGATGTCTCACGCAACTCAACAACACAGAGCATTAAGATCTGACACACATGTGAATATTAGACCGCTTCCCACAACCAATAGACATTCATCTTAGGTCGAGTTCGAAAAGTATATGTCTATAGCAAATCAAATCCATTAAGATAGATTAAATCAAACATGACATCGATTAAGAGTTGTAAAAGAGATTTTATACAAAGATCCATATTATACATACAATCAAGATAAACTTACATACAAAACCCCCAAAAATGAAAAATACAGAGAGAGGAAGGAAGAAGAACAAAAATCTCACAGTTTTTCAACTCCGATTGAAATGGATTTGACTCCGGATCGTCAAGATATATACTCCATGTGTTGTTTCTAAGCTAAATCTACTCAAGAATGTGTTTGATGAAGTTGGGGTAAAAAGTTCCCAACAACATAACCTAAAAAATGAATGAAATGACTTATATAGTATTTACAAAATCCGTCAAGTTCGAAATGAAAACTTTTATTCGCTGAGAGAACATCAAAATTTGGCACCTGAGTGCCTCAGAATAGCTAAACCGCCTCTGCGATTCTGCAAAAGTTCACAATGCGAACTTTTATTCGCAAAGCGAATATTCGCTAGAAAGTTTGCAATGCTAACTTTGGTCTCTTTTTCTACTGCCTCCAGTCTGGGAGCATTAGCTGGGAAGTTCACAAAGCAAACTTTGGTGCCTTTTTCTACTGCCGCCAGTCCGGGAGCATTCAGTGGGAAGATTGCAAAGTGAACTTTGGTGCCTTTTTGGTCCCAACCCTTGTTTTAACCACAACTTCTAAACTGTAACTTGGATTGGCGCACGGTCGGGAGCGTTGGAAAGCTTATTCAATGCTTTATACAACAATGGCAAAATATCTTTGCTTAAATACCTACAAAAATGAGAGAAAATAAATTAAACTCAATGATATTTACACGATACACAGTATATACACTATAATGTAAACTATACAACATATACACAAAAAATGGGGGATTATTAACGAAAAACCAACTAATCAAGCCCATAAATGCCAATTATTCACACTCAAAATCTATACAATTTAGCACTTATCAACAGGCCAGGAAATACTGGATGCATTTTAACCCAGAGAAATGCACTTTCGGGGTGCGGGCGGGCAAGTTCCTCGGCTTCTATCTGACAGAACGAGGAATCGAGGCCAACCCCGACAAGTGCAGGGCATTCTCTGAATTTATAACACCTAACTCGAAGAAATCCATCCAATCCCTCAACGGGATGCTCGCCTCTTTGTCTTGTTTCGCGGCCAAGTCTTCCCAACATGCTCTGCCCTTCTTCAAACTCCTCTGCAAGGAGGCGACGTTTGAATGGACGGAGGAATGCGACCAGACTCTCCTCCATCTGAAACGAGCACTGTCACAACCTCCAATGCTCTCTCGGCCAGATAACGACTAAACTCTGTACCTTTACCTCGCCGTAGCAACCGAGGTCGTTAGCGCCGCCCTCATCCGTGAAACGCCTGACGGGCAAAAGCCTATATACTTCACAAGCAAAGCATTGAAGGGACCAGAGCTAAAATACCAGCAAATATAGAAGGTAGCTCTAGCCCTTATTAACGTTGAGTGAAGACTGAGGCACTACTTGCTGGCCCACATGATTGTGGTCTGAACAGATCAACCCATGAAGCAACTGTTAGGACGAACTCATATGGCAGACATAATGCTTAACTGGTTGTTGGAACTATTCGAGTTCGACATTCAATATGAAAGAAGAAAGGCCCTCAAGGCCCAGGCATTAGCTGATTTCATCGCAGAGATGACGTTCGCAGATTCCCCCACCTGCAGGGCGCGCAAGTGGACCATCTTCGTCGATGGTCCATCCAGCTCGGCGGGCAGCGGGGCAGGTATCATCTTGGAGAATGAAGAAGGAATCATTGTCGAGGTATCAGTCGCTTTATCTTTCCTTACTTCCAACAACCAATCTGAGTACGAAGCCTTCCTCGCCAGCCTGCGCCTGACCGAAGACCTGGGAGCTGAAGAAGTCGTCATCTGCACGGATTCGCAACTCGTGGCCCTTCAAGTTCGAGGAGAATACCAGGCCAAAAACGACAACTTATCCGAATATTTATCCCCGGTCAAAGAAAAAATGACAAATTTCGCTATAGTAGAAGTAAAACATGTTCCTCGCGAACATAACGTCAGAGCAGGCGTGTTGTCTAAGCTGGAGAGCACGAAGAAAAAGGGCGGAAACAAGTATGTCATCCAGGAGGTGCTTCCTCGACCCAACATCGAGAAGACCTCCACGATCCTCGACGTGCAAGCCATCGGCGAAAGCAACTACTGGATGACCCCCATTTATAATTACCTTGCTAAGAACAAACTCCCATCCCACCCCAAAGAGGCCAGCATAGTCAGGCACAGAGCCTGCCCCTACGTCCTGGTCGAAGACAAGCTCTACAGGCGAGGGTTATCCATCCCCTTACTCAAATGCGTTGAGGAAGAGATGGTCGACCATGTCTTGCGCGAGATCCACGAAGGAATCAACGCCCAACAACTCGGGAGAATATCCCTCGTCCAGAAAGCCCTTCGAGCATGGTACTATTGGCCGACCATGCAGCAGGATGCAAAAGAGCACATGAAGAAATGCGACAAATGCCAACGGCACGGGGACATGCACCTGGCTCCGCCTAATGAGCTTAAAGCTATGTCCTCCCCGCATCCATTTGCATGGTGGGGCTGGACATCCCGGGGCCATTCGTGGTAGGGCCAAACCAGATCAAGTACTTGATAGTAGGCGTTGACTACTTCACAAAGTGGATAGAAGCAGAGGCTCTGGCCAAAATAACGACCCTCAACATACTTCTCTTCTATAAGCGAAACATCCTTGTCCGCTTTGGCATCCCATAAGCAATAGTCACTGTAATACCCCGTATTTTATTACTCCGGATAATATTATATTGTGATCGACTGAGCCCGGTGTACTCTGAGAAATTATTTGACAAAATAATTAGAGTAATTGTGGAACTTAGAATAAATCCAATTAATATTATCTGACTCTGAGGTATTTTATTAATTTGGACTTAAGAGACTTTTTGGACATTTAGTAGTATTATTTCTAATACTAAGTTTACTACTTATTATTTCCTTCCACTTTCCAAACATAAAAGAAAAAGTTAGTAAGAAAGGGAGAGAAATAAGAAAGAAGGAAAGAAAAGGAAAAGAGGAGAAAGAGGAAATTGAAGAAAATTCAAGAACAAATCATCATCCATTCATCCAATCCTTGCCCAATCATCTCATTCTCTTCATCTTCATCTTGTTTAAGAGGTGGGTTCTAGTTAGTACCATTGTTTAGAGTTTTTGACAATATGAGTTTTTAGGTTAGAATGTTGAAAACAATGTTCTAACGGTTGGAATTCAATATAAATTGAAAGGAATGATCAATATGCTTGTAGAAACATGTATTGATGTTTGTTTTGATGTTTTGGTGTACCTTGAATAAATTGAAAATCTTTGGGTTTATGAAAAAGATGTGTTCTTGATGAGAATGAAGTTTTATGAAAGTTTGATGATGAAACCATGGTAGAACATGTTATATACCTCTGTTTGGTTGTTTGAGACTGATGTTGAGGGTTTAGGAGAGTTGGATTTGAACTGTCATCGCAGGTATTTTTCTGAGTTTCGCATAACGCACTTAGCACGCAAAAGCCCGCTCAGCGCGGAATTGAAATCCTGCAACCCCAGATGGCAGAGAGTTGCACGCTCAGCGCGCTCAGGGGTGCGCTTAGCGCGACCTGGGACTTCAAGTTTTCTTCCAAAACGAGAAAATTCATAACTTGTAATTCGTTTATCGGAATCGTACGTTCCTTATATCGATGTAAAGCCGAGATGATATTCTATGCAATGGGGATGAAATATGTCGATTTTACCGACCAATTAGATAATCGAGAAGCTACAAAAGTGATCTATTTATGTTTTAAATTGTTATATATTATTCTATTATGCAGTTATGACATGTCTTGCCTATCCTAATATTGTTTAACATGATTGTAATAGAGTATGCATGTTAATATGAAAATGAGACAGGAAGAGTGAGGAAACCTCAAACTTGAACTATAGGAGAATCTAGTAAGAGCTAGAAATTGGAGATAACTCTAGATGGCGATGCTCGGGCACGTGTTGTTGAAAGATACATCCTTGCCGAGTATTGGCCTAGTTGAGAGTGAAACACTAGTATGGAACATGTGGTTAACCTTTGTGGTTTGGAAAAGGCAAGAGAGGCCTTAAGGCGGTGTATTCTTGTGATTGTTGAATACAATCGTATTGTTGTATGTGATCATGTAATCGTAACCGGTATGTTTTGAGTGTAGTTTCATGGGTCTCGAGCTCCTCTGAAACGGGTACACAATTACTTGGTAGGTTTGATTCCCTACGTGTAGTATGATTAGAGCATGTGCTATGGGTAGAGACTTGTGATGGTTAACAGGCCATGAGAAATGACGGTTCACGGTTAACAGGCCGTTGATCCCGAATCTAATTCGTATGCCAAGTAACTACAAGAATCTATGAGTCGGGTCGCCTTCTAGACGTAGAAGTGGACGGGAAGACGAGATGTCTTGGTATGGTTATCGATTAGTGATGTTGTGAGTTAATGAACTCATGTCATGTTTCCATATAGTGTGAGAATTATAAAGTGTGAACTCAAGAGTCCTTTTCCCTTTTTCCCCGTACTTGAGTTAGGATTGTTAGAACCTGGTTAATCCGAGAGAATCCATAAGATAGGGAACTCACTGAGATTTGATGTATCTCACCCCACATTGTTGATGTATTTCAGGTGCTTCAGATCCCGAGAAGGGTAAGGATAAGGTCGTGAGATCTTTTCCTTGCTTGTTGATGGCTAGCTTCCGTAGTGGAGTTTATTTTGAGATCATTGTTGATCTAGTTCTCAGTTTTTATCTTTTGAACATCTTATGTATATTATGCCTTTAAAACTTTTAGTTGTTGTATTTTGGGGCATGTAATATATATAATATGTTAACTAGGAGCTTATGGTGTTTCAGTACCAAACACTTGGATTCATATATAACATTTATGCTTTGACGTTTGAGTTTTATATATGGGTGTTACAGTTGGTATCAGAGCAGGTCGTATCCTCGACCTAGCCATGAAATAGTATAAGTATTTCTTTCTGTTTCATATACGTCGTGTTGCCATTGGTCTTAAATGTTATATTTATGGCATTGAGCCTGATAAACTTAATCCTATTTGTATGACCTTTAGGAACATGGCTGAGGGACGTAGAGACACTCGTGGTAGACCCCGTACCATTCCTGAATGGACGAATCCGCCGGGCGGCGATGGCAATACTACTCTGTATCAGTTTATGCAGCAGATGCAGCAGCAACAAAATTTATTTATGCAACAAATGGTGCAAAAAATGAGTAGAGGTTTTCATCCTACGGTAGTTGTTCCAGAGGCAGAAGGTGGGAAATTCCGGGATTTTATCCGCACGAATCCCCCAGAATTTCATGGTGGATTAGATCCCGTGAAGGCTCACGAATGGATTTCTGGTATGGAGAGGATTTTCTTGATAGTCCAATGCAGGGAAGAGACAAGGTGTTGTTCGCTTCTCATTCACTGAAGGGTCCCGCTATGAGATGGTGGGAGAGCGCTTTGACTTTGATGACTATTCGGGAAGTGCCTAAGGTTTGGGAACGGTTCAAAGTTGTTTTCTTGGAGAAGTATTTTCCGAGCTCATTGAGGACTCGGAAAGAATTCGAATTTCAACAATTAAGACAAGGTAGTATGACTGTGGACAGTTATGCTGAGAAGTTTGAGGACATGGCTGCTTATTCTAGGTAGGCTATGTATGCTCCTGACGAAAGGTGGAAAATAGACCAGTTTCTGTTTGGACTAAAAGCTAAAATATCTCATAGTGTATCTCAGAGGGAGTTCACTACATATGCAGAAGTTTTAAGGAAATGTTATGTGGCCGAGCATAGTTTGAAGAAAGTCCAAGCTGAAGGTGTTGCGAGTTTCCGGAAGTTTTCCCCGAAGGCGTCACTTCTCTTCCTCCGGTAAGGGAAGTGGAATTTTCTATTGACTTGGTACCGGGAACGGCTCCTGTATCCGTTTCTCCATATCGAATGACACCGCTTGAATTGAGAGAACTGAAGGAACAATTGGAAGAGCTTATGGCTAAGCATTTTGTTAGACCTAGTGTCTCACCGTGGGGAGCTCCATTATTGTTAGTAAAGAAGACGGACGATGGGATGCGGTTGTGTATCGACTATCATCAGCTGAATAAAGTCACCATTAAGAACAAGTATCTCTTACCCGGGATAGACGATCTGTTAGATCAATTGAAAAGAGCCTGTGTGTTCTCGAAGATTAATTTTAGGTCGGATTATCACCAGATTCGAGTGAAGAGTTCCGATGTACCTAAGACTGCATTTAGGACCCGTTATGGTCATTACGAATTCTTAGTGATGCCTTTCGGTGTGACTAATGCTCCAACTATTTTTATGGACTTCATGAACCATATATTTCAAGCTTACTTGGACCAGTTTGTTGTAATCTTCATTGATGATATTCTTATTTATTCTCGTACTTCACAAGAGCATGAAGAGCATCTGAGAATTGTTTTATCCGTGTTGCAAGAGAAACAACTTATTGCTAAGTTAAGCAAGTGTGAATTTTGGATGGCGGAAGTTAAGTTTCTTGGTCACGTTATATCACAAGGTGGTGTAGCGGTGGATCCCTCGAAGGTAGAAGCAATGATAAATTAGGAGAGGCCGAGAAATGCTTCAGAAGTCAGAAGTTTCTTGGGATTAGCAGGTTACTATAGAAGGTTCATCGAGGGTTTCTCTCTGTTAGCTTTACCAATGACGAAACTTACCCGTAAAGATTTTGCTTTTGAGTGGGATTCGACTTGCGAGCAAAGTTTCATGAAGTTGAAGGAAAGTTTGACAACGGCTCCTGTGTTAATCATACCTGATCCTAACAACTCTTACGAAGTGTTTTGTGATGCTTCTAAGATGGGATTGGGAGGCGTCCTGATGCAAGGCGGTCAGGTAGTGGCTTATGCCTCCCGACAATTGAAAATTCATGAACAAAATTATCCAACTCATGATTTGGAATTGGCGGCGGTTGTGTTTACACTGAAGGTGTGGCGGTATTATTTGTATGGTGTACGTTTTGAAATGTTCAGTGACCATAAGAGTTTGAAGTATTTATTTGACCAAAGAGAGTTAAATATCCGACAACGAAGATGGATGGAGTACTTGAAGGATTATGATTTAGAATTGAAGTATCGTCCAGGAAAAGCGAATAAGGTAGCAGATGCTTTAAGTCGGAAAGTAGTTCATAGTGCGAAATTGATGGTATTGGAATATGCTTTGTTGGAGACTTTCAGAGATCTTAATCTTTAGTTTGTGTGCACTCAAGATGGTGTGATTATGGGAAATTTGAATGTAAATTCTACTCTAAGAGTTGAGATTCAACAAGGTCAAATGTTGGATGAGAAGTTGCAAGAAGTGTTACTTCTACCGGGCTTTGTTCAGGCTATCGACAGAATTATTATGTTTGACCAAAGAATTTGTGTTCCGAATGATGCGGCATTGAAAAGAAGGATTTTGGAAGAAGCGCATAAAGGTGCTTTTACTATACATCCGAGTTCTTCAAAGATGTATCAAGATTTAAAGAAGGACTATTGGTGGTCCGATATGAAAAGAGACGTTGCGGTCTTTGTGTCGGAATGTGCGGTGTGTCAACAAGTTAAGATTGAACATCAAAGACAGAGTGGGTTGTTGCAACCTTTAGACATTCTGGTGTGGAAGTGGGACGATATTTCTATGGACTTTGCAGTAGGTTTACCCCGTACACAAGGTGGTTATGATTTGATTTGGGTAATTGTGGATCGACTAACGAAATCTGCACATTTCTTAGCCGTGAAGACTACTTTCAAGGCAAGTCATCTTGTGAGGTTGTTTATTGCGGAAATTGTAAGATTGCACGGTATTCCCTCTAATATTGTGTCGGATAGAGATCTGAAGTTTACTTCAAGGTTTTGGAAAGTTTTTCAACAAGCTATGGGTACGGAGTTTCGTTTGAGCACGTCTAATCATCCTCAGACGGATGGTCAAACTGAACGAATAATACAAACAATGGAAGATATGTTGAGAAATTGTGTACTAGAAAGTAAGGGTAATTGGAAAGAACTACAACCATTGATTGAGTTTTCTTATAACAATAGTTACCATGCGAGCATCAGAATGGCTCCTTATGAAGCTTTGTATGGAAGAAAGTGTAGGACACCTTTGTGTTGGGCGGAAGTTGGGGAAGATAGAATCTTAGGACTCGAAATCATCCTAGAGATTATGGAAAAGATTCGGATGATCCGCGAGAAAATTAAGCAAGCACAAGATCGACAAAAGAGTTATGCGGACAATCGAAGGAGGCCTTTAGAATTTGAAGAAGGTGACCATGTGTTTTTGAAAGTCACTCCTAGATTGAGATTAAAAGGACCGTTTAAGTCACGCAAGTTAAGCCCGAGATACGTGGGACTGTATCAGGTCTTAGAGAGGATTGGTGAAGTACCTTACAAATTGGCCTTACCGCCTTCTCTGTCGGAAATGCACGATGTTTTCCATGTATCTCAACTTCGGAGGTTTGTTCCAGATCCTCTTCAGCCGATTCTACCGGATACTATTGAATTAGAAGCCGACTTAACGTTTGAACCTCAACCGAGCCGCATTGTGGGAAGAGAAACGAAAGTGTTAAGGAACAAGGACATTTCTCTCGTTAAGGTGCAGTGGGATGTAACGCATCCGGGTGATGCAACATGGGAACTTGAATCGGAAATGCGGGATGCTTACCCTCATCTGTTTAGGTAATCTTTAAATTCGAGGACGAATATCTATTTAAGGGGGGAGGATGTAATACCCCGTATTTTATTACTCTGGATAATATTATATTTTGATCGACTGAGCCCGGTGTACTCTGAGAAATTATTTGACAAAATAATTAGAGTAACTGTGGAACTTAGAATAAATCCAATTAATATTATCTGACTCTGGGGTATTTTATTAATTTGGACTTAAGAGAATTTTTGGACATTTAGTAGTATTATTTCTAATACTAAGTTTACTACTTATTATTTCCTTCCACTTTCCAAACATAAAAGAAAAAGTTAGTAAGAAAGGGAGAGAAATAAGAAGGAAGGAAAGAAAAGGAAAAGAGGAGAAAGAGGAAATTGAAGAAAATTCAAGAACAAATCATCATCCATTCATCCAATCCTTGCCCAATCATCTAATTCTCTTCATCTTCATCTTGTTTAAGAGGTGGGTTCTAGTTAGTACCATTGTTTAGAGTTTTTGACAATATGAGTTTTTAGGTTAGAATGTTGAAAACAATGTTCTAACGGTTGGAATTCGATATAAATTGAAAGGAATGATCAATATGCTTGTAGAAACATGTATTGATGTTTGTTTTGATGTTTTGGTGTACCTTGAATAAATTGAAAATCTTTGGGTTTATGAAAAAGATGTGTTCTTGATGAGAATGAAGTTTTATGAAAGTTTGATGATGAAACCATGGTAGAACATGTTATATACCTCTGTTTGGTTGTTTGAGACTGATGTTGAGGGTTTAGGAGAGTTGGATTTGAACTGTCATCGCAGGTATTTTTCTGAGTTTCGCATAACGCACTTAGGGCGCAAAAGCCTGCTCAGCACGGAATTGAAATCCTGCAACCCCAGATGCCAGAGAGTTGCACGCTCAGCGCGCTCAGGGGTTCGCTTAGCGCGACCTGGGACTTCAAGTTTTCTTCCAAAATGAGAAAATTCGTAACTTGTAATTCGTTTATCGGAATCGGACGTTCCTTATATCGATGTAAAGCCGAGATGATATTCTATGCAATGGGGATGAAATATGTCGATTTTACCGACCAATTAAATAATCGAGAAGCTACAAAAGTGATCTATTTATGTTTTAAATTGTTATATATTATTCTATTATGCAGTTATGACATGTCTTGCCTATCCTAATATTGTTTAACATGATTGTAATAGAGTATGCATGTTAATATGAAAATGAGATAGGAAGAGTGAGGAAACCTCAAACTTGAACTATAGGAGAATCTAGTAAGAACTAGAAATTGGAGATAACTCTAGATGGCGATGCTCGAGCACGTGTTGTTGAAAGATACATCCTTGCCGAGTATTGGCCTAGTTGAGAGTGAAACACTAGTATGGAACATGTGGTTAACCTTTGTGGTTTGGAAAAGGCAAGAGAGGCCTTAAGGCGGTGTATTCTTGTGATTGTCGAATACAATCGTATTGTTGTATGTGATCATGTAATCGTAACCGGTATGTTTTGAGTGTAGTTTCATGGGTCTCGAGCTCCTCTGAAACGGGTAAACAATTACTTGGTAGGTTTGATTCCCTACGTGTAGTATGATTAGAGCATGTGCTATGGGTAGAGACTTGTGATGGTTAACAGGCCATGAGAAATGACGGTTCACGGTTAACAGGCCGTTGATCCCGAATCTAATTCGTATGCCAAGTAACTACAAGAATCTATGAGTCGGGTCGCCTTCTAGACGTAGAAGTGGACGGGAAGACGAGATGTCTTGGTATGGTTATCGATTAGTGATGTTGTGAGTTAATGAACTCATGTCATGTTTCCATATAGTGTGAGAATTATAAAGTGTGAACTCAAGAGTCCTTTTCCCTTTTTCCCCGTACTTGAGTTAGGATTGTTAGAACCTGGTTAATCCGAGAGAATCCATAAGATAGGGAACTCACTGAGATTTGATGTATCTCACCCCACATTGTTGATGTATTTCAGGTGCTTCAGATCCCGAGAAGGGTAAGGATAAGGTCGTGAGATCTTTTCCTTGCTTGTTGATGGCTAGCTTCCGTAGCGGAGTTTATTTTGAGATCATTGTTGATCTAGTTCTCAGTTTTTATCTTTTGAACATCTTATGTATATTATGCCTTTAAAACTTTTAGTTATTGTATTTTGGGGCATGTAATATATATAATATGTTAACTAGGAGCTTATGGTGTTTCAGTACCAAACACTTGGATTCATATATAACATTTATGCTTTGACGTTTGAGTTTTATATATGGGTGTTACAGTTGGTATCAGAGCAGGTCGTATCCTCGACCTAGCCATGAAATAGTATAAGTATTTCTTTCTGTTTCATATACGTCGTGTCGCCATTGGTCTTAAATGTTATATTTATGGCATTGAGCCTGATAAACTTAATCCTATTTGTATGACCTTTAGGAACATGGCTGAGGGACGTAGAAACACTCGTGGTAGACCCCGTACCATTCCTGAATGGACGAATCCGCCGGGCGGCGATGGCAATACTCCTCTGTATCAGTTTATGCAGCAGATGCAACAACAACAAAATTTATTTATGCAACAAATGGTGCAAAAAATGAGTAGAGGTTTGCATCCTACGGTAGTTGTTCCAGAGGCAGAAGGTGGGAAATTCCGGGATTTTATCCGCACGAATCCCCCAGAATTTCATGGTGGATTAGATCCCGTGAAGGCTCACGAATGGATTTCTGGTATGGAGAGGATTTTCTTGATAGTCCAATGCAGGGAAGAGACAAGGTGTTGTTCGCTTCTCATTCACTGAAGGGTCCCGCTATGAGATGGTGGGAGAGCGCTTTGTCTTTGATGACTATTCAGGAAGTGCCTAAGGTTTGGGAACGGTTCAAAGTTGTTTTCTTGGAGAAGTATTTTCCGAGCTCATTGAGGACTCGGAAAGAATTCGAATTTCAACAATTAAGACAAGGTAGTGTGACTGTGAACAGTTATGCTGAGAAGTTTGAGGACATGGCTGCTTATTCTAGGCAGGCTATGTATGCTCCTGACGAAAGGTGGAAAATAGACCAGTTTCTGTTTGGACTAAAAGCTGAAATATCTCATAGTGTATCTCAGAGGGAGTTCACTACATATGCAGAAGTTTTAAGGAAATGTTATGTGGCCGAGCATAGTTTGAAGAAAGTCCAAGCTGAAGGTGTTGCGAGTTTCCGGAAGTTTTCCCCGAAGACGTCACTTCTCTTCCTCCGGTAAGGGAAGTGGAATTTTCTATTGACTTGGTACCGGGAACGGCTCCTGTATCCGTTTCTCCGTATCGGATGGCACCGCTTGAATTGAGAGAACTGAAGGAACAATTGGAAGAGCTTATGGCTAAGCATTTTGTTAGACCTATTGTCTCACCGTGGGGAGCTCCATTATTGTTAGTAAAGAAGAAGGACGATGGGATGCGGTTGTGTATCGACTATCATCAGTTGAATAAAGTCACCATTAAGAACAAGTATCTCTTACCCGGGATAGACGACCTGTTAGATCAATTGAAAAGAGCCTGTGTGTTCTCAAAGATTGATTTTAGGTCGGATTATCACCAGATTCGAGTGAAGAGTTCTGATGTACCTAAGACTGCATTTAGGACCCGTTATGGTCATTACGAATTCTTAGTGATGCCTTTCGGTGTGACTAATGCTCCAACTATTTTTATGGACTACATGAACCATATATTTCAAGCTTACTTGGACCAGTTTGTTGTAATCTTCATTGATGATATTCTTATTTATTCTCGTACTTCACAAGAGCATGAAGAGCATCTGAGAATTGTTTTATCCGTGTTGCAAGAGAAACAACTTTTTGCTAAGTTAAGCAAGTGTGAATTTTGGATGGCGGAAGTTAAGTTTCTTGGTCACGTTATATCATAAGGTGGTGTAGCGGTGGATCCGTCGAAGGTAGAAGCAATGATAAATTGGGAGAGGCCGAGAAATGCTTCAGAAGTCAGAAGTTTCTTGGGATTAGCAGGTTACTATAGAAGGTTCATCGAGGGTTTCTCTCAGTTAGCTTTACCAATGACGAAACTTACCCGTAAAGATTTTGCTTTTGAGTGGGATTCGAGTTGCGAGCAAAGTTTCATGAAGTTGAAGGAAAGTTTGACAACGGCTCCTGTGTTAATCATACCTGATCCTAACAACTCTTACGAAGTGTTTTGTGATGCTTCTAAGATGGGATTGGGAGGCGTCCTGATGCAAGGCGGTCAGGTAGTGGATTATGCCTCCCGATAATTGAAAATTCATGAACAAAATTATCCAACTCATGATTTGGAATTGACGGCGGTTGTGTTTACACTGAAGGTGTGGCGGTATTATTTGTATGGTGTACGTTTCGAAATGTTCAGTGACCATAAGAGTTTGAAGTATTTATTTGACCAAAGAGAGTTAAATATCCGACAACGAAGATGGATGGAGTACTTGAAGGATTATGATTTAGAATTGAAGTATCATCCAGGAAAAGCGAATAAGGTAGCAGATGCTTTAAGTCGGAAAGTAGTTCATAGTGAGAAATTGATGGTATTGGAATATGCTTTGTTGGAGACTTTCAGAGATCTTAATCTTCAATTTGTGTGGACTCAAGATGGTGTGATTATGGGAAATTTGAATGTAAATTCTACTCTAAGAGTTGAGATTCAACAAGGTCAAATGTTGGATGAGAAGTTGCAAGAAGTGTTACTTCTACCGGGCTTTGTTCAGGCTATTGACAGAATTATTATGTTTGACCAAAGAATTTGTGTTCCGAATGATGCGGCATTGAAAAGAAGGATTTTGGAAGAAGCGCATAAAGGTGCTTTTACTATATATCCGAGTTCTTCAAAGATGTATCAAGATTTAAAGAAGGACTATTGGTGGTCTGATATGAAAAGAGACGTTGCGGTCTTTGTGTCGGAATGTGCGGTGTGTCAACAAGTTAAGATTGAACATCAAAGACCGAGTGGGTTGTTGCAACCTTTAGACATTCTGGTGTGGAAGTGGGACGATATTTCTATGGACTTTGCAGTAGGTTTACCCCGTACACAAGGTGGTTATGATTTGATTTGGGTAATTGTGGATCGACTAACGAAATCTGCACATTTCTTAGCCGTGAAGACTACTTTCAAGGCAAGTCATCTTGTGAGGTTGTTTATTGCGGAAATTGTAAGATTGCACGGTATTCCCTCTAATATTGTGTCGGATAGAGATCCGAAGTTTACTTCAAGGTTTTGGAAAGTTTTTCAACAAGCTATGGGTACAGAGTTGCGTTTAAGCACGTCTAATCATCCTCAGACGGATGGTCAAACTGAACGAACAATACAAACAATGGAAGATATGTTGAGAGCTTGTGTACTAGAAAGTAAGGGTAATTGGAAAGAACTACTACCATTGATTGAGTTTTCTTATAACAATAGTTACCATGCGAGCATCAGAATGGCTCCTTATGAAGCTTTGTATGGAAGAAAGTGTAGGACACCTTTGTGTTGGGCGGAAGTTGGGGAAGATAGAATCTTAGGACTCGAAATCATCCTAGAGATTACGGAAAAGATTCGGATGATCTGCGAGAAAATTAAGCAAGCACAAGATCGACAAAAGAGTTATGCGGACAATCGAAGGAGGCCTTTAGAATTTGAAGAAGGTGACCATGTGTTTTTGAAAGTCACTCCTAGATTGAGATTAAAAGGACCGTTTAAGTCACGCAAGTTAAGCCCGAGATACGTGGGACTGTATCAGGTCTTAGAGAGGATTGGTGAAGTACCTTACAAATTGGCCTTACCGCCTTCTCTGTCGGAAATGCACGATGTTTTCCATGTACCTCAACTTCGGAGGTTTGTTCCAGATCCTCTTCAGCCGATTCTACCGGATACTATTGAATTAGAAGCCGACTTAACGTTTGAACCTCAACCGAGCCGCATTGTGGGAAGAGAAACGAAAGTGTTAAGGAATAAGGACATTTCTCTCGTTAAGGTGCAGTGGGATGTAACGCATCCGGGTGATGCAACTTGGGAACTTGAATCGGAAATGCGGGATGCTTACCCTCATCTGTTTAGGTAATCTTTAAATTCGAGGACGAATATCTATTTAAGGGGGGAGGATGTAATACCCCGTATTTTATTACTCTGGATAATATTATATTGTGATCGACTGAGCCCGGTGTACTCTGAGAAATTATTTGACAAAATAATTAGAGTAACTGTGGAACTTAGAATAAATCCAATTAATATTATCTGACTCTGGGGTATTTTATTAATTTGGACTTAAGAGAATTTTTGGACATTTAGTAGTATTATTTCTAATACTAAGTTTACTACTTATTATTTCCTTCCACTTTCCAAACATAAAAGAAAAAGTTAGTAAGAAAGGGAGAGAAAGAAGAAGGAAGGAAAGAAAAGGAAAAGAGGAGAAAGAGGAAATTGAAGAAAATTCAAGAACAAATCATCATCCATTCATCCAATCCTTGCCCAATCATCTCATTCTCTTCATCTTCATCTTGTTTAAGAGGTGGGTTCTAGTTAGTACCATTGTTTAGAGTTTTTGACAATATGAGTTTTTAGGTTAGAATGTTGAAAACAATGTTCTAACGGTTGGAATTCGATATAAATTGAAAGGAATGATCAATATGCTTGTAGAAACATGTATTGATGTTTGTTTTGATGTTTTGGTGTACCTTGAATAAATTGAAAATCTTAGGATTTATGAAAAAGATGTGTTCTTGATGAGAATGAAGTTTTATGAAAGTTTGATGATGAAACCATGGTAGAACATGGTATATACCTCTGTTTGGTTGTTTGAGACTGATGTTGAGGGTTTAGGAGAGTTGGATTTGAACTGTCTTCGCAGGTATTTTTCTGAGTTTCGCAGAGCGCGCTTAGCGCGCAGACGCTCGCTCAGCACGAAATTGAAATCCTGCAACCCCAGATGGCAGAGAGTAGCGCGCTCAGGGTTGCGCTTAGCGCGACCTGGGACTTCAAGTTTTCTTCCAAAACGAGAAAATTCATAACTTGTGAATCGTTTATGGGAATCGGACGTTCCTTATATCGATGTAAAGCCGAGATGATATTCTATGCAATGGGGATGAAATATGTTGATTTTACCGATCGATTAAATAATCGAGAAGCTCCAAAAGTGATCTATTTATGTTTTAAATTGTTATATATTATTCTACTATGCAATTATGACATGTCTTGCCTATCCTAATATTGTTTAACATGATTGTAATAGAGTATGCATGTTAATATGAAAATGTGATAGGAAGAGTGAGGAAACCTCAAACTTGAACTATAAGAGAATCTAGTAAGAGCTAGAAATTGTAGACAATTCTAGATGGCGATGCTCGGGCACGTGTTGTTGAAAGATACATCCTTGCCGAGTATTGGCCTAGTTGAGAGTGAAACACTAGTATGGAACATGTGGTTAACCTTTGTGGTTTGGAAAAGGCAAGAGAGGCCTTAAGGCAGTGTAGTCTTGTGATTGTCGAATACAATCGTATTGTTGTATGTGATCATGTAATCGTAACCGGTATGTTTTGAGTGTAGTTTCATGGGTCTCAAGCTCCTCTGAAATGGGTAAACAATTACTTGGTAGATTTGATTCCCTATGTGTAGTATGATAAGAGCCTGTGCTATGGGTAGAGACTTGTGATGGTTAACAGGCCATGAGAAGTGACGGTTCACGGTTAACAGGCCTTTGATCCCGAATCCAATTCGTATGCCAAGTAACTACAAGAATCTATGACTCGGGTCGCCTTCTAGACATAGAAGCGGACGGGAAGACGAGACGTCTTGGTATGGTTATCGATTAGTGATGTTGTGAGTTAATGAACTCATGTCATGTTTCCATATAGTGTGAGAATTATAAAGTGTAAACTCAAGATCCTTTTCCCTTTTTCCCCGGACTTGAGTTAGGATTGTTAGAACCTAGTTAATCCGAGAGAATCCATAAGATAGGGAACTCACTGAGATTTGATGTATCTCACCCCACGTTGTTGATGTATTTTAGGTGCTTCAGGTCCTAAGAAGGGTAAGGATAAGGTCTTGTGATCTTTTCCTTGATTGTTGATGGCTAGCTTCTGTAGCGGAGTTTATTTTGAGATCATTGTTGATCTAGTTCTTAGTTTTTATCTTTTGAACATCTTATGTATATTATGCCTTTAGAACTTTTAGTTGTTGTATTTTGGGGCATGTAATATATATAATGTGTTAACTAGGAGCTTATGGTGTTTTAGTACCAAACACTTGGATTCATATATAACATTTAAGCTTTGATGTTAGAGTTTTATATATGGGTATTACAGTCACCGACAACGGGACATAGTTTACGGACAAAAAGTTTCAGGACTTTGTCGCCCAATTAGGCATGAAACAACATTTCGCGTCCGTCGAGTATCCCTAAACCAACGGGGAGGAAGAAGTAGCAAATAGTGTAATCCTGCGAGGCCTCAAACGAAGGCTAGATGAAACAAAGAAAGCATGGGTCGAGGAACTGCATAGCGTACTCTGGGCCTACCGCACTACACCCCACTCCTCGACCAGGGAAACCCCTTTCCTCCTAGCTTAAGGGAATGAAGTCGTGATCCCCATCGAGATACACGTTCCATCCCAGCGAACTAAATCACCTCTAGATGAGGACACCAACAACGAGGCATTAAGAGAAGAGCTCGACCTCGTCGAAGAGGTCCGATCAAGAGCAACTTTCTATAAAGTCTCATTGAAGGAGAAAATCGCAATCAGGCACAACGCCAAAGTGATACGGCGAGAATTCCAATTGGACAACCTTCTCTTAAGAAGGAACCACAAGGATTCTAGAGAAGGAAAACTAGCCGCTAACTGGGAAGGACCCTATCGCGTCCGTCCGAGCAAAGACGGAGAATGAGGCCTACTACCTAGAACACCTCAACGGGGAAGAATTTTCTCAACCATGGAACGCCGAAAAGCTAAAATAATATTATAGCTAAGGCCCAGATTGTCAGTTTTCTTCGTCGAAGTGACATACATAACATCTGTAGCAGCGGTTTTTGAGATCGACCCGCATCCGCCATGTGCGGATGGGGATAATTTTTGGGTTGCTACTTTTTGATTTCTTATTTATCCCGATGAAGCTTGAAGGGAAAGGGACGCTATCCCAAACTAACCTTGCTTTGAAAATTTTGTTCTGAACAAATTGCGGTAAAGAGATTGGGGAGTCCGGGGTCAGATTACACAATAGGAAGTTGTCAATTACCCATCCTGTATGTTGTTATCCACAGGTTATAGTTTTAGAATCATTGCTTAAATACTCGGTATTGATTCGTGTTTAACTGTCAAAATGGGAAAATGTCTGTTATTTAAGAGAAAGAGTTTTTGCTATTTTTGGTAAGGTCAGGGACCTAAGGTTTTTAGTTTAGTGTGCTCGCTAAGATTATTGCAATCTTATGCCTACGTATTCCCTGTTATGAAGTATAGGGAAATCAGAGCAATCGTAGTTCCTCCTAGTCTAAGGGAGAAACAATTGTCTGGGTGTCTTGTTCAAAGCCCAAGATTTAAGCTAAAGGTTGGTTGATTTGTATCTTGTTCAAAGCCCAAGATGTGAAGCTAAAAGGTTTTCTGTATCTTGTTCAAAGCCCAAGATGTGAAGCTAAAAGTTTTTGACTGAGAGAGAATTTGTCATCTCTAAAGAGAGATATCTCATCTATTAATCACAATTATTTGCATAACTGGTTTTGATTATAAAGCAATTACTTTAACTAGACTGTATGAAGTCAAGCAATGCCATAATTGCCTTTACGGAGGATTTGTCCTTAAGGAGAAAACTTTAACTCAGTGTGAGCAATTCCATTTTTCCTAAGGAATTCATGCTAAAAGAAGGACAGTGGCATGGATGTTTGTATCCAGAGGCTTGCCACTTACAGCAATTAGATGAAGGTTTTAACCAGGATAATGACGAACAAACAGCTTGGATGTTAATATCAACAAGTGTGCCACTTACAGTAGTTATCTGGAATTAAGATTTTGTTTTGGATGACTGTTTTTGATGTGTGATTAAACGGAAAACGTATCTTCCTATAGAGAGAGTTCCTTGTCTCAACTGAGGTTTTTGTTGATTTCTGTGTGCCTTGATTGAAGCCCAAGGTTGAAGCTAAGAGGTTGATTGGATTCCACTGGGGAAAATCATTATACAAAGCCTAAGAGGAGGTTGTCTCTATTAGGGGAATCATTATTTAAAACCTAAGAGGAGGCTAAAATATTTGACTGACTCCTCTAGGGAGAATCATTATACAAAGCGTAAGAGGAGGCTGAAAAGATTAACTCAACAAGAGAGTGTTTATTTTTGTATCTTGTACAAAGCCCAAGATGGAGGCTAAAAGACTGTTTTATACTCAATAAGAAAGTGTTTTGTATCTTGTACAAAGCCCGAGATGAAGGCTAAAAGAAACTGTTTATACTCAACAAGGGAGTGTTTTGGTATCTTGTACAAAGCCCAAGATGGAGGCTAAAAGGTTTACTGACTCAGCAGGGGATAAATCATTATACAAAGCCTAAGAGGAGGCTAAAAGAGACTGTTTTAGACTCAACAAGAGAGTATTTGACCCAGTGGGGAAGAGTTTTTTATCTGTCTTGTACAAAGCCCAAGATTGAGGCAGAAAGAGTTTGATGACTCCACTGGTGAGTATTTATATGTATCTTGTACAAAGCCCAAGATTGAGGCTAAAAGGGTTAACTGACTCAGCTGGAGAATATATGTCTTGTACAAAGCCCAAGATTGCGGCTAACTCTGTTGAAGGTTATCATTATACAAAGCCTAAGAGGAGGCTGATTTTACTGGGGACAGTAAAAAAATCCTTATACAAAGCCTAAGAGGAGGCCATCTTCTGCTAAAGACTATTTCAGTCTAGAGACATGTCCAGTGTGTTGGATAAAAGAGAAAATCAGTTCTTATGAGGGAAGATTGTCAGATACCATGAGGCTCTGATTGGATTATGACAGTAAAAAGATCCAGGCTGGGGATTTAACTGAATTGTTACAGTTGAGGATAATTGTCCCAGAGTGGGAAAGAATTAAAGGTTTAAGTTTGAAAACTGTTGGATTTAATTATGTTTTGAGATTGACCAGAGGATCAGGTTTATTTCCTGTTCTTTAAGGAAATGGGAAATCCAAAGGGTATTAGATTGTCCAAGTCTACCGGTGTTTGAGAAATTGATTCTTAGATGAGTGATCATTGTACTATGCCCAAGAGAAGGCTGGTAAGTTAAGAAATGAAGGTCAACCCATTAAATGGTCTGACACTTGACTTAGAAAGACAGCTCTAGCAAATGATGACTAGGTTCTGTTCCTATACCTGTAGAGGTCTTTGGGTCCTTGTACCAAGCCCAAGAGGAGGCTGAGAACTTCTAAGAAGCCGGAAGGTCCTTGTACAAAGCCCAAGAGGAGGCTGGGGATGCTTTTAGGAAGCCTGTGGGTCCAAAACAAAGAAATTTCAAGCAATGCAATTCACCGAGAAGAGATAATTTCATGAGCAGTCGGAGGTTTGAAGAAACTCAAGAGATGCAATTCACCGAGAAGAGATCACCTCTGGGGAATAAAGTTCTTTGACAATTTCTAAAGTGACAGTCTGAGAAATGGTTCACGAGGAATACTGCCTTTCTCTTTGTTCCATATTGTTTAACCCTAAGAGAAGGGAAGACTGTATCTGGAATCCTATGTGGGATCTAGGTTTACTGTTATAAAAGAGCGACCAACTGGCTTTACCTAGTTCTAGACGTAGTTGTCGGGAAAACTCTTATACAAGTATATATACAGGTGATATATGACAAGTATTTTAAAAGTTTATGAAAGAAGACTAACCATGCGCAGCTTCCCACAATACAATATATATATAACTGGTATTTAAAAGATGAAAGAAGACTAACCATGCGCAGCTTCCCACAATACCGTATATATATATATATATATATATATATATATATATATATATATATATATATATATATATATATATATATATATATATATATAAAGCAGTAAATGAAAGCGGATAAACACTTACCTGTTGTAGAGCTTCCATGCTGTAAATGTTAGTTATACAAGAAATTGAAGAAAGTTTTGATACAGTTATATTAAAACAGTAAATGGGGGCTTATTCAACAAGAGATGCCCTGATGATTTAAATACAGACTGTATTGTTAACTGAGTATTTACAGAGGGAGTTGGGTCTTATACAACAAGAGAGCCCAAAAGATTATGTTGTGTAGAGACATGGGTCTTACAACTCAAGGAGTGGCATAAATGATTTGATTGAAAAACGATGATCGCATTAGGGTTTTGAAAACTGTACAGAGGGACTTATACAATAAGTGAGGCCCAAATTATTTTTGTACAAGGGGGTTGGGTCTTACACTCTATTAGAGGCCCAAAGATGTTATTTTGAAAAGAAAAGTGGGACTTATAGCTCAAGGAGAGGCCCAGATGAAATTGTTGAAAAGACGACGATCGCGCAGTTTATTTTTGACATATCGGGACTTATACAATACACTGACGCCCAAAAATGTTTGGTCAAAAAGGGATTGGGTCTTACACTCTATTAGAGGCCCAAAAGTTAATTTTTTGAAAGAAGTATGGGACTTATAACACAAAGGGTATGCCCAAATGATTTTTCGAAAAGGCGACGATCGCGCCATTGTTTTAAAAATGTACAGAGGGACTTATATAATAAGTGAGGCCCACAAATAGTTTATGTACAAAAAGGGTTGGGACTTAAACTCTATTAGAGGCCCAAAAATTAACTTGAAAAGATTGATTAGGGTGAAAATAATCAAAACCATAAAATTGTTAAAAAAGATTAATTAATTTTGATTAAAAATTAGTAAAATGATCAAAATTTGTCAAAAATGAATTATGACCTTGGATTAATGTTTGAAAAATCATGTTTTTATCCATGGAATGATTAAAAATAATTTAAATGGGAAAAATCAAGAAAGAAAAATATTTCAAAATGTTTAAAACAATTAAAATATTAATTCTTTGGAAAAATATTAAATATATGAAATAAATAATATTTTTGGAAAAGTTTTGTAAAACAAAATATTTTAACATTTCTGTGAATTATTAAAAAAAGAATCAACTCAAAATCATTTAAAATCGGAGAGAAATTAATTTTTGAATCAATTAAATAAAATCTCAAAATTCAAATATTTGAATTTTCAAAAATGGGCGCCAAGAACATGCCAAGAACACGCGCTTGTTTTGACTTGGCTTAGATTTGCATTTCCACTCCAATCTCACTAAATACTTGATAAAACTATGCAATCCACATATCAATCTGCTCGTTTTCAACTCACGATCTTGTCTATGGTCTTTAATTTCATTTATTTTAAGTATGGAACAAGAAATCAAAGAGAAACCTCAAGAACCCTAATTTTTGCATGAAGGCTAAGAAATTTCATACACGATTCAAACAAAGCAATTGATAGAGGGGAAGCATTCTATGCATGATAATGAACATTTGGCAAAAGTATTGTGCGAGGAAATATGCATAAATCAAGAGATGACCAAGTTTAGCCTTACTTGAAGGTCGTGACAGCAAGTGCAATGTGATTTTTGAGTTGGAGGTGTTACAGATGAGTTGTGATGATCTGAACAGCTTCCCTACACCATATAGAGTGTGTCTGAACACTTGGATTGATTTGAAATGGATTGGATCAGTTTATGGCATCTCAATTGCAACTTTGCTTTAAACTTGTGCAGATGGCAAGTGATTTTGTGATTTTGATGTTCCAGATGTAATCTTAGTGTTTGATCAGCTTAAATATGATATATGTGAGGTGTGTGTGATTGGTTTGGTTGGAATTGTTCCCAAACTCTAAACCCGATAGTGACTTATTTTAGAAGGAAAATTTGGAAGTGAGTGAGTGATTTTGAGAAAGGCAAGTGTTATAGGCCTTTTGTGTACTCAAACTGATCAGAAGTGAGCTCTATTTATAGTAGAGCAAGTTTGTTTTGGCAGCAATAGTGAATGGCAACTGCTGCAGAAGTTTGGAAAATGTTGATCAATAGGAATCCAAGTCTCCTTTGAACATTGACTTGAGTTAATAGAGCAGGTCTGTGGTCCTTTGCTGTAGGGATAAGACTTGACTGAAGTGTTCATTCTTGCTCTGATACATGCCACCTCTAAGCATCCATTGAATGCTCCAAAATAAAATTGGAGTCTTGAGGCATCTTTAGCCTTTTAGGTTTGGCATGCTACTTAAGGAATCTGGGACTTGGGAGGCTGATGGACCAGTGTTTGTCCCTTGGTTGTTCCACCTTGAGGTGTGAGGATGGATAAGCATGCTTGGAATTGCACAAATTGAGCAATTCGAACCCTAATGCACTGATCTGCCTTGCCAAGACAGTTTGCAACAAGGCATGTTGCAGCTATCATAATTCCTAACTCAAATGGAATTTAGTGAAGTTCTTGGTCATTTTGGAAAGCTTATATATCCTACTTCAATCTGGTGTCCAACTTTGGTTTTGAAATATCTTGCATTTGGTTGAAAACAGTCCCTACATTTTGGAAAAACTTAGGAAGATTTTTCACTAAGTGTTGGAAAAAAGTGTGAAATCCAAGTTTTTGCCAAATTGATCACTCCATAACTTAAAATCCACGAGAAATTAAAGTTTCTTGTAGTTGAAGCTTTTGTAGAGTGTAGCAAGACCTACAAATCCATATTTGGATCATCCAAAATGGTTGCTTGGATCTCAAGTTATGGTCCTTGGAACTTGGTACCCTTGCCATTTTTCCCATAATTTAGAAAAATTTATAAGTTTTTATGGTTACCCCTTTTAAAAGTTATCCCACTTTTCTTGATTTTTCTGGATGAATGATGATTCAAATCAAATATTAACATGATTTTAGGGTTAATGGAACCTTGGTTGACCAAAATTTCAAAAAGTCAAACTTTGACTTTTTGTACAGTTGACTTTTCAGCAGATGAATTTTGATTTTTTGGTAGAAACCCTAATTTTTTGGTAGTTGGTCAAAACCCTAATTCCTGATTTTTTGGTAGATGAACACTCAAGGTGATTTGGTCATTGTATATGGACTCTTGAGGTTTCTTTAAGTTTAATGGACCATATGTGGAGGTATGGGCTCATGCCCAGATGAAAATTTTCATCTGGAGGCCCTGGTCGATCAAAACCCTAATTTAGTTACACTGGTGATCCTGAGGCATGCTTAGCCTGAAATTTGGCGCTCTTGTGCTTAATTCTTAATGTGGGATATCTCTTGATCCCTTGTGGATGTTTAAGAGACTAGACAAGTTGAAGATCATGTCAGTTCTTGATTGATCCTTTGTCTGAGTTCTTTGAGAGGGCTCAAAACCCTAATCCTGGATTGCAGTGAATGCCTAGCAAGGTGATGTAGGATAAGTGTATCCTTAGTATGATGATGATTTACCCAATGATGAAAATCCTTGGGGGGGGTCAAAATTTGGGCTATGACAGATGCCCTTATTTAATATTCTTGGATCCGAAGGTGTGCATGGCGAAGATATTCGGACATTCAGGGTGCAAGAGGATTAAATATCAGAATACCCGAAAATTTGATGATGTCTATGAATGGTAGTTTACACATTCATCTTCTTTTACTAAGCGTTGTTACTTAGAAAAGGTAAAACTTCCCCTCGATCCTGATTTTCTACCAAGGAACTGGTCTTAGTTTCTTTTGTCAATAAACTTCCCCTCGTTCCTGGTTTCCTACCAAGGAACTGGTCTCAGTTTCTGAAATAAACTTCCCCTCGATCCTGGTTTCCTACCAAGGAACTGGTCTCAGTTTCTGAAATAAACTTCCCCTCGATCCTGGTTTCCTACCAAGGAACTGGTATTAGTTTCTTCTGTCAATAAACTTCCCCTCAATCCTGGTTTCCTACCAAGGAACTGGACTCAGTTTCTGAAATAAACTTCCCCTCGATCCTGGTTTCCTACCAAGGAACTGGTCTTAGTTTCTTCTCGTCGAGTCTTTCTCTTGACAAGGGATGCTATTTGTAGCAGTTTTTATCAAACTACTCGTCGCGGTTTACTGAAGAGATGCCATCTGATGGAAAAAGGTTTAACATCAGACTTGTTGGGGAAAACCAGAGGTCTGAGCTGTAGAGATATGCAAACTTCTCTGTTGGAGACGCCATTTGTAGACTCTACTGGGGAAAACGAGTCTTCTGAGAGACTACCTTCTGCTTGGGGATATCACACTTTTCTTCAGAATTCATTAGCGAAGAAATACCATGTGATCCGATCCAATTTTGAGGTGCTGATGACTTCATTAACATTGGTTTTCTTTGGAGAAATACCGATGTATTGTCGAGAGTCATTTGTTGAGATACTTTCTCTGGGATTTTCCTTAATCCGGGAAAGCAAAGGGTATCATCTTCAATGGAGAAGAGTGATGTTTCAAAGGAAGTCCGTAAGACGTTTTCTTATCCTTTAGAAGTTCAAGTTATCAAAGTGATCGAGAACGGTTTCAATCTAGAAGTAGACTGAAGAGAGACTGTTCAAACGAACGTTTCCTGACGAGGGGAATGCTGACGACTCAACCGACGAGAGGACTTTATCACTTGGGGGAGTGAAACTGACCAGAGTGATAGTGATGCAATATGAATGTGAATATGAACGTATGCTGATAAAACAGACACAACATATAGACAGATGATGTGTACTACGGGATATCTGACCGCTCTAGGGGGCTAAGAGTGTCGCTGAAGCATCGTACTTTTGTTGGAGAACCAAAATCTCTGTGTTGAAGGTATAAACCTGTTAGTGATCGGAAATCACTCTTGCTTTTTTTTAGAGATAGAATTTTCTGGGGGGAACAAGACCCATCAATGGCTTCCAGAGTAAGAATTTTACCGAGGACATCTGATCCTGCAATTCGAAGTTCGACCATTTTTCAGAGAAAACGTAGATATTCCTCTTGTGTTCGATGAAAAAGTAATTGCCGTCTTTAAAAACAAAAATAAATTTAAAACAAGAGTAAATTCATTTTTTCTGTTTCAAGAATGTTAATCAAATAAACATGTCATTTTGCAAAGCAGGAGAAATGAGAATTATAAACAAAAGGCACAAAGGCTCAAGTTTTATTTAAAGGATGGTAATCAGGAGAGAGCGTGATACCATGGAGCAGTACAAAGTTAGAAAATGGTAATTTAAAGGGAAAAGGGCTACATTGAAACATAACGACCATTATTCTCCCACCAACCTTGAATTCTGGACATTCCGAGCTTCTGTCGAAGGTGACTCTGACTGGAGATTTTTTGACAGATGATATTACTGCTGAGGCGTTTGTGAGAATGTAGTTACTCGCCATGAATCCCTAACTTTTGCCTGGATTATCTTTTCGGATTCCAATCCACCAAGATGATTTTTATTTTTATGTCTCTATTTTTTTCCTGGACCGCCCTTTCGGGTTTTCAATCCATCGAGACGTGTTTTTTTTTATTTCATTTAGGCGAAGTATTTCTTGACTACATCTATGTTTGTAGGATAAATGAATTCTTCTCCATCCATTGTCGTGAGTCTCAAGGCACCGCCTGAGAAGGATTTCTTGACAACGTAAGGCCCATCATAATTCGGGGTCCATTTGCCCCTGGGATCAGTGAGAAATAAGGGTAGCTTCTTGAGCACAAGGTCTCCTTCTTTGAAGACGCGGGGTCAAACCTTTTTGTCAAACGCCCTTTTCATTCTTTGTTGATATAGCTGATCGTGGCATAAAGTCGTCATTCTCTTTTCTTTGATGAGGTTCAACTCATCATGCCTGCTCTGGCACCATTTAGCTGCTGTTAGCTTGGCGTCCATCAAGACTCTCATTGATGGGATATCTAGTTCTATGGGGAGCACTGCTTACATGCCATACACTAGAGGGAAAGGGGTTTCCCCTGTAGAAGTGCAGACTGATGTGCGGTAACCGTGAAGAGCAAAAGGTAGCATCTCATGCCAGTCCTTGTAGGTCACAACCATCTTTTGAACGATCTTTTTGATATTCTTGTTAGCCGCTTCTACTGCTCCATTCATCTTTGGTCAGTAGGGAGATGAGTTATGGTGTTCAATCTTGGATTCAGTGCACAACTCTTTCATCATCTTGTTATTCAGGTTAGATCCATTGTCAGTAATGATCTGGCTCGGAACACCATAACGAAAGATGAGATTGTTTTTGATAAAACTGACTACCACTTGTCTGGTCACATTGGTGTATGAAGCTGCTTAGACCCATTTGGTGAAGTAATCAATGGCTACTAAGATGAACCGATGTCCGTTTGAAGCTTTGGGTTCAATCATGCCAATCATGTCGATTCCCCATATGGAAAAAGGCCATGGGGAAGTGAGAACTTTGAGATGCGTTGGCGGTACATGGATTTTGTCAGCATATATCTGACACTTGTGACACTTTCGCATGTACTTGTAGCAGTCGGACTCCATTGTCAACCAATAATACCCTGCTCTCAGAATTTTTCTCGCCATTGTGTGTCCGTTGGCATGAGTGCCAAAGGATCCACCGTGAATTTCTTTCATCAACATGTTTGACTCGTATCTGTCCATGCATCTGAGCAGAACCATGTCGAAATTTCTTTTGTAAAGTACGTCGTTATTTAGGAAGAAGTTGCCAGCCAGTTTTCGGAGGGTCTTCCTATCTTTCTTTGATGCCCCAAGCGGGTATTCTTGTCTTTGTAGAAAACACTTGATGTCGTGATACCAAGGTTTGTTGTCGAGAACGACTTCTATTACAAATATGTAAGTAGGCCTATCTAGGCGCATTATGTCAATCTTAGGCACGTCGTTCCATCGACTCACACTAATCATGGAGGATAGAGTAGCTAGTGCGTCCGTCATGTGATTCTCATCGCGAGGAATGTGATGAAAATCAACTCTGTTAAAGAAAGGTAGTAACCTTCTTGCATAGTCTTTGTAAGGAATCAATCCTGTCTGATATGTGTTCCACTCTCCTGTGATCTGATTGATAACCCGGGCTGAGTCTCCGTAGACATCCAGATTTTTGATTCTTAAGTCAATTGCTTCTTCGAGACCCATGATACATGCTTCGTATTTGGCCTCATTGTTCACGCATTTGAATGCCAGTCTGGAAGTGAAAGGAATATGGGTACCCTGAGGGGTAACAATGATTGCCCCAATTCCGTTTTCATAAGCGTTTACACCTCCGTCAAAAATTAGTCCCCATTGGGATCCTGGCTCTGGCCCTTCGTTGGGTAGCGGTTCATCGCAGTCCTTCATTTTGAGATACATGACATCTTCGTCTGGGAAGTCGAACTCAACTGATTCCTGATCGTCGATCGGTTGATGAGCCAAATGATCGGCTAAAATACTTCCTTTAATAGCTTTCTGAGCATGATATTCCATGTCGTATTCTAATAACAACATTTGCCATCGGGCAATCCTTCCTGTGAGAGAAGGCTTTTCGAAAACGTACTTGATCGGATCCATTTCTGAGATTAACCAAGTAGTGTGGCGAATCATGTAGTGGAGAAGATGTTTAGCTGCCCAAGCTAAAGCGCAACAAGTTTTCTCGAGCATAGTGTACCGAGTTTCACAGTCGGTGAACTTCTTGCTTAAGTAATAAATGGCAAATTCTTTTCTTTTTGTTTCATCTTGCTGGCCAAGTACACATCCCATGGAATCTTCCAAGACTGTAAGGTAAATGATTAGTGGTCTTCCTTCCACTGGAGGAGACAAAATCGGCGGATTCAGCGGATATTCTTTGATACTGTCAAAAGCTTTCTGGCAATCTTCTGTCCATATACAGCTTTGATGTTTTCTCGGTAATTTAAAGATTGGCGCGCATGTCGCGGTCACGAGGGATATGAATCTGGAGATGTAATTGAGACGTCCCAAGAATCCTCTTGTTTTTCAGTATTTGGAGAAGGCATTTACTGAATAGCCTTGACCTTGTTGGGATCAACCTCAATTCCAAAATGGCTGATGATGAAACCCAAGAGCTTTCCCGAACTAACACCGAAGGTGCACTTGTTGGGATTCAAGCGGAGTTTTAATTTTCTCAGACGCTCGAACAGTTTTGTCAAGTTTTCTACATGCTCTTCTTCTGTTTTTAATTTGGCGATCATATCATCGACGTACACCTCAATTTCTTTGTGCATCAAGTCATGGAAAAGAGTAGTCATCGCCCTTTGGTAAGTTGCCCCGGCATTCTTCAGACCGAACGACATTACCTTGTAACAAAAAGTGCCCCGTGGAGTAATAAATGAAGTTTTCTCTATGTCCTCCGATGCCATTTTCATCTGATTATAGCTCGAGAATCCAGCCATGAAGGAGAATACTTTGAACTTTGTTATGCTGTCAACCAGCATGTCAATGTGTGGTAGAGGAAAGTCGTCCTTTGGACTTGCTCTGTTTAAATCTCTGTAGTCTACACACATTCTAACTTTTCCATCCTTCTTCAGAACTGGCACTATGTTTGTCAACCACTGAGGATATTCTGAAGTGGCGAGGAAACCTGCGTCGATCTGTTTCCGTACTTCCTCTTTGATTTAGATAGCCATATCCAGATGAGTCCTTTTTAACCTTTGTTTGACCGGAGAACATTCTAGCTTTAGTGGCAAATGGTGTTGCACAATGAAGGTATCCAACCCTGGCATGTCCTGGTAGGACCAAACAAACACATCTGAAAATTTTATGAGAAGCTCTATCAAATCTTCTTTGACAGTTGAACTGAGCAGTGCTCTAATCTTAACTTCTTTCTTTTCCTCATCTGATCCCAAGTTAACCGTTTCCAACGGTTCTTTGTGAGGTTCAATAGATCTTTCCTCTTGTCTGAGTAGTCGAGAGATCTCTTCTGGAATTTCTGTGTCCTCTTCTTCTTCGACCTCGAATACCGGGAATTCAAAGTTGGGAGAAGGCATCGGATCGTATGTTTCAATGGGGTTCAAAGCAGGTGATCTGCATGACGTGATGTTTTCGTTCAGAATGCAAAAGTGTGTGCAGTGTCTCATTTTTAATTTCCGGGTTATTTTTAGGATTTCCATTTTCTGAAAAAGCGAAAAGAGAAAACAACAATAAATGCGGAATTACAGAATGCCATTATTTATTTATGATTTGTCGATTCTTGAAACACAACCCTATAAAACAAAACTATGTCGCTTTGGGCGAAGCGAAGAGGGATATTTACAGAAAAGTAAGCCCTATAAAACATCCGTCTCACTCGGGCGAAAGTGAAAGGTTAAAGACACATCAATTACTTTGACTTGCGAATGACATTCGGGATATCAACGGCGACCCAATGGCGACGAACTCCTTGGTGAATCACAAAGTCTGGTATCTTTCTTTCTGGATTAGCTTCAGAAATAACGCTGATTTCTGGTGGAGTCAGGTTGTTAGAGTCTTCTTCCCAAGCAGAGTTGTCGTAGGAGGACTCTTTAGTTGCTTCAACAACATTTGTATTTTCAATAGAATCTCCCCATCCAGTTGGCTGAATGTCTTTAATTCTGATGCGAGAGCTTTCGGGAGCGGTGTATTTTACCAGATAATGATACTTTCCGCTTGACTGTCCCAAGGTATCCCAAACTTCTTCAGGAGAGGATGAGTCATCTTCTTCAATGACGTTGACTTCAGGAAATGCATAGTTAATGAATTCTTGTCCTGCCAACCTTGCAAATTCATCAGCGTGGCATTGATCGATCTCGGAATGCTCTGGATAGAGAGTCCACGTTCTCTGTATGAGGTTCCCAAATGGGCAAACCGTCCATCAGATCATAAAAAGTGTAATACGATTTATCTTTCCAGAGGGTATCGTTCGCTAAGGAGTTAAGTGGAGCATGGCATCCTTCGGGATCACAATCTCCATAGATTTCCCTGACCTCTAATCTAGGTATATATCTCGGACTGTAAAGGGGAAAACAGAATGGTTGTGCATTTCCTCTTGAGATATATATCCTTCTTCGTTGAAATATGTTTTCCATTCTTCATCTGAATCGTCAAAGTTACTTTCTTCGATGGTATGAACCTCTTGGGATATCGGGTGTAGAAATCCTCCGTTGTGACAGAAATCCTGAATGGGATGAAAACTTTCATCTTTCTTGATATCCGGGGAACGCTTTATGGAGAAACCAAGACCCTTCCTGGTTTTGTTGTTGGTGGGAATTACCAGCTGTCCCCATCCTTTTACGTCCTTATTTTCTATCACTTTGGGAGCATCTTTGTATGAGGAAATCGATGTTCCTTTGTCTTGCTGATTCTCATTGCTCACCGAAAGTGCCTGGAATTGCGTTCCTATCACCTCTTCTGGTTCCAACTAAGAGAGTGATGACAAGTTACTCATGATTAGAGCTTGCTCCCCGCAAACTATGACTAACTTGTTGTTCCTAATAAACTTCAGCTTCTGGTGAAGTGTCGAGGTGAGTGCCCCTGCCTCATGTATCCAAGGTCTTCCTAATAAACAATTATATGCTGCCCGGAAGTCCATGGCCTGGAAAGTGACTTGGAAAGTGTGGGGACCAATAGTTATGGGAAGATCGACTTCGCCGATAACCGTTTTCTGAGATCCGTCGAAAGCTTTAACGACGATCTCACTGCCTCTCATTGGGGCTCCTTGATATGAAAGTCGTGCTAGAGTCGACTTTGGCATAACGTTCAAAGAAGAACCTGTATCTACTAATACGCTGGATAAAGCATCGTCCTGGTAGTTGACTGTGATGTTGAGAGCCATGTTGTGGTTTTTCCCTTCTTCGAGAAGATCTTCATCACTGAATCCTAGATTGTTGCAGGAAGTGACGTTGGAGATGATGTTGTCGAATTTCCCTATCGTCACATCTTGTTCTACAAATTCCTGTTCTAAGACCTTCTGTAGGGCTTCTCTGTGAGCTTCGGAGCTGAGTAAAAGAGATAAAACTGAAATCCGAGATGGAGTCTGTAATAGTTGATCCATAATGTTGTTCTCGCTCTTCTGTATCAATTTTAGCATTTCATCGTTGTTTTTGACAGGTTCCGCATCACTGGGTTGGCCTATCTGTGGATTAAGAACATCAGCTGGTGGTTCCTTTTCTCTTGTGGGATCTCCAGCTCCTCTATTGAAGATTCATTCGCTCCTGGTGACTCGACTGATGTCGGTAATGTTCACGACGGAGGGTAATGGAGTTTCCTTTCCATTTTCAATGGTAGTTGCACCGTACTTGTAGGGGATAGCCATATCTGACTTGTATGGTACTAATCCTGGTAAGTAGATGACCACAGGAACTTTCTGGCTTTTTCAGCCGTCATAGGAAATCTCAATCAATTCCATGTTAGGAACTTTCTTAATATTAGGAGGAACTTTTGATTCGTCTAGCAAAGGAATTATGGCATGAACAGTCTTGACTATTCCATAATTGTTGATCTCTCTTTGGTTGGTGACGGAGATGATTCCCTGGCTTTGTGACCCTTGGTTTTTCTTTGGAACCGGGGTATAACTTTGTATCATGTTGATAAATAGTGAATCCCAGCTGGATGAGATTTCTCCGTGATCCAACTGATCTTGGAGGGCAGCTCGCACCAAATAACATCCTTGGTTATTCTCTGAGCAGACTCCGCAACTCTCGTAATTGTGAGCTGGCACTTTTCCGTACCCTCTTTGTATGCAATGCATTGTGACTAGATCTGTTTCCATGGATCAGACGTCAGCAGTTTGATGTCGACTCGGGTTTTCATTGATCATACTGATTTGTTGTGTTTCTTCATCCAAATAGGTCGGATGCCACACTGATCCAGAAGGTGTTGAAGAGTTCTCTGTACCAGAGCACAACCTTGATTGTTGATGCAACACTCGTGGCATTATTGATAATCACGTGAAGCCAGGAAACCGAGCTAAACTTGTTTGGCATGTAGCTCCGCAGACTAGTGTTCATCAAGCGAATATCAAAGATCTGAACCATATTAACTTGATGGCTATCTCTTTGATGATAATCCTGGATCCATCCAAGATCCATCTGACACTGGAGGGCTTCATGTATGAAAGAGCAACCCTGATTATTTTTCGAGCAGATCGAGCAGGTGTTGTAATCGTGTCGAGGCAAATTGTAATATTGACTTTGTCTGGAGTGCATGGCTACCAGGTTGACATTCATCGCTTGGATATCATGATTTTGAACAATATTTGAGTGTGAATTCACCATCTTTACTTCACAGGCCCTATGTTCCTGATTCCAACCTAGATCCATCTGTTCCTGAAGATCTCTTTGCACAGTAGTGCATCCTTGATTATTCTTTGAACAAGTATCAAAGTGATGATAATTATGAGCTGGGGCATAACGTATCCGCTCTGTTTACAATGCATCTTCACTAGATTCGTTCCTAGTAAGAGTACATCATGAATTTGATAACTTCCGCCTAGTTCTCCCTCAACCAAGTTAACTGCAGTCTTCTCGTGCTGCGGTAGTGGATTTGTCTGGACATTTGGGTTAGTATCTTTGAAAGATACAAGCCCGCTTCTTACAAACTTTTGCACGTCCGATTTGAAACTAAGGCAATTCTCAACGTTGTGTCCCGATCCTCCTTGATGATAAGGACAAGTTTGATTAGCCTTGAACCAGAAAGGTGGATTCTCCGGTATGGCGAGAGGAGTCCTGGTTTGGACGTGCCCTTTGGCTAGTAAAAGTGGAAACAATTCAGCATACAATACTGGTATCGGGTCAAACCCTGATTGTCGTGCAGGACGACTGTTGTTGTTGTACTGTGGGCGAGCCTGTTGAAAAGGCTGTTGTTGCCTTTACTGATACTATTGTTGATTTGGTTGCTGAGCAACCTGAGGTTGATAAGTCGGGGCTGGTGCTAGGCTGATAGCAGGAGTTATTGCCTCTATTGTTTGATACCTTCGCCTTTGCTTTCCCAGAGATATGTTACTGATCTCTTGTTCCTTTTTCTTTTAGAAAGTGATACCGTATTTCTTAGCAACGCTGGACGACAATGTATTTTTGACCAGACGTCCTTCTCAAACTGCTTCCTCCAGACGTACCCCCATGTTTACCATCTCGGTGAAATCACTAGGCGCAATGGCGACCATTCTGTCGTAGTAGAAGAAACTCAATGTTTTCAAGAAGATCTTTGTCATTTCTTTTTCTTCAAGAGGTGGAGAGATCTGAGCGGCTATTTCACGCCATCTTTGAGCGTACTCTTTGAAAGTCTCCTTGTCTTTTTGAGACATTGCTCTGAGTTGATCCCTGTCTGGGGTCATGTCCAGGTTGTATTTGTATTGTTAAACAAAGGCAGCCCCGATATTTCTGAAAGTACTGATTTTTGAGCGATTTAAACTCATGTACCATTTGAGTGCGGCACCGGTTAAACTATCTTGGAAATAGTGGATCAGCAGTGGCTGATTTTTTAACTGAGTATACATCTTTCGAGCATACATCACCAAATGACTTTGAGGGCAAGTGCTACCCTTGTATTTTTCAAAGTCGGGCAGTTTAAACTTGTGTGGAATCTTCACATTTGGAACCAAACAGAGGTCGGCGGCGTCTTTTCCGAATAAATCCTGGCCGCGAATGGAAAGCAGTTCCTTCTGCATTTCCGAGAACTGTTCCTGGAATTCGATCATCTTTTCATACACTTCTTCATTGTGTGTGACTTGCGGATATTGCTCCTCAGGGATTGTGTGTACCACCTGCGGCGGTATTGTCATCACTGTTGTGACTCTTGGTGCTTCAGATACCTGAAGTTTGTAACCTTCAGGATTTCCCGTCGTTTCCTTTGCATCTTCAATTACCCAAAGTTTGTAACCTTCAGGCCTTGAATTCCCTGTCGTAGCTTCTGGATCTTCAACGACTGGCGGAATGTATCCTTCTGGTATAAAGTCGGGAGGCATGCCCCAGGGGCGACCTTTTGGCATGTTGTACTGAGGGTGATCTTCGTGCCTTCCAGCTATTAGGGTGGATGTAACCTCTGAGATTACAGTCCTTTGCTGTTGTTGTTCCTGAGCTGTTTCCAGGTCGTGCATATTATTGTGAAGCTTTTTCCAAACTTTCCTTTAGAGCGTCGATTTCTTCTCTCAGCTCTCTATTCTCTTCATCGAGTTCGTCCATTTTCTTTTGTCGGTTAGCCCGAGTGTTGTACGAATGAGACAGTTTGAAACTAGAATCGAGACGTAGACGTGAGACTCGTGAGAAAGTAAAATGCGATATGTGAGAATGATGAATGATAATGCAAATATATTTATTGTTATATATGTTTTTTCTTAAAAAAAACCCAAACAAACTAATTGCAAATATCAAACAGAGAGGGGTGACCCCTTTTTATTGAAAGGAAAAGTTGCGATACGTTACAAAGAAAAGTACAATATTTACAAAGTGCTAGAAGGAAAACTAGGTATGAAGATCATGAGCTCTCTCTGAGGAGAGTTCAGATGCTAGTTCCTGAACTTTTCATTTCTTTGATCGGGCCCCTTCGACCATTGTCAGTTCATTGATTCTTTGCCAAGTGAAACTTCTTGGTTCATCCTGATTCTCCATAGCATGTTGATCTAGTATCTCAATCAGGGAATCCTTTTCCTTTAGTAGTTCTTGAATTTTGGTACATTCCAAGTTGAGGATCTGGTACTTGTTCTTCCAAGCCTCCTTTTCCCGTTGAACTTTCCTGAGCATGAGCTAGAGTTTTTCTGTGTTAGACATAAAATAAAGGACAAAATCCTTAAACGGAAGGACTTCTTGACGAGGATAAGGCATCCTTAGCTTAAGGGCCCTAGCCTGTACCCACCGGAGATATGATTCTGTAATGGAACAGTTTGGTCTTCCCAAAGACTTTTTTCCCTTCCAATGAATGTGTTGCCAAACATGCACTATTTCTTTCTTCAGTGCTCTGTCATTTTCTCCTTCCTTGAAGAAAAGACCTTCCAAATGATCATTACGTAGGACATGTCTCATCGGGTATCCAAGTTGACGACGGACCATGATTGGATGATAGTTAATTCCTCCTTTGATACCAATAAGGGGGACATTGGGAAAATTTCCGCAGCGATCGATGATGTTTATCCCCTCAAAGATTATATTGCACCAATCTATATTGGAGTGAGTAAGAGACATAATCTTCTGCGACCATCGCAGGTTGTTCTTGAGATCCCAAAATGCAGCTGACTTGGGTAAGTGAGAGATAAACCACTTGTAGAGAAAGAGTACACAACATGTTATCATTCTTGCCTTGTATAAATTCCTTAAATGTATAGAATGATAAGCATCTACGAGCAAATTCAGAACGGGGTTCTGTCGTACCTCGAAAAATACGATCCTCGCGATGGACGCGGAAAAAACTGTTCGAAACAGAGTCGCCACCGAACTTTATTCATCCCAAAAGAGGGAAAGGAAAATATCGAGAAAACCTTTAAAGGGAGAAGAACATGGTCATCGCAACCAAGTTTGGGTTCGGGAGTCGGTTACGCAAAGGGAAAGTATTAGCACCCTCTACGCCCGTTGTACTCAACGGGAACCTCTTGATTAGATTCGTGAGAAAGTTAGGTTTGTTTGTTATCTTCTAAGGTAATCAATTTTAAGGGGAAAATGGGGTGGTTTTTTATTAGGGTGCTCGGCAAGGATCAGAACCCTTGTGCCTACGTATTCCCTCGTGCAATGGGAAAGTCAGAGCATTCGTAGTTTGGGGACTACGGTTGTTTGGTTCGTGTTTTTTAAATGAACGAGTGTTTAATTTGCATTCTAACTGCTAAACGTTGGCTTATCTGCTCGTCAAGGGAGGCTAAAGCACTAGTTCATATGCGCGGAAGAATGGACAAAACAATGTTCTTTTTATGAAAAGTTGTTTGATTTGGATTAAGTATGTTAAGATTTGATTGAGAAAAAGAGTTGGATTTGGACGTGTTTTAGGGTTTCGGTCGCACGGAGGCGAGGAAAGGATGATTTTGATCGTATTGGATGTTTTTAGAGGTGACAATTGCTCACACACGAGTAAGAGAACTCGCACCCAAGCAATAGGTGACAATTGCTCACACACGAGTAAGAGAACTCGCACACAAGCAATCAACGAATTAAGGTTTATGTCTTTTAGAAGTGTCAATTGTTCACACACGAGTAAGAGAACTCGCACCCAAACAATTGAGGAGAAAGGTCAAAGACTTGGCCCCCCTCACATCACCTTTTAGGAAGTTGTGTTTGAATATATGATTAAGTGTATTAAATAGTTTGATTAAGAAAAAGAGGATTTGATTCGTATGTGTATTTTAGGGCTTCGCTCGCGCGGGAAAGAAGAGTTTTAGTCGTGTTGGAATTTTAGAGGTGACAATTGCTCACACACGAGTAAGAGAACTCGCACCTAAACAATTGAGGAGAACGGTCAAAGACTCGACTATCCTCACTTCACCTTTAATAAAATGTGTTTAGATAGAGATTAAGTGCTTTAACGATTACTTGGGAAAAGGTTTGAATGTTGTCGAGTTACACGTGTTTTAGAGGCGTCAATTGTCCACACACGAGTAAGAAAACTCGCACCCAAACAATTGAGAAGAAAGACCAAAGACTTGATCCCCCTCCTTTCACCTTTTAAGGAATAATGTCTAAGTATGATTACATGTATTGATTTGATTTGAAAAATACTTGACGTTGGATCAAGCTTATTTATTGTTGTAAAAAGGGATTGATTTTAATCTTATGGGAGAGGGGTGTAATTAATCAAATGGGGATAATCGAACCATGATTAGAGTGAGCCAATCACATACACACATACAAACCAAAGTGAAATGTGCAACAATTATCGTTGTATAAAGCCCAAGAGGAGGCATTGTGAGGTCGATTGCGATCGTGAAAACGATCGACTTACAAGGTATTGAAAAGGGCTTGGCATTAAGCCAAGATATTAGTTCGAAAAGATTTTTTGGTTTGGATAAGCATAATATGAATAGTATACATAATCAAGGCATGAAATAAATCCACAAGAGAAAATCATACACCTCACAAAGATTATAAATCAAACAAAGTGGGGGGAGTCCTAAACTAAAATTAAGTTCTAGGTTTCTTTAGAATATAAAATAAAGTTCAAATAATTAATTAGATTAAATCAAAATATTTAATAAAATTAATTATCAAAATTAATTAATATTAAATAAAGTAATTTAATAAAATTAATTTAATAAAATTAATTAAATAAGAAATGAGGACTTATTAAAAAGATATTTTTTAGATTTTTTAGATTTGAAACCAAATTAATAATTAATTAAATTAAAATTCAATATTTAATAAAATTAATCATAAAAAGATTAATTAATATTAAATGAAAAACTTTAATAAAATTAACTAAATTATTTTAGAACAATATTTTTAAAGAAAACCTATTTTAAAAGGAAATAAAATAAAATGTTTTTCTCTAATAATTAAAAAAACCAAATAAAGAAACTTAAAAAAACAAAACAAAATGGGCCAGGAATACAGAAACGGGGGGGTGTGAATAGAAACCAAGCCTCAGCCCAGAAACCAAGAAGCCCAGACGCAGGGGGAAGTCCACGATGTTCCCTCGGTCAACTCTTGACCTTTCAAGCAAATCTGAACCAATGATCATTATAGAGTCAACCAATGACTCACGATCCGACGGTGAAGAAGGTACGCGCATGATAAGTTGATCCAAAAATATGCATAGGATCATGATGATGAGTTAAAGGGGGAGGGGTCGTTGACACGTGTGACCGGCGGATGGCACCACACCACAACTTATCAACATCAGATTTTTTTAAAAAAAAAGGAAAAGGAGGTTTTCAAAGTCATTCTCAACAACTATTTCTCTCTCTCGTTGCTTCCCTTTCTCTCAGCTCTCTCTACAAATTCACGTCACCGAAAACCTAACCCACGGCTGGAGAAGCGGCGGCGCGCGGCACCGTCTTCTCCGGCGACACCACCTTAAACCAGGAAAAAACCTACACGAATCCGACCTATTTTCTACCCTCTTTTCAAATCCAACCTCAGATTTTTCAAAATCTCACTCTAACTTATAAAAAAACAGAAACCCTAAACAAATTATATATATCAAATCATGGCGCAAACAAGAAATTGGAAGAGGGATACAAAGCAAAATCACATGAAGATTACGGATCAAGTATCAAAAAGCGTGAAGGAAGTTAATCATACCCAAATCGAAGCAATTTCGATTTAAAGTTCTCCGTCGAAGGTAAGATCTCTAACTCTTCTTCCTCCTTCTGCTCTCCACGTTTCTTCTTCTCAATCTTTCTCATGCTCCTTCAATCGCGGTGTTGTTATGGTGGTCAGATACGGCGGTGAATGGCGATGGTTAGATTGAAGGAGGAGGGTAGTGAATTAGGAAAATGAAGAAGAAGATCCTCCTTCTGACTTTTCAATGCGTTCTCCTTTTATTATTTCTTTCTTTTTTATTCTCAGAATCAGGAAATGAATGAGGGAGGAGTTTTGTTTTGTTGGTGAAGGTTATTGTTGTTGTTCACGGCAATGAAAGAGGTGATGGTGCGAGAATATTGTTGGTTTCGCAGTGGAAAGAACAAACAGAAAGTTATTTTTGGTTGTTATTGATGGTGGGTGAAGTTTGTAGACAAGGTTGTGTGAAGAAGAAAAAGTATGGTGTGGAGCGATATGTTGTTGTTTGATAGTAGCAGAAAAATGGCCCCCCTTTTTTTGAATCCTTTTCTTCTCTTTTAAAACAATACAAACTTGTCTATTAAGTTTGTAGTACAATCCATTTTGTCTTATTGCTTGTGATAAGTCTCTTTCAAAATGCAGGTTTTCCACAGACTGTTGCTGGTTGTTGTTGAGGTCTAAGCGAGTTGCAGGATATGGCTTGCTTGGAATTGCTGCTGAAAATGCTTTCATGTGTGCAGGTTGCTTGTAACAAAAAGGGCAAGGCGTGTGTCATGTGTAGCAGCAAAGTTCTTCTTTTTTTTTTGTTTCAAATAAAAAGTTTTAATGTAATGGGCCTTCAATAAGAAAAGGGTTATTATTTTTGTAACATTTTTGGTAGAATGCATGATGAGCTTTTATTTTGTAGAATTTAATGGGCTTTATTGGTTGTGATTGGTATGGATTTGGATAATGGTAAGAATATGGTTTTAATGGATAATGGAATTGGTTAATCATAAATGTATATGGATATTTGTAACGAGAAGTTGGTTAATGAATGGATATTATGGGAATTACTAAAAATGGATAGAAAATGGACAAAGAAAGATGGAAATGAATAATGGGTTTATGGTGGAAATTTGAATTCCAAGTAGCCCACACGACTAATCTCTAATTCCAATCACACTCTCAATTCACATCAAACTCTTATCCTCAATACATTCCAAAATGTCAATCAGTAGGCTCGCTAGATCGTGACCCAATGTTTTTGATGAATCTCCTGAACATTCCTTGATCGAATCTTGTCCATTGATCAACTTGCGACTGAAGCAACTGTCATCCGAATCCACTTGAACTTTTCCATACACTTGTCATAGATAGTTATAAGCAAAACAAGACCTCCTTAACCTAATTTTTATAGGATTATGGCCAAAGCTAAATGATGATCTTGAGAAAAAATCCATGCTTCCACAACATGTTTAGCATAAGAAAAATGAGAGGGTAGGACAAATTTGGGGTATGACGGATGCCCCTATCTAATTGCCTTGGACCCGAAAGAATGAGCCATTGCACGGCGTTCATTTTTAGAGTAGAAGTCAATTAGATATAAGAAGACCCCAAAATTTGTCCGAAAAAGAGTAAAGTGCCATAAAGTGAAAGTTGACAGAATGAATAGCAGGGTTCAAACTGAACAAAATAACTTGAGATTCTCTGGGTGGTCGAAGCAGCACCTTATCCATTAAGGTTCTTCACGATACCAAAGTGATTTTTTGAAAGGCATAAGATTCTCTGGGTCGTCAAAACAGTCCCTTATCCGTTAAGGTTCTTTGATGATACCAAAGCAGTATCTCTGAAGGCAGACGATTCTCTGGGTCGTCGAAGCAGTCCCTTATCCATTAAGGTTCTCTAATGATACCAAAGCAGTATCTCGGAAGGCAGCCGATTCTATGGGTCGTCGAAGCAGTCCCTTATCCATTAAGGTTCCTCGATGATACCAAAACAGTATCTCTGAACAAGTTTTCTGGGGGAATAGTTGAGCAAGATTCCTGTCGGAGGAAATGTGCTGGCTTTGCAGGGGAAAGCTCACAAGAGACTTTCTAGAATATCCTCTGCTTGGGGAGTAATAGCAACAGCTGTTGGGATTGTCATTATCAACTGCCTAGTTGAAGAATGACTTGTTGGGGAATAGAATTCCTTGAGTACATGTGGGGTATCTACTTCTCTTTTAGAAGCATACTGCCGACTTTGATGGAGGACTGGCCAAGATGCTTGCGAACTGATCCTGGATCCCGTTATGCTATGTTGTGGATGGATATACCATGCCTACAAGAATGCAAATGAACTTGTTTTCATGAGATGCATATGAGAATGCAAACAGAGGATTGGTCTTACTTCTGGTTTCCAAAGAAGGATTAATGGGGATTAGATGGAGCAAGGTGAAAGACTCATTGGGAATACTGGCATATTAACTCGGGGGTTGAGAAAAGGAAATACGATATCGACTCGAGGGTCGAGAAACATTAAGATAAACTGTCGTCAACTCGAGGGTTGAAAGAAAGGTAAAGGTAATATCGACTCGGGGGTCGAGGAAATAAAGACAATATCGACTCGGGGGTCGAGAAAATAAAGATAACAATGACTCGGGGGTCAGTACAAGCAAAAAGATGTCAACTCAGGGATTGAAGATGTAATAATGATATCGACTCGGGGGTTGAGAAACTAAGGGAATATCGACTCGGGGGTCGAGAAAATAAAGACAAAATATCATCAACTCGGGGGTTGAAAGAAAGGTAAATATCGACTCGGGGGCCTAAGAAAATAAAGACAACATTGACTCAGGGGTCAAGAACAAAACAAAATGTATCAATGCGGGGGTTGAGGAAGGAAATAGGCTATGCTATGTATGCATATGGTGCACGTATGTTGTATGTGATGCATATGTGAATGCAAGCAGAGGGTTGGTCTTATGAAGGTAACGACAGGGTGGACTTTTAGTGGTTGCCAATGAAAGGTTGGGCTTTAGGAGGTGCCAAGCAGGGTTGGACTTCAGGAGGTGATGCCAGCAGGGTGGACTTTATTTGATGGTGATGCTAGCAGGATGGACTTTAGGTAGTTGCCAATATGAATCGGACCTTAGGAGGTGCCAAGCAGGGTTGGACTTTGATTTGATGGAAAGATTTGATTTCCCAACACTCGAAAATGGAAGATATTATGATCAGTAAGCCAATATGATTCTCTCGTTGCCCCAAGTCTGATCATTTACATAAATTGCGTGATTGGTTCATGAGAGAACCTCACTTCTAACTGATATGCCATAAATGGTTGTATGAGCGCAGCGACTTATCCAATGCATGTTGATAGTGTGAGCGTAGCGACTTATCCAATGCATTCTGATTGTGCATTTGCCCTGCCCCAAGGCTTTTAATCCTTATTGAATTCAAGGGTTGCTTAGTGCATGACATGGCCAGCTTGACCAACTTGATTGTATGAAGGGAATCTACCCCTGTCTGGAGGGTATTGAGATGATCTGCCCAAGTGTCTGGATTTTGCAGTGGTCTGCCCCTGTGTCTGGGTTTTGCAGTGGTCTGCCCCTGTGTCTGGATTTTGTAGTGGTCGGCCCCAGTCTTGGCTTTTGAAAGACTTGTCTCAGATTCACAAGGTTATGAGATAGTCTCGATTCAAGTCAGTGCCAACGAATGCTCAAGTTTTTCTCTGATTGCACTTTGTTGGAATTTTCATAATGTTAAATGCTAATTTACAGTTAAAATTGATCATTCAGAAATGGTAATTTTAATGCGACATTCATGCAAGCTTTGAAAAATCATTTATTGGAATGGTGTGTCAGTGTGTGACGAGTGAACCATTAGTCCAAATGCAGTGCTGATTTACTGGTGTGAGAGATATAACAAGAATATGACCCTAAATCATAAGCTTAGCAAATCTTTAGGAGTCAGTTTACGCAACCTTGCTGTAGTATGCTTTCAGAATAAACCCCGCCTCAACTAGGTCTTTTGAGGGTTATAACGTGGTCTGGTTCACGGTTTAAGAATCAAAGGATATAAGGCTCAAATTTTGATTTTGGTACCCACCCCTTCTTTGTGATAATCTCCAGCCCTACGTTCAGTTAAATCGACACACGCACTTAGATTTTGACGGTGTAAGAATGAAGATGAAGGTTCAAGATTCGTTTGAAATGGCAGTCATCTTATTTTGTTTTTTGATAAATGTTAATGACCCTTTGATTTTTTTGATATGGCGGTCACTGAATCTTATTTTGCTTTGCTTGAGGATTTAAGGACCTTTTTGTTTTTCTATTTTTGATCCCTAATTTTGCATGGGCTGATTTAATTCTATGAGTCCATCGGGATTGCCCTAATTTTTGCCTAAGTCTCCTTTTTAAGGTGTTTGACTTAGTGGGCTCTCTTTTTTTGAGTAAGGCTTGTGACTACCAAGTCAGTAGTCATTGAAGAATAACCGTCATAGCTTCTGGATTTTGCATGATTTCTTCGTCACCTCAAGACGTGTACAAAGAATACGGAGTCAGATTAACTGAACAATACCCTGCCCCGGGTTAAGTATAAGGGTTTGAATATCCGAAGGAAACTTCTACTTCTCGGCTCGAAGTGGTGAACTAGGGATTAACTCCTTATCTCTCCAGTGTTTAGGAATTTGAAACAATGCCTATACATCCTTGGCAGGATTTCATCCAAAAGCATAGCATCAACAATTATGGGTATCTCGTTTTCATCATCCTCCCTCCACTCTTTGCTAAACAACTATTTGGTTAAGAAAGTGAATGAGAGGTATATAGATGAACATTTTTTTGTGTTTTTTTTATATAAGTGAAAAGAATGTGAGCGAATGCGACGTGATTAGTTCAAAAAATGCATGATCACTTCATTAATATTACCATTGATAAACAACAATGTCTAAAAGCAAATAGCGCATAACATAAAGAAACAACAAATGCATAGAAACGACATGATCTAAAAGTTGCCAGCATTGGGGACTGAGCTTTTCTTTCTTGACCCACTGTTGGACTAGCATTCTTGTTCATCGAGACCACTATGATAGCCTTCTTCACACCTACTCTCAGCAACTTCTTCCATAACATGGGCGGAAGGACCCACCTGATCAAGTGAAGGATTGACGTTGATTTGAAGACCTCGAGGCGTAAATGAGATTAGCTTGGACTCGATCAGATCTTGGATCTTGTTTTTGAGCTATTTGCAATCCTCAGTTGAATGCCCCATGGCGCCAGCATGGTATCCACATCTTGCATTGGCGTCGAAGCCTGGAGGGTATGGAGGAATAACAGGATCTAAACCCTTTAGCACTATTAACCCGCTACTAATCAAACGTGGCAAAATGTGACTGAATGGCACTGGAAAAAGATCAAAATGCCTTTTTGGTCTTTGATTATAATAGCGTCGGGGTTGTGAAGAATGTTGTTGTGCAATCTGTTGTTGACGAGGGGGACCTCTATTCGCAGGAGTATATTGACCATGTGGAGAGAATGTAATCGCACAGGGAGGCCTATGGGATTGCTGACTTTGAACATTTGAGATGCTTGGGTATTGAGGATAAGGTACCGGAGACGGAGCTTGTAAAGTGTCCCAGATTACATTAATTTCATCCTCCTCTTCCTCTTGAGGACTGACAATGGATTCACTCTCACTAGCATGGATACTCGAGGCGTCTAGGATCTTTCCACTCTTGATATGACTCTCAATGCGTTCTCTTACTAAAACTAAGTCAGAGAAGTTTAATGTCCCATTGCTCATCATTTTTCTAGGTACGGGCCTTGCAAAGAATCTATGAACAGGTCAACCAATTCTCTGTCTAAAAGTGGTGGTTGAACGCGAGCAACTACCTCTTTCCATCTCTGAGCATACCCCCTGAAGGATTCATTCTCCTCTTGAGATAAGACTTGCAACTGTATGCGGTTGGGAGCCATGTCAAGATTGTATTGGTATTGTTTCACAAAGGCGTTGGCTAAGTCCAACCACGACTGGATATGGCTACTCTGTAGCTGCATGTACCAACTCAGTGATACCCCACTTAGACTGTCTTGGAAACAGTGAATCATAAGTTTGTCATTGAGAGCATTGGAGGTCATCTTTCGGCAAAACATCACCAAATGCTGCTTCGGACAGCTATCTCCTTTGTATTTCTCAAATTTTGGCATCTTGAACTTTGGAGGTAATACAAGTCCGGGTACCAAACACATGTTCAAAGCATTCAGATAAAAAGCATCACGCCCCTTTATAGTTTCAAGCTTCTCTTCCAACACACGACATCTTTCAGCAAACTCAACATTTTGAGGTCGTTCAGTATTCACCACCAGGCTTGTCCCTCGGGAATTCGGTGTAGGGAATGCAAAGCTATGGTATTCAACTGCATCATGAGACGAGGCATGTTAATCTTGAATAGTGTGACATTCTTGTACAACCTGGTCCCCAACAGGAATCCACACAGGCTGAAATTTGGCAAGATTATTCACTTGAGGCAGAATGACGTTCTTAGTGACTGTAGGCCTTTGAATGTTGTCCTCTTTACTTGCCATAGCTTCCACAAGTTGGTCTAGCTGGTTCTTCATCAAGTCAACATCTGCTCTTGACGCAAACTGGTTCTGCCCTTCTGAGTCCATGATTCTTCCAAAAGCGGCTTCAATTCCGATACGAGTGTCGGGAAATCAACTGTGGGCTATGGGCAAAGGATGGTTGAGTTCTTTGGAAAATGATATGCAATGCTGCTAATATCATAAGTATGCAATGCTTATGCACGGTTCCAGGATCAAAGCAACATCTGATTCTGAGAGTTAGACACAGGATATCTCAGATCGCAGGACCCCCCCAGGTATGTTCTAAACGGTAGGGTGCCTAGAGTTGTGGATACCTTTCAAATACATTATAGCCATGATGAAGAAACATCAGACGATAATATCCTTGAAAGGATCTCGTCTAGGTGAGGTCTTCGTTTCTTCCCCACGAGAAAGACTCCTTGGAGGCGCCCCATACACAACCATCGACATACGAGTTCTAAGTAGGGTTCTTAGAATCGTAGATCGAGGTCGAAAATATTACTGTCAGGAAGTAATACGTTCGAGGGATCTCATCTGATTGTGGCGTTCGCATTAACCCACAAAGAGTTAACACTACCAACCACCATGGATAAAATGGGTTAAAGGTCCTTGGGATCAGCGATTCAGGCTCGAAAACATTATCATCGTGACGAAGTAACGTCAAAACGATAACATTTCCAAGGGAATCTACTCCAAGCGGGGTCTTTGCTTTGGCTCACGCGGAAGAGACCACGCAAGCCTCCACTACACAACCACCATCCTAATCCTAGGGTTATACTCGGACTCGGGTGTAGAGCCATCTCACAGAGCACCAATGATCAGAGAATCCCAACAGTGTCATAAGAGATAATAATAGGATATAATAGAAGCAAGCAAGTAGATAACAGATAATCAGACAAGCAAGCAAACAAAGATAAACAAACAAGCGGATCTAACACTCACGAATCGAGTCAAGTTAGGCTTGACTCTCTCTAGCATAGGGCAACGCAGATTCCCCAGCAGAGTCGCCATCTGTCGTACCTTGAAAAATATGATCCTCGCGATGGACGCGGAAAAAACTGTTCTAAACAGAGTCGCCACCGAACTTTATTCATCCCAAAAGAGGGAAAGGAAAATATCGAGAAAACCTTTAAAGGGAGAAGAACATGGTCATCGTAACCAAGTTCGGGTTCGAGAGTCGGTTACGCAAAGGGAAGGTATTAGCACCCTCTACGTCCGTTGTACTCAACGGGAACCTCTTGATTCGATTCGTGAGAAAGTTAGGTTTGTTTATTATCTTCTAAGGTAATCAATTTTAAGGGGAAAATGGGGTGGTTTTTTATTAGGGTGCTCGGCAAGGATCAAAACCCTTATGCCTACGTATTCCCTCGTGCAATGGGAAAGTCGGAGCATTCGTAGTTCGGGGACTACGGTTGTTTGGTTCGTGTTTTTTAAACGAACGAGTGTTTAATTCGCATTCTAACTGCTAAACGTTGGCTTGTCTGCTAGTCAAGGGAGACTAAAGTAATAGTTCATATGCGCGGAAGAATGGACTAAACAATGTTCTTTTTATGAAAAGTTGTTTGATTTGGATTAAGTATGTTAAGATTTGATTGAGAAAAAGAGTTGGATTTGGATGTTTTTTAGGGTTTCGGTCGCACGGAGGTGAGGAAAGGATGATTTTGATGGTATTGGATGTTTTTAGAGGTGACAATTGCTCACACACGAGTAAGAGAACTCGCACCCAAGCAATAAGTGACAATTGCTCACACACGAGTAAGAGAACTCGCACACAAGCAATCGACAAATTAAGGTTTATCTCTTTTAGAAGTGTCAATTGTTCACACACGAGTAAGAGAACTCGCACCCAAACAATTGAGGAGAATGGTCAAAGACTTGGCCCCCCTCACATCACCTTTTAGGAAGTTGTGTTTGAATATATAATTAAGTGTATTAAAGAGTTTGATTAAGAAAAAGAGGATTTGATTTGTATGTGTATTTTAGGGCTTCGCTCGCGCGGGAAAGAAGAGTTTTAGTCGTGTTGGATATTTTAGAGGTGACAATTGCTCACACACGAGTAAGAGAACTCGCACCTAAACAATTGAGGAGAAGGGTCAAAGACTCGACTACCCTTACTTCACCTTTAATAAAATGTGGTTAGATAGAGATTAAGTGCTTTAATGATTACTTGGGAAAAGGTTTGAATGTTGTCGAGTTACACGTGTTTTAGAGGCGACAATTGTCCACACACGAGTAAGAAAACTCGCACCCAAACAATTGAGAAGAAAGACCAAAGACTTGATCCCCCTCCTTTCACCTTTTAGAATAATGTCTAAGTATGATTAAATGTATTGATTTGATTTGAAAAATACTTGACATTGGATCAAGCTTATTTATTGTTGTAAAAAGGGATTGATTTTAATCTTATGGGAGAGGGGTGTAATTAATCAAGTGGGGATAATCGAACCAAGATTAGAGTGAGCCAATCACATACACACATACAAACCAAAGTGAAATGTGCAACAATTATCGTTGTATAAAGCCCAAGAGGAGGCATTGTGAGGTCGATTGCGATCGTGAAAACGATCGACTTACAAGGTATTGAAAAGGGCTTGACATTAAGCCAAGATATTAGCTCGAAAAGATTTTTTGGTTTGGATAAGCATAATATGAATAGTATACATAATCAAGGCATGAAATAAATCCACAAGGGAAAATCATACACCTCACAAAGATTATAAATCAAACAAAGTGGGGGGAGTCCTAAACTAAAATTAAGTTCTAGGTTTCTTTAGAATATAAAATAAAGTTCAAATAATTAATTAGATTAAATCAAAATATTTAATAAAATTAATTATCAAAATTAATTAATATTAAATTAAATAATTTAATAAAATTAATTAAATAAGAAATGAGGATTTATTAAAAAGATATTTTTTAGATTTTTTAGATTTGAAACCAAATTAATAATTAATTAAATTAAAATTCAATATTTAATAAAATTAATCATAAAAAGATTAATTAATATTAAATGAAAAACTTTAATAAAATTAACTAAATTATTTTAGAACAATATTTTTAAAGAAAATCTATTTTAAAAGGAAATAAAATAAATTGTTTTTCTCTAATAATTAAAAAAACCAAATAAAGAAACTTAAAAAAACAAAACAAAATGGGCCAGGAATACAGAAACGGTGGGGGGGGGGGGGGGTGTGAATAGAAACCAAGCCTCAGCCCAAAAACCAAGAAGCCCAGACGCAGGGGGAAGGCCACGATGTTCCCTCGGTCAACTCTTGACCTTTCAAGCAAATCTGAACCAATGATCATTATAGAGTCAACCAATGACTCACGATCCGACGGTGAAGAAGGTACACGCATGATAAGCTGATCCAAAAATATGCATAGGATCATGATGATGAGTTAAAGGGGGAGGGGCCGGTGACACGTGTCACCGGCGGATGGCACCACACCACAACTTATCAACATCAGATTTTTTTAAAAAAAAAGGAAAAGGAGGTTTCCAAAGTCATTCTCAACAGCTATTTCTCTCTCTCGTTGCTTCCCTTTCTCTCAACTCTCTCTAAAAATTCACGTCACCGGAAACCTAACCCCCGGCAGGAGAAGCGGCGGCGCGCGGCGGTCGCCACCGTCTTCTCCGGCGACACCACCTTAAACCAGGAAAAATCCTACACGAATCCGACCTATTTTCTACCCTCTTTTCAAATCCAACCTCAGATTTTTCAAAATCTCACTCTAACTTATAAAAACACAAAAACCCTAAACAAATTATATATATCAAATCATGGCGCAAACAAGAAATTGGAAGAGGGATACAAAGCAAAATCACATGAAGATTACGGATCAAGTATCAAAAAGCGCGAAGGAAGTTAATCATACCCAAATCGGAGCAATTCTGATTTGAAGTTCTCCGGCGACGGTAAGATCTCTAACTCTTCTTCCTCCTTCTGCTCTCCACGTTTCTTCTTCTCGATCTTTCTCACGCTCCTTCAATCGCGGTGTTGTTATGGTGGTTAGATACGGCGGTGAATGGCGATGGTTAGATTGAAGGAGGAGGGTAGTGAATTAGGAAAATGAAGAAGAAGATCCTCCTTCTGACTTTTCAACGTGTTCTCCTTTTATTATTTCTTTTTTTTTATTCTCAGAATCAGGAAATGAATGAGGGAGGAGTTTTGTTTTGTTGGTGAAGGTTATTGTTGTTGTTCACGGCAGTGAAGAGGTGTTGGTGCGAGAATGTTGTCGGTTTCGCAGCGGAAAGAACATACAGAAAGTTATTTTCGGTTGTTATTGATGATGGGTGAAGTTTGTAGACAAGGTTGTGTGAAGAAGAAAAAGTATGGTGTGGAGCGATATGTTGTTGTTAGATAGTAGCAGAAAAATGGCCCACCCCTTTTTTTGAATCTTTTTCTTCTCTTTTAAAACAATACAAACTTGTCTATTAAGTTTGTAGTACAATCCATTTTGTCTTATTGCTTGTGATAAGTCTCTTTCAAAATGCAGGTTTTCCACAGACTGTTGCTGGTTGTTGTTGAGGTCTGAGCGAGTTGCAGGACATGGCTAGCTTGGAATTGCTGTTGAAAATGCTTTCATGTGTGCAGGTTGCTTGTAAGAAAAAGGGCAAGGCGTGTGTCATGTGTAGCAGCAAAGTTCTTCTTTTTTTTTGTTTCAAATAAAAAGTTTTAATGTAATGGGCCTTCAATATGAAAAGGGTTATTATTTTTGTAACATTTTTGGTAGAATGCATCATGAGCTTTTATTTTGTAGAATTTAATGGGCTTTATTGTTTGTGATTGGTATGGATTTGGATAATGGTAAGAATATGGTTTTAATGGATAATGGAATTGGTTAATCATAAATGGTGTTAGTTCATTAATTTTAAGGGTTGGCATTAATTTTTTAAAACAAATAATAGCAGCAACATGTTAGATAGCTTTGTTCATCTTGCTAAAGAAGAACAGGTTGAGCAAGAAGTCCTAGTGTGCATTGGGACATGTTGAGCTGAAGTAGTGTTAACATCTGGAACAACATGTCCTATCGAGATGTCCCATGCAGGTTTATTTGACATCGCGCCAGAACTGAAGAGAATGTAGAATTCTGTTATATCCTAACAGATGCATAAGTTTCAGGAAATAATATGCAAATTCCAAGTGGCGCTGAATTAAAAGGTTTGAAGATTCAAGTCTGAATTTGAGAAGAATATGGGAAAATATGCACTTTCTAAATATGGAGATATTTTAGGAAGTTAAAGATTGAAGTCCTATTATGTAGCAGAAGTTTCTGCTGATTTGTAGCAGCTCATTTGCTGTGTTTTTGTAGGCCCAAAATCCAGTTGGGAAAAGGTTATATATAGATGTTGTGTAACCTAGTTTGGTAATGCAACCAAAGATGTAAAGTTCGATTATTAGGGTTGGTTCCTGTACCACTCGACCTGTGAGTTGGACAGTTTGTTAGTGTGATCCTCAAAACTGTTAAGTAAGAGGAGTATTGTTCTTGGAGGAAGCTTTTAAGTAACTCTAAGTTGTGTCTTGAAAGGATGATTTCCTTGCTGAATTAGTGTATAGGTAAAGAGCCGTTGATGCAGTGGCGGATTGTCAACTGCTAGACATCATTGCGATGATTGGGAGTGAGAAGGGTTTCTCATATCTAGAGAGGATCTAGGTAGAAGGGTCATTGGGTAGTGATTAAGTGATAAGTTGTAAATGGGTTGTTTAGCTTTGAATTGATACTACTAATAGTGGACTTCATCCCTGGCTTGGTAGCCCCCAGATGTAGGATAGTTAGATCCGAACTGGGTTAACAATTCTGTGTGTCTTGCTCTTATTTCTTTTCAGTACCATGTTTATAGGATTATACCTTGCCATTTATGATCATGTCAGACCAGATGTCGAACGGCATATTCTAGGACATCTGAATTCTGCACATGCACCAGAATTTCAATTGGTGTCAGAGCATGTCATTTTGTTCTGTATCTGGATGAGATCCCAGGGAAGATACTTTATGGTTCATGGTCAAGGTAGAAGCTTTCTACTGAAAAGATGTTTGAACTTGGAGTAGTTCATATAGGTGTGAGAATGGTCCCTAGAAGTGGAGGATGGACTGTTCGTGGCATGTACTGAAGGATTGGAGGAATGATTAAAAAGCTGCTGTGTTGGGGTTTGATTTATTTTCAAATCTGTGGTATAGTGATGTCACCTGAATTATATTGCGAGGGCTGATATGTGACACCTAAAGGCCTTGAGGAGTTTGTATCTTGATCCGCTGCGAATCTATCTGAAAACTCCTAAGGTTGTAACTGAGAAGGTTGTTCCTCTCTGAATGTATATCCTATGGTGATGGGATTTATGCAAGACTGCTTCAACTTACAGTGTCAACGATACTTGAAGATTATTGTTCAAGTCCACTCATAAAGGCATTGATAAGTGAAGGTGTGAGGAAGAGAAGTAATTTACTTTTGCTTCTACTCCTAAGAGGACTAATCTCCAGTCCTTGATCTCTTGATGTGTTCCTTGGAATGATGTCCTATCTTGTGTTAGAACATCATGTCAGAATTGTGCAGAATTTTGATGTCTATAGGAATGGCATAGCAGATTCTCTGGGTGCTAAACTAATGTGGTTTGATCACATGAGTTTGGAACCTACTCCTGATCTGGAAGAGGAGGCATCTGGGTGGTATGTCTAAGAACTTTCTGGCCTTGAAACTTATCTTAGATGTGTGAGTTGATCAAGGTGTGATCAACATGTTATTTACTCCTGAGGTCAGTTTATTTCTGGTCCTTGTTGCAGGAGTGGAGATCCTGAGATTCAAGAAGTAATATCTCTAGCAGACTTCTTGGACATGAAGGTCAAAGATCAAGGTCACGTTATTTTTGGAGGCATGTTCTGAATGATCTTGTGAAGCTAGATATGTATTGACTGTGTGTGCTTAGGATTGATATGATCTAATCACAGTCTGTGCTGATATTAAAGAGGAGAATGTATGATTCTCTAAAGTGCTCTTGGCAGATTCTGAAGAAGAATACCTGATGTTTTGAAAGACCTTGAAGACATGTCTCAAGCCGTCTGAGTGATGAGAGTTGGATGAGAGAATACCACTCTCATGCTTCTGTGATGTGATAAGTTATGGTCCCAAGGCTTAAAAAGGGAAGTTTGGAGAATTTGTTTTGAAATAGGGTGTCTGTTTTCTTAGTTCAGCTGGATACTTTTCATAATGTCAAGACTGATGTCTTAACATCTGTTGACAGAACATTCTGTTCAGAATGTTATGGTGTTTGTCTCCTAAGATCACAAGTCTCTACTTGATTCAAGTACTGTTGTGAGGGTCAAGCAGTGGGTGAATGTGTTCCGCAGGTGTGTTGAACAGAGAGTGCGCTCTTGAAGACATGAAGATGAGTCTCATGTTCTCCATTCATTTAAGGCATTCTTCTTGCAAAGGAGTACTGGTAGTCTTAAATAGAGAAAAGTTGATCAAATTGAGATCATGTGAGTATTGGTACAAGTAATGATTGTGTTCAACTTATGAGTTGAACAAAGAGTGAGCTCTTGAAAACATGAAGATGCGTCTTATGTTTTCCATTCTTCAAGGTACTAAGAAGCACATGATAGGAGAAGTATGTTACAATATTATGTAGCTGGACGTGTGATGTTAAGAGGGAGATTGATAATTCTGTTGCTTTTGGGATTAAGTGTGCTGCTGAATGTGTTTGTGATGTGACCTGGGAGCTTGATCAGCTACTGATGTTTGATCCTCGTGTGCCAAAGCTTTACTAGATGATATCCTCAGAAGAGCTCTGTAAAGATGTGTGACTGAGATTGATGTTGGAACATCAATTCAGGTGGTTGCTTGTTCAGCCAAGGCTGTTTTGCACAGAAAGAAGTCCAAGATCAAGTCACTGATCCAAGTTTAAGTAACTTGTGAATATATGAATCAGAAGTTGTCAGACGTATGCAGAAGATGACCTTATTCTAACTAATAGTAGATACTTTGACGGGAGACTTAGTATTTGTCTATTATTGATGTTATGCATAAGGGTAAATACTTGGACGGGAGACTAAGTATTTTTCCAGAGAATTATGCAAGTCTGCAGTCTGGATATTATGGTTCAGGAATTTATTCTTTCTGAGTGTTTGTGGTTGATGACAAACTTAGGTAGCCTTATCAGCTGACTGAATCAGAAGGTGTGATCTTCTATCCAATGTTGATGTCCTACATAATGTTACAACATCATTGTTCTTTGTGTATCTTGGATAAAGGTCTGGGACTGTACTTGTGGAGTTGGAAGAAGCAGCATTATTGTCTGAAGTGGCAGTTCTGACATAATGTGGATTAGAATGGGCAGATTCTGATCTTGATGATAAGTAGTTTGTTCTGGCAATACATTACTACTTTCATGATGAAGACTTCTTAGGTGCTTGTGAATGTAAGGACAGAAGGTTGTTGTCAGTGGTGTGATCTGATCAGAATGGCTGAAGGTTCTTCTAATACAAGTAAAAGGTGGTGGCAATCCTTATCTTGTGTTGCAAGTAATCTAAAGACATTTGTTATGGAATGTGTGAATCAAGTGGGCTTTTATGTTGGACTTGGCATAAACCTGGTGAGGTTATGCTCAACAAATACAAGAAGTGGCAGTTCTTGATGATGAGAATGTGGCAATATCATTGTGCTATCATCTGGTGTCAAGTGTTCATCTTCATAAGGAGCTTTGGTTGTTCTTGCTGTCGTCTATGGTCTATTACTGCAAGGGTGTAGATTTCTGTGTAGCATGTGCGCTGGTCAAGTTTGTGCAGTGTGATGTCAAACTTCATGATGGGATACATCATAGTTGTGTAGAGAGAGGTCTAAAAGGCAGATTTGGTGGTGACTTTAGGGATTGAGAGAAGTCGTCTCAGTATTCATCAGAAAAGAAAATGTGCTTGTGTTCTGTGGAGTTTTGGGTGGATAATTTTGTGAGCAAGCAGACATTGTCTGATAAGATGTCAGAACATGGTACAGGACATGATTTTCTTAAGCCAAACAAGGAATTACTCTGGACGGTGGTGTAAGGATAAGGCGAAACACGTGACTCTGCCTATGCATGGAGCGTTATTGGCCTAATTTATGGTAAGATTCAGTTGAGAAACATTTAAGGCAGTCAAGGCAGTTTTTGGAAGGTAGGCATTGAATGTTGAATGGAGTTTTTGATACCTAAAATAGTGTTTCTTTGACCAAGAACCTTGACATATTCAAGGCTCGTTAATTTCTAAGTTACTAGTCAGCTATTTATAGGGGCTTCTCTCTTCTCCTCCAGCCAAGTGAGTGTCTTGTCTTATGGCGTTTGTTCGTATTTGGGTAAGTGTTTCTTGGGTCTGGTTCTGTGAGGGCCTTCTTTGCCAAGTTTTGGCTAAAAAGGGGGAGAAAGGGTGTGTGAAATGGGTTATGCAGATGCCTTGTTCTGAGTCTGCAATGAGTCTGCAGTTCCAATTGTTTGCGAAGAGAGTGTTAAAATTCTTGAGTTGGTGTTGAGTTCCAATTGTGACTTGTGTCCTGAGTTATGAACACAGTTGTGACTTGTGTTCTGAGTTACCTGGGTTAATAGATTGATACTTCCTAAGTTTCATCTTATGCCACAGGTTGACTGGGGGCGTCTGATCAAGCAAGGTGTGCAGAAATCTCGTATGCCACCTTTGGTCCTTTGTGTTAAGACAGACGCTTCTTTTCTGGAGGAGTCTTCTACTATGTAGCTGGATCCTTCTTGAAAGGAAAAAGAAATGTGTAGAAGAATGTTCCTCAGATTCCTGATTTGAGGGGGAGTATTGGATATCTTCTTCCTCATGTGCACAACTTCGGGACTTTCTACATCTTACCTCCTGATGTGCTGCCTGAAGTAATTGTGGTGGGATGCTCGAAGGTGATGTTATGAAGCTCATAGAAATGCGCTGCCAAAAAGTTGTCAGACATGATGTCCTAACATCATTCAAATATTCCCTAGAAGATGTTTCTCATGGATTGCTGTTAACAGTAGCTACTGATGGTTACTGGTAGGTTCAGTAGTTGTTGATGACTACTGACAGTAGTATAGAAGTGTGATTGCTGCCAAAATCTGAGTTGTAATGTTTATGTATTTGTTTTAGCCAAAATTTGCCAAAGGGGGAGAATGTTAGTTCTTTAATTTTAAGGGTTGGCATTAATTTTGTAAAACAAATAATAGCAGCAATATGTTAGATGGCTTTGTTCATCTTGCTAAAGAAGAACAGGTTGAGCAAGAAGTCCTAGTGTGCATTGGAACATGTTGAGCTGAAGTAGTGTTAACATCTGGAACAACATGTCCTATCGAGATGTCCCATGCAGGTTTATTCGACATCGCGCCAGAACTGAAGAGAATGTAGAATTCTGTTATATCCTAACAGATGCAGAAGTTTCAGGAAATAATATGCAAATTCCAAGTGGCGCTGAATTAAAAGGTTTGAAGATTCAAGTCTGAATTTGAGAAGAATATGGGAAAATATGCACTTTCTAAATATGGAGATATTTTAGGAAGTTAAAGATTGAAGTCCTATTATGTAGCAGAAGTTTCTGCTAATTTGTAGCAGCTCATTTGCTGTGTTTTTGTAGGCCCAAAATCCAGTTGGGAAAAGGTTATATATAGATGTTGTGTAACATAGTTTGGTAACGCAACCAAAGATGTAAAGTTCTATTATTAGGGTTGGTTCCTGTACCACTCGACCTGTGAGTTGGACAGTTTGTTAGTGTGATCCTCGAAACTGTTAAGTAAGAGGAGTATTGTTCTTGGAGGAAGCTTTTAAGTAACTCTAAGTTGTGTCTTGAAAGGATGATTTCCTTGCTGAATTAGTGTATAGGTAAAGAGCCGTTGATGCAGTGGCGGATTGTCAACTGCTAGACATCATTGCGATGATTGGGAGTGACAAGGGTTTCTCATATCTAGAGAGGATCTAGGTAGAAGGGTCATTGGGTAGTGATTAAGTGATAAGTTGTAAACGGGTTGTTTAGCTTTGAATTGATACTACTAATAGTGGACTTCGTCCCTGGCTTGGTAGCCCCCAGATGTAGGATAGTTAGATCCGAACTGGGTTAACAATTCTATGTGTCTTGCTCTTATTTCTTTTCAGTACCATGTTTATAGGATTATACCTTGCCATTTATGATCATGTCAGACCAGATGTCAAACGGCATATTCTAGGACATCTGAATTCTGCACATGCACCAGAATTTCAAATGGATATGGATATTTGTAACGAGAAGTTGGTTAATGAATGGATATTATGGGAATTACTAATAATGGATAGAAAATGGACAAAGAAAGATGGAAATGAATAATGGGTATATGGTGGAAATTTGAATTCCAAGTAGCCCACACGACTAATCTCTAATTCCAATCACACTCTCAATTCACATTAAACTCTTATCCTCAATACATTCCAAAATGTCAATCAGTAGGCTCGCTAGATCGTGACCCAATGCTTTTGATGAATCTCCTGAACATTCCTTGATCGAATCTTGTCCATTGATCAACTTGCGACTGAAGCAACTATCATCCGAATCCACTTGAACTTTTCCATACACTTGTCATAGATAACTATAAGCAAAACAAGACCTCCTTAACCTATTTTTTAGAGGATTATGGCCAAAGCTAAATGATGATCTTGAGAAAAAATCCATGCTTCCACAACATGTATAGCATAAGAAAAATGAGAGGGTAGGACAAATTTGGGGTATGACAGGTTCCTAATCAGGAAAATCTTAAGGGCGTTCATATCGACGAAGTGATCGAAGTTCGGAAAGAGGAATAGTCCATAAGTCAGCAAAACAAAGATATCCTCGAAAGCAGTAATGTTTCCTATACTGGCGAAGTATAGAACTTTCTCTGTCAGGAATTTAGCTGGTAAACCCATAATTCCTGCCTTGGTGGTCATATGAACCCTGATTTCTGATTCTTCCATGGAGATTGCCCTTGCAATGATTAGATCCTTTGGAATTTCTTCCAGTCCAGAAAATGGAGCCCGATCGGTGATAGGCAAGTCAATCAGATGGAAATATTCTTCCAATGTTGGTGCTAGCTGGTAGTCTGGAAAAGTGAAGCAATGGTACACCGAGTCGTAGAACTGAACGAGTGTAGACATAATTACTTCAACTAAGTTGACCTTCAAAAGAGCCAACAGTCCTCCGTGCTTAGCTATGAAAGCTTTTGGATTTGTAATCATCTTTGCCAGTTTCCTTAAGTCCTCTAGTATCGAAGCCTTGAAGGTGTACTTGTCTGTTTTCCTTCTACCGAAATCCATAATGCAACTCTGACATTTGCAATTACTGTTAAGTTTTTTTTTTTTAAAAGAGAGGGAATAGAAGAGAAATGATTTATCTCTATTTTAAGTTTTTTAGATGAATGCATGAATGCAACACATAAAAACATAGAAAAAACATGGGGTCAAAGGTTCAGCGTCACGAGCATGGAGTCATGGCTCTACCCACCCTCCAAAATGGTTTGTTTGTACTAAAGGGTTTTGTGGAAACTCCATAATTCTCAATGATCCTTTCTTAGAAATTAACAGCAAGTGGAATCACCCGAACAGACTGAAAAATTCACTAAGAAAGAATTTCTTTTGATCGTAGTATCGCATATCAATTATTTCCGATAGTCACCGCACTACTTTAATGTTTTAAAAAGCTAAGAACCAGCTTCTCTAACACCACACTGGGATTGCCATGCTTTTGCGACAAGATCGGACGCGCAACACTTCGTATCCACACGGGTATCTCCACCGGCTGATGGTCTACCAGGGTCGTTTTACCAGGATTCACTCCCGGTATTCCTTCCCCTGTCTATGCCATCACTTATCTTACGGTTTTTCTCTCTTTCCAGATGCGACATCACTCGCAATCCCATTAGCAGAAAAATAAACACGGATATCAAGTAGGAAAGCGATATATATAGTATTTGATCCTAAAACTAACTTCCTAGACCTCTTAGAAAGCTAGTTCTATATCCTATACAGTCAATGGTTCCCCGGTAGGGTCACCATTTTCTGTGGAAAATGGGGACAATGGTGTCCCAGTTAGAATAGATCAGACAATAATGACTCCCCAGCAGAGTCGCCATTTTTCTGTAGCAGCGGTTTTTGAGACCGACCCGCATCCGCCATGTGCGGATGTGGATAATTTTTGGGTTGCTACTTTCTAATTTCTTATTTATCCCGGTGAAGCTTGAAGTGAAAGGGAAACTATCTCAAACTAACCTTGCTTTGAAAATGTTGTTCTGAACAAATTGTGGTAAAGAGATTGGGGAGTCCGGGGTCAGATAACACAATAGGAAGTTTTCAATTACCCATCCTGTATGTGGTTATCCACAGGTTATAGTTTTAGAATCATTGCTTAAATACTCGGTATTGATTAGTGTTTAACTATTAAAATGGGAAAATGTCTGTTGTTTGAGAGAAAGAGTTTTTGCTGTTTTTGGTAAGGTCAGGGACCTAAGGTTTTTAGTTTAGTGTGCCCGCTAAGATTATTGCAATCTTATGCCTACGTATTCCCTGTTATGAAGTATAGGGAAATCAGAGCAATCACAGTTCCTCCTAGTCTAAGGGAGAAATAGTTGTCTGGGTGTCTTATTCAAAGCCCAAGATCTAAGTTAAAGGTTGGTTGATTTGTATCTTGTTCAAAGCCCAACATGTGAAGCTAAAAGGTTTTTTATATCTTGTTCAAAGCCCAAGATGTGAAGCTAAAAGTTTTTGACTGAGAGAGAATTTGTCATCTCTAAAGAGAGATATCTCCTCTATTAATCACAGTTGTTTGGATAACTAGTTTTGATTATAAAGGAATTACTTTAACTAGACTGTATGAAGTCCAACAATGCCATAATTGCCTTTACAGGGGATTTGTCCTTAAGGAGAAAACTTTAACTCAATGTGAGCAATGCCATTTTTCCTAAGGAATTCATGCCAAAAGAAGGACAGTGGCATGAATGTTTGTATCCAGAGGGTTGCCACTTACAGCAATTAGATGAAGGTTTTAACCAGGATAATGATGGACAGACAACTTGGATGTTAATATCAACAAGTGTGCCACTTACAGCAGTTATTTGGAATTAAGATTTTGTTTTGAATGACTATTTTTGATGAGTGATTAAATGGAAAAGGTATCTTCCTACAGAGAGAGTTCCTTGTCTCAACTGAGGTTTTTGTTGATTTATGTGTGCCTTGATTGAAGCCCAAGGTTGAAGCTAAGAGGTTGATTGGATTCCACTGGGGAAAATCCTTATACAAATCCTAAGAGGAGGTTGTCTCTGTTAGGGGAATCATTATATAAAGTCTAAGAGGAGGCTAAAATATTTGACTGACTCCTCTGGAGAGAATCATTATACAAAGCCTAAGAGGAGGCTGAAAAGATTAACTCAACAAGAGAGTGTTTATTTTTGTATCTTGTACAAAGCCCAAGATGGAGGCTAAAAGATTGTTTTATACTCAACAAGAGAGTGTTTTGTATCTTGTACAAAGCCCAAGATGGAGGCTAAAAGGAATTGTTTATACTCAACAAGAGAGTGTTTTGGTATCTTGTACAAAGCCCAAGATGGAGGCTAAAAGGTTTTTTTATACTCAATAAGAGAGTGTTTTTGGTATCTTGTATAAAGCCCAAGATGGAGGCTAAAAGGTTTATTGACTCAGCAGGGGATAAATCATTATACAAAGCCTAAGAGGAGGCTAAAAGAGACTGTTTTAGACTCAACAAGAGAGTATTTGACCCTGTGGGGAAGAGTTTTTTTATCTGTCTTGTACAAAGCCCAAGATTGAGGCTGAAAGAGTTTGATGACTCCACTGGTGAGTATTTATATGTATCTTGTACAAAGCCCAAGATTGAGGCTAAAAGGGTTAACTGACTCAGTTGGAGAATATTTGTCTTGTACAAAGCCCAAGATTGAGGCTAACTCTATTGAAGGTTATCATTATACAAAGCCTAAGAGGAGGCTGATTTTACTGGGGACAGTCAAAAAATCCTTATACAAAGCCTAAGAGGAGGCTATCTTCTGCTGAAGACTGTTTCAGTCTAGAGACAGGTCCAGTGTGTTGGATAAAAGAGATAATCAATTCTTATGAGGGAAGGTTGTCAGATACCATGAGGCTCTGATTGGATTATGACAGTAAAAAGATCCAGGTTGGGGATTTAACTGAATTGTTACAGTTGAGGATAATTGTCCCTGAGTGTGAAAGAATTAAAGGTTTAAGTTTGAAAACTGTTGGATTTAATTCTGTTTTGAGATTGACCAGAGGATCAGGGTTATTTCCTGTTCTTTAAGGAAACGGGAAATCCCAAGGGTATTAGACTGTCCAAGTCTACCGATGTTTGAGAAATTGATTCTCAGATGAGTGATCATTGTACTATGCCCAAGAGAAGGCTGGTAAGTTAAGGAATGAAGGTCAACCCATTAACTTGTCTGGCACTTGACTCAGAAAGACAACTCTAGCAAATGATGACTAGGTTCTGTTCCTATACCTGTAGAGCTCCCTGGGTCCTTGTACCAAGCCCAAGAGGAGGCTGAGAACTTCTAAGAAGCCGGAGGGTCCTTGTTCAAAGCCCAAGAGGAGGCTGGGGATGCTTTTATGAAGCCCGTGGGTCCAAACCAAAGAAAGTTCAAGAAATGTAATTCACCGAGAAGAGATCATTTCATGAGCAGTCGGAGGTTTGAAGAAACTCAAGAGATGCAATTCACCGAGAAGAGATCACCTATGGAGAATAGAGTTCTTTGACAATTTCTAAAGTGACAGTCTGAGAAAAGGTTCACGAGGAATACTGCCTTTCTCTTTGTTCCATATTGTTTAACCCCAAGAGAAGGAAATACTGTATCTGGAATCCTATGTGGGATCTAGGTTTACTATTATAAAAGAGCGACCAACTGGATTTATCTAGTTCTAGACGTAGTTGCCAGGAAAACTCTTATATAAGTATATATACAGTTGATATATGACAAGTATTTTAAAAGTTTATGAAATAAGACTAACCGTGCGCAACTTCCCACAATACAATATATATATATATATATATATATATATATATGACTGGTATTTAAAAGATGAAAGAAGACTAACCATGCGCAGCTTCCCACAATACAGTATATATATATATATAGCAGTAAATGAAAGCGGATAAACACTTACCCGTTGTAGAGCTTCCATGCTGTAAATGTTAGTTGTACAAGAAATTGAAGAAAGTTTTGATATAGTTATATTAAAACAGTAAATGGGGGCTTATTCAACAAGAGATGCCCTGATGATTTTAATGCAGGCTGTATTGTTAACTAAGCATTTACAGAAGGAGTTGGGTCTTATACAACAAGAGAGCCCAAAAGATTATTTTTTGCTGAGATATGGGTCTTACAACTCAAGGAGTGGCCATAATGATTTGATTGAAAACCGACGATCGCATTAGGGTTTTGAAAACTATACAAAGGGACTTATATAATAAGTGAGTCCCAAATTATTTTTGTACAAGGGGGTTGGGTCTTACACTCTATTAGAGTCCCAAAGATGTTATTTTGAAAAGAAAAGTGGGACTTATAGCTCAAGGAGAGGCACTTATAGCTCAAGGAAAAGAAAAGTGGGACTTATAGCTCAAGGAAAAGAAAAGAAAAGTGGGTTTTGAAAAGAAATCAAAGAGAAACCTCAAGAATCCTATTTTTTGCATGAAGGCTGAGAAATTTCATACATGATTCAAACAAAGCAATTGATAGAGGGGAAACATTCTATGCATGATTATGAACATTTGGCAAAAGTATTGTGCGAGGAAATATGCATAAATCAAGAGATGACCAAGTTTAGGCTTACTTGAAGGTCGTGACAGCAAGTGCAATGTGATTTTTGAGTTGGAGGTGTTACAGATGAGTTGTGATGGTCTGAACAGCTTCCCTACACAATATAGAGTGTGTCTGAACACTTGGATTGATTTGAAATGGACTGGATCAGTTTATGGCATCTCAGCTGCAACTTTGCTTCAAACTTGTGCATATGGCAAGTGATTTTGTGATTTTGATGTTCCAGATGTAATCTTAGTGTTTGATCAGCTTAAATCTGATATATGTGAGGTGTGTGTGTGTGATTGGTTTGGTTGGAATTGTTCCCAAACTCAAAACCCGATAGTGACTTGTTTTAGAAGGAAAATTTGGAAGTGAGTGAGTGACTTTGAGAAAGGCAAGTGTTATAGGCCTATGGTGTACTCAAACTGATCAGAAGTGAGCTCTATTTATAGTAGAGCAAGTTTTTTTTTTGCAGCAATATTGAATGGCAACTGCTGCAGAAGTTTGGCAAATGTTGATCAATAGGAATCCAAGTCTCCTTTGAACATTGACTTGAGTCAATAAAGCAGGTCTGTGGTCCTTTGCTGCAGGGATAAGGCTTCACTGAAGTGTTCATTATTGCTCTGATACATGCCACCTCTAAGCATCCATTGAATGCTCCAAAACAAAATTGGAGTCTTGAGGCATCTTTAGCCTTTTAGGTTTGGCATGCTACTTGAGGAATCTTGGACTTGGGAGGCTGATAGATCAGTGTTTGTCCCTTGGTTGTTCCCCCTTGAGGTGTGCAGATGGATAAGCATGCTTGGAATTGCACAAATTGAGCAATTTGAACCCTAATGCACTGATCTGTCTTGCCAACACAGTTTTCAACAAGGCATGTTGCAGCTGTCATAATTCCTAACTCAAATGGAATTTGGTGAAGTTCTTGGTCATTTTGGAAAGCTTACATATCCTACTTCAATGTGGTGTCCAACTTTTGTTTTCAAACATCTTGCATTTGGTTTAAAACAGTCCCTACATTTTGTAAAAACTTAGGCAGATTTTGGATTTAGTGAAAATTTCACTAAGTGTTGGAAAAAAGTGTGAAATCCAAGTTTTTGCCAAATTGATCACTCCATAACTTTAAATCCATGAGGAATTCGAGTTTCTTGTAGTTGAAGCTTTTGTAGAGTGTAGAAAGACCTACAAATCCATATTTGGATCATCCAAAATGGTTGGTTGGATATCAAGTTATAGTCCTTGGAAGTGGGTACCCTTGCCACTTTTTCCCATAATTCAGAAAAATTTCTAAGTTTTTATGGTTACCCCTTTTACAAGTTATCCCACTTTTCTTGATTTTTCTTGATGAATGATGATTCAAATCACATATTAACATGATTTTAGGGTTAATGGAACCTTGGTTGACCAAAATTTCAAAAAGTCAAACTTTGACTTTTTGCACAGTTGACTTTTCAGCAGATGAATTTTCAATTTGTGCTTCCTCTGTGAAATCATTCCTTGGGATCAATCAAACTTCTTGGATGGCCTCTAGGGGTGTTTAGGGATGTCTTGGATCCTTCCCCAAGGTTTGAGAACAAGTGTAGGTCAACAGTCAATGATAGGGTTGACTTTTTCCTTAGAAAACCTAATTTGTGATCAGATGAATTTGAGTTCTTGTGGCTTATGAATCAAGATCTTTGAGTCAATCAAATCTTATAGACATGCCAATGTGATGTATTTGAAGTCTTGAAGTCTATCTGGAAGCTTCAAGTCATGTCTTGCTTCACAAGTCAACTCAAGGGTTGAATTAGGTCAAAACCCTAATTCCTGATTTTTTGGTAGATGAACACTAAAGGTGATTTGGTCATTGTATATGGACTCTTGAGGTTTCTTTGAGTTTAATGGACCATATGTGGAGGTATGGGCTCATGCCCAGATGAAAATTTTCATCTGGAGGCCCTGGTCGATCAAAACGCTAATTTAGTGACACTGGCGATCCTGAGGCATGCTTAGCCTGACATGTGGCACTCTTGTGCTTAATACTTGATGTAGGATGTCTATTGATCCCTTGTGGATGTTTAAGAGACTAGACAAGTTGAAGATCATGTCACTTCTTGATTGATCCTTTGTCTGAGTTCTCTGAGAGGGCACAAAACCCTAATCCTCGATTGCAGTGAATGTCTAGCAAGGTGATGTAGGATAAGTGTATCCTTAGTATGATGATGATTTGCCCAATGATGAAAATCCTTGGGGGAGGGAGGGGGGTCAAAATTTGGGGAATGACAACATCCCGACTATGATGCACGCCCAGGTACAAGCGTCGCATACCAACTTAGACAGGATCCCGCTCAAGAGCGAGCGAGACCCCTGCCCGAAGGCGGTTCCTCAACCGAGCCCACCATCGTCAAAGTACCATGATAGGAAGAACACCCAGCTCACGATGGGAGCTTCACACCGCGAGCTCAGGCCTCAAACGCGACCTGAGTTCTGTTCTCATGCCCGGAAGCTACCCAAGTCGTTTGATCAATCCCCCTCACTGCCGAACACATCTAAGTCGAGAAAATCCCTAAAGCAATAAACGAATCAATGCTACCCCTACTACGGGCACACACACGTATCGAGCAAAGTTTCTACACTTAGCGAAAATTAAAACAAACAAAACCCCGCACGAGTATAAAACATACAAAACCGACTAGGACGGCCGAATACTAACATATCAAAATAGTTATTGATGACAAGGGCCACGATTGTGTTTGTTACATGATAACGGGGCTCTTCCCCATACAAAATAACAATAAAATTACATCATACATGGCACGCAGGCCAGAAAACATTACAACAACAAAGAAGAGACATTATTCCTCCATCTGCTCGACCTACTCGGGGATAGGCAGCGTCGGCTGAGATTCCTCGTTAAGGAGACGGACATGCTCATCGCCAATCTAGAGGAAGTCTGGACTCATAATCTTGCCATCCTCAACATGACTCAGGAAGCTGGTCCCCTCCGTGGACAGGCGAACCCCTGGATTCACCAACTTGAGTTGAGCCACGACATTGTTAAAGGACTCCTCCCCGATGGCCTCAATATCATCCTCCGCTCGCGTAATACGAGCAACCTGATCGGCCCTAGTTATTAGCGCCTTCACATCCTCAGGCTCATCTTCAGTCGGGGCCACCGCAGACTTCATCTGCTCGACCAGGTCTTCAGCAGCCTTCTTTTTGGCGACCAGGGTCTCATTCTCCCCTTTCAGTTTAGCGGCCTCTTCCTGGGACTTCTTCCTTGCACTGTCAGCAGCCTTGGCCTCCTCCTTGGCCTTCTTCACTTTTTCCTCCAGAGAAGATATCGTCGCCTGGGCCTTCTTAAGCTTAGATTCGGAGGAGGAGTCTTCCTTGGCGTAGACCTCCGCCATCTCCAGTACCCGGACCAACGCAGAAGCATCTTGTGCCAACATCGCTCTCTTGCTTGGGCGGTCCATGCCCTCGAGCTTCAGGGACTCTTCCTAAGGAACCGTTAGAAAGGTGTTCTCGAAGAACTTCCTGTCGTGAAGGCAAAGAGGAAGCTCAAACTTGCCCTTCTCCGCCGCCCGACTAAGATCCACCAACTCGTTCGGTCTGGTTCGTTTAAACCTTAAGGCCCCAGGCACAGGAAATCCCTGGGCAGAAGAAGGAACAGGCGAGGAGCTCCCCGCAACCAAATGAGGAGGAGGCACCTGCTGAGTGAACCAGGATTTTGGGTTGGTTGCGTCTGCTTTGCCCCTCGTTAGAGCATTCTTCACCATCCTTTCATGAGCGGAAGGCATTTCAAATGCAAAAACACTACGAACACGTTAGCAACTGAGGAAAGTACAGTCCGGACAAGCTAAAAAATTAAAGACTACCAAGCAACCTAAGGGCGTCAGTATGGGTCTTGCACTCAAGAAGACCTTTCATGTTAATATAACGGAGTTTCACTCTTTGCCCGCCATCTTCATCAAAGATCAGGTCCCCCTTCTTAGTTCATCACTCTGCAAGTCTAAAATTGTTAACATATTTAACCATCACCTCGTAGCTGGTTGTGTCCTCCTTTTTCACCATCTCTAGTTGGGCAAGATAATGGTCAGTCCTCCGAGTAAAATGGCTCCCGGTCCAACGGAAGGGAAACTTATACACTCTCTCCAACACCAACTTCCCATGCTCGTCGTATAAATCATTACTGTTCTCGTCCATCGAAACTTCCCAGGCATACGTAAAATATTGGGCTTTCTCCGACACAGGTTCAATGATATAAAACCTCTCCTTAAAAGTTCGGATAGACTATGAGAAAGGCTTGAACAATTTTTTCACTTGCTTCAGTGAAACTGATCCATACTTCCTCCCCAAAACATGCCTCTGAAGATGAAAGATTGTGAAGAATAAAGGCAAGGTAGCCCCTATCTTCAGGAACTCACAAGTCAGCTCGAAGGCACGAATCAACGCCAACGATTTAGGGTGCAGCTTTGGGCCAAGCCCAAAGGCGAAAAGACGGACCACTGAAAGTCAGTAAAGGGCAGCCTCAGCCCTATGTCTTTAAAAGCATACGCATACATCAGGAACATCTCCCCGTAATCCATATATATGCGGTCTTATTGACTGGGGAAGTGCACCTTCCACTCCCCTTCGGGCCCCACGTTCGTAAAGACGTCCCCGGTAAATGAAGCAAAGACAGAAGCAAGCTCGGCAGGCTCTGCAACTGTCCATTCCTCCACGGAAGCATGCTCGGGATTTTCCCTGACATCACTGGGGGCGATTAAAGCCTCAATATCATTGCTCTCCAAGGAGCTCTCCTCGGATGATTCGATAAGAATCTCTTTTTCAGGTTCATGTGCCATCTCGTTCACCTGAAAAGCAGAGGACAAAAGTGAATTCGACTGCAAAATCAAATCCACCCTTCCACCGCTAGTTAAGTGAAAGGGCGCGCAAAGGGCCAAGGACGATGTCCCCGACCTAAGCCCTAAATCAAATGGCACTAGGGTATTGTAAGAGAAGATGCCCGAAAGCAACCCCTCCTACACGTACAGGGAGATTCTCCCCGAAACGCTACCCAGTCTTCCGTTTGAAGCTCCACTGGAAAACTCATACATTCATCGAAAAATTCATGAAGGCACCAGAAAACTCATGAGCTCCGCCAGGTACGATCAGCCCATCATTGCAACGGCGTTGAAAACAGCCTAACTCTACGGCCCTTTGAAGCTCCGGCGACCACAACATCAACAGAAAGTTACCAAGCCACCGTCTACCACCAACAGTCGCCGGCAAACACTACGATTTCTACCTAAAGTCATACTAGCCACATGCATTCTAACAAAACAGAAGCAAAAAGCTAGAAACAAAGCTAGGAATGAGTAACTTACGTGGTCGAAGAGGTTTTGAAGGGTCGAAAAGCTTGCCCGGAGTTGTGTACGGTGGTCGATACGGTGGCTGACAGCGGCAACAGACTAAGAACTTTGAAAGAAGAACGAGGAAGGAGAGAGAAACTAAAAATGCAAATGAGCAGCTTCTCCCTCTATTTATAGGCATTTTGAAGGCACGTACACGAGCAAGCGCGGCTAGGGGCATCATCATGACCCTAGCCTAGCCATCATGACGCATTTAATGCGACACAAGGCTCGAGGTACATGTGGCGTTCAATCTCTTTAGATTCCCTCAACCGTTGGTCTCCCTGCATGCCGGGCAGACCAAATAACGTTACACATCCCACGGGCACTGGAACCCCCGAGCATCCAAGGACAACTCCCTCTCGTCGACAAACGACGACCCCTTTAGAGTTCCCCGGGACTGCGAGCTATCCTTAAGTCATCACTCTCATCCTCGGGAGAAACGAATTAGGGGGCTCCTATTCTGAACTAGACCAATGACTTGGCATGGCCCAATCCACTTCTTCTCCCAGAACGACCCAATTGCCTAAGTCCAGCCAACGTGGGGCAGCATTTACCTTTCTGGCCCTCGACTGGGCACATATGGACAGATGAACCTCAGGGTCATTTGCTCCTCCATGGTATTTCTGCCGATTATGCATGGCTTTACCATCTAGGAACAGTCACGATACCCGTGCCCGGAACTACACCTTTGCCCGTCACAACGGCTAGTTTCGGGCACCTCTGCCTGTCCTAATGGCTAGTTTTTGGCAGTTACCTTTTCTTCAGGAAACCGTTATTTCGTCTCAAAAATAGAGACCGTTGGCCATGCGCTGGGGGCCTTATAAAAACCCTCTCATTCGAGAGGGTCAGGTATTCTAGATCATCCTAATAAATACATACTTTTGTACTTGCCTTTCTCTCTCCCGATTCTTACTTTAGCATCGGAGTGCCTTGCAAGTACACCACCCTCCTCATCTCATACACCCAACATCACTGTAACACCTCAAAATTTGCCCTCTTATTTATACCCATTTGGTGGCTTATGCTTCAGTTCTCATTTGCATATAGATCATGAACGTTACACATACACATGCATCATTGAGATCCTCAAGGCATGGTATCAAGGGTGTCGCCATCTTTATATTGTGCAAGGCAAGAAGATTGAAAGATGTCAAATAATCAAGCCACAAAGGTCCATCACACCTCAAAGACTTTCCACATAGTCCACCATGTCACTAAAAGATTAAGAGTGGCAAGTGAATTGAGGAGAATCACGCTCTTGACTATTGACCCCCAATTAGGGTTTTGACCATCTGAGCTTGAAACACCCCATGAGCAAGAAGTTTGAGCCTTTAACACCATCTCATCACATAAATCATCTTGGTTTGAGGCAATCTACATCATAGTCAGAAGAATTTGAGTTTTGAAGACTCCTCATTTTCTCCTGACTTTTGGGGACCAAATAAGGGTTTTGCATAAAAGTCAGTTTATTTCTGAATTTGGACAATAATTGATTCCATGATGTTTCACATGTTCCCAAGTGTCTATGAATGGAATTTGAGCCAGCAATTGCATTCATAAAGGTTCCAATAGGAGGATTGGCTGAAAATCAAGAAAATTAGGGGGAAAGTCAATTAATCAGGGAAAAAGTCAACTCTTGACTTTTTATGGTCAAAGTCCTGTTCCTCATGTTAAACATGGCCAATGGGTGAAATTTAATCAAGAAATGTCAAGAGGATCATAAAAAATCAAGAAGGGTGAAAATTACTATTTTAGGAAACTAGGGTTTTTAGAGACTTTCCATTTTGGGAAAGTTCTCACCCTTTCTCAGCCATGTTCCAGCCCATTTTTCACCATGCTTGAGACATCTTTTCCACTTGCTTTCAACATGAAAAGCATAGTTTGAAGTATTCCCTACAAAATGAGTACAAGAACTATGGTATTTGGATGATTATTCATGAAGATACATTCCTCCAAAATCATCAAAAATCACCCTTGTGAAAGTGATGCTAAATTCATGACATGTTCTTGCATGGCAGCCTTGGTGACCTTACCTTTAACACTAAATTCCAACATGTTCAAAACCTCAAAACCAATTTCTTTCAACATCAAACTTGTAGTCTCAAGTTTCCTCTTTGATTTGATACCAAAAGCATCCATTTTTGTTTCATATTCACCAAGTTATAACCCTCCAAAACAACCATCATGAATAGGTTTGTCAAAATATCTCATGCCATGCCATCTCACTTAAAATCCAAAAATGAGACCATGCCATTCCTTGCTACCATATATCCCGCGCATTACACCATCTTGTCCCCATCTTTACCTTAATTAACCACACAAACCTTTACATCATGCATGCCACCCTCACACCTACCACTTATGTCATGAAAAATAAAAGAAACTTAATGAACAAACTTCAAATTCTGACTTGTGCCAGCTCATGCTCACATTAACATCACACACATCATTGTGATCATGATACATAGCATCACTCCATGCACATGAATATAACTCTAATCCGTGTTTAACATAACCTCATTCTCATCTTTTCAATTTTCCTTAACCAAGCTTCCAACTGAATTACAACCATGATTAGTCACTAACCCTCATTTTAACTCACATATAAAAGCTCAGAAACTCTCTAACCAGATTCAGTTACAATAGAAAATTGGATCACTCTCAAACTTTCTCACTTTTTGCTCTCTTCTTCGAAACTCATCACACAAGGACCTTTCCTCCATTTTTCTTCAAGATTCTTCATCTAAAATCATCAATGGAGCTTCTGTATGCATTGGATTAAAGCTGGAAGTGCTCCATCACCAGATTCGAGTTTTTCCTTCATCATCATCAATCTCAATTTCAAGCAAGAGTCGGGTTATTCTATGCATTTATTTCGCATCCAGAGGTGATTTGAAGGTGTATACGAAGTTGCTAGGGGTTTCTTGAAGGATTTGCAGTGAGCTCCATTAACGGTTAGTGAGATTTCTTTCAAGCATTCATGTAGTATCATGTGGTTAGGAACAATATAGATAGCTTGTTACTTGGGTCCTCCTTAGGGAGGCATTGTTTCTGATAGAAGGAACAGGAAAAATGTGAGTTTTAGGTTTTTAGATCTTAAATTATTTGACTTCGTTTTACATGATTAAGATAGAATTAGGTGAAACAAATTGTATTTTCGGATTCCACGTGAGAAAATGATTCAAATCATGGTCTCCTTTTCCATTTCTGGAAATTTCCACCACCGGCCACGACGGTGATGCGCCAGAGAAGATGACCGAAAGGTGATTCCGGTGACTGGTTGTTAAACCCTAACATGCTCCGTTTGCTTATGTGTCTGTTTCTCAGTGGACCATGTAATTTCATACTGGCCAGTCACGTGGTGACAACACATTAAAAATGTACGCCCCTCCCACGTGATTCCTCTTTTCTTTTTTTTTTCTTTTTTATTTTCTGAATATGGCATAGTGTGTGCGCATTATATGAGTGTACCATGCTCCATTCACTGCTAGCCCTAAGATGTGTGTACTTTCATTGATTCTTGATCCAACGCACTTGACTCAGTCAAGGATATTGACTAAAGCGCACCATAGGCCATCAGGCTCCATACGCTTTGGGCCTTGTGTTTAACTACTTTTCGCACCCCCTATGTTTAAGCCCAGGTGCATAATAAACTGGCAATTTGCTGTTGCAACACCCCTAGCTTTATTTTTCTCATTTTCTATTTCTTTTAAAATGCATGTTCAAAATCATTTTACTAAAAATAGTTCCACTTGCTAAAAATTTCTAAATAAATTTATTCGGGTTCATTAAGGTGCCAACTAATTTTTGATAATTTTTATTTCCATTTTTAATTAGTTTTGCCATTTTTATTGGAATTTCCTTTGTGACGAATTCCCATGATCATAGTTTGTGCTACATGATTCATACTTGATTTTCTACAAGGAGTTGTGAACTGAATTTTTGCATGAGATTTGACACTTGATTTTAGGATACATTGATAGACTTTATCCAATTTTTTGGGGATTTTTTAGGCCGTTTTAGATGTGTTTGTGGTGCCATTTTATGAATGTTTAGCAATTGGTCATAAGTGATATGTTTGGCTTAACTTGAGCATGGTAAAAGATGAATTATAAGCCTATCCTATTGGTGTACTTGATCACTGATCCCATGTTAACATGAATTGTTCCCTTTAATTTGTAAGACCTCCAATCACATTCCATATGTGCTTAATACTTCATTGGTGTATGTGATTGTTAGAGCCATTTCTTAGGATATTTTTTTGATGTATCAATGCCATTTTTTGAGGAGCTTTTAAGGAATTTGTAATTACATGTTGTGGCACATTTATAAGCTTTCATATCTCATTATAGGTCATGTCTTGATGAGTGTTGATTGACTTGTAATATGTTGAACTTGAACATGGAATGCATCTCTTGTTTATCTTTCCTTCTTGGGTATTTTGAGGACCATTCTCTTGATAACCTTTATAGGACTTGAAAATAAAATGAAACACATTGTATCTATTGATTTAGGATACCTTTAATCATGTTTACTTGACCAATAATCCTATCTCACTTGTTTGAAGTTGTATGACTTTTAGATGTTGCCTAAATGTTAGGGCTTGTGCTCATTTGTACGGATGTTCAATATGCTTTGACATGATGCATTCAATGTACTTCTAATTCATTTTGCATGACCTCTAATGTGAACATAAACTTACATGAAGCATGAAGGCCCATAATTGCATTCCATGATCAATGAAACATAACCTTGACTTGCATCTTTCAATTGCGCTTTGTTTGATCAACTTGTCTAACCTTTTAGATTCAATCTTTCCCAATGCTTATAGGACTTATACATGAATTATTAGAAGTCATTAGATACTAACCCAAGCTTGTTTAACATGTATATGAATAATTTGTGTTTCACTTTTACTTGCACTTCAAGTTGCTAACATTTGAGAACTACTTGATTGTGCTTTGTGTTTACTTTGCCTTAGCCCTTTAACACGTAATGACTTGAAATTCATGTGATGATTATAGGACATGTTTAGACATAGTAATATGGCTTACATATTGACTTGGTTCCATTGTATGCCCATTTCATCTTCACTTGTGTGCCATACCTTTTCATGTGGTAGTTCCACTTCAAATGGCATGTTCTTAAGTAGGATTGTCTTGATCTTTTGAAAGTGCATAGATATGAATGCCATGATTCCATTTACACATTCTTAACCACATTTAACATGGTGTTAACTTTTGACTTTGATGAATATTCATATCCTAATCCATTTACATGACTCCTAAACACTTATCTTACCTAGTTTGTGAACAACATGTAGTTGTGTAGTGCCTTAGTGCATAGTTTATAATTGTGCAATTTCTCTTGGTTCTTTAACATAGATAGAAACTAAGAATACATACTAACCTAGCCTTTGTTCTCATGTATGTTTCATCATGCCTTTTGCCTTGTTATTACTAATGCGTTTGTTGACTTGTGCAAGGCATCTCAAGGAGGCTTTCAATTGCGGTGTGATTGGTTCACTCTACTTTCATTTGTGAATTATGTCAAATTCTAACATTTTGTTCATTGGTGTTAATAGGCTCGAGGCTTTCAAGTGCTTGCATTTCTTTGCTTACATTACTTTGCGTACGTTGCTATCCGGTAGTACTTTTCATCCCTTCTACTCACTTTCTTCTTTCCAAATAACATGAGAAGTAGGATTGGGAGTCCGTGCCACTTGGCCGACAATTCTGGAAGTCCTCAAAGGAAGCTCTGTATGTGTGTGTTTATATTTTTGCTAAAGACCTCTATGAGGCATCCCTTTCCCTATCCCCATGATAAGTCCTCAAAAGAAGGCAAGAGAAGGTGGGACTAGCAATCAGTCCCCACACTTTTTGTTGAGTCGTTCACTAGCTCACACTACGTATTGATGCTTTGAACACAACTTGCTCCTATCAAGTCGGTCAAGTGGAAGGAGGGTTTAGCAATCAAACCCCCACGATTAGTATCTAGCTCGCATCAGGCCGATGCTGACGCTTATGTGATCTCATTCACATCCCCTTTATACTCCCTCACCATGATTTTCAATATCATTGGTTGAGACTCATGTGTCTTCCCTCCAGCTAGCTTGTTTTCCTCGGTTGATATGACAACTTGGCTAAAGCTCCCCCTTTTCCTTACTTTGATTGTTTGATGTTATTGTTGATTGACACTGCTTACTCTTTCATTTACTTGTAGTTGCTTTTGTTTATGGATTGAGTTACATAATGTCTACTTGTTTCGTAAGTTCCCTATAGGGCTCCTAGATTGAATCTAATTTTGGATTAGGTTTAAAGTAGGATAGACATTAGGTCACCAATCCATGTATGCTAACTTAGGTAGAGATATTCCCTTTCTCCCTTAAAATTCAACTATAGGATCAGTGATGCATGCTAACACTAGGATTGAGTTCCCCATTAGATTTTATTTTCAAACCTTGAGTCTCTCTTCTCTCATCTCAAAACAAAATAAAAAACATGTAATAACTACAACAAGTATTGTGCGCCATGAGCCTTAAGCACATAGGAAATGAAGAATGAGGGGTCTCTCTTAACTCTTCTAGAGTGTTTAGCATACGTCCCATTAGGGGCGACCATGCGACGCATTCGCTCCTATGTCATAAACTTTAGTACAATGTGAGTTTCAAACCAACTTCAAAACACTTTCTTCTAAAAAACAAAAACAAACACTCATTTTCCTTCGAGATTCACTTCTCATATCATTCACTCCCTTCGCAAAGGATACGTCATTTCCGTTCTACCGCAAACAGGTAAACACGTGAGACTCCAACAACGAGCGGTAACACCTAAACTGCTAGAACACGAATGTTGGCGTACTCCACTTAAAAAACATAATTAAAATCGACCCTGTTAGGTCGAACTACGACTGCTCTGACTTCCTCTCTCCGGTAAGATTGAGGATACGTAGGCACGAGACACGATGTCTTGGCGAGCAACATTCCCCCACAAAACCGTAGTTCGTCGAACTACGTCAACTCTGATTCTTCGTTCGTCCACGAAGATACGTAGGCATAGGATTGTGACGATCCTTGCGAGTCCTCTTTTGGTTTTCACCTTCCCGTTTTTCCCGTTCCTTTTCCTTCTAGTTAGTAGTTGAGCTTCAGAAAACCTACACCCTATGATCGATAACAACAAGCGTGGATCTCATCGAGTACGATGGACGCGAGGGGGTGCTAATACCTTCCTCTATGGTTGCGATGACCATTCCTTTCCCTTTGTTGAGGTTTTCTTCGATTGTTTCCTTTCCATGCTTCGGGATAAATAACGTTCAGTGGCAACTCTTTTGTTCATTTCCGCCGATTAATTTTCGCAGATGCAACAATCACATACGACTTTTTGTCCCACTTCAGGTTCTGATCAGCCTTCAAGATTAAATACTTTGTTCAGTCATAATACTGAGTATTAGACCCAAGCCGTAATAATTTGCAAGTCCTAAATGCTTTACTTCCTATGAAAAATTCAAATGTGTCTTCCTTTCGCAATAAATTAGAAGAAAAAGGCTACTTGGGTGTAATGTCCAATCATAGTCCCTAATGCTATACCCAAGTTGTAATAGCTTACAAGTCCAAGTGTTTGTCTTCCACTCAAAACACTTGAAAATATTCCAAATCTTTTTCATAACAAAATGGAAGGAAAAAACTACTTGGATGTAATGTCCAGTCATAGTCCCGAGTATTAGACCTAATTTGTAATAGCTTTCAAGTCCAAATACTCGTCTTCTAACCATAAAAAACATTCTCAACACATCAAAATCACTACAACAAATAACGTTTTTTTATGACGAAGGTTTCACCACAAACAATAGAAAATTGAGGTATATGTGACGAGAGCGCCTTGTTTTATTTTTAAAAAAAATCAATCTGTTGCCTCGGTTTTATGAAAAACCGACATAAATATATGCTCAGGGTTTTAGATTCGATTCCCAACTCTTGCAGTTTTATGTGGAACCAAAAAGGCGCATTTAATTTTTATACATTTTACGTCAGATATGTTACCTAGGTGTTCATTAAAACCAAGATAAATACTCTCTACTATTTTATTTTTTTTGGAACCAAAAAGGCGCCTTTATTTTTTATAGATTTTACGTCAGATATGTTACCTCGGTTTTTCAGTATAACCACGATAAATACTCTTTATATTTTTTATTCACTCAGTGTTTTCCTCATTCACTTCTCGAGCCCTAGCGATAGAATACTTATTCTCTAAGGAGCCCAAGCGAACGAATAAACTCTCTCATTATTATTCTCCAGTATGTTATTATTTTTGTTGTTGTTCTTGTTGGTGCTTTGGTCTATTATTGTTGTTCTTGTTATCTTGTTTATATTTTTAATTCCCTCAGTGTCTACCTCATTTACTTCTCGAGCCCTAACGAAAGAACACTTTATCTTCAGCCAATGAAATAACACATATTCTCCAAAGAGCCCTAACGAACGAAAAAGCCCCCTCACCATTATTCGTTGGTATGTTATTATTGTTGTTGTTGTTGTTGTTGTTATTGCTTTGGTTCATTACTATTGTTCTTGTTATTCTCCACTACTGTTGTTGTTGTTGGTGGTGGTGGTGGAGGTGTTGAGAAGCTTTATATTTGTTGGTTGTGTACTATTTTTATTTTTTTTCATAAGCTTCATGTGATTATAGATTGTAGTTGGATGAAAGGTAATAGATTAAGTAAAGAGTATGAGAATGGAGTGAAACAATTTCTTGATTTCGTGGAAATAAACCTTCTTGATAATAATGGGATATTTTGGTGTCCTTGTAAAAACTGCTTTAATACGAAGAAAAAAAAATCATAGGGATGTTATATTAAATAATTGGGGTTGTGATAGAATTATTCAAAATTATACGAAATGGGTATGGCATGGTGAAGCGAACAAAAACAGACCTTTGTCACATACAATTGAAGATGATAAAGTTATGAATGATACTCTAGAAGACATCATTCATGATATTGGAATTGATGATTTCAAGATTGCTAATGTGGTAGATACTTTGCGAAGAGACATGGAAAATTCGTTGTATCCGGGATGTAAAAATTTCACAAAATTGTCAACTGTGTTAAAACTATTTAATCTTAAGGTAAGAGGTAGGTGAACGAATAAAAGTTTCACTGAATTGCTTGAACTGTTGAAAGATATGCTTCCCGAAGGTAACACGATGTCGAACCGTACTTATGAGGACAAAAGGATATTGTGCCCAATGGGTTTGGACTATGTCAAAATACATGCATGTCGTAAAGATTGCATACTATATAGGAAAGATTTTGAAAACTTGGAGGAGTGCTTGAGATGCGGGGAGTCACGCTACAAGTAGAACGACAACGGTGTTGATGACGATGATGGTGTAACTAATAAGGGTGTTCCTGCCAAGGTGATGTTGTACCTACCAATAATTCCAAGGTTCAAGAGATTGTTGGCTAATGCTAGTGACACAAAGAATACTAGATGGCATGCAAATGAAAGAGCATGTGTTGGAAAAATTCGCCATGTAGCTGATTCATTGCAATGGAAGAAAATTAATTCCTTGTATCCAGATTTTTCCCTTGAACCAAAGAAGCTTAGGCTTAGACTTTCCACCGACGGAATGAACCCTTTTGGTAATTTGAGTACTAACCATATGTCACGGCATGTTCTTCTCATACTTTACAACCTATTTCCATGGTTGTGCATGAAGCGCAAGTATATGATGTTATTAATGATTATTTTGGGTTCAAAACAACCAAGGAGTGACATTGATGTTTATTTAACGCCATTGATTGAAGATTTAAGACTTTTGTGGGAGGAAGGTCTTGATGTTGATGATGCGTATACAAGTGATAACTATAAGTTGTGTGCCATGTTGTTTTGCATAATCAATGACTTTCCTGCATATAGTAATTTGTCTAGATACAACATCAAGGGACATAAAGCGTGTCCGACATGTGAAGTTGATACATGTCACCACCAATTGCAAAATGGAAAAAAGACAATGTATCTTGGGCATCGAAAATTTTTAAGACCTAATCATCCATATCGTAGATCGCGGAAGGCTTTTAATGGAGAGTAGGAGTTTGATATCACTCCAAAGCCCTTAACTGGGAAGGAAGTTTATAGAAAACAACAACACTTAAAGGTTGTCTTTGGAAAGAAACACAAAAAAGTCCATGGAGAAAAATATTTGGAAAAAGACGTCGGTATTCTTTGAGCTTCCATAATGGTCTAGTCTTGATGTAAGATATTGTTTGGATGTGATGCATGTGGAGAAAAATGTATGCAATAGTCTGATTGAAACACTTCTCAGCATTAAAGACAAGACAAAAGATACTAAGAAATCTCATAAAGATATGGTTGTGATGGGTATACGAAAAGGGTTAGCCCCAAAAGTAGTAGGAAATAGAACCTATTTGTCTCCAGCATGTGAGACTCTTTATAAAAAAGAAAAAATAGTTTTTGTGATTGTTTGTAGGGTATCAAAGTTCCCCAGTGGTACTCATCAAATGTGAAGAAACTTGTGTTAGAAAATGTTAACAAATTAGTTGGCTTGAAATCTCATGATTGTCATGTCTTGATGCAACAACTTCTACCAGTCGCTATTTGTGCCATTTTACCAAAAAATGTAAGGGTAACTAAAACCAGATTGTGCTTATTCTGTTAGAATAAGATTTGTTCATGACATGTTCTCTTTTGGTTTTGATGATAACAAAAGTATTAAAAGAACAATGGTTTATTTGATGCTTGTTTTATTTATGCGGGTTCTTGTTCTTACACATAAAAATCAAAATCTGTTTTACTTAGAAACACTTGGGAGTTGATTCATTGCTAGCTTCTGGTGGCAGAGTCTGAAGAACAATTGCTAGTGTGGCTTGACACAGACTCTGAGTTGAAGGCATCAGCATTCAAACGAGTTACTACACTTGGTAATTATATATCAACATCTGGTACCATTCAGTGTTGGTGATAAAGCTGTGGATTGTCCATACTACAGAAAGCAAGTTATATTATCTTATCAGCTTGTCAGCTCGAGTATACAAGATTGCAAGGCTCAAGAAAGGCTGGTACATTTTACATATGTCTGCTCCCAATGAATCTATCAGTTCAAAATGAAGGTGCGAGAAAGACACAAGAAAGGGGGGTTTGAATTGTGTATTTACTCTTTTCATAACTTTTCGTATCTTGTTAAAGAGACTCTCAAGAACCTTCAATATTCGTTGAGAGATTCTGATCTCTTAACTATGGAACATGAGAACCATAGATGTTCTGATCATAGGATATGATACTCAGAACATGCAGTGCGGAAGCTTATCAGAGATAGGCAGCAAGGTTCTGACTTTGCTTAATATGAGGTTCTGATAGACAATGCAGAAACATAGATAGAGATACTAAGCAATAGAGTAAAGGATACACGATATATCCTGGTTCACCACGCGGGCTAATCCAGTCCACCCTCCTCGGGTGATTTCGTCTTGAACACAAGGACTTAATCCACTATAATCAAATCATGATTACACTTGCACGGGCAACAGCCGGTGACTAACCACTTGCACAGCCGCACCGTGACAAACAACACAATGAACCGTTCAGGGATTCAACTGAATGAATATAATGAACATTGACCTGCAGGTTCCAATCTCTTTATGATCTACTGCTAGGCTTTTGCAGCTAGACGTTCAGGGATTCAACTTAATGAATATAACGCTACTGACCCTATTTCAGGATTTTCCACAATGACACCCAACCATTGTCATCTCAAGTATCTGATAACCACGTGATCTACTCAAGGGCCTCAACTCACAGCTGAACCGTTCAAGGATTCAATTTAATGAATATAACGTTCACTTGAGGAGTCTCAATTCATATAGTTGAATTGGCAGACTGGAGATTACAAGTTGTGCTTCTTAATAAGCAAGTTTCTCCTAAGTTTAAGTACAAAGAACACACACATGTGTTCAAGCAAGTTTTGAGCAATCGGCTCCTTGCTTTCCTAAGAAACTACAAAGATGTATTTAGATATTACAATTGTTGACATCTTGTAGATCTTCTTCTTCTTCGACTTCTGGTTAAGCAAGCTTTGAGCAACAACTCCTTGCTTTAGATCTTCAATGTAGTCTTGACGAGAAGATAGGTTGATGACTTGACAGATCTTCAATGTTGTCTTCTTCGTCAACAACTTCTGTTTGATTGTTGTTGTTGTAACGCCCCAGTTTCGATCGTTTTATTTAATCGAGTCGATTTAATTATTTTGAGTATTATATTATTTTTACTTATGACTTTGGTGTGATAATATGTTGTTTTGTATTGTTATTTTATTTTATCGCGTTTTGAGAGTGTCTGCGGGATAATTGTGAGTAAGGGTATTTTAGTCTTTTCCTAATTATTTACTAAGTTAGAAAGAAAATAGAATATAGAGGGAAGAGAGAAAATAGAGAGAAAGAAATAGAAAGGAGGAAAAAGGAGAGAAGGGAAGAAGAGAGAAAAGAAGAGGAAAGCTTGGAAATCAAAGAAAACAACTTCTAGGAATCGATTTAATCGGGTAAGGGTGCGAAACTCGACTATACTATGCTTGTATATGATTATGTATGTATGTGTTTGGATGATTCTCTTGCTTTCTATGTTTTTCACTTCTAGGTCGAAAACGATAAAAATGAGTAGAATCGATGGTTTAGCGGTTGGAAATCGATGTAAATGTGGTAGATTGCTTGTTGGCATGATTAGAATAGGTTCTGATTGATATATGTTGATTGGGAAATGTTTTGGTTGGGAAATATCACTTTTGGGGTTTCAAACAGCGCAGAAAAATTCTGGGTTTTCCTTGGTTCGCCTAGCGAACCTGGGGCGAAGGTGGCAGCGAGTGAGGTTTTCGCGGGTTCGCCTAGCGAACGATTCAGCGAAGGGTAGCGAAGGTTCGCTACGGGGGTTCGCCTAGCGAACGATTCAGCGAAGGGTAGCGAAGGTTCGCTACGGGGGTTCGCCTAGCGAACTTTGGGTGTTTTTGGTTCTGTTTGGTTCTGACTTGGTTCGCCAAGGGTTCGCCTAGCGAACTTTGTGTCTGTTTTTAGCTAGTAATTGGTTCGCTGGAACATTCGCCTAGCGAAGGTGCTAGCGAATGCTCGCGAGAGGGTTCGCCCAGCGAACAGTGCTGTTTGTGTAATTTTGCTTTCTGCATAACTTTTGATCTGTGGCTCAGTTTGAGGCGTGGTTTGATGCGTTAGGAAGCTATTGAGTTGTACTTTCTTATTATGATGGTTTGGAATTTGTTAGCCGATTTAATTATGTCGAGAATTAGGAATAGAATCGTGTTGTCGACTTTTGTTGTTATAATTGTGTGTAATGGGTGTGTATTATGTAATGTGTCTTGAATATGGATATCGTATGACTTGCATGATGTTATATGATGTGAATACATGTGATGGCATGTTGTGGGGATGAATTGTGGCCGAAGGGCAAATAAATACAATGTGTTGTATTTGATTATATATGCATGTTTATGGTTGCATATATGTGTGAAAATGCATGGTTGTCATGAGTTCTTGTGTGTCAAGCATCATGATATGCATTGTCATTGCGTCCTGTGTGATGGCGGTTCCGGTGGGGAATCAGCTATAACATCGTGTGCCTCGAAAATATGAAAGGTATGAATAGCCTGAGGACCTAAAGCGATGGTTATATGCAATTGCATCCTGAGTGACGGCGGTTCCGGTGCGGAATCAGCTATAACATCGCGTGCCTCGAAAATATGAAAGGTATGAATAGCCTGAGGACTGAAAACGATGGTTATAGACGATCGTGTGCCGATGTGGGGACCTAAAGCGATCGGATTGTGTGCTCATGTGGAGACCTAAAGCAATCCATAACGTCGTGTGCTCATGTGGAGACCTAAAGCGACGGTTGAACATCGTATGCCCGACGGGGAGTTACAGTGATGTAACGAGCGATAGTTCTGCAGAGTTCCTGAGAAAACTAGTAATGAGATATGAATCTTGGAGTCAGTACCGCATATGCATTTGCATAGAGAGTCGTTGTGTCGGTCTCTTTGCATCTGCATGAATTATGATTGCATTGGTTATATGTGGAAATTCATGATTTGGTTGATTATGTGCGAGACGTTATGATAGCATTTGTGAATCGCTGTGCATTCGTGTTAAATGCCTTGAATTATGAATGATATGTTTTGTGTGTATAAACATATGCATGATGTGTGAATATGGGTTTATGTGAATATAATCTGTATATGCTTTATGTGTAGGCATGTGATAATTGTGGTGAGAAAAATTTGATATGTGTATTTTTATATTGATATATATAATTATATGCATTTATATTATGGTTGTTTTTCTCACCCTTCTGCTCGTTTTATAATGCTCTATGAGGCATTGCAGATTAGAGTTGCTGGAGGTCTTTTTGTGAAGCTTTGTGTCTTCACCCTTTTTGTCGGTCGGCTCTGATATGTGACACCGGGTAGCTAGGGTGGCCGTTTGTGGTTGTTATGTATATACATCTTTTGCTTGTGCATGTATAACCTGAAATATGACCAACTTTTTATATGATATTCAGTTTTTAGATTTTCCGCTTTTATTCTAAAAACTTTGAAATGTGGGTGTAAGGAACTGAGTTTCCTCTGTATGTATGCTACCCCACTGTTGCATATCTTTATGGGCAGGTGTTGTATGTATGTTTTGTTTCACGTTGATGTGATTTCCCCGACTATGCCATGTTTTTAAATATACTCTGACGAAATTTTATTAAGTGTTTATTGTTTTATAATTATTTGGGGGTATAGTTTTGGGGCGTCACATTAAGTGGTATCAGAGCCAGTCCGTGTCAGTTTGTGTCAGTCCTTGTTGGTCCTTGTAGTTCGGTGAGCTGTTTGTTTAACCATAGTTGCTGTTATTGGAAATGAACAGAATATGGCTCGGGCTGTGCAGGGTGTACTGAATGTTACGGGTAATGATGAGTTCAGGAAGAACGAACTGCCTATCTTCAAGGGAAGATATGATCCTGATGGTGCACAATTTGGTTTGAAGAGGTTGAAAGAATCTTCCATGTGATGGATTGTGCTGAAGAGGACAAGGTGAGACTGGGTACTCACATGCTGGAGGAAGAAGCAGCTGATTGGTGGGTTAGTTTACGCCAAGTGTTGGGAGTGGATGATGAAGAAGTTACTTGGGATTTATTTAGCCGAGAGTTTCGGAGGAAGTATTATCCTGAGGGTGTGAAGGAAAGGAAAGAGATTGAGTTCTTGGAGTTGAAACAAGGTAATATGTCTGTGGTTGATTACACTGCAAGGTTTGTGGAACTTGTGCAGTTCTATCCTCATTATCCGGAAGCGACTGCTGAATTTTCTAAGTGCGTGAAGTACGAGAACGGATTGCGTCCGGAGATTAAAAGGGCAATCGGTTATCAGAGGATTAGAAGGTTTTTTGAATTGGTGGATAGTTGTAGGATTTACGAAGAGGATCGTAAGGTGCGTGCTACTCCCTATGAGAATGTGAATCACAGGAAAGGGAAACAACAGTCTCGTAGTGGGGGAGGAATGTCTAGTCCTCCGAGGTGTTACATTAAGTGTCACAAGTGTGGGGAAGTAGGACATCGTAAGTTGGATTGTAGGAGGAATAAACTGAAATGTTCTAATTGTGGAGGTTCGGGACATGTCGCAACGGATTGTAAAAGAATTAATGTGAAGTGTTTCAACTGCGGTGGAACAGGTCATATCAGTACGAGGTGTATGGAACCGAAGGGAGCTCAGACGGGTAGGAAGGTTGTTGCATTGGCAGGAGATGAGACTACTAGTGCAGATCGTCTGACTCAAGGTACTTGTTTTATTAATAGTACGTCTTTATTTGCTATTCTTGATATTGGAGCGACTCATTCGTTTATTTCGTATAAGTGCGCGAAGCGTTTGAATTGTGTGTCTTCTTGGGGTGGTGTGATGGTTATCGATACTTTTGTCTAGGGGTCGGTAATTACTCTTGGGGTTTGTCTATTTGTTCTTTGACCGTTTATGGTAAAGGATTTGTAATGGATTTGGTGTGTTTACAGTTGAATGGATTAGAATGAGATAAGTGGGGGAGAAGCTGGTACTCCTCCGTGTTGTTTCAGGTGTAGAGCGCTGGCTCAGTGTGTTGTAAATTGCAAGATTATAAGTTTGGTTTCTGGTTCAAGAAGGGGTGCGGAGGTAAGGATTATGTCAACTAAGGGATTGTGCCTTAGGTAGTTTTGTGTATAGGATGTAAGGAATGCTATTATCGTTTGGTGGAGACGGTTTATGCCTCATCATGGTTGTCGGCTGTCTATTGACAAATTGAGGAACTGATCACCCTTAATCTCTTGTTGATAGCAGATGGGAATTATGTTGGATGGAATGGACGTGTCTTTTCGGCTATGATAGTGGTGCGGAATGGATTACTTGAAAGGTAAGGAGTTGGTTACAGATTGTTTTGGTGAGTTGATGAGAATTCTTATATCAGAAGATGAGACGGATTAGAGGTTTGAGTATGTGGATTAAGTTGGAATATCTCTGAGGGATAATGATTGGGTATTACTAAGGGTTGGTAAGGAATAAGATGATAATAGGAGGATGCGTGTTAACCAGTGAGTAGTATGGGAACTTGCAGTTGTGTTTTGCCTAGCTTGAGTTTTGAATTGTGACGAATTGCAAACGATTTGAAATTCTTTGATGGTATTGAGATTAAGTGTTCACTTTCAGGGTTAGGTAACTGGAATGGTTTGGTTGAGTTTGACCAGAATTACAATTGTTGGAATGTTGGATAGGAGTGGTGGTTTGTTTAAGTCGTGGCTTGTGTTTTTCGACATTTGAGGATTCGAGGAAGGATCAGTACTATTGTGGAATTGGTTGTAGCTGTGTTATGTTGGATTATCCTTTGGGAAAAGTGATTGTTGTGATTGAAAAGTTAAGTCGGGAGTTTCTATGTATGTCTATTTTTAATGGTCCGAGAATTCGAGTTGTTTGAGAAGTTCAGAAGCTTGTGTCTGGTGTGTGAGATAACACAGAAGAGTGTGAAAATGGAAATATTAAAAGTGAACAATGGTTTGGTGAGTATGCGAAAGAGTTAGACTTTGGACGTGAGATTGGTAGTTTTGATGGTTACGAGTCATCAGAGTGCGCAGCGGAAGCGTGATGTGGCACATTTCGTATATGCGTGTCTGACTTGTAAGAGTTCTTAGGTTGAAAATTGGGAATCTGTAGGAATGGTGAGACCAATGGACGTTTCAGAATGGAAGTGTTAGGTGAAAGGGTTCAATGGTATTCTTGGACTACTAAGTAGATGGATGTTTTGGTTATATGTATGATTGGTGAATCGTGGCATTGATTTAATAAGGTTGTGTGACAAGGAGGTTGGTATTCTTGTTTTGTTGATGTTGTTGAGACCTTGCCGTGTTGTGGAACGTTATGTTCTTGTTTGTGTTGTTGCCTCGTTTCCATTGTGTTGGTTCGAGTGCGGGTAGCTAATTCTTGTGTGAGGAATTAGAGGTGGGTTACCTACGGTGATGGTAATGATCTTGTTGTGTTTCGGTTCAAGAGTGAACCTGTGAGTTGGTGCTTGTGTATTCCTTGAGTTGTGAGTTGGTTGTCAAGTGCATTGTATGGGCTTTGCATCTTGTCGGTGTTGTTGTCGTCGTTGTCGTGTCGTTGTTGTTTCTGCTGCTAGCAAGGTGGTTAGTCAGTTGTGTTATTTGTAGTGTGTTTTTGGTCGGTCTATGATTGTTGGTCAGATGCGAGGGCCGTGATTGGAGCTGTTGGGTTTGGCTTTATTTTCGAGGACGAAAATTTCCAAGTGGGGGAGAGTTGTAACGCCCCAGTTTCGATCGTTTTATTTAATCGAGTCGATTTAATTATTTTGAGTATTATATTATTTTTACTTATGACTTTGGTGTGATAATATGTTGTTTTGTATTGTTATTTTATTTTATCGCATTTTGAGAGTGTCTGCGGGATAATTGTGAGTAAGGGTATTTTAGTTTTTTCCTAATTATTTACTAAGTTAGAAAGAAAATAGAATATAGAGGGAAGAGAGAAAATAGAGAGAAAGAAATAGAAAGGAGGAAAAAGGAGAGAAGGAAAGAAGAGAGAAAAGAAGAGGAAAGCTTGGAAATCAAAGAAAACAACTTCTAGGAATCGATTTAATCGGGTAAGGGTTCGAAACTCGACTATACTATGCTTGTATATGATTATGTATGTATGTGTTTGGATGATTCTCTTGCTTTCTATGTTTTTCACTTCTAGGTCGAAAACGATAAAAATGAGTAGAATCGATGGTTTAGCGGTTGGAAATCGATGTAAATGTGGTAGATTGCTTGTTGGCATGATTAGAATAGGTTTTGATTGATATATGTTGATTGGGAAATATCACTTTTGGGGTTTCAAACAGCGCAGAAAAATTCTGGGTTTTCCTTGGTTCGCCTAGCGAACCTGGGGCGAAGGTGGCAGCGAGTGAGGTTTTCGCGGGTTCGCCTAGCGAATGATTCAGCGAAGGGTAGCGAAGGTTCGCTACGGGGGTTCGCCTAGCGAACGATTCAGCGAAGGGTAGCGAAGGTTCGCTACGGGGGTTCGCCTAGCGAACTTTGGGTGTTTTTGGTTCTGTTTGGTTCTGACTTGGTTCGCCAAGGGTTCGCCTAGCGAACTTTGTGTCTGTTTTTAGCTAGTAATTGGTTCGCTGGAACATTCGCCTAGTGAAGGTGCTAGCGAATGCTCGCGAGAGGGTTCGCCCAGCGAACAGTGCTGTTTGTGTAATTTTGCTTTCTGCATAACTTTTGATCTGTGGCTCGGTTTGAGGCGTGGTTTGATGCGTTGGGAAGCTATTGAGTTGTACTTTCTTATTATGATGGTTTGGAATTTGTTAGCCGATTTAATTATGTCGAGAATTAGGAATAGAATCGTGTTGTCGACTTTTGTTGTTATAATTGTGTGTAATGGGTGTGTATTATGTAATGTGTCTTGAATATGGATATCGTATGACTTGCATGATGTTATATGATGTGAATACATGTGATGGCATGTTGTGGGGATGAATTGTGGCCGAAGGGCAAATAAATGCAATGTGTTGTATTTGATTATATATGCATGTTTATGGTTGCATATATGTGTGAAAATGCATGGTTGTCATGAGTTCTTGTGTGTCAAGCATCATGATATGCATTGTCATTGCGTCCTGTGTGACGGCGGTTCCGGTGGGGAATCAGCTATAACATCGTGTGCCTCGAAAATATGAAAGGTATGAATAGCCTGAGGACCTAAAGCGATGGTTATATGCAATTGCGTCCTGAGTGACGGCGGTTCCGGTGCGGAATCAGCTATAACATCGCGTGCCTCAAAAATATGAAAGGTATGAATAGCCTGAGGACTGAAAACGATGGTTATAGACGATCGTGTGCCGATGTGGGGACCTAAAGCGATCGGATTGTGTGCTCATGTGGAGACCTAAAGCAATCCATAACGTCGTGTGCTCATGTGGAGACCTAAAGCGACGGTTGAACATCGTATGCCCGACGGGGAGTTACAGTGATGTAACGAGCGATAGTTCTGCAGAGTTCCAGAGAAAACTAGTAATGAGATTGAATCTCGGAGTCAGTACCGCATATGCATTTGTATAGAGAGTCATTGTGTCGGTCTCTTTGCATCTGCATGAATTATGATTGCATTGGTTATATGTGGAAATTCATGATTTGGTTGATTATGTGCGAGACGTTGTGATAGCATTTGTGAATCGCTGTGCATTCGTGTTAAATGCCTTGAATTATGAATGATATGTTTTGTGTGTATAAACATATGCATGATGTTTGAATATGGGTTTATGTGAATATAATCTGTATATGCTTTATGTGTAGGCATGTGATAATTGTGGTGAGAAAAATTTGATATGTGTATTTTTAGATTGATATATATAATTATATGCATTTATATTATGGTTGTTTTTCTCACCCTTCTGCTCGTTTTATAATGCTCTATGAGGCATTGCAGATTAGAGTTGCTGGAGGTCTTTTTGTGAAGCTTTGTGTCTTCACCCTTTTTGTCGGTCGGCTCTGATATGTGACACCGGGTAGCTAGGGTGGCCGTTTGTGGTTGTTATGTATATACATCTTTTGCTTGTGCATGTATAACCTGAAATATGACCAACTTTTTATATGATATTCAGTTTTTAGATTTTCTGCTTTTATTCTAAAATCTTTGAAATGTGGGTGTAAGGAACTGAGTTTCCTCTGTATGTATGCTACCCCACTGTTGCATATCTTTATGGGCAGGTGTTGTATGTATGTTTTGTTTCACGTTGATGTGATTTCCCCGACTATGCCATGTTTTTAAATATACTCTGACGAAATTTTATTAAGTGTTTATTGTTTTATAATTATTTGGGGTATAGTTTGGGGGCGTCACAGTTGTTGTGTTGATTTGTCTTCTTGAGATTCAACAACAATCGCCATTAGTGAAATAATGATAGCTCTGAATATGTTAAGTGTTACAACGAGAATTCATCATTGTTGCTATCTTCACAATGACTTGGTCAATTTTGTAGATGAACATTCAGTTCATGATTCTACAAGTGATCGATACATCAGAAGCAAAAACTCTTTCCATTATATAGCCAGTAGAAATATAGCCGTTTTAGAATACTGTTGGCGTTTGGAAAAGAGACGTTGTGACATAATGAGTTGTACTGACACATCTCTTTTTTGCAGAGGAAGAAGTGACCAGACATCTTTTCTTGGGCAGTGTGTACATTTAACTCACAACGGTAATCTTTAGACTTCAAAACTTCAGTGGCTTCTGATGTTAATTTGATGAAGCATGAGTAGAGTCTTCATAGCAGAATATCTGATGCTTCAAGTCTTCCGTTGATTGAAGAAGTCCATTAGGAATCAGTCTTCAGAACTTCAGCACTTGGTCTTTAAGAACGTTATCCTTTTCTACTTCAAGTCTTCCGAATCTTCAGAGCCTCTCTTCAGAGTCTTCAGAACTTCTTATTTGAAACCTTGATCTTCAGAACTCATCAGTCTTCAGATTCTTTCTGCACTTGGTCTTCAGCGCCTTCAGCTATCAGAACTTCAAGTCATAGGAGCCTTTCGTACTTTGGTTCGTTCAGAGTGTACTTCTTCAGAAGCTTCGCAATCTTCAGAATCTCAATCACTTTCAGAGAGCATCCACAAGAGCATTGCAACATCAATCTTGGCTTCCTTGGATCTGGTTGATCATGACTAGATAAAGAAGTGTTATTGCTTCTCATGACTTTAGTCACACATAGTAACTTCGCATATGTATATATATATATATATATATATTTAATCATAGTACATCTAGTTGGTGTATGTTGGTTCTGATGTCTTTAATTCTTATGATCTGCACACAACACGTTAGACCATAAAATGGTTCTTTCACAAATACTTATTGTTATCATCAAAACATAGATTGACTTATAGAGACAATTCTTGCTCTCACAATCTCCCCCTTTTTGCTGATGACAAAACCAAGTATTTTGATTGAACATTTTATACAAGGTAATCACCAAAACAAACAAATTCAGAGTTTGGAACAACAACTCCCCCTGAATGAGTTATCCTCAAAGCTTTATCTGAGATCATCTAGGATTTTATGTAATCCAAAGATATACAGAGTAACAACTTGAGTTGTCAGAACAGGAATTGAAAAGAGTTACTTCTCTATCTTGTCTTTAGGAAAACGAAGAGTCTTTAGCATCTGGACTAGTCCATCAGAACTTCCATCTTCAGATCTTCAGAACTCAGTTTTCTTTGTTGTCGTATCAGAGCTTATTACTATCTTCAGAGACATCTGAAGAATTTCTACTTTTCAGCATATTCCATTAAGCATAAGATCAGAACAGTTCTTGACTGATAGTCGTAGCCTTGCTATCAGAGACAGACATTGTCTTTAAAGGAAACTCCCCCTGAGTTTCAGACTTTGTGAAGATTTGAGATTTTACAATTTGATCTTCAGGGCAGTCTCCCCCTAATTCCTATACGTCAGATATTGGGATCTTCAGAATTATAATTCTGGGTGATATGATTTTAAACACCAACGTAGATCATGACTGTTTTGAATTTTGAACACAGGTCTTCATCTCAGAACCTTGTTAAAGTCATACTTATTAGTTTATTAAAGCTTGATTTCTGATCCGATACCAATTGAAGGTTTTAATTAAAGTGATCAATCAACGCTTGATTCTGAATCTGATACTCATGATTTAATTTTGATTTGTTACCATGTGATGTGCTGAGTCTTATACCAGAGTATGTTGAGTCTGATACCAAGTGAAGAATTTCTTCTCATACGCTTGAGATGTAATTCATTAGAATGCTGATATTGATACCAATGAAGGTATTTTGACAGTAATCCACAGCTTTGCTCTGATTGATGAGTCTGATACTGATCTTTGTGTACTGAGTCTGATTACCAATTGTTGATTTAGTCTGATACTAAATCGTTTTCATTTAGAATGGTTCTTGGTAAACATCAGAACAACTTCTTCTTGGATCTTCAATCCGGATCTTCAGACAGTTATTGACTTCTGATTTGCACAGATCTTCTAAGTGAGCATCTTGAAATGTATGCTTAGTCTTGACTACTTTCAGAGTTTTCTTACTTCTTTTCGAATTCTTCTTAGACAGCTTCTATTATATGATCATAGTTCTTCTTCTTATCCTGTCTTTAGAATGCCTAGTGAACTTGTTTAGAGTTCCTCGGATAACATCGAACAACAAACGTTAGTAGCAACACATTTTATATGAGTACTTTGTTTGAGTTCTACATGCTTTAAGGTTTCCTTCTTTCAATCAAAATTCAAATATATTTCTCCCCCTTTTTGACATCATCAAAAAGTGCTAGAGCATAAGGAAATTTAAGTATATTGAGTATATTGAATATTTGACATGATAAGGATCATAGAGTCATAGAGTTATTTAATCATATAGAAGCATTTTGACTAATTTTAGTGAGTCGCATCTATAATCAGTATGTATTTAATAGATGGAAGCCAATTGTGAAGGACGTGAACCGGTGTTCAGGTATTTTAAAAGCAATTAGGTTTACTGATTTTTCGTTATGGCAAACTTAATCTGAAGGATAATTATAAACAACCAGAATTCATTAAAAGGATTAACGGCATTTAAACATAGATAGCATAGATTAAATTAAAGAGTTAAAGAAAATAGATTGCATTAGAGAAAGGTTTAAAAAAAAACACATAGATGAAAATATAGATTGCATTACGGATGGATTTTATTAAAACATACAAATCTAGACTAGACGATGTCGCTCCCAGGATTTTCATCCAGGTACAAACGCGAGAGTGGCGCGGAAAAATAGAGTCGCCAGCCGTGTAAATTTATCCCAAGAGAGGGAAAGGGAACACCGTATAAACCTGGGGAAGAGGGAAAGGAATGGTCATCGCAACCATAGCCTGGGTTCGGGAGTCGGTTATGCGAGGGGAAGGTATTAGCACCCCACGCGTCCATCGTACTCGATGGGATGCACGCTTGTTGTCTAATCTAAGGGTGAGTTATCCTATCATCTATGGCTGTACTAAGACGGGGAAGGGGAAAACTAAGACAGACTCGGTAGGAAATCGACGTCCTAGGCCTACGTACCCCCTTTGTGCAATGGGGAATTCAGAGTCAACGTAGTTCGGACCAAGTTCTTTTTGTGTTTTTTATGAGCGACGTTAAGTTCGCGTCCGGCAGTTAGGGTCGATGCCTGTTTGCGACTCAGACGGAAAGTAACGTGCCCTTTTTGAAAATAGCCTTTAGTTTGACAATCCTAAAGGGCAAAAAGGTTTGAAGTTTGTTTGTATTTTTTAAGACAGAAGTGACTTGAGTTAGTTCATAACTTGCATTGCACCAAAGTCTAGGGCACAGGGACGAATACTTAACGAATCGTCCCAAGACAGTACGCTCGCTAAGCACTCTTGAAAGATGAGAGAAAGCCCCTCATTTCTCATTCCCCACGCTTAAGGCTCATGCGCAATACACTTTATCCTTATTAAGTGTTTTCAAGAAGTTTTGAGATGAGAAGAGAGAAGACACAAAGGAAACTCTAAACGGAAACTAAAAGTCCTAACGTTATCATGAGTGGGTGACCTACGGTTAGTGAGGTTTGACGACAACCTAAGCCTAAAGAAAAGAACAGATGAGAGACAGAAAGAGTGAGAGTGGACATGGATACTTATCCATACCCTTAAATAACTTACCTCATCCCCTGCATAAAAGGTCAGTACAAAACAGACGTAAATAACAATAAGACTAAAGGAACCCAAGCAATGGCATACAATGGTAATCAAGTGACCAATAACAATCCAACATGGCTTATGAAGTCAAAGGCACAATCCCAAAACAATGGCACAAGTGCCTTTTCAAACAGGTAACTAGATATGATCAGAGATATGCTTACAAAAAGACCTCAAATAAAAGCAATCAAACAATTAGCAAAACATCTTAGAAGATCATCAAATTAATCATCAACATATCTCAACCAGAAGCAAACATCATGTCTAAAGCTCATGCCAAAATTCAAAATAAAAGTCACTCAAACAATCATGCAAAGTCAGCTGAGAAACATGGCTCAATATGCAAAAAAGGAGGACTAAAATGCAATATGGAATGATTTTGAAAATTAGAGAAAAATATTTTAATGCAACTCAATGTGTTGGTGAAAAAATGCAAAAAGAATGAGTTAAAAAGATTTTGTATGCTATGAGAACAAAATTCTACAAGTTTAGGTATGCATGATATGAATAATTCAAAAAGAAAATAAGCAAATAATTATTTCAGATGCTAAAACTAAAATAAAATAATAAAATAAAATTTTATAAAATTTTATAAAATTATAAATATGAGGCATGAATTTTTTGGGAATTTTTTAATGCAATTATCTATTTTTAAAAATAAAAATGAAAATGCAATAACTAAATAAAAAATAAAAATAAAGAAACAACATGGGGGGTGTGTTTAGCAAAAGAAACACGTTGGAATATTGAAATGGGCCGACGGGGGTGTGTAAATAGCAGGCCCAACGTTTGAAATCCAACAGAAAAAAATAAAACAAATACAATGCAACCTCAGTCAACCCAATTGACTTACCAGGACCCTCAGATCAATCCCACGCTCACCATTTAGCCAACGCAATCTCCAAGTAGTCATGATTAACAGTCCAGACCACAAGACACACCATAATAATGATACACACGCACACACATGATTATTCAGCATACCATACATTCCCACGTGAGCAGCACATGGGTTTTTTAATTCGTTGTCACATTTCCATCCATACGATTCATCCAACGCACATGATTAAGTCAATGAAATAAAAAGTAAGCATGATAAGAGATCACGATCTGATGGTACACGATATTACGCATGGAAGAACACACATGAAATCAATTAAATAAAATAAAAAATATAAAACACATGGCAGCATGGGGACCGCACGATGGAAGTCACAGACGGTGGGGATTTCGTCTTCCTCACCCAAACCCTAATCTCGCCGGAACCCTCACTAGCCGCCGGAGCTAGGGTTCCGGCCACCTTCACCGGCCACCTGCAATGAAAAAGAACCCAGAACATGCACACGAATACACCTTCCTGACCAGAATTTCATGAGGATTTCAAATATCACATTAAAATTTGCAAACAACCATCACATAAAGCAAAACAAAAGAGAAAAGGTTTGGTTCACAAACTTGAAATTCACGCAGCAATCAATGTACACGTCCAATTTCAAAAATAAATACGTCAGAATGATCCATGGATGCCACACAACATTATACGTATTTAAAAAGAGAGTTTTATGATCATCAAAAATATCACTAACCTGAGCTTGTGCACCACGTATCCTTAGTGTTAGCTCCAGCTGATGGTTGCTTTGTGTTCTATAGATCCCAAGGATGAAGGCTGTGAAGAAATTTTGTGAAAAGCTCTTCTTGCTTGAGAGATACGAATGAGAGAAGCTTTTTTAGGGTTCACTTGAAAACTCCACCAAAATAACGTCTTCTCCCTCTAACCCTAGCACGAGTTAGCTTAAATAGGCTAGGTTAATCCACTGATCAACATTTGGGCCTTGGTAATTCTTTGTTTAATGAGTTTTGGATGATTTTAGAAAATGGCATTATGTGAGATACACCCTCTTCCATGCATGTACACCCAAATATTTCATGATGGATCACTTAAGTTTCAATTGCTAATCACACCTGAATTTGATTTGGGCCTTGAGATGTATTGGTTCATGAGTTTTCAATAATTTGGCAATTCTGAATAATGGAAAATAAGTAATGAATACACCATGGATCCACTTGATTCAAAGGCCAACAATGCTCCTTAGGGATTGTACTTTGAGGTTAGAATGTGCCTTGAAGCAATGGAATTAATTATAGGTCACTATGTCCCAAAATGCAAAAGTTGTGAAAATGGAACCCTAAAAACCACTTTGCCTTCTTTTGGTCATAACTTGAGTTTCACAAATGATATGGAGACCCACTAGTACTTGTTGGAAAGGGGAGAAAAAGATCTTCAACTTTCATGTTTAAGGAAAATTCATTTGAAGCATTCTTGATGATTAGAAATCAAGTTGAATGTGGTGTAGGAACTTGCCCAAAAAGGAAACTTTCAAATTATAGGTCATTTCCATATTTAGTAACTTTTGCACCAACCCTTGATTCTTGATAAATGGTATGAAACTTGACTCATGAAGACCATATGAGGCTGTGAGACCATATAAGTCTAAATAAAAGACTCTGCTGGGGAGCACAAGTATGAGGAACACATCCCTCCAAAATCTCCTGAGTCATGCCATCTCTGCTGAGGAAGAGAATTGGCAAAGAAAGTATCAAACCTGGCTTATGCTTCAAATGCAAATTTTTGAATTTTGGCATAATGCTCCATACGAAATGGAAATGCTACGTGCTTGAGGATGCAATACGAATGCTTATGATATGCAAAAAGGGTCCCTCCATCAAAATAAATGCCGAAGAGAAAAGATCGATTCAGCTGGGGATGACAAAAATAAATTGTCCTCTGAATCCAGGAATTCTGCTGAGAAGGATCACACCGACCGACTCTTTGGATCCACAACTTCTACCGGGGATGAAATCCAAAAGCATATGCACTCTGCCGGGGATTACACATGTCCTGAACCTGAGATTCCTCCTCTGCTGGGGGAGTTGAGAAAGAAAGCCGATAACGGAAACAGAAGTCTGTTACTGAGGATTGCTAATAACCAATGGGTTTAGAACTTGCTGGGGGAAGCCAGCCCATAATACCACCCTGCTTGGGGAAAACAGTCCATAATACCATCCTGCTTGGGGATACTGCTGAACTTAGCCTGCTGATAGGGAGAATGCCTTTACTCTCACCGTGCTGGGGATTAGAATATGACATCGTTGGTGAAAGCACGCTTCCTGACTGGATGGGGAAGATGAACACCCTGATTCTGTGGGGAAATAATGTCTTGATTTGGGGAAAATACTTCCTAAATCTCCTGCTGGGGAAGGCCTGCTCTGCTGAGGAAAGGTGCAATCTCAATGCTGGGGAGAGCCAACTGCTGGGGAAGTACTATCCTGTTGCCATCCAACCTGCCTTGTCTTTATGGTTATAAGCGGCTCTTTGAACTTTTTCACTTGCCCCAGACCACCAGGTCTAATGGAAGGAATCATCTCAAGAGGATTTTATAGAAGATCGGGCGTCCGCACTGCCCCAGGGTCTTCAAACTCTTGGAGAGATTTATCATATCTCGACATAACTGTCCCAGTCTTCATAATCCATGAAGTACATTACCTCGAAAGGGATTGTAACGACTTGAAGATACTCTGCTTTAGTATCTTGAACCTTGAAGAGGTGTTTTCAATTATCCATTTTCAGGAGTGGACAATCTCCCACGCTCTAGAGGTGGCCTGCGCCAATATGAGCTTTGAAGTGACTTTGCCCCTGATCTTAGAATGAATGCCCTAGAATAACTGAATTTCGGAGAGATTTCTCGACGTGACTGCCCCAGATTGGCTACATCTTAACACGACTTACTGGGGAGAGCCCACTCTACACTGAGTCTCTTGGCAGCATGCCCTTTGATATGATTGTCCTTCAGAATTTTCAAGCATCCCAACTTGGCAGGATCAAGCTTCTTGACTGAAGTTCACTGTGTAAGCTGCATTGATGCTTAGATACATGTATGCAAACAGAACAAGTTATTTATGAGAATGATCATTCTAATGTAACAAATATGTTAACCTTGAAGTTTTTATTGAAAATGCGACCTTGATTTTTGAATGGCAAAACAATGCGCACATGCAATACCAACAAATCTTATTAGCACAACTCATAGGAGTCAGGAACGCTGTCCTGTCGAAGTACGTTTTCCGAATAAACCCTATTTCAATTAGGACTTTTAAGGGTTGTAACGTGGTCTGGTTCACGGTTTCAGAAAAAAGGATTTATGGCTCAAAATTTATCGGTGCCCACCCACTCTTCGTGATGTTCTCCAGTCTTATGTTCAGTTAATCCGACACAAACACTCATCTCTCAAAAGGTTTACGATCGTTAAGGGACCCATGCCACTAATGGTTTGATGCCTAAGGAAGTTTTGGAGTGACAGTCACCCCTTTTTGTCTTTAATCACACGAATTTGTTCTTATCGAGGATTTTCTCTTGTAATGTTTTTCGCTTTTTCTTTATTTTGCTTTTTTTGATCCCTAATTTTTGCCTGGACTGACTCTTTTGAGTTTTTTTCGATTTTGAAGTCCAGCGGGATGCCTTGACTTTTGCCTAAGTCACTTGTTCACAAGTTTTGACTTAGCGGGCTTTTCTTTTTTATTCCCCTTTTTGAACAAAGCGTGTGACACTGGTTGTCTTACTTGCTTAAAAGGGTTGTGACTGCCTCACTCCTTAGATAGCCATCGTGGTTTCACATCCCTTGACCTCTTGACGGTGGGATGGAAGGTAATGGTTCCTTGGATGCACACTCTCCTTGAAATTTGAACGCTCGGTCAAACTGACTGACGCCTACCCTGCCCCTGGGTTAAGTATGAGGGTATTTTTGCACGAAAGAAACTCCTACTTCAAGGCTCGAAGGGGTTAAGAGGGTCTATCTCCCTTATATCTCCAGTGTTTAGGGGCTTGCAACAATGCCTGTATATCCTCAACAGGGTTCCATCCTTGAACATACAACCAGAGATTTTGCGTTATCGTCTCATCATCCTCCCTCAAGAGTTTTAAACAAGAAAATTGGTATTGTAGTGCATATAAACATTAAGAGTGAACACGAATGGATTACTTCAAGAAAAACATACTCATTGCATTAATATCATCATAACAAAAATAAACAAGTCTTACATGCATACGGTGCTTTAACAAGAAATAAAAAACTACAAATGAAAATGCGGTAAAGAAGCTGAAGATTGCCATTGCTGAGGAAGCTTAATTCTGTCTGGACGTACTTGCAGACTGAGTGTTCATTTGAGAAAGGAGGCCTCCATTGATGTACATATCATCTTCAGTGAATATAATGATCTCTAAGTCTACCAGGTCTTGCACCTTGTGTTGGAATACATTACACTTATCAATCGTATGCCCAAACATTCCCGAGTGGAACTCGCACCTAGCAGTCATGTCATAATCCGGAGGAATAGGGTATGGTATCGGCGTGGTACTCCTCTTTTGAATCAGAGAGTTCTTGAGCAGACGAGCAAACAACTGACTATAAGGGATAGGAATAGGATCAAATATCCTCTTGGGCCTTCTTGGTCTCGGTTGCCCCTGTTGCTGATAATTCTGCTGCAGGTGCTGATTTGGGCGCCTCACCTGCGCTTGCACTTTCCTTTCCACATTTGGCTGAGGCACAAACAAAGGTTGCTGATGTAGAGCTTCTGCAGCAAAAGGTTGTGGAGAAAGTCCATGACATGAGGTGGATCCTGCAAAGAGGGGAGGAGTCTCCACTTCTTTTGCAACAACTGGGGTAAAATCACCTTGTATATTCACGCCGCCCGACGTGAACTCAATTGCCCCTGCATCAATCAAATCCTGGACTTGATGCTGAAAGGCCCTACATTTTTCCACAGTATGCCCTGGTGCCCCAGAATGGAAATAACAATGGGCTCTGGCATCATAGCCTGGTGGAGGATTACTAGTGAGAGGAGCCAAAGTCCTTTTCTGTACCAGTTGCAACTGAAGGAGATGCTGCAATAGTCGAGAATATGGCATAAGGAGCGGATGAAAAACTCTTTCAGACTTCTTCTGTCTCTGTGTACACTTTTTGCCCTTGGGCTTCTCTTGGGAGCCAAGACCTAGCTGCTGTTGGGAAAATTCTGGAACTTCCGCTTGTGGGAGAGATTCACGAGGTAATCCACGATTTAAATCAGATTCCAAAGAGATGGGAGGAGTAAGGATCTCTGTTGTGGAAGCGGGCACAGGACTGTCTTCCTTCTTCAACACCCTATTCAAAATTTCCATGGCCAAACCCATCTGAGTCTTCATCTGATTGACCTTCTCCCTTAGCATCTTCTGGTCTTGCATGAGAGTTTGCATATTCCCCATAAGCTGCCCTATCTGGCCTCGCATTTCCCTCAACTCAGCTTGAACTTGCTCCATGATCAACTCTTGAATGGCCTGAGGAGTTAAGTCTGCAATTCTGAGATTGGAACAAGATAAGAATACCGGAGATAAACACCTGTTATGCATAATGATTATGCAAAATGATTATGAATATGCAAATGCAAATGAACATGTTTGAATATTCGCAGGGCGATCCACCCCTTGATTCCAGTTTAACAACAATATAGAATGAAACTCCTGCTCTTATATTAAGAAAACCAGAGGAAAACCAAATGTCAACAATCACAAATCCAAGATAACAAGTCTGAACACAATAATCATAGATCCCAACCAACAAGCCTGGTGGTCCAAATAATGAAAGAAAATAGAAAACTACGGCATGTCATCAAAATCCACAAGTGTCAATCCCCCCCATCCATTATGCTTTCTGCTCCAGTCTTGAATTTCCTTGAACAGCTTTTTGGTGTCGGGGTGCTTCGGTCTCTGAATTAGCTCTTGAATGAGAACGTCTCTCCTATGCATGATCCCTTCCAAGTATCGGCAATGCAACTCCCAAGCATCTTCTCCAGAAACACCATCCATGCTAGGGCCCTCACTTCTAGGTCTCTTCACTTCAGCTTGGATCTTTAGTTCCTCTATGGAGGCTATGGCTTCATTGAGTCGACCTTCGACTGCTTGTCTCTTGAATACCCTTGACAGGATCTCAGCGTCTTTCTTCTTGAGTTTCAACTCCAATTGGTCAATCTTAGCTAGATAATCGTCTTCCTTTCGCTTATTCTCAGTCATTGCAGTGTCTCGGTGAGCATTGAACCTGTGAATTTTTAATAAAGCCTTGTCCAACTCTTCCTTCTTAGACTCAAGAACCTTACTGATACCGTCTAGAGCTTGTTTCAACCTTTGTCAGGATGCAACCTTGTCAGCTAGCTCCTTTTCTGCCTAAAACGAGAAGCTCTGTCTTCAACTTGGCAATATGAACAGCTTCACCCCGTTCATGTTTCAACTGGTAAATCTCTCTTAGTAGCTCACTGTTTTCTTCTCGCAGCTTTTCCTTTTCAGCCCACAACTTGTTAAACTTCTCTATCTCAACTGTGGTAGGAGGCTCAATCAGCAAGGGGTAAGATGGTGGTTCTACCGGGAAGGGAAGAAGCTCCTCTTCTGCTCTCTTCTTAATCCACTCTTTATAGGAAGGGAAAGCCCGGTTGTTACATTTCCTGAATGAAGTTTTTCCCTTCTTGGTCACCTGCTTCCAAGCATTCACAATCTTCCTTATCATCTCTTGATCCCTAGTACCATTGAAGAATAAGGACTCTCTGACATCTCGCTCTTCAGGTGGATCATTCAAAGGATAACCAAACTGCCTGATAACAAGGGAAAGATTATAGTTAATTCCACCTCTTCTCCCTATCAAGGGTACATTAGGGAATTCTCCACACTTGCAAATAATCTCTATTCCCAGCAAGTCACGGTTGAACCAGACAATGTTGTCAGCAGTCAAGCCCATTAACCTCTTTGACCACTTCAGAGAATCTTTCGTATCAACGAAGGCGCCAGCTTCGGGGAGATGGCTTAGAAACCAAGTAGATAAGAGCGGTGCACAGCAACTCACAGTTCTTCCACGCCTATTTTCATTCTTGTAGTGGACTGAGTGATACACATCACCTAGCAAGGTAGGTATAGGATTCTTTGAAATAAAGATTCTGACAGCATGCATATCCACCAGATCAGGAACATTGGGAAATAGGACAATCGCATAGATGCACATAGCCAGAATAGCTTGGAAAGCAGTCCAATTCTTCTCTTTAACATGTATGCAAGTTTGATCAAACAAGAACTTCAATAAGAAACCCTTAGCTCCTTGTTTTTCCTCAATATTACTGCAGAGAATGGATTCACCAATATGAAGAGCAATAGCCATTTCTTTTATCCCGGGGTGTTCTTTAGAAAAGAACACTATGTCATGCCTGATGGGGATTCCCAAAATAAATGAGAACTCCTCCAACGTTGGGGCCAAGATGTAGTCTGGGAAAGTGAAGCAACACAAAGACAGATCGTAAAACTGAAGAAGTGTATGAATGGCATCCTTCTCATACTTGGAGATATTGTAGACAAACTTAAGAAGTCACCCATACCCTCCACTGAACTCTGTACGAACTCCGGGACCAGCCATACTAATCAGCTTGTGAATCAACGTCAAGGTCGGATCTGGGAACGAATAGGCAACAATCTTCTTTCTATGGACATCCATGCCAAGGTAACCTCAGAAAACCGGAATCAAGAGTAAGATGCAAGCCCTGAAAAATGTCAAACATGTCAGAATGCAAGAAAAATGATATGCTCATGCAAACATGGGATCAAGCCAACACTGCTGGATGTGCTATACTGTTAACTGAACGAGAACCACAACTCAGAAAACCAAAATTCCAAAATACCGAACCACTGAGATAACCAGGAACCCAGATAATCAAACATTGATGAGAAATCCAGAAAAACTGGGTAGGTTGAAGGTTTTGGTTACCTGTAAACCTGCAAACACCCATCCCCTCTCACGTGTGGGTACTAGGATGTTCAGTATCCCGGGCTCTCAGGTCGAGAAATGATGATACGTTCACCATTTCTGGTTTGGCATCATCATCAATCGAGGAGGCCTCAACTGATTCTCCAAAACGGAAGGTCCTCAGCTTCTGGCACTGAGGTCGAGAAACAATAGTACATTCATCCCTCGGGGTACAGTACTATCATCAATCGAGGAGTGCCTCCACTGATTCTCTTCAAAAGATAGGGGCCATCATATGCGAGTTCCAAAGTGGGCCCTCGGGTACGAATAGGTTTGCCACAGGATATGGTCTGCCACTGTCACCACTAAAGAGGGATGTTTCCACTAAGGTCCTTGATGATCGGTCACCAGAGTCGACAGCTCTCTAGATCGACATCCTAACATGCACAAGACACACACGTTAGAATGCGTCCCAAGATAGCCTCGTCTGGTTGTGAATTTCATGAACACACAAACGTACCAAGCGGGCACGTAGGTCCCACTACTCTCCACTCTAGTCCTAGGGTGTACTCAAGCCTGGGTATTGGGCTTATCTCTCAGAACAACCCAACCTACAAAACAGAAACAGCCAACACAACACAGTAATATCCAGTATGACAGTAATAAAAATGAAATGCAATGCAGAAAATGCGGTAAAAATAAAATACAATAAATAAAGCAAAACAAAAAACAAAAACACCCAAAGAGAACAAAGACAAGCAAACGCTAGGATTGACTCGCTTAGGGATGGACCAGCACAGGTCAACCAGAGTCGCCAGCTGTCGATCCCAGGATTTTCATCCAGGTACCAACGCGAGAGTGGCACGGAAAAGCAGAGTCGCCAGCCGTGTAAATTTATCCTAAGAGTGGGAAAGGGAACACCGCATAAACCTGAGGAAGAGGGAAAGGAATGGTCATCGCAACCATAGCCTGGGTTCGGGAGTCGGTTACGCGAGGGGAAGGTGTTAACACCCTACGCGTCCATCGTACTCGATTGGATCCATGCTTGTTGTCTAATCTAAGGGTGAGTTATCCTATCATCTATGGCTGTACTAAGACGGGGAAGGGGAAAACTAAGACAGACTCGGTAGGACGTCGACGTCCTAGGCCTACGTACCCCCTTTGTGCAATGGGGAATTCAGAGTCAACATAGTTCGGACCAAGTTCTTTTTGTGTTTTTTATGAGCGACGTTAAGTTCGCGTCCGGCAGTTAGGGTCGATGCCTGTTTGCGACTCAGACGGAAAGTAACGTGCCCTTTTTGAAAATTGCCTTTAGTTTGTCAATCCCGAAGGGCAAAAAGGTTTGAAGTTTGTTTGTATTTTTTAAGACAGAAGTTACTTGAGTTAGTTCATAACTTGCATTGCACCAAAGTCTAGGGCACAGGGACGAATACTTAACGAATCTTCCCAAGACAGGACGCTCGCTAAGCACTCTAGAAAGATGAGAGGAAGCCCCTCATTTCTCATTCCCCACGCTTAAGGCTCGTGCGCAATACACTTTATCCTTATTAAGTGTTTTCAAGAAGTTTTGAGATGAGAAGAGAGAAGACACAAAGGAAAATCTAAAGAGAAACTAAGAGTCCTAACGTTATCATGCGTGGGTGACCTACGGTTAGTGAGGTTTGACGATAACCTAAGCCTAAAGAAAAGAACAGATGAGAGACAGAAAGAGTGAGAGTGGACATGGATACTTATCCATACCCTTAAATAACTTACCTCAGCCCCTGCATAAAAGGTCAGTACAAAACAGACGTAAATAACAATAAGACTAAAGGAACCCAAGCAATGGCATACAATGGTAATCAAGTGACCAATAATAATCCAACATGGCTTATGAAGTCAAAGACACAATCCCAAAACAATGGCACAAGTGCCTTTTAAAACAGGTAACTAGATATGATCAGAGATATGCATACAAAAAGACCTCAAATAAAAGCAATCAAAGAATTAGCAAAACATCTTAGAAGATCATCAAATTAATCATAAACATATCTCAACTAGAAGCAAACATCATGTCCAAAGCTCATGCCAAAATTCAAAATAAAAGTCACTCAAACAATCATGCAAAGTCAGCTGAGAAACATGGCTCAATATGCAAAAAAGGAGGACTAAAATGCAATATGGAATGATTTTGAAAATTATAGAAAAATATTTTAATGTAATTCAATGTGTTGGTGAAAAAATGCAAAAAGAATGAGTTCAAAAGGTTTTGTATGCTATGAGAAAAAAATTCTACAAGTTTAGGTATGCATGATATGAATAATTCAAAAAGAAAATAAGCAAATAATTATTTCAGATGCTAAAAATAAAATAAAATAATAAAATAAAATTTTATAAAATTATAAATATAAGGCATGAATTCTCTGGGAATTTTTTAATGCAATTATCTATTTTTAAAAATAAAAATGAAAATGCAATAACTAAATAAAAAATAAAAATAAAGAAACAACATGGGGGGTGTGTTTAGCAAAAGAAACACGTTGGAATATTGAAATAGGCCGGCGGGGGTGTGTAAATAGCAGGCCCAATGTTTAAAATCCAACAGAAAAAAATAAAACAAATACAATGCAACCTCAGTCAACCCAATTGACTTACTAGGACCCACAGATCAATCCCACGCTCACCATTTAGCCAACACAATCTCCAAGTAGTCATGATTAACAGTCCAGACCACAAGACACACCACAATAATGATACACACGCACACACATGATTATTCAGCATACCATACATTCCCACGTGAGCAGCACATGGGTTTTTTAATTCGTTGTCACATTTCCATCCATACGACTCATCCAACGCACATGATTAAGTCAATGAAATAAAAAGTAAGCATGATAAGAGATCACGATCTGATGGTACACGATATTACGCATGGAAGAGCACACATGAAATCAATTAAATAAAACAAAAAATATAAAACACATGACAGCATGGGGACCGCACGATGGAAGTCACGGACGGTGGGGATTTCGTCTTCCTCACCCAAACCCTAATCTCGCCGGAACCCTCACCAGCCGCCGGAGCTAGGGTTCCGGCCACCTTCTCCGGCCACCTGCAATGAAAAAGAACCCAGAACACGCACACGAATACACCTTCCTGACCAGAATTTCACGAGGATTACAAATATCACATTAAAATTTGCAAACAACCATCACATAAAGCAAAACGAAAGAGAAAAGGTTTGGTTCACAAACTTGAAATTCACGCAGCAATCAATGCACACGTCCAATTTCAAAAATAAATACGTCAGAATGATCCATGGATGCCATAAAACATTATACATATTTATAAAGAGAGTTTTATGATCATAAAAAATATCACTAACCTGAGCTTGTGCACCACGTATCCTTAGTGTTAGCTCCAGCTGATGGTTGCTTTGTGTTCTATAGATCCCAAGGAGGAAGACTGTGAAGTAATTTTGTGAAAATTTCTTCTTGCTTGATAGATACGAATGAGAGATGCTTTTTTCGGGTTCACTTGAAAACTCCACCAAAATAACGTGTTCTCCCTCTAACCCTAGCATGAGTTAGCTTAAATAGGCTAGGTTAATCCACTGATCAGCATTTGGGCCTTGGTAATTCTTTGTTTAATGAGTTTTTGATGATTTTAAAAAATGGAATTATGTGAGATACACCCTCTTCCATGCATGTACACCCAAATATTTCATGATGGATCACTTAAGTTTCAATTGCTAATCACACCTTAATTTGATTTGGGCCTAGAGATGTATTGGTTCATGAGTTTTCAATAATTTGGCAATTCTGAATAATGGAAAATAAGTAATGAATACACCATGGATCCACTTGATTAAAAGGCCAACAATGCTCCTTAGGGATTGTACTTTGAGGTTAGAATGTGCCTTGAAGCAATGGAATTAATTATAGGTCACTATGTCCCAAAATGCAAAAGTTGTGAAAATGGAACCCTAAAAACCACTTTTCCTTCTTTTGGTCATAACTTGAGTTTCACAAATGATAGGGAGACCCACTAGTACTTGTTGGAAAGGGGAGAAAAAGATATTCAAATTTCATGTTTGAGGAAAATTCATTTGAAGCATTCTTGACGATGAGAAGTCAAGTTGAATGTGGTGTAGGAACTTGCCCAAAAAGGAAACTTTCAAATTATAGGTCATTTCCATATTTAGTAACTTTTGCACCAACCCTTGATTCTTGATAAATGGTATGAAACTTGACTCATGAAGACCTTATGAGGCTGTGAGACCTTGAAAACCTTGAAGAGAACCTCAAAATTTCACAGTTGACTTCCCTTCTCACTATTGACTTTTCCCCAATTCTCCTGATTCCCAATCCATTGGCCAATTGAACTTCTCATGAACCAAACTGATGGACAATCTTCCATTCCTAGATACTCAGGGACCCAAGGAATACCATGGAATCAAGTCTTGCCCAAAAAATCAGAAATAAACTGACTTCATAGCAAACCCTAATCTGGGTACCCTCAGTCTAGGAGGAAATAGCACAGTCTCCAAATCCAAATTCCTCTGAATATGATGTGTATCCTCTCCAACAAAGATAAGATATGCCATTTGGTGATGATAAAAACTCAAGAAGCTTGCCCATTGTAGCAATAAACCTAAGAATCTCAAAACCCTAATTTTTGCACTGGTTGGGAGAGAGTGATCCACAATACAAGGACTCTTGCTTGACCCTTTGAAGAACATCTTCTCCTCTTGAACTTGACTCAGGCACCTTGACCCCATGCTAAAAACCAATGATATGCACACATGATAATGTAAAAATGCAATGAAACATAAGCCAGTTAGTACTAAAGATAAGGAGGGCAAATTTTGGGGTGTTACAGACGAAACTGGTTCTTATAGGTTAGACAGAAAGGAGCTTAGGGAAGATGAGGAAAGACTTTCAGAGTTAACTGAGCTTGAGGGAAGTGAAGTTTCTTCTGTTTGAGTCATTGCAAGCTTCTTGTGTTTTACTATTTCTTCTGAGATCCATTCATGGAACTCGTTCCAGACATTTATTACTTCCATAGGATTTACACAAGAACTAGAAGCATCGACAAGGGTTTGAATCCTTGAGATTGTATTGTCTTTGAACGGTGCAAGAACGCTATTCGTGGTTCTTAATCTCTTAGAAGAATGTTCTTCCTCAATAACGGCTTTTCTTCCTACCTTCCAATCTGAGAGTTCTTGAAGAACATCAGTGAAAATTTTCATGTTAATCCAAACACTGATATCTTCGTCCTTGATTTTTCTCAGATAGTTTCCGAATTCTGCCTCATTGTATGTAGCAAATTTTGGAAAGCCTATAACTGAAACTTTGGGGGTTAGAGTCAGTTCTCTAAAACTTGAATTATCTAAACTTGCCTCTTCCTTCAAAAGATTCTTAAACCTAAGAATATTTCCAGTGCTTTTAAACAGCTTCCAAGATTCTCCTTCATTAATTAGAATGTCATCAACTAATCCTGATTCAACTAAAATGTCAGAGATAAGTCTTCCATAGGGAATGAGACCACATTCATGATCAGAACTAGTTCTGTAGCTTCTGATGGCATCCTTGAGAAGCTTGAAGAGGATTGAGGGAATGTGTATTTTAATTCCTTTTAGTAGAAGGAATAGAACGCATTTTTGAGTATCGTTTAGTTGTTCTGAGGAGAGATGATGAAAGACATTCTCTTGCAGAATTTTAAACCAGACTTGAATTGATTTTTTTAGGTTTTAGAAGGTTTGATTTTCTGATAAAGCTTTATCTTTGAAGATAGAGAACATCACCTTAGCCTCATTCTCTTCATTGAGTAAGTTCCTGGAGATTCTGAATCCGTCATTTTCATTCAGCAAGAGATCTGCGATAGTCTTTTCAGAGATGAAGATTTTTCTTCCGAATACGAAAGAGACAATGAGATTTTTGGATGTAGTTGCATGAGTCCAGAAATCTTTGATTAGATGATCATAGGTTGGTCCTTCTAGCCTTTTGAAGTAGTTTTTCCAACTTTGGGTTTCCAGTGAGGGAGCAATGTCGCATCCGTTTGATTTCAGATTGTTGAAGTTAACAATAGTTTCTGACAGAACCTTGAGATTGTTAACTGGGATTTGAGTGGTAGAGAGAATTGAGGCATTTTGTGAGGCAAAAGCCATTTTAGAGATAATAAGGAGATAAAAGGTAATTAGGCTGAAGATTTGGATGAGTAAGAGATGTGTAGTTATCTTATGCTTTTATAGATGGGACACTAGGATAAATTTTGTGGAGAGTTTTAAACTGCATCGATTGATTTTACAAGAAGCACTAAGTAGCGTGGAAAAGTGGGTTAACGATTAATCAAGAATCATAACCCTAAAAAGTAGTGACGAAGCCGCTAGATAATTATGATCGGCGAGCAGTTTTATAATTTCTAGTTAATCCCAAAAAGATCCTAATTATTGGTAAATAATTAATGAAATTAAACAAGGGTATCGTGAACTTAAATCAATCATTAAAGCATTTCTTAATTAGAGTACTTTAGTAATTGGGCAAGAGAATACACATCAAGTTTAGATCATAAGGGCATAAAAAGAGGGATCCTAGAAAAACTTGTGATCTTATGAAAAGCTTAACTTCTATCTAGACAAAGAAGGTTATAGGTTAACAGAACTCGGGAAGAATCTTCTCAGTCATTCCATTTCTTCTGCAATGACTAACCACTCCTTGAAGATCAAGAATATGAGAGATGACCCTACAATAGGGAACTTGGTAGATTGTGTCTTCCATTGACATGTTAATTTCTTCCTTTAGATGATTGTACATGGATTGAGGTAGGTTTATTTTGATTCTAGATATTAAAAAGAAAATAAACAATCTTTCCATGTCAGATAACCATCCTCCTCCTCTTTCTCTCGGTCTAAAGTTTGTTACCATCAGATTGTACCAATCTTTAGCAACTGGAGTGAGAGTGCAAGGTTGAGTGGGATGCCCCTTTGTTTTGAAAGTGACGTGCAGATGCCTGTCGAAACTATGGTTGTTGAAATTTCTTTCCACAGTCACACCATCTTCAACACACCTAATGGCTTTAGCTATGATGGTGGGGTTGATCAAGACAGGACATCCAGCAACTACTGACAAAATAGTATTTTTGCCATAGTCATATTCAAGTACACGTGCATTTGCCCAGAATTCAGTTACAAGAGAAGGGAAGACAGGTCCAACAAGCATGTCGAAGTAGTTTTCCCAATTCTGAAATACGATACCAGAGAGAATACTAGTTTTGTTGAGTTGTGGTAAAAGATTTAGATCAAACGTGAATTCCTTTAGAAGCTCTAGATCGGAAATTTCTCCTCGGATATTGTGTGAAGACATTTCGAGCAGGAAACGAAGAAGAGAGTTCTAACCTACTAGATAGTGATTCTTACTAGAAGGGGAGTAGGGTTGTGAGGAGAACTTATTAGTGATGGTTATTTATCACGCTAGGAACACGCGAGCTCATCATTTCCTAGACAAGCTATGAATAGCTATGACAGTTAGTTGACAGGACATGTGATAGACTTAAGTTGTCGTATGCCTAAGGTTAGAGATAAGGTAGCTGACACACGTGTAATGATGATTGTCTTGGAAATCATAAATACTTGATAATATTACCATAAGTTTAAAAAAATAAAAAATTAATGAGTGACACCATACCTTAGGGATGCTTAACCTTTTGAAGAGAATCTTTTGCTGAAAGCATTTCTTTATGACTTCTGAATCTTTGAGCATCTTTCTGATTCTGCCTATTTCCGAGTAAGCTGTAGATGTTTCTTGGGTTCTTCAAGATACGCTTGTCTTCTGACTTCTGAAGAAAAAGAATATTTTCTTGGCGTGTGATCCTAGTTGAATTACAACTTTCTCTCTTTTCTTGTTCAACCTTGTCCATCAACTTCCTAGGTTATAGCAACTGAGATTAAAACTTAACGTGATCAGAGTGATCACTTGATCAGAACTTAGCCAATTACATGCAATCCTTTTGGTAAGGCGATGTAATGAGTGTTCTGAAGGAAAAATTGTCACTCATATGCGTGGGAGCAGTATGGAGTGAAGAGTAAATTCCATTTGATGACCCCATTCATAAGCAATAGATTACATCTATTTTTTATTGCTTCTCACTTCTCATTTCCTTGATCCATAGAACCTGTTTAGTTCTGATACAGTTCTTAAGATATGGATCTGAATCTTTAAACGACAAGCTTTGAGAATTGGTTGAGTTCTCCTTTCATAGCCTGAATTCAGTTTGCGTTTGTGAGAGTTTCTTTTCTTTAAAAGATGGTTAATTTCGCACGATTAGTGAGAACCTTTGAGAGGTAATTCAAGGAGGAATTGACATATCAACATCTGACTTGTTCCTCAAGGTTGTTTCAGAACTTGTTCAGAACCAAAACATCATCACACCCCATGTGTACATTACCAGACATGGTTTGCATGAGCCTTCTTGTTCTCACAATGATGATCAACTTATTTGGGGTTGTTTACACATATCTATGAGTTAACTGATTTCTCCAAATGAACATCATTAACGACATCTTTTAAGACAGTAGTTGGAGAACCTAGATGTCTGGAATGATAGCATTTAGTTTCATAGCTCAAGTGGTTCTAAGAACACTTGATCTGATGAAAATCAGATTATCAACATTTGATTTTTACTAGGATGATTTCAAGTTGTTGGAGCTTGATCACTGAACCAGTTAAAGCTTAAGAGTTCGTTCAGAATCAAGTATTTACTGAATCTTTGGGATTCAGTTCTTCATCGAATCTTTTGATCATTCCAGATTCTGTCATTGAATCATTTCTAATAATTTGAATTTTTCAGATTCTGATTTTAACATATTTCTTTCTGAAATTCAAGGTCTTAGAACAATAATCTTTCTTCTTTACGTGAAGAGATTCAGAATGAGCTTTAAACGAGAAATTCAAGGGTGGACCTAATCCGTTTCTTGAAAACATCTCAAAAACTCATAAAGAATTAATCTTCAGCAAACAAGATTTCTTGCTTTCTGATGATTCATCTTTTAAGCATATACGTGGTTTTATCCACACGTAATTTCTAGGATGAGCATTCACTAGATACTACTGCCTTTTATCCGATGAATTTATCTTATCAGCTGATTCTTCAATTTTAGTGAGGCTTCATCTAGAATCAGTGAACTACTCACGAAGTAATCAGATTAATTACAATTTTGTACACAGTCAACTGCTGAACTGTTACAGAATTTGTAAGTGGATTTCAATCTCACAAAGAGTACTTCTACGCACCACATCAGGATCTTTTTCTGACACTGTTAAGTGTTTGATGTAAATCAATAATAGAACTGGAGCTATGATATCAATTGAAGGTGCGAGAAAGACACAAGAAATGGGGGGTTTGAATTGTGTATTTACTCTTTTCGTAACTTTTTGTATCTTGTTAAAGAGACTCTCAAGAACCTTCAATATTCGCTGAGAGATTCTGATCTCTTAACTATGGAACATGAGAACCATACAAGTTCTGATCATAGGATACGATACTCAGAACATGCAATGCGGAAGCATATCAGAGATAGGCTGCAAGGTTCTGACTTTGCTTAATATGAGGTTCTGATAGACAATGCAGAAACATAGATAGAGATACTAAGCAATAGAGTAAAGGACACACGATATATCCTGGTTCACCAAGCGGGCTAATCCAGTCTACCCTCCTCAGGTGATTTCGCCTTTAACACAAGGACTTAATCCACTATAATCAAATCATGATTACACTTGCACGGGCAACAGCCGGTGACTAACCACTTGTACATCCGCACTGTGACTAACAACACAATGAACCGTTCAGGGATTCAACTGAATGAATATAACGAACATTGACCTGCAGGTTCCAATCTCTTTAAGATCTACTGCTAGGCTTTTTCAGCTAGACGTTCAGGGATTCAAATTAATGAATATAATGCTACTGGCCCTATTTCAGGATTTTCCACTATGACACCCAACCATTGTCATCTCAAGTATCTGATCACCACGTGATCTACTCAAGGGCCTCAACTCACAGCTGAACCGTTCAGGGATTCAATTTAATGAATATAACGTTCACTTGAGGAGTCTCAATTCATTTAGTTGAATTGGCAGACTGGAGATTACAAATTGTGCTTCTTAATAAGCAAGTTTCTCCTAATTTTAAATACAAAGAACACACACATGTGTTCAAGCAAGTTTTGAGCAATCAACTCCTTGCTTTCCTAAGAAACTACAAAGATGTATTTAGATATTACAATTGTTGACATCTTGTAGATCTTCTTCTTCTTCGTCTTCTGGTTGAGCAAGCTTTGAGCAACAACTCCTTGCTTCAGATCTTCAATGTAGTCTTGATGAGAAGGTAGGTTGATCACTTGACAGATCTTCAATGCTGTCTTCTTCATCAACAACTTCTGTTTGATTGTTGTTGTTGTGTTGATTTGTCTTCTTGAGTTTCAACAACAATCGCCATTAGTGAAATAATGATAGCTCTGAATATGTTAAGTGTTACAACGAGAACTCATCATTGTTGTTATCTTCACAATGACTTGGTCAATTTTGTAGATGAACATTCAGTTCATGATTCTACAAGTGATCGACACATCAGAAGCAAAAACTCTTTCCATTAAATAGCCAGTAGAAATATAGCCGTTAGAGAATATTGTTGGTTGTTTGGAAAAGAGACGTTGTGATATAATGAGTTGTACTGACACATCTTCTTTTGCAGAGGAGGAAGTGACCAGACATCTTTTTTTGGGAAGTGTGTGCATTTAACTCACAACGGTAATATTTAGACTTCGAAACTTCAGTGGCTTCTGATGTTAATTTGATGAAGCATGAGTGGAGTCTTTATAGCAGAATATCTGATGCTTCAAGTCTTCCGTTAATTGAAGAAATCCATTAGGAATCAGTCTTCAAAACTTCAGCACATGGTCTTTAAGAGCGTTATCCTTTTCTACTTTAAGTCTTCTGAATCTTCAGAGCCTGTCGTCAGAGTCTTCAGAACTTCTTGTTTGAAACCTTGATCTTAAGAACTCGTCAGTCTTCATATTCTTTTGTCTCTTCGCTTTTCATTCTTTTGCTTTTTGATCCCTAATTTTTGCCTGGACTGATTCTTTTTTTGAGTTTTTCGATTTTGAAGTCCAGCGGGATGCCCTAACTTTTGCTTAAGTCACTTGTTTTCAGGTTTCGACTTAGCGGGCTTTCTTTCTTTCTCTTTTTTTTTGAACAAATCGTGTGACATGGGTTGTCTGACTTGTTTGAAAGGGTTGTGACTGCCTCACTCCTTGATCGATGAGGGATAACCATTGTGGTTCCACGTCCCTTGACCTCTTGATACGCGAGGAAAGAAAGGAAATGGATCCTCAGATGCACACTTCTTTTGAAATTTGAACACCCGGTCAAACTAACTGATGCCTACCCTGCCCCTGGGTTAAGTGTGAGGGGTGTTTTTTTTCTTTTTTTCTTTTTTTTTTACGAAAGAAATTCCTACTTCACTCGCTTATATCTCCAGTGTTTAGGGATTTGAAATAATGCCTGTATATCCTCAACAGGGTTTTATCCAAAAGCACACAACCAAAGATTTTGCGTTCTTCACTTCATCATCCTCCCTCAAGAGTACAAGACAAGAAAGTTGGTATTGCAATGCATAGAAACATGATATGAGTGCATAAGAGTAAATTACTTCGAGAACAACACATTCATTGCATTAAATTCATCATTCAAAACACAAACAAGTTTTTACATGCAGACAGTGTTTAAACAAACAAATGAAAGCTACATATGAAAATGCAGTAAAGAAAGCCGAAGATTGCCATTGTTGAGGAGACTTGACTCCGTCTGGACTGGTTGATTCTGATGACGCTCTTGCGATCTGGTGCTCACTCTGACAAAGAAACTTCACCTCATGGGGGTACCATCTGGGGTGATGACCTTTGAGTCGATCAAATCTTTCACCTTGTGTTAGAATGCGTTACAATTATCAATTGTATGCCCAAACGTTCCTGAGTGGAAATCGCACCTAGCATTCGTGTCATAGTCTAGAGGAATAGGGTACGACACTGACATAGTACTCCTCAGCTGGATCAGAGAGCTTTTGAGCAAGCGAGCAAACAACTGACTATAAGGAATAGGAATAGGATCAAATATCCTCTTGGGCCGTATTGGTCTGAAGTGCCCCTGCTGCTGACAATTCTGCTGCTGATGCTGATTTGGACGCCCCATCTGCCCCTATATTTTCCTTTCCACACGAGGCCCAAACAAGTGTTGCCGACGTAGAGCTTCTGCAACATAAGGTTGTGGAAGAGATCCATGACGCGAGGTGGATCCTAGGGAAAAGGAAGGAGTCCCTATTTCCTTTGCAACAATGGGAGTAAAATCACCTTGTTTACCAGTGCTGACTGATGTGAACTTGATTTCCCCTGAATCAATGAGCTCTTGGACTTTATGCTTGAACCTTGTACAATTCTCAACATTGTGACCAGGTGCCCCAGAGTGAAACTCACATCTAGCATTAGCATTAGATCCCAGAGGAAGCTTTGTGGGCAGAGGTCCCAAACTAAAATGTTCAACCAGTTTGAGCTCGAGCAAATAAGAAAGAAACTGCGCATACGGCATTGGAATGGGATCAAAATTCCTCTTAGTCCCCTCTGACTTAGGATCCTCTTGAGGAGCAGGAAATGATTGCTGATGAAAAAGCTCTAAAACTTCAGTTTGTGGAAGAGATTCACGAGGCAATCCATGATCTAGAGCAAATCCCAAAGAGACGGGAGGAGTAAGGACCTCTGTTATGGAAGCGAGCACATGGTTGTTTTCCTTCTTTAACACCTTATTCAAGATTTCCATAACTAGGCTCATCCGAGTCCTCATCTGATTGACTTCCTCTATTAGCAGTTTCTGACCCTGGGACATAGCCTGCATATCTTTCCCAAATTGCCTCATCTGAATCTTTATTTGAATCACTTCTGCACAGAGTTGTTCCATGGCTATCCTCTAATTTTCACAGGTTGAGTAGTGGCGGTAGGTCAAGCTGTCAATTCTGAAGATAATGCCAAGTCAGAATGAGAAATCTACTCCTGAGTACCTGCTACGCGTATGAGTATGGAAATGCAATGCAAATGCCATGTTCGGATATTTCCAAGGAATCATTCTGTTTTTCTTCAAGTTTTTTTTCGTACAAACCATAAGAAAAAGATGGAAATGTTATGCAGCTAGTCTCAAAATTAATATCCCTTGGAAATACAAGAACATGTATGCGAAAATGATGATGCAGACGCAACAAACATGGGATCAAGGCTTCCATAAAGCTCTGTACTACTGTGCTGATGACTGAATAGGTTCAAAATTCTACGCTGAAGAGAATATCGGAATATCAAAATATCCGAATAACCAGAATATCAGGCTGATAAGTCCACACTGATAAGAAAACCAGAACACCAGGTAGGATGAAAGTCAAGGTTACTTACAAACCTGTAAGCACCCGCCCATCTCACATGTGGGTACTAGAAAACCGAGGATCCTCAATATCACGGGCTCTCAGGTCGAGAAATGATGATACGTTCACCATTTCTAGTTTGGCATCATCATCAATCGAGGAGGCCTCAACTGATTCCCCTAAAAAATAAGGTCATCCTATGCGAGTTCCCAGCATTGGGTCCTCGGATCAACAAGTGTAATGGGTTTCCCATTTCTGGTATGCCATTATCACATGTCGGGAGGAGAGGCGTTGCTGAGTCCTCGGAGAAATGGTCGCCAGAGTCGACAGCTCTCTAGATCAACATTCTGAAATGCGCAAGACACGCACGCCAGAATATCTCCCAAGATAGCCTCGTCTGGATGTGAATTTCGCGAACACCAAACGCACCAAGACAGTGCGTAGGTCCCACTACTTTCCACTCTAGTCCTAAGTGTATGCTCAAGCCTGTGTATTGGGCTTATCTCTCAAAGAATCTCAACCTGCTAAACAGAAAACCAGAACAGCACAGTACAGTCCAGTATAATAATGAAATGCAATGCAATAAATACGGTTAATACAGTAAAATAGTAAAATAGTAATATAGTAAAATAAAGCACAACAGTAAACACCCAATGAAAATAAAAAAACAAGCGCTAGGATTGACTCGCAAAAGGGATGGACCAGCAAGAGGTCAACCTATCCCCAGCAGAGTCGCCAGCTGTCGCTCCCAGGGATTTGCATCCATGGTACAAACGCGAAAGTGGCGCGGAAAATAGAGTCGCCAGCAATGTGTATTTATCCCAAGAGAGGGAAAGGAAACACTGCGTAAACCTGAGGGAAGGGAAAAAGCATGGTCACGCGACCAAGAGAAACGGGTAAGGGAGTCGGTTACGCGAAGGGAAGGTGTTAGCACCCCACACGTCCATCTTACTCGATGGGATCCATGTTTGTTGTCTCGATCAAAAGGTGTCGTCATCTGAAGCTCCACTGCTACTGAAAAGGAGAAGGAACGGGAACAGAAAAGAACGAAGAAACGGGGGAGAAAAGAAAAAAGAAGTGACTCGATAGGACATCGCTTGTCCTATGCCTACGTATTCCCTCGTGTAATGGGAAAGTCAGAGTCAACGTAGTTCGGACACGAACTAAGGGGGGAGGTTGCTCGCCAAGACATCGTCGTTTTGTGCTTACGTGTCCTCAATCGGATGAGAAAGAGGAAATCAGAGCAGTCGTAGTTCGACCTAACGAGGTCGGTTAGTGTTTTTTATGAGCGACGTTATGTTCGCGTCCGGAAGTTAGGGTCAATGCATGTTTGCGACGAGACGGAAGTAACGTGCCCTTTTCAGAAAATGATTTGAACTTGAACGATCCCGAAGGATAAAAAGATTTGAATTTGTTTTTTTGTATTTTTTTTAGACAGAAGTGATTTAAGTTAGTTCATAACTTGCATTGCACTGAAGTCTATGATGTAGGAACGAATGCTTAGCAAATCGTTCCAAGATGGAACGTCCACCAAACACTCTAGAAAAATGAGAGGAAACCCCTCATTCCTCACTTCCCACATGCAAGGCTCACGCGCAATACACGTTAACTTTACTAAGTTTTTTAGAAATGTTATGAGATGAGAAGAGAAGACTCAAGGGAAAAGAAAAACACTAAGGGGAATTTTATCCTAATGTTGTCATGCATTGGTGACCCTATAGTTGAGTTTGAAAGGGGAAAAATCTACCTAAGTTAGCATGCATGGATTGAAAGCCTAATGTCTCTCCTACTCCCAACATAATCAAAAATTAAGGGGGAAGAGGAATCCTAAGGGGTCATGTGAACAAGCACAAGTAAACATTAGCCAATTCAATCACAGATATCAACAAAATCAAGACTTAAACAAGTCTCAAGAAAAGAAGGAGAAAGAAAAATCAAATATGTACAAGTGTTCAATCATCAAAATATTGACACAACAGAGATACAAAACATATGAGTACTAATAACGATGCACGAACAGAGCCTACTTTGAGGTAGGACTTCAGATGTACCCAATATGCTTCTAACATGGATAAAACCCTATAATGAGGCATGAAAAATAAAGATTCAAGTGGTACCTAACGGAGAAGGTCTGTTGCCTTTTCAATGCGCACACAAAAAATCAAGAATTGTTAGAAGCTTCACCACCATCAATCCAATAAGCTCAAGTGTCCCAAGGTTGTGTCAACAATCGATCGCAAAATCATGGCAAAAGAGTAACAAACAAAATGAGTATTAACATGAATCAAATTAAATAACTAATTAAATTAAAATAATTCTATTTGATGAAATTAATTAATTAATAAACAATATTTCTCAATTTAATCAATTAACCATCAAATTACATTTTCTTTGTATTTTCAATAATATGAAAGCAAAATAAATAAATAAATAAGAGCAATAGTAAGAAAATTAAATGGGTCAGGAATCACCAAATGAGGGGGGTGATTAGCAGGATTTATTTTAGGCCCCAAAGGAAATTCGTTGATCCAGTGGTTGTGACTTCAGGAGGTTCATCATGGGGATGCAATCTGGGGTGCTGGATGCTGATGAAAGGTGATCGGATGGTGATGAGTGAGGGTGCACCATAAGGTTGATGAGCAGATGCGTGTGGGATCAGGCTGAAACTTAATTGACCATAATCATCAGAATAGTGGAACGTCTAGAAACAGGGTACCGTTCAAAAACAAAGTCAATGAAAGGTATGCTCAGAGCTTCACATCATCATTGTGTCACAGAAGAAATACAAAACAACCTTTCAAGGAAAAAACATCAGTGAAAGTCAAGTAACGCGGAAGCATACGGCGTCATCTCAACCTGCTCGATCTCGCACTATATCGGTTCTACCTTCAGGTTTCCCGTTTCGATTCCCCCCTCGGTTTAGTTTTTTCTTTCTGATTCGTCGGTCTCTCTTCATCTCAATCTCTCTGCTCTATTTCGATTCGGTTCTGAAATGATCCATTTGGGTTTTGTTCGGTGTATGATTTTTGGGTTTGAGGTTCTGAGTTTGGCTGAGTGAGTGTTGTCGATTTTATACGTTTGGGTTTGATTTTGAGGAGAAAAAGTTGTTGAAGGGGATTTGAAGGTAAGAAGAGGTTTGTGATCGATTTACGGGTTCATGAATGATTGTTTGGTGGTTCGAGAAAGATTATTGTTATTGATGGATGGAGGTTCGTTTGAGGAAAGTAAAGAATGGGCTCTGTTTGGTTTTGTTTTTGAAGATGAAGTTTCAGTGGAGTTTATAGAGGTTTGAAGATGAAAAGGTTGAAGAAAATAGAGGGCTCGTGGTGTTGTTTGAATCGATGAAGAAAGATCTTGAAGGAGAGTGAGTTTGATTCAAGGTTTTGTGGTTGTGTGGCTTTAAGGAGAAGAACGATGAGGGTTTTATGTTCAAAAGGTTTTGGGTCGTGGTTTGAAGAAGGTCTGATTTGTGGTGGTGGAAGATTTGAAGAATTTGGTTGAAGGTGAGAGGTTAGGGAAGAAGAGTTTATGCAGGTAATGGTTGAAGACGATTTGGTTTGAGGAAGGATTTTGGCAGCAATTTGTTAGCTGCTCAGAGCTTGTCGAATGAAAGTGAAAGAGGTGTGATTTATAGAAGGAGAGGAGGATAGAAAGGGAAGAAAAATGTGAGTTGGAGGTTTGTTGTATTGGCTGTGATTTGTACGTACAGGTCTAATTTTTCGTAGTCGTTTTGAGCGTGGTCGTACGAACTTGGAGTGTGCTGTGCTTGCAAATTGTATTGGTTGTGTAGGTGCGTGCTGGAAATGGTACAACAGTGAATCATGGTGGGGTCAAGTTTTCGGTTTGTAAAAGTTGTTGTACGAATAATTTGGTGATTATGGTGAGTATTATGGTACGCTGTGTTTGGCAGGGTGGTGGTGTAATTTGTGTGGGACCATGTTGTTGGTTTGATGCTTGGAATAAGGCTATTGTGAAAGGTACCGCAGACCAGTTTTGTTGCAGGACATGGTTAGGTTTCAAATTGGTCATGCTGGTTTTGGTTGAAGTGTGAGGTCTTGTTGCAAATGGCTTGGTTTGAGCATTATGTGTGGATTGGTTTGTTGTGGGGCACGATTTATTTGCACCATGTTGTTGAAAGAAAAAAAAGAGTCACAGTTTGAGAATTGTTAGAGGTTAGTGCGGTACGGTTTAGGATGTTTTGTCTAGTATGGAGTGGAGGTTTTGATACAAATGTGGTATTGTGGTGGTGAGGTACATGGAGCTTGGATATTGATAAAAAATAAAAATAAAAAGACAATTGGATATTTGGTAGAAAGAATATGGATATTAAATGGATTAAATAAAATAAATATGGTTATTTGGATATAATAATGAAAAAGAATAATTTAGATTTTTTTGGAAATTGGATATTAAAATAAATGAATAAAGAGAAATGAAAATGGATAATTGGTTTATGGATTAGAAAAAAGGATAACAAAAATGGTTAAAGTGAAATTTGGATTTAAAAAGGTAAGAAAATATGGACATTGGGTATGAAATGAGTTACGGATTCAAAATGGATAATTGGATAAATGGTTCTAAAAATGGATAACCACATTACACCAGTCCCCACAACATCTGATTAAATGAACACAACAGCCACCACTGAACAACTTGCAACAGAAACGAAGCATCTAAATCAAACGTCCCCTGAATCTCTGATTAAGTGAATCCTGGACCGATTTGAATTCACCCGAATCAATCTCCGGGAAAATAAGTCCACGGAGGAAACACAATCTGTGCTGACGAGCCATGCTGAACCTAATTTTGAAAGAAATTCATCATGAATCACAGCTTGATAATCTGGTGAATTTCCACACACAACAACTTGACCTCGAATACACATCGCCTGAACAAACACTCCTGACTTGAAGTTATACCATCATCCCTGATAACCCTGATCTCCTTGAAGACAATAAACTTGATACTTGCTGAACTTTGATGTGAAATTACAACAATAAGAATTCAATTCTCTGCCCAAACTTGAACAAAGATATCTCAAGGCAAATAGGAAGCCTTGGCTCAGAGAAACTCCTGATCCCATGTCTTAGAAGACCAATGCAAAGTATGATTATAAGCTATAACCTGACGATGATGCAAATGAAAAAGAATCATACGCCAGCTAGAGGTTAGAAAAAAGGTAGGGCAAATTTTGAGGTGTTACGCAATGCCTCCATTGTTGAGCTGAATTATGAGTATGCTATTCTGTCCGGAGTAACTAGTGTTTCTATTACAGTGACCTTCTAAGCGATTGCAAATGTGATCAATTGTGACAAGGTTGGAGAAATCCCAAGAACTCTTGTTTGGGAACACTATCTTCCTTCGTGGCATATCTTTGTAGACACATCTAATACAACAGAGGTCCCAAATCTTTTTCCTGATGCTGTTGTTTGGAATCAGATTCTGAATTTAAACTTACTTTCTAAGTATAAGGATTTAGACCAAGTGGACCCTATTGAAAAAGATCTGCTTCTACTTCTTAATTCATAATTGAATATTGATCTTCCTCAAGTTATGTTTGACCATATGAAGAGGTCTCTTTCTTCTTTTCAAAATGGAAAGATCTTCTTCATTCCTTATGGACGAGTTATTCTGAAATACTTGTTCAGCAAGGGGTTAACATAAGTTCTGAAGCTAGTTCTTCCTGGATTTGGAGAGACAAGTTTGAAGCTATCTATGAAAGATTATGATGTTAAATTTCTGCATAGTTATGCTTTGTATGTTGTTGAAATCTTTGTATTAAGCATCTTATTAATAAATTCAGATTTTGTTCATGCTTGTGTTCAGTTCTAACTAATTAACACTTATTCTTGTTGTTCAATGAGAATCTGATATAGATAAAAGAACTAAAATGTTTTCAACTTTTTTTATTATTAAAAAGGAAGCTATTACAAGGCAATTAGATTCTCTAGTCTAATGGATGTGTCCTAAGGAATTCCATAGGATCATCTAATATGTCTAGATTATCTAAGAAATCTTGCCATTTTTCCTTAGAAAACTCCAAAGCCCTGTTTCTCATTTTGTTTCTGCTCTGGATCTAGAAGATCTTCTTCTTCTGTGAGTCTTCACAAAGGATGCTGAAGAGGAAAACATTTCTGAAGCTATCTGCTTGCTTACAGATTCTTCAGTTGCTGCCTTGCTTTGATTTGCTTGAGTTACTGCATTTAGTAGTGCTTCCTTCCTGAAATATCTTTTTGGAACCCATATCTGCTTTTGCTTATACATCTTGGTGTTTTAGAGATTAAGTGATGATGGAAGAAAGCTTACTAGAGTCCTTTTATAGATGTGTTATATTTATTGTCTTAAGTTTAATATTATTTAAGTACTGATTAAATCTTATCAGTATTCTAATAATGACTCTTGGAAATGTGATATAACAGTCCAACCTATTAAGATTCTCTGAATAACTATGAGTTTATGTTTAATTTATTTTAATTGTCGTTTCTGTGTCAGTTTCACTCTGTTAATGTACCTTCACAAAATCTAAAGAAATAACTGGAACGTACTTGCATGTTGAAAAGAATTCTTGGTTAAATAAACTTTTTCATTAATATTAAACTGATGAATTACAATTTTTTAAAAAGTGGGATCAAGGTGAGTCTAAAAGAGATCCCTAGCTAATGCATCTTGTGCCCATCGGCGTCCATTGTTTCCATAGTCCCACTCTTCGCCTTTAGAATCAATCACTTCTTCCTCTTCTATAACTGGGAGAGAGCGGTAGAACTTCTTGCTGACCCACGTTTTCTTCCTTGACCTCTTCATGTTATTTCTCGGTGGCTTCAAAGCAGATATTACTGAACCTCCTTCTAAAGGTCGTTCAGGTATTTTTATTGTTGCCTCTTCTGTAGAAAGTTTTCCTGAGGGTAGAGGCTCAGTTGTAGAGGACTCAGAAGTAGCTCGCCTCTAAGGGGATTAGATTGCCAAGCTTGTAGAGCTCTCGGTCATGTCTGTTATGACAGATGTATTATACTCTCAGTTGATGATTCTATATCTCTAGGTTGGTGATTGATGAAAATGACTTAGGAGATGGATGCTTTTATAATGGCTTCTATTGTTACCAAGAGTCTCTAATTAATCCTTGTTTAATTCTTGGAATAGTAACGACCACTAAGACTTCAAAGCATGCACTTTACAAACCTTAATGAGTCTTATTACTTGATTATTTTTACTCTTTGGAAACTGATCCTTATAACACCCCAAAATTTTCCCTCTCCTTCTTTAACCTTTTTGGCTTATGTTTCATTTCATTTGCATAATCATTCATGCCTTGATTTGGTTCTAAAAGCTTGGGATCAAGGCATCTTGGGTCTCATCAATCCAGGAAGAGGGGTTGATCTTTGAGCATCAAGAGTATCGTTCAATCAATGTTCATCCAACTACAAGGCTTTCCTCTGCCACGATTCATCAAGTATCAAGTTTATATGCTTCAAGATTTCTCAAGAGGCATCGGATGATTAAAGCTCCATCATGGCATTCGTTGAGATTGAGGAACTAGTGTTTTGTGGATTGTCAACATCTCAGTTTATTTTCTTCATCAGTGTGCATTCAAGGTGACCTAAGCTTTCTTATCCCTTTGTCGTTTGAGATGAGGTGTCATTCAATTCAGGTTCGCAAGAGGTTAGCAGGTCAAATATATGTGCAGCAATGTTTCGGGTCAATTAGGTGTGACTTGGTCTTGGTCAAGAAAGAGGAGGTGGTTTTGTTCTTCATGTCTGAAGATCATCACACCAGGGTTTCGTGCAAGTCTTAGTCATCTGATGAAGTCAAGTTGTGGATCCATTAAAAAGTCATGGAATTTGTTCATTTATTCTGGAAGTGGAATAAGTGAAAGATGGTGGTGCATATGATTCTAATTCATTCCAAGTTCGAGATTTATGCACGGTTGATTTTATTTCTCAAGAAGTGATTCAAGTTTTAGTTGTTTCAACCAAGAATGTCAAGATGTTCAAGAATTGGTTGCAAGTGTGGGTTTCACATGGAGAGTTCAAATTTTAATAGTCATCATTTTACTATCAAGAATTACAAGTGTAAATTTAATTCATGTCATAAAAGTTCATGCTTCTATTTGTTTCTTAAATCCATCCATACCCACCTTGATATCTATTTCAAAAAGTCATGTTTTTTCATTTTAATTCCATAATCCAATTCTAAGCCCATATACAAATTCACAAACTCATACACAACTTCAAAATTTTAGTTGCATAAAAAAAGCCCATGAAAAATGAAGCCCATCATGATTACCAAATTACAAATAAAAAGTGATATCATTGAGCCCATTCATTTGCATTTCCTAACCAAAACATTTAGACTTCTAGTATTCTAATGCAACTACTCTTCACAACGTGTGTGGTTACAAATATCTATCACACAATTAAAAAAATGAACCATCATATATCATTGCACTACCCTCAATACATGTGCCTAGAAACCAAAAATATTCCATAACCTTACAAACCTCACGAGCTAGCTGCAAACCGTACCTATAATACAGACCACGACACTACAATTTTCAGCAGCCACTACACAAAGTTTCAGCATAACCTGCACAAAAAGCAACAAGACAAAATAGGGATTTGTACTACAAACTTAAGCAGCAAGTTTATTTTGAATTTAAAAGAAAAAAAGAGAGGAACAGAAGGTGGAGGAGAGGAGAGAAACAGAATGTGAAAAAGGGAGGAAGAGAAAAAGTTAGAGGACAAAAACCTTCATCGTGTTTTACACCTTCAAGACTCACATCCTTCATCACACTTCCACACTTTTGTTTTGCATCAACACCATCAAAAACACCTTCAGACCTCCATAAAAACTACCACCACCGTATCGTCACACCCATTCAAAATTTTCTCTACACCTCACACTACATATAAACCAAACAACCAAACAACTCATGCAGCCTCCATTTCCCTACCACACAAAATCAGAAATCAAAAACCATTCCAAAACCTCACGACAACCAAAACCTTCACCCATTGAACTACTGTTCCATGATCCTCCTCCTTACAACCAAACAGTGATAACAACAAATTCCATTCGACAAAGCTCTCTGTTTACCTCAAACAACTTACTCTACTTCTCTTCTATTGCAACCAACCTTACACCTCTAGCTTCATGTAGACCTCCTCCTTTGTATAACACTTACATACTGACTTGAAACCCTAACCGAACCACTTTGAACCACCAAACACTCATGCTACACACCTTTAGCTCCCTCCAGCTCATCAAACAGATTGAACAACAACACCAATCCTTCGCCTGTGTAACTCCATCTTTAGTGGAACCACTACTACAAAAAAACTCATTTAACAACGGTTGGAAATGACATATAATGACGCGGGCGAAGGCGGTGTTATGTAGAGTGTTGTTGTATATGCGGTACGTACAATGACAGCCCAGTAACCGTTGTAATAAAATGGAAAACGCGCTACCTATAATGACGGTTATTTTAAATACCCGTTGTTGTATGTCTTTTAATAAAATAAAATAAAATACAGGATTAGAACTACCTATAATGACGATTATTTTAAAAAACCATTGCTGTATGTCTTTTAATAAAATAAAAAAAATTGCAGCATTAGAACAAGAGCAACAGCAAGTACATCAAGAACAACAATATGAACAACAACAACAACAACAACAACAACAACAACAAGAATAAGAAGAAGAACAACATCAACAAGAACAAGAACAAGAACAAGAACAAGAATAAGAACAATAAAAAGAAAAAGAATCAGAACAAGAAGAAGAAGAAGAAGAAGAAGAAGAAGAAGAAGAAGAAGAACAGCAACAACAACAATAATAACAATAATAGCAACAAGAACAACAACATCAACAACAACAACAACAATAATAACAATAATAACAACAAGAACAACAATAATAAAAAAGAACAACAAGAACAACAATAATTAAAAAAGAACACCAACAACTAACATTGTTAACTCGAGTTCTGAAATTTGGTTTAGTGGAGAAATAGAGCATCGTAACTAAAAGATGATGTTTGGAGGTAGAAGATGTAGTTCGTCTAAGTTTTAGGTTTCACGCGGATCACTAATTGTAGTGTCTTGGTCGTTGATGATCACTAAATGGACGACCAAGATTTGTTTAAAGATAGTGAATAAACTCAATATGCGCGCCACCTATAATGTTGGTAATGAGAATTGAAAAAATAAGTAAAAAACCAAAAATGCTGGTGCTGGGAGTTAACCCATGACAAGACGCTACCTATAATGACGGTTAGTTTAAATTACCCGTGGTGAAAGGTCTGTCATCATTTTGAAAAAATAAGTAAAAAAAGCTACCTATTACAACGGTTGGTTTAAATATCCGTTGTGAAAGGTCTGTCAGCATTTTGAAAAAATAGGAAAGAAGTAACATGATTAAAATAAATTCAGAAAAATGTAAAGACACGAAATTTAATCTAATTAGGTAAAAAAAAAATTTGAGAATTTTTTTTAGATTTTTTTGAGACTATGAAAACTGTAAAAAATTCATTAAAAATAGAAAAAAGATGAATTTGGGGTTTTGAGGGTGAAAACCCGTAACTTTTTTAGAGTGCGGGACTAATGACCGCATGATTTTTCTGCTTCAGATGCACGAAACAGATCTAAAAAAGGAGACGATTTTCCCTAAACCCTATTTTTTGAAGTGCAAGACCTAAAACTAAATTATTGGCTATAATGATGGTTGAAAACATATTGTAGCGCGGTTTTCGTGACCGTCCACATCCGCCTGCGGATGGTATTGGGTGCTACTTTCTGATTTCTTATTTATCCTATGAAGCTGGAAAGGAAAGGGAAGTTACCTTAAACTAACCTTGCACGAAAATGTTTTCTTTAACAAATGCTAAGAGATTAGGGGGTTCGGGGTCAGGTTATACGATAGGGAGTTGTCAATTACCCATCCTATACATGGTTATCCATGAGTTGTTAGCAATTTTCCTTACTGCTTTCTACTTACTGGTGTTTATCTGTTGCAAATGGGAAAGTTTCTCCTTTGGGAAGGTTGAGAGATGTTGAAAAGATATTTTTGTTGTTTTCGGGTTTTTTGATGTTTTTGGTAAGGTACTGGACCTAAGGTTTTTATTTAGTGTGCTCGCTAAGATTTCACAATCTTATGCCTGCGTATTCCCGTTAAAGAAACCCGGGAAATCAGAGCAATTGTAGTTCCTCCTATTCTATGGAAGGAAAAGAGATATTTGGGTATCTTGTTCAAAGCCCAAGATATGAAGCTAAAGGTGATTTGTATCTTGTTCAAAGCTCAAGATATGAAGCTAAAGGGGTGTTTGTGGGAATTGATTTGAAAGAGTGAAAAGATTAAAGATTGAGATATAAATATCCGAGAAAAAACATCGGATGAAAATAGAAGGAATATTCGGGAAAGCGTCAGATGAAAAGAAAAGGAATATCCTGGAGAGCGTCAGATTTAAAAAAGAAGAAAGGGTTTTTCCTGTGTTTAAGGAGATAAAAAGGGTTCTTTGAAATCCAAGAGGAAATGAGACTGTCCGAGTCTACTGGTTTGAAAAGGTTTATCTTTTTATGATGCCCAAGAGGAGGCTGGTGTATTAAGGGATGAGAATCAACCCCAAATCGGTTTGATGTTTTGACTCTAGAAAGACTGCTCTAGCAAAGGATGACTAGGTTATGTTCCTATACCTTTAAGAGGTCGTCTGGGTCCTTGTATTAAGCCCAAGAGAACACATGAGAACTTCTAAGAAGCCGAAGGGTCCTTGTACAACGCCCAAGAGGAGGCGGGGATGCTTTTAAGAAGCCTGTGGGTCCCCAAACCCTGAGAAGTTCAAGACATGCCATTCACCGAGAATAGATCAAGCCAGGAAAGTTTGAGAATTTGGAAGAAACTCAAGAGATGCCATTACTGAGAAAAGATCATCTATGGGGAGTTAGAGTTTCTTTGACAATTCCTAAGGGTGACAGTCTGAGAAAGGGTTCACTGAGAATGCTGCATTTCACGTCTCCATATTGTTTAACCCCAAGAGGAGGGAGGACTGTATCTGGTAATCCTATGGGGATCTAGTCTTATTTGTATTTAAGAGTGACCAACAAGGCTTTACCTAGTGCTAGACGTAGTTGCCAAGGAAAACTCTAAATAACTATACTAGTATATATACAGTTGATATTTGACAAGTATATAAAAGTTTGTGAAAGAAGACTTACATTGAGCAGCCCCACAATACAATTATGTATATGAAAGCGGGTAAAGAAAGCATATAAACACTTACTCGGTTGTAGAGCTTCCATGTTGTTTGGTTAGTTGTTCAACAAAGAAAAATTGAAAACAACAGTATATCTCAAAATCAAAAGAGAAAGTATTTTGAAAGTAAATTGGGGCTTAAGGAGAGACCCATAAAATCAGAGTCAATTATACATGGAAGAACGTCATGTGAAATAAAACACACGGAAGAACATCGTGTTGATAAATAAACATACACGAGAAAGCATCGTGTGGTGAAACAAAAGTAAAGGGACTTATACTCAAGTGGAGGCCCAAATATATTTAAACATGATTGAATAAAAAAAGTGGAGGGACTTACACTCTAATAGTGGCCCAAAAATTATTTATACTTAAAAGGGTTGGGGCTTACACCTTAAGGGATGCCCATGGTGTGCAAAGATTATGCCAAGCTAAAATTCACAAAAGAATACAATATTTAGAGAATAAACAAAGTGTGTTTGAAATGAAGAAAATCCTTGGAATTAATAAATTAAAAGGTAATAAATATGTTTAAGATTTTTTTTTTCATTAAAGATAATAAATGAAAGATTTAACTAAAGTATAATCATATTTTAAATGACAAAAGTTTAAGTAACCAAAAAAGAGTTTAATAAAGTGATTAAAAGGATTTTTAGGAAAATAAAAAGATAAAATAAATGATTTAAAGGAAAATAAATAAGAAATTAAAATAACTAAGATAAAAGAAAATATTATTAAAAAGAAGAAGTTAAAATAAATATTTGGTTAAAAATAAATAAGAAAATAAAATAAATAAATAAATAAATAATATATTAAAAATAAATAAATAATAAATAAAGCAAAGAGTTTTAACAGCGCTCCTGGCAAGGTAGTTGTAAATTGTGGCGCAGGAAAATAAGCACCATACTTTTAACAACGCTCGTGGGCAGCACCGGCGTGTATCACAGCGTAGAGGAACAAAAACAACAGGTTTTAACAGCGCTTGTTGCACAACAGCGCTGTCTATTGCAGCGACAGTAGCAGAATTTTTACATGATCAACAACTTCTTCCAAACACAACTCTTTCATTTTTTAACCAAATCACATGTTCCAATATACCATTTTGAAGGGAATTTCATGAGGAATTCAAATATGTAATTATAACAAGCATATCATGAATTTAAATGGATGTAAATGATGCATATTTCATGAAGTTTCAAAGTGAGAATCCTTACCTTCCAAACAATGATTGATTGGAGTGGAAGTTGCTTGGAGTTGAAATTCCACCCTTGCACTCCTTATGAAGCTCAAAATTTGAAGAGAGGAAAGAAGAGAGAAAACAAAGGCTATGCTTGTTTTGGTGTAAAAATGAATGAATGAAATGGTTGCCTATTTATAGAAAAAAACTTTTCTTGTTCACCAAGTTATTAACTTGTTAACCAAGTCAAAAATATATACTATTATATATTACTTACTTGTTTACCAAGTAAAAAATATATACTATTATATATTAATTACTTGTTTACCAAGTAAAATATATACTATTATATATTAATTACTTGTTTACTAAGTAAAAAAAAAATACTATTATATATTAATTACCAAGTTAAAAAAATAGAAATAATATTATATATTAATAAAAAAAGGAAAAAATGATAATAATAAAAATAAATCGAAAATAAATAAATAAATAAATAAACCAATTAATTGAAATAATTAAATATAGAATTGATGATGAAAGGATAAAATTGTTATAAACTTTTATCCAAAAAAATGATAATAAATGATAATAGATAAAGATGCATGTGCTAGCAAGTGGGAAGGAAAATTATGCATGAAACAAAGATGAGTGGTGTTCTGGACTGGGCCGTGGTTTCCTACAATCAAACAAGCCCAATCCATACAACTTGAAGAAGCCCAATAAAGTCCTAGAGAAGGACTTATGACTGCCATACGCGAGGCCAAAGGTATGTCGGGCACCTGGCACCTTGACAGTGTCGAGCATCTGAGGACAAACAGGAAAGGAAGACATCATACCCTGATGAAATGGACCTCCTCAACAGATTAACTTCTCCCCGCGAGAATACTCCTAATCTCGTTGACTCATAGGTCCTCGACAAGCATGGTTCTCCTCCGTTAGGTCATGTCCAGACCACGACCACCATATTTCCTCGACATTGTAGACTCTCCCCCGAGGAGTCTACTAACGGTCTTATCTACACAGATACGTTTCATGTAACCATCTATTAATGGCATTAAAGGAATGGTTACACTAGGGTGTTGACCACGAGCTGGTCATTATTACTACACGTAAGCCCTAACAGTTACTTGGAACGGGTCACACGCTGGTCCCACCCGTTGCAAGTAACCGTTGGCCACGCGCTGGGGTCTCCTATAAATACCCTCTCACTTAAGAGGGTTAATATGGTTAACTTCTTACTCTCACTCACTTTCTCTGTATTTGTTGTGCCCTCACTGACTTAAGCATCGGAGTGCCCTGCAGGTACACCCCCCCCCCCCCCCCCCCCCCCCCGCCGTCTTTCATCATCATTGAAGTAGCAATAATTCCATACGTCGTTGGTCATCTTCAAACTGTCTGATCCAGGTACGATCAAGTGGCACGTTGGATTTGTTTGTGTTCATGCATGAAAATTGAACAAAATTGTGAAACAAGTTGCTATTATATATAAACATCTCACTTAAATACTATAATTAATAAATCAAATATAATAAAAAACTAAATAAAACAAAAGTTATTAAACACATAATTAATAGAAAATAATATTACTTAAACATTCGAACTGAAACCGGTAAAAAACGGTAAAACTGTCTGGTATCGAGGTGTCCAAAAAATAAAATGAATATACCAAAATGATCTGTACAAAATATTAAGTATTGAAAAAATACACTGCGTGATCAAAATGTGAAATTTTACCCGGTAAAAAGGCTCAGACGGGTCAGAAACATGATGACCGGAAATTCAAAAAATTAAAATAAGCACACCGGGTTAAAGTACGCGAAAAATAAATAATAAATGATGTCTGAAATTTTGATTTTAAAAATTTCCCGGATACCGACTTTTTTGCACTGTTGACTTTTCAGTTTGACCAAAAATACATGAAAATTTGACACGTTAAATTCGGCTGATAATTCAAAAAATATTCATGAAGAAAATATATGATATTGTATTTAGACGACACAGTATGAAAATATAGACAGATGAAATGAAAAAAATAAAAATGTCTGGTCAAAATTTAGGGTATGACACATACCAATGGTGAAAGGATGTCAGCATTTTGAAAAAATATGTAAAAAGCCATAAATGTTGGTGCTGGGACTTGAACCCATGACCATGCGCTACCTATAATGACGGTTTTTTAAATACCCGTTGTGAAAGGCCTCACATTTCACCACGGTTTGAATATTAACTGTCATTAAAAGCCTTTTAACGAGATTAAAAAAAGCGCCCATATATTACAACGGTGTATAGGCAATTCGTTGTAAGTCTGGCGTTGTTGTTTGCGCGTTTTGCAGTAGTGAACTCTTCAAACGCATCCCGACGTCAACTAACCTTTCTCTGCTTTTCGACGTCAACAACAATACCAAGACTCATGCTGCCACTATGAGAATCAATGGAGAAACGAGATTAATAAGAGAGAAACAGAGATGTGAGTTTAAAGAGATTGAAATCGAGACCGAGGCGAGATTGATTTGAGGAGGAAGCATTTCACATGGAAGAGGGTTGAACGAAATGATGATTGTTGATGTTAATTCATTTTTCAGAGCGTCTCCTATGCATCGTGTTAAGTTTCTTTCCCTTTTTTTCTTTCCAAAAGCGTCTTTTTGATTTAATGAAGTTTTGACTTTGTTTCGTTTGGAAGAGAGTGAGCAAGAGGTTTTGACCATAAGTCATATATCCTACCGCCCTTATTTCTTCCTGGTGGGCTATTAAACCCGTGTGATTCTTGATCCTCCCTTTCTTTTATTTTTTTGACCGTCTTGTTTTTTTATGAAGGATGATGGGCTGACCTTAAACCCACATGATTCCCTCCTCTCCTTTTCACACTCCTATTTCTTCTTCAACATCTCCTTTTAGTTTTATTTAAATTTAATTTTGGTTTTGATTAACTTTTCGTTTTGATTTTGTTTGATATAGATAATCTTATTAATTATTTTGATAATAATTTTGTTAACTAATTTTGTTAATCATTGTGTTAAAATTCTTGTTAAATACTCTATTAGTTTTCCTTGTTAATTATTTGATCAACATGTTTGTTAATCTTTGTTAACTATTTTGTTAAAAAGTCTTTGTTGAATATTTTGGTCAATAGTGTTAATTAGTATTTTGTTAATATTATTTTGTTAGTATTGTTTTGTTGATAACTTTTAATGTTCTTTTTAATATTCTTTTAATGACTTTGTTAATCTTCTTTAATAAATTTGCTAACCAATTTCGCTATTTATTTTGTTACTTAATTTAGTTAATTTATTTATCAATTTAATTACTAAATTAATTATCTGTGATTTGATTCCTCACTTCACGAGTTTGTGATTTTGATCTGATTGTTCCATTGCTCATTATTTAGTGCATTTCTTGTCATACTATTTCTCTCCGCCTGATTCTAGTTTTGTACGATACTTTCTTGATTTGTTCTCTTCTGTTGATTCATCTTGGCACTTGATATATATCTCGATTATCTGTTAACCTTGCTTCCACATATTCTAAGACCTTTATCCGAGCATGATAACATTAGGTTAACATTCTCCCTATCATCTCACTCTCATCATCTTCTTTTCTCCTTGAGTCAAAAAACCTTGGTCTCGTACCAAGTGCATTTTCAAAACTTTTTCTTAATAAATTTGGATGGTTGTGGAGTGTTTAGGCGAAGGTCTTGTCCTATCCCGAGTTCTTGACATTACCTTCAGGGTTCACTGTCAAAATGCATTTACCATCCAGATTAAAACACCTTTAATAAGAGAATAAGGTTCTTTTTGTGTTGAATTAAAGAGAGAGATTTGAGTGAAGACTTATTCCTCTCTAAGTATTAGGATGCTCGCTTTAGAGTGTGTGGTCTCGATACTCGTATTTCAATACGAAGACGTGACTTTATTCGCCACACAATTTTCATAACAAATCTTTTGAGATAAAGAATTGGGTACTACCCGCAGGGGTTCCTTTCCGAGGACTTATTTCACCATTAAAATCAATCTCAACAAATCAAATGTGACATCTTGCCTCGGCGGCGAAAACTTAAACCTTTTCAAAAAGAGCATGTTACGTCTGTCCTATCGTAATCATGCATCGACCCTAACTGCTAGAACGCGAACTTAGCATCGCTCATAAATAACACTTAACCAACCCGTGGTAGTGGAACTACGATTGGTCTAACTTCCTCAGTCTCGTCCAAATGAGGATACGTAGGCACAAGACGACGAAGTTTTGGCGAGCACCCTTCCCCCTTCTTCACCCGTAGTCCTCAGAACTACGGACGCTTTGATTCTTCATTGGTTAATTAAGATACGTAGGCACAAGACGATGAAGTTCTGGCGAGCCACCTTCTCTTTTCCCACCTTGTATTTTATCGTATTTTCTTTCATATTCTTTGTTTCTTACCTTTCTCTTTCCCTCTTGGAACACTCTTAGAAAGCAATCCTTTAGCAAACATCCTTACACATAAGACAAGCGAATGGTTCCCATCGAGTACGATGGATGTGGGGGTGTTAATACCTTCCCTTCACATAACCGGCTTCCGAACCCGTAATTTGGTTGCGAGACCATCTTATCCTTTTCTCTTGGGGTTTTATCGATGTTTTCCCTCACCCTTTTGGGATAAATAAAGTTCGATGGCGACTCTGTTTCTTTTTCACCTCCGGTCGTTTATTTTTCGAGTAGCGACAATCTTGTAATGATGATCTGAGTTACATTTATTAGTGATATTCTTTCTCTTTCCATTATTTTCCTTTAATTCTTTTTGATGTGACAAAAGGGGGAGAAATAATAGTAAGTATTTAAGTGGAAATTGAACCCATTGAATACCCGTCCTGTACATATTCGTCATTTATTTCTTGTCATTTATTTTCTATTTTTATGGTTACCTTGCCCATGGCGTATTTTAACTTTCTTGTACATAGGTCTAAGAAAAAGTTTACAAACCTCAGACTTAGCCTATCAGACCTAGAAGGACCTTGCAAACCTCATATTCTGGTGTTGTCAAAGAAAGTTAAAAAGGGAAACATATTTTAACTCTCTAGTACTTAGTTATCGCGGTGAGAATCAAAGACCATAACTATTAAGTTGACTAGGCTTCATAAATATTTAAGATATCACCACCAATCTTTAATTTATCCAAGGGAAGGGGAAAAAAGAAAAACCATAAATATGCAACTCAAAACAGAGAAATAAAGAGATACACGGCTCGGGGGTTGGTTATACTAAGTATCTATGGTATCCTATAGGAACCTCTTGTTGAATTTGTGTTATTGTTTAGTTGTTTTCTATTTAGGATTGATTGGGGATATGAGAAGAGAAATGTTTTTTTATTGTTTTTGTGTTTGGCAAGACATGAAGTCTTGTGCCTACATACCAATGAAGGATCAAAACCTCGTAGTTCGGGGTACAAATAGAAAAGGGGTTTGTTATGGTGGATTTTAATGAAGAAAAGACAAGTTTTCATCTTAAGGAGAATACTCAACCCATACCACCACAAACATGTGGAAGAAGGATCTTTGCTTCATATTGAGAGAAGGGCTCTAACTTGGATATATAATAACCAAGTATGCCACATACCTCTCCCAATTGGAAAAGAATCAACTTATTTCTCAACAATGTTATGGGGTAGGAGATTTATATCTCAACTAGGGATGATTAATGTCTAGTCTATTTTGAAAAGGTTTTAAATTAAAAAACCAAAGTGCCAAAAACGTTTAAATTGAAGTTTGTGTCTTTTAGCCTTTGTGAAAGATTTTTGAATATGCTTAAGATGTCTTAAAGCGTTTGTTAAGAAAAGAGTTGAAAAGATCAATGACCTGAAGTCAAGGCTTTTATTGAAAGTGGTTTTGAGTTTGTAAAGAGGAGAAACCCTAATTGGATGTCTAAGTTGAAGGTAATCCTAACGGAGACTTCCTAAGGGATAGAAAATTCTAGGATTACAAGTTAAGAGATATATACACAAGAGAGTAAAGATGCAAATGCAAATGACAAAGATGTCAACGACAAGTCCCTCCCTTGGAATTGGACAACATGATAAGCAATGATACACAATCATTCAACCAAAGAGGTAAACATGAGAACATAGTACAAACATGGATGGACATTGATCAACAAGTATGTACAAGGTTTACAAATAAACACACTTGATCATGGTATACATGGATGGACATTTATTTACAAGACAAGTATGTACATGGATGGACATTTATTTACAAGACAAGTATGTACATGGATGGACATTTATTTACAAGACAAGTTTCAACACAACAAGTTCATGAATTAAGGCATGGTTTGAAGTAGACATGGTATAACAATATTATTCACAACACCAAGACATTCATCAACATGAATACAAAAGGTCAAGACATGGACAATACATAGGTTTTAGGTTATCAACACCAAACATGATACTTTAAAAGAAGATACAGTCAAGCATGAACATGAACAAGAATGTTTAAACATGACAAAATTGAAGATGACATCAACACAAGTCCACAAAATAAAATGCAAGGAAGGATAAGGAGCATTTTTTAGGGTTTTTTGAATTTAAAAGAAATAATTAATAAACATATTTTTTTATTTTTAATAAATATGCTAAATAAAATAAAATCAAGACCTTTATAAAAATAATTTTGTGATTTTTGAAATTATTAGGGATGATAAAATAAAAGGAAGCAAAAGGAATAAATGAAAAATCATGGATTAAAAAGAAAATGAAAAGAAAATAGGCTGAAGAAATAAAACAAAACAAACAAGTGATAAAAAAATAGGAATGCTGCCAATGAGGGTTGAACCCACGCCCTTAGACTCACAACTTAAAATTCTTGCCACCAGGCCAAGTGCTTCAATGTGATATGTGATACACGCTTGATATAATATATGAAACTTCATCATGAAAATGACTAAAAAAAATAAAAACCAAAAGTCTGGGGCGTGGGGGATTCGAACCTCAGACTTCATGTTCACACACAAACACACAAATACTAGTGTTTCCACTAGGGCATAATGCCAATTCAGTTATAATCATGCATGCATTAAAATAAATATGACACATGAATTTTAAAAAAGAAAAATGCGCCATGGCCATGATCTTTATCTGAACCTATTTCCACCATTTTTGAATTTCTAGAACAACTTAACTTCCTCATCTCTCAACTATTTTGAAAAGTGTAAAAACTAAACGTGTTCAGAATCAAACAAGGAATGTAATGACATCATTTAATTTCATTAATTTTTTCTCTAATTCAAACAATTAATATGACACCAATATGAACCCTAGAAATGCCAAACAAAATGAAATCTCATACATCAATGATTCAGTCCAATTAGCTTAGGGGTTTTGATATCAACATTGTGACAAACCTATTGATAACTCAAATGGATGAGAATGATGCATTAATCACATAGTTTCAAAAGTGTAGGGACTTACCTATTGGAGTAGGTCCAATGCCTCTTCAAATGAGCTCCCAAATGATGGATGATGATTCAAATAGCTTCTATGGACCTCTAGGATACTTTTAGGATGCCTGGTTTGTGTTGAAACAACTCCCAACTTCTTGCACAATTCCTCTTGCAAAGTGAAAAGCGAGATTCTAATTTTGATGAAAAAGGTGTTACAGATGGAATATGTTGCTTTGGACAGTTGCTATGATGTTTGTGGATGGTGTTTGAAGTGGTAGGATGATTGGAACAAGTTAAAATGATGAGTTAGGGAGTTTTGGCTCAAAAGTCAACAAAATGAGCAAATGGGAGTTCACTTTCTGGTTTAGGGGTTTACTAAGGTTATGGATGGTTTATACAGTTGGTATAGGTGATTTAGGGTGTGTGAGGATGGTTGTTAGAGTGGTTTTTTGACTGTATGAAGTTTTAAGGAGTTTTGTGGAATGGTGCAAATGATAAACAATGAGGTTTCAAGGTGGGAGATACTGGCATGGAGAGGTCTCTAACTCAGATTGTTGTGTGTTTTTGATGTGAAATATGACTCTGTTTATAGGGAAAGGATTTGAGGCAAATGAGAAGGATTTGGACAAAGTTTGAAGCATAATCCATTGGATAATGAAACCTTTCAAAAAGTAACTTCAAGTACAAGTAGGCTTTTACTTTTGCAAGTTGACTATTCCTCTTAATGTTTATGAGTTGCATAGCTTCTACAATTGGTTTTGGTTCAAATTGAAGCTTTCCTTGAACCGTGGAAAGTGGTTGGAAGCATAAAGAAGATTTTTGGCCATTATCTACAAGTCAACCCAAGTAGCATGTTGGTTGATGCTTTTGCATGATGAAACAAGATCCAATTCTGCAGAACTTAGTGCCATTGGATGGATTTTGTGTCAAGGAACTATTTTCAAGTTGGAAACTTGCTCAGAAAATGCTTGGAAACGGGCAAAACAACTCTTGAACTCGTGTGAAATCATGGTGCACAATTTTGCCTTGAACCAAAACTGTCTACCATGCCCACTTTGGAAAATCATAACTTTATGCTCAAGCAATATCTTTTCTTGCTCTTGGAACCATTGGAAAGATTGGATCAAACAATACAACTTTGTTGTTGACCACTTGGGAAGAATCAATTTGGATCATGGAGAAAAATGGTCATCAAAATTAGAATTTTCAATGATTTATACTTAGAAATTTTTTTAAGTATTGGACATTTTGATAACTTGTAAAACCTCAACTTTGGACAACCATACCTTTCAATTGGTAGATGATCTTGAGTCCATTATTTCACAAAAATGAAGTGTGTAGTACCATCTTTAAAATGATTCTTCAATTGCTTCCATTGGTTGTTTGAGGAGAAAGTTATGAGCTTGGAAAGTAGGGCAAAAATCATGGAATTTTCATAACTTAGAAAAAAATTGAAAATCCTAAATTTCCAAATCATGATCTTAGGATGTTTTCTTTGATTTTATTGATTGATCATGATCCAAATCACATATTTTCATGATCCTTGACTTGAGGAGTCCATGTTTTACCAAGAATTTTAAAAGTCAAACTTTGACTTTGATCATAGTTGACTTTTTTCCATATGAAACTGATTTTCTTCAATTGCTCATGAATCAAACTTCTTGGATCAATCTAACCATATGAGTGGACTAATATAATGCATTTGAGATCCTTGAAACATATCTTGAGGTATTGGATCATGCCTTACTCCAAAAGTCAACCCAGGGACTGAATTAGGTCAAAATCCTAATTTCGATGCATCTGATGATTTGGGACTTGTTGATCTTGATTCAATGCAATCTTGCACTCACTTATTGATGAGAGGAGACCCTTGATCAATTTTGAATGAATTAGGGCTTGAGAGGTTGAGGATCCCACAATCCTTTGACTGGTCAATCCTTGAGCTTCTTGAGAACAAAACCCAAGCTTATGATCAGAGTAAAACCAAAGCACATGTCCTTGTATCCAAAAGGGTTAGTGATACACAAAACACACACACATGAGATGATTCAGGTTATGCAAAATGATGCAAAAGATGTGGATCTTAGGGTTAAAAATTAGGGTGCGACAATAGTGTTAAGTAAGAGCTTACAAACCTCTGACTTAGCCTATTAGACTCAGAAGGAGCTTACAAACCTCGTATTCTGATGTTGCCAATGGAAGTTAAAATGTTGTTATTTTGGTTTTCTTAAATATGGAACTAAGGGGAAGCTTACAAACCTCAAACTTGGAACTGTTTGACTTAGGGGGAGCTTACAAACCTCAGACCCTGATGTTACTAAGAAGACTAGATTATTTTTTCTTGAAAAATAGTTCTTAGTGTTAGAGTCAATAGAACTCAGTTGTGGACTATCAAACTCAGGGGGAGCTTACAAACCTCATACCCTGTTGTTGCAGAGAAAACTAAATGCCCAACACTGTCCTTTAAATACTCATGTTTGTCATCATCAAAAAGGGGGATATTGTTAGAACAAGATTTGTTCATGACATATTCTCTTTTGGTTTTGATGATAACAAAAGTATTAAAAGAACAATGGCTTATTTGATGTGTGTTTTATTTATGCAGGTTCTTGTTCTTGTACATAAATAATCAGAATCTGTTTTACTTAAACACACTTGGGAGTTACTTCATTGCTAGCTTCTGGTGGCAGAGTCTGAAGAACAATTGCTAGTGTGGCTTGACGAAAACTCTGAGCTGAAGGCCTCAGTATTCAGACGAGTTACTACACTTGGCAATTATATATTAGCATCTAGTACCATTTAGAGTTGGTGATAAAGTTGTGGATTGTCCGTACTGCAGAAAGCAAGGTGTATTGTCTTATCATCTTGTGAGCTCGAGTCTACAAGATTGCAAGGCTCAAGAAAGGATGGTACGTTCTACGGATGTCTGCTCCTAACGGATCTATCAGTACAAAGCCTCTTGAAGACTCAAAGGTTAAACATGTTACACACTAGATTCAGAATCTGCTATGCATCCATCTTCAACGTCTCTTGTACTATGGAGTAAAGGCAAAGACACTTGATCAAGACACTTCCTCAACGACTAGTTTCTACAAAGGCTATACATATGGCTAAAGATTCAAGTTAGAATCTTAACAAGGATTCTTCTGATGAAGGAGTAGCAAGATCAAGCAATTATCAACTCTAATGTAATATGCAAATTTTATGTTTTAGGTTGTAATTGTAAAATCCTTAAGATTTCGTATCATTAAATATCTGATAAATCTTAAGAGCTTTGTTATGGTGATTTCCCGTACCTATGATGCTTGCATCATGTACACCTTGTTATTTATTCTGCTGAGCCTTCATTAGTTTAGAGTAAGTCTCTTTCTATGTGTTGAGCAAAAAGTCTTGTCTCATTGGGATTCAAGCAACAAGTATTGAGCCAAGATACTTAATCCACGTAACTCTCATTTCTTAAGTCCTTGAGCTGTGAATGTCTAATTCAGCTAGTCTGATTGAGCAGTGGGGTAGACTCCCTCAGAGGGCGTGAGCAAGAAGTCTCAAGAGAGCTTGAGCAAGAGGAAGTCTCAGTCTGATGACCAGAAGAGCAGGTGGTTCAGTCAGAGGGCGTGAGCAAGAGAAGTCTTAGACATGTGCTTTAAGCAAGGGGAAGTCTCAACCTGAAGAATTTGGAGCAGGTGGCTCGGTCAGAAGGTGTGAGCAAGGGAAAGTTTAAGACATGTGCTCTAAGTAAAAGAAGTCCCAGATAGTTGGTATGAGCAGTTGTAAAAGTCTTATGCAGGAGCATAAGCGACTGTAATCATGAAGTGGTTATAATGAAAATATCTTGTGAGGAAAGGGGACTGGAGTACTCTCGGTTAGGGGAGGAACCAGGATAAAGTTTTTGTGTGTTCTGCTGTTATTTTTATTTACTTCTGTTATATCCGCTGCAAATGAATTAAACAGATTCTGAACGCCAGTTCTGATTCTGATACTCTGATCAGAAGTTAAATTAAAAGAAAATGCGAAACACAATTCAACCCTCCCCCCCTTCTTGTGTACTTTTCACACCTTCGTATTCCTCAATGCAATATGTAGTAAAGTTATTGATCCTAGAAGTTTAGATGACTTGGAACACGAAGCTGCAGTTATCTTGCGCCAATTAGAGAATTTTTTCCCTCCATCATTCTTTGACATTATGGTTCACTTAGTTGTTCATCTAGTAATGGATATTATAATTTGTGGTCCAGTTTATTTAAAGTGAATGTATCTGATAGAGCATTACATGAAATTTTTTAAATGGTATACAAAGAATCATCACTGCCCGGAAGCTTCGATTGTAGAAAGGTACATCACAAAAGAAGCTATTAAGTTGTGTACAAACTATTTGTCAGAAGCTTGCTTTATAGGAATTCCTGAGTCTCGTCGTGGTGGATTTTAAGATGATAGAGGTACTCAATGTTTAAATGTTAATGCATTTTCCCGAGAAGTAGTTCTTCAAGCACATTTTCATATATCGAATAACCTTAGTGAAGTTCAACCTTACTTGACTGCTCACAAAAGTCTTTTAAAGGAAAAATTCCCACGGATGAATGAAAAATGATTGTTGACAGAGCATAACAAAACTATCATAAATTGGTTTAATGAAAGTATTTCTAAAGAGAGTAGTTCATCGGATATTTGCAAATGGTTGTCACATATGTATAAGTTTAATGTAACTACTTGGAGTGCATACGACATTTCTAAATATTAAATCTATACAAAATCAAAGGATGATTGTAGCACCATGCAAAATAGTGGGGTTATGGTTGACGCTGAATCAGTGTACTTTTCTAGTTCCAAAGATAACAATCCTATACTAGCATCTACAGCGTGCTTTGGGGTCATTGAGCAGATTTTGGAGATTGACTTTGTTTCTTTTAAAGTTCCTTTGTTTAAGTGCGGTGGATTGACAGTAACAATGGTGTAAAAATTGATGATTTAGGATTCACACGGCTTGATATTCATAAGGCAACTTATAAGAACAAACCTTTCATCATGGCAACCCAAGCGAAATAAGTTTTTATGTCATTGATCCTTCTAACACTAGATGATCAATCGTTCTTCAAGGTAAACATCTTTTTGATAGTACTAATGAAAATCAAGATGTTAACTATGAGACTCCTTGTTTAGCAACACAAGTACGTCAAACATCTAAAGAAAAAGATTCAGATGATATGCATGCTATTCGTCGTGATCATGAAGAGGGGATATGAGAAAACTAGTAAGTAAATGTTTTATATCCCTTTGAAATTTATAATTAATCATTTTACTCCTTTTTAATCATTGTACTATATATTTAAAGATGTTGTTGATTGACCTAATTAGTTTTAAATGTTGTTAAAACTATAGGTGCTTAAGGACCAGTGACAAATCCTATTCGACAAACTACAAAACTTTCCATTTTGGTTCTTGCTTTTGTTTCATAATCCTTTGTTTTAGTTTTGATGTAATATTATAAAGTGTGTGTTGTTTTGGGTTTGCATTTGGTTTAATCAATGAATATTTATGGTACAACGTTTCATATTGAGAAATTGGAAAAATGTACAATGTTTCTTATTTAGGAATCTGTAAAATATAGTTCTATATTTAGGAATATGGTTATGTAAATGGTTCTGTAATACAGGTGCAAACGACGGTACAAAAAAAATTATCCCTTCGGTGTTTACATAAAACCGAGGTAATAACATTGAGATATTACCTTGGTTTTTACAAAAAACCGAGTGTTAATATTGGGCGCGCCATCCAGTTATGAAAATAATAAAAATGCTAATGTTGGGGATCAAACCCATGACCTTTTAATTTCTAACTTCGGTTTTAGAAACACCGAGGTGACAAGTGATTGCTTTTCATGTCACCCTTCATTACCTCGCTTATGTAGCCGAGGTTAAATGCATTTTTCTGCTGACGTTAAATGTGTTATTTTTAGTAGTGAATATTTCTCGCCCCCGTCCAATCGAAAACCTTTTCGAAAAGAAAACTGTCAATTTTACCACAAATACAAACAAACACTTTAAGCCTCCTATCGCGAGCACAAGAAATTTTTAATCAATAGAGCGTAGTCTAAATAGTCGTTCAATAAAAAACCAACCAATACATAGTTTTCTACGAGAACTACATATCTTTGAATTTCTCATTGTACCTGAGAAACGTAGGAGTGAGACCTGCAATCTCGTCAAGCACCTATTTTCTTTTTACTTTTCCACTTTTGATCACTCGAAGAAAACAATTAAGATATGCTAACATTCAATCGTAAATCTAACTAAATGGTTACCGTTGATTACAATGGACGTAAGGGGTGCTAATACCTTCCCCTTGTGTAATCGACTCCCGAACCCGAATTTGGTTGCGACGACCATTTTATCTTTATTTTTAAGGATTTTATAGATATTTTCCCTTTCCTTCTTTAGAATAAATAAAGTTCGGTGGCAACTATGTTCAATCATTCCACGAGCGTGCAAACGTTGGTGAGGTTGTATTTTTTTAGATATGAGAAATGGCGACTCTTCTAGGGACCATGCTCCAAGATAGAGAGAGTCAAGCCTAGTTTAGTCTTCAATATGATGATTTTTAACTTTGTTTATTTGATTTCCTCTATCTTTTTCTATCTCTTATGTGTTACATTATTGATATCATGTGTAACACCCTTTTTTACCCCCAAATAATGTTGCAGTAGAATACAACTCATATATCAGAGTAAGGCATAAAAATTCCCTCAAAGCCACATCATCAAATAACATCAAAATAAGGAAACAACATAGTTCAACTCAAAGGACCCCAACCCGATGTTACACTATCAAAGCAAGACCCTCTAAATCGACCAAAATCAAATAAACTTCAAGGTCCTCGGAAGCATCCAAAGCTAAACCTGATCACCTGCATGTTACCCACGTGGAGGCAACATTCAAACAGGTAGGGTGAATAATCACAATTCAATATAAGTCATATAAAGAAAAGACATTAACAGGGCAACAATTGTTTTTATCAAATACTACAACAACTCACCCAAAGCATCATATAAAACATAACATCACCAATATCACTCATATGCAATCATGCAATGCCACTAAGAATGAAATGCAACTTCATAAAAATGCATGTGGTACCAAATCGTCATAATAATGGACACTAGGCCATCAACCCTCCACAAGGGAGCACGTCACAAACACCTCAATCCACACAATGGGATTGAAGCCACCACTGGACCGTAGTCCTAACATCATCAATAGACCGAAGTCTAAATGCTATGAATGCATGATGCACAATGTCAATATCATCATCATCAACAAAAGTCATTACGTGCATCAACATTCATCAAAATCTCATGTTAATCCATGTCATCATTTAATCATCAAAACATCATGAATCGTCATCTCATAATCATCAATATACTCATGGTACTTCACATCGTCATTCTATCCTCAACATCACATATAAACATCTAATAATCATCAATAACATCATATAATCATCATAACATCATTTTCATCACTAAATAATTCATCATATAACACGTCAACACATAGCAGAAATTCACGGCAACATCACAACATTAATATAATATAAAATAGATCTTTTTCATGAATTATAAATTAATAAAATAATATTTTTCAGTCCCAGGTCGCGCTAAACGCGCCCCTCCCGCGCTAAGCGCGCTACTCACTGTCTCGAAGAGGCGAAATTTCTTCAGATCGCGCTAAGCGCGCTAGACCGCGCTAAGCGGGCTCTGCGATTTCTGCAGAAAAACCCTGCGATAACAGCCCTTCTCCATCTGCGATTCAACACCCCTAAACAAGAATTTATCCTCAAATTTCAACAGATTATGTTATCATAACCTATAACTATCACATATACATCAATAACAACAATCATCACATAGCAATTCATCAAAATCCATCATCCCTAACCTTCAATTCCTAGGTTTTCCCCAAAAACCCCAATTACCCACTAACACCTAATCTTTATATCAAAAATATTGCAAGGTGATACTCCCCATACCTTAGAATAATGTTTCCTTCGACTTCTCTTGAAGTTTCACCGGAATTCTTCTATGCTCTAGCCTCCTTCTCACTTGTTCTTCAGAGCACCTTTGCCTCTTCCTAAAAAATAATACGAATAATGAGTTCCTTTTCACTATTCTCTCTTAAAATACCCCTAAATGTGCTTTTCCCATCAAACCCTCACTTATTCTCCTCAAATGTCCACTTTACCCTTACTTCCTCTAATTTTATTTAAATTAAATAGTAATACAAATATATTCATATTATATACTATTATTTAATTAAAATAACCAAAACTTCACAAAATCACTGACATCGACACGAAACACCAAAATTCACAGAAAACCAGGAATATAATATTTAAATAAATTAAATAAATATTCTTATGAAAATTGGGGTGTTACAACTCTCCCCCACTTAAAGGATTTTCACCCTCGAAAATTACCTCAAGGAAATAGAGTCTGATACGACTCCCTCATTTGATCTTCCCGCTCCCAAGTCCAACTTTTGCCAGTTGGTCCACCCCACAACACCTTCACCAAGGCTATGTCTTTACCCCGCAATTGCTTCACTTCTCGACCATCAACCCGCACAGGTAATGCTTCCATAGTCAGATTATCCCTTACTTGTACATCATCCATCTGAATCACATGCGACGGGTCCGGTATGTACTTCCTCAATTGAGACACATGGAACACTTCATGCAAATTCGCAAGTGACGGCGGTAAAGCAATTCGATAGGCTATCTCCCCTATCCTCTGCGATATCTGATATGGACCAACAAAACATGGAGCGAGCTTCCTAGACATCAAAGCTCGACCCACACCAGTCACTGGCGTCACTCTCAAAAACACGTGATCTCCCTCTTGGAATTCAAGTGCTTTCCTCCTCTTATCATGGTAGCTCTTCTGACGACTCTGTGAAGCTTTCATCCTCTCTTGGATCTTCCTAATCTTCTTAGTCATCTCTTGTACAATTTCATGCCCGAGTACAACACTCTCGCCCGATTCATACCAACACAAAGGAGTCATACACCTTCTCCCATACAAAGCTTCATAAGGCGCCATTTCAATACTAGCATGAAAACTATTATTGTACGTGAACTCAATCAATGGAAAATGGCTATCCCACGATCCTCCATGATCTAACATACAAGCCCTCAGCAAATCTTCTAAATATTGGATAGTCCTTTCTGTCTGACCGTCCGTCTGCGGATGATAGGCAGAACTCATCCTCAACTTAGTACCCAAAGCATCTTGCAAACTCCTCCAAAACCTCAATGTAAACCTCGGGTCTCTATCCGACACAATACTCCAAGGTACCCCATGTAACTTCACAATCTCATCAATATACATCTCGGCTAGCTTCTGCATGGAATGATTAATCTTCATCGGCAAGAAATGAGCCGACTTAGTTAATATATCCACGATCACCCAAATTAAATCATTCCCCTTAGCAGTCTTCGGAAATCCCACCACAAAATCCATGGAAATACTATCCCATTTCCATTCTGGAATCCTCAACGGCTGCATCATACCTAAAGGCTTCTGATGCTCAATTTTCGACTTCTGGCAAGTCAAACACGCATAAAAAAACTCCGAAACATCCTTCTTCATACTTGGCCACCAAAACAACATTTTCAAGTCATGTTACATCTTCGTAGCACCGGGATGAATACCTAACCTACTTCGATGTCCTTCTTCAAGAATGCTCTTCTTAATACCTGGAACATCTGGGACACACACCCTATATCTGAACATCATCACACCATTCTCATCAATCCGGAAGTCACCTCCATTACCTTGGTTAATCAAAGTCTATTGGTCAACCAACTTTAAATTATATTGTTGTCCCGCTCCGATTTCTTCCAGAATACTACTAGTCAACTTCAACATTCCCAACTTCACACTGTCAGGAGTCGCTTCACATACCAAACTCAAATCTCTGAATTGCTCAATTAATTCCAACTCTTTCACCATAAGCATCGACATATGCAATGACTTTCTGCTCGATGCATCGGTCACTATATTTGCTTTTCCCGGATGATAACTCAAATCAAAATCGAAATCCTTCAACAACTCTAACCACCTCCTATGCTTCATATTCAATTCCTTCTGATCAAATAAGTACTTCAGACTCTTATGATCACTGAACACCTCAAATTTAGATCCAAACAGATAATGTCTCCAAATTTTTAACACAAACACCACCGCGGCTAATTCCAAGTCATGTGTAGGATAATTCCTCTCATGAACTCGCAATTGTCTCAAAGCATAGGCAACTACTTGTCCATTCTGCATCAATACTCCACCAAGACCTATCTTCAACGCATCATAATACACCACAAAAGACTCACTCGGATTAGGCAAAATCAACACTGGAGCAGTAGTTAATCTCTTCTTCAATTCCACAAAACTTTCTTCGCAAGCTACATCCCACACAAAAGTCTGACCTTTTCGAGTCAACTGAGTCAAAGGTAATGCCAACTTAGAAAAACCTTTAATAAACTTGCGGTAATAACCCGCTAATCCCATAAAACTTCGTATCTCAGTAGCAGACTTCGGAGTCTCCCACTGTAACACAACATCAATCTTAGAAGGATCAACAGCAACACCACCACTTGAAATCACATGGCCAAGAAAGCTTACTTCCTTCAGCCAAGACTCGCACTTAGACAGCTTTGCATACAACTTCTTCTCCTTTAAGACTTGCAACACAGTTCTCAAATGCTCAGCATGCTCTTCTTCAGATCTAGAATATATCAAGATATCATCGATAAACACCACCACAAACTTATCCAAATACTCATGAATGATCTGATTCATATACTCCATGAATGCACCAGGTGCATTGGATACACCAAACGGTATCACAGTGTATTCATAGTGTCCATACCTCGTCTTGAAAGCAGTCTTCGAAATATCATCAGGCTTAACTCGAATCTGATGATAACCCGACCTCAAACCAATCTTGCTTAACACACAAGCACCTACTAGTTGATCCATTAAATCGTCGATTCTCGGTAGCGGATACTTATTCTTGATAGTCACTTTATTCAGCTGCCGATAATCAACACAGAACCTCATACTTCCATCCTTCTTTTTCACTAACAACACAGGGGCACCCCACGGGGAAACACTTGGTCGAACAAACCTCTTCTCGAGCATCTCTTCCAACTATTTCTTCAATTCACTTAGCTCAGAAGCTGACATCCAATAAGGACCCATCGACACTGGACTCGTAACTAGTATTAAGTCCACTGCGAACTCTACCTCACGCTCTGGAGGCAAATCACTGATGTCATCTGGAAAAACATCTGGGAATTCACAGACAACAGGCAACTCCACACTCGCAACTTCACGATAAATTTGCAATGATGCAAACATTGCAAACACCAAAGCTTCGTCTTCTTGAAGTTCGTCTACTTGCTTAGCATACAAGAACATCAACTTCCCACTATTATCAATCTCAGGAAACTCTATAACCTTGGTATAACAATTGATATGAACACGGTTAAACTCCAACCAGTTCATTCCAAAGATCAAATCGATTTGGTGCAAAGGTAGGCACACCAAATCCATCATAAAGCTCTTCCCAAAAATCATCACAGGACATCTTAAACACACAAGGGTAGTAGTAACATAACCATTAGCTGAAGTTTCTATTACCATATTCCCCTTCATATCAGATAACTTCAAACTCAATCTATTAGTACATTCAAGCGAGATAAAAGAATGAGTAGCACCAGTATCAATAATAGCAACCAACTCAATATTATTAATAAAACAAGTACCTCGAATCAGGTTGTCCTTCTCTAGAACTTCTGCACCACTCAAAGCAAACACTCTGCCACCGGTCTGAGTAGTGGTCGCAGTCTTCTTCAGCTTCTGACATTGAGTATTGATATGGCCTTTCTCACCATAATTGAAATAGGTCGGACCCTCATCTTTGCAGTCAGTATCTCTATGCCCCTTCTTACCGCATCGATATCACCTCACCACATTGTTGGTACATGCATCAGCACGGTGACCCTGCTCGCCACACTTATGGCACTTTCCAGAAGCGGGAGCTTCTCCCCCACTTGTATTTTTCCCATCTGAAGCCTTTTGCTACCCTTTGTCAGCTGAAGTTGTATAAGGCTTACCCCTATACTGCCCTTTCTTCTCACTCAATTGCTTATAGTGAGCAGATCGAGCTCGGCTGTCCTCATCGTAGATTCTGCTCTTGTCAACCAACTCAGCATACCTGCGGATCTGTTGGTACCTAATACCCTGCTTAATCTCTGGTCTCAGCCAATTCTCGAACTTGAGACACTTAGACATCTTAGCATCAGCACGATTGTAGTGCGGACAGAACTTCACCAAAGCCTCGAACTTCGTGGCATACTCTGCCACAGTCATATCTCATTGCTTCAACTCAAGGAATTCCACTTCTCTCTTGCCATGAGCATCCTCTGGGAAATACTTTCCCAGAAACTCCTGCTTAAACACAGCCTAAGTTATCACAGTGCTAACATCCGCAAGTATCTGACGGGTGTTATCCCACCAGTCCTCAGCTTCTTCCTCCAACATATGTGTTCTGAACAGAACCTGTTGCTCATCAGAACACCCCATCACCCGGAAGATCTTCTCGATCGCCTTCAGCCACTTGTGTGCACTTGCTGGATCATGCGTACCCACAAAAGTCGGTGGATTGTTCCTTTGAAACTACCTCAAAGCACGAAACTCATCAGGAGCTCCACCATTCGGATTCAACTGCGCCACCACATTAGCAACCGATTCCAACGCATCAGCAATTGCACGATCATTTCTTCCAGCCATCTTGCACGCCACCAACAAGCTTAGAAGAACTAAAACATTGACAGTGTACACAGACTCGTCGACTGACAGGGACAGACATCAAGTAAAAACCTGGCCGGACCGACCGACCTGCTCTGATACCACTAATGTAACACCCTTTTCTACCCCCAAATAATGTTGCAGCAAAAAGAACTCATATATCAGAGTAAGGCATACAAATTCCCTCAAAGGGTGCACATTTCTCATTTAACTCAAAATAAATACAATTTCCTTATAAACAAAGGGTCTTCCTCAAATCAAATTAAAAGCCTTCACATGGCAGCGGAACTCAAAACTTTCAATTAAAATAGGTTTTCAACAAACGTCATAATAATCCGAATAAAACCACATCATCAAATAACAGCAAAATAAGGAAACAACATAGTTCAACTCAAAGGACCCAAACCCGATGTTACACTATCAGAGCAAGACCCTCTAAATCGACCAAACGCAAATAAACTTCAAGGTCCTCGGAAGCATCCAAAGCTAAACCTGATCACCTGCACGTTACCCACGTGGAGGCAACATTCAAACGGGCAAGGTGAGTAATCATAATTCAATATAAGTCATATAAAGAAAAGACATTAATAGGGCAACAGTTATTTTTATCAAATACTACAACAACTCACCCAAAGCATCATATAAAACATCACATCACCAATATCACTCATATGTAATCATGCAATGCCACCAAGAATGAAATGCAACGTCATAAAAATGCATGTGGAACCAAATCGTCATAATAATGGACACTAGGCCATCAACCCTCTACAAGGGAGCATGTCACAAACACCTCAATCCACACAATGGGATTAAAGCCACCACTGGACCGGAGTCCTAACATCATCAATAGACCGAAGTCTAAATGCTATGAATGCATGATGCACAATGTCAATATCATCATCATCAACAAAAGTCATTACGTGCATCAACATTCATCAAAATCTCATGTTAATCCATGTCATCATTTAATCATCAAAACATCATGAATCGTCATCTCATAATCATTAATATACTCATGGTACTTCACATCGTCATTTTATCCTCAACATCACATATAAACATCTAATAATCATCAATAACATCATATCATCATCTAATCATCATAACATCATTTTCATCACTAAATAATTCATGATTTAACACGTCAACACATAGCATAAATTCACGGCAACATCACAACATTAATATAATATAAAACAGATCTTTTTCATGAATTTTAAATTAATAAAATAATATTTTTCAGTCCCAGGTCGCGCTAAGCGCACCACTCTTGCGCTAAGAGCGCTACTCACTACCTCGAAGAGGCGAAATTTCTTCAAACCGCGCTAAGCACGCTAAAACGCGCTAAGCGGGCTCTGCGATTTCTGCAGAAAAACCCTGCGATAACAGCCCTTCTCCATCTGCGATTCAACACCCCTAAACCAGAATTTATCCTCAAATTTCAACAGATTATGTTATCACAACCTATAACTATCACATATACATCAATAACAACAATCATCACATATCAATTCATCAAAATCCATCATCCTTAACCTTCAATTCCTAGGGTTTCCCCGAAAACCCCAATTACCCATTAACACCTAATCTTTATATCAAAAATATTGCAAGGTGATACTCCCCATACCTTAGAATATTGTTTCCTTCGACTTCTCTTGAATTTTCGCCGAAATTCTTCTATGCCCTAGCCTCCTTCTCACTTGTTCTTCAGAGAACCTTTGCCTCTTCCTAAAAAATAATACGAATAATGAGTTCCTTTTCACTATTCTCTCTTAAAATACCCCTAAATGTGCTCTTCCCATCAAACCCTCACTTATTCTCCTCAAATGTCCACTTTACCCTTACTTCCTCTAATTTTATTTAAATTAAATAATAATACAAATATATTCATATTATATACTATTATTTAATTAAAATAACCAAAACTTCACAAAATCACCGACATCGGCACGAAACACCAAAATTCACAAAAAACCACAAATATAATATTTAAATAAATTAAATAAATATTCTTACGAAAATCGGGGTGTTACAACTCTCCCCCACTTAAAGGATTTTCGCCCTCGAAAATTACCTCAAGGAAGTAGAGTCGGATACGACTCCCTCATCTGATCTTCACGCTCCCAAGTCCAACTTTCGCCAACTGGTCCACCCCACAACACCTTCACCAAGGCTATGTCTTTACCCCGCAATTGCTTCATTTCTCGACCATCAACCCGCATAGGTAATGCTTCCACAGTCATATTATCCCTTACCTGTACATCATCCATCTGAATCACATGCGACGGGTCCGGTATATAATTCCTCAATTGAGACACATGGAACACGTCATGCAAATTCGGGGTGTTACATCATGTATCTGCTATATTGTTACATTATGTTTTTGGTATTGGATTAAATACTCTAACTCCTTCAAATGCATTGTGAGATAGACTATATACCCGAGTCTGAGGGAGTCATGTCTAGAACCTTGAAGACGATGGTTGCGTAGTATGGGTCTGCGAGATGTGTTTCTTTTGAGGTCGATACAAGAACCTCACGCAGAATAGTTTCTCTTGAAGGAATTGATGCCCGACAAGTAATTTGTCGTAAGAAGCAATAATTCTTAGTGAATCCATAACTCTGGGAATCGTGTCTAGAACCTTGAAGTCGATGGTTGCGTAGTATGTGTCTGTGAGATGTATTTCTCATGGGGTCGATATGAGAACCTCACCCAGAATAGATTCCCTTGAAGGAATTTATGCTCGACAAGTAATTTGTCGTAGGCGGAAATCTATTCTTGGAGAATCCATGACTCTGGGAACCTTTACAAATCCTAAATCATACATGGTGAGAACCATATGTGTAAAGTAGTCAGAACCGTTTGTCACATGTACCTGGACTTTTGAAACCATATTGTTTGTAAAAACAGGCATAAACATGGCATTGCATTTTTGCATATCGAAAACAAAAATCCATGAACTGACATTTCATCAACATGCCTGCATATCATTCAACAACAAAAGAAAAAAACTCACTCTAAGCCTTTGTCCACAAACAGTCATTTGACGTCTCGACACTCATATCGAACACGTAGCAACTACAAGATGACGTTGGAACAAGTGGAAGCCAATCAAGATGCCATGAGGAATAACATAGACTCCATGCCGAAAAAGATGAACTGTTTGCTAGAAGCCATGATGGCCTTGGATAGAAAGAAAGATAATCCTGAGATTATTGTTGATGCTAGAAATATAGCCTCCCGGCTAGGCTCCTCACCATTTCTTATCTCGGGAGTGAGCAATCCTAAGTTTGGATTTCCTAGGGGATATATTCCTCCATAGGGGTTTGATGTTCCTCCTCCTGTTAGAGCACCTGTGGTTAACTTGGTGGGCCAAGACCACTCTACTGCATCTGTCAGACATGGGTCTTTGTACGATGAAGAAGATCCTCATGATGATTTCTGCATGCCTCCTCAAATGATGCCCGCTGTCGGAGTTCTACCTGATCCTGCTGTGGAAAGACTCCGCGTTCTGGAAGAAAAATTCAAGGCTATGGAGGTCTACTCCACTCCAGGCCTTGACGTTGTTGATATGTGCTTAGTGTCGGGATATATTATCCCTCAGAAGTTCAAGGTGCCCGATTGCGAGAAGTACAAAGGGGTTGGTTGTCCCTGTACTCACTTGAGGGCTTACGGCCGGAAGATGGCAGAATACACTAACAATGACAAAGACCTCATTCATTACTTCCAAGATAGCCTTAGTGGGGAACTATTGGAGTGGTATATGTAGTTAGAAAGGAGTCACGTCCAGTCTTAGAGGGATCTTGCTAAAGTATTCCTCAAGCATTATCAGTACAATACTGAATTGTCATTTAATCGTACCCAATTTCAAGACATGGCACAACAAAGTAAAGAATACTTCAAAGAATACGCTCAGCGCTACATGGAACTTGTGGCTAGAGTTCAACCACCGCTCCGGGATAAAGAGCTGATAGACATGTTCATGGGGATGTTGCAATTTTAGTACCTCGAAAAATGGTTGGAAGTAGCTTTGCATCATTCTTTGACGTCGTCAATGTCGAAGAAACGACTGAGAGTCATGTGAAGAAGGGTAAGTCGCCTAGTGCTTCCAGTGCCTCGGGCGAAGCGAAGAAGCCTTACTCTAATTTTCCTAAGAAGAATAACAGAGAAGCAAATCTTGTAATGGGATCTTCACAAAGGAATGAAGCCCATTATTAGCTCTCATATCATCAGGTCTCAGCTGTTACGTTCGTTCAATATCAACATCAAATTCCACAGCAGCAGTCGTACTGATAGCGGTATGTTCCACATTAGCATTGTCAACACCCCCAAGAAAGCCAAAGAAGCCTATTGACCTGCTTTCAATGCCATACAGTCAAGTACTGTCATATTTAATGCCAAAGGAACTGAGTCTTGTGATCCTCCGTATCCATAAGGCTTTGACGCCAATGCCAGTTGTGATTTCCACACCGGAGCACCAGAGCACTCAACTGAAGACTATAAATTGCTCAAGCACAAGGCACAGGGTCTCCTTGATTCTAAGATGTTTTTATTTAAGCCTCAAGGACCTTGTATCAACAACAACTCTTTACCCAGTCATACTGGACGATCGGTCAATGCTGTAGAAGAAGTTGCAGAGAATATGCGTGAAGTGATCATCATACCAGTCTAAATGAGCAGAATGACCTCCAATTCTGAAAAAGGATAACCTAACAGTGAATAAAGAAATCAAGACCAGTTCTTCAGTGTTGGCAATCATTAGGCCATATCATTATTTTGCATTCTTGTAATTTTTCTTATTTGTCCAAGTACAATTTGCTTTGGGAATTGTTGTTTGTTGATGGTATTATTAATGAAATGATCATGTTTGTTTTGAGTTAATCCTTTCGTATTCACTTATCTTTTCTCATTTATTGCAAAAAAGCATAAAACAAATATTTCTCCACTTTACTTTCTTTATCGAAGTGTTGTTTTAGCAATGATTGGAGGGAGAATGACGAAAATGAAAAACCCAAATTGCTAACGGTATGCATTCAGATAAAATCTTGTTGACGATGTAAGGCTTTACTTCAAATTCCCAAACACTGAAAAGATAAGGAGTTAATCCATAGTCAACCACTTTGAGCCTAGAAGTTGGTGTTTCTTTTTTATCTAAAACTCTTACGTTTAACTCGAGGCATGATAGTGTTCAGTTAATCTGACTATGCATTAGAATTAGAAGAGAAAAAGCATCTCATTTGGGGATCAACCACATGCCATTCTTCGTACATGTCGGGAAGTATCGAAGGAATCATGAGAAATCCAAAGGTTATGATGGTTGTTCCTCAATAACCAATGACATGGCAGTCACAAGCCTTCCAAACCAAAAGAAAAAACTCCCCGAGAGTTGTTCCAAAAAATGGAGAAAAGATAAATAATAAAAAAAGAAAAAGTTTGTTAAGTCGGACATCCAAAGAGGCTATTTAGGCAAAGATTAGGGCATCTTGGTGGACCGAAAGCTTCAAGGAAGTGGTCCAGGAAAAAATTGGGGATAGAAGAAAAAGCTAAAAAAAATAGTGATACACGTGAAACTGTCACTAGTGAATCAATACATGAATGCCATAACTATCCATCTTGGATGCAAAGTGTTGAAATATAAACTTAACATAATGATAACAATGATAATAAAAACAGACTTTACTCCTCAGCTATTATTTAAAATAGAGGTAAAAAGTAGCGTAGTTTTGAAAATTCAAAAAATGTTGTTGTAGGGATCGAACTCAACTATTTTAACTATCACGGTTATTCTAAAATCGAAGGATAATGTGACAAGTTTTTATATCGTCCTTCGTTATATCACTTGACTGATCGAGATAAAATCTCCTTCGTATCTGAGATAAAATGAAATTATTTATAGTAGTGATGGTCAACCAAATAGTAAGATTTGTGTGTTTTGTTTCAAAGTTGATCTTTTATATTTTTTTTCTACGGATATCTAACCTTTTTTTTTAATGAATACGGATATTTAACTTTACAATTGAAAGAAGTTGCTATAATGAGGAGAATAACGACGTTGGCCAAAACAACTAGAGACGCTTCAAGAAAACAAAGACTTTATTTTATATAGAAATAGTTCTAATTTACATATAGTATAGGAAATTCTCATTTAGTCCATATAGCATGTAATATTTCTTACTTGTTTATCTTTGAATTGGTTGGAATTAATTCATGCATGAAGTATATGAACTTATAGTTATATAGCTTTGTCTTACTTTTTTAATACGTGTTGTACGAAAGTCTTATAAATGTCAGACACTAGTGTGGCTTGGACACCTTGACACACCTAATTTCATAGATGTTTGTGCGAAAATAAACATAACATTACCATCTATAGAAACTAGTTGACACAAACCTTTGAATTGAAACAACTCATTTGTTCTCTGTTGAAATATTATCAACATTCCATATTGATAGTGATGAGCTTTCATGTTCTGCATCAAAATCCACTTCTTCTGATAGGGAGTTCCTCTTCCTTATAAAAGTAGGCCAGCAATGATTATGTGTACCTTTGTATATTGTCTCAATTATATCTCCATCAATTAATCTCTCTTAGGCCAAGTACATTTATAATAGCTTCTCTGGTTTTCATTTCCTTTTGCTAATTTATCTTCATAGTTTTTCCAATTACACCCATCATCATGATTGAACCTTCTTCTTAAAGACTGGTTCTGGTTCTCTTGGCTACTATTATCTAAAACATCAATGTCTATGACTACATCACGATGATCGTTACCATTTTCCACTCTCAAATTTCTAATTTCGCGGCGAGAGTCCCAATTAGAAAGAAGAACCATAAGAGAATAACAGAAGATTGCAGCAACAATAGATAGCAACAAATTGATTTTCATCAATTGAAGAGTAAAAATTCCAAGGAAGAAATTGAGGAGATCAGATTCAAAACCAATATCAATATGTCTTGATAAGCAAAATGACATTAAAGCAAAGGCCGCACACGAAATCAGACTCAGTAGGTCTGGTTTCCCATTCAAGTTTTTATTATCAGATACGAAAGAGTACAAAGATGTTAGCAACAAAACTAGAACACCCAAATGATCTTTCAGCAAGAATCTCCTTGAAAGTTTCAATTTTTTCAAAAATAACATCATGACACTGATAATGAAACTTACAGACAGTGTAAATAACAATTTTGATGAAGTTCCACTCTCCAAAAAGATGATTGAAAGAAGAGCTGAATGCATAAGAAATGAGTCCAACTATACTTGAAATAAAACCTAATATTCTCCATAGCTTTTTCCTTATTAGTCTATTGGGTATTCTTATGGTCATAGTGCTTAATTTTCAAAGTGTCATGTGTTTATTTGTTTTTGCCTTCTAAGATAAGAGAGAGGAGAATGATGTATAAGGTAACTTCACAATCATTTTATGACTAGAAACATCTATTTAAATCTATGGTTGCAATTCACCACACGTTGACAAAATATAGTGTGAACATGAGAACACAGTAGCCCTTAAAGTAAAAAAATCATGTTGAAATAAATATCTTCGCAAAGTAGGTACTCTAAATTATTGTCAAGACTTTTACTCAAAATTTCTTTTATAGCTTCTCATCCACAGTACAAAGTGGTTTCATCTGTTTGTGTAACCAATTCTCAATAACAGCATAGGCTGAAAAAGAGAACATGGCACCCTTGTTCGTCCAAATTTTCAGTGTGGATTTGAAGTGGATCTTATGTACTTTTATTTAGGATGTTTAATTGTACAACTAATGAAGTTTAATTTATTGCTAGCTATTGCTGGAGTCTGTTACAGCTACTGTGTTATTATTCTTCGCTCTTCTTTCAGTTCCTTAAATGCGACATCAGAAAACCAGTATCTCGAAGAACAATGTATAATCATTCGAGTTGATTCACAACAGCATGAAAATATCAATTGTGGTAGCACTATCATGCAACAGTTTATGACTTGTATGGATGACCTTAAGCAGAATAATTCAAACATTGACAAGATGCTTTTAGAGACGGTGAAAGGTAACTATAAATTGGTGGCTAATGATCACAACTTCATAATTGATGCCATTGCGGATAGGGGTGTGTGTAATACCCCAAATTTTGACCACTAAGATTCCCATCATTGTGTCAATCATCATCACAATATGGATGTACCTTTATGCTTCATCAATCTCCCCAAAGATGGGCGAGCATCCAATACAATCAAAATTAGGGTTTCAAGCCCTCTCTGAGCTTTAGACAAAGGATCAATCAAGAAATGACATGGTCTTCAACTTGTCTAATCTCTCAAACATCCACAATGGATCAAAAAGGACTCTGACTTCAAGGATTAAGCACAAGGCTGCTCCCTTCTAGATGGATCAAGTCTCAAGATCGACAGTGTCACCAAATTAGGATTTTGGTCAACCAGGGCCTCCAGATGGAAATTTTCATCTGGGCATAAGGCAATGATCCAAAACATGACCTAATATACTCCATGGAACCTCATGAACCCATGCATCAAGTCAATTTTGCCTCAGGGGATGCATTCATCAAAAATCAGGAATTAGGGTTTCTTGACCTAATTCACCCCTAAGTTGACTTTTGGGACAAACCATGAGCCAAGACCTCAAGAGATGATTTGAGGGTCTCTAATACACCATACTGATCCATTTGGAACAATGGATTGATCCAAGAAGCTTGAGCAACAAGTTTCATTTTCATCTGCACCACAATTAGGGTTTTAAGGGAAAAGTCAACTGTAACTTTGACTTTTGACCAAGACATGCTCCCAAACCCTAATACATGATTGAATATACCCTATGACACCCATGGAATATGTCCATCAAGTTTGATTTAGGTCAAGGACATGATTTCCTGAAGAATTGCCCAGTTTGGAATTCATCTGATAAAAAGTCAACTTTGACTTTTTGAGATTTTTCACCAAAATGGATTTTTAACCCTAAAATGATGTTAATGTATGATTTGAATCATCATTCATCAAGAAAAATCAAGAAAAGTGAGATAACTTGTAAAAGAGGTAACCATAAAACTTAGAAATTTTTCCAAGTTAAAAATAAAGTGGCAAAGGTACCAACTTTGGAGGACCATAACTCCTAAACCACAAGGCCATTTTTTCTCATCCAAAGATGGATTTGTAGTCCTCATTATCACCTACAAAAACTTCAACTACAAGTCATTCCAATTCATTAAGGATTTTGAGTTATGGAATGATCAAAGTGGCTGAAAAGTGAAAATGTCACTTTTTCCAACACTTTGTGAAATTTTCACTAAGTCAGAATTCTGCTTCACTTTTTGCCAAATGTAGGGGGATTTTTCACTTGGAATCAAAAGAGATCAAAACCAAACTTGTTCAAACAGTTGTTGTATCATGTAAGAGCTTTCCAAAATGACCAAGAACATTGCCAAATTCAACCTACATCATGAGATACAACATTGGCAAGTTGCCTTGCTGAAATCTGTCAAAGCAAGGCAGAATTTGCATTTTGGCTCGATTTGCCAAAATCAGCCAATTGCAATTGCTCCAATCCACTTGGACACCTCAGAGGATTGAATCCAAAGGGGACAATCACTGAGCCAAGCCTCCAAGGTCCAAGGAACAAAGAATAGCATGTTGCACCTAGAATTGCCAAAATAGGGACAAGACTTCAAATTTGGAATGAGGCATTCAATGGAACCATCAAGGTGGCATGGACTGAGCCATTCTCATCTGAAATCAGTCAAGACTTATCCAAGACCAAGGGGACCAAAGCTCTGTGCCCTAACCTCTAGTTAATGGCTAGAGGAGACTTTCATTTCCATTGGCCAACATTGAGGGAACCTACTTACCAGCTGCCATGCACTATTCCTTGCAAAACAAACTTGCTCTACTATAAATAGAGCTCAATTGTGGTCAGTTTAAGTACACCAAAGCCATCTAACAGATGCTTTCCTCAAAATCTCTTTCTCTTGGCAAAAATGTCTTTCTTAGCAAGGTAGCTATCGGGTTTTGAGTTTGAGAGCAATTCTGCACAAACCAATCACTCACACACCTCACATACATCACATATGAGCTGATCAAACACTCACATAACTTCTGAAACATCAAAATCTCAAAATCACTTGCCATCCACACAAGTTTGAAGTGAAGTTGCAGCTGAGATGCCATAAACTGATCCAGTCCATTTCAATTCAATCCAAGTGTTCAAACACACTCCATATGGTGTAGGGAAGCTGTCCAGATCATCACAACTTGTCTGTAACACCTCCAACTCAAAATCACATCTGCTCTTGCTATCACGACTTGGAGGTAAGCCTAAACTTGGGCATCTCTCAATCTATGCATATTTCCTCGCACAATAATTTGGCCATATGTTCATAATCATGCATGGAATGTTTTCCCTCAATTAATTGCATTGTTTGAATCGTGTATCAAAAATCCTAGCCTTCATGCAGAAATTAGGGTTCTTGAGGTTTCTTCGTGATTTCATGTTTTGTGTTTAATTTAAATGAAATTAAAGTACATAGACATGATCGTGAGGTTGAGGCGAGCATAATGATATGTGGATTGCATGTTATAATTACGTATTCAGTGAGATTGGATGGAAAATGCAAATCTGGGCAAACTGAAAAACGCGCGTGTTCTTGGTGTTGTTCTTGGCGCCATTTTCATATATTTGAATATTTGAATTTTGTGATTTTGTTTAATTGATTCAAAAATTAATTTCTCTTTGTGTTTTAATGATTTTGAGTTGATTCTTTTTTTAATAATTCACAAAAATGTTAAAATATTTTATTTTCCCAAAAAATCCCAAAAATATTATTTATTTTATATAATTGATATTTTTGCAAAGAATTAATATTTTAATTGTTTTTAACATTTGAAATATTATTTCCACAATGATTTTGCAACTTTTAATGCTTTCTATTTGTTTTGTAGGTCAATACTTAATTTTTGAAGCATTAATCCAAGATCACAATTTGTTTCCCATGTGTAAAACAATTTTTGATCAATTTAATTGAATTTTTATTCAATTAAATACATTTTTTGAAAACAAATTAGGGTTTTGGATTAATTCAACCCTCATAAATCATTTTCAAAACACTTTGGGCCTCTATTAGAGTGTAAGACCCAATCCTTTTTTTGACCAAATTATCTTTGGGCCTCACTTATTGTATAAGTCCCGATACCGTAAAAAAAAAAACCAAACGGCGCGATCGTCGCCTTTTCAAAAATCATCTGGGCCTACCCTCGAGTAGTAAGACCCATTTCTTCTTCTTTAAAACACTTTGGGCCTCTTGAGAGAGTGTAAGACCCATCCCTTTGTACAGAAAACCTTTTTGGGCCCCAGTCACTTGTATAAGTCCCTCTGTATAAATTCAAACAGTGCGCTCACTGATAAAACCCTGGGCCTCTCCTTGAGCTGTAAACCCCAGATCTTTCTTTTTCAAAGCACTTTCTCCTTTGATTTTGAATATATTGTTGTTTTTAATCTTTCTTTGTTGAACAACTAACCAAACAGCATGGAAGCACTACAACCGAGTAAGTGGTTATCGCTTTCATTTACTGCTTTCATATTATAAACTGTATTATGGGGCTGCTCACTGTAAGTCTCCTTTCATAAACTCATATCTACTGTGTAATAATAGTATAGATATTTCGAGTTTCCCCGGCAACTACGTCTAGAACTAGGTGACGTCGTTTCATTTATTCGTAGAAATAGACGCCTAGATCCCCAATAGGAGCACCAGATACAGTCTTCTCTTCGGCTGTCCTCCTTAGGAATTGTCAAGGAACTCTATTCCCAAAGATGAATGTATTCTCCGTGAATGACATCTTTAAGTTTCTTCCAAATTCTCGAACTTTCCTGACTTGATCTATTCCTTGTGGATAGCTTGCCTTGAATGTCTCGGGGTTTGGGTACCCACTACGGTCATAATCTTGGACCTTAACTAAGGAACCCTCTTTAAAAGTTAAAAGTCGCTGGATAGTAAACCTCGCACGTTTACCAGTGGTTTTCATTTTTAAAAGAGTTATCTCTCCTAATGGAAAGGAGATGATAGACCCACGGGCTTCTTAAAAGCATCGGCCTCCTCTTGGGCATTATTCAAGGACCCTACGGCTTCTTAGAAGTATTCATAGCCTCCTCTTAGGCTTCGTATAATGATCTCTTCCTCCGAGAATGATAGCCTCCTCTTGGGCTTCGTACAAGGACCCGTCGGCTTCTTAAAAGATTCCAGCCTCCTCTTGGGCTTCGTACAAATTGTCCCGACGACCTCATAGAGGTATAGGAACAGAACCTAGTCATCCTCATAGAACAGCCCTTTCATAGAGTCTACTACTGTTTCTCGAAGCATAGTACAAAAACTCTAGACTTGGACAGTCTAACTTCCTTGAGTCTCAAAGACATTCTCAAGCACCCTTCGTTAAATAGGAAGGAAACCCGCAGACTCGGATAGTCTCAATACCCTTTGGATTTCCCGTTTCCTCAAAGAAAAGGAAATATCCCTGATCCTCAAATTAAATCTCTGTGTACAGTGTTACTCATATAAGAACTGATTTTCTCTTTTAAATCAGTATATTGGATCTGTCACTCAACTGAAACAGTTACAATAGCCTTCATCTCGGGCTTCGTACGAGATACCAAAATTCTCCCCAGTGGAGTCAAAACAGCCTTTTAGCCTCTCTCTCAGGCTTTGTATGAGACACAAAAGATTCCCTCGTTGAGTCAATCACCCTTTTTTTGCCTCTATCTCGGGCCTCGTACGAGATATAAATCCCTTAAGCAAGAGTCGAGCTCTTTGCTAGCCTCCTCTTAGGCTTTGTATAACGATATGCCCCACCGGGTCAAAAACTTTTAGCCTCTCTCTCGGGCTTTGTACGAGACACAAAATAGCCTCCTCTTAGGCTTTGTATAATGATTTTCCTAGCGGAAATTAGCCTCCTCTTAGGCTTTGTATAAGAAAACCACTGGTTGATCCAATCGAACTTTTAGCATCAAAGTTGTGCCTCGTTCGCAGTACACAAACATCAACAACTCCGTTCGCTTCATCTAATCGCTGTAAGCGGCAAGCCTCTGGATCATCTATATCCATGCCACTGTCCCTCTTTTAGCATGAGAAATTCCTAAGGAAAGATGGCATTGCTCTACACTGAGTTAAAGTCTTCTCCTTCAGGTTAAAACCCTTTCTTCGGAAATTATGGCATTGCTCGGATCCGCGTATCCCAGTTAAAGTAATTCTCCTTCTCCCCTCTTTAGAGATGACAAATTCTCTCTAAAGTCGAGATCCTTTCGCTTCAAGTCTTGGGCTTTGAACAAGACACAAATAGACCTTTCAGCTTCACATCTTGGGCTTTGAACAAGATACAAATCACCTTTCGCTTCACGTCTTGGGCTTTGAAAAAGACACCAAAAACCAATTTCCTCCCATAGAATAGGAGGAACTACGAAGGCTCTGATTTCCCTACTTCGGTAAACGGGAATACGTAGGCATAAGATCGAAAGAAAAGATCTTAGCGAGCGCAATCAACAAAAAACCCAAATCCCATATCTCCATCAATTAAAAGCAAAAATTCAAAAGCATCAGTCCTAACATCCTAATCCTTATTCCCTGCCAGAAACCCTTTACCTAGAAAAAAGAAAGAAAGAACCGTATTGGCGAAATACGAATAACCAGTACAAAAGCCCCCCCACATTGATATCATCTGTAACCTAACAGACCGCTGTTTAAACTCAGTATGCAAGCAGGGTTAATTGGAGACATCTATTTCCCTTCCTTATTCAGCTCACAATAGGATAAAAAATGAATCGACCTGTAGTTTTAAGCTCAACCGCAGAGAGCGACCAGCGCTTAAGAACCGCGTCCAAAATCGCTCGCTACAGAAAAGTGGCGCCCACCGTGGGGCCGTTCACTGACTTTCTACTTCTCTTGTGTGAAAAATTACACAAATGGCGACTCTGCTGGGAAGTCTCCTTTTCTTCCTTAGGGCATCATCCCCGTTTTCTACGGAAAATAGGAACTCTACCGAAGAGAAAGATTGACCTATGCTGGTCCATCTCTTAGGCAGGGAACCACAGATTGGGGCTTCCGCCGGGGAACCCATTTCTGTCAGGAACTTAAGAATCGTAGCTTTATAAGTCTAGGATGATTATGACAAATATATATACTGCTTTTCCTAATTGCTATACGTGTTTATTTTTCTGCTACTGGGAATGCGTGTGATGCCGCATGTGGTGAGATTGAGTATACACTTAAGAAAAGCCAACCTTTTTCGTAGTGCGAAAGCTATCGGAAATAGCTGTTACGCGATACTACCCTCATTTGACACTGGTGATCTATTCTCGGTGAATAGCACTTACTCTAAGATTGCACACAACTCGCTGGCGATCCGCTTGTTGTCTGCCTTCCTGGGAGGAGCTGATGATAATGAGTACAGGTACAAAAATCACCCTAGTATAAACCTTTGGCGATGGGTAGAGCCTTGACTTCATGACAACGACCCTTTGACCCCATGTTTTTTCTATGTTTTTGTGTGCTGCATTCATGCATTCATTTAATAAAACATTAAAACATTCAAAAAAATTTCTCTTCTAGTCTCTCTGTTTTTCAAATTAAACTAAGACTGTGATTGCAAATATCAGAGAAAAGGATTGCATTAATGGATTTCGGTAGAAGGAGAACTCACCAGTATACCTTCAAGGTTCCAAAACTAGAGGATTTGAGAAAGTTAGCGAGGATGATCGTTAACCCAAAGGCTTTCAGAGCCAAACACGGTGGTTTGCTACCACTGTTAAGAGTCCATGTGATTAAGGGGATCATGGACGCGCTCATTCAGTTCTACGATCCGGTTTATCATTGTTTCACATTCCCGGATTACCAGCTGGAACCAACGCTGGAGGGGTATTCTCATCTCACTGATTTACATATCACAGATCGAGCTCCATTTTCTGGACTGGAAGAAATTCCAAAGAATCAGACTATTGCAAGAGCAATTCATTTGGACGAGTCTGAGGTCAGGACTCACATGACCACTAAGGGTGGCATCCAAGGTTTGCCAGCCCAGTTCTTGACAAAGAAAGCTCTGTACTTCGCTAGTATAGGGAACGAGACTGCTTTTGAAAGCATCTTTGTCTTGCTCACCTACGGGTTATTTTTGTTTCCCAACATCAATAACTTCGTCGATATCAACGCTATTAAGGTTTTTCTCATTGGAAACCCTGTGCCGACTTTGCTCGCAGATGCGTATCATTCTGTACACTTGGGAAATTTGTACAGCGGAGGGGAGATCACATGCTGTGTACCTTTGCTCTACAAATGGTTTATCTCGCACTTGCCCAAGTCTGCTGCTTTTTGGGATTGCAAGAGTGTCTTACGTTGGTCGCAGAAGATCATGTCTCTTACCAACTCTGATATAGATTGGTGTAATAGGATCTATGATGGAATCAGAATCATTGATCGTTGTGGAAACTTCCCCAACGTACCCCTCATAGGAACTAAAGGAGGAATCAACTACCATCCGGTATTGGTTCGTCGTCAATTTGGGTACCCGATGAGACACATCCCACTAGGTGTTCATTTGGAAGGTCTTTTCTTCAAAGAAGGAGAAAGTGACAAAGCACTAAAGACGGAAATAGTGCAAGCTTGGAAACATGTTCATAAGAAATGACGAGAGTCTCTGGGAAAACCGGACTGTGTCTCGGTGGAGCCTTATCTCCATTGGGTACAAACCAGAGCTCTCAAGCTAAAAATGCCTTATCCTCGTTACGGAATTCTTCCGCCGAGAGAAACTGTCATGTACTTCATGACGGAAACTGAAAAGCTTCAGGTTACTCTCAACAAAGTTCAAAAGGAAAGAAGATCTTGGAAGAACAAGTACCGCACCCTCGATGTAGAGTGTATCCAAATACAGCAACTACTAAAAGAGAAAGATGCTCTGATTGAAATTTTGGAGCAGCATACTGTAGAGAATCAAGATGACCAAAGGAGTTTGCTCACTCCTTTCACTTGGCAAAGGAATGACAACCCGACAACGGCTTAAGAGCCCCGGTCAAAGAAAAGGAAGATATCAGAATCAGCACCCGGTTTCTCCTCAGAGAGGACTCGGGGCCCATTAGTTTAGGTTTCTGTTTCTGCACTTTGTCATCTACTGTATTTCCATTTCTGTAATCCTTTGGAATTCAATAAAAAGGGGTTTCCCCACTGTTTGATATTTGCAATCTAATTGTTGAAGTTTATTTTGATTAAACCAAAGAAACAACAATTAATATAATCATTGCATTCATCATTTTCACATCGCGTATTCTTCTTCCCTACGAATCTCACGTTTGTGTCTCGATTCTAGAGTCAAACTGTCTCATTCGTATAATACTCGGGCCAATCGTCAGAAAAAGATGGATGATCTTGAGGAAGAAAACAGAGAGTTGAAAGAAGAGATCGACACTCTGAGAGAGGATATGAGAAAGCTTCGTAACGACATGCAAGCCATGGCAGAAGCTCAGCTACAAAGAACTGTGATCTCAGAGATCACCTCAATGCCCATCATAGAAAAGTATGATCCTAGGTATCAGATACCGAAAGATCGTCCTTGGGGCATGCCTGTTAACTATATCCCGGAAGGATATGTTCTGCCGATCACTGAAGATCAGGGAATCGCAACAGAAGCCGCTGGGCCTGAAGGTTACAAACTTCGGGAAAGCGAAGATGCCAGGGGCATACTGAAGACTCCTGAAGGTTACAAACTTCGGGAGGCGCCAAGACTTACTGCCGTAGTCACGGTACCACCCCCTGTGGTGCACACTGTCCCGGAAGGACAGATTCCACAGACACCTTCTGGTAAGAAGGAAACTATGTTTGACAGAATGGATGAATTCCAGGAGCAGTTCTTGGAAATGCAGAAAGAGCTGCAACCCATTCGCGGTCAGGATCTTTTTGGAAAGGACGCCGCAGACCTCTGCTTGGTCCCAAATGTGAAAGTCCCGGACAAGTTCCAAGTGCCCGACTTTGAAAAATACAAGGGTAACTCTTGCCCTCAGAGCCATCTGGTGATGTACGCTCGGCGGATGTCAGCCCAGACGGAGAATCAGGACCTACTGATTCACTACTTCCAGGATAGTTTGACCGGTGCCGCACTCAAATGGTACATGGGTTTAAACCGTACTACGATCAGTACATTCAGAGATCTTGGTACTGCCTTCGTCCAACAATACAAGTACAATTTGGACATGGCACCCGACAGAGATCAACTCAGATCAATGTCGCAAAAGGAAAAGGAAACCTTTAAGGAGTATACTCAAAGGTGGCGTGAAATTGCCGCTCAAATTTGTCCACCTCTTGAGGAAAAAGAGATGACAAAAATCTTCTTAAAGACCTTAAGCTCATTTTACTATGACCGAATGGTTGCAAGTGCGCCCAGTGATTTCACCGAAATGGTCGGCATGGGTGTACGTCTTGAGGAAGCCGTCCGAGAAGGACGTTTGGTAAAAGACACTGGATCAACGAGCGGTACTAAAAAATACGGTAGTGCTCTCCCTAAGAAAAAAGAGCAAGATATTGGGAATATCTCTCTCGGAAAGCAAAGGGGTCGTTATCAGCCAGTAGCAGCTGTTACTCCTGCTATCGGCCCCGCGCCTGTTCCTATGTATCAACCTCAGGTTGCGCAGAGCCAACCTGACCAACAAAGGACACAACAGCCTCTTCAGCAGGCTCGTCCTCCATATAACAACAACCGTACAACACGGCCACCAGGATTTGATCCTATACCTGTAACGTACGCATAACTGTTTCCGTTACTGCTAGCTAAGGGGCACATCCAGACTAAGTCTCCCCTTTCAGTTCCGGAAAATCCGCCTTTCTGGTTTAAGGTGGATCAAACATGCCCTTATCATCAAGGAGGTTCAGGGCATAACATTGAGACTTGTCTCAATTTCAAATCCGACGTGCAAAAGCTTATTAGGAGCGGGCTCTTATCTTTCAAAGATACGAAATCCAATGTTCTTACGAACCCGCTGCCTCAACATGAGAAGGCTGCAGTCAATCTGATTGAGAAAGAGACTAACAATGTCTATCAAATTCACGATGTACTCTTATTGGGGACCAATCTGGTCAAGATGCATTGTAGACAGAGTGGATATGGCCATGTGCCACCTCATAATTATCACCAGTGTGATATCTGCTCTAAAGATAACCAGGGGTGTTCTGTAGTGCAATCAGCTCTACAGGAACAGATAGATCTCGGATGGATCCAAGAGCACCGAGTTCGTGGAGTTAACATGGTTTACACGAATTCCAACGTCATTCAAAACCACGACATCCGTGCGATGAATGTCAACTTGGTGGCGATGCACTCAAGGCAAAGCCAATATCATAATCTGCCGCGGCATGATTACAGTTCCTGTCTGATTTGCTCGGTAAACAAACAGGGATGCTCTTTCATACAAGGGGCCCTCCAGCGTCAGATGGATCTTGGATGGATCCAAGACTACCATGATAGGAACTCCTATCAAATCAACATGGTTCAAATCTTTGACATTCGCGTGATGAATACCAACCTGGTAGAGTTACATGCTGAGCAGGTCCGACTCGGATTCTTAATATCACATGATTATCAAAACTGTAAAGCGGGTTGCGAAAACGATCGAGGTTGTACCCTTGTCCAGGAGGCACTTCAGCACTTGTTAAATCACTGGTGGATGCCAATCTATATGGACGAAGATACTCAGCAGATTAGTATCAATAACAGGAATCCTACTCGTCGTCAAAGTCAGGATGTCCGATCAATGGAAGGTAACCTAGTAAGGTTACATTGTATTCAAAGTGGGCGTGGCCAGGTGCCACCACACAACTATGACAGTTGTAGCGTCTGTTCGGAAAGTAACCAAGGGTGTTACCTTGTGAGAGCAGCTCTTCAGGGTCAGATCGATCACGGAGAAATTCGTCCATATCCAGGTTCAGGACCCATCATTTGGTCGCCGAACAACCTTGCCGATCAAGTTGAGGATGTTGTCACGATCTCTGGTCATCACCAGATCAGGGATGTTTTTGCCATCGTCCCTCTACTTGACGAATCTAGAGTTCCCAACCGGGAACGGATCGAGGTTACTTATGATGGTCAGAAAAATCAGAAGGTTCCCATAGTCATCTATCTGCCGGGGCCACTACCGTATGAATCAGCTAAGGTGATCCCTTACAAATACGGTGCAACAATAATCGAGAATGGAAAGGAAATTCCATTACCCTCCGTCTTGAATATTGCAGACATCAGTTGCGTAACACGGAGCGGTCGAATCTTCAACCGAGGGGTTGGAGAATCCAACAAAGAAAAGGAACTTCAGGCAGAAATTCCTGATCCACCAGTCAGTCAATCTGGTAATCCCGACTTTTCAAAAGACAAAGATGAGATGCTAAAGCTCAACCAAAGGAGTGAATATAACATTGTCGATCAACTGTTACAGACTCCTTCAAAGATCTCAGTATTATCACTGTTACTCAGTTCAGAAGCACACAGAGAGGCTCTACAGAAAGTCTTGGAGCAAGCCTTTGTGGAACAGGATGTAACAATCAGACAATTCGATAGCATTGTCTCTAACATCACTTCCTGCAATAATTTGGGATTTAGTGATGAGGAGTTACCTGAAGAGGGTCGCCGTCATAACATGGCGCTCAACATTATAGTTAACTGCCAGGGCAATGCTTTAGCCAACGTACTGGTAGACACAGGGTCAGCCCTGAATGTTATGCCGAAGTCCACTTTGACGCAATTATCATTTAAGGGCCCTCCGATGAGAGTCAGTGAGGTAATCGTCAAAGCATTCGACGGATCCAGAAAAATAGTTATCGGCGAAGTTGATCTTCCCATAACTATTGGTCCTCACACTTTCCAAATCACTTTCCAGGTCATGGACATCCGGGCAACATACAGTTGTTTATTAGGAAGACCTTGGATACATCAGGCTGGAGCGGTCACTTCGACCCTCCACCAAAAGCTAAAGTTCGTCAAGAACGATCAACTTGTCACAGTTTGTGGGGAACAAGCCTTGCTTGTGAGTAACCTATCATCATCTAATTGTGTGGAACCCGAGGAGATTATTGGAACTCAGTTCCAAGCGCTATCGGTGAGCAAGGACGATCAATCTGAAGAAGGAACTTCAATTTCTTCATACAAAGATGCTATCAAAGCGGTCGAGAGTACCGATACGACAGGATGGGGACGACTTGTCATTCCTATTGACAATAAAACAAAGAAGGGTCTTGGTTTTTCTGCAACCTGTACCCAGACGGCCGCCAACGATGAAAGTCTTCATCCCCTTCAAAACTTCTTCCACAGTGGAGGTTTTCTTCACCCAGTGTCTCAGACAGTTCATGCTATCAATGAGGAAGATCCCTCTGACACGGATGAAGAGTGGAAGTCCTACCTTAACAAGGACGGCTATATGTCTCAGGAAGAGGTACCTATGCCTTTTTGCTTTCCTCCAGAAAGTCTGAGATTTATACCAAAATCAGATGTCGAAATGATCTACGGAGATTGTGATCCGAAAGGATGCCGTGCTCCGCCAAATTCATTAGAGGAAGACACTCTGATGAAAGAAAACTTTGATCACAATTACTATGGGCCGATGGATGGTCTGCCAATGTGGCAGCCTTACCCAGGAAACTTGGGGCAAGAAAGTCAGCCGAGTAATGAAACTCAACTGAGCGTCATTGAACAGAATACCTGTGTCCCCACCCTGTCATGGGATCAACACTCAGGTCATTCGGAAACTACTCAACATGAAGATGAATTCGCAACGTTTGCAGGACTTGAATTCATCAATTATGCTTTTCCCGAGGTCAACGTCATCGAGAGGGATGACTTCTCTAGTTCCAAAGAAGTTTGGGACACTTTGGGACAACCAAGTGGAAAATACGACTTTATGGTCAAGTACACTGCTCCTGAGAGCTCTCGTATCAGGCTCAAAGATATCCAGCCAACTGGATGGGGAGATACAGTTGAGAGCACCAATGCTATGCAAAATGCAACAGAGGAATCCTCCTACGACAATTCTGCCTGGGAAACAGATTCCAATGATCCTGCTCCACCAGAAATCAGCGTCATTTCTGAAGACAAATCAAGGAAGGTGCCAGACTTTGTGATTCACCGAGGAGTTCGCCGCCAATGGGTTGCCGTCGAGGTTCCGAAGGTCGTTCGTCAGTCAAAGTAATTGCCATGTTTAACCTTTCACCCTGCCCAGGTGAAACGGATGTTTTGATAGGGCTCACTTTCTGTAAATTTCCCTCTTCGCTTTGCCCAAAGCGACAGAGTTTTGTTTTATAGGGCTGTAGTTTCAAGATTCAACTTGTTCATTAATAAAATAACGTCGTTCTGTAATTTCCGCATTAATTGTTGTTTTCTCTTTTTGATTTTTCAGAAAATGGTAATCCTAAAAAATATTCAATAATAAAAACAAGCAGTAAAATCAAAACACTGCACACACTTGCATTTTCTCTATCTTTTCTAAACACGAATCATCACGTCATACAGATTCTTGTTTTATACCCCGTTGAAACATACGATCCAATGCCTTCTTCCAACTTTGAGTTCCCGGTATTCGAGGCTGAAGAAGAAAATGACGACCAAATTCTAGAAGAGATCTCCCGACTACTCAGACAAGAGGAAAGGTCCATTGAACCTCACAAAGAGTCGTTGGAAACGGTAAACTTGGGTTCAGAAAAAGAGAGAAAAGAAATCAGGATCGGAGCACTGCTCAGTCCAACTACCAGAGAGGGTTTGATAAAGCTTCTCAAAGAATTCCCCGATGTATTCGCTTGGTCCTATCAGGATATGCCAGGGTTGGATACCAGCATCGTGGAACATCATTTACCGTTAAGATCGGAATGTCCGCCAGTAAAGCAAAGGTTAAGACGCACTCACCCGGACATGGCCATCAAAATCAAAGAGGAGGTACAGAAACAGATCGACGCGGGTTTCCTCGCTACATCTGAATATCCTCAATGGTTAGCCAACATCGTACCCGTTCCCAAAAAGGATGGAAAGGTCAGAATGTGTGTTGATTACAGAGATCTAAACAAGGCAAGCCCAAAGGACGACTTTCCTTTACCACACATTGATATGCTGGTAGACAGCACAGCAAAGTTCAAAGTATTCTCCTTCATGGATGGATTCTCGGGCTATAACCAGATCAAAATGTCGCCGAAAGACATGGAGAAAACTTCGTTCATTACCCCATGGGGTACCTTTTGTTACAAGGTAATGCCGTTCGGTTTGAAGAACGCCGGGGCAACCTATCAAAGGGCCATGACTACTCTGTTTCATGACATGATACACAAAGAAATCGAGGTATATGTCGATGATTTGATTGCAAAATCAAGAACAGAGGATGAGCACGTTGAACATCTGTCAAAATTGTTCGAACGTCTAAGAAAATTCAAGCTCCGCTTGAATCCCAACAAGTGCACCTTCGGTGTCTGTTCGGGGAAATTACTAGGGTTCATCGTCAGCCAGAAAGGAATTGAAGTTGATCCTGACAAGGTCAAGGCCATTCAAGAAATGCCTTCTCCGAAAACTGAAAAACAAGTCAGAGGATTCCTGGGACGTTTGAACTACATCTCCAGATTCATATTCCTTATGACCGCGACATGTGCGCCGAATTTCAAATTACTCAAAAAGAATCAGGATTGCGTTTGGTCAGAAGATTGCCAAACCGCCTTCGACAGTATCAAGGAATATCTGTTGAATCCTCCGATTCTATCACCTCCAGTGGAAGGAAGACCACTGATCATTTACCTCACAGTCCTAGAGGACTCAATGGGATGTGTACTTGGCCAACAAGACGAAACTAAAAGGAAAGAGTCTGCCATTTACTATCTAAGCAAGAAATTCACCGACTGTGAAACTCGGTACACGATGCTCGAGAAAACTTGTTGCGCTTTGGCTTGGGCAGCCAAACGTCTTCGCCAGTACATGATTCGTCATACTACTTGGTTGGTCTCCGAAATGGATCCAATAAAGTACGTTTTCGAAAAACCTGCTCTCACGGGAAGGATTGCCCGTTGGCAGATGTTACTATCAGAATATGACATAGAGTACCATGCTCAGAAAGCCGTTAAAGGAAGTATTTTAGCCGATCATTTGGCTCATCAACCGATTGACGATCAGGAATCAATCGGGTTTGACTTCCCAGACGAAGATGTCATGTATCTAAAGATGAAAGATTGCGATGAACCGCTACCCAGTGAAGGGCCAGAACCAGGTTCCCAGTGGGGACTTATCTTTGACGGAGCAGTCAATCATTATGGAAATGGAATTGGGGCAATCATTGTTACCCCTCAGGGTTCCCACATTCCTTTCACTGCCAGACTTACGTTCAAATGTACGAACAACGAGGCCGAATACGAAGCATGTATCATGGGTCTCGAAGAAATGATTGATTTAAGGATCAAAAACTTGGACGTATACGGCGACTCAGCGTTGGTTATTAACCAGATAAAAGGAGATTGGAACACATACCAATCAGGATTGATTCCTTACAAAGACTATGCAAGAAGGTTGTTACCTTTCTTCAACAGAGTCGACTTTCATCACATCCCTCGTGATGAGAATCACATGGCTGATGCATTAGCCACTCTCTCTTCCATGATTAGTGTAGGTCGATGGAATGACGTACCTAAGATCGACATCATGCGCCTTGAACGGCCCGCTTACATCTTCGCGATTGAAGCAGTCATAGACGACAGACCTTGGTATCACGATATCAAATGCTTCCTTCAGAAACAAGAGTACCCATCTGGGGCACTCAGAAAAGATAGGAAAACCCTTAGAAGATTGGCTGGAAACTTCTTCCTGAGCGGTGACACTCTTTATAAGAGAAATTTTGACATGGTCTTGCTCCGATGCGTCGACAGACCAGAAGCAGACATGCTCACGAAAGAAATTCATGAAGGATCCTTTGGCACTCATGCCAACAGACACACAATGGCGAGAAAAATTCTCAGGGCCGGGTATTATTGGTTGACCATGGAATCCGACTGCTACAAGTACATGAGGAGGTGTCACAAGTGTCAGATATACTCCGACAAAATTCATGTACCGCCATCACATTTCAAAGTTCTTTCTTCCCCGTGGCCATTTTCCATATGGGGAATCGATATGATTGGTATGATTGAGCCCAAGGCTTCAAACGGACATCGGTTCATCCTGGTAGCCATTGACTATTTCACCAAGTGGGTCGAAGCAGCGTCATTCGCCAATGTAACCCGACAAGTGGTGGTCCGATTTATCAAAAACAATATCATCTGCCGTTATGGTGTTCCAAGCGAGATCATTACTGATAATGGATCTAACTTGAACAATAAGATGATGAAAGAGTTGTGTGCAGAGTTCAAGATTGAACACCATAACTCATCTCCCTACCGACCCAAGATGAACGGAGCGGTAGAAGCGGCTAACAAGAACATCAAGAAGATCGTTCAAAAGATGGTTGTAACCTATAAAGACTGGCACGAGATGTTACCTTTTGCTCTTCATGGTTATCGCACATTTGTCTGCACTTCAACAGGGGCTACCCCTTTCTCTCTAATATATGGCATGGAGGCAGTTCTCCCCATAGAAGTAGAGATCCCATCAATCCGGGTATTGATGGAAGCTAAGCTCACCGAAGCTGAATGGTGTCAAAGTCGACACGACGAACTGAACTTGATCGAAGAAAAGAGAATCACGGCACTATGCCATGGTCAGTTGTATCAACAGAGAATGAAGAGGGCGTTCGACAAAAAGGTCCGACCTCGTGTTTTCAGGAAAGGAGACCTCGTGCTCAAGAAGATACAATCATTTCTCACTGACTCTCGGGGCAAATGGACCCCGAATTATGATGGCCCCTATGTGGTCACGAAAGCTTTCTCAGGCGGTGCCTTGAGACTTGCCACCATGGACGGAGAGGAATTTGCCTACCCCACGAATGTTGATGTAGTCAAGAAATACTTCGCCTAAACTAAAAAAAAAAAACGTCTCGGTGGATTGAAAACCCGAAAGGGCGGTCCAGGCAAAAGTTAGAGACATGAAAAAAAAAGAATCATCCCGATGGATTGGAAATCTCATAGTACAATCCAGGCAAAAATTAGGGATAATGGCAAGTTACTATGTTCAACAGAGGCAAGTCCCTCAGCAGCAGTTACAGCATCACCTATCAGAGGAAATCTCCAGTCAAAGGTCATCTTCGACAGAAGCTCAGGATGTCCCGAATTCAAAGTTGGTAGAAGGATAGTGGTCGTTATGTTTCAACGTAGCCCTTTTCCCTGTAAATTACCGTTTTCTAACTTTGTATATACTCTTTGGAATCACGCGTTTGGCTGATCTCCATCTTATCAATAAAATTTGAGCCCTTGTGCTTTTGTTTGTAATTCTTGCTTGTTTTAGCTTTACAGAACGACGTTGTTTAAACTTAATCAGCGATTCTTGAAATAAAACAAAAATGAATTTACTTGTTAAAACTTTTTCTGCTTTTAAAATAAAGATGGCAATTTTTTTTTACTGTTGAACATCAGAAGAACATCGATTGCTTCTCCCGAAGTAAGCGAACTTCAAAGTGCAGAATCAAAGTACTCCTTCTAAGCCAGTATGCCTGAATGAAGGGATCAACTGTGTCAGAAACCTTGTTTCGTCTGACACGCCTCGGCCGAGTTCTCATCTCTTAAGCCCGATCAACATAGCTCCCAACAGGACTATCTCTCCTAAGCAAGGTGGAATTGTTATCTTGAACCAGCGATATCTCTATACGCCCCGCGATGGCCGAGTATTCGATTGTGTTCATCCATTAGTCTGTATGTCGCGTCTGTTTTGTCAGCATAAACATACATACTTCATGCATTTTATTTGCGTTCGCATTTCGTATTGCATCACTATCACTTGAGTCGGTCTTGTCCCCTAGTGATAAACAGTTTTCTCAATCGAGTTTGTCAGTTCTTTCCTCGTCAGGAAGTGTTGCGTCTGCACAATCTCGCCACCAGTGTATCTTTAGATCAGAGTCGGCACTTGGCCACTTTGATAACTTGAACCTCTGAAAGATCAGAGAACCCTCAATAAACATCACTCTTTGCCATTGAAGATGATATCCTTGCTTTCCCGGATTAAGGAAAATCCACAGAGAAAGCCTCGTGATCAGAGATTCGGCAGTACATCAGTATTTCTCCGAAAAGTCGCTGATGAAAAGGTCATCGACACCTCAAAATTGGACCCCATCATATGGCGTTTCTCCGGGAAGATCCCGAGAAAAGTATGATGAAAGATCCCAAATGAAAACAGTCTCTCAAGAGACTCGCTTTCCCCAGTAGAAACAAATGGCGTCTCCAACAGAGAAGTTTGTACAACTCTACAACTCAGACGACTGGGTTCCCCAGCAAGTCTGACATCAAAACTTTTCCCACTCAAATGGTATCTCCCCAGGAAAATTCGGCGAGAAGTTTGAAGGAAAGCCGCTACGAATAGCATCCCTTGTCAGTAAAGTTTATTGACAAAAGAAACTAAGACCAGTTCTTGGTAGGAAACCAGGATCGAGGGGAAGTTTAAATCAGAAACTAAGACCAGTTCCTTGGTAAGAAACCAGGATCGAGGGGAAGTTTAAATCAGAAACTAAGACCAGTTCCTTGGTAGGAAACCAAGAACGAGGGGAGGTTTATTTCAAAAGAAAACTGAGACCAGTTCCTTGGCTGAAACCCAGGATCGAGGGGAAGTTTACCTTTTCTAAGCATTATTGCTTAGTTAAAGAAGATGAATGTGTAAGCTACCATTCATAACCACCATCAAAATTTCTGATATTCTGATATTTAATCCTCTTGCACCCCGAATGCTCGAATCCCTTTGTCATTCATACCTTCGGGTCCAAGAAGATTAAATAGGGGCATCTGTAATACCCCAAATTTTGACCACTAAGATTCCCATCATTGTGTCAATCATCATCACAATATGGATGTACCTTTATGCTTCATCAGTCTCCCCAAAGATGGGTGAGCATCCAATACAATCAAAATTAGGGTTTCAAGCCCTCTCTGAGCTTTAGACAAAGGATCAATCAAGAAATGACATGGTCTTCAACTTGTCTAATCTCTCAAACATCCACAATGGATCAAAAAGGACTCCCACTTCAAGGATTAAGCACAAGGCTGCTCCCTTCTAGGTGGATCAAGTCTCAAGATCGACAGTGTCACCAAATTAGGGTTTTGGTCAACCAGGGCCTCCAGATGGAAATTTTCATCTGGGCATAAGGCAATGATCCAAAACATGACCTAATATACTCCATGGAACCTCATGAACCCATGCATCAAGTCAATTTTGCCTCAGGGGATGCATTCATCAAAAATCAGGAATTAGGGTTTCTTGACCTAATTCACCCCTAAGTTGACTTTTGGGACAAACCATGAGCCAAGACCTCAAGAGATGATTTGAGGGTCTCTAATACACCATACTGATCCATTTGGAACAATGGATTGATCCAAGAAGCTTGAGCAACAAGTTTCATTTTCATCTGCACCACAATTAGGGTTTTAAGGGAAAAGTCAACTGTAACTTTGACTTTTGACCAAGACATGCTCCCAAACCCTAATACATGATTGAATATACCCTATGACACCCATGGAATATGTCCATCAAGTTTGATTTAGGTCAAGGACATGATTTCCTGAAGAATTGCCCAGTTTGGAATTCATCTGATAAAAAGTCAACTTTGACTTTTTGAGATTTTTCACCAAAATGGATTTTTAACCCTAAAATGATGTTAATGTATGATTTGAATCATCATTCATCAAGAAAAATCAAGAAAAGTGAGATAACTTGTAAAAGAGGTAACCATAAAACTTAGAAATTTTTCCAAGTTAAAAATAAAGTGGCAAAGGTGCCAACTTTGGAGGACCATAACTCCTAAACCACAAGGCCATTTTTTCTCATCCAAAGATGGATTTGTAGTCCTCATTATCACCTACAAAAACTTCAACTACAAGTCATTCCAATTCATTAAGGATTTTGAGTTATGGAATGATCAAAGTGGCTGAAAAGTGAAAATGTCACTTTTTCCAACACTTTGTGAAATTTTCACTAAGTCAGAATTCTGCTTCACTTTTTGCCAAATGTAGGGGGATTTTTCACTTGGAATCAAAAGAGATCAAAACCAAACTTGTTCAAACAGTTGTTGTATCATGTAAGAGCTTTCCAAAATGACCAAGAACATTGCCAAATTCAACCTACATCATGAGATACAACATTGGCAAGTTGCCTTGCTGAAATCTGTCAAAGCAAGGCAGAATTTGCATTTTGGCTCGATTTGCCAAAATCAGCCAATTGCAATTGCTCCAATCCACTTGGACACCTCAGAGGATTGAATCCAAAGGGGACAATCACTGAGCCAAGCCTCTAAGGTCCAAGGAACAAAGAATAGCATGTTGCACCTAGAATTGCCAAAATAGGGACAAGACTTCAAATTTGGAATGAGGCATTCAATGGAACCATCAAGGTGGCATGGACTGAGCCATTCTCATCTGAAATCAGTCAAGACTTATCCAAGACCAAGGGGACCAAAGCTCTGTGCCCTAACCTCTAGTTAATGGCTAGAGGAGACTTTCATTTCCATTGGCCAACATTGAGGGAACCTACTTACCAGCTGCCATGCACTATTCCTTGCAAAACAAACTTGCTCTACTATAAATAGAGCTCAATTGTGGTCAGTTTAAGTACACCAAAGCCATCTAACAGATGCTTTCCTCAAAATCTCTTTCTCTTGGCAAAAATGTCTTTCTTAGCAAGGTAGCTATCGGGTTTTGAGTTTGAGAGCAATTCTGCACAAACCAATCACTCACACACCTCACATACATCACATATGAGCTGATCAAACACTCACATAACTTCTGAAACATCAAAATCTCAAAATCACTTGCCATCCACACAAGTTTGAAGTGAAGTTGCAGCTGAGATGCCATAAACTGATCCAGTCCATTTCAATTCAATCCAAGTGTTCAAACACACTCCATATGGTGTAGGGAAGCTGTCCAGATCATCACAACTTGTTTGTAACACCTCCAACTCAAAATCACATCTGCTCTTGCTGTCACGACTTGGAGGTAAGCCTAAACTTGGGCATCTCTCAATCTATGCATATTTCCTCGCACAATAATTTGGCCATATGTTCATAATCATGCATGGAATGTTTTCCCTCAATTAATTGCATTGTTTGAATCGTGTATCAAAAATCCTAGCCTTCATGCAGAAATTAGGGTTCTTGAGGTTTCTTCGTGATTTCATGTTTTGTGTTTAATTTAAATGAAATTAAAGTACATAGACATGATCGTGAGGTTGAGGCGAGCATAATGATATGTGGATTGCATGTTATAATTACGTATTCAGTGAGATTGGATGGAAAATGCAAATCTGGGCAAACTGAAAAACGCGCGTGTTCTTGGTGTTGTTCTTGGCGCCATTTTCATATATTTGAATATTTGAATTTTGTGATTTTGTTTAATTGATTCAAAAATTAATTTCTCTCTGAGTTTTAATGAATCTGAGTTGATTCTTTTTTTAATAATTCACAAAAATGTTAAAATATTTTATTTTCCCAAAAAATCCCAAAAATATTATTTATTTTATATAATTGATATTTTTGCAAAGAATTAATATTTTAATTGTTTTTAACATTTGAAATATTATTTCCACAATGATTTTGCAACTTTTAATGCTTTCTATTTGTTTTGTAGGTCAATACTTAATTTTGGAAGCATTAATCCAAGATCACAATTTGTTTCCCATGTGTAAAACAATTTTTGATCAATTTAATTGAATTTTTATTCAATTAAATACATTTTTTGAAAACAAATTAGGGTTTTGGATTAATTCAACCCTCATATATCATTTTCAAAACACTTTGGGCCTCTATTAGAGTGTAAGACCCAATCCTTTTTTTGACCAAATTATCTTTGGGCCTCACTTATTGTATAAGTCCCGATACCGTAAAAAAAAAAACAAACGGCGCGATCGTCACCTTTTCAAAAATCATCTGGGCCTACCCTCGAGTAGTAAGACCCATTTCTTTTTCTTTAAAACACTTTGGGCCTCTTGAGAGAGTGTAAGACCCATCCCTTTGTACAGAAAACCTTTTTGGGCCCCAGTCACTTGTATAAGTCCCTCTGTACAAATTCAAACAGTGCGCTAACTGATAAAACCCTGGGCCTCTCCTTGAGCTGTAAGCCCCAGATCTTTCTTTTTCAAAGCACTTTCTCCTTTCATTTTGAATATATTGTTGTTTTTAATCTTTCTTTGTTGAACAACTAACCAAACAGCATGGAAGCACTACAACCTAGTAAGTGGTTATCGCTTTCATTTACTGCTTTCATATTATAAACTGTATTATGGGGCTGCTCACTGTAAGTCTCCTTTCATAAACTCATATCTACTGTGTAATAATAGTATAGATATTTCGAGTTTCCCCGGCAACTACGTCTAGAACTAGGTGACGCCGTTTCATTTATTCGTAGAAATAGACGCCTAGATCCCCAATAGGAGCACCAGATACAGTCTTCTCTTCGGCTGTCCTCCTTAGGAATTGTCAAGGAACTCTATTCCCAAAGATGAATGTATTCTCCGTGAATGGCATCTTTGAGTTTCTTCCAAATTCTCGAACTTTCCTGACTTGATCTATTCCTTGTGGATAGCTTGCCTTGAATGTCTCGGGGTTTGGGTACCCACTACGGTCATAATCTTGGACCTTAACTAAGGAACCCTCTTTAAAAGTTAAAAGTCGCTGGATAGTAAACCTCACATGTTTACCAGTGGTTTTCATCTTTAAAAGAGTTATCTCTCCTAATGGAAAGGAGATGATAGACCCACGGGCTTCTTAAAAGCATCGGCCTCCTCTTGGGCATTATTCAAGGACCCTACGGCTTCTTAGAAGTATTCATAGCCTCCTCTTAGGCTTCGTATAATGATCTCTTCCTCCGGGAATGATAGCCTCCTCTTGGGCTTCGTACAAGGACCCGTCGGCTTCTTAAAAGATTCCAGCCTCCTCTTGGGCTTCGTACAAATTGTCCCGACGACCTCATAGAGGTATAGGAACAGAACCTAGTCATCCTCATAGAACAGTCCTTTCATAGAGTCTACTACTGTTTCTCGAAGCATAGTACAAAAACTCTAGACTTGGACAGTCTAACTTCCTTGAGTCTCAAAGAAATTCTCAAGCACCCTTCGTTAAATAGGAAGGAAACCCGCAAACTCGGATAGTCTCAATACCCTTTGGATTTCCCGTTTCCTCAAAGAAAAGGAAATATCCCTGATCCTCAAATTAAATCCCTATGTACAGTGTTACTCATATAAGAACTGATTTTCTCTTTTAAATCAGTATATTGGATCTGTCACTCAACTGAAACAGTTACAATAGCCTCCATCTCGGGCTTCGTACGAGATACCAAAATTCTCCCCAGTGGAGTCAAAACAGCCTTTTAGCCTCTCTCTCAGGCTTTGTATGAGACACAAAAGATTCCCTCGTTGAGTCAATCACCCTTTTTTTGCCTCCATCTCAGGCCTCGTACGAGATATAAATCCCTTAAGCAAGAGTCGAGCTCTTTGCTAGCCTCCTCTTAGGCTTTGTATAACGATATGCCCCACCGGGTCAAAAACTTTTAGCCTATCTCTCGGGCTTTGTACGAGACACAAAATAGCCTCCTCTTAGGCTTTGTATAATGATTTTCCTAGCGGAAATTAACCTCCTCTTAGGCTTTGTATAAGAAAACCACTGGTTGATCCAATCGACCTTTTAGCATCAAAGCTGTGCCTCGTTCGCAGTACACAAACATCAACAACTCCTTTCCCTTCATCTAATCGCTGTAAGCGGCAAGCTTCTGGATCATCTATATCCATGCCACTGTCCCTCTTTTAGCATGAGAAATTCCTAAGGAAAGATGGCATTGCTCTACACTGAGTTAAAGTCTTCTCCTTCAGGTTAAAACCATTTCTTCGGAAATTATGGCATTGCTCGGATCCGCATATCCCAGTTAAAGTAATTCTCCTTCTCCCCTCTTTAGAGATGACAAATTCTCTCTAAAGTCGAGATCCATTCGCTTCACGTCTTGGGCTTTGAACAAGACACAAATAGACCTTTCAGCTTCACATCTTGGGCTTTGAACAAGATACAAATCACCTTTCGCTTCACGTCTTGGGCTTTGAACAAGACACCAAAAACCAATTTCCTCCCATAGAATAGGAGGAACTACGAACGCTCTGATTTCCCTGATTCGGTAAACGGGAATAAGTAGGCATAAGATCGAAAGAAATGATCTTAGCGAGCGCAATCAACAAAAAACCCAAATCCCATATCTCCATCAATTAAAAGCAGTAATTCAAAAGCATCAGTCCTAACATCCTAATCCTTATTCGCCGCCAGAAACCCTTTACCTAGAAAAAAGAAAGAAAGAACCGTATTGGCGAAATACGAATAACCAGTACAAAAGCCCCCCACATTGATAGCATCCGTAACCTAACAGACCGCTGTTTAAACTCAGTATGCAAGCAGGGTTAATTGGAAACATCTATTTCCCTTCCTTATTCAGCTCACAATAGGATAAAAAATGAATCGACCTGTAGTTTTAAGCTCAACCGCAGAGAGCGACCAGCGCTTAAGAACCGCGTCCAAAATCGCTCGCTACAGTGTGCAAAAAAACTGGTTCACAAGAACTAATTTTAAAAATATGGTGCACCTATTTTAAATATCCATATTATTTTAATTAAAATTGATCCAAATCCATTTCATTAAAACCACAAAAAACCAATAACCACTTTTTAAAACCAATACATAAATGGTTAACCAATGTACTCTTCACCTTGCCTCTAATTCATAATTATAAATTAATAATATACTGTAGATATCAAGACAACACTTAAGTACACATTAATGCATTGTCATCAATTTTACTTATAGTCTTCATTAATCCTCTCTCAAGTTGAAATCTCTTTTTTTTTTAATCATGGCTCTTAATTACAATTTTTGAATATATTTGTTTCATAGTTGTTAGTTATGAATTCAATTTAATATTCTGTTGATTTTCAAGTAAAAAAAATCTCTAGTAAAATCATTTAGATTTTTAAGTCACAATGCATTTTTATTTTGTTATGATTTGTTTTTTTTTTTTCCTTTCTTATTATTTCTATTGATTCTATATTTTTGCAAAAATCAAATTAATGTTGATCGAATTTCATAAATATTATAATTGACATTTAAAATCTATCACCGTCGAGAGGCTATTAATTTCAAAAAATAGATTTAAAATGATTTGGTGACATTAGAAAAAGTTTGTTTGAATTGAAAACTGAGTTTTAATCAAAAACAAGTTTGGGAAAATTTGGTTTTAAAAATAGTCCAACCAAAAACCAGTTTTTGGTATAAACCAGTTTTGAAACAAAACAATCCAAATAAAAACCAGTTTATTAAAAATAAACTGTTTTTATTAGAGTGGTTTTAAAAACCAAACTGAACCAAATACCGTTGAGTATTTCTTATTTGAGAAACACCTTTTTGAAAGACACACCACATATTCACCTAAAACTTTAAGGTGATTGGTGTGTGAGTTCTCTCAATTATATAGTGTTCAACCTTCCCTTTTCTAATCAATGTGAGACTTCTTCCTCACACTTGATGTTTCACAAAGGGTTGTCATGGAGCAACAATAGAACTGTTGAATTTGGCTGATTTGTTTGCGAATAGAATCACTTCGGCAAAAAGAGAGAATTCAATCAATCTTATTACAATTATCTACTTAAATATAATCAACTTTATTGTATGGATAAATACAACACAGTTCTTTTAGAGACAACATTTAATTTCACTATTAGTATGTATACAAAGCTAAAGAACTAAATGATCCAAAACAAGAAAACATTATCAAAAGATATAACAACAGTAGTGAAGGTTGGCGGGGAGCAGCAAAGAGCAAAGATGTGAAAGAAAATACTAGAAGTGAAATGGAATTGAAGATGAAAAAGAAGCTTAGTCAAACTCTTTTGCCAACTCCTTAGCTTTATTTTTTGGGGAAGTTTTGAGCACCTATGTATTCACGGTGGAAGTTGAACATTGTGTAATAGGCCAATACTTTTTCTTTTTATTCTTTTTCTCACTTTCCAGATATAAATGATTGAATTTATCTTTGATGTTTAACATTCCATAGTTAATATATTGATCTGCATCATCTTTTCAAAGAATATCCATGAACCTCCCACACTCTGTAGTCATTCAAGTCCGTGCAGATTCAGAAAGTGTTCCAATTATGAACTCTGATGCCCTACAATTAAACTCGGATTTTGAGCCTGTCACTCAAGTCAATTTGCATTCATTACAAGACAATAGTGACAGCCATCGTGATTGCCTCACACTTGGTGATTGTAAAAATGTTCTAATTAAGACGAATGAGAAGCTTAATCAATGGATTTGGAAGCGATTTATGATGACGAAGGAAATAGTTTTTACTGACAATTATATTTCATTGAAAACATGAGGATCAAGGAGATGGAAGAGATTGCAGATTACCTACACAAAATAGTGAAGAACATGGTTGATGTTGAGTTCATCTCAGAGTGTTGCAACATGTACAACATTCTTGGAATCAAATTCATAAACAAGTGTCTCTGTAGCCTTGGTTTGCAGGAAGTCAACTTGCGTAACACTGAGAATGAGAGTATTAAAAATTTGATTAGAGCTTTTCAGATAGCTCTAGATACACTTTTAGGAGATGATTGGACTCAATTACAAGGTTCAAAACTCAGACAAAACATCGGAGATTTTCTTAAAAGCTCATGGAGAAAGGTTTTTAAATCAATGAACCCTAAGTTAATGGGCCCTGAGGATGCTATCGCAACAATGAAATTGTTCAAACAAAACTATTTAAATCTATGCGAGGCTCAGTCTACATGTTCCATACTCAATGAGAAGCTAAGGAAATTTTTACAAAAGTTCACGAAAAAAGATATTCATGCCAAAATATGAAATTTTCATTGGGAGGTTCATGGATATTCTTGGAAAAGATGATGCAGATCAATATATTAACTAAGGAATGTCAGACATCAAAGATAAAGTGAGAAGAAGAATAAAAAGAAAATGTATTGGCCTTTTACACAATGTTCAACTTCCACCATGAATACATAGGTGCTCAAAACTTCCCCAAAAAATACTAAGGAGTTGGCAAAAGGGTTTGACTAAGCTTCTTATTCATCTTCAATTCCATTTCACTTTTAGTACTTTCTTTCACATCTTTTGATGATGTTTTCTTGTTTTGGATCCTTTGTTCTATAGCTTAGTATACATACTAATAGTGAAATTAAATATTGTCTCTAAAAGAATTGTGTTGAATTTATCCACACAAAAAAGTAGATTATATTTAAGTAGATAACTGTAAAAAGATTGATTGAGTCCTCTCTTTTTATAAATCATGATCTCAAATTCATTAACGCGCAATTTTTTTTATTGCTTCGTTCATCAATGTCTCAAACAAGTCAAGGATTTTAAACAAACGTCAAGCCAAAGTGATTCTATTCGCGAACAAATCAGCCAAATTCAACAGTTGTATTGTTGCTCCATGACAAACCTTTGTGAAACAGATATCATATGATATAGAGGTGGATTCTGAGAAGACAAGATCATAGAGTCGGCGTTCACTAGGAAATAGTATTTTAAGAGCATCCTTAAAAGCTTTAATATCCATCTTCCAATCATATAATCTTCAATTTATTAATAATCTTTTCAACCATTCTTTACGCATATCAATGTACAAGTTGGAGCACTCCTTCTCAAACCCAATATCCATCATTGATTGATTTAACCGTTTTCGTGAAGGTTATTGATTGTTTCAACCTCAATAGTATCAATTATGAAGTTGTGATCATTAGCCACCAACTCATAAACTGTTGCATGATAGTGCTACCACAATTGATATTTTCATGTTATTGTGAATCAACTTGAATGATTATACGTTGTTCTTCGAGATGCTGATTTTCTGACGTAGCATTTAAGGAAGTGAAAGAAGAACGAAGAATAATAAGACAGTAGCTGTAACATACTCCAACAATAACTAACAATAAATTAAACTTCATGAGTTGTACAATTAAACATCCTAGATAAAAGTGTATAAGATCCCCTTCAAATCCACACTTACTTTGCCTTGATAATCTGAGTGACATGATAGCAAAGGCAGCACATAAAATAAGACTATATGCATCTGGTTTTCCGTTCATAACTTTATCGGAGAAAAAGGAATAGACAGAGGTAATTGTCAATACCAGAAATGCCGAATGAGCTTTGAATCGAAGACTTGTAGTGTCTTGCCATATTCTTGCATACAAAATAATTAGACAAATGATGAAAATGGTGTAAAGAATAATCTTCCAGAAATTCCAATTTCCAAAAAGATGGTTGAGGGAAGAACTTAGAGCATAACAAACCAATCCAACAATAGTTGATGCAAAGCCAACAAATCTCTACACCTTTGTATCCATCATCCACCTCTGATTTTGGATGAGCAAGGCTGCCATGTTCTCTCTTTCAGCCTATGCTGTTATTGAAAATTGCTTACACGAACAGAGGAAACCACTTGCTACTGTGGATGACAAGCTATAAAAGAAATTTTGAGTAAAAGTCTTGACAATAATTTAGAGTGCCTACTTTGCGAAGATATTTATTTCAACATGAGTTTTTGACTTTTTGACTTTAAGGGATACTGTGTTCTCATGTTCACACAATATTTTGTCAACAACATGTGCTGAATTGCGACCATAGATTAAAATAGATGTTTCTAGTCATAAAATAATTGTGAAGTTACCTTCTACATCAATCTCCTCTCTGATTTTAGGAAACATATCAGTCTTAGAAGCCAAAAACAAATTAACACACTACATATTGAAAATTAAGCACTATGCCGGTAAGAAAATCCAATAGACTATTAAAGAAAAAGCTATGGAGAGTATTAGGTTTTTTTTCAAGTATAGTTGGACTCATTTCTTATGCATTCAGCTCTTCTTTCAATCATCTCTTTGGAGAGTGGAACTTCATCAAAATTGTTATTTACACAGTGGTAAGTTTCATTATTAGTGGCATGATGTTATTTTTGAAAAGATTGAAACTTTCAAGGAGATTCTTGCTGAAAGCTCATCTGGGTGTTCTTGTTTTGTTGCTAACATCTTTGTACTCTTTCGTATCTGATAACAAAGATTTGAATGGGAAACCAGACCTATTGAGTCTGATTTCGCGTGCGGCCTTTGCTTTAATGTCTTTTTGCTTATCAAGACATATTGATCTTGGTTTTGAATCTGATCTCCTCAATTTCTTCCTTGGAATTTTTACTCTTCAATTGATGAAAATCAACTTGATGCTATCTATTGTTGCTGCAATCTTCTGTTATTCCCTTATGGTTCTTCGTTCTAATTGGGATTCTCGCCGCGAAATTAGAAATTTGAGAGTGGAAAATGGTAGCGGTCATCGTGATGTAGCCATAGATGTTGATGTTTTAGATAATAGTAACGAACAGAACAAGAACCAGTCTTTAAGAAAAAGGTTCAATCATGATGATGGGTTTAATTGGAAAAAATATGAAGATAAATTAGCAAAAGGAAATGAAAACCAGAGAAGCTATTATAAATGTACTTGGCCTAATTGTATTGTGAAGAAAAAAGTGGAGAGAACAATTGATGGAGATATAATTGAGACAATATACAAAGGGACACATAATCATTGCTGGCCTACTTCTATAAGGAAGAGGAACTCATCATCAGAATATCTTTATTCACTTTTGCCTTCAGAGACTGGCCCCATGGACTTGCGAGACCAATCATCTCGCAGAGAAGAAGTGGATTTTGATGCAGAACATGAAAGCTCATCACTATCAATATGAAATGTTGATAATATTTCAACAGAGAACAAATGAGTTGTTTCAATTCAAAGGTTTGTGTCAACTAGTTTCTGATAGAGGGTAATGCTATGTTTATTTTAACACAAACACCTATATATTTAGGCGTGTCAAGGTGTCCAAACCACACTAGTGCCTTACACTAATAAGACACTCGTACGACACGTATTAGAAAAAGTAAGATAATGTTATATACTCCCTCCGTCGCAAATTATCAGTTTTAGTAGTTAGTTACAAGTGTTTCTACTTTTGTTTGATATATATATATATATATATATATATATATATATATATATATATATATATTGAAAATCTTGGTATCCGGCCTTACGACTGACTAATTCAAGAGGGACCAATCCCACTGTCCACCAGCGGGAGCCCCATGTAAAGTTGGAGCAAAGCTCCGTATGGACTGACCCACACAAGGGTTGATTGCACCCAGTAGGTTTCGAACCTGAGACCTTGAAAGGAGCATACTCTCAAGACCCAAGCCTCCACCACTAGGCCAAGTACATTTATAATAGCTTCTCTGGTTTTCATTTCCTTTTGCTAATTTATCTTCATATAATAGATGAGTTAGATAATGCAAATAACAAACTTTTCATTTTTCTTCTTCTTCATGGCTGATATTTTCAATGTTGACATGGTATCAGAGCTTAATAAGCTTTGGTAGCCATTGTCGAACCTTGAATCCTTACTTCTATACATTACACCTTTTTCTTCCCTGCATCTTCTACTCAGTTGCAAATTCTTAAAGTTTCGTTTTTTATTCTTCACCTTTTCGTCCTTCTCTTTGTGTAGCTGAGTTTTGCAGTTTCATCTTTGTGTTTCTTTGCCTGTTCTCTCAAATTCATCAATGGCTTACCAGAACTACACTGATTATGCCACGAATTCTGCAAATCCATACTATCTTCTTCCAAATGAAAATTCAGCTCTCGTTCTTGTTACTCCACCTTTAACTGACAAGAACTGTCATACATGGGCTCGCTCGACGCAAATTGCTTTAATCTCCAAGAACAATGAGAAATTCATCGATGGAACTCTTACGAAACCTCCTGTTTCTGATCCACTCTATGCTCCTTGGATATGATGCAACAATATGGTGTTAGCCTGGATTCAACACTCCATCTTTGATTAGTTCTTTGGATTGATAATGCAACTGGTGTATGGAATAACTTGCAGATTCAATTCTCTCACGGTGACTTTTTCCGTATTTTAGACATTCAAGAGTATCTCTACAAGCTTCGTCAAGGTACACTAGATGTTTCTAACTATTTTACTCAATTGAAAGTGCTTTGGGATGAACTAGAAAATTATCGTCTCATCCATACTTGTTCTTGATCAATTCCATGCTCATTGGTGCTATCGATTCTGTCTAATCCTATAGAGAACAGGACAATGTGATAAGGTTTTTGAAAGGCTTAAATGATAAGTTTTTACACTGTAAGTCATAAATAATGATGATGAACCCCTTACCTGACATTGATAAGGCTTTATCTCCTTTTATTCAACAAGAAAGAGAAATGCATAGTTTCATATCTGAATCTATTCTCAACAATAGTAACATTGGTAATGGTGAAGAGGTTACCAATTTACATTTCAATTCCTTCTAAGGATATTTTGCTGGTAAGGGTGGCAACAATGGTATTAAGGGTAAGACTGTTGGTTTCAATGTACGAAATGGGCATAACAGGTTGTGCACTCATTGTAATAGAACTAATCACACCATTGAAACTTGCTTCCTTAAGCATGGGTTTCCTCCAAGTTATAAAGGGAAAGAAAAGCCTTCAACTTCTCCTGTTACAAGTACTCAGGCTAATGCCATTGCTAATAACACCTGTGAAGCTTCTCACCAAGGTTCACCTATAACTTCATTTGGTTTTACTCAAGAGCAGTATCACAGTATCCTTGAATTACTTTAACAATCAAATTTTTCCTACTAAGCTAAAATAGCTAACTCCATCACCACTCTCCTTTTGTGATGAACTCTCATTCATCCAACTCTAATGGTAATAATTTTCATCTTTGGATCTTAGATACATGTGCTACATATCATATTTCATATACCCTTTCATGCTTTATTGATTATAAGCACATAATTCCTATCCATGTCATCCTACCTGACGGATCTCAGTTGATTGTTTCCATATCTGGTAGTGTTTCTATTTCTCCTTGCCTAACTCTCCACAATGTTCTTTACATTCCCACTTTCCATGTCAATCTCATATCCGTTGCCAGACTTATTATTATTCTTTACAGTTCAATGCTAATTCTTGCCAAATCATGCAGAATCATTCCAAGGCAATGATTGGTACAACTAATTTGCAAAGAGGCTTGTATGTCATTGACTCTGCAACTCCCTTTCCTACCTGTAACTCTGTCACAAATGATTCTTGTAGCATTTGGCACCTAAGACTATGCCACATTTTAGGATATAGGCTTACAAAATATGTCAAAACTTTTCCCATTTATCATTTTTCATAAAAATGTAGGCCCTTCTGATTCATGTTATTTTGCTAAGCAAAGAAAACTGCCTTTTCCAAATAGTATAACTCATTTTTGTGCCCTTTTTAATATGCATTCTAACTTATGAGGACCTTTCTCCACAATTTCCATGTTAGGACATAAATACTTCCTGATTTTGGTAGATGATTATACTAGATATACTTGGGTCATATTTCTTAAAACAAATGACCAAACTAAAATGAGCCTCATTCAATTTGTAACCTACATTGAAATGCCTCAGGTCTAACAATGTCAAAGAATTTATTTCCTTATCTGAATTTCTTTTAGCAAAAGGTACCCTCCATCAAAAATCTTGTGTAGAGACACCCCAACAAAATGGGATGGTTGAAAGAAAACATCAATATATCCTCAATGTGGCTAGGTCCTTGTTATTTCACTCTAGTATTCCCTTAAACATGTGGAATTTCTATGTCGAACATGCCATACATCTCATTAATAAGATGCCTACCCCTTTATTGAAGTCCAGATGTCTTTATGAACTTTTATTCAATAAACCTTCCTCTCTCTCTCTCTCTCTCTCTCTCTCTCTCTCTCTCTCTCTCTCTCTTACACCTAATAATGTTTGGTTGCTTTTGTTTTGCATCCACACTTCAGGCACATACGACAAATTTTGAATATATAGCTAGGAAAACAATATTTCTTGATTATTAAGAGAGAGCAAAGGGATATATTTTGTATAACCTCCAAAACCACTCAGTTTTTGTTTCAAGAAATGAAATTTTTTAAACACAAATTCCCTTTAAACATGGTCCCTTACCTCATTCACCTCCTCAACTTCACCATGACCAAACCTTATTTGACGACCCTCCCTCTGCTCAATTCCCCAATTAATAGTCAAGCATTGATTTGTCCTTATCCACTAGTCCTAGCTCTTTTTTTTAACCAATTTGATAGGAATAGCCTGTCTATCCCTCCTAGCCCCAACATATTACCCTTTGGCTCAATTCTTCACAATGACCATTCACATAGTGTTGTCTCTTTACACCCCAGTCATCAGTCTCAATCAAGCAGACATGTCTCTTTCAGTCCTAATCCTCTGCCCTCACCTAGCCAGATATTTCCCAATGGTTTTAGAATATCTCCTCCCGTACCTGATGTACCTATTGGTCATGTGCCTATTTTACCTACTAGACAATCCACAAGGGCCTCTCACCGTCCTAGTTATCTAGCAGACTACTACTTTTATTCTATCTCTAATAATGCTTATCCTTTGTCCCTTGAAAAACTAAACCTTACCCTCTCTCTTCTGTCATCTTTTACAATCAATGGTCTCCTACTTATAAGCATTACTGTTGTTCTATCTCCTCCAATATTGAGCCTAAAAAATTTAACCAAGCTGTTAAACTTGATTGTTGGAAGAATGCTATGAATACTGAATTACATGCTCTTGAGGATAATCACACATGGAGTGTAGTGGATCTTCCTACTGGGAAAATCCCTATTTGTTGTAAATGAGTGTACAAGATCAAATACCATGCCAATGGTTCCATTGAGAGATACAATGCTAGATTGGTTGCCAAAGGGCATACTTAAATGGATGGCATTGACTAATTTTATACATTTTCTCTCATTGCTAAGATCACCACAGTCAGAGTGTTGCTTTCTATTGCTGCTATCAAAGGGTGCCACTTAGAACAATTAGATATGAATAGTGCTTTTCTTCATCGTGATTTAATTGAAGAGGTGTATACGACACTCCCTCTTGGCCTTGCTCATTCCAATCCATCTCAGGTTTGTAAGTTTCTTGAACTTCTTGAAGATACAGGCTTCCTTGCAGCTAAACCATAATCCATTCCCTTTGATCCCACAACCAAATTATCTATCACATATGGTGAACCTCTTGAGGACCCTTCCTCCGATCGAAGGCTCATCGGCAGGCTAATTTACCTGAAAAATTCAAGGTATGACATCTCATATGTTGTGCAGCATTTTAGTCAATATGTTTCTGAACCTCTCTTGCCCCATTATCAGGCTGCCACACGAATTCTCAGGTACATGAAATCATTCCCTGCTCGAGGCATTTTGTTATCATCTTCTAGTTCTCTCAAGCTCTATGGTTTTGCTGACTCTGATTGGGCAAGATTCCCTGACACTAGGAAGTCCATTACTGGCTATTGTGTTATTCTTGGCTCATCTCTTTTTTGTTGGAAGTCAAAGAAACAAAATAATGTATCTACCACAGAAGTTGAAATAGGACGTTGGCTTCCATGACTTATGAATTGCAATGGTTGCAATATCTCTTTAAAGATCTCGTGATTGATTTCCCTCAACCCGCTTTTGTCTACTATGATAGCATATCAGTTATTTACCTTGCCAACAATCCTAAATTACCTGAAAGAGGCAAAAATATAGATTTAGAATGTCATATTATTTGAGAGAAGTTGAATTCCAAACTCATTCACTTGCTTCTTGTTTCTACCACTGTTTAGCTTGCAGGCATGTACACTAAACCTTTGCATTCTCTAGCTTTATCTACCATTTTGGCCAAGTTGGAACTTTGTTCAATACACGGTCCATCTTGAGGGGAGATGTCTACTTAGTTATTTTCATTATGGACCTTATGTACAATCAGGCCTAGTTATTATTGTGTGGTTAGCATCTCTTGTATGAATATAGACAAGATAAGGGTAAAAGTTAAGTTAGTTAGAACAATTTTGGTAGTTAGTTACAAGTTCTTATCCTTTTGTTTGATGTGTGTGTGTGTGTGTTTATATATCAACCAAAAACTTTGGCAAAAATCTATTTTAAAAAATATGGTGCAGCAGAAAAACGACCCGGATCAAATCGTCTAACCGAACCTACTATCGAAAAGCTATATACGTACCGCAAACCAAACGGAATGATAATGAACGTAAATGTTAAAAAAAAAGATCAAGCTACGAATCAATTAAACGTAAAATTATTTTGTAACTCATATATCCAATGAACCAAAAGATAATTAAAATATGCACAAACAATTTATCGAACACTTGGTGTGCAATCAATAGCAATTGGAAATTCAATTTGTTTTGTTGATGTAAAAAGCCAATCACAATCAAGGTTATAAAGATTATATCAACAACAAAATTTTAAAAGATAATTGAAAAACAATTTCTAATCGAATTGATCAAACAACGACGGATTCGATAAATTGCAAAATCAACAATTAAAGCAATAAAGAGATATAAGAGAGAGAGAGAGAGAGAGAGAGAGAGAGAGAGAGAGAGAGAGAGAGAGAAAGAGAGAGAGAAAGAGAAAGAGAGAGAGAGAGAGAGAGAGAGAGAGAGAGAGAGACCAAGATTTGTTTAGGAAGTTCCCCAATTGGCCTCGCTATGGGTACGTCTGCCCTCAACTCGAAATTGAATTAAGATACTTACAATTAACATTTTCTTTGCAAAATCCTTTATATAAGAGATGAAAAATCCAAACCCAGAAAACCTATTGTCTTGTGTTGATTCTCCAACCTCTAAACCCTTGATCAAAAGCTGGATCAAATTGCCAACAATGCGGCTACAATCCTCTGATTATCCCGAGCACGCAACTTGTTGAACCCAAGATTCCTGAATACAATTCATTGTCTCATGCTACTCCATTGCAAGGTGTTGTACCCCAAAATTTGCCCTCCTTACTTTATTACTAACTGGCTTATGTTGCATTGCATTTTGCATTATCATGTGTGCATATCATTGGTTCTTAGCATGGGGTCAAGGTGCCTGAGGCAGTGTTTCAGAGGGTCAAGCAAGAGTCCTGGCATTGTCCAAGAGAGCTCAGGTGGATCATCCTCTCCTAACCAGTGCATAGATTAAGGTTTTGAGATTCTTGGGTTTATTGCTTCAATGGGCAAGCTCCTTGGGTTTTTATCATCATCAAATGGCATATCTTATCTTTGTTGGAGAGGATACACATCATATTCAGAGGAATTTGGATTTGGAGACTGTGTTATTTCCTCCTAGACTGAGGGTACCACAACTAGGGCTTGCTATAAAGTCAGTTTATTTCTGATTTTTTGGGCAAGACTTGATTCCATGGTACTCCTTGGGTCCCTAAATACCTAGGGATGGGAGGCTGTCCATCAGTTTGGTTCAGGAGAAGTTCAATTGGCCAATGGATTGAAAATCAGTTGAATTGGGTAAAAGTCAACAGTGAGAGGAGAAGTCAACTGTGGAACTTTGAGGTTCTCTCCAAGGTTTTAAAGGTCTCACATCCACATATGGTCTCCAGGGGTCAAGTTTCATACATATTTATCAGGAATCAGGAGTTGGTGCAAAGTTTCTAAATTTGGAAAGTGACCTATAATGAAAAGTTTCCATTTTTGGCAAGTATCTACACTTCATTCAACTTGACTTTTCATCATCAAGAAAGCTTCAAATGAATTTTTCTCCAACATGAAAGTTGAATATCTTTTTCTCATCTTTCTAACAAGTACTAGTGGGTCTCCATATTATTTGTGAAGCTCCAGTTATGATCAAAAGAAGGCAAAGTGGTTTTTAGGGTTTCTCATGATCCCATTTTCACAACTTTGGGCATAATGACCTATAATCAATTCCATTGCTTCATGCCACATTCCAATATTAAAAGACATTCCTTGAGGATTATTTTGGGCCCAAGAATTAAGTAATTCCATGGTTTATTCTTCATTTATTCTCCATTATTCAAAATTCCCAAATTGTTTAAAACTCATGAATCAATTGTTTTCAAGGCCCAAGTTCCATTGAGGTGTAATTAGCAGTCCAAATGAAAGTGATCCATCATGGTATTTTTAAGTGAACATGCAAGGAGAAAGGTGTAATTCACATTATGCATTTTTACCAAATAATTCAAAAACTCATTAAACAAGTAATTACCCAAGCCCAATTCATATTCAGAGGCAAACCCTAGTCTTTATAAACCCCTCCATGCACTGGTTAGGGTTATTCACGTGAAGTTGGAGGAGTTCTCAAGAAAACCCTAAAAGAGGATTTCTCATTCAAACTCACGGCCAAGAGGAGTTCTCCCAAAAGTTCTTCCACAAATCTCTTCCTGGTGGTTTCTAGAGCAAAACCCAACCACCATTCGCAGCCAAAAGCAAAGGTTTAAAGGTACACCATCTCAGGTTGGTGGATTTTTCGTATTCCTAAAACTCATTTTTTTTATGTCTATATTGAAGTGTGATGAATGGTGATTATCCTGATATAATTACTTTTAATTTTGGACGCGTGAATTGTTTGTATTATGAGTTTAAAGTTTTGAACCCTTACACTATTTCCTTCGATTCTCTTTATCCATGCGTTATTTGATTTTTTTGATGACATATTTGAGATCCTGATGATTTTCTGGTCAAGATGGAGTATTCACATGAAAATTCTGGGCGAGTTTGGAGTTGCAGGTGGTGGTGGGAGGCGGCTGGAGCTAGGGCTCCGGCGACCTGGGGAGTTTCCGGCCGGCTAGGGTTTTTGGCAAGGAAGATGACCCTCAGCCGTCCATTTTTCTGATCGCACAGTCTAGATCGTTCCGTGTGTTTTCTTTTTATTTATTTTTCTGAGTTTTGTTTCATGATTTGGTGTTCATTACCTCACGGTAGTTAGTGTGTTCGTCCAATCAGATCATTTTGTTTTAATTACTTTTGTTTTTATTGACTTGACCATGATCGTTTGATGAATCGTACGGCTTCTAACATGCCAGCAATTTAAAAAACCCACGCGCCCTGCACATGGCACGAACACGGTAAGCCCTCCTCATTTTTCTTTTTTTTTCTGATCAATTAGTGGGCGGGCTTCGCTACTCACACCCCCCATCACCAGCCCAATCTCATTTCCAACATAAAATCCTTACTGTTCGCACCCCCCATACTATTTTCTCTTTTTATTTTTTATTATTACGTTTTCATTTTTATTTTATTTTTTAAATACACTCTTGCATTTTAAAATTCCCATAAAATTCATACATCATCTTTATTAATTTATAAAATTTTTACAAATTTTATTTTTATTTTTATTTTATTTTCATCATCCTAATTAATTATTTTCTAAATTTCCTTTTTGCATTACACATCTCGTGCATACTTAAATTTCTTTATTTTATTTCTCTACCTCTGTAAAATATTTTTGATCCGATCCTTTTGCATTCATTCATTAACATTCTAAAGTGCATAAACATATTTTCCCTTAATTTTTAAATTTATTTCATATTGCATTTAGGTCCTTCCCTTTGGCCCACTGAGCCCTAATTCCCATCTGAACTCTGCCTAATTATTTGAATGACTAATATCTTGATTTTTTGCATGGACTTTTGATATGTTGCTTGCCTCTGGTTGGGGAACTTTAATGTTTAATTTGGGAATTTTAGGAGTTATTTTTCTAATTATCTGATTTGTTTTCACTTAAGATTTTCTTGCAGGCGCATCCTTGACTTTGTATGATTATCTGTTTGAAAAGGCACTTGTGCCATTTGCTTTGGGGCTGTTTCTTTATTTCTTTGATTCATGTTTGGATGATAATCATCGTTGTTTGCCATTGTTTGATTTTCATTCACCTCATCTCTCTTACTTATGTCTATTCTATACTAACCTTTTATGCAGGGACTAAGGTAATTTCTTTAAGGGTATGGATAAGTATCCATGGTCACCCTTACTTTTTCCTTCCCTCATCTTCTTCCTTTAGGGTTTAGGTCAAACCTCATTAACCGTAGGTCACCCATGCATGATAACTTTAGGATTCATAGTCCTCCTTAGAGTTACCCTTGTGTGTTCTCTCTTCTCATCTCAAATTTCTTTAAAACACTTAATAAGAATAAGGTGTATTGCGCACGAGCCTTAAGTATGGGGAATGAGAAATGAGGGGCTTCCTCTCATATTTCTAGAGTGCTTAGCGAGCATCCTGTCTTGGGACGATGCGTTAAGTATTCGCCCCTGTGCCCTAGACTTTGGTGCAATGCAACTTAGGAACTAACTTAAGCCACTTCTGTCCTAAAAAACACAAACCAACTTCAAACCTTTTTGTCCTTCGGGATTTCCAAACTTAAAGGCTATTTTCAAAAAGGGCATGTTACCTTCCGTCTGAGACGCAAACAGGCATCGACCCTAACTGTCGGACGCGAACTTAACGTCGCTCATAAAAAACACAAAAAGAACTTGGTCCGAACTACGTTGACTCTGAATTCCCCATTGCACAAGGGGGGTACGTAGTCCTAGGACGTCGAAGTCCTACCGAGTCGGTCTTTGTCTTTCCCTCCCCGTTTAGTACAGCCCTAGATGATAGTATGACTCACCCGTAGAATAGATAATAAGAGCGGATCCCATCGAGTACGATGGACGCGTGGGGTGCTAGCACCTTCCCCTCGCGTAACCGACTCCCGAACCCAGGTTATGGTTGCGATGACCATTCCTTTCCCCCTTCCTAAGGTTTATGCGGTGTTCCCTTTCCCTCTCTTGGGATAAATTTACACGGCTGGCGACTCTGTTTTTCCGCGCCACTCTCGCGTTTGTACCTAGATGAAAATCCTGGGAGCGACAGCTGGCGACTCTGCTGGGGACTCTGGTTGACCTATGCTGGTCCATCCATAAGCGAGTCAATCCTAGCTCTTGCTTGTCTTTGTTTTCTTTGGGTGTTTTGTGTTTGTTTTGCTTTATGTGTTGTATTTTATTTTATTTTTACCGCATTTTCCGCATTTCATTTTTTATTACTGTCATGCTGCTGTGCTGTGCTGGCTGTCTTTGTTTTGCAGGTTGGGTGGGTCTGAGAGATAAGCCCAATACCAAGGCTTGAGAATACCCTAGGACAAGAGTGGAAAGTAGTGGGACCTACGTGCCCTCTTGGTACATTTGTGTGTTCACGAAATTCACAACCAGACGAGGCTGTCTTGGGATGCATTCTAACGTGTGTGTCTTGCGCATGTTGGGTTGTTGACCTAGACAGCTGTCGACTCTGGTTACCGATCATCGAGGACCTTAGTGGAAACATCCCTCTTTAGTGGTGACAGTGGCAGACCACATCCTGTGGCAAACCCATTCGCACCCGAGGGCCCGCTTTGGAACTCGTATAGGATGACCCCTACGTTTTAAAGAGAATCAGTGAAGGCACTCCTCGATTGACTTTAGTACTGTACCCCGAGGGATGAATGTACTATTGTTTCTCGACCTCAGTGCCAAAGCTGAGGACCTTCCGCTTTGGAGAATCAGTTGAGGCCTCCTCGATTGATGATGATGCCAAACCAGAAATGGTGAACGTATCATCATTTCTCGACCTGAGAGTCCGGGATACTGAACATCCTAGTACCCACACGTGAGAGGGGATGGGCGTTTACAGGTTTGCAGGTAACCTTGACCTTCAACATACCCAGTTTTCTGATCAGCAGGTTTATCAGTGCGGTACTATGGTTATTCTGGTATTCTGGGTATTTGAACAGACCTTTGAGATGGGTCAGTTTGTTCAGTGCAGCAGGTTTCCAGTCTGTGTGGCATCCTTGATCCCATGTGTGCATTTGCATCATCATTTTGCATCCCAACATGTTTATTCGTTTGTAGGGTTGCATCCTAACTTTGATTATGGTTTTTGAAATTAAACTGGAATCAAGGGGTGGATCGCCCTGTGAATTTTCAAACATGTCCATTTGCATATTCATAATCATTTTGCATAATCATTTTGCATGACGGGTGTTCAAGGCTGGTTATTCTTATTTTGATCTGGTTTTCTCAGAATTGCAGACTTAACTCCTCAGACCGTTCAAGAGTTAATTATGGATCAAATTCAAGCTGAGTTGAGGGATGTACGAAGCCAAATGGGCCAGTTTATAGGGAAGATGTAAACCTTGGTTCAAGAGCAGAGAGTGCTGAAAGAAGAGGTCAACCAATTGAAGACTCAGATGAGTCTGGTTATGGAGGTCGTGAGAGGCGTGCTAAGCAAAGATAATACTCTCATGCCTGAAGCTGCGGCTGGAATTGTCTCTCCCCCGTTGTTCAAGAGATCCCTCCCTAAGGGTGAGCAGATTGCCACTGTGACTGTCCCGACTGTACCTCAACAACAATAGAATCGTGCTCCACGCCAGCCACAATTTACGCCTAAGTAGAATAGACATTTTGAGACTTCACCAGTGCCATATTCTCAGTTATTCCAGCATCTTCTTCAGTTGTGATTGGTACGGAAAAGGACTTTGGCTCCTCCCTCTGGTACTCCCCCACCAGGTTATGATGCAAGAGCCCACTGTGATTTTCACTCTGGCGCGCCGGGGCATAATGTGGAAGATTGTAGGGCATTTCAGCATGCTGTCCAAGATCTGATAGATTCGAGGAAAATTGAATTCACACCGAGCAGTGTAAGCATACAAGGTGGTCCCACTCTAGCTGTTGAAAAGGAAGTGGGTATCCCCGTTGCTTCTCCCAAAGCCACATCAAGTCAGGGGCATTTCTTGCAGTCCTTGGTCTTAGAATCCCCACATCTGCAAATGCTGCCTACGCCTCGACTAAGTCTGAAGAGAAAAATGCCTGAAAGGATTATGCGCTCGAATCAGGGTCAACAAGAGAACTGCTCTAGAAGGAGACAACAAAGATCACGAAGGCCTGAAAGAAGGTTTGATCCACTCCCTATGCCTCACAGCCAGGTTCTTGCCCGTCTACTTGAAAGTTCTTTGGTTCAACTAAGGGATGCCAAGCCTGTCCCCGACCCTATTCCTCCTGACTATGATCTGGATGCCAGATGTGAATATCACTCAGACACACTGGGTCATTCAATTGAAAACTGCAACGTGTTCAAGCACAAGGCGCAAGACCTGGTAGACTCAGAGATCATTGTATTCACTGAAGATGATATGTACATCAATGGAAGCCTCCTTTCTCAAATGAACACTCAGTCTACAAGTACGTCCAGACAGAATTAAGCTTCCTCAGCAATGGCAATCTTCAGCTTCTTTACTGCATTTTTAGTTTTTCATTTCTTGTTAAAGCATCGTATGCATGTAAGACTTATTTGTTTTATGATGATATTAATGCAATGAGTATGTTTTCCTTGAAGTAATCCATTCGTGTTCACTCTTGAATATTTTTATGCACTGCAATACCAATTTTCTTTGTTTAGAACTTTTGAGGGAGGATAATGAAGTAAAAACGCAAAATCTTTGGTTGTACGCTTTTGGATAGAACCCTGTTGAGGATGTACAGGCATTGTTTCAAACCCCTAAACACTGGAGATATAAGGGAGATAGACCCTCGTTAACCCCTTTGAGCCTTGAAGTAGGAGTTTCTTTCGTACGAAAAAACCCGCATACTTAACCCAGGGGCAGGGTAGGCGTCAGTTAGTTTGACCGAGCGTTCAAATTTCAAGGAGAGTGTGCATCCGAGGAACCATTACCTTCTATCCCACTGTCAAGAGGGAGAGAGATGTGAAACCACAATGGTTATCCATCATCAATCAAGGAGTGAGGCAGTCACAACCCTTTCAAGCAAGTAAGACAACCAGTGTCACACGCTTTGTTCAAAAGGGGAATATAAAAAGAAAGAAAAAGCCCGCTAAGTCGAAGCGACTTTGGCAAAAGTCAGGGCATCCCGCTGGACTTCAAAATCGAAAAACTCAAAAGAGTCAGTCCAGGCAAAAATTAGGGATCAAAAGAGGCAAAAGAAAGAAAAAGCGAAAAACGAAAAGGATTACAAAAGAAAATCCTCAATAAGAACAAATTCGTGTGATTACAGACACAAGATAAAAAAGGGATGACTGCTATTCCAAAACCCCCTTAGGTGCCAAACCATTAGTGGCATAGGTTCCTTAAAGATCGTAAACCTTTTGAGAGATGAGCGTTTGGGTCAGATTAACTGAACATAGGACTGGAGAACATCACGAAGAGTGGGTGGGCACTGATAAATTTTGAGCCATAAATCCTTTTTTCTGAAACCGTGAACCAGACCACGTTACAACCCTCAAAAGTCCTAATTGAAACAGCGTTTATTCCGAAAGCGTACTTCAACAGGATAGCGTTCCTGACTCCTATGAGTTGTGCTAACAAGACTTGTTGGTATTGCATGTGCGCATTGTTTTGCCATTCAAAAAACCAAGGTCGCATCCCAGCAAGTGATTCGTTCACAAGGCTTGGCGACGTATTTTCAATAAAAAACTTCAAGGTTAACATGAGTGTTGCATTAGAATTGTCATTCTCATAATAAACATTTTCTGTCTGCATACATGTGCCTAAACATCAATGGCAGCTTACACAGTGAACGTCAGTCAAGAAGCTTGATCCTACCAAGTTGAGATGCTTGAAAATTCTGAAGGACAATCATATCAAAGGGCGGGCTGCCAAGAGACTCAGTGTAGAGTGGGCTCTCCCCAGTAAGTCGTGTTAAGATGTAGCCAATCTGGGGCAGTCACGTCGAGAAAACTCTCCAAAATTCAGTTGTTCTGGGGCATTCGTTCTAAGATCAGGGGCAAAGTCACTTCAAAGCTCATATTGGGGCAGGCCACCTCTAGGGCGTGAGAAAACGTCTACTCTTGAAAAAGGTTAATTGAAAACACCTCCTCAAGGTTCAAGATGCTGAAGCAGAGTATTGTCAAGTCATTACGATTCCCTTCGAGGTAATGTACGTCGTGGATTATAAAGACTGGGGCAGTTATGTCGAGATATGATAAATCTCTCCAAGAGTTTGAAGACCCTGGGGCAGTGCGAACGCCCGATCTTCTATAAAATTCTCTTGAGATGAAAAGTTCAAAGAATCGCTTATGACCATAAAGACAGGTCAGGTTGCAGGGCAACAGATTGTACATCCCCAGCAGTTGGCTCCCCCCAGCATCGAGCAGACCTTCCCCAGCAGGACAAACTTTCCTCAGCAGAGCAGACCTTCCCCAGCAGGAGACTTGGAAAATATTTTCTCCGGATCAAGACGTTATTTCCCCACAGAATCAGGGTGTTCACCTTCCCCATCCAGTCAGGAAGCGTGCTCTCACCGACAATGTCATATTCTAGTCCCCAGCAAGAAGGGAGTAAAGTCATTCTCCCCATCAGCAGGCTAAGTTCAGCAGTATCCCCAAGCAGGATGGTATTATGGACAGTTTTCCCCAAGCATGATGGTATTATGGGCTGGTATCCCCCAGCAAGGTCTGAGCCCAATTGGATATTAGCAATCCTCAGTAACAGACTTCCGGTTCCGTTATTGGCGTTCATTCTCAACTCCCTCAGCAGGGGAGAAATCTCGGGTTTTGGATGTTACTCTCAGTGAAAGACAGGTGTGGCCCTGGTAGTTCTTTCGGGATGTCATCCCCAGCAGAAGTTGTTGATCCGAAGAGTCAATCAGTATGACCCTTCTCAGCAGGGTTCCTAGATTCAGAGAGCAATTTATTTTTGTCATCCCCGGCTGAATGGATCTTTTCTCTCCGGCATTTATTTTGCTGGAGGGACCCTTTTTGCATGTCATTAGCATTCGCATTGCATGCTCAACGCGTATCATTTCCATCTCGTATGGAGCATTACACCACTATTCAAACATTTGCATTCGAAGCATAAGCCAGGTTTGATACTTTCTTTGCCAGTTCTCTTTCTCAGCAGAGATGGCATAACTCAGGAGATTTTGGAGGGATGTGTTCCTCATACTGGTGCTCCCCGGCAGAGTCTTTTATTTAGACTTCTCCTTTCCCCGGGGGAGCCATCTTATCTGTGGATCATGGGTCCATTAGAAGTTTGTCTGGCCTCTCTTTTGCGAAATCCCGTTCTTACCAGAAGTTTTGTTTCACGTTATCCCCAGTGAAATCGCCATTGGTATTGCTAGTTTCTCTTTATCAGCAGGGATAGCAATCTTTTGAAGATTTTCATCTGTCAGTTTCCCTTTATCAGCAGGGATGGCATTTATTTTGCTAGTTTCTCTTTATTAGCAGAGATAGCGATCTTTTGGATAGTTCTTCGTCAGTTTCCCTTTATCAGCAGGGATGGCATTTGTTTTGCTAGTTTCTCTTTATCAGCAAGGATAGCAATCTTTTGGAGATTTCGTTCGTCAGTTTCCCTTTATCAGCAGGGATGGCATTTAGTTTGCTAGTATCTCTTTATCAGCAGAGATAGCAATCTTTTGAAGATTCTCTTTCGTCAGTTTCCCTTTATCAGCAGGGATGACATCTAGTTTGCTAGTATCTCTTTATCAGCAGAGATAGCAATCTTTTAAAGATTCTCTTTCGTCAGTTTCCCTTTATCAGCAGGGATGGCATTTATTTTGCTAGTTTCTCTTTACCAGCAGAGATGGCAATCTTTTGAAGATTCTCTTTCGTCAGTTTCCCTTTATCAGCAGGGATGGCATCTAGTTTGCTAGTATCTCTTTATCAGCAGGGATATCAATCTTTTGGAGATTTCGTTCGTCAGTTTCCCTTTATCAGCAGGGATGGCATTTATTTTGCTAGTTTCTCTTTATCAGCAGGGATAGCAACCTTTTGGATATTTCGTTCGTCAGTTTCCCTTTATCAGCAGGGATGGCATCTAGTTTGCTAGTATCTCTTTCAGCAGAGATAACAATCTTTTGAAGATTATCTTTCGTCAGTTTCCCTTTATTAGCAGGGATGGCATTTATTTTGCTAGTTTCTCTTTACCAGCAGAGATGGCAATCTTTTGAAGATTCTCTTTCGTCAGTTTCCCTTTATCAGCAGGGATGGCATCTAGTTTGCTAGTATCTCTTTATCAGCAGGGATAGAAATCTTTTGGAGATTTCGTTCGTCAGTTTCCCTTTATCAGCAGGGATGGCATTTATTTTGCTAGTTTCTCTTTATCAGTAGGGATAGCAACCTTTTGGAGATTTCGTTCGTCAGTTTCCCTTTATCGGCAGGGATGGCATCCGTTTGCTAGTTTCTCTTTATCAGGAGAGATGGAAATCCTTTGAAGATTTTCTTTCGTCAGTTTCCCTTTATCAGCAGGGATGGCATATTTCGAGATTCCTTTGTCAATTCTCTTTATCAGCAGAGATGACTTTATACCCAACATAGCTAGCACTCGTCCGTATTGTGACAGTACAGCATTTATGGCTAATTCTCCAGCAGAGGATTGCAAATTTTCGGGTTCTTTAGTATTCAATCTCCGTGCATCCTGATCGTCTGAAAGTCGTCGCTATAATACCTTCAGGACCAAGTTGATTGAATAGGGGCAGCTGTTGCTCCCCAAAATTTGCCCTCCTTACTTTATTACTAACTGGCTTATGTTGCATTGCATTTTGCATTATCATGTGTGCATATCATTGGTTCTTAGCATGGGGTCAAGGTGCCTGAGGCAGTGTTTTAGAGGGTCAAGTAAGAGTCCTGGTATTGTCCAAGAGAGCTCAGGTGGATCATCCTCTCCTAATCAGTGCATAGATTAGGGTTTTGAGATTCTTGGGTTTATTGCTTCAATGGGCAAACTCCTTGGGTTTTTATCATCATCAAATGGCATATCTTATCTTTGTTGGAGAGGATACACATCATATTCAGAGGAATTTGGATTTGGAGACTGTGTTATTTCCTCCTAGACTGAGGGTACCACAACTAGGGCTTGCTATAAAGTCAGTTTATTTCTGATTTTTTGGGCAAGAATTGATTCCATGGTACTCCTTGGGTCCCTAAATACCTAGGGATGGGAGGTTGTCCATCAGTTTGGTTCAGGAGAAGTTCAATTGGCCAATGGATTGAAAATCAGTTGAATTGGGTAAAAGTCAACAGTGAGAGGAGAAGTCAACTGTGGAACTTTGAGGTTCTCTCCAAGGTTTTCAAGGTCTCACATCCATATATGGTCTCCAAGGGTCAAGTTTCATACATATTTATCAGGAATCAGGAGTTGGTGAAAAGTTTCTAAATTTGGAAAGTGACCTATAATGAAAAGTTTCCATTTTTGGCAAATATCTACACTTCATTCAACTTGACTTTTCATCATCAAGAAAGCTTCAAATGAATTTTTCTCCAACATAAAAGTTGAAGATATTTTCCTCCTCTTTCTAACAAGTACTAGTGGGTCTCCATATCATTTGTGAAGCTCAAGTTATGATCAAAAGAAGGTAAAGTGGTTTTTAGGGTTTCTCATGATTCCATTTTCACAACTTTGGGCATAATGACCTATAATCAATTCCATTGCTTCATGCCACATTCCAATATTAAAAGACATTCCTTGAGGATTATTTTGGGCCCAAGAATTAAGTAATTCCATGGGTTATTCTTCATTTATTCTCCATTATTCAAAATTCCCAAATTGTTTAAAACTCATGAATCAATTGTTTTCAAGGCCCAAGTTCCATTGAGGTGTAATTAGCAGTCCAAATGAAAGTGATCCATCATGGTATTTTTAAGTGAACATGCAAGGAGAAAGGTGTAATTCACATTATGCATTTTTACCAAATAATTCAAAAACTCATTAAACAAGTAATTACCCAAGCCCAATTCATATTCAGAGGCAAACCCTAGTCTTTATAAACTTCTCCATGCACTGGTTAGGGTTATTCACGTGAAGTTGGAGGAGTTCTCAAGAAAACCCTAAAAGAGGATTTCTCATTCAAACTCACGGCCAAGAGGAGTTCTCCCAAAAGTTCTTCCACAAATCTCTTCCTGGTGGTTTCTAGAGCACAACCCAACCACCATTCGCAGCCAATAGCAAAGGTTTAAAGGTACACCATCTCAGGTTGGTGGATTTTTCGTATTCCTAAAACTCGTTTTTTTTATGTCTATATTGAAGTGTGATGAATGGTGATTATCCTGATATAATTACTTTTAATTTTGGACGCGTGAATTGTTTGTATTATGAGTTTAAAGTTTTGAACCCTTACACTATTTCCTTCGATTCTCTTTATCCATGCGTTATTTGATTTTTTTGATGACATATTTGAGATCCTGATGATTTTCTGGTCAAGATGGAGTATTCGCATGAAAATTCTGGGCGAGTTTGGAGTTGCAGGTGGTGGTGGGAGGCGGCCGGAGCTAGGGCTCCGGCGACCTGGGGAGTTTCCGGTCGGCTAGGGTTTTTGGCGAGGAAGATGACCCTCAGCCGTCCATTTTTCTGATCGCACAGTCTAGATCGTGCCATGTGTTTTCTTTTTATTTTTTTTTCTGATTTTTGTTTCATGATTTGGTGTTCATTACCTCACGGTAGTTAGTGTGTTCGTCCAATCAGATCATTTTGTTTTAATTACTTTTGTTTTTATTGACTTGACCATGATCGTTTGATGAATCGTACGGCTTCTAACATGCCAGCAATTTAAAAAACCCACGCGCCCTGCACATGGCACGAACACGGTAAACCCTCCTCATTTTTCTTTTTTTTTTCTGATCAATTAGTGGGCGGGCTTCGCTACTCACACCCCCCATCACCAGCCCAATCTCATTTCCAACATAAAATCCTTACTGTTCGCACCCCCCCCCCCCCCAATACTATTTTCTCTTTTTATTTTTTATTATTACGTTTTCGTTTTTATTTTTTTTTAAAATACACTCTTGCATTTTAAAATTCCTATAAAATTCATACATCATCTTTATTAATTTATAAAATTTTTACAAATTTTATTTTTATTTTTATTTTATTTTCATCATCCTAATTAATTATTTTCTAAATTTCCTTTTTGCATTACACATCTCGTGCATACTTAAATTTCTTTATTTTATTTCTCTGCCTCTGTAAAATATTTTTGATCTGATCCTTTTGCATTCATTCATTAACATTCTAAAGTGCATAAAAATATTTTCCCTTCATTTTTAAATTTATTTCATATTCCATTTAGGTCCTTCCCTTTGGCCCACTGAGCCCTAATTCCCATCTGAACTCTGCCTAATTATTTGAATGATTAATATCTTGATTTTTTGCAGGGACTTTTGATATGTTGCTTACCTCTGGTTGAGGAACTTTAATGTTTAATTTGGGAATTTTAGGAGTTACCTTTCTAATTATCTGATTTATTTTCACTTGAGATTTTCTTGCAGGCGCATCCTTGACTTTGTATGATTATCTATTTGAAAAGGCACTTGTGCCATTTGCTTTGGGGCTGTTTCTTTGTTTCTTTGATTCATGTTTGGATGATAATCATTGTTGTTTGCCATTATTTGATTTTCATTCACCTCATCTCTCTTACTTATGTATATTCTGTACTAACCTTTTATGCAGGGACTAAGGTAATTTCTTTAAGGGTATGGATAAGTATCCATGGTCACCCTTACTTTTTCCTTCCCTCATCTTCTTACTTTAGGGTTTAGGTCAAACCTCATTAACCTTAGGTCACCCATGCATGATAACTTTAGGATTCATAGTCCCCCTTAGAGTTACCCTTGTGTCTTCTCTCTTCTCATCTCAAATTTCTTTAAAACACTTAATAAGAATAAGGTGTATTGCGCACGAGCCTTAAGTATGGGGAATGAGAAATGAGGGGCTTCCTCTCATCTTTCTAGAGTGCTTAGCGAGCGTCCTGTCTTGGGACGATGCGTTAAGTATTCACCCCTGTGCCCTAGACTTTGGTGCAATGCAACTTAGGAACTAACTTAAGCCACTTCTGTCCTAAAAAACACAAACCAACTTCAAACCTTTTTGTCCTTCGGGATTTCCAAACTTAAAGGCTATTTTCAAAAAGGGCATGTTACCTTCCGTCTGAGACGCAAACAGGCATCGACCCTAACTGCCGGACGCGAACTTAACGTCGCTCATAAAAAACATAAAAAGAACTTGGTCCGAACTACGTTGACTCTGAATTCCCCATTGTACAAGGGGGGTATGTAGGCCTAGGACGTCGACGTCCTACCGAGTCGGTCTTTGTCTTTCCCTCCCCGTTTAGTACAGCCCTAGATGATAGTATGACTCACCCTTAGAATAGATAATAAGCGTGGATCCCATCGAGTACGATGGACGCGTGGGGTGCTAGCACCTTCCCCTCGCGTAACCGACTCCCGAACCCAGGTTATGGTTGCGATGACCATTCCTTTCCCCCTTCCTAAGGTTTATGCGGTGTTCCCTTTCCCTCTCTTGGGATAAATTTACACGGCTGGCGACTCTGTTTTTCCACGCCACTCTCGCGTTTGTACCTGGATGAAAATCCTGGGAGCGACACAAGGAAACTACCTTGTCCAAGGCCTTCACTCAGTTGAATATGTGTTCACATGATCTTGTCTAAAACCTTCAAATCAAACAGATCTTGAAGGAAAACCCCACCTTGGTTTTCTTATTTGAAACACATAAAGTTCCCAACCCAATATTCTCGGTTACACCAAACCTAATTGGACATTATCAACCCTAATCTAGATGGTCACCCAATAGAAAAATGATTATGTGTAGTTCAATTATGTGTATGCATAAACGAAAGATTAAAGATGATGGGCAACTCTGTAATCTGGTTTCGTTTAGGTTTTATCTCTAGAAAACCCTTAAACCAAAAGAAGGTGCATGTATGACTATATATAGGTATGTGAGAGAATGAGCAAAAGGAATGAAATAAGTTGTAGCAAAAATGAAATTTTTGAGATAGGAACATGTATAGGTCGGCCTATGAAGGTCATGGGTCGGCCTATGTAGGTATTCAAGTCAACCTATGAGGTAGTCTGTGAGGCAGCCTGTGGGCAGAGCCTACAGGCTTCTACACTGCTCCATGGGAGCCGACCTGAAGAATGTATGTGTCGACCTGTACTGAAGCTGAAAATTGTATAGGTCGGTCTGAAATGAACTTGTATGCCCAAAAACATGTCTTTCAATGTAAATATGATGTTAACTTTTTTTCAAACTTATTTGAATGTTTCCTAATGCCAAGATGAACATCTAGAATGTGAGGATAGCTGTATATGCGTATTTTTGACGCCATGAGTTCAACACATAAAGAGTTGTTTTCGAAAAATGGAGGTACATGCCAAAAGAAGCACAACTGAAAGAGTATATCTACTTGGGAGATATTCTTCAACATTCTTCGACATTTCGACGGGGCAACGTTTTGACATTTCGTCAAGTAAAGATTTCTGCAAATGGAAAAGGTTTTGACAAGTATGAAGAACGTTGTGATAGTTTGACAATTCGACAAGTCTGAAAGGACGCGTTTGTTCGACATAACTTGAAGATTCAAATTCAAGAGAATTATAACGTTTGGCAGAAGACGCGTGGAAGCACCTGGCGAAAGGGAGACATGCAGAAGGCCAGATGTCGAAGTTTTAGGATTTAGTCGTTAATAGCAGTTATTTTGTTTATCTATAAATAGGATAGTTGTTATTAGAATTCAGTGTGAAAAACTTGTACAAAACTTCCTGCAATTACTCAAAGTACCCGTGTGAGAGAAAAGAGTTATTTGGAAAAATGTACATGTAAACACCATCTTTCAATTTCTTTATTAATCAAAGTCTTTTTACCAATTTCTTTACATTACCAGCATCTTTATGTTTTCTTCGCCATTTTACTTTAAAGTTCTTTCTTCGCCATTTTACTTTAAAAGTTCTTTTCAAAGTCATTTTCTTTTATCTCAGACTTTTATCTAAAGTTAGTTGAAATCTTTTATTCTAAAAGACTTAAATACATAAAACCAAGCACCAAGATATCACCCTTGACTTAAAATTATCACGTTGATCTAAGTTTTCGCCCGACGTCCTAGGATTTGTTTGGTTAATCCTGCAAGTAACCCAGACTTCACCATTCTGGTAAACCAGAGATTGTTCGCCAAGATCAACAGCGAACAAATTGGCACGCCTGGTGGGACTAGTGCAATATAAAACTTAAATAATTTTTAAATTTTTCTTCGTTGTATGATACTAAGAAGCGGTAAATTAGCCGTATCTGACGTAGAGAGACCCAAAAGAACTAGAGTAAGGAAAATGGCGAATCAGTCAAATAATCCTAATCCCAATCCAAATTCAAATGAAAATATTCCAGTTTCCAACCCTATACCTTCGACAGGGGGAAATGTGGATTCAAACCCTGTTCTGGAGGAGGTTATGCCTTCGTCAACAGGATCTATACCAGCGGTTTCGCTCTCCCAAAGTATGCCTAGTTCTTCCACAATGGGACATTCAAGGCCTATGGGGACGCCTCCTCCAGGAGGACAAAATTTTAGGCCATTCCAGACAAATTTTTCCATGCCTATGTTCGGAAGAGAACAACCATATGGAATGCCAACGCCAGTAATGGCAAACTTGCAAAGTGCACCACCCTTGTATTCTGACGCCATGGTCCACATGTCTTCGCCACTGCAAGGGTCAGGATATGGTGGAAATATGAGTAGATTGAACCAATCCCTACCAAATTTCCAAATACCAGCAATTACCAATAATTTTGCGCAAGTAATTCGACAACAAATGGACGAAAGTAATCATGATATGGTCCAAATGTTGACTCAACAAATGGGAGCAGTGTTTAACCCTTTAATACAAAACACTACCCAAACCAACCAATTGTTGGCTGCGCAAATGACGCGCATTGCTGACTTTTTTGGTGTTCCTCAAACACGACAAAGAGAACAAGTGATTCAAAACCAAGTAGTAAATGTCGAAGAGGAACCCACGATAAATCAAAGGTCTTTAGAGAATCCTCAGGAAAACCCTAGAAACCAAGAGGCAGTGGTCGAACAGCCTCGTGTTGAAATCCCCGTTCAACAAGAGCCTAGGAGGGTAATAGTCCAGAGAGGCCAAGATGCTGATGATGTGTTGCAACAACGAATACAATATAATAACTTGCCTGTCGAAAATAACATAACAGCCATGGTCGAAAGGATAATGGCCCAAAACGGTGTAAATGTAGGGTTGCAAAGGCCTACTTATACTTCCCCATTGTCAGAATACATTCTGCAGGAGGAACTACCCCCAAGATGGAAAGTTCCTAAGTTTACTAAGTTTTTAGGAGATACTAGTGAATCTACTATAGAGCACGTAGCGCGTTATCTAATAGAAGCAGGAGAAATAACCAATAATGAAAATTTGAAAATGAAGTACTTCCCAAGTTCTTTGACAAAAAATGCATTCACCTGGTTTACATCCTTGCCTGCGAACTCTATATTCACATGGACCCAATTAGAAAGATTGTTCCATGAACAATTCTATATGGGTCAGACTAAGATAAGTTTGAAGGAATTAGCCAGTGTTAAGAGGAAATTTTCAGAGCCTATAGATGATTACCTAAATAGGTTCAGGTTGCTTAAGGCAAGATGTTTCACACAAGTGCCAGAACGAGAGTTAGTCGAAATGGCTGCAGGGGGTCTAGATTATTCTATAAGGAAGAAATTAGACACTCAATATTTAAGAGATATGGCACAATTAGCAGATAGGGTAAGACAGATTGAAAGGCTAAAAGCTGAGAAATTTAGATCAAATAAAAATAAAAAGGAAAGAGTGGCCTATGTAGGAGTATGCCAGGATGATGAGGTGGCAAAAATGAACTAATTTTGTTCGACGAACAAGAAATTGATCTGGCAGAACTAAAGTCAGGCCCACCATACGCCTGTAAAGTACTAGCGCCGTCGAATGGAAAAAATCCAGTCGAACCTGAAAAGAATGATAAGTTTCCTAAACGAACTTATACGTTCGACGTCACCAAGTGTGACGAAATTTTTGATTTATTGGTCAAAGATGGTCAGTTAATAAAACCACCAGGCGCTAAAGAACCGCCTGTCGAACAACAGAAAAAGAGGGGTTTTTGTAAGTACCATAACTTTTTGGGTCATAAAACATCTCAATGTTTTCTTTTCAGGGATCTAGTTCAAAATGCTATCCGTGATGGAAGGCTGAAGTTTGGCGAGAAGCCAAAACAACAAATGGGGATTGATTCGAATCCTATGCAGGTTGTCGAAGCACACTATGTTGAACCATCCACTGTGAATATGGTGGAGATTGAAGTTGCTTCTGATGGCAGTTTCGAGATGGTGGAGGCTATGGAAGGTTTCGACACCAATGTCAACATGGTCGAGATTACTGAAGATCTTGCAGGCCAGAAAGAAGTCGAAGGCACTGAAGCGTTCGACAATGATAATGAAGTCAAAGTCACTGAAGATCTTGACAACAAAAACACAGTTGAAGTCACTGAGGACTTCAACAATGAAGGTAAGGTCGAAGTTACTGAAAGCTTTGACAATCAGAAATTGAAGAAAACTACAGAGGGTTTCGACGAAAAGAACGATGACAGTGTTGCTGAAGATGTGGTGGTTTGACCAGGAGAAATCTGGGATTGCTTGGGACAGCCAAGTGGAAAATTTGACTACCTGGTGAAGTACACTATTCCTGCAACTTATCACACCGACATCAGCGAAATCCAGCCAACTGGTTGGGGAAGTGATTTTGATGATGATGGTGATTCCCCTATCGCCAAGGAGGAAGTTACTGAGGACTTCGTTGCTGAAAATAAGGCTACTGAAGGCCTTGATCTTGACAACACGAAGGAAGTTGATGTTGCAAATTACTGCATCAACATCATGGGACCTTTCGACAAGGAGGTCACAGGGATGAAAGAAAAAGTTGTGCATGGCCGTGGGAAATCTGGGACTTATGGGATCCTACGAAGAATAAAGGAGGATCCTAAAGAAGAGTCAAACAAGTGTTGCTGCAAGCATGCTCCTAGGAACATATCCTGGTGTTGCTGCCCAGAAGGGAAGTTCGACCTGACGAAAAAGAAGGGTAGAGTCGAAGAGGAAAAGCTCATTGAAAAGATAAACAAACTAACCATTGCTGACAAACAAAATGCGGGAATAAATATGGTAGAAGTGTCTCAGAAACTCAGGCAGCAGTAGATGAAGATCAACGTCGAGAGGAGTACCAAAAGCTGGCGTACCCCAAAGAAGATGAGAGTTTGGTCGAATTCATCAAAAGGTGCCAGAGAAGGAAGAGTGACGTGATGCTATGCCCTCGTTGCAGTTCCATTTTCGACAGAAAGGCTGCCACCAACTTGGAGGCAATAGATCAAGCAAGAAGGAAGGCAAATGGGGGAGCAACAAGATATGATCCAAGAAGGAGTGAGCACCACCAATGGAGGCGCGGAGGCAGACACTATGGCACTTACAAGCCATCAAACAAAGTGATAGATGACAAATGGGTTCAACCCATCAGAGATGCCCAAGGCCAGAAGAAATGGAAGAATTTCGAAGTGCAGAGAGGCGCTTCAATGGAAAACAAGAAGGAGTTGGAGAAATATAAACCTAGGCCATATCCTTCAGAGAATTATAAAGGGAAGAACCCCATGTCGAGATCCCAGTGGAGGAGGTTCCAAAGGCAAAAGAGGGTTGAGAAAGAAGTTGCTGAAAAAGGTATGATGAGAAAAGTAGCTGGAAACAAGGACGAAGCAGAGTGTAGCAGCAACGCTCAAATGGCAAACAAGAAGAAGCCTCTCCAGCAAATCAAACCAAACAGCGTAGCAGCGCAAAGTGTGCCCAAAGAGAAGAAGTTGGAGGATGACGAGATGACAGATGATTTCAAGTCAGATTCGGAGCCATCCTTCGACGTTGTCTGTAACGTGGTCTCGGTCCTTCCCAGAGACTATGATAGGATCATGGAAGTCGAAGACGAAGAGGATGGGATGGAAGAGGAAACGATGGTGCACAAGCCCGTGTGTTACTACGTAATGAATAATGGTTGTGTCGAAGAGCAAAATGCTTTCTTCGAAAGACCAGACGATTCCATGAAGGCGCACTTGAAGCCTTTGTTTATCAAAGGAAAAATTGAGAGTGTTGGTGTGAACAAGATCCTAGTGGATGGTGGTGCTGCTGTGAATTTAATGCCCCACTTCATGCTGAAAAAGATTAGCAAAGATGACTCGGATGCAAAGCCCCACAACATGGTTCTGTCAAATTACGAAGGAAAGGTAGGAACAGCCATGGGAGTTATTCAAGTGGATCTGACAGTTGGCACTATAATAAGGCCAACAATGTTTATAGTTATTGCTTCTAGGGCAAACTACAACTTGCTGTTGGGAAGAGAATGGATCCATGGTATAGGTGTTGTTCCTTCGTTGATGCATCAGAGAATAGTTATTTGGAGGCCAGATGGAATCGTCGAGAACATAGAAGCAGACCAAAGTTACTTCATGTCCGAAGTAAACAATGTAAGTGATCGAAGTTTCGACAAAAACTTAGCCCACATACCTCCTTGCAGTCCGGCGAAATTCGACTTGAAGGCAACGGACAACGCGTACTGTTCCATGTATCTCCATCCTACACATGGTTTTCAGTGGGATAAGGAAGTCATTGGTGACTCCAACTACATGTGGGGGACTACCAACATAGCACCAACAGGATGGGGGAGTGAGTTCGACAATGATGATGAATGAACAAGCAGTGCTCGACAAAATTACGGCTTACATAGCCGAAAACAAATTCAAAGCGGCTCTGGAGGCCGAAGTAAAATACATGGCTGTCGAAGCCAATCATGAAGATTCAAATGAGCAATGTCTTCAAAAAGACGTTAAGGAAAATGATGATAACAACCAAATAGACGAATGGCAGCACCAGAAACTTGACGCCATTTATGACGACGAACCTTTGGGGTTCGAAAAAGATCCAGTGTCGAACAATTTGAAGATGGTGGCGCAGGATCCTTTAGAAGAGATCAACTTGGGACTGGGGGCAGAAAAAAGACCAACTTACATAAGTGCAAGGATGGATCCTCAATTCAGAGTCGAAATAATCCAGTTGTTGAAGGAGTTCAAAGATTGCTTTGCATGGGATTATGACGAAATACCTGGTTTGGACAGAAGTTTGGTCGAATTGAAGCTGCCAATCATAGAAGGGAAGAAGCCAGTCAAGCAAACTCCAAGGCGCTTTGCACCAGAAGTTCTGTCGAAGATAAAAGAAGAGGTCGAAAGACTTCTAAAATGCAACTTCATCCGCACTACCAGGTATATTGACTGGATTGCAAATATAGTTCCAGTTATTAAGAAAAATGGCAAACTTAGGGTATGCATTGATTTTAGAGATTTAAATTCTGCTACCCCAAAGGACGAATATCCTATGCCAGTAGCAGAAATGCTTATAGATTCTGCAGCAGGTCATGAGTATCTAAGTATGTTAGATGGATACTCTGGCTATAACCAAATTTTTATTGCTGAAGAAGATGTTTCTAAGACAGCTTTTCGTTGTCCTGGAGCAATCGGAACTTATGAATGGGTAGTGATGCCTTTTGGTTTAAAGAATGCTGGAGCCACTTACCAAAGGGCTATGAATTCAATTTTCCATGATTTTATTGAGACGTTTATGCAGATTTACATTGATGATATTGTAATCAAGTCTGTTTCAGGAAAAGATCATATAGACCATCTTCGGCAATCCTTTGAGAGGATGAGAAAGTTTGGTCTAAAGATGAATCCCCTTAAATGTGCTTTTGGTGTGCAAGCGGGTGATTTTTTAGGTTTTGTGGTCCACAAGAAAGGGATCGAAATAAATGAAAACAAAGCCAAAGCTATAATGGAAGCGAAAGCGCCATCAACGAAAAAGGGATTGTAGTCTCTACTAGGGAAGATCAATTTTCTAAGAAGATTCATCTCCAACCTCAGTGGAAAAACACAAGCCTTTTCTCCTCTACTTCGACTAGAGAAAGAAGAATTCACATGGGGGCAAGAGCAACAAGTGGCTTTCGACAAGATCAAAGAGTACTTGGCTAGTCCTCCAATCTTGATGTCCCCTTGTAGGAAAAGAAGCATGAGATTGTAATCTCTGCATCAGACAAGACATTAGGAAGTATGTTGTGTCAAGAGGATGAGAATGGCGTCGAAAGGGCCATCTATTATCTTAGCAGAGTCTTAAATGATGCTGAAACTAGATATAGTGCCATAGAAAAACTATGTTTATGTGTATATTTCTCTTGTATGAAATTGAAGCATTATATAAAGCCTGTTGATGTATATGTATCTTCTCATTTCGACGTAATAAAACATATGTTGTCTAAGTCTATTTTGCATAGTCGAATTGGAAAGTGGGCTTTGGCTCTAACAGAATACTCCTTAAAATATTTGCCTTTAAAGGCTATGAAAGGACAAGTGGTGGCTGATTTTATAGCCGACCACTCTATAGTCGAAACTATAGAGTACGTCGAATTAGCACCATGGAAACTGTATTTCGACAGTTCCAGGCATAAGAATGGAATTGGTATTGGGATGGTGATTATTTCACCTGACAAAATTCCAACAAAGTTCAAGTACAAAGTCGAAGGGATATGTTCGAACAATGAAGTCGAATATGAAGCTTTGATTGCTGGACTTGAAATCTTGTTGGAATTGGGGGCAACAAGAGTCGAAATAATGGGTGACTCTGAGTTGGTAATAAAGCAGTTGACTAAGGAGTACAAATGTGTGAAAGAGAATCTAATAATGTACTTCGTGATAGCAAATAGACTTCTCAAGAAGTTCGACAATGTGGCTTTTAGGCACATTCCCAGGATGGAGAATCAAGAGGCGAATGATCTTGCTCAACTGGCATCAGGATACAAAGTGTCGGAGGAGAGGTTAGAAAAAGCCATTGAAGTCAGAGGAAGAATCATATCTGTAGGTTTGTCCCCATCAGATTTAGAGACAATAAAATTGGGATATGGTGACAAAGAGAATTATGAGATTTGCAACGTAGATGATGCAGGAGTTGAAGACTGGAGAAAACCCATCAAAGAATATTTGCAAGATCCAAATCAAAAAGTCGAATGAAAGGTAAGGTATAGAGCTTTGAGTTATGTACTTTTTGGCAATGAATTGTTCAAGAAGACTGCAGAAGGAGTCTTGTTGAAATGCTTAGGCGAAAATGAAGCATACATAGCGTTGTCAAATGTGCATAGTGGAGCGTATGGCGCACACCAAGCAGGCCACAAAATGAAGTGGTTATTGTGTCGACAAGGAATGTATTGGCCAACAATGCTGAAGGATTGTGTCGAATTTGCAAAAGGGTGTCAAGAGTGCCAAGTACATGCAGGCATACCACATGTTCCTGCAAGTGAGTTACATTCGATTGTAAAACCTTGGCCGTTCAGAGGTTGGGCTTTAGATTTAATTGGTGAAATTCGACCAGCTTCTTCAAAAGGGCAAAGGTACATTTTAGTTGGAGTAGATTATTTTACTAAGTGGATTGAAGCCATACCATTGGTGAATGTAGATCAAGAAGTGGTTATGGATTTTATCCAAAAGCACATAATCTACAGATTTGGGATACCGGAAACAATAACAACAGATCAAGGATCTGTGTTTACTGGTCGAAAGATGTTTTAAGCTCCTTACTTCGACACCTTATTATGCTCAGGCTAATGGACAAGTCAAAGCAACTAACAAGGTAGTGATAAATTTGATCAAAAAAGCATGTAGGTGGAAAGCCAAAAAATTGGCATAATACCTTAGATCAAATTTTATGGGCTTGTCGAACATCTCCTAAAGAAGCAACCAATTCGACTCCATTTAAATTAACTTATGGGCATGATGCAGTTTTGCCAGTCGAATTGTATTTGCAATCAATTAGGGTTCAAAGGCATCATGAGATCCCATTAGAGACATACTGGAGTATGATGATGGATGAATTGGTTGATTTAGACGAAGAAAGGCTACGTGCCTTAGATCTCATAAAGAGACAAAAAGAGAGAGTCGAAAAGTTTTACAATAAAAAAGTAAAATTTAAGACTTTTTCAATTGGTGATTTTGTGTGGAAAGTAATTCTTCCTATGGATCGAAAAGACAGAGTTATGGGAAAATGGTCTCCCAAATGGGAAGGACCTTTCAAAATTTTGAAAATATTTTCTAATGGCGCATATGAGGTCGAAGAGATAGGGAAAGACGAAAGGATATTAAAAATAAATGGCAAATATTTGAAAAGGTATAAACTAATATTGCAGGAAATAAAGATAGCAGTCGAATAAAAGTGAAATTGAAAGGAAATATTGTGCTGCCAAACAGATGGCGTTAAATCATTACAAATAAAGCCTCAAAGGGCTGAAAATTGACAGGCAAATTCGACTAAAGCTGAAGGTTTGCGAATTGTGCCTTCAAAGCTGTAAATTTGTCTTTCTGAAATTGAAGTCGACGATCACAGAGGTTCCTGTGAATATGGGCAACTTCAATCTCTTGGTTGATCTTTTGAGCTGTCTCTGCGTGTTGAATGTCAACCTTCAACTCTTCATCAATCTCGCTTTGCCTAGGCTGCTGGATAGAAGCTATGAGTTCCTCCTCTTTGGAAATTTTCTCTTGGAGAACTGCTATTTGTTTCTTCCATGTTTGAATGTGGTTATGGAAAGTAGCAATCTTCTTGACAGAGGCTTCAGAAAGCTCTTGTAGTTTCGAAACCTTATTTGTCGAAACAGAAACAGAGTTCCATTCAGCAGCTTGTTGGTCCATTTTTTTAGAGATTTGTTGACATAAGTCCCTTCGACGGTGAAGATCTGCGCTGGATAAGTCAATCACAGTTGTCAGCTCTATCACAAAATTGCAGACTTCGACAGAAGCATCCAAGACGTTAACTTGCTTCAACAGTTTCTTCAACTCCATTGGAGCAGTGGCATTTTCCTCTAGAACTTGGAACAAGTCAACATCAAGGATCTTCGCCTTGATCTGAGTCATGATATTGGGTAGAGACTGCACTTCAGAAGTGGCTCCAGAAGTAGTCGAACTGCTGTGGGAAGAGTCTTTAAAGTTGAATCTGGTGCTAAGTATGGTTTTCAGGTAGTCCAGGGGTTTCTGCACCTTGAGATTTTCAAGCTCTTCATGAGAAAGACTAGTCGAACCAGTTGTTTGGGAACTCCTCTAAGTTTGGTCAGGAGTAGGCTGGTTGCTATGCTCTGAAGTTCGCCTAGCTTCCTGTTGCTTCGACAGATCTTCTTCTTCAGCAGTTTTCTCTTCAGGATCTCCTTTGATAGCAGTGTCTGCTTCAACATCATCATCTCTTTGTTGCTCAGCGTGTAATCCAGGATGAGAAGGAGAGTTGTTATCAGAATCAGCTCCCACAGTAGTGTCGAATGCTTCGACCGTTTGTCTCTCAAGTTCTTTGATGGGAGTGTCCTCCTCTCGAGCTACCTCCTCTTGGATTGTCTCAGGCTATTTTTCGACGACCTTTTGCTTCTATCAAAAGAAAAATTTCTAAGTTAGAAATGAAATAAAATAAACGAGAGGGGTCGAAATTGAAATTTACCTTAGAGGTCTCAATTTTGGAGCTAGACTTTCCACTCCCCGTATCCTTCGGCTGATGTTTTGTAGCAGGACTGCTAGAAGATTCCCTTTTAGAGGATTTGACAATGGATTTTTGTGAGGCAATTTTATGCAGTCTTTTCTTCTTTTGAGGAGGGGGATTTGGAGATGGAGACTCATCACTAGACTCTTCGACAGGGATTATCTCTGGTATTTTCTTTCTTTTTTGGAATGTAGAGGTTTTTTTACTTACCTGATCATATAAATCAAAAATAGTGAGTGTCTTAAAGAAACAAAAGAATAGATCAAAAGAGGAAGAGATTTATACCTTAGTCGAAGGTGTCTGGGCGGCACTTTGTGGAGTTTCGACGGAAGCTTTCTTTGCAGGCGCTTTCACAGCTAAAAAAAAAAAAAAAAAAAAAAAAAAGGGAGAGTTAGACAGTGAGAAATACGTGATAATAAAATGATAAAATTCGTGTTGTTGTTAACACCTTCAAGAATGGGATCTTCCACGCGAACGTGTTCTATTCCAATATGAAGGTGCCCTGGGTAGTTATCCAGATGATACTTAGTCGCAACCACGCGTTTAGCAGGTTTTTTATAACTTTCACGAAGAATTTTCATATGGTTCCCACATGTGAACCAATCTGGAAATGGAGGAGTTAAAGCCACACCAAATTCAGCAGATGGTAAAAGTGGAAACTTAGGAGGATAATAGCTGAAAGCCAAGTCATAACGCACTTCTGGTCGAATGTGTGAAGGCAGTTTCAACTTCTCCAACTTCTCCGTGAATTTTTCTTTTAAAGTAACCACTGCTTCGCGTATGGTTCGACTAAGATCATCAGGTCTGTAAACGGTTTCAAAATATTTTTGAAATTTTTGTATTTCTTGGATGTGTCTTTGCGTACCTTTTTTAGTCCGTTCTTGCACAAGAGCAAAAGCATTCGTCAGATGAGTGTTGAAAGCTTTTACGTCGAAAAATTTGGTAGCATAGTATTCCCTCCACCATGTGTCGAACTCAGGAGTGCAAAGGAATGATGGTTGAAAAACCACCGGTCGAATATCCAAAGATTCGTCAGTCAGCCTGTTCGACAATTCCCTGCTGGTGGCTTCGTCGTGGAAGGAGTTGTAGAAAATGATGGCCCCTTTTTTAGGGAAAAGAGGTCGAGGCATGATTTGAATTAGGCCAAATTGCCTGGCAACCAAATTAGGTTGATAAATTATTAAGGCAATCTGGGGTTTCGTAGTATTGCGGTGGGAGAACAGGAGCCTAGGGGTCAAAAAGGATTCCCAGACATTTAGGAATATGTTTTCATCTTTTTTGGTTTGCAAGGGGAATTGTCGTGTAAACCATTCAGGTCTAATTGTTCTGTCAGCAAATGGAGCCATAGTCGAAGTAAAATGATGTCTCTCAGCAAACATCATTACATAGCTAATGAAGGCCCGTCGAAGGCTAATTGCTTCATCAGTTGGTGTCAGTTGCACCAATCTAGGCCATTCGACACTCCTGTTTTTGAATTCCTCTTCATTTATGTCATGCTTCGCAGGAATAAAGGCTTCGAAAGTGGCATTCAGCCATAGTTGCAAGAGCCAAAAGGGGCCTGCCAAATTAAGCTTCCCTTTGTCCTTCAAAGTCTTCAAAGAACGCACACTTTCACTCAAGGACTCATACAAGTTCGCCAGGATTACCTCACTCAAGCATAATTTGATCCCAGCATGGAGTTGGTTCGCCATAGTGATGAACCTCTTAGCCACTTGAAGTGAGCGGGAGCAAAAGACAAATTTGGTCAGCCACAAGGTTAGAAAAGCTATGTGCTCTTTGTCAGAAACTTCTTGGTCATCTTCGCCATGGTAGTGAGACATAAAAAGGGAGTATGGGGCGAAACTAGTGTCGAAATCTATGGAGTCCTCGTTCAGGTGAGTGGGGTCGAAGTCAATGCCAACTGGACTAAGGCCAACTATGGCAGCTATGTCGAACAGCGTAGGGGTAACCATCCTGCAAGGGAGGTGGAGGGTGTTATACGTACTATCCCAAAAATAAAGGGAGGCTAGCAGCATGTTAGGGCAAACATTGGGTCCTACTCTTGATAATTGTATCAAGTCAAAAATTCCTATTTCTTTCCAAAAATTTTCTTTAACATTTTCAACTATGTTCAACCAAGACAAGTAATCTGAAAGGTCTTTCGACCAAGGGCAAGTTCTAAAAATCCTAGTATGATTTAGATAGGTTAAATTTATTACTTCCTCATCTTTTTCATTTGAACCTTGAGGTTCAGTTTGTTCTACTGGTTTCTCAAGAGTTGGGGGTTTCACCCCAGCACCTATGGGTTTTGTGTGAGAATAAGTGGGAAAAAACTCTTGTAAACGCTCAGGTTTAATTTATGGGTTAGGGAGTGGTCCTAACATGGCATAATGATTACCAGAAATAATAACAGGGATGAGTACCTGGGATTTAAAAATGCAGTCTTTTTCCCTCGCGTTTGGAGGCTCAGGAATGTATTGTTGATCCCCAATCAGTGTTGGTTCATCCAACCTATGCGCAGGAGGGATGATGGAAGGTTGCTCACTCTTGGAAAGTTTGTTGCTTTATGGTTTTTGAAAAGCCATTGTTGAATCAGAAAGTTTTTAAGAAAGAAGATGAAGATTTGGAGCGGTTGTGAAGAAGAAAAGTTCAAAAGCGTAAAAAAGAAAGAGAAATAAGGGTTTATGTATTTATAAGAGGAGATGATTTTTGGGTTTAATGGTGATCATGGAGGGCACGTGGCATCATCTTGACGGTGATGAAGAAAAGTGGAAGTTAAAAAGAGATAGCCATGATGTTAGGTTAAGTAATAATGGGCTAGAAGCTAGAACGTGGGCTAGAGTTGACGTTTTAAGAAAAGTAAAATGATGAAATATGTTGGGACTTGAAATTGTGTAATTTAAAATTAGGATGACATGGCGTCAAAATATTGGTTGAACACCAAAGGATTATTTCTCCAGGATAGTCGAAATACCTTTGCTGGGGGGCAATTTGTATATGTGTATTTTCGACGCCATGAGTTCAACACATAAAGAGTTATTTTCGACAAATGGAGGTACATGCCAAAAGAAGCACAACTGAAAGAGTATATCTACTTGGGAGATATTCTTCAACATTCTTTGACATTTCTACGGGGCAACGTTTCGACATTTCGTCAAGTAAAGATTTCTGCAAATGGAAAAGGTTTTGACAAGTATGAAGAACGTTGTGATAGTTCGACAATTCGACAAGTCTGAAAGGACGCGTTTGTTCGACATAACTTGAAGATCCAAATTCAAGAGAATTATAACGTTTGGCAGAAGACGCGTGGAAGCACCTGGCGAAAGGGAGACATGCAGAAGGCCAGATGTCGAAGTTTTAGGATTTAGTCGTTAATAGCAGTTATTTTGTTTATCTATAAATAGGATAGTTGTTATTAGAATTCAGTGTGAAAAACTTGTACAAAACTTCCTGCAATTACTCAAAGTACCCGTGTGAGAGAAAAGAGTTATTTGGAAAAATGTACGTGTAAACACCATCTTTCAATTTCTTTATTAATCAAAGTCTTTTTACCAATTTCTTTACATTACCAGCATCTTTATGTTTTCTTCGCCATTTTACTTTAAAGTTCTTTCTTCGCCATTTTACTTTAAAAGTTCTTTTCAAAGTCATTTTCTTTTATCTCAGACTTTTATCTAAAGTTAGTTGAAATCTTTTATTCTAAAAGACTTAAATACATAAAACCAAGCACCAAGATATCACCCTTGACTTAAAATTATCACGTTGATCGAAGTTTTCGCCCGACGTCCTAGGATTTGTTTGGTTAATCCTGCAAGTAACCCATACTTCACCATTCTGGTAAACCAGAGATTGTTCGCCAAGATCAACAGCGAACAATAGTGTCCAATATACATAACGCTACACTATTTTAGTTTTGACATCACTCAAAATACAAAGGCACTCACATACTCCCCCTTTTTTATGAAGGCAAAACATGAGACGACGCGTTTAGCGACGTTTTTGTCTTTTTGAAGACTCCCCCTGGATATGTGCATCCAACTTCAACTTGTGTATACTTCTCCCCTTTTGACAACATCAAAAGGAGAACAAGCAAACAATTAGAAGTATCAATAGCCACAAACAAATACAAAATACCATGTAGAGGCAATTTGCAAAGAGAAGAATATCAATATGAAAGCATTCACATAGAATGATATGCACATTGAGTTAGAATTCCTAAACATAAATACAACCACACCAAGTAACCATAGAACATAATTGCTACACATAGTGCCAAAATAAGATAAAAAAAACATGAACAATGAAAGATATAACATATAAACAAACCCTTGAGCTGCTACAAAAGTGAATTTATCACGTGACATATGCTTTTGGTGCTCCCGAAATGTTGCACACACGTGTGCTCTTGGAAGGCGATAAACGAAGTTATCACCACTCAAACCAAAAACAAAGATTTAAACATAATGTTGACACACAACAAGATTTCATTCAAAATCATAACATGTTTAACCAAAGTTCATGAAATAATACATAACAAGTCAAATGCACCAAAGAAAGTGTTTCGAGTATATAGAAGGAATGTCACAATATCACTATAAACATATAATTGACAAAGATCAATAGAAATTTTTGGAAGTGAATATTGATAAACTACATCATACATTAAGGATATTAGCCATTTGGAATACTAGCAACAAATAAAGTAAAAGAAAAAACTTACTAAGCAAGAGAAAGAAATAGGAAAAATATTACATCTTATGTAGATTGATGAACCATGCACTCTTATGAGATGGAGATCTTAATGAAGATTAGAGTGAGAGTATATAAAGTGCATACAACAAGATGATATTCTAGGCAAGATTTAAGATATCTAGTATCCCCAATTCCGTTCGGATGTTGAAAAATGGTTTGGTCGCAAGTGTTTTTGTGAAAATATCCGCAAGTTGGTTTTTACTATCAACATGCTTGAATACTACATAACCTTTTTCAACATGATCGCGTAACGTAGGAAATGATGGCGAATCTCAATGTTCTTAGAGTGAATGTAGCACCGAATTTTTGGTTAGATTGATAGCGCTAGTGTTGTCGCACATAATGGGAATGCGTTGCAAGTTTATATTAAAATCAAGTAATTGTTGCTTAAGCCACAAGATTTGGGTACAACAACTACCGGCCGCAACATATTCTGGCTCGACGGTTGACAAAGCAACGAAAACTTGTTTCTTGTTATGCCAACTTACTAAGGCATTTGAAAACATGTGGCAAGTTTCACTAGTGCTCTTCCTATCCGATTTGCAACCAGTAAAATCAGAGTCGATGTATCCGACCAAGTTACAATCGCTTCCCTTCGAATACCAAAGCCCACATTGAGAGGTGCCATGAAGATATCTAAGAATACGCTTTATAACTTTTAAGTGATATTCTTCAGGAGCCAATTGATAAAAGGCACACATGCATACGCTAAACATGATATCTGGCCTAGATGCGGTAAGATATAGAAGTGAGCCGATCATACCTATATATTTCTATAAATCTACGTCCTTACCATTTGTGTCCTATTCCAAATTACCATTTGTGCCCATAGGTGTATCGATAAACTTTGCATCTTCCATGAGGTTAATCTCAAACTCTCCTTCCATAAGCTTAGAGAACTCTACTACAAGTTGCATATTAGTTGATCCAAATATAATATCATCAATATAAACTTGAACCAGAAAGGTGTATTTCCCTTGGCGATTAATGAATAGAGTAGTATCTACTTTTCCCCTTGAGTATCCTTGGTCAATTAAAAAATTGCTTAGTCGTTCATACCAAGCCCTAGGTGCTTGTTTGAGAACATAGAAAGCTCTTTTAAGCTTGTACACATGATTTGGATACTCATGGCTTTCAAAATCTGGGAGTTGAGATACATACACTTCTTCATTAATGAAACTATTTAGAAATGAACTTTTCACGCCCATTTGAAATAACTTAAAATTCTTGGCGCAAGTATAAGCTAGTAGAAGACGTATAGCCTGAAGGCGAACCACCGGAGCATAAGTGTCCTTATAATTGATGTCCTCCTCTTGGGTGTAGCCTTGAGCCATTAGCCGAGCCTTATTGCAGGTTATCACCCCATTTTCGTCAAGTATGTTCCTAAAAACCCATCGGATTCCAATTACTTTATGATCTTTAGGACGAGGGACAAGGTCTCAAACGTCGTTTCTTTTGGATTTATTTAGTTCATCTTGCATGGCCATAAGCTAATGCTCATCAAGAAATGCATCCTTTTGATGTCTTCCAAGTCAAAGGTAGAATTTCCGTTGTAGCTGGACTTACTTCCTTTTCCTCTTCATCATTGTCATCTTCTTTCTTCTCATTGTTTACCGCTTTAGTTTGATCAATCCTTTGTTCGATTCCATTGAGAATATCTCGAGAAGACACACCTACATCATGAAACACAACTCATTTCCCAACATCTTTTGGATTGGACTCATCAAAAGTAACATGTACGGACTCTTCAACTATAAGCAATATCTTGTTATAAACCCTATATGCCTTACTAGATTGAGATTATCCGAGGAAGATACCCTCATCGTCTTTTGGATCGAATTTTCCAAGATTATCCCTATTATTGTTCAAAATATAGCATTTACATCCGAAGACATGTAAATTGGAAACATTAGGTTTTCTACCTCTAAGTAGTTCATATGGGGTCTTATCTAGAATAAGACATATAAGTATCCTATTCATGACATAGCAACCCGTGTTAATGGAGTCCGCTAAAAAATACTTAGGCATATTACCTTCATTAAGCATAGTCCTCGCTAGCTCCTAAAGAATTCTATTTTTACGTTCCACAATGCCATTTTGTTCTGGAGTTCTAGTAGCGGAAAAGTTATGCTCAATGCCATTTTTATCACAATACTTTTCAAAGAGGTGATTTTGAAACTCTCCTCCATGATCGCTTCGAATGGAAATGATTTTCAAATTCATTTTGTTTTGAAATAATCTAGCAAATTGTTTGAAAGACGGATAGGTCTCATCTTTACTAGAAAAGAACCAGACCCAACAAAATCTCGAGTAATTATCTACAACAATAAAGCCATAGTAATTTCCACCTAAGCTTTTGGTCCTAGAAGGACCAAAGAGGTCAATGTGGAGAAGCTCAAGAGGTCTCGAGGTAGAAACACGATTTTTAGATTTAAAAGAGATTCTCTTTTGCTTCCCCATTTGACAAGCTTCACATAAGTGGTCTTTAGTGAACTTTATTTTAGGTAGACCAATCACAAAATCCTTTGAGGATACTTTATTCAATAGGTCAAAGTTAAGATGAGTTAGGCGTCTTTGCCACAACCAAGAGTTTTCACTCATGGTGGCTAGACACTTAGCACCACCAATGGATACATCATCTAGACTTATCATATAAGTATTATTTATCCTCAAGCCTTTAAACATACATTCCTTATTTTCATCATGCAAAAATAAGCAACAAGATTTTGTAAAGGTAACTTTGAAACTCTTGTCGTAAAGTTGGCTTATGCTTAGAAGATCATGTTTAAGGCCATCAACTAGCATAACATCAGAGATAATAGTAGATGAGGGATTAACTACACTATCTTTTCCAAGTATATCACCTTTGTTGTTATCTCCATATGTGATGAACCCCTTTCTCTTTGGCACGAAGTCAATGGAAAGAGATATGTCACTCGTCATATGCCTTGAACATCCACTATCAAGATACAATATCTTTTCGGTAGATTCAAGACATTTGACCTGAAATTTTTAAACAAAGACAATAGGTACCAAATTTTCATTGGGTCCTTGAGAGTGAGTGAGATCAAATTTGCTCTTAGGCAACCATTGAGCATCTCCTTTAGGAACGAATAACTTCCTAAATTTGCACTTTTCAATGGTGTGTCCCTTTTTATAATAATAACGACAAGATAGGCTTTTATGAGACATGTCTTTGCTATTAGAATCCTTATACATATGTCTATGTTTCTTTTTAAAGTGATTCAAAGGCTTTTCAACCTTAGAAGGATCAATAACAAACACAATATTAGGTTTTTCGCTTTCCAATCATGTGACCACAATTTCCAATCATTAGCATCCCATTGTGCTTCTGGTTTAGGTAATGTGACACCCTCCTCAATGGTCCTAGTTATTAAATTTGGACCATTTTGGATAGCATCCCAAATACCTTTGTCAACGGAGTTGACGTGTATACGCATAAGAGCTTTCCATAGCCATAGTTTTTGCCTGTGAAAATTGGTGCTCTATTGTATGCATCCTTAGGTTTGGTAGCCATTCTTCTAAGAAATATATCTCAAGCACATAATGAACTAGGCTCTAATACCACTTGTTAGACGATAGGCTTCAATATAAAGGGGGGAGGGTCAATAGATCACAAATTTTTCAACCAAAAACTTTGGTAAAAATCTATTTTCAAAAATATGGTGCAGCGGAAAAAACGACCAGGATCGAATCATCTAACCGAACCTACTATAAAAAATCTATATATGTATCGCAAACCAAACAGAATGATAATAAACGCTACGAATCAATTAAATGCAAAGTTATTCGTAACTCGTATATCCAATGAACTAAAAGACAATTAAAATACGCACAAACAATTTATCGAACACTTGGTGTGCAATCGATAGCAATTCAAAATTCAATTTGTTTTGTTGATGTTAAAAGACAATCACAATCAAAGTGATTATGATTATATCAACAACAACACTTTTAAAAGATAATTGAAAAACAATTTCCAATCAAATTGATAAAACAACGATGAATTTGATAAATTGTGAAATGAACAATTAAAGCGATAAAGAGATAATAGAGAGAGAGACCAAGATTTGTTTAGGTTGTTCCCCAATCGGCCTCGCTATGGGTACGTCTGCCCTTAATTCGAAATCGAATTGAGATACTTGTAAGTAACCCTTTCTTTGCAAAATCGTTTATACAAGAGATGAAGAATGTAAACCCCAAAAACCCTATTGTCTTGTGTTGATTCTTCCACCTCTAAACCCTTGATCAAAAGCTTGATCAAGTGACCAATAATGCGGCTAGAATCCTGCGATTATCCCGAGCACGCAACTTGTTGAACCCAAGATTCTCAAACATAATTCACCGTCTCGCGCTACTCCCTTGCCAGGAAACCACCTTGTCCCAAAGCCTTCACTCCGTCAAATTTGTGTTGACGTGATCTTGTCAAAAACCTTCAAATCAAACCGATCTTGAAGGAAAATCCCACCTTGGTTTTCTTATTTGAAACACACAAAGTTCCCAACCCAATATTCTCGGTTACACCAAACCTAATTGGACGTCATCGACCCTAATCTAGATGGCCACCTAATCAAAAAATGATTATTTGTAGTTCAATTGTGTGTATGCATAGAAGAAAGGTTGAAGATGATGGGTAACTTTGTAATCCAATTTCGTTTAGTTTTTATCTCTAAAAAACCCTTAAACTAGAAGAAGGTGCATGTATGAGTATATATAGGTATGTGATAGAATGAGCAAAAGGATGCAATAAGTTGGAGCAAAATGAAATTTTTGAGGTGGGAACACGTATAGGTCGACCTATAAAGGTCATGGGTCGTCCTATGTAGGTATTCAAGTCAATATATGAAGCAGCCTATGAAGATCACAAAATTTTCAACCAAAAACTTTGGCAAAAATCTATTTTCAAATATATGGTACAGCGGAAAAACGACCCGGATCGAATCGTCTTACCGAACCTACTATCGAAAAGATATATATTGTAACACCCCAAAATTTTCCCTCTTACTTTTAGTACTAACTGGCTTATATTTCATTTCATTTTGCATATTCATGTGTGCATATCATTGGTTCTTAGCATGGGGTCAAGGTGCCTGAGGCAGTTCAAGAGGAGAAGATGTTCTCCAAAGGGTCAAGCAAGAATCCATGTATATTGTCCAAGAGATCAAGAGGAGAAATAGTCATTGATGCCACCATTATCTGGGTCACAAAGAGGCCTTGGGCCTCAGGAGATCCTATTTGGTCCATCACATCATCAGGAGTTCACAATTGGCAAGAGATCTCAAGTGAACCACTCTCTCCTAACCAGTGCAGAAATTAGGGTTTTGAGATTCTTGAGTTTATTGCCCCAATGGGCAAGCTATTTGAGTTTTTATCATCACCAAATGGAATATCTCATCTTTGTTGGAGAGGATACACATCATATTCAGAGGAATTTGGATTTGGAGGATGTGCTAATGCCTCCTAGACTGAGGGTACCAAAATTAGGGTTTGCTATAAAATCAGTTTATTTCTGATTTTTTGGGCAAGACTTGATTCTATGGTGTTCCTTGGGTCCCTAAGTATCTAGTAATGGAAAATTGTCCATCAATTTGGTTCATAGGGGTTTCAATTGATCAAAAGACTGAAAATCAGGAAAATTGGGGAAAAGTCAACTGTGCATAGGAAAAAGTCAATTCCTGACTTTTTGAGGTCAAATTCATGTTCCTCATCTCAAATATGTCCATTGATGAATTTTTAATCAAGAAATATCAAGAGATTCACCAAAAATCAAGAGATGTGAAAAGTTTCCAAAAATAGAAACCAGGGTTTCCATTTATGGCAAGTTTTGGCAAGTTGAGTACCCATCTTTGGGGCATTCTTTTTCTGTGATCCAAGCTCCAAACTTAAGGGTTATGGAGGCCTTTCAAAAGTTCACATTCTAATCTTCAAAACCATACCAAGAACATCTCCATTGGATTAAAATTGAGTGAGATATGGTGGTTTAAAGTTTGAGGCAAAATGACCAGCCATGGCAAGTCATGGGCGAGCCAGCACGCCCTTAATTTCATAAACACTTGGTGTGCATGTTTTGTCCAACTTCAAGGGCAAATATCTCATTGATAGAGGATTCAAATGGAAAATTGTTCAACATCACTTTTGTTCCTCTCCATGTTCTCTACAACTTTTGTGTTAGAAGTTTTTTTTCATCCGATCAACTCATGGAGAGATAAGGATCCAAAGTAGGTGACCTCACACTGAAAATCTCACACGCACATGGCTAGGTCGTGACCAGGTCAAGGAACATGCAAACTCAGTTCTAACCAAGCAACTTTGGGGTCATTTTTAGGTCCCTTAGAGGGCTCCATTCCATTCACTCTCAACACCAAAATTGTTGTCCACATTGCCCTCTATCCAAAGAGCACAAGGGTGCACCAAAAGGACGCGTGATTCTCAAGCTATGAACACCTAAAGTGTTGGGTCCAAAACTAAAATTTTCATGGCATGGTGTGATCAAAGAGGATCAGAACTTTCCTTTCTTGTATCATGGGTAACTTAGCATCATTCAGGCCCAAAATATCAACCCTAATGCACCTCATCCACTCTATAAAAGGACATGGAAACTGAGTGAAAAAGGGGGGACGAATTTGGAGAAAAAAAGAAGGGTTATGCTGCTAAAATTCTGAGCCAACTATGTGCATCCTATTGCCTTTATTTGGCTAATTGCAATCATCAAGCATCAAGGATTCCATTGTTGTTTTTCCTTGGATCACAAGCATCACAGAACCGCAGGTATAAAATTCTTTTTCTCCCTAACTCCACTGCATGGCATGTTTATTTTCTGCGTGTTTTACTTGTTTTAAAGTCCACTAGGGATGGTGTGCGTTCTGGCTAGTTGATAGACACACTAGGTGTGTAGTTTCATTTTTCTAGGGCAAACTTTATCTCTTCGAATCTCTCTGTATATGTGTTGTTTGTTATGTTTGAGATTGGATTTGTGCTCTACTCATTAAGAGGATCATTTTGGTATAAATTTCCTGTAATTCTGGGCACCTGTGTTTTTCCCCACGGCGGAGACTCAATGGAGAAGACGACCGGAGTCTTCTTCGGCCACCTGAAACTCCAACCCTGGCCTGAACCCTAATTATTTCCCAAAATATATCATGGCCGTGCGATCAGTTTAATCCAATGATCATGGTTGTGACAGCGCATTAATAAGAGAGGGTGGGGGTCATGTGCTTCTTTTTTTTTATTTTCTGATTTGTTTAATGATTGTGTATGGTTGTCTCATGTTATCATGCCATGTGATTGCATTGGGATCCGTTTGATCATGTTACCTTACCTGACCATCTTGCTTGACTTCATCCAATGGTCCTGATTAAGTCAAGAACTTTGACTGACGTCCACCCCATGAACCCCCAGGCCAACACGCGTTGGGCCTTTCCATGGTTATTATTTGCGCCCCCACTCTTTTGGGCCCAATGATGTTTAACTGCGCTTTTACTTTCGTGGCACCCCCTGCATTTTATTTTGTTTTTTTATTTCTTTTCATATACATTCAAAAATTACTTTTTTTTTTAAATACATCCAAGCATCATAAAATTATATAAAAATTCATGAAGCATCATCACTCATTTAAATAATTTTTTCCATATTTTATTTTCTTATTTTTGCATATTTTAATGTTTCATTTGAAAATTTCTTTGAATTTCTTTTATGTGTGCATTTGGTCATGATATTGGCATATTCCTATTTTTGTTTGACATAGTTCTAGGTTGAATTTTCTCATTATCATTTATCCATGTTAACATGATACATTGAGGCATCCCATGTATTTTTTATAGATTTTTTAGGGTATTTCTTGTTGACTTTTGAGTGCCATCTTTGAGCAATTTGCTTGTATGATTTGCATGAAATGTTGAGGCATCTTTGATCTTGTTTGGTGATGAATTTTTGCACACTCCTTTGGCACATGTTTACACACTGGTTGCACTTCATATAACTTGCATCTTTCATTTGTTCTCTAACTTGTAGCATCACTTTTGCTTCATGTCTTGCATGTGTGATTGTTAGTGAACTTGTGCTAGGGTTTTAATATGTTCTGAACTTGTTTCCTTGTGATGTTTGTTGAGATGTTTTGACATCATTTGCTAGGCATCTTATAGGTCATTCTCATTCATTCTCATTGAGTTCTAATGTCATCTTGCATGCCTTCTAAGTTCATGACCCCTTGACATCTGTTTGAAGTTATTTGAACTAGTTTTACTTTCCTTCTTCTATGTGTTTCAACATGAGATTTGCATGAACTTTGTATGTTTATTCTCACATCTTAGATGCTATCTCACATGTCATATGATGCTGGTTTGCATTCATTTCCCTACTGGTTTATCTTACATCTTCATTCTTTGCTTATGTTACAAATATGCTTCATGTATGAATTTAAGTGAATTGTTTTCATTTCTTCTTGCTTAACCACCCTCCATGCTTGCATTCATGACTCATATGCCTTCTTGAGGACATTTCCGTGCATTTTTAAATGTCATTTGCTTCTGGGTTTAGTGTTTGCATATACATTGTTAAATGATCCATTTGTTTTCATTTCTCATAGTTAATCTATAACTTGCATTTGCATGATCTGTGGGTGCATGTTTTAATTTAGGTTGACCTTTGTCTAGTACCCTAGCTTTAGTATGGTACATTGGCATGTGCCTATTACCCTAGGAGGTTCCTTAGCCCTTAGGACCTTTTCCTTTTGGGCTGGAGTTTGGAGTGTTTCTTAGTTTGCCATCTCAAGGCAAACTACCTTGGTTGATTTATTTTTTTTAATGCTTATATTCAGTATGTGTGTTGTACTAATCTTTTCTGCAGGGGAAGAGGTAAGGCACTTGAGGGTGTGGATGGTCATCCATGTTCACCCTCACTCTTTATTTCTCTCATCTCTTCTTTTCTTTAGACTTAGGTTATTCTCAAACCTCCCCTTAGGGCCATCTTTGCATGATAACATTAGGATAGAATTCCCGTAGTTTTTTCTTTTCTTTTGAGTCCCTCTTCTCATCTCATAACACTTCTAGGATACTTAATAAGGTCAAATTGCCTTGCACTTGAGCCTTAAGCATAGGAAATGAAGATTGAGGGGTCTCCCTTCACTCTTCTAGAGTGTTGAGCATACGTCCCATTGGGGACGACCATGCGACGCATTCGTTCCCGTGTCATAGACTTTGGTGCAATGTAAGTTATGAACTAACTCAACTCACTTCTGTCTTAAAAGATACAAAACAGATCTCAAATCATTTTTGTCCTTCAGGATTGTCAAACTTAAGGCTATTTTCAAAAAGGGCACGTTACCTTCCGTTTTGTCGCAAACAGGCATCGACCCTAACTGCCGGACGCGAACTTAACATCGCTCATAAAAAACACAAAAGGAACTTGGTCCGAACTACGTTGACTCTGAATTTCCCATTGCACAAAGGGAGTACGTAGGCCTATGACGACGATGTCCTACCGAGTCTGTCTTTATTTTCCCCTCCCTCGTTTCAGTACAGCCATAGATTTTAGGATAACTCACCCTTAGATTAGACAACAAGCGTGGATCCCATCAAGTACGATGGACGCGTGGGGTGCTAACACCTTCCCCTCGCGTAACCGACTCCCGAACCCAGGCTATGGTTACGATGACCATTCCTTTCCCTCTTCCTCAGGTTTATGTGGTGTTTCCTTTCCCTCTCTTGGGATAAATATACATTGCTGGCGACTCTGTTTTCTGCGCCACTCTCGCGTTTGTACCTGGATGAAAATCCTGGGAGCGACAGATGGCGACTCTGCTGGGGAAATCTGGTTCCCTAAGCGAGTTTGTCTTAGCGCTTGTTTGCTTTTGTTCTCTTTGGGTGTTTTTGTTTTGCTTTATTTGTTGTATTTTATTTTTACCGCATTTACTGCATTGCATGTTATTCTTATCTGTTGCGCTGCACTGTTTTCTGTTTGGCGGGTTCGGAATTCTGAGAGGCAAGCCCAATACCCAGGCTCGAGCATACACTTAGGATTAGCGTGGAAAGTAGTGTGACTTGTGTGGCATTTGGCCAGACATAGTATACATGAAAACCCCACATCCAGACGAGGTTTTCTTTGGTAATGTTCTATCCTGCGCATTGGTGCAGACGATGGGATGTAACCTGGAAAACTGTTGACTCTGGCAACCCTTCCCGAGGACTCAGTAATGGCACTCCTCCCGAGATGTGATAATGGGAGACCAGAAATGGCAAACCCATTACACTTGTCGATCCGAGGACCCAATGCTGGGAACTTGCTATAGGATGACCTTTTTGAAAGAGAATCAGTGGAGGCGCTCCTCGATTGGCGATAGTACTGTACCCCGAGGGATGAATGTGCTATTGCTTCTCGACCTCAGTGCCAGAAGCTGAGGACCTTTCATTTTCTAGTACCCACATGTGAGAGGGGCAGGGTGTTTACAGTTTTGCAGGTAACCTTGACCTTCAACACACCCGGTTTTCTGGTCAGCAGATTTATCAGTGTGGTATTATGGTTATGCTGGTATTCTGGGTATTTGGGCAGATCCTTGAGATTATTTAGTTTGTTCAGTGCAGCAGTTGTCCAGTCTGTGTGGCATCCTTAATCCCATGTGTGCATTTACATCATCATTTTGCATTTTAACATGTTTATTCATTTGCAGGGTTGCCTCCTAACCTTGATTCTGGTTTCTAAAGACTATTGAGAATGAGTACTGAGAAGAAAAAGAACATTATAGTGTACAAGTGTTGCACCCCAAAATTTGCTCTCCTTACTTTATTACTAACTGGCTTATGTTGCATTGCATTTTGCATTATCATGTGTGCATATCATTGGTTCTTAGCATGGGGTCAAGGTGCCTGAGGCAGTGCTTCAGAGGGCCAAGCAAGAGTCCTGGTATTGTCCAAGAGAGCTCAGGTTGATCATCCTCTCTTAACCAGTTCATAGATTAGGGTTTTGAGATTCTTGGGTTTATTGCTCCAATGGGCAAGCTCCTTGGGTTTTTATCATCATCAAATGGCATATATTATCTTTGTTGGAGAGGATACACATCATATTCAGAGGAATTTGGATTTGGAGACTGTGATATTTCCTCCTAGACTAAGGGTACCACAACTAGGGTTTGCTATAAAGTCAGTTTATTTCTGATTTGTTTGGGCAAGACTTGATTCTATGGTATTCCTTGGGTCCCTAAGTACCTAGGGATGGGAGGTTGTCCATCAGTTTTGTTCAGGAGAAGTTCAATTGGCCAATGGATTGAAAATCAGTTGAATTGGGTAAAAGCCAACAGTGAGAGGAGAAGTCAACTGTGGAATTTTGAGGTTCTCTCCAAGGTTTTCAAGGTCTTACATCCTCATATGGTCTTCAAGGGTCAAGTTTCATACATATTTATCAGGAATCAGGAGTTGGTTCAAAGTTTCTAAATTTGGAAAGTGACCTATAATGAAAAGTTTCCTTTTTGGGCAAGTTCCTGCACTGCATTCAACTTGACTTTTCATCATCAAGAAAGCTTCAAATGAATTTCTCTCCAACATGAAAGTTGAAGATATATTTCTCCTCTTTCCAAATAGTACTAGTGGGTCTCCATATCATTTGTGAAACTCCAGTTATGACCAAAAGAAGGCAAGGTGGTTTTTAGGGTTTCATTTTCACAACTTTTAGGTTTTGGGACATACGGACCTATGATTAATTCCATTGCTTCAAGACATGTTCCAACATCCAAAAACAATTCCTAAGAAGCACTTTTGGCTTTTTAATCAAGTGATTCCATGGTTTATTCTTCACTTATTTTTTATTATTCAAAAAAGCCAAGTCATCAAAAAACTCATGAATCATTTGTTTTCAAGGCCCAATTTAAATATGGTGTGATTAGTAATCCAAATGAAGGTGACCCATCTTGGAATTTTTAAGAGAACATGCATGGAGAGAGGTGTATTCCATATTATGCTATTTTCCAAAATAATTCAAAAATCATTAAACAAGTAATTACCCAAGCCCAATTCATTATCAGTGACAAACCCTAGGCTATTTAAACCTATCCATGCACTGGTTAGGGTTGATTCACGTGCATTTGGAGGAGAACCACAATTTGGAACCCTAAAGCTTTCTTTCCTTGGATCTCACGAATTACAAGGTCTTTCTTCAAAGTTCTTCCACAAATCTCTTCCTAGTGATTTCTAGGACACAACCCAACCACCATTCGCAGCCAAAAGCAAGGATTTGAGCTGTGCCATCTCAGGTTGGTGAATTTTTTGTGCTCCTAAAACTCTCTTTTTTTATGTCTATATTGAAGTGTGACGAATGGTGATTATCCTGATATAATTATTTTTAATTATGGACGTGTGGTTTGCTTGGAATGTTGATTTAAAGTTTTGTGCCCTAACATAATTCCATGCGTTTTTTATTATACGTTGGTCATTTGAAATTTTTGATTGCATATTTGGATTCCTGACGTTTTTCTGGTCAGAATAGAGTACCCATTTACAATTTCTGGAGAAAAATGCACTGCAGCCCACCAGAGAGGGTGGCCGGAGCCCTAGCTCCGGCGGCTGCCTGAATCCAGTCCGACGAGGAGAATTGAGAGGAAGAAGAGATAATCTGACCGTCCATTCCGTGATCTGACGCTCTCTTTTGTGCCACGTGTTCTTTTTATTATGTTTTATTTTATTTATTTTCGTGTGTGCCAGCCTACACTTAATACCGTGCGTCCTCCAATCGTGGCCATTGTTCTTGTTTTATTTTTGATCTAACGGTGGAGATTGCGCCAAAAAATAAATGAAGGCATGTGCCTTGCATGTGGCTGGTCCATGGTGCACCGGTTATTAGTGTGGTTGCGTGAGTACGTGGTTATTGTGTGCTGAGTGATTCAGACCGTTGATCCTCATTACTTTTTGATCACATTGACCTTTTGACTTGTGTTGTAGCGCGTTGGATTGAGTGGAGGGTTGGATTTAATTCTGAACCTTTGACCGAATTACCATGCTCCATTGACTGTGTTGTTGGACCTTTGACCATTGGGCCTTCGCTATTTACACCCCATCCCTCTGGCCCAACCACCATTCCAACGCATTTGGATTACTGAATGCACCCCCCACTTCTTATTTCATTTTTATTTCATTTAATTTATCATTTTCATATTTTAATTATTAAAATTACCTAATTGCATTTTAAAATTCCCATAAAATGCATACATCATCTTTATTAATTTATAAAATTTTTACAAATTTTATTCTTTATTTTTATTTTATTTTTACCATTTAAACTAATTATTCATTCAATTTCTTTTTGAATTTCATATACCATGCATACTTAAATTTCTTTATTTTATTTCTCTGCAATCATAAAATATTTTTTATCCGTTCTTTTTGCATTTGTTCACTGACATTCTAAAATACATTAAAATATTTTTTCATCATTTTTAAAATCATTCCATATTACTTTTTTGTCCTTCCCTTTGGCACACTGAGCCCTAATTCCCACCTGAACTCTGCCTAATTATTTGAATGACTAATATCTTGATTTTTTGTAGGAACTTTTGATATGTTGTTTACCTCTGGTTGAGAAACCTTAATGTTTAATTTGGGAATTTTAGGAGTTATTTTTCTAATTATCTGATTTGTTTTCACTTGAGATTTTCTTGCAGGCGCATCTTTAACCTTGTATGATTATCTGTTTGAAAAGGCACTTGTGCCATTTGCTTTGGGGCTGTTTCTTTGTTTCTTTGATTCATGTTTGGATGATAATCACTTTTGTTTGCCATTGTTTAAGTTTCACTGGCCTTGATAGTATTTACGTCCGTTTCGTATTAACCTTTTATGCAGGGACTAAGGTAATTTCTTTAAGGGTATGGATAAATATCCATGGTCACCCTTACTTTGTCCTTCCCTCATCTTCATCCTTTAGGGTTTAGGTTGAACCTCACTAACCGTAGGTCACCCATGCATGATAACTGTAGGATTCATAGTCCCCATTTAGAGTTACCTTTGTGTCTTCTCTCTTCTCATCTCAAATTTCTTTAAAACACTTAATAAGAATAAGGTGTATTGCGCACGAGCCTTAAGTATGGGGAATGAGAAATGAGGGGCTTCCTCTCATCTCTCTAGAGTGCTTAGCGAGCATCCTGTCTTGGGACGATGCGTTAAGTATTTGCCCCTGTGCCCTAGACTTTGGTGCAATGCGACTTAGGAACTAACTTAAGCCACTTCTGTCCTAAAAAACACAAACCAACTTCAAACCTTTTTGTCCTTCGGGATCTTCAAACTTAAAGGCTATTTTCAAAAAGGGCACATTACCTTCCGTCTGAGTCGCAAACAGGCATCGACCCTAACTGTCGGACGCGAACTTAACGTCGCTCATAAAAAAAACACAAAAAGAACTTGGTCCGAACTACGTTGACTCTGAATTCCCCATTGCACAAGGGGGGTACGTAGGCCTAGGACGTCGACGTCCTACCGAGTCTGTCTTTGTTTTTCCCTTCCCCGTTTTAGCACAGCCCTAGATGATAGGATAACTCACCCTTAGAATAGACAACAAGCGTGGATCCCATCGAGTACGATGGACGCGTGGGATGCTAGCACCTTCCCCTCGCGTAACCGACTCCCAAACCCAGGCTATGGTTGCGATGACCATTCCTTTCCCTCTTCCTCAGGTTTATGCGGTGTTCCCTTTCCCTCTCTTGGGATAAATTTACACGGCTGGCGACTCTGTTTTTCCGCGCCACTCTCGCTTTGTACCTGGATGAAAATCCCGGGAGCGACAGCTGGCGACTCTGCTGGGGACTCTGGTTGACCTATGCTGGTCCATCCCTAAGCGAGTCAATCCTAACGCTTGCTTGTCTCTGTTCCCTTTGGGTGTTTTATTTTTGATTTGCTTTATGTGTTGTATTTTATTTTTATTTTTTATTTTTACCGCATTTTCTGCATTTCATTTTTTATTACTGTCATGCTGCTGTGTTGTGCTGGCTGTCTTTGTTTTGCAGGTTGGGTGGGACCGAGAGCTAAGCCCAATACCCAGGCTTGAGAATACCCTAGGACTAGAGTCGAGAGTAGTGGGACCTACGTGCCCGCTTGGTACGTTTGTGTGTTCATGAAATTCACAACCAGACGAGGCTATCTTGGGATGCATTCTAACGTGTGTGTCTTGCGCATGTTGGGGTGTTGATCTAGAGAGCTGTCGACTCTGGTGACCGATCATTGAGGACCTTAGTGGAAACATCCCTCTTTAGCGGTGAGAGTGGCAGACCACATCCTGTGGCAAACCCATTCGCACCCGAGGGCCCGCTTTGGAACTCGCATAGGACGGCCCCTACGTTTTGAAGAGAATCAGTGGAGGCACTCCTCGATTGACTTTAGTACTGTACCCCGAGGGATGAATGTACTATTGTTTCTCGACCTCAGTGCCAAAGCTGAGGACCTTCCGCTTTGGAGAATTGGTTGAGGCCTCCTCGATTGATGATGATGCCAAACCAGAAATGGTGAACGTATCATCATTTCTCGACCTGAGAGCCCGGGATACTGAACATCCTAGTACCCACATGTGAGAGGGGATGGGCGTTTGCAGGTTTGCAGGTAACCGAGACTTTCAACCTACCCTGTTTTATGGATTTCTTATCAACGTCTGATTATTTGGGTTATCTCAGTGGTTCAAAGTTCTGGTTTTATGGGTTCTCGTTCAATTAACAGCACAGCACATCCAGCAGTGTGCCTTGACCCCATGTTTGCATAAGCATATCATTTTTCTTGCATTCTGACATGTTTGACATTTTTCAGGGCTTGCATCTTACTCTTGATTCCGGTTTTCTGAGGTTACTTCAGCATGGATGTTCAGAGAAAGAAGACTGTTGCCTATTCGTTCCCAGAACCGACTTTGACACTGATTCATAAGCTGATTAATATGGCTGGTTCCGGAGTTTATACAGAGTTCAGTGGGAGGTATGGAAGACTTCTGAAATTTGTCTATAACATCTCCAAATATGAGAAGGATGCCATTCACACACTTCTTCAGTTTTACGATCCGTCTCTGCGTTGCTTCACTTTCCCGGACTACATCTTGGCTCCAACGTTGGAGGAGTTCTCATTTATTTTGGGAATTCCTATCAGTCATGATATAGTTTTCTTTTCTGAAGAACACCCCGGAGTAAGAGAAATGGTTGTTGCTCTTCATATCAGTGAGCCCGTTTTGAGCAATAATGTTGAAGAAAAACAAGGGGTTAAGGGTTTCTCGTTGAAGTTCTTATTTGATCAAGCTTGTATACATGTCAAAGAGAAGAACTGGACTGCTTTCCAAGCTATCCTAGCTATGTACATCTATGGGATTGTCCTGTTTCCGAATATTCCTGATCTGGTGGATATGCACGCCGTCAGAATCTTTATTTCGAAGAATCCTATACCTACCTTGCTAGGCGATGTGTATCACTCAGTTCACTATAAGAATGAGAATAGGCGTGGGAAAACTGTGAGTTGTTGTGCACCAATTTTAGCTACTTGGTTTCTGAGTCGTCTCCCCGAATCTGGCGCTTTCATTGATACGAAAGATTCTCTGAAGTGGTCTAAGAGGGTTATGGGCTTGACTGCTGATAACATCGTTTGGATTAATCGTGACTTGCTAGGAATGGAGATTATTTGCAAATGCGGAGAATTCCCTAATGTGCCTTTGATAGGGAGGAAAGGTGGAATTAACTATAATCCCTCCCTAGCTATCAGACAGTTTGGCTATCCTTTGAAGAATCCACCCGAAGAGCGAGATGTCCAAGAGTCCTTATTCTTCAATGGTATTGAGGATCAAGGGTTGATAAGGAAAGTTGTGAATGCTTGGAAACAGGTGACGAAGAAGGGTAAAATTCCATTCGGGAAAAGTAACAATCGTGCTTTCCCTTCCTATAAAGAGTGGATTAAGAAGAGAGCAGAAGAGGAGCTTCTTCCATTCCCGGTGGAACCACCTTTGTATCCTTTGGTGATCTAGCCTCCTACCACCGTTGAGTTAGAGAAGTATAACAAATTATGGGCTGAAAAGGAAAGGTTGCGGGAAGAGAATAGTGAGCTAAAGAGAGAGATTTATCAGTGGAAGCATGAGCGGGGTGAAGCTGTTCATACCGCCAAGTTGAAGACAGAGCTTCTTGCTAAAGTAGAAAGAGAGCTTGCTGACATGGTCGCATCCAGAGAAAGAATGAAACAAGCTTTGGATGGTATCAGTAGCATTCTCAGGTCCAAGGAGGAGGAATTAGGCAAGGCTTTGTTGAAGATTCGCAGGTTCAATGATCACCAAGAAACTGCCATGGCTGAGAACAAGAGAAAAGAAGACGACTACATAGCTAAGATTGATCAGTTGAAGTCGACGCTCAAGAAGAAAGATGCTGAGATCTTATCAGGGATATTCAAGAGACAAGTAGTCGAGGGTCGACTCAATGAAGCCATAGCCTCCATGGAAGAACTGAAAGTCCAAGCTGAAGTGAAGAAACCTAGACATGAGGGTCATAGCATGGATGGTGTTTCTGGAGAAGACGCTTGGGAGTTACATTGTCGATACTTGGATGGGATCATACACAGGAGAGACCTTTTCATTCAAGGGCTAATTCAGAGGCCGAAGCATCCCGATACCAGAAAGCTGTTCAAGGAGATTCAAGACTGGTGCAGAAAGCATAATGGGTAGGGGAGATTGACGCTTTTAAACTTTGATGATATGCCTTAGTTTCCTGTCTTCTTTCATTGTATGTGGATCACCACCAGGCTTGTTGGTTGGGACCTATGGTTTTTATATTCAGACTTGTTATCTCGGATTTGTGATTGTTGACATTTGGCTTTTCTCTGGTTTTCTTAATATATGAGCAGAAGTTCCATTATATCTTGTTATTAAACCGGAATCAAGGGGTGGATCGCCCTATGAATTTTCAAACACGTCCATTTGCATTTGCATATTCATAATCATTTTGCATGACAGGTGTTTATCTCCGGTATTCTTATCTTGTTCTCATCTCAGGATTGCAGATCAGCATATTCACCGGTATCCTACTAAGCAGAATCGGAAGAGACTCATGGATCAGCTACAGAATGAGATCATTGAGATGCGGACTCGCATGAACCAATTCATGGAATTAATCCAAGGGGTTGCTCAAGGACAAGAACAGTTGAGAACTCTCGTTCAGCCACTGATTGCGAGGGTTGATAATGATGGTGTCCTTCATGGAGGACTTCAGACTGGTGTTACTGATAATGGTCAGAATGGTCCTACTGGCGGAGGTGTTCCTGTTTCTAGTGTTGTGATTCCTCCGAGCGGAGCTGAAAATGCTGGGAGAGGTGGTACTGGTGCTGGCGCAGTTCAGGGTCGTCAGTATGATGATGCTCAGGATGATGTATTTTCTTTGCCAGGTGGGGATGCTAGTCCCCAGACTAACCAGGATCAGAGGATCCGATTGATTGAGGAACAACTAAGGGGTGTTGTGAATCAGGATTCTGTGGGAATTGATCTAGAGGATTTGGGGCTGGTTCCAGGCGTTGTTATTCCGCACAAGTTTCAGACTCCCACTTTCGAGAAGTATAATGGTATGACTTGTCCGAGGACCCATGTGAGGGCGTATGCAAGCAAGATGGCTGCATATGCGAAGAATGAAAAGCTGATGATGCATTGCTTCCAGGATAGCCTATCTGGGGCATCCCTGGAGTGGTACATGCAACTGGAAAGGAAGGATGTGCGTAGTTGGAGAGATCTGGCAGGGGCATTTATCAGACATTACCAATATAACACTGATATGGCTCCTAACAGAACACAGCTGCAGAATCTGTCACAAAAGAACAATGAGAGCTTCAAGGAGTACGCTCAGAGGTGGCGTGAACTGGCAGCGAGGGTTCAGCCTCCCATGTTGGAACGTGAAATGATAACTATGTTTATGGCCACCTTGCAGGGTCATTACTATGAAAAGCTGGTACCGTGTATGACTGGAAAGTTTGCTGATTTGATCTTGGTAGGAGAGATGGTGGAGAGCAGAATTAAGGCGGGGAAGATATCAGGCGGTGATGGGTCCTCATCTGGAGGAAGTAAGAAACCTTATGCTAATGGTTATAAGAAGAAGGAGGGAGATACAAACTCTGTGTCATCATATCGTTGTAGAGATGGACCTTGTTAGAACTATAATCAGCAGGTGGCTTCTGTAACCATCCCAGCAGCACCTCAGCAGCCAGCAGCGTCTCAACAACAAAATCAGGCTCCTCGCCGGTCTCAGCCTCTGACTAGGCGGGATAGGCATTTTGACACTCCACCTCTTCCATACGCTCAATTATTTCAGTATTTGCTAAAGCTACAGTTAATCCAGAAGAGAACATTGGCTCCACCTACTGGTAATCCACCTCCCAGCTATGACGCCAACGCCCACTGTGAGTTCCACTCTGGGGCACCCGGACATTATATTGAGAACTGTAAAGCTTTTAAGCATCAGGTTCAAGATCTGCTGGACTCCAAAGCCATCAATTTCTCCAACGATGTTCCTAATGTGAATCAGAACCCGATGCTGAATCACGGTGGGTCGAAGGTCAATGCTATTATTAAAGACTATGAAAACTTGAGTTTGATTTCAGATGTGAACGAAATCCAAACTCCCTTGGGTGTGGTGAAGGAAAGACTATTGAAGGGAGGGGTATTTCTCGGTTGTGATGAAGGTTGTGTAGAATGTGTGTCGCAGCCAGGCGGTTGTGATTTATTGAAAGCAGGTATTCAAAAAATGATCAGAGAAGGGGTATTACAGTTTGACGGGGGCTGTAAGTAGAGTATTGTTACTGACAGAGGGATTGATGTTGCCACGATAACAATTCCATTCAAGACGACAACTATATCAGCGCCGGCGAGACCAGCGCCAGTCACTATCACTGTTCTTGGACCAGTTCCGTATGAGAGTACCAAGGCCATCCCATGGAATTATGGGGCCAAGGTGTTTGTTAATGGTGAGAAGCTGGAATTGGAAGAGACATCAGCTGTGAACAGAGGGATGGAAAATCTTGTTGAAGCAGGGGCTATCACTAGGAGTGGTAGAGTCTTTGTTCCGTCAGAGAATCAAGATAGCAGTTCAAGACAAGACAATGGTAAGCAGATGATGGATGAGTCTGTACAGAGGCAGGAAGCTTATAATTCTACGACAAAGCCAGGTGGGGATACTTTCTCAGAAGATGTAGAAGAGTTTATGAGGTTGATCAGAAAAAGTGATTACAAGATTGTTGACCAGCTTCACCAAACTCCATCGAAGATTTCCATCCTATCCTTACTGTTGTGCTCCGAGGCACACCGAAATGCATTGCTGAAGATTCTGAATATGGCTTATGTACCGCAGGAGATATCTGTCAACCAGTTAGAAGGGGTTATGGCTCATGTGAACGCTGGTAATGGTTTGGGTTTCACCGATTTAGATCTGACTCCGGCTGGGAGGAATCACAACAATGCTCTGCATATTTCAGTGGAATACTGTGGTTCTTTAATGTCGCATGTGTTAGTTGATAATGGGTCGTCTTTGAATGTGCTACCGAAGAAGGCTCTGATGAAGTTGGATACTCGTGGGTTGATTTGTACACCAAGTGACTTGGTGGTACGTGCTTTTGATGGCTCCAAAAGGTCAGTGTTTGGAGAGCTAGTTTTACCGATCAAGGTGGGCCCTGAGATTTTCAACACCACCTTCTACATAATGGATATTCAGCCCGCCTATAGTTGTTTGTTGGGCCGCCCATGGATCCATGGTGCTGGGGCAGTAACTTCTACGCTGCACCAGAAGTTGAAGTATATGGTGGATGGCCACGTTATGACTGTTTGTGGTGAAGAAGATATCATGGTGAGTCACCTATCGACCTTCAAGTATGTAGAGGTAGATGGTGAGATACAGGAAACTTTGTGACAAGCCTTTGAAGCTGTGAAGATTCCCCAGGAACCCCCAAAGGCAGTCACTCAGCCTGAGGCGGTTGCCCAACCTGAAGTCGTCATACAACCTGAAGTTCCAATGTCCTCTTTCAAGGAGGCGCATGCTATAGTTGAAGCTGGTGATTCTCAGAAGTGGGGCAGTGTTATTGATGTTCAAAGGAAGCAAGATACTCATGGACTGGGTTACAAGCCACCTAGGCGTTGTGAAGAGCCTCCCAAGTTCTATGGTCCAGTCCGTTTCACCAGTGCCGGTGTCTTCTTCGACAGAGTTAATGCTATTGAGGATGAAGGAGATAATGATTGTGACATGGATGAATGGATCCGTCCCTGCATTCCTGGTCAGAGTTTAGGCAACTGGTCCTCCGAGAAAGTTATCCAAGTGACGCGCCCGGAGTAATTTACTTTCGTTTCCTGTTATGTTGAGTCCTACGCTCTGCCAAAGGCGTAGTGATATTTATTTGTAGGGCTTGGATGTTTTATTTGCTATTTTTATCATCAATAAAGGACGTTTTTCATTCAAATATTTCGATCCCTGTCTTTCTATTTTTTACGTTTTTGCATTAACCCACATCAAAATGGCAATGTGTTTTCTTGTTTGTTGCACTCATAATAAACATAAAACATCCATCATGCAGGTTCCTTTGTTCAGATTCCACCCATGACTTAGCCATGGCTCGATATGACTCCGACAATCCCATCTATCAGGCCAAAGAAGAGACTGACGAAGACCGTGACTTACCAGAAGAATTAGCCAGGCTACTGAAACAGGAGGAGAGGGTTATTCTACCTCATCAGGAAGAAGTCGAGACTGTTAATCTGGGAACCGAGGATGTTAAACGAGAAGTAAAGGTTGGGGCTGCCCTGGAAGACACTGTCAAGGGAAGATTAATTGAGTTACTTCGAGAGTATGTGGATATCTTCGCCTGGTCTTACCAAGACATGCCTAGGCTTGACACTGACATTGTTTCACACCGGCTACTGCTTAAAGAGGGTTGTACTCCAGTCAAACAGAAACTGAGAAGGACGAAACCAAATATGGCTGTCAAGATCAAGGAAGAGGTTTAGAAACAGTTGGACGCCGGATTTCTTGCTGTGACAAATTATCGTCCGTGGGTTGCTAATATTGTACCTGTACCTAAGAAGGATGGGAAGGTCAGGATGTATGTGGATTACCGAGATTTGAATAGGGTGAGCCCGAAAGATGATTTCCCGCTCCCCCACATTGACTTGTTAGTGGACAATACCGCTCAATATTCTGTGTTTTCCTTCATGGATGGCTTCTCTGGGTATAACCAAATCAAAATGGCCCCAGAGGACATGGAGAAGACTACTTTCATAACACCGTGGGGAACATTTTGCTACAAGGTAATGCCCTTTGGATTGAAGAATGCTGAGGCAACCTATCAGCGGGCGATGGTGACTCTCTTTCATGATATGATTCACAAGGAGATCGAAGTCTATGTTGATGACATGATTGCGAAGTCACAGATAGAGGAAGAACACTTGGTAAACCTCCAGAAGCTGTTTGAAAGGTTGAGGAAGTTCAGATTGAGATTGAATCCGAATAAGTGCACCTTTGGCGTAAGGTCTGGTAAATTGCTGGGATTCATTGTTAGTGAAAGAGGTATGGAGGTTGATCCTGCAAAGATAAGATCCATATAGGAGATGCCTAAGCCAAGAACAGAGAAAGAGGTTCGTGGTTTCTTGGGGAGGTTGAATTACATTGCCAGGTTCATCTCTCATCTGAAGGCTACATGTGAACCAATTTTCAAGTTGTTAAGAAAGGACCAAGAGGTCAGGTGGAATGAAAATTGTCAAGAGGCGTTTGAAAGGATAAAGACGTATTTGCAGGAACCGCCAGTCCTTATGCCACCAGTGCTTGGGAGACCGTTGATTATGTACCTTACGGTTCTTGAGAATTCGATGGGTTGTGTGCTCGGTCAACACGACGAGACGGGTAAGAAAGAGCACGCCATTTACTACCTGAGTAAGAAGTTCACTGATTGCGAATCAAGATACTCTATGCTGGGAAAGACATGTTGTGAACTCGCTTGGGCAGCCAAGCGCCTAAGGCAGTATATGTTAAACCACACAACCTTGTTGATTTCGAAGATGGATCCGATTAAGTACGTGTTTGAGAAGCAAGCACTTTCTGGAAGGATAGCCCGTTGGTAGATGGTGTTGACAGAGTACGATATTCAGTATGTTTCTCAAAAGGCCATTAAGGGAAGTGTTCTGTCAGAATATCTTGCTGAACAGCCAGTCGAGGATTATCAGCCTATGAAGTTTGAGTTTCCAGACGAGCATGTTATGTTTCTGAAAATGAAGGATTATGAAGAGCCTCTGCCTGACGAAGGAGCAGAGATTGGGTCACAGTGGAAGATAATTTTTGATGGGGCTGTCAACTCATATGGTAATGGAATTGGGGTAATCATTACAACCCCGAAGGGTTCTCATATACCTTTCACTGCCCGGTTAGCATTCGTGTGTATCAACAACGAGGCGGAGTATGAAGCATGCATCATGGGGTTAGAAGAAATAATTGATTTGAGAATTAAGAACCTCAATGTCTATGGTGATTCCGCGTTGGTGGTTAATCGGATTACAGGAGAATGGGAGACTCGTCAGGCGAATTTGGTTCCTTATAACAACTATGCCAGAAGGTTGTTGCCTTTCTTTGATAGGGTGGATTTTCATCATGTGCCTCGAGCTGAGAATTAAATGGCTGATGCGTTGGCGACGTTGGCATCTATGTATAAGGTGAACCATTGGAATGAAACTCCGTCGATTAGAATCATGCGTCTGGACATACCAGCTTTTGTGTTTGCAATCGAAGAGGCATCAGATGGCAAGCCGTGGTATCATGATATTAAGGTTTTTCTGAAGAGACAAGAGTATCCAGAGGGAGCCTCCACCAAGGATAAGAAGACTCTGAGAAGGTTGGCAGGGAACTTCTTTCTGAACAAGGATGATGTGTTATATAAGAGGAACTTCGATATGGTCTTGCTACGTTGTGTTGATGAACACGAGGCAGGCTCATTGATGGAGGAAGTTCACGAGGGTTCTTTTGGTACTCATTCCAGTGGACACACCATGGCTAGAAAGTTGTTGAGAGCAGGATATTACTGGATGACTATGGAGTCAAATTGTTTCAAGTACGCTCGGAAGTGCCATAAATGCCAGATTTATGCAGATAAGATGCACGTACCGCCTACGCCTCTAAATGTGTTGTCATCTCCTTGGCCGTTTGCAATGTGGGGTATAGATATGATTGGAAAGATTGAGCCTACTGCTTCTAATGGGCATCGTTTCATTTTGGTTGCCATTGACTATTTCACAAAGTGGGTAGAGGCAGCCTCGTACGCCAACGTCACCAAGCAAGTGGTAGCCCGGTTTATAAAGAAGGACCTCATTTGTCGTTATGAGGTCCCGGAGAGAATCATTACTGATAATGGCTCGAATTTGAACAACAAGATGATGAAGGAACTATGTCAGAGTTTTAAGATCGAGCATCACAATTCTTCTCCCTATCGTCCGAAGATGAATGGTGTTGTTGAGGCGGTGAATAAGAATATCAAGAAGATTGTGCAGAAGATGGTGGTAACATATAAGGACTGGCATGAGATGTTACCTTATGCTCTACATGGTTACTGTACTTCGGTGCGTACGTCAACTGGGGCAACCCCTTTCTCATTGGTGTACGGTATGGAAGCAGTTTTACCCTTAGAGGTCGAGATTCCGTCTTTGAGAGTTCTGGCAGATGTGAAGCTTGATGAAGCTGAATGGGTGCGTTCCAGATTGGATCAGTTGAACCTTATTGAAGAAAAGAGATTAGCAGCCATCGCACATGGTCGCTTGTATCAGAGCAGGATGAAGCACGCCTTTGATCAGAAAGTGCGCCCTCGGAATTTTCAGACAGGTGAATTGGTTTTGAAAAGGATCCTTCCTCCTTAGACAGATCACAGGGGCAAATGGACTCCAAACTACGAAGGGCCGTATGTAGTCAGAAAGGTTTTCTCTGGAGGAGCCTTACTACTCACAACTATGGATGGCGAAGATTTTACATCCCCTGTGAACGCAGACGTAGTCAAAAAATACTTCGCATAAAAGAGACCCGCTGGACATAAAAAGAAAGTCCAGGCAAAAAGGGGCATCCCAGCGAACCATAAAAAGGAAAAGGTTCGGGCAAAAGTTAGGGATAAAATGTAAAAAGAAATGTGTAAACCCGCAAAGTTGAAAACCTGAAAAGGCAACTTTGGCAAAAATGGGTATCCCGATGGATTGAAAACCCGAAAAGGGCGATCCAGGCAAAAGTTAGGGATTTATAAGCGAAAGGCTACGGTCTGCGTTCGATCTGTGAACACTTTCAACACCTGATAATTCTGAAAGAAAAGGATCAGCACAGTTAGTCTCTTCAAAGGTCAAGACATTTGTGGATAAGCAAGTCATATGGGTCATAGCTGAGTCGAATCATGGTGGATATCTGTTCCCACATTGCCGACATGTGTATTTTCTTTTTGTTTTTTGCGCAATTACCTCTTTCTAGGAATTGCTTCCCATTGTAAATGCCTATTTACAGGCCACTCTTCAATAAAATATCCATTTCACTCAAAGATCTTTCTGTTGCTTGTTTTACTTTTACTGTTTTGTTTGCAAAAACGTCCGATATTTTTGATAAACATTGCATATAAAACTTTGAGCTTTGCGAAGCATAACGAAAAGCAGTAGAAATTACTTAGGCGTTAACAGTGATAGTTATGTCGTGGCATTCTCCTTTGTTGTTGTTATTTGACTTGCAGGGCAACAGGATTGTACCCCCAGTAGGTTGCGCTCCCCAGCATTGAGATTGCTCCTTCCCCAGCAGGACAAGCTTTCCTCAGCAGAGCAGACTTCCCCCAGCAGGAGACGTGGGAAGTATTTTTTTCGGATCAAGACGTTATTTCCCCACAGAATCAGGGTGTTCACTTCCCCCAGTCAGGAAGTGTACTTTCACTAACAATGTCATATTCTAATCCCCAACGAGGTGGAAGTAAAGTCATTCTCCTCGTCAGAAGGCTAAGATCAGCAGTATCCCCAAGCAGGATGGTATTATGGACATTTTTCCCCAAACAGGATAGTAACATGGACTATTCTCCCCAGCAGGTCCTAAGCCCAATTGTTGTTGGCAATCCTCGGCAACAAACTTCCGGTTCCGTTATTGGCGTCCATTCTCAACTCCCCCGGCAGAGAGGAAATCTCAGGTTTTGGATGTTACCTTCAGTAGAGGACATGTATAATCCCCGGTAGTGTGGATATTCTTTTGGGACTTCATCCCCAGCAAAAATTGTTGATCCAAGGAGTCGATCAGTGTGATCCTTCTCAGCAGAGTTCCTAGGTTCAGAGGACAATTTATTTTTGTCATCCCCAGCTGAATTGATCTTTTCTCTCCGGCGTTTATTTTGCTGGAGGGACCCTGTTTGCATATCATAAGCATTGCATCCCTAAAACGCATAGCATTTCCACTTCGTGTGGAGCATTACGGCAAAATTCAAACATTCGCATTCCAAAGCATAAGCCAGGTTTGATACTTTCCTTGCCAGTTCTCTTTCTCAGCAGAGATGGCATAACTCAGGAGATTTTGGAGGGATGCGTTCCTCATACTTGTGCTCCCCGGCAGAGTCTTTTATTTAGACTTCACCTTCCCCAACGGAGTCATCTTATCTGTGGAACAGGAGTCCGTTAGAAGTTTGTCTTTGTTTGCCTCATTTTGGCCTTTTCCTTTTGTGAGTCTTGTTTCACGTTATCCCCAGTGAAGTCCACTTTATGTTAGTTATCCTTTGCGGGTACAATTGAGGTTGTATTCGTTTTATGGGTGCGATTGAGGTCGTATTCATATTTTTGTGGGTAGAGTGATTGAGGTCAGTCTTCCTTTGCGGGTACAATTGAGGTTGTATTCGTTTTGTGGGTGCGATTGAGGTCGTATTCATGTTTTCTTTGTGGGTAGAGTGATTGAGGTCAGTCTTCCTTTACGGGCACAATTGAGGTTGTATTCGTTTTGTGGGTGCGATTGAGGTCGTATTCATGTTTTCTTTGCGGGTAGAGTGATTGAGGTCGGTCTTCCTTTGCGGGTACAATTGAGGTTGTATTCGTTTTGTGGGTGCGATTGAGGTCGTATTCATGTTTTCTTTGTGGGTAGAGTGATTGAGGTCAGTCTTCCTTTACGGGCACAATTGAGGTTGTATTCGTTTTGTGGGTGCGATTGAGGTCGTATTCATGTTTTCTTTGCGGGTAGAGTGATTGAGGTCGGTCTTCCTTTGCGGGTACAATTGAGGTTGTATTCGTTTTGTGGGTGCGATTGAGGTCGTATTCATGTTTTCTTTGTGAGAGTGATTGAGGTCAGTCTTCCTTTGCGGGTACAATTAGGTTGTATTCGTTTTGTGGATGCGATCGAGGTCGTATTCGTCTTTTCTTTGTGGGTAGAGTGATTGAGGTCAGTGTTCCTTTGAGGATATAATTGAGGTTGTATTCGTTTGGTGGATGCGATCGAGGTCGTATTCGTCTTTTCTTTGTGGGTAGAGTGATTGAGGTCAGTCTTCCTTTGAGGGTACAATTGAGGTTGTATTCGTTTTGAGGGTGCGATTGAGGTCGTATTCGTGTTTTCTTTGTGGGTAGAGTGATCGAGGTCAGTCTTCCTTTGCGGATGCAATTGAGGTTGTATTCGTTTTGTGGATGTAATTGAGGGTGTATTCGTTTTGTGGGTACGATCGAGGTTGTATTCGTTTTTTCTTTGTGGGCAGAGTGATTGAGGTCAGTCTTGCTTTGAGGTTGTATTCGTATTTTGGGTACGATCGAGGTCGTATTTGCTTTTTCCTTGTGGATATGGCTGAGGTCATATTCCTTATTTTTTAGCACGCTCCATTTCGTTATTCTCATCATTAGCAAATTTCTGGGGCTCTTTCGGTATTCAATCCCCGTGTACCCTGGAATGTTTGAGAGTCGTTGCTATCATACCTTCAGGACCAAGTTGATTGAATAGGGGCAGCTGCTGCACCCCAAAATTTGATCTCCTTACTTTATTACTAACTGGCTTATGTTGCATTGCATTTTGCATTATCATGTGTGCATATCATTGGTTCTTAGCATGGGGTCAAGGTGCCTGAGGCAGTGCTTCAGAGGGCCAAGCAAGAGTCCTGGTATTGTCCAAGAGAGCTCAGGTGGATCATCCTCTCCTAACCAGTGCATAGATTAGGGTTTTGAGATTCTTGGGTTTATTGCTCCAATGGCCAAGCTCCTTGGGTTTTTATCATCATCAAATGGCATATATTATCTTTGTTGGAGAGGATACACATCATATTCAGAGGAATTTGGATTTGGAGACTGTGTTATTTCCTCCTAGACTGAGGGTACCACAACTAGGTTTTGCTATAAAGTCAGTTTATTTCTGATTTTTTTGGGCAAGACTTGATTCTATGGTATTCCTTGGGTCCCTAAGTACCTAGGGATGGGAGGTTGTCCATCAGTTTGGTTCAAGAGAAGTTCAATTGGCCAATGGATTGAAAATCAGTTGAATTGGGTAAAAGCCAACAGTGAGAGGAGAAGTCAACTGTGGAATTTTGAGGTTCTCTCCAAGGTTTTCAAGGTCTCACATCCTCATATGGTCTTCAAGGGTCAAGTTTCATACATATTTATCAGGAATCAGGAGTTGGTGCAAAGTTTCTAAATTTGGAAAGTGACCTATAATGAAAAGTTTGCTTTTTGGGCAAGTTCCTGCACTGCATTCAACTTGACTTTTCATCATCAAGAAAGCTTCAAATAAATTTCTCTCCAACATGAAAGTTGAAGATCTTTTTCTCCTATTTCCAACAAGTACTAGTGGGTCTCCATATCGTTTGTGAAACTCCAGTTATGATCAAAAGAAGTCAAGGTGATTTTTAGGGTTTCATTTTCACAACTTTTAGGTTTTGGGACATATGGACCTATGATTAATTCCATTGCTTCAAGACATGTTCCAACATCCAAAAACAATTCTTAAGAAGCACTTTTGGCTTTTTAATCAAGTGATTCCATGGTTTATTCTTCACTTATTTTTTATTATTCAAAAAAGCCAAGTCATCAAAAAACTCATGAATCATTTGTTTTCAAGGCCCAATTTAAATATGGTGTGATTAGCAATCCAAATGAAGGTGATCCATCTTGGAATTTTTAAGAGAACATGCATGGAGAGAGGTGTATTCCATATTATGCTATTTTCCAAAATAATTAAAAAAATCATTAAACAAGTAATTACCCAAGCCCAATTCATTATCAGTGACAAACCCTAGGCTATTTAAACCTATCCATGCACTGGTTAGGGTTGATTCACGTGCATTTGGAGGAGAACCACAATTTGGAACCCTAAAGCTTTCTTTCCTTGGATCTCATGAATTACAAGGTATTTCTTCAAAGTTCATCCATAAATCTCTTCCTGGTGATTTCTAGGACACAACCCAACCACCATTCGCAGGCAAAAGCAAGGATTGGAGTTGTGCCATCTCAGGTTGGTGAATTTTTCGTGCTCCTAAAACTCTCTTTTTTTATGTCTATATTGAAGTGTGATGAATGGTGATTATCCTGATATAATTATTTTTAATTATGGACGTGTGGTTTGCTTGGAATGTTGATTTAAAGTTTTGTGCCCTAACATAATTCCATGCGTTTTTTATTATACGTTGGTCATTTGAAATTTTTGATGGCATATTTGGATTCCTGGCGTTTTTTTGGTCAGAATAGAGTACCCATTTACAATTTCTGGAGAAAAATGCACTGCAGCCCACCGGAGAGGGTGGCCGGAGCCCTAGCTCCGGCGGCTGCCTGAATCCAGTCCGGCGAGGAGAATTGAGAGGAAGAAGAGATAATCTGACCGTCCATTCCGTGATCTAACGCTCTCTTTTGTGCCACGTGTTCTCTTTATTATGTTTTATTTTATTTAATTTCGTGTGTGCCAGCCTACACTTAATACCATGCGTCCTCCAATCGTGGCCATTGTTCTTGTTTTATTTTTGATCTAACGGTGGAGATTGCGCCAACAAATAAATGAAGGCATGTGCCTTGCATGTGGCTGGTCCATGGTGCACCGATTATTAGTGTGGTTGTGTGAGTATTTTGTTATTGTGTGCTGAGTGATTCAGACCGTTGATCCTCATTACTTTTTTATCACATTGACCTTTTGACTTGTGTTGTAGCGCGTTGGATTGAGTGGGGGGTTGGATTTAATTCTGAACCTTTGACCGAATTACCATGCTCCATTGACTGTGTTGTTGGACCTTTGACCATTGGGCCTTCGCTATTTACACCCCATCCCTCTGGCCCAACCACCATTCCAACGCATTTGGATTACTGAATGCACCCCCCACTTCTTATTTCATTTAATTTATCATTTTAATTATTAAAATTACCTAATTGCATTTTAAAATTCCCATAAAATTCATACATCATCTTTATTAATTTATAAAATTTTTACAAATTTTATTCTTTATTTTTATTTTATTTTTACCATTTAAACTAATTATTCATTCAATTTCTTTTTGAATTTCATATACCATGCATACTTAAATTTCTTTATTTTATTTCTCTGCAATCATAAAATATTTTTTATCCGTTCTTTTTGAATTTAATCACTGACATTCTAAAATACATTAAAATATTTTTTCATCATTTTTAAAATCATTCCATATTACATTTTTGTCCTTTCCTTTGGCACACTGAGCCCTAATTTCCACCCGAACTCTGCCTAATTATTTGAATGACTAATATCTTGATTTTTTGCAGGGACTTTTGATATGTTGTTTACCTCTAGTTGAGGAACCTTAATGTTTAATTTGGGAATTTTAGGAGTTATTTTTCTAATTATATGATTTGTTTTCACTTGAGATTTTCTTGTAGGCGCATCTTTGACCTTGTACGATTATCTGTTTGAAAAGGCACTTGTGCCATTTGCTTTGGGGCTGTTTCTTTGTTTCTTTGATTCATGTTTGGATGATAATCACTTTTGTTCTCCATTGTTTAAGTTTCACTGGCCTTGATAGTATTTACGTCCGTTTCGTACTAACCTTTTATGCAGGGACTAAGGTAATTTCTTTAAGGGTATGGATAAATATCCATGGTCACCCTTACTTTGTCCTTCCCTCATCTTCATCCTTTAGGGTTTAGGTTGAACCGCACTAACCGTAGGTCACCCATGCATGATAACTGTAGGATTCATAGTCCCCCTTTAGAGTTACCTTTGTGTCTTCTCTCTTCTCATCTCAAATTTCTTTAAAACACTTAATAAGAATAAGGTGTATTGCGCACGAGCCTTAAGTATGGGGAATGAGAAATGAGGGGCTTCCTCTCATCTCTCTAGAGTGTTTAGCGAGCGTCCTGTCTTGGAACGATGCGTTAAGTATTCACCCCTGTGCCTTAGACTTTGGTGCAATGCGACTTAGGAACTAACTTAAGCCACTTCTGTCCTAAAAAACACAAACCAACTTCAAACCTTTTTGTCCTTCGGGATCTTCAAACTTAAAGGCTATTTTCAAAAAGGACACGTTACCTTCCGTCTAAGTCGCAAACAGGCATCGACCCTTACTGCTGGACGCGAACTTAACGTCGCTCATAAAAAAAACACAAAAAGAACTTGGTCCGAACTACGCTGACTCTGAATTCCCCATTGCACAAGGGGGGTACGTAGGCCTAGAACGTCAACGTCCTACCGAGTCTGTCTTTGTTTTTCCCTTCCCCATTTTAGCACAGCCCTAGATGATAGGATAACTCACCCTTAGAATAGAAAACAAGCGTGGATCCCATCGAGTACGATGGACGCGTGGGGTGCTAGCACCTTCCCCTCGCGTAACCGACTCCCGAACCCAGGCTATGGTTGCGATGACCATTCCTTTCCCTCTTCCTTAGGTTTATGCGGTGTTCCCTTTCCCTCTCTTGGGATAAATTTACACGGCTGACGACTCTGTTTTTCCGCGCCACTCTCGCGTTTGTACCTGGATGAAAATCCTGGGAGCGACAACAAGTTCCCACCACTTATTCTGGATCATGTTCAAAAGATTGTGGCTATGGCAGAATCTGGGGTATTGGCAGACTTTAGGGGAGAATATGGAAGAATTATGAATTTTTCTCGCGACATCATTGAATACGAGTATAGGGCTTTGCACACTCTGGTGCAATTCTATGACCCTCACCTGCGATGTTTTTTGTTCACTGATTATCTTTTGGCTCCGACGTTGGAGGAGTTTTCTCTCATCCTGGATGTTTCTATCAAAGAAGAGGCTTCTTTCTATCCTTCTAAATAACTTCCTGATTTGGAAAGGGTCTCCGAGGCTTTGCATTTGGATCTATCTTTGTTGGAAAACAACGTTGCCAGTAAGGGAGGGTGTAAAGGCTTTCACGTGAAATTTTTGGTAGAACAGGCTGCTGTACATGCTAAGGCTAGATGTTGGTCGGTTTTCAATGCCATCTTGGCTATGCGTGTCTATGGAACGGTGTTGTTCCCAAATGTGAAGGATTTTGTGGACATGCACGCTGTCCGAATATTTACCATGAAGAATCCGGTACCTACTTTGCTTGGAGATCTGTACCACTCAGTGCATTATAAGAACAAGAAGAGGAGGGGAGGACCCCTTAATTATTGTGTGCCAATCTTCTATAAATGGTTTGCAGATCGTCTTCCCAAATCTGGGGCATTTGTAGATACTCAAGGAACATTGGATTGGTCCAAAAGATTAATGGGCTTGAGGGCAGATAATCTAATTTGGGTTAACCGTGACTTGTTGGGCCAAGATATCATGATTAGTTGTGGAGGTCTCCCAAATGTGCCTCTAATAGGAAGGAAAGGGGGAATTAACTACAACCCTATTCTTGCTATTAGGCAATTTGGGTATGCCTTGAAAGAGCCACCAAAAGACGAGGATGTCCAAGAATCTCTATATCTGAGTGGGGAAATCAATCCAGAACTGTTAAAAGAAGCTGTAAATACTTGGGAAGATCGTCACAAGAAGGGGAAGACTTCTTTTGGGAAGAGAAACAACAGAGCATTTCCTGCGTACGAAGATTGGATTCAGAAAAGGGTAGAGAAGGAACTTTTGCCATTCTCCAAAGAACCACCATCTTACCCCTTACTGATTGAGCCTCCTAGTACTGTTGAGATAGATAAGTTTAATAAGTTATGGGCTGAAAAGGAAAAGCTGCGAGAAGAGAACGGTGAGCTACAAAGAGAGATTTACCAGTTGAAACATGAGAGGGGTGAAGCTGTTCATGTCGCCAAGTTGAAGACAGAGCTTCTCGCTAAGAAAGAAAAGGAGCTAGCTGACGAGTTCACGGCCAGACAAAGGGTAAGGCAAGCTCTAGATGGTATCAACAAGGTTCTCAAGTCTAAGAAGGAGGAATTGGCCAAGGCTTTGTCAAAAATTCATAAGTTTAATGCTCACCGAGACACTGCAATGGTTGATAACAAGCGAAATGAAGACGGTTATCTAGCTCAGATTGATCAATTGAAGTTGAAGCTCAAGAAAAAAGATGTGGAGATTCTATCAGGGGTATTCCAGAGACAAGCAGTCGAAGATCGACTCAATAAAGACATAGCCTCCATAGAGGAGCTGAAGATCCAAGCTGAAATGAAGAGACGTAGAAATGAGGGTCCTAGCATGGATGGTGTTTTTGGAGAAGACGTTTGGGAGTTGCATTGCCGATACTTGAAAGGGATCATGCATATGAGAGATGTTCTCATTCAAGAGCTAATTCAGAGACTGAAGCATCCCGACACCAAAAAGTTGTTCAAGGAGATTCAAGACTGGAGCAAAGAGCATAATGGATGGGAGGGATTGGCACTTGTGGACTTTGATGACATGCCGTAGTTTTCTCTTTCTTTTTTATTGTATTTGGATCACCACCAGGCTTGTTGGTTGGGATCTATGATTATTGTGTTCAGGTTGATTGAGGAACAACTAAGGGGTGTTGTGAATCAAAATTCTGTGGGTATGGATCTGGAGGATTTAGGGCTGGTTCCAGGCGTCATTATCCCACACAAGTTTCAGACTCCTACTTTTGAAAAGTACAACGGTATAACTTGCCTGAGGACTCACGTGAGGGCGTATGCAAGTAAAATGGCTGCTCATGCAAAGAATGAGAAGTTGATGATGCATTGCTTTCAGGATAGCCTATCTGGGGCATCCCTGGAATGGTATATGCAGCTAGAGAGGAAAAACGTTCGTAGTTGGAGAGAGCTGGCAGGGGCTTTTATCAAACACTATCAATATAACACTGACATGGCTCCAAACAGAACACAGCTGCAGAACTTGTCACAGAAGAACAATGAGAGTTTCAAGGAATACGCCCAGAGGTGGCGGGAATTGGCAGCGAGGGTTCAGCCTCCCATGTTGGAGCGAGAAATGATAAGTATGTTTATGCCCACCTTGCAGGGTCATTACTATGAAAAGCTGGTACTGTGTATGACTGGAAAGTTTACTGATTTGATCTTAGTAGGAGAAATGGTGGAAAGCGGAATTAAGGCGGGAAAAATATCAGGCGGTGATGGGTCCTCATCTGGAGGAGGTAAAAAGCCACATGCCAGTGGTTACAAGAAGAAGGAGGGAGATACAAACTCTGTGTTGTCATACCATGGTAGAGAAGGACCTCGTCAGAACTTCAATCAGCAGGTGGCTTCTGTAACCATCCCAGCAGCACCTCAGCAGCCAGCAGTACCTCAGCACCAAAATCAGGCTCCTCGTAGACCGCAGCCTACGCCTAGGCGGGATAGGCATTTTGACACCCCACCTCTTCCCTACTCTCAGTTATTTCAGCACTTGTTACAGTTACAATTAATCCAGAAGAGGACATTGGCTCAACCCACTGGTAATCCACTTCCCGGCTACGACGCAACGCCCACTGTGAATTTCATTCTGGGGCACCCGGACATCATATTGAGAATTGTAAAGCTTTTAAGCATCAGGTTCAAGATTTGGTGGATTCAAAAGCCATCAATTTCTCCAATGATGCTCTAAATGTGAATCAGAACCCGATGCCGAATCACGGTGGGCCAAGGGTTAATGCTATTATTAAAGACTGTGAAGACTTAAATTTGATTTCAGATATGAACGAGGTTTAAACTCCTTTGGGTTTGGTGAAGGAAAGACTGTTGAAGGGAGGGGTATTTCTTGGTTGTGATGAAGGTTGTGCAGGGTGTGTGGCGCAACCGGACGGTTGTGATTTATTGAAAGCAGGTGTCCAGAGAATGATCAATGAAGGGATATTACAGTTTGACAGGGGTTGTAAGCAGAGCAAAATTACTGACAGAAGGGTTGATGTTGCCACAATAATGATTCCATTCAAGAAAATAACTATATCAGCATCGGCGAGACCAGCGCCGGTCATTATCATTGTTCCTGGGCCACTCCCGTATGAGAGTATCAAGGCCATCCCGTGGAACTATGGGGCTGAGGTGTTTGTTGATGGTAAGAAGCAAGAGTTGGTAAGAACATCAGCTGTGAGTGCAGGGGTTGAAAATCTTGTTGAAGCAGGGGCTATCACTAGGAGTGGTAGAATCTTTATTCGGTCTGAGGATCAAGGTGGCAGTTCGAAGCAAGACAAAGGGAAACAAGTGATGGATGAGTCTGTAAAGAGACAGGAAGCGAATAATCCTATGACAAAGCAAGTTGGGGATACTTTCTCAGAAGATGTAGAAGAGTTTATGAGATTGATCAGGAAAAGCGATTACAAAATTATTGATCAACTTTACCAAACTCCATCGAAGATTTCCATCCTATCTTTACTGTTGTGCTCTGAGGCACACCAAAATGCATTGCTGAAGGTTTTGAATATGGCCTATGTACCGCAGGAAATATATGTCAATCAGTTAGAAGGGGTTGTGGCTCATGTGAATACTGGTAATGGTTTGGGTTTCACTGATTTAGATCTGACTCCAGCTAGGAGGAATCACAACAACGCTCTGCATATTTCAGTGGAATGCCGTGGTTCCTTAATGTCGCATGTGGTAGTTGACACTGGGCCGTCTATGAATGTGTTGCCGAAGAAGGCTTTGATGAAGTTAGATACTCGTGGGTTGATTTGTACGCCGAGTGACTTGGTGGTACGTACTTTTGATGGTTCCAAGAGGTCAGTTTTTGGAGAATTAGTTCTGCCGATCAAGGTGGGTCCTGAGATTTTTGACACCACCTTTTACATAATGGATATTCAGCCTGCTTATAGCTGTTTGTTGGGTCGCCCTTGGATCCATAGCGCTGGGGCAGTAACGTCTACGCTGCATCAGAAGTTGAAATATATGGTGGATGGCCACGTTGTGACAATTTGTGGTGAGGAAGAAATCATGGTAAGTCACCTATCGACCTTCAAGTATGTAGAGGTAGATGGTGAAGTACAGGAAACGTTGTGCCAAGCCTTCGAAGCTGTGAAAATTCCCGAAGAGCCCCCAAAGGTAGCCAGTCAGCCTGAGGTGGTTGTCCAACCCGAAGTTGTCAGACAACCAGAGGTTTCGATGTCCTCTTTCAAGGAGGCACGCGCTGTAGTTGAAGCTGGTGGTTCTCAGAAGTGGGGCCAGATCATTGATGTTCAAAGGAAGCAGGATACCCATGGACTGGGGTACAAGCCACCCCGACGAGCACAAGAGCCTCCCGATTCGGTTCACAAGTGATGGGGTTTTCTTTAATCAGGTTAATGCTATTGAGGATGAAGGAGATAGTGACTGTGACATGGATGAGTGGATTCGTCCCTGCACCCCTGGTCAGAGTTTAGGCAACTGGTCTTCCAAAAAAGTCATCCAAGTGACTCGCCAGGAGTAATTTGCTTTTGTTTTCTGTTACGTTAAATCCTACGGTCCGCCCAGGACGTAGTGATATTTATTTGTAGGGCTTTGATGTTTTATTTGATACTTTTATCATCAATAAAGGACATTTTTTCATTCAAACATTTTGATCCCTGTTTTTCTGTTTTTACTTTTTGCATTAACCCACATCAAAATGGCAATGTGTTTTCTTGTTTGTTGCACTCATAATAGACATAAAACATCCATCATGTAGGTTTCTTTGTTCAGATTCCACCCATCATGACTTAGGTATGGCTCGATATGACTTCGACAATCCTATCTATCAGGCCGAAGAAGAGACTGACAAAGATTGTGACTTACCAGAAGAATTAGCCAGGTTGCTGAAACAGGAGGAAAGGGTTATTCAACCTTATCAGAAGGAAGTTGAGACTGTTAATCTGGGAACCGAGGATGTTAAACGAGAAGTAAGGGTTGGGGCTGCTTTGGAAGACACAGTTAAGGGAATATTGATTGAGTTGCTTCGAGAGTATGTGGATATCTTCGCCTGGTCTTACCAAGACATGCCCGGGCTTGACACTGACATTGTTGCACACCGGTTGCCGCTCAAAGAGGGTTGTACTCCAGTCAAGCAGAAACTGAGAAGGACGAAACCAGATATGGCCGTCAGGATCAAGGAAGAGGTTCAGAAATAGTTGGACACCAGATTTCTTGCTGTAACAAATTATCCTCCGTGGGTTGCTAATATTGTACCTGTACCTAAGAAGGATGGGAAGTTCAGAATGTATGTTGATTACCGAGATTTGAATAGAGCAAGCCTGAAGGATGATTTCCCTCTCCCCCACATCGACGTGTTAGTGGACAACACTGCTCAATATTCTGTATTTTCCTTTATGGACGGCTTCTCTGGGTATAACCAAATCAAGATGGCCCCAGAGGACATGGAGACGACGACGTTCATAACACCGTGGGGAACATTTTACTACAAAGTGATGCCCTTTGGATTGAAAAATGCTGGGGCAACATATCAGCGGGTGATGGTGACTCTCTTTCATGATATGATTCACAAAGAGATCGAGGTCTATGTTGATGACATGATTGCGAAGTCACAGACGGAGGAAGAACATCTGGTTAATCTTCAGAAATTATTTGAAAGGTTGAGGAAGTTCAGACTGAGATTGAATCCGAACAAGTGCATTTTCGGTGTGAGGTCTGGTAAATTGCTGGGTTTCATTGTTAGTGAAAGAGGTATCGAGGTTGATCCTGCAAAAATAAGAGCCATACAAGAGATGCCTGAGCCAAGAACAGAGAAAGAGGTTAGTGGTTTCTTGGGGAGGTTGAATTACATTGCTAGGTTCATCTCTCATCTTACAGCCACGTGTGAACCAATTTTCAAGTTGTTAAGAAAAGATCAGGAGGTCAAGTGGAACGAAAATTGTCGAGAGGCGTTTGAAAAGATAAAGGAGTATTTGCAGGAACCACCAGTCCTTATGCCACCTGTGCCTGGGAGACCGTTAATTATGTATCTTACGGTTCTTGAGAACTCGATAGGTTGTGTGCTCGGTCAACATGACGAGACAGGTAGAAAAGAGCACACCATCTACTACCTGAGTAAAAAGTTCACTGATTGTGAATCAAGATACTCTATGTTAGAAAAGACATGTTGTGCACTCGCTTGGGCAACTAAGCGTCTGAGGCAGTATATGTTAAACCACACAACCTTGTTGATTTCGAAGATGGATCCGATTAAGTACGTGTTTGAGAAGCAAGCACTTTCTGGAAGGATAGCCCGTTGGCAAATGGTTTTGACAGAATACGATATTCAGTATGTTTCCCAGAAGGCCGTTAAGGGAAGTGTTCTGTCAGAATATCTTGCTGACAGCCGGTCAAGGATTATCAGCCAATGAAGTTTGAATTTCCAGATGAGCATGTTATGTTTCTGAAGATGAAAGATTGCGAAGAGCCTCTGCCTGACGAAGGACCTGAGATTGGGTCTCAATGGAAGCTAATTTTTGATGGAGCTGTCAACTCATATGGTAACGGAATTGGGGCAATCATTACAACCCCAAAGGGCTCTCATATACCCTTCACCGCCCAGTTAGCGTTCGTGTGCACCAACAACGAGGCAGAGTATAAAGCGTGCGTCATGGGGTTAGAAGAAGCGATTGATTTGAGAATTAAGAACCTTGATGTTTATGGTGATTCCGTGTTGGTAGTTAATCAGATTATAGGAGAATGGGAAACTCGTCAGGCGAATTTGGTGCCTTATAACAACTATGCCAGAAGGTTGTTGCCTTTCTTTGACAGGGTGGATTTTCATCATGTGCCCCGAGCTGAGAATCAGATGGCTGATGCGTTGGCGACATTGGCATCCATGTATAAGGTGAGTCGATGGAATGAAACTCCTTCGATAAGAATCATGCGTCTGGATAGACCAGCTTTTGTGTTTGCAATTGAAGATGTGTCAAATGGCAAACCTTGGTATCATGATATTAAGGTTTTTCTGAAGAGTCAGGAGTATCCATAGGGTGCATCCACCAAAGATAAGAAGACTCTGAGAAGGTTGGCAGGAAATTTCTTTCTGAACAAGGATGATGTGTTATATAAGAGGAACTTCGACATGGTCTTGCTACGTTGTGTTGATGAACACGAGGCAGACTTGTTGATGGAGGAAGTTTACGAGGGTTCTTTCGGCACTCATTCCAGTGGACACGCCATGGCTAGAAAATTGTTGAGGGCAAGATATTACTGGATGACTATGGAGTCTGATTGTTTCAAGTACGCCCGAAAGTGCCATAAATGCCAGATTTATGCAGATAAGACACATGTACCGCCTACATCTCTAAACGTGTTGTCATCTCCTTGGCCTTTTGTAATGTGGGGCATAGATATGATTGGAAAGATTAAGCCCACTGCTTCCAACGGGCATCGTTTCATTTTGGTTGCCATTGACTATTTCACAAAGTGGGTGGAAGCAGCGTCGTACGCCAACGTCACCAAGCAAGTGGTAGCCCGGTTTATAAAGAAGGACATCATTTGTCGTTATGGGGTCCCAGAGAGAATCATTACCGATAATGGCTCGAATTTAAACAATAAGATGATGAAGGAACTATGCCAGAATTTTAAGATCGAACATCACAATTCCTCTCCATATCATCCGAAGATGAATGGTGTTGTTGAGGCAGGGAATAAGAATATCAAGAAGATTGTGCAGAAGATGGTGGTAACATATAAAGACTGGCATGAGATGCTACCGTATGCCCTACATGGTTATCGTACTTCGGTACGTACGTCAACTGGGGCAACCCCTTTCTCATTGGTATATGGTATGGAAGCAGTTCTACCATTAGAGGTCGAGATTCCTTCTTTGAGAATTCTGGCAGACGTGAAGCTTGATGAAGCTGAGTGGGTGCGTTCCAGGCTGGATCAGCTGAACCTTATTGAAGAGAAGAGGTTGGCAGCCATTGCACATGGTCAGTTGTATCAGATCAGGATGAAGAAAGCTTTCGACCAGAAAGTGCGTCCTCGGAGTTTTCAAGCTGGTGAATTGGTTGTGAAAAGGATCCTTGCTCCTAAAACAGATCACAGGGGCAAATGGACTCCAAACTACGAAGGGCCATATGTAGTAAGACAGATTTTCTATGGTGGAGCCTTATTACTCTCAACTATGGATGGCGAAGATTTTACGTCCCCTGTGAACGCTGACGTAGTCAAAAAATACTTCGCATAAAAGAGACCCGCTGGATACAAAAAGAAAGTCCAGGCAAAAAAGGGGCATCCCGGCGAACTATAAAAAGAAAAGATTCGGGCAAAAATTAGGGATAAAAAGAAAAGAATAAACCCGCAAGGTTGAAAACCTGAAAAGGCAACTTTGGCAAAAATGGGTATCCTGATGGATTGAAAACCCGAAAAGGGCGATCCAGGCAAAAGTTAGGGATTTGAAAGCGAAAGGCTATGGTCTGTGTTCGATCTGTGAGCACTGTCGATACTTGGGAATTCTGAAATGAAGGAATCAGTATAGTTAGCCTCTTCCAAGGTCAATACATTTGTGGATAAGCAGGACATATGGGTCATAGCTGAGTCGAATCATGGTGGATATCTGTTCCCACATTGCCGACATGTGTATTTTCTTTTTGCTTTTGCGCAATTACCTCTTTTCAGGAATTGCTTCCATTTGTAAATGCCTATTTACAGGCCACTTCTCTCAATAAAATTTTCATTTCACTCAAAGAGCTTTCAATTTTTGTTTTACCTTTACTGTTTTGTTTGCGAAAATGTCCGACATTTTGATAAACTTTGCATATAAAACATTAAGCTTTGCAGAGCATAGCGGAAAACTGTCGAATTTGTTTAGGCATTAGATATGGTGGATGGTAACTGAGATAGTCATGTTGTGGCATCTTCCATTTGTTGTTATCTAATTTGCAGGGCAACAGGATTGTACCTCCCCAGTAGAGTTGCTCTTCCCAGCATTGAAATTGCACCTTCCTCAGTAGAGTAAGCTCTTCCTAACAAGGGCATGGAGGATTGTTGTCTCCGGCCAGAATCGTGGTCGTTTTATTACTCCTCAGCAAGCAGTTAGTAGTGGGGCACCCCAAGTAGGATGTCTGGTGTCCCTAGCAGGAGACTTGGGAAATATTTTCTTTGGACCAAGACGTTGTTTCCCCACAGAGTCAGGGTATCCACTTTCCCCATCCAGTCAGGAAATGTACTTTCACCGATAACGTTATGCTCTAATCTCAGCAAGGCAAGGGTAAAGTCATTCTCCCCATCAGCAGGCTAAGTTCAGCAATATCCCCAAGCAGAATGGTATTATGGAATGTTTTCCCCAAGTAGAGTCTGGTAGCAATCTGCGCAGTTGTTTGCGCAGCGGTGGTTGGCATCCCTAGCAGGTTCTAAGCCCAATTGTTATTGGCAATTTTCAGTAACAGACTTCTGGTTCCGTTAATGGCACTCATTCTTAATGCCCCCAGAAGGGGAGAAACCTCAGGTTTTGGATATTAACTTTAGTAAAGGACATGTGTAATCCCCAGTAGAGTGGATATTCTTTTTGGATTCCATCCCCAACAGAGGTTGTTGATCTAAAGGATCGGCCAGTGTGATCCTTCTTAGCAGAGTTCTTGGATTCAGAGGACAATTTATTGTCATCCCCCAGCGGAATTGGTCTCTTCTCTTAAGCATTTATTTTGCTGGAGGGGTCCTTTTGCATATCATAAGCATTTGCATTGCATCCTCAAGCGCGTAGCATTTCCATTTTGTATGGAGCATTACGCCAAAAAATTCAAACATATGCATTCGAAGCATAAGCCATGTTTGATACTTTCTTTGCCAGTTCTCTTCCTCAGCAGAGATGGCATAACTCAGGAGATGTTGGTTTCTACTTGATGAGATCGTTGAGGGACGTGTTCCTCCTACCTGTGCTCCCCGGCAGAGTCTTTTATTTAGACTTATCCTTTCCCCAGCGAAGTCCACGTTCGGTCGGTCTTCCTTTGTGAGTACGGTTGAGGTCGTACTCGTATTATTTTGGTAGGTAGAATGGTTGCGGTCAGTCTTCCTTTGTGAGTACGGTTGCGGTCGTACTTGTATTATTTTGGTAGGTAGAATGGTTGCGGTCAGTCTTCCTTTGTGAGTACGGTTGCGGTCTTACTTATATTATTTTGGTGGGTAGAATGGTTGCGGTCAGTCTTCCTTTGTGAGTACGGTTGTGGTCGTACTTGTATTATTTTTGTGGGTAAAACAGTTGTAGTCGGTCTTCCTTTGTGAGTACGGTTGAGGTCGTATTCGTGTTATTTTTGTGGGTAGAACGATTGTGGTCGGTCTTCCTTTGTGAGTACGGTTGAGGTTGTATTCGTGTTATTTTGGTGGGTAGAATGGTTGCGGTCTGTCTTGCTTTGTGAGTACGGTTGTGGTCGTACTTGCATTCTTTTGGTGGGTAGAATGGTTGTGGTCAGTCTTCCTTTGTGAGTACGGTTGTGGTCGTACTTGTATTATTTTTGTGGGTAGAACGGTTGTGGTCGGTCTTCCTTTGTGAGTATGGTTGAGGTCGTATTCGTGTTATTTTTGTGGGTAGAACGGTTGTGGTCGGTCTTCTTTTGTGAGTACGGTTGAGGTCGTATTCGTGTTATTTTGGTGGGTAGAATGGTTACGGTCAGTCTTCCTTTGTGAGTACGGTTGTGGTCGTACTTGTATTGTTTTAGTGGGTAGAATGATTGCAGTCAGTCTTCCTTTGTGAGTACGGTTGTGGTCGTACTTGTATTATTTTTGTGGGTAGAACGGTTGTGGTTGGTCTTTCTTTGTGAGTACGGTTGAGGTCATATTCGTGTTATTTTTGTGGGTAGAACGGTTGTGGACGGTCTTCCTTTGTGAGTATGGTTGAGGTCGTATTCGTGTTATTTTGGTGTGTAGAATGGTTGCGGTCAGTCTTCCTTTGTGAGTACGGTTGTGGTCGTACTTGTCATACCCCAAATTTTGACCACTAAGATTTCCCATCATTGTGCAAATCATCATCACAATATGGAGGAACCATCATACTTCATCAGTCTTCCCAAAGATGGGTGAGCATCCACTACAATCAAAATTAGGGTTTCAAGCCCTCTCTGAGTGCTTAGACAAAGGATCAATCAAGGAATGACATGATCTTCAACTTGTCTAACCTCTCAAACATCCACAATGGATCAAAAGGACTCCCACTTCAAGGATTAAGCACAAGGCTGCTCCCTTCTAGGTGGATCAAGTCTCAAGATTGACAGTGTCACCAAATTAGGGTTTTGGTCGACCAGGGCCTCCAGATGGAAAATTTTCATCTGGGCACAAGCCAATGATCCAAAACCTAACCTAATATACTCCATGGAACCTCATGGACCCAATCATCAAGTCAATTTTGCCTCAGGGGTTGCATTCATCAAAAATCAGAAATTAGGGTTTCTTGACCTAATTCACCCCTAAGTTGACTTTTAGGGAAAACCATGAGCCAAGACCTCAAGAGAGGATTTGAGGATCTCCAATATGTCACATTGATCCATTTTCAACAATGGATTGATCTAAGAAGCTTGAGCAACAAGTCTCAATTTCATCTGGACCACAATTAGGGTTTTATGAGAAAAGTCAACTGTAACTTTGACTTTTGACCAAGACATGCTCCCAAACCCTATGACATGCACCAATATACCCTATAACACCCATGGAACATGTCCATCAAGTTTGATTTAGGTCAAGGACATGATTTCTTGAAGAATTGCACAGTTTGGAATTCATCTGATAAAAAGTCAACTGTGCACAAAAGTCAACTTTGACTTTTTGAGATTTTTCACCAAAATGGATTTTTAACCCTAAAATTATGTTAATGTATGATTTGAATCATCATTCATCAAGAAAAATCAAGAAAAGTTGGATAACTTGTAAAAGGGGTAACCATAAAACTTAGAAATTTTTCTAAGTCATGAAAAAGTGCCACTAATGCACCAACTTTGGAGGACCATAACTCCTAAACCACAAGGCCATTGTGCCCCATTCCAAGCTTGATTTGTAGATCTCATTTCCCTCTACAAAATCTTCATACTGACCTATGTCCAAATTCCTCATGGATTTTGAGTTATGGAGTGATCAAAATCAAGAGAAAACACTTTGTTCCAACACTATAGTGAAAATTTCACTAAGTCAGATTTTGCCTTACTTTTTGCCAAATGTAGGGGGATTTTTCACTTGTATTCCAAAGAGATCAAAACCAAATATGTTTAAACAGTTGTTGTATCATGTAAGGGCTTTCCAAAATGGTCAAGAACATTACCAAATTCAACTTACACCATGAGATATGACATTGGCAAGTTGCCTTGCTGAAATCTGTCAAAGGCTAGGCAGAATTTGCAACTTTGCTCGATTTTCCAAAATCAGCCAAATTCAAATGCTCCTATCCACTTGGACACATCTGAGGATTGAATCTAAAGGGGACAATCACTGAGCCAAGCCTCCAAAGTCCATGGAACAAGAAATAGCATGTAGAACCTAGAATGGCCAAAATAGGGACAAGACTCCAAATTTGGATTGAAGCATTCAATGGAAGCATCAAGGTGGCATGGACTGAGCCATTCTCATCTGAAATCAGTCAAGACTTATCCAAGACCAAGGGAACCAAAGCTCTGTGCCCTAACCTCTAGTCAATGGCTAGAGGAGACTTGAACTTCCATTGGCCAACATTGAACAAACCTACTCAGCAGTTGCCATTCACTATTCCTTGCAAAACAAACTTGCTCTACTATAAATAGAGCTCAATTGTGATCAGTTTGAGTACACCAAAGCCATCAAGCAGATGCTTTCCTCAAAATCTCTTCTTTCACTCCAATTTTGCCTTCTAAGGCAAGTCACTATCGGGTTTTGAGTTTGAGAGCTTTTCCAATCAAACCAATCACCCACACACCTCACATACATCATATAGAAGTGATCCAAACACTCACATAACATCTGGAACACAGATTTCACAAAATCACCAGCCAACTGCTCAAGTTCTTGACAGTTTTGCAGTTGAGGTACCATCTTCAGCTCCAAACCATTTCAATCCATTCCAAGCATACATACACACTCCATGGCACCTAGGGAAGCTATCCAGGTCATTGGAACCTAGCTGTAACACCTCCAACACAAATCACGATCACCAGCTGCAAGTGGTAAGCATGAGCTCTTCTAACTCTATGATCCATGCAATTTTTGCTGCACAATAATTTGGCCATATGTTCATAATCATGCATGGAATGTTTTCCCTCAATTAATTGCTTTGTTTGAATCGTGTATCAAAAATCCTAGCCTTCATGCAGAAATTAGGGTTCTTGAGGTTTCTTCGTGATTTCATGTTTTATGTTTAATTTAAATGAAATTAAGTGTTATAGACATGATCGTGAGGTTGAAACGAGTTGATTGGTATATGGATTGCATGATATGGTTAAGTATTCAGTGAGATTGGATGGAAAACGAAAATCTGGGAAACTCAGAACACGCGCGTGTTCTTGGTGCGTTCTTGGCGCCATTTTCAGAAATTTGAATATTTGAATTTTGTGATTTTATTTAATTGATCCAAATATTAATTTCTCTCTGAGTTTTAATGATTTTGAGTCGATTCATTTTTTAATAATTCACAAAAATGTTAAAATATTTTATTTTATAAAAAAATCCCAAAAATATTATTTATTTCATATAATTGATATTTTTACAAAGAATTAATATTTTAATTGTTTTTGACATTTTAAATATTTTTTCCACCTTGATTTTGCAACTTTTAATGCTTTCTAATTATTTTGTAGGTCAATACTTAATTTTTGAAGCATTAATCCTAGATCACAATTTGTTTTTCACATGTTAAACAATTTTTGATCATTTTAATTGAATTTTTATTCAATTAAATGCATTTTTGAAAACAAATTAGGGTTTTTGGATTAATTCAACCCTCATAAATCATTTTCAAAACTTTTGGGCCTCTAATAGAGTGTAAGACCCAATCCTTTTTTGACCAAATCATTTTTGGGCCTCAGTATTGTATAAGTCCCGATACCGTCAAAAACAAATGGCGTGATCGTCGCCTTTTGAAAAATAACAACTGGGCCTCTCCTTGAGCTATAAAACCCATTCAAAAGTTTTTGGACCTCTAATAGAGTGTAAGACCCAACCCCCTTTTAACCAAAATCATTTTGGGCCTCACTTATTGTATAAGTCCCTTCGCGTTAAAAGAAAATCTCGGCGCGATCGCCATTTCAAACGGAAAAACAAACTGGGCCTACCCTCGTGTTATAAGCCCCACTCTTTTTCTTTAAACCTTTTTGGGCCTCTTGAGAGAGTGTAAGACCCATCCCTTTGTACAGAAAACTATTTTTGGGCCACAGTCGCTTGTATAAGTCCCTCTGTACAAATTCAAACAGTGCGCTCACTGATAAAACCCTGGGCCTCTCCTTGAGCTGTAAGCCCCAAATCTTTCTTTTTCAAAGCACTTTCTCCTTTGATTTTGAAATATAATGTTGTTCTTAATCTTTATTTGTTGAACAACTAACTAAACAGCATGGAAGCTCTACAACCGAGTAAGTGGTTATTGCTTTCATTTACCGCTTTCATATACATATAACTGTATTGTGGGGCTGTTTCACTGTAAGTCTTCTTTCATAAACTCATATCAACTGTGTAATAATAATATAGATATTTCGAGTTTCCCCGGCAACTACGTCTAGAACTAGGTGACGTCGTTTCGTTTATTCATAGAAATAGACAACTAGATCCCCAATAGGATCACCAGATACAGTCTTCTCTTTGGCTGTCCTCATTAGGAATTGTCAAGAAACTCTACTCCCAGAGATGAATGTATTCTCCGTGAATGGCATCTTTGAGTTTCTTCCAAATTCTCGAACTTTCCTGACTTGATCTATTCCTTGTGAATAGCTTGCCTTGAATTTCTTGGGGTTTGGGGACCCACGGGCTTCTTAAAAGCATCGGCCTCCTCTTGGGCATCGTACAAGGACCCACAGGCTTCCTAAAAGCAACCCCGCCTCGTCTTGGGCTTAGTACAAGGACCCCTCGGCTTCTTAGAAGTATTCACAGCCTCCTCTTAGGCTTCGTATAATGATCTCTTCCTCCGGGAATGATAGCCTCCTCTTGGGCTTAGTACAAGGACCCGTCGGCTTCTTAAAAGTTTCCAGCCTCCTCTTGGGCTTCGTACAAATTGTCCCGACGACCTCCTAGAGGTATAGGAACAGAAATTAGTCATCTGCATAGAACGGTCCTTTCATAGAGTCTACTACTATTTCTCAGAGCATAGTACAAAAGATGAAACTCTAGACTTGGACAGTCTAACTTCCTTGAGTCTTCAAGACATTCTCAAGTGACCCCTTCAAAACTAGGAAGGAAACCCGTAGACTCGGACAGTCTCAATACCCTTCGGATTTCCCCTTCCTTAAAGAACAGGAAATATCCCTGATCCTCGAATCAAAATCCCTGAGTACAGTATTGCTCATATAAGAACTAATTTTCACTTTCAAAATCAGTATACTAGACCTATCACTCAACTGAAACAGACGCCATAGCCTCCTCTTGGGCTTTGTACAATGATCCTCCCCAGTGGAGTCAAACAACGTTTAGCCTCTCTCTCGGGCTTTGTACGAGACACATAAGAGACTCCCTCGTTGAGTCAATAACCCCTTTCGCCTCCATCCCGGGCTTTATACGAGATACAAAAAGGTTCTTATTGAGCCAAACAAATGTTAGCCTCCATCTCGGGCTTCGTACGAGATACAAAGAAAAACTCTCTTGTTGAGTCAAATAGCCTCCATCTCGGGCTTTATACGAGATACCAAAAGATTCCCTCGTTGAGTCAAAACCTTTTAGCCTCTCTCTCTCGGGATTTATACGAGACACATATTCGCCTCCTCTTAGGCTTTATATAAGATAAACCACTGGTTAATCCAATTAACATTTTAGCATCAAAACTGTGCCTCGTTCACAGTACACAAACATCAACAACTCTTTCCCCTTCATCTAATCGCTGTAAGTGGCAAGCCTCTGGATCATCTACATCCACGCTACTGTCCCTCTTTTAGCATGAGAAATTCCTAAGGAAAGATAGCTTTGCTCTACACTGAGTTAAAGTCTTCTCCTTCAGGTTAAAATCCCTTTAAAGGAAATTATGGCATTGCCGGATTCACAAATCCCGGTTAAAGTAATTCTCCTTTATAAACAGTTGTAACAGACAGACCCCTCTTTAGAGATGACAAATTCTCTCTAAAGTCGAACCTTCAGCTTCACATCTTGGGCTTTGAACAAGATACAAACTACCTTTCGCTTCACGTCTTGGGCTTTGAACAAGACACAAAAACACCCATTTGAACTATGAACGCTCTGATTTCCCTGTTTCGGTAAACGGGAATACGTAGGCATAAGATTGAAAGAAAAATCTTAGCGAGCACACTAAACAAAAACCCAAAATCCCATACTCGCATGTATATATCAAAAGCATCAGTCCTAACATTATAATCCTTATTCCCCGTCAAAAACCTGTCTGTCAAAATAACACAAGAAAGGCCCCACCACATTGATCGCATATGTAACCTAACAGACCGCTGTTTAAACTCAGTATGCAAGCAGGGTTAATTGGAGACATCTATTTCCCTTCCTTCATCAGCTTTAATAGGATAAAAAATGAATCGACCTGTAGTTAAAACTCAACCGTAGAGAGCGATCAGCGCTTAAGAACCGCGTCCAAAATCGCTCGCTACAGTACTTGTATTATTTTTTTGGGTAGAACGGTTGTGGTCGGTCTTCCTTTGTGAGTATGGTTGAGGTCGTATTCGTGTTATTTTTGTGGATAGAACGGTTGTGGCCGCTCTTCCTTTGTGAGTACGGTTGAGGTCGTACTCATTTTTTCAGCACGCTCCATTTTGTTATCCCTGTCATTTTCAAATTTCAAGGGTTCTTTCGGTATTCAATCCCCGTGTATCCTGGAATGTCTGAAAGCCATCGCTATCATACCTTCAGGACCAAGTTGATTGAATAGGGGCAGTTGTAACACCCCAAAATTTGCCCTCTTACTTTTAGTACTAACTGGCTTATGTTTCATTTCATTTTGCATATTCATGTGTGCATTTCATTGGTTCTTAGCATGGGGTCAAGGTGCCTGAGGCAGTTCAAGAGGAGAAGATATTCTCCAAAGGGTCAAGCAATAATCCATGTATATTATCCAAGAGATCAAGAGGAGAAATGGTCATTGATGCCACCCACAGGAATGTCTGATCTTGAGCAGGAGAGAGATATGAAGGGACACGCGTGGTGTCCTCTAGGGCCACGTGTCAAGAACAATAAATGCCTAGGGCGGCTATGAGTAGGGGTACTTTAGTGCCTAGTGATGCCTCGCTTCCTGTTCTAGGGTTTATAAATAGGGGAGGTCGCTTCATTTGCACACTCCCCTCTATTCTTACTCAGAAAATCTCTCAAGTCTCTCGAAGTTCTCTTCGTTCTTTAAAGTCCGTCTGCCGCCACAGACGCCGTCAGCCTTTCTCCGCCGACCAGAACCTGCTTCATTCAAGTAAGTCCCTGGCCCTTTTTCCATATTCTACAAAATTTTCGGTGACATATCTGTCGAGCCTATGAAATTTTAGGAAAACTGATGAAGTTCTCGGTGAACTCATGAATTTTACGACGGAACCATGAAGTTTTCGGCACAACCATGAAGTTTCTGGCGGAACTATGAATTTTTGGGCGGACTCATGAGGTTTTCAATGAAGATGCCAGGGAGTTCATGAGGATTATGGGAAACTTCATGGGGTTTCTGATAGGTGTAAAATATTGATTAGTTTTTGTTTCCATTTACGACATTTTTAAGCTCGTTTCCATGCTTCTCATTGTGAAACAGCTTATTTAATAAGTAATTATTGCATCTCTGTACATATTTGGTAGTTTTGATGTATTGTTTAGTTTTTCAGCATATTATGGCAAAAGGTTGCAGCAAAAGTCGGAAGAAAAAGTAAAGAATCAAAGAAATTCGCGTGTCGAAGAAAATGCATCTTCACTTGGCAAAGAATAAGAGAAAGACCAGATTCGCCCGACGAAGGCCAGGCGAGGCAAGAAGCGAAAGAGAATTGAAATCCCAGTAGCTACTATAATCGGTTCCCTGGCATATTCGTCAGGCGAATGAGGAGAGAAAGGGATTTTCCCGGCGAAGCTTTGTCTCGTCTGGCGAATGAAGATATTTTCTTCAGCGCAACAACACTATTGTTGTCACGTGGCTTGACTTGAGGGTTTCGCCTGACGAATTATATAGCTCGCCTGGAAAATTTGCCTGGGCAGAAGAAGTGTATTTTAACACTTGTTGATATTTTTTGGAGCATAACTTACTTTTCAAAGAATCTTTTGTAACCTAGAAACATCTGTGTGGAGAGAAATAGTCATCTTCTTCATTTTCACTTAGAAAAAGCTTTGTTTGTTACTTGTTGCTCAAGCTACCATGGTTATGGGTGGCTAAATCTCTCCTTGTGTTAAGATTAGAGGTAGATAATCCTCATCTTTGTATGTATTTCTCTTGATATTTTGTATGTGAACAAGTTGGTGATGAATATATGGTGAAAAATCTTGTTTTCATGATATATTTGTGTTGGATCATTATTGAGAGATATGTTTCAACTATTGACCTAGCTTTTTCATCTTTCAACAAACAAAGTTTAAAGATAGTTTTGTGAGTTGATATTCACTAATATCAATCCTTTAATGTTATCATATTGATAGTTAGGTTGAGAGATCATCTAAGGATCAATATGATAAATCTCACAATTTGTTTTAGAGATTAAACATCTTGAGAGGATATGTGATTATATTTATTGTTAATAAGTTCACATGCTTTATTAAGAAAATACGTATGAAATGGATTATCGAGCCCTAATCTTGACATGCTTTTATTAATCGATTTAAAACCAACACTCTTTTACCGTTGCTTATAACTTTTTATGCGATCGTTACGTTACAAAACCAAAACAAACATATTTTATGTTCTATGTTTAAAACAATTCCAACTATAGAACGGCAGTAATATCAACCAATCCCTGTGGATACGATAACAAAAACCCACACTAATACTATTTCAACAAAATGGTGTTGTTGCTGGGGATTTGCTGGGGATTATTGTTTGATATTGCAAGCATTCCAATAATTGATAAGTTTTAAACTTCGTTTATCTCAGTTACTTTTTCTTGAGCTTCTTAATTTGTTTAGTTAAGTTTTGCAGACTCTGTTTATGCGAGGAAAGTTACCTGCAGGTCAACTTCTTTTCGATCCTGAGATTGAGAGAACTGCACGTAAGTTGAATAACAAAACTAGACGGAGGAGGAAACTTGCCAAGGAAAGATGAGAGAGTGGAGAAAGTTCTATTTCTACACCAACACCACAGTTTATGCCAAACATGGTAGCTCCACCACCACCACCACTTCCTATTTCAACGCCTTGTGTCAACAGTCCATGACACACCGTACAGTTTGCACCTAATTTGAATAATGGAAGAAAATCCGAGATGAAGACGGGGATTCTCCAAGTCTTGTATCGAAATCCTTTCACCGGGATGGATCACGAGGACCCTTTTGCTCATCTTACTAAATTCTATGAGATTGTGGGAGTGTCTGGAGTAGATGAAGATCAAGAACTACAATTGTTCAAAAGATTTTTCCTCATTCCTTGATTGGAAAAGTGAAGGAGAGGTATCTTGATCAACCCACTATTGTTATGACTGATTGGAATATTTTGGTAGAGAAGTTCTTGGAAAGATTTTTCCCTCACTATCGGTTCATGGATGCAAAAACTTCAATTTCCGTGTTTGCTCAAGGTACAAATGAATCTCTCAATAAAGCATGGGAGAGGTTCAAATCTATGATCCGAAAGTGCAAAGGCCATGGATTCGATGATTTAACACAAATCCATATTTTCTGAAATGTACTCCAACTAACTCACAAAACTCTATTGGATGCTACTTCAAGAGGTTCTTTATTGTCAAAGAGTGCTGAGGAAGTTGTTGATATAATCAATAGAATGGAACTCAGTGATCTTCATGGCCAACACAATCGGGGTACAACTCAAAAGAAACCGGGAATGCTTGAATTGGGGACTAACGCTGCTATTCTTTCTCAAAATAAATTGCTATCCCAATAAGTGGAATTATTGACTTAACAAATGTCAAATCTTCCACAACAATTAAAAGAGATGCAAGAATTTCCGAACAAGAATGTACAAATAGCAATTTATGAATTATGCAAAGGAGATCACCCTACCGGTTATTGTCCTCCGGTGAACGAAGAAGAAAATTTCATGGGTAATCAAGGCTATCAAGGAAGACAACAACCTTATGAAAACAATGCTCATCAACCTTATCAAAACAACCAAGGTTACCAACAAAGGGGGAATAATCCTAGTTATCAACAAGGTTGGAGACAAGATGTCGGAACATCTAACCGTCAAAATCCTTATCAACCTACACAACCTCAAGGTGGAAGTTCAAAGTTAGAAGAGACTCTCAATCAATTCATGCAAATTTCAATGGCCAACCAAAAGAGTAATGAGGCATCAATCAAGAATCTTGAAAACCAAGTTGGGCAACTTGCATAACAATTAGCCGATCAACAACTGGGGACATCCTTTTCCGCTAACACTTAAACCAATCCAAAGAAAAATTGCAAAGCCATTGTGACTAGGAGTGGAAGAGTGGTAGGTGGAAGATAAGAAAATGACAAGAAAAATGATGATGTGAGAAGTGATGTGATTGTGGAGGAAGAAAAAATTGATGAGATTGTAGTTGAAAAAAATGATGAGGTAAAAGTTGAAAAAAATGAAAAGGAGAAATTAGTTGAAAATGAGAACCATGAGAAAGAAGATGCAGAGGAGAAAAAGAAAGAAATAAAGAGAGAGAAAGAGATGTTGATTTCAATTCCAATTCAAAACTTGCCTTATCCTCATGCTCCCACCAAGAAAGACAATGTTAGCATTATCCTCGGTTCATGGATATATTTTGTAAATTACTAATTAATATTCCATTTTCCGAGGCTCTTGAACAAATGCCCAAATATGCAAAGTTCATGAAAGACATCCTTACCAAGAAGAGGAGATTTACGGACCATGAAACAATCACGCTTGATGCGAGTTGTAGTACAATCATTCAAAGAACTCTACCAATCAAGGAAAGTGATCTGGGTCGGGTTACTTTACCGATTACCATAAGCGATGTTAATGTTTTATAAATGTTTGATTGACTTAGGCTCAAGCATCAATTTAATTTCGTTATCTATTGTTAAAAGGTTGGGAAGCATTGAGATGAAAGCAACAAGAATGACATTGCAATTGGCTGACAAGTACGACACAACTCATCCTCACTGAGTAGCTCAAGATGTGTTAGTCAAGGTGGATAAACTATTTTTTCCAATTGATTTTGTTGTTGTTGACATGGAGGTAGACCATGATGCTCCATTGATTCTTGGGCGACCTTTTATGAAGATGGCTAGAATGATGATTGATATCAATGATGGTCTTATGAAAGTGAGAGTTCAAGATGAGGAAGTTTCTTTTAATCTTTTCGAAGCAATGAATCACTCCAAAGATACACATGATAGCTTTTGAATTGATGCAACAGATGGAGCTATAATGGAAGTAACAAGGCAAGTCCACATGTCAACTCCCTTTGAAAAAGCTCTTAGTGATGCATTTGAAGTTCTTACCAAAGAGGAAGAAAGGGAACTTGAAAAATGCTTGAAAGAACTTGAGACTTTGAAAGAATTGCAACCTTGGGAAAATGAAGTGAAGCTGTTGAAAAAAGAAGTGAACGATGAAAATCCTAACTTGAATTGAAGATGTTGCCTCCTCATTTGAAATACGTGTTTCTTGATGATGGTTGTAACAAACCGGTTATTATTAGTAACATTTTGTCCAAAACAGTGGAACATCGTTTAATTCAAGTTTTGAGAAAAAATCAAAGAGCTATAGGTTAGGTTCTCACTGATTTGAAGGGGATTAGTCCGGCTTATTGCAAGCATAAAATATTTATGGAAGAGGATTTCAAGCCGGTTGCACAACCTCAACGCCACTAGAATTCTACAATGAAAGAGGTTGTGAGAAAGGAAGTAGTGAAACTATTGGATGCCAGGATGATCTATCCAATTTCCAATAGTACATGGGTGAGTCCTGTACAAGTGGTTCCAAGAAAGGAGGAATGACCGTGATAAGAAAGCACAAGATGAATTGATTCCGACAAGGACCGTAATAGGTTGGCGGATATGCATCCATTACCATTTATGGATCAAATTATCAAAAGGTTATTGGGTCAAGAGTTCTATTGTTTTTTATATGGATATTCCGGGTATAACCAAATTACGGTTAATCCGGAAGACCATAGAAAACGGGTTTTACTTGTCCTTATGGGATTTTTGCGTATAGAAAGATGCCATTTGGCTTGTGCAATGTGTCGCTCCCGGGATTTTCATCCAGGTACAAACGCGAAAGTGGCGCGGAAGGAAGAAAGAAGAGTCGCCGGCCAGGCATTTTTATTCCAAAGAAAGGGAAAGGTAATGCTGCACAAACCTGGGAGAAAGGAAAGAACGAGGTCTCGCGAACCAAAGAGAAAGGGTAAGGGAGTCGGTTACGTGAAGTGAAGGTTATCGCACCCCTTCACGTCCGTCGTACTCGACGGGATCCACGCTTGAAGTACTGCTCAAAGGGTGATAGAAAAGATATTGGAAAAGGAATGGAAAGAGAATGAGAAACAAATGTAGGGAAAATAAAAGAAGTCCTCGAATGGGCCCTACCCCACTACCTACGTATCTCATCGAGAACATGAGAATCAGAGCGACGTAGTTCCCCTGTCTAAGGGAAAACTGTTTGTGTTTTTTCAGGGAATGGCTAATGTTCTAGCTCAGGTGTTGCAGGCTCGCTGAATCGAGTGCGTTACCGTATTGCAAGAGAACGAGGAGAAGCACGTTCGTACGTTGAGAGTGAGTGAGGTGAGAAGAGAATTCCTGAAGGAAAGATGTTATTGTTTGTTTGAAGTTTTTTTTATTGAAGTGTTTTGCATAGATAAGTGTACCTAAGTCTTTTTCAATGGAATTTGCATCTCATGCATCATTCCAAAATGAAATGATGATGAAGTACACTAAGTATGAGGAAGATCCTCAAACTTACTTCCAAAGGTAAAGGCTTAAGTACACTAGCCTATTTCCTTTATTAAATGTTTTTGTTGTTTTTAAATGAAGAAGTATTTTTGGTTTTGTTGGTGAAATCACTTCATGTTAAAGACTTGTACATCATGCTAGAAAACCTACAACGCATTCCAAGATGGAATGTATGCAAGCCCCCCCCCCCCCCCCCCCCCCCCCCCCACACATGGAATAAGGCTCATGACACATGAAGATGTTTCAACCTTTATTAGGTGTTTTGAAGTTGTTTTGAGATGAGAGAAGAGAGACTCAAAAGAAACAAAGGTAAAGACTAAAAGGGGGACTAAGACTCACCCTAATGTTATCATGCTTGGATGTTCCTAATGGGTTAGTGTGGTTTTAGAAGCCTAAGTCTAAAAGAAGAGAGAAGAAGAACAAGTTCTAACTTACTTCAAAGATTGAAGTTAAGTTAAGAACTCAAGGGGATGAAAGAATTGAACAAAGAAAGCATTGAAATGCTTATCACAATCACACATTGAAAGCTTTAAAAGATAAGAAATGAGGTTGTATATGGGTGTACACCCACACACTTGACTTACCATTAGCCCCTGAAAATGTTAGCAAAACAACTTACAAGTAAAGAAATAAGGAGAGAAGAATAAGTAAAGATCAAACAAGTTAGGAACTAAGAAAGAAGGATCCTAAAGGTGTGAAGAAAATTCTACACAAAACAACATATCATGCTATCCAAATAAGAAAATAAAATGGAAGGAAATAATGAAAACAGCAACAATTACAGCTCATAAGTGCAATGCAGCAGTAAAATCTATCATCATGTAGCAACCAATAATTAACAGCACATGTTCAGCCTAAAAAATGGGTGTAAAAAGCAAATAGCAGCACATACAACAGCATATATGTGTATGGACAACAATGAAAAATCAGGGACAGCATGCACTCACAAATGATTCATTCATAAAAGAACAAACATGCTTCAAGCCTTGCACATTATTCAATCAAACATGATCACAATCACACCATAAATCATGGTAAACAATTATTGAAATCACCATGGAATAATCCACATTGTACGAGAATACACATTATTAAGCATGTGAACAAATTAAAGCAAATGTGCCCCTATTGAAATAGAAAGCAAATGAACATGCACATAACAATTCCAGCAACACAAGCATCAATTAACAATTAACAAGCTCAACGTGTGTGCATTATGTGATCATTACATCAATTAATCAACAACGCAAACATAAACATTCATCGATTAACAATCAAAAATCGCGTGTCGAAAAATAATGCTCATGCAACAGTGTGAAGTGAAACAGCTCAAGAATAGTACACAAATCATCAACATATCAATCCATGAAGTTTAGAGATGCAAGAGATCTCAAACAAGCAAGAAAATGCAAGAAAAACACAATCTGCTTCAGTGGTAATCGATTACTCACATAGGGTAATCGGTTACTCAGTTGAAAATTGGCTAAAAACGTGAAAATAAGGCAGAGTAATCGATTAACCTGTTAGAGTAATCGATTACCACTGAAACAGAGGCAGAAATTCAACTTTGAAAAGAACTTTTCAGCAGCAAATCACTTATCCGAACATCCAAATGATCATGTAAACAATCATGCACGAAAATTGAGTTCAATCACAGCAATCAAGCATCAATTAGATCCAACAATCATCAACGTCAAGAATCAAAGCGCCATGGATCCAAATCAAAAATCGCCAAAGATCTACATCGAATAAGTTGCAAGTAAGCTAAATCTAGATAGTTTTGAGGAAAACCAACCTACAAAGCGGAAATTTGCTTTGGTAATTGTTGCAAAGTGATCTTGGTGCGGAAAATTAAAGAAAACCAGAGATTCCTCGATTAGTAGCCGTAACGCGTCGAAACCGAGCAAAGTCGTGAAAAATCACCGAGATCGAGCTTGCACCAAAATAAATGGTGTGAAACCCTTGGATTGAAGTAGAATAATCTGAACTTCCAGAAATCCAACCAAAGAAAGCCAAATGATGGAGTTTGAGCTCAAGAATTAATCACTTTTCAATGTGAAAAGTGATTATCCTTCCAGAAATAAGAGCTTTTTGTGAGGGTTTGGAAGAGAGAATTGAGAGTACAATGTGTGAAATTTGGTGAAAAATGGTGAATCCCTTAAAAATGAGTGAAGGATTTCTTATATAGACTTTAGGTTTGGAATGTGGGAGGTTTGGGATTAGTTTTGGACTTAGCTTTAGGTTTGGAGCTAGGGTCGGAGTTAGTTAGACTCAACTCACCGAGTCAAGATAGTTAACTCGGTTAGTTAGGATCAACTCGGTAATAATCCCAAGGTGAATTTCAACATCCAAAGGTGGAGATTCTTGGAAAACAAGGAATCACAACTGGTGTATGGGCGTGTGACTTGGTCTGCAAGCAAGGCCTTGGTGCCTATGGAGTTTCAGTGTGAGACCACCACGTTTAAGCCCTCATATGATCTCCATAACTTGTTCAAATGAGAAAATTCCCAACATCAAAGTTAAAAAGGACATGGAGATGAACAACTTTGATGTTCAACAATTTTTCATTTTAAGCCTTCTTGATGGAGAAAACTAGCTTGACATTTGGCACACCAAGTGTATGACGAAATTACGGTCTGGAGGCCAGAATCTGCCTTGCCATGACTTGAAATTTGCTTTGATTTTACCAACCTTTGATTGATCATAACTCCTTCAATTTTGATCCAATGGAAGAGTTCTTGGTATGGATTTGAAGCTTGGAATGTGATCTTTAATTGGCTCAACTTAGGCCTGAAGTTTGAAGCTTTTATCATGAAGAAAGAATGCCTTGAAGTGTAGTGCAAAATGATCCAAACTTGCCATTTTTGGAAACCCTAAGTTTCTAAAAATGGAAACTTTGTACCATTCTTGATTTTTGATGATTCCTCCATCATTTCTTGATCAAATCTTGTCCAATGAACATATGTGACTTGAATTTCATGACTTTGACCTAAAAAGTCAGGAGTTGACTTTTTCCACTGCACAGTTGACTTTTCCCCAAATTTCTTGATTCTCAAGCAACTGATCAATTGAACCTCTTCTGAAATGAGCCAATGGGCAATATTCCATCCTTAGATACTTGATATCATGTAGAAAACATTGAGATTAAGTTTGAACCAAAATTTCATCAGGAGACTGCTTGAATCCAAAACCCTAATTTTGACTGCTTTTGATAGGAGATGATGAACTGTCCAATTTTCTTGATGAATTCTCATCTTCCAATAACTTGTGAGATCAAATGAGATAATATATGATATAAGAGACCCTTGAGGCTTGTCTGAAGAACCTTGGCTCTAACTCTCTTGCCTGGATATTCAAAACTGTGAAAACCACTGATCACATGCCCTATGTTGAATGCAAAGATGAATGCTTTATTTTTCTATGACTTGAATGTAATGCAATGCAATGAAAGCACATGATAAATGATATGAAAATTGAGAGGGAAAATTTTGGGGTATGACAGCTGCCCCTATTCAATCACTGTAGACTTGAATGGATGATAGCGGTTACTTTTAGACTTTCAAGGTATGGAGGGATTGAATACCTAAAATAACCAGAAAATTTGCACTCCGTGGAGAAAAAGAAAAGGGATATAAACTAAACCAAATGAACTTTGCTTGGATAAAACTCTGATGGGAAGAATAGCATTGGAGAACCGTCTTTTGAACGATGCCAGGCGACTACTGGCTTGCCAAGCTGCGGGTGGACTTTAACAACGTCATTTGGAACGATGCTAGACGACTATTGGCTTACCACACTGCGGGTGGACTTTAACAACGTCTTTTGTACGACGCCAGATGACTACTGGCTTGCCACGCTGCAGGTGGACTTTAACACTGTCTTTTGTACGACGCCAGACGACTACTGGCTTGCCACACTGTGGGTGGACTTTTGCTGCTTTGCCACCCTAAGATGGACTTTTGCCAATCTGCGATTGGTCTTGAAACTGTCTTTTAAATGGAGCAGACGACTACTGACTTGCCACACTGCAGGTGGACTTTACCCTGCTTTGCCACCCAAAGATGGACTTTTGCCAATCTGCGGTTGGACTTTGCTGATTTGCCACCCTAAGATGGACTTTGTTGGACTTTGCTGATTTGCCACCCTAAGATGGACTTTTGCCAATCTGCGGTTGGAATTTGCTTTATCTTTTGAATCAAACCGGATAAATACCGACGGACCATGCTGTGGGTGGACTTTTGAAAGATACCTTTTTGAATGAAGTCAGTTGACTACTGATTGGCCACACTGCGGGTGGACTTTTGCAAAAATTCAACACTAGATTACACTCTGCATACATATCAGACATCCCTGCTGACTCTGCTGAGGAACGATGATCAATAATTCGACCTCATACGCTCCTAAAAGGCTAATATCTCTGCCGGAGAATGACTGAACAATCCGTCTACTCCAAATTGCCACGCTTGTCAAAAATAAATTGGACTTTGAGATACAGGAAAGTGATGACTCTGCCAGGAATCATTTCATCTGTCTGGGGATGAATTCTAATCATAGCAACTCCGTTGGAGGAATGACAACTTTTTGACTTGGCTGGGGAAAGAATGCACTAACACTCTGCTGAGGAAGAGATTATGTTGATTTGCTAAACCTCTGCGGGGGGAGAAACAACTCAGCTGGGGAGTATTACTGACAAGATTCAATGCTGAACTCGGTGGGGATGCAACTGCCGAAAATACGATCTTGCTGGGGATCGGAACAACTCCGTCGGGGATACGCAAATCCTGGTTAGAAGACATTTCGTTGCAACATGCTAGGAAAGAGTCCCTAGAGATCTGCTGGGAAAACACAAAGAAAATCCAATGTGATCTGTTGAGGAACAAAGCTGTCGAGCTTAGAATAAGAGCCACAATGTCCCACGCTAGGCAAACCTTCTGCTTAACGACTCCATCGGGGATAATGAGTTGACAACAAACTCTGCTGGGGAGAACGCTTCAAAGCGTCTCGTGCTGGGGATGCCCCTTGAGAATATTTTACAGAATACCAAGCATCCTCAAACTCTTAGACACATACTGAGACTTGAGCTAGTCGTATTAACTAGGAGGTCACTCTACCAGAGATAATAGATCTGGAACACATCTTACCGGAGGGATTTCACGATGCCCCATGCTTGGGAGGGTTACAAACTTGCTTTTACCACATGCTACAAGGTTGATCTGAAGAAATCGTCCCAAGAGGACTTTACAGAAGATTTGGCATCTTCAAACTCCTAGACACTCATTGAGTCTTAAACATTAACTGCAAAGTCTGTGAAGCCACTCTATTGGGGAATTTGCAACCGTTTTTGACACAGAAAAGCTTGTAACTGTTGGAAGTTCCGAATGGGAGAATCGACTTAATAGGATACAACGGTACCTAGTGGAAATTAATTTGCCGATATCGAATCATCGTGAGCGACCGTCATCTGACTAATGGACTTAATCAGTAAAAGTTATGACACAAAGGTGATACGGGAACCCTTCTCTGAATATGATTGCCCTGGTATTCTGACTTGGGATAAGTGATTACTTGTCTAGAAGAAATGACTCATGCTCTCGAAAAGGCTTGTACCTGTTACCTGCAACAAAAGAATACGCACACATGCCCCAGGATATTGCGTGGTTTGAATCCACCATCCAGGATTACTCAACATTCAAAGTGATTTTAAATGTTTTTCTGAGCATGCTATTTGTAAGGCCACAATGTTTTCAAATGCAATGTTTTATCAAAAATTCGGACGTTTTTGCAAACAAAGCAGTAAAAACAAAATAAGAAGCTTTTGACTGAAATTCAATTTATTGAAAAAATGCCTGAAATCGGCAAATACATTCAGAAGCAAACCCTGGAAAGAGGAGATTACTGTAAATTGAGAAAAGAAACTATCCTAGTGGCAATGTGAAAATGGCATTCCACTGAGTTTCAATTCTGCTATAGCCAGTATATCCAAACATCCAAAAGATCATGTAAACAATCATGCACGAAAATTGAGTTCAATCACAGCAATCAAGCATCAATTAGATCCAACAATCATCAACGTCAAGAATCAAAGCGCCATGGATCCAAATCAAAAATCACCAAAGATCTACATCGAATAAGTTGCAAGTAAGCTAAATCTAGATAGATTTGAGGAAAACCAACCTACAAAGCGGAAATTTGCTTTGGTAATTGTTGCAAAGTGATCTTGGTGCGGAAAATTAAAGAAAACCAGAGATTCCTCGATTAGTAGCCGTAACGCGTCGAAACCGAGCAAAGTCGCGAAAAATCACCGAGATCGAACTTGCACCAAAATAAATGGTGTGAAACCCTTGGATTGAAGTAGAATAATCTGAACTTCCAGAAATCCAACCAAAGAAAGCCAAATGATGGAGTTTGAGCTCAAGAATTAATCACTTTTCAATGTGAAAAGTGATTATCCTTCCAGAAATAAGAGCTTTTTGTGAGGGTTTGGAAGAGAGAATTGAGAGTACAATGTGTGAAATTTGGTGAAAAATGGTGAATCCCTTAAAAATGAGTGAAGGATTTCTTATATAGACTTTAGGTTTGGAATGTGGGAGGTTTGGGATTAGTTTTGGACTTAGCTTTAGGTTTGGAGCTAGGGTCGGAGTTAGTTAGACTCAACTCACCGAGTCAAGATAGTTAACTCGGTTAGTTAGGATCAACTCGGTAATAATCCCAAGGTGAATTTCAACATCCAAAGGTGGAGATTCTTGGAAAACAAGGAATCACAACTGGTGTATGGGCGTGTGACTTGGTCTGCAAGCAAGGCCTTGGTGCCTATGGAGTTTCAGTGTGAGACCACCACGTTTAAGCCCTCATATGATCTCCATAACTTGTTCAAATGAGAAAATTCCCAACATCAAAGTTAAAGAGGACATGGAGATGAACAACTTTGATGTTCAACAATTTTTCATTTTAAGCCTTCTTGATGGAGAAAACTAGCTTGACATTTGGCACACCAAGTGTATGATGAAATTATGGTCTGGAGGCCAGAATCTGCCTTGCCATGACTTGAAATTTGCCTTGATTTTACCAACCTTTGATTGATCATAACTCCCTCAATTTTGATCCAATGGAAGAGTTCTTGGTATGGATTTGAAGCTTGGAATGTGATCTTTAATTGGCTCAACTTAGGCCTGAAGTTTGAAGCTTTTATCATGAAGAAAGAATGCCTTGAAGTGTAGTGCAAAATGATCCAAACTTGCCATTTTTGGAAACCCTAAGTTTCTAAAAATGGAAACTTTGTACCATTCTTGATTTTTGATGATTCCTCCATCTTTTCTTGATCAAATCTTGTCCAATGAACATATGTGACTTGAATTTCATGACTTTGACCTAAAAAGTCAGGAGTTGACTTTTTCCACTGCACAGTTGACTTTTCCCCAAATTTCTTGATTCTCAAGCAACTGATCAATTGAACCTCTTCTGAAATGAGCCAATGGGCAATATTCCATCCTTAGATGCTTGATATCATGTAGAAAACATTGAGATTAAGTTTGAACCAAAATTTCATCAGGAGACTGCTTGAATCCAAAACCCTAATTTTGACTGCTTTTGATAGGAGATGATGAACTGTCCAATTTTCTTGATGAATTCTCATCTTCCAATAACTTGTGAGATCAAATGAGATAATATATGATATAAGAGACCCTTGAGGCTTGTCTGAAGACCCTTGGCTCTAACTCTCTTGCCTGGATATTCAAAACTGTGAAAACCACTGATCACATGCCCTATGTTGAATGCAAAGATGAATGCTTTATTTTTCTATGACTTGAATGTAATGCAATGCAATGAAAGCACATGATAAATGATATGAAAAATGAGAGGGAAAATTTTGGGGTATGACAGCTGCCCCTATTCAATCACTGTAGACTTGAATGGATGATAGCGGTTACTTTTAGATTTCAAGGTATGGAGGGATTGAATACCTAAAATAACCAGAAAATTTGCACTCCGTGGAGAAAAAGAAAAGGGATATAAACCAAACCAAATGAACTTTGCTTGGATAAAACTCTGATGGGAAGAATAGCATTGGCGAACCGTCTTTTGAACGACGCCAGACGACTACTGGCTTGCCAAGCTGCGGGTGGACTTTAACAACGTCTTTTGGAACGATGCTAGACGACTATTGGCTTACCACACTGCGGGTGGACTTTAACAACGTCTTTTGTACGACGCCAGACGACTACTGGCTTGCCACACTGTGGGTGGACTTTAACACTGTCTTTTGTACGACGCCAGATGACTACTGGCTTGCCACACTACGGGTGGACTCTAACACTGTCTTTTGTACGACGCCAGACGACTACTGGCTTGCCACACTGCGGGTAGACTTTAACACTGTCTTTTGTATGACGCCAGATGACTACTGGCTTGCCACACTGCAGGTGGACTTTAACACTGCCTTTTGTACGACGCCAGACGACTACTGGCTTGTCACACTGTGGGTGGACTTTTGCTGCTTTGCCACCCTAAGATGGAATTTTACCAATCTGCCGTTGGTCTTGAAACTGTCTTTTAAATGGAGTCTGACGACTACTGACTTGCCACACTGCGGGTGGACTTTACCCTGCTTTGCCACCCTAAGATGGACTTTTGCCAATCTGCGGTTGGACTTTGCTGATTTGCCACCCTAAGATGGACTTTGTTGGACTTTGCTGATTTGCCACCCTAAGATGGACTTTTGCCAATCTGCGGTTGGAATTTGCTTTATCTTTTGAATCAAACCGGATAAATACCGACGAGCCACGCTGTGGGTGGACTTTTGAAAGATACCTTTTTGAATGAAGTCAGTTGACTACTGATTGGCCACACTGCGGGTGGACTTTTGCAAAAATTCAACACTGGAATACACTCTGCATACATATCAGACATCCCTGCTGACTCTGCTGAGGAACGATGATCAATGATTTGACCTCATACGCTCCTGAAAGGCTAATATCTCTGCCGGAGAATGACTGAACAATCCGTCTACTCCAAATTGCCACGCTTGCCAAAAATAAATTGGACTTTGAGATACAGGAAAGTGATGACTCTGCCAGGAATCATTTCATCTGTCTGGGGATGAATTTTGATCATAGCAACTCCGCTGGAGGAATGACAACTTTTTGACTTGGCTGGGGAAGGAATGTACTAACACTCTGCTGAGGAAGAGATTATGTTGATTTGCTAAACCTCTGCGGGGGGAGAAACAACTCAGCTGGGGAGTATTACTGACAAGATTCAATGCTGAACTCTGTGGGGATACAACTGCCGAAAATACGATCTTGCTGAGGATCGGAACAACTCCGTCGGGGATACGCAAATCCTGGTTAGAAGACATTTCGTTGCAACTTGCTAGGAAAGAGTCCCTAGAGTTCTGCTGGGAAAACACAAAGAAAATCCAATGTGATCTGTTGAGGAACAAAGCTGTCGAGCTTAGAATAAGAGCCACAATGTCCCACGCTAGGCAAACCTTCCGCTTAACGACTCCACCGGGGATAATGAGTTGACAACAAACTCTGCTGGGGAGAACGCTTCAAAGCGTCTCGTGCTGGGGATGCCCCTTGAGAATATTTTACAGAATACCAAGCATCCTCAAACTCTTAGACACATACTGAGACTTGAGCTAGTCGTATTAACTAGGAGGTCACTCTACCAGAGATAATAGATCTGGAACACATCTTACCGGAGGGATTTCACGATGCCCCATGCTTGGGAGGGTTACAAACTTGCTTTTACCCCATGCTACAAGGCTGATCTGAAGAAATCGTCCCAAGAGGATTTTACAGAAGATTTGGCATCTTCAAACTCCTGGACACTCATTGAGTCTTGAACATTAACTGCAAAGTCTGTGAAGCTACTCTATTGGGGAATTTGCAACCGTTTTTGACACAGAAAAGCTTGTAACTGTTGGAAGTTCCGAATGGGAGAATCGACTTAATAGGATACAACGGTACCTAGTGGAAATTAATTTGCCGATATCGAATCGTCGTGAGCGACCGTCATCTGACTAATGGACTTAATCAGTAAAAGTTATGACACAAAGGTGATACGGGAACCCTTCTCTGAATATGGTTGCCTCGGTATTCTGACTTTGGATAAGTGATCACTTGTCTAGAAGAAATGACTCATGCTCTTGAAAAGCCTTGTACCTTTTACCTGCAACAAAAGAATACGCACACATGCCCCAGGATATTGCGTGGTTTGAATCCACCATCCAGGATTACTCAACATTCAAAGTGATTTTAAATGTTTTTCTGAGCATGCTATTTGTAAGGCCACAATGTTTTCAAATGCAATGTTTTATCAAAAATTCTGACGTTTTTGCAAACAAAGCAGTAAAAACAAAATAAGAAGCTTTTGACTGAAATTCAATTTATTGAAAAAATGCCTGAAATCGGCAAATACATTCGGAAGCAAACCCTGGAAAGAGGAGATTATTGTAAATTGAGAAAAGAAACTATCCTAGTGGCAATGTGAAAATGGCATTCCACTGAGTTTCAATTCTGCTATAGCCAGTATGTCTTCAAAACTCCCCGACCTTGCCTTCTGAGGAATGATTGGATCGATTCCTATCCTTTGGAATGTCAGTTGCTGAAACGGTGATGGAGTAAAAATAACTCAGACCGCTATCGTTCGCTTAAATTCCTCTTTTGCATGGACCGCCCTTTCGAGTTTTCAATCCATCGGGATACCCCTTTTTGCCTAAGTTGCCCTTTCGGGTTTTCAACTTACCGGGTGTACAATTTTTTTTTATTTATATCCCTAATTTTTGCCCGAACCTTTTTTATTCTGTTTTTATGGTTCGCCAGGATGTCCTTTTTTGCCTGGACTCTTTTTGTTTTTTATCCAGCGGGTCTATTTATGCGAAGTATTTTTTGACTGCGTCTGAGTTAACAGGGAATGAAAAGTCTTCGCCATCCATGGTTGTAAGCAATAAGGCTCTTCCCGAGAAAACCTTTTTAACCACGAATGGACCTTTATAGTTTGGAGTCCATTTGCCCCTGTGATCTGTACTAGGAGGAAGAATCCTTTTGAGTACTACATCTCCGACTTTGTAAACCCGAGGACGCACCTTCTGATCAAATACCCGCTTCATCCTTCGTTGGTATAACTTCCCATGACACATAGCTGCCAGACATTTCTCTTCAATAAGGCTCAACTGATTAAATCTGGCGCGAACCCATTCGGCTTCGTCTAATTTGACATCCATCATGACTCTGAGGGATGGAATCTCAACTTCAACCGGTAGGACTGCCTCCATACCGTACACAAGTGAGAATGGTGTTGCCCCAGTAGACGTGCGTACTGACGTTCGGTACCCATGCAAGGCGAACGGTAGAATCTCATGCCAATCTTTATATGTGACAACCATTTTCTGCACAATCTTCTTAATATTCTTATTGGCCGCCTCAACAGCGCCATTCATCTTTGGGCGATACGGAGAAGAATTATGATGTTTAATTTTTAAGTCCCGGCACAGCTCAGCCATCATTTTGTTGTTCAGATTAGAACCATTATCAGTAATAATTCTCTCAGACACTCCATATCGACAAATGATATCCCGTTTCAGGAAACGAGCTACCACCTGCTTAGTGACGTTGGCATAAGATGCTGCTTCAACCCACTTCGTGAAATAATCAATGGCGGCCAAGATGAAACGATGGCCATTTGAAGCAGTAGGCTCAATTTTTCCGATCGTATCAATGTCCCACATTACAAAGGGCCAAGGAGAGGACATGACACTCAACAAATTCGGAGGCACATGTACTTTGTCTGCATAAATCTGGCACTTGTGACATTTGCGGGCGTACTTGCAACAATCTGTCTCCATCGTCAACCAATAATACCCCGACCTCAATAGTTTCTTAGCCATTGCATGTCCTCCGGCATGGGTACCGAAAGAGCCTTCATGCACTTCTTGCATCAACAGGTCTGCTTCGTGTCTATCCACGCATCTGAGCAGAAACATGTCAAAATTCCGTTTGTACAGCACGTCATCTTGGTTCAGGAAGAAGCTACCAGACAATCTCCTCAAAGTCTTCTTATCTTTGGTAGATGCCCCAGGCGGGTACTCCTGACTTTTCAAAAAACACTTGATGTCATGAAACCATGGCTTGTCATCGGACGTTGCATTAACAGCAAACACAAATGCAGGTCTGTCAAGATGAGACACATTAATCTTGGGTACATGGTTCCACCTTTGCACTTTGATCATAGAAGACAATGTGGCCAAGGCATCAGCAAACTTATTCTCATCTCGAGAAATATGATACAACTTTACTGTTGTGAAGAACGTCAACAGTCTTCTCGTATAATCTCTATACGGAATCACATGTGTCTGGTGCGTGTACCAATTCCCATTCACTTGATTGATTACCAAAGCTGAATCACCGAATATATTGAGGGTCTTAATTCGCAAATTAATCGCCTCTTCAATCCCCATTATACAAGCTTCATATTCTGCTTCATTGATGGTGCATCCGAAAGTTACTCGGGCAGTGAAGGGCATATGAACACCCTCCGGTGTGATAAGAACTGCTCCAACTCCGCATCCATTCATGTTGACAGCCCCATCAAACATCAAACTCCATTTAGATTCAGGGTCTGGCCCCTCCTCCGGGAGTGGTTCCTCGCAGTCTTTAACCTTGAGAAACATGATGTCCTCATCAGGGAAATCAAACTTCATGGGTTGGTAATCATCAATCGGCTGTTGCGCAAGATAGTCTGACAAGATACTTCCTTTGATGGCTTTCTGAGAAATATATTGGATATCATATTCTGTCAAAACCATTTGCCACCGTGCAACTCTGCCTGTCAGTGCTGGTTTCTGGAAAATGTACTTGATCGGATCCATTTTGGAAATCAACAAAGTTGTGTGCGTGAGCATATACTGCCTCAATCGCTTAGCGGCCCATGCAAGTGCGCAGCATGTCTTCTCAAGCATTGAGTATCGGGACTCGCAGTTGGTGAATTTTTTGCTCAGGTAGTAGATAGCATGCTCTTTCCTACCTGTCTCTTCGTGTTGACCGAGAACACAACCCATAGACTCTTCAAGCACTATCAAGTACATTATCAAAGGTCTCCCTAGAACCGGAGGTATTAAAATTGGAGGTTCCTGCAAGTATCTTTTTATTTTATCAAATGCCACTTGGCAATCGTCATTCCACCTGACCGTTTGATCTTTTCTTAGCAGTTTGAATATTGGTTCACACGTGGCTGTTAGGTGAGATATGAACCTTGCAATGTAGTTCAATCTACCCAGAAAACCACGAACCTCTTTTTCTGTTTTCGGCTCAGGCATGTCTTGTATTGCTTTCACTTTGGCAGGATCGACCTCAATCCCTTTTTCACTTACGATGAAACCCAGCAGCTTTCCAGAACGCACCCCGAAAGTGCACTTGTTCGGATTCAACCTCAAACGGAACTTTCTCAGCCTTTCAAACAACTTCTTCAAGTTAATCAGGTGTTCTTCTTCTGTTCGCGACTTGGCAATCATATCATCCACATAGCATTCAATCTCTTTGTGAATCAAATCGTGAAATAATGATACGTTGCCCCTGCATTTTTCAACCCAAAAGGCAACACTTTATAACAGAAGGTACCCCATGGGGTAATGAACGTGGTCTTCTCCATATCCTCAGGTGCCATCTTGATCTGATTGTACCCGGAGAAACCGTCCATGAATGAGAATACTAAAAACTGAGTTGTATTATCAACCAGCACGTCGATGTGAGGTAAAGGAAAGTCATCCTTCAGACTTGCTCTGTTGAGATCCCGGTAATCAACGCACATTCTGACTTTACCATCTTTCTTCGGCACAGGAACAATATTTGTAACCCATGGTGGATAATTGGTGACGGTCAGAAACCCCACATCTAACTGTTTTTGTACCTCCTCTTTGATCTTGAGAGCCATTTCTGGTTTAGTTCTCCGAAGCTTCTGTCTGACAGGAGGACAACCCTCTTTCAACGGCAACCTGTGCACAACAATGTTTGTATCTAACCCCCGGCATATCCTGATATGACCAAGCAAAGATGTCGACATATTCCCGCAGCATACTGATCAACTCTTTCTTTACCTCGGCCTGCAGACTGGCTCCAATCTTAATTTCTTTCCTTGCGTCCTCGGAACCGATGATGATAACCTCAATTATATCTTGGTGAGGTTGAATGACCCTCTCCTCCCGCTTCAGCAATCTAGCCAATTCCTCGGGGAGTTCACAGTCTTCTTCATCCCCTTCTTCAGCTTGATAAATCGGATTGTCAAAGTCATACATGGCCATAGCAGAATCGTTATCAGTGGAATCCGGAGGATCAAGTCTGCACGAGGGGGTTCATGCTTTATTTTAGAATTTATTTTGAAAAAAACAAAAAGAAAACAAGACATTACCATTTTTAATGTTTTTGTGCAAAAATAATAAAAAAGAGAAAGATAGGGAACAAAATTTGAATGCAAAATGTCCTTTATTAATGATTAAAGATTGCAAATGAAAATGTGTGGCCCTACAAATGAATCTGTACGCCTTGGGCAAAGCGCAATATTTTAACATGCATTATGGTTAGAGAAAAACAAAGAAAATTACTCTATTTACAAAGTAACTGGGATGATTTCCTCAGCGGACCAGTTTTGCAATTGTTTTCCCGAACCACGTGGGCGTACCCAATTCTCCAAGTCACAATCACTATCTATGCCATCTTTTGCATTCGCACAAGATTGATCCGGGTAAATGATTCCACCACTGCTGAATGTGATGGGTCCACTGTATATTGCAACCGAATCCATAGATGGTTGATAGCCAATACCAAACTTGTCCTCTTTCACTGAGGTCTCTATCAGTTTGCCCAGCCTTGGGCATTACCTGCTTTCACAACCTCGATGACTTGCTTATAAGACGAAATTGACGTTACGACTCCAGCTGGTGTAGGAGAAGATTCAGGTACTTTATCAATATTCACTGCCTCGAACGACTGGCAAAGCATTTCATGGATTTCCCCATCCATCTCAACATACTTGAATGTGGACAAGTGACTGACAAAAATATCCTCTTCACCACACACAGTTACTACTTGTCCTTCAAACACGTATTTCAACTTCTGATGTAATGTGGACGTAACAGCCTCGGCCGCATGAATCCATGGGCGACCTAACAAACAACTATAAGCAGGCTGTATATCCATCACGTGGAATGTAGACTTGAACACTTGAGGTCCAATTTGCACAGGTAATTCCACTTCACTGAATACAGATCGTTTCGACCCATCAAACGCTCTGACAACCAGATCACCTGGCCTTAAAATCAATCCATCAACCTCCAGTTTCATCAACGCCTTCTTTGGCAAGACATTAAGCGAAGAACCAGTATCTACGAGCACGTGGGACAACACTGCACCCTTACACTCCATGGTAATATGCAGAGCTTTGTTGTGGTTTCTACCTTCAGAAGTCAAATCTCGGCTCGTGAAACCCAACCCATGGCTGACATTGACATTAGAAATCACACTCTTGAGCTGATTGACAGTAATTTCTTGTGGAACATAGGCCATCTTTAATACCTTCAGCAAAGCCTCTCGGTGTGCATCAGAGCACATCAGTAATGACAAAATTGAGATCTTAGAGGGCGTTTGGTTCAATTGATCAACGATTTTGTAATCACTTTTCTTTATTATTCTCATAAACTCCTCTACCTCACTGTCGAAGGTAATTTTGGGATCTGCTTCAGGCACGGACACACTCTCAGCCACTTGTTTTCCTTTAGCTCTCGCCGCAGCCTCGACTTCTTTATCACTTCGAAGAGTTTGTGGAGCAAAAAACCTTCCACTCCTGGTAAAGCCGCCTAAACCACCACATTATCAACATTTGAACTAGCCGATGTTCCAACTTCCTGCTTCTTTCCCTCATGGTACACATCTGCCCCATAGTGCCATGGGACTGCTTTCTCAGAGGTAAACGAAACTGGCCCTGGTACCGTGATGGTAACAGGACTGGGTCTTTCCAGCACAACAATCGCTACAGGAGCTTCCCTTGCAGGTACCTGAATTTCAGCAGGAGTATAATAAATTGTCACAGCTGAACCCCATCATTATCTTTCACAACAAGGTCAAACTGTAAACGGCCTTCATTAATCAGATTCTACAAACCAATCCTCAGTCTGTCACAACCATTATCTTGACCCATACATTCCAAGCAATCTCGGTCACAACCTGGGAACACCTGTCCCTTCACCAGACGATCTTTTACTACCAGTAATGAAGTCTTCACCCGATTGATATCCGTCACCAAGTTCAACCTCTTTCCATCCTCAATGGTGTGCACATTTGCCCCTCCATGGTCCGGCATAGGGTTCTGGATAACATTAGGAGGTGGAGAAAAGTTGATTTCTTTAGCATCTATCAGATCCTGCACCTTATTTTGAAATGCCCAGCACTTTTCGGTGGTGTGCCCCAGAGCACCTGAATGGAAATTGCAGCGGGCATTAGCATCATAATTGGGTGGCAAGTTACCAGCAACAGGAGGTTTTATGGTACGAAGTTCGACCAATTTCAATTGGAGTAACTAGGGTAACAAAGCTGAGTAAGTCATAGGAAGAGGGTCAATTTTTCGGTCCCTCTGCCTAGACCTTTGTCGGAACTGTGGTCGCTGCTGTTGAACCTGCTGTTGTGGCTGCTGTTGCTTAACAGGTGGTGTTGGAATTATCACTGCATCCACTTGGTGATAAGCCTGAGAACGTCCTTTTCCCTGTCCTCTATACACAGCGCTTGTCTCGCCTTCTCTCCTTCTCTGCCCATTAGCAAAAGGTTTCTTTGTTCCTGAAGAACCATCACCACTTACATCCTGAATCTTCCCCTGTTTCAACAAATTCTCAATCCTTTCACCAGCAATTACGATATCAGAAAATCCTGTCGACGGACAAGCAGCCAATATGTCAAGAAATGTCCCTTGCAGGGTACCCATGAACATATCCGCCATTTCTCTTTCAAGCAAAGGGGGCTGAACCTGGGCGGCCATTTCTCTCCATCTTTGTGCGTACTCTTTAAAGCTTTCCTTAGCGCCCTGCGACAACCCTTGCAGCTGAGTGCGGTTGGGAGCCATATCGATATTATACTTATATTGTTTCAGAAACGCTTCTGCCAAATCTTTCCAGCTTCTCACAGCAACCCTGTTCAGTTTCATGTACCAAGTCAATGAAGCTCCAGCCAAACTGTCTTGGAAATAGTGCATCCACAACTTCTCGTCATCAGTGTGGGCTGAGATCCTCCAAAAATAAGCCTGAATATGTGTCTGGGGACACGTATTGTCGTGATATTTGTCAAAAGTGTGTGGCTTGAACTTTGGAGGAATTCTAACTCCCGGTACCAGACCCAGATTAGTAACATCAATGCCTAGAGAATTCTTGCACTCCATAGCCCTGATTTTCTCAGCCAGCTCATCATACCTTCTGTCATTGGGATTACCCATATCGGCATCCAGCAAGGTGAATTGATCTTCCTGAACATCCTCATTAGCACCAACATTTATGGCAGCCCCAGTAACCAGATTACCACTAGGAATCGGAGTACCAACAGGAGGAGGAGTGTCATTTGGCTGTGAATTGTCAACGTGATTACCTTCCGGCGTGACCTCTGAATGCTCGACCATAAGTCTTAACCTCTCTTGGTTCTGTGCTATACCAGTCATGAGAGCCATGAACTGGTCCATACGGGCCTTCATCTCAGCCAAATCATTCTGAATTTGATCAACCATTCTGTTTCGATTGCCTCGTGTGGAATAGCGATGTATGTGATCGGTAGCAATACTTCCTATTGACAAAATAAATATGAGAACCAAATAGGGTACCTGAAAAACAAACAAAAAAATGCAAGAATGAAATGTATGCAATGCAATGTTATGTTTTTTATTCCCAGACCTTTTCGTTCCCCGATTCCGGTATTTCAGAAGACCGCAGCATTTAGATAACACACGAGATACAGCAGTTGATAAGAATATTCATTCAGACGAGTGCACAGATAAGTGTAGAATTCTGTGAAGTGATGTTGTAGCCAGGTGTCAGTGAACAGCGATGTAATATCACAAAAGCCACTGGAGAAAATACTGAGCATATCATAACTGGAAGAAAACCCAAAGGGACTGAGTCTGGACAAGTATTTGAAAACATACAACCCAAATTCAGAAATTAAAGCAGCGATTCCTACAACAATTATGTAGGTAATCAACATAATGAAAGCTAAAACGGGTGAAACACCGCATTCTGCAACCCTAGACTGAGCCTTTTGACCTCCTCAAATAGCACAACATTCTCGGGATCTTCCGGCGCCTCAATCAGGCCTCTGATCAAGCATTCTCTCAAACTGAAGGATTGGTACAAAGTGTTGATATTCTAACACAATTCTTCCCCACTTGTACTACCAAAGCCTGGCTCTGTCCTGGACTTCTTCACTTCTGCCCGGATCTTGAGATCATCTATTTCAGCCTGAGCTTCCTGTAATAGCTTCTGACTTTCTTCCAAACTATCCTGGTAACTCCGTCGCTGAGCATGTGCAGCTTTCAATTCTTCATCTGAGGTCTTGGCTTTAGCTTCCAATTCTTCGACCTTAGCTTTAAACTCTTCCTCTACCTTGGCCTGGCGCTTCTGTTCATCGGCCCATTTTTGTTGCCATAAGGTAATAGCCTCATTAGCCTCCTTCAAAGACTTCTTGAGATTCTGGCGCTCTCTGGAATTATTCTTATCAATTAAGCCCCGTCTTTGGAAATAATTCAGCCTCCCTTCGAGTTCTTCTTTCCTGCTTTTAGCATCTTCTCAGCAATGTGGACTCTTTCTTCCAACCCTCTATTATCAAATGCAGCTTTCTGATACAGGCTGGTGACATCCGCATTCTCAACCCTGAGTTCGTGAACTAAAGCTCCCATCTTTTGGAATTCTTCAATTGGCACTGAGGTCCTTGGTTCCACTACCTTGGGATATAACGGAGGCTCGACAGAGAATGGAAACAATGTAATGGCTACCCGGTGCTTCAGCCACTCAGTATAAGAAGGATAAGTCGTAGGATCAGGTCTCCCAAACTCCATCTTACCTTTCTTAACCCGAGTGTTCCAGGCTTCAGCAATAGAAAATGACACCTGTTCGTTATCTTTAGCAAGATAAAACAAGGTTTTAGCCATATATTTTTCCAACGGAGGTTCTTTTAATGCATATCCAAACTGCTTCAGCGCTAGGATAGAATTGTAGTTGATTCCTCCCCTCCTTCCTACCAGAGGCACATTTGGAAAAGCTCCACAACTAATAAGAATGGGTATACCCACCATATCTTTCCGATGCCACCAGACTATATCTTCAGCCGTTAAACCCATCAGCCTCTTGGAGCACTTAATAGTTCCTCTGAGACCCACAAAAGATCCTGTCTTTGGCAAATGTCTATAAAACCAAGCATGGAACAAGGGAGCACAGTATACTACCAATCTTCCTCGTTTTTTCTCATTCTTGTAATGCACGGAATGGTACACATCACCCAACAAAGTTAGGATTGGATTTTTCTTGACAAAGATACTGATTGCATCCATATCAATAAATCCAACTATATTCGGAAACAGACAAATTCTGTACACACAAAGAGCTAAGATTGCATTAGAGGTAACCAAATCACCATCAGCAAAACTCTTCTTTGCTTCTTCAATCAGAAAGTTCAGATGGAACCCTTTACAGCCCTCCTTTTCCTTAACATTATCTTTAACCACAGATACTCTTAAATGAATAGCCTCTGCAATGACATTGTCAGGAATAACATTCTTTGAACAGTAGTGAGGAGGAGTATCTTTGACATAAATCTTCAGAATATCAAAGAACTCTTCCAAAGTATGTACCAGCAGATAATCATTGAATGTGAAGCAACGGAGCTGGGGATCATAAAACTATAAGAGAGTGTGCAGGGTATCATGCTGATCTGGAGTAAGAGGGCTCACATAACTCAAGATGTTCCCAAACCTCTTTCTGAACTTATCCAGTTGGTTACTGTCCATCAAATCTGTCAATTCTCTGATCTGTCCCACTTTAGGCTTCGGAAACCAATAATGCACATTATTCTTTCTTGGAGGACCTTCCATCTGACATGGAGAAAATACCCACCGGAATCGGAAACAATACTGAGACCTGGGAAAGAAAAGCATAAAATTTTAATGATGTATGCAATGAGATGCAGCTAGGCATGTGATCAGAGCCAGAATCTACAGTGTCAGTGCAATAACTGTGAAGAGCCAAGTGTCTGTGTAGCATCATATCAAGAATATCAAACCCAAGCACTAGTAAAGAACCAGATCCAGAATACCAGAACAAAGTACCCAAATCACTGATCATATGAGAACCACACAAAAGGGTAGGTAGAAGGTCAAGGCTACCTACAAACCTGTAAACATTCCCCCCAATCTCACAGGTGTGTTCTAAAAGGTAGGATCCTCATATTCAGATCCCGGAACGAGAAGCAAAAGCACATTCATCCCGTAGGATACAATGCTATCTCCAAACAAAGAGATCGTCATCTGATTCACCACAAAATAAAGGCCATCCTATGCAAGTTCCAGAGTGGGCCCTCGGGTGCGAATGGGTTTGCCACAGAATGTGGGCTGCCACTGTCACCACTAAAGAGGGATGTTTCCACTAAGGTCCTCAATGATCGGTCACCAGATGCACATAACCCTCAAAGTCATACCCTGAATGAGGAAGACCCTCAAAGCAAGATAATCCTAAGAAAGTCGCACTCTGGCTGTGGAACTCACAACTACTCCCATGGCTAAATACCATGAGAGCTCTGTGACTGTCCACTCTAAATCCTAAAGTACACTCGAGCCTAGGTAATGGGCTCATCTCACAGTAACAATTCCATCCCGACAAAGGAAACCAGGCAGTCTATAATATATGATGCATGATATAAATAAAATGCAATAAAGGCGGTAAAGTAAAGCGATAAAGCTGTAAATAAAAGCAGTAAAGCTATACTAAAGCAAAACAAAGTAAACACCCAATAAGCAGTAAATAAACAAGCGCTAGGAGAGACTCGCATCGGGGATGGACCAGCAACAGGTCAACCGTCCCCAGCAGAGTCGCCAACTGTCGCTCCCGGGATTTTCATCTAGGTACAAACGCAAAAGTGGCGCGGAAGGAAGAAAGAAGAGTCGCCAGCCAGGCATTTTTATCCCAAAGAAAGGGAAAGGTAATGCTGCACAAACCCGGGAGAAAGGAAAGAACGAGGTCTCGCGAACCAAAGAGAAAGGGTAAGGGAGTCGGTTACGTGAAGCGAAGGTTATCGCACCCCTCCACGTCCGTCGTACTCGACGGGATCCACGCTTGAAGTACTGCTCAAAGGGTGATAGAAAAGATACTGGAAATGGAATGGAAAGAGAACGGGAAACAAATGTAGGGAAAATAAAAGAAGTGCTCGAATGGGCCCTACCCCACTGCCTACGTATCTCATCAGGAACATGAGAATCAGAGCGACGTAGTTCCCCTGTCTAAGGGAAAACTGTTTGTGTTTTTTTTAGGGAACGGCTAATGTTCTAGCTCAGGTGTTGTAGGCTCGCTGAATCGAGTGCGTTACCGTATTGCAAGAGAACGAGGAGAAGCACGTTCGTACGTTGAGAGTGAGTGAGGTGAGAAGAGAATTCCCGAAGGAAAGACGTTATTATTTGTTTGAAGTGTTTTAGAAGTTTTTTTATTTGAAGTGTTTTGCATAGGTAAGTGTACCTAAGTCTTTTTCAATGGAATGTGCATCTCATGCATCATTCCAAAATGAAATGCTGATGAAGTACACTAAGTATGAGGAAGATCCCCAAACTTACTTCCAAAGGTAAAGGCTTAAGTACACTAGCCTATTTCCTTTATTAAATGTTTTTGTTGTTTTTAAATGAAGAAGTATTTTTGGTTTTGTTGGTGAAACCACTTCATGTTAAAGACTTGTACATCATGCTAGAAAACCTACAACACATTCCAAGATGGAATGTATGAAAGCCCACCCCCCCCCCCCCCCCCCCATGGAATAAGGCTCATGACACATGAAGATGTTTCAACCTTTATTAGGTGTTTTGAAGTTGTTTTGAGATGAGAAAAGAGAGACTCAAAAGAAACAAAGGTAAAGACTAAAAGGGGACTAAGACTCACCCTAATGCTATCATGCTTGGATGTTCCTAATGGGTTAGTATGGTTTTAGAAGCCTAAGTCTAAAAGAAGAGAGAAGAAGAACAAGTTCTAACTTACTTCAAAGATTGAAGTTAAGTTAAGAACACAAGGGGATGAAATAAGTGAACAAAGAAAGCATTGAAATGCTTATCACAATCACACATTGAAAACTTTAAAAGATAAGAAATGAGGTTATATGTGAGTGCACACCCACACACTTGACTTACCATTAGCCCCTGAAAATGTTAGCAAAACAACATACAAGTAAAGAAATAAGGAGAGAAGAATAAGTAAAGATCAAACAAGTTAGGAACTAAGGAAGAAGGATCCTAAAGGTGTGAAGAAAATTCTACACAAAACAACATATCATGCTATCCAAATAAGAAAATTAAATGGAAGGAAACAATGAAAAAATCAACAATTACAACTCATAAGTGCAATGCAGTAGTAAAATCTATCATCATGTACCAAACAGCAATTAACAGCACATGTTCAGCCTAAAAAATGGGTGTAAAAAGCAAATAGCAGCACATACAACAGCATATATGTGTATGGACAGCAATGAAAAATCAGGGACATCATGCACTCACAAATGATTCATTCATAAAAGAACAAGCATGCTTCAAGCCTTGCACATTATTCAATCAAACATGATCACAATCACACCATAAATCATGGTAAACAATTCTTGAAATCACCATGGAATAATGCACATTGTAAGAGAATACACATTATTAAGCATGTGAACAAATTAAAGCAAATGTGCACCTATTGAAATAGAAAGCAAATGAACATGCACATAACAATTCCAGCAACACAAGCATCAATTAACAATTAACAAGCTCAACGTGTGTGCATTATGTGATCATTACATCAATTAATCAACAACGCAAACATAAACATTCATCGATTAACAATAAAAAACCGTGTGTCGAAAAATCATGCTCATGCAATAGTGTGAAGTGAAACAGCTCAAGAATAGTCCACAAATCATCAACATATCAATCCATGAAGTTTAGACATGCAAGAGATCTCAAACAAGCAAGAAAATGCAAGAAAAACACAATCTGCTTCAGTGGTAATCGATTACTCACATAGGGTAATCGGTTACTCAGTTGAAAATTGGATAAAAACGTGAAGATAAGGCAGAGTAATCGATTACCCTGTTAGACTAATCGATTACCACTGAAACAGAGGCAGAAATTCAACTTTGAAAAGCACTTTTCAACAGCAAATCACTTATCTAAACATCCAAATGATCATGTAAACAATCATGCACGAAAATTGAGTTCAATCACAGCAATCAAGCATCAATTAGATCCAACAATCATCAACGTCAAGAATCAAATTCAAGCGCCAGGGATCCAAATCAAAAATCACCAAAGATCTACATCGAATAAGTTACAAGTAAGCTAAATCTAGTATAGATTTGAGGAAAACCAACCTACAAAGCGGAGATTTGCTTTGGTAATTGTTGCAAAGTGATCTTGGTGCGGAAAATTAAAGAAAACCAGAGATTCCTCGATTAGTAGCCGAAACGCGTCGAAACCGAGCAAAGTCGCGAAAAATCACTGAGATCGAACTTGCACCATAATAAATGGTGTGAAACCCTTGGATTGAAGTAGAGTAATCTGAACTTCCAGAAATCCAACCAAAGAAAGCCAAATGATGGAGTTTGAGCTCAAGAATTAATCACTTTTCAATGTGAAAAGTGATTATCCTTCAAGAAACAAGAGCTTTTTGTGAGGGTTTGGAAGAGAGAATTGAGAGTGCAATGTGTGAAATTTGGTGAAAAATGGTGAATCCCTTAAAATTGAGTGAAGGATTTCTTATATAGACTTTAGGTTTGGAATGTGGGAGGTTTGGGATTAGCTTTGGACTTAGCTTTGGGTTTGGAGCTAGGGTCGGAGTTAGTTAGAGTCAACTCACCGAGTCAAGGTAGTTAACTCGGTTAGTTTGGATCAACTCGGTAATAATCCCAAGGTGAATTTCAACATCCAAAGGTGGAGATGCTTGGAAAACAAGGAATTACAACTGGTGTATGGGCGTGTGACTTGGTCTGCAAGCAAGGCCTTGGTGCCTATGGAGTTTCAGTGTGAGACCACCACGTTTGAGCCCTCATATGATCTCCATAACTTGTTCAAATGAGAAAATGCCCAACATCAAAGTTAAAGAGGACATAGAGATGAACAACTTTGATGTTCAACAATTTTTTATTTGAAGCCTTCTTGATGGAGAAAACTAGCTTGACATTTTGTACACCAAGTGTTTGACGAAATTATGGCCTGTAGGCCTGAATCTGCCTTGCCATGACTTGAAATTTGCCTTGATTTTACCAAACTTTGATTGATCATAACTCCCTCAATTTTGATCCAATGGAAGAGTTCTTGGTATGGATTTGAAGCTTGGAATGTGATCTTTAATTGGCTCAACTTGGGCCTGAAGTTTGAAGCTTTTATCATGAAGACATAATGCCTTGAAGTTTAGTACAAAATGATCCAAACTTGCCATTTTTGGAAACCCTAAGTTTCTAAAAATGGAAACTTTGTACCATTCTTGATTTTTGATTATTCCTCCATCATTTCTTGATCAAATCTTGTCCAATGAACATATGTGACTTGAATTTCATGACTTTGACCTAAAAAGTCAGGAGTTGACTTTTTCCACTGCATAGTTGACTCTTCCCCAAATTTCTTAATTCTCAAGCAACGGATCAATTGAACCTCTTCTGAAATGAGCCAATGGGCAATCTTCCATCCTTAGATACTTGATATCATGTAGAAAACATTGAGATCAAGTTTGAACCAAAATTTCATCAGGAGACTGCTTGAATCCAAAACCCTAATTTTGACTGCTTTTGATAGGAGATGATGAACTGTCCAATTTTCTTGATGAATTCCCATCTTCCAATAACTTGTGAGATCAAATGAGATAATATATGATATAAGAGACCCTTGAGGCTTATTTGAAGACCCTTGGCTCTAACTCTCTTGCCTGGATATTCAAAACTGTGAAAACCACTGATCACATGCCCTATGCTGAATGCAAAGATGAATGCTTTATTTTTCTATGATTTGAATGTAATGCAATGCAATGAAAGCACATGCGAAATGATATGAAAAATGAGAGGGCAAATTTTGGGCTATGACACAATGCACCGACCACTTTTCAACGGTGTGTGCAAGCTATCTTTTCTGATCTTATTGAGAAGACCATAGAAGTCTTCATGGATGACTTCTCCATTTTCAGGGCTTTTTTTTTAGTTATGCTTGAAAATTTTGGAAACCGTTTTAGAGAGGTGTGTAGAAACGAATCTGGTTCTTAATTATGAAAAGTGAAATTTCATGGTTACAGAAGGAATTGTGCTTGGCCACAAAGTCTTCCCAAAGGCCATGAAGTTGACCAAGTAAAGCTTGAAGTCATAGAGAAGTTGTCACCACCAACAAATGTGAAGGGAATCTGAAGTTTCCTTGGTCACGCGGGATTTTACCGGAGATTCATCAAAGACCTCTAAAAAATTGGAAGACGTTTGAGAAATTTGCTCAACAAAGATAAGTATTTTCTCTTTGATGATGATTGTTTAAAAGCTTTTAAAATTTTGAAAGAAAAATTGATCACCGCACCCATAATCATAGCTCCAAATTGGACTCTCAATTTTGAATTAATGTGTGACGCAAGTGATTATGCGGTTGGTGCGGTGCTTGGCCAAAGAAAGACAAAATGTTTTCATGCCATACATTATGCGAGTAAGGTTTTAAATGAAGCTCAAGTGAATTATGCGACAACAGAAAAAGAATTACTTGCAATAGTGTATGCTCTTGAGAAATTTGGTCTTACCTTATGGGTTCGAAGGTCGTGGTGTACACTGACCATTCGGTGATTAAGTATCTTCTCACCAAACCGGATTCAAAGCAAAACTTATCCGGTGGATTCTTTTATTGCAAGAATTTGATTTAGAAATTCGCAATAAAAAGGGTTCTGAAAACTTGGTGGCGGATCACTTATCCCGCTTGGTCAATGTGGAAGTGACAAATCAAGAAAGTGAAGTAAGAGAAGAATTTCCCAATGAAAACTGTTTATGGTCTAAGTTAGACTTTGGTTTGCAGATTTTTCCAACCACAAGGCAACCAGATTAATACCGGAAGATCTAACTTGGAACCAAAAGAGGAAATTCTTGTCGGATGCAAATTTTTATGTGTGGGATGAACCTTACCTTTTTAAACTTGGTAGTGATAATCTCTTGAAAAGGTGTGTTATAAGTGAGGAATCTAAAAGCATTCTTTTCAACTTTCACAATTCTTCGTATAGAGGTCATTATGGCTTGAGGATGACAACGAAAGTCCTCCAATCGGGCTTTTATTGGTCGCCTTTGTTTAAAGATGCAAACCTGCATGCGAAGAATTGTGATATTTATCAAAGAAGTGGCTGAATTGGAAAACGATATGAGATGCCCTTACAAAGTATGTTGGAAATTGAAGTTTTTGATTGTTGGGGTATAGATTTCGTTGGACCACTTCCTTCATCTTTTTCCAACGAATACATTTTGGTAGCGGTTGATTATGTTTCGAAGTGGGTGGAAGCAATAGCTTCACAAAAGGCTGATGGTAAAACGGTAATTAAATTTTTAAAGAAAAACATTTTTTTCCCGTTTGGCACGCCTCGAGTGTTAATTAGTGATGGCGGGTCGCACTTTTACAATGCACCACTTGAAAAAGTTTTGGAACACTATGGTGTAAAGCATAAAGTGGCAACCCCTTACCACCCACAAACGAATGGTCAAGCCGAGGTTTCGAATAGAGAAGTGAAGAGAATTCTTGAAATGACCTTGTCAAGTTTGAGAAAGGATTGGTCTCAAAAGCTTGATGAAGCTTTGTGGGCATATCGTACCGCTTGCAAAGCTTACATTGGTTTAACTCTGTTTCAAATGGTTTACGACAAAACTTGTCATTTACCGGTTGAAATGGAGCATAAAGCTCTTTGGGTGTCAAAATTGTTGAATTTTGATCCTAACTTGGCCGGTGAGAAAAGAAAAATCCAAATTCATGAATTGGAGGAAATGGGGCACAATGCATATAATTCAAGCAAGCTTTACAAAGGAAAGGTCAAAGTTTATCATGACAAGAAGGTCCGTCAAAAAGAATTTCAAGCTGGCCAAATGGTGCTTCTTTTCAATTCTCGGTTAAAGCTTTTTCCAGGAAAGTTGAAATCTAAATGGTCGGGACCATTCTTGATCAAGGAAGTAAAGCATTATGGTGCAACTGTGTTAGAGGATCCAAAGACAAAAGAAAACTAGATTGTTAATGGACAAAGGTTAAGAATTTACCTTGGAAGTGAAGTTCATCGCGAAATTTGCGTCGTTTCTCTTGGTGATTCGTAAAGTCACCATGGACCGTCGAGCTCAAACGATGCTAAACAAAGCGCTTGTTGGGAGGCACCCCAACGTTGTAAGTATTTTTTTTTATGTTTTAAGTGTTTAATCGTGTGGAAAAAATAGTTTGAATAGGGTGAAAACAAAACATCCTTGCAACAACAAAAATTTTGTTTCTAGTGTAATTCGTCGGGCGAATTTTGAGTTTTTAGGCTCAACTTGCGAAACGAAAGCGGAGTAATAAAAGAATTTACTTAACTTGGAATGAGTTGTTACTCCCTTTGAGATGTCACCGAGAATGTTGTCGATGGGATGGTCTTTGGAAGACTTCTAAGCTGGAGGAAGGTTATTTTTTATAGACGAATGATCCTCCTCACTCTTCACGGGTTGGTGATCTTTTTCCTCCTCAACTTGCACTGCTTCAGGTTGATCAGTCCCTTTATCAGTGTCCTTGAGTATGTCTTCTGAAGATAGGCCTGCACCATGAAAAGAACTACCTTTTCCGACATTTTTCGGATAAGACTCATCAAAAATAACATGAATCGACTCCTCAACAGTAAGTAACCACTTTACTAGACTGAGAGTATCCAAGAAAAATACCCCCGTCGGCCTTAGCATCAAACTTACCAAGTGTCTCTTTACCATTACTCAACACGAAACACTTACAACCAAAAACGTGAAGGTGAGATACGTTGGGCTTTCTCCCTTTTAAAAGCTCATACGATGTTTTGTTTAGAATAGGACGGATGAGCACCCTATTGAAAACGTAACAAGCCGTACTTATGGCGTCGGCCCAAAAGTATTTTGGAAGTCCACTCTCATTGATCATAGTCCTTCCTAATTATTCCAAAATTCTGTTTTTACGTTCCACAACCCCGTTTTGTTGAGGGGTACGTGGTGCGGAAAAATTATGATCAATCCCATGACTTTCACAAAATGCTTCAAAAAGATGATTTTCGAACTCACCCCCATGATCACTTCTAATTGATATAATGTTTGTGTTCAATTTGTTTTGGGAAAACTTGGCAAATTTTTCATAATCCAAAAAAGTATCACTCTTGCTTGCTAAGAAAATAGTCCAGCAAAACCTAGAAAAGTCATCGACTATCACAAAACCATAATAGTTACCACCTAGGCTTTTAATCTTAGATGGTTCAAAGAGGTCCATATGGAGGAGCTCAAGGGGTCTCGTAGTTGAAACAATGTTTTTAGATTTAAACGAGATCCTTGTTTGCTTCCCCATTTGACACGCATCATATAGTGATCCTTTGTGAATTTGATTTTGGGCAAGCCGATCACTAGGTCTTTAGAAACTATTTTATTAAGCAAATCAAATTGACATGCGCCAACCGTCTATGCCATAACCATGAATCTTCACTCATGGTGACTAGACACTTGTCGCTACTCAACGATACCTCATTCAAGTCTAGCATATAGACGTTATTGACCCTCAAGCCTTTAAACACATCCTTTTTATCACTATTTTCAATTATGCAACAATCCTTTGAAAAAGATACTTTATAGTCCTTGTCACATAATTGGCTAATGCTTAAAAGGTTATGTTTAAGGCCCTCAACAAGGAGCGCATCAAAGATAGTAGTAGATGAGGGATTACCTACACTACCTTTGCCAAGTATTTGTCCCTTGTTGTTGTCTCCGTAGGTAACAAACCCCTTTTTCTTCACCACAAAGTCGATGAAAAGAGATATGTCTCCTGTCATATGTCTTGAGCAGCCACTATCTAGAACCATCTTCTTTCCATGGTCTCAAGACGTTGTACCTACATAGTCAATCAAGGGAAATAGGTACTCAATTCTTATTGGGTCCTTGTTGTGAGTGAAAATAGGATTGCATTTGGGCAACCATTGATAAGCTCTTTTAGGAACCAAAAACCTCCTAAAGTGACACTTAGCAATGGTATGACCCCTTTTGCAATAATATAAGCAAGTAAGGTTAACATGAGAATCACTTTTGCTAGGTTGATTTCTAATCACATAAGTATATTTTTGATATGGATTAATCATGCTTTTCTTAAAGTGTGATTTATCAATAGCAAAAGTCATTTTTGGTAGAGCCCTGTCAACCTTGGCCTTAAGAGTTCTAACCTCTTTTTGCCAAATGTGATAAATATTGCAACCAAAATTTAACCACTTACTTTTGTCTTCCACAACATCTACCTTTGTTACTTCCACCATGGACTTTTTGAGAGCCTCTAATTCCTTTTCAAAATCGGAGATCTTTTGCTCCAAATGAGAAAATATTTGTTTATTTGAAGCTAACCGTTTAAAGGCTTCCTTGGCCTCATGGTGTAGAGTATCAAACGCACGTTGTAGTTCAGAATAAGACATTGAATTAGAGTTATCGTACTTAGAGTGTCTCACCTTTTTGTTCTTTTTCTTTTGGAGAGTGGAAAGGCAAAGGTTGACGGATTCTCCTTTGTCACTTAAACTTTTAGCACTAGATGATTCACTATCGCTTTCCCAAGCGATATAGGCTCTTCTAGGTTTAGATTGTTTCTTCTCTTAATGGCTTTTGTCCTTACCTTTGTCCTTCGTCAACAATGGACAGTCCGGCTTATAGTGGCTGACTTTTCCACAATTATAGCAAGATGCCTTAGTTTTTCCACTCTTTTTGTCTTCATTCTTGGAAGACCTTGATTGTTTACGAAAGTTGACGAGGTTTTTCTCCGAATGTTGAATACTATTTTTCTTGATATAGCGATTATATCGCTTCACAAATAATCCCATGTCTTTATTCGAATCCTCTTCCTCGTCATCACTAGATTCACTCTCACTTAACTCATATGCGGAGGACTTTGAACTAGAAGTCTTTAGAGCTATCGACTTCTTTTCCGCTTCTTTGGTCTTGTACTTTTCCTTCTTCCCTCTTTTCTCAAATTGGTCTAAGCTTATGAGCACTTACTCATGTTCCTCGAGCTTCCCAAACAATGTTGTGATGTCTAACGTCATTAGGTCATTTGTAACACCCCAATTCCCATCGCGGATAAATAATACATAAATAAATCAGAGTAAATAAAAATTTATTTCTTAGACAGAAACAAGGATGCCACATTTAAAGAAAGAAAACACAATCCCTGCTCATAAATTTGATACATAACACAAAATGGAATAAACATAAAAGGGAAACTTTTTCCAACAAAAGGAACGTTCAATTATAGAATAAAGCGGAAAGATCCATAACTAACTTGTTTTACAAAATAAATTGTTTTATAACATCAAAATATTCATAGAAAGGTAATACAAAATAGATCCAACAAATGTATACATATATAACAAAAGCGTTCCCCGACTCCCTTGTTACGTATCAGAGCAGACAGACCGACAAAAGGGTGGAGAACTAATCTTCATAAAAGCCTCCAAGATACTAATCTGTAATTGTCTCATAGAGCAACAAACCACAGCAGAAGGGTGAGAAATAACAACTAAATCAAGATTGCATAATAATATACAAACATATAAAAATTCACATGCATAATTAATCTCACCACAAGCATCACATATTAATACATATAGCATGCCCCAGATACATAACATATTTCTAATAATTCAACAACATAGCATATATCAATTATACCAACATAATCACATATTCGCACATCAGGCATACCAAAGTTATAACATATGGAAACACACCACCACATCACGTATATTCCTATATATAGCATACCATAAAGAAATAATACAATCATTGTAATGTACAACATCCCCACAAAACAAAGCATATGTCTATACATAAAACATATCATCCATAACACAAATGCATATCAAATCACCAATGCTATCACGAGCTCAACACATAATAAATCCATTCATGATTTATGCAAATTCACAGAGACCGACACAACGACTCTATGAAATGCAATGCGGGTACCATCCATCCATCATTCTCATCATTAATTCACTCAGGAATTATTGGAATCATCGCTTGTTACTTAGTGTAACTCCCCGTCGGGCAAACGATGTTCCCCGTCGCTTTAGGTCCTCTTTGTATAAGGCACACGACGTTTATGGATCACTTTAGGTCCTCTTTGTATAAGGCACACGATCCGATCGCATTAGGTTCTCTTTGTATAAGGCATACGATCATCTATAATGTCTCTTTAGATCCTCTTTGTATAAGGTACACGACCGTTACAGCAGATTCCCTCTGGAATCGTTTCGTCACTCACACCCCACAAGGGCACACGACATCACAAGATACATATCATGATTCTTGGCATACAATGACTCATGACAATCCAATGCATACATATAAACAACCATGTGAACCATCTCAACATCAATAATCATGCATTGCAATCAAACCCAAAACAATGCATTTATTTGCCATAAGACCACAAACCATCATCACAACATTGAATTTCACATAAACAATGCATTCCATCATAATCCACAAACCACAACAATTAGCATTTTAGCATATACATTCATATCAATTCACATCAAGAACTACTCGCCATCAACCACAACAAACCTACAATCATACAATGATACTCACAACACTAGGATTCATGCCACGAAGGCTACCCACAACAACATACATTAATACCATACATTTGTATTTCAATTCAACCATGTATACTTCCTTTAGGCCACAAACAACCACGACAAATTATCACATGCTTCAACATCATATAAACCACATAAAAGCTCCACGTTATATAACAATAGCACAACACACGGTAAAACACCAACCGCACACATTTAACGCGATAAAAACCCGACAACCCGACACTTTTACAAAACCATGACTTAAATAAATCATCTACTGACCTCCAAACCATTTTTAATATAAAGAATATTTTACTAGCTTTCCAACGCTTCGAACGGCGGCCAAAACGGACTTACGGTTTGAAAGTTATAGGTTTTCAAAGTTTTTCACAATTTTTACATTGGTTAATCGATTAACCTTATATTAACTATATTTGGTTAATCGATTAACGTTGTAGCAGAAGCTGAAAAACCTGCGTTTTTTGACACAAAAACTCTCCAAAAACCTCTCAATCATACAAACAAGTAATCTCGACTAAATCCTATCATTTCCCGACTATTCTACGCGAACTATTCCGCATTCTAACCGTTAAAACATCGATTCTAATCAATTGTTCATCAATTTATCAAATGTAAAAATATTATAAAAATAAGAAAACATTCAAACAATCACACACATATACATATACAATCACAATATAATCTAAACTTCTCACCCTTACCTGATTAATCGAAGTTCAAGCTTTGATTTGGATGTTTTCTTCTATCCCAAGTTTTCCTCTTCTTTTCCCTTCTCTTCCTTTCTCTCTTCTCTTTTTCTTTCTCTCTATTTTTTCTTTAAACTCTCTTTTCTTTCTTTCTTATAATAACAAATATATAAACCCCTAAAAAGACTATTTTACCCCTCAGCTCAAATATCTCGCAAACGCTCTCTAAAGGCGATAAAACATAATAACGATGAAAAATAATATTGTCAAATAAAAGTCAAGAATAAAATAATATAAAAACAAAAATAATTAAATCGACTCGATTAAATAATTCAGACAAAACGGGGCGTTATAATTCTCCCCCACTTAGACATTTTCGTCCTCGAAAATATAACTGATACGAACAACTCCGAATACGACTCTCACATCCGACTAACAAACTATCATGCCAACAAAAGGCACACCACGAATAACACAAACTGACAAACCATCTTGCTAACAGCAGCTACAACAACGACGACAACTACAACGACAAGATGCAATGCCCATACAATGCACTTGACGATCAACTCACGACTCAAAGAAAACCATGTTACCAACACCCAGGTAACACTCCCCTAATCTCCCACACAGGGATTAACCACACGCACTCGAACCAACACCATGGAAACGAGGCAACAACAAAGACAAGAACCTAAAGTCCCACGACACAACATCGTCTCAACAACATCAACAAAACCTGAATACCAAACATAACATCAATACAACAACGTTGTGATTTACCCATCAAACATGTAACTAATACATCCATTTACATATTAGTACATGATTAATATTGGAACCTTCCACCTATCACTTCCAATATAGAACATCCCACGGTCTCATCATTCCTACCGTTTTCCACTGTTCAACCTATGAACTCTTACAAGTCACACACCAGACACAAGTCTCTGAACTTCTCAAATAATTCTAACTCCCTGACCATCAAAACAGACATGTATAAAAACTTTCGACTTAACTCATCACGCACGAAATTAACTTTACCAATAGGATAATTCCAGCTAAAGTCATAACTCATCACAAATTCCCACCATCCTTGATGTCTCATACTATATTCCTTCCGACCAAACAGGTACTCAATATTCTTGTGATTACTAAACACTTCGAACTTAGAACCATAAAGATAATACCTCCAAATTTTCCAACACAATACAACCGCAACCAATTCCGAATCTTGAATAGTATAGATCCTTTTATGAATCCTCAATTGTCGTAAAGCATAAGCTACGACTTTACCCTCTTGCATTAACACACTGACTAAACTCATCAAAGACACACCACAATACCTCACAAACGGTTTATTAGGATCACACAGAATCAAAACTGGAGCCGTAGACAACTTCTACTTCAGCTCTCTGAAACTTTCCTTACAACGAACATCCCACAAACGAATTACTTTTTGCAAGTCAGCCGAAGTAACGAAAATGCTAACTTGAAAAAACCTTCCATAACCTCCGGTAATAACCAACTAAAGTCCAAAAAGATTCTAATCTCCTTAACCAACTTCGGAGCCTCTCATTGTAGAACTGCATCTACTTCCGATGGATCCATAACCATACTCTCATCTGAAATCTCATTCGAATAACTTAGCATAAAACTTCGTCTCTTTTCAACACTTGTAATTCAATTCTCAAACACTCTACCTGTTCTTCCTCTGAGTTCATAACAGATCCGAATATCCTCAATCAAGACCACTACGAACTTATCCAAATTCACGGCACAATCAAATCGGCCACTGGTAGAAAAACCATTTTTATAAGAAAGAACATCTCCTTAGCTTTTCAACGGTACAAGGAACGTCCTGATCCGAGTTACGGATCAAAAGTTATGGATTTTAGAAAAAAAAATAGTTTTATTTTTGCTCCAGATCGCGCTAAGCGGGCTCCACCCCGCGCTGAGAGCGCTCCTCACTGCCTGGAGAGGTTGCAAATTCTCCATACCGCGCTAAGCGGGCATATACGCGCTAAGCGGGCACTGCGATATTCAGAAAAATAAACCCTTCGACCTTCCTTCCCAAAATTCACCATTTTCATCTCAAATCAATTCCAAACAGCAAAACAAGTATCAACAACCAACCAAAAAGAACTCTTAATATCAATATTACATCCACACATAAGGGTTTTCTCAAGATTTCCATTAATGCTCTAAAACTCCAAAGACTCCAAACCTCACCAGAACTCTAAGTTTTTGCTTTCCATAGTCTCAATACCATTATACACATCATGCTTGTTATTCCGTTCAATCATCCATCCTTTTTGTTATTAACAATACTGAAGCTCTCCAAGACGACACACTTGGCCTCATAATTCTCCTTTCCAGTAAATCTTCCAACTGCTCTATCAGTCCGGGTACTTCTAATGCTAACATCCAATATTCCATCTGGAAATACATCTGAAAATCACGCACAACTGGCAGCCCATCACTGTGGCCTTTTCGTCAATTTCTAGAAAACTATCATCACAAACATAACAAACATCTTAGTTTCATCTCCTAAGAGTTTTTCTACTTACTTAGCATATATAAACCTCAACTATTCTCCTTCGTCCAATTTAAGTTCGCTCTATACTCTCTGAGAAGCAGCTATTAATAATACCCAATCATTCTCCCTCAGAGACATTCCAACTTGACCAACATACAAAAACCTCGAATCCGCTTCACCTTCAGATATAAAAATCTTCATTGACTCGACAAAACAATCCGTAATCATTTTCTTAATTCCAAACAATTCATTGCACACACTATCAAAGCCGGAAAGACACGTCTATTCCATCCAACATAATTTTGTATACTATCAACAAGAGATTAAGGGTGATCAGTTCCTCAATTTGTCAATAGACAACCGACAATCATGATGGGGCATAAACCGTCTTTACCAAACTATAATAGCATTTCTCGCATCTTGTGCACAAACTACCTAAGGCACACATCCTTAGTTGACATAAACCTTACCTCCGCATTCCCTCCGGAATCGGGAACAACACTGTCCAAACAACACTTACAATCTTGCAACCAACGACACACTGAGCCAATGCTCCACACCTGAAGCAACTTGGAGAAGTAACAACTTCTCCCCCACTTATCTCATTCTAAATCCTGAAGACAAAGGACTAGAAAACCAGAAAGCACTGACAGTATTTCACACACATATCACATACTAAGGGACAAACAACATCGACAGTATTCAACTGTCATGCCACACAGACTCAACAACTTGGCCGGACGGACCGACCTGTTCTGATACCACTAACGTAACACCCCAATTCCCATCGCGGATAAATAATACATAAATAAATCAGAGTAAATAAAAATTTATTTCTTAGATAGAAACAAGGATGCCACATTTAAAGAAAGAAAACACAATCCCTGCTCATAAATTTGATACATAACACAAAATGGAATAAACATAAAAGGGAAACTTTTTCCAACAAAAGGACAAAAGGAACGTTCAATTATGGAATAAAGTGGAAAGATCCATAACTGACTTGTTTTACAAAATAAATTGTTTTATAACATCAAAATATTCATACAAAGGTAATACAAAATAGATCCAACAAATGTATACATATATAACAAAAGCGTCCCACGACTCCCGTGTTACGTATCAGAGCAGACAGACCGACAAAAGGGTGGAGAACTAATCTTCATAAACGCCTCCAAGATACTAATCTGTAATTGCCTCATAGAGCAACAAACCACAACAGAAGGGTGAGAAATAACAACTAAATCAAGATTGCATAATAATATGCAAACATATAAAAATTCACATGCATAATTATTCTCACCACAAGCATCACATATTAATACATATAGCATGCCCCAGATACATAACATATTTCTAATAATTCAACAACATAGCATATATCAATTATACCAACATAATCACATATTCGCACATCAGGCATACCAAAGTTATAACATATGGAAACACACCACCACATCACGTATATTCCTATATATAGCATACCATAAATAAATAATACAATCATTGTAATGTACAACATCCCCACAAAACAAAGCATATGTCTATACATAAAACATATCATCCATAACACAAATGCATCTCAAATCACCAATGCTATCACGAGCTCAACACATAATCAATCCATTCATGATTTATGCAAATGCACAGAGACCGACACAACAACTCTATGAAATACAATGCGGTACCATCCATCCATCATTCTCATCATTAATTCACTCAGGAATTATTGGAATCATCGCTTGTTACTTAGTGTAACTCCCCGTCGGGAAAACGATGTTCCTCGTCGCTTTAGGTCCTCTTTGTATAAGGCACACGACGTTTATGGATCGCTTTAGGTCCCTTTGTATAAGGCACACGATCCGACCGCTTTAGGTCCTCTTTGTATAAGGCAAACGATCGTCTATAATTTCGCTTTAGGTCTTCTTTGTATAAGGCACACGACCGTTACAGCAGATTCTCTCTGGAATCGTTTCGTCGCTCACACCCCACAAGGGCACACGACATCACAAGATGCATATCATGATGCTTGGCATACAATGACTCATGACAATCCAATGCATACATATATACAACCATGTGAACCATCTCAACATCAATAATCATTCATTGCAATCAAACCCAAAACAATGCATTTATTTGCCATAAAGCCACAAACCATCATCACAACATTGAATTTCACATAAACAATGCATTCCATCATAATTCACAAACCACAACAATTAGCATTTTAGCATATACATTCATATCAATTCACATCAAGAATTACTCGCCATCAACCACAACAATCCTACAATCATACAATGATACTCACAACACTAGGATTCACGTCACGAAGGCTACCCACAACAACATACATTAATACCATACATTTGTATTTCAATTCAACCATGTATCCTTCCATTAGGCCACAAAAAACCACGACAAATTATGACATGCTTCAACATCATATAAACCACATAAAAGCTCCACGTTATATAACAATAGCACAACACACGGTAAAACACCAACCGCACGCATTTAACGCGATAAAAACTTGACAACCCGACACTTTTACACAACCACGACTTAAATAAATCATCTACTACCCTCCAAACTATTTTTAATAGAAATAATATTTTACTAGCTTTCCAACGCTTTGAACGGCGGCCAAAACGGACTTACGGTTCAAAAGTTATGGGTTTTCAAAGTTTTTCACAATTTTTACATTGGTTAATCGATTAACCTTATATTAACTATACTTCGTTAATCGATTAACGCTGTAACAGAAGCTGAAAAACCTGCGTTTTTTGACACAAAAACTCTCCAAAATCATCCAAAAACCTCTCAATCATACCAACAAGTAATCCCGACTAAATCCTATCATTTCCCGACTATTCTACCGAACTATTCCGCATTCTAACCGTTAAAACATCGATTCCAATCAATTGTTCATCAATTTATCAAATGTAAAAACATTATAAAAACAAGAAAACATTCAAACAATCACACACATATACATATACAATCGCAATATAATCGAAACTTCTCACTCTTACCCGATTAATCGAAGTTCAAGCTTTGATTTGGATGTTTTCTTCTATCCCAAGTTTTCCTCTTCTTTTCCCTTCTCTTCCTTTCTCTCTTCTCTTTTTCTTTCTCTCTATTTTCTCTTTAAACTCTCTTTTCTTTCTTTCTTATAATAACAAATATCTAAACCCCTAAAAAGACTATTTTACCCCTCAGCTCAAATATCTCGCAAACGCTCTCTAAACGTGATAAAACATAATAACGATGAAAAATAATATATTGTCAAATAAAAGTCAAGAATAAAATAATATAAAAACGAAAATAATTAAATCGACTCGACTAAATAAATCGGACAAAACGGGGCGTTACATCGTTGGCTTCTTTTATGGCGGTCACCTTCGGTTACCAATCCCTAGTAAGACACCTCAAGATTTTGTTAGTAACAACGTCATTGGAAATTGGCCTACCAAGTGAGTTAAGTCTATTGATTAAATAAGTGAACCTCTTTTGGATGTATGCAATGGTTTCCCATTGCTTCATGTGAAAGAGGTCAAACTCTTGAGTCAATGTATTAATTCTAGCTAGCTTGACGTCGTTAGTACCCTCATGGACAACTTGTAACGCGTCCCACATAGCTTTAGCACTCGTACAATGTGAAACTCTATAATATTCGTCAACTCCCAATGAGGAGATCAGAATATTTCTAGCCTTCCAATCGTAGTTGTACTTTTTCTCGTCTTCTTCATTCCATTGTGCTTCAGGCTTAGGTATTACCACGTTATTCGCATCGGTCATGGTTATTTCCATTGGACCGTTTTGTATAACGCTCCATATCATCCTATCAATAGAATTGATGTGAACATGCATACAATCTTTCCAGTAACTATAATTCTCACCATTAAAAACAAGTGCTCTATTATAAGCCCTTTTCGGTTCGTTTGCCATTTTCTAAAAAGTTATACTTGAAGCACTAGAATTAACCGGTGCTCTTGATACCACTTGTTAGACGAAGGCAATTGATCTAGAAGGGGGTTGAATAGATCACTTCTTTTTAAACGCGAGTCGGAGATAAAATTTGTTTATAAAAGTATTTTGTAGAAGCGACCGAGGATAATTCGTCTACACGAACTGAGTTACTGAGAGGATTGGATATACGTAAACCAAATGGAACGAAAGGCTCGAAGAGAAAAAATAGAATCGCAACTTAACAATTAATCAATTTTCCAAAAGCACTTAATATGGTGCAATCTCCAATGAGCAGTAAAAAATTAAACCAAACTTGACAATATATCAAACACCTGGTAAGCGTTCAATTTATCGAGCACTTGGAGTGCATAAACCTCCAAGCTAAACCTTCTATGATAGTTGATGCAGAATTTCCACAAAGCACAATCCAAAATGATTGTGTAGAGGTTTTCAAATTAATTTTTCTGCACTAAACTATACCAGAATTTTTCGATCAATTGAACAATCACAAGCGTAAACAGTTTGAAATATAAATGAGATAAGGAAAGAGAAACGACACCAGGTTTGTTTAGGCAGTTCCCCTTTCGTCCTCGCTTTGGGTACGTCTGCCCCCAATTCTAAAAACTAGAATTGAGATATCTATAACTTGTTTGCAAATTGTTTTTACAATAGAAAACTTAGCTATCACACACTCAAGAAACTTCGTTGATGCAGATACTTTGTCTTCTCTTCCCTTGATTTGAGTCGAATCAAGTGCCTCGAACTTGTTGGAAGAATCTCAGTTTACCATTACTAGATTGTAAAAACACACAGGTCTTCAATCACCTTCACTCGGCTGATTCTGATCCACACACAGTTCGATCCCTAAACCTTGTTGCACAATCCTCCGGTTAACGCTACTAGATCGACAAAACCCACCGTTCTTCGATCACCTTCGCTCGGCTGAATTCAGTGCACACAAGATCTGATCCAAAAACCCCCAAATCCAATTGATCTTGGAGGAAAAAACCCTAGAGGTTTTATTCCAGAAAAAACCCACTGAAACACTCACCCCAAACCAAGATACAACTCTATGTTTTAGACGTTATCACTTCATGATGCAGAAAATCAACAAAAATGATTATGTGTATTTGTTGAGAAAGGTGCAAGAAGAAGATGAAGGTGATGAGGGAAAAGTTTCAATGTATATCTTTCACTTTTTTTTGTTATTCATGTAAAAAAAATGAGGAACCATGTATTTATATGATGCAAGGATCAATAAACAATCATAACAACATTTTGAACATAGAAAAAATCAAAAAAATTAGTTACTAACAGCGAGCGGTCGACCAACCATTAAAGAGGGTCAGCCTGCGCTGACCCGTGGGGCAATCTGCGCATGTTGGAAGACCATTTGTCAACCGCTACAGGGGTCATGCGTCGACGCATGGCTGAGAAAAATGCATAATAAGAAATGCCAGTAGCATGCGTCGAGCGCAGGGTAGGCGTGCGCTTACCCGAGCAAAACACACACACTGTCAACAATCCATGAGTCGACCAGACCTCAGCTTAGGTCGACTCAAGCTTCAAAAACTCTCAAAAAATGGTTTTTTGACACGTTTTCATCTATTTAGGCATAGTTTATGCATGCCTAATTACTAATACCATGATCACACACATGTAAGGGATATGCAAGACTCATGATTATGCAATGCAAAATTAAAATGCCGACACTAATGAGATGATACCGTCCAAATTACAAACTACGAGCTAGTATACATTTTGACATCATTAAAATAAAGCTCAAATGAGAGAGACACCTTGCCCTCACAAGGACGGGTTTCTGGTCGTCGCGTTGACGGGATGCAAGAAATTGGGCGACGATGTTTCCGCGGGGGAGAGCGTGATTGTCATTCCTTCTCCAGCATCCCGATCCGCTCGTTCTGTTGGAAGATCATCAGGTTTGTCTGATTAATCTCCGCGAACAGAGCCACCATGGTCGGGTCGGCATTAGGCAGCACAGGGATTGGCTGGAAGACAGCCAGGCTGTCGAAGCGTCGGGCAGCGTTGAAGGTCGCATCGTCAGGAGAGGGAGAGGCAGTGCGTCTGTCCCTGGCGTCGCCTTCCTCGATGTGAACGGTCACGTTGGGATCGTGATCTTCGCCGTTGGTGAAAGTGGTGAAGGCGGTTTCATGGATGTTGTCGTCAGTGCGTGGGCTGGCCATGATCAACGGAAATTGAGGTATGCTTTGGTTCTTGAATTTCTATGGAAGAAATAACGGGAAAGCAAAGTTTCCCACAGACGGCACAACTGATCTTACCAGATCAGAAAAGGAACAGCAGCCAGCAACATGTCGTGAGCTCCTAATTCGCCGGTGGTGGAGAAGAGGAGGGGGTGTACCTACAAGGCACTCCGATGCCAAAGTCAATTTCAGCAAGAGAGAGAAGGAAAGTACAGAAAGAAGGTGTAGAATTCAGAATACCTGACCCTCTAATGATAGAGGGTATTTATAGTGACCCCCCAACGCTGGGTCAACGGTTATTTTGCATTGGGTTGGATCGCTAGGCCCAATATGAGTAACTTACAGGGTCTACGTGGTGTAGGGGAGATTAACACGTGGTTTTTGCCTTGGGTCAACTGCCCCATGATTTTCGGAAGGTGGGTGACCTATTCTTTCAGATACGGGTAGTTGCCTGATGATGTGTCCCCGCGTGAGGGGCACGTGGAGACCCTGGAGGAGACGCGTAAGTGCTCCCCGTGTGATTTGATGATTTGGGCGGAGAGATGGGTTGGGCCATGCTTGACAGTGGGGCAGCCTTTGCCCCAGTCCATAACAGAAGGTTTACCAGCCCGCCATACACTTAACATCACCGCCAAAGGGTTCACAGGAAGAGCTGCTTCTCGAAGAAGATACTACTCTTATTTAATGACCCTGGATGATTCGCTTCCAAAGCTGAGATCAGGTCTAGATTCTGGGATCATATTCTCCCATAGAGATGATGCATGTGGTTCTCTCCCACGAAGATGGTCCCATGGTGATAAAGGTACAACTGTTAGACTGGGAGATAAAGTGAGTTTTGTTAGATCATGGAAGCTCTACTAGGGTGCTTTCGTGAGACTACATTTGAGTTTAAACAGTCTAAAATCATTCAGAGGCTCCCTAGTTGGGTTTTGAGGTGAGCAAATGTAAGTCAAGGGATACATCATGCTCAAAACCTTGTTTGGGATGTAAAGAACACTAGGATTGCCAATGTTAAATATCTTGTTATTGATGCCCCCTTGTCGTACAACATCATTATCAGGAGGTCTGTTTCAACATTATAGAGGTTGTCCCATGAACACTCTACCTCACCACGAGAAAAGGATATCAAGAGGCCGTCCTATGTACTCGCTAAAGAACGAGTGAGTCGCGTTAGAAAGGATGTCAAGAGACTACCTAAAAATGCTACAAGGACAATTTGAGGATCAAGAGGGCAGGCAACAATGGGCGCCTATACTGTGCCGAAACCAAACGTTCACGGGATAAATTTCATGGACTTTGCCTTATGATAATATTACATGTCTTAATTATACAATTAAGCTAACCCGGTTTTTTATGTCAGTTTTAGGTACCAGAAATGCTAATTGAGCCACATCCAACACAAGTTTCCATAGTAAGCTGTCGATGTTATTATAATAAAACTTCAAACTCTTCTATTGCCTTTCTTGTAACATCCCCATGTGTGAAAATCTGCTATAACTTTCTGTCTCATTTAAAACTGGCATACATAAAATCTTAAAAACTTCTTAGTATGGTGTGAGTTGAACACAAATTAAACATAACATCAATTACCACTCTAATTGAACTCAATTTGAAATGTAAATTGTAAATTTGCATTCAAACATAATACCAAATGTTCCAAAGAAATCATATAATTACTTTGGGTCCAAACATATCTTTTGCAACAACATAAAACAAACTTACCAAATTCGTCGGCTAAATTCGGATGATTGATCTATATTATTTTCCCGAACAAATTGTTGAGTCGATCTTGAATCTCAAACATTCCATATTCGACATACTGATTAGCATGAATACCAAGACACTCCCGGAACTTCCCAATAAAGATTCCATATACTGGAAGCAACGTATTTCCTACTGATATAATTATTTCTTCCCTCAACTTCTTATCATAGACAGGCCATGTGGATTGAGCTCTAAACGTCTCTTCAAAATGCTTGTTGAACAATTTTAGCTTCTTTTTCAATAACTCTGCTGTAACATTATCATTAAGTGACATGCAATCAATGTTGTCCAACTTCAAAATCTCCATCACCTTATTCCATGAGTTTCTTTGATAAAACTCTAGTTCTCGTTGGAATTTCGCTTGAATTTTTCCGAACCAAACATCACCAAAAACAGTATCCAAATCCCACCTTTTAATCGTAGCTTCTATGTGCCTCCTATTATTCATCATATAAAGATAGCACAATGCAGAGTCTTTGTAGCTTTTAGACGTAGCTGTAATTTTTCTCTCCAATGTATCCATAATCCACTCCACTTGTCCTACAAAAGAAGTGTTGTTGAATACTAGTCCGTTATTCACTTTGGGATATTTCTGCAAAATCGGTTCTAGCGTACGGCGTGACCTACAAGCTGAAGCGAGGTATCTCATGATCTGGACTGTCATTGGATGATGTCGGCCATCAGGTGGAGCAACTTGCTTTGCTGCTGGGACACGAAAAATCAGAAAATTCAGTTTCATGAAAAAGTCACTAATTGCTCCTCCTAACCTGTTTTGGACTGTAACTGCTGTTTCCTTTACCAACGAATCGGGACACAATTGCAATTTCGGTATAAGATAATGCAATGTCTCAAAGATTGCGAGCATTTTGAACAAACACCAAATTGAAGGGCTTCCATCAGCAACTGCATCAACCGAGTTCAGAAGCTGGGATGTTGCTCCGTAGAAAACCTCTTCGAAACGAGTAGCACAGGAGGTAAAACCCGAAAAGACATTATCACAGAGTTGTTGTTCGAAGGGAAATAGAATGTTAACAGTGATTTCTGATGCTGTGATCCATCTTTTAATAACATTATCTACATATTTCACCCTTTGATGTTCATTCTTGATGTTAATCTTCTTCAGCCCGAATACTTTACTTATTAGACACTCCTCCAAACATTTCCTTCTGCAACTGATGTATACATTAGCAAACTCTTCCTCAAACCCAGCGCTTGCCATCAACTTTGCGGTTTCATGTAGGTGGTTGATCAGTTCAGAAGGCAACTCATCGATTATGAAGTTAAGGCCAGACCGCATCAATTCAGAATCATCGTATTCATTCACATGCTTCAGAAGCATTTCGATGAGATTCAAAGTTTTCTTCTGAAGTATGTTAAGATAAGTCTTTAGTTGTTCCATTGTACCAGCAATATCGGTATTGGCTCGTTGTTCTTGCGAGTCGATTTCAATAACTACCAAATTTTCATCTTCGGGTTCAAAGTGTCCAATTTCTTCTACGGAAAGAAAGGAAGAACGAAGAATGACCAGGGAATAACTGAAAACTGCTCCGATAATAGCTAACGACAATTTAATCTTCATGAGTTGTACAATTAAACATCCTAGATAAAAGTACATAAGATCCACTTCAAATCCGCATTGAAATTGTCTTGATAAACTAAGTGACATGATAGCAAAGGCAGCACATGAAATGAGACTATATGCATCTGGTTTTCCGTTCATAACTTTATCAGAGAAAAAGGAATAGACAGAAGTAATTGTCAATACCAGAAATGCCGAATGAGCTTTGAATCGAAGACTTGTCGAGTGTTGCCATGTTCTTGCAAACAAATTAATTAGACAAATGATGAAACTGAAAACGGTGTAAAGAAATATTTTCATGAAATTCCAATTTCCAAACAGATGGTTGAAGGAAGAACTTAGAGCATAACAAAGCAATCCAACAATAGATGATGCAAAGCCAACAAATCTCCACACCTTTGTATCCATCATCCACCTCTGAATTTGGATGAGCAAGGCTGCCATGTTCTCTCTTTCAGCCTATGCTGTTATTGAAAATTGCTTACACAAACAGATGAAACCAATTTCTACTTTGGAAAAGAAGCTATAAAGAAAACTTGAGTAAAAGTCTAGACAATATTTATTTCAACATGAGTTATTGACTTATAGCTACTGTGTTCTCATGTTCACACTATATTATTAGTTTTTTTTGTTTTGTATTTCATATTTTGACAACAACGTATGGTGAATTGTGACCACAGATTATAATAGATTTTTCTAGTCATAATTGTGAAGTTACTTTCTACAGCAAACTCTTCTCGGATTTTAGGAAACATATCAGTCTTAGAAGCCAAATACATTTTGAAAATTAAGCACTATGCCCATAATAGCGATGATCATCGTGATGTAGTCATAGAAGTTGATGTTTTAGATAATGCTAACAAACAGAACCGGTCTTCAAGAAGTTTCAATCATGATGATGGGTATAATTGGAAAAAGTATGAAGATAAATTGCCAAAAGGAAATGAAAACCAGAAAAGCTATTATAAAGTGGAGACAACAATTGATGGAGATATAATTGAGACAATATACAAAGGGACACATAATCATTGCTGGCCTACTTCTATAAGGAAGAGGAACTCATCATCAGAATATCTTTATTCACTTTTGCCTTCAGAGACTGGCCCCATGGACTTGCGAGACCAATCATCTCGCAGAGAAGAAGTGGATTTTGATGCAGAACATGAAAGCTCATCACTATCAATATGAAATGTTGGTAATCCAAGCAGTTCGTTGGTGCACTCAGTCGCAAACTCATCTGCAGCCTGTTTCTCCTGTTGAATATAATTCACATTTCTCATTTTTAGAATGGTTTTTATTTTAATTCCATTTTAGAATGAATTTTATATTTTACATTTAAGTTGATACTTGTCCAAAAACTGGTATATATGTAACTGCTTGTAAACAGAAAAATAGTTACACAATAACAAATTTTTCTCAATTTTGACTCCATCTTCTCCTTGCTCCCAACTTTGTGTGTGTGGTAATTTTGAAATCACCTGCAGCTCCAACAAATTAGTATCCAGAGACCCGACACATTACCCCTTTGCTCTATTCTTGACAATGACCATTCACTTAGTGCCATCTCTTTACACCCCAATCATCCATCTCAATCAAGTAGACATGTCTCTCTCAGTCCCAATCCTCTGCCCTCACCTAGCCACACATTGCCCAATGGTCGTAGCATTTCTCCTATTGTACCTAATGCACCTATTGGTCATGTGGCTATCTTACCTACTAGACAATCCATAAGGGTCTCCCACCATCCTAGTTATCTAGCATACTACCACTGTTATTCTATCTCTAATAATGCCTATCCTTTGTCCCTTGAAAAACCTTACCCTCTCTCTTTTGTCCTCCCTTATAATCAATGCTCTCCCACTTATAAGAATTACTGATGTTCTATCTCCTCCAATATTGAGCCAAAAACCTTTAACCAAGCTTTCAAACTTAATTGTTGAAAGAATGCAATGGATACTAAATTACATGCTCTTGAGGATAATCACACATGAAGTGTAGTGGATCTGTCTGCTGGGAAAATCCATATTGGTTGTAAATGAGTATACAAGATCAAATACCATGCCAATGGTTCCATTGAGAAATACAATGCTAGATTGGTTGCCAAATAGTATACTCAAATGGAGGGCATTGACTATTTTGATACATTTTCTCCTGTTGCTAAGATCACCACAGTCAGAGTGTTGCTTTCTATTGGTACTATCAAAGGGTGACACTAAGAAAAATTAGATTTGAATAATGCTTTTTTTCATGGTGAATTAAATGAAGAGGTGTACGTGGCACTCCCTCTTGGCCTCGCTCATTCCAATCCAGCTCATGTTTGTAAGCTTTAAAAGTCACTTTCATGCCTCAAACAGGTCTGCAGGCAATGGTATTCAAAGCTTTCCTCTTTTTTACTTTCTTTGGGCTATTCTCAATCTCAGGCATATCGTTCTTTATATGTCAAATGCACTCCACACAGTTTCACTGTTTTGTTGGTTTATGTTGATGACAGTGTTATACCCCAAAATTTGCCCTCTTTTTTGCTTTTTTTATTTGGCTTAATGCTCATGTCATTTGCATCTTGTAGAAAAATATATGGGTGATAATTTTTGTTATTTTATTATGAAGAGAAAAGGGCTCCTTTTATAGGAGAAAAAATACAAAATTAACTCCTTTATTTTAGGAGTAATATAATGACACTTAAACAAGAAAATAAATAGCATTAAATAAAAAATATTTCAACACTCCCCCTCAAGTTGGTGCATAGATGTCAATCATGCCCAACTTGCTGATTAAGTATTCAAATGTTGATCTTCCCAAGCTTTTGGTCAATATATCAGCGGTTTGTTGATTGGAAGGGATAAATGGCAAGCAGAGAGTACCAAAGTCTAACTTTTCTTTGATGAAATGACGATCGATCTCGATATGTTTAGTACGATCATGTTGAACCGGATTATGAGCTATGCTTATAGCTGCCTTGTTGTCACAGTACAATTTCAATGGGAGTTCTACCTCTATCTTCAATTCTTTAAGGACTCTGAGAATCCACATACCTTCACAAATTCCTTAAGCCATTGCTCTAAACTCAGCTTCAGCACTACTTCTTGCAACTACTCCTTGTTTTTTGCTTCTCCAAGTCACTAGGTTCCCCCACACATATGTGCAATAACCTGAAGTTGATTTTCTATCAATAATGGACCCTGCCCAATCTGCATCAGTGAATATTGCCACATTTTTATCATTGGTCTTCTTGAAGAATAACCCTTTTCCAGGAGTTGCTTTTAAGTATCTCAAGATTCTGTTCACAGCTTCAAGGTGTTCTTCATATGGTGCATGCATGAATTGACTCACAACACTAACAGAGAAAGCAATGTCAGGACGAGTATGAGCCAAATATATTAATTTTCCAACCAACCTCTGATATCTTCTAGTGTCAACTGGTGTGTCCCCTTTCTCCCAAAGTTTGGCACTTTGGTCCATTGGTGTGTCAGCATGCTTACAACCACTCATACCTGTCTCTTGTAGGAGATCAAGAACATATTTTCTCTGAGAAACAACAATTCCTTTCTTTGAACTTGCTACTTCCATGCCAAGGAAATACTTGAGGGGACCCAAGTCTTTGATTTCAAAATCTGCTGCTAAGTTTCCTTTTAATCTCTCTATTTCTATCTCATCATTACCTGTAAGAATAATATCATCAACATAGACTATCAAAACAGTTATCATTCCATTTTGACCTGACTTTGTGAATAAACACTACTCTAAAAAAGTGTTTAGACGGCACTTAAAAGACAGCGCTTCTATAAAAAAGCGCAGCTAAAAAGAATAAAAAAATTTCGCTAAAAAAAAGCGCCTTAAAAGAAAGGCTTTAGAAAGCGCTTTTAAAAAGCGCTGTAAAAGACTGCCACCTTAGACCACCTTAGAAAGCGCTTTCCAAAAAACGCTGCAATAGGTGTCACTTTAGAGAGCGCTTCTAAAAAGCGCTGTCTAAAGGCCACCTTAGAAAGCGCTTTTATAAAGCGCTCTTATAGGCCTCTAATTATTTTCACTTTAGAAAGCGCTTTCTAAGGAAAAGCGCCCTCTAAAGTCCTTTACTAATTAAAATATAAAACAATTCTAAACATTTTCAGAGACACTTTTATTCATTTTCTCTCTCGACCGTTTGTCTAAACCCTTGTCGTCGTTCTTGCCATTGCCATTGCCATTGTCGTTCGTGAAAACGTTGTTGTTGTTGTTGTTCTTATTCTCTTATCATTCATTTCTCTTTTATTATTCATTTCTCAAATCGTTCTGAAAACGAAAACGAATAAGGTACTCTTTTATTATTCATTTCTCTTTTATTATTCATTTCTCTTTTACTATTCATTTCTCTGAAAACGAAAACGAAAAAGTTTTCACGATGAGGATAAAAGCTTCCTCTTTTATTGTTGCGGAATCTTTTTTTCTTTTATTTTTCATGTATATTTTTACGAAAAAGTATTTTTTTTATAATATGTTCATTGTGTTATGCATTCATGATACAACCTAGTTTTGTGGAAGGTATTTTCATAAGGAAGCTAATATTAAAGTATCTTCACAACTATTATTGAAATTGTGAAGGTTATTTCATGACTATTAAATATTTTCTACTGTATATTTGGCAAAGTTGATTAGTATAAACAACCTAGTATTGATTGAAATTGTATTTCGCTAGTTGTGTTGTGTTTGGTCTATCCTTTTTTTCCAAGTTCATTTCTTTTATTTTCTAGAACTTGTGACTTTTTGTTATAAGTTTATTGTCTACTTTATACTTATGTAGGTGTTTACCTCTAATTGTTGCTTGTTTGTGATTACATGTTGCCACTTATCAAGTTATGACTCATAATTGGTCAATTAATGATATTTCATTTTATGATACGTGTATAGGGGTTACTTGTGTTCAAAGTGTGAAAGTCGGATCGTTTCCCTACAGGTATAACATTTTTTCTTTTTGTTTTTGTTTAGTTTAATTAGTATAACTATGGATAAGAAATGGATGTCTTCAAGTCGATTGTCGAAAGAGTACGACAATGGGGTATCGGAATTCGTTAAGTTTGCTGTTGCGCACGCCAAAGACCTCAGTCGAATGATATGTCCTTGCTTGGGTTGCTGTTTTGGGAGTCGGGTTGACGCGGTTCAGTTGGCATCGTATTTATTGAGGAGTGGAATTGATAGAAGTTATACATGTTGGAATTTGCATGGTGAGAAAATTAACGGGAATGTTGAATCGGGGGATAATACGACCTACGCTTCATACGACAATGGCACAGATACATACGATTCTGATCGAGTCGAAGAGATTGCAGAAGCACTTGAAGAAGATCTTAAGGATTGTCCCAAAATGTTTGAGAGGTTGGTAAGCGATGCAGAGAAACCGTTGTATAATGGTTGCACCAAATTTACAAGATTGTCTGCGGTATTAAAGTTGTACAACTTAAAGGCGGGCATGTAATACCCCAAAATTTGCTCTCTCTTTTGTCATCCTAGCATAGCATTATCATATATCATATCATATCCATCTCATTAGCATTGCATTGCATATTTAACATAGAAAATGAAGCATAGCATCCCTCTTACCATCAAGGCATGTGGTCAGGTGAAAGGTGGACAATCAAGGAATCATTCAAGCCATAAAAGGTCAAACAAGTTTCCTCAAGGCAAGTCAAGAGGTCTTTCATGTCTCATGCTATCTCAATTGATCATCCAAAACCTCCAGAGAGTGAGATTCAATAGGAGATTGAAACACTACATCTTTCACTATGCAAGAGATCCACAAAACTGAAGGAAAAACCTCAAAAGAGATGGTTCATTGGTTCAAAATCACCTTCAAGTGGCATATCTCATCATCCTTTAAGAGGATACACAACATATTCTGAGGAATTTGAAATTGAAGACTGCGTATTTTTCTCCTAGGAGGTGGGTACCAAAACTAGGGTTTCCAATTAAATTAGGGTATCTTTGATTTTTTGGACAAAAATTGATGTCACGGTATTCTACATGTCCTTAAGTATATGAGTGTGGGAAATTGCCTCTCAATTGGTTTTAGAAGTGGTTCAATTGGAAGAAAGATCAAAAATTAGGAAATTTGGGGCTAAGTCAAATAATCAGAGGAAAATGTCAACTCTTGACTTTTTGAGGCCAAATTCATGAAATTCATGTTATATGTGACCAATGTACAAAATTTGATCAAGAGACTCCAAAGGAATCATGAAAAAATCAAGATTTGGAAAGTTGCCATTTTTGGAAGAAGTAAGGTTTCCAAAAATAGTAATTTTAGGCCATTTTGCATCAGACTTTGAACCAAGGCCATTCAAAATTGAAGCATTAAATGAAAATTCCACTCGGCCACAACAAAATATCTTGTTTCAAGCTTCAAATCCATGTGTAGAACATCTTCATTGGATAAGAATTGAGAGAGTTATGGATGATCAAAGTTGAGGAAAACTTGGGCAAAAATGCAAGTCAGCTTGGGCAAATTTCAGGTCACGCGCAGTCATTTTCACAAACATGTGGTGGTTCAAATGTTTTGATTAATTACTCATGGTTAGAGGCCTCAAATGAAAAATCTTTCAACATGAAAGTTGTTCCTCTAGGTGAGATCTTCAAAATTGGTGTTCATGATTTTTTCATTTGATCAAAGGATAAGAAGTTATGTTGAGTCCAATTTGGTGTGATTATGCTGAAAACCTAGGTGCCATGTTGCCTTGTCAACCGACCATATGCCACACCCTTATATCAGTTTCAAACTTGTGTGTTCCAATCCATTTTTCAACCTATTCCAAGCCTCATTTCAATTCATTTTTCATACCAAACATGTTCTCTCATGTCATCTCTTTCCAATGACCCCAAAGACTCATCAAACCATCCATTGAGTAGAGAGAATTTCATCCACAAATCACCCTATGTTTCACTGATGCATTGATGGCTTTGCTACATAACTTGGTTCAGACATCCATCAAACAATTCATTCCCTTATTTAAACACACCATGAACATCACATACACTGCCATAGCACGTGCCATACATGAGAAGGGAAAGAGCAAACTTGCTGAGCAAGTTTCTGCTACGACAGCCATGCCATTCATTTCTCTTCACCTCCACCATAGCTTACCATAAGTTATCATCACCATATCATTGCCCTCCCTAACTAACTTGACTCAGTTAGTTTGGGATGACTCACCTAAACCACCTCAACTCAGTTAACCAACTCAGGTTAACCATGGTTAGAGCTCACTATAAATCAAAACTTCACTCTCAAAATTCATTTTCAACACTCATTTTCACGCTCTCACTCAGAATTCTCTCTTCTTCTCTCTCAATCTCTCACCATTGCAACTGATTCTCGAGCTTCACTTTGTTCATTTTCTCAGTTTTCACTTCAGAAACTCCTTCTTTCTCTCTCAATTTCTCCACATTGTAACTGGTTTTGAGGCTTGGATTTCAATTTCTTTACACTGAATCATCATCAACCTCATCATTTAAGCCTTTATTTGGCCAAGAGTAGCTCAAAGAGGAAGCAGAATCTCTGGTTTTCTGAAGAACATTTCAAGATCACAAATCTTCAGGTATGAATTTCCACCATTATAGACATGATTTAAAGATGTTTTCAGGTTCTTGAAGCTTCTTATAAGCTCAAGAACTTGTCTGGCTAGTTGATAGGCCTTTAGAGGCATAGTTGAAAAGTTAGGGCAAAACTTCCTCTGTTCGATTCTCTTATTTCATGAACATGTTGTGCATTTTATCACTGGATCCGTGCTCTCCATTACTTCCTCTTCATTTTGGTGTAATATTTGTGAAATTCTGGGAAATTTGAAGTTGCAGACGGTGGTGAGTGACCGGAGAAGGTGACCGGAGGTCCCTCTCCGGCCGGTGACTGTAAAAGCTAGGGTTTATCATGTTTTAATCGTGGCCGTTGATTTTTCGTCATCGTGTGGTTAAGGACTTGCCAGCGCATTAAAACACACATGCATGTCACGTCTGATTTCACTTAAACATTATGTGGTGCAGTGCATGGTATATAGTGTGTGCCTTCATGCGTGTGAGTTGGATATGACTACTTTGACTTGCTTGTTGACTTGACTTGATCCAAGGGTGATCATTGATTGACTTTTGTTTGACTGAGAGTGTATGGTAGTTGGTATGGATTGCGCTTGGAATTGGATTGGATCATTTCTATTTGCACCGTGTGTTTCAAAGCCCAAACAAATTTGAACTGTTGGATTACTATGCATGCACCCCTCCCTTGGTTTCCATTTCTTTTTATTTTCCTCATTTTATGCACGTTTCCTTTTTTATTTTTAAAATTACTAAAATACATCATAAAATTCTAGAAAAATTCATGAACATTAAAAAGACATTTAAGAAATTTTTGATATTTTTATTTCATGATTTTATGACATTTTTTCCCCTGTTTCATAATTTTCTTTGAATTTCCATTTGTGTGCATTCCAAATGTGATACATGAATTTGTATAATTTTGTTCTTGCTCATTACAAATTTTTTTGACCTGATTCTTTTTGCATTGATTTACTAATACATTGAAGCATGTTAGTTGATTTTTGTTTTATTTTTTAGATCACTTTATGACATGTTTTGATGCTTGTCTTTACACCACTTTGTTTGATGTTTCAACTTGACCTAATTGCTTTATTGGAAGTTTTTTTGCTTTAAATTTTGACATGCTATTTTGAGGTATGATTTGCTTCTGACTTAGGCATTCTAATACCATGTTTTTATAATTTTCATAAGTCCATTTGATTTTTGTTTGATGCATTACATTTGAAGCATAATAACATGTCATACCATTCTAACTTTAGTGCATGTTTACATGAATTCTTTTGTGCATATTTGCATGAGCATTTGCATGCCTTATGAGCCATATGTATGATATTATAGGTCTTTGGTATACATTATAGGTCATCTTTACATGTTCATGTCAACTTGAACTTTGTGCATCCTTAACATGTATTGTTTGCATTTTCTTTAGAACTTCCACTTCACTTCTTCTTCTATTACTTCTTGAATGTTTTGATTGTTGATGCATGAGTATTTTAAGATGTTTATAAAGCATTTTTCATTTAGTTTCAATTCTGGTTGTTGATTTACATGTTCCATTTATGCATGTTCCTTTCCTTTCCTTTCATCTTTCATCTATCCTTTCTTATGATAATATATGTTGAATGCTATGGATGATGATTGTTGCTTATTCATTTGAACTTGCATGATGATATTCACTTGTGGTACATATGATGCACATTCTGGTTGTGATCTTAAGATTTGGTTCTTCATCTTTTTTCTTTTGAATTTTAATGTGTATTAAGTACTTTTTGCTTCTTATACATGTTACTTTGTTCACTAACCATGTAGGGGATTTGGTAAGTTGAAATTGAGTGTGGATAAGGAATCCACATTCACACTTCTCTCCTTTCATCTTTTACAATTCAATCTTGTATTTTGTTAAGCACTTATGTGCTTTCTTTGATTAACTCCTTACTTTCCCTTTTGAGTTACAATTCATCTTCTACTTTAGAAGTGAATTGTTTAATTCATTCCTTCTTTAGACTTTAGGTTTTGCAACCTCACAAACCATTAGGATCACTCCCTTAACTAATCAATTAGGATTGAGTCTTAGTTCACATAGATTTTACCTTTCTTCTCTCTTGAGTCTTTCATCTTCTCATCTCAAAGAAAATTCAAAATATCTAATAAAGGTAGGCATTTATTACATTTAGGCCTTTCATATAAAGAAAAGATTATAAAGGGGTCTTCTCTTGTAATCTTAGAATGTATAGCATATGGCCCATCTTGGGTCAATGTGTTAAACATTTGATCTTGTATGAGGGACTTAAATGTAATACTTGTTTAAGGTGCAAATAATAAAACACTTCTTCATTTCATAATCAACAAAAACACTTAATAAACACAAGTATGCTAATGTGTTTGAACCTTGACAATTGGAACTAAGTGTGGGGGTCTTCTTCACTCTTAGTATATTTTCTTACTCATTCCATCTTGGAATGTGAGAATGTATACATTCCAATGACTAAGATTTAGATACACTATCATATGCAATTAAATGAAAAAACTCTTAAAAGACAAAAACAAAGAATAACGTCTTTCCTTCGGGAATTCTTTCCTCATCTCCTTCATTCATTCCTTAAGGATGCGTCATTTCCGTTCTACCGCAAACAGGTAACGCCTAAGTCTCCCTACATCGAGCTGCAACACCTAAACTGCTAGAACGTGAACGCTGACGTATTCCACTAAAAAACACAAACAATCCATCCCTAGTGAGGGGAACTACGTCGTTCTGATTCTCATGCTCCCGATGAGATACGTAGGCAGTGGGGTAGGGCCCATTCGAGCACTTCTTTTATTTTCCCTACATTTGTTTCTCTTTCTCTCTCCTTTCCTTTTCTAGTTCTCCAGCTAGCAGTTCCTTTTCCAGTATTCTTTCCTTACACCCTTTGGTCGAAACAAGCAAGCGTGGATCCCATCGGGTACGATGGACGCGAGGGGGTGCTAACACCTTCCTCTCGCGTAACCGACTCCCGAATTCAGTTCTCTTGGTCGCAAGACCATGCTCTATCCTTTCCCTCAGGTTTACGCAGTGTTTCCTTTCCCTCTCTTGGGATAAATACACATTGCTAGCAACTCTGTTTCGGTGCCACTTTCACGTTTGTACTTGGATGAAAATCCCGGGAGCGACAGCTGGCGACTCTGCTGGGGACAGGTTGACCTATTGCTGGTCCATCCGAAGCGAGTCAATCCTAGCGCTTGTTTGCTTTTCTTTCATTGGGTGTTTACTGTTATCTTGTATTTGTTGTTTACTGTATTTTATTACTTGTACCATATTTACAGCATGTTAGCATTTACATTTCATATATTACACTGTGTTGCACTGTTCTGTCTGTTTGGCGGGATGGGATTTCTGAGAGATGAGCCCAGTACACAGGCTCGAGTATACACTTAGATTTAGAGTGGAGAGTAGTGGGACCTACGTGCCATCTGTGTACGTTGGGTAATCACGAAATTCACAGCTAGACGAGGCTATCTTGGGACCCATCATGGCGTACGCATCTTGCGTATTCCAAGATGTCGATCTAGAGAGCTGTCGACTCTAGTGACCGATCATGAGGACCTTAGTGGAAACATCTCTCTTTAGTGGTGACAGTGGCAGACCACATTCTGTGGCAAACCCACTCGCACCCGAGGGCCCACTTTGGAACTTGCATAGGATGACCTTTATTTTCTAAGGTGAGTCAGTGGACGACCTCTTTGATTGGCATAGCATTGTATCCTACGGGCTGAATGTGTTATCGCTTCTCGAACCTCCGAAGCTGACAAGCCTTGTTTTCTAGGAACCACATGTGAGTATGGGTGGGATGTTTACAGGTTTGCAGGTAACCCAACCTCCTACATACCGTATTTGTGATTCTATGATTGTTACAGACAGTGTATCCTATGACAGTGGTTTGAGTATTCATCTCAGATATATTGCCAGATTCAGTACTGAGACACAGTGCACACAGTTCAACACAGACACAGACATCTGAATGCTTGATCACATGCCTTTTGCATTTGTATACTCATATCATAACAGGTTATGTTTGTCATTTTTAGGTAACTACCATATTGTCTGATTCCAATCATGAGTTTCCAAGAAGTTGAGGTTAAAAGGAAGAATAATGTGTCATATAAATTCCCTGACCCTAAGCTGGATTCATTGAACAAGATGATAGGCATGGCTGGTTCTGGTGTTCTCAGCACTTTTCAGAAGGAATATGGAGAGCTGATTAAGATGGTATGTGCATTCACAAAGTATGAGAAGGATGGGTTGCACACTTTCTTACAGTTCTATGAACCATCAATGAGATGTTTCCTATTCCCTGATTACATTCTGATGCCCACTTTGGAGGAATTTTCATTTATTTTGGGAATTCCAGTCACGTCTTCTATACCGTATTTTTCTGAAGATGCTCTTACCCCCAAAGTAATTGATGCTGTTCTACATCTGGACTTGTCTGTTGTGAAACGTGGCCTGAGTAAGCTTAAAGAAGATGAAGGATTTCATTTGGAGTTTCTTTTCCAACAAGCTCAGGAAGCTGCCAAGGCTAAAAACTGGACTACTTACAATGTTGTGTTAGCTCTTTGTATCTATGGTTTGGTGCTTTTCCCCGGTCAACCTGACTTTGTTGATATGCAGGCGATGAAAGTGTTCATTTCCAAGAATCCGATTCCTACCCTGCTAGGGGATTTTTATTACTCAGTACACTACAAAAATGAGAAGGGAAGAGGAAGTCTGGTTAGTTGCTGTACCCAATTGTTATGTCACCGGCTCTTCAAACATTTACCCCAAACTGGTGCTTTCGTGGAAACTGCTGAGATAATGAAATGGTCCAAGAGATTGATAGGTTTGACTGCCAGTAACATCATTTGGTTTGATCCCAAATTGCTGACGATAAAGCTTACTGTTAAATGTGGAAGTTTTCCGAATGTGCCTCTACTTGGAAGAAGAGGTGGGATTAATTACAACCCGGTGTTGGCTATTAGACAATTTGGTTATGCTTCGAGGAATCCTCCTGCTGATGAAGAGATTAGTGCTTCTCTGTTTTTTGTGGGAACCAAGAATGAAAGAGTGCCAGAAGTAAGAAATGCCTGGAAATTTAGGCAAAGAGCGGGAAAGTTAATTTTTGGCAAAGGAGACTGTAGATCATACCCTGATTACGATGCTTGGATTGAGATGAAGGTCAAAGAGTTGTTACTACCCTTTTCAAGAGAGATTCTCATATGTCTAAATTAACACTCCATGGTACCGGCTGAAGAATGAGAGAAATGGAAGAAAATGGTTAGAGAGTTGCAGATAGAGAACTCTGGGATGAGCAGAAGTCTTCAGAAAGCTTTGGCCAACAACAAAGATTTGGAGAAGAGAGCATTGAAAGCGGAGAAAATCCTGGCAGACAAAGAAGAAGATTTTGATGATAGAGCTCGGTATTTCTGGAAACTTACTTTGGGAGCAGATGATGCTAGTCAGGCTCACAAGACTACAAAGCAGGCTTTAGCCCGAAGCAAGGATTCATTAGCTAAACTTCGTCAAGCTTGGGATGAAGTCAGAATTGAAAACTCTGAATTGCTGACCCAGTTAAAGGATAAAGATGAAGAGTTGAAGAAAGCACATGTAGAAAGAAGAAGGTATCGAGAAGATCTTGGCAAAAGTCAAGAGCAGGTAAAGAATACTGAAGATAAGCTAAAAATTGCTAACAAAGAGCTTGAAGATATCACGGCAGATCTGAAGCTGGTTAAGATTCAAGTTGGAATTAAGAGACGCAAAGGAGCCGGTGAAGATGAAGCCTTGCTGATGCACATAGGCTCATTATCTAATGCATTGGAGAAAAGGGACGTCGTAATCAAAGACCTGATTGAGAAGCCACATCATCAGCGTACCCGCATCCTGTTCGAAGAGATTAAATATTCCAGCCAGAAGCTGAAGGACGTAGAGCTATCAGATTAATGATTTTTCGTCATTTCTTTGTAATTTGCCATGGTTACCATCAGAATTGTTGATGGATCCATTTGACTGTTTGTTTCTTATTCTGTTGCTGAAACTATGACAAAGGTGCTTGAAAACTTTTGGGAATTTATATGAAATGAGCTATTTCTGTTCACAATTTCTGGTCTTCAGATATATGTGACATGTCTGCACACTGGCACACTACAAAATCACTATTTCTGGTCTTCAGATATTTTTGATTGGTGTATATGAATGTCTCTTCAAGGCAAAACTCAATAATCATGATTTCTGGTCTGCAGGAATTTGTGGTTACGATTGGAATCAGGATATGAAAAAGTATCTTGAAATGACAAACATAACTGTGCATTTGCATTTGCATAGCATATCATTTTTGCATTACAGGTGTTCTTTTTGCAGGCGCCTGCTAACCTTTATTTGGTTTTCAGGCACGATAGTTGATACCCCAGTTCACCGATACTCTACCCGACGCAATCAAGCCAGAATCATGGAACAAGTTCAGACTGAATTAGCTGATTTGAGGGGAAGGATGGAGCAGTTCATGAACCTTATGCAGGGGATTGCTCAAGGTCAACAAGAGCTGAGGGCCGGTCAGGAGACCATGAGGGTTGGTCAAGATGCCATGAGAGTCACTATTCAGAGGCTGGAGACTGAAATCCTAAATCGCAATGTGCGCACTCCTCTTGTTGTCAATATCCCCACTGGTGGGGTACATCTGGGATTTGACAATAATGGTTTAGAGGATGGTCAAGATGACCAGTTTACCGCATTCAACAATGACATGGGTTTCTACAATGAGGACCGGAAGTACGAAGGGTTAGATGAAAGACTCAAGGCTATTGAGAGCCAAAATCCTCCGGGGATTTGATGTAGAAGACATGGGTCTCGTGCAGGGTGTGAGAATCCCTCCCAAATTCAAACTTCTTACATTGGATAAGTACAACGGCAGTACCTGTCCCAAGACACATTTGCAAGCTTACAATCGCAAGATTGCCGCTTATACTGAAGACCAAAAGCTCTGGATGTATTTTTTCCAGGATAGCCTGTCAGGCGCCTCCCTGGAATGGTACGTTAAGCTGGACAGGGTTCATATAAAGAGCTGGAAAGATTTGTGCACTGCGTTTCTGAAGCAGTATCAATATAATCTGGACATGGCACCCAATCGTACGCAACTGCAGAGTATGACCCATGATCATAAGGAGGGCTTTAAGCAGTACGCACAAAGATGGAGAGAATTGGCTGCTCGAGTTCAACCACCTTTGGCTGATCGTGAGATGGCTGATATGTTCATGAGCACCCTCCAAGGGCCGTATTTGGATAGATTGGCTGTGTGTCCTTCCACAGGGTTTGCTGACATTGTTGTTGCTGGGGAACGAATAGAGAGTCTGCTGAAGTTGGGTAAGATTCAAGACGCCAGTGGGACTGGTGCTTCGAGTTCGAGGAAACCCTTCGCTAACGGATCAAGGAAAAGAGAAGGGGAGTCCAGTGCTGTGCATAGAGGACGGGGCAGAGGTAGGACTCAGTCCTATCATCAGGTGGATACTGTAACCATTCCGGTTCCAGCAGGACAGCAAGCTCTCGATCAGCAAGCTAGACCCCGATTCCAGACTAATAGGCCAAGGGACCGTAAGTTTGATCCCTTGCCTATGACATATGATGCTTTGATACCACAATTGCTCAAAGAGAAGTTAGTTGAACTCCGGACTATGAGGTCGCTAGATACTGGAAAATTGCCTCAAGGTTATGATGCTAATGCTCGATGTGAATTTCATTCTGGTGCGCCAGGTCACTCGATAGAAAAGTGTTGGGCCTTTCAACATAAGGTTCAGGACTTGATTGACACCAAAGCTATTAATTTCTCTAAGCCGCCGAATGTTCGTGATAATCCAATGCCCCATCATGGAGGTGCAAGCATGAATGCTATTTCTGATGGTGAGAAATTGAATCTGATTATTGATGTTAATTTGGTAAAGACTCCGCTGTTGCTGGTAAAAGAGCGTTTGTTAAGAGGAAAGGTATTTCCCGGATGTAGCTCTGATTGTGAGGATTGTTCAAGATAGATTAATGGCTGCAGTAAGTTGAAAGTTGGACTGCAGGATCTTATGGACGAAGGAAGACTTCAGTTTGATAAAGTAGAGAAGGAAAAAGATGTTTCCGCCGTTACCATTTACTATAATCCAGTTGAAATACAGGTGCCTGTTGAAGATCCTGTTGCTATCATCATGCCCGAGAGGCCGAGACCAGTTACGATTATAGTTCCTGAATCTGCTTCTTATGTGTCTAATAGGGCAGTTCCATGGCAATATGGAACTAATACTTATCTGGGAGGAAGTCAACAGAAGGCAGAGGATGTTGTTGGTACCAGTGTTGAGAATGTCAGTGGACCTAGTGGTTTCACCAGGAGTGGTCGACTGTTTTCTCCCCAGACTCTAAGGAGTGATAAAGAAACTGAAGCCGCTGCAAGAGCAAAAGGAAAACTGGTTGTTGATGATAAGGTGCCTGTTCAGGAAGAGGACCCTAAAGTCAATTTTGATAATGATGTTGAGGAATTTATGAGGATTATCAAAAAGAGCGATTACAAGATCATTGATCAGCTCAATCAGACACCCTCTAAAATCTCAATATTATCCCTGTTAATGAGTTCAGATGCACACCGGGCTGCTTTGTTGAAAGTTTTAAATATGGCTTATGTTCCCCATGAGATCACGGTGAATCAGTTGGGGGGAGTAATTTCTAATGTCAACGTGAGCCACGGGTTGGGGTTTACAAATAAAGATTTGACTCCAGATGGACGTAATCACAACAAAGCGTTGCACATCACACTTGAATGCAAAGGAGCTGTTTTGTCGCATGTGCTGGTCGACACAAGTTCTTCCTTGAATGTGTTACCCAAAAAGGCCCTGATGAAAATTGAAGTAGATGGATTGGTCCTTAGACCCAGCGATCTGATTGTGAGAGCTTTCGATGGATCCCAAAGATCGGTGTTTGGAGAGGTAGAATTGCCAATACAGGTTGGTCCACAGATATTCAAGACAATCTTTCACGTTATGGACGTTCAGCCTACTTACAGCTGTTTGTTGGGCCGACCGTGGATTCACGCAGCAGGCGCAGTTACCTCCACACTACATCAGAAGCTCAAATATGTGTTCGAGGGTCAAGTGGTTACCGTTTGCGGTGAGGAAGATATATTTGTGAGTCATTTATCCATTTTCAAATATGTAGAAATGGATGGGGAGATTCATGAAACCCTGTGCCAGTCTTTTGAAGCCCTAAGTATCAACCAATTCCCAGAATCTACTTCAGCAGCAGTGGTGTCAAATGTGCCAGTTGGACCGAGTGCATCAATTGCGTCCTACAAGCAGGCCAGAGAAGTGGTTGAAAGCGGAAATGCCCAAGGTTGGGGTAAAGCTATCGATGTGTTTGTGAAAGAAGATAAGTTCGGCATTGGATACCAATCAATTTCAACAGTGGAGGAATTATCAACCCTAACCAGTCCTACTCAGAAATAGAAGATGACGCTGAAAGCTCAGATTATCTGGACAGATGGGTGAATTCACTGGCTCCGGGCGAGGCATTGCAAAACTGGTCTAGTAAAGAAATCGTTCATGTTGTACACCAGTCAGAGTAATAATTCTTGTCTTTCATAATGCATGAAATCCCACACTCTACCCAAGGTGTGAGGATCCATTCGTAGGGCCACCATATTTTCTCATATAATATTCAAACATCAATAAAGAGGACGTTTTTGTTTACAAATTTGTGTTCCTTTATTCATTCTTTATTTTTATTTTTGCACAAAGAAAATTAAAAATGATAATGCACTTTCTTTTATTTTCAAGCAAAAATAATCTAAAATAAAGCATCAATCCAATCATGCAGACTTGATTTTGTGGATTCCTCTGAAAATGATTTTGTTATGCCCACGTATGATTTCGACAATCCGATCTATCAAGCTGAGGAAGAAAGTGATGAAGACTATGAACTCTCGGAAGAGTTGGCTAGATTGTTGAAACAGGAAGAAAAGACCATTCAGCCTCATCAGGAAGCTCTTGAGATTATCAATATTGGTTCAAAGGAAAGCAAGAAAGAGATCAAGATTGGTGCAAGTCTGCGGGCTGATGTAAAGCAAGAGCTGATAGTCATGCTACGTGAATACGTTGACATCTTTGCTTGGTCATATCAAGATATTCCAGGTTTAGATACAGACATAGTTGTGCATAGACTACCATTGAAAGAGGACTGTCCACCGGTCAAGCAAAAGCTGCGCAGAACGAAACCAGAAATGGCTTTGAAGATCAAGGAAGAAGTACAGAAATAGTTGGATGCCGGTTTTCTGGCAGTAACCAACTATCTTCCCTGGGTGGCCAATATAGTACCGGTGCCGAAGAAAGATGGCAAAGTCAGAATGTGCGTGGATTACAGGGATCTCAACAGGGCGAGCCCTAAAGATGACTTTGCACTCCCTCATATTGATGTGCTGGTTGACAATACTGCTCAGTTTTCAGTGTTCTCATTTATGGATGGATTCTCCGGGTACAATCAGATAAAGATGGCGCCTGAAGACATGGAGAAGACGACATTCATTACCCCGTGGGGTACCTTCTGTTACAAAGTAATGCCTTTTGGGATGAAGAACGCAGGGGCAACTTATCAAAGAGCAATGGTGACATTATTCCACGATCTAATTCATAAAGAGATCGAGTGCTATGTGGATGACATGATTGCTAAATCAAAGACAGAAGAGGAACATCTGATCAACTTAAAGAAATTGTTTGAGAGGTTGAGGAAATTCAGGTTGAGACTGAATCCTAACAAGTGTACTTTCGGCGTGCGGTCCGGAAAATTGCTTGGTTTCATTGTCAGTGAAAAAGGAATAGAGGTTGATCCTGCTAAAGTGAAAGCTATACAAGATATGCCTGTACCGAGAACTGAGAAAGAAGTTCGCGGCTTTCTAGGGAGATTGAACTACATTTCAAGGTTCATATCTCACCTAACTGCCACCTACGAACCGATATTCAAAATGCTAAGAAAAGATCAAACAGTCAGGTGGAATGATGATTGTCAAAATGCATTCGATAAAATAAAAAGATATTTGCAGGAACCTCTGATTCCGATACCTCCAGTTCAAGGGAGACCACTGATTATGTACTTGGCAGTGCTCGAAGGATCCATGGGTTGTGTTCTCGGTCAACACGACGAGACAGGTAGGAAAGAACATGTTATCTACTACCTGAGCAAGGAGTTTATAGATTGTGAATCGCGTTATTCAATGCTTAGGAAGACATGTTGTGCACTCGCATGGGCCGCCAAGCGATTGAGACAATATATGCTCACACATACAACCCTGTTAATCTCAAAATAGGATCCAGTCAAGTATATTTTTGAGAAACCAGCGCTTACAGGCAGAGTTGCAAGGTGGCAGATGGTACTGACAGAGTACGATATTCAATATACTTCGCAAAAGGCAATCAAAGGAAGTATATTGTCAGATTATCTTGCGCAACAGCCTCTTGATGATTACCAACCCATGAAGTTTGATTTCCCTGATGAGGACATCATATTTCTCAAAGCGAAAGACTGCGAGGAACCACTTCTGGAGGAGGGGCCTGACCCTGAATCCAAATGGAGTTTGATGTTTGACGGGGTAGTTAATATGAATGGGTGCAGAGTTGGTGCAGTTCTCATTACGCCAGAAGGCGTTCACATGCCCTTCACTGCCCGAGTAACTTTCGGGTGTACCAACAATGAAGCAGAATACGAAGCTTGCATACTAGGGATTGAGGAGGCTATTGATTTACGAATCAAGACCCTCGATATCTTTGGTGATTCAGCCCTGGTAATCAATCAAGTAAAGGGAATGTGGCATACACATCAGCAGAATTTGATTCCGTATAGAGATTATACGAGGAGATTACTGACATTCTTTACAACTGTCAAGTTATACCATGTTCCCAGAGATGAAAATAAGTTTGCAGACGCCTTGGCCACTATATCTTCGATGATCAAAGTGCATGGTTGGAACTTTGTGCCCAGGATTGATGTATCTCGTCTTAATAGACCTGCTTTTGTGTTTGATGTTGATGCAGTGTTTAACGACAAGCCTTGGTACCATGACATTAAATGCTTCTTGAAAAATCAAGAATACCCGCCTGGGGCATCTTCCAAAGACAAGAAGACATTAAGAAGGCTAACCGGTAGTTTCTTCTTGAACAAAGATGGCATGTTGTATAAAAGAAATTTTGACACGGTTCTGCTCAGATGCGTGGATAGACACGAGGCAAACCTGTTGATGATTGAAGTGCACGAAGGCTCTTTCGGTACCCATGCCGGAGGACATGCGATGGCTAAGAAATTGTTGAGATTGGGGTATTATTGGTTGACAATGGAGTCAGATTGCTGCAAGTATGCCCGCAAGTGTCACAAATGCCAGATCTATGCAGATAAAGTACATGTTCCTCAAAATCCGTTGAGTATCATGTCTTCTCCGTGGCCTTTTTCAATGTGGGGCATTGATATGATCGGGAAAATTGAGCTTACTACTTCAAACGGCCATCGTTTCATCTTGGTCGCCATTGATTACTTCACTAAATGGGTTGAAGCAGCATCTTATGCCAATGTCACTAAGCAAGTGGTAGCTCGTTTCTTGAAAAGAGATATTATTTGTCGATATGGAGTTCCCGAAAGAATCATTACTGATAATGGTTCTAATTTGAATAATAAGATGATGGATGAGCTATATCGGGACTTCAAAATCGAGCATCACAATTCTTCTCCGTACCGCCCAAAGATGAATGGTGCGGTCGAGGCGGGCAACAAGAATATCAAGAAGATTGTGCAGAAGATGGTTGTCACGTACAAAGATTATCATGAGATGTTACCATTGGCTTTGCATGGGTATCGAACATCAGTCCGCACGTCCACTGGGGCAACACCATACTCACTTGTATACGGTATAGAGGCAGTTCTACCGGTCGAGGTTGAGATTCCCTCTCTTCGAGTATTGATGGACCTTAAGCTAGATGAAGCTGAATGGGTACGAGCCAGATTTGATCAGTTGAGCCTTATTGAGGAGAAACGATTAGCGGCAGTATGTCATGGCCATCTATACCAGCGCAGAATGAAGAGGGCATTCGATCAAAAGGTTCGACCTCAAGTTTACAAGGTCGGAGATGTGGTAATCAAGAGAATACTTCCTCCGAGTACAGATCACAGGGGCAAATGGACTCCTAATTATGAAGGTTCATTCGTGGTTAAAAAGGTTTTCTCAGGTGGAGCCTTATTGCTGACAACCATGGATGGTGAAGACTTTTCATTCCCTGTTAATTCAGATGCAGTTAAAAAATACTTCGTATAAATAGACCCGCTGGATAAAAGAAAGAGGAAAAATCCAGGCAAAAATGGGCATCCCGGCGAACCAAAAACAGAATAAAGGTTCGGGCAAAAATTAGGGATATAATTTGAAAAAAAATTGTACACCCGGTAAGTTGAAAACCCGAAAGGGCAACTTATGCAAAAATGGGTATCCCGGTGGGTTGAAAACCTGAAAAGGCGATCCACGCAAAAGAGGGATTTAAGCGAATGACTGCAGTATGAATTAATCTGTACGTTCTCTACTCTTCAGCAAACTAGCAAAGTTTCCGAAGGAGGAATTGTTCCGACCACGAACTTCCGAAGGCGAAGATAATCAGGAGAGTTGGAGTACATACTGGTTATAACAGAATCAGAAATCAGTTGGAATCCAATTTCCGCATTATCATTAGGATAGATTTCTTTTCTCAATTTTATGGCAATCAACTCTTTCAGGGGTTTGCTTCCGATTGTAAATTCGCCAATTTTGGCATTTTATCAATAAAATTGAATATTTAGTCACAAGCTTTTATTTTCATTTTATTGTTTTGTTTGCAAAAACGTCCGATTTTTTATAATAAAACATTACTTTGAAAATATCATGGCCTTAAAAAAACATGCACAAAAAAGACAATTAAAATTACTTTGCTTGTTGGACAACCTTGGATGGTGGACTCAAGAGACCACACAATATCCTGGGGCATGTGCATATTCTTTTTCTGTTGCAGGTAATGAGTACGATCGATCCAAGCAGCACGATCGTAACCACGAACATATATTTGCTATGACTTGATACTGTTGTATCTTATTAAGTCGATTCTTCCATTCAAGATTTCCCACTGGGTTTTGTGACGACAACAGTTGCCAAAGATTGAATTCTTCTGTGTTGATAACGATTATTAATGCAGTGAGCACTCCATGTCCATAACGAGTGCAAATCCTCCGGTACCTCGCAGACGATGTAAAGGGTAGTTTAAGACGGGGTGTTCATCTAAGAGTTTGAAAACGCTTGATTTTCTATAAAATCCTCTTAAGAGATGAAGCTTCTCGCAGTAACATCCCCTGTGGCGTTTATTCTCGGCAGGATGTACCAGTAAGTGGTAGTGCCATATTTCCTGCAGGTTTCAGCATGTGAAATTTGTCAAAGAATAGTCCCCAGCGGAGTTGTTGACCCTCTCGAGCATGGGGCATGTTGAGTTTCCCCAGCAGGAGATGCTTCAGATCTATTATCCCCAGTAGAGTTTGAGGACGCTCGGTCTTCTGTAAAATCCTCTCAAAGGGCATCCTCAGCACGAGACGCTTTAAAGCAGCTTTCTCCAGCAGAGTTGATGACAAGCTCATTATCCCAAACGGGATCGTCAAACGGAAAGTTCGCTTAACATGGGGCATTATGGCACTTATCCTAGGCTCAACAGTTTTATTCCTCAGTAGACTACCGTGGAATTGCTTTGGGTTTCCCCAGCAGATCTCTAGGGACTTTTTCCCAGCATGTTGCAACGGATTGTATTCCAATTAGGATTTGCATATCCCCGGCAGAGTAGCCCTGATTCCCAGCAAGTTCACATCTCTGGTAATGATATCCCCCACAAAGTTCGACATTTTGACAGTAATTTCCCCCAGCAAGGTCTAAATAGATCGAGGGAATCTTTTCTTCAGCAAAGTGCCAGCATATAATATTACCCAGCCAGTGGTGTAATTCTCAGTATTGCTCATTTACAGCTCAAGTCCATCGACAGTATGGCAAGCCAGTAGTCGCCTGGCGTCGTTCAAAAGGACATTGTTGAAAGTCCATCGACAGTATGGTAAGCCAGTAGTCGCCTGGCGTCGTTCAAAAGGACATTGTTGAAAGTCCAACGACAGATTGGCAGAAATCCAACACGAATTGGTAAAAGTCCAACGACAGTTTGGCAAAGCTGCAAAAGTCCATCTGAAGATGGCAAGTTTGAGATTCCAAAGCTGGTTTGGTGATCATTAAAGTCCAGCGACAGATTGGCAGAAATCCAACATGAATTGGTAAAATTCCAACGACAGATTGGCAGAAATCCGACACGAATTGGTAAAAGTCCAACGACAGATTGGCAGAGCAGCTCAAGTCCATCGACGGTATGGCAAGCCAGTAGTCGCCTGGCGTCGTTCAAAAAGACATTGTTGAAAGTCCATCGACAGTATGGCAAGCCAGTAGTCGCCTGGCGTCGTTCAAAAAGACATTGTTGAAAGTCCATCGACAGTATGGCAAGCCAGTAGTCGCCTGGCGTCGTTCAAAAAGACATTGTTGAAAGTCCATCGACAGTATGGCAAGCCAGTAGTCGTCTGGCGTCATTCAAAAGACAGATCTCTCCGACAACGTTTCATTGAAGATTCAATCCAGCAGTCTCGTTGGGTTTATATCCCATTTGTTCTTCATCATCCAGAGCAAATTTTTTTGGGTTATATTTGGTATTCAATCGCTATATACCTTGAAAGTCTGAAAGCAATCGCTTTCAGGCATTCAGGTCTACAGCGTTTGAATAGGGGCAGCTGTAATACCCCAAAATTTGCTCTCTCTTTTGTCATCCTAGCATAGCATTATCATATATCATATCATATCCATCTCATTAGTATTGCATTGCATATTTAACATAGAAAAATGAAGCATATCATCCCTCTTACCATCAAGGCATGTGGTCAGGTGAAAGGTGGACAATCAAGGAATCATTCAAGGCACAAAATGTCAAACAAGTTGCCTCAAGGCAAGTCAAGAGGTCTTTCATGTCTCATGCTATCTCAATTGATCATCCAAAACCTCCAGAGAGTGAGATTCAATAGGAGATTGAAACACTACATCTTTCACTATGCAAGAGATCCAAAAAACTGAAGGAAAAACCTCAAAAGAGATGTTTCATTGGTTCAAAATCACCTTCAAGTGGCATATCTCATCATCCTTTAAGAGGATACACAACATATTCTGAGGAATTTGAAATTGAAGACTGCATATTTTCCTCCTAGGAGGTGGGTACCAAAAATAGGGTTTCCAATTAAATTAGGGTATCTTTGATTTTTTGGAAAAAACTTGATGTCATGGTATTCTACATGTCCTTAAGTATATGAGTGTGGGAAATTGCCTCTCAATTGGTTTTAGAAGTGGTTCAATTGGAAGAAAGATCAAAAATCAGGAAATTTGGGGCTAAGTCAAATAATCAGAGGAAAAAGTCAACTCTTGACTTTTTGAGGCCAAATTCATGAAATTCATGTTATATGTGACCAATGTACAAAATTTGATCAAGAAACTCCAAAGGAATCATGAAAAAATCAAGATTTGTAAAGTTGCCATTTTTGGAAGAAGTAGGGTTTCCAAAAATAGTAATTTTAGGCCATTTTGCATCAGACTTTGAACCAAGGCCATTCAAAATTGAAGCATCAAATGAAAATTCCACTCGGCCACAACAAAAGATCCTGTTTCAAGCTTCAAATCCATGTGTAGAACATCTCCATTGGATAAGAATTGAGAGAGTTATGAATGATCAAAGTTGAGGAAAACTTGGGCAAAAATGCAAGTCAGCTTGGGCAAATTTTAGGTCACGCGCAGTCATTTTCACAAACATGTGGTGGTCCAAATGTTTTGATCAATTACTCATGGTTAGAGGCCTCAAATGAAAAATCTTTCAACATGAAAGTTGTTCCTCTAGGTGAGATCTTCAAAATTGGTGTTCATGATTTTTTCATTTGATCAAAGGATAAGAAGTTATGTTGAGTCCAATTTGGTGTGATTATGCTGAAAACCTAGGTGCCATGTTGCCTTGTCAACCGACCATATGCCACACCCTTATATCAGTTTCAAACTTGTGTGTTCCAATCCATTTTTCAACCTATTCCAAGCCTCATTTCAATTCATTTTTCATACCAAACATGTTCTCTCATGTCATCTCTTTCCAATGACCCCAAAGACTCATCAAACCATCCATTGAGTAGAGAGAATTTCATCCACAAATCACCCTATGTTTCACTGATGCATTGATGGCTTTGCTACATAACTTGGTTCAGACATCCATCAAACAATTCATTCCCTTATTTAAACACACCATGAACATCACATACACTGCCATAGCACGTGCCATACATGAGAAGGGAAAGAGCAAACTTGCTGAGCAAGTTTCTGCTACGACAGCCATGCCATTCATTTCTCTTCACCTCCACCATAGCTTACCATAAGTTATCATCACCATATCATTGCCCTCCCTAACTAACTTGGCTCAGTTAGTTTGGGATGACTCACCTAAACCACCTCAACTCAGTTAACCAACTCAGGTTAACCATGGTTAGAGCTCACTATAAATCAAAACTTCAATCTCAAAATTCATTTTCAACACTCATTTTCACGCTCTCACTCAGAATTCTCTCTTCTTCTCTCTCAATCTCTCACCATTGCAACTGATTCTCGAGCTTCACTTTGTTCATTTTCTCAGTTTTCACTTCAGAAACTCCTTCTTTCTCTCTCAATTTCTCCACATTGTAACTGGTTTTGAGGCTTGGATTTCAATTTCTTTACACTGAATCATCATCAACCTCATCATTTAAGCCTTTATTTGGCCAAGAGTAGCTCAAAGAGGAAGCAGAATCTCTGGTTTTCTGAAGAACATTTCAAGATCACAAATCTTCAGGTATGAATTTCCACCATTATAGACATGATTTGAAGATGTTTTCAGGTTCTTGAAGCTTCTTATAAGCTCGAGAACTTGTCTGGCTAGTTGATAGGCCTTTAGAGGCATAGTTGAAAAGTTAGGGCAAAACTTCCTCTGTTCGATTCTCTTATTTCATGAACATGTTGTGCATTTTATCACTGGATCCGTGCTCTCCATTACTTCCTCCTCATTTTGGTGTAATATATGTGAAATTCTGGGAAATTTGAAGTTGCAGACGGTGGTGAGTGACCGGAGAAGGTGACCGGAGGTCCCTCTCCGGCCGGTGACTGTAAAAGCTAGGGTTTATCATGTTTTAATCGTGGCCGTTGATTTTTCGTCATCGTGTGGTTAAGGACTTGCCAGCGCATTAAAACACACATGCATGTCACGTGTTTTTCTTTCTGATTTCACTTAAACATTATGTGGTGCAGTGCATGGTATGTAGTGTGTGCCTTCATGCGTGTGAGTTGGATATGACTACTTTGACTTGCTTGTTGACTTGACTTGATCCAAGGGTGATCATTGATTGGCTTTTGTTTGACTGAGAGTGTATGGTAGTTGGAATGGATTGCGCTTGGAATTGGATTGGATCATTGCTATTTGCACCGTGTGTTTCAAAGCCCAAACAAATTTGAACTGTTGGATTACTATGCATGCACCCCTCCCTTGGTTTCCATTTCTTTTTATTTTCCTCATTTTATGCACGTTTCCTTTTTTATTTTTAAAATTACTAAACTACATCATAAAATTCTATAAATATTCATGGACATTTTCAAGACATTTAGGAAATTTTTGATATTTTTATTTCATGATTTTATGACATTTTTGCCCCTGTTTCATAATTTTCTTTGAATTTCCATTTGTGTGCATTCCAAATGTGATACATGAATTTGTATAATTTTGTTATTGCTCATTACAAATGTTTTTGACCTGATTCTTTTTGAATTGATTCACTAATACATTGAAGCATGTTAGTTGATTTTTTTATATTTTTTAGATCACTTTATGACATGTTTTGATGCTTGTCTTTGCACCACTTTGTTTGATGTTTCAACTTGACCTAATTGCTTTATTGGAAGTTTTTTTGCTTTGAATTTTGACATGCTATTTTGAGGTATGATTTGCTTCTGACTTAGGCATTCTAATACCATGTTTGCATAATTTTCATAAGTCCATTTGATTTTTGTTTGATGCATTACATTTGAAGCATAATAACATGTCATACCATTCTAACTTTAGTGCATGTTTACATGAATTCTTTTGTGCATATTTGCATGAGCATTTGCATGCCTTATGAGCCATATGTATGATATTATAGGTCTTTGGTATACATTATAGGTCATCTTTACATGTTCATGTCAACTTGAACTTTGTGCATCCTTAACATGTATTGTTTGCATTTTCTTTAGAACTTCCACTTCACTTCTTCTTCTATTACTTCTTGAATGTTTTGATTGTTGATGCATGAGTATTTTGAGATGTTTATAAACCATTTTTCATTTAGTTTCAATTCTGGTTGTTGATTTACATGTTCCATTTATGCATGTTCCTTTCCTTTCCTTTCATCTTTCATCTATCATTTCTTATGATAATATGTGTTGAATGCTATGGATGATGATTGTTGCTTATTCATTTGAACTTGCATGATGATATTCACTTATGGTACATATGATGCACATTCTGGTTGTGATCTTAAGATTTGGTTCTTCATCTTTTTTCTTTTGAATTTTAATGTGTATTAAGTACTTTTTGCTTCTTATACATGTTGTTTTGTTCACTAACCATGTAGGGGCTTTGGTAAGTTGAAATTGAGTGTGGATAAGGAATCCACATTCACACTTCTCTCCTTTCATCTTTTACAATTCAATCTTGTGTTTTGTTAAGCACTTATGTGCTTTCTTTGATTAACTCCTTACTTTCCCTTTTGAGTTACAATTCATCTTCTACTTTAGAAGTGAATTGTTTAATTCATTCCTTCTTTAGACTTTAGGTTTTGCAACCTCACAAACCATTAGGATCACTCCTTTAACTAATCAATTAGGATTGAGTCTTAGTTCACATAGATTTTACCTTTCTTCTCTCTTGAGTCTTTCATCTTCTCATCTCAAAGAAAATTCAAAATATCTAATAAAGGTAGGCATTTATTACATTTAGGCCTTTCATATAAAGAAAAGATTATAAAGGGGTCTTCTCTTGTAATCTTAGAATGTATAGCATATGGCCCATCTTGGGTCAATGTGTTAAACATTTGATCTTGTATGAGGGACTTAAATGTAATACTTGTTGAAGGTACAAATAATAAAACACTTCTTCATTTCATAATCAACAAAAACACTTAATAAACACAAGTATGCTAGTGTGTTTGAACCTTGACAATTGGAACTAAGTGTGGGGGTCTTCTTCACTCTTAGTATATTTTCTTACTCATTCCATCTTGGAATGTGAGAATGTATACATTCCAATGACTAAGATTTAGATACACTATCATATGCAAACAAATGAAAAAACTCTTAAAAGACAAAAACAAACAATAACGTCTTTCCTTCGGGAATTCTTTCCTCATCTCCTTCATTCATTCCTTAAAGATGCGTCATTTCCGTTCTACCGCAAACAGGTAACGCATAAGTCTCCCTACAGCGAGCTGCAACACCTAAACTGCTAGAATACGAACGCTGACGTATTCCACTAAAAAACACAAATAATCCATCCCTAGTGAGGGGAACTACGTCGCTCTGATTCTCATGCTCCCGATGAGATTCGTAGGCAGTGGGGTAGGGCCCATTCGAGCACTTCTTTTATTTTCCCTACATTTGTTTCTCTTTCTCTCTCCTTTCCTTTTCCAGTTCTCCAGCTAGCAGTTCCTTTTCCAGTATTCTTTCCTTACACCCTTTGGTCGAAACAAGCAAGCGTGGATCCCATCGGGTACGATGGACGCGAGGGGGTACTAACACCTTCCTCTCGCGTAACCGACTCCCGAATTCAATTCTCTTGGTCGCAAGACCATGCTCTATCCTTTCCCTCAGGTTTACGCAGTGTTTCCTTTCCCTCTCTTGGGATAAATACACATTGCTGGAGACTCTGTTTCGGTGCCACTTTCGTGTTTGTACTTGGATGAAAATCCCGGGAGCGACAGGGCAATGGATGGTCGGATAAAAGTTTCACATAATTATTGGCCCTTATGAAAGATATGCTTCCAGAGGATAATGTTCTTCCCAATCGAACATATGAGGCCAAAAAGATGTTGTGCTCTATTGGCATGAGCTATGATAAGATACATGCCTGTCCAAACGATTGCGCATTGTTTTGAAATGAGTATGCATCGTTAAATGAGTGTCCTAAATGTGGTGTCTCTCGATATAAGAAAAAGTTGTCTCCAGCAAAAGTCTTATGGTATTTTCCTATAATTCCGAGATTTAGACGCATGTTTCGTAGTGAGACCGATTCAAGACACTTGACTTGGCATGCAGATGAAAGAATTATTGATGGAAAGTTTCGACATCCGGCAGATTCACCACAGTGGATGAAAATTGATGATGATTATCCTGAATTTGGAAAAGAAGCAAGAAACCTTCGCTTGGCATTATCTACTGATGGAATGAACCCACACAGTATTCAAAGTATCTCACATAGAGCTTGGCATGTGATCATAATGATTTATAACCTACCTCCATGGCTATGTATGAAGCGTAAGTACATGATGTTATCTATGTTAATTTCTGGGCCTAGACAACCAGGGAATGACATAGACGTATACTTGGCACCCTTAATCGAAGATTTAAAATTTTTGTGGGAGAACGGTGTGGAGGTTTATGATGGGTATAGGAAAGAAAGTTTCAACTTGAGGGCGATGTTGTTTGGCACAATTAATGATTTTCCAGCATACGGAAATCTATCAGGGTACAGCATAAAAGGTCAATGTGCGTGTCCTATTTTTGAAGATAAAACAGATTGGACGCGATTAGAGTTTGGTCAGAAGAATGTCTTTCTCGGTCATCATAGATTCTTAAATTCTAATCATCACTATCGTGGGTGGAGAAAAGCATTCAATGGAGAGGCAGAACATGGTAGAGCTCCAACTGTATTGATAGGTGATCAAATTTTTGAAAAGGTGAAAGATGTGACAACTCAGTTTGGAAAGCCTTTTGCACATACACTTGTCAAGAGTGGGTGGAAGAAGAGGTCAATTTTTTTTGACCTGCCATATTGGAAGTCGTTGTATGTAAAACATTTTCTCGATGTTATGCATATTGAAAAAAATGTATTTGACAGTGTTATTGGTACGTTACTCAATATACCAGGAAAGTCTAAGGATGGCCTTAAAGCAAGAAAGGACTTGGTACATATGGGGATAAGAACTGAATTAGGACCCTTGAAGAAAGGAAAACGAACATATCTACCACCTGCTGTGTATACTCTATCTAGAAAGGAGAAAAAAGTATTGTGTAAGTTTCTAAGTGAAGTTAAAGTTCCAGAAGGATACTCTTCAGATATTAGAAGACATGTGTCTATGAAAGACCTCAAGTTAAAGAGTTTAAAGACGCATGAATGCCATGTTATAATGGAACATTTTATACCAATAGGTATACGTTCTATTCTGCCAGAAAAAGTAAGAAGCGCAATAACTAAATTGTGTTTTTTCTTCAAGTCAATTTACAGTAAGGTGATCGATCCTGCGATCTTACCAACATTGCAAAAAGAACTAGTTATTACTTTGTGTGATCTTGAAATGTATTTTCCTCCCTCGTTTTTTGACATAATGGTTCATCTAGTTGTTCATCTAGTGAAAGAGACACAATTGTGTGGATCGGCTTATATGAGATGGATGTACCCTGCTGAACGTTATATGAAAATATTAAAAGGGTATGTGAAAAACCGAAGTCGACCAGAGGGTTGTATTGCCGAATGATACATTGTTGAAGAAGCGGTTGAGTTTTGTACTGAATATTTGTCCAATGTACAATCAATTGGACTCCCCAAATCTCATATTGTCGAAAAAAAAGAAGGAAAAAAGTTAATTGGAAATGAAGTTGTGACAGTATCAAGGGTCGAACGGGATCAAGTGCATTTGTATGTTCTGCACAATGAGAATGAGGTTGATCCATATGTTGAAATGCACAAGGATGTTCTCTGAGGTTTAAATCCGAATAGAAATGAGAATTGGATAGTACGAGAGCACAATCGAAGTTTCATACCTTGGTTTAAGGATCATATTCATTCAAAGTATTATTCAGACCGCGATTCAATAACAGAAAGGTTGAGATGTTTAGCATATGGTTCAAGTATGGTCGTGTTTTCTTATAGCGCATACGCAATTAATGGATACACATTTTATACCAAAGAACAAGATGATAAAAGTACTATGCAAAATAGTGGTGTCACCGTGGTAGCTGAAGCAATGCACATTTCAAGTGTGAAAGACTTAAACCCCAAATTTGCAAATCTGTCATATTTTGGGGTTATCGAGCGCATTTGGGTGTTTGATTATGAGAAGTTTCAGATTCCTATATTTCGTTGCAAGTGGGTTGAAAATAATAATGGCGTACGAATGGATAAGTCAGGATTTTTGCAAGTGGATCTTAATAGGGTGGGGTACAAAGATGAGCCTTTTATTCTAGCCTCTCAAGCTAAACAAGTGTTGTATGTCACTGATCCGACAAGTACAAAATGGTCTATAGTGCTTTTATCTAACAAAGTAATTGATGAAAACGTTGGAGATCAAGGTGATATTGATGTTGATATTGAATCATTTACTAGAAATGATCAAGATGAAAATATTATAGCGGATGAATCATATACTAGAAATGATCATAATGAGGGTATTTGGATCAATCCAACCGTCCGTGTTGTTAAGAGACGGGTAGAACATACTCCAAACAAGAAAAGAAAGAGACGTTAGTGAAAAAGGTACTAGTTGTAAAATTATAGCTTATATCATTCAATATAGCTTATATCATTCAATAGATTAGGATTATGGATTTTTATATTTGTCATTTAATTTCTGTTTTTTTCTTTCTTACAGGTTAAATGTCTAGTAACCAGGAAGATACGCACGAGTAGCACGGGCTAGAGCAACCAATATTACATGGGTCAAAGTGGAGATTCCTTCAAATGGGACAATTGGTGATTTCTATCACGGTATGCATGGTTTTATAACTTAGGATTTATTTTAATATTTATCGGATATGTCATATATATAATTTATTACTTTTAACTAAATAATTAGTATTTTGTTTTGTTATGTAGTATTTCGATGATATGGCGTGTCCTTATTACACGAGGAAACAATTGCAAGATACTAAGGAGGAATTATGCAAACTTTTTATTGCAAGAAGAATTCTTTCTTGATTGTATAGTTTTGTGAATGTAAATTCTAGTTTATTGAAATGTAAATTCTAAACTGGTTTATTGATGGAAATAGTAAATTCTATACTGGTTTCTAGTTAATGTAAATTCTAGTTTTGAAATAGAATTTGTTGATGGAAATGCATATCCATACTGGTTTATTGAAATGTGAATTATACAGGTTTATGGAAATGTGAATTATACAGGTTTCTGCATAAAAAAATGGTTAAAATGGGATTTTTAAAAAAAATCTTCAAAATTTTACGTAGACAAAAGACAGCGCTTTTAATAAAAAAGCGCTGTCTAAGGTTATACATTAGACATCACTTTTGAAAGCGCTGTCTAAAGTCCAGCTTTAGAGAGCGCTTTTAATGAAAAAGCGCTCTCTAAAAGTATATAAAAAAATCAATATACGTATACATTAGACAGCGCTTTCTAAAGCGCTGTCTAAAAGCACCTTTAGAGAGCGCTTTTGAAGGAAAAAGCGCTTTCTAAAGTTTATAAAAAAAAAATTTAATTTTTAACGTATACTTTAGATAGCGCTTTTAAAAGCGCTGTCTAACGTCCCCTTTTAGAGAGCGCTTTTTCATAAATAAAAAAGCGTTGTCTTTACCTACGACAGCGCTGGCTTAGACAGCGCTTTTAAGCGCTGTCATAGGCCAAAAAAAGCGCCCTCTTTTCCCTTGTTTGGCGTAGTGAAAGTATGATCTGCTTGTCCTTGAGTATATTCCTGTTTCTTCACAGACTGAGTAAACTTTTCAAACCAAGCTCTCGGAGATTGTTTCAACCCGTACAAGGACTTCTTTAGTTTACACACCTGTGACCCAAAGGTTTCTTCAAAACCTAGAGGACAATCCATATATACTTCTTCTTCTAAATCACCATTGAGAAAGGCATTTTTGACATCTAGTTGATGGAGAGGCCAGTCTAAGTTAGCAACAAGGGATAAGAGTATTCTGATTGTGTTCAGCTTTGAAACAGGAGGAAAGGTCTCTGAGTAATCTATGCCATATGTCTGAGTGAATCCTTTTGCAACCAATCAAGCTTTGTACCTTCCGATTGATCCATCAGAATTGTACTTTATTATGAACACCCACTTACATCCCACAGTTCTTTTACCTGCCGGCATAGTTGTGGTACTCCAAGTTTTATTCTTTTCAAGAGCTTTAATCTCCTCAAAAACAGCTTCCTTCCACTTTGGAATTTCTAGAGCCTCCTGTACATTCTTAGGAATTTTGACACTAGATAGATTAGAAGTAAATGCAGCAAAAGAGGGAGACAAGTTTGAATATGATACAAAGTTAGACAAGGGGTGCCTAGTACATGGCCTACCTGGCTTCCTAAAGGCTATGGGAACATTAAGATCAGTATATTGTTTCCTAAGTTCTATGGGGCCATCAAGGTCGGTATATAGAGAATTAGGACCAAGGAGAGATTTTCCTGTCTGAGTAGGTTGACTTTCACTCGATTCAGATTCTTGGCTGAGATGAGGAATAGGGTCTTCTACTACTTGATCATTGTTTCTTCTGGTATAAATTTTGCCTTTCCAAATTGGATTTCCTTCCTCAAATCTATTTTCTGTTTCATTATAAGGATCTTTATCTGGTGCATTTTGATTAATTTCAGAAAAGACATTTGTTTGATCTTTATTTTGATTTGTTGCCTCAGATTTTGATTGATCCTTACTCATGGAAGAAGTAGGTTCATCTAATTTTTTCAAGGCATTTTCTTTAGGTGCAGATGTACAAGAATCAGAATTATGTGATATATACACATCTTCTGAGATAATTAAGTTTTCAAACAATTCAGGAGAATCTTCATTTGTTTTCCCCCCCTGAAGATGATCATTACCAAAAAAAGGTTTGTTTTCAAAAAAAGTAACATCCATTGTTATAAATATTTTCTTGGTATTGGGATCAAAACATTTATAACCTTTTTGAGAAGATGAATACCTAATAAAAACACATTTGATTGCACGGGGTTCAAGTTTACCAAGATGCTTATGTTCGTGAACAAAAGTTGTGCATCCAAATATTTTAAGTGGTAAATTAGATGGAACGAAAGCAATTGGAAAATATTTCAAGAAACTTTGCAAAGGAGTTTGAAATTTCAAAACACGAGATGGCATACGGTTTATCAAATGTACAGTTGTCAAGACAGCTTCACCCCATAAATATTTAGGGACATTGGTAGAGAAGAGTAGTGCTCGTGCAACTTCAAGAAGGTGCCGATTTTTCCTCTCTGCAATCCCATTTTGTTGGGGTGAGTTAACACATGAACTTTGATGCACAATTCCATTTTCAAGGAAAAAATTTCCAACAATTTTATTAAAAAATTCAGTACCATTGTCAGATCTAAACACCTGTACTTGGGTGTTAAACTGTGTCTGCACCAATTTACAAAAGTTTTGAATTATTTGACCTACCTCAGATTTTTCTTTCAACAAGTATACCCAACAAAGTCTAGTATGATCATCTGTGAAAGTGATAAACCATTTTTTGTTGGATAAAGTACTTGTTTGATTAGGCCCCCAAACATCACTATGAATCATTGAAAAAGGTTTTGAAGGTTTATAAGATTGAATTGGAAAAGAACTTCGATGATGTTTAGCAAACTCACAAACCTCACATTGAAGTGAAGAAATGTCTTGTTCAACAAAAAGTTTAGGAAACAATGAACTCAAATATTTAAAACTAGGGTGGCCTAACCTTAAATGCCACAACATAATATCATCCTTATTATTTGAAACAAAAAAGGATTTAACAGAAGAAAAACTTATTGGTCTAAATTGATGTCTGGTTTTTTGTTCATCTTCCAAGTAGTAGAGTCCACCACTTTCCTCGGCAGTGTCAATCACCCTCCCCGAGATCAAATCCTGAAATACACAATGAGTATCAAAGAAATGAGCTTGACAGTTTTTATTTGTGGTTAGCTTACTGACAGATAATAAGTTGCAAGACAAATTTGGGACATGTAACACATCTTGGATGGTTAGTAAGGGAGACAAAACAATAGAACCTTTTCCTGCCACGGCTGAAAGAGAGCCATCAGCTATTTTAATTTTGGAATTGCCTGCACATGGTTTATATGAAGAAAATAAACTAGATTCACCGGTCATATGATCGGTGGCTCCATAATCAACGATCCATGTATGATTAGGAATGACACTAAGATGGGCTGACTTTGGAAAGTTACCTTTCTGGGCTATGGAGCACGAAGGTGTTTGAGACTCGAGGAGTTTGTACATTTGGTCTAGTTGTTCCTTAGTGAATGGAAATGCATTTGGGGAGGATTGTGGCTCTTGATCAGAAGTTGCTTGAAGTGCACGACCCTCACCCTTCTTTTTCCAATTAGAAGGTCTTCCATGAATTTTCCAACAAGTCTCAGTGTGTGATAATAACGTTCGCAATGATCACACCAGGGTTTACCATTTTTCTTGTTGTCTTTATTGAAGTTGTTTGTGACAAGGGTAGAACCATCAGTTGCTGATTTTGATTTTCCCATCATCACTCTTTGTCTAGCCTCCTCCCTTCTGATTTATGAAAAGGTTTCTCGGATAGTTGGCAGTGGATTATTTCCAATAATTCTACCTCTTACTTCATCGAGTTCCTTGTTGAGACCAGCAAGAAAAATAAAGACACGGTCGTTCTCTTGCGCCTTAATAAACTGAACACTGTCTTCAGTACACCTCCAGTTATAATCATAGCACTGATCCAACTCTTGTCAAAGGGCCATCAATTCATTATAGTAGGTAGTGACATCCATGTCATTCTGCTTTAAATTCCATAACTTTGATTTTAGATCATAAATTTAAGAGAAACTTTTAATATCAGAGTAAGACAGTTTTACAGCCTCCCAAACATCTTTTGCCGTAGGCAGATACATGTATGTTTTTCTCATACCTACGTCCATAGTATTAATAAGCCAGGCAATAATAGAAGAGTTTTCAGATTTCCAGAACCTGTAATTAGAATGTGTTGTTGCAGGCATCGGAACATCACCCGTAAGAAAACCCAACTTCCCTTTGCCTTCTAGAATAAGTCGAACAGTTTGGGACCATTCAGCGCAGTTTGAGCCATCTAGTTTCTGAACATTAACCTGAAGAGAGTTATTTTGACCTCCACCTCCAGAGTTACTGTAACCACCATCAAATGGGTAGCCATAACCGGACCCAAAAAGGTTGTTATTAGGATCACCTCTGCCATAACCGAACCCACCGTTAAAATTATTGTTTGTCATGAACCTGGGCATTTCTGGCATGGTAAATGCACTTCCTCTGCCGGAATTGTTGCTGGTGCCGCCAGAATTGACATTGGCGCCGTTGCCGGAATTGTTGTTGGCGCCGCCGCCGCCGCCTCCACGACCACCTCCGGATTGAGGTGGTGTTTGGTTAGGGTCCATCATAGTTTGGATCGGTCGGGTCGGATAAAAGAACGGGTCGTCAGAAATTTTTTTTCGGCCCGCTGCCCCGAACCCCAATAGTTAGGGAAAGTTTTACAGTATCACCCAAGCCCTAACAGAGCTCTTGATACCATGTAGAAAAATATATGGGTGATAATTTTTGTTATTTTATTATGAAGAGAAAAGGGCTCCTTTTATAGGAGAAAAAATACAAAATTAACTCCTTTATTTTAGGAGTAATATAATGACACTTAAACAAGAAAATAAATAGCATTAAATAAAAAATATTTCAACACATCTCCACATACCCTAATCATATATCATAACCCATTCATTTACAACTACATTCTCAAATAACATCCTTGATTCAAAGGTTACTTGTAATTTAAGTAGAATTTGCAAGTTTAGGGTCATCATGGTTCATCTGGACACTTCTGATTAAGGATGCAACCAATTTGGGTTTGATCTTTTGTTTCTTTGGTTAAATCTTCATGGAACCATAATTCTTGATTCTTGGTCCTTGTGTATCATGTGGTTTGCATCTTGATCTTAGGATTGATTGTAGAACCCTAATTCATGAAATATGATCCCTGATCACTATGAAATGCTTCATGCTTTTGATCTTTGGAATCAATCATCAGGGGTGGTTTTGGTCAAGCAGAAATCAACTTTAAGGTGATCATCTGTTTACCATAGATCATTACATGGTTATTGGTTTGTTGGTTTATTTGATCCAAGACTTTGTTATTAATACTTCACTTCATAATAGCATTCACATAACAACCCAACAACCCGTGCATACGTCGACACATAAATACTACAAGTGACATAACTTGTTAACTCCAAGCCGTGCATACACTGACACTTTAGATCAAGTGACATTATTCTAACCAACTAACGGGTTTGTTTCCGTAGTAGAAACTAAGTGAATTTGATTTTCATGCTAACAGTTGCGTTTCCCCAAACTCAGTTCAAAAGTATGCAACCAGCTTTCAATTAACTTCATCGCAATCATCCTTTCCATATTTCAAATACCAAAATTCATTCATAATAGAAGGTCAGAAATAAAAATGAAAACAAGCAGTGCATTACAAGCCTTTCTTCCACGTGAATGTAAAATAAAACGTCACAGCAAGAGTTGAAGCTAGAGGAAGCGGAAAATCAGGGAGAGAATTCAGCCTTCTTGTATCCTCCAATTATGTGGTGTAGCAAATGGAAATCCTGGACCAGCTGGTGCAGGAGCTGTACTATTTACGAAAGGAGATTCGCGCCTTGTTATCAATCAGTTTCAGCGTTTATGGACAATCAGTGAAGAAGATATAAAGGCGCTACGTGACAAGACTTTGGAGTTGAAGGCTAGTTTTCAGTCATTCTGCGTCCTACACATTCTCGAGAACTATAACAGTGCAGCTGCTTCGCAAGCAAACAAGGCCATTAGTGTCAAAGATGGGCAAGTTGTAGCAGGATGATCCAAGTAAAGAAGTACTATCATTCCATGAAAAGTTAGCCTTATAGTTCTGCTTACTTTGATCACAACATCATCTCATATGATTTGCTGCATGAAAAAATCACAACTACATCAAATAAATTCAGAATTGCAGCACATTTAGATAGAATTTCAACTTAACTAACTTACATAGAATTCCAATTAACAGAATTTAGAATTTCAATTAATACAGTTTCCAAAACAAAACTCTGCAATTTGTTTTTCTTCACTAAACTACTGATTCTAAGGTCACTAATTCTAACTCCAAACTAACATAACATTTCACAATAGCCCTAAGTCACAGTAGTAGCAAGCTCTGAGCATCATAACAATCACAACTGAATTATTTCAATTAAAACACTAACAGCAACTAGAATTCAACATATAACAAATGCATTTTCACCTAAACAGACAACTCGACATTTAGAAAAAAAACTCATAGCAAAGTTCAATTCCAACTCAGATTTCATTCACTTAATCATAACAGAATTAGATTGCATACATTCACATTGTAACAAAAACCATAGAATTCAGATTACACAAGTCCATATTACATTCAAAATTGAATTCAAAACAAAAATCACTTCAAAAACAAACCAATAGACTCTAAAGTCTCACAAAACTTCACCATTCCCTAACTAATGCAAATTCACTCTAGCAATCACTCATTTCATTTCTACGCCAAGCTACCTCATTTCATTCGCGTAACCAACTTAACAGTGGTAGCAATCATCACTAACTTCCCAACAGCTAGCAGTTAACACCCTATTAACATAACAGATTTTTTTAAACACAGATTCCAAACACTTCACAAAAGCCAAAATCATTGTCATTGATTTCACAACAGCAATAGCATACCATTTAAAACTAACTTCATTTAATGAGTGATTCTTTCAATTAACACAATTAAGTCAAGCATAGGGATAACAAAATTCAGCAACCGTAAAACTCACAATAGCATAACAAGGCTTCTTTCTCATTCAAATAGTCATTAGACAAATTAACTTCATTCATAAAACTAATTTCACAACATTTAACAAACTTCATAATAGGCTTAACAGAAAGTTTAATTAATAAACTAACAATTAAACTCAGTCATAACTAACTGTGACAACTCAACATAACCAACTAATTACAGCTGGCAATGCTAACTTCTCTAACCAACTTTTACCTCAAATTCCGATTCTAACCTCATCTTCAAACTCTATATAACTCACCCTCAATCACAATTCTCAGGATCACCAATCATTGACACACAAATCCCTCAGAATCATCTCTCTGAGCTCTCTCCATTTTCATCTTCCTCACCTTCCCTACAAAGCTCTATCGTCTACCATGGTTGAGCAAGCTTCACCTTGAAGCTTGCATGCTGCAAACCAGAGCAAAGTCTCACTCTACTCTCACTGCAATTCTCACTCATGAACAACAAGAACAACAACTCATATCACAACCACAAACAACAATACACAGAACATCCTACAGGCTACGTTTATAGGAGAAGAAGAAGAAAGATATTGAAGAAGAGCAAAGTAGAAGCAATTACCTTATTGGAGTGGTTCTGGAGTTCTCTCTTTTGCTTCATCACTATCAATTGCAACAAAAACTGGGGAGATCCTCGTCCCGTAGGTAGGCTTTCCTGCATCCATTCGTGTTAATCCGAGTTGCCGTCACGTAGTCTCCAAACGGAGGAATCAAATCCCTATTACAATAGGCATTGATTCCATCGCTTCAGTGTTAATGTTTCAAATTTGTAACTTAGGGTTCATAAGTATTTCATTTCGGTTTGAGTTGTTGGTTGAAAATTAGGAGGAAACAGGTTTAGATTGTGGAAGAGTGAGGCACGACAAGTAGATTGACATGTGGTCTGGAAATGTTTGACCTCCGCCGGCGCCGGAGGCAATTTCCGGCGTTTGGTTGACACGTAGAAAACGAGTTTGAGTGATGAAGTTGAGTGAGTTGAACTGAACACGGACCCCTCTCCCTCTCACTATTGGATTCGTTTGGGCTCAGAGCCAGCCATGGGCCCATCGCATCTCTCTCTACACCCCTGAACAATTTTCACACCCCTTACTGCTCATACACACCCGTTCCTTTTTCTTTTATTTTATTTTGAATCTTGGTAGTTCTTATTTCTTTTGATGTTTTTTCTCTTCTATTAATGCTTTGATAATATTCATGCTTAATTTTTTATTAAAGTTTTTACCATTTTAGTCTACATTTTTTTTAATAAATAAGTAAAAAAATAGTAATATGCATGTGTAGAAGTTAATCATTGATTTAGGATAATTTTCAATTAGAACTTAAGGATAAGTTTCAAATAAATTCACATTTTCATTTGTCAAGTTAATTTTAGGCTAGTTTTAGGTGCTTTCATAACTTGACCCAAGCCGCTGAGTGAACGATTGATCAAAGACAAATTTGATCAATTGATCACTTCATATTATGTCTAATCCCCATGTTTAATCCCTATGTCTAGATAGGCGATCAAAAACCACTTGATCACTTGATAGGACTAGCACTCTGCGCTAGCATTGCATTGGACACTAGAACAAGATTTGGACTTCACATTCAAGTCAAACATAAGACTCAAAACAAGGTTGAAGTACTGTTCAAGCACAATAGCAAAGGATCTCTACTCAACGTGTGTCAATCCTGATGCGAGTTGTGCGCCACGACCCTTACGCAATGGAGAATGATGAGAAGGACTAGTTCTATCATTGTCTAGAGTATCTTTGCGTGTGGGGCATAGGCCCTAGTCACTAAAAGTATTTGCCTTCGTTCATAGATATTAGTGCAATTTAAATCACACAATTGGCAAGTCTCATTCAACACTGCAACGATCATTAACACTTTGGACCAAACAACCTTCTTTGGCGTCCATTTTCCTTTGGGTTAAGCACCTCATGGTCGAGCACCCATTTTTGAATCAATACCCTTTCAAGAATTTCTCTTTTGAGTTTCATACTCTGAAAATCAACTATCATCTTTCCTTTTGCCATGTGGAGTTTCATACACTGGCAATCTTTACTTTTGCCCCATGGAGTTTCATACACTGGCAATCTTTCCTCTTGCCCCGTGGAGTTACATACTATGGAAATCTCCCTTTTGCCCTTTGGAGTTTCATACTCTAGCAATCTCCCATTTTTCCCTTTAGAGTTTCATACTCTAGCAATCTTTATGTTTTCCCTTTAGAGTTTCATACTCTGGCAATCTATCCTTTTGCCATGTGGAGTTTCGTAATCTGGCAGTCCTTCCAATCTTTCCTTTTGCCCTTGGAGTTTCATACTCTGGAAATCTTTCTTTTTGCCCTGCGGAGTCTTATACTCTGGAAACTTTACTTTCTATTTTCTTTTTCCCTGTGGAGTTTCACACTCTTGCATCCTTTCTTCTATTTCCTTTTGCTTGTGGAGTTTTACACTCTTGCATCCTTTCTTCTATTTCCTCTTGCCCTGTGGAGTTTCACACTTTGGCATCCTTTCTTTTATTTCGTTTGCCTTGTGCAGTTTCACACTCTAGCATCTTTTCTTCTATTTCCTTTTGCCCTGTGGAGTTTCACACTTTGACATCCTTTCTTCTATTTCCTTTTTCCTGTGGAGTTTCACACTCTGGCATCCTTTCTTCTATTTCCTCTTACTTTGTGGAGTTTCACATCCTGGCATCATTTCTTCTATTTCCCTTTTGCCCTGTGGAGTTTCACACTCTGACATCCTTTCTTTTATTCCCTTTTTTGCCATGTGGAGCCTCATGCTCTGACAATTATCCTCTTTCCTTTTGCACTGAGGAGCCTCATGCTCTGCCAAACTTCTCTCTTCCTTTTTTCCTTAGTTTCATGAACTACGGAGCTCTGATTTAAAGATATTGTGGGAGAACGGTGTGGAGGTTTATGATGGATATAGGAAAGAAAGTTTCAATTTGAGGGCGATGTTGTTTGGCACAATTAATGATTTTCCAGCTTACGGGAATCTATCAGGGTACAGCATAAAAGGTGAAAAAACGTGTCCTATTTGTGAAGATAAAACAGATTCGAAGCGATTGGAGTTTGGTCATAAGAATGTCTTTCTCGACCATCGTAGATTCTTAAATGCCAAACATCACTACCGTGGGTGGAGACAAGAATTCAATGGAGACACCGAACAAGGTAGAGCTCCACCTATGTTGTCAGGTGACCAAGTTTTTAAAAAGGTGAAAGATATGCGTACTCAGTTTGGCAAACCTTTTGCACATAAGGTTGTCAAAGGTGGGTGGAAAAAGAGGTCGGTATTTTTTGAATTCCCATATTGGAAGTCTTTGTACGTGAGACATTTTCTCGATGTTATGCATATTGAGAAAAATGTATTTGAAAGGGTTATTGATACGTTACTCAATATAAAAGGAAAGACTAAGGATGGCCTTAAAGCAAGAAAAGACTTGGTAGCGATGGGGATTAGAACTGAATTAGCACCCGTGAAGAAAGGAAGACGAACATATCTACCACCTGATGCTTTTACTCTGTCTAGAAAGGAGAAGAAAATATTGTGTAAGTTTCTGAGTGAAGTTAAAGTTCCAGAAGGATACTCTTTAGATGTTAGAAGACTTGTGTCTATGAAAGACCTCACGTTGAAGAGTTTAAAGACACACGAATGCCATGTTATAATGGAACACTTTCTACCAATAGGTATACGTTCTATTTTGCCAGTGAAAGTAAGAAGCGCCATAACTAATTTGTGTTTTTTCTTTAGGTCAATTTGTAGTAAGGTAATCGATCCCGATATCTTACCAACACTACAAAAAGAGATAGTTATTACCTTGTGTGAGCTTGAAATGTATTTTCCTCCCTCTTTTTTTGACATAATGGTACATCTAGTTGTTCATCTTGTGAAAGATACACAGTTGTGTGGACCAGCTTATATGAGATGGATGTACCCTGCTGAACGTTATATGAAAATATTAAAAGGGTACGTGAAAAGCCGAAGTCGACCAGAGGGGTGTATTGTTGAACGATACATTATTGAAGAAGCGGTTGAGTTTTGTACTGAATATTTGTCCAATGTTCAATCGATTGGACTCTTCGAAAAAAAGGATGGTAAAAAATTAATTGGAAATAAAATTGTGACAGTATCAAGGGATGAATGGGATCAAGTGCCTTTGTATGTTCTGCACAATGATAATGAGGTTGAGCCATATGTTGAGATGCACAAGGATGTACTCCGAAGGTTAAATCAGAACAGAAATGAAAATTGGATAGTACGAGAGCACAATCAAAGTTTCATACAATGGTTAAAGGATCATATTTATTCGAAGCGCTCTTCATATCCTGCTTCAGTAACAGAAAGGTTGAGATGTTTGGCATATGGTCCAAGTTTGCATGTGTATTCTCATAGCGCATACGCAATTAATGGATACACATTTTATACCAAACAACAAGATGATAAAAGTACTATGCAAAATAGTGGTGTCACCGTCCTAGCTGAAGCAATGCACATATCAAGTATGAAGGACTTAAACCCCAAATATGCAAATCTGTCATATTTTGGAGTTATTGAGCACATTTGGGTGTTTGATTACGAGAAGTTTCAGATTCCAATCTTTGGTTGCAAGTGGGTAAATAGTAGTGGCATACGAATGGATAAGTCTGGATTTTTGCAAGTGGATCTTAATAGGGTGGGGTACAAACATGAGCCTTTTATTCTAGCATCTCAAGCTAAACAAGTGTTCTATGTCACTGACTCGACGAGTACAAAATGGTCTATAGTGCTTTTATCTAACAAAATGGTTGATGATAGCGGTGTAGATTGTAACACCCCCAATCTATACCCCCAAGTAAACAAATAGATAATTAAAAATTCAAAATTTCATCAGAGTATATTTAAATTTTCATGGCATAGACAGGGAGAATCACATTATATTGAAACCACACATACAACACCTACTCATAAAGATATGCAACAGTGGGGTAGCATTCATTCAGAGGGAACTCAGTTCCTTACACCCACTTTTCAGAAATTAGAATAAAAGCGGAAAATCTAAAATCTGATTATCATATATATATATCACATGAAAAGTTGGTCATACATCAAGTTATACATGCACAAGCCAAAAGATATATATACATAATACACAATAATCACTAACGGCCTCCCTAACTACCCGGTGTCACATATCAGAGCCGACCGACAAAAGAATGAAGACATAAGCTTCACAAAAGACCTCCAGCAACTCTAATCTGCAATGCCTCATAGAGCATTATAAAACGGCAGAAGGGTGAGAAAAAAAACCATAATATAGATGCATATAATTATATATATCAACATAAAAATACACATATCAAATTTTCTCACCACAATTATCACATGCCTACACATAAAGCATATACAGATTATATTCACATAATCCCATATTCACACATCATGCATATGCTTATACACACAAAACATATCATTCATAATTCAAGGCATTTAACACGAATGCACATCAATTCACAAATGCTATCACAAGCTCAATCACACAGTGTCTCCATCCCCAATTGCATATTATTCATGCCCAATACATTTATCACAAATGCATATCACAATATCTCGCACATAATCAACCAAATCATGATTTTCCACATATAACCAATGCAATCATAATTCATGCAGATGCAAAGAGACCGACACAACGACTCTCTATGCAAATGCATATGCGGTACCGACTCCAAGATTTCATATCTCATCACTAGTTCACTCAGGAACTCTGCTGGAACCATCGATCGTTACATCACTGTAACTCCCCGTCGGGCATACGATGTTCACCCACCGCTCACACCTCCACCAAGAGAGGCTCACGGTGTTTATGGATCTCTCACACCTCCACCAAGAGAGGCTCACGACCCGATCGCTCACACCTCTACCAAGAGAGGCTCACGATCGTCTATAACCATCGCTTTCAGTCCTCAGGCTATTCATACCTTCATATTTTCGAGGCACACGATGTTATAGTTGATTCCCCACCGGAACCACCGTCACACAGGATGCAACAACAATGCATATCATGATGCTTGACACACAAGAACTCATGACAACCATGCATTTTCACACATATATGCAACCATAAACATGCATATATAATCAAATACAACATATTGCATTTATTTACCTTTCGGCCACAATTCATCACCACAACATGTCATCACATGCATTCACATCATATAACATCATACAAGTCATACGATATCCATATCAAAAGCACATTGCATGAAACACATCAATTACGCACACTTACAACGACAAAAGTCGACAAAACGACACTATTCAAAATTCTCGACATAATTAAATCGGTCAACAATCTCAAAATCATTTTAATAATAAAGAACATTTCATTAGCTTTCCAACGATATAAAGAACGTTCAAAACGGATAAACGGATCAAAAGTTACGAACTAAACAAGAAAAGACATCGCGAAAAAAACACATTCTGCACCCTTGCTGGCCATACGCGTATTGCCCTCAGCCATACGCGTATTGCCCAGCCCCATACGTGTATTGCCTACTTTCCTTCATTGTCATACGCGTATTGCCCTAACCAATACGCGTATTGCCCTACCCCATACGCGTATTGCCCTGTCCCATACGCGTATGGGCAGCGAAACCCAGAATTTTTCCTGCTGCGTTGCTGTTACGAATTTTCACCCAAAAATCCCATTTTTACACCAGAAAATTACCAATTTGATGTATAACAACATATATCTATCATGTATCAATAACAAGGAACACGAAAACATGATTTCTAACACGATTAAATCGAATTCTCACACTTTCTACACAAATGGGTATTTATTCTATTTATCATACAATCCAACAAAACCACAAACAAACACATACATAATCATACACATGTATAGGATAATTGAATTTCATACCCTTACCCGATTAAATCGATTCCTAGAAGTGATTTTCTTGAGTTTCCAAGCTTTTCCCAATTTCTCTCTTTTTCTCCTTTCTCTTCTTTTCTTTCTTCCCTTTTTCTTCTTCTCTTTTTTTCTTTCTCTCTATTTTTCTCTCCTTTCTATTTCTATCTCTTTTCTTTACTAACTTAGTAAAAATAATGCAAAATGACCCAATTGCCCCTACTCTCAACTATCTCGCAAATGTTCCCAAAACACGGTAAAATATAATCACGATGTAAAATAACATATTATCACACCAAAGTCATAAATAAAAATAATATAATACTCAAAATAATTAAATCGACTCGATTAAATAAAAATGATCGAAAACTGGGGCGTTACAACTCTCCCCCACTTGGAAATTTTCGTCCTCGAAAATATTACCGAGACGAACAACTCCGGACACGGCTCTCGCATCCGACTAACAAACAACAGGCCTACCAAAAGGCACACCACAAATAACACAACTGACAAACCACCTTGCTAACCGCAAATACAACCGCGACACGACAATGACGATAACTACAACGACAAGATGCAAAGCCCATACAATGCACTTGACGACCAACGCACAACTCAAAGAATACACAAGCACCAACTCACACTCGAACCAACACAATGGAAACGAGACAACAACCCAAACAAGAACACAAGGTTCCACGACCCTACAAGGCCTCCACAACATCAACAAAACCAGAACACCAACATCCTTGTCACACAACCTTATTACAGTAATGCTACGATTCACCAATCGAACATAAAACCAAAACATCCATCTACTTAGTAGCCCATGAACATTATTCAAACCTCTCACCTAACACTTCCATCCTGAAACATCCAATGGTCTCTTCATTCCTACAAACTTCCAAGGTCTCACCTAAGAACTCTTACAAGTCGCACACACATATACGAAATGTGCTACATCACGCCTCTGCTGGGCACTCTGATGACTCGTAACCATCAAAACTACCAATCCCACGTCCAAAGTCTAACCTTTTCCCATACTTCCCAAATACCACTGTTCACTTTCTAATATTCCAGCTTCACACTCCTCTGTGTTATCTCACACACCAGGCACAAGCCTCTGAACTGCTCAAACAACTCCAATCCTCGGACCATCAAAAACAGACACACATAGAAACTTTCAACTTAACTCCTCAGACACAACAATAACTCTTCTCAAATTCTAACCATTCTCATTATCTCCATTCCTTCTGACCAACCCAGTACTCAATATTCTTGTAATTACCAAACACTTCGAATCTAGAATCATAAAGATAAGACCTCCAATATTCCAACATAATACAACCGCAAACAATTCCAATTTCCACAATAATTCTGATCCTTTCACAAATCCTCAAATGTCGCAAAACATAAGCCACGACTTACTCTCTTATCCTAACACACTGACTATACTCATCAAAGATACATCCCCAAACAATCGACTTCACCTTAGCAAGTCAACTGAAGTAACCAAACGCTAATCTTGGAAAAAGCCTTCCATCCCCTTCGGTAATAACCGACAAAATGCAAAAAGTTTCTAATCACCTTTAACTAACTTCGGAGCCTCTCATAGTAACACCGCATCTACTTCCAATGATAACAAATATAACCCGTCACACAAGGTCGATCGAAGCCTCAACTCAAACAAATCACCACTCTTATCAAACATTCCAACAATTGTGATTCTAATCAAACTCAACCAACCCATTCCAGTTACCTAATCCTGAAAGTAAACACTTATTCTCAATCGTCACCCTATACCACTGTCCGTACTCCATACACAATTCCTGCTCTTGACAATCCAAATTCCATCCTATTGCAACAACCAACCAAAAAGGACTCTTAATGAATTCACCACTTAACCACATACCAGAACCTCTAATCCATCTCATCTTCTGATATAAGAATCTTCATCGACAAAACAAAACAATCTGTAACCATATCCTTAAATTCCAAACAATTCATTGCACACACTATCAAAGCCAGAAAGACACGTCTATTCCATCCAACATAATTCCCGTCTGCTATCAACAAGAGATTAAGGGTGATCAGTTCCTCAATTTGTCAATAAATAGGCGACAATCATGATGAGGCATAAACCGTCTCCACCAAACTACAATAGTATTCATTACATCCTATACACAAAACTACCTAAGGCACAAATTCTTAGTTGACATAAACCTTACATCTGCATTCCGTCTTGAACCAGAAACCACACTTATAATCTTGCAATCCCGAACACACTGAGCCAGCGCTCTACACCTGAAACAACATGGAGAAGTACCAGCTTCTCCCCCACTTATCTCATTCTAACCTCTCCAACTGTAAACACACCTAATCCATCACAAATCCTTTACCATAAATGGTCAAAGAACAATTTAAACAAACCAAAGAAATAATTACCGACCCCTATGCAGAAATATCGATAACCATCTTACCATCCCAAAAAGACCACAACAAATTCAAACGCTTCGCGCACTCAGACGAAATAAATGAATGAGTCGCTCCATTACCAATAATAGCAAATAAAAGCGTACTCTTAATAAAACAAGTACCTTTAGTCAAACGATCTGCACTAGTAGTCTCATCTCCTACCAATGCAACAGCCTTCCTACCAGTCTGAGCTTTCTTCGGTTTCGTACACCCCGTGCTAATATGACCTGTTCCACCACAGTTGAAACACTGCACATTAATTCTCTTACAATCCGCTGCGACATGTCCCGAACCTCCACACTTGGAACATTTCAGTTCATTCCCCCTACAATCAAACTTACGATGTCCTACTTTCCCATACTTATAACACTTAATGTAACACCTCGGAGGACTAGACATTCCTCCCCCACTTGCCTTTTTCTCAAAATTCTCCCTTTGCTTACCCTTATCAGCTGGTGTGACATAAGGACCACTACGAGACTGTTGTTTCCCTTTCCTGTCATTCACACTCTTGTAGGGAGTAGCACGCGCCTTACGATCCTCTTCGTAAATCCTACAACTGTCCACCAATTCAGAAAACCTTCTAATCCTCTGATAACCGATTTCCAGTTTAATATCCGGACGCAATCCGTTCTCATACTTCACACACTTAGAAAATTCAGCAGTCGCTTCAGCATAATGAGGATAAAACTGCACAAGTTCCACAAACTTAGCAGTATAGTTAACAACAAACATATTGCCTTGTTTCAACTCCAAAAACTCAATCTCTTTCTTTTCCTTCACACCTTCAGGATAATACTTCCTCCGAAACTCTCGGACAAATAAATCCCAAGTAACCTCTTCATCATCCACTCCCAACACTTGGCGCAAACTAACCCACCAATCAGCTGCTTCTTCCTCCAGCATGTGAGTACCCAGTCTCACCTTATTCTCTTCAGCACAATCCATCACATGGAAGATTCTTTCAACCTCCTCAAGCCAAAATTGTGCACCATCAGGATCATATCTTCCCTTGAAGATAAGCAGTTCGTTCTTCCCGAACTCATCATTACCCGTAACATTCAGTACACCCTGCACAGCCCGAGCCATATTCTGTTCATTTCCAATAACAGCAACTATGGTTAAACAAACAGTTCACCGAACCACAAAGACCAACAAAGACTGACACAAACTGACACGGACTGGCTCTGATACCACTTAATGTAACACCCCCAATCTATACCCCCAAGTAAACAAATAGATAATTAAAAATTCAAAATTTCATCAGAGTATATTTAAATTTTCATGGCATAGACAGGGAGAATCACATTATATTGAAACCACACATACAACACCTACTCATAAAGATATGCAACAGTGGGGTAGCATTCATTCAGAGGGAACTCAGTTCCTTACACCCACTTTTCAGAAATTAGAATAAAAGCGGAAAATCTAAAATCTGATTATCATATATATATATCACATGAAAAGTTGGTCATACATCAAGTTATACATGCACAAGCCAAAAGATATATATACATAATACACAATAATCACTAACGGCCTCCCTAACTACCCGGTGTCACATATCAGAGCCGACCGACAAAAGAATGAAGACATAAGCTTCACAAAAGACCTCCAGCAACTCTAATCTGCAATGCCTCATAGAGCATTATAAAACGGCAGAAGGGTGAGAAAAACAACCATAATATAGATGCATATAATTATATATATCAACATAAAAATACACATATCAAATTTTCTCACCACAATTATCACATGCCTACACATAAAGCATATACAGATTATATTCACATAATCCCATATTCACACATCATGCATATGTTTATACACACAAAACATATCATTCATAATTCAAGGCATTTAACACGAATGCACATCAATTCACAAATGCTATCACAAGCTCAATCACACAATGTCTCCATCCCCAATTGCATATTATTCATGCCCAATACATTTATCACAAATGCATATCACAACATCTCGCACATAATCAACCAAATCATGATTTTCCACATATAACCAATGCAATCATAATTCATACAGATGCAAAGAGACCGACACAACGACTCTATATGCAAATGCATATGCGGTACCGACTCTAAGATTTCATATCTCATCACTAGTTCACTCAGGAACTCTGCTGGAACCATCGATCGTTACATCACTGTAACTCCCCGTCGGGCATACGATGTTCACCCACCGCTCACACCTCCACCAAGAGAGGCTCACGGTGTTTATGGATCTCTCACACCTCCACCAAGAGAGGCTCACGACCCGATCGCTCACACCTCCACCAAGAGAGGCTCACGATCGTCTATAACCATCGCTTTCAGTCCTCAGGCTATTCATACCTTCATATTTTCGAGGCACACGATGTTATAGTTGATTCCCCACCGAAACCACCGTCACACAGGATGCAACAACAATGCATATCATGATGCTTGACACACAAGAACTCATGACAACCATGCATTTTCACACATATATGCAACCATAAACATGCATATATAATCAAATACAACATATTGCATTTATTTACCTTTCGGCCACAATTCATCACCACAACATGTCATCACATGCATTCACATCATATAACATCATACAAGTCATACGATATCCATATCAAAAGCACATTGCATGAAACACATCAATTACGCACACTTACAACGACAAAAGTCGACAAAACGACACTATTCAAAATTCTCGACATAATTAAATCGGTCAACAATCTCAAAATCATTTTAATAATAAAGAACATTTCATTAGCTTTCCAACGATATAAAGAACGTTCAAAACGGATAAACGGATCAAAAGTTACGAACTAAACAAGAAAAGACATCGCGAAAAAAACACATTCTGCACCCTTGCTGGCCATACGCGTATTGCCCTCAGCCATACGCGTATTGCCCAGCCCCATACATGTATTGCCTACTTTCCTTCATTGTCATACGCGTATTGCCCTAACCAATACGCGTATTGCCCTACCCCATACGCGTATTGCCCTGTCCCATACGCGTATGGGCAGCGAAACCCAGAATTTTTCCTGCTGCGTTGCTGTTACGAATTTTCACCCAAAAATCCCATTTTTACACCAGAAAATTACCAATTTGATGTATAACAACATATATCTATCATGTATCAATAACAAGGAACACGAAAACATGATTTCTAACACGATTAAATCGAATTCTCACACTTTCTACACAAATGGGTATTTATTCTATTTCTCATACAATCCAACAAAACCACAAACAAACACATACATAATCATACACATGTATAGGATAATTGAATTTCACACCCTTACCCGATTAAATCGATTCCTAGAAGTGATTTTCTTGAGTTTCCAAGCTTTTCCCAATTTCTCTCTTTTTCTCCTTTCTCTTCTTTTCTTTCTTCCCTTTTTCTTCTTCTCTTTTTTTCTTTCTCTCTATTTTTCTCTCCTTTCTATTTCTATCTCTTTTCTTTACTAACTTAGTAAAAATAATGCAAAATGACCCAATTGCCCCTACTCTCAACTATTTCGCAAATGTTCCCAAAACGCGGTAAAATATAATCACGATGTAAAATAACATATTATCACACCAAAGTCATAAATAAAAATAATATAATACTCAAAATAATTAAATCGACTCGATTAAATAAAAATGACCGAAAACTGGGGCGTTACATAGATCAATATGATATTGGTGTTGAGAATGAGTCATGCATTAGACGGAATAAGTTGAATAGAAATGATCAAAATGAGGATCTTATAGCGAATGAGTCATATATCAGAAATGACCATAACGAGGGAATTTGGATCCATTCATCCGTCCGCATTGCTAAGAAACAAGTAATTCATATTCCAACCAAGAAAATAAAGAGATGTTAGTGAAAGAGGTAAAATAATAAAATGTTATATATTATTTCATTCTAAATTCATCTATTATAGTTTTTTTGTATTTTGACGTCGTGTAGAAAGTTTCCATCTAACACTTGTTTAATCTTACAGTGGACATTGGTTGTTGGTCGCAATTAATCCTAGCAGAGAAGTGGCCATCCGATGTATGTATTTCTAACTTATGAGTTATTTTAATATTTAACACATATCTCTCATATAATGAAATAGTTAAAACTAAATCAAACTATGTTATATTATAATGTAGTACTTTGAAGAATGCAAGTGTGCTCATTACTCAATTTCTCAATTGGATGAAATTAAAGAGGATTGGTGTCAATACATTATGGAGCTCGGAGTTTTATCAGGTATAATATTGTACTCTTACTTTAATTGATGAGAATTTAAATATGTGTAACTTTCTAACTATAGACATTGTTGATGTATTCTTTTAATTGAATTACAATCTTTGTGTTCTTTCAGGACCTATGTAGATTTGAAGCAATGCTTTGGTTGGATGCAAAAGTACTAGTATAAGTAATATGTATATTTGTAGAAAAAATGTAATAATTTGTAATTATATATATATATATATTGGTTTGAATTGCCAATTGTTTTGGATACATAATTTTGGTGTAAATTGGTACATTTAAATAGGCCAAATTGGATTGATTTGAATCTCCAAATTGTGGTATTTTTCTAGAAAAAAATTGGTTGAAAAACAGGTTAAATTCTGGTTGAAAAACCTGGTAAAAATTGTGGTTTAAAAAAATTTATATAAAAATTTTCGTATACCTTAGACAGCGCTTTACACTAAAAGTGTTGTCTAAGGTGGGGCTTAGAAAGCGCTTTCACCAAAAGCGCTGTCTAAGGTATGCCTAAAAAAGTTCAAAAAGGTGGGGCTTAGAAAGCGCTTTCACCAAAAGCGCTGTCTAAGGTATACCTAAAAAGTTCAAAAAGGTGGGTCTTAGACAGCGCTTTTAAAAAAAGCGTTGTCTAAGGTATACCTAAAAAATGTCAAAAAGCGCTGTCTAATGGTACCATAGACAACGCTTTTCATTAAATATACCCCCCTTTAGACAGCGCTTTTGGTATTACCCAAAGCGCTGTCTAAACCTTTAGCAGCGTGGGTTTAGACAGCGTTTAAAAGCGCTGTCTAAGGCCAAAAAAAGCGCTGTCTAAGGTCTTGTTTGGCGTAGTGCTTATTGCACTATAAGGATACGTAGGCATAAGATTGAGAGATCTTGGTGAACACCCTTCTTTCAAAACCTTCTTTTAACCTTCCTTCATTTTCTCCCTTAGTTTCATGAACTACGAAGCTCTGATTTCCTCATTGCACTATCAGGATACATAGGCACGAGGATCCTTATCCTCCGCGAGCAGTTTAATTATAAGTTTTTTCCCTTTTCACAAGTAACCTTTAGATAATAACATTCATCCAATCAAAGAACAAGCAAAATGGTTCTCGTCGAGTACGACGGATGTGAGGGATGCTAATACCATCCCCTCACATAACCGACTCCCTTACCTGTTTCTCTTTCCTTGGGTTTTATCAATATTTTCTCTTTTCTTTTGTAATAAATAAAGTTCGGCGGTGACTCTATAGTATCATCGAGCGTGCGATGCGTTCAGGTATTTTTCGCGTAACGCAGCAGAAGACTCTGCGGGGGAGTCCTTAAGCGAGTCGAGCTTAGATTTATTTGTTTCCTTGTTTTTTTGGGTGTTTATCTTTATCTTTTACTTGCGTTATCTTTATGTTATTTACCGTATTCTTTATTGCTTTAAATATTCATATGTTGTATATTCTGGATATCTGTTAGATTTGTTGTTGTTGAGTTGGGATGATGTTACATGAGAGATAAGCTCTATACCCGAGCTTTAGCATACACACAAGATAGTATTTTGACTATAGTCTTGTTGGCCTACTTGAAGTAAGTACTCGTTAGTGCCGACACGAGACATCACGCCTAGAGTAGATCCTTTTGGGAGCATCACTATTCGGCGAGTAAGTCGTCCCAGACAGTGGTATCTCAAAATGCGTACGTGACTCTAGGGACCTTTTTAGAATCACCTTTGAAGACTAGTCCATACCAGTGAGGGGAAGTTGGGTTTTTGCAGGAAACCAGGACCCTACATACCTTTGTTCTCACGTAACATCGGACCTTTGAACCTGCGTCGAGCAGTATATGCAGACTATCCAGAAGATGTTGTACATTTAACCTACATTGTTGCATACTATTATTGCATCACCTTATGTATGCTAAACTTTTGAACTTGAATTATTGCATCATCAAACCTTTGAATCAATGGATGTTGCATATCTACTTGTATTCCATCCACATAAACAACACATGCATACATATGTTTGCATTGCATGCATACCAACCAGAAAAAACTCACCTTCTTCCCTTCATCAGCCAGAAAGACGACGAATCTCCAGCACCAATATCCTATAAGAGAAAAAAGAAAGAAGATTATGGCTGATATTGAACAGGAGAACGCTACTTACAAGGAGACTTTGGATCAATTCAGGGTCAAATGAATCAAGTTTTGGAGTACATTCGTGCTCAAAAGGAAGATACTAATGCTGTTGTCATTGCAACTCCCGCTGAGACTATTGTGCAACCCGCCGTCAACCAGTTGGGTTCAACTTCTGGGCCAAATAGTAACACCGCTGCTTATCCGTGGGGCATGCCCCAAAACTTTGTTCCTCCAATTGCTAATGGGGGTTACCCCATACCATATCAACTGTTTCCCAAGCCTGCTGCTAATGGGAACCCTGATGCTTATCCTTGGGATATGTCTTCCCAACTTCATTCCCCAGTCATCAATGCTGACGCTGATGAGCTTCCACAAGTTTGCTCTATATGCGGGGCAGTTTGATCAAATTACTAATGCTAATCAGAGGGGTAATCCTGGGCTGATGTATCCACCTCACATGTTTCCACAATTTGCTTCTCCTCTGGTTCCTACTCAAGAAAATCCATGAGCTCCTCAGCCTCCTAACTCTCAAGCCTATCTGCAAGGACTGGTTGTGAATCAGAATGCTCCCGATACAAGTCGAAGCAAGCTTGCTGAATACCAGTTGCTAGACGAGTGCATCAGAGCCATTGAGGGTTTCTCTGCTTTTGGTATGGACGCCAAGGATCTGTGTTTGGTGCCGAGCATAGTTCTTCCTCAAAAATTCAAAATTCCAGAGCTACCAAAGTATAAGGGGTTGAGTTGTCAGAGAAGTCATTTCACCATGTACTATAGGAAAATGGCTTCCTATATTAATAACGATGAATTGCTCATCCATTTCTTTAAAGACAGTCTGTCTGGGGCTTCTCTTGATTGGTATATGGGACTTGAACGCAGCAAAATTTCGATCATGGAGGGATTTGTCTGAAGCCTTTTTGAATCAGTATAGGTACAACCTAGACATGGCTCCCACAAGGCTACAACTACAAAACCAATCTCAAAGAATAAATGAAACATTCAAAGAGTACGTTGAGAGATGGCGTAAAATGGTTTCACGTGTCCGACCTGCCCTTTCTGATACGGAGTTGGTTGACATATTCATGGGCACTCTACAAGGCTTTTACTATGAGAAGATGGTTGGAAGTTTGTCTTCCAATTTTACTGATGTTGTGATCATTGGGGAACTTATTGAGAATGGGCTTAAGACAGGGAAAATGACTGGCACCGTGAATTAACAATCAGTGGCCAAGAAGCCACAAGGTGGGTTTACTAAGAAGAAAGAAGGGGAAACAAGTGTTGTCATGGCAAGTGTCCACCCTCAATTGTAAGCTCCCATGGCTCCTATTCCATACTTGTCGTACCCATATGCTACTGCATCCCAGTACCAACAACCTCCTCAGGCTCAAAATAAGTAAGCCCAAGGCTGAAAACGTCAGAATCAGTACAAAACCCGGAATAATCTAGAACGAAGGAATTCTCCTATAGATCTAATTCTTGTGACATACAGTCAACTTCTTCCATATTTGATTCAGAACTTGTTAGTGGTTTCTAAAGCTTTAAAGCCTCCACCGCAACCATTACCACTTGGGTATGATTCTAATGTGCAATGCGGATATCATGCTGGGTTGGCTAGGCATTCAACCGAGGACTGTAACGTTTTCAAAGCTAAATTTCAATAGTTGATTGACAAGAAATACTTAACTCTTCAAGGAGGGAACCTGTTGGTGAACATAAATCCCTTGTCCGAGTAGGTGTCGAGACTACAAAAGTGTCCCTTAGAACAGCCAGTCAAGTATGAGAACATCTCTTCAACATTGGCAATCATTATGTCATTCATTCATTTTCATTTGTAATCTTTTTGCTTGTTAAGGAGTTATTCACTTATAAAACTTGTCTGTTTTTAGATGATAATAATAATGAAATGAATATGCATGTTTCGAATCAATCCATTCGTGTTCACTTAACTCTTCAAGATGAGGATATGAAATAACGGAGAAACCTTTGTGTGAGGTCCTTTGTTGGGGATTGACTGAACATTCTGCTGGGGAGATGAATCAGTCGTAAGATAATGCTTAATGCGCATGATGTTGTTAGATGTCAAACATGCCTTATATTTCTTATTAATACTTGACATTTTTCAACTCTTTTATGCTGAATTGTTGGATTTTATTCTTGAATTGTTATCATTCTTCAAACATTCTGAAAATACCTTTGGTGCTTGTAATGTGTGTGTTATTGTGCAGAAAAAGGCATTAAGTTATGAAAGAAGTAAGACAGAAAGAAAGGAACCAAGTTGCCAAAGAAATGAAGAAACTTCAATAAAGTTCGCTTTGCGAACTTGTCAGCGAATGTTTGCTGGGAGAACATCTGGCGAAGCTCCAGCGAACACTCCCAGACTTTGGGCAGTAAGAAAAGGGACCTAAGTTCGCTTTGCGAACTTTCAAGCGAACGTTCGCTGATTCATCGCTCCAGCGAAGGCCTGGCGAAGGGCACCAAGGATGAGGCAGTAGCTAAAGGGGCCTAAGTTCGTTTTGCGAATAATTATTTGCATTGCGAACTTATACAGAAACTCAGAGGCGATTTAACAGATCAGAGGCACCTCAGGTGCCTATTTGGCAGTGCGAACTTGGCAGATTTCAAATGATGTATAAATACACTTTTTGTTATTTCTTGGGATCATAAATTATTTTTCTCACACCATAACCTAAGTTTCTGACTTTTCTTCATCCAAGGGTGATAATTCTCATAGAGAAGCTAGATTTGCATATGATCTTGATTATTCGACGAGGATGCTTTTTCATCTCTTCCCGAAACTTGTGAAGCAAACTACCATGAAAATGTGCAGCTAAACACCATTTGTGTCAAGATTAGAGGTAGTTAATCTTGATTGTATGTATTTCTTTTGATCTTTTGTATATGAACAAGGTTGATGATCAATATATGATGAAGTTGTTTTCTTTTAATGTCATATTTATGGTTTGAATCACTCTAGACATAGATTTTCAAAATCTTGACCAAATATCTTCTTCTCTTGAAAACCAAACTCTAGATATAGATTTGGGGTTTAATATTTGCTTTGTATTGGTCTTAACGTTTATTATTTCGATTATTAGCGTGAGACATCATCTAACGATTTAAACAATAAATACCCATGAATTTGCTTTAGACATAAACTGATTTGCAAGGATACACGATTGTATTGATCGAAACTAAGTTCATATGCTTGATTAATCGGATACGTATGAAAAGGATTAGCGAAATCTATTCTTGACATGCTTTTCTCAAACTTACAACATCTTTGCTCTAATTTACTTCTTTACTACAAACTTATGTTACAAAACTAAGAATCATTAGAAAAACTCTTTACTTAAAACGGTAAACTATTGAATGGCAAGCATTAATATCACACAATCCCTGTGGATACGATAAAACACCCCCCGAAATACTTTTCAACAGATGTAGGCAATGTATGTTTAATCTTACATAATGCGTGAAGTTATGCTATGCAGTAATGCGTGTAATGGTGTTTACAAGGGTGAGAATCTTCTGGTATGGACCAAAAAATTTGTACCTCAAAGAGAAGATATATGTGTGAGTTTTTATGAGGATTTTTGTTTGGCCTCTGGCTGATCTTGGAGAGATTTTGTCGAATCTCAACGTGATTTCCCCCGATAGACCGGATCTTGAATCGACTTGGTCTTCTGCTCAATAGAGTTTTCAAGTGTTTTGCCCCTTGGTGTGATCAAACTTTTCATTATGGAAACTTTCTTGATGTCAGGTGCTTGTTCGCAAGTAAAAATGTTTATTTTGAAAATGATAATGTTAATGTTATGCTTATGCCAGTTTTGAGATCCAAGCATGTTCACTGAAATGATGACATATAGTGAATGGATCACTAGTTAGGATGTCATATCAATACCAACACAAATGGTAAGAAAATCTTTAGGAGTCAGTTTTAACATGATCCTAGTGTAGTATGCTTTCGTAATAAATACTGCTTCAATTATGTCTTTTGAGGGTTGCAACGTGATCTGGTTCACGGTTTCAGAAAAAATGATTTATGACTCAAAATTTATTTTAACCCACCCATTCTCTTTGATGTTCTCCAGTCCTACGTTCAGCTAGTTTAGCACAAGCGTTCTTTTTTCAAAAAGGATTTTGAATGGTATAAGTGATGGTAGAGGAACCAATGAGGTTTTCGGAGTGACATTCACCCATTTTTGTTTTGTAGTCACACGAATTTGTTCTTACTAAGGATTTTTCCTTTTGACTCTTTCTTTTTTCTTTCCCTAATTTTGCGTAGACCTACTTTTTAGTTTACAGCCTATTAGGATGCCCTAATATTTTCCTAAATCACTTGTTTTCGAGTTCTTAACTTAACGGGTTTTTCTGTTTTTTCTTGCCTTTTTTTATTTTGAACTTCTCTTTCCCTTTTTTTATTTTGAACTTTTTTGGAACAAATCATGTGACATTTGTTCGTTTGATTTGTTGGAGAGTTGTGTCTGCCTCGTTCCTTTTGACAATGAGGGACAACCATTATGGATTTGTGGTTTTTGACCTCTCGTGAGGGATAGGACGGGTAGATCCTCATATGGGATATTCCTCTTTGAAACTTGAGCACACGGTCAAACTAACTGAAGACTACCCTGCCCCAGATTAAGATTGATGGGTTTTTTTAGAAACTTCTACTTCTAGGTTCAAAAGGGTTGACTAAGGGTTATCTTCCTTATACCTTCGGTGTTTGGGGATTTGAACAAATTTCTTACATCGTCAGCAAAGTTTTATTCAAAAACATACAATTAGTAATCTCGTGTTTTTTGCTTTCATCATCCTCCTTTTAATTTTTGCTTAGCAAAAGTTTGATACCAATGAATAAAATATGAGTGAACACGAATGGGTTGATTAGAAACATACATATTCATTTCATTATTATTATCATCTGAAAACTGACAAGTTTTACAAGTGAATAGTACCTTAACAAGCAAAAAGATTTCAAATTAAAATGAATGAATGACATAGTGATTGCCAGTGTTGAGGAGACACTCTCAGGCTTGACTATATATATATAAGAGATGCTAACCACACAATAATACCTGGGTCTCACTGTACATAAGAACCATAATGCAAATAGCTAAGCTAGTATTTTGTTTCGAAGTTAATCTTTTGTTTTTTTCTACGAATATCTAACTTTACAATTGAAAGAAGATGTTAAAATGAGGAGAATAATGACGTTGGTCATGACATTAAAGTTGTTTCAAGAAAAAAATAACTTAATTTTATGTAGAAATAGTTCTAATTTACAAATAGTATAGGCAACTCTCATTTAATTCATATAACTTTGTCTTACTTTTGTAATATGTGTCGTATGAGTGCCTTTTAAGTGTTAGACACTAGTTTGGCTTGGACACTTTGACACGCCAAATTATAGAGGTCTTTGTGCGAAAACTAAGAGTATAAATATCGCCACTATTTCTCCATTCATACACATAAATCAAAGTCTCTAGTGTCGGACATGATGGATATTTGAGCAAAAATAACATTCTTTGGTTTGTGACCATTCTCTACTGTGTGAACGTTTCCTAATGCCAGCTGGACCCATTTGAATTAAATTGTTTCAATTATTTTTTTTATATTAGGTAAATATTTGATATATTGTGTGATTTGATGAGACCCATTTTAAAATTTTTATAAGTTGTATGGGTATTTGGAAAAATGTAGTTGAGTTGTTTAAAAAATATAAAGTGTAATATAATATAAATATTGTATAGACCCCATTTAAAGAACTAAATTGAGTATGATGGGTGTGGATGCTCTAACTGTCAAGGATTGAGGTCATAGTCAAATATTGTGGCCATGGTCATAGTTAAATATTGTGGTCATGGTAAAAGATTATGGTCAAGGATTGTGATTGAATAAAGTCACAATTTATGGACCAAGAAAGAAGCACCCATGGTTTTGGACCCATGGTTTTGTAACAACTCTCATGGTTTTGTGAAGATGAGCACCTATAAATGGAGGTGCATTTCTCATTTCTAACACACAAAAAAAAAAGCATTACAACATAGCATAAGAGAAAAATTTTGAGAGAAAGAATATATTATAGTTTCTCCTATAAGGTTTCTTTAGTGAGTGTTCTCCTATTACAAGAGAGAGTGTAATTTGTTCTCTCCTTGTATTTAGAGAGAAGTGTGTAATTTCTTCCACTTAGTAAAAATCTTTTCTACCGGTGCCCGTGGTTTTTCCCTCATTTGTTGAGGGTTTTCCAAGTAAATATTTTATGTCAATTTTTCCTACTCCTTAATCTCTTATTTTTGTGTTATTTATCTTGCTACTCTGATATCCAACAGTGGTATCAGAGCTGTTGGTGTTAGTCTCTATTTTCGTTGCGGCGTACGGTTACTATTCACACGTGTGGTTGTATACTTTTTTAGTGATTGTTAACGTATACTAGATTTGTTCTAGCGTGTGGTAAAAATATACAATACTGCTCACGTATACTGTGATATTCACGGTGAAATTGTGTAAACCAGTTTAGTGGAAAAAAAATGGCTGCAAAATTTGAGATTGAAAAATTCAGTGGGAGTAATTTCTGCTTGTGGAAATTAAAGATGCAGGCAATCCTTAGGAAGGATAATTGCTCACAAGCAATTAAAGGTAGACTTATAGATATAACTGATGAAAAGTGGAGAGAGATGGATGACAATGTTGTTGCCAATTTGCACTTAGCAATGGCAGATTCAGTTTTGTCAAGTATAGTAGAAAAGAAAACTGGAAAGGAGATCTGGGATACTCTCATCCAACTGTACGAGGTCAAGTCACTTCACAACAGAATTTTCTTAAAGAGGAGACTCTACACTCTTCGAATGAGTGGATCCACTTCGGTACCGGATCACATCAACAATTTGAATACATTATTTGCTTAACTATCTGCATCAAATTTCACAATAGTGGAAAATGAACGAGCAGAGCTTCTTCTTCAGACTTTACCAGTTATGTATGATCAACTCGTCATCAATATTACAAACAATAATATTGTTGACCGTCTATCCTTTAATGATGTCGTCGGAGCTGTTCTTGAAGAAGAATTCAGGCGTAAAAATAAGGAAGATCGACAAGAAAGCTCAAAACAAATAGAAGCTTTGGCGATTACGAGAGGTAGATCAACGGAACGTGGTCCCAGTGGGAGTCAAAATCATGGTAGATCAAAATCTCAAAGAAGAACAAACCTCAAATGCTACAATTGTGGCAAGAGAGGGCACTTGAAGAAAGAATGTTGGTTCAACAAGAAGAATGGTGAGAAGTCTTCTGAAGCAAGTACATCTCAAGGATGTATTGCTAGTACCTCTGATGATGGAGAAATCCTTTATAGCAGAGCAACCGTTAGTACCAAAGGAGAAATTCAACTCACTGATGGTTAGATAGTAGATTCAGGAGCAACATGGCACATGACTCCACGACGAGACTGGTTTTGCACTTACAAACCTATCTCAGAAGAACATGTATTGATGGGGAATGACCATGCTTTGGAAATTGCAGGAGTTGGTACTGTCAAAATGAAAATGTATGATGGTACTATCCGCACACTTCAAGGGGTACGGTATGTGAAAGGATTGACGGAGAATTTGTTGTCTTTGGGCAACTAGATGACCTCGGATGCAAGACCCATGTTCAAGGTGGGATCTTGAAAGCGGTGAAAGGTTTGCTAGTAGTGATGAAAGCAGAGAAGGTCGCTGCAAATCTATACATGCTTTTGGGAGACACAATGAAAGGAGCAGATGCATTAGTAGCAGCTGGAAGCTAGAAAGAAACAACGATGATATGGCATCGCAGACTAGGCCATATGTCAGAACAAGGCTTGAAAGTTATTACAGAACGTAATCTCATACCCGGGCTAAAGTCGGTAAATTTACCTTTCTACGAGCACTGTGTGATAAGCAAGCATCATAAACTAAAGTTTGCTAAGTCAACTGCTAGAAGCAAACACATACTAGACTTGATTCATTCTGATGTGTGAGAGTCACCGAAAATATCCATTGGAGGAGCAAAATATTTTGTATCATTCATTGATGATTACTCCAGGAGACTATGGGTGTACCCAATCAAGAAGAAGTCAGATGTGTATTTATTATTCAAGGAGTTCAAAGCACAAGTGGAACTTAAAATTGGAAAAAGAATTAAGTGCTTGAGGACAGATAATGGAGGAGAATATACAGATGGTGATTTCCTAACATTCTGCAAGCAAGAAGGTATTAAGCGGCAGTTTACTGTTGCTCATACACCTCAGCAGAATGGTGTAGCAGAGCGGATGAATAGAACTCTCCTGGAGAGGACAAGAGCTATCCTGAAAACAACAGGATTGGCAAAGTCTTTCTGGGCAGAAGCTGTCAAAACTGCCTGTTACGTGATAAATCGATTGCCATCAACTGCGATTCATTTAAAGACACAAATGGAGATGTGAAAGGGAAAACAGGGAGATTATTCTTCTTTGCATGTATTTGGATGTCCTGTGTACGTGATGTACAACTCCCAAGAAAGAACAAAGTTGGAACCAAAATCCAGGAAATGCATATTCTTGGGTTACGCTGACAATGTGAAGGGGTATCGTCTGTGGGATCCCGCTGCCCACAAGATTATTGTTAGCAGAGATGCAATCTTTGTAGAAAATGAACTACAAAAGGAGCAAAAAGAAGACAACACTATAAAGGAGACTACTACAGTGGAGATGGAGGAAAAGTCAAGAGAAAATGATTCTTCTGAAGCAGAGCCAAAGCACGAAGAACAAGAACCAACTGAGGTCAATAATGTAGATCCCAGAAGAACCACACATCAAATAAGAAAACCATCCTGGCACTCAGAATATGTGATGGCAAGTCATGATGCATATTGTCTTCTATCAGAAGATGGAGAACCATCAACCTTTCATGAGGCGCTAAATGGTTCAGATGCTTCTCTGCGGATGGCAGCAATGCAAGAGGAAATTGAAGCCTTACATAGAAATAACACATGGGAACTTGTTGAACTTCCAAAAGGTCGGAAAGCCATCAGTAACAAATGGGTGTTCAAAATTAAGCGAGATGGCAACGATCAGGTGGAACGATATCGTGCAAGACTGGTGGTCAAAGGATATGCTCAGAAAGAATGTATTGATTTCAATGAGATATTTTCTCCAGTGGTAAGACTCACCACAATCAGAGTGATCTTGGCAATGTGTACTGCATTTAATCTAAATCTAGAGCAGCTTGATGTAAAGACTGTGTTTCTCCATGGAGAACTTGAAGAGGAAATATATATGCTCCAACCCGAAGGCTTTGAAGAACAAGGAAAAGAAAACTTGGTTTGTAGGTTGACCAAATCTTTGTACGGTTTAAAACAGGTGCCAAGGTATTGGTACAATAGATTTGATTCCTTCATCGTGAGCCTTGGATACAACAGATTAAGTTCAGACCGTTGTACGTATTACAAAAGGTTTGATGATAATGATGATTTTACCATTTTGCTGTTGTATGTGGATGACATGTTGGTGATAGGCCCCAACAAAGATCGAGTCTAAGAATTGAAGTCACAATTGGCTAGGGAGTTTGATATGAAGGACTTGGGACCAGCAAATAAGATTTTAGGGATGCAAATTCACCAAGACAGAAAAGACAGAACGATTTGGCTTTCTTAGAAAAATTAGCTTCAGAAAGTTTTGCGTCGCTTTAACGTGCAAGACTGTAAGCCAATATCTACCCCACTTCTTGTCAATTATAAATTATCCTCAAGTATGAATCCTAGCAATGAAGCGAAAAGGATGGAAATGTCTCGAGTACCGTATGCATCAGCGGTGGGAAGCCTAATGTATGCCATGTACTAGACCAGATATTGCTCAAGCAGTTGGAACAGTCAGTCGGTTTATGGCAGATCCAGGTAATGAACATTGGAATGTTGTTTAGAGGATCCTTAGATACATCAAAGGAACCTCAGGTGCTGCATTATGTTTTGGAGGATCGGAATTCACTATCAGAGGCTATGTTGATTCAGATTTTGCAGGCGACCTTGATAAAAGAAAATCTACTACTGGCTATGTGTTCACACTTGCAGGAGGAGCGATAAGCTAGTTATCCAAATTGCAGACTGTTGTAACTTTGTCTACTACAGAAGCTGAATACATGGCCGCTACCAAAGCATGTAAGGAAGCAATTTGGATTCAAAGGTTATTGGAAGAACTCGGGCACAAGCAACAAAAGATAACTGTGTATTGTGACAGTCAGAGTGCCTTGCACATTGCAAGGAATCCAGCTTTTCATTCCAGGACAAAATACATAGGAGTTCAATACCATTTTGTTAGAGAGGTAGTCGAAGAAGGAAGTGTGGATATGCAGAAAATTCACACTAAAGATAACCTAGCAGATGCAATGACGAAGCCGATTAACTCTGATAAATTTGCATGGTGTAGGTCTTCCTATGGCCTATTAGAGACGTAATCAACATGGAGTTGGCAAGGTATAGAAGATTTTGGAAGATCACAAATGTGCCTTTAAGTGGGAGATTGTCAAGGATTGAGCTCATAGTCAAATATTATTGTCATTGTTATAGTCAAATATTGTGGTCATGGTAAAAGATTATGGTTAAGGATTGTGATTGAATAAAGTCACAATTTGTGGACCAAGAAAGAAACACCCATGGTTTTTCACCCATGATTTTGTAACAACTCCTATGGTTTTGTGAAGATGAGCACCTATAAATAGAGGTGCATTTCTCATTCCTAACACAAAAAAAAAAAAGCATTACAACATAGCATAAGAGAAAAATTTAGAGAGAAATAATATATTGTAGTTTCTCCTATAAGATTTCTTTAGTGAGTGTTCTCCTATTACAAGAGAGAGTGTAATTTATTCTCTCCTTATATTTAGAGGGAAGTGTTGTAATTTCTTCCATTTAGTGAAAATCTTTTCTACCGATGCCCGTGGTTTTTCCCTCATTTGTTGAGGGTTTTCCACGTAAATATTTTGTGTCAATTTTTTCTACTCCTTAATCTCTTATGTTTGTGTTATTTATCTTGCTACTCTAATATCCAACAGTGATATCAAAGCTGTTGGCATCGGTCTCTATTTCCGCTGCGGCGTTCGGTTACTATTCACGCATGTGGTTGTATACTTTTGTAGTGATTGTTAACGTATACTAGATTTGTTCTAGCGTGCGGTAAAAATATACATACTGCTCATGTATACTGTGATATTCACGGTGAAATTGTATAAACCAGTTTAGTGAAAAAAAAAATGGCTGCAAAATTTGAGATTGAAAAATGCAGTGGGAGTAATCACTTCACGAAACGGTAAAATCAATGGTGGATACTGGGTTTGAGAAGGTGTGTTCCGACTTGTACCTTAATATGCATAAAGAATGGTCTGAAAGTTTATTAATAAATAAACTATTAGGATTGGGAAAGATTGGATCTCAAGATTATACGATTGGAAGAAGGATTAAAGTATTCAAGGTTGCTCTTAGAATACTATTTCCTAGTGAGCGACGACTCTACTATCTTGTCTTCTCGGAATCGACCTCTATATCATCTGATGTCTGTTTCACTAAGGTTTGTCATGGAGCAACGGTAGAACTGTTGAATTTTGCTGATTTGTTTGCAAATAGAATCACTTCGGCATGAAGTTTGTTTAAAATCCTTGACTTGTTTGAGACATTGGTGAACGAAGCAATTAAAAAAAAAAACAATTGTGCATTAATAAATTCGAGATCATGATTTATGAAAAGAGAGAATTCAATCAATCTTATTACAATTATCTACTTAAATATAATCAACTTTTAGAGACAATATTTAATTTCACTATTAGTATGTATACTAAGCTATAGAACTAATGATCCAAAACAAGAAAACATTATCAAAAGATATAACAACAGCAGTGAAGGTTGTCGAGGGGCAGCAAAGATGTGAAAGAAAGTACTAAAAGTGAAATGGAATTGAAGATGAAAAAGAAGCTTAGTCAAACCCTTTTGCCAACTCCTTAGCATTATGGAAGTTTTGAGCACCTATGTATTCATGGTGGAAGTTCAACATTGTGTAAAAGGCCAATACATTTTCTTTTTATTCTTCTTCTCACTTTCCAGATATAAATGATTAAATTTATCTTTGATGCCTGACATTCCATAGTTAATATATTGATCTGCATCATCTTTTCCAAGAATATCCATGACCCTCCCAATGAAATTTTCATATTTTGGCATGAATATGGTTTCCGTATACCTTTGTACTGATTTCCTTAGCTTCTCATCTAGTATAGAACATGTAGACTGAGCCTCACATACATTTAAAAAGTTTTGATTGAACAATTTCATTCTTGCGATAGCATTCTCGCGGCCAACTGACTTAGTGTTCATTGATTTAAAAACCAGCTTTCTCCATGAGCCTTTAAGAAAGTCTCTGATGTTTCGTCTGAGTTTTGAACCTTGTAGTCGAGTTCTATCATCTCCTAAAATCGATCAAAAATTAGCATAAAAAGATGCACTATGTAGAGTTTATGAGGTTTTAGATCTTGCATCCAAATTAGTCTGTAATAATTGTATAATGTAAGGGATGTGAATATTGTTGGAACTGAGTTCCAAGAAAGATGAATATTTGAGAGAAGAAGAAGAAGAAGAAGAAGAAGGAGAGAAAAAGATTAGGGTTGTGTGAAAATTTTGCAAAATTTTATTATGAAGCTGTTGTGTCTAAAATACACAATACAACGCCCTTTATATAGGTTGTCAAAGCTCAGGCCAAAAACTAACATTTCGACACAACCTAGTCAATTCGACTGAACCCCTTATCAGCTATATTCGACTCTGTCGAATACAACTGACCTACACATCATTACAACAATTCGACTGACTATACAACATTTCGACCAAAACCTATAAGCCCTTCGACTTCGACAACCTAACATGAATTACTTCTAACACACCACCTAATTCATGTTTTCGAGACTTCTCATCCCAATGCTCTTCTATAACTCGTCGAATCTGATTTTCTTCAATGGTTTGGTAAGTATGTCAGCTAGTTGAACTTCAGTCTTACAATATTCAAGATCCAGCTTCCATCTGTTTACTTGTTCCCTGAGAAAATGATACCTTCTTTCTATGTTTTTACTTCGACCGTGACACATAGGATGATTGGCAAGATCGATAGCTGACTTGTTGTCTACAAACAATTTCATCTTCCCAGGTTCCTTGATCTTGAGCTCTTCGAGCAATATATCTATCTATGCTACTTGACATGCTGCATACGATGCAGCTACATACTCAGCTTCACATGATGACAAAGCCACAATGCTTTGTTTTCTCGAACTCCAAGAGATTGGAGCTCCTTCGATCATGAAAATATAGCCTGCAGTACGTTTCTTCTCATCTTGATCTCCACTGAAATCTGAATCAGTATAACCATATACCTCAGCATCTTTCGACTTGGACTTATTTCGACATGGCATCAGCACACCATGATCAATCGTATCCTTAATGTATCTCAGTACTCTCTTTACTGCAATGAGATGACATTCTTGGGGTTTCTCCATAAATCAACTTAACAATCCGACACTTTGACAAATGTCTGGCCTTGTATTGCAAAGATACCTCAAGGATCCAATGATTTGATTGTAAAGTGTCGAACTTACAAACTCATCATCAGTTACCTTTTTCAACTTTGCTCCTATTTCCAATGGAGTTGTTGCAGCTTTACAATCAGTCATCTTGAACCTCTTCAAGATATCTTGAGCATACTTCTTCTGGTGCAGGAACACACCTTCAGCTGTGTCTTTGAATTCCATCCCTAAGAAATATGACAAATTCCCTAGGTCGGACATTTCGAACTCTTGCATTAGCTTCGACTTAACTTTTTTTATCTCAGCTTCATTTGCACCTGTAATCAGCAAATCATCAACATACAGGCATAAGATGATTCGACTATCATTGTCGACATCATTTACATAAACTCCATGCTCAGACACACACTTCGTGAACCCTGCTTCGATTAGGAAACTATCTATTCTCTTGTTCCAAGCCCTTGGGGCTTGCTTCAATCCATAGAGAGTTTTCCTCAATCTGTACACCTTCGACTCATGCCCTTTGACCTCAAATCCTGGTGGTTGACTGACATATCCTTCTTCCTCCAAAGGTCCATTCAAAAATGCTGATTTTACATCCAACTGATGTATCTTCCATTCTCTATATGCTGCTGTCAAAACAACAATCCTGATTGTTTCCAACCTAGCCACTGGCGCATAGACTTCGTTGAAATCAACACCAGGTTTCTGCAGAAATCCTCTTGCCACTAGTCTTGCCTTATGCTTGGCAATTTCACTATTTGGCCTTTGTTTCAGCTTGTAAACCCACTTCACATCAATAGGCTTCTTGCTGGCTTTTTCGACAAGTTCCCAGGTATTGTTCTTTTCAATTGCCCTGAGTTCCTCCTTCATGGCTTCACACCAATTCGAATCATTCATGGCTTCATCCAAGTTAATTGGTTCTGCTTCAGCCATCATCATCGCTTCTTCTATTAAGTCACCATCTGCATCAATTGCATTATCTGGAAATCTCTCATATTCAGCTAACCTTGTCGACTCAGCTCTTGTTCTAGTCGATCTTCTTACATTCTGCTCGGGAGGTTCTTCATTTCAACTTGTCGTGGCCTCAGTTTGTTGATCTTCTTCAAACACTGTCAGAATTGTCTCTTCCAGCTGTCGACCAGTATCCTGTCGAACTGACTCATGACTCCACTCCCAATTTTGATTTTCATCTACCAGAACATCTCGACTGATAATAAATTTATCATCTTTTGGTGAATATAGTCTATATGCACCAGTCGAATGATAACCTATGAGCACCATGGTTTGACTTCGATCATCTAGTTTTGTTCTCAATTGCTCAGGAACGTGCCTGAAACATATTGATCCAAAAACTCTAAAATGACTTACATTTGGCTTCTCACCTGTCCAAGCTTCATAAGGAGTCTTCTCGACTAACTTCTTCGTTGGACATCTATTCAGAATGTATACTGCTGTCGAAGCTGCTTCAGCCCAAAATCTCTTTGGCACCTCTTTAGCCTTCAACATACTTCTCGTCATATTCAGTATACTTCTATTCTTCCTCTCAACTATTCCATTGTGTTGAGGTGTATAGGGAGCAATAACCTCATGCTCTATACCTTCCTCTTCACAAAATCTAGCAAACTCTCGAGAGACATATTCGCCACCACCATCAGTTCTCAGTTTCTTTAGCTTGCAGCCACTTTGCTTTTCAACAAGCAGCTTAAACTTCTTGAACTTTGTGAATACTTCACTTTTACTTTCGATCACATAAATCCACATATATCTGGTGAATTCATCAATGAAAGTTAAGAAGTAACGCTTTCCACCATTCGACCTAACTTCAAAAGGTCCACATACGTCAGAATGAACAAGCTCTAACTTTCCTTTCGACTTGATTGGCAGATCATGTTTGAATGCTTTTCTAGCCTGCTTTGCTTTGCACCATTCCTCACACACATGATTTGGTTCCTTCACCTGAGGTAAACCATACACCATCTTCTTCTGATTCAGCATACCCAAACTCCTGAAGTTTAGATGCCCATATCTATGATGCCATAGCCAATTCTTTTCTTCTTCTGTAGTTGACGTAAGACATTCATGATTAATCATATTAATCTGAACTTTAAACGTCTTGTTATCAACCAATGGTGCTTTCAGTACCAACCTACCATCAACATGATACACCTTCATTTGATTATTCTCCAGCTTCATATTATGACCTTTGGCAAGTAATTGACCTATACTTATCAAGTTACTTGTCATAGAAGGCACATACACCACATCAATAATGCTGGCTTTTCTACCATCTCTTCTCATTACATATATGTTTCCTCTTCCACCTGACGTGATCTGTCTACCATCTGCAAACTTTATCACCTTCTTAACTGATTCATCAAGCTTGTTGAACCAGTTCTTGTTACCAGTCATGTGGTTGCTGCAACCTGAATCAAGATACCACAAATTCATTTCATCATCATTCGACTGAGTGTCTTCCATTAGTAGCACACCTTCAGAATCACTCTCTCCTGTCTGTGCATACTGTGCTTTGTCACTTTCTTTTGCTCGTGCTTCCTTCTTCTTTCGACAGTCTCGAGCATAATGACCAAAACTTTGGCAATTGTAACACTGCACGTCTTTCATATCAACTTTCTTCCCAGAATACTTGTTGCCCATGCCTTTCTTTGTCGAATCATCATGATTCTTTGAACTCTTGCTTGACTTCTCATCACTAGCAAGATTCCTTCCCTGCTTCGCCTTCCCAGATTTCTTGGTGAATTTCGCTTGTAGTGCTTGGTCCGATACCTTTTCTCTTTCTGAATCTCTTTGCTTCAATCTCATCTCATGAGCTTCCAAAGAAGCCTGTAGCTCTTCAACCTTCATCTCAACGAGATTCTTAGACTCTTCAATTGACACTACAATGTAATCAAAATTTGCAGTCAGAGATCTTAGTACCTTCTCAATCTTCTGCAAATCTGTGATTGTTTCTCCACGAGACTTCATCTGGTTCGTCAGCATCACCAATCTTGAAAAGAATTCCGAAACTGATTCATCTTCCTTCATTTGAATCATCTCGTATTGCTTTCTCAAGGTTTGCAACTTCACCCTCTTCAGTTTCTCATCACCTCCATACAAGTTCTTTAACTTGTCCCACGCTTCTTTTGCAGATTCTTCTTCAATAATTTTCTCAAACACATTCGGATCCACACACTGGTGAATCAAGAACAACGCTTTGCCATCTTTCTTCCTTTGATCCTTGTACGCAACTTTCTGTTCATCAGTAGCATTTGCCCCCAATTCCGTTACGCCATCATTCACAATTTCAACCACATTTTGAAATCTGAAGATAACTCTCATCTGCGCCACCCACCGTTGGTAGTTTTCCCTTTTGAAAACCGGTAGATTCGCTGGGAATTGTGTGGACGTTGTTGCTCTGTTTGCCATTAGATTCTCTCTGAATTGCAACCGGGCTCGTTGATACCAATTGTTGGAACTGAGTTCCAAGAAAGATGAATATTTGAGAGAAGAAGAAGAAGAAGAAGAAGAAGAATGAGAGAAAAATATTAGGGCTGTGTGAAAACTTTGCAAAATTTTATTATGAAGTTGTTGTGTCTAAAATACACAATACAACGCCCTTTATATAGGCTGTCAAAGCTCAGGCCCAAAACTAACATTTCGACACAACCTAGTCAATTCGACTGAACCCCTTATCAGCTATATTCGACTCTGTCGAATACAGCTGACCTACACATCATTACAACAATTTGACTGACTATACAACATTTCGACCAAAACCTATAAGCCCTTCGACTTCGACAACCTAACATGAATTACTTCTAACAAATATAATCCATATTATTCCTATCTTCCGAAACATCCTCAATGCAGTTCATTACTCTGAGGGTAAGCGGATGAACCCCGATTCCAAATTTAGACTTTTTTTTAGAATTGGAGTACATACGAGTCTCCAACACTAAAATTTTGGCCCATAATCCAATTTCTATTATCCTCCACTCTAATGACGAAAAAATGCAATACTTTGTGGAGAACCCAGAAAAGACGCAATGCCAGATTATTCTCTTAATAGGAAGAAGTGTCCTTAGATCTATGTGAAGAACTTTAATCAAACTTTTAATGCTCTCATTCTCAGGGTTACACAAATTGAAATCCTGCAAACCAAGTCTACCGAGACACTTGTTGATGAATTTGCTTCGAAAAAAGTTGTACATGTTGCAACACTCTGAGATGAACTCAACATCAACCATGTTCTTCACTATTTTGAGTAGGTAATCCACAGTCATCTCTTTGATCCTCAAAGTTTCCATTGAAATATAGTTGTTGGGAAGGACTATATCCTTTATCATTATAAATTGCTTCCAGATTACAACGAGAGAGAAAAATACTTTTGTGCTCTCTTCTCTCTCCTATTAACAAGCTTCAGTTTTTCTGGGTTTTTTCCATTATGGAATGGCAACAAGCAAGGAAGAAAGTTTTTAGGAACATTGTTACGCATTGAGATGTTTTTTCGATGGGTAGAAATCTGAGCAGTGGAGGCGACCGTAAGCTTTCATCCATCTTCTTTTCGGAAATACCCGATAGAGTGAAAGCGGTGGACATTTATGAGCTTTTTGGATGCGTCGGAGATGTAGTGGAGGTGGTGATTCCTCTTGGAGGAATAAATTGGGCAAACGTTTTGGTTTTGCTAGGTTCAAAGAGGTGGAAGATGTAAGGACTTTGGCTATTAAATTGGACAATGATAGAAGGAAAGAAAATCCATGCTAATCCCCCTAGATTTGAAAGGAAAGGAAGTGCAGAAAGTCAGTTAGTTAAGGGGGGAGGTAATCAGTATAAACCTCATCAGCAAGTTCACAGTTGTTCTTTCTCGAGGTGTGATAATCGTTTTCCTGAAGTTAGAGGTCGTAAATCCTTTACGGATGTGGTTAGCAACAAAGCATCAAGGAATAAGCATGAAGACTCAAATCTAGTGAAATTCTCTGCAGAGGGGAGTCTGTTAGAGAGATTGAAGAAAGCGTTTGTCGGAGTGGTTAGTACACCAGGTATGTCCTATAATATTCAAACACACTTTGAAACGGAGGGCTATTTTTCTATTAAAGTAACACCTTTAGGAGCGAATTTGTGTCTTCTGGAGGAAGTCGAGGATGTGGAGATTCTTGATCTGATCCAAGAAGGTGAAAAGTGGAAGCAGTGGTTTCAGGAAATCAAGCCTTGGGAGAATAGTGTTGTTGATAAAGACAGAGTCGTAAGGTTGCGGTTGTATGGTGTACCTGTTCAGGCATGGAATATGGTTTTCTTCTCCAAACTCGCTAACTCCATTGGTGAGTTTATATGTGCTGATGAAAACACAATGAAAGGAGCTATCAAGGATGTAGCTAGAGTCATGATTAAGGTCCCGTTCTCGTTTGCGTAGATGGATTCTATTTCGGTTTCGATTGATAACAAGATGTTCAAGATTCTTATCAGGGAGGATGTTCATGAGCCCCTTCGTATTTCCCCGTTGAGTCTCGTTAATAATGTGACCGACTCTGAGTCCACGGGATCTAAATCGGTTTGGGAGAAAGACATGTCTAGCAATGATGAAGAAGATCCTTTATTTTGTCCCACTGGAGACAATAACGATGGTGGAAGCTTGGCGTTTCCGGTTGAGATTAGGTAGAAGGAAACAGCTAGAAGACCGTTGGAGTTTTGCCCAAAGGTTAATGTTTATGAGAGAAGGAAGAAGACCAAAAGTTGTGCTGAGGTTGACAAGTTATTTCCTTTTGAAAAGATGGCAGGTGTTGACGTGTTCGACAAAGCTTTAGAAGCTATAAAAGGTAATCATTGTTTGGAGTTGGAGAGCATAGAAAACAGGGAAATGGATTCCCTACAGTCAAATAGTAACTGCAGGTGAATCTGAGCCATTCATCTAAGTTGTTAAGTTTCAATTTATTTATGAGTGTTAAATCTATATCATTCAATTTTAATCAAATGGTTCATAACAGACTGACTGTGTGATTGTGTTATTCCCCAACTGCAGAGAATCATGGTCCAGAAAATAGAGAAACTTCTTTTGTCTCTATCAATTCGATGGGCACTAAAGTTTCCTGCTCTCTTGGGGTGGAGCCACCTAAGTGTACTTCTTTTGAGGGTACTTCCAAGTGTCCATCTTTTCTTTCTTCATCACTTAATTGTGTGGCTAGGAATAATTTTGCTAAATGCATTAAGTTCAAGTGCTTTAGTGAGTTAGGTGGGCCCAGGTATACTAAAAGAAGAAAAAAGAAGAGACATATGAAGAGTTATTTGAAAGCTGGGAAAAAGAAGCATTCTAACCCAGGTTCCACCAGGAGGGAAGCTGCAGCAAATAGTTTTCAGGAACCGATTCCTTCTGTTTCAACTTTGTGTAATGGGAACTCGGATGACCAAATTTATGGCGATCATTCGGGAGAATTTGATATAGTCATGTGCAATATAAGGATGTGGGAAAATTTGGACTCAAACCTGGGTGGAAAATTGTGGAAAGCTATTTCTGAGTTGGGTGTTGTGGACGGTACGTCGAAAAGAGATTATAAAACTAGACTGGATATTATGGAAAAGGAAGATAAAATCATAATTCAGGGAGGGAAGGTGAAATCAAATTCTTTGAAATGATAGTGGGAACTTTCAATATTAGAGGAGGGGGCAGTAGAGCAAAGAGGAGTAGAATTTCTCAGATTATTTCAAAAGGTAATACTGATATCTTTCTTATACAGGAAACTAAAATTCAAGTTATGTTTGATTCTTTAGCTAGGAGTTTTTGGAGGAAGGAGACTATAGATTATTCTTACTCTGATTCGGTCGGTTTTTCTAGAGGGCTTTTGATTCTTTGGAAGGCATGTAGTATTGATGTTTTATGTAGCTTCAAAGGTACGGGTTACTTGGGAATCAAGGTTAGATGGAAAAATGATTTGTATTATATAGTGAATGTTTACTCTCCTTGTGCTATTGATTTAAAACGTTGCCTTTAGAGAAGTTTGTTGGACGTGAAGGCGAGTAAGACGGATGGCGAATGGATTTTTGGAGGAGATTTCAACGCAGTGAAATGCAATAGTGAGCGTAAGGGGCGATTGATGTATAGTAGAAACTCGGAATGGGGTGAATTTGCGGATTTCATATCCGAGAGTGGTTTGGTTGATGTCCCTTGCAAAGGTAAGAAGTTTTCTTGGTATGGAGGAGACGGTAAGGTGTGTAGTAGGATTGATCGGTTCCTTGAGGAAAACGGGATCATTGAAAAATGGGGGGTGGTGGGTCAATTCATTGGTTTAAGAGACATTTCAGATCATTGCCTTTTTGGCTTGTGGTAGATAAATCCAATTGGGGCCCGAAGCCTTTTAAAGTAAATAATGAGTGGTTCACTAATAAAGACTTCATTCCTTTTGTAGAGAAAGAATGTAATAAGTTGGTAGTTGTAGGTAGAAGTGATTATGTCTTAAAAGAGAAGTTGCGCCTCCTTAAAGATAGTCTTAAGTGGTGGAATAACAACGTTTTTGGGAAGATTGATTTGGAGTTAGAAGAGGAAGTGGTGGGATTGAACGAAGGTGATGATTTGGAGGAGAATCTTAGCTAATTTTCGGGGAATGTGGCTTTGGAGAATAAAAGGAGGGCTAGTAGTAAATCTTGGTTGAATCTAAAAATCAAGGAGAACATGTTAATTCAAAAATCGAGAATTAAGTGGCTCAATGAAGGTGACTCCAATAGTAGGTTTTTTCATCGGGCTTTGAAAGTAAGAAGGAGAAGTAATTTCATAGGTTCCTTTAATAGTGATAGTAGTAGTGTCGTTTCGGTGGAGGATGTCAAGGAGGAGGTTAGGGAGCATTTTGCTTCTAAATTTATAGAATCGGATTATGGGAGGCCGGTTCTTGATGGCATATCTTTCAAGGTTCTCAACCATTCCGAGAGGTCTTCTCTTGAAGCTCCCTGCTTGGAGAGTGAGATTAAGGAGGCGGTGTGGGGGTGTGAGGGTTCGAAGAGTCCGGGTCCGGATGGTTATACTTTCTTTTTCATCAAGAAATGTTGGTTCTTCATGAAGACGAATTTTATTGATTGTTTCAAGCATTTCCACTCTGGGGCGGTCTTGTCTAAAGCTTTCACCTCCACCTTTTTAACTTTGGTTCCCAAATCTTCCAATCCTTTGAATTTCGATTAATATAGACCAATTTGTTTAGTTGGTTGTGTTTATAAAGCTCTTTCAAAACTTTTAGCGGCTAGATTAAAAGTGGTGTTACATTCTATTATTTTGGAATGTCAAAGTGCATTCGTTTCGGGGAGGCAATTGCTTGACGGAGTTTTAGTGACCAATGAGATGGGGGACTATGCTTCAAAGGAATGGAAAGAGTGCTTGCTTTTTAAAGTAGATTTTGAGAAGGCTTAGGATAAAGTTTCTTGGGGGTTTCTCAAGTATATGTTAAGTGTAACACCCCAATTCTCATCGCGGATAAATAATACATAATTAAATCAGAGTGAATAAAATTTTTTTCGACAGAAATAAGGATGCCACATCTGAGAAAAACATAATCCATCTGCTTATAACTTTGATACATAACACAAAATGGAATAAATAATAACAGGAAACTTTTTCCAACAAAAGGAAAGTTCAATTATGGAATAAAGCGGAATGATCCCTAATTGACTCGTTTTACAAAACAAGTTATTTCATAACATCAAAATATACGTACAAGTTATCAAAAAATAAAAAAATAAAAAAAAATAAAAAATATATATATATATAAACATAAATAACAAAAGCGTTTCCCCCGACTCCCGTGTTACGTATCAGAGCAGACACCAAAGATCTATGCAAACTGAAGATCTAACTCTTCCACTTGCCTCCACGCCTCTACAGCGGCTAATCTGCAGTATGCCATAAAAAGCATATTCCAGCAGAAGGGTGAGAAATAACAACTATAACAAGATTGCATAATAATATGTAAACATATAATTCACATATAATATTCGACTCACCCACACGCCACATGCTAGCACATAAAGCATACAAGTATATCATCTATTCATATACACAAGTTACGATATATATATGTCCTTCCCAAGAAGCACCGACACAAGAAACAACCAATAGGTGAGAATTACATTCAATGATTAACGGTATAAAATACATGTTAAGGAGTAGTACTCAAGCAATCACACATAATGTGCACACATTCACGACACACTTGTCACTTTCAATTCTAATCCAACAAAGGCATAATAATGCAATGTGACTCAATGACACAATGTAATACAAGTGGTACCATACAACATGGTTCATTCAATTGAACCCGATTCATAATAGAATCCGGATAAATCACATACCCTCCCATTGAGCAATGATTTATCTCCATACAACTCCACATTGGAGTCCAGACAAATCACATACTCTCCCACTGAGCAATGATTTGTCTCTATAACAACTCCACATTGGAGTCCGGATAAATCACATACACTCCCACTGAGCAATGATTTATCTCCATAACAACTCCACATTGGAGTCCGAACAAATCACATACACTCCCACTGAGCAATGATTTATCTCCATAACAACTCCACATTGGAGTCCGGATAAATCACATACACTTCCACTGAGCAATGATTTATCTCCATAACAACTCCACATTGGAGTCCAGACAATACTAGGCATCCATCATGGATTCCCACCTAGCTGTCTCCACATGACACATCATGAACTGCATGACACAAAAGATGCACACACACATGTATAATAACAATTATACATCTTCACGATCCTCTTGATCACACGTGAGATACATACTCACCGTAATACACAGTAGTATTATCACGTCTGTCTAATCAATTCAACATAACATATACATAACAAGAATTATACACAAAACACATGTATAACAATCAGTTATACATCTACACGATAATCCTTGATCTCCCGTGAGTTATACATTCACCGTAATTCCCACTAGAATTACCCACCTGCACCAATACAGTTATCACATATACAACAATCCGTTACTTGGAATTAATTATTCATTAATGAAGTAATCCACACAAAAATGTAGTTTATCATATTTCCTAGTATCACTAGATTCCCCTAGTAATTCACACACGCTTTAAGGCATACATGCCACTACTATCCTCTACCAAGCATCCTTGGTTAAAATCATGGTCTCACATACCATTTAATAGCACTTTGGATTCTCTTTCCAAGGCTTCAAGTCCCATATCAATCGGCTTCCCGTTTCATGAATTCCCGGTGGAAGCATAAACCACACTTTTCACATTCATCACAATATTTAGCTTTACCATATCAATCACTGACATAAACATATGTTTCTACCTCACCATCACAAAGAGCATTGAAATAGCTTTCCAACGCTTCCGACCGTGCGTCAATCCGAGTCACGGATCAAAAGTTATGGAGGAAACAAGTTGGAAAAATCTGTCACGTTCGCTCCAGGGTTCGCTAGGCAAACACTTAGCGAACCAAGTCAGTGGAAAAAGGGCATAAAGTTCGCTAAGCGAGTTTCTAGGCGAACATTCGCCTTCCGTTTTCTCCCGGGTTCGCTAGGCGAACCCTCGACCAAACGTTCGCTTTCGCCTTCACCAGGTTCGCTAGGCGAACAATGCAAAATTCAGAAATTCGCAGCAGTGCGAAACCGGAAACATTTGGGTCCAAACTCCCAATTCTTCACCCAAACCTCTTCCAATTCATACCATAACATGTTCCAATCATAACAACAAGTATTCCACACATTTTATATCAAATTTCTTCCGTGAAAACATCAATTTCCACTCAATTTACCATTTCTATCAAATGTTAAAACCCTAACATTTTCAACCAAAATCAAACCAAACAAATACATACATATACATATACAATCGAAATATAATCGGAACTTCTCACTCTTACCTCGAATTTGGGTCTGAATGCTTTTCCATTTTCCTTTTCTCTTCTCTTCCTTCTCTCTTTTTCTTCTTCTTCCTCTTCTATCTTTTTTCTTTCTTTCTCTTTTCTAACATATATAAAAAAAAAAAAAAATATATATATATATATATATATATATATATATATATATATATATATATATATATATATTATACTTATTATATACTATAATCCAACAGGGTAAAATACCTCTAATTGATATTTTGTCATCTCAACCCAATTGATCAATTATTAGAGTTATCTTAAAATACTCTTTGGGACTAATAATTATTGATCTGTCTCTTTCATTTAATAATAGATCTCTTCAGAGTTCTCCAGTTACTCTATTGATCCCAATCCGTTAAGGACACTACGCCCCCGTACTCAACTACATACACCCTAAACATGTCAAACAAATAAAATAACACATGACGATTAAATAAATTAAAATGGGGTGTTACAACTCTCCCCCACTTAGACATTTTCGTCCTCGAAAATATTACTGAGACGAACAACTTCCAGATACGACTCTCGCATCCAACTAACCAACTAACATGCCAACACTAGGTACACCACGAATAACACAAATTGACAAATCACCTTGCTAACAACAACAACAACCACGACAAGATGCAATGCCCATACAATGCACTTGACGACTAACTCACGACTCAAAGAATACCCAAGTTACGAACACATAGGTTCACTCTAGAACCAGAATACAACAAGAACGTTACCCTAACCATAGGTAACACTCCCCTAATTCCCCACATAGGAATTAGCTACTCGCACTCGAACCATCACGATGGAAACGAGGCAACAACAAAAACAAGAACATAAAGTCCCACGACACAACATCGTTTCAACAACCTCTACATAACCATAATACCAACATCCTTGTCACACAACATTATTACAACAATGCTACGATTCACTCATCGAACATATAACCAAAACATCTATCTACATAGTAGCCCGTGAATAATAATTAAATCTTTCACCTAACACTTCCATTTTGAAACGTCCAATGGTCTCATCACTCCTACATGTTTCCAATGTTCAACCTATGAACTCTTACAAGTCACACACGCATATACGAAATGTGCCACATCACGCTTTCGATGCGCACTCTGATTACTCGCAACAATCAAATCTACCAATTTCATATCCAACTTCTGACTCTCTCTAATATTCACCAGAAAAATCATAGTTCATTTCTAATATACTGATAAGCGCAAAATGTACCTATTTTTGTATATATGTTTTGTTGCACTTATCAATGCTTTGTGGTTAATATCGTTCGAATAAACCGCTTTGTTTGTAAATACGTTTACTTTACGTTTTAGTGTATATATTGCGTACCGTGTAAATATCAATGATTTTAATTGATTTTCTCTCATTTTTGTAGGTATTCAATCAAGGATATCTTGCCATTGTTGTATAGAGCATTGAATAAGCTTTCCAGAGCTTCAAACTGGGCGAAAAACGGAGTTACAGTTCAAAAGTTACGAATAAAACAGTGTTGTACTTTTTGCTGTTCTGTCAAATTCGCCTCATGCTCGCCAGGCGAATCTGTGGTGAGTCAGACAGCCAGAAATGTGGAAAAATTCTAGAATAAGCCGCCTTTGATTCGCCAGGCGAACCAGAATTTCGCCAGGCGAATTTTGACGAACAGAAACACATTTAAGGCATAAAAACACAATTTTTTAGGGATGGTTTTGGTTTTTCTTGATCCCAACTCCATCAAACTTCATTTTTCATTGGCTTAGCTTAGAAAACAACTATGGAGCATGCATACGGATGAACCGGGGTGAATCTCTCGTCGATCGGCTTTGACAATCTGCGAGATGTTTTGTTCATTTCTCTTTTTCTTTGTGTTTTTCTTTATGGTTGGGTTGTGTATATGTATTGACTATGATCTCATGTATATTTGTCGGCCATGCCGTTGTATAAAACTTTCTTTACAAATCTTTATTGGTGATTGTCTCTGATTTTTGCTTTATGCGCGGGGTTTGAGTTGCGTTAGACATAACCTTCGCGAACTTCGATTAGGGATGATTGTCTGTTAGTTTCTGAATTCTAGAGATAGATTTAGGGCTAACAATCTTCAATAGGCATCGAATCTTAATGCCTCCGTGTCTTGAGCTAGCGTGCGAAAGTATCGGCGATGGTGACACGGTTGTTCTCTCAACTTTGCGTTAGACATAACCTGTGTTGTGAGCAATGCTGGGTGATATTGAGGAGTATTGTAGCTTGAGTATAACTGGTCGGTAAGTTTAAGTTTGTGAGGAGTCGATTATGTGCACGCCTGATAAGTTTCTTCTCTCTGAATAATGATTTATTTTTATGTTTTAATATTTACTTTTCTGTTTTCATGTTTGAAACCATTTTAAAACCAAACTCATAAACGCGAGAGACTGTCGAACGACATTCTTTCCCTCGAACCGATCTCTGTGGACACGACATAAATCCGGGAGGGAATTCTTCCAAAAATAAATATTTTTGCTGCTTGCCCTATTTTGCAACCAACATATACCCAACCTCACACTCTACTGTGTTATCTCACACACCAGACACAAGTCTCTGAACTGCTCAAATAATTCTAATCCTCTGACCATCAAAACAGACATGCATAAAAACCTTCGAGTTAACTTCACCAATAGGCTAATTCCAGCTAAAGTCATAACTCCTCAGGAATTCCAACCATCCTCGTTGTCTCATACTCTATTATTTCCGACCAAACAGGTACTCAATATTCTTGTGATTACTAAACACTTCGAACTCAAAACCATAAAAATAATACCTCCAGATTCTCAACACAAAAGTAACCGCAACCATCTTGAAATCATGAATCCTCCCTTGACGTAAAGCATAAGCCACGAATTTACCATCTTGCATCAACACACTGACTAAACTCATCATAGACGCATCCCAATACCTCACAAACGGTTTATCAGGATCACGCATTATCAAAACTGGAGCCGTAGATAAATCCTACTTTAGCCCTCTCAAACTATCCTCACAATGGACATCCAAAGTAAACGACTTACCCTTTGCAAGTCAACTGAAGTAACAAAAATGCTAACTTGGAAAAGCCTTCCATAACTTCCGATAATAACCAACTAAAGTCCAAAAAGCTTCTAATCACCTTAACCGACTTTGGAGCCTCTTATTGTAGAACTTCATCTACTTCCGATGGATCCATAACAATACCATCCTCAAAAATAACATATCCAAGAAAACTAACCTTTTTCAACCAAAATTCTCACTTGAATAATTTAGCATAAAAATTCCTTTTTTTTCAACACTTGCAACTCGATTCTCAAACACCCTATATACACTCCTTCTGATTTTATAATAGATCAGAATATCCCTAGTGAACACCACTCCGAACTTATCCAATTAAATATGGAAGATACAATTCATATACTCCACAAACATTCCAGACGCATTACTAACACCAAACAACATCACTGTACATTGTAATGCCCAACCAAATTCCAAAAGATATAAACTCTTAAAGTTTTGCAAAAATTTTCACTGGGTAATTCTAACGCTAACATCCAATATTCCATCCGGAAACGCATCTGGAAATCACACACAACTGGAAGCCCTTCACTTTGGCTTTCCTGTCAATTCTAGAACACTATTATCACAAACATAACAAACATCTTGGTCTCATCGTCTAAGAGTTTTTCTACTTACTTAGTAGATATAAACTTCAACTATTCACCTTCGTCCATTTTAAGTTCACCCTCTACTCTCTGAGGAGCAACCATCAATAATACCCGATCGTTCTCCCCCAGAGACATCCCGACTTGACCAACATACCAAAGCCTCTAATCCGCCCTATCTTCCGATATAAGAATCTTCATCGACTCATCTAAACAATTTGTAATCATTTTCTTAATTCCAAATAATTCATTGCACACACTATCAAAGCCGAAAAGACACGTCTATTCCATCCAACATAATTATGTCTACTATCAACAAGAGATTAAGGGTGATCAGTTACTCAATTTGTCAATAGACAGCCGACAATCATGATGGGGCATAGACTATCATTACCAGACCATAATAGCATTTCTCGCATCTTGTGCACAAAACTCTCTGAGGCACAAATCCTTAGTAGACATAAACCTTACCTCCGCATTCCCTCTGGACTCGGGAACAACACTCTCCAAACAACACTTATAATCTGGCAAACAACGACACACTAAGCCAACGCTCCACCACTGAAGCAACTTGGAGAAGCACCATCTTCTCCCCCACTTATCTCATTCTCAATCCTAAAGACAAAGGATTAGAAAACCAGAAAGCACTGACAGTGTTTCACGCACATATCACGTACTAAGGAACAAACAACATCGACAGTATTCAACTGTCATGCCACATCGACTAACAACTTGGCCGGAAGGACCAACCTGCTCTGATACCAATTGTAACACCCCAATTCCCATCGCGGATAAATAATACATAATTAAATCAGAGTGAATAAAAAAATTTTTCGACAGAAATAAAGATGCCACATCTGAGAAAAACATATTCCACATACTTATAACTTTGATACATAACACAAAATGGAATAAATAATAACAGCAAACATTTTCCAACAAAAGGAAAGTTCAATTATGGAATAAAGCGGAACGATCCCTAATTGACTCGTTTTACAAAATAAGTTGTTTCATAACATCAAAATATACGTACAAGTTATCAATATATCAATACATATATATATATATATATATATATATATATATATATATATATATGTGTGTGTGTGTGTGTGTATGTATTCACATATATAAACATAAATAACAAAAGCGTTTCCCCCGACTCCCGTGTTACGTATCAGAGCAGACACCAAAGATCTATGCAAACTGAAGATCTAACTCTTCCACTTGCCTCCACGCCTCTACAGCGGCTAATCTGCAGTATGCCATAAAAAGCATATTCCAGCAGAAGGGTGAGAAATAACAACTATAACAAGATTGCATAATAATATGTAAACATATAATTCACATATAATATTCGACTCACCCACACACCACATGCTACCACATAAAGCATACAAGTATATCATTTATTCATATACACAAGTTACGATATATATCTGTACTTCCCAAGAAGCACCGACACAAGAAACAACCAAGGGGTGAGAACTACATTCAATGATTAACGGTGTAAAATATATGTTAAGGAGTAGTACTCAAGCAATCACACATAATGTGCACACATTCACGACACACTTGTCACTTTCAATTCTAATCCAACAAAGGCATAATAATGCAATGTGACTCAATGACACAATGCAATGCAAGTGGTACCACACAACATGGTTCAGTCAATTGAACCTGATTCATAATAGAATCCAGATAAATCACATACACTCCCACTGAGCAATGATTTATCTCCATACAACTCCACATTGGAGTCCGGACAAATCACATACACTCCCATTGAGCAATGATTTGTCTCCATAACAACTCCACATTGGAGTCCGGATAAATCATATACACTCCCATTGAGCAATGATTTATCTCCATAACAACTCCACATTGGAGTCCGGACAAATCACATACGCTCCCACTGAGCAATGATTTATCTCCATAACAACTCCAGATTGGAGTCCGGATAAATCACATACACTCCCACTGAGTAATGATTTATCTCCATAAATGCTCCACATTGGAGTTCGAACAATACTAGGCATCCATCATGGATTCCCACCTAGCTGTCTCCACATGACACATCATGAACTGCATGACACAAAAGATACACACGCATATGTATAATAACAATTATACATCTTCACGATCCTCCTGATCACACGTGAGATACATACTCACCGTAATACACAATAGTATTACCACGCATGTCTAATCAATTCAACATAACATATACATAACAAGAATTATACACAAAACACATGTATAACAATCAGTTATACATCTACACGATCCTCCTTGATCTCCCGTGAGTTATACACTCACCGTAATTCCCACTGGAATTACCCACCTGCACCAATACAATTATCACATATACAACAATCCGTTACTTGGCATTAATTAGTCATTAATTAAGTAATCCACACAAAAATGTAGTTTATCATATTTCCTAGTATCACTAGATTCCCCTAGTAATTCACACACACTTTAAGGCATACATGCCACTACTATCCTCTACCAAGCATCCTTGGTTAAAATCATGGTCTCACATATCATTTAATAGCACGTTGGATTCTCTTTCCAAGGCTTCAAGTCTCATATCAATCGGCTTCCCGATTCATGAATTCCCGGTGGAAACATAAACCACACTTTTCACATTCATCACAATATTTAGCTCTACCATATCAATCCCTGACATAAACATATGTTTCTACCTCACCATCACAAAGGGCATTGAAATAGCTTTCCAACGCTTCCGACTGTGCGTCAAATCCGAGTTACGGATCAAAAGTTATGGAGGAAACAAGTTGGAAAAATCTGTCACGTTCGCTCCAGGGTTCGCTAGGCGAACACTTAGCGAACCAAGTCATTGGAAAAAGGGCATAAAGTTCTCTAAGTGAGCTTCTGGCCGAACATTCGCCTTCCGTTTGCTCCCGGGTTCGCTAGGCGAGCCCTCAACCAAACATTCGCTTTCGCCTTCGCCAGGTTCGCTAGGCGAACAATGCAAAATTCAGAAATTTGCAGCAGTGCGAAACCGGAAACATTTGGGTCCAAACTCCCAATTTTTCACCCAAACCTCTTTCAATTCATACCATAACATATTCCAATCATAACAACAAGTATTCCAAATATTTTATATCGAATATCATCCGTGAAAACATCAATTTCCACTCAATTTACCATTTCTATCAAATGTTAAAACCCTAACATTTTCAACCAAAATCAAACCAAACAAATAAATACATATACATATACAATCGAAATATAATCGGAACTTCTCATCCTTACCTCGAATTTGGGTCTGAATTCTTTTCCATTTTCCATTTCTCTTCTCTTCCTTCTCTCTTTTTCTTCTTCTTCCTCTTCTATCTTTTTTCTTTCTTTCTCTTTTCTAACATATATATATATATATATAATCTAACAGGGTAAAATACCTGTAATTGATATTTTATCATCTCAACCCAATTGATCAATTATTAGAGTTACCTTAAAATACTCTCTGGGACTAATAATTATTGATCTGTCTCTTTCACTTAATAATAGATCTCTTCAGAGTTCTCCAGTTACTCTATTGATCCCAATCCGTTAAGGACACTACGCCTCCGCGCTCAACTACATACACCCTAAATAGTTCAAACAAATAAAATAACACACGACGATTAAATAAATTAAAATGGGGTGTTACAACTCTCCCCCACTTAGACATTTTCGTCCTCGAAAATATAAGTGAGACGAACAACTTCCGGATACGACTCTCGCATCCGACTAACCAACTAACATGCCAACACTAGGTACACCACGAATAACACAAACTGACAAACCACCTTGCTAACAGCAACAACAACCACGACAAGATGCAATGCCCATACAATGCATTTGACGACTAACTCACGACTCAAAGAATACCCAAGTTACGAACACATAGGTTCACTCTAGAACCAGAATACAACAAGATCGTTACCCTAACCATAGGTAACACTCCCCTAATTCCCCACATAGGAATTAGCTACTCGCACTCGAACCATCATGATGGGAACGAGGCAACAACAAAAACAAGAACATAAAGTCCCACGACACAACATCGTTTCAACAACCTCTACATAACCATAATACCAACATCCTCGTCACACAACATTATTACAACAATGCTACGATTCACCCATCGAACATATAACCAAAACATCTATCTACATAGTAGCCCGTGAATAATATTTAAATCTTTCACCTAATACTTCCATTCTGAAACGTCCAATGGTCTCATCACTCCTACATGTTTCCAATGTTCAACCTATGAACTCTTACAAGCCACACACGCATATACGAAATGTGTAAAACCCCCTTTAATACCCCGAGCAATTAAGCAATAAACTAACGCAATAATAAATCAGAGTGGAAATTTAAAATTTCGGCAGGAACAAGGATGTCACATCACAAAATACAATTAACCTGCTCAGATAATGATATATAACACCAAGGTAGCACATATATACAAAGGAACTCAGTTCCACAAAATGACATTCAGTTACAGAATAAAAGCGGAATATCCATAACTGAAATTCTTCCCAAAAAAATAAGTTGTTTTAGTAATATACAGTCATACAAAAACAAACCAACATGCATAATATACAAATAAGTACACAACGATCTCCCGACTACCCGTGCTACATATCAGAGCCGACAGACCGACAAAAGGACAAAGAGCTAAATCTTCGCAAAAGCCTCCAAGCATCTAATCTACACTATACTGTATAAAGCATCAAGCCAGCAGAATGGTGAGAAACACAATCATAATATAGTTGCATAATAATATGTAATAACATATAATTCCAAATGCATAAATATTCTCACCACAAGCATATACTTGAAACACAAAGTATAACATTAATAATTAATGCATCAATCACAAGATATATCAATTTATCAAAACAATTCATAAGTTCAACACATAATCATTTTGTAACGACTTATACAAATGCACAGAGACCGACACAACGACTCTATGCATGTGGTACCAAAATCGATCCCTGTTTCATGATCACAGATCCCGTCGGAACTCTCGACCCCTGTTTCATGGTCAAGTATGACCCCTATTTCATGATCACACCAATGACCCATGTTTCATGGCAGGGCCGGCCCAAGATAATCGGAGGCCTAAGGCGAAGTTTAAATAAAATATTTTTAAAAATAAAAATATATATTATTAGAACTGATATTAATTTATAATTAAAAAAATCATAATTAAGTTCTTAAATTATTTTTTTAATTTATTTTTTAAATAATATAAAATTTAGTAATAAACTCTAAAACATATGAATCCTATCAATTTAACCTTTATATTAAATTTAAAAAATAATATTACTTTTTAGCATCTTAATAGCACCAATTAAATTTACTAATTTTACATACTTTATCAACTACTTAAATACTTGTTATATTTAGATACTTTAAAATAAAATTAAAAAAAAAAATTATTTTATAAACTTAATTTATGGTTATTCATTAACAATATTTAATTTTATTACAATAGTATATTTTAGGCAAAATAATCTTTTTCGTCCTTTAACTTACACCAGGGTCCAATTTGGTCCCTTAACTTTAAAAAGTGGCAATTTCGTCCTTTAACTTTTTAAAAAGTGCCAAGTTAGTCCTGCCGTTAGTTTGACCAAACGTCTGTTTATATTTTGTTACGTGGCAGGTGACTTGGAATATGTTTATCGTCTTCTTCCTTGTTTGTGCATTCTGTTGACGGTCAATCTTCTTCCTTGTTAGGGAAAACTCAAATCATCTTCCATCCTTACAATTTTTCTCCAAAGTAAAAGCTAGTTTCTCCATTACTAAATGTTTACAATACTCAATGTCTTCCCTCTATCAATGTATCCTTTTATGTAAACAATACCCTCTAACTAACTGTTTATATCCTAATAAGTTCAGACATAAAGCATTTGAAATATGAATAAGAGGATGTAATGCAAGATACCATAGTAAGACAATTAAACCTTAAAAACATCAACCCTCTTCACGTGGCATGCCCTAGCATCAGAAGACTCCTAAACTTTTTACCTGAACCCCCCCCCCCCCCAAAAAAACTATTAAAATCAGGAGATATTTGTAATAACGGGGGCGGTTAAGAGACAGAAGTTAATATACTAACCTCTAACACCTCTTTCAATTAGTCCAGACTATTAGTAATGAATGAGTTAGTCTAAAAATTTAACAGAAGCTCATTAATGTTTGAAATTAACAATCAATTAAACATAAATCTCCACAAGTGCCTAAATGAAGCCTGTGTTTGTAAAGTAACTAAATGAAGCCTTATCCGTGTACTGAGAGCTATCTCATCAAGGTGAAAGCTATTTGAAGTCGTCCACTCTATATAGCTATCATATCCAATGTTCTGAAGAAGTATTGATCCAAGGTTCCTCAATAGCAACACAATTTGCTGGAACAATCCATACCGCTTCTGCTTCTTCTTATTAATTCAATTGATATACTCAATATCACACTGGGAATTATCATTGCGTGCCTATTGTTTCAGCAGAAATGGCCATAGTTTCTAAAATTGAGATGCCTTCGCCGTTTGAGTTTTCCATGCTACAAGATCTACAACTGAAATAGAAAACTGCACTCATCATGGAATCTACAAGCACCACAAACGAATACATTATCACTAAGAGCGGTCCTTCCCACATTCTTGAAGATCCATCACCATAGTCTGACCCACCTGAGTCTGACCCTTGATTAAAATATTAGACCGCAGCATCGCCTGCGCCCTCGAAACATCATCAAGCACCGAGATCACCAACGCGATGTTGCAAATGATTATGGCATTGGAAAAAATATCAGAGAAAACTAGCCCAACCATCAACGCAGCATACACAAGAACATTAGGAGAAAACCCAAGAACAGCCAAAGCACTGCAGAACGCAACAAGGAAAACACAGAACATAGTAACACAACCAACTATAATCGTACAAGCCCACATATAAGTCGAAAGTATCTTCCTCCAAAACTTAGCGACAATCACACAAAACTTAGAAGAATCAACCTTCTTTTTGGAATTACTACAATCAACAGAATACGCCACCGCAGTTTTCGACAACAACAACAAAGTCGCATACAAAGGAAAACACCTCGCAGACGAGATAACAGTCTCGGCGAATCTCTGACAAGACTGTTTAATCATAGGTCTCAAAGGAAGACCACTAGTTTCAGCAACCAACATAAGCCTAATAGTGAGATTCTTCACAATAGATTCATCCACTAACACATTAGACAAAAGCACAGCAGAAACAGGACAAATAAACAAAACAGTGATTATCATGAAAGGGACTAACGAAAACTAACAGAAGGATAAACGTGACACGTTTTAAAAAGTTAAAGGACGAAATCGCCACTTTTTAAAGTTAAGGGACCAACTTGGACCCTGGTGTAAAGTTAAGGGACGAAAAAGATTATTTGCCCTATATTTTATTCAAATTTTGAGACTACAAAAGAGTAGATAACTAATTAAGATCAAAATCGTACATATATAAAACATTAAGCAATTTCACATCAATAATAGTTTTTATTAATAAATCATTGTTATAAAATTTTGAAAATAAATCATTAATTATAGATGTAGCAAATTATATATATTTTTCAAATAAAATAATTAACTAAATGCAGCTATTTAATATTAATTATAGTTTTTTTATTAAAAAAACTATAATTATAGAATTTTAAAAATAAATTATTAATTATAAGAATAATTATAGGAGAAGTGTTTTGTTGGACAATACCGTATTAATACTATTGCTAATTTGTTAAAGTATAATCATTATTATAAATATAATAATTAATTAAAGAAAAAAAAATCATTAATTAAAGAACATAGAAAAGATAAACTATGTTTGAAATACTCCAACATTCAAACATTACACACTTACTTTATGTATATTTCTATTTTATTTATATATTTATTAAATAATATATTTAGAGGCATTTTCTATAGCCTAAAAAAGTGAGGCCTAAGGCCCTTGCCTCACTTGGCTAAGGCTTGGACCGGCTCTGTTTCATGGTCACGTACGACCCCTATTTCATGATCGCACCAACAACTGTGATTGCTTACACCCCATCTGGGCACACAATCACGCCAGCAACAACGATTCCATCAAGGAATTCGGATAGACGATAACACCCCACCTGGGTACGCCATCCCACAACTATGCACATGTTATGCACCATCAACGACAACATGCAACAACGACTCATGCATACACATAGAATACTCATCTTCATACCAACATCATTTAACAATCAGCATGCATTAATCTAAACATACCTCATTGCACCAATGCAACAACTACACATCTTTGCATCATTCAATCATGCATTTCACATTATCACGTCAACATCAACAAAACAAGCACATAACACCTCGATACATGTTCACCATACAACAACAACAACACATCATTAAATACATTTCACTAGGATTCACGCCACAAGGGCTACCCACAGCAACATCAATACGATATCATACATTAAACTTCATTTATTCAATACTTTTATGCCACAAGGCCATAATTCAATAACCACATTCTATAGAAAGATTCAACATCATATAAATAGTCTAAAAGCTTCACATTTATATGGCAATAGCATAACACACGATAAAATACTGACCGCACGCATTTTACGCGATAAGAACATCCGACAGCACGACTAATTCTCAAAATCAAGAATTAATTAAATCATCTTTTACCCTCCAAACCATTTTTAATATAAAGAATATTTCATTAGCTTTCCAACGCTTCGAACGGGGGTCAAAACGGACTTACGGTTCAAAAGTTATGAAGAAAACAAAATCTGACATTTTGGGAAAATTCTGTGACCATGAGCCAGCGCATGGTTCTATGAGTCAACGCATAATCCTGGAGGTTTCGCTCGGGTCAGCGCACACAGACCATGAGTCGACGCATAGTTGCAGTGAGTCGACGCATTGTTGCAGATTTTGCTAAAAAAAACTCAGTTTTCGACCGTTAAATGCCTTCCGGACCTCCGATTTCGATTTCGTAAAAAGCCCCGGTCTCAGAATTCGACATACTAAGATATTTTAACAACTAAATGGCCATACAACATATTTACAAAATTAATACCCATATTATCAAATATGAGAGAAATTAGGTTTTCAACCAACTCATCCACTTCAAACTCAACCCAACATAATCAAACACATAAACAAGTATCAACAGATGATTATACATATATAGTAATCATACTACTCAGTTTATAATGCATTTCAACCGTGAAAACATCAATTTCCACTCAATTTACCATTTCTATCAAATGTTAAAACCCTAACATTTTCAACCAAAATCAAACCAAACAAACATATTCATATACATATACAAGTATAAGATAATCGAGTTTCGCACCCTTACCCGATTAATCGATTATCCAAACTTTGTTTTGATGATTTTCTTCTTTTCTCAAGTTTTCTCTTCTTTTCTTCTTCTTTCAGTTTTTCTCTTCTCTATTTCTCATAAACTCTCTCTCTCTATTTCTATTTCTCTTTCTATTTTGATAAAGAAAAATATCTAACTACTCAAAATGACCATTTTACCCTTTTGCTCAAAAATCTCCCAAACGCTCTAAAAATGCGATATAACATATACGGCAAAGAAAAATATGTCGGGAAATAAAAGTCAAAAAGAAAATATTATCAATTGCAATTATTTTACCTGTCAGAGAAACTATCCAATTAATAGGTAAAACTCATTTAATTTACACAATTAAAAAAAAAACCCACCTGTCGTGCTCAAATAACACTAAATTAAATTCAGGCTTTTCATATCACTTCACATAAAGGCACATAAATGGAATAATTAAATACGGTTAAATAAATCGGGGCGTTACAAGTCTCCCCCGCTTAGAACGTTTTTGTCCTCGAAAATCACCTGAAACGAACAACTCCGGATACGACTCCTGCATCCGACTCTCCAATTCCCAAGTCATATTTCCACCAACAGCGCCTCCCCACACGACCTTCACAAGAGTTATCTCTTTGCCCCTTAACTGCTTTACCTCGCGGTCTTCAATCTGTATCGATAAGGCTTCAACCGTAAGGTTATCTCTTACTTCCACATTATCCATCGGAATCACATGCGACGGATCCTGAACATACTTCCGAAGCTACGACACATGGAACACGTCGTGAAAATTCGACAAATTGGGTGGCAACGCCACTCTGTAGGCAACCGGTCCAACTCTTACAGATATCTGATATGGGCCAATAAACCGAGGAGTAAGCTTCCCCGATTTCAACGCACGGCCAACACCGGTCACTGGAGTGACTCTCAAAAACACATGGTCTCCTTCTTGAAACTCGAGATCTTTCCTTCTCTTATCATGGTAACTCTTCTGCCTACTTTGCAAAGCTTTCATCTTCTCCCGGATCAGCTTCACTATTTCGGTAGTTTGCTGAACAATCTCAGGTCCGAGCACTACACTTTCACCAAATTCGTGCCAACACAAAGGCGTTCGACACCTACGACCATACAACGCTTCAAAAGGCGCCATTCCAATACTGGAATGATAACTATTATTATAAGTGAACTCAATTAACGGTAAATGACTATCACAAGCACCTCCTTGTTCAAGTACACAAGCCCTCAACAGATCTTCTAAGGACTGGATAGTTCTTTCCGTCTGACCATCCGTCTGCGGATGATAAGGCGAACTCAATCTCAGCTTTGATCCCAAAGCTTCCTGCAAACTCTCCCAAAATCTGGAAGTGAACCTTGGATCTCGATCCGACACAATACTCAACGGGATTCCATGCAACTTCACAACCACCTGAATACAAATCTCTGCCAACTTCTGCAAAGGAAAAATGATATTAATCGGAATGAAATATGCCGACTTCGTTAGTCTATCCACTACTACCTAAATAGAATCATGTCCTCTCGGCGTATTAGGCAACCCTGTCGCAAAATCCATAGAAATACTGTCCCACTTCCACTCTGGAATATCTAACGGTTGCATCTTACCAACAGGTTTTTAATGTTCCACTTTCGACTTCTGACAAGTCAAACAAGCATACACAAACTGAGCCACATCGCGTTTTAATCCAGGCCACCAAAATATCTTCTTCAAGTCTTGATACATCTTCGTAGCTCCTGGATGGATACTCAAACTACTCCAATGACCCTCTTCTAAAATCATTCTTTTCAACTCGGGATCATCAGGAATGCAAATCCTGTCACAGAATCTCAACACACCTTGTTCGTCCACCCTGTACTCCATACCTTCTGCTTGGTTACTCCCAATCATCAAATCCACTAGTTTCACATCCAACTTCTGACTGTCTCTGATATTATTAAGAAATTCATTGTTGATTGTCAACATACCCAACATAACACTATGCGGTGTCTGATTAAATTACTCTCCACTGACAAGGATGCAAACAATGCAAGCACCTGAAGTTCTTCTTCCAAGAGTTCCTTCAACTCTCTAGCAGACAGAAAACCATCTTCTCCCTCTTCCTCAGGAGCAAGAAATCGAACCGACTTATTAAAATAGTTAATATGAACGTGGTTGAACTCTAACCAGTTCATACCCAAAATCACGTCGAGACCTCCCAACGGTAAACAAATCAGATCTACACCAAATTCCTTACCAAAGATTGATAGTGGACAATTCATACAGACTAAAGAAGTAGTCATCGATCCCTTAGCAAGAGTTTCGATAACCATCTCTCCCTTCATAGAAGAACCAACAAGGCCTAGTCTTCTTACACAATCGGCAGCAATAAAAGAGTGAGTAACACCAGTATCAATAATAGCAATCAAAGGCGTATTATTAATATAACATGTACCTTTGATCAATCTGTCCTTACTGGAAGTCTGAGTCCCTGTCAAAGCGAACACTTTTCCTCCAGTCGAAGCTTGCTTTGGTTTCTGACAACGAGTACTAATATGGCCCTGTTCCCCACAATTGTAACAAGTAATCACATTAGCTTTCCAGTCAGCAATCAGATGTCCCGCCTGTCCACACTTGAAACACTTCTTCACATCGCTCGTGCACTCACTAACACGATGTCCCAACTCACCACACCTATAACCCTTCAGAGGAGCAAATGCACCTCCCCTATTTGGCTTCTTGCCATCAGCATATTTCTGTTCACCCTTCTCAGCGGGAGCTGCATAAGGCTTCCCACCATTCACCGGTTGTTTTCCTCTTCTCTCGGCCAGCCCCTTATAATGAGTCGATCGAGCCTTCCAATCCTCCTCAAATATCCTGCAACAATCCACCAAATCAGGAAACCTTCTGATTCGTTGATACCCAATTGCCTGTTTGATATCAGGCCTCAAACTGTTCTCAAACTTGACACACTTCGAGAATTCAGCTGTCGCCACACTGTAGTGAGGATAAAATTTAGCCAAATCTGAGAATTTAGCACCATACTCGGTAACTGTCATATTACCCTGCTTCAGTTCCAAAAACCCAATGTCTTTCTTTCCGCGGACATCTTCGGAAAAATACTTCCTTAAGAACTCTCTACTGAACACGGCCCAAGTAAATGCCTCACCTGCTGCTCCCAATACTTGACGAGTACTAACCCACCAGTCATCAACCTCCTCATCCAACATATGAGTACCTAACCGCACCTTCTGTGCCTCAGGACATTCCATAACCCGGAAGATTCTCTCGATCTCCTTAAGCCAAGTATGCGCTCTATCCGGATCATGCCTTCCCTTGAAAGTAGGCAGATTGTTCTTTCGAAACTCATCATTCTCGTTAGCACGCGGGGGATTCTGTATTCCTTGAGCCATAGCTTGCAAGGCAGCAGCAAGAGTAGCATCGTTCCTTCCAGCCATTCTAAATCCGTCACATGCCAACAACAGAACACAATGGATAAGGAAACGATACCGACACTAAAAAACTCACACACGACAATGACTCGACAACTTGGTCGGACGGACCGACCGACTTTGATACCACTTCATGTAACACCCCCTTTAATACCCCCGAGCAATTAAGCAATAAACTAACGCAATAATAAATCAGAGTGGAAATTTAAAATTTCGGCAGGAACAAGGATGTCACATCACAAAATACAATTAACCTGCTCATATAATGATATATAACACCTAGGTAGCACATATATATACAAAGGAACTCAGTTCCACAAAATGACATTCAGTTACAGAATAAAAGTGGAATATCCATAACTGAAATTCTTCCCAAAAAAATAAGTTTTGTTAGTAATATACATAGTCATACAAAAACAAACCAACATTCATAATATACAGATATGTACACAACGATCTCCCGACTACCCGTGCTACATATCAGAGCCGACAGACCGACAAAAGGACAAAGAGTTAAATCTTCGCAAAAGCCTCCAAGCATCTAATCTACACGATGCCGTATAAAGCATCAAACCAGCAGAAGGGTGAGAAACACAATCATAATATAGTTGCATAATAATATGTAATAACATATAATTCCAAATGCATAAATATTCTCACCACAAGCATATACTTGAAACACAAAGTATAACATCAATAATTAATGCATCAATCACAAGATATATCAATTTATCAAAACCATTCATAAGCTCAACACATAATCATTTTGTAACGACTTATGCAAATGCACAGAGACCGACACAACGACTCTATGTATGTGGTACCAAAATCGATCCCTGTTTCATGATCACAGTTCCCGTCGGAACTCTCGACCCCTGTTTCATGGTCAAGTATGACCCCTATTTCATGATCACACCAATGACCCATGTTTCATGGTCATGTACGATCCCTATTTCATGATCGCACCAACAACTGTGATTGCTTACACCCCATCTGGGCACACAATCATGCCAGCAACAACGATTCCATCAAGGAATTCGGATAGACGATAACACCCCATCTGGGCACGCTATCCCACAACTATGAACATGTTATGTACCATCAACGACAACATGCAACAACGACTCATGCATACACATAGCATACTCATCTTCATACCAACATCATTTAACAATCAACATGCATTATTCTAAACATACCTCATTGCACCAATGCAACAACTACACATCTTTGCATCATTCAATCATGCATTTCACATTATCACATCAACATCAACAAAACAAGCACATAACACCTCGATACATGCTCACCATACAACAGCAACAACACATCATTAAATACATTTCATTAGGATTCACGCCACAAGGGCTACCCACAGCAACATCAATACGATATCATACATTAAAATTCATTTATTCAATACTTTTATGCCACAAGGCTAGAATTCAATAACCACATTCTATAGAAAGATTCAACATCATATAAATAGCCTAAAAGCTTCACATTTATATGGCAATAGCATAACACACGATAAAATACCGACCGCATGCATTTTACGCGATAAGAACATCCGACAGCACGACTAATTCTGAAAATCACGAATTAATTAAATCATCTTTTACCCTCCAAACCATTTTTAATAGAAATAATATTTCATTAGCTTTCCAATGCTTCGAACGGGGGTCAAAACGGACTTACGGTTCAAAAGTTATAAAGAAAACAAAATATGACATTTTGGGAAAATTCTGTGACCATGAGCCGACGCATGGTTCTATGAGTCGACGCATAATCCTGGAGTTTTCGCTCGGGTCAGCGCACACAGACCATGAGTCGACGCATAGTTGCAGATTTTGCTAAAAAAAACTCAGTTTTCGACCGTTAAATGCCTTCTGGACCTCAAATTTCGATTCCGTAAAAAGCCCCGATCTCAGAATTCGACATACTATGATATTTTAACAACTAAAAGGCTATCCAACACATTTACAACATTAATACCCATATTATCAAATCTGAGAGAAATTAGGTTTTCAACCAACTCATCCACTTCAAACTCAACCTAACATAATAAAACACACAAACAAGTATCAACAGATGATTATACATATATAGCAATCATACTACTCAGTTTATAACGCATTTCAACCGTGAAAACAACAATTTCCACTCAATTTACCATTTCTATCAAATGTTAAAACCCTAACATTTTCAACCAAAATCAAACCAAACAAACACATACATATACATATACAAGTATAAGATAATCCAGTTTCACACCCTTACCCGATTAATCGATTATCCAAGCTTTGTTTTGATGATTTTCTTCTTTTCTCATGTTTTCTCTTCTTTTCTTCTTCTTTCTCTTTTTCTCTTCTCTATTTCTCATAAACTCCCTCTCTCTATTTCTATTTCTCTTTCTATTTTGATAAAGAAAAATATCTAACTACCCAAAATGACCATTTTACCCTTTTGCTCAAATATCTCCCAAACGCTCTAAAAATGCGATATAACATATACGGCGAAGAAAAATATGTCGGGAAATAAAAGTAAAAAAGAAAATATTATCAATTGCAATTATTTTACCTATCAGAGAAACTATCCAATTAACAGGTAAAACTCATTTAATTTACACAATTAAAAAAAAAATCCACCTGTCGTGCTCAAATAACACTAAATTAAATTCAGGTTTTTCATATCACTTGACATAATTTCACATAAATGGAATAATTAAATACAGTTAAATAAATTGGGGTGTTACAAAATGTGTCACATCACGCTTTCGATGCACACTCTGATTACTCGCAACCATCAAATCTACCAATTTCATATCCAACTTCTGCCTCTCTCTAATATTCACCAGAAAAATCATAGTTCATTTCTAACATACCCAACCTCACACTCTACTGTGTTATCTCACACACCAGACACAAGTCTCTGAACTGCTCAAATAATTCTAATCCTCTGACCATTAAAACAGACATGCATAAAAACCTTCGAGTTAACTTCACCAATAGGCTAATTCCAGCTAAAGTCATAACTCCTCAGGAATTCCAACCATCCTCGTTGTCTCATACTCTATTATTTCCGACCAAATAGGTACTCAATATTCTTGTGATTACTAAACACTTCGAACTCAAAACCATAAAAATAATACCTCCAGATTCTCAACACAAAAGTAACCGCAACCATCTTGAAATCATGAATCCTCCATTGACGTAAAGCATAAGCCACGAATTTACCATCTTGCATCAACACACTGACTAAACTCATCATAGACGCATCTCAATACCTCACAAACGGTTTATCAGGATCACGCAGTATCAAAACTAGAGCCGTAGACAAATTCTACTTTAGCCCTCTCAAACTTTCCTCACAATGAAGCAAACGACTTACCCTTTGCAAGTCAACTGAAGTAACGAAAATGCTAATTAGAAAAGCCTTCCATAACCTCCGGTAATAACCAACTAAAGTCCAAAAAGCTTCTAATCACCTTAACCGACTTCGGAGCCCTTATTGTAGAACTGCATCTACTTCCGATGGATCCATAACAATTCCATCCTCAGAAATAACATATCCAAGAAAACTAACCTTTTTCAACCAAAATTCTCACTTGAATAATTTAGCATAAAAATTCCTTTCTTTTCAACACTTGCAACTCGATTCTCAAACACCCTATATACTCTCCTTTTGATTTTATAATAGATCAGAATATCCCTAGTGAACACCACTTCGAACTTATCCAATTAAATATGGAAGATACAATTCATATACTCCACAAACATTCCAGACGCATTACTAACACCAAACAACATCACTGTACATTGTAATGCCCAACCAAATTCCAAAAGATATAATCTCTTAAAGTTTTGCAAAATTTTTCACTGGGTAATTCTAACGCTAACATCCAATATTCCATCCGGAAACGCATCTGGAAATCATACAAAACTGGCAGCCCTTCACTGTGGCTTTCCTGTCAATTCCAGAACACTATTATCACAAACATAACAAACATCTTGGTCTCATCGCCTAAGAGTTTTTCTACTTACTTAGCAGATATAAACTTCAACTATTCACCTTCGTCCATTTTAAGTTCACCCTCTACTCTCTGAGGAGCAACCATCAATAATACCCGATCGTTCTCCCCCAGAGACATCCCGACTTGACCAACATACCAAAGCCTCTAATCCGCCCTATCTTCTGATATAAGAATCTTCATCGACTCATCAAAACACTCTGTAATCATTTTCTTAATTCCAAACAATTCATTGCACACACTATCAAAGCCAGAAAGACACGTCTATTCCATCCAACATAATTCCGTCTACTATCAACAAGAGATTAAGGGTGATCAGTTCCTCAATTTGTCAATAGACAGCCGACAATCATGATGGGGCATAGACCATCGATTCTAGACCATAATAGCATTTCTCACATCTTGTGCATAAAACTCCTTGAGGTACAAATCCTTATTCGACATAAACCTTACCTCCGCATTCCCTCTGGACTCGGGAACAACACTGTCCAAACAACACTTATAATCTGGCAAACAACGACACACTAAGCCAATGCTTCACCACTGAAGCAACTTGGAGAAGCACCATCTTCTCCCCCACTTATCTCATTCTCAATCCTGAAGACAAAGGATTAGAAAACCAGAAAGCACTGATAGTGTTTCACACACATATCACGTACTAAGGAACAAACAACATCGACAGTATTCAACTGTCATGCCACACCGACTCACAACTTGGCCGGACGGACCGACATGCTCTGATACCAATTGTAACACCCCAATTCCCATCGCGGATAAATAATACATAATTAAATCAGAGTGAATAAAAAAAAATTTCGACAAAAATAAGGATGTCACATCTGAGAAAAACATAATCCACCTGCTTATAACTTTGATACATTACACAAAATGGAATAAATAATAACAGGAAACTTTTTCCAACAAAAGGAAAGTTCAATTATGGAATAAAGCGGAACGATCCCTAATTGACTCGTTTTACAAAATAAGTTGTTTCATAACATCAAAATATACGTGCAAGTTATCAATATATATATATATATATATATTCACATATATAAACATAAATAACAAAAGCGTTTCCCCCGACTCCTGTGTTACGTATCAGAGCAGACACCAAAGATCTATGCAAACTGAAGATCTAACTCTTCCACTTGCCCTCACGCCTCTACAGCGGCTAATCTGGACTATGCCATAAAAAGCATATCCAGCAGAAGGGTGAGAAATAACAACTATAACAAGATTGCATAATAATATGTAAACATATAATTCACATATAATATTCGACTCGCCCACACACCACATGCTAGCACATAAAGCATACTAGTATATCATCTATTAATATACACAAGTTACGATATATATCTGTACTTCCCAAAAAGCATCGACACAAGAAACAACCAAGGGGTGAGAACTACATTCAATTATTAACGATGTAAAATACATGTTAAGGAGTAGTACTCAAGCAATCACACGTAATGTGCACACATTCACGACACACTTGTCACTTTCAATTATAATCCAACAAAGGCATAATAATGCAATGTGACTCAATGACACAATGCAATGCAAGTGGTACCACACAACATGGTTCATTTAACTGAACCTGATTCATAATAGAATCCGGATAAATAACTTACACTCCCACTGAGCAATGATTTATCTCCATACAACTCCACATTGGAGTCCGGACAAATCACATACACTCCCACTGAGCAATGATTTGTCTCCATAATAACTCCACATTGGAGTCCGGATAAATCACATACACTCCCACTGAGCAATGATTTATCTCCATAACAACTCCACATTGGAGTCCGGACAAATCACATACACTCCCACTGAGCAATGATTTATCTCCATAACAACTCCACATTGGAGTCCGGATAAATCACATACACTCCCACTGAGCAATGATTTATCTCCATAACAACTCCACATTGGAGTCCGGACAATACTAGGCATCCATCATGGATTCCCACCTAGTTGTCTCCATATGACACATCATGAACTGCATGACACAAAAGATGCATACACACATGTATAATAACAATTATACATCTTCACGATCCTCCTGATCACACGTGAGATACATACTCACTGTAATACACAGTATTATTACCACGCCTGTCTAATCAATTCAACATAACATATACATAACAAGAATTAACACAAAACACATGTATAACAATCAGTTATACATTTACACGATCCTCCTTGATCTCCCGTTAGTTATACACTCACCGTAATTCCCACTGGAATTACCCACCTGCGCCAATACAGTTACATATACAACAATCCGTTACTTGGCATTAATTAGTCATTAATGAAGTAATCGACACAAAAATGTAGTTTATCATATTTCCTAGTATCACTAGATTCCCCTAGTAATTCACACACATTTTAAGGCATACATGCCACTACTATCCTCTACCAAGCATCCTTGGTTAAAATCATGGTCTCACATACCATTTAATAGCACGTTGGATTCTCTTTCCAAGGCTTCAAGTCCCATATCAATCGGCTTCCCGATTCATGAATTCCCGGTGGAAACATAAACCACACTTTTCACATTCATCACAATATTTAGCTCTACCATATCAATCCCTGACATAAACATATGTTTCTACCTCACCATCACAAAGAGCATTGAAATAGCTTTCCAACGCTTTCGACCGTGCGTCAATCCGAGTTACGGATCAAAAGTTATGGAGGAAACAAGTTGGAAAAATCTGTCACGTTCGCTCCAGGGTTCGCTAGGCGAACACTTAGCGAACCAAGTCAGTGGAAAAAGGGCATAAAGTTCGCTAAGCGAGCTTCTGTACGAACATTCGCCTTCCGTTCGGTCCTGGGTTCGCTAGGCGAACCCTCGACCAAACGTTCGCTTTCGCCTTCGCCAGGTTCGCTAGGCGAACAATGCAAAATTCAGAAATTCGCAGCAGTGCGAAACCGGAAACATTTGGGTCCAAACTCCCAATTCTTCACCCAAACCTCTTCCAATTCATACCATAACATGTTCCAATCATAACAACAAGTATTCCACACATTTTATATCGAATTTCATCCGTGAAAACATCAATTTCCACTCAATTTACCATTTCTATCAAATGTTAAAACCCTAAAATTTTCAACCAAAATCAAACCAAACAAATACATACATATACATATACAATCGAAATATAATCGGAACTTCTCACCCTTAACTCGAATTTGGGTCTGAATTCTTTTCCATTTTCCTCTTCTCTTCTCTTCCTTCTCTCTTTTACTTCTTCTTCCTCTTCTATCTTTTTTCTTTCTTTCTCTTTTCTAACAAATATATATATATATATATATATATATATATATATATATATATATATATATATATATATATATATATATATATATATATATAATACTTTTTATATAATATAATCCAACAGGGTAAAATACCTCTAATTGATATTTTGTCATCTCAACCCAATTGATCAATTATTAGAGTTACCTTAAAATACTCTCTGGGACTAATAATTATTGATCTGTCTCTTTCATTTAATAATAGATCTCTTCAGAGATCTCCAGTTACTCTATTGATCCCAATCCGTTAAGGACACTACGCCTCCGCGCTCAACTACACACACCCTAAACAGGTCAAACAAATAAAATAACACACGACGATTAAATAAATTAAAATGGGGTGTTACATTAAGGAAGATGAGTTTTGGTGAAGTTTGGATGCGATGGATGGAAGCGTTGATTTTCTCTAGTAAAATGTCGGTTTTGGTAGATGGTAGTCCGACAAAGGAGTTTGTGGTCGAAAGAGGTTTGAGACAAGGAAATCCTCTCTCCCCGTTCCTTTTTGTTATAATTGTGGAAGGTTTGAGAGGGATGGTGCGCAAATCCATTGAGTTGGGCAATTTCAAGGGGTTTAACTTTAATGGTAAATGTTTTCATGGATATTTTTCAATTCGCGGACGATACTTTATTGATTGGCGATGGTCGTTGGAAGCATATTTGGGCGATAAAGGCGGTGTTGAGGGACTTTGAGTTGGTTTCGGGGTTGGGTATTAATTTTCATAAAGGCAAATTAATTGGGGTGAACATTAGTCCTAATTTCTTGGATGTGGCCTCTAATCTTTTGTCTTGTAGGAAGGAAGATAATAAGTTCTCGTTTCTTGGGATTCCCGTTGGTTGTTATACTAACAAAGCATCTTTATAGTCAGTTTTGATATCGAAGTTGAAGAAGAGGTTATCGTGTTGGAGCAATCGCTTGCTTAGTTTCGGGGGAAGGTAGACTCTTTTGAAATCGGTTTTATCTAACCTCTCTATCTTCATGCTTTCTTTCTATAAAGCTGCGGTGAAGGTTATTAAAAAGATTACTTCAATTCAAAGCAATTTCCTTTGGGGAGGAACGGAGGAAAAAGAGAGAATCCATTGGGTGAGTTGGAAAGCGGCGTGTCTTCCGAGGATAAAGGTGGAGGTTGTTTACGTCGGATAGATGATTTCAATGTAGCTCTTCTTTACAAGTGGAGGTGGAGGATATTGTCAGAGTCTAGTTCGCTTTGGATTGAAGTGTTGAAGGCTCGCTACGATGATATTTACTTGAAGGTTGTTAGTCCGGAAGGAGCTATTAAAAAGGGTAGTTGGCCCTCTTCGTGGTGGAGGGAGATAATTAAGTTGGGCAACTATTGTCCGAAAGACTTGTTTGTGTCGAATTGCAAAGTTTCTTTAGGTAATGGTTTTACCTCTTCTTTTTGGCATTCCTTTTTGGCTTGGTAATTATAGACTTAAAGACAAATTTCAGAAGTTGTTCAATTTTTCTTATCTTAAAGAAGTCTCTGTAGCGTGTATGAGGGACTGGGTTAATGCAGAATGGATGTGGGGGACTTTTGGGTTGCTGGTGCTGCTGGGAATAGGAGCATGATCTGTAGCACTGCTGCCCAGGAGTTATAGGAACTCCAAAATCTGCTGCGGAATGTTTGGCCGGACCCTGCTGGCCGTGACACGGTTAGTTGGATTCCGGCTCAATCGGCGGTTTTCTCGGTAGGGAGTTTTCGGGAAGTGTCAAATTGTTTCAGAATTCCTTTCGGTCCTTCTCATAAATATGATGAAGCTTTGAATTTAGTTTGGAAGATGGAAGTTCCTTTCAAGGTTAGGTGTTTTGCTTGGAGAAGTTTAATTAATTGTCTTCCTACTAAGGCTTTTTTTATCTTGTAGAGGGTGTTCTTTTCCTAACAATTTTCTTGAATGTGTTTTCTGTCGCAATTCTATTGAAATGGTAGAACACATATTCTTGTTTTGTTGTTTTTCAAAGTTAGTGTGGAAGGAAGTGGTCGAGTGGATAAGTTTAATTGATTTTGATTATAATAATTTGAAAGAAATTTTTTTTGCTTTGGAGTACATTTGGAAAAAGGAAGGGACTGAAGAAAGGGAAGGAAGGATGTGTTTGGATTGCAACTTGTTGGTATTTGTGGTTGTTGATAAATGACATCATTTTTAGGAGTGATTCTTGGAACGTTTTGGATACGGTTTGGAGTATTAAAGCGTTGGTTTGGAGGTGGTATTTTATCTAGAATATTACTTACTCCAATTGTAACTTTTATGAATTTTGCAAATTCCCACTGTATTATTTATCTTAACCACTCCAACAATGACTAAATAACAATTTGATCTTCATGAGTTGTAAAGTTAGATACCCACAGAAAAAATATAAGAGATCAATTTCAAATCCAAAGTGAGTCTGCACAACACACGAAATAAGACTACAAATCTGGTTTTCCATTAGCCTTATCAAAAAAGAAGGAATAAACAGTAGTGATTGTGAAAACCGAAAATACCAAATGAGCTTTAAGTCGAAGACTAATGTTTGAGTTCGAGGTGTGGCATGTGTTTGCAAACAGGACGGCGAGGCAGACAATGAAACTGAACATGATATAAAGAAATACCTTTAGAAAGTTCCACTTTCCAAATAGATGATTGAAAGAAGAGCTAAGAGCATAACAGACCAAACCAACAACAGATGAAACAAAACACACAAATCTCCATATCTTTGGCTACATCAAATTTCTCATAGTTTGGTTGACCATGAAGAAGAAGAATGAAAAGTTTGTTATTTGCATTAACTAACTCATCTGTTACATTGAATGGAATATATATATATATATATATATATATATATATATATATATATATATATATATATATATATATATATCAAACAAAATGAGCAGCACTGCTCTAACTAACTTAGCTTTTACCCTTATCTTATCTATATCCATATAAGAGATGCTAACCACACAATAATAACTGGGCCTGACTGTACATAAGGGTCATAATGCAAATAGCTAGACTGATATTTTGTTTTAAAGTTGATCTTTTATATTTTTTCTACGAATATCTAACTTTACAATTGAAAGAAGATGATATAATGAGGAGAATAACGACGTTGGCCATGACAGCTAGAGTACAAAGATGTTAGCAACAAAACAAGAACACCCAAATGAGCTTTCAGCAAGAATCTCCTTGAAAGTTTCAATCTTTTCAAAAAAAACATCATGCCACTGATAATGAAACTTACCAGAGTGTAAATAACAATTTTGATGAAGTTCCAATCTCCAAAAAGATGATTGAAAGAAGAGCTGAATGCATAAGAAATGAGTCCAATGATACATTAATAAAAACTTAATACTCTCCATAGCTTTTTCTTTATCAGTCTATTGGGCATTCTTATGGGCATAGTGCTTAATTTTCAAAGTGTAGTGTGTTAATTTATTTTTGCCCTCTAAGATCAGAGAGGAGATTGATATAGAAGGTAACTTCACAATTATTTTATGACTAGAAATATCTATTTTAATCTATGGTTGCAATTCGCCACACGTTGTTGACTGTATCCCTTAAAGTCAAAAACTCATGTTGAAATAAATATCTTCGCAGAGTAGGTACTCTAAGTTATTGTCAAGACTTTTACTCAAAATTTCTTATATAGCTTCTCATCCACAGTAGAAAATGGTTTCATCTATTTGTGTAAGCAATTTTCAATAACAGCATAGGCTGAAAGAGAGAACATGGCAGCCTTGCTCATCCAAATTCAGAGGTGGATGACGGATACAAAGGTGTGGAGATTTGTTGGCTTTGCATCATCTATTGTTGGATTGCTTTGTTATGCTCTAAGTTCATCCTTCAACCATCTGTTTGGAAATTGGAATTTCATGAAAATATTTCTTTACACTGTTTTCAGTCTCATAATTTGTCTAATTATTTTGTTTGCAAGAACATGGCGAGACTCAAGAAGTCTTCGGTTCAAAGCTCATTCAGCATTTATGGTATTGGTAATTACATCTGTCTATTCATTTTTCTCTGATAAAGTTATAACTAGAAAACCAGATGCATATAGTTCAATTTCATTTGCTGCCTTTGCTCTCATGTCACTTAGCTTATCAAGGCAAATTCAGTGTGGATTTGAAGTAGATCTTATGTACTTTTTTCTAGGATGTTTAATTGTACAGCTCATGAAGTTTAATTTATTGTTAGCTATTGCTGGAGTCTGTTACAGCTACTGTCTTTTTATTCTCCGCTCTTCTTTCACTTCCTTAAATGGGACATCAGAAAATCATTCTCTTGGACCCGAAGAACAACTGGTAACTATTCAAGTTGATTCACAACAACGAGAAAATAGCAATAGTGGTTGCGTCTTGCAACACTTTTATACAGATTTCGAACTGTTGTTGCAACAGTTTCTAATATGTATGAAAGAGTTACAGAAAAACAATTCAAGCATTGAGAAAATGCTTTTGGAAAAGGTGAAAGGTAACTATAAATTGGTAGTGGCTGACCACAACTTCATAATTGATGCACTTTCACATGAAACAATTAATAACCTTCAAGAAACAGCAAAGTTAATGGTTGATGCTGGATTTGAGAAAGTGTGCTACGAAGCTTACAACACTTTTCGTAAAGAATGGTTAAAAGAGTTACTAAAGAATAAGTTATTAAGATTGGGAAAGATGGGATTTCAAGATTACGTAATTGGAAGATGGATAAAAACTTCAGAGGTTGCTCTTAGAATATTATTTCCTAGTGAGCGCCGACTCTACAATTATGTCTTCTCGGATTCAACATCTGCATCTTCTGATCTCTATTTCTCAGAGTTATGTCATGGAGCAACGATTGAACTTCTGAATTTTGTAGATTCGTTTGAAAATCGAAGCCCCGCAGCGTGGCGTTTGTTTAAAATCCTCAACTTGTTAGAGACGCTGTGTGATCTAATTCCCGATTTTCAATCATTGTTCCATAATTCGTTGGTGAATGAAGCAATAAAAATCAAGAGTAGATTGTGTTGAAATATAAAATTAGATTTGATTTGATATGATTAGATTAGATTTGATTAGATTTAATATTTAAATATAATTCAAGTTGTGTTAGCTCAAGCTCAATTAGGGATGTATATAAATAGACCTAGCTTGTATCATTATTTACACAATAGAATAATAGAAATCCTTATTTTCTCTCTTTCTATCCTCACTAAAAGTGTCTCACGCACTAACAAATTGGTATCCAGAGCTTCCGGTTATTGTTCTTGATCAAGTTTTCAAGAATTTCACGTCAGAGATCGTGTTTCTAGGGCAAGATAATCAACCGCGGCGAAGATGACTGGTGATAAGAACATTCCGAGTTCCTTTCCAATGCTTGATGGCAAAAATTGGATCAGATGGAAAAAACAGATGCAATCCTTATTTGGCTTCCATGAGACGCTAGAAGTGGTTAACGGTGGTGTTCTTGCGTTGGCAGAAAATGCAACCGAAGAACAGAAAAAAGCCCACAACGAAGTCAAGAAGAAAGATTGCAAGGCTGCTTATTGCATTCAGACGGCGGTCGATGCTGCTAACTTCGACAAAATCTCTCATGCTGAAACGGCGAAGGAGGCATGGGATATTCTGGTGAAGTATTATGAAGGAGGTGAGAAAGTCAAGGTTGTTAAGTTGCAAACCTTGCGTCGGCAATATGAGCTGTTGTCGATGGGAGAAGACGAAAAAGTTGCAGAATATGTGTCGAAGGTTCAGAAACTCGTCCATATCATGAAGGGTTGTGGTGAAACCATAACTGATAAGATGATAGTTGAGAAGGTAATGAGAACGTTGACCTCTCACTTTGATCACGTTATCGTAGCTATTCAAGAATCCAACAATCTTGAAACCCTAAAAGTGGAAGATTTGGTTGGTTCGTTGGAGGCGCATGAGATGAGAATTGTCGAAAGAAAGGGAGTTCAGGATTCGATACAAGCACTGCAGGCTCAGTCATGGAAAAGGAATGGTGGTTCCAACAAATCCAAAGGCAAATTTGACAAGACTCAAGGAAAGAAGTCTTGGTTGAACCCTCACAAGAATCAGGTCGAAGATAGAGATTTTGAATCCTCGAAAAGAGGAGGAGGAAACTATCGAAAGGACAAAGAAGATAAGAAAGGTATACAGTGTTATAACTGTGAAAAGAGGGGTCATTTGGCCAAACATTGTTGGTACAGGAAAGACAATGGATCGGAAAAAGGCAAGGACGAAGGAGCGAACCTTGCACGCCAAGATTCAGATGATTCTGAAGGTGGTATGGTGGTTATGGTTGCAGTAGCAGATAACCATGTCGAATCCAAGATCTGGTTTCTCGACTCAGGCTGCTCAAATCACATGACTGGTCGAAAGGAGTGGTTGGCAGATTTTGATGAGTTGAAGAAGAGCAAGATAAAACTTGCTGATAACAGTTCGTTGCAAGCAGAAGGCACTGCAACATAGTTTTTCAACTGAGTAATGGAGCGAAAGTTATGATCAGAGATGTGTTCTATGTATCTGGAATAAAGTGCAACCTGTTAAGTGTTGGACAACTGGTCGAAAAAGGCTTCTCAGTTGTCATGAAAGATGGAGTATTGAAATTGTTAGACACCCAGAACAATTTGGTCTTGAAATCTCCGTTGTCGAAGAACAGAACGTTTAAGACCATGATCAGTTCGACTGAAGTACAATGTCTAAAAACTGTTGTCGACCACAAGGATAGTTGGTTGTGGCATTTGAGGTTTGGGCATTTGAACTTTCGATCACTCAACCTGCTGATTACTCAAGATATGGTATCTGGTATTCCAAGTCTTGAGATACCTGACAAACTCTGTGAAGGATGTTTAGTCGGAAAGCAATCCATAAATTCTTTCGTTTCGACTACGCCAATGAGATCATCCTGCATACTCGAAGTTGTACATACAGATGTATGTGGTCCATTCGAAGAACATACCATTGGTGGAAACAGATATTTTGTTTCGTTTGTCGATGATTTTAGTCAAAAGTTGTGGATCTATGTGATCAAGAGAAAAGACGAAGTGGATCAAAGTTTTGCGAACTGATGGAGGTGGCGAATACATTTCGAAGATGTTTGAAAAATTCTGTGCAGAACACGGTGTTGATCATGAGGTAATTGCTCCTTATACTCCTCAACATAATGGAATTGCTGAAAGAAGAAACAGAACCATAGTGGATATGGCGAGATGTATGCTCATGCAGAAGAATTTGCCAAAATCTTTATGGGGTGAAGCTGTTTCGACTGTAGTTTATATCCTGAACAGGTGCCCTACCAAGAAATTGAAGAACAAGGTTCCTGAAGAAGTGTGGAGTGGAAAACGACCATCAGTGAGGCATCTGAAGGTGTTTGGCTCTATGTGTTACAATCATGTTCCTGATGCAAGAAGAAGGAAGCTTGATGACAAGAGTGAACCTATGATTCTGGTAGGATATCATAAGACTGGTGCATACAGGTTATTCAATCCAATTAATGAGAAGATTGTGTTAAGTCGAGATATTGTGATTGATGAGAATTCTGCCTGGGATTGGAATTCTAGTAATTCAATTAACATGCCACTGATGAGCTATGATTTCGACGAAGAAAATGAAGTTGAAGTCGAAGTTGAAGAAAATGCTGAGAATCAAGTCGAAGTCGAAGTAGAAGCAGTTGCTGACATTCCCGATACAGAGGATGTGGCTGAAACAAGCCAACGACCTCGACGAAATAGAGTTCCTCCAACAAGACTTCAGGATTATGAAGTAACTGGTGATGATGAAGTCACACCAGATGGCGAATTAGTTCATTTTGCTTTACTTGCAGGTGCTGAACCAATTAACCATAACGAAGCTTTAAAAATTCAACAGTGGAAGTTAGCTATGGTCGAAGAGTTACAGGCAATCGAAAGAAACAACACATGGGAGTTAGTCGAATTGCCAGCACATACAAAAGCTATCGAAGTAAAGTGGGTGTTCAAGTTAAAACACAATGCTGATGGGTTGATAGCAAGACATAAAGCAAGGTTAGTAGCTCGAGGATTTCTTCAAAGAGAAGGACTTGACTACTCTGAAGTATTTGCTCCAGTAGCAAGACTGGAGACTGTTTGACTAGTGGTAGTATTGGCATGTAACCAAGGTTGGTCGACATTTCACCTAGATGTGAAGTCAGCTTTTCTGAATGGTTCGTTAGACGAAGAGGTCTATGTCACACAACCTCCTGGGTTTGTGATTCAGAAGGAAGCGAGTAAAGTATATAAGTTGCACAAAGCGCTCTATGGTCTCAAGCAGGCACCTAGGGCATGGAACAAGAAGATCGACTCATACTTAGTCGAATTGGGATTTGTAAAATGCAAGTCTGAGTATGATGTCTATGTTCAGGTTGTAGCACAAGATATAACAATCATCTGCTTAAATGTCGATGACTTGTTAGTAACTGGAAATTGAAGAACTTGTCGAAGTTCAAAGAGCTGATGAAGAAGGAATTTGAAATGTCGGATCTAGGAACATTATCTTATTTCCTAGGCATGGAATTTCATATTTCGAAGCAAGGTATGGTGCTACATCAAAGGAAGTATGTCAAAGAGATACTCAAGAGATTCAGAATGGATGATTCGAATCCTGCATCCTCACCTGTCAAACCAAACTTGAAGTTGGAGAAGCATGGAGAGGAAGACAAAGTTGATGTAACTTTGTTCAAACAAATAGTTGGATCTCTGAGATATGTGTGCAATAGTAGACCTGATATAGGTTTCGCAGTCGGAATAGTGAGCAGATTCATGAGCGAACCAAGAGTGTCACACATGAAAGCTGCAAGAAGAATTCTAAGATACTTAAAAGGAACAACAAATTTTGGAATTATATTTCGACGAGATTCTGAAGGCAAAGGAGCAATAGCTAATTGCTTTTCAGATGCAGATTGGTGTGGAGATAAGGAAGATCGAAGAAGTACAACTGGCTATTTCTTTCAAGTATTTAGTGCTCCAATCTCATGGTGTTCGAAGAAGGAACCTGTGGTGGCATTGTCATCGTGTGAAGCTGAATATATAGCAGGATCCTATGCTGCATGTCAAGCAATTTGGATCAGATCAGTACTTGAAGAAATGGAGGTCGAAGTGAAGAAACCACTTGTGTTGCAAATCGACAACAAGTCAGCAATAAATCTGGCGAAGAATCCAGTTCTACATGGAAGGAGTAAACATATCGAAGCCAGATTTCACTTCTTAAGGGAAAAGGTAAATCGAGGTGAACTTGAAGTTAGGCATTGCTCAAGTGAAGCACAGTTGGCCGACATTTTCACCAAAGGATTGAAGATCGACAGATTCCTGAATTTGAGAAAGAAATTAGGAATAGTTCAGATCGACTAGCGTAGGTTCGACAACTTGGATTATGGGGGTGTGTTGAAATATTAAATTAGATTTGATTTGATATGATTAGATTAGATTTGATTAGATTTAATATTTAAATATAATCCAAGTTGTGTTAGCCCAAGCCCAATTAGGGATGTATATAAATAGACCTAGCTTGTATCATTATTTACACACAATAGAATAATAGAAATCCTTATTTTCTCTCTTTCTCTCCTCACTAAAAGTGCCTCACGCACTAACAGATTGGGTGAAATATGTAGAAGCATTTTCATGGAATTTGAGGATATGATATTCCTTACATCGGATGTGGAGTTTGATTGTTGGGTTGATGGTGGCATTCATCCAATGACCTGCGCGGCCACTGGCTACATTGTTATGGCTTTTTGGTCAAGAAAGAACCTGGAGCAAATTTTAAGAGCATGTCCCATAGTTGTTACTGATGGAGCGGGAACATCTTTATTCTATTCGCAGATGGAGTTGATAATGGAGCAATTTGAGAGAAAACTAGGAACTAAGTCAGAAGCTTATGAAGATCCTGCTTTGCGCTATCTTTTCACGATGAATATATTAGAAATAATTTATATTTTAATTTATATTTACAAACTTGGTGACCAAGTTTATTAGAGGGTATTTTAGTATTTTATTGTTGCTTTTGTAGCCCTAGTTTTAGCTTATAAATAGACTAGTGGTAGTGAGTAATTTCGTAATCCTTTTGTAATCCTTTGTAGCCGTCATTCTATTATAATATATTCTACTCTTTTTCATCCATTATTCACCTTGTACACCAACAATTGGTATCTAGAGCTCCGGTTCGGATCCACGGGGAAACACGGGAAACATGAGTGAAACGTGAGGCTTTGTGTGATTGATTTTTGGTTCTTAGATTCGTGTTGAATCTTGAACAAAAATCTGATCAGAATCAGAATTTCTGATTCTGTGGGTTGGGAAACACTGTGTGGTGAGATCTGAGTGTACTGTACAAGGTTGAAGATGATGAACAGAAATGGAGGCATGAACACCAAGCTTCCAGTATTTGATGGCAAAAACTGGACTCGTTGGATGATTCAGATGCGTGTACTGTTCGGTGCTTAAGATGTTCTGGATCTTGTCACTGAAGGTTATGTTCCGGTAGCAGCAGATGCAATGGAGGAACAGAAGAACACGCAGAAGGATACAAGGAAGAAAGATCAGAAAGCATTGTTCTACATCCATCAGTGTGTGGATGCAAATGTGTTTGAGAAGATTACAGATTCAACGACGCCAAAGACTGCATGGGACACACTGGTCAGATGTTACGGTGGTGACGCATCAGTGAAGAAGGTGAAGCTTCAGTCTCTACGTAAACAGTATGAGAATCTCAACATGAAGAACAATGAGAAAGTTTCTGAGTACATCTCCAGAGTGATTCTAATCACTAATGAGATGAAGGCGTGTGGAGAAACTCTTTCTGAACAAGTAATCATTGAGAAGGTATTGAGATCCCTTACTCCTCAGTTTGATTACATTATGGTAGCAATAGAACATTCTAAAGATCTGAGCACCATGAGAATTGAAGAGCTGCAAAGCAGTCTAGAAACGCAAGAGTTGCGTCTGACCGAGAGAACTTCTGAAAGGGAAGTAGAGCAGCAGGCTCTGAAAGCAGTTTCTGATACGAAGCATCAGAAGCAGTCAGAAGCCAGGAGAAGATCTGATGGTGGTCAGAAGTCAGAAACCTCAACTTCTGATAGGCAAAAGAATGCTCAGAAGGGAAAAGAGAAGTATGACAAGAAGAAGATCCAATGTTACTGTTGCAAGAAGTTTGGTCACTTTGCTAGAGATTGTTGGTCAAACAAAGAAAGGAAGTCAGAAGAAGCAAATATAGCCAGAAGTTCTGATGATGAATCTGTGCTACTGATGGCTTCTAAATCTGATGATACGAATTTGACAGACTGGTGGTATATGGACACTGGCTGCTCAAATCATCTTACTGGAAATAAGAAATGGCTGGTTGATTTTGATTCTGAAAAGAGGACAAAGATCAGATGTGCTGATGACAAATATCTTAACGCTGAAGGCCATGAAAGAAGAACTTGATGCCATAGAGAGAAACAAGACCTGGAAGCTGTCAGAACTTCCAAAGGACAAGAAATCCATCAGCGTCAGATGGATTTTCAAGCAGAAGCTAAAGCCAGATGGATCAATTGGCAAACACAAAGCGAGGTTGGTAGCAAGAGGATTTCTGCAAAAACCTGAGCTGCATTATTCTGAAGTGTTTGCACCTGTAGCGAGACATGAAACAATCAGATTGGTGATTGCAATAGCTGCTAACAGGAATTGGCCTCTGATGCATTTAGATGTGAAATCTGCATTTCTGAACGGTCCATTAGAAGAAGAAGTTTATGTGTCACAACCTCCTGGATTTGTGAAAAAGAATCAGGAAGGGATGGTGTACAGATTACATAAAGCTTTGTATGGATTGAAGCAAGCGCCCAGAGCTTGGAATCAGAAGATTGATTCATTTTTCAAGAAGCAGGGTTTTCAGAAATGTGAGATGGAATACGGGGTTTATGTTCAGCATATTTCTGAAGGCAATATGATTCTGGTGTGTTTGTACGTTGATGACATATTGGTGACCGGAAGTTCTGAACAAGAACTAGCTAAGTTCAAGGAGGTGCTGATGAATGAGTTTGAAATGACTGATCTCGGGAAAATGACATACTTTCTAGGGATGGAGTTCAGATATTCTGAGAAAGGTATCATTTTGCATCAGCTGAAGTATGACGAGAACTTCTGAAGAGATTTAAGCTGCAGAATTGTACGGCTGCTATCACACCTGCAGATACGAATCAGAAATTAGATTCTGATTCTGATGGTGAGGATGTGGACGCTACAACCTTCAAACAATTGGTTGGCTCTCTGAGGTATTTGTGTAATACCAGACCTGATATTTGCTATGCAGTTGGAATGGTTAGTAGGTTCATGAGTAAACCCAAGTGGTCCCATTACCAAGCTGCTGTCAGGATTCTGAGGTATATCAAGGGAACTCTGAAGTATGGAGTGCTATTCCCTTCTGGTAGAAAGACGGAATCAGAACTTATGAGTTATTCAGATTCTGATTGGTGTGGAGACAGAGTTGATAGAAGAAGTACTTCTGGATACTTGTTCAAGTTTCTGGGAGGCCCTATTTCTTGGTGTTCTAAGAAGCAACCTGTTGTTGCGTTGTCAACCTGTGAAGCTGAATATATTGCAGGTGTTGTTACTGCTTGCTAAGCTGTGTGGATTCTAAACTTGCTGCAGGATCTGAAGATCAAAGTTGACAAACCTCTGAAGCTGATGATTGATAACAAGTCTGCAATCAATCTTGCCAGAAACCCAGTGTTGCATGGGAGAAGCAAGCATATTGAGACCAAGTACCATTCTCTGAGAAATCAGGTTTAGAATGGAGTTATAGAAGTTGTGCACTGTAGCACTCAGAAGCAGCTGGCAGATGTTCTGACGAAGGCTATTAAGACTGATCAATTCCTTCGCTTAAGGGATGGAATTGGGGTTGTTAGTTTTGAGGAAATATAAATTAAGGGATGATATTAGAAATAATTTATATTTTAATTTATATTTACAAACTTGGTGACCAAGTTTGTTAGAGGGTATTTTAGTATTTTATTATTGCTTTTGTAGCCCTAGTTTTAGCTTATAAATAGACTAGTGGTAGTGAGTATTTTCGTAATCCTTTTGTAATCATTTATAGCCGTCATTCTATTATAATATATTCTACTCTTTTTCATCCATTATTCACCTTGTACACCAACAAAATAATCTATGTCACGTTAAGTGCGGATTGGGGACTTTTTGGGATGATAGGTTTTGTATAAACATGTGCAATTACTTTGAATTCTATTATAGAAGTTCTTGGAATAAGGTGATAAACTTTTTGGATATGGATATAAAAGAGTCAGAGGCACCTAATTCTGAAATAGACTCAATGAAAGAAAACTAAATTTGTTCAATCAAAAGTTTAAGGAGATGTGTGGAATTCAGTCAAAATGGCATTTTTTAATGAGCAGCTAAGGAAACAAATGATAATGTTCATAGAAAGCATTTTGTTGCCAGCATATGAAAACTTCGTCAGTATGTTTCAGAATGTTGTTGGTAAAAAAGCGGCCGACTATATAGAGTATGAAATGTCTGACATTCAAGATCAACTCAACCAGTCATTTTTATTACAAGATGTTTGTGGAAGAATCATATGAAAATCAGTTAGTTAGTTAGTAAGAGTTTGTTAGTGTTCATGATAGTTAGTGCTTTATAAAATGTATAAATAGAATACTCGGAAGTTAGATCTGAAAAGGAGTGTATTAAAAGTGTTCTGGACTGGGCAGGGCTTCCTGCCCTTAAAGGCCAGGCCCAATCCAGCATAACTGGCGAACAGGCCCAATAGGCACAATATAGCCGTTGGGCACAATATAGCCGTTGGGCACAATATGACCATTGGGCGTGTCCCCCTCACGCGCAGAATAGGTCACACGTCCAGCTGCCTCACCAGATATTGCGGGAACAGTTAGAAGACCACGCGCTTTGCTCGCCACCCATCTATCTATAAAAACCCCCTCACTTGAGAGGGGCAGGAATCACGAATCATATACTTGACTTCTCTTACTTGCTTTCCCCTTTCTTTGACCAAATACTTACTTTGGCATCGAAGTACCTTGCAGGTACCTCCACCCCCTTTTCTCTCCAACAAGCAGCTGCACTTGCCCTACATGAAGGCCGCGACGATCTCCTTCTGGTCATCTCCGATCAGTGGCGCCGTCTGTGGGAAATCAGCTCCCCCGTCTTTTCGAATCAAGATCCCTCATCTTTTCATCCAAAAGACCAAAGCTTTAATCTCTCCAAAATCCCAGATCATCATGGCTTTCGTTAAGAGTGACATCCAAGAACCTCTGACCACCGCTGCCCGTACCGACGCTATCGTCGGGAACGTCCCATCCGAGAACGTCCAGCGCAACGGTGGACCGGCTTCCCCAAAGCCCGACGAACAAAGACCATGAGCGCAAGCCGTGGAACTTTCCTTCGAGCCCATTCCGGTTCCTCAAGGCGCTGATCCGACCACCGCGACGCTCATCGCCTCTCTGAATAATTCCAATCGTTTCATCATCCAGCAGGGAGAAAAGATCAGCGCCCTCGAGCACGCCCTTCAAGAGCACCACGCTTCGGAGACGCTGGACCTCTCCCCGCCTCCGCGAGATCACTCAAAGCGGAGACGTGATAGCCCCTCCCCGGTCAAGGAAAGATCAAGATCAAGGAGTCCAACACCCGACCGTGCTCGCCGGCATCGTCGTTCTCCTAGGACAACTAGGCACTCCCCTGCTTCCAAAAGACATCGACGCTCGGACAAGTACGAGCACAGGCGTATCCGCGGACACTCTCCGCGCCGCAGTCATAGCCGCGACCACAGCCTTTCTCCGTCATTCTCTCACAGCTCTAGCAGTGACGGCGAAGTTCAAGGCCCGTTCACGAGGAACATCGTAGACACCCGGATTCCCCGCGGGTTAGAGAAACCTCCCACGCTGGCAACGTACGATGGCACATCAGATCCTCACGAGCACCTAGAGAACATCGAAGCTATGCTCCAGTACCATGGTGTCTCCGGAGCCATCCGGTGCAAGATATTTCCCATCACCTTGAGGAAAGGTGCAATGGCATGGTTCAAAAGACTCCCTCGAGGATCCATCTTATCCTGGCGCGACCTCAAAGGCCAGTTCACCCGCCATTTCACAGCCTCCCGACGACATCCAAAGACGGAGGCAGCCTTAGAAGCCATCATACAAGGCCGAGAAGAGCCTCTGCGGGAGTACATCGAGAGGTTTAACAAGGAGGCAGTGGAAGTCAGAACTTCCGACCATATGAAGAAATACCTCCTCGAGAAAGGACTCCGCCCGAAGAGCGACTTCCGCAAAGCTGTCGGGATCGAAGCTCCTCGAACACTGACAGAGCTTCTCCACATGGCCAAAGATTACATACGGTACGAGGAGAAAGAAGTCGCATATCGTGCCCGCGACGCAAGAGATCGGGAAGCGCCCCGAGCACCAAAAAAGGAGGAGTCGGAGCCATCTCGGAAAGGCAAGGAGAAGCGACGAGAGGAGCGTCCTCGTGAAGGCAAAGGGCCAGCTGGCCGATTTAATGAATACACTGTGCTCACTACCTCACGAGAGCGTATTCTCTCCGACTGTATCAACACCGAGTTCAAACAGGGAGGTGTCCGGTTCCCCAAACCGACCACGTCCAAAGGGAACGTCGACAAGAGTAAGTATTGTCGTTTCCATCGTAGCCACGGGCACGTAACAGAGGACTGCGTGCACCTTAAAGACGCTATAGAGATCCTCATCAAAGAGGGACATCTGAAACAGTACGTGAAGAAGGGGGAATCCTCTCGACGTGACGCGACTGATAAAAACAAAGAAACAGAGTCAACACCCTCCAGTCCTCCCCCACAGGTCGCAATGTCCATCAGCCGACCAGAGGACTTTTTCATCCCAAGTCACATCGACCCGACTTCCCAGGCATTCATGCACAGCACCTGGGAAGCGTTTCCTACGGCCATGGTTATCTCATGTGGGGGGTACCATGAGCTCACGGTCGGTTCCATCAAACAAAAGTTTGAACAGTTGATCGACAGCAGCCCCGACCAGTTGTACACGACCGGCAAAGGTAAAGGGCGTTCACAACCAATCATATTCTATAGGGAAGAGCTCCCCGGGGGATCCCCGAATTCCCACATCCCACTGCTGATTAGGGCCAAGTTATCATCAACAGATGTGCGGAGAATCCTGGTCGACCAGGGCAGTTTCGTGGACATCATGTACTCCAGCCTGTTCCACGCACTGAAACTGGACAAGTCTAATCTCTCCCCGTACGTAGGGTCTGATCTCCAAGGGTTCAACGGGGCAACGGCCCGGCCGTGGGGTTACGTAGAGATACCAGTCAAGTTTGGCGAAGAAGAGGCGTCGAGGACGATCAAAACGCAGTTCTTGGTCATAGATTGCCCATCACTCTATCAATGCATCCTCGACCGACCAGCCCTGGCCGAACTCGTTGCCGTCCCCTCTACGGTCCACCTCAAGCTCAAGTACTACACGGAGAAGGGACACGTTGCAACTCTGCACGGCGACATCGAGGCTGCTCGCAGATGCTTCGAGGCTGCCACGAAGGGGCAGAATCAGATCGCGGCAACCGCAAAGTCGACAACGCACACCAGGGAAGACAAAGTTCCAGCCGAAGATGGCCAGCAAAAGAAGAAGCCCACGCTTCCCGTACACACCATCGACCTCGACAGCAGGCTCGCTGAAGGACACGAAGATCGGGGCGAGGATAATAACTCGGGAGCAACGCACCCCCCTCGCCTGTACCTCTGCGACCACTCCCAGATGGAGAGTTCGAGGTCATCGCCTTCAGTAACAACCCCAACAGGGGAGTAAAGATCGGCGCTGGCCTCCCCGAAGAGGTCAAGAGGGAGTTGAAAGCATGTCTCGACGACAACGCCGACCTGTTCGCCTGGAGTGCAGCAGACATGCCCGGTTTGGATCCAGAAACTGCCTGTCACCACTTGACAATCGATCCAGCTGCTCGGGCCGTCGCCCAGCGAAGAAGGAAACAGTCCGAGGAAAAGGCACATGCTGCCGAAAAACTTGTACAAGACCTCTTAGAGGCAAAATTTATTTTCGAGGCCAGGTATACGACCTGGCTCTCAAATATTGTACTTGTTAAAAAGAGTAATGGAAAGTGGCGTATGTGCATTGACTACACCGATCTCAACCGGGCTTGCCCAAAAGACGCATATCCACTGCCGAGCATAGATAAGCTCGTAGACAATTCCGTCGGTTTCAAGCTCTTATCCTTCATGGACGCATATTCGAGATACAACCAAATCCCAATGGCGGACGAGGACAAGAGATATACGGCATTCATGACCTCCTCGGGGAATTATTACTATAACGTAATGCCCTTTGGACTAAAGAATGCTGGGGCCACATACCAGCGCATGATGAACAAAGTCTTCCGATCAGAAATCGGTGACATGCTCGAAGTATACATGGACGACATGATCGTCAAATCCCAAGAGGAATCCGACCACACCACCCACTTGCGCAAGGTGTTCGACCAAGCTCGAAAGTGTAAAATGTGTTTTAATCCAGAAAAGTGCACCTTCGGTGTGCGGGCGGGAAAATTCCTCGGATTTTACCTCACCGAAAGGGGAATAGAAGCAAACCCAGACAAATGCCGAGCACTCGTGGAATTCCCCACACCACGGTCGAAGAAGGCGATACAATCCCTCAACGGGATGCTCGCGTCCCTTGCTCGCTTCGTAAGTAAGTCCGCCCAACACGCCCTGCCCTTCTTCAAATTATTCAGGAAGGAGGAAAATTTCGAATGGACAGACGACTGCGAGCAGGCCCTTGCCCATTTTAAACAAGCTTTGTCCGAACCACCAGTATTATCCCGACCAGAGCGCGGGGAAACCATATACCTGTACCTCTCCGTGGCCAACGAAGCAGTAAGTACAGCACTTATTCGCGAAACTACTGACGGGCAGAAACCCATCTACTTCACCAGTAAGGCCCTACAAGGACCCGAAGTTAGATACACGCAAATACAACGGGTAGCCCTTGCCCTCATAATCGCCGCGAGGAGACTCAGATATTACTTCTTGGCACACACTGTCGTCGTCAGAACCGACCAGCCTATTAGACAGCTGTTAACCCGACCAGATATGGCGGGCAGGATGCTAAAATGGTCCCTCGAACTGGCCGAGTTTGACATTCACTACGAAGGGAGGAAAGCCCTCAAGGCGCAGGTCCTGGCCGACTTCGTGGCAGAGATGACCCCAGAACCATCCCCCCCGGGAGGAACACAGAGGTGGATCATATACGTGGATGGCGCATCAAGCCCCTCGGGCAGTGGAGCAGGAATAATCCTCGAAAACGAAGAAGGAACCCTGATCGAAGTGTCCCTGGTCCTCTCATTCAATACGTCCAAAAATCAAGCCGAATATGAGGCCTTCCTCGCAGGATTACGACTAGCCAAAGACGTCGGCGCGAAGAAAATAAAAATCTGCACTGATTCCCAACTCGTGGCGTCCTAAGTGCGAGGAGAATTCCAGGCAAAGAACGACCAACTCGCTGAATACTTGGCCGTGGTAAAAGACAAAATGGCGGAGTTTGAAGCATGGGAAGTTCAGCACATCCCGCGCGAACAGGATACTCGAGCAGACATCCTCTCCAAATTAGCTAGCACAAAAAAAAAGGTGGAAACAAATCCGTCATACAAGAAACGCTGGTCAGCCCGAGCATTACAAAGTCCAACCTGGTAGATGTTAACGTCATCGGAGACCCCCATTGCTGGATGACCCCGGTATACAATTACCTCACCAATGGGGAACTTCCCGAAGACAGTAAGGAAGCCAGTGTAATTAAACGACGAGCCTGCTCGTACGCACTGGTCGAGGACAAGTTATACCGATGAGGGTTCTCCATTCCCCTATTAAAGTGTGTCGACGAGGCCCAGGTCCCCGAAATTCTACAAGAAATCCACGAGGGCATCAACGCACAACACTTAGGGGGAAGATCCTTGGCTCGAAAAGCTTTGCGCTCAGGATATTACTGGCCGACCATGCAGCAAGACGCCAAAGAACACGTGCAAAAATGTGACCGCTGCCAGCGCCACGGGGACATGCATTTGGCACCCCCCAACGAGTTGAAGACCCTCTCCTCGCCGTGGCCCTTCGCCTGGTGGGGGATGGACATCCTAGGCCCCTTTACAATGGGATCTTATCAAAATAAATTCCTAATCGTGGCCGTCGACTACTTCACAAAATGGATCGAAGCCGAAGCGCTCGCAAAGATCACAACCTTCAACATACTGCGTTTCTACAAAAGAAACGTCCTCGCCAGATTCGGGGTACCGCAGGCCCTCGTGACCGACAACGGAACCCAATTCACGGACAGAAAATTCCAAGACTTCATCTCCAAATTGGGAACGAAACAACACTTTACTTCGGTCGAGCATCCCCAGACCAACGGGCAAGCAGAGGCCGCGAACAGAGTAATCCTACGCGGATTGAAAGCGAAGACTAGGCGAGGCCAAGAAGAGGTGGGTCGAGGAGCTCCACAGCGTCCTCTGGGCGTACAGGACAACACCTCACTCCACCACCGGGGAAACCCCTTTCCGACTAGCATATGGAACAGAGGCGGTAATACCGGTGGAGATAAGGGAACCCTCGAGAAGGACAGAAGCTCCCCTCGACGAAGAAATGAACGACGAGGCTCTACGCGAGGAGCTCGATCTGGTCGAAGAAATAAGATCAGGGGCTGCCCTCCGCGAGGCCACGTTGAAACAACAAATAACGTTGCGACATGATGCCAAAGTCATAAAACGTGACTTCCCCGTAGGCAGTCTGGTCCTGCGCAGAAACCAGAAGGATTCTCGGGAAGGGAAACTAGCAGCGAACTGGGAAGGACCTTATAGGGTCAAGTCCAAAATGGGCACGGGAGCGTATTACTTGGAAACACTGGACGAAAAATAACTTGCTCGACCGTGGAATGCTGAAAAACTCAAGCTATACTACAGCTAAGTCCTTAACCACGAGGATAGATAAGTCGCCGAGATAATCAACCCAAAACGGGGAGAATCACGTGACCTTCGTATCATGCCCTGGTGAAGCATGACACGCATTACAACGCCGGCCAGCTTCTGCTCATTGAACGAGCAGATCCTGCGCACAACGGGGATACCTCAACCGAGCTCCGCCGTTGCCGCACCATTCAGGCAGGACACCCAGCTCGCGATGGGAACAGTCCAAGCCTATGAGACTAGTACCTCAAACGAAGTCCTAGCCTCATTGCGGGCAGAACCACGTCGCCCTCCTCGGTAGGTTCCTCGCCTATCCGAGCACACACATACATATAAACAAACAGAGCAAAATACAACGTCCAAAAAATCCAAATATATTAACGTACCGACCACGGCCAGATAATGTCACAAATACAAAAAGGGGCAGCGCCTATACAAAATGATAGATACAAATTCATAAGGGCACGCAGGCCCACAAAACATGCTAAATACAAGGTCCTACCCTACGACTTCACCCTCCTCCTCCGCGGGGACAACTTTGCCGTCCACTACCGTGTTGAACAAGCCCATTCCAGCCGTCAGGAGCTGCGCGTCGGAGTTGAGGGCCATCATCAGCTCTTTTGCCGCGTTAAAGCCGAATTCAGCCGCTTTTAGGTTGTCCTTGCCAAGGATCCTGATCCTCCCGATCAGGTCAGCCCGCGACTTCAAGGCTTGCTCATCATCATTTTCGTCCTGGACGGCTGAAGTCAAACCTTCTAACTCAGCGATCCTCGCCTGCATCTTCTTCCTCTCCTCGTCGGCATTGAGCGCGGCCAGCTTAAGCTGAGTCACCTCTGCCTGGAGCAACACTCTGGCCTCCTGGTGACCTTCAAACTGTTTTAAATCATTGAACAGTTTGTTGTTTTCAACCTCCAGCTCGGCTAACCTGTTCTTGGATGTCACGAGACTCGCCCGAGTAGCGGCTTCATCATCTGCGAGGACAAGGGCGGCTTCAAGAACCCTAAACATACCCGCCGCGTCCTGGCACAGCTGTTTCCTCCTCGCTTTAGAATTGGAGTTCAGGATAGCCACGCCTTCGGACTCATGGACTTCAATCGAATCCCCTTCAGCGAACAGATCCCGACGAGTGTAGCAGGCGGGCAGAACAAGATGTCCGACGCCAGACCCGCCCGGACCAGCGGCCACAGAAGTCCCCGCGGCATCTCTCTTCCGTTTATGGGAACCCTCCGGGGTCAGCCGCGTTGAGGCTCTCTCCGGGTTGGGTGAAGGTCCAGCGGTAAAACTCTCTATCACCGTCTGCTTGGGGACACTGGTCTTGGCACCTGCGGTCGCTTTCCTATGGACTTTAGCCGCCTGCGACCTCATCAAACGTTCTTGCATATCAACCATCATACCTGCGAAGACACACAACAAGTCAGGACGAGAAGAACTTAAAGAGATGAAACAAAACAGTGAAGCATACCAAGCAAAGTCATAGCATCGTCATCGTTATCACACTCAAGGAGAGCTTTGACATTAATATATCTAGCTGCTCGGACAGGGCCATCCTCCCCGACCAGCTGATTCCCGTCCCGATCGACGGCGTAGGCCGGAGAGAAGCTCTCCACGAAGGCGTGAAGGATCCTGTACGACTCCTTATCAGCCGGGCAAAGCTGCTCATGCTTCACCAGGAACTGATCTGTTCGGCGTCTAAAATGGGTAAAGACCCATTCCAAAGGGAAAATGGAGACCACACTATCCCTTTCCCGACCATCCACCATCACCCTCTCGATGGTCGAAATGCTCCTTCTCGCCTCCTCAGTCATAGGCCTCACGACCAGAAACCTATCCTTGAAGTTACGTATCGAATCAGAATACGGCCAGAACAGCCTACTCTGCTGCTTGAACGATACCCAACTCTGCTTCGACGCCGCCGTGCTCCGCTGAATCTGGAAGAGGCAGAAGAAGAGGTCCGTGGTCGCCCCGATTTGTAGATAACGGCACACCAACTCAAAGGCCCTTATAAAAGCCAAAGCATTCGGATGAAGCTGGGACGGGCACAACGCCAAGTAGGTGAACAAAGATGATTGGAAATCAGTGAAAGGAAGACGCATCTTGGCCTCCGTAAACGCAAATTCGTACATGGGAAAGCGAAGTCCCGGGTACGCGGAACATATTCTATCGTGCTCCCCGGGACGAAAAGCTTTCCAGGCCCGTGGAGTATCCTCGTCGCGCAATTCCAACAGGTCGAAATCCCGTATCTCCTCCTCGGAGAAGGTTGATCGAAAAGACAAAGGCTCGTGTCCAAGCCATTCAAGGTCCCCTTCCGCGACCTTGATATTCGAATAGTCGGCGGACACACCAGGATCCTCGGGTACCTCCTGGGCGTTGGGCACAACGTCATCACGGGGTTCAGCCATTTCCACCTGAAAAGCAGAGGAAGAGAAGTGAATTCGACGTCCATGATCAAATCCACCCTTCCACCACTGATCAAGTGAAAGGGCGTTAACGAACCCGAGGACAACCATATGCTCGTCTAAAATGCCTACAATTAACTTAGATAGAAGGTCCCCGCGACCAGGACTCACAGAGGCACATGCAAGGACGCGTGGTCGTCCCAAACTCACTCCAATGTCCCGAACAGGCCTAGTGCCCGACTACAAACTAAATTCTACACCTAACCAGATTTTACAAAGATCTACGCTAACAATCTCTACAAAATTCTAGAGATTCATCATGTTCATCATGTTCTTCATGGAATTTCCTGGAATTCATGTGTTCATCAAAGAACACATGAAGTTCAACCGGAAAACATGAATTTCTACCGGAAAACTCATAAAAATACACGAACGGGAAGAGGGAACTTACAAGTAGAAGAAGAAGTCGACGGTGGCGAAGAGAAGCTTCGGCGAAGACAAATTGCAGAGCAAGCGAGAGCAAAGAGTGAAAAACTTGGGAAATTATGAAAATGAAACCGTCCCCCACCTTTTTATAACCATTAGATCGTGGGGAACCGTGAAGGTCATCATAGCCTATACGCCCCTAGGACTGACAAGGGCCATAAATACGCACCACGTGTCACAAAACTCTTCGCCTGGTTCAACGCAAAAAATTCACCAACCCTCGAACTCCCGCGAGCAAGTCTCCCCGTCATAACGAACGTATCCGTATAAATCCACGAGCAGAAACCCTCATCTCCACGAGGATGACGAAACTCCTGGTCGACATCGCGTGCTAGTAGCTAACGACCATATCTGGTCGGCGCACAAATGCAACAACGATTGGCCTACGAGCAAACCTCCTCGTCAAAGTGAACACTTCCGAGCAGAGATGTTCGCCAAAAAACAGCCATCTCTCCGAAGACGTTGCAGGTCCTGGTCATCGTTTTCACGCTAAAGACTGACGACCACGTCGAGGGGCACGAATGAAGCACTCCATGCGATCTACTACCTGCCCGACGGTACGAGTAACAGCTGCCTAAGTCATTACTCTACAACAGAGCAATGACTTGGGGGGCTCCTGTTCTGGACTGGGCAGGGCTTCCTGCCCTTAAAGGCCAGGCCCAATCCAGCATAACTGGCGAACAGGCCCAATAGGCACAATATAGCCATTGGGCACAATATAGCCGTTGGGCACAATATAGCCGTTGGGCACAATATGACCGTTGGGCGTGTCCCCCTCACGCGCAGAATAGGTCACACGTCCAGCTGCCTCACCGGATATTGCGGGAACAGTTAGAAGACCACGCGCTTTGCTCGCCACCCATCTATCTATAAAAACCCCCTCACTTGAGAGGGGCAGGTATCACGAATCATATACTTGACTTCTCTTACTTGCTTTCCCCTTTCTTTGACCAAATACTTACTTTGGCATCGGAGTACCTTGCAGGTACCTCCACCCCCTTTTCTCTCCAACAAGCAGCTGCACTTGCCCTACACGAAGGCCGCGACGATCTCCTTCTGGTCATCTCCGATCAAAAAGTATTTCAAAAAATGTGTTGTTATAGTTAATTTATGGATTTAATGGTAGTGTATGGTCAGTGTAAGACAGTTTTACACATACAATCAATCAAAATGTTTACAATTGTTATGTAATATCAGTATTTTTAAAATAAAAATATGTTTTATTCTGATACATGGTTGTGATTGATTGAAATGTAAAATATTTTACATTGTTAGTGCATTTCCTTTTTTCTCTTAATTTATTATAAATGAAAAATGATTAAACATCAATGGTGCCAAATTTTTTTGCGGAATAGACTACATAACTTAATTCAGGTAAATAATCTTCCATATTTAGTTTTATTATTGATATCCCTTATGTAACTACAAGTTGCAAGTTGGTTGAGGATATATACTCAAATGCTTTAATTTTGGACATTTCTTATTACACCACTCTTGTTTCTTAGGCACCAATTGAATTTTCGTTTTTGCCCCCAATTTTCGGATGTGCACATTCGGACGCACCCTTTCTCTAAAATTTCAGTTTTTTTTCGGATGTGCACATCCGGAAGCACCATTTCTCTAAAATTTTTCAGTTTTTTCCGGATGTGCACATCCGGAAGCACCCTTTCTCTAAAATTTTTCAGTTTTTTCTGGATGTGCACATCCGGAAGAATTCCTAATCTGAAAAAATCAAAAGAATTTCATAAAATCATTTACTTCTAAATATAATTAAATCCAATATAATTAAAATCCAACATAATTAAACTTAATATGATTTTTTCAATATAATTAAATCCAATTTAATTAAATCTAATATAATTAAAATTAATATGATTAAAATTAATATGATTTTTTCAATATAATTAAATTCAATATAATTAAATTAATTTTAGAAGTAAATACCATATAATTTTAATTATAATTTAAAAGTAAATATCATATAATTTAGAAGTAAATACCATATAATTTTAAATACCAATATAATTAAATCCAATTTTAGAAGTAAATACCTATAATTTTAAATCCAATATAATTAAATTAATTTTTTCAATATAAAAAAATCATTTAAAATTAAATACCATATTAATCATATTAACTATATTGAAAAAAATTAATCATATTAAATATCATATTAATTTTAATTAATATAGATTTTAATTATATTGAATTTAATTATATTGAAAAAATGATATTAATTTTAATTATATTAGATTTAATTATATTTAGAAGTAAATGATTTTATGGAATTCTTTTGATTTTTTCAGATTAGGAATTCTTCCGGATGTGCACATCCGAAACATATCAGCGTTTTTTAAAAATTTGGTGTGTCCGGATGTGCAAATCCGGAATCTGGGGGCAAAAATGAAATTTCACATGGTGCCTAAAAAACTTGGGTGGTGTATTAAGAAACACCCTTAATTTTTTAGAATATATTTTGCTATGATATTATGTGATTCATCTAGTGCCAAATTTATTTTGTTGGTATTCATTCACCCTCACTGATAGTGACGCCAATCGTAATTTACTATTATGTTGTTTTAGATATCTTACAATTTTCGTGTTTGTTATGTTAAATATATTTTGGACAATTCCACATATTTAACTGAATTGGTTTTATTGAATAAAATTGAAAGAATACAATGGTTTTACATAGCTTGTTGGTCATGTAACCAACCCAACTAACTTTACAACTGAATGATGTTATAACGAGGAGAATAATAACGTGGCCAAGACAACTAGAGGTGCTTCAAGAAAACCATATCTTTATTTTATATATAGTATATGCAACTCTCATTTAATCCCATAGAGCATAAAACATTTCTTACTATAGTTTAGCTTTGAAATGGTTGGAATTAATTCATGCATGAAGTCTATGAACTCAGAGTTATATAATCTTGTCTTATTTTTCTAATAAGTGTCACACACACTGGCAAGTCAATGGGGCCTGCTCTGAAGGCAAAATAAATAAAGATATTCTTAACGACCGGTTCTGTTGGCTACCATTATATAAAACATCAGGATTATCACTATCATTTTCACTCTCAAATTTCTAATTTTGCGGCTAGAATCCCATTTATATCAAAGAACCATAAGAGAATACCAGAAGATTGCATCAACAGTAGTTAGCATCAAATTGATTTTCATCAATTGAAGAGTAAAAATTTGAAGAGTAAAAATTCCAAGGACGAAATTGAGGAGATCAGATTCAAATTCAGATTTGTTGATGATGCGTGGCGTGGCGTTTGTTTAAAATCAATTGAAAGATTAAAAAAAAACAAGCAAAATATCAGGAAAAACATAACAAATCCCAAACCAACAATGCTAAAACAAATAGGACATATAAATTTATTTAAGATTATCGGTAGTCAATTAAGATTATCGGCAGTCAAGACAGTATAAATTAAAACATGTTATATAAAAAAGAAGAATAAACTACCGTAAATCAAGATCGTCCTATATCAATCCGAGGTTCTAACCTGTCGCGGAGAATTGCATGTAATCATAAACTAAATGATTTATCTGTTTGTCTTGCTTCCAAGAAACAAAATATCAAGTACATCATGAATGTCGAACATACCATATTCAATATACTTGAAAGCTTTGTTTTCAACAATTTCCTGAAACTTCCCGATGAAGATTCCGTATGCTGGCAGCAAGATGTTTTTGATAGATGCAATAATTTTTCCCCTTAGTTTCTCATCATGAACAGACCATGAGCACTGAACTCTACATGTCTCTGTAAAGTGCATGTTAAACAAACGGAGATTTTCTTTCATCAAATCTGCTGCTAAACTAATTTCTATGGAGTCATTGATATCCAACTTCAGAAATTCCATAACCTTATCCCATGAACTTTTTAGATAGAGTTCAAGCTTTTCTTGTACTTTTGCTCTGTTTTTTCGGAACCAACAAACACTGCCAAAAATTGCAGTATCCAATTTCCTTGTTTTATTTGACATTTCTAAATACCTCCAATTATTCATCATGAAAAACTGACGCAAAGAAGGGTCGACATAGTTTTTGGACTTCAATGCAAATATGCTCTCTATTAACATCTCCATTATGCTCTCCGCTGAAAACGAAAATGCACTTTCTCCATTATCAACTTTCATCAGCTGTAATATTATGACAGATACAAGATAGTCTGCCACGACGTCCATCATAGGATGATGCCCACCGTCAGCCGGAGCAGCTAGCTTGGCCTCTGGTATAGAGTTTATGAATTTCACTGTACAGTTTAATAACATATGGATTAAAACATTTTTTTAACATTAAATTAAATAAATAAATAAAATTAGATAAATATTAATTCTTCGGTCCGATAATAAATGTCTGAATTAAAAAATATTTAATATATTGATTTTAATAATAAATTAGTATTATTTATTAAAATATTTTTATGAGAAAAGGGATAGTGGTAAATTATTTTTACACTGTCAACCAATGACAACTATGTATCCCGCCAAGTCAACCTGTAAATTTTAAATTATTTATATGATTTGGCACTTTAAAATGATTTGATTGAATGTATGTATAATATTTTTTTACACCGACAGTGCACTACCATTAGCCCCTATTTTTATTACATATATATAGTTGAGTAGTTGAATAGAATAAAAAAAATTAACCAATCGTTAGTTGGTCTAGTGGTAATTGACGCTAGATTTGATAGGGAGAACTACGATTCGATCCTCCGCAACTGTGATCAAAAGAAGACTGAAATCACTTGTTGTCAGAACTGACATCCGAACCAGATTAAACGGTCCAATAGACCGAATACTAGCGGTGAAAAAAAAATAGATGAGATTAGAATTATAGAATCAAATTCGTCTTAAAGTCAATTGAACTCAATGTGATAGGAGTTCAATAAGAATGAGATAATACAAGAATAAGATTAGACCGAACTTAGGAATTTTTTTTATGTATTTTCGAGTTATTAAACAAATAATTTATTTAATTTGATATTTAGTTTAGGTAAAAAATGTATAATTAAAAGCAGAAGAAATATAATAAATTCCATGGCTAATAAATTTATGATATTAATTACCCAGTTATTCAATTGTTTTCTCACCTGCTGTGCCCGATGGCAACCACTCACCGTATGACGGTTTTGGTGGAGTCATGGTGGTCGTCATATCCTTTAACAAATGCACTAGTTCTGGTGATGATCTTATTACGGGGGTACTTTTTAAAAATCCACCTCGGTATATTACTTCAAACACGTTTGGATTATCACTGAGTCGTTGTACTTGCTTCGTGGTTTGATATAATATCACGTCGTTGCACTTATAGTAATTTCTGAAATAAAAGAAAACGTTTCAAATCGTGATAGAAAATTATTAACTAATTGAATCATAAATTATTTTTAAGATACTTTGATGCTTTAGTGAGGATAGTTGTCATCATACCAAATGGAAGATTAAAAAAAATGTCTCTTCACGTTATTGCTCAACAAAAGCATACTTTAAGGGAGTGTTGCACGGCAGTGTAATTGGAATCTTATCATATGGAAGTTTTTCTTTATGATGCTTATCCATGACTCGTTTTTTTATCACATATTAATGATCCAAGATTGTGTGATATATTTGATGTATAATAAATTTCTTAGTTGTTCACTTTCAAAAAATTTATTGATTACCTTTAGTGTTTTTCAATCTATATGGTTATATTGATATTATATTTGATTTCTTCATCACATATATTTTATGTCATATTTAGAGATGGCAACAAAGTGGGGCGGGGGTGGGTTTAACTATACCCGCACCCGCTTTCATGTAACACACTTGCCCCCAAATCTAATCGGGAGTAAAAATTTACCGCCCAGACCCGCCCTAGTGAAAAAAGGTTGCACCCGCACCCGCCCCGTCCCCCACCCGCAAAAAATTAATTTCTTTTTAATTATAATAAAATTTAATAATTTAATTAAAAAATTGATTATTTTAATAAATTAATTATTTATTTAATTAAAAATTTAATTAATAAATAAATATTAACTTAATTAATTTGATTATTTTAATTGCAATAAGGGCATTAATAATTTAATTAAAAATATAATTAATAAATAAATATTAAAATAAGTAAAATAAGTAAAATGCATTATTCGGGGACGGGGAGGGGGCGGGCGGGTCTGGGCGGTAGTTAAGAACCGAGTTTTTCCCGCACCCAACTAAATCGGGTTTTCCCTGTTAATTTCGAGGCAGGTGCGGGCGAGTCCGGGTTTGTTTGCCATCCCTAGTCATATTCCTTACATTTGAAGTATTTTAATTTTTTTTAATGAATTATTTTAATGATATTCGTTTTTGAGCATGTTATTATCATTTCATTCATGAAAAATGAGAGTTTTGCATGTTTTTATTAAAATTGCTACACCATGCATTTCTTATTTCTTTTGTGCTTGTGTTTTATGTATTTGCCTTTATGAACACTCCTATAACTATTGTAAAAATCTTATGATTTTGGTATAATTTGTTTGAACAAGATTTGTTTATAACAAATTTTCTTTGGGTTTTGATGATAATAAAGTATTGAAAGAACAATGGTTTATTTGATGTATGTTACATGTGTGCAGGTTCTAATACTTGTAAATATTATAGTCATAATCTGTTTTACATTAGCACACTTGGGAGTTGCTGAATCGCTAGCTTCTAATCGCAGAATTTGAAGAACACTTGCTAAGTGATGTCTGGCGTAGACTCCGAAGCTGAAGGTCTCGGCATCAGAAGAAGCAACATAATTATCTCTACACTTAATGAAAGCAAATTGGCTTCTGGTACCATTCAGAGTTGGTGATAAAACTGAAGTTGTCCGTACTGCAGAAAGCAAGTTGTATTGTCAAATTAACTTGTCAATTAAAGTCTACAGATTGCAAGGCTTAAGAAATGCCGACATGCTTTACGGATATCTACTCTCAACAGCTCTAATAGTACAAGATCTCTTGAAGACTCAAAGGTTAAACATGTTACACATTGGATCAAGATCTTTTGGTGTATCTATCTTCAACATCTCTTGTACTATGGAGCAAAAGCAAAGACTCTTGATTAAGTTACCTCTTCAACGACTAGTTTCTGCAAAGGCTATATAAATATATGGTTAAAGGTTCAAACTAAATCTTTAATAAGGATTATCCAGAAGGAGTAACAAGATCAACAATTATCTACACCACTGTATATGCAGATTTTCTGTTGTATGTCGTAATTGTAAAAACCTTAAGATTTCTTACACATTGAATATCTTAGAAATCTTAAGTGCTTTAGGTCTCTGTTATGGTGATTTCCCGTACCTCCGATACTTGTATCAAATACACCCTGTTCTCTATTTTGGTGAACTTGTTTAGCAATTTAGATCAAAGTCGTTTGATATGTGCTTGAGCAAAAGTCTTAAGTCATTGGGACATAAACAAGGAAGTCTCGAGCCAAGATGCTTGAGCCATGTAAGTCTCTTGCTATGTACTTCAACAATGCAAGTCTTAATCAACTAGGTTAATTGAGCAGAAGTCTAAAGTCATTGGGACTTAAGCAAGGAAGTCTCGAGCCAAGATGCTTGAGCCACGTAAGTCTCTTGCTATGTGCTTTAGCTGTGAAGGTCATACTCAAGTGGATTGATTGGGCAGGAAAGTCTTGGGCTACGGTTCAAGCAAGGAAGTCTCGGCTAGAGTGAATTGGAGTAAAAGTATAAGCCATAGTGGCTTGGAGAAGAAGTCTCAGCCAGAGTGGCTTGGAGCAGAAGTCTCGGCCAGTGTGTCTTGGAGCAGAAGTCTCAGCCAGAGTGGTTTGGAGCAGAAGTCTCAGCCAGAGTGGCCTGGAGCAGAAGACTCAGCCAGAGTGGCTTGGAGCAGGAGTCTAAGCCAGAGTGGCTTGGAGCATAAGTCTTGGGTTTGAGGGATTTGAGTAGAAGTCTTGGGTTGAGGGCCTAAGAAAGAAAGTCTTGGGTTCATGGAACCTAAGCAAGAAGTCTCGAGTGAGGAGATTGAGAAAGAAGTCTTGGACCTTGGGTCTGAGCAAATGTAAAAGTCTTATGTAGAATGCATAAGTGATTGTAATCATGATTTTATTATAGTAAAAATCTCTTGTGAAGAAAAGGGACAGAACTACTCTCAGTTTGAGAAAAACTAGTATAAATCTTTGTATCTTCTGCTATTATTTATTTTCTTCTGTTAACATTACGCTACTAAGAATTAACCAGAATATGAACACCAGTTTAGATTGTGAACTCTGGTCATATGCAAACTAAGAAAACAGAAAATATAATTCAACCCCCATTTCTTGTGTACTTTTCTCACCTTCACTTGGTATCAGAGCATGGTCTGTGCATAACAATTGATTGTGGCGTAGGTAATGATCCAATAAGAAAAGTATGTCTGACAAAGACTTTTCTTCAATAAGGAATCAAGTGCCACATGAAAAATATCATATTGTTTTTCCTACCATATTCAAAGGGTGATTCCACTAAATTTAAATGATGGAAAAGCAAAACATATTTTTAACTCATTGGTCTTGATAAAAAGGGTTTTTGAAGGTCTGTCGAATATCCTTGAAAAAGGTATTACTATAGAAAGTGATGGTGTAGAGATTATTGATAAGTGCAAATTGTACCTATTTTTGTATATATGTTTTGTTGCACTAATCGATACTTTGTGGTAAATATCGTGCGAATAAAATCCACTTTGTTTATAAATATGTTTACTTTACATTTTAGTGTATATATTGCGTATAGTGTAAATATCATTGAGTTTAATTGATTTTTTCTCAATTTTTGCAGGTATCCAATTAAGGATGTCTTGCAATTATTGTATAGATCATTGAATAAGCTTTCCAACGCTTCGAACCGGGTGAAAAATGGAGTTACGGTTCAAAAGTTATGAATAAAACAGTGCAGGATTTTTGCTGTTGTTGTCAGTTGCGCCCTTGCTGCGCCGGGCTGTACATTTTGCAGCGCCGGGCGGTGAGATTTGAGCGCCGGGTGGTGCTGCGGCGGAGGAAATAAGAGAGTTGAAATAAGAGACTTACAGGAGCATGCCATATTTTTGGGCTAGCGCCGGGCGGTATTTCCAGAGCCGGACGGTGCTAGATATTTGTTACTAGGCGGTTTATGTACGCAGCTGATGTGAGAGGAAAAGTGGGCGCCGCCGGGCGGTGCTTTCTAGCGCCGGGCGGTGGGTCTGAAACCATAATTTTGTATTTAGTTCATTTTACTTCATTTTTGGAAGTGATGTTGTTTGGAGGTGATTTTTGATCTTCAACTTCACCAACCTCATTCTTTGATAGATTAGCTTAGAAAACAACATGGAAGCATGCATACGGATGAACCGGGGTGGATTGACCGTCGATCGGCATTGAAAAACCGCGAGATGTTTGGTTCATTTATCTTCCTCTTTGTGTTTTTCTTCTATGTTGGGTTGTGTATATGTATTTGTTCTGAACTCATGTATATTTGTCGCCCATGGCGTTGTATAAAACTTGCTTTACAAATCTTTATTGGTAATTGTCTCTGATTTTTGCTTTATGCGCGGGGTTTGGGTTGCGTTAGACATAACCTTCGCAAACTTCGATTAGGGATGATTGTCTGTTAGTTTCTGGACTCTAGAGATAGATTTAAGAGCTAACAATCTTCAATAGGCGTCGAAGCTTAATGCCTTCCGTGTTTCGAGGCTTCGCTCGCGAGAGTGACGAAGAGAGTGACACGGTTGTTATCTCAACTTTGTGTTAGACATAACCTGTGTTGTGAGCGATGCTGGGTGATATTGAGGAGTATTGTAGGTTGAGTATAACTGGTCGGTAAGTTTAAGTTTATGAGGAGTGATTTATATGCATTGCTGGACGAGTTTTTCTCTCTGAAGAATGATTTCTTTTTGTTTTAATGTTTACTTTAATGTTTTCTTGTTTGAAACTATTTTAATCCAAACTCATAAACGCGAGAGGATGTCGAACGACATTTTTTCCCTCGAACCGATCTCTGTGGACACGACATAAATCCCGGAGGGAATTCTTTCCGAAAATAAATATTTTTGCTACTTGCCCTATTCTGCATTCAACAATTATTTATTTGAAAGTCTCTATCACCAGCTCAGAAGAAGCCTATTGAATATCCTCATAGGTAGTTGCATTCTGGTAGGTGCTATATCTCACTTCTGAGTATGTCAACATCATTGATATGTATGATGTTCGGGCTATCTTTGAATTATTGTGTTCAGATTTGTAGGAATCAGTTTTTAAGCTTTTCTAGTTACACTTCATCTAATCTTTCAAGCAAATTCTGAGAAGATTGGTTTAGATTCAAACCTGAGGTCACGGTTATTCAAGAAGTTATACAACTTGAATTTATTGTGCTCTGTTGGTTTGTCTTGCAAATCTTCAAAGAAAAGAAATGAAATTAGATGATGAAAAGCTATCTGACAGACCACCTTTCCTAAAACTTGGTTCTTTGGAATGTTTGATGACGAGGAATTTATATTTCTTATCAAAAGAACTTATTAACCAGCTGAATGGGCTGTAACGTCTGTTGATAGAAGAGTAACTTCAGAAGCTTCTAAAATATTAGTATTTCAACTGATTTCCCAGATCTGAAAGCAAGGAGAAACACTACCAGAACCTAATGTTAGTTAATCTTCACTGCATATTCTTTTGAAGATGACATTAGTGTAGGATTAAGATAAAAGAGTAATGTGGCTATACCAGTCATTACTGCTTTTCAAGAAGCATCTGAATCCTGAAATAAAAATCAAGTATTGAAGAGAAAGAGATTATGCCAAATCTATCTTGCTTCAATATTTGATAATAATGAGTCTGCTTTTTAAGGTGATATCTTAAGGGACTCCATTGCTCCTTGATGGAGGGTCATCATGGAATTTGTGTTAAAAGAAAATTCTATGAGAATTCTTCAATTTCTTTTTGAGTTCTATCAGCAACACTATGATAGTGCCTTAATTTGTTTTTGTGCCAATCTCTAATAGCTAACACTATCTGGTTTTATGCTTGTCAATGATTTCAAAGTCAAAAGATTTAATCCTAGACAATGAGATTAATGACTCTACTTAAAACAAGATTTTGTTCTTATCATAACTCATCCTAGACTTATACTCTAGAATGAATTATGGTTCTATTATCAGATTGAGGTACAAGGCAAAGAAAAGTCTGTCAATACTTACTTGTATGGTCTCATAGAAATATGAGTGTCATTATTCAAATGTATTTGCAACAGATATCAAAGAAAGGAGCAGAGGCATCTTCCACGGTATTTTTCAAACATTGTTTATAGCATTTGATGGAATAAGAGACCACAAACCATACTCAAATGATAGAGGTATTGAGTTTGGTGAGATAAGTGGAGTCATTGGTTTAAGAGCCATTGAATCAGAATCCAATCAAAGCGGTGTTCAGACTCTATGGTCAAGTCTGAATACTGATACGAGTCTGACCGAGAAAATAACAAAAAAAGGTATGCTTGTTCTTTTCTAGTTTATCTCTTGATTCAATGAGATATTTCTGTAGATGTAAATACAAAGTTCTCTATATGCTCGCCTGGGTCGGTGGTCCCGTCGTAAGTGGCCAGGGGAGGTGGCTTCTCTAATCCACGTGGAATGCACATGTCCATGATCTCCTGGGATAAGGGTCCATGGACATCGCCGTCATCGCTTGTGTCAGATAACCGGCAGGGGGAGTTGCTACGCCCGTGGCTTCTGCTGCGGCGGGGAGAGTATCTGCGTGACCTACGATGATCACGATGGCTTCTCGAAGGTCTGCTCCTCTTCGGGGTGGGAGAGCGTCTGGATTTCCGCAGGGGAGTTCGATGTCGTCGTCTAGTGAGTGTTGAGTCAGGTTCCACCGATCTGGAACGTCTTCGTTCGGGAGAAAGACTTCTGGACCTGTCTCGCCTGCGCTTCTGAGGAGGAGACTGTGGTCGCAGAGAATGACTGTCGGGCTTTTGCGAGGGGCGTTGCTCCTGGAGGGCGTGTTCGAGCAAACCAATCTTCTCACCCTGTTGGAAGATCAAGAAGTTGGACCTGTTGAGGGAGGCAATTAGGGAGGCAGTGCCCGGGTCCGCGTTTTGAAGAACAGGTATGGACTCAAAAGCGGGACCAGCGGCTTGCGCGTGCGGCTTCACGTGATCGGGGGTAGGAGAGGTGGTTTTCCCATCCCGATGATCGGTCTCCGGGAAGGCAGCTCCGGAGACGAGGTGGTCGATGTTATTAGTGATAATGGCGAGGACGGGCTCTTGACGGGCATCATCGTTCCTGTTGGAGGCCATGACGATCAAAAGGAGTTTGGAGAGAGCTTTGGTCCTTTAGGTGAAAAAGAGGGGATCTTGAACCAAAAAGACGGAGAAGCTAGTTTCCCACAGACGACGCCACTGATCAGAGGTGATAAGACTGGATCGTCGTGGCCTTTGTGTAGGACAGATGAGGATGCTTGTATGAGAGGAAAGGGGTTGTACGTGCAAGGTACTCCGATGCCAAAGTAAGTGTTTGGATAAAGAGAGAAAGCAAGTACGAAAGTAAGATTTCAAGTATTGGATATTTCATACCTGCCCCTCTCACATGAGAGGGTATTTATAGAAGTAACCCCCAACGCGGGGCCAAGGTCTCCCATGTGGCCGAAATGTCTGGTTGACCAATGGGAGACTGCCAGGTGGAGGGTCAAACACGTGACCCTTTGACCAGGTCCAACTGTTTCCGTGAGATCTGGGGAGACAGTTGGTTGCGTGAACTGTCAAGCGAGTGAGGAGGACATGCCCAACGGCTAGTTTCTAGCTATTGGATCTGACCAAGAGCTAGACTGGATTGGGCCTTGCCCTGCTGGGGGCCAAGCGTCTGCCCAGTCCAGAACACCAACATTTATCAAAATATTCTAATTATATATTTTTTATTTATTATTAAATTTTTTTAAATTGGAAAATTTTGCACACGAACATTAATTTAGCGGAATATTTGACAAAAGAGTTCCGGTAGCCAAAATTTTAATTTTTAATGTACCAAAAAACTTGACGAAAAAAATTTTTAGACAAATTTTTAATTTTTAATTTTTAATGTACTATAATACTTGACAAAAGAATTTAAATAGTTAAATTTTAAAATTTTAATATCCAGATAACTTAATTAAAATGATTCGGTAGTTTTCAAATTGCTCGCATGATAACTTAATTAAAATATTTCGGTTGTTTAATTTTTTTCAAAATTTCAAACTTTATACAACGGGTTAAAACCGTGACTATAAATTGTGGCTTTAGGCTCACTTTAGTCCAGGGTTTTCTTGTTGCCTAAACTCGTTTTGTCTTATGCTAGGGTGAATGAGTGAGATTTTAGTTGATCGAATTAAAATATAAATTAATTACACTTAATTGACCATGTCGTACCTAGGGTATTTGGAGCCAAATATCTCCTTCGTTCCATACTTTCTCCATGTAAAGATGTCTTCAGGTGGCATTTCATCTGTGCTTCCAAACTGCGGTGCAGGAGATATCACTAATGTTCTTATCTTCTCTGTCTTCTTGTGGCTAATTAATGGCAGGAGACAATCATTAAAATAATGTGCAAAAATAATAATTGTAAAGAGAGATTTGTATTACTCTCTCTTTTTACTCTGATATTTATTATAAAAAGAAATCATTTTTAATATATCAAATAATAAATATATTAGATTTATATATAATTCAGATGTAAAAAATGAATTTTTTTTCTTAATAAGAACTAGAGAAATATATGTTTAAGAAGAAAAAATGAACTAAATTATAAATATTATCAATAAACTATTAATATCATATTTTTAATTATATCTTTAAATATTCTTTATTTTTTTAATTCTTTTAACTAACTTTTTTATACAATTATATCATTAATAACAGATAAGTTTATAAAATAATTCACAATTCTTCTTTTCATATAAAATTAATTATTTCCTTTTTTAATATCTATAAACATGACAAAACAATCTATAATAAAAAAAACAGTATTAACAAACAAGGTAGTGAAAACTATTTTAAAAAGAAATTAATTGGTATATACTAACAGTGTAAAAAATTTTACACTGTTAATCAATGACGATCATGTATCCCGTTAAGTCATACTGAAAATTTTAAGTTAATTATATAACATGACAGAATGATATATTTCTATTAGATGACAGTGTAAAATTATTTTACACTGTCAATGCATACCAATTAAATTCTTTTTAAAATGGAGGTATATATATATATATATATATATATATATATATATATTAAACATAGGAAAAAGCCATCTCACTTATTTTCTTCTTAATCAGTTGGCGTGTTTTTTTTATTTTAGTCTCTACAATTATTTTTCTTTCTTAGTTATTATATCTCACTTTTATGATGGTTTGAGTCCCTAAAATTAAAATCCGCATCTGCGGATTTTGCCTTTAAAGGTTAAAACAAACACAAAATGTGAGATATAAAGACTCAGACAAAAAAAAATTACAAAAATCAGAATAAAAAAATTGCTAACGTACATAGACCAATAGACTATTTAAGCCTTAAAATAATATCTTTATTCATTTAAATTGATAAAATATATTAAAACTATAAAATTTCAATATCATAAAAATTAAAAATTATGAATTAGCAATAAGCTCGCATCAAATTAATAGCAGAAACGATGAAATGCATACAAATGTTAAAATAAACTAAGTGACAAGAATGCTTATGTCTTGGAATTTCATTGGTTAAAGATAGTTTGTTTGATAAAGAAGTTAGAAAGAAGGAGCGTGATTTGATTGTTATTTTTAATGATTATTAAGGTCTAGTTACTAGTCACAAGAAAGAGGAAAAATTAGAAATTTTCATAAACTGAGACAAATCTGAGATCTTCAATAACTCAAGGACTAAAAAATAAATTATTTGTTACGATTTTGGTATGGTGGGACATATAAATGAATTACTGGTTGCTCAAAAGATAATATTCAGGAAAAAATATGAAGACAATGAGAAGAAAACTGACAAAGCTAAGACAACAATAGCACGTTATAATGATGTCTACATTGTTTATGATGATAATTCCATAAACCTTGCATGTCAAGATTCAACTTAGATTAATGATTCAGGTGCCTCATACCATAATACATACGCATAGGCGTGATTGCTTCTCATCTTATAATGTTGGTGATTTTTGAATGGTAAAAACGAGAAATGAGGAAGTTGGTGAAATTGTTGGTATGATAGACGTTTGAGTTTAAACCAATGTTAGATGCAAGTTTAAATTGAAGAATGTGAGACAAGTTCATGATATTCATCTCAACTTGATTTGTGTCAAAGCCTTGGATATAGAAGGTCAACACACTTACTTTGGTAGTGGTGGCATATGTAAGATCACCAAAGGGACACTAGTGGTAGAAACTGAGAAAATCCCCGCAATTCTTTATATAGTGCCTGTAAAGCTATGACATACACGCCTTGGTCACTTGAGAGAGAAATGACTAAACATTTTTGCAAAGAAAAATTTTCTTCTAGTGAAAGGTACTCTAAAAATAGTCGACCGTTAGTATAATTCCAAACATAACCACACTCAACGGGACTTGTGCCTTACCGTGTAAACATGATTAATGCATAGCCGCGTCTAGTTGATTCTACAAAAAATACTTACAGGTACAATTGAAAACTTGAATGCTTAAATCCAAACTCATGCCTCATCAGTGAAATTTTAACATACACACACATCAAAGTGAACCAATACTTTTTTTATACAAGTACGTTCTAATCACGGCTATGTCCGACTAGCTCGACATCTCGCCCAGACAACGTGTACATCTTAACCTGACACGTTCACAAACAAAGCAGCCATACATGGCCCTTCGAAAGATTTGAAGTTATTGACACTTTAAGCAAATATTATTTACTGCTCTCTATAGCAAAAAAATTGTGCAAACTACCAGGCTCGGAAGCAAACCCTAGTTCTCCCTAGATTTCAACTAGCTATAAAAAAGAACAGTTGAAAAGAGCACAATACAAAACCAAAAAGCACATGCACGCGAAAAGTATAAGTATAAATAACATTAAATGTTGTTTACATACAGAGGCTCGAAAGCTTGAAAAAAATCTTACAGGGGAAGTATAAATTAAGAGAAAGCGGAATAAAAAGACCCTCAAACATCAGCGCCTGGCTTCGAAGCTCTTGGACTACTTTTGGCATCTTCTTTAGGGACCGCTGTGAAAGGATTCAGCTGATCAGCAGAGACAGAAAAGTCGGGGCAAAGCTCTCGCGCCTACTCCAACATTTGATCCCAGACCATACACACGTCTTCCATATCCCGCTGATGGGATTCCTGAGATCTCTACCATGCAGCAGCCACCTCCTCCTCATGGTCTTTCAAAGCATTAATATGGTCATGCTTTTTCTACTAAAGAACTTTTCGATCTTCTTCAAACTACTGGCACGCCTCATCCATTTGTTTAGAAGCCTTCTTCTAATGTTCCTCTGCATCAGCAAGAGAAGTTGCCAACTTAGTTATCTAAGCAGCTAAAGTAGATGGACGATCGTACAGATCTACCTTTTCCTGCAAAGAGTTAACAGACTCAACTTTTGCCTGCAAAATGGCCAATTCCTTTTCAACTTTAGAATTGCCCCGCTCAAGGGCCTCACATTTCTCCTTCGGCTCATCCCGTTCCCTAGAAAGGTCGTCATAACCCAGTACATCGTCCTAGCCAGCAGTTACCTTAGAAACCAGTGATCTAGCACTGAACAAGGTATGTGAAACATTTGCAAAAAGACTGCACCGATGAATTTCAAATAAGCTTCGTACAAATCCATGTCCTCATTAGCCACACAGCAACAAATTCCTCGGGGGTGCCTGGTAACTGAGACAGAAGAATGGTAGGAAGTCGAAAGAAAGGAGTGAGGACCTCCTTCTCTGCACCCTCCAACAAGCAAGCCCATTTGGAAGACCCTTCTTCAACTAGAGTCAATGGGCTATCACCCCGAGTCCTCTTGATAGGAGAAGGGGAAGACGAAGGCTCGTGAATAGAAATACTTATCGTCCCAATAGTCAACTATTCCACCCTAGGAGTTGTACTCGGGATAATAGCCGCAATTATTGCCTGAGCAGTCACTACAGCCGACACCTGAACCCCCAGAGCACGAGTAGAAGCATTAGCAAGAGCCATCTTCATATTTCCATATAAGCTGATCGTAAGACCTTGATCCTTGGTGAGTTTAAGAGTCTTCTACAACTCTTCCATGTTATCTCCAAGTCACGGGTAACGCTGTTAGACTAGTACTTCAAGAAACCGATCTTGCAAAAACGGGTGAGTACCACCAGGTCTGAAGACAAACAAAAAGTAAGATGAGCCCCAGAAGTGACAGGTTTCACCAACATGAAACGTTTAAGAAAATCACCCTAGTCAGTGGTGAAAGGACTGAGTCAAGGCACGTAGGGACAAAGAGAAACCAAACCTTGATCCATGATATCATCATGAGAAGTATGGGCCATAGAAAAAAGATTAAAAAATAGATCTTGAGACAGTTTCCAAGACTTATGCTCAACGCATAATTAAAACACCTTCATATTAGCCCAAGCTCTAGGATGAAGTTTCAAGGGGGCAACTTTCAAGAGATCCATCATGGCCACTTTGAAATAAGAGAAGTACAAACATACCACCAACTCGGTGAAACGACATTCATACAGAGGAACCGAACAACCCTCAAAAGAGCTACATATCTTTTTCCCTTGAGCAAATGGGAAAATCAACCAATCAGAGAGATTTCCAACCAAGATGTCAGTTTTTGCTACAACCTTGGTGGTATTCAAGACCGATGGAGTCCAACCACGTCATTGGCTACCTAGTGATATCTATTGGCATTAGCCAATTCTACTAGCTGGAGTCCCTTGCGTTCCCAAACATCAGCTTTTTAATGATCGCTAGGAACATGATCACTCACTCCTCGATACGTATTAACAAAACTACCGACACATTTCCTTCTCTAACGGGAAGCTTCTATTTTTGCCTCGGTCAAGACAGGGGGAGACATTGACTTCTCTACGAGGTTTTCACTACTATTAGGTTTCTCTAGAAATAAAGTCTCTAAAGAATCCCTAAACGGAACCCTGTCTAAGAGAGATTCTCTAAATGTTCCTTCCATTTACGAATTATCAATCAAAGGGATAATCTCTGATTTAAAATCCCCGCTGATAGAGAAAAAGGAATGCGATTCAGTCTGCATTCCTCTTCTCGAAAAATTACCCTCTAAATCACTCTCGATGATGATAGGATTATCGTTCATCGTAACAAAAGTACAATAGGTATTAAAATGACAAGCTGAAAGGAAGGAAAAATACCTCAAAATTTAAGGTGGGAAGTAGTAAAGCAAGGCAGAAAGCCAAAAGTCTAAGCTTTATAGCTTTGAATGGATATTAATGGTTACTCTAGTAAAACGCTCTTAGAGAAGAGGAACAGACTCAAAGGAAACAAGGGAAACTTAGTCGACAAGATTGCGAAAAGGTTTCTCCACATTCTCTATATCCCTATATAGACAAAGACAATTCTCCGGGTCGGATTGAAAGTAAGAAGAAAGTGTGGATCAATGGTCAGATTTCTCCTTGGAAATACATCTCAACTCAAGTTCACTTAGGTGTATAATAAGTTGCATCACGCCACTCCGCACCTTTTCAGGTCACGCATCAAAGGAAAACAGTGAAATGTTTCCTTGACGAAACTATATTTAATGCTCACATATTCACTATACTTTGGCAAAACCAAAGCAGCGCATGTCACCCGACGTTTGGACAACCCTTTTCAAGGGCAGACCACAAATATTAAAAGACTCCCCCAACTTCCAGAGTGTCCGACGAGTCTTGGGGGGAACTGTTTTGTGCCGACCAAAGTCCCAGGGACCCACTGCTCCACGTTGGCCAAAGGCCCAATTATTCCACCCGCTCCATCAAGCTCAAGGTATAAATACATTCACAAAGGGTTTTTCATGTACACAATATGTAATCTCCACTTCTATTACAATTATATAAAACCGTAAACTGACTTGGGCATTTTAGTGCTAACCATGCAAGTACCCTCCTATGAACCATCTATCGGATATTAGCAATGTCGATTCAAGATTGGCACCGATCAACGATGTTGATTCAAGACTAACACTTCCAGTATAAGAAGCATTATGATGGCAACCTTCGATTCACGGTGTCGCATCGCAGAATCAGCGATGAAGCTTTTTCTGTCGTAGCTTCCATGATTTACTCCATTTCTGGTTTCGCAACGAAATAAGATTTACTAAAATGGCACCGACTTTATCCCTATAATTTTTAGTGATAGTAAAAAAATGATGATATAAATGCATTTACATATGGTTTTTAAATTGTCACTAAAAAGTTGTTAGTTCTTGTGGTTGGCTGAAATTTTGTTAAAACCAATGTTAATGTCATGGTTGATGTTGCAACATGAGCTTCTAACATTTTTGATATGGAGAGGCAACATTCTGGTTTATTAAAGTTGTAAGGGCTGCAGCTGTGTGCTGATGTTACACCCGATGTCGTGACATCAGTAGTAAACATCAGGTCTGAGATGATTAATTAGGGCTGCGCGTGGATCTGGTGTAATGAGATATTCTGCTGAAGAAAATCAGAGATTGCAGGCGAAGATCAAGGGGGAGATATATTCTGTTGCAATCAGTTATGAAGATTAGTTTGGTACTAATTTAATGCATAAAGATATGGAGAATAATTAGAATTAATTATTGAAGATTTAATTGAAGATCTATGTAGTAGCAGAATCTTTTACAGATTTGTAGCAGAAGATTTGTTGTGATTTAAAGGCCCAAATCCAGTTGGGAAAAAGTTATAAATAGAATGCTTGTAACCTAGAATAGGCACGGGTCCAAGATGTAGATCGTTAGGGCTTTGTCTAAGTGAACCACTCGAGTTGTGAGATGGTCACTGTGTAATTACTCAGAAACCTGTAGGTAATGAGTATTGTATTGTTCTTGGAGGAAGCTTTGAAGCAACTCCAATTGGTGTCGTGTAAGTATGTCTTCTAAGGTTATGTGTTAGAAGAGTGTTGGAAATCAAGCTGTTGATGCAGTGGCGGAGATGTTGACTGCTAGACATCATTGCGATGATAGGAAGTGAGATGGAGTCTCTTATCTAGGGAGGACTTAGATAGAAGGGTCATTGAGTAGTGATTGAATTAGGTAGATTGTCAATTGGTTTGTTGAGTCTGTAATTTGATACTGCTAATAGTGGACTTCCTTCCTGGCTTGGTATGCCCCCAGATGTAGGTAGTTAGACCGAATTGGGTGAACAAACCTTGTGTTGATTTTCTGTTACTATTATTGCCTTGTTCATACAACAGATTGCGATGTTGTGACATTGCACTTGACATCACACATCTGTACCAGAATTTCAAAAGTGTTGTGTTGGTATATATAAGCTTATGATAGATTAATGTATATTTTAAAACTAGAAGAATCGTGATATCATTTTTACAAACCTAAGGAGAAGTGAGTGTAATTTTTCCTTAATATTTTCACCATTAACTCATCGTGTCTTGAATTAAGTTTAACATGGTTATTTTAGACCATTTCTTAATACACCACCCAAGTTTCTTATACACCACGTGAAATTATTTTTTTGCCCCCCAGTTCCGGATGTGCACATCCGGACACGCTGTTTTTTTAAAAACGTTGCCTTGTTCTGGATGTGCAAATCCGGAATGACAAATTACGCTTATTCCCGGTTGTGCACATCCGGAAAAATGGCTGAAACTTAAAAACGGTATAATAATAATATATTTATTTTAAGAAATAATAATATGTATTTTTAAAGAATAACGATCAACAGTAAAACATTACTTCTTTGACGTTATCCAAACTCCCAAATCTATTCTCGAAGATTGTAGGACAAATCAAGATAAACAGTAAAACATTACTTCTTTGACGTTATCCGAACTCCCAAATCTATCCTCGAAGATTGTAGGACAAATCAAGATCAACAGTAAAACATTACTTCTTTGACGTTATCCAAGATAAATGGCAGCAGAGTCGACACAAAGTTGGTGGTACTCCTATTACCACTTGCAGAACCAATGGACTGACTTTGGGTCACAAAATACAGAGGAATTGTTTCTGCTCAGGTTCATTGCGAGGAGATAATTTAAGATCTCTTTAAAATAACAGTGGGTCCTTAGAAGGGAAATCGGCCCGCTGGAATGATAAGATAATTTTGTTAGATTTGTGTATTCCTCATTATAGGATAATTCAGGGAGTGGCGTGTGGCTTTCTATAAATCAACTGGGTTTAAGCCTAAAAGGATTATATTTTACAGGTTCGCGTTGGTTTTTTCTAAATGATACATACTGATTTCTATTGATGTATATGTATATATTATAACTTGTATATTAATTATACAGTTCCTCCTGCTTATTATGCACACATGCTAGCTTTTCGCCCTCGATACTACATAAGTGAAGTCGAAAATTCTGATTCGAGTTCTGCAAGTGGAGAGACTCCAACCCTAGAGTTTGTTATAACTTCTGATGACATTACTGCTACTGGTGCACCAGCCACATTACTTATTTTCAATAACGAAAAGGGTTTATCTCCGAAAAATATTGAGTCTATCTATAGTGTTGGAGGATCAACAAAGAAAGATAACAGGAGCAGTGGTTACACTAGAGAGAAAGGTACATTCTCAACGAAGAACAAAGTTTTCTAGAGTTGTATTTACAGTTGACAAATCTCAAGGTATTATTTTTCCAGTATTGAAAAAGGTTAAGACTGGAGACTGCTCTTGGTTAAGTGCGGGTGCAGATGATGTCACTTTAGAACTTAAAGCACCTCTACTTGAAAGTGTTTACATAAGACAAAATTCTAAGTCACTGACTCGCGAGCCACGTCTCTGCAAATGTTGAGCCTGTTTCTCTAATTTTTGTCTTATTTAGACTTTATTTTATTACAAATCATTAGGGAATATTGGAATTCAACCATGAGCTTCTTAACTCTGCTGCTGTGCCAGATTGTTTGACATCCACTCTCCAAGTTGTGAAATTTGGAAATGTCAGTGGAGACGAGCATGAGCTTATATTAGCTAAATATTTAATGGAAAATGGTACAGTGCTTGAGAGGATGAGTTTCTCCTTTGCTAATTCAACAAACAACAAATACAGTAGCCTTCGAACTAATCCCTTCTCGCTCCCTTCATTCGAATGTATATTAACTTGCGATGATATATTAACGTATGCGACCAATCGACAAAACCGATTTAAAAAAAAAAAATAAAGTTATGCTATTTTCCGGATCTGCAGTTCCGGAATTTAAAAAAATAAAGCTATACTATGTTTTCGGATGTGCACATCCGGAAAATATCAACGTTTTTTAAGAAAACGGTGCGTCCGGATGTGCACATCCGAAATTAGGGAACAAAAACGAAATTTCACGTGGTGTATAAGAAACTAGAATGGTATATTAAGAAATGGTCTTATTTTATTTCTATGTTTCTATGTTATCATTAAGAAATGGAGAGCTGTGTTTTTACAAGTACGATGTCGGTTTTGGTGAATGGGGGGACGACTAAGGATTTCAAGGTGGGAAGAGGATTGCGTCAAGGCGATCCTTTGTCTCCGTTTTTGTTCGTAATTGCAATGGAAGGATTGACGGGGTTAGTTAATAGATCAGTGGAGCTTAACCATTTCAGAGGCTTTCATTTCGACGAGGATAATTCGGTGGATGTTTTACAGTTCGCTGATGATACTATCATTATGGGGGAAGGAACAGTTGAAAACATTTGGAGCATAAAGGTTTTGTTGAGGGGATTCGAGATGATGTCGGGTCTTAAAGTCAATTTCAGTAAGAGTAAGTTGGTAGGTGTGAACGTTCCAGGATGGCTCATTAATGCTGCCTCAACCTTCTTGTCTTGCAGTGTAGATAGCCTGCCATTCAGATTTTTAGGCGTTCCGGTTGGTGACAGCCCTAGGAAGAAGTCGTTGTGGAATCCCTTATTGGAATCCTTGAGAAGGAAGCTAGCGGTTTGGAAAGGGAGACATTTGTCCAGTGCTGGCAGAATTGTCTTAATAAATGCGGTCTTGAATGCCATTCCAGTTTATACTCTGTCTTTTTATAAACCTCCAATTTCGGTTTTGCGTGAAATTAGAAGAATCCAAAGTAATTTTCTGGGGAATGGGAAAGAAGGTTTAAGAACTATCCATTGGGCTAGTTGGAGTGATATCTGTAAACCGAAATCGTTGGGAGGTCTAGGCATAAAAGATGTAGATATGATCAATAGAGGTTTGTTGTTAAAATGGAAGTGGAGAATCTTAAAGGAAAGGGGAGCAATTTGGCAGAAGTTGTTACGGTATCGTTACGGAAATATTGATGTTAAGGTAGCAGCTGGAGGAAAAACAGTGGTGGGAAAGAGAGACTCTATCTGGTGGAGAGATATGGTCATCAATGATTTACCGGTGCAGTCGAACAAGTTTTTTTCTAACCTTTTTCTTTGCAGGCTTGGCAATGGGCAGTCGATTTCTTTCTGGCATTCGAATTGGCTGACGAATCAATCCTTGAAAGAAGCTTATCCATCCTTGTTTGAGGCGGCATTCGATCAACTCGTATCGGTCCATAACGCTGGGTTTTGGCAGGATGATTGCTGGACTTGGAACTTTGCTTCTATTATTCGAGGTTGGGATGACTTGGGGGACGTTATCAGAGAGGATTTCAGGGAACAATTCCAAGATTGCAGCCCGAATCAAGTTTCTTCGGACACTTTTGTATGGTCTTTAGTTGAATCTGGTGAATTTACGGTGAAATCTTGTATGGAGGTCATGTTCATTAATCAACAGCCGGCCAGATCAGATGCTGTCGTTCTGCAGGCCTTGAATTTCATTTGGAACATTCCGGTGCCGTCCAAGGTTCAGTTCTTCGGGTGGAGATTTCTGATTAATAGGCTTCCTACTAAAGACCAATTGGTCCGTAGGGGGATTTTGTCCAACCCGAGAGATTTGGCGTGCGGTTTCTGCTTTCGTTTCGATGAAACTCTGTCTCATCTTTTTCTTCAGTGCAGTTTCTCTACACTGCTATGGGATAAAGTGAGGGGCTGGATTGGTGGGGATTTTGAGCTGACAGTCCAAGAATTGATGGAATTTCCTTTGTTTAATCACAAGGTTAAGAGTTTAGCGGACAGGAAGACGGTGGGGGTGATTTGGATGGCAACAGTGTGGAGTTTATGGTTGATTCGTAACGACATTCAATTTAATGGAGCAATCTTAAGTTTTGATGAGGGCTTGTCGGCTATCATTTATCGGCCGTGGACTTGGGTGGGCCTTAAGAGGTTCCAATCTTGTTGTATTAATTTTTATGATTGACATGTTTCTCCTCTATTGAGTTGTAGATGGAAATAGGATTTTTTCTCTGCTGTTTTCTGTTGTATTTCTCTGAGTATTTCTCTTGCTCAATCAATACAAATTGCTTATCAAAAAAAAAGAAGAGATGAGAAATGAAAAGGAGGTTATCAAAATTGGATCTTCTCTTCGTGTATCAAGCATGTGCTTGATTTTACGGTGAAAAAATTGTTTTTTAATTAATAGATTTTATAAAATTGATTCTACCTAAAAGATAATTGAAGATAAAATCGGTTATGTTTGAATAAATTTATTTAGAAATTAAAAAGTAAATTTCAATATAAAAATCAGATATAATCTCAAAAGCTAAAAGTTATCCCTTCAAGTAAAATAAATTTGAAAAGTATAGTCAATTATACTTCAACACCTCAACACCATTCAAAAATCAATTCTACCCTCAAAAACTGATTTAACTATTTCAAAAACTAAACAAAACATACATTAAATGGTTTTTAAACGGTTTATGCATAAAGTTTAGATGATACCTTGCTCGCGGCTGCACATCTATTTGATTCTCCTTTGATACTTCATGGGCTGATTCGGGTGTGATAGTGGCCATGGTATGGTGTCCATTGTAGTGCAAAACTTTCAGAGCAGATTGTCGGATCCAATCATGCCCCAAAAGGGTCCCTAGTTCATTACCTTTTGCAATCGGGATCATGTATGTGTCATTATTCATCAAAAATATATCGGCTGAAAAAGATCCATCGTAGAATTTGGACTTATTCAAATTGCTCTCCAATGTGTCCATATCCCTACTCTTCTGCCTATAAAGTTGGGAGGAATTGTCAATTAGATCCTCCAACTGAATGAAAATGCCTTTGATTGCTTCCCCCAATCTCCTCCATATGGTATTTGCTTCATTTTTTAGAGAGACGCTGTACTCATCACAAAATACCGACTCAATTTCTGGAATTAGGCCACGAAATGTTTCAAACATCTCAATCATTTTAAACAAACGCTTTGGAGAACGGCTTCCAGTGGCAATGGAGTTGGCGAAATTCAATAGTTGAGCGGTGGATCCACTAGAAATCTCCACGAAGGAGGAATCAGCTGTGGTCGAGGATCCGAAGAAGATGCGATCGCATAGTCGTCTCTCGCCAGGTAAGAGTATCTTGAGAGTGACATTGAAAGCTTTAATCCATTTCTCAATCTCAGCTTCCAGGTTTTTCCACGGCATATTGTTGACATCCTCGATGCTGAGCTTCTGTAAGCCGAAAAATGTATGCATTAGGCACTCATTTAAGCATTCCCTACGGCAATTGATGTACACGTCAGAAAAATCTTTCTCAAATCCAGAGCACATCATAACCATCGCTGTTTCCTCAAGGCCTTTGACGGTTTCTGGCTTCAGTGCATCCATTAAGTAGTTAGGGTCGGTCACCACCAATTCAGAGTATTCCTCAACATAATTTGTTACATGTTTCAACACCATTTGAATGAAATTTGAATTTTCGCGCCGAAGCGCAGTTACAAATGTCTGGAGTTGTTCCATCATACTACTAATATCAGGGGTAACCACCAATTGTGGCGAACCAATGCTACTGTTATTGCTAGTATCACTAGCAATTTCAGTACTGGTGAGTAGTAGAGAATTGATAGAAAGAACCACCGAGTTTCCGTCTTGGAGGTCAGAGTACTGATTATTTGCTCCAGCATCTATAGAAAAAAATGAAGAACGGAGAATAATAAGGGAGTAGCTGAAAGCTGCTCCAACAATAAATAACTGCAATTTAATCTTCATGAGTAGCACAATTAGACATCCGAGGAAGAAATAGAGAAGATCGATTTCAAATCCGAAGTGAGTTTGCCTAGACAAACTGAGAGACATGATAGCAAAGGAAGCACATGAAATGAGACTATATGCATCTGGTTTTCCATTCACTACTTTATCAAAGAAAAAGGAATAGGCGGAGGTGATAGCCAATACCAGAAATGCTGTATGAGCTTTGAACCGAAGACTTGTAGAATGTTGCAATAATTTAGCAAATAAAATTACCAGGCAGATGACGAAGCTAAAAACAGTGTAAAGAACAATCTTCAAGAGATTCCAATTTCCAAAGAGATAGTTGAAGGAAGAGCTGAGAGCATAACAGAGCAGTCCAACAACAGCTGAAGCAAAGCCTACAAACCTCCACACTTTTGGCTGCATCACCCATATCCAAATTTGGAAGAGAATATGTGTCATTTTTTATCGGTTGTGCAAAAATTGGTTTCACCGACGGAGTGAGAGTGAGACCAACATATTTGCCTTTGGGTGGGAAAAGCTATATCTATTTAGGCTTAAATTTCAAAGAAGCTTATCGTATGATTTGAATAATTTAGATATTTTGATGAGATAAGTTTTCCATCAATTCTCTCCACATCTTTACTCTAAGCCTTAGAATTTATTTCATATATTTTCGAATGAGTTACGAGGAAAGTTCCAACCCAACCCTATAAAAGTCTCGTCAACGGTTAACAGTTCAGTCAATGATGCTCCTACTTTTTTTTGTCTCTTTATATCATTAATTGCAGGATTAATTTCCATTTTTGTAATAATTTAATTGAAAGAGACTTAAAACGTAAAAGAATTTTACATAATCAATTAATTTTAAAGGTTGAAAATTACGAATGATTTGATTTTTATTTTAATTATTTATAAAATAATATAAATAAATGATAGTGATAAATTGATGATATAAAGCATTTTACATTTTTGTGTAATGATTAATTTCTTTTTGTAACATTTTTTATTTTTTATGATGAGTTGATTTTATAAAAAAATTTAGAAGAAATACTTAAAGAAATACATCCATATTTTGATATATATTTGATAGCTTAAAATTGTTTTAAAAAACAACTTGATATTATATGCTAATAAATCATATTTTCTTTTATAAAATTTTTAAATATTTTAAACAAGTATCAAAATATAAACAAGGCCATCAAAAATCTTTTACTTCAAATATTTTTAAAAATTAACTCCCAGAGAGATCATTAATGTAATATCATCTCTTTGTCTAACTATAAACACTGTTTCGAAGAAGAAAAATTTATTAAATATAAACACCCTTTCGAATTATTAGATGCAATTGGTACTATTATTAAATAAGGTTAAATATATTTTTAGTTCCTATAAATATGTTATCTTTTAAGTTTAGCCCCTATAAAATTTTTTTTCAAACAATTGTCTTCACAAAGTTTTTTGTCCCTAAATGTGATCCTGCCCGTTAATTCCATGCCAAATGTATATATTATTTCAACGGTGTAAATTTTAATTGTCACGTCCCTAAAAATGAAACACTTTGCGTCTATCCTCTCACTCACGATGTAGGTTTTGCACTCTTTCACGATCTATCTCCTGATCTTGCTTCCGTCTCGATTTGAATCTTGCTCCCACTCTCGATTTTCCTCCCGATCTCATTTCCTCTCAATTTGGATCTTGCTCCAGATCTCGGTTTCTTTTTATTTTGTCTTTTTAGGTTTCTGAGAGGTAATCACATATTTGATTTTGTCTTTCTGAAATTGATTCTTCAATATGTGATTTTGTTCCCTATAAATGTGATAAAGGGTTGTTGTGAAGTTTACGGTTTATCACCTGATCATGGCCCCAAGCCTTCTGAAGTTTACGGTTTCGTCGGATCTATAACCACTATTGTTGCTATAGGTCACGATTAAATGCTAATTACTGCGGCGTTTAGTGTTTAATTTTGTGATTTACTTCCTAATTGTACTATTTTATGACGAAAACGTGTCTCGGTTTCAGTTTTTTTTTTGTTTAGGAAAATTTTTATTAGCACTATTTAGCTAGTGGATTTGGTAATTCTAAAGTGAATAGTTTGTAAAATGAGAAAATCTAAGAGTTAAACTGTTCCGGACTGGACCAATGGTTAGGCATGACCCTATCTACTTCTGCTCCCAGAACGACTCAATTGCCTAAGTCCAGCTGAGGTAGGGCAGCATTTACCTTTCTGCCCCTCTACCAGGCACATGGTCATTTGCTCCTCCCAGGCATTTTTGCCCGTTACGCACGGCTTCTTCACCCAAGAACGGTCATGACGCCTGTGCCCAGAACTACGCCCTTTCCCGTGGCAACGACTAGTTTTGGGCACCTCTGCCCGTCATAACGGCTAGTTTTTGGCAGTTACCTATTCTTCCAAAAACGGTTATTCTGCCCCGAAAATAGGGACCGTTGGCCACGCGCTGGGGGCATTATATAAACCCTCTCATGTGAGAGGGTCAGGTATCCAATAATCATCCTAAGAACACGCTTTGTACTTTCCCTTTTCTCTGACCTTTTCTTACTTGAGCGTCAGAGTGCCTTGCACGTAGACCCCTTCCTCCTCCTCCATTCCAGCATCGCATACGTTCTTCTTGGCCTATCACAGGATCTGATCAACATCCACGATCAGTGGCGCCGTCTGTGGGAATCTTGTTGTACCCGTCTTAACATCCACCTCAGATTCTAAGACCAAAACACATTCTCGGTCCAAAGATTACGATCATGGCTTTCCAAGATCACGTCAAAGGTGCTCACCATCTTTCTGTCCTCCCCGTCAACAAAACTAATGCTGACGGACCCTCATTCCTCCTCGGAGGAGACGCCCGTCATCTGAGAGATGGAGCTACCGCGTCTCCCTCCCCCACTTCTACTGACCATGTTGACGACCAGCCCGTGCTAGCCCTCCAACCCGTTCTAGCTCCACCCAACGCCGACCCCGTCGTGGTGGCCCTCCTTGAAGCAATCAACAAGACTAACCTCCTGATCCTCCAACAAAACGAGAGGATCGGGGCGTTGGAAGAGTCGGACCATCTGAGATCCACCCAGCCGAGGAAGAATCGACGACGATCCAAGAGCCCACAACCCCGGCGGGAAGCTAATCATCGGGGGCGCCAAGAACCAGAATCCCATGCCGTTCGGAAACGCGATCACGTTTCCCCGCAAAAGTAATATTCCCAGGGACACAAAAGAACCCGGAGAAATCAACGTTCACCTCCGGTCAGACCAAAGGGTCGGGCACGCACACCATCACCCCGAAGAAGTCGCCGTCACGAGCGAATCATCCGCTCCTCTTCATAAACCAGTTCCAGCAGCGACGATGAGCCCCACCCACGGCCCATTGTCTCAGGAGATATTGGCTACACGCCTCCCCAAAGGCTTGGAAAAACCCCCCATCTTTGGGCACGTATGACGGAACGACTGATCCAGATGAGCACATCGAAAATCGATGCGATGTTAGACTACCGTGGCGTCTGGAGCGCCATCAAGTGCCGTCTGTTCCCGACCACACTCCGAAAAGGGGCGATGACCTGGTACAAACAACTGCCCAAGGAGTCCATTACCTCATGGAAGCAGCTGGGCAGGATGTTTTCCAGGCACTTTATGGAATCACACCGCCACCCAAAGACTGAAGCCTCCCTTGAGGTCATAATTCAAGGGAAGGATGAACCTCTCCGGACATATATCGAGAGGTTTAACAAAGAAGCTGTGCAAGTCCCCACTACCGACGACATGAAGAAATTTCTGCTCGAATGGGGACTCTGCCCGCATTCAGAATTTTCTAAAGCTGTTGGCCTTGCACCTCCAAGAAGCCTAGATGCCTTCCTCCTCAAGGCGCAGTCGTATATTCAATAAAAAGAAAAAGAAGCGGCCAGCTCCGCCCGGGCCTCCCGCCATTAGGAGAATGCCCGGACCTTTAAAGGCAATGAGCCCTCGACATCCCGTCGAGGGGAAAGAAGGCTCGAAGATCGTCCTCAGGAGTCCCGGGACAACAAGGGGCCCTCCGGCCGGTTCCACGACTATACTCCCCTGACTTTTTCCAGGGAAAAGATTCTCTCCGAATGTGCTAACTCGGACTTTAAACAGGTAGGAGTCCGTTCCCCAAACAGATACCAGCCAAGCCCAACGCCGATAAATCAAAATACTATCGTTTCCATAAGAATCACGGCCACACCACTGAAGACTGCATTCACTTGAAGGATGCCATAGAAATACTGATTAGGGATGACCACCTGAAACAGTTTACAAAAAAGAAAGATGCTCCCCAGCAAGACGCCCAGGAGTCAAAGAAAGTAGAGGAAGATGCGCCTTCCTCAGAAGAAACCAACCTCCAAGTCGCCATGTGTATATCACGACCAGAGGATTTCTACGTTCCAAATGAGTTCAGCGTTTCTGCGTATTTCGTGGCCCACAGCCCCTAGGAAACTTTCCCGTCCGCGATGGTCATCTCCGGAGGGGGATTCAACAAAGTCACCGTGGGATCCAGCAAGGTGACGACGCTCGACAAGGCCCAGAAGGGATCGGTCCCCATCTCCTTCCACCGGGAAGAGCTCCTCGGAGGGTCCCCGAACTCAAGTATCCCACTGCTCGGTCGAGCCCAGATGGCCAATTTTGATGTTCGCAGGATTTTAGTCGACCAAGGCTGCTCGGTCGATATTATGTACTCACAGCTGTTCTCGACTCTCCAGCTGGACGAATCACACCTCACTCCCTACGTGGGTTCCGACCCCCAGGGGTTCAATGGGTCGGTCACGAAGCCCTGGGGGTACGTCGAGTTGATTGTGACCTTTGGGTCCGCAGAGACAGTCAGATCCATTAAAGTTCAGTTCCTGGTAATTGACTGCTCGTCTCTCTACCAGTGCATATTCGGGCGGCCAACTTTAGCCGAGCTAGTAGCGGTGCCATCGACCGTCCATCTCAAAATGAAGTACTACACTTCGAAGAGCATGGTCTCTACATTACACAAGGACATCGAAGCTGCACGACGATGCTTCGAAGCGGCCACCAAGGGACTCAACTCCATCGCTTCCAAGCCGAAGACGTCCAACAAGCCAGCCTTGCCCAGCAACTTAGAGAAAGCCAAGCTAGTGCCATGCATCGACTCCGTCGACCTCGACACCCGCTTCGCCAAAGATGACCAGAAGGAGGTCCAGGCCGGTCCGAGCAGCTCATCCGCCTCAACCAGCAACAACTCCCATCCGATGCGCCCTATCCCGGATGGCGACTTCGAGCTCGTCCTGCTCGGCGAAGATCCTCAGCGGGGAGTAAAGATAGGAACCAGCCTCCCCGATATTGCACGAAAACAACTCAAAGCCTGCCTTCGAGAGAACACAGACTTGTTCGCCTAGAGTACCGTGGAGATGCCCGGCTTAGATCCCGCCATCGCCTGCCATCAACTCACGATTGACCCCGCCGTCAAAGCAGTAGCACAACGTAGAAGGAAGTAGTCTTCGGAGAAAACGGAGGCTGCAGAACAAGTTGTAAAAGACCTCCTCGAGGCAAAATTTATCTCGGAAGCCAAGTACACCACATGGCTGTCCAACGTTGTACTCGTAAAAAAATCTAATGGAAAGTGGCGCATGTGTGTTGATTATACTGATCTTAATAAGGCATGCCTAAAAGATGCCTACCCCCTCCCCAATATTGATAAACTTGTTGATAACTCTGCCGGTTTTAAGCTATTATCTTTCATGGACGCCTATTCGGGCTACAATCAAATACCAATGGCAATGAGCTATAAATAATACACGACCTTCATGACCGAATCGAGGAATTATTACTACAACGTAATGCCCTTCAGCCTGAAGAACGCCGACGCGACCTACCAGAGGATGATGAACAGGGTCTTTTGGGGAGAAATAGGCGACATGCTCGAAGTCTATATGGACAATATGATCATGAAATCCCACGAGGATACCGATCACATGGCCCACTTGAAAAAAGTCTTTGAACAGGTCAGGAAATACCGGATGCGTTTCAATCCAGAAAAATGCGCGTTCGGAGTCCGACCGGGCAAGTTCCTCGACTTCTATCTGACAGAACGAGGAATCGGGGCCAACCCCGACAAGTGCAGGGCATTCTTCGAATTTCTGACACCCAACTTGAAGAAATCCATCCGGTCCCTCAACGGGATGCTCGCTTCTTTGTCCCGCTTCGTGGCCAAGTATGCTCACTATGCCCTCCCCTTTTACAAACTCCTCCAAAAGGAGGCAGTGTTTAAATGGACAAAGGAATGCGACCAGGCTCTCCTCCATCTGAAACGTGCACTATCAGAGCTGTCCTCTTGCGACCAGAAAACGGCGAAACTCTGTATCTGTACCTCGCCTTAGCAACTGAGGCCGTAAGCGCCGCCCTTATCCGTGAGACGTCTGACGGGCAAAAGCCCATATATTTCACCAGCAAGGCGTTACAGGGACCAAAGCTGAGATACCAACAGATAGAGAAGGTAGCGCTGGCCCTCATCAATGCTGCAAAAAGACTGAGGCATTACTTCCTGGCCCACACAATCGTGGTTCAAATAGATCAGCCCGTAAAGCAACTGCTAGGGCGACCCGATATGGTCAGCAGAATGCTCAAATGGTCGTTAGAGCTGTTCGAATTTGACATTCAGTATGAGAGAAGGAAAGCCCTTAAAGCCCAGGCTTTGGTCGACTTCGTCGCAGAGATGACATTCGTGGATTCACCTACCTGCGGAGCACGCAAGTGGACCATTTTCGTAGACGGAGCATCCAACCCTGCAGGGAACGGGGCAGGCATCATCTTGGAAAATGACGAGGGAATCATCATAGTGGTCTCACTCACCTTATCCTTCCCCATGTTTAATAACTAAGCCGAATACGATGCCTTCCTCGCCGGCCTACGCCTGGCCAAAGATCTAGGGGCAGAAGAGGTCGTTATCTGCATAGATTCGCAACTCGTGATGCTTCAGGTTCAAGGGGAATACCAGGCCAAAAATGACAGCCTGTCCGAGTACTTAGCCTTGGTCAAAGAAAAGATAACGAAGTTCGCCGTAGTAGAGGTGAAGCATGTTCCCTGTGAACATAACGTCAGAATAGACGTATTGTCTAAACTAGCAAGCACGAAGAAAAAGGGCGCAAATAAGTCTGTCATCCAGGAGGTGCTTCCTCAACCCAGTATCGAGAGGACATCTCCGACCCTTGACGTACAGGTAATCGGCGACAAGAACTGCTAGATGACCCCCGTTTACAACTACCTCGCTAGAGACGAACTTCCGTCCGACCCCAAAGAGGCCAGCACAGTCAGACGCAGTGCCTACTCATACGTCCTGGTTGAAGATGAACTCTATAGGCAAGGGTTCTCTATCCCATTGCTCAAATGCGTCGAGGAGGAGATGGTCGCCCACATCCTGCACGAAATCCACGAAGGAATCAACGACCAACATCTCGGGGGGAGATCTCTCGCCCGGAAAGCCCTTCGAGCAAGGTACTACTGGCCAACCATGCAGCGGGACGCTAAAGAGCACGTGAAGAAGTGTGACAAATGCCAACGAAACGGGGACATGCACCTAGCTCCACCTAACAAGCTCAAAGTTATGTCCTCCCCGTGGCCATTCGCCTAGTGGGGCCTGGACATCCTAGGGCCATTCGTAGTAGGATCAAACTAGAACAAATACTTAATAGTAGGCGTTGATTACTTCACAAAGTGGATAGAAGAGGAAGCTCTAGACAAAATAACTGCCCTTAACATACTTTGTTTCTACAAACGAAACATCCTCGCGCGCTTTGGCATCCCCCAAGCAATAGTCACGGACAACGGGACACAGTTCACAGACAAGAAGTTTCCGGATTTCGTCGCTCAGCTGGGCACGAAACAACATTTTGCATCCGTCAAACATCCCCAGACTAACGCGCAAGCCGAAGCAGGAAATCGAGTAATCCTTTGAGGCCTAAAGCGAAGGCTGGACGAAGTGAAGAAAGCTTGGGTCGAGGAGCTGCACAACGTCCTATGGGCATACCGCACAACTCCACACTCTTCAACCGGGGAAACTCCTTTTCGCCTGGCCTATGGGACCGAGGCTGTAATCCCCATTGAAGTACACGTACCATCCAGACGGATCGAGTCGCCCCTGGACGAGGAAATGAACGACGAGGCACTAAGAGAGGAGCTCGACCTCGTCGTAGAAGTCCGGTCAGGGGCAGCTCGCCGCGAAGCCTTGTTAAAACAAAAAATTGCCATTCGGTATAACGCTAGAGTAATACGGCAAGAGTTCCAAGTGGGCAGCCTTGTCTTGAGAAGGAACCAAAAAGACTCTCGGGAAGGCAAACTCGCTGCTAACTGGGAAGGACCCTATCGCGTCCAAACAAAAATGGAGAATGAGGCCTATTACCTAGAACATCTCGACGGGGAAGAACTCGTTCGACCATGGAACGCCAAAAAGCTAAAACAATACTATAGTTAAGGCCCTAACTGTTGATTTGCTTCGTCAAAGCAACAAACATAACATTCTGACCACGATGCACACCTAGGTACAAGTGTTGCATACCAGCCAAGGCAGGACCCCGCTCAGGATCGAGCTAGGTCCCTGCCCGACAATGGTTCCTCAACTGAGCCCGCCGTCGTTAGAGTACCATGATAGGTAGAACACCCAGCTCGCGATGGGAGGTTCACGCCGTAAACTCAGACCTCAAACGCGACCTGAGCTCCGCTATCTAGCTCGGAAATTCTCAGGTTGTTCGACCAGTGCCCCTTACCGCCGAACACATCTACGTCGTGCAATTCCCCAGAACTTTAAATAAATCAAAGTGACCCATACGACGAGCACACTCACAAAGATATAACATTTAGCAAAATTAATCAAAGAAATCCATGCGCAAACATACAACATACAAAACCGGCCACCATGACCGGATACATACATTTAATTAAGGTGACCACAAGGGCCACGCATGTGCACGTTACAAGGCAACGAGACCACGCCCCTTCCGAACAAAATACTGCCGAACAAAATAAAATTACATCAAGAGTGGCACACAGGCCAGATACATTACAACAAAATAAAAAGGAATCACTCCTCCACCTGGTCGTGCTGCTCCTAGTTAGGCTCAGGTCGCTGGGTCTCATCTTTCAAAAGTTGGGCGTGCTCATCACCAATGTTGAAGAAGTCCGGAGCAACTATCTTGCCATTCTCAACATGGCCCAAGAAGTTAGTACCCTCCGTGGATATCTGGGTTCACCAGCCGGAGTTGGGCCACGGTGTTGTTAAATGACTCTTCCCCAATGGCGATAACGTCGTCCTCTGCCCGTAGAAGACGAGCAACAAGCTCGGCCCTAGTCTTCAATTCCCTCACCCCTCTGGCTCATCTTTAGTCGGGGCCACTGCAGCCCCCACCTGTTCGACCAGCTCCTCAACAACTTTCTTTTCTGCAACCAGAGTGTCGTTATCCCCCCTCAGCCTGACAGCCTCCTCGTCCGATTTCCTCCTCGCATCGTTGGCAGCCTTGGCCTCCTCTTTGGCCTTCCTCACCGCCTCCTCCAGGGATGATATAGTCGCCCGGGCCTTCTTGAGTTCAGACTCAGAGGAGGAATCCCCCTCAGCTTACACTGTCGTCATCTCCAGGACCGAACCAGCGCAGAGGCATCCTGCGCCAGCATGGCCCTCTTGCTTGGAAGGTTCATGCCTTCGAGCTTGAGGGACTCTGTCCGAGGAACCACCAGGGACGTCCCCTTGAAAAATGTCTTGTCATGGAGGCACGGGGGAAGTTCAAACTTGCCCTTCTCAGCGGCCCGGATGAGGTCCACCAACTCATTGGCCCTGGTCCACTTAAACCTCAGAGCCCTAGGCACCGGAGACCCCTGGGCAGGTGAAGGAATGGGCGAAAGCTCCCCGCAGTAGGTTGGGGAGGATCCACACACTGTGTAAACTGAGACCTAGGGGTGACCGTACCGGCTTTGCCCCTCGCCATAGCATTCTTCACCATTCTATCGTGGGCAGAAGGCATCTCACCTGCAAAAAAACATAACAAACATATTAGCCACCGAGGAAACTATAATTTGGACAAGATAAAAAAGGCTAAAACTACCAAGTAACTTAAAAGTATTTGTAGGGGTCTTACACTCCAGAAGCACCTTCGTATTGATGTAACGATACTCCACTCTCTGCCCGCCCTCCTCCTCAAAGATAGGGTTCCCCTTCTTCGTCCAACACTCCACGGGCCTAAAAGAGTTAACATAGTTGACCAGCGCCTCGTAACAGGCTATGTCTTGCTCGTCCAGCATATCTGGCTGGGCAAGATAATGGCCAGTACCCCGAGTGAAGTGACTCCCACTCTAAGGAAAAGGAAACTTAAACACCCTATCCGCCAGCAGTTTACCTTCCTCTTCATACATATCATTTCTCTCCTCGTCCGTCGACACTGCCCAGGCATATGTGGTATCTTGAGTTTTCTCAGACACCGGCTCGATAACGTAGAACCTCTCTTTGAATGTCCGGATAGACTCTGAGAAAGACTTAAACAGTTTTCTTGGCTGCTTCAGTGAGACCCAGTCGTACCTCTTCCCTAAGACCTGCCTTTGGAGGTGGAAGATGGTAAAGAACAAAGGCTTCGTAGCTCATATCTTCAGGAACTCGCAAGTCAGCTCAAAGGCGCGGATAAATGCCAACGAATTCAGATGCAGTTGTGACTGGGCTAGATCCAGATGAACGAAGATAGATTACTGGAAGTCAATAAAGGGCAGCCTCAGCCCTATTTCCTTGAAAGCAGACTCGTACATTATGAACCTTTCCCTGTAGTCCGTGCATATACGATCGTCTTGATTGGGGAATTGTATCTTCCACTCCCCCTCTGGCCCTACATCCGTAAAGACATCCCCGGTATAGGACGCAAAAGTAGACACGTGCTCGGCAGGCTCCGCTACAGTCCATTCCTCTGCGGAATCTTGCTCAGGATCCTCCCAGACTTCACTAGGGGCATTTGAAGCCTCAATATCGCTACCCTCCGAGGAGCTCTCCTCGGACGAGTCTATGAGAATCTCTTGCTCGGGCTCGTGCGCCATCTCGATCACCTAAAACGCAGAGGACAAAAGTGAATGCAAAATCAAATCCACCCTTCCACCGCTAGTCAAATGAAAGGGCGCGCGAAGGGCCGATGACGGTATCCCCGACCTAAGCCCTAAATAAAAAACACAAGGGTCTCTCGCGAGAAGATGCCCGGGGACAACCCCTCATGTGCTTACAAGAAATCTCCCCGACTCACTACCCAGTTTCTGTTTGAAGCTCCACCGAAAAATTCATATGTTCATCAGAAAATTCATTAGAGCACCAGAAAACTGGGTAGCTTCACCAGTTACGCCTGCGCCATCGTCGCGATAGCACCGGAAAGTGTCTAAATCTAAGCTCTTTAGGGAGCCCCGGCGACCACATCAACAGCAGAAGATAGCCAAACCACTGTCTGCCACCAACAGACGTCGGAAAGACACAACAGTCCCACCTAAGTTTAACCTAACCACATGCACTCTAACCAAACAGAAATGAAAAAGCTAGAGATTAAGAAGGAAAAAGGTAACTTACGTGGTCGAAGAAAGTGTGGAGGTTCGAAGAGCTTGCTCGAAGCTACGTGCGGCAGCTGACGCGGTGGCTGACGGCGGCGACGGACTGAGAACTCTGAGAAGAACGAAGAAAGAGAGAGAAGCAAAAATGCAAATCAACAGCTCTCCCTTCTATATATACAGTATGGGAGCACGTGCACGAACACGCGCAGCTAGGGGCATCATCATGACCCTAGCCTAGCCATCATGACGCAGTTAATGCTGCACAAGGCTAAAGCCACACGTGGCGTCACGCCTCTTTAAAGTCCCTCAATTGTTGATCTTTCCTCAGACAGGGTAGCCCGAACAACGTTACGTATCCCGCGGGCACTATAACCCCCGGGCATCCAAGGACAATCACGTCTCGTCGACAAACAACGGCCCCTACAGAGTTCCCCGGGGCCGCGAGCTATCCTTAAGTCATCACTTCCTTGCTCAGGAGCAACGACTTAGGGGATCCTGTTACGGACTGGACCAATGGCTAGGTATGGCCCAATCTACTTCTGCTCACAGAACAACCCAATTGCCTAAGTCCAGCTGAGGTAGGGCAGCATTTACCTTTCTGCCCCTCTATCGGGCACATGTGGACAGATGAATCCCAAGGTCATTTACTCCTCCCCGGCATTTCTGCACGTTACGCACGACTGTTGGTTGCAGAATAGGGCAAGCAGCAAAAATATTTATTTTCGGGAGAATTCCCTCCGGGATTTATGTCGTGTCCACAGAGATCGGTTCGAGGGAAAGAATGTCGTTAAACAGTCTCTCGCGTTAATGAGTTTGGGTATAAATGGTTTTAAACATAAAATCAGAAAAGTAAACATTAAAACATAAAACAAATTCATTCTTCAGCAAGACAAACTTTTCCAGCATGCACATAACCGACTCCTCACAAACTTAAACTAACAGACCAGTTATACTCAACCTACAATACTCCTCAATATCACCCAGCATCACTCACAACACAGGTTATGTCTAACGCAAAGTTGAGAGAACAACCGTGTTACCATTGCCGATACTTTCGCACGCTAGCTCAAGGCACGGAGGCATTAAGATTCGACGCCTATTGAAGATTGTTAGCTCTTAAATCTATCTCTAGAGTCCAGAAACTAACAGATAATCATCCCTAATCGAAGTTTGCGAGGATTATCTCTAAAGCAACTCAAACCCCGCGCATAAAGCATAAATTAGAGGCAATCACCATTAAAGATTTGTAAAGTAAGTTTTATACAACGCCATGGGCGACAAATATACATGAGATCATAGTCAATACATATACAAAACCCAACAAAGAAGAAAAATACTAAGAAAAAGAGAAATGAACCAAACATCTCGTGGTTTATCAGAGCCGATCGACGATCAATCCACCCCGGTTCATCCGTATGCAAGCTTCCATGTTGTTTTTTATGCTAATCTATTGAAAAATGAACTTTGATGGAGTTGGAGCAAGAATCCCCAAAACCATAACCTAAAAAGTGACTGAAATTAACTATATACAATTACAAATCTGTCACGTTCGCTTTGCGAACGAATCATTCGCCTAGCGAACCTCAAAAAATGGCACTTAAGTGCCTCTGAAATGTTAAACCACCTCTGCTTTCCTTCGTGAGTTCGCAATGCGAACGATTTATTCGCAAAGCGAATGCTCGCTGCACAGTTCGCAAAGTAAACTTTGGTCTCTTTCTCCTTTGTCCAATTCTGGACACCTTCGCTGGGACCTTCGCCAGTCATTCGCAATGCGAACATTCGTTGTCAAGCTCGTAAAGCGAACTTGACAGCAAACCAGCCCCTTATTTGACCTCAACTTCTGCACCGTAGCTCGGATTGACACACAGTCAGAAGCGCTTGAAAGCTTATTCAATGCTCTTCAAAACAATGGCAAAATCCTCATAATTGAATACCTATAAAAATTAATGGAAAGAAATTAAACTCAACGATATATGCAAGAAAGCGCAATATACACACAAAAACGTAAAGTAAACGTATTTACACAAAAAGTGGGGTTTATTCAACCAAAATTAACACAAAGTATCGATAAGTGCAACAAAACATATACACAAAAATAGGTACAATTTGCACTTATCAAACTCTCCCTAACTTACATAATTGTTTGTCCTCAAACAAGAATCAAACAACTCAACGAAACCGAGTGATAACCAAAGAATCACAAATCCACAAGTTTTGAAAAACGGAAAACAAATGTATGGTTCAAATGAAAAACAGTACACACAAAGTAAATACTTACCACTACACTACAACGGTAACATAGTCACGAAACAAATGCAAAATACAAAAATTCATGCCAAACATTCTAAAACAACACAAGTTCAAATGTGAATCACACCTTGCAAAAACAATCATTGGTAGATGAAAAACTCAAAATGAGGTTCTTTTCACTCACACAACAATCATGCAAACAATAGACTAAATTATGCAACCATCCAAAAATCATATTGAAAATATAAAAGCAAGAATCACAAGGACTTTTCACGGTTGTAGCGTGGTCGGATAAACAAACAAGAGGCAATTTCTAAAGGTAATTGAAACAAAAACTTGCCTAGACCTAAGGGAGTGATCAACTCACAAAAGTTCAAACACCAAATTCCAATCAACTTCTTCCAAAATCCCAAGTGTTACACAACACACAATACTTATTTAGCACAATTATTTGAACTCTTTTTGTTTCCTTTTTCAAGGATTTTCTGTTTCTTTTTTTTTCTCTTTTTTTCTTTTCTTTTTCATATTTTTCTCTTTTTTCTTTTCTTTTTCATCCTCATAGAAAACAACCAATGAGTAAACAATCATTCTCTCGCCAACTTGAATTCAACCACATCATCATGTGAATACTCCATACTTTCTAAGGCAAGGTAAAAATTCATACAACAACATAAAGTTGAGGGTTCAAGAAAAAATAATCAATCAAAATCCATACAAAAAGTAAATTTGACACGCATAGATAAGCATCAAACTCAAACAACATAGATAATGACCAAAGGCTCAAAGGGGTTACAAATTATCACACACTCACTAGGTGAATTGACTATTTGGCTAAGTAGTTGCGCTCAAAATAAAACAAAATGCCTTGATCCTTTTCATGCTTTCATATAATCAACACAAACAAAAGATTAAGCATAATAAAATCCAGTTAAAACAAGAATGTTGGTACTCTGCGCATATATGAACAATGGAAAGCTACCTCATAAAAAGGTGGGAACTAAAGTGATTCACAACAAGAACAAGTATACAAAAGAATGAATGGCATGGAGGTTTGTAAAAAGCCTAAGTATCATGAATATGCTAAAGTCAAGAAAGCGATAAACACATACCTTGGACGTGTACAAAACTTAACAATATCATTACCATACATCCGCAAGTTGAAACGATCAAACTTGGAAAATCACCACAACTTCCTCAAGCTACTCAAAACAAGCTCATTGACAAACGCGAAAACTATTAATATACACAAAATGAAAAACCGGCAAAAATTCATTAAACAAGTTGTAAAGTGAAGATTTGAGAATTTTACGAAAAATCCGAGTACAACTTGTTTAATGAATACTCACCACACTACCTAAACTAAACAACAACAAAAGAAAATAATACACCATGCTTATTTTACGTCATAAGCTCGACGTCTTTACAATGCTTAGCTAGTAACTTCCTTCCTTCATGCCATAGTGATGCCTCACCGCGCAAACCAAAAGCAAGTGCCCTAACCAAACACTTAAACAAACATTACGGGAACAAAATGTATACAACACTTGAACAAACATAATGGAAACAGACAATATATACGACATATACAAAATTCAAAAACAAAGAAACTATCGCAATGCGATTCAATATCAAAACCAATCCTCGACAACGACGCCATTTTGTTGGTTGCAGAATAGGGCAAGCAGCAAAAATATTTATTTTCGGAAGAATTCCCTCCGGGATTTATGTCGTGTCCACAGAGACCGGTTCGAGGAAAAGAATGTCGTTCGACAGTGTCTCGCATTAATGAGTTTGGGTTTAACTGGTTTTAAACATAAAAACAGAAAAGTAAACATTAAAACATAAAAAAATTCATTCTTCAGCAAGACAAACTTTTCCGGCATGCACATAACCGACTCCTCACAAACTTAAACTTACCGACCAGTTATACTCAACCTACAATACTCCTCAATATCACCCAACATCGCTCACAACACAAGTTATGTCTAACGCAAAGTTGAGAGAACAACCGTGTTACCATTGCCGATACTTTCGCACGCTAGCTCAAGGCACGGAGGCATTAAGATTCGACGCCTATTGAGGATTGTTAGCTCTTAAATCTATCTCTAGAGTCCAGAAACTAACAGATAATCATCCCTAATCGAAGTTTGCGAGGATTATCTCTAAAGCAACTCAAACCCCGCGCATAAAGCAAAAATCAGAGACAATCACCAATAAAAATTTGTAAAGCAAGTTTTATACAACGCCATGGGCGACAAATATACATGAGATCATAGTCAATACATATACAAAACCCAACAAAGAAGAAAAATACTAAGAATAAGAAAAATGAACCAAACACCTCGTGGTTTATCAGAGCCAATCGACGATCAATCCACCGTGGTTCATCCGTATGCAAGCTTCCATGTTGTTTTCTAAGCTAATCTACTGAAAAATGAAGTTTGATGGAGTTGGAGCAAGAATCCCCAAAACTATAACCTAAAAAGTGACTGAAATGAACTATATACAATTACAAATCTGTAACATTTGCTTTGCGAACGAATCATTCGCCTAGCGAACCTCAAAAAATGGCACTTAAGTGCCTCTAAAATGTTAAACCGCCTCTGCTTTCCTTCGTGAGTTCGCAATGCGAACGATTTATTCGCAAAGCGAATGCTCGCTGCAAAGTTTGCAAAACGAACTTTGGTCTCTTTCTCCTCTGTCCAATTCTGGACACCTTCGCTGGGACCTTCGCCAGCCATTCGCAAAGCGAATGTTCGCTGTCAAGCTCGCAAAGCGAACTTGACAACAAACCAGCCCCTTATTTGACCACAACTTCTGCACCGTAGCTCGGATTGACGCACGGTCGGAAGCACTGGAAAGCTTATTCAATGCTCTTCAAAACAATGGCAAAATCCCAATAATTCAATACCTATAAAAATGAATGGAAAACAATTAAACTCAACAATATATACAAGAAAACGCAATATACACACGAAGATGTAAAGTAAACGTATTTACACAAAATCTGGGGTTTATTCAACCAAAATTAACACAAAGTATTGATAAGTGCAACAAAACATATACACAAAAATAGGTACAATTTGCACTTATCAACGGCTCCTTCACCTAAGAACGGTCATGACGCCTGTTCCCGGAACTACGCCCTTGCTCGTGGCAACGACTAGTTTTGGGCACCTCTGCCCGTCATAACGGCTAGTTTTTGGCAGTTACCTATTCTTATGGAAACGGTTATTGCGCCCGAAAAATAGGGACCGTTGCCCACGCGCTGGGGGAATTATGTAAACCTTCTCATGTGAGAGGGTCAGGTATCCAATAATCATCCTAAGAACACGCTTTGTACTTGTCCTTTTCTATGACCTTTTCTTACTTGAGCGTCAGAGTTCCTTGCAGGTACACCCCCTCCTCCTCCTCCATTCCAGCATCGCAGACGTTCTTCTTAGCCCATCACAGGATCTGATCAGCATTCATGATCATAAACCAACTTTAATTTTTTATACATGTGCATATAATAACAACTTTTGATTTATTTATAGATAGTTTTGGCGTTACTCACTTTAATATTTAAAGTGTATTCTCACCTTAGAGGTGCTTTGTCGTTAAATTTGTAGTAGTTCCATTTCACTTGTTAGTTAGTTGTCTATTTTTGTTTTTTAATTATTTGTTTTTTTATAACAGTTGAATGCTTACTGTTAAAATTTTCGTATGTGCAGAAACCTATTAGGAAAGGGGTTGCAGGGCCCACACTAATGGTGGAGGTGCTAGGTCGCCGGAAGGTCAATGATGGGGTAAAGTTCTTGCATACGAATCTATGTGGTTTCTTGATATAGTTTATAATATAAACTTGCCCTTGAATTTTCCCGTTTAAAGGTCTGATACAGTTTCTTGATTGAACAATCGTTCTAACACACAAATGTATCTGCATATGTTGGAAGTTGATTTTTTAGAATTTAATGAATCCCCATTGCCATGGGTTTTATAGTTATTTCTTTATTTTTCAGCATATAATTAACTATTTTTCTTGTTCATTTTCATCAAGATTGCTTGTGCTACAGCTGGGGAGGTCCGGGGATGGATAGAAGCATTTGATCATGCCAAGCAACAGGTATTATAAAATAATTAGAGGAAGGCATGCTTGTAATTGCTACCTTCCTAGCCTGATTGAAATTGGAAGTCTATATCTGGGGGAAGCGGGTTTGAATTGAAGTTCCTGTTTCGAAATTTTCTATAGCTTTTCCATTTGTGTAAAGAACTAAGATGTCATGAAACTATTAGGTATATATGAATAACTATTAGACAATTATTTTATCATGTCCAGATATGTCAATATTTTTTTTCTTTCTATTCTCATATCTCATTTGCTTTAAATTCACAGTGCATCAAGCATAACAACATTTGGAAAAGGAGAATCAAGAATCAAATGGCTGAAACTAGTATCTTTGAGTCAAAAACTGCAACAAAAATAAAGTGAAAAATTTGGAACAAAATCTGGTGTGGTTATTAAGTTTTGATGCAGGGTGTGTTATGAGAAAATTGGAACAATACTAACTCTGATGCTTTTTAGATTATATAGAAGTGAAAATTCAAGCATAATACTGCTACTGATAAAGGTAGAATTGTATATAGGCTTTCTTAGTATATTTTTAATTGAAACGGATTGATAATGCATTCTTTGATTTCTAGACTTGTTTCTTTGATAATGTGTAATTATATATATTATTTGGTAAGGTCAAGATAGCTTATATATAGTATATTGTCTTAAAACTTATATATTTAATAAATTTTTAGAAGTGTCAATATATGTCATTTTAGTAATTTCTTCCGACAAGTGCATTTTATGTGACTGAACCTTATGAATGATGATGTTATTAACTGTATCTTAGATATGATATTAATATATAAAAAATTAAAATGAAAACAATTGACATGTGGCATTCATGTCAGCTTTTTTTGCCACATTAGCATTGCCACGTGTATGCCACGTCATAAAAAGTCCACATGGCATGCCACATAAGCTTCCGTTAGTGGAAACTAACAGAAGGGACCACATATAGGGACTGAAAAATTTGTGAGGACTATTGTTTGAAGGAAAATTTTAGAGGGATTAAACTTAAAAGTTGCCATATTTATAGGGACCTCATATATATTTAACCATATTAAATATAACCAGTTGTATGAAAATATTTCATAGTCTCTTTCTAAAGTAAGTGAGTCCGGCAAAATTGTAGAGCTTGTGTTAAGTGTATTGGACCTTTCTAGTTATTGGTTTTAGCTTGTAGGCCCATTTTATTTTTCTATTAATTGTTTGTTATATATTTAGAGGGTTGTAATTGTATTTTGTCATTTTCTAAGAGCTTGAGCTATATTAGCCACAATTTCCTATTTTGTTTGTAATGAGAAAGTTGAATCTTCACAATAATGAGAAAAAATTATTCCATTATGTGCTTCTATTGCATTTTACCTAAATATGGTATCACAACTTATATGCTCTGGTAGCCATTGTGTTCTCTCATGCACATTTCTTATCTTCTCTTCTCATTCATCAATGGCTTCCCATAATTACTTTGATTTTTCCACAAATTCCGCCAATCCCTATTATCTCCATCCAAATGATAATCCAACCCTCCCTTTGGTTTCCCCTCTTCTTGATGCTAAGAGCTTCTATACATGGTCAAGATCGACGAAAATCGCTCTCATCTCAAAGAACAAACATCACTTCTTTGGCAGAACATTCGCCAAACTCTTACCTACCGATCTGCTTCATACCTCATGGACACGATGCAACACAATGGTCCTTGTGTGGATTTTTTGCTCGATCTCTGAATCCATTGAAAAATCTGTTCTTTGGATTCCAATTGCTTATGGGATTAAGATGAATTTGCGCATGTCATTCTCTCAGAGCGATGAATTTCATTTCTCTTATATTCAAGAAAACCTATACAAGTTTCGGCAAGGTACTCTTTCTGTGTTAGATTATTTCACTAAATTGAAAGTTTTTTTTGGATGAACTAGAATCTTATCGACCTGTTCCTTTATGTTCTTGTGCTATCCCATGTTCTTGTGGAGTGATTGCATCTATCAAGAAGTATCGTGGCGAATATTATGTAATTCACTTTCTCAAAGGTCTCAGCGGAAAGTTTTCCTCTTCCAAATTGCAGATTATAATGATGATGCCTCTACCAAATGTTTATCGCGCTTTTTTGCTCGTGATTCAACCAGAACGAGAACTCAATCCATCTTCATCCCTGGATTTATTCTTAGCCAATATCCATGCACCTACTTCTACATCACAGACTAATTCCACCCAATGCAATGACGGCAGCAAGAATTGGAACCCTAATTTCAAAGGGAAATCCCCCTTTTCAAGACACAACAGTGTGTGCACTCATTATGGTCGCACCAACTACACAATTAAAACTTGCTTCTTTAAACATGGTTATCCACCGTGTTTCGAGAATAAGCCAAGGAACACCACTTTTGCCAATAATATCTTTGACTCTCTTTCTGCAACATCTACAAGTAATGGGTTTGGTTTTACGCAGGAGGAGTACCACAACATCTTGGAGCTTCTTCAACAGTTATGATCCAGTCCCACAACCAACTCCATTACCAGCACACCTCTTTCTATTACAATCAACTCTTCTTCTGTTATTGGTAATCCTTCACTCTCTTGGATCCTTGACATAGGTGCCACTAACCATATTACATACCCCTTTTCTTCCTTTATCACACACCAAACCGTTAAGCCTATCCTTGTCACTTTTTATCTAATGGCACACACATTAATTCTTACATTCCTTATAGTATTGCTTTTTCCCCATCCCTCACTATTCACAACATTTTACATATTTCCACATTTAATGTCAGCCTTGTCTCAATAGCTAAACTTGTTAGTGATCTTAATTGTCATTTATCATTCTTTGTTAATACTTGCCAAACTATGCAAACCAAGTCCAAGAAATTGATTGGTATAACTTATCTTCACAAAGGCCTTTACATTCTTGAAATATATAGTAACACTTTTATTTGTAATTCTGCTAATAGTAACTCATATGAAATATAGCATTCCATGTTAGGACATATCTCTGATGTAGGTTTAACAATTGTATATAGGCTTTTTCCTTTTATCTCTTGAAAGCCTACTTTTTCTCCTTATGACTCTTGTTATATTGCAAAGAAAAAATGACTTTCTTTTCCTTCTAGTACTATTCAAACTATTGTTCCTTTTGAATTGTTACATGCTGACTTATGGGGTGCATATTCCACTATTTCTATGATAGGTCAAAAATATTTTTTTAACATTAGTTGATGATTTCACTAGATACACCTGGGTTATTTTTCTTAAAACCAAAGACTAAACCAAACTTAGTATCATTAATTTGTTGCATATATTGAAAATCAATTCCATACCACCCTTAAATGCTTAAGATTAGACCATGGTACTGAATTTTTAACTTTAGCACCTTTCCTTTTGTGAAAAGGCATCCTCCACCATAAATCATGTCCCGAAATCCCTCAACAAAATGACATGGTGGAAAGAAATCACCAACACATTCTAAATGAGGCTAGATCTCATCACTTTCATTCTAATGCCCCTTATTTATGTGGAATTATTTTGTGCATCATGCCATCCACATCATTAATAGGCTACCCTCCCATCTTCTTAGATCTCACACCCTTATGAACTTCTTTTTCAACATCCTCCATCCTATATGCATTTAAAAGTATTTGATATCCTATGTTATGCAACCTCTACCCAAACCCATAGTACTAAATTTGGCTATAGGGCTAGAAAGTCTATGTTTATAGAATATAAAGATGGCATTAAAGGTTTCATTTTATATGACTTATCTAATGATGGAATTTTCCTTTCTAGAAATTTTATCTTTTATGAGTTTGTTTTTCCCTTTAAAATGACTGCTAAGTCCCTTTCACCTCCCATAAATCCCTCTACTTTATCAAACCCTATCCAATTCCTTGATGACATATCTAATGTTCCAGCTGTCCCTGATCCTAATATACCTTCTGATATCAACATTGGACAACGTGCTAATACCCAACATATAAATGACTTCCTTCACTTTACCAAAGTAGGTACAGATGCCCCTTTAGTTCCTATTAACACTACACCAGACCTTCCCTTTTCTCCCTCACCCATTTCCCAGCCTCTTCCTGCCACCTCTGCATCAAACCACCCTTTACCCACTAGATAATCCACCAAAATCTCCCATCCTACCTCATATTTAGCAGATTATCACTCCTCACAAACTACTACTAATAATACCTCTCTCATTCCATATCTCTTATCCCCTGCTTTATCTTATGACCATTATTCCCATTCTTATAAAAACTTCTGTTTTTCCATCTCCTTAAATCACGAGACAAAAACCTATGTGCAAGCTAGCAAACTTGACTGTTGGAAAGAAGCTGTGGATGCTGAACTACAAGCCCTTCATGACAATCACATTAGGTCCCTTCTTGACTTGCCTGCGGGAAAGGTCCTTATTGGTTGTAGGTGGGTTTATAAAATCAAATATAATTTTGTTGGTTGTATTAACTGATACAAGGCACAGTTAGTTGCCAAGGGATATACTCAGCTTGAATGCCTTGATTTCTTTGATACATATTCCCCTGTTGCCAAGATCACAACTATTAGAGTCCTTCTTTATCTTGCTGCTATTAAAAGTTGGCATTTAACTCAGCTAGATGTTAACAATGCTTTTTTGCATGGAGACCTTCAGGAAGAGGTTTGTATGAATCTCCCACCTGGCCATTCAGCATCCTTATCATCCAAAGTTTGCAAGCTTCACAAATCCATCTATGGGCTTAAACAGGCAAACAAACAATGATACTCTAAACTTTCCTCTTTTCTCCTAACATTGGGTTTCAAATATTCTGAGGCTAATCAATCCCTTTATATACAGTCATCTCCACAATTTTTTACTCCATTATTGGTTTATGTGGATGATGTAGTCTTAGCTGGAAATTCTTTAGATGAGATTAACTTTGTCAAACAAGCCTCGCATGAAAGGTTTAAAATGAAAGATTTGGTTTCATTGAGATATTTCCACTACTACGGAAAACCCCTTTCACAATGGTTTGAAAAGGGGTACCATCACGCCTGACATGTCGTTGTTAAATAGAGTGTCGTTGTAAGTTCACTATTTCTACAACGGTCTGGAAATCGTTATTGAAAAGCAGGACGCGCGCCACATATCACAATAGTTATGCTAATAAATCGTTGTGATATAAACACTTAGGTACTGGGTTCGAAACCCATCAGCAGCAAACTATGTAAAACATAAATTATCTTTGATCTCGGTTACAATAGATAACCGTTGTTGAAAGTACCCAGAGTTTATTATATTATCTTTGATCTCGGTTACAATAAATAACTGTTGTTGTAAGTACCCAGAGTTTATTATATTACATGTAGATTGCTTGTTTTCCAAACACCTCACTAAAAAAGTACAAGGATTCAATTTGATGAAGAAGTCTATAATTTACAAATTAAACTATTCTTGAAAACCAACTTAAACAAACCAATGTTTTCTGATTGCATTCGTCTCATCGTGGATTTCACGCTTTTTTACATATATATTGTGGTTTATTGGTCTGACTCCTTCGATATATCGTAATCTTCGATTATAGTTAAATTTCCATAAGAACAAGACATTGGATAATCTGCCTCATCATCATCACTTATCATCATAATTTTTATAATCGTAAGTTTTACGATTATAAGTGTTGATGGAGAGGCAGATTAACTAATAAATTGATGTTAATGAAATTTAACTATAATGGAAGATAACGATGCATCTAAGGAGCCAGATCATTATACCATTATATAATATCAAAGAACGTGAGATGAACGATGAGAGGCATGCAATTCGGAAACATTGATTCATATAAGTTGGTTTTTAAATACAACTTAATTTGCAGATTATAAGTATCTATGTCAAATTAAATGAATGTATTTTAAGTGAGGGTTAGTGAAACAAACAATATATATAGAATATAATAAACTCAAACAACATCTTATACCAGAACTAGATATTATAAACTCATACAATATGCTTGCTACCACCAGCATCATCACCATGTATCATCCCCTTAACCTGTAAGGAAACACAGCAAAATTCAACAATGAGCATCCTCAGTTGAACCAAACCCTAAAACCATAATCCAATAAAGAGTAAAGAGAGATCGAAAGAGATTGTTTGTTAAGGTAGTGAAGACGAATCTGAAAAAATGAGAACAATCAACAAAAACAACATGCAAAAAACTAGATAATGGGAAATATCTAACAATAGATGGAAGAAGAAGAAGAATACCTTAATGTATGAAGCACAAGATTCACGGCTAATGGTGAAGACGAAGAGAAAAAATGGGTTCTAGGGTTTCACTGTGAAGGCAACGACGCTACTGTCAATAAGTGAAAGTTAATTCGCTTATATATGGGTAAACTATTTCACAACGGTTAACAATACCAACCATATAGATAAGCTTTTATTTATTATAAATATATCACTACGGTTAAACAGAAGAACCGTAGTGATAACCCTTTTATTTGTGAATTTTAAAATAAATAAAAAAGTAAATGTGCGCCTTAATGTTAAAGGAATAAAATATTTTATGGCCCTGAGGTTCGAACCGACGAAAGTTTGATTGTATCACAACTGTTAATTCTGTAACTGCTGTAATATACAAATAATTTTTAATCAAAAAACAAAATAAATATGGTAGTTCCTTAGTTAAGATATGTCACCACGATGTAGGGAAAAATCGTGGTGACCATGATGTTGTTGAATGCGTGTTTTGTAGTAGTGTTCTTAGGTTTTGAAATTGCAAGGAACAACTCAGGCATATTCTTCAATCAAATACATTACACTCATGAGTTATTACATGATACAAGCATCTTGCATCAAAACCCTCTGCCACTCCTTTTGATTCTTCACTCAAAATGCCTGCTTCTGAAGGCACTCTTGTTGGTGATCCCACAATTTATAGAAGACTTATTGGTCGATTGATTTATCTAACTAATAGCAGACCTAATATTTGTTTTATAGTGCAACATTTTAGTCGGTTTCTTTCTAAACCTCTTACCCCTCACTATGATGATGCAATCCACTTGATAAGATACCTCTAATCCTATCCCTCTAAAGGTCTTTTATTTTCATCTAAAAGTGTTCTCAAACTAATTACTTTTGCAAATTCTGATTGGGCTAAGTGCCCTTACACAAGAAAATCTGTTATAGGATTTTGTGTGATTCTTGGTTCTTCTTTGATATGCTGGAAGTCCAAAAAGCAGCATATTGTTTCTAGATCTTCTATAGAGTCAAAATATAGATCTCTTGCATCACTCACATGTGAGCTACAATGGTTGCAACATCTATTCACAAATCTTCAAATTCATTTTTCTTCTCTTACTTCTATTTATATATTGTGATAGCCAATTTGCTATCTACTTGGCTCACAATCCAACATTCCATGCAAGAACAAAGCATATATGAATTCGATTGTCATGTGATTCGTGAGAAAATCCACTCTAAACTTTTTATCTATTACCTGTCTCCAGCAACAATCAGCTAGCAGATATGTTTACAAAATCTTTACATGCTCCCGCTTTACTTTCTAGCCTTTCCCAGCTGAGACTTTGTAACATACACAACCCACCTTGAGGGGGTGTTAAGTGTATTAGGACTTTCTAGTTATTGAGTTTAGCTTGTAGGCGCATTTTATTTTCCTGTTAATTACTTGTTACACATTCAGAGGGTTGTAAGTATATTTTCTCTTTTTCTAAGAGCTTAAGCTATATTAGCCATAATTTCCTTTTTTGTTTGTAATGAGAAAGTTGACTCTTCACGATAATGAGAAAATATTATTCCATTATGTGTTTCTACTGCGTTTTACCTTAACATTGAGAACGAACATCAGTAAGGAGGACACAAATAACAATTAACCACTTAGTATTGGATAATCAAAATCACCAATATAATCACAATGAAAAAATAAATGTTTAGAGTTTTCTTGTGACCAAAATACTACGTTGACCTAATTTTTTTTTAGTAGGGCATGTTATTAAAAAAGATATTTAAACATAGAGTGAACTTTTAATAGAAAAAATTATTCTAAATAATATCCTTAGGAACCAAAGAGTTTTCCTCTCACAAGAGAGATAACAATGATTAGACTTCTTTGACTTTATACACTTATTAGGGGTACCACTTCTATTTATTCGGGACACTAATATGCAAAACATAAAATATATATCATAAAAACAACTCCTTAGAATTTTTCCTCCTCACGTGCAAATAGAAATTGGAGTGATGAATTTGTAAAGACCTACTAAAAGCAGGGGGATTATAACCGACGGTAAGTAGTGGCACCCATCTATCGCTCGCAATTGCAGACAACCTCGCCCTAAGCTCTCTCGACTCACCTAGTCAAGGAAACATGGAAAAAGACGTGTCTCTGTCAGATAGAAGTAAGGGTCAACTGACTAATTTGCGTTTCCCTAAGAAGTAGGGATTCAACAATCTACGACTATGACTATATGGGCGGTTATCACTCCCGAGAAAACCCTAAACTCTAGGCTCAAGAACCTCTATAAATATCACATCCCTAGCATGATATGGTACAAATCGTAATACACACGATATACCCTCAAAAGCTACAAAGCTTCTCTCCTCATACGAGTTTGCCCTCTCATCCCTGTAAACACCATCAGACATGATCTATCACCGCTGTGAGCAAGCCCTAACCACCAAAAAACCTAAAGTCTCTGGCCACCCTTACCCACATAAGGGTTCCACGCATTCTATACTTTTTGACAAGTACAGTGGCGCCCAATGTGGGGTTCAAATAAATCTAACATGGGTCACACCTTCTATCATCAATGCAATTTTCACCACCTTCCTTTGAAAATGGATGATAATAAAGATCTAGACTTTATGATTAGCATCATTGCTGGAGGTTTCTTCGGGGGAGGAATTTCTACCAGCTCCTGAAGGAAATATGTTAGGAAAGCAGTGACTACGAATGTGATTTCTCCAAGATTCTCCAAAGCCGAGCTGAAAAACGCAGGGGGCCAACATCATTTTCCCTAGCAGTGAAGCCATCAAAATCCTCCTTCACGATAATGACCCCCATGGTTATGACTATGCAACATGGTAACTAGATACCAAATGAGTCTTGATAGACCCTTGAAGCTTATCTTACATCCTATTCTGGAACACCTTCCAAAAATTCCAACTCGATCCCAACAGCATCAAGGTGTTCTTAGGTTCACTAGTAGGTTTTTCAGGTGAACAGGTGCAACTAACGGGTCACTTAACCCTAAAAAAATGAGGGTAAAAAGACCCTTAAACTCCAACTTCTGGATCCAACACACCTCGATCGCCCTCGACATCCTCTTCATGAACTGCTAGAAAATGATCTAGCTAGTCAACAATGACAGAAAGTTCGGGAAAAAAATCCTTGTGCCTGCTCCAACATTTGATCCTGGACCCAATACACGGAGTGGTAAGAAGAAAGAGGCCTATAAAAATTAACTCTAGACCAATACCTCAAAAAAACACTTTTACAAGAACGTTCGCATCTCACCGGGGCCAAAGACAAATAGAAGGAAAAGTGAACCTCAGGAATAAGAAGTTTCACCATCATGAAACGTTCAAGGAAGTCACCCCAATCCTTCATGTAAAAGTTGAACCAAGGGACTTGCTGGAGAAGGAAGATCCATCCCTGATCTCGAGTGTCATTCTGAGAAGCGTATTCCATGTAAAAGAGATAAAAAAAGAGCTCCAAGAAAGGTTTCCAAGACTTATGCTCAGCACAAAGTTGGAACACCTTCTTGAGAGCCCAAGCTTTGTGATGAGGTTATGAAGGGGAAACTCTCAAACGGTTTATTGAGGCCACCTTGAAATTAGAAAAGTGAAAGCATACCCCTAACTTAGTGGAGAGACATTCGTACATAGGAACATAACAACCCTTAAAAGAGCGACATATCATCCCCGTCAAGCCCACTGGGAGAATAACCAATCTGAGGGGTTTTTGACCATGATATCAGCATTTGCTACAGCCTCAAAAGTGTTCAAATAGAAGGAGTCCCAGTTACTTTGTTGGCCACCTAGTGATATCTATTGGCATTGTTCGGCTCAACTAATCGAAGTGCCCTTAAGGCCAATTCATCAGCTTTAAAGTGATCGGCGGTATTGATCCAAGATACCTCATGGGACATTCCTCGGTACTCCAAATGATTTGCGATTTTAGCATTGCTAGGCTCGTGGCCATTCCTCCTTTGATAAAATCGGACAAAGTTATTTGCACGGTCCCTCCTTTACTGGGTAACTTCTATTTCTTCCTCAGTCAACACACTAGGGGGAATTAGTTTCTCTATAGGATCTTCACTCCTAATGGTTTTTCATAAAAGGAATTTTCCTGAAGAATCTCCTGACAAAGCTCTCTCAGAAAATGAGTCCCTAGACACTCCTTATGTTTTGGAATTCTCAATCATAGAAATGATCTCTGATTCAAAATCCTCACCAATAGAAGGAAAGGAATGTGATTCAGGCTCCAATCGCCTTCTCGAAGAGGAAGAAGCAGTACCCTATGAATCACCCTCTATGTTAATAGGGTTATCGCTTATTATAACGAAGATGTAGTAAATGCTTGAATGAAAAGCTGTAGTGGAGAAAAGATACCTTGAAATGTATGTTCAAACGCAATAAAGCAAAAAAGAATACCGAAATTCGAAGCTTTGAAGCTTTAAAGCTTTGAATGTGCGATGATAGTTACTCTTAGAAAAACTCTCTCAAAGAAGAGAGAAAGATTCGAAGGAAATAAGGGAAACTTAGTCTAAAAGGTTACAAAAAATTTCTCCAAATTTCCTCTATCCTTATATAGGTAAATACACTCGGACATATCAGATTGAAAGTAGAAAGCAAGTGCAGATCAACGATAAAATCCCACCATGGTAACACAACCAAAAGTACACTCGAGTGCACAGCAAGAAGTGCCACGCCACTTTTTACCTTTTCATATCACACGTCAATAAAAAATGGAGAGACGTTTCAATGATGGAATTGCGTTTAATTTTCGTGTTCCCCGTGATGATTTGGAAAAACCAAAGCAGTGCATGTCAGTCAACGCACTCCCGAAAGCCGGACACGACTACTAAAAGACTCACCCGACATCCAGAGTGTCTGACGAGTCTTCAAGGCAACTGTTCTGTGCCAGCCAAAGTCCCGATAAGATAAGGCTCACTTATCCTGTCCGTTCCATTTAGCCCAAGATATAAATACCCTCATAAAGGGTTTTCACTTACACAATCTCTAATATTCGTTCTCATTACGATTATCCTGAACCCTAAACTAACTTGGGAGTTGGAGTGCTAACTTTTATTTCATCTGATCATTAACCGTATTTTCATTTGGTGTCCATTTAGAATAGCTCGTCATATTTTGCATTGGGGTATAATTAATTTCCTCATATTTTGACCTTTAGAATAATTCCATTTCTCATTTTATTTTTATATACCATATTTTATCTTTTTATCGTGTGTAAAAGTCAACAAATTCGTAATAAGACAAAATAAAAAAACTCATAAAAATAGCTTTACATTCACGTCATCCAAACATTACATTTATTGTTACACCAGACATCATCATCATTTCATAATTAATAAAAGCACTAAAGGAAACAACTTGAAGAAGAATAGAAGTTTCATTCAGCCATTGTCATGTGATTGCAATATGCATAACCAAGCATGCCATACAAATCTTTACGTAACAACTTCTTACACAAACCATAACAAATTTTCACCACCATTACATTCCCAACATTACATCATAACATTAATATAAATTCATATAGCAAAATATCTCCTAACAAACTCAAGTTTCACAACTTTTTACTCTCTCCACTCACACAAGAAAATGCACACGGTTTCCGTCACTTTTCATCACACATTTCTCACTAATTCCATTTTCCTCTAATTCTTAACCAAGTCAAATATTTCACATGATTTCACATGCTCACATTCACACAATTCTAACATTCTAACCCAAATTATTTTAAGCGGAACAATCGGAGGGTCGAGCGAGGATCTAAGATAAATTTAGATTAAAGGAGGGAAAAAAGCACAAAAAATTGAGAGCTACAAATCTCACAAAAATCTGTCAAAGCTTTGCAGCAAACAAGCCACTACTATTTTCTCTCCATCACCAAGTAAAACCGACCCACCACCAATATCCATAACCAACCTTATGCCTCCATAAACAATCTTGAAACACCTTCATCCTCACCTTTAAATTTTATTTATAATAGTCCCTGTTGTCACCAAATTTGTCCAACACATCACAAACAGAAAATCATAAGCGAAGAATTAAGAAGAAGCAAATAAGAAAAGCGGAAAGGAATCGGAAAACAAGAAGAAATGAGTTGAAATTGAGTTTACCTTGCAAGTTGAAGCTCTTTGAAAAACTGGAAAAGTCGTTGGAAAGTTGATGCACTCGCCAAAAACTTCATAAGTCTGTTGGAATTTGGAAATTTTCAAAGCCTTGTTTGGTTGGTTTTATTTGTTTTTTGCCCCTTTCCTTTGCTTATATTTGTTTTTTCACATGTTTAGCATGTTTCCCCCACAATTATTGCACCTAATTCACTAAGATTTATCCAAATAGAGTTCCTATGGTTTATTGTGTTCTTGAGCTTCATGTTGCTTTTTTCTAGTTTATTCTTGTTTTTGATTCATGCTCGTATACTTGACCTACACACTTATTATTAATGTTAGTTTGTTGATTCTGATGCTTGCATGCTTGTATGTTTGATGTTTTGAGATAAATCTGAGGGAAGAGAAGAGAGAGTCTAAGAGAAGAGAGGAAAAAATTTCTAGGTCGAAAGAAGGAAAAGAGATCAACGGATCTCTTTGATCCTTTTTTTCAAATCAGAACCACTTGATCTCAATTAAGGGATATTCTTGTATAGAATTCCCCTTTTGTATCCATGGGATCACGACCACTTGATCATAATCAAGTGGCCTACATGGTTTGGACATGGCTGCATCCCAAGTTTAGATCATGGATGTTTGATCTTGATCAAACTGCCATGGTCATTCAGTTCTTTTAGTTTGTATGATCTAGCTTATTGGGCCTTCTGCTTGGGCCTAGGCGTACTTGTTGGTCACATCTCCTTGTTCTTTTGACATCCCATGCTGGTGTTTTGTTTAATTAAGGATTTGGGCCTTTTGGGCCTAAGGTGCGTAGACCCCTTGGTATTACAGAGCCCCCCTGTAGTTTTTTTTTTCTATTTTGAATCTTGGGCTTTAAGCCCATATTGTTTTTTTTTTCAAATCCCTTTTACATGCTTGCACCCCTTTCTTTTATTCTTTTTTTTTTTAATTTTATTTTCATGTTTCAATTAATTAATTTAATATATATTTAATTATCAGTATCATGAATTTTAAACAACCAAAACTCCATTTTATTTTGAATATTAAATCAAACTTATTTTCACAATCGAAATCAAAATATTTTTTTAATTAAAACGGATTAAAAAAAGGAAAATTGAGTGCAACTCTTTTTAACCTCGAATAATCAAAAACTCGATGCACATCGTGTTCAAACAGATTATTTGTCTTCCGCCAAAAATACATAATCAAACTCAGATTAAAAAGGGAAAATTGAGTGCGCAGTCTTTTTCTCCTCGAGTAGTCGAACACAAGGTGCACACTTTGTTTAAATTGATTACCCGTCTTCCATAAACATGATTTTAATAAATAAATGGATTAAAAAAAAAAGAAAATTGGGTGCACACTCTTTTTATACTAGAGTAATCGAAAAATCGGTGTATGCCTTGTTCAGGCCAATTATTCGTCTTCCAAAAATAACTTCCACCGATCAAACTTACTTTTCCGCCTTAGCACGGTGCAAAAACCTTTTCATAAATAAATGATGTTTTATCCATTCTGATGCGACAAATAAACTACATTTCATTATGCCCATGCGCAACGAGCAAGCAACGTTTAACTGTTCGAATGCGACCTAAACATATTTCGCTAAAAACAACCAACCCATAAACATTTGCTACCCAGAATTACAGAGCTTTGAGTTCCCCATCGCACCTGGGGAAATGTAGAAGCGAGATTAAACATCTCGTCAAGCACCCTAATAAACAACCTTTTTTATTCTTTCTTTCATTTCTTGTAAATACTTTTAATAATAAGATGAAACTTAAATATTTTTAAGCTACCATATTCTCAAAACTAATTGCGGGGTTTCCGTTGGATACAACAGATGTTGCGGGGTGTTAATACATTCCCCGTGCATAACCGACACTCACACCTTAATTTGATTGTGATTACTATATTTTTGTTCTTCAAGAGTTTTATCGATGTTTCCCTTTAAAAATAAAACTTCGATGGTGATTTCATTGTTCATCCGAGCGTTCGTCCGCTTAGGTATATTTTGCGTCACAAGAGCTGGCGACTTCACTAGGGAGTTGGAGTTCTAAATACCCTCATAAATGGTTTTCAGGTATATAATCTATAATATCCATTCTCACTATGATTACCTTGAACCCTAAATTGACTTGGGAGTTAGAGTACTAACCATATAGGTACACCTCCCCTTTGGCCCACCGTACCAGAGATTAGCAACGTCGGTTTAAGATTAACATCTCTGATTCAAGAGGCATCACGATTGCAACCTCTGGTCCAAGGTTCCGCATCATTGAATCGCTTAGGAAACTTCGCTCCGTTGTGGTTTCCACAATCTTCTTTATTTCTGGTTCCGCAATGAAACAGGTAACAGCCGGTGTTTGTTTCTAGACCAATATATATTTTTCCCCATAATTTTGAATGTATTATGACGTCATCCTTACATGGCGAAAATCACCGCTTATATAGGTGGAAAATAAATCCCTTCATGATGTTACATGTAATGAAGCACTAGAAATAACAACCCAACATGTATCTTGTGATGTCAAATTAACATGACAATCAGCACAAACGGAAATTACCTCATTGCCTTGAAAAATGGTAGGTGTTATGTTACTCATACCATCATTTTGTTGCTGCTCTCTTTTGATCATAGAAGGCCAACTAATGATTATCCGTGTATCTTATTTTTCTCAGATTAAAATAATAACAATAATAACAATGGAACAATAAGAAGATTTTCTTTATAAATGAATGAGAAAACAAAAGTGATTATTACAATCTCACCAACAAAAATTGTGGCTAATCTCTCTTTTGATTTTTCCCTCAAAATTCTTATGTTATGTTGTACTTGAGGTGTTGTTTTGGATATGATGATTTAAAATGAAGCATGAAAATGACTTTTATAATATGAAAATTGGTTAATATGACTATAATTTATAGAGATTTTCTCCCTTTCTTACTTATTTCCTTTAATTTATTTACTAAATTTATTTTCCAATCCTTCATTTCATTTCCTCTCCTATGCATCATAGGTTTTTTGAGTTGCCTATTGAACACCTTAGTTTTCTCAAGTTGTTCTTATAGATAAGAATTCTGTAAACTAATAAGAAGTAACTCTATGTTTGGAGATGAACCAAGCAAATTCAGAACATTAAAACCGACTCAAAGAAAAAAAGGAAACACAAATGATAATGTATACAAAATCCTGTTTGTTAATTTAGAAAACTTTATATACTATTCTAAGTGCTAACAATTGCAACTAAGGTGGTTTTTAAGTTTCTCTCAACTAGGGGTGTACATGGATTAAATCAACCCACAAAATTCGATCAAACCCACAAAAAAAATCCAAAAAAATGAATTGGGTCAGGTCATTGGATGAATATGAGTTTCAAAACTAAAAAACCTATTAAAAAAATCGGGTTTTGGGTAAAACCAAACCCTAACTCAAAAAACCCACTGATCCACTAATCAAATATTTTTTATTATAATTTTAATAATTTTGATGAATATTGACTTAGTTGTTGCAATTTTAGTATCTTTAACATTTACTAGTTTAGTAAACCATAACTTTAGCTAATTTTGAATGTTTCACCCTGTAGTTATTTTGATGCTAATATAATTTTATGTCATGGAACTTTAGTTTGTTGCTTGTATTTTATGATAATTTTATTAATTGATGATATTATTTATTATTTTATGATTATAAAAGATAGTAAAAATAAGTTATCTATTTTTTTTAAGAAAATAAAATTGTTGAGTAACTTTTATGAAAAAAATATTATGAATCATTATTTAGTCATTTAATATTAATTAAAAAAGAAAAATTATTTGGACAACATACTACCCAACCCAAAAATTAGTGGGTTTGTCCAAACTCACCAATTAGTGTAACTAGTGCTTATTTTATCTCACATAAACCAGAGTGTCCTATATAGATTGGGTATTAGATTTGGCCAACCCCAACCTAAAACCAACCCAGGTACACCCTTCCTCTCAACAATTGCGAAAATATAGTAATATGTATACTACAAGTATACAAGATCATACATCTTTTAGAACTACACTCAAAACTTTGTATTACAACTACACAATAAATACATACACAAAAAATCATACACTTTTAGCTTCATTTTCTGCTACCAGTTAATCCACTGCTTCGTTGAAACAAATGGCCTGAGTTTCACTTTAATATCTTCTGTTTCATACTTCACATATTTATCAGTATTTTTACCAACTTCAGCAAGACTCTGAAACTTCCCAATGAATTTTCTATAAGCTGGTAACAAAAGCTTCTCAATGGAAAATCTTATTTCTTCCTTAAGCTGTTCATCAAAGATAAACCACAAAGATTGAACCTTGCACAAATCATCAAACACCATGTTGAACGATTTCAGCTTCTCTTTCATAGACTCTGCTACGGCATTAGGTGGCATTGAGCCACTCTTTTCCATCTTTAGAAACCCAAACACCTTCTTCCATGAGCTTCTCTGATACTGCATAATGTACTGCCGAATTTTTGCAGTGTGTTTTTTGATCCAATCATCTCCTAAAAGTGCTCCTAATTCACTATCTTCAGCCTTTTGAACAATGTACTTGCAGTTTTTTATTAATAAAACATAGCACATAGCAGGGTCCTTATAAATTCTGGATTTTGCTTCCAGACTACTTTCTAATAACTTCACAATCCAATCCATTTGCACTGACAAAGAGTGAGATGAATACATCCCATAGTCTTCAAACACTTGCTCTAATGTCTTCTGTGACCAACACGCAGCAGAGAGGTAGTTCATCATGTAGCGAGTAATCAGGTGAAGTCCACCACCAGAAACTGCCGCCTTTATTGGATCTTGGCTAATTAGATTCTCCAACTCCATGAAATGCCTCTAATTGCTTCCCCTAACCTCTTCCATATCGTCAGTGCTTCATTCCTTAAAGATACAATATACTGATCACAAAACAAAACCTCAAACTCTGGCATTAGGTCATGCATTGTTTCAAACATGTCGAGGACTCTAAACATTTGCTAAGGTGATCTGCCTCCTATGGCGATAGCATATGTGAAATTCAGCAGCTGAAGTGTGGATTCCCTACAAACATCCATAACTAATAAATCAGCTGCAGAAGAGAAACCAAAGAAAACTCGATCACAGAGACACTGGGGAACAATATCTTGAAAGCCACATTGGAAGATTAATCCATATATCAATCTCGTCTTCGATTTCCTGCCATGACAATATATTAACTTCTTCAATGTTGAGTTTCTTAAACCCTAATATTGAGATGCTTTCTACCAAACGTTCCTTCCAGCAACTGCTATACACGACGGAGAAATCCTTCTCAAACCCGGCGCTAATCATCAATTTGGATATTTTGTGAAGGTTGTTGACTGTTTCAAGTGACAAAGAATCAATCATTAGATTCGAATTCTCCTTTGGTCGAAACAGTCCTTCAAAATTAGGGTCAGAAATCCTATATTCTTTCAACATGATTTGAATTATCCTTCTGAAGCAACATCATATAATTACGGAGTTATTCCACCATAGTATTAGTACTGGTCTGTTGTGGTGAGTCTGAATGGACTTCAATAACTACAAGACTATTTTCATCTTGAAGACTATTAGGATGTTCATTATCTAATGCAACATCCATGATAGAAAAACAAGATCCAAGAATAATCAGCAAGTAGCTGAAACATGCTCCAACAGTGAATAACAACAATTTAATCTTCATGATTTTCACAAGTAACCATCCAAGGAAGAAATATAGAAGATTGATTTTGAATCCGCACTGAGTTTTCCACCTCGACAAGCTGAGTGACATGATACCGAACAATGAACATGAAATGAGGCTGTACGTGTTGGAAATAAAGTCTTTGTGTTTAGAGAAAATGTGTGGGAATATTAGAGGCTTAAAGAGAAACTTTATAGGTGGGAGAAATCTTTATGGAAGAGAGAACTTTGTATTTTTGCTTGATACAAAAGTGTAGAATTACATCTCTATTTATAGTATTCTAAGGAGAACTCTAGACACACTAATTCTAGAGAGTTCTCAACTCTTAAAATTCCAAGAGTATTCTAGAAAATATTACAAATCTAAGAAATATCTAGACACTCCAAACATTACAAGAGTTTTCTAGAAACATTACCTAAACCCAAAATAGTTAAGCCCAAAAATCCAAACAACATGTTTAGGCCCAAATCAAGTTTAATCTTTCAACATCCCCCCTTAAACTTGATTTGTGACTCCAAGCATACTCCTTAGCTTCACGAAAGTTTCCAACTTGAGTGGCTTGGTGAGAATGTCGGCAGCTTGATTTCGAGACATCACATACTTCAACTTCACCTTGTACACCCATCTTATTCGGATTTCTTTTTGTCCTCGCGGAAGTGTAGTAAGTTCCCACGTATCATTCTTCGTGATTGACTTGATTTCTTCGTCCATGGCGTCTCTCCACTTTACGTTTTGAACAACTTCTTGATATATTAGAGGCTCGCAATCACCAAAAAGACAAAAGAGGTTAATGTCATTTTGGTTTTCGGTTACCTCATAAAGCGCTTCAATGCTCCTTAGTTGTGGTGTCCTCTCACTTGAGCTTGTTTCATCCAACCTTGGTGTCAGTGAGGCAGGTGGTGTAATATGTTTCTCTATCATTGGTTGTTGCATTTCATTTTCTTCTTCTTCAAAGTAAGGAAGAAAATCGTACCTGTCTTCTTGAATACTCCAATCCCAACAATCTTCTTCTTCGAACTCCACGTCACGACTTATGACGATATTTCCACTATTTGGATTGTAGAGCTTATACCCTTTGGAGCTTGAGTCGTAACCCACGAATATGTACTTCTCGCTTTTATCATCGAGCTTTGTTCTCCTTTCATCTGGAACATGTGTATAGGCAATGCTTCCAAACACTTTGAGGTGAGAGATACCTGGCTTCCTTCCACTCCATGCTTTTTGTGGTGTCTTCTCATGCACACTTCTTGTTGGGGAACGGTTTGTCAGATATACCGCACATGCCACTGCTTCGGCCCAAAACTCTTTCGGCATCTTCTTACTCTTAAGCATGCTTCGCACCATATTAAGTATGGTTCGGTTCTTTCTCTCCGCTACTCCATTTTGTTGTGGCGATCTTGGCACTGTTAGTGGGCGGCGGATTCCATGGTCTTCACAATATTTGTTGAACTCATTTGAAGTAAACTCTCCTCCTCGGTCAGATCTCATGGCCTTAATGGAAATACCACTTTCTTTCTCCACAAGGGCTTTGAACTTCTTAAAGTTTTCAAACACTTCCGACTTCTCCTTCAAGAAATAAACCCACGTTTTTCTAGAATAATCATCAATAAAGAGGAGAAAGTATTTATTCTTATCAAATGAGTTTGGATTGATTGGTCCACAGACATCGTTGTGTATGAGCTCTAGCGGTTTTGTCGCTCTTGACGTTGATTCCTTTGGAAAGCTTTTTCGGAATTGCTTCCCAATTAGACATCCTTTGCATAGTTGGTCTGGGTGATTTATACTAGGCAAGCCTCTCACCATCTCCTTCTTTGACAAACGTTCTAGACTATCAAAGTTGAGGTGTCCAAATCGTAGATGCCATAGCCACGAAGAGTCGGTATAGCAAGCCTTGAGACACTTTGCCACATCATTTTGAATGTTCAATACGAACATTCTATTATTTGACATAGGCACCTTAGTAATCAAGTTATGTTCACAATCTCTTAAGAAAAGACTATGTTCTTTCAAGTGGATGTCATAGCCTTTCTCTAATAATTGTCCCAAACTCAAAATATTATTCTTCATGTTAAGAACATAGTAGACATTGGATATGAATTGATGACTCCCATTCTTCAAGCGTATGAGAATTTTACCTTTGCCTTTGACTGGTATCTTTGAGTCATCTCCAAATGAAACGTCGCCCGTTGTCGCTTCATTGATCTCTACGAACATGCTTCGATCGCCGCACATGTGGTTGCTTGCGCCAGTGTCGAGGTACCACTTGTTTCTTTTCTCTTCAACCTGGCTTTGGCACGCGAGCAGCAGAGTTTCTTCTTCTCCACCTTTTTCTTCTATAAAGTTTGCTTTCTCTAGAACCTTCTTCGATAATCTACACTCAGATGCATAGTGACCAATCTTATTGCAGTTGAAGCACTTGATTTGTGACTTGTTGCACCTTGACCATGAATTTCCTCTTCCACGACCTCTTGTTGCTTGTGTATTCCAACTTCTTTCTCCATTGTTGAAGTTGTTGGAGTAGTTGTTGTAACTACCTCTTCCTTCTCCTCCATGTCCTCGTCCACGTCCACGGCCTTGGCCACGACCTCGGCCTCTTTGGCTCTTATAATTCGCATAGTTTGCTTCCTTTGCATTGAGTTGTAGTAGTTGCTCCATAGCCTCCTTTTGTTTAATTTTTCTCTTTTGTTTTTCTTCGTATGCTTGTAAGGAACCCATGAGTTGCTCAATAGTCATAGTCTTTAAATTCTTGTTTTCTTCAATGTTGGTAACAATGAAGTCAAAGCTTAGATTTAAAGTGCGAAGTATTTTCTCCATGACTTTCACCTCATCAACATCTTCACCATTTATTTTAAGTTGATTGACACTACTACGAAAAACCCATTTAGCAACGGTTGGGAATGACATATAATGACGCAGGCGAAGGCGTTGTTATGTAGATTGTTGTTGTAAGTTCGTCGTTTCTACAACGGTCTGGAAACCGTTGTTGTATTCTGGAAGCGTGCGATATATTGCAACGGTTAGGTATTTCAACCATTGTAATATATATTAACTATCACAACGGTTATCAGTATGAACCGTTGTCAGATATGTTAACTATCACAACGGTTATTTGCCTCAACCGTTGTGGAATGTATCCTTAGTTTATTAAATACAAATGTATATTGCTTGTTTTACCATCCACCTTATTAAAGAAATACAACCATTAAAATTGGTAAAGAACTATATAATCTGAAAATTAAACTGTTCTTGAAAACCAACTTAAACACACCACTATTTTCCGAATTGCATCCATTTCATTCCGCACATTTTATGTTCCTTAACATAAAATTTATGGTTCGATGGTCGGTTTCCTTCAATCCATCGATATCTTTTGTTATAGTTTACCTCATCATCGCCAAAAATCGCCACGATTTTATCATCATAACAATGATCATGATCTTAACAACCACGACGATTAGTGATGATGATGAGGTAAATTATAATAAAAGATATCGATGGATTGAAGGAAACCGACCATCAAACCATAAATTTTATGTTAAGGAACATAAAATGTGCGGAATGAAATGGATGCAATTCGGAAAACATTGACATGATAAAGGTTGGTTTTCAAATACATCCTAATTTTCAGATTATAATGTTCTATAGCAATTTAACTGATTGCATTTTCAATAAAAGGATAGTGAAACAAATGATATACATAGTATATAATAAACTAAATTTCATATACAATATCAGAATGAATTCATATATATGTACCTTATCAGAATGAATTCATATATAGGTACCACCATCATCATCACAATGTGAAACAAATCCTAAGAAGTGGGAAGCAATGATGAAAATTAGTTAGTATTAAATTTAACTATATACAATATACATAGTATATATATAATAAACTAATGTTCTATATCAATTTAACTGATTGCATTTTCAATAAAAGGATAGTAAAACAAACAATGTACATAGTATACAATAAACTAAATTTCATATACAATATAAGAATGAATTCATATATATGTACCTTATCAGAATGAATTCATATATATATATATATGTACCACCATCATCATCACCATGTGAAACAAACCCTAAAAAGTGGGAAGCAATGAAGAAAATTAGTTAGTATTCAAAACAAAACAACCAAAAGTTGAAACAAAACCCTAAGAAGTAGGACTGTACCATTACAATGAAGTTCACCTTGCTTGTGAATCATTGAAGTCGAATCTGCAAAAAATGAGAACAATCAACAAAAACAACATGAAGCAAACGAGATAATGGGAACTATTTAACAAAAATATTGAAGTAGAAGACTACCTTATTTTCCATAAACAATATGTACATTACGCTTGCTACCGCCAGCATCATCACCATGTTCATCTAGTTTTAGATTCTGCAGGAAGAACTACAAGGAGGAAGAAGCTTAAATCAAAAGCTTCATACTTCTTGTATTTCTTCTCGCAGATTCTAAAAAAAGATGAAGTTTGGGTGCTAGGGTTTCGCTGTGAAGGAAACGGCGCGACTGTCAAAAAGGGAAAGTTAATTCCCTTATATAGGTAAATTTTTCACAACGGTTTTCTAAAATAACCGTTATGATAGATTATATATTAATTTAATAATATCACAATGGTTAGTTATAATAACCGTAGCGATACCCCTTATACGTGGTACAAGGTTCGACACCAGGCAACAACATTTTCCTAAAATTACGCCTGGATTATAAGTGATATCGCTATGTCATTACTTATAACCGTCGTGATATTATTAACCGTTGCACTTCCCAACATATGAACGGTTTACAAGAAAATATAGTTCCAGAATATGAACGGTTTACAAGTTATCATCATTACAAGCATTAAACTATCAGCCTTTTCATCTTCAACCTCATCTATAAATAGACAATTTTACATATCTAAATAATATATTCTTCGTAACAATGAGCTCAACAAATGAGAATCCTAGAAACCTCAATGAGGAACGTCAGGCGCCAATCCAGGAGGTCGTCCAACCAGCAACTGCCAACTTCAGGGATGCCTTAAGGGTAAGGAAGGATAAGAAGAAGAAGAAGAAGCCGAAGAAGAAGAAGATAAAGAAGAAAAGGAGGCCTGTATATTATGATTCAGATGAGGGGAGTGAGGAGAGATGTCTATATTATGAAGATGCATTTTATGCTATGGGCTCTGACAATGATCTTGATATGTAATATGTTTATCAATGTACTCTCAATGGAATATTAAAATAAAATTATGTCTATATATGTTCATCTCTTACAGTTTTATTTTTAAAGTTATATATATATACTTTATTGCACTTAAAAATACTAAAAAATACATTGCTGTGAATCGAAGCGTGATACATGTAGTACAATGGTCTTCTAATACAAGCGTGTTAAAATGTAAACATATGGAAAAAAATATAGAGCTGGGAATCGAAGCATGTTACACAGCTTGTATTACAACGGTTATGTAATACAACTGTCGTTAAATATGGCATTATAAATTTTTAATCCTGTTACAACGGTGGGATACGAAACCGTGGTAAAGCTGGCGTCGTTAAATGGGGTTTTCATAGTAGTGTGACTACGGACAATACTCGAGAAAAATAATCAGAAATTGACTCAGACTCTTCCATAAATAAACGTTCAAACTCACCTCGAAGAGTTTGAAGACAGATCTTTTTCACCTGCTCCACTCCTTTGTTGCAAGTTTGAAGCTTATATCATGCTTCTTTGGTCGTCGTTGCATTGGAGATCTTCTCAAATGTATCTTCATCCACCGATTGATAAATGAGGAAGAGAGTTTTCTTGTCTCTCTTTCTGGACTCCTTCAATGTCTCCTTTACACCCTGGCTTAGCAAGGCTTCATCTTGCTCCTTAAAGCCTTTCTCAACGATATCCCACACATCTTGAGCTCCTAGTAGCGCCTTCATCTTGATACTCCAATTGTCATAGTTGTTCTTTGTGAGCATTGGCATTTGAAAAGGGAAACCTCCATTCGCCATCTTTTGAGGATCTTCAAGCTCTCATGCCACTTTGTTGGAAATAAAGCCTTTGTGTTTAGAGAAAATGTGTGGGAATATTAGAGGCTTAAAGAGAAACTTTATAGGTGGGAGAAATCTTTATGGAAGAGAGAACTTTGTATTTTTGCTTGATACAAAAGTGTAGAATTACATCTCTATTTATAGTATTCTAAGGAGAACTCTAGACACACTAATTCTAGAGAGTTCTCAACTCTTGAAATTCCAAAAGTATTCTAGAAAATATTACAAACCTAAGAAATATCTAGACACTCCAAACATTACAAGAGTTTTCTAGAAACATTACCTAAACCCAAAATAGCTAAGCCCAAAAATCCAAACAATATGTTTAGGCCCAAATCAAGTTTAATCTTTCAAGAGTACGCATCTGATTTTCCATTTATTAGTTTATCGAAGAAAAATGAATATAATGACGTGATTGTCAATACCAAAAATGCCGTGTGAGCTTTGAACCAGACTTCTCGAACGTTGCCACGTCTTTGCAAACAAAATCATGAGGCTAATAATGAAGCTGAATATGCTGTAAAGAATAAGCTTTAAGAGATTCCAATCTCCAACAACTGCTGAAGCAAAGCCTTCAAATCTCCACACTTCTGACTGCATCACCCAACTCCATATTTGGAATAGAATCATTTTTTCTCAATTGTGTATAGATTAGAACGACATAGATAACAATGTGAGCGAAGGAAGAGGGGAGTAAGGGTTGTGATTGACGGAAAGGGGTGGAGATGGAGCGGTCGTGTCGGCGATGTGACGCCGAGGGGTGGAGATGGAGTGGTTGTGTGGGCGATGTGATGCAGAAGGGAGGAGACAGAATGACGGTGGTCGGAGATGTGACGGAGAGTGGCAGAGATGAAGTTGTGGTGGTTGGAGATGTGACGGAGAGTGGCGGAAATGGAGTTGCGGTGGTCGGAGATGTGACGGAGAAGGGTGGTTGTAAACATAGATGGAGAAAGAGTATTTGTTTGATCTTGAAAAAATGAGCATAACTTAAAGAAGGAGAAAAACTTGTAGGAACGAATATAAATTTTTATTGTTACAAACAATCAATAAGAAAGAGAGAAAATATTAAATTTATTTAAAATTTATTTATTTTTAAATTAGATTTATGGGGTGGTTATAATTACGTAGGAGAGAGAATATAATATTTTTATTTTTTAATTAATTAAAAAAATATAATTGGTTGTTTTTAAAGCCAGCTGTTAGGTTTGTTTCTACCTAAATTTTTTCTCCCAAGGAAGAAGGAAAAGATAGTGTTTTTCATTCTTATTATTATTATTATTATTATTATTATTATGTTTATTAGCGTGGTATATGTCAATATATATATATATATATATATATATATATATATATATATATATATATATATATATATATATATATATATATATATATATATATATATATATATATATATATATATATATATAAAATGTTGTGATATTCGTTTTCATGTCCGTTCGTATCTTTTATATATCAAAATAATTTATAGGTTTTTAATTTTATTTTAAATAATTAATATTTTATTTATACATTTTATCAATTGTCTTAAAATATTAACCACTTAAAATATTACCATATTCTCATTCGAGTGACACAATGCAAATAGTTACTTTTGTATAGGAGAAAATACCAAATCTTCAAAACAAAGCATATAAATTCTGAGTTGTTCACTAAAAAAATTGAAGTTGTACCAAAATTTTGATGGGAAGAAAACATCAATGTGAAAAAATAAAATTATTTTCAAGATTATAAAAAAGTTGATCTTGCTTCGATTTTACTGGTAAATTGTTCCAGATTAATACCCTTTCTAATGGCTTGATTCAAAATTTCAAATAGTAGAAAGTTATAAAAATATAAAATAAATAAATTTATAATGTGATATGTATTTAAAGAGATTCAATGACTTTTAGAGACTAAAGTAGTGAAGATAAATGGTTTTGAAGATTAAGGGAAAGTGATAAATAATTGAATTGATAATTATCATACTTGCCCGACAATTTTGTCAACACACGAAAATTTAAAAGAGAAAATAAGTTATTTAAAGATGAGGATATTGTTTGGTATAATTTTTTTATCAAATAGATCTACCTATGATTAATTTGAGATAATCATAGAAATGGTTGCAATTTTTTAGTTAAGTGACATGATCATTTATACATTCTAAACGTGAGACTATTTTGGTTAAGGAGTAATTGAATCAGAGGTTATAACATGCATTAATAACAGGAGTTAATACATAATAAAAAATTAATATTTGGAGTAAAAAAAGTATATTGTAAGTTAGAAAGAAAAAAAACTATAAGTGATAAGTTAGAAAAAGAAAAAACACTATAAGTGATAGTTATAGATATCAATTAGTAAGGGAAAGAAGTACATAGCATAAGACAAAGTAAGATATCTTTTGACTCTGATGATAGATAACTTCTGAAAATTGTTAGTCTCTGAGATTTAAAAAAAAAGAATCTTTACTTCTGATAAACTAGTTTAAGTAAAAATTATTTTAAAATCCGTGTCTTACTTAAAATTCCATAAAGTTGAAAATCATTTAGTGTGTTTAAGAAATCTGCTGGGTAAAGACCCTTGGGTAATGATGTTTTCTTTTATATACATCTATGATCTTTATCCTTTCTGAAACATCATTTCTTGTCACCTTTTTTGTTCTTCTGATAAGATTCTTATTCCTTTAGAGTCTTGTTCAATTCTTTTCTTTTTATTGTTTTCATCTGTGTTGATCAAACCAAACTTGAGATGAATTCTCTAGTCAATTCTCCATTGAATCAACTAGTTGTCATCAATGAAAAGTTTGTGGATTTTGAAGAGCTGTTTAAGCTAGGTTTTAACTTCTGGAAGACTGTCTTTGAACAAGGTTGGAATTGATACTTTGATATGCTCTGTGGTTTCAATTATCCAAATCTTGTCAAAGAATTTTGGGTTAATGCATCCATTGTTGAGCTAAATCATGAGTATGTTATTCTTTCCATGGTTTATGGCGTTTCTATAACAATAACCTATAAGACGATTGCTAATGTAATCAATTGTGAGGAGATTAGACAAATTCCAGGTACTCTTGTTTGGGAACACTATATTCCTACTTGGCGTACTTTTGTAAATCCATCAAACCTCTCTCAGGTCTTAAATCCTTGTCCTGATGCAATTGTTTAGAATCAAAATCTAAACTCAAACTTGCTACCTAAGGACAAGGATCTAGACCTTGTGGACTTTACTGAAAAAGATTTGCTACTTCTTCTCAATTAAGACTTACAGATTGATCTTCCTCAAATTATGTTTCACCATCTAAAAAGGACGCTTTCATCTTTTCACAAGGGAAAAACATTTTTCATTCCTTATGGACGAGTTCTTTCTGAACTACTGGTCCAACAGGGAGTTGTCATAAGATCAGAGGATGATTCTTCTAAAATCTAAAGTGAAAAGCTTGAAGCTATCTATCAGAGATTCTAATGTTAGATTTCTGCAAATATATGACTAGTAACAGTTAAACATCTTGTATTAAGCAATCTTGTTGTTAAAAATTTTCATGTTGTTGTTCATGTTCTTATGTGTCTTAACTGTTATATATGCATTTCTTATGTTGTTCAGAGAATGAAAATTTGGATAAAACTCTTTAAAAACTTGCAACATTCTCATTGAAAGATTGATAACTTTTACATATTATCAAAAACTTTCCAGACATTTGGATATGTTCTAAGGTACTCCTTAGGCACATCTGACATATCTAGATTGTTCAAATAATTCTCCCAATCTTCCTTCGCAAACTCAACAACTTCCTTCCTTTGAAGATTCCTGCGTTTTGACCTAGAAATTATTTTTCTTCTCTGTGTCTCAACAAAGGTTGATGTAGATATATGTGCCTCTAAAGAATTGTGTTTGTTTGAAGATTCTTCAGTTGTTGCATTCTTCTCGTTTGCTTAAGTTGTTGCTCTTAGCATTGCTGTCCTTCTAAAATCTCTCTTTGGAACACAAATTTGTTTCTGCTTATACATGTTTGTGTTCTAAAGATTAAGTGATTTAGAAATATGGTTTGCTAAGCATTTTATAGAGTCTATTCATCTGTTACCTTAAGTGTTTAGAGTTTCAATATTGATTAGTCAAATAAAATTTTAACGTCTGACTCTTGGGAAATGATGTCTAGTATGTAGTCCTAATAAAGATTCTCTTAAGACAACTGTAAATATCATTTTAACAACTATTTGTTGGTTTTAATATTTCTGTCTGGTCTTCTTTCACTTTGTTTATGCATTTGTCAGAAAATCAAAACAAAAGGGAAAAATAAAAGACTGTACTTGTGCAAAATAATAGTGGTTAACAAAAAAATTTCATTAGTCGAACGAAAAGATTACAATAATAATGAAGACATTAAGATAACATCAGTCTAAGTCTTCTAAAGACCTACGACCCATCCAGTTTTCCCAAGTGATGTCTGGCTCATTATCATCCTCATAGTCAGACATGACAATCTCAAACGCCATCTTATCCATGTTCTTCTTCTTCTTCTTCTTCTTCTTCTTCTTCTTCTTCTTCATTTACTTCTTCCTAGGCTTCAAAACCGCTGTTGAATAACTTGCTTCAGAAGGTTTCACTACAACTGATGATGAATCTGCTTCAGAAGATTTCAATATAGTAGACGAAGAACCAGTTTCAGAAGCTTCATAACTTGCTGGTACCTGAGAACTTTGTGTCTCCAGATTTGTTGCATCCTCTTAAACCTCTGTAATGATAGAGATGTTGGTACTCTAAGATGTTGCCTCCATGTTGCTCTGAAGGATGTTGATGAAAATGACTTATGCTTTGGTTACTTTTATAGCGGAGTTTGGGTAGCTCAACCGGTTGAATAAAATATTTTTCTTGATCTTTGGAAGTACTACAACCAATAACTATTAAAAATGAATTGTACACACTTTTATTACTCTCTATTACTTGAATCATTTTCTATTCCTTGAAAACCGATCATGTAATGATGATCTGCGTTGCATTTATGACAATATTTCTTTTTGTTTTCTTTTTTCTTTTTGATGTGATAGAAGGGGGAGAAAGATATAGAAGTATTTAATAAGAATATGAACCCTTTAGATTTTAAAAATTGTTCATTTATAATATTTTTAAATTCTGTTATTTCGATTATTTGTTTTACCCAAAAAATATATTTTAGTTTTCTTGAAAATAGAACTTAGGGGGAGCTTACAAACCTTAACCTTTGGACTATTAGACTCAAGTAAAGCTTACAAACCTCAGACTCTGATGTTGCCACGTAAACAGGGGAGCTTACAAACCTCAACCTTTGAACTATTAGACTCAAGGGGAGTTTACAAACATCAGTCTCTGATGTTGCCAAGAAAACTAAAATAGCTTAACAATGTTCTTTAAATACTTATGTTTGTCATCATCAAAAAGGGGGAGATTGTTAAAAAAAGTTTTGTTCATGACATATATCCTTTGGGTTTTGATGATAACAAAGTGTTGAAAGAGCAGTGGTGTTATCTAATGTGTTTTCTAAGTATGTAAGTTCTAAAGCTTAAGAAGAAATCATTCAGAATCTAATAGAAGAACACATTTAAGAGAAGCTGAGTTACTGGCTTTTGATGGCTCAGAACTGATGCACATTATTAAGTGAAGTCTGATGATATAGGTTTGCGTAGACTCTGAGCTGAATGTATCAGAATCAGAAGAGAAATATATTCTCTCTACACTTAGTGAATGTATTAGCTTCTAGTGATTTTTTAGAACCATGAACTAAGCTAAGTTATCTGTACTGCAGAAAGCAAGCTACAATGTCAAATCAGTTTGTCAGCTAGAGTCTGTGTTCACATGGCTCAAGAATAGTTGACATGCTTTACGAATATATACTCTCAACGGATATATAGTACAAGATCACAAGGAAGACGCTTTGGTTAAACATGTTACATAATGGATAAAGATCTTTTGGTGTATCTATCTTCAACGTCTCTTAGAACTATGGAGTAACAAAGAAACTTGTACAAGTTATCTCTTCCAACGAATATTCTTCTATAACTACTATATAAGTAGCTGAAGATTCAATTTGGAATCAACAACAAGGAAAATAAAGAAAGATATCCAAGAAGAAAAGAAGTGTTCCACGCTTCTATCAGAATGGAAGAATAACAAGATTAACAATGACAACACAATCGAGTATGCATAATTTCTGTTATATGTTGTAAGTTGTACAAAGCCTTAAGATATCTTAAACATTGAATATATTAGAAATCTTAAGTATTGTGATCTTTGTTATGGTTATTTACCCTATACTTCTGATTGAATATAAAGTACACTTTGTTCTCTATTCTATTAAACAGATTGTTTAGTAGTTTAGAAAGAAAATCTCTTGGTATGTGCTTGAGCATCAAAATCTCTTGTTGTGAAACTTGAGCCAAGTAAATCTCTTGCTATGTGCTTTAGCATTGAAGTCTTGATTAGTTGTTGATTGAGCAGGAAAGTCTTAGACCGTGGGTCTTAGCAGAAGTCTTGAGACAGAGAGGTTTAAGCAGGAAGTCTCGGGCTGAGGGTCTGAGGAGAAAAGTCTTATGCTTGAGGGCATACGAAATTGTAATCATGATTTGATTATAGTAAAAAAATCTCTTGTGCTGCAAGGGGAATGGACTACTATCAATTTGAGAGGAACCAGGATAAATCTCTGTGTGATCTGTTGTTATTAATTTGCTTCTGTTATTTTTGCTGCAACTTATTAATCAGAATGTGAACATTAGTTTAGAATCTAAACTTAGTTCAGAAGTAAAGTAAAAATGGTTAACACAATTCAATCCCCCATTCTTGTGTATTTTTCTCACCTTCATTGATGGATGATCAAGTCTCCAATGCCAAAATGTTACAATCAGTGTCATGCCTAGGGAATACAAAATTGATTGCTAAACTAGAGTTGTGTTTGGAAAGTAATAAGTTGATGCAAGAAGGTGCAGTGGAGGGGATTGCAACTTGGGAATGATTGAGAATGTACATTTCTCCTATTAATTCATTTGCACCAATCATCTTCTTGGAGTAAGAGGTCTATATGAAACAAGTAGCAGTGTCAAAAATCAATTGACAATCTAGATTAAAAGTAAGTTTAGGCACATATGAATGAGAAGTAAGGCATGTACAAAACATTTGTCAAAAAAAAATTATCATCAAAATGAATAGTTCCTGCGATATTGGTTGTGACTAAGGAACCATTAGGTAGTTTAATAGGTATTGAAGGAATTCTTTTCAAACAATATAATAATCTTCTAGAAAAGCACACATGATCAGTGGCTCCTGTGTCAAGAATGAAGGATTCAACAATATCCTGATTAGGAATAGTGCATATAATACTTGAATTGGACTTGGGTTGAGTGACAATTATGATTAAAATCTATGAGAAGTAGAGGACTGATGAAGCAATGCCAATAAAGCCTTGTGTTGAACAGGTGTGAAACCTATGAGGCCAGATACAGTGTCATTGAGTTGTTCTTTATATGACTCAGGTTGAGCCTTATTCTTCTTGATCATGCTCAGTGGAAACATTATTAATTTGACCTTGTTGATTCTAATGAAGAAGGTAGCCATGCTTTTTTAAACAAGTTTCTATAGTGCGATTAGTCATACCATAATGAGTTCAAACTCGCATGTCTCTGCCACGACCATGAATGGATCTACCACCTCTTGGACCTCTTCCTTGAAAGGAACTGTTGCCTCTACCTTGAGACTGAGTAGCAGAAAAAACTAAAAGTTTGGATTTATCAGTAGGAACTATAAGTTATCTTTTTTGTTGAACAAGTAAAGAATAAACTTTGCCAATATTTGGGAGATGATCCATCAACATGATTTGGAATCTAACTGCAGAGTATCTATCATTTAAACCTTTGAGAAATATAATTACTTGATCAGAATCTCGTTAGCTGCGAATCTTCTCAATGGATGAACATGAAATATCACATTCACATGTAGGAATTGGACGAAAATTGTCCAATTCTTGCCATAACATTTTCAGTTTTGCATAAGGGTACACATTTCTTCTTGAATTTCTGAAATTCTAAATACATCTCCATGATAAAAGTGATCTTTCAATTCCTTCGATATGCCTGAAGCTGTCTCCATCCATAAAACGCTTTGTGAAATTTCCGATTCGGGCGAGTTATTTAGCCATGACATGATCATTGTTGTTGCGGTGAAAATCGGATAACAAGCTATTAATTAACTTGCATCATTTTCTTTTACAACCGACTTTGATTTATCCAAAGGAAAGGTTCAAGATCGTTAGAAAAACCAAAAGGGGGGAGATATAAGGTTCGGGTTGGTTACGCCTAGGGAAGGTATTAGCACCCTAAACGTCCGTAGTACTCTACAGGAACCTCTTGTTAAGTTTGTGTTATGTTATGTTTGCTTGCAAAATGAACTGTGCTAAGGTAAAGACCTAAGGGGTATGTACACTAAGTATACTCGACAAAGCATCGCACTTTGCGCCTACGTATCCTCGGGTATAGAATTAGAGTATGCGTAGTTCTACTTCTACTGAATGGTTTACTGTGGTCAATATTCAGAGGGGAAATGAGTGTGAACTCATTGTAGAGTATAAGAACTCTCTAAGTTTAGTTATAATGGTCCTATGTTATGTTTTAAAGTTAAAGAGGGAAAGTGAGTATTCATTAGGATGAATATCACATAGAGTATAAAACTCTTTCCTAAGGCTAGTTATGATTCCATGGCTCTGATGAGGCCAAGAAATAAGGTTTAGCTCTTATGAGGCTACTAGGTTAAGGTGGGGGCTATGACTTTAAGAGTCAACATTCATCACCTTCCTTTGGAATGGGGAAAATAACAGTTGTAGGATATGATAACAAGAGATATTGATAAAGATGAATAAGATAACAACAATAGCGTGAGTATGGTAAGAAGTATTTCATAATAAAACATGGAGAAGATGGACATGAACATCATAGAGACATGTAAACAAAGACAAATCAATATGTATTAATCTTAAGGAAGACAATCACAAGAAACAATCACAAGATAAAGAACCATGATATTAGTCAAAGATGATATTTAAAGAAGAACAAAGTTCACATCGAAGTCCAACACATGATAAATCAAACATGGAATAAATTTGTTCAAGACTTAAACAATAATTAGTGAATAAACACTCAAATGATCAATAAAGATGACTCATAAATAAAGTTGACAATTAATCCAAAGATGGGTGATTTAAAATCCACACATTAATAATTAAACTTAAATAAACAATTAAGAAATAAATTGATAAGTAAAATTAAATAAAGATTAAAAATATTTTTGGAGTTTTGAAATAAAGAAAAAGTTTTAAATAAAATAAAATAAAAAAGTTTTAAAAAAATATTTGAAATGAAAGTATTTGAAAATAGAAAATAAAAAGAAATAAAACCCACGCAGAGGGGTGCATTAGCAATGTTGATATGAACTAAGAATCATTTGGTTGCTGCGCATGTGAACCTTTTGGTGGGGTGCAGTTAGCGAAATGCAAAGGCCCATGACCTAAAACAGAATAAAAGTATTCAGCCAAAAAAATACATAGCCGTGCACCAGAAATGTTATGTGTAACATTTATCAATTGGTCATCCAATTTTAAGTCATAAAATGACAAAAACGCTCCCTGGCCAATCACAACTCGCCATGCTTTCGTCTTCCATGCAACCATACAAAAAACCTAAAAAAACTATCGTGCAAGTTCAGATAAATGCCATGGCATACTCCTCACTTGTTCAATCAATTTCTCCACCAAATCTCAATCAAAATCCATGAAGTAAGGCATCAAACCATAGAACTCAGAGCATAGAACAATACTAAGACCTAAACAACTCTAAACAAGGGCCTAAGCATAGAGAAAAACCGCGTGGAAATGGTGCACCCAGAACTGAAACCAAATTCTCAGAATACTAAAATACCACCACAGGTTCAAACAAGCATTCACATTATCAACTAACACAGCTGTAAACACACGAGCATGATGACAGCGTTAAGATCACTCAAAATTATACACATGAGCATGAAATCGTGAGCAAAGCCACAATATGGCATAAACAGAAAACGCGTGATCAACAGTGAAATCTCATCTTCACCATGGTAATACAACCTCAAGCATACATGTATCAGTCACAAACAAAAAAACAAGAGTAACATCACACACTTACCATGTCAGACTTTTCATGTTGTTTAACAATAGTAACCTCATTTATTCAAACTTAGTGCCAAGGTATGAACATCATAGTATCAGGAATTGATATTGCAAAAAGAAACGAACACATAAACTCTACAATATCATTCACATGGTCATTGGCTTAAGTGCAAAGCAAAACAGTATAATGGTAGTATGATCATAGCTTTTGAAACATAGAGTAAAGGAGAGATGAAGTTTACCTAGTGGAATAAGTCCACTGCACCTTCCAAAATTTTGAGGAATAAACTGCACTGGATTACTTCTTTCCCAAGATGCTTGTGCTTCTCTTCTACACAATCCTCCCACACGAGCTGTTTTAGTGTTGTAATGTTTTTTGTTTGATCTTTAGCAAATGAGAGTGGAACCCTTTTTATAGGCAGAGAAGACTGGTTATTGCAAGGAGGATCCCTTGGATGTTAACTTTGTCTTGAGAAGAAAGTTTTAGGGTTGCTGCTACACGCATGGTTTTCTCCTAGAGCCAAGTGAAGATTTGTTGTAGCTTGCTTAGGGTTCAGATCAGAAAAGAAACGGGAAAGTCTCAGGGATTAGAGTACAAAAATGGATTATACAAAGGTTAACTTTCTCATAGCATGGCAGCCTGTCATTTGCTAGCTTAATCAAGTACACACCAGTTGTACTTTGGGAGCTCCCTTTGCAAGGGTTTGATGGAAAAGTGTTTGTTGGAAACTGGTGAGAAAAGGTCAGCAGAGTGTACTTGTGATGTGTGGTTCAGAATTTGGTTAAAATGAAGCATGGCTGGTGTGAATCAAATAAGATCATGGAACTCTAGTTAGTACATGATAGCTCTTTGTCAAATGCACCAATTGAGGTGATTCTTACACCTTTTGAAAGTTGGCATGAAATGGAACAATTTTGATGTTGGGAAAAGTTTGAGATAATGACTAGAAACACATGGAAAATCGTGGCAAAGTTTGGTGATCACAAAGAATAAAACCTGAATTTTTCTAAGTGTGAAATAACATTGTAACATGCTCACTTTGAGATGACATAACTTAATGCTCAATGCTCCAATTCGTGAGTTCCTTGGCTCAATGGAAAGTAGGCATTTGATAGAGCAAATTTCATGTGAAAAGATTATTGAAAAGAGGTTTGGAAAAGTGTGAAAATCAGCCATGAAGTTATGCAAACCAAGCTGCCAAAAAGAAACTTAGAAAAATTCTAAGTTATGGAGTTTTTGACAATTTGAGGCACCCTACTTTCGAGCACCATAATTTGAGTTTGGCTCATTCAAATGAGATGTTCCACATATGGTTGGAAAGCTCTCATCATGCTCTAAAACTTTCATTTGGGACCCAAGTCTTGAATCCAAGTGGAAATGGGTGAAAAATGAGGTCAAAGTTAGAGAAAAGTGTGAAGAAAAGTGTTGAAATTTCTCTAAGTGTTGGGTCAGATTATCTTGCAAGCTTCATAACTCAAAAACCAAGCATTTCTGGATGAAAAGTCATATGAAACAAATTGAATATCTTGAAAAGAGCTTTCTAATGAGCTTTGAGTCACTCAATTTGAGTGTGTGGTTTAGGAGTTATGGTCATTTCAAATTGTGCTATTAGAGGGAAAATCTCACATATGAAATCTTTCATGATCAAAACCCTACTTCTCTTGCAAGAAACCTCATGAAACTTGATCTTGATGCCTTGTATACCTCATGAGACATTCTATGATGGTTAGAATGATTGACACCTCATTTGAACCAAAATTTCCAAGGATTAGGTTTTCAGTCAAACCCTAATTTTGACTGTGAATGCGCTGAGGTCAGATCTTGTAAACTTGCTTCTTCCTTCTCATCTAAAGGTCTTAGGAGACTCTTGAGGATGTTGATAAACCAATAGAAACAAGAATTAGGGTTTTGGAGTTCATCTTGATGAAAATCAAAGTCATTGACTGATAGGTGTCACAGAAACCCTAATTTGGAGGTATAGTGAGGTTGAGGCTCAAACTTCTCTTGTTGAGCACCAATGGATCTTGGATTCCTGTTGAATGATGTCTCTTGGGTGTAGATGACCTTAAGTGGTAAGTGAACCACACAAATCTTGACTTGATAGAGCCAATTTCTTAGTGATTTCTTCAGAGTAAAACCCTAATTCCAAAGTTCTCGCACTGGAGATCTTTTGTTGACTTGACTTGCTTCAAAACAACTTGTGGAGCTTCATGGTGATAGGCAAACCTAATTTGAACACAAAGAAACAAACTGCAAGATATGGATTAGTTCAAACAATTCAGAGATGCTTGACCTAAGATGCACAAATGAAGATGACATCTAAGGGTAAAAAATTTGGGGTACAACAGTTGCCCCGATTTAAATAGCTTTACCAGATGACACGAGGAACGGAGATTCCGGGGGCATCAAGGTGAAAGGTATTCAAATATAGCAGACCAAAAATTTGCCCTTAGATGGAATGCAAATGCTAAGGACAAACGACAGACATGCAAATGCTGACATGCCATGAACTTCTAAAATGATGATATGATGCCAGGATGGTGCAAAGATGTAGATAGACCAGACACCAGGGACAACAAGAAGCAAACACATAAGATAAGCTTCACCAGGGAAAGACGGAAGCTAGTATCCATGAGAAAAACTCACTGGGGATACAGGCTAGCCAACGAAAGAGACTCACTGGGGAGACTCCACAGAAACACCGGGGGAAAAACCAAAAACAATCTCCACTGGAAAAAAACGGGGGAGATAGACTACTGGGGACAAAACAAACCCACACTCTTCCTGGGCATAAAACCAAAAAGAAAAACTTGATCCGGGGATCAGCCTAAAAAAGACAGAGAACCAAGCAAAGACTTCCTGGGGATTCTTATACGGAAGAGTTCAAGATGGGATCTTCAAGAAAAGCCAGAAAGACAGAGCCAAACTCTGTGCACCAGATAGGAGTCTTAATAAAGCAAAATGTTCCAAGAAGCTTGGCTTAAAATTAGTTTTCAAAAATCAAGGGTAAAGGTTCATGTTCAACTCGATTCAAACAAGAACAACTGAAAGCTGAGATAAAGGGTAAACAACGAGCTCACGATAGCTCGAGGTTTAGGTTCAGGTTTGACTCGATTCAAACAAGAACGGTTTTAAAACAAGAGGCAATATTCGACTCGATTAAAACAAAGACTCAGTTCAGGTTTGACTCGATTCAAACGAGAATAGTTTTAAAATAAGAGGCAATGTTCGACTCGATTCAAACAAAGACTCGGTTTAGGTTTGACTCGATTCAAACAAGAATATGTTTTAAAACAAGAGGCAATGTTCGACTCGATTCAAACAAAGACTCGGTTCGGGTTTGACTCGATTCAAACAAGAACAGGTTTTAAAACAAGAGGCAATGTTCGACTCGATTCAAACAAAGACTCGGTTCAGGTTTGACTCGATTCAAACAAGAACAGGTTTTAAAACAAGAGGCAATGTTCGACTCGATTCAAACAAAGACTCGGTTCAGGTTTGACTCGATTCAAACAAGAACAGTTTTAAAACAAGAGGCAATGTTCGACTCGATTCAAACAAAGACTCGGTTCAAGTTTGAATCGATTCAAACAAGAACAGTTTTAAAACAAAAGGCAAGACTTCTTGGGGAATAGAAAAGGTTTAAAGATTCAAATCTGGCGCGCAAAGGTGACGACCGAACAAGCACAACACAAACAAAGAAAGACCGGGAATGTTCTTACTTCACTGGGGAAATAAAGACAGGCACAAACAAAAGACCACAAGCGAAACAAAGCACAAGGATGCAAAGATGCTAAGGTATGATGCATATGCTTAGCTACATGCGAGAAACGACGCGAGCGACGCAAAAACAAAGAGAAGAAAAGATAACACAACCAGCACCCTGAAATCCAAACATCAAGGATAACCGGGGCAATCTTCATTTCACTGGAGATGGCAGATCCATGCCAAAAATACAGTACTGCTAATTCTTCTTGTACAAACTTGATTCCAAAACGTCTTAATTCCGGAGTAAAACTTAGTTTATCTTTGTGTTTTCTTAGAAATTGCAACATTTCCGTTTTCAAAAATAAAGTAAAAATGACAAAGTTTTGCAAAATAAAGATGATAGCGTATTAAACAAGAAGATGGTTCAATAGCTGATATTCATTGAAAAATGGTGACTTGCCAAATAGCAGAATCCCATGAAAAATTACAAATGCAACAAAATGGCAATTTGGCAAAGATTACATTGTATTCAATGACCAATAACCCTAATGACTAAGGACTATAGTTGTAGCAAAACTTGAGCTTCCTTGAGGATTCCTGGATACCGGTGAGGTGTCCTTGTCTCAAGCATAATACTTTCGTACCGAATCAGCATTCACAGGATGCGCAAGCTATTCACCGTCCATAGTTGTAAGAATTAAAGACCCTCCTGAAAACACTGTCTTGACTACGAATGGACCTTCATAATTGGGTGCCCATTTCCCACGGGCATCTCTCTGCGACGGCAGAATCTTCTTAAGTACCAATTCGCCTACTCGGAATTCTCGAATGCGGACCCTTTTATCAAATGCTCTCTTCATCTTCTTCTGGTACAAATGACCATGACACATGGCTGTCAGGCACTTCTCGTCAATTAGATTCAGCTGATCGTATCTTTCTTGAACCCATTCAGCTTCATCAAGCTTTGTTTCCATCAATATCCTTAGAGAAGGTATCTCAACTTCTATGGGGAGGACAACATCCATTCCATACACCAACGAAAAAGGGGTTAACCCCGTTGATGTTCTAACTGACGTTCTATATCCATGTAGTGCATATGGCAACATCTCATGCCAATCCTTGTATGTTTTGACCATTTTCTAAAGAATTTTCTTGATATTCTTGTTTGCAGCTTCGACCGGTCCGTTCATCTTCGGACGATACAGTGAAGAGTTATGGTGTTCAATCTTGAAGTTATCACACAACTCCTTCATGGTTTTGTTATTCAAATTGGTTCCGTTGTCAGTTATGATTCTGCTCGGAATCCCATAACGACAAATGATGTTGTTCTTAATGAAGCGAGCAACTACTTACTTAGTCACGTTCGCATAAGAGGCGGCTTCCACCCACTTGGTAAAGTAATCTATAGCCACCAAAATGAAGCGATGCCCTTTTGACGCTTTAGGCTCAATTTCCCCAATCATATCGATGCCCCACATAGAGAACGACCAGGGAGATGATAGCACATTCAACGGAGTAGGAGGAACATGCATTTTGTCCGCATAAATCTGACATTTATGGCAATTTCTAGCGTACTGGATGTAATCAGTCTCCGTAGTCAACCAATAGTATCCAGCCCTCAAAATCTTCTTAACCATGGCATGTCCATTGGCATGTCCATTGGCATGCGTGCCAAAAGCTCCTTCATGGATATCATGGATCAGCAAGTCTACTTCTCTCTTATCGACACATCTTAACAAGACCAAATCATGATTCCTTTGTAAAGTACACCGTTCCTGATGAAAAACTTGGCTGACAATCTTCGTAGAATCTTCTTATCAAGAGCGGAAGCGTTGGTCGGATATTCTTGATTCTTTAGGAAGTTCAAAATGTCATGGAACCAAGGTTTACCGTCTGATTCTTCTTCAATGGACTGGCAGTAGGCAGGCTCAGTCCTCCTTCCAATACTGATTACTGGATCTTCGTTGATAAATCTAACTTTCCACATTGAAGCCAGTGTTGCTAAAGCATCAACCACATGATTCTCAGTACGTGGCACATGGCGAAAAGTTATCTCATCAAAACACTTAATCAACTCCAAAGCATATGCCTGATAAGGGATAAGCTTCTCATCTTTTGTCTCTCACTCGCCTCTGATTTGATAAATGACTAGAGCAGAGTCTCCCATAACTTCAAGAAAGCAGATTCCAAGATCGACTGCAACTTCCAGACTCAGAATGCACGCTTCACACTCAGTAATATTATTTGTACACTCAAAATCCAATCTAGCTGTAAAAGGGGTGTAGCCACCTTCAGGATTAATTATAATAACACCTACTCCATGCCCCTTGTAATTGGACGAACCGTCGAACATCATCTTCCAAATATACTCAGCCCTGGGATCTTCTTCAGAGCTTGACTCTTCACAATCTTTCACTGCCATAATATCCTCGGCAGGGAAATCAAACTTGAGTGATTCATAGTCTTCAACTGGTTGATCGACAAGATATTCTGAAAGAACACTTCCTTTAATGGCCTTTTGAGTGACATACTGAATGTCATATTCAGATATTAACATGTGCCAGCGGGCAAGTCTACCCGTTTGAGCAGGTTTCTCGAAAATGTACTTTATCGGATCCATCTTGGCAATCAACAAAGTAGTATGACAAATCAGGTACTGTCTTAGACGTTTGGAGGCCCAAGCCAGAGCGCAACAAGTCTTTTCCAGTAATGAGTAGCGGCTTTCACTGTTTGTAAACTTCTTACTCAGATAATAAATTGCATGTTCCTTCCGGCCAGTCTCGTCATGCTGTCCCAAAACACAGCCCATAGATTCTTCCAAAACAGTCAAATACATAAAGAGAGGTCTTCCGGGAACCAGAGGAACCAGAATAGGAGGTTCTTGGAGATAACTTTTGAGTTTCTCGAAAGCTTTTTGACAGTCAGCATTCCATTCTACTGGCTGATTCTTACGAAGTAATTTGAAAATTGGGGCACATATTGGAGTCATGTTGGAGATGAACCTGGAGATGTAATTCAAACGGCCCAAAAATCCTCTAACTTCAGACTCGGTTTGCGGAGCTGGCATTTCTTGAATTGCTCGCACTTTATCTGGATCCACTTCAATGCCCTTCTGGCCAATAATGAAACCCAATAACTTCCCTGATCTGACTCCAAAGGTACACTTTGCAGGGTTTAACCTCAACTGATACTTTCGAAGTCTCTTAAACAATTTTAATAAATGGTCTACGTGCTCCTCATCACTCTGTGATTTGGCTATCATGTCGTCCACGTACACTTCAATCTCCTTGTGGATCATATCATGGAATAGGGTCACCATAGCTCTCTGGTAAGTTGCCCCGACATTCTTCAATCCAAAAGGCATAACCTTGTAACAATAAGTACCCCACGGGTGATGAAAGTAGTCTTATCCATATCAGCTGGATCCATTCTAATCTGATTGCAGCCTGAAAAACCATCCATAAATGAGAACATTGTGAAACGAGCCGTGTTGTCTACCAGCATGTCGATATGCGGTAGAGGAAAATCATCCTTGGGACTAGCTTTGTTAAGATCTCTATAATCCACACACATTCGTACCTTTCCATTCTTCTTCATAACTGGAACAATATTAGCTACCCACTCTGGGTATTTGGAAACTGCTAAAAAATCGGCATCCAACTGTCTCTTAACTTCATCTCGAATTTTGAGGGCCATGTCGGGATGACTTCTGCGAAGCTTTTGTTTTACTGGTGGGCACTCAGGCTAGAGCGGTAACTTGTGGACCATAATATCTGTATCTAAACCAGGCATGTCTTGGTAGGACCAAGTGAACACGTCCACATTGTAATACCCAAAAATTTGCCCTCTCATTTCTTCATATCATTTAGCATGAGCTTTCATTTCATTGCATTGCATTCGAGCATAGAAAAATAAAACATTAAGCATTGCATTGCATATTGCATAAGGACATGTGATTAAGGCATCTTCCTTTGGTTTGAGCTTTCAGAATATTATCAGTGAGCATCAAGGACCTCCGGTTGATCATGCTTCTTTCTGCTTCATGACTTGTCTTCATTTTCAAGTTGTTTTCGGGGAATTGTTCTTGTATTGAGATTCTTGGTTATAAAGACAGGATATCTGTGGATTGAATTGCAAATCATTGGTCATGGTTGATTGAGCTTACTGATTGAATTGTGGGAATTCATTGAAGATATGAGTTTGGTGTAGAATTGGGCGTGTTGAGATTAGTTGTGTGGGCTACTTGAAATTCAAATTTCTACCATAAATCCGTTATTCATTTCCATTTTCCTTTATCCAATTCTTAAATCCTTTTCCATTACAAATCCAATTAACCTTTTTTTTTATCTAAAACCATTTTGATATCCATTTTAATATACTCCCTAAGTTCATATCCAAATTAAATCTTGTTTTAATTCCATACTCAATATTATCCACAACCACTTTTCTTTGTCCATTTTTAATGACCATTTTAGTACCAACTTCAGGAACCAATTTTTCCTTATAATCCATTGATCATAGAAAGCCTTCCACAGCATCTTTGTCCTGTGGTTCAACTTGACTTCCATTTTCAGAGAAAGTGTTTTTTGTCTCGGGATAAGTATTCCCATTCTCAATGACCGGCCCAACTTTGGAATTATAATTCATTTGAATGCCTACCATTTTCCATTTGCTGCGTACCATGATTTCCTTGGGATATTACAAGGTCCCACACTAGCCTGTTGACATAAGCCACAGCAGAATTACAAACCGCATAACAGAAAAAACCAAATTATAGCAGCAGTAGAAAATGGTCATAGTAGTGAGTTCTTTGCAGGAAAATTCAGCAGAAAAATAATATATAATAGCAAGGAAATTCACAAATTGATATCAGAAAAAATATAGCAGTTACAAACCAGTCCATAACCAACTGATAACCAATTTCTAACTACCATAACTGAATCTCCTAACCAATTAACAGAACCAATACCACACTAACCGATTTTCCAATGATCCTAACTTCTAACAGTTCCACAATTTCCTCTAACAATTCTCCTCCTCCAATTTCTAAGAGAAAATTCACTCACTGTAAAAGGCCTAACCATTTTTTAGCCAATCATAACAGAAATTGAGAAGTCCAAAAAACTCTATTCATCTTCTTCAGTCTCTAACAAAATTTCTAACCGAATTCTAACTAACCATTTCTCTCTAACAGAATCAACAAACTCCCTCTCCTTCAATTTTATTCTTCCATTTTTCAATTCCACCTCAACCTTCGGAGGTCTTCATCTTCTTCAATCCGCAGCTGAACAAAAACTTCAACCAATCTCTTCATTCTTCATCATCACCAATTCTCCAAGAACCTCTACCATCTTCAATTTCCACCATCATCTTCAATCTTCAAGCTCCAAAAACACCATAGCTCTCTCCAAGAACCTGCAAATTCGAAACGGAAACCTTCACTCGCTAAACGATTCTGAAAAACCTTCATCATCTTCAGTTCGTACAACCTGCAACAAGTTCACCGCAAATCAACGCAATCTCACAGCAATTTAACACATACTCATAGAGAAAAAGGAGAATTCGGTAACAGCGACATCGACTTGCGATTTTAGAAATTCAGTTCGCAACAACCTCACAAGAGGATTCAAGATTGTGAAAGGAAAAATGCAAGCAAGAGCGAAAGAGTTATAGACCTGTTACGGTGTTTCTTCGTCGTCGCGTCAATTTGATAATTCCGCTCCAAGCTTGGATTTCGTGAGTAACTCGATTCTCGCATCTTTATTGTGTTGTTCATGTGATCGTGGTGTTGATTTCCGATTCTCTCACTGCGTCGTATTCGGATCGTGCGGGATATCCGTCGTGGTGAGCGCGTAAGGAAATGGAGTTTCGAATGAGGGATGTTTGAATCCTCATGAGCGGTCTGATTCTTTGCCAGTAATTTTTGACGTTGCCGCCGCCGGCACGAAGCCACGGCACGGCGGAAAGTTCATCTCCGGCGAAGTGATGAAGAGACGATGATGACGTTGCGTATTTGAGCGAGGTTGGTGATGAAGTAAAAGAGGAGGTCGCGGCGAGAGAGGAGATCGCGGCGGCGTGAGTGTGGTAGGGAAGAGGAGACGGCGCCGTGAGAAGGAGAGGTAGGAGCTTAGGTTTAGACGTTGAGCAGAGTTCATGGATTTAGGTTTCTTTTAAAAAATCTAATTGCTTCAAATGAACCGGGCCTGGGTCATTTACTCTTCGGTCCACATGCCATATGGAATTCACGTCCACACTCTCACAATCAACTCGCACACCCCCCTTTGTTTTGCTGAAGAACCTTGGGCCAGACTTGCTATCCTCACCTATGTCAACACCACTACACCCCTACGGTAACCTTTTCCTTTTCTTTTTATTTTGTTAATTTTTGTTTTCAGAAACTGATTAGGTTAGAGGTTATTAGATTTTTGGATTTAACTGTTAGTCTGAAGTGGATTTAAATCAATTTTGGCCTAAAAACTAATGTTTAAGAGTTTAACTTTGAATTAGAGTTCTAAGTTTAATTAATTAGATTTCGTTTTGATTAGTTTTCTATTGGAAATCAACCTTATTCTTTAATTGACAATTTAACATGGTTTAGTAATTGGCTAATTGTAGATTAATTTCGTTTAATTTTTTTGGTTAGAAATCAATTTCAATTTGATTTAGATATTGACTTTAGATCTTAATTTTGATAATTAGATTTAGGTTTATATTTTTCTACTATTTTTTAATAATCGTTTCTAGCTTAATTGTTCCATGATCGTTTTTAGCTTGATTGCTTGATAATTGTTTTGCCTAATTGCACTAATTGTTTTTGCTTACTAATTGTGTTTAGCTTAATTGCTTAGTTGATTGTTTTCGACTTAATTGTCCACTCACTAGTTTTAGAATTAGAAACTTTGAACTCATTGACTTAGTTGAATTGATTTTTGTTCTAACATTGATTAAACATAGGTTTTAGTGCTAATTTTCATAATAGTCTCATTAGTTAACTTTGTTAATAGCCTTTAATATGCTTTACATAGCTTTGTGGCTAATTGTGGTTTACATTTTTAGTATTGATGTCATTTACTTCTTATTTGACAATTTCCATTTGAACTTTGACAAATCTTTGAGTTTATTTTGTAGTGATTCACATTAAACATACAAGTTGCTGTAGTATACACAGCTGCTGTGCACAAAGGGTGTTGTAAAATTGTTGATATCCTGGCTGGAAGCATATACACCCATTCTGTTCTGGAAATAGTAGCTGTTATAGACTGTTTTTACTTGTTGCTAGTTTTTACAGCTGTGCAGGTGCTGGAGCGCTGTTGTTGCTGCTGTTTACGGCTCATGGCCTTGTTTTATTGTTTTTTGAAGAGCATTTGGTTTCATGCCTGTTACGGATCCATTCCACTTTCTAACACCTTTGTCCATTTATGCTAGGTTACTAGAAGCTTGTCGGTTTGCTTATAGTTTGCTTGCGTTGCTACGGATTGATATCCGTTCGGTATTATATCTCTTCTCTTTTACTAATTCCGCATTTTTCCCTTTTATGCCATGAGAAGTAGGATTGGGAGTCCGTGCCACTTGGTCGGCAATGATGGAAGTCCTCAGAGGAGGTCCTGTTTGTGATTGTTTAATATTGTGCCTGAAGACCTCTATGAGGCATCCCATTCCCGTTTCCCCTGGCAAGACCTCCAAGAAGGCAATTGACGGAAGTCAGGGTTCGCAATCGACCCCCGTTTTTCTAGTTGAGTCGTTCTTAGCTCTCATTACATGATTGAAGCTTTGAACATCACCTGCTCCTGTTATCGAGTCGGTCAAGTGGAAGATATGGTTCGCAACCAACCCCCACGCCTTGTCTATAGCTCGCATTGACCAATGCTGATGCTTATGTGATCTGATTCACATCTTCCCTTTGTTATTCTGCTTTCCATGGTTCTCGATACCATTGGGTGAGTACCCCTATTTCCCACAGCTAGCTTGTTTGCCTCGGTTGATATGACCCCTTGGCTAAAGCTTCCCTTTTTTACTTTGATTGTTTGACATGACTGCTTATTGACACTGTTTACTCTTTCATTGCTTTTAGTTCATTTTGTGATTGATTTATCCTGTGTTTACTTATCCTTTGGATTAAGGCGGAGGTAGGAGAGACATTAGGATAGCAATCCATGCCTGCTAACATTAGGTAGCTTCTCTCCTGATCCTGACTTTAGGACCATCATTGCATGTTAACTTGTAGGACCGAGTTTCCCCCTTGGACTTTCTGTGTGTCCTTCCCTTTTGTTCTTTCGCACCCATGCGATCGAGACCGTTTCTTATCCGTGGTCGTTACCACGAACTACGGACGCTCTGACTTCCTCTCTCTGGATAGATTGAGGATACGTAGGCACGAGGATCCCTATCCTCGGCGAGCACACTAACAACTAACTTCCGTTTTCTCTTACACCTTGAGTTTCTTCTCTCTTCTTTTAGGATTAGAATCTTTAAACCTCACAAACCATTAGGATCACTCCCTTTAATCTTCAATTAGGATTGAGTCTTAGTTCATATAGATTTTTACCTTTTCTCCTCTCTTGAGTCTTTCATCTTCTCATCTCAAAGAAAATTCAAAATATGTAATAAAGGTAGGAATTTATTGCATTTAGGCCTTTCATATAAAGAAAAGATTATAAGGGGTCTTCTCTTATAATCTTAGAATGTGTAGCATATGGCCCATCTTAGGTCAATGTGTTAAACATTTGATCTGGTATGAGGGACTTAAGTGCAATACTTGTTGAAGGTACAAATAAAGAAAAACACTTCTTCATTTCATTATCAACAAAAACACTTAATAAATACAAGTATGCTAGTGTGTTTGAACCTTGATAATTGGAACTAAGCGTGAGGGTCTTCTTCACCCTTAGTGTGCTTTCTTACCCATTCCATCTTGGAATGCGAGAATGTACACATTCCAATAACTAAGATTCAGATACACTATCATATGCAAATAAATGGGAAAAACTTCTAAAAGACAAAAACAAACAATTACGTCTTTCCTTCGGGAATTCTTTTCTCATCTCACTCACTCTCAACGTATGAACGTGCTCCTACTCGTTCTCTTGCAAGATGGTAACGCACTCGGACCAGCGAGCCTGCAACACCTGAGCTAGAACGTAAGCCGTTCTCTAAAAAATGCAATTCATCCCTAGTGAGGGGAACTACGTCGCTCTGATTCTCATGTTCCCGATGAGATACGTAGGCAGTGGGGTAGGGCCCATGCGAGCACTTCTTTTATTTTCCCTACGTTTGTTTCTCTTTCTCCCTTCTTTCTTTCAGGTCCTTTTCCAGTATCCTTTTTTCTATCACCCTTTGATTGAAGCAGTAAGCGTGGATCCCATCGGGTACGATGGACGCGAGGGGGTGCTAATACCTTCCTCTTGCGTAACCGACTCCCTTACCCATTTCTCTTGGTCGTGAGACCATGCTCTTTCCTTCCTCTCAGGTTTATGCGGTGTTCCCTTTCCCTCTCTTGGGATAAATACACATTGCTGGCGACTCTGTTCGGTGCCACTTTTGCGTTTGTACCTGGATGAAAATCCCGGGAGCGACAGCTGGCGACTCTGCTGGGGACAGATTGACCTATTGCTGGTCCATCCCTAAGCGAGTCAATCCTAGAGCTTGTCTGTTTTTCTTTCATTGGGTGTTTACTGTTGTGCTGTATTTACTGTTTTATTGTATGGTTATTTACTGCTTTACTGTACATTACTGTATTTACCGCATTTTAGCATTACATATCATATATTATATTGTGTTGCACTATTTTGTCTGTTTGGCGGGATGGGTGTTCTGAGAGATAAGCTCACTACACAGGCTTGAGTACACACATAGGTATTAGAGTGGATAGTCATGACGCTTGCGTGGTGGTGACCACGTATTGTTGTTCATGAGACCCACAACCAGACGAGGTTCTATCAGGAGCTTTCTGCTACTGCATGTTATGCAGGCCAGTGGTTATTCTCTTGAGGAATTGTCGACTCTGGTGACCATTCCCGAGGACTCAGTTGCGGCACTCCTCCCGAGATGTGACCGTGGCAGACCACATTATGTGGCAAACCCATTGCACATTCTCGATCCGAGGACCCAATGCTGGGAACTCGCTATAGGTTATCCTTTTTGAAAGAGAATCAGTGGAGGCACTCCTCGATTGGCGATAGTACTGTACCCCGAGGGATGAATGTACTATTGCTTCTCGACCTCAGTGCCAGAAGCTGAGGACCTTTCGTTTTGGAGAATCAGTTGAGGCCTCCTCGATTGATGATGATGCCAAACCAGAAATGGTGAACGTATCATCATTTCTCGACCTGAGAGCCCGGGATACTGAACATCCTAGTACCCACATGTGAGAGGGGCGGGTTGTTTACAGGTTTGCAGGTAACCTTGACTTTCATCCTACCTGGTATTCTGGTTTTCCTATCAGTGTGGACTCATCAGCCTGGTATTATGGTATCATGATTATTCTGACCATCCCGGTATTTTGATTAGGTCGGTGCTTTGATTATGCCGATACTCTGGCCTTCTGGTATTCTGATTATGCCGATATCTCGGCATCCTGGCATTCTGATTATTCGGATATTCCGGTATTCCGGTATTTTCTTCAGAGCAGACTTATGAGCTTATTCAGCCGTCAGCATAGCAATTATCCAGATTATATGGAAGCCTTGATCCCATGTCTGTTGCATCTGCATCATCATTTTCGCATACATGTTCTTGTATTTCCAAGGGATGTTAACTTTGAGACTTTCCACTGAGCATTTCCATCCATTTCTTATTTTTTTTCTAAAAAAAAATTTTGAATCAAAGCATAATGATTCCTTGGAAATATTTGAACATGGCATTCTGCATGGCATCCTCATACTCATATGCATAACAGGTGTTCCGGAGCGGATTTCTCATTCTGATTGGGTATTCTCTGCTGAAACGGCCAACATGACTTCTTCCAACTACTCGATTCACCACAATCAATGTTTAGATATGGAACAACTCCGAGCGGAGGTGATTGAGATGAAGGTCCGGCTGGGGCACTTTTTGGTGGACATTCAAGCGTTGTCCCGCGGTCAGAAACTGCTGAGAGAAGAAGTCAACCGGGTGAAGTCTTAGATGGGTCCGCTTACAGAAATCCAGAATGCAGTGTTAAGGAAACAAAGCAATCCTCATCCCTGGTGAGGGGAACTACGTCGCTCTGATTCTTCATTAGTCAATGGAGATACGTAGGCAGGAGATCATGTGAGATCTTTGCGAGCAACCTTATCTATCAACCTTAATTATCAATTTCTTTCCTGAAGATACCTCTTGTCAGCTTCCAACTCCATCTCCCCAAGAGAGTCCTAGGGGCAGAGCATATGGGCAAAGGCCAGAACAACTTGAGAAGAAGTTTGATCCTATTTCGATGTCGTAAGTGCAACGGGTTTCCTCATTTGCTCAAATTCAAACTGGTTGAGCTAGTCGCATCAGGATCATCTCCGACAAAGCTTCCTTTAGGGTTTCAATGCCAAATGCCAGGTATGACTACCATCCTGGGGCACCTGACCATTTAATTGAAGATTGCAAGTCTTTCAGAGGTAAAGGTAAAGACAAGGTGCAAGACGTGATCGACTCAAAGGTTATCACACCAGATGGGTGGCACATAAATTGAATTTTCTTCATCAGATTGAGCACCCAGTTTGTAAAAACATCTTCAGAATCAATAAGTCCAGACGGAGTCAAGCCTCCTCAACAAGGACAATCATTTAGCTTCTTTACTGCATTCTTATGTGTAGCTTTTATGTTTGTCAAAACATTTGTATGCATGCATGAAATCTGTTTTTCTTTTTATGTTAATCCTAATAAAGTGCGCATGTTTTTCCTGAAGTAATCCATTCGTATTCACTCATAAGTTTTCATATGTGCATTGCAATACCAACTGTCGTGCTTAAACTCTATGAGGAAGAATGATGATCTGAAAACGCAAAAATCTCTAATTGTGTGCTTTTGAATAGAACCCTGTTGAGGATGTACATGCATTGTTTCAACTCCCCAAACACTGGAGATATAAGGGAGATAGACCCTCGTTAATCCCTTTGAGCCTTGAAGTAGGAGTTTCTTTCGTATGGAAAAACCCTCACATTTAACCCAGGGGCAGGGTAGGCGTCAGTTAATTTGACCAAGCGTTCAAACCTCAAAAGGAGTGTGCATCTGAGGATCCATTACCTTTTAATTCACCGCTGAGAGGTCAAGAGATGTGAAACCACAATGGTTATCCATCAACAATCAAAGAGTGAGGCAGTCACAACCCTTTCAACAAAGTCAAGACAAGCCAGTGTCACACGACGTGTACAAGAAAAAGAAAAAAAATGAAAAATGAAAAAGCCCGCTAAGTTGAAACTTGAAAACAAGCAACTTAGGCAAAAGTTAGGGCATCCCGCTGGACTCCGAAATCCAAGATTCAAAAGAATCAGTCCAGGCAAAAATTAGGGATCAAAAAGCAAAAGAATGTGAAACCAAAAGGATTACAAAAGAAAATCCTCGAGCAAGAACAAAGTCGTGTGACTACGCACAAAAGACAAAAGGGGTGACTGTTACTCCAAAGCCTCATTAGGTGTCAAACCATCAGATGCATAGGTTCCTTAAAGATCATAACATCTTTTTGAGAGATGAGCGCTCGTGCCAAATTAACTGAACGTAGGACTGGAGAATATCACGAAGAGTGGGTGGGCACCATAAACTTTGAGCCTTAAAACCATTTTTCTCAAAAACCGTGAACCAGGCCACGATACAACCCTCAAAAGTCCTAATTGAAACAGGGTTATTTCAAAAGCATACTACCAAGAGATAGTGTTCCTGACTCCCATGAGTTATGCTAAAAGATCTTTGTTGGTGTTGCATGTGCATTGCATTCTTTCATTCAAAAATTAATGTCGTATCCTAACCCGTGATCCGCTCACAAAGGGTTTGCGACATCTTTTCAGTAAAACTTCGAGATTAACATGTGTGTTGCATTAGAATTTTCATTCTCAGAATAAAACATTTTCTGCTTGCATACATTTGTTTGACATCAAAGGAAGTTTACATATGGCAGTCCAGTCCAGAAGTTTAATCTTGCTGAGTTGAGAATCCTGAAACTCCCGAAGGGCAGTCACGCCCAGTGGCACCTCCTCAGGAAACTTTGTTGAGCAGGAGCTTTCCCAACAAGTTGTGCTAAGACGTAGTCAATCCGGGGCAATCACGTCGAACCATCTCTTTAAGGTGTAGCCAATCTGAGCCAATCACGTCGAGAAATCTCTTCAGAGTTCAGTTAAAACTGAGGCAATTAATTCGAGATTCAAATCCCTACAAATGCAGGCATTCTTGGTTCAGTAGTCAGGGGCAAAAACCACTTCAAGGGTCATACTGGGGCAGGTCATCCCAAGAGCACGAGAATTGGTCCATCCAGACGACTGGTCAGCCTATCCAGGGTTCAGAATGCTGGGACAGAATATCTCACGAGATTGTTCATGAATCTTCTCGGGGCGAAATCCTCTGAAAACCATATGGTCCGGGGCAGTTACGTCGAGATCCGACGAATCTCTATAAGAGTTTGGGGACATTGAGGCGTTTTGAATGTCAAGTCTTCTTTAAAATCCTCTTGGGACAATTCCTTCCGGTGGACCATGTTGGTCTGGGGCAAGTGAAGAAAAACGGTTGGTCACACATATGCAGCTAGTCAGTCAAAAGGATTGAAACCAAGGGGCATTCCAACTCAAGGTATTTGTGGTCCCCTGTCTTCAGCAGGCTTCATTAATCATGGTCCCTAGCAAGAGATTGCGTACAAACCTTTCTCCCCAACAAGGGATGGTTCAGAGTTAGATTTTCTCAGTTGCAGAGGTTATATCCAGCTCAGGGCATACGCGCACATCCTTTGCTTACAGGTAGCAGCCTCATATTAGGCTCAAAAGCAAGATGGAAGCCTTTTCGAGATTATGGATCGTTTCTTCCTAGACGAGTGATCACTTATTCCCATGCAGAATACTGGGGCAGGCTGTTCAGGAAAGGGTTCGCATGCCACCCTTTTGTCATGACGTTTACTGACTGAGTCCATCATTTGGTCGGCGGTCGTTCACGACGATTCGATATCAGCGAACTGAGTTCAACCGGGTATCGTTGTATCTTATTAAGTCGTTTCTCTCATTCAGTACTTCCAACAGCTACAAGCTTTTCTGTGTCGATAATGGTTGCGAATTCCCCAATAAAGTTGCTTCGCAGACACCGAAGTTGATGGTCAATCCCCGTTGAAATCACTAGGAGTTTGAAGAGGCTATATCTTCTGTAAAATTCTCTTATGACATCCTCTTCGGGGACAAATTGTTGGTTTTCTTAAGCATGGGGCATGTTGTTTCCCCAGGATGAAGTGTTGATCACCCCCAGTAGAGTTTGATGGTCATTATCCCCAGCGAAGTCGCAGGAGTTTGAAGAAGCTAAATCTTCTGTAAAATCCTCTTATGACATCCTCTTCGGGGACAAATGGTTTGTTTCCCCAGCATGAAGTGTTGATCATCCCCAGTAGAGTTTGAGGACAGTTGGTATTCTGTAAAATCCTCTCAAAAGGCATTCCCCAACACGAGACATTTTAAAGCAGTTTCCTCCAGCAGAGTTTGTTATAAACTCGTCATCCCCAACGGAATTGTCTAAAGGAAAGCTCGCCTAACATGGTGCATTGTGGTACTTATCCTAAGCTCGACAGTCATAGTCTTCAGCAGACTACTGTGGATTTGCTTTGGGTTTCCCCAACAGATCTCTAAGGACTCTTTCCTAGCAAGTTACAGTGGAATGTTCTAACCAGGATTTGCATATCCCTGGCAGAGTAGCTCTGATCCCCAGCAAGATTGTGCCTCTGGTAATGATCCCCCACAGAGGTCAGCATCGAATCTTGTCAGCAATACTCCCCAGCTAAGTTGTTGTTCTTCTCCCCACTAGAGGCCTATTGATCAACAAAATCTATTTTGCGGCAGAGTGGTGATATATTCCCTCCCCAGCCAGGTTAGCAGGTTGGTTCTTCCCGCAAAAGATCTCGGGTTTGATAGATCCTCATGCAGATTTTTAATGACCTCTTTAGCAAGATGTCATGCAAAGAAAGTCATCCCCAAGCAGATGAAGTAATTCTTGGCATATTTATCAAGCCCTATACTCCAAAGTCCAATTTATTTTTGGCAAGCTTGACAATTCGAAGCAGACGGATTGTTCATTCATTCTCCAGTGGAGAGGTTATCCTTTCAGGAGTCTCCAAAGTCAAATCATTGGTCATTGCTCCTCAGCAGAGTCAGCAGAGATGTCTGACACAGATGCAGAGAGTAATACAATTTTGCAAATTCTAAAAGTCCAACAGTGGATTGGCAAAAGTCCGTCTTCGGGTGGCAAAAGTCCAACAGTGGATTGGCAAAAGTCCGTCTTCGGGTGGCAAAAGTCCAACAGTGGATTGGCAAAAGTCCGTCTTCGGGTGGCAAAAGTCCAACAGTGGATTGGCAAAAGTCCATCTTCGGGTGGCAAAGCAGCTAAAAGACCAACAGTGGATTGGCAAAAGTCCGTCTTCGGGTGGCAAAAGTCCAACAGTGGATTGGCGAAAGGTCCATCTAAGGGTGGCAAAAGTCCAACAATGGATTGGCGAAAGTCCGTCTTCGGGTGGCAAAAGTCCAACAGTGGATTGGCAAAAGTCCGTCTTCGGGTGGCGCGAGGCTGCAAAGTCCACTAGTAGCGTGGCAAGCCAGTAGTCGTCTGGCGTCGTACAAAAGACATTATTAAGTCCACCAGCAGTGTGGCAAGCCAGTAGTCGTCTGGCGTCGTACAAAAGACGTTGTCAAAGTCCACCAGCAGCGTGGCAAGCCAGTAGTCGTCTGGCGTTGTACAAAAGACATCTCTTCAGTGTTATTCTTCATTATCAGAGTTTTATTCAAGCAGAGTTCATTTGGTTGGGTTTATATCCATTTTCTTCTTCTCCACAGAGTGCAAATTTTCGGGTTATTTTCGGTATTCAATCCCTCCATACCTTGAAAGTCTGACAGCAATCGCTATCATCCATTCAGGTCTACAGTGATTGAATAGGGGCAGCTGTAATACCCAAAAATTTGCCCTCTCATTTCTTCATATCATTTAGCATGAGCTTTCATTTCATTGCATTGCATTCGAGCATAGAAAAATAAAACATTAAGCATTGCATTGCATATTGCATAAGGACATGTGATTAAGGCATCTTCCTTTGGTTTGAGCTTTCAGAATATTATCAGTGAGCATCAAGGACCTCCGGTTGATCATGCTTCTTTCTGCTTCATGACTTGTCTTCATTTTCAAGTTGTTTTCGGGGAATTGTTCTTGTATTGAGATTCTTGGTTATAAAGACAGGATATCTGTGGATTGAATTGCAAATCATTGGTCATGGTTGATTGAGCTTACTGATTGAATTGTGGGAATTCATTGAAGATATGAGTTTGGTGTAGAATTGGGCGTGTTGAGATTAGTTGTGTGGGCTACTTGAAATTCAAATTTCTACCATAAATCCGTTATTCATTTCCATTTTCCTTTATCCAATTCTTAAATCCTTTTCCATTACAAATCCAATTAACCTTTTTTTTTTATCTAAAACCATTTTGATATCCATTTTAATATACTCCCTAAGTTCATATCCAAATTAAATCTTGTTTTAATTCCATACTCAATATTATCCACAACCACTTTTCTTTGTCCATTTTTAATGACCATTTTAGTACCAACTTCAGGAACCAATTTTTCCTTATAATCCATTGATCATAGAAAGCCTTCCACAGCATCTTTGTCCTGTGGTTCAACTTGACTTCCATTTTCAGAGAAAGTGTTTTTTGTCTCGGGATAAGTATTCCCATTCTCAATGACCGGCCCAACTTTGGAATTATAATTCATTTGAATGCCTACCATTTTCCATTTGCTGCGTACCATGATTTCCTTGGGATATTACAAGGTCCCACACTAGCCTGTTGACATAAGCCACAGCAGAATTACAAACCGCATAACAGAAAAAACCAAATTATAGCAGCAGTAGAAAATGGTCATAGTAGTGAGTTCTTTGCAGGAAAATTCAGCAGAAAAATAATATATAATAGCAAGGAAATTCACAAATTGATATCAGAAAAAATATAGCAGTTACAAACCAGTCCATAACCAACTGATAACCAATTTCTAACTACCATAACTGAATCTCCTAACCAATTAACAGAACCAATACCACACTAACCGATTTTCCAATGATCCTAACTTCTAACAGTTCCACAATTTCCTCTAACAATTCTCCTCCTCCAATTTCTAAGAGAAAATTCACTCACTGTAAAAGGCCTAACCATTTTTTAGCCAATCATAACAGAAATTGAGAAGTCCAAAAAACTCTATTCATCTTCTTCAGTCTCTAACAAAATTTCTAACCGAATTCTAACTAACCATTTCTCTCTAACAAAATCAACAAACTCCCTCTCCTTCAATTTTATTCTTCCATTTTTCAATTCCACCTCAACCTTCGGAGGTCTTCATCTTCTTCAATCCGCAGCTGAACAAAAACTTCAACCAATCTCTTCATTCTTCATCATCACCAATTCTCCAAGAACCTCTACCATCTTCAATTTCCACCATCATCTTCAATCTTCAAGCTCCAAAAACACCATAGCTCTCTCCAAGAACCTGCAAATTCGAAACGGAAACCTTCACTCGCTAAACGATTCTGAAAAACCTTCATCATCTTCAGTTCGTACAACCTGCAACAAGTTCACCGCAAATCAACGCAATCTCACAGCAATTTAACACATACTCATAGAGAAAAAGGAGAATTCGGTAACAGCGACATCGACTTGCGATTTTAGAAATTCAGTTCGCAACAACCTCACAAGAGGATTCAAGATTGTGAAAGGAAAAATGCAAGCAAGAGCGAAAGAGTTATAGACCTGTTACGGTGTTTCTTCGTCGTCGCGTCAATTTGATAATTCCGCTCCAAGCTTGGATTTCGTGAGTAACTCGATTCTCGCATCTTTATTGTGTTGTTCATGTGATCGTGGTGTTGATTTCCGATTCTCTCACTGCGTCGTATTCGGATCGTGCGGGATATCCGTCGTGGTGAGCGCGTAAGGAAATGGAGTTTCGAATGAGGGATGTTTGAATCCTCATGAGCGGTCTGATTCTTTGCCAGTAATTTTTGACGTTGCCGCCGCCGGCACGAAGCCACGGCACGGCGGAAAGTTCATCTCCGGCGAAGTGATGAAGAGACGATGATGACGTTGCGTATTTGAGCGAGGTTGGTGATGAAGTAAAAGAGGAGGTCGCGGCGAGAGAGGAGATCGCGGCGGCGTGAGTGTGGTAGGGAAGAGGAGACGGCGCCGTGAGAAGGAGAGGTAGGAGCTTAGGTTTAGACGTTGAGCAGAGTTCATGGATTTAGGTTTCTTTTAAAAAATCTAATTGCTTCAAATGAACCGGGCCTGGGTCATTTACTCTTCGGTCCACATGCCATATGGAATTCACGTCCACACTCTCACAATCAACTCGCACACCCCCCTTTGTTTTGCTGAAGAACCTTGGGCCAGACTTGCTATCCTCACCTATGTCAACACCACTACACCCCTACGGTAACCTTTTCCTTTTCTTTTTATTTTGTTAATTTTTGTTTTCAGAAACTGATTAGGTTAGAGGTTATTAGATTTTTGGATTTAACTGTTAGTCTGAAGTGGATTTAAATCAATTTTGGCCTAAAAACTAATGTTTAAGAGTTTAACTTTGAATTAGAGTTCTAAGTTTAATTAATTAGATTTCGTTTTGATTAGTTTTCTATTGGAAATCAACCTTATTCTTTAATTGACAATTTAACATGGTTTAGTAATTGGCTAATTGTAGATTAATTTCGTTTAATTTTTTTGGTTAGAAATCAATTTCAATTTGATTTAGATATTGACTTTAGATCTTAATTTTGATAATTAGATTTAGGTTTATATTTTTCTACTATTTTTTAATAATCGTTTCTAGCTTAATTGTTCCATGATCGTTTTTAGCTTGATTGCTTGATAATTGTTTTGCCTAATTGCACTAATTGTTTTTGCTTACTAATTGTGTTTAGCTTAATTGCTTAGTTGATTGTTTTCGACTTAATTGTCCACTCACTAGTTTTAGAATTAGAAACTTTGAACTCATTGACTTAGTTGAATTGATTTTTGTTCTAACATTGATTAAACATAGGTTTTAGTGCTAATTTTCATAATAGTCTCATTAGTTAACTTTGTTAATAGCCTTTAATATGCTTTACATAGCTTTGTGGCTAATTGTGGTTTACATTTTTAGTATTGATGTCATTTACTTCTTATTTGACAATTTCCATTTGAACTTTGACAAATCTTTGAGTTTATTTTGTAGTGATTCACATTAAACATACAAGTTGCTGTAGTATACACAGCTGCTGTGCACAAAGGGTGTTGTAAAATTGTTGATATCCTGGCTGGAAGCATATACACCCATTCTGTTCTGGAAATAGTAGCTGTTATAGACTGTTTTTACTTGTTGCTAGTTTTTACAGCTGTGCAGGTGCTGGAGCGCTGTTGTTGCTGCTGTTTACGGCTCATGGCCTTGTTTTATTGTTTTTTGAAGAGCATTTGGTTTCATGCCTGTTACGGATCCATTCCACTTTCTAACACCTTTGTCCATTTATGCTAGGTTACTAGAAGCTTGTCGGTTTGCTTATAGTTTGCTTGCGTTGCTACGGATTAATATCCGTTCGGTATTATATCTCTTCTCTTTTACTAATTCCGCATTTTTCCCTTTTATGCCATGAGAAGTAGGATTGGGAGTCCGTGCCACTTGGTCGGCAATGATGGAAGTCCTCAAAGGAGGTCCTGTTTGTGATTGTTTAATATTGTGCCTGAAGACCTCTATGAGGCATCCCATTCCCGTTTCCCCTGGCAAGACCTCCAAGAAGGCAATTGACGGAAGTCAGGGTTCGCAATCGACCCCCGTTTTTCTAGTTGAGTCGTTCTTAGCTCTCATTACATGATTGAAGCTTTGAACATCACCTGCTCCTGTTATCGAGTTGGTCAAGTGGAAGATATGGTTCGCAACCAACCCCCACGCCTTGTCTATAGCTCGCATTGACCAATGCTGATGCTTATGTGATCTGATTCACATCTTCCCTTTGTTATTCTGCTTTCCATGGTTCTCGATACCATTGGGTGAGTACCCCTATTTCCCACAGCTAGCTTGTTTGCCTCGGTTGATATGACCCCTTGGCTAAAGCTTCCCTTTTTTACTTTGATTGTTTGACATGACTGCTTATTGACACTGTTTACTCTTTCATTGCTTTTAGTTCATTTTGTGATTGATTTATCCTGTGTTTACTTATCCTTTGGATTAAGGCGGAGGTAGGAGAGACATTAGGATAGCAATCCATGCCTGCTAACATTAGGTAGCTTCTCTCCTGATCCTGACTTTAGGACCATCATTGCATGTTAACTTGTAGGACCGAGTTTCCCCCTTGGACTTTCTGTGTGTCCTTCCCTTTTGTTCTTTCGCACCCATGCGATCGAGACCGTTTCTTATCCGTGGTCGTTACCACGAACTACGGACGCTCTGACTTCCTCTCTCTGGATAGATTGAGGATACGTAGGCACGAGGATCCCTATCCTCGGCGAGCACACTAACAACTAACTTCCGTTTTCTCTTACACCTTGAGTTTCTTCTCTCTTCTTTTAGGATTAGAATCTTTAAACCTCACAAACCATTAGGATCACTCCCTTTAATCTTCAATTAGGATTGAGTCTTAGTTCATATAGATTTTTACCTTTTCTCCTCTCTTGAGTCTTTCATCTTCTCATCTCAAAGAAAATTCAAAATATGTAATAAAGGTAGGAATTTATTGCATTTAGGCCTTTCATATAAAGAAAAGATTATAAGGGGTCTTCTCTTATAATCTTAGAATGTGTAGCATATGGCCCATCTTAGGTCAATGTGTTAAACATTTGATCTGGTATGAGGGACTTAAGTGCAATACTTGTTGAAGGTACAAATAAAGAAAAACACTTCTTCATTTCATTATCAACAAAAACACTTAATAAATACAAGTATGCTAGTGTGTTTGAACCTTGATAATTGGAACTAAGCGTGAGGGTCTTCTTCACCCTTAGTGTGCTTTCTTACCCATTCCATCTTGGAATGCGAGAATGTACACATTCCAATAACTAAGATTCAGATACACTATCATATGCAAATAAATGGGAAAAACTTCTAAAAGACAAAAACAAACAATTACGTCTTTCCTTCGGGAATTCTTTTCTCATCTCACTCACTCTCAACGTATGAACGTGCTCCTACTCGTTCTCTTGCAAGATGGTAACACACTCGGACCTGCGAGCCTGCAACACCTGAGCTAGAACGTAAGCCGTTCTCTAAAAAATGCAATTCATCCCTAGTGAGGGGAACTAGGTCGCTCTGATTCTCATGTTCCCGATGAGATACGTAGGCAGTGGGGTAGGGCCCATGCGAGCACTTCTTTTATTTTCCCTACGTTTGTTTCTCTTTCTCCCTTCTTTCTTTCAGGTCCTTTTCCAGTATCCTTTTTTCTATCACCCTTTGATTGAAGCAGTAAGCGTGGATCCCATCGGGTACGATGGACGCGAGGGGGTGCTAATACCTTCCTCTCGCGTAACCGACTACCTTACCCATTTCTCTTGGTCGTGAGACCATGCTCTTTCCTTCCTCTCAGGTTTATGCGGTGTTCCCTTTCCCTCTCTTGGGATAAATACACATTGCTGGCGACTCTGTTCGGTGCCACTTTTGCGTTTGTACCTGGATGAAAATCCCGGGAGCGACACACATACTCTTCAAGGAGTGAAATCAACCGCTGTCTAATTTCTGGCTTCATCGATGCCCCAATCTTAACCTCTTTCTTCTCTTCCTCAGTGCTAAGATTAATGACATCCACCTGCTCTTCATGAGGTTGGAGATCCGTATACTGGTAATCACACATATCTGCTAGATCCTTGGGTACCTCATAATCTTCCTCCTCCTCAGCTTGATAGACAGGGGAGTCGAAGTCAATGGTAAGAGCAAGGTCATTTAATACAATAGGTTTATGATTCATTATGCATGATAGAATGACTTATATTATTAAAATGCACAACAATTCAAGAACATGCGAGATGAAGATGTTTTTGTTTTGAAAAGATTGCCATTTTTTAGAAACGGAATGCAATAAAGTAAAGACAATGAGAATTTTAGCAAAATGTCATTTCATTGATTAAGATATTGAAAACGGAGGCCCGTACAAAATAATCCACTAGTTTTAGGCAAGACTAGGGAAATGAAAACAACAAATCAAAACAAGTTACTCTGGTTTTGGGTACACAGTTGGGATCTCAACAGACTCCCAATTGCTTAACGCGCCTTCCTGGTGTAAAACCAAACGATCAATATCTTCCTCTTCTTTAGCACTTCCAATGATTGAGTGGACCTGATATCCACATCTGAAAAATGTTTCCTGCACCGTCTTTATCTTCATCCTTCTTCTTCTTATACCTGAAGCAGCCTCATCTTCTGGAGTTGGTCTGTAACCCAACCCTTGGTGTCGGTCCCTCTTCTCAACCTCAATAACTTTGCCCCAACCTGCGGGCACACCTTCTTGAAGGGAAGACTGGATACTTTTATACGAAGCAAAGGATGGATACTCCGGTACCACCGACTTCTCATTGTCAATCACAACTGCATTAGCTATTTCCAGGGCCTGGAAAGAAGTCTCCAACGCGTCCTCATTAGCCTCAATGTAACGAAGGACGGCAGATTACTAACCATCAAATCTTTTTCTCCATGCACAATGACCAACTTATCATCAATCACAAACTTCATTTTCTGATGTAGGGTTGAGGTGACAGCGCCAGCCTCATGGATCCAAGGCCTTCCTAGCAGACAGCTATAGGCAGGATTAATATCTAAGACTTGAAACAAAACATTGAATTTCTGAGGGCCAATCAAAACAGGTAGCTCAATTTCTCCCATCACAGATCTACGTGAACCATCAAAAGCTTTGACAATTAGTGACGTGGGTCTCATTATTCATCCTTGGTATGCCAAATTATCGAGAGTTCTCTTCGGTAAAACATTCAGAGAAGATCCTGTATCTACAAGGACTCTAGCCAACGTATCCTCCTGACATTTCATTGATACGTGTAGTGCAAGATTGTGTTTCCGACCCGCTTGGGTCAACTCTTCGTCACTGAAGTTGAGTGTATTGCATGCAGTAATGTTAGCGATAACATGATCAAACTCTCCGACGATAATATCCTGAGCTACATGAGCCTGGGCCAATAACTTCTGCAGTGCTGATCGGTGGACTGGTGAATTAATCAACAGAGATAAAATGGAAATTTTTGATGGAGTCTGGTGGAGCTGATCCACAACCTTGTAGTCACTTCTTTTTATTATTCTGAGAAATTCTTCGTCATCCTCTTTGGAGATCACTTCTTTACCTTTGTCATTGGCGGGTACAGGAATATCACCTTCTTTACCGGACACTTCTTTGTTCACAGGAGTATAAATCCTCCCACTCCTCGTCATTTTCCCTGTTCCTATTATACTGGACACATTCTTCTCATCAGCCCCCACCTCCTTCCTTGGGACTGGTTCTTCTATAACGACCCCCACCTCTTTCCTTGGGATCATTTCCTCCTTTTTCCTACCACCTGTAATGTCTTCGTAGATTCACGGTAACGCTTTGGTTCCTTTGAACCTGAATGGGACTGGTCTTGGGAAATTATTTTGCCTGGCATGATTGATAGGAGAAACAACTTCAGGTTTGTTGAATCTTGGAACCGATTGTTTAAACACGGGACTCACAGTACTTGCCCCTGGACTGTTGAACACAAGAACTACAGTACTTGGCCCTGGATTGTTGAACACAGGAACTATTGATATGTATTCCTCTTCGTCAAACACTGGCACTTGCTTTGGCAAATTGAACACCGGTTCAATCACTGCTACTCTGCTTTCTTTTCTGAAAACCTGTAGGAAACCTTCATTAATCAACTGCTGAATATCATCTTGAACTAACTGACACCCTTCACCACTACCCTCACACTCTTCACAACCATCATGGCAAACTTTGACCAAACCGGCGCTAAACAACTTGGCATGAAACGTTCTCAGGGGAGTTTTAATCTTCGCTGCATCTGAGACCAACACTTCATCATTCTCGTCTTCGATAGCATTAGTTGACCCATGTGCTGGCAAGGGGTTATTCTTCACGTTTGGCTAGTTATTAGCAAAAGACAGAATGTTTTTCTCCATCAGACTTTTCACCAGATTCTTTAATGCCAAACATCCTTCTAAATCATGACCCACCCCTCCTTGATGGAAAGCACAGGTTGCATTGGGATTGAAGAACTGCAGAGACTTCTCAAATGGTGGCCCCAACGGCCTAGTAACAACTAATCCTTGCTCCACCAGAGAAGGATACAATGCTGTGTAGGTCATTGGTATGGGTGGAAAATTTGGTGTTACTGCCTGTCTTCTTTGAGGGGTATTTTGCTGTGGCGCTGGCCATCTCTGCTGCTGGTAATTCTGATTTTGATTTCTCGGCCACTGCTGTTGATTCGGTGACTAGGGAACAGGAACTTGTTGCATCACCTGATGGTTAAAAGTGGGCGTAACAGCCGCCACATAAGGTTGTTGTGCGAACTGCCATGGGTAAATTGGTTGTTGAGGAAAACTGGGACTTGGTTGTTGTTGAAAGAGAGATCGTTTCCATCTGGGATTCTGACTCTTTGACATAACAACATTAGTCTCACCTTTTTTCTTCTTATGAAAATTACCCGGAGACTTCTTGACACTATTACTAGTGGAACTACTAGGTGAACTGGCTACTTTTCCGTTCTTCAAGCCCGTTTCTACTTTCACACCAATGGCAATAATATCAGAAAAATTGGCACCAATATTACTGATCATCTTCTCATAAAATTCAGGCTTTAAGGTATCCACAAACCAATAAGCTAATTCTTTTTCTGTCAACGGCGGTTCAACCTGCGAGGCCGTCTCCCTCCATCTTTGAGCGTACTCTTTGAATGACTCTGTGTTCTTTTGAGTCATAGTCAGCAGTTGTCTACGATTCGGAGCTAAATCCAAATTATACTTATAATGTCTCACAAATGCGTCCATTACATCTTGAAAATACTTGATCTGAGACTGATCCAAACCTAGGTACCATTTTGTAGTGGCGCCCTTTAGGCTATCTTGGAAACAATGTATCAGTAGCTTATCGTTGTCCATTTACGCAGCCATTCTCTGGAGGTACATGACCAAATGCGCTTTGGGGCAAGTAGCACCGAAATACAATTCAAAACCTGGCAGCCTGAACTTCAGTGGAATTACCAGATTTGTAACCAAGCACATGTCCTTGAGGTCAGTACTGAAGACATTACTGCCCTCCATAGCCTTCAACTTCCTCTGCATAACCTCCACACTCGCTCTCAACTTCTCATTACGATCATCCTCCTCCATAGATATATTGTCATAATCAAAATGATGTTGATTCTGAAAAATAGGTTGGAACTGGGTCTGCACCATAGGCAGAGCATAGGTTGGAATAGTTTGTTGATTCTCACTAAACAACGGCACTGCTTGTTGCGTAGATTGAGGAGCCGTGGCTCATATAAAATCAAATGGCATCCCTAGAGTAGGGTTCACAATAGGTATAACCGGCGGCTCTACGGTTGTAGCAACGACTTCTGAGACTACGGTGACCTGCGTATCCATCTTTGCTCGTATAACATTCAAAGCTTCCATGATCTGCCCCATTCCTCCTCTTAATTCGTTGAGTTCGTTGTTAACCTGATCCAAATTCTTGCAATCCTCAGACATTCTTCTTCTTCGAGCCTATGCCCGGGTGTTGTAACGATCTAGAGAATTCAGGGTGACGGTTCTGGAGAAGATAAAACAACGACGAGACACGGAAGAATGCACATGCACACACGAAGATACAAATGAGATGAAAATGCAGGCTAAATGATAACACGAAAACATATCGTATTTTTACTTTGATTTATGTTAAAATCGTATTCCATTTCTGTCTAATCTCCGATTATTCCGAGAATATTTGAGTGTTTTCGCAGGTATTTCAATTTCCAAGTCAAAAGTATGCAAAGTGTAGAAAAGAAGCAGAACATGCAAGAAAAGAGCAGAAAAGAACAGAAATCATATTTTGCTGGTGTGACGACCATCACAGCTCCCTCACGATCGTCATGGACTTAAAATACATCACGCTCGTCACAACCCTTTCACGATCGTCATGAAATCAAAAATAGAAATTACACGCTAAGCACAGACGTGGTCACGAAGCTTCAAATTCAATTATTGCACTATCACTTTTCCTTCGAGGATTTCTAGGTCCCAAACGAAATAACTGCTAAAGTGATATCCCTACACTTTCTCCAACCACTACCATAGCGGAGGCTATATATATGCGAAAGATTCCAAGAACAAAGGGGTGGTCCATTTTCCTTTCCAAAGTGCCGTATTGCTGCAGATTTATTTCCAGAATTCTATTCTTGTTTTGCTTAGTTTCCTTTACCATTTCCTTGTCCCCTATTACCACTGAACAAAGTAATAGTTTCTCACATTGAGGAACTATTGCACCCTAGTTTAAGTTTTTGTTTCCTGCCTTCATCATTTTGTTGTTTAAATTTATTCAAGCAAAAAGCCTGCCGATTTGTGGAGGAATTGCTTAGACCGCATTTACCAGGTTTTTATCATTTCAATTTATAGCAATTGTTTTTATTTTATTATGTCTGAGTTTAGGTTTAATCGTTTATTCGCATTCGTGTCTATTTTAATTAGTATGTCGAGCTAAACCGATTTTATCGGTATGTAATTGAGTAACCGGAATGGATTAAATATTTCTAAGCTAAAAATTATAAATCAACTTATTTTCTGGCTTCGATTTCTTAATTTAAAACCAACTTTTATTACGAGAGTAAAAAGGTAACAAAGGTTAAGGTCAAGACCACGAGAGTGTGAGATTTTACCCGGATAGCTGAAATCGAGCATTAGTTTTAAAAACAGCGAGAGCACTTTAAAGTTAATTAGGACTTATTAGTTTTCAAAAATTATTTTTAAACTCGTATGGGCTAGCGAGAGCAGACATATTGACTTAAAGATATAGTCCGAAGCAATAACCACGAGAGTGTGAGGTGAGGGCTTTTAAACTGTTTTTTTTCTACAGAATTATATTGTAATAAATTTCTATACACTTAGGTTTAATGAAATCCACGATGGTATACTGAATTATATATCGATATCCTAATCATAACTAGTTTATTCTTAAATTTTATTTTCCCTTTAATTTCCATTTTTGAACCAAAAACCCATATCAGATTATCCTTAGATTTACATAGTAACATTAGATAACGGTACGTTCGATTTTTAGTCTCTGTGGGATCGATAATCTTTTAAAACTACGCGATACGACTGTATACTTGCAGCCAGAATCATTTAGGCTTGGCGCCGTTGCCGGGGACTAATTAAGTCGATATCGTAACTCCTTTGTTGCGTCGTATAGACTAAGGCAAAAACCAAATTTCCCCTTTTTCTCGATTGTATGTTAAGTACTCGCTCACAAAGCGAAGACTTGCAACCACCAATCGCCGAATTATAGCGTTTCTTACATTTAAGACGCAGAATACTTGAGTATCAACGTAAGTATAATATTCCCGATCTCCTTGCTCATACTCCTGAATCAGTCAAAGAACGAAACATGGCCGAAGGACCCCAGAACCGTCCTCTTAAGTATTATGCTACCCCATCTGAGTAAGAACCACATAATAGCATTGCTGCCCCTGCTATCAACCGAAATGATTTCGAGTTGAAACCCTCATTGCTGTCAGCCGTACAACAACATCAATTCTCTGGAAATCCTACAGAAGATCCTAACGAACGTTTGACCAAGTTTGTGCAGACGCGATAAGACTACGTCTTTTTCCTTTCTCATTAAGAGATAGAGCTTGGGCTTGGTTGCAATCCTTGCCATCAAACTCTGTTACTACGTGGGATGAGTTGAAAAAGGTATTCTTAGCGCGATATTTCCCCCTAAGCAAAACAGCTATGCTGAGAGCCCAAATTAATAGTTTTCGACAGAAGGACAATGAATCTCTTTACGAAGCATGGGAAAGATTCAAAGACATGATGAGGATGTGTCCGCATCACGGTCTTGAAGATTGGCTAGTCATCCACACGTTTTACAATAGTCTCTTGTACAATACAAGATTGACAATAGATGTCGCCGCTGGTGGTACACTTATGGATAAACCTTATGAAGAAGCCTATCAACTGATCGAAAGCATGGCTCAAAACCACTACCAATGGGGAGGAGAAAGAACTGCAGTGGAAAAATCCCAAACGAAAGGAGGAATGTACGAGGTTAGTAGCCTTGATCGTGTCAATGCTAAGGTAGATGCCCTTGCCCAAAAGATTGATAACTTGACCATAACACCTGCAGCCACCGTGGCTGCCGTAGCTCAAAATTGCGAATTATGTGGAACACCTGGACATGCCGCCACTGAATGTCAAATTTTGGCAGGAGTCTCCAGTGACCAAGTGAATTATGCTCAGGGGAACCCTTATGCAAATACCTACAATCCGGGCTGGAAGAATCATCCAAACTTCTCCTACAAAAACAATAATGCATTGTATGCACCTGGTCAAGCACCTGCTACACCACCAGGCTACCAAAAGGCTGTCGTAACTGCCCCAAATGTTCCTAAGAAGTCCAACCTTGAACGAATGATGGAAAACTTTATAGCTACCCAGGCTCTAACAAACAAAGACTTCCTGAATCAAAACATACACACTAGTGAGCAAATTAAGCAGTTAGCAAACAAAGTAGACGCTTTAGCCACCCACAACAAAATGCTTGAAACCCAAATTTCACAAGTGGCACAACAACAAGCACCTACTGCTGCTCCTGCTAGAACATTTCCTGGACAGCCACAACCTAATTCGAAAGGACATGCAAATGCCGTTATATTGAGAAGTGGTAAAGAACTAGACGAACCCATTGATCCGAGACTTCAGAACCCAGCCATGTACCAAAGGCCTGATAGCACAATAACTGAGAAGGAAAATGAACCCAAGGAAAAGGAAGGTAATGACCAAGAGGCCGCAAACAAAGAAAAACCTTATGTGCCTCCACCACCCTATAAACCACCTATTCCGTATCCTCAAAGATTTGCAAATTCTAAAACTGTAGGGAAATTTAAGAAATTTGTTGAACTTCTGAAACAATTAAACATCACGATACCTTTTACAGAAGCCATCGCTCAGATGCCCTCATATGCTAAGTTCCTTAAGGAAATCCTATCCAATAAGAAAAAGATTGAGGACAACGAAACAGTTACACTTACTGCTGAGTGTAGCGCGATAATTCAAAACAATATGCCTCCTAAGCTGAAAGACCCAGGTAGTTTCTCCATACCTTGTGTAATTGGGAAGTTCGTCATAGACAAAGCTCTATGCGACTTAGGAGCCAGTATTAGTGTTATGCCCTTATCCATATGCAAGAAGCTTGATATGGGAGACTTAAGACCAACTAAGATGTCTGTTCAATTAGCTGACCGCTCTATTAAATACCCAGTTGGTATACTAGAAAATGTTCCAGTTCGCATAGGACAATTCTATATCCCCACCGATTTCATAATCATGGATATTAAAGAAGACTCCACTACTCCTATCATACTAGGAATACCATTCTTAGCTACCGCTGGAGCCATTATAGACGTAAAGAGGGGTAGGCTAACTTTTGAAGTTGGTGAAGAGAAGGTTGAATTTATTTTGACACAATTCTTACAAGCTCCAGCTATATACGACACATGTTATCTACTAGATGTCATAGATGAGTGCGTAAGAGAAATAGAGATGGAACCAACCACATACTCAGATATTATAAAAATTCCAATACCTCCGATTTTTGAAGATGATAATTGGCGCGAACCTTATCAAGACGATAGCCTAAGCGAATGTTTAGCACTTACACCAGAGCATCTGCCTTGCCCGAAGAAACCAACTCTAGAACTGAAAACACTACCCAACAATTTAAGGTATGAATTCTTGGACGCGGAACTCGAATGACCCGTGATAGTCAATGCAGACTTAGGACAGACCGAAACTAAGAAACTTTTAGATGTCTTGAGAAAATACCCAACTGCGTTAGGCTATAACATCGCTGACCTTAAAGGAATAAGTCCTTCTATTTGTATGCATCGTATTATGCTAGAGGAAGACTGTAAATCCTCTAGAGAAAATCAAAGAAGGATTAATCTGATCTTAAGCACTGTAGTCAAGGATGAAGTGAAAAAGCTTTTAGAAGCAGGAATTATATACCCGATATCAAACAGTAAATGGGTTAGCCCAGTACATGTCGTACCAAAGAAGTGAGGTGTTACAGTTGTTAATAACGCAAAAGGTGAGTCTATAACACAAAGAGTTGTAACTGGAAGTAGAATGTGCATCGATTATAGAAAGTTGAACAAAGCTACTCGTAAAGATCACTTCCCATTACCATTCATTGACCAAATGTTAGAACGATTGGCAAAACACTCTTACTTCTGCTATTTAGACGGTTACTCAGGATTCTTTCAAATCCCAATACATCCTGATGACCAAGAAAAGACAACCTTCACATGTCCCTATGGAACATTTGCTTATCGACGAATGCCGTTTGGACTATGTAACGCTCCTGCCACATTCCAAAGATGCATGATGTCGATCTTTGCTGATTTTATAGATGACATTATGGAAGTGTTTATGGATGACTTTTCTGTTTGTGGGCAAAGTTTTGAAGGATGTCTATTGAACCTAGAAATGGTACTTGAAAGATGCGTAAAAGTCAATCTCGTATTAAACTGGGAGAAATGCCATTTTATGGTAAATCAAGGAATCGTACTTGGACACGTAGTATCTGACAGAAGGATTGAAGTTGATAAAGCCAAGATAGAAATTATAGAAAATCTTCAACCTCCGAAAACCGTACGAGAAATACGAAGTTTCTTAGGACACGCCGGTTTCTACCGACGATTCATAAAAGATTTCTCGAAAATTACCAAACCTCTTACCGGTCTATTAATGAAAGATGCTGAATTTATCTTAGATGAGAAATGTCAAAAAGCGTTTGAACAGTTAAAAACGACTCTCATCACCGCACCTATCATGCAACCACCAGATTGGAGACTACCATTTGAAATCATGTGTGATGCGAGTGATTATGCCGTAGGTGCAGTTCTAGGACAAAGAAGGGACAGAAAACTCCATGCTATTTACTATGCAAGTCGAACCTTAGACCCTACCCAAATGAACTACGCCACCACAAAAAAAGAACTTCTAGCCGTGGTTTTCGCCCTTGACAAATTCCTTTCTTACCTAGTGGGAGCGAAGATCATCATTTATACAGACCACGCGGCTATTAGGTATTTATTGAACAAAAAGGATGCAAAACCTAGACTGCTAAGGTGGATCCTGCTTTTACAAGAATTTGATTTAGGGATCAAAGATAAGAAAGGAACTAAAAATGTAGTAGCAGACCACTTATCCCGATTAGATGGCATCAAACCAGAGCCAGTCCCTATTAATGACGATTTCTCTTATGAACGACTCATAGCCCAACTTGAAGATGATATGTCTAAACTACATTTAAATGAACCAAAAATAGAAGAAGCCGTGGAAGAAATTAACTCACACACAATACTGCCATGGTACGCTGACATAGTCAACTACTTAGCAGCTGGAGTACTTCCACCAGACCTATCTTATCAACAAAAGAAAAAATTCTTTCATGATCTAAAACATTATTATTGGGATGAACCTCTCCTCTTTAAAAGAGGAGCCGACTGTATTTTCTATCGTTGTGTCCCTGAAACTGAAATAGAAGACATCATCTCTCAATGTCATTCTGCTCCTTATGGAGGACATGCTAGTACTTCAAAGACATGCGCTAAGATTCTGCAATCCAGCTTATTTTGGCCTAACCTCTGGAAGGATGTCCACATTGCAATACTAAACTGCGATCGGTGCCAACGCACTGGTAACATATCAAGACACGATGAGATGCCCCAAAAAGGCATATTGGAAATAGAAGTCTTTGATGTATGGGGGATTGATTTCATGGGACCTTTCCCATCATCCTTTGGAAATAAATATATACTCGTAGCTGTCGACTATGTTTCGAAATGGATTGAGGCTATAGCTTCTCCTACAAATGACGCACGAGTAGTCATAAAGCTTTTCAAAAACACAATTTTTCCCAAATTTGGTATGCCGAGACTTGTCATAAGTGACGGTGGCTCTCATTTCATATCAAAAATATTCGACAAACTTTTATCAAAGTATGGAGTAAGACACCGCATAGTAACACCATATCATCCACAAACTAGTGGACAGGTTGAGGTCTCGAATAGAGAAATAAAACAAATCTTAGAGAAGACCGTAGCCACCTCTAGGAAAGATTGGTCCTCTAAACTTAATGAAGCTTTATGGGCATATAGGACGGCCTACAAAACACCAATCAGAACTACACCTTTCAAACTAGTCTATGGTAAATCCTGCCACTTACCAGTAGAATTAGAACATAAAGCCTATTAGGCTATTAAAACACTGAACTTAAGGTACGATTCTGCAAGTGAAAAGCGAATCCTAGATCTGCACGAACTAGAAGAGTTAAGACTAGACGCTTATGAGAACGCAAAAATATATAAAGAAAGAACTAAGAAATGTCATGATAAGCGTTTATCTAGAAAAGACTTTAGTGTGGGAGACGTTGTGCTCCTATTTAACTCAAGACTAAAACTCTTTCCTGGGAAACTAAGATCTAGATGGTCCCGTCCTTTTGAAATTACCAAGGTATTACAGAGTGGAGCAATAGAAATTAAGGGTAGGAATAGCGAACCATTCATTGCATTGAAAATAGGGACTATTTGAATAGCCTTAAACTTTTAGAGTTGCCCGCTGATCCCCTTAACTAAAATATCTAATTGATTTCGTCAGGCTTACGACGTTAAAAACAGCGCTTAATGGGAGGCAACCCATGATGATTGTTTTTCCTTCTTTATGATTGTTATTTCTTTACATTTTCTATATTCTATTTTGTTTTCAAATTTCTAGTTTTCATTTATAGTTTCTTAAACTTTTTTGGAAATTGCTGTGCTAATTATATAATTGCAAAATATAGGATTACAAAGTCTTTCTACATTTTCTGTTCTCCTCTTCTGATTTCATTCTTGCTTAATCACTAAAAAAAATGGAGAACGAAGATAATATGTTAGTAGAATTCAGAGATGCAGCTCAGTGGCATCGCTATGAGGCCTTGTCTCTTCGACCCTTCGCCCTGACAAAATTTGCCCACAGACCCACCATGACCTCTTTAGGCCTAGGTGAGAGCGTTGATTTTCTATTTAACCAACTAGGTTGGGAGGGTTTTGCTAATAAGAAACACAAGACTTGTCGTAGACTGACTTTAGAATTCCTAAGTTCAATGAGTTACAATCCTTACTGTGGAAAAGGCATTAATAGGGGCCGAATTACTTTTAGGTTGTTTGGATACCACTGCCAGTTTACCATTACTGTCGGATCTTTTAGGTTTCCCTGAAGGACCCACCGTTTTCTCCGTGGTACAAGAGGATTTGATGTTAGTAGGTGAGCTGAATGCCTTCTGGGGTAGAATTTCAGAGAGAATTGATCTTGACATGAACCCTATGCTGTCAACCGAAATTCATAACCCAGCCATCCGATACTTTCATATGATCCTAGCCTACACCCTGTTTGGAAAGCCTGAGAATGACAATACTGTTTCAAGGGATGAGCTCTTTATTATCTTTTGTGCATTTCAGTCTCGAGAGGTTAACGGACTGACTTTCATGTTTAATAACTTCTGCAAAATCATTAGAAATGAAAACAACCCAATTCTGATAGGTGGTCTAGCTACCAAAATAGCCGATGCTATGGGATTTAGGACCAGACTTTCTAAAATCAACCCTTTTGGAGACTTTAGGCCTATGAATATCACCTTCTGTTTTAATAGGGCCATGATTAGGAACCAAGGTCCACACCATTTCCAGCTCCTAATCAATAATGTAGTTGTGCCACATTTTACTCTACCAAATCATGAATGCACAAGTGTGCACAACGAACACAACTGGTTATATGACCTAGATGAACCACAGCCTGAACCTGAAGTAACCTATCCTGAGCCTGAAATTGATCCTAAGACACCCCCTAATTACAATGACTTTGACTTTATGGAATTCCAAGATGACACTGACATTCCTAAGGTTGATGCCACAAATTATGCTACAAATCTGACTACCATCCTTAAAACTATGGATGACTATCATAAAGATATCACCTCAGTAAAGGGTGAATTGAACACCATGCGACAAGACATTGTTTGCCTCATGGATATGACAGTTGAGCAATTTGATCATTTGAACCAAGCCATTGTGTCATACCCTAAATTTTGACCACTAAGATTTCCCATCATTGTGCAAATCATCAGCACAATGTGGATGGACCATCATACCTCATTAGTCTCCCCAAAGGTGGGTGAGCATTCACTACAAACAGGATTTAGGCTTTCAAGCCCTCGCAGAGCTCTTAGACAAAGGATCAATCAAGGAATGGCATGATCTTCAGCTTTTCTAGCCTCTCAAATATCCACAATGGATCAAGAGGACTCCCACTTCAAGGATTAAGCACAAGTTTGCTCCCTTCTAGGTGGATCAAGCCTCAGGATCGCCAGTGTCACCAAATTAGGGTTTGGTCGACTAGGGCCTCCAGATGGAAATTTTCCTCTGGGCATGAGCCAATGCTTCAAAGCATAACCTAATATGCTCCATGGAACATCATAAACCCCATCATCAAGTCAATTTAGCCTCAGGGGATGCATACATCAAAAATCAGGAATTAGGGTTTCTTGACCTAATTCACCCCTAAGTTGACTTTTGGGACAAATCATGAGCCAAGACCTCAAGACATGATTTGAGGGTCTCCAACATACCACGTTGATCCATTTGCAACAATGGATTGACCCAAGAAGCTTGAGCAACAAGTTTCAATTTCATCTGAACCACAGTTAGGGTTTCGCGAGAAAAGTCAACTGTAGCTTTGACTTTTGACCAGGACATGCTCCCAAGCCGTGGGACACGATTAAATACACCCTATAACACCCATGGAACATGTCCATCAATTTTGATTTAGGTCAAGGATGTGATTTCCTAAAGGATCGCACAGTTTGGAATTCATCTGATAAAAAGTCAACTGTGCACAAAAGTCAAACTTTGACTTTTTGAGATTTTTCATAAAAATGGTTTTTTAACCCTAAAATGATGTTAATGTGTGATTGGAATCATCATTCATCAAGAAAAATCAAAGAAAGTGGGATAACTTGTAAAAGGGGGTAACCATAAAAACTTAGAAATTTTTCTAAGTTATGGAATAAAGTGGCAAGGGTGCCAACTTTGGAGGATCATAACTCCTAAACCACAAAGCCATTTTTCCCCATCCAAAGCTTGATTTGTAGCCCTCATGTCCCTCTACAAAAGTGTCAACTACACTTCATCCCAATTCATCATGGATTTTGAGTTATGCTTGGATCAAAATGGCTAAAAACTTAAAATTGACATTTTTCAGCTCTTAGCCAAAATCTGCCTTGTAATTTCAGCACAATGTCCCAACTTCAAGGCTGTTTTTCTCCATGATCCAAGTTGAACCAGGTCTAGGGCCAAACATCAAAGTTGAAGTACGTCATCTAAGCTTTCCGGAAAGTCCTAGAACGTCCATGTAGCATACTCGAGCAGGGAGTTATGGATCTTACAAAAGGCCTTGCTGAAGCTGAATTTTTCAGGGGCAGATTTGCACATTTTGTGTGCTACACGAATTTTCAAGCCTTGTCATCAGTTTGGACACATCTAAGGATCAAATCCAAGTGGGATGATCTGATCCATGAACCTCCCAAGTCCAAGGAACCAAAAAAAGCATGCCAAAACCTAGAAATCCCTAAAAGAGGGACAAAACTCCAATTTTGGTTTGGAGCATTTAATGGATGCTTAGAGGTGGCATGGACTGAGCCATTCTCATCTGAAATCAGTCAAGACTTATCCAAGACCAAGGGAACCACAACCCTGTGCCCTAACCTCTAGTCAATGGCTAGAGGAGACTTGGATTTTCATTGGCCAACATTGGCCAAACCTCTGCTGCAGCCACCATTCACTATGGATCCCAAAACAAACTTGCTCCACTATAAATAGAGCTCATTTGTGCTCAGTTTGAGTACACCAAAGCCATCAAACAGATGCTTTCCTCAAATTCTCTCTTTCACTCCAAAATGCCTTCTTTAGTAAGGAAATTCTGAGTTTTTGAGCTAGAGAGCAATTCCACTCAAACTAATCACACACACACCTCATATATATCATATGTAAGCTGTGCAAACCATCAAAAGTGACCTGTAATCACAACATCACAAAGTCACATCTCAAAACCTCAAAATGACACTTTTTTGCATTTTTCAAGCCATGTCTTGATTCAGTCACTTTCCAAGCCAGATAAAACCTCAAACACACTCTAAATATCATCCTTGAACTATCCCAAATGGTGCCACACATCTGGAACACCATTTGAGAGAGTTGGCATTTTGGCCGTTTTTTACCATTTCGCGAGAAAGTGCACAAACTTGCTCCAGAGGTTTCCAGCCGATTCCAACCATCCTAAAAGCTTCTAAGAGGTCATTTGAGGTTGTCCAAAGCATCAAATCATTTCTGGAACAAAGCACTTGGTAGGTTGCCCAAAATCTTCAAAAAAAGAGGTAAAATTCACAACTTGAATTCTTTGAATCATGCTTTCCTTTGTTGTCCACATACATACATCATATTGAATAATTCTTGAGGCAAAAATGTAGTCCTTAATGTGTATGTTGTGATCCTCCCACTGTTTGCATTTTAACATGTTTATATGTGGAATTTTGGTTGTTTTAAAATCATATCTAGTTCTGTTTTTTTTTCATTGGTGTGTTCTATAAATTAAGTTTTAGTTTGCATGAGTAACACCATTGGATTCCTTGCAAAAAATTGTTCAAGATAGGTTTTTACGGATTTCAATTCCGATGAAAATTGAGAGAGTTACGCACGTTGGAAATTTTACGCGAAACGACGTCGAAAACAACGTGCAGTTTTGGTTTTTAAATTTCTGCATTTTGTGTGTTGAGTTTCCATGTGCGTGAGTGATACCATTGGATTCCTTGCGAAAAATCGGTCAAGATAGATTCTTGCGGATCTTGATTCAGTTAAAAATCGAGAGAGTTACGCGTGTTGGAAATTCGACGCGGAACGATGTTTTTACAACGTAGCAGCTCTGGTTTTTTTATCGCTGAATTTTATACGTTGAGTTTCAGCGTGCATGTGTGATACCATTGGATTCCTTGCGAAAAATCGGTCAGGATAGGCTCTTGCAGATCTTGATTCGGTTAAAAATCGAGAGAGTTACGCGCGTCGGAAGTTTGGTGCGGAACGATGTTTTCACAACGTAGCAGCCCTGGTTTTTTTATCGCTGCATTTTGTACATTGAGTTTCAGCATGTATGTGCGATACCATTGGATTCCTTGCGAAAAATCGGTCAGGATAGGCTCTTGCGGATCTTGATTCGGTTAAAAATCCAGAGAGTTACGCGTGTTGGAAATTCGACGCGGAACGATGTTTTCAATCGATAGCAGTTTTTGTTTTTTAATTTCTGCGTTTTGTGTGTTGATTTTCCGTGCGTGTGAGTAATACCATTGGATTCCTTGAGAAAAATAGGTCAGGATAGGCTCTTGCGGATCTTGATTCGGTTAAAAATCGAGAGAGTTACGCGTGTTGGAAATTCGACGCGGAACGATGTTTTCAAAACGATAGCAGTTTTGGTTTTAATTTCTGCGTTTTGTGTGTTGATTTTCCGTGTGTGTGAGTAATACCATCGGATTCCTTGCGAAAAATCGGTCAAGATAGGTACTTCCGGATTTTGATTCCGATAAAAATTGAGAGAGTTATGAGTGTTTGAAATTTGATAAAAAACGTGTTGAAAATTAAAGTTTCGGTACTCGTTTTTACCCCAAAAGAAATGTCGGAGATGATATTTTGATATCTTTCCTCTTTTTCTTACTTTTTATTTTCAAAACTCAACCAATTTTTTTTACATAGCAAAAAATCATCATTTTCCAATTCATACCCCATAATATTTTAATCCACAAAAAATCACAAAAAAAAAGTATTATTTTTAATATATTAAATATAGTGTTTTAAATTGTTTTAAATGCTTTTAAAATGATTTCTTTTTTTTTTTCTTGATTTTTAAAACCAAACTGATTTTAAATATTTATGTTGATAAAATATTTTTTTTTCATAAACTTTAATCATTATTTAATGATTTTATTTGATATTTTTATGGCTTAATACCCTTTTTGATCCTCTAACTATAGGCCAGGGTCCAATTTGGTCCTTTTCCTTTTAAAAGTTCCAAATTGGTCCCATACGTTATTAAAATGGTCCACGTTGATCCAAACCGTTAAATAGATGCTAACGGTGTTAAAAATGATGATGTGGAATCTGATGTGGAATCTGGAAATGTACACTCAGCATCCTTCTGTCGTCCTTCCCCAATTTGCTTCGCCATCTTTTATAAACCTAAACCTAGGTCAAAAATTTCCATCCCCAATCTGAAAGGATTCCATCTTCCTCAAATTGAAACGCAATTTGACCTCCAACATGAGTTCTGGGCGCGATTCTTCTTCTTCCTCAAGAACTGGGTTTCTTTCTCTACGATCTTCCAATACTCTCGTTGCTTTCCTCAAAGCCTCACCCAAGCCGTTTCCTTCACCGGTGACAAGCCGGTCCACTATGCGTCGAGCCATACGCTGACCTTGAGTCGTCATTCTTCTCAATGGTAAGAGTCGTTTGGAAATAGAAGAAAAAGCCACTATTGAAAGCCTATCAGTTGGTCCTAGAGAGGAAATAACCAAACGCATCACGTGCTTTAGCATGTGAAGCTTCGCACTTGTCATACTTCCACCAACATCAAGCACTGTTACGAGATCTATCGGTGCTCACTGTGAAGAATCCAGAGTGCGGCTTCCGCCGCGGAGCGGCGGTGGTGCTTTCACTTTTAAGACCAAAGCGTATGTTTCGTGTGTTCGGGAAACTGATACGACTGCACACTCTGGCATTAACTTCACCTGAACAGTTCTTGAATCTCCGTCACCGGATTGTATATCGTCGGAGTATGATTTGTTAGATGAAGTAGATTTCGTGTTAACGAAAAATCCTTGAAACTCGCCGTTATCATCCTCTTCATCTTCCTCATTTTCATCAACTTCAGGAATGGTGATAATCCTTCCACCACCGACGGTAGGAGAAAGGAGAGGTTCATCGTCATCATAAGATCTCGTTGATTCAGATTGCTTTGGTTGTTGATGCTGTTGAGACTGATTCAAGTTCTTGGTTCTGAAAACTGGCGAAGGACTTTCCGTTTGTTGGTTGATGGCTTGAAGAACACTAACAAATGGTTGATGGCTTAAAAAACGTACACCTCATCACAACCCATGCCATGTCATCAATATTTTAATTGAAATTTTAACTTTTCTAACGGGGAGGACAAACGTGAACCTATTTAAAATCGTATAGGACCAATTTGGAACTTTTAAAAGCTAAAGGACTTATTTGGACCTACCCCTATAGCTAGAGGACCAAAAAGGGTATTAAGCCTATTTTTATCATTTTTTACTTAATTTTTCTTGAAAATGCCTAAAAAATGAAATTGGAGTTTTCTTTGATTTTCACCCTAACAAATCTTTTTCAAACACTTTGGGCTTCTATTAGAGTGTAAGACCCAATCCCCTTTTAACCAAAACAATTTTGGGCCTCACTTATTGTATAAGTCCCTCTGCGTTAAAAGAAAACTTCGGCGCGATCGCCATTTTCAAACGAAAATCAACTGGGCTTCTTTTTGAGCTGTAAGTCCCATTTATTTTCATTTTTAAACACTTGGGCCTCTATTAGAGTGTAAGACCCAACCCTTTTTTTTACGAAACAATTTTGGGCCTCAGCTATTGTATAAGTCCCGATACGTTAAAAAATCTCGACGCGATCGCCATTTTCAAACTGAAAATATTTTGGGCCTCTCCCTGAGTTGTAAGCCCCATCTTTTGTACAAAAATACACTTTGGGCCTCTAATAGAGTGTAAGACCCAACCCCTCTTTTTTATATTTTCTCATTTTTCATATTATTTTTTAATGATTTGGAAAATTAATAACTCCCTCAATTTTGATTATTTTTTATTGGTTTTTTTTCTGAAAAATCACAAAAATAGTAAAATATTTTATTCTACAAAAAAATAAAATTTATATTATTTATTTAATATAGTTGGTATTTTTGTGAATAAATTCATTTTTAATTGTTTTTAAACATTTTAAAAGTGAATATTCATCTTGAAAATCAAAACCAAATAAGTTTTAAATCATCTTGTGATTAAAACCTCATTTTTCAAACCTTAACCAAAAATCACAAGTGGTTTATTTAAACTTATTTGATTTTTTGTCATTTTTTATTAATTTTCTTTGAAAAAATTACTTTTAAAAGTGAAAATTGGGGTTTCTTTGATTTTTAATCATACTCAAATGTTCCAAACTTTTGGGCCTCTAATAGAGTGTAAGACCCAACCCCTTTGTAAATACCAAAATTTTGGGCCTCAGTCACTTGTATAAGTCCCACGGTGTTTCCAAAACCTCGGCGCGACCGTCGCATTTTTTAAAATTAACCATTGGGCCTACCCTCGAGTAGTAAGACCCATTTCTTTTCTTAAAACTCACTTGGGCCTCTAATAGAGTGTAAGACCCATCCGTTTGTACAGAAAACCTTTCTTGGGCCTCAGTCACTTGTATAAGTCCCTCTGTACAAATTCAACAGTGCGTTCACTGATAAAACCCTAGGCCTCTCCTTGAGCTGTAAGCCCCAAATCTTTCTTTTTCAAAGCACTTTCTCCTTTGATTTTGAATATACTGTTGTTTTCAATCTTTCTTTGTTGAATAACTAACCAAACTGCATGGAAGCTCTACAACCGAGTAAGTGTTTACCCGCTTTCATTTACCGCTTTCATATGTATATAACTGTATTGTGGGGTTGTTTCACTGTAAGTCTCCTTTCACAAACTCATATATATATATATATATAACTGTATTGTGGGGCTGTTTCGCTGTAAGTCTTCTTTCATAAACTCATATCAACTGTGTAATAATAGTATAGATATTTAGAGTTTTCCCGGCAACTACGTCTAGAACTAGCTGACGCCGTTTCGTTTATTCGTAGAAATAGACGACTAGATCCCCAATAGGATCACCAGATACAGTCTTCTCTTCGGCTGTCCTCATTAGGAATTGTCAAGAAGCTCTACTCTCCAAGATGAATGTATTCTCCGTGAATGGCATCTTTGAGCTTCTTCCAAATTCTCGAACTTTCCTGACTTGATCTATTCCTTGTGAATAGCTTGCCTTGAATTTCTTGGGGTTTGGGGACCCACGGGCTTCTTAAAAGCATCAGCCTCCTCTTGGGCATCGTACAAGGACCCACAAGCTTCCTAAAAGCAACCCCGCCTCCTCTTGGGCTTCGTACAAGGACCCTACGGCTTCTTAGAAGTATTCACAACCTCCTCTTAGGCTTCGTATAATGATCTCTTCCTCCGGGAATGATAGCCTCCTCTTGGGCTAGTACAAGGACCCGTCGGCTTCTTAAAAGTTTCCAGCCTCCTCTTGGGCTTCGTACAAATTGTCCCGATGACCTCCTAGAGGTATAGGAATAGAACTTAATCATCTGCATAGAACATTCCTTTCATAGAGTCTACTACTGTTTCTCAAAGCATAATACCAAAGATAAAACTCTAGACACGGACAGTCTAACTTCCTTGAGTCTCAAAGACATTCTCAAGTGACCCATTCATTAAATAGGAAGGAAACCCGCAGACTCGGACAGTCTCAATACCCTTTGGATTTCCTGTTTCCTCAAAGAGAAGGAAATATCCCTGATCCTCAAATCAAATCCTTGAGTACAGTGTTGCTCATATAAGAACTAATTTTCTCTTTAAAATCAGTATACTGGACCTGTCACTTAACTGAAACAGTTACCATGGCCTCCTCTTGGGCTTTGTACATTGATTCTTCCCAGCGAAGCAAACGTTTAGCCTCTATCTCAGGCTTCGTACGAGATACCAAAATTCTCCCCACAGGAGTCAAACAACGTTTAGCCTCTCTCTCGGGCTTTGTACGAGACACATAAGAGACTCCCTCGTTGAGTCAATTACCCCTTTCACCTCCATCTCGGGCTTTATACGAGATACAAAAAGGTTCTTATTGATCCAAATAAACAACAACCTCCATCTCGGGCTTCGTACGAGATACAGAGACTCTCTTGTTGAGTCAAACTTTTAGCCTCCATCTCGGGCTTTGTACGAGATACAAAGACTCTCTTGTTGAGTCAAACTTTTAGCCTCCACCTCGGGCTTCGTACGAGATACAAAAAACACTCTCTTGTTGAGTATAAAAGATTCTCCTGTTGAGTCAACCCTTTTAGCCTTTTTCTCGGGCTTCGTACGAGACACATAAAAACTCCCTCTTGTTGAGCCAGTAGCCTCCTCTTAGGCTTTGTATAAGAAAACCACTGGTTGATCCAATCAACCTTTTAGCATCAAAGTTGTGCCTCGTTCACAGTACACAAACATCAACAACTCCTTTCCCCTTCATCTAATCGGTGTAAGCGGCAAGCCTCTGGAGCATCTACATCCATGCCACTGTCCCTCTTTTAGCATGAGAAATTCCTAAGGAAAGATAGCATTGCTCTACACTGAGTTAAAGTCTTCTCCTTCAGGTTAAAATCCCCTTTAAAGGAAATTATGGCATTGCTAAGATCCGCGTATCCCGGTTAAAGTAATTCTCCTTTATAACCAGTCACCCAATAGTTGTGACAGATAAACCCTTCTTTAGAGATGACAAATTCTCTCTAAAGTCGAGGCCCTTCAGCTTCATATCTTGGGCTTTGAACAAGATACAAATAGAATTTTTAGCTTCACATCTTGGGTTTTGATCAAGATACAAATTACCTTTCGCTTCACGCCTTGGGCTTTGAACAAGACACCAAAAACACCCATTTCCTCCCATAGAATAGGAGGAACTACGAACGCTCTGATTTCCCTGTTTCGGTAAACGGGAATACGTAGGCATAAGATCGAAAGAAAATATCTTAGCGAGCACAATCAACAAAAAACCAAAATCCCATACTCTCACATACCTATCAAAAAGCATCAGTCCTAACATCCTAATCCTTGTTCCTCGCCAGAAACTTTCCATCAAGGTAAAAAGAAAGAAAACAGTATTGGCAAAAATACAAATAACCAGTACAAAGGCCCCCCCACATTGATAGCATTCGTAACCTAACAGACCGCTGTTTAAACTCAGTATGCAAAGCAGGGTTAATTGGAGACATCTATTTCCCTTCCTTATTCAGCTCACAATAGGATAAAAAATGAATCGACCTGTAGTTTAAGCTCAACCGCAGAGAGCGACCAGCGCTTAAGAACCGCGTCCAAAATCGCTCGCTACAGAAAAATGGCGCCCAACGTGGGGCCGATTCTTTCTTTATTACAATTTAAACCTTGGGTAAGTCATTTTCATGGCGGTGGCCGCCAACAGAAAAATGGTGCCCACCGTGGGGCCCTCTGGTATCTGTTTTTTCTTCCTTTTTACCTCTTTTGTGATACCACAGATTGGGGCTTCCGCCGGGGAACCCATTTTCTGTCAGGAACTTAGGATTCATAGCTTTAAAGGTCTAGGATGTTTAGGACAAATATATATACTGCTTTTCCTAATTGCTATACATGTTTATTTTTCTGCTAATGGGAATGCGGGTGATGCCGTATGTGGAAAGATTGAGTATACACTTAAGATAAGTGATGGCGACGAGGTCGACCATCAACCTCAGTGGAGGCTGACTAATGTAACCATTCTCTCACCTAGACAATGGGTCGGTTGTGATGCCTGAGAAGCTGAGGAGCCAAACCCTTTCGTAGTGCGGAAACTATCGGAAATAGTTGTTACGCGATACTACCCTCATTTGAGGCTGGTGATCTATTCTCGGTGAATGGCACTTACTCTAAGATTGCTCTACAACTCGTTGGCGATCCGCTTGTTGTTTTGCTTTCCTGGGAGGAGCTGATGATAATGAGTACAGGTACAAAAATCACCCTAGTATAAACCTTTGGGGATGGGTAGAGCCTTGACTTCATGACAACGACCCTTTGACCCCATGTTTTTTCTATGTTTTTGTGTGCTGCATTCATGCATTCATTTAAAAAACATTAAAACATCCAAAAAAGTTCTCTTCTAGTCTCTCTGTTTTTCAAATTAAACTAAGACTGTGATTGCAAATATCAGAGAAAAGGATTACGCTAATGAATTTTGGTAGAAGGAGAACTCATACGTACACCTTCAAGGTTCCAAAACTAGAGGATTTGAGAAGGTTAGCAAGGATGATCACTAACCCTGAGGCTTTTAGAGCCAAGCACGGAGGTCTGCTACCACTGTTAAGAGTCCATGTGATTGAGGGAATCATGGATGCGCTCATTCAGTTTTACGATCCGGTTTATCACTGTTTCACATTCCTGGATTACCAGCTAGCACCAACGCTGGAGGAGTATTCTCATCTGATCGATCTACACATTACGGATCGAGCTCCATTTTCTGGACTGGAAGAAATTTCAAAGAATCAGACAATTGCAAGAGCAATTCATTTGAACGAGTCTGAGGTCAGGACTCACATGACCGCTAAGGGTGGCATCCAAGGTTTGCCAGCCCAGTTCTTGACAAAGAAAGCCCTGTACTTCGCCAGTATCGGGAATGTGACTGCTTTTGAAAGCATCTTTGTCTTACTCACCTACGGGTTATTTTTGTTCCCCAACATCAATAACTTCGTCGATATTAACTCCATTAAGGTTTTTCTCATTGGAAACCCTGTGCCGACTTTGCTCGCAGATGCGTATCATTATGTACACTTGGGGAATTTGTACAGCGGAGGGGAGATCACATGCTGTGTACCTCTGCTTTATAAATGGTTTATCTCCCACTTGCCCAAGTCTGCTGCTTTTTGGGATTGTAAGAGTGCCTTACGTTGGTTGCAGAAGATCATGTCTCTTACCAACTCTGATATAGATTGGTGTAATAGGATTTCTGATGGAATCAGAATCATTGATCGTTGTGGAAACTTCCCCAACGTACCCCTTATAGGAACTAAAGGAGGAATCAACTACCATCCGATATTGGTTCTTCATCAATTTGGATACCCGATGAGACACATCCCACGGGGTGTTCATCTGGAAGGTCTTTTCTTCAAGGAAGGAGAAAGTGACAGAGCACTAAAGATGGAAATAGTGCACGCTTAGAAACACGTTCATAAGAAAGGACGAGAGTCTCTAGGAAAACCGGACTGTGTCTCAGTGGAGCCTTATCTCCATTGGGTACAAACTAGAGCTCTCAAGCTAAAGATGCCTTATCCACGTTACAGAATTCTTCCGCCAAGGGAATCTGTCATGTACTTCATGACGGAAACTGAAAGGCTTCAGGTTACTCTCAACAAAGTTCAATGGGAGAGGAGGTCTTGGAAGAATAAGTACCGCACCCTCGACGTCGAGTGCATCAAAATACAGCAATTACTGAAAGAGAAAGATGCTCTGATTGAAATTTTGGAGCAACATGATGTAGAGAATCAAGATGACCAAAGGAATTTTCTCACTCCTTTCACCTGGCAAAGGAATGACAACCTGACAACGGCCCAAGAGCCCCGGTTAAAGAAAAGGAAGATACCTGAATCAGCACCCGATTTCTCCTCAGAGAGGACTCGGGACCCATTAGCTTAGGTTTCTGTTTCTGCACCTTGTAATCTACTGTATTTCCATTTCTGTAATCCTTTGAATTCAATAAAAAGGGGGTTTCCCCATTGTTTGATATTTGCAATCTAATTGTCGAAGTTTATTTTGATTGAACAAAAAAAAACAATTAATATAATCATTGCATTCGTCATTCTCACGTAACGCATTCTTCTTACCTACGAATCTCACGTTTGTGTCTCGATTCTAGAGTCAAACTGTCTCATTCGTACAATACTCGGGCTAATCATCAGAAAAAGATGGATGATCTTGAGGAAGAAAATAGAGAGTTGAAAGAAGAAATCGACGCTCTAAGAGAGGATATGAGAAAGCTTCGTAACGACATGCAAGCCATGGCAGAAGCTCATCTACAAAGAACTGTGATCTCAGAGATCACCTCAATGCCCATAGTGGAGAAGTATGATCCTAGGTATCAGATGCCGAAAGATCGTCCCTAGGGCATGCCTGTCAACTATATCCCGGGAGGATATGTTCCGCCGATCACTGAAGATCAGAGAATTACAACAGAAGCCGCTGGGCCTGAAGGTTACAAACTTTGGGAAAGCGAAGATGCCAGGGGCATACTGAAGACTCCTGAAGGTTACAAACTTCGAGAAACGCCAAGACTCACTGCCGTAGTCACGGTACCACCCCCCGTGGTGCACACTGTCCCGGAAGGACAGATTCCACAGACACCTTCGCGGTCAGGATCTATTTGGAAAGGACGCCGCAGACCTCTGCTTGGCCCCAAATGTGAAAGTTCCACACAAATTCCAAGTGCCCGACTTTGAAAAATACAAGGGTAACTCTTGCCCTCAGAGCCATCTGGCGATGTACGCTCGGCGGATGTCAGCTCAGATGGAGAATCAGGACCTACTGATTCACTACTTCCAGGATAGTTTAACCGGTGCCGCATTAAAATGGTACATGGGTTTAAACCGTGCCACGATCAACACTTTCAGAGATCTTGGCACTGCCTTCGTCCAACAATACAAATACAATTTGGACATGGCACCCGACAGAGATCAACTCAGATCGATGTCGCAAAAGGACAAGGAAACCTTTAAGGAGTATGCTCAAAGGTGGCGTGAAATTGCCGCTCAAATTTGTCCACCTCTTGAGGAAAAAGAGATGACAAAAATCTTCTTAAAGACCTTAAGCTCATTTTACTATGACCGAATGGTTTCCAGTGCGCCCAGTGATTTCACCGAGATGGTCAGCATGGGCGTACGTCTTGAGGAGGCCGTCCGAGAAGGACATTTGGTAAAAGAAACTGGATCGACGAGCAGTACTAAAAAATATGGTAGTTCTCTCCCTAAGAAAAAAGAGCAAGATATTAGGAATATCTCTCTCGGAAGGCAAAGGCGACGTTATCAGCCGGTAGCAGCTGTAACTCCTGCTATCGGCCCTGCGCCTGTTCCTACGTATCAACCTCAGGTTGCGCAGAGCCAACCTGATCAGCAAAGGACACAACAGCCTCTTCAGCAGGCTCGTCCTCTATATAATAACAACCGTACAACACGGCCGCCAGGGTTTGATCCTATACCCATGTTGTACGCAGAATTATTTCCGTTACTACTGGCTAAGGGGCACATTCAGACTAAGTTTCCTCTTACGGTACCGGAAAATCTGCCTTTTTAGTTTAAGGTAGATCAGACATGCCCTTATCATCAAGGAGGACCAGGGCATAACATAGAGACTTGTCTCAATTTCAAGTCCGACGTGCAAAGGCTTGTTAGGAGCGGGCTCTTATCTTTCAAAGATACGAATCCCAATGTTCTCACGAACCCTCTGCCTTAACATGAGAAAGTTGCAGTCAATCTGATTGAGAAAGAGACTAACAATGTCTATCAAATTCACGATGTACTCTTGTTAAAGACCAATCTGGTCAAGATGCATTGTAGACAGAGTGGATATGGCCATGTGCCGCCTCATAACTATCACCAGTGTGATATCTGCTCTAAAGATAACCAAGGATGTTCGGTAGTGCAATCAGCTCTACAGGAACAGATGGATCTCGGATGGATCCAAGAGCACCGAGTTCGTGGAGTTAACATGGTCTATACGAACTCCAACGTCATTCAGAACCACGCCATCTGTGTAATGAATGTCAACTTGGTGGCGATGCACTCAAGGCAAAGCCAATATCATAATTTGCCGCGACATGATTACAGTTCCTGTCTGACTTGCTCGGTAAACAAACAGGGATGCTCTTTCATACAAGAGGCCCTCCAGCGTCAGATGGATCTTGGATGGATCCAAGACTACCATGATAGGAACCCTTATCAGATCAACATGGTTCAGATCTTTGACATTCGCATGATGAATACCAACCTGGTAGAGTTACATGCTGAGCAGGTCCGACTCGGATTCTTAATATCACACGACTATCAAAGCTGTAAAGCAGGTTGCGAAAACGATCGAGGTTGTACCCTTGTCTAGGAGACACTCCAGCACTTGTTAAATCACTGGTGGATGCCAATCTACATGGATGAAGATACTCAGTAAATTAGTATCGGTAACAGGAATCCTACTCGGCGTCAAAGTCAGGATGCCCGATTAGTGGAAGGTAACCTAGTGAGGTTACATTGTATTCAAAGTGGGCGTGGCCAGGTGCCACTACACAATTACGACCGTTGTAGCGTCTGTTCGGAAAGTAACCAAGGGTGTTACCTTGTGAGAGCAGCTCTTCAGGGTCAGGTGGATCGTGGAGAGATTCGCCCATATCCGAGTTTTGGACCCATCAACTGGACGCCGAACTACCTTGCCAATCAAGTCGAGGATGTTGTCACAATCTCTGGTCATCACCATACCAGGGATGTTTTTGCCATCATCCCTCTACTTGACGAATCTAAAGTTCCCAACTGGGAACGGATCGAGATTACTTACAATAGTCAGAAAAATCAGAAGGCTCCCATAGTCATCTATCTACCGGGATCACTACCGTATGAATCAACTAAGGCTATCCCTTACAAATACGGTGCAACAATAGTCGAGAATGGAAAGGAAATTCCATTACCCTCCGTTGTGAACATTGCAGACATCAGTCGAGTAACACGGAGTGGTAGAATCTTCAACCGAGGGGTTGGGGAAGTTAACAAAGAAAAGGAACTTCAGACAGAAGCTCCCGATCCACCAATCGTTCAATCCAGTAATCCCGACCTTTCAAAAAACAATGATGAGATGCTGAAGCTCATCCAAAGGAGTGAATATAAAATTGTTGATCAGCTGTTACAGACTCCTTCAAAGATCTCGGTATTATCACTGTTACTCAGTTCAGAAGCACACAGAGAGGCTCTACAGAAAGTCTTGGAGCAAGCCTTTGTGGAACAAGATGTAACAATCAGACAGTTTGATAGTATTGTCTCTAACATCACTTCCTGCAATAATTTGGGATTTAGTGATGAGGAATTACCCGAAGAGGGTCGTCGTCATAACATGGCGCTCAATATCACAGTTAACTGCCAGGACGATGCTTTATCCAGCGTACTGGTAGACACAGGGTCAGCCATGAATGTTATGCCAAAGTCCACTTTGACGCAATTATCATTCAAAGGCCCTCCGATGAGAGTCAGCGAGGTCGTCGTCAAAGCATTCGACGGATCCAGAAAAACGGTTATCGGCGAAGTTGATATTCCCATAACTATTGGTCCTCACACTTTCCAAGTCACTTTCCAGGTCATGGACATTCGGGCAACATACAGTTGTTTATTAGGAAGACCTTGGATACATCAGGCTGGAGCGGTCACTTCGACCCTCCACCAAAAGCTAAAATTCGTTCAGAACGATCAGCTTGTCATGGTTTGTGGGGAACAAGCCTTGCTTGTGAGTAACTTGTCATCATCTACTGGTATAGAACCCGAGGAGGTTATTGGAACTCAGTTCCAAGCACTATCGGTGAGCAAGAACGATTAATCTAAAGGAGGAACATCGATTTCCTCATACAAAGATGATATCAAAGCGGTCAAGAGTACCGATACGACAGGATGGGGACAGCTTGTCATTCCCACTGACAATAAAACAAAGAAGGGTCTTGGTTTTTCTGCAACCTGTACCCAGACAACTGCCAGCAATGAAAGTCTTCATCCCCTTCAAAACTTCTTCCACAGTGGAGGTTTCCTTCACCCAGTCTCTCAGACAGTTCATGCTATCAATGAGGAAGATCCCTCTGACACGGATGAAGAATGGAAGTCCTATTTGAACAAGGACTGTTATATGTCTCAGGAAGAGGTGCCAATTCCATTTTGCTTTCCTACGCAGAGTCTGAGATTTATACCCCGGTCAGACGTCGAAATGATATATGGAGATTGTGATCCGGAAGGATGTCGTGCTCCGCCAAATTCATTAGAGGAAGACACTCTGATGAAAGACAATTTTGACCACACTTACTATGGCCCAATGGATGGCCTGCCAATGTGGCAGCCTTACCCAGGAAACTTGGGGCAAGAAAGTCATCCGAACAATGAAAATCAGCTGAGCATCATTGAACAGAATACCTGTGTCCCCACCATGTCATGGGATCAACACTCGGGTCATCCTGAAACTGTTCAACATGAAGATGAATTCGCAACGTTTGCAAGACTTGAGTTCATCAACTTTGCTTTTCCTGAGGTCAACGTCATCGAGAGGGATGACTCCTCCAGTTCCAAAGAGGTTTGGGACACTCTGGGAGAACCAAGTGGAAAATGCGACTATATGGTCAAGTACACCGCTCCCGAAAGCTCTCGTATCAGGCTCGAAGATATCCAGCCAACTGGATGGGGAGATACAGCTGAGAGCACCAATACTCTGCAGAATGCAACAGAGGAATCCTCCTACGAAAACTCTACTTGGGAGACAGATTCCAATGATCCTGCTCCACCATAAATCAGTGTCATTTCTGAAGACAAATCAAGGAAGGTGCCAGACTTTGTGATTCACCGAGGAGTTCGCCGCCAATGGGTTGTTGTCGATGTTCCGAAGGCCATTCACCAGTCAAAGTAATTGCCATCTTTAACCTTTCACCCTGCCCAGGTGGAACGGATGTTTTGATAGGGCTCGCTTTCTGTAGATTTCCCTCTTCGCTTTGTCCGAAGCGGCAGAGTTTTATTTTATAGGGCTGTAGTTTCAAGAGTCGACTTGTTCATTAATAAAATAACGTCGTTCTGTAATTTCTGCATTAATCGCTGTTTTCTCTTTTTGCTTTTTCTCAGAAAATGGTAATCCTAAAAAACATTTAAAAATAAAAACAAGCAGTAAAATAAATACACTGCACACACTCTTGCATTCTCTCTATCTCTTCTAAACACAAATCATCACGTCATACAGATTGCTTGTTTTAAACCCCGTTGAAACATGCGATCCGATGCCTTCTCCCGACTTTGAATTCCCGGTATTCGAGGCTGAAGAAGAAAATGACAACAAAATTCCAGAAGAGATCTCCCGACTACTCAGACAAGAGGAAAGGTCCATTGAACCTCACAAAGAGCCGTTGGAAATGGTGAACTTGGGTTCAGAGCAAGAGAGAAAAGAAATCAGGATTGGGGCACTGCTCAATCCAACTGTCAAAGAAAGTTTGATAAAGCTTCTCAAAGAATTCCCCGATGTATTCGCTTGGTCCTATCAGGATATGCCAGGGTTGGATACCAGTATCGTGGAACATCATTTACCGTTAAGATCAGAATGTCCGCCAGTAAAGCAAAGGTTGAGACGGACTCACCCGGACATGGCCATCAAAATCAAAGAGGAGGTACAGAAACAGATTGACGCAGGTTTCCTCGCTACATCTGAATATCCTCAATGGTTAGCCAACATCGTACCTGTTCCCAAAAAGGAAGGAAAGGTCAGAATGTGTGTTGATTACAGAGATCTGAACAAGGCAAGTCCAAAGGACGACTTTCCTTTACCACACATTGACATGCTGGTTGACAGTACAGCAAAGTTCAAAGTTTTCTCCTTCATGGATGGATTCTCGGGCTATAACCAGATCAAAATGGCGCCGAAAGACATGGAGAAAACTTCGTTCATTACCCCATGGGGCACCTTTTGTTACAAGGTAATGCCGTTCGGTTTGAAGAACGCCGGGGCAACCTATCAAAGGGCCATGACTACTCTGTTTCATGACATGATACACAAAGAAATCGAGGTATATGTCGATGATATAATTACTAAATCTAGAACAGAAGAGGAGCATGTGACCCACCTGTCAAAACTATTCGAGCGGTTGAGAAAGTATAAACTCCGCTTGAATCCCAACAAATGCACCTTCAGTGTCCGTTCAGGGAAACTCTTAGGGTTCATCGTCAGCCAGAAAGGAATTGAGGTTGATCCTGACAAGGTCAAGGCCATTCCAGAAATGCCTTCTCCGAAAACTGAAAAACAAGTCAGAGGATTCCTGGGACGTTTGAACTACATCTCCAGATTCATATTCCTTATGACCGCGACATGCGCGCTGATCTTCAAGTTACTCAAAAAGAATCAGGATTGCGTTTGGTCAGAAGATTGCCAAACCGCCTTCGACAGTATCAAGGAATACCTGTTGAATTCGCCGATTCTATCACCTCCAGTGGAAGGAAGACCACTGATCATTTACCTCACAGTCCTAGAGGACTCGATGGGATGTGTATTTGGCCAACAAGACGAAATTAAAAAGAAAGAGTCTGCCATCTACTATCTAAGCAAGAAATTCACCGACTGCGAGACTCGGTACACGATGCTCGAGAAAACTTGCTGTGCTTTGGCTTGGGCAGCCAAACGTCTTCGCCAGTACATGATTCGTCATACTACTTGGTTGGTCTCCGAAATGGATCCAATCAAATACGTTTTCAAAAAGCCTGCTCTCACGGGAAGAATTGCCCGTTGGCAGATGCTGTTATCAGAATATGACATAGAGTACCACGCTCAGAAAGCCGTTAAAGGAAGTATTTTAGCCGATCATTTGGCTCATCAACTGATTGACAATCAAGAATCAATCGGGTTTGACTTCCTAGACGAAGATGTCATGTATCTAAAGATGAAAGACTGCGATGAACCGCTACCCAGTGAAGGGCCAGAACCAGGTTCCCAGTGGGGACTTATCTTTGACGGAGCAGTTAATCATTATGGAAACGGAATTGGGGCAATCATTGTTACCCCTCAGGGTACCCACATTCCTTTCACTGCTCGACTTACGTTCAAGTGTACGAACAACGAGGTCGAATACGAAGCTTGTATTATGGGTCTCGAAGAAGCGATTGATTTAAGAATAAAAAACTTGGACGTATACGGCGACTCAGCCTTGGTTATCAATCAGATAAAAGGAGATTGGAACACATACCAATCAGGACTGACTCCTTACAAAGACTATGCAAGAAGGTTGCTACCTTTCTTCAACAGAATCGAGTTTCATCATATCCCTCGTGAAGAGAATCACATGGCTGATGCATTAGCCACTATCTCTTCCATGATTAGTGTAGGTCAATGGAATGACATACCTAAGATCGACATCATGCGCCTTGAACGGCCCGCTTACATATTCACGATTGAAGCAGTCATAGACGACAAACCTTGGTATCACGATATCAAATGCTTCCTTCAGAAACAAGAGTACCCATCTAGGGCACTCAGAAAAGACAGAAAAACCCTCAGAAGATTGGCTGGAAACTTCTTCCTGAGCGGTGACACTCTCTATAAGAGAAATTTTGACATGGTCTTGCTCCGATACGTCGACAGACCAGAAGCAGACATGCTTATGAAAGAAATTCATGAAGGATCCTTTAGCACTCATGCCAACGGACACACAATGGCGAGAAAAATTCTCAGAGCAGGATACTACTGGTTGACCATGGAATCCGACTGCTACAAGTACATGAGGAGGTGTCACAAATGTCAGATATACTCCGACAAAATTCATGTACCGCCATCACATCTCAAAATTATTTCTTCCCCGTGGCCTTTTTCTATATGGGGAATCGACATGATTGGCATGATTGAGCCCAAGGCTTCAAACGGACATCGGTTCATCCTTGTAGCCATTGACTATTTCACCAAGTGGGTCGAAGCAGCGTCATACGCCAATGTAACCCGACAAGTGGTGGTCCGATTTATCAAAAACAATATCATCTGCCGTTATGGTGTTCCAAGCGAGATCATTACTGATAATGGATCTAACTTGAACAATAAGATGATGAAAGAGTTATGTGCAGAGTTCAAGATCGAACACCATAACTCATCTCCCTACCGACCCAAGATGAACGGAGCGGTAGAAGCGACTAACAAGAACATCAAGAAGATTGTTCAAAAGATGGTTGTAACCTATAAAGATTGGCACGAGATGCTACCCTTTGCTCTTCACGGTTATCGCACATCTGTCCGCACTTCGACAGGGGCAACCCCTTTCTCTCTAGTATATGGCATGGAGGCAGTTCTCCCCATAGAAGTAGAGATCCCATCAATCCGGGTATTGATGGAAGCTAAGCTTTCAGAAGCTGAATGGTGTCAAAATCGACACGACGAACTGAATCTGATCGAAGAAAAGCGAATCATGACACTATGCCACGGTCAGTTGTATCAACAGAGAATGAAAAGGGCGTTCGACAAAAAGGTCCGACCTCGTATCTTCAGAAAAGGAGACCTCGTGCTCAAGAAGATACAATCATTTCTCACTGACTCTCGGGGCAAGTGGACTCCAAATTATGATGGCCCCTATGTGGTCACGAAAGCTTTCTCAGGCGGCACATTGAGACTTGCAACCATGGACGGAGAGGAATTTGCCTACCCCACGAATGTTGATGTAGTCAAGAAATACTTCGCCTAAACTAAAAAAAAAAAAAACGTCTCGGTGGATTGAAAACCCGAAAGGGCGGTCCAGGCAAAAGTTAGAGACATGAAAAAAAACCATCCCGGTGGATTGGAAATCTCATAGTACAATCCAGGCAAAAATTAGGGATAATGGCAAGTAACTATGTTCAACAGAGGCAAGTCCCTCAGCAGCAGCAGTTACATCATCTGTCAGAAAACTCCAGTCAAGGTCATCTTCGACAGAAGCTCAGGATGTCCCGAGTTCAAAGTTGGTAGAAGGATAGTGGTCGTTATGTTTCAACGAAGCCCTTTTCCCTGTAAATTACCATTTTCAAACTTTGTATATACTCTTTGGAATCATGCGTTTGGCTGATTTCCATCTTATCAATAAAATTTGAGCCCTTGTGCTTTTGTTTGTAATTCTTATTTGTTTTAGCTTTACAGAATGACATTTTAACATGATCAACGATTCTTGAAATGAAACAAAAATGAATTTACTTGTTAAAACTTTTTCTGCTTTTTAATAAAGATGGCAATTTCTTTTGACTGTTGAACATCGAAAGAGCATCGATTGCGTCTCCAAAGGCGTTTGAACTTCAAAGTGCAGAATCAAAGTACTCCTTCTAGACCAGTACGCCTGAATGAAGGATCAACAATGTCAGAGACCATGTTTCGTCTGACATCCTCGGCCGAGTTCTCATCTCCTAAGCCCGACCAGCGTCACCCCCAACAGGGACCGTTTCTCCTAAGCAAGGCAGAATTGCTATCTGGAACCAGCGATATTTCTACATGCCCCACTGTGGCCGAGTATCCAGTCGTGTTCATCCTTTAGTCTGTATGTTGCATCAGTTTTGTCCGCATATACATACATACATCATGCATTATTGATTTGCATTCACATTCATATTGCATCACTATCACTCTAGTCGGTCTTATCCCCTAGTGATAAAAGTCCTCTCAATCGAGTTGTCAGACCTTTCCTCGTTAGGAAGTGAATCATCTAAGCAATCTCTCCTCCAGTTTATCTCTGGATTAGAGACGGTCCTTGACCACTTTGATAACTTGAACCTCTGAGAAACAAGAAAACTTTCAACAAATATCACTCTTCACCATTGAAGATGATATCCTTGCTTTCCCGGATTAAGGAAAATCCCCAGAGAAAGCCTCTTAATCAGAGATTCGGCGGTACGACAGTTTTTCTCCAAAAAAACCACTGATGAAAAGGTCATTGGCACCTCAAAATTGGATCCCATCATATGGCATTTCTCCGGAAAGATCCCGAGAAAAGTATGATGTAAGACCCCAAACGAAAACAGTCTCTCAAGAGACTCGCTTTCCCCAGTAGAATCGATAAATGGCATCTCCAAAATAGATAAGTTTGTGCACCTCTACAACTCAGACGATTGGGTTCCCCAGCAAGTCTGACATCAAAACTTTTTCCACTCAAATGGCATCTCCCCAGGAAAATTCGGCGAGAAGTTTGAAGGAAAACCGCTACTAATAGCGTTCCTTGTCAAGAAAGTTTATTGACAAAAGAAACTGAGACCAGTTCCTTGGTAGGAAACCAGGATCGATGGGAAGTTTATTTCAGCAACTAAGACCAGGTCCTTGGTAGGAAACCAGGATCGAGGGGAAGTTTATATCAGAAACCGAGACCAGATCCTTGGTAGGAAACCAGGATCGAGGGGAAGTTTACTTTAGAAACTGAGACCAGTTCCTTGGTAGGAAACCAGGATCGAGGGGCAGTTTATTTCAAAAGAAAACTGAGACCAACTCCTTGGCTGAAGACCAGGATCGAGGGGAAGTTTACCTTTTCTAAGCATCTTCGCTTAGCTAAAGAAGATGAATGCGTAAGCTACCATTCATAACCACCATCAAAATTTTGGGTATTCCGATATTTAATCCTCTTGCACCCCGAATGCCCGAATACCTTCGTCATTCATACCTTCGGGTCCAAGAAGATTAAATAGGGGCATCTGTCATACCCCAAATTTTGACCACTAAGATTTCCCATCATTGTGCAAATCATCAGCACAATGTGGATGGACCATCATACCTCATTAGTCTCCCCAAAGGTGTGTGAGCATTCACTACAAACAGGATTTAGGCTTTCAAGCCCTCGTAGAGTTCTTAGACAAAGGATCAATCAAGGAATGACATGATCTTCAACTTGTCTAGCCTCTCAAATATCCAAAATGGATCAAGAGGACTCCCACTTCAAGGATTAAGCACAAGTTTGCTCCCTTCTAGGTGGATCAAGCCTCAGGATCGCCAGTGTCACCAAATTAGGGTTTGGTCGACTAGGGCCTCCAGATGGAAATTTTCCTCTGGGCATGAGCCAATGCTTCAAAGCATAACCTAATATGCTCCATGGAACATCATAAACCCCATCATCAAGTCAATTTAGCCTCAGGGGATGCATACATCAAAAATCAGGAATTAGGGTTTCTTGACCTAATTCACCCCTAAGTTGACTTTTGGGACAAATCATGAGCCAAGACCTCAAGACATGATTTGAGGGTCTCCAACATACCACGTTGATCCATTTGCAACAATGGATTGACCCAAGAAGCTTGAGCAACAAGTTTCAATTTCATCTGAACCACAGTTAGGGTTTTGCGAGAAAAGTCAACTGTAGCTTTGACTTTTGACCAGGACATGCTCCCAAGCCGTGGGACACGATTAAATACACCCTATAACACCCATGGAACATGTCCATCAATTTTGATTTAGGTCAAGGACGTGATTTCCTAAAGGACGTGATGTCCATCAAACTTTGACTTTTTGAGATTTTTCATAAAAATGGTTTTTTAACCCTAAAATGATGTTAATGTGTGATTGGAATCATCATTCATCAAGAAAAATCAAAGAAAGTGGGATAACTTGTAAAAGGGGTAACCATAAAAACTTAGAAATTTTTCTAAGTTATGGAATAAAGTGGCAAGGGTCCCAACTTTGGAGGATCATAACTCCTAAACCACAAAGCCATTTTTCCCCATCCAAAGCTTGATTTGTAGCCCTCATGGCCCTCTACAAAAGTGTCAACTACACTTCATCCCAATTCATCATGGATTTTGAGTTATGCTTGGATCAAAATGGCTAAAAACTTAAAATTGACATTTTTCAGCACTTAGCCAAAATCTGCCTTGTAATTTCAGCACAATGTCCCAACTTCAAGGCTGTTTTTCTCCATGATCCAAGTTGAACCAGGTCTAGGGCCAAACATCAAAGTTGAAGTACGTTATCTAAGCTTTCCGGAAAGTCCTAGAACGTCCATGTAGCATACTCGAGCAGGGAGTTATGGATCTTACAAAAGGCCTTGCTGAAGCTGAATTTTTCAGGGGCAGATTTGCACACTTTGTGTGCCACACAAATTTTCAAGCCTTGTCATCAGTTTGGACACATCTAAGGATCAAATCCAAGTGGGATGATCTGATCCATGAACCTCCCAAATCCAAGGAACCAAAAAAAGCATGCCAAAACCTAGAAATCCCTAAAAGAGGGACAAAACTCCAATTTTGGTTTGGAGCATTTAATGGATGCTTAGAGGTGGCATGGACTGAGCCATTCTCATCTGAAATCAGTCAAGACTTATCCAAGACCAAGGGAACCACAGCCCTGTGCCCTAACCTCTAGTCAATGGCTAGAGGATACTTGGATTTTCATTGGCCAACATTGGCCAAACCTCTGCTGCAGCCACCATTCACTGTGGATCCCAAAACAAACTTGCTCCACTATAAATAGAGCTCATTTGTGCTCAGTTTGAGTACACCAAAGCCATCAAACAGATGCTTTCCTCAAATTCTCTCTTTCACTCCAAAATGCCTTCTTTAGTAAGGAAATTCTGAGTTTTTGAGCTAGAGAGCAATTCCACTCAAACTAATCACACACACACCTCATATATATCATATGTAAGCTGTGCAAACCATCAAAATTGACCTGTAATCACAACATCACAAAGTCACATCTAAAAACCTCAAAATGACACTTTTTTACATTTTTCAAGCCATGTCTTGATTCAGTCACTTTCCAAGCCAGATAAAACCTCAAACAGACTCTAAATATCATCCTTGAACTGTCCCAAATGGTGCCACACATCTGGAACACCATTTGAGAGAGTTGGCATTTTGGCCGTTTTTGACCATTTTGCGAGAAAGTGCACAAACTTGCTCCAGAGGTTTCCAGCCGATTCCAACCATCCTAAAAGCTTCTAAGAGGTCATTTGAGGTTGTCCAAAGCATCAAATCATTTCTGGAACAAAGCACTTGGTAGGTTGCCCAAATCTCCAAAAAAAGAGGTAAAATTCACAACTTGAATTCTTTGAATCATGCTTTCCTTTGTTGTCCACATACATGCATCATATTGAACAATTCTTGAGGCAAAAATGTAGTCCTTAATGTGTATGTTGTGATCCTCCCACTGTTTGCATTTTAACATGTTTATATGTGGAATTTTGGTTGTTTTAAAATCATATCTAGTTCTGTTTTTTTTTCATTGGTGTGTTCTATACATTAAGTTTGAGTTTGCATGAGTAACACCATTGGATTCCTTGCGAAAAATCGGTCAAGATAGGTTTTTACGGATTTTAATTCCGATGAAAATTGAGAGAGTTACGCGCGTTGGAAATTTTACGCGAAACGGCGTCGAAAACAACGTTCAGTTTTGGTTTTTTAATTTCTGCATTTTGTGTGTTGAGTTTCCATGTGCGTGAGTGATACCATTGGATTCCTTGTGAAAAATCGGTCAAGATAGACGCTTGAGGATCTTGATTCGGTTAAAAATCGAGAGAGTTATGCGTGTTGGAAATTCGACGCGGAACGATGTTTTTACAACGTAGCAGCTCTGTTTTTTTATCGCTGCATTTTATAAGTTGAGTTTCAGCGTGCATGTGTGATACCATTGGATTCCTTGCGAAAAATCGGTCAAGATAGGCTCTTGCGGATCTTGATTCGGTTAAAAATCGAGAGAGTTACGCGCGTCGGAAGTTTGGCGCGGAACGATGTTTTCACAACGTAGCAGTTCTGGTTTTTTTATCGCGGCGTTTTGTACGTTGAGTTTCAGCGTGCATGTACGATACCGTTGGATTCCTTGCGAAAAATAGGTCAAGATAGGCTCTTGCGGATCTTGATTCGGTTAAAAATCGAGAGAGTTACGCGTGTTGGAAATTCGACGCGGAACGATGTTTTCAATCGATAGCAGTTTTGGTTTTTTAATTTCTGCGTTTTGTGTGTTGATTTTCCGTGTGCGTGAGCAATACCTTTGGATTCCTTGCGAAAAATCGATCAGGATAGGCTCTTGCGGATCTTGATTCGGTTAAAAAAATCGAGAGAGTTACGTGTGTTAGAAATTCGACGCGGAACGATGTTTTTAAAATGATAGCAGTTTTGGTTTTAATTTTTGCGTTTTGTGTGTTGATTTTTCGTGTGCGTGAGTAATACCATCGGATTCCTTGCGAAAAATTGGTCAAGATAGGTACTTCCGGATTTTGATTCCGATAAAAATTGAGAGAGTTATGAGTGTTTGAAATTTGATAAAAAACGTGTTGAAAATTAAAGTTTCAGTACTTGTTTTTACCCCAAAAGAAATGTCGGAGATGATATTTTGATAGCTTTCCTCTTTTTCTTACTTTTTATTTTCAAAACTCAACCAATTTTTTTTACATAGCAAAAAGTCATCATTTTCCAATTCATTCCCCATAATATTTTAATCCACAAAAAATCACAAAAAAAAAGTATTATTTTTAATATATTTAAAAATAGTGTTTTAAATTGTTTTAAATGCTTTTAAAATGATTTCTTTTTTTTTTCTTGATTTTTAAAACCAAAATGATTTTAAATATTTATGTTGATAAAATATTTTTTTCATAAACTTTAATCATTATTTAATAATTTTATTTGATATTTTTATCATTTTTTACTTAATTTTTCTTGAAAATGCCTAAAAAATGAAATTGGGGTTTTCTTTGATTTTCACCCTAACAAATCTTTTTCAAACACTTTGGGCCTCTATTAGAGTGTAAGACCCAACCCCCTTTTAACCAAAACAATTTTGGGCCTCACTTATTGTATAAGTCTCTCTGCGTTAAAAGAAAACTTCGGCGCGATCGCCATTTTCAAACGAAAATCAACTGGGCTTCTTTTTGAGCTGTAAGTCCCATTTATTTTCATTTTTAAACACTTGGGCCTCTATTAGAGTGTAAGACCCAACCCTTTTTTTTACGAAACAATTTTGGGCCTCAGCTATTGTATAAGTCCCGATACGTTAAAAAATCTCGGCGCGATCGCCATTTTCAAACTGAAAATATTTTGGGCCTCTCCCTGAGTTGTAAGCCCCATCTTTTGTACAAAAATACACTTTGGGCCTCTAATAGAATGTAAGACCCAACCCCTATTTTTTATATTTTCTCATTTTTCATATTATTTTTTAATGATTTGGAAAATTAATAACTCCCTCAATTTTGATTATTTTTTATTGGTTCTTTTTCTGAAAAATCACAAAAATAGTAAAATATTTTATTCTACAAAAAAATAAAATTTATATTATTTATTTAATATAGTTGGTATTTTTGTGAATAAATTCATTTTTAATTGTTTTTAAACATTTTAAAAGTGAATATTCATCTTGAAAATCAAAACCAAATAAGTTTTAAATCATCTTGTGATTAAAACCTCATTTTTCAAACCTTAACCAAAAATCACAAGTGGTTTATTTAAACTTATTTGATTTTTTGTCATTTTTTATTAATTTTCTTTGAAAAAATTACTTTTAAAAAGTGAAAATTGGGGTTTCTTTGATTTTTAATCATACTCAAATGTTCCAAACTTTTGGGCCTCTAATAGAGTGTAAGACCCAACCCCTTTGTAAATACCAAAATTTTGGGCCTCAGTCACTTGTATAAGTCCCACAGTGTTTCCAAAACCTCGCCGCGACCGTCGCCTTTTTCAAAATTAACCATTGGGCCTACCCTCGAGTAGTAAGACCCATTTCTTTTCTTAAAACTCACTTGGGCCTCTAATAGAGTGTAAGACCCATCCCTTTGTACATAAAACCTTTCTTGGGCCTCAGTAACTTGTATAAGTCCCTCTGTACAAATTCAACAGTGCGTTCACTGATAAAACCCTGGGCCTCTCCTTGAGCTGTAAGCCCCAAATCTTTCTTTTTCAAAGCACTTTCTCCTTTGATTTTGAATATACTGTTTTTTCAATCTTTCTTTGTTGAACAACTAACCAAACAGCATGGAAGCTCTACAACCGAGTAAGTGTTTACCCGCTTTCATTTACCGCTTTCATATGTATATAACTGTATTGTGGGGCTGTTTCACTGTAAATCTCCTTTCACAAACTCATATATATATAACTGTATTGTGGGGCTGTTTCGCTGTAAGTCTTCTTTCATAAACTCATATCAACTGTGTAATAATAGTATTGATATTTAGAGTTTCCCCGACAACTACGTCTAGAACTAGGTGACGCCGTTTCGTTTATTCGTAGAAATAGACGACTAGATCCCCAATAGGATCATCAGATACAGTCTTCTCTTCGGCTGTCCTCATTAGGAATTGTCAAGAAGCTCTACTCCCCAAGATGAATGTATTCTCCGTGAATGGCATCTTTGAGTTTCTTCCAAATTCTCGAACTTTCCTGACTTGATCTATTCCTTGTGAATAGCTTGCCTTGAATTTCTTGAGGTTTGGGGACCCACAGGCTTCTTAAAAGCATCGGCCTCCTCTTGGGCATCGTACAAGGACCCACAGGCTTCCTAAAAGCAACCCCGCCTCCTCTTGGGCTTCGTACAAGGACCCAACGGCTTCTTAGAAGTATTCACAGCCTCCTCTTAGGCTTCGTATAATGATCTATTCCTCCGGGAATGATAGCCTCCTCTTGGGCTAGTACAAGGACCCGTCGGCTTCTTAAAAGTTTCCAGCCTCCTCTTGGGCTTCGTACAAATTGTCCCGACGACCTCCTAGAGGTATAGGAACAGAACTTAATCATCTGCATAGAACAGTCCGTTCATAGAGTCTACTACTGTTTCTCAAAGCATAGTACGAAAGATAAAACTCTAGACACGGACAGTCTAACTTCCTTGAGTCTCAAAGATATTCTCAAGTGACCCCTTCGTTAAATAGGAAGGAAACCCGCAGACTCGGACAGTCTCAATACCCTTTGGATTTCCCATTTCCTCAAAGAAAAAGAAATATCCCTGATCCTCAAATCAAATCCCTGAGTACAGCGCTACTCATATAAGAACTGATTTTCTCTTTAAAATCAGTATACTGGACCTGTCACTTAACTGAAACAGTTACCATGGCCTCCTCTTGAGCTTTGTACAATGATTCTTCCCAGCGAAGCAAACGTTTAGCCTCTATCTCGGGCTTCGTACGAGATACCAAAATTCTCCCCAGTGGAGTCAAACAACGTTTAGCCTCTCTTTCGGGCTTTGTACGAGACACATAAGATACTCCCTCGTTGAGTCAATTACCCCTTTCGCCTCCATCTCGGGCTTTATACGAGATTCAAAAAGGTTCTTATTGATCCAAATAAACAACAGCCTCCATCTCGGGCTTCGTACGAGATACAGAGACTCTCTTGTTGAGTTAAACTTTTAGCCTCCATCTCGGGCTTTGTACGAGATACAAAGACTCTCTTGTTGAGTCAAACTTTTAGCCTCCACCTCGGGCATCGTACGAGATACAAAAAACACTCTCTTGTTGAGTATAAAAGATTCTCCTGTTGAGTCAACCCTTTTAGCCTCTCTCTCTCGGGCTTCGTACGAGACACATAAAAACTCCCTCTTGTTGAGCCAGTAGCCTCCTCTTAGGCTTTGTATAAGAAAACCACTGGTTGATCCAATCAACCTTTTAGCATCAAAGCTGTGCCTCGTTCACAGTACACAAACATCAACAACTCCTTTCCCCTTCATCTAATCGCTGTAAGCAGCAAGCCTCTGGAGCATCTACCTCCATGCCACTGTCCCTCTTTTAGCATGAGAAATTCCTAAGAAAAGATAGCATTGCTCTACCCTGAGTTAAAGTCTTCTCCTTCAGGTTAAAATCCCCTTTAAAGGAAATTATGGCATTGCTAGGATCCGCGTATCCCGGTCAAAGTAATTCTCCTTTATAACCAGTCACCCAATAGTTGTGACAGACAAACCCTTCTTTAGAGATGACAAATTCTCTCTAAAGTCGAGGCCCTTCAGCTTCATATCTTGGGCTTTGAACAAGATACAAATAGACTTTTCAGCTTCACATCTTGGGCTTTGATCAAGATACAAATTACCTTTCGCTTCACGTCTTGGGCTTTGAACAAGACACCAAAAACACCCATTTCCTCCCATAGAATAGGAGGAACTACGAACGCTCTGATTTCCCTGTTTCGGTAAACAGGAATACGTAGGCATAAGATCGAAAGAAAAGATCTTAGTGAGCACAATCAACAAAAAACCAAAATCCCATACTCTCACATACCTATCAAAAAGCATCAGTCCTAACATCCTAATCCTTGTTCACCGCCAGAAACTTTCTGTCAAGGTAAAAAGAAAGAAAACAGTATTGGCGAAAATACAAATAACTAGTACAAAGGCCCCCCCACATTGATAGCATTCGTAACCTAACAGACCACTGTTTAAACTCAGTATGCAAAGCAGGGTTAATTGGAGACATCTATTTCCCTTCCTTATTCAGCTCACAATAGGATAAAAAATGAATCGACCTGTAGTTTAAGCTCAACCGCAGAGAGCGACCAGCGCTTAAGAACCGCGTCCAAAATCGCTCGCTACACATTACATCTTTGAAGAAACGCCTTGGCTAGATTTTTGAAGCACTGCTTTTTCATGTTTTACTACTTTTACTTAGGAAACAGTTTATTTTTCAGTTTTTCCTTTTCTCTTTTTTATGTTGGGAAAAAATTAATTTACATTAAGTTTTTATCTATGATTGAATACACTGCTTGTCTTTGCTAGCATATTTTTTGGTTTTAATGAATTATTCAATTTATTGCTTAATATTGATCTTGATGGTATTCAATTTGCTCCTGTCATATTCTATTTTATTTTGTCATTTTATTTATGCTTATGTATGCATTATAGTGTTACCACATGTGCTAACAATTGCCTATTACGAAAACGAAAAGAATTGAATGTTTGTTGTTGTCAACCCCTAGATTTTGCTGGTGTCACGATCGTGACAACCCCATGACGACCGTCATGCGGGTTTGGGACGCGTTCTGTGTTAAAACAGAAACGTTCCCCTCCTCTTCTTCTTCTTTCTTCCAATTCAAACTCCACCGTCCCACTACCTCCAAAATTCAAAAACCGTCATACCACAACATATTTGACCAAATTCCATAAATTCCATTACCATTCGTCTTCCCACTCATTATTTAACCACACTCGTACACCATTTTTCTCACAAACCTTCTTTCTCCAAAAACCTAATTTCTTCCATACCTTGTTTCTTTGCGAACCCACCATGGCAAGACAAACTCCAGACCTTTCCATCGTGAATTTCAGAGAAGGAGCGGCCGGAGAACGTCAAAGGGCTAATTACATTAACTTCTACCAACGTTCCGTGCAACCAACTCGTTATGTCGACATTGCATGTCTCGAAGAACTCGGAATGCTTGAGGGAGTTAAATGGATGCTACAAAATGCTGGTCTATGGCAGCTCTGTACTCAGAGCCGGCCTACTTACGAATCCCTGACGCTCGAGTTTCTAAGTTCGTTCACATACGTAACACCTTCTGGCGAAACGAACCAACTCACCGGCGTAGCCACGTTCCGCATGTTTGGTACTGAGTATAAAATCGGCCAAGATCAACTTGCCGAAATGCTTGGTTTCCACCATGGCAAGAATGTGCACCGCCGAGTGCCATAGGAAACATTCTTTCAAGCAGCATTTGATTTATGGAATCAGTTGACCGAAACAAGGGTCGATAGGTAGGAAAGCCTCAACGCAACATATATCCACAACCCAGCCATCAGATATGTTCACCGCACATTAGGAAGCACTATTTTTGCAAGGGACAGCAACCACAAGGTGAACTCAAAGGAACTTTTCTTCCTCCATTGTATGTTTCACCCTGAGCCTATCAACGCCGCACCCTTTCTGCTAGCACACATCCAAGCTAACTGTGCTAGAGGTTCCAAACCCTTCTATTTTAGAGGGATTGTCACTTCTATTGCTCTAAGTTTGGACTTGGGGGACGCACTTAACAGATTACCCTCTGTGCCTCCAGTGTTGCTCGACATCGACTACTGCCGCAGCTCACACCTCATCAAACTGAGAAGAGATGGTAAATACCATCCAATGGTCGGGGCAAGAACAGTTCAAAGTATCATTATGCCTTGCAGGAACCGCATTGACCCTCAGAATATGGCCAATTGGCTCTTTGATTTGAATGCTCCTGAGCAAAATGCAGCTGCCCATGATGGTCAAAATCAGGACCCTATTGATGAGATGGAGCAAGAGATGGATAACGCCCTAGAAAACCAACCACCGCCTGCCAATGATGCTCCTTCGACCTCCAGACGTCGTCGCCGCTCCGACCAAGACCCTGTTACTAATGAAGAAATCTTGAGGGCTATATGGCAACAAAACCAGCTGGATGCACAGAGAGAAGCACAACAACAAGTGCAACACAATGAAATGATGACTCTCATGCGTCAAATCCAGTAAGGGCAAGTTGACCAAGGACAGAGGCTTGAGGGTGTCATCGATGAGATGGGCGCCTTGACATTGCGAGTGCAGGACTTACACAATTACATCCATCATGTGGGCATTCCAGATCATGTGGCACAACATGGACACGGGCGCCCTAGAGGCAGAGGACGTGGAGCTCCTTGATTATTTTGTTTGTTTTTAGTTTTTCTTGTTGTTCCCCTTTATATCGCAACATTGAGGACAATGTCCGATATAGTGTGGGAGAGTTAGTCTATTTTCGTTTTATTTCCCTTTTTGTATTTTCCTTTTTCCCTTATCAAAGTCAATATATGAGAATTTTCGTTCAGTATCCGATTTCCCCATTTTATTCTGCCATAACAAAAATTTTTTTTACGATTAATGCACATCGTGACATACCAAGCTTTAAATTATGTTAGGAAGTTGGGAAAGTGCTAACAAGATCGATACCATCTTGACACCTTAGACCTCTTGCGTATGCGATATTAGTTTCAATATTTATTATACCGATACCTTGAGTTCAGTCCTAAAGTAACCCCTAATAGTTTATATTAGCAGTCAGCACCGTCTAAATCACAAAACCACGTGGGGAGCCGATGAATATAAGTGTTTGATGCCCAATCATGAAAAGAAGATCCTTTCTTATTTGTTTGCCGAGAAATATAGAATATGCAACAATTCTTACCGTTGTGAAAACTTACAAGAAAAGAAAGAAATCCGTTGTCGATTGGTTCAGAGGTACCTGATTCTGGACTCGGTAGGGCGAACTACGGTTCGATCCCCCGCAATCTACGAATGGGATGCATAAAGGGTTACCACACTTATGTATCAGGCCCCGTAAGAAAAAGGGATCAAAGTCACTAACCGGCTACTCCACTACGTGCGTGAATAATGCAAAGGGCTTAATGTGATTGTGTTAGAATGAAACCGAGTGAAACAGACACGAAAACTTCAAGTTGAACTATAATAGAATGATTAGAACTGGATTGCACAAAAGAGAGGTCTATGACAAGGCTTGTCGCTTTGTGTCATTAATGTATTTTTAGTGTTCATGCGAGTATCTGACTTACTAACGTAAATTCCTCCAACATTTTCAAATCCATTGGTGTACCATGCATGTGCATTTGATGAAGTTTGTCCGATTTTAACTTGTTGATTGCTTGAGGACAAGCAAAGATTCAAGTGTGGGAGAGTTTGATAACACGAAAACATATCGTATTTTTACTTTGATTTATGTTAAAATCGTATTCCATTTCTGTCTAATCTCCGATTATTCCGAGAATATTTGAGTGTTTTCGTAGGTATTTCAATTTCCAAGTCAAAAGTATGCAAAGTGTAGAAAAGAAGCAGAACAAGCAAGAAAAGAGCAGAAAAGAACAAAAAATTGCAGAAACCAAATTTTGCTGGTGTGACGACCGTCACAGCTCCCTCACGATCGTCATGGACTTAAAATACATCACGCTCGTCACAGCCCTTTCACGATCGTCATGAAATCAAAAATAGAAATTACACGTTAAGCACAGACGTGGTCACGAAGCTTCAAATTTAGTTATTGCACGATCACTTTTCCTCCGAGGATTTCTAGGTCCCAAACGAAATAACTGCTAAAGTCATGTCCCTACATTTTCTCCAACCACTTCCATAGCGGAGGCTATATATATGCGAAGGATTCCAAGAACAAAGGGGTGGTCCATTTTCCTTTCCAAAGTGCCGTATTGCTGCAGAATTATTTCCAGAATTCTATTCTTGTTTTGCTTAGTTTCCTTTACCGTTTCCTTGTTCCCTATTACCACCGAACAAAGTAATAGTTTCTCACATTGAGGAACTATTGCACCCTAGTTTAAGTTTTTGTTTCCTGCCTTCATCATTTTGTTGTTTAAATTTATTCAAGCAAAAAGCCTGCCGATCTGTGGAGGAATTGCTTAGACCGCATTTACCAGGTTTTTATCATTTCAATTTATAGCAATTGTTTTTCTTTTATTATGTGTGAGTTTAGGTTTAATCGTTTATTCACATCCGTGTCTATTTTAATTAGTATGTCGAGCTAAACCGATTTTATCGGTATGTAATTGAGTAACCGGAATGGATTAAATATTTCTAAGCTAAAAATTATAAATCAACTTATTTTCTGGCTTCGATTTCTTAATTTAAAACCAACTTTTATTACGAGAGTAAAAAGGTAACAAAGGTTAAGGTCAAGACCACGGGAGTGTGAGATTTTACCCGGATAGCTGAAATCGAGCATTAGTTTTAAAAACAGCGAGAGCGCTTTAAAGTTAATTAGGACTTATTAGTTTTCAAAAATTATTTTTAAACTCGTATGGGCTAGCGAGAGCAGACATATTGACTTAAAGATATAGTCCGAAGCAATAACCACGAGAGTGTGAGGTGAGGGCTTTTAAACTGGTTTTTTTCTACAGAATTATATTGTGATAAATTTGTATACGCTTAGGTTTAGTGAAATCCACGATGGTATACTGGATTATATACCGATATCCTAATCATAACTAGTTTATTCTTAAATTTTATTTTCCCTTTAATTTCCCTTTTTGAACCAAAAACCCATATCAGATTAGCCTTAGATTTACATAGTAACATTAGATAACGGTACGTTCGATTTTTAGTCTCTGTGGGATCGATAATCTTTTAAATCTACGCGATACGACTGTATACTTGCAGTCAAAATCATTTAGGCACACTAAATAGCGATCACTAAACCATTAAGAACTAAAAATTATTCGCAAACAATGTAAATAATAGGATTACCAACAACATAAACTCCTTCCCATGGAAAGATAATACAAGTTCTTACAAAAAGGAAATATTACAACCATTGTTCGAATTACATTAAAAGAAATACAACTTAAAACAGGATTACAACAATTGATCATAAAATAGGAAACTTAAAAGCTACAACTCTAAATGGGAGGGCCCTTCGCCTTCGCTGATCCCTTTCATGATCTCCTTGATGCGCTGCTTGGTTCTGGCCTTCTCAACAGTCAGCTCCCTCAAAAACTCCATCCTTTTCTGCTTGGCACTCGTGGGTGTCTCGTAGTATGGAAAAGGCTTTTTCATGCTGAGCGAAATCCCTTGCGCCCGTTTCAAATGAGCTTCTGTGACGGGACCGGAAGTGGTCCACCTCTGCTGATTAATGTGGAACCAGGCGTGCCCCATTTTGAGTTTGTCTTCAAATCCCTCTCCATGCCCATAATAGATCAAATCCAACTCCTTGGGATCTGGTTGTTCCTCAATGGGATGACCCTGTTGGCAACGAGCGAACACCAGATTGTAGTTGATGCAACCATTCCGTCCCATGAGCAGCACGTTGGGATAGTCCCCACAGCTTACAATCATAAGGGTCCCTCTTGGGTCCGAATCATACCACCTGATAGCAGAACGTTCTAGCTCCATCAGTTTCTTAGCCCAAAGGGCGCTGTCTCTTACCTCCCAAAATGTTGGAGTTATAGGCAAATACGAAATGAACCACTTATAGAGCAGTGGAGCACAACAGACAATCACACCTTCTCTTTTCATGAATTGTGTAGTAATTGAGAAGTACATATCAGCTAATAGAGTAGGGACAGGGTTCTGACTCATAAAGATTCGGATAGCCTGGACGTCAATGAAGTCTTCGACATTGCAAAACAGGAATAACTCGTACACTAGCAGAGCAAAAATTGATTCAAACATTACAGAGTCTCCCCTTCCTTGAAAGTGAAGAGCCCTTTCAATCAAAAACTGAGCTGGTAAACCACAATACCCTTCTCTAGTAGTCATGTTCTCTCGTATATGCCTCTTTTGGATCCTTAACCCTGCAGCAATCTCTTGGTTAAGGAACTCCCCTTCCACACCAGAAAATGGAGGATGATGCTGAATTGGTAAACTCATCATAGCTGAATACTCCTGTATGGTTGGAACCAGCTGGAAATTAGGAAATATTAAACAACAGTATGCGGGATGATACAATTGCACCAAGGTTTCCAGCAATTCTTCCTTCACCTGTAGTTTCATTAGGGACAGAAGGTCTCCGTACTTCTCGATGAAACTTAGCGGGTCTTCAATTCTTCCTCCGATCTCTATCAGCTGCTCGACGTTAGGGATCAGGAAAGTAAAGGGCCAATTTATCTTCTTGGTAGCCTCCATTCTCTACAAATCCTGCAAAACAAAGTTTAGTGTCTTGACGGTTTAGCGAAGATGCAAGATGCAATGCAAAGTTTCATGAAATTCAAACATTTTTGCAGAACATCGTGAAATATCAAAAAACCCCATTTTCATTGAAAACAGATTACAATAGTTAATACACTTCTGAGAGTCATAAAGAAGAAACTAAATAAAAGTCTAAAAAATCCTAAGGAGATTCTCCTAAGAGTCGTAGCTTGAGCCTTTTGTTTTCTTCCTCTATCTGATCTCTTTCTGCGACAAGGTTGTCGACGATCGTCTTCCAAGCTGTAGGCTGAACAGTAGAAGAACTTGGGCCTTCTTGGACCTTCCTTTTCTTGTAAGAGGCCAGTTCTTCATCCTTGGTGCGCATTTGTTTTCGAAGTTCAAAATTCTCCTCAACAACCATCCGATACTTGAGTCTCCATGCTTCCTCTGATCCCTGGGTATGTTTCAATGATATCTCTAATTCCTCTTCTTTAGACATGAAGTACCGAATAGGCTCTTCTTTCATGGGAATTGGTTCCTCCCTCTTGTATGTCATCTTTAATTCAATGGCTCTCTTGCGGACCCGCTGAAGATATGGCTCCAAAGAAACACAATTGGGTTTCCCCAAGGAGCTACTTCCTCTTTTACACTTGCTACCCCAGGCTTTTAAGATTAGATCCCTTTGTTCTTCATTCTTATCATACTCTTCAAAATAAATTCCCTCTACATGAATGCTTAGAGGTTTATCCTTCAGAGGGTATCCCAATCGACGGCGTGCCAACACCGGATTGTAACTGATTCCACCTTTGATGCCGAGAAGAGGCACGTTGTTATACTGGCCACAACTGTCTGTTATTGAGATTTTGTCGTACACTTGATTGTACCATCAATGTCTGCATGAGAAAGGGCCATAATCTTCTTAGAACACCACCCCTTCTTAGGATCCCAGAATGCACCTTTCTTCGGTAAGTGTGAAACAAACCATCTATATAACACAAGGATACAACAAGTGATCTGTCCATTACTATGGGAATTTCTTGTATGGACTGAGTGGTAGGCTTCAGCAAGTAAGGTAGGTACAGGGTTCTGCTTTAGGAAAATCTTGATTGCATTTAGATCCACGAAGTTGTTAATGTTCGGGAACAGGAAAAGTCCATGGATGAGTAGAGCAAAAATAGCTTCAAAGGCGTCCTTGTTGGAGTGCTTAGCGAAGTAATAGGCTTTTCCAAACAGAAACTTGGCGGTCAACCCAAAAATTCCTCCCTTGGAGATTAAGTTGTTTTTTATGTCAACTAATCCCAAGTGAGTCTCCTTAGCTATCTCTTCCTCTTTTGGATCTATGTTGAAAATAGGGAACGGAGAATCATCCTTGACGGGTAAACCAACTATCTGAGAATATTCTTCAAGTGCAGGCAAGAGTTGATAGTCGGGAAAGGTGAAACAATGATACTTTGGGTCATAGAACTGAAGCAAAGTTGAAAGGAGTCCTTCATCGACACTTTTCTTCAACAATATCCACAAATTCCCATATCTGTCTTTGAATCCTTCGGGGTCTGTTAGCAAATCTCCCAATGTACTTAGGTCATCCAATTTAGGGCTCTTGAAAGTGTATTTCACTGTTTTCCTTCTTGATTCATCCATGATATCTCTGTGACATTTTGAAAAAAGAAGTCTGAGTTCCATGAAACTGATATGCATATGCTTATGCTATATGGATGCAACAAACACATACAAATACAAACACATAAAGGTTTGGGTTAAGAGCATGGAGTCAAGGTTCACCCTCCCATTGGTATGTACTATGGTTTCCACCTGCCGGACAAGGTTCTAAAGGGTTCCCAGAGTCTACGATCCATCTTTCGGATTTTGTCGACTTCCCAAATGACTTGGTAATCAACAAAATTCTCAAGAGAACCTCATCTGAGTATAGTATCGCGTAGAAACTAATTCAGAAATAGACTTCTTCATAGTCCCCACACTACATCTAAAAGGCTTAAGTGGGGTTTGGAAACTACGGTTCTCAGTATCAATGGGACCTAAATTGAGAGTAGCATGCTTTCACGAATAGGATCGTTCAACATGACTAAACTCTCAAGAGGGCCTAAACTGAGTGATGGTGTCTCAAGTTAACTTTTTCAGGAATCGACTCCTTCAAAGCCTCCTTGAATATACCATCGTCCTATCATAAGTGCACTCAAAATCCGGGTTAGGATTTATCTCACCACTCAACAATGTCAAACCCAAAGAAAGAACTCAAGCAAATATACAGACATACACAGATATGTACAAGCATAGTAAACAAACATAAATAACATAAGTAAAAGCAAGGTGGGCTTAACCCTCAAAAAGTTTTACCATATCCCCAGTGAAGTTGCCATTTCTGTTGCGGTGAAAATCGGATAACAAGCTATTAATTAGCTTGCATCATTTTCTGTTACAACCGACTTTGATTTATCCAAAGGAAAGGTTCAAGATCGTTAGAAAAACCAAAAGGGGGGAGATCTAAGGTTCGGGGGTTGGTTACGCCTAGGGAAGGTATTAGCACCCTAAACGTCCGTAGTACTCTACAGGTACCTCTTGTTAAGTTTGTGTTATGTTATGTTTGCTTGCAAAATGAACTGTGCTAAGGTAAAGACCTAAGGGGTATGTACACTAAGTATACTCGACAAAGCATCGCACTTTGCGCCTACGTATCCTCGGGTATAGAATCAGAGTATGCGTAGTTCTACTTCTACTGAATGGTTGACTGTGGTCAATATTCAGAGGGGAAATGAGTGTGAACTCATTGTAGAGTATAAGAACTCTCTAAGTCTAGTTATAATGGTCCTATGTTATGTTTTAAAGTTAAAGAGGGAAAGTGAGTATTCATTAGGATGAATATCACACAGAGTGTAAAACTCTTTCCTAAGGCTAGTTATGATTCCATGGCTCTGATGAGGCCAAGAAATAAGGTTTAGCTCTTATGAGGCTACTAGGTTAAGGTGGGGGCTATGACTTTAAGAGTCAACATTCATCACCTTCCTTTGGAATGGAGAAAATAACCGTTGTAGGATATGATAACAAGAGATATTGATAAAGATGAATAAGATAACAACAATATCGTGAGTATGGTAAGAAGTATTTCATAATAAAACATGGAGAAGATGGACATGAACATCATAGAGACATGTAAACAAAGACAAATCAATATGTATTAATCTTAAAGAAGACAACCACAAGAAACAATCACAAGATAAAGAACCATGATATTAGTCAAAGATGATATTTAAAGAAGAACAAAGTTCACATCAAAGTCCAACACATGATAAATCAAACATGGAATAAATTTGTTCAAGACTTAAACAATAATTAGTGAATAAACACTCAAATGATCAATAAAGATGACTCATAAATAAAGTTGACAATTAATCCAAAGATGGGTGATTTAAAATCCACACATGAATAATTAAACTTAAATAAACAATTAAGAAATAAATTGATAAGTAAAATTAAATAAAGATTAAAAATATTTTTGGAGTTTTGAAATAAAGAAAAAGTTTTAAATAAAATAACATAAAAAAGTTTTAAAAAAGATTTGAAATGAAAGTATTTGAAAATAGAAAATAAAAAGAAATAAAACCCACGCAGGGGGGGGGGTGCATTAGCAATGTTGATATGAACTAAGAATCATTTGGTTGCTGCGCATGTGGACCTTTTGGTGGGGTGCAGTTAGCGAACTGCAAAGGCCCATGACCCAAAACAGAATAAAAGTATTCAGCCAAGAAAATACATAGCCGTGCACCAGAAATGTTATGTGTAACATTTATCAATTGGTCATCCATTTTTAAGTCATAAAACGATAAAAACGCTCCCTGGCCAGTCACAACTCGCCATGCTTTCGTCTTCCATGCAACCATACAAAAAACCTTAAAAACTATCGTGCAAGTTCAGATAAATGCCATGGCATACTCCTCCCTTGTTCAATCAATTTCTCCACCAAATCTCAACCAAAATCCATGAAGTTAGGCATCAAACCATAGAACTCAGAGCATAGAACAATACTAAGACCTAAACAACTCTAAACAAGGGCCTAAGCATAGAGAAAAACCGCATGGAAATGGTGCACCCAGAACTGAAACAAAATTCTCAGAATACTAAAATACCACCACAGGTTCAAACAAGCATTCACATTATCAACTAACACAGCTGTAAACACACGAGCATGATGACAGCGTTAAGATCACTCAAAATTATACACATGAGCACGAAATCATGAGCAAAGCCACAATATGGCATAAACAGAAAACGCGTGATCAACAGTGAAATCTCATCTTCACCATGGCAATACAAGCTCAAGCATACATGTATTAGTCACAAACAGAAAAACAAGAGTAACATCACACACTTACCATGTCAGACTTTTCATGTTGTTTAACAATAGTAACCTCATTTATTCAAACTTAGTGCCAAGGTATGAACATCATAGTATCAGGAATTAATATTCCAGAAAGAAACGAACACATAAACTCTACAATATCATTCACATGGTCATTGGCTTAAGTGCAAAGCAAAACAGTATAATGGCAGTATGATCATGGCTTTTGAAACATAGAGTAAAGGAGAGATGAAGGTTACCTAGTGGAATAAGTCCACTGCACCTTCCAAAATTTTGAAGAACAAACTGCACTGGATTACTTCTTTCCCAAGATGCTTGTGCTTCTCTTCTACAAAATCCTCCCACACGAGCAGTTTTAGTGTTGTAATGTTTTTTGTTTGATCTTTAGCAAATGAGAGTGGAACCCTTTTTATAGGCAAAGAAGACTGGTTATTGCAAGGAGGATCCCTTGGATGTTAACTTTGTCTTGAGAAGAAAGTGATAGGGTTGCTGCTACACGCATGGTTTTCTCCTTGAGCCAAGTGAAGATTTGTTTGTAGCTTGCTTAGGGTTCAGATCATAAAAGAAATGGGAAAGTCTCAGGGATTAGAGTATAAGAATGGATTATACAAAGGTTAGCCTATCATTTGCTAGCTTAATCAAGTACCAACCAGTTGTACTTTGGGAGCTCCCTTTGCACGGGTTTGATGGAAAAGTGTTTGTTGGAAACTGGTGAGAAAAGGTCAGCAGAGTGTACTTGTGATGTGTGGTTCAGAATTTGGTTAAAATGAAGCATGGCTGGTGTGAATCGAACAAGATCATGGACCTCTAGTTAGCACATGATAGCTCTTTGTCAAATGCACCAATTGAGGTGATTCTTACACCTTTTGAAAGTTGGCATGAAATGGGACAGTTTTGATGTTGGGGAAAGTTTGAGATAATGACTAGAAACACATGGAAAATCGTGGCAAAGTTTGGTGATCACAAAGAACAAAACCTGAATTTTTCTAAGTGTGAAATAACATTGTAACATCCTTACTTTGAGATGACATAACTTAATGCTCAATGCTCCAATTCGTGAGTTCCTTGGCTCAATGGAAAGTAGGCATTTGATAGAGCAAATTTCATGTGAAAAGATTATTGAAAAGAGTTTTGGAAAAGTGTGTAAATCAGCCATTAAGTTATGCAAACCAAGCTGCCAAAAAGAAACTTAGAAAAATTCTAAGTTATGGCGTTTTTGACAATTTGAGGCACCCTACTTTCGAGCACCATTATTTGAGTTTGGCTCATTCAAATGAGATGTTCCACATATGGTTGGAAAGCTCTCATCATGCTCTAAAACTTTCATTTGGGACCCAAGTCTTGAATCCAAGTGGAAATGGTGAAAAATGAGGTCAAAGTTAGAGAAAAGTGTGAAGAAAAGTGTTGAAATTTCTCTAAGTGTTGGGTCGGATTATCTTGCAAGCTTCATAACTCAAAAACCAAGCATTTCTGGATGAAAAGTCATATGGAACAAATTGAATATCTTGAAAAGAGCTTTCCAATGAGTTTTGAGTCCCTCAATTTGAGTGTGTGGTTTAGGAGTTATGGTCATTTCAAATTATGCTATTAGAGGGAAAATCTCACATATGAAATCTTTCATGATCAAAACCCTACTTCTCTTGCAAGAAACCTCATGAAACTTGATCTTGATGCCTTGTATACCTCATGAGACATTCTATGATGGTTAGAACCATTGACACCTCATTTGAACCAAAATTTCCAAGGATTAGGTTTTCAGTCAAACCCTAATTTTGACTGTGAATGCGCTGAGGTCAGATCTTGTAAACTTGCTTCTTCCTTCTCATCTAAAGGTCTTAGGAGACTCTTGAGGATGTTGATAAACCAATAGAAACAAGGATTAGGGTTTGGGAGTTCATCTTGATGAAAATTAAAGTCATTGACTGATAGGTGTCACAGAAACCCTAATTTGGAGGTATAGTGAGACTGAGGCTCAAACTTCTCTTGTTGAGGACCAATGGATCTTGGATTCCTGTTAAATGATGCCTCTTGGGTGTAGATGACCTTAAGTGGTAAGTGAACCACACAAATCTTGACTTGATAGAGCCAATTTCTCAGTGATTTCTTCAGAGCAAACCCCTAATTCCAAAGTTCTTGCACTGGAGATCTTTTGTTGAGTTGACTTGCTTCAAAACAACTTGTGGAGCTTCATGGTGATAGGAAAACCTAATTTGAACACAAAGAAATAAACTGCAAGATATGGGTTAGTTCAAACAATGCAGAGATGCTTGACCTAAGATGCACAAATGAAGATGACATCTAAGGGTAAAAAATTTGGGGTACAACAATTGTGTTGCACCGATCCAAAGTAATAGAGTCACAATCTTCATATAGTGGTCGAGGTAATGTACCATTGATAAAATGCAGTTTGTTCTTGGATCTTAACGCCATTCTCATGGATCTTGACCAAGAATGGTAGTTACCAGCATTTAAGAGAGGAGTGACGAGAACAAGTACGGGATTCTCATTAGGATGCATGAAGTAGGGATTAAGTGTTTCATTTTGGTAACCTTTATTTGCAGTAGAAAATGTGTTGTTAACATGGCTAGTAGCAGAACTCAAAGAACTATCAGTGGACATGTTTGAAAAGAAGAAGAAACTAGAGAAAATGGAGAAGATGAAGTGTAGAACGAAAAAATAAATGAAGTTGTGAAAAGAATGCAGCGATGAATGCAATGAAATCCTAGCCACATGTTGATGATACCATGCGAAACTACAACTCATGCACCATTAAAATGAAAAAAAAAAGCAAGCATCATAAAGAAGAAGAAGTATTTGTATATTTCACAACTGAATTGTATCATTACAAGGTGTAACACCCTAAACCCCCGCGACAATTTAAAATAAAAAATCAGAGTAAAACAATACAACTCAGAAATAAAGGGCATTACTTTCAACAAGATTTTGCTCATAAGTAGACATATGACACAAATTAAAGCATACTTTAATCCCAAAATACTATTTATTACGCTGCGGAAATGAATCATTCGAATAATAAAGCATAACGGTTTCAATTCACCAAAATTTAGTTTTGTAAACTGTAAAGGCAACCAAAATTCTTTAAACAAAATAAAACATACATAAAAGCGTTCCCGAATCCCAATGTTACATATCAGAGCAGAGGCCACTAAAGTGAAGCACCTCATCTTCACCGACCATGACTTCCAAACTACTCCTGCTTATCTGCACGTTACCCACGTGGAGGCAACATTAAAACAGAAGGGTGAGATTCTCAAAATCACATAAGAGATGCATAATATAAGTATGACAGAACATAAAAACATTACACAATCTACCCTATCAACACACCACATCAGCACAACTAACAGTCCCAACACAACCAGATAATCAACATACATAATGCAATGCAATGAGACCCACGACTCGACTCAATGCATGTGGTACCAATCGACCCCTGTTTCATGGTCACAATCCCCGTCGGGACGTCATAATAGTCACACACACCCCACATGGGCACATGACATTCGTGATCACTCACACCCCACATGGGCACACGATCACCCGTAATCGCTCACACCCCACATGGACACACGATTAACACAACAACGATTCTATTTTAAAGAATCCAGATAAGACGCTCACAACCCACATGGGCACACGGTTTATCCCACACTTATGCAATGTGTCATGCATGCAACGACAACACACAAAAAACAACACACTACAACAACTACAACAATAATTATATACATATGACCATCAACACGTCAATACATTATAATACGACGGTACAACAAGCAGACTATAACTGCCAACAACAATAATATACAATGACAACTACATACAACAGCTCAACAACAAAATACAACGATAACTACAACACACATACACACCACCGAATCCATCAATTCGACTTACAACACAACAACAACGACCATCCACGACTACAACACATACAACAACGAAACAAAACCAAATTAACGCATCAAAGAGTTGGAATTCTGGTATTGAAATCAATTTTAACAAAAAGTACGTGAAACCAGCTTTCCAATGCTTCGAACGGCGTCTAAAACGGATCTACGGATCAAAAGATACGAATATTTAAAGTTTCAGAAAATTCGGTTCGTCTCAGCTCTGCTCGCCTGATGCTCGCCTAGCGACCATCTGGCGAAATCATTTTCTCCTGGAGGATTTTCCTTTCGCCTGGAGGATTCCCCTTTCGTCTCATACTCGCTCGACGGAGCAGTGGTGAATCTCCTTCTCCCATACAAAATCTAGAAACCCCTATTTTTCACCCTTCGCTCGCCTCTCGATTCGCCTGGCGACCATCTGGCGGATTTTAGCCTGGCGACCATCTGGCAGATTTTTTCCTGGAGGATTTCCTTTTGCCTGGCGAATTTGGCAAGATCATCAATCTTGCGATTGCGATTCTGCACGATTCAGGCTTCAATTCTTCCCCGATTTCACTCCTAATTCAGTCCAAAAACACACATATAATCACATATTATCATACAAACAAGTAGGAAATACATAAATCACATTTCAATTGATAAATTTGTGCATTCTTTCCTATTATCATACTTCCGACACGCAAAACCCCCAATCCTAATTCAACACCAACAACATATTGGGATGATCTTAATGGTTTATCTGCCCTCATACATATAATATGCAGCCCTTAGAGATTAAAGGACCACACCCTTACCTTAGATGAAGATTCTTTAGATGTCTCTAGGTCTGCCTCTGCTTCCCGTTCCTCTTCTCCTTTCTCCAGAATTTCTATCGGTTCCAAAAGTGATTCTCCTCCTTTCCAATTCTTCCTTATTCCAAATATGACCCTTGGACCCCAATTATGTTTTTCCCTTCTTGTCCCTACTAATCCTCATGAATGGACCACCTTGCCCTCATCATCTTTCCATTCATTTTATCCAATTTAATCAAATAAAATAATCAATCTAATTATTTTAAATCCAAATAATTCCAGGGTCTCTACTCCATACTAAAACAACCCAACCGCAACCAACCCACAAATAATCATACACAAATACGCCACATCATTAAATTTTAATCACGAAAAATAATTAAAATAAATCGAGGTGTTACAACTCTCCCCCACTTAGAATATTTTAGTCCTAAAAAATTCACCCGATATGAACAACCTAGGATACGCCCCACGCATCCTGATCTTCTTCTCCCAAGTCATGATGGCAACACCACGAGTGACACAAAACAATAAACCACTTCATCAATAACAACAACAAGATGCAACGAATGATCGAACTCTTGAACCAAAACACAACACGATCGTTACCATCACCAAAAGAAACGAGGCAACGACAAGGATAAGAACACAAGTTCCACGACACAACATCGTCCTAACCACTTCAACATAACCGGTACACCAACTTCGTAGTCACACAATCATCAAGGAAACAATTCCAAGATTCACTAATCGAGCATGTAACTACTGTACATGATTAACATTTAAACCTTTCGCCACATCACCTCCATTCCTGCAGGTCATAAAGTTCAACCTTTGAACTCCTACCGTTCGCGCACGCATATTCGAACCGGTCTACCTCACGCTTCTGCTGTGCTACTCTGATTACTTGCAACTATCCAATCAACCAATTTCATATCCAACTTCTGACTCTCTAGTATTCACCAGGAAGTCATCATCCGTCTTTTATATACCCAACCTCTCGCTCTACTACGTCAGCTCACACACCAGACATAAGTCTTTGGACTGCTACTCCATTCTAATTCTCTGACCATCAAAGCAGACATATGAAAAGACTCTCGACCTAACTCATCAGGCACAACATTCACTTTACCAATAGGATACTTCAAGCCAAGGTCACAACTCATCGAGAATTTCAACCGTCCTCATTGTCTCATAATCTATTCCTTCTGACCAAACAGGTGTGCTACATTCTTGTGATTACCAAACACTTCGAATCTAGTTCCATAAAAATAATACCTCCGGATCCTCAACACAAATGCAACTGCAGTCACTCCCAAATCTTGAACAGGATAGACCCTTTCATGAATCCTCAATTGTCGTAAAGTATAAACTACGACTTTACCATCTTACATTAACACACTGTCCGGACTCATCACAAACACATCCCAATATCCCACAAATGGTTTCTTAGGATCAAGAAGAATCAAACTGGAGCCGTTGTCAATTTCTATTTCATCTCTCTAAAACTTTCCTCACAACGAACATCCCCCAGCAAATGACTTACCCTTCGCAAGTCAACCGAGATAAAATGCTAACTTGGAAGAGTCTTCCATAACCTGCGGTAATCACCCATTGAGTCCAGAAATCCTCCAATCTCCTTAGCCAACTTCAGAGATTTCTCATTGTAGGGCTGCATCTACTTTGGACGAATCCACGACAACACCATTATCTGAAATACATAACCAAGAAAACACATACTTATCAACCAGAATCACGCTTTGATAACTTAGCATAAACTTCATCTCTCTTAAATACTTGTAACTCAATTCTCAATACTCTACACATTCTTCTTCTGATTTTATAGTAGATCAGAATACCCCAACGAGCACCACTTCAAACTTATCCAATTAAGTACGGAAGATCTGATTCGTAATCCCCACACACACACTAACGCATTACAAGTACCGAACAACACCATCCTATACTGTAATACTCCAATCGAGTTCCAAGGATTTCAAGTCACATATTCTTGAAAGTGGACACTTATCCTTAAGCACTTTAGATAATTATCAATCTGCATAGAAACACACTTATTCACTGGAGTGCCTACTCATCAAACAGTACACAAATCTTATTCATATCCATTAATAGAATAACCTCCATATCAAAAAAACAACTGTTTAGTATAGGTTCAACACTCTCCAATGATAGAGATGCAAGAGTAATACTACTACAACCATAACATATGCAACCTTCGAGACTCATCTTGAGTTTGAACAATCTATCCGAAACAGCTTAACAACTCTGGTTCTAATTACCACATTCCATATCAATCCTCTTACGGGGTTTCGACCCACTCAATGTTTCTGTTGACACAAAATCTCAACCCATAACAACCGTAATACCATCAAGGAACTTCAAATCATTCATGATTCTTCACAATTCAAAACTCAAGCTATCTAGAATACTACTGTGGTTTCCATACCACTCAACGGTTTGCACACAACCTCATACTATCATCCATTTCTTTACTAACAATACTGAAACTCTCTAAGGCGACACCCTTGGTCTCACCAACCTTCTTTCTAATAAATCCTTTAACTGCTCTTTCAGTTCTACTAATTCCAACACCGAGATCATGTATGATGCCATAGAATATGGTACTAGGGACAAGATCAACAGAGAATTCCACCTCTATCTTTAGCGGCGCAGCCGATACGTCATCCAAAAACACGTCTAAACTCACGCACAACTGGCAGTTCCTCGTTGTGACTTTACTGACAAACTCCATAACACCATCATCTCAACTTGGCAAACATCTGAACCTCATCTCCTATGAGTTCTTCTACTTACTTAGCAGATATAAACCTTAACTTGCCTCTTCCGTCAAAGTTAAGTCCATTCTTTACTCTCTACAAAGCAACCATCCGCAATACCAGATCATTTCCTCTCGGTGACATCCCAACTTACCGACGTACAAAAACCTCAAATCTGTCTCATCTTCAGCTATATAAGAATCTGCATCGATTCATCAAAACCACCGGCAAGCACTTTGCTTAACTCCGAACAATGCACTGAACACACTATCTAAGCCGACAAGATACGTCTATTCCATCCCGCATGATCTCGTACACTATCAATAAGAGATTGAGGGTGATCAGTTCCTCAATTTGTCAATGGACATCCGACAATCAAGATGGAGGCGTAAACCATCCTTACCAACTATAATAGTGTTCCTTGCATCTTGTGCACAAGATACCTAAGGCACAATCCTTAGTTGACACAAGCCTTCTTTCTATATTTCCTTTCGTTTCAAAAACACCACCGCTCACACCACTACCCTACTCATCCAAACAAGGTTTAGCTCCTACCAATCTGTCTCAAGAATAACATTATCTTGCTCCAACTGAAAACAATTGTGCCCATCCTTAGGAAAGACGCCACAATACTCCACCCATCGCTGACCAACCTCTAGCCAAACATCGCCTTCTCCTTCACAAGGAAGCAAACAGCGAGGACACATGTCCGTCTTCTCTCGAGGGTCTCACCTTTCTCAAACAGGTGAACAATCCAAAACTGTACTCCCTCATGCAGTAACATGATATCCGATTTCTTCAACAACAGAAACAACATTGTCCCACTCAACAATTGCACTCTTGCCACCAACGACACACTAAGCCAACCCTCCACACCCGAAGCATCTCGGAGAAACACAAGTTTCTCCCCCACTTGTCTCACTCTCATCCTGCAGACAAGGAACTAGAAAACAAGAAAGCACTGATAGTGTTTCACACACATATCACGTACTAAGAAACAAATGACATCGACAGTATTCAACTATCACACGACAACGACTCGACAACTTGGCCGGACGGACCGACCTGCTATGATACCACTTTGTAACACCCTAAACCCCCGCGACAATTTAAAATAAAAAATTAGAGTAAAACAATACAACTCAGAAATAAAGGGCATTACTTTCAACAAGATTTTGCTCATAAATAGACATATAACACAAATTAAAGCATACTTTAATCCAAAAATACTCTTTATTACGCAGCGGAAATGAATCATTCGAATAATAAAGCATAACGGTTTCAATTCACCAAAATTTAGTTTTGTAAATTGTAAAGGCAACCAAAATTCTTTAACCAAAATAAAACATGCATAAAAGCGTTCTCGACTCCCAATGTTACATATCAAAGCAGACGCCACTAAAGTGAAGCACCTCGTCTTCACCGACCACGACTTCTAAACTACTCCTGCTTATCTGCACGTTACCCACGTGGAGGCAACATTCAAACAGAAGGGGTGAGATTCTCAAAATCACATAAGAGATGTATAATATAAGTATGAAAGAACATAAAAACATTACACAATCTACCCTATCAACACACCACATCAGCACAACTAGCACTGCCAACACAACCAGATAATCAACATACATAATGCAATGCAATGAGACCCACGACTCGACTCAATGCATGTGGTACCAATCAACCCCTGTTTCATGGTCACAATCCCCGTCGGGACGTCATAATAGTCGCTCATACCCCACATGGGCACACGACATTCGTGATCGCTCACACCCCACATGGGCACATGATCACCCGTAATCGCTTACACCCCACATGGGCACACGATTACCACAACAACAATTCTATTTTAAAGAATCCAGATAAGACGCTCACACCCCACATGGGCACACGGCTTATCCTACACTTATTCAACGTGTCATGCATGCAACGACAACACACAACAACAACACACTACAATAACTACAACAACAATTATATGCATATGACCATCAACACGTCAATACATTATAATACGACGGTACAACAAGCAGACTATACCTGCCAACAACAACAATATACAATGACAACTACATACAATAGCTCAACAACAAAATACAACAACAACTACAACACACATACACACCACCGAATCCATCAATTCGACTTACAACACAACAACAACGACCATCCACGACTACAATAGATACAACAACGACACAAAACCCAATTAACGCATCAAAGAGTTGGAATTCTGGTATTGAAATCAATTTTAACAAAATGTACGTGAAACTAGTTTTCCAACGCTTCGAACGGTGACTAAAACGGACCTACGGATCAAAAGATACGAATTTTTAAAGTTTCAGAAAATTCGGTTCGTCTCAGCTCTGCTCGCCTGGCGACCATCTGGTGAAATCATTTTCGCCTGGAAAATTTTCCTTTCGCCTGGCGGATTCCCCTTTCGCCTCATGCTCGCCTGGCAGAGCAGTGGCGAATCTCCTTCTCCCTTACAAAATCCAGAAACCCTTATTTTTCACCCTTCACTCGCCTTTCGATTTGCCTCGCGGCCATCTGGCGGATTTTTGCCTGGCAGATTTCCTTTTGTCTGGCGAATTTGGCAGGATCAGCAATCTTGCGATTGCGATTCTGCACGATTCAGACCTCAATTCTTCCCTCCCAATTCAGTCCAAAAACACACATATAATCACATATTATCATACAAACAAGTAGGAAATACATAAATCACATTTCAATCGATAAATTTGTGCATTATTTCCTATTATGAAACTTTCGACACGCAAAAACCCCAATCCCAATTCAACACCAACAACATATAGGGATAATCCTAATGGTTTATCTACCCTCATACAAATAATATGCAGCCCTTAGAGATTAAAGAACCCCACCCTTACCTTAGATGAAGATTCTTTAGATGTCTCTAGGTCTGGCTCTGCTTCTCGTTCCTCTTCTCCTTTCTCCAGAATTCGATCGGTTCCAAAAGTGATTCTTCTCCTTTCCAATTCTTCCTTATTCCAAATATGACCCTTGGACCCCAATTATGTTTTTCCCTTCTTGTCCCTACTAATCCTCATGAATGGACCACCTTGCCCTCATCATCTTTCCACTCATTTTATCTAATTTAATCAAATAAAATAATCAATCTAATTATTTTAAATCCAAAGAATTCCAGGGTCTCTACTCCATACTAAAGCAACCCAACCGCAACCAACCCACACATAATCATACACAAATACGCCACATCATTAAATTTTAATCACGAAAAATAATTAAAATAAATCGGGGTGTTACACAAGGCATCAAGTATATATAGTAATCTAAAGTTAATTACATCCTAACTAACTCATATAACCAACAAAAAATACTTAACTAAATAATGATCCCTGTTGTTACTTGCACACTAAGTAAGCTCACTATGTGCCTTGCTCATCATGCTTAACATTACCCTCTATCAGAAACTAGCTGACACAAACCTTTGAATTGAAACAACTCATTTGTTCTCTTTTGAAATATTATCAATATTTCGTATTGATTTTGATGAGCTTTCATGTTCTGCATCAAAATCCACTTCTTCTCTGTGAAATGATTGATCTCGCAAGTCAATACAGCCAGTCTCTGAAGGCAAAAGTGAATAAAGATATTCTGATGATGAGTTCCAATTCCTTATAGAAGTAGGCCAACAATGATTATGTGTACCTTTGTATATTGTCTCAATTATATCTCCATCAATTGTTCTCTCTACTTTTTTCTTCACAAAACAATTAGGCCAAGTACATTTATAATAGCTTATCTGGTTTTCATTTCCTTTTGCTAACTTATCTTTACACTTTTTCCAATTATACCCATCATCCTGAATTAACCTTCTTCTTAAACACTAGTTCTGGTTCTGTTGACTACTATTATCTAAAACATCAATGTCTATGACTACATCACGATGATCGTTACCATTTTCCACTCTCAAATTTCTAATTTCACGGCGAGAATCCCAATTAGAACGAAGAACCATAAGGGAATAACAGAAGATTACAGTAACAATAGATATCATTAAATTGATTTTCATCAAGTGAAGAGTAAAAATTCCAAGGAAGAAATTGAGGAGATCAGATTCAAAACCAAGATCAATATGTCTTGATAAGCAAAAAGACATTAAAGCAAAGGCTGCACACGAAATCAGACTCAGTAGGTCTGGTTTCCCGTTCAAGTTTTTTTTATCAGATACGAAAGAGTAGAAAGATGTTAGCAACAAAACAAGAACACCCAAATGAGCTTTCAGCAAGAATCTCCTTGAAAGTTTCAATTTTTTCAAAAATAACATCATGGCACTGATAATGAAACTTACCACAGTGTAAATAATGATTTTGAGGAAGTTCCACTCTCCAAAAAGATGATTGAAAGAAGAGCTGAATGCATAAGAAATGAGTCCAATGATACTTGAAAAAAAACCTAATATTCTCCATAGCTTTTTCCTTATTAGTCTATTGAGTATTCTTATGGGCATAGTGCTTAATTTTCAAAGTGTAGTGTGTTAATTTGTTTTTGCCTTCTAAGATCAGAGAGGAAAATGATGTATATTAACTTGTATATTAGCCTTTTTATTATATCAGGCTTGACCCATCTTTCTTATTGTCCAACCCTTTAGATTAGAGTGCAGTTAGTTATGATAGGTAGTGCAGTTAGTTAATTTGAACCATCGTGTATATATGTAACAGTTGGTTGCTCTTTTCTAATTAATGAAGAAGTTAACCTTTCAATACTTTCTGCAACTTATCTTTTCCTTCTATCAGAAAATATCCATTATCAACGGTATCAGAGCTTATCAAGCTCTGGTAGCAATTGTTATCCTTTCTTCTTCTTCTTCATCGGTTAACCGTATTCTTCTTGAAGAATCATATTTCTTGTTACTTCTTTTCTTTGCTGATTTTTTCTTGCAAATTGTTTTCTGTCTTTCTTGATTCTTCATCGGTTTCTTTACCTTCTCCAATGGCATACCAGAGCTTCACTGATTATGCGACGAACTCTGCAAACCCTTACTATCTCCATCCAAACGAGAATCCTGCAATCGTTCTAGTTTCTCCACCTCTCACTGACAAGAACTACCACACTTGGGCTCGATCGATGCAAATTGCTCTGATTTCTAAGAACAAAGACAAATTCATTGATGGAACCCTAACCAAACCTCCAGTCTCCGATCCACTTTATGCTCCTTAGATTCACTGCAACACAATGGTTCTAGCTTGGATACACCGTTCTATCTCTGAATCAATTGCTAAATCTGTTCTTTGGATTGACAATGTTGCTGTTGTTTGGAAGAATTTGCAAATTCGTTTTTCGCATAGTGATATCTTCCGCATTTTAGACATACAAGAAGATCTTTACAGATTTCGTCAAGGTAATCTTGATGTCTCCAACTACTTTACTCAATTGAAGGTACTTTGGGATGAATTATAGAACTATCGTCCCCTTCCTACTTGTTCTTGTGCTATTCCTTGTACATGTGGTGCAATAGCTTCTGTTAAAACCTATAGAGAACAGGATTATGTCATTAGGTTTCTTAAAGGATTGAATGGCAAATTCACACACTCTAGGTCACAGATTATGATGATGCACCCCTTACCTGATATTGATAAGGCTTTCTCACTTGTTATTCAACAAGAAAGAGAACGGCATAGTTCTATCTCTGAATTTGTTCTCAACAGTGGTAATGGTGAAGAGGCTACAGCCTTAAATGCTAGTCATACTCCAGGAAATTTCAGTAGCAAGAATGGCAACAATGGCCTTAAGGGAAAGAGCCACAACTTCAATAGTTCAAAAGGTCACAATAGGGTGTGTACTTATTCTCATAGGACTAATCATACTGTTGAAACCTGCTTTCTTAAGTATGGTTTTCCACCAGGCTACAAAGGGAAAGGCAAGCCTCAAACTACTCTTGGTGCAGGCCCTCAGCAAGATACCACAATCAACAATGTGTCAGAATCAGCTCGGCAAGGATCAACTACAACCTCTTTTGGTTTTACTCAAGAGCAGTATAACAATATTCTGGATTTGCTCCAACAGTCTAAGTTATCCTCTCAAGCCAAAGTCAATTCTATCACTACTTCACCCTTTGTCCTAAACTCACATTCATCCAATCCAAATGGTAAGAATCCTAATCTTTGGATTTTAGACACAGGTGCTACAGACCATATTTCTTTTAAAACCAGCCCTACATCCATCATTCTAACCCAACTCATATACCACCTACAACTGAACACAACTTGTTTGATGACCCACCCTCTCAGGCTCCTTTTCCCACACAACAGACTAGCACAGATTTATCTCTATCAATCAGTCCTACATCTTCTCCTAGCTCTTCTTTATCACCTATATCCCCTGCTGTTATTCAGCCTGATGATAAGTGCAAATTGTAGCTATTTTTGTATATTAGTTTTGTTGCACTTATCGAGACTTTTTGTTAAAATTGGTTGAATAAACCCCACTTTATGTGTAAATACGTTTACTATATGTTTTCGTGTGTATATTGCGTTTTCTTGTAAATATCATTGAGTTTAATTGATTTTATCTCATTTTTGCAGGTATCCAATCAATTATATCTTATCATATTCATAAAGAGCATTGAATAAGCTTTCCAACGCTTCGAACCGGGCGAAAAACGGAGTTGCGGTTCAAGAGTTATAAAGAAAGAAAGTTTTGGATTTTCAAGCATGCTACGAGCGCGCTTAGCGCGCTCTTAGCCCAAGGAAGGAGCTAATTCCAACGAGTAGCACGCTTAGAGCGCTTTTAAGGCGGTTTAACATTAATAAGGGCGCGCTTAGCGCCCAAGACCGGGCTAAGCGCGGTCTGCGATGATGACAGTCAATAAATAGGGGAAAGACACATTTTTTAGGGATGATTTTAGGTATTTTTTGCTCCCACTTCATTAAACTTCATTTCTTCATAGGATTAGCTTAGAAAACATCATGGATGCTTGCATTTGGATGATCCGGAGTCGAATCTCTCGTCGATTGGTGTTGACAAACCAAGAAATGTTTGGTTCCTCTTCTCTCTTCTCTTTGTAATTTCTTTTTGTTGGGTGTTTGTATATTTACTATGAACATATGTATCTTTGTTTATCATAATATTGTATAAAGCTTGCTTTATAAATCATTATCGATGTCTTCCTTGATCATTTTGCATTTATGTTTGGATTTGTGTTGTGTTAGAGATAAACATCACAAATCTTGATTAGGGATGGATATCTATTGTCTAGATGCTAGAGATAGATTTAGATGATAATCTTTATGGTGTCGGAACTTAAATGCCTTCCGTGTTTCGAGGCTTCGTGCGCGAGAGTGACAAAGAGAGTGATACGGTTGCTTTCTCAACTCAGTGTGCCAGAGATGGACACTGTTGTGAGCGATACTGGATGATTTTGACGAGTATTGTAGGTGGAGTATAATTGATCGATAAATTTATGTTTGTGACGAGTGGAATATGTACATGCTTGATAAGTCTTTTCTCTCTGATGAAGGAATTTTCTTGTTTTAATGTTTACTTTTCTGCATTTACTTTAAAACCATTTTAACCCAAGCTTAAAAACTTAGATATTGTCGAACGGCAGTTCAGTAGCACCGATCTCTGTGGACACGATAAATTCCCAGAAAAATATTTCCAAATCTTTTTGCTTGCTTGCCCTATTCCGCAACCAACACCTGACCAACCCCCTCTCAATGACAGGACTCATACTTTACTTGATAATGAATTACCTTATGTTGATACTAGTACTATGCCTAGTACACATAGGACAAATCCTGAGTTATCCTCTGCTGCTAGTCCCAGTCCTATACCTAGTACTCCTATTCCCTCATCTAGCCAACCTTTAACCAGTAATCCCAACCTTGGTCTTAATAACATCCTTGCACCATCTGATAACACTAGCATTTTTCCTCTTAGACAATCCACACGAGCTTCTCATCCACCCAGTTATCTAGCAGATTATCACTGCTATACACTTTCCAACAATTTCCCTTATCTCAAAAATAAAACTTCTTATCCTTTGTCATCTGTTTTGTCTTATACTCAATGCTATCCAACCTACAAACACTATTGTTGTTCTATTTCCTCAACCATTGAACCCAAAACTTTTAACCAAGCTATAAAACTTGACTGTTGGAAAAATGCTATGAATATTGAGTTACAGGCACTTGCAGATAATCAAACTTGGATTGTGGTTTATCTACCTCCTGGAAAAACACCTATTGGTTGCAGATGGGTGTACAAAATCAAATACAATGCTAATGGTTCCATTGAAAGGTATAAAGCCAGATTGGTTGCCAAGGGCTACACCCAAATGGAAGGCATTGATTACTTTGATACTTTCTCTCCTGTGGCAAAAATCACTATTGTAAGAGTTCTCCAATCTATTGCTGCTATCAAAGGTTGGCATCTGGAACAATTAGATGTCAACAATGCATTTCTACATGGTGACTTACATGAAGAGGTCTACATGACCCTTCCTCCTGGTCTGTCTCATGCCAACTCATCTCAAGTTTGTAAACTTCAAAAGTCACTCTATGGATTGAAACAGGCTAGCAGGCAGTGGTATTCCAAACTCTCTTCCTTTTTATTATCTTTGGGTTACTCTCAGTCACAAGCTTACCATTCTTTGTATGTCAAATCTGAACAACACAGCTTTACTGCATTGCTAGTTTATATAGATGATATAGTTTTAGCTGGGAATTCTATACAGGAAATAAGGCTTGTGAAGAAACTTTTGAATGTAACTTTTAAAATAAAAGATCTTGGCCAGTTGAGATTTTTTCTTGGTTTTGAAATTGCCAGATCTACTTCTGGTATCTTTATGAATCAGAGGAAATACACCCTAGAGCTTCTTGATGACACAGGTTTTCTTGCAGCCAAGCCTTCATCCATTCCTTTTGATCCTACTGCTAAGCTCTCATTTACAGATGGCACACCTCTTGAAGATCCTTCCACATACAGGAGACTCATTGGAAGATTGATTTACTTAACTAATACCAGGCCTGACATCTCATATGATGTTCAACACCTGAGTCAATTTGTGTCCAAGCCTTTAGTACCCCACTATCAAGCTGCCACTAGAATCTTGAGGTACTTAAAATCTTTCCCTGCTCGAGGTATCTTACTTTCATCTTCTAGTCCCTTGAAACTTTATGGCTTTGCTGATTCTGACTGGGCAAGATGCCCTTACACAAGGAAATCCACTACCGGCTATTGTGTTCTTCTTGGTTCATCCCTTTTATGTTGGAAATCAAAGAAACAGAATACTGTGTCCAGATCCTCAACAGAAGCTGAATATAGGGCTTTGGCATCTCTCACATGTGAACTGCAGTGGCTACAATATCTTGTCAAAGATCTAATGATTGTGTTTTCTCAACCAGGCTCTGTGTATTGTGATAGCAAATCAGCAATTTATCTTGCTCACAGTCCCACATTTCATGAGAGGAGTAAACACATAGAGCTGGATTGCCATGTTATCAGAGAGAAACTTTCATCCAAACTTTTACATCTTCTTCCTATTTCTACCAATGCTCAACTTGCTGACATGTTTGCTAAACCTTTGCATTCTCCTGCCTTGTCTGCTATTTTGTCCAAGTTAGGACTGCTTTCAATACACAGTCCAACTTGAAGGAAGATATTAACTTGTATATTAGCCTTTTTATTATATCGGGCTTGTCCCATCTTTCTTATTGTCCAGCGATTTAGATTAGAATGCAGTTAGTTATGATAGGTAGTGCAATTAGTTATTTTGAACCATCATGTATATATGTAACAGTTGGTTGCTCTTTTCTAATAAATGAAGAAGTTAACCTTTCAATACTTTCTGCAACTTATCTTTTCCTTCTATCTGAAAATATCCATCATCAACAATGTAGAAGGTAACTTCACAATTATTTTATGACTAGAATCATCTATTTTAATCTATGGTTGCAATTCACCACACGTTGTTGACAAAATATAGTGTGAACATGAGAACACAATAGCCCTTAAAGTAAAAAAAAAATCAAGTTGAAATAAATACCTTTGCAAAGAAGGTACTCTAAATTATTGACAAGACTTAAACTCAAAATTTCTTTTATAGCTTCTCATCCACTGTAGAAAGTGGTTTCATCTGTTTGTGTAATCAATTTTCAATAACAGCATAGGCTGAAAAAAAAAGAGTTGAGATTTGTTGGCTTTGCATCAGCTATTGTTGGATTGCTTTGTTATGCTCTTAAGTTCTTCCTTCAACCATCTATTTGGAAATTGGAATTTCTTGAAAATATTTCTTTAACCCGTTTTCCGTTTCATTATTTGTCTAATTATTTTGCTTGCAAAAACATGGCGAGATTCAAGAAGTCTTCGGTTCAAAGCTCATTCAGCATTTCTAGTATTGACAATTACTTCTATCTATTCTTTTTTTCTCTTGATAAAGTTACAACTGGAAAACCATATATATATATATATATATATTCCAATTTCATATGCTGCCTTTGCTCTCATGATCAAGGCAAATTCAGTGTGGATTTGAAGTGGATCTTATGTACTTTTATCTAGGATGTTTAAGTGTACAACTCATCACGTTTAATTTTTTGATAGCTATTATTGAAGCATGTTTTTTTTTTTTGAAATTTTGGTATCCGACTTGACCAATTAATTCAAGAGGGACCAATCTCACTATCCGAGCCCCGTTTAAAGCCAGAGTATTTAGTGGATCGTATGTACTTTTATCTAGGATGTTTAATTGTACAACTCATCAAGTTTAATTTTTTGTTAGCTATTATTGGAGCATGTTTTTTTTTTTTTTGAAAATCTTGATATTCGGCCTTGATTCAAACCTGAGACCTTACCACTAGATCATTGGGGGTTTATTATTGCAGCATGTTAGCTACTGTCTTATTATTCTTCGCTCTTCTTTCTCGTCCTTAAATCTTCCACCAGAAAATCAGTATCTCGAAGAACATCCTATAATCATTTGAGTTGATTCACAACAACATGAAAATATCAATAGTGGTAGCAAGATCGTGCAACACTTTATGAGTTGTATGGATGAGCTTAAGCAGAATACTCAAACATTTCTAAGATGCTTTTGGAGAAGGTGAAAGGTAACTATAAATTGGTGGCAACTGATCACAACTTCATAATTGATGCGATTGCGGTTGAAACAATCTATCACTTTCATGAAACGGTTAAATCATTGGTGGATGCTGGGTTTGAGAAGGACTGCTCCGACTTGTACATTAATATGCGTAAAGAATGGTTGGAAAGTTTATTAATAAATAAACTACTAGGATTGGGAAAGATGGGATTTCAAGATTACATGATAGGAAGATGGTTTAAAGTTTTCAAGGTTGCTCTTAGAAACTATTTCCTAGTGAGCGATGACTCTACGATCTTGTCTTCTCTATATCATCTGATATCTGTTTCACTAAGGTTTGTCATGGAGCAACGATAGAACTGTTGAATTTTGCTGATTTGTTTGCGAATAGAATCGTCTCAGCATGGCGTTTGTTTAAAATCCTTGACTTGTTCGAGACTCTTGATGATTTGATTCCCGAATTTGAATCATTGTTTATTAATTCATTGGTGAACGAAGCAATAAAAGTAAAGACATGAGGCCACTGGAAACATCTTTTTGGCTTTTTGGTCAAGACAGAACCTGGAGAGATTTTTAAAAGAATACTCTGTGGTTGTTGCTGATGGATCGAGAACATCTTTGTTCTATTCGCTGATGGAACTGATAATTGTTGGAATCAACCCAAAGACTATGGGAATTCCTACTATCACGCAGCAATTATACAGAAAGTAGAAAGAGAATAGGGAAGAAGAAGATGAATAGTGTTCTTGCTGCCCACAAACTGTGGGACTTTCTCTCTTCTTATTACTCACTCTGCAACTGCAGAATTCTGTGAGAAATTACAAAGTGTTGTAATTGATTTATCCAAAATAATGGGGGAAACTCCCTATTTATAGAATTAGGTTTGCTTGCATCTCAAGACAAAACCCAAACTATAAAAGCCCAAAATATCAAATCTAATCTAAATCATATCAAATCAAATCTAATCTAATAAAAGCAAAATCTGAATCCCATCTAAATGAATCTGTCGAAACACTTTCGACAATTCAGCACAACACTTTGACACATGAATGTTTCGACTTCGACTTCGACTGCTTCCTTCTGCTTCGACTTCGACACACTAAGTTTTCGACACTATGAATTATAATTTAACACACCACCTAATTCATTGTGTCTAAACTATCTACATTCATCATAGTCCTTAGCTTTCTGAAGGCTTCGACCTGCACTCCCTTCGTCATGATATCTGCAATCTGATTCTCAGTTCTGCAGTGTTCCAACTTCATCTTCCCTTCTGCTACCTGCTCTCGAAGATAATGGAACCTCATTTCGATGTGCTTGCTTCGACCGTGAGCTATTGGATTCTTCGCCAAATTGATAGCTGACATGCTGTCGATCTTCATGGTAATTGCTCCATGACTCATTGATGTAATTTCTTCGACCAGATTCACCATCCATGTTGCTTGACATGCACAAAGAGAAGCAGCAATGTATTCTGCTTCACATGATGACAATGCCACTACTGGCTCCTTTCTCGAACTCCAAGCAACTGGTGCACCACCTAACATAAACACATATCCAGCTGTGGATTTTCTATCCTCTGCATCACTACACCAGCTAGAGTCTGTGTATCCCACTAACTTGCATTCTTTCCCTTCATCAGCTGCTGGAAACAAAATGCCATAGTCGAGAGTTCCTTTCAGATACCTTAGTATCCTCTTCACCGCTGCTAGGTGTGATACCTTTGGCTTCTGCATAAATCTACTTACCATACCAACACTGTATGCTAAGTCAGGCCTTGTGTGACAAATGTATCGAAGTGACCCAATAAGTCTTCTGTATTGGGTTGGGTCGACATCATCTTCATCTGAATTTTTCGACAGTTGCTGTCTGGGCTCAGCTGGAGTCGAAGTTGGGTTGCAATCTTGCATCTCAAATCTCTTCAATATTTCGCCTGCATATCTTCTTTGATGCATCATTAAACCTCTACTACTCTTGTAGAATTCGATGCCAAGGAAATATGAGAGATTTCCCAAGTCTGACATTTCAAACTCTTCACTCAGGTTACGTTTGAAATCTTCGATCTCCTTCTTGCAACTTCCTGTTATCAACAGATCATCGACATAGAGACATAGTATAAGCAATTCGCCATTGCTTCTTCTTACATATACTCCATGCTCAGTTGTGCACTTCACAAATTCCTTCTCCCTTAAGAAGCTGTCGATTTTCTTATTCCAAGCTCTTGGAGCTTGCTTAAGTCCATACAGGGCTTTATGCAGCCTGTACACCTTTCTCTCTTTGCCTTGTTTCACAAACCCAACTGGTTGTGCAACATAAACTTCTTCGTCTAAGGGGCCATTCAGGAATGCACACTTCACGTCCATCTGACATGTGTGCCAATTATTCATATTTGCTAGACCAACAACCAACCTGATTGTTTCGATCCTAGCAACTGGTGCAAAGACTTCGTCATAATCAATTCCTTCCTTCTGAAGAAATCCTTTCGCTACGAGTCTTGCTTTGTGTCGAACTACTTCACCTTTTGGATTCAACTTTACTTTGTAAACCCACTTCACATCAATTGCCTTCTTGCCTTCAGGCAATTCGACAAGTGACCAGGTGTTGTTGACTTCGATGGATTTTATTTCTTCATTCATTGCTTTCACCCACTTCGAATCTTTCAATGCCTCAGCTGCATTGACAGGTTCGACATCTGCATAGAAAGCATAGTGTACCAGTTCACCTTCTTCATCGACAACATCATCTGATGTAATCACACATTCCTGCAATCTTGCTGGCATTTGTCTTGTTCGACGAGGTCTACTTGGTCCTGCTTGGTCTTCGACACTTTCTTGTCGAACTTCTCTCTCAGCTTCTCTAGCTGGTTCTTCACAACTGATTCTTACTGAATCTTTGTTGACATTTTCTGTTCAGTCCCACTCCTTAAGCTCATCAATGATCATGTCTCTGCTGATCACAATCTGCTTGTTCACTAGGTCGAACAGTTTGTATCCACCTGTCGAATGATATCCCACCAGGATCATTTGACTTGACTTGTCATCTAACTTTCGTCTCAACTGATCTGGCACATGCCTATGTGCAATCGATCCGAAGACCTTAAGATGACTTAAGCTTGGCTTCACACCAGACCAACATTCTTCTGGCGTAATCCCATTTAGCTTCTTCGTCGGACACCTGTTCAGAAGATATGTCGAAGTCGAAACAGCTTCTCCCCATAATTCTTTAGGAAGATGTTTGCCCTTCAACATACTTCGAACCATGTTCATGATGGTTCGATTCTTCCTTTCTGCAATTCCATTCTGCTGTGGAGTGTAGGGTGGCACCACCTCATGCACAATCCCTTCTTTCTCACATAGTCTGTCGAAATCTTTCGACACATATTCTCCACCACCATCAGTTCTCAAAACCTTGAGCTTACGACCACTTTGTCTTTCGACCATAGATTTGAACTTGGCAAATACCTCAATCACTTCACTTTTCTTCTTGATCAGGTAGGTCCACGGTTTTCGACTGAAATCATCTATGAATGTGACAAAGTATTTGTTACCTCCCATAGAATCGACCTGGATTGGACCACATACATCAGAGTACACAACATCAAGAATTCCCTTCGACCTGCTTCCTGCATCCTTACTGAAGCAATTCTTGTGTTGCTTTGCCTGCACACATTCCTCACAAACTTCATCTGGAATGTTAATTTCTGGCAAACCTGAAACCATGTTCTTTCTCTTCAGATCTCTGATGTCTTTGAAGTTGAGATGCCCAAGCCTATAATGCCATATCCACTCATCTCTGCTAGCTGCAGTTGCAAGACACTTGTGCTCCATCACATTTAGTTCAATCTTGAAGGTTCTATTCTGAGACATTGGAGCCTTCAAGATCAACCTACCACTTGCGTCGAGAACTCTCATCACCTTGTCTTCGACCAACACCTTGTAGTTCTTTTCGACCAACTGCCCTATGCTGAGCAAATTGCTCTTCATGCCTGGTATGTACAAAACATTGGAAATTACTGACCTCTTGCCATCCTTCCTCTTAATCAGAACATCACCAATACCTTCAGCTGCTAGAGTATTGTCATTTGCAAATTTCACTGTGTTCTTCATTGAGGGCTTCATGTTGACAAACCAATCTTTCCTTCCAGTCATGTGTGATGAGCATCCTGAGTCCAAGTACCACTGGTCCTTGAAACTCTCATTATCTCTGGTTGTAACCATCAGCATCATACCTTCTTCTTCTTCATGCTTCGCCAACTTTGCATCATCTTCTTGATTCTTTCTTTCAGGACATTTTGTCGAATAGTGACCATACTGGTGACAATTAAAACACTGAATGTGGCTTTTGTCAGGCTTTCGACCACCACCTCTTCCTCTACCTGCAGCACCACCTCTTTGGTTGCCTTGGTTCTGGGTCCTTCTATGGTTCGACCAATTCGCCTCTTGCTGATTTCCTCTGCCTGTCGAATTGTTGTAGCTTCCTCTACCTTTGTCGACCATCTTTTCTTTACCCTTCTTATCTTTCACTGATTGAGCTTGCAAGGCCACATCATTCTTCGACTTGCTTGCAGCTCTTTCAGCCATTCTTTGTTCATGAGATTCAAGCGTCCCTTGAAGCTCTTCTTTCGTCACCTTCGACAAATCTTTTGATTCTTCTATGGCTACTACCACGTGATCAAATTTTGGAGCCAACGATCTCAAAATCTTTGAGACAACTGCTTTCGTCGTCAACACTTCTCCACACACTTTGATTTGATTCACAAGTTTCGTAACTCTTGTGAAGAAATCTGTTATGCTCTCATTGTCTTCCATCTGAAGCAATTCATACGCCCTTTTGTGAGTTTGTAACCTCACCTCTTTCACCTTCTCTGCGCCTCCAAACGATTTTTCCAGAATCTCCCATGCATCCTTCGCTGTTTCTGCATCACTAACTTTCTCAAAGTTATCTGCATCAACACATTGATGGATTATAAAGAGAGCTTTATAATCTTTCTTCTTCAATTCTTTGAATGCAGCCTTTTCTTGATCCGTCGCACCTTCTTCAAGAGTTGTTATTCCTTCCTTCACAAGATCCCACAAATCTTGATAACAGAAAACAACCTTGATTTGCTTGCACCAATTCTCATAATTATCTTTCTTGAGAATTGGAAGATTTGCTGGAAAATGGCCGTTTGGATGATTCGTAGCCATCGCGTTCTTGCGATTTCTTGCCCTTGAATCTCTTAAACCGGAGCTCTAGATACCAGATGTTGGAATCAACCCAAAGACTATGGGAATTCCTACTATCACGCAGCAATTATACAGAAAGTAGAAAGAGAATAGGGAAGAAGAAGATGAATAGTGTTCTTGCTGCCCACAAACTGTGGGACTTTCTCTCTTCTTATTACTCACTCTGCAACTGCAGAATTCTGTGAGAAATTACAAAGTGTTGTAATTGATTTATCCAAAATAATGGGGGAAACTCCCTATTTATAGAATTAGGTTTGCTTGCATCTCAAGACAAAACCCAAACTATAAAAGCCCAAAATATCAAATCTAATCTAAATCATATCAAATCAAATCTAATCTAATAAAAGCAAAATCTGAATCCCATCTAAATGAATCTGTCGAAACACTTTCGACAATTCAGCACAACACTTTGACACATGAATGTTTCGACTTCGACTTCGACTGCTTCCTTCTGCTTCGACTTCGACACACTAAGTTTTCGACACTATGAATTATAATTTAACAATAATGGAGCAGTTTGAGAGAAATTTGGAAGCGAAGTCACAGATTTATGACGACACTGCTTTGCGTTATTTTTTCATGATGAATAATATAAGCCAGGTTGAGTACTTATTGGAAACCTTTTGGGATGATAAAACAGATTTAAATAAAGAGAAGCTCAATTTGTTCAATCAAAAGTTCAAGGAGATGTGTGAAATTCAGTCTAAATGGCGTGTTTTTAACAAGCAGCTAAAGAAACAAATAACATTTTGTGGAAAACTTGTTATTGCCTGTTTATGAAAACTTCATTACGGAATTTGAAAATGTTATTGGTAAAATGCCGAGTATACCATGTATGAAGTGTTTCACATTCAAGATCAACTCAATAGTTGTTTATGTTACAGGATGTTGAGTATGCTAGAGGACTGGTTAGTAATAAGTTAGTTGGTAAGGGTTGGTTAGTGTTACTCATTGATGGTTAAAATTGTAGATATAACATCATCTCCTGATGTAAGGAAACTCTAGTTCATAGAATTTCACATTTCTAGAAACTCAAATAAATTTGTTGCGAAAATCTATGGTAATATAACCTTGCATACCTTTTTGAATCCTACTCAAAAGTGTTTTTATAATGTCAACGGTGCTCCAAACTCAACTCAAGTGTATCTTATATTCTAATTTCTAACTCTAAACAACTCAAAAACAACTCTGACAACTCTATAATAACTCTAACTAAATGAAATATGATCCTTACACTGATAAGAGAGGCAACAAAATGCCACCACACTCAAAATTGCTCAAAACTCTGGACCTAACTTTAAAATCGTCTCACCTCAAAATAGCACCAAATATTATAGACTTATGATAAATTTCAAAATTCTCGAATTTAAAAGCTCTCTAAAGCCTCTTTCAAACGCACCTCAAGCGGAATTACGAAACTCTAGTTGTATTCGTTTCAGTTCATACCCTATCGTAACAATTCCTGCGTAAACTCTAAAACTGAATGTCTGACTTCAAAATAGCATGAAAAATTATATACTCATAATAAAATTATGAAAATCTCCAGTTTGAAATATCATTTAATTCTATTCCTAACACAGCTGACGGAACCCCAAAAGAAATTACGAAACTCAAGTTACGCGTCAAATATGATGACTAACACAGGACTGAAGTTGACTACGTCTCTTGTATAAAAACCAGCTAACTGCTACTGTTGTAGTCCTTCTAAACCAAATTTCTCTACTTCAAAAGAAACATTATCGTGTTAGTTTTCCAACATAACAGACGACATCTCAAACCGACTTACGCAACTCAAGTGATGCGTAAAATAAAGCAGTTAACCCCCTTCTATGGCTACCTGCGATTTTCTACGTTTTTCACTTTATTTAACAGATCCAAAACTCGACCAATTCGCTTAATTGAGTCTCAGCCTCCCCAAAACAATGAAGGTTAACCGTGGATAATAAGAATTCAAATGCTATATGTTTATATTGTCGCCTTATCAAAATACTTTATAACCAAAACCATATGCTATGTATGAGATAACCTTTAATTATGGTCACCAATTGACCAAATGGCAAATCGACCAAAACCTGTGGTCATTATAAATTCGGGAAACCTAACAACCAAACATAGTCATTCGAATTCCCGGGAGAAAAACCACAACTTTATAGCAGCAATCAACCAGATAAGCAAAATAATTCATACAATATCAACCTCATCAATATCAAGGTTATAAACCTACAAATAATAACACTTATAGAGACCGAAGGGGATTAATCCCAAATCCCCTTTTTACGGTCTCAAAGCAATCTTATACAAAAATATTTCCATCAATCACACAGGGGAAAAGTTAGGGAAAAATCATATAAACTCGAAGGCACTGATAGGAAGCTAAGGAACTCTCACTATCATGCATGCCTAAATCACCCATAAGCAGATAATCCCTCTACCTTAGATTTCCAGCAACGATGATGACTTTAGAAACTCTTTGGATTCCTCTTTTCATACCTAGCCCTCCTTCCCAAAAGCCTCTTTGTTCCTCTTTCTTGTTTTTCATGTACTAAAAGGTTATCTGAAAAACTTAGCTTCTTCTAACTTTTAAATTTTATATGGGTTTTAACTATTTCTCAAAATTACAGTTTTTGCTCAACCTATTTTCAAATTCACTCCTTTCACCTCATACTTTCCTCCATTCACACAAATGGCCCAATTCTCATATTCATTTAATTAAATAATTATTTAAATTAAATAAATATTTAATTCAAATAATTATTTAATCAGGATTTCTATATTTTCTACTATTTTAACTTATTACAAAATAATTAAATATGTCTAATTATTTGCAATAATATCAATAATAAAATTTTATTTATCTGCTCTCAAATTCCCTAACTTCGGTAATTAGTAAATTATCAAAATACTCCTATACTCTGAAAAACATCAAAATTCAAATATAATGAATAAAACACACTAACAATTAAATTGAACACTCTATTTAAAATTTGGGGAGTTACAAATCTCCCCCACTTAAAAGGATTTTCGCCCTCGAAAAATACATGGCTACAATAAACACGAATAGGATTCCTTCATCCGGCTCTCCAACTCCTAAGTCAGACTCCCTCTAGTGGGTCCTCCGTAGACCACCTTCACTAAAGCAATCTCTTTCCCTCTAAGTTATTTCACCTTTAGATCCTCGATCCTTATGGCAATGATTCAAATGTCAGGTTCTTTCTCATATGCACATCGTCCATCTGGATTATATGTGACGGATAGGGAATGTACTTCCGAAGCTGAGACACATGAAAAACATCACGCGGATTCGAAAGAGACGGTGGCGAGGCCACCATGTAGGCAACAACTCTAATCATCTAGGAAATCTGATAGGGGCCAATAAAACAAGGAGTAAGCTTCTTAGACTTCAAAGCCCTCCCAACATCGGGCTCAGGTTTGACTCTCAGAAACAAATGATCACCCTCTTGGAATTCAAGATCCTTCATCCGCTTATCATGATAGCTCTTCTATATACTCTGAAATGCCTTCATCTTCTCTTGGAACATATTCACTTTCTCTATAGTCTGTTGCACAATCTCTGACCCAAGTACAACACTCTCTCCAGACTCATACCATCACAAAGGAGTCCTACACCTCCTCCCATACAATGCTTTGAACGGAATTATTTCAATGCTCGAATGATAGTTGTTATTATATGTAAACTAAATCAAATCCAACTCGCTAACCATCAACGTCGCCATGTGTAAGGATTTCAGACTCAAAGCATCTGCCACAATATTCGCTTTACCAAGATGGTAGTTCAAACCAAAGTTATAATCCTTCAAAAACTCTAACCATCTCCTCTGTATCATATTTAGCTCCTTCTGATCGAACACATATTTCAAACTCTTGTGATCAATGAATACTTTGAATCTAGAACCACACAAATAGTGTCTCGATAACTTCATAACAAATACCACAGCTGCCAATTCTAAATTGTGATTATGGTAGTTCCTCTCATGAGTTTTCAGTTGTCGCAAAGCATAAGCTGCCACCTACCCAATCTGCATAAGCACACCACCTAAGCCCATCTCTAATGCATTAAAGTATACCACAAAAGGTACCTTCGGGTCTGGTAATATCAAAATTGGTATTGTCGTCAACTTCTTCTTCAGTTCATCGAATTATGTTGGGGACATCATGTAAGGTGCCATCAACATAGGTCTAGTACCAATTACTAAATCTATGGAAAACTCAACTTCTCGCTCCAGTGGAAAGACATAAATATCCACAGGAAACATATTAGGAAACTTACACGTCACATGCATATCACTAGACACAACATTGCATTCCATTATCATGGAAGCGAACATAATGAGTTCCTGATCGTCTTCCCTCACTGACATCTCAACATGACCGACATACATGAAACTCGAATTTGTATTCTCTTCATGTTCAAGAAAAAACACAGCCTCAAAAACACATGCACTTTTGCAATCGGATGAATGATGGACCAATCCTCCATACCTAAAACATTTTATAGAAGAAGTTTCTCCCCAACTTATTTCAATCTTGCTCCTGCTGGAAAGCGGTAAGTAAAACAAATGAGCACAAAAAATGTTTCACATACATGTTACATACTAGGAAATAAATAAATAAAAACTTGGCTGGAAGGACCGACCTGCTATGATACCACTATGTAACACCCTAATCCCCAGACTGACATTTAATAAGATAATTCAAATAAAATTCCACAATTAGAGTGTCATGCATGCTTCACCAGAGCATAAACACATTTACACAAAATAGTCGCATGAAAATAAGAAGAGAAAGTCACCGATTTTGATATATAAGTCTCAACAACAACAAAACAAATCCAACATAACTAAAGATTACACAAATAAAGAATGAACATCTTATCCCCAATGCTACATATCAGAGCGACTCCTCTAAGACCCAATGATAAAAGCTAAAGAAGCATCAACGCCATCCTCTAAATCAAGCGGCTACTCCTGTACCTGATTGTCTGTATTCCTGAAGAGCACAAATGCTACAATAGCAAAAAAAAAAAGGTGAGAATACATCTTACAAATGTTAACAGTGAAATTAAGCAATATGATAGCAATCACAAGTGCATATAATACATAATTCACACCCAAAAACACAATCAAATAGATAACAATGCAAATGCAAATGCTAATGACACCAACTCCTCCATAAAATGCATGAGGCACCAAGTTTCTGGGATCAGAGGTATAATATACTGATTTTCCCATGACATCAATTCCTCTCTCAACCGTGTCCCTCTCTGGACGTGAGACCACCTAGTTCCTCTCTAAACCACGAAATCACTAAACCGAAGTCCTACCTAACTCCGAAATAAATGCATGCATGGTCGTGAACAATGTAAACATGCAACATCATCAACATCAAAGCATCACAAAATCACAAACATCAAAACATCATAAAAAAGGTTTCACTCTTGAACCTAAATGTCACCAATCACAGGCCATCAATGTAATCCCTATGGATTACTATACTCAAATCTCCAATTATGGTCGTCATTATAATCCCTCTGAATTACTATACTCAAATCCCCAATTAAGGTTGTCACTGTAATCCCTTTGGATTATTATACTCAAATCACCAGTTAAGGCCATCACTGTAATCCCTCTAGATTATTATACTCAAATCACCAATGAAGGTCGATCCCTCTAAATTAATATTTTCAAAAATATATTTTTAATTTTTCATCAGAAAGGGCAAAGTTAAGTTATTACCCCAAACCCTTAATTCATCAAAATTTCCAGGGAACTCAAAATGCCTCAAAACTCATAATTCTAAAAAATAACCCTCGAGTACAACAAAAGTACTCTAAAGTATACAAATGTTCCAAGGATACAGGTTCACGGGTGATAACTCTACTAAGGACATAGTCAGACAGTTTAACTTAATTTTACTCTTTTGGCTTAACAACCTTCAACAAATAAAAATATTACTCAAAAGGTGACCTTATAATGTCAACAGTGCTCCAAACTCAACTCAAGTGTATCTTATATTCTGAACTTCAACTCTAAATAACTCAAAAGGATCTTTGACAACTCTATAATAACTCTAACCTAATAAAATAGGACCCTTAAACTCATCAGAGAGGCACTAAAATGTCACACACTCAAAATTGCTCAAAACTCTAGACCTAACTCCAAAATTGTATCACCTTAAAATAGCACAAAACATTATAAACTTATGACAAAATTATGAAACTATCCAGTTTGAATGTTCTTTAAACCCTCTTTCAAAGGCACTTAACTTCGTCTCAACTGAAGTTACGAAACTCCAGCTCTATTCAGTTTAGTTCAGCCCTATTGCAACAATTCATACATAACCTCTAAAACAGAAATCCTGATTTCAAAATAGCATGAAAAATTATATACTCATCATAAAATTATGAAACTTTTCAGTTTGAAATATCATTTAATTCTCTTTCTAACGCAATTGACGGAACCTCTAAAGGACTTACGAAACTCAAGTTACGCGTGAAACATGATGACCAACGCAAGACTGAAGTTGACTACGACTCAAGTATAAAAACCAGCAAACTGTTACGTTTGTAATGCCCCTAAATCCAAATTCTCTACTTCAAAAGAAAAATTATTACATTAGATTTCCAGCACAAGTGACGACATCTCAAACCGACTTACAAAACTCAAGTTATGTGTGAAATAAGGCAGTCAACCCCCTTCTATGGCTACTTACGATTTTTTGCGTTTTTCACTTTGTTGAACATATCAAAAACTTGACTAATCCGGTCAATTGAGTCTTAACCTCCCAAAAACAGAGAAGCCAAAAATCTATGGAATGTATGAGATAACCTTTAACTGTGTTCACAAATAGACCAAAAATTATGGTAATTACAAAATTGGGAAAACAAACAACCTAAACAGATTCGTTCGAATTCCCGAGGGCAAAATCCTAACTCTATAACATCAATCGACTAGATAAGAAAATGAATTCATACAATATTATCCTCATCAATATCAAGGTTATAAACCTACAAACAATAGAACTTATAGAGAGCGTAGGGGATTTATCTCAAATCCCCTTTTAGGGTCTCAGAACAATCATATACAAAAATATTTCTATCAATCACGCCAATAAGACTTTGTCCAAACCTTATTTGGTTAATTCGCGCATATCGTAAGAAAAAAAGGAAAAAGTAGGAAAAAAATCATATAAACCCCAAGGCACTGGTAGAAGGGTAAGAAACCCTACTATCTTGCATGCCTAAATCACCCATAAGTATATAATCCCCCCTTACCTTAGATTTCCAGCAACGGTGATGACTTTAGCTACCCTTTGGATTACTCTTCTCATACCTAGCTCTCCTTCCCAAACATCCATTTGTTCTTCTTGCCTCTTTTTCACGTACTGAAAAGTTTTATGAAAAACCTAACTTCTTCGAACTTTTAAAATTTATATAGGTTTTAACTATTTTTTAAAATTATAGTTTTTTCCCAACTTATTCACAACTTTACTCCTCTTATCTCATACTTTCCTCCATTCACACAAATGACACAATTGTCCTATTTATTTTTTAAAAATATTATTTAAATTAAATAACTATTTAATTCAAATAACTATTTAATTAGGATATCTATATTTTCTATTATTTCAACTTATTATAAAATAATTAAATATGTTTAATTATCTACAATAATCTCAATAATAATATTTTATTTATCTGCTCTCAAATCTCTTAACCCTGGTAATTAGCAAATTACCAAAATACCCATACACTCCGAAAAACATCAAAATTCAAATATAAAAAATAAATCACACTAAGAATTAAATAAAAAACTCTGTTTAAAAGTTGGGGTGTTACAACTATCCCCCAGTTAAAAGGATTTTTGCCCTAAAAAATTACATGCCGAAAACAAATCGAGATAGGATTCCTTCATCCGGATCTCTAGCTCCCAAGTCAAACCCCCTCAAGTAGGTCCTCCCCAGAACACCTACATCAAAGCAATCTCCTTCTCCATGAGCTACTTCACTTCTTGATTCTCGATCCTTAGGGGAAATGCTTCAACAGTCAGGTTCTCTCTCACTTGCACATCGTCCATCTGAATTATACGTGACTGATCGAGAATGTACTTCTGAGGCTGAGACACATGGTAAACACCACACATGTTTGAAAGATACGGTGGCAAGGCCAGCCTGTAAGCAACAACTCCAATCCTCTAGGAAATCTGGTAGGGACCAATAAAATAAGGAGTAAGCTTCTTAGACTTCAAAGCCCTCCCAACACCAGTTACAACTGTGACTCTCAGAAACAAATGAACGCCCTCTCGAAATTCAAGAGCATTCCTCCGCTTATCGTGATAGCTCTTCTGTCTACTCTGAGATGCCTTCATCTTCATTTTCTCTGTGGTCTGTTGCACAATCTCTGGCCCAAGTACAACACGCTCTCCAAAATCATACCAACACATAAGAGTCATACACCTTCTCCCATACAATGTTTCAAACGATGTCATTCTAATGCTCGAATTATAGATTATATTATATGTAAACTTGATCAAATCCAACTCCCTTACCATCAAAATCGCCATGTTTAAGGACTTCAGACTCAAAGCTTCTGCCACAACATTGGTTATACTAGGATGGTAGTTCAAACCAAAGTTGTGGTCCTTCAAAAACTCTAACCATCTCATCTTACTCGTATTTAGCTCATTCTGGTCGAACAAATATTTCAAACTCTTATGATCAATGAATACTTTGAATATAGAACCATATAAATAGTGTCTCGATAACTTCAGAACGAATACCATAATTGTCAGTTCAAAATTGTGATTATGGTAGTTCCTCTCATGAATCTTTAGTTGTCGTAGAGTCTAAACTACCACTTGTCATATCAGCATAAGCAAACCACATAAGCCCATCTTGGATGCATTGTAGCATACCATAAAAAGGTTCCTTTGGGTATGGTAATATCAAAATTGGTGTTGTCGTCAACTTCTTCTTCAATTCACCCAATTGTGCCGGAGACATCATTTAAGGTATCATCAACATAGGTCTAGTACTAATTACTAAATCTATGGAAAACTCAACTTCTCGCTCCGGCGACAAATCACAAATGTCCTCAGGAAACACATTCAGAAACCCACACATCACAGGCATATCACTATCCATAACATTGCATTCCACTCTCAAGGAAGCGAACATCACGAGCACCTGATCGTCCTCCCTCAATGACATCTTAACTTGACCGATGGACATGAAACTCAAATCCATGTTCTCTTCATGTTCAAGGAACAACATAGCCTCAACAACACATGCTATCTTGCAATCGGCGGCAAGCTGAACCAATCCTCCACACCTGAAACGTTTCAGAGAAGCAGAAGTTTCTCCCCCACTTATTTAAATCTTGATCCTACTGGAAAGGGGTTGTTAGAATAAGATTGTTCATATCCGTGGGGGTTTTGATGATAACAAAGTACTTAAATAACAAATGGGTATATTAACGTATGTTTAAGTGTGCAAGATCACAAGCTTAGAATTCACTCTAAATTAATAATGTTAAAAGCATATGTGGAAAAGCAATGTAACTCAGATTCTGAATGACTAGAATCTAGTGACTCTGGATGTGTTCATCGGTCTGTGAAGGTTGAGACTCTGGTCATGTTTTCCAGCCACTAGTGATAACTAAGACTATAAAGGCTAAAGGTGCCTCTGATCCGTACCTTGTATCAAATACAGACCAGTCTTGTCAAAGCGCCAGATTTTTGGAGAGAGTCAACTAGGGTTTCATTTTGCAAGGCTCAAGGAATGGTGATGTGGCCGCTTCAGTCTGTTCTACCTTTTGGTAGATACCCAGTACTTCGAAAGGTGCTGTGAACAATGCCTTTATTAAGTGGATAATGGTTCTAACCAAATACATCCTCTAATGTCTTTCTTGGCATCCTTCTTTACTAAGTTAACCCTTATGCTCAACCCTCCAACGACTCTTTCTCTGTGTCTATAAAAGGAAGCTGGATATTTGAAGGAAGGTTACAACAACATAATACAATATCTTGAGCATAACTTTGAGATTTTATTTGTAACTTATATTTCATAATATCTTAAGATTTCTTATTTTTGTTTATCTTAGAAATCTTAAGAGGTTAAGAAACTTTGTGGTTGTTGCACAATTGATATACTTCTGATTGTGTATCTAAGAATAATAGTTACCTTTTCTACTAAACTATTTGTTTAAAGAAGAGAAAGTCTCTTGCCTGTATGCTTGAGTAGTGAAGTCTCTTGCCTGTGTGCCTGAGAAGTGAAGCCTCTTTCTAGGTTGATTAAGCAGAAGTCTCTTACTAGGCTGCTGGAGCAGAAGTCTCTTTCTAAGTTGATTGAGCAGTGAAGTATCTTACTAGTGTACTTCAGCAAAGTGTAATCTGTTTGATTATCGTGAAAAGCTCTTGTTGATGCAAGGGGACTGGAATACTCTCAGTTGAGGAGAGGAACCAAGATAAACTTTATGCGTTTCTTTCTTATTGCTTCTTTTCATTATTATTTCTGCTAGTGTTGTTATTTATGATATCAAAATCTGAACATTGTTCAAATTTTGAAGTAACTTTTCAGAAGCGAAATAATTTTGGAATACAGAATTCAACCCCCCCTTTCTTGTGTAATTTTATCACCTTTAGTTTGCATCAGATCACGATATGTACTATAACACTTAACAGTGGCACAGAAAAGATCTTGAGAAAAATACAACTTCCATCATGACTGATGATTCTAAAGTAACAAGTCCTGTTGGAGGTTCTCCTCGTGGAAATAACAACAACATCAAAGTACATTCGTTCAAAACAACTATATTGCTAGACCACCAACATTCAGTGGTGACTTTACAAAATTTGAATGGTGGAATAGAAAAATGTACATTCACATCATTGGGCAAGATGACGAGTTATGGGATATCTTGGAAGATGGCATTGACTTTCAAGTCAATGGTGTTGGAATGGATTCTGACAAAAAGTCTCTCACTCCTGATCAGAAAAAGATTTACAGTAAATATCACAGAGTGAGATGCATTCTTTTTTATGTCTTGCCTCATTCTGAGTATATAATGATTATTGATAAGTCTACTACTAAGACTATCTTTTAATCTTTATGTGCTACCTATAAAGGTAAACAACAAGTTCAAGAAGCTAAAGCAAATCTTCTGGTTCAACAATATGAGTTGTTCAGAATGAAAGATGATGAGAACATTGAATCTGTGTTCTCAAGATTTCAAGTTCTTGTGTCTGGACTTCAGGTCTTGAACAAGAGCTATACTGCTTCGGATCATGTTAAGAAGATTCTTAGGAGTCTTCCTACCAAATAAAGACCTAAAGTAACTATTATTCAAGAAGCTAAAGATTGAAACACATTAAGTATTGAAATTCTCGTTAGCGATCTCCAAAGTCATAAAATGGAGCTAAATGGAGATGAGTCTAAAAGGCAAGTTAAAACTCTGGATTTAAACTCTGTTTGTAGGTCTGAAAAATAATCTCAAACTAGGAAGCATAAAGAAGCCATTCATGATGAAGCTTCTGATGAAGAATCTGATGATACTGAAATGGATTTCATCATCAAAAGATTTCAACACTTAGTAAGAAGAAAAATAGATTCTCGGGTAGAAGAGATGGCTTCAAAGGGTCAAGTTCTGGGAGTAAAAATCAGGATGGCTTCTACAAGGGAGAGAAGCTTGATCATTTCATTGTTGAATGTTTCAATCTTCAAAAAGACCAAAAGGAAAGCTTCCAAAAGAACAACTTCAAAAGCAAGTTCAAGAAAAATCTCATGCCAACATGGGAAGAACTTGACAATGAAGGAGAAGATGAATAATCCAATCTTGCTTTGATGGCCTCAACTTTTTCAGACTTAGAATCTGAAGTTGATTCTGACTCAGTGTTAAAACATACAGAACAAGTACTTTCTAAACTCTCTAAATCTGATTTGAGTACTCTGTGTCATGATCTTATAGAAAGATGTCAGTAGAAAGCCAGGTATATGAAAATATTAAAGAAGCAATATGATCTTTTAAAAGATGAACTAAATCTTTCTAAAGAAAAAAATGAAAAACTTGAAAGAGATCAAATTGTTTTAATAAAAGATATGTCTGACAAACCTCTAGATAAAAAAAGAATTAGGCCTTCAAGATTTTATTATATATGGATTTGAAAGAACCAAACTTGCTTCTATGATCTATGTAGTAAGTAAGAGCAAAGGAAAAGGTCTTGGTTATCATCAGAAACCATTTCAGCACTGCTCAAAAGGGGCTAAATGCTTAGGTTATGCTTGCTGGTGAAAATGGTAAAGTTATAAACCAATCAAAACCTGTGATGAATGATTCTCTAATTCAGAAGAATTCAGAACTTAAGTTTATTGTATCAAAGGTTCCAAGAGGTTCAGAAGTCATGGTCCAGACTGATCCAAGACAAAATCTTTATAAACAAAAAGCCTGGAATAAGTCTAGACCTTCAAGGTGAAAAAGGTACACAAGAAGGGGGGTTGAATTATCTTTTCCTTTTTCTTAGTTTGCATCTTATCAGAGTTCAAAATCTAAACTGGTGTTCAGATTCTGGTTAATTATTAGCAACAGAATGTTAACAGAAGCAAATAAATAATAGCAGAAGACACAAAGATTTATATTGGTTCCTCCTCTAACTGAGAGTAGTCCATCCCCCTTTCCTCACAAGAGATTTTCAATATAATCAAATTATGATTACAATCGCTTATGCATTTTGCATAAGACTTTTACACCTGCTCAGACCCAAGGTCCAAGACTTCTGTTCAAGCTCCTCACTCGAAACTTTCCTGCTCAGGTTCCACACCCAATACTTCCTTGCTCAGGCTTCTCACCCAAGACTTCTTGTCCTAGTCACATGAAACGAGCCTCTCTGTTTGCACCCCACTGGCCAAGACTTACTGCTCCAAATTCCATGCACTGAGCATTCCTGCTCAAGCCCTCAGGCCCAAGACTTCAGCTCCAGGTCACATGAAACGAGCCTTTCTCTGCTTGCACCACATTGGCCAAGACTTACTGCTCCTAATTCTATGCACCGAACTATCCTGCTCAAGCCACACTGGCTCAAGACTTTCCTGCTCAATCAATCTACCTGATTAAGACTTTCACTACTCAAGCTTCTAGCAAGAGACTTACGTGGCTCAAGCATCTTGGCTCGAGACTTCCTTGATTGTATCCCAATGATACAATACTTCTACTCAATCAATCCACTTAATTAAGACTTTTTGCAGCTCAAGCACATAGCAAGAGACTTACGTGGCTCAAGCATCTTAGCTCGAGATTTCCTTGCTTGCATCCCAATGATACAAGACTTTTTTTTATCTAAATTGCTGAACAAGCTCAGAAGAATAGAGAACAAGGTGTACATGATACAAGCATCAAAGGTATGGGATATCACCATAATAAATAACTAAAGCTCTTAATATTTCTAAGATATTCAATGTTAAGAAAACTTAAGGATTTTACAATTACAACCTACATCAGAAAAATATGCATATACAATGCGTTGATAATTGTTGATCTTGTTACTCCTTCTTCTGGTTGATCTTTGTTAAATATTCAGTTTGAACCTTCATCCATATTTATAGCCTTTTTATAAACTAGTCGTTGAAGAGGTAACTTGATCAAGAGTCTTTGTTGTTACTCCATAGTATAAGAGCCGTTGAAGATAGATACACCAAAAAATCTTGATCCAATGTGTAACATGTTTAACCTTTGAGTCTTCAAGAGATTCTGTACTAATAGAGCCGTTGAGAGTAGATATCCATAAAGCATCTCAGTTTTTCTTGAGCCTTGCAATCTGTAGACTCTAGCTGACAAATTGATTTGACAATACAACTTGTTTCTGCAGTATAGACAACTTTAGCTTAATCACCAACTCTGAATGGTACCAGAGGCCAATTTACATTCAGTAAGTGTAGAGACAATAACTTTGATTTTTATGATGCTGGGGCCTTCAGCTTCAGAGTCTTCGCCAGATATCACTTAGCAAGTGTTATTCATATTCTGCCACCAGAAGCTAGCAATTCAGCAACTCTCAAAGTGTGCTTAATGTAGAACCGATTCTGACCATAATAATTACAAGTATTAGAACCTGCACACATGTAACACACAATTAAACCATTATTCTTTCAATACTTTGTTATCATCAAAACCCAAGGAAAATATGCCATGAACAAATCTTGTTCTAACAATCTCCTTCTTTTTTTATGATGACAAACACAAGTATTTAAAGGACAATGTTGGGCAGTTATAATTTTCTTTGCAATATCAAGGTATGAGGTTTGTAAGCTCCCCCTAAGTCTAATAGTCCAAAGTAGAGTTCTGTAGACATCATACTAGGAACTACTCTCAAGAAAAAGTAATTCAATTTTCTTTGTAACATTAGAGTCTGAGGTTTGTATGCTCCCCCTAAGTCAAACAATTCCAAGGTTGAGGTTTGTAAGCTCCCCCTTAGTTCCATATTTAAGAAATCAAAAAATAATATTTTAACTTCCTTTGGCAACATCAAAATACGAGGTTTGTAAGCTCCTTCTGGGTCCGATATGCTAAGGCTGAGGTTTGTAAGCTCTTCCTTAGTTCTATGTACAAGAAAGTTAAAATGTGTCGTCCGAGCAAGATAATCATAAAAACAGAAATATAAATGACAAAATTATAAATGACCAATATGTACAACCAAATAGGAACTCAATGGGTTCAGTTTCTAATTAAATACTTACCATTATTTCTCCCCCTTTTGTCACAACAAAAAGAAAAAAAAAAGAAAAAGAGAAGAAAACAAGAATTACTTACAGGGAGAGTTTCCAAGGAATTGAAAAACGATCAAGTAACATAGGTCATTAAAGATTGTATAGTGCATGCCTTAAATTTTTAGTGGTCGTTATTGTTCCAAGAATCAAGCAGGATTAAATCAAATGTTTGAGTTGCTCATAAGTCATTATAAAAGCAGTCCAAACCTCGTTCATTTTCATCAATATCCATCAGAATCATGGAAGAATCCACTGAGAGTCATAAGACTTTTGTGGTAATAGAAATCTCCCAGAGCTCTACGAAACAAGATGTCCAAGACGTTCAGAAATGAGCTGTTTCTGAAGCATCCACCAGTGAGCTCTTACCCTTTGCAAGAATCACTTCTGAAGAAGCGTCGTCAGCAGCTCCAACACAACTTACCAGAGTAGGTTCATCAGATGTTGTGATGAGACCCAGAAGAAGGATAATGAAGAGATCAAGGAAGAGAAGACAGTCCAACAAGTTGTTCTACCGTCTAATCCCAAACGCAGAGGATAAAGACATTGATGAAGATTAGCAAGACATGGACTATGACAACTGTTTTCGTCATAAGGCTCAATATGACTTAGATAGGGACCTATACTAAGAATTAGCAGCTCCTTATGAGTCAATGTTTTGTAATCCTTTGCTTAAATTAATGAAAAAATATCCTTTTGGCCAAATTGTTTATTGCAGTCATACACTTTCAATAACTTCTTTTAGATTTACAGAAGTACATTAATGAAGTAAAACTGACATTAGAAACGACAGTTAAACAAGTCAAGCATAAAATTCATAGTTGTTAAAGAATTTTTAATAGGTTAGACTATTAGATAACATTTCCAAGATATATCATTTAAGATATTGATAAGACTTAATCAATATAAAAATAACAGTCACTTGAAACAATGTATGTAACATGTCTATATAAGAACTCTTAGCAAGCTTACTTTCATAATCACTTAATTTTCGAAACACCAAGATGTACAAGTAGAAGCAATCTGGGTTCGAAAGATAAATTTCATAAACACAGTCATACTAAATGCAGCAACCCAGGCAAGTGAAAGCAAGGCAGCAGCTGAAAGATCTACAAACAAGCAAATGACTTCAAAAGCTCTTGCCTCTTAAACATCCTTTGTGAAGACACACAAAAGAAGAAGATTTTGTGGGTCCAGATGCATAAATCAACTAAGAAAGGAGGCTTTCAAATTTGCCAAGGAAGAATGGCAAGATTACTTAGATAATCTGGACATGTCATATGGATCGTATGGAACATCTTAGGGCCAACCCATCAGACTAGAATGTCTAAGTAATTTGTAATCACTTCCTTTCTATTAATGAAAAAATTGCAAGCATTAAGTTCTTACTCCCATTACTTTTAATTCTCATGGACAACTACAAATGAATTTAATCAATAGTTAACTGAACAACAACATGAACAAACTTTGAATTATTAATCAGATAACTTAATACAAAGGTTCTAACAATTACAAGGAATAACTATGCTGAAATCTAACATCAGAATCTTTCATAGATAGCTTCAATCTTGTCTCTCCAGATTTTAGACAAATTAGCCTCTGAACTTACGATAACTCCCTGCTGAACAAGTAATTCTGAAAGAACTCGTCCAAAAGGAATGAAAAAAATATTTCCCTTGTGAATGGAAGAAAGAGTCTTCTTCAAATAGTCAAACTTAACTTGAGGAAGATCAATCTGCAGGTCTGAAATGAGAAGTAGAAGCAGATATTTTTCAATAGGGTCCATTAGGTCTAAATCCTTATCCTTAGGAAGTAAATTTGAATTCAGAATCTGACTCCAAACAACAGCATCAGGACAAATATTTGAGACTACTGATGTATTAGATGGATCTACAAAGATACACCAAGTAGGAAGATAGTGTTCCCAAACAAGAGTTATAGCACCCCAAAATTTGCCCTCACTGTTTCTAACTTTTTCTATCTTGTGCTCCGCATTCATATGCATTTTTCATTAGGTCATAATTCATAATCATACATTGCACTGGTCTTCTAAGACAAAGGATCAAAGGATTTTCTTATTACTTGCGTCGGTCCTAGTCAGAGAAGATTCAGTCGGCTCCCACTCCAGTCAAGTCGAAACAAGGGTTGAATTCACGTTATCATGATTATCTCCTTATTCAGAGATTCACCAAACTCCAAGGTTTTCCCCATCCAGAGGGTTCAAGCCATTATGTGGGTTCAGATAATGTATAACATCCTATTGGTGGAAATGCAGAGGAACGACATTCATCTGGGTTGCAACGTGATCATATTTTTTACATCCCTAAGTCGAGGAACATTTTGGTAATACAAACAAGCAGTCTGCTTCATCAATTGGTTTTGGTTCACATGGTTTTTCTCATGTTGGCTCTCCACAAAAACCTAAGTAAAAATGCTATGTCAAATACGTCAGCAGAATTGCAGCATTTGGTTGATTCTGCAATCAGGGGAAAACCTGAAGGTGTGGAGGAACTGAAGAATATTACAAGTGGTGAAGAAAGGAAAAGGGTGTCTTTCTTAATTGTAGACTCACTTCTTGCAACCATGGGTGGTGTTGAATGTTTTGCAAAGGATGAAGATAATAATCCTCCCAGTGTAATGTCAAATTCCTGTGCATCGATTGTTGTAGGTGAACTTATTCCTTGGCTTCCTTATTTAGGGGGTTCTGATGATAAAGACCAATGTAGTAGACCCGAGCAATCGATAGAAGAATGGACATCCATTCAATTTTCTGAGGCAATGACTGGTCTAAAAACATTTGTACAAAAGTATTATAAGAAGTGTCTAAATTGGGGAAACATCGGTCCTACAATTACTAAACCAATCTTTAGATGGTTTCACGTGAAGGCGCCCTAATATTTTTATAGGCATGATACATATTTCTCTAAGGTCTTCAAAGTCTACACACAGTTATGGAAATTTCAACGAGAGAAATGTCAGAAGCTAATCGAAGTCGGGTTAAAGCGATGGAAATCGACGAAATTGCGTCTCGAATCGGCCAACTTTATTTCGGACAGTACATGAGGACTTTTGATTTTGATTACTTATCAGAATCTTACATTTTCTATGAAGCTATTTTCACTCGTGTTTGTTTCAGGATGTTAATATTGCGAATAAACAATTGATATTTTTAGCTAGGTTTTTTACTGTTTGTTTGCTTTTGAATCGGAGGGAAATGTTTCAGCAGTTGATTAATCAGCTTAAAATGTTGGTTGATGAATGTAAGAGAGTGTTTCAGGATAGTGATTTTAAAGAATGGAAGGTTGTTGTTTTATCCACCATGATTCTTACAGCTCTGCTGCAAGCTTTTTGTCCGTTGCTAGAATTTTCGGGCACTGATATTGATTTGGACTTGTACAATAAAGCTGGAATGCTGCTCTCGTCATCATTAAATAACTGGGGATTGGCGTTGGTATCATCAGACACGCTTGATCCAGTTTGGGGACAGGTTTTAGGAGATCCCTTCATAAAGAGACTTTTGTTGAGATTCATTTTTGCTAGACGGTGTTGACCTTGTATGCACTAGTATACAACAAAAACAAATTTCCTCCAACATGTGTCCCTTCTCTTCCAAAACCTGTCCTGCCCCCAAGCTACTAGTATCAAAGTGTAATTCTGCACCTAGCCAGCATTTTTAGTGCAACCAAGTACTTCATATTTTCTGAGGATGTTTCTCCTGAAACTGTACCTACAAATGTGAATCAGTTGTGAAATGTAGTATTTGAAGCAACCTGGGATCCAATTTACAAGATAAGCAAGAACTTCACTTCAGGAACACATAGCAACCGAGAACTGATTTCTATTAGAAGAAGTTAATTACAAGAATAAAACCATAGCAGTAGAAATAGATATACATAACAGCATAACAAAAGATTTTCGACAGCAGAAACCTCACAGACCCTAACAATTACATAGCAGTTACATTTTTCACAGAATTTCTAACAAACTTCTAACAGATTTTTCTACTGGAACCCCGCAATCTTCATCTGCAATCTCCACCAATTCTTCATCTCCAAGAACCTTCATCGACAATTCGCCAACCTGCAACGAATTCATACGCAACATCAACACGATAACTCAGCAAATTGCGAATCATAATTCGCAGAAAGAAAAAGAAGAAGAACGTGACTTCGACATCAGTGGTGTGTAACAAATCACAATTTCTTACCTGAAGCTTTACGTCGTCGTTACCGCTTGTCGTCACGCCGAGACTAAGAAATCCACCTTCAAGATTCTGGGTTGAACTGCCATACATTCCGTGGCGAGAATCCTGCAACTCCTTCATCTTCATCAATATTCAAATTCCGGAAACAAATTCAAGAAAGGAAGAAGAAGAGGAATCCAAGAATGCAACAAATAGTATTCAACACCAAGAACGTAGAGAAGCAACAACAAGAGGTGAAGAAGAAGCAAAGGAAAGGTCGAAGAGTTTGAGGACCAAGAGCTATCTGATCGTATCGTCTTCATCAATTCAAGACACCGGCGAATACTCCTTCCTCCACCGGGCAATGTTCTCACGACTCCCTTTCTGGTTCGCTCAAAATCGCTGTTGTCACCATGTGAAGGTTGCGTTGAGAATTCAAAGCTTCAACGTGATGGCCTTTGATTCGTCTACCTGAGATCCTTATATGTTCTTCGATGTCGCACCATTTAGGTTGAGATTTGATTGAAATTAGGAATGGATTTAGTTCGTGATATCATTTGGACCGATTCTTGATGTTAATTCTAGTCATCCTTGTTGATAGTTGCTTACAATTAATGCTTGTTAGATTCTGACATGTTTTGAATTTGATGTTTAAGGCTTGACTATTGGACTCTCTTACTTGCTTGAAGTGCTTGATAGTTTACTTCTCTTCCACCATGGAACCTAGTCTTGAGCTTTTTGCGCGCTTTGAAGAGGCAACGGACCTTCTCTGTTAGGTACCACTTGCGCCCTTGTATGAAGCATGCTTATGGTTTAGCATCTTTACTTACTACTTGTTGATGAGTGAGGAGTTTCCACTCCTAGTTGTGTACTTGGCTTGATGCCAATTCACTGATACTCTGATGTTGTTGGCTTCCTTGTTTGTCTTACTTTGTGATGGATAAAGAGTCACTCAACTTCCTCATAGTTGAGATCACAACATCGTTTTCATCTTGTGGTTGACGAAGAGTCACTCAACTTCCTCATAGTTAAGATCACGACATCGTCCATTTCTATTGCATTTCCTTTAGTCGAGGACGAGGAGTCACTCAGTTTTGTTTCTTATCTGAGATCACGACATCGTTCATTTTGTGATTGAGTTGTTCTGTGTTTACTTGTGTTTATTCACATGATCTCTTAGGATTCCTAGCTTCACTTAATTTCTGATTAAGTTGAAGGTAGGAGAGATATTAGCTTTCAATCCATGCATGACAATAATAGGTTAGCTCCCTCCTGATCCCGACCTTAGGGCCACTTTGCATGATAACGTATAGGATTCAGTTTCCATTCTCTTTATCTCGCACCCGTGCGATCGAGATCCCATTTTCCCATAGTCGTGTGAACTACGAAAGCTCTGATTCTCATTCCAGATGAGATACGTAGACACAATATGGCGAAGTCTTGGCGAGCACACTAATAACTAAGTTCCATTTTCTCTCGCACCCGTGCGATTGAGGCGTAAACCAACCAATTAATCGAACCTTTTCTCTCGCCTTAGTGCGATCGAGACTCTTTCAAACAAAACAGACCTTGTCGGTCGAACTACGACTGATCTAAATTCCTCTCTCCCGTACGATTAAGGATACATAGGCACAAGATGGTGATGTCTTGGCGAGCAACCTTCCCCGATCAATCCCGTAGTCCTCTGAACTACATTGGCTCTGACTTTCCCACTCCTGAGGGAATACGTAGGCCTAGGACGGTGATGTCCTATCGAGTTAACTTTTCTTTTCTTTCCCCAGTTCTTGTTCTATTCCTTTCTCGTTAGCAGTTGAGCTTCAGATACCTACACCCTTTGATCAGACCCCAAGCGTGGATCCCATCGAGTACGATGGACACGAAGGGGTGCTAATACCTTCCTCTCGTGTAACCGACTCCCAAACCCAGACTATGGTTGCGATGACCATGTCTTTCCCTACTTCAAGTTTTCTTCGATCATTTCCTTTCCCTGCGTCAGGATGATTTTTGCAGATGCTACAGTTGGTGACTCTGCTTGGGACTCTAGTTCCCTAAGCGAGTCAATCCTAGCGCTTGTGTGTTTTCGGTTATTGGGTGTTTATCTGTATACTTTACCTATTTTATTTATGGCTTTTATTGCATGTTTATCGGTTTTGTCGCATTTACTTTCTTTACATTCATTATTGCCATATATATTTGACTGTGCTATTTGCTGGTTTTCTTTGGTGAGATGGGCGTTCTGAGAGATAAGCCCACTACCCAGGCTTGAGTATACACACAGGATTTAGAGTGGATAAACATGTCGCTCGCATGGTGGTGACCACGTGTAGTGTTCACGAGACCCACATCCAGATGAGGTTCCTCTATGAGATATCCGATACTACATGTTGATGCAGGTCATCGGATGTTCCCATAGTGAGCTGTCGACTCTGGTGACCATTCCTGAGGACTCAGTTGAGGTACTCCTCCCAAGGGGCGATAATGTCAGACCAGAAATGGCAAACACATTACGCTTCTTGATCCGAGGGCCCGAAACTAGGAACTTGCTATAGGATGACCTTTTTTTAGGGGAATCAGTTGAGGCCTCCTCGATTGATGATGATGCCAAACCAGAAATGGTGAACGTATCATCATTTCTCGACTTGAGAGTCCGTGACGCTGAGGATCTTTGGTTTTAGAACCCACATGTGAGAGCGGCTGGGTGTTTACAGGTTTGCAGGTAGCTTTGACCTTCAACCTACCCGGTATTCTGGTTTTCTTATCAGTGTTGACTTATCAGCATGGTATTCTGGTTTTCTTATTAGTGTGGACTTATCATCCTGGTATTCTGGTTTCTAATTATTCCGGTATTCTGGTATTCAGATTATTCTGATTATTCCGGTATTCTGATTATGCTAGTATTCTGGCATGCTGGTATTCTGTTTATCCGGTATTCTGGTATTCCGGTATTCTCTTTAGAGCAGACTTGTGAACTTATTCAGTCATCAACACAGAAGTTATTTAGAATATATGGGAGCTTTATCCCATGTCTGTTGCATTCATAGCATTGCATTTGCATTTATGCATCATTTTACATATCTTTCTCCAAACCAGAATAGTGAGCTCATCTATCCTTTGTCCTCGACCTGCAGTTGATTTCCCGACTCTCGTATTGGACTTGAATCAGTATTCTAGAAGGATCATGAACTTAGTAGAACATAATCAGTTTGTGATTAGGGCCAATGTTGAATTGATGAAAAGTCAGTTGGATCAACTTGTGAAAGCTATGAAAGCCATGATAAGGGGAGAGGCCAATATTCATAGAACTGAGAATGTCATTCCAACTCCAATGAACAATGTTGCTCAAGCTCAGCCTTTGCGAATCCCTGTTGAGGATCCTGTTATACAAGAGCGTCCCATTGTCTGAGGCGGACATTCTTCTTCTCTTGATGTTGCAGACTATCAGAGTTTTGCATTCTCTGTACCAGATTTCCAAGGGGTAATTCCAAAGATGAAACCTAAAGACCCAAGATCTGTTGAGTTTATGGAAAGATACCGTGTGTTGGACGAAAAGCTTAAAGTCCTGGAAGGACATGATACTCTTGATCTGAATGCTTCAAACATGTGTCTGGTACCCGACCTTGTAATGCCTCCAAAGTTCAAGATGCCGAAGTTTGAAAAATACAAAGGGGATAGTTGTCCAAAGCAACATTTGGTGATGTTTTGGAGAAGAATGGCCTCATATGTCCACAACGACAAGCTTATGATCCACTGTTTCCAGGACATCCTGAGTGGGGCATCATTGAGTTGGTATACGCAGTTAGAGAGTGGTTGCATCCAATCATGGTCAGACCTGGCTAATGCCTTTGTGAAGCAATACAAGTATAATCTTGAAATGGCTCCCAGCCGCATGCAGTTTCAAGGTTTATCTCAAGTGGAGAGTGAATCATTCAGAGGGTATGCTCAGAGAAGGAGAGAGTTAGCTGCTCGTGTTCAACTGCCGCTTTTGGATAGGGAATTGATTGACCTATTCATAGACACTTTGTAAGGCCCGTATTTTGATAAGATGGTTGGCAATGGGGCATCGAACTTCTCTGACCTGGTAATAGTTGGAGAACACATCGAGAGCCTGCTCAAGTGTGGAAAGATCCAAGACGTCTCAGACATCCCAGCCAGTAAAAATGAATCAGTTGTCAGTTCTCAAGAAGGATGGGAGGAAGAAAATAGTTCCATTCGGGAATCTCCGCCACCTCATCCTCGGTATTCATGTATTTCAACCATTCAGAGTCAGCAATCTTCTGGGTCTCCCTATCAGATGCCATTTTCTCCGCAGGGACAGGGACCTTCTCAGAATCAACAGTCATATCGTCGTCAGCCGCGTCAGCACGCCCGACAAAGACCAAGGAAGGCAGAAAGGCATTTCACTCAGTTGCCAATGTCGTATAGTCAGATGTTGCCAGATTTGATCAAAGGTGGATTAAAAGTGCCGAAGGAATTGAACTCGATACCTTTTCCATACCCACCAGGTTTTGATGCCAACTCCCGTTATGACTACAATGTTGGAGCACAGGGGCATTCAACTGAATAATGTAAGGTGCTCAAGAGCAAGATTCAGACATTGCTTGACTCCAATATGTTCTCGTTCACACCTCAGGGTATTCAGATAAACAATTCTCCTTCATTCAGTCAGGTGGGTTCATCAGTCCAGGTTATGGAAGAAGTCACTGAGAGCAGTTGTGCAGATGAGTATCAGACTGACTTCAATGAGCAATTCTGAAGATGGCTAGCTCAGTAGAAAATCCAGATTGGAAAACCCAGTTCCCCGAAGCTGGCAATCTTTTAGATCATGTCTCTTCTTTGTATTTGTAATTTCTTTTCTGTTAAAAGTGTAAACTCATCTATAAAACTCGTTCGTTATTTAATTGATAATGATAATGAAATGAATATGTGTGTTTTGATTAAATCTATTCGTGTTCACTCATACTTTTTATCGATATCATATGCTTGTTTAAGCAGGATCCGAGGGAGGATGACAAAATTGAAAAGCGTAAAACTTCCGATTGTATGCTTTTGAATAAAACCCTGCTGATGATGTACATGCACTGTTTCGAATCCCCAAACACCGGAGACATAAGGAAGATAATCCCTTGTCAACCTCATTGAGCCTAGTAGTAGGAGTTTCTTCCAGAAAAACGAAAAACCCTCAATCTTAACCTAGGGCAGGGTAGGTGTCAGTTAATTTGATTGTGCGTTCAAATTTCAAAAGGAGTGTCCCATTCGAGGATCAATTACATCTATGGTTATCCCTTACCAACCGAAGAGTGAGGCTGTCACAACCCTTTCGGAGAAATCAAGACAAACCAGTGTCACACGATTTTTTCAAAAGAAAAAGAAAAAATAAAGTCCGCTATGTCGAAACTTGAAAACAAGTTACTTAGGCAAAAGTTAGGGCATCCCGCTGGACTCCAAAATCGAAAAATTCAAGAAGAATCGGTCCAGACAAAATCAGGGAAATCGAAAACAAAAGAATGAAAAATGAAAAGTGAAAAGGATGACAAAAGAAAAAGCCTCGAGCAAAGAACAAGTCGTGTGACCACAGACACCAAAGACAAAAGAGGCGACTGTCACTCCGAAAACCGTGTGGGTTCCTTCTATCCTCCTACCATTCATTAACCTTTTTGAAAGGTGAGCGCCTGTGTCGAATTAGCTGAACATAGGACTGGAGAACATCAAGAAGAAGGGGTGGGTTAAAACAAAACTTTGAGGCTTATATCCTTTCTTTCTCGAACCGCGAACCATGCCACGTTACAGCCTTCAAAAGACCTAATTGAAGCAGGGTTGTTTCAAAAGCATACTTTGGTAAAGATCGCGTCAAAGCTGACTCCTAAAAAGTTTTTCTTACCATTCATGTTGGTATCGATGTGACATTCTGATTATTGATTCATTCACTATATGTCACAACATTATTCCAGTGAACAGAATTGGATTTCAAAACTTTCATACGCATTGCATTAAAATTGTCATTTTCAAAATGGTCGGTTTTACTTGCGAATAAGTACTTGACATCAGGAAAGTTTCTACAGTGGAAAAATTGATCAATCTAAGTCGCAAAGTGCCTGAGTACTCCATTGAGCAAGGGCAAGTCATATCAAATGACCATATCAAATAGGAAATTCATTCCAAGATTCAGCCAATCTAGGGCAATCAGGTCAAGATCCGATAAATCTCTCGAAGATCAGTTAGTCAAAGGCACTTCTTCAAAGATCAGCCAATCAGGGGAAAAATCGTTTCAAGACTCCGTTGAGCAAAAGATTCAGTCAAACTGGGGCAAGTCACCCCAAGAGCATAGAAGTTATCTGATCGTACCTAGATCAGACAGTATTTGGTGGCCAGCAACGTCTTGTGGACTTCAGCTCCGGTGAGGTTGAAAGACGGCGAGGGGTGTACCTGCAAGGTACTTCGACGCTCAAGTAAGGCAAAGGTCACAAGTAAAAGCAAGTATAAGGTTAGAGTGTATGAGAGTGTGTAACCTGACCCTCTCAAGTGAGAGGATATTTATAGAGAGCCCCCAGCGCGGGGCCAACGGTTACTTGCATTGGGCTGGATTGCCAGGCCCAATCCAAGTAACTGCCAGGGCTTGCGTGGCGTAGTGAAGACCAGCACGTGGTCTTCGCCCTGGGGTAACCGTTCCTAGATCTCCAGAATTAGAGCAGACCGATTCCATCGGGAGTGGGTGGTTACATGAGAACGTGTCCTCGCGGGGAGGAGTATTGCGTGTCGGGGAGAGACGTGTCCTCGCGGGGAGGACTTATGTGCAGAAGGAGATGGCTCCTCGTGGGGAGGAGCACCTGAGTGTCGAAGATGAATGAGCCCGGGGAGGCTTAACGCCTCTGCCCGATGTTCTATGCCTGACACAGTTGAGGTGGGGCATGTGCTTGACATTAGTCATGCTAACAGGCCCTTGTTGGGCCATCCCAGGACGTGTGGGTTGGGCCTGCTCGATTGAGGGGCAGACCCCGGCCCAGTCCAGAACAGGAGCCCCCCAAGTCGTTGTTCTAAGGTATCAGGGCAATGACTTTTAGTGTCAGCGCTATGTCGAGGACGTGTCCAGCCGGGGAAGGGATTCTAACGAGGAACAACACGTCGACCAAGCAGAAACACACTGACGTCGCGGGGATACGAGAAGTCTGAAACGAGGTGAATGAAAAGACGCGTGTTGGGGAATGAAACGACATGCTTGGGAGAATGCGTGCCACGTGTCGCCACTCATCATTGCCTAGGGTGGCTATGCTAGGATAGCGTAATCGATTGCCTAGGAGCCCTAGAGACTTGTGAGAGCCCTATAAATAGGGGTCATCTCGTCCCATTTGCAATTTTGCTCCCGCTTTGCTCAGATCCACTCTTTTCTTCCTTCTCTACTTCGCCACCGTACGCCGCCGCCAACTGCCGTGCCAGAACCCTATCGAAAGTGTGTTTCAAGTAAGTTTCTCTCTTTTTAATCCTTTCGTTTTCATTTATAGGGTGGTTTCATGGTGAATTGATGGAGTTCTCATGAAAACTACGAAATCTCCGGCGAAAACGGCGGGATTTCATAGTTTCTTGTTGCATATCGCGGGGAGAAGGGATGAGTCTCTCGGGGACACGAAGAATGTCCCAAGGACACAAGATGAAACTCTCGGGTTCCTCGCCAATATCCCTCTTGTACGAAGGAATCCTCCCCAAGCGGCACACCGGTGAAACTCTCGGGGACGCTCGTCAGTTGTCGTGGGGACGCGGATGAGCGCGACCATCTCGAGGTCTCGATGCTCCCTCTTCGCCCTTTCACTTGAACAGCGGTGGAGGGATGAATTTAATATGGATCATCGAATTCACCATTTCCTTCTGCTTTTCAGGTATATGGAAGCTTCGTCCATTTCTGTGGCCGTGGGATCGTTGGAAGTCGATGACCAACCCGACTCTCCAATGGCGCCAATCCCTAGGGTTAAGGAGCGTCCCCTCGCGGAATGGGTCAGCGATGAGTCGTTGAACATGGCCTCCCATTTTGTCGACGAGGACGAGGACGTTATTTTTTGCACAGTCGAGCACCAGCTGGTGGGTTCCTCGAAGTCGTGGAAGGTGTTCTGGCCTCAAGCACACCATCGCATATGCTCGACGTACCGAGGGATGAGGTTTCCTCTTTACGAGTTCATGTTCGACAAGGCGGGGTGGCGTCTTCCCTTTACGGATTTTCAACAAATGGTATTCGTTTGGTTGCGCCTTGTGCCTTCGCAGCTCCACCCCAATTCCCTCACTTTAATCCGAGCTTTCGAGTTCATCTGTAAATATCTCCGAATCGGGGCAACCATGCCTCACTTCTTTCGTATCTTCCTCCTCCAGTGACAGGCCTCCGATGGCAGACACGGCTGGGTGTCTTTCAAACAAACGAGCAGTCTCTTCCACACCTACTTGGATTCTGTTCGCGACTTTAAATACCAATATTATATCGCGAGGCCGGTCATACTCGAAGCTGTGAATTCGGTGTATTGTCGAGTTTCCTGCGAAGTGGACGGGCAGACGGAGGAGGTCCTCGAGCCAAGATTCCCCTTGTTCTGGACGGAAGAACACTTCAAAAAGGGGACGGACAGCTACAAAGTCAGTCCTGGCCATTTGGACGAGGAGGATCGCCTGGCTTATGAGAGAATAGTCGCTTTCATCAACGGGTTTAATAAAGCCAAGGACGTGACGATGGATGGAGAACCCGTTCGAGGAGACGACGAGCAGGTGTTAACGAAGAGGCGTTTAATCAACACGAGGGCCCTCCTCGAGACGTTCTCCGATGAGGAATCCCTCAAGTTGCTAGGTGGTGACATCCTCTTCGACTCGCTTTTTCCTTCATGTCCTGGTTTCTGATTTACTGATGCTTATTTTCTTTTTACATGTAAGATGTCGACTGCCGAGGAGTGCTTCAAAAAGTTGAAGGCTACCCTCCTTTCGAGGAAGGGAGGTAAAGGCCGCATCGAGCAGATCCGTACGCTAGACTCCGTTACCACCCCGACAACCGGGGGTTCTTCTGGCTCTCACTAGGACAGTGATTCTCCCAGCATTCAGGGCTTCCTGAAGAGGCAGCGGGTTAAAGATCAAGTGGATGTCGACCTTACTGAGAACGAGAGTCCCCCTGCTGTAAAATTTGTGCTCCCGCCTTGTCATTCGAGGCCGAACTTCTTCATGGGGAATAATTCCCTATGCGTGGGTGCCCCCGAAGCTCAGGCCATCTTAGGCGTCGACAGGGTTTTCCAGAGAAGGGCGCTGGTGGAGGATGTGTCCGCGGTGATGCGGTTTTGCGCGGCTGCCTTGGTTCTGAACGACGAGGCGTGCCCCGAAGATGAGCTGAACAAATTGCGAGAGAGTTTCAGGTCCATCTCAGCCAAAATGGAGAAGGTGGACAAGGAGCTGGCTGACTGCTAAAGCCAGAACCAGGCCCAGGTCGAGCTTCAAGGGAAGGTGGAGGAAAGGTTGAAGAATGCTGAGGAGGAGCGGAAATGTCTCTTGGCGAGGGACGTCGAGTTTGAAGAGGAGAGGAGTCGTCTCTTGGCCAGGAACGCCGAGTTGGAGGAGGTTGTCTGCCCGGCTGATGAGGAAACCAAGGAAGATAGGTTACTAACTTCACGGGAAGCACTGATAGCGAAGCTCCGGGAAGCCGAGCAAGACAACCTCGAGGCGGCTGACATAGATTTCAGGAATTCCGTGCAGCAGCTTCAAGTTCTCAACCCCAACCTCATAACCGAAGGGACTGACCCCGACTACGAGGTGGTCGACGGTCGGATCGTGCAGCCCAAAGAGACCGTCGCTGAGTAGGTTTTTCATTTTGTTTGGCCTGCGAGCCATTTTATTTATTTTTTATACTTATGCCCTGCCTGCGTGCCAGGGGCTTTTTTTTTACACTTGTTTGTAACATCTGTACAATGGGCTTCTGCCCGCTTCAATGCCTTTTTGTTTATCTGCTCGTATATGTTTTCAATTGTGTGTGATGTTATTGCATTTGCTATGCTTCGTTTGATTTTGTCCAAGTAATAGAGATTTCTATACTTTGCTTATTTTTGTCTAAGTAATGAAGACTTTGGGGATTTGCTCGACTTTGATAGTCCCTGACCGCGTGGAGAGCTGGCCGGGTGGTCGGATGCGTATTCCGACCTTCAACGAGGCTAAGAGCTCAGTCGAGGTCTTAGCTTCATGGCGTGAACTTCCCATCGCGAGCTGGGTGTTCTACCTAACTGGTACAACGACGGTGGAGTTCGATCGAGATTTCCTTGTCGGACCAAAAGTCCTCGTGTACATACAACGCGACCTTTGATCATCGTGTTCTGTATAGGAGAGTCGCGCTCGTACCCTAGTACGTCCCCGTAATCGCGGTGCTAGTGTGCCGCGGGCAGTGTTTAACTGTAGTACTGTTTGAGCTTCTCAGCGATCCATGGTCGAGCAAGTTCTTCCCCGTGCAGATTTTCGAGGAAGTAGGCTCTTGTCCCCGTTTTCGTGCGGATGCGGTACGGGCCTTCCCAGTTCGCGGCGAGTTTTCCTTCTCGCGAGTCTTTCTGGTTCCTTCATAGGACGAGGGTGCCTACCTAAAAATCATGCTTGATAACTTTGTCGTTATAACGTAAAGTTATTTTCTGTTTAAGTGAAGCTTCTCGGAGAGAAGCGCCCGAACGTGTCTCCTCGACGAAGTCGAGTTCTTGCCTCAGGGCTTCGTTGTTCGCGTCCCCATCAAGGGGGGCTTCTATCCTCCTCGAGGGTTCCCTGATTTCCATGGGGATCACCGCTTCCGTTCCGTAGGTCAGACGAAAAGGGGTCTCCCCGGTCGTGGAATGTGGGGTTGTTCGGTAGGCCCAGAGGACGCTGTGAAGCTCCTCGACCCACCATTGTTTGGTATCGCCTAATCGACGTTTTAATCCTTGGAGGATTACTCTGTTCACCGTTTTGGCCTGCCCGTTCATTTGAGGGTGCTCGACCGACGTGAAGTGCTGCTTCGTGCCTAGTTTGGTGACGAAGTCTTGGAAGTTCTTGTCGGTGAACTGTGTTCCGTTATCGGTGACAATAGCTTGAGGCACGCCGAATCGGGCGAGGATGTTTCTTTTATAAAAATGCAGTATGTTGAAGGCCGTGATTTTGGCCAATGCTTCCGCCTCGATCCACTTCGTGAAGTAGTCCACCCCGATGATGAGGTATTTATTTTGATATGATCCTATGACGAAGGGTCCAAGGATGTCCATTCCCCACCATGCAAATGGCCACGGGTAGGAGGAACGAGGTGCATGTCCCCGTGTCGCTGGCATCTATCGCACTTCTTGACGTGTTCCTTGGCGTCCTGTTGCATGGTGGGCCAGTAATACCCTGCTCGAAGCGCCTTACGGGCTAACGATCGCCCGCCGAGGTGCTGTGCGTTGATTCCCTCGTGGATTTCTTAGAGGATGCCGGAGACCTTGGTCTCCTCGATGCACCTGAGGAGGGGGATAGAAAACCCTCGCCGGTATAGCTTGTCCTCGACTATCGTGTATGAGCATGCCCGCCGCTTGACCATTCCTACTTCTTTGGGATCTTCGGGCAGTTTGCCCGTCGTGAGGTACTCGTATACGGGGGTCATCTAGTAATTGCTTTCACCAATGGCATTTATGTCCGCCACCGGAGCGGGTTTGTCGATGGTCGGACGGGAGAGCACTTCTTGTATGACGGATTTGTTCCTGCCTTTCTTCTTCGTGCTTACCAATTTGGACAAGACATTTGCTCGGGCATTGTGCTCGCGAGGGATGTGAGTTACTTCCGCGGAGGTGAACTTTTTGATCTTTTCTTTCACCAAGGTCAAGTATTCGATGAGGTTGTCGTTCTTGGCCTGGTACTCTCCTCGGACTTGCGAGGCCATGAGCTGGGAGTCGGTGAAGATTTTGACCTCCTTGGCGCCGAGGTCCTCGGCCAGCCGAAGTCCGGTGAGGAAAGCCTCGTACTCTGCTTGGTTGTTCGACGTCGAGAAGGATAGTTCGAGGGATACCTTGATCAGGATGCCTTCCTCGTTTTCGAGGATGATGCCCGCTCCGCTTCCCTTCGGGCTGGATACTCCGTCGACATAGATCGTCCATTTTTGGGATTCGTTGGTCGAAGGTTCCGGGACGGTCATCTCTGCCACAAAGTCGGCCAATACCTGAGCCTTCAGGGCTTTCCTTCCCTCGTATTGGATGTCAAACTCGGCGAGTTTGAGTGACCAACTGAGCATCCTCCCCGCCATATCCGGTCGTCCGAGAAGTTGCCTTATAGGCTGTTCGGTCCTTACGACAACAGTGTGGGCAGGAAGTAGTGGCGTAGCCTCCTGGCCGAGGTGACGAGGGCCAAGGCGACTTTCTCTATCTGCTGATACCTGAGCTCGGGGCCTTGGAGGGCTTTGCTCGTGAAGTAAATTGATTTCTGCCCGTCTGGGGTTTCCCGAATGAGGACGGCGCTGACTGCTTCACTCGTGATTGCGAGATACAAGAAAAGTGTCTCCCCGCTCTCAGGCCGTGAGAGGACCGGGGGTTGGGGTAGGACTTGTTTTAGGTGGAGGAGCGTCTGCTCGCATTCTTCGCTCCATTCAAACATCACTTTTTGTCGAAGAAGTTTGAAAAATGGGAGTGCATACTGCGCAGACTTGGCGACGAAGCGGGAGAGGGCGGTGAGCATCCCGTTCAATGATTGTATTGACTTCTTTGAGTCCGGAGTAGGGGTCTCAGAAAAAGCTCTACACTTGTTGGGGTTGGCTTCGATTCCTCGCTTTGTGAGGTAGAAGCCGAGGAACTTACCTGCCCGAATGCCGAAGGTGCATTTGTTGGGGTTGAACCTCATGCGGCATTTCCTCGCTGTGTCGAACACCTTCTTGAGGTGCACGGCGTGGTCGACTTCTTCCGCGGACTTGACGATCATGTCGTCCATATAGACCTCGAGCATGTCTCCGATTTCAGCCTGAAAAACCTTGTTCATCATCCGTTGGTAGGTCGCACCGGCGTTCTTCAGGCCGAAGGGCATTACGTTGTAGTAGTAATTGCCCGACTCGGTCATGAAAGTCGTGTGCTGTTTGTTGACCTTATCCATGGGAATTTGGTTGTATCCTGAGTAGGCTTCCATGAAGGATAATAGTGTGTAACCTGCAGAATTATCGACCAACTGTTCGATGTTAGGCAAAGGATAGTAGTCTTTTGGGCAAGCCCGGTTAAGATCAGTATAATCAACACACATCCTCCATTTTCCATTATTCTTTTTGACGAGTACAACGTTGGACAGCCAGGTTGTGTACCTGACCTCCGAAATAAAATTCGCCTCTAGGAGGTCTTTTACAGCTTTTTCAGCAGCCTCCGCTTTTTCGGGGGACTACTTATGCCTACGTTGAGCTATGGCCCTAGCGGCAGGGTCTACTGCAAGCTGATGGCAAGCCACCTCGGGGTCAAGGCCAGGCATCTCGGAGGCGCTCCATGAGAATAGGCCAGCGTTCTCCCGCAGACATACCTTCAGCTGTTCCTTCGCCAGGTCCGGGATCCCAGTGCCAATCTTCACGTTACGGTCTGGATCGTCCCCGAGGGGCACAAGCTCGAAGTCTCCGTCTGGGATGGGGCGCGTTGGGTGGAGAGGTCGCCCTTTGTTTTCCGCCTAGAGGTCGAGGTCTTCTGCTCCGTCTTCATCGGGTTCGCCCGGGAACCTGCTGTCGAGTTCGACCGCGTTGACGCGCGGGAGAGGTATATGTTCGGTGTCCGGGGGTGGCTTTGCTACGGTCTTGGGTTTGGCGCCGATGGAACTCATGCCTTTGATGGCAGCGTCGAAGCACCTTCTGGCCGCGTCTATGTCCCAGTGCATCATAACTACCCATCCCCTGGCCGTGTAGTACTTCATTTTGAGGTGGACCATTGATGGCACTGCTGTAAGTTCGGCTAGGGTGGTCCTCCCGAGGATGCACTTGTAGAGGGATGGACATTTGACCACCAGGAACTGGGTCTTCACCTGTCGGGCAGTGTCTTTGGCCCGAATGTGACCATCAGCTCAACTTAACCCCATGGTCTGGTGGTGGTTCCATTGAATCCCTGCAGATCTGAACCGATGTATGAGGTTAGGTGTCTCTCATCGAGCTGGAGAGTCCCGGATAGACAGGCATACATGATATCGACCGAACTTCCCTGGTCGACGAGGATCCTTTGAACGTCAAAATTTGCCATCTAGGCCCTGACCAGGAGGGGGATAGTGGCGTTGGGCGCTCCACCGGGGAGTTCTTTGAGGTAGAAGGTGATAGGGTTTGATTTCCCTTGCACCTTCTCGAGAGTAATTGTCTTCGCCGACGTTGCGGACTCCAGCTCGTCAAATTTCTGTTTGATTGACCCGACGGACAACTTCTCATAACCACCCCCGGAGATGACCATTGCCTTGGGGAAGCCTTCCCAGGTGCTACGGGTAGCGACGGGGTCCTCGTCGTGGAAGTTCGCCCACATGTTGTGAACTGCTTCCCGGCCCTCAATGTCCCCGGGGACAAAAAAGTATTTGGGTCGAGTGACACTGAGGGCAACCTAAAGCCGACTCTCGTCGGGAGGAGGCGTCGTCTCCTCGATGTTCTGGGCTTCCCGGGAGCTGGGACGAGGAGTATCATTCTTCTGGGAGTATTTCTTTAAGTGCCCTTCCTTGATCAGGATCTCTATTGCATCTTTGAGATGGATGCAGTCTTCTGTGACATGTCCGTGGCTCCGGTGGAACGTGCAGTACTTCGACTTGTCCGTGTTTGATTTGGGGGTAGTCGGCTTCGGAAAACGGACGCCTCCTTTCATAAATTCTAGGTTCTGGCACTCGAAGAGGATTCGCGCGCGGGGACTGTTGAGCGGGGTATATTCTGTGAACCGGCCAGCTGGTCCGCGTGGTTCACGATGATCACGGGGGCGATTTTCTTTATTTCGTTCTCCTCCTCGTCGGGGAGGAGAGTCTTCATCTTTGTGGCCGTGGAGGCCTTACTTGCGTCTCGACTCAAGGGCGATCTGCGTTGCCTCCGACTCCTCGAGCTCGATGTACGACTGAGCTTGTTGGAGGAGGTCCTCCAGACGGCGGGGTCTGTGGAGGCCCACGGATTTGGCCAAATCAGATCCAAAACGTAGTCCATGGATGATTAAATACTTCTTCATGTCGTCTGTCGTATGGACCTCGACAGCTTCTCTGTTGAATCTCTCAATGTAGTTCTGGAGAGATTCGTTCTTCCCCTGGAAGATACTTTCTAGGGCAGCCTCCGTCTTCGGGTGTCGACGAGACACGGTAAAGTGTTTGGTGAAGCGTTGTCTAAGTTACTTCCAGGATGTGATCGACCCGGGTGCCAGACCCTTGTACCAAGTCATGGCGCCCTTCCGCAATTTGGTGGGGAAAAGCCTGCACTATATGGCTCCCCTGACGTTTCTGAAGTCGAGCATGGCTTCAAAACTTTCGACGTGATCGTCGGGGTCGGCCAGGCCGTCGTAGGTCCCCAGTGGCGGGGGTTTCTCCATGCCCGTAGGAATTGGGGCGTTCATGATCTCCCATGATAAAGGGGTCCTCTGGTCGTCGTCGTCGTTTTCGGCCGGGGACCTCGAAGGGGATCGATGGTGCCGTGGAGGGTAATTCCTCGAACGGTTCCTCGGTCTCTCCTCGGTGGTTTTGGACTTCTTGGTAGTTACGGAGGGCCTGGGTTCCTTTCGAGGCGGGGAACTAAGGCGCTTCTAGGAGATCGCTGGCTGGAAGCGTTCAAGGCGTGGCCAACGGCCCTCGCGCACCGGCGAGGGGGTTCGAGATTCCTCGGAAGGAGTCCTTCGCGGGGAAGGAGAGCGACGAGGTGAGGGTGGGCGAAGATGTCTTCGCGGGGAAGATTGTCGTGTCCGCCCTCGCTCCAGTGCTTCAATTCGGGTATTCTGGTGTCCGATCAGCTGATTGGTCTGATTGATCAAGGGAAATAGGGCCACGGTGCTTGAATCTGCATTGGGCGGAGGAGCAATTGGCTGAAAGATGGCTTGCTGGTCATCTTGGCATGCGGCGTCGTAAGCCATGTCTTGGGAGTCTGGGGAGGCTGTATGCCCGTCTCTTACGTCGTCTTCATCGACGTTGAGGGTCGCAGCGTCCTCACGGTGGTTTCCGTTCTCGAGTTGTGCGAGGACGGTGTCTAGAGCTTTGTTAGCAAATGGGTTGTTGGCCATGCTGGTGATGTAAGAGAGGATTGCTTTGGTTTATCGAGGGAAAAATAGGGAAGCAAAGGGTCCCCACAGTCGGCGCCACCGATTGTACCTGTATCAGACAGTATTTGGTGGCTAGCAACATCTTGTGGACTTCAGCTCGGTGAGGTTGAAAGACGGCGGGGGGTGTACCTGCAAGGTACTCGACGCTCAAGTAAGGCAAAGGTCACAAGTAAAAGAAAGTACAAGGTTAGAGTGTATGAGAGTGTGTAACCTGACCCTCTCAAGTAAGAGGGTATTTATAGAGAGCCCCCAGCGCGGGGCCAACTGTTACTTGCATTGGGCTGGATTGCCAGGCCCAATCCAAGTAACTGACAGGGCTTACGTGGCATAGTGAAGACCATCACGTGGTCTTCGCCCTGGGGTAACCGTTCCTAGATCTCCGGAATTAGGGCAGACCGATTCCATCGGGAGTGGGTAGTTACATGAGAACGTGTCCTCGTGGGGAGGAGTCTTGCGTGTCGGGGAGAGACGTGTCCTCGCGGGGAGGACTTATGTGCAGAAGGAGATGGCTCCTCTTGGGGAGAAGCACTTGAGTGTCGAAGAGGAATGAGCCCGGGGAGGCTTAGCGCCTATGCCCGATGTTCTATGCCCGACACAGTTGAGGTGGGGCATGTGCTCGATATTGGTCGTGCTAAGAGGCCCTTGTTGGGCCATCCCAGGACGTGTGGGTTGGGCCTGCTCGATTGAGGGGTAGACCCCGACCCAGTCCAGAACATTATCCTTTCCAGAAGTCGATTAATCTGAAGCAACTCTCCGAGGTTCACAATATTGGGGCAGTTCATCTCAAACCATCATGGTACAGAAGTTCCAAGTTTCCTTTCGAGGCAGATTTCTATCGAGATCCCAAAGGCTGGGGCAAGACCGGCAACAAAGGAATGTTTCATATCCATTCTTTCAGAGCTATTCAGGCAAGTTCTGTCAACCTTCGAGTTCAAGACGAATGTCAGGAAGTCATGTTAACCATTCCCTAAATTTTCAACCAAAACTCTTGTAGTCAGACAAGAAACTTTCCAATGTCAGTCGTACCTGACCCACCTCGAAGCCACCGGTTGAGCCGTCATATCATTGCATTAATCATCGTCGCATATCATTCGTCTAGCATAGCATCGCATGAAGCCTTATATAACCGAACAGAAAATCCATAGCCCAACCTTGCTTGGCATCCTTCCAAAGCCCAACCTTGCTTGGCATTCTTCCAAAGCCCAAACTTGCTTGGCATCCTTCCAAAGCCCACTTTGATGGCATCTTCCAAAATCCTAAAGCCCAGTCCCTATTGGTATCCCCTTCAAAGCAAAGCCTAATCTATGTTGGCAACCACCAGAAGCCCAACCTTGCTTGGAACCTCATCCAAAGCCCAATCCCTATTGGCACCTCACTCAAATCCAATCCCCATTGGTACTCTAGAAAAATTTCACCTTCGAAAATCAATCACCATCAGGTTTCACCTATCTTTACCAGCAAAGTCCAATCATACTTGGCACATCCTTCTTTTCCTAGTAGCCTGAGCATACATCGGTATTTCTACATGTAGTAATCATTGCATCCTCAAAACTTGTAGCATTTCCATTTTGATATGGAGCATTACGCCATGGAAAGAAAATTCAAACATATGCATGCGGAGCATAAGCCAGATTTGGTACCTTGCGCAGAAGCCAAAATTAACTTTCAGTAAAGACAGTGACATATCCTCAGAGAATGCCAAGCCATTCCCAAGCAGACATTTCAATCAATTCCTCTGCTTACATTCCTTCAGGGTCGTAGATCATACGTCGATCTTGCCCTCGATCAGTCCTCGTCCATCAACCATTTGATGACGACATTCCAAAAGCAGGTTTTCTTTCCGTCAACTCTTTGACAACGTGTTCTGTAAAACAGCAGTTCTTTCCGTCAACTCTTTGACGATGTGTTCCTTCGGTCAGATTTTCTTTCCGTCAACTCTTTGACGATGTGTTTCTTCGGTCAGGCTTTTCTTTCCGTCAATCCTCTAACAATGTGTCCCTTCGGACGGGTTTTCAAAATTTTCTTCCCGTTAACCCTTTGACGTGATGTTTTTTCATACAGGTTTCCTTCCCGTCAACTCTTTGATGATGTGTCTCTTCGGTGAAGTTTTTTTTCTATTCCGTCAACCCTTTGACGATGTCAGTTTCCTTTTCGCCAACCCCTTGGCGATGTCCAGTTCTTTCTGTCAACCCTTTGACGAAGTGATGCTTTCTTGCCATCAACTCTTTGATAACGACATTTTGGATGTTATCTTTTTGTCAACCCTTTGACGATGTGTTTCATTGGACAATTTCCTTCCTGTCAACCCTTTAACGATGTCAGATTCTTTCCATCAACTTTTTGATGAGTGAAACCGGTGTTTTTCATGATCCCTAACTTTAGGTAACACCCCTTGGTCTTTGTTCACCTTTTATTCCCCAGTGAAGTTGCCAATGAATTCATTCATCTTACTTGTACTCCTCTGCAGAGTTGTCTGTTTAGGCTTCTCTTTTCCCCAGCGGAGTCATCTTTGTAGATCTATTAATTCTACTAACCCTTCAGTTGTGAGTCCGCCTTTGATCGACAAACCTCTTTTCTAAGGCCATGTTCAGATGGCACCCTTCGGTTGTGAGTCCACCTTTGGCCGGCAAACCTCTTTTCTAAGCCCATGTTCAGATGGCACCCTTCGGTTGTGAGTCCGCCTCCGGTCAGCATTCCTTGTTGAAAATTCATGGTCAAATTGCACTCTTGTGATGTGAGTCCGTCTCCTGCCAGTATTCCCTCTTTTACTCTCCTTCGTTGTGATGTGAGTCCGCCTCCGGTCGGTTTTCCTTCGTTTATTCTTCGATTTTGAGTCCACCTCCGACCAACATCCATTTCAAGTACTCTTTCGAGTGACACCTGCATTTTGAGTCCACCTTAGGTTGGCAAACACTTTATTGTATATCTCCCCACAGTTTACAAATTTTCGGGTTCTTTTTGTATTCAATCACCTTCTACCTTGAACGTCTAAAAGTCGTTTCCATCATCCCTTCCGGTTTAAGTCGATTGAATAGGGGCAGCTATAGCACCCCAAAATTTATCCTCACTTTTTCTAACTTTTTATGGCTTGTGCTCCGCATTCATATGCATTTTTCATTAGGTCATAATTCATAATCATACATTGCATTGGTCTTCTAAGACAGGGGATCAAATGATTTTCTTGTTACTCACGTTGGTCCTAGTCAGAGAAGATTCAGTCGGCTCCTACTTCAGTCAAGTCGAAACAAGGGTTGAATTCACGTTATCATGATTATCTCCTTATTAAGAGGTTCACCAAACTCCAAGGTTTTTCCCATCCAGAGGGGTCAAACCATTATGTGGGCTTAGATAATGTATAACATCCTATTGGTGGAAATGCAGAGGAACGACATTCATCTGGTATGTATCGTGATCATATTTCTTACAGCCCTAAGTCGGGGAACATTTTGTTAATACAAACAAGCAGTCTGCTTCATCAATTGGTTTTGGTTCACATGGTTTTTCTCATGTTGGCTCTCCACAAAAACCTAAGCAAAAATGCCATGTCAAATACATCAGCAGAATTGCAGTATTTGGTTGATTCTGCAATCAGAGGAAAACCTGAAGTGTAGCGTGCGATTTTTGTCGTTGACGTGACCACCTTACCGCAATGGTTGGAATTGGGTGCTACTTTCTAATTTCTTATTTACCCTATGAAGCTGGAAAGGAAAGGGAAGCTATCTAAAACTAACCTTGCATGCAAATGTTTTCTTTAACAAATGGGGAGTTGTCAATTACCCAGCGTATATATGGTTATCCATAAATCGTTTAGAATTTTCTTCTGTTATCTACTTACTGGTGTTTATCTGTCCTAAATTTGGGAAAGTTTCTCCTTTGGGAAAGTTGAGAGAGTATTTTTGTTGTTTTTCGGGTTTTTCGACGTTTTTGTGAAGGTACTGGACCTAAAGATTTTGTTATGTGTGCTTGCTAAGATTTCGTAATCTTATGCCTACGTATTCCCGTAAAGATAACAGGGAAATCAGAGCAATCGTAGTTCCTCCTATTCTATGGGAGGAAATATGTTTGGTGTCTTGTTCAAAGCCCAATATTGAAGCTAGACGAGTATTTGTGTCTTGTTCAAAACCCAAGATTGAAGCTAAATGGGTATTTGAGAGAGAATTTGTCATCTCTAAAGGGAGATATCTCACCTGTTTATCACAGTTGTTGAAGGATTGGTTATAAAGGAGAATTACTTTAACTGGAATGTATGGAATCCAGCAATGCCATAATTTCCTTTATAAGGGATTTATCCTGAAGGAGAAAAATTTAACTCAGTGTAGAGCAATGCCATTTTTCCTTAGGAGTCTTCCATTCTAAGAGAGGGACATTGGCTTGGGTGTAAATAATCCAGAGGCTTGCCACATACAGCAATTAGATGAAAGAAGGGGTTTACCAGGATAAGAGATGGACTACAGCTTGGATTGTTGAATCAACAAGTGTGCCACTTACAGCAGTTATCTGGGATTAGGGTTTTTTTATTGTCTGTTTTGATGTGTGATTGTACAGAGAAATGTCTTCCTACAGAGAGATTTTTTATTTCCTCTGAGGGGTGTTGATTTTTGTGTGCCTTGATCAAAGCCCAAGGTTGAAGCTAAAAGGTTGACTCTACTAGGGAGTTTTATATCTGTCTTGTAAAAAGCCCAAGATTGAGGCTGAAAAGAGATTGAATCTTCTTAGGGAGATCATTATACAAAGCCTAAGAGGAGGCTAGAAGGAATTGACTCTTTCGGGGCATATTTTGTCTGTCTTGTACAAAGCCCAAGATTGAGGCTAAAAAGAATTGACTCCACTGGGGAGAGGTTTTATATGTGTCTTGTACAAAGCCCAGGATTGAGGCTAAAAGGGATTTTGACTGACTCACTGGAGAGATGGTCATTATACAAAGCCTAAGAGGAGGCTGGTTGGGAAATTTCTTATATGAAGCCTAAGAGGAGGCTAGCTTTTGCTGAGGATTATTGAGATCCAGAGACAGATCAAAATTGGGTCATCAATTCTTCCAGATGGTTTATTGATAGTAATTTGACCCTAGCTGGGGAAATTTAAAGTGAGAGTTTTAAGATTGAGTTTTTTAGCCTTTGGAGGTTTTAACTCTGTTGGAAATTGATGAAATGATCAGGGTCTTTCCTGTGTTTTTAGTAAACTTGAGGGTTTCTTTGAGATCCAAGAGGAGATGAGACTGTCCAAGTTGACTGGTATGAGAAGGTTGATCTTTGCATGATGCCCAAAAGGAGGCTGATGTTTTAAGGGATGAGAATCAACCCTAAATTGTTCTGATGTTTTGAGATTCTGACTCTCTAGAGGATTGACCTATCAAAGGATGACTAAGTTATGTCCTATACCTGTAGGAGGTCTTTGGGTTCTTGTACTAAGCCCAAGTGGAGGCTGAGAACTTCTAAGAAGCCTGAGGGTCATTGTACAAAGCCCAAGAGAAGGCTGGGGATGCTTTTAGGAAGCCTGTGGGTCCAAACCTAAGAAAAGTTCAAGAAAGGTTTCACCGGGAATAATCCTTTCTTTAGTGAACAGTTCTAGGGTTTGAAGAAATTCAAAAGTGGTTTCACCGGGAATTAATCCTCTTTGGGAGAAGTGAATTTCTTGTACAGATTTCTAAATTGTGACAGTCTTGAGAAAAGTTTCATCGGGAATAATGCCTTTCTCTGTTCCATATTGTATAAGCCCAAGAGGAGGCAAGACTGTATCTGGAATTTCCTATGGGGAACTAGTTTTGACTGTGTTGAAAGAGTGACCACTGGCTTGATCTAATCCTAGACTTAATTGTCGGGGGAAACTCTATACCAACATATATATATATATATATATATATATATATATATATATATATATATATATACACATAGATGAAATACATAACAAGTATGTGTAGAAGAAAAAGTGGAACTTACAGGTGTGCAAGCTTCCAGTATTATAAACACAACTGTATGGTTAGTTATTCAAGAAATTGAAGAAAGTTTTGATAACAACTATGAACTTGAATCTAAATCAAAAGGAAAGTTGTTTTTTAAAAGGAAGTTTGGGGCTTATACTCAAGGAGAGGCCCAGATAATTTTTTTTGAAAAGGCGACGATCGCGTCGTAGTTTTGAAAACCACAGAGGGACTTATACAATGACTGAGACCCAAATTTATTGTATTTACAAAAGAGGTGGGTCTTACACTCTATTAGAGGCCCATGAGTTTATTTTTATACAAGAGATGGGGCTTACAAGTCAAGGAGAGGGCCAGATAAAAAACAATGATCGCACCGTTATTTTGAAAACTATATTAGGACTTATGCAATGACTGAGGCCCAAGAAATTTATGTACAAAGGGGGGTTGGGTCTTACACTCAATTAGAGGCCCAAAAATGTTTAAAAAAGAAGGAAAATTGGGACTTACAACAAAAGGGGAGCCCAGAATTAAAATTGTTTGAAAACGGCGATCGCGCCGAGATTTTTAAAATCGTATCGGGACTTATACAATGACTGAGGCCCAAGTGGTTTTGTGTGACAAAGGATAGGTCTTACACTCTATTAGAGGCCCAAAAGTGTTTTAAAAATGTTTGTGAGGGTGAATATAACCAAAACCCTAATTTGATTGAAAAGTATATTTAATTTGAATAAAAAAACATTTTAAATGATCAAAATTATCCAACATGTGTGAAAATTAAATTGTGATTTTGGATAAATGTTTAAAAAATCATGTTTAATCACATAAAAGATTAAAATTCATTTGAAATGAAAAGATCAAAGTGAGAATTTCATTTTAAAATGTTTAAAAACAAATAAAAAATGAAATTAATTACAAAAATTCTAACCATATTAAATAAATAATATAAATTGGATTTTTTTGCAAAATAAAATAATTTAACATTTTTGTAACTTTAAAAAAAAGAACCAATAGAAAACGATAAAAATATGAGATAAAAATTAATTTTTGAAATCAATTAAATAAACTATAAAAAATTCAAAAATTTGAAAATTTGAAAAAGGGCGCCAAGAACACTTGTTCTTGCCCGCGTGTCCTGTTTTGCCCAAATTTGCATTTTCTCACTTTTCTCTCTGATTACCCAATGGTTTTGCACGATTCAAACACCAATCTCACTCGTTTTTGAACAAGGATCACAACCATATAGATTAATTGCATTTATATTAAGTATGAAGTGAGAAATCAGAGAATAAACTCAAGAACCCTAATTTCAGCATGAACACTATGAAATTCCATACACGATTCATACATAGCAATTGATTGAGGGTTATCACTCTATATACACGTAGAAACAAGATGGTAACTCAAAAGTTCATTTATGATGCATGTAATATGGAGTTTGAAGGCTTCAGGCTTACCTCTTACATATGGTGATCGAATTCTATGTTGGAGGTGTTACAGATGTTGTGTAATGATCTAGACAGCTCCAATGGACCTCAAGTAATGTGTTTGAAAGCTTGGAATGGATTGAATCAGCCCAGAACTTGTTGTGGCACCTCAACGGTAAACAGACCAAAAACTTGAGCAAATGGATGGTGAATTTGTGATTCAGAGGTTCCAGATGTGTTTCAAGGCCATGGATCACTCATATATGATGTATATGAGGTGTTGGCATGATTGGTTTGGTTTGAATTGCTTCATATTTCCAAATTTGATAGTGACTTGAAAAAGAAGGAAAATCTGGTTTTTTTAGAGTGATTTTGAGGAAAGCATAAGTTTGGGTGCTTTGGTGTTCTCAAACTAATCACAATTGATGTCTATTTATAGTGCAACAAGTTTGTTTTGGCATCAATAGTGTATGGAGGCTTAGACAGTCCCTTGGCCAATGGTGATCAAATGGAATCTCAAGTCTCCTCTAGCCATTGACTTGAGGTTAGGGCACAGGCTCTGTGTTCTTTGGTTCAGAGACAAGGCTTGACTCAATTTAGTCAGCAATGTCTTGATGCTTGCCACCTTGTGAATCCATTGAATGCATTGAAACAAAATTGAAGTCTTTGAGATTCTTAGTCTTTTTAGGGGTCACATAACTATATGTAGATCCTTGGACTTGGGAGGCTTGTGGATCAGATATTGTCCCTTAGATGTTATCCCTTGAGGTGTCCAAATGGATTACAAGACTTGTAATTTTCTAATTTATCCAACTCGAGCAAAATGCCCAAATCTGTCTTGTAAAAATCAGTTTTGAATGACCAACTTTCAATGGATGTAGCTCTTAGCTTAAGTTGAATTAGAAGGAGTTCTTGTACTTTTTGGGAAGCCCTTATGACATACTCTAACTTTGATGTCTAACATTGGTCTTGGTTCAGCATGGATCAAGGTGAAAATGGCCTCAAAGTTTGGAAAAAACGAAACAGATTCTGACTTGTTGAAAATTTCACTAAGTGTTGGAAAAAGTGGTCATTTTCACTTTTTGTGATTTTGATCAATCCATAACTCAAAATCCATGAGGATTTGGAATGAGATGTAGTTGACACATTTGAATTATGTCATGTGAATTTCATTTGAGCTTTGGATGGGAGAAAAAGACCATGTGGTTTAGGAGTTATGACCTCGCAAAGTTGGTACCAAATCACTTTTGTCCCATAACTTAGAAAAAATTTAGTTTCTTATGGTTGCCCCTTTTGCAAGAAACCACACTTTTCTTGATTTTTTTTGATGAATGATGATCAAAACCATATATTAACATTGTTTTTTACTTAGGGGAACCATTTTTGTGAAAAATTCCAAAAAGTCAAACTTGATTTTAGGCACAGTTGACTTTTTGTCAAATGAATTCCAAACTGTGTGATCCTCTATGAAATCAAGTTGTTGACCTAATTCAAACCTAATGGATGGATTCCATAGGTGTTTTAGGGTGTCTTGAACCATGTCCCAAGGTTTGAGAACATGTCTTGGTCAAAAGTCAAAGATACAGTTGACTTTTTCTTCAAAACCCTAATTGTGGTCCTGATGAAATTGAAACTTGTGGATCAAGATTCTGGGGTCAATCCATTATTGTAAATGGACCAATGTGGTGTATTTGAGGCCCTCAAATCATGTCTTGTGGTCTTGGTTTATGCCTTGCCTCAAAAGTCAACTTAGGGGTGAATTAGGTCAAGAAACCTTAATTCCTGATTTTTTAGGAATGATTCCCCTAAGGTTGTTTTGACTTGATGAGTGGATCCATGTGGTCCCTTTGAGCATCTTGGGTCATGCCTTGAAGTATTGGCTCATGCCCAAATGAAAATTTTCATCTGGAGGCCTTGATCGATCGAAACCCTAATTTGGTGACACTGTCGATCTTGAGGCTTGATCCACTTGGAATGTTGCACTCTTGTGCTTGATTATTGATGTGGGAGACCTCTTGGTCCTTTATAGGTGTTTGAGAGGCTAGACAAGTTGAAGATCATGTCAATTTTTTATTGATCCTTTGTCTAAGTGCTCTGGGAGGGCATAAAACCCTAATTCTTGATTGTAGTGAATGCTCAATAATCCTTGAGGAGATTGATGAGGCATGATGGTACATCCATATTATGGTGATGATTCTCACAATGATGGGAAATCTTGGTGGTCAAAATTTGGGGTATGACAGATGCCCCTATTTAATCTTCTCGGACCTGAAGGTGTGAATGGTGAAGATATTCGGACATTCAGGGTGCAAGAGGATTAAATATCGGAATACCCAAAATTTTGAAGGTGGTTATGAATGGCGGTTTGCTCATCCATCTTCTTTTGCTAAGCAGTATTATTTAGAAAAGGGTAAAACTTCCCCTCGATCTTGATTTTTGGCCACGGAACTGGTCTTAGCTTCTTTTGAAATAAACTTCCCCTCGGTCTTGCTCTTCAGCCACTGAACTGGTTTTAGTTTCTTTTGAAATAAACCTCCCCTCGATCCTGGTCTTCAGCCACGAAACTGGTCTTAGTTTCTTTTGAAATAAACTTCCCCTCGATCCTGGTCTTCAGCCACGGAACTGGTCTTAGTTTCTTTTGAAATAAACCTCCCCTCGATCCTGGTCTTCAGGCATGAAACTGGTCTTAGTTTCTTTTGAAATAAACCTCCCCTCGATCCTGGTCTTCAGCCACAGAACTGGTCTCAGTTTCTTTGGAAATAAATTTCCCCTCGATCCTGGTCTTCAGCCACAGAACTGGTCTTAGTTTCTTCTTGTCGAGTTTCTTTTCTCGACAAGGAACGCTATGTGTAGCGGTATTTATCAAACTTCTCGCTGAGTTTTTACCGGGGGACCCCATTTGATGGAAAAAAATTGAGGTCAGACTTGCTGGGGGTACCCATTTGTCTGAGCTGTAGAGATGTGCAAACTTCTCTGTTGGAGATGCCATTTGTTGACTCTACTGGGGAAAATGAGTCTCTTGAAAGACCGCTTTTTACTTGGGATACTTTTCTTCGAGATTATTTTGGAGAAATGCCATGTGATGTGATCCAATTTTGAGGTGCTGATGACTTCATTAACATCGAAGTTTTTTGGAGAAAAACTGATGTATTGCCGAGAGTCTTTGGTTAAGAGGTATTCCCTAGGGATTTTCTTTAATCCGGGAAAGCAAAAATATCATCTTCAATGGTGAAGAGTGATGTTCCAGAAGTGTCTGCCGAATGCCTTCTTCCCTTTCATAGATTCAAGTTATCAAAGTGGTCGAGGACAAGCTCAAATCCAGATATAAACTGGGGAGAAATTGCACAGATGATACATTTCCTGACGAGGAAAAAACTGACAACCTTACTGGCGAGAGGACGTTATCACTTGGGGATGAATAACCAGAGTGATATTAATGCAACATATGTATGAATATGAATCAATTATGCATGATGTATGTATGATTATGCTGACAAAACAGACGCGACATACAGACTACTGAATGAACACGACTGGATACTCGGCCACTGCGGGGGATGAAAAGTACCATCTGTTCAAGATAGCAACCCTGTGGGGAGAAGAACCATCAGTTGGTTTTCAGAGGTAATAATTCTAGCAGGGATATCAGATAGATATTACATTTGAAACAGTTGACCCTTTATTCAGGTGCACTGGTTTAGAAGGAGTAGTTTGATTCTGCACTTTGAGGTTTAATCACTTCCGGAGAAGCCATCGATGTTCCTTTTTGATGTTCAAGGTCAAAAGGAATCGCCATCTTTATTTTAAAAGCAGAAGAAATTTTGACAAGTAAATTCATTTTTGTTTTGTTTCAAGAATCGTTGATTATGTTTAAAATGTCATTCTGTAAAGCAAAAATAACTGAGAGTTGCAAACAAAAGCATTAAGGCTCAAATTTTATTGATAGGTTGGAAATCAGCCAAGTGCGTGATACCATACAGTATTTACAAAGTTTATAAAATGGTAAGTTAAGGGAAAATGGGCTACATTGAAACATAACGACTGCTATCCTTCTACCAACTTTGAATTCTGGACATTTTGGGCTTCTGTCGAAAGTGACCTTGACTGAAGTTTTCCTGATGGATGGCATTACTACTGAGGAGTCAAACTAATCAGACGTAGTTACTTGCCATGAATCCCTAACTTTTGCCTGGATTGTCTTTTGAGATTTTCAATCCATCAGGATTTTTTTTTGCTCATGTCTCTAATTTTTGCCTAGATCGCCCTTTCGGGTTTTCAATTTACAGAGACACTTTTTTTTTATATTTAGACAAAGTATTTCTTGACTACATCAACATTCTTGGGGTAGGTAAACTCCTCTCCATCCATGGTTGTGAGTCTCAAGGCGCCGCCTGAAAAGGCTTTCTTGACCACATAGGGGCCGTCATAATTCAGAGTCCATTTTCCCCGGGAATCAGTGAGGAATGATTGTATCTTCTTGAGCACGAGGTCTCCATTTCTGAAGACACGGGGTCAGACCTTTTTGTCGAACGTTTTCTTCATTCTTTGCTGATATAACTGACCATGGCATAAGGTTGCCATTCTCTTTTCTTCGATTAGGTTCAGTTCATCGTGCCTGCTTTGACACCATTCCGCTTCTGTTAGCTTAGCTTCCATCAATACCTGGATTGATGGGATCTCTACTTCTATGGGGAGCACTGCCTCCATGCCATATACTAGAGAGAAAGGGGTTGCCCCTGTTGAAGTGCGGACAGATGTACGATAAACGTGAAGAGCAAAGGGTATCATCTCATGCCAGTCTTTGTAGGTTACAACCATATTTTGAACAATCTTCTTAATGTTCTTGTTATCCGCTTCTACCACTCCGTTCATCTTAGGTCGGTAGGGAGATGAGTTATGGTGTTCGATCTTGAACTCAGCACACAACCCTTTCATCATCTCGTTGTTTAAGTTAGATCCATTGTCAGTAATGATCTGGCTTAGAACACCATAACGGCAGATGAGATTGTTCTTGATAAAGTGAACTACCACTTGTCGAGTCACATTGGCATATGACACTGCTTCGACCCACTTGGTGAAGTAGTCAATGGCTACCAGGATGAACCGATGTCCGTTTGAAGCTTTGGGTTCAATCGTGCCAATTATGTCGATTCGCCATATAGAAAAAGGCCATGGAGAAGAAAGAACTTTGAGATGCGTTGGCGGTACATGGATTTTGTTAGTGTATATCTGACACTGGTGACACCTCCTTATGTACTTGTAGCAATCGGATTCCATTGTCAGCCAATAGTATCCTGCTCTCAAAATGTTCCTTGTCATTGTATGTTCATTAGAATGAGTGCCAAAGGATCCTTCATGAATTTCTTTCATCAACATGTTTGCTTCTTGTCTATCTACGTATCTGAGCAAAATCATGTCAAAGTTCCTTTTGTAGAGTGTATCACCGTTCAGGAAGAAGTTTCTAGCTAGTCTTTTGAGATTCTTCCTGTCTTTTCTGGATGCCCCGGGTCGGTACTCTTGTTTTTGAAGGAAGCACTTGATATCATGATACCAAGGTTTGTCATCTATGACTGCTTCAATTATGAAAATGTAAGTGGGCCTTTCAAGGCGCATTATGTTGATCTTAGGTACGTCGTTCCATTGACCTACACTAATCATGGAAGAGATAGTGGCTAGTTCATCAGCGATGTGATTTTCTTCATGAGGAATATGATGAAACTCGATTCTGTTGAAGAATGGTAATAACCTTCTCGCGTAATCTTTGTAAGGAATCAGTCCTAATTGATACATGTTCCAATCTCCTTTGATCTGATTGATAACCAGTGCTGAGTCTCCATACATATCAAAGCTTCGTATTCGACCTCGTTGTTTGTGTATTTGAACGTCAATCTGGCAGTGAAAGGAATATGGGTACCCTGAGGTGTTACGATGATTGCCCCAATTCCCTTTCCATAATTGTTGACAGCTCCGTCAAAAATTAGTCCCCATTGGAAATCTGGTTTCGGCCCTTCACTAGGTAGCGGTTCATCGCAATATTTTATTTTCAAGTACATGACATCTTCGTCTGGGAAGTCAAATCCAACTGATTCTTGATCGTCAATTGGTTGATGAGCCAAATGATCGGCTAAAATACTTCCTTTGATGACTTTTTGAGCGTGGTACTCGATTTCGTATTCTGATAACAACATCTGCCAACGGGCGACCCTCCCCGTGAGGACAGGTTTTTCAAAGACGTACTTGATCGGGTCCATTTCGGAGATTAACCAAGTAGTGTGACAAATCATATACTGGCGCAAACGTTTGGCTGCCCAAGCCAGAGCGCAGCAAGTTTTCTCGGGCATAGTGTGCCGAGTTTCATAGTCGGTGAATTTCTTGCTTAAGTAATAAATGGCAGACTTTTTTATTTTTGTCTCGTCTTGTTAGCCGAGCACACAACCCATAGAGTCTTCCAAGACTGTTAGGTAGATGATTAGTGGTCTTCCTTCCACTAGAGGAGATAGAATAGGTGGATTCAACAGATATTCTTTGATACTGTCGAAATCCTTTTAGCAGTCTTTCGTCCATACGCATCTTTGATTCTTTCTGAGTAGTTTCAAGATTAGTGTGCATGTCGTAGTCATGAGGGATATAAACCTTGAGATGTAGTTCAGACGTCCCAAAAATCCTCAGACCTGTTTTTAAGTCTTTGGTGAAGGCATTTCTTGAATGGCATTGACCTTGTCAGGATCAACCTCAATTCCTTTCTGGCTGACGATGAACCCTAAGAATTTTCCTGAGTGGACACCGAATGTGCACTTATTGGGATTCAAGCGGAGTCTGTATTTTCTCAGACGCTCGAATAACTTTGATAGGTGTGTCACATGCTCCTCTTCTATTTTGGACTTGGCAATCATGTCATCGATGTACACTTCAATCTCTTTGTGCATCATGTTGTGAAACAGAGTTGTCATGGCCCTTTTGTAGGTTGTCCCGACGTTCTTTAGACCGAACGACATTATCTTGTAACAAAAGGTGCCCCATGGGGTGATGAATGAAGTTTTCTCCATATCTTCCGACGCCATTTGGATTTGATTATAGCCCGAGAGTTCATCCATGAAGGAGAAGACTTTGAATTTTGATGTACTGTCTACCAGCATGTCTATGTGTGGTAAGGGGAAGTCATCCTTTGGACTTGCTTTGTTCAGATCCCTGTAGTCTACACACATTCTGACTTTTCCATCCTTTTTCAGAACTGGCACTATGTTGGCTAGCCATTGAGGATATTCTGCACTTCCTCCTTGATTTTGATAGCCATATCTGGATGAGTCCGTCTCAGACTTTGTTTCATCAGAGGAAATTCTAATTTCAATGGTAAATGATGTTCCACGATGCTGGTATCCAACTATGGCATGTCCTGATAGGACCAAGCGAATACATCCGGAAACTCTTTGAGAAGTTTTATCAAGCTTTCTTTGACAGTTGGATTGAGTAGTGCTTCAATCTTAACTTCTTTCTTTTCTTCCCCTTAACCCAAATTGACTGTTTCCAACAGCTCTTTGTGAGCCTCAATAGACCTTTGTTTGAGTAGTCGGGAGATCTCTTCTGGAATTTCTCCGTCCTCTTCTTCTTCAGCTTCAAATATCGGGAATTCAAAGTTGGGAGAACGCATTGGATCGTATGTTTCAACGGGGTTTAAAATAAGCAATCTGCATGACGTGATGATTCGTTTTTTAGAAAAGACAGAGAGAATGCAAGAGTGTGTGCAGTGTATTTTCTTAAAAATGCTTGTTTTTATTTTGGGTTGTTTTAGGATTACCATTTTCTGAAAAAATGAAAAGTGAAAACAGCAATGAATGCGGGAATTCAGAATGATAGTATTTATTTACGATTTGTCGATTCTTGAAATATAGCCCTATAAAACAAAACTATGTCGCTTTGGGCTAAGCGAAGAGGGACATTTACAGAAAGCTGAGCCCTATAAAAACATCTATTTCACCTGGGCAGGGTGAAAGGTTAAATAAAGACGGTAATTACTTAGACTTATGGACGACTTTCGGGACATCGACAGCAACCCAATGGCGACGAACTCCTCACTGAATCACAAAGTTTGGTACTTTCCTTCTTGGTTTGTCTTCAAAAATGACGCTGATTTCTGGTGGAGTAGGGTCGTTGGAGTCTTCCTCCCATGCAGAGTTGTCCTAAATGAACTTTTCGGCTGTCTCTTCCATAGTGTTTTCACTCTCAAGAGGATCTCCCCATCTAGTTGGCTGGATATCCTCGTATCTAATATGAGAGCTTTCAGGAGTGGTGTACTTGACAAAGAAGTCGTACTTGCCACTCGGTTGTCCTAAAGTGTCTCATACTTCTGTGGGACTAGAGGAGTCATCTTCCTCAATGACGTTGACCTCAGGAAAAGTATAGTTGAAGAACTCTTGTCCTGTAATCTTTGCAGATTCATTATCATGGCGCTGGTTATCTTTGGAATGTCCTGAGTAATGATCCTATGACTAGGTGGGGATGTGGGTATTCTTTTCAATATTACTCATCTGATAGGCATTGTTTGGCCGACTCTTTTTCCCCAAGCCCTTTATGTATGGCTTCCAGATAGGCAAGTCATCCATGGGATCATAATAGTCGTAGTCGAAGTTGTCTTTCATTAGATCATCTTTTAATGAGTTAGGTGGAGCATGACATCCCTCAAGATCATAATCTCCATAGATCATCCGGACGTCTGACCTCGGTATATACTCGGGCTCTGCTTTGGAAAACAGAATGGTACGTGCACTTCTTCCAGAGATATATAACCGTCATGGTTAGGGTAAGATTTCCACTCCTCATCTGTATTGGAGGAATAACTTTCATCGATGGTGTGTACTTCTTGAGACACCGGGTGGAGGAAACCTCCGCTGTAGAATAAATCCTGAATGGGACAAAAACTTTCGCCCTTCTTTGTTGTCTGGGCACAGGTTGGAGAGAAACCAAGACCTTTCTTTGTCTTGTTATCAGTAGGAATTACAAACTGTCCCCATCCTTTTGTGTCGTTACTCTTGATCACTTTGAGAGCATCTTTGTATGAGGAAATCGACGTCCCTTTTTATGGTCGATTCTCATTGCTCCCCTAGAGTGCTTGGAACTGAGTTCCAACAACCTCCTCTGGTTCTACACAGGAGAATGATGACAAATTGCTCACGATTAAGGCTTGCTCTCCGCATACTGTGACTAACTTGTCATTCTTGACGAACTTCAGCTTCTGGTGAAGTGTCGAAGTGACTGCCCCAGTTTCGTGTATCCAAGGTCTTCCTAATAAACAACTGTATGCTGCCTGGATGTCCATGACCTGGAAAGTGTGAGGACTGATGGTTATGGGAAGATCGACTTCGCCGATAACTGTTTTTCTAGATCCGTCAAAGGCTTTGATAATGATCTCACTGCCTCTCATCGGGGAACCTTGAAATGATAGTCGTATCAGAGTTGATTTTAGCATAACATTCAAAGATGATCCTGTGTCCACCAGTACGCTGTCTAAAGCATCTTCCTGGCAGTTGACTATAATGTTGAGTGCCATATTATGGTTCTTGCCTTCTTCTGGCAGTTCTTCATCACTGAATCCTAAATTGTTGCAGGAAGTGATGTTGGAGATGATGTTGTCAATTTGTCCTACCGTCACATCTTGTTCTTCGAAAGCTTGCTCCAAGACTTTCTGCAGAGCTTCCCTGTGAGCCTCTGAAATAACCAGGAGAGATAGCACAGAGATTCGAGATGGAGTTTGGTCTACAATGTTGTAATCACTTTTCTAGATGAGCTTCAACATCTCATCGTTGTTCTTTCCAGGTTCTGGATTACTGGATTGACCGAATTGTTGATTTGGAACTTCTGTTTAAGGTTCCTTTTCTTTGTCGGGTTCTCCAACTCCTCTGTTGAAGATCCGGCCGCTCCGGGTAACTCGACTGATGTCAGCAATGTTCACAATGGGGGGTAATGTAGTTTCCTTTCCATTTTCGATGGTAGTCGCACCGTACTTGTAAGGGATAGCATTTTGTGATTTGTACGGTATTGGACCTGGCAAGTAGATAACCACAGAAGTTTTTTTATTTCTCTGACCGTTATAGGCAACCTCAATCAGTTCCTGGTTGGGAGCTTTTCTACTATCAATAAGGATTCTTGATTCATTGAGTAGAGGGATTATGGCACAAACGTCCTTGGTCATTTCATGATCGGAGATTATGACAACGTTTTCGCTTTGACTAGGGAGAGAGTCTTGTATCATGTTAATTGACCTAGAACTTGAACAATGTCGAGTCTCTTTCCGGTCCAACTGATTTTGGAGAGCCGCTCATATGAGATATCATCCTTAGCTGTCTTCCGAGCATACTCTACAACGCTCATAATTGTGCGGTGGTACCTTACCACATCCGCTTTGTTTGCGGTGCATCCTTACCAGATTGGTTCCTAATAGGAGTACATCGTTAATTTGATAACTGTGGCTAGATTCTTCCTCTATTAAATTCACTGCAGTCTTCCCATGTTGCGGCAACGGGTTCATCTAAACATTCGGATTAGTATCTTTGAAAGATAAGATCATGTTCCTGACAAGCTTCTGTACATCAGACTTGAAGCTGAGACAGTTCTCAATGTTGTGCCCCGATCCTCCTTGATTGTAAGGGCAAGTTTGATCCGCTTTGAACCAAAAAGGCGGATTTTCCGATATTATAAAAGGAGTCCTGGTTTGGATGTGCCCCTTGGCCAGTAAAAGTGGAAATAACTATGCGTACAACATCGGTATAGGGTCAAACCCTGATGGTCGTATCGTACAATTTTTGTTGTTGTACTATGGACGAGCCTGCTGAAGAGGCTGTTGTATCCTTTGCTGATATTGTGGTTGACTTGGTTGGCTCTGAGCAACCTGAGGTTGATAAGTCGGAGCTGGCACAGGGTTGATAGTGGGAGTTATCACCGCTACTGGTTGATACCTTCGCCTTTGCTTTCCCAGAGAGATATTACTAATATTTTGCTCTTTTTTCTTTTGGAAAACATTACCGTATCTCTTAGTACTGCTAGATGGATCTGCATCTTTGACCAATCGTCCTTCTCAGACTGCTTCTTCAAGGCGTACTCCCATGTTCACCATTTCAGTGAAGTCACTGGGCGCACTGGCGACCATTCGGTCGTAATAGAACGAGTTGAAGATTTTTAGGAAAATTTTGGTCATCTCCTTTTCCTCAAAGGGGGGAAAGAACTGGGCGGCAATTTCACGCCATCTCTGAGCATATTCTTTAAAAGTTTCTTTGTCCTTTTGCGACATTGCTCTGAGCTGATCCCTATCTGGTGCCATGTCCAAATTGTATTTATACTGCTGAACAAAAGCTGCACCGAGATCTATGAAAGTACTTATCTTGGTGCAGTTTAAACCTATGTACCATTTGAGTGCGGCACCAGTTAAAATGTCTTGGAAGTAATGGATCAGTAGCTGTTGATTTTCTGTCTGAGTTGACATTTTTCAAGCGTACATCACCAGATGACTTTGAGGGCAAGAGTTGCTTTTGTATTTTTCAAAGTCAGGCACCTTGAATTTGTGCAGTATCTTTACATTAAGGACCAGACAGAGGTCTGCGGCGTCCTTTCTGAATAAGTCTTGACCGCGAATGGCATACAGTTCCTTCTGCATTTCTAAGAATTGTTCCTGGAACTCATTCATTCTTTCGTACATGTCTTTGTTTCCACCAGAAATTGCTTGTGGAATTTGTCCTTCTGGGATAGTGTGTACCACTGGTTGTGGCATAGACATTACAACGGTGATTCTTTGCGCTTCCCTGCCCTGAAGTTTGTAACCTTCAGGAGTTGCTGTTGTAACCCTTGCATCTTCCTTTTCTCGAAGTCTGTAACCTTCAGGTCCAGCAGTTCCTACTACAGTTTTTGGGTCTTCAGTGACCGGTGGGATGTATCCCACAGGTATAAAGTTGAGAGGCATACCCCAGGGGCGACCCTTAGGCATGTTGTACCGAGGATCATATGTCTCCATTATAGGTGTAGATGTGATCTCCGAGATCACAATCTTTTGATGTCGCTGCTCCTGAGCTATTTCCAGGGATTGCATGTCACTGTGAAGTTTTTCCAAACTTTCCTTTAGAGCTTTGATTTCTTCTCTCAGCTCTCTGTTCTCTTCCTCGAGATCGCCCATTTTCTTTTTCGATTGGTCCAAGTATTGTATGAGTGATACAATTTGACTCTAGAATTGTGACACATACGTGAGACTCAAAGATAAGAAAAAATGTGTTTATGTGAGAATGATGAATGATATGCAAAGACATATTTTTTAGTTTTTGTTTTAATCAAAAAGAAACTTCAACAAATAGATTACAAATATCACACAGTGGGGGGAGAGACCCCTGTAACACCCTAAGTTCCCCCGCATAAGTTAATCGAATAATCAGAGTAAAACCATACGACTCAGAAATAAAGGGCATTACCTTTCAACAGAAACTTGCTCAAAAGTAGACATGTAACATAAATTAAAGCATACTTTAATCCAAAATACTCTTTATTACACAGCGGAAATTATTCATTTCAAACAATAAAATATAATGGTTCCAGTTAACCAAAGAATTAGTTTTCATGTCAGAAAAACAACTAATAATTCTTCAACAATTTGAATCATATAAAAATGTTCCCGACTCCCAATGTTACATATCAGAGCAGACATGACTCAACAACTAAAAGGGAAGACCTCGTCTTCGCTAACTCCAACTCCACACTAAGCCTGCTTATCTGCACGTTACCCACATGGAGGCAACATTCAAACAGAAGGGGTGAGATTATCAAAATCACATAAGAGATGCATAGTATACGTATGAAAGAACATAAAACATTATGCAATTTACCCTATCATCACAACATCAACAACACAATTAGCACTTCCAGCAAAAACAGATAATCAGCATACATAATGCAATGCAATGAGACCCACGACTCGGCTCAATACATGTGGTACCAATCGACTCCTGTTTCATGGTCACAATCCCCGTCGAAATGTCAACGACCCTTGTTTCATGGCCACAATCCCCGTCGGGACGTCATAATAGTTGCTCACACCTCACATGGGCACACGACATTCGTGATCGCTCACACCCCACATGGTCATACGATCACCCGTAATTGCTCACACCCCACATGGGCACACGATTACCTCAACAACGATTCTATTTTAAAGAATCTGGATAAGATGCTCACACCCCACATGGGCACACGACTTATCCCATACTTATGCAACATGTCATGCATACAACGACACCACATAACAACAACGTATGATATAATGTATAATGATATCTACCTTAATCATCATACCACACAACAACAACATATCACCACGACTACATACAACAACAACTACATACAACAACAGCCACATACAGCAACAACTATATACAACAGCTCAACAACAAAATACAACAACAACTACATACACATAACTATCAATGCATCAAGTGCATTACACTACAACTATACAAAACGCAGTTAATACCTGCCAGTGCATACGACAACAATGATCTACAACCACAACACACCACTGAATCCATCACTTCAACTTACGACATAACAACAACGACTATCCACGACTACAACACATATAACAACGACACAAAACCAAATTAATGCATTCAAGAGTTGGAATTCTGGTATTGAAATTGATTTTAATAAAAAGTACGTGAAACCAGATTTCCAACGCTTCGAACGGCGGCTAAAACGGACATATGAGTTAAAAGTTACGAATCTTTGAAGTTTAAGAAAGTATTGTCCATTCAGCATCAAACTAGCACTACCACCCCTCGCCACGAGTTCGCTCAGCGAGCTCCCATTCGCTAGAGGTTCGGTTAGAAAACTGGCCAGCGAACACCTCGCCAGATGTTCGCTTAGCGAGCTTGCCAGCGAAGGCCTCCCTTCCACACAAAACCCAGGGAGTTCCAATTTTCCTTCTTCACTCGCTACCCATTCGCCAGGAGATTCGCTTAGCGAATCTGGGGCGAACCTTCGCCCAGCGAATCATTCATTCGCTTGGCGAACCACACGAATTCTGCAATCTGCAGACACAATAACAGCATCATTCCAACCCCAAATTTCCACGATTTTGACCACAACAGACCCAAATCAAACCCATACAACACCAGTATAACATATATATATACATATTAACACAGATTCCACAGTAAAACCAATCAATTTTCATATTATCCCTCTAATCAGACCCTCAGACATACACGATCCCAATTCCCAAATTTTCACAAACAACACAACAGGGAGATCCTAATATTTTATCTACCCTCATACAAATAATATGCAACCCTTAGAGATTAAAGAACCCCACCCTTACCTCAGATGAAGATTCTTCCGATGTCTCTAGGCCTCAGCTCTGCTGCTCCCTTTTCCTCAGAGTGCTTCCTCCCAAAACGATCGATCAACCTCCTCTTCTCCCTTTTCCAATTTTCCTTATTCCAAATATGACCCTTGGACCCCAATTATGCTTTTCCCCCTTCTTATCCCTACTATTCCTCATAATTGGACCATATTTCCCTCCTCATTTTCCTACTCATTTTATCTAATTTAAATTAAATAAAACAATTAATCTAATTATTTTAAATCCAAATAATTCCAAGGTCTCCACTCCATACTAAAACAACCCAACCTCCACCAACCCACACATAATCCTACAGAAATACACCGCAACATTCAATTTTAATTACGAAAAATAATTAAAATAAATTGGGGTGTTACAACCCCTTTTATTGAATTCGAAAGATTGCAGTATTTTACAAGGAGAAGTACAGTATTTTACAAAGTGCTGTAAGGAAAATGTCTAAGCTCATGGATCCTGAGTCCTCTCTGAAGAGAGCTCAGATGCTGGTTCTAGTAGTTTCCTTTTCTTTGATCGGGGCTCTTCAGCTATTTTCGGGTTGTCAGTCCTTTGCCAAGTTAAAGGAGCCAGCAAATTTATTCGGTCTACTTGACTTTCTACAACAAGTTGTTCTAATGTCTCAATTAGAGCATCCTTCTCTTTTAACAGTTCCTGAATCTTGGTACATTCCAAATTGAGGATTCGATATTTGTTTTTCTAGGAGCTCTTCTCACGTTAAACTTTGTTAAGAGCGATCTGGAGTTTTTCTGTATCAGACATGAAATAAAGGACAGATTCCTTTAAGGGAAAAACTTCTTGGCGAGGGTAACGCATCCTCAGCTTGAGGGCTCTAGTTTGCACCCAGTGGAGATAAGGCTCCATGGAGGTACAGTTTGGTCTTCCTAGAGACTCTCTTCCTTTCCTGTGAATATGTTGCCAGGCATGCACTATTTCTTTCTTTAGTGCCCTGTCATTTTCCCCTTCCTTGAAGAAAAGACCTTCCAGATGAACGTTATGTGGGATATTCTTCATCAGGTATCCGAGTTGACGGCGAGCTAAAATTGGATGATAGTTGATTCCTCCTTTAGTTCCAATGAGGGGTACGTTAGGGAAATTTCCACATCTGTCGACGATCTCTATCCCTTCGTAAATCCTATTATACCAATCTATGTCAGAGTTGGTAAGGGACATAATCCTTTGTGACCAACGTAGAGTACTCTTGTGATCCCAAAAAGCATCAGACTTGGGTAAATGGGAAATGAACCATTTGTAGAGTAAGGGTACACAACATGTGATCATTCCTCTACTGTATAAATTTCTTAAGTGTACAGAATGATAAGCATATGTGAGCAAGGTTGTTACTGGGTTCCTAATCAGAAATATCTTAATAACATTGGTGTCGACGAAATTGTCGATGTTGGGAAAAAGGAATAACCCATATATGAGTAGGACAAAGATATCTTCGAAAGCAGTTATGTTTCCTATACTAGCAAAGTACATAGCTTTCTTCATCAAGAATTTAGCTGGTAAACCTTGGATTCCTCCCTTAGTGGTCATGTGAGTCCTAACTTTTGACTCGTCCAAAAAGATCGCTCTTGCAATGGTTTGTTCCTTTGGAATTTCTTCTAGTCCAGAAAACGGAGCATGGTCATTGATAGGTAAATCAATCAGATGGGAATATTCTTCCAGTGTTGGTGCCAGTTGGTAATCCGGGAAAGTGAAGCAATGATAAACCGGATCATAAAACCGAATCAACGTAAACAGGATTCCTTCAACTACGTGGACCCTTAATAGAGACAACAGTCCTCCGTACTTAGCTCTGAAAGCCTCAAGGTTGGTAATCATCCTTGCCAACTTCCTTAAGTCCTCTAGTTTTGGAGCCTTGAAGGTGTACTTGTGCGTCTTTCTTCTACCAAAATCTATAACGCAACCTCTGATATTTGCAATTATTGTTTTAGTTTATTTTGAAAAAAAAGAAGATTTTTTTTGTTTGAAAAGAGTTTTTTAGATGAATGCATGAATGCAGCACACAAAAGCATTTGAAAACATGGGTTCAAGGGTTCAACGTCACGAGCATGGAGTCATGGCTCTACCCATCCCCAAAGGTTGTACTATTTTGGTCAATTTTTGTACCTGTAGAATGGGTTCTAAGGTTCCCAAAATCATTGACCCCCCTAGGTATACCGACAGCAAGCTGATTCACTCGAGCGAGCTGTAATATCCTAGGATGAATCTCATTTGAGAGTAGTATCGCGTATCAACTATTCCCGATAGTCACCGCACTACCAAATGGTTATATGGTTAATGTCTACTAAATCCTCAGGGTCATGGGTACCACACTAGGAAAGACAATGCTTTCACGACAATCAATCGTTTAACATTGATACTTCCATATGGGTACCTCGACTGATTCGGTGGGATACCAAGTTAGCTTGGTTGGGATTCACTACCTACAAGTGTTACCTGTCTATGACACCCTTATCTTAATGTTATCTCAAACTTTCCACATGCGTATCAATCGCATTCTCATTTGACAAAAAATTAAACACGGATATCAAGTAGGAATAACAGTAAACATATATATATATATATATATATATATATATATATATATATATATATATATATATATATATATATATATATATATATATATATATAGTATATAGTATATAAAATGATAAACAACCTAGACCTCTTAGGAACTTTATACCTAGGACTCCCCAGCAAAGTCGTCATTTTTCTGTAGGTGCGATTTTTGTCGGTGACGCGACCACCTTACCGCAATAGTTGGAATTGGGTGCTACTTTCTGATTTCTTATTTATCCTATGAAGCTGGAAAGGAAAGGGAAACTATCTAAAACTAACCTTGCACGCAAATGTTTTCTTTAAAAAATGCTAGGAGATTGGGGGGTCCGGGGTCAGATTATACAATGGAGAGTTGTCAATTACAAAACATATATATGGTTATCCATAGATCGTTTAGCATTTTCTTCTGTTATCTACTTACTGGTGTTTATCTGTTGTAAATTTAGGAAAGTTTCTTCTTTGGGAAAGTTGAGAGAGTATTTTTGTTGTTTTTCAGGTTTTTCGATGTTTTTGTGAAGGTACTGGACCTAAAATTTTTGTTATGTGTGCTCGCTAAGATTTCGCAATCTTATACCTACGTATTCACTTAAAGATAACAGGGAAATCAGAGCAATCATAGTTCCTCTTATTCTATGGGTGGAAAGATGTTTGGTGTCTTGTTCAAAGCCCAAGATTGAAGCTAGATGAGTATTTGTGTCTTGTTCAAAACCCAAGATTGAAGCTAAAGGGGTATTTGAGAGAGAATTTGTCGTCTCTAAAGGGAGATATCTCACCTGTTTATCACAGTTGTTAAAAGATTGGTTTTAAAGGAGAATTACTTTAACTGGAATGTATGGAATCCAGCAATGCCATAATTTCCTTTATAAGGGATTTGTCCTGAAGGAGAAAACTTTAACTCAGTGTAGAGCAATGCCATTTTTCCTTAGGAGTCGTCCATGCTAAGAGAGGGACATTGGCTTGGGAGTAAATAATCCAGAGGCTTGCCACTTACAACAATTAGATGAAAGAAGGTGTTTACCAAGATAAGAGATGCACTACAACTTGGATTGTTGAATCAACAAGTGTGCCACTTACATCAGTTATCTGGGATTATCGTTTATTGATTGTTTGTTTTGATGTGTGATTTTACAGAGAAATGTCTTCCTACAGAGACATTTTTGATTTCCTCTGCAGGGTGTTGATTTTTGTGTGCCTTGATCAAAGCCCAAGGTTGAATCTAAAAGGTTGACTCTACTAGGGAGTTTTATATCTGTCTTGTACAAAGCCCAAGATTGAGGCTGAAAAGAGATTGACTATGCTTAGGGAAATCATTGTACAAAGCCTAAGATTGAGGCTAAAAAGAATTGACTCCACTGGGGAGAGGTTTTATATGTGTCTTGTACAAAGCCCAAGATTGAGGCTAAAAGGGAATTTGGCTGACTCAGTTAGAGAATATTTTATCTGTCTTGTACAAAGCCCAAGATTGAGGCTAAAACTGCTGAGAGATGGTCATTATACAAAGCCTAAGAGGAGGTTAGCTGGGGAATTTCTTATTTGAAGCCTAAGAGGAGGCTAGCTTCTGCTGAGGATTATTGAGATCCAGAGACAGGTCCAAATTGGGGAATCATTTCTTACTGAGGAGTGAAGAAGAGTTGAAATATCAGATGCCTTGAGGTTCTGACAGAGGGTTTATTGATAGTAATTTGACCCTAGCTGGGGAAATTTAAAGTGAGAATTTAAAGATTGAGTTTTTTAGCCTTTGGACGTTTTAACTCTGTTGGAAATTGATGAAATGATCAGGGTTTTTCCTGTGTTTTTAGGAAACTTGAGGGTTTCTTTGAGGTCCAAGAGGAGATGAGACTGTCCAAGTCTACTGGTATGAGAAGGTTGATCTTTGCATGATGCCCAAGAGGAGGCTGATGTTTTAAGGGATGAGAATCAACCCTAAATTGGTATGATGTTTTGAGATTCTGACTCTCTGGAGGATTGACGTATCAAAGGATGACTAAGTTCTATCCTATACCTGTAGGAGGTCTTTGGGTCCTTGTACTAAGCCCAAGAGGAGGCTGAGAACTTCTAAGAAGCCTGAGGGTCCTTGTACAAAGCCCAAGAGGAGGCTGGGGATGCTTTTAGGAAGCCTGTGGCTCTAAACCTAAGAAAAGTTCAAGAAAGGTTTCACCGGGAATAATCCTTTCTTTAGTGAACAGTTCTAGGGTTTGAAGAAATTCAAAAGAGGTTTCACCGAGAATTAATCCTATTTGGGGGAAGTGAATTTTTTGTACAGATTTCTAAATTGTGACAGTCTTGAGAAAAGTTTCACCGGGAATAAAGCCTTTCTCTGTTCCATATTGTATAAGCCCAAGAGGAGGCAAGACTGTATCTGGAATTTCCTATGGGGAACTAGTTTTGACTGTGTTGAAAGAGTGACCACTGGCTTGATCTAATCCTAGACTTAATTTCTGGGGAAAACTCTAAGCAAACATATACATGCATATATATACAGATGAAATACATAACAAGTATGTGTAGAAGAAAAACTAGAACTTACAGGTGTCCAAGCTTCCAGAATTATAAACACAGCTGTATGGTTAGTTATTCATGAAATTGAAGAAAGTTTTGATAACAACTATGGATTTGAATCTAAATCAAAAGGAAAGTTGTTTTTTAAAGGAAGTTTGGGGCTTATACTCAAGGAGAGGCCCAGATGAATTTTTTTTAAAAGGCGACGATCACGTCGTAGTTTTGAAAACCACAGAGGGACTTATATAATGACTGAGGCCCAAATTTATTGTATTTACAAATGAGGTGGGTCTTACACTCTATTAGAGGCCCAAGAGTTTATTTTTATACAAGAGATTGGACTTACAACTCAAGGAGAGGCCCAGATGAAAAACAACGATCACACCGTTATTTTCAAAACTGTACTGGGACTTATACAATGACTGAGGTCCAAGAAATTTATGTACAAAGGGGGGTTGGGTCTTACATTATATTAGAGGCCCAAAAATGTTTGAAAAAGAATGAAAATTGGGACTTACAACAAAAGGGGAGCCAATAATTAAAATTGTTTGACTCGCGCCGAGATTTTTAAAATCGTATCGGGACTTATACAATGACTGAGGCCCAAGTGGTTTTGTGTGACAATGGATGGGCCTTACACTCTATTAGAGGCCTAAAAGTGTTTTAAAAATGTTTGTGAGGGTGAAAATAACCAAAACCCTAATTTGATTGAAAAATATATTTAATTTGAATAAAAAACACATTTTAAATGATCAAATTATGAAACATGTGTGAACAATAAATTGTGATTTTGGATAAATGTTTCAAAAATCATGTTTAATCACATAAAATATTAAAATTCATTTGAAATGAAAAGGTCAAAGTGAGAATTTCATTTTAAAATGTTTAAAAAATAATAAAAAATGAAATTAATTACAAAAATTCTAACTATATTAAATAAATAATATAAATTAGATTTTTTTGCAAAATAAAATAATTTAACATTTTTTTGACTTTTTAAAAAAAGAACCAATCAAAAATGATAAAAAAATGAGAGATAAATTAATTTTTTAAATCAATTAAATAAAATATCAAAAATTCAAAATTTTGAAAATTTGAAAAAGGGCCCCAAGAACAATTGTTCTTGCCCGCGTGCCCTGTTTTGCCCAGATTTGCATTTTCTCACTTTTCTCTCTGATTACTCAATGGTTTTGCATGATTCAAACACCAATCTCACTCGTTTTTGAACAAGGATCACAACCATATAGATTAATTGCATTTATATTAATTATGGAGTGAGAAACCAGAGGATAAACCCATGAACCCTAATTTCAGCATGAACACTATGAAATTCCATACTCGATTTATACATAGCAATTGATTGTGGGTTATCACTCTATATACATGGAAAAACAAGATGGTAACTCAAAAATTCATTAATGATGCATGTAATATGGAGTTTGAAGACTTCAGGCTTACCTCTTGCTGTAACACCCTTTTCTACCCAACGAATATACATGGCAAAATACACAAATTATCAGAGTAAAAATCAGAACCACCTCAAATGCTGCACATTTTCTCAATAAACTCAAAATAAAACATTTGCTCCCTAAACACGGGTTTTCCTCAAAATATTCAAAAACCGTCAAATTAGCAGTGGAACCACCATAACCACAATAATAAAAAGGGTTTTAAAAATAAAAACCATAATCCTTTAGAAATAACAACAAAATAACAACTCAACATGGTTCGACTCAACGACCCAACCCGATGTTACAATATCAGAGCAAGACCATCTACATCGACCAAAAGCAAAATAAACTCCAAAAGTCCTCGAAGGCATCCAGCTAAGCCCGATCACCTGCACATTACCCACGCGGAGGCAACATTCAAACAGGCAGGGTGAACAATCACAATTCATTATAATCAATATAAAAACAGGATATGCATAAAATGGCGTCATTATCTTATACAACATCATCAGGGTCATCACAAAGGAAAACATCAAAATTACGATATCATAAATCACATCAATGCCAAATAAATGCAATGCACAACAAGACTCATGCATGTGGTACCAAATCGTCAAAGTCGATGGACACTAGGCCATCACCCTCCAAAGATCCCCGTCAATAGGATCGATTCTACACAAGAACTGAAGCACATCAAAATACCTCACATCCACACAATGGGATTGAAGCCACAATAGACCGAAGTCTAACCCGCTGGACCAAAGTCCTATAATCGTCAATAAACCAAAGTCTAAATGCTATGAATGCATGAAACACAACGTCATTATCATCATCATCAATAAAAGTCATTACATGCATCATCATTCATCAAAATCTCATGTTAATAATATCATCATTTATTCATCAAAACATCATGAATCATCATCTCATAATCATCAATATACTTATAGCAATTCATCATAACAATCACAACTCAAAACATCAAGACATCACAAGAATTACAAAGAAATTTCATAAACAACGACCATTCGCTGGAACGTTCGCTTTGCGAATCTGGAGCGAATGTTCGCTTTGCGAATGGTTTGTTCGCTTTGCGAGGTCATAATTCCCTGCAATCGTTGCTACGCACCAGTAGCACATCAAACCCCAAAAACCTTACGGGTTCAACCCCAATTACCCCAAAAACATCCCCAAAACATCCCTAAGGCATTACGACATCAAAGGCACAAAACCTACGACTATTAGGTCGATTTATTTCACTATCCTAAACCTTAAAACCACATAAACCTTCACAAAATCCCAATACCCTCATAACCTCATAACCCCTTCACATTCGTCATCAACCTACAAAAATATCATAATTTCCTCAGTTTACTCATAAACCCACAAAATCACATAAACCTCACAATCCACTTTAAATACATCGAATACCTATATTGAAAACAATGAAAGCTAATACTCCACATACCTTAGATTGTCCATTCCAAGCCTTTCTTTCCTTAGTTCTTGGAAACCTTCTCGAATCCTAAGCTTTTCCCTCTTTCCTCAGAGCTCTAGCCTTTTCCCCTTCTTTTCACGATCTAACAAAATGAATCTTATTCCTCTCAAATTCTCCTTTTTGTTAAACTTAACCCTTGGGCTTCCAAATTGGGCTTTCTCAGTATTACCCTCACTAACTCCTCCTTAAAGTCCAATTTACCCTTAGTTCATCTAATATTATTTAAATTAATAATAATACTAATATATTCCATATTATATACTATTATTTAAATAAATAACCAAAACTCCACAAAATTTCACACATAGCCCAAACCACCAAAATTCAGTAAAATTTACAAATATTATATTTAAATAAATTAAATAAATATTCTTACAGATTTGGGGTGTTACAACTCTCCCCCACTTAAAGAATTTTTGCCCTAAAAAATTACCTCATGGAAATAGAGTCAGATACGACTCCCTCATCTGATATTCATGTTCCCAAGTCCAACTTTCTCCAGCTGGTCCTCCCCACAATACCTTCACCAAGGTTATCTCTCTATCTCGCAGTTTCTTCATCTCTCGACCATCAATCCGCACAGGTAATGCTTCCACTGTCAGGTTATCCCTCACTTGTACATCATCCATCTGAATCACATGCGACAGATCCGAATTGTACTTCCTCAACTGAGACACATGGAACACGTCATGCAAATTCGAAAGCGACGACGGTAAGGCAATCTGATAGGCTACTTCTCCCACCCTCTGCGAAATTTGATACAGACCAATAAAACGTGGAGTAACCTTCCTAGACTTCAAGGCTCGTCCCACACCAGTCACCGGCGTCACCCTCAAAAACACGTGATCTCCCTCTTGGAATTCAAGTGTCTTCCTCCTCTTATCATGGTAGCTCTTCTGGCGAATCTGCGACACTCTCATCCTTTCTTGGATCATCTTAATCTTCTCAGCCGTCTCTTGTATAATCTCAGGTCCGACTACAACACTCTCGTCCGACTCATACCAACACAAAGGAATCCTACACCTTTTCCCATACAAAGCTTCATAGGGCGCCATTCCAATACTAGCATGAAAAATATTATTGTACATGAACTCAATAACGGTAAATGGCTATCCCAAGATCCTCCGTGATCCAACACACAAGCCCTCAGTAAATCCTCTAAGGATTGGATAGTCCTTTCTGTCTGAACGTTCGTCTGCGGATGATAGGCATAACTCATCCCCAAGTACCTAAAGTATCTTGTAAACTCTTCCAGAACCTAGATGTCAATATCAGATCTCTATCCGACACAATACTCGAAGGTATCCCATGCAACTTCACAATCTCCTCAACGTACATCTTAGCTAACTTCTGCATAGAATGATTAATCTTCATCGGCAAGAAATGAGCCGATTTAGTTAATCTATCCATGATCACCCAAATTGAATCATTCCCTTTTGCCGTCCTCAGCAACCCCGACCTAAAGTCCATGGAAATACTATCCCATTTCCATTCTGGAATATTCAACGGCTGCATCATACCTAAAGGCTTTTGATGCTCAATCTTCGACTTCTGACACGTCAAGCATGCATAAACAAACTCCACAATATCCTTCTTCATCCCTGGCCACCAAAATAACTTTTTCAAATCCTGATACATCTTCGTAGCACCGGGATGAACACTCAACCTACTTCAGTGTCCTTCTTCTAGAATGCTCTTCTTGATTTCTTGAATATCTAGAACACATACCCTATCCCGAAACCTCATCACACCATTCTCATCAATCCGGAATTCTCCTCCGTTGTCTTGGTTAATCAAAGCCAATCGGTCAACCAACTTTAAATTAGATTATTGTCCCATTCTGATTTCTTCCAGAATACCACTAGTCAACTTCAACATTCCCAACTTCATGCTGTCAGAAGTCTCTTCGCATACTAAACTCAAATCTCAGAATTGCTCAATTAATTCCAATTCTTTCACCATAAGAATCAACATATGCAATGACTTCCTGCTCAATGCATCAGCCACTACATTTGCTTTACCCGGATGATAACTCAAATCAAAATCGAAATCCTTCAACATCTATAACCACCTCCTCTGCCTCATATTCAATTCTTTCTGATCAAATAAGTACTTCAGACTTTTATGATCACTAATACTTCAAACTTAGAACCAAACAGATAATGTCTCCAAATCTTCAACACAAACACCACAGCGGCTAATTCTAAGTCATGTGTAGGATAATTCCTCTCATGAACTCACAATTGTCTCGAATCATAGGTAACAACTTATCCATTTTGCATCAATACTCCACCAAGACCCATCTTCGATGCATCACAATACACCACAAAAGATTCGATCGGCCTCTTCTTCAATTCCACAAAACTCTCTTCGCAGGCTACGTCCCACACAAAAGCTTGACCCTTTCGAGTCAACTGAGTTAAAGGTAATGCCAACTTAGAAAAGCCTTCGATAAACTTGCGGTAATAACCTGCCAATCCCAGAAAACTTCGTATCTTAGTAGCAGACTTCGGAGTCTCCCACTGTAACACAACATCAATTTTTGAGGGATCAACAACAATCCCATCACTTGAAATCACATGGCCAAGAAAACTCACTTCCTTCAACCAAAACTCACACTTGGACAACTTTGCATACGACTTCTTCTCCTTCAATACTTGCAACACAGTTCTCAAATGCTCAACATGTTCTTCTTCAGATCTAGAATATATCAAGATATCATCGATAAACACCACCATAAACTTATCCAAATACTCATGAAAAATCATATTCATGTACTCCATTAACACGCCAGGCGCGTTGGAAACTCCAAACGGCATCACAGTGTATTCATAGTGACCATACCTCATCCTGAAAGCCGTCTTCGGGATATCATCAGGCTTAACACGAATATGATGATAACCAGACCTCCAATCAATCTTACTGAACACACAAGTGCCTACCAGCTGATCCATCAAATCGTAAATTCTTGGGAGCGGATACTTATTCTTAATAGTCACCTTATTCAACTGCCGATAATCAACACACAGCCTCTTGCTACAATCTTTCTTCTTTACTAACAACACAGAGGCACCCCACGGAGAAACACTCGGTCGAACAAACTTCTTCTCAAGCAATTCTTCTAGTTGTTTCTTCAATTCACTTAACTCAGAAGCTGACATCCGATAAGGAGCCATTGAAACTGGACTCGTACCTGGTATTAAGTCCACTGCAAGCTCTACTTCACGTTCTGGAGGCAAATCACTGATGTCATCCGGAAACACATATGGAAATATGCATACAACAGGTAAGTCGACACTCGCAACTTCACGATCGATCTACAATGATGCAAACATTGCAAACACCAGGGCTTCATCTTCCATAAGTTCGTCTACTTGCCTAGAAGACAAGAACATTAACTCTCCACTATCACCAAACTCAGGAAACTCCACAGTATTACTATAATAGTTGATGTGAACATGGTTGAACTCCAATAAATTCATTCCAAAGATTACATCGATTTGGTGCAAGGGAAAGTACACCAAATCCATCACAAAACTCTTTCCAAAAATCATCAAAGGACATCTCAAACACACAAGGGTAGTAGTAACAAAACCATAAGCTAGAGTTTCTAATACCATATCCCCATTCATATCAGACAATTTCAAAGCCAATCTATTAGCACATTCAAGCGAGATAAAAGAATGAGTAACACCAGTATCAATAATAGCAATCAACTCGATATTATTAATAAAACAAGTACCTAGAATCATGTTGTCCTTCTCTGACACTTCTGCACCACTCGAAGCAAACACTCTGCCATTTGTCTGAGCAGCAGTAGAAGTCTTCTTCGGCTTCTGACATTGAGTATTGATATAACCCTTCTCTCCACAATTAAAATAGTTTGGACCTTCATCTTTGTAATCAGTAGCTCTGTGGCCCTTCTTACCACACCTGTAGCATCTCAATACACTATTGGTGCAACCATCAGCACGGTGGCCTTGATCGCCACACTTGTAACACTTCCCTAAAGCGTGAGCTGCACCCCCACTTATCTTTTTCCCATATGAAGCCTTCTGCTTCCCTTTGTCGGTTGAAGTCGTATAAGGCTTTCCCCTATATTGCCCATTCTTCTCACTCAACTGCTTGTAGTGAGCAGATCGAGCTCGGATATCCTCATCGTAGATTCTGCTCTTATCCACTAACTCAGCATACCTGCGGATCTGTTGATACCCAATACCTTGCTTAATTTTCGATCTCAGCCTATTCTCGAACTTGAGACACTTGGACATCTCAGCATCAGCACGGTTGTAGTGTGGACAGAACTTCACCAGTGCCTCGAACTTCACAGCATACTCCGCCACAATCATGTCTCCTTGCTTCAGCTCAAGGAATTCCACTTCTCTCTGTAACACCTCAAAATTTACCCTCATGTTTCTAACCCTTTTTGGCTTATGCTTCGTTTCATTTGCATCGTCATTTTTGCATTTGCATGTTACTTATGAGCATGGGTTCGAGGTATCTATCAGCAGGTCATAGCGTCATCAGTTCCAATATGATTTTCAATAGTGTTCAAAACTAAGTAGATAGCTTTCAAGGTCTTGTGAGCTTTTATTTTGCTCATTAGACATTTTGATAATCAGAGGCTCCGACAGTCATTTTTGATCAAGCAATTCGGTATCAGACATTTTTAATCCAGCAGGATATTCTGAGGTGTCAGCAAGAATTTGTGTTTCATTTCATGTGTTACTCAGTCGCAATATCAAGTTTTGAGTTTCGGAGGCTTAACGGGGTTCAAAACAGTTGTCAGAGGTCACTTTTCCAAGTTTCCCTCCAAAAGGCGCCAAAATTTAAAATTTAAACTGAGTAACCGGTTACAGCATATCTGATAACCGGTTACTCCTTTGTTTTTCTGCACATTTTTAGGTTTCTTGAACTAAGTAATCGGTTACAACATATGTGATAACCGATTACTCTGGGCGCATCTTGAAAAAAATTAAGTTTGCATCATTTGTGATCATGTACTTGGCTTGTGCATGTGTGGGAAGGATCTAGAATTGATTTATTTTCATCATTTTCCACCCAAAATTAAAACTCCTTCCAACATTTTCCACTCTAATTCCCCATTCTTTTTTTCAATTTCCATTCCTAATCTCCATTCCACTCATTAATGTCATACCCCAAATTTTGACCACTAAGATTTCCCATCATTGTGCAAATCATCATCACAATATGGATGAACTTTCATACTCATTAGTCTCCCCAAAGAAGGGTGAGCATCCACTACAACCAAAATTAGGGTTTTGAGCCCTCTCAGGGCACTTAGGCAAAGGATAATCAAGGAATGACATGATCTTCAACTTGTCTAAACCTCTCAAACACCCACAATGGATCAAGAGGACTCCCACAAAAAGAATCAAGCACAAGGCTATAGCATTCCAAGTGGATCAAGCCTCAAGATCGCCAGTCTCACCAACTTAGGGTTTTGATCAACCCGGGCCTCCAGATGAAAATTTTCCTCTGGGCATGAGCCAATGCTCCAAAACATACCCTAAGATACTCTAAGGGACCTCATGGACCCCATAATCAAGTCAATTTAGCCTCAGGGGATGCATTCATCAAAAATCAGGAATTAGGCTTTCTTGACCTAATTCACCCCTAAGTTGACTTTTGGGACAAAACATGAGCGAAAGACCTTAAGACATGGTTTGAGGGTCTCTAACACACCACATTGATTCATTTGAAACAATGGATTGATCCAAGAAGCTTAATTCACAAGTTTCAATTTCATCTGAACCACAATTAGGGTTTTGAGGAAAAAGTCAACTGTACCTTTGACTTTTGACCAGGACATGCTCCCAAACTTTGGAACATAAGTCAATACACCCTATAACACCTATGGAATCCATCCATCAAGTTTGATTTAGGTCAAGGACTTGATTTCATAGAGGATCACACAGTTTGGAATTCATCTGATAAAAAGTCAACTGTGCCCAAAAGTCAAAGTTTGACTTTTTGAGTTTTTTCACAATTATGGTTCCTTAACCCTAAAATGATGTTAATGTGTGATTGGAATCATCATTCATCAAGAAAAATCAAAGAAAGTGGGATAACTTGTAAAAGGGGTAACCATAAAAAACTTAGAAATTTTCTAAGTTATGGAACAAAGTGGCTAGGGTACAACCTTTGGAGGATCATATCTCCTAAACCACAAGACCATTTTTCCCCATTCAAAGCTGGATTTGTAGCTGTCATGGAACTCTACAAAAGCTTCAACTACCACTCATTCCAATTCCTCATGGAATTTAAGTTATGGAATGATCAAAATCACAAAAAGTGAAAATGTCACTTTTTTCCAACACTTAGTGAAATTTTCACTAAGTTAGAATCTGTTTCACTTTTTCCAAAATGTAAGGGCATTTTTCACTTGGATCCAAAAAGTGTCAAGACAAACTATGATCACACATATGTTGTATTATATGAGAGCTTTTCAAAATGGCCAAGAACTTCACCAAATTCCACTTGAGCCATGAGATATGACAATGGCAATATGCCTTGCTGCAAACTGTCATGGCAAGGCAGATTTGTGCATTTTGCTCGATTTGCCCAATTTGTGTAAATGACAAAAAAGTCTATCCATCTGAACACCTCGAGGGGAGACCAAGGAGGAACAAACACTGATCTCCAAGCCTCCAAAGTCTTTGGAACCAAAAGTAGCATGTCAAACCTAGAAATGCCTAAAAGAGGGACAAGACTCCAATTTTGTTTTGGAGCATTCAATGGATGCACCAAGGTGGCATGGACTGATCCTCTTCCAATTGAATTCAGTCAAGACTTATCCAAGAACTAGGGAACCACAGGTCTGTGCTCTAACCTCAAGTCAATGGCTAGAAAAGACTTGGATTCCTATTGATCAACATTTGCCAAACTTTTGCAGCCGTTGCCATTCACTATTGCTTGCAAAACAAACTTGCTCTACTATAAATAGAGCTCATTTGTGCTCAGTTTAAGTACACCAAAGCCATCAAACGGATGCTTTCCTCAAAATCATCTTCTCACTCACAAAATTGCCTTCAAAAGCAAGTCACTATCGGGTTTTGAGCTTGGGAACAATTCCAACCAAACCAATCACACACACACACACACCTCATAAACATCATATAGAAGTGATCCAAACACTTAAACCACAACTGGAACACTGATTTCTGAAAATCACCAACCAATTGCTCAAGGTTTTAACCAAGTTGCAGCTGAGATGCCATGAAGTGATCCAGCCATTTCCAATCAAGTCCAAGCATTCAAACACATTCCATATGGTGTAGGGAAGCTGTTCAAATCATCACAACTCATCTGTAACACCTCCAACTCAAAAATCAGTTTGCTCTTACTGTCACGACCTTCAAGTAAGCCTAAACTTGGTTTATCTCTTAATCTATGCATATTTCCTCGCACAATACTTTTGCCAAATTTTCATAATCATGCATGGAATGTTTCCCCTCAATTACTTGCTTTGTTTAAATCGTGTATCAAAATTCTCAGCCTTCATGCAAATTTTAGGATTCTTGAGGTTTTGTCTTGATTTCTTATTCCATGCTTAAAATAAATGAAATTAAAGACCATAGATATGATCGTGAGGTGAAAACGAGCAGATTGAAATGTGGTTTGTGTATTTTCATCAAGTATTCAGTGAGATTGGATGGAAAACGCAAATCAGGCCAAACCCAGAACACGCGCGTGTTCTTGCCATGTTCTTGGCGCCTTTTTTGAAAATTTAAATATTTGAATTTTTTGATTTTATTTAATTGATTCAAAAAATAATTTCTCTCTGAGTTTTAATGATTTTGAGTTGATTCTTTTTTTAATAATTCACAAAAATGTTGAAATATTTTATTTTATAAAAAATTCCTAAAAATATTATTTATTTCATATACTTGATATTTTTGCAAAGAATTAATATTTTATTTGTTTTTTTACATTTAAAATATTTTTTCTTCCTTGATTTTCCAAACATTATTGATTTCCAATCATTTTATGGATAGAAACATGATTTTTGAAACATTGATCCAAGATCACAATTTGTTTTCACACATGTTTAACAATTTTGATCATTTTTATTGAATTTTAATTCAATTAAAATACATTTTGAAAACAAATTAGGGTTTTTGATTAATTCAACCCTCATCAAACTTTTTCAAAAAAACTCTGGGCCTCTAATAGAGTGTAAGACCCAATCCTTGTTGTACATAAAACATTTTGGGCCTCAGTGCATTGTATAAGTCCCGATACAGTCAAAAAGTTCGGCGCGATCGTCGCCTTTTTAACAAAACCATCTAGGTCTCTCCGCGAGCTATAAGTCCCATTCAAAAATAAATCTTTGGGCCTCTAATAGAGTGTAAGACCCAACCCCTTTTGAAAGCCAAACATTTTTGGGCCTCAGACAATTGTATAAGTCCCCCGACATTTTCAAAACAACGGTGCGATCACTGTTAAAACATTGGGCCTCTCCTTGAGATGTAAGCCCAAACAATATTTTCAAAGCACTTTCTCCTTTGATTTTGAATTAAAATATATGTTATTATCAAAACTTTCTTTGTTGAACAACTAACAACACAGCGTGGAAGCTCTACAACGGGTAAGTGTTTATCCGCTTTCATATATATAATTGTATTGTGGGGCTGCTTCACTGTAACTCTTCTTTCACAATCTTTTACATACTTGTCATATATCAACTGTATATATACTAGTATAGTTATTTAGAGTTTTCCCCGGCAACTACGTCTAGAACTAGGTAAAGCCCGTTGGTCACTTTTGAATACAAACAAAACTAGATCCCCTATAGGATTACCAGATACAGTCTTCCCTCCTCTTGGGGTTAATCAATATGGAACAAAGAGAAAGGCAGTATTCTCGGTGAACCTTTTCTCAGACTGTCACCCTTAGAAATTGTCAAAGAAACTCTAACTCCCCAGAGATGATCTTTTCTCTGTAAATGGCATCTCTTGAGTTTCTTCCAAACCCTCGAACTTTCCTGGAATGATCTCTTCTCGCTGAATTACATGTCTTGAACTTCTCTTGGTTTGGGGACCCACAGGCTCCCTAAAAGCATCCCCGCCTCCTCTTGGGCATTGTACAAGGACCCTTCGGCTTCTAAGAAGTTCTCATGCCTTCTCTTGGGCTTAATACAAGGACCCTGAAGACCTCCTACAGGTATAGGAAAGAACTTAGTCTTCCTTCGTTAGAGCCGTCTTTCTAAAAGGAGTCAAAACCCTCAGACAAATTTTAGGGTTGATACTCATCCCTTAAACGAGTGATCCTCCTCTTGGGCATCATACAAAAGATAAAACTCTTCCAATAGACTTAGACAGTCTAAATACCCTTGAGTCTCAAAGACATTCTCAAGCACCGTAGAAACCCTGTCTCTCTCATGAGAGTTCTCTACTTGGACCTGTCTAGGGATCTCAATAATCCTCAGCAGTAAGATAGCCTCATCTTAGGCTTTGTATAAATGATTTACCTTAAAACGGTTAGCATACTCTTAGGCTTTCTTCAGCTTGTTCAGCCACCATCCTCGGCTTCATACAGGACAGATAAAAATTACTCTCTTGTTGAGTATAAATGACTCTCTTATTGAGTCAATCACTTTTAGCCTCCGTCTTGGGATTTGTACAAGACACAGATAAAAGACTCTCTTGTTGAGTCAAACACTCTCTTGTTGAGTATAAACGACTCTCTTGTTGAGTCAATCACTTTTAGCCTCCGTCTTGGGCTTCGTACAAGACACATATAAACACTCTCTTGTTGAGTATAAACGACTCTCTTGTTGAGTCAACCACTTTTAGCCTCCGTCTCGGGCTTTGTACAAGACATATAAAAACACTCTCTTGTTGAGTGAACCCTTTTAGCCTCAGTCTTGGGCTTTGTACAAGACAGAAAGAACATTTTCCCCGGAAAAGTCAACCTTGTAGCCTCCTCTTAGGCTTTGTATAAAGAAATCCCCGGTTGAGTCAATCAACCTTTTAGCATCAAATTTGTGCTTTGCTCATGACATACAAACATCAACAGTCCCTTTTTAGAGATGACAAATTCTCTCTAAAGAACCTTTTAGCTTCATATCTTGGGCTTTGAACAAGATACAAATCACCTTTAGCTTCAATCTTGGGCTTTAAACAAGATATCAAAATATCTTCTCTTCCTCCCTTAGAATAGGAGGAACTACAATCGCTCTGATTTCCCTATACTCCATAACAGGGAATACGTAAGCATAAGATTGAAAAATCTTAGCGAGCACACTAATAAAAAAAACATCAGATCCAGCATTCACCCAAAGAACCCCATAATTAGTCCGGACATTCTATTTTTTTAAGCAAAATAACCTTGGGAAGACCCATCATTTTGATAGCATCTGTAAACCAACAGTCATCTATTTAAACTCAGTATGCAAGCAGGGTTAATTGGAGACATCTATTTCCCTTCCTTAATCAGCTCAATAGGATAAAAATGAATCGAATTGTAGTACCAAAGCGATAGTGATTCGAAACCACAAAAATCGCGCTACAGAAAGATGGCGACCACAGTGGGAGGCATTCTTTCTTGCATTCCCAAGGGGGAAACCCTTAAATTCATAAAATGTAACAGAAATGGCGACTCTGCTGGGGAGTCATTTTCTGTATAGGATCATAAGACTAGAGGTCTAGGATGTTAGTTTTAGGATAAATATATATACTACTTTTCCTAATTGATATCCGTGTTTATTTTTCTGCTAATGGGAATGCGTGTGATGCCGCATGTGGAAAGATTGAGTATATACCTAAGATAAGTGATGGCACTAGACGAGTAATCTTACAGGGAGTGACTCCCAAATAAGAGCCCTCGGTCGACTATTAAATTAGTGGAGATGCCCTTTGCGGATTCAATGCCTATACGACTTCGGTTGTTGAAAGCAGATTGTTCCATTGAGTTATCTGAGAAGCTGAGGATTTTAGTATACTGAAACCATTCAGTAGTGCAGAAGCTATCGGAAATAGTTATCACGCGATACTACCCTCATTTGAGACTACTCTAAGATACTTCAGCTCGCTGGCGATCCGCTTGTTGTTGTTATCCCAAGAGGAGTTAATGATTTTGAGAGACAAGTACAAAAATCACTAGTATAAACCTTTGGGGATGGGTAGAGCCTTGACTTCAAGACACCGCACCTTTGACCCCATGTTTTTTCTATGTTTTTGTGTGCTGTATTCATGCATTCATTTAAAAAACATTAAAATAAAGAAAAATTTCTCTTCTAGTCTCTCTTTTTCAAATTAAACTAAGACAATGATTGTAAATGTCAGAGAGAAAAATTGCGTTATGGATTTCGGTAGAAGGAGGACTCACAAATACATCTTCAAGGTTCTGAAGCTAAAGGATTTAAGAGGTTTGGTGAGGATGATCACCAACCCTGAGGCTTTCAGAGCTAAGTACAGAGGACTGTTGTCTCTGTTAAGGGTCCATGTAATTGAAGGAATACTATCTACACTCATTCTGTTCTACGATCCGGTCTATCACTGTTTCACATTTTCGGATTATTAACTTGCACCAATACTGGAGGAGTACTCTCACCTGACTGATTTACCTATCACTGACCAAGCTCCCTTTTCTGGACTGGAAGAAATTCCAAAGGATCAGACCATTGCAAGAGCAATTTATTTGGATGAGTCGGAAGTCAAGACTCACATGACCACTAAGGGTGAAATCCAAGGTTTGTGAGCCAAGTTTTTGGTAAAGAAGCCTCTGTACTTTGCTAGTATAGGGAACGCGACTGCTTTCAAGAGCGTCTTTGTTTTGCTCACCGGGTTATTTCTGTTTCCTAACATTGATCATTTCGTTGATATCAATACCATTAAGATATTCTTGATTGGAAACCCCGTACCAACCTTGCTCGCAGATGCTTATCATTTTGTACACTTAAGGAATTTATACAGCGGAGGAATGATCACATGTTGTGTACCCCTGCTATACAAATGGTTCACTTCCCATTTGCCAAAGTCTGCCGCATTTTGGGATCAAAAGAGTGCTTTACGTTGATCGCAGAGAATCATGTCTCTTACCAACTCTGACATCGATTGGTACAATCGAATCTACGATGGGATCAGGATCATTGACCGTTGTGGAAATTTCCCAAATGTACCCCTTAAAGGAATTAAGGGAGGAATCAATTACCATCCAGTTTTAGTTCGTCGTCAATTCGGATACCCGATGAGGCATGTCCCATGTAATGCTCATCTGGAAGGTCTTTTCTTCAAGGAAGGAGAAAATGACAGGGCACTGAAGACGGAAATAGTGCAGGCCTGGAAACATGTTCACAGGAAAGGAAGAGAGTCTCTAGGAAAACCAGATTGTGTCTTGGTGGAACCTTATCTCCATTGGGTGCAAACTAGAGCTCTCAAGCTGAGGACGCCTCACCCTCGCTAGGAAGTTCTTCCATTAAAGGATCATGTCCTTTACTTTATGTCCGATACGGAAAAACTTCAGGTTACTCTCAACAAAGTTCAACAGGAGAGGAGGTTTTGGAAGAACAAGTACCATATTCTCAATGTGGAATGTAAATATATACAACAACTGTTAAAAGAAAAAGATGCTCTGATTGAGATTTTAGAGCAACATGCTGTGGAAAATCAAGATGACCAAAGGAACTTGCTCGTTCCTTTCACTTGGCAAAGGAATGACAACCCGACAGCGGCTCAAGAGTCCCGGTTAAAGAAAAGGAAAGTACCAGAACCAGCACCTGAGCCCTCCTCAAAGAGGACTCAGAATCCATTAGCTGAGGCATTTCCTTTAACAGCACTTTGTAATTACTGTATTTCCATTCCGCAATCTTTTCAATAAAACGGGGTTCCCCCCACTGTTTGATATTTGCAATCCAATTGTCGAAGTTTATTTTGATTAAACCAAAAACAAAATTAATATAATCATTGCATATCATTCATCATTCTCGCATAACGCATTCTTCTTCCCTACGAATCTCGCGTTTGTGTCTCGATTCTAGAGTCAAACTGTCTCATTCGTACATTACTCGGGCTAGTCGTCAGAAAAAGATGGATAATCTCGAGGAAGAGAACAGAGAGCTGAGAGAAGAAATCGACGCTCTAAAAGAAGATCTGAGAAAGCTTCACAGTGACATGCAAGTTCTGGCAGAAGCCCAGCTTCAAAGGACTGTGATCTCGGAGTTCACATCAACGCCCATAGTGGAAAAGTATGATCCTAGGTATAATATGCCGAAAGATCGTCCCTGGGGCATTGCCCATCAACTATATCCCGAAAGGATATGTTCCTCCGATCACTGAAGATCAACTGCAGCAGGAGCTGCTGGGCCTGAAGGTTATAAACTTCGGGAAAGCGAAGATGCCAGGGGCATAACAACAACTCCTGAAGGTTACAAACTTCGGGAGACACCGAGAGTCACAACCATAATGACTGTACCACCACCCGTGGTACACACTGTCCCGAAAGGACAGATTTCCCAAATACCTTCTGGTGGAAGTGAAAGTATGGACAAAAGAATGAAGGAGTTCCAGGAACAGTTCCTGGAAATGTAGAAGGAACTGCAAGCCATTCGCAGTCAGGATCTATTTGGAAAGGACGCCGCCGACCTTTGTTTGGTCCCCAATATGAAAGTTTCTCCCAAATTCAAGGTGCCTGAATTTGAGAAATACAAGGGTAACTCTTGCCCTCAAAGCCATTTGGTGATGTACGCTCGGAGGATGTCAACTCAGACAGAGAACCACCAGCTACTGATCCATTACTTCCAAGATAATTTAACCGGTGCCGTACTCAAATGGTACATGGGTTTAAACTGCACTAAGATCGCTACTTTCAGAGATCTTGGCGCAGCTTTCGTTCAGCAATACAAATATAACCTGGACATGGCACCAGACAGAGATCAACTCAGATCCATGTCACAGAAGGACAAAGAAACCTTCAAGGAATATGCTCAAAGATGGCGTGAAATTGCCGCTCAGATTTGTCCACCTCTTGAGGAAAAGGAGATGACAAATATTTTCTTGAAAACCTTGAGCTCATTTTATTACGATAGAATGGTTGCCAGTGCACCCAACGACTTCACAGAAATGGTCGGTATGGGAGTTTGTCTTGAGGAAGCAGTCCGAGAAGGGCGTTTAGTTAAAGACGCTGGATCATCAAGCAGTACCAAAAGATACGGTAGTGCTCTCCCTAAGAAAAGAGAGCAAGATATTGGGAATATCTCTCTCGGAAAGCAAAGGCGACGGTACCAATCAATAGCGGCTATAACTCTTGCTATTAACCTTGTGCCTGTTCCTACGTATCAATCTCCGGTTGCTCAAAGCCAACTGAATCAACAACAATATCAACAAAGGAAACAACAGCCTCTTCAGCAGGCTCATCCTCCGTACAACAATAACCGTACAACACGACCACCAGGGTTCGACCCTATACCCATGTTATACGCAGAACTATTTCCACTATTACTGGTCAAGGGGCATGTCCAAACCAGGGCTCCTCTTGCGATTCTGGAAAATCCTCCTTTTTGGTTCAAAACGGATCAGACTTGTACTTACCATCAAGGAGGACCAGGGCATAACATAGAAATCTGTCTCAGTTTCAAATCCAAGGTGCAAAACCTCGTCAGGAGCGGGGTCTTATCCTTCAAGGATACAAATCCAAATGTTCAAACAAACCCGCTGCCTTAACACGAGAAAGCTACAGTAAATTTAATAGAGGGAGAATTTAACGCCAGCTATCAAATTCATGATGTACTCTTATTGAGGGCCAACTTGGTCAAGATGCATTGCAGACAGAGCGGATACGGTCATATACGCCTCATAACTATCATCAGTGTGATATCTGCTCTAAAGACAATCAAGGATGTTCTGTGGTGCAATCAGCCCTACAGGAACAATTAAATCTTGGATGGATCCAAGAGCACCGAGTTCGCGGGGTCAACATGACTTATACGAATTCCAACATCATTCAGAATCATGACATCCGTGCGATGAATATCAACTTGGTGGCAATGCACTCAAGGCAAAGTCAGCATCATAATCTGCCGCGACACGATTACAATTCCTGTCTGACTTGCTCGATAAACAATCAGGGATGCTCTTTCATACAAGAGGCCCTCCAGCGTCAGATGGATCTTGGATGGATCTAGGACTACCATGATAAAAATCCTTATCAGATCAACATGATTCAAATCTTCGATATTCGCTTGATGAATACCAGCTTGATGGAGTTGCACGCTACGCAAGTTCAGCTCGGTTTTCTGACTTCGCATAATTATCAGAACTGTACAGTATACCGTGAGAGCGACCAAGGATGTGCTCTCATTCAAAGAAGGCTTCAACACCTGTTGAACCACTGGTGGCTTCCAATTTATTTAGACGAAGACACGCAACAAGTCAGCGTGACTAATGGGAACCCTACTAGACATCAAAGTCAGGATGTTCGATCTATGGAGACAGATCTAGTGAGGTTACATTGCATACAAAGCGGACGTAGCCAGGTACAACTATGAGCGCTGTAGAGTTTGCTCAAAAGATAATCAAGGATGCTACCTCGTGCGAGCAGCCCTTCAAAGTCAGTTGGATCACAAAGAAATTTGACCGTGTCCAAGTTTTGGGTCTATCAACTGGACGCCAGACTATTTAGCTGATCAAATCAAGGACGTTGTCCTAATCTCTGATCATGAGAGGATCAGAGATGTTTGTGCCATAATCCCTCTACTTGACAAATCAAAAGTTCCGAACCAGGAACTGATTGAAATTACTTACAATGGTCAGAAGAACCAGAAGGCTCCTGTAGTTATCTATCTGCCGGGACCACTACCGTATGAATCAACTAAGGCTATCCCTTACAAATACGGTGCAACAACTATTGAGAATGGAAAGGAAACTCCATTTCCCTCCGTCGTAAATATTACAGACATCAATCAAGTAACACGGAGCAGTCGAATCTTCAACTGAGGAGTTGGAGAACCTAACAAAGAAAAGGAACCTCAAATAGAAGTTCCCAATCCACCAGTCGGTCAATCCAGTGATCCCAACCTTTCAAATAACAACGATGAGATGCTAAAGCTCATCCAAAGGAGTGAGTACAACATTGTTGATCAACTATTGCAAATTCCTTCAAAAATCTCAGTGCTGTCTCTATTACTCAGTTTCGAAGCTCACAGAGAAGCTCTACAGAAAGTCTTAGAGCAAGCCTTTGTGGAACAGGATGTAACAATACGACATCATTGTTTCAAACATCACTTCCTGCAACAACTTGGGGTTTAGTGATGAGGAATTTCCAGAAGAAGGCAAAAGTCACAACATGACGCTGAATATTACAGTCAACTACCAGAACGATGCTCTAGCCAGCGTGCTAGTAGATACCGGATCGACTATCAATGTTATGCCGAAGTCCACTTTAATACGACTATCATTTAAAGGATCTCCGATGAGAGGCAGTGATGTCACCGTCAAACCATTTGACGGGCCCCAAAAAACAGTTATCGGCGAAGTCGACCATCCCATAACTATCGGTCCTCACACTTTCCAAGTCACTTTCTAGGTCATGGACATCCGAGCAACGTACAACTGTTTTTTGGGAAGACCTTGGATACACCAGGCTGGGGAAGTCACTTCGACGCTTCACCAGAAACTGAAGTTCGCCAAGAACGACCAACTCGTCACAGTCTGCGGAGAACAAGCCCTGATCGTGAGTAACCTATCATTATCTACTGATATAGAACCCGAGGAGTTTGTTGGAACTCAGTTCCAAGCGCTTTCGGTGAGCCATGATAATCAGTCAGAAAAAGGAACCTCGATTTCCTCATACAAAGATGCTCTCGAAGTAATCATGAGTAACAACGCGAAAGGGTGAGGACAGCTTGTCATTCCTAACGATAACAAAACAAACAAGGGTCTTGGTTTTTCATCAACTTGTACCCAGACTGCTACTAATGATGAAAGTTTTCATCCCATTCAGGACTTCTTCCACAGTGGAGGTTTCCTTCACCCAGTGCTTCAAGAAGTGAATACCATCAACGAGGAAGACTCCTCCGATACGGATGAAGAATGGAAGTCCTATCTCAACAAGGACGGTTATATGTCTCACGACGAAACGCAAACTCCATTTTGCTATCCCGCACAGAGTTCGAGATATATACCAAGGTCAGACGTCAAAATGATATACGGAGATTGTGATCCGGAAGGATGTCGTGCTCCATCGAACTCATTAGAGGAGGACACTCTGATGAAAGACAACTTTGAACACGACTACTACGGCCCAATGGATGGCCTGCCTATCTGGCAGCCGTACCCAGGAGACTCGGGGCAAGAGAATCAGCTGAATAATGAATATCAGCTGAGCATCATTGAAAAGAATACCTGCATCCTCACCATGTCATGGAAACAACACTCAGGGCATTCAGAAAACATCCAGCGCGACGATGAATTCGCAAAGCTTGCAGGGCTAGAGTTCATTAACTATGCTTTTCCTGAGGTTAACGTCATCGAAAAGGATGACTCCTCCAGTTCCAAAGAAGTGTGGGACACCTTGGGACAACCGAGTGAAAAGTACGACTACATGGTCAAGTACACCGCTCCTGAAAGCTCTCATATCAGGCTCGAAGACATCCAGCCAACTGGATGGGGAGGTTTTCCTGAGAGCACAAATACTATGCAAAATACAACGGAGGAATCTTCCTATGACAACTCTGCCTATGAGACAGATTCCAATGATCTTGCACCACCAGAAATCAGCGTCATTTATGAGGACAAGCCAAGAAAGAAGGTGCTAGACTTTGTGATTCACTGCGGAGTTCGCCGTCAATGGGTTGTTGTCGATGTCCCGAAGATAGTTCATAAGTCAAAGTAATTGCCATCTTTAACCTTTCACCCTGCCCAGGTGAAACAGATGTTGTGATAGGGCTCACTTTCTGTAAATGTCTCTCTTCGCTTCGCCCAAAGCGACAGAGTTTTGTTTTATAGGGCTGTAGTTTCAAGAATCAACTGAATCATAAATAAAATAGCGTCGTTCTGTAATTTCCGCATTAATTGCTGTTTTCTCTTTTTCGCTTTTTCAGAAAATGGTAATCCTAAAAAACAATTCAAACAATAAACAAGCAGTTTTTCAAAAAAAAAGAAAATACACTGCACACACTTTTGCATTCCTCTCTATCTCTTTTAAACATAATCATCACGTCATGCATATTGCTTATTTTAAACCCCATTGAAACATACGATCCGATGCCTTCTCCCAAGTTTGAATTCTCGGTATTTGAGGCTGAAGAAGAAAATGACGAAGAAATTCCAGAAGAGATCTCCCGACTACTCAGACAAGAGGAAAGGTCCATTGAACCACACAAAGAGCCGTTGGGAACGGTCAACTTGGGTTTAGAAGATGAGAGAAAAGAAGTTAAGATTGGGGCACTACTCAGTCCGATCGTCAAAGAAAGTTTGATAAATATTCTCAAAGAGTTTCCCGAGGAATTTGCTTGGTCCTATTAGGATATGCCAGGGTTGGATACCAGCATCGTGGAACATCATCTACCGTTACGATCAGAATGTCGGCCAGTAAAACAGAGGTTGAGACGAACTCATCCAGACATGGCCATCAAAATCAAAGAGGAAGCACAAAAACATATTGACGCGGGTTTCCTCGCCACCTCAGAGTATCCTCAATGGTTAGCCAACAAAGTACCAGTTCCGAAAAAGGACGGAAAGGTCAGAATGTGTGTAGACTACAGGGATCTGAACAAAGCCAGTCCGAAGGATGACTTTCCCCTACCACACATAGACATGCTGGTCGACAGCACAACGAAGTTCAAAGTTTTCTCCTTTATGGATGGATTCTCGGGCTATAATCAGATAAAAATGGCGCCGAAAGACATGGAGAAAACTTCGTTCATCACCCCTTGGGGCATATTTTGTTACAAGGTAATGCCGTTCGGTTTGAAGAACGCCGGGGCAACCTATCAAAGGGCCATGACTACTCTGTTTCATGACATGATACATAAAGAAATTGAGGTATATGTCGATGACATGATTGCCAGATCTAAAACAGAGGTGGAGCATGTGACCCACCTGTCAAAACTATTCGAGCGTTTGAGGAATTACAAACTCCGCTTGAATCCCAACAAGTGCACATTCGGTGTTCGTTCAGGGAAACTGCTAGGATTCATCGTCAGCCAGAAAGGAATTGAGGTTGATCCTGACAAGGTCAAGGCCATTCAAGAAATGCCTTCTCCGAAAACTGAAAAACAAGTCAGGGGATTCCTGGGAAGTCTGAATTACATTTCCAGATTTATATTCCTTATGACTGCGACTTGCACGCCAATCTTCAAATTACTCAAAAAGAATCAGGACTGCGTTTGGACAGAAGACTATCAAATCGCCTTCGACAGTATTAAGGAATACCTGTTGAACCCGCTGATTCTATCACCTCCAGTGGAAGGAAGGCCACTGATCATCTACTTAACAGTCTTGGAAGACTCCATGGGATATGTACTTGGCCAACAAGATGAAACAAAAAGGAAAGAGTCTTCCATCTACTATTTGAGCAAGAAATTCATAGAGTGTGAAACTCGGTACACTATGCTTGAAAAAACTTGTTGTGCTTTGGCTTGGGCAGCCAAATGTCTTCACCAGTACATGATTCGCCACACTACTTGGTTAATCTCTGAAATGGATCCAATCAAGTATGTCTTTGAAAAGCCTGCTCTCACGGGAAGGATTTCCCGTTGGCAGATGTTGTTATTAGAATACGACATCGAATACCACGCTCATAAAGCCGTTAAAGGAAATATTTTAGCCGATCATTTGGCTCATCAAACGATTGACTATCAAGAATTAGTCGGATTTGACTTCCTAGACGAAGATGTCATGTATCTAAAAATAAAAGATTGCGATGAACCACTGCCCAGTGAAGGGCCAGAACCCGGTTCCCAATAATCTTTGACGAAGCTGTCAATAATTACGGAAATGGAATTGGGGCAATCATCATAACACCTCAGGGTACCCACATTCCTTTCACAGCCCGACTGACATTCAAGTGTACAAACAACGAGGCCGAATTAGAAGCTTGTATCATGGATCTCGAAGAAGGATCGACTTAAGGATCAAATACTTGGATGTATATGGCGACTCAGCCTTGGTTATCAATCATATCAAAGGAGATTGGAACATATACCAATCAGGATTGATTGCTTACAAAGACTATGCAAGAAGGTTGTTACCATTCTTCAACAGAATCGAGTTTCATCACATCCCTCATGAAGAAAATCACGTGACTGATGCATTAGCCACTCTCTCTTCCATGATTAGTGTAGGTCAATGGAATGACTTACCTAAGATTGACATAGTGCGCCTCAAACGGCCTGCTTATATCTTCACAATTGAAGCAGTCATAGACGACAAACCCTGGTATCACGATATCAAGTGTTTCCTTCAGAAACAGGAGTACCCATCTGGGGCATCCAGGAAAGATAGAAAGACCCTCAGAAGACTAGCTGGAAATTTCTTCTTGAGCGGTGATACCCTTTATAATAGAAACTTTGACATGGTCTTGCTCCGATGCGTCGACAGACCTGAAGCCAACAGGCTGATAAGAGAAATTCATGAAGGATTCGTTGGCACTCATGCCAACGGACACACAATGGCGAGAAAAATTCTAAGAGTAGGGTACTATTGGTTAACAATGGAATCTAATTGCTACAAGTACATGAGGAGGTGTCACAAGTGTCAGATATACTCAGACAAAATCCATGTACCGCCAACACATCTCAAAGTTCTTTCTTCCACATGGCCTTTTTCCATATGGGGAATCGACATGATTGGCATGATTGAACCGAAAGCTTCAAATGGAAATCGGTTCATTCTGGTAGCCATTGACTACTTCACCAAGTGGGTCGAAGCAACATCATACGCCAATGTAACCCAACAAGTCGTGGTTCGCTTTATCAAAAATAACCTCATCCGGCGTTATGGTGTTCCAAGCCAGATCATCACTGATAATGGATCTAACTTGAACAACAAGATGGTGAAGGAGTTATACGCTGAGTTCAAAATCGAACACCATAACTCATCTCCCTATCGACCTAAGATGAACGGAGCGGTAGAAGCGGCTAATAAGAACATCAAAAAGATCGTTCAAAAGATGGTTGTGACCTACAAAGACTGACATGAGATGTTACCTTTTTCTCTTCATGGTTATCGAACATCTGTCCGCACTTTAACAGGGGCAACCCCTTTCTCTCTAGTATATGACATGGAGGCAGTGCTCCCCATAGAAGTAGAGATCCCATCAATCCGGGAATTGATGGAAGCTAAGTTAACAGAGGCTCAGTGGTGTCAAAGTCGACACGACGAACTAAACCTGATCGAAGAAAAGCAAATAACGGCTCTATGTCACGGTCAGCTGTATCAGCAAAGAATAAAGAAGGCGTTCGAAAAAAAGGTCCGACCTCGCATCTTCAGAAAAGGAGACCTTGTGCTAAAAAAGATACAGTCATTTCTCACTGATTCTCGGGGCAAGTAGACTCCGAATTATGACGGCCCCTATGTGGTCAAGAAAACTTTCTCAGGCGGCGCCTTGAGACTTACAACCATGGACGGAGAAGAATTTTCCTACCCCACAAATGTTGATGTAGTCAAGAAATACTTCGCCTAAATAAAATAAAAAAAATGTCTCGGTGGATTGAAAACCCGAAAGGGCGGTCCAGGTAAAAATTAGAGACATAATCAAAAATCATCCCGATGGATTGGAAATCTCAAAATACAATCCAGGCAAAAGTTAGGGATTTATGGCAAGTAACTACGTTTGATTAGTTCAACTCCTCAGCAGTCCTGCCTTCCATTGAAAAACTCCAATCAAGGTCATCTTCGACAGAAGCTCAGGATGTCCAGAATTCAAATTTGGTAGAATGATAGTGGTCGTTATGTTTTAATATAGCCCTTTTCCCGTAAATTACCATTTTCTAACTTTGTAAATCCTCCACAGAATCACACGCTTGGCTGATCTCCATCCTATCAATAAAATTCGAGCCCTTGTGCTTTTCTTTGCAATTCTTATTTGTTTTAGCTTTACAGAACGACATTTTAACATGATTTACGATTCTTGAAATAAAATAAAAATGAATTTACTTGTAAAACTTTTTCTACTTAAAGATGGCAATTTCTTTTGACTGTTGAACATCGAAAGAACATCGATCGCTTCTCCATAAGTAATCGAGCTTCAAAGTGTAGAATCAAAGTACTCCTTCTAAACCAGTACGCCTGAATGAAGGATCAACTATGTCAGATGCGAATATCCCGTCCGACATCCCCGGTAGAGTTCCTACCTCTTAAGCCCGACCAACGGTTCCTCACGTGAACCATCTCTCCTAAGCAAGGCAGAATTGCTATCTTGAACCAAATGACACCTCTTCGTCCCCCGCAGTGGCTGAGTATCCAACCGTGTTCATCCACTAGTATGTATGTCGTGTCAGTTTTGTCAGCATATACATACATACATCATGCATTATTGATTTACATTCATATTGCATCACTATCACTCTAGTTGGTCTTGTCCCCTAGTGATAAAAGTCCTCTTGTCAATCGAGTTGTCAGTTCTTTCCTCGTCAGGAAACGAATCATCTAAGCAATACCTCTAGTTTGTCTCTGGATTGAAGTTAGTCCTTGACCACTTTGATAACTTGAACCTCTGAAAAGCAAGAAAACTTTCAATGAACGTCACTCTTCGCCATTGAAGATGATATCTTCGCTTTCCCGGATTAAGGAAAATCCCCAGAGAATGCCTCACAACTAAAGAAGGTCACCAGCACCTCCAAATTGGATTACATCACATGGCATTTCTCTGAGAAGACCTCGAGAAAAGTATGATGTAACATCCCCAAAACAGAAATGCAGTTTCTCAAGATACTCATTTTTCCCTAGTAGAGTCGATAAATGGCGTCTCCAACAGAGAAGTTTGTGCACCTCTACAGCTCAGACAGATGGGTCCCCTAGTGAGTCTGGCATCAAAACTTTTTCCCATCAAATGGCATCTCCCCAGGAAAATTCGGCAAGAAGTTTGAGGAAAACCGCTACGAATAGTGTCCCTTGTCAAGAAAGTTTATTGACAAAAGAAACTAAGACCAGTTCCTTGGTAGGAAACCAGGATTGAGGGGAAGTTTATTTCGGAAACTGAGACCAGTTCCTTGGTAGGAAACCAGAATCGAGGGGGACTTTATTTCAAAAATTTAGACCAGTTCCTTGGCTGAAGACCAGGATCGAGGGGAGGTTTTTACCTTTTTAAAGTATCAATGCTTAGAAAAAGAAGATGGATGAGCAAACTGCCATTCATAACCACCATCAAAATTTTGGGTATTCCGATATTTAATCATCTTGCACCCCGAATGCCCGAATACCTTCGCCATTCACACCTTCGGGTCCAAGAAGATTAAATAAGGGCATCTGTCGTACCCCAAATTTTGACCACTAATATTTCCCATCATTTTGCAAATCATCATCACAATATGGATGAACTTTCATACTCATTAGTCTCCCCAAAGAAGGGTGAGCATCCACTACAACCAAAATTAGGGTTTTGAGCCCTCTCAGGGCACTTAGGCAAAGGAACAATCAAGGAATAACATGATCTTCAACTTGTCTAAACCTCTCAAACACCCACAATGGATCAAGAGGACTCCCACATCAAGAATCAAGCACAAGGCTGTAGCATTCCAAGTGGATCAAGCCTCAAGATCGCCAGTCTCACCAACTTAGGGTTTTGATCAACCCGGGCCTCCAGATGAAAATTTTCCTCTGGGCATGAGCCAATGCTCCAAAACATACCCTAAGATACTCTAAGGGACCTCATGGACCCCATCATCAAGTCAACTTAGCCTCAGGGGATGCATTCATCAAAAATCAGGAATTAGGGTTTCTTGACCTAATTCACCCCTAAGTTGACTTTTGGGACAAAACATGAGCCAAAGACCTCAAGACATGGTAACACACCACATTGATCCATTTTCAACAATGGATTGATCCAAGAAGCTTGATTCACAAGTTTCAATTTCATCTGAACCACAATTAGTGTTTTGAGGAAAAAGTCAACTGTACCTTTGACTTTTGACCAGGACATGCTCCCAAACTTTGGGACATAAGTCAATACACCCTATAACACCTATGGAATCCATCCATCAAGTTTGATTTAGGTCAAGGACATGATTTCATAGAGGATCGCACAGTTTGGAATTCATTTGATAAAAAGTCAACTGTGCCCAAAAGTCAAAGTTTGACTTTTTGAGTTTTTTCACAATTATGGTTCCTTAACCCTAAAATGATGTTAATGTCTGATTGGAATCATCATTCATCAAGAAAAATCAAAGAAAGTGGGATAACTTGTAAAAGGAATAACCATAAAAAACTTAGAAATTTCCAAAGTTATGGAACAAAGTGGCTAGGGTACCAACTTTGGAGGATTATATCTCCTAAACCACAAGGCCATTTTTCCCCATTCAAAGCTGGATTTGTAGCTCTCATGGCACTCTACAAAAGCTTCAACTACCACTCATTCCAATTCCTCATGGAATTTAAGTTATGGAATGATAAAATTCACAAAAAATGAAAATGTCACTTTTTTCCAACACTTACTGAAATTTTCACTAAGTCAGAATCTGTTTCACTTTTTCCAAAATGTAAGGGCATTTTTCACTTGGATCCAAAAAGTGTCAAGACAAACTATGATCACACATATGTTGTATCATATGAGAGCTTTCCAAAATGGCCAAGAACTTCACCAAATTCCACTTGAGCCATGAGATATGACAATGGCAATATGCCTTGCGGCAAACTGTCATGGCAAGGCAGATTTGTGCATTTTGCTCGATTTGCCCAATTTGTGCAAATGACAAACAAGTCTATCAATCTGAACACCTCAGGGGGATACTAAGGAGGAACAAACACTGATCTCCAAGTCTCCAAAGTCTTTGGAACCAAAAGTAGCATGCCAAACGTAGAAATGCCTAAAAGAGGGACAAGACTACAATTTTGTTTTGGAGCATTCAATGGATGCACCAAGGTGGCATGGACTGAGCTTCTCCCAACTGAATTCAGTCAAGACTTATCCAAGAACTAGGGAACCACAGGTCTGTGCTCTAACCTCTAGTCAATGGCTAGAGAAGACTTGGATTCCTATTGATCAACATTTGCCAAACTTCTGCAGCAGTTGCCATTCACTATTGCTTGCAAAACAAACTTGCTCTACTATAAATTGAGCTCATTTGTGCTCAGTTTAAGTACACCAAATCCATCAAACAGATGCTTTCCTCAAAATCATCTTCTCACTCTCAAAATTGCCTTCCAAAGAAAGTCACTATCAGGTTTTGAGCTTGGGAACAATTCCAACCAAACCAATCACACACACACACACACACACACCTCATAAACATCATATAGAAGTGATCCAAACACTTAAACCACAACTGGAACACTGATTTCTCAGAATCACCAGCCAACTGCTCAAGGTTTTAACCAAGTTGCAGCTGAGATGCCATGAAGTGATCCAACCATTTCCAATCAAGTCCAAGCATTCAAACACATTCCATATGGTGTAGGGAAGCTTTTCAAATCATCACAACTCATCTGTAACACCTCCAACTCAAAAATCAGTTTGCTCTTGCTATCGCGACCTTCAAGTAAGCCTAAACTTGGTCATCTCTTAATCTATGCATATTTCCTCGCACAGTACTTTTGCCAAATGTTCATAATCATGCATGGAATGTTTCCCCTCAATTACTTGCTTTGTTTAAATCGTGTATCAAAATTCTCAGCCTTCATGCAAATTTTAGGGTTCTTGATGTTTTTTCTTGATTTCTTATTCCATGCTTAAAATAAATGAAATTAAAGACCATAGACATGATCGTGAGGTGAAAACGAGCAGATTGATATGTGGTTTGTGTATTTTCATCAAGTATTCAGTGAGAATGGATGGAAAAAGCAAATCAGGCCAAACCCAGAACACGCGCGTGTTCTTGAAATGTTCTTGGCGCCTTTTTTTGAAAATTTAAATATTTCAATTTTGTGATTTTATTTAATTGATTCAAAAATTAATTTCTCTCTGAGTTTTAATGATTTTGAGTTGATTCTTTTTTTAATAATTCACAAAAATGTTGAAATATTTTATTTTACCAAAAATTCCCAAAAATATTATTTATTTCATATACTTGATATTTTTGTAAAGAATTAATATTTTATTTATTTTTTAACATTTAAAATATTTTTTCTTCCATGATTTTCCAAACATTATTTATTTCCAATCATTTTGTGGATAGAAACATTATATTTGAAACATTGATCCAAGATCACAATTTGTTTTCACACTTGTTTAAAAATTTTAATCATTTTAATTGAATTTTTATTCAATTAAAATACATTTTGAAAACAAATTAGGGTTTTTGATTAATTCAACCCTCATCAAACTTTTTCAAAAAAACTCTGGGCCTCTAATAGAGTGTAAGACCCAATCCTTGTTGTACATAAAACATTTTGGGCCTCAATGCATTGTATAAGTCCCGATACAGTCAAAAAGTTCGGCGCGATCGTCGCCTTTTTAACAAAACCATCTGGGCTTCTCCTCGAGATATAAGTCCCATTCAAAAATAAATCTTTGGGCCTCAAATAGAGTGTAAGACCCAACCCCTTTTGAAAGCCAAACATTTTTAGGCCTCAGCCAATTGTATAAGTCCCCCGGCATTTTCAAAACAACGGTGCAATCACTGTTAAAACATTGGGCCTTTCCTTGAGCTGTAAGCCCCATCAATCTTTTCAAAGCACTTTCTCCTTTGATTTAGAATTCAAATATCTGTTATTATCAAAACTTTCTTTGTTGAACAACTAACAACACAGCATGGAAGCTCTACAACGGGTAACTGTTTATCCGCTTTCATTTACTGCTTTCATATATATAATTGTATTGTGGGGCTGCTTCACTGTAAGTCTTCTTTCACAATCTTCTTTCACAATCTTTTACATACTTGTCATATATCAACTGTATATATACTAGTATAGTTATTTAGAGTTTTCCCCGACAACTACGTCTAGAACTAGGTAAAGCCTGTTGGTCACTCTTAAATACAAATAAAACTAGATCCCCCAAAGGATTACCAGATACAGTCTTCCCTCCTCTTGGGGTTAATCAATATGGAACAAAGAGAAAGGCAGTATTCTCGGTGAACCTTTTCTCAGACTGTCACCCTTAAAAATTGTCAAAGAAACTCTAACTCCCCAGAGATGACCTTTTCTCCGTGAATGGCATCTCTTGAGTTTCTTCCAAACCCTCGAACTTTCCTGGAATGATCACTTCTTGGTGATTTGCATTTCTTGAACTTCTCTTGGTTTGGGGACCCACAGGCTTCTTAAAAGCATCCCTGCCTCCTCTTGGGCATTGTACAAGGACCCTTCGGCTTCTTAGAAGTTCTCATGCCTTCTCTTGGGCTTAATACAAGGACCCTAAAGACCTCCTATAGGTATAGGACTGAACTTAGTCTTCCTTCGTGAGAGCCGTCTTTCTAAAAGGAGTCAAAACCCTCAGACCAATTTTAGGGTTGATACTCATCCCTTAAACGAGTCGGCCTCCTCTTGGGCATCATGCAAAAGATAAAACTCTTCCAATAGACTTGGACATTCTAAATACCCTTGAGTCTCAAAGACATTCTCAAGCACCGTAGAAACCCCGTCTCTCTCATGAGATTTCTCTACTTGGACCTGTCTAGGGATCTCAATAATCCTAAGCAGTAAGATAGCCTCATCTTAGACTTTGTATAAATGATTTACCTTAAAATGGTTAGCATACTCTTATGCTTTCTCCAGCTTGTTCAGCCACCATCCTGGGCTTCGTACAGGATAGATAAGAATCACTCTCTTGTTGAGTATAAATGACTCTCTTGTTGGGTCAATCTTGTTGATTCAAACACTCTCTTGTTGAGTATAAATGACTCTCTTATTGAGTCAATCACTTTTAGCCTCCGTCTTGGGCTTCATACAAGACACATATAAACACTCTCTTGTTGAGTATAAACGACTCTCTTGTTGAGTCAACCACTTTTAGCCTCTATCTCGGGCTTTGTACAAGACATATAAAAACACTCTCTTGTTGAGTGAACCCTTTTAGCCTCAATCTTGGGTTTTGTACAAGACAGAAAGAACATTTTCCCTGGAAAATTCAACCTTGTAGCCTCCTCTTAGGCTTTGTATAAAGAAATTCCCGGTTGAGTCAATCAACCTTTTAGAATCAAATTTGTGCTTTGCTCATGACATACAAACATCAACAGTCCGTCTTTAGAGATGACAAATTATCTGTAAAGAACCTTTTAGCTTCATATCTTGGGCTTTGAACAAGATACAAATCACCTTTAGCTTTAATCTTGGGCTTTGAACAAGACACCAAAATATCATCTCTTCCTCCCTTAGAATAGGAGGAACTACGATCGCTCTGATTTCCCTATACTCCATAATAGGGAATACGTAGGCATAAGATTGAAAAATCTTAGCGAGCACACTAATAAAAAACACATCAGATCCAACATTCACCCAAAGAGCCCCATAATCAGTCCAGACATTCTATTTTTTTAAGCAAAATAACCTTGGGAAGACCCACCATTTTGATAGCATCTGTAAACCAACAGTCATCTGTTTAAACTCAGTATGCAAGCAGGGTTAATTGGAGACATCTATTTCCCTTCCTTGATCAGCTCAATAGGATAAAAAATGAATTAAACTATAGTACCAAAGCGATAGTGATTCGAAACCACAAAAATTGCGCTACAATTAACCCACACTCCAAACCACATTTGAATTCCTAACCTAGCTTCTATTTAAATCAATTCATTCCAAACCTCAAAAAAAACCTTGATTCATTTTCTGAATTTTTATACACATCTTACTACATTTTCTCTCAACTTTTCTCTCATTCCAAAACCCTCACTCAAAGTTCCTTCATCAAAGTTCAACAAATTTTGCATTGAAAGTTGTTGATCTTGGAACTAAACCTTCATCCATTCACTAATTCCTGAAAGAATCTTGATTTTGCTGTTGTTTTAATCTTGGATTGGAGCTTTTGGAATTGATTTTGGAGAAAGCTTAAAGCAAAATCGTCACATTGCTTGGATCTTGAAGTTTCTTGCTAGGATTTTGAAGTTTCTTGCATAGATCTTGGATTTCTTGCTTGGATTCATCAATTTTCGTTTGCAACACTTACCAAAGCAAATCTCAGATTTGTAGGTTGGTTTTCCTTAGATCAATACTTGATTTAGCTTATTTACAACTTATTCAATGTAGATCTTTGGTGATTATTGGATTTAATTGGTGTTTAATTACTGATATTTGATGTGAATTTTGTGATTAATTGATTGCATGGTCATTTGGATGTTTGGAGAAGTGATAAGCTGCTGAAAAGTGATTTTGGAAACTGTTTTTTTAATTCTGTTGCAGAGTAACGTTACAGCATATCTGATAACCGGTTACCCTGTTGTTTTTTGCGTATTTTCATACTATTTTAAACTGGGTAACCGATTACAACATATCTTATAACCGGTTACCACAGCTGCAAAATGTGATTTTCTTGCATTTTCTCGTTTGTTTGAGATCCTTTGCATGTCTAAACTTCATGGATTAATATGTTGATGATTTGTGGATTATTCTTGAGCTGTTTCACCTCACACCATTGCATGAACACGATTCTTCGACACGCGATTCTTAGTTTTCATCGATGAATGTTTATGTTTGCGTTGTTGATTAATTGATGTGATAAACACCTTGCACACACTCCTTGAGCATGTTAATTGTGAAGCTGGTGTTGCTGGAGTTGTTGTGTTGTGCATGCTTGCTTGCATTTAATTTCGTGAGATGCATACTTGATTGGACTTGTTCATGTGCTTAATGTTGTGAGTTCTCTCATGATGTTTTCAAGAATTGTTTACTACGGTGTGTGGTGTGATTGTAATCATGATTGATTGAGAAATGTGTGATTCTTAATACATGCTAGTTATGCCATGTTCGAATCATTTTCGATTGCATGCTGCCCTATTTTTTTTACAGCTATTGTTCTGAGTTGTTTAGGTGCTGTCAATTGTATACATGTTAGCCTGCTGACTTTTTAAATCTATTTTGTGCTGAGAATGTGTGCTGTTAAAAGTTGTCTTATTTGTATGCTGGATTTTATCGTTGTACAGGTGCTGGAGCGCTGTTGTAGCCTCTGTTTTAGTTTCTTTTCCTGGGTTCGATTTGCTTTTGCATGCTAACTTAGGTAGATGTTTCCCTTCTTACCTCAACCTTAGGGCCATCTTTTCATGACAACATTAGGATAGAATTCCCATAGCATTTTCTTTTCGACTTGAGTCTTCTCTTCTCATCTCATAACAACTCTAAAACACTTAATAAAGGTAACGTGTATTGCGCATGAGCCTTGTATGTGGGAAATGAGGAATTAGGGGTTTCCTCTCATTTTTCTAGAGTGTTTGGTGGATGTCCCATCTTGGGACGATTTGCTATGCATTTGTTCCTACGTCATAGACTTCGGTGCAATGCAAGTTAAGAACTAACTTCAATCCACTCCTGTCTAAAAAACACAAAACAAATTCAAACCTTTTTATCCTTCGGGATTGTTGAGTTTCGAACCGTATTTCAGAAAAGAGCTCGTCACTCACGTAAAAAACACTTAAAGACTTCGTCCGTCGAACTACGACAGCTATAATTTTCTCTCTCCCGTCATATTGAGGATACGTAGGCACAAGATGCGATATCTCGACGAGCAACCTCCCCCCATCATTGCGTAGTCCGTCGAACTACGTTGATTCTGATTCTTCGTTCGTCCACGAAGATACGTAGGCATTGGATTACGATGATCCTTGCGAGTCCGTTTTTGTTTTCCCCTTTCCCTTTTTCGTTTAACCATAGACTTTAGGATAACTCACCCTTTGATTAGACAACAAGCGTGGATCCCATCGAGTACGATGGACGCGTGGGGGTGCTAATACCTTCCCCTCGCGTAATCGACTCCCGAACCCGGACTATGGTTGCGATGACCATGTCTTTCCCTCTTTCAGGTTTCTCTGATTGTTTCCTTTCCCTGTGTCAGGATAAATAACGTTCGGTTGCGACTCTTCTATTTTAGTTTCTCGCCGGTTGTTTTTCGCAGTTGCGACAGCTGGCGACTCTGCTGGGGACAGGTTGACCTCTTGCTGGTCCATCCCCTTTGCAAGCCAATCCTAGCGCTTGTCTGTTTTATTTCATTGGGTCTCTAATGTTGTGCATTATTTGTTGTATTTTACTGCATTTATTGTATTTGATTACTGTTATCATATTGCTCTACTACTGTTGTGATGTTGGGTGGATTGGGTTCATGAGAGATAAACCCAATACATAGGCTTGAGTATTCACCTAGGACTAGAGTGGAAAGTAGTGGGACCTACGTGCCATCTTGGTACGTTTGGTGTTCACGAAATTCACATCTAGACGAGGTTTTCTTGGGAGATATTCTGACATGCGCATCTTGTGCGTTTTGGGGTGTTGATCTAGAGAGCTGTCGACTCTGACGACCATTTCCCCTGATGTTCTGGTATTCTGGGTTTCTGGGTTTGTGGTCCTTCTTCAGTTGATAGCACAACAGACGTTCAGAGAAACTTGATACCTTGATCCCATGTGTGCATCTGCATCATCATTTTGCATTCTGGCACACATGTTCTCGTATTTCCAAGGACCTTAACTTTGAGACTAGCTGTTGAGCATTTCCATATTTTTCTTGTGGTTCGTATGTGGAAAAAAATTGAATCAAAGCAGAATGATTCCTTGGAAATATTCAAGCATGGCATTTTACATTTGCATTCTCACACTCATATGCCTAACAGGTGCTCAGAAGCAAATTCCTCATTCTGATTTGGTCTTCTCTTCAGAATTGCCAACTTGAATTCTTCCCACTACTTAGCTTCCAACAATCAGAGTTCAGTTATGGAACAGATCCGTGTAGAGTTGGATGAGATGAAAGTTCAGATGGGGCATTTTATGATGGACGTGCAGACATTATCTCAAGGTCAACAACTATTGAAAGAGGAAGTCAATCAGATGAAGACTCGGATGAGCCTGGTTATGGAAATCTTGAATGCAGTGTTAAGGAAGGAAAGCGATCATGTGCCTGTTTCCGTAACAGAAATTCTCACTCCTCCTATCTCTTTGGAATCTCCTTCAAACCATGAAGCACTTTGTGGATCTCTTCCACAATCTTGCGGTTTCTGGAATTTCTTGTCAACGGCTAGTTCCTATTCATCAAGTGAATTCAAGGGGTAACTCATGAATATCATTCGTAACCTGTACTTCTAAGGGCTTCTTCCCAACAACCATTGTCTCTTCCAGGTAATTATAATCAGATGATCAATCAGAATCGGTATCGTCCGAATGCTCATGCAGGTCATCAGAAGAATAGGAAACCAACAAGGGAGTTCGACACAGTTCATGTGCCTCATTTCCAGTTGTTCCCTCAATTGCTCGAGCTTTCATTGGGGGTAAACTAAGCGATTAATTCCGGTTATTTCTCCGTATCCTGTGGGGATTGATCCTGAGGCCTACTATGACTACCATTCTGGGGAACCTGGCCATTTAATTGAAGATTGTAAGTCATTCAGAGACAAGGGTAAAGACAAGGTCCAAGATCTGATTGACTCCAAGACTATTGTGTGGGAATCTGGCACCAATCCAGTAACAGAATGAACATCCAGACTGCTGATTGCTGAAAGTCCCCAAGATCAACAAGTCCAGACTGATCCAAGTGTCCTTAACGATGGCATTTTCCTGTTTTCTTTACTGCATTTTCATATGTAGCTTTCATTTGTTTGTTTAAACATTGTCTGCATGTAGAAACTTGTTTGTTTTTTGAATGACAATCATAATACAATAAGCATGTTTTTCTTGAAGTAATCCATTCGTGTTCACTCTTAAATGTTCATGTGCATTGTAATACTAACTTTCTTGCTTAAACTCTTTGAGGGAGGATGATGAAGTGAAAAACGCAAAATCTTTGGTTGTATGCTTTTGGATAAAACCGATGTACATGCATTGATTCAAATCCCCAAACACCAGAGATATAAGGGAGATAGACCCTTGTCAACCCTGTTGAGCCTTGAAGTATGAGTTTCTTTTTATTTTGGAAAAAACCCTCACATTTAACCTAGGGGCAGGGTAGTTGTCAGTTGGTTTGACTGAGCGTTCTACTTTCAAAAGGAGTGTGCATCCGAGGATCCATTACCTTTCTTTCCTCACATATCAGGAGGTCAAGGGGCGTGAGACCATAATGGTTATCCCTCACTGCAAAGAGTGAAGTAGTCACAATCCTTTCAAAGAAGTCAAAACAGCCAGTGTCACACGATTTGTTAACAAAAAAAAAAAATAGAGAAAGAAAGCCCGCTAAGTCAAAAACGTGAAAACAAGTGACTTAGGCAAAAGTTAGGGCATCCTGCTGGACCTTAAAATCGAGAAAAAAGAAAAAAAAGAATTCAAAAGAATTCGGTCCAGGCAAAATCAGGGAGATAAAAAAGAACAAAAGAATGAAAAGCGAAAAGGATTGAAAAAAAGGAAAAATCCTCGAGCAAAGAGCAAGTCGTGTGACCACAAACACCAAAGTTAAAAAGGGGTGACTGCCACTCCGAAAACCGTGTGGGTTACTTCTGTCCTCATACCATTCAATAACTTTTTGAGAGGTGAGCGCATGTGTCGAATTAGCTGAACGTAGGCTTGGAGAACATCATGGAGAATGGGTGGGTATAGACAAACTTCGAGCCATAAATCCTTTGTTCTCAAACCGTGAACCAGGCCACGTTACAACCCTCAAAAGTCCTAATTGAAATAGGGTTTATTCCGAAGGTGTTCTTCACCGAGAGAGCGTTCCTGACTCCTATGAGTTGTGCTAATAAGATTTTTGTTGGTATTGTACGTGCGTATTGTTTTTCATTCAAAAAAATCAAGGTCGTAACTAGTGACTCGTTCACAAGGTTTTGCGATATCTTTTCAATAAACTTCAAGGTTAACGTGTTTGTTGCATTAGAATTGTCATTCTCATAATAAACATTTTCTGCTTGCATGTGCTTAAACGTCAGGGGAGCTTACACAGTGAACGTCAGTTGAGAAGCTTGATCACGCCGAGTTGAGATGGTGAAAATTCTCGAAGGACAATCATGTCAGGGGGCATGTGGCCAAGGGACTGTGCGCAGCCTGGGCGTTCCCGATGAGTGGTGATAACATGTAGCCAATGCGGAGTAATCACATTGAAAACTCCCCTTAAAGCAGCCAAATAGGGGCAATTACATCCAGATTTGGCAAATCTCTCGAAGACCAGCCGGTCAGAGACAAATTCACTTTAAGGCTCGTATTGGGACATGCCACCTCTAGAGCACGAGAAGTTATCCACTCCTTAAGATGGTTAATTGAAAGCACCTCCTCAAGGTTCAGAACACTGGGGCAGAGTATTTCAGGTCATTAAGAATCATCTTGAGGCAGTTTACTTCATAGATTATGAACCTGGGGCAGTTATATCGAGATCTGATACATCTCCAAGAGTTTGAAGACCCGGGGCATGTTGAAAGCCAGGTCTTCTATAAAATCCTCTTGAGATGATTTTCTTCCATTAGACCTGGTGGTCTGGGGCAGGTGGAAAGTTCAAAGGGCCGTTGATGACCATAGAGGCAGATCAGGCAGGGTAGCAAGGTTTCTCCCCAGTAGAGTTACTCTCTCCAGCACTGAAAGTTCATCAACCTCAGCAGAGCATACTCTCCCCAGCAGTAGGGCAGAGGATTATTTCCCCAGCAGGAGACTTGGGGAATATCTTCTCTGGACAAAGATGTTATTGTCCCCACAGAGTCTTGGCGTCTACTTTCCTCAGCCGGTCAGGAAGTGTATTTTTTTACCAGCAATAGTATGATCTAATCCCCAGCAGGATGAGGGTAAATTCATTTCCCCCAGCAGCAGGTTAAGTTTAGGGATATCCCCCAAGCAGGTTCGGTATTATTGACTTCTTTCCCCAAGCAGAGTTTGGTGGTAATCCTCCCAATAATTTGTTCAACTTTGGTTGACATTCCCAGCATGTTTTAAGTCCAATGGTTATTGGCACCTTTTCTGTAGCAGACTTTTGTGTTTCATCTTTAGTAGTTGTTATTCTTAATCCCCAACAGAGTGGAAATTCTCTTTGGGTTTCATCTTTCAGCAGAGATTGTGATCAGGAAGGTTGTTCAGTGTAACTTCCTCAGCAGGGTCTTTGATTCAGAGGACAATTTAGTTTTTCATCCCCGGTGGATTTGCCTTCGTCTTTAGCATTTATTTTGTTGGAGTGCTTCTTTTGCATTGCATAAGCATCATTTGCATGGCATCCTCCCAAAAGCGTAGCATTTCCATTTCGTATGGAGCATTACACCATAGAAAAATTCAAACATATGCATTCGAAGCATAAGCCAGGTTTGAGTTCTCGTTTGCCAAGCACTCCCCCGGCAGGAAGAGTCGTAACTCAGGAGATATCGTCCAACTTTATACCCCAAGCAGTAGACTTGGTCATTTGGAGAGACTATTTGGTATACCCCTGCAGAGTTTATCGGGATCGTTAATCCGTGGGTTCTTTTCTTCTCACCCCTTCGTCCAGGTGATCTTTTTGATGTATCCCCTCAGGGTTGTTAGTGTTAAACACTCGTCCGTGTTCTTTTGACACTCGTCTGTGTTTTTTTCCATTGCCTCAATACTTCGTCCGTATTGATTTTAAACACTCGTCCGTGTTCTCTCAAACACTCGTCCGTGTTCTCTTGACACTCGTCCGTGTTCTTTTTCATTGCCCCAATACTTCGTCCATATTGATTTTAAACACTCGTTCGTGTTCTCTCGGCACACGTCCGTGTTCGGTTTAGCATTTCAATCCCCAGTAAAGTTGCCATTTGACCTTTTAGACACCCGTCTGTGTTCTTTCAGCACCCGTCCGTGTTTGAACTTTTTAGCCAATACCCGTCCGTATTGATCTCAGACACCCGTCCGTGTTCTTTCAGCACCCGTCCGTGTTTGAACCTTTTTAAGCCAATACCCGTCTGTAATGACCTTAGACACCCGTCCTTGTTCTTTTAGCACCCGTCTGTGTTTGAACCTTTTAAGCCAATACCCGCCCGTATTGACCTTTAGACACCCGTCTGTGTTCTTTCAGCACCCGTCCGTGATTGAACCTTTAAGCAAATATCCGTCCGTATTGACCTTTTAGAATCCCGTCCTTGTTCTTTCAGTACCCATCCGTATTGACCTTAGACACCTGTCCGTGTTCTTCCAGCACCCGTCCGTGTTTGAACTTTTTTAAGCCAATACCTGTTCGTATTGACTTTTAGACACTCGTCTGTGTTCTTTCAGTACCCGTCCGTGTTTGAACCTTTTAAGCCAATACCCGTCTGTATTGACCTTTTAGGCCCCCGTCCGTGTTCTTTCAGTACCCATCCGTATTGACCTTTTAGGCACCTGTCCGTGTTCTTTCAGTACCCTTCCATATTGACCTTTTAAACACTCGTCCGTGTTCTTTCAGCACCCGTCCGTGTTTGAACCTTTTTAAGAAAATACCCGTCCGTATTGACCTTAAACACCCGTCCGTGTTCTTTCAACACCCGTCCGTGTTTGAACCTTTTTAGCCAATACCCGTCAGTATTGACCTTTGACACCTGTCTGTGTTCTTTCAGCACCTGTCCGTGTTTGAACTTTTTAGCCAGTACCCGTCCGTATTGACCTTAGACACCCGTCCGTGTTCTTTCAGCACCCGTCCGTGTTTGAACTTTTTTAAGCCAATACCCGTCTGTATTGACCTTAGACACCCATCCGTGTTCTTTCAGCTTTCGTCTGTGTTTGAACTTTTTTAAGCCAATACCTGTCCGTATTGACCTTAGACACCCGTCCGTGTTCTTTTAGCACTCGTCCATGTTTGAACCTTTTTAAGCCAATACCTGTCCGTATTGACCTTAGACACCCGTCAGTGTTCTTTCAGCACCCGTCTGTGTTTGAACCTTTTTAAGCCAATACCCGTCCGTATTGACCTTAGACACCCGTCCGTGTTCTTTCAGTACCCGTCCGTGTTTGAACTTTTTTAAGCCAATACCCGTCTGTATTGACCTTAGACACCCGTTCGTGTTTGAGCTTTTTAGCCAATACCCGTCCGTATTGACCTTAGACATACGTCCGTGTTCTTTCAACACCTGTCCGTGTTTGAACCTTTTAAGCCAATAACCGTCCGTATTGACCTTTAGACACACGTCCGTGTTCTTTCAGCACCCGTCAGTGTTTGAGCTTTTTAGCCAATACCCGTCCGTATTGACCTTAGACACCCGTCTGTGTTCTTTCAGCACCTGTCCGTGTTTGAACCTTTTAAGCCAATACCCATCCGTATTGACCTTAGACACCCGTCCGTGTTCTTTCAGCACTCGTTCGTGTTTGAACCTTTTTAAGCCAATCCCCGTCCGTATTGACCTTAGACACCCGTCTGTGTTCTTTCAGCACCTGTCCATTTTTGAACTTTTTAAGCCAATACCCGTTCGTATTGACCTTAGACACTCGTCCGTGTTATTTTAGCACCCGTCCGTGTTTGAACCTTTTAAGCCAATACCCGTCCGTATTGACCTTTTAGACACCCGTCCGTGTTCTTTCAGCACCCGCCCATGTATGAACCTTTTAAGCCAATACCCGTCCGTATTGACCTTTAGACACCCGTCCATGTTCTTTCAGCACCCGCCCATGTTTGAACCTTTTTAAGCCAATACCCGCCCGTATTGACCTTAGATACCTGTCCGTGTTCTTTCAGCACCCGTCCGTGTTTGAACCTTTTAAGCCAATACCCATCCGTATTGACCTTTTAGACACCCGTCCGTGTTCTTTAAGCACCCGCACATGTATGAACCTTTTAGATGCTCGTCCGTGTTTGTCCCTAGCACAGTCAACACTCGTCCGTGTTTGTTTCAATCCACTTCAATACTTCATCTGTATTCATCTCTGACGCTCGTCCGTGTTATGATCTGACACCTTTTATTACTTGTCCCCCAGCGGAGTCGTCTCTCCTTTTGCTGGATGCAAATTTGTTCGGTTATTTTGGTATTCATTCTCCGTGTTCAAGAAGTTTGAATAGGGGCAGCTGTAACACCTCAAAATTTGCCCTCATGTTTCTAACCCTTTTTGGCTTATGCTTTGTTTCATTTGCATCGTCATTTTTGCATTTACATGTTTCTTTTGAGCGTGGGATCGAGGTATCTATCAGTAGCTCATAGCGTCATCAGTTCCAGTATGATTTTTAATAGTGTTCAGAACCAAGCAGATAGCTTTCAAGGTCTTGTGAGCTTTTTTTTTCTCATTAGATATTTTGATAATCAGAGGCTCCGACAGTCATTTTTTATCAAGCAATCCGGTATCAGACATTTTTAATCCAGCAGGATATTCTGAGGTGTCAGCAAAAATTTGTGTTTCATTTCAGGTGTTACTCAGTCGCAATATCAAGGTTTGAGTTTCGGAGGCTTAACGGGGTTCAAAACAGCTGTCAGAGGTCACTTTTCCAAGTTTCCCTCCAAAAGGCGCCTAAATTCAAAATTTGAACTCAGTAACCGGTTACAGCATATCTGATAACCAGTTACTCCTTTGTTTTTCTGCACATTTTCAGGTTTCTTGAACTAAGTAACCGGTTACAGCATATGTGATAACTGGTTACTCTGGGCGAGCTTGAAAAAAATTAAGTTTGCATCGTTTGTGATCATGTGCTTGGCTTGTGCATGTGTGGGAAGGATCTAGAATTGATTTATTTTCATCATTTTCCACCCAAAATTAAAACTCCTTCCAACATTTTCCACTCTAATTCCCCATTCTTTTTTTCAATTTCCATTCCTAATCTCCATTCCACTCATTAACCCACACTCCAAACCACATTTGAATTCCTAACCTACCTTCTATTTAAATCAATTCATTCCAAACCTCAAAAAAAACCTTGATTCATTTTCTGAATTTTTATACACATCTCACTCCATTTTCTCTCAACTTTTCTCTCATTCCAAAACCCTCACTCAAAGTTCCTTCATCAAAGTTCAACAAATTTTGCATTGAAAGTTGTTGATCTTGGAACTAAACCTTCATCCATTCACTAATTCCTGAAAGAATCTTGAATTTGCTGCTGTTTTACTCTTGGATTGGAGCATTTGGAACTGATTTTGGAGAAAGCTTAAAGCAAAATCATCACATTGCTTGGATCTTGAAGTTTCTTGCTAGGATTTTGAAGTTTCTTGCATAGATATTGGATTTCTTGCCTGGATTCATCAATTTTTGTTTGCAACACTTACCAAAGTAAATCTCAGCTTTGTAGGTTGGTTTTCCTTAGATCTATACTTGATTTAGCTTATTTACAACTTATTCAATGTAGATCTTTGGTGATTGTTGATTTGGATCCATTTTGCTTGAGTTTGATTCTTAGTGTTGATGATTATTGGATTTATTTGGTGTTTGATTACTGATATTTGATGTGAATTTCGTGATTAATTGATTGCATGGTCATTTGGATGTTTGGAAAAGTGATAAGCTGCCGAAAAGTGATTTTGCAAGCAGTTTTATTTAATTATGTTGCAGAGTAACCGGTTACAGCATATCTGATAACAGGTTACCCTGTTGTTTTTTTGCGTATTTTCAGGCTGTTTTAAACTGGGTAACTTAGTTATAGCATATCTGATAACCGGTTACCACTGCTGCAGAATGTGATTTTCTTGCATTTTCTCGTTTGTTTGAGATCCTTTGCATGTCTAAACTTCGTGGATTAATATGTTGATGATTTGTGGATTATTCTTGAGCTGTTTCACCTCACACCATTGCATGAACACGATTCTTCGACACGCAATTCTTGGTTTTCATCGATGAATGTTTATGTTTGCGTTGTTAATTAATTGATGTGATGAACACCTTGCACACACTCCTTGAGCATGTTACTTGTGAATTATTGCTGGTGTTGCTGGAGTTGATGTGTTGTGCATGCTTGCTTGCATTTAATTTCATGAGATGCATACTTGATTTGACTTGTTCATGTGCTTAATGTTGTGAGTTCTCTCATGATGTTTTCAAGAAATGTTTACTACGGTGTGTGGTGTGATTGTAATCATGATTGATTGAGAAATGTGTGATGCTTGATACATGCTCGTTATGCCATGTTTGAATCATTTTCGATTGCATGCTGCCCTGTTTTTTTTACAGCTGCTGTTCTGAGTTGTTTAGGTGCTGTCAATTGTATACATGCTGGCCTGCTGACTTTTTACATCTATTTTGTGCTGAGAATGTGTGCTGTTAAAAGCTGTCTTATTTGTATGCTGGATTTTACCGTTGTACAGGTGCTGGAGCGCTGTTGTAGCCTCTGTTTTAATTACTTTTCCTGGGTTCGATTTGCTTTTGCATGCTAACTTAGGTAGATGTTTCCCTTCTTACCTCAACCTTAGGGACATCTTTTCATGACAACATTAGGATAGAATTCCCATAGCATTTTCTTTTCGACTTGAGTCTTCTCTTCTCATCTCATAACAACTCTAAAACACTTAATAAAGGTAACGTGTATTGCGCATGAGCCTTGTATGTGGGAAATGAGGAATGAGGGGTTTCCTCTCATTTTTCTAGAGTGTTTGGTGGACGTCCCATCTTGGGACGATTTGCTATGCATTTGTTCCTACGTCATAGACTTCAGTGCAATGCAAGTTACGAACTAACTTTAATCCACTCCTGTCTAAAGAACACAAAACAAATTCAAACCTTTTTATCCTTCGGGATTGTTGAGTTTCGAACCGTTTTTCAGAAAAGAGCTCGTCGCTCACGTAAAAAACACTTAAAAACCTCGTCCGTCAAACTAAAACTGCTCTGATTTCCTCTCTCCCATTCGATCACTACGCCAAAAGTGTCCTTTGGCAGCACTACATAGGCAGCGCTTTATTACAAAAGCGCTGCTATAAGTTAAAAAATTTAGAAAACACGGAAACTGTTCACTTAGAAAAATAAAAGCGCGTCTAAATATAAGACTTTAGACAGCGCTTTTGAGGAAAGCGCTTTCTAAGGTCTTATAATTAAAAAAAAAAATTAAAGGAAAATATTAGACAGCGCTTTCCTTAAAAGCGCTGTCTAAGGTCTTATAAATTAAAAAAAAATATAAGACCTGAGACAGCGCTTTTAAGGAAAGCGCTTTCTAAGGTATTATAAATTAAAAAAAAAATTAAAGGAAAATATTAGACAACGCTTTACTCAAAAGCGCTGTCTAAGGTCTTATAAATTAAAAAAAAAAATCAAAAGCGCTGTCTAAGGCCCATATGAGACAGCGCTTTCAAAAGCGCTTTCTAAGGCCCACCTTAGACAGCGCTTAAATTAAAAGCGCTGTCTAAGGTCTTTTTAAATAAAATAAAAATTGAAACGGTATCAGTATTCTATACTTTTTCATTTCATTCTTTCCCTCTTTCCCTCTCTTTCTGCGAACAAGAACGAACCAGCTGAAACCACCGTCGTCGTCCGTCCTTTCACCGCCGTCGTCCGTCCTTTCTCGCCGTCGTCCGTCCGGCTGTCGTCCGTCCTACTTTGTCCTCCACCATCCTCCACCGTACTCCACCATGCTCCACTATTCCGGTAAGAGTTTTTCTTTTTATGTTAGGTTTTAAGTGAGTTTCATATTTTTCTGTTAGGTTTTGTTCTTGTTACCATATTTTTGGAGTTCTTTAGATATAATGATGTTCTGTTAGGTTTTGTTCTGTTAGGTTTTGGAGTTCTTTTGATAGAATGATGTTCTTTTGATAGAATATGAGTAGTTTAGATTAGTGTTAATGTTGCTCTACATTGTTATTGCTATATAATGTGTTAGTTTAGTTTAGGTTAGTTTAGGTTAGTGTTAGTGTTAGTGTTAATATTGCTCATTATTTTAATATTGTAAATCCTTGAGGTTGTTAGTGTTATTTTGTTATTTTAATAATGTGTTATGTTAGAAGCCCTGTTAGAAGCTCATTCAATGTTCTATGTTTTATCATAACTTTCCTCCTCATTCAATGTTTTGATTCCTCATATAATAGTGTTTTTGTTGACCTTAATAAGTAGGAAAACCATGGATAAAAAATGGATGGATGCCGATCGATTGTCTAAAGAGTACGAGAATGGGGTATTGGATTTCGTTAAGTTTGTTGTTCAACACGTTAAAGACCCCAGTCGAATGGACTGTCCTTGCTTGGGTTGTTGTTATGTGGGTAAGGTTGACGCAGATGGATTGAAATCACATTTACTGATGCATGGAATTGATCGAAGTTATAAGTGTTGGATACATCATGGTGAGAAAATTAACGAGAATGTTGAACCGAAGGGGAAAAGTAATACGACCTATGCTTCAGATGACAAAGACACGGAAACATACGATTGTGATCGAGTCGAAGAGATTGCAGAAGCAGTTGAAGAAGATCTTCATGATTGTCCCGAAATGTTTGAGAGGTTGGTAAGCGATGCAGAGAAACCGCTCTATCAAGGTTGCACTAAATTCACAAGACTGTCTGCGGTATTGAAGTTGTACAACTTAAAGGCGGGCAATGGATGGTCGGATAAAAGTTTCACAGAGTTGTTGGCCCTTTTGAGAGAAATGCTACCGGAGGATAATGTTCTTCCCAATCGAACCTATGAGGCCAAAAAAATGTTGTGCTCTATTGGCATGAGCTATGATAAGATACATGCTTGTCCAAACGATTGCGTTTTGTTTCGAAATGAATATGCATCGTTAACTGAGTGCCCTAAATGCGGTTTGTCTCGATATAAGAAAAAATTGTCTCCAGCCAAGGTCTTATGGTATTTTCCTATAATTCCGAGATTTAGGCGCATGTTTCGTAGTGAAACCGATGCAAGACACCTGACTTGGCATGCAGATGAAAGAATTATTGATGGAAAGTTGCGACATCCGGCTGATTCACCACAGTGGTCGAAAATTGATAATGATTATCCTGACTTTGGAGAAGAAGCAAGAAACCTTCGCTTGGCATTATCTACTGATGGAATGAACCCGCATGGTCTTCAAAGTATCTCACATACCACATGGCCTGTGATTCTAATGATTTATAACCTACCTCCATGGCTATGCATGAAGCGTAAGTACATGATGTTATCTATGTTAATCTTTGGGCCTAAACAACTAGGGAATGACATAGACGTATACTTGACACCTTTGATCGAAGATTTAAAGATATTGTGGGAGAACGGTGTGGAGGTTTATGATGGATATAGGAAAGAAAGTTTCAATTTGAGGGCGATGTTGTTTGGCACAATTAATGATTTTCCAGCTTACGGGAATCTATCAGGGTACAGCATAAAAGGTGAAAAAGCGTGTCCTATTTGTGAAGATAAAACAGATTCGAAGCGATTGGAGTTTGGTCATAAGAATGTCTTTCTCGGCCATCGTAGATTCTTAAATGCCAAACATCACTACCGTGGGTGGAGACAAGAATTCAATGGAGACACCGAACAAGGTAGAGCTCCACCTATGTTGTCAGGTGACCAAGTTTTTAAAAAGGTGAAAGATATGCGTACTCAGTTTGGCAAACCTTTTGCACATAAGGTTGTCAAAGGTGGGTGGAAAAAGAGGTCGATATTTTTTGAATTGCCATATTGGAAGTCTTTGTACGTGAGACATTTTCTCGATGTTATGCATATTGAGAAAAATGTATTTGAAAGTGTTATTGGTACGTTACTCAATATAAAAGGAAAGACTAAGGATGGCCTTAAAGCAAGAAAATACTTGGTAGCAATGGGGATTAGAACTGAATTAGCACCCGTGAAGAAAGGAAGACGAACATATCTACCACCTGCTGCTTTTACTCTGTCTAGAAAGGAGAAGAAAATATTGTGTAAGTTTATGAGTGAAGTTAAAGTTCTAGAAGGATACTCTTCAGATGTTAGAAGACTTGTGTCTATGAAAGACCTCACGTTGAAGAGTTTAAAGACACACGACTGCCATGTTATAATGGAACACTTTCTACCAATAGGTATACGTTCTATTTTGACAGTGAAAGTAAGAAGCGCCATAAATAATTTGTGTTTTTTCTTTAGGTCAATTTGTAGTAAGGTAATCGATCCCGATATCTTACCAACACTACAAAAAGAGATAGTTATTACCTTGTGTGAGCTTGAAATGTATTTTCCTCCCTCTTTTTTTGACATAATGGTACATCTAGTTGTTCATCTTGTGAAAGAGACACAGTTGTGTGGACCAGCTTATATGAGATGGATGTACCCTGCTGAATGTTATATGAAAATATTAAAAGGGTACGTGAAAAGCTGAAGTCGACCAGAGGGGTGTATTGTTGAACGATACATTGTTGAAGAAGCGGTTGAGTTTTGTACTGAATATTTGTCCAATGTTCAATCGATTGGACTCCCCAAAGCTCATATTTTCGAAAAAAAGGATCGTAAAAAATTAATTGGAAATAAAATTGTGACAGTATCAAGGGATGAACGGGATCAAGTGCATTTGTATGTTCTGCACAATGATAACGAGGTCGAGCCATATGTTGAGATGCACAAGGATGTACTCCGAAGGTTAAATCAGAACAGAAATGAAAATTGGATAGTACGAGAGCACAATCAAAGTTTCATACAATGGTTAAAGGATCATATTTATTCGAAGCGCTCTTCAGATCCTGCTTCAGTAACAGAAAGGTTGAGATGTTTGGCATATGGTCCAAGTTTGCATGTGTATTCTCATAGCGCATACGCAATTAATGGATACACATTTTATACCAAAGAACAAGATGATAAAAGTACTATGCAAAATAGTGGTGTCACCGTCCTAGCTGAAGCAATGCACATATCAAGTATGAAGGACTTAAACCCCAAATTTGAAAATCTGTCATATTTTGGAGTTATTGAGCACATTTGGGTGTTTGATTACGACAAGTTTCAGATTCCAATCTTTGGTTGCAAGTGGATAAATAGTAGTGGCATACGAATGGATAAGTCTGGATTTTTGCAAGTCGATCTTAATAGGGTGGGGTACAAAGATGAGCCTTTTATTCTAGCATCTCAAGCTAAACAAGTGTTCTATGTCACTGACCCGACGAGTACGAAATGGTCTATAGTGCTTTTATCTAACAAAATGGTTGATGATAGCGGTGTAGATCAATGTGATATTGATGTTGAGAATGAGTCATGCATTAGACGGAATGAGTTGAATAGAAATGATCAAGATGAGGATCATATAGCGAATGAGTCATATATCAGAAATGACCATAACGAGGGAATTTGGATCCATTCATCTGTCCGCATTGCTAAGAAACAAGTAATTCATATTCCAACCAAGAAAAGAAAGAGATGTTAGTGAAAGAGGTAAAATAATAAAATGTTATATATTATTTCATTCTAAATTCATCTATTATAGTTTTTTTGTATTTTGACGTCGTGTAGAAAGTTTCCATCTAACACTTGTTTAATCTTACAGTGGACATTGGTTGTTGGTCGCAATTAATCCTAGCAGAGAAGTGGCCATCCGATGTATGTATTTCTAACTTATGAGTTATTTTAATATTTAACACATATCTCTCATATAATGAAATAGTTAAAACTAAATCAAACTATGTTATATTATAATGTAGTACTTTGAAGAATGCAAGTGTGCTCATTACTCAATTTCTCAATTGGATGAAATTAAAGAGGATTGGTGTCAATACATTATGGAGCTCGGAGTTTTATCAGGTATAATATTGTACTCTTACTTTAATTGATGAGAATTTAAATATGTGTAACTTTCTAACTATAGACATTGTTGATGTATTCTTTTAATTGAATTACAATCTTTGTGTTCTTTCAGGACCTATGTAGATTTGAAGCAATACTTTGGTTGGATGCTAAAGTACTAGTATAAGTAATATGTACATTTGTAGAAAAAATGTAATGATTTGTAATTATAAATTGGTGTATATATATATATATATTGGTTTGAATTGCCAATTGTTTTGGATATATAATTTTGGTGTAAATTGGTACATTTAAATAGGCCAAATTGGATTGATTTGAATCTCCAAATTGTGGTATTTTACTGGAAAAAAATTGGTTGAAAAACAGGTCAAATTCTGGTTGAAAAACCTGGTAAAAATTGTGGTTTAAAAAAATTTATATAAAAATTTTCGTATACCTTAGACAGCGCTTTACACTAAAAGCGCTGTCTAAGCTGGGGCTTAGAAAGCGCTTTCACCAAAAGCGCTGTCTAAGGTATGCCTAAAAAAGTTCAAAAAGGTGTGGCTTAGAAAGCGCTTTAAAAAAAAGCGCTGTCTAAGGTATAACTAAAAATGTTCAAAAAGGTGGGGCTTAGACAGCGCTTTTAAAAAAAGCGCTGTCTAAGGTATACCTAAAAAATGTCAAAAAGTGCTGTCTAATGGTATCATAGACAACGCTTTTCATTAAATATACCCCCCTTTAGACAGCGCTTTTGGTATTACCCAAAGCGCTGTCTAAACCTTTAGCAGCGCGGGTTTAGACAGCGCTTAAAAGCGCTGTCTAAGGTCTTGTTTGGCGTAGTGGATTATGTAGGCACGAGATGCGATATCTCGACGAGCAACCTCCCCCCATCATTGCGTAGTCTGTCTAACTACGTTGACTCTGATTCTTCGTTCGTCCACGAAGATACGTAGGCATTGGATTACGATGATCCTTGCGAGTCCGTTTTTGTTTTCCCCTTTCCCGTTTTCGTTTAGCCGTAGACTTTAGGATAACTCACCCTTTGATTAGACAACAAGCGTGGATCCCATCGAGTACGATGGACGCGTGGGGGTGCTAATACCTTCCCCTCACGTAACCAACTCCTGAACCCAAACTATGGTTGCGATGACCATGTCTTTCCCTCTTTCAGGTTTCTCTGATCGTTTCCTTTCCCTGCGTCGGGATAAATAATGTTCGGTGGTGACTCTTCTGTTCTAGTTTCTCGTCGGTTGTTTTTCGCAGTTGCGACACACTCTTGCCACGAGCATCCTCTGGAAAATACTTTCCTAGAAACTCCTGCTTAAACATAGCCCAGGTTATCACAGTGCCAACATCTTCGAGTCTCTGACGGGTGTTATCCCATCAATCCTCAGCCTCTTCTCACAGCATATGAGTTCCAAACTGAACTTGTTGCGCGTTAGTAGACCCCATAACTCGGAAGATCTTCTCGATCGCCTTCATCCACTTGTGTGTTGCTGGATCATGAGCACCCACAAAAGTCGGCGGATTGTTTCTCTGAAACTTCCCCAAAGCACGAAACTCATCCGGAACTCCACCATTCTGATTGTTCTGAGCCACTACTTGAGTAATTGACTCCAACGCATCAGCAATAGCACGATCATTTCTTCCAGCCATCCTGCACAGCACCAACACGGTTAGGAGAAACAAGACATCGACAGTGTTCACACACTCGTCGACTGACAGGGGACTGACATCATGTAAAACTTGGCCGGACGGATCGACCTGCTCTGATACCACTAATGTAACACCATTTTCTACCCCACAAATATACACGGCAAAATATACAAATTATCAGAGTAAAAATCAGAACCACCTCAAAGGGTGCACATTTTCTCAATAAACTCAAAATAAAACATTTGCTCCGTAAACACGGGTTTTCCTCAAAATATTCAAAAATCGTCAAATTAGGAGCGGAACCACCATAACCACAATAATAAAAAGGGTTTTAAAAATAAAAACCATGATCCTTCAGAAATAACAACAAAATAACAACTCAGCATGGTTCGACTCAACGACCCAACCCGATGTTACAATATCAGAGCAAGACCCTCTACATCGACCAAAAGCAAAATAAACTTCAAAAGTCCTCGAAGGCTTCCAGCTAAGCCTGATCACCTGCACGTTACCCACGTGGAGGCAAAATTCAAACTGGCAGGGTGAGTAATCACAATTCATTATAATCAATATAAAAATAGGATATGCATAAAATGGCGTCATTATCATATACAACATCATCAGGGTCATCACAGAGGAAAACATCAAAATTACGATATCATAAATCACATCAATGCCAAATAAATGCAATGCACAACAAGACTCATGCATGTGGTACCAAATCGTCAAAGTCGATGGACACTAGGTCATCACCCTCCAAAGATCCCCGTTAATAGGATCGATTCTACACAAGAACCGGAGCACGTCAAAATACCTCACATCCACACAATGGGATTGAAGCCACAATAGACCGAAGTCTAACCCGCTGGACCAAAGTCCTATAATCGTCAATAGACCAAAGTCTAAATGCTATGAATGCATAATACACAACGCCATTATCATCATCATCATCAATAAAACTCATTATGTGCATCATCATTCATCAAAATCTCATGTTAATCATATCATCATGTATTCATCAAAACATCATGAATCATCATCTCATAATCATCAATATACTCATAGCAATTCATCAAAACAATCACAACTCAAAACATCAAGACAGCACAAGAATTAAAAAGAAATTTCGCAAACAGCGGCCATTCGCTGGAACGTTCGCTTTGCGAATCTGGAGCGAATGTTCGCTTTGCGAATGATTTGTTCGCTTTTTGAGGTCGTGATTCCCTGCAATCGCTGCTACGTACCAGTAGCACATCAGACCCCAAAATCCTTACGGGTTCAGCCCCAATTACCCCAAAAACATCCCTAAGGCATTCCAGCATCAAAGGCACAAAACCTACAACTATTAGGTCGATTTATTTCACTATCCTAAACCTCAAAATCACATAAACCTTCACAAAATCCCAATAACCCCATAACCTCATAACCCCTTCACATTCGTCATCAACCCACGAAAATATCATAATTTCCTCAGTTTACTCATAAACCCACAAAATCACATAAACCTCATATTCCACTTTAAATACATCGAATTCCTATATTGAAAACAATGAAAGGTAATATTCCCCATACCTTAGATTGTCGATTTCAAGCCTTTCTCTCTTTAGTTCTTGGAAACCTTCTCGAATCCTAAGCTTTTCCCTCTTTCCTCAGAGCTCTGGCCTTTTCCCCTTCTTTTCACGATCTAACAAAATGAATCATATTCCTCTCAAATTCTCCTTTTTGTTAAACTTAACGCTTGGGCTTCCAAAATGGGTTTTCCCAATATTACCCTCACTCACTCTTCCTTAAAGTCCAATTTACCCTTAGTTCATCTAATATTATTTAAATTAATAATACTACTAATATATTCCATATTATATACTATTATTTAAATAAATAACCAAAACTCCACAAAATTCCACACATAGCCCAAACCACCAAAATTCACAAATATTATATTTAAATAAATTAAATAAATATTCTTACAGATTTGGGGTGATACACTTGCAGCTGGTGATCGAATTCTATGTTGGAGGTGTTACAGATGTTGTGTAATGATCTGGACAGCTCCTATGGACCTCAAGTAATGTGTTTGAAAGTTTGGAATGGATTGAATCAGCCCAGAACTTGTTGTGGTACCTCAACTGCAAACAGACCAAAAGCTTGAGAAAATGGATGGTGACTTTGTGATTCTGAGGATCCAGATGTGTTTCAAGGCCATGGATCTCTCATATATGATGTATATGAGGTGTTGGCATGATTGGTTTGGTTTGAATTGCTTCCTATTTCAAAATTCGATAGTGACTTGAAAAATAAGGAAAATCTGGTTTTTTTTAGAGTGATTTTGAGGAAAGCATCAGTTTGGGTGCTTTGGTGTACTCAAACTGATCACAATTGATGTCTATTTATAGTGCAACAAGTTTGTTTTGGCATCAATAGTGTATGGAGGTTTGGACAGTCCCTTGGCCAATGGTGATCAAATGGAATCTCAAGTCTCCTCTAGCCATTGACTTGAGGTTAGGACACAGGCTCTGAGTTCTTTGGTTCAGAGATAAGGCTTGACTTAATTCAGTCAGCAATGTCTTGATGCTTGGCACCTTGTGAATCCATTGAAACGAAATTAGAGTCTTTGAGATTCTTAGTCTTTTTAGGGGTCACATAGCTATATGTAGATCCTTGGACTTGGGAGGCTTGTGGATCAGATATTGTCCCTTAGATATTATCCCTTGAGGTGTCCAAATGGATAACAAGACTTGTAATTGTCTAATTTTGCCAACTCGAGCAAAATGCACAAATCTGTCTTGTAAAAATCATTTCTAAATGACAAACTTTCAATGGATGTAGCTCTTAGCTTAAGTTGAATTAGAAGGAGTTCTTGTACTTTTTGGAAAGCCCTTATGACATACTCTAACTTTGATGTCCAACATTGGTCTTGGTTCAACTTGGATAGAGGTGAAAAATAGCCTCAAAGTTTGGAAAAAGTGAAACAGATTCTGACTTGTTGAAAATTTCACTAAGTGTTGGAAAAAGTGGTCATTTTCACTTTTTGTGATTTTGATCAATCCATAACTCAAAATCCATGAGGATTTGGAATGAGATGTAGTCGACACATTTGAAGTATGTCATGTGAACTTTCATTTGAGCTTTAGATGGGAGAAAAAGGCCTTGTGGTTTAGGAGTTATGACCTTGCAAAGTTGGTACCAAATCACTTTTGTCTAATAACTTAGAAAAAATTTAGTTTCTTATGGTTGCCCCTTTTGCAAGAAACCTCACTTTTCTTGATTTTTCTTGATGAAAGATGATCAAAACCATATATTAACATTGTTTTGACTTAGGGGAACCATTTTTGTGAAAAATTCCAAAAAGTCAAACTTGATTTTAGGCACAGTTGACTTTTTGTCAGATGAATTCCAAACTGTGTGATCCTCTATGAAATCAAGTCCTTGATCTAATTCAAACCTAATGGATGGATTACATAGGTGTTTTAGGGTGTCTTGAACTATGTCCCAAGGTTTGAGAACATGTCTTGGTCAAAAGTCAAAGATACAGTTGACTTTTTCTTCAAAACCCTAATTGTGGTCCTGATGAAATTGAAACTTGTGGATCAAACTTCTTAGATCAATCCATTGTTATAAATGGATCAATGTGGTTTATTTGAGGCCCTCAAATCATGTCTTGAGATCTTGGTTTATGTCTTGCCTCAAAAGTCAACTTTGGGGTGAATTAGGTCAAAAACACTAATTCCTGAGTTTTGATGAATGCTTCCCCTGAGGTTATTTTGACTTGATGAGTGGATCCATGAGCTCCTTTTGAGCATCTTGGGTCATACCTTGAAGTATTGGCTCATTCCCAAATGAAAATTTTCATCTGGAGGCCTTGGTCGATCGAAACCCTAATTTGGTGACACTGGTGATCTTGAGGCTTGATCCACTTGGAATGTTGAACTCTTGTGCTTGATTCTTAATGTGGGAGACCTCTAGGTCCTTTTTAGGTGTTTGAGAGGCTAGACAAGTTGAAGATCATGTCAATTTTTTATTGATCCTTTGTCTAAGTGCTCTAGGAGGGCTTAAAACCCTAATTCTTGATTGTAGTGAATGCTCAACAATCCTTGAGGAGATTGATGAGGCATGATGGTACATCCATATTGTGGTGATGATTCTCACAATTATGGGAAATCTTGGTGGTCAAAATTTGGGGTATGACATGAAGGTGTGGAGGAACTGAAGAATATTGCAAGTGGTTGTTGCTCCCGAAAGATTCGCATCCAACGGTACAAATGCGAGAGTGGCGCAGAAAACACAGAGTCGCCAGCAATGTGTATTTACCCCGAGAGAGGGAAAGGAAACACTGCATAAACCTGAAGAGAAAGGGGGAAAGACATGGACATCGCAACCATAGTCCGGGTTCGGGAGTCGGTTATGCGAGGGGAAGGTGTTAGCACCCCACGCATCCATCGTACTCGATGGGATCCACGCTTGTTGTCTAAACGGAGGGTGAGTTGTCCTACTATCTATGGCTGAACAAAAGAAAACAGGGATGGGGGTGACTAAGACGGACTCGATAGAACATATTAGATGCCCTAGGCCTACGTACTCCCTCAGTGCAATGGGAAAGTCAGAGTCAACGTAGTTCGGACGGGAACTGTGGGGGAAGGTTGTTCGCCAAGACAATCGCTGTCTTGTGCCTACATATCCTCAATCAGATGAGAGAGAGAAATCAGAGCTAATGTAGTTCGTGGGTACGACCACAGATGGGTAAGTGTTTTTTATGAGCGACGTTAGATTCGCGTCCGACAGTTAGGGTCGATGCCTGTTTGCGACTCAGACAAAAGGTAACGTGCCCTTTTCTAAAAATGGTCTGGAACCAAACAATCCCGAAGGATAAAAAGATTTGAATTTGTTTTTGTGTTTTTTAGACAGAAGTGTTTTAAGTTAGTTCATAACTTGCATTGCACCAAAGTCTAGGGCACAGGGACGAATACTTAACGAATCGTCCCAAGACAGGACGCCTGCTAAGCACTCTAGAAAGATGAGAGGAAGCCCTTCATTTCTCATTCCCCACGCTTAAGGCTCGTGCGTAATACACTTTATCTTTATTAAGTGTTTTCAAGAAGTTTTGAGATGAGAAGAGAGAAGACAGAAAGGAAACTCTAAAGGGAAACTAAGAGTCCTAATGTTATCATGCGTGGGTAACCTATGGTTAGTGAGGCTTAGGAAGGACAACTACCTAATGTTATCATGCTTGGATTGAGAGCCTAGTGTCTATCCTACTCCGAGCTTAATCAGAAATTAAGTTGGACTAGGTAACTCTAAAGGGAAAGAATCCAAGACTTAAAAAAGTCTTGAGATTCATGGGAGGAAGAGAGTGAAAGAGAAGAATGAGAAAGAGAAGGAGAAGATGAGATACAATAAATGACAACAAGCACATCACATCATAAATGTCCAACTCAAATCATCAAAAATGTTTCAAAGATCAATGCAAAACAATCTCAAGTAAGCATGCAAAGATAAACATGAAAGAATACAAGCATACTTATATGAAATGCACAATTAAGCACCAATGAACTTCATACCAAGATGAAATGAGAAAAATAAGATGAATATGGAAACAAACCAGAACCAAGATCATATTATCATCAACAATTCTCATGTGCAAAAGGAAATCAAAGCATGAAACATTATGCACCAAAGACAGCTACAAAAGGAGGACAAAGTTCCAACACTTAAGCATACTCAAACATGATTCAAAAATGATCCATAAATGGCAAAACTTGGTCACAAGGGACCTCAACCAGGGGTAAACATCATATCAAATGCACATACAAAGAGTCAAGGAGAAACTCAAGCAAATAGGCATGGAAAGTTAACTTGTGTAAAAAGGTGTCAAGATATAGTCATGCATAAGTCATTTAAGCACAAATAAACAAACATATATCAAATGACACTCAAAAATTATGAAATTAAAACTCAAATGACCTAAGTCAGAAGCAAATCACATGTCAAAATATCTCACAAAAATTCAAAGTTTAAGTAACTCAAACAATTAAGCAAAGATCACATAGGAACCATGAACCAATATGCAAAGGAGAGGGACTAAAATGCAATATGAAAAGAGTTTAAAAATATGAGAAAAATGTTTTTAGGAACTTCAACATGTCCTCTAATAAATACAAAAAGAATGAGATGCAAATCATGTATAGATGATGAGAAAAAAAATCAACAAGGCAGGGTGTGCATATATGAAACAATCCAAAAAGAAATTAATTAAACAATTAAATCAGAGGCCCAAAATAAAATAAAAATGAAAAATAAAATTTTACAAAACTTTATAAAATGCCAAAGATGATCCATGATTTTTTTTGGTGATTTTTGGATGCATTTAATTAATTTTAAAAAATAAAAATGGAAATGCAACAATTAAATAAAATAAAATGAAAATGAAACAGCCAAGGGGTGCAACAAGCAAGAAAGATCAGTTCAAATACATCACATGGGCTGAACAGGGGGTGGGGATAGCAGGCCCAGTCCATTCAAACAAAAATGAGCGCAGTCCAACAAAAAAAGAAACAGTCAACTCACACCAGCCACAAGATTGATCAAACGCATGATATCAAGTCAATCAAAACCAAGGTATACATGATCAAAGGGCAGGATTAAAGGTTCAGGATAACAATGATACACGCGCATACACCAAGTCATCAGAAATTAAAAACAACTCACGTGAACAACACATGGTAATTTAATGTGTTGGCAACATCACAAACCATTAGATTCATCAAACGCTCCAGATCAAACAATCAAAACCACAAGTAAACAAGATTAAAGGCCAGATCTGAGTGTGCATGGTAACAAACATGAATCATCAACACGCAAGCAATAAAATAGAAACAGATTTTAAATGACGTGTCCCAACGTGAACCATCAGATCAACACAACCAACGGCTGTGATTACGCCTTCTTCCCTCTGCTTCCGGTGACCTGAAAAACAAACTAGACGCCGGAGCCCTAGCCCCAGTCGTCTTCTCCAGTGACCTCAACCAAAAAAATTACCAGACATGGCTCACGAGTACATCATTCAAACCAGAATTCAACAAGGATCACAAATATGCAATTAGTTTTCATAAACAACCAACACACAAGCCAAATCGAATAGAAGAAGTTTAGATCCAAAACTTTCAAACTCAAAATACACACATGTTACACGTCCAAACTCAAAACAAAATACATCAGCATGCTTAGTACACATCTGTCGCACCCTAATTTTTGACCCTAAGATCCCCGCCTTGTTCTTTGCATAACATCTTAGGTCAATCATTCGTGCATAACTAACCGCTTTACCTAGTTATTGTCTGTTTGTTGCATTTATGAATACAGGTGCTGCTACAGATTGTTCAAGATCTTGAAGGTTATGCTGTGTGTGTGTGTGTGTGTGATGTTTCTCTGGTCTCTATAAGTGTGTGTGGACTCCTAATACTAAGTCCTTATACCCTCTGATATGGGATTTGGTCCCCTGAAGACTGGTCACCGATTGTGTGTCAAGCTGCATTACAAGACTACCTTCTGAGGAATCAGGGCTTTCCATTGAGCTGAAGTTCCTATTTCATTGGAAGTTTTATTCAACTGGTCTTTTCATGGATTTAAGAGTTAGGTTCATAAGCATCTTCTTATCGAGGTTCATCGAGTATGAAGTTCAGCTTCTTCAGGATGTCTCAAAGGCCTTTGTAAGAACGAGGGTTACCCTTTTTGTTGGAATTTGAATACTTTCATCGATTGAAGTTTGGATCAGAAGGAAGGTGATTGATTCGTGATTAAACTGAATGTTGGAGCTAACGAATTTGTGGATTCAAGAATGTTTCAAATGACATTAAACTCCTGGGCATTTATTTTTCCCTAGAATTTGAGGATGACTTGCGTGGTTCGCTTGAGATTTAAGTAATGAAGGTGTTGTTCAAAATCGTTAATGTCCTAAGTTTCTCATCGGTGATTTATGTGAAATTCTAAAGTCCGATTTCAAATCTCCAATCCATACTGCTCATGTTCATTCAAGAATTTTAGCCTAATGCAAGAATATTTTCCCATACTATTGTAATTAAAGAAGAATGAGTGTTATCGAGCTTAATTCCAAGATTTAAAGATGCAAAGTGCAAGACTAATTTAATTCCGAGAGTTCAAGATAGGCAAATTAACTTCAAGTTCGAACTCAAGCAACTCGAATTGTTATGCTTATGATACAAGATACAAGTTCAAAATAATTCAAAGAGATGCCAAGATTCAAAAGCTACAATTAGAAACTAAAGTGTGAAATTTTACGAACGCCACACGAAGAATGGACAATATACATGGTAAGAGATTACATTAAACAATCATGCGCATCCTGTATGTGTCTATTATAATAAGTACGAGACAACAAGTCTGCATACACACAGATAACTACTCTCTAATTGCATACATTAATTTTCACAAGAAAATACAAGATTATCTTCTTTTACAAAGCTTTAGAAGCACTACAAGATGATGTTGAAGCACGCATAAATATGGCTTCACTTCTAGTTGAGGAAGGGAATGGAATTGAAGTCGTTCCCTTGCCGTCTCCTCAAAGAGATTTCGACTCTGGTAGATGATGGGTTGATGTGCGGACTCAGGCAATGTATCAACTTCTTGGTTCTGGAAGAATTCAAGTAATTGTTTTCCAATCATCTGATGGGAAGCAGAATAACATGTCAAAACCCATACATCGGTCTCCGGTAAATAGAAGCTACATTATCAATATTGATTCATCACCAAGTACACTACTACAACAAAATTTCGAAGCGTAATTCAAGAAAGTAGCTACTTATTACATGAATGGCAAATCAAAGAAGGAAATAATTAGTTCAAGAAACAAATCGGCTTTGAAATCATGAGTTTTCCTATCAATATCAGGCTCAGTAACTTAACAACCTCACTTCTTTATAAACACTGTCATTTTTCGAAGCTAATAAGAAACGCGTCGTCCTGCAGCTGATGATAAAATTTCGGAAAAGTAAACAACACCTTCAGAAGGAACTATGACAAGGACAAAGAGAAGAGCGGCGGGGTTGATATTAGCAACATCGACGAGAAGATACCTGAATGTCTCCAGCCACATCCAAGTCTAGAAGTGTTACTCGGAAACAACTCGCCAATACCGGCAGCAGCTAAAAAACTTCCCGCCCGAATCACCTGTTTAAATTGACCAGTACATTTGAAAGCGTATACCAGTCAGAATATTGGAACACATGAATTTTCGCACTGTACAATTAATAAAAGCATTAAGATGGAAAAATGAATTACCCGCAGTGAAATCAAGTATCAACCGAAGGGTGTGAATTCTAGCAACCGATATGAATGTTGAGGCAGAGACTCTTACCAAATTTTAATCGATGAATAGTGTTTAATTCCTATCAGAGGGCACCTCAATCGACACAAGCTGTAATTAGCATAGCACAATAAGCTTAGTATCAGGTATTTCTAAATCTTGTTTTGTGGAAGAAGGGAATCAATGGTATTTCAAGCAACAGCTATGGCATAATCAACAATTTTCAAGGTAAAGAGGATCAGCAATTTCCAAACAGCATGAAATCCTCATCATCTCTTACCAATCAAATGCAAAGTCACGCTCCAAGCACTATCGGTTCGACAACAATAACTTAGCCCATCTAACAACTTCCTAACTGCAACTACTCCAAACACAGTCCAGTCCAAGTGTAAACTCCTTCAATTTTCACCTGCATAAAGATTTTGACATTTAAAGATGCTGTCATTCAAACAGTACTAATGGACATCATGATGCTCCTAAATCTTAATTTCACAAAAAAACTGCAGTAACGTGATTTCATGACCCAGCACAAGTTCTTGTATTGTTTTCTCAAATTATTAAACAAGCTTTAGAACCTCAATTTACCTCAACCTGCCATGTGCTAAGCTTTCTTTCCACTGATGAAGGAGAAGGCTGCCACCAAATGACCCTTTGCAGATGATGTGTGTGAACCGGGTTGCGGTGGGACGTCACCATGTATACAGGCTGTCGACAAAAAGAAAAAACAGAAGGACGAGATTAAGACAACCATTAATTATGAATCGGAAACAGAAATCATCAAAGTGGCAAGTTTTTTTTCTCATTTACATTCACGGCAGAAATCGCAAAATAGAGGAAAAGAATCAAAAGCGGTTATGGCACATAATTGAGAAAAAAACACGATTGAACGTATTGAACCAAAAGGAAAAATTGAGTAAGATATGCCTCAGACATTATTTCAAAAACCTCCCAAATCAGGAGAAGCGCGTTCAAACCACATTACTACTTTCCAAAACAAGTCCATAAAGTATCTTTTGTCCTAATTGGCCTCAGAGTTCGTTTTGAATCAGTTTTTCATCATTTTCAATGGAAATTATGGGCAGTATCCCAAAGGGATACCACCAACACAAACCTTCCAAAACAGGACGAACCAAGAATCAAAAACAATAAGTGTGAAATCACGTTTTCAGGGTAGGATTTAAGATTTCATGTTATCAGACAAGATTCAAAACATAATATCATACAGCTTTACACCTTTCCAAATCGTATCAGAATATCCACAAATTCAAATCAGCCCAAAACTTTCCCAAATCCCAAATCAAATCAGATCGGCAATTAAACACAAAAATCAATTAACATTTAAGAGAAAAATTTCGTATCTTATCACTGGCCATTATAAAAGGGGGCTCATATTCCATCAAGAAGGACGAAAAAAAATCAACTGTGAAGTCACTCTATCATTCTATACACAATACCTAAAACCCTCTCGAAAAAAAATCAACCGAAAGTCACCCAGAAACCCATAGATCAGAAGAACTTTGTTCACCATCATCTCTAAAAAAACAAAAGTCACGCCAATAGCCGGAGCAACGTCAACATCCCGAATCCATCAGTTTCAAACTCGGAAAGAAGCAGTCATACAGACAAGGAGAAGATAAAGCACGCAAAAGAGGTAAAAAGGAGAACAACACTTCCCTGATCGGAGCCGCCATCATCCGCCGTCGTCCACCACCTATTTTTATCACATTTTACGCATTGTAATTTGTAATCACCAGAATATAGTGGAATCGGGGAAATAGGGGCCGTCTGGGGTGGGGTTTCTTGTTGTTTGTTGTGTTTCTTGCAGGTCGAGAGAGAAGAGGAGAGGATGAGATTCGAGCGCGGCGGCTAGAAAGCCCTAACCCTTTTTTTTTCTTTCAGAACGAAAGTGAGCGAACGAGAGAGAAGAGCTTTGTGTTCGTGAGGCCCTCCGTTTCGTTTTATTTTACCCCTTTTTTAAAACCAACCTTTTTGTGTCTTAAGCAAGTGGTTTGTTAATCTAATATAACTTAACCTTTTTCAACTAATCTGTTTTTAATTAATAAAACCTTTTATGTTAGAAACTATTTTTATTTAAATACTAAAATAAAAACTCTTTTAACTAATAATTAAACTTTTTATAAAAAACCTTTAACCTTTAAAATGTATTTTCTTTTTAAAACATTACCTTTTTCATAATAAACAATCTCTAAACTAATAAAAACCTCTCCCTTTAAATATTAAAAACTTTTAATTTATAAGAAATCTCTTTAAGGATTTTTTTTTCTAAGGTATCTTTCTTGATTAACTCTAAAACTAGAATAAACTCTAAAAAAATAATTAGAATCCTTTTATTATTAATAAGAATCCTTAACCTCCCTTTAGTTATTTAGGTGATCCTTAACATAATCCTTCCATCTATAAACTTTAAAAGCAATCTGTTAGATCCCTCGCGTGAGTGTACGCTTGTCTCTTTTTTCCTTACTATGCCTCACTAGTATGAATGCATGCTTTACATGTCAAAACCTTTTCAAACTTATAAAAAATCCTCGATCCAACGTCGAGCCAATTTTCTACCTATGTAAGTCGATCGCCTTCGGGCATCGCATTCAACCTTTTCGGTCACTAGACACGAGTCTAGCATCACTTTGCTAGCACCCTCGCCTAAATATCAACAATTAATCGCATTAATATCCAAGGGAAAATCCCATGCATAATAACCATGTTATTGTCTATGGTGCATATCATTAGCATTTCATAATCGTCACCCTTAAGTTAAGATTATTAGATAACTTAGGATAGACTTCCTAGGTTAGCCCCCCCACAATTTTGATTTCAAATCAAACTTTAGCCTACCTAATTCTCCACACAAGAGAATTAGATGTTAATCATCTCAAAGAAAGGGACATACAATCCCATACCCCACAAAATCCAAACATTTTTAAAAAAGTGTGGTGGTCTTTCTTAAGATGATGACTCATCTTCCTCTCCTAAACCTTTAAACATTTAGTACCTTTAATAATAAGGAACTACAAGTGCTCTGATTCCCTCCTGACAGGATATGTAGGCACAAGATGCGATATCTTGTCGAGCACACTTAGGATTAAAAAATAATAAATTACCTACCCTTAAACCCTTAGCAAAACAAATAACAGATAATATAAAATAAAATCAAGAGGTTCCTGTAGAGTACTACAGATATCTAGGATGTTAACACCTTCCCTAGGTATAACCAACCCCCGAACTTAGAATCTTAAGTGCATTTCCATTGCATTGTGGGAATTCGGTTTTTCTCCCTTCCCTTGGATAAAATCAAAGATGGTGGTGACATTAAAAATGCGATACAAGTTAACTAATAGCTTGTTATCCAATTTTCACCGTGACAGAAATGGCGACTTCACTGGGGAGACTCATACGAGGGTTCCCCTAACTTGAATCTTTTTTTTATCTGTTATATATATTTGTTTTGCTGTTTGCAGGGTTATCTTTGAGTGGTGAGATAAGTCCTAACCCGGACTTGAGAGCACATATAAGATAGGATCGTGGGTATAATCGAGGAGATTTCGAGGGAGTAATTCCAAAGAAGTTGATTTGATTCCACACTCAGTTGAGGCCCTCTCGAAGGTGGTATTTGTTGAACGAGCTATCGTGAATACATTACTACTTTCGACCTAGGAGCCCGGGATATTGAGAACCGTAGTCACCTTTAACCCAACTTGGCCTTTTAGGATGTAGTGCGATGACAATGAGGGAGTAATTCCAAATGGTTGATACGCGATACTACACTCAGACGAGATCCTCTTGAGAATATTGTTGACTACCAAGTAATTGGGAAATCGATAATATCCGAAAGATGGATTGTAGACTCTGGGAACTTTGTAGAACCCGTTCGGCAGGTACAAATGAACCATAGTACATACCTTTTTGGGATGGGTAGACCTTGGCTCCATGCTATGACCTTTCAAACCTAGGACCCTTGTTTGTTTGCTTTGTGCTTGGTGTTTGCATCCTTGCATTGCATAAGCATCATATCATAAAGATTTATGGAACGTAGTCTTGTTTATAAACATCATAAGAATATCATGAACTCTTAAAAAAAAAAACGTTGAAGTACCTTTACAAGAGTCATAACCTGGACAATCTAAGGGGACTGGAGACCTTGCTGACAGATAAAGAAAGGATCGAGATCAGATATGGGAATTCATCATCTCCATTCTATTATGGCCTATCACTATTCATGACTACCAGTTGATATCAGCTCTTGAAGACTATCCTTAAATGATGGAGTTACTATTTCAAGACAAGTTTCATTTCCTATCTTCGGCTCATGTTCTACAAATGAGAATTTTTGAGAAAAAGCTACTTCTTGCGTAAACGGAAAAGCTCAAGACGTCTTATCCCATCAATCAACACTTCGTCGACAAGCTCATCTTGGAAAAGCTCAGGTGGAAGAAAAGTCAAGGACTCAAAGAGGACCATTGGAAGAGTCTCATTAGATCCATCATTATTAGCTTTTATTTAGCTTTACGTTATGACTGTTGTAAGGCGTACATACGCATTTTAATTATTAAATCAATCATTTAGTATTCCGTTACTAATTACTGTAACCGTTTTTTAAGAAAGAAACTTCTGATATCCCGAAATGATTATAAATAGCTAAGTTTCCATGAATCTTTTTGCATATCATCTGCATTTGCATTTTCATTTCTGTTTTTTTCTTCAAAGAACTCAAAGTTTGTTTCTTTAGATATCGTGAAATGGATTATGGAAGGAAAGGAACGTTGCCATACACCTTCAGGGTCTTTAATGTGGAACAATTAAGGGAACTAGGAGGTCGGATAAAGGATCCGGAAACCTTCGCTGCAAAGTATGGACATATCCTCTCTCTATTAAAGGTCTGAGTAGTTGCTGGTTTATTGGAAACGCTGGTTCAACTCTACCATGTAATCTACCACTGCTTCATTTTTCAAGATTTCCAGTTGATGCCCACATTGGAGGAGTATTCCGCTTTATTGGGAATCCCCGTAAAAGACTCACCTCCGTTCTACGGTGGAAAAGGAAGACTCAGTCAGGAAGACATTGCAAGAGTAACCCGCATCAAGCTGTTGGAGATCCAGACTCACATGATGGTCAAGGGAGGAATCGACGGTATGCCTGCTCAATTCTTATTCGAGAAAGCTCGAGAATTCACCGATAAAGGAAGTACCAGGGCTTTCGAGAATCTTTTCGCATTGTTGGTTTATGGTTTATTCTTGTTTCCAAATGTTGAGAATTTCGTCGATGTCCACGCGATCAGGATCTTCATGCTCAAGAATCCTGTTCCAACACTATTGGCCGATGCCTACCACTCGATTCATTCAAAGATTCTGAAAGGAGAAGGTCAGATTATTTGCTGCACTGTTATCCTCTATAGGTGGTTTATTTCGCACCTACCGAGGTCTGCGGCCTTTTGGGATGTGAAAGACAGTTCTGAATGGCCTGTTAAACTCATGGCTCTCACTCACTCGGACATTGTTTGGCATGATCCAATGTACGGAGGAATTCCCATGATTCACAGCTGTGGAGATTTTCCTAATGTGCCTCTCCTTAGCACAAAAGGTTGCACTAGCTATAATCCTATTCTCGCCCGTCGTCAGCTTGGACATCCGATGAATGAAATACCTAATCCAGAAAACCTGAAAAGAATCTTCCTCTATGATGGAGAAGACCTTCAGCTGAAGGTTCAGATTTTATTTTCTTGGCGTCGAATCAATAGACAAGGGATGACCGCAACAACGAACCCTAACTGCACGGTTGCAGAATCTTGCCTGGAGTGGTCACGCAAACGAGCTCTCGTTCTGACAATGTCGTATCCCGACCCAAGCCTCTTGTAATGGAATCAGATGAAGTTTCAAGGCTGAAAGCAGACGTAGAGAAGCTGACCCTGGACAAGTTTATATTGCAGGAAAGGATTGACAAGTTGATGGAAGAACTCAGTGAAAGAAAAGGAGCATCATCCAATGGATCAAAGCCCTAGTTCCCTTTATATTTTGTTTGTTTATTATAATAAAGCCCTGAAGGTGTATCGATGTTATGAAAGTTTAAAATTTTAAATAAAACCAATTTCCGATTATGATGTTTAGAATACATCTTTGAGTTCCTTGAAGTGCATGTTGCATCATACGCATCATTTGCATTCGCATTGGCATTTCTTTTGCATTCCAGGTTCTCATTCGTGTCTCTCTTCTCAGACTCTGCATCATCGATACAATACTCGAGTCGGGCGCAAGAAAAGGATGGATCATTTAGAACAGGAAAACCGGGCACTCCGGGCAGAGATTGCCACTCTAAAGGCCAACATGGAAACTCTTTCTGCTACTATGAAGAATATGATAGACGTTCAAGAACATGAAAAACAAGAACTTCGCGATGAGATTGCTGACTTAAGGATGACCAAGAGGAGCCTAATGGATTTGGTCAAAGAGTTGGCCACATCCCAACGCCAGGATGGATTTTCTGCCTCCTCCACCGACCAACCAGCTGAACGAAGGGGAAAAATTTTGGATATCCCTGTGCTCTACGCTGATTTGTTCCCAACACTCTTACAACATGGTTTAATCAAGAAGGAAACTCCACTATCCGTCCCGGTGACCCATGGGAGTTATTTCAAAGCGATGCCTTCTGTGCCTTCCATCAAGGGGCACCCGGCCATGATATCAAGGAATGTTATGTCTTGAAGGAGAAAGTGAAAGAGATGGTTCAGAAAGGAGTCTTATCTTTTGAAGTGTGCGAACCCCAAGTTGAGATCCATCTCTCACTCGAACAAGAAGCAATCCCCTCCTTGCACATGGTGGATTGATACACATGACAATTTTCTCCAGGCTATGTCTGGCCATATTTTAAGCTTATTTTCTATTTTCATATGTTAATTTTCTACGTTCGTTAATGCATTTGTTTTGACGTGTAAGAACTTGTTTGTTTTGAATAATTAATGCAATAATAATGTTTGTCTTGAAGAAATCCATTCGTTTCACTCGTTTTAAAATGTTTTCTCTATTTTATAATGCCAATGTTGCCCAATCTCTTGCCTTGGCAGAGAATTGAATGGAGGATGATGAAACCAAACGCAAGATCTCTTGTTGTATGCTTTTGAATAAAACTCTGCTAGTGATATAAGGCATTGTTTCAAAATCCTAAACACCGAAGATATAAGGAGATAAACCCTCGTAAACCCTTTTGAGCCTTCGAAGTAGTAGTTTTCTTCTACAAATCAAAAACCCTTATTCTTAACCTGGGGCAGGGTAATTTTCAGTAAAAAAATGGAGTAAAATATCACGAATAATGGGTGGGCACAAACAAACTTTGAGCCTTATATCCTTTGTTTCTTAAACCGTGAACCAATCCATGATACAACCCTTAAAGGTCCTAATTGAAGCAGGGTTTGTTTCGAAAGCATACTCATTGAGATATCGTTTCTTAACTCCTATGAGCTATGCTCAAGTTCGCGTTGGCATTATAAAATCGGTAATTCGACCACCAAAAAAAAATATTTTAAATGAAACTCCAAGGCAAATATACGTTGCATTATCTGTTTCAGAATTAACATCTTCTACTTGCTAACATTGCTTGACATCGTAGAAATTAGCATACGTATGGCAATGATAAGCTAAAATTAAGCGCTGGTTCAAGGAGGTGATAATATCCAGGGGCACGTCACCTGAAGACCTTGCTGAGCAGGGGGCAAGTTGTTCCCCATTTGATTTTTCACAGTCTGACCCCAAAGAACAAGTTTGAAGACTCAGAACACCGTCAATCTGGGGCAGTTACGTGGAGATTTGGTAAATTTCTCAAAGAATGTGAAGACTCGGTTATACACAGCACCGTCAATCTGGGGCGGTTACGTCGAGATTTGGTAAATCTCTCCACAGTCTGAAGAACAAGATTAAAGACTCAGAACACCATTAATCAGGGGCAGTTACGTCCAGATTTGATAAATCTCTCCGAACTTGAAGATTCAGTTGTACAGAATACCGTCAATCTGAGGCAGTTATGTCGAGATCTGGGAAATCTCTCCAAGAGTTTGAAAACATTGGAACGGTTGGACGCCAAGTTTTCTGTAAAATCCTCTTGGGATAACTTCTTCTCATAAACCAAGTGATCTGGAGCGTTTCGAGAAATGAAGATTACTTTTCATCCATTCGCAGTAATTGTTGTTCAAAATGACGACTACTATGCAGGTTATCAATACAGAGTTACATCAAGCTCACGACTTTATTCACTCCTACCTCAAAGAGTTTTTATCTCGGGTAATGTAGCAACTCCCCAGTAAGTTCTACTTCAGGTAGTCACGACTATTCCCCGGTAAATCTCTACTACAAGAAGTTATGACAAGCAGCCTAAGAATCCCCGGTAAACTTCTTCGGCTTCGACCTTCCCCAGCGAAGCGAGTGTTTATTTCACTCCTCGTTGGATTTTCTCAATCTTCTCCAGTGAAGGCGGATGTTTATTTCATCCTCTCGAAGTTTTATCTCCGACATTTCAACTATTGATCCGAGCTTCCCCGATGAAGTGGATATTTATTTTATCCAACTACAACTTCCATTCATATTACGTCGGTTCACAGTGGATATTTATTTTATCCCCCATGAAGTCTTTTCGATCTTGGGTTTGATTCGTTCCCAGTGAATCTTTCTCGTTCCCAACAGAATCCAAGGTCCATCTCGACAATCCTAAGTGAAGTCAAGATATTCATCCCAAGTGGAGAGTCCTATTTTCCCCAGAGATTTGAAGCTTTGAAGCAGGACCGTGTCCATATATGGCTTTCCATTCATCCCAGTGATGCTTCTTATATTGCAAAGATCGGCCGAGTATCCGTATCGAGATGCTTGTTTTCATCTCCCGTTTGCTTCTTGTTGTTGTTTCGTCAGCATAAGCATAAGCATAGCATGACATTCTTTCATATAGATTCATGGCATGTGGCATTTTGCATCTTGCATTTTTGTGTCTTTGTTTAGTTCTTTCACTTTGGTCGTGGTTATCCCCAAGTGACTGGGTTTGTCTGCTCCCTCCAAGTATAGTCGTTAGCCCTAGGCAGAAAAAGCACATATTTTCTAATTCCCCACTGAGCGATCCTCGTGGAAGATGGTTGCTTTAGTTTTCTTTTCCATTTTTGGATAAAGATAAACCCATTGAGCTCAATCCTTAATGGATGGAGTCCTTGTTTGACAGTTTCTCTCCAGTTATTTCCTGGATGGAACTTTGGTCCCTGACAATCACAATTTTGGATATTTCTGAGATAGTAAGCCTGGACTAAGCGTGCATTTATTTTACACTTTGTCTCTCCAAGAAGAGTTTACTTGAAGATCTCTATGGAAGACATAAATTATTTCTCCAACAATGATTACTACATTTTCAAGGGATTTGCACCCAGACGACAAGTAACGGCTCTTTATTTGAGTAGTTCGGTTATCAAAGATTTCTACGACAAATGGCAGTCTCCTCAGGACAGTTTGTCTATCCCCAGCAAAATTATCAAGGTTATCAATTCATTTTCCATCAAATGTTATCTCCCCGGAAATCCGTCAGAGGAACTTATTTAAGACTTTGCAGGCATTCTCTTTATTTGAGAATTCCCGTTGCAAGAATTCTATTTACTTCACTGAATTTTCAACTACAGCAATATCGCTCTACAATGGTTATCTCCAGTGAATCTACTATTTAAGTTACTCCCGCCAGATGATATCTCTTTGAAGAGGGCGGGAATTTTAAGACTTTGTTTGAGGCAAGCAACCTCACAACACTTATTTCCAAGACTTGCCCGTGGCATACAACAGTGGGGCATGGGAAGGTATTTACTCTTCCTAAGCGGAACATTTAAGGAAGCTGAATCATCACCTTGATTGTCGAAGCTTATTTCAGTCTATTACCTCTGCTTAGGTTGTCGTGTGATAGTAGGTGATATGTCTGTATTTTGGTCAGATGCCTCGCTTAGGCTACCGTGGTGGTAGTAGATCATCTTTTCTTCTTGTGTTTACCTGGCTTAGGCTATCATATGCTTGATAGTAGGTAACACAACCTTTTTGGGTCAGATGCCTCGCTTAGGCTACCGTGGTGGTAGTAGGTCATCTTTCCTTCTTGTGTTTACCTGGCTTAGGCTATCATATGCTTGATAGTAGGTAACACACCTTTTGATCGGACACCTTTGCTCAGGCTGCCACAAGTTGGTAGTAGGTGATCCTCCTTTTCCAGTCTATTACCTCTGCTTAGGCTATCGTGTGATAGTAGGTAATACGGCTGTATTCTGGTCAGATACCTCGCTTAGGCTACCGTGGTGGTAGTAGGCCATCTTTCCTTCTTGTGCTTACCTGGCTTAGGCTATCATATGCTTGATAGTAGGTAACACACCTTTTGGTCGGACGCCTTTGCTCAGGCTGCCACAAGTTGACAGTAGGTGATCCTTCTTTCTTCATTCTATTACCTCTGCTTAGGCTATCGTGGGATAGTAGGTAATAGGTCCATATTTTGGTCAGATGCCTCGCTTAGGCTACCGTGGTGGTAGTAGGTCATTTTTCCTTTTTGTGCTTACCTGGCTTAGGCTATCATAGGCTTGATAGTAGGTAACACACCTTTTGGTCGGACGCCTTTGCTTAGGCTACCGTATCTGGTAGTAGGTGATCTTTCCTCCCCAGTTTATTACCTCTGCTTAGGCTATCGTGTGTGATAGTAGGTAATATACATCCTTTTATTGCAACTGGATACCTTGGCTTAGGCTACCAGCTATTGGTAGTAAGTTATCCTGTTCCTCTCAAGTTTCTTGCCGTGTGTTTAAGTTGCCTTGTGATTGTTAGTTCATAGTCTCTTCTTCCCCAGTGGAGTTAGATCTTTCCCCGTGGTGTCTCGTCTTGTTGAGTCATCCTCGTCGGGTCTGTTTTTCTCTGTGTTTTAACATCGGTTATCCCCTGTGACATTATTCCTCACAGGATCCTGGTCTCGCATTTCATACCATATCATGTGCATTTGGCGGCATCTTAGGGCCAAAAATTTGTGCATGTTTGTATTTAAGTCTCTCCTATCTCGTCGAGACGAAGATTTCAATCTCCATATCTCCGAATAGGAGAAACTTAAATAGGGGCATCTGTCGCACCCTAATTTTTGACCCTAAGATCCCCGCCTTGTTCTTTGCATAACATCTTAGGTCAATCATTCGTGCATAACTAACCGCTTTACCTAGTTATTGTCTGTTTGTTGCATTTATGAATATAGGTGCTGCTACAGATTGTTCAAGATCTTGAAGGTTATGCTGTGTGTGTGTGTGTGTGTGATGTTTCTCTGGTCTCTATAAGTATGTGTGGACTCCTAATACTAAGTCCTTATACCCTCTGATATGGGATTTGGTCCCCTGAAGACTGGTCACCGATTGTGTGTCAAGCTACATTACAAGACTACCTTCTGAGGAATCAGGGCTTTCCATTGAGCTGAAGTTCCTATTTCATTGGAAGTTTTATTCAACTGGTCTTTTCATGGATTTAAGAGTTAGGTTCATAAGCATCTTCTTATCGAGGTTCATCGAGTATGAAGTTCAGCTTCTTCAGGATGTCTCAAAGGCCTCTGTAAGAACGAGGGTTACCCTTTTTGTTGGAATTTGAATACTTTCATCGATTGAAGTTTGGATCAGAAGGAAGGTGATTGATTCGTGATTAAACTGAATGTTGGAGCTAACGAATTTGTGGATTCAAGAATGTTTCAAATGACATTAAACTCCTGGGCATTTATTTTTCCCTAGAATTTGAGGATGACTTGCGTGGTTCGCTTGAGATTTAAGTAATGAAGGTGTTGTTCAAAATCGTTAATGTCCTAAGTTTCTCATCGGTGGTTTATGTGAAATTCTAAAGTCCGATTTCAAATCTCCAATCCATACTGCTCATGTTCATTCAAGAATTTTAGCCTAATGCAAGAAGATTTTCCCATACTATTTTAATTAAAGAAGAATGAGTGTTATCGAGCTTAATTCCAAGATTTAAAGATGCAAAGTGCAAGACTAATTTAATTCCGAGAGTTCAAGATAGACAAATTAACTTCAAGTTCGAACTCAAGCAACTCGAATTGTTATGCTTATGATACAAGATACAAGTTCAAAATAATTCAAAGAGATGCCAAGATTCAAAAGCTACAATTAGAACCTAAAGTGTGAAATTTTACGAACGCCACACGAAGAATGGACAATATACATGGTAAGAGATTACATTAAACAATCATGCGCATCCTGTATGTGTCTATTATAATAAGTACGAGACAACAAGTCTGCATACACACAGATAACTACTCTCTAATTGCATACATTAATTTTCACAAGAAAATACAAGATTATATTCTTTTACAAAGCTTTAGAAGCACTACAAGATGATGTTGAAGCACGCATAAATATGGCTTCACTTCTAGTTGAGGAAGGGAATGGAATTGAAGTCGTTCCCTTGCCGTCTCCTCAAAGAGATTCCGACTCTGGTAGATGATGGGTTGATGTGCGGACTCAGGCAATGTATCAACTTCTTGGCTCTGGAAGAATTCAAGTAATTGTTTTCCAATCATCTGACGGGAAGCAGAATAACATGTCAAAACCCATACATCGGTCTTCGGTAAATAGAAGCTACATTATCAATATTGATTCATCACCAAGTACACTACTACAACAAAATTTCAAAGCGTAATTCAAGAAAGTAGCTACTTATTACATGAATGGCAAATCAAAGAAGGAAATAATTAGTTCAAGAAACAAATCAGCTTTGAAATCATGAGTTTTCCTATCAATATCAGGCTCAGTAACTTAACAACCTCACTTCTTTATAAACACTGTCGTTTTTCGAAGCTAATAAGAAACGCGTCGTCCTGCAGCTAATGATAAAATTTCAGAAAAGTAAACAACACCTTCAGAAGGAACTATGACAAGGACAAAGAAAAGAGCGGCGGGATTGATATTAGCAACATCGACGAGAAGATACCTGAATGTCTCCAGCCACATCCAAGTCTAGAAGTGCTACTCAGAAACAACTCGCCAATACCGGCAGCAGCTAAAAAACTTCCCGCCCGAATCACCTGTTGAAATTGACCGGTACATTTGAAAGCGTATACCAGTCAGAATCTTGGAACACATGAATTTTCGCACTGTACAATTAATAAAAGCATTAAGATGGAAATATGAATTACCCGCAGTGAAATCAAGTATCAACCGAAGGGTGTGTATTCTAGCAACCGATATGAATGTTGAGGCAGAGACTCTTGCCAAATTTGAATCGATGAATAGTGTTTAATTCCTATCAGAGGGCACCTCAATCGACGCAAGCTGTAATTAGCATATCACAATAAGCTTAGTATCAGGTATTTCTAAATCTTGTTTTGTGGAAGAAGGGAATCAGTGGTATTTCAAGCAACAGCTATGGCATAATCAACAATTTTCAAGGTAAAGAGGATCAGCAATTTCCAAACAGCATGAAATCCTCATCATCTCTTACCAATCAAATGCAAAGTCACGCTCCAAGCACTATCGGTTCGACAACAATAACTTAGCCCATCTAACAACTTCCTAACTGCAACTACTCCAAACACAATCCAGTCCAAGTGTAAACTCCTTCAATTTTCACCTGCATAAAGATTTTGACATTTAAAGATGTTGTCATTCAAACAGTACTAATGGACATCATGATGCTCCTAAATCCTAATTTCACAAAAAACTGCAGCAACGTGATTTCATGACCCAGCACAAGTTCTTGTATTGTTTTCTCAAATTATTAAACAAGCTTTAGAACCTCAATTTACCTCAACCTGCCATATGCTAAGCTTTCTTTCCACTGATGAAGGAGAAGGCTGCCACCAAATGACCCTTTGCAGATGATGTGTGTGAACCGGGTTGCGGTGGGACGTCACCATGTATACAGGCTGTCGACAAAAAGAAAAAACAGAAGGACGAGATTAAGACAACCATTAATTATGAATCGGAAACAGAAATCATCAAAGTGGCAAGTTTTTTTTCTCATTTACATTCACATCAGAAATCGCAAAATAGAGGAAAAGAATCAAAAGCGGTTATGGCACATAATTGAGAAAAAAACACGATTGAACGTATTGAACCAAAAGGAAAAATTGAGTAAGATATGCCTCAGACATTATTTCAAAAACCTCCCAAATCAGGAGAAGTACGTTCAAACCACATTACTACTTTCCAAAACAAGTCCAGAAAGTATCTTTTTTCCTAATTGGCCTCAGAGTTCGTTTTGAATCAGTTTTTCATCATTTTCAATGGAAATTATGGGCAGTATCCCAAAGGGATACCACCAACACAAACCTTCCAAAACAGGACGAACCAAGAATAAAAAACAATAAGTGTGAAATCACATTTTCAGGGCAGGATTTAAGATTTCATGTTATCAGACAAGATTCAAAACATAATATCATACAGCTTTACACCTTTCCAAATCGTATCAGAATATCCACAAATTCAAATCAGCCAAAAACTTTCCCAAATCCCAAATAAAATATGATTGGCAATTAAACACAAAAATCAATTAACATTTAAGAGAAAAATTTCGTATCTCATCATTGGCCATTATAAAAGGGGGGCTCATATTCCATCAAGAAGGACGAAAAAAAATCAACCGTGAAGTCACTCTATCATTCTATACACAATACCCAAAACCCTCTCGAAAAAAAATCAACCGAAAGTCACCCAGAAACCCATAGATCAGAAGAACTTTGTTCATCATCATCTCTAAAAAAACAAAAGTCACGCCAATAGCCGGAGCAACATCAACATCCCGAATTCATCAGTTTCAAACTCAGAAAGAAGCAGTCATATAGACAAGGAGAAAATAAAGCACGCAAAAGAGGTAAAAAGGAGAACAACACTTCCCTGATCGGAGCCGCCATCATCCGCCATCGTCCGCCACCTATTTTTATCGCATTTTACGCATTGTAATTTGTAATCACCAGAATATAGTGGAATCGGGGAAATAGGGGCCGTCTGGGGTGGGGTTTCTTGTTGTTTGTTGTGTTTCTTGCAGGTCGAGAGAGAAGAGGAGAGGATGAGATTCGAGCGCGGCGGCTAGAAAGCCCTAACCCTTTTTTTTTCTTTCAGAACGAAAGTGAGCGAACGAGAGAGAAGAGCTTTGTGTTCGTGAGGCCCTCCGTTTCGTTTTATTTTACCCCTTTTTTAAAACCAACCTTTTGTGTCTTAAGCAAGTGGTTTGTTAATCTAATATAACTTAACCTTTTTCAACTAATATGTTTTTAATTAATAAAACCTTTTATGTTAGAAACTATTTTTATTTAAATACTAAAATTAAAACTCTTTTAACCAATAATTAAACTTTTTATAAAAAACCTTTAACCTTTAAAATGTATTTTCTTTTTAAAACATTACCTTTTTCATAATAAACAATCTCTAAACTAATAAAAACCTCTCCCTTTAAATATTAAAAACTTTTAATTTATAAGAAATCTCTTTAAGGATTTTTTTTTCTAAGGTATCTTTCTTGATTAACTCTAAAACTAGAATAAACTCTAAAAAAATAATTAGAATCCTTTTATTATTAATAAGAATCCTTAACCTCCCTTTAGTTATTTAGGTGATCCTTAACATAATCCTCCCATCTATAAACTTTAAGAGCAATCTGGTAGATCCCTCGCGTGAGTGTACCCTTGTCTCTTTTTTCCTTATTATGCCTCACTAGTATGAATGCATGCTTTACATGTCAAAACCTTTTCAAACTTATAAAAAATCCTCGATCCAACGTCGAGCCAATTTTCTACCTATATAAGTCGATCGCCTTCGGGCATCGCATTCAACCTTTTCGGTCACTAGACACAAGTCTAGCATCACTTTCTGGCACCCTCGCCTAAATAACAACAATTAATCGCATTAATATCCAAGGGAAAATCCCATGTATAATAACCATGTTATTGTGCATGGTGCATATCATTAGCATTTCATAATCGTCACCCTTAAGTTAAGATTATTAGATAACTTAGGATAGACTTCCTAGGTTAGTCCCCCCACAATTTTGATTTCAAATCAAACTTTAGCCTACCTAATTCTCCACACAAGAGAATTAGATGTTAATCATCTCAAAGAAAGGGACATACAATCCCATACCCCACAAAATCCAAAAATTTTTAAAAAAGTGTGGTGGTCTTTCTTAAGATGATGACTCATCTTCCTCTCCTAAACCTTTAAACATTTAGTACCTTTAATAATAAGGAACTACAAGTGCTCTGATTCCCTCCTGACAGGATATGTAGGCACAAGATGCGATATCTTGTCGAGCACACTTAGGATTAAAAAATAATAAATTACCTACCCTTAAACCCTTAGCAAAACAAATAACAGATAATATAAAATAAAATCAAGAAGTTCCTGTAGAGTACTACAAATATCTAGGATGCTAACACCTTCCCTAGGTATAACCAACCCCCGAACTTAGAATCTTAAGTGCATTTGCATTGCATTGTGGGAATTCGGTCTTTCTCCCTTCCCTTGGATAAAATCAAAGACGGTGGTGACATTAAAAATGCGATACAAGTTAACTAATAGCTTGTTATCCAATTTTCACCGCGACAACATCACAGATCATTATGCACACAATAAAGTCAAGTTCTATAATGGTGAAAAGTAAGCTTACCTGAAAGTTGCAGAGCTCGAATTACACCAAGAACTCCTTCCAAAAGCTGCAGATCTTCCTCTTTTGAGCTCTATTTGCAAAATAAATGCAAATAGAGACTTGAATCTGGCTAGATCTAGGAGTTTGAACTTGAACCCTTTAGAAATCAACTTGATGAAAACCTTGCTTAGAGCCTCAAATGATGGATGATTCTTGTTCTATGGAGTGTGCTGATCACAAATATGGGAAAAAATCTCACTGAAACCCTAGGAGAAAGGAGTTTCGAAAGAGAGAAAGTTTGGAGTGAAAAATGAATTCTGAGCAGAAATGAGTGCATGACCTAGCTCTGTGCGTGTGAGTAAGCTTATATACTCTCCATTAGACCTCTCATCATGATTAGCAATTGATTAAACCCCTGATTAGTGAGTTTTGAGTGGTTTTACAATTTTGCAATTTGTGTTGTACCCACTAATCCACACGTGCATGGGTCAAGAAATCAGCATGATTCACTCACATTCCACTTGCTGATCACAATGGAATTGAAATTGGGCCTTGTGGTTGATTGGTTAATGAGATTTGGATCAATTTGCAAATTGTTTATTTGTTAAATACACCATGAATAAGGCACGGTTTGGCATGAAACAAGGGTCAAAATTGGTGCTCATGGCTTGTACTTTGATGGTACAATATGACTTGAAGCAATTGAAGTGATTACAAGTCCTTTTGGATGAAAATGCAAATGGTGGAAAATTGGTATATGTGGAAAACCTGAAAATGCACCTTGCCTTGCCTTAGCCATAACTTGAGTTCTACAAAAGGTATGAACATGTTCTAGTACTTGTTGTAAAGGGGAGAAAAAGATCTTCAACTTTCATGTTTGAGGAAAATTCATTTGAAGCTTCTTTGATGATGAAAAGTCAAGTTGAATGTAGTGTAAAAACTTGCCAAAAATGGAAACTTCTCATTATAGGTCATTTTCCAAATTTAGTAACTTTTGTACAAACCCTTGATTTTTGATAAATGGTATGAAACTTGACCCTTGAAGACCATATGAGGATGTGAGACCTTGAAAACCCTAAAGAGAGCCTCAAAATTCCACAGTTGACTTCCCCTCTCACTGTTGACTTTCTTGGTCTACAAGCAATTGATCTTCTGAACATCTTTCACAATGAAACACTAGCCAAGTCTTTCCTCCATGAGTACTTGTGAGCATATGAAACCCATGAGAGCATGCTTGAATCCACAAAGTTCAACAAGAAGCCCCTTTGAAACCAAAACCCTAATTTGTTCCCTCTGGTTAGGAGGGAAAGATTCACTTGAAATCCTTTGCCATTCTTGACCTTATGAAGATATGATGAACTCCTCAAACCACCTTGAGGCTTGAGACTCCTTTGAGATGAACCAAGTACCTTGATCCCATGCTAAGAACCAATGCTATGCACAAATGCTAATGCAAGAAATTCAAAGAAACATAAGCCAGTTAGCTAAAAGTAAGAGGGCAAATTTTGGAGTGTTACAGCTGCCCCTATTCAATCGACTTGAACCTGAAGGGATGATAGCAACGACTTTCAGACATTCAAGGTAGAAGGTGATTGAATACAAAAAAGAACCCGGAAATTTGCAACCTGGTGGTAAGATACAAAATAAAGTGCTAACGAGGACGATCAAAGACGAACTCGAAAAGGTAGACCGACCAAAGGTAGACTACGCTGGGGAGAAACAAAATAATACGAGCACGGCCGAGAGCGGACTCGAAAAGAAATACCGATCGAAAGCGGAATTTCAACAACAAACGAGTATGACCGAAAGTGGACTCGAAAACAACAAACGAGTACGACTGAAAGCGGACTCGAAAAGGATAAACGAGTACGACCGAAAGCAGACTCGAAAAGGACAAACGAGTACGACCGAAAGTGAACTCGAAAAGGATAAACGAGTACGACCGAAAGCGGACTCGAAAAGAAATACCAATCGAAAGCGGAATTTCAAACAGCAGACGAGTACGACCGAAAGTGGACTCACTGGAGATATGAGAGCGAACGAGTACGACCGAAAGCGGACTCGAAAAGAAAGACCGACCGAAAGCGCTCTTTCGACAACCACATGAGTACGACCGAAAGCAGACTCAGTGGGGATACAAAGGCAAACGAGTACGACCGAAATCGGACTCGAAAAGAAAGACCGGCCAAAGACGGAATTTCAAACAGCAAACGAGTACGGCCGAAAGCAAACTCGAAAAGAAAGACCGACCGAAAGCGGAATTTCAACAACCAAACGAGTACGACCGAAAGCGAACTCGAAAAGAAAGACCGACCGAAGACGGAATTTCCAACAGCAAACGAGTACGACCGAAAGCGAACTCGAAAAGAAAGACCGGCCGAAGACGGAATTTCAAAGAGAGGACAAGCCACATGGGATACTTCTACTGGGGATAATGAAATAACAAAAAGTGCATGGACGGCCGAAGACGAACTCGAAAAGAAATACCGGCCGAAAATGGACTTTCAACAACAAACGAGTACGACCGAAAGCGAACTCGAAAAGAAAGAGCGAGTACGACCGAAGGCGAACTCGAAAGGGAAGACCGATCGAAACCGCTCTTCCAAAGATTATTAGAATCAACGGATCTAAAAAGATAACTCCGCTGGGGAATAGAGAAATATAAACAGACAACCCTGCGGAGGAGTGTAGGAAGGACTGACAAGAAGGACGAATCCACTGGTTGCGGTGTAATGTTAAACATCATCTCCTGAATCATGTCACTTTCTGCAGGGAAAGGAACTGGTAAGGAAATCAAACCTGGCTTATGCTTCGAATGCATATGTTTGAATTTTTCCGTAATGCTCCACACGAAATGGAAATGCTACGCATTTGGGAGGATGCCATGCAAGAATGCTTATGCAATGCAAAAGAGGTGCCTCAGCAAAATAAATGCTGAAGGCGAAGGCAAACTCCACTGGGGACGACAAAATAAATTGTCCTCCGAAATAAGAGACTCTGCTGAGAAAGACTTCACTCTGCTGAGGAAGATATTGATCACAAATTCTACCGGAGATGGACAAATCTCCGAGAGAAAACCCACTCTGTTGGGGACAGAAAGATCAACAACTCTGCTGGAGATGGACAAAACTCCGATAGAATACCCACTCAGCCGGGGAATATCAAGATCAACAATTCTGCTGGAGATGGATGAAACTCTGAGAGAATACCCACTCAGCTGGGGAGGGAGATGATTATTGAAGATGGAAACTCCTCCGCCGGGGATCACCAAATACTTCAGAACTTGGATTTGACGCCTGCCAAAAACGGTTGGACTCAAGACCTGCTGGGGATACCATTCACCACCAGACTCTGCTTGGGGATGTCGGTGAGCTTAATCTGCTGCTAGGGAAATAACTTTACCCTCACCCTACTGGGTATTAGATCAAGCCGTTGTCGGTGAGACTATACTTTCTAACCAACTGAGGAAAGTAGACCCCAGGACTCTGTGGGGATAATAACATCTTTGTCCACGAATCTCCTGCTGGAGATACAACAACATCCACCTTAGGGCAATCAACCTCAGAATGCTTGCTGGGGAATAATAATCTAAACACAACTTCGGCTGGGTATACAATCCTCTATACTCTTGCTGAGGGGGACGATCCTCTTATATCCTGCTGAGTAAAGATGAGCCAAATCACAACTCTGGCTGGGGTGAACCTTTTATACCCTACTGAGGGAGACGATCCTCAATGGCTCTACTTAGGGAATTACCTCTTTATACTCTGTTGAGGAAGACAACCCTCGATACTCTGATGGGGAAGAGTAATAAACTGCTGAGGACGATCAGACTTCAAAGTTGGGGAGAGCAGCTCTACTGGGGAGGTACACCTGTCATCCTGTAAAACCAAACAGAAAGGTCTACGTGCAAAAATGATTACTTTGATTATCATCATAGTGACTGACGCCTAAGCAAATGCCACTGTTTTCCAACTTGTTTCATAAAGCTCAACATTTCAACATGTAATGTTTATAAAAAATATCAGACATTTTCACAAACAAAATAGGTAAAACAAAAACACAAATGGAAAGCTTTTTGAGTGAAATGCAAATTTTATTGAATGGATTGGCCTGTAAATAGGCATTTACATTTGGAAGCAATTCCTGGAAAGAGGTAATTGCGCAAAAAGTAAAAGAAAATACACATGTCGGCAATGTGGGGAACAGACATCCACCATGACTCGACTTAGCTATAACCCATATGGCTTGTTTATCCGCAGATGCTTTGGCCTTTGAAGAGGACTGACTGGACTGATTCCTTTCCTTCGAATTTTCCAGGTGTGAATAACGATCACAGATCGAACGCGGATCGTAGTCTTTGCTTTTAAATCCCTAACTTTTGCCTGGATCACCATTTTCGGGTTTTCAATCCACCGGGATACCCTTTTTTGCCAAAGTTGCCTTTTCAGGTTTTCAACCTTGCGGGTTTATTTCTTTTTTCTCTTTATCCCTAATTTTTTCCCGAACCTTTTCTTTTTTATGGTTCTCCAGGATGCCCCATTTTTGCCTGAACCTTCTTTTTATGTTCAGCGGGTCTCTTTTATGCAAAGTATTTTTTGACTACATCCGCGTTCACAGGGGACGTAAAATCTTCGCCATCCATAGTCGAGAGTAATAAGGCTCCACCAGAGAAAACCTGTCTTACTACATATGGCCCTTCGTAATTTGGAGTCCACTTGCCCCTGTGATCTGTTTGAGGAGGGGTGATCATTTTCAGGACTAATTCACCAGTTTGGAAACACTGAGGACGCACTTTCTGATCAAATGCTTTTTTCATCCTGCTCTGATACAACCGGCCATGCGCAATGGCTTTAAATTTCTTCTCTTCAATGAGGTTCAGTTCATTCAGCCAGGAACGCACCCACTCAGCTTCATCAAGCTTCACGTCTGTCAGAATTCTCAAAGAAGGAATCTCAACTTCTAATGGTAGAACTGCTTCCATACCATACACCAATGAGAAAGGAGTTGCCCTAGTTGATGTGGGTACCGAAGTATGATATACGTGCAAAGCGTAAGGCAACATCTCGTGCCAGTCTTTGTATGTCACTACCATCTTCTGCACAATCTTCTTAATGTTCTTATTTGCCGCTTCAACAGCCTCATTCATCTTCGGACGATAGGGAGAAGAATTGTGATGTTCGATTTTAAAGCTCTGACATAGCTCCTTCATCATCATTTTATTCAGATTTGAACCATTATCAGTAATGATTCTCTCCGGGACTCCATACCGGCAGATGATGTCCTTCTTAATAAACCGGGCTACCACTTGTCTGGTGACGTTGGCATACGATGCTGCTTCCACCCACTTCGTGAAATAATCAATAGCCACCAAGATAAAACGATGTTCATTCGAAGCAGTCGGCTCGATCTTCCCAATCATGTCAATGCCCCACATGGCAAAAGGCCAAGGTGACGACAAAAAATTCAGAGGAGTAGGCGGTACGTGCACCTTGTCAGCATAAATCTGGCATTTATGACATTTCCGGGTGTTTTTAAAACAATCAGACTCCATAGTCATCCAATAATACCCCGCTCTCAACAATTTTCTTGCCATAGCATGCCCATTGGCATGAGTACCAAAGGAACCTTCGTGAACCTCTTCCATTAACAGGCCTGCCTCGTGTTCATCAACACAACGTAGCAAGACCGTGTCAAAGTTTCTCTTGTATAACACATCGTCTTTGCTCAAAAAGAAGTTTCATGATAACCTCTTCAATGTCTTTTTATCCCTGGAAGATGCCCCAGCTGGGTATTCTTGACTTTTCAAAAAGACTTTGATGTTGTGATACCAAGGCTTGCCATCTGATGCACCTTCAACCGCAAACACAAAAGCAGGTCTGTCCAAGCGCATGATTCTGATAGAAGGAGTTTCATTCCAACGATTCACTTGATACATTGATGACAACGTTGCTAACACATCAGCCATCTGATTCTCTACCCGAGGAATGTGATGGAAGTCCACTCTGTCAAAGAAAGGTAACAACCTTCTGGCATAGTTGTTATACGGAACAAGATTCGCTTGACGAGTCTCCCATTCACCTGTAATCTGATTAACCACCAACGCAAAATCACCATAAACATCGAGGTTCTTGATTCTCAGCTCAATCGCTTCTTCTAACCCCATGATACAGGCTTCATACTCTGCCTCATTGTTGGTGCATATGAATGCTAATCGGGCAGTAAAGGGTATATGAGAACCCTGTGGAGTCGTAATCATTGCCCCGATTCCGTTACCATATGAAGTAACAGCTCCATCAAAAACCATTTTCCACTGAGATCCACTCTCAGGTCCTTCATCGGGAAAAGGTTCTTCACAATCCTTCATCTTCAGATACATGATATGCTCATCCGGAAATTCAAACTTCATCGGTTGATAATCCTCAATTGGCTGTTCGGCAAGATATTCTGACAAAACACATCCCTTAATGGCTTTTTGGGAAACATACTGAATATCGTATTCTGTCAAAACCATCTGCCAACGGGCTATTCTACCAGAAAGTGCTTGCTTCTCAAACACATACTTGATCGAATCCATCTTCGAAATCAATAAGGTTGTGTGGTTTAACATATACTGCCTCAAACGCTTAGCAGCCCAAGCGAGTGCACAACATGTTTTCTCCAGCATCGAGTACCTTGACTCACAATCAGTAAACTTCTTACTCAAGTAGTAGATGGTGTGCTCCTTTCTACCTGACTCATCTTGTTGACCGAGCACACAACCCATTGAATTCTCAAGAACCGTGAGATATATAATCAAAGGCCTTCTTGGCACTGGCGGCATAAGGACCGGAGGTTCCTGCAAGTATTCTTTTATCTTTTCAAACGCCTTTTGACAATTTTCTTTCCACCTGACCGCTTGATCTTTTCTCAACAACTTGAAGGTTCACACGTGGCTGTGAGATGCGAGATGAACCTAGCAATGTAGTTTAATCTCCCCAATAAACCACGAACCTCTTTTTCGGTTTTCGGCTCAGGCATTTCTTGTATGGCTTTTACCTTTGCAGGATCAACCTCGATACCCTTTTCACTAACAATAAACCCCAGCAGTTTTCCTGATCTCACCCCGAAGGTGCACTTGTTTGGATTCAACCTCAGTCTGAATTTTCTTAACCTTTCAAATAACTTCTGAAGATTCACCAAATGTTCTTCTTCCGTCTGTGACTTTGCAATCATGTCATCAACATAGACCTCAATCTCTTTGTGAATCATATCATGAAAGCGAGTCACCATCGCCCGCTGATAGGTTGCCCCTGCATTTTTCAATCCAAAGGGAACCACTTTGTAGAAAAAAGTTCCCCATGGTGTTATGAACGTTGTTTTCTCCATGTCCTCTGGGGCCATCTTAATTTGGTTATACCCAGAGAAGCCATCCATGAAGGAAAACACAGAATACTGAGCAGTATTGTCAACTAACACGTCAATGTGAGGAAGCGGGAAATCATCCTTTGGGCTTGCTCTGTTCAAATCCCTGTAATCCACACACATCCTGACCTTTCCATCCTTCTTAGGTACAGGCACGATGTTAGCAACCCATGGAGGATAATTTGTCACGGCAAGAAATCCGGCGTCCAACTGTTTCTGAACCTCTTCCTTGATTTTGACAGATATCTCCGGTTTAGTTCTTCTCAACTTTTGCTTGACCGGAGCACAACCTTCTTTAAGTGGTAGCCGGTGTACAACAATATCAGTATCGAGCCCAGGCATGTCTTGGTAAGACCAGGCAAAGATGTCCACATACTCACAGAGCATTTCAATCAATCTTCCCTTGACACTGTCTTCCAATGCAGCCCCTATCCTTACATCCTTTATGGCGTCCTCGGTTCCTATATTCACAATCTCAATTTCCTCCTGATGAGGTAGGATGACTTTCTCCTCTTGCTTCAACAATCTGGCCAAATCTTCAGGCAGTTCACAATCTTCGTCAGTCTCTTCTTCAGCCTGATAGATTGGATTGTCAAAGTCATACCGAGCTATAGCTGAGTCATGATCGGTGTCATCTGAACAAAAAGACCTGCATGATTGATGAGGTATGTTTTATTATGTATGCAACAACAAGAAACACATTGCCATTTTGATGTGGGTTTTTAATGCATAAAAAATAAAAACAAAAAGACAGAGATCAAAATATTTGAGTGTGAAAAGTCCTTTATTGATGATAAAGCAAAACATGCAACAGTTAAAATCCCTACAAATAAAATCACTACGTCTTGGGCAGAACGCAGGATTAACATAATAGGAAAACAAAGCAATTACTCGAAGCTAGTCACTTGAATGAATTTTTCAGCAGACCAGTTGCACAGACTTTCTCCTGGGACGCAAGGGCGGATCCAGCTATCCATGTCACAATCATTGTCCCCTTCTTCCTCAATGGCACTAACACTGTCGAAGAAAACACCGGCACTAGTGAAACGGACTGGGCCATAGAATTTGGGAGGATCCCCGTCTCTCCTGGATGGCTTATATCCCAATCCATAAGTATCCCTCTTCTCCTGAACTTCAACCATTTGGCCCCACCTCTGTGAGCCACCAGTCTCAACCACAGCTTTGGCATCTTTAAACGAAGACATAGAAACCTCAAGCTGATTTTCCCCTATAGGTTGCTTTATAGCTTCAGACTGGACAACCTCTTCAGAAACCTTCACCTTCTCAAACCCCTGACACAAAGTCTCATGGATTTCACCATCCACTTCCACGTATTTAAAGGTTAACAGTTGACTGATCATTATGTCTTCTTCCCTGCACACTGTCACTACGTGACCATCTACCATGTTTTTCAGTTTTTGATGCAAAGTGGAGGTTACAGCGCCTGCACCATGGATCCAAGGACGACCCAATAAACAGCTGTATGCTGGCTGTATATCCATTATATAAAATGTTGCATCAAAGATTTCCGGTCCAACCTTGATCGGAAGCACAACTTCACCAAAGACAGATCTCTTCGAGCCATCAAAAGCTCGCACTACCAAGTCGCTTGGTGTACAAATAAGTCCCCTGGTATCTAACTTCATTAATGCTTTCTTTGGCAATACATTCAACGATGATCCAGTATCAACCAAAACATGTGACATCAGTGAACCACGACACTCAATCGAAATATGCAGGGCAGTGTTATGATTCCTGCCAACGGGAGTCAAATCAAGATCTGTGAAACCCAAGCCATTGCCAGCATTCACGTGTGTTACAACCCCTTCCAGCTGGTTGACAGAAATCTCTTGAGGGACATAGGCCGCATTCAAAACTTTCAGAAGAGCATTCCTATGGGCTTTAGAGCATAACAACAATGACAGAATAGAGATCTTGGACGGGGTCTGATGTAACTGGTCCACAATCTTGTAATCACTTTTTCGGATAAGTCTCATAAACTCCTCTACATTTTCAAAAAAGGCATCATCAACCGGCATTACTGTAGAATCAACAATCACTAGAGTCTGAACATAACCATCCATTGCCCGTTTTCCCCTATCTTGCCTAGAAGTACTGGGTTGATCATTAACAGGAGTAAGCACTCTACCACTTCTTGTTATAGCATCAGTCTCAACTTTAGCTTCTGAACTAGTACTCACTGGTGGGGTAGTCACTAATTCCTATTTTTGTCCATTAACAAATACACTAGCATCATAATTCCAAGGGACGGCTTGGGTACTTTCGTACGGAATGGGTTTAGGACCTGAAATAACAACCGGTGCTGGTCTCGCTGGCCCTGATATTACAACTGTCTTGAAAGGAATAACAATAGTAGCAACATCATCATTAACAACCTCTTTTTGCTTATTACCTCTATCAAACTGTAAGCAGCCCTCATTAATCATATTATGGATACCCCTCTTCAGCGAATCACAACCATTGTCCTTCGTCAAACAAACTGGGCAGTTCTCATCACAACCTGGATAGACGCCACCCTTCAATAACCTGTTTTTAACCACAACCAGTGGAGTTTTCAGCTCCTCAACATCCATGATCAAATTCAAAGCTTCACATTCCTCGATTATCGCATTCACCCTCGGCCCATTGTGATCAGGCATCGGGTTTTGCACAAAATTAGGTCCATCATTAGCAAAGCTGATAGCCTTTGAATCTACCAAGTCCTGGACTTTATGCTCGAAAGCTTTACAGTCCTCGAGATGATGCCCCGGTGCCCCAGAATGAAAATCACAATGGGCGTTAGGATTGTATCCGGGAGGCGGATTACCAACAGGAGGAGCCAAAGTCCTCTTTTCAACTAACTTCAACTGAAGAAAATGCTGAAACAATTGTGAATATGGTAGAGGTGGAGTATCAAAGTGTCTGTTCTGCTTAGGGGTGAATTGTTGTTGGCGCGGAACGTGATTCTGTCGTTGAGGTGCTGCCTGAGGTGGGAGTGAGGCAGGAATAACCACGGAAGCCACCTGCTGGTTATAGTTTTGTTGTTGTTTCCCCTTTCCCCTATAGGATGATACAGCATTGGCTTCTTCTTTCTTTTTATAGTTCACAAATGGCTTCTTTCCCTGCCCAGAGGACGATCCGTCACCACTGGAAACTTTTCCAGCCTTAATTCCAACCTCTATCTTTTGTCCGATCGCAATCACATCTGCAAACTTGCCTAGCGAACAAGGCAATAACTTTTCATAATAGTGCTTAGGCAGTGTGTCCATAAACATATCCAACATTTCCTTTTCCAGCATTGGTGGCTGCACCCTAGCCGCCAATTCACACCACTTTTGCGCGTATTCTTTGAAACTTTCATCACTTTTCTGGGACATGCTCAACAGTTGAGTTCTGTTGGGAGCCATGTCTGTGTTGTACTGGTAATGCTTGATAAAAGCTGCAGCTAGCTCTTTCCAAGTACGGACATCTCTACTTTCCAGTGCCATGTACCACTCCAAAGATGCGCCGGACAGGCTGTCTTGGAAAAAGTGCATCATTAGCTTCTCGTCCTTGGCATGGGCAGCCATCTTCCTGGTATACGCCTTTACATGAGTTCTTGGGCAGGTAGAACCATTATACTTCTCTAGTGTTTGAATCTGAATCTTGTGTGGAATGACAATATCAGGGACCAACCCTAGGTCGTCCAAATCTATTCCCAGATCATCCTGCTTCACAACCCCTTTCAGTTGCGCCTCGATTAAACGGATTCTCTCATCACTGACCACAGGAAGACCAACGTCCAAGCTTCTGAATGAAAAAACATCATCCTGTTGATAATCAAAATGATGGCCCTGGATAGCTCGAACAGTGCTTCCTTCTCCAACCACTGAAGGAATCCCACCCTGTCCACCAGCACCAGGAATAGGAATGTTGATACCAGCACCACCTCTGCCCGGAGGAATAACACGATTAAGAAAACCACCGTGTAAGATACCATTTTCATCAACCTACGACACCAAAGGCTGAACTAGAGTTCTGAATTCATTCTGACTCTGTACCATACCCTGCATCATCTCCATGAATTGATCGATGCGAGCTTACATAGCTGCCATGTCTGCCTGAACTTTGTCCATCACTCTGCTTTGATTAAGCCTGGTAGAATACCGATGAGTTAGTTGATCAATCCTGACTGTCAAAAAGAGAGAGCATAAGAAAACCAGAGAATCCAAGATAACCTGCTATGCAAACAGAGATGATTATGCAAATGCAAATGCAAACATGTATGAACATTATCAAGGCGATCTATCCCTTGATTCCAGTTTTAACAACAGAAGAGAACTGAATTCCTGATCATATAACAAGAATAAGCATCTGTTGCAACACAAGTCTGAATAAGCATAAACAAAGACCCCGACCAACAAGCCTGGCGGTGATCCCGAAAATACAAAGAAAACAGCAGCAAGGAAACTAAAGCATATCATCAAGACTTAGCCGTGCTAGAATTCCCCATTCGTCATTCTTCTTGCACCAATTCTGCACTTCCTTGAGAAGCTTCTTGGTATTAGGATGCTCTGGTCTCTGAATCAACTCCTAAATCAAAAGATCTCTCCTATGCAAGATCCCTGTTAAATAACGACTATGCAACTCCCAATCATCTTCTCCAAAAGCTCCACCTGAACCTGGACCTTCGCTCCTGGCTCTTTTCACTTCGGCTTAGATCTTCAGCTGTTCCATATCTGCCATGGTTTCCTTGAGCTTTTCCTCAATTGCTCTCCTTAACATGTATGCAAGCTTGATCAAACAAGAACTTCAATAAGAAACCCTTAGCTCCTTGTTTCTCCACAATATTACTGCTCAGAGCGGATTCACCAATATGAAGAGTAGTGGCCATTTCTTTTAGCCCGGGACGTTCTTCAGAAAAGAATACTATGTCATGCCTGATGGGGATTCCCAAAATAAATGAGAACTCCTCCAACGTTGGAGCCAAGATATAGTCTGGGAAAGTGAAGCAACGCAAAGAGGGATCATAGAACTGAAGAAGTGTATGAATGGAATCTTTCTCATACTTGGAGATACTGTAGACAAACTTCAGAAGTCTTCCATACTCTCCACCGAACTCTGTACGAACTCCGGGACCAGCCATACTAATCAGCTTGTGAATCAACGTCAAGGTCGGGTCTGGGAACGAATAAGCAACAGTCTTCTTTCTGTGGACATCCATGCTAAGGCAACCTCAGAAAACCGGAATCAAGAGTAAGATGCAAGCCATGAAAAATGTCAAACATGTTAGAATGCAAGAAAAATGATATGCACATGCAAGCATGGGATCAAGGCACCACTGCTGGATGTGCTGTGCTGCTAACTGAACGAGAACCACAACCCAGGAAACCAGAATTCTAGAATACTGAACCACTGAGATAACCAGAAACCCAGATAATCTAACACTGATGAGAAATCCAGAAAACCGAGTAGGTTGAAGGTTTCGGTTTCTTGCAAACACTCATCCCATCTCATATGAGGGTTCTAGAAAGGCGAGGATCCTCAATATCATGGGCTCTTAGGTCGAGAAATGATGATACGTTCACCATTTCTGGTTTGGCATCATCATCAATCGAGGAGGCCTCAACTGATTCCCCTAAAAAATAAGGTCATCCTATGCGAGTCCCTCAGCATTGGGTCCTCGGATCGACAAGTGTAATGGGTTTGCCATTTCTGGTCTACCATTATCACAGTTCGGGAGGAGAGGCGCAACTGAGGTATCGAATAAATAGTCACCAGAGTCGACAGCTCTCTAGATCAACACCCTAACATGCGCAAGACACACACGTCAGAATGCGTCCCAAGATAGCCTCGTCTGGTTGTCAATTTCGTGAACACACAAACGTACCAAGCGGGCATGTAGGTCCCACTACTCTCCACTCTAGTCCTAGGGTGTACTTAAGCCTGGGTATTGGGCTTATCTCTCAGAACAACCCAACCTGCCAAACAGAAACCAGCCAGCACAACACATTAATATCCAGTATGACAGTAATAAAAATGAAATGCAATGCAGTGAAAGCTGTAAAACAGTAATATACAACATAATAAAGCACAACAAATAAACACCCAATTAAAAAATAAACAAGCGCTAGGATCTACTCGCTAAAGGGGATGGACCAGCAAGAGGTCAACCAGAGTCCCCAGCAGAGTCGCCAGCTATCGCTCCCGAAAGATTTGCATCCAACGGTACAAACGCGAGAGTGGCGTAGAAAACACAGAGTCGTCAGCAATGTGTATTTACCCCGAGAGAGGGAAAGGAAACACTGCATAAACTTGAAGAGAAAGGGGGAAAGACATGGTCATCGCAACCATAGTCCAGGTTCGGGAGTCGGTTATGCGAGGGGAAGGTGTTAGCCCCCCACGCATCCATCGTACTCGATGGGATCCACGTTTGTTGTCTAAACGGAGGGTGAGCTATCCTACAATCTATGGCTGAACAAAAGAAAACGGGGATAGGGGTAACTAAGATGGACTCGGTAGGACATATTCGATGCCCTAGGCCTACTTACTCCCTTAGTGCAATGGCAAAGTCATAGTCAATGTAGTTCGGACAGGAACTATGGGGGAAGGTTGCTCGCCAAGACAATCGCTGTCTTGTGCCTACATATCCTCAATCGGATGAGAGAGAGGAATCAGAGCTAATGCAGTTCTTGGGTACGACCACGGATGGGTAAGTGTTTTTTATGAGCGACGTTAGATTCGCGTCCGACAGTTAGGGTCGATGCCTATTTGCGACTCAGAGGGAAGGTAACGTGCCCTTTTCTGAAAATGGTCTGGAACCAAACAATCCCGAAGGATAAAAAGATTTGAATTTATTTTTGTGCTTTTTAGACAGAAGTGTTTTAAGTTAGTTCATAACTTGCATTGCACCAAAGTCTAGGGCACAGGGACAAATACTTAACGAATCGTCCCAAGACAGGACGCCCGCTAAGCACTCTAGAAAGATGAGAGGAAGCCCCTCATTTCTCATTCCCCACGCTTAAGGCTCATGCGCAATACACTTTATCTTTATTAAGTGTTTTCAAGAAATTTTGAGATGAGAAGAGAGAAGACACAAAGGAAACTCTAAAGGGAAACTAAGAGTCCTAATGTTATCATGCATGGGTAACCTATGGTTAGTGAGGCTTAGGAAAGACAACTACCTAATGTTATCATGCTTGGATTGAGAGCCTAATGTCTATCTTACTCCGAGCTTAATCAGAAATTAAGTTGGACTAGGTAACTCTAAAGGGAAAGAATCCAAGACTTAAACAAGTCTTGAGATTCATGGGAGGAAGAGAGTGAAAGAGAAGAATGAGAAAGAGAAGGAGAAGATGAGATACAATAAATGGCAGCAAGCACATCACATCATAAATGTCCAACTCAAATCATCAAAAATGTTTCAAAGATCAATGCAAAACAATCTCAAGTAAGCATGCAAAGATAAACATGAAAGAATACAAGCATACTTATATGAATGCACAATTAAGCACCAATGAACTTCATACCAAGATGAAATGAGAAAAATAAGATGAAGATGGAAACAAACCAGAACCAAGATCATATTATCATCAACAATTCTCATGTGCAAAAGGAAATCAAAGCATGAAACATTATGCACCAAAGAAAGCTACAAAAGGAGAACAAAGTTCCAACACTTAAGCATACTCAAACATGATTCAAAAATGTTCCATAAATGGAAAAACTTGGCACAAGGTACCTCAACCAGGGGTAAACATCATATCAAATGCACATACAAAGAGTCAAGGAGAAACTCAAGCAAATAGGCATGGAAAGTCAACTTGTGTAAAAAGGTGTCAAGATATAGTCATGCATAAGTCATTTAAGCACAAATAAACAAACATATATCAAATAACACTAAAAAATTGTGAGATTAAAACTCAAATGACCTAAGTCAGATGCCAATCACATGTCAATATATCTCACAAAAATTCAAAGTTTAAGTACCTCAAACAATTAAGAAAAGATCATATAGGAACCATGAACCAATATGCAAAGGAGAGGGACTTAAATGCAATATGCAAAGAGTTTAAAAATATGAGAAAAATATTTTTAGGAACCTCAACATGTCCTCTAACAAATACAAAAATAATGAGATGCAAATCATGTATAGATGATGAGAACAAAAATCAACAAGGCAGGGTGTGCATATATGAAACAATCCAAAAAGAAATTAATTGAACAATTAAATCAGAGGCACAAAATAAAATAAAAATGTAAAATAAAATTTGACAAAATTTTATAAAACGCCAAAGATGATCCATGATTTTTTTTGGTGATTTTTGGATGCATTTAATTAATTTTAAAAAATAAAAATGGAAATGCAACAATTAAATAAAATAAAATGAAAATGAAACAGCCAGGGGGTGCAACAAGCAAGAAAGATCAGTTCAAATACATCACATGGGCTGAACAGGGGGGTGGGGATAGCAGGCCCAGTCCATTCAAACAAAAATGAGCGCAGTCCAACAAAAAAAGAAACAGTCAACTCACACCAGCCACAAGATTGATCAAACGCATGATATCAAGTCAATCAAAACCAAGGTATACATGATCAAAGGCCAGGATTAAAGGTTCAGGATAACAATGATACACGCGCATACACCAAGTCATCAGAAATTAAAAACAACTCACGTGAACAGCACATGGTAATTTAATGTGTTGGCAACATCACAAACCATTAGATTCATCAAACGCTCCAGATCAAACAATCAAAACCATAAGTAAACAAGATTAAAGGCCAGATCTGAGTGTGCATGGTAACAAACATGAATCATCAACACGCAAGCAATAAAATAGAAACAGGTTTTAAATGACGTGTCCCAACGTGAACCATCAGATCAACACAACCAACGACTGTGATTACGCCTTCTTCCTTCTGCTTCTGGTGACCTGAAAAACAAACCAAACGCCGGAGCCCTAGCTCCGGTCGTCTTCTCCGGTGACCTAAACCAAAAAAATTACCAGAAATGGCTCACGAGTACATCATTCAAACCAGAATTCAACAAGGATCACAAATATGCAATTAGTTTTCACAAACAACCAACACACAAGCCAAATCGAACAGAAGAAGTTTAGATCCAAAACTTTCAAACTCAAAATACACACATGTTACACGTCCAAACTCAAAACAAAATACATCGGCATGCTTAGTACACATCACAAATCATTATGCACACAATAAAATCAAGTTCTATAATGGTGAAAAGTAAGCTTACCTGAAAGTTGCAGAGCTCGAATTACACCAAGAACTCCTTCCAAAAGCTGCAGATCTTCCTCTTTTGAGCTCTATTTGCAAAATAAATGCAAATAGAGACTTGAATCTGGCTAGATCTAGGAGTTTAAACTTGAACCCTCTTGAAATCAACTTGATGAAAACCTTGCTCAGAGCCTCAAATGATGGATGATTCTTGTTCTATGGAGTGTGCTGATCACAAATATCGGAAGAAATCTCACTGAAACCCTAGGAGAAAGGAGTTTCGAAGGAGAGAAAGTTTGGAGTGAAAAATGAATTCTGAGCAGAAATGAGTGCATGACCTAGCTTTGTGCGTGTGAGTAAGCTTATATACTCTCCATTAGACCTCTCATCATGATTAGCAATTGATTAAACCCCTGATTAGTGAGTTTTGAGTGGTTTTGCAATTTTGTAATTTGTGTTGTACCCACTAATCCACACGTGCATGGGTCATGAAATCAGCATGATTAACTCACATTCCACTTGCTGATCACAATGGAATTGAAATTGGGCCTTGTGGTTGATTGGTTAATGAGATTTGGATCAATTTGCAAATTCTTTATTTGTTAAATACACCACGAATAAGGCACGATTTGGCATGAAACAAGGGTCAAAATTGGTGCTCATGGCTTGTACTTTGAAGGTACAATATGACTTGAAGCAATTGAAGTGATTACAAGTCCTTTTGGATGAAAATGCAAATGGTGGAAAATTGGTATATGTGGAAAACCTCAAAATGCACCTTGCCCTGCCTTAGCCATAACTTGAGTTCTACAAAAGGTATGAACATGTTCTAGTACTTGTTGGAAAGGGGAGAAAAAGATCTTCAACTTTCATGTTTGAGGAAAATTCATTTGAAGCTTCTTTGATGATGAAAAGTCAAGTTGAATGTAGTGTAAAAACTTGCCAAAAATGGAAACTTGCACAAAGACAAAATATTGAGAATGTTGAGAAGCAATTAGAAGAACAAATGAGGATGTTAGAAGAGGAGGGGAAAAAGGGAGAAATATATGGAAAGGTTTCAAGAGTTATATTCGGTATGTGCTTTACTAGATGTTAGTGTTTTATCGGAAATGTATGATATATATTAAGCTAATTTTTATTTTATGTTATAATTGAATATTATGATGTAGAGATTAAGTGAAAACCTCGAACAACATACAAATGAAGATCACTGTTATGTTGATGGTGATGATGATGATCAAACTCCAAGTAGAAGTGTTGTACGTCGTGCTTCTACAAAAGGAAGTAATTGTTCAGCCCCTCCCCCCTCCAGATAACCGCAATGAGATAATGGACCCTAACGCAAATGAAATCACCATGCTATACTTGAACGTTGCGGTGATAAATGATACACAACCTCTCCCGCTAGAACATTGTCCATGTTTGGAGTTATTCTATTATAATCCTGATGATGTAAGGGATTTTCTCGGTGGATATAAGTTGTTGGACGTAGGGATATTGCAAGTTTGGTACACGTAAATATATAGTTGAATATACATGTCATTATAGAACATTATCATTTTTTGTATTTCCTCCCTTAATTTATTCATTTTCTTTAACCATTTAGATAAATTCATTGTGTTTGTATAGAGTTAAATAAATCAAGTATTTATGGAATCTTGGATCCGGTTTTTATTCGATGGGCATTTAATCAACCAAAAGACATTCGAGAGTACTTGAAAAAATGGTTAAATGAGGGAGGAAAAGAATGTTACTTAGCACCATTTCTCTGTTCGTAAGTATTTTTGTAATTGATGTTTATGTATTTTATATTTAGTTTTGTTTTAGCAAATACTAATAATATATATGCTCGTATTTATTCAGTGTTCATTGACAATTGATCATCATATCATTTAAGACGAATACGGTAATTATATTGTGTTCCTTTAATGATCCACTCGAAAAGAAAATGAAAGAGATTATTAATTCGTAAGTGTATGTTTAATTCATTTTCTTTGACATTGTAATTAGTCTATCATTTAATATGTTTAATTCATTTTCAATGTACAGTGTTGTGGAGCAAGTGAATATGATGAACAATGTCTAAAGTAAGTGGCCCGATTACCTGTTTCTTTCATTTACATTCATGTGTGGTTATATTCATGTAATTATTGCTTACATTTGTAGACGAGGAGACAACCCGGGATTTATCGGGTGTATATGTCATAAAATGAAACACATGTTAAACATTATCCTTGCCGGCATTGTTGATTCATGGGATAAGATATATCTGTCATAAAATATTTACATATATTAATATATAAATTGACTATTGAATTATTATCATGCATGATATTCAATATTTTGCTCTTTCTTATGTAGATGTTGTAGCCTGCGATTTTTGTCGGTGACGCAACCACCTTACCGCAATGGTTGGAATTGGGTGCTACTTTCTGATTTCTTATTTATCCTATGAAGCTGGAGAGGAAAGGGAAGCTATCTAAAACTAACCTTGCACGCAAATGTTTTCTTTAACAAATGCTAAGAGATTGGGGGGTTCGGGGTCAGGTTATACAAAAGGAAGTTGTCAATCACCCAGTGTATATATGGTTATCTAGAGAATTTTTATTGCATATTTCTCTATTAATTTAACTGCTTTCTAGTGTTTGTCTGTCATGTATTAGGAAAGTTTCTCCTTTGGGAGTGTTGAGAGAGTGTTTTTGTTGTTTTCAGGTTTTCTGATGTTTTTGTGAAGGTACTGGACCTAACGTTTTTTATTTGTGTGCTCGCTAAGATTTCGCAATCTTATGCCTACGTATTCCCGTAAAGAGACTCGGGAAATCAGAGCAATTGTAGTTCCTCCTATTATATGGGAGGAAAATGTTTGGTGTCTTGTTTAAAGCCCAATATTGAAGCTAAAGGTTATTTGTGTCTTGTTCAAAGCCCAAGATTGAAGCTAAAGGTTTGACTGAGAGAGAATTTGTCATCTCTAAAGGGAGATATCTCACCTATTCATCACAGTTGTTGAAGGATTGGTTATAAAGAGGAATTACTTTAACTGGAATGTATGGAATCCAGCAATGCCATAATTTCCTTTTATAAGGGAGGTGTCTTGAAGAAAGAAACTTTAACTCAGTGTAGAGCAATGCCATTTTTCCTTAGGAGTCTTCCATGCTAAGAGAAGGACATTGGCTTGGATGTAAATAATCCAGAGGCTTGCCACTTACATCAATTAGATGAAAGAGGAAGTTTACCAGGATAAAAGAGGGATCACAACTTGGATTTTTGAATCAACAAGTGTGCCACTTACAGCAGTTATTTGGAAATTGGGTTTTTTTATTGTCTGTTTTGATATGTGATGTACAGAGAAATGTCTTCCTACAGAGAGACCTCTTGATTTCCTCTGAGGGGATGTTGATTTTTGTGTGCCTTGATCAAAGCCCAAGGTTGAAGCTAAAGGATTGACTCTGCTTGGGGAGTTTTATATCTGTCTTGTACAAAACCCAAGATTGAGGCTGAAAAAAAGATTGACTCCACTGCGGAGGTTTTATCTGTCTTGTACAAAGCCCAAGATTGAGGCTAAAAAAGAAATTGACTCCACTGGGGAGGTTTTATCTGTCTTGTACAAAGCCCAAGATTAAGGCTAACTCTACTGAGGAAAATCATTATACAAAGCCTAAGAGGATGCTGGCTTGGGAAATTCTTATATGAAGCCTAAGAGGAGGCTAGCTTCTGCTGAGGATTGTTGAAATCCATAGGCAGGTCCCATATGTATTGGGGAATCCAAAGGTTTTACTCTTTTTGGGGATTTTAAAAAGAGTTGAAATATCAGAGACCATGAGGCTCTGATTTTGTTAGGGTTTTATTGATGGTAAACTGACCCTGTCTGGGGTTTTTTTTAAGGTGAAGGTTTAAACCTTGAGTTTGAAAACTTATGGAGGTTTCAAACTCTGTTGGAGATTTGTGTGTTGATGAAATGATCAGGGTTTTTTCCTGTGCTTTTAGGAAACTTGAGGGCTTCTTTGAGATCCAAGAGGAGATGAGAATTTTCAAGTCTACTGGTATAAAGATGTTGAATCTTAGCTGGAGAATGATCTTTGTATGATGCTCAAGAGGAGGCTGAGGCTTTAAAGGATAAGAAACAACCCTAGAATGGTTAGATGTTTTTGGAACTCTGACTCTCTAAAGGATTGAACTAGTAGAGATGACTAAGTTTTATCATATACCTGTAGGAGGTCTTTGGGTCCTTGTACTAAGCCCAAGAGGAGGCTGAGAACTTCTAAGAAGCCTGTGAGTCCTTGTACAAAGCCCAAGAGGGGGTTGTGGATGCTTTTAGGAAGCCTGTGGGTCCAAGCCTAAGAAAAGTTCAAGAAAGGTTTCACCGGGAATTAATCATTTCTCTGTTGAACAGTTATAGGGTTTGAAAAAATTCAAAAGAGGTTTCACCCGGAATAAATCCTCTCTGGGGAAATGAATTTCTTGTAGACATATATTTCTAAGTTTGGACAGTCTTAAGAAAAGTTTCACTGGGAATAATGCCTTTCTCTGTTCCATATTGTATAAGCCCAAGAGAAGGCAAGAATGTATCTGGAATTTCCTACGGGGAACTAGTTTTGACTGTGTTGAAAAAGTAAGCACTGGTTTGACCTATACCTAGACCTAACTGTTTGGAAAAACTCTAAGCAAGTATGTACAAGCATATATATATATATATATATATATATATATATATATATATATATATATATAAACAAGTATGTATTAAAGAGATAGTGGAACTTACAGTTGTGCGAGCCCAAGCATAGTAACTACAGCTGTATGGTTAGTTTTTCAAGAAATTGAAGAAAGTTTTGGTACAACTTTGAATTTGAATTTGAATTAAAAAGAAAGTTGTTTAAAAAAAGAAGTTTGGGGCTTATACTCAAGGAGAGGCCCAGATGATCTCTTTTGAAAAGGCGACGATCGCGTCGTAGTTTTGAAAACCACAGAGAGACTTATACAATGACTGAGGCCCAAATTATTTATGTACAAAGGAGGTTGGATCTTATACTCTATTAGAGGCCCAAAAGTTTATTTTTATACAAGAGATGGGGCTTACAACTCAAGGAAATGCCCAGATGAAAAACAGTGATCACGCAGTTATTTTGAAAATCGTATCGGGACTTATACAATGACTGAGGCCCAAATTATTTATTTACAAAATAGGTGGGTCTTACACTCTATTAGAGGCCCATAAAGTGTTTGAAAAAGAAGGAAACTGGGACTTACAACCAAAAGGAGGCCCAGATGAAAATTGTTTTGAAAAGGGCGATCGCGCTGAGATTTTTTAATATCGTATCGGGACTTATACAATGACTGAGGCCCAAAAATGTTTATTTACAAAGGGATAGGCTTACACTCTACCAAGAGGCCCAAAAATGATTTTGAAAAGTGTTTGAAAAATTAAAGTTTGAGAAAAACCCTAATTTTAATAAAAATAAAATAATTTTCAAAAGAAATTAAATATAAAATATCAAATATATTTTTAAAAAAGTGGTAAGCTTTGAAAAATATTTTGAAAAATCATGGTTAATTACATGAAAGCTTGAAATTCAATTGGTTTTGAAAAATCAAGGTGAGAATTTCATTTTAAAAATGTTTAAAAACAAATAAAAATTAAATTAACTTTGAAAATCAAACTATATTAAATAAATAATATAAATGTGATTTTTTGTAAAATAAAATAATTTAACATTTTTGTGACTTTTTAAAAAAAGAACCAATAAAAAATGATGAAAAATGAGAGAGAAATTAATTTTTGAAATCATTTAATAAAAATATCAAATATTCAAAAATTCAAATATTTGAAAATGGCGCCAAAGCCATCTTCTTCTTCCTCACGACTGCCTGCCATAGCCAATTTGCAAAACCTCTCATATCTCTCTGATTACTTAATGAAAATGACTTTTGTAAACATGAAACTTGCTCGTTTTTGAACAAGGATTCCAATGGTACCAATTAATTGCATTTATATTAAGTGTGGAGTGAGAAATCAGAAGATGAACTGAAGAACCCTAATTTCTGCAAGAACACTATGAAATCCTATACACGATTCAGACATAGCAATTAATTGAGGGGAAACACTCTACATAAGTGCAGAAACATGTTTATAACTTGAAAACACATTTATGATGCATGAATTATAGAGTTTGAGAGTGTCAGGCTTACCTCTTGCAAGAAGAATTCAAGTTCTATGTTGGAGGTGTTACAAATGTTGTGTAATGATCTGGACAGCTTCAATGGACCTCAAGTAATGTGTTTGAAGGCTTGAAATGGATTGAATCAGCTTGGAACTTGTTGTGGCACCTCAACTGCAAATAGGCCAAAAGGCTTGAGCAAATGGGGGGTGACTTTGTGATTCTGATATTTCAGATGAGTTTTAAGGTTATGGATCACTCATATATGATATATGTGAGGTGTTGGCATTATTGGTTTTGATAGAATTGCTCTCAAATGGAAAATTCGAATGTTACTTGAATGAGAAGCAAAATCTGGTTTTTTTAGAGTGATTTGGAGGAAAGCATGTGTTATGGTGCTTTGGTGTACTTGAATTGATCAGAAATAAGCTCTATTTATAGTAGAGCAAGTTTGTTTTGGGAGCAATAGTGAATGGAGGCTGATCACCCTATTATCTAATGGTTTTTGTCTTGTTGCCAAAGTCTCCTCTAGCCATTGACTTGGGTCAATCTTGCATACCTATGGTCTTCTGATGCTTGAGTTTATCTTAACTCATTTGCAATGTTATGGGCTGATACATGCCAGCTCTATGCATTCATTCAATGCCTCATGACAAATTTGAAAATTTTGGATTTGAACTTTGAATGTCACATGCCAAATGATGAGGTTTTGGACTTGCAAGGCTCTATGGTGTTGTAGCTCTGCAGAGATCATGTTCATTGCACTTTATAAACTTGTCTTGTATGGTGACAAGGCTTGCCAAGTCATGGAAATGACAAAATCGTGGGGCAAGTGCAAGACTGTCTTGCAAAACCAGTCTTGGAGGTGTCATGTTTCCATGCTCATAACTCCCTACTCAAGTTGAATTAGGATGAGTTCTGGTACTCTTTCGAAAGCTTGTATATCCTACTTTAACTTTGATGTCCAACATTGGTCTTAAATCAACTTGGATCAAGTTGAAAAATGGCCTCAAAGTTGGTGAAAATCCAAGACAGATTCTGTCAAAAAATTTCACTAAGTGTTGGAAAAAGTGGTCATCTTCATGTTTTTGTGATTTAGATCAATCCATAACTCAAAATCCATGATGATTTGGAATCTGATGCAGTTGACAATTTTGAAGTATGTAATGAGAGCTTTCATTTGAGCTTTGGATGGAAGCAAATGGCTTTATGGTTTGGGAGTTATGACCTTGCAAAGTTGGTACCAAATCAATTTTGTTCCATAACTTAGAAAAATTTAAGTTTCTTAAGGTTGCCCCTGACTTAAGGAAGCCTTGTTTGTCAAGAAATTCAAAAAGTCAAACTTGGTTTTTGGCACAGTTGACTTTTTATCAGATGAATTTCTAATTTTGTAATCCTCTATGAAATAAAGTCCTTGACCTAATTCAAACCTAATGGATGGATTCCATAGGTGTTTTAGAGTGTCTTGAATCATGTCCCAAGGTTTGGGATCATGTCTTGGTCATAAGTCAAAGGTACAGTTCACTTTTTATCAGGAAACCCTAATTGGCCCAAATGAATTAGAATCCTTGCATTGCTTGTGAACCAAGTTCTTTTAATCAATCCAACCTTGTGAATGGATCAATATGATGGATTGGAGGTCTTCAAAACACTTCTTGAGGACTTGGCTCATGTCTTGCTCCAAAAGTCAACTTAGGGGTGAATTAGGTCAAGAAACCCTAATTCCTAATTTTTTATGAATTTATCCCCTGAGACTATTTTGACTCTATGATTGGGTCCATGAGGTCCCTTTGAGATTCTTGGGTCATTTTTTGAAGTATGGTCTCATGCCCAGGTGAAAATTTTCATCTGGAGGCCCTGGTCGACCAAAACCCTAATTTGGTGACACTGGTGATCTTGAGGCTCGATCCACTTGGAATGTTGCAATCTTGTGCTTGATTCTTGATATGGGAGTCCTCTTGATCCTTTATAGATGCTTGAGAGGCTAGACAAGTTGAAGATCATGTCAAATCTTGAATGATTCTTTGGCTAAGTGCTCTGGGAGGGCTCAAAACCCTAATTCGTGGTTGAGGTGAGTGCTCAATAATCCTTGAGAAGATTGATGAGGTATGATGGTACATCTATATTGCGGTGATGATTTGTACAATGATGGGAAATCTTGGTGGTCAAAATTTGGGGTATGACAGATGTTTAACGAAGAAACCCCATTCCCCGTTGAGGACTTTGTAGATCTTCGTAAACAATGGTTGTATATCCACAATATGCTTAAGGGTCCTGCTGATTGATTTATTGAGATGTGCTAATGACTTATTTTCTGTATTGATGATGTGAATATTACTTTTAACTTAAACATATTGTGTTTGATGTAAATATTAGTTTTGGCTTTTGATGCACAATGTTAGTTGTTTTTTATGCTCTTTATGCATGGTTAACAAAAATACATGTTATTGTAAACTCTCTGATATGGTTATAATAGTTACAGGATAAAAAATGGGAAGAATTTGAAAAGCAGAGAATTACTTATTTAAAACAGAGGAAGTTTTGGCAGCGGTTATAAAACCTAACCGTGGTTGTATATTGAACGTTGTACTGAATAATATAAATTACAAAATTTTGATGCTGAGAATCGAACTGGGACCTTTAGTTCTATCACGACGGTTGGGTTAACTAACCATTGTGATATGGCGCGCACCTTCTAGAATACAACAACGGTCCCAGGATCGTGATTGTAAGTACCGCATATACAACTACACGCTACATAATAACTCCTGGTCCCGCCTGGTTATATATCTTTCCCAACCGTTGTTAAATGCCTTTTCCGTAGTAGTGCATGTCAAACATGATCAACATAGTAGTTCACATACATATAAATATATACAAGCCACTACTATCCTAAATTAAACATCCTTGATGGTCATAAATATAAGTTCTAACTTACTATCTTATAGATCATTGGAAGGGCTTTTCAACGATTCCGACCGCGCATCAAACGGAGTTACGAAACTCAAGTTATGGGGAAAACAAGAATCAAACAATTTTTCTCAAGGAAACAGTGTATAGGTCGGCCTGTGAAGGTTTCAGGCCGGCCTATACGAGACGACGCATGGGCAGAAGCCACAGGCTTCAATATTGATGCGTGGAGGTCGGCCTATAAATGTTTCAGGTCGGCCTATACTGAAGGAAAAGCTTCTATAGGTCGACCTAAACACGTATGTGTTGGCCTATATCACTATTTTCTGCATAAAAAACTGATTTTTGAAGCATGATTCCTATCCAACCCATTCTAAAACCTACATAATTGTTGTTTCACCTCTAACAACTATGTTACTCAAACTACCATTAACACAAGACATGGTTTATCAACAACAACATAATCACCATGAGCAAGACATGTTCTAACATCAAGAAACAACAACCACATAGTTAACCATGTGAATTTGCAACATGAACATGTAATCACACAACAATAGCAACATTTCAAACACAAGAACATAATAATTATATAAGACTTAGTTAACTCATGGTTTATGGCAATGTTTCATGATCAAGAGTAAACACTTATCATTCTATCATGGATTTCACTAACTATCCTATGATTCCAACACAAATCCTAATCCCCAAAATCAAGAGTTTCTATCTAGAACTCACCTTAACCAAGAAGATGAAGAAGGTTGTTGTTGGAAGATGATAAAGTGAAAATGGTGATGATGAATCTTGAGTTCCTCTTCTTCTCCCTTTCCACGCTATTTCTTCTTCTTTTTTCCCAAGTTTTCTTTCTTTCTTTAGTTATGTTGTTTTCTGATGTACAGAAAGAAGAAGTAGAATTCATGTATCACTAGATGGAAAAGTTGGTAAGGGTAGTATGAATATGTGGTGGAGAGAGGCTTAGTGGACTAGTAACATGTGTTCACAATTTTTGCTGATAAAAAATGTGTGGTTGGAAAAGGATAAATATAGTAAAACAAATATCTCATGTGGCATTAATTAAATATTTGTTCTACTAGACCAATTGACTTATTATTAATGTTACCAAAATGTCATCTCTTGTACTTATTAATAATGGTCTGACTCTTTTATTAATAATTAATCTCTTCAGAGTCTACTAGTTGCTCTATTGGTCCCAACTGATGACACTTAGAGCACTTAAGAGCTTCAATAAATCCAACTGACACCCAATTGAGCATTTAAGGGAAATATGGGGTATTACATATCTCTAGTTAAATTTTCTTCTGAACCTAAAGTTGAGTCTGAACAGATTCCTTTTGACCTTCTTCACATTGGAACCTCCATAAACCTATCTATCCTAGAAAACCAATCCTTTGGCCCTTCCCATACAAACACTTCACCCCTCTAACATTCTATCTAAACCAATATGGATGTATTCAAAAATATTTTCATGGCGTCATACCCCAAATTTGTCCTACCTATTGTATGTTTTCTACACCAAATTTTCGTGTTGACTACAAAATTCAGGGCATAAGGGTTTGGCATGTGTTTGAAATGTTTACTAGCTTGTGTTGGGTTTGCTACGATTTCAAGAAGAGATAAGGAGGATTGGGCACTAATTTTGTGCTTCTTTAGACAAAGCCTGGTCAACTGGCTTCAAGCTGTTTTTCTTTATGGTCCAAACTGATTTTAGTTGATTAAATACAATGATTAGGATCCATTTCCTCAAAGACCTGGCCTAAGATCGCTTGAAGTTTTTAAGCTATGGTCAAGATGATTTTTAACCGTATTCCAAGTGTGACACTGAGGCTGTATGGTTAAAACAAGATAAGAAGTGGCCATTCTTCCTAGCTTGGATTGATTCAAATTGGTGGATGATTTTGTCAAACCATTAGCATATTAAGTAACATATCCACTATGTGATCAAAATGCACGATTCAAGCCAAGGTCTTGTCCGAAGATTATATCAAGAAATGGTAGTGATGATTCAATTTTCATGTTATCTCCAATGTCTTGATTAAATATGATTAAGTTTATTTCATGCTCATAAGTTCAAAAGCCACAACACAAGTTATGTTCTAGACATGGATGGCTCTTCATGGACATTGATCTTATTTCTTCAGTCGTGTTTGAATTACATTTGGAATCATGAGTTTGAGTAATTTGAGCAAGGCTATTGGTATAATGCAATTTTGAGGAATGGTTGCTTCACATCACGTTCAAATTTTTCTAAGCCATGGTTGTAGTACACCCTTCAGATTGTACTAAAATTTATTTCAAATTGTGATGGAGCCCAAGAGGTAATTCATGGCCAGTTGAATGAAAGCTATGCTCAGTGGCAACCTAATCAGTCTTGGAATATTTCTGGTCAGAAATGCTAAAAGTAATTGTGGCCAGGGGAAGATATTACTGCCAAAACGTGTCATAATTCATAGCCACTTTTTTAATGGCCAGAAGACTGAATAAATGCTATTTGCATGGAATCACGCTTTTACAAGACAAAGCTATAAAGTTAAAGGCCACATCATATAACTAGGATGGCAGTAACAACTTGCCATGATTCAATTCACAGTCCAAATCATGATACACGATAAGATTATTACAGTCTAAAATAATTATCATTGGTCCAAATTTTACCAAAACTCCAAGATCCAGACAAAGTTAAATCCAAGACAAATTCATAAAAAGAATGTTCTGCTCCAAGCAATACTTGATACTCATCAAAGTACTATCCTACCTAACCATTAAACTCATTAAGCTTACGATAAAGTTTGCGCCGTAACGGTCGGCACCAAATACTGTCAATTGTTGGAATGAAGTGGTATAGGGCGGCTTGAAAGTGAATATCAACCTCAAGAATCATTTGTCAATTGAATTCAATGAGACAAGGCCATCCACAAACAAAAAGCTAACCTTGTATCAATGGAAAGTTCTTGGTGTAGTAAAGAGATTAGTACCTTCAAACAACAAGAAATTGATGCATCAATAATAAGATTCTTAACATCGATACAAGGTCTTAAAAATAGTGATCTTACCAAGAAAATGTTCCAAGACTTTTACCAAATTCCAGCTAACATACCTGAAAATGATACAGCCATGTAATGTTCATAAAAAGCCAATAACAGAACCATCTCATACTTAAGATATTCATTAAGAAAGTCGCAAGCCACGATATTATGTCAGCAATAATAAGTGTTAAGCTATGCAAACCAAATACTACAGGAAATAGAGGAACAAATACATTGAAAAAGGGGTCATACCAGCTGTTGTTCCAAGCTCCATGACAATCCTTTGTATTAAACTCCGTGAGCCAAAGTTCTTCATGTCCAAAGTTCTTCATCAAACCCTCCATCAAGCTAAACAGCCTGCAACCTTTTTCTTTGTTCCAAAATTAATTTCATGGCCAATGTATCTCATCATCCAAACTTGTGCCAAATACCTCACAATTCTATCAACCAAGAGCAAGCGCATGAAAACCTAACAAGATACAAGGTCTCAAGTTAGTTTGCAATTCAAAAGCAATCAAGGTTGTAAGATACACATGAAATATGGTTAAAGGACAGCAAAAAGAGGCATCCTGATTATGATTTCCTCACCTTAACACAGACCCTATTTCATTATGCTCACCACCCATACTCTTCTGTTCTAAATTATTAGCTCAATTGGATCTGCCGTTGAGACTCAGAAGAGTGGAAGATTAGCGGTGTTCTCGCTATTTAACCTACAGAAGAAGAAGCAATTTATATTAATGATTTTGATGATGTGAAGTACTCAAACAACAAGAAAGTGACGTGGTTCTTAACAAAATGAAAATCCTGAAAATCAATGCCATTCAATTTCAAACAAAATTCAGGAAGTTTATCACAAGAGTATGCAAATTTCGACAGCAGTTAGTAACACATTCATAGATCATCAGAAAATTCAAAAATAACAAGAGTCAACCTAAGTCAACATAAGCCACATCAGCAAAATCCCAGATTAGTAAAAGAGCAGTGAAAATCATATATTCACGCAGTGAAAATTTAAAGATATTCTATAATAAGTACAACTCACACTACAAAGAAAAATAAGGAATGATTAACTATCACCCAAATCCCACGAAATCGGCAATCCTCCCCATTCCCTAATGGAAATATTCTCTCACACGTACCAAAAATCTCACCTCACACGTACCTCATTTCACATTTCTGAGCCTATAAATATGTGTCACTATTATCTCATGAAGCAACCCAGAAAACCCTAGCGAAGCTCTGCTAAAACCGACCCCAACCCTTACTAAAGCTCGAATCCTAAAAAAAAAGCTTCTTAGTGTTTCACACTGAAACTCTAAGATAGTGAGCTTAGCCACTGTTTAACATTCACAGAAGCGTATTATTACCAGCAAGACGAAACAAAGAAAATGAGAGAAGAAGATTCAAAGACAAGGAAAGGACACTATACCTGAAGTCTCTCAAATCCGCACCGAAAACCTGACCACCGGAGCACCACGACTTGGGTAAATCTTCTTGAAACTTTTTTTCCTTCGCATTTCATATTCCGACTTCACTGCATGTTGATCTGAGTTGCTTTGATTGAATGCTTTCTCCAATTATCTGTTGATTTGGGTTGTGTTCATTCCGTCTTTCGTTTATTAAAAAATACTTAAAACGTTTAATTTTTACCTAATCAAAATATTAACTTTTAATAAAAACCATTAATTAAATTAAAAAGTCACGATCTAAAAAAAAACTTCTAACCCTTTTAAAATACTTAAAACATTCAATCTATATCAAAATACTCAACCCCTAAAAATACAATATTTGCTTAAATTATAACACTTAACTCAATTAAACTCCTAATGATTTTCTTAAATCAAATTAAATCATAAAACTTTGCCTAATCATTAACTATTTTCTTAAATCAAATCATAAAATATTTAGGTTAATATTTTAAAATCTATTTTCTCAATTAAATTATGGAAGTAGTGGGCTTTTGGGGTCTAGCACTCCTTGGGTCCTTGAACGATTGCTCTTGGGGCGCACGCCTTGGGTTGTGTTCGTTCCGTCTTTCATTTCTAAACTTAAAAACTTACAACCCTTTCAAGATACTTAATCATTAGCTTATTCAAATCCAAATTCAATTAACACGTCTATTAAGATACATCAAATTCAAATCTTTTTCCTAATCAAACTACGAAAGTAGTGGACTCTTGAGGTCTAGCACTTCTTGGGCCCTTGAATGAACGCTCTTGAGGCACACGCTTTGGGTTGTGTTCGTTTCGATCTTTCGTTCCTAAAACATTCGCCCAAATTACATGGACAAATAAGCCTATTGTCCAACGAACACAATTTTATAATTAATAGAATGAAAAAGGTGTTGTTGAGATCTAGCATCTCAGTAATACCCCGATTAATTGGTTGCGAGGCCGACGTCTCGTTTATCGAATAATCGTCATTCTCACTCAAAATACTTAACAAACTAAACGCTTCTTACGCAACCAAAACCCTAAAATACATCCAAATCAAACCTTTTTCTCAATCAAGTCATTAACACACTTAATTCATATTCAAACAACCTTTCACAAAAAAGAACATTATTTAGTCCATTCTTCCGCGCATATAAACTCGTGCTTCAGCCTCCTTGACGAGCAGACAAGCCAACGTTTAGCAGTTAGAATGCAAATTAAACACTCGTTCGTCTAAAAAATACAGACCAACCGTAGTCCCACAAACTACGAACGCTCTGACTTTCCCATTGCACGAGGGAATACGTAGGCCCAAGGGTTCTCAATCCTTGCCAAGCACCCTAATAAAAAACCACCCATTTTCCCCTTAGAAAGAAATATCTACCTTAGAAGAAAACAAACAAACCAAGCTAACTTATCTCCCGAATTGATTCAAGAGGTTCCCGTTGAGTACAACGGACGTAGAGGGTGCTAACACCTTTCCTTTGGGTAATCGACTCCCGAACCCGAATATTGGTTGCGATGACCATTTTCTTATCCCTTTCAAAGGTTTTATCGATATTTTCCTATTCCTTCCTTGGAATGAATAAAGTTCGGTGGCGACTCTGTTTCGAACAGATTTTTCCGCGTCCATCGCGAGGATCGTATTTTTCAAGGTACGACAGATGGCGACTCTGCTGGGGACAAGCATTGCCCTATGCTAGAGAGAGTCAAGCCTAACTTGACTCGATTCGAGAGTGTTAACTTCGCTTGGTTGTCTTCTCCTTAATTGTTTCTTATCTATTTACTTTTATTTCTTTCTCTTTATCATATGTTGTTTATCATACTTGATTGTTGGATTTTGGGTTGATATCACAAGTAAGGCTCTATACCCGAGTCTTGGAAAAAGAAGAGAGAACACCTTGTTTAGATTTTGGAAGTAATTAGTGTTAGTCCCAAGGGCTCGCTCCTTGTGTGCCTAGCATGAAAGCTTCCCCTAGAGTAGACCTTTTCGTAGATCTTGTTGTAACGCAGCTAGCCTGTCGCACGACTTGATTCATAAAGGGTCCGTGACTCTGGGAACCACTCTTAGCACCAGTTTCTATCTTGGTTGTCATTAGTACTAGTCTCCGAGGACTCGCTTCTCGTGGGCCTAGCATGAAGACTACACTCAGGATAGACCTTTTCGTATCCCCGTCACAATGCAGCTAGCCTGTTGCGTGGTGTTGATGCGACTAGTGTCCGAGACCCTGGGAACCATATCCATCAACGTAAGAGCTATCTTGTGAGTGGGTTTATGGGTAAAGAATCTAGAACTATCCTTATAAGGCCTACCTGTTAGGAGGGATGGGAAGTTACTTGTGATAACCTGGATCCAACATCGTGCATTCATAATCATTTACATTTACATCATGACTTACAAAAGAACATTTTTTATTTTCAGGGAATCACTTGTATCTACTATTTATCTTGCATTCAAAATAACCATGGATTCAGGAAAAAGGAAAACTCTGCAGCTGAAAGCTATCATGCCAGATACTACCGTTGTGATGAACTGTTTGAAAGAAATGCCTCCTCTCTTCAAGAAGACTCTAGAGGGAAGATTTGGCCAGGTTTTTGATCTCCTTACTATCAAAGTGCAATTTCATTCCGTTACAGCTCTAGCACAGTTTTATGACCCACCGATGAGAAGCTTTTTGTTCCAAGACTTCTACTTGACTCCTGCCATTGAAGAATTTGAAGGATTTTTTGGTTTCCCCGTGAAGGGTAAGGCACCCTACACTATGATTGGCCAGACACCTGAGAAAGAGGTACTAGCTGAAGCCCTCCAAATCCCTATTTCAACGGTCAAGACTGATTGGAAAAAGAGAGAAGATTTCATTGGTTTCCGAAGCACTTTTCTGGAAAAAGAAGCGATAAGGTTTTTGAAGAATAAGCAATGGGACGCTCTGGTGAATGTATTGGCTCTCCTCATATATGGGCTTGTACTCTTCCCCACTTTTAAAGAATTCATTGACTCTGCTGCTATCAGTGTGTTTTGGGCTGTTTGGAAAGAAGGACAAAGCCCGGTCTACCCCCTCTTAGCTGACGTCTTCCATACCCTACATCTCCGCCATGAAAAGAAGGGTTCATTGTTGACATTCTGTATTGCTCTCCTCTACAAATGGCTCACTTCTCATGTGTTCAAGCGTTGTGCCATTATCCCTGACTTGAATAGTGGGGAATGGGCTCAGTTGCTAGTGTCTCTCTCTGAAATGAATATCACATGGTATCCCAATAGGCTGGATGTTGATAAAATCATTATGAGTTGTGGGAGCTTTGGCAATGTGCCGCTGATTGGGTCAAAAGGTTGTATAAGCTACAATCCCATACTAGCTATACGACAGTTTGAATACCCTATGTTGAGAAAGCCTGAAGACAAAGAGTTGGAAGAAATGATTCTTCATGACAGGGGTACTAAAGATCCTTCACTTCTTTGTAAGATTGTATGCTCTTGGCAGAAGGTTCATACTAAGGGGTCCGAGTTGAGGAAAAGGGATGGAACACCTAGGGTGCAGTATCAGCCATGGGTTCTGGAGAGGATTAAGATGGTCAAACTTCCTTTCTCCATTGAAGCTCCTCCTAGGCCCGTTAGCCCACCGCCTGTACCCGTCTCTTGGGAGGAGGTGGAAGGTCTTAGAGCCAAAATAGCCCAACTTGGGAAGGATAACGAAGAGTTGGAATTGAAGCTGCAAACAGTGACAAATGAGAAAAATAATCTGAAGTATGAGCTAGAGCGCAAAAGGAATCAGCTTGGGGAAGTGGGAAAGAGAGCCGGTGAAGAGGAGCACCAAAAAAAGAGGGTTAAGGTGTGCCTTAACCAAGCTGATGGCGCGTTAGATAGGCTTAAAGAAGACTTAGATAAAGCTTACAGGAAAAGTGCGGAAAATGAAAGGGCTTGGCTTTTTGCCACTAGAAAGAACAAAGAACTCAGAGAAGAAATGGGAGCGCAAATTCGACAACTAAGTGCCGACCTACGCTTGTCAAGAGCTTCTGAAGCAAGAGAACGTCGGCTTAAGGAAGACACTATGAGGACAGCCTGGGTCAGAGCTGATGATTGGGATGCGTTACGAAGGGAGTTGGATGGTGTCAAAAGGGTCGTTGAAAATCAGCAGAATCAGATGAGGGCTATTCTCGAGGACAAGGCCATTTGGTTGGCAGAAAGGGAAAAAGTGCTCCAGGATTACGATGGTTTTGAGGGATCTATGATTATCCTGAGGGACAGCCGAGACATGTACCGCAACAAACTCAACAGTTTGATTGAGTTTTGTAACTGGCTAGCTAAGGATCTGATTTGGAAACACAGGGATGCGTATGAGGCACTAGAAGAATCCACTCCTCGGGCCATTATTGATTTTGTTTGCCTTTGCAAGGCAATGCTGAAGAGATTTAAGGAAGAAATTGAGGAGCGTGAAGCACGAAGGCCTGCAGCTTGAAGATCATCATCTTATTTTCTTGTTATTTGTATTTGGCTTGTATTAGTTGAAAATTTGGTATTTCGGAATTATGTAATGACTTAATGAATGAATGAGAATTTAGCTTTCCATTATTTTCTTGTCTTCGTGTTATTTTGAATGTTTGTTAAACTCTACGAATGATTCCCTAAAAATAAAAAGACATAAAACATAAACATAAGCATAAGCATTTTGCATTCACATCCCATATGTGTTTGAACACCAACTCATACACCCTATCCTTTCTCCAAACAGAAAACCTGACTACTCGACACCGATACGAGACTCGTCAAAGATTCAAGATGACGCTGGAACAGATCGAGGAGAACCAAAACACAATGAGGAATGATATCGATTCGCTGAAGGCTAAAATGGACCAGCTACTGGAAACTATGATGTTGCTTGTCTAGAAAGAGAAAGATGCTGAAACAGTGGCCAATGCCAAGAAGCTGGGTAAAAAGATAGGCACTTCTGGAGTTAAAGGAACCCTTACCTCTAATGTATCAAAACACTCATCTCATCACGGGTCCGTGAGTGATGTGGATGAGCAATTCGATGCCTTCTATGTACCACCTCCACCTCCACCTCTTCAACTTGTGGGATCTGATCCATCTGCTGACCGGTTGCACGTACTAGAAGAGAAATTCAAAGCCTTGGAGGTTCAGACAACTCCCGGCTTGGATGTTGTCGACATCTGTTTGGTCCCTGGATTGGTAATCCCTCATAAGTTTCAAGTACCGACGTTTGACAAATACAAGGGACTTAGCTGCCCTAAGACTCATTTGTGAGCATACTATTACAAAATGGCTGCTCACGTTAAAGACGACCCTCTTCTAATTCACTACTTTTAGGATAGCCTCAGTGGGGCATCGCTGGAATGGTACATTTGGAGGGATCTCTCTGAGGCGTTCCTCAAGCATTACCAGTACAACACTGATTTAGCGCCAAACCGCACTCAGTTTCAAGATATGACTCAGCGCAACAATGAGTCATTCAAAGAATATGCTCAACGTTGGCGGGAATTGGCTTCTCGTGTTCAACCACCCTTGTTGGACAAAGAATTGATGGATATGTTCATGGGAACTTTGCAGCCTCAGTATTCGGACCGTATGCTGGGATCTAGCTTCCCCAACTTTGCTGAGATTGTGTCAGTGGGAGAAAGAATCGAGAGCCAGTTGAAGAAAAAAGTTGTTATGGCTTCTACAAGCGGGGTTAAAAAGCCTTTTGTGAAAAGGAAGGATGAGGAGACTAATGTTGTCATTAGAGGACGAGGGGGTAGAGCCCCAGTGAATATACCATATCAGCAAGTAGCTGCAGTTGCACAAGCTCCACCTCAATAGCCTACTCAACAACCGAATTATCAGAATGTTCCTCTGCCGCAATATCATAATGCCCCACCACAGAGGCAACAAAGACCAAGAAGGCATATTAATCCTGTGCCGATACCGTATAGCCAGATTTTTTCTCAGCTGTATCAGAGTGGACATTTGAAGCTCAGAGATATGAGGCCAGCAGTCTTCCCATATCCTCCCAGATATGATGCCAATGCCCATTGTGAGTTTCACAAGGGTGCTCTCGGGCATAATATAGAAAACTGTTATGCATTTCAGAACAGAGTTCAAGATTTGGTTGAGTCCAAAGATATTACTTTCACTCAGCGTGGTGCTAATGTTAAACACAATCCCATGCCCCCGCATGGAGGACCATCCGTTAATGCTGTGGAAAAAGGCAGTGGACAGAAGTTGATTACAAGGGCTGAAGATATTCGTACTCCTATGGTGGTTATAGGAGAAAAATTGAAGAGATGTGGGATGATTCCTGAAGATGAGCTTGATAACTTGACTGATGAGGTGGTTAAGAAACATTTGCAGAAATTTCTGGACCAAGGTGTGATTCAGGTTGAACGCCGGGATGCAAGAGAGCAAAGTGTGGCTGTCATTAATATTCAGTATGATGTACCTGAAGGTCGTTAACAAAGACAAGTTCGTCCTGCTCCGATAATAATTGAATATGATGGAGCTAATGTTTTCCATCAAAGACCAGTTCGTCCCGCACCTGTGGTCATTCAGTTTGATGAAGCAGATGTTAGCAAACCAAGGCCAGTGCGTCCTGTTCCAATAACTATTGAGTATCCTGTTAGTGTTCCTAAGTCCGAAGTTTTTAAACAAGGGCCAGAAAAGGCAGTCGTTGAATATGGAGGTGCTAAGTGTGACGCTGTAGTAGGACCAGGTGGAATGACCCGTAGTGGTCGAATCTTTGCAGCAAAACAAGAAGATGTGCCAAACAATGACAAAGGTAAGGCAATTGCTATACCAGTTGAAACTCCGAGTGCTGAAACACAAGAAAGGTTGTCGTCTCCAAGAGGGACATTCACGCAGAAGGAGGCTGAAGAGTTTCTGAAGATTATAAAGAAGAGCGACTACAAGGTAGTCGATCAGCTGAATCAAACTCCTGCCAAGATATCTATGCTCGCCTTGTTGCTCAGTTCCGAGGCACATAGATCCTCCCTGCTGAAGGTGTTGAGTGCTGCACACATTACCAAGGATATCACTGTAGCACAATTTGATGATGTGATAGCCAGTGTCACCACTGGAAACTTTCTGGGGTTTAACAATGGTGATCTGACTGCTGACAAGAAAAACCATAACAAGGCTCTTCACATTTCCATTAGGTGTGAAGATGTTTTGATATCTAGAGTCTTGGTGGATACTGGATCCTCCTTCCCGAAGACAACGCTGGAGAGGATGCCAGTGAATGGAGTAATCATGAGGCCAAGTACTCTCATAGTGAAGGCATTTGATGGATCTAGGCGTGCAGTTATTGGTGAGGTGGACCTGCCAATTAAGATTGGACCTACCATCTTTACCATTACTTTTCAAGTAATGGACATTTATCCTGGTTACAGTTGCTTGCTAGGAAGGCCCTGGATTCACTCGGCAGGGGCAGTTACGTCCACTCTCCATCAGAAACTGAAGTTTATTACCAATGACAAAATGGTTGTGATATGTGGTGAAGAGGATATCCTTGTAAGTCATTTGACATCCTTTCGGTACATTGATGTTGAAGGTGAAGTGGTTGAGACACCTTTTCAGTCCTTTGAGGTGGTAAGTACGCTAGCTGTACAACAAGTGCCAGAGCACCAAGAATTAAGATCATCGATGGCCTCATACGAGGAAGCTAAAGCTGTGGTGGAAGAGGGGAACGCCCAAGGATGGGGCAAAATGGTTGAGGTTACTGAAAAGCTTGATAAGTTTGGGCTAGGTTATCAGCTGTCCCGCAATTCAGCCTTTGTTTCATACAACGGAAATCAGATCCTTCCTGTTGAGAAGATTTTTACAAGTGCTGGGCACATCTTTGGTTCTCCAGTAGCAATGATCATTGAAGACCATGTTGGTGATGAGCAAGCTTCTGCAAGCTAGATTCGACAAGCAAAGCCTGGTGAAGAGCTCCAGAATTGGAGACCATTGAAGTCCCTCAATTCTTCACACACCAAACGTAATTTTACTGTTTATCAAAAACCCTACGCTCTGCCCAAGGCGTAGTGGAGCATTGTATGGTCCACCTGATGTTTTCAAACATTGATTATCATTAATGAATTTCAGTTTGCATTCAATTTTCGCTCACTTTCTTTCATTTTTTACTTTACAATAAATGGCAATATTTTTATGCACAGACTTTCCTAAATAAACTGCATAAATCATAAACATGCAGAAACACCACCGAGGTCCTTGATATAGACACTGCTACCGGCCTATATGATTTTGATTGCCCAATCTACCAAGCTGAAGAGGAAGGCGTGAAAGGTTGTGAACTCCCCGACGAGTTGGCAAGGTTGCTCAAGCAAGAAGAGAAGGTCATCCTGCCGCACCAAGAAGACATTGAAGTCATCAACCTGGGTACTGAAGAAGACAAAAAAGAGGTAAAGATAGGTGCATCTCTTCAAGTTGAAGTCAAGACCAAGCTGATAGAGCTCCTCCGTGAGTATGCTGATGTATTCACCTGGTCGTATCAAGACATGCCTGGGTTAGATACTGATATGGTTGTACACAAGTTACCACTCAAGGAAGAATGCCATGCTATCAAACAGAAGTTAAGAAGGACCCATCCGGACATGGCTCTGAAAATTCGCGAAGAAGTCCGAAAGAAGCTTGATGCTGGATTCCTGGCAGTAGCAAAGTGCCCACAATGGGTTGCCAACATTGTGCCAGTGCCGAAGAAAGATGGAAAGGTCCGCATGTGTGTGGATTACAGGAATTTGAATAGAGCTAGTCCTAAGGACGACTTCCCATTACCTCACATCGATGTATTGGTTGACAATACAACTCAGTTCTCTGTATTCTCTTTTATGGACGGATTTTCTGGGTATAATCATATTAAGATGGATCCAAAGGATATGGAGAAGACCACATTTATCACACCATGGGGCACCTTCTGCTATAAGGTGATGCCATTAGGACTTAAGAATGTTGGGGCAACGTATAAACGTGCAATGGTAATGCTCTTTCATGACATGATCCATAAAGAGATTGAAGTGTACGTCGATGATATGATTGCCAAGTCTCAAACCGAAGAAGAACACTTGATCAATCTGCAAAAGTTGTTTGTTCGATTGAGGAAGTTTAGATTGAGACTCAACCCCAACAAATGCACATTTGGGGTACGATCTGGAAAATTGTTGGGCTTCATTGTAAGTCAGAAAGGAATCGAGGTGGATCCTGATAAGGTGAGGGCAATTCAAAATATGCCTGCGCCTAGGACGGAGAAAGAGGTTCGTGGTTTTCTGGGAAGATTAAACTACATTGCCAGATTTATTTCCCATCTTACGGCCACCTGCAAACCTATTTTCAAGCTGCTAAGAAAGAATCAGTCAATGGCGTGGGATGATGATTGTCAAGGGGCATTCGATAAAATCAAAGAGTATCTGCAAGAACTACTGATCCTGATACCGCCTGTACCTGAAAGGCCACTAATTATGTACCTGACTGTACTTGACGAATCTATGGGTTGTGTGCTAGGGCAACAAGATGAGACGAGAAAAAAGGAACATGCAATCTATTACCTCAGCAAGAAGTTCAATGACTGTGAGACAAGGTATTCCTTACTCGAGAAGACTTGTTGCACATTAGCCTGGGCTGCTAAACGTCTCAGGCAGTATATGTTGACCCACACTACTTATCTTATTTCTAAGATAGATCCCATTAAATACATCTTTGAGAAACCTGCTCTCACTGGCAGAATAGCCCGATGGCAAATGCTTTTGTCCGAGTATGACATTCAATACGTCACTCAAAAAGCCATCAAGGGTAGCGTATTGGCAGATCATCTTGCCCATCAACCGATGGATGATTATCAGCCCTAGAAGTTCAATTTTCCAGACGAAGACATAATGGTACTAAAAGATTATGAAGAGCCAGATCCGGATGAGGGGCCCGAACCAGGGGAGCGATGGACTCTCATGTTCGATGGTGCCTCAAATGTTCATGGAAGTGGAATTGGGGCAGTGATTACATCACCCAAGAATTTCCACTTACCCTTCACTGCTAAGCTCTGCTTTCCATGCACCAATAACATGGCTGAGTATGAAGCTTGTATACTTGGATTGGAAGAAGCCATCAATTTAAGGATTAAGACTCTAGATGTGTTTGGAGATTCTGCTTTAGTAATACATCAGATTCGAGGTGACTGGGATACCAAACATGCCAATCTAATTCCATATCGAAATTACGTGGCAAAGCTACTTCCCATATTTGATGATATCACCATTACCCATGTGCCTAGAGAGGAAAATCAAATGGCAAACGCTATGGCAACTTTGGCTTCTATGTATAAACTGATATGGTCCAACCATCGGCCACATATTAATCTACAGCGATTTGAAGAGCCCGCTCACTATTTGGCTGCTGATGAAGAGTCAGACGAAAAACCATGGTTTTATGACATCAAACGTTATCTGGAAAAACAAGAATATCCAGAGGGCGCTTTGGTGGTGGATAAGAGAACTTTGCGCAGATTGGCATCAAATTTCTTCCTCAATGGGAATGTGTTATACAAGCGTAATCATGATACTGTACTACTCAGATGTGTGGAAAAGCATGAAGCTGAGCAGATTCTGAAGGACATTCATGAAGGTTGTTTTGGTACCCACGCAAATGGGCATACTATGGCAAAGAAGATATTGAGAGTAGGCTATTATTGGCTAACCATGGAGGCTAACTGCTACCATCATGCCCGAACATGCCATAAATGCCAGATATACTCTGATAAGATTCATGTACCTCCCACTCCTTTGAACGTCTTGACTTCACCATGGCCTTTTGCTATGTGGGGAATAGATATGATTGGGATGATTGAGCTAAAGGCCTCAAATGGACACCGCTTCATATTGGTTGCCATAGACTACTTTACCAAATGGGTTGAGGTTGCATCGTATACGAACGTTACCAAATAAGTGGTTGCTCGTTTCTTGAAACACAACATTATATGCAGATATGGGGTGCCTAACCACATCATCACTGATAATGGGTCTAATCTCAACAACAAAATGATGGATGAATTGTGTGCTAGTTTCAAGATTGAGCACCATAATTCAACACCATACAGACCCAAGATGAATGGAACCGTTGAGGCAGCCAATAAAAACATCAAGAAGATCATTCAGAAAATGGTGGTCACTTATAAGGATTGGCATGAGATGCTACCTTTTGCGCTACAAGGCTACCGTACCTCAGTGCGAACTTCAACAGGGGCAACTCCTTACTCATTGGTTTATGGCATGGAAGCGGTCCTTCCGATAGAAGTCGAAATCCCATCATTGAGAGTATTGATGGAAGCACAGCTTGATGAAGCAGAATGGGTGAAGACGGGGTTTGAGGAGCTCAACCTTCTTGAAGAAAAATGCTTGGCAGCAATATGCCATGGCCAGCTCTATCAAAGACGCATGAAGAAAGCTTTTGACAAGAAAGTGCATCCTCAGACATTCCAGGAAGATGACTTGGTGCTCAAGAGGATCATGGCCATGTATAATGAATCCAGGGGCAAGTGGACGCCAAACTACGAAGGCCCATATGTTGTAAGAGAGGCATTCTCAGGTGGTGCCTTGAAGCTCGCAACTATGGACGGTGAAGAATTACCATACCCGGTGAATGCAGAGTACGTTAAGAGATACTACGCCTAAAAAAGTGAAATAATAAAGACGCTAAGTTGAAAACCTGAAAAGGCGACTTAGGCAAAAATGGCAATCCCGGTGGACTTGAAAAACAAAGTCAGTCCAGGCAAAAATTAGGGATAAAATAAAAATATAGGCCCGCTGAATTGAAAACCCGAAAGGGCGGTTCAGGCAAAAAAGGGCGTCCCGGTGGATTGAAAACCCGAAAGGGCAATCCAGGCAAAAGTTAGGGGCAAATTCTAAGGCAAAGTACCTATTTGCATGTCCACTTGACCTTGATGTGTCACTGAAGGGAAGAATTGATCCAGTCGTATTCCTACGAAGCAAGGTGTTGAAGTTATCAAAGTCATATGGTCCATAGCAGTGTTTAGACTCAACGGAATCTCATTTATTTGTATTGCCATTATGTTTTTCTTGCACCGCAATTACCTCATTAAGGAATTGCATCCTTGTATGTACTTACCCGATTAAGGGTCAAATCAATACAAAGAGAGATTTCTCATCAAATTGTGCTCATTTCTTTTTTTACTTTATCTGTTTGTTTGCAAATTAATTTTGTTTTTGATAAACTGTGTTTTGGAACTTCGGTTAATAAAGACAATATTTGAAAACAATAAAATTTGTTTTGGTGTTGGGAGAAGTAAAAGGGAAACAAATAGTCTCCAAGGAGCTCCACCACATGAAAGCATCAAATCAGTTGTCAGTCGCCTTGGCTCTTCACCACAAGCAGTACAACTTTTCAGGGATTTGCTCAACATAATCCCTAGCAATGAATCTTTCAAAGCCTAACAGGGGCAATCACGCCCCCTAGTCATATTTGACTTGCTCAAAAGGGGTTGAGTAGTCAAACATTCTCACCATCCCCATAAAACCCAAAGTCCAATCCTTTATTGGCAACTACTCAAAAGTCCACACTCGTTGGCACCTTCAAATATACCCTTTAAACTCCAGTCTTCATTGGCAACCATTAAAAGTACACCGTCGTTGGCATCCTCATGACACATGAAAGTCCAATTTATTGGAAAAACACCAAATACCAAAGTCCAATTTCATTTGGCAATTACCAAATTCAATCCCTGGTGATACCCTCGACAAGGAAAATTATCCCCAGCGCACCCGATCATTTGCATTGTCATACGCATGGCATGCAAGCGTAGTATCATAATCATATTGAGCATATTAGTCTTTTGCATTCATACGTGCATTAGATTCCCTAGCAGTTATATTTTAATATATGTTTCAGTGCATCATGTAGTGCATGGCATATCCATCCCCAACATAGCATAACAGGATCCAGGATCAGTTCACAAGCATCTTGGCCAGTCTTCCATCAAAGTTGGCAGTATTCTTCAAAGGAGAAGTTGATAGCCCGCACGTGCTCAAGGAATTCTATTCCCCAGCAAGTCATTCTTCAGCCATGCAGTTGATATTGACAATCCCCAACAGCCGTTGTTATTACTCCCCAAGCAAAGGATATTCTAGAAAGTTCTTTGTGAGTTTTCCCCTGCAGAGCCAGTACTTTTCCTCCGACAGGAATCTTGCTCAACTATCCCTCACCAAATTTGTTCAGAGATACTGCTTTGATATCATCGGGGAACCTTAATGGATAAGGGACTGCTTCGACGACCCATAGAATCGTCTGCCTTCAAAGATACTGCTTTGGTATCATTGACGAACCTTAACGGATAAGGTACTGCTTCAATGTTCCAGAGAATCTTCTGCTTCCAAAGATACTACTTTGGTATCATTGAGGAACCATAATGGATAAGGTACTACTTTAATGTTCCAGAGAATCTTCTGCTTCCAGAGATACTACTTTGGTATCATTGAGGAACCTTAACGGATAAGGTATTGCTTTAATGTTCCAGAGAATCTCCTGCTTCCAGAGATACTGCTTTGGTATCGTTGAGGAACCTTAACGGATAAGGTACTGCTTTAATGTTCCAGAGAATCTTCTGCTTCCAAAGATACTGCTTTGGTATCGTTAAGGAACCTTAACGGATAAGGTACTGCTTCAATGTTCCAGAGAATCTTCTGCTTCCAAAGATACTGCTTTGGTATCGTTGAGGAACCTTAACAGATAAGGTACTGCTTCAATGTTCCAGAGAATCTTCTGCTTCCAGAGATACTGCTTTGGTATCATTGAGGAACCTTAACGGATAAGGTACTGCTTCAATGTTCCAGAGAATCTTCTGCTTCCAAAGATACTGCTTTGGTATCATTGAGGAACCTTAACGGATAAGGTACTGCTTTAATGTTCCAGTGAATCTTCTACTTCCAAAGATACTGCTTTGGTATCGTTGAGGAACCTTAACAGATAAGGTACTGCTTCAATGTTCCAGAGAATCTTCTGCTTCCAAAGATACTGCTTTGGTATCGTTGAGGAACCTTAACGGATAAGATACTGCTTCAATGTTCCAGAGAGTCTTCTGCTTCCAAAGATACTGCTTTGGTATCATTGAGGAACCTTAACAGATAAGGTACTGCTTCAATGTTCCAGAGAATCTTCTGCTTCCAGAGATACTGCTTAGGTATCGTTGAGGAACCTTAACGGATAAGGTACTGCTTCAATGTTCCAGAGAATCTTCTGCTTCTAAAGATACTGCTTTGGTATCGTTGAGGAACCTTAACGGATAAGGTAGTGCTTCAATGTTCCAGAGAATCTTCTGCTTCTAAAGATACTACTTTGGTATCGTTGAGGAACCTTAACGGATAAGGTACTGCTTCAATGTTCCAGAGAATCTTCTGCTTCCAAAGATACTACTTTGGTATCATTGAGGAACCATAACGGATAAGGTACTACTTTAATGTTCCAGAGAATCTTCTGCTTCCAGAGATACTACTTTGGTATCATTGAGGAACCTTAACGGATAAGGTATTGCTTTAATGTTCCAGAGAATCTCCTGCTTCCAGAGATACTGCTTTGGTATCGTTGAGGAACCTTAACGGATAAGGTACTGCTTTAATGTTCCAGAGAATCTTCTGCTTCCAAAGATACTGCTTTGGGATCGTTAAGGAACCTTAACGGATAAGGTACTGCTTCAATGTTCCAGAGAATCTTCTGCTTCCAAAGATACTGCTTTGGTATCGTTGAGGAACCTTAACAGATAAGGTACTGCTTCAATGTTCCAGAGAATCTTCTGCTTCCAGAGATACTGCTTTGGTATCGTTGAGGAACCTTAACGGATAAGGTACTGCTTCAATGCTCCAGAGAGTCTCCTGCTTCCAAAGATACGGCTTTGGTATCGTTGAGGAACCTTACCGGATAAGGTACTGCTTCAACGACCCAGAGAATCGTCTGCCTTTGGAGATACTTCTTTGGTATTATCGAAGAACCTCAATGGATAGGGTATTGCTTCGATCACCCAAAGAACCTCAAGTGGCTTTGTTCATTTTGTACTCAGCTACCTCATTCTGTCATCTCTTATTACTTTATCATCTTGCCAGACAAATTTATGGGGTCTTCTTATATCTAATTGACTTCTACCCTAAAAATGAGCGCCATGCGGCAGTTCATTTTCTCGGGTCCCAGACAATTAGATAGGGGCATCTGTCATACCCCAAATTTGTCCTACCTATTGAATGTTTTCTACACCAAATTTTTGTGTTAACTCCAAAATTCAGGGCATAAGGGTTTGGCATGTGTTTGAAATGTTTACTATCTTGTGTTGGGTTTGCTACGATTTCAAGAAGAGATAAGGAGGATTGGGCACTAATTTTGTGATTCTTTAGACAAAGCCTGGTCAACTGGCTTCAAGCTGTTTTTCTTTATGGTCCAAACTGATTTTAGTTGATTAAATACAATGATTAGGATCCATTTCCTCAAAGACCTGGCCTAAGATCGCTTGAAGTTTTTAAGCTATGATCAAGATGATTTTTAACCGTATTCCAAGTGTGACACTGAGGTTGTATGGTTAAAACAAGATAAGAAGGGGCCATTCTTCCTAGCTTGGATTGATTCAAATTGGTGGATGATTTTGTCAAACCATTAGCATGTTAAGTAACATATCCACTATGTGATCCAAATGCACGATTCAAGCCAAGGTCTTGTCCGAAGATTATATCAAGAAATGGTAGTGATGATTCAATTTTCATGTTATCTCCAATGTCTTGGTTAAATATGATTAAGTTTATTTCAAGCTCATAAGTTCAAAAGCCATAATACAAGTTATGTTCTAGACATGGATGGCTCTTCATGGACATTGATCTTATTTCTTCAGCCGTGTTTGAATTACTTTTGGAATCATGAGTTTGAGTAATTTGAGCAAGGCTATTGGTATAATGCAATTTTGAGGAATGGTTGCTTCACATCACGTTCAAGTTTTTCTAAGCCATGGTTGTAGTACACCCTTTAAATTGTACTAAAATTTATTTCAAATTGTGATGGATCCCACGAGGTAATTCATGGCCAGTTGAATGAAAGTTATGGTCAGTGGCAACCTAATCAGTCTTGGAATATTTCTGGCGAGAAATGCTAAAAGTAATTGTGGCCAGGGGAAGATATTACTGCCAAAACGTGTCATAATTCATAGCCGTTTTTTTTAATGGCCAGAAGACTGAATAAATTGTATTTGCATGGAATCACGCTTTTACAAGACAAAGCTATAAAGTTAAAGGCTGCAGCATACAACTAGGATGGCAGTAACAACTTGCCATGATTCAATTCACATTCCAAATCATGATACACGATAAGATTATTACAATCTAAAATAATTATCATTGGTCCAAATTTTACCAAAACTCCAAGATCCAAACAAAGTTAAATCCAAGACAAATTCATAAAAAGAATATTCTGCTCCAAGCAATACTTGATACTCATCAAAGTACTATCCTACCTAACCATTAAACTCATCAAGCCTACGATAAAGTTTACGCCGTAACGATCGGCACCAAATCCTGTCAAGTGTTGGATTGAAGTGGTGCATGGCGGCTTGAAAGTGAATATCAACCTCAAGAGTCATTTGTCAATTGAATTCAATGAGATAAGGCCATCCACAAACAAAAAGCTAACCTTGTATCAATGGAAAGTTCTTGGTGTAGTAAAGAGATTAGTACCTTCAAACAACAAGAAATTGATGCATCAATAATAAGATTCTTAACATTGATACAAGGACTCAAAAATAGTGATCTTACTAAGAAAATGTGCCAAGACTTTTACCAAATTCCAGCTAACATACCTGAAAATGATACAGCCAGGTAATGTTCATAAAAAGCCAATAACAGAACCATCTCATACTCAAGATATTCATTAAGAAAGTCACAAGCCATGATATTATGTCAGCAACAATAAGTGTTAAGCTATGCAAACCAAATACTACAGGAAACAGAGGAACAAATACATTGAAAAAGGGGTCATACCAACTGTTGTTCCAAGCTCCATGACAATCCTTTGTATTAAACTCCGTGAGCCAAAGTTCTTCATCAAACCCTCCATCAAGCTAAACAGCCTGCAACCTTTTTCTTCGTTCCAAAATTAATTTCATGGCCAATGTATCTCATCATCCAAACTTGTGCCAAATACCTCACCATTCTATCAACCAAGAGCAAGCGCATAAAAACCTAACGAGATACAAGGTCTCAAGTTAGTTTGCAATTCATAAGCAATCAAGGTTGTAAGATACACATGAAATATGGTTAAAGGACAGCAAAAAGAGGCATCCTGATTATGATTTCCTCACCTTAACACATACCCTATTTCATTATGCTCACCACCCCTACTCTTCTGTTCTAAATTGTTAGCTCAATTGGATCTCCTATTGAGACTCAGAAGAGTGGAAGATTAGCGGTGTTCTCGCTATTTAACCTGCAGAAGAAGAAGCAATTTATATTAATGATTTTGATGATGTGAAGTACTCAAACAACAAGAAAGTGACGTGGTTCTTAACAAAATGAAAATCCTGAAAATCAATGCCATTTAATTTAAAACAAAATTCAGGAAGTTTATCACAAGAGTATCCAAATTTCGACAGCAGTTAGTAACACATTCATAGGTCATCAGAAAATTCAAAAATAACAAGAGTCAACCTAAGTCAACATAAGCCACATCAGCAAAATCCCAGATTAGTAAAAGAATAGTGAAAATCATATATTCACGCAGTGAAAATTTAAAGATATTCTAGAAGAAATACAACTCACACTACAAACAAAAATAAGGAATGATTCACTATCACCCAAATCCCACGAAATCGGCAATCCTCCCCATTCCTTACCGGAAATATTCTCTCACACGTACCAAAAATCTCACCTCACACGTACCTCATTTCACATTTCTGAGCCTATAAATATGTGTCACTATTCACTCATGAAGCAACCCAGAAAACCCTAGCGAAGCTCTGCTAAAACTGACCCCAACCCTTACTAAAGCTCGAATCCTAAAAAAAAAGCTTCTTAGAGTTTCACACTGAAACTCTAAGATAGTGAGCTTAGCCACTGTTTCACATTCACAGAAGCGTATTATTACCAGCAGGACAAAACAAAGAAGAGGAGAGGAGAAGATTCAAAGATAAGGAAAGGACACTATACCTGAAGTCTCTCAAATCCGCACCGAAAACCTGACCACCGGAGCACCACGACTTGATTAAATCTTCTTGAAACTTTTTTTTCCTTCGCATTTCATATTCCGACTTCACTGCATGTTGATCTGAGTTGCTTTGATTGAATGCTTTCTCCAATTATCTGTTAATTTGCTACTTGACATTAGATTTCCACATGAAAATCTAGGGTTTTAGCGTGATTTAGCTGAGTTTGGAAATATTGTTCATAAAAGGTTGAAAAAAGGATAAGGGTTTGAGTTTAGAGAGGAAATGCGTGAGAGTTTTTGAACGAGAGAGGAAGATGGTCGGGGAAAAGGAGTTTTTTGAACGAGAGGAAGATGGGAGGGATTCGTTTGAGTCAGAGAGGAAGAAATTGGCGAGTTGAGAGAGAGACAGCTGAGTATGAGGGTGAATCGTGTGGTTTAATTTCTTAGTGCTATTGTTCATTTATTTTTTACTGCTAGTTAAATATTTTTTTTTTACTATCATTAATGGGGGATATGTGAGGGATAACGTGTTATTTGTATCCTGATGGCATGCATTTCAAATTTTTATTTAATAATTCTTTTACTGCTGTCTGCCATGCCATTTTTGGGAATGGGACACACATCATTATCCTTATCCCTTTATCCAAGTTTCAACAAACCCGAGGCAGATTATTTGACCAATTTGCTTCTCCATCTACCACACGCGTTAGGCATAGGGCCGCTTGGCCATGTTGGGTCAAGAACAATGGGCCCATGTTGTTAGAATTAAGTAGAAGAAGGGTTTAATTCTAAATCATAATCATCTTTAGATCATAAATAAAACTTGTTTTAAGACAATTGCTGAGTTTCTACTATTGGTAGACTAATTAATAGTTAACTGCGTGTTAGTTAGGTAATTAGAAATACTTTTTATCAAACACTTAACATTTATTTAATTAAATCTTAACAAATTACTCAATTTCTAGATAATTCAAACTATTTTCTAATTAAATATGAAAGTAGTGGGCTCTTGGGGTCTAGCACTCCTTGAGTCCTTGGATGAATGCTCTTGAGGCGCACGCTTTGAGTTGTGTTCATTCCGTCTTTCATTTATTAAAAAATATTTAAAATAATTAATCTTTGTTTAAGCAAAATATAATTAACTCTTAATTAAGTTAAATATCATAATCTAAAAAACTCCTAATCTACTTTAAAATACTTAAAATATTTAATCTATATCAACCATTAAAAAATATATGATATTTTCTTAAATTAAAATACTTAATCTAATTAAGTTCTTAACCCTCAAAAACAATTTTCTTAAAATCAAATTAAATCACAAATATTTAGGTTAGTATTTCCAAATTATTTTCTTAATTAATTACGAAAGTAGTGAATTTTTGAGGTCTAGCACTTCTTGAATTCTTGAGTGAATGCTCTCAAGGCACGCCTTTGGGTTGTGTTCATTCCGTCTTTCGTTTATTAAAAAATACTTAAAACGTTTAATTTTTACCTAATTAAAATATTAACTTTTAATAAAAACCCTTAATTAAATTAAAAAGTCACGATCTAAAAAAAAACTTCTAACCCTTTTAAAATACTTAAAACATTCAATCTATATCAAAATACTCAACCCCTAAAAATACAATATTTGCTTAAATTATAACACTTAACTCAATTAAACTCCTAATGATTTTCTTAAATCAAAATAAATCATAAAACTTTGCCTAATCATTAACTATTTTCTTAAATCAAATCATAAAATATTTAGGTTAATATTTTAAAATCTATTTTCTCAATTAAATTATGGAAGTAGTGGGCTTTTGGGGTCTAGCACTCCTTGGGTCCTTGAACGATCGCTCTTTGGGCGCATGCCTTGGGTTATGTTCGTTCCGTCTTTCATTTCTAAACTTAAAAACTTACAACCCTTTCAAGATACTTAATCATTAGCTTATTCAAATCCAAATTCAATTAACACGTCTATTAAGATACATCAAATTCAAATCCTTTTCCTAATCAAACTACGAAAGTAGTGGACTCTTGAGGTCTAGCACTTCTTGGGCCCTTGAATGAACGCTTTTGAGGCACACGCTTTGGGTTGTGTTCGTTTCGATCTTTCGTTCCTAAAACATTCGCCCTAATTACATGGACAAATAAGCCCATTGTCCAACGAACACAATTTTATAATTAATAGAATGAAGAAGGTGTTGTTGAGATCTAGCATCTCAGTAATACGCTGATTAATTGGTTGCGAGGCCGATGTCTCGTTTATCGAATAATCGTCATTCTCGCTCAAAATACTTAACAAACTAAACGCTTCTTACACAACCAAAACCCTAAAATACATACAAATCAAACCTTTTTCTCAATCAAATCATTAACACACTTAATTCATATTCAAACAACCTTTCACAAAAAAGAACATTGTTTAGTCCATTCTTCCGCGCATATAAACTCATGTTTCAGCCTCCTTTACGAGCAGACAAGCCAACGTTTAGCAGTTAGAATGCGAATTAAACACTCGTTCGTCTAAAAAATACAAACCAACCGTAGTCCCACGAACTACGAACGCTCTAACTTTCCCATTGCACGAGGGAATACGTAGGCCCAAGGGTTCTCAATCCTTGCCGAGCACCCTAATAAAAAACCACCCAATTTCCCCTTAGAAAGTAATATCTACCTTAGAAGAAAACAATCAAACCAAGCTAACTTATCTCCCGAATTGATTCAAGAGGTTCCCGTTGAGTACAACGGACGTAGAGGGTACTAACACCTTTCCTTTGCGTAATCGACTCCCGAACCTGAATATTGGTTGCGATGACCATTTTCTTATCCCTTTCAAAGGTTTTATCGATATTTTTCTATTCCTTCCTTGGAATGAATAAAGTTCGGTGGTGACTCTGTTTCGAACGGATTTTTCCGCGTCCATCGCGAGGATCATATTTTTCGAGGTACGACAGATGGAGACTTACTGGGGACAAGCATTGCCCTATGCTAGAGAGAGTCAAGCCTATCTTGACTCAATTCGAGAGTGTTAACTTCGTTTGGTTGTCTTCTCCTTAATTGTTTCTTATCTATTTGCTTTTATTGCTTTCTCTTTATCATATGTTGTTTATCATACTTGATTGTTGGATTTTGGGTTGATATCACAAGTAAGGCTCTATACCCGAGTCTTGGAAAAAGAAGAGAGAACACCTAGTTTAGATTTTGGAAGTAATTAGTGTTAGTCCCCAAGGGCTCGCTCCTTATGTGCCTAGCATGAAAGCTTCCCCTAGAGTAGACCTTTTCGTTGATCTTGTTGTAACGCAGCTAGCCTCTCGCACGACTTGATTCATGAAGGGTCCGTGACTCTGGGAACCACTCTTAGCACCAGTTTCTATCTTGGTGGTCGTTAGTGCTAGTCTCCGAGGACTCGCTTCTCGTGGGCCTAGCATGAAGACTACACTCAGGATAGACCTTTTCGTATCCCCGTCATATTGCAGCTAGCCTGTTGCGTGGTGTTGATGCGACTAGTGTCTGAGACCCTGGGAACCATATCCATCAACGTAGGAGTTATCCTGTGAGTGGGTTTATGGGTAAAGAATCTAGAATTATCCTTATAAGGCCTACCTGTTATGAGGGATGGGAAGTTACTTGTGATAACCTGGATCCAACATCGTGCATTCATAATCATTTACATTTACATCATGACTTACAAAAGAATATTTTTTATTTTCAGGAAATCACTTGTATCTACTGTTTATCTTGCATTCAAAGTAACCATGGATTCAGGAAAAAGGAAAACTCTACAGCTGAAAGCTATCATGCCAGATACTACCGTTGTGATGAACTGTTTGAAAGAAATGCGTCCTCTCTTCAAGAAGACTCTAGAGGGAAGATTTGGCCAGGTTCTTGATCTCCTTACTGTCAAAGTGCAAGTTCCTGCCGTTACAGCTCTAGCACAGTTTTATGACCCACCGATGAGAAGCTTTTTGTTCCAAGACTTCTACTTGACTCCTTCCATTGAAGAATTTGAAGGATTTTTGGGTTTCCCCATGAAGGGTATGGCACCCTACACTATGATTGGCCAGACACCTGAGAAAGAGGTACTACCTGAAGCCCTCCAAATCCCTATTTCAACGGTTAAGACTGGTTGGAAAAAGAGAGAAGATTTCTTTGGTTTCCGAAGCACTTTTCTGGAAAAAGAAGCGATAAGGTTTTTGAAGAATAAGCAATGGGACGCTCTGGTGAATGTATTGGCTCTCCTCATATATGGGCTTGTACTCTTCCCCACTTTTGAAGAATTCATTGACTCTGTTGCTATCAGTGTGTTTTGGGCTGTTTGGAAAGAAGGACAAAGCCCGGTCTACCCCCTTTTAGCTGACGTCTTCCATACCCTACATCTCCGCCATGAAAAGAAGGGTTCATTGTTGACATTCTGTATTCCTCTCCTCTACAAATGGCTCACTTCTCATGTGTTCAAGCGTTATGCCATTGTCCCTGACTTGAATAGTGGGGAATGGGCTCAGTTGCTAGTGTCTCTCTCTGAAATGAATATCACATGGTATCCCAACAGGCTGGATGTTGATAAAATCATTATGAGTTGTGGGAGCTTTGGTAATGTGCCGCTGATTGGGTCAAAAGGTTGTATAAGCTACAATCCCATACTAGCTATACGACAGTTTGAATACCCTATGTTGAGAAAGCCTGAAGACAAAGAGTTGGAAGAAATGATTCTTCATGACAGGGGTACAAAAGATCCTTCACTTCTTTGTAAGATTGTACGCTCCTGGAAGAAGGTTCATACTAAGGGGTCCGAGTTGAGGAAAAGGGATGGAACACCTAGGGTACCGTATCAGCCATGGGTTCTGGAGAGGATTAAGATGGCCAAACTTCTTTTCTCCATTGAAGCTCCTCCTAGGCCCGTTAGCCCACCGCTTGTACCTGTCTCTTGGGAGGAGGTGGAAGGTCTTAGAGCCAAAATGGCCCAACTTGGGAAGGATAACGAAGAGTTGGAATTGAAGCTGCAAACAGTGACAAATGAGAAAAATAATCTGAAGTATGAGCTAGAGCGCAAAAAGAATCAGCTTGGGGAAGTGGGAAAGAGAGCCGGTGAAGAGGAGCACCAAAAAAATAGGGTTAAGGTGTGCCTTAACCAAGCTGATGGCGTGCTAGATAGGCTTAAAGAAGACTTGGATAAAGCTTACAGGAAAAGTGAGGAAAATGAAAGGGCTTGGCTATTTGCCACTAGAAAGAACAAAGAACTCAGAGAAGAAATGGGAGCACAAATTCGAAAACTAAGTGCCGACTTACGCTTATCAAGAGCTTCTGAAGCAAGAGAACGTCGGCTTAAGGAAGACACTATGAGGACAGCCTGGGTCAGAGCTGATGATTGGGATGTGTTACGAAGGGAGTTGGATGGTGTCAAAAGGGTCGTTGAAAATCAGCAGAATCAGATGAGGGCTATTCTCGAGGACAAGGCCATTTGGTTGGCAGAAAGGGAAAACGTGCTCCAGGATTACGATGGTTTTGAGCGATCTATGATTATCCTGAGGGACAGCCGAGACATGTACCGTAACAAACTCAACGGTTTGATTGAGTTTTGTAACTGGCTAGCTAAGGATCTGACTTGGAAACACAGGGATGCGTATGAGGCACTAGAAGAATCCACTCCTCGGGCCATTATTGATTTTGTTTGCCTTTGCAAGGCAATGCTGAAGAGATTTAAGGAAGAACTTGAGGAGCGTGAAGCACGAAGGCCTGCAGCTTGAAGATCATCATCTTATTTTCTTGTTATTTGTATTTGGATTGTATTAGTTGAAACTTTGGTATTTCGGAATTATGTAATGACTTAATGAATGAATGAGAATTTAGCTTTCCTTTATTTTCTTGTCTTCGTGTTATTTTGAATGTTTGTTAAACTCTACGAATGATTACCTGAAAATAAAAAGACATAAAACATAAACATAAGCATAAGCATTTTGCATTCACATCCCATATGTGTTTGAACACCAACTCATACACCCTATCCTTTCTCCAAACAGAAAACCTGACTACTCGACACCGATACGAGACTCGTCAAAGATTCAAGATGACGCTGGAACAGATCGAGGAGAACCAAAACACAATGAGGAATGATATCGATTCGCTGAAGGCTAAAATGGACCAGCTACTGGAAACTATGATGTTGCTTGCCCAGAAAGAGAAAGATGCTGAAACAGTGGCCAATGCCAAGAAGCTGGTTGAAAAGATAGGCACTTATGGAGTTAAAGGAACCCTTACCTCTGATGTATTAGAACACTCAGCTCATCACGGGTCCGTGAGTGATGTGGATGAGCAATTCGATGCCTTCTATGTACCACCTCCACCTCCACCTCTTCAACTTGTGGGATTTGATCCATCTGCTGACCGGTTGCACGTACTAGAAGAGAAATTCAAAGCCTTGGAGGTTTAGACAACTCCCGGCTTGGATACTGTCGACATGTGTTTGGTCCCTGGACTGGTAATCCCTCATAAGTTTCAAGTACCGACGTTTGACAAATACAAGGGACTTAGCTGCCCTAAGACTCATTTGCGAGCATACTATCGCAAAATGGTTGCTCACGTTAAAGACGACCCTCTTCTAATTCACTACTTTCAAGATAGCCTCAGTGGGGCATCGCTGGAATGGTACATGCAGCTAGAGAAGAGGCAGATTCGTACCTGGAGGGATATCTCTGAGGTGTTCATCAAGCATTACCAGTACAACACTGATTTAGCGCCAAAACGCACTCAGTTACAAGATATGACTCAGCGCAACAATGAGTCATTCCAAGAATATGCTCAACGTTGGCGGGAATTGGCTTCATGTGTTCAACCACCCTTGTTGGACAAAGAATTGATGGATATGTTCATGGGAACTTTGCAGCCTCAGTATTTGGATCGTGTGCTGGGATCTAGCTTCCCCAACTTTGCTGAGATTGTGTCAGTGGGAGAAAGAATCGAGAGCCAGTTGAAGAAAAAATCTGCTATGGCTTCTACAAGCGGAGTTAAAAAGCCTTTTGTGAAAATGAAGGATGAGGAGACTAATGCTGTCATGAGAGGAAGAGGGGGCAGAGCCCTAGTGAATATACCATATTAGCAAGTGGCTGCAGTTACACAAGCTCCACCTCAACAGCCTACTCAACAACCGAATTATCAGAATGTTCCTCCGCCGCAATATCAGAATGCCCCACCACAGAGGCAACAAAGACCAAGAAGGCATATCGATCCTGTGCCGATACCGTATAGCCAGATGTTTTCTAAGCTGTATCAAAGTGGACATTTGAAGCTCAGAGATTTGAGGCCAGCAGTCTTCCCATATCCTCCCGGATATGATGCCAATGCCCATTGTGAGTTTGACAAGGGTGCTCCCGGGCATAATATAGAAAACTGTTACGCATTTCAGTACAGAGTTCAAGATTTGGTTGAGTCCAAAGATCTTACTTTCACTCAGCGTGGCGCTAATGTTAAACACAATCCCATGCCCCCGCATGGAGGACCGTCCGTTAATGCTGTGGAAGAAGGCAGTGGACAGAAGTTGATTACAAGGGCTGAAGATAATCGTACTCCTATGGCGGTTATAGGAGAAAAATTGAAGAGATGTGGGATGATTCCTGAAGATGAGCTTGATAACTTGACTGATGAGGTGGTTAAGAAACATTTGCAGAAATTTCTGGACCAAGGTATGGTTCAGGTTGAACGTCGGGATGCAAGAGAGCAAAGTGTGGCTGTCATTAATATTCAGTATGATGCACCTGAAGGTCGTCAACAAAGACAACTTCGTCCTGCTCCAATAATCATTGAATATGACGGAGCTAATGTTTTCCAACAAAGACCAGTTCGTCCCGCACCTGTGGTCATTCAGTTTGATGAAGCAGATGTTAGCAAACCAAGGCCAGTGCGCCCTGTTCCAATAACTATTGAGTATCCTGTTAGTGTTCCTAAGTCCGAAGTTTTTAAACAAGGGCCAGAAAAGGCAGTCGTTGAATATGGAGGTGCTAAGTGTGACGCTGTAGTAGGACCAGGTGGAATGACCCGTAGTGGTCGAATCTTTGCAGCAAAACAAGCAGATGTGCTAAACAATGACAAAGGTAAGGCAATTGTTATACCAGTTGAAACTCCGAGTGCTGAAACACAAGAATGGTTGTCGTCTCCAAGAGGGGCATTCACGCAGAAGGAGGCTGAAGAGTTTCTGAAGATTATAAAGAAGAGCGACTACAAGGTAGTCGATCAGCTGAATCAAACTCCTGCCAAGATATATATGCTCGCCTTGTTGCTCAGTTCCGAGGCACATAGATCATCCGTGCTGAAGGTGTTGAGTGCTGCACACATTAACAAGGATATCACTGTAGCACAATTTGATGATGTGATAGCCAGTGTCACCACTGGCAACTATCTGGGGTTTAACGATGGTGATCTGACTGCTGACAAGAAAAACCATAACAAGGCTCTTCACATTTCCATTAGGTGTGAAGACGTTTTGATATCTAGAGTCTTGTTGGATACTGGATCCTCCTTAAATGTACTCCCGAAGACAATGCTGGAGAGGATGTCGGTGAATGGAGTAATCATGAGGCCAAGTACTCTCATAGTGAAGGCATTTGATGGATCTAGGCGTGCAGTTATTGGTGAGGTGGACCTGCCAATTAAGATTAGACCTACCATCTTTACCATTACTTTTCAAGTAATGGACATTTATCCTGGTTACAGTTGCTTGCTAGGAAGGCCCTGGATTCACTCGGCAGGGGCAGTTACGTCCAATCTCCATCAGAAACTGAAGTTTATTACCAATGACAAAATGGTTGTGATAGGTGGTGAAGAGGATATCCTTGTAAGTCATTTGACATTCTTCCGGTACATTGATGTTGAAGGTGAAGTCGTTGAGACACCTTTTCAGTCCTTTGAGGTGGTAAGTACGCTAGCTGTACAACAAGTGCCAGAGCACTAAGAATTAAGATGATCGATGGCCTCATACGAGGAAGCTAAAGCTGTGGTGGAAGAGGGGAACGCCCAAGGATGGGGAAAAATGGTTGAGGTTACTGAAAAGCTTGATAAGTTTGGGCTAGGTTATCAGCCGTCCCACAATTCAGCCTTTGTTCTATACAACGGAAATCAGATCCTTCCTGTTGAGAAGATTTTTACAAGTGTTGGGCACATCTTTGGTTCTCCAGTAGCAATGATCATTGAAGACCATGTTGGTGATGAGCAAGCTTCTACAAGCTGGATTCGACAAGCAAAGCCTGGTGAAGAGCTCCAGAATTGGAAGACCATTGAAGTCCCTCAGTTCTTCACACACCAAACGTAATTTTACTGTTTATCAAAAACCCTACGCTCTGCCCAAGGCATAGTGGAGCATTGTATGGGCCACCTGATGTTTTCAAACATTGATTATCATTAATGAATTTCAGTTTGCATTTAATTTTCGTTCACTTTCTTTCATTTTTTACTTTACAATAAATGGCAATATTTTTATGCACACACTTTCCTAAATAAACTGCATAAATCATAAACATGGAGAAACACCACCGAGGTCCTTGATATAGACACTGCTACGGGCCTATATAATTTTGATTGCCCAATCTACCAAGCTGAAGCGGAAGGCGTGAAAGGTTGTGAACTCCCCGACGAGTTGGCAAGGTTGCTCAAGCAAGAAGAGAAGGTCATCCTGCCGCACCAAGAAGACATTGAAGTCATCAACCTGGGTACTGAAGAAGACAGAAAAGAGGTAAAGATAGGTGCATCTCTTCAAGTTGAAGTCAAGACCAAGCTGATAGAGCTCCTCCGTGAGTACGCTGATGTATTCGCCTGGTCGTATCAAGACATGCCTGGGTTAGATACTTATATGGTTGTACACAAGTTACCACTCAAGGAAGAATGCCATGCTGTCAAACAAAAGTTAAGAAGGACCCATCCGGACATGGCTCTCAAAATTCGCGAAGAAGTCCGAAAGCAGCTTGATGCTGGATTCCTGGCAGTAGCAAAGTACCCACAATGGGTTGCCAACATTATGCCAGTGCCGAAGAAAGATGGAAAGGTTTGCATGTGTGTGAATTACAGGGATTTGAATAGAGTTAGTCCTAAGGACGACTTCCCATTACCTCACATCGATGTATTGGTTGACAATACAGCTCAGTTCTCCGTATTCTCTTTTATGGAAGGATTTTTTGGGTATAATCAAATTAAGATGGATCCAAAGGATATGGAGAAGACCACATTTATCACACCATGGGGCACCTTCTGCTATAAGGTGATGCCATTCAGACTTAAGAATGTTGGGGCAACGTATCAACGTGCAATGGTAATGCTCTTTCATGACATGATCCATAAAGAGATTGAAGTGTACGTCGACGATATGATTGCCAAGTCTCAAACCGAAGAAGAACACTTGATCAATCTGCAAAAGCTGTTTGTCCGATTGAGGAAGTTTAGATTGAGACTCAACCCCAACAAGTGCATATTTGGGGTACGATCTGGAAAATTGTTGGGCTTCATTGTAAGTCAGAAAGGAATCGAGGTGGATCCTGATAAGGTGAGGGCAATTGAAAATATGCCTGCGCCTAGGACGGAGAAAGAGGTTCATGGTTTTCTGGGAAGATTAAACTACATTGCCAGATTTATTTCCCATCTTACGGCCACCTGCAAACCTATTTTCAAGCTGCTAAGAAAGAATCAGTCAATTACGTGGGATGATGATTGTCAAGGGGCATTCGATAAAATCAAAGAGTATCTACTAGAACCACCGATCTTGATACCGCCTGTACCTGAAAGGCCACTCATTATGTACCTGACTGTACTTGACGAATCTATGGGCTGTGTGCTGGGGCAATAAGATGAGACGAGAAAAAAGGAACATGCAATCTATTACCTCAGCAAGAAGTTCAATGACTGCGAAACAAGGTATTCCTTACTCGAGAAGACTTGTTGCACATTAGCCTGGGCTGCCAAACGTCTCAGGCAGTATATGTTGACCCACACTACTTATCTTATTTCTAAGATAGATCCCATTAAATACATCTTTGAGAAACCTGCTCTCACTGGCAGAATAGCCCGATGGAAAATGCTTTTGTCTGAGTACGACATTCAATACGTCACTCAAAAAACCATCAAGGGTAGCGTATTGGCGGATCATCTTGCCCATCAACCGATGGATGATTATCAGCCCTTGAAGTTCAATTTTCCAGACGAAGACATAATGGTACTAAAAGATTATGAAGAGCCAGATCCGGATGAGGGGCCCGAACCAGGGGAGCGATGGACTCTCATGTTCGATGGTGCCTCAAATGTTCATGGAAGTGGAATCGAGGCAGTGATTACATCACCCAAGAATTTCCACTTACCCTTCACAACTAAGCTATGCTTTCCATGCACCAATAACATGGTTGAGTATGATGCTTGTATACTTGGATTGGAAGAAGCCATCAATTTAAGGATTAAGACTCTGGATGTGTTTGGATATTCTGCTTTAGTAATACATCAGATTTGAGGTGACTGGGATGCCAAACATGCCAATCTAATTCCATATCGAGATTACGTGGTAAAGCTACTTCCCAGATTTGATGATATCACCTTTACCCATGTGCCTAGAGAGGAAAATCAAATGGCAGACGCTCTGGAAACTTTGGCTTCTATGTATAAACTGATATGGCCCAACCATTGGCCACATATTGATCTACAGCGATTTGAAGAGCCCGCTCACTGTTTGGCTGCTGATGAAGAGTTAGACGAAAAACCATGGTTCTATGACATCAAATGTTATTTGGAAAATCAAGAATATCCAGAGGGCGCTTTGGTGGTGGATAAGAGAACTTTGCGCAGATTGGCATCAAATTTCTTCCTCAATGGGAATGTGTTATACAAGCGTAATCATGATACTGTACTACTCATATGTGTGGAAAAGCATGAAGCTGAGCAGATTCTGAAGGACATTCATGAAGGTTGTTTTGGTACCCACGCAAATGGGCATACTATGGAAAAGAAGATATTGAGAGCAGGCTATTATTGGCTAACCATGGAGGCTGACTGCTACCATCATGCCCGAACCTGCCATAAATGCCAGATATACTCTGATAAGATTCATGTACCTCCCACTCCTTTGAATGTCTTGACTTCACCATGGCCTTTGGCTATGTGGGGAATAAATATGATTGGGATGATTGAGCCAAAGGCCTCAAATGGACACCGCTTCATATTGGTTGCCATAGACTACTTTACCAAATGGGTTGAGGCTGCATCGTATACGAACCTTACCAAACAAGTGGTCGCTCGTTTCTTGAAACACAACATTATATGCAGATATGGGGTGCCTAACCGCATCATCACTGATAATGGGTCTAATCTCAACAACAAAATGATGGATGAATTGTGTGCTAGTTTCAAGATTGAGCACCATAATTCAACACCATACAGACCCAAGATGAATGGAACCGTTGAGGCAGCCAACAAAAAAATCAAGAAGATCATTCAGAAAATGGTGGTCACTTATAAGGATTGGCATGAGATGCTACCTTTTGCGCTGCACGGCTACCGTACCTCAGTACGAACTTCAACAGGGGCAACTCCTTACTCATTAGTTTATGGCATGGAAGCGGTCCTTTCGATAGAAGTCGAAATCCCATCATTGAGAGTATTGATGGAAGCACAGCTTAATGAAGCAGAATGTTTGAAGACGAGGTTTGAGGAGCTCAACCTTCTTGAAGAAAAACGCTTGGCAGTAATATGCCATGGCCAGCTCTATCAAAGACGCATGAAGAAAGCTTTTGACAAGAAAGTGCATCCTCGTACATTCCAGGAAGGTGACTTGGTGCTCAAGAGGATCATGGCCATGTATAATGAATCCAGGGGCAAGTGGACGCCAAACTACGAAGGCCCATATGTTGTAAGAGAGACATTCTCAGGTGGTGCCTTGAAGCTCGCAACTATGGACGGTAAAGAATTACCATACCCAGTGAATGCATAGTACGTTAAGAGATACTACGCCTAAAAAGTGGAATAATAAAGCCGCTAAGTCGAAAACTTGAAAAGGCGACTTAGGCAAAAATGGCAATCCCGGTGGACTTGAAAAACAAAGTCAGTCCAGGCAAAAATTAGGGATAAAATAAAAATATAGGCCCGCTGAATTGAAAACCCGAAAGGGCGGTTCAGGCAAAAAAGGGTGTCCCGGTGGATTGAAAACCCGAAAGGGCGATCCAGGCAAAAGTTAGGGGAACATTCCAAGGCAAAGTATCTATTCTGCATGTCCACTTGACCTTGATGTGTCACTGAAGGGAAGAATTGATCCAGCCATATTCCTACGGAGCAAGGTGTTGAAGTTATCAAAGTCATAGGGTCCATAGCAGTGTTTAGACTCAACGGAGATTTCTCATCAAATTGTGCTCATTTATTTTTTTACTTTATCTGTTTGTTTGCAAATTAATTTTGTTTTTGATAAACTGTGTTTTGGAACTTCGGTTAATAAAGACAATGTTTGAAAACAATAAAATTTGTTTTGGTGTTGGGAGAACTAAAAGGGAAACAAATAGTCTCCAAGGAGCTCCACCACATGAAAGCATCAAATCAGTTGTCAGTCGCCTTGGCTCTTCACCACAAGCAGTACAACTTTTCAGGGATTTGCTCAACGTAATCCCTAGCAGTGAATCTTTCAAAGCCTAACAGGGGCAATCACGCCCCCTAGTCATATTTGACTTGCTCAAAAGGGGTCGAGTAGTCAAACATTCTCACCATCCCCATAAAACCCAAAGTCCAATCCTTTATTGGCAACTACTCAAAAGTCCACACTCGTTGGCACCTTCAAATATACCCTTTAAAGTCCAGTCTTCATTGGCAACCATTAAAAGTACACCGTCGTTGGCATCCTCATAACACCTGAAAGTCCAATTTATTGGAAAAACACCAAATACCAAAGTCCAATTTCATTTGGCAATTACCAAATTCAATCCCTGGTGATACCCTCGACAAGGAAAATTATCCCCAACGCACCCGATCATTTGCATTGTCATACGCATGGCATGCAAGCGTAGTATCATAATCATATTGAGCATATTAGTCTTTTGCATTCATACGTGCATTAGATTCCCTAGCAGTTACATTTTAATATATATTTTAGTGCATCATGTAGTGCATGGCATATCCATCCCCAACATAGCATAACAGGATCCAGGATCAGTTCACAAGCATCTTGGCCAGTCTTCCATCAAAGTCGGCAGTATTCTTCAAAAGAGAAGTTGATACCCCGCACGTGCTCAAGGAATTTTATTCCCCAGCAAGTCATTCTTCAGCCATGCAGTTGATATTGACAATCCCCAACAGCCGTTGTTATTACTCCCCAACCAGAGGATAATCTAGAAAGTTCTTTGTGAGTTTTCCCCTGTAGAGCAAGTACATTTCCTCCGACAGGAATCTTGCTCAACTATCCCTCAGGAAATTTGTTCAGAGATACTGCTTTGGTATCATCGGGGAACCTTAATGGATAAGGGACTGCTTCGACGACCCAGAGAATCGTCTGCCTTTAAAGATACTGCTTTGGTATCATTGAGGAACCTTAACGGATAAGGTACTACTTCAATGTTCCAGAGAATCTTCTGCTTCCAAAGATACTGCTTTGGTATCGTTGAGGAACCTTAACGGATAAGGTACTGCTTCAATGTTCTAGAGAATCTTCTGCTTCCAGAGATACTGCTTTGGTATCATTGAGGAACCTTAACGGATAAGGTACTGCTTTAATGTTCAAGAGAATTTTCTGCTTCCAGAGATACTGCTTTGGTATCATTGAGGAACCTTAACGGATAAGGTACTGCTTCAATGTTCCAGAGAATCGTCTGCTTCCAAAGATACAGCTTTAGTATCGTTGAGGAACCTTAATGGATAAGGTACTGCTTAAATGTTCCAGAGAATCTTCTGCTTCCAAAGATACTGCTCTGGTATCGTTGAGGAACCTTAACGGATAAGGTACTGCTTCAATGTTCCAGAGAATCTTCTGCATCCAAAGATACTGCTTTGGTATCGTTGAGGAACCTTAACGGATAAGGTACTGCTTCAATGTTCCAGAGAATCTTCTGCTTCCAAAGATACTGCTTTGGTATCATTAAGGAACCTTAACGGATAAGGTACTGCTTCAATGTTCCAGAGAATCTTCTGCTTCCAGAAATACTGCTTTGGTATCGTTGAGGAACCTTAATGGATAAGGTACTGCTTCAATGTTTCAGAGAATCTTATGCTTTGAAAGATACTGCTTTGGTATCGTTGAGGGACCTTAACGGATAAGGTACTGCTTCAATGTTCCAGAGAGTCTTCTGCTTCCAAAGATACTGCTTTGGTATCATTGAGGAACCTTAACGGATAAGGTACTGCTTCAATGTTCCAGAGAATCTTCTGCTTCCAGAGATACTGCTTTGGTATCGTTGAGGAACCTTAACGGATAAGGTACTGCTTCAATGTTCCAGAGAATCTTCTGCTTCCAAAGATACTGCTTTGGTATCGTTGAGGAACCTTAACGGATAAGGTACTGCTTCAATGTTCCAGAGAATCTTCTGCTTCCAAACATACTGCTTTGGTATCGTTGGGGAACCTTAACGGATAAGGTACTGCTTCAATGTTCCAGAGAATCTTCTGCTTCCAAAGATACTGCTTTGGTATCATTGAGGAACCTTAACAGATAAGGTACTGCTTCAATGTTCCAGAGAATCTTCTGCTTCCAAAGATACTGGTTTGGTATCGTTGAGGAACCTTAACGGATAAGGTATTGCTTCAATGTTCTAGAGAGTCTTCTGCTTCCAAAGTTACTGCTTTGGTATCGTTAAGGAACCTTAACGGATAAGGTACTGCTTCAATGTTCCAGAGAATCTTCTGCTTCCAAAGATACTACTTTTGTATCGTTGAGGAACCTTAACGGATAAGGTACTGCTTCAATGTTCTAGAGAATCTTCTGCTTCCAAAGATACGGCTTTGGTATCGTTGAGGAACCTTAACGGATAAGGTACTGCTTCAACGACCCAGAGAATCGTCTGCCTTCAGAGATACTACTTTGGTATTATCGGAGAACCTCAATGGATAGGGTACTGCTTCGATCACCCAATGAACCTCAAGTGGCTTTGTTCATTTTGTACTCAGCTACCTCATTCTGTCATCTCTTATTACTTTATCATCTTGCCAGACAAATTTATGGGGTCTTCTTATATCTAATTGACTTCTACCCTAAAAATGAACGCCATGCAGCAGTTCATTTTCTCGGGTCCAAGACAATTAGATAGGGGCATCTGTCATACCCCAAATTTTTCCTACCTATTGTATGTTTTCTACACCAAATTTTCGAGTTGACTCCAAAATTCAGGGCATAAGGGTTTGGCATGTGTTCGAAATGTTTACTAGCTTGTGTTGGGTTTGCTACGATTTCAAGAAGAGATAAGGAGGATTGGGCACTAATTTTGTGATTCTTTAGACAAAGCCTGGTCAACTGGCTTCAAGCTGTTTTTCTTTATGGTCCAAACTGATTTTAGTTGATTAAATACAATGATTAGGATCCATTTCCTCAAAGACCTGGCCTAAGATCGCTTGAAGTTTTTAAGCTATGATCAAGATGATTTTTAACCGTATTCCAAGTGTGACACTGAGGCTTTATGGTTAAAACAAGATAAGAAGTGGCCATTCTTCCTAGCTTGGATTGATTCAAATTGGTGGATGATTTTGTCAAACCATTAGCATATTAAGTAACATATCCACTATGTGATCCAAATGCACGATTCAAGCCAAGGTCTTGTCCGAAGATTATATCAAGAAATGGTAGTGATGATTCAATTTTCATGTTATCTCCAATGTCTTGATTAAATATGATTAAGTTTATTTCATGCTCATAAGTTCAAAAGCCACAATACAAGTTATGTTCTAGACATGGATGGCTCGTCATGGACATTGATCTTATTTCTTCAGCCGTGTTTGAATTACTTTTGGAATCATGAGTTTGAGTAATTTGAGCAAGGATATTGGTATAATGCAATTTTGAGGAATGGTTGCTTCACATCACGTTCAAGTTTTTCTAAGCCATGGTTGTAGTACACCCTTCAAATTGTACTAAAATTTATTTCAAATTGTGATGGAGCCCAAGAGGTAATTCATGGCCAGTTGAATGAAAGTTATGGTCAATGGCAACCTAATCAGTCTTGGAATATTTCTGGCGAGAAATGCTAAAAGTAATTGTGGCCAGGGGAAGATATTACTGCCAAAACGTGTCATAATTCATAGCCGTTTTTTTTAATGGCCAGAAGACTGAATAAATACTATTTGCATGGAATTACACTTTTAAAAGACAAAGCTATAAAGTTAAAGGCCGCAGCATACAACTAGGATGGCAGTAACAACTTGCCATGATTTAATTCACAGTCCAAATCATGATACACAATAAGATTATTACAGTCTAAAATAATTATCATTGGTCCAAATGTTACCAAAACTCCAAGATCCAAACAAAGTTAAATCCAAGACAAATTCATAAAAAGAATGTTCTGCTCGAAGCAATACTTGATACTCATCAAAGTACTATCCTACTTAACCATTAAACTCATCAAGCTTACGATAAAGTTTGCGCCGTAACGGTCGGCACCAAATCCTGTCAAGTGTTGGATTGAAGTGGTGTAGGGCGGCTTGAAAGTGAATATCAACCTCAAGAGTCATTTGTCAATTGAATTCAATGAGACAAGGCCATCCACAAACAAAAAGCTAACCTTGTATCAATGGAAAGTTCTTGGTGTAGTAAAGAGATTAGTACCTTCAAACAACAAGAAATTGATGCATCAATAATAAGATTCTTAACATTGACACAAGGACTCAAAAATAGTGATCTTACCAAGAAAATGTGCCAAGACTTTTACCAAATTCCAGCTAACATACCTGAAAATGATACAGCCAGGTAATGTTCATAAAAAGCCAATAACAGAACCATCTCATACTCAAGATATTCATTAAGAAATTCACAAGCCACGATATTATGTCAGCAACAATAAGTGTTAAGGTATGCAAACCAAATACTACAGGAAACAGAGGAACAAATACATTGAAAAAGGGGTCATACCAGCTGTTGTTCCAAGTTCCATGACAATCCTTTGTATTAAACTCCGTGAGCCAAAGTTCTTCATGTCCAAAGTTCTTCATCAAACCCTCCATCAAGCTAAATAGCCTGCAACCTTTTTCTTCGTTCCAAAATTAATTTCATGGCCAATGTATCTCATCATCCAAACTTGTGCCAAATACCTCACCATTCTATCAACCAAGAGCAAGCGCATGAAAACCTAACAAGATACAAGGTCTCAAGTTAGTTTACAATTCAAAAGCAATCAAGGTTGTAAGATACACATGAAATATGGTTAAAGGACAGCAAAAAGAGGCATCCTGATTATGATTTCCTCACCTTAACACAGACCTTGTTTCATTATGCTCACCACCCCTACTCTTCTGTTCTCAATTATTAGCTCAATTGGATCTCCCGTTGAGACTCAGAAGAGTGGAAGATTAGCGGTGTTCTCGCTATTTAACCTGTAGAAGAAGAAGCAATTTATGTTAATGATTTTGATGATGTGAAGTACTCAAACAATAAGAAAGTGACGTGGTTCTTAACAAAATGAAAATCCTGAAAATCAATGCCATTCAATTTCAAACAAAATTCAGGAAGTTTATCACAAGAGTATCCAAATTTCGACAGCAGTTAGTAACACATTCATAGGTCATCAGAAAATTCAAAAATAACAAGAGTCAACCTAAGTCAACATAAGCCACATCAGCAAAATCCCAGATTAGTAAAAGAGCAGTGAAAATCATATATTCACGCAGTGAAAATTTAAAGATATTCTAGAAGAAGCACAGCTCAAAGTACAAACAAAAATAAGGAATGATTCACTATCACCCAAATCCCACGAAATCGGCAATCCTCCCCATTCCCTAACGGAAATATTCTCTCACACGTACCAAAAATCTCACCTCACACGTACCTCATTTCACATTTCTGAGCCTATAAATACGTGTCACTATTCACTCATGAAGCAACCCAGAAAACCCTAGCGAAGCTCTGCTAAAACCGACCCCAACCCTTACTAAAGCTCGAATCCTAAAAAAAGGCTTCTTAGAGTTTCACACTGAAACTCTAAGATAGTGAGCTTAGCCACTGTTTCACATTCACAGAAGCGTATTATTACCAGTAAGACGAAACAAAGAAAAGGAGAGAAGAAGATTCAAAGATAAGGAAAGGACACTATACCTGAAGTCTCTCAAATTCGCACCGAAAACCTGACCACCGGAGCACCACGACTTGGGTAAATCTTCTTGAAACTTTTTTTTCCTTCGCATTTCATATTCCGACTTCACTGCATGTTGATCTGAGTTGCTTTGATTCAATGTTTTCTCCAATTATCTGTTGATTTGCTACTCGACATTTGATTTCCACATGAAAATTTAGGGTTTTAGCGTGATTTAGCTGAGTTTGGAAATATTGTTCATAGAAGGTTGAAAAAAGGATAAGGGTTTGAGTTTAAAGAGGAAACGCGTAAGAGTTTTTGAATGAGAGAGGAAGATGGTCGGGGAGAAGGAGTTTTTGGAACGAGAGGAAGATGGGAGGGATTCGTTTGAGTCAGAGAGGAAGAAATTGGCGAGTTGAGAGAGAGACAGCTGAGTATGAGGGTGAATCGTGTGGTTTAATTTCTTAGTACTATTGTTCATTTATTTTTTACTGCTTGTTAAATTTTTTTTTTTTACTATCATTAATGGGGGATATGTGAGGGATAACGTGTTATTTGTATCCTGATGGCATGCATTTCAAATTTTTATTTAATAATTCTTTTACTGCTGTCTGCCATGCCATTTTTTGGAAAGGGACACGCATCATTATCCTTATCCCTTTATCCAAGTTTCAGCAAACCCGAGGCAGATTATTTGACCAATTTGCTTCTCCATCTACCATATGCATTAGGCACAGGGCCGCTTGGCCATGTTGGGTCAAGAACAATGGGCCCATGTTGTTAGAATTGAGTAGAATGAGGGTTTAATTCTAAATCATAATCATCTTTAGATCATAAATAAAACTTGTTTTAAGACAATTGCTGAGTTTCTACTATTGGTAGACTAATTAATAGTTAACTGCGTGTTAGTTAGGTAATTGGAAATACTTTTTATCAAACACTTAACATTTATTTAATTAAATCTTAACTAATTACTCAATTTCTAGATAATTCAAACTATTTTCTAATTAAATATGAAAGTAGTGGGCTCTTGGGGTCTAGCACTCCTTGAGTCCTTGGATGAATGCTCTTGAGGCGCACGCTTTGAGTTGTGTTCATTCCGTCTTTCATTTATTAAAAAATATTTAAAACAATTAATCTTTGTTTAAGCAAAATATAATTAACTCTTAATTAAGTTAAATATCATAATCTAAAAAACTCCTAATCTACTTTAAAATACTTAAAATATTTAATCTATATCAACCATTAAAAAATATATGATCTTTTCTTAAATTAAAATACTTAATCTAATTAAGTTCTTAACCCAAAAAAACAATTTTCTTAAAATCAAATTAAATCACAAATATTTAGGTTAGTATTTCCAAATTATTTTCTTAATTAATTACGAAAGTAGTGAATTTTTGAGGTCTAGCACTTCTTGAATTCTTGAGTGAATGCTCTCAAGGCACGCCTTTGGGTTGTGTTCATTCCGTCTTTCGTTTATTAAAAAATACTTAAAACGTTTAATTTTTACCTAATTAAAATATTAACTTTTAATAAAAACCCTTAATTAAATTAAAAAGTCACGATCTAAAAAAAAACTTCTAACCCTTTTAAAATACTTAAAACATTCAATCTATATCAAAATACTCAACCCCTAAAAATACAATATTTGCTTAAATTATAACACTTAACTCAATTAAACTCCTAATGATTTTCTTAAATCAAATTAAATCATAAAACTTTGCCTAATCATTAACTATTTTCTTAAATCAAATCATAAAATATTTAGGTTAATATTTTAAAATCTATTTTCTCAATTAAATTATGGAAGTAGTGGGCTTTTGGGGTCTAGCTCTCCTTGGGTCCTTGAACGATCGCTCTTGGGGCGCACGCCTTGGGTTGTGTTCATTCCGTCTTTCATTTCTAAACTTAAAAACTTACAACCCTTTCAAGATACTTAATCATTAGCTTATTCAAATCCAAATTCAATTAACACGTCTATTAAGATACATCAAATTCAAATCTTTTTCCTAATCAAACTACGAAAGTAGTGGACTCTTGAGGTCTAGCACTTCTTGAGCCCTTGAATGAACGCTCTTGAGGCACACGCTTTGGGTTGTGTTTGTTTCGATCTTTCGTTCCTAAAACATTCGCCCTAATTACATGGACAAATAAGCCCATTGTCCAACGAACACAATTTTATAATTAATAGAATGAAAAAGGTGTTGTTGAGATCTAGCATCTCAGTAATACCCCGATTAATTGGTTGCGAGGTCGACGTCTCGTTTATCGAATAATCGTTATTCTCGCTCAAACTACTTAACAAACTAAACGCTTCTTACGCAACCAAAACCCTAAAATACATCCAAATCAAACATTTTTCTCAATCAAATCATTAACACACTTAATTCATATTCAAACAACCTTTCACAAAAAAGAACATTGTTTAGTCCATTCTTCCGCGCATATAAACTCGTGCTTCAGCCTCCTTGACGAGCAGACAAGCCAACGTTTAGCAGTTAAAATGCGAATTAAACACTCGTTCGTCTAAAAAATACAAACCAACCGTAGTCCCACGAACTACGAACGCTCTGAATTTCCCATTGCACGAGGGAATACGTAGGTCCAAGGGTTCTCAATCCTTGCCGAGCACCCTAATAAAAAACCACCCATTTTTCCCTTAGAAAGCAATATCTACCTTAGAAGAAAACAAACAAACCAAGCTAACTTATCTCCCGAATTGATTCAAGAGGTTCCCGTTGAGTACAACGGACGTAGAGGGTGCTAACACCTTTCCTTTGCGTAATCGACTCCCGAACTCGAATATTGGTTGCAATGACCATTTTCTTATCCCTTTCAAAGGTTTTATCGATATTTTCCTATTCCTTCCTTGGAATGAATAAAGTTCGGTGGCGACTCTGTTTCGAAAAGATTTTTCCGCGTCCATCGCGAGGATTGTATTTTTCGAGGTACGACACATGGATAAAGTACAAAGTATGGTCAATGAGAGACCCTTTACATATGACCCAATAGCATATTCTTCTAAGTGGGATTCTCTTCAAACCTTTGTTGCATTTGTCATTTAGAATCTGAAGGATGTCACTTCAGAGTCTATTGCATCCTCCTGCTCAAGGCAAGATCTTTTGGAGAAAAACCTGGCCTCTATTGCTGCTACTCAACAAGTCATGGCTGTCAAGCAAAATGAAATGAATGAAAGGATAAGGTCAATGGTTGCTAGACAAGACATCATGGGTGCAAATCTTAAAGTTGTGTTGAATCTTCTGAATAAACCTTAGGCTTACGATCTAGAACCCATTTTATGTTTTCTCTATTTCTCCTTTATTACTAATGTTTGATCTATAACAAATTTTTTTCATTATTTCATCTGTTTTTCTTGGTATTTTTTTCTTTTAGTATTTGCATGCTTATGTGTTTTTACTCTAAGCCATATATTTTTTGGGAATCATTATTCTATCTGATAAATATTAAAAATATTCTTTGCTTTCTTTGAGTTGTTTTTGGATGAATTATTTCTGGAAATTTCTTAGACAATTGACGCATTCAAATGGAATCAAGAAACTATTCAGAAAAATCATTGCTAAAAGGAAATTCATTTTTCATTAATCAAAAGGAAGAATTACAAGATTCTTGGATTACATAATTTTATCCACATCGAATTAATATCCTCTAGCACTACTTAAATCTTCCCAATCAATGACTCGCTCCTTACAACCCTCATCTGAGTCATAGTAAAAAATCTTCCTCGGCACCCTTTTCTTATTTTTCTTCAACATCTTTTTCTTCTTCTTGACCTTTCTCACTCTCAATGCATCCCTGACAATAGTTGACACAAATGGTTGGGCATCTTCAGTTGACTGCTGATGGTGTTGTACCGTTGTGTCGGTATTGCTCTCAACACCAACTTCTGTTGAGAAAATGCTCTTGGATTTCTCTAAAGGAGAACTTATGGTGTTAAGATGTAAGAAGACTGATTGAAGATATTAGAAGTTTGTCTTAGATGTTGTGCCTAAATACAAGAGGTTCAGATACTTGTATGTTGCGTTTGGAAGATGAAATATCTGGTGATATAATACTTGCAATGATTAATTCTGATGGTTGATATTCTTGAATGACTTATGTCCGTCTTGAGAAATGCAAAAAAAAAAAAAAAAATCAACCATCATAGTCGTTTCTCTATATTGGGAATAACAAAGGTTGTTCTTGCCAATTTTATTAGAATTCAATTTTTTCCATATATTTTTTCTTTCTTAAATATTTTTTCTCCTTCTATGCTGACATGTCTGAACTCACTTTTGTTGATGACAAAAGGGGGATAAATTCAGGGGAGTATTTAAAAGGATTAAAAGTATTTATTAAATGCTTTTTATTTACCTGAATCCTATTTATTTTGAAATTGCTTTCATCTGAACATTTTTTTATTAAAATAAGTTTGGCTAAAATACAGTTTTGGTCCCCCTGTTTGTCAAAATTCACGGTTTTGGTCCCCCCGTTTTTTTTAACAGTTTTGGTCCCCCACCCCAATTTTGGCCCAAAACAATGATGAACAGTACTTGATCCGTACATGAACAGTACATGAACAGTGAGGGTGGGGGACCAAAACTGTTAAAAAACAAAATGGGGGGACCAAAACCGTGAATTTTAACAAACAGGGGGACCAAAACTGTATTTTAGCCAATAAGTTTAAATTAACTTGGGTAGAACTTAGGGGGAGCTTACAAAACTCAACCTTTGGACTATTAGACTCGGAGAGCTTACAAACCTCAGACTCTAATGTTGTAAAGTTAGTTAAAATGACCAACCATTTTTCTTAAATACATTTGTTTGTCATCATCAAAAACATGGAAATTGTTGGAACAAAATTGTTCATATCCCTCGGGTTTTAATGATAACAACGTACTTAAAGAACAAGTGGGTACATTAACATGTGTTCAAGTGTACAGGACCATTGTTGGTGCCTTATTGATGGAAGAAAAAACGGTGGAGCTTAACCCATCTAGGGTTTCAAGGAGATATCACAGGGAGGATATGCATCCTCTAGCACAGCTGGTGCTACTTTTGGTCTTAATGAACATTAAGCCAAGGACGCATACCTCCATTGTACCTATACCAGTTATTCACTTGATCCATAGTATTCTGATTGATACAGATATTGATGTAGCTAGGATCATCGCGGACGAGATGCATTCAGTGGTTGAAAGCGGTATCAAACCAGGGGCGCGAGCTAATTACCCTTTGGTATTCCCATGCTTGATCATGGCTTTGTGTGTACATTCAAGGGTGAAGTTACCCTCCCGCCGTCAGGTTACCATTATGGCTGCTATTGATGACAATTGTGTGGACAAGTTCTCTATGCCTAAGAGGTTGAGAGGAGGACAGAGTACTGGTACTGATACAGGAGCAAGAGAGGCTTCTGGTTCTGGAGTTGCGGATTCCCAGGGCTTTGACCCGTTTCAGAGAGAAATCTGCAACTACAACTAAGATTGGATGGCAGCTACTCAGCATGCCATGATTGGTATACATGATTCTATGTAGGTTTTGCAGCTACAGTACCGTGAGCCTATGGTTCAGTACTCGATAATGACTAGGGAGCAGTTCCTAGCTCATAATGGTTGGCCTGAGGCCAGGACATTCTCTAGAGAGGGGGCAGGTGTAGCTGGCACTGATGAGGCAGATGACGTTGGAGATGATGATGAGGTTATTTCTAGTTCTGGTTTAGAGTCTGGAGAGCAGTTTAAGCTAGATGAAGAGGAGACCGAGTCCGATGAGGACTAGTTGTTTTGATGTTTTGAGCATGATCTTAAGCTACTTCCTTTGGTTGATTCAAAGTGAAGTTTTCTGCTTAGCTTAGATCATTGCTATTTTTATATTATTATTGTATTTTATTTTGTGTTGTAAACTATCCACCTTTGTGGATCATTTTGGATGTTGCATTTATGTACCACTTTTGGGTACTTGCACTTTTGTTGGTGTTCTACACCATAACATTTTATTGTTATATCAGTTGAATTCTTCAGTTCACCTAATGTTAAACTTTAGTTTCCTTTTATGTTATTTAGAGTTGAATTCTTCAGTTTAGGAATGTTCAACTCTAGTTTATATGGTTGTTAGTAGCTTGTTTTTACTTTAATGCTTTGGTGATTGAATGTGGGAACTTCTAGATTGGTTGCTATTTGCTAAAAGTATCCAATGAAGATTCTCCCAAGTTTGGATGGTGATGATAGTATTTGAACATGTGAATGCAAGCAAGGTACATGGTTACCTCTTTCTAGAATGCTAGAATGTTTAACAATTTTTTTTCTTTGTGCAAATGCATTTTTTTTTCATTTTGCAACTTTGTTTGAATCCTTGTTCCACTTAGGTCTAATAGCCACATTTGTGAGAAACCTCCATTGTTTACTATATGTATAGGATGATTGATAAACTTTTTTTAATACATTGGATTCATGCTTAATCTTGTAATTATCTTGAATTTGTGGAAGCATTAGAAATGATCAAGGTAATTGTTGATATTGAGCACAACAATATCCAAAAAGTAACGTACCCGTAAGTAGTGAGAATTTGCTAACCCCTTTGAGCTTAATAGTTTAGATCCTAATTTAGTGATGAACTTGGTGTATGTACATAAATTAAAAGATACTTCATCATTGAATTTTGTGGGATTCTAAAAAAAATTCTTGAACCTTTGAACAATTGTTTTAAATTGATTTCCTTGCCATAAAAAGCAAGGAGCATTCACTTGAGGTTTGGTTGAATTCAAGTTGGAGAGGGTGAAAAGAAAAGTGGTAGGTTACTCAAAATTTTTGAAAATATTTCAAACAAGCATTGAAAAAAGAAAAGAAATTTGTGAATATGAATGTGAAAAAGAAAAAAAAAAGCATGCTTGTTTGAATGAGAAAAATAGAGAATGAATAATGTGCATAAGGAAAGATTGGAAGGGTGAACAATTGAGAAAAGAAAGTGTGGATGAAGTTGTAGTGTGTACATAACCTTGTATAGTGAATGTTCTTTTGCATTGGCAACTTTGATTCCATGGCCTTAGAAATGTCCCTTTGTTGTGAACCTAACCAAGCTACAGCCTTTCAAGCCCTTAGTGATCTTCTTGCTTCCATAATTTCATTTTTTATGAATGTATGAATTGGATTGTTATTTGCATTGTTTATCAGGTGATTGAAATTGCCCCGCGGTTGCAAACGCGTTAATTTATTCATCCTTATTTGAAGAGAAGTGTTAGAGTGATTCAAGAAAGAGAATTTAGTTGTTATTTGAAACATTGCATGATATTTGTTTAAGAACTAAATTCTTTTTCATTGTTCGATTCTAAGAAGCGGTGAGCATTGCTTGTGCGCATTTATTTGTTTAATTTGAGCCATAAATCCATTCTTGGTTGAATTAAAGCTTGAGCAAATCCTCTTCTTTTCAATGAGAGGCATACTTTGCTTGAGGACAAGCAAATATCTAGTTGGGGAGAGTTTGTTGAATGCCAAACATGTCTTATTTTGATCTTTATTTCTTGGCATTTTTCATCTTATTTGTTATGTTTCAATGTAGTTATTCCATGTTTCTATGCTATTCTTCAATTATGTCGCAAATACCTTTGGTTGCTTTGATTTGTGTGTTATTGTGCAGGAATTATGAATAAATCATCAAAGACTAAGACACGAGTAAATTGACAAGGAAGCCAAAGAAAATGTGAAGATTCAGCATGTTCACTGGGTGAACAACAACGAGCATCCAACGAATATTCGTTGGGCGAAGTAGCAGGGAAGCCCCAGCGAACCATCTAAAATTAAAGGCATTAAGAAAAGGACTCTAAGTTCGTTGGGAAAACTTGTAGCGAGTGTTTGCTGTGCGAAGTTTCAGTGAGGTCCCGGCGAGGAGGAAACCTTGGATGGCAGTAAGTAAAGGGCCATAAGTTTGCTGTGCGAAATTGTTGCGAAGAAGCTCGCTGGGCAAAGAAGTGTTTGCTAGGCGAGCTTAAATATTTTCTCGGGGGCAGTTTAACTGTTCAGAGGCACTTCAGGTGTCATAAAGTAGTCCTCGCTGGGCAAACTTGGCAGACTTTAGTTGTACTATATAAGTACTTGGCAGACTTTAGTTGTACTATATACATACTTTTCACACTTGGCATACTTGATTTTAGGTCAACCAAACATGTGTAAACTTTGTATTTCTTGCCATTTCTTGCATCCAAAGGCCCAATGATGAACACTTGAATACCAAATAAAGGAATCTTGATTGTCCTTTGAATAATGTTGATAATTGCTTGAGAATTGGATGAAGATGGCATGGAAATAAACACATGAACCATACTTGAATCAACTTTGAAATCATGCACCGAACATGAACTTCTCTTGATCAAATGATGTTATATGAAGCTTGACATGAATGTGACCTAATATTATAGGTCATTCCTTGAAGTGATAGCTCTTATGGACCACTTGTTGACCAAAAGTTTGACTTTGAGAATCAAACCCGTAATTTAGAAACCAATCTTGATCCTTTGATTTCAAGTCCCTACCTTGTTCAATAAGAAAAGGAAACAACACATATTTTTTTGTATTTTCAATAAGGTTAGCAAAGTTATAATGCAAGCAAGCAATAGAGGCAAAAGAAACACAAAGGGTGCTTAGTGATCTCCCACAAAGGCAAACTTAAAGGGGTGAATGTTAGGAGGATGCCATTCTTGTGATATTGGTTGAAATGCAAATGATATGATATGTATTAGGGGTAAAAATTAGGGTATGACAATATCACTATGTAACACCCTAATCCCTGACTCGACATTTAATAAGATAATTCAAATAAAATTCCACAATTAGAGCGTCACGCATGCTTCACCACAACATAAACATATCTACATAAAATAGTCATACGAAAATAAGCAGCGGGAATCATCAAGTTCCATATATAAGTCTCAACATCAAAAAAGGGGTGAGAATACATCTTACAAATGTTAACAATAAAATTAAGCAACAAGATGGTAATCGAGAGTTCATAAAATGCATCATTCACACCCAATAACACAATCAAATAGATAACAATGCAAATACAAATGATAATGCCACCAACTCCTCGTTAAAATGCATGTGGTACCAAGTCTCTAGGATCAGAGGTATGATACTAATTTGCCCATGTCTCTGGTTCCTCTCTGAATTATGCCCCTCTCTAGATGTGAGATTTTCATAGTTTCTCTCTGAACCAGGCCATCACTAGACCGAACTCCTACCCTAACTATGAAATAAATGCATGCATGGTCATGAACAATGTAAACATGCAACATCATCAACATCATAGCCTCACAAAATAACAAACATCAAAACATCATAAAAAATGCTCCACTCTTGAACCTATATGTCGCCAACCACAGGCCACCACTATAATCCCTCTGGATTACTATAATCAAATCGCCAATTAAGGTCGTCACTATAATCCCTCTGGATTACAATACTCAAATCCCCAATTAAGGTCTTCATTGTCATCCCTCTGGATTACTATACTTTAATTTCCAATTAAGATCGTCAGTGTAATCCCTTTTTATTACTATATGTGAGTGCAACTTCTCAGTTAGATGTTATGCATGACGGCAAAATTATAAGGAAACTTAGTATTTCTGTGTGTCAGACGGTATCTCTGAGTTTGTGTGGCACCCTAGCATTAGAGGTCTTAGGAATCATCAAAAACCACTTCAAAGTTTTCCACAATCATGAAATACAATTTTCTGTACAAAAATGAACTACATGTGTCGGCACATACGCTTTTCAGGCTGGCACATGTAACTCAATAATGAAGCCTGTAGCCTCTGTCAAAGTTAGGTCAGCATATAAGCTTTTCAAGCTGGCATATACTGTAACATCAGTTCTATGTGTCGGCACATACGTGTTACAGGCCGGCACATCTACTGTCCTAAATAAGGATGTAGTCACTGTTTGATTTGGGTTGGCACATAGGTTCTTTCAGGTCGATACATGCTGTTATTTTTGAAATTATGTGTCGACACATCCAACCTTTAGGCCGACACATACTATTTAAGTTGGTCAATTTTTTAATTCCTTTTATTCCGAAAATTACCTCTTTGCCACCGATCTTCCAAAACTATAAATACATCATTCATGCTTCATTCCAAACCGATGATACCATAAAATTATCCTGCATTTGGTCATCATCTTCAACCTCCGTCCTATGTCTACACACTGACAAATCACACATAATAATCTTTTGTTGTTGTGCCAGCTAGGCGAAGGCCTGATAAGGTCCAATTGGGTTCTTGTGTAGCCGAGATATTGGGTTGATATTTGTAGGGGACTTCATCCAGAAAAACCGCGGGTTTATCCTCCAAGATCGTGTATAGATTTGGGGGTTTTCGTGCAAGACGTTCAAGATAGGATTGTGACGTTATGAAAGCCTTTGGAGATAAAGTACACAAAGGATCCTTTGGAGATAAAGAATGCAGAGGAAGTAACGGAGAACGACGAATCAAATTGAAGTCTTGTGGAACAGTCAGTGCAATTGATCGTGCGTGAAAGCTTGGAGATAAAGAACGCAAAGGAGTAGCAATATCGATAAGTTAATTGGCATCCATTGTTATCTTGGTCTTTTTCAAGATCAAAAGAAGATAAGGGGTTGAATCAACATCAAAACTGGTGAATTTTGTATGGTTGCTTTTGAACACTTCTCTTGTACATCGACTTTTTGCATATTAAGAAAGTATCCTAATTCCACATTGGAAATTAGGCGCAGACATACCCACATGTGAGGACGAAAGTGGGGAACTGCGTGAACAAATCCTCATGTCGATCTCTCTATTATCTCTTTACTCGTTTGATTTTTCATTACGCAATTTGTCAAATAGCATTGATCAATCGATCGACTCGTAAGAATTTTCCTGTGATCTTTTTGTTTTAACTTGATTGTTGATTAGCTTATAATCACTTTTGATTATAAGTGGTTTTCATATCAACAACAACACAAAGGAAATTCTAAAAATTCACTCGCACACCAAGTGTTTGATAACTTGCATAGTTCAATATTTTTGCTTATTATCATTGGAGATAGCATTACTAGGTCAATTAGTTTAAACGAGTAATAACGTGATACTCAATTAAAGGTTAAATTCGATTATTGTGTTTGTCATTCCATATTTGGCTTTGCATATCCGAGTTCCAATAACTAGGTTCGTATAAACGACTTTTGTCGATCCATACCAAAACCTTATGCGCGCTCTCTTTTTCAAATAACTTTAAAACCCATATTGTATTTGGTGATTTTGGATTGGGTGTCTATTCACCCCCCCCCCCCCTTCTAGACAAGTCGCCATCGTTTAACAAGTGACATCAAGATCCCGGTTTATTCCGTGCTTCGAAACGCTTATTAGAAAATGCCTTACGAACCTAAATGGGGTTATAAAAGAGCTCCAATTTTCACGGGAGAAAACTATAGTTATTGGAAAGCTTGTATGCAAATTCACGTGAAATCTTATGATAAGGGTGTTTCGGAGGTCATTCAAAATGGTCCTATACCGATAACACATCCTGTTGATGGTGTTGATATTCCTAAGCCCGAAGCACTATGGAATGAGGAAGATAATAAGAAGTGGACACACGATTGGAAAGCGAAAAAACATTATCGTATCCGCTCTTGGTGTTGATGAGTTTTATCGCATTTCTCATTGTGTTACCGCTAAGGTTGTGTGGGACTCTCTACAAGTTGCCCATGAGGGAACTAATGAGGCCAAACAAGCCCGAATTAATACACTTAATCAAGAATTCAAACTCTTTCGCATGAATCATGGTGAAACCATTGCTCAAATGAAAAAGCGGTTCTCGCATCTTATTAAAAATTGTTATTTCTACTAACAAGGTTTTGACATGTCTTACTAGGAATTGGCAACCGAAGGTTACGGCCATCAAAGAAGCCAACGATCTTACAACACTTGATCTTACCACCTTGTTCAGAAAGTTAGAAGAACACGAGCAAGAACTAAATTGCTAGGATGTACATGAAAAGAAGCTTGAGCATATTTATGACAATGATGGTAGCAACAAATATGTTTCTGATGACGAAGAGATGAGTTTGTTTGTCAAAAAGTATCATAAATACTTGCAAATGAAATGTGAAAAGGACTTAAATAAAGTGGGTACTAAGTCTAAAAGACAATCTATATCCTCAAGGGAAGATACGTCCAAAAGAAGAAATACAATACATTCATACTCCAACAAAAATGAGAAGAGAAATCAACGTAAACAGCTTGTCACACCTAGGAAGGCCTATGTGGCTTAGGGAAGCGACATTGAATCCTTGAGTGATGAAGAATCTAATGATGATGAAGAATTATCCAACTTCTGTATCTCAACTCACATCAAAAATAGAAAGAAGAAGGAGCACAAACCATCAAAGTATGATGAAGTATGTTTCTCTGGTCATTATTGTGAAGACAAGAAGAAGGATTATGAATTGTCGAGACGTGATGAGATATGTCCCTCTAGTCATCATCAAGGAGGTAAGAAAATTAAGGTAAACTCTTCTCAAAATAAATATGTTGATAAATTGGCTCATTTAGAGTTACTTAATGATTTTGAAGTCTTACACAAAGAAGTTATTGAAGCATTCAAAAAGTTGGCCTCAAATACAAAAATCTTTTCATACTTGAAGGCAAAAATTTCAGAAACGGAAAAGAAAATGGAAGCGTTAAAGGACTCTTTAGTAAATGATCAAAAAGTCAATAATAAAGAAGATGATAATCCATTTAACTTTGGATGTGATACTTGCTATATTTGGCAAAAAAGAGGTTAGGATTCTTGAGGCCAAGTTAATCAAGGCTCAACAACCAAAGATCACCTATGTTATAGATACAACAAAGTTTAACAAACCTTTGAATCCAGTGTATAGTAAGTACAAATTTGTTGAAAAGAAATTGAATAGGAAACATGACATTTCTCGAAATATAACTTGTTACTACTGTTGTATGAAAGGTCATACTATTGCCAAATGCAAACTTAGGAGATTTTCAATCCCTAATGGCATTTCTCAGTGATCACCTAAGTGCAACAATTGTGTTACTCACCCTCAAGGACCCAACAAAGATTGAGTACCTAGTTTATCTTGTTGATTTTGCAGGAAAAAATGTCTTGAGTCTATGAAGAAGTTGTGGAGCTTCATTTACAATAACATCAAGACATTTGCTAGATAACATGTTCAAATCAAATTGACTTGGTGTCAAGAAAAAGGAATGTGTTTTCTAGAAGCATCAACAAAAAAAAACCCATTGGTAAAAGATATTGAGACAACTTAGAAAGGTGAAGATGAATGAAGATATGTTGAAAATATTTTGTTAATGGTACGGTTGGCATTTGTTAAAGCTCTTGTTCTAGAGCATCACTTGAAATGCTCGTTCATACTTCGTTAGTACGGTGAGGTTGTATCGTTTCATTTTCTTTCTAAAAGTAAGCTATGTCTTTTATCCTATTTTATTTAGAGGTATTTCAAATACATGTTGGATGTTATTTGTTATTTGTTCTTGTGTTCACTTTCAAAAATTTCTAATTGAATCTGATTATTTCAATTTACATGCTTATAGTGACCTAGATCAAATTTACATGCTTGTGTCGACATATGATGCAGTCAGGTCGGCCTAAAATGAAGTCATTTAAATTTTGATTATTATGATTCAGTATAGGCCATCACATAAGTCCTATGTGCCGACACATAAATTCATTTTTCAACTCTGTTTCAAAACTGGTTCTGTATGTGCTGGCACAAAAGTCGATTCATGTTACCTTTGATGAGTCTTGCCCAAGTAATGTTGGGAAAGGTATTTCTTTTGATGGTGTAGGTGCATCTACGGAAGACATGCTTAATGAAACTGAAAAAAGGAATGATCAACCTAAAGCGGTGGATATTGAGAAGGAGGAAGATGACAACCATGAAAAGGAAGACGATGAAAGTCAACAAGAGAATGATGGTCTTCCATTGGAGTGAAGAACCTCCAAGGATCATCCAGTTGACAACATTATTGGTGACATCACAAAAGGGTTCTCTAAGCTTATGCAGAGAGAGTTTGAAATGAGTCTCATGGGGGAGTTAAACTACTTTCTTGCACTTTATATTATTGTTCTAACGTTTCATTTTGAGTTTTTAATATCGTGTGAGTGCAACGTTTATCCCATCAAGAGTGAGGTAGTATTGTTTTAATTTCTCCTTGAAAGTAAGACTTTTCTTAATGCATGTTATTTGTTGGTTAAATATGTTTGATATTTTCTCAAATGATGAAAACCATGAATGTTCATTTCCAACAAAAAAAAAATGATTGATAAGCATTGTGTGTTCTCAATGTATATGCTTATAGTGACTTCATTTATCAACTGGTTGCTAAGTTTGTTCTTGATTGTATAAGCATGTGTTTTATTATTATTTCTTCTAGCATGATAATTGGTTGCTATTGTTCTTGTTGTGGATGTGTTATATGTTATGTCATATTTTCACATTGAATTGAGTAGTGGCATGTTCTTGTCGCTATGCTAGGCACATGTGTGTGCGGCATCGGGAGTTTCATTTTGTTGTGTTACATAGTTGTGACGCTATTAGAAGCAACTTGAATAGTTTTCTCTTTGTTGCTGGTTATTTATCAATTTTGCTTCAACACACATATATGGGTATATGTGATTGTTGCTCTTCTGTGCAAAAACGCCTCTGAGTGATATATTACTATTTGTATTGGAATATGATATTTCTCACGATTTGCTTTTCTTCTTTTTGATGTTGTCAAAGGGGGAGAAGAATATGAGAGATGAAGAAGGAAAGCACAAATTCAAGGGGAGCCTTTGATATCAACATCAAATGCCATGTCGCAAGTTTTGCCATCATCAAAAAGGGGGAGTAAACTATAAGAAAACTTAGTATTTTTGTGTGTCGGACGGTATCTTTGAGTTTGTGTGGCACCCTTGCATTATAGGTCTTAGGAATCATCAAAAACCACTTCAAAATTGTCCACAATCATGAAATACAGTTTTCTGTACAAAAATGCACTACATGTGTCGGCATATACGTTTTTCAGGCTGGCACATGTAACTCAATAATGAAGCATGTAGCCTCTGTCAAAGTCAGGTCAGCACATAAGTCTTTCAGGCCGGCACATACTGTAACATCAGTTCTATGTGCCGGCACATACGTGTTTCAGGCCAGCACATCTACTGTCCTAAATAAGGTTGTAGTCTCTGTTTGATTTGGGTCGGCACATAGGTTCTTTTAGATCGACACATGCTGTTATTTTTGACATTATGTGCCGACACATCCAACCTTTAGGCCGACACATACTGTTTAAGTTAGTCAATTTTTTAATTCCTTTTATTCAGAAAATTACCTATTTGCCACCGATCTTCCAAAACTATAAATACATCATTCATGCTTCATTCCAAACCGATGATACCATAAAATTATCCTGCATTTGCTCATCATCTTCAACCTCCGTCCTATGTCTACACACTGACAAATCACACATAATAATCTTTTGTTATTGTGCCAGCTAGGCGAAGGCCTGATAAGGTCCAATTGGGTTCTTGTGTAACCGAGATATTGGGTTGATATTTGTAGGGGTCTTCATCCAGAAAAACCGCGGGTTTGTCCTCCAAGATCGTGTATAGATTTGGGGGTTTTCGTGCAAGACGTTCAAGATAGGATTGTGACGTTGTGAAAGCCTTTAGAGATAAAGTACATAAAGGATCCTTTGGAGATAAAGAACACAGAGGAAGTAACGGAGAACGACGAATCAAATTAAAGTCTTATGGAACAATCGGTGAAATTGATCGTGCGCGACAAATTAATTGGCATCCATTGTTATCTTGGTCTTTTTCAAGATCAAAAGAAGAGAAGTGGTTGAATCAACATCAAAACCAATGAATTTTGTATGGTTTCTTTTGAACACCTCTCTTGTACATCGAATTTTTGCATAATAAGAAAGTATCCTAATTCCACATTGGAAATTAGGCGCAGACGTACCCACATGCAAGGACGAAAGTGAGGAACTGCGTGAACAAATCCTCGTGTTGATCTCTCTATAATCTTTTTAATCGTTTTATTTTTCATTACGCAATTTGTCAAATAGCGTTGATCAATCGATCAACTCGTAAGAATTTTCCTGTGATCTTTTTGTTTTATCGTGATTGTTGATTAGCTTATAATCACTTTTGATTATAAGTGGTTTTCATATCAACAACAACACAAAGGAAATTCTGAAAAATTCGCTCGCACACCAAGTGTTTGATTGCATAGTCCAATATTTTTGCTTATTATCATCGGAGATTTACTAGGTCAATTAGTTTAAACGAGTAATAAAGTGATACTCAATTAATGGTTAAATTCGATTATTATGTTTGCCATTCCATATTTGGCTTTGCATATCTGAGTTCCAATGACTAGGTTCGTATAGACGAATTTTGTCGATCCATAAAAAACACCTTCCGCGTGCTCTCTTTTTCAAATAACTTTAAAACCCAAATTTTATTTGGTGATTTTGGCTTGGGTGTCTATTCACCCCCCACTAGACAAGTCGTCGTCGTCTAACATTATACTCAAATTGCCAATTAAGGATGACCCCTCTGGATTACTATATTAAAAATATGTTTTTAAAATAATTTGAATCATTTTTCATCAGAAAAGGTAAAGTTATGTTATTACCCCAAACCCTTAAGTCATCAAGGATATAGCCAGACAGTTTAACTCAATTTTAGTCTTTTGGCTTAACAACCTTCAACAAATAAAATATTACTTAAAACGTAACCTTATAGTGTCAACAGTGCTCCAAACTCAACTCAAGTGTACCCTATATTCTGATTTCACACTCTAAACAACTCAAAAGCAAATCTGAAAACTCTATAATAACTTTAACTAAATAAAATAGGATCCTTAAACTCATCAGAAAGGTAATGAAATGCCACCACACTCAAAATTGCTCAAAACTTTATACCTAACTTTAAAATTGTCTCAAACTATTAAAGAATAATGATTAGGATTGTATAGAAAAAAGTTACCAAACTATTTTATAAAATTAACTTTTATTAATGATATAGAAAATATCAATTTAAAAAATAGGATCAGACTACTAACATATTATAGAAAAAAAATTCTTTTAACTTATAATATATAAAATGAAAAAATGCATATCAAGTGCTTTCCTAGTTGTTTCTTTTCCCATTGTGGATAACATTTTGACTAATGACAAGTTAGGGTAAAAAGCACATTGAATACATGCGTATTTCAATTTTCCACAACAAAACCATTTTCCACACAAAAAGGTACGGTGATACAAAAAGATTTGAAAATCAAGAATACATAACCAATTTGGCAATGTAAAGTGTTTGGTTTATCAAACTCATTGAGCTATCAAACATACAAAAGTATAAGTTTCTTTAAAATTACATTGTTTTATTGTAATTTTCTCAAGTTCATCTTAATTGAAAAAAACACATAATTTTCTTTAAGCAACACATGGCGGCGTGTGATGAATGACAGAATGAAGCAACCCCCACCACCTTAACATGTGAACGTGACCATGAGAAGCCAAGACAAAAAATTGTAAACCACTCTATGAAAGGGTATTTTCGTCAATTTATTCACAATTATTATTAAAATTAAATCAATATTTTTATTTGGCATGATAAAAAGTTTATTGGAGTTGAAACTCAGAAATTCGTAAAATCAGATCAGGTCATCATTCTGATTCAGAACAAAGATTAAGACTCTGTTTGAGAAGATATTTTTTTGAATTTATAGTTTATGTCTTATAGTTTATAATCTCATATGACAATAAAAAATCTGTTTGATAACGGTATTTTCATCATGAACTTATAGCTTATTTTATTATTTTATAGTTTATTTTTCAGACGCTATTTTAAATAGCGTTTTAGTTTATAGCTTATAACTTATTATTTTTTCTTTCAGTTTTACCCTTATTATTTTAATTAAAATCTACTACAATCCTTTATAATTTATTATAATTCAAAATAAAATAATAATTATTAAATATCTTTTATATCATTTTATTTTATCACCTAAATAAATAACTAATTTTACCAGACACTTCAATTAGATTATCAATTATAAATCATCTGTTATCAGCTATAAACTATAAATTATCAGTCACCAATTATCAGTCATAATTTATCAGTCAACCGCTATTTTTTCAAACAGAACCTAAGATTTGAAAAACATTTTTTTAAAATTATTTACGTATTATTTATTAAAAATATTTTTATATCAACAACAAAAATTAAATTCACGATTTTTTAATATATGAATCAACTCTTTATCGACTTATCAATGGATTTTTGATAAATAAATATTTATTTTCATTATTATTATTATTATTATTGAGTGTACACACGGTACTTCTCTAATTCTCTACCATATACTTAATATATAAACACACACAACTCATCCTCCAACTCATTCCACATTTTATAAATAACACATCAAAAATTCCTCATAGCTCCAAAAACACAACAATGGGTAATAGCTTAAGGTGTTGTTTGGCTTGTGTTCTTCCATGTGGAGCACTAGACTTGATTCGTATAGTTCATTTAAATGGTTATGTAGAAGAGTTTTCACGCCCAATTTCAGCCGGTGAAGTCCTCAAAGCCAATCCAAATCATGTTCTAAGCAAACCAAGCTCCGAAGGCGTTGTTCGCCGGATTCTCATCCTTTCGCCGGAGACCGAGCTCAAGAGAGGAAGCATATACTTCTTGATCCCATCGTCGTCGATACCGGATAAGAAAAGGCGGGTGAGGAGAAGCGTCACCGAAAAAGATCTTGAAAATAAAAAAGAGTTCTCCTCTGATGAGAAGAACAAGAAGTTTGATGATGATTTGTTATCATCGTCGCGAAAGTATTATGAGTCTAAGGAGATGAGAGGCTCGCGGCGAGATCGCCGGCATAGCCGGAGCGGGGTGTGGCAGCCTCATCTTGAAAGCATAACGGAAGATTTGTGTTAGTTTTTTGTTTTGAAAATTTGCCGATGCCGGAATCTGGCTTCATGTAATGGAACCAAAAATGGTTCAATACTTGAGTTATTAAAATTTATAGTTAAATGACTATTTCTCTCTTCTCTTTTTTCTTTCTTTTGAAATTTGTGAGTATTAATTTTGTGAATAAAAATATCAACTAGGTTTCTTGTTTAATTGATCTTTTTATTTTTGTTTTTGAGCATGGATTTATGAAATTCGTATATGCTTTGGTTCATAATTGAAAGAGTGGTGAATTTGAAGAATTCAAATTTATATGTATATTGTTGCATTTCTGTAATATTTTTGTGAATTTTATTGAATATGATATTTTAAACGCAAAAATCAATTCAAAATTTAAATTATTTGAAAATAATTAAATATTAAAAAAATTAGATCAATTGGAAAAAATTAATATTGTTAATTAATACGTCAATAGTATAGTTAGAATCATTACTCACAGTTTTATGTTTAAGTTTTTAATGATTATAATCAAATAAAAAATAAAAAATAATTATATATTAATTATTTTAATATTGAATATTATATTTAACTAAATTAAAGATATATGAACGTTCTTTTTTTTTGTATACTCTTTAATTTTAAATATAAATAAAAGCTAGTTATAAAAGTGAAAATAATTTATCCATATTTTAATAAACTATATAAAAATATTTATTTATTTTTTTAAAAAAAATTGAGATCGGAATCATGGGATGGTGTATTGTTAAGACTTAAGAGTAAATAAGAAGTATGTTTCTTTTCTGATTAAGTGATGAAGAATTTAATTTTATTCCAATACAAAATTAAGATAAGTTTTGTTTTGTCTTTTTACAATTAATAAAATATTATATGTACCCCAAACAGTAACCATATATGCTGGCACCCAATTAATGATCCAAAGGTTAGATCCATATTCCAATGATTAAGATGAGTTTTTATTTTGGATATTTAATTGGAACATGTACGTTAGGCACATATGTCCCCTCGACGAATCTATTAACTCTATAAAAAAATATAAAAAGACTTTGATATATATAAAATATCATTTCAATTACACTATAGCCATGTTTGTTTGATCATGGCCAAAAAGTTATATACATTTGCCACTTTTAGGTGATGAATAGTTGTAATTTGGAAAATAATAGGTCCAATACATTAGAAAAATGAAGAATAATAGTTTGTTGGTGTCAAAAGTCTATGTAAAGCTTAAACAGATAATGAACACATTAAAAAGATTAGATTATGTGATAAATAAGGCTAATAATTGTACGGGAAAGACGTGAAGCCGAAAATAGAAATAACATGGGCATCCCTTAAAATTTATATCTACTTAATATAAAATATTCTAAGATAAATATATAAGGATTCCTTTGTGGTGCTTAAGTGGTTATTAAGACAACAAATTGAATTGAAATATAATAGAATATTGATTCGATAAACATTTATTTTTATTATGAAATATGGAGAAAACTGTTAATTGATTTGATAAAGAGTTGTGAATGACGATTGAAGACATTGTGGTTGGGGAATATTCTTTTTTCGGGGATCTTTAATGTAGAGTGTCTTCTTTACTTATTAGAGTTGGGGGATTGAGTTTGTACTCTGCAGTAGAGGCTGCCTCATACGCTTTTGTGAGTTCTAAGACCCAATTTTAGGTGTAACATGATCATATATTGAGAGGCAGTGAGATAGAGACAGTGGAATATATGGTATGAACCTTGATTTTGATAGAACTTTGGATGGTCTTAGTGTTGTGATTTGAGATTTTGACCTTAGCGGTTTTACTAGAAAGAACATCGTCCCTCTTAAAGCATAACATGTTTTGGTGAGTGTCCTTTTTAGTTAAAGTGTTCAGAACATAGATGCAAAGTTTGACATGACCACAAGACAGAAAACAATTTTTGGTTGTTTGCAAGCAACACATGCTCAAGGTGTTCTCTTTGTTATCCCTATTGACGGTCTAGGCCTGTTGAGAATAATAAAGTCAAGTGTGAGTTGGAGTTTCACATTGGTTATAAATGTGAAGACTTGAGCATTTATAAAGTTTTGGGTGAATATGTGGTGTCTCTCTTACTTGTGTGTTGCTCTTGGTCCAATGTTGATACTCCTCTTCATGACCCAACAAGGCCAACATATGTTCTCGGTAGAGTAGCGTACCATCCTGAAATATCGGCTTATGATCCCTTATTTCATGTTGATTAGGTTTGCCCTGTTTGCTGTAAGGCATGCTTAAATACATTTAGGGAACATACTATTTATTGCAAAGGAACTTCTATGATTCAAATACTGGCATGACTTTGTTAAAGATGTCTTATTTGATATTTTTAGGCATACATGGGTATCTATGAAGAAATAGACGCCTGTGAATTTCTTGACTGACCCACAGGAGGGGAGATTGACTCTTAGGTCAGCAAATGTTTTGATGTAAGGGTGGGTATGAGGGAAACTTGACTAGGGTTTCCCCACTGATGAGACTAAGGACTTGACGTTTTACTGTGGGACAGACATCTCTTAAAGTCGCTCCATGTAAAGTGGTCAAACATGAGAAAACGTGTTCAAATAATCAACATGCTTTCATACCATTTTCCTTTGAAGCTTTTGGTTTTCTAGCACCAAAAGCACTGAATCTTATACAAAGAGTGTAAAGGCTCATGCATAACAATGTTGTGTCACTTAAGACAATGCATGTAGTTTTTAAGAGAATTAATTTTGCAATCCAAAAAGGAGGTCATGGCACAACTTATTGTCCGTTTGCCAGCTATTTATGTATATATATATCATCAGGATCTGTTGATACCAGGGGTAAGTCTAAAAGTCTTACTAGATTTCTCAACTGTTAATATGAATAAATCAAACGGTTATATAAGTATCCTACTTTTTAGGAAAAATAAATGAGCATGTATTTTTTTTTATGTTATTTTATATGACCGTTTGAGTCAATCCTATTAACGGTTGAGATTTGGTGTAAGTCTTTTAGACTTATATACATATATATATATATATATATATATATATATATATATATATATATATGTGTGTGTGTGTGTGTGTGTGTGTATGTGTGTGTGTGTGTGTGTGTGTGTCAGGATCAAATGGCACTATGGTGTCAAACTTAGTAATATTCACCTTCGATAACTCTTTACCGCATATTCGTATAACAAAATACATCATAGGATTGAAAGCTATTATCATATAGATCATGTCTATAAAATTTAACATCAATCGAAAATCATTTTGATATGTCAACGAGATGCATAAAAATTAACGTTTTTCAAAACTTCAACAAGGTCGTTAATTTTGATCATTCTCTTTAAGATATCAATGATTTTCGATTGGTGTTAAATTTTAGAGACATGATCTATATGATAATAGCTTTCAATCCATCGATGCATTTTGTTATATAGATATCCAGTAAAGAGTTATCAGAGGTGTCATGTTACTAAGTTTGACACGTTGGTGTCATTTGATCTACACACACGCGCACACGTACACCTGCACACACACGCACACACAAACACATGCACATGTACACGCACATACGTACACACACATACACATACACACACTCACGCATGCACACACACACACTCACACACTCACTCACGTATGCACACACACACACACACACTCGCACACACGTACGCACGCACATATGCACCCACCCACCCACATCCCAGAATTTCATGAGGCCGAGTTCTTGGAAAATCGAGTACGAGGATACAAGTAAGTCGGGTAGTCATAGTTTTACATAGGTCGGAATCTAGTTGGAGCAATAAAGTAAGCACATCAGAGAATACCTCATGACAACACGGACAGATGGACAATTCGTATCCGACTTCACTGCTAGGATGTCATATGAACATTCACAAGAGACGATAACGAAATTCCTTATGATTGCATGGGAGTTACAGAAATTGATGGAAAAGACGTTATTTAGTAAATACAGAGGACAATGGATGTTATTTGGTGCCACCTTAATGAGGGATGTGAAGGGACATGCATTGAAGAATCATTGATAAGTAGAGCAATATAAAAAGGAGATTCCTATATGAAGAAAAGACAACTGTTAAAAAACCCTCCTAATCGTATAGGACGATTGCAGTCTCTCTTAACTAGCTTCAGGGAGATTTCTCCAAATAGTGTTTAACAAGAACATTTGGTGCCCACCGTGGGGCCTCAGTAAAACTTTTCCAGACCTCATATGAAACACATACATTGCATAACATCAATACTATGTATGGACCTTCTTCTAGTAGGAGCGAGAAACAACCTCCCCCAGACATGGCTCGTCTTCTGGAAATTGTGGATAACCAGCATCAGCAGAATGAATCTCTGCCAAAAAGTGTTCACACTTTGCAACAATCATAAAGTATGAAGGAGGGGGAGAATGAGGAAGAGCTCATTGATCCTCAACCTCTTTCAGAAATGGTTTGGAATGATCAAGTTCTAGAGAATTTCAATCCACCACCTTTGCCATCTTTTGATGGCAAAAGTGATCCTTAGGAACACATAATATCACTTAACAATCAAATTTTAATTGTCGGGGCTTCCAAGGCCTTGAAATGCAAACTCATAGAAGGAACCTTCAAAGATGCAACCTTACATTGGTATATGAGTCTGCCTAAATTCTCAATTACCTGTTTGTAGCTCCGGTTTTGTGACGCGACCACTGCCGCATTTAGTGCTACTTTCTAATTTCTAATATTTATCCTGTGATGCTTAAAAGGAAGGGGAAGATATCATAAACTAACCCTGCTCGCAAATGTTTTCCTTACAAATGCTTAGAGATCTGGAATCGGGGGTTGGTTATAGTGAGGGAAGCTATTAACACCCTGAGTATCTATAGTAATCTATAGGAACCTTTATTTGCATATATTTCTACTGTTGAATCACTCGGTTGCCTAAGTTTGTTTGCTGTTGATTGGGAAAGTTTCTCCTTTGTGAAAGCTGTGGAAATGTTTTTGTTGTTTTTGGGAAGGTATTTGACCTAAGGTTTTTTATTAGTGCGCTCGCTAAGATTTTGCAATCTTATGCCTACGTATTCCCATAAAGAGACTTGGGGAAATCAGAGCGTTCGTAGTTCCTCCTATTCTATGGGAGGAAAAAAGTTTGTTTTGTATCTTGTTTAAAGCCCAAGATGATGAAGCTAAAAGAGTGTTTGAAATATTTGACAAATTGTCATCTTTAAGGGAGATATCTCATATATTCACTGCAATCAATTGAGACTGATGTCATAAGGGAAAGAGCTTTAAACTTATTGTGTTAAGCAATGCCACTTTTTCCTTTATGAATTCTTTACACACTAAAAGAGGGACCTTAACTTGGATATAGAGTCAACAAGTGTGCCACTTACATCAGTTAGATGAAAGTAAAGTTTTTGAACCATGATAAAGGAAGGACTCCAGCTTGGATATTGAATCAACAAGTGTGCCACTTACAACAATTATCTAGAAAACAATTTTTGATTGATTGTTTGACTTGAATTGTAGTGATTGGAGGATATATCTTCCTACAGAGATGGTTCAAGGTCTCATCTGTGAGGAGATGGATTTATTTAGGTGTCTTGATTGAAGCCCAAGATATGAAGCTGAAAAAAAAAGATTAACTCAACTAGGGAGTTTTATCTGTCTTGTACAAAGCCCAAGATTGAGGCTGGAGAAAATATTTGTCTAAAAGCTCAGGAGAAGGCTAATGACTATTGAGGAAGTTTGAAATGACTGACTCAATATTGACGATTTGACTCACTCTTTTGGGGATTTTTATTTGTATCCTGTTCAAAGTGCAGGATGAATGAGGCTAAAATATTTATTTGTATCTTGTACAAAGCCCAGGATGGTGAGGCTAAAAGATTTATTATGTCCTGTACAAAGCCCGGGATGGTGAGGCTAAAAGATTTATTGATTTTTTAAGAAGCCTAAGGGTCCTTGTATGAAGCCTAAGAGGAAGCTATGATGCTTGGATAAAGCCCAAGAGGAGGTTGTGAGATTGAATGAGACATTCTAAGTCTCCTTGTATGAAGCCCAATAGGAGGTTATCTTCTGGGGAGATTCTTTGTATGATGCCCAAGAAGAGGCAATGATGCTTGTATAAGGCCCAAGAGGAGGCCAGAGAACTAGTTGTTTGAACTAAGTTGTGATTGAAGGGATCCTATTGTTTGACCTATGTCTAAACTGAGGATGATATAAATGTCAAGAGAAACTTAATAAAAATATGAATAAACATAATTGAAGATTCAAGTATAGACATTGATATGACATGTTTTAATACATGGGAGGTTTGGCACCTCTAGGGTTTGTGAATGTGTTATTTGTGTGTTTTATTCTATTCACAAAGGTGTTGGGTCTTACACTCTAAGCAGAGGCCCAAGATTTTTAGATTTGAATGCCACTAGGGTTGTGTTTGATGAGAGTTGAAGATTGAGATTTATAAGATTGAAAGCTTGAGAAATTGAAGAAAGTTTTGAGGGGGAGAGAGGGGACTTACACTCTAATAGAGGCCCAGGTGATTGTTTGTATCCTGTATAAAGCCCATGATGAATGAGGCTAAAATATTTTCTATTTACTAAAGGGTGTTGGGTCTTACACTCTAAGCAGAGGCCCAAAATTATTTAAAACAATGTTTATATACAGAGGGATTGGACTTACACTCCTAACAGAGGCCCAAAGATTGTTATGAAAACAGTGATCGCACCGTGATTTTGAAAAGCACAATGGGACTTATACTATAGCAGAGGCCCAGATGATTTGTTTATTTACAGAGAGGGTTGGGTCTTTCACTCTAATAGAGGCTCAAGATGTTGTTATGAAGTTTGAAAGATTGAATCAAAGTAAAAACCCTAATTTCATTTTTCAAGATATTTTAAAAATAAAATCAATTAAAAAAATGGTATAATTATCAAATGAATCCATTAACCATGTCATGAACAATGATTAAGGTTTATAAAAAGATGTTTTTATTCACATGAATATTTGAAATCAATTTGGATTAAGAAAATTCAAGAAAATAAATTATTTTAAAATATTCAAAACAATTTAAAATAATATTTTTAAATATATTAAAAAATAAATCAAATAAAAAATATTTTTGATTTTTTTTTGTGACTAAAGTATTTAAATATGTGAATGATATTTGTTCAAAAAGTCATTTGAAAATAATTAAAATTGAATATAGAAATTAATTTTTGAAAATAATTATGAAAAATAAGAAAATATAAATATATTCAAAAATTTGAAAAATGGCGCCAAGAACACCATCTTCTTCCTCGTGCCACCCAGATTTGCAAAATCTCTCCTATCTCACTCAATTCGTGATGAAATTGCACGATGTAAACATGAAAATTACTCGCTTTTGAAAAAGGAACACGATGGTACCATTTTATTTAATTTATTTTAAGTGTGGAGTGAATTATCATTGTATGAACATAGAAACCCTAGAATTTTCAAAAACTAATATGAAATTCCATACACGAATGACAAATAGCAATTTATTGAGGGTTAATGATATATGAGCATCAAGAAACATGTTGGTAACTTGAAATAACATTTATGATGCATGATTCATGGAGTTTGAAAAGTCCAGGCTTACCTTGCAAGAGGAATTCGAATCCTCAGTTGTAGGTGTTACCGAAGTGTTTTGATGATCTGGACAGCTTCCCTGGACCTCAAGGAGTGTGTTGATGTGCTTGGAATGGATTGAAACCTTCTGGATTGATGAGCTCGAATCCAACTGCAACTTTCTTGGAAGGAACTATGATCTTGATGAATTTGATGTTACAGATGATGTTTAAGTGTTTGGATCATTCATATATGATGTATATGAGGTGTTTGGATCATTAGTTTGGATGGAATTTCTCTGGTTTGAGAAACTCGATTTCCACTCTTTGAAAATTGGAACTTTGATATGAAAGAGTGAAAGTGAGAAAACAATGCTTAGAAATGTTTTGGTGTGTTTGAAATGATCAGAAATGATCCCTATTTATAGGATATCAAGTTTGTTTTGGGAGGAATAGTGTTGGATGAGGGATCACTCTATTATCCAATGGATATAGCTAGGTAGCCTTTAACTTAAACGCCAAGGTACCAAAGTCTTCTTTGGCCTAACTCCTATCTTGATTCCAATAACATTTGCATGTTTGAACACTCATGTTTCTTGACTCGTTTTGACTGGTGTGGCTTATCTCTTGTTAATTCAATGTTCCACATTAAAGCTTACAAACAAAACTTAAGTTCTATAGCTAGCAATGATGTTTCATGACTTTCAAAGGGCTGGATTCTTGACTTATGGCTTAAACTTGCAGGTTCTCCTTGATTAGCTAAGATTCTTGTTGAATTGGATAAGGATTAGTCTTGCCTAGTCACTCAAAGTTTGGCTAAAAATCATGGGATGCAAGTTATGCACCAATGCTGCCTAGAAAAATCAGTTTGTATCAAGGCATGTTGTGAGGTTCATAACTTCTTGCTCAAGTTGAGTTAAAGGATGTTCTAGTACTTTTTGGAAAGCTGGCATGATGTTCTACAACATTGATGTTTTCATTTGGTCTTGAATCTTCTTGGATCATGGTGAAAAATGTATTCGAAGTTGGCTAAAACATGAAACAGATTCTGCCTAAAAAATTCTAAGTGTCAAATTTCAAAATACCATGAAACCCTAACTTCATGGCCTTATATCTCAAAATCTATGCTTTTTTGGGGGATGGTTCAGCCCAACAATCTTGTTGTATGGAAGAAGATCTATCATTTGAGCTTTGGAGTGCAAAAAATGGTCACTTGGATCACAAGTTATGGCCTTGCAAAGTTAGGAAAAAATCATGTTTTTTCATAACTTAGTGAAAATTTCCATTCCTCCAATTTTACTTCTTTTGCAAGTAACCTTGATTTCTTAATCATTCCTTGATTAAATACAACTATGGATCATGTTTTCTTGAATAATTGTCCTTGATGATCAATTTTGCTCAAAAGGTCAAACTTTGACTTTGTGTATCAGATGAATTTTGTGCAGAGAAACCCTAATTCTTGATTTTCAATGAATGAATATCCCAAGGTGATTTTAAACTTATGAATGGACTTCAAGGGTATATTTGAGTTTCTTGAATCATATCCCAAGGTTGGAGAACATATATTGGCTAAAAGTCAAAGATATGGTATACTTTTCATCAAAATCCTAGTTTATGGCTCAAATGGATTTGAATTCTTGCATTGTCTATGAATCACGTTTCTTTGAATTAATTTAATCATATGAATGGACTAATATGATGCATTTGAGGTTCTTGAAACATATTTTGAGGTCTTGGACCATGCCTTACTCCAGAAGTCATCTCAGGGATTGGATTAGGTTAAAACCCTAATTTTGGTGCATTGAGGGTCTTGTGGTTTTGATGAGCTTGTCATGATGCAATTTTGTACTTGATTATTGATGAGTGAAAGTTATTGATCTTCATGGATGATATAGAGACTTGTGGTGTTGAATATGATACTTATCCCTTGATAACTCATCTGCTGGAGCTGTAGGAAGATCACCTAACTTGTGAAGCAAGTAAGCACACATATCTTGTACTTGTGATGGGTTAGTGATGCATGGAAGGATGTTCATATAATATTCAAATGATATGGAATCTTAGGGTCAAAATTTAGGGTATGACAGATGCCCCTATTTAATCTTCTTGGACCTAAATGATGCATGATGAAAATATTTAGACATTCAAGGTAAAATAGGATTAAATATCAGAATACCCAAAATTTTGACTGTGGATATAGATTACATGATAACTTGAATAGTGACAAATTCCCAATGTAGGAACATGTTTATCCATCTCTTCTTTACTAAGTAATTTTACTTAGAAAAGGTGAAGCTTCCCCTTGATCCTGGTCTTCAGCCATGGAACTAGTCTTAGTTTCTTGAAATAACTTCCCCTCGATCCTGGTCTTCGGCCATGGAACTAGTCTTAGTTTCTTCTTATCAAGTCTTTCTCTTGACAAGGTTTAGGCAGACAGACTGTAAGGGTCTTTATCAAAATTCTTGCCGGAATTCATTCGCAGAGAAGCCATTTGATGGAAGTACGCTTCATCATACTTTTCTTCGAGACTCTTTCGAAGAGATGCCATAGGATGAGCAAAGACCTGGTAGCAGACTTACTGGGGAATTCCACAACCTGTAATGTAGAGGTTCGCAAACTTCTCTGTTGAGATGCCATTTGCTTGGGGAGATTTCATCATACTTCCTTTCGAGACTTCTCCAGAGAGATGCCATGTGATGTAGGACAATTTTGAGGTGCTGATGACTTTGTTGAAAGAGGGACAAACTCTCGGGAAGAGATTTCCATTTGTCGACCCACTGGGAATTTTTGGGACAAGAACAAGCTTCTTCAGAGATTGCCACTTGTTTTGTCAGGCGTAGATTCCAATGAGGGATAAACTTATCTTTGATGGAAATAGATAACCTGTTCTAAAAGAGACTGTCATTTGTCTATTGGTAGATACTTCTTAAGAGATATGATGTCCTTGCTACCAAGAGACTTTGCTGAAAGGTTTTCCCCGGGGATTTTCCTTTATCCGGGAAAGCAAATTGTGTCTTTACTGGGGAAGAGTAAGATTTCATTGGATGTCCTTCTCCCTTAGAGGTTCAAGTTATTAAAATGGTCAAGGATCGATTTTAATCGAGAGAGACTATTTAAAAGAAGATACTTCCAGATAAGTTATGAACTCAAACGGGGAATTTCATCCTATCCAAAAGCAGAAAGGAGAACTAAAGTGAAACTTCCACGAGAATCAAACTAAGTGGGGATTTAGAAAGAATGTACATTTCCTGCTTAAAGTTGACAACTCTGTTGAAGAGAGGAAAAATCACTTGGGGATAAACACAACCAAAGTGAATGACGCAACTTATGCATTATGATTATGAATATGAATTGATTGTGCATGATATATGAATGAATGTTATGCTTATGCTGACAAAACAGACACAACACACAAACTAGTGATGAAGAAAACCAGACACTCGACCTGTTTGGGGAATAGAGGTATCAATGATGTTTTTAATGGTAAAACCCTGTCAGGGAAAAGAATTAGATCATTCCTTAATTCCTAGAGGTAGCACTTTACTTGGGGGGAAAGGGATCAAATCTTCATCCTGATTCCAACATTCATTTGGTAGAAGAAATGGAACTCGACCCTTACCGGGGATGAATAAGATGTCCAATCTTATCTATTTGAGCTAATGATCCGCCACTCGGGGATATTTGCGAGATTGATTGCAAGAGCATTTGATTTTGCATTTCGAGGTTTTAATCACTCTTGGAGAAGTTGTTGTTATTCCTTATTATGCTCATAAATCAAAGGAAACTGCCATCTTTATTTTAAAAGAAAAAGTAAATTCATTTTTTTTCAAGAATGGAAATCAAATAAAATGTCATTTTGCAAGGCAGAATAAAAGTGAGAATTGCAACCAAAAGGCACAGGGGCTCAAATTTTCATTACTAGGATGGTAATCAGCCAAATGTGTGATTCCATAGAGCATTACAAAGTAAGAAAAATGGTAATTTAAAGGGAAATGGCTACATTGAAACAGAATGACCATTATCCTTCTAACAACTTTGAATTCCCAGTATTCTTGAACTTCCGTTGAAAGTGACTTGCTTTAAAATTCTTTGATACATGACGTTCCCTGTGATGATCCAATCCTTTTGGATGCAGCTACTTGCCATAAATCCCTAAATTTTGCCTAGATTTCCTTTTTAGGTTTTCAATCTATCAGGGTGATTATTTTCTATTTATGTCTCGAATTTTTTCTTGGACCGCCCTTTCAGGTTTTCAATCCACCGAGACGTTTTTTTTGCCTAAGCCGCCCTTTCGGGTTTTCAACTTAGCGAGCTAGTTTTTTTTTTGTTTTTAGGCGAAGTATTTCTTGACTGCATCAACATTTGTAGGTAGAGTGAACTCTTCACCATCCATAGTTGTGAGTTTTAAGGCACCACCTGAGAAGGTTTTCTTAACAACATATGGGCCATCATAATTCGGAGTCCATTTGCCCCTGGAGTCGGTGAAGAAAGATTGGATCTTTTTGAGCACGAGGTCGCCTTCTCTAAATACCCGAGGTCGTACCTTTTTGTCAAAAGATTTCTTCATCCTTTATTGATTTAACTGACCATGGCATAAAGCCGTCATTCTTTTTTCTTCGATTAGAGTCAGTTCATAGTATCTACTTTGACACTAATCAGCTTCTGTTAGCTTAGCTTCCATCAATACTCTCATTGACGGGATCTCAACCTCTATGGGGAGCACTGATTCCATGCCATATACTAGAGAGAAATGGGTTGCCCATGTTGAAGTGCAGACGGATGTGCGATAACCGTGAAGAGCAATTGGGAGCATTTCGTGCCAATCCTTGTAAGTCACGACCATCTTCTGAATGATTTTCTTAATGTTTTTGTTAGCTACTTCAACTGCTCCATTCATCTTAGGCCGGTAGGGGGACGAATTATGGTGTTCGATTTTGAATTCAATACATAATTCTTTCATCATCTTGTTATTTAGGTTCGATCCATTATCAGTAATGATCTGGCTGGGAACACCATAACGGAAGATGAGGTTATTTTTGATAAATCGGACCACCACTTGTCTGGTTACACTGGCGTATGATGCTGCTTCGACCCACTTGGTGAAATAATCAATAGCGACAAAGATGAAGCGATGTGCGTTTGAAGCTTTGGGTTCAATCATGCCAATCAAGTTGATTCCCCATATGGAAAAAAAGCCATGGAGAAGAGAGAATTTTGAGAAAAGTCGGAGACACCTGAATCTTGTCGGCGTAAATTTTACATTTGTGATATTTCCTCATGTACTTGTATCGGATTCCATTGTCAACCAATAATATCCTGCTCATAGAATTTTTCTTGACATTGTATGTCCATTGGCATGAGTGCCAAAGGATCATTCGTGAATCTCTTTCATTAGCATGTTTGCTTCATGTCTATCCACACATCTGAGCAAAACCATGTCAAAATTTCTTCTGTAAAGTACATCATTGTTCAGGAAGAAATTTCCAGCCAGTCTTCTGAGAGTCCTCCTATCTTTTCTTGATGCCCCATGCGGGTATTCTTGTCTTTAAAGGAAGCATTTGATATCATGATACCATGATTTATCATCTATGACTACTTCAATTGCAAATATGTAAGCGGGCCTATCAAGGCGCATTATGTCAATCTTGGGTACGTCGTTCCATTGATTCACACTTAATCATGGAGGATAGAGTAGCTAGTGCGTCATCCATGTTGTTCTCTTCATGAGGAATGTGATGAAAATCAATTTTGTTGAAGAAAGGTAACAACCTTCTTACATAGTCTTTGTAAGGAATTAATCCAGTCTAGCATGTGTCCCACTCTCCTTTGATCTGATTTATAACCAAAGCTGAGTCTTCGTACACATCCAAGTTCTTTATCCTTAAGTCGATAGCTTCTTCGAGACCCATGATGCAAGCTTCATACTCGGCCTCGTTGTTTGTACATTTGAATGCCAATCTGGCGGTGAAAGGAATATGGGTACCCTGTGGTGTAACAATGATTGCCTCAATTCCGTTTCCATAAGCGTTGACAGCTCCGTCGAATATTAATCCCTATTAAGGTCCTGGCTCTGGCCCTTCGCCTGGTAGCGGTTCATCGCAGTCTTTCATCTTTAGATACATCACATCCTCATCTGGGAAGTCAAATCAGATTGATTCATTATCGCCAATCGGTTGGTGAGCCAGATGATCAGCTAGAATACTTCTTTTGACAGCTTTCTGAGTATGATACTCGATGGCGTATTCTGATAGCAACATCTGCCATCAGGCAATTCTTCCAGTTAAAGCAGGCTTCTCGAAGACAAACTTGAACGGATCCATTTCAGAGATTAACCAAGTGGTATGACAAATCATGTATTGGCGAAGACGTTTAACAACCTAAGCTAAAGCGCAACAGGTTTTCTCGAGCATAGTGTATCGAGTTTCACAGTCTGTAAATCTCTTGCTCAAGTAGTAAATGGCGTATTCTTTTCTTCTTGTTTCGTCTTGTTGACCCAACACACAACCCATGGAATCTTCTAGGACTGTTAAGTAGATGATCAGGGGTCTTCCTTCTACCAGAGGAGACAAAATAGGTGGGTTCAGCAAGTATTCTTTGATACTTTCAAAAGCCTTCTGGCAATCTTTTGTCCATACACATCCTTGGTCCTTTCGGAGGAGCTTGAAAATTGGTGCGCAAGTTGCCATCATGAGAAATATGAACCTTGAGATGTAATTTAGGCGCCCCAAAAATCCTCTTACTTGTTTTTCTGTTCTGGGTGAAGGCATTTCTTGAATGGACTTGACTTTGTCAGGATCAACTTCAATTCCTTTCTGGCAGACGATGAATCCCAAAAGCTTTCCTGAGCGAACACCAAATGTACTGTTGAGATTCAAGCGGAGTTTGTATTTTCTCAGACGCTCGAATAATTTTGACAAATTTTCCACTTGTTCTTCTCCTGTCTCAAACTTGGCAATCATGTCATCCACATACACTTCAATTTCTTTGTGCATCATGTCATGAAACAGAGTTGTCATTGCCCTTTGATAAGTCGCGCCCACATTTTCTAATCCAAACGGCATCACTTTGTAGCAAAAGGTTACCCATGGCGTAATGAATAAGATTTTTTTCTTGTCTTCTGGCGCCATTTTAATTTGATTATAGCCTGAAAATTCGTCCATGAAGGAAAAGACTTTGAATTTAGCAGTGCCATCGACTAACATGTCAATGTGTGGTAAGGGAAGTCATCCTTTGAACTTGCTTATTTAAATCCATATAGTCTACACGAATTCTGACTTTTCCGTCCTTCTTGGGAACTGGCACTATGTTGGCTAGCCACTGAGGATATTCTGAAGTGGCAAGGAAGCCTACATCGACCTGCTTTTGGACTTCTTCTTTGATTTTGATGGCCATATTTGGATGAGTCCTTCTCAGCTTTTGTTTGACTGGCGGACATTCTGGCTTTCATGGCAAATGATGTTCCCCAATGTTGGTATCCAACCCTGGCATCTCTTGGTAGGACCAAGCAAACATATCTGGAAATTCTTTGAGGAGCTGTACCAAACTCTTTCTGACATTTGAACTGAGCAGAGCTCTGATTTTAACTTCTTTTCTTTCTCCTTCTAAACCCAAATTAATTGTTTCCAACGGATCTTCATGGGGTTTATGGACTTTTCCTCTTGTTTGAGTAGTCGGGAGATCTCATCTGGAATTTCCTCGTCCTCTTCTTCTTCGACTTCGAATACCGGGAACTCAAAGTTGGGAGAAGGCATTAGATCATATGTTTCAACGGGGGTTTTAAACAATTAATCTACATAATGTGATTGATGATTTTTTTTTAATAAAAGATAGCTAAAATGAAAAAAGTGGTGTGCAGTGTATTTTGAAAACGTTTTCTATTTTCGTCTGTTTTAGGATTACCATTTTCTGAAAAAGCAAAAAGTGAAAACAACAATAAATAAGGGAATTTGGAATTACATCTTTATTTATGATTTTTCAATTCTTGAAACACAAGCTCTATAAAACAAAAATCATCTGCCTTGGGCAAGGCAGAGAGGATATACTTACAGGAAATGATGCCCTATAAAACATCTTTTCACCCGGGCGAAGTGAGAGGTCAAAATAAAGACAAGACAGTTACTTTGAGATGTGAACAATATTCGGGACATCAATAGCTATCCAATTGTGATGAACTCTTATGTGGATTACAAAGTTTGGTATTTTCCTTTCGAGATTGTCTTCAGCAATGGCGCTGACTTCTGGAGGAGTCAGATCACTAGAGTCTTTTTCCCATGCAAAGTTATTAGCAGAGAAATTTTCTGTTGCCTTTTCACATGCATCTTCTTGATCAGGAGGATCTCCCCATCCAGTGGGCTGAATGTCTTCAATCATGACGCGAGAGCTTTCAGGAGAAGTATACTTGACCAGAAAGTTAAACTTTCTGCTTGGTTGTCCCAAGGTATCCCAAGTTTCTGAGGGATTTTGTTCCTCGATGACATTGATTTCAGGCAGTGCAAAATTGATATATTCCTATCCATCAATTCTTGCGACTTCATTGAGACGGTGTTTGATATGCTCGGGATTTTCTAAGTAAGGCCTCCATGCTTCTGAAGGAATAGATGAATCCTTTTCAGAGTTATCTGGAAAATATGCATTCTCGGACTGGCCTTGATGTCCTAGATTTTCCATGTAAGGCTCCCAAATGGGTAAATCATCCATGGGATCATCCGAGTTGTAGTCAAAGTTGTCTTTCATCAGAGTATCAGTTTCTAATGAATTGGGAGGAGCATAACATCCTTCAATACCATGATCTCCGTAGATCATCTCAACATCTGATTTTGGTATATATCTGGGGTTTTGCTGGGGACGGTAAAATGGCATGTACGTTTCTTCATGTGATATGTATCCTTCATCGTTGAGGTATGACTTCCATTCTCCTTCTAGATCGGGAGAATTATCTCTGAAGTCATCTCCCTCGATGGTGTGGACCTCTTGGGAAGTAGGATGGAGGAAACCTCCGTTGTGGAAGAAATCTTGAATAGGTCGAGTGCACTCGTCCTTCTTTGTAGTCTTGGTAATTGCTGGTGTAAATTTGAGACCTTTTCTTGTTCTGTTATTGATAGGAATCACAATTTGTCCTCATCCTTTAGTGATACCGTTTACCACTATTCGAACAACGTCTTGATATGAGGAAATGAATGTTCCTTTTTCTTGATTGCCTTCATTACTTACAAAAAGCGCCTGGAATTGAGCCCCAACAACCTCTTCTGGTTCCAAATAGGGGAATGATGATAGATTGCTCACAATTAAAGCCTGTTCTGGGCATACTGTGACCAACTTGTTGTTTTTTACAAACTTCAGCTTCTGGTGAAGTGTTGAGGTGACTGCCTCTGCTTCATGTATCCAAGGTCGTCCCAATAAACAATTGTATGCCGCTCAGATATCCATGACTTGGAAGGTGTGGGGACCAATGGTCATGGGAAGGTCTACTTCGCCAATAACTGTTTTCCTGGATCCGTCAAAAGCTTTGACTATGATTTCGCTGCCTCTCATTAGGGTTCCTTGAAAGGATAGTCGCTCAAGATTTGATTTTGGCATGACATTTAGGGATGAGCCAGTGTCTACCAATACGCTTACCAGGGCATCAATCTCGTAGCTAATTGTGATAATAAGTGTCATGTTATGATTTTTTCCTTCCTCCAGGAGATCTTCATCACTGAAACCTAGGTTGTTACAAGAAGTGATGTTAGAAATGATATTATGAAATTGATCCACCGTTACGTCTTGTTCGACGAAGGCTTGTTCTAAAACCTTTTGTAAAGCTTCTCTGTGAGCTTTCGAACTCAGTAGAAGGGATAATACAGATATCCGAGAAGGAGTATGCAAAAACTGATCCACAATGTTGTATTCACTCTTCTAGATTAGCTTCAAAATTTCATCATTATTTTTCACCTGATCTGTACCACTTGTCTGGCCAATCTATTTATCAAGAACTTCAACTTGAAGTTCTTTTTCTTTTGTGGGCTCTTCTATTCCTTTGTTGAAGATTTGACCACTTTGGGTAACACGGCTTATGTCAGCGATGTTGACAATGGATGGCAGCGGGACTTCCTTTGCGTCCTCCATCATGGTGGCACCATATTTGTAAGGAATGGCTTTTTCTAATTCGTATGGCACCGGGTCTAGAAAGTAGATAACCAAAGGAGCTGTGTGACTTTAACGACTATCATATGCAATCTCTATTGGTTCCAACTTGGGGATATCGAGAATTTTTCCACTGTCGAAAGGGATCTCCAAACGCTTCGGTTCACTGAGCAGAGGAATTATTGTGAAGACATCTCCATTAATTTCGTAATTAATGGATTCTCTTTCATTGAAGACTGTGATGGTCCTTTGGTCTAACAGTCCTTGAACCTCATTTCGGATGCGGAGGCAACCATGTTGGCTTCTACGGCATTTTCTGCAAGCTGAGTGATCATGGTGCTATGTACCAAAGTAGTTAAGTCCACACAAGCTTTTTTGAAATTTGACCAATGATGTTTCAATGTCTTTGACATCATGAACTGCATAGTGCCCTGGGAAATCTTGTACCATATTGATTAATTGGTGATTTCCCATTCTATTTGGTAAGAACTTTCTTCGGTCTACCTGATTCTGGAGAGCTGCTCGTACAAGGTAGCATCCTTGGTCATTTTCTGAGCATATCCCGCAGCGCTCATAATTGTGGGGTGGTACTCGACCATATCCACTCTATATGCAATGCATTTTTACCAGATCTATTTCTAATAAGCAAATGTCACAGCTTCCGTATCTGCTAGGGCCTTCATCAGCTATGTCATGTTGATGATTTTCTGTGTTCTAGTATATCGGGAACCACCTGTGATCTAATAAGTGTTGAAGAGTTCATTGTACGAGTGCACAACTTTGATCATTCTTAGAGCAGACTTTACAATCCTGATAATTGTGTAATTCTAAAAAGCCAAGTCGAACCTGCTTGGCGTGTAATTCTACCAAACTTGTGTTTATCAGGAGAATGTAGAAGATTTGAACTCTATTTGGACGTTCATCAATCATGTTGATCTGATGATCGTTCCTTCCATGGTAGTCTTGGATCCACCCTAGATCCATTTGACGTTGGAGAGCTGCTTGCACAAAGGGACATCCTTGATTATCTTTTGAACAAATTGGGCAAGCGTTGTAGTCGTGCACTGGCAGATTGTAATGTTGACTTTGTCTGGAGTGCATCGCCACCAGATTCACATTCATTGCGCGAATGTCAAAATTCTGAATGATACCGGTACACTTGTGAACTAGGTTTACCCCATGGATTCTGTGTTCTTGGATCCAACCCAGATCCATTTGTTTTTAAAGGACTGCATGTACAATGCTGCACCCTTGGTTGTCTTTGGAACAAGTATTACACTAATGATAGTTGTGAGGTGGCACATGGTTGTACCCACTTTGTCTGCAATGCATCTTTACCAGATTTGTTCCTAGTAAGCACACATCGTGAATCTGATAACTATTGCCAAGACCTTTGTTAATTAAGTTGATAGAGGCTTTCTCGTGCTGAGGTAACGGGTTACTTTGAACATTTGAGTTAGTGTCTTTGAAAGACAAAACTCCACTTTTGACAAGTTTTTGTACATTGGATTTGAAATTAAAATAATTCTCGATGTTATGCCCCGGTGCTCCTTGATGATAAGGACAAAATTGGTCAGCCTTGAACCAATAAGGGGAATTCTCAGGAATGAAGGGAGGAGTCCTGGTTTGAATGTGTCCTTTTGCTAGTAGAACTGGGAATAGCTCCGCATATGGCATTGGGAAAGGATCAAAACCTGGTGACTTTGAGATACGGTTGTTGTTGTTGTTGTATTACGGGCGAGCCTGCTGAAGAGGCTGTTGTTGCCTTTGCTGATACTGTGGTTGTTGAATTTGTGGATTTTGAGAAATCTGTGGTTGATATGCCATAATTGGCGCTGAGTTGATAAGAGAAGATACTGTTGCTACCTGCCGAGGTTGGTACCTTCGTCTCTGTTTACCCTGTGAGATATTGCTGATATCTTGCTCTTTCTTCTTTTGGAAAGCGCTTCCATACCTTTTGCTACTACTGGATGGTTCTGCCTCCTTGACCAATCGACCTTCTCAAACTGCTTCCTCAAGGCGTACTCCCATGTTCACCATCTCAGTGAAGTCACTAGGCGCACTTGCAACCATTCAGTTATAATAGAACGAGCTTAAGGTTTTCAAGAAGATTTTTGTCATTTCTTTCTCCACGAGAGGAGGACAAATCTGGGTGACAATTTCACGTCATCTCTGAGCATACTCCTTGAAGGTTTCTTTATCTTTATGGGACATAGCTTTGAGTTGATCCCTATCAGACGCCATATCCAAATTGTACTTATACTGCTGAACAAAAGCTGCCCCAAGATCTCTGAAGGTATTGATCTTTGTACGGTTTAACCCCATGTACCATTTCAGCGCGGCACCGTTAAACTGTCTTGAAAGTAGTGGATTAGTAGCTATTGGTTTTCCGTCTGGGTAGACATCTTCCGAACATACATTACCAAGTGACTTTAAGGGCAAGAGTTGCCTTTGTACTTTTCAAAGTCAGGCACCATAAACTTGTACGGTATTTCGCGTTTTGGACCAAGCAGAGATCGGCAGCATCTTTCCCAAACAAGTCCTGTTCGCGAATGACATGAAGTTCTTTCTGCATTTCTAAGAACTGTTCTTGGAATTCATTCATTCTTTCGTATAATTCTACATCCTTACCAGGGGTGGCATGAAAGATTTGTTCCTCTGGGATAGTATGTATCACAGGTTGTGGTATTGACATTACTGCGGTAACTCTTGGTGCCTCGGTGACCTGAAGTTTGTAACCTTCAGGTACATGAGTCTTTGTCGTAGCCCTTGCATCTTCATTCACCTGAAGTTTGTAACCTTCAGGTCTGGAGGTTCCGGTTGTGGCCCCTAGGTCTTCAGTGACCGGAGGTATATATCCTTCAGGCACAAAATTGAAAGGCATGCCCCAGGGAAAAACTTTAGGCATGTTTTGTTGAGGAAGACTGACAGGTACTTCAAATGTTGGTGTAGACACAATTTCTGAGATCACAGTCCTTTGAGGTGGTTGATCCTGAGCTACTGCCAGTGATTCAATCATGACGTTGAGTCTTTCCAGACTTTCCTTCAGAGTGTTAACTTCCTCTCTTAGTTCTCTGTTTTCCTCCTCAAGATCGTCCATTTTCTTTTGACGATTGGCCCGAGTATTGTACGAATGAGACAGTTTGACTCTAAAGTGCGATGAAAGTGTAAGTTTTTATGAAAAATGTGTGAAATTCTAGAATGATGCATGATGTGCAAAGGAATGCAAATGCTTTCTTTGTTTAAAAGAACCTTTTAACCAATATGTTGCAAATATCATATAGCGATAGAAACTTTTTATTGAATTCAAATGGATTACAATATCTTACAGGGAGAAGTACATTATTTTACAAAGTGCAAGAAGGAAAAATGGGCCTATGAATCCTAAGGAATTCTTGAAGAAGGTCCAAAAGCCGGTTGTTGACTCCTTTTTTGCTTCTTTGATCGGGCCCCTCAACCGTTGGCGGGTCGATGATTCTTTTCCAGGTGAAAGGAGAGAGTAAACTTTTCCGTTCCCCTTGACTTTCTACAACATGCTGCTCTAGTATCTCAATCAGAGCATCTTTCTCCTTCAGTAACTCTTGAATCTTTGTGCACTCTAAGATGACAATCTGATACTTGTTTCTTCAAGAGTTCTTTTCACGTTGAGTTTTGTTAAAACCGACTTGAAGCTTCTCTGTGTCGTTCATGAAGTAGAGGATAGATTCCTTTAGGGGAAATACTTCTTGACGAGGGTAAGACATCTTTAACTTGATGGCCCTGGCTTGTACCCATTGGAGATAAGGCTCCACAGAGATGCAGTTTGGTTTTCCCAAAGACTCTCTTCCTTTTCTATGAGCAAGATGCCAGGAATGCACAATTTCTTCTTTGAGTGCCCTGTCATTTTTTCCTTCCTTAAAGAAAAGACCTTCCAAATGAATGTTGTAAGGTATATCCCTCATCGGGTATCCAAGCTGACGACGAGCTAAAATTGGGTGGTAGTTGATTCCTTCTTTAGTACCAATGAGGGGCATATTGGGGAAACTTCCACATCTGTCAATGATCTTTATTCCGTCATAGACCCGATTGTACCAATCTATGTCAGAGTGGGTGAGAGACATAATCTTTTGTGACCATCGTATACCACTTTTGAGATCCCAAAAAGCAGCAGATTTGGGTAAGTGGGAAATAAACCATTTGTAGAGTAACGGTACACAGCATGTAATCATTCCTCTGTTGTACAAATTCCTTAGATGCATGGAGTGGTAAGTATCTGCAAGCAAGGTTGGGACCGGGTTCCCGATTAAGAATATTTTGATAGCATTGATATCGACGAAATTGTCAATGTTGGGAAAAAGGAGCAACCCATAGATGAGTAGAACAAAGATATCCTCAAAAGCAACTATGTTTCCTATGCTGGCAAAGTATAGGGATTTTTCCAATAGAAACTTAGCTGGTAGACCTTGAATTCCTCCCTTGGTGGTCATGTGGGTTTTGATATCTGATATTTCCAAAGAGGTGACTCTTGCAATGGTTTGATCTTGGGAATTTCTTCCAGTCCAGAGAATGGATCTTGATTAGAAATGGACAAATCAATCAGCTGAGAGTATTCTTCCAATGTTGGTGTGAGCTGATAATCTGGAAATGTGAAGCAGTGGTACACCGGATCATAAAACTGAACCAATGTAGATAGGACTCCCTCCACCATGTTGACTTTCAAAAGGGATAAGAGTCCCCCATACTTAGCTCTGAAAGCTTCACGATTAGTAATCAACCTTCCCAATTTTCTCAGGTCTTCAAGTCTTGGACTTCTGAAGGTGTACTTCTGAGTTTTTCTTCTACCAAATTCCATAACACAATTTCTATTATTTGCAACACCCTGGTTTTTTTAGTTCTTTTGAAAAAAAATTGAAAAATTTTAATGAATGCATGAATGCAAATATTTACAAACATGGGTTTAAGGGTTTATTTTTACGAGCATGGAGCCATGGACCTACCCATCCCAAAGGTACGTACTAGGGGTTCTTTTTGTACTTGTAGAACGGGTTCTAACAAGGTTCCCAAAATCATTGACCCCTCTTAAGAATATTACCAACAAATCGACTGACTCATGAGAGCTGTAATATCCCTAAGACGAATCTCATTCGAGTGTAGTATAGCGTATTAACTATTCCTGATAGTTACCGCACTACGTCCTAAAATGGTCGAATGGTTAAATGTTTACTAATCCTCAGTTTCATGGGTGCCCAGTGGAAAAAGTAATGTTTTCACGACTTGCTCGCTTAACATCAGTAATTCCAAAAGGGTACCTCTACTGATTTGGTGGACTTTCAAGTTAGCTTGGTCGAGATTCACTCCCTATAAGCCTTCTTGAGTTTGCCACCTCCTATCTTAAAATATGCTCTCAAGCCCACTAAGGACTTTTTGACTCACCACATGTGTATTAATCACATTCCCAGCTAACAGTAAATTAACAAGTATGGCGAATAAGCAGATAAGATGATGGAAAACAACAGATGATAAATGAGAAAGCAAATAAACAGTAAAAAAATGCAATGCAAGGCTTAACCCATCTAGAAAAGATAAGAAATCCTCAGTGAAGTCACCATTTTTCTGTAGCTACGGTTTTGTGACGCGACCACTACCGCATTTAGTGCTACTTTCTGATTTCTAATATTTATCCTATGATGCTTAAAAGGAAGGGGAATATATCGTAAACTAACCCTGCTCACAAATGTTTTCCTTACAAATACTAAGAGATTTGGAATCGGGGGGTTGGTTATACTGAGGGAAGCTATTAACACCCAGAGTATCTATAGTAATCTATAGGAACCTTTATTTGCATATATTTCTACTGTTGAATCACTCGATTAGCTAAGTTGTTTGATGTTGATTGGGAAAGTTTCTCCTTTGTGAAAGTTGTGGAAATGTTTTTGTTGTTTTTGGGTTTTCTATTGTTTTTGATAAGGTATTTGACCTAAGGTTTTTGATTAGTGCGCTCGCTAAGATTTTGCAATCTTATGCCTACGTATTCCCATAAAGAGACTTAGGGAAATCAGAGCGTTCATAGTTCCTCCTATTCTATGGGAGGAAAAAAGTTTGTTTTGTATCTTGTTTAAAGCCCAAGATGATGAAGCTAAAAGGGTGTTTGAAAGATTTGACAAATTGTCATCTTTAAGAGAGACATCTCACCTATTCACTGCAATCAATTGAGAGTGATGTCATAAGGGAAAGAGCTTTAAACTTATTGTGTTAAGCAATGCCACTTTTTCCTTTATGAATTCTTTACATACTAAAAGATGGACCTTAACTTGGATAGAGAATCAACAAGTGTGCTAAGAAAAGTTTTTGAACCATGATAAAGGAGGGACTTCAGCTTGGATATTGAATCAACAAGTGTGCCACTTACAACAATTATCTGGAAAACGGTTTTTGATTGATTGTTTGGCTTGAATTGTAGTGATTGGAGGATATATCTTCCTACAGATATGGCTCAAGGTCTCATCTGTGGGGAGATGGATTTATTTAGGTGTCTTGATTGAAGCCCAAGATATAAAGCTAAAAAAAAAGATTGACTTAACTAGGGAGTTTTACCTGTCTTGTACAAAGCCCAAGATTGAGGCTGGAGAAAATATTTGTATAAAAGCCTGGCAGAAGGGTAATGACTGTTGAGGAAGTTTGAAATGACTGACTCAATATTGAGGATTTGACTTACTCTTTTGGGGATTTTTATTTGTATCCTGTACAAAGTGCAGGATGAATGAGGCTAAAAGATTTATTTGTATCCTGTACAAAGCCCAGGATGGTGAGGCTAAAAGATTTATTGTATCCTATACAAAGCCCAGGATGGTGTAAGTAAAAGATTTATTGATGCTTTTAAGAAGCCTGAGGGTCCTTGTATGAATCCCAAGAGGAAGCTATGATGCTTGGATAAATCCCAAGAGGAGGCTGTGAGATTAAATGAGACTTCCCAAGTCTCCTTGTATGAAGCTCAAGAGGAGGCTATCTTCTGGGTAGATTCTTTGTATGATTCCCAAGAGGAGGCAATGATGCTTGTATAAGGCCCAAGATAAGGCAAAGGAACTAGTTGTTTGAAATAAGTTGTAATTGAAGGGATCCTATTGTTTAACCTATGTCTAAACTGAGGATGATATAAATGTCAAGAGAAACTTAATAAAAATATGAATAAACATAATTGAAGATTCAAGTATAGACATTGATATGACATGTTTTAATTCATGGGAGGTTTGGCCCCTTTAGGGTTTGTGAATGTATTATTTGTGTGTTTTATTCTATTCACAAAGGTGTTGGGTCTTACACTCTAAGCAGAGGCCCAAGATTTTTAGATTTGAATGCCACTAGGGATGTGTTTGATGAGAGTTGAAGATTGAGATTTAAAAAATTGAAATCTTGAGAAATTGAAGAAAGTTTTGAGGGGGAGAGGAGGGACTTACACTCTAATAGAGGACCAGATGATTGTTTGTATCCTGTACAAAGCCCAGGATGAATTAGGCTAAAAGATTTTATATTTACAAAAGGGTGTTGGGTCTTACACTCTAAGCAGAGGTCAAAAATTATTTAAAACAATGTTTATGTATAGAGGGATGAGACTTACACTCCTAACTGAGGCTCAAAGATTGTTATGAAAATAGTGATGGCACCGTGATTTTGAAAAGCGCAATGGGACTTATACTATAGCAGAGGCCCAGATGATTTGTTTATTTACAGAGAGGGTTGGGTCTTACACTCTAATAGAGGCCCAAGATGTTGTTATGAAGTTTGAAAGATTTAATCAAAGTAAAAACCCTAATTTCAGTTTTTAAGATATTTTAAAAAGAAAATCAATTCAAAAAATGGTATAATTATCAAATGAATCCATTAACCATGTCATGAACAATGATTAAGGTTTATAAAAAGATGTTTTTATTCACATGAATATTTGAAATCAATTTGGTTTAAGAGAAATCAAGAAAAGAAATTATTTTAAAATATTTAAAACAATTTAAAATAATATTTTTGTTTTTTTTTGTGAATAAAATATTTAAATATGTGAATGATATTTGTTCAAAAAGTCTTTTGAAAATAATTAAAATTGAATATAGAAATTAATTTTTGAAAATAATTATGAAAAATAAGAAAATATAAAAATATTCAAAAATTTGAAAAATGGCGCCAAGAACACCATCTTCTTCCTCGTGCCACCCAGATTTGCAAAATCCCTCCGATCTCACTCAATTCGTGATGAAATTGCACGATGTAAACATGAAAATTGCTCGCTTTTGAACAAGTAACACGATGGGACCATTTAATTTCATTTATTTTAAGTGTGGAGTGAATTATCAAGTATGAACATAGAAACCCTAGAATTTGCAAAAAAAAATAATATGAAATTCCATACACGAATGATAAATAACAATTGATTGAGGGTTAATGATCTATGAGCATCCAGAAACATGTTGGTAACTTGAAATAACATTTATGATGCATGATTCATGGAGTTTGAAAAGTTCAGGCTTACCTTGCAAGAGGAATTTGAATCCTCAGTTGTAGGTGTTACCGAAGTGTTTTGATGATCTGGACAGCTTCCCTAGACCTCAAGGAGTGTGTTGATGTGCTTGGAATGGATTGAAACCTTTTGGATTGATGAACTCGAATCCAACTGCAACTTGCTTGGGATGAACTATGATCTTGATGAATTTGATGTTATAGATGATGTTTGAGTGTTTGGATCACTCATATATGATGTATGTGAGGTGTTTGGATTATTGGTTTAGATGGAATTGCTCTGGTTTGATAAATTCGATTTCCACTCTTTGAAAATTGGAACTTTGATATGAAAGAGTGAAAGTGAGAAAACAATGTTTAGAATTGTTTTGGTGTGTTTGAAATGATCAGAAATAATCCCTATTTATAGGAGAGTAAGTTTGTTTTGGGAGGATTAGTGTTGGATGAGGGATCACTCTATTATCGAATGGATATAGCTAGGTAGCCTTTAACTTAAATGCCAAGGTACCAAAGTCTTATTTGTCCTAACTCTTTTCTTGACTCCAACCACATTTTCAGGTTTGAACACTCATGTTTCTTGACTCATTTTGACTGTTGTGGCTTATCTCTTGTTAATTCAATGTTCCACATTAAAGCTTGCAAACAAAACTTAAGTTCCATAGCTAGCAATGATGTTTCATGACTTTCAAAGGGCTTGATTCTTGACTTATGGCTTAAACTTGCAAGTTCACCATGATTAGATAAGATTCTTGTTGAATTGGATAAGGATTAGTCTTGCCTAGTCACTCAAAGTTTGGCTAAAAATCGTGGGATGCAAGTTATGTACCAATGCTGCCTAGAAAAATTAGTTTGTATCAAGGCATGTTGTGAGGTTTGTAACTTCTTGCTCAAGTTGAATTAAAGGATGTTCTTGTACTTTTTAGAAAGCTGGCATGATGTTCTACAACATTGATGTTTGCATTTGCTCTTGAATCTTCTTGGATCATGGTGAAAAATGTCTTCAAAGTTGGCCAAAACATGAAACAGATTATGCCTAAAGAAATCTAAGTGTCAAAGTTCAAAATACCATGAAACCCTAACTTCATGGCCTTATATCTCAAAATCTATGCATTTTTTGGGGATGGTTCAGCCCAACAATCTTGTTGTATGGAAGAAGATCTATCATTTGAGCTCTGGAGTGCAAAAAATGGTCACTTGGATCACAAGTTATGGCCTTTCAAAATTAGGAAAAAATCATGTTTTTCCATAACTTAGTGAAATTTTCCATTCCTCCAATTTTACCTCTTTTGCCAGTAACCTTGATTTCTTAACCATTCCTTGATTAAATGCAACTATGGATCATGTTTTCTTGAATAATAGTCCTTGATGATCAATTTTGCTCAAAAAGTCAAACTTTGACTTTGTGTATCAGATGAATTTTGTGTAGAGAAACCCTAATTCTTGATTTTTAATGAATGAATATCCCAAGGTGATTTTAAACTTATGAATGGACTTCAAGGGTATATTTGAGTGTCTTGAATCATATCCCAAGGTTGGAGAACATGTCTTGGCCAAAAGTCAAAGATATGGTTGACTTTTCTTCAATACCCTAGTTTGTGACTCAGATGGATTTGAATTCTTGAATTGTCTATGAATCAAGTTTCTTTGAATTAATCCAATCATATGAATGGACTAATATGATGTATTTGAGGTTCTTGAAACATATTTTGAGGTCTTGGACCATGCCTTGCTCCACAAGTCATCCCAGGGATTGGATTAGGTCAAAACCCTAATTTTGGTGCACTGAGGGTCTTGAGGTTTTGACGAGCTTGTCATGATGCAATTTTGTACTTGATTATTGATGAGTGAAAGTTCTTGATCTTCATGGATGATATAGAGACTTGTGGTGTTGAATATGATACGTATCCCTTGACAACTCATCTGCTTGAGCTGTAGGAGGATCACCTAACCTGTGAAGCAAGTAAGCACACATATCTTGTACTTGTGATGGGTTAGTGATGCATGGAAGTATGTTAATATGATATGCAAATGTTATGGAATCTTAGGGTCAAAATTTAGGGTATGACACAATTACTAAGACTTGACAAAAAAGATGGTACAACACTTCTCTGCCAGCAAACATAAAAAGGTGACTACCACTAGTCTATTCAACGACCAACATGGGGCTTTCGAATCCCTCCGAGAATACATGGTGAGGTTCAAAGAAAAAACCATAAAAGTCTCTCATCCTAATCAAGAGATGTTTGTGAGAGCTTTTCAAAATGGATTGAAGGCCGATCACTTCAATAAATTGTTGGCGCAAAAGACGGCTACTAGCATGGAGGAGATTATGAGCAGAGAGGAATGTTATGTTAAAGGTGAGAAATGGAAAAAAGGTCCCAGGATGCTAAAGAAAAATCAAAATCCAAACACGAAGGATCTGGGTCCAGAAGAGAACACCAAAAACACGTCCCAAGAGATAGATCAATGATGAAACCTTCTTGGAGACCCTATGACAACTTCTCTGAGAACTATACACCTCTTAATGCAAAACGGGCCGACATCTTGAAGGAAGTGTATCACCTCAAATTGATACCCGAGCCTTATCGACCTAGGAGATTTAATGTTGTACTAGGGATCAATACAGGGGCATGGTGTGCTTACCATTGAGTTAGAGGTCATCATACAAAGGACTGTCATCGCCTAAAGAGAGAAATAGAACTCTAATCCAAAGAGGTTGTCTATTAGCATATGTGAAGGAACTGGAAGGATCAGCAAGAAAAAGAAGTCCATCTAGAAAAGAACCTGATTCAGAGAATACTACCACCAAAAAAGGGAAGAACACTGAAGAAGTACGTGAAACGTGGATGGTGCGACACACACTAAATACCATCTCAAGAGGTTTTTAAAATGGAGGAGATACAATCTTGGCTCGTAAAAGTTATGCACAATTAGTGATGCATGTGTCACAGAGCTCGTCATCTGTAAGAGAGTAGAAATCGGCTATCATTAGGTTCTCAAGACAAGATACTGAAGGAGTGTTGGCCACGAGAACAAACCCATGGTTATAAAGGTACAAATTAATGACTGGAGCATCAAGAGGGTACTGATCGATCAGGGCAGTTCATCTGACATATTATACTGGGAGGCTTTGAAGGGGATGAGCATGGACATAACTGAATTGCTACCTTTCAAGGGCACTTATGACAATTTGTCATTACATGATTTTTATGAATATTTGCGATGAATTCAATGAAATATCAAGTTAAAGATGAGCTAAATATGAAGAAGTATGAATAAAATTAAGAAGTCAAAGAAACATATCAAATCCAAGAAACCAGGAAAAAATTGTGAAGAAATGAGCAATTTTCAGCACAATATACATCTTGGCGTCTGTCCAGTAAATTTATCATATCTGGAGTTCCGTAACTTGTTTTGACGTGGGGCTTTTTTTCAAAATGAAATTAAGAGAAATATCTACATTATGGAATAATCACGCATACAATGGAAAGTATCGTGTGCGTGATGGAATAATAATGCGCGCAATGGAACTTTTTTCTGGGCTTTTCTGACGCGTTCTGGTCCATTCTAAAGGGTTTTTAAGGACTAGTGATTAGTGAGTTATTTCGTGAGGGATCGGTTATAGCGGCTTTGTTAATTCGGCGTGATATTATAGAGATGATATTATTCATACATGGCATCAAACATTAACAAGAGAGAATTAGAGGATTCGATACACAACATGATCGTCTTAGTCATTCTGTTTAAAAATCGTATTTTGTTTGCATTATGCAACCTGAAAAAAAACCCATTTAATGTTTTCTTTACATTGCACAAATATTGTCTTGTTCAAACATAGTCCTTGTGGATTCGATCTTTTTATTACTATGACATTATCGATACACTTGTCGAGAAGTCATTAGGAACTCTAGTCGGATTCTCTGGGGAGCAGGTTCAAGTACTGGGTTATGTGCCTATCATGACCACATTTGGAAGTGGAAGCAATGCAAAAAGCATCCAGGCGAGATACTTGATTATGAATGCATCATCACCCCACAACATCATCCCTTGTGACTATACTGACGTTACCTTACACACACTCTTTAATGGTCTTCTCTTACATCTCTCACCTAGCACTATTTATGGCCATCTGCATTTCCTGTTTCCTGAATTTATTCATGAGAGAAACTACAATTCTCACTTTGAGACGAAACCATCTCGAAATTCACATATGTGAAGTTCATATTGTATCTATTTTTTTGAGATACGTATTCTCGACATTGAACTTCATTAAGAGTTTGAAAACTCAATCATCAATATGCAACAATCAACATTATTAAATAATGTCACACAGACATCCAATTCAACAATTTTTTTATCCATTAAATTTTAGGTTAATATTTTCTTAACTTCATATTAGGTTTTTACCATTGTTGGAACTCTTATTCAAGGAGTTTCAATCTCATACCTCTCGAGGTAGTCTTTACTAAATCTCTGGCCATTGGTTTAGTAAATGGATCAGCCAAATTATAGATTGTTCGTATGTATGCGAGTGAAATGATTACATCTTTAATCAATTTTATCATGAAATAATGTCTAAGTCCTATGTGTCTATATTTTCCATTATATACTTTTCTGAATTCTCTAGCTAAATTGGCTTGACTACCGCAATGTATCAACACTTTTAAAACATTATTTTTACCCAATGCAACTTCCAACAAAAGTTCCCTCAACCATTCAGCTTGTTAACTAATGGAAGCAAGATCCACGAACTCCAATTCCAAGGTCGAAGGAGTAATACATGTTTGTTTCTTACTCTTCCAAGAAATTACACCTTCAGCAAGTGTAAATATCCACCTAGTTGTAGATTCATGATCTCCAACACTCGATATCCAACTTGTATTGGTAAATTCTTCTAAAATGGCATGAAACCTGCCTTAATTGAGGTCAAGATTTTTTATTTTCAAAATATATTTGAAAATACTTGTGATGGTCTCCCAATGCTCCCCATTTGGATTGCTAGTAAATCTACTCATGCTACTAACTTCAAATGCTATGTCAAATCCAGTACATTGCACCAAATCTATTAGACAACCAATTGCACTTGCATATTCCAATTGAGTCACAACTCTTCCATCATTCTTTTGAAGTTTGACACTAGGATTAAATGGAGTAGTCATTTCCTTAAAGTGAAAGTGTTTAAATTTATCAAACATTTTCTCAATATGGTATGTTGACTAATTCATAACCCCCACTATTTTGCTTTACTTTGATCCCTAAAATTGTGTCAACTAGTCCAAGATCTTTCATCTTGAATGTGGAAATTAGAAACCTCTTTGTTTCTAAAGTTCCATTCTTCTTATTGATAATGATCAATCATGTAATCAACATGGAGACAAAGGAATATCATAATGTTCTCACACAATTTTGTGTACAAATACTTGTCACAAGAATTAGATGAAGAAGATTTTTAGATGACCATGTGTGATGATGCAAGAAGGTTTTTAGATTAAGTGAGAGATTAAATTCTGAGCAATTTAAAATAGTAGAGTATGAATTTCACTGTTCACCTTAGTTATGTTCACTTGTCTCAAATCTTCACTTTTCTATATTCAACCTTCTTGACCAATTTCATCAATGATGTGCATCAAACTTTTGATCATTTTCTTCCTTATTAATCTTTGACTTCATTAAAACTGAACTATATGTAAGATGTATTCTTCATAATCGCCCCCTTTAGATGATGACAAACTCTTTGAATTAGTGTTCTGATAATGATTAAAAAGTCTCACCCTAAGTTATGTGTCCCCTTCTTAATCGGTGAATCTTACAATGACAAAGTCAAACTTTTAATGTCATTGTTTCGGTGCTTGTTTTAATCCATACAAGAACTTGACAAGCTTGCGCACCTTTTGTTCATTACCAAGAAACATATAACCTTCTGATTGCTCCATGTAAATCTCTATTTAAGAATATTATTTTGACATCCATTTGATGAACTATAAGGTCATGCAACGAAGCTAATGCAAACAAAACTCTAATTTTAGTTGTGCTTGCTACTAGTACATATGTGTTGAGATAATCAACATCTTCCTTTTTCCTAAAACACTTGATTACTATTCTATCCTTGTAAGTGTTAAGTGTTCCATAACTATGACACATAATTTTATTTGACATTAGAAAGTGAAGGTACACCTATTCATAGTATAATATTCGTGTTGGTTAGATTGATCCTTTTGATTATATTAGGGGTATTCAAATCCAAATTGGTCCAAATAAAAACCACAAATCAATAAAAAAAAACTAAAAACCTCAAAACAATTTGAACATTATTAGATGTCGTTTTGGGAAAAGTGCTCAGGTCAAATAGAATTTTAGATTGATTTTTCAAAATCAATCCAAAATGAACCAAACTGCATCTGTATATTTTTAATACTTATTTATTTTATATTAGTATGTTATATTGCATTAATTTATTATACACTGATAGCTATTTTTTAAAATACTATTGATTAGTTTTGTTTAATCGATTTTTTTTATTATTTCATTTGTTTCAACAATAAATGGTCATCATCATATAATCTTGATTTTAATATATTATATGTTATATATGTTGGTGGAAACTCTATAGGCCAATAATTTTATTAGAACTTGGTACTTGTAACGAAGTATCTATTAATAGTAATAAGTCAATTATATGTTATGCTTGTTTTTTAAAAATAATAATGTCCCTAGAATAGTTTGTTCGTTTAATGAAACATTAAGTGTGACTTAATCATGAAATCTCATTAAATATAAAGACATTATTCTTAAAGTATTTGTACATGAAATCTCATAAATGTACATTAAGCATTGAGACTATTATGTGGATAGATTGATGATCACATCTCGTGGATCATGAATAAAGAGTTATCAAGTCTTCACATATGTATAAATGTTAGGAGTAATATTATATTGGATTGACTCACTATGAGAATGCTACATATAATGATATCCAAGTGTCATAAGTTACTCTCAAGATGATATTGGTGTATACCACCATTCGACCTGAAACCACTATGGATCCTAGATATGGAGTTGAGTACTTTATTGTTGATAAAATGTTATCTGTAATGAGAAGACCGTAAAGACAGTTGATGGATACTCCACAAATCATGTTGAGGAACATGAATTACCTAGATGGAATGTTCTCATTCTGCGTAACAAGATAAATGTTTAAGGGTCCAATATTGAATTGGACAAGGGTGTCACATTCTAAGCCTTGTGCAAAAGGGTAATTATATAGCGTAAACATTATCCCAGAAAAGTTTTTTCATATCGTGTGACATTTGTGTGACTTGGATTATAGTACTGTGTTGTTAGATACCACTTATTCTTTATTATATTCAATTAGTGATTTGATATAATCACTAAGTCACGAGAACCTACATTTTATACACATAAGAAAAAAAATTGAGGAGAGAAAATAAATATAAGTGAATCATATTTGATTATGTGGTCTTGCAATGCATTAGCATTAATTAATGAAACGTGGTACACTGTAAGGTATAGTGTACTTAAGTGAAACATGGAACTTCGTAAGGTACGATGTACTTGAGTGAAATAAGGAACACAATAAGGTATTGTGTACTAAAGTAAAATATGGAATATTGTAAGATATGATGCACTTAAGTGAAATACAGTATACTATAAGGTACAATGTGCTTAATGGACTTGTTCAGGTTACAAACTACACAAGTTGTTTTATAATTAGAACCTATATGATGAAGTATTTGTTTCTTATCCAAATTCGGGTTGTGAAATCGTATCAGTACTCTCTCACACACACAGACACACACACAGACACACACACACACACAGTCTTTACTCGTAGCAACTAGCATTGGGATTAAAATTACTCAGTTCGTGTGGATTGAGTAGAGGTGTTGTTCTTATTTTAACGCCTGTGAATATTCTTTGGATTCTGCATCATCACTTAATTGCTTAAGAGATAATTATTTATCACTGATCATGTCCATTCGTAAGGATTAACTTAAGAAAAAAAATATTTTCTACTTGTTCGAACTACAGTAAAGCGGCAAGAAGCAAAAATTTAGTTTTGGAAGGATTCCCTCTGAGATTTATATCGTCTCCACAGGGATTGGTGGTAGGGAAAGAATGTCGTTCAACGGTCTCTACGTTTCTAAGCTTGTGGTGATTAAATTTGGTGTAAAGATCAAAAGTACAATAGATAAAAGCGGAAATTATAAAGGCGGAAAATATAAAGTAAAGACTTTAAAATAAACAGAGCCTTGTTGGGATTGGATCTCATCAATTGATAACACATGCACTCTTCTAACCACTTAAACACAAATCAATCATTCATATAATATCCTCACGTATCACCCACAACAGAGGTTATGTCTAACGCAACATCGAGAGAACAACCATATTGTCTCATTGGTGATGTCTCACGCAACTCAACAACGCAGAGAATTAAGAACTGATACTCAAGAAAATGTTAAGCCTAAATCTATGTCTAGAGTCTAGAACCTAACAGACATTCATCCTAGATCCAGATCTAAAGAGTATATTTCTATAGCAGTTCAAATCAATGATAAACAGGTAAACAAAGATAACATCCATATCAGATCCATGATTGATTCATATTAAACGCCATGATCAGAATACGTACATACGCTTAACCCTTTTTAGATGCATTCAACTAATTTGCGAAATGTAAGTGAACACAGTTTCTCATCTCTATTATCATGCATCCTTGCAATACCGTATTGATCCTACTCATGCTACTCATGCTACTAATCAACACAGTAAAATAAAAGATACTAGTGATATCAACTTACATGACTATGTAAAAAGTTTTCTCATTGATAGATGAATATCTAAGATCTAAGATTTGAAAATAGTTTTATCAATACCCACAAATAAGAAATCAAAGACAACACCAATATTGAATCAAAACTAGTTCACAATACATAGATTAGATGAAATACATAACGTATCAATAGATTACATCCAAACCCAGCAAGAGATCGAAACACTTACTCGAAGACCAAGCTACGAGTTGCTTTGATTTATGATTCTCCCTCTTAGGGTTTATGTTTCTCCCTCTAGAATATGCTTGGAATGAAGAAGGATAAAGTTATGATCTCCACAATATATGTGATGAAAGTTATTCTATAAAAAGTAAGAAAAAGTACAGATATAGTAAAACATAAACCTGTCTTGTTCGCCTAGCGAACACCTTCTTCGCACAACAAAGTCCACTTTCAGGCACTTCAAGTGCCTCAGGAACAGTTAAACCGCCCTTGGAAAATATCTGAGTTTGCAGTGTGAACACTTCTCGCACATCGAACTTCTTCACTACAGCCTCGCACAACGAACTTTGGGTTATTTTCCTACTGCCATCAAAGGTTTCCTCTTCATTGGGACCTCGCTGCAACTTCGCACAACGAACATTCGCTGGTTGCTCGCTGATGTTTGCACAATGAACATGCTGATTCTTCTACATTTCTTTGGCTTCATTGTGTCATACCCCAAATTTTGACCACAAAGATTTCCCATCATTGTGCAAATCATCATCACAATATGGATGTACCTACACGTCTCATCAATCTCCTCAAAGATGGGTGAGCATTCACTACAATCAAAGAATCAGGGTTTCAAGCCCTCTCATAGTGCTTAGACAAAAGGTCAATCAAGAAATGACATGATCTTCAAATTTTCTAAATCTCTCAAACATCCACAAAGGATCAAGAGGACTCCCACATCAAGAATCAAGCACAAGGTTGCAGCATTGCAAGTGGATTAAGCCTCAAGATCGCCAGTATCACCAAATTAGGTTTTGGTCGACCAAGGCCTCCAGATGGAAATTTTCCTCTGGGCATGAGCCAATGCTTCAAAGCACAACCTAAGGTGCTCCAAGGGACATCATGAACCTAATCATCAAGTCAATTTAGCCTCAGGGATGCATTCATCAAAAAAATCAGGAATTAGGGTTTCTCGACCTAATTCACCCCGAAGTTGACTTTTGGGACAAAGCATGAGCCAAAACCTCAAGACAGGATTTGAGGGTCTCTAACACACTACATTGATCCATTTACAACAATGGATTGATCCAAGAAGCTTGATCAACAAGCTTCATTTTCATCTAAACCACAGTTAGGGTTTCACAGAAAAAGTCAACTGTATCTTTGACTTTTGACCCAGGCATGCTCCCAAACCTTGGGACATGATTCAATGCACCCTATAACACCCATGGAACATGTACATTAAGTTTGATTTAGGTCAAGGACTTGATTTCATGGAGGATCGCACAGTTTGGAATTCATTTGACAAAAAGTCAACTGTGCACAAAAGTCAACTTTGACTTTTTGAGATTTTTCACAATTATGGCTCCTTGACCCTAAAATGATGTTAATGTGTGATTTGAATCGTCATTCATCAAGAAAAATCAAGAAAAGTGGGATAACTTGAAAAAGGGGTAACCATAAAAACTTAGAAATTTTCTAAGTTATGGAACAAAGTGGCTAGGGTACCAACTTCCAAGGATCATAACTTGAGATCCAAGAAACCATTTAGGCTGATCCAAAGATGGATTTGTAGCTCTCATGGCATACTTTAAAAGTGTCAACTACACCTCATTCCAATTCATCATGGATTTTGAGTTATGAATGGATCAAAATGGCTGAAAACATGAAATGTCACTTTTTCCAACACAGTGAAATTTTCACTAAGTCAGAATCTGTTTCACTTTTTCCAAAAAGTAAGGGCATTTTTCACTTGGATCCCAAAAGTATCAAAACAAACTATGATCACACATATGTTGTATCATATGAGGGCTTTCCAAAATGACTAAGAACTTCACCAAACTCAACCTGAGCAAGAAGTTATGACAGTGGCAACATGCCTTGCTGCAACTGTCATAACAAGGAAGATTTGGGTATTTTGCTCGATTTGCTTAAATTTTGCAAAGGGCAAGCAAATCTATCCATCTGAACACCTCAAGGGGAGACCAAGGAGGGACAAACACTGATCCCTAAGCCTCCTAAGTCCTTGGAACCAAAAGTAGCATGTCAAACCTAGAAATGCCTAAAATAGGGACAAAAATCCAATTTTGTTTTGGAGCATTCAATGGATGTACCAAGGTGGCATGGACTGAGCCTTTTCCAACTGAATTCAGTCAAGGATGATCCAACAATAAGGGAACCAAAGGCCTGTGCTCTAACCTCTAGTCAATGGCTAGAGGAGACTTGAATTCTCATTGATCAACATTGGCCAAACTTCTGCAGCAGTTGCCATTCACTATTGCAGCCAAAACAAACTTGCTCTACTATTAATAGAGCTCATTTGTGCTCAGTTTGAGTACACCAAAGCCATAAAAAAGATGCTTTCCTCAAAATCACTTTCTCTAGGCAAAAATACCTTCTTTAGCAAGGTAACTCTGAGTTTTTGAGTTAGAGAGCATTTCCATTATAGCTCATGATCCAAACACATCCAATATGTCATATCTAAGCTGTCCAAACTCACACAAGTGACCTGTAACACCAAAATCACAAAGTCACCTCTCAAAACCTCAAAATTGGACCTTTGTACATTTTTCAAGCCATGTCATGATCCAATCACTTTCCAAACTTAATAAAGCCTCAAACACACTCCAAATATCATCCTTGAACTGTCCCAAATGGTTCCCCACATCTGGAACACCATTTGAGAGAGTTGCTATTTTGGCCACTTTTGCCCCTTTTGCAAGAAAGAGCTCAAACTTGTTCCAGAGGTTTCCAGCTGATTCCAACCATCCTAAAAGCTTCTAAGAGATCATTTGAGGATGTCCAAAGCATCAAATCATTTCTGGAATAAAGTGCTTGGCAGATTGCACAAAAACTCCAAAAAGAGGTAAGCATCACAACTTGAACTCTTTGAAATATGCATTTCTTTGAAGTCCACTGATCATACACATCTCATACATGTTATATATGCTGTGTTTGAACCAATTTATCATGTAATTCATGCCTGTAACAAGAGATAGCACAGAAAATGCAAATCATGGCCTATTTCAAAACCATTATTGGGTTCTTCAATAGGAGCATGATCTGAAAAAACTACCACCACCATTGGATTCCTTGTGAAATACTAGGTCAGATGCATATAAATTTTGTCCCAATCCATGGAGAAATGAGAAAGTTATGGCCTTCACATTTCTTGCCAAAACCTTGCCTTGCCTTGCCTTGGGCCAGGTAAAAAACAAGGCAAGCCTTGTATATTTGTGGTTGTGTTTCAATACACGGATATATCACCACCCCAGTGATAGGAGGCGCGCACTGCACACAAGAGGTCTGGGGTTCGAATCCCCCTCGCCCCAGATCCTCTTTTTACCACTTTTTCCTATTTTTGTCATTTTTCATATTATTTTTTAATAACTTGGAAAATTAATAACTCTTTCAATTTTAATTATTTTTTATTGGTTCTTTTTGCAAAAAATCACAAAAATGTTGAAATATTTTATTCCATAAAAAAATTATATTTATATTATTTATTTAATATAATTAATATTTTTGTAAATAAATACATTTTATTTGTTTTTAAACCCTTTAAAAACAAATATTCACCTTAAAAAATCAAAACCAAATGAGCTTTAATTCATCTTATGATTAAGATATCATTTTTAAAACCTTAACCAACAATCATAAGTTGTTTATTAAAACTTATTTGGTATTTTTTATCATTTTTATTAATTTTCTATGAATAATTACTTTTAAAAAATGATGAAATTAGGGTTTTGTTGATTTTCACCCTAACAAACTTTTTTTTCAAAACTATTTGGGCCTCTTGAGAGAGTGTAAGTCCCACCCCTCTGTGAATAAACAATTTTGGGCCTCAGTGTATTGTATAAGTCCCGATACCGTCAAAAAAATTCGGCGCGATCGTCGCCTTTTTAACAAAAATACATGGGCTTCTCCTTGAGCTATAAGACCCAAATTTATTCATTTTCAAATACTTTTGGGCCTCTAATAGAGTGTAAAACCCATCCCTTTGTACAAAAAACCTTTCTTGGGCCTCAGTCACTTGTATAAGTCCCTGTACAAATTCAAAACAACAGCACCATCACTGTTAAAATTTAGGCCTCTCTTTAAGCTGTAAGCCCCCAATTTCTTTTCAAAGTACTTTCTCATTTGATTTTGAAATATATTGTTGTTTTCAAACTTTCTTTGTTGAACAACTAACAAAACAACATGGAAGCTCTACAACCGAGTAAGTGTTTATTCGCTTTCATTTAACCGCATACATATGTATATAACTGTATTGTGGGGCTGGTTCACTGTAAGTCTCCTTTCATAACCTTTTATATACTTGTCATTGTGTAATACTAAAATAGCTATTTAGCGTTTCCCCGGAAAATACGTCTAGAACTAGGTAAAGCCTCGTTGGTCACTCTTAAATACAAACAAAACTAGATCCTCCATAGGATTCCAGACACAGTCTTCCCTCCTCTTGGGGTTAAACAATATGGAACAAAGAGAAAGGTAGTATTCTCGGTGAACCTTTTCTCAAACTGTAACCCTAGAAATTGTCAAAGGAATTATACTCCCCAGAGTTGATCTATTCTCAGTGAATGGCATCTCTTGAATTCCTCAAACCCGGAACTCTCACTAAATGATCTATTATCTGTGAATAGCATTTCTTGAACTTTCCCGGCTTGGGACCCACGAGCTTCTTAAAAGCATCGTTGCCTCCTCTTGGGCATTATACAAGGACCCTTCGGCTTCTTAGAAGTTTTCACAGCCTCATCTTAGGCTTCGTATAATGATTCTTCCTCAGCGAAGATAGCCTCCTCTTGGGCTTCGTACAAATTGTCCCTTCGGCTTCTTAAAATTTTTTCTCGCCTTCTCTTGGGCTTTGTACAAATTGCCCCGACGACCTCTTAAAGGTATAGGAACAGAAATTAGTCATCTTAATAGAACAGTCTTTCAAAGGAGTCTAGATCTCTCTCCCGTAAACGTACTTTCTTTTAAGCATAGTACAGAAGATAAAACTATAGACTTGGACAGTCTAATCCCCTTGAGTCTCAAAGACATTCTCAAGTTCCCTTCTAAACATAGGAAGAAACCCAGCCTCTCTCAGGAGAGCGCTCTACTCGGACCTGCATAGGGATTTCAATGATCCTCAGCAGTAAGATAGCCTTCTCTTGGGCTTTGTACAATGATTCTCCTCAAACGGAGCTAACCTTTTCAGACTCTCTTGTTGAGTAAAACCTCCTTTTAGCCTCCATCTCGGGCTTCGTACGAGACACCAAATCACTCTCTTGTTGAGTATAAAAGACTCTCTTGTTGAGTCAACCTCCCTTTTAGCCTCAATCTCGGGCTTCGTACCAGACATCATAAAAAACTCTCTTATTGAGTATAAAAGGCTCTCTTGTTGAGTCGAACCCTTTAGCCTCCGTCTTGGGCTTCGTACAAGACACATTCACACTCTCTTGTTGAGTATAAAAGATTCTCTTGTTGAATAACCCTTTAGCCTCCGTCTTAGGCTTCGTACAAGACACATTCAAACTCTCTTGTTGAGTATAAAAGATTCTCTTGTTGAGTCAAAACCTTTTTAGCCTCCGTCTCGGGCTTTGTACAAGATACATAAAAATCCTCTCTTGTTGAGTGAACCCTTTCAGCCTCAATCTTGGGCTTTGTACAAGACAGAAAGAACATTTTCCCCAGAAAAGTCAAACTTCTAGCCTCATCTTAGGCTTTGTATAAGGAAATCCCCAGTTGAATCAATAAACCATTTTAGCATCAAAACAGGCCTTGCTCATAGCATACAAACATCAACGACTCCTCTGTAGAGATGACAAATTCCCTCTCAGCCAGGAACCCTTTAGCTTCATATCTTGGGCTTTGAACAAGATACAAATCACCTTTTAGCTTCAATCTTGGGCTTTAAACAAGACACCCAAAACATCTATTTCCTCCCGTAGAATAGGAGGAACTACGGTCGCTATGATTTCCCTATATTCCATAACAGGGAATATGTAGGCATAAGATTGAGAAATCTTAGCGAGCATACTAATCAAATACTCCAAATCTGGTACCCCCATACATCAATCAATCTGGTGTAGTATCCTAACCAAAAGTCCCATAAATGATCCCGACACATGTGTTCTTAAACAAATAACCCAGAGAGAGACCCCCCCTTTTTGATAGCATTTGTAAACCAACAGTTTTGACTGTTTAAACTCAATTTGGAAGTAGGGTTAATTGGAGACATCTATTTCCCTTCCTTAATCAGCTCAATAGAATAAAAAATGAATCGAATTATAGTACCAAAGCGATAGTGATTCGAAACCACAAAAACCGCGCTACAGAAAAATGGCGACCACAGTGGGAGACATTCTTTCTTGCTTCTCTCGGGACGAACCTTTGAGTTCACAAGACTTCACTGGGGACTAGTATTATTGCTAGGATCTGCCATCACTAGGATCTTAGGTCGAAACCTTTAAAGTTGGGAAGGTGCCACAGAATGGAGACTCTGCTAGGGAGCCATTTTCTGTTAGGATCATAGGATTTATAGCTCTTAAAAGGTCTAGGATGATTAGGACAAATATATATACTGCTTTTCCTAATTGATATCTGTGTTTATTTTTCTGCTAATGGGAATGCGTGTGATGTCGCATGTGGAAAGATTGAGTATACACCTAAGATAAGTGATGGCATTATACAGGTAATCTTACGGGGAGTGAATCCTTGTTAAGAGTCCCCGGTCGACCATCAAACTTAGTGGAGACTCCCTTTGCAGATACATTTCCTATACGACTTCGGTTGTTGAAAGTAGTGTGGTTGATTGGGTTATCTGAGAAGCTGAGGTTTTTAGTAGACTTAAACTATTTTGTAGTGCGGAAGCTATCGGGAATAGTTGTCACGCGATACTACCCTCATTTGAGACTACTCTAGATAATTGCAGCTCACAGGCAATCCACTTGCTATCGTTATCCCAAGAGGGGTCAGTGATTTTGAGGACATGTACAAAAAATCACCAGTATAAACCTTTGGGGATGGGTAGAGCCTTGACTTCATGACACCGACCCTTCGACCCCATGTTTTTTCTATGTTTTTGTGTGCTGCATTCATACATTCATCTAAAAAACATTAAACAAAGAAAAATCTTCTCTTCTAGTCTCTCTTTTTCAAATTAAACTAAGACCATGATTGCAAATGTCAGAGAGAAAGATTGGGCTAATGGATTTCGGTAGAAGGAAGACTCACAAGTATACCTTCAAGGTTCCAAATTAGAGGATTTGAGAGGGTTGGCGAGGATGATAACCAACCCTCAGGCGTTCAGAGCTAAGTACGGAGGTCTGCTATCTCTATTAAGGTTCCATGTAATTGAGGGAATCCTGGATACGCTCATTCAGTTCTACGATCCGGTCTATCACTGTTTCACATTCCCAGATTACCAGCTAGCACCAACATTGGAGGAGTATTCTCACCTGATTGATTTACCCATTACCGATCAAGCTCCCTTTTCTGGACTGGAAGAAATTCCAAAGGATCAAACCATTTTAAGAGCGATTTATTTGGACGAGTCAGAAGTCAGGACTCATATGACCACTAAGGGTGGAATCCCAGGTTTACCAGCCAAGTTCCTGGTAAAGAAGGCTCTATACTTCGCTAGTATAGGGAACGTGACTACTTTCAAGAGCGTCTTTGTTCTGCTCACCTACGGGTTATTTCTGTTTCCCAACATGGATAACTTCGTTGATATCAACGCCATTAAAGTTTTTCTCATTGGAAACCCTGTACCAACCTTGGTCGCAGATGCGTATCATTCTGTACACCTAAGGAATTTGTATAATGGAGGAATGATCACATGCTATGTACCCCTACTATACAAATGGTTCACCTCCCATTTGCCAAAGTCTGCCGCTTTTTGGTATCATAAGAGTTCCTTACGTTGGTCGCAGAGAATCATGTCTCTTACCAACTCTGACATCGATTGGTACAATTGAATCTATGACGGGATCAGGATCATTGACCGTTGTGGAAATTTCCCTAACGTACCTCTCATAGGAACTAAAGGAGGAATCAATTATCATCCAGTTTTAGTCCGTCGTCAATTTGGATACCCGATGAGACATGTCCCGCGTAATGTTCATCTGGAAGGTCTTTTCTTCAAGGAAGGAGAAAATGACAGGGCACTAAAGACAGAAATAGTGCATGCCTGGAAACATGTTCACAGAAAAGGACGAGAGTCTCTAGGAAAACCGGACTGTGTCTCAGTGGAACCTTATCTCCACTGGGTACAAACTAGAGCTCTCAAGCTGAAGATGCCTTACCCTCGTCACAGAATTCTTCCGCCAAAGGAATCTGTCATGTACGTTATGTATGATACAGAAAAACTTCAGGTTACTCTCAACAAGGTTCAAGAGGAAAGAAGGTCTTGGAAGAACAAGTACCGTATTCTCAACGTGGAGTGTAACAAGATGCAACAATTGTTAAAGGAAAAAGATGCTCTGATCGAGATTTTAGAGTAGCATGCTATAGAAAATCAAGATGACCAAAGGAATTTGCCCGCTTCTTTCACTTGGCAAAGGAATGACAACCCGACAACGGCTCAAGAGCCCCGGTCAAAGAAGAGGAAAGTACCAGAACCAGCACCTGAGCTCTCCCCAGAGAGGACTCAGGATCCATTTGCCTAGACTTTCCTTTTACAACACTTTGTAATCTATTGTGTTTCCATTTCCGCAATCTTTGAATTCAATAAAACGGGGTTTCCCTATTGTATGATGTTTGCAATCCAATTGTCGAAGTTTATTTTGATTAAACAAAAAAATATATACATAAATATCATTGCATATCATTCATCATTCTTACATAAGCGCATTCTTCTTCCCTATGAATATCACGTTTGTGTCTCGATTCTAGAGTCAAATTGTCTCATTCGTACAATACTCGAGCCAGTCAACAAAAGAAGATGAATGATCTTGAGGAAGAAAATAGAGAGTTGAGAGAAGAGATCGACACTCTGAAAGAGGATCTGAGAAAGCTTCATAGCGACATGCAAGCTCTGGCAGAAGCTCAGATGCAACAACAAAGGATTGTGATCTCAGAAATCACATCAATGCCCATAGTGGAGAAGTATGACCCTAGGTATAAAATGTCGAAATATCGTCCCTATGGCATGCCTATCAACTATATCCCGGAAGGATATGTTCCGTCGATCACTGAGGATCTAGGAACCGCAGTAGGAGCCGCTGGGCCTGAAGGTTACAAACTTCGGGAAACCGAAGATGCCAGGGGCATGACGACAACTACTGAAGGTTACAAACTTCAGGAAGCACCAAGATTCACTGCCGTAGTAACGGTATCACCCCCCGTGGTGCACACTGTCTCGGAAGGACAGATTCCACAGATACCTTCTGGTAGAAAGGAAAGCATGTTCGACAGAATGGATGAGTTCCAGGAACAGTTCCTGGAAATGCAGAAGGAACTGCAAGCCCTTCGCGGTCAGGATTTATTTGGAAAGGACGCCGCAGACCTTTGTTTGGTCCCCAATGTGAAAGTTCCACACAAATTCCAAGTACTCGATTTTGAAAAGTACAAGGGTAACTCTTTCCCTCAGAGCCATTTGGTGCTGTACGCTCGGCGAATGTCAGCTCAGAAAAAGAACCAAGAGATACTGATCCACTATTTCCAGGATAGTTTAACCGATGGTGCACTCAAATGGTACATGGGATTAAACCGCACTATGATCGCCACTTTCAGAGATCTTGGCGCTGCCTTCGTTCAGAAATACAAATATAATCTGGACATGGCACCAGACAGAGATCAACTTCGATCGATGTCACAAAAGGACAAGGAGACCTTTAAGGAATACGCTCAGAGATGGCGTGAAACTGCCGCTCAAATTTGTCCACCTCTTGAGGAAAAAGAGATGACAAAAATCTTCTTAAAAACCTTGAGCTCATTTTACTATGACAGAATGGTCGCCAGTGCGCCCAGTGACTTCACCGAAATGGTCGGTATGGGAGTTCGTCTAGAGGAAGCAGTTCGAGAAGGATGTCTGGTCAAAGATGTCGAATCATCAAACAGTACCAAACGATACGGTAGTGTTCTCCCTAAGAAAAAAGAGCAGGATATTGGGAATATCTCTCTCAGAAAGCAAAGGCAACGGTACTAACCAGTAGCAGCTGTAACTTCTGCTATCAACCCTGCGCCTGTTCCTACGTATCAACCTCAGGTTGCTCAGAGCCAAATGAATCAACAGCAATACCAGCAAAGGACACAACAGCCTCTTCAGCTGGCTCGTCCTCAATACAACAACAACCGTACAACGCGACCACCAGGGTTCGACCCTATACCAATGTTGTACGCAGAACTGTTTCCATTACTACTGGTTAAGGGGCACGTCCAGACCAAGGCTCCTCTTGCAATACCGCAGAATTCGCCTTTTTGGTTCAAAACAGATTAGACTTGTCCTTACCATCAAGGAGGACCAGGGCATAACATTGAAAGCTGTCTCAGTTTCAAATTTGATGTACAAAAGCTTGTCAGGAGCGGGGTCTTATCCTTCAAGGATACAAATCCTAATGTTCTCATGAACCCGCTGTCCCAACACGAGAAAGCTGCAGTCAATTTGATAGAGGGAGAGTCTAACCACAGCTATCAAATTCATGATGTACTCTTACTAAGGGCCAACTTGGTCAAGATGCATTGTAGACAGAGCGGATACGGCCATGTGTCGCCTCATAATTATCACCAGTGTGATATCTGCTCTAAAGACAATCAAGGATGTTCTGTAGTGCAATCAGCCCTACAGGAACAGTTGGATCTCGGATGGATCCAAGAGTACCGAATCCGTGGGGTTAACATGACCTATATGAATTCCAACATCGTTCAGAATCACAATATTCTAGCAATAAATGTCAACTTGGTTACGATGCACTCACGACAAAGTCTACACTACGATCTGCCATGACATGATTACAAGGCTTGTCCGATCTGCTCAATAAATGATCAGGGATGCTCTTTTGTACAAGAGGCCCTCCAGCGTCAGATGGATCTTGGGTGGATCCAAGAATACCATGATAGGAATCATTATCAGATCAACATGATTCAAATCTTCGATATTCGCTTGATGAATACCGGCTTGGTGGAATTACACGCTAAGCAGGTCCGGCTCGGCTTCCTGGCATCACATGATTATCAAAGCTGTAAAGCGGGCAGTGAAAACGATCAAGGCTATGCCCTTGTCCAGGAAACACTTCAACACTTGTTGAACCACTGGTGGCTTCCGATCTATATGGATGAAGACACCCAACAAGTTAGTATCACTAACGGGAACCCTACTATGTATCAAAGTCAGGATGCTCGATCGATGGAAACCGTTCTGGTAAGGTTACACTGCATTCAAAGCGGATGTGGCCAGGTGCCACCACACAACTATGAGCGCTGTAGAGTTTGCTCAAAAGATAATCAGGGATGCTACTTCGTGTGAGCAGCCCTTCAAAGTCAGTTGGACCGCAAAGAGATTCAACCATGGTCAAGTTCTGGGTCAACCAATTTAATGCCAGACTATTTCGCTGACCAAATCAAAGACGTTGTTGTAATCTCTGATCATAAGAGGACTAAGGATGTTTGTGCTATCATCCCTCTGCTGAACGAATCGAGATCTCCTAATCAGGAATGGATCGAAATTACTTATGATGGTTAGAAAAATCAGAAGGCTCCTATAGTTATCTATCTGCTGGGACCATTACCGTATGAATCAACTAAGGCTATCCCTTACAAGTACGGTGCGACAACAATTGAAAATGGAAAAGAAGTTCCATTACCCTCCATCGTGAATATTGCAGACATTAGTCGAGTAACACGGAGCGGTCGAATCTTCAACCGAGGAGTTGGAGAACCTACCAAAGAAAAGGAACCTCAAACCGAAGTTCCTGATCAACCAGTCGGTCAATCCGGTAATCCCGACATTTCAAAGAACGAGGATGAGATGCTGAAGCTCATCCAAAGGAGTGAATACAACATTGTAGATCAACTGTTATAAACTCCTTCAAAAATCTCAGTACTATCGCTTTTACTCAGTTCAGAAGCTCACAGGGAAGCTCTACAGAAAGTCTTAGAGTAGGCCTTTGTGGAACAGGATGTGTCGATAAGGCAATTCGACAACATCGTCTCTAACATCACTTCCTGCAACAACTTGGGATTTAGTGATTAGGAACTACCGGAAGAGGGTCGCCGTCACAACATGGCACTCAATATCACAGTCAATTGCCAGGACGATGCATTAGCCAGCGTACTGGTAGACACCGGACCGGCTCTCAACGTTATACCAAAGTCTACTCTAATTCAACTATCATTTAAAGGATCTCCGATGAGAGGCAATGAGGTCGTCGTCAAAGCATTTGACGGATCCCAAAAAACAGTTATCGGCGAAGTCGATCTTCCCATAACTATCGGTCCTCACACTTTCCAAGTCACTTTCCAGGTCATGGACATCTGAGCAACATACAGCTATTTGTTGGGAAGACCTTGGATACACCAGGCTGGGGCAGTCACTTCGACACTTCAGCAGAAGCTGAAGTTCGTCAAGAATGACCAACTCATCACGGTCTGTGGAGAGCAAGCCTTGATTGCGAGTAACCTTTCATTATCCACTTGTGTAGAACCAGAAGAGGTTTTTGGAACCCAGATCCAGGCACTTTCGGCGAGCAATGATGATCAATCAGAAAAGGGAACGTCGATTTCCTCGTACAGAGATGCTCTCGAGGTAATCAAAAGCAACAACGCAAAAGGATGGGGACAGCTTGTCATCCCCACTGACAATAAGAAAAAGAAAGGCCTTGGGTTTTCCTCGACCTGTACCCAGACTGCTGCTAACGATGAAAATTTTCATCCCATTTAGGACTTCTTCCACAGTGGAGGTTTCCTTCACCCAGTGTCTGAAGAAGTACATACCTTCAACGAGGGTGATTCCTTGATACAGAGGAAGAATGGAAATCATATCTCAACAAGGACGGTTATATGTCTCAGGACGAAACCCATACTCTATTCTGCTATCCCGCACAGAGCCCGAGATTTATACCAAGGTCAGACGTCAAAATGATATACGGAGATTGTGATCCGGAAGGATGCCATGCTCCACCCAATTCATTAGAGGAAGACACTCCGATGAAGTACAACTTTGACCACGATTATTATGGCCCGATGGATGGCCTGCATATCTGGAAGCCGTACCCAGGAGACTCGGGACAAGAGAATCAGCCGAACAATGAAAATCAGCTAAGTATCCTTGAAAAGATTAACTGTGTCCCCACCATGTCACGGGATCAACACTCAGGGTATTCTGAAAACGCCCAGCACGACGATGAATTTGTAAAGTTCGCAGGACTAGAATTCATCAACTATGCTTTTCCCGAGGTCAACGTCATCGAAAGGGATGACTCCTCCAGTTCCAAAGAAGTGTGGGACACCCTGGGACAACCGAGTGGCAAATATGACTTCATGGTCAAATACACCGCTCCCGAAAGCTCTCGTATCAGGCTCGAAGACATTCAGCCAGCTGGATGGGGAGATATACCTGAGAGTATAAATACTATGCAAAATACAATAGAAGAATCCTCCTACGGAAACTCTGCCTGGGAGACAGATTCCAATGATCCCGCTCCGCCAGAAATCAGCGTCATTTCTGAGGACAAACCAAGAAAGAAGGTGTCAGACTTTATGATTCACCGAGGAGTTCGCCGCCAATGGGTTGCTGTCGATGTTCCGAAGATCGTTCATAAGTCAAAGTAATTGCCATCTTTAACCTTTCACCCTGCCCAGGTGAAACAAATGTTTTGATAGGACTCACTTTCTATAAATGTACCTCTTCGCTTAGCCCAAAGCGACAGAGTTTTGTTTTATAGGGCCGTAGTTTCAAGAATCGACTGATCATAAATAAAATAACGTCGTTCTGTAATTTCTGCATTTATTGCTGTTTTCTCTTTTTGATTTTTCTAGAAAATGGTAATCCTAAAAAAATGCTCTAATAATAAAAACAAGCATTGTTCAAATACACTTCACACACTCTTACATTTTCTCTATCTCTTCTAAAAACAATCGTCACGTCTTTCAGACTGCTTGTTTTAAACACCGTCGAAACGTACGATCCGATGCCTTCTCCCAATTTTGAATTCCAGGTATTCGAGGCTGAAGAAGAAGATGACGAAGAAATTCCAGAAGAGATCTCCCGACTACTCAGACAAGAGGAAAGGTCCATTGAACCTCACAAGGAGCCATTGGAAACGGCCAACTTAGGTTCAGAAGAAGAGAGAAAAGAAGTCAAGATTGGGGCACTGCTTAGTCCGACTGTCAAACAAGATTTGATAAAGCTTCTCAAAGAGTTTCCTGATGTATTCGCTTGGTCCTATCAGGACATGCCAGGGTTGGATACCAGCATCGTGGAACATCATCTACCGTTAAGGTCAGAGTGTCCGCCAGTAAAACAAAGGTTGAGACGGACTCACCCAGACATGGGCATCAAAATCCAAGAGGAAGTACAGAAACAGATTGACGCGGGTTTCCTCGCCACGTCAGAGTATCCTCAATGGCTAGCCAACATAGTGCCAGTTCCGAAAAAGGACGGAAAAGTCAGAATGTGTGTAGACTACAGGGATCTGAACAAAGCCAGTCCGAAGGATGACTTTCCCTTACCGCACATTGACATGCTGGTACACAGTACAACAAAGTTCAAAGTCTTCTCCTTCATGGATGGATTCTCAGGCTATAATCAGATAAAAATGGTGCCGAAAGATATGGAGAAAAGTTCATTTATTACCACATGGGGCACCTTTTGTTACAAGGTGATGCCGTTCGGTTTGAAGAATGCCGGGGCAACCTATCAAAGGGCCATGACAACTCTGTTTCATGAGATGATACACAAAGAAATCGAGGTATATGTCGATGATATGATTGCAAAATCTAAAACAGAGAATGAGCACGTTGAGCATCTGTCAAAACTTTTCGAACGTCTAAGAAAATTCAAACTCCGTTTGAATCCTAACAAGTGTACATTCGGTGTTCGTTCAGGGAAACTGTTAGGGTTTATCGTCAGCCAGAAAGAAATTGAGGTTGATCATGACAAAGTCAAGGCCATTCAAGAAATGCCTTCTCCAAAGACTGAAAAACAAGTCAGAGGATTCCTGGGACGTTTGAACTACATTTCCAGATTCATATTCCTCATGACCGCGACATGCGCGACGATCTTCAAACTACTCAAAAAGAACCAGGACTACGTTTGGACAGAAGATTGTCAAACCGCCTTCGACAGTATCAAGGAATACCTGTTGAACCCGCCGATTCTATCACCTCCAGTGGAAGGAAGACCACTGATCATCTACCTAACAGTCTTGGAAGACTCAATGGGTTATGTACTTGGCCAACAAGACGAAACAAAAAGGAAAGAGTCTGCCATCTACTATTTGCAATGAACCGCTACCCAATGAAGGGCCAGAACCAGGTTCCCAATGGGGACTTATCTTTGACGGAGCCGTCAATCATTATGGAAATGGAATTGGGGAAATCATCATAACACCTCAGGGTACCCACATTCCATTCACCGCTCGATTAACGTTTAAGTGTACAAACAACGAGGCCGAATACGAAGCTTGTATCATGGGTCTCGAAGAAGCGATCGACTTAAGGATTAAGAACTTGGATGTATATGGAGACTCAGCCCTGGTTGTCAATCAGATCAAAGGAGATTAGAACAAATACCAATCAGGACTGTTTCCTTACAAAGATTACGCGAGAAGGTTGTTACCCTTTTTCGACAGAATTGAGTTTCGTCACATCCCTCGTGAAGAGAATCACATGGCTGATGCATTAGCCACTCTCTCTTCCATGATTAGTGTAGGTCAATGGAATGACATACCTAAGATTGACATAATGCGCCTTGAACGGCCCGCTTACATCTTCGCGATCGAAGCAGTCATAGATGACAAACCTTGGTATCACGATATCAAGTGCTTCCTTCAGAAACAAGAATACCCACCTGGGGCATCCAGAAAAGATAGAAAGACCCTCATAAGGCTAGCAGGCAGTTTCTTTCTGAGCGGTGATAGACTCTATAAGAAAAATTTCGACATGGTCTTGCTCCGATGCGTAGACAGACCAGAAGCAGACATGCTGATAAATGAAATTCATGAAGGATCCTTTGGCACTCATGCTAACGGACACACAATGGCGAGAAAAATTCTAAGAGCAGGGTACTATTGGTTGACAATGGAATCCGATTGCTACAAGTACATGAGGAGATGTCACAAGTGTCAGATATACGCAGACAAAATCCATGTACCGCCAAAGCATCTCAATGTTCTTTCTTCCTCATGGCCTTTTTCCATATGGGGAATCGACATGATTGGCATAATTGAGCCCAAGGCTTCAAACGGAATCGGTTTATCCTGGTAGCCATTGATTACTTCACCAAGTGGGTCGAAGCAGCGTCATACACCAATGTAACCCAACAAGTCGTGATCCGATTTATAAAAAACAATCTCATCTGCCGTTATGGTGTTCCAAGCCAGATCATTACTGATAATGGATCTAACTTGAATAATAAGATGATGAAAGAGTTGTGCGCCGAGTTCAAGATCGAACACCATAAGAACATCAAAAAGATCATTCAAAAGATGGTTATAACCTATAAAGATTGGCACGAGATGCTACCCTTTGCTCTTCACGGTTATCGCACATCTGTCCGCACTTCAATAGGGGCAACCCCTTTCTCTCAAGTATATGGCATGGAGGCAGTGCTTCCCATATAAGTAGAGATCCCGTCAATCTGGGTATTGATGGAAGCTAAGCTAACAGAAGCTGAATGGTGTCAAAGTCGACACAATGAACTGAATCTGATCGAAGAAAAGCAAATAACGACACTATGCCATGGTCAGTTGTATCAACATAGAATGAAGAAAGCGTTTGACAAAAAGGTCCGACCTCGTGTCTTCAGGAAAGGAGACCTTGTGCTCAAGAAGATACAATCATTTCTCACTGATCCTCGGGGCAAGTGGACTCCAAATTATGATGGCCCCTATGTGGTCAAGAAAGCTTTCTCAGGCGGCGCCTTGAGACTCACAACCATGGACGGAGAGGAATTTTCCTACCCCACGAATGTTGACATAGTCAAGAAATACTTCACCTAAAAAAACGTCTCGGTGGATTGAAACCCCGAAAGGGCGGTCCAGGCAAAAATTAGAGACATGATCAAAAGTCATCCCGCTAGATTGGAAACCTCAAAGTACAATCCAGGAAAAAGTTAGGGATAATGGCAAGTAACTACGTCCAAAAAAAGAGGGAAATTCCCAGCAGCAGTAATGCCATCCATCAGAAATCTCGATCAAGGTCATCTTCAACAAAAGCTCGGGATGCCCCAAATTCAAAGTTGGTAGAAGGATAGTGGTCGTTATGTTTCAGCGTAGCCCTTTTCCCTGTAAATTACCATTTTCTAATTTTATATATACTTTTTGGAATCACGCGTTTGGCTGATTTCGATCCTATCAATAAAATTTGAGCCCTTGTGCTTTTGTTTGCAATTCTCATTTGTTTTAGCTTTACAGAACGACATTTTAATATGATCAACGATTCTTGAAATAAAACAAAAATGAATTTACTTGTTAAACTGTTTCTGCTTTTAAAATAAAGATGTAAATTTCTTTTGACTGTTGAACATCAGAAGAACGTCGATCGCTTCTCCAGAAGTAGTCAAACCTTGAAGTGCAGAATCAAAGTACTCCTTCTAAACCAGCACACCTGAATGAAGGATCAACTGTGTCAGAGACCGTGTTTCGTCTGACACCCCCCGACAGAGTTCTTATCTCCTAAGCCCGACCAAAGGTTTTCCCCCCGTGGACTATCTCTCCTAAGCAAGGCAGAATTGCTATTTTGAACCCGTGATACTTTTTATCTCCCACTTTGGTCGAGTATCCAGTCGTGTTCATCCTTTAGTATGTATCTCGTGTCAGTTTTGTCAGCATATACATACATACATCATGCATTATTATTTTACATGCATATTCATATCACATCACTATCACTCTGGTCGGTCTTGTCCCCCAGTGGTAAAGTCCTCTTGTCAATTGAGTTGTCAGTTCTTCCCTCGTCAAGAAGTGAAACATTTGGGCAATTCCTCTTCCAGTTTATTTCTGGATTGAAGCCGGTCCTTGACCACTTTGATAACTTGAACCTCTAAAATGGCAAGAAAACCTTCGACAAACGTCACTCTTCGCCATTAAAGATGATGTCTTCACTTTCCCGAATTAAGGAAAATCCCCAGAGAAAGCCTCTCAACTAAAGACTCTTAGCAACACATTGGTTCTTCTCTTCAGAAAGTCAATGTTAATGAAGTCATCAGCACCTCAAAGTTAGGGTACATCATATGGCATTTCTCTGAGAAGACCTCGAGGAAAGTATGATGAAATATACCCCAACGGAAACAGTCTCTCAAGAGACTCGTCTTCCCGAGTAGAGTCGACAAATGGCGTCTCCAAATAGAGAAGTTTGTGTACCTCTACAGCTCAGATGAATGGGTTCCCCAGCAAGTCTGACATAAAAATTTTTTTCCACTCAAATGGCATTTCCCCAGGAAAATTCGACGAGAAGTTTGAGGAAAACCGCTACACATAGCGTCCCTTGTCAAGTAAAGTTTATTGACAAAAGAAACTGAGACTAGTTCCTTGGTAGGAAACCAGGATCGAGGGGAAGTTTATATCGGAAACTGAGACCAATTCCTTGGCTAGAAACCAGGATCAAGGGGAAGTTTAAATCAGAAACTAAGATCAGTCCCTTGGTAGGAAACCAGGATCGAGGGGAAGTTTAAATCAGAAACTAAGACCAGTTCCTTGGTAGGAAACCAAGATCGAGGGGAAGTTTATTACAGAAACTGAGACCATTTCCTTGGCTGAAGACCAGGATCGAGGGGAAGTTTATTACATCAGAAACTAAGACCAGTTCCTTGGTAGGAAACTAGGATCGAGGGGAAGTTTATATCATAAATTGAGACCAGTTCCTTGACTGAAGATCAGGATCGAGGGGAAGTTTCTACCTTTTCTAAGCGCCATTGCTTAGCGAAATAAGATGAATGAGCAAACTGCCATTCATAACCACTGTCAAAATTTTGGGTATTCTGATATTTAATCATCTTGCACCCCGAATGCCCGAATACCTTCGCCATTCACACCTTCGGGTCCAAGAAGATTAAATAGGGGCATATGTCATACCCCAAATTTTGACCACTAAGATTTCCCATCATTGTGCAAATCATCATCACAATATGGATGTACCTACATGTCTCATGAATCTCCTCAAAGATGGGTGAGCATTCACTACAATCAAAGAATCAGGGTTTCAAGCCCTCTCATAGTGCTTAGACAAAAGGTCAATCAAGAAATGACATGATCTTCAACTTGTCTAAATCTCTCAAACATCCAGAAAGGATCAAGAGGACTCCCACATCAAGAATCAAGCACAAGGTTGCAGCATTCCAAGTGGATTAAGCCTCAAGATCGCCAGTATCACCAAATTAGGTTTTGGTCGACTAAGGCCTCCAGATGGAAATTTTCCTCTGGGCATGAGCCAATGCTTCAAAGAACAACCTAAGGTGCTCCAAGGGACATCATGAACCCAATCATCAAGTCAATTTAGCCTCAGGGGATGCATTCATCCAAAAAATCAGGAATTAGGGTTTCTTGACCTAATTCACCCCTAAGTTGACTTTTGGGACAAAGCATGAGCCAAAACTTCAAGACAGGATTTGAGGGTCTCTAACACACTACATTGATCCATTTAAAATAATGGATTGATCCAAGAAGCTTGATCAACAAGCTTCATTTTCATCTGAACCACAGTTAGGGTTTCGCAGAAAAAGTCAATTGTATCTTTGACTTTTGACCCAGGCATGCTCCCAAACCTTGGCACATGATTCAATGCACCCTATAACACCCATGGACTTGATTTCATGGAGGATCGCACAGTTTGGAATTCATCTGACAAAGAGTCAACTGTGCACAAAAGTCAACTTTGACTTTTTGAGTTTTTTCACAATTATGGCTCATTGACCCTAAAATGATGTTAATGTGTGATTTGAATCATCATTCATCAAGAAAAATCAAGAAAAGTGGGATAACTTGAAAAAGGGGTAACCATAAAAACTTAGAAATTTTCTAAGTTATGGAACAAAGTGGCTAGGGTCCCAACTTCCAAGGATCATAACTTGAGATCCAAGTAACCATTTGGGCTAATCCAAAGATGGATTTGTAGCTCTCATGGCATACTTTAAAAGTTTCAACTACACCTCATTCCAATTCATCATGGATTTTGAGTGATGAATGGATCAAAATGGCTGAAAACATGAAATGTCACTTTTTCCAACACTTAGTGAAATTTTCACTTAAGTCAGAATTTGTTTCACTTTTTCCAAAGAGTAAGGGCATTTTTCACTTGGATCCCAAAAGTATCAAAACAAACTATGATCACACATATGTTGTATCATATGAGGGCTTTCTAAAATAACCAAGAACTTCACCAAACTCAACCTGAGCAAGAAGTTATGACAGTGGCAACATGCCTTGCTGCAACTGTCATAACAAGGAAGATTTGGGTATTTTGCTCGATTTGCTTAAATTTTGCAAAGGGCAAGCAAATCTATCCATCTGAACACCTCAAGGGGAGACCAAGGAGGGACAAACATTGATCCATAAGCCTACCAAGTCCTTGGAACCAAAAGTAGCATGCCAAACCTAGAAATGCCTAAAATAGGGACAAGACTCCAATTTTGTTTTGGAGCATTCAATGGATGCACCAAGGTAGCATGGACTGAGCCTTTTCCAACTGAATTCAGTCAAGGATGATCCAACAATTAGGGAACCAAAGGCCTGTGCTCTAACCTCTATTCAATGGCTAGAGGAGACTTGGATTCTCATTGATCAACATTGGCCAAACTTCTGCAGCAGTTACCATTCATTATTGCAGCCAAAACAAACTTGTTCTATTATAAATAGAGCTCATTTGGGGTCAGTTTGAGTACACCAAAGCCATCAAACAAATGCTTTCCTCAAAATCACTTTCTCTAGGCAAAAATACCTTCTTTAGCAAGGTAACTCTGAGTTTTTGAGTTAGAGAGCATTTCTATCATAGCTCATGATCCAAACACATCCAATATGTTATATCTAAGCTGTCCAAACTCACATAAGTGACCTCTAACACCAAAATCACAAAGTCACCTCTCAAAACCTCAAAATAGGACTTTTGTGCATTTTTCAAGCCATGTCTTGATCCAGTCACGTTCCAAACCAGATAAAGCCTCAAACACACTCCAAATATCATCCTTGAACTATCCCAAATGGTTCCCCACATCAGGAACACCATTTGAGAGAGTTGTTATTTTGGCCATTTTTGCCCCTTTTGCAAGAAAGAGCTCAAACTTGCTCCAAAGGTTTCCAGCTGATTCCAACCATCCTAAAAGCTTCTAAGAGATCATTTGAGGGTGTCCAAAGCATCAAATCATTTCTGGAACAAAGTGCTTGGCAGATTGCACAAAAACTCCAAAAAGAGGTAAGCATCACAACTTGAACTCTTTGAAATATGCATTGGTTTGAAGTCCATTGATCATACACATCTCATACATGTTATATATGTTGTGTTTGAACCAATTCATCATGTAATTCATGCCTGTAACAAGAGATAGCACAGAAAATGCAAATCATGGCCTATTTCAAAACCACTATCGGGTTTTTCAATAGGCGCATGATCTGAAAAAACTACCACCACCATTGGATTCCTTATGAAATTCTAGGCCAGATGCATATAAATTTTGTCCCAATCCATGGAGAAATGAGAAAGTTATGGCCTTCACGTTTCTTGCCAAAACCTTGCCTTGCCTTGACTTGGGCCAGGCAAAAAACAAGGCAAGCCTTGTATATTTGTGGTTGTGTTTCAATACACGGATGTATCACCACCCCAGTGCTAGGAGGCGCGCTCTGCAAAAAAGAGGTCTGGGGTTCAAATCCCCCTCGCTCAGATCCTCTTTTTACCACTTTTTCCTATTTTTGTCATTTTTCATATTATTTTTTAATAACTTGGAAAATTAATAACTCTTTCAATTTTAATTATTTTTTATTGGTTCTTTTTGCAAAAAATCACAAAAATGTTCAAATATTTTATTCCACAAAAATTAGATTTAAATTATTTATTTAATATAATTAATATTTTTCTAAATCAATACATTTTATTTGTTTTTAAACCCTTTAAAAACAAATATTCACCTTAAAATATCAAAACCAAATGAGCTTTAATTCATCTTATGATTAAGACATCATCTTTCAAACCTTAACCAACAGTCATAAGTTGTTTATTAAAACTTATTTGGTATTTTTTTATCATTTTTATTAATTTTCTTTGAATAATTACTTTAAAAAATGATGAAATTAGGGTTTTGTTGATTTTCACCCTAACAAACTTTTTTTTCAAAACTATTTGGGCCTCTTGAGAGAGTGTAAGTCCCACCCCTCTGTGAATAAACCATTTTGGGCCTCAGTGTATTGTATAAGTCCCGATACCGTCAAAAAAATTCGGCGCGATCGTCGCCTTTTTAACAAAAATACATGGGCTTCTCCTTGAGCTATAAGACCCATCTTTATTCATTTTCAAATACTTTTGGGCCTCTAATAGAGTGTAAGACCCATCCCTTTGTACAGAAAGCCTTTCTTGGGCCTCAGTCACTTGTATAAGTCCCTGTACAAATTCAAAACAACGGCACCATCACTGTTAAAATTTGGGCCTCTCTTTAAGCTGTAGGCCCCAATTTCTTTTCAAAGTACTTTCTCCTTTGATTTTGAAATATACTATTATTTTCAAACTTTCTTTGTTGAACAACTAACAAAACAGCATGGAAGCTCTACAACCGAGTTAGGGTTTATTCGCTTTCATTTAACCGCTTTCATATGTATATAACTGTATTGTAGGGCTGTTTCACTGTAAGTCTCCTTTCATAACCTTTTATATACTTGTCACTGTGTAATACTAGTATAGCTATTTAGAGTTTCCCCGGCAAATACGTCTAGAACTAGGTAAAGCCTCGTTGGTCACTCTTAAATACAAACAAAACTAGATCCCCCGTAGGATTCCAGACACAGTCTTCCCTCCTCTTGGGGTTAAACAATATGGAACAAAGAGAAAGGCAGTATTCTCGATGAACCTTTTCTCAGACTGTAACCCTAGAAATTGTCAAAGGAATTCTACTCTCCAGAGTTGATCTATTCTCAGTGAATGGAATCTCTTGAATTCCTCAAACCCATAACTCTCACTAAATGATCTATTCTCTGTGAATAGCATTTCTTGAACTTTCCCGGCTTGGGACCCACGGGCTTCTTAAAAGCATCCCCGCCTCCTCTTGGGTGTTATACAAGGACCCTTCAGCTTCTTAGAAGTTTTCACATCCTCCTCTTAGGCTTCGTATATTGATTCTTCCTCAGCGAAGATAGCCTCCTCTTAGGCTTCGTACAAATTGTCCCTTCGGCTTCTTAAAAGTTTTTCTCGCCTTCTCTTGGGCTTTGTACAAATTGTCCCGACGACCTCTTAAAGGTATAGGAACAGAAATTAGTCATCTTAATAGAACAGTCTTTCAAAGAAGTCTAGAACTCTCTCCCGTAAACATACTTTCTTTTAAGCATAGTACAGAAGATAAAACTCTAGACTTGGACAGTCTAATCCCCTTGAGTCTCTAAGACATTCTCAAGTTCCCTTCTAAACTTAGGAAGAAACTCATCCTCTCTCAGGAGAGCGCTCTACTCGGACCTGCATAGGGATTTCAATGATCCTCAGCAGTAAGATAGCCTTCTCTTTAGCTTTGTACAATGATTCTCCTCAAACGGAGCTAACCTTTTCAGACTCTCTTGTTGAGTCAAACCTCATTTTATCCTCCATCACGGGCTTCGCACGAGACACCAAATCACTCTCTTGTTGAGTGTAAAAGACTCTCTTATTGATTCAACCTCCCTTTTAGCCTCAATCTCGGGCTTCGTATGAGACAACATAAAAAACTCTCTTGTTGAGTATAAAAGACTCTCTTTTTGAGTCAAACTCTTTAGCCTCCGTCTTGGGCTTCGTACAAGACACATTCACACTTTGTTGTTGATTATAAAAGATTCTCTTGTTGAATCACCCTTTAGCCTCTGTCTTGGGCTTCGTACAAGACATATTCAAACTCTCTTGTTAAGTATAAAAGATTCTCTTGTTGAGTCAAAACCTTTTTAGCCTCCGTCTCAGGCTTTGTACAAGACACATAAAAATCCTCTCTTGTTGAGTGAACCCTTTCAGCCTCAATCTTGGGCTTTGTACAAGACAGAAAGAACATTTTCCCCGAAAAAGTCAAACTTCTAGCCTCCTCTTAGGCTTTGTATAAGGAAATCCCCAGTTGAGTCAATCAACCTTTTAGCATCAAAACAGGCCTTGCTCATAACATACAAACATCAACGACTCCTCTGTAGAGATGACAAATTCCCTCCCAGTCAGGAACCCTTTAGCTTCATATCTTGGGCTTTGAACAAGATACAAATCACCTTTTAGCTTCAATCTTGGGCTTTGAATAAGACAACCAAAACATCTTATTCCTCCCATAGAATAGGAGGAACTATGATCGCTCTGATTTCCCTATACTCCATAACAAGGAATACGTAGGCATAAGATTGAGAAATCTTAGCGAGCATACTAATCAAATACTCCAAATCCGGTACCCCCATACATCAATCAATCTGGTGCAGTATCCTAACCAAAAGTCCCATAAATGATCCCGACACTTGTGTTCTTAAACAAATAACCCAGAGAGAGACCCCCCTTTTTTATAGCATCTGTAAACCAACAGTTTTGACTGTTTAAACCAGTTTGCAAGCAGGGTTAATTGGAGACATCTATTTCCCTTCCTTAATCAGCTCAATAGGATAAAAAATGAATCGAGCTGTAGTACCAAAGCGATAGTGATTCGAAACCACAAAAACCGCGCTACACATTGTTCAATCCTTTTGTGTCTTAATCATTGATGTTTTATGCCTATATCCTGCACAATAACACACACATCAAAGAATCCAAAGGTATTTGCAATATAATTGAAGAATCACACAAGAACAAGAAATAAATCTATTAAAACATGAAAAATAAGTTGAAAAATGCCAAGAAAGATGGTTCAATTTAAGTCAAAATTTGCACTTAACAAACTCTCCCTAACTAGATTTTTGCTTGTCCTCAAGCAAAGTATGCCCCTCATGAAAACAAGAGGATTTGCTCAAGCATAAGATTCAACCAAGAAAGGATTAACGGTTCGAATTCAAACAAGAGAGATTTGCTCAAACAAGAGGATTTGCTCAAGCATGAGAATGCGCACAAGCAATGCTCACCACTTAATATAATCGAACAAAGATGAAGAACTTAGTTCTTAAACAAATATCATGCAATGTTTCAAATAACAACTAAATCCTCATACTTGAATCACTCTAACACTCCTCTTTAGAATAAGAATGAAGAAATTAACGCGTTTGCAACCGCGGGGAAATTTCACTTACCTGACAAACAATGTAAATAACAATCCAATTCATAAATTCATCTAATCAATCAAAAATGAAATCAGGGAAGCAAGAGATCACTAAGGACTTTTAAGGTTGTAGCTTGGTCAAGTTCACAACAAAGGGTCATTTCTAAAGGCCATTGAATCGAAATTGCCAACGCAAAAGAAACATTCACTATACATGGTATTTGCACATCACAACTTCATTCACCACTTTCTTTCCTCTATTACTCACCCTTGCAAACTTCCTTTATGCACATTATTCATTCTCTATTTTTCTTTTTCAAACAAGCATTCTTTTTCTTTTGTTTTTCACATTCATATTCACATTTTTTCTGAAATTCTGGTTAAGCAGATCACTAAGATGTTGGACAAGATGTCGTGACACTTGATCTCTGCTTCTCACACAATGATAATAAAGAACAGAATGCAAACAACAAAAAGAAAACAACATACAAGAATTGTTAACCCAGTTCGGTGATCAACAACACCTACGTTTGGGGGCTACCAAGCCAAGAATGAAATCCACTAAGTAGAATTGGTTATAAGCTAAACTCCAACGTTTACAACTTGACACCTAGAAACTACCCGTACTTGATTTCTACCTAAGACTCTCCTAGGTATGAGACCCTTCTCAATCCCCTTTCAATCACAGCAGTGACTAATAAATTACAACTCAATAAACTGTTCAACTCAGGTATTCATGCAATACAAGAGATGCTCACAAAAGTACAAACCCTAGTACTCAATAACAGCTGTATGTATTTAGTGACTATTCTAGGTTAAACCCATCCTATTTATATCACTCAACAGAACTGGATTTGGGCTTCAGAATCGCAGCAATTCAGCTCCACATAATCTGCGACCTATTCTTCTCTAGAATAGTTTCTTCAATCCTAAGTTTCCAAAAATGTCTCCATTCTCGGAAACAACATATTCCTTTTAGAATCAAAATCTCTGATTCCTCAATCTCAGATGCCACCTAGGACCAAATCATATTCCCATAAAACCTAGAAAACAGAAATAATTATTCCAAACTGTAACAGACAAAGATGTCGAATCAACATGATAGGACATCTTGTCTAACACCTTAACCACCTGCAGTTAGTTTAACATGTTAGGACATCTTGTCCAACATCTTTCTATTAAGTTAGTCTTACCAAAATTGATGCCAACCTCAAAGGCTTGGACTCATCAATCTCCCCCTTTGGCAGATTTTGGCTAAAACTAACTACAATTGACCTACAGACAACATTATTTAGAACAGGGAGACCAGATCATCAGAACAGCAGCGGAACACAAACTAAACTTTGTCTCCCCCTCAACCAATACCTTCTTCTGCAAGCAGCACCAGCACTACTCCCTTTCAATGGTTAGTAACAGTCAGCAATGGTTAGTGAAGGTAGTATTACTCCCTCTTTTTAGCCATAATATGACAAAGGCAGAAAGACTAACTCAAAAACTAGATAACCAGTATAAAGTAATTAAAGTAGACACCTAAAGAAAAGTAAATTATCCTGGGCATTAAGCCCTTACAAAACCAAAACAAAAACAAAAAAAATAAACTTGAACTTGAGAGAATGCTTGACAACCCTCTCAACTCTGATGGGAATACATATTCAGATATTTGAATAGCATTCCCACTCCCAGTGGAATGTTACACTTCTTCAGATAGGCAAACTCCAAGCTTGCCTCTCAATACTTCAAATTGATTCGCGTTTAAAGCTTTAGTGAAAATGTCAACTAGTTGATTCTCTGTGGCAACATGCTCCAGGGTTATGATTTTGTCTTCCACAAGATCTCGAATGAAGTGGTGCCTGATGTCAATATGTTTAGTTCGGCTATGCTGAATAGGATTCTTTGAAATATTTATTGCACTCAAGTTGTCACAGAAAAGTGTCATAACATCTTGCATGACATTATATTCAGTCAGCATTTGCTTCATCTATATCATTTGAGAACAGCTACTCCCTGCTGCAATGTATTCAGCTTCAGCAGTAGACTAAAAGACACAGTTTTGCTTCTTACTAAACCAAGAGATTAAATTGTTCCCTAGAAAGAAGTACCCACCAGAGGTGCTTTTCTTATCGTCTACATTTCCAACCCAATCAGTATCACAGTACCCTATTAATACATAGTCAGAGTTATGTGTATAGAGTAGTCCATAGTCACAAGTACCATTAACATACTTTAGAATTCTTTTAACCTGATATCTCACACAAACTCCTACTACAAATGTTATATCAGGTCTGCTAGCTGTGAGGTATAAAAGACTTCCAATCATGCTTCTATAGAGACTCTGATCAACACTTACCCCTTTCTCGTCTTTAGACAATTTCAGGTGAGTAGGAGTAGGAGTTCTCTTGTGTTTAGCATTCTTCAAACCAGACTTTTTAACAATATTTTTGGCATATTTACTTTGATAGAGAAATATAGAATCTTTTATTTGTTTGACTTGAAGACCAAAGAAGTAAGTTAATTCTCCAACTAGGCTTATTTCAAACTCAGATTACATTTGCTTAACAAAGTGTTGAACCATCTCTTCTTACATTCCTCCAAAGACAATATCATTGACATAAATTTGTGCTATCATGAGTTTGCCTTCCCTTTCTCTGACAAAGAGGGTTTTATCAATTCCTTCCTTTCTGTAGCCATTGGTGACAAGGAAGCCAGTTAGCCTTTCATACCAGGCCCTTGGAGTTTGTTTCACCCCGTATAAGGCTTTCTTTAGCTTGTATACATGATATGGAAATGTATGATCAACAAAACCTCTGGGTTGTTCCACATAGACTTCTTCATTCAGGTATTCGTTCAGAAAGGCACTCTTGACATCCATTTGAAAAAGCTTAAATTTCAACAGACAGGCTATTCCAAGTAGCTGTCTCACATACTCCAGTCTGGCTACAGGAGCAAAAGTTTCATCAAAATCCACCCCCTCTATCTGAGTGTACCCTTATGCAACAAGTCTAGCCTTATTTCTTGTGACTACATCGCGTTCATCAGACTTGTTCTTAAACACCCACTTTGTCCTAATCACATTTGATCTTTCTAGTCTGGGAACAAGATCCCAGACCTCATGCCTCTTGAACTGCCATAGCTCTTCTTGCATCGCATTAATCTAAAATTCATCAATCAAGGCCTCCTTGACATTCTTGGGTTCCATCTTTGACACAAAACAGGCACTTGCAACAACATCTCATGATCTGGTCATCCTTCCTCCATTTGGGTCCCCTATTATGAGTTCCTTGGGATGATCTTTCTGAATTCTGATGGAGGGTCCCTTGTCAATCCTCTCAGTCACTTTAGGTTCATGATTGTCATCATTGGATTCTACAACACCCTCAGAGATATCTTGGGGTGTTTCAACATCCTCTGTGACATCTTCCTCCCCTATGGGAAAGAATGCTCCAATATCATTTGTAGCTTCGACTTCTATAGGTGAGTCATCAACCATAACATTTATGGACTCCAGTACCACTTGAGGTTTTGAATTGTAGACTCTGTAGGCTCTGCTATTTGTAGAGTATCCTAGGAAGATTCCTTCTTCACTCTTGGGATCCATCTCCCTTCTCTGCTCACAGTCTACAAGGATGTAGCATTTGCTGCCAAAGACATGAAAGTACTTCATAGTTTGCTTTCTACCTTTCCATAATTCATACAGTGTGGCAGATGTTCCAGACCTGATGGTTACCTTGTTTAAGATGTAGCAAGTTGTGTTCATTTCTTCAGCCCAAAAGTGATAAGGAAGTTTTTTTGGCATGAAGCATGACCCTTGCACATTCTTGAATAGTTCTATTCTTTCTCTCAATCACACCATTCTATTGAGGAGTGATGGGTGAAGAGAACTCATGACTGATTCCTTCTGAGGAACATAACTCATTAAACTTACTGTTATCAAACTCCTCCCCATAATCGCTTCTTATTCTAACAATGCCACAATTCTTCTCTCTTTGAAGTTTCTGACACAGTCCTTTGAAAACTTCAAATACCTCTGACTTCTCTTTAATAAAATTCACCCAAGTGTACCTAGAGAAATCATCTACAACAACATACGCATACTGTAGCGAGCGATTTTGGACGCGGTTCTTAAGCGCTGGTCGCTCTCTGCGGTTGAGCTTACTACAGGTCGATTCATTTTTTATCCTATTAAAGCTGATGAAGGAAGGGAAATAGATGTCTCCAATTAACCCTGCTTTGTATACTGAGTTTAAACAACGGTCTGTTAGGTTGCGAATGCTATCAATGTGGGGGGCCTTTGTACTGGTTATTTGTATTTTCGCCAATAAAGTTTTCTTTTTCTCTTTCTAGGACTTTCTGGCGGGGAACAAGGATTTAGGATGTTAGGACTGATGCTTTTGATAGATACATGAGAGTATGGGATTTTGGGTTTTTGTTTAGTGTGCTCGCTAAGATTTTTCTTTCAAACTTATGCCTACGTATTCCCGTTTACCGAAACAGGGAAATCAGAGCGTTCGTAGTTCCTCCTATTCTATGGGAGGAAATGGTATTTGGTGTCTTGTTCAAAGCCCAAGACGTGAAGGGAAAGGTGGTTTGTATCTTGTTCAAAGCCCAAGATGTGAAGCTGAAGGGTTTATTTGTATCTTGTTCAAAGCCCAAGATGTGAAGCTAAAGGTGTTGACTTTAGAGAGAATCTGTCATCTCTAAAGAGGGGGGTTGTATGTCACAACTGTTTTATTAAGGAGAACTACTTTAACCGGGATATGTGAATCCGGCAATGCCATAATTTCCTTTAAAGGGGATTTTAACCTGAAGGAGAAGACTTTAACTCAGTGTAGAGTAATGCCATCTTTCCTTAGGAATTTCTCATGCTAAAAGAGGGACAGTGGCATGGATGTAGATGATCCAGAGGCTTGCCGCTTACAGCAATTAGATGAAGGTGAAGGAGTTGTTGATGTTTGTGTACTGTGAACAAGGCACAACTTTGATGCTAAAAGGTTAATTGGATTAACCAGTGGTTTTCTTATATAAAGCCTAAGAGGAGGCTAAAAGGTTTTCCTTATACAAAGCCTAAGAGGAGGCTATTATGTGTCTCGTACAAAGCCCGAGAGAGAGGCTAAAAGGTTTTGACTCCACGAGGGAATATTTTGGTATCTCGTATAAAGCCCGAGATGGAGGCTAAAGATGGTGACTCACCAAGAGAATCTTTTATACTCAACAAGAGAGTGATTTTGTATCTCGTACGAAGCCCGAGATGGAGGCTATTTGTTAGCTCCGCTGGGGAGAATCATTGTATAAAGCCCAAGAGAGAGGCTATGGTGCTGTTTCAGTTGAGTGACAGGTCCAGTACGCTGATTTAAAGAGAAAATCAGTTCTTATATGAGTAATGTTTGCACTCATGGATTTGTTCCGAGGATCCGGGTTATTCTTGTTCTTTAAGGAAGCGGGAAATCCGAAGGGTATTGCGACTGTTCGAGTCTATGGGTTTTCTTCCTATTCTTGAAGGGTGCTTGAGAATGTCTTTGAGACTCAAGGAAATTAGACTGTCCAAGTCTAGAGTTTTATCTTTTGTACTATGCTTTGAGAAACAGTAGTAGACTCTATGAAAGGATTGTTCTTTTCAGATGACTAAGTTCTGTTCCTATACCTCTAAGAGGTCGTCGGGACAATTTGTACGAAGCCCAAGAGGAGGCTGGAAACTTTTAAGAAGCCGAGAGGTCCTTGTACTAAGCCCAAGAGAAGGCTATCATTCCCGGAGGAAGAGATCATTATACGAAGCCTAAGATGAGGCTGTGACTACTTCTAAGAAGCTGATGGGTCCTTGTACTAAGCCTAAGAGGAGGCACGGTTGCTTTTAGGTAGCCGATGGGTCCCCAAACCCCGAGAAATTCAAGGAAAGCTATTTACAAGGAATAGATCAAGTCAGGAAAGTTCGAGAATTTGGAAGAAACTCAAGAGATGCCATTCACGGAGAAAAGATCATCTCTGGGGAATAGAGTTTCTTGACAAATGCTTTTAAGAAGCCTGTGGGTCCCCAAACCCCGAGAAATTCAAGACATGCCATTCACCGAGAATAGATCAAGCCAGGAAAGTTCGAGAATTTGGAAGAAACTCAAGAGATGCCATTCACGGAGAAAAGATCATCTCTGGGGAATAGAGTTTCTTTGACAACTTCTATGAGTGACAGTCTATGAAAGGGTTCGCAGAGAATGCTGCCTTTCATGTCTGCATATTGTTTAACCCCAAGAGGAGGGAAGACTGTGTCTGGTAATCCTATGGGGATCTAGTTTAGACTATTTCTAAGAGTGATCAGCTGGCTTAATGCTAGACGTAGTTGCCGGGGAAACTCTAAATATCTATACTATTATTACACAGTTGATATGAGTTTATGAAAGAAGACTTACAGTGAAACAACCCCACAATACAGTTATATGTATATGAAAGCGGTAAATGAAAGCGTATAAACACTTACTCGGTTGTAGAGCTTCCATGCTGTTTGGTTAGTTGTTCAACAAAGAAAGATTGAAAACAACAGTATATTCAAAATCAAAGGAGAAAGTGCTTTGAAAAGGAGAGATTTGGGGCTTACAGCTCAAGGAGAGGCCCAGGGTTTTATCAGTGAGCGCACTGTTTGAATTTTTACAGAGGGACTTATACAAGTGATTGGGGCCCAAAAAGGTTTTATGTACAAAGGGATGGGTCTTACACTCTCTCAAGAGGCCCAAAAGTTTTGAATGGGTCTTATAGCTCGAGGAGAGGCCCAAAAGGTTTAAAGAAAAAGAGTGGGGCTTATAACACGAGGGTAGGCCCAGATAATTTTTCCGTTTGAAATGGCGATCGCGCCGAAGTTTTCTTTTAACGCAGAGGGACTTATACAATAAGTGAGGCCCAAAATGTTTTGGTTAAAAGGGGATTGGGTCTTACACTCTATTAGAGGCCCAAAAGTTTTGAATGGGTCTTATAGCTCGAGGAGAGGCGCAAAAGGTTATTTTTCAAAAGGCGACGATCGCGCCGTTTGTTTTTGATGGTATCGGGACTTATACAATGCACTGAGGCCCAAAAATGGTTTGGTCAAAAAAGGATTGGGTCTTACACTCTATTAGAGGCCCAAAGTGTTTTGAAAATGATTTATGAGGGTTAAATTAATCCAAAAACCCTAATTTGTTTTCAAAAATGTATTTAATTGAATAAAAATTCAATTAAAATGATCAAAATTGTTTAACATATGAAAAACAAATTGTGATCTTGGATTAATGCTTCAAAAATTAAGTATTGACCTACAAAATAATTAGAAAGCATTAAAAGTTGCAAAATCAATGTGGAAAAAATATTTTAAATGTTAAAAACAATTAAAACATTAATTCTTTGCAAAAATATCAATTATATGAAATAAATAATATTTTTGGGATTTTATGATAAAATAAAATATTTTAACATTTTTGTGAATTATTAAAAAACGAATCAACTCAAAATCATTAAAACTCGGAGAGAAATTAATTTTTGAATCAATTAAATAAAATCACAAAATTCAAATATTTGAATTTGAAAGAAATGGCGCCAAGAACACACCAAGAACACGCGCGAGTTCTGGGTTTGGCCAGATTTGCATTTTCTATCCAATTTCACTGAATACTTGATTATATCATGCAATCTACATACCAATCAACTCGTTTTAACCTCACGATCATGTCTATGGCATTTAATTTCATTTAAATTAAACATATAACAAGAAATCACGAAAAATCCTCAAGAACCCTAATTTCTGCATGAAGGCTGGGATTTTTGATACACAATTCAAACAATGCAATTAATTGAGGGGAAACATTCTATGCATGATTATGAACATATGGCCAAATTATTGTGCGAGGAAATATGCATAGATTGAGAGATGACCAAGTATATGTTTACCTCTAGGCTGTGACAGCAAGTGCAATGTGATTTTTGATTTGGAGGTGTTACAGATGAGTGGTGATGATCTGAACAGCTTCCCTACACCCTATGGAGTGTGTTTGAATGCTTGGACTTGATTGAAATTGGCTGGATCATTTCATGGCATCTCAACTGCACTTTGGTTAAAAGCTTGAGCAATTGACTAGTGATTCTGAGAAATCAGTGTTCCAGTTGTTGTTTAAGTGTTTGATCAGCTCATATGTGATGTATGTGAGTGGAATTGCCCTCTAGCTCAAAACCCGATAGCTACCTTGCTAAGAAAGGCATTTTTTCCAAGAGAAAGAGATTTTGAGAAAGGCAAGTGTTGTAGGCCTTTGGTGTACTTAAACTGATCACAATTGAGCTCTATTTATAGTAGAGCAAGTTTGTTTTGGGATCTACAGTGAATGGCAACTGCAGCAGGTGTTTGTTCAATGTTAGCCAATGGAAATCCAAGTCTCCTCATGCCATTGACTAGAGGTTAGGGCACAGGGTTGTGGTTCCCTTGGTCTTGGATAATTCTTGACTGAATTCAAATGAAAATGGCTCAGTCCATGCCACCTTGATGCTTCCATTGAATGCTCCAATCCAAATTTGGAGTCTTGTCCCTATTTTGGCCATTCTAGGTTCAACGTTGCTATTTCTTGTTCCAAAGACTTTGGAGGCTTGGCTCAGTGATTGTCCCCTTTAGATTCAATCCTCTGATGTGTCCAAGTGGATAGGAGCATTTGGATTTGGCTGATTTTGGCAAATCGAGCAAAAATGCAAATTCTGCCTTGCTTTGACAGATTTCAACAAGGCAATTTGACAATGTCATAACTCATAGCCCAAATGGAATTTGGCAATGTTCTTGGCCATTTTGGAAAGCCCTTACATGATACAACAACTGTCTGAACATGTTTGGTTTTGATCTCTTTTGAATCCAAGTGAAAAATCCACCTACATTTGGAAAAAAATGAAGACAGATTTGGACTTAATGAAAATTTCACTAAGTGTTGGAAAAAGTGACATTTTCATTTTTCAGCCATTTTGATCACTCCGTAACTCAAAATCCTTAATGAATTGGACTTAGGTCTAGTTGAAGTTTTTGTAGAGGGTAATGAGGGCTACAAATCAAGCTTTGGATGGGAAAAAATGGCCTTGTGGTTTAGGAGTTATGACCCTCCAAAGTTGGTACCCTAGCCACTTTATTTTTAACTTAGAAAATTTTCTAAGTTTTTATGGTTACCCCTTTTACAAGTTATCCAACTTTTCTTGATTTTTCTTGATGAATGATGATTCAAATCATACATTAACATCATTTTAGGGTTAAAAATCCATTTTGGTGAAAAATCTCAAAAAGTCAAAGTTGACATTTGTGCACAGTTGATTTTTTATCAGATGAATTCCAAACTGTGCAATTCCTCATGAAATCATGTCCTTGACCTAAATCAAACTTGATGGACATGTTCCATGGGTGTCATAGGGTATATTGAGGCATGTCCTAGGGTTTGGGAGCATGTCCTGGTCAAAAGTCAAAGTTACAGTTGACTTTTTCCTTAAAACCCTAATTGTGGTGCAGATGAAATTGAGACTTGTTGCTCAAGCTTCTCAGATTAATCCATTGTTCCAAATGGATCAATATATTTCATTTGAGATCCTCAAATCCTATTTTGAGGCCTTGGCTCATGATTTGCCCTAAAAGTCAACTTAAGGGTGAATTAGGTCAAGAAACCCTAATTCCTGATTTTTGATTAATGCATCCCCTGAGGCAAAATTGACTTGATGATTGGGTCCATGAGGTTCCATGGAGTATATTAGGTTAGGTTTTGGATCATTGGCTTGTGTCCAGATGAAAAATTTTCATCTGGAGGCCCTGGTCGACCAAAACCCTAATTTGGTGACACTGTCGATTATGAGACTTGATCCACCTAGAAGGGAGCAGCCTTGTGCTTGATCCTTGAAGTGGGAGTCCTTTTGATCCATTGTGGATGTTTGAGAGGTTAGACAAGTTGAAGATCATGTCATTCCTTGATTGATCCTTTGTCTAAGCACTCAGAGAGGGCTTGAAACCCTAATTTTGATTGTAGTGGATGCTCACCCATCTTTGGGGAGACTGATGAAGTATGATGGTTCCTCCATATTGTAATGATGATTTTCACAATGATGGGAAATCTTAGTGGTCAAAATTTGGGGTATGACAGATGCCCCTATTTAATCTTCTTGGACACGAAGGTGTGAATGACGAAGGTATTCGGGCATTCGGGGTGCAAGAGGATTAAATATCGGAATACCCGAAATTTTGATGGTGGTTATGAATGGTAGCTTACGCATTCATCTTCTTTAGCTAAGCAATGATGCTTAGAAAAGGTAAACTTCCCCTCGATCCTGGTCTTCAGCCAAGGAATTGGTCTCAGTTTTCTTTTGTCAACTTCCCCTCGTTCTTGGTTTCCTACCAAGGAACTAGTCTCAGTTGCTGAAACAAACTTCCCCTCGATCCTGGTTACCTACTAAGGAACTGGTCTTAGTTTCTGATTTAAACTTCCCCTCGGTCCTGGTTTCCTACCGAGGAACTGGTCTTAGTTTCTTTTGTCAATAAACTTAATTGACAAGGGACGCTATGCGTAGCGATTTTCCTCAAACTTCTCGCCGAATTTTCCTGGGTAGATGCCATTAGATAGAAAAAAAAATTGATGTCAGAGTTGCTGGGGGAACCCAGTCGTCTGAGTTGTAGAGTTGCACAAACTTCTCTGTTGGAGATGCCATTTGTTTCTACTTGGGGAATGCGAGCCCTTTGAGAGACTGCATTCGTTTGGGGTCTTTACATCATACTTTTCTCGGAGATCTTCTCAGAGAAATTCCATATGATGTGATCTAATTTTGAGGTGCCGATGACCTTTTCATCAGTGGGTTTTTCGGAGAAAAACTGCCGTACTGCCGAATCTCCGATTTAGAAGGATTTCTCTGTGGATTTTCCTTAATCCGGGAAAGCAAGGATATCATCTTCAATGGTGAAGAGTGATGTTGACTGAGGGTTCCTCTGGTTTTTCAGAGGTTCAAGTTATCAAAGTGGTCAAGGGCCAACTTCCTTCCAGAAATAAACTGGAGGCGAGGTTGTTCAAACACAGCGTTTCCTGACGAGGCAAGAACTGACAACTCGATTGAGAGAACTCCTATCACTAAGGGACAAGACCGACTAGAATGATAGTGATGCAATATGCAATGTGAATGCAAATCAATAATGCAATGATGCATGTATGTTTATGCTGACAAAACTGACGCGACATACAAACTAAAAAATGAACATGACTGGATACTCGGCCATCGCGAGGCGAAGAAGTACCGTTGGTTCAGAATAGCAATTCCACCTTGCTTAGGAGAGATAGTCCCTGCGGGGAATACCGTTGATCGGGCTTAGGAGATAAGAACTCGGATGAGGCGTATCAGACGAAACAAGGTCTCTGACACAGTTGATCCCTTCATTCAGGCGTACTGGGTTAGAAGGAGTACTTTGATTCTGCACTTTGAAGTTCGCTTACTTCTGGAGAAGCGATCGATGGTCTTCTGATATTCAACAGTCAAAAGAAATTGCCATCTTTAATTTAAAAGCAGAAAAAGTTTTAACAAGTAAATTCATTTTTGTTTTATTTCAAGAATCGTTAATCATGTTAACAACGTCGTTCTGTAAAGCTAAAACAAATAAGAATTACAAACAAAAGCACAAGGGCTAAAATTTTATTGATAAGATGGAGATCAGCCAAACGCGTGATTCCAAAGAGTAATTACAAAGTTAGAAAATGGTAATTTACAGGGGAAAGGGCTACGTTGAAACATAACGACCACTATCCTTCTACCAATTTTGAATTCGGGGCATCCTGAGCTTCTGTCGAAGATAACCTTGGCTGGAGTTTTCTTCCGATGGATGATGTAACTGCTACTGAGGGACTTGCCTCTGTTGAACATAGTTACTTGTCATTATCCCTAATTTTTGCCTAGATTGCACTTTGATGTTTCCAATCCACCGGGATAATTTTCCTTTTATGTCTCTAATTTTTGCCTGGACCGCCCTTTCGGGTTTTCAATCCACCGAGAAGTTTTTTTTTTTTTAGTTTAGGCGAAGTATTTCTTGACTACATCAACATTCGTGGGGTAGGCAAATTCCTCTCCGTCCATGGTTGCAAGTCTCAAGGCGCCGCCTGAGAAAGCTTTCGTGACCACATAGGGGCCATCATAATTCGGAGTCCATTTACCTCGCGAATCAGTGAGAAATGACAGGATCTTCTTGAGCACGAGGTCTCCTTTTCTGAAAACACGAGGTCGGACCTTTTTGTCAAACGCCCTCTTCATTTTCTGTTGATACAACTGACCATGGCATAGTGCCGTGATTCGCTTCTCCTCGATCAGATTCAATTCGTCGTGTCGGCTTTGACACCATTCAGCTTCGGTGAGCTTAGCTTCCATCAATACTCGGATTGACAGGATCTCTACTTCTATGGGGATCACTGCTTCCATGCCATATACTAGAGAGAAAGGGGTTGCCCCTGTTGAAGTGCGGACAGTTGTACGATAACCGTGAAGAGCAAAGGGTAGCATCTCGTGCCAATCTTTTTAGGTTACAACCATCTTTTGAACGATCTTCTTAATGTTCTTGTTAGCCGCTTCTACCGCGCCGTTCATCTTAGGTCTGTAGGGAGATGAGTTATGGTGTTCGATCTTGAACTCAGCGCACAACTCCTTCATCATCTTATTGTTCAAGTTAGATCCATTATCAGTAATGATCTCGCTTGGAACACCATAACGGCAGATGATATTGTTTTTGATAAATCGGACCACCACTTGTCGGGTTACATTGGCGAATGACACAGCTTCGACCCACTTGGTGAAATAATCAATGGCTACCAGGATGAACCGATGACCGTTTGAAGCCTTGGGCTCAATCATGCCAATCATGTCGATTCGCCATATGGAAAAAGGCCACGGGGAAGAATGAACTTTGAGATGTGATGGCGGTACATGAATTTTGTCGGAGTATATCTGACACTTATGACACCTCCTCATGTACTTGTAGCAGTCGGATTCCATAGTCAACCAATAGTACCCTGTTCTTAGAATTTTTCTCGCCATTGTATGTCCGTTGGCATGAGTGCCAAAGGATCCTTCATGAATTTCTTTTATCAACATGTCTGCTTCTGGTCTGTTTACGCATCAGAGCAAGACCATGTCAAAATTTATCTTATAGAGAGTGTCACCGCTCAGGAAGAAGTTTCCAGCCAATCTTCTGAGGGTTTTTCTGTCTTTTCTGAGTGCCCCGGATGGGTACTCCTGTTTCTGAAGGAAGCATTTAATATCGTGATACCAAGGTTTGTCATCTATGACTGCTTCAATCGTGAAGACGTAAGCGGGCCTTTCAAGGCGCATTATGTCGATCTTAGGTATGTCATTCCATTGACCTACACTAATCATGGACGAGATAGTGGCTAATACATCAGCCATGTGATTCTCCTCACGAGGGATGTGATGAAACTCAACTCTGTTGAAGAAAGGTAACAACCTTCTTGCATAATCTTTGTAAGGAATCAGTCCTGATTGGTATGTGTTCCAATCTCCTTTTATCTGATTGATAACCAAGGCTGAGTCACCGTATACGTCCAAGTTTTTTATCCTTAAATCAATCGCTTCCTCGAGACCCATAATACAAGCTTCGTATTCGGCCACGTTGTTTGTACATTTGAACGTAAGTCTGGCAGTGAAAGGAATATGGGTACCCTGAGGGGTAACAATGATTGCCCCAATTCCGTTTCCATAATGATTAACTGCTCCGTCAAAGATAAGTCCCCATTGGGAACCTGAATCTGGCCCTTCACTGGGTAACGGTTCATTGCAATCTTTCATTTTTAGATACATGACATCTTCGTCTGGGAAGTCAAACCCGGCTGATTCTCGATCGTCAATCGGTTGATGAGCCAAATGATCAGCTAAAATACTTCCCTTAACGGCTTTCTGAGCGTGGTACTCTATGTCATATTCTGATAACAGCATCTGCCAACGGCCAATTCTTCCCGTGAGAGCAGGTTTTTCAAATACGTACTTGATTGGATCCATTTCTGAGATTAACCAAGTAGTATGACAAATCATGTATTGGCGAAGACGTTTGGCTGCCCAAGCCAAAGCGCAACAAGTTTTCTCAAGCATCGTGTACCGAGTTTCGCAGTTGGTGAATTTCTTGCTCAAATAGTAAATGGCAGACTCTTTCCGTTTGGTTTCGTCTTGTTGGCCAAGTACACATCCCATTGAGTCTTCCAAGACTGTGAGGTAAATGATCAGTGGTCTTCCTTCCACTGGAGGTGATAGAATCGGAGGATTCAATAGATATTCCTTGATACTGTCGAAGGCGGTTTGACAATCTTCTGACCAAACGCAATCCTGGTTCTTTTTGAGTAATTTGAAAATCGGCGCACAAGTGGCAGTCATAAGGAATATGAATCTGGAGATGTAGTTTAAACGTCCCAGGAATCCCCTGACTTGTTTTTCAGTTTTCGGAGAAGGCATTTCTTGAATGGCCTTGACCTTGTCAGGATCAACCTCAATTCCTTTCTGGCTGACGATAAACCCTAATAGTTTCCCTGAACGGACACCGAAGGTGCAATTGTTGGGATTCAAGCGGAGCTTGAACTTTCTTAGATGTTCGAACAATTTTGACAGATGTTCAACGTGCTCACTCTCTGTTTTTGATTTTGCAATCATATCATCGACATATACCTCGATTTCCTTATGTATCATGTCATGAAACAGAGTAGTCATGACCCTTTGATAGGTTGCCCCGACATTCTTCAAACCGAACGGCATTACCTTGTAATAAAAGGTGCCCCATGGGGTAATGAACGAAGTTTTCTCCATGTCTTTCGGCGCCATTTTGATCTGGTTATAGCCCGAGAATCCATCCATGAAGGAGAAAATTTTGAACTTTGTTGTGCTGTCTACCAGCATGTCAATGTGTGGTAAAGGAAAGTCGTCCTTTGGACTAGCCTTGTTCAGATCCCTAAAATCAACACACATTCTAACCTTTTCGTCCTTTTTGGGAACGGGTACGATGTTGGCTAACCATTGAGGATATTCTGACGTGGCGAGGAAACCCGCATCAATCTGTTTCTTTACCTCCTCTTTGATTTTGATGGCCATGTCTGGATGAGTCCGTCTCAACCTCTGCTTTACTGGCGGACATTCCAATCTCAACAGTAAATGATGTTCCACGATGCTGGTATCCAACCCTGGCATATCCTGATAGGACCAAGCGAATACATCGGGGAATTCTTTAAGAAGCTTTATCAAACTCTCTTTGGCAGTTGGACTGAGCAGTGCCCCAATCCTGATTTCTTTTCTCTCTTTTTCTGAACCCAAGTTTACTGTTTCCAACGGCTCTTTGTGAGGTTCAATGGACCTTTCCTCTTGTTTCAGTTGTCGAGAGGTATCTTCTGGAATTTTGTCGTCATTTTCTTCTTCAGCCTCGAATACCGGGAACTCAAAGATGGGAGAAGGCATCGGATCGTATGTTTCAACGGGGTTTAAAACAAGCAATCTGCATGACGTGATGATTCATGTTTAGAAGAGATAGAGAAAATGCAAGTGTGTACAGTGTTTTATTTTACTGCTTGTTTTTATTATTGAATTGTTTTTTAGGATTACCATTTTCTGAAAAAGCAAAAAGAAAAAACAACAATTAATGTGGAAATTACAGAACGACGTTATTTTATTAATGAACAAGTCGATTCTTGAAACTACAGCCCTATAAAACAAAACTCTGTCGCTTTGGGCGGAGCGAAGAGGGAAAATTTACAGAAAGCGAGCCCTATCAAAACATCCGTTTCACCTGGGCAGGATGAAAGGTTAAACATGGAAATTACTTTGACTGATGAACGATCTTCGGAACCTCGACGACAACCCATTGGTGGCGAACTCCTCGGTGAATCACAAAGTTTGGTACCTTCCTTGATTTGTCTTCAGAAATAACGCTGATTTCTGGTGGAGCAGGATCATTGGAATCTGTCTCCCAGGTAGAATTGTCGTAGGAGAATTCCTCTGTTGCATTTTGCATAGCATTTGTGCTCTCAGCTGTATCTCCCCATCCAGTTGGCTGGATGTCTTCGAGCCTGATATGAGAGCTTTCAGGAGCAGTGTACTTGACCATATAGTCGTATCTTCCACTTGGTTATCCCAGAGTGTCCCACACTTCTTTGGAACTGGAGGAGTCATCTCTTTCGATGACGTTGACCTCAGGAAAAGCATAATTAATGAATTCTAGTCCTGCAAATGTTGCAAATTCATCTTCATGTTGAGTAGTTTCTGAATGACCTGAGTGTTGATCCCATGACATGGTGGGGACACAGGTATTCTGCTCAATGACGGTCAACTGATTTTCATTACTCGGCTGACTTTCCGGCCCCAAGTTTCCTGGGTAAGGTTGCCACATTGGCAGACCATCCATTGGGCCATAGTAATTGTAGTCAAAGTTGTCTTTCATCAGAGCGTCTTCCTCTAATGAATTTGACGGAGCACGGCATCCTTCCGGATCACAATCTCTGTATATCAATTCGACATCTGACCGTGGTATAAATCTCGGACTCTGTGTGGGATAGCAAAATGGCGTAGGCACCTCTTCCTGAGACATATAACCGTCCTCATTAAGATAGGACCTCCATTCTTCATCCGTGTCAGAGGGATCTTCCTCATTGATAGCATATACTGCTTGAGACACCGGGTGAAGAAAACCTCCACTGTGGAAGAAGTTTTGAAGGGGATGAAGACTTTAATCGTTGGCAGCTGTCTGGGTACAGGTTGCAGAAAAACCAAGACCCTTCTTTGTTTTATTGTTAATAGGAATGACAAGCTGTCCCCATCCTGTTGTATCGGTACTCTCGACCGCTTTGATAACATCTTTGTATGAGGAAATCGAGGTTCCTCCTTTGAACTGATTATCCTTGCTCACCGACAGTGCTTGGAACCAAGTTCCAATAACCTCCTCGGGTTCTATACCAGCAGATGATGACAAGTTACTCACAAGCAAGGCCTGTTCTCCACAGACTGTGACAAGTTGATCGTTCTTGACGAACTTTAGCTTTTGCTGGAGGGTCGAAGTGACCGCTCCAGCCTGATGTATCCAAGGTCTTCCTAATAAACAACTGTACGTTGCCCAAATGTCCATGACCTGGAAAGTGACTTGAAAAGTGTGAGGACCAATAGTTATGGGAAGATCAACTTCGCCGATAACTGTTTTTCTGGATCCGTCGAACGCTTTGACGACGACTTCGCTGATTCTCATCGGAGGGCCTTTGAATGATAATTGCATCAGAGTGGACTTCGGCATAACATTCAGGGCTGACCCTATGTCTACCAGTACGCTGGCTAAAGCATCGTCCTGGCAGTTAACTGTAATGTTGAGCGCCATGTTATGACGGCGACCCTCTTTAGGTAATTCCTCATCACTAAATGCCAAATTGTTGCAGGAAGTGATGTTAGAGACAATGCTATTGAACTGTCTGATTGTTACATCCTGTTCCACAAAGCTTGCTCCAAGACTTTCTGTAGAGCCTCCCTGTGGGCTTCTGAACTGAGTAACAGTGATAATACCGAGATCTTTGAAGGAGTTTGTAACAGTTGATCGACAATGTTGTATTCACTCCTTTGGATGAGCTTCAGCATCTCATCATTATTTTTCAAAAGGTCGGGATTACTGGATTGACCGACTGGTGGATCGGGAGCTTCTGTCTGAAGTTCCTTTTCCTTGTTAAGTTCCCCAACTCCTCGGTTGAAGATTCTACCGCTCCGTGTTACACGACTGATGTCTGCAATATTCACGACGGAGGGTAATGGAATTTCCTTTGCATTCTCAATTGTTGTTGCACCGTATTTGTAAGGGATAACCTTAGTTGATTCATACGGTAGTGGTCCCGGCAGATAGATGACTACAGGAGCCTTCTGATTTTTCTGACCATCATAAGTAATCTCGATCCGTTCCCAGTTGGGAACTTTAGATTCGTCAAGTAGAGGGATAATGGCAAAAACATCCCTGGTCCTGTGATGACCAGAGATCGTGACAACATCCTCAACTTGCTCGGCAAGGTAGTTTGGCGTCCAGTTGATGGGTCCAGAACCTGGATATGGACGAATTTCTCCACGATCCACCTGACCCTGAAGAGCTGCTCTCACAAGGTAACACCCTTGGTTACTTTCCGAACAGACGCTACAACGATCATAATCGTGTTGTGGCACCTGACCACGCCTACTTTGAATACAATGTAACCTCACTAGGTTAGCTTCCACAGATCGGACATCCTGACTCTGACGCCGAGTAGGATTCCTGTTACTGATACTAATTTACTGAGTATCTTCATCCATATAAATTGGCATCCACCAGTGATTTAACAAGTGCTGAAGTGCCTCCTGGACAAGGGTACAACCTCGATCGTTTTCGCAACCTGCTTTATAGCTTTGATAGTCATGTGATATTAAGAATCTGAGTCGGACCTGCTCAGCATGTAACTGTACCAGGTTGGTATTCATCACGCGAATATCGAAGATCTGAACCATGTTGATCTGATAAGGGTTCCTATCATGGTAGTCTTGGATCCATCCAAGATCCATCTGACGCTGGAGGGCCTCCTGTATGAAAGAGCATCCCTGTTTGTTTACCGAGCAAGTCAGACAGGAACTGTAATCGTGTCATGGCAGATTATGATACTGGCTTTGCCTTGAGTACATTGCCACTAAGTTGGCATTCATCGCACGGATGTCGTGGTTTTGAATGATGTTGGAATTCGTGTAGACCATGTTAACTCCATGAACTCGGTGCTCTTGGATCCATCTGAGATCCATTTGTTCATGTAGGGCTGATTGCACTACCGAACATCCTTGATTGTTTTTTAGAGCAGACATCACATTGATGATAATTATGAGGTGGCACATGGCCATATCCACTCTGTCTACAATGCATCTTGACCAGATTGGTCTTCAACAAGAGTACATCGTGAATTTGATCGACATCGTTAGTCTCTCCTTCTATCAAATTGACTGCAGCCTTCTCATGTTGAGGCAGCGGGTTCGTGAGAACATTAGGATTCGTATCCTTGAAGGATAAGACCCCGCTCCTAACAAGTTTTTGCACGTCGGACTTGAAATTGAGACAAGTCTCTATGTTATGCCCTGATCCTCCTTGATGGTAAGGGCATGTTTGATCCACCTTAAACCAAAAAGGCGGATTTTCCGGTACTGTAAGAGGAGACTTAGTCTAGATGTGCCCCTTGGCCAGCAGTAATGGAAACAGATCTGCGTACGTTACGGGTATAGGATCAAATCCTGGTGGCCGTGTTGTACGGTTGTTGTTATATGGAGGACGAGCCTGCTGAAGAGGTTGTTGTATCCTTTGTTGATTAGGTTGGCTCTGCGCAACCTGAGGTTGATACGTAGGAATAGACGCAGGGTTGATAGTAGGAGTCACAGCTGCTACCGGTTGATAACGTCGCCTTTGCTTTCGAGAGAGATATTCCCAATATCTTGCTTTTTTTTCTTAGGGAGAGCACTACCGTATTTTTTAGTACCGCTCGTCGATCCATTGTCTTTTACCATACGTCCTTCTCGGACGGCTTCCTCAAGATGTACGCCCATGCCGACCATTTCGGTGAAGTCACTGGGCGCACTGGCAACCATTCGGTCATAGTAAAATGAGCTTAAGGTCTTTAAGAAGATCTTTGTCATCTCTTTTCCCTCAAGAGGTGGACAAATTTGAGCGGCAATCTCACGCCACCTTTGAGCGTACTCCTTAAAGGTTTCCTTGTCCTTTTGCGACATCGATCTGAGTTGATCTCTGTCCGGTGCCATGTCCAAATTGTATTTGTATTGTTGGATGAAGGCAGTACCAAGATCTCTGAATGTACTGATCGTAGTACAGTTTAAACCCATGTACCATTTGAGTGCGGCACCGGTTAAACTATCCTGAAAGTAGTGAATCAGTAGGTCCTGATTTTCCGTCTGAGCTGACATCCGCCGGGCGTACATCACCAGATGGCTTTGAGGGCAAGAGTTACCCTTGTACTTTTCAAAGTCGGGCACTTGAAATTTGTGCGGGACTTTCACATTTGGGACCAAGCAGAGATCTGCGGCGTCCTTTGCAAATAGATCTTGACCGCGAATGGCTTGCAGCTCTTTCTGCATTTCCAAGAACTGTTCCTGGAATTCGTCCATTCTGTCAAACATAGTTTCCTTCTTACCAGAAGGTGTTTGTGGAATCTGTCCTTCTGGGACAGTGTGCACCACAGGGGGTGGTACCGTGACTACGGTAGTGAATCTTGGCGTTTCCCGAAGTTTGTAACCTTCAGGAGTCTTCAGTATGCCTCTGGCATCTTCGCTTTCCCAAAGTTTGTAACCTTCAGGCCCAGCGGCTTCTGTTGTGATTCCCTAATCTTCAGTGATCGGCAGAACATATCCTTCTGGGATATAGTTAACAGGCATACCCCAAGGACGATCTTTCGGCATTTGATACCTAGGATCATACTTCTCCACGATGGGCGTTGAGGTGATCTCTGAGATCATAGTTCGTTGTAGCTGAGCTTCTGCCATGGCTTGCATGTCGTTACGAAGCTTCCTTATATCCACTCTCAGAGCGTCGATCTCTTCTTTCAACTCTCTGTTTTCTTCCTCAAGATCATCCATCTTTTTCTGACAATTGGCCCGAGTATTATACGAATGAGACAGTTTGACTCTAGAACCGAGACACAAACGTGAGATTCGTAGGTAAGAAGAATTCGCGATGTGAGAATGATGAATGCAATGATTATATTAATTGTTTATGGTTTAATCAAAATAAACTTTGACAATTAGATTGTAAATATCAAACGGTGGGGAAACCCCTTTTTATTGAATTCAAAGGATTACAGAAATGGAAATACAGTAGATTACAAGGTGCAGAAACCGAAACCTAAACTAATGGGCCCAGAGTCCTCTCTGAGGAGAACTCGGGTGCTGATTCTGGTATTTTCCTTTTCTTTGACTGGGGCTCTTGGGCCGTTGTCGGGTTGTCATTCCTTTGCCAAGTGAAAGGAGCGAGCAAATTCCTTTGGTTATCCTGATTATCTACAGCATGTTGCTCCAAAATTTCGATCAGAGCATCCTTCTCTTTCAGTAATTGCTGTATTTTGATGCACTCTATGTCGAGGGTGCGGTACTTGTTCTTCCAAGACCTTCTCTCCTTTTGAACTTTGTTGAGAGTAACCTGAAGCTTTTCAGTTTCCGTCATGAAGTACATGACAGATTCCTTTGGCGGAAGAATTCCGTAACGAGGATAAGGCATTTTTAGCTTGAGAGCTCTAGTTTGTACCCAGTGGAGATAAGGCTCCACCGAGACACAGTCTGGTTTTCCTAGAGACTCTCGTCCTTTCTTATGAACATGCTTCCAAGCGTGCACTATTTCCATCTTTAGTGCTCTGTCGTTTTCTCCTTCCTTGAAGAAAAGTACTTCCAGATGAACACCCCGTGGGACGTGTCTCATCGGGTATCCAAATTGACGATGAACCAACACCGGATGATAGTTGATTCCTCCCTTAGTTCCTATAAGGGGTACGTTGGGGAAGTTTCCACAATGGTCAATGATCCTGATTCCATCATAAATCCTATTACACCAATCTATATCAGAGTTGGTAAGGGACATGATCTTCTGCGACCAACGTAAGGCACTCTTGCAATCCCAAAAAGCAGCAGACATGGGTAAGTGAGAGATAAACCATTTATAAAGAAGAGGTACACAGCATGTGATCTCCCCTCCACTGTACAAATTTCCCAAGTGTACAGAATGATACGCATCTGCGAGCAAAGTCGGCACAGGGTTTCCAATGAGAAAAATCTTAATGGAGTTAATATCGACGAAGTTATTGATGTTAGGAAACAAAAATAACCCGTAGGTGAGCAAGACAAAGATGCTTTCAAAAGTAGTGACGTTCCCTATACTGGCAAAATACAGGGCTTTCTTTGTCAAGAACTGGGCCAGCAAACCTTGGATGCCACCCTTAGTGGTTAGGTGAGTCTTGACCTCAGACTCGTCCAAATGAATTGCTCTTGCAATAGTCAGATTCTTTGGAATTTCTTCCAATCCAGAAAATGGAGCTCGATCTGTAATGTGTAGATCAATCAGATAAGAATATTCCTCCAGCGTTGGTGCGAGCTGGTAATCCGAGAATGTGAAACAGTGATAACCCGGATCGTAAAACTGAATGAGCGCATCCATGATTCCCTCAATCACATGGACTCTTAACAGTGGTAGCAAACCTCCGTGCTTGGCTCTGAAAGCCTCAGGGTTAGTGATCATCCTCGCCAAACCTCTTAAATCCCCCAGCTTTGGAACCTTTAAGGTATACCTATGAGTTCTCCTTCTACCGAAATCCATTAGTGCAATCCTTTCCTCTGATATTTGCAATCACAATCTTAGTTTAATTTGAAAAACAGAGAGACTAGAAGAGAAAATTTTTTTTGAATGTTTTAATGTTTTTTTAAATGAATGCATGAATGCAGCACACAAAAACATAGAAAAAACATGGGGTCAAAGGGTCGTTGTCATGAAGTCAAGGCTCTACCCATCCCCAAAGGTTTATACTAGGGTAATTTTTGTACCTGTACTCATTATCATCAGCTCCTCCCAGGAAAGCGAAACAACAAGCGGGTCGCCAGCGAGTTGGAGAGCGATCTTAGAGTAAATGCCATTCACCGAGAATAGATCACCAGCCTTAAATGAGGGTAGTATCGCGTAACAACTATTCCCAATAGTTTCCACACTAAGAAAGGGTTTGGCTCCTCAGCTTCTCAGACTTAACAATCGGCCCATTGTCTAGGTGAGAGAATGGGTTACATTGGTCAGCCTCCACTGAGGTTGATGGCCGACCTCGTCGCCATCACTTATCTTAAGTGTATACTCAATATTTCCACATGTGGCATCACACGCATTCCCATTAGCAGAAAAATAAACACGTATAGAAATTAGGAAAAGCATTATATATATTTGTCCTAAACATCCTAGACCTTTAAAGCTATGAATCCTAAGTTCCTGACAGAAATTGGGTTCCCCGGCGGAAGCCACAATCGGTGGTATTCACACAAGAGGTGAAAAGGAAGAAGAAAAATAGAAACGTGCCCCACGGTGGGCGCCATTTTTCTGTAGCGAATGATTTTGGACGCGGTTCTTAAGCGCTGGTCGCTCTCCGCGGTTGAGCTTACTACAGGTCGATTCATTTTTTATCCTATTAAAGCAGATGAAGGAAGGGATATATGTCTCCAATTAACCCTGCTTTGCATACTGAGTTTAAACAGCGGTCTGTTAGGTTGCGAATGCTATCAATGTGGGGGGCCTTTGTACTGGTTATTTGTATTTTCGCCAATACGGTTTTCTTTTTCTCTTTCTAGGACTTTCTGGCGGGGAACAAGGATTTAGGATGTTAGGACTGATGCTTTTGATAGATACATGAGAGTATGGGATTTTGGGTTTTTGTTTAGTGTGCTCGCTAAGATTTTTCTTTCAATCTTATGCCTACGTATTCCCGTTTACCGAAACAGGGAAATTAGAGCGTTCGTAGTTCCTCCTATTCTATGGGAGGAAATGGTATTTGGTGTCTTGTTCAAAGCCCAAGACGTGAAGCGAAAGGTGGTTTGTATCTTGTTCAAAGCCCAAGATGTGAAGCTGAAGGGTTTATTTGTATCTTGTTCAAAGCCCAAGATGTGAAGCTAAAGGTGTTGACTTTAGAGAGAATCTGTCATCTCTAAAGAGGGGGGTTGTATGTCACAACTGTTTTATAAAGGAGAATTACTTTAACCGGGATATGTGAATCCGACAATGCCATAATTTCCTTTAAAGGGGATTTTAACCTGAAGGAGAAGACTTTAACTCAGTGTAGAGTAATGTCATCTTTCCTTAGGAATTTCTCATGCTAAAAGAGGGACAGTGGCATGGATGTAGATGATCCAGAGGCTTGCCGCTTACAGCAATTAGATGAAGGGGAAGGAGTTGTTGATGTTTGTGTACTGTGAACGAGGCACAGCTTTGATGCTAAAAGGTTAATTGGATTAACCAGTGGTTTTCTTATATAAAGCCTAAGAGGAGGCTAAAAGGTTTTCCTTATACAAAGCCTAAGAGGAGGCTATTATGTGTCTCGTACAAAGCCCGAGAGAGAGGCCAAAAGGTTTTGACTCCACGAGGGAATCTTTTGGTATCTCGTATAAAGCCCGAGATGGAGGCTAAAGATGGTGACTCACCAAGAGAATCTTTTATACTCAACAAGAGAGTGATTTTGTATCTCGTACGAAGCCCGAGATGGAGGCTATTTGTTAGCTCCGCTGGGGAGAATCATTGTATAAAACCCAAGAGAGAGGCTATGGTGCTGTTTCAGTTGAGTGACAGGTCCAGTACGCTGATTTAAAGAGAAAATCAGTTCTTATATGAGTAATGTTTGTACTCATGGATTTGTTCCGAGGATCCGGGTTATTCCTGTTCTTTAAGGAAGCGGGAAATCCGAAGGGTATTGCGACTGTCCGAGTCTATGGGTTTTCTTCCCATTCTTGAAGGGTGCTTGATAATGTCTTTGAGACTCAAGGAAATTAGACTGTCCAAGTCTAGAGTTTTATCTTTTGTACTATGCTTTGAGAAACAGTAGTAGACTCTATGAAAGGACTGTTCTATGCAGATGACTAAGTTCTGTTCCTATACCTCTAAGAGGTCGTCGGGACAATTTGTACGAAGCCCAAGAGGAGGCTGGAAACTTTTAAGAAGCCGAGAGGTCCTTGTACTAAGCCCGAGAGAAGGCTATCATTCCCGGAGGAAGAGATTATTATACGAAGCCTAAGAGGAGGCTGTGAATACTTCTAAGAAGCCGACGGGTCCTTGTACTAAGCCCAAGAGGAGGCACGGTTGCTTTTAGGAAGCCGATGGGTCCCCAAACCCCGAGAAATTCAAGGCAAGCTATTCACAAGGAATAGATCAAGTCAGGAAAGTTCGAGAATTTGGAAGAAACTCAAGAGATGCCATTCACAGAGAAAAGATCATCTCTAGGGAATAGAGTTTCTTGACAAATGCTTTTAAGAAGCCTGTGGGTCCCCAAACTCCGAGAAATTCAAGACATGCCATTCACCGAGAATAGATCAAGCCAGGAAAGTTCGAGAATTTAGAAGAAACTCAAGAGATGCCATTCACGGAGAAAAGATCATCTCTGGGGAATAGAGTTTCTTTGACAACTTTTACGAGTGACAGTCTATGAAAGGGTTCACAGAGAATGCTGCCTTTCATGTCTCCATATTGTTTAACCCCAAGAGGAGAGAAGACAGTGTCTGGTAATCCTATGGGGATCTAGTTTAGACTATTTCTAAGAGTGATCAGCTGGCTTAATGCTAGACGTAGTTGTCGGGGAAACTCTAAATATCTATACTATTATTACACAGTTGATATGAGTTTATGAAAGAAGACTTACAGTGAAACAGCCCCACAATACAGTTATATGTATATGAAAGCGGTAAATGAAAGCGTATAAACACTTACTCGATTGTAGAGCTTCCATGCTGTTTGGTTAGTTGTTCAACAAAGAAAGATTGAAAACAACAGTATATTCAAAATCAAAGGAGAAAATGCTTTGAAAAGGAGAGATTTGGGGCTTACAGCTCAAGGAGAGGCCCAGGGTTTTATCAGTGAGCGCACTGTTTGAATTTGTACAGAGGGACTTATACAAGTGACTGGGGCCCAAAAAGGTTTTATGTACAAAGGGATGGGTCTTACACTCTCTCAAGAGGCCCAAAAGTTTTGAATGGGTCTTATAGCTCGAGGAGAGGTCCAAAAGGTTTAAAGAAAAAGAGTGGGGCTTATAACACGAGGGTAGGCCCAGATGATTTTTCCGTTTGAAATGGCGATCGCGCCGAAGTTTTCTTTTAACGCAGAGGGACTTATACAATAACTGAGGCCCAAAATGTTTTGGTTAAAAGGGGATTGGGTCTTACACTCTATTAGAGGCCCAAAAGTTTTGAATGGGTCTTATAGCTCGAGGAGAGGCCCAAAAGGTTTTTTTTCAAAAGGCGACGATCGCGCCATTTGTTTTTGACGGTATCGGGACTTATACAATGCACTGAGGCCCAAAAATGGTTTGGTCAAAAAAGGATTGGGTCTTACACTCTATTAGAAGCCCAAAGTGTTTTGAAAATGATTTATGAGGGTTGAATTAATCCAAAAACCCTAATTTGTTTTCAAAAATGTATTTAATTGAATAAAAATTCAATTAAAATGATCAAAATTGTTTAACATATGAAAAACAAATTGTGATCTTGGATTAATGCTTCAAAAATTAATTATTGACCTACAAAATAATTAGAAAGCATTAAAAGTTGCAAAATCAATGTGGAAAAAATATTTTAAATATTAAAAACAATTAAAACATTAATTCTTTGCAAAAATATCAATTATATGAAATAAATAATATTTTTGGGATTTTTTGATAAAATAAAATATTTTAACATTTTTGTGAATTATAAAAAAAAGAATCAACTCAAAATCATTAAAACTCGGAGAGAAATTAATTTTTGAATCAATTAAATAAAATCACAAAATTCAAATATTTGAATTTGAAAGAAATTGCGCCAAGAACACACCAAGAACACGCGCGTGTTCTGGGTTTGGCCAGATTTGCATTTTCTATCCAATCTCACTGAATACTTGATTATATCATGCAATCTACATACCAATCAACTCGTTTTAACCTCACGATCATGTCTATGGCATTTAATTTCATTTAAATTAAACATATAACAAGAAATCACGAAAAATCCTCAAGAACCCTAATTTCTGCATGAAGGCTAGGATTTTTTATACACGATTCAAACAATGCAATTAATTGAGGGGAAACATTCTATGCATGATTATGAACATATGGCCAAATTATTGTGCGAGGAAATATGCATAGATTGAGAGATGACCAAGTATATGCTTACCTCTAGGCCGTGACAGCAAGTGCAATGTGATTTTTGATTTGGAGGTGTTACAGATGAGTGGTGATGATCTGAACAGCTTCCCTACACCCTATGGAGTGTGTTTGAATGCTTGGACTTGATTGAAATTGGCTGGATCATTTCATGGCATCTCAACTGCACTTTGGTTAAAACCTTGAGCAATTGACTGGTGATTCTGAGAAATCAGTGTTCCAGTTGTTGTTTAAGTGTTTGATCAGCTCATATGTGATGTATGTGAGGTGTGTGAGTGATTGGTTTGAGTGGAATTTCCCTCTAGCTCAAAACCCGATAGCTACCTTGCTAAGAAAGGCATTTTTGCCAAGAGAAAGAGATTTTGAGAAAGGCAAGTGTTGTAGGCCTTTGGTGTACTTAAACTGATCACAATTGAGCTCTATTTATAGTAGAACAAGTTTGTTTTGGGATCCACAGTGAATGGCAACTGCAGCAGGTGTTTGTTCAATGTTGGCCAATGGAAATCCAAGTCTCCTCTAGCCATTGACTAGAGGTTAGGGCACAGGGTTGTGGTTCCCTTGGTCTTGGATAAGTCTTGACTGAATTCAAATGAAAATGGCTCAGTCCATGCCACCTTGATGCTTCCATTGAATGCTCTAATCCAAATTTGGAGTCTTGTCCCTATTTTGGCCATTCTAGGTTCAACATGCTATTTCTTGTTCCAAAGACTTTGGAGGCTTGTCTCAGTGATTGTCCCCTTTAGATTCAATCATCTGATGTGTCCAAGTGGATAGGAGCATTTGGATTTGGCTGATTTTGGTAAATCGAGCAAAAATGCAAATTCTGCCTTGCTTTGACAGATTTCAACAAGGCAATTTGACAATGTCATAACTCATAGCCCAAATGGAATTTGGCAATGTTCTTGGCCATTTTGGAAAGCCCTTACATGATACAACAACTGTCTGAACATGTTTGGTTTTGATCTCTTTTGAATCCAAGTGAAAAATCCCCCTACATTTGGAAAAAAATGAAGACAGATTTGGACTAAATGAAAATTTCACTAAGTGTTGGAAAAAGTGACATTTTCATTTTTCAGCCATTTTGATCACTCCATAACTCAAAATCCTTAATGAATTGGACTTAGGTCTAGTTGAAGTTTTTGTAGAGGGTAATGACGGCTACAAATCAAGCTTTGGATGGGAAAAAATGGCCTTGTGGTTTAGGAGTTATGACCCTCCAAAGTTGGTACCCTAGCCACTTTATTTTTAACTTAGAAAATTTTCTAAGTTTTTATGGTTACCCCTTTTACAAGTTATCCAACTTTTCTTGATTTTTCTTGATGAATGATGATTCAAATCATAAATAAACATCATTTTAGGGTTAAAAATCCATTTTGGTGAAAAATCTCAAAAAGTCAAAGTTGACATTTGTGCACGGTTGATTTTTTATCAGATGAATTCCAAACTGTGCAATTCCTCATGAAATCATGTCCTTGACCTAAATCAAACTTGATGGACATGTTCCATGGGTGTCATAGGGTATATTGAGGCATGTCCTAGGGTTTGGGAGCATGTGCTGGTCAAAAGTCAAAGTTACAGTTGACTTTTTCCTTAAAATCCTAATTGTGGTGCAGATGAAATTGAGACTTGTTGCTCAAGCTTCTCAGATTAATCCATTGTTCCAAATGGATCAATATAGTTCATTAGAGATCCTCAAATCCTCTTTTGAGGCCTTTGCTCATGATTTTCCCTAAAAGTCAACTTAAGGGTGAATTAGATCAAGAAACTCTAATTCCTGATTTTTGATGAATGCATCCCCTAAGGCAAAATTGACTTGATGATTGGGTCCATGAGGTTCCATAGAGTATATTAGGTTAGGTTTTGGATCATTGGCTTGTGTCCAGATGAAAAATTTTCATCTGGAGGCCCTGGTCGACCAAAACCCTAATTTGGTGACACTGTCGATTATGAGACTTGATCCACCTAGAAGGGAGCAGCCTTGTGCTTGATCCTTGAAGTGGGAGTCCTTTTGATCCATTGTGGATGTTTGAGAGGTTAGACAAGTTGAAGATCATGTCATTCCTTGATCGATCCTTTGTCTAAGCACTCAGAGAGGGCTTGAAACCCTAATTTTGATTGTAGTGGATGCTCACCCATCTTTGGGGAGACTGATGAAGTATGATGGTTCCTCCATATTGTAATGATGATTTTCACAATGATGGGAAATCTTAGTGGTCAAAATTTGGGGTATGACACATACCTTTTTCCGCCAAGGCTTTCAACCTGCATATGTCCCATTAAATCCATATGGAGAAGCTCTAAGTTTTTTGAGGTGGTCTGATGTTGAAGCCTTTTATGTGACATTCTAGTTTGTTTACCAATTTGTCATTCCCCATATATCTTGCTTTCATCTATCTTCAGATTAGGAATACCTCTGACAGCCTCCTTGGATATGACTTCTTTCATTCCTTTTAAGTGCAAATGACAAAGTTTCTGATGCCATATCTTCACTTCATCTTCCCTTGACACCAGACAGGTGGAAGGACACTTAGTTTCATGAGGAGCCCATAAGTAACAATTATCCTTAGATCTGGTACCTTTCATGATAAGTTCCTCTTTATCGTTTGTTACCGGGCACTCAGATTCAGAAAAGTTAACCTTAAGACCCTGGTCACACAATTGGCTAATACTTATTAGATTTGCTGTCAATCCTTTGACATACCGGACCTTATCAAGACTGGGCTGAACATCATACTTTAACTTACCAACACCTTTTATCTCTCCTTTTGAACCATTTCTAATGGTGACATGGCCAGTGGAATGGGGTTTGATGTCCACTAAGAACTTCTTGACACCTGTCATGCGTCTGGAACATCCACTGTCAAAATATCAGTCTTCTTTAGCATAGGCTCTCAAGGAGGTATGAGCTATGAAGGCGACAGTTTGATCCTTAGGGATCCACTTCTTCTTCCCTTTATGAGCCTCCTTTCTTCTTCTGGATCGAGTTGATGATTTAGGATAACCATTCAACTTATAGCAGTGAGCCTTTAGGTGACCATACTTGCCACAGTAATAACACTGCTTGCCCTATTTTTTTCTTCCTAGAGAGATGTTCTGAGGCCTTTGACGATGTTGAAACATTCTACTTGACATCACTTGAGTTGAGTTCCCTCCAGTCCTCTATCCTTTTATCTCAACTTCACCATTGTAGCCGAAACCTCTTCCACTTCCATTATTTCTTCCTGACATAAGGATTTCATCTAGCACATCTGAGCTATTGTTCAACATCCTTATATACTTGGTCATGTTGTTAAGTTTGGAGTTTAACAACACCACTTCATCCTCCAGATCAGAGATTATTCCCAAATGATTTAGTCTTTTATCACAAAGTTGGGAAATAAGATTCTGATCTTGTCCTAATTGACACAGTTCAGCACTTCGAATGCATACCTCCTTATATGAGGCACCAAGATCACCAAGGTTGAGATGTCCAATATCTGATTCCTTGTCAGAATCATAAACTCCAGTGAGTGCAGACACCTTTTTAGCAGACTCTCCATCGCTCGAGGAGTCATCCTCAGACCACGAGGTGGATAAACCTTTTTTCTCCTTCTTGTGGAAAGTGGGGCATTCACCTCTTGTGTGTCGAAAACCCCTGCACTTAAAGCATTGAATTCCTTTTCCTCGGTTGGGTTTCTTATCATAGCTAGGTCTTCTTCCAAAGTTTCTCGATCTATATATGTCGGAAGTCTAAGCCTTGACATTGGTCTTAGAATTCTCATCCAGTTTCTTCACCAGTTGGTGATACTATTTTTCAAGAAACCCCACAACTTTGGACAGGTCCCCATTGGAGTCACCCTCTTCTTGGTTAGTCACTAAGGCTAGACTTTTCTTCTTTTCATCCTTCTCGCTGATAGCCATCTCAAAATTTTGGAGTGATCCCATGAGCTCATCTACTTTCATAGTATTTATATCATGAGCTTCCTCAATAGTTGTCACCTTCATATCAAATATCTTGGGGAGAGACCTCAGGATTTTCTGAACCAACTTGGCTTTTGGAATTTTCTCTCCCAGGTCACTTGATGTGTTGGCAATATCAACAATGTTCATATGAAAGTCTTGTATATTTTCATCCTTAGGTTCTCAAACTTAGTGGTGAGAAGCTGAAGTCTTGAAGATTTTACTCTTGATGTTCCTTCACGGGCAATCTTCAAGATCTCCCATGCATCCTTTGTAACAGTGCAGTTTTTAATGAGCCTAAAGATGTTCTTGTACACACCATTGAACAAGGCATTGAAGGCTTTGGAATCACCTTGAGCAAGCTTATCATCTTCATCATCCCAGTCTTCCTTAGGTTTCAGCTCATCAGTAATCTTCCCATCTTTGTCTTTGGTCTTTGGTGGATCCCACCCTTTAACCACATACTTCCAAGCCTTACCATCCATGAACTTGATGAACGCCACCATGCGCAGTTTCCAGTATTCATATTTGGAACCATTAAGTATGGGTGGTCTATTTAAAATTCCTCCTTCTTTATCCATCGAACCAGAAAGTATCGTCCCTGAATCTCACCCAGATACAGAGCAGGATGCCTGCTCTGATACCAATTGAAATTCTGGTTAAGCAGATCACTAAGATGTCGGACAGGATATCGTGACACTTGATCTCTGCTTCTCACACAAGGATAATGAGAAAAGAATGTAAACAGCAGAAAGAAAACAACACACAAGAATTGTTAACCTAGTTCAGTGATCAACAACACCTACGTCTGGGGGCTACCAAGCCAGGAATGAAATCCTCTAAGTAGAATTGGTTCTAAGCTAAACTCCAACGTTTACAACTTGACACCTAGAAACTACCTGTACTAGATTTCTACCTAAGACTCTCCTAGGTATGAGACCCTTCTCAATTCCCTTTCAATCACAACAGTGACTGAAAAAATTACAACTCAATAAACTGTCCAACTCAGGTATTCACGCAATACAAGAGAGGCTCACAAAAGTACAAACCCTAGTACTCAATAACATCTGTATGTCTTCAGTGACTATTCTAGGTTAAACCCATCATATTTATATCACTCAACAGAACTGGATTTGGGCTTCAGAATCGCAGCAATTCAGCTCCACATAATCTGCGACCTATTCTTCTCTAGAATAGTTTCTTCAACCCAAAGTTTCCAAAAATGTCTCCATACTCGGAAACAACATATTCCTTTTAGAATCAGAATCTCTGATTCCTCAATCTTAGATGCCACCTAGGACCAAATCATATTCCCATAAAACCTGGAAAACAGAAACAGTTATTCCAAACTGTAACAGACAAAGATGTTGAATCAACATGACAGGACATCTTGTCTAACACCTTAACCTGCAGTTAGTTCAACATGTTAGGACATCTTGTCCAACATCTTTCTATTAATTTAGTTTTACCAAAATTGATGCCAACCTCAAAGGCTTGGACTCATCATTTTCTTTTCATGCTTGCTTGAAAATTTTCAAAATTTGGAGTAACCTACCACTTTTCTTTTTCGTTCTCCCCAACATGAATTCAACCAATCCTCAAGTGAATGCTCCTTGCTTTTTATGGCAAGGAAATCAATTTAAACAATGTTCAAAGGTTTCAAGAAATTTTTTTAGAATCTCACAAAATTCAACGATGAACTAAACTTTCAAATTATGTACATTAATCAAGTTCATAACTAAAATGGGATCTAAACTGTTTAGGCTCAAATGGGTTAACAAATTCTCACTACTCACAGGTAAGTTACTTTTGGATATGGTTGTGCTCAATATAAACAAATGCCTTGATCATTTCTAATGCTTCCACAAAATAAAAATAATCAAAAGACTAAGCATGAATCAAATGTATTAAACAAAGTTTATCAGTCATCCTTGTATATAGTAAACAATGGAGGTTTCTCACATAATGTGGCTTTTGGACCTAAGTGAAACAAACATTCAAACAAGTTGCAACATGAAACAAGAATACACAGTTGCACAAAGCACAAAATTCTTAAATCATTCTAACATTCTATAAAGCGGTACAATTTACCTTGTTTGCATTCACATGTTCAACATCCTATCATCACCATTCAAACTTGGGAGAATCTTCATTGGGTACTTTTATACAAATAACACCCAGTCTAGAAGGAGTTCTCATCATTCATCCCTAATCAACACTTGAGAAAACGTGAAAGAAAACAAGTATATATACAAAATAAACAACTGCACAAAGCTCAAAAATATAGAAACTATTGAAATGCGATTCAATATCTAAACACCAATCCTCGGCGACGGCGCCATTTTGTTTGAACTGCAATAAAGTGGCAAGAGGCAAAAATTTAGTTTTAGAAGGATTCCCTCTGAGATTTATATCATCTCCATAGGGATCAGTGCGAGGGAAAGAATGTCGTTCAACGGTCTCTACATTTCTAAGCTTGTGGTGAGTAAATTTGGTGTAAAGATCAAAGGTACAATATATAAAAGCGGAAATTATAAAGGCAGAAAAATAAAGTAAAGAATTTAAAATAAACGAAGCCTTGTGGGATTGGATATCATTAATTGATAACACATGCATTCTTCTAACCAGTTAAACACAAATCAATCATTCATCTAATATCCTCACGTATCACCCACAACAGAGGTTATGTCTAACGCAATGTCGAGAGAACAACCGTATTGTCTCATTGGTGATGTCTCACGCAACTCAACAACACGGAGCATTAAGAACTGATACTCAAGCAAATGTTAAGCCTAAATCTATGTCTAGAGTCTAGACCCTAACAGACATTCATCCTAGAACCAGATCTGAAGAGTATATTTTTATAGCGGTTCAAATCAAAGATAAAAAGGTAAACAAAGATAACATCCATATCAGATCCATGATTGATTCATATAAAACACCATGATCAGAATACGTACATACGCTTAACCCTTTTTACATGCATTCAACTAATTTGCCAAATGTAAGTGAACACAGTTTCTCATCTCTATTATCACGCATCCCCGTAATACCGTATTGATCCTATTCATGCTACTCATGCTTCTGATCAACACAATAAAATAAAAGATACTAGTGAATATCAACTTACAAGACTATGTCAAAAGTTTGCTCATTGATAGATGAATATCTAAGATCTAAGATTTGAAAAGAGTTTTGTCAAGACCCACAAATAAGAAATCAAAGACAACACCAATATTGAATCAAAACTAGTTCACAATACATATATTAGATGAAATACATAAGGTATCAATATATTACATCCAAACCCAACAAGAGATCGAAGAACTTACTCGAAGACCAAGCTCTGAGTTGCTTCAATTTGTGACTCTCCCTCTTATGGTTTGTGTTTCTCTCTCTAGAATATGCTTGGAATGAAGAGAGATAAAGTTCTGATCTCCACAATATATGTTATGAAAGTTATTCTCTAGAAAGCAAGAAAAAATACATATATAGTAAAACAAAAATCTATCTTGTTCGCCTAGCGAACACCTTCTTCGCACAACAAAGTCCACTTTCAGGCAGTTCAAGTGCCTCAGAAACAGTTAAACCGTCCTTAGAAAATATCTGAGTTCGCAGTGCGAACACTTCTTCGCACAGCGAACTTCTTCGTTACAGCCTCGCACAACGAACTTTGGGTCCTTTTCCTACTGCCATCCAAGGTTTCCTCTTTGTTGGGACCTCGCTGCAACTTTGTACAACGAACATTCGCTGGCTGCTCGCTGATGTTCGCACAGCGAACATGCTGATTCTTCTTCATTTCTTTGGCTTCCTTGTCTAATCCTTTGTGTCTTAATCATTGATGTTTGATGCTTATATCCTGCACAATAACACACACATCAAAGAATCCAAAGGTATTTGCAATATAATTGAAGAATCACATAAGAACAAGAAATAAATCTATTAAAACATGAGAAATGAGTTGAAAAATACCAAGAAAGATGGTTTAATTTAAGTCAAAATTTGCACTTAACATTACTGCGTTTTTTATCTCGACTTTCCTTCAATATAATACATCAAACCTAGTATTTTATATTGTTTTTGTAATATTAATATAAAATCATAATTTATAATTTAAATATCTAAAAAAAATTAATCCAAATTAAATCGTATGAGATTAAATTAGAATTAAATTGAATACTTTTAACCTGTTATTAAACTCAAACCAAACCGGAGATAATTTTACTTATTGTTTAAATAAGTTTTCGTCTAATGAACTTATCCAAACTACACCGTGAGCATCTCTAAATTGGACCGGTGTTAGTAAACCTCTAGCCTGCATGTTACCTCCTATCATATTCTCTTATTCACTATAGATGACATTAAACAATCTTGTTTATAATACATACAAATATTGTAAAATAATTAACCTAAAAAAAAGGACAAAGTAGTACAACCTAAGACGAGTAAAAGATGGAACAAGGTAGAAACATTAGCGACATAGCCACGCTATACTACATAAGAATAAGAAAGCACAGGCTGTCATATTTTCCTTATCTTATTGATATTAATGTTAATTAATCACTCAAAACTCAGCTACTCACGTGGATCCCCTCTTCTCTCTCCAATACTAATAATAGACAATGTATTGTTTTGGCATCCCTTTCTAAGGCCCCAACTCATCCCTATATTATTACATTAGTTCGATTGGACCATACACCTGCATGGTTTCAATCCTCTATATTATCATATAATACATAGATCAATGTGAAAGTATATTATTATTACTTGATTGCTGTTATTTTTCTTCTCCTTAAATCAGATGGTTCTACTTTAGAATAAGACGAGTACAAATAGAGGATCGATTGTACTTTTAAGGTCAAATATCTTGGAGGTAGTTAATTTTAATTCTCTTTCTCAAAGTTTCCCTTAACATTTGTTTATGCATCCACTTGCATAAGAAAGATAGATTTTATTTGTAAACAAAAAAAAAAAACACAATAAAATGTGAATTTAAAAGAAAACTTCATATTTAATGCAATTCAAAATAGCATTATACTGAGATTCCAAGAGAAATGCTTTTTCTAATACGAGGTGATCTCACCACTGTGAAAAATTACAATTGTTCATAAATTTTAGAGATGCATTTCTAAACTCACATTTTCACACAATCTTCAGGGCAAATTGATGAGCCACTCTTATTTTTTCAACATTTAATTCGGAGATGCTCTGTATCAACAATAGGGTGAGTCCGGAGATGCATCTCCGTAAAAATCCTAAATTCAAATTTCAGGAATTTTTTTGAAGATGCATCTCTAGATGCTTTGTTTCATATCCTCGCGCCAGACACTTCCTTCTCACTCCTTCATTTTCTGCAAACACTGAAAAAACCTCATTTGAGCTTTTTTGCTACAAAGTCTTTTACAAATCTCATTTGAGCAAGTTTCTTCAAGATTCTTCAAGTTCACTCAGTCCATTCTACTTTATTTGTTGCAAAGTCACTCACTATATTCAAGCTTCTCATCCACAACTCTAATTTAGTAAGTTTCTCATTTCATTTATTTTCTTTTTAGATTTGAATATTATTTTAAGTAACATAAGTTGTTTAAGATGCATTAGATAGTAGTATATTCCAAATAGGTAGCTGACTTAGACATGCATTCCCATTTGGTTGTAGTTTAGGTCATCAATGGGGTTTATCCATTGTTAAAAATCACGAGTTCATTAGAAGATGCATCTCCAAATTTTTCTAGACTGTTTTCGGAGATGTATCCCCGAATTTATGGCTGCACTTTGGTTCCATTTTGATGTGATTTTTTGTTTTATTACGAGTATGATGGATGCAAACAATCAGGACATAATTAGTCTCGGCCTTGTGTCACAAATGCATTTGTACGATGTGAGAGGGTCGGGGTAGGGTCACGAGTCGATGGCACCTTGTTTGATGGTTCACAAAGTCTAGGTTCAGAACCATCTGATTCTACTTCCAATAGTCGCGTGTCTCGAGCATATACTTCACGGAGCTACGTGTCCCCTACTTATGAAACCCCTAAAGCCCAGAAGAAACTTGCTGCTAATGCTCATGTAGATAGTTATCTAGGAGGTCCATTTGACACCTCCTTACTTCATCTCTATGGAGACCATGCTGCTAGGCATGTCTAAGAAGAAGATGTATATTTATTTACTTTTGCATTACGTATGCATTAAATCGCAATTGATGGTGATATTTTTTTTTTACAGGAGCATCCATGTTTAAAATCCGAAAACCACAGAAGGAAGATTTTGGAACTGGAATAACCCGACGCTGAATGGTTAAAGGATGTTATCCACTACTCTGGACTTGCCGATTTATGTGATGTTGTGTACTTTATCATAAACAATGGCATGCATAACACCTTAACAATCCTAATGCGAAATAATCCGAATTTAAAACAATAATACACATAGGGTGTCACGTAAACACAACATAAATTTGCTTTGTAACATGGGTTAGATAAGACATGTATTAACTTAAACATTTGATATCACATGCTCGCTTTTACATAGACTCATCGCAACGGAAAACAAATCAAATAAGATAACTGAACAAACGATTAAGTCTCATAAAACTTTCTTTTAAACATAAAACTTGGTTATGTCATAATGCCTTCAACATCAACAACACATAACATAACGAGTTACAGGTCTAATGCTTGCATCAACAACGTACATAAAAAATAATAATAAATAAATAAACATAATGTTTGCCCCGCCCAGTGTTACAGATCAGAGCAATAAAATTTAAATATCGCATAAAATAGAATAAGAAGAATAGCCTTAATGCCATCCTTCAGCTTATAGCGGTTACTCATTTACCTGATCGTCTGTACCCTAAGAAGAAGTACAGAACCACACAAACAACAAATGAGTGAGAATACACTCAAAATATATAACAGTTCAAAAGTATGTAAGGGTAGCCTAAACAACATCAATAATTACATAACTCATTCACACAAACCACATAAGTATTCTCAGCCACCAATATCAACATAATCATTCCCTTACATATGCAAACAATGGATGTAATATACTCAACACCAAGACTCTACATGCATGTGGTACCGTTATGGACAACACAAGTCTATTTCTCTCCTGAATTCCCTCATTAGAACCAGAACACACCAAATCGTTACTAACACCTTTAGTAACGCTTCACTGATTCCCATTTAGAACCAGTTACTCGCTCTTGAATCCACATCATCGGACCAGAGCACACCAAAACTATACCTAATTCTGTACACCATGATGCACGATTTTCAACAACATATAATATCACCAAAATTATCACCATATAATTTCCATAATGAAATTCTGGTTAAGCAAATCACTAAGATGTCGGACAGGATGTCGTGACACTTGATCTCTGCTTCTCACACAAGAATAATGAAGAACAGAATGCAAACAGCAGAAAGAAAACAACACACAAGAATTGTTAACCCAGTTTGGTGATCAACAACACCTACGTCTGGGGGCTACCAAGCCAGGAATGAAATCCACTAAGTAGAATTGGTTCTAAGCTAAACTCCAACGTTTACAACTTGACACCTAGAAACTACCCGTACTAGATTTCTACCTAAGACTCTCCTAGGTATGAGACCCTTCTCAATTCCTTTTCAATCATAGCAGTGACTGAAAAAATTGCAACTTAATAAACTGTCCAACTCAGGTATTGACGCAATACAAGAGAGGCTCACAAAAGTACAAACCCTAGTACTCAATAACAAATGTATATCTTCAGTAACAATTATAGGTTAAACCCATCCTATTTATATCACTAAACAGAACTGGATTTGGGATTCAGAATCTAGCAATTCAGCTCCACATAATCTGCGACCTATTCTTCTCTAGAATAGTTTCTTCAATCCTAAATTTTCAAAAATGTCTCCACACTCGGAAACATCATATTCCTTTTAGAATCATAATCTATGATTCCTCAATCTCAGATGCCACCTAGGACCAAATCATATTCCCATAAAACCTGGAAAATAGAAACAGTTATACCAAACTATAACAGACAAAGATGTAGAATCAACATGATAGGACATCTTGTCTAACACCTTAACCTGCAGTTAGTTCAACATGTTAGGACATCTTGTCCAACATCTTTTTATTAATTTAGTTTTACCAAAATTGATGCCAACCTCAAAGGCTTGGATTCATCACATAATTATGCACAACATCATTCTCAATACACAAAAATTGATTAATTCTACAATAAACAACACCAAAATATCTCAAAATAGTAGCATAATCACAACACAACCTCAAAAATAAGAACCGATAACTTGATTCCACATAACTGAGCAAACAATGACCATTCTAGCAGCATGACGAGTTGCCCGTCACCAGGGTGAGTCCCGTCAGCAGCCAACACCACCTTACCCAACATTTCTATGACGCTCGTCCCACAAAATTGGGCCGTGGGATCATGACGCTCTACCCATCAGGAAACTGACGCCTGCCAGCGTCTCAGATGGCCATGACGATCTAGTCGTCATGAGGGTGACACATGTCATCCAAAACAAGAAAGAAGAAACTACGTTTTTGACATGGAGTTTAATTCCTAACTCTGATTTTCCCTCCACATCCCTCAAATCGATCGACAACATTAGGGAAAACAATATCTAACATCAATACTGTGATAACAAGATTTGGTTCTGCAATATTACTTCTAAGTTTTGATGATATCAAATGAGTATGTTTGTATGAACAATTTCGTAAGAATAATGTTTGTTACTTTTAAGAATCTAACAAACAGGTTATGCTTCCGTTAATTGGTGTGGACATAATGCTAAAAGAACATACTTCGCCTACACAAGTGCTAAATATCAGAAATTGCTTCAGGAAAATCTGAAGTTGGTAAGACTCTGATAAAATATGTGTTAGTTATGCAGCTATGCAGTATGTATGTTGGCTAAATTTTGTTAAAACCTTTATGTTAGCTCTTATGTCACTGAAGGTGTTTTAACATGTTGTATGTGTATCTGCCATAACAGATTAGTTGCAGGTTGTGAAATGTCAAGTAGGATGTCTTGACATGTTGTTCTGCACTAACTGGTTATGTTCAGTTTCTGTCATATTAGTTAAATGTCAAGTGTGATGTCTTGACATGTTGTGCTGCACCTACCTAGTATTAGTGCATATTTGTAATGGTGTGACAGATATGTCATGAGCACTTCACAGAACCTGAATGGTTAAGGTTATGTGACGTGGCGGTTTTTGGAATGTCATGACAAAATATCTTGATCTGGTATAATAGGTACTGCTACTCTGTGATGGTTAATCAAGATGTTAAAGGAGATGTCACAACATTATTGTTTGTTACAACAGGTGTTGCTATTGTATATCTCTTGACAGATTTGATCTGATGAGATCTTTTTGGATATACCTCATCATTATACACAGGTCAAGGAGATTAATTAGGAACAAAGTGCAGATTTAATTGGATTTCATAAAAAGGATCTTGGAGACTTTTTAGGAAACTATTTGGAGATTTGTTCCTATTTTTATGGAGAAGATCTTGCAGCTGAATTAAAAAGTGAAGATTTAAAAGATACATAATATCCTGGAAATATTATGTAGCTGATTTATAGGTCTGGAAGATTCAAGTCAGAATCAAGAAGAATATTGAAGAGTAATGACTTTCTAATTATGGAGATAAATTAGGAAGGATTTGATTGAAGACCTATTTTGTAGGAGAATCTTTTGCAGATTTGTAGCAGCTGATATGCTGTGATTTGAAGCCCAAATCCAGTTGGGTATAGGTTATAAATAGAAGCATTGTAACCTAGAAAAAGGAAGCCAGCCGTCATGTAAATTATAAGGGTTGGGTTGGTCGATGAACCACTCGGTTTGTGGGATGGTCATCATGTTTATCTTTAAGCCTGTAGGTAAGAGATGTAGTGTTCTTGGAGGGAGCTTTTAAGCAACTCCAAGATGGTGTTCTCAATCAAGAGTCTTGGCTGAGTATAGGCATAAAAGTGTGTCTTCTATTTTTCTGTGATTGAAGAGTTGTTGGAAATCAAGCTGTTGATGCAGTGGCTGAGGTGTTGACTGCTAGACATCATTGCGATGATTGGAAGTAAGATGGAGTCTCTTATATAGGGTGGACTTAGGTAGAAGGGTCATTGGGTAGTGATTAAGTGAGTAGATCATCAATGGGTGTGTTGATTGTAGGGTTTATGAATTGATACTGCTGATAGTGAACTTCCTTCCTGACTTGGTATGCCCCCAGATGTAGGTTGTTAGACCGAACTGGGTGAACAATTCTTGTGTGCACTTTACTTTTCAGCAACTTCTCTTATTGTCTATATCTTGTATATGTTGTTGATAACAGACTAGATGTCTCGACATGTTATGTGACATCTGGGACTGCTATACCAGAATTTCAATTGTTATCAGAGCAGTCATCCTATTCATTTTTCTGGGTGAGATCCTAGGGAAGATACTTTCTGGTTCATGTGCAAGGAAAATAGTTTTGCTGAGAAGTTGTATGGACTTGGTCAGTTCATATGTTGTTTGAATGGTCCCTTGAAGTGGAGGATGGACTATTCATGATTGGGTGTGTATTGGCTCTGTTTGAAGTTGTCAGGCGTGTAGCTTTGGTGGTGAGCTGCTTTGTAGGGTGATTTATTTTCAACCTATGCTGACCTGTTGCACCTGGAGTGTGGTGTTTGTGCATTGGTTATTAAGTTTTACCTGAAGGTTGTAGAGGAGTTTTCTTTATTTGTGTATTCCGCTGAATGGTATCTGATGAAACCATGGGGTTTCCTTGTGTCGCTAGTAAAGGAATGGCAGTAGGGTTAGTCTCCTCAAAAGTGTTGATGTGTGATGATGTAATGTATGCAAGACTGTATCAACCAACTGTGTAAAGTGACCAAGGATACTTGAGGGTTGACCCAAGTCCACTCATAAAGGCATTTTCAAGAAGTTTGTTGATCAGAAGGATGCAATTTATTTTTGCTCTCTTCTCTGAAAGACCATCCTCAGGTCTAAATTGAAGGATCTCATGGTGTTGTTCTTGAATGATGTTCTACCAGTTGTTGGAACATCAAACCAGCAGAGTGTGCAGAATCTTGTTGGATAAAGGTATGGCATAACAGATGCTTAGGGGCTAAAAAAATGTGTATTGATCACATCTGTTTGGAACCTACTCCTGGCTTGGAAGAGGAGGCATCTGGGTTATGTGTCTAAGAAGTTTCTATCAAGAAACATGTCTTAGATAAGTGTGTTGGTCATGAGATGATAAACATATTGTCACTCATAGGATTAGTGTATTTCTGATCCAAGTGAGGAGGAATACAAAGGCTGAGTTTTGTGTGGAGGTCAAGCTCAAATGTCAAGGACATTCTCTCTGAAGTCTGGAAGTTCCTTCTGTTCAGAGGAGCCAGTTGTATAGAATCTTGTTGATGGCCATGGAGTAGATTCGGTTTGAAGGAGAGTAACCTGCAGGATGTGCAGTTATTGGAGGGGAGAATGTATGATTATCTAAAATGCTCTAAGCAATTATTAAGGGGGAGTCCTTAATCTAAAGATGGAAGACCTTGAAGATGTGTCAGACTTAATGTCTTGACATCCTTGTATTGAGAATTTATTATGTCTGGCGGTGTTTCTCAAAAATAGGATGGAGGTTGTTTACTCAAACTTGATGTCACTATCAAGTCTATGGAACTCTTGTTCTAGTGGAAGAGAAACTCAAAGGGTTGTGCACAGAGGAGATGTATTAACCTAACTGGTTGACTGGTGTCTTCATTATTGGAATGTCATCCAAATCTTCTAGGATGAGCATTTCAGATTTGTGTTTGGAGCAAGGAGGAGTTGGTGTTTTTTTTGGGACCAAAGGATTATGGTTTCCTGGTATTTGCATGAGAAGTTTCTTCTTAAGCTGGAGTTCAGTTATATGGTGTCCTCACATAATGGAACATTTTTTGCAAGGATTGAAGGGCATCCTTGTAGGTTGAAGTGTTGGGAGAAGCATATTTCTTTTAACAATCTGTTTGTGATGACCAGTCAATGTCTTTTTTGTTTGCTCCAGAAACCTGGTAGAGGGAAATTCCTCTTTAGGTGCAGAAGGATGGCATTCAACATCTCAAAGTCAGACAGGAGGTTTGAACATTAGAAGTTCGAGAAGAAGATTCTTGAAGTGTAGAGTATGCAGGTTCCTGCATGTGTGTATGATCTGGTTTTGAAGGTTGGTCAGCTACTGATGGTTGATCCTCTTGTGTCCCTTACAAAAGATGTATGAATACTATGGTTGTTGTCTCCAAAGCCATAGTAAATGTTTAAATCCATGTGATTTAGACTGATGTCGGAACTGATGTTGAAACATCATTTCAGTTCTTTGCTTCCTAAGCCAAGGAAGTTTGTTCAGCTCAGGGTAGAGTGAAAGGTCAAGACACTGACCTAATCTGGAATGATTTTGTGGTGTGAATGGTTTGTCATGAAGAAGAATCAGCAGATGCCTGATGTGTCAGACCAAATGTCCTACCTTGTGTGAGAAGTTAGTCTTATCTGACAAATGATAAATACTTTGACGGGAGCTAAGTATTTGTCTGATGTGAGTATGCAAGTCTGCAGTCTGAACTCTTTGCTTCAGAGAGGGGTGCTAGTTTATTTCTCTCTATGGTGTTCAGGTGTTTATGTTATTCTGAATAAGCTGCTCTGGTTGTGTTTTATTGGGATCTTCTTGAAGGACTTCTATGTGCAATGAATCCTTTGAATGGTGATGGGAAGCTGATGTCCTAAATGATGATTGTAACATCATGATTGTTGATGGTTATATTTGGAAGATGATTGAGATTGTGCACTTGGAGTTGGATGATCAAGAATTTTTTTCAGAAGAGGTGTTTCTGACTATGTGGTTTAGAATGTGGAGATTCTGATCTTGTTTTAGTAGTATGTTCTGGCAAAGCATGACTACTATTTTTGAAGACCTCACTAGTATCAACAACTACTAGTGGATGTAATGGCAGATGTTCTAACTTGGTGTTGGGACAATATCTGGGTTGGATTTCCTTGGTGAAGGATGATTGTGGTCTGGTTCAGGAGCTTGGTGCCTACATTATGCCTAAGGAGCGTCTACATAGTCATACGGGAGAATGATGAAGTAGAAGGTCTGCCTTGGATGGAGAATGTAGAGAAGACTGAAACAGATCAGGTATTGATTGCTTGAAAGTCTGAAGGTGAATATACTCTTCAACTGATCAGGAGTATTCCAAATTATCATACGGGAGAATGATAGGGAATGAATGCCTTTGGAGAGCTGGGTGATTATCGATGGAGGGCCTTGCTAAGGCCAGTTGAAAAACTTGGGGAGAGAGAGTATTATTCTTGTGTTCTTGTGATCTTCTGTGATGTGACGAGTTATGATGTGTTGTTGTTCTGGTTGTTTCTGGTCCCTTGGCTTAAGAGGGAGCTTGGAGATTCTGTTTTTATTTAGAATGTGGTGTTTTTCTTATGCAGCTGGATTCTGTTCATGATGTCAAGACTGATGTCTTAACATCTGTTGATAGAACATTCTGTTCAGAATGTTATGGTTTTTGTCTCCAGAGAACACAAGCTTTTATCTGATTTATGTACTGTTGTGATACATGGTTTGCTTGAAGGTCAAGCAGTAGGTGAATGTGTTCAGCAGGTGTGTTGAACAGAGGGTGCGCTCTGGAAGACATGAAGATGCGTCTTGTGTTTTCCATTCATTTTGGGTGTTCTTCTTGCAATTGAGCATTAGTTATCCATGACAGGGAGAATATTGTAACCTGTCAGATTGTACAAGCTTCTGAGTTGGATGTGTTCTGCTACTGACTTGCATGCGTTTGGTTGACTGTCCTTAGATGCATAATTGCTTGGTTTGGCATATTATGGCTAATAAGGGGGAGATGGTTGTATGTAGTAGTAGAGTTCCTTGGTTGTTTCCTTGAGGGGGAGCTGGTTGTGTTATCCAAAGGTTGTATGGATATTGCTCTGGTGTACTATTGCTTTGTCAAATATGGCTAAAAAGGGGGAGAGTGTGTGACTGCATGATGTGCTGATATCTGATGCCACTAACTGATGATATGCTAACTGGTGAGCTAGTGTGAGTGGCTGTGTGAGGTTATGATTGTGTGCAGATGTAGTGTTGATCTGTTGTTGTGAAGTTGCTGCTGTGTGATAAATGTTTTTATCTGCTGATGTGTGTGTGACTGTGATGCTGGTATCTCTGATTGTTGGTTTTAGCCAAAATTTGCCAAAGGGGGAGTTTGTTAGTTCTGCAGCTATGCAGTATGTATGTTGGCTAAATTTTGTTAAAACCTTTATGTTAGCTCTTATGTCACTGAAGGTGTTTTAACATGTTGTATGTGTATCTGCCATAACAGATTAGTTGCAGGTTGTGAAATGTCAAGTAGGATGTCTGTCGCTCCCGGGATTTTCATCCAGGTACAAACGCGAGAGTGGCGCGGAAAAACAGAGTCGCCAGCCGTGTAAATTTATCCCAAGAGAGGGAAAGGGAACACTGCATAAACCTTAGGAAGAGGGAAAGGAATGGTCATCGCAACCATAACCTGGGTTCGGGAGTCGGTTACGCGAGGGGAAGGTGCTAGCACCCCACGCGTCCATCGTACTCGATGGGATCCACGCTTGTTGTCTATTCTAAGGGTAAGTTATACTATCATCTAGGGCTGTACTAAGACGGAGAAGGGAAAACAAGGACAGACTCGGTAGGGCGTCGACGTCCTAGGCCTACGTACCCCCTTTGTGCAATGGGGAATTCAGAGTCAACGTAGTTTGGACCAAGTTCTTTTTGTGTTTTTTATGAGCGACGTTAAGTTCGCGTCCGGCAGTTAGGGTCGATGCCTGTTTGCGACTCAGACGGAAGGTAACGTGCCCTTTTTGAAAATAGCCTTTAGTTAGACGATCCCGAAGGACAAAAAGGTTTGAAGTTTGTTTGTATTTTTTAGAACAGAAGTGACTTAAGTTAGTTCATAACTTGCATTGCACCAAAGTCTAGGGCACAAGGGCGAATACTTAACGCATCGTCCCAAGACAGGACGCTCGCTAAGTACTCTAGAAAGATGAGAGGAAGCCCCTCATTTCTCATTCCCCACGCTTAAGGCTCGTGCGCAATACACTTTATCTTTATTAAATGTTTTCAAGAAACGTTGAGATGAGAAGAGAGAAGACACAAAGGAAAAGAAAAATACTAAGGGGAAAATTTATCCTAATGTTATCATGCAAAGATGGCCCTAAGGGGAGGATTAGGAGGGAAGCCTACCTAATTTTAGCATGCAAAGGATTGAAAGCCTAATGTCTCTCCTACCTCCGACTTAATCAAAAATTAAATGGAGCTAGGAATCCTAAGGGGATCATGTGAACAAACACAAGTAAACCTAGGATGAATCAATCACAAAATGAATTAAAAACAAACGAAAGAATAAACAGTGTTAGTCAACAACAATGTCACACAATCAAAGTAAAAAGGGGGGAGCTTTAGCCAAGGGGTCATATCAACCGAGGCAAACAAGCTAGCTATAGGAAATAGGGGTACTCACCCAATGGTATCGAGAACCATGGAGAGCAGAGAAAGGGGGATGTGAATAAGATCACATAAGCATCAGCATCGGTCAATACGAGCTATAGACAAGGCGTGGGGGTTTGATTGCGAAACCCTTCTTCCACTTGACAGACTCGATAACAAGAGTAAGCTATGTTCAAAGCTTCGACCATGTAATGAGAGCTAAGAACGACTCGACTAAAATAACGGGGGTCGATTGCGAACCCTACCTTCCGTCAATTGCCTTCTTGGAGGTCTTACAAGGGGATACGGGAGTGGGATGCCTCTTTGGAGGTCTTTAGGCACAATATTAAACAAGCACAATCATGGCCTCACTTGAGGACTTTTCCAGAATGCCGACCAAAGAAAGGAACGGACTTCCAAGCATGCATCTCTATTCCTACTTCTCATGGCATCGAAAGCAGTAAGTGCGGAATGAGATAAAAGAGAAAAGAAACTATACCAAATGGATAACAATCCGTAGCAAAAGCAAACAAAGTAAGAAACCCAGAATACTTCGAGCAAGCTAGCATCACCAAACAAAGCAAGTCAGAAATCGTATATCTGACATAAGCGTCAAAGCATGGTCGGTGTGAAAATAAATCACAACCGGCATGTGGTGTGTATCAGACACAACCACCCAATCAGACAGTACACCAGAAAGTGAATCTGAGGAAGAATTGATGGAATCCGAAGAGAAACGTCGGAAGCGGACAGAGAAGACGCTCGAAAACTCACGCGACGGAGGAAGGAATCCGCGGCGGCGCTCGCGGTTGAGGAGGGTGGCCGGAAATCGCGGCAGTGGTCTGGCCAAGGGAGATCGGATCGGAAGAGATCTTGAGATATTTGGAAATTTTCCTTTGAATGTCCTTGAAGATTGGTGAACTTGATGAATGTTCTTGAGAGAATATGAAAACCTTGTTGTTTGATCCTTGAGGGAAATTTATGTTTGATTTTTGAGTGTTTGTGAATTATGAATCAGGGTTTGTGAAAATGAGAGAATTTTGAATATATAGTGTGATAAAAAACAAAGTGAAACGGTAAAATTCCAGCTTGTCGGCAGCTTAAGCAAAAATAACACCTTGCCCGGTGCAAAATTTCGACTCTGAGCCTCTTGAGAAATTGTTCGCGTATGAGTCACGGACGCAACCCAAAAAGAACGGACGTTATTCGATCAAAATCGAATGAGTTCGATACGCTTAAGCTGCAAGACGTCATTGAATAAGTCATTTTTTTCAGCTTATTTGGTGTCCGCTACTCGAAAACGTGACGAGGTCAACCTCTTCGGAGCATAATCTCGACTCGACTTTGTCAGCAAAGTTGTAGATCTATGAGTCAGTGACCTCGTGTCAAAAGATAAGCGCAATCGGACAAAAAACGAGCGAGATATGCATTTTCCCGTGAAACAACTTTCAGCCTTTTTCTTCGGTTCAGCACTTCCGTTTTGCGAAATAAACCAAAACGATGATCTTCGGAGCATCGTTCGAACTCGAGCTTGTCTTGGAACTTGAAGATGATAAAATTTGTGAACCAACTCTTCGAGAATGGACGCAATCCGATGAAAATTGACCGAGTTATGAATTTTACAAAATCTGACAGACAATGCACTACATCAAAGAACCCCACTGGTAATTCACATTTTCGGGGTCCTTTCGCTCGGGCCTGACCCAAACTGAATTCACGGCACGAAGATAACATCTAAAAGGAATTTTATGCACTGGAACGGCATCAATCCGATAAACGAGCTGAGAGTTATGAATTTTTTAGTGTCCGAAATACACCGGTTCAGCACTAATTTTCACTGTTTTTTGCACTGTATCGACTCTGAAAACTCGCGTGTTCAGAGATCTTCCTCAAAGAATCAGCCGTCGGTCCAAACACAAAACTTGCAGATAATTTCAATATGGAACTTTTTGGCATAGGAATAGCTCAGAAATGATGATCCAATCAAAAGTTATGCCCTTTTGAATACCGCTGACACAATTATCTAGCGAAACCGAAATTCCAGAAACAAGTAATTCCCACCACTTTCCTTGATGAATTGACTTCCGAGCCGAACATAAAAGTTGTAGAGAATACCAAGACGGTTCTAACTGTTGAATATCCAACCAAAATGAGTTTCAGAGCAAGAATTATGAATTTTGCAAATTTGCCAAGCAAACTGATTTTCTGCTCAAACTGTTCTGAATCGGCTGAAAACTTCAACTTCCTCTGAGATTCTTGACATGAACAATTATGTTTGATAAGAGCTTTGCTGACCCGTTGATTACGTAACCCGGAGAAATACTTTGCGCATATGTCGAGTGACGAAATAAACGTCTGTTGCAACCTGACGATGCTTGAACAGAGAACCTTGATCCCATAACCACAGAGCCAAATGATATGCACACATGATAATGCAAAAATGAAATGAAACATAAGCCAGTTAGTAATAAAGTAAGAAGGGAAAATTTTGGGGTGCTACAGCTACCCCTATTCAATCAACTTTATCCTGAGGGTATGATAGCGACGGCTTTCAGACAATCGGGATACACAGAGATTGAATACCAAAGAACCCAGAAATTTGCAATCAACAAAGGAGGGACGACTCTACTGGGGAACAAGCAATAGATGTTGCACTGTCACAACACGTATGAGTGTTGGAAACCAATAGAAACAATGTGTTGAAATGTCTCGAAATGAACACTAACGAATGTTATCTATGCTGGGAATAAACACTGACGGGTGTCAAGGAATCAAAAATATCAAATACGGACGGGTACTGAGAAGATACACGGACGGGTGTAAAAGGTTAAATACGTACGGGTATCGGGTGTAACAAGCTCAATACAGACGGGTATCGAAAAGGTACACGGACGGGTGTAAAAAGGTTTCAATACGGACGGGCATCGGAAAGGTACACGGACGGGTGTAAAAGGGTTTCAATACGGACGGGTATCGAAATGGTACACGAACGTGTGTAAAGAGGTTCAATACGAACGGGTATCGAAGTGGTACACAGACGGGTGTAAAAAGGTTTCAATACGGACGGGTATCGAAAGTGGTACACGGACGGGTGTAAAAAGGGTTTCAATACGGATGGGTATCGAAAAGATACGTGGACGAGTGTAAAGAGCTCGATACGAACGGGCATCGAAAAGGTACACAGACGGGTGTAAAAAGGTTTCAATACGGACGAGTATCGAAAAGGTACACGGACGAGTGCAAAGGGGTTTCAATACGGAAGAGTGTCAGGTATGCTGGGTATAAAGTGAAACAAAACTCTCCCAGGTTATGTCATCTCTGCTGATAAAGAGAACTGACAAAATAAAAGATTACTATCTCTGCTGATAAAGAGAACTAGCAAAATAAATGCCATCCCTGCTGATAAAGGGAACTGACGAAGAAAATCTTCAAAAGATCGTTATCTTTGCTGATAAAGAGAACTAGCAAAATAAATGCCATCCCTGCTGACGAAGGGAACTGGCTACCAGGCGAGAACTGGGTTTACACCAAATAAGTCAGTCGAGAACTGACTACCAGACGAGAACTGGATTTACAGAATAAGTCAGTCGAGAACTGACTACCAGACGAAAACTGGATTTATAGAATAAGTCAGACGAGAACTGACTACCAGGCGAGAACTGGGTTTACACCAAATAAGTCAGACGAGAACTGACTACCAGACGAGAACTGGATTTACAGAATAAGTCAGACGAGAACTGACTACCAGGCGAGAACTGGGTTTACACCAAAAGAGAAAGGTCAAATAAAGGCAAACTTCTAACAGACTCACGACCCACAGATAAGATGACTCCGTCGGGGAAAGGAGAAGTTTAAATAAAAGACTCTGCCGGGTAGCACAAGTATGAGGAACGCATCCCTCCAAAATCTCCTGAGTTATGCCATCTCTGCTGAGAAAGAGAACTGGCAAAGAAAGTATCAAACCTGGCTTATGCTTCAAATGCAAATGTTTGAATTTTGGCGTAATGCTCCGTACGAAATGGAAATGCTACGCGTTTGAGGATGCAATGCGGATGCTTATGATATGCAAAAAGGGTCTTTCCAGTAAAATAAATGCCGGAGAGGAAAAAACCAATTCAGCTGGGGACGACAAAAATAAATTGTCCTCTGAATCCAGGAACTCTGCTGAGAAGGGTCATACTGATCGACTCTTCGGATCAACAACTTCTGCTGGGGATGCTGCTGAACTTAGCCTGCTGGTGGGGAGAACGACTTTACTCCCACCTTGCTGGGGATTAGAATATGACATCGTTGGTGAAAACACGCTTCCTGACTGGATGGGGAAGGTGAACACCCTGATTCTGTGGGGAAATAACGTCTTGATCCGGAGAGAATACTTCCCAAGTCTCCTGCTGGGGGCGGTCTGCTCTGCTGAGGAAAGTTTGTCCTGCTGGGGAAGGAGCAATCTCAATGCTGGGGAGAGCCAACTGCTGGGGATATACAATCTGTTGCCCTGCAACCTGACTTGTCTTTATGGTCATAAGCGGCTCTTTGAACTTTTCATCTCAAGAGGATTTTACAGAAGATCGGGTGTTCGCACTGCCCCAGGGTCTTCAAACTCTTGGAGAGATTTATCATATCTCGACATAACTGCCCCAGTCTTCATAATCCATGACGTACATTACCTCGAAGGGGATCGTAATGACTTGACAATACTATGCTTTAGCATCTTGAACCTTGAGGAGGTGTTTTCAATTAACCATTTTCAGGAGTGGACGATCTCCCATGCTCTAGAGGTGGCCTGACCCACTATGGGCTTTGAAGTGACTTTGCCCCTGATCCTAGAATGAATGCCCCAGAATAACTGAATTTTGGAGAGTTTTCTCGACGTGACTGCCCCAGATTGGCTACATCTTAACACGACTTACTGGGGAGAGCCCACTCTACACTGAGTCTCTTGGCAGCATGCCCTTTGATATGGTTGTCTTTCAGAATTTTCAAACATCTCAACTTGGTAAGATCAAGCTTCTTGACTGACGTTCACTGTGTAAGTTGCCATTGATGTTTAGGCACATGTATGCAAACAGAACAAGTTATTTATGAGAATGATAATCCTAATGCAACACTCATGTTAACCTTGAAGTTTTTATTGAAAATGTGTCACCGAGCCTTGTGAATGAATCACTTGTTGGGATGCGACCTTGATTTTTGAATGGCAAAAACAATGCGCACATGCAATACCAACAAATCTTATTAGCACAACTCATAGGAGTCAGGAACGCCATCCGGTTGGAGTACGCTTTCGGACTGAACCCTGTTTCAATTAGGACTTTTAAGGGCTGTAACATGGTCTGGTTCACGGTTTCAGAAAAAAGGATTTATGGCTCAAAATTTATCGGTGCCCACCCACTCTTCGTGATGTTCTCCAGTCCTATGTTCAGTTAATCTGAACCAAACGCTCATCTCTCAAAAGGTTTATGATCTTTAAGGAACCTATGCCACTAATGGTTTGGCACCTAAGGGGGTTTTGGAATAATAGTCATCCCTTTTTTATCTTGTGTCTGTAATCACACGAATTTGTTCTTATCGGGGATTTTCTTTTGTAATGCTTTTCACTTTTCTTTCTTCTGCTTTTTTTGATCCCTGATTTTTTGCCTGGACTGACTCTTTTGAGCTTTTCGATTTTTAAGTCCAGCGGGATGCCCTAACTTTTGCCTAAGTCGCTTGTTTTCAAGTTTTCTACTTAGCGGGCTTTTATTCTTTTTATTCCCCTTTTTCGAGCAAAGTGTGTGACACTGGTTGTCTTACTTGCTTGAAAGGGTTGTGACTGCCTCACTCCTTGATTGTTGAAGGATAACCATTATGGTTTCCCATCTGTTGACCTCTTGATGGTGGGATAGAAGGTAATGGATCCTCAGATGCACACTCTCCTTGAAATTTGAACGCTCGGTCAAACTAACTAATGCCTACCCTGCCCCTGGGTTAAGTATGAGGGTTTTTTCGTACGAAAGATGCTCCTACTCCAAGGCTCAAAGGGGTTAACGAAGGTTTATCTCCTTATCTCTCCAGTGTTTAGGGGTTTGAAACAATGCCTGTACATCCTCAACAGGCTTCTATCCATACAACCAGAGATTTTTCGTTTTCGTCTCATCATCCTCCCTCATGAGTTCTAAACAAGAAAATTGGTATTGCAGTGCATATAAACATTTAAGAGTGAAAACGAATGGATTACTTCAAGAAAAACATACTCATTGCATTAATATCATCATAAAAAACAATCAAATCTTACATGCATACGATGCTTTAACAAGAAATGAAAAACTACAAATGAAAATGCAAGTAAAGAAGCTGAAGATTGCCATTGCTGAGGAAGCTTAATTCTGTCTGGACGTACTTGCAGACTGAGTGTTCATTTGAGAAAGGAGGCTTCCATTGATGTACATATCATCTTCAGTGAATACAACGATCTCTGAGTCTACCAGGTCTTGCACCTTGTGCTGGAATGCATTACACTTATCAATCGTATGCCCAAACGTTCCCGAGTGGAACTCGCACCTAGCAGTCATGTCATAATCCGGAGGAATAGGGTACGGTACCGGTGCGGCACTCCTCGTTTGAATCAGAGAGTTCTTGAGCAGATGAGCAAACGGCTGACTATAAGGGATAGGAATATGATCAAATATCCTCTTGGGCCCTCTTGGTCTTGGTTGCCCTTGCTGCTGATAACTCTGCTGTCGGTGCTGATTTGGGCGCCTCACCTGCGCTTGCACTTTCCTTTCCACATATGGCTGAGGCGCAAACAAAAGTTGCTGACGTAGAGCTTCTGCAGCAAAAGGTTGTGGAGAAAGTCCATGACATGAGGTGGATCCTGCGAAGAGGGGAGGAGTCTCCACTTCTTTTGCAACAATTGGGGTAAAACCACCTTGTATATTCATGTCTCCCGACGTGAACTCAATTGCCCCTGCATCAATCAAATCCTGGACTTGGTGCTGAAAGGCCCTACATTTCTCCACCGTATGCCCTGGTGCCCCAGAATGGAAATCACAATGGGCTCTTGCATCATAGCCTGGTGGAGGATTACCGGTGAGAGGAGCCAAAGTCCTTTTCTGTACCAGTTGCCACTGAAGGAGATGCTGCAACAACTGAGAATATGGCATAGGGAGCGGATGAAAAACTCTTTCAGACTTCTTATATCCCTGTGTACACTTTTTTCCTTTGGGCTTCTCTTGGGAGCCGAGACCTAGCTGCTGTTGGGAGAGTTCTGGAACTTTCGCTTGCGGAAGAGATTCACGAGGTAATCCACGATTTAAATCAAATTCCAAAGAGATGAGAGGAGTAAGGATCTCTGTTGTGGAAGCGGGCCTAGGACTGTCTTCCTTCTTCAACACTGTTTTCAAAATCTCCATGACCAAACTCATCTGAGTATTCATCTGATTGATCTCCTCCCTCAGCATCTTCTGCTCCTGGAGTATGTCTTCCCCAAATTGCCTCATCTGAACTCGCATTTCCCTCAACTCAGCTTGAACTTGCTCCATAATTAACTCTTGAATGGCCTGAGGAGTTAAGTCTGCAATTCTGAGAAAACCAGATCAAAATAAGAATACCCAGCCTTGAACACCTGTTATGCAAAATGATTGTGAATATGCGAATGCAAATGAACATGTTTAAAAATTCGCAAGGCAATCCACCCCTTGATTCCAATTTAACAATAAGATAGAATGGGACTTCTGCTCATATATTAAGAAAACCAGAGGAAAACCAGATGTCAACGATCACAACTCGAGATAATAAGTCTGAACATAATAATCATGGATCCCAACCAACAAGCCTGGTGGTGATCCTAATACAATAGAGAGAAAGAGAACTACGGCATGTCATCAAAGTCCACAAGTGCCAATTCCCCAGGTTCTGCCATAGAAGCAACCTTGTGAACAAGATCCAGAATAAGTGACGGGAACTTGTATCCTATGATATTCTTTTTCTTCTCAGTACTCATCCTCGATAGTCTTCAGGAACCAGAATCGAGGTTAGGATGCAACCCTGAGAATGAATAAACATGTTAGGATGCAAAATGATGATGCAAATGCACACATGGGATCAAGGCAACACTGCTGGATGTGTTGTGCTGTTAATTGAACGAGAACCACAACCTAGAAAACCAGAATTCCAAAATACCGAACCACTGAGATAACCAGGAATCCAGATAATCAAACATTGATGAGAAATCCAGAAAAACCGGGTAGGTTGAAGGTTTCGGTTACCTGCAAACCTGCAAACACCCATCCCCTCTCACGTGTGGGTACTAGGATGTTCAGTATCCCGGGCTCTCAGGTTGAGAAATGATGATACGTTCACCATTTCTGGTTTGGCATCATCATCAATCGAGGAGGCCTCAACTGATTCTCCAAAGCGGAAGGTCATCGGCTTTGGCACTGAGGTCAAGAAACAATAGTACATTCATTCCTCGGGGTACAGTACTTTCATCAATCGAGGAGTGCCTCCACTGATTCTCTTCAAAAGATAGGGGTCATCCTATGCGAGTTCCAAAGTGGGCCCTCGGGTGCGAATGGGTTTGCCACAGGATGTGGTCTGCCACTGTCACCACTAAAGAGGGATGTTTCCACTAAGGTCCTTGATGGTCGGTCACCAGAGTCCACAGCTCACTTGATCAACACCCTAACATGCGCAAGACACACACGTCTGAATGAGTCCCAAGATAGCCTCGTCTGGTTGTAAATTTCGTGAACACACAAACGTACCAAGCGGGCACGTAGGTCCCACTACTTTCCACTCTAGTCTTAGGGTATACTCAAGCCTTGGTATTGGGCTTAGCTCTCAAACCCACCCAACCTGCAAAACAAAGACAGCCAGCACAGCACAGCAGTATGACAGTAATAAAAAATGAAATGCAGAAAATGCGGTAAAACAATAAAAATACAACACTTAAAGCAAATCAAAACCAAACACCCAAAAAGAACAAAGACAAGCAAGCGTTAGGACTGAATCGCTTAGGGATGGACCAGCATAGGTCAACCAGAGTCCCCAGCAGAGTCGCCAGCTGTCGCTCCCGGGATTTTCATCTAGGTACAAACGCGAGAGTGGCGCGGAAAAACAGAGTCGCCAGCCGTGTAAATTTATCCCAAGAGAGGGAAAGGGAACACTGCATAAACCTTAGGAAGAGGGAAAGGAATGGTCATCGCAACCATAACCTGGGTTCGGGAGTCGGTTACGCAAGGGGAAGGTGCTAGCACCCCACGCGTCCATCGTACTCGATGGGATCCACGCTTGTTGTCTATTCTAAGGGTAAGTTATACTATCATCTAGGGTTGTACTAAGACGGAGAAGGGAAAACAAGGACAGACTCGGTAGGGCGTCGACGTCCTAGGCCTACGTACCCCCTTTGTGCAATGGGGAATTCAGAGTCAACGTAGTTTGGACCAAGTTCTTTTTGTGTTTTTTATGAGCGACGTTAAGTTCGCGTCCGGCAGTTAGGGTCGATGCCTGTTTGCGACTCAGACGGAAGGTAACGTGCCCTTTTTGAAAATAGCCTTTAGTTAGACGATCCCGAAGGACAAAAAGGTTTGAAGTTTGTTTGTATTTTTTAGAACAGAAGTGACTTAAGTTAGTTCATAACTTGCATTGCACCAAAGTCTAGGGCACAAGGGCGAATACTTAACGCATCGTCCCAAGACAGGACGCTCGCTAAGTACTCTAGAAAGATGAGAGGAAGCCCCTCATTTCTCATTCCCCACGCTTAAGGCTCGTGCGCAATACACTTTATCTTTATTAAATGTTTTCAAGAAACGTTGAGATGAGAAGAGAGAAGACACAAAGGAAAAGAAAAATACTAAGGGGAAAATCTATCCTAATGTTATCATGCAAAGATGGCCCTAAGGGGAGGATTAGGAGGGAAGCCTACCTAATTTTAGCATGCAAAGGATTGAAAGCCTAATGTCTCTCCTACCTTCGGCTTAATCAAAAATTAAATGGAGCTAGGAATCCTAAGGGGATCATGTGAACAAACACAAGTAAACCTAGGATGAATCAATCACAAAACGAATTAAAAACAAACGATAGAATAAACAGTGTTAGTCAACAACAATGTCACACAATCAAAGTAAAAAGGGGGGAGCTTTAGCCAAGCGGTCATATCAACCGAGGCAAACAAGCTAGCTATAGGAAATAGGGGTACTCACCCAATGGTATCGAGAACCATGGAGAGCAGAGAAAGGGGGATGTGAATAAGATCACATAAGCATCAGCATCGGTCAATACGAGCTATAGACAAGGCGTGGGGGTTTGATTGTGAAACCCTTCTTCCACTTGACGGACTCGATAACAAGAGTAAGCTATGTTCAAAGCTTCGACCATGTAATGAGAGCTAAGAACGACTCGACTAAAATAACGGGGGTCGATTGCGAACCCTACCTTCCGTCAATTGCCTTCTTGGAGGTCTTACAAGGGGATACGGGAGTGGGATGCCTCTTTGGAGGTCTTTAGGCACAATATTAAACAAGCACAATCATGGCCTCACTTGAGGACTTTTCCATAATGCCGACCAAAGAAAGGAACGGACTTCCAAGCATGCATCTCTATTCCTACTTCTCATGGCATCGAAAGCAGTAAGTGCGGAATGAGATAAAAGAGAAAAGAAACTATACCAAACGGATAACAATCCGTAGCAAAAGCAAACAAAGTAAGAAACCCAGAATACTTCGAGCAAGCTAGCATCACCAAACAAAGCAAGTCAGAAATCGTATATCTGACATAAGCGTCAAAGCATGGTCGGTGTGAAAATAAATCACAACCGGCATGTGGTGTGTATCAGACACAACCACCCAATCAGACAGTACACCAGAAAGTGAATCTGAGGAAGAATTGATGGAATCCGAAGAGAAACGTCGGAAGCGGACAGAGAAGACGCTCGCAAACTCACGCGACGGAGGAAGGAATCCGCGGCAGCGCTCGCGGTTGAGGAGGGTGGCCGGAAATCGCGGCAGTGGTCTGGCCAAGGGAGATCGGATCGGAAGAGATCTTGAGATATTTGGAAATTTTCCTTTGAATGTCCTTGAAGATTGGTGAACTTGATGAATGTTCTTGAGAGAATATGAAAACCTTGTTGTTTGATCCTTGAGGGAAATTTATGTTTGATTTTTGAGTGTTTGTGAATTATGAATCAGGGTTTGTGAAAATGAGAGAATTTTGAATATATAGTGTGATAAAAAACAAAGTGAAACGGTAAAATTCCAGCTTGTCGGCAGCTTAAGCAAAAATAACACCTTGCCCGGTGCAAAATTTCGACTCTGAGCCTCTTGAGAAATTGTTCGCGTATGAGTCACGGACGCAACCCAAAAAGAACGGACGTTATTCGATCAAAATCGAATGAGTTCGATACGCTTAAGCTGCAAGACGTCACTGAATAAGTCGTTTTTTTCAGCTTATTTGGTGTCCGCTACTCGAAAACGTGACGAGGTCAACCTCTTCGGAGCATAATCTCGACTCGACTTTGTCAGCAAAGTTGTAGATCTATGAGTCAGTGACCTCGTGTCAAAAGATAAGCACAATCGGACAAAAAACGAGCGAGATATGCATTTTCCCGTGAAACAACTTTCAGCCTTTTTCTTCGGTTCAGCACTTCCGTTTTGCGAAATAAACCAAAACGATGATCTTCGGAGCATCGTTCGAACTCGAGCTTGTCTTGGAACTTGAAGATGATAAAATTTGTGAACCAAATCTTCGAGAATGGACGTAATCCGATGAAAATTGACCGAGTTATGAATTTTACAAAATCTGACAGACAATGCACTACATCAAAGAACCCCACTGGTAATTCACATTTTCGGGGTCCTTTCGCTCGGGCCTGACCCAAACTGAATTCACGGCACGAAGATAACATCTAAACCGAATTTTATGCACCGAAACGGTATCAATCCGATAAACGAGCTGAGAGTTATGAATTTTTTAGTGTCCGAAATACACCGGTTCAGCACTAATTTTCACTGTTTTTTGCACTGTATCGACTCTGAAAACTCGCGTGTTCAGAGATCTTCCTCAAAGAATCAGCCCTCGGTCCAAACACAAAACTTGCAGATAATTTCAATATGGAACTTTTTGGCATAGGAATAGCTCAGAAATGATGATCCAATCAAAAGTTAAGCCCTTTTGAATACCGCTGACACAATTATCTAGCAAAACCGAAATTCCAGAAACAAGTAATTCCCACCATTTTCCTTGATGAATTGACTTCCGAGCCAAACATAAAAGTTGTAGAGAATACCAAGACGGTTCTAACTGTTGAATATCCAACAAAAATGAGTTTCAGAGCAAGAGTTATGAATTTTGCAAATTTGCCAAGCAAACTGATTTTCTGCTCAAACTGTTCTGAATCGGCTGAAAACTTCAACTTCCTCTGAGATTCTTGACATGAAAAATTATGTTTGATAAGAGCTTTGCTGACCCGTTAATTACGTAACCCGGAGAAATACTTTGCGCATATGTCGAGTGACGAAATAAACGTCTGATGCAACCTGACGATGCTTGAACAGAGAACCTTGATCCCATAACCACAGAGCCAAATGATATGCACACATGATAATGCAAAAATGAAATGAAACATAAGCCAGTTAGTAATAAAGTAAGAAGGGCAAATTTTGGGGTGCTAGAAAAAGGAAGCCAGTCGTCATGTAAATTATAAGGGCTGTGTTGGTCGATGAACCACTCGGTTTATGGGATGGTCATCATGTTTATCTCTAAGCCTGTAGGTAAGAGATGTAATATTCTTGGAGGGAGCTTTTAAGCAACTCCAAGATGGTGTTCTCAGTCAAGAGTCTTAGCTGAGTATAGGCTTCGATGTGTGTCTTCTATTTTTCTGTGATTGAAGAGTTGTTGGAAATCAAGCTGTTGATGCAGTGGCTGAGGTGTTGACTGCTGGACATCATTGCAATGATTGGAAGTGAGATGTAGTCTCTTATCTAGGGTGGACTTAGGTAGAAGGGTCATTGGGTAGTGATTAAGTGAGTAGATCATCAACGGGTGTGTTGATTGTAGGGTCTATGAATTGATACTGCTGATAGTGAACTTCCTTCCTGGCTTGGTATGCCCCCAGATGTAGGTTGTTAGACCGAATTGGGTGAAAAATTCTTGTGTGCACTTTACTTTTCAGCAATTTCTCTTATTGTCTATATCTTGTATATGTTGTTGATAACAGACCAGATGTCTCGACATGTTATGTGACATCTGGGACTGCTATACCAGAATTTCAATATGGATAGAGAACAAGTCTTGAAGATCTGAAGACAAAGGTTCTGATTGAACAAAGTTCAGATGCTGAAGGCTTTCGCTCTCTGATGAAGGTTCTGAAGACCCAACCAATAGTCTCTACTCATGCTTCAACTAAATACTATCTGAAGCCTCTGATGATATGAAGACAATTTTCTAAGTGAACAAGGTTCTAAAGACCAAGTGCTGAAGACTCCGAAGACTCTGCTCTGAGGACTCCAAGACTTGAAGATCTTAAGAATCAAGCTACGTTTTCCCTTCTTACTCATGCTCGCAGTAGCCTCTAAAGTTAAGAAGATTAGAAGACTAAAGCAACGAAGTTCAAATGAAGATATCTTGGTAACTGTGCAAAAGTTCAAATGAAGATTTCTTGGTAACAGTGCTATCGAAGATATACTGACAAGTCAGGACACAAAAGGTTTTATCTGTCCTCACGTTTCTACCAAACCGCCGTCAATAGTCATGATTACCTTGCAACGGCTACTTTTACTCGGTTATAAAAGGACTTGAAGACTCAAAGAATGACAACAACTGCTCCACTTAACAACACGCTCAATTTTGCTATTATCATTCAAAAAGTCATTTTTTGTGCTGTAAAATAGTTTACATATTCAGCTTGTGCTAGAAGCAATACCCTGTAAACAAACCTTTTTCAAACTGTTGTTTGAAGTTCCTTGAGAAAAACCTGGTGAGGTTAAAATTCTTGAGAAGTCTAGGACTAGTGAGAGTCTTAGAGGTTGTTCCTTAAAAGAGACCAGTGTGGTTAGATCTCTTGATAAGTCTAGAACTTAAGAGTTTTAGAGGTTGTTGTTAGTCACCAGCATTTTGGCTTGTGCATTGTATTAATCTGTTTGATTAGTGGATTAAGACCTCGATTGAGAGAGGCGAAATCACCTTGGCGGGTGGACTAGATTAACTTGAGGAATTCTCAAGTGAACTAGTATAAACATACCGTGTTATCTCTTTCAAGCTTCATTAAGATTATCATCCTTAAGATAAAGAGTTATTAAAAAGGGGTTAGAATAAAAGAAAAGATTTTATTTTTGAAAAACTAATTCAAACCCCCCTTTCTTGTGTTTTTCACACCTTCAATTGGCATCAGAGCTCCTGTTCTGAGGTGATAAAAGGATTGTGTTTTTATCAAGCACTTAATAGTGTTCAGTACCGATCCAAGTGTGAAAAACAATGGCTACACCTGAACTAAATGTTACTGCAAATGAAAGAGATTCTTATAGTGCAAAACCTCCTATCTTTGATGGGGAAAATTTTGACTATTGGAAAGACAGAATTGAAAGTTACTTTCTGGCTTTTAACTTAGATCTATGGGATCTGGTAGTTGATGGCTTCAGTCACCCTGTAGAACTTCAAGAAGATGAACCTTAGAAGAAAGGTAAATCTATTGCTCTAAAGGCTAAGTCGGAGAAGAAAAAGGCATATCAAGTAGAGGAAAAATTGGAAGAATCTGAAGAGGATTCAGACGAAGATGATATATCTCTCATATCAAGGAAGATAAGTTAACTATGGAAATACAGAAAAAATAAGTTCAAAGGACCAAGAAGAAGATCTGAGCCTACATATGGTCAAAAGAAAACTTATGGAAGAGAAGTTACATGTTTTGAATGCAAGGAGCCTGGACATATAAAGAATGATTGTCCAAAGTTCAAGAAAGATGGAAGACCTAAGAAAACTAAAAAGGGTCTTATGGCAACATGGGATGATTTAGAGTCAGAAGAAGATTCTGATAGAGAACATGCCAACGTAGCTTTCATGGCAAATACCAACACAAACGATGTCTTATCAGAAGGAGAACTATCGGACTCCGACGATGAAAGAGCGGTACATTCTTCCTTATCTCGTTCTGAACTTGAAATAGGATTATTTGAACTTATGGAAAGATATCAACTCCTTCTAAGAAAACACAAAACTCTGAAAAAGACTTTTGTGGTTCCTTCAGAGGATCTTACTAAAAGCAAGCAAACTATTTCAGAATTAAATGAAAAATTATTTTTCTTAGAAAACTCAAATGCTGCTTTAAAGAGTAAAGTCCTTAAGTTATAAGAAGAGATCACTTCCAACATAACCAACACTAATGAAGTGGTCATATATGATAGAGCTTTTCAATACTTTCTTGCTAAAAGCATAGATAGAAGTAAAATGGCTTCAATGATCTATGGAGTTAGCAGAAACAGAAGTAGAGGTCTAGGATATTCAGGACCATCACAACCATATGATGAAACCAAGAATATCAAACTAATACCTCTATCTAAACATTTTGTGCGTGCTGACACTAAACTAAAATGTCCAGAACCAGAAAGTTCTAAGTTTGTTATATCACAAACACAGACACGGAAGAAAACTTCCAGACTCAAATATTATGCACAAATACCGCACTATTATCCTACTGCATGAAAATCCAAAGGTGTCAGAACCTTTGGAGAGACTAATGTGAAAGAGCCCACAAAATGAGTACCTAAGAATAAGATAGTGTATGTTGCAGATATCCTTAATGGCGCCACTGAAACACTAGTCATGGCACCTGGACAGTGGATGCTCACGACACATGACGAGAGAAAGGCATATGTTCCAAGATCTGAAACTTAAGCCTGGAGGTGTTTCTGGTTTTGGAGGAAATCAGAAGGGAAGAATCATTGGCTTCGGAACTGTTGGTAATGGTAAACTTCCTTCTAATGCATAATTTATTATCAATTAGCCAACTTAGTGACAATGGTTATGATGTTATTTTCAATCAAACGTCTTGTAAGGCTGTTAGTCAGAAGGATGGATATGTTCTGTTCAATGGTAAGAGGAAGAACAATACATAAAAAATTAAATCATCAGATTTAAAACATCAAAATGTAAAGTGTCTTCTGTCTGTCAATGAAGAGCAATGGGTCTGGCACAGACGTCGGGGTCATGTTAGCTTGAGCAGAATCTCATAGCTGAACAAGCTTGGACTTGTCAGAGGTTTGCCAAATCTGAAGTTCTCTTCAGATGCTCTTTGTGAAGCATGTCAAAAAGGCAAGTTTTCAAAAACTTCTTTTAAAGCAAAGAATATTGTTTCTACCTCTGGACCATTGGAACTTCTTCACATTGATCTATTTGGACCAGTGAAAACTGCTTCTATCAATGGTAAGAAATACGGACTAGTCATCATTGACGATTACAGTCGTTGGACATGGGTAAAATTCTTAAGACACAAGGATGAGTCACATTCTGTGTTTGCTTCCTTCTGCACCAAAGTGCAAAATGAAAAGAATTGCAAAATCGTCAAGGTCAGAAGTGATCATGGTGGAGAATTTGAAAACAAATATTTTGAAAAACTTTTTGATTCACATGGGATATCTCATGATTTTTCTTGTCCTAGAACTCCACAACAAAATGTAGTTGTAGAAAGAAATAACATAACTTTTCAAGAAATAGGACGCACCATGATCCAAGAAATTGACATGGCTAAGCACTTTTGGGCAGAAGCAGTTAACACAGCGTGTTATATTCAAAATAGAATCTCTATAAGACCTATCTTGAATAAAACTCCTCATGAATTATGGAAGAATAAGATTCCCAACATTTCTTATTTTCATCCGTTTGGATGTATTTGTTTTATGTTAAACACTAAAGAGAATCTTGGCAAGTTTGATTCCAAAGCACGGAAGTGTCTGCTGTTAGGATACTCTGAACACTCAAGAGGCTACAGAGTTTATAACACAGAATCACGGATTGTGGAAGAATCAATTCATGTCAGATTCGATGATAAGCTTGACCCTGAAAAGTTAAAGCTAGTTGAGAAGTTTGCAGATTTAGAAATCAGCTTTTCAGAACCTAAAGAAAAGGTAAAAGAAGTTAAAAGTCCAGAAGTCCCTACTCACGATATCATTGATGAATCATCTAATACTCCACAACAAAAGAAAAGGAGAGTCTCAACCTCACACCTGAAGAACTAATTTTGGGTAGCAAGGACGCTCCCATTAGAACCAGGCCATCCTTCAAACCATCTGAAGAAACGCTTCTAGGATTAGTGTCTTTAATTAAACCAACAATAGTTGATGAAGCTCTTATGGACAAGGATTGGGTTCTGGCAATGGAAGAAGAACTTAATCAGTTCTCAATAAATGCTGTATGGGATCTCGTTCCAAAACCTAAAGGTGTCCACGTAATTGGAACCAAATGGGTTTTCAGAAACAAGCCACTCCCTCCGTCCCATAATGAGTGACCCAGTTGACTTTTCACACAGATTAAGAAAAAAGGAATAAATGAAGGTGAGAGAATGATATTTTTACTAAAGTACCCTTATAATGTATTGGGAATGATGAAAGTAATATTAATTAGAGGGTAAAATAGGAAAAATTGTATTGGAAATTGAAATAGGCCATATATTGTGGGACATCATTTTATTCCAAGTGGGTCACTCATTGTGGGACGGAGGGAGTAAATGAAAAGGGTAAAGTCATCAGAAACAAGGCACGACTTGTTGCACAAGGTTATAGTCAACAAGAAGGGATTGATTATAATGAAATGTTTGCTCAAGTCACCAGACTTGAAGCAATACGATTATTAATCTCCTTTTCGGTGAATGATAACATCATCTTATACCAGATGGATGTCAAGAGTGCATTTCTGAATGGTTATATATCAGAAGAAGTTTATGTCAAACAACCTTCTGGTTTTGAAAAATCAGAAAAATTAGATTTTGTTTTTAAACTTAAAAAGTCTTTCTATGGTCTGAAACAAGCCCCCAGAGCTTGGTACGACAGATTGAGCAAATTTCTTTTAGAAAATAACTTCACCAGAGGCAAAGTTTATACTACTCTCTTCTGTAAATCATTCAAAAATGATATTCTTATAGTTCAGATTTACGTTGATGATATTATTTTTGGTTTTGCTAATCCTTCTCTATGCGAGGAACTTTCAAAGTTAATGCAAGCAGAATTCGAAATGAGCCTAATGGGTGAGTTGAAGTTCTTCCTAGGAATTCAAATTGATCAAAAATCAGAGGCTACTTACATTCATCAAAGTAAGTACACCAGAGAACTTCTGAAGAAATTCAACATGATGGATTGTAAAATAGCTAAGACTCTAATGCATCCAACATGCATAATAGGGAAGGAAGAAGAAAGTGGTAAGGTTTGTCAGAAGATGTATCGTGGTATGATAGGTTCTCTTTTGTATCTAACCGCTTTTAGACCTGATATTTTATTCAGCGTACATCTTTGTGCTAGATTCCAATCAGATCCCAGAGAACCTCATTTAACTACTGTTAAACGAATTCTAAGGTATCTGAAAGGAATAACTAACTTTGGCTTGATGTATGAGAAAACATCAGAGTACACTCTTCTTGGTTACTGTGATGCAGACTATGCTGGAGACAGATTGGAAAGAAAGAGCACATCTGAAAACTGTCAGTTCCTAGGGAACAACCTAATCTCATGGTCAAGTAAGAGACAATCAACAATTGCTCTCTCAACAGCAAAAGCAAAATACATATCCACTTCCCCATGCAGTACGCAGATGCTATGGATGAAAAATCAGCTAGAAGATTATCAGATACACGAGAGTAACATTCCTATCTTCTGTGATAATACTGCTGCTATTTGTTTAAGTAAAAACCAAATCTTACATTCTAGGGCTAAACACATAGAAATAAAACACCATTTTATCAGAGACAATGTTCAGAAGGGAATTTTATGCTTAAAATTTATTGATACTGACCATCAACGGACTGATGTCTCTACAAAACCCTTGGCTGAAGATAGATTTCTAATTATTTTAAAGCATCTGAAAATGGACTTTTGTCCAGAGTAAGAGTGCGTCAGAATCGAATGTGTTTAGTCAGAGGAAGTAATTGTTTAAATCGTCAGAACAACTTCGTGAGAAGTGTCTCCGTTCTGATGAAAATTTTTGGGTTGTCCAGATTCTAAAGTCATTATAACATGTCATTTAATTAGAAAATGATTTTTGCATATAATTTAGATTATATCTAAATCATTACATTTATCCAAATCAAATGAACAGTAATTTTCTTGAAATTGACTTAAAACATTATTACATTCATTCATTAATCCTCTGTACGGTGTCTATCCGCTTTAGGTTTTCAAAAACATTTTAAATACCCATTCAAAATGTCTTTTTCCCACTTTCACTCGAATAGAAACCCTAAAACCCTAAATCATCTCTCTCTCTCTCTCTCTCTCTCTCTCTCTCTGTCTCTCTTTCTCCTTCAAACACTCAATCACCTTCCTCATCCTCTCTGATCACAATTGTCATCATGATGAACACCATTCAACAAGAAACAGTTTGCTTCTCCAAAGAATTTGAAGCGTCGCTGAATCCCTCTCAAGAGTTACCATCTTCATCTGTCGCACCTTCTACAACCTCTACGACCACCACAACGATCGCTTCATCATCTCTTCCGACGATCGATGCAAACCATGTAACGCAAAGAAATTCCTCAGTTACTTGTGTTGTGCATGCAGATGATCTAATCATTCTAAAAGAACTAGATGTCGATTTCGACAATCTTCGGGATAATGGGTTTAACCTAGTTGATCAACTAAACACTCAAGGATGGAAAAGTTACTTTAACAGACTTAGAGGTCCTACCTATGAATCCCTAGTAAAAGAATTCTGGAGGCAAGCTGAAACGGACGATATTCATGTTGTCTCTTTTGTTATAAATCAAATGATTATTATCACTGAGAAGTCAATTTCAGATCTGCTAGGAATGAAGTTCTTGGAAGGAAAAAGGGTTTATGGAAAAACCAAAAAATCTGTCTCTATCATTAACAAAACAAATTTTAGAAATTGTCAATCTGGGACAACAAAGTATAAAAGCAAGAATTTGCGAGATAATCTGAGGATCTGGCATAAAATTATTCTTGGGTGTATCAATCCAAGACCTTCAAAGAGTGCTGTAGATTTCTTCAACGCAAATCAAAAGTACATGATGTACTACTTGCACAAGAATGAGAAAATGTGTCTACCATCTATTATGTTCTACTATCTAAGGGATATGGTACGCAAAACAAGAACAACAGCCTCTCCCAAAAATAAGATTGTAAACTACATTCCCTTCGGAAGACTTCTCTCTGATATCTTTGTTGAAAATGGCTTAGTGGAGTATCTAGTCAAAGAAGCCAAATATACAGAATACCTGACTGCAAGCATAGGAGAGGCTTTCAATGCTGTTAACTTTAAGCATATGAAAATGGTCACGAATGTTGAAGTGAAACCCTTCTCTATCCCTCACGACATTGTGATCAAAAATAGACTTCCAGTAACAGACTATCCCATCTATCACAACGGGGATCATATAAATACAATTGCTGGATTCGTTGCCATAATGAGACAAGAAGGACATGACATGACCAAATTCAGAATTGAAGATGTCGCTCCAAAACCTAAATATATTACCAGGAGTAAGAGGAGGAAAACTGAAGAAGATTCTGAGCCTAAGAAAAGGAAGAAGGACAACAAAGCTGAATCTTCTAAGACTTCCACTCTACAGTCTCTTCTTCTTGGGAATACCAGTAAGTCTGTTATCAATACTTCTGTTTCATTGAATGTGACTAACACCGCTACTGCACCATCATCATCTCAAGCTACCTATATTCGCACCTCAAATCCACAAGTCAGCTTCAAGCCACCATCCTTTTCAATTCCACCATCACCAATCTCTATTCCTGTAATTCCACAAATTTCCTTTCCATCAAACAGTACACCTATCCAATTCGAAGCAATTCCTACATACACTTCAACAACAACCACCTCAATCATCCAACCAGATATATCTGTCTCACCGATGTCCTACGCTTTCCGTCAGAAAATCATTGTTGAATCCTCAATCCAACACTCTGATCTTCCATCTCCAAATTCTGAACCTCACATGGTTTCAGTTACTCCAGAAGTATCTTCTCCTACTGATAAACAAACAACTGAACATTTTCCTACTGAGATTGCTTCATCTCAGCTAGAACCGTCTGAAACCAACTCTGCTGAACCTGACCTTCCTTTAGTCATCTATGATGTATGTAACGCACTGTTTTGTCTTATTTATTTAATCGAGTCGATTTAATTATTTTTGTTTTTATATTATTTTATTCTTGACTTTTATTTGACAATATATTATTTTTCATCGCTGTTTATGTTTTATCGTGTTTTGAGAGCGTTTGCGAGATATTTGAGCTGAGGGGTAAAATAGTATTTTTAGGGGTTTAGATATTTTTATATAAATTGAGATTAGAGAGAAATAGAAAGAAAAGAAAAAGAAGAGAAAGAAAAGAGAGAAAAAAGGAAAATGAGAGGAAAAGAGAAAGGGGGAAGAAGAAAAAGAGAAAAACTTGGAAGTTTGAGTAATCGATTCAACCGACATTCCAAAGCACGATTAATCGGGTAAGGGTGCGAAACTCGATTATACTATGTTTGTGTATGATTATGTATGTTTGTGTGGAAGTTTGATTGGTTTTTCAATTATAGGTCAAAATGAGATAAACGAATAGAAATCGATGTTTTCACGGTCGGAAATCGATATAAATTGCGTTGTATGTTCACACTTTGCTTACTAACAATCGTTGATACTTGTTTGTTGTGGAATTGATTTAGATGGAAAGTGGGTTCTTGGAAAATGTTAGGTTTTATGTAGAAACTTTGTGGAATTGTTGGAAATTATGTGTTTTGATATTTGGTGGTTAAACTATGATTGAATCATGATCATAAACCTTTGTTTGCTGAATTGGTGTGATTTGAGGATGAATTGGGGGTTGGAAATTCTGCTGTCAAAAAGAATTTTTTTTTTCTGAAAATCGCAGTGCCCACTCAGTGGGCAGATGCCCGCTTAGCGCGGTCTGCAGAATTTTGAACCTTTCCAACCCGAGAGTAACGCGCTTAGCGCTTAGAGGACCCCGCTTAGCGCGGTCTGGGACTTCAAAATTAAAACTATTTTCGGAAATCCGTAACTTTTGATCCGTAACTCGGATCGGGACGTTCTTGGTACCGATGGGAAGCTAATGAGATGTTCTTTCTTATAAAAATAGTTTTGAGATTAATGGCCAATTTAATTGGATCGGGAATTCGAAAAACGGGTCATTTTGTCGACTTTTACCGTTGTAATTGTGTGCGATTGATGTGTTATCATGCAATATGCTTTTGATAGGTAAAGTATAGTTTATGTGCTGTTATATGCTGTGAATGCATGTGATGAAAAGTGGTAATGATGGTTTGGGGCCTTAGGGCAAATAAATGTATTGTTTTGTGTTTGGTTGCAATGCATGATTATGGATGTTGTGATGGTTCACATGGTTGTATATGTGTATGCATTTGATTGTCATGGGTCATTTACATGTCAAGCATCATGATATGCATTCTTGTGATGTCGTGTGCCCTAGTGGGTGTGAGGGACGAAACAATTCCATAGGGAAACTGCTGTAACGGTCGTGTGCCTTATACAAAGAGGACCTAAAGCGATCGGATCACGTGCCTTATACAAAGAGGACCTAAAGCGATCCATAAACGTCGTGTGCCTTATACAAAGATGACCTAAAGCGACGGGGAACATCGTTTGCCCGACGGGGAGTTACACTAAGTAACAAGCGATGATTCCAGTAATTCCTGAGTGAATTAATGATGAGAACGATGGATGGAATGGTACCGCATGCATGGAGTCGTAGTGTCAGTCTCTGTGCATTTGCAGAAGTCATGAATGGATTGATTATGTGTGAGAATTGTGAATGGAATTGATGAGTTGATATATATATATATGTTGGTGATAAATGTATTGAGCATGATTGATATGCTTTGTGATGGATGTGTGAGATACGAATTGTGTTGCGTTGTATTTGAATTATGGTGTACGTTGTGGTGAGAATGTTTTGCATATGTATTTTGTGTTATTATATAATTGTATGCAACCGTATTATGATTATGTTTCTCACCCTTCCGCTGTGGTTTATTGCTCTATGAGGCAATTGCATATTAGTATCTTGGAGGCTTTTGTGAAGATTAGTTCTCCATCCTTTGTCGGTCTGCCTGCTCTGATACGTAACACGGGAGTTGGGGAACGCTTTTGTTATATATGTATACATTTGTTGGATCTATTTTGTATTACCTTTGTATGAATATTTGGATGTTATAAAATAATTTATTTTGTAAAACAAGTCAGTTATGTATCTTTCCGCTTTATTCCATAATTGAACTTTCCTTTTGTTGGAAAAAGTTTCCCTTTTAGGTTTATTCCATTTTGTGTTATGTATTAAATTTATGAGCAGGGATTGTGTTTTCTTTCTTTAAATGTGGCATCCTTGTTTCTATCTAAAGTTAAAAAAAATTATTCACTCTGATTTATTTATGTATTATTTATCCGCAATGGGAATTGGGGTGTTACATGAGTGGTATCAGAGCCTGGTCGGTCCGTCCGGCCAAGTTGTTGAGTCAGTTGGTGTGACAGTTGAATACTGTCGATGTTGTTTGTCCCTTAGTATGTGATATGTGTGTGAAACACTGTCAGTGCTTTCTGGTTTTCTAATCCTTTGTCTTCAGGATTGAGAATGAGTTAAGTGGGGGAGAAGCTTGTGCTTCTCCAAGTTGCTTCAGTTGTGGAGCGTTGGTTGCAAGATTGTAAGTGTTGTTTGGACAATGTTGGTCCCGGTTCCGGAGGGAATGCGATGGTAAGGTTTATGTCAACTAAGGATTTGTGCCTTAGGCAGTTTTGTGCACAAGATGCAAGAAACGCTATTATAGTTTGGTAAAGATGGTTTATGCCCCATCATGGTTGTCGACTGTCTATTGACAAATTGAGGAACTGATCACCCTTAATATGTTGTTGATAGTAGATAGAATTATGTTGGATGGAATAGACGTGTCTTTCCGACTTTGATAGTGTGTGCAATGGATTGTTTGGAATTAAGTAAAGTGAGTACAGATTGTTTTGTTGAGTCGATGAAGATTCTTATATCTAAAGGTGAGGCGGATTCGAGGTTTTGTATGTTGGCCAAGTTGGAATGTCTCTAAGGGAGAATGATTGGGTATTATTAATGGCTGCTTCTCAGAAAGTAGAGAGTGAACTTAAATTGGACGAAGGTGAATAGTTGAGGTTATATCTGCTAAGTAAGTAGAAAAACTCTTAGAAGATAAGACCAAGATGGTTGTTATGATTGTGATAATAGTGTTCTGGGATTGACCGGAAAGCCACAGTGATAGGCTGCCAGTTGTGCGAGATTTCCATATGTGTTTCCGGATGGAATATTGGATGTTAGTGTTAGAATTACCCGGACTGAAAGAGAAGTTGGAAGAGTTACTGGAAAAGAGATTTGTGAGACCAAGTGTGTCACCTTATAGAGCTCCAGTATTGTTAGTAACAAAAAGGATGGATGATTGAATGGAATAACAAGCATGATGTGTATAATGGTATTGAGACTATGGAAAGTAAAACTTAGAGTTTTGGCGAGTTTTGGAGTTTTTAAAGTTTTAGGGCATTAATGGAAATCTTGAGAAAACCCTTAGGTGTGGATGTAATATTTGAGAGTTCTTTTTGGTTGGTTGTTGCTACATGTTGGGATTTATGGAACTTGGACTGTCAAGAGAAGAATTGTGTATGGATTACTGACAGTTGAATAAGGTAACAATTGAGAATAAGTGTCCACTTTCAAGAATAAATGACTGGAATGGTTTGGGTGAGTTTGATTGAAATTACAATTGTTTGGAATGTTTGATAAGAGTGGTGAATTGTGTGAGTAACCAGCGACGGGAGTTACACTAAGTAACAAGCGATGATTCCAGTAATTTCTGAGTGAATTAATGATGAGAACGATGGATGGAATGGTACCGCATGCATGGAGTCGTTGTGTCGGTCTCTGTGCATTTGCATAAGTCATGAATGGATTGATTATGTGTGAGAATTGTGAATGGAATTGATGAGTTGATATATATATGTTGGTGATAAATGTATTGAGCATGATTGATATGCTTTGTGATGGATGTATGTGATACGAATTGTGTTGCATTGTATTTGAATTATGGTGTACGTTGTGGTGAGAATGTTTTGCATATGTATTTTGTGTTATTATATAATTGTATGCAACCGTATTATGATTGTGTTTCTCACCCTTCTGCTGTGGTTTGTTGCTCTATGAGGCAATTGCAGATTAGTATCTTGGAGGCTTTTGTGAAGATTAGTTCTCCATCCTTTGTCGGTCTGCCTGCTCTGATACATAACACGGGAGTCGGGGAACGCTTTTGTTATATATGTATACATTTGTTGGATCTATTTTGTATTACCTTTGTATGAATATTTGGATGTTATAAAATAATTTATTTTGTAAAATAATCCAGTTATAGATCTTTCCGCTTTATTCCATAATTGAACTTTCCTTTTGTTGGAAAAAGTTTCCCTTTTAGGTTTATTCCATTTTGTGTTATGTATCAAATTTATGAGCAGGGATTGTGTTTTTTTTCTTTAAATGTGGCATCCTTGTTTCTATCTAAAGATAAAATTTTTTATTCACTCTGATTTATTTATGTATTATTTATCCGCAATGGGAATTGGGGTGTTACAATGTACCCCTTCCAACAACCCTTGAAGAATGCATTATTCAATTTTGTAACAAGGCGTTAAAGAAGGTTACAAAGTTAAGAGCAGAAATAAACACAACTGTCAAGCCTCTAGAGCATAAAAATTCTTGTCAACTCTTTCAGAAATGGTTGGATTCTGAACTTGCATGAATTGCAAGCTTCTCAGACGCCACTATAACTGCTGGAGTTCAGCTGGAAAAGGAAAAAGCAGAAGCTGAAGAGCGAAAAAGGGAACTCAAGTTTTTGGCCGCAAAACAAAAAGAAGTTGAAGAAAGAGCTGCTGAAGAAGCAAGACTTCTAGCAGAAAAGGCTGCTGAGGAAGCCAGATTAGAACAAGAAGCTGAAGCCACAGAAAAGGCCAAGCAAAATGTTGTAGTCATTTCCTCATCTGATCCTGCTGTGAAGCGTTTGGAAGACACAATTGAAGAAATCAAAGGAGATCAGAAGATTTTCAGAGAAAATCATGCAGAATAAAAGCTGACAATGAGAACGTTTAGAGCTTGCTTCAAAAGATTCTGAACAAGATGTTCTCTGGAAGCACCTAAGATTGTCTGTGTTTCTTTTGTTTTTAAGATTTTGGATCTTAGTTTTTCACCCTTGGACAACATTTATTTTTGATCATGACAAAAATGGGGAGAAGTAATGAATGTGATATTTTGATTCTCATAGTCAATCTCTGAGAAATAACGTTGTTTACATGCTAACCAATAAAACTGTTATTTATATTAGATTATTTGTCTTTTTAGGAATTCTGATCCGATTAAAACACCATGAGGTTAAACTTCGGAAAAATAGAACTCTGTTTTGGTTCTGGGCTGTTAACAAACTCTGAAGGATCAAAGTTGAAATTCACCAAGTCTAAGACTCAGGGGGAGCACTTCATATGAAGGATAAGCATTCCTTAAAACCTTTTATTACACTTGAATTATGAACAAAATTGTGTCATCAAAATACTTAGTTTTGTCATCATCAAAAAGGGGGAGATTGTGAGAACAAGATTTGGTTCTGCAATATTACTTCTAAGTTTTGATGATATCAAACGAGTATGTTTGTATGAACAATTTCATAAGACTAATGTTTGTTACTTTTAAGAATCTAACAAACAGGTTATGCTTCCGATAATTGGTGTGGACATAATGCTAAAAGAACATACTTCGCCTACACAAGTGCTAAATAGCAGAAATTGCTTCAGGAAAATCTGAAGTTGGCAAGACTCTGATAAAATATGGATAGAGAACAAGTCCTGAAGATCTGAAGACAAAGGTTCTGATTGAACAAAGTTCAGATGCTGAAGGCTTTCGCTCTCTGATAAAGGTTCTGAAGACCCAACCAATAGTCTCAACTCATGCTTCAACTAAATACTATCTGAAGCCTCTGAAGATATGAAGACAATTTTCTAAGTGAACAAGGTTCTGAAGACCAAGTGCTGAAGACTCCGAAGACTCTGCTCTGAGGACTCTAAGACTTGAAGATCTTAAGAATCAAGCTACGTTTTCCCTTCTTACTCATGCTCGCAGTAGCCTCTGAAGTTAAGAAGATTAGAAGACTAAAGCAACTAAGTTCAAATGAAGATATCTTGGTAACTGTGCAAAAGTTCAAATGAAGATTTCTTGGTAACAGTGCCAACGAAGATATACTAACAAGACAGGACACAAAAGGTTTTATCTGTCCTCACGTTTCTACCAAACCGCTGTCAATAGTCATGATTAACTTGCAACGGCTACTTTTACGTGATTATAAAAGGACTTGAAGACTCAAAGAATGACAACAACTGCTCCGCTTAACAACACACTCTATTTTGCTATTATCATTCAAAAAGTCATTTTTTGTGCTGTAAAATAGTTTACATATTCAGCTTGTGCTAGAAGCAATACCTTATAAACAAACCTTTTTCAAACTGTTGTTTGAAGTTCCTTGAAAAAAACCTGGCGAGGTTAAAATTCTTGAGAAGTCTAGGACTAGTGAGAGTCTTAAAGGTTGTTCCTTAAGAGAGACCAGTGTAGTTAGATCTCTTGAGAAGTCTAGAACTTGAGAGTTTTAGAGGTTGTTGTTAGTCACCAGCATTTTGGCTTGTGCATTGTATTAATCTGTTTGATTAGTGGATTAAGACCTCGATTGAGAGAGGCGAAATCACCTTGGCGGGTGGACTAGATTAACTTGAGGAATTCTCAAGTGAACTAGTATAAACATATCGTGTTATCTCTTTCAAGCTTCATTAAGATTATCATGCTTAAGATAAAGAGTTATTAAAAAGGGGTTAGAATAAAAGAAAAGATTTTATTTTTGAAAAACCAATTCAAACCCCCCTTTCTTGTGTTTTTCACACCTTCAAATACATCATCTATCTATTAATTAACATTCATTTTCTTTGATTAATCACGGTCTCTATATGCTTTATTCATCAAAATCACAACACACATATGAACACCAACTCATACTGTCTTCACTAATAAGAGCACACAATTTTCATAGTAAATCAGTACACGAAATTCACATAACACAAGACATAATTCATGTTATTACAGAAATCAATTCATACTCATCAATCATTCATAAAAAGGGAAAATTAGGGAAAAATCTAATGGGATTAAGGACTTCCCTCTACCTAATCATGCATTCCACACCATATTTAAAGTAATATCCCCTTAACCTTGGATTTCTAGCAAAAACACCTTCAAGCTCTAACAATGGAGGTTCTCCTAAGCCATTGTTCTCCTAGCCACTTCTCTTCCAAATTCTGTTTTCACGTATCATCCCAAAAATTCTTTACTAACTCCTTTTTAATAAAAACTCGATCCTCCTCAATTAATAATTTCCACAATGTCCTTACTTATTCCTCTATTTACCAAAATACTCCTTTTGACCCTAATTTTATTTTAATTATAATCCTCATTATTATCTAATATTTTTAATTTTATTATTTTATTATATAACTGGAAGTATGCTCTACGAACCCAAAACATCATATATGAATACTCACCATCTAAAACCATCCAAATGCACATCGGAGGTTGATTTAAACAATTAAAAACATGTAAATTTGATTAAATAAATAAATTAAAAAAATAGGGTGTTACAGCATGCCACAACATTTGCAAAGAGATGGAACTCAGAGACGTCATTTTTCCACCTTCCAATTGGCGAGATGGCCATCACCCTGGATGAACTCTCAAGCCTCCTGCATCTTCCCATTAGGGGAAAACTACTACACCACATATAGCTCACTCGAGATGAAGCCAATGAGATGATGGTCACCATTTGGGAGCTGACCCAACTGAGGCCGCAAATGAGGTAGCTAACACCAGAGGCGCTCATGATAGATTTAAATTATTGGAAGAACTTTATAAAGACCACTGTAGATAATTGTGGATGTCGAAGGTGATTATGCATGTTGAGTACCACTGATAGTGTGCATTGAGGTTTTACCTCTTGTTCCTGGTTGGCACGTCCATGTTTGTGGACAAAAGTGCAACCTACGTCGATTTTGTATACCTTAAATACTTCACCGACTTGAATAAAGTTCATGAGTACAATTGGGGGCCGCTTGTTTAGTTTACTTGTACTCGATGTTGGCCGAGAGTTGTCTTTGGAAAACAAAGCACATGAATGAAGCTATATGCTTCTTATGATAATTTATTATTACTAATATTTACATAACTCTTGTGTTACACTTGTTAAAAATATTTTACCCACACCATTTCAGGGATGGATAATCTCTCAATTTCCTCACATTTTTGGGTGAGAACCCGTGTTTGACTACAATGAGGTTTGGCCACGTGCTTGCGTGTTTGCCTCGCTCATATGGAATCTGGCGATCGATCAATTCGAAGTGTATCTTTATCGTCATGTAGTAGATGACATTGTCTTCTGCTTATATGGAAGTCACCGTGAGATACGTCAGATGGACATCATTTCATTATACTCTTGATGGATAGCTTGCGAGTCAGCTCTGATGTATGCACATCTTCCTAAGTGAGTAATGCACGAGTTTAGGTATTTGCATGTTATTCCGAGACACCTCTCTAAGAGAGAAGAGTTAACCATGCAAGATATTCTAGCATGTGTGTATTCACCATCATAGTTTTCTTACATCAATGCATTCACTTATATATTGAAGTTTTCATGACTGTTAGTTACACTAACTAACTTCATACAATGTGTAACAATCCTAACCATCACTCTAACGAACTCATTACACCTATCTCTAATGCACCCCCATAAGCTCATGGTGGCTTGAAATATGAAACCTTGAGCTTGGAATAAAACAACCAAATTATTGTTGTTAGATTCAAACCTTGATGGCACAAGTGAATCACAGCATCCAATACACACGACAGTCTCGATATCATCTATTCGATAACATCTTGTATACTTCCACACCTCATAAATGTTCACACGTGATTCAATCAACCCAAACATCATTCTATCCATAACTGTCATTACTCCATGTTCCACTTCAGGTGCCTGAAACCCTTTTCCAAGCTCATGAATGGTATACTAAAGGATCCTTGATGAAGTGTTAACCATGCAGAAAATGACATAGTTTCCAACAATCAAATTATTCAATGATTTCAGCACATAATCAAGTAAACATGTGTCACCAATGTGAAGCCTAACTGCATCCCTCAATGTATTAATAATCACTTGATCTGCAAACTCAAGTCTCCTTCAAGCTCACCAGCCTCTTGAGAAAAGAACTGAAATTTTTCACGGAAGGGGCCTGAAGGTGAAATTAGACACCCAAGGTCTGCAAAGGGTTGTAGCCAAAAAATCTTGGGCCATCGTTTTCTCTTCTAGAAATCGTCGATGAGAGAGAAAGACATGGTAAGTCGTTCTTGATGGTGGAAAAGATGTCAGTTTTGATATTTTCCGTTTCTGGACATTTGAGTCTCACGTGTTGCTTCTATGCACAAATAAAAGCTCAATGCAGAGAGAGAGAGAGAGAGAGAGAGAGAGAGAGAGAGAGAGAATAAACAATGGCTTAACTGAAAAATTGAAGCTTCTTTGAAGTTTACTTTGCTCTACAACTTACTAAACGAAAATCATACCTCTTTGAAGTAACTTGTACCAAGCTTCTTTGAATATTGTTTTGCTCAGCAACTATCTGACCAAAAATCGATGTTTCATTGAAGCAACTTGCACCAAACTTCTTTGTAACTTGCTTTGCTCTGCAACTTTCTGAACGAAAAACCGATGCTTCTTTGAAGCAACTTGCACCAAGCTTCTTTGAAACTTGTTTTTCTTTACAACTTTTTGAATGAAAATTGATGCTTCTTTGAAGTAACTTGCACCAAGCTTCTTTAAAGCTTGCTTGGCTCTGCAGCTTTCTGAACAAAATCGATGTTTCTTTGAAGCAAACTTGCACCACCGTTGATATGAATACAATAGCGATTATGATGATGATGATGATGATGCAGCTGAATGAAACGGTCCCCTCAGGTGTATGATACCATGTTAGAACCATGCAAGATCATGATACACAAAGGGAGGGGAGAAGAAGAAGATGAAGATTGAGAGACAAGAGTAAACCATGCAAGATATTCTAGCATGTGTGAGAATTATATTCACCGTCATACTTTTCTTACATCAATTCATTCACTTATATAGTGAATCTTTCATGATTGTTAGTCAGACTAACTAACTTCACACAATGTGTAACAATCCTAACCATCACTCGAACTAACTCATTACACCTATCTCTTATAATCTTATAGTTAACATACTTTATTTCACAATATTAGTTGTTCCTATGAGTTAAATGTGAAACATATAAGTTATTATTTATTTTTGTTATTTCAATATCAATTTCAAAGGGAAATATAACTCCATTTCTTTTGAAATTTGAAAGAAATGGTAAGTATCAACAATAAAAGAAGAAGCAGAAACATAAAGATATAATAATCTTAAAATGTGAGTGTTCTTGTTGAATAATAGACTTTCTTTAGTTGTGTTCTACGGAGTGTCAACATTTTGATTAAAGAACACAATCATAAGTTGACAAAATTTTTGAAGTTTATAAATATGCATAAAATCTAAAACCATGACAGGTGAATAAAATTTGATAAAAGTTAAGATGATGAGAAAATGAATATGAAATTATGGTTTACAGATAACATATGTCTCAAGAGATGTCGAGACATTGATCTCTGCTTTACTAAACAAGGACAGAACAAGAACATTTTGATATCTCAAAGTCATAATAGTATTATGACAGATGTTTTAACATCTGTTAGGACATATATTTTAGAGCATATAAATAGACTGAATTATACATAGCAGAATGATAAATAACACCAAGATATGATGATCCAGTTCGGTGTATAACAACACCTACATCTAAAGGCTGCCAAGCCAGGAATGAATTCACTATCAATAGTATTAATTTAGAGCTAAACTCCCTCATTTACAACCCCTCACTTAATCCCTACCCAGTGCAACTTCTACCTAGAAACCCATCTAGATAAGAGAAACCCATCTCAATTCCTAAATCACCTCAGTGATATCTAACAGTCACAACCTCCGGTGACTGTATCAAACTGTTCAATTGAAAGACTACCCTTTCAACACAATATTCAATCAATACTCTTGACTAACACTAATACTTGAATTTGCTTAAAAGTTTCATCCAAGAACAATATACAATTCATTACCTACATGTTTCTGAATATGAAACACTATGTCTACCACAATTTATCAAACCGATACAAAGGGTGACTTACAATACAAGAAAAGCACACGACTCTCAAAACCCTAAACCCTTATTTTTGCTTTACAAAAGTCTTAACAAGGACTATTGATTTGCCCTAGGTCTTGGTCTTCCTTTTATAATCTTCAGTTGTCCTTGGGCTTCAAAATCTCTGTCCAATCATTCCTTGATCATGTTCTGATTGCGCCTTAAATCTTGGAACAGATCTGCAACAAACCTGCTGCATCAAACCAAGATGTCGAGTTTTCAAGATAGGACATCTTGTCCGACATGTTGTTCTTTACAGATTTCTTCATATTAGAACATCTTGTTCAACATCATGTCTTACCAAAATTTAGTCAAATCTTAGAGCCTTCAATCTCCCCCTTTTGACAAATTTTGGCTAAAACTCCTTTTGTACAATAAACCCAGGAAATCAAAGGAGTAGAAAGAGTAGAAAGTCCTGAAGTCATTTCAGTCGGCCAATGACGAGTTTAACAGAAAATAATGTGACTCCTTTCATTCTTACACATCACACACAACCTGTTGTATGACGTGTACCCTTTGCCCAGGTGTACATGAGGAGGAAGATACAAGACACTCCCCCTCAAAACCAGTCCCAATTTACCATCCTCTATTATCCAGGTCAAGGCTCAGTGGACCAAACCCCAACTCCGGATAACTCAGAACACAAGACACAACTGTGTTCGTAACTCAGATCAGAAGCCACAAAAAGAAGTCTCAGAACAAAAAGAACTGAGACATAGACAGGATGTTAGAACATCCTATCCAACATCCTTGCAAAACAACTGCAAGAACGAACTCAAGACACAAATGAAGATCAATCATGTGTTGCCAGGAACAACACACATTTGAGATAGACACACAACCTATCTCCCCATTTTTAGAAAAAAATTAACAAAAGTATCCAACACAATTCCATCCCCAAATAGTACTCACCCAAACCTGGACAATTGCCATAAAATCACGACACAACAAAAACACAACCTGAGACATAAGAAGCAACGACCCCTTTTAAATACCCGAGCAGTTTCCTTAGGAGTTAACGAGCCATTGAAATTACCGAAGATCAATTCAATGAGAACTTAAATTGAGGAAGATAACTTCAGCAAAAGTGAATGTGCACCGGCCAACTCAGTTTTGACTGTTTCTTCTTTAATGAGAACCGTCCAAAGAATATGCATGTATCGAAGAAACATGTTTTGCACGCCCTCTTTAAGGCACGTTTTCCATTGTCCAAGGAACACCGTCCACATAGAGCAAGTTGTAAATAGACACGAGTCCTAAACAATGTCCTGAAACCCATTCAGACCTTGTCTACTCTCTCTTGTAAATTTTGAAGCATAGTCACAGTGCCTTCCAATGAACTCCAAGCATACTCCTTTCAGCCAGAATTAGAAAAACATGACCATGATGTCAAGACATTATGTGTGACATCTCCCATTTATCAACAAAAGCTCCCATGAACCTTATCCCAATCTGCAGAGAAAAATAAATTCTCTCAGACAATATCCAATCCTATTTCTCAGATCTCTCTTAAGAATCATGAACATAGTTGAAATAATTCAATAGCCTAAATAGTTCAAACTCACAAGTAGAACTTACTAAGCTAATGGATCAACACACCACGATGTCAAGACATCTTGTCTGACATCACAACCTCACATGAACATATTTATGCTCATAAGTGAGAAAATATCAGGATCACAATCCTTGTACCATAACCAATAAACTCTTGGATTGAGACCAAATAACACCATTGATCACTCTCCCCCTGAACACATCCACACACTGTACAAATCCATCTTGAATCTTACAGCCATAAACAACCTTGTTCTTTGAGAATAAATCCAATCAAAACTGGAATGCTTTCATCCCCGAAAGAGACATACAAATTCTCTTAACTCCTTGGTTAGCCAGGATGTCATCCACACTTGGAAGACATCAAACCCCTTCTCCATATGAAGAGAGATACATCTTCAGCCTGCTTCCTTCTCAAGATTCAGCCTGATACAATCTTTTCTAGAGATACTTCCATCATAACCTACCATCTACTCATAGATAATCAGAATCCGCACAGTCTTGACCAGTAGCTCTACACCATACTCCACAATGAATAGATATAGCTCTAAAGATGAAAATCAAACTCAGTCATCCTCCAAGAATAACCAATAACATGAATGATGTTCTAACATTATTTAGGACATCAGTCTCAATAAGAGGAGCCATGTACTTTGATTCTTGAAACACCAATCACATGACTTACCATTTGCATAGTAATTATTACACCTCGTTAAGGTACACATGAAGATCTTAATATGATACACACTTATATTGACTTAATATACACACGAATGAGAAAACCACTGAGGGAAATAAACTCTCATGCATCTTATGAAGGTTCTACCAGAAACAGAATGTGTAAACAATCTATCTAGTGTTTTAAAGACATTAATCATCCTTAAGTCCATTCGGATTTCTACATGCACCAAGGCATGGACAGAAACAGTTTCTCCTTTAACTTTCTATTTACTACCCTTTTACACATACCTTTATAAAGTCAAGAACACCATCACTTACACGATCAAATGTTCCAACCATGTGATGACACACATTTCTTGGACCCTAAGTAAAAGAAAAACATCCCTTGAGCATACAAATAACTATGGTTATTTGACACAACTTCCTACAAGGATGATCAATCAGAGTTCTTGAAGAGTGGTCTTTTGATCCACCAGAGAAACTGGATCTTCCAATTCTAACTCCTCCTTGCTCCAGACATAATTCTTGAAAAGCTCATCTCACCTTGAAGGATTTCTCTACCTCAATAGAACAAGAGTTCCATGTTCTCATAGACTTGAAACTTATATTCAAGTTTGAGTAAACAACCTTCATCCTATTTTACGAAAAACAACAACCAATCTTCTGAAAAATCATCTTGATCAATTGCTTCATTAAGTTCCCTTCTCCAACATAATCATCCATATCAGATACTATTCTATTTTAAAAGAGTATCCACACACAGGTTTACACGAATCTGGCTTCTTATGAACAGAAGAATCTTCAAGACATCTGAGAAAAAGTCCTAGATATTTGATTTTGACCTTCATATAGTCTGGTTGAGATGCCTTTAACATTCCTCCACTAGGAATTAGAACACATACTCCTATAGAAGATACTTGAACATAGCTTCTGCACCCCTATGCGCTTAGATTAGAAATAAACTGACCCAAGGAATGTTCATCAAGATGATCATGTGTTAATCTTCACTTCCACCAACACACCTATCCATAACAAGTTTCTTGGATAGAGACTTCCTAGACTGCAAACCAAATGTCTCTTCAAGTCCAATCTGAAGAAGATTCCCAACACTTTTGATCAACACACATTTGTTTAGTATCCAGAACATATGCTACATCACTCCTTTGTCCAAGAAGTTCACTCCTTGGATCACCAAGATTCTACACACACTCTTCTGGGATGATGTTTCAACATCTGGTTGAACATCAGTTCCTTTTCCAATGAACAGATCATTACTAGAATTACACACCTTGATTACATTTTAGGACAAGATAAGGGCCTTTTGAGAACTTCACAGATGATACTGACTGTTTCCATTCTTCAAGACAAATTATATACATAGAATAGGTTCTTGAGTTCTTGCAACAGTCTAAAGCTGCATCTTCTGGAGTGATATTTTGACATCATCTTTCTTGGACACCAAGCAAAAGGATACTCAATTAAATACTTGCTAAGGCCACAAATAACAATTGATTTTAAATCCCAATTATGTATTCTTCAGTCACCAAATGTCATTAAACTCCCCTTTACCTAGAGAATCCTGATAATGATTACAATGTTGAGACATTAGGATTAACATCCATGACTCAACTTGCTTCTTGATACACAACCTCTTGACAGTTCAGTGTTCTCTTTGGTGTTCAAACTAGGAAAACCATATCCTCCCGAATCTTCCTAACACCTCTTCACTAGATGAGCCCTCTACAACTGTTTAATCCTTACAGAATCCTATTTCTTCAGGTTGACACCCCTCCTTACTCTAGCTACAAGATCAAGAATAAGACATCCAACACAACCTAGGAAGAAATCTTCAAAGCATAAATCTTCCTTAGAAGACCATCTTCAGACAAACCAGTAATATCCTTAGATAATCAAGATCACTTTCCAAGATTTAGAAACCTCATGTAGTTGCTCTTGAGATCAGTAGGAAAATTTCTCCACAAAGATCCAATGTCTTCACACTCATAAGAATGCTTTGACATTGATCAGCTTTTACTCCAGTTCCAGCCTAATTGAATGTCAGTACAATTGTGCTGACATTTGAACAACCATATCATTCCTTCTTTTCTATTCCAGAATAGACTGCCTTCCAAAAATTTTGACAGGGAATCCTTAAACATAAACAATCTCTTATAGGGTTGGGAGCAAAAATAAATTGCTCCTGTCTTTCTTCAATGGTATGATATTCTCATGTCACACTTCTTAAATAAATACCCGTGGATCTTCTTCTTGACCATCTTCTCTTTTGAACTCTATTTATCAAACACATTCAGAAGTGCCTTTATGAGTGAACTTGAGAGAAAACTCAAGTATTTTGGGCTACTTTAAACGTGACATAGAGTGTTTACCAAATCCATGGATCATGAATTTGATAAACAAGACCTCAACTCAGCCTTTTCCTCCTTTATGGTACTTGGTTGAAACTGTCTTCCAAGCAACATAGGAAGATCCTTCAGTGGAAGCCAGATCACAATGCTCTCTCCTTTATATTACTCCCAGCTAGTGATGGGTTGAACATCTATAGAGGCTGACACCATCTTCAACAAGTGCCAGGTAAGATGTCAGAACATCTTATAAGGCATCATGCGTAACAATAACATCATTATCAGCAGCAGCGGTAGAATCTTCACAGAAGTATCAGTCAACCATCAGTAGTTATCAGGCTGGATTCAAAAGGCTGTCATCCTAGCTTCCACTCCTCTTGAACACAACATTAATGGATAGTTTGATCATACAATCTCCTTCCTTGTTCAAAAGACCAGAAAGTATCTTCCCTAGAACTCATCCAAAAACAGAACATGATGCCTGCTCTGATACCAATTGAAATTCTAGTATACATATAACATATGTCCCAAGAGATGTTGAGACATTGATCTCTTCTTTACTAAATAAGGACAGAACAAGAACATTCTGATATCTCAAAGTCATAATAGTGTCATGACAGATGTTTCAACATCTATTAAGACATATATTTTAGAGCATAAGAATAGACTGAATTATACATAGTAGAATGATAAATAACACCAAGATATGATGATCCAGTTCGGTGTACAACAACACCTACATCTGGAGGCTACAAAGCTAGGAATGAATTCACTATCAGTAGTATCAATTTAAAGCTAAACTCCCCCGTTTATAACCCCTCACTTAATCCCTATCCAGTGCAACTTCTACATATAAACCCATCTAGATAAGAGAAACCCATCTCAGTTCCTAAATCACCTCAGTGGTATCTAACAGTCACAACCTTCGGTGACTGTATTAAATTGTTCAATTGAAAGACTACCCTTTCAACACAATATTCAGTCAATACTCTTGACTAACACTAATACTTGAATTTTCTTAAAAGCTTTATCCAAGAACAATATACAACTCATTACCTACAGGTTTATGAATATGAAAAACTATGTCTACCACAATGTATCAAACCAATACAAAGGGTGACTTACAATACAAGAAAAGCACACGACTCTCAAAACCCTAAACCCTTATTTTTGCTTTACAAAAGTCTTAACAAGGACAAGTGATTTTCCCTAGGTCTTGGTCTTCCTTTTATAATCTTCAGCTGTCCTTGGGCTTTGAAATCTCTGTCCAATCATTCCTTGATCCATGTTCTGATTACGCCTTAAATCTTGTAACAGATCTGCAACAAACCTGCTGTATCAGACAAAGATGTCGAGTTCTCAAGATAGGACATCTTGTCCGACATGTTGTTCTTTAAAGATTTCTTCATATTAGAACATCTTGTTCAACATCATGTTTTACCAAAATTTAGTCAAATATTAGATCCTTAAGAATATATCTTATTCAAATTCCTTCATTTCCTCTTATTGATATGATTGTGCATTATTTAAATTGATTTGATTTTTTAATTTTACGGTGAATTAACAATACCAATATGTCCAATTCTCTGATGTACAACTCACTAATTTAGGCAACAACTCCATAATTTCTTAGGTGAATTCGAAGTAAAATTAGAGGATATAGGTGCGTTAATTCTCTAGCCACAATTTATTATGGCATATTCCTAGTTGATTACTAAGTTGAACAATTGCTCTATTTCTGATCAGTAGACTTACGGTAAATAATCCCTACTAATCTAATTTCACTTTGTGCGCTCGTCAACACCTAAAGAGCATTAAAAATAAAAGCAATTGGATAAAAATTATATAATCAAAACAATCAAATAACTTTAAACAATCATATGATCCAACAGGTAAAATCAAGTTCATCTTCTATGACATAATCAAGAGAAGTCTATTTATTCATAATTAAATAATAAAATATCATGAGTTGATATGAAGTAGCAAAATTAGAAAAAGTAGTGAAAGCTTCTGTGGTTTGACGAAATTTTGGTAAAACACGAATATGATAAAGTTAATGAAATCTGCTCAAGATTAAAGAAATTTTGGACATCTTATTAATATAGCAGGTTTCATTATACAAGAATTTGTTGGTTTGTTTCAATCAACGGATGTATCACCACCCCAGTGGTAAGGCGCGCGCCCTATAACCTTGTGGTCGTGGGTTCAAACCTCACCCATGCCATTTTGTGTTTTCTCACATTTTGCTATTTTTTCCAATATTTTCATGTTTTATTAATTAATTGGAAAATTAATAACTCCTTCAATTTTAATTATTTTTTATTGGTTCTTTTTGCAAAAAATCACAAAAATATTGAAATATTTTATTCCACAAAAAATTAGATTTATATTATTTATTTAATATAATTAATATTTTTGTGAATAAATACTTTTTTATTTGTTTTTAAACCTTTTAAAAATAAATATTCCTTTTGAAAAATCAAAACCAAATAGGTTTTAATTCATCTTGTGGTTAAAGCCTCATTTCTCAAACCTAAAACCAAAATCACAAGTTGTTTATTCAAACTTATTTGGTATTTTTATCATTTTTTATTAATTTTCTTTGAATAAACAAATGATGAAATTAGGGTTTTAATTGATTTTCACCCTAACAAACTTTTCCATACTCACTTGGGCCTTCAATAGAGTGTAAGACCCAATCCCCTTTTAACCAAAACCTTTTTGGGCCTTAGATATTATATAAGTCCCTATGCGTTAAAAGAAAATCTCGGCGCGATCGCCAGTTCAAAAACAAACCCTGGGCCTACCCTCGAGTAGTAAGACCCATTTATTTTCTTAAAACTCACTTGGGCCTCTCGAGAGAGTGTAAGACACATCCCCTTTGTACAGAAAAACCTTTCTTAGGCCTCAGTCACTTGTATAAGCCCCTGTACAAAACGACAGTGCGATCATTGATAAAACCCTGGGCCTCTCCCTGAGCTGTAAGCCCCAATTTTCCTTTCAAAGCACTTTCTCCTTTAATTTTGTAATAGACTGTTGTTTCCAATCTTTCTTTGTTGAACAACTAACTCGACAGCATGGAAGCTCTACAACCGAGTAAGTGTTTACCCGCTTTCATTTACCGCTTTCATATGTATATAACTGTACTGTGGGGTTGTTTCACTGTAAGTCTTCTTTCATAAACTCATATCGACTGTGTAATACTAGTATAGATATTTAGAGTTTCCCTGGCAACTACGTCTAGAACTAGACAAAACCTCGTCTCCTTACATCAATTTTAGACAATTAGATCTAAGGAATCTTTCCCCCTATTTGAACAGTTCATATACAGAAGGCCAATGTTCCAAGTGAAACCCCTTTTAGAACTGTTCATCAGCCTCCTCTTAGGCTTAGTGCAAGGACCCGCAGGCTTCTGAAAAGCATCCCCGTCTCCTCTTGGGCGTTGTACAAGGACCCGTCAGCTTCTTAGAAGTTTTCACAACCTCCTCTTAGGCTTCGTATAATGATTCTTCCTCCGGGAAGATGGCCTCCTCTTGGGCTTCGTACAAATTGTCTCTCGGCTTCTTAAAAGTTTCCAGCCTCCTCTTGGGCTTCATACAAATTGTCCCGACGACCTCTTACAAATATAGGAACAGAAATTAGTCATCTTAATAGAACAGTCTTTCAAAGAGTCTAGATCTTTCTGCCACAAATGCACTGTCTCTAAATTCCTCTTAAGCATAGTACAAAAGATAAAACCCATAGACTTTGACAGTCTCAATACTCTTTGGATTTCCCATTTCCTTAAAGAATAGGAGATAACCCTGATCCTCTGATCAAATCCATGAGTATGACATCACCCATATAAGAACTGATTTTCTCTTTTATCCAACATACTCGACCTGTCACTCAACTGAAGCAGTCACCAGCACACTAGCCTCCTCTTGGGCTTTGTACAATGATTCTCCCAAGCGGAGCTAACCTTTTCACACTCTCTTGTTGAGTATAAAAGACTCTCTTGTTGAGTCAAACAACTTTTATCCTCCGTCTCGGGCTTCATACGAGACACCAAATCACTCTCTTGTTGAGTATAAAAGACACTCTTGTTGAGTCAAACCCCTTTAGCCTCCATCTCGGGCTTCGTACGAGATACAAAAACACTCTCTTGTTGAGTCACTAAACCTTTTACCTCCATCTCGGGCTTTGTACGAGATACAAAAAACACTCTTTTGTTGAGTATAAAAGACTCTCTTGTTGAGTCAGTCCCCTTTAGCTTCCGTCTTGGGCTTCGTACAAGACACACAAAAAGACTCTCTTGTTGAGTCATGCCCTTTTAGCCTCAATCTTGGGCTTTGTACAAGACAGAAAGAACATTTTCCTTGGAAAAGTCAACCTTTCAGCCTCCTCATAGGCTTTGTATAAGGATATCCCCGTTTGATTCAATCAACCTTTTAGCATCAAAATTATGCTTTGCTCACAACATACAAACATTAACAACTCCTCCTTAGAGATGACAAATTCTCTCTCAGTTAGGAACCCCTTTAGCTTCATATCTTGGGCTTCGAACAAGATACAAACAAATCACTTTTAGCTTCACATCTTGGGCTTCGAACAAGATACAAAGAAATCACTTTTAGCTTCACGTCTTGGGCTTTGAACAAGACACCAAAACACCCTTTCCTCCCATAGAATAGGAGGAACTACGATCGCTCTGATTTCTCTATCCCGGGAACACGTAGGCATAAGATTGAAAAATCTTAGCGAGCACACTAATCAAAAAACCCAAAATCCCATACATCAACCGAAAAGCATCAGTCCCAACACCCTCCCCAGACATTGTTTTCCGCAAAATAAACCCAAATGGCGAACCCCCTCTTGATAACATCTGTAAACCAATAGTTTTGACTGTTCAAACTCAGTTTGCAAGCAGGGTTAATTGGAGACATCTATTTCCCTTCCTTCATCAGCTTTAATAGGATAAAAAATGAATCGAACGGTAGTACCTAAGCGATAGTGCTTCAAAACCACAAAAATCGCGCTATAGAAGAGTGGCGACCACAGTAGGAGACATTCTTTCTTGTTTTCCCAAGGGATGGAAATCCTGAATTCAAGGTGACATAGGCATGATGATGTCACTGGGGACCAATGTTATTGCTAGGATCGGCTTTCACTAGGATCTTAGGTCAAAACCTTTAAATTGAGAAGGAACCACAGAATGGCGCCTCCGCCGGGGAGCCATTTTCTGTTAAGATCATAGGATTCATAGCTTTTAAAAAGTCTAGGACATTAGGACAAATATATATACTTCTTTTCCTAATTGATATCTGTGTTTATTTTTCTGCTAATGGGAATGCGTGTGATGCCGCATGTGGAAAGATTGAGTATACACCTAGGAAAAACCTCTTTCAGTAGTGCGGAAGCTATCGGAAATAGTTGTTACGCGATACTACCCTCTTCTGAGATTCTTCGAATTACATCACCTAGCACAGTTCCCGGCCCGCTGATGTGATCTCGACAAGAATTAATGATGTTGAGAGACAGGTACAAAAATCACTAGTATAAACCTTTGGGGGGCGGGTAGAGCCTTGACTTCATGACGCCGACCCTTTGACCCCATGTTTTTTCTATGTTTTTGTGTGCTGCATTCATGCATTCATTTTAAAACATTAAACAAAAAAACTTTTCTCTTCTAGTCTCTCTTTTTCAAATTAAACTAAGACAATGATTGCAAATGTCAGAGAGAAAAAGATTGCGCTCATGGATTTCGGTAGACGAAAAACTCACAAGTATACCTTCAAGGTTCCAAAACTAGAGGATTTGAGAGGACTACCAAGGATGATCACTAACCCTGACGCTTTCAGAGCCAAATACAGAGGTTTGCTACCTCTGTTAAGGGTCCATGTAATTGAAGGAATCCTAGAGGCACTCATTCAGTTTTATGATCCGGTCTATCACTGTTTCACATTCCTGGATTACCAGCTCGCACCAACGCTGGAGGAGTATTCTCATCTGATTGATTTACATATCACTGATCGAGCTCCCTTTTTTGGACTGGAAGAAATTCCAAAAGATCAGACCATTGCAAGAGCAATCTATTTGGATGAGTCAGAAGTCCAGACTCACATGACCACTATCCCAGGTTTACCAGCCAAGTTTCTAGTAAAGAAGGCTTTGTACTTTGCTAGTATAGGGAATATGACTGCCTTTGAAAGCATCTTTGTTTTACTCACCTACGGGTTATTTCTGTTTCCCAACATTGATAACTTCGTCGATATCAACGCCATTAAGGTTTTTCTCATTGGAAACGCCGTACCAACCTTGCTTGCAGATGCGTATCATTCTGTACATTTAGGGAATTTGTACAGTGGAGGGGAGATCACGTGCTGTGTACCCCTGCTATATAAATGGTTTATCTCCCATTTGCCTAAGTCTGCCGCTTTTTGGGATCATAAGAGTGCCTTACGTTGGTCGTAGAAAATCATGTCTCTCACCAACTCTGACATAGATTGGTGCAATAGGATTTATGACGGGATCAGGATCATTGACCGTTGTGGAAACTTCCCCAACGTACCCCTCATAGGAACTAAAGGAGGAATCAATTACCATCCAGTATTGGTTCGTCGTCAATTCGGATACCCAATGAGGCATGTCCCACGTAATGCTCATCTGGAAGGTCTTTTCTTCAAGGAAGGAGAAAATGACAGGGCACTAAAGATGGAAATAGTGCACGCTTGGAAACATGTTCATAAGAAAGGACGGGAGTCTCTAGGAAAATTGGATTGTGTCTCGGAGGAGCCTTATCTCCACTGGGTGCAAACTAGAGCTCTCAATCTAAAGATGCCTTATCCTCGTCACGGAGTTCTTCCGCCAAGGGAATCTGTCATGTACTTCATGACTGAAATGGAAAAGCTTCAGGTTACTCTCAACCAAGTTCAACAGGAGAGAAGGTCTTGGAAGAACAAGTACCGCATTCTCAATGTGGAGTGTACCAAAATACAGCAACTACTGAAAGATAAGAATGCTCTAATTGAGATTTTGGAGCAACATGCTGTAGAAAATCAGGATGACCAAAGGAATTTGCTCGCTCCTTTCACTTGGCAGAGGAATGACAACCCGACAACGGCTCAAGAGCCCCGGTCCAAGAAAAGGAAAGTACCAGAATTAGCACCCGAATTCTCCTCAGAGAGGACTCGGGACCCATTAGCTTAGGTTTCTGTTTCCGCACCTTGTAATTTACTGTATTTCCATTTCCGCAATCCTTTGAATTCAATGAAATGGGGTTTCCCCACTGTTTGATATTTGCAATCTAATTGTCGAAGTTTATTTTGATTAAACAAAAAAAAATTAATATAATCATTGCATTCATCATTCCCACGTCACGTATTCTTCTTACCTACGAATCTCACGTTTGTGTCTCGATTCTAGAGTCAAACTGTCTCATTCGTACAATACTCGGGCATATCGTCAGAAAAAGATGGATAATCTCGAGGAAGAGAACAGAGAGTTAAAAGAAAAGATCGACGCTCTGAGAGAGAATATGAGAAAGCTTCGTAACGACATGCAAGCCATGGCAGAAGCTCAGCTACAAAGAACTGTGATCTCAGAGATCACCTCAATTCCGATAGTGGAGAAGTTCGATCCTAGGTACAGAATGCCGAAAGATCATCCTTGGGGCATGCCACTCAACTATATCCCGGAAGGATATATTCCGCCGATCACTGGAGATCCGGAAACTTCAATAGGAGCCGCTGGGCCTGAAGGTTACAAACTTCGGGAAAACGAAGATGCCAAGGGCATACCAACAAATCCTGAAGGTTACAAACTTCGGGAGGCACCGAGATTCACTGCCGTAGTAATGGTACCACCCCCTGTGGTGCACACTGTCCCGGAAGGACAGATCCCACAGATACCTTCTGGTAGAAAGGGAACTATGTTTGACAGAATGGATGAATTCCAGGAGCAGTTCCTGGAAATGCAGAAGGAACTGCAAGCTATTCGCGGTCAGGATTTATTTGGAAAGGACACCACAGATCTCTGCTTGGTCCCCAATGTGAAAGTTCCGCACAAGTTCCAAGTGTCCGATTTTGAAAAGTACAAGGGTAACTCTTGCCCTCAAATCCATTTGGTGATGTACGCTAGGCGAATGTCAGCTCAGATGGAGAATCAGGATCTGCTGATTCATTACTTCCAAGATAGTTTAACCGGTGCCACACTCAAATGGTACATGGGATTAAACCGCACTGAGATCAGTACTTTCAGAGATCCTGGCGCTAACTTCATCCAACAATATAAATATAATTTGGACATGGCACCAGACAGAGATCAACTCAGATCAATGTCGCAAAAAGACAAGGAAACTTTTAAAGAGTACGCTCAGATATGGCGTGAAATTACCGCTCAGTTTTCTCCACCCCTGGAGGAAAAAGAGATGACAAAGATCTTCTTAAAGACCTTAAGCTCATTTTACTACGAAAGAATGGTTGCCAGTGCACCCAACGACTTTACCGAAATGGTCGGCATGGGGGTACGTCTCGAGGAAGCCGTTCGAGAAGGACGTCTAGTCAAAGATACTGGGTTGACAAGCGGTACTAAAAAATATGGTAGTGCTCTCCCTAAGAAAAAAGAGCAAGATATTGGGAATATCTCTCTCGGAAAGCAAAGGAGACGGTACCAACCAATAGCAGCTGTTACTCCTGCTATTAACCCTGCGCCTGTTTCTACGTATCAACCTCAGGTTGCTCAAAGCCAACCGCATTCGCAACAATTTCAGCAAAGGGCACAACAGCCTCTTCAGCAGGCTCGTCCTCAATACAACAACAACCGTACAACGCGGCCACCAGGATTTGATCCTATACCTGTATCGTACGCAGAACTAAGTCCAGACCAAGGCTCCTCTTACAGTACCGGAAAATCTGCCTTTTTGGTTTAAGGTGGATCAGACTTGTCCTTATCATGAAGGAGGATCAGGGCATAACATCGAAATTGTCTCAGTTTCAAGTCCGACATGCAAAAGCTTGTTAGGAGCGGGGTCTTATCTTTTAAAGATACGAATCTGAATGTTCTCACGAACCCGCTGCCTCAACACGAGAAAGTTGTAGTCAATTTGATAGAAGAAGGGTCTAGCGATAGCTATCAAATTCATAATGTACTCTTATTAAGGGTCAACCTGGTCAAGATGCATTGTAGACAGAGTGGATATGGCCATGTGCCACCTCATAATTATCCCCAGTGTGATATCTGCTCTAAAGACAATCAAGGATGTTATGTGGTACAAACCGCTCTGCAAGAACAGTTGGATCTCGGATGGATCCAACAACACCGAATTCGTGGGGTTAACGTGGTCGATACGAATTCCAACATCGTTCAGAATCATAATATTCTAGCAATGAATGTCAACTTGGTTGCGATGCACTCAAGACAAAGCCAGTATCATAATTTGCCGCAACATGAATACAATGCATGTCTGACTTGCTCGGTAAACAAACAGGGATGCTCTTTTGTACAAGAGGCCCTCCAACGTCAGATGGATCTTGGATGGATCCAAGACTACCATGATATGAATCATTATCAAATCAACATGGTTCAAATCTTCGATATTCGCTTGATGAATACCAGTCTGGTGGAGTTGCATGCTAAACAAGTCCAACTCGGTTTTCTCACTTCACATGATTATCCGGGCTGTAAAGTGGGTTGCGAAAACGGTCAAGGCTATGCTCTTGTCCAGGAAACACTTCAGCATTTGTTGAACCACTGGTGGCTTCCAATCTATATGGATAAAGACACCCAGCAAATTAGTATCACTAACGAAAATCCTACTAGATATCAAAGTCAGGATGTTCGATCGATGAAAACAGACCTCATAAGGTCACACTGTATTCAAAGCGGACGTGGCCAGGTGCCACTACACAACTATGAACGGTGTGGAGTTTGCTCAGTGGATAATCAAGGATGCAACTTCGTGCGAGTAGCCCTTCAAAGGCAGTTAGACCGCAAAGAGATTTAACCGTGGTCAAGTTCTGGATCAGTCAACTATTTCGCTGATCAAATCAAGGACGTTGTCGTAATCTTTGATCATCAGAGGACTAGGGATGTTTGTGCCATCATCCCTCTACTTGACGAATCGAGAGTTCCCAACCAGGAACGGATCAAAATTACTTAGGATGATCAGAAAAATTAGAAGGTTCCCATAGTCATCTATCTACCGGGACCACTACCGTATGAATCAACTAAGGTGATCCCTTACAAATACGGTGCAACAACAATTGAGAATGGAAAGGAAATTCCATTACCCTCCGTCGTGAATATTGCAGACATCAGTCGAGTAACACGGAGTGGTAGAATCTTCAATCGAGGAGTTGGAGAACCCAACAAAGAAAAGAAACCTCAGACAGAAGTTCCTAATCCACCAGTCGGTCAATCCAGTGATCCCGACCTTTCAAAAAACGATGATGAGATGCTGAAGCTCATCCAGAAGAGTGAATACAACATTGTTGGTCAACTGTTGCAAACTCCTTCAAAGATCTCGGTATTATCACTGTTACTTAGTTCAGAAGCGCACAGGGAGGCTCTACAGAAAGTCTTGGAGCAGGCCTTTGTGGAACAGGATGTAAAAATCAGACAGTTCGATAGCATTGTATCTAACATCACTTCCTGCAATAACTTGGGATTTAGTGATGAGGAATTACCGGAAAGGGGCCCAAATCATAACATGGCGCTCAACATTACGGTCAACTGCCAGGACGATGCTTTAGCCAGCGTACTGGTAGACACAGGGTCAGCCCTGAATGTTATGCCAAAGTCCACTTTGATGCAATTATCATTCAAAGGACCTCCGATGAGAACCAGCGAAGTCATCGTCAAAGCGTTTGACGGATCCAGAAAAACGGTTATCGGCGTAGTCGACCTTCCCATAACTATCGGTCCTCACACTTTCCAAGTCTCTTTCCAGGTCATGGACATCCGGGCAACTTACAGTTGTTTATTAGGAAGACCTTGGATACATCAGGCTGGGGCGGTCACTTCAACCCTCCACCAAAAGCTAAAGTTCGTCCAGAACGACTAACTCGTCACAGTCTGTGGAGAACAGGCCTTGCTCGTGAGTAACTTATCGTCATCCACTTATGTAGAACTAGAGGGGGTAATCGGTACCCAGTTCCAGACACTTTCGCTACACAATGATAATCAATCCGAAGGGGGAACTTCAATTTCCTCGTACAAAGATGCTATCAAAGCAGTTGAAAGTAACAATGAATAGGGGTGGGGCAGCTTGTCATTCCTCCTGACAATAAGCAAAAGAAAGGTCTTGGCTTTTCCTCGACCTGTACTCAGACAACTGCGAACACTAAAAGTTTTCATCCCATTCGGAACTTCTTCCACAGTGGAGGCTTCCTTCAACCAGTGACTCAAGAAGTGCATACCATCAATAAAGGTGATACCTCCGATACGGAGGAAGAATAGAAGTCCTATCTCAACGAGGACGGTTATACGTCTCAGGACGAAACGCAAACTCCCTTCTGCTTTCCTGTACAGAGCCCGAGATTTATACCCCGGTCAGACGTCAAAATGATATACGGAGATTGTGATCCGGAAGGATGCCGAGCTCCGCCAAATTCATTAGAGGAGGACACTATGATGAAAGAAAACTTTGACCACGACTACTACGGCCCGATGGATGGCCCGCCAATGTGGCAGCCTTACCCAGGAGACTTGGGGCAAGAGAGTCAGCCGAATAATGAAAATCAGCTGGGCATCATTGGAAAGAATACCTGCGTCCCCACCATGTCATGGGATCAACACCCAGGTTATTTAGAAAATACCTAGCACGACGATGAATTCGCAATGTTTGCAGGACTATAGTTCATCAACTATGCCTTTCTCGAGGTCAACGTCATTGAGAGAGATGACTCCTCCAGTTCCAAAGAATTGTGGGACACCTTGGGACAACCGAGTGGAAAATTCGACTTCTTGGTCAAGTACACCGCTCCTGAAAGCTCTCGTATCAGGCTCAAGGACATCCAGCCAACTAGATGGGGAGATACAGCTGAGAGTACAAATACTCTGCAAAACACAACTGAGGAATCCTCCTACGACAACTCTGCCTGGGAGACCGATTCCAATGATCTAGCTCCACCAGAAATCAGCATAATTTCTGAAGACAAATCAAGGAAGGTCCCAGACTTTGTGATTCACCGAGGAGTTCGTCGCCAGTGGGTTGTCGTCAATGTCCCGAAGATTGTTCATAAGTCAAAGTAATTGTCGTCTCTAACCTTTCATCCTGCCCAGGTGAAACGGATGTTTTGGTAGGGCTTACTTTCTGTAAATATCCCTCTTCGTTTTTCCCAAAGCGACAGAGTTTTGTTTTATAGGTCTGTAGTTTCAAGAGTCGACTAAATCATAAATAAATAAACGTCGTTCTGTAATTTCCGCATTATTGCTATTTTCTCTATTTTTGCTTTTTCTAGAAAATGGTAATCCTAAAAAACAAAACTCAATAATAAAAACAAGCAGTAAAACAAAATACACTGCACACACTCTTGCATTCTCAATCTCTTCTAAACACAAATCATCACGTCATGCAGATTTCTTGTTTTAAACCTCGTTGAAACATACGATCTGATGCCTTCTTCCAACTTTGAATTCCCGGTATTTGAGGCTGAAGAAGAAGATGACAAAGAAATTCCAGAAGAGATCTCCCGATTACTCAGACAAGAGGAAAGGTCCATTAAACCTCACAAAGAGCCGTTGGAAAAGGTCAACTTGGGTTTAGAGGAAGAGAGAAAGGAAGTCAAGATTGGGGCACTGCTCAGTCCAACTGCCAAAGAAAATTTGACAAAGCTTCTCAAAGAGTTCCCCGATGTATTCGCTTGGTCCTATCAAGATATGCCAGGGTTGGATACCAGCATCGTGGAACATCATATACCGTTGAGATCAAAATGTCCGCCAGTAAAACAGAGGTTGAGACGGACTCATCCGAACATGTCCATCAAAATCAAAGAGGAGGTACAAAAACAAATTGACGCAGGTTTCCTCGCCACATCAAAGTATCCTCAATGGTTAGCCAACATCGTACCAGTTCCAAAAAAGGACGAAAAAGTCAGAATGTGTGTAGACTACAGGGATCTAAACAAGGCTAGTCCAAAGGACGACTTTCCTTTACCACACATTGACATGCTGGTTGACAGTATAGCAAAATTCAAAGTTTTCTCCTTCATGGATGAATTCTCGGGCTATAATCAAATCAAAATGGCGCCGAAAGACATGGAGAAAACTTCCTTCATCACCCCAAGGGGTACTTTTTGTTACAAGGTAATGTCGTTCGGTTTGAAGAACACCGGGGCAACCTATCAAAGGGCCATGACTACTCTGTTTCATGACATGATACACAAAGAAATCGAGGTGTATGTCGATGACATGATTGCCAAATCTAAGACAGAGGAGGAGCATGTGACCCACTTGTCAAAGCTATTCGAGCGGTTGAGAGAGTACAAACTCCGCTTGAATCCCAACAAATGCATATTCGGTGTCCGTTCAGGGAAACTGCTAGGTTTCATCGTCATCCAGAAAGGAATTGAGGTTGATCCTGACAAGGTCAAGGCCATTCAAGAAATGCCTTCTCCGAAAACTGAAAAACAAGTCAGAGGATTCCTGGGACGTTTGAACTACATCTCTAGATTCATATTCCTCGTGACCGCGACGTGTCGCCGATTTTCAAACTACTAAAAAAGGATCAGGACTGCGTTTGGACGGAAGACTGCCAAATCGCCTCCGACAGTATCAAGGAATCCCTGTTGAACCCACCGATTCTATCACCTCCAATAGAGGGAAGACCACTGATCATCTACCTCACAATCTTGGAAGACTCAATGGGGTGTGTACTTGGCCAACAGGACGAAACGAAAAGGAAGGAATCTGCCATCTACTATCTAAGCAAGAAATTCACCGACTGCGAGGCTCCGTACACTATTCTTGAGAAAACTTGTTGTGCTCTGGCTTGGGCAGCCAAACGTCTTCGCCAGTACATGATTTGTCACACTACTTAGTTAATCTCTGAAATGGATCCAATCAAGTACGTCTTCGAAAAGCCTGCTCTCACGGGAAGGATTACCCGTTGGCAGATGTTGTTATCAGAATATGACATAGAGTACCACGCTCAGAGAGCTGTTAAGGGAAGTATCCTAGCCGATCATTGGCTCATCAACTGATTGATGATCAGGAATCAGTCGGATTTGACTTCCTAGACAAAGATGTCACGTATCTAAAAATGAAAGATTACGATGAACTGCTACCCAGTGAAGGGCCAGAACCAGGTTCCCAATGGGGACTTATCTTTGACGGAGCTGTCAATCATTACAGAAATGGAATTGGGGCAATCATCATAACACTTCAGGGTACCCACATTCCTTTCACCGCCCGACTGACATTCAAGTGTACGAACAACGAGGCCGAATACGAAGCTTGCATCATGGGTCTCGAAGAAGCGATCGACTTAAGGATCAAAAACTTGGATGTATATGGCGACCCAGCCCTGGTTATCAATCAGATCAAAGGAGATTAGAACACGTACCAATCAGGATTGATCCTTTACAAAGACTACGCGAGAAGGTTGTTACCCTTCTTCAACAGAATCGAGTTTCATCATATCCCTCGTAAAGAGAATCACATGGCTGATGCGTTAGCCACCCTCTCTTCCATGATTAGTGTAGGTCAATGGAGTGACTTACCTAAGATTGACATAACGCGCCTTGAAAGGCCCGCGTACATCTTCACGATTGAAGCAGTCATAGATAACAAACCTTGGTATCACGATATCAAATGCTTCCTTCAGAAACAAGAGTACCCACCTGGGGCATCCAGAAAGGACAGAAAGACCCTCAGAAGGTTGGCATGCAACTTCTTCCTGAGTAGTGATACACTCTATAAGAGGAACTTTGACATGGTCCTGCTTCAATGCGTCGACAGAAAGAAATTCACGAATGACCCTTTGGCACTCATGCCAACGGACATACGATGGCTAGAAAAATTCTAAGAGCAGGGTACTATTGGTTGACCTTGGAATCTAACTGCTACAAGTACATGAGGAGGTGTCATAAGTGTCAGATATACTCCGACAAAATCCATGTACCGCCAACGCATCTCAAAGTTCTTTCTTCCCCGTGGCCTTTTTCCATATGAGGAATCGACATTATTGGCATGATTAAGCCCAAGGTTTCAAACAGACATATGTTCATCCTAGTAGCCATTGACTACTTCACCAAGTGACCGAAGCAGCATCATACGCCAATGTGACCCGACAAGTGGTGGTCCGATTTATCAAAAACAATATCATCTGTCGTTATGGTGTTCCGAGCCAGATCATTACGGATAATGGATCGAACTTGAACAATAAGATGATGAAAGAGTTATGTGCTGAGTTCAAGATCGAACACCATAACTCATCTCTCTACCGACCTAAGATGAACGGAGCGTTAGAAGCGGCTAACAAGAACATTAATAAGATTGTTCAGAAGATGGTTGTAACCTACAAAAACTGGCACGAGATGCTGCCCTTTGCTCTTCACGGTTATCGCACATCTGTCCGCACTTCAACAGGGGCAACCCCTTTCTCTCTAGTATATGGCATGGAGGCAGTGCTTCCCATAGAAGTAGAGATCCCGTCAATCTGGGAATTAATGGAAGCTAAGCTAACAGAGGCAGAATGGTGTCAAAGTCGGCACGACGAACTGAACCTGATTGAAGAAAAGCGAATCACGGCTCTGTGCCATGGTCAGTTATATCAACAAAGAATGAAAAAGGCGTTTGACAGAAAGGTCAGACCTCGCATCTTCAGAAAAGGAGACCTCATGCTCAAGAAGATACAATCATTTCTCACTGATTCTCGGGGCAAATGGACTCCGAATTATAACGTCCCATATGTGGTCAAGAAAGCTTTCTTAGGAGGCGCCTTGAGACTTGTAACCATGGACAGAGAGGAATTTGCCTACCCCACAAATGTTGATGTAGTCAAGAAATACATTGCCTAAACTAAAAAAAAACGTCTCGGTGGATTGAAAACCCGAAAGGGCGGTCCAGGAAAAAATTAGAGACATGATCAAAAATCATCTCGGTGGATTGGAAATATCAAAGTACAATCCAGGAAAAAATTAGGGATAATGGCAAGTAACTATGTTCAACAGGGGCAAATCCCTCAGCGGCAGTTACATCATCCGTCAGGAAAGCTCCGATCAAGGTCATCTTCGACAGAAGCTCAGGATGCCTAGAATTCAAAGTTAGTAGAAGGATAGTGGTCATTATGTTTCAACGTAGCCCTTTTTCCCTGTAAATTACCATTTTCTAACTTTGTAAATACTCCATGGGATCACGCGTTTAGCTGATTTCCATCCTATCAATAAAATTTGAGCCCTTGTGCTTTTGTTTGTAATTCTTACTTGTTTTAGCTTTACAGAACGGAATTTTAATATGATTAACGATTCTTGAAATAAAGCAAAAATGAATTTACTTGTTAAGATTTTTCTGCTTTTAAAATAAAGATGGCAATTTCTTTTGACTGTTGAACATCAAAAGAACATCGATCGCTTCTCCAGAAGCAATTGAACTTCAAAGTGTAGAATCAATGTTTTCCTTCTAAACCAGTGCGCCTGAACGAAGGATTAACTGTGTCAGAGACCGTGTTTCATCTGACACCCCCCCGACAGAGTTCTTACCTCCTAAGCCTGACCAACATAGCTCCCAACAAGGACTATCTCTCCTAAGCAAGGCAGAACTGCTATCTTGAACCCAGTGGTACATTTTCATCTCCCGCAGTGGCCGAGTATTCAGTCGCGTTCATCTTTCAGTCTGTATGTAGTGTCAGTTTTCCCAGCATATTCATACATGCATATTCATATCACTATCACTCCGGTCGGTCTTGTCCCCCCCAGTGTTAAAGTCTTCTTGTCAATCGAGTTGTCAGTTCTTCCCTCGTCAAGAAATGACACATCTGAGCAATTTCTCTTCCAGTTTATTCCTGGATTGAAATCGTTTCTTCGACCACTTTGATAACTTGAATCTCTGAAAAGCCAAAGAACCTTCAACAACGTCACTCTTTGCCATTGAAGTTGATGTCTTCGCTTTACTTAATTAAGGAAAATCCCCAGATAAAGCCTCTCAACTAAAGACTTTCAGCAACACATTGGTTCTTCTCTCCAGAAAGTCAGTGTTAATGAAGTCATTGGCACCTCAAATTTAGGGTACATCATATGGCATTTCTCTGAGAAGATCTCGAGAAAAGTATGGTGTAGTATCCCCAAGTAGACAGCAGTCTCTCAAGAGACTCGCTTTCCCCAGTAGAGTCAACAAATGTCGTCTCCAATAGAGAAGTTTGTGCCTCTCTGCAATCAAAACATTTTCCGTCAAATGGCATCTCCCCAGGAAAATTCGGCGAGAAGTTTGAGGAAAAACCGCTACGAACAGCGTCTCTTGTCAATAAAGTTTATTGACAAAAGAAACTAAGACCAGTTCCTTGGTAGGAAACCGAGAACGAGGGGAAGTTTATTTCAGAAACTGAGACCAGTTCCTTGGTAGGAAACCGAGAACGAGGGGAAGTTTATTTCAGAAACTGAGACCAATTCCTTAGTAGGAAACCGAGAACGAGGGGAAGTTTATTTCAAAAACTGAGACCAGTTCCTTGGTAGGAAACCAGGATCGAGGGGGAAGTTTATTTCAGAAACTGAGACCACTTCCTTGGCAGGAAACCGAGAACGAGGGGAAGTTTATTTCAGAAACTAAGACCAGTTCCTTGGTAGGAAACCAGGATCGAGGGGAAGTTTATTTAAGAAACTAAGACCAGATCCTTGGTAGGAAATCAGGATCGAGGGGAAGTTTATTTAAGAAACTAAGACCAGATCCTTGGTAGGAAACCAGGATCGAGGGGAAGTTTACATCAGAAACCGAGACCAGTTCCTTGGTAGGAAACCAGGATCGAGGGAAAGTTTTACCTTTTCTGAGCATCATTTCTTAGCAAAAGAAGATGAATGCGCAAGCTACCATTCATGACCACCATCAAAATTTCGGGTATTCCGATATTTAATCCTCTTGTACCCCGAATGCCCGAATACCTTCGCCATTCACACCTTCGGGTCCAAGAAGATTAAATAGGGGCATCTGTCATACCCCAAATTTTGACCACTAAGATTCCCCATCATTGTGCAAATCATCATCACAATATGGATGGACCATCATACCTCATTAGTCTCCCCAGAGATGGGTGAGCATCCACTACAATCTAAATTAGGGCTTCAATCCCTCTCAAAGCTCTTAGACAAAGGATCAATAAAAAAGGGACATGGTCTTCAACTTATCTAAACCTCTCAAACACGCACAATGGATCAAGAGGATTCCCACCTCAAGAATCAAGCACAAGGTTGTTGCAGTCCAAGTGGATCGAGCCTCAAGATCTCCAGGGTCATCAAATTAGGGTTTTGGTCTATCAGGGCCTCCAGTTGGAAATTTTCCTCTGGGCATGAGCCAATTCTTTACAATACAACCTAAGATGCTCCAAGGGACATCATAAACCCAATCATCAAGTCAATTTTACGTCAGGGGATGCATACAATAAAAATCAGGAATTAGGGTTTCTTAACCTAATTCACCCCTAAGTTGACTTTTGGGACAAAACATGAGCCAAGACCTCAAGACATGATGTGAGGGTCTCTAACACACTACATTGATCCATTTGCAATAATGGATTGATCCAAGAAGCTTGATCAACAAGTTTCAATTTCATCTGCACCACAGTTAGGGTTTCGCGGGAAAAGTCAACTGTATCTTTGACTTATGACCCAGGCATGCTCCCAAACCTTGGGACATGATTCAATGCAACCTATAACACCTATGGAACATGTCCATCAAGTTTGATTTAGGTTAAGGACTTGATTTCATAAAGGATTGCACAGTTTGGAATTCATCTGACAAAAAGTCAACTGTGCACAAAAGTCAAACTTTGACTTTTTGAGATTTTTCACAAATATGGTTTTTTGACCCCAAAATGATGTCAATGTGTGATTGGAATCATCGTTCATCAAGAAAAATCAAAGAAAGTGGGATAACTTGCAAAAGGGGGTAACCATAAAAACTTAGAAAATTTTCTAAGTTATGGAACAAAGTGGCTAGGGTACCAACTTTGGAGGATCATAACTCCTAAACCACAAGGCCATTTTTTCACATCCAAAGCTGGATTTGTAGCTCTCATTACCCTCTACAAAACTTCAAACTGAATTCATTCCAATTCCTCATGGATTTCAAGTTATGGAATGATCAAAATCAAGAAAAGTGAAAATGTCACTTTTTTTCAACACTTAGTGAAATTTTCACTAAGTCAGAATTTGCCTTCACTTTTTTCCAAATGTAGGGGCATTTTTCATTTGGATCCAAAAATTATCAAAACCAATTATGATCAAACAGTTATTGTATCATATGAGGGCTTTCCAAAATGGCCAAGAACTCCATCAAATTCCACTTGAGCCATGAGATATGACAAGGGCAATATGCCTTGCTGAAAACTGCCAAGGCTAGGCAGAATTTTGTACTTTTGCTCGATTTGGAAAAATCAGATAATTCCAAGTCTTGTCATCACTTTGGACATATCTGAGGATCAAATTTAAAGGGAACAAACACTAATCCAAGCCTCCAAAGTCTTTGGAATAAGAAGTAGCATGCCAAACCTAGAAATCCCTAAAAGAGGGACAAGACTCCAATTTTGGAATGAAGCATTCAATGGAAGCACCAAGGTGGCATGGACTGAGCTATTTGCAACTGAATTCAGTCAAGACTTATCCAAGACCAAGGGAACCAGTAGCCTGTGCCCTAACCTCTAGTCAATGGCTAGAGGAGACTTGGATTCTCATTGATCAACATTGGCTAAACCTCTGCTACAGCTGCCATTCACTATTGATCCTAAAACAAACTTGCTCTACTATAAATAGAGCTCATTTGTGCTCAATTTGAGTATACCAAAGACATCAAACAGATGCTTTCCTCAAAATCCCTTTTTCTTGGCCAAAATACCTTCTTTAGCAAGGTAACTCTGAGTTTTTGAGATAGAGAGCATTTCCACCACAACTCATGATCCTAACACCTCTAATATATCATATATATAAGCTGTTCAAACTCTCACAAGTGACCTGTAATCCTTAATTCAGAAAGTCACCTCTCAAAACCTCAAAATAGTACTTTTGTGCATTTTTCAAGCCATGTCTTGAATCAGTCACTTTCCAAACCAGATAAAACCTCAAACACACTCCAAATATCATCCTTGAACTGTCCCAAATGGCTCCCCCCATCTGGAACACCATTTGAGAGAGTTGCTATTTTGGCCATTTTAACGCCTTTTGCAAGAAAGGGCCAGTTTGTGTTTTTGCAGGTTCTAGCTGATTCTACTCACCTTAAAAGCTTCTAAGGGATCATTTGAGGGTGTCCAAAGCATCAAACCATTTCTGGAACAAGAAACTTGGTAGATTGCACAAAAACTCCAAAAGCTCAAAAGAGAGGTAAGCATCATGACTTAAACTTTCCAAAATATGCATTGCTTTGAAGTCCACTGATCATGCACATCTCATACATGCTATATATGTTGCGTTTGAACCAATTCATCATGTAATTCATGCCTGTACCAAAGTGTAGCATAGAAAATGCAATTATAGGCCTATTTCAAAACCACTATCGGATTTTGAGGAGGGAACCTGATCTGAAAAAAATACCACCACCATTGGATTCCTTGTGAAATTCTAGGCCAGATGCATATAAATTTTGTCCCCAAACATGGAGAAATGAGAAAGTTATGGACCTTCCTGTTTCTTACCAAAACTTGCCTTGCCTTGCCTTGGCCAGGCCTAGAAAACAAGGCAAGCCTTTTGTATTTGTTGGTTTGTTTCAATCAACGGATGTATCACCACCCCAGTGGTAAGGCGCGCGCCCTATAACCTTGTGGTCGTGGGTTCAAACCCCACCCATGCCATTTTGTCTTTTCTCACATTTTGCTATTTTTTCTAACATTTTCATGTTTTATTAGTTAATTGGAAAATTAATAACTCCTTCAATTTTAATTATTTTTTATTGGTTCTTTCTGCAAAAAATCACAAAAATGTTGAAATATTTTATTCCACAAAAAAATTAGATTTATATTATTTATTTAATATAATTAGTATTTTTGTGAATAAATACTTTTTTATTTGTTTTTAAACCTTTTAAAAATAAATATTCCTTTTGAAAAATCAAAACCAAATAGGTTTTAATTCATCTTGTGGTTAAAGCCTCATTTTTCAAACCTAAAACCAAAATCACAAGTTGTTTATTCAAGCTTATTTGGTATTTTTATCATTTATTATCATTTTTCTTTGAATAAACAAATGATGAAATTAGGGTTTTAATTGATTTTCACCCTAAAAAACTTTTCCATACTCACTTGGGCCTCTAATAGAGTGTAAGACCCAATCCCCCTTTAACCAAAATCTTTTTGGGCCTCAGATATTGTATAAGTCCCTCTGCGTTAAAAGAAAATCTCGGCGCGATCGCCAGTTCAAAAACAAACCCTAGGCCTACCCTCGAGTAGTAAGACCCATTTCTTTTCTTAAAACTCACTTGGGCCTCTTGAGAGAGTGTAAGACCCATCCCCTTTGTACAGAAAAACCTTTCTTGGGCCTCAGTCACTTGTATAAGTCCCTGTACAAAACGACAGTGCGATCATTGATAAATCCCTGGGCCTCTCCTTGAGCTGTAAGCCCCAATTTTCCTTTCAAAGCACTTTTTCCTTTGATTTTGTAATATACTATTGTTTCCAATCTTTCTTTGTTGAACAACTAACCCGACAGCATGGAAGCTCTACAACCGAGTAAGTGTTTACCCGCTTTCATATACCGCTTTCATATGTATATAACTGTACTGTGGGGCTGTTTCACTGTAAGTCTTCTTTCATAAACTCATATCGACTGTGTAATACTAGTATAGATATTTAGAGTTTCCTCGGCAACTACGTCTAGAACTAGACAAAATCTCATCTCCTTACATCAATTTTAGACAACTAGATCTAAGGAATCTTTCCCCCCTTTGAACAGTTCATATACAGAATGCCAATGTTCCAAGTGAAACCCCTTCTGGAACTGTTCATCAGCCTCCTCTTGGGCTTAGTGCAAGGACCCGCAGGCTTTCGAAAAGCATCCCCGCCTCCTCTTGGGTGTTATACAAGGACCCGTCAGCTTCTTAGAAGTTTTCACAGCCTCCTCCTAGGCTTCGTATAATGATTCTTCCTCCGGGAAGATGGCCTCCTCTTGGGCTTCGTACAAATTGTCTCTCAGCTTCTTAAAAGTTTCCAGCCTCCTCTTGGGCTTCGTACAAATTGTCCCGACGACCTCTTACAGGTATAGGAATAGAAATTAGTCATCTTAATAGAACAGTCTTTCAAAGAGTCTAGATCTTTCTACCGCAAACGTACTGTCTCTTAATTCCTCTTAAGCATAGTACACAAGATAAAACCCGTAGACTTGGACAATCTCAATACTCTTTGGATTTCCCATTTCCTTAAAGAACAGGAGATAACCCTGATCCTCTGATCAAATCCATGAGTATGACATCACCCATATAAGAACTGATTTTCTCTTATCCAACATACTGGACCTGTCACTCAACTGAAACAGTCACCAACACACTAGCCTCCTCTTGGGCTTTGTACAATGATTCTCCCCAGCGGAGCTAACCTTTTCACACTCTCTTGTTGAGTATAAAAGACTCTCTTGTTGAGTAAAACAACTTTTAGCCTCCGTCTCGGGCTTCATACGAGACACCAAATCACTCTCTTGTTGAGTATAAAAGACTCTCTTGTTGAGTCAAACCCCTTTAGCCTCCATCTCGGGCTTCGTACGAGATACAAAAAACACTCTCTTGTTGAGTATAAAAGACTCTCTTGTTGAGTCAGTCCCCTTTAGCTTCCGTCTTGGCCTTCGTACAAGACACACAAAAAGACTCTCTTGTTGAGTCATGATGCCCTTTTAGCCTCAATCTTGGGCTTTGTACAAGACAGAAAGAACATTTTTCCTGGAAAATTCAACCTTTCAGCCTCCTCTTAGGCTTTGTATAAGGATATCCCCGTTTGATTCAATTAACCTTTTAGCATCAAAATTATGTTTTTCTCACAACATACAAACCTCAACAACTCCTCCTTAGAGATGACAAATTCTCTCTCAGTTAGGAACCCCTTTAGCTTCATATCTTGGGCTTCGAACAAGATACAAACAAATCACTTTTAGATTCACATCTTGGGCTTCGAACAAGATACAAACAAATCACTTTTAGCTTCACGTATTGGGCTTTGAACAAGACACCAAAACACCCTTTCCTCCCATAGAATAGGAGGAACTACGATCGCTCTGATTTCCCTATCCCGGGAATACGTAGGCATAAGATTGAAAAAGCTTAGCAAGCACACTAATCAAAAAACCCCAAATCCCATACATCAACCGAAAAGCATCAGTCCCAACACCCTCCCCAGACACTGTTTTCAGCAAAATAAACCCAAAGGGCGAACCTCCTCTTGATAGCATCTGTAAACCAATAGTTTTGACTGTTCAACCTCAGTTTGCAAGCAGGATTAATTGGAGACATCTATTTCCCTTCCTTCATCAGCTTTAATAGGATAAAAAATGAATCGAACTGTAGTACCTAAGCGATAGTGCTTCGAAACCACAAAAATCACGCTACACTAGCAAGATACTAAAAACTATTTGAAATATAGAATACTTCAAGATAAGAGTCTAACAAAATTAAAATAAAAAATTACATTAGTATAACAAACATTGGAAACAAATAAAGTAAAAAATAGACAAGATATATAATTGAAAAAGAAATAAGGAAGGGATAAGAATGAGATTACCAATGGTGGCTACTTGGTATTGCACCTTATTTGAGTTGAAGCTGAGTGTGTCTGCTTACATTTTTTTATGCAAGACGTCTCATCAGGTGTTTTCTTTTTTCTTTTTCTTTTTCCGAGTCTTGGTCTCTTACCCTATATATATAGTACTTCTAGGTTCACTATATGAAGCAAGAAAAAGACAAGGTACTAAAAATAATTTAAAAAATATTTTTGTGTTTTTTTTTCTAAATGAGGCAAGAAAGAAAAGAATACTAAAACGAAATAAAAAACAATGTTTTTGTGTTTTTTCCTTAATGAGGCAAGAAAGACAATAATACTAAAACGAAATAAAAACAAATGTTTTTGTGTTTTTTCCTAAATGAGACAAGAAAGACAAGAATGCTAAAACGAAATAAAAAAGGAAAGTATTAATAAATAAATTAAAAATAAAAAGGAAAGTATTAATAAATAAATTAAAAATAAAATTAATTAATTAAAATAAATTTAAGTTAAAAACTTAATTAAATCTAAATAGATTAAAAGATTATTTAACTAAAAAAAATAAAATAATTTAAAAAGGAATAAAAAGTCAGGCACCAAAGTGCACGAAAAAATAAAATTAATGCACCAAAATGATCAGTGCGTAATAAACATATTGAAAAAATACAGCGTTTGGTCAGATTTTGAATTAAGCTTAGACCGGTTAAAAGGCCCAGACGGATCAAAATGTAACTAAAATGTAGTCGAAAAATTAAAATTAGCATGTCAGGCTAAACTATGTGAAACTTAGATTAATATAACAGACGTGTGCAAGCTCGATTTTGAAATTTTTCGTCCACTAATTTTACGCACAATTAAAATTCAGTTCAACCGATATGTTTGTATATCGAAGAGTTCACTCAGGGTGACATTTTATACATTATTTATGGTGAAAGATATGATATGCAAAAATTAAAATGCCCAGAAAAAATTAGGGTATGGCACTAGCTCACCTCATCATTGACCACATCATCTGATGTAATCACACATTCTTGCAAACTTGTAGGCACGTGTCTCGTTCTTTGAGGTCGGCTTGTGCTTGCTTGAACTATGACTTCTTCCAGTCGAACTTCTCTTTCGACTTCACTTGCTGGTTCTTCTCATAAGATTCTCAGTGAATCCTTCTTTACATTTTCAGTCCATTCTCATTCCTTAAGCTCATCTATGATCACGTCTCTGCTGATCACTACTTGCTTGTTCACTGGGATGAACAACTTGTATCTGAAGGGGCGAGAAACACAGAAAAGGGGGTTTGAATTAAGTTTCACCAAATATGGCCTTTTCTTGAAATTTAAACATCAATGATAACAAGATAATAAAAGTAAAAAGACACGATTATTTTTATCCTAGTTCACTGTTAACGAAGTTACTCTAATCCATCCACCAAGGTGATTTCGCCTTCGAAAAGGACTTAATCCAATAGTCTAGAAATATTACAACCTCTAAGTGTTAGAAAACAACTTAGCCCTCTCAAGTATACAGACTAACGACCTAGTCACTTGAGGAACAACCACTTAGAAAAGTGTTACAAATGTGTGTACAAAGAAGTGCTTCTAAACAAGAAGATTACACAAGCTTAAGTACAATAACACAAAAGTGTTTTCTAGCTAGATATGAACAACAGTCCCTTGCTAATATACAAAACTATCTTAAGAATAATCACCAAGATATTTGCATCGTATCAATATGAGTTTTTTTTTGCTTAAAATCTTTTTTAATGCTTCTCTCTTTTTCTTGTAGAGCAACGCTCTATCTTTTGTTTGAGCAATAAGCATCTTCTTTTTGAGCTTACAGATTGGTGCTTTGCTTCGCCCACATACTCTTGTGTTTTCTTCAGCTCTCTTTTCTTCTTGTTTTTGTTCTCTCCATGTCTATTCTCCTTTTCACTTTATTCAAGCATTTAGATCTTCAATATATTGAGCTTGAGAATAGATCCGTTGGAGGGTATAATAGGAAACAAATTCCAACGTAGTTTCCCAACGGTCACTTGAAGAAATTGTCTCATCATAATACAAAAGAGTTATCCTTTTGCCACATTATCGAGGTAGAGGTCACAGAGTACTTTTTTACTTTTACATTCAATGAATCACGCAACCATTCTTGATCTTTTGTCTTCTAGTTTCTTCATAGGCTTCAAATGTATATTCGATGAAGAATGTGTAGAGAGATCGATACTTGTAAATTCAGAACCTAAGTCTTTAGAATCTCAGATCTTTGTTCAGCAGAACATTGTCTTAAGAGTCTTCAGCACTTGGTCTTTAGAAGTGATGTCTTCAGAAACTTCATAACTTTGTTCAACAGAACCTTGTCTTCAAAATCTTCAGAACTTATTCAACACATACATGTCTTCAGAGTCTTCAGAACTTCGTTCAACAGAACCTTGTCTTCAGAATCTTCAGAACTTGGACTTCAAAAATGATGTCTTTAGAATCTTCAGAATTTCGTTCAATAGAACCTTGTCTTCAGAATCTTCAAAACTTGTAGCGATAGAAGCATATCTCTTAAAAAGCCTTTAAGGCTTACTTACTAAGTCAAGATTAGAATCTTTAGTACTAATTTTCTTCAGAACTGTTGCATTAAAAGAATTCCTGAATTTTGACTTTATCTTGTACACAACATATGTTTTCTTCCAGAGTGTTTAGATAAGAGTCTGATGACATCATCTATCAGAGTCAGATCTTGTTTAGCTAAAGCTACACACTAGAAAGAGACCATAGAGTACCGGATTGGTCTCTTTAGATAACATGTGCAGTTATCATCAAAACTTAAGGCCAGATGCAGAACCAATCTTGTTTTTACAATCTCCCCCTTTTTGATGATGACAAACCATGTATTTTGATAGAGCAATTCGTACAGGGTAATAACCATAAACCACAGAATCAGAGTTAAGCTAACCAGCTCCCCCTGAATCTGTTACTCTCAAAATTCATTTAGGCTTGTTCAGAGTCTCCCCCTGATCCCAAGAATCATAAAGTAAGTTTGAAGTACAAAGCATAAGAACAGAGAAGGAATACTTGTAAGTGACGTCTCATTAGATTCTGACTAGAACTTCCTGGTCTTCATCTCAGAGTCTGGCTTGCTATAAAAATAGGATTGACGTAATCAAAACCTGATTAGTAACTGGTGTGATGCCTTGTATCATATATCGGAGCTAGGTTCTTTCTATATCTTAAACATGCCACCAGAAGGTGCACAAATATCATGTCATCAGGAGGTACAAAACTTGAACATTTCCTGAATGAACATTTCTTTATCAGATAACCATAAGGTCCACAACCTTTGAATTACTAGAGTCTAGCTACCTTGCTTTCAAAAAAGTTCACAACTTCTGACAATCCTGAGGTATCAAAGAACTCATAGGCGTTCTTTCAAATTGTCCTTTGCTTCTGATTAATGAGTGAGCAAAACCAATTCTTCATTAAATAATGCATTGCATCAGAGCAAGCTCATTTAGAGCATTCTTCTTGCTTCTTGATCATATCTTCTGATAATCAGAGCAAGCTCATTTAGTGCATTCTTCTTGCCTCTTAATCATATTCTCTGATAGCCTGTTCTAAAATATAGTGAACTTTTACAAAGTTCCTGGTAAAATATTAAACACAGGTTATAAGTAAAAGCATATTGAAATAATATTTGGGATCAAGATTATGAGAATAGGTATATCAAAATCATTTCACTTTCTCCCCCTTTGTCAGAAATAAAAAAGGTATAAGTGTAAGACCCTAATTTTTGACCCCTAAGATTCCACATATCATTCACATCTCATCTCATACCACAAACAAGATCACATATTGGTTCCCTCTTTTATAGGATTGTGCCTTGCAGGGATCTTTGAGTATGTGTGTGTTTGTTAGTTGTTTTATTCCTTTATTTGCTTATGTTTACTAACCTTTAATCAAAATCCAAAAATATTTTGTTTTCTTTCACTAACATTTTCAGGGGAAGAACAGGTTAAAAAATACCAAAACAACAGTCCCGCAGCTCGAATGAATTTCATCTGTACAACATCGAAGTTGATCCGTAATCATGTCAAATTTTATCCGATCAAGGATTCCTCAAGTTTTAATTGATTATTATCCACGGAATTCCAAGGTTCATGTGTTTATTTCCATGCCTTCTTCGACAAGCAAAAGAATCGAGCCAAAGCCGGAGTCATCCAGTCAAACAAAGCAATTTTTTCCATTTTTCACTGATGCAATCGATTGCACTAAAACAGCAATCGATTGCATCCCTCACATTTCGTGCCAATTTTTGAATTTTTGTACAGGCACAATGGATTGCGTCAGCACTGTAATCGATTGCACAGAGGAAAAATTGGCCAAATTTAGCAATTTTCAAATTTTGAAACATTTGCCACCAATTTTATCACATGAGAATATTATAGATCACCCAAAAATAATTCCCCTACCTCATCACAATTAATTCCCACCATACACCTTCACTAATCACCACTCTTTTGTTAATTTCCCTCCAAAATCCAATTCCAAGCCTAATTTTGATCTTCCAAACCAAATTCCAAACCACCAAATTCCCAAGCCTAAACTCTTTAAATAGAGCCTTCATTTCATTCATTCATTCAAGCTTTTGAGAGCCAAAAAAACCTCTTTCAAATTCTCCCCCCAACCACAAAATTCACCAAAGCTCACATTTCTTCCTTTGAAAGTTAACAAGAATTCACATTGAATCTTGTTCAACTTTGAGCTAAACCTTCATCCATTTTTGTTTTTGTTCATCAATTATAGTATATCAAGGCTTTGGAGTGTAGATCTTGAAGCAATTTGAAGGAATTTTTTAGATTTGAAGTGGTAATTCATCTTTCACCATTGTTGAAGCTTCAATTTCATCTTCCACAATGTAGATCTTTGGAGATCTTTGTTACTTGATCATTTGGATCTTGTAATTGTGTTTAATTGCAGGTTTTTACTGATGTTTTACTTTAAAAATCATGCACAATTTAATCCATGATCAATAAATGTTTGATGAAATGATTAATCAAGGATTTGCCTCTTAAAATGCTGATTTTCTATTTTTTGAACAGGTGCAATCGATTGCACCTTTTGCGCAATGGATTGCGCAGTGTAAAATTTGTGTTGATTTGCTATTTTTGAACAGGTGTAATCGATTGCACAATTGCACAGAGGCCGAATTGTGTTTTTTGGCTTGTTTTAGGGCTGTTTTGGTTCCTTTTCCATTTTCTTCCCTTTTTCCTTTGTTCTTAGCCTTAGATCACATAATTTTGTGATTTAATTTGGCTTTCTCTTCATCTATTTCTTCTTTTATTTTGATCGATGAAAGTCTTATGGATCATAGAATTCCTTTGTTGAATTTTGATCAAGACTAGATCGCTACCTTCTTTTCTTTTCGTGCGGTATTGCTTTCGGATGACGATCTACATATCGTTCATCTAGCATGCATTAGCACAAAGATCTATTGACCTATATCACATATCGGCCTCATTGTAGGGTAATTACTCCGTAAATTACTCGGCGATTGCTTAACATAGCGCAACATATATCCCTTATCTTAAAACAATAAAAAATTATTGATTATTTGTCTTTTGGTTCAACACTTATGAGACTTCTTGTTAGGAGGCTTTGGTCTTATCAATCCTCTAATGAGTTCTCATTAACTTTGACCTAAGTGCAATTATTCAATTATTCTTGATCACTTACTCTAACAACTAACAACTAATCACTAACTTCTAACTTTTACTTTTACAATTCCTTCTCGCTCCCTATCTCTCATTTACTTTTATGCTCCATTATTATCATTTCATATCATGTTTATGCTTCCGTAATTTTTCCTTTGTCCGTTGGACACATGTTTATGCTTCCGCAATTTTTCCTTTGTCCGTTGGACACATGTTTATGCTTCCGCAATTTTTCCTTTGTCCGTTGGACACATGTTTATGCTTCCGCCATTTTTCTTTTGTCCGTTGGACACATGTTTATGCTTATGCCTTTTTTTCTTTGTCCACTTGGACCAAAAATATTAATAAAGGCCAAAACCTCTAAAAAACTTGTGCTTCTAATCTTGGACTATGGTTACTATCCTTTGTAATGGACATGGAGTTTTGCACCTAGACCTTGGACTTCAATGCTATTCTTGGATCCTTGGACTTAGAACTAGGACCTTTTCCCTTTGCTTTGAAATTATGGTTCGAAGACTTTGAAGACTTGTGCTTTTTCTTGGTTTATGGTGAAGATAACTACATTTGTGGTTAGATCTTTCTTATCCTTAGCTTTTACTTTATGCTTTAGGATAGTCACTTCTTCTCCTCCCCATTCTTCAATTTTCAAAACTCTCTCCCTTTTTCAAAATCTTCTTTATTTCAAACTATCACCTCTTTCATAATCAAACCTTGACTTTGTCAAGTGATTTTACTCTTTTCTTTTCATTTCTTAACAAATGCTAAACTACATAAGCATATTGACACCTTTTTCAAAAGACTTTAAAAAACACCAAACTCATCAAACTCTCTTTTTGTGCCCTCGTGCACTTTATCCTTTAACTTTTTCATAAGTTTAGACATGATTCATTTCTTTAAGTGGAATTATTCGCTTGGAAATGACGACTTGTCTTTACATTTAAAAACAATCAAAACAAACAAATTTCATTCTTTCTACCACGAACTACGGGGTTTTGATCCTACATTGCACATCGTGGGTACGTAGGCATGAAAAGATAAGTCTCTCCAAACACAAAAATCTTAAAAACAATTTCTATTCTCATCTCCTCAATCTCTTTTCAAACAAACTTTTTCAGACCAAAAGCGTAAATATTTCAAAGAGTACTATAGACGTTTTGGGTGCTAACACCTTCCCATTACGTAACCAACCCCCCTTACCTAGACTCTGTTCACTTGTTCTTGTTTTAGAGCTTCTGTAGGTTTTGTTCGCTCTTTTTCCTTTCCTTTCTGGATAAAATAAAAGTGCGGTGGCGACTCTTGCTTTTCGATTTAAGTTAATCAATAGTTTACACTCACGATTTTGCCACTACAATAAGAAAGAGAAATAAAAAATATGGGATAGCAGAATAAAGAATAGAAACGTAACCTTTCATTCAAAATTTATGCAAAAAGATACAAAGGAGAAGAACAATAAAAAAACAGGGATAGTCCTACAGTGCCTAAGGTGGGGAAAAAGGATGGGTTCTTGAAATGAGCTGAGTAAGCAAGTTCTGAATATTCTTGTTGAATTCATCTTGCTTTTCAAGTCTGGTTCTAAGCAACTTATGTTTCTTCTGAATATCTTCTAAAATGTTCATCAAACGAGGAAGAAGACCAGCTTCAGAACATTAAGACTGATTAGAGATATCTGTAAGACCCAAAGAAGTTTTTGCAGTTACTAACATTGCAGTTGTTTGTCTAACAGCTTCTCCTTTCTTTTCTTTAGATATCGCGGACATTAGAGCCTATCTCTTTCTCTTTCTGCTTGAAGTTGTTTCCTCATTCCATTCTTCTTGTGTCTTAATCACATTAGTAATTAAGGACATGTCTAGCAGATCTTCACCATTGAAGGATTTTCCAAACATAATTTCTGGTGATGCTCGAGGATTCAACAAATCCATAATCTTCCATAGGGAATCCAAGTTGTTTGATTCTTAGATATTTTCTTAGAAAAGTTGATCGAGAAACAAAGATAGCAGAAGAGACAAGCAGGCAAGTTGATTTTATCTCCTTTGGCCAGATGATACAGCATATACTTGGAGTCAATATCCAAAATCTTGGGAGAATTTGTCATGGCCCTGTGATAAATACTTCCAATGATAATCCTGAACCAAACCATTAGATTATCAAATAGATTTATTGTCGAGGTTGAATCCTTACCATTTTTGAATATGGTAGGGGTGATCATTTGAATAAGCTCTGAATAGGTTACCTTTGAATTAAGCAATACAATCGTTTTTCTATTGTAGCACCTAATACAAGAGTTTTTAAGAAGAAGTAGTCTAGCAATGTCAGCTTCACTTATGCAGATATTATGTCCCTTGATATTTGAGTGAACCATGCTGTCATTCGAGAAATATGCATTTTCCCAAAAATCTTTGACTAGCTCCGGGTAAGTTGGCCTTTTTAGGAGGTTAAAGTAGCTCTTCCAACCTTGATTTTCCAGCATCTCCGAGAAATCAAAACCATTAGCAGTTAGATCATTGAAATCTAGTGTTAATTTAGATAGAACAGTCAAGTGTTCTATTGGAATGGCTAAGGTGATTTGAGGTGCATCATTGTTTTGAAGATTTCCCAATCGTTGTTATTGTAGAGCCATACGTTGATCATCAGACATGTAGTTAGCCCTTTTGCAAAGATGAAAAGGGACACGCACTAGGTTTTTAGGGTTTATAGAGCAAAAGGATTTGAAAGATTAAAAGTGTGGAAAAGTTGTAGCGTAAGTGTGTGATGTGTAGCGAGTGAGTATAAATAAGAGATTTGCAATGATTATAATAACTAGAGAAGAGAAAATGATTCAACAAAGAGAAGGTTTAATAATTTTATCACATAATCCCAAGAAAATCTCGTCTCCCAATGTGTCATGTCAAACGACGTTCATTAAAAGACATATGCCTTATAATGAATTACAAACTCTTCACTTTCCTGACAACATGTTAATGAAGTAAACTCTTTAGTTTCCAACGGACAAAAAGAAATCTCAAAAGAGCATTCTGACCTTGAATACTTCAGATACATGAGAACTTAACTCTGTCAGAAGCCTCACATCTCAGAAGCAAGAGACTACAACTAAGCAATAGAAACTTATTTTTCTATACTAGAAGACATAAATTCTGAGATACTCCTTTTCATTATGGACATAGAACCGAGTTCACATGTTTTCGAATGAGAACACGTTTATTTTCCGCAAGGAATTTAGAAAATAGATAACAGCCATAAGAAAGGACTATATCAAAAGGTTTTAAGAAATAGTTCCTTTCTGAACAAAATCTCAAAAACTAATCCTAGAATATAAAAATAGATTTTTCAGATAATTAAATAAAAAGTAGTAAGAGATAGAAAAGTGTTACTCTCAATTATTTGGTAGACTTCCAGTTGACTCTGTATCTTGTAGGTGCTTCTTCAAAAATCAACATGCAATTAGCTTTTGCAGTTGAGGACTTTGTTGATTGTCTCTAGCTGGACCACTAGATCAAATTCTCCTCAGAAACTAATATCACAATAACTTCTTCCTTTCTTCAGATCTCAAATGAGATGCATAGGAGTCCTTGAATCTTGTACTGAGACAAGATCATCTTCATAGCTTCTTTGGTCTTCTTATTCTGATGGATAAAACATATCTCCTGATGTTTGTTGTATCTAGATCATCAGAGGGAACTGAGTTATCCCTTTAGTCTTTTGCTTTTGATCAATGACTTTTGTCTTCATGATGGCTTGTTTCCAGAAAGCCTCTTGATTCAATCAAATAATTCCCAATTTCGGATATAGAATACCAAACACCATATACTAAGGGAATATGTTTAATTCTTCTTGCGTTGCTATAGTTCAATCTTTAACCAGTCGTTTTTCTTCAAAAAATGCAGATAACATCATGAACATCAAACCGCGAAACATTTCTTCAGAGGGTTTGAATGTTGATTTTGTTCTTACTGGCTTACTCTTATCACCCAGAATCAGTACTTAAGAAAGTAAAGAATTATGTCTATGCCTTCTCAGAGAGATAAAAACTGTGACAACTTCTGATTGTTTCTGATTAAGCATCTTCTGATTTCTTCATCTTGTGCTTATTTAGCAGCTCCATTACCTTCAGCATATGAAAAAGGCAATCTCCAGATCTCTCAAACTTTCAACAAGCTTTTTCTTCTGACTGCAAAGCTTATTATCAAGTCTAACATTGATTTGCTTCATCTGCAGAAGTACTTCAACTTCAAGTACCTTGTAGCCTTTTGTGCATTCTAATCATGATGCATCAGAAAGATCTAAAAAAGAATTATGTTTTGAATAATATGCTACAACTCCTTAGAAATGCTTTGTCATGATAGTTTCATATATCATGATTCTAGCCACTTCTGTTTTTCCTTTTACAACTGCATCTTGTTGTAAAGAACTAGGACATGAGGATCTCATTATCATCAAATAACTTCTCAAGCTATTTTTCTTTAGATTGTTGACCATGATTATTTCTTTAGAGAATAGAGAACACATAAAGATTCATCTCGTGTCAAGATCCTTTACCCATGTATATTTTGTAATTACTAACAATAACTAACCCAATACTTCATACTGTGGTATTTCACTGGTTTAGATATGTCAGTGTACAGAAATTCCAAAGGGTTAACTGTTCTAAAGCCAATGGTTCTGATCATGTCTGAAAACCATTGCATGTATGCTTAAGTTCCAGGCTTTGGAACATGAACCTTTAATCTGTGCACACAATTAGAATCCTGGTAACAATGTCAGTGCTTTAACTATACTACTGAGAACTCTTGCAACAGGAATAGATTCTGCTGAGTCAGAAACTACTTCATCTTCTAGAGGGTTCTTCTTCATCAGACGTTCTAACGCTAACTAACATTGATATGTTAGCTTGTTCTACATCTCCGTCATCTTCTGAGAACTCAGAATCATCCCGTGTTACCTTCAGGCTTTTCTTATTTCTTATCAAAGCTTTCTACTTAGATTAATGTAAACTCGAAACAATTAGCAGAACATCTAGTTCCTTTGAGTCTGATATAGTGATTCTTTTTCTAGAAACGATTAGTCTTTCTGGGAAGAAGTAACAATCCATCTTCATTTTCATCTAAATCTTCTTATGAATCCTCGATCTCTTCAGCGGATGAACTTCAGGTCTTCTTAGATCTTCTGATAGGTTTAAGCGTAACACATTTCCTCTCACTTGAGTTATACTTCTTTTAGCTTAATCTTCATGACTTCTCAAGAAAACTCACCAGTTTCCTTAGAAATGCGTTGATCAGATCTTCTGTAACTAGGATGTAGTTACTATAAGCTTCCATCAGAATGGCAAGCTTCTGGTAGTTTTTTTCAAGAGATCTGACGAAGAAAGAACTTTGTTTGGAATCCAAGTCCTACAACCATGGTTAGAAAACTTGATAGCAAGATTTCAACCGTCTTCAACGTTCTTCATCTTGAATTCTTCATGCTTCTGAATCAAAACACGAGCATTTTCCTTCTTGGTTTGAAAGAATTCTTAATGAGTCATTCTAGAAAGTCAAATGTCAACTTTACAGTATGTATTTGAAAACATCTCATAATCAATAAGAATTTACTTTCAGGAAACAAGGAATCTTGCTCTCTGATGATTCTTATAATCCTTTCCTGATTATTCAGCTTTTCTTTTAGCCTTTTACCAGCGTCACCCGAGGGAGATATGTAGTTATTAACTACCATATTCAAAAGTCAGTATCACCGTCTAGAAAGAACTTTCTAGTTTAGCTTTCCAATACTCAACCTTTTTACCAACAATGGTGAAAGATAGAACCAAGAACATTTGAGACTGGAACAGTATGTGGTGGAATAGAAATCATCAAGGTGTTTCTCAAAGCTTATCTGGATCTTTATCTGAAATAGTTAAGTGTTTTGATAAACATCAATACTAGAACCGAAGCTCTGATACCAATTGAAGGGGCGAGAAACACGAGAAAGGGTGGGTTTGAATTGGGTTTCACCAAATATGAAATTTTATTGAAATTTAAACTTCAATGATAACAAGAGAATAAAAATAAGTAGACACGATTATTTTTTATCATGGTTCATTGTTAACAAAGTTACTCCAGTCCACCCACCAAGGTGATTTTGCCTTAGAAAATAACTTAATCCAATAATCTAGAAAGATTACAACCTCCAAGTGTTAGAAAACAACTTAGCCCTCTCAAGTATACAGACTAACGACTTAGTCACTTGAGGAATAACCACTTAGAAAAGTGTTACAAATGTGGGTACAAAGAAATGCTTCTAAACAAGTAGATTACACAAGCTTAAGTACAATAACACAAAAGTGTTTTCTAGCAAGATATGAACAGCAGTTCCTAGCTAATATACAAAACTATCTTAAGAATGATCTCCAAGAGATTTGCATCGTATCAAAAAGAGTTTTGTTGCTTAAAATCTTCTTTTAATGCTTAACTATTTTTTGTAGAGAATCGCTCTATCTTTTGTTTGAGCAACAAGCATATTCTTTTTGAGCTTACAGATTGGTGCTTTTCTTTGCCCACATACTCTCGTGTTTTATTTAGCCCTCTTTCCTTCTTCTTGTTGTTCTCTCTATGTCTATTCTCTTTTTCACGTTATTCAAGCATTCAGATCTTCAAGATATAAAGCTTGAGAATAGATCTGTTGGAGGGTATAATAGGAAACAAATTCCAACATAGTTTCCCAAAGGTCACTTGAAGAAATGGTCTCATCATAATACAAAAGAGCCGTCCTTGCACCACATTATCGAGGTAGAGGTCACAAAGTACTTTTGTACTTTTATATTCAATGAAACACGTAACCATTCTTGATCTTATATCTTCTAGTTTCTTCATAGGCTTCAGATGTGTATTCGATGAAGCATGTGTAGAGTTATCGATACTTGTAACTTCAGAACCTTAGTTTTTAGAATCTCAGATCTTCATTCAGCAGAACATTATCCTAAGAGTCTTCAGCACTGGGTCTTTAGAAGTGATGTCTTCAAAAACTTCAAAACTTTGTTCAACAAAACCTTGTCTTCAGAATCTTCAGAACTTGTTCAACACATACTTGTCTTCAGAGTCTTCAGAACTTCGTTTAACAGAACCTTGTCTTAAGAATCATCAGAACTTGGACTTCAGAAATGATGTCTTCAGAATCTTCAGAACTTCGTTCAATAGAACCTTGTCTTCAGAATGCTCAGAACTTGTAGCGATAGAAGCACATCTCTTAGAAAGCCTTCAAGGTTTACTTACTAAGTCAAGATTAGAAGATTTAGTACTAATGTTCTTCAAAATCGTTGCATTAAAGAATTCCTGGATTTTGACTTTATCTTGTACACAACATATGTTTTCTTCTAGAGTGTATAGATCAGAGTCTGATGACGTCACACACCTTTTTATCAGAGTCAAATCCTGTTTAGCAAAAGCTACACACTAGACAGAGACCATAGAGTGCCGAATTGGTCTCTTAAGATAACATGTGCAATTATCATCAAAACTTAAGGCCAGATGCAGAACCAATCTTGTTCTTACAGTATCCTTCAGTCGAATAATATCCAATTAAGATCATTTGACTCGATTTGTCATCAAGTTTTCTTCTCAAATGATCTATCACATGTCTTTGTGCTATAGATCCAAATACCTCCTGATGACCCAAGCTAAGCTTGACACCTTACTAATATTCTTCTGGCACAATTCGTTATAACTTCTTCATTGAACATCTGTTCAAGATGTTTGTTGCAGTCGACACAACTTCTCCCCATAATTCTTTGGGTAGATGCTTGCCTTTTAACATACTTCTCACCATATTCATGATGGTTTTATTATTCCTTTATGTAGTTCCATTCTAGTGTGAAGTGTAGGGTGGCACCACCTCATGCACAATCCCTTCTTTCTCACACAATGCGTAGAAGTCTTTCGACACATACTCTCCACCACCATCAGTCCTTAAAATTTTGAGCTTTCGACCACTTTATCTTTTAACCATAGATTTAAACTTGTAAAATACCTCGATCACTTCACTTTTATTCTTGATCATGTAAGTCCATAGTTTTTGAATGAAATCATCTTTGAAAGCGACAAACTATCTATTACCTCCAATCGAATCCACCTGGATATGTCTACACACATCAAAGTATATGACTTCAAGAATTGTCGTCGACTTGCTTCTTGCATCCTAGCTCAAGTTATTCTTGTGATGCCTCTCCAACACACATTCTTGTTGAATACAGAATAGGGCAAGCAGCAAAAATATTTATTTTCGGAAGAATTCCCTCCGGAATTTATGTCGTGTCCATAGAGATCGGTTCGAGGGAAAGAATGTCGTTCGACAGTCTCTCGCGTTAATGAGTTTGGGTTTAAATGGTTTACAAGAATAAATGCGGAAAAGTAAACATTAAAACATAAAACAAATTCATTCTTCAGCAACAAGAAACTTATCAAGCATACATATAATCCACTCGTCACAAACATAAATTTATCGGCCAGTTTCACTATACAACACTACTCCTCAAAATCATCCCGCATCGCTCACAACACAGGTTATGTCTAACGCAAAGTTGAGAGAACAACCATGTTACCATTTCTGATACTTTCGCACGCTAGCTCAAGGCACAGAGGCATTAAGTTCTGACACCGTAAATATTATTATCTAAAGCTATCTCTAGCATCTAGACAATAGATATCCATCCCTAATCAAGATTCATGATAGTTATCTCTAACACAACACAAATCCAAACATAAATGCAAAAAGATCAAGGAAGACATCGATAATGATTTGTAAAGCCGATTTTATACAATATTATGATCAACAAAGATACATATGTTCAGAGTAACTATACAAACACCCAACATAGAAGAAAAACACAATGAAGAAGAGAAATGAACCAAACATCTCGCGGTTTGTCAACGCCGATCGACGATCAATCCACCCCAGTTCATCCGTATGCAAGCTTCCATGTTTTTTTCTAAGCTAATCTACTGAAAAATGAAGTTTGATGGAGTTGGAGAAAGAATCCCCAAAACCATAACCTAAAAAATGCTGAAAAATGACTTAAATGGGCAAAATTGTGTTCCAGGGTTCGCCTAGCAAACATAAACCGCCTTAGCTACTTCCAGGATTGTGTTTTTCACGCTTCCGGGCACTTTTCATTCGCCCCCGAGTTCGCCTAGCGAACTCCCCAGTGAATGCGCTCGCCTCCAGTTCGCCTAGCGAACATGACAGCAAACCAGAACTTGTTTTCTTCATAACTTTTGAACCGTAACTCAGATTGATGCACGGTCGGAAGCGTTGGAAAGCTTATTCAATGCTCTTTATGAATATGGAAAAATATCATTACTTGAATACCTTCAAAAATGAGATAAAATCAATTAAACTCAATGATATTTACAAGAAAACGCAATATACACACGAAAACGTAAAGTAAACGTATTTACACATAACGTGGGGTTTATTCAACCAATTTTAACACAAAGTAACGATAAGTGCAACAAAACTTATATACAAAAATAGGTACATTTTGCACTTATCAAACTCTCCCCAACTTACATAATTGTTTGTCCTCAAACAAGAATCAAATAACTCAACGAAACCGAGTGATAACCAAAGAATCACGAAACAACAAGTTTTGAAAAACGGAAAACAAATGTATGGTTCAAAAGAAAAACGGTACATACAAAGTAAATACTTACCACTAAACTACAACGATAACATAGGCACGAAACAAAAGCAAAGTACAAAAATTATGCCGAACATTCTAAAACAACACAAGTTCAAATGTGAATCACACCTAGCAAAAATAATCATCGGTAGATGAAAAACACAAAATGAGGTACTTATCTCTCACACAACAATCATGCAAACAATAGACTAAATTATACAACCATCCAAAAATTCACATTGAACATACAAAGGCAAGAATCACAAGGACTTTCAAGGTTGTAGCGTGGTCGGGTAAACAAACAAGGGGCAATTTCTAAAGGTAATTGAATAAAAACTTGCCTAAACCTAAGGGAGTGATCAACTCACAAAAGTTCAAACACCAAATTCTAATCAACTTCTTCTTTCATCCCAAGTGTTACACAAAACACAATACTTATTTAGCACAATTATTTGAACTCTTTTTGTTTCCTTTTTCAAGGATTTTCGATTTCTTTCTTTTTCACTTTTTTTTTCTTTTTCACATTTTTCTCCTTTTTCTTTTCTTTTTCCATCTCATAGAAACCAACCAATGAGTAAACAACCATTATCTCCCCAACTTGAATTCAACCACATCATCATATGAATACTCCCTACTTTCTAAGGCAAGGTAAAAATTCATACAACAACACAAAATTGAGGGTTCAAGAAAAAATAATCAATCAAAATCCATACAAAAAGTAAAATTGACACTCATAAACAAGCATCAAACTCAAACAACATGGATAATGACCAAAGGCTCAAATGGGTTACAAATGATCACACACTCACAAGGTGAATTGACTATTTGGCTAGGTAGTTGTGCTCAAAATGAAACAAAATGCCTTGATCCTTTTCATGCTTTCATACAATCAATACAAACAAAAGATTAAGCATAATAAAATCCAGTTAGAACAAGAATGTTGGTACTCCGCGCATATATGAACAATGTAAAGCTACCTCACAAAAAGGTTGGGAACTAAAGTGATTCACAACAAGAACAAGTATACAAAAAAATGAATGGCATGGAAGTTTGTAAAAAGCCAAAGTATCATGAATATGCTAAAGTCAAGAAAGTAATAAACACATACCTTGGACGTGTACAAAACTTAACAATATCATTACCATACATCCGCAAGTTGAAACGAACAAACTTGGAACATCACCACAAATTTCCTCAAGCAACTCAAAACAAGCTCATTGACAAACACAAAAACCATTAATATAAGCAAACAGAAAAACCGACAAAAATTCATTAAACAAGTTGTAAAGTGAAGATTTGAGAATTTTACGAAAAATCCGAGTACAACTGGTTTAATGAATACTCATCACACTACCTAAACTAAACAACAACAAAAGAAAAGAATACACCATGCTTGTTTTACGTCGTAAGCTTGACGCCTTTACAATGCTTAGCTAGTAACTTCCTTCCTTCATGCCATGGTGATGCCTCACCATGCAAACCAAAAGCAAGTGCCCTAACCAAACACTTAAACAAACGTTACGGAAACAAAATGTATACAACACTTGAACAAACATAATTGAAATAGACAATATATACGATATATACAAAACTCAAAAACAAAGAAACTATCGCAATGCGATTCAATATCAAAACCAATCTCCGACAACGACGCCATTTTGTTGAATGCAATATACGGCAAGCAGCAAAAATATTTATTTTCGGAAGAATTCCCTCCAGGATTTATGTCGTGTCCACAGAGATCGGTTCGAGGGAAATAATGTCGTTCGACAGTCTCTCAAGTTAATGAGTTTGGGTTTAAATAGTTTACAAGAATAAATACGGAAAAGTAAACATTAAAACATAAAACAAATTCATTCTTCAGCAACAAGAAACTTATCAAGCTTACATATAATCCACTCGTCACAAACATAAATTTATCAACCAGTTTCACTATACTACACTACTCCTCAAAATCATCCCGCATCGCTCACAACACAGGTTATGTCTAACGCAAAGTTGAGAGAACAACCGTGTTACCATTGCCGATCCTTTCGCACGCTAGCTCAATGCACGGAGGCATTAAGTTCCGACACTGTAAAGATTATTATCTAAAGCTATCTCTAGCATCTAGACAATAGATATCCATCCCTAATCAAGATTCATGATAGTTATCTCTAACACAACACAAATCCAAACATAAATGCAAAAAGATCAAGGAAGACATCGATAATGATTTGTAAAGCAGATTTTATACAATATTATGATCAACAAAGATACATATGTTCAGAGTAACTATACAAACACCCAACATAGAAGAAAAACATAAAGAAGAAGAGAAATGAACCAAACATCTCGCAGTTTGTCAACGCCGATCGACGATCAATCCACCCCGGTTCATTTGTATGCAAGCTTCCATGTTGTTTTCTAAGCTAATCTACTGAAAAATGAAGTTTGATGGAGTTGGAGCAAGAATCCCCAAAACCATAACCTAAAAAATGCTGAAAAATGACTTAAATGGGGAAATTGTGTTCCAAGGTTCGCCTAGCGAACCCACGTTCTCCTAGCGAACATAAACCGCCTTAGATACTTCTAGAATTGTGTTTTTCATGCTTTCGGGCACTTTTCATTCGCCCGTGAGTTCGCCTAGCGAACTCCCCAGCGAATACGCTCGCCTCTAGTTTTCCTAGCGAACATGCCAGCAAACCAGAACTTGTTTTCTTCATAACTTTTGAACCGTAACTCGGATTGATGCACGGTCGGAAGCGTTGGAAAGCTTATTCAATGCTCTTTATGAATATGGAAAAATATCATTACTTGAATACCTACAAAAATGAGATAAAATCAATTAAACTCAATGATATTTACAATAAAACGCAATATACACACGAAAATGTAAAGTAAACGTATTTACACATAAAGTGGGGTTTATTCAACCAATTTTAACACAAAGTAACGATAAGTGCAACAAAACTTATATACAAAAATAGGTACATTTTGCACTTATCAATTCTTCACACACTTCATTCGGAATATCGATTTTTGGTAACCCTGAAACAATATTTCTTCTTTTTTTGATCTCTGATGTCTTTGAAGTTGAGATATCCAAGTCTGTAGTACCACATCCATTCATCTTTGCTAGCTGCATTTACAAGGCACTTATGCTCCATCACATTAAGGTCAACCCTGAAGGTTCTATTCTGAATAGGTGCCTTCAAGATTAACCTTCCTCCTGAGTCGATGACTCTCACCATCTTGTCTTCAATCGACACCTTGTAGTTCTTTTCGACCAACTGCCCTATGCTGAGCAAATTAATCTTCATGCCTGGTATGTACAATACATTTGAAATTACTAACCTCTTGCCATCTTTCCTCATAATCTGAACATCACCAATACCTTTAGCTTCTAGAGTATAGTTATTTGCAAATTTTACCATGTGTTTTAATGAGAGTTTTATATTGACAAACCAGTCTTTCCTACCAGTCAGGTGTGATGAGCATCTTGAGTCCAAGTACCATTGGTTCTGGAATATTTATTCTTCTTTTGTTGTGACCATCAACAACATTTCCTCTTGTTCATGCTTTGCAAACTTTGCATCATTATCTTGACTCTTATGTTTCTCACGACAATTACTGGAGTAGTGACCATACTTCTGACATTTGAAACAACGAATGTGATTTTTATCAAGTATGCGACCACCGCCTCTTCCTCTACCTACTGCACCACCTCTTTGGTTGTTGTGGTATGAGGACTTTCTCTGATTCTACCAACCTCCTTCTTGGTGATTTCGACCAGTTGAATTTTTGTAGCTTCATCTACCTTTCCAACTTCCTTTTCCCTTTTTTTCTTTTGCTGATTGCGCATGCAGAGCCACATAACTCTTCGACTTACTTGCAGCTCTTTCAGCCATCATTTGTTCATGAGCTTCAATTGTCCCTAGAAGTTCTTCCTTTGTCAATGTTGACAAATCTTTCGACTCTTTTATGGCTACTACCACGTGGTCTAATTTTTGAGCCAATGACCTCAAGATCTTTGTAACAATTGATCTTGATGTCAACGCTTCTCCACATACCTTGATTTGATTCACCAGTTTTGTAACCCTAGTAAAAAAATCAGTTATGTTCTACCTTTCTTCCATCTGAAGCAATTCATATGTTCTTTTGTGAGTTTGTAACCTCACCTCTTTCACCTTCTCTGCGCCTCCAAACATTTCTCCAAGATTTCCTATGCTTCTTTCGATGATTCTACACCACTGACCTTTTCGAAATTGTCTGAATAAACACATTGATGAATTATAAAGAGAGCTTTATAATATTTCTTCTTCAATTCTTTGTATGCAGCATTTTCTTGATCTGACACGTTTTCTACAAGTGGGGTTACTCCTTCCTTCACAAGATCCCGAAGATCTTGACAATAGAAAACTACCTTCATTTGTTTACACCAATTCTCATAATTCTGACCCTTCAAAATTGAGGGGCTCGCCGGAAAAAGTCCATTTGGATGATTCATCGCCATTGCCATCGTGTTTTTCTTTCTGCGAGTCGCTCAACCAGTTCTCTAGGTACCACATGTTGGAATTAAACCCAAAACTTTGAGTAATTCTGAATGAATCTTGATGAACAAGATTCAATTACACCGATCGAATTCTCTCTTGTTCTTCACTCTTTACTCAATTGAATAAACCAACCTTGGTTGCAAGATTGTATTACTGCACGATGGTGATGAAAACCAGAAAAGGAAATTGAATTTAGAGAAGAAAGAAAATTAGGGATTCAATACAAATTAAGGGAAGAAGAAGAATTTGTGCAGAATAACTCTCTGCTCTCAAAACTGCAATTTTATTTAAGTGAATCACTTTACAATAATAGGGGTTACTCACTATTTATAGATTTGGTTTGTTTGCTCCTTAAGAAAAGTCCAAAAACAAAAGTCCAAAATACCTAATTATGCTAACACTACAAAATTAGGTTAAAGACAGAATCAATGTCGAGGCTAACTTCTCAACACTTCAACAACTAAGTGTTTCGACATACATACTAGGCTATTCAACAACTTTCTTATCCCTGTCAAACAACTTACATCGACATAAAAATTACAATTTAACATTCTTAATAAAAAAACTTGATTCTAGGATTTGTAAAACACTTTTATCAATCTTAAAAGATTTTTGAAGAGATTTCAAGAGGTATGAAAAGAAAAACACTTAAAATTGAATTGGAGGAACTAATCCGACACAACTAATCCAACAGGTTTCGGACCCACCCACTATCGATATCATTACGTGATTTTTGAAAAATAAGTATATCTAACAACTTTAAAAACTTTGTATCCCATTTAATATTATTAATAAAATAGCGAAGATCAACTTACTAATTTCTCCGCATAACAACTCTTTAACTCTGTAGCTATTATAATTTACCAAACTTAATGGAATATTTTGGAGGTATTATATTAAATATAATTATTCTAATTGATTAGTTTAATGCATTAAGAAGTTGACACAGAGGGAGATCCCAAGGAAGGGAACAAGAGTAAGTAGCATTGAGCATTGCGCAGTATTTTGTTAGGACAACACAAATCAAGACGCTAAGTTCACGGATGGGGGTTCAATAGCCAAATCTAATCTAATAGTAAAACTTTCCTTAATCTCTAAAAACATGCGCACAACTCATTCTTGGAGATTGGAAATGCATATTCTATATATAAACAAATTACAACCTACGACTTCTTTTTATAAATATGGTGTAGTTGAAAATTATTCACCGGTTTTATTTGATGATTATTTATTTATGTCGGAAGAAAAAACATAATTTTATCGAAAATTAACCAAGTGATCATTTAACTCAACCTCCGTAAACATCATGGTATATTTTGCAATATGTTTGAAAAAGATGGAGATATGTTTGAGGATCTCATATGTTGTGTTACAAGATTTATGACAACCAAAGTAGCTACGAATCTCTACTCTCTTTTCATAAGACAAGATTAAGCTTTCATAAAGTACCAAATCTTTAGTCTTTTTTATAAGAGATTGAATTAATTTGAATATAAAAGTATTTAACGGGAGAAATAAAAGGATAAAACTAGGGCTGACAATGAACCAAACCAATTCGAAAATAGTTCGAAATTCGATTCAAAATTTAAATCGTTGAACTAGGTTCATGAACCAAATGAGCTGAATATAAGCTAAAAACTAAGTACGTTAACTAAATGATCTGGACTTGAACTATACATAGTTCGACTCGTTAGGTTCATGAGTCAATTCGATTATATATGAGATAGATTATATTGTCTTTAAAAGTAAGTTTAAAGATTTTTCTAAATCTTAGTCTCATATTTTCTTTTAATCTAACGATTTTAATTGATAATTTATATTCTCAAGTGAGTAAAATATTTCTACGAATAATTATACAAATAAAATTAACATCGTATAAATTCCAATCTTATAACTTTTATTTTATTTCTATATTTTTTATTTAAAAAATATTAATTTAAAATGTCAAATATATATATAAAAAATAGACTTAAAAAAATTACTTTTAAGTCTGTGAAATAAGCGAGTTGAACCTAACAAGATAAACCTAACGAGTTGATCTGAGATATTCGTGAACTTCTAACAACTCGAGTTTGACCTGAAAAAAAGGTTCGTGATGAACTCGAACTCGACCAATTCTTAACGAGTCGAGTTTGAGCTAAAAAAAAGTTCGTGATGAACTCGAACTCGAACTCGGCTAATTCTTAACTAGTCGAACTGAGCTAAGCCGAGTTCGATTCGACTCGACTCATTTCCAGCCCTAGATAAAACCAACAAAATAAAGAGACAAAAGAAACCAAACTAGAAGATCAAGAAGTCAATCCTTCAACTCAAAATCTATAGGTCTTTGAATTTAGGTAAGATAAACTCTTACCTAATGTTATTATTTCAGCCACTCCTTCATGGCCCCTTTTAAATAGGGTATCATTCTTAAAATAGACCATACGTCAGACAACCAAAAAAGAAGACATATTTTTTTCTTAATGTTTCCTTTTAAGAGGTTTTTAAAGGCCCTCAAATGAGATAGAAGATCGATAAAATAAGACACCTGACTAAGGTTGATCCAGTCCAACATGATGAGCCAAACACAATTAGCTATTGGGCAAAGAAGAAACAAATGCACATGTGATTTCACAGGATCTGGGCAGAGAGGACATAAAAGATTTTGCACACAAAAAAAGATTCATCTTTTAGCCAATTCAGCTTTATTTTGAAGCCTACTCAATAGAAGTTTCAAACAAAAAAATGAATATTATTTGGGACACAAGAGCTCTAAATTAAGTTAAGAGCATAGGACAAATTTGGATCCAGTTGGGAACCTGCATAAGAAAAGGTAGCAAATGTTGAATAGGCTGATTTAACTGAAATTTCAGTTAAATCTCGCCACTAGATGATGGAGTTTGTTGAGTGATGGTCGGGAGTCACACTGAAGAAAATAGATTAAAGGTCTTGCCTTTAAAGTTAGGTCGCAATTGAGAGATAAAAGGGATTAATCCCAAAGTTTCAACTCCAAATGCCATTTAGCCACTCACCTGCGTCACCAACTAAGATCCTAAGATCCTGGACCAGGTCAAAAAGATAAGGAAAAAAGTCTTTGAGGGGTTGGGAACCAAGCCATATGAACCGCTAAAAGTCTACATCTGAACTGGAACCAAGTTAGAGGAAACACTATTCGCAAACCAACAATCATCATGCCCTCTAAAAGCCACTATTTCCCTTAAGTTTCTCCACCAAAAGGAGGTTTTTATTGTCGAATGGCATAGAAGGATCAAACAAATGTCCCTTTATGTCTCCATATTTGAAGGACAAAATATGGGAGCAAAGGGAATTATGCTCATCGACAATTTTCGAGGCCCAGTTACACAAGAGGGCCAAATTGAAATTCTCATAATGCTTAAGAACTAACCCTCATTCAGATTTTGATATGCAGATAGAGAACCATGAGAACCAATTGATCATCCTCTTGTTTTCTTCCCCTTTTCAACGAAAGGCTCACTGGATTTTGGTTGTCTTGGATCACTAGCTTACGAGCTTTGTAAGGTATAAAGGAAAGGAGTTCAACACAACATTAAATAACATGATATGGCCTCCATATGAAATGAACTTACCCTTCCAGCTTGAAAGTCTCCAGCAAAGATTTTCAATAATTGAATCCCAAGAGCTACACCTTTTAGGATTGATATCAATAGGAATTTTCGCGAAAATGAAAGGGAGATGAGTGATTGAACATGCCAAGAAATCAGAAGTTGCCTCCCAGAAAACATGATCAATATTAAATCCTAAAATCTTGTTTTTATGAAAATTAACTCTTAGCCCTGAAGCCATTTTGAATCCATGCAGAATTGCTTTAATATACTAGATATTTTCCCAACTCTCTTGACCTAAGATTACAATGTCATCCGCAAATCGTAGAAGGTTAAAATGAAGATTTTCTGCAAGAGAAAAAGGGTGAAATTCGGGTGTTCTAACCAAGAAGAGAAGAACTTAAATGGATTTGGGCCCTATTTCAAAAGATTGTCCCTAAGCCAAATTGGACATTGATATGAAACTTCTCGATTTCCAACTCCTTTCCCTTTAAATCCTCACATGTCTATAAGCCCTTTAGAGATGAGAAATCGGTCAATTATACTCATAGAGGATCCTGAAGTGTTGAACCAGATGGATTTATTCCCTATGGCAAGTAAATCAACCAAATCCATTTGACTGATGAATTCAGAGAAGTCATCCATCTCAAATAAGCTATTATGAGAGCTAAGACCCTTCTTTTCACTTACCTTTTGGTGGCGTTGAAATCTCCCCCAAAACACCAATTACCTATTGGGAGGAGATATTTCACTCTAATTAAATCCGACCACATCTTCCTTTAATTAGTGATTAGACAAGAAGAGTAAATGTTGACTATGTAAATTAGATGATCCTTCCATATTAGTTGAATCCCCAAAAAAACTTGTTTGTAAAATTGAAGACAACAACAAATAAACTAGGATTCTGCTGAGTAATCATTCTTCACAGACCACCCAACATCCTTGTTTCCCCAAATAGAATGTGTCAAAGAGTCCTCTATCGTTTGAATATTTGTTTCTTGAATTAAGCAAAGATTAACTTTTTTGGATGAAATTAACTTGTTTATTGATTTCCTTTTGATTGAGTTACCACCCTTATAATATTGTAAGATAGTAAAATCATTCCACACCAGTGTTTTTAACATCCTTCAATATGAGTTTGACTTTGTCTTATTTTTCCTGATGAGTCCAAGCCTTTGAGGTTGGCATCAATTTTGGTAAAACTAACTTAACAGAAAGATGTTGGACAAGATGTCCTAACATGTTGAACTGACTGCAGGTTAAGTTGTTGGACAAGATGTCCTAACATGTTGAACTGACTGCAGGTTAAGTTGTTAGACAAGATGTTTTATCATGTTGATTCAACATCTTTGTCTGTTACAGTTTGGAATAATTGTTATCTGATTTCTAGTTAGTTTGGGAATGAGTTTTTGTCCTAGGTGGTGTCCGAGATTGAGGAATCAGAGATTCTGATTCTAAAAGGAATATGCTATTTCTAAGTGTGGAGATACTTTAGAAAACTTAGGATTGAAGAAACTATTCTAGAGAAGAAGTTGCAGATTCTGTGGAGCTGAATTGCTGCGACTCTGAAGCCCAAATCTAGTTCTGTTTAGTGTTATAAATAGGATGGATTTAATCTTGAAGAGGCAGTGAAGATACACAGCTGTTAGTGAGTACTAGGGTTTGTACTTTTGTGAGTCTCTCTTGTATTGCGTGAATACCTGAGTTGGACAATTTTATTGAGTTGTAATTGTTCAGTCACTGCTGTGATTGAAAGGGAATTGAGAAGGGTCTCATACCTAGGAGTGTCATAGGTAGAAATCTAGCACGGGTAGTTTTAGGTGACAAGTAGTAAACGGTGGAGTTTAGCTTAGAACTAATACTGCTTAGTGGATTTCATTCCTGGCTTGGTAGCCCCTAGACGTAGGTGTTGTTGTTCACCAAACTAGGTTTACAATTCTTGTGTGTCTTTACTTTCTGCTGTTTGTATTCAGTTCCTCATTATCCTTGTGTGAGAAGCAGAGATCAAGTGTCACGACATCTTGTCCGACATCTTAGTGATCTGCTTCACCAGAATTTCAATTGGTATTAGAGCAGGCATCCTGCTCTGTATCTGGGTGAGATTCAGGGACGATACTTTCTGGTTCAATGGATAAAGAATGAGGAATTTTAAATAGACCACCTAACTTGATGGTTCCAATTATGAAAATTGGAAAGTGCGCATGGTGGCATTCATCAAGTCCATGGATGGTAAAGCTTGGAAGTCTGTGGTCAAAGGGTGGGATCCACCAAAGACCAAAGACAAGGATGGGAAGATTACTGATGAGCCGAAACCTGAGGAAGATTGGGATGATGAAGATGATAAGCTTGCTCAAGGTAATTCCAAAGCCTTGAATGCCTTGTTCAATGGTGTGGACAAGAACATCTTCAGGCTGATCAAAAACTACACTGTTGCAAAAGATGCCTGGGAAATCTTGAAGACTTCTCATGAAGGAACTTCTAGAGTTAAATCCTCAAGACTGCAACTTCTCACCTCCAAGTTTGAGAACTTGAGAATGAAGGAGGATGAGAGTATTTAAGAATTTCATATGAATATTGTGGACATTGCCAATACTTCAAGTGATCTTGGAGAAAAGATTCCAGAAGCAAAGCTTGTCCAGAAGATTCTAAGATCCCTTCCTAAGAAGTTTGACATGAAGGTGACAGCCATCGAAGAGGCTCAAGATATCAATACGTTGAAGGTAGATGAACTCATGGGTTTCCTATAAACTTTTGAAATGGCATTGAATGGAAAAAATGAGAAAAAGAAAAGCTTAGCCTTGGTGTCTATTCGTGATGAAGGAAAGACAAATTCCAAGAAAGAGATGTCTAAGGTTGTGCTTCTAGGTAAACAGTACAGTCAATTGCTGAAGAATATTGAGGGAGAGTCAAGAGTTAATGTCAAGACTCAGCCATTCAACAACCATAAAAGGAACAACTTTGGAAGGAACTCCAAGTATGAGGAGAAAGGAAAAGGGATCAAATGTTTTGAATGTAAGGGATTTGGACACATTAAAACTGAGTGTCCTACTTTTCTCAAGAAAGAAAAGAAATTCTTTACTACATATTGGTATAAAGATGATTCTGCAAGTGATGAAGAATCACCTAAACAAGTTTATGCTCTTACAGGGGTATTTGACTCAGATGAAGAATCAGACATTGGAGACTTCTCATATAATGATCTGGTCAACTCCTACAGGGAGTTGTACACAAGAAGTGCAGAGATCTGTCATCCAGGAGAAGATCAACATAAGGTTATTATGCTTCTTGAGGCCGAAAGATTAAAACATCTTGGCATTATCTCTGATCTAAAAGAGGAAGTTGTTTTGCTCAACTCTAAACTTGACAATGTAACCAAAACTGTTAGAATGCTTAACAGCAGCTCTGAGGTGCTAAATGAGATACTACAATCAGGGAGAAATGTTGGAGATGTCAGAGGACTTGGATACGATGACCAAGTTATGATGAGCAAAAGAAGAGATACATAATCTAGGTCTCTTCAGCTCAAAAAGAAAAGGCAGAATCAGAAGATATCATAAGGGATGTCTCAACATCAGCGTAGACATCAAAATGCTACAGGCAAAAAGAAACAAGACTGGAAATGCCATCATTGTGGTAGATATGGGCATATTAAACCCTACTGTTACCAGTTACATGGATATCCCAAGTCTGGCTCTCAATCCAGATGGATTCATACAGGTAAAAATTGAAAGAAGTGGCGCTCAAAGAATGATTCTATGGCTCTGATAGCTCATTCTTCTCTGAGGAGGCTTGCTGAAAAGAAGTGGTACTTTGATAGTGGTTGTTCAAGACACATGACTGGTGTCAAGAACTATCTGGTAAATATAAAACCCCATGCCTCCAACTATGTAACCTTTGGAGATGGGTCCAAAGGAAAGATTAAAAGGATTGAAAAATTGGACCATGCTGGAAAACCTAGACTTAACAATGTACTGTATGTCAAGGGACTAACCGCTAATTTAATTAGTATCAATCAAATTTATGACCGAGGTTTAAAGGTTAACTTTACAAAGTCTGAATGTTTGGTTGCAAATGATATAAATAAAGTTATCATGAGAGGTACCAGATCAAAAAATAATTTCTATATATGGACTCCATTACAGACAGAATGATGCTCAATGTCAAATAGGAAGCAACAAAAACCCCTCTCAGAATTGAATATTGATGAATGGAATAGTGGAAGGTTAACCAAGATGTCACACAGGAAGTTACAACATCTGACCATCTCAAGGATTCAGGATCTTCTTCATAGGGTTTCTATGATTGATGATCCTGAAGGAACAAGGTGTGCCTATGTGACCACTATTGACTCAACAACAGAGAATGATGATACAGCTACCATGGTTAGTCACTCTCAGCGCACAGGAATAAGGAAGATGATAACAAGGGATAATGTCACACAAGATGTTGTAACATTATCCCATGACAACCTGAGCACACTTAGTGTCCTTAAAAACCAGTTTAAGAAGTTGGAGGGTAAATTAGTGTCTTGCATAACTATGGGTCTAGAAAAATTAATTTGTGGAAATACCGGTCAAGAGGATGTATTTTCCGAACAAACAAAGAAACGGTTTCAAAATCAATCATTTCAAATCAAGTTAAACTGCTCTCACTCTGCTCTCTCTTACACAGACTACTCTTTCTCTCAGTGTGAAGAAAACTCCAATCGTGTCCCCTCTATGATGTCTCAACAACAATCGTCAAAAGGTGCAGGAAAGAAGGAGAACGTTACATCTTCCGCTTCTTAGGCAAAACTTGGGATTGTTCACAAGTTGTAGCGAAGCTGAAGCTATCCGTATTGGAGAAAGCAAGTTGTAATGTCAAATCAGCTTCTCAGCTAGAGTCTATGTTCACAAAGCTCAAGAAGAATTGACATGCTTTACGGATAACCACTATCAACGGCTCTATAGTACAGGATACTTCTGAAGACGCTATGGTTAAACAAATTACACAATGGATCAAGATCTTCTGTGTATCTATCCTCAACGTCTCTTGTACTATATAGAGAACAAAGACATTTGATTAAGTTATCTCTTCCAATGACTAGTTCTCTGAAATCTGCTATATAAGTAGCCGAAGGTTCTACTTAAATCTTTAACAAGGAATAAGAAGAAGGAATGCCAAAGAGGATAAAGGTGTTCATCGCCTCTATTTGAATGAAGAAATAACAAGATCAACAATGAACTACACTACTGAATATGCATAATCTTCTGTTAATTGTTGTAAATTGTAAATAACCTTAAGGTTTCCTAAACATTGAATATTCTAGAAATCTTGAGTGCTTAAAGTCTTTGTTAAGGTTATTACCCCGTACCTTTGATTTAGGATCAAGTGCACCTTGTTCGCTTTTCTGTTGAACATGTTTTTCAGCAGTTAAGATCAAAGTCTCATGCTATGTGTTTGAGCATCAAAGTCTCCAGTTGAAAATCTTGAGCCAAGTAAGTCTCTTACTATGTGCTTGAGCATTGAAAGTCTTAATCTGTTTTTATTAAGCAGCAAAGTCTTGGATTATGAATCTGAGCAAAGGAAGTCTTAGACAGAAGGTCTGAGCAGAGAAGTCTTAGACGGTGAGTCTGAGCGGGAAAGTCTTGGATCGAGGATCTGAGCAAGGGAAGTCTTAGGCAGAGTGTCTGAGCAGGAAAGTCTTGAAGCAGGTGGTTTAAGCAAGGAAAGTCTTAGGATCTAAGGATCTAAGCAGGAAGTCTCGATCAGGTGCTGATTGAGCAGGAAAGTGTTAGTCTGTAGGTCTGAACAGTAAAAGTCTTACGCTTAAGTGCATAAGCAATTGTAATGATAAGTTAATTATAGTGGAAAATCTCTTGAGAGGCACGGGGACTGGAGTACTCTCAGTTGGGAGGGGAACCAGAATAAATGTGTTGTGTTCATTGTTCTGTTTACTCTACTTCTGATATATTGTTCTGTTACACTTATGATCAGATTCTGAACCAATGTTTAGAATCTGAACTCTGTTCAGAAGCAGAAATATTTTTGGTGAAAAAAATTCAACCCTCCTTCTTGTGTATTTTCCTCACCTTCAATTGGCATCAGATCCCGGTCTGTGCATAACACTTTACAGTGGTGCAAAAAATGACCTTGTGGGGAAAGTATATTTTCATTTCAGTATGGAAAGAATGGTGGTTACAAGATGAATAAATCTACTGAAAGCAACTTGTCTCTTACTCAATGGTGTTATCCTTGTGAAGAAGATAGTTCAAGATGTTGACTCCTGAACAAGTCAGAAATACTTCATCAAAACGGACTGCAGATCCAGAATTAGAAACTCTATCCATGTAAGTTCTATTATTTATTATTTCAAGTGTAACCTTCTGTATAAGACATTTCAGTATAATTAATCTTCATGCTCAGATATCTTGGAAGTAATTAACTTAAGAACCTTCAGAACAGGTGTAGTGGATATTCTCACCTTTTGTGACAATATCTATGTTATGTTGAAATAGAGAATCTTTTTAATACTTTTAAAGAAAGATCTATTACAATTGTTCAAAACAAAATTAATATATATTGTGTGTTCTTCACTGAATTGATTCAACTAATAATTCTCTCAAGAGTTATTTAGTGGAAAAAGAATTATGAACTTAGTAGTTTATGCTTGATTCCAAGTGAAGAATCTGAATCTGATAATTGTCAGAAATTGTCTTAATCAAAGTCATTGGTAGCAAAAATTTTGATATAAGATAATCTCTGAAAAATGTTTGATTCATAATCTAGCATAAAGAAATCTTTGTTTCTCACATGCACAAAGAGTGAAAATCTATTTTGACACATGTATCACTCTTTATACCTGTCTAAAATGTCTTGAGCACGCTTGAAATTATTGGTGACTTGAATTTGAAAGGAATTGAATTTGTTTTAAATATTTGTATGTTTTTAATGTTATTTAATTCTCTCAACACATTTTCAACACACACAACTTTTATCACTGTCGTTTTCGTGCTCTAACTGTAAACCCTAGAAAAACCTTTTTACTCTTCCTATGGTATCTTCTGTCAATCCATTAAAGATAAATTCCATGAAAGACCTTAAGATCAAACCAAAGACTACTTCGCTCAATCAAAATGATTTAAAGCTTCTTATTGAGCAAGTGGTTGATTTCAAAAGTTTTGCTGCAAATGGTTGTCATTTGAAGAAGTACTTTGAGTTTCAAGGATGGATGAAATTCTTTGACATGCTAAATGGACCAACTTACCCAACTCTGATAAAAGATTTCTGGGTCAGAGCAGAAGTGTATGATGAGTTCTCTGCTCAAAATGAAGAAAGAATTTTTGTAGAAAATGATAGAAGTTTGAAAGGAAAATTAAAAGCAGAAATGGGTCTGAACTAATTCAACTGTGTTGAAATTAGATCTGTTGTAATGGGTCTATAGGTTGCAATAACTCAGGACAATATTGCTCAGTTAATTGGGGCTAAGAATAAAGGAAATTAAGAAATTAAGAAAATTCTCTTAAAAAAGAAAGATGATTTTGGTAAAGTGAAGAACATGCATCTGAAACAAAAACTAATCTTCAAAATTCTCATTGGATGTTTGATCCCTCGTGATGGTAGTTCTGATCAAATTTATTGGGATCACAAGATATTTCTCTGGTACCTAACATCTGATCAAAGGTTAAACCTTTCTAGTTACATCTTTCATCATTTGTGTGAATCCATCAAAGACTCATCCAAGAAGCTCAAAAAACTAATACCTTGTTATGACAACTTTGAATGGTTCTTCTGAAGCTGCAGGAAGAGGTTTTCTAGGTTATAAGAATTATTGTGGAATCACTCATACTAATTGTTTGTTTAATCCTTGGGCTTGTTATTTCTGTATCCTTAATTTTCCTAATCCATGATGATCAGGGGATATATGCTGGAACTATAGATTTATTGGGTTTTGTTTAATTTGTTATATATGGTTATATCCCAGTGGAATTTTATCAGAGGTACAAAACTGAAAAAAGTGACTGATGAGCATCTTTTGGAGAAAGCCATTTTGGGTACCTCAACATGGTGGAAATGAAGATGATGTGAGGAATTATTATGCATCAGATGAAGATGAATAACTTTTACAGAGTATGTAACATACTCGCTTTCTCTCCCTTTGATCATTTGTTTTTACTTCCATTAAGATAACACCGCATGTTTCAACTAAACTCATACCAGTGGCATGTAGATATATTTCATTAAAAAGATGAAAAGCATATCAGTAGCATGTAAAGATGAAATGAATAGCATAACTTAATAATAGATGGTGTTTCATAGTAGTCCCACATTGTTTACATTACAAATGTTTTTAGTGTTTATATATCTTACAAAAACACAACAAGTCAATTGTAGGTTAGAAAGATGGACCAAAGAAATGGGTCAATAATGTTAGGCCCAAAGTATTTCATTTAAAATTTTGATTAATTAATTAATTATACAAATTAATAATAAAATATTAATAATTTGTTAATTTGTTAATTAAAATAATATTAATAAATTAATTATCCTAGTCAATAAAAAAGTCTCAAATTAATTTTTTTAAATGACATGTCATCTTAAATAGCGCCACATCATTAAAAAAAAAAAAAAATTGGACAGGAGACTAAAATCAAACTCAAAACTTAAAAAAAAAAGACTAAAATTTTGGTTTTTAAAATGGGAGGATTAAAACAAAAAAAAAATACAAAATAAGAGGACCATAGTTGCAATTAAACATTTTTATTTTTGTTTCGTTTTAATCTTCTTGATTATTGTTCTATCAATTATATTAGTTAATGTATAATTTTTTAGTTTTGATTAATCATCAAACAAATAAGAAGATATAATAACTTCAATAAAAAAACCAATATTATCTAACATTAATAATTTTTATTAATTTTGTTTTGATAATTTCATTAAATAAGTCTCATAAAATCATTGTAATCAAATTTATTAAACAAAACAGAAAAATGATAGAGAAAAAATTCATTCGTAAGCACTATTTTCCATAAACACCTAAAAATATCACTTTACAACGTCTATAATTTTGGGGACAATTTCGTTACCCATTACAAAAAGTTGGGTAGTCTATCTTCAATCAATCCATTAATGCCATATTATTTTATTATACTTAATTATTTATTTAATGATTTAAATTTTGTAGATTTTCAATGTAATGTAACCTAATTTACTTTATGAATAACTCTATCCAACTTTTTGAAGTGGGTAAATAAGAATTCACCTTTTGAACAATGAAAATGAACTATACATGAAACTTAAAACAATGTCTGTGTCCCTAACATATACAACTAACTATCAAACAATTCTCCACTCCCGTTCAAAAATTATACAATTGGTCACATCTTTCTATCGCGAGGAACTTCCACAATGGTTAAGTTTTCTTGCTTTGGTAAAATACCAGAATCATGATAACCAATCCCTGATCTCTTTTGTTGTTGAATAACCAAAACAGAACCATCAAAAGTAGAATCTGAAGCAACTAACATGTCACCAATAGGTCCAAGTTCAGGATACTCATTCCAATCAGTTAATCCAATAAACAAATTTGACTCAGTTTCATGTCTTCTACCAACCAAAACCAAATCAAAACAACCTTCAAGTGACCTTAAAACATTTATCATTTCAACACTATCTCTTACAACTTCCTCTTTATAATCGTGTCGTTTAATTTGGATACAATCCACTTTAAACCTATGAATCAAATCCCCATCCGGATCTCTGTTGATCAAGTTCTTATATTTCTTGCGAGGCTCCATTAATCGAACCAATGAAACCCTTACCATCGGGTTGTTAGCCATTCGCATTGCGTACGCTAAGGCTTCACGATCATCGTTTCCTTCTATAAATATTATTCCAACACTATAAAATGTGACATTTGTTAAAGGATTGCTTATATTCAAAGTAGCGCGCTCGATTAAAATCCCAACAGAACAAGGTGCCGTCCTCAGAAGTTGGCGATTTAACGCCCGAATCGGGTGGGCCGATTCTGTCATCCCGTTTGATTTGCATTGTCTATGAAAAGGAACAATCAACATACAAACTCTCTTTTCAGCAACCTGCATACATATTTCATCATGCATTGTCTCGTAAGGCGAAATTGACGTGTAGAGTCTCACAACAACATTGTTAAATTTTTGGTGCTCGTAGGATCGAAATGCGTTTATTATGTGCTGCGAATAATTCTTTTGTGGTGGATTATTCTTGCAATTTGGTTGGTGATCTATGAAAACCGGAGTTGATCTTCCTCTTAGTTGGATAAGATGTAGAACATATAAACAAATAGGATTTTCCAATGAAGGGTTTGACATTTCAAGAACATTGATTAAAGAAGGCGTGCTTTCTTGATCGTGTATACACGCCATGAGACGAAGTTCAATATCTTGAGTTGATTGTTCAATGGTTCTTCTCCTATTCAAAGACAAGTATTTCTTAGAAGGATCATATAAGAATTTTACGACGGGAGTGGTGACTCCGGTTAACCATAGTAATGCTATCAATGCATTACCATAAGATTGTTCATCTATCTGCAAACAAAACATGTATAAATTCTTTATATACAAATCGACCACATACAAATACACGATGACAAATAAATAGAAAGGATTATTGATTCTTACCGTAATATTTAGACCGGTTTGCAAGTAAATCAATTGTGTGATGCCTTGAGCACTCATAAGTAGTCCTAAAGATATAACATCTGCCATTGGCATCTTCCAATAAATTGTAGGCAATATAGTTCCTACGACCTTCCCAAGAAATGCAACAATAGCAAGAAGTTGAACAATCATAAATGTATGACCATCAATTAGAAAAACATTGAATCTAGAACCACTATAAAGAAAATATAATGGCAAAAAAATATTCGAAACCAATGTATCCAATCTTTCAGTCAATGCTGATCCTAATGGAGGACCTTCAGGTACAGCTATGCCAAAAATGATAGGTAAAATCAGAACATGTTGCCCGATAACTTCGCTAAAAAATGCGCAGCCGAGTAACATTAAAAACACCGACATTATGTGTGATTCTTTCATTTGTCTCCCGTCAGGTGTTTGTCTTATCATCCAACACATTATAGGACGTAGAACGCATAATATGAAAGTAATCATAACGAGCAAACTCGTCCCCATCAAGTGATAAGTCTTATCCATGGTAAATATTTTCTCGTGGGTTACCACCGCGCTAACAAGCGTTAACGAAATGGTTCCACTAACCATTGAGGAAGATATCGCTAATCGACCCATTTCAGAGTTTAATAACTTTAAATCTGCCAAGTGGATTGTAGTTACATGGAATGAACCAGTTGAGAAGATGAATGTGATGGAAAATATGGACTTGTAGAGAGGATGGTCAGGAAGTATTGTTTGTCTTGCACAAAAACAAACAATTGAACTGAATAATAGTGGAATGAGAAATGATAATACTCCAATTGCCCAAGCTTTTTTCCCTGATCTTGCAACAATGCTTACATCAATTTTTACTCCAATTAAGAACATAAACATCATGCCTCCAAAAAATGAAATTGTCTCACTTATGTAGAATGTTTTTGGTGGGAATAACCACTTTTGTAGGAAAGCACTTTGTCCTATAACTGATGGTCCTAGCATCATACCAGCCTGAAAATACCAATTTCAATAAAAAATAATAATTGATCAGCTTGTAATATTCTGCTATGGCAAATGCATTTGTGTATAACAACTTTCAACCATAAAATATATTACCAACATTTGTGAAAAGAATCTTGTCTCCCCCATAGGTTCAAGCAGAAATTGTAAAACTGCAGTCAAGCTAGAAACTAAAGAGGTTTGTATTAAGAGCACCGGAAATGTGTAACTAAACGGATTATCCGAAAAGAAAATCCCTCTTGATCTTGGATTCTTAGAAAACTGTTCACAAATCCATATTGTTCCGTTTGTTGTAATGGAGTTAACGGTCGAGTTTACAGTACTATCAGCCATGTCACGTTGATTAATTACTACAAATCAAACATCATTTGGAGAATGAAGCAAGAAAGACAAACCCATGTTTTGATTTATTTGAAGGATCTTTAAATTTGTGAGATGTTAATGGTAACGCTGAATTGTGGGTTTGGTGTTTTATAATTAGTTTTGTTTTGTAATGTCTATGGTGATATTTTTAGTGCTAAATTGGTGGTTTTACCATGTAATAACAGAGATACATAGAGGGATAAACCATTAAACATTTTGAGGTTTAAGTTGGAAAAAATGCGTACAAAGATAGCTCTTTATTGTGAGGTTTTTAATTTTATTACTTGTGCAAAATAGATAGATAGATTTACCCTATTTAATAATGTTTTCATTCACAAATTTTCTCAATTGGTTTATAAATCCCAATTAGAATTAAATATATTTTTGGTTACTATCTTAGAGGATTTTGCATAGTGTTAAAACAAAAGAAGAAAAAACATTTGCATTCAATATCAGAATACCGGAGATTCAGTTGGTACTATAGGTGATCTAAGACAAGTGAAAACAAAAAATAAAAACAAAATTATTTTAAAATGATTTAATTTTATGTGAAAAAACTATAATGATTAAAAGAAAAACAAATAACTAAAAATAAAGTTATATAAGTGTCTATTACTTAAAATCATGTATTTAAAATGGACTCTCACAAATTTGAAATTCAGTCACCTCTAGTTCTGCCAATATGAGATGATAATATAAACTGAGTATAAAAAAATAAAGTGTGTATAAGTGTGTAATACTATTAAAATGTCTATTATAAGTTACAATTGTCAATGTTTTAAAAATCTGACTGGAGATCGAATCAATGAAACATTCGGATTAAGGTTGAATTAATTCAATCGGTTAAACTTATGGTCAAACCATTTATTAAATAAACTAATAATATAAAACTAAATAGATTTGTCATACACGATGATATTTTCACAACTTAATAAAATAAATATTTTTAAAATCTATTACAAACTCAATACAACAATATCAATTATACATATAATAACACAACATAGTTTGTACATTAATTTCAACATTCATTTAAGAATAATTTGAACAAATTAAAGAATTAAAATAAATTAAATTAAACTAATTCATATCTAAATTAAAATAATAGAACATAATAACAAAAATAATTGAAATATTTCAGCCTCATTACTATGCTTGTTCAGTTCTTCCTGTAACATAAAGAATATTTTTAAAATACCCAACATACATATAACTAGAACATCCTTTATTGGTCCATATATCAACTATATCATTAAAAGTTAAAATTATAAAAAATAATAATGTAAACAAACAATTATATAATCACACACTACATCAAAGTAATTAAAGTGTTCATGACATACACATACTTCAAAGAATGGGTTCTTATTGTTATACTTTAGAACAATATCATTATGAACAATCTAAATGAGAGTTTATGAATATTAATTCGTGTCAACCTTTTATCCAAAGGAATAATGAAAAATCAAAGCAATTATAAAAATTCTTTTTCATAAGACATAAATAAATCAAAAGATTATAACACAACACACTAAATTATAATAAAAACTTACAATCAACTTTGCAGCCTTTTCGTTTACAATTGATCCATTTTTACGAGTGTGAGTTTCAATGTAAATCTCCCGACGTTCTGGCATCACTCCTTTTCCCTTTTTCATCTAAAACCAAAAAAAGTTATATTTTAATTAATTTTGAAGTACAATTCACCCCATGAAAAGTACATATAGAAACAAACCTTTTCATCAATAAGTTTTGGAAGACTTTTTGTACCCATACAATGGACATCTTTAAACTTTGCACGATTTTGCTTATTAATGTTACTTACTTTCTGCAATTGATAATATATATATTAGTTGAAATAATAAACATTTTATTATATTACTCATAATATGAATGACTTACTTGTCCTTCAGGAAAAAATCAATGATGAACCAACTCACAGTATTGATCTTCGTCGACCCTAGCATCAGGCACTCTAGATGCAACTTCTTTTTCTCTTTTACTCGGATCATATGCCATTGCTTTTATATCATCCTTCCATTGCCTCCATTTCTTGTTTAACTCAGATTTTATCATTTCTTCAGTTAAGTCGTTTACTGGAGGAACAAACTCAAATTTGCTCTACGTATGAAATGTCAAATAAAAATGTGTATATAACCTTTTTTTTATAAACAATAATTTAGCTAAACCATCACAATACCTTTATTATTTTTAGCATCTCATCTTTGTAAGTCTCAGGCATGTCTTTCCAAGATTTGAAGTGGATATGAGCATATTAAGCCCTTCTAGCCATACTACCTATGAAACGAGTAAAAGTTGTCACTTCCTCATCAATTGGTCGACCATAGTTATCTAAATTAACAATTATGAAATCATCTTCCATTTCCCATATATCTAACATTCTTGTTAGACCTCTAACTCGTTTAGGTTCTACATTCACAAGGAAAACAAAAGACATATAAACATAAAAATATTATACTTACATAAATAAATTATAAAAACTAGAAATGATATATGATTTTCATACCTTTTTCTTGAACACATTCTTCTTCAACTTCAATCTCAGAAGGAATTGAGTTAGATTTTACAAGCTCTTGTGTGATATCTTCTGCAACATTACTTTCTTGTACATGGATTGAGTTTGTATTTGCAGAAGTAGACTGTAGTGTTTCCTTATCATTTTCTCTATGCCCAACATTCAATTTTATTCTTTGAGCCATTATTGCTCTAAATATAAAAATATTTTTTAAATAATAACAACTCAATGTATTAGCACAAAAGTAACATTAGTAAGTATACATACATGTTTAATTGTATGTGAAATTATCTCATATAACAAAAATAAAGTTGAGACATAATATGTAAATGCATATAGGATTACTTACATATACAAAAAATTAGACAACTATAATTGTATGCAAAAATATAAAATTATTCATAACTAAAACATATCTCCCCGCTCTTCCTCATCATCTTCATTGTCACCCAAATTATCAACGTCCACCACAACATCAAAGAAATCATTATCATCCTCAACCTCAAGTCTAACCAAATAATTAGCATTAAGAGTAGCTTCGCTTGTATCATGCAATAGTTTCTCATGAATTTCTTCAATTTCGTTCGATTCCTCATCACCCATATCATATATATCTCTAACCTTTGCATCCAGAACTGCAGGCCAATATTTTTTTTTCTCATCATAAACATAAAAAACCTTTTTAGTTTGTGATGCAAAAACAAATGGATCATCACATATATCTTTTCCAGTATGTTTCTTAAATTTGAAATTCACAAGTGTTATCCCGAACTTATCTTTCTTGATACCTTTCATTATATCAACCCAATCACATTTGAATAACACGGCCTTGTTCTTTCCAGAATAATCCAACTCGGTTATATTAGTTATTGCGACATAATAATTAATTTCATCTTTGGAGGTCTTAGTCGTTACAACTACTCCACTATTTTGTGTTTTCAAATATCTTTCTCTTTTTTTTATGGAACCTAAAACTATTAATTGCATAACCACTATATCTTCTTACAACTTCACATGGTCCACGAGCTAACCATCTAAGTTCATGACTTACATGTGGGCTTCCTTCTTACTCCAAGCAATGATGATGCCGACAACAATCAAAGCCATCAACGAATATGAAATTTGTTATCCCAATTCGGACTGTTCGGCGGAACAACGTGCTCAATGGTACCGAGTCACTAATGGAAGACTAATGATAAAATTAAGTGAAATCGATAAAGAACATGCCTCTGAATGCTAATCCCTTGTGCAAAAACAGGAGATGAGGAAAATAGATGTCGACCGTAGAAACCGAAAAAAGAAGACAAAAACTGTTGATCAAAGATGAACTGCAATCTTATAAGATTTTAGGTTAGGGTTAGGCTATGCAAAAGTTTAGTCTGAAGATTGAGCGGGACGGCAGATTTCCCTCTAATATTTTTGGGAAAAATCAATTTTTTAAGTTTATTTTTATAAATAAACAACTTCTGATTTTTTTTTATAGTTTAGTTTAGCTTTTATTTTAGTAAACAATGTCGTATCATCATATCTTCATTTTAACTATAGTTATAACTATAGTCAACAGTAAAGTCTGGTTATAATTTTTTTTAGCTTAACTTTTTTTAAAGTAAATAGTAATGTTTAGTATAGTATAGGTTTTTTATTGAATTTTTTATATATTTTACAAAACATTATTTTAACTATTTTAATATTATAATATTTTAAATAAAACAAAAAAATTATATTTAAAAAAGGATATTAAAAATATTGATTTTGTTAAAAAATTAATTTAATTATTAATAAAATGTGTTGATATTTTTTACATAAAAATAAAATATTATTTATTTAAATTCTGAGTTAAATTTGAACAAGTAAATTAAAATTTGTTGATATTTTTTGCATAAAAATGTAATTTTATTTATTTTAATTATAATTATAATTAATAAAAATAAATTCACCTTTTGCCAAATGGTAATAAATTATAAATTCAAACACACAATTGTAAAGTCTTAGGTTCGAATCCTGGTTACGGTATTTATTTTCTTTTTTTTTAATCATTTTTTTCATAAATGATGTCTATACCAATGGCCTACTAAATAATTTGTGAGTAAATAACAGCTATTTCTATGGCTTTTTAAGTTGTTACTATAAACCTCCGTTGGTATATGGCAATTTTCTTGTAGTGGGATAATTTGGTAATTTACTAATTACCGAGGTTAAGAGCTGGGAGAGCAGATAAATAGTATTATTTTAATTATTACTGAATTTTTAGTAATAAAATAAAATAATAGGAAGTGAAGAATTGTGATTAAATAATTATTTAATTGAATATTTATTTAATTTAAATATTTATTTAATTTAAATAATTATTTAATTAATTAAATAAAAGGAAGGCGTCGATTTTTGTGATTAATGGAAGGAAGAAGGTAGAAGGAGGGAGAATTGGATATATTTGGGAAAAACTCATAATCTTGAAAAATGAGCGCATATAAATACGAAAAGTTGTGAATGTGACAAAATTAGTTTAGAATCCAATTTTATTAGAACGTGAAGGGATTTTTAGGGAAATCAACTATACGACAAATTCGAGGTAAGGTGAGAATTGTCTACACTTTGGTGGTTTAAGACTTCTAGGATAGTGAGGGTTTCTTACCCTTCTATCAGCGTCCTTAAGGATTGTGATGAGTTTTCCCTAATTTTTCTTTCTGAGAAATATGAGCTACGATGTTCTCTTTCCTATTGAGTTATGTTGTGTTGGATTGTTGTTGTTCTATGTTTTCTCTTAGACCCTAGTGGAGGAATGGGATAAATTCCGTCAGGTCTCTATACTTCATTGTTGGAGGTGATAACCTTGTGATATGACCTGATTACATGATTACCTATTTTTTTTGTTTTGGTTGTTGTGTGTTGAACCTTACCCCCGGGATTCGAACGACTTTGTTAGGGTCGTTTGATTACCCAAATTTGTGATTTTGGAATCTAAAATATTTTTCCCTTTTCTTTCCTGAGCGTTTGTTTTCTGAAATTTTTCCAAAATTAAAACAACTTGTTTTTTTAAAGATTTTTTACAAAGAAAAACACTTTTTGGCAAAAACCTCAATCTGGAGAACTTTTTTTTTTCGAAAAATCAAACATTTGGAAAATTTTCGAAAAAATTTGATCCATAAAGGGTCGGCTGCACCGCTGGAGGCAGGTGGCTGAGCCGCGCCACGGTGGCGGCGTTGGAGCCAAAAATGTGGTGATTGGCGATCGCGGGATCGCAGCAGCACAGTGGTGCCGAGGCGACAGCCGGGAAGTCGCGCCGCACGACAACGAGTTACGGCGACGAGCCGCACTGGGATGGCTGAGGCCGAGCAACCTCGGGTCGTGAATCACAGTTGGCCGCTCCCCGCATCGGCGTGCGATGGTGGTTTCGCAGTGACCTATATCGGTTGGTCCCAATTTTTCGAGCGATTTTGTGTTTTTCCGATTTTTTGGGCATTTTTTGTGTTTTTTTGAGGTTTTGAACATTTCTTGAAATTTTTGAAGTTTGGGAGTCTTCAGGGACATTTTGGAGCAACTCGTGGCATTAGAGCCTCTTTAGTGACCTTAAAGTCATTTTTGAGTAAATTAAGGAAAATGTTCGTCCTTACCTTGTCGAGGGTCTAACATCATAATAATAATAATAATAATAATAGTAATAATAATATTATTATTATTAATAATAATAATAATAATAATAATAATATTAATAATAATAATAATAATAATAATAATAATATTATTATTATTATTATTAATAATAATAATAATAATAATAATAATATTAATAATAATAATAATAATAATAATAATAATAAAGATTTTTGGCGAGTTTTGAAGAAATATTGAGTTTTTGAGTTTTTGAAAAAATAATGAATTTTTTAGAAATTATGAGTCCTTAGGACTTGTTGAGTATTTTGAGCAGTGTGATGAGTTGAAGACAATTGGTAATAATATAACTTTACCTTTTTTGATAAATAATTAATTTGTTTTTAAAAATATATTTTGAGTATAGTAATCCAGAGAGGGATTACAATGATGGCCTTGAATGGCGATTTGAGTTAGTAGTCCATAGAGAGATTACAGTGATGGTCGTGTATGGCAAATTATAGGTTCAAGAGTGGAACCTTTTGTGTATGATTGAGACTTGTGTCTTATTATGATTATGAGATAACGATTTTGTTGTATGTTGTGTTGTTGTGATCATGCATTCATGTATTTTGGGGATAGGTAAGAATTTGGTCTAGTGATGGTCTGGTTCAGAGAGGGCTATGGCGGTCTCACGTCCAAAGAGTGACACGGTTCAGATAGGAACCAGAGACATGGTAATATCAGTAACATACCTTGTTAGAACAAGATTTGTTCATGATATATATTCCATGGGTTTTGATGATAACAAAGTATTTAAAGAACAATGGTTTTATTTGACGTGTGTTTCTTGTATGCAAGTTCTAATACTTGTAATTATTAGATATAGAATCTGATTTGCAAAGGCACACTTGAGAGAAGCTGAATTGCTAGCTTCTGGTGATGCAGAATTTGAAGAACACTTGCTAAGTGATGTCTGACGTAGACTATGAAGCTGAAGGTCTCAGGATCAGAAGAAGCAACATAATTCTCTCTACATTTGATGAATGTAAATTGGATTCTGGTATCATTCAGAGTTGGTAATAAATTTGAAATTGTCTGTACTACATAAAGCAAGTTGCATTGTCAAATCAGTTGTCAGCTGGAGTCTGAGTTCACAAGGCTCAAGAAAGGTTGACATGCTATCCTCTCCAACGGCTCTATAGTACATGATCTTCTTGAAGACTCAACGGTTAAACATGTTACACAATGGATCAAGATCTTTTGGTGTATCTATTTTCAACGACTCTTGTACTATGGAGTAACGCAAAGACACTGATCAAGTTATCTCATCCAACAGCTAATCTTCTGCAACTATTATATAAGTGGCTGGAGGTTCAAACTGAATCTTTAACAAGGATTGACCAAAAGATGGAGAAACAAGATCAGCAATTATGAACTCAATAGTTTATCCTGATTTTCTGTTCTAGGTTTTAATTGTAAAGATTTCTTACAAATTGAATACCTTAGAAATCTTAAGAGCTTTAGGTATTTGTTATGGTTATTTCCCGTACCTCTGATATTAGTATCAAGTACACCTTGTTCTCTATTCTGCTGAACTTGTTTAGAAGTTTAGACTAAGTCTCTTGCCAAGATGCTCGAGCCATGTAAGTCTATTGTTATGTGCTTGAGCATTGAAAGTCTTAATCAAGTGTATTGAATGAGCAAAAGTCTTTTATCATTGGGATATAAGTAAGGAAGTCTCTCGCCAAGATGCTTAAGCCATGTACGTCTCTTACTATGTGCTTGAGCAATGAAAGACTTAATCAAGTGGATTGATTGAGCAGAAGTCTTGTGTCGTGAGGACATAAGCAAAGAAGTCTTGGGCCAGTAAGGCTTGAGCAGGTTGGCCCGGTTCATGAAATTAGGAGCAGTAAGTCTTCAATCTGAGGGGTTCAAGCAAGGAGGCTCATTTCATGGGACTTGGAGCAGAAGTCTTGAGTCTGGAGGACTTAAGATGGAAGTCTCAGACCTAGGGTCTGAGCAGTGTAAAATACTTATGCAGAATGCATAAGCGATTGTAATCATGATTTAGTTATAGTGAAAATCTCTTGTGAAGCAAGGAGACTGGACTACTCTCAATTGGAGAGGAACTAATATAAATCTTTGTACCTTCTATTTTTATTTATTTTCTTCTGTTAACACCGCTGATATGTATAAACAGAGTCTGAACACCAGTTCAAATTCTGAACACCGATCTGACGCAAATTTAAAAAGAAATGGAAAACACAATTCAGCCCCCCCCCCTCCCTCCATTCTTGTGTAATTTTCTCACCTTTAATTGGTATCAGAGCATGGTATGTGTTTAACACGTAACAGTGGCGCAGATAATGATCCAATAAGAAAAGTATGTTTGTTAAAGACTTTCTTTCAAGAAGGAATCAAGTGCCACATGAAAAATATCATATTGTTTTTCCTACCATATTCAAAGGGTGATTCCACTGAATTTAAATGATGGAAAAGTAAAACATATTTTTAACTCATTGGTCTTGATAAAGGATTGTGATGAAGGTCTATAAAATATCCTTGAGAAAGGTATTACTATAGAAGTTGATGGTGTAGAGATAATCAATGTTTGAAAATCTCTATCACCAGCTTAGAAGAAGTTTATTGAATATCTTCAGAGGTAGTTGCATTCTGGTAGCTGTTGTATCTCACTTCTGAGTATGTCAACATCATTGATATGTCTGATGCTCGGACTATCCATGAATTCTTGTACTCAAATTTGTGGGAATCAGTTTTGAAGCTTGTCCAGTTACACTTTATCTAATCTCTCCAAGAAAATTCTAAGAAGATTGTTTTGGATTCAAACCTTAGGTCACGGTTATTCAAAAAGTTATATAACTTGAATTTATTGTGCTCTATCGATTTGTCATACAATGTTCAAAGAAAAGAAATAGAATTAGATGTTGAAAAGCTATCTATCAGATTATTTCTTGTAAAGTCTATTGAAGGATTCTTCCTATGGAATGTCTGATGATGAGGAATTAACCTTCCTAATCATAAGACTTCTTTAACTGGCTGAGAGAAATGTGACATCTAATTATAGAAGGGTAACTTCAAAAGCTTCTGAAATATTAGTATTTCAGTCGATTTCCCAAATCTGAAAGCAAGGAGAAACACTACCAGAACCTAATGTCAGAGGTCTTCACTACATATTCATTTGAAGTTGACATTAGTGCAGGATTCACATGAAAGAGTAATCTGGCTCTGCCAGTCATTACTGCTTCTAAAGAAGCATCTGAGTCCTGAAATAAAAAATCAATTATTAAAGAGAAAGAGATTATGTCAAATCTATCTTGCTTTAATATTTTATAATAAAGAGTCTGTTCTTTAAGGTGATATCTTAAAAGACTCCATTGCTCCTTGATCGAAGGTCATCATGGAATTTATATTAAAGGACAAGTCTATGAGAAACCTTCAATTCTTCTTCGTGTTCTACGAGCAATTACTTGATGGTGCTTTAATTTGTTTTATGACATTGTCTGATAGCGAACATCATCTGGTTCTTTGCTTATAAAAGACTTCAAAGTCTTAGTCCAAGAGAATGAAATCAATGATTCTGCTAAGAACAAGATCTTATTCATATTATGATTTATCCTAGACTGATACGCTTGAATGAATCATGGTATTACTATCAGAATGTGGCATAAGGCGAAGGAAAACCTGTTTGGATATTTATGTATGGTTTCATAGAAATATGAGTATCATCATTCAAATGTATTTGCTGCAGATATCGAAGAAAAGGAGTAGAGGCATCTTCCATGGCATTTATCAAAGGTTGTTTACAACATTTGATGGAAGAAGAGCCTACATCCCAGACTCAGGTACTAAAGGTACTGAGTTTGGTGGGAGAAGTGGAATCAATGGTTTAACAACCATTGAATCAGAATCCACTCAAAATGGTGTTCAGACTCTATGGTCAAGTCTGAATACAGATACGAGTCTGACCGAGAAAACAACAAAAAAGGGTTATGTTCTTTTCTAGCTTATCTTTTGATTCAATGAGATGTTTGTGTATATGTTAATATAAAGTCTCTACTATATTTCTAGAGAAGTTATTTTAATGAAAGAATCTTCAGAATCTTTAAGAAGAAACTATGTTGTATTTATCTATACTGAATATTTCGTTAAGCTAGATGACTATCATATTTATGGAAACAGTTTCCACACTTTTTGTGATGTTACTGCTTCTTGTTAGCTGTCAAAAGAAACAATTCAATATTCTTTAATCTCTCATGAGTCTTGTTTCAAGAAGAAATGTTGGTATTTAATAGAATGTTGGAGACTGATGACTGATAGACGATATCTCTCTCTTAGTCTAGATCTACTAGACTCTGATGGATGATAGCTTCTGAAAATTGTTAGACTCTGAGATTCAGTAGAAGATTATTTACTTATGATAAAGCATTTTAAGTAAAAGGTTTTTCAAAAACTCTTATATTACTTGAATTTCACAAGTTTGAAAATCATCTAGTGGATTCAGGAGATCTGCTGGATAAGAACCTTTGGGTAATGATGTTTTCTTTTTATATATTTGCTATCTCTATCCCCTGTCTTGTGAAACATCATTTTGTGTCCTTTTTCTGACAAGATTCTTATTCCTTTAAAATCTTGTTCCGTTCATTTTCTTTTTTATTTCTCTTTGGTTGTTATCTGATCAAGCCAAACTTGAGATGAATTTCCTAGCCAATTCTTCTTTGAATCAACTGGTTGTCATCAATGAAAAGTTTGTGGATTTTGATGATTTGCTTAAGTTGGGTTTTAACTTCTGGAAGACTGTGTTTGAACAAAGATGGAATGGATGCTTTGAGATGCTCCGTGGTTTCACTTATCCAGATCTTGTCAAAGAGTTTTGGATTAATGCCTCCATTGTTGAGCTGAATTCTGAATGTGCTATTATTTCTAAAGTAACTTATATTTCTATAACAGTAACCTCTAAAGCGATTTCTAATGTGATCAATTGTGAGGAAATTGGAGAAATCCCAGGAACTCTTGTTTGGGAACACTGTCTTCCTACTTGGCGTATCTTTGTAGATCCATATAATACATCAGTGGTCTCAAATCTTCTTCCTGATGCAGTTGTTTAGAATCAAATTATGAATTCAAACATGCTATCTAAGGTTAAGGATTTATACCTTGGGGACCCTATTTAAAAAGATATACTACTACTTCTCAATTCTGACTTGCAGATTGATCTTCCTCAAGTTATGTTTGACTATTTGAAGAGGAGTATTTCTTCCTTTCACAAGGGAAAGATTTTCTTCATTCCTTATGGACGAGTTCTTTTAGAATTACTTGTTCAAGAGAGAGTTATCATAAGTTCAGAGGTTGATTCGTCTAAAATCTGGAGAGACAAGTTTGAAGCTATCTATGAAAGATTCTGATGTTAGATTTCTACAAAGTTATGCTTTGTAATTGTTAGAGCCTTTGTATTAAGCAATCTTATTAATAATTTGTGTTTGTTCATGATGTTGTGCAGTTTAACTGTTATATATATATATATATATATATATATATATATATATATATATATATATATATATATATATATATATATATATATATATATATATATAGTTCTAAAGGATTAAAGGAATGGGATTAAGAACTCAAAACATGCAACAATTCTCATTAATAATCTGGAAGATATTACAAAATATTAAGACTTTCTAGTCTGTTGGATTTTCCCTAAGGTATTCCCTAGTATCATCTGACATGTCCAGATTATCTAAATAATCTTGCCATTCTTCCCTAGCAAACTCCAAAGCCTCCTTTCTCAGATGGTTTATGCGTTAGGACTCATAAGTTCTTCTTATTTTGGGAGTCTTCACAAAGGATGTTGAAGAGGTATGCGCTTCTAAAGTCATCTGCTTGCTAGTAGATTCTTTAGCTATTGCTTTGCCTTTGGTTGCTTGAGTTGCTGAATTTAGTATGGTTGTCTTTCTGAAATCTCTCTTTGGAACCTAGAATTGTTTTTGTTTATACATCTTGGTGTTCTAAAGATTAAGTGATTAAGGGAGAGAGTTTTCTATGAGTTTTTATAGACTTGTTACATTCATTGTCTTAAGTATCCGTTATTTTAATATTGATTTAGTCAAATCAATGTTTTAATGATGACTCTTGGAAATGTTATCTAACAATTTGACCTATTAAGATTCCTTTAACAATAGTAAGTATTATAGTTAGCACGTTTAACTGTTGCTTCTGGTGTCAGCATTACTTCATTAATATTTTACCAGAAAATCAAAAGGTGAAATTAAGTGGTTGTGTGCATGCATTTTAAATAAATAAATATTGGTAAAAAAACATCTTCATTAATCAAGCAAAAGAATTACAAAAGAGTTTTACAAAAGGAATTGTATGATCTTAGAATAGATATCTATCTAAGTCATCATTTGCCTTGTAGGAGCAGTAGTTGCCATAGTCAACTTCTGGTTCATCTTCATCAATATCTTCCTCGTCTGCTTTTGGGATAACAGAATGATAAAACCTCTTGTTGAACCTTTTTCTCCTTAACCTCTTCATAGACTTCCTTCTTGGCATCGTAGCAGCTATGTAACGCCCATATATAATATAATACGTCAAATCATTAATATCATACATGACTGCACGTTTTGGTACTGAAATATCATAAGTCCCTAGTTAACACATTATACATATAGATGCCCAAAATACCTAATACAAAAACTATGGCATTATATATACAAGATGTTCCAACACTAAGAACTAGATCAAACAATGATCTCAAAATCTTTACAACGGAAGCCTTGCCACACAAAAACTACGATCCGTAAGGAAAAGTCAAACCAGTTTGTCCTTACCCTTCACCGAACCTGTAGTACCTGTGATGTAAACAACAACGTGGGGTGAGATACATCAAATCTCAGTGAGTTCGCTATCTTATAAGTCCTCTCGGCTTTACAAGGTTCTAACAAACCTAACTCAAGTCAAAGGGAAGGGAAGTGACTTTGAGTACTCCCACACACTATATGGATCCATGTTCGTGAGTCTCGTTAACTCACAATATCACTAATCGATAACCTTACCAAGGCATCTCCTTTTCCTGTCCGCTTCTACGTCTAGAAGTCGACCCGAGTCATGGATCCTTGTAGTTACTTGGCATACGAATGGATTCGGAATTAAGGGACGCATTATCACCTTAATTTGTCACTTCTCATGGCCTCTCATGCCATCACAAGTCTCTACCCGTAGGTTCCATCGTACTATAACATTGGGAATCAAACCTGCCAAGTAGTAATGCCTGCATTCAGAGGAGCTCAAGACTCATGAATGCCTCTCAAGGGCGATGGTTACGATTACGTGATCATATACACCAATGAGATTGTATTCAACAATCACCCTGCCATATTAGCCTTAAGACCTCTTTTGTCTTTCTTCAAACACACATAACTAAACATGATCCATACTAGTGTAATTAATTTCATACCATTTGATACTAGACGCACGCCTCGGCCTCTCATGCACGAGCGTCGTCGCTATGTTATTCAACACTTTCCTAGCCGTTACTAGGTTCCAACATATTTCAATGGTAATATTCCTCACTCTACCTATTTCACATTTTAACATGCATACATTCTCAAACATGCTTAACAACAAGAGAAAATAGGTAAAACATAAGTCAATTGCATAATAGAATCACATAAACAACATAACAAGTCACCCCAATTCCGGTTGCCTCCGATTTATTTAATCGGGCATCAAAACTAGTATTTCTTACTTCCAACAGATAGAATAATTTCCTAGATCTCTGTCGGTACCTAGAACACTTAAATCGGATAAACGAGTCAAAAGTTACGGATTTTAGAAATAATATTTTTTTTTCTTTTTTCTCCAGGTCGCGCTAAGCGCGCACCCATCCGCGCTAAGCGCGCTACTCACTGCCTAGAACGGGTGAAAATATTACATACCGCGCTAAGCGCGCTCTGCGTTATGCAGAAAAACCCTTTCGCAACAGAGCTTCCAACCTACCATTTTCCACCCTCAAACATACCCAATCAACAAATAAGGGTATATGATCATGGTTCCATCATAGTTTAACCAACAAACATCAAAAAATATAATTTCCAACATTTCCACAAAGTTTCTACACAAAACCCTCAAAATTCCAACCAAATCAAACCAATCCAAACTTTATAACAATTATCAATAAGTGATTCTACACACATTTGGATCATGCTACGCAATTTATATCGATTTCCATCCGTTAAATTCATGATTTTAGCAAAAACCTCATTTTTCCTCAACTCTAACCTAACTCTAAAACCCTCAAGAAATTCTACAATAAAGTTTATATCTAGAACCCACCTTGAGTAGATGATGATGATGAAGATTGGAAGATGATTGATGAAGAGGAGATGATGATTCTTGGTCTTGAGTTTCTTGGATTTTCCTTCTTTTCCTTTCTCCCTTTTTCTTTCTTTTGCTCTTCCTTCTCTCTAATTTCTCTCTCTCAAATGTTACTATTTTTGCCAAATGAGGGAAAAGGAAAAGATATAGAGAAACTCATTAATTAGTAATACTACTAATTGTCCAAACTATCTCAAATGCACCAATTAATAAAACCTCAGAGTTAAATAATATTACTCTGATCAATTCTGAGTTCGTCAATTTACTCTAATTATTTTATCCAATAAATTCTCAGAGCAAACCGGAACCCAGTTGACTATAATAATATTATCCCGAGTGGAATAATTTACGGGGTATTACATCCTCCCCCCCTTAAATAGAAATTCGCCCACGAATTTAAAACAATTACCTGAAAAGATGAGGATAAACTTCTCGCATCTCGGATTCTAGCTCCCAAGTTGCATCATCCGGATGCGTCTCATCCCACTGAACCTTAACAAGAGGAATCTCTTTATTCCTTAACACCCTAGTTTCTCTGCCTGTGATACGACTCAGTTGAGGCTCAAATGTTAAATCTGCTTCTATCTCAATCATATCCGATAGAATTGGCTGAAGAGGATCTGGAACGAACTTTCGAAGCTGAGATACATGAAAAACATCGTGCATCTCTGACAGAGAAGGAGGTAAGGCTAATCGATAAGCTACTTCACCAATTCTTTCCAAAATTTAATACGGTCCTACGTACCTCGGACCTAACTTCCGCGACTTAAACGGTCCTTTCAACCTCAATCTCGGAGTAACTTTCAAAAACACGTTATCACCCTCGACAAACTCCAAAGGTCTTCTACGGTTATCCGCATAACTTTTCTGACGATCTTGTGCTTGTTTAGCTTTATCACGGATCATCCTAATCTTTTCCATAGAATCTTGGATAATCTCTGGTCCCAACATTCTATCTTCACCAACTTCTGCCCTGCACAATGGTGTCCTACACTTCCTTCCATACAATGCCTCATAAGGTGCCATACCAATACTTGCATGATAACTATTATTATAAGAGAACTCAATCAACGACAAAATTTCTATCCAATTTCCTCCACTTTCAAGTACACAAGCTCTCAACATATCTTCCATTGTTTGTATTGTCCGTTCCGTCTGACCATCCGTTTGCGGATGATTCGACGTACTCAAACACAACTTCGTTCCCATAGCTTGTTGAAAGGCTCTCCAAAATCTCGAAGTAAACTTTGGATCTCTATCCAAAACGATACTAGTGGGAATACCATGAAACCTTACAATTTCCGAAATGAACAATCTTGCGAGATGGCTTGCCTTGTAGGTAGTTTTTACGGCTAAGAAATGCGCAGATTTTGTCAACCGATCTACAATTACCCAAATCGAATCATAAGCACCTTGGGTACGGGGTAATCCAACTGCGAAGTCCATAGAAATACTATCCCACTTCCACACCAGAATTTCTAACCGTTGTAGTAAGCCACCCGGTCTTTGGTGTTCAATCTTCACTTGTTGGCACACTGCACGTTCCGACACATACACCGCAATATCCTTTTTCATCCCGGACCACCAATAGTCCCTATTTAAATCTTGATACATCTTTGAAGACCCCGGATGTATAGTAAAAGCACCCTTATGCGCTTCTTCCAAAATCCTCCTTTTCAACTCCGTGTTATCTAGAACACAAATCCTTTGGTTAAACAAAATAATTCCGTCGGTAGCTCGCACAAAACCCGGTTATACTAACACTTCTTGTAACTTCTCATCTAACCCTTGTCCTTGTTGGATTTCTTCCCTAAGAGTAGAATTCACATTCAAATTTCCCATAATCACACCATTAGGAGTCCAAACAAATTGAAGATTTAGATCCCTAAACTTTTCCAATAAGGTATACTCTAACATCATCAACTCGGCATTATGCGACACTTTCCTACTCAATGCATCCGCTACTTTATTCGCTTTACCCGGATGGTATTTTAATTCCAAGTCATAATCTTTCAACTACTCCATTCATCTCCTTTGACGCATGTTCAACTCTTTCTGATCAAAAAGGTACTTTAAACTCTTGTGATCACTGAACATCTCAAAATGTACCCCATACAAATAATGACGCCAAACCTTCAAAGTAAAGACAACTGCCGCGAATTCCAAATCATGTGTTGGATAATTCTCTTCATGAACTTTTAACTGTCGAGAAGCATAAGCCACTACATGACCATCCTTCATTAACACACCTCCTAATCCCATCTTTGATGCGTCACAAAATACCTCATACGACTTACTAGGATCAGGAATAATCAAAACGGGAGCGGTCGTCAACCTTTCCTTCAAACTCATAAAACTTCTTTCACAAACCGAATCCCACTCATATGAACAATACTTTCGAGTAAGTTTCGTCATTGGTAAGGCCAGTTGAGAAAAACCTTTGATAAACCTCCGGTAATAACCTTCCAGTCCCAAGAAACTTCTAACTTTAGAAACATTCTTTGGTCTCTCCCAATTAATCACTGCTTCAACTTTTGATGGATCTACCGCTACACCTCCCTGGGATATGACATGACCAAGAAAATTAACCTCCGACATCCAAAACTCACACTTACTTAGCTTAGCAAAAAGTTGCCTCTCTTTTAAGATGGATAAAACGATTCTTAGGTGTTCTCCGTGCTCTTGAGGATCACGAGAATAGATAAGAATGTCGTCAATGAAAATCACCACAAATTGGTCCAAATAAGGTTGAAATATCCGATTCATATAATCCATGAAAACTGCCGGAGCATTCGTCACACTGAAAGGCATCACCAAAAATTCATAATGACCATAACGGGTTCTAAACGCAGTCTTTGGTACATCCGAACTCTTCACACGAATCTGATGATAACCCGACCGTAAATCAATCTTCGAGAACACACAGGCTCCTTTCAATTGATCTAACAGATCGTCTATCCTTGGTAATGGGTATTTATTCTTGATGGTGACCTTATTCAACTGACGGTAATCAATACACAACCGCATTCCGCCATCCTTCTTCTTTACCAACAACACTGGAGCTCCCCAGGGCGAAACACTGGGTCGAACGAAATGCTTAGCCAACAACTCTTCCAACTGATCCTTTAATTCTCTTAACTCAAGTGGTGCCATCCGATACAGAGAAACGAATATTGGAGCCGTTCCCGGTATCAGGTCAATAGAGAATTCCACTTCCCTCTCCGGAGGAAGAGAAGTGACATCCTCGGGGAAAACTTCAGGAAACTCACAAACTACCGGAATACTCAAAACTTGAAGGTTACTACTCTCCTCCTTAGTGAGAATCAAAAGAACAGATTTTTCCTCCTTAAACAAGAAATTTATCATTCCAACCGTACCTTCTAAAATAGTAGTCAACACATCCTTCGGGGTAGCCTCTACGTAGCCTCTACGGATGGAATAATGATTAGCTTTTCTTCACACCCGATAAACACCGAATTAGCTGAAATCTAATCCATTCCCACAACAAAATCCACTTTCTTAAGCGGTAAACAAATCAGATCAATCTGGGAAACTCTCTCATTCACATATAAAACACAGTTTTCACACATTAAAGGTGTTTCAACCATCTCATCCATGGCAGTAGTAACCACCATGGGTGGAGACAACGGAACCGCTTGCAACCCAAGTCACTTCATACATTGCATCGATATAAAGGAGTACGTTGCTCCACAATCAAATAAAACAAAGCAAGGATTTCCATTCACAAAACACGTACCAACAATCAAGGAATTGTCACCCTTTGCTTTCCTTGCATCCATTGTGTAAACTCGCCCGGTATTCTTTTCTTGCATTTGGTTTCTATTTTGAGGATAATCCCTCGCCAAATGACCCTTTCTATGACACCGATGACACTCCACTCCTTCGAAATGACATCTACCACCATGCCTCTTTCCACAAAAATGGCACACAGGAGGTGCACTAGTCCTGGAATTCTGAACCTGCTTTCCCTTAAAAGTTTGTTGCCTTGGTCTAAATTGTTGATTCGATCTTCCACGATCACTTTGATTCACCCTACTCAACTCGCCCTCTGCTTGTACCTTCTTCAAGCTATGTTCTGCCACGTAACACTGTCTTAACAATTCAGCATAGCTAGTGAATTCCCTCTGAGACACGCTATGTGAAATTTCAGCCCTCAAACCAAACAAAAATTGATCGATCTTCCACCTCTCGTCAGGAGCATACATGGCTTGCCTAGAGTAAGCAGTAATAGTCTCAAACTTTTCCGCATAAGAAGCCACAGTCAAGTTGCCTTGTCTCAACTGTTGAAACTCGAATTCCTTCTGAGACCTTAAGGAACTTGGAAAATACTTCTCCATAAAATTTATCTTAAATTGCTCCCATACCTTCGGTACCTCTTGAATTGTCATTAAGGCTGAAGCACTCTCCCACCACCTCATGGCAGGACCCTTTAACAAGTGAGAAGCGAAGACCACCTTATTTTCCTCACTGCACTGAACTATCAAGAAAATCCGCTCCATAGAGGATATCCATTCATGAGCCTTTAGCGGATCTAACCCTCCCTGAAACTCTGGAGGATTCATACGAATGAAATCCCTAAAGGTTCCCCCTGCAGCTTCGGGAACAACCACTGGAGGATGCAGGCCACCAGCCATTTGCTGTACCATTTGTTGCACAAACTGATTTTGTTGCTGCTGCATCTGTTGCATGAATTCATACAAAGGGGCATTCCCCTCGTCACCTGGTGGATTTGTCCCTGCTGGAGTGGTTCTCGGTCTACCATGGTTGTTTCTGCGCTTGTCGGCCATGTTCCTAAATGTCATACAGATAGGATTAAGTTGATCAGGCTCAATACCATAAATATAACACGTAAGACCAATGGCGACACAACGCATATGAAACAGAAAGAAATACTTATACTATTTCATGGCTAGGTCGAGGATACGTCCTGCTCTGATACCAAATGTAACGCCCATATATAATATAATACATCAAATCATTAATATCATACATGAATGCGCGTTTTGGTACTGAAATATCATAAGTCCCTAGTTAACACATTATACATATAGATGCCCAAAATACCTAATACAAAAACTATGGCATTATATATACAAGATGTTCCAACACTAAGAACTAGATCAAACAATGATCTCAAAATCTTCACAACGGAAGCCTTGCCACACAAAAGCTATGGTCCGTAAGGAAAAGTCAAACCAGTTTGTCCTTACCCTTCGCCGAACCTGTAGTACCTGTGATGTAAACTACAACATGGGGTGAGATACATCAAATCTCAGTGAGTTCGCTATCTTATAAGTCCTCTCGGCTTTACAAGGTTCTAACAAACCTAACTCAAGTCAAAGGGAAGGGAAGTGACTTTGAGTACTCCCACACACTATATGGATCCATGTTCGTGAGTCTCGTTAACTCACAATATCACTAATCGATAACCTTACCAAGGCATCCCTTTTTCTCGTCCGCTTCTACATCTAGAAGTCGACCCGAGTCATGGATCCTTGTAGTTACTTGGCATACGAATGGATTCGAAATTAAGGGACGCATTATCACCTTAATTCGTCACTTCTCATGGCCTCTCATGCCATCACAAGTCTCTACGCGTAGGTTCCATCGTACTATAACATTGGGAATCAAACCTGCCAAGTAGTAATGCCTGAATTCAGAGGAGCTCGAGACTCATGAATGCCTCTCAAGGGCGATGGTTACGATTACGTGATCATATACACCAATGAGATTGTATTCAACAATCACTTGGCCATATTATCCTTAAGACCTCTTTTGTCTTTCTTCAAACACACACAATTAAACATGATCCATACTAGTGTAATTAATTTCATACCATTTGATACTAGACGCACGCCTCGGCCTCTCATGCACGAGCGTCGTCGCTATGTTATTCAACACTTTCCTAGCCGTTACTAGGTTCCAACATATTTCAATGGTAATATTCCTCACTCTACCTATTTCACATTTTAACATGCATACATTTTCAAACATGCTTAACAACAAGAGAAAATAGGTAAAACATAAGTCAATTGCATAATAGAATCACATAAATAACATATCACAAGTCACCCCAATTCCGGTTGCCTCCGATTTATTTAATCGGGCATCAAAACTAGTATTTCTTACTTCCAACAGATAGAATAATTTCCTAGCTCTCTGTCGGTACCTAGAACACTTAAATCGGATAAACGAGTCAAAAGTTACGGATTTTAGAAATAATCTTTTTTTTTTCTTTTTGCTCCAGGTCGCGCTAAGCGCGCACCCGTCCGCGCTAAGCGCGCTACTCACTGCCTGTTACGGGTGAAAATATTACATATCGCGCTAAGCGCGCAGGCCCGCGCTAAGCGCGCTCTGCGTTATGCAGAAAAACTCTTTCGCAACAGAGCTTCCAACCTACCATTTCCACCCTCAAACATACCCAATCAACAAATAAGGGTTTATGATCATGGTTCCATCATAGTTTAACCAACAAACATCAAAAAACATAATTGCCAACATTTCCACAAAGTTTCTACACAAAACCCTCAAAATTCCAACCAAATAAAACCAATCCAAACTTCATAACAATTATCAATAAGTGATTCTACACACATTTGGATCATGCTACGCAATTTATATCGATTTCCATCTGTTAAATTCATGATTTTAGAAAAAACCTCATTTTTCCAAAACTCTAATCTAACTCTAAAACCCTCAAGAAATTCTACAATAAAGTTTCTATCTAGAACCCACCTTGAGTAGATGATGATGATGATGAAGATTGGAAGATGATTGATGAAGAGGAGATGATGATTCTTGGTCTTGAGTTTCTTGGATTTTCCTTCTTTTCCTTTCTCCCTTTTTCTTTCTTTTGCTCTTCCTTCTCTCTAATTTCTCTCTCTCAAATGTTACTATTTTTGCCAAATGAGGGAAAAGGAAAAGATATAGAGAAACTCATTAATTAGTAATACTACTAATTGTCCGAACTATCTCAAATGCACCAATTAATAAAACCTCAGAGTTAAATAATATTACTCTGATCAATTCTGAGTTCGTCAGTTTACTCTAATTATTTTATCCAATAAATTCTTAGAGCAAACCGGAACCTAGTTGACCATAATAATATTATCCCGAGTGGAATAATTTACGGGGTATTACAAGCTAGTGAAGAACCTACTTCTGTAGGTTGTTGAGGAACTGCTGATGTAGCTTCGTCTGAAGTAATCTTTATAGAGGGCACAGGCCCAGTAGTGGATGACTCAGAAACTGCTCGTTTCTGAAGGTGCTGGACACTCAAACTTGTAGAGTTCTGTGTGATTTTTGTCACGACTGAAGTTTTGCTGCTCTCAGCTGATGAATCCATGACTTTAGTAGATGTTGATGAAAATGAATTAGGTTTTGGCTGCTTTTATAATGGCTTATGAGTATCCTAATTGATGGATTAAAAATCCTTTGTGGACTGTTACGACCAATAACTGCATTGCACAATCCTTAATGACTCTTGTTACTTGATCATTTTTCAATTCTTGGAAATTGATCTTGTAATGATGGCATGTTATGCATTTATGACTGTAATTCTCTTTTCTTTCTCTTTTTTTATTCTTTTGATGTGACAAAAGGGAGAGAAATATAGTTAGTATTTAGTTAGAAACTCAACCCGTTTAACCTATTCAGTCTTTACATAATGGTCATTTATAATTTTGTTATTTAAATTTTTGTTATTATGGTTATCTTTCCCGGGCGACACATTTTAACTTTCTTGTAAATAGAACTAAGGAGGAGCTTACATACCTCAACTTTAGCCTATCGGACTCAGAAGGAGCTTACAAACCTTGTATTCTGTTGTTGCCAAAGGAAGTTAAAATATTATTTTTGGTTTTCTTAAATATAGAACTAAGGGGGAACTTACAAACCTCAACCTTGGAACTATTTGACTTAGGGGGGCTTAAAACCTCTGACTCTGATGTTACTAAGAAATCTAAATTATTTTTTCTTGAAAGTAGTACTTAGGTTGGGTCAAAGAACTCAACTTTGGACTATTAGACTCAGGGGGAGCTTACAAACCTCATACTCTGATGTTGCAAAGAAAATTATAACTGCTCAACATTGTTCTATTAAATACTTATGTTTGTCATCATAAAAAATGGGGAGATTGTTAGAACAAGATTTGTTCGTGACATATATTCCTTGGGTTTTGATGATAATAAAGTATTTAAAGAACAATGGTTTTATTTGATGCATGTTTCTTGTATGCAGGTTCTAATACTTGTAAATATTAGATACATAATATGATATACAAAGGCACACTTGAGAGAAGCTGAATTGGTAGCTTCTGGTGATGTATAATCTGAAAAACACTGGCTAAGTGATGTCTGGCATAGACTCCGAAGCTGGAGGTATCATCATCAGAAGTAGAAACATAATTGTCTCTACACTTAGTGAATGTAAATTGGCTTCTGGTATCATTCAGAGTTAATGATAAAGATGAAGTTGTTCGTACTACATAAAGCAAGTTGCATTGTCAAATCAGTTGTCATCTGGCGTCTGAGTTCACAAGGCTCAAGAAAGGTTGACATGTGTAAGTTCTGCGACTTTTGGATTGGCTACATTTTGGTAAAACAACATGTTGTTAGCAAGATGTTGAACCAAATGTTCTTCCATGACAGTTAGACATCATGTTCTGCATGATGTTGTGACATGTTTCAGGACATGTTTTACCATATAGTTAGGGCATGACTATTTTGGTATTTTGAGTGTTATTTTTGAGTATGTTCTAATTCACATGTATGTGCTATCCAAGGAAGGATATTTTGGGAACTTCTGTTTTGACAGATTGTGATGGTTTTCTTAAAAAGGATCGCCGAGCCTTTTTAGGAAACTTTGTATTCTATTCCTATTTTTGTGCAGGAGATTATGCTTATGGTTTCAAGCTGATTCCTCATGAATTGCGCCTCAAGAGCCCAAGCCCACAAGGACTGAAGGCTATTTAAAGAAGACTTAAACCTAATGCATCTCACGACTTTCAATTTTGTAAAATAAGGGGAGTTTTGTAGTGTAAGATTTTGAGAGTCTCTTGGGTGTTAATTGTATGTCACCCTTGTATCTTTTGATACATTGTGGTAGACTGATTTTGTATTGTTAATTGTCCACTCTAAAGCTTGTAAGAAAGAGTATATTGTTCTTGGTTGAAGCTTTTATGAAAAACTAAGTATTGTAGTTGGATGAGTGTTCTTCTTCTTTTTGGTTTCTCGAGGTATTGTCACTGGGATTGTGACTAATTAGGAAGTGAGAGGGGGATCTTATATCTAGAGGATTTCTGGGTAGAAGTTGCACAGGGTAGTGATTAGGCGAGAAGTTGTAAACGGGCGAGTTTAGATTTGAACTAATTATATCATAGTGAATTTCTTTCCTGGCTTGGATTCCCCCAGATGTAGGTGATGTTGCACCGAACTGTGTTACCAATTGACTGTGTTATTTATGTTTCTGCAGTTTATTTTTCAGTCTAGTTTATTTGTTCTGTCAGACAAACGATGGTGTAACATCTATGTTGACATTATGTTCTGATGTGAGGACATCAATAGTAACGTGTGTTATAGTGCCAGAAGTTTCAATTGGCATCAGAGCTAGCACCCTAGTCAGTTTTCTGGGTGAGCTTCTGGGAGAGTTTTCTTTCCGGTATTGTATCATCATTGAAAGGACAGCAACTGTTGAAAACCTGTCACCAAAGAATGCTTTTGGGTTGTTCATTGTGATTATTTGAAGTCCAATAGCATGTGTTTAGATTGATAAACACTTATGTGGTGACCAAAGATGCTTGGGAGTCTCTCAATATTTTTTTTAAGGCACATCTGGTCAGGCTAGCAGGTTTCAGAGGTCTCTACCCAAGAGATGTGTCATGAATGTGACTGCTATTGTAGATAAAGATCAACACTCTTTCAGTATAGATGGACCTCTCAGGTCACTATATTGGTGATCTGTTCTTGGGAATGACCGTTGTTGGTTAGAAAGACAAGAGCATGGATTTTGTTTCCTACCTTGTAGAAGTTTATGTTCCAACATATGATGAGGAGACATTTCAATCTGGTACTGAGGAAAGTGGATAGATGAACAATGTCAAATGTCAAGAACATTCATCTTGACATCTTCTAGAATCTGTTTCTCAAGGATAAGTTGGACTTGGTAGAGGTATTTTGTGTCATGAACTTGAAGGTGAATTGTTTTTCCTTGTTACTGACTTATTTAGAAGGTGGGCCTCTAATGTAGTCCCCTGTATTGGAGAATCAATTTGTGTTGAGCTGGTTGCTCCTTCAAGGTTTGTGCATTAAGAGTATAGAAGGAACATAAAGAGGTGACTGTTTTGACCTCCAATCTTGATCAATTTTATGAGGCTGTGAACAACTTTTTTGATGTTATTCTGTTTGAGGAAGTTGACTGGGAGCCTAAAAAGGATAGGTGTTCTTAAGGCTCTATAGTACTCAAATGGAAACTTGTTGTTGTGGTATCCATCAAGAGGGAAACTGAGTCAATGTTGTTCTCGAAATGTCTCGACATCATGGTGAACATCAGAATACTCACGTTGGAGGCAGGAACTTGCTATAAAGTTGTTTCTCTTCTAGGATTAAGCTGGTCATATCAGGGACTTCTGTTTCAACTTGAAGACTCATGACTAGAGTAAAGGTGGTTCTGGTGGACTCTAAGTATCTCTTTCCAACCTTATTCCTAAAATGTTGTGCCAAAAAGGGTGAATTCAATAGGGTTTGTGAACAGAATTTTCTTTTTCTGATGTAGTTTCCCATGGTATAGGGATGTTGAGTAGTGAGATTAACATAAATCAGTTATATGTTCAAGGTCTTAAGGGATAACAGTTGATCCTAAATGAGTAGTATGAAGTGATGATGAGGAAGTTGAGTCCAGAGGCTGTTGCTATTTGTGCTTATTCCAAGGAACTGCTGCTCAAGCTTAATGTTTAAGGAAGATGTAGTCATCAAATGTTGTAACCCCTCTTGTGGTTCCTATGAGGCCAAGTGAAGGTCAGCTGATAGAGGATCAAAGACTGTTAATGGTGGCTTGCTCAGTTAACACCCTGGAATTTTGGTTAGCTCAGATGGGGTTTGTTGGAAGGAACCTCTTCTTGTTTGCATAAGTGTTTATGTTGGTACTACAAGTTATCTTGACATCGTGTTTATGTTCTAGTGGTGTGTGAGAGTTTATTTCTTTCTGAGAAGTTTTCCTTGAGTGTCTCTGGGCCTTTGCAGTTTGTTACTTCACTACTATTTTTAAATGTTGATTCTCAAGTAGTTCATGCAAGTGGATGTGCCTGAGCTGCTATGATGATAACAGATCCTATGAATGTTGTCCAGAATCAAGGTTAAGTGTTCAAGGGACTAATGTCCAGACAAATGTTGGAACATCATTGCAGCAGATTAACTCTCTAGAAAATGGAGCAGATTATTCATGGGAGCTAATCATATGGAGTTTGTGGATTCAGAGATGAAACATCTAATCATGGTGTGTTTTGAGAGTTGTGTTTTTGGCCAAGTCTGGGGGTGATAGTGGCCTTGACAGTGCTGAAAGCAAGGTTCTGGTGTGTAGTGCAGGATGTCATACCTGATGTTGTGGAACCATGGTTTCTATGGGGTTTATATTTTAATGCTACGATTTGAAGCATGGAAATGATCTCTGCATTTCTATGTGATCTTTGGTGGTGCTGGGATGCCATGTTCTGACATTATTCTAGTTGTTGATGCTTAAAGAGAAAATGTATTTCTTCTGATGTGGTATGTATGCTTGATGTCAAACCAAATGTGCATGACATCTTGTTTGCCTGAAGTGCTTTGGAGAACTCTGGTTTCTCTTAAATGTTTTTTAGGTTTATTTTTCTGCTGTGCGTGTGCTTCTGATATGTGAACTGGGACAGTTCATGATTACATGGGTATGTCTTTGTGAACAATGTTGTTTGTTGTCTGGGAGAATTTATTTTTCTCTGCAGTAGGTTGTGATCTCCAAGGGAGGTACCTATCTGATCTGTAGTTGCAAGGTTGCAGTTTGTACAAAGCTTACATGTTCTCATGTAGCTTATGTTGCTTTGTGATGTCAGACCTGATGTCTTGACATTCTGTTTTAGCTGTTCAGCTTCACCTTGTTGATCTCTTCAGCTATGTGATCCAAAGGGAGTCGGTTCTGATCTAACTGTGTGGTGTTCTTATATGGATCCTGTTCTGTTTCTAGCATGTATGCCTCTGGTTGTTAAGGTTGGTTCTTCCTGAGAAACAATCCTGTATTTGTGAATTAGTAAGAGGCTTTCTCCTTTTAGTCTAAGCATATTGCTGAGGAAGCTGTTCCTCCAAACTGAATTGGATGCTAGAAGATTCCAATGTCAAATGCGATGTCATGACATTGTACTGTGGCAGGATGATTACAATCAGTAGTTTCAAGGATTCTCTCTATGTACAGCTGGACAACATTGCTATGACTGGTCATCATCCTGTCAGGGGTGTTTTGGGAGTTTGTATTAATAAAGAGTTATAACATCTACAGTTTAGGAGGCATGAAACACATTTTTCTTGTGGTGCATGCATTTTTCAAGAAAAGAGGTTTTTCAATGACATTGAAAATGTCATTTCAAAGGTTGCAGTCAAAGGTTGGAAAGCTAAAAAGGAGAATGCCTTTGTTACCTAGGATAATTTCCCTCCGGTCCACAGTTCTATTCTTGACTGTCCAGGTGTTATAAGCAAGGTTGTTATTCTTTGTTTCAAAAAATTACAGTTTCAGCCGTGTACCCAGTCGTGTTTCAACATGAGCCAGCATTCCAAAAATATTGATGCTACAAAGGCTTGTGTGCTGGATGTCAAGAATGATAAGAGTGAAGATTCAAAAAAGGTTGAGTCCAAAGTTAGGACATTTTCTAGCTCATCTACTGGAGCATCTAGGACAAGGAAGGCATCTATGATATCAATGAGGTCCTTCAAGAAGAATCATGCTCAAATGTATGACTCTGATGAGGATGGTGATGAAAATTAGGTTAATTTCATTAACTCAGGAGGTTGGAGTGGATTGCTTGCTCCATAATTGAAGTTGGTTTGTTTTTTTGTATTGTTTTATTTTTGATGTTTGTGTTGTAATAATTCCCTGAAAAGATTTGTTTCCATCTGGAGTTTTGTGTTTGCTTCCATTAGATTTGTTTGTAGCCTTTTCTAATTTATGTTTCCATTTATGTTTGTTTACATTTACTCTGTTGTCTTTTTGTCAATTTTTTGCTAAAAAGGGGGAGTAAAGTGTTAGGTTATTTGTTGTTTCTGATGTTGGATCAGATGTCATGACTTCATGTCATGTGTGTACTACTGCTTAGGAAGAGTAGTTGTCTTTGTTGTTGTTTGTTGTATGCAACCATTTAGGGGGATCATGTCCTTCTGTTTTGTTGATGCCACTGAGGTGATGTGATGTGCAACCACATGTCCTAACATGGTGTGGTTATGAAGAACCTTGGATGTTCTATGGTAGTTTATTACTCTAATAAGCTGAGTAATATGTGTGGCTTCTGCTGTATGTGTTTCTAATATGTGTGACTTCTGCTATATGCATTACTAATGCATGAACTTGGATAGTTCATGCTTATCTGCCTTGTGCTTTGGGTTTTCCCCTTGAAAGGGATGTGTGAACTAAGGCATTTGAGGTTTGGATGTCAGGTAATTTGGGTTTTCCCCTCCATGAAGAGTATTGGTTATTGGTGACAGGGGGAGAAATGGACATATCTGAGGTTAGTGAGCTGAGATGTTAGACCACATGTCTTGACATGGTTGGAGTTTGAAGGGGTTGTAATCCCTAATGATCTGTAACTGCACGTTGTATCTGATATCTTTCTGATTGCAGGTTTTGTGGTATTCCTCTTCTCCAGAATTATTGTGCAAAGGTTGTTTTAGTCAAAATTTGCCAAAGGGGGAGATTGTAAGTTCTACGAGTTTTGGATTGGCTACATTTTGGTAAAACAACATGCTGTTAGCAAGATGTTGAACCAGATGTTTTTCCATGACAATCAGACATCATGTTCTGCATGATGTTGTGACTTGTTCCAAGACATGTTATACCAGATAGTTAGGGCATGACTATTTTGGTATTTTGAGTGTGATTTTTTAGTATGTTCTAATTCACACATATGAGCTATCCAAGAAAGGATATTTTGGGAACTTCTGTTTTGACGGATGGTGATGGTTTTCTGAAAAAGGATCGTTGAGCCTTTTTAGGAAACTTTCTATTTTGTTCCTATTTTTGTGCAGGAGATTTTGCTTAAGGTTTCAAGCTGATTCTTGATGAATTGTGCCTCAAGAGCCCAAGCCCAAAAGGTTTGAAGGCTATTTAAAGAAGACCTAAACCTAATGCATCTCACAGCTTTCACTTTTGTAAAATAAGGGGAGGTTTTGTAGTGTAAGGTTTTGAGAGTCTCTTGTGTGTTAATTGTATGTCACCCTTGTATCTTTTGATACATTGTGGTAGACTGATTTTGTATTGTTAATTGTCCCCTCTAAAGCTTGTAAGCAAGAGTGTATTATTCTTGGTAGAAGCTTTTAAGAAAAATTAAGTATTGTAGTTGGAAGAGTGTTCTTCCTCTTTTTGGTTTCTCGAGGTATTGTCACAGGGATTGTGACTGATTAGGAAGTGAGGGGGGCATCTCATATCTAGAGGTAGGTAGAAGTTGCACAAGGTAGTGATTAGGCGAGAAGTTGTTAACGGGCAAGTTTAGCTTTGAACTAATGTTATCATAGTGAATTTCCTTCCTGGCTTGGATGCCCCCAGATGTAGGTGATGTTGCACCGAACTAAGTTACCAATTGACTGTGTTATTTATATTTCTGCAATTTATTTTTCAGTCTGGTTTATTTGTTCTTTCAGACAAACGATGTTGTAATATCTGTCTTGACATTATGTTATGATGTGAGGACATTAGTATTAATGTGTGTTACAGTGCCAGAAATTTCAACATGCTTTACGGATATCCTCTCCAACGACTCTATAGTACAGGATCTTCTTGAAGACTCAACGGTTAAAAATGTTACAAAATGTATCAAGATCTTTTGGTGTATCTATCTTTAACGACTCTTGTATTATGGAGTAAAGCAAAGATACTGATTAAGTTATCTCATCCAACGACTAGTCTGCTGCAACTGCTATATAAGTGGCTGAAGGTTCAAACTGAATCTTTAACAAGGATTGACCAGAAGATGGAGTAACAAGATCAGCAATTATCAACTTAATAGTTTATGCAGATTTTCTGTTGTAGGTTGTAATTATAAAATTCTTAAGATTTCTTACACATTGAATATCTTAGAAATCTTAAGAGTTTTAGGTCTTTGTTATGGTTATTTCCCGTACCTCTGATATTAGTATCAAGTACACCCTGTTCTCTATTGTGCTAAACTTGTTTAGCAGTTTAGATCAAGTCTCTCGTCAAGATGCTTGAGCCATGTAAGTCTCTTGCTATGTGCTTGAGCATTGAAAGTCTTAATCAAGTTTTGCGTCTAAGAGTCTCTTTTTGAAAAACTGAAACCACGTGAATATATACATGCAATATACCCTTCTGAAAGAGTTTATAATCATGAAACATTGCCATGTTTGAAGTATTAAAAATGCAAAACGTCGAAATTAGATTTTTCATGAAAATGTGCCACATTGCTTTAGTGGTAACTGGTTACTAGAAATGGTGTAACCGATTACACTTGAAGCGGTATAACAAAAAATTGAAACTTTCATATGTGTAACCGGTTACCAAAAATGGTGTAACCGGTTACACCGAACATTACAACACAAAAAATTCAAATATTCATTTGTGTAATCGATTACCTAAAATGGTGTAACTAGTTACACCTGATATGCTTTTGAAAAATACTTAAAAATTAAGTTCCAAACATGTTCCACATGATGTTAAAATGAATTTATGAACTAAGATGAAATGATTATGATAATTCTGAGCAATTAAGATATATATACTTGAATTGTAAAATATAATCAACCATCTTGATTCTTCCATTGACTTTCCAAAGATTATGATCATTTGAACTTGATTGCTCTAGTCTTCAAGTTTTAACTTCTTTTTGTTAATATTTTTGTCTTCATAAAACTGTAACTAAGGACAAGAAGAAATTTTCTTCACATTCTCCCCTTTTTTGATGATGACAAAACATCCTTTGAGATTTTACTTGTTCATCAATGAGTTGCTGCAATATGTGAGTTTTTGAAATGTTGAGTAGCAACTAGAATCTCCCACTATCTTGTATATCTCCTCCTTGCTTTTGAAATTTAAGGTTTTCTCCCATAAAAGTATTATGACAAAGAACAAATACAATACCTACTATTTCTCCCCCTTTTGACATCATCAAAAAGAAGACAAAGTAGAATAAAGTACAAAGCAATGTGATAATATAGGAAAGATATATTATTCTAATTGAAAATTAATAACACAAAATTAGACACTTATCTCCTTCATAAGGATTTGGTGTCAAAGTTGATATCAATGTTGATGCTTCTTCAAAACATCTTTTTAATCAATGAAACTTTTAGAACTACCATATCATATGGTCTTGTGTCTTGAAGGATCAATCTTTATTTGACAATGCTAGCATATAACCTTCAAGTACTTACAAAAACAATTAGTTACATCTAGGTACCCAATTTTCTTTTGGTCCTTTTGGGTTAGATACCTTCCTCACTCATACATACTCACTATAAGGAATACCATAATTCCTTATGTAGCAAGTGTCGTAACCTGAAATTTGACCTCCCTCTTTTACCTTTTGCATAAGCATGAACATTCGCATCACTGGCATATGCATCCGCACTTTTCTCCATGTGTTTCTTGTTGCAGGATTTTCAGGTTTTTTTGCCCGATTAATCGCATCCTCACGAAGTTATTACATTATCAAAACAAGCTCAAAATAAAGGTTTCCATGTTTACTCATCAAAACAAGAGGTGGAAAATCGAAACCGGGACTTCAGTATCATTTCCCAAGCAAATTTGGGCAAAATTGGCTGAAGTAACCGGTTACCCTGTGGTGAGTACCCCTTACTCTGTACAAAGTTGTAGTTCCTGCTGCATTTTTGGGACAGCACCTTTGCACACTCTTTGGTCTTTGGTTCTACAGTGTTCTAGCAGCAAGTGGAATATTTTAGACATCTCTAGACATTTCAAGACTATCCAAGACATTCCAAGTGCATTTATTCCAATGCTTCACTCTAAATTAAGTGCGCCATGTTCCTTGATTTCCAAGTTTGTGGACCTTTGGATATTGGAGCTCACATTGGGATTGTTACCGAGTTGGTTCTAACTAACCAAGTTAACCGCTTGACTCGGTGAGTCAAGCCTAACTAACTCCTAGCCTAGTTCTTAACCACCCTAAGCTAAGTCCAAACCAAATTCCAAACCTCTCACACTCCATACCAAAAATCTATATAAACACACCTTCACTCACTTTTCAAAGGATCCACAACAATCCACAAACACCACATTCATTCACACAAATTCACACTTTCTTTACTCTCAATTCTCTCACATTCTCTCTGATCTTTCTCTGCTACATCTTCATCTTCATCTCAATTCTCTTCCAAAACCTCACCAAAGCTCAATTTCTACATTGAAGGATAATCACTTTTGCATCGAAAGTGATTATTTCTTGAGCTCAACCTTTATCATCTTGCTATTATACTTGGATTTCTGGAATTCTATTGACTTTTGGATTCATCTCAAGTGTTTACTTCAAGTTTCTTCGGTGATAATTCTCATTTCGGAGTTTTCGTCGCATTTTGCTCGGTTTCGGCACGCTTCGTCAACAAATTGAAGATTCCTCTGGTTTTCTTTGATTTTCTACATCAATAATCCTTTGCAACAATTACCAAGGCACATCTCAGCCTTGTAGGTTGGTGGATCTCACTTTACTCATTGTTTCGATCGTTTTCGCGCGTTTACGATGTAATTTCGATTGTTTTTCGGTTTGATTTGCCATGCATTTGCTTGATATTTGATCTCCATGATTAATGCTTGTAATTTGTGTTAATTGCTCTTACATGATGTAATTTTCATGCACAAGTTCATATCCTAGCATGTGATGGTTGATACAAGTGATTAAGTGCTGAAAATCACTTTTGAAAAGCTGTTTTTGCTGTTATTTTTGCCACTGTCACAGTGGTAACCGGTTACCATGTGGTGAGTAACCGGTTACTCAGTGTATTTTTCACCAAAAAACGCAGTTTTCAAGCAAGTAACCGGTTACCCTGTGGTGAGTAACCGGTTACCACTGTACAAAATGGCCATTTTTTAGTTTTTTCAAGCTTGTTTGACATCCTTTCTTCCTCTAACTTCCATGGATCGTTATGCTTGATATTTGTGGATGTTTTAAGTGTTGTTTAACTTCTGTTTGAAGCATGCTTGTCAACTTTCGATGCTCGATTTTTCATTTATCGATTATTTGCAACTTTGGCTATGTTTGTTCATGAACATCTTGCATTCCATTTGATCACTTGTTAACATGTTATGCAATGCATACTAATTATCATTTGGTACTGTTTTTGCATTTCATTTCTTGCTTTGCATTAAGTTTGTTCTTGATTGAGCAAATTTAATTTTGTATAATCAATAATTCACACCTTTTGCTTTAATGATTTTTCATTCCCTTTGGAAAGTTGTTGGCAAGCTATTTCCCTTTGATTAATTGATCGAAACCATGTTTCGATTAGTTGATCTTCCCTTTCCTCTCTCTAGGATCTCTTTAGAGCTTCTCTTTCAGGATCCCCCGCAGAGTTGAAGTTTTGCACTACGCATTGCACTGGAGCACTGTACAAACTGAAGCTGTTACGCTGTCCATTTCACAACACGCGGGAGCACTGTACAACTTGGAGCTGTTGTGCTATCCGTTTTAACTTCTGCATTACGCCCTGTGTTTTAGAGAAGGAATGAGAAGGGAGAATTCCAACTCTCATTCTGACTACTTCAGGTAGGGGACGAATGACCTTGTGCTTGGCTTAGTCACCTCTATCTCCAGGTGGTAGTGTGCCTTCTTCCCCAGTCGAGTCAATCCTTGATCACTCCTATCTCTTTTAATCTCTTTTTTGATCAATCACCCTTCTTCTTGGTTAAGATCATTGCCCCTTTGGGTAGCAAACTCTCTTTGTTTCAATACCCTGTTCTCTTCTTGCGGTCAGTCATTGCTTCTTGATTCCCTAGAAGAGTCTCATTCCTTTTCATCGGTTAAACACAGTATTCGTGTTACAACCGTATCCCCTGCAGAGCTTGCAACCTTCTCTTGGTTCTTCTCCCTTTGTTTGGTTAACCACTGCCTGTCAGTTAAAACACCAACTTGCCTTTTTTCCAGTTAACCACAGTCTGTCTATTAAAATACTGAGCCTTTCGGGTTGATCACCTTCTCTTGGTTAATCGCCCATTTTTTCAGTTAACCACAGTCTTTCTGTTAAAACACTGAACCTTTTCGGGTTAATCACCTTCTCTTGGTTAATCACCCATTTTTTCCAGTTAACCACAAGCTGTCTGTTAAAATACTGAGCCTTTCGAGTTAATCACCATCTCTTGGTTAATCACTCATTTCCTTCTCGGTTAATCACAGTTCTTCTGTTAAAACCGAATCCCCAGCAGTTAGCAACCTTTTCTTGGTTCGAATACTTGCTCCCTTGGGTTAGTAACCTTCTTTTGGTTCCAATACCCTTTTCGTTGGTCAAGTACTATTTATTCGGTCAGTACCAACATCCCAGGTGGGTCACAACCTTTGCTTGGTTTCACACTCATCCTTTGGGTTACAACCTTCATTTGGTTCTACACCTGCTCTTTTGGTTGACCACAGTCTATCTATTAAAACCTTTTCCACACAGAGTCTTACTCTCTCTCTTCGGTTAACCACTGCTAGTCAGTTAACACACCGAATCCTATATCTCTTGGTATGGACGCCATTCCTTTCGCTTTTTCCCAGCGTGGTCTCCCTTTTTACTCGGGCTTTCCCCAGTAGAGTTCCTTTTTCCCTATCAGAATTTTATATCATTTTCTTCGGTTAATCACTGCTAGTCAGTTAATATACCAAATCATTCTTCTTTTGTTCCCCAGTAGGGTCTACCCTCTGGTCCCCAACACTTTTCTTTGTTCTCTTACTCCCCAGTGGAGTCCCTTCTATTCCTTTTGCTCTTTTGCTTTCTTGGTTTCGACACCAATCCTTTTTGCATCCCCAGCGGATCTTTCTCTTCCTCTTTTGCTCTAGGTTTTGACACCACTTTCCTTTCTTTTGTTTATTTTCCGTCTTAGTTCCACGAACTACGGAAGCTCTGATTCTGCATTCGTTCGAATGTATGATACGTAGGCACGAGATCGCGATGATCTTGGCGAGCACACTTCCACACTTTCATCCTTCCACACTTTCATCCTTCCACCCTCTCTTCTTCCTTTCCCCTTTCTTTTCCCTGGTTCCATGAACTACGGAGCTCTGACTTCCTCATTGCACTATGAGGGTACGTAGGCACGAGGGCCCTAATCCTCCGTGGGCACTCTTCTTCCTTTCTTTCTTCTCTTTTCTCTTCTCTCTCCTTTTCTTTTAGCTAGAAGCCTTTAGATAGATAACCCGTCGAAGCCTAGAAGCAAGCAAAATGGTTCTCGTCGAGTACGACAGATGCGTAAGGTGCTAGTACCTTCCTTTCGCATAACCGACCCCCGTTCCCGTTTCTCTTCCCCTTGGGTTTTATCGATATTTTCCCTGTCCTTTGGGACTAAATATAGTTCGGTGGCGACTCTGTGTTATCTTTTAGTGTACGATTCACTCAAGAATAAACCAGCCATCTTCAGCTGGCGACTCTGCTGGGGAGTCCTTGCGCTTGCAGGTTGGGGTCTCGCCTAGTTTTGTTTGTTTTCTTGCTTGTTTGGGTGTTTATCTTTTGTGCTTTACTTGCTTTACCTTTATGCTTTAGCTTTATGTTTATTTACTGCATTTCTTTACTGCTTTGAATATTCATATGTTGTATATTCTAGATATCTGTTTTTTTTCTGGTGTTGTTGGGATGGGTAGATATTATTGGGCAAAAGTCCTAACACCGGGCTTAGCATACACATAGGCTAGAACGTGGATAGTTGTGAGGCCTGCATTTCGCGCGTTGGGTTACCACGAGAGCCACATCCCAGATCGTGATTCGCTTGAGAATACTTCCGTCCTGTGAGAATTCACTACGGCGGGGGGTTTTCACTCTGAGTCCTATAGTTTGGGTGACCTTTCTAGGGACCACCTTGTTGTGTCTAGATCACACATGTGAGGGGGATGGGTTTTTGCAGGAAAACAAGCCACTTCATACCCTTGTTCTCTCACACACGTCAGATTGTGCTCACACAGTAGACTATGTTGCACCGACACAAAACTATATATAGATATCTGGATTGTTCATATTTGATTGTTCAGACAGTGCGGGCTTCTTATTGTTTGTGTTGCATATCATATCATCATGTAAATTAATTTTTGCATGTGCATTTCCAGGTTTTCGAGGACTTATTCTTTGTTGACATTATCATAGAGATGAGTACTGGTTGTCGAGGCATTTTCAGCTACAATTTTGTGGAGCCTAAGCTGGGTATTTTAAGAGGTCTAGTATCCCGTATGGTTGAAGATAACATAGGTATTTACAGGGATACTTATGGTAATCTATTGTCCATCCTCAACACTGAAGTGAACATCACCGCCATTCATACTCTGGTTCAGTTCTATGATCCGCCATATAGGTGCTTCACATTTCAGGATTATCAGCTAGCACCTACACTCGAGGAGTATGCTTATATTCTGGGGGTTGAGATCAAGAAGCAGGTTCCTTATGTTTACACTAGTGTTGTCCGAAGTTTCCCCTTATTGCTGATGCACTTTGCATTAGTAAGAAGGATGTGGAGGATAATCTCAAGACCAAAGGGAAAGGTATTCGAGGGTTTGCTTCGAATTTCTTGGTTACAAGGCCACTTCTTTTGCTAAGGATGGAAACTGGAAGGCTTTCAACACCGTTCTTGCTTTGCTGATATATGGGATTGTCTTGTTTCCGAACATGGAGGATTTCGTAGATCAGGCTGCCATCAGTATCTTCTTGTCCAAGAACCCTGTTCTGACACTTCTTGCTGATGCCTACCATTCTATTCATTCCAGGAATGTAAATAAGAAGGGAACCATTGTCTGTTGTGCTCTTTGTAGCGAGCGATTTTTGTCGGTGATGCGACCACCTTATCGCTGAGTTTTCCTCACCACAATGGTAGGAGGGGGTGCTACTTTCTGATTTCTTATTTATCCCATGAAGCTGAAAGGGAAAGGGAAGCTATCTAAAACTAACCTTGCACGTGGATGTTTAATTGAACAAACGCTTAAAAGAGATTGGGGGGTCCGGGGTCAGGTTATACAATGGGGAGTTGTCAATTACCCATCCTATATGTGGTTATCCAATGGATGTTAGCTTTAGGTTTCGCTTTGTACTTGATGGTGTTTATCCGTTAATGGGTTGGGAAAGTTTCTTGGGAAATATGAGTGAGTGAGTGAGTTTTTGTTGATGTTCGGGTTTTCCCGATGTTTTTGGTAAGGTACTAGACCTAAGTTTTAATTGATGTGTGAAGGTACTGGACCTAGAGTTTTTTATTAGTATGCTCGCTAAGATTTCGTAATCTTATGCCTACGTATTCCCGTTTAAACGAAACAGGGAAATCAGAGCAATCATAGTTCCTCCTATTCTAAGGTTTATTTGTGTCTTGTTCAAAGCCCAAGATGTTTTGGTGTCTTGTTCAAAGCCCAAGACTGAAGCTAAAAGGTTTATTTGTGTCTTGTTCAAAGCCCAAGATTAAAGCTAAAAGGTTTGACTGAGAGAGAACTTGTCATCTCTAAAGAGGGATTGTTGATTTTTGTGTGCCTTGATCAAAGCTCAAGGTTGAAGCTAAGAGGTTGATTGGCTCCACTGGGGAAATTCTTACCCATAACCTAAGAGGAGGCTAGATAAGACCGACTCAACAAGAGAGGGTATATATTGGTGTCTTGTACAAAGCCCGGGATTGAGGCAAAAAGAGGCTGACTCTTTGGGGATATCATTATACAAAGCCTAAGAGGAGGCTGAAAAAGGTTTTGACTCCGTCGGGGAGGTTTGTATGTGTCTCGTACAAAGCCCAAGATTGAGGCTGAAATGGGAAATTTAACTGACTCTGGTGAGGATATTTTTATGTGTCTTGTACAAAGCCCAAGATTGAGGCTGAAGTGAGTTTGACTCTGCTTGGGAAATCATTCCTCAAAGCCTAAAAGAAGGCTGGGAGGAAATGGCTCTGCCGGGGAAGATATATGTCCCAAGCTTAAGAGATGGAGATTTATGTCTTGTACAAAGCCCAAGATTGAATCTAAAAGGGTTTGACTCGCCAAGAGAGTGCTTTTATCTGTCTTGTACAAAGCCCAGGATTGTGGCTGAACAAGCTGGAGAAATCATTCTACACAGCTTAAGAGAAGGCTACCTCCTGCTAGGGGAAATCATTATACAAAGTCTAAGAGGAGGCTGGAAAAATATTGACTCAACAAGAGAGTCTAAAAAAGTGATTGACTCAACAAGAGAGTCTGAAAAAGGTGATTGACCCAACAAGAGAGTCTGAAAAGTGATTGACTCAACAAGAGAGTCTTGAAAGTTGACTGACCCAACGAGAGAGTCTGAAAAGGTTAGATCCGCTGGGGAGAATCATTGTACAAAGCCCAAGAGGAGGTTGAATTTGCTGAGGAGAGGTCCCTATACAAAGCCTAAGAGGAGGCTATCTTTTTGCTGGGAATTATTGAGATCCCTAGGCAGGTCCAAATGGGGAATCAACTCTTGCTGAGGGTTTACAAAAGAGTTGAGATATCAGATGCCTTGAGGTTCTAATTTGGGATAGTGTTATACTGATGATAAACTAACCCTGGCTTGGGGATTTTTAGGAGAGAGATTGGGTTTTAGAACCCATGGGTTTAACTCTACTAGAGATCGATCCAGAATGATCGGGGTTTCTTCCTATGTTTGTAGGGAACTTGAGAATGTCTTTGGGACTTAATGGGTTTTTAGACTGTCCGAGTCTACTATTGTAGAAGAGTTTTATCTTTTGTTTGATGCCCAATAGGAGGCAGGTGTTTTAAGGGATGAGAATCGACCCTAAATTGGTATGAGATTTGACACTGGAAAGACTGCTCTAACAAAGGATGACTAAGTTATGTCTTATACCTTTAAGAGGTCTTCAGTGTCCTTGTATTAAGCCCAAGAGAAGACATGAGAACTTCTAAGAAGCCGGAGGGTCCTTGTATAAAGCCCAAGAGGAGGCGGGGATGCTTTTAGGAAGCCTGTGGATCCCAAACCAAGAAAAGTTCAAGAAATGTTATTCACCGAGAATAGATCATTTAGTGAAAGTTCTGAGGTTTGAAGAAACTCAAGAGATGCTATTCACCGAGAATAGATCAACTCTGGGGAGTAGAATTTCTTTGACAATTTCTAGGGGTGACAGTCTGAGAAAAGGTTCACGAAGAATACTGCCTTTCTCTTTGTTCCATATTGTTTAAGCCCAAGAGAAGGCAAGACTGTATCTGGAAATCCTATGGGGATCTAGTTTTGTCTATATTTAAGAGTGACCAACATGGCTCTACCTAGTTCTAGAACTAGTTGCCGGAGAAAACTCTAAATAACTATACTAGTATATATACAGTTGATATATGACAAGTATTTAAAAGGATATGAAAGAAGACTTACCGTGCGCAGCTTCCCACAATACAGTTATATTTATATGAAAGCGAGTAAATGAAAGCTGTTAAAACTTACAGGTGAGCAAGCTTCCATGCTGTATTGTTAGTTGTTCAAAGAAATTAAAGAAAGTTTTGATAACAACATATATATATTTGAACCTAAATCAAAAGGGAAGTTGTTTCTGAAAAGATTGTTGGGGCTTATACTCAAGGAGAGGCCCAAAAGTTTAACAGTGATTGCACCGTTGTTTTCGAAATTGCATCGGGACTTATACAACGACTGAGACCCAAAGAGGTTTATTTACAAAAGGGTTGGGTCTTACAACTCAAGGAGAGGCCCAAGGATGTTTTGAAAAATAAAGATGGGACTTACAACACGAGGGGAGACCCAGATGATTTTGTTTTAAAAGGCGACGACCGCGCCGAATTTTTGAAAATATACAGAGGGACTTATACAATGTGAGGCCCAAAATTGTCTATTTATAAAGGGGTTGGATCTTACACTCTATTAGACGCCCATGAGTGTTTTGAAATATTTGATAAGGATCAAAAATTAAAGAAACCCTAATTTCATTTACCTTTTAAAAGTAATCCTTTTAATAAAATGAATAAAATGACAAAAATATCAAATAAGTCTAAATAAACTACTTGTGATTTTTAGTTAAGGTTCGAAAAATGAGGTTTTAATCACAAGATGATTTAGGACTCATTTGATTTTGATTTTCAAGATGAATATTCATTTTTAAAAGGTTTAAAAACAATAAAAATGAATTTATTTACAAAAATATCAACTATATTAAATAACTAATATAAATTGGATTTTTTATGGAATAAAACATTTTAACATTTTTGTGATTTTTTGCAAAAAGAACCAATAAAAAATAATTAAAATTGAGAGAGAAATTAAATTTTCAAATCATTTAAAATAATATGACAAATATTAAAAAAGTGGAAAAAGTGGTAAAAAAAAAAGGGTCTGGGGCGAGGGGGATTCGAACCCCAAACCTCGAAGTCACAGCGCGCGCCTTCTACCACTGGGGTGGTGATACATTCGTGTATCAAAACCACCACATGAATACATAAGGGATGTCTTGTTTTAGGCATGGGCAAGGCAAGGCAAGACCAACTTTTGGGCCAAAAACTTAAAGGTTGTAACTTTCTCATTTCTCCATGGATTGGGACAAAATTTAGGTCTATCCTGCCTAGAATTTCACAAGGAATCCAATGGTGCCCTTGGTTTTTTCAGATGAGGTCCCCATTTTAAAACCCGATGGTGTTTTTGAAATAGGCCTATAATTGCATTTTCTATGCTACCTCATGTTACAGGCAAGAATTACACGGAAATTTGGTTCAAACACAACATGTACAACATGCATGAAAGGTGTATGATAAGTGGACTTTAAAGCAATGCATATTTCAAAGAGTTCAAGTTGTGATGCTTACCTCTTTGGGAGCTTTTTGTGCTATCTGCCAAGTTTCTTGTGCCAGAAGTAATTTGATGCTTTAGACACTCTCAATTAATCCCTTAGGAGCTTCTAGAATGGTCACCACCAGCTGGAATCCTCAGGAACAAGTTTAAGCTCTTTCTTGCAAAAGGGGCAAAAGTGACCAATATGGAAACTCTCTCAAATGGTGTTCCAGATGTGGGGAACCATTTGGGACGGTTCAAGGATGATATTTGAAGTGTGTTTGAGGTTTTATCTGGTTTTGAAAGTGACTGAATCAAGGCATGGCTTGAAAAATGTAAAAAAGTCCACTTTTGAGGTTTTGAGAGGGGACTTTGTGATTTTGGCGTTACAGGTCACATATGAGAGTTTGGACAGCTTAGATATGACATATTGGATGTGCTTGGATTATGAGCTGTGATGAAATTGCTTTCTAACTAAAAAACTCAGAGATACCTTGCAAAAGAAGGCATTTTGGCCTAAAGAGAGGGATTTTGAGGAAAGCATCAGTTTGGGTGCTTTTGTGTACTCAAACTGATCATAATTGAGGCCTATTTATAGTGTGTCAAGTTTGTTTTGGCATCAATAATAAATGGAGGTTGCAGCAGGCCTTTGGCCAATGTTATGCAAAAGGAATCTCAAGTCTCCTCTAGCCATTGACTTGAGATTAGAGCACAGGCTTTGTAGCTTTGGTTCAGAGATAAACTTGGACTGAATTCAGTTGGAATAGGCTCAGTTCATGCCACCTTGGTGCATCCATTGAATGCTTGGAAACAAAATTGGAGTCTTAGCACTTTTTAGCTCTTTTAGGTATGGCATGGCTACTTGTAGATTCTTGGACTTTGGAGACTTGGAGATCCGATCATCCCCCTTGGATTTGATCCTCTAATGTGTCCAAATTGATGACAAGGCTTGGATTATCAGATTTGGACAAATCGAGCAAAATGCACAAATTCTGCCTTGTAAAAACCAGTTCAAGATGCCATGTTCCAAGGGTTGTATCTCTTTTCTCAAATGGAATATGGAGATGATCTGGTACTTGTTGGAATGCCCTCATGGCATACTTCAACTTTGATGTTTACCCCTAGACCTGGTTTGACTTGGATCAAGGTGAAAACTGCCCCTACATTTTGGAAAAAGTAAGGCAGATTCTGACTTAGTGAAAATTTCACTAAGTGTTGGAAAAATGTCATTTTCATGTTTTCAGCCATTTTGATCACTCCATAACTAAAAATCCATGAAGAATTGGAATGAGATGTGGTTGACACTTTTAAAGTATGCCATGAGAGCTACAAATCCAGTTTTGGACCATCCAAAATAGTTGCTTGGATCCCAAGTTACGGTCCTTGGAAGTTGGTACCCTAGCTACTTTGTTCCATAACTTAGAAAAATTCTAAGTTTTTTATGGTTACCCCTTTTACAAGTTAACTCACTTTCTTTGATTTTTCTTGATGAATGGTGATTCAAATCACATATTAACATTGCTTTAGGGTTAAGGAACCATAATTGTGCAAAATTCCAAAAAGTCAAACTTGATTTTGTGCACAGTTGACTTTTTACCGGATGAAATCCAAACTGTGCAATCCTTTGTGAAATCAAGTCCTTGACCAAAATCAAACCTAATGAATACATTCCATAGGTGTTATAGGGTGTATTGAATCATGTCCCAAGGTTTGGGAGTATGTCTTAGTCAAAAGTCAAAGGTACAGTTGACTTTTCCCTCGAAACCCTAATTGTGGTCCTGATGAAATTGAAACTTGTAGATCAAGCTTCTTGGATCAATCCATTGTTAAAAATGGATCAATGTAGTGTATTGGAGACCCTCAAATCATGTCTTGAGGTCTTGGCTCATGTTTTGTCCCAAAAGTCAACTTAAGGGTGAATTAGGTCAAGAAACCCTAATTCTTGATTTTTTGATGAATGCATCCCCTGAGGTTAAATTGACTTGATGATTGGGTCCATGAAATCCCTTGGAGTATCTTGGATTATATTTTGAAACATTAGCTCATGCCCAGAATAAAATTTTCATCTGGAGGCCTTGGTCGACCAAAACCCTAATTTGGTGACACTGGCGATCTTGAAGCTTGATCCACTTGGAATTGTTTGAGATGTTAGACAAGTTGAAAATCATGTCATTTCTTGATTGATCCTTTGTCTAAGTGCTCTGAGAGGGCTTCAAAGCCTAATTCTTGATTGTGGTGAATGCTCAACAATCCTTGAGGAGATTGATGAGGCATGAAGGTACATCCATATTGTGATGATGTCTTGCACAATGATGGGAAATCTTGGTGGTCAAAATTTAGGGTATGACACTCCTCTGCTGTACCGATGGTTTATGTCTCACCTTCCACAAAACGGTCCCTTTGTTGAGAATAAGGGTAATCTCAAGTGGTCTCAACGAATCATGTCTCTTACTGCTGATGATATTTCTTGGTATTCTCGAGTCTTTGACGATATTAAGATCATTCTTCATTATGGGAAATTCTCCAATGTACCTCTCTTGGGTACAAAGGGTGGAATTAACTATAATCCGAGACTTGCCTTCCGACAGTTGGGATATCCTATGGTTGCCAAGCCTGATCCTGAGGTAGTGGAAGAGTTCATCTTTCATGAAGGGGTTGATGACATGGGATTGCTGAAGAGGTTTAGTGCCGCTTGGACTCAGATTCACTCCGAAGGAAGAGCTGATTTGGGTAAGAAGAATTGCGTAGCCACGGAAGCTTACACACTTTGGGTCAAAGAACGCGTCAAAGAGATCTTGTTACCATTTTCTCCCGAGCCTTCCATGAATGCCAAGCCTCCTGAACTTGCCATTATTCCTCCATCGGAATTCGATCAACTCAAGCTGATTATTGAGAAGTTGAAGAAGGAGAATGCTGATCTTCGTCTTAACCTTGATAAAGTCACTTTCGAGAAGGAAAGCCTACAGATTGAGCTCCGCCAGAAGCACGAGCGCATGCTCAAAGAGGTGGAGGTTGAACAGAACAAGCGTAGGAAGGTGGGTGATGGTTTGAAGAGCACCTATGAGGGGCTTGCTTCAAAAAAGAGGCAACTCGCCGATATCTAGTATCAAGTCTACAGAGATGAGTTGAGCTACAAAAAGCAACTTGAAGAGCTTCGAGGGAAGTTATCCGAGTTCAAGACAAAGTGACAAAGTGGCAAAGTTAGCAAAGGACTTTTCTCAATGTCAAGCCCAGCTAGACAAGGTGTTCGGTGAGATTCAGAAGCTGTAGGATCAAGCACATCAGAGCCGAGAGCAGATTAGTCAGCTCAACACAGAGAGTACTCATTGGGAGCATCAAAGCCGTCATCTGCAAAATCTCCTGGATCAGAAAGAGGTCTTTCTTCAGGATATGCTTCAGGGACCCAACCATTCTTTGCTGTGTAACCTCATGAAGGATGCGAAGTATTGGAGTGAGAGGCATGGCCGTCTAGCCAGATTTGCTGAGCATGCATTGGAGGACCTATCTGGGTTGTTGAGGAATGTATATGATGACGTATGGCCACACCAGCTTCATTGGGCTGTTTTCCACTTCTTGTCTGTTTGTAGGGTGGTATTCGATAGGATTCATGCGGATTTTGTTGTAGCCCAAAAGGCAGATATTTGATTTGTACTCGACTTGTACTTCTTTCCTTTATTGTTGAATGAATGAATGAAGTTGCTTGCCAATTTTATCTTTCGCGCCTTTACTTGTATGCTTTATGATTATTGTCAACAAAGATAGGTTTAAGAATTCCTGGAATTTAAAACTTTAGTTTTGCATGCATAGCATACATTCACTTGCACACATATGCACGTCCCTTCATCCGAAACCGTTGCTCATCCTTGTCCGCCTTCTTTGTAGTAAGACGACGACTCGGCATCGGTATTTTACTCGCTCAAACAAATCCAGAATCATGGCTGATTTCGAAGCTGAGAACGCTGCTTATAAGGAAACTCTGGCTTAATTCCAAGGTCGGATGGATCAGTTTCAGACGAACATGGATGTCATTATGGAGCTCCTTCGTGCTCAGAGGGATGTTGTCGTTGCTGCCACTGTTATTGCAACTGCTACTAATGCAACCCTTGTCACTCTTGTTGTGACTACTTCTCCCGTTGTTACAACTACTCCTGCTGTTATTCCTTCTCCTGTTATTATTGAAATGCCAATTGAGCCTGTGAATCAGTCTGTTGTTCATCCGATAAATTCTCAGTCCAGTTTGAACAAGATGCTCGCTAGTTTTCCTTGGGGCATGCCTCCGAATTACACTCCTCAGATTGTAAATAATTGTAGTGCTTTCATACCATATCAGCCTTTTGTTGCGCCCATGCCTAATGGGAATACTGCTGCATACCCATGGGTCATGCCTACTCCAGTCCCACCTCCAGTGGTGAATGATGATCCTGAGAATCTTCAGGGTCAGACTCACCAAACTTCCAGATTGGCTGACATTGAAACCCCTGAGGAAGAAGAGCACGTGTATAGGGGTCCTCCTTTCCAGGTTCTGGTCTTATCTCAAGCTGCTCAAACTGTTGTTCAGAATGTTCATCCTGGGATATTCTATCCTGGGGCATCTTCCTCAGCTGCTGTGATGCCTCCTCCGAATTATCCGTTTGGTGTTCAGATGGGTCAGAATGCTGGTCAAATGGTTAATCTGGGTTTGGTATATCCTTCTCAGTTTTCTACTCCACAAGTGCACACTCCCGCTGCATCTCAGTTGCCAAATCCTCAGATTCTTGTCAGGCCCACTAATCAGAGTAGATCTGCTGACTACAAGTTGTTGGAAGATCGTATCAGAGCTATTGAAGGGTTTTCCGCTTTTGGCATGGAGTCCAAGGATTTATGTTTGGTTTCGAATGTTGTGCTGCCACAGAAATTCAAGATACCTGAGCTGCCAAAGTATAAAGGTCTAAGTTTCCCGCGTAGTCACATCACTATGTACTGCAGGAATATGGCATCCTATATTGATAATGATGAATTGCTAGTTCATTGTTTTCAAGATAGTTTGTCTGGAGCTTCATTGGATTGGTACATGGGTTTGGAACGCAGCAAGATCCGTACTTGGAGGGATCTGTCTGAAGCATTCTTGAAACAAATCAAATACAATCTTGATCTGGCGCCTACTAGATTGCAGTTGCAAAACCAGTCTCAGCGCTCAGCTGAAACATTCAAGGAGTATGCACAAAGATGGCGTGAGATGGCATCTCGTGTGCGACCTGCTCTTTCTGACAACGAGTTAGTTGACATCTTCATGGGAACATTGCAAGGATCCTACTATGAGAAAATGGTGGGTAGTTCTTCATCAAACTTTGCGGACATTGTAACAATTGGTGAACGGATTGAGAATGGTTTGAAGACTGGAAAGATTCCTGGAGCTGCTTCCCAGCAGCCGGCCACTAGAAAGTCTCAGAACAGTCAGTCCAAGAAAAAGGAAGGTGAAGCCAATGCTGTGACAGCTCAAGTTTCTCCTCAGTATCAAGCTCCCATGGCACCCATGCCATATTATCCATATCCGTACATTGCTGCTGCACAATATCAACAACCTCCATATCAGTATCATCCACAACAATCAGTTTAGAATGCTCAGAATCAGCAACAGAATCCACAGAACAGCAAAAGTCAGCAGAATAAAAGTCATCAGAACAATAACAATCAAGGAAACCGTAAGCGTCCGAATTTCGACAGAATTCCGGTGTCATACACTGAATTGTTTCCTTACTTGGTTCACCAAGGGGCAATTGTTCCCAAGCAGATCGCACCTGCAATTCCTCCATTTGGCCCGAAGCATAATCCAAATGCATCATGTGCTTATCACACTGGATACATAGGACATCCGACAGAGGACTGTTTTTGTTTCAAAACCAAAGTTCAGGAACTCATTGATAAGAAGATTCTGGCTTTTGCTGAGGAAGAACCTAACATTCAGAATAATTCATTGCCAGATCATGATGGACCTGTGGTTAGCATGATTAAGGATAATTCAAGGGCCGAATTGATCATGGATACTGACGAGGTAAAGACCCCGATGACTTTGGTTTTCAAGAGATTGAATGAACATGGGTTGTTGAAAGGATTGCATGGTAAATGTCAAATTTGCTACAATAATCCCAACCAGTGTCGAAGGCTGAAGGGTTGTGTCCAGATTTTGATGAACCGAGGTGAAGTCCAATTTTCCAGGTCTAAACCTGTTGAGGAAATTGCTGCTATCGAGCCATTCACCATCGTCTATAGGAAGGTTCCTGTGGAATCCCTTAAACAGAAGAAGGTGCAACCCATCGTTGTTTGCCCGCCAAAGTCATTTCCGTATCAGAGTTCTAAAGAGGTACATTGGAGGTTTGGGTCTACTGTGCTTTCTGGAGACCAAGAGATAAGGTTTGCAGAGTCTGAGATTGTAAATGTTACAGCCGTTGGAGGTATAACTCGTAGTGGACGAGTGTTCGCTCCGAAGGTCACTACAAAGCCTGTTCAAGTTCCAACTGTTGTTCCTCCCAAGGAAACGCCTGTATCTGCAACCTATGTTGTTCAACAAGGGGCATCTGCTATAGTTCCAGTGCCGACTATTCCGTATGAGGATGTTTCAAAGAGCAAAGAGACACTTGATGATCAAGAGTTCTTAAAGTTGATCAAGAAAAGTGACTTTAAGATTGTGGATCAGCTGGGACAAACACCCTCAAGGATCTCAATCTTATCCTTACTCATGAGTTCGCCCACGCACAGATCAGCTTTGTTGAAGGTCTTGAACACTGCCCATGTCATGCAAGATATATCCATCGTCGAGTTCGATGATGTAGTGGCCAATATAACTGCAAGTCGGTATTTGGGTTTTAATGAATCAGAATTACCTCCTGAAGGAAATGCCCACAACAAAGCACTGAACATATCCGTAACCTGTACAGACATCCTCTTATCTCATGTTCTGGTGGACACCGGTTCTTCCCTCAATGTGATGCCTAAGAGCACATTGAGCCAATTACTAGTAGAGGGGAGTGAGATGAGACCGAGCACCTTAGTTGTCAGAGCCTTTGACGGTTCTCGAAGGCAGGTTATTGGGGAAGTGGACTTACCCATCAAGGTTGGGCCGCATTTGTTCACCATTACCTTCCAAGTGATGGATATCAATCTGGCGTACAGTTGCCTATTGGGTCGCCCATGGATTCATGCCGCAGGGGCAGTTACATCCACTTTACATCAGAAATTGAAATTCATGGTCGACGATTAGCTGGTCATCGTCTGTGGTGAAGAAGATCTGATTGTGAGCGAGTTATCATCTTTTCGATACGTCGAGACCGAAGAAGGCATATCTTAGGTGCCATTGCAGTGTCTCGAGTTTGAAGATGTCAGCTCTGCCTCCACTAGTCAAAGTAGATCACCACAAATAACCTTAGCATCTGCTAAGAGTGCTAAAGAGACCATCGAGGGAGGTGCCTTGACAGGCTGGGGGCATGTGATTGATGTGGTTGAGAAGCATAATCATTTTGGATTGGGTTATCGTCCTGGTCGACAATCTAGTTCACATGGTTCAAAGCAGTGCAACTTGACCAAGTTCAATAGCGCGTGTTTTCAAATGGGTGACATCGTGGCAGCCATTGATGCTGCTGGTCCTAGTAATCAGATTTCAAGCTTTGTGCGCAAGTGCCCGTCGGGTTTCAAGCTCAACAATTGGACATCTACCATGATTCTTGTGGTTTTCCCATATAACATGTAATGCATTTTGCTTTCTCATTCCCTCGTCCTCGCCCGAGACGAGTGGATAGCTTGTAAAGAGCCTCACGTTTTTGCAATATTATGTGATCAATAAATAAAAATTTTTTGCATTCAAAATTATGCTCTATTTTCTTTCTTTATTTTACTTTTTTGCAAACAAATGGCAAAAGTTTCTTTTCTTTTCACCTTTCAAAATAGCTCATTCTAAACATATTCATAAACATGCAGAAATAATAAAAGCATTGATAACAACATGGCAAACATCCATTGTAATTCTGGGATTCCAATTAACCAAGCCGAAGAAGATGGTGAGGAAGATTGTGAATTACCGGCTTAGAAATTTTTTTACTACTTAACACATTTTCTAAATCAATTTGACATTTTTCAAATTTCATAATTACTTAGTTTAATTAAACAATTTTAGACTCAAGAGATGAACAATTATTGCATGCTGAATTTTTTATTACGTTTAACTCCACTTGAGTGTTATTAGTCTTTCTTTCTATATTTAAAAAAAATTACTTGAATATTTTCTAGAAAGTTTCAAAAGTTCGTCATGTAATTCATGAAAAGCACTTTGTAATTCATCATAAGATGGAATTTCATCAGTTTTGGAATCACTTACCTCATGTTCTTCATCACTTGAACGATGTGAGACCATCAATGTCTTGTATGCATGATCTTCATATGAAGATGAACTTATTTCATTGTCATCCCATGCTACATATGCTTTATTTTCCTTTATGTGATTCTTGCTTATTTTTCTTCCTTTTCAAGTGTAGGACATTCACTCTTGACATGTCCCCTTTTTCCACATTCAAAACATGTAACTGTCCTTATTGGTGCTTCTTTCTGAATGATCTCCTTTTTCCTTTCTTATCTCAAGAACTTTTCAAACTTTTTGATAAGATCATCGTCGTCATCAGTGGATTCCTCATCTTGATTGCTATCATGAAATTTGACTCTTGTCTTTAATACAACATATTTTAAATCTTTTACTTGTATTTCATGATACTCCAATCTTTCAAGTTCTATTTCATGCTCTTGAATTTTTTCGAACAAGGAAGTGGACATCATGGTAAAAAAAAATCTTCTTTTCTGATATTGTCGTCACCTTTGTTTTCTATTCCCTGGTTAAAGACTTAAGCACTTTAAGATTTAATTCATCGTTAGTAAAAATCTTACCAAGGGCAATCAAGTGATTGGTTAAGTGAAAAAATCTCTTTTGTAGAGCAAGGATTGATTCTCTGGGCTGAATTCTGAATAACTCATATTCTTGACTCAGCATATTTAATCTTGATCTCTTTACTTCAATAGTTCCTTCATGAGTTTCCACCAATGTATCCCATATTTGTTTTTCCGTTGTACATTGAAGGTGCGAAAGAATTCATCCATTCTAAGTGAACTTTAAAGTATGTTGATTGCTTTTTTGTCGTAGAGTACAGTCTTCTTATCATGTTCATTCCATGAACTTTTAATCTTTGTTGTCCCAACACCATTGAAAACACTAGTAGGAACAAACGAACCATTTTGTACATCATCCCATATATCTTCTCCTTGTGCTTCTAGATGAGCCTTCATGCAAATTTTTCATAAATTGAAGTATTCATCACAGAACAATGGAGGCTTGTTATTGCTACCACCATCTCTGAATACCGGGTTTGCGGAAACCATTCTGGATCACAAGAGCAGATTACTTGAATATGCTCTGATACCAATTGTAAGTATATGTACGGTCTCTAGGATGGAGTGAATTAGATTTATTGAACTTTTCTCAATTTGCATCGCTGACACTAGTTTTGTTATTCTTCAGAACTAATATGAAAATAAATATGCTAAAAAATAAATGCAGAAAATAAAGGATACAACGATATATACTGGTTCTTCTCACAATTCGAGAGTACTCTGGTCCCCTCACTCCCTATGAGAGATTTTCCACTATGTTAGATCTTTGTACAAGTCTTCCACCAAGATCTATCCTAAAATCTTATGACATAAGCAACGCAAGAGAAAAAGGAAAACACACCTTTCTTTTTCACTTTCTTGTTTCCAACAATCCTGGACAACAAGGTATACATAAATCTGAGTTTGTAACAGAAGTTATAGCTCTTGAATCAACTAAGTATTAATTGATTTTCTCTTTGTAATTATCATAATCCAAACATATACGCCTAAGTGCTCAGAATTATATGAATGGAACTTTGATGAATATGTATGAATGTTCATGCCGAAAGTTTCATATTTGAAAGTTTAGAAACTTGTTTGGATTATGAGATGTGAAAGTTTTATATCAAAGAATCTCTTTTGAAATATGAAAGTTTTGTATCTAAGAGTCTCTTTTTGAAAAACAGAAACCACATAAATATATACATGCAATATACCCTTCTGAAAGAGTGTATATTCTTGAAACATTGCCATGTTTGAAGTATGAAAAATGCAAAATGTTGGAATTAGATTTTTCATGAAAAAGTGGCACTGCTTTAGTGGTAACCGGTTACCATAAATGGTGTAATCGGTTACATCTGAAGCGGTATAACAAAAATTGAAATTTTCGTATGTGTAACTGGTTACCAGAAATGGTGTAGCCGGTTACACCTGACATTGCAACACAAAAAATTCAAATATTCATCTATGTAACTGGTTACCTGAAATGGTGTAACCGGTTGCACCTGACATGTTTTTAAAAAATACTTAAAAATTAAGTTCAAAACATGTTCCACGTGATGTTAAAATGAATGTATGAACTAAGATGAAGTGATTATGATAATTCTGAGCATTTAAGAGATATATATATATATATATATATATATATATATATATATATATATATATATATATATATATATATATATATATATATACACACACACACACACACACTTGAATTATAAAATATACTCAACCATCTTGATTCTTCCATTGACTTGCAAAAGTTTATGATCATTTGAACTTGATTGGACAAGGAGAACTCTTCATCACAAAAAACACTAAACAAATACTATGATTTAAATACCTTTAAAATAATATAATATAGTTTTATGTACGTGATACAATGTTTTTACATAAAAATACTAAACAAATAAATAGTGTGAAAAACTCGTCTATAATTTTTTGTGTTATGAAGTGACATCATATTAGCATGAGTCGTTGTCATCTCCTTAAATATATTTAAATTAATAATAATCGTAGTATCATCCTATATACAAAAACATATAATGGTATTTTTTTTTATAAATTTAATTTAAATATATAATATAAGAAAATTTGATGTTTTGGAAAATCCTGTAATGCCTTTCATATTCTGCTACCTCATCAAATTGAGGGTATTTTGTGTTCAAAAATTACTTATTCCAACCGATGATGTTTATTTGTTCTATTGCAACTACATGTTTATACAGTTAAGCCATGGTTTGTTCATTTTATGATGTCATGTGCATCTATTTGGTTCCATCTAACTTGACCAATTCAACTTTTTCTCTTTTCTCTTCCCCCAATACAGATGTAATTCACTTTTTCCTTTTCACTTTCCTCTTCTCTCTCTTCTCTCTTCATGTGTTTCTCTGCCCTCTGCATCTTCCTTTCTCTTCTCTGCCTTCTTCTTCTTCCTTCTCGTCTTGGACAACAAAAACTTGTGACTCAACTTCGATTGGTTTGTTAGTTTGTGTTTGGGTCCTTTTCGTTTACCCGTTCTCTTTAACTTTCCTTTTCTAAATCTGTGAATAAACTTCGATTAGTTTGTTGGTTTGTATGGATGCATAGTTTTTCAGATCCAACCTCTTTCTTCATCATTTGGATTTTGCAGGTTAGGGATCTTGGATTTTGAAGCATTGATGACATTTTTTGGAATCTTGAATTTTGGATTTTGGATTTTGGATCTTTCACTTTCAATCTATAGAGCATTGAAGGTTAGGGATGAAGTGGAAATGGCAGTAAAAACTCACTCCGACATGGTTTTGGACTGGACAGGAAGTAAGCTTCTTCTTGCTTTTACCTAAACAACATTTGAATTTAATGTATGTTAAAAATAACATTTCACTTCTTCTTGATGCTCGTCTTTCTGATTTGAGCACGAATATACACGTCTTAATGGCCAACCGTATTCTTTTTGTCTTAACAGTGGAACAAATGTGTGAAAAAGAAGTGGACCTGAGAAAAGGGTCTTAGAGTTGGAGACTAAGTTGAACAAGTTACGCGAATGTGGTACTTTGGCGATAGCATCCTTAGTAATTGCTTATGCAGTATAATAAAGAGATAAGTTGTTTTTCATTTTTTCTTCTTCTCCCATTTAATTTATAAATTAGAAATTATTGTGCTTTAAGATTTTTTCGATCTATCTTCATGCAGCAAAAAGATGAACTTTGAAGGTTCAGGCACTTGATTTATTTGTGATAAGAGTCTATGAATGTTAGATGTTTGATTAAATGTTTATGTATACTTTTGTCAATACTGATATGAAAATACATTAGGTGCACTAAAGCTAGCAAGTGAACTAGGCTATACTTGTCTTTTGCTGAATTTGTTGTCATTGTTGATTGTCTCAAGCATTATGAAATGAAGTGTTTAGTTTCAAATTCAGCGAGACTATAAACCATCATTCCAATCAAGCTTTAGATAATGACACGGTATTAAGGAAAAGGCCATTTAAACTTCTACTGAATGGTCATTTGGTTCGCGTGCTCATCCACACAGATGTTACAAAGTATTTGAATTTTAAAGTTGTAGATGGAAGATTTGTGTATAATAAGGGAAAAGTGTGCAATATTGCGACCTTTCCAAGTTACATGCTTTATGTTGCATGAAAACTTATGGCAGCATATCTTTTTCTATTAATTTTTAGATATACAAAATCCTAGCAACAAATGTTGAAGCATTGAAGTCACCTTTGATGGGTCTGTTTGAAAAGCACTGAGCTTGCAAGTTCTTCATTTATGTCCAAGATTATGAAACAAACGATCCAAAATCTCATGAAGGACTTGATTTGAACCAAGTTACTGCAAGGAAGGTGATTTTGTATGTATCTTCAAGAAGTGTCAACTATTCTAACACCATTCATTACTTTTTTCAATCTATTTTTCTACATTCTTAATGATTTGTCCAAATGCATGAAATATGGATTGGAAGATGATACAATTGACTTTATTGGTCATGCTTTGGCAGTTCATCTTGATGACAATTACTTGGATAAACCAGCCAAGGATTATGTCGACAGAGTTAAGGTATTCATTTGCAAATTATCCTATTTGTTTTTGTACACTGATCTGTTGTGAAAGACTGTCAAAGATGTTACAAAGTATTTGAATTACAAAAAGTTTGTGATGAATCTTTTGTGTTGTACATTTCACCTTACATTTTAGTATTCAGGTACATAAATGCACAACACAAAAGAGTTTGTGATGACTCTTTATGTATTTCAAGTCAAAACAAAAATAATATTTTGATTCAAATACTTTTATATATGAGAACAACTTTACTATTGATTCAAATATATTTATAAATAGTGTCAAAACAAATATAATATTTATATATAGGAAAAAATACATTGTTGATTAAAATATTTATATATAGGTGTTCTGGACTGGACCAATGGCTAGGCATGGCCCAATCCGCTTCTGTTCCCAGAACGGCCCAATTGCCTAAGTCCAATCCATAAAGGGGAAAAAGTTACCTTTCTGCCCCCCCTCCGAGGAAAAGCCATCGACGATCCAAGAGCCTGCAACCCCGGCGAGAAATCGACCGAAGGCTGCGCCATGAACCAGAATCTCATGCTGCCCGAAAACGCGACCATGTTTCCCCGCAAAACCAGCACTCTCCCGGTCACAAGAGAACTCGGAGGGACAAGCAATCACCCCCGGTCAGGACAAAAGGTCGGGCCCGTACAACTTCTCCCCGAAGAAGTCGCCGTCACGAGCGAGCCGTCCGGTCCCCGTCACTAACCAGTTCCAGCAGTGATGATGAGCCTCACGGCCCATTGTCCCAAGAAATCTTGGCAACACGCCTCCCCAAGGGCTTGGAGAAGCCCCTGGCATTGGGCACATACGACGGAACAACCAACCCCGACGAACACATCGAAATCATCGATGCGTTGTTGGATTACTGTGGCGTCCGGGGCGCCATCAAGTGTCGTCTGTTTCCGACCACGCTCCAAAAAGGAGTAATGACTTGGTACAAACAGCTACCAGGAGAGTCTATCACTTCGTGGAAGCAGTTAGGCAGAATGTTTTCTAGGCATTTCACGGCGTCGCACCGCCACCCCCAGACTGAAGCCTCTCTTGGGGCCATCATCCAAGGGAAGGATGAACCTCTCCGGGCATACATCGAGAGGTTTAACAAATAAGCAGTGCAAGTCCCCACTGTAACACCCCAATTCCCATCGCGAATAAATAATACATAAATAAAATCAGAGTAGCTAAAAAATTTATTTTTCCGACAGAAACAAGGATGTCACATTTAAATAAACAAAACATCATCCCTGCTCATAAATTTGATACATAGCATAAAATAGAGTACCCTCAAAGGGGAAACTTTTTCCAACAAAAGGAAAGGTCAATTATGGAGTAAAGCGGAAAGATCCATAACTGACTTGTTTTACAAAATAAACTGTTTTAAACATCAAATTATTCATACAAAATATATCCTACAAATATATACATATATAACATAATCGTTCCCCGACTCCCGTGCTACGTATCAGAGCAGACACCAAGACTTAAGCAAAGACGAAGATCTAACTCTTCCACTTGCCTCCACGCCTCTAAAGCTGACAATCTGCACTATGCCATAAAAAGCATATTCCAGCAGAAGGGTGAGAAATAACAACTATAACAAGATTGCATAATAATATGCCACAACACAAATAAATTCACATATATAATATTTCTCACCACATACATCACATACTAACACATATAGCATGTCACCAATACATAACATATTCCTAACAATCCAACCACATAGCATATAACGATTATACCAATATATTCACATTTCACACATAATGCACACCACAGTTATGACCTATGAAAACACACCACGACATCACATATCATATGTTTATACACATAACATATTACTCACAACCAATGCATAATAATTCACCAAAGCTATCACAAGCTCACACATAATCAATCCATTCATGATTTATGCAAATGCACAGAGACCGACACAACGACTCTATGCAATGCATATGCGGTACCGACTCAATCATCTCAAGTTCACTCAGGAACTCTGCTGGAACCATCGCTCGTTACATCACTGTAACTCCCCGTCGGGCATACGATGTTCCCCCATTGCTCACACCCCACATAGGCACACAATGTTTATGGATCGCTCGCACCCCACCCGGGCACACGACCCGATCGCTCACACCCCACACGCGGGCACACGATCCGATTGCTCACACCTCACCTAGGAACACAATCCGATTGCTCACACCTCACCTAGGCACACAATCGTTTGTAATCATCGCTCACACCTCACATAGGCACACGACGATACAAGGGATTCTCTTTAGAATCGCTCCACACAAGAATGTACTTCATTATGCTACACATGCAAAATGACTCAAGACATTCTTGAAATGCATACATATTCACGATATATTCATGCATTCATCTCATACAATCACAATTCAACCATATGAATTAATCAACATCATCACACTCATGCATTGCAAACCAATTCAAACAATGCATTTCAAACCATAAAGGCCACCAAATAACACACATTGAATTTCACATAAACAATGCATATCATCACAAACCACGACCATCATACAATCACAATTACTTCCACAAGGGATTCACACCATAAAGGCTACCCACAACACATCATAACAACATACATTGATATTCAATTGAACAATGTATTTTACCACACAACAACATCATTATCACATGCATCAACATCATATAGATAGCACAAAAGACCCACATTTGTATGACGATGACATATCACGTCGAACACCAACAAACACAACAAAACCTACAAAACCACTAATCATCCCCTACCAAATATTCTTAGCTAACACATGGTATCACATCACCATTTAATAGCATATCAGGTTATCTATCTATGGCCTCAAGTCCCACATCAATCGGACTCGCGATTCGGGAGTTATGGTGGAAACATAAACCGCACTTTTCACACATACATCACTTTTCCATATTTTCTTATCAATCCATGGCTTAAACATATGATCCTATTCCACTATCCAAAAGATAATTGAAAGAGCTTTCCAACGCATCCGACCGTGCCTCAATCCGATTTACGGATCAAAAGTTATGAATTTTTGAAAATAATATTTTTCTGAAACTTACAGTGGTAACCGGTTAGCAGATATGCTGTAACCGGTTACTGGCTAGAAAACAGCCCAGAAACGTCATTTTTCAAAGGGTAACTGGTTATCACATATGCTGTAACCGGTTACTGCGTACCAGAACCCAAAAAATCACATTTTTCTTCATTCTAAACCATTCTAACACATACCTAAACATATTAGGACATCAAAACAATTATGATAGGTTCAAACCACACCTAACCCGACTATACTACACGATTTATACCGAGTTTCAACCGTGAAAACATCAATTTCTATCAATTATTCACAATTCCAACCAATTGGAAAACATATATTTTTCATCCAAACATTCAAACAAAACATACATATACATATACAAGCATGATATAATCGAAACTTCTCACCCTTACCCGATTATTCGCGCTTGAAACGGAGTTATGTCAATTTTCCTCTTTTTCCTCTTCTCCCTTTCTTTCCTCTCTTTTCTCTTCTCTTCTCTTTCTCTTCTTCTTCTTTCTTTTCTCTCTTTTTCTCTCTCTCTTTCTATTTATATAAAACATAAAACTTACCCAAACAAAATACCAAAATACCCCTCAGCTCAATTATCTCCTAAACGCTCTCAAAATGCGATAAAACATAAACAATGATGAAAAATAACATTTTGGCAAATAAAAGTCAATAATAAAATAATATAAAACCAAAACCAATTAAATCTACTCTATTAAATAAGTCTAACAAAACTGGGGCGTTACACCCACCACTGACGACATGAAAAAAATTCTGCTCGAACAGGGACTCCGCCCACACTCAGAGTTTTCCAAAGCTGTCGGCCTCGCACCTCCGAGGAACCTAGATGCCTTCCTCCTCAAGGCGCAGTCGTACATCCAGTACGAGGAAAAGGAAGCGGCCAAATCCGCCCGAGCCTCACGCCACCAGGAGAACGCCCGGGCCTCCAAAGGGAAAGAGCCCTCGACATCTCATAGAGGGGAAAGGAAGCGCAAAGACCGTCCTCGGGACTCCCGGGAGAGCAAGGGACCTTCCGGGCGATTTCATGACTACACCCCCCTGACCGTCTCCAGGGAAAAGATACTGTCCGAATGCGCGAATTCGGAATTCAAACAAGCAGGGGTCCGCTTCCCCAAACAAATACCGGCCAAGCCCAACGCCGACAAATCAAAGTACTATCGTTTCCATAAGAGTCATGGCCACACCACCGAAGATTGCATCCATTTGTAGGATGCTATCGAAATACTGATCAGGGATGGCCACCTGAAACAGTTCACGAAAAAGAAAGATGCTCCCCGGCAAGACGCCCAGGAGTCAAAGAAGGTAGAGGAAGAGGTGCCTTCCCCGGAAGAGGCCAACATCCAAGTCTCCATGTCCGTATCGCGACCATAAGACTTCTATGTCCCAGATGAGCTCAGCGCTCCTGCCTACTTCGCGGCCCACAGCCCGTGGGAGACGTTCCCCTCCACTATGGTCATCTCGGGGGGAGGCTTCAATAAAGTCACAGTGGGCTCCGTGAAGAGGAAATTCAAGCACCTGATCAACACAAGCTCTAGCAAGGTGACCACACTCGATCAAGCCCAGAAGGGCTCTATCCCCATCTCCTTCTATCGGGAAGAGCTCCTCGGAGGATCCCCAAACTCAAGCATCCCCCTGCTGATCAGAGCTCGGATGGCGAACTTCGACGTTCGCAGGATTCTCATCGACCAAGGCAGCTCGATCGACATTATGTACTCCCAGCTGTTTTCAACGCTCCATCTAGACGAATCACACCTCACTCCCTATGTGGGTTCTGACTTGCAAGGATTCAATGGGTCAGTAACCAAACCCTGGGGATACGTCAAACTGATCATAACTTTTGGATCAGCGGAGATGGCTAGATCCGTTAAAGTACAGTTTCTGGTAATCGATTGCCCGTCTCTGTACCAGTACATCTTCGGAAGACCAACCTTGGCCGAGTTGGTAGTTGTGCCTTCGACCGTCCATCTCAAGATGAAGTACTACACTTCAAAGGGGATGCTCACCACCCTCAACGGCGACATCGAAGCCACACGACGATGCATCGAAGCAGCCACGAAGGGACTCAACGCCATCGCGTCCAAGCAAAGGTATCTAACAAGCCAGCCTTGCCCACCAGCTCCGACGAAGCCAAGCCGCTACCTCAGGTCGACACCATCGACCTCGACAGCCGCTTCCCCAAAGAGGACCAGAAGGAGGACCAAGCAGCCTCGAGTAGCTCGTCTGCCCCGACTAGAAGCAGCTCTCATCCGACGCGTCCCATCCTGGATGGCAACTTCAAGCTCGTCTTGTTTGGTGACGACCCCCAGCGGGGAGTAAAAATTAGAGCGGATCTCCCCGACATTGCAAGGAGGCAACTCAAAGCCTGCCTCCGTGAGAACGCTGATCTGTTCGCCTGGAGCACCGCCGAGATGCCCGGCTTGGACCCATCCGTCGCTTGCCATCAACTCACGATTGACCCAGCCGTCAAAGCAATAGCACAACGTAGGAGAAAACAGTCTCCGAAGAAAACGGAGGCTACAGAAAAAAGTTGTAAAAGACCTCCTCGAGGCAAAATTTATCTCGGAAGCCAAGTACACCACTTGGTTGTCCAACGTTGTACTTGTAAAAAAATCTAATGGCAAATGGCGAATGTGTATTGACTATACCGATCTTAACAAGGCATGCCCGAAGGATGCCTACCCCCTCCCCAATATTGATAAACTTGTTGATAACTCTGCCAGTTTTAAACTATTATCATTCATGGATGCCTATTCGGGCTATAATCAAATACCGATGGCAGTGAGTGATAAAAAATACACGGCCTTCATGACCAAATCGGGCAACTATTACTACAACGTAATGCCCTTCGGCCTGAAGAACGCCGTCGCGACCTATCAGAGGATGATGAACAAGGTCTTCCGGGGAGAGATAGGCGACATGCTCGAAGTCTATATGGACGATATGATCGTAAAATCCCGTGAGGAAACTGATCATACCGCCCATTTAATAAAGGTCTTCAAACAGGCCAGGAAATACCAGATGCGTTTCAACCCGGAGAAGTGCACGTTTGGTGTGCGGGCAGGCAAATTCCTCGGCTTCTACCTAACAGGACGAGGAATCGAGGCCAACCCCGATAAGTGCCAGGCATTCTACGAGTTTCCAACGCCCAAATCGAAGAAATCCATCCAGTCCCTCAACGGGATGCTCGCGTCTTTATCCCGTTTCGTGGCCAAATTTGCCCAGCACGCCCTACCCTTCTTCAAACTCCTCCGCAAGGAGGCAGCGTTCGAATGGACGGAGGAATCGACCAGGCTCTCCTCCATCTGAAATGGGAACTCTCGGAGCCACCAGTCCTCTCTCGCCCGGACAACGGCGAGACTCTGTATCTGTATCTCGCCATAGCCACCGAGGCAGTGAGCGCCGCTTTTATCCGCGAAACACCTGATGAGCAAAAGCCCATATATTTCACGAGCAAAGCACTGCAGGGACCAGAGCTGAGATACCAATAGATAGAAAAAGTGGCACTGGCCCTCATCAATGCAGCTAGAAGATTGAGACACTACTTCCTGGCCCACACGATCGTAGTCTGGACAGATCAACCCGTAAAGCAGTTGCTAGGACGACCAAACATGGCCGGAAGAATTCTTAAATGGTCGCTAGAGCTGTCCGAATTCGACATTCAGTATGAAAGCAGAAAAACCCTCAAGGCCCCGGCTTTGGATGACTTCGTCGCAGAAATGACGTTTGCAGATTCCCCAACCTGCGGGGCACGCAAATGGACCATTTTTATAGACGGGGCATCCAGCTCGGCGGGAAGCGGGACAGGCATCATAGTGGAGAACGACGAGGGAATTATCGTAGAAGTATCACTTACCCTATCCTTCCCCACCTCTAACAACCAGGGTGAGTACGAAGCCTTCCTCGTCGGCTTACGCCTAGCCGAAGTGAAGATGCGAGAAAGACACAAGAAAGTGGGGGTTTGAATTGTGTATTCACTCTTTTGTAACTATTCGCTTCTTATCGTTAAGGTACTTAAGATAACATCGGAGTTCGTTGAGAGACTCTGACCTGCGAAGAACATTTAGACTTGGCAATGCATAATGCATGAGAACCAATAAGAGTCTGAACAACATATGCAACATTCAGAACTTGCAGAGCGGAAGCTTATCAGAGTTAAGCTGCAAGGTTCTGACTTGCTTATGTAGGGTTCTGATACTCAATACAGAAACATAAATAAACTCATAAAGCATAGCAAGAGTAAAGAACACAATATATATCCTGGTTCACCACAAGGCTAATCCAGTCCACCCTCCTCAGGTGATTTCGGCTTGAACACAAGGTCTTAATCCACTATAATCAATCTCGATTACAGATGCATGGGCAACATCCAGTGACTAACAATTTGCACAACCGCAGCTGTGACTAACCCACAATGAACCGTTCAGGGATTCAAATTAATGAATATAACAAACATTGACCTGCAGGTTCCAATCTTGCAAGATCTACTGCTAGGATTTCACAGCTAGACGTTCAGGGATTCATCGCAATGAATATAACGCCTACTGACCCTATTTCAGGATTTACCACAATGACACCCAGCCATTGTCTTCTCGAGTCTCCGGTCACACTGACCATTCAAGGAATCATAATTCACCAGGAATTAGTTCAACAAGAGATTACAATAATGCTTCTTGTCGCTCCTGGGATTTTCATCCAGGTACAAACGCGAGAGTGGCGCGGAAAAAACAGAGTCGTCAGCCGTGTAAATTTATCCCAAGAGAGGGAAAGGGAACACCGCATAAACCTTAGGAAGAGGGAAAGGAATGGTCATCGCAACCATAACCTGGGTTCGGGAGTCGGTTACGCGAGGGGAAGGTGCTAGCACCCCACGCGTCCATCGTACTCGATGGGATCCACGCTTGTTGTCTATTCTAAGGGTGAGTCATACTATCATCTAGGGTTGTACTAAGACGGGGAAGGAAAGACAAAGACCGACTCGGTAGGACATCGACGTCCTAGGCCTACATACCCCCTTTGTGCAATGGGGAATTCAGAGTCAACGTAGTTCGGACCAGGTTCTTTTTGTGTTTTTTATGAGCGACGTTAAGTTCGTGTCCGGCAGTTAGGGTCGATGCCTGTTTGCGACTCAGACGGAAAGTAACGTGCCCTTTTCGAAAATAGCCTTTAAGTTGAAGGTCCCGAAGGACAAAAAGGTTTGAAGTTGGTTTGTGTTTTTTAGGACAGAAGTGACTTAAGTTAGTTCCTAAGCTGCATTGCACCAAAGTCTAGGGCACAGGGGCGAATACTTAACGCATCGTCCCAAGACAGGACGCTCGCTAAGCACTCTAGAAAGATGAGAGGAAGCCCCTCATTTCTCATTCCCCATACTTAAGGCTCGTGCGCAATACACCTTACTCTTATTAAGTGTTTTAAAGAAATTTGAGATGAGGAGAGAGAAGACACAAGGGCAACTCTAAAGGGAAACTAATGGTCCTAATGTTATCATGCATGGGTGACCTACGGTTAGTGAGGCTTGAAGATGACCTAAACCCTAAAGAATAAAAATAGGAGAGAAGAAAAGGTGAGGGTAACCATGGATACTTATCCATACCCTCAAGGAACTTACCTTGATCCTGCATAGAAGGTTAGTAAGAAACATACGTGAATAAGAGCAATGAGGTGAATAAAAATCAACCAACGGCAAACAACGATAATAATAAACCAAACATGAATCAAAGAAACAAAGAGACAGCCCCCAAAGCAAATGGCACAAGTGCCTTTCAAACAAGGTAATTATATAAGGTCAAAGGTGCGCCTGCAAGAAAATCTCAATTGAAAACAAACCCAATAATTAGAAAAATGATTCCTAAAATTCTCAAATTAATCCTAAGGGATCCTCAACCAGAGGCAAACAATATATAAAAAATCCCTGCAAAAATTCAAAGCGTTAGCCACTCAATAATCACACGAAGGTCAAATAAGGGAGAGGGTTCAACGTGCCAAAGAGAAGGACCTAAATGCAATGTGAAATAAAATTAAAAATACAAGAAAAATATTTTTAAGCACTTTAGAATGTTAGTGAATGAATGCAAAAAGAACGAGTGAAAAATGTTTTATAGATGAGGAGAATGAAAATAAATAAATTTATGCGTGCATGAGATGTGTGATTAAAAAGAAGTTCAATGAAACAATTAATTTTAAATGATAAAATAAAATAAAAACAAAAAATAAAATTTGTAAAAATTTCATAATATAATAAAGATGATATATTAATTTTTTTTAGGATTTTTAAATGCTATTTACTATTTTAAGAGATTAAATATGAAGATTGTAATTGAAAATAAAAATAAAATAGAAAACGGGCTGGGGGTGTGTTAAGTAGGAAAATGAAGAGGGAATTGAATTGGGCCAAGAGATGGGGGGTGTGAGTAGCGAGGGCCCAAGGGATGAGTCCGTCAGAAAAAAAAAAGAAAAAAAACCTGGGGGGTGCGCATAGTAGGGGAATTACGTTGGAAATGTGGTGGGCTGAAAGGTGGGGGTGCATATAGCAACCCAGCCCACTTAATGATCAGAAAAAAAAGAAAAAAGGAGGAGGACTTACCGTATGCCCACCACGTGCAGGGCGCGTGCATTTTTAATGCGCTGGCACGAGGAGGATCGTCTGATCCATCAGACGGCTCATGGCTTGGTCAACCAAACAAAAGTAATCAGAATAAAAAAAAACAATTGGAGGAGTATGGTAGCAACGGTGGGGTGATATCCATGGGATCATCAATTAAATTTCAGAAAAAAAAATAAAATAAAAACACATGGCACGACCTGGACCGTTGGATTGGGAGAATCAACGGCTAGGACTTCATCTCCTTCCTTGGACCGTCCCGCCGGACTGGTTTTCCGGCCACCACCGGAGTTAGGGTTCCGGCCCCCTACTTCGGTCACCTGCAATAAAAATGGGACCAAAACGTGCGTACGAATACACTACCCCACCTAGAATAATTCAAGGAATCCAAATATGGCATCCAAATTTGTAAAAAACCAATGAATAATCTAAAACGAACGAAACAAGGTTAGTGCACGAAACTTTAAACGCACGGTATGGGCAATATACACATCTATATTCAAAACAAAATATATTAGCATGATCAGTGACCATCACACAACGTTATGCATGTCAAAAAACCGAGTTCTATGATCGCAAAAAAATACACTAACCTGAAGCTAAGCACTGCGTATCCTTGCTCTTTTCCCCAAAAGATGGTTGTTTTCTGCTCTGTGGATCACAAGAATGAAGTTTGTGGAAGAAGTTTTTGATGATACCTCCTGAGTCGTGAGCTTTGATGAAGAATCCTCCTTTAGGTTTTTCTTGAGATCACCTCTAATTTCACGTGCATGTATCTTCAACCCTAGCATGAATTGGCTTATAAAGACTAGGGTTTTCTCTTCTGATGGTGAGTTGGGCCTGAATAATCCATGGTTAATTATTTTTGAATTATTTCATTTATTATTGGATTTTAACTAAATAAATCCAATAAAAATAAAATAAAATGAGGAAAAACCAAATATATGCTCTTTGGGTCGTGCATGGCTTTATGTTTATGTTTGGTTTAAGAAACTTATGGCCCATTTGTCAAAATTTGGATTTTAGGCATAGTTTGCTTTGTGCACCTCCTCAAAATTGCCCAACTTTGACTAAGCATAACTCCTCCAATTTTTAGCTCCTCAATGCAAATTAATACTTTTTAGAAACCTCAAGATGTCCTCTAACCAACCTTTTTTGTCCCATGTCCATTTGATCTTCCATGTTCAAGTTATGAGCTTTTGAAGAAGGTTGACTTTTGTTGACTTTCAAAATGACCTATAATGTCTTAGCTCATATCTTCCAAATGAAGCATTTCTGGCCTTGGCTTGTGAGACACAAAGTTGTAGGGAATTAAATTTCCTTCAAGATGGGCTTTGGTTGAGGAATTTTTGATGAAGTATGTGGAAGTTAGGCCTGGTCAAAGTACAGTTGACTTTTCCTACAAAAACCCTAATTTAGTAACTCCTGTTTCTTGATTATTCTGAGGTTTCCCTGATGAATTGTGATCAACCCTTGATCAAATGATGAATTTCACCCCATAATCTTGATGTTGACCAAAAATCTTGAGGTTTGACTTTGTGTTGACCACAGTTGACTTTTTGACCAAGTTAACTGATTCTCAATCCATTGGCCAATTGAACTTCTCCTGAATCAAACTGATGGCCAATCTTCCACTCCTAGGTACTCAGGGACCCAAGGAAAACCATGGAATCAAGTCTTGCCCAAAAAATCAGAAATAAACTGACTTTATAGCGAACCCTAGTTTTGGTACCCTCAGTCTAGGAGGAAATAGCACAGTCTCCAAATTTAAATTCCTCTGAATATAATGTGTATCCTCTCCAACAAAGATAAGATATGCCATTTGTTGATGATAAAAACCCAAAGAGCTTGCCCATTGGAGCAATAAACCCAAGAATTTCAAAACCCTAATTCATGCACTAGTTAAGAGGGAGTAATCCACTTGAGATCCCTTGCCACCTGTGAACCCTTGATGATGTGATGGACCAGATATGACCTTCCTGGATTGCCTCAGGCACCTTGACCCCATGCTAATGATATGCATACATGATAATGAAATGAAACATAAGCCAGTTAGTAAAAAGTAAGGAGGGCAAATTTTGGGGTGCAACAGCTGCCCCTATTCAATCCACTTGGTCCTGAGTGGTATGATAGCAACGGCTCTTAGACATTCCAGGATACACGGGGATTGAATACTGAAAGAACCCCAGAAATTTGCTAGTGATGAGAACAATGAGACGGAGCGTGCTGGAAAAAGGGAATATGACCTCAATCATGTCCACAAGAAAACGAATACGACCTCAATCGTCCGCAAAGGAAGACTGACCTCAATCACTCCCACAAATAAACACGAATACGACCTCAATCGCACCCACAAAACGAATACAACCTCAATTATACCCGCAAGGGAAGACTGACCTCAATCACTCCCACAAATAAAATACGAATACGACCTCAATCGCACCCACAAAACGAACACAACCTCAATTATACCTGCAAAGGAAGACTGACCTCAATCACTCCCACAAATAAAATACGAACACGACCTCAATCGCACCCATAAAACGAATACAACCTCAATCATACCCGCAGAGGAAGACTGACCTCAATCACTCCCACAGATAAAATACGAATACGACCTCAATCGCACCCACAAAACGAACACAACCTCAATTATACCCGCAAAGGAAGACTGACCTCAATCACTCCCACAAATAAAATACGAACACGACCTCAATCGCACCCATAAAACGAATACAACCTCAATCATACCCGTAGAGGAAGACTGACCTCAATCACTCCCACAGATAAAATACGAATACGACCTCAATCGCACCCACAAAACGAACACAACCTCAATTATACCCGCGAAGGAAGACTGACCTCAATCACTCCCACAAATAAAATACGAATACGACCTCCATCGCACCCACAAAACGAATACAACCTCAATTATACCCACGAAGGAAGACTGACCTCAATCACTCCCATAAATAAAATACGAATACGACCTCAATCGCACCCACAAAACGAACACAGCCTCAATTGCACCCGCAACGGAAGACTGACCTTAATCACTCCCATAAATAAAATACGAACACGACCTCAATCGCACCCACAAAACGAATACAACCTCAATTATACCCGCGAAGGAAGACTGACCTCAATCACTCCCACAAATAAAATACGAATACGACCTCCATCGCACCCACAAAACGAATACAACCTCAATTATACCCGCGAAGGAAGACTGACCTCAATCACTCCCACAAATAAAATACGAATACGACCTCAATCGCACCCACAAAATGAACACAACCTCAATTGCACCCGCAACGGAAGACTGACCTCAATCACTCCCATAAATAAAATACGAACACGACCTCAATCGCACCCACAAAACGAATACAACCTCAATTATACCCGCGAAGGAAGACTGTCCTCAATCACTCCCACAAATAAAATACGAATACGACCTCCATCCACCCACAAAACGAATACAACCTCAATTATACCCGCGAAGGAAGACTGACCTCAATCACTCCCATAAATAAAATACGAATACGACCTCAATCGCACCCACAAAACAAACACAACCTCAATTGCACCCGCAACGGAAGACTGACCTCAATCACTCCCATAAATAAAATACGAATACGACCTCAATCGCACCCACAAAACGAATACAACCTCAATTATACCCGCAAAGGAAGACTGACCTCAATCACTCTACCCACAAAGAAAATAAGAATACGACCTCAATCGCACCCACAAAACGAATACAACCTCAATTATACCCGCAAAGGAAGACTGACCTCAATCACTCTACCCACAAAGAAAATAAGAATACGACCTCAATCGCACCACATAACGAATACAACCTCAATTATACCCGCAAAGAAAGACTGACCTCAATCACTCTACCCACAAAGAAAATAAGAATACGACCTCAATCGCACCACAAAACGAATACAACCTCAATTATACCCGCAAAGAAAGACTGACCTCAATCACTCTACCCACAAAGAAAATAAGAATACGACCTCAATCGCACCACAAAACGAATACAACCTCAATTATACCCGCAAAGAAAGACTGACCTCAATCACTCTACCCACAAAGAAAATAAGAATACAGCCTCAATCGCACCCACAAAACGAATACAACCTCAATTATACCCGCAAAGAAAGACTGACCTCAATCACTCTACCCACAAAGAAAATACGAATACGACCTCAATCGTACCCACAAAGGATAACCAACATAAAGTGGACTTCACTGGGGATAACGTGAAGCAAGACTCACAAAGGAAAAAGGCCAAAATGAGGCAAACAAAGACAAACTTCTAACGGACTCCTGATCCACAGATAAGATGACTCCGTTGGGGAAGGTGAAGTCTAAATAAAAGACTCTGCCGGGGAGCACAAGTATGAGGAACGCGTCCCTCCAAAACTTCCTGAGTGATGCTACCTCCTGCTGGCAAAGAAGGTATCAAACCTGGCTTATGCTTCGAATGCAAATGAAAATGCCATGTTTTTGAGGATGCGATGCAAATGCTTATGATATGCAAAGGGGTCCCTCCAGCAAAATAAATGTCGGAGAGGAAATACTAATTCAACTGATGACAAAAATAAATTGTCCTCTGAATCCACGGACTCTGCTGAGACGGATCACTCCGACCGAATCTTTGGATCAACAACTTCTGTTGGGGATGAAATTCCAAAAGAACATCTGCTCTACTGGGGATTATACGTAACTCTTTGAAAGGGGAGGCCGCGGCCTGAATCAGAAGAGTGCCAGATATCACTTGGATTTAAAACCTACTAGGGATGTCAACCCCTGTTGGACAAACTGTTGCGAGGATCACTACCAAACTCTGCTTGGGGGAACGGTAAGTGCTGACACCCACCCTGCTAGCGGATAACATCAAGCTTACTTATCTGTTGAGGATTAGATTGCACCGTCGCTGCTGAGAAAAACATTTCCTGAAGCGTTCAGACTCTGTGGGGAAATATGTCTTAATCCGGAGAAAATACTTCTCAAGTCTCCTGCTGGGGGAGGTCTGCTCTGCTGAGGAGAGTGCAATCTCAATGCTGGGGAGAGCAAGCTGCTGGGGAAGTATGATCCTGTTGCCCTTCAATCCTGACTTGTTTCTAAGGTCATAGACGGCCCTTTGAACTTTCCACTTGCCCCAGACCACCAGGTCTAATGGAAGAAATCACCTCAGGAGGATTTTACAGAAGACCGGGCGTTTGCACTGCCCCAGGGTCTTCAAACTCTTGGAGAGATTTATCATATCTCGACATAACTGCCCCAGTCTTCATAATCCATGAAGTACACTACTTCGAAAGGGATTTGTAATGACCTGAAATACTCTGCCTCAGTATTTTGTACCTTGGAGAGGTTCTTCCAATTAACCATTTTCAGGAGTGGACAACTTTCATGCTCTATGAGCTTTGAAGTGACTTTGCCCCTGATCCTAGAATGAATGCCCCATAATAACTGAATTCCAGAGGGACTTCTCGACGTGACTGCCCCAGATTGGCTACATCTTAACACGAATTACTGGGAGAGCACACTCTACACTGAGTCTCTTGGCAGCATGCCCTTTTGATATGATTGTCTTTCAGAATTTTCAAGCATCCCAATTTGGCAGGATCAAGCTTCTTGACTGACTTTCACTGTGTAAGCTACATTGATGCTTAGGCACATGTATGCAAACAGAACGAGTTATCTATGAGAATTCTAATGCAACACTCATGTTAACCTTAAAGTTTTTATTGAAAATGCGTCGCCCAACCTCGTGAACGAAACGCTAGCTGGGACGCGACCTTGATTTTTGAATAGCAAAACCATGTGCACATGCAATACCAACAAATCTTATTAGCACAACTCATAGGAGTCAGGAACGCTGCCCTGTTGAAGTACGCCTTCGGAATAAACCCTGTTTCAATTAGGACTTTAGAGGGTTGTAACGTGGTCTGGTTCACGGTTTCAGAAAAAGGATTTATGGCTCAAAGTTTATCGGTGCCCACCCACTCTTCGTGATGTTCTCTAGTCCTATGTTCAGTTAATCTGACCCAAACGCTCATTTCTCGAAAGATTTATGATCTTCAAGGAACCTATGCCACTAATGGTTTGACCCCTAAGGAGGTTTTGGAGTGACAGTCATCCCTTTTATCTTTTGTGTCTGTAATCACACGAATTTGTTCTTATCGGGGATTTTCTTTTGTAACGATTTTCGCTTTTTCTTTCTTTTGCTTTTTCGATCCCTAATTTTTTTGGACTGACTCTTTTGAGTTTTTTCGATTTTGAAGTCCAGCGGGATGCCCTAACTTTTGCCTAAGTCAAGTTTCGACTTAGCGGGCTTTCTCTTTTTATTCCCCTTTTGAACAAAGTGTGTGACACTGGTCGTCTTTCTTGCTTGAAAGGATTGTGACTGCCTCACTCCTTAGTTGTTGACGGATAACCATCGGGGTTTCATATCTCTTGCACACTCTCCTTGGAATTTTGAGCGCTCGGTCAAGCTAACTGACGCCTACCCTGCCCCTGGGTTAAATATGAGGGTTTTTTCGTACGAAAGAAAACTCCTACTCCGAGGCTCAAAGGGGTTAACGAGGGTTTATCTCCTTATCTCTCCAGTGTTTATGGTTTTGAAACAATGCCTGTACATCCTCAACAGGGTTCTATCCAAAAGCGTACCATTAGGAATCTGCGTTCTTATTTCGTCATCCTCCCTCAAGAGTTCTTAACAAGAAAAATTGATATTGCAGTGCGTATAAACATTTAAGAGTGAATACGAATGGATTACTTCAAGGAAAACATACTCATTGCATTAATATCATCATAAAAAAAACAAACAAGTCCTGCATACATATGATGCTTTTAACAAGAAATAAAATTACAAATGAAAATCCAGTAAAGAAGCTGAAGATTGCCATTGCTGAGGAAGCTTAATTCTGCCTGGACGTACTTGCAGGCTGAGTGTTCATTTGAGAAAGGAGGCTTCCATTGATGTACATATCATCTTCAGTGAATACAATGATCTCCGAGTCCACCAGGTCTTGCACTTTATGCCTGAATACATTACACTCATCAATTGTGTGCCCGAACGTTCCCGAGTGGAACTCGCACCTAGCAGTCATGTCATAATCGGGAGGAATAGGGTACGGTACTGGCGCGGTACCCCTTGTTTGAATCAGAGACTTCTTAAGCAGGCGCGTAAACAGCTGACTATAAGGGATAGGAACAGGATCAATTATCCTTTTGGGCCTTCTTGGTCTCGATTGCCCCTGTTGCTGATGATTCTGCTGTCGGTGCTGATTTGGGCGCCCAGTCTGGCCCTGCACTTTCCTTTCTGCACTCGGCTAAGGCACAAACAAGGGTTGTGGAAGAGATCCCTGACGTGAGGTGGATCCTTTGGCAAAAGAGGGAGTCATCAGTCCCTTTGCAACACTGGGAGTAACATCACTTTGTTTACCAGTGCCAACTGATGTAAACTTGATTGCCCCTGAGTCAATGAGCTCTTGGACTTTATACTTGAGCATCTTGCAGTCTTCAACATTATGACCAGGTGCCCCTGAATGGAATTCACACCTATCATGGACGTTGGAACCCATACGAAACTTGGTGTGTGGAGGTCCCGCAGCAATCAATTCAATCAGCTGAAACTTGAGCAAGTGCTGAAGCAACTGAGCGTATGGCATCGGAATCTGATCAAACTTCTTTTCAAGCTTTTCTGGATTAAGACCCTCAAGAAATGGTTGTTGATGAAAAAGCTCTGACGGTGGGGAGGATCCACGAGGCAGTTCATGGTCTAGAGGAGACCCCAAAGAGATGGGAGGAGTGAGATCCTCTGCTGTGGAAGCGGGCACAGGACTGTCTTCCTTTTTCAACACCCTATTCAAAATTTCCATGATCAAACCCATCTGAGTCTTCATATGATTGATCTCTTCCCTTAGCATCCTCTGCTCCTGGAGCATGTCTTCCCCAAATTGCCCCATCTGGCTTCGTATTTCCCTCAACTCAGCTTGAACTTGCTCCATGATCAACCCTGAACGGCCTGAGGAGTTAAGTCTGCAATTCTGAGATGAGAACAAGATAAGAATACCGGAGATAAACACCTGTCATGCAAAATGATTATGCACAATGATTATGAATATGCAAATGCAACTGAACATGTTTGAATATTAGCAGGGCGATCCACCCCTTGATTCTGGTTTAATAACAAGATACAATGGAACTTCTGCTCATATATTAAGAAAACCAAAGGAAAGCCAAATGTTAACAATCACAAATCCGAGATAACAAGTCTGAATATAAAAACCATAGGTCCCAACCAACAAGCCTGGTGGTGATCCACATACAATGAAAGAAGACATAAAACTAAGGCATATCATCAAAGTCCACAAGTGTCAACCCTCCCCATCCATTATGCTTTCTGCACCAGTCTTGAATCTCCTTGAACAGCTTTCTGGTGTCGGGATGCTTCGGTCTCTGAATCAATCCTTGAATAAGAAGGTCTCTCCTGTGTATGATCTCATCCAAGTATCGGCAATGTAACTCCCAAGCGTCTTCTCCAAAAACACCTTCCATGCTAGGTCCCTCATGTCTAGATCTCTTCACTTCAGCTTGGGCCTTCAGTTCCTCTATGGAGGCTATAGCTTTGTTGAGTTGATCTTGGACAGCTTGTCTCTTGAATATACCTGATAGAATCTCGGTGTCTTTCTTCTTGAGCGTAGACTTCAACTGATCAATCTTAGCTAGGTAAGCGTCTTCCTTTCTTTTATTCTCAGCCATGGCAGTGTCTTGGTGATCATTGAACCTGTGAATCTTCAACAAAGCCTTGCCTAATTCCTCCTCCTTGGACCTGAGAACGCTACTGATACCATCCAAAGCTTGTTTCATTCTTTCCCTGGATGCAACCATGTCAGCAAGCTCTTTTTCTGCTTTAGCAAGGAGCTCTGTCTTTAACTTGGCGGTATGAACAGCTTCACCCCGCTCATGCTTCCACTGATAAATTTCTCTCTTTAGCTCATTATTTTCTTCCCGCAACCTTTCCTTTTCAGCCCATAATGTGTTATACTTCTCCAACTCAACGGTGGTAGGAGGCTCGATCACCAAAGGATACAGAGGTGGTTCCACCGGGAATGGGAGAAGCTTCTCTTCTGCTCTCTTCTTAATCCACTCTTTATATGGATGGAAAGCCCGATTGTTACTTTTCCCGAATGGAATCTTACCCTTCTTAGTCACCTGTTTCCAAGCATTCACAACTTTTCTTATCAACCCTTGATCCTCAATACCATTGAAGAATAAGGATTCTCAGACATCTCGCTCTTCGAGTGGATTCTTCAAAGGATAGCCAAACTGTCTGATAGCTAGGGAGGGATTATAGTTAATTCCACCTTTCCTCCCTATTAAGGGAACATTAGGGAATTCTCCGCATTTGCAAATGATCTCCATTCCTAGCAAGTCACGATTAATCCAAACGATGTTATCAGCAGTCAGGCCCATAACCCTCTTAGACCACTTCAGAGAATCTTTCGTATCAACGAAAGCGCCAGATTCAGGGAGACGACTCAGAAACCAAGTAGCTAAGAGCGGCGCACAGGAACTCACAGTTTTCCCACGCCTATTCTCATTATTATAGTGAACTGAATGGTACACATCCCCTAGCAAGGTAGGTATAGGATTCTTCGAAATAAAGATCCTGACGGCGTGCATATCCACCAGATCAGGAATATTCGGAAACAGAACAATCCCATAGATACACACAACTAGAATAGCTTGGAAAGCAGTCCAGTTCTTCTCTTTGACATGTATACAAGCTTGATCAAATAGGAACTTCAATAGGAAACCCTTAACTCCTTGTTTTTCCGCAATGTTGCTGTTCAGAACAGACTCACTAATATGAAGAGCGACAGCCATATCTTTTATACCGGGGTGTTCTTCAGAAAAGAAAACTATATCATGACTAATAGGAATTCCCAAAATAAATGAGAACTCCTCCAACGTCGGAGCCAAGATGTAGTCCGGGAAAGTGAAGCAACGCAGAGACGGATCGTAAAACTGGAGAAGCGTGTGAATAACATCCTTCTCATACTGGGAGATATTATAGACAAATTTCAGAAGTCTTCCATACCTTCCACTGAACTCTGTACGAACTCCGGAACCAGCCATATTAATCAATTTATGAATCAGTGTCAAAGTCGGCTCTGGGAATGAATAGGCAACAGTCTTCTTTCTCCGAACATCCATGCTGAAGTAACCTCAGAAAACCGGAATCAAGAGTAAGATGCAAGCCCTGAAAAATGTCAAACACGCCAGAATGCAAGAAAAATGATATGCTCATGCAAACATGGGGTCAAGGCACACTGCTGAATGTGCTGTGCTGTTAGCTGAACGAGAAACCAGCAAACCAGAACTCTGAACCACTGAGGAACCCACATAATCAGACATTGATGAGAAATCCAGAATAAGGGTAGGTTGAAGGTCTCGGTTACCTACAAACCTGCAAACACCCATCCCCTCTCACGTGTAGGTACTAGGATGTTCAGTATCCCGGGCTCTCAGGTCGAGAAATGATGATACGTTCACCATTTCTGGTTTGGCATCATCATCAATCAAGGAGGCCTCAACTAATTCTCCAAGGCGGAAGGTCCTCAGCTTTGGCACTGAGGTCGAGAAACAATAGTACGGTGGAGAAATGACTTTTTACTTTTGTTTTTCGCAAAACATGTTGCGGTTAGCAAGAGTCGCCACCGACTTTTCCTTTATCTAATTTATTTAGGAAAAGTGAAAAGAACAGGAAAGACCGTTTTGAAAAGATTTTTGAGTTCGGGGGGTAAGTTATGAAAAGGGAAGGTGTTAGCACCCCTTTTCATCCGTAGTTATCTACGGGCTCTTAATTGCTAGCTCACTTTAACTTGCTTTTTTTTGAAATGTGGCGTGTGTTTAGAAAATATTTCGTAAAAGTCGAATTTGTAATAATTCGTGTAAGAACGTATACAAAGTGTTTGTTTTTGAAAATATTTTTGAAAGTGTGAGGTGTGAAAAGTATTTGTTTTTTGAGTTGTGAGCGAGCATTTAAAAGTTACCTACCCTTAATTTATAAGGTCTTTCCTGTACTTATCATTTTCCTTGAGAGATAGCACTATCCATACCATTAGTGGGTAGGTAGTCCTATCTATTGGATGTGGAGGGACAGCGAAGGGTCATCAAACGGTCATAGGAGGCAACATGTAAGGATACCTTAGCAATTCGTAGGGACTACCATCATTTTTCCGTAGGGTCATCGAGGGACAAGATCATTTTTCGTAGGCAACTTGAAGGGTCATCGAGGGACTATGATCTTTATATCGAAGGGACTGTGATGATATTATTCGTAAGCGTCTTTTGCTAAAGTATCCTTACGTTCGAGGGGCATTCATTCCTCGGGGTACAGTACTAAAGTCAATCGAGGAGTGCCTCCGCTTATTCTCTTCAAAACGTAGGGGCCGTCCTATGCGAGTTCCAAAGCGGGCCCTCGGGTGCGAATGGGTTTGCCACAGGATGTGGTCTGCCACTGTCACCACTAAAGAGGGATGTTTCCACTAAGGTCCTCAATGATCGGTCACCAGAGTCGACAGCTCTCTAGATCAACACCCCAACATGCGCAAGACACACACGTTAGAATGCGTCCCAAGATAGCCTCGTCTGGTTGTGAATTTCGTGAACACACAAATGTACCAAGCGGGCACGTAGGTCCCACTACTGTCCACTCTAGTCCTAGGGTATTCTCAAGCCTTGGTATTGGGCTTAGCTCTCAAACCCATCCAACCTGCAAAACAAAGACAACCAGTACAGCACAGCAGTATGACAGTAATAGAAAATGAAATGTAGAAAATGCGGTAAAAAAATAAAAATAAAAATACAACACTTAAAGCAAATCAAAACCAAACACCTAAAAAGAACAAAGACAAGCAAGCGCTAGGATTGACTCGCTTAGGGATGGACCAGCATAGGTCAACCAGAGTCCCCAGCAGAGTCGCCAGCTGTCGCTCCCGGGATTTTCATCCAGGTACAAACGCGAGAGTGGCGCGGAAAAAACAGAGTCGTCAGCCGTGTAAATTTATCCCAAGAGAGGGAAAGGGAACACCGCATAAACCTTAGGAAGAGGGAAAGGAATGGTCATCGCAACCATAACCTGGGTTCGGGAGTCGGTTACGCGAGGGGAAGGTGCTAGCACCCCACGCGTCCATCGTACTCGATGGGATCCACGCTTGTTGTCTATTCTAAGGGTGAGTCATACTATCATCTAGGGTTGTACTAAGACGGGGAAGGAAAGACAAAGACCGACTCGGTAGGACGTCGACGTCCTAGGCCTACGTACCCCCTTTGTGCAATGGGGAATTCAGAGTCAACGTAGTTCGGACCAGGTTCTTTTTGTGTTTTTTATGAGCGACATTAAGTTCGTGTCCGGCAGTTAGGGTCGATGCCTGTTTGCGACTCAGACGGAAAGTAACGTGCCCTTTTCGAAAATAGCCTTTAAGTTGAAGGTCCCGAAGGACAAAAAGGTTTGAAGTTGGTTTGTGTTTTTTAGGACAAAAGTGACTTAAGTTAGTTCCTAAGCTGCATTGCACCAAAGTCTAGGGCACAGGGGCGAATACTTAACGCATCGTCCCAAGACAGGACGCTCGCTAAGCACTCTAGAAAGATGAGAGGAAGCCCCCCATTTCTCATTCCCCATACTTAAGGCTCGTGCGCAATACACCTTACTCTTATTAAGTGTTTTAAAGAAATTTGAGATGAGGAGAGAGAAGACACAAGGGCAACTCTAAAGGGAAACTAATGGTCCTAATGTTATCATGCATGGGTGACCTACGGTTAGTGAGGCTTGAAGATGACCTAAACCCTAAAGAATAAAAATAGGAGAGAAGAAAAGGTGAGGGTAACCATGGATACTTATCCATACCCTCAAGGAACTTACCTTGATCCTGCATAGAAGGTTAGTAAGAAACATACGTGAATAAGAGCAATGAGGTGAATAAAAATCAACCAACGGCAAACAACGATAATAATAAACCAAACATGAATCAAAGAAACAAAGAGACAGCCCCCAAAGCAAATGGCACAAGTGCCTTTCAAACAAGGTAATTATACAAGGTCAAAGGTGCGCCTGCAAGAAAATCTCAATTGAAAACAAACCCAATAATTAGAAAAATGATTCCTAAAATTCTCAAATTAATCCTAAGGGATCCTCAACCAGAGGTAAACAATATATAAAAAATCCCTTCAAAAATTCAAAGCGTTAGCCACTCAAATAATCACACGAAGGTCAAATAAGGGAGAGGGTTCAACGTGCCAAAGAGAAGGACCTAAATGCAATGTGAAATAAAATTAAAAATGCAAGAAAAATATTTTTAAGCACTTTAGAATGTTAGTGAATGAATGCAAAAAGAACGAGTGAAAAATGTTTTATAGATGAGGAGAATGAAAATAAATAAATTTATGCGTGCATGAGATGTGTGATTAAAAAGAAGTTCAATGAAACAATTAATTTTAAATGATAAAATAAAATAAAAACAAAAAATAAAATTTGTAAAAATTTCATAATATAATAAAGATGATATATTAATTTTTTTTTTAGGATTTTTAAATGCTATTTACTATTTTAAGAGATTAAATATGAAGATTGTAATTGAAAATAAAAATAAAATAGAAAACGGGCTGGGGTTGTGTTAAGTAGGAAAATGAAGAGGGAATTGAATTGGGCCAAGAGATGGGGGGTGTGAGTAGCGAGGGCCCAAGGGATGAGTCCGTCAGAAAAAAAAGAAAAAAAACCTGGGGGGTGCGCATAGTAGGGGAATTACGTTGGAAATGTGGTTGGGCTGAAAGGTGGGGGGTGCATATAGCAACCCAGCCCACTTAATGATCAGAAAAAAAAGAAAAAAGGAGGAGGACTTACCGTATGCCCACCACGTGCAGGGCGCGTGCATTTTTAATGCGCTGGCACGAGGAGGATCGTCTGATCCATCAGACGGCTCATGGCTTGGTCAACCAAACAAAAGTAATCAGAATAAAAAAAAACAATTGGAGGAGTATGGTAGCAACGGTGGGGTGATATCCATGGGATCATCAATTAAATTTTAGAAAATAAAATAAAATAAAAACACATGGCACGACCTGGACCGTTGGATTGGGAGAATCAACGGCCAGGACTTCATCTCCTTCCTTGGACCGTCCCGCCGGACTGGTTTTTCGGTCACCACCGGAGTTAGGGTTCCGGCCCCCTACTCCGGTCACCTGCAATAAAAATGGGACCAAAACGTGCGTACGAATACACTACCCCACCTAGAAAAATTCAAGGAATCCAAATATGGCATCCAAATTTGCAAAAAACCAATGAATAATCTAAAACGAATGAAACAAGGTTAGTGCACGAAACTTTAAACGCACGGTATGGGCAATATACACATCTATATTCAAAACAAAATATATTAGCATGATCAGTGAGCATCACACAACGTTATGCATATCTAAAAACCGAGTTCTATGATCGCGAAAAAAGACACTAACCTGAAGCTAAGCACTGCGTATCCTTGCTCTTTGCTCCAAAAGATGATTGTTTTCTGCTCTGTGGATCACAAGAATGAAGTTTGTGGAAGAAGTTTTTGATGATACCTCCTAAGCCGTGAGCTTTGATGAAGAATCCTCCTTTAGGTTTTTCTTGAGATCACCTCTAATTTCACGTGCATGTATCTTCAACCCTAGCATGAATTGGCTTATAAAGACTAGGGTTTTCTCTTCTGATGGTGAGTTGGGCCTGAATAATCCATGGTTAATTATTTTTGAATTATTTCATTTATTATTGGATTTTAACTAAATAAATCCAATAAAAATAAAATAAAATGAGGAAAAACCAAATATATGCTCTTTGGGTCGTGCATGGCTTTATGTTTATGTTTGGTTTAAGAAACTTATGGCCCATTTGTCAAAATTTGGATTTTAGGCATAGTTTGCTTTGTGCACCTCCTCAAAATTGCCCAACTTTGACTAAGCATAACTCCTCCAATTTTTAGCTCCTCAATGCAAATTAATACTTTTTAGAAACCTCAAGATGTCCTCTAACCAACACTTTTTGTCCCATGTCCATTTGATCTTCCATGTTCAAGTTATGAGCTTTTGAAGAAGGTTGACTTTTGTTGACTTTCAAAATGACCTATAATGTATTAGCTCATATCTCCCAAATGAAGCATTTCTGGCCTTGGCTTGTGAGACACAAAGTTGTAGGGAATTAAATTTCCTTCAACATGGGCTTTGGTTGAGGAATTTTTGATGAAGTATGTGGAAGTTAGGCCTGGTCAAAGTATAGTTGACTTTTCCTACAAAAACCCTAATTTAGTAACTCCTGATTCTTGATGATTCTGAGGTTTCCCTGATGAATTGTGATCAACCCTTGATCAAATGATGAATTTCACCCCATAATCTTGATGTTGACCAAAAATCTTGAGGTTTGACTTTGTGTTGACCACAGTTGACTTTTTGACCAAGTTAACTGATTCTCAATCCATTGGCCAATTGAACTTCTCCTGAATCAAACTGATGGCCAATCTTCCACTCCTAGGTACTCAGGGACCCAAGGAAAACCATGGAATCAAGTCTTGCCCAAAAAATCAGAAATAAACTGACTTTATAGCGAACCCTAGTTTTGGTACCCTCAGTCTAGGAGGAAATAACACAGTCTCCAAATTCAAATTCCTCTGAATATGATGTGTATCCTCTCCAACAAAGATAAGATATGCCATTTGTTGATGATAAAACCCCAAAGAGCTTGCCCATTGGAGCAATAAACCCAAGAATTTCAAAACCCTAATTCATGCACTAGTTAAGAGGGAGTAATCCACTTGAGATCCCTTGCCACCTGTGAACCCTTGATGATGTGATGGACCAGATATGACCTTCCTGGATTGCCTCAGGCACCTTGACCCCATGCTAATGATATGCATACATGTTAATGAAATGAAACATAAGCCAGTTAGTAAAAAGTAAGGAGGGCAAATTTTGGGGTGCAACACTTCTTAACAAGCAGATTACTCCTAAGTTTAAGTACAAGAGAACACACAAGTGTTCAAGCAAGATGTGAGCAACAGCTTCTTGCTATCTTAAGAAACTACAAAGATGTATTGTTAATTTGATAGTTGTTGACATCTTGTAGATCTTCTTCTTCTTCGTCTTCTTGGTTGAGTAAGCTTCGAGCAACAACTCCTTGCTTCAGATCTTTAATGTAGCACTGACGAGAAGGTGGTTGATGACTTGACTGATTTGCAATGTTGTCTTCTTCATCAACAGCTTTTTTACCAATTGATTGTTGTTGTGTTTATTTATGATCTTTGAGTTTCAACAACAATGGCCATGTGTAAATGGTGATAGCTTTGAATGTTTAAGTGTTACAACGAGAACTCATCGTTGTTGCTATCTTCACACAATGACTTGATCAATTCTCCATTGATGGACTTAATTGATACCTTCAGAAGCTAATACTCCTTTCTTTAAATAGCCCAGTAAAATATAGTCGTTTGAATTACGTTGGAAAAGAGACGTTGTGTAATTATACAGCTGTACTGACACATCTCCTTTTTACTGTGGAGGAAGTGACATGATATATCTTCTTGGGCACTGTGTACAGTCGTTCACAATGGTAACATTTGACTTCCAAACTTCAGAGGCTTCTGATGGTAACTTATTTAAGCATGAGTAGAGCCTTCGTAACAGGATATCTGAAACTCCAAGTCTTCAGTCTTTCGAAGTCTTCCATTAGGAATCATCCTTCAGAACTTCATCACTTGTCTTTAAATCCGTTATCCTTTACTGCTTCAAGTCTTCTGAAACTTCAGGGTTGTCCATTAGGAATCCGTCTTCAGAGTCTTCAGCACTTGACCTTTGGAACCATGATCCTCAGAACGCATAAGTCTTCAGAATCTTTCTACATTTGGTCTTCAGAGCCTTCAGCCTTCAGAACTTCAAGTCATTGGAATCTTCAGCACTTCGGTTCTCTATAACATTATCTTCTTCAGAAGCTTCGCAATCTTCAGAATCATAACCATTCTCATAGAGCATCCACAAGAGCATTGCAACAGCAATATCGGCATCCTTGGATCTGACTGATCATGATCAGATACAGAAGCATTCTTGTTTCTTGCGTCTTGTGTCACACATGGTAACTTCGCATATAATCAATTACGCACATTTGGCTGGTGCTTGTTGGATCTGATATCTTCTATGATTATGATCTGCACACAACGCACGTTAGAACATAAAATAGTTCTTTCACAAATACGTATTGTTATCATCAAAACATAGAGATGACTTATAGAGACAATTCTTGCTCTCACAATCTCCCCCTTTTTGATGATGACAAAACCATGTATTTTGATTGAACATTTTATACAAAGTAATCACCAAAACTAAACATATTCAGAGTCCGGAACAACAGCTCCCCCTGAATGTGTTATCCTCAAAGTTTTATCTGTGATCATCTAGAATCTTATATGATCCAAAGACATACAGAGTAACAACTTGAGTTGCCAGAACAAATAATAGAAAATGACTACTTCTCTATCTTGTCTTTAAGGAGACAAAAGTCTTCAGCATCTGGACTAGTTCATAAGAACTTTCATCTTCAGATCTTTAGAACTTAGTTCCTTTTTAATGTCATATCAGAGCTTATAATCTTCAGAGACATCTGAAGCATTTTATACTTTTCAGCATAATCATTTGAGCACAAAAACAAAACAGTTCTTATCTTAATAACATAGCCTCGCTATTTATCAGAAACAAACACTGTCTTTTGAGAAACTCCCCCTGAGTTTCAGACTTTGTGAAGATTTTAGAATTTAACATTTTAATCTTCTGGGTAGTCTCCCCCTAGTTTCCATAAGTCAGATATTGGGATCTTCTGAATGATAATTCAGATATATTAATTTTAAATCACCAATAAGATCATGACTTTTCAGAGTTTGACTTAGAACACAGACCTTCATCTCAGAACCTTGTTACTGTCATAACTCAGTGGTTCATCAAAGCTTGATTCTTGATCAGATACCAATAGAAGGTTAATTTAGTGATCAATCAACGCTTGATTCTGAATCTGGTACACATGTGATCTGACTCTTATCTGATACAAAATTATGTGATGAGTCTGATACCAGAGTATGTTGAGTCTGATACTAACTGAGGTATTTTTCTCATACCACTTGAAGGGTATTTCCTTAGTGTGCTGAAATTGATACCAATGAGGGTGTTTGACAATATTTCACAGCTTTGCTCTGATTGATGTTACTGCAGACTGGGTCTGATACCAATCTTTATATACTGAGTCTGATTACCAATTGTTGATTTAGTCTGATACCAAATCATTTCTTCTCAATTGGATTCTTGGTTAAAATCAGAACTTCTCTTTCTTGGATCTTCAATCCATATCTTCAGACGGTCCTTGAGATGTAGACTTGTCTTGACTGCTTTCAGAGCTTTCCTTTTTCTGATTCTTATGTTCTGAATATCATATTTTCAGACAGCTTACAGCTTCTGAACCAAGTGAAACAGAGATCGCGATAACTTTGACTTTCATAAAGTTCTCAACTTCTGAACAATACTGGGTAAATCTGATTCTAAACACCTGTTCACTAAGTGTACAACATTGATCATATTAACAAACAGTTCATAAGAACTTCTCACAGAGTTCTTCTTTCTTAACCTGTTCTGAGAATTCCTAGTGAACTTGTTCAGAGTTCCTTGGTTAAACAATAAACAACAAACATTAGTGGAAAATACATTTTATATCATTGATTTACTTGTTTGAGTTTTCATTCTTTCTTTCTAATCAAAATCATATTTCTATTTCTCCCCCTTTTTGACATCATCAAAAAGTTTTAGAGCATATGAGCATTAAGCATAGTTAGATCAATATGATGCAGAGCAATTTTAGTGATAAAACATCTTTAGGGATCAATCAAGTCATTTTCAATGAACAAATTAGATGGAAATATCAACACAAGACAACACAAAATAGTTTCAAAAGATATTAAATTCAAAGCATAGGTTGATCTTACTCCTAACTAGTTCAAAACAATCAAAACATAGACTTAGTGAGAATAAGTTCCTAGGAGTTAGACTAAGAGGTGCCTAAAGATGAGGAAGAGGATGAGGACGAGTTTTCAGACTCATCAGTTCTTGAGGTATACAGTTGTTTTATTCTTCACAATCTCTTCTGAGATCCATTCATGGAAATCAGTCCAGATATTTTTCTTCTGCCTGTGTAACAGCCAACCTTTTGTTCTTCACAATCTCTTCTGAGATCCATTCATGGAAATCAGTCCAGATATTTCTCATTTCTAAGGGATCCATGCTCGAATTAGAAGCATCTACTAAGCTTTGGATTTTTTTGATGGCATTATCCTTGAAGGATGTTAATGCATCATTGACAGTCTTTACCCTTTTTGAAGAAGGTTCCTCGTCATCGGCACTTACTTGCTTCTTTCCTATTCTCTTCCACTCTGAAAGTTCTTGGAGCACATTAGTAATATTCTTCATATTAATCCAAATATTGATGTCGTCTTCCTTAAATTGTTGCAGATAATTCCCTACATCTGATTGATTGTGTGTTGAGAAGTTTGAAAAACCTTCAACAGGAACCCTTGTGGCCAACGTCAATTTCCTAAGTGACGTATCATCCAGATCAGCGTCTTCTCTTTTAAGATTCTTAAATCTAAGAATCTTTCCTACGCTTTTAAGCAGCTTTCTTGATTCTCCCTCATTGATTAAAATATCATCAACTACTCCTGATTCAACCAAAACATCAGAAATGAGTCTTCCATATGGAATATATCTGACTTCCGCGTCAGGACCTGTTATGGAGTCTCTTATAGCTTCCTTCAGAAGTTTGAAGAGGATTGAAGGAAGATGTATCTTAATTCCTTTAAGGAGAAGTAACAGGACACATTTTTGTGTATCATTAAGTTGATTTGAAGGAAGATGGTGAAAGACACTTCCTTGTAGGATTCTGAACCAAACTTGTAGTGAATCCTTCAGATTTGGGAAATTTTGATTCTTAGCTGTAACTTCTTCTTTGATGATAGAAGCCATGACCTTAGCCTCTCTTTCCTCACTAAGTAGATTCTTAGTGATTCTGAATCCGTTATTCTCATGCATCAAGAGATCTGCAATAGTCTTCTCAGATATGAAGACTCTTCTTCCAAAAACCGAAGAACCAATGAGTGTTTTCCCTGCATTCGCATGAATCTAGAAATCCTTAACCAAATAATCGTAGGTTGGTCCTTCCAACCTCTTGAAATAGTTACTCCAACCTTGAGTTTCCATCGAAGGAGTAATATCACATCCATTTGATTTCAGATTGTTGAAGTTCACAATTGTTTCTGACATGACGATGAGACGGTCAACTAGAATATGTGTGGTTATGGGGGTTAAGGCATTTTGGGAGACGAAAGCCATTGTAGACGATGATAGAAGGAAGAAGATAGAGGATATTTAGGTAGGATTTTCTTACGATGTTGTGTTACTGATTTAGGGTTAGCGCTTTTATGGATGAATGAATAGAGTAAGGTCTTGGAGGATTTGAGAGGGTTGATTTTTCTAGAAATGCTAAGTAACGTGGGAAAAGAGGTTTAATGATTATTAAAGGAAGATTATCCTATTAAGAGTCATGACTTAATTCTTATGAGTGGTAATAGTAACCGACACCTAATTATGACCTAAGAGGGATTTGTGGTTTTCTAAACCTTTTCGTGTGAATTTTAATAGTCACTTAAGATTGATTAAGGTGCTTAATTATTTCGTTTTACTTTCCAGTCAGTTAATCAGCAACAGAAAAACATTCAAGAGGATGAGCAATTTATAGTTAGGAATACTTCAATACTTAATCATGAAGATACATATCCATAAGATAGGAACCTTAATTAACCTATGATTCTAGAGAGACTAACTTCCTATCTTAGACTAAGAAGGTCATAGGTTGACAAAACTCGGGAAGGATCTTCTCAGTCATTCCATTTCTTCTGCAATGACCAACTACTCCTTGAAGATCAAGAATGTGGGAGATGACTCTACAATATGGAATTTGATAGATTGTGTCTTCCCTAGACAAATTGATTTCTTCCTTCAAATGATTAAATATGGATTAGGGTAGATTTGTTTTGATCCTAGACACTAGGAAGAAAATAAATAATCTTTCTTTTTTAGATAACCATCCTGCTCCTCTTTCTCTTGGTCTTAAATTAGTTATCATAAGCTTGTACCAATCTTTAGCAATAGGAGAGAGGGTGCATGGTTAAGTGAGATGGCCTTCGGTTTCAAAAATTACATGCATATGCCTGTCAAAGCTATAACTGTTGATATTTCTTTCCACAGTCACACCATCTTCAACACACCTAATGGCTTTAGCTATGATGGTAGGGTTGATCAAGACTGGACAGCCAGCAACCACAGATAGGATAGCATTTTTGCCATAGTCATATTCTAGTACCCTAGAATTTGCCTAGAACTCAGTTACAAGCGAAGGAAAGACAGGTCCAACAAGCATGTTGACGTAGTTTTCCCAGTTCTGAAATTCAATTCCAGAGAGAAGACTTGTTTTATTGAGTTGTGGCAGAAGGTTCAACGTGAATTCCTTCAGGAGTTCTAGATCAGAAGTTTTTCCTCTGATGTTGGGGGAAGTCATTTTGAGCAGGAGTGAATTTGTTTGAGAGATAAGAAAATCAAGCTATGAGATAGTTTAAGGATCGATTCTTCTTAGAGTGGAGGAAATGATATGGGAAGGACTTAGGATCAATGGCTATTTAATGAACTGGAACAGTTAGGGTTCATTATTTTCGAGAATAGCTATGAGTACCTTATGAAGGTCAGCTTTAAGACGACAAGACGTGTTATAGACTCTATATAGAGGTTGTCAGAGCAGATCATAAGTGAGGATATGAAAAGATGTGTATTTATGAGCCGTAAGGGAGTGACTGACACAATGTAATCATAATTGCTTATTTTACTCACAATATTTGTCAAATCATAAATACGTGATAATCTTATTATAGTTTCAATAATCCTAATATGTCAGTGAATGACGAAGTTCAAATTATTGCTACTATTTTAATTTCCAATAATAAGGATGAAGACAAAATATACCTTAGAGAGCTGAGATACCAACAGATAGAAAAAGTGGTATTGGCCCTCATCAACGCAGCTAGAAGACTGAGACACTACTTCCTGGCCCACACGATCGTAGTCCGGACAGATCAACCCGTAAAGCAGCTGCTAGGACGACCAGATATGGCCGGTAGAATGCTCAAATGGTCGCTAGAGCTGTTCGAATTTCACATTCAGTATAAAAGCAGAAAAGCCCTCAAGGCCCAGGCTTTGGCTGACTTCGTCGCAGAAATGACGTTCGCAGATTCCCCGACCTGCGGGGCACGCAAATGGACCATTTTCATATACGGGGCATCCATCTCGGCGGGAAGCGGGGCAGGCATCATATTGGAGAACGACGAGGGAATTATCATAGAAGTATCACTTACCCTATCCTTCCCCACCTCCAACAACCAGGGTGAGTACAAAGCCTTCCTCGCCGGCTTACACCTAACCGAAGTGAAGATGCGAGAAAGACACAAGAAAGTGGGGGTTTGAATTGTGTATTCAATATTTTGTAACTATTCGCTTCTTATCGTTAAGGTACTTAAGATAACATCGGAGTTCGTTGAGAGACTCTGGCCTACAAAAAACATTCATACTTGGCAATGCATAATGCATGAGAACCAATAAGAGTCTGAACAATATATGCAACATTCAGAACTTGCAGAGCGGAAGCTTATCAGAGTTAAGCTCCAAGGTTCTGACTTGCTTATGTAGGGTTCTGATACTCAAACAGAAACATAAATAAACTCATAAAGCATAGCAAGAGTAAAGAACACACGATATATCCTGGTTCACCACAAGGCTAATCCAGTCCACCCTCCTCAGGTGATTTCGCCTTGAACACAAGGTCTTAATCCACTATAATCAATCTCGATTATAGATGCACGGGCAACAGTCAGTGACTAACAACTTGCAGAACCGCAACTGTGACTAACCCACAATGAACCATTCAGGGATTCAACTTAATGAATATAACGAGCATTGACCTGCAGGTTCCAATCTCGCAAGATCTACTGCTAGGATTTCACAGCTAGACGTTCAGGGATTCATCGCAATGAATATAACGCTTACTGACCCTATTTCAAGATTTATCACAATGACACCCAGCCATTGTCTTCTCGAGTCTCCGGTCACACTGACCACTCAAGGAATCCTAATTCACCAGGAATTAGTTCAACAGGAGATTACAATAATGCTTCTTAACAAGCAGATTACTCCTAAGTTTAAGTACAAGAGAACACACAAGTATTCAAGCAAGATGTGAGCAACAACTCCTTGTTATCTTAAGAAACTACAAAGATGTATTGTTAATTTGACAGTTGTTGACATCTTGTAGATCTTCTTCTTCTTTGTCTTCTTGGTTGAGCAAGCTTCGAGCAATAACTCCTTGCTTCAGATCTTCAATGTAGCATTGACGAGAAGGTGGTTGATGACTTGACTGATTTGCAATGTTGTCTTCTTCATCAACAGCTTCTGTACCAATTGATTGTTGTTGTGTTGATTTATGATCTTTGAGTTTCAACAACAATGGCCATGTGTAAATGGTGATAGCTTTGAATGTTTAAGTCTTACAATGAGAACTCATCGTTATTGCTATCTTCACACAATGACTTGATCAATTCTCCATTGATGGACTGAATTGATACCTTCAGAAGCGAATACTCCTTTCTTTAAATAGCCCAGTAAAATATAGTCGTTTAAATTATGTTGGAAAAGAGACGTTGTGTAATGATACAGCTGTACTGACACATCTCCTTTTTACTGTGGAGGAAGTGACATGATATATCTTCTTGGGCACTGTGTACAGTCGTTCACAACGGTAACATTTGACTTCCAAACTTCAGAAGATTTTGATGGTAACTTATTGAAGCATGAGTAGAGCCTTCGTAACAGGATATCTGAAACTCCAAGTCTTCAGTCTTTCAAAGTCGTCCATTAGGAATCAGCCTTCAAAACTTCAACACTTGTCTTTAAATCTGTTATCCTTTACTGCTTCAAGTCTTCTGTAACTTCAGAGCTGTTCATTAGGAATCTGTCTTCAGAGTCTTCAGCACTTGACCTTTGGAACCATGATCCTCAGAATGCATAAGTCTTCAGAGTCTTTCTGTACTTGGTCTTCAGAGCCTTTCAGCCTTCAGAACTTCAAGTCATTATAATCTTCAGCACTTCGGTTCTCTATAACATTATCTTCTTCAGAAGCTTCGTAATCTTCAGAATCATAACCATTCTCAGAGAGTATCCACAAGAGCATTGCAACAGCAATATCGACATCCTTGGATCTGACTGATCATGATCAGATACAGAAGCATTCTTGCTTCTTGCGACTTGTGTCACACATAGTAACTTCGCATATAATCAATTACGCACATTTGGCTGGTGCTTGTTGGATCTGATATCTTCTATGATTATGATCTGCACACAACACATGTTAGAACATAAAATAGTTCTTTCACAAATACGTATTGTTATCATCAAAATATAGAGACGACTTGTAGAGACAATTCTTGCTCTCACACGAAGATCTCGGCGCGGAAGAAGTCGTCATCTGTACAGATTTGCAACTCGCGGCCCTCCAAGTTCGAGGAGAGTATCAAGCCAAAAATGACAACCTGTCTGACTACTTAGCCCTGGTCAAGGAGAAAACGACGAAGTTCACAACGGTAGAGGTAAAGGACATTCCCCGCGAACACAACGTCAGGGCAGATGTTTTGTCTAAACTGGCAAGCACGAAGAAGAAAGGCGGAAACAAGTCCGTCATACAAGAGGTACTTCCTCGACCCAGTATTGAGAAAACTTCCCTGACCCTTGATGTACAAATGATCGGCGACAACAACTACTGGATGACCCCCGTTTACAACTATCTCGCTAGGGACGAACTTTGGTCCGACCCTAAAGAGGCCATCGTAGTTAGGCGAAGAGCCTGCTCCTACATCCTGGTCGAAGATAAACTCTACAGGCGAGGGTTCTCCATCTTGCTACTCAAGTGTGTCGAGGAAGAAATGGTCGCCCACATCTTGCACGAAATTCACGAAGGAATCAACGCCCAACATCCCGGAGGAAGGTCCCTTTCCCGGAAGGCCCTTCGAGCAGGATACTACTGGCCAACCATGCAGTAAGACACTAAGGAACATATGAAGAAATGCAATAAATGCCATCAGCACGGGGACATGCACCTAGCTCCACCTAACGAGCTCAAGGCTATGTCTTCCCCATGGCCATTGCCTGGTGGGGCCATTGTGGTAGGATCAAACCAGAACAAATACTTAATAGTAGACGTGGATTACTTCACAAAATGGATAGAAGCGGAGGCTCTAGCCAAGATAACTGCCCTTAACATACTGTGTTTCTACAAACGAAACATCCTTACACGTTTTGGCATCCCCCAGGCGATAGTCACGGACAATGGGACACAGTTCATGGACAGGAAGTTCCAGGACTTCTTCGCCCAACTGGGCACGAAGTAACACTTCACATCCGTCGAACATCCCTAGACAAATGGGCAAGTTAAAGCGGCAAACCGAGTCATCCTTCGAGGCCTCAAACGAAGGCTGGACGAAACGAAGAAAGCTTGGGTCGAGGAGTTGCACAGCGTCTTATGGGCATACCGCACAACTCCACACTCTTCAATCAGGGAAACACCCTTTCGTCTGGCCTACGGGACAGAAGTCGTAATTCCCATTGAAGTTCACGTACCCTCCAAGCGGACAGAATCGCCCCTGGATGAGGAAATGAACGTCAAAGCACTAAGGGAGGAGCTTGGCCTCATCGAGGAAGTTCGATCAGGGACAACCCTCCGCGAAGCCTCGTTAAAACAAAAAATTGCCATCTGGCACAACACCAAAGTCATACGACGAGAGTTCGACGTGGGCAGCCTTGTCCTAAGAAGAAACCATAAAGACTCTCGCGAAGGCAAACTAGCCGCTAACTTGGGAAGGACCCTATCGTGTCCGGGCAAAAATAGAGAATGAGGCCAATTACCTAGAACATCTCAACGGGGAAGAACTTGCTCGACCATGGAAAGCCGAAAAGCTAAAGCAATACTATAGCTAAGGCCTTAACTGTCGGTCTGATTCGTCAAAACTACCGACCACTATGCACGCCTAGGTATAAGTGTCGTATGTCAGTAAAGCAGAACCCCGCTCAGGAACGAGCCAGGTCCCTGCTCGACAGTGGTCCCTCAATCGAGCACCGCCGTCGTCAAAGTACCACGATAGGCAGAACACCCAGCTCACGATGGGAGGTTCACGCTACGAACTCAGGCCTCAAACGCGACTTGAGATCCGCTCTCTCGCGCAGACATTCCCTGGTCGTTCTACCAGTACCCCTCACTGCCGAACACATCTACAACGAGCAATTCCCTGAAACTTAAAGCAAATCAAAGTAATCCCTATTATGGGCACACACACATATCGAACAAAAGTACAACACTTAGCAGAAATCAAAACAGATAAAACCATGCAAATCACAAAACCGGCCACGAGGACCGGACACATACATAATTAAAGTGATAAGCGGTCACGAAGACCACGATTGTGCTTGTTACATTAACAGGGGGCCACACCCCCATACAAAATAATAAGTTACATCAAAAGATACACGGCACACATGCCGGACAAATTACAACAAGGATAAAAGCCATATCACTCCTCCATCCGCTCAGGCTGCTCGAGGTTGGGCTCAGGCTCCTGGGTCTCCCCGTTCAGAACTTCAGCATGCTCGTCACCACCAAGCAGGGAGTTTGGACTGACTATCCTGCCATCCTCAACATGAGCCAGGTAGTGGGTACCCTCGGTGGAGATCTCAACCTCGGGGTTGACCACGCGCAGTTGGGCCAAAGCATTCTTAAAAGATTCGTCCCCGATGACAATGTTGTCATCTTCAGCCTTTAACATATGAGCAACCAGCTCGACCCTCGTCTTCATTTCCCTCACATCCTCAGGTTCGTCGTCGGCCGGAGCACTTACTAACCTCAGCTGCTCGATCAACTCCTCGATTTCCTTCTTCTCCGCTGCCAGCGTAGCATTCTCCTCCCGCAACCTGGTAGCCTCCTCGTCTGCCTTCTTCCGGGCATCACCAGCTCTCTTAGCTTCCTCCTTGGCCTTCCTCGCCGTCTCTTCTAAAGACGTTATGGTAGCCCGGGCAGCCCGGAGCTCAGACTCAGTAGAAGAATCCCCTTCAGCGTAGATGGCCGCCATTTCCAGGACTCTGACCAGAGCAGAGGCATCCTGCGCCACCAGCGCCCTCTTGCTAGGGCGATCCATGCCCTCCAGCTGGAGAGACTCTGCCCGCGGCACAACCAAGGATGTCCCCTCGAAGAATTTTCTGTCAAGAATATATGGAGGAAGTTCCAACTTTCCTTTCTCAGGTGCCCGGCTGAGATCTACCACTTCAGTGGCCTTGGACCGCTTGAACCTTGAGACCAGAGGCAAGGGAGATCCCTGGGCAGGAGTAGGCGAAGAGGTCCCCACAGCAGGTTGAGGAGGAGGAGCACGCTGGGTAAATCGAGTTTTGGGAGTAGCCGCCCCGGGCTTGTTCCTCGCCATAGCATTCTTTACCATTCTTTCATGAGCGGAAGGCATCTCACCTGCAAAAACAAAACAAATATGTGATAAGTACAAAATGTAACTATTTTTGCATATAAGTTTTGTTGCACTTATCGATACTTTTAGGTTAATATCGTTCAAATAAACCCCAATTTGTTTATAAATACGTTTACTTTACATTTTAGTGTATATATTGCGTATCGAGTAAATATCATTGAGTTTAATTGATTTTCTCACATTTTTGTAGGTATTCAGTCAAGGATATCTTGCCATTGTTGTATAGAGCATTGAATAAGTTTTCCAGTGCTTCCGACCGTGCGTCAATCCGAGTTACGGTTCTAAAGTTGTGGCCAAAATAAGAACTGGTTTGCTGTCAAGTTCGCTTTGCGAACTTTCCAGCGAATGTTCGCTAGAAAGTTCGCTTTGCGAACTTCCCAGCGAACGGGACAATAGAAAAAAGGACCAAAGTTAGCAAAGCAAACTTTCCAGTGAATGTTCGTCCAGAGTCGGTTTAACTGTTTCGTAGGCACTTAAGTGCCACTTTTTTAAGGCTCGCTTTGCGAGTAAAACGTTCGCTTAGCGAACGTGACGGATTTTATAATACTATAAGTTCATTTTCAGTCATTTTTTAGGTCATGTTTTGGGGTATTTGTTCCCAATTCATCAAATCTTCATTCTTTGTTAGATTAGAGCTTAGAAAAGCATCAATGGAGGTTGCAACTCGACGATTGGGGTGGATGATTCTTGGATCGTGATTGACACTGCGAGAGATTTTGATTCCTCTTCTCTCTTCCCTTTGTATTTTCCATTTGTTGTGAGTTTGTATGTAAGTTTACCTTGATTATATGTATATTCATTACTCATGGTGTTGTATAAAGCTCATTTTACAAATTAATGTTGGTGCCATGATTTATTTATTTGGGTTTGAGTTACGGTAGACATATCCTCGTTGAATTCGGATTTGGAATGAACATCTATTAGGTCCTATACTCTAGAGATAGATTTAGGCTTAATATTCACTTGAGTATCAATTCCTAATGCTTCCGTGTGGTCGAGTTGCGTGAGACATCACCTCCGAGGCGATGCGGTTGTTCTCTCAACTTTGCGTTAGACATAACCTTTGTTGTGAGCGATACGTGATAATGTTGACGAGTGATTTAGGTTGCGTGCAACTGAGTAGTAAGTTTGAGTATTTGATAGGGTAGATGAAATGTAAACTCGAGAGTTCTCTACTCTCCAAAGAATGAATTCTTTTTATGTTCATAAGTTTTAATTCTCGCATTTAATTTAAAACCATTTTAAACCCAAACTCTTTAACATTTAAACTGTCGAACAACATTCTTTCCCTCGAACCAATCTCTGTGGACACGATAAATTCCCGGATAAATACTTCCAAATATTTTTGTTGCTTGCCGCTTTACCGCTTCACCAAAATGGCGTCGTTGTCGGGGATTGGTTTTGATATTGAATCGCATTGTGATAGTTTCTTTGTTTTTGAGTTTTGTATATATCATATATATTGTCTATTTCCATTATGTTTGTTCAAGTGTTGTATACATTTTGTTCCCGTAACGTTTGTTTAAGTGTTTGGTTAGGGAACTTGCTTTTGGTTTGCGCGGTGAGGCATCACTATGGCATGAAGGAAGGAAGTTACTAGCTAAGCACAGTAAAGGCTACGAGCTTACGATGTAAAACAAGCATGTGTTATTATTTTTTGTTTCGTTATAACTTTTTCATTCTAGCTTAGGTAGTGTGGTGAACTTTCATTAAACAAGTTGTACTCGGATTTTTCGTGAAACTCTCAAATATTCACTTTACAACTTGTTTAATGAAATTTCACTCGGCCTTTTAGTTTGTTTATATTAATAGTTTGTGTGTTTGCCTTTGAGCTTGTCTTGAGTTATTTGAGGATGCTTGGTGATTTTCCAAGTTTGATCATTTCAACTTGCGGATGTATGGTAATGATATTGTTAAGTTTTGTACACGTCCAAGGTATGTGTTTATCGCTTTCTTGACTTTAGCATATTCATGATGCTTTGGCATTTTACAAACTTCCATGCCATTCATTCTTTTGTATACTTGTTCTTGTTGTGAATCACTTTAGTTCCTAACCTTTTTGTGAGGTGGCTTTCCATTGTTCATATATGCGCGGAGTACCAACATTCTTGTTCTAACTTGATTTTATTATGCTTAATCTTTTGTTTGTGTTGATTATGTGAAATCATGAAAAGGATCAAGGCATTTTGTTTCATTTTGAGCACAACTACCTAGCCAAATAGTCATTCACCTTGTGAGCGTGTGATCATTCGTAACCCCTTTGAGCTTTTTGATCCATATTTTATTTGAACTTAATGTTTGTCTATGAGTATTTAGTTCACTTATTTTTTAATGGATTTTGTTTTTTCTTGGACCCTCAACTTCGCGTTGTTGTATAAATTTTTGTCTTGTCTTAGAAAGTAGGGAGTATTCACATGATGATGTGGTTGAATTCAAGTTGGGGAGAGAATGATTGTTTACTCATTGGTTGGTTTCTATGAGGATGAAAAAGAAAAGAAAAAAGAGAAAAATATGAAAAAGAAAAGAAAAGAAAAAAGTGAAAAAGAAAGAAAAAGAAAATCCTTGAGAAAGGAAACAAAAATAGTTCAAATAATTGTGCTAAATAAGTATTGTGTTTTGTGTAACACTTGGGATTTTGGAAGAAGTTGATTGGAATTTTGTGTTTAAGTCTTTGTGAGTTGATTACTCCCTTAGGTTTAGGCAAGTTTTTGTTTCAATTACCATTAGAAATTGCCCCTTGTTTGTTTACCCGACCACGCTACAACCTTGAAAGCCCTTGTGATTCTTGCCTTTGTATGTTCAATGTGAATTTTTGGATGGTTGCATAACTTAGTCTATTGTTTGCATGATTGTTGTGTGAGTGATAAGTACCTTATTTCGTGTTTTTCATCTACCGATGATTGTTTTTGCTAGGTGTGATTCACGTTTGAACTTGTGTTGTTTTAGGATGTTTGGCATGATTTTTGTATTTTGCATTTATTTCGTGACTATGTTATCATTGTAGTTTAGTGGTAAGTATTTACTTTGTGTGTACCATTTTTCATTTGAACCATTCATTTGTCCGTTTTTCAAAACCTGTTGATTCGTGATTCTTTGGTTGTCACTCTGTTTCTTTGAGTTGTTTGATTCTTGTTTGAGGACAAACAAGTTTAAGTTGGGGAGAGTTGATAAGTGCAAAATGTAACTATTTTTGTATATAAGTTTTGTTGCACTTATCGATACTTTTTGGTTAATATCGTTCAAATAAACCCCGATTTTTTTATAAATACGTTTACTTTACATTTTAGTGTATATATTGCGTATCGTGTAAATATCATTGAGTTTAATTTATTTTCTCTCATTTTTGCAGGTATTCAATCAAGGATATCTTTCCATTGTTGTATAGAGCATTGAATAAGCTTTCCAGCGCTTCCGACCGTGCGTCAATCCGGTTAAGTTGTGGTCAAAATAAGAACTGGTTTGCTGTCAAGTTTTCTTTGCGAACTTCCCAGCGAACGAGACAGTAGAAAAAAGGACCAAAGTTAGCAAAGCGAACTTTCCAGTGAATGTTCGTCCAGATTCGGTTTAACTATTCCGTAGGCACTTAAGTGCCACTTTTTTAGGCTCGCTTTGCGAGTAAAACGTTCGCTTAGCGAACGTGACGGATTTTGTAATACTATAAGTTCATTTTCAGTCATTTTTTAGGTCATGTTTTTGGGGTATTTTTCCCCAATTCATCAAATCTCCATTCTTTGTTAGTTTAGAGCTTAGAAAAACATCAATGGAGGTTTCTACTCGACAATTGGGGTGGATGATTCTTGGATCGTGATTGACACCGCGAGAGATTTTGATTCCTCTTCTCTCTTCCCTTTGTAGTTTCCATTTGTTGTGAGTTTGTATGTAGGTTTACCTTGATTATATGTATATTCATTACTCATGGTGTTGTATAAAGCTCATTTTACAAATTAATGTTGGTGACATGATTTCTTTATTTGGGTTTGAGTTGCGGTATACATATCCTCGTTGAATCCGGATTTGGAATGAACATCTATTAGGTCCTAGACTCCAGAGATAGATTTAGGCTTAATATTCACTTGAGTATCCATTCTTAATGCTTCCGTGTGGTCGAGTTGCGGGAGACATCACCTCCGAGGCGATGCGGTTGTTCTCTCAACTTTGCGTTAGACATAACCTTTGTTGTGAGCGATACGTAATAATGTTGACGAGTGATTTAGATTACGTGCAACTGAGTAGTAAGTTTGAGTATTTGATAGGGTAGATGAAATGTAAACTCGAGAGTTCTCTACTCTCCAAAGAATGAATTCTTTTTATGTTCATAAGTTTTAATTCTCGCATTTAATTTAAAACCATTTTAAACCCAAACTCTTTAACATTTAAACTGTCAAACGACATTCTTTCCCTCGAACCGATCTCTGTGGACACGATAAATTCCCGGATAAATACTTCCAAATATTTTTGTTGCTTGCCGCTTTACCGCCTCAACAATATGTTAGACGACCAAGGAAAAATATGTCGGGCAAGTCAAGTAACTAAGACTACCGAGCAATTTATAAGCATCCGCAGGAGTCTTGCACTCCAAAAGCGCCTTGGTGTTAATAAAATGATACTCCACCCACTGGCTACCGTCCTCCTCGAAAATTAGGGACCCCTTCTTCGTCCAGTATTCAGCGAGCCGGAAAGAGTTAACATAGTTCACCAGCTTTTCGTAGCCAACCGAATCCTGCCCGTCCAGCATGTGCGGCTGAGCAACATACTCGTTGGGCTCCTTAGAAAAGTGGTCGGCACTCCAGTGAAAGGGAAACTTGAATTCTCTCTCCCCGATCAGCTTCCCGTTTTCGTCGCGCATGTCATTACTGTCCTCGTCAAGGGACACCGCCCAAACATATGTACTATCCTGGGACCTCTTCGACACAGGCTCTATGATATAGAACCTTTCTTTAAACGTCCAGATTGACTCCGAAAAAGGCTTGAACAACTTACGGGGCTGTTTCAACGACACCCAACCGTATCTCATCCCCGTCAACTGCCGCTGGAGATGGAAGATGGTGAAAAATAGAGGAAGAGTAGCTCCTATCTGCAAGAATTCACACCTCAACTCAAAGGCACGGATGAACGCCAGCGAATTGGGATGCAACTGCGACGGGGCCAGATCCAGATGCACGAAAACTGACTGCTGAAAATCGGTGAAAGAAAGCCTCAACCCCAACTCTTTAAATGCATATTCGTACATAGCGAACCGCTCCCCAAAATCTGTACATATCCGATCATCCTCGGAGGGGAAATACACCTTTCATTCCCCCTCTGGCCCAACGACCGTGAAGACATCCCCAAGGTAGGTCGCAAAGGTAGATACGTGCTCGGCAGGCTCAGCCACCAACCACTCCTCAGTAGAATCCTCGTCGACCTCCTCCATGACTTCGCTAGGGATAGTGGAAGCTTCCGTACTGCTGCTCTCTGAGGAGCTCTCCGAGGATGAGTCTATTATGATCTCCTCGTCAGGCCTTGTCGCCATATCGATCACCTGAAAAGCAGAGAAAAAAGTGGATTCAACGAAGAATCAAATCGACCCTTCCACCGCTAGTCAAGTGAAAGGGCGCACAAAGGGCTGAGGACGGTGTCCCCGGCCTAAGCCCTAATATTAAACAAAGGCTCAACAGTCCCCTACGAGGAGACGCTCGGGACAAACCACTCCCGAAACAAGGAACCTCCTCGAGTCGCTTCCCAGTTTCCGTTTGAAGCTTCACCGAAAACTGCAAACGTTCACCGGAAACTTCATCGAAGCATCGGAAACTGAGTCAACGCAATGGTTACCTATGCATCACCATCGCAACGACGCCGGAAACCGCCCTATTCGCGAGTTATCTAAGAGGCTCCAGCGGCCCCGTCGGCGACAGAAAACGGCTTAGCCACCATCCACCACCAACAAACCCAGGAAAGCTACCCTATGTCATCTAAACCTAACCTAGCCACATGCAATCTAGAGAAAAAGATGAACAAAAACAAAAGACCAGAAGACTTACGTGGTTGAAAAGCTGAAAGACAGGTGCTCGAAGCTGGTGACGGCGGTTGAAGCAGCGAACGACGACGACGGGTAAAGTTTTCTGAGGAAGAAGAAGAAGAAGAGAGAGAAGCGAAAGTTCCAAATGGCTTGAGTTCTTCTCCTTTTATACTGCTGAGGAGCACGTACAGAGGCACACCCACGTAGGTAATAATGACTGTAGAGTAGCCATCATTGCCTAGTTACTGCAGCACAGGGCTCGAGGCACACGTGGCGCCCCAACGTTTCAATTCTTCCTGACCGTTAGCCTCCCCGTACGACGGGCAGACCAGACACGGTCATGGATCTTACGAACACCAGGGCCCACGGGCACCACGAGACAACTCCATCCGTCACCAAACGACGACTCCACTATGGTTCCCCGGAACAACGGGTTATCCTTAAGTCATCACTCCCATGCTCGGGAGCAACGACTTGGGGGGCTCCTGTTCTGGACTGGACCAATGGCTAGGCATGGCCTAATCCGCTTCTGTTTCCAGAACGACCGAATTGCCTAAGTCCAATCCATAAAGGGGCAAAAGTTACCTTTCTGCCCCCCAACCGGGCAAGGAGTGCATCACTCCTCCCCAGTACTGCTGCCCGTTCCACACGGCTCCGTCAGTCCAAGAACAGCTAAGGGCATGTGTCCGAAACTACGGCTTTGCCCGACATAACGGCTAGTTTTGGGAAGTTACCTATTCTTCGGGAAAACGGTTGTTTCGCTCCGAAAATAGGACCGTTGGCCACACGCTGGGGGCACTATATAAACCCTCTCACTTGAGAGGGTCAGGTATCCAATAATCACCCTAAGAACTCATACTTTGTACTAGCCCCTTTTCTCTGACCCTTTCTTACTTGAGCGTCGGAGTGCCTTGCAGGTACACCCCCTCCTCCTCATTTCACGCCCAACATCACAGACGTTCTTAGTGGCCCATCACAGGATCTGATCAAGCCTTCACGATCAATAGGGAAAAATATCATTATTATACACAAGAATAACGTTACTACTGATTCAAATATTGAATAATAGAAAATTTTCAACCATATTTTTCGAGTATGTGAAAAGGTTTAAGGAAACTTATTAAAAAAATATTGAGTAGATATTTAAAAATTGGATTCTCTCTTATAAAATAATGTCTTATTTGTAAAAAAAAAATTAAAACAATAATTTATCTAATAAGTTTAAATAGTTTTTATTTTTATTCATACTATTTTTGATATTGTTGTTTAACTTTCATCTTCTACATTTATGACAGTTTGCAAATAAATGTGTATCCAAAACCATATCCCACCAAATTATTGTTATAAACGGGAATAACTTTATTATTGATTCAAATATTTTGATATACTGGAACAACTTTACTATTGATTCAAATATTTTTATAAATATTTTCAAAACAAAAATAATAATTTGATTAAAAAAAATTTATATACGAGAACAACTTTACTATTGATTCAAACATTTTATAAGTAGTGTCAAAACAAAATTAATATTTATACACTGAAAAAAATATTGTTGATTAATTTTTTTTATATATAGAGGTGAAAATATTATTGTTATAAATAGGAATAACTTTACTATTGATTCAATTATTTTTATAAATATTGTCAAAACAAAAAAAAATATTTTGATTCAAATATTTTTATATACGAGAACAACTTTACTATTGATTCAATTTTTTTTATAAATAATGTCAAAATAAAAATAAAATTTATATACGGGAAAAAATACATTGTTATACGGGAAAAAATACATTGTTAATAAAAATATTTTTATATACAGAAACAAATATTATTATTATAAACGAGATCAACTTTACTACTAAGTGAAATATTGAATAATAGAAATTTATCGACCATTTTTTTCAAATATGCGAAATAGATTAAGAGAATTTGTTAAAAAAGATTGAGTAGATATTTTAAAATTGTATTCTCTCTTATAAAATAATGTCTTATTTGTAAAAAAAAAAAAACTAAAACGATAATTTATCTTATACAAGTTTTAATAGTTTTTAATTTTATTATTCATGATATTGTTGTTTAATTTTCATCTTTTACATTTATTACTATTCCAATTTAGGTTTACTATTATTAAAAACAAATCAACTTTTAATTTTTATGATAGTTTGTAAACACATACGCGTCTAAAATTATATCTCACTCAAAACTGTACTCGTGCGATGACACAAATTTCTTATTAGTTAATAAATAAACGAGGGAAATAGTTCAGTCACTAAATCAACAAATAAAAAAAAATAAACAAAGAAAACATATAAAAGCTTAAAAGATAAATTAAATTAGGAAAATCTAAAATCTCCTAGGCATCCCACTTGAATTTTCTTTTCTCAATGTATGTGGGTAAACCACATTTAAGTTAAGTGGCTTACTTGAATTTTCTTTTCACAATGTATGTGGGTAAACCACATTTAAGTTAAGTGGCTTAAAGTTAACCATTTGTTCTTGAAATCTTAGGAATTTTAACTAAACGTTTAAGATATGCTGGCGCCCCGTTGAATCACTTGCTACCATGATTTTCCTCAAATTTTTTGCACATTTTTGTTCTAATAAAGTCAATATAATTGTCATTGTTTCTGCTTTTAATGGGTCAGTTTGTTTTGGTTTTTTTTAAAAATAATTTTTATAGTGTAACATAATTTTGTAAAAAAATTTTTTACAAAGAAATTTTTTATAAAAACTTCAAATAAAAATTTGGTTTGAATAATTATTTTTAAAATGTGATTTTAAATATATCACCATTTTATCAAAAAAAAATTTGGATATTAAATTTTCAAAAAAATCACTTAATTTTGAAGTTATTTTAAATAATTTTTCATAAAAATCACTTTTTAGATACAAGTTTTTTCAAAACTTATGATTTCGATTATGTTTTGATCTTTAATAATGTATGTTTATGTTGTATGATGGCAAAATTAATCTTACAACTTAGAAAAAACGAATATAAAAAAACTTATAATATTTTGAAAATCAATTGTACAAAATCCATTTTTCATAATAAAAAAAAAAATCTATTTTTTTAAGGTAAAACAAACAGGTCTAATATCTTATCCTCCTTATACTCGCAGAGCAATATAATTATTTTACATGAAAATGGAATAATTGAACATGAGATTTAGCAATAAGATAAATCTAATCATTTGTGCGACTCTTTGAAACACGCAAATCATAAAATAATTAGCGAGGGAAGTAAAAACCTCTGGGTGAAGTTGTTATCGATAACAGACATTACTAAAAAAGAATGAATAAATATGTGAAAAATCCTAAAGATGTGGAGGAATGCAAAGAGACATAATATTTTATGATTATAAATGTTATTATGTTCAATCATTTTCAGTTTAAAATATGAGTAATAAAACCGAATATCACATATTATTAAAATTTAACTTAATTAAAAATTACTTTATATATATATATATATATATATATATATATATATATATATATATATATATATATATATATATATATATATATATAGATATATATATATATATATATAATTGGAGAAAAATTTAAAATGTTATATACAAAACCAATTTATATAAATATAAGTAAAAAAAATAGTATAATGATGTTAATTTATGTAAAAACAAGTAGAACTACTTTTATTAAAAGAATAATAATTCTAATGCAATGCCTTACGACCAGTTATTTTTCACTCAAACTATTACAAATAATTTTGAAAATTTAAGCAATTTAAAATTTATATAAAAATATGAATAAATAAATTTAATTGTGATGCAATGCCTTAGGTCTTATCATTTTTACCTTAAAATAGAAAGGGAATTTTTGTGGATATAAATTTGAAAATTTTAAAAATTTAATATTTATATAAAAATATTGTTAAATAAAATTGAGAGTTATATGTTATTAAAATGTAACTCAATTAAAAAATACATTTGCGTTTTTTTTAAATTAAGTATGTAGATAACAAATCTTTTTATTTTTATTATTACTTGATTTATTTCGTTTAAAACTAATGTTGAATATTAATGCATTTAATTTTGTTATTTTTTTATAGTTTTTTATCATCATTAAAGTTAAGTATGATAACGGGGCAGGTCCGAGACAGTTGTTACCTCCCTAAACAATCTCGGTTCCCCGCTTCGATCACCAACAAGGAGGGATGAAGAATTACAATCTAAAATTCTTTTCAAATGGGTTTGGATATCCCCGCCCACCACTATTCATTTAGTGAAATCAATATATTAAATAGAAATATTTTTTTCCAAACTCAAATTACAATACAAATAATAAAATTTTAAAAATTTAAAAATACCATACATGCATTTCAAATCTTTTAAATAATAAATACAAATAAAAAAAATCAAAATATTGACAACATATTTAATATTTAAATTATCATAACTAAATAATAAAGTGTGAAATAAAATAAATGAGATGCTTCAGAGTGGATACTAGCGTTTTCATTATCTTACACGTTTTCATATTTTGTAATCGAGAAAAACTCAAATTTAATTCTAAACTCAATAAAAGCAGATTTCTTTTGTCAAAGTTAGAGCGAGTTCGAGTGAATACCCGCTAATATATGTTACGTTGTAATGCCTAATTATAGTGTTTATCAATTACAACTTTAGTGGTCGTTTAAAATTATGAGTAAAAAAATAGAACGAAAACATTATAAGAATTAAAATTTAAAAATTGAAAGTTCTATGAAATGGTCGATTCAATGGAAATTTAAAGAATTAAATTAAAATAGTAAGTAATGGTTAATTAAAAAAAAAAAAAAAGAACGTTGAAAGAGGAGGATTTTGATACAAAATAATAAATTTTTTATTACTAGTTTTTATTATATTTGCAAAGTTGATACATTATTTTATTCTTTAAATATATTAAAAGACATAAAAAATATTCATTTTTAGGGAATTATCAATAAAGTTTTTAATAAACGAAAAAAAATAATAAAATTATATATATATATATATATATATATATATATATATATATATATATATATGTGTGTGTGTGTGTGTGTGTGTGTGTGTGTGTGTTAAATATGTAATTCTTTGTTTTAGAAATATTAGATTTAATTTAGAAAGATCGGATTTGATTTAGAAAGATCGGATTTGATATTTTTGGGCTTTTTATAGTTTGGGCTTTAGCTTGAGATGCAAATTAACCTAAATCTATAAATAGGGAGGAAACCTTATCATTGTAATCATCAAGTTTAATAATCACAGCTTTGCAGTTGCCAAGTGATAATAAAATTCCACAGTTGTGGGCAGAGAGATACTCTGCAATTCATATTCATCTTTTTTAAACGTGTTCTTGTTTTTGTTCATTGTCATTACATAATAATCTTGAGATCAAGATTGAGAAGAATTCACCATAGATCGTGGTTGAATTCCAACATCTGGTATCTAGAGTTTCGGTTTTGATTCAAGGGAAGAACAACTGTGATGGCGATGAATCACCCGAACGGCCACTTTCCAGCAAATCTTCAAATTCTCAAGAAAGATAATTATGAGAATTGGTGCAAGCAGATTAAGTTGGTTTTCTGTTACCAAGATCTTTGGGATCTTGTGAAGGATGAATTATCACCGCTTGCAGAAACTGCGACAGATAAGGAGAAAGCAGCATATAAAGAATTGAAGAAGAAAGATTATAAAGTTCTCTTTATAATCCATCAATGTGTTGATCCAGATAACTTTGAAAAGGTTAGTGATGTATATTCAGCAAAAGAAGCTTGGGAGATTCTTGAAAAATCGTTTAGAGACGCAGAGAAGGTGAAAGAGGTGAGGTTACAAACTCACAAAGGACTTATGAATTGCTTCAGATGGATGACAATGAAAGTATAACAGATTCTTCACCAGAGTTACAAAGTTGGTGAATCAAATTAAGGTATGTGGAGAAGTGTTGACATCAAGATCAGTTGTGTTAAAGATCTTAAGGTCATTGGCTCCAAAATTCGACCACATGGTATTAGCCATAGAAGATTCGAAAGACTTGTCAGTGTTGACGAAGGAAGAGCTTCAATGGACTCTTGAGTCTCATGGACAAAGGATGGCTAAAAGAGCTGTAGGAAAGTCGAAGAGTGATATGGCTTTGCAGGCGCAGTCAGAAAAAGAAAGGAAAGGCAAAGGAAGCTGGAATGACAACAAAGGTAGAGAAGGCTTCACCAATTCGATTGGTCGAAATCAGCATGAACTAAACTGGTCGAATCAGAGAAAACCCTGGAACCAAGGCAACCAAAGAGGTGGTGCTGCAGGTAGAGGAAGAGGTGGTTGTAGAAAGCATGACAAAAGTCACATTCAGTGTTTCAATTGTCAGAAGTATGGTCATTATTTTAGTGATTGTCCAGAAAAGAAGAAGAATCAAGAAACTGATGCAAAACTGGAGAAACATGAAGAAGAAGAAGAGATGTTGTTGATGATCAAAACAAGAGACGAAGAGAGATTCCAGGACCAGTGGTACTTAGACTCAGGATGCTCATCACACATGACAAGAAGGAAAGATTAGTTTGTCAACATGAAGCCCCCGTCGAAGAACACGGTGAAGTTTGCAAATGACAACACTCTAGCAGCTGAAGGTGTTGGTGATGTTCAGATTGTGAGGAAGGATGGAAAGAAATCTATAATTTCTAATGTGTTATACATACCAGGCATGAAAAGAAACCTGCTCAGTATAGGACAGCTTGTCGAAAAGAACTACAAGTTAGTTGTCGAAGACAAGATGATGAGAGTTCTCGACGCAGGTGATAGGTTGATCTTGAAGGGTCAAATGTCTCAGAATAGGACCTTCAAGATTGAACTCAATGTGATGGAGCACAAGTTCCTAGCAACTGCAGCCAGCTGATATTAGTGGTTATGGCATTTTCGACTAGGCCATCTCAACTTCAATGACAACAGAGAGTTAAAAAGAAGAAATATGGCTTCAGGATTACCCGAAATCGACATTCCAAGTGAAGTCTGTGAAGAGTGTGTTCAGTCAAAACAACACAAGAATAGCTTCAGCAAGGATGCAGGAAGGAAGTCGAAGGCAATTCTGGAAGTCATATACTCTGATGTATATGGTTCAATCCAGGTGGATTCGATTGCAGGAAACATATACTTTGTCACGTTCATAGATGATTACAGTCGAAAGCTATGGACTTACCTCATCAAGAAGAAAAGTGATGTGATCAAGGTATTTTCCATATTCAAATCTATGGTCGAAAGACAAAGTGGTCGAAAGCTAAAAATTCTGAGGACTAATGGTGGTGGAGAGTATGTGTCGAAAAAGTTTGAAGCATTATGTGAAAAAGAACGGATTGTGCATGAGGTGGTGCCACCCTACACTCCACAACAAAATGGAATTGCAGAAAGAAAGAACATAACCATCATGAACATGGTGAGAAGTATGTTGAATGGAAAGCATCTACCCAAAGAATTATGGGGAGAAGCGGTTTCGACAGCAACATACATATTAAACAGATGTCTGACGAAGAAGCACTACTACGTAAAACCCCTTTAACAATGGTTGAAAAATATACATAATAACGTGGATCAAGGCGTTGTTATGTAGAGTGTTGTGGTAAATGTACTACTTTTAATCACGGCCCTGGGACCGTTGTGGTATTCTGGAAAACGCGCGTTATATCACAATGGTTATGCTTAACAAATGTTGTGATAGATAACGTAATTAATTAATTAGATGACGGTTAACCTAGACAACCGTCGTGGAAAGTACACATAGTTTATTATATAAAAATGTATATTGCTTGGTTTACCATACACATATTTAAAGAAATACAACTATTTAAATTGGCAAAGAAATATATAATCTGAAAATTAAACTATTCTTGAAAACCAACTTTAACACATCAATTTTTTTTTAATTGAATCTGTCTCATTCAGCACATTTTATGTTCTTTAACACATAATATACGATTCAATGGTATGATTACTTCAATTCATCGATATATTTTATTATAGTTTACCTCATCATCGTCGCTTATCAACGTGATTGTAAATTATATCGATGAATTGAAGCAAACAGAGCACTAAACCATATATTATGTGTTAAGGAACATAAAATGTGCTGAATGAAACATATGTGATTTGAAATTTTTTTTATTGATATAGGTTGGTTTTCAAATACATCTTAATTTTCAGAATATAAATTTCTATGTCAATATAACTGATTGCATTTTCATTAAAAGGTAAGTGAAACAAACAATATACATAGTATATAATAAACTGAACTTGTCAACCAGTATAAGAAATTAAAGAACAAAATATTACTAAGTCACAAGAAACCTCTATCTTGTGAACTAGCAATGTTTTGTTCTTGTTTTGAGAACATTTGTCAACAACAACAATATACAGCAAAACAACATGAAACACAATAAAAAAAACATATGTTGTTGTTGTTGACAAATGTTCTCAAAACAAGAACAAAACATTGCTAAGTCACAAGAAACCTCTATCTTGTGAACTAGCAATGTTTTGTTCTTGTTTTGAGAATATTTGTCAACAACAATAGCATACAGCAAAACAACATGAAACACAATAAAAAAACATACATTATTTAAGCAACAAAACCCCAAGTGGGATTGTAACAAATCAAGATACATTGAGTCAATAACGCACCTCATTTTGAAAATAATCATGGAACTGTAACAAATCAAGATATATCAAGTTCATCTAGTGAAGCCATGAAGAAGAAATATAAGGTGGATGAAGTTTATATAATAACTTCATACTTCTTATAGTTTTCTTCATGGCAACAAAAACCATATGAAACTTCACCATAGTATACGCTTGCTACCACCATACGCTTGCTACCACCATCATCACCATGTATCTACAAGGAAACACAACAAAAATCAAACTTAACCCTAAAACATCAATAACATAATGTTTTCCACAGCATCCTAAAACCAAACCTTAAAACAATAATCCTAGAAAGATGAGAGCAGGAGAACATACCATCTTCGTCGGCGTAGGAGTTTGCGTCGGACGTTGCTCTCGTCAGATATCCTTTAAGCTTCTTTTCTCCATTCTCTTGTAACAGTATTGATTAAGATTCATGAGAGGAGAGTTGTGTTAGGGTTTTCTTTATAGAGAAATGGCAGTTATGAACTGGGTCACAGATAGGTTCGTTTATATATTAAAAACTACCATTTTTCGTTACGGTTTAAAACTACAACCGTAATTAAATTTTATATTTTAAAATATTAGCAAACAATATCACGATGGTTATTCACAATAACCGTAGTGATATCTCTTATTTAAAAATAAATAAAAATGAAAGGAGCGCCTTAACCTTAAATGAAAAACATTTTTGCCACTACTGAGGTTCGAACCCATGAAAGATTGATTCTATCATATCGGGTATACTTACAACCGTTATTATACCCTATAAATTTTTAATTAAAAAATATAATATAAAGTAAGCGCCTGAGTTTAGAGATATCACCACGGTTTTTGGAAGAACCGTGGTGACTTGGGCGTTGTTGTTTGCGCGTTTTGTAGTAGTGTAGCCTGAAGGAATCACACCAGAAGAATGTTGGTCTGGTGTCAAGCCTAGCCTCAATCACATGAAGGTGTTTGGATCTATAAAACATAGACATATTCCAGATAAGTTGAGAAGGAAGCTTGATGACAAGTCGAATCAAATGATCTTGATAGGATATCATTCGAATGAAGGTTACAAGCTGTTTAACCCAGTGAATAAATAGGTAGTGATCAGCAGGGACGTGATCATAGATGAGCTTAAAGAATGGGATTGGACTGAGAATGTCAAGAAGCATTCAGTGAGAATCTCTTGTAAAGAACCAGCCACTGAAATCGAAAGAGAAGTTCGACAGGAACAAGTCAGAGATGAAGCAGGCCCAAGCAGACCTCGACGAACAAGACACATTCCTGCAAGGTTGCAAGAATGTGTGATTACATCATATGATGTGGTCGATGAAGAGGGTGAGCTGGTACATTATGATTTCTATGCAGATGTCGAACCAGTCAATGCAGCTGAGGCATTGAAGGATTCGAAGTGGGTGAAAGCAATGAACGAGGAGTTAGAGTCCATCGAAGTCAACAACACCTGGTCACTTATCGAATTACCTCAAGGCAGGAAGGAAATAGATGTGAAATGGGTTACAAGGTGAAGGTGAATCCTAAAGGAGAGGTAACTCGACACAAGGCGAGACTTGTGGCAAAAGGATTTCTACCGAAGGAAAGAATCGACTTCGAAGAAGTTTTTGCACCTGTTGCTAGGATCGAAACAATCAGATTGGTTGTTGGTCTAGCAAACATGAACAATTGGCACACATGTCAAATGGATGTGAAATGTGCGTTCCTGAATGGCCCCTTAAACGAAGAAGTTTATTTTGCACAACCAGCTGGGTTTGCGAAACAAGGCAAAGAAAGAAAGGTGTACGTGATGCATAAAGCTCTGTATGGACTTAAGCAAGCTCCAAGAGCTTGAAATAAGAAGATCGACAACTTTCTAAGGGAGAAAAAATTTGTGAAGTGCACAACTGAGCATGGAGTATATGTAAAGAGAAGCAATAGTGAATTGTGAAATTCTAGCATAGTAGATAGCAGTTGTCCTAACACATGTCAAGACATTATTCTCTGCACAACTTTAAAACAAGAGCAGAACAAACAAACTGATATTCAGAATATCAGTAACAATAGCAAGACAGATGTTACGACATCTGTTACAACATGTTAACCAAAACTTAACTGTAAATTGCAGAATGATAAACAACACATAATATGATAACCCAGTTTGGTGCAAATCACCTACATCTGGGGGCATACCAAGCCAGGAAGAAGAATCCACTATCAGTAGTATAGTTTTATGTAAACAACCGTTGGTTTACAGTAAACAACCTTTGGTTTACCTATAATTACCCAATGGAGACTTTATCATTAGAAGTCACATCTAATTGATAAGAGAAACTCATCTCACTCCCTAAATCATAACTTGTGATTATCTAACAGTTATAGTCACAATAACTGTATCATCCTACTTGAAAGACACCCCTTTCAATACAAAGTTCAGTCAAGCATTCTTGACTAGCAAGCTACTTGGATTTGCTTAAAAGCTTCATCCAAGAACAATGCACAATTCATTACCTACGGGTTTCTGAATCTGTTCAAGTATCTATGTCTTCCACAATGTATCAAATCGATACAGAGGGAGACTTACAAGAAATCCTACGACTCTCAAAACCCTAAACCCTACTTTACAAAAGTTTACAAAATAGGATTCGTAAGTCTATGTCGTTCTCTCTCTCTCTTTTCTGGCCTAGGACTAGGTTTTCTTTTATAGCCTTCTGCTTTGGGCTTCAAATCTTCTGTTGGTTAATTCCATGATCCATGCCTTCACTCTTGGAACTGATCTGCACGTATCTTGATGTTAGTAATAGACACGATGTCCTAACACCGTGTTTGGACATCTTGTCCAACATGTCTTCTTTCAGCAGAATTATTTTTGTTGGAGCATCTTGTACAACATCCTGTTTTACCAAAATTTGGTCAAATCTTTAAAGCCTTCAATCTCCCCCTTTTGACAAATTTTGGCTAAAACTCCTTTTGAATAATAAACCCAGGATGCTCCAAAACTAGAGTAGAAAGTCCTGAAGTCATTTCAGTCGGAAGCTTACACTTTTCTCATGTTCCCATTACCTGTTGTCCTGGTGTACATGAGGAAGAAGATGTACACCAATCCCCCTCAAACCCAGGACCAATACTAGTTACTAGAGCAACCAAACACCAACCTGACTTATCCCGTTAAGGACTTAGGGAAGCAGACTGCTACTCCGGGTAACTCAGAACACAAGACACGACTGTGTTCATAACTCAGATCATAGGACACGAAGGAAGTACTCAGAACAAAAAGGCAACCTGAGACTCAGTCAGAATGTCAGAACATTCTGTCCAACATCCTTGCAAACCAACTACAAGAACAGACTCAACCCTTGTACATTTCTCCCCCTTTTTAGAAAAAAAATTGACAAACATGTCCAAGACAGACCCATACCCAAACTGAACAAGCCCAAAAGTGGATAAATCCCATGAGAACACAGCACAACAAAACAGATTACCTGAGACAAGATGAAGTCAAGACCACCCTTTACATACAAGAGCATTTTTCTTTGGATGTAACGAGCCATTCGAAGTAACACATGTCCATTCAATATGAGCATTAAATGAAAGGTTGTAACTTCACAGATAACAGTGCACCGGCCAAATCGCTTTTGACTGTTTCTTTTTTTAATGAGGACCATTCAAGGAATGCGCATTACCCGAGACGCATGTTTAACACGCGTTTCCTAAGACACATTCTCTCCACCATCCAAAACAGTCAATTAGGACGCACCCACATGTCCTAAATAATGTCCTGGTGCTTTGTCAGACTTGTTTAGTCCATCTGATGCATGGTCACCATCCCTTTTAACAAGCCCCAAGAATAATCCTTTCAACCAGAAGACCAAGAGTAATTGACCAAGATGTTAAGACATTTCTTCAAACAACTCCCAGGTACCAGCAAAGACTCTCAAGATACTTGTATCACTCTGATTTAATCCATTGACACCCAATGACAGAATCAGAACAATCTGTTAAGTCCACTTAGAACTTATACCAGTAGTGCAATGTCATGACATCTCGTCTGACATTGTATCCTAACTTGAGGAATTCTATCACAAACTGCTTGAAACCACAAACAATCTTGATAAACAACTACACTACTGCAACAATATATCCAAAAACAGAAGGTCAACTCCCCCTGTCTAAGATAACCAGTGATCCTTTACAAGAAGAACACCTTAAATGAATGGAAAACATAAGACACATCTTCATGTCTTCAAGAGCGCACCCTCTGTTCAATACACCTGCTGAACGCATTCACCTAATGCTTGATCCTCAAGCAATCCATGTACCATACTAGTATATTTAATAGACAGAAGTCCTCCCCTATCTTTCACAAATGACGCTCCTATAACAAGAAACACCCCAAAGTCACCATATGATATCCCATAACAACTTCATGATCATATAGTGATAAAGTACCAGGACCAAATCCCTGTACCACAACCAACAAACTCTTGGATTGAGACCAAAATCAGCATTGATCCCTCTCATCTAGAAACCATCCATAACCTGTACATATCCACCTTGAATTTTACAGCCATCGATACCCTTGTTCCTTGAGATACAATCCAATTGAATCTTGAATGCTTCACATTCCTCAAAGAGACATATAGAGCCCCTTAGTTTGCTAGCTTGCCCAGATGTTCTTCCCATTTGAAGGACATCAACCATATGCCCCAGAGATCCGCAACTTACTTGCTCCACAAGCACCAAACTGATCCACTTATCTCTAGCATGACTTGTAGCATAAGAAACCACCTCTCCACAAGCATTCTGACCTCAGCAACAGTCAGTCTTCCAGATAAACACCCCATGACCCAAAACAGTCTTCAATTTATCATTCTCCCATATGATAAGACAAAACACTTTTGATTCAATTGGTGAATATCAGTTTCCATAATCTGAACTCCAAGTTCAGAAACCATGATGATGTTCTAACATCCGTTAGGACATCCTGATCATATCATAGACACCATACACTATGGTTCTTGATACAATTACCACTGGACTTACTATCTGCATAGTAATCCGGCTGAAGATCTTCAGAGAACACAACTCATCCAGCTTGATCAATAAGAACTCTAGACAATCAAAGAGAGAAATAAACTCTCATTCAACTTCCAATAAAAGGTAATATTCCATAAGCAACTTAGGGCTTCTACCACAAGCTCCAAGATAAGAACAGAACCAGAACCTCCTTTGAATTTCAACCAACTACCCTTCTGCACAAGAGTAATTAAATCCAAGCACCCTGCTTGAATACACAATCGAAATCAACCAAATGCCACTGTTTGATTAATCTCAGCTTTCTTCAGAGATTCAGAAATTCTTCTGATCCACCAATGAAACCTAATCTTCAAGTCACATAATCCACTTACTCCATAGCAAGCCATCTTAGATACACCAAAACTTAGACATGTAACATCTACTCCTTCTTGCAGCTCCCGCAAACTGCATGAGATAGACCTTTTTGAAGCATTAATTCCATTTATTTCTGAGAAGATCAACTTATCTTACGATGATGCGCCACAACATCAACTAAGACCCTAAAATTTCTTCTTGATGTCACAACATCTGATCAGACATCCAGCTGAAGAATTCAGTTCTTCCTTCTGCCACTTAGAAGAACTTCCTCCCTATAACGGAACAAGAGTTCCATGTTCTCATAGACTTGATCAATGATATCAAGTTAGAGTTGACAACCTCCATCCTGGTTTGTTGTACTGCAACAATCACATCATCTTCAGAGAAACCAAGCATGCCAAAGCTTGATTCTTTAGAAGAGATCTGTCACACAAGATCTTTACAAAAGGAATCCCACTTTCCTTGAGTAGAGACTTCTTTAGAAAGTCAGAGATAATTGTCACTTATCCTTGACCTCCAAGATGAGCAAAATCACATGCTCCTACGCACCTAGATCAGAAATAAACTGACCCGAGCAGTTCTATCACCAGCACCATATTCTAGACAAGTCTCTTGCCAAGAAACTTTCCAGAAAAAACAGATTCTTCTAGTAACACTGGAACACACCTGCTGCACTCCAATACTCCTAGGTCACAAATAAACTGAACCAAAAGAATTGTCTTCATCTTTACTTCTAACAACACTACATTCTAGTCAAGCTTCCTGCCACAAACCTTCCTAGTCTGAATACATGCCTTGTAATAAAGACTGATCCTACCACACACACATGTATTGTACCAAGATCATCAGCTACAACTCCTTTGCTCCAGGGATTCACTTCTTGAATCAATAGGCTTCTGCACATACTCCACTATCAAGATGTTTCAACATTTGATAGAACACCAATTCCTTATCTTGACTGTACCCATTCTCCAAAGAACAGATCCTTGAGCAGATGCAATAAGAGATGTTGTGCTTTTTAATGTACCCACTTGTCACCAGTGATCTTGTACTCCAACATACAAGGATAATCAATTAAATATTTATAAATTCCACAAACAGAAATTGATCTTAAATCCTTGTCCTCAAAACCATACATCCTGTAGGATATACGATCTACCAGATATTAACACAACTGTATCAACATCTTTCTAGTCAAACAACATGTTGAGACATCGAGTCTGCCACCCTTGACTCAACCTGCCTATGACTTTACTTCGCTAATAGAATCCTTTTAAATCATGAATGGTGAAAATAAGTCACCTCCCATTATCTCCAAGTTGAATAACATCCATCAGCACCAGAGATCTTCAGAAATCCATCTTCAACAAGAGAACAAATTATCCTTCTGAAAGAGCTCTCAAACACGACCAGAGATGCCTTTATGAGTGGACTTGAGTGAAAACTCAAGTATCTTTGGCAACTTTTTCGAAAAGAAAATTTACCAAATTCATAGATCATGAACTTTGATAAACACGATCTCAACTAACCTTCCCTTCAAACTGACTTTAAGATACAAGTCAGAACCAAACCTCCAAGTATCAAGTCAACATGACAGAAATCAACCAACAACTCTCTCTATTCCATTGCTCCCGACTTTGGAACAGCTAGAGCTTTCACAGATACTGATATCTTCAAGAAAAGAAGCCAACAATTAAGATCTTCCACCATCTTTCTTCTGTCACAACTCCAGAATCCCATAAATACCAGAGTTCTTCCATTAGAAACATATGCAGCGGAACCACCAAGGAACATCTTCAACATGCCCTAATAAGACGTTAGAATATCTTATAAGACACCACACAAGAGAACTAGCCACTTCTCCTGCAGTTGCTGTAGAAACTCCTCAGAAAACATGAACAACCACCAGTAGTTGTTACCTCCGATCCAGAATATCCATCCATCCATTAATACCCTTTAGTATGTCTGAGTGAATGATCTGTTCTCCCAAAACTCCCCCTTGTTTAAAGTGCCAGAAAGTATCTCCCAAGATCTCATCCAAAAACAGAGAGGATGCCTGCTCTGATACCAATTGAAATTCTGGCATAGAAGATAGCAGATGTTCTAACACATGTCAAGACATTGTTCTCTGCACAACTTTAAAACAAGAGCAGAACAAAAAAACTGATATTCAGAATATCAGCAACAGCAACAAGACAGATGTTACGACATCTGTTACAACATGTTAATCAAAACTGAACTGTAAATTGCAGAATAATAAACAACACAGAATATGATAACCCAATTCGGTGCAAATCACCTACATCTGGGGGCATACCAAGCCAGGAAGAAGAATCCACTATCAGTAGTATAGTTTTATGTAAACAACCGCTGGTTTATAGTAAACAACCTCTGGTTTACCTATCACTACCCAATGGAGACTTTATCATTAGAAGTCACATCTAATTGATAAGAGAAATCCATCTCACTCCCTAAATCACAACCTGTGATTATCTAACAGTTATAGTCACAATAACTATATCATCCTACTTGAAAGACACCCCTTTCAATACAAAGTTCAGTAAAGCATTCTTGACTAACAAGCTAACTTGGATTTGCATAAAAGCTTCATCCAAGAACAATACATGAATCATTACCTACGGGTTTCTGAATCTGTACAAGTATCTATGTCTTCCACAATATATCAAATCGATACAGAGGGAGACTTACAAGAAATCCTACGACTCTCAAAACCCTAAACCCTACTTTACAAAAGTTTACAAAAATAGGATTCCTAATTCTATGTCATTCTCTTTCTCTTTTCTGGCCTAGGACTAGGTCTTCTTTTATAGCCTTCTACTTTGGGCTTCAAATCTTCTGTTGGCTGATTCCATGATCCATGCCTTCACTCTTGGAACTGATCTGCACATATCCTGCTGTTAGTAACAGACACGATGTCCTAACATCGTGTTGGGACATCTTGTCCAACATGTCTTATTTCATCAGAATTCTTTTTGTTGGAACATCTTGTACATCATTCTGTTTTACCAAAATTTTCTCAAATCTTTAGAGCCTTCAAATTGCTTATACTATGTCTCTATGTCGATGACCTGTTAATAACAGGAAGTTGCAAGAAGGAGATCAAATATTTCAAGCATGACTTAAGTGAGGAGTTTGAAATGTCAGACTTGGGAAATCTCTCATATTTCCCTGACATCGAATTCTACAAGACTAGTAGAGGTTTAACGATGCACCAAAGAAGATATGCAGGCAAAATACTCAAGAGATTTGAGATGCAAGATTGCAACCCAACTTCGACTCCAGCTGAGACCAGATTGCAACTGTCGAAGCATTCAGATGAAGATGATGTCGACCCAACCCAATATAAAAGACTTATTGGGTCACTTAGATACCTTTATCACACAAGGTCTGACTTAGCATACAATATGGGTATGGTAATTAGATTCATGAAAAAGCCAAAGGTATCACACCTAGCAGCAACGAAGAGGATACTGAGGTATCTGAAAGGAACTCTTGACTACGGCATTTTGTTTCCTGCAGCTGATGAAGGAAAAGAATGCAAGTTGGTGGGATACACTTACTCAAGTTAGTGTAGTGATGTTGAGGATAGAAAATCCACAGCTGGTTATGTGCTTATGTTAGGTGGTGCACTAGTTGCTTGGAGTTCGAGAAAGAAGCCAGTAGTGGCATTGTCATCATGCGAAGCAGAATATATATCTACTTCTCTTTGTGCATGTCAAGCAACCTGGATGGTGAACCTGGCGAAGACTCCGACAACACATGGTCGAAGCAAGAATATCGAAATGAGTTTCTATTATCTTCTATTAGTTCTGAATTGGCAGGAATTTTGGTAAAACAATGTGGTACATCAAGATGTCTTGCTTGATGTCTTGACATGTGATTCTAACATTCTGCAGGTGGTGTGTTTTTAGTATTGCAGGATTTGTGCATGATGTCAAACACGATGTTCTGACATCAGTAGACAGAACTTCCAGTTCAGATTTTTAGGTTTTATTTGCTGCGCTATTTTTAGCAATCTTTTGTGTGTTTGTGTTAAGTAATTGCATGCGTAATTCTGGGAGTAAAATTATGTTGGAGTGATATTATTTGGAAGAAATCTGTTTGTGAAGAATAGGGTTGGTTATTTTCATGCATAAAGATTTGGAGAATAATTAGTTTCAATTATTAATTAAATCAAGGATCTGCAATTGCCCAAGCCCAAGGAATGTATTGCTATTTATAGATGATCAACCCTAACTGCTGCTCGTGGAGAATAAGGATTGTGAGGGTTGTGTTCAAGTTTTAGGGTTTGTGTTTTGTGAGCCATTCATTCATCTATTTTGATGTTTGAATTGGACTGTTTAGTTGAGTTATATTTGTCAATCATCTATGAGCTTTTAAGCAATGATGATTGTGTTTCTTTGAAGTGTGTCTTCTACTTTTCTGTGATTGAAGAGTTGTTGGAAATCAAGCTGTTGATGCAGTGGCTGAGGTGTTAACTGCTACACATCATTGCGATGATTGGAAGAGATATGGAGTCTCTTATCTAGGGAGAACTTAGGTAGAAGGGTCATTGGGTAGTTATTAAGTGAGTAGATCGTCAACGGGTGTGTTGGCTGTAGGGTCTATGAATTGATACTGCTAATAGTGGACTTCCTTCCTGGCTTGGTATGCCCCCAGATATAGGTTGTTAGACCGAACCGGGTAAATAATTCTTGTGTTGCTTATGCTTTTCAGTATCGTATTTAATGTTTATATGCCTTGCCTATGTGTTTTGTTCAGATCAGATGTCTCGACATGTCTTAGGACATCTAGGTTCTGTCATACCAGAATTTCAATTGGTATCAGAGCAGACATCCTGTTCTATTTTCTGGGTGAGATCCTAGGGAAGATACTTTCTGGTTATGGGCAAGGTAGGTGGTACCTACTGAAAAGTTGTTTGAACTTGGAGAAGTTCATATTGTTGTTTGAATGGTCCCTAGAAGTGGAGGATGGATTGTTCATGACAGGGTGTGTATTGGACCTGTCTGTTGTTATCAGGCTTGTAGCTTTGGTGGTGAGCTGCTGTGTGGTTTGATTTATTTTCAAACCTATGTTGACCTATTTCACATGGAGTGTCGTGTTTATGCAAGGGTTATTATGTTTTGCCTGAAGGTTGTAGAGGAGGCATCTGGGTTGTGTGTCTAAGAAGTTTCTTTCAAGAAACATGTCTTAGATAAGTGTGTTGGTCAGGAGATGATCACCATATTGTCACTCATTGGATTAGTGTATTTCTGATCCAAGTGAGTAGGAGTACAAAGGCTGTTTTTTTTGGAGGTCAAGCTCAAATGTCAAGGACATTCTCTTTGAAATCTGGAAGTTCCTTCTAATCAAATGAGCCAGATGTATGGAATCTTGTTTATGGCCATGGAGCAGATTACTGTTATATGTGTGTACCAACCACGGGATGTGCAGCTATTGGATGGGAGAATGAATAATTCCCTTAGGAGTTCTTAGCAGTTAATAAGGAAGAGTCCTTAATCTGATGCTGGAAGAACTCGAAGAAATGTCAAACATAATGTATTGACATCTTTGTATAGAGAATTTATTTTTCTCAATATGTCTGGTGGTGTTTCTCAAAAACAGGATGGAGGTTGTTTACTCAAACTTGATATCACTGTCAAGTCTATGAGAGCATGGAACTCTTGTTCTAGTGGAAGAGAAACTCAAAGGGTTGTGCGCAGAGGAGATGTATTAACCTAACTGGTTGACTGGTGTCTTCATTGTTGGAATGTCATCCAAACCATCTAGGATGAGCATTTCAGATTTGTGTTTGGAACAAGGAGGAGTTGGTGTTTTTTTTTGGGACCAAAGGATTATGGTTCCCTGGTATCTACATGAGAAGTTTCTCCTTAAGCTGGAGTTCAGTTATGTGGTGTCCTCACATAATGGAACATTTTTTTGCAAGGATTGAAGGGCATCCTTGTAGGTTGAAGTGTTGGGAGAAGCATATTTTTTTCTGAACAATCTGTTTGTGATGACCAGTCAAAGTTTTTTTTAGTATGCTCCAGAAACCTGTTAGAGGGAATCTACTCTTTAGGTGCAGAAGGATGGCATCCAACATCTCAAAGTCAGACAAGAGGTCTGAACATTAGAAGTTTGAGAAGAAGATTCTTGAGATGTAGAGTATGCAGGTTCCTGCATGTGTGTATGATCTGGTTTTGAAGGTTGATCAGCTACTGATGGTTGATCCTCTGATGTCCCTTGCAAGAGATGTGTGTGGATTATTATGGTTGTTGTCTCCAAAGCCATAGTAAATGTTTAAATCCATGTGATTTAGACTGATGTCAGAACTGATGTTGAAACATCATTTCAGTTCTTTGCTTCCTCAGCCAAGTAAGTTTGTTTAGCTCAGGGTGGAGTGAAAGGTCAAGACACTGACCTAATCTGGAATGATTTTGTGGTGTGAATGGTTGTTATGATGGTTTTTCATGAAGAAGAATCAACAGAGCCTGATGTGTGCGAAAGAAGAATGTCAGACCAAATGTCCTACCTTGTGTGAGAAGGTAGTCTTATCTGACTAATGATAAATACTTTGACGGGAGCTGAGTATTTGTCTGTCCTCTGATAAGGGTGAGCATCTGACTAATGATAAATACTTTGACGGGAGCTAAGTATTTGTCTGATGTGAGTATGCAAGTCTGCAGTCTGAACTCTTTGCTTCAGAGAGGGTGTGCGAGTTTATTTCTCTCTATGGTGTTCAGATGTTTATGTCAACCTGAATAAGCTGCTCTGGCTGTGTTTTATTGGGAGCTTCTTAAAGGACTTCTATGCATAATGAGTCCTTTGAATGGTGATGGGAAGAATCATGATTGTTGATGGTTTTATTTGGAAGATGATTGAGATTGTGCATGTGGAGTTGGATGCTCAAGCATTATTGTCAGAAAAGGTGTTTCTGACTATGTGGATTAGAATGTGGAGATTCTGATCTTGTTTTTAGTAGTATGTTCTGGCAAAGCATGACTACTAAGTTTGAAGACTTCACTAGTATCAACAACTACTAGTGAATGTAATGGCAGAGGAATTGTGTCAGATGATGTGATCTGATCAGAAAGTTTTTTTTAAGAGCTGTTATTTCTTCTGCTGCAAGTATCTCTTGAAGAGATTGGATCTCAGTAAAGCTTTTAAGTAAGCTGAGAATTCATGGAGTTTGTGAGCAGTGTCAAACCAATTAGGGTACTTGGATGTGTTCTCCGGGAGTGAAAGTACAGTATGTGAATGTGCTCAGTAAGTGTGTGAAGATTTGGTGCTCAAATGTTCATCTCCATCAAGAGCATTGGTTATCCATGACAGAGGGAGTACTTGTCTATGGATTTTGCTGCAAAGGTGCATATATTGTGAAGCTTGCATGCTGATCAAGCTTGTGGAGATTGGTTGCCTCTTATGAGGATATAATGTCAGATAACATGCTATGACATTAGGCTGCTGGATGGCGTTTTGGTGTGTTCTTAATAGGACATGTATGGTTCTAGCCATGTGAAGCTAATTGTTTGAATTATGTGCGCACATGCTTCTGAGGAGGAGTCTGAAGGACAGTTTTGTTTGTGTCTGGGAGAATTTATTTTTCTCTGCTTTTTTTTTGGAAGAGCTCTGTGAGGGTCTTTGTTGATGGAAGATGACACACTTGTCTTGGTGTGTGTTATTAATTCAAAGTAAGAGGACTTTACTTAGAGTGCAGTGGAAGGCAGTGTGTTTGTGCTTCAGAACTTGTGGATGATTGTGTGAAGCATTCCTGATTCAATTGGATTGTATCTCAAGGAACAAGAATGTCTATGGCTGCAAAATTCAAGGTGGATTTGTACAGGGTATGGATGGTTTCTGGATAAGAGGGATCAATGGTGATTTTGGTCTCAATCCAAGAGGTTGTTGGTTGTAGTACAAGGATGTGATCCTAGTACTTTCTTACTATATGATCATAAAGGTGTCATGGGATATCATTGGTGCTTTTGTGGTGTTTCTTGTTGAAGGAGCAACTTCTGTCAGTTAAATGTACTAGTGTTGTTTGAGGATCACGCATTAAGTGAATGGGTTCAGCAGGTGTGTTGAACAGAGGGTGCGCTCTTGAAGACATGAAGATGAGTATTATGTTTCCATTCATTTAAGGTGTTCTTCTTGCAAAGGAGCACTGGTTATCTTAGATAGGGGAGTTGATCTTTTGAAGTAGTGCAGTTGTTTATCAAGATTGTTTGTGGCTCTGGTGAGGGTGTTATGTCAGACAAGATGTCGTGACATTGTGTTACTGGTGAAGTTCATGGTGGACATGACAGTTTAGACCTGGTGTGTCAATGGATTGAACCAGAAGTGTACATTTACCACAATGTGTGTCAATTTTTGGCCAAAAAGGGGGAGAGAAGTAGGTTTGGTCAGCTATTGTGTCTGGATTACCAGTCTCGCAAGGATGTAGAATAGTCAGTTCTGTTCTGAGTATGTTGGTTGGATGATTCAGAGTTTGCCTTTGAAACTTTTTGTGCTTGGTCTGTATTAATGTACTCTCTTCTCTATGGATTTGTTTTGAATGTTGCTTATTTGTTCTGGTTGCTATGGAAGTTTCCTAGTGAAGTTTGTCTAATTATGGCTAAAAAGGGGGAGAGTAGTGTGGCTTAGTAATGTTGGCATAGTAATGATATGTGTGCATTGGATTTTCTGGAAGAGATTGGGTTTTTTGGTTCCTTGGCTCTCTGTGGTTGGTTGGCTTTCTGGGTTAGATGTGGTTGTCTGGTGTGTGCTGTTTCAGCTGCAGGAATCTCTGATATGTTTTGTGATCATAAATTATTTTAGCCAAAATTTGCCAAAGGGGGAGATTGTTAGTTCTGAATTGGCAGCAATTTTGGTAAAATAATGTGGTACATCAAGATGTCTTGCTTGATGTCTTGACATGTGATTCTAACATTCTGCAGGTGGTGTGTTTTTAGTATTGCAGGATTTGTGCATGATGTCAAACACGATGTTCTGACATCAGTAGACAGAACTTCCAGTTCAGATTTTTAGGTTTTATTTGTTGCGCTATTTTTAGCAATCTTTTGTGTGTTTGTGTTGAGTGATTGCATGCGTAATTCTGGGAGTAAAATTATGTTGGAGTGATATTATTTGGAAGCAATCTGTTTGTGAAGAATAGGGTTGGCTATTTTCATGCATAAAGATTTGGAGAATAATTAGTTTCAATTATTAATTAAATCAAGGATCTGCAATTGCCCAAGCCCAAGGAATGTATTGCTATTTATAGATGATCAACCCTAACTGCTGCTCGCGGAGAATAAGGATTGTGAGAGTTGTGTTCAAGTTTTAGGGTTTGTGTTTTGTGTTTGTTTTTGTGAGCCATTCATTCATCTGTTTTGATGTTTGAATTGGACTGTTTAGTTGAGTTGTATTTGTCAATCATCTATGAGCTTTTGACCAATGATGATTGTGTTTCTTTGAAGTGTGTCTTCTACTTTTCTGTGATTGAAGAGTTGTTGGAAATCAAGTTGTTGATGCAGTGGCTGAGGTGTTGACTGCTAGACATCATTGCGATGATTGGAAGAGAGATGGAGTCTCTTATCTAGGGAGAACTTAGGTAGAAGGGTCATTAGGTAGTTATTAAGTGAGTAGATCGTCAACGGGTGTGTTGGTTGTAGGGTCTATGAATTGATACTGCTAATAGTGGACTTCCTTCCTGGCTTGGTATGGCCCTAGATGTAGGTTGTTAGACCGAACTGGGTAAATAATTCTTGTGTTGCTTATGCTTTTCAGTATTGTGTTTAATGTTTATATGCCTTGCCTATCTGTTTTGTTCAAATCAGATGTCTCGACATGTCTTAGGACATCCAGGTTCTGTCATATACCAGAATTTCATCTTCGAGAACAAGTAGCAGAAGGGAAGATGAACTTGGAACACTACAGAACTGAGAATCAGATTGCAGACATCATGACGAAGGGAGTGTCAGTCGAAGTGTTCAAGAAGCTAAGGTATATGATGAATGTAGATAGTTTAGACACAATGAATTAGGTGGTGTGTTAAATATGTAATTATTTGTTTTAGAAAGATTAGATTTGATTTAGAAAGATCGGATTTGATTTAGAAAGATTGAATTAGATATTTTTGGGCTTTTATAGTTTGGGCTTTAGCTTGAGATGCAAGTTAACCTAAATCTATAAATAGGGAGGAACCCTTATCATTGTAATCATCAAGTTTGATAATCACGGTTTTGCAGTTGCAAAGTGATAATAAAATTCCACAGTTGTGGGCAGAGAGTTACTCTGCAATTCATATTCATCTTCTTTAAACGTGTTCTTGTTTTTGTTCATTGTCATTACATAACAATCTTGAGATCAAGATTGAAAAGAATTCACCATAGATCGTGGTTATATATATATATATATATATATATATATATATATATATATATATATATATATCGACACAAACAATACTTTGAATCAAAAGAATATATAGAATTCAAAAAACTAATAAAACACGAAGATCGTACGGATCTAGCTCACTATACAGACAAAAGAACACCTAAAACACCCTAAGCTACACCATCATATTAGCAATTTGACCTCTAATCTTAGGTCGCACCCAACCTCTATAAACAACACTGTCTATTATTTTGCTAACTATATTTGTGTTATATATATTCCTATCAAAACAAATATCATTCATATAATGCCATACTCCATAAATGGTATCTGCAATGGGAATCTTCATGATGGAAGGTTTTTAGCTGTTATCTTTGGTGTATCTAGATATCCACCTGATTTCCTCCATCTAATCTTTTAGACTGTGATACACATCCATCCAATGGAGGATGCCATCCCAAATCCTAAAAGTGGTCCTACACTCAAACAGAAGGTGATTTATTGTTTCATCAACATTACAACAGAGACTGCAGTTGTTGGTTTGAATCATCCCAGACTTAATCAATATGTCTTTTGTAGCTAGTATTCTATGATAGGCAAGCCAAAGAATCAGTATGACTCTAGGGTGTGCATAGTTATATCTCAACATGTGACTCCAACCAACTATAGTGTTATCTTCAATAAACTCATAATACACTTTTTTCATGGAGAACCTTTGCTTGCTTATCATATCATCCCACAACTATTACATCATGTTTATACAAGCTTTCTTCTACATGATATGATTCGTAATCCAGGAACTACTGCTAATGATATCAACAATCATCACATCCTTGCCTTCGAGGTAGTAAACATGGATCAACTTAACCCACATATTGTCATCCTTCCTGAATAAATTCCAGAGGCACTTTAAAAGGGTTACAATGTTCTAATCTTCCAGGTTAATCACATTAAAGCCACCTTGTTTGATAAGACTACAGGTCTTTTTCCATGGCACTGGACATTTCCTATTGATCTTAGAATTTCCAGTCCAGATGAAAGATCTACAAATGGAGTCAATCTTCTGGATAACCATCTTTGATATTGGAAATCACGACATCCAATACTGAGCTATGGCAAGGGAGATACTCTTGACAAGTTGAATTCTACCAGCAATACTTAAAAGCTTTGTTGTCCAATGCTTTACTCTCCCCCACAATCCTCTCCACAAGGGGAAAGTAATGGTTAATACTGAGCTTCTTGCAGGACAGAGGAACACCAAGATATCTGACTGACATATGCCCTTCTTCAAAGCCTCTAACATTGATCAAGGATCCCTTAATAATATCATCAACACCACCACAATAGATTTTACACTTGTTGGGGTTAACAATAAGACCAATATACTCATATAACTTCTTGAAAGCATCAAGCATCATCTCCACGGATTTCTGGTGCCCTCTACTGAAAAGCAGAACATTATCTGCAAAAGTGAGATTTATGAAGGACAACTTTTCATACTTGGCATGGTGATTGAAGTTATGATCCTTTTGAATCTTAGTCAAGGGTCTATTCATATATTCCATCATAATGACAAAAAGCAAAGGGGATATGGGATCCCCTTGCCTGATGCCCCTTCTAGCCTTCAAAACATCAGAAAAAGCACCATTAATGTTAAGTCTATATGCGACAGTTGAGGTGACAGTCATAATCCAATCTATGAACTGCCTAGGCAAGCCAATTTCATGTAACACACACTCCAGAGCTTGCTAATCCACCATGTCATATACTTTCTGCAAGTCAAGTTGCTTCATACACCTAGGGTTTCCTCCCTTCCTAGTGTACCCTTTCATCAATTCAAAATCCAGAAGGATCTGATTGTGGATGACCTAACCTGGGACAAAAGATGCTTGGCTGTGATGTATTACTCCTTAAAGCATTTTTTCCAATCTACAACACTATTAAAATCTTTGTACATTCTACCCTTCCCAAAAAATTCCATAATGGCTGTAATAACATCACCTTTTATGATGTGCCAACTTGCCTTAAAGAACTTTGCCCATAGCCATCAATGCCAGGGGCCTTCAAATCACCAATGCCCTATAAGACTTTAGCAATTTCCTCCTCAGTTACTTTTCTCACTGGGAACTCTCTTTGCTCCATGTTAATTTGCCTAGCACTTCTCATTGCTTCTATATCCACATGCTTCAAATTATTTGCAGATTTTTCCCATTCAACTACCATATAAATCCATTACTTCCTTTTCAATATCCTTTTGGTTAGAAAGGATAACACCATCAGTCCTATGCAGGACCATCATACTCTTTGCATTCTGCTTTATTTTTACGGTAACATAGTAGTAGGAATTATTCCCATCACCCAACCTAAGCCACTCAATTTTCGATCTTTGCATTAACATCTTTTCCTCCAATTTATTCCACTTGATAACATCCTCTATGCACTTCTTAACTAACTCAATCTTATGACTATCCATTTATTATGCATGAGATCTTACTATCGCACCTCAAGATCCTATCTAGCTTTCACCATATTATGCTTCACATTTGAGATGGACTTGCTAAAAGCCTTCAACTCGGGTTGCGACCTTCTGAGTTTATTCCAGAACATACATGGGGCTACCTCTTAAGAGTTAGCTCCAGCTATTGCTGACCACATTGTCATAGCCAACCATATCAACCATACAATTGTAGAATTTGAATTTACCTTTGTAATTCCCCACTTTAGCCAATCCTGCCACACAGAGAAGTGCATGATCAAAAACACTAGGGGGAAGGATGTTCAGAGTAGTGTCCATGTTAGCTTGAAACCACTTCACATTCCCTAGAACCCTGTCAATTCTAGAGTAATTGGTGCCCACAACAAGCTTATTAGACCATGTGAAATAGTCTCCAATGCTATCCATTTCACATAATCCTGTGTTTGTCATCATGTTCTACATATCTACATACTCAACCTAGGTCAGAATCTTTCCACCAATCCTATCTTGAGCCTTGGCAACACTGTTGAAATCACCAAGCACACACCAAGCCCTCTGCTGATTCTTATATAGGGTCTCAATGTCTTTCCAAAGCAATCTTCTATATTCCAAATGATTTTGTGCATATATAGTTGTTATCCAATACTTAAACACTCCAGAGGTGTCAAAAACTCCACAATGTATAAATTGAACAGTGCTCTTTATAAGCCCAATATCCATCTTGGTATTATCCCATTCAATCCAAACCCTTCCATTATCACTATAATGGTAATTGTTTAGATATCTACCTTTGAGATTAAGCTTATCTCTAACTACATTGCCTTTAAAATGCTCTCTCTCTCTCTCTCTCTCTATATATATATATATATATATATATATATATATATATATAGTTATGATCCAATTTAATGAATTTTTTTTACTATGAATTTTGATTACATTTGCAATGTTATTACATTATTTTATTATTCATGTGATTATAAATGTATTTTTTTTAGTATATTAATATGATACAATTTTTGTAATGTATGAAACGAATGTCAATTAAATATAATGTCAAATATATTTATATACTATTAGATCGAAAGTGTGAAAATTGTAATAAGTAGTTTAAAAATGTGATTGGTGAGATAGAAAAATTAATGATTTATCGATAGTTACGATAAGAAGGAGTAACATAACATGTAAGAATTCAAATGAAAAGATAAAAAGCTTTGTAGGAGGAGGATTTTTGTAGAGTTCACACATCAGCAATGAATAGTTTCCTTTAGAAGTATAATATATAGGTTGGGTTGTGATTTTCTACTATAAAGCAATTATAAGAAAGGTCAATGCTTTTACATTTAGGCCCTTTCACAAAAATTATTTTACACTACACAAGGGTTAAAAATGTAACTAGACAATTCAACACAATTTCATTCTTCCATTGCCCCACATCCTGCCATGTGTTATATTGTCATTGGCTTCAGGATGTCTACTCTGATTTTACCCTCCAAACATAGTTTCCTCACTTTCAAAATGTGCTCATTCACACTTCTATCTCTCTCTCTCTCTCTCTTTCTCTCTCTCTCTCTCTCTCTCTCTCTCTCTCTCTCTCTCCCGTTTTTCTCTTCCCCCACCCCCCACAAACCCTAACCGCCCGCCACCCTCTTTCTCCACCCTATTACGGCCACCACCAAAAACATTCTCGTCTCTCTTTCTCTTTGTTTTTCGCAACTGTGACGCAACCAAAACCAATGCCGCACACAGGAAGCTGTTTCTTCAACAATACAAAATAACATTAGAACAGGAAATGAAAATCGAAGAATCAAGGGTAAAGAGGTTCAAGCAAGCATATCTTTACTATTCTTCACCGGAACTGCGGTCGCTGTGAGGTATTTGTTTTTCATCGACAGAGTAAATCGAAGAATCAAGGGTAAAGAGGTTCAAGCAAGCAAATCTTAGAGTGGAGCAAAAATACGACAGAGTAAGATCCTAAAAATCCATTTTAGGCTTTCATCGCTTTAAGAAATTCATGCTAATGTTAAGAGTTGAATTTCGCAGAGACAAGCAGATGTGAACTCATTAATGCTGCTATTGGCATTGTTATGCCTTATGCTTCCAATGCTATTCACATATAGCGCTGCATCGCCGGAACTCACAGTAGAACCTTCACTCTACTTGTCAAGAGCTGCTAGCATTGTGATGTTGGTTGCGTATTTTGCTTACTTGATCTTTCAACTATGGACACATCGGCAATTATTTGAAGCGGAAGATGTATGTTTTCTTATTTTCTTAATTGAACTGAATGTGAAAATGTTGAATGATTGTTGCCATTGTAATTTGTTATGCACGTTGTTGAACAGGAAGGAGAAGGTGAGAACAATGAAGCAGAAGAAGAGGTTGTGATTGGATTTTGGAGTGGATTTGCTTGGTTGGCTGGAATGACTGTGTTCATTGCTATGTTGTTTGAATAAGCACCTCAATTAAGCACTTATTGGATGAGTATTTATCACATAAGCAGTTATATATAACACACGGGCATGTTTGATAGAACTTACAATATGTCCAATAAGTTCTCTGGAACACTAAAAAATGTGTTTATATCAAAAGTCCAAATAAGTTAGAAATAAGCATTTTTCAAGCTTACAAAAAACATTAAAGTCTTTGTATTATTGAAACTGATAACACAAATTTAATTTTTAACAGGATGCATCAGATTCATGGGGTTTATCCGTCAGCTTCCTCAACATAATCTTGCTACCAATAGTTGGCAATGCAGCTGAACACGCAGGAGCAATCATTTTCGCCTTCAAAAACAAGCTGGCAAGAGCATTCGTTACTCACGCACCGCCCTGAAATTCTTATTTCACCCCATTGTCTTAATAATTAGTATGTACTCAATTAGTTTCAACCTCAATTTGTTTAGTTATGTTTATACCTCTTAGATTAATATGATATTGTTTTTTAATGTTGGTTGGATTTAATCTCATGTTATTTGATGGAAAAATAGTTGATCATGTGCTTTTCATCAGGATGGATTGGGCGATACAATACGAGTTTCACTCACAGAAGCACCGGAGGAGGAGATAGTTCCTTGCACAAGGTTGGCAAACCTTGGAATGAGAGCATCTGAACTCCAGAAGGGAGTGGTATGGTTCAAAACAATGATTCAGTCTGGCATTCCTAAACTTTTGTTAGTCTAACATCCTAACATTTTATAAATCTCATCATTTCCCTCTGTTCTTTCAATTATGAATCCCTTTTTAGGCCATTGAGGTTGTTGATCTGGATCAGAAAATAGAGATGGTTCAAGAGCTTGATGGTAATATCATGCGCTGCGTACGTGATCAGAATGGTAATCATGTCATTCAGAAGTGTATTGAATGTGTCCCAGAAGATGCAATTGACTTCATTGTTTCAACATTTTTTGATCAAGTTGTGACACTCTCAACCCATCCATATGGTTGTCGTGTGATACAAGTAAGATTTCTGAACTGCTTTTGTTGCATATCATTTGCCTATATTTTCATTAAGCTGGAGACTACCTCTTCAATGTTTGGTCTGCTTTCTGGTTCTTGGATCAAACAAGTTAGACCCAGTTTAACTAGCTGCAGTGCACTTGCTTTCCTACAGCTTTCAATGAGGCAAGGATCAATGAACAAACTTACTTTCTCTTCTTCATTCTCTTTGCCAATTATACTTTCTATGCTCTTATTCTCAATTTTAGCTTATGCTTTGTTGTGTAGTACAAATTCGGTTTCTTGAAGCACTAGCTTCAAATGCCTGCCCATTTCTTATGTTAATGTAATGACAATTGGAATTATACACTCATGTTATAATGGCCAACCTCTGGTTTTTCAAGGTGATGGAGCAGGATTTTCTGCAATTGGTGTCATTGTTGATGTCATTGGTGTTGGTGCATACTTCACATCAGCTGGTGATGGAGCTTCAGCTAGCTATGCAAGAGCCTCAATCTTAGGAGCAAAATCTTCAGCTATGGCTGGTGCACTAGGCTGCACATAAATTACAGCGATGGAAACATCGTCGCCTCTTTGGTAGCACATAAATTAGGCGTAACTCAGGTTTATCTACACATGAGGCATTTGGAAAAATATGTCATCACAAAGACATTGACTAACTTCAATGTAGAACTTCTGATTGCTTGTTGATTTTATTTCTATTACATATACTTGCCAAAACAAAGTTATAAATTTTTTGCAGGTTTGAAATCTTGCTTGAAGGTGGAGCCATAAATTTTTTTCCCATTGATATACAAATTGACACTGCTTTTTGATGATTTGTCATAGTTAATGTATGTTATAGCCATTCTGTCATTTGGTAACCTATACTGGATGACATAATCGTGTGCATAGAACATAGCTATTAGGATATTGTGTTTGGCTGTAGAAACTAAATTAATATTCTATTGGCCTTTTCTCAGATGCCTGTGGTGGCAAGAGTTCTGGCACCGACAAAGATAACAGGCCCAACCAAGAAACTTCAAAGGGCGTGCCTCCTTTGCCAGGTCCGCAATAGACAAAGTTTAGAGAAAAAAAGTTATGGGACAAGGTAAGTAGTGTGTATATTAGCTGTCATTTCTATCTTAGAGTACATTTCGATCAAACTACATAACTATCTGTCATTTGCAGCACTGTTATCTTCATGTCTCAACTCTGCATCAACAACAACAGTCGAGCAAGACGACGCCGACGAAAAACGCGACACTACAACAACAACTGTGAGCAGCTCCAACACAACTCTGTTGCAGCAATAATATCAGAATCCTCACCAAGAAATAATGACCACCAATTCAGTGCAGGCTGCATAAACCTTGCTTCATTTTCGGTTGGTTTTTCGAATCTATATGTATGCTTGCTATTTGAATCTGGATTTGCAGTACATAGTTATGGCGTTTTGTTTATTGTTGTTAACTGCTGCTATAGTTGAGTCAAACAATCTGATTCTGAATTTCTCATGGATAGTTTATGACTTGATATAGTATGTTTACAATTAGGTGAAAATGTTTGCTGTTGTTGAGATGACTCGCGTATACCGATTTGTCACCGCAAGTTCTATCCATTGCGTTCCAATCTCGATCTCACCAGTTTCCGTTTCAAGATTGATTGTTTTGTTACTGCAGTTAGTTGTTCGTGTGTTTGGTTTGTTGGTATTGATGCACATTCTGAAATCTGAGTGTATTGTTCTTGTATTGCATATGTTTCATTTTCGACATGTTTCCAAATTCACCACAGGGCCATTTATTATGTTAACATGCTGCTGTTGTTTTCAATGCTGCTGTACCAAATTCTTCTATGCATTAATTTAATGTACTGATTGATATATAGGTTGTACGACTTCTATATACAAATTCTGTTGTTGGTGTTTTGGGTCTTGGTTCAAATGGCGTTCAGAAGCTTTGGAAATGGGCTCGCAATGAACAGAATCCTACTGGGAAGTCCTGTTGCTTCTGTACTGTTATTGAGGAGATGTTGTTTGTCCTATTTCTGTTATGAACTTTACATCATGATATTGTACTGTTATCTAAGTGAGAGGTTCAGACTTTGTTTTTGTTCCAATTATAGTTTTCTTATTTCCAACTTAGTTAGCAATAGCATAAACACCTTTAGCATTAAAAGTTTTCTTGGTTGTGACTATTTGACACTGTTAATAGTTGTGACTGCTAAATATTGGTTTCATTGTCATGAAGTTAAATGCATTACATCTCTTGGTTCCACTATTCAATATTTGTTCTTACATTTCTCTAAATTTTTTTCTCCCTAATTAAGCTACACATGGCAGGAAAATCTGATATTCTACAAGCTAATTCATCATAATGAGTTTGCATAATCTTACATAACAAATCTGATATCCTTTATTCAAATTTATTTGTAATGTGTCAAGTATCAACTAAATTAGTTACTATGAGACAAATTACAAATATAATGGGAGAAAAAGCAACTAAATTTGTTTAACCTTGCAGTTTGTAAAAAAAGCCCAAGAAAAGATGTCAATATGCAGTTCAAGAAAAAGCAATAGAAGCAGAAGAAAATTTCACTTTAAGCAGACGCAGAAGAAATTTATTAGATTACTTGAGTTAGGTATTTCTAATTTTATTCTACTGAAATTTATGGATGTATAGCTATATTTCTAATTTTATTTTGCAGAAGCTTCCCAATAATATCCCTTTTACCTAAATTATTTTTCATGTGATTAACAATCATTGTATTGGACCATAATATTTGATTATAATCATTGTATTGCAACACAGTTTGTTATCGTTGTTTCACGGGACACTTTCATCGTATGCCATTATTTTTATCAAGTGGTTATATTCATTTATATATTTTGTATTATTATTGATCTTTGAAATTCTTTATCATATGTTCTATTACATTTTTTATCATAATATTGTTTTTTTTTATAATTTATAATTTTTTCGTGTACTTTCTCAATTAAAATAAATTTACCCGTGCGGGAGCACGGGTATCTTACTAGTTCTCAATTAAATTCATGTTCTTTTTACTGAATAGTTATATTCCCCCTCTTCACCCATTCATATCATTCTTTCCAATTCATAAATAACTGAGGTTGTAATTTGTTTAGTGTCAAGTGTGTCAAAGTTTGATCATATCACTAAAAAAAAAGATTTACAATAACTGCCTTTATTCGTTGATTACAACAGTTGTCACGGCTGTTAAGGACAACTGTCGTTGATCGTTTAGGCATATTAATTAAATTAGTTGTGACAATTATCAAAGACTAATCTACTTCAACACTTGCGACCATTAGGACAAACCGTCGAAACTATTTTAATCCTTAATTTACAAAATTTTAATTTCACAATTTTTGATTTAGTCTCCAACATTTCTCCCTTCCAATTTTAATAAACTTTAATTTAAAAATAAAAATAATAATAATAATAATAATAATAATTCACAAATGTTGACTCCAACATTTTCCCGGATATCATTTTTCCTCTTAGTAATAAACATTCCCCACCATCTATTAATTCGTAAAATCCCTAAACACATGTGATTAAACAATCTCTAAATAAAAATCCTAAACATCATATGGAAAAAGTTACACAAAAATATCAAACATCATTATCATCTTTCATCGATAAGCTAGAATACACAAGAATAAACTCCTATAAACTCCCTAAACTTACCTGGTTAACTTGTAAAATCCCTAAGTTAGGAAGAGTGATTTATCTCTCCATTTTTTGTTTGCTGCCACATCATTTTAAGGTGTTTTATTTTTTGGGTTTATGGTTGTCGACTTCACTGCATTCATAGGTGGAGATGGCATGCCAAAACAGGTAGTATGGGTCCCGATTTCTAGGAGTCTTCCCATGTGAGCCATCGTTCATTCCTCATTGTTACTCCCTCAATCCCAAATTATAAGACGTTTTAGACATTTCACATAGTTTAAGAAAAGTAATCAATGTTGTATGGGAAAGAAAAATTATGTATGACTTTACACTATTGCCCTTCATTAATTACGAGGAAAGAGAAATTAATAGAATCAAAAGAAGAAAGAGAAATAAATGGTTAAGGATATATTAGAAAAAATGTTATTAATGTTGTATTGGGATTATAAAGTGACTTATAATTTGAGACAAATATTTTTTGCAAAGTGACTTATAATTTGGGACGGAGGGAGTATTAAAATACATGAGGGTTTTTTAATATACCACCCATGTTTTTTAGACATCATGTGAAATTTCGTTTTTGCCCCCAATTTCTGGATGTATACATCCGGACGCACTATTTTTTTGAGAAACGTTGATTTATTCTGGATGTGCAAATCCGGACGCACCCTTTTTTTAAAAATTTTTAGTTTTTTTCGGATGTGCACATCAGGAAAAATTCCTGATATGCAAATTCGGAAAAAATCAAAAGAATTCCCTAAAATCATTTACTTCTAAATATAATTAAATCCAATATAATTAAAACCCAACATAATTAAAATTAATATGATTTTTTTTCTAAATGATTAATATGGTATTTACTTCTAAATGATTTTTTTCTATTGAAAAAATTAATTTAATTATATTAGATTTAAAATTATATGGTATTTACTTTTAAAATTGGATTTAATTATATTGGTATTTTAAATTGGATTTAATTATATTGAAAAAAATGATATTAATTTTAATTATATTGGATTTAATTATATTTAGAAGTAAATGATTTTATGGAATTCTTTTGATTTTTTCCGGATTTGCAGATCAGGAATTTTTCCTGATGTACACATCCGAAAAAAACTGAAAATTAAAAAAAAAATGCTGCGTCCGGATTTGCACATCCGGAATGCAGGGGTATTTTCGTCAGCGCGCATGGTGCCTAAGAAGGTTGGGTGGTGTGTTAAGAAATTCTCAAATACATATATGCTTTTAAGTAGAAAGGTTTGGCGAAGTTAAGGATGTTTTTAAGTAAATTTAATAAAATTTGATGTTTTTATCAAGAAACTGTAAAGTGATTGGTTGCAAGTGGATATTCAAAACAAAGAAGAACTCAAAAGGTAAAATTGAGAGGTTTAAGGTAAGACTTATGGTTAAGGGCTTTACACAAAAAGAGGTGATTGGTTTTAATGAAATTTTTTCTCTTCTTTCCATTAAAGATCCTTTTAGAATCGTTATGGCCATTGTAGCACATTTTGACTTAGAGTTGCACCTGATGGATGTTAAGATTGCTTTTCTGAATGGTGATCTTAATGAGGAGGTGTACATGCAGGAACTTGAGGATTTTGTGTCAAGTGGTAATGAGTATTTGGTTTGTAAATTGAAAAAATCTATTTATGGTTTGAAATATGCTTCTAGACAATGCTACTTGAAATTTGTGTATGTGGTGACTTCATTAGATTTTGAAGAAAATAAATTTGATCAGTGCATCTATCTGAAGGTCACTAGGAGCAAATTCATTTTTCTTGTGTTGTTTGATAACATTTTGCTTGTCAGTAGTGATCTTGGTCTACTTCATGAGACCAAACTTATGCTAACCATGTTCTTTGATATGAAAGATCTTGGTGAAGCATCCTTTGTGTTGAGAGTTGAAATACACAGAGATAGATCACGTGGTGTACTTGGCTTGTCACATAGGGCTTATATTGATAGAGTCCTAGAAAGATTCAATATGCAGAACTGTAAGCCAGAGGATGTTTTAGTTACTAAAGGTGACAACTTCAGTAAAGATAATTGTCCTAAAAATGAGATCGAGCTGATAAAAATGAAGGGAAAACCCTTTAATAGTGTGTTGTGCAGCTTGATGTATGCTCAAGTATGCACTAGGCCTGACATTGCTTTCATAGATGGTGTCTTGGGACGATATCAGTCCAATCCTAGGAATGATCATTGGATTTCTATTAAGAAAGTGATGAGATATTTGTAGAGAACTAAAGAGTATATGCTTGTTTTTATGAGAGTTGACAACTTGGAAATAGTTGGGTATACTGACTCTGATCTTGTTAGATGTGTTGATGATAGGAAATCTACTTTTGATTACATTTTTATGCTGGCTAAAGGTGCAATATCTTGGAAGAGTAAAAAGAAAACTCTTGTTGCCTCTTCTATCATGCAAGCAGAGTTTATTGCTTGTTATGTTGCTGCCACTCATGTTATTTGGTTAAGAAATTTAATGAATAAATTTCGTATTGTTGAGTCAATTGCTAAGCCACTAAAGCTTTACTGTGATAACAATGCAGTTGTGTTCTACGCTAAGAATAATAAAACTTTTAGTGGTTGTAAGCATTTGAAATTGAAGTATTTGACAGTCAGAGATCTTGTAAATAAAAATGACATTGGTGTTGAGTACATTGATACTGATTTCATTCTACCTTATCCCCTAACTAAGGGACTTAGACCCATTGTGTTCAAAAACCATGTTGAGAGCATGGGAATTGTGAGTTATTTTGATGTACTTGGTTAGTGGGAGTTTGTTATTTATTCCATTTTATTATCATGTTGTATTGTATTTTGGACACTTTAAGTGTTGAGTTGTCAAGTACTTTCTATTTTAAGCAATCAATATTACAATGAATATTGTTATTATTATTTGTCATTGTTTATTTATATGTCAATTGTTAAAATTGGGACTCTGTGTCATTGGGACCACTGTGCCTATGTTTGGATTTCGAGGTATGTTTATAATTTTGAGCTCGGCGTCTTCGAGACAACTATACTGGTGGTCGATACAATATTGGAGCTGAGGTATGACTTTAAGCTCAGTGTTGTCAGGACTAGTGTGTCGGTGGTCGACGCCATATTGGAGCTGAGGCATTATGGTTTGTAAAACCATGAAATTTCTTCGCCTTTAATGCATTTGAGAGAAATTGTTAAGGACTGACAAAGAAAATAACAGTTGGTTGTTGGATCATATTGACATGCTATTTTCTTGCCACACTCCACGCTGATGACTAGTTGACGGAGTCTGTAGTATTTGTAACCACAAAAGATTTTATGTTAATGAAGGATATAATAATTATCGTGATTCAATACTGCTTGACTTTTATTAGATGGAGTCATATGCGGCCGCATTTTAAGAAATTAGTCATTAACCCGAGAGTCGTTTTCACAATGCGTTTTAAAAATAAAAATCACACAATTGATTTTGTCCAAGTGGGAGAATGTTAGATTTATCTAACTTTTTATGGGCTACAATCAATTGTTGTTTAGTTTGTGAAAAACAGGTTAATCGTGATTTTGATGGGGGTACATAAATAAACTGTTTTATTAGTTAAGTGGTCTTTTTAATCAAAGCCTGAGTATCTGAAATCTGATTTATGTGGGAAAAAATGTGAGCTTTAACCCTTAACCCATAATGGGTAAGGACTAGGGTTATATGTATATTATATAGCTAGGTCCCCTATGTAATCACAGAATCAAAAACAGAACTGACGGCTCCACAACTTGCCTTAATAAGAGTTGTGAACGAGGGTGTGAGATACAGTGGAAGATCCAGTCACTCATCTCTTCAGGATTCCGAATCAAGGTAACAAGAACGGTAACCCTTATTCCCAAATAATGTCTACAACAAGTAAGTATTAATGTTTTAATTTCATATAATTGATCGGTGGATTTTTCCGCATACATTCCCCTCATATCAATTTCTTTCTTACTAATAAACACCCCCTCCATCTAAAAACCTTTGATTAAACAATCTCTATAAAAACCCTAAACATCATATGGAAAAAAATTACACAAAAATATCAAACATCATCATCATCATCATCTTTCATCGATAAGTCAGAATACACAAGAATAAACTCCTAGAAAACCCCTAAACTTACCAGCTTAACTTGAAAAATCCCTAAGTTGGGAAGAGTGGCTTATCTCTCCATATTTGTTTGTTGCCACATCGTTTTAAGGTGTTCTATTTTTTGGAGTTATGGTTAAAGTCGTCAATTTAAGGGGTCGGGGCCTAACATTTGAGGCCCCAAAATTTTAGGGAGCTCAAAATTTTAAAAATAAATGAGCTCCAAAATATGTAGGCTCCCTAGAGTGAAGGCCTTTAAAATTTAAGAAAGGCCTCAAGGCCCCAATATTTTCAAATGTTTGTTTTTTTTTCAATTTTTTTTTTTGAAAAAAATTGATTTTTTTTAAATTAAAAAAAATCGATTTTTTTTTAATTTAAAAAAAAATTGACTTTTTAATTTTTTAAAAAAATCGACTTTTTTTTATATTTGAAAAAAATTCAACTTTTTTCTATATTTGAAAAAAATATACTTTTAATTTCCAACTCCCAGCTCATAAAGCATTCGACGAAAGTTCCAAACCAAAATCCTTTTCCTTTTTTGTTGAATTTCAGATTCATGGAAGTTGCTTGTGATCGTTTTGAAGAGGTTTTTTTGGACCAATTTTAAAGAGGTTGTTTTGTTCGAATAATGGAAGTTTATTGAGATGGTGTGGTTTGATGATGTTTTCAACAATGGAGAATAATGTTGTTTTAGAAGAGGTTTTTTTGGACCAATTTTGAAGAGGTTGTTTTGTTCGAATAATGGAAGTTTATTGAGATGGTGTGGTTTGATGATGTTTTCAACAATGGAGAATAATGTTGTTTGAATAAAGTGGACTCAAAGTGATGGTTCTGTTAGTGGTAGACTTGATGAAGGGTAAATGATGATAATAGTTTGAATTTTGTTGAATTGAAACATATTGAAAAAAACTTGTGATGAATCAAACTCGGTAGAATCTTAATAGTTAGGACACTTTTAATCATATAATAATTAAAATGTAAATTAAGCCTAAAAGCACGTATTATTTTTAATGAACGGCAGTAATATGATTTAGTGCATCCTTTTTGTGTATGAATACCAATGATATTTAAGCCTAAAAGTAATTTTTTATTTTTGAAAAAAAATTGACTTTTTATTTTATGTTCGAAAAAAATCGGGTGTTTCTTATTTTTTTAAAAAAATTGATTTTTTTATTTTTGAAAAAAAACTCCTTTTTTTTTTTATTATTTTCGAAAAAAATCAACTTTTTTTATTTTTGAAAAAAAAAACTAATTTTTTTTTTCAAAACAGAAACGGCTTTTTCATTTAAAAAAATAATAATTTTTTTATTTAAAAAAATCGACTTTTTTGTTTTTAAAAAAATCGTCAACTTTTTATTTTTCAAACAAATTAAATTTTGAGCTACTCACTTAAATCCTATATAAAACAAAAATATGAGTGGACTTAAAAATAAAGGCCTCAAAATATATATTTTTAATAGGAGACTTAAAAAATAGAGGCTACGTAGGGCTCTAATTATTGAGACTTTGTCAAATAGAACTTTTTCAACGGTTCTAGTTATGGTTCTCGACTTCACTGCACTCATAGGTGGAGATGGCATGCCAAAACATGTAGTATGGGCCACGATTTCCAAGAGTCTTCACATGTGAGTCATCTTTCCTTTCTCATTGTTATTAGAATCCATATATGCTTCTAAGTGGAATGGTTTTGCGAAGTTAAGGATGTTTTTAAGTAAATTTAATAAAATTTGATGTTTTTATCTCAGAGAGAGCTATGGTTGTGATGTTTTTTATTTCATTTTTGATATATGCTAAGTACGTTAAAATATGTATAACTCACTTATTGCAAAGGTATATTTCTTCTCTAGTTTGATATTTTTCGAATGTTAAGCTAATTAAAATTAGACCTTTTTAACTCTTATTCTTTTTGATTGATTTTTTTTTGTTTTGCATTAAATCCCTCTCGATGAATCAATTTTTTGTAATTTGTGCAGTCATATTGGTCCTGAAGACTATTGATCCAAATCTTTCATATTCCCTTTACTTTTGTTTAGTATGCTAACTCTGAACCTTGGACCTTGTAACATTATATTAATAATGTCTCACCTGTTAAGCTATGAGCATTTAACTGCGCTGAGCATATGAACTAAAAAGAGATTTTACACACGATAACCACCAATCAACTTGAGATTTGAATACCAAATTGGTCTCAAACTGTTCTGGACTGGACCAATGGCTAGAATTGACCCAATCCGCTTCTGCTCCAGAGCGGCCCAAACTGCCTGAGCTCAATCCACAGAGGGGCAAAAGTGACATTCCTGCCCCTACACCCGGGCAACGAACGCAACGTCCCTCCCCGGTTCTGATGCCCGTTACGCACGGCTTCCTCGCTGCCCAAACATCAACGGGCAGGTGTCCGCAACTGCGTTTATGCCCGACATAACGGCTAGTTCATGGCAACCCGCCCGTCACAACGGCTAGTTTGGGCAGTTACCTATTCTTTGGAAAAAACGGCTAGTTCGCCCCGAAAATAGGACCGTTGGCCACGCGCTGGGGGCTCTATATAAACCCTCTCATTTGAGAGGGTCAGGTATCACATTTTCACCCTAAGAATACACTTTGTACTTGCCCCTTTTTCTCTGACCCTTTCTTACTTGAGCGTCGGAGTGCCTTGCAGGTACACCCCCCTTTTCTCCTCATCAACAGTCCGAACACCCAGCACGTCTAACGACCATCATCTGCCGAGCACCTTGCCATCTGACGACCAGCGTGCGTGGATCTGATCAAATACTCGAGATCAGTGGCGCCGTCTGTGGGAACTCCTTGTTCTCCCCTTCTTGCTTTCTTACTCGGAAACTAAAGATCAAAACATACTTTCGTTAATCCACCCACACATGGCCGCTCAGAACTCCGTAAAAAGTGCTGACGCTACAGTTCTTGTCCCCGTCAACAAGGTGGACGTTAATGGCAGTTCGCTGTTACTTTCTGATCCCCGCTTCCTTCGAGACGGGGCCACTGTGTCCCCAACTCATCCTCCCACCGAGCAAGGAGAAAAACAGTCACCGTTGGGGGAGCGACCAATTCCTGGCCCCCCCAGCGCTGATCTGGCCGTTGCAGCCCTCCTAGATGCTGTCAACCACACGAACCTCCTTATCTTGCAGCAAGGCGAAAGGATATGAGCCCTCGAAGAAGCAGCTCTTCCAAGATCTTCTCCTCCCAAGAGGAAACACCAGAAATCAAGAAGCCCGCCACCTAGGCGCCGGGAAGACCGTATGACGAGGCCCGAACCACTACGCGTTCGCAAACGCGACCAGCTCTCCTCCACCAAGCCCAGTCGCATATACAGTACGAGGAGAAGTGTAAGTTCTTGTGGTTGGCTGTAATTTAGGTAAAACAAATGTTAATGTCATGGTTGATGTTGCAACATGAGCTTCCAACATGATTGATATGTTTAGGCAACATTCTGGGTTGTCAAAGTTGTAAGGGTTGCAGCTGTGTGCTGATGTTATACTCAATGTCGTGACATCAGTAGTAAACATCAGGTCTGAGATGATTAGTCTGGGCTGCACGTGTTTCTGGTGTGAATGAGATATTCTGCTAAAGAGAATCAGAGAATGCAGGCGAAGATCAAGGGAGAGATATATTCTGGTGCAATCTGTTTTGAAGAAGATTAGTTTGTTACTAAATCTAATGCATAAAGATATGGAGAATATTTAGAGTTAATGATTGAAGATTTAATTGAAGATCTATTTAGTAGCAGAATCTTTTGGAGATTTGGAACAGAAGATTTGATATGATTTGAAGGCCCAAATCCAGTTGGGAAATAGGTTATAAATAGAAGCATTGTAACCTAGTTTTAGTAAGCCAGCCATCATGTAGATTATAAGGGCTGTGTTGGTTGATGAACCACCCCGGTTTGTGGGATGGTCATCGTATTTATCTCGAAGCCTGTAGGTAAGAGATGTATTGTTCTTGGAGGAAGATTTGAAGCAACTCCAAAGGGATGTCATGGAAGTGTGTCTTCCAAAGTCTATGTGACAGAAAGGATTAGGAAATCAAGCTGTTGATGCAGTGACGGTGTAGTTGACTGCTAGACATCATTGAGATGATTGGAAGTGAGATGGAGTCTCTTACCTAGGGAGGACTTAGGTAGAAGGGTCATTGGGTAGTGATTAAATTAGGTAGATTGTCAACTGGTCTGTTGAGTCTGTAATTTGATACTACTAATAGTGGACTTTCTTCCTGGCTTGGTATGCCCCCAGATGTAGGTTGGTTGAACCGAACTGGGTGAACAATTGTTTGTGTTCATATTCTATTTTTAATGTCTTGTTCATGCAACAGAGTTTGATGTTGTGACATTGCACCTTAACATCACACATCTGTACCAGAATTTCAATTGGTATTAGAGCAGGCATCCTGTCTGTTTCTGGATGAGATCTAGGGAAGATACTTTCTGGTTCATGAGCAAGGAAGACAGTTCAGTTGGTCGGCTCGAATGTTGTTCAAAAGGTCCCTTGAAGTGGAGGATAGACTACTCTTGATAGGGTACGGTGGTGAGCTGCTTTGTAGGGTGAATTATACTAACCTGTTGCACCTGGTATGTGGAGTGTTGTGCATTGATCTTGCCTAAAGATTGTTGAGGGGTTTTCTTTGTTCTGCTGCATGGTATCTGGTGTAACCCTAGTTGATCCTTGCATCTCTGGTGTTGAGAGTCAAAAAAGATATTCTCTTGGAAAGACTTTAGGGTTTGGTCTTCTCAGCAGGATATTATATGTTTATGCAAGACAACCCCAACCGGTAGGATTATGTCATATCTTTGTTTGGGAGAGAAATGGTCATAAGGTGAATGGATCTTCTAAAGATTGGTTGGCTGGAAGGATCAGAAGAAGGTAAAGCCAAAGCAAAAGAGTATCACTGTCAAATTTTTCATGCGGGAGTGAAGATCTTGATCAGTCATCTCTTAAGCTTAGTTGTGGTTTCATCAAGAAAGAAGCTGAGCTTAATATGTTAATGTCTCGACATCACGCTACACATCAGCAATTTATGCAGGAGCTGGTTGAAGAAAAAGTAGTAATCTTGATAGCAGAAGAGAAGGAGATGATCCTTGTTTAAGCTAAACTGTCTGAGGAAAATATTATAGGGAAATTGCATCCTAGAGTCTGTCAGCCTTTGGTCAATTGGAATTGGTGTATGCATTAGTTGTTTGGGATAAACTCTCTTCCAGTTTTGTGGCTTGAAGGATTGGAAGTAGCAGAATGTCTATGGTATGGTTATACTCTGGCTTTAGATGCAAAAGGATGGCAGTTATCACTCTTAAGTTAGACAAAAGGTCTGAACCTTGTGCTTATAAGAAGAAGCTTCTGGAAGAATGTGTTATGCAAGTTTTGTTGGTCTGACCTTGGAAGTTGATCAGATGTTGATATGTTCTCGTGTGTTCCCTACAAGAGATATGTGTGGATTAGTAGAAGAGGGATCAGCTAGTGCCCCAAGTGTGCAAGAAAAGAATGTCAGACCAGATCTAATGTTGTACCTTGTGATAAATGGTTTGACAGTAGTTAAATATTTGTCTGCGTTTGATAATGTTGTGCCTTCAACTAATGACAATATACATTGATGGGAGACTATGTATATGTCTGAGGTAAAAGTGCAGGACTGCAGAAGTGGTGAGAAGTTATTTCTCTTTGTGGTGTAGTGGAGAATTTTCAAGGGTGAAGCACTTTGGAGTTGAATCAACTGGTGGGGTTGATTAGGATGACATCCAACATCTCATTGTCAGACAAGTTGCTGGTTTTAAGGCTGAGAGAGATGAAGACATCACATCTTGATGGTTACACCTTGGATCAGTTGAGTTCTGATCTAAGTGGTTTGGAGCATGGTGTTTGCTCTGGTTATGAAGGTCGAAGATAAGTGGCAGTTATCTCTGGCTTTCTACTGACGGCTCTACTAAGGGAAGTGACCTTCTTTAGTATTGCTATGGGGTAGTCTTGGACTACTTATTTTCTAAAGATTCAGGTGTGGTTGATTTGAAGTCTTTGGAGTTTCTAAGCAGGATGGAGGTTGTCTACTCAAACTTGATTGTTGAATCAAGTCTATGAGAGCATGGAAATCTGTTTCTACAAAGGGAGGAGGTTCCTCTGAGTGGCAGAAGGAGGAGCTAAATTCAACAGTTGGATGTCATAATGTTCTGACATCAAGCTTAACATCAGAAGTCTCAGCTGATGATAGGGTGATCTATAGGAATGAACAATAGGATGCTTCAAAAAGATCGTTCTCATGGTAGTTTGCTGGAGCTGCAGGAAGGAGAAGATGTTACATGACCATGGCTTAGGGAGTCTAAGTGTGTTTGCTTTTGAGCAAGTGGAACATGTGACTTGAAGATCAAGTTTCCTTGGTGGATCAAGATATCTTTGTGAGAATTCTGACAAACGTGAAAAAGGTCAAAATGTGGCATTTGGCTGTTTTTCATATGAGGACTCATGAATGAGGTGATCAAACTATGGCATTTGGTTGATCTCAGTAGTGGATTCGAAGAATCAAGATAATCAGAGTGTGACAGCTGGTTATTATTGAGGATTATCTTGGAACAAGTTACTCTTGGGCAGAAGGGTGATGAGTTGAAGACTCAAGGATATTATTCTTCTTGAAGGTGGATGAGAGGTTATTTCTCTAGTTCTATGGACAGTAAGTCTAGTTGGTGGAGCATATCAAGAATCATGGTGATCATGTCTTGGGGTGTGGGAGATGTTCAAACTTGGTGTTGGGACATTATCTGGATTGGATATCCTTGGTGAAGGATGTTTATGCTCTGGTTCAGAAGCGTGGTGCCTACATTATGCTTAAGGAGCGTCTACATAGTCATACGGGAGGATGATGAAGTAGAAGGTCTACCTAGGATGGAAAATGTAGTTCAAGTATTGATTGGATGATGCATGTGCTCAGCAAGTGTGCTCAAATGTTCATCTTCATCTAGAGCATTAGGGGGAGTACTTATCTATGGACTATGTTAATGCAGTTATTGAGGGGGAGTTCTGAAGATATTAGGACATGTGAAGAGTTGCATACATAAGGAGTTAGTGTCGTGTGCATGTGTGGTCCTTATTGCTTGTGGAACAGATTTAAAACAGAAGTTTATTGCTTTTTGGAAGATTACAAGATCTGTAAAAACAAGCAAAGAGTCTAAAGATTATCCCATCCCCCTGAATCAAGAAATGTCTTCCAATCTTCATCCCATTCATCATCAGATGCTTGAAGCTGCACTTGGTTTTTCTTAATAGACTTCATCCTTGTTTCTGATGTCCTGCGGGTTCTTGTTGCTCCTGAAGATGCTCCAGCTTTGGACAGAGTGGTGTCCTTCAACTCCTGAGGATCTGGCTTCTTGTCCTCCTGCTTGTGTCTCTTTGCTGCATTCTTGTTGGTCTGACTCATGGTTCCTTCCTTGGTGTGCTGATAGGAGGAAGGAGGTTTGGTATTTATAATGGATAATGTGGCATTGTTTGTATCGCCTGACCAGTCAGAGTAGTCCTTGGTATGGGAATCTGTTTTTCTTGGGAACCTGTTGATCTTGGCATATTGGCTACCAGGACTTCGTGCTTGGTGCATGGGTGGAAGTGGTCCGAGTAGGATGAGGCTAGGTCTTGTTTTGTTGTCTGATGTTATTCCTTCTGGTGCTGATTAATTGGGGTGAGCTCTTGCCTCGCGCTGATGTCCTATATGTTGTTACAACATTATGATTGGATATGTACCATACTTATGGAGGTTGAAGAAGCAACATTATAGTCTGAAGTGGCAGTTCTGACATAGTGTGGATTAGAATGGGCAGATTCTAATCTAGATGGTTAGTAGTTCAGAGAATACATGACTACTTTGAAGACTTCATGAGGAGCTGGTGTTTGTAAGGACTGAAGGGTGTTTATCATATTGGGATATCATAAAAGGCATTGTATGTAAGGCTGTTAACTATAGCCTATTGCAGCATGAGTGGTGGTCAAGCTTGTGCAGTGTGAAGACTGTACCTATGCAGGAGAGGTCTGAAAAGCAAAAGTGATGTACTTGGCTGATGGTTGGAAGCAATCTAGAAAAAGTTGTGAGAAGATGCAACGATACCCATTAGATAAGAAGAAGTTGTAGAGTCTTGGGTTAATGAGCCAGCAGGCAATGTCTGAAGTGATGTCAGAACATGATATAGGATATGTTTTTGGACGGTGGTGTTAGGATAAAGTGAAACACGTGGCCTCGACTATGCATGGAGCGTTATTGGCTTGATTTATGGTAAGATTAAGTTGAGGAATATTTAAGGCAGTCAAGGCAGTTTTTGGAAGGTAGGCATTGAATTTGAATGCAGTTTTTGATACCTAAAATAGCGTTTGTTTGACCAAGAACATTGACATATTCAAGGCTTGTTAAGTTCTAAGTTACTGGTCAACTATTTATAGGGGTGATTCTGTTCTCCTTCAGCCAGTGAGTGTTCTTATCTCATATGTCATATGGGTTTTATTCGTGTTTGGGTGAGCACTTCTTGGGTCTGGTTCTGTGAGGGCTTCCTTTGCCAATTTTTGGCTAAAAAGGGGGAGAAAGGGTGTGCAGAGGTCTGGGTTCTTAAGCTCCAGATGTGGTTCAGAGATGTCAAAAAGAATGAGCACAGGGAGAGAATTCATGTTTTGGTTTTGTGACTTGTGTCCTGAGTTATGAACACAGTTGTGACTTGTGTTCTGATACTTCTTAAGTTTCATCTTATGCCGCAGGTTGACTGGGGGAGTCTGATCAATTAAGGTGTGTAGAATTCTCTCATGCCACCATTGGTCTTTGATGTCTAGACAGACATTTCTTTTCTGGAGGAGTCCTCTACAATTGCTCTGGATCTGAGCTGGAAGGAAAAAGAAATGTGTTGTATTAAGGGGAGTGAGATATCTTCTTCCTTATGTACACCAAATAACTTTGGGACTTTCTACTTCTTAAGTCCTGATATGCTACCTGAAGATGTTGTGCTGAAAAGAGTTGTCAAACATGATGCCGTAACATCATTCAAGGTTCTCCAAGAAGATGATTCTCCATGGTTGCTACACACAGTAGCTACAGATGGGTACTGATAGATTCAGCAGTTGATGCTTATGACCTTTGTCAGTAGTATAGGATTATTGTGCTGCTGTAATCAGAGTTGTAATGTCTATGTATTTGTTTTAGCCAAAATTAGCCAAAGGGGGAGATTGTAAGTTCTTGTGGTTGGCTGTAATTTAGGTAAAACAAATGTTAATGTCATGGTTGATGTTGCAACATGAGCTTCCAACATGATTGATATGTTTAGGCAACATTCTGGGTTGTCAAAGTTGTAAGGGTTGCAGCTGTGTGCTGATGCTATACTCAATGTCGTGACATCAGTAGTAAACATCAGGTCTGAGATGATTAGTCAGGGCTGCACGTGTTTCTGGTGTGAATGAGATATTCTGCTAAAGAGAATCAGAGAATGCAGGCGAAGATCAAGGGAGAGATATATTCTGGTGCAATCTATTTTGAAGAAGATTAGTTTGTTACTAAATCTAATGCATAAAGATATGGAGAATATTTAGAGTTAATGATTGAAGATTTAATTGAAGATCTATTTAGTAGCAGAATCTTTTGGAGATTTGGAACAGAAGATTTGATATGATTTGAAGGCCCAAATCCAGTTGGAAAATAGGTTATAAATAGAAGCATTGTAACCTAGTTTTAGTAAGCCAGCCATCATGTAGATTATAAGGGCTGTGTTGGTTTATGAACCACCCGGTTTGTGGGATGGTCATCGTATTTATCTCGAAGCCTGTAGGTAAGAGATGTATTGTTCTTGGAGGAAGATTTGAAGCAACTCCAAAGGGATGTCATGGAAGTGTGTCTTCCAAAGTCTATGTGATAGAAAGGATTAGGAAATCAAGCTGTTGATGCAGTGATGGTGTAGTTGACTGCTAGACATCATTGAGATGATTGGAAGTGAGATGGAGTCTCTTACCTAGGGAGGACTTAGGTAGAAGGGTCATTGGGTAGTGATTAAATTAGGTAGATTGTCAACTGGTCTGTTGAGTCTGTAATTTGATACTACTAATAGTGGACTTCCTTCCTGGCTTGGTATGCCCCCAGATGTAGGTTGGTTGAACCGAACTGGGTGAACAATTGTTTGTGTTCATATTCTGTTTTTAATGTCTTGTTCATGCAACAGAGTTTGATGTTGTGACATTGCACCTTAACATCACACATCTGTACCAGAATTTCAAGAAGGTCGTTGCCCACTCTGTCCGGGCCTCCCGTCACCAAGAAGGCGCCTGGACATCCAGAGCTGAAGAGCCCTCGACATCACGTCGAGGAGATAAAAGACGCGACGATCGGCCTCGCGATGCATGCGAACAGAAGGGACCTTCTGGACGGTTCCATGACTATACCCCCCTCACTACCTCGAGGGAGAAAATCTTGTCCGAATGTGCCAACTCAGAGTTCAACCAGGCGGGAGTCCATTTCCCCAAACAGCTGCCGACCAGGCCAGGTGTGGACAAATCCAAGTATTGTCGCTTCCACAAGAGCCACGAACATACGACGGAAGAATGCATCCACCTCAGAGATGCCATAGAGATCCTCATTCGTGACGGCCATCTGAAGCAGTTCGCGAAGAAAAAAGAAGCTCCCCGGCAAGAAACCCAGGAGAACAAGAAGGCGGCTGAAGAGACTCCGCCCTCCGATGACACCAACGTACAGGTCGCTATGTCTGTGACTCGACCAGAAGACTTCTGTATCCCCGACAGTCTGCCCGCTTCCACGTTACTCGGTGCTCACAGCCCGTGGGAAACCTTCCCGTCGGCCATGGTTATTTCCGGTGGTGGATTCAACAAAATCACGGTTGGTTCGGTCAAGAGGAAGTTCGATCAACTGATCAGCAAGAGCGCCAACGAAGTCACCACGCTGGATACCACTCGCAAAAGATCCTCTCCCATTTCCTTCTACAAAGAGGAGCTCCTCGGCGGGTCACCGAACTCAAGCATCCCGCTTCTCATCCGGGCAAGGATGGCGAACTTCGACGTTCGCAGGATACTCGTGGACCAGGGCAGTTCGGTTGATATAATGTACAACCACCTGTTCGAGACACTGCAGTTAGACGACTCTCACCTTACTCCATACGTTGGATCCGACCTGCAGGGATTCAACGGAGCAGTAACAAGGCCCCGAGGTTACGTAGAGCTCATCGTGACTTTCGGTTCAGGAAAGACAACCCGAGTAATCAAAGCACAGTTTCTGGTAATCGACTGCCCGTCACTATATCAGTGCATTTTCGGAAGACCAACCCTGGCAGAGTTGGTTGCAGTTCCTTCCACCGTACATCTCAAGATGAAGTACTACACTTCTGAAGGGATGGTCGCCACCCTCCACGGCGACATCGAAGCTGCCCGTTGATGCTTTGAAGCAGCATCAAAAGGATTGAGCACAATCTCAGCGAAGCCGAGGACATCTGGTCGCCCTCCTCTTCCCAGCAGCTCCGAGCAGCCAAAGCCACTCCCCCAGGTCGAATCCATCGACTTGGACAGCCGTTTCAATGAGGAGGATCACGCCAAAGCCCCGACGACTTCGGGTAGCCAGTCCCACAACAACGGCCATCTCCTGCGCCCCATACCAGATGGCAACTTCGAGATCGTCCCGTTCGGAGAAGACCCCCAACGGGGAGTAAAGATCGGAGCAGACCTCCCCGACCTGGCCAAGAGACAACTAAAAGCGTGCCTCAGGGAGAACGTAGACCTGTTCGCATGGAGCACTGCTGAAATGCCAGGATTGGACCCCTCCGTCGCTTGCCACCAGCTTACAATCGATCCGGCCATCAAAGTCGTTGCCCAGCGCAGAAGGAAACAGTCCCCGGAGAAGATGGAAGCCGCAGAGAAAGCTGTTAAAGACCTTCTAGAAGCTAGGTTTATTTCCGAGGCCAGATACACTACGTGGCTCTCAAATGTCGTACTTGTAAGAAAAAATAATGGCAAATGGAGAATGTGCGTTGATTATACCGATGTTAACAAGGCCTGTCCGAAGGACGCCTACCCCCTCCCCAATATAGATAAGCTTGTGGATAACTCAGCAAGTTTTAAGCTGCTACCGTTCCTCGACGCCTACTCGGGCTGCAACCAAATCCTGATGGCCGCGAGCGATAAAACTTACACGGCCTTCATGACCGAATCGGGAAATCATTACTACAACGTGATGCCTTTCGGTCTGAAGAACGCCGACGCTACATACCAACGAATGATGAACAAAGTCTTCCAAGGACAAATAGGCGACATGCTCGAGGTATACATAGACGACATGATCGTCAAGCCCCACGAGGAACTAGACCATGTCGCCCATCTTCGAACAATTTTCGAGCAAGCAAGAAAATATCAAATGCGTTTTAACCCAGAGAAGTGCACGTTCGGCGTACGGGCAGGTAAATTCCTTGGTTTCTACCTAACGGAACGAGGAATAGAAGCTAACCCCGACAAATGCCGGGCATTCTCTGAGTTCCCGACGCCCACGTCTAAGAAGAACATCCAGTCCCTCAACGGGGTACTCACCTCGTTGTCCCGCTTCGTCGCGAAATCCACCCAACACGCCCTTCCTTTCTTCAAGCTCTTGAGAAAAGAAGCCGCGTTTGAATGGACCGAAGAATGCAAGGCGTCCCTCCTTCACTTAAAACGAGCTCTGTCAAAACCTTCCGTGTTATTGCGGCCAGATACCGGGGAAGTTTTGTTCCTATACCTCGCGGTCACCGCCGAGGCCGTGAGCGCTGTTCTCATCCGCGAGAATCACGCCGGGCAAAATCCCGTATACTTCACGAGCAAAGCGTTGCAAGACGCGGAGTTGCGATATCAGCAGATAGATAAGGTAGCACTGGCCCTCGTTAACGCTGCCAGACGGCTGAGGCAATATTTCTTGGCCCACACGATCGTGGTGAGGACGGATCAGCCCATCAAGCAGTTGCTGGGACGGCCAGACATGGCCGGTCGAATGCTCAAGTGGTCGTTAGAGCTGTCCGAATTTGACGTCCGGTATGAAAGCAGAAAGGCTCTCAAAGCACAGGCCCTGGCCGATTTCGTGGCAGAAGTAACCTTCTCAGACTCCTCGCCCCACGTAGCAAACAGATGGACCATCTACGTAGACGGAGCATCCAGCTCGAGCGGCAGCGGGGCAGGAGTCATTCTGGAGAATGACGAAGGGACCATAGTCAAAGCGTCTCTCACTTTATCCTTTCCCACGTCGAACAACCAGACCGAGTATGAAGCCTTCCTCGCTGGGTTACGCCTAGCCGAAGACCTAGGGGCAGAAGAAATCGTCATCTGCACGGACTCTCAGCTCGTAGCCCACCAGGTCTCCGGGGAGTATCAGGCAAAAAATGACAGTCTGTCTGAATACCTCTCCCTAGTTAGGGAAAAGATGTCGAAGTTCAGGACGGTAGCAGTAAGACATGTTCCCCGCGAACACAACGTGCGAGCAGACGTCCTTTCCAAACTAGCGAGCACCAAGAGGAAAGGCGGAAATAGGTCAGTCATCCAAGAGATACTTCCCCGAACTAGCATCGACAAGGGGCCCTCGACCCTACACGTGCACGCAATGGGGACACCGACTGCTGGATGACGTCCGTGTACAACTACCTCACCAGGGAAGAACTTCTGGATGACCCCAAAGAGGCCAGCACCATCAGACGAAGAGCTTGCTCGTACGTCATCCTCGAAAACAAACTTTACCGAAGGGGTTTCTCCATTCCGCTACTAAAGTGCATAGAGGAGGAGATTGTCCCCCACGTATTACGAGAAATCCACGAAGGCATTAACGCCCAGCACCTGGGGGGAAGGTCCCTTGCCCGCAAGGCCCTCCGGGCAGGATATTACTGGCCAACTATGCAGCAAGACGCCAAAGAGCATGTGAAGAAATGCGACAAATGCCAACGGCACGGGGATATGCACCTAGCTCCCCCTAACGAGCTGAAAAGCTTGACATCCCCGTGGCCATTCGCCTGGTGGGGCCTAGACATCCTAGGACCCTTCGTGACGGGGTGTAGCCAAAACAAATACCTGATAGTGGGCGTAGATTACTTCACAAAATGGATAGAAGCAGAGCCTTAGCGAAGATAACAACACTTAACATTCTACGCTTCTACAAGCGGAATATCCTTGCCCATTTTGGGATTCCCCAAGCAATCGTCACGGACAATGGAACACAATTCATGGACAAGAAGTTCCAAGACTTCGTCGCCCATCTCGAAACAAAGCAACACTTCGCTTCGGTCGAGCACCCCCAGACCAACGGGCAGGCGGAAGCGGCCAACCGTGTCATCCTTCGTGGCCTCAAATGAAGACTGGATGAAACGAAGAAGGTCTGGGTCGAGGAGCTCCACAACGTCTTATGGGCATATCGTACTACTCCCCAGTCCACCACCGGGGAGACGCCTTTCCGCTTAGCATATGGCATGGAGGCTGTTTTACCCATCGAGATCCACGTACCATCCAGGAGGACCGAGTCACCTCTAGACGAGGAGATGAATAACGAAGCGATAAGAGAAGAGCTCGACCTCGTCGAGGAAATTCGGACAAGAGTAGCCCTCTGCGAAGCGGCTCTTAAGCAAAAAAATAGCAATCAGGCACAACGCCAAAGTCTTACGACGAGAATTCGACGTGGGCAGCCTTGTCCTGCGAAGAAACCACAAGGACTCTCGCGAAGGCAAACTAGCGGCCAACTGGGAAAGGCCATACAGAGTCCATGCCAAAATGGGAAATGGCATATACTTCCTAGAAAACCTCAACGGGGAGGCACTCCCTCGACCATGGAACGCTGAGAAACTTAAGCAATACTACAGCTAAAGTAACCTTAGGCTTCCTCGTATCAAGAGACCACCTAGCGGTCATCATGCTCGCCCAGGTACAAGCGACGCATGCACACAAAGTAGAATCCCGCTCAAACAAACAAGCCGGAACTCTGCTCGTCGGCGGTCCTCAACCGAGCACCGCCTTCGCCCAAGTACCATGATTGGCAGAACCCCAACTCGCGATGGGACGTTCACGCTGCGACCTCAGGCCTCAATCGCGACCTGAGATCCGCAACCTCGCCAGGGACTTCCCCGGCTGTTCGCCCAGTTCCCCGCACCGGCGAACTCACACGCAGCGGGCTACCTTCCAAAAGAAAGCTCCACTAACGGACACACCCTCCGACGGGCAGTCATACACGCACAACTAAGATAAAGTACAACAAAAATTGTATAAATGTATCGGGCATTAAATAAAAAGGCCACAAGGGCCAAAAAACTGTGCATATTACATAAAAAGGGGGCCATGCCCCCCCCAAAACCAAATAAGTTACAAGTTAATCAATGGCACGCAGGCCGGACAAAACACAACAACATCAAAACGGCATGAATCTTCATCCTTCCACATGCTCGGTCGCCTCGGGCTCGGTCTCCTGCTCCTCAGCGGGCTGATCTTCGGTCTGAGCTTCAGGGGTATCAAGAACAGGCCTGCGGGTAAGACGATGCGGTCATCTTCCACCTGTGCAAGATAGTGGATACCATCGGTCGAAATGTCAAGCCCAGGGTTCATCACCCGCAACTGGGCCACGACACTTTCAAAAGACTCCGATGCCACAGCAATACCATCCTCCTTGGCTTGCAGTATGCTGGCGACCAACTCAGCCCTAGTTTTCATCACCTTTATCTCGTCCGGTTCATCAGCACCCGGGGCACTGGCCGCCCTCAGCTCCTTGTTCAAGTCCTCCGCAGCCTTCTTCTCCGCCTTCAGCCTGGTTATCTCCTCCTTCAGCTTAGCCGTCTCCTCCTCGGCCTTCCTCCTAGCCTCGCGAGCACCCTTGACTTCTTCCTTTAGGGACGCCTCGGAGGCCCGGGCAGTAGTGAGTTCAGCCTCAAGCACAGAGTCCCCTTGCGCATAAACGGCCGCCATTTCCAGCATCCTCACCATGGCGGAAGCATCCTGGGCCACCATCGCCCTCTTGCTCGCTCGGTCCATGCTTCCGAGGTTGAGTGACTCTGCCCGCGGAACGACCAAAGTGTTGCCCTCAAAGAACCTCCGGTCAAGGACACACGGAGGAAGCTCAAACTTCCCTTTCTCGGGTGCCCGAGTCAGGTCCACGGCATCCGACGACCTTTGCCGCTTCGCTCGCCCAGCCAGAGCCAATGGAGAGTCCCGGGGAGCTGGAGTAGGAGAAGTAGAGATCCCCACCACAACTTGAGCAAGGGGAAGAGTACGGGCACCACCAATAGGACGGGCCTTGAGAGGAGCCGCTCCAGCCTTGCCCCGCGCCATGGCGTTCCTCACCACACGGTCACGAGCCTGAGGCATTTCACCTGCACAAACGAAACAAACACATTAGCAACGGGGAAGAAAAAGAAATAACAGATAAAGTCTAAGTATCTAAGACTACCGAGCAACTTCATGGCATCCGCGGGAGTCTTGCACTCCAGCAGAGCCTTCACATTGATAAACCTGGGCTCGACTCTCTGACTCCCGTCGTCCTCGTAGATAGGGGCACCCTTGCTCGTCCAGTAGGTCGTAAGGTCGAATGAGTTTACCCACTTCACCAACACCTCATAGGCCACTGCATCCTGCCCGCGCAACGCGTTCGGCTCAAAGACATAGGCACTGGGCTTCTTTGAGAAGTGTTCGGGTGTCCATCGGATCGGGAACTTATACAATCTCTCCCCGATATATTTCCCTTCCTCGGTAAGCAACTCATCCCCGTTCTCATCATACTCTACCTCCCAGACATACACGCTATCCTGTGCAGCTTCGGACAAGGGCTCGACGATATAATACCATCCCTTGAACGTTCGGATGGACTCCGAGAACGGCTTAAACAGCTTTCTGGGCTGCTTCAAAGAGACCCATCCATACCTCTTCCCCGCCAGCTGCCGTTGTAGGTTGAAGATAGAAAAGAACAAAGGAATGGTGGTCCCCAGAGCAAGGTGCTCGCACACCAACTCAAAAGCCCGTATGAAGGCCAACGAATTGGGGTGGAGCTGGGAAGGAGCCAGCTTCAGGTGCTCGAACACCGACCGCTGGAAGTCAGTAAAGGGCAACCTCAACCCCAATTCCTTGAAGGCATATTCGTACATGGCGAAGCAGTCCCCGAAGTTCGAGCAGATCCGCTCGTCCAGATTAGGCATAAGCACTCTCCATTCACCCGCTGGCCCCACCTCAGTTAAAACGTCCGCCGCAGACCTGGCAAACGTGGATATATGGTTTGAAGGTTCAGCCACCTCCCACTCTTCCGGACAGAACCCCTCAACGTCCTCTTCCATTGTGTCCTCCTCCACGACCTCCAAATCTTCTCCCTCCTCAGCATCGCTCGCTTCCCCCTCAACTTCGCTCGAGGAGTTCGAAGCCGACGAGCTCGAGGACGCAGAGCTCGAGACCGCTGCACTACTGCTCTCCTCAGACGCAGTCTCCTCCTCGGAGGTAACGGGGATTACTTCCCTCTCTGGCTCCATCGCCTCTACGATCACCTGAAAAAGCAGAGAAAGACAGTGAATTCGACAGAAAATCAAATCCACCCTTCCACCGCTAAGTCAAGTGAAAGGGCGCGCGGAAGGCTAAGGACAACGTCCCCGGCCTAAGCCCTAACATCAAACAAAGAAAGGAAAACCTCCCCACAAGGAGGCGACCGAGACACGCCATCTTCCTACGAGGAACCTCCCCGCACTCAAATTCCGTTAGAAGCTCCACCGGAATCTGGAAACACTCCACCGGAAAAGTCACCAATCCACCGGAAGATGGTAAGACGCGGTGGTCATGACTCGCGACCATGACGTGGACCACCACGTGCACCAAACGCACTACCTACTCCGGCGAGATGCTTGATGCAGCATATGGGCAGAACCGCCGCCCACCACCAGCACTCGCCAGAAATCTACCTACTTTGTCACCTAAAACTAACCCTAGCCGCATGCAATCTACCATTGACAGTGAAGGGAAGTAAAACTAGATAGAAACCAGAAAACTTACTTGTTTTTAAGTAGAAGAGAAGGCTGCTCGAAACTTGACACGGTGGTCGGTTGCTCTAAGATGGTACGGGCAAGAACGCTGATGACGACGAAGAAGGATCAGAAGGAAAAAAGTGCAAAATGGGACAACCTTCCCCCTTTTATACTGGGGGCACGTGCACACACGCGCTCGTAGGTAATAATGACTGCCCACTAGCCATAATTACCTATTAACTGCTACGCAGGGCTCGATGCACACGTGGCAGCCCAACGTTTCCCATTCTGTCTGACACTTGATCTTCCCGAATACCGGGCAGCGTGGTCACGACCACAAACATCACGAGCACAGAGGGCCACGGGCACCTCGAGACAATTTTCCTCGTCTCCAAGCGACGACTCTACGCGATGAGAAGTCCTTAAGTCATCACTCCCATGCTCGGGAGCAACGACTTGGGGGCTCCTGTTCTGGACTGGACCAATGGCTAGAATTGGCCCAATCCGCTTCTGCTCCAGAGCGGCCCAAACTGCCTGAGCCCAATCCACAGAGGGGCAAAAGTGACATTCCTGCCCCTACACCCAGGCAAGGAACGCAACGTCCCTCCCCGGTTCTGATGCCCGTTACGCACGGCTTCCTCGCTGCCCGAACGTCAACGGGCAGGTGTCCGCAACTGCGTTTATGCCCGACATAACGGCTAGTTCATGGCAACCTGCCTGTCACAACGGCTAGTTTGGGCAGTTACCTATTCTTTGGGAAAAACGGCTAGTTCGCCCCAAAAATAGGACCGTTGGCCACGCGCTGGGGGCTCTATATAAACCCTCTCATTTGAGAGGGCCAGGTATCACATTTTCACCCTAAGAATACACTTTGTACTTGCCCCTTTTTCTCTGACCCTTTCTTACTTGAGCGTCGGAGTGCCTTGCAGGTACACCCCCCTTTTCTCCTCATCAACAGTCCGAACACGTAGCACGTCTAACGACCATCATCTGCCGAGCACCTTGCCATCTGACGACCAGCGTGCGTGGATCTGATCGAATACTCGAGATCACAAACTGATGAAGATTTTTGAACGGGTTGAGCCTTTGAACCGAACCGAAGACTTAGTAACTAAATCCTCAAACCAAAGCTTTTATATGATTTAGCTTCGAACCAAAAAAAATCCCTAAGTGGATGAATTATTCAATCAAGGTACAAAAAAGTTCCTTGGTGAATTTATAATACTACCATTCAAGAATTACAAATGCACCATTTGCAAGTATATTTTCTCGAAAGAACTTCGGCTAAATATGAGTGAGAGAAAGTAAAGAAAAATATTTTTAGAAAGAGAGTGAGGCGTGGGGTATGAGAGCTCACCATTTTAAATGTGAAAATATGAAGGAAGATACCTGTTGTGAAAAACGATGTCTTTAAGCAAAGTATATAAAACGGTTTCTTGATGATCAAGAACCAAAACAAGGGTTAGGGTTTCACGAAAAGAAAACAAGAAGAAGAAGAAGGAACAACAAGGATTGGGCAAATATAAATTCTATTTACTATTCACTTTCTCATTGAAGTCACAAATGATTACAAGTGAATATCACAATTTGCCACACTCAACAAACTGAGTGTACTAGCCTATTTATAGACTAACTAGGTAACTTGCAGCCCAAGAAACCTAAACAATTGGATCCTTAACACAAGGCCCAATTCGACAGAATATAAACATTTTGACAGAATATATATACGAACAAACTTCGACTACTATATGTAACTAACAGGCATCGGCATGTGAACAAGCTTCGACTGCATGCTTGCCTCCTGTCGAAATACATGAAAGCTCTCCCACGACACAGATGAGTTCGACCCAAATCTCACAAATCTCCACCTTGGATTTAACTCAGCAACAAAGGGAAAATAACTAGCTTTCATCATGCAGCTTTATCAACTGCATACAGTGGAAGAACTTGCAACTTCGCAACGTCTTGGTGATCATATCAGCAGCATTGTCTTCAGTCGAAACCTTCAGCACCTGGACTTCACCACGCTCGATTATCTCTCTGACGAAATGCAGCCTCACATCAATGTGCTTAGTTCGCTCATGATAGGCTGAATTCTTCGACAAGTGTATTGCACTTTGACTATCACATTTAACAGTGATACTTTGACCTTGAAGTTTTAGCTCCTTTGCAAAACCTTCAAGCCACAATGCTTCCTTCACAGCTTCAGTGAAGGCAATATATTCAGCTTCAGTGGTTGATAAGGAAACAACCTTCTGAAGCGTCGCTTTCCAACTGATTGATGTGCCAAACATTGTGAAAACATATCCAGAAATAGACTTTCTGGAATCCATACAACCTGCATAATCAGAGTCAACAAATCCTTCGATTTCGACTATGCTATCACCATCACAGGCTCCACCATAAATCAAGACTCTTTTCAGAGACCCATTTATGTACCTGAGAATCCACTTTACAGCTTGCCAGTGCGCCTTTCCAGGATTGGCCATATACCTGCTCACAAGGCTCACTCCATATGCTATGTCTGGCCTCGTACAAACCATAGCATACATCAAAGAACCCACTACACTAGCATATGGAATGCTATTCATATAGATTCTTTCAACTTCAGTACTCGGACTTTGAGTAGTACTAAGCTTAAAATGAGGATTTGTAGGTGTCACAACAGGCTTCGAATTCGACATACCAAACTTGCCGAGAAGTTTCCGTAGGTATGTCTCCTGAGACAAGCACAACTTCGACTGCTTTCTATCTCTCCGAATGTCAATCCCAAGAATCCTGACTGCAGCTCCCAGATCCTTCATTTCGAACTCCTTACTGAGTTCATCCTTCACCTTCGTTACATCCTCAACACTGTTGCTAGCTATGAGGATATCATCCACATACAACAACAATGTGTGTCATGAACTTGTCGAATCTCCTGTTCCACTGTCGAGGAGATTGTTTCAGGCCATACAAAGACCTATTCAGCTTGCACACATAATCTTCTTTACCTTTTTCTGCATACCCTTCAGGTTGACCCATCAGGATCGTTTCATCTAGATCACCATACAGAAATGCTGTCTTTACATCCATTTGCTCAAGTTCCAAGTCGAACTTTGCCACCATGGCCAACATCATTTGAATGGATCTATGCTTTACAACAGGTGAGAACACATCATTAAAGTCAACTCCTTCTTTCCGAGTGAACCCCCTAGCAACCAGCCTCGCCTTAAAGCGCTTCGACATCACTCCTTCGATTCCTTCTTTGACCTTGAAAATCCACTTACAACTGGCTAACATTGCTCCTGCAGGTTTCTCAATCAGCTCCCAAGTGTTATTATCATGAAGAGATTTCATCTCGTCATTCATGGTTTTTCGCCATTCAGTCTTGTCTCGACTCCTTATAGCTTCCTTGTAATCTCTAGGTTCTTCGTCAAGTATCTCACTTGCAGATATTAAAGCAAACGCTATAAGATCTGCATAACCAAGTCTCTGAGGTGGCTTGATGACTCTTCTCGACCTATCTCTTTCCAGTAGGTAGTCATCGACAGTTTCCTCAGCCTCTTCAGCATATTGCTCTTCGACTTCATCAGGGCTATGCACTTCAGCATCACTATGCTCCACCTCAACAGGCATCTCTACCTGTTCCAACTCCTCTTCAGAGATTTCTGCACTTCGACCAACATCACCAGTTTTCTTGAAAGCCATTTCGGCCTCATTGAAAACTACATCACGACTTGTGATACATCTTCTGTGACCTGGTTCTAGGCACCACAACCTATAACCCTTGACTCCCTCAGGATATCCGAGGAACATGCTTCTCAGAGCTCTAGGTTTGACCTTGTCTTGCCTAATGTGAGCATAGGCTAAACAGCCAAATACTCTCAGTTTGTCGAGATCTGGTGGATGACCTGACCAAACTTCTTCAAGTGTCTTCATTCCCAACGCAATCGAGGGACATCTATTTATCAGATAAGCTGCTGTCGAAACAGTCTCTGCCCAAAACACCTTCTTCAATCCAGCACTATTCAACATGCATCTAACCCTTTCAAGGATTGTTCGATTGAATCTCTCAGCTAAGCCATTTTGTTGAGGAGTGCCTGCTACAGTCTTATGCCTTGCAATCCCAGACTCAACACAGTAACTGTCGAACGCTTCGTTGCAGAACTCAAGGCCATTGTCGGTTCTCAACCTCTTAACCTTTCTGCCAGTTTGAGTTTCGACCAGAACCTTCCAACTTTTGAAATTCTCAAAAGTTTCATCCTTCGTCTTCTGAATGAATACCCATAGCTTTCTGGAATAGTCATCAACGATGGATAGAAAATACCTTGCACCTGAGTGTTAAGGATTCCTTGCAGGCCCCCAAAGATCAGCATGAATGTAATCAAGGGATCCATGTGTTCTTTGCTTGCCTTTGTTAAACTTCGCCCTACAGGATTTACCAAATACACAAGATTCACAAAACTCCAGCTTTTCGACTTTGTCACCTCCTAGCAGGTTCTGCTTCCCTAATTTGACCAGGTCTCTTTCGCTGACATGGCCCAATCTCATGTGCCATAATTCTGTCTTCGACACAGATTTCGTGGATACAACATTTGTCGAACCACTTACAACCTCAGCCTCAAGGGTATACAAGCCTTGTTTCTTCACGCCTCTCAAGACTTCCTTCGACCCCTTCATGACTTTCAGGATACCTTGCTCTCCTTGGAAAACATATCCCTTTCTGTCGAATTCACCAAGAGAAATTAAATTCCTCTTAAGATCAGGTACATACCTAACCTCAGTCAATAGCTTTATTGACTCATCATGGAGCTTGAATCTAACAGATCCAATACCTGCAATCTTGCAAGCTTTATTGTTCCCCAGCAGCACTGATCCACCATCTTGATCACACAATTCTTCAAACACATTCTTGTTTGGAGTCATATGCCAAGTACATCCAGAATCCATAATCCACTTTTCGCAAGAGTTGCTGCTCGACACCACATGGACATCAGATGATTCATAACCATCTTGCACTATAGCTGCATTCCCATTGTCCTTACCTCCATGATTATTCAGGCGCTCAGTGCACACCTTTCTTGTGTGACCCTCATTCTTACAATGATAACATTTGATACCAGACATATCACCACCATAAGAATTCTGCTGAACCTTTCCTTTCTTCTTATCAAACCTACCATATTTCTTTGACGATCTTCCTTTCACGGATAACCCTTCACCAACTGATGAAGGTTTCTTCTCTTTTCTTTCGTTCAAATCCTTCGAATACAAGGTTGCTTGAACTTCTTCAAAGGTCAGGGACTCTCTTCCATACAAGAGAGTTTCTTTGAAGTGAGCATGCGATCTTGGCAAAGCACATAACAACAACAATGCTTGATCTTCATCATCAATCTTCACATCAATGTTTTCAAGATCAAGAATCAGCTTGTTGAAAGAATCTAACTGCTCAGTCAAAGCTTTGTCTGCATTCATCTTGAACGAATACAAGGCTTGCTTCAGGTAAAGACGATTCACCAACGACTTGGTCATGTACAAGCTTTCAAGCTTCACCCATAATCCCGACGCCGTCGTCTCCTTTGACACCTGCCGGAGAACCTTATCACCAAGGCTCAACAATATTGCGCTGTGTGCTTTCTCGATCATTGTCGTCTTTTCTCTTTCCGTCAACGCAGCATCCATGGCTGCCATTCCCTTCAACGCTTCCAAACATCCCTGCTGCACCAGTAGGGTTTTCATCTTCAAGCAAGCCACAGACCGAAATCGTTCACTCCGGTGAACTTTTCAATCTCATACTTTGTTGAAGCCATCTGATCCACGCTCACCGCACCAATTTGTTGTGAAAAACGATGTCTTTAAGCAAAGTATATAAAACAGTTTTTTGATGATCAAGAATCAAAACAAGGGTTAGGGTTTCACGAAAAGAAAACAAGAAGAAGAAGAAGGAACAACAAGGATTGGACAAATATAAATTCTGTTTACTATTCACTTTCTCATTGAAGTCACAAATGATTACAAGTGAATATCACAATTTGCTACACTCAACAAACTGAGTGTACTAGCCTATTTGTAGTGATCTCATTGAAGTCACAAATGATTACAAGTGAATATCACAAGTTGATACACTCAACAAACAGAGTGTACTAGCCCATTTTGGTGCCATTATTAAAGAATATTTGCAGTGATCTTTTAAACCGGGCTTTATCTACTTGGTATTTGCATCTTTGACCACTTTTTATGCTTTTACTTAAGTTGTTTAGTTGTCATCATCAAAAACATATCTAAAGATTGAGATCTTTCTTAATCATTGAACCTACAAAACATGATTCCAATTTTCTCATATAGGCATGCTAATTACATGTATATGCATGTATGCATGTATATAAATATAAACTTTTCCATGAAACTAAATTATTCTTATATCCAGATTCAAGTATTGCAAAATCTGTATGAATAGGTAACTCAAGTTAGGGTCAGTCCCCTGGAGGTGAAGTTCAAATCCTGGAGTTCAATCTTATCACAAAGTGACAGTGACATTACTCCTCATATATCAAAAGTAAATCCTCTTGTTGTAGGTTTTGCATATATCTTTACCTTCCCAAAAGATGATTTGGAGAAAGTTTAGGTATTATGGAGTTCATTCTCAATATTTTTGTCATTTATTTTTATTTTTAATGGGAAGAAATGTAAAAATTCAAGCTAATCAAATATCTTGCTTTTATAAGTAAGAATGTGATACACCATGAACAGTGGTACATTTGGATCAATCATAGTTTTAGTAATTGGGTCAAATGATCACAATAATTTTGTTTCCAATGCTTATGCAGGCTGACTGTCTATTTGAAACTTCTATTAAAGCTAAAGAGACACCTAAAAATCTAGCTAAAGTATTTGTGCCAACAGAAAAAATAAAGTAACATCAAAATTGAATACTTTTGTCTCGCAATTGTTTCTCTCTCATCTTAAATTGGACGTTCACATTATGCTCGTTTGCCTTCTAGTATTTCTGTATTAAACAACTGGCCACACCTTTCTATCACGAGGAACTTCCAAAATGGTTAAATGTTCTTGCTTTGATAAAACACCAGAATCTAAATTCAAATCATGATAATCAATCCCTGATCTTTTTTGTTGTTGAATCACCATAACAGAACCCTCAAAAGTAGAATCTGAAGCAACTAACATGTCACCAATAGATCCAAGCTCAGGATACTCATTCCAATCAGTTAATCCAATAAACAAACTTGACTCACTTTCATGTCTTCTACCAACCAAAATTAAATCAAAACAACCTTCAAGTGACCTTAGAACATTTATCATTTCAACACTATCCCTTACTACTTCCTCTTTATAATCATGTCGTTTAATTTGGATGCAATCCACTTTAAACCTATGAATCAAATCCCCGTCTGGATCCCTGTTGATCAAGTTCTTGTTTTTCTTTCGAGGCTCCATTAGTCGAACCAATGTAACCCTTACGATTGGGTTGTTCGCCATTCGCATTGCGTACGCTAAGGCTTCACGATCGTCGCTACCTTCTATAAAGACTATTCCAACACTATAAAATGCGACATTTGTTTGAGGATTGCTTATATTCAAAGTACCGCGCTCGATTAGAATCCCAACAGAACAAGGTGCCGTCCTGAGAAGCTGGCGATTTAACACCCTAATTGGGTGTGTGGATTCTGTTATCCCATTTGATTTCCATTGTCTATGAAAAGGAACAATCAACAAAGAAACTCTCTTTTCAGCAACCTGCATACTTATTTCATCATGCATTGTCTTGTAAGGTGAAATTGCTGTGTAGAGTTTCACAACAACACTGTTTGATTTTTGTTGCTCGTAGGATCGAAACGCATTTATTATGTGTTGCGAGTAATTATTTTGATGAGGATTCTTCTTGCTAGTCCATTGATGATCTATAAAAACCGGGGTTGATCTTCCTCTTAGTTGAATAAGATGTAGAACATAGAAACAAATAGGATTTTCCAATGAAGGGTTTGAAATTTCAAGAAGATTGATCATAGAAGGCGTGGTTTCTTGATCATGTATACACGCCATGAGACGAAGTTCAATATCTTGAGTTGATTGTTCAATGGTTCTTCTCCTATTTAAAGACAAGTATTTCTTTGAAGGATCATATAAGAATTTCACAAAGGGAGTGGTGACTCCCGTTAACCATAGTAAGGCTATCAACGCATTACCGTACGATTGTTCATCTATCTGCAAACAAAACATGTATAAATTCTTTATATGCAAAGCGACCGCATACAATTACAAGATGACAAATAAATAGAAAGGATTATTGATTCTTACCGTAATATTTAGACCGACTTGCAAGTAAATCAATTGTGTGATGCCTTGAGCACTCATAAGTAGTCCTAAAGCTATAACATCTGTCATTGGCATCTTCCAATAAATTGAAGGCAATATAGTTCCTACGACCTTCCCAAAAAATGCACTAATAGCAAGAAGTTGAACAATCACAAATGTATGACCATCAATTAGAAAAACATTGAATCTAGAACCACTATAAAGAAAATACAGTGGCAAAAAAATATTCGAAACCAATGTATCCAATCTATCAGTCAATGCTGATCCTAATGGAGGACCTTCAGGTACAGCTATGCCAAAAACGATAGGTAAAATCAGAACATGTTGCCCGATAACTTCGCTAAAAAATCCGCAGCCGAATAACATTAAAAACACCGACATTATGTGTGATTCTTTCATTTGTCTCCCGTCAGGTGTTTGTTTTATCATCCAACACATTATGGGACGTAAAACGCATAATATGAAAGTAATCATAACGAGCAAACTCGTCCCCATCAAGTGATAAGTTTTATCTATGTTAAACATTTTTTCTTGGGTTACCAGCGCGCTAATAAGAGTTAACGAAATGGTTCCACTAATCATTGAGGAAGATATCGCTAATCGACCCATTTCAGAGTTTAATAGCTTTAAATCTTCCAAGTGGATTGTGGTTACATGGAATGAACCAGTTGAGAAGATGAATGTAATGGGAAATAAGGAATTGTAGAGAGGATGATCAGGAGGTAATGTATTTTTTGCAATAGAAAAAACAATTGAACTGAATAATAGTGGAATGAGAAATGATAATATTCCAATTGCCCAAGCTTTTTTCCCCGATTTTGCAACGATGCTTACATCAATTTTTACTCCAATTAAGAACATAAATATCATGCCTCCGAAAAATGCAAGTGTCTTACTTATGTAGAATGTTTTTGGTGGGAATAACCACTTTTGTAGGAAAGCACTTTGTCCTATAACTGATGGTCCTAGCATCATGCCAGCCTGAAAATACCAATTTCATTAAAAACAAATTGATTAGCATGTATTTATCTTTTGTCATAAGATTTCAAGTGAAGATAAATGTTACTTTTAAATACATTACCAGCATTTGTGAAAAGAATCTTGTCTCCCCCATAGGTTCAAGCAAAAATTGTAAAACTGCAGTCAAGCTAGAAACTAAAGAGATTTGTATGAAGAGAACAGGCAATGTGTAACTAAATGGATTATCCGAAAAGAAAATCCCTCTTGATCTTGGATTCTTAGAAACCTGTTCACAAATCCATATTGTTCCATTTGTTGTAATGGCATTAACGGTCGAGTTTACAGTACTATCAGCCATGTCAAGTTAATTAATTACTACAAATCAAGCCTCATTTGGGGAATGAGGGAAGAAAGACAAACTCATGTTTTGATTTATTTGAAGGATGTTTAACTTTGTGAGATGTTAATGGCAATGCTGAATTGTGGGTTTGGTGTTTTATAATTAGTTTTGTTCTGTGATTAGTCTATGTTGATATTTTTAGTGCTAAATTAGTGGTTTAACCATGTAATAACTTTAATTAATTCTAGCTTAGTATGTTTAATTTAGAGATATATAAAGGGATAAACCATTAAACCCTTTGAGGTTTACCTCATAGGATCATAACCCATTATAAGTTGGAAAAATGTGTACAAAGATAACTCTTTATTTTGAGGTTTTTAATTTTATTCCTGGTGTGAAAAATAGATAGATTTACCCTTATTTAATATTGTTTTCATTCACAATTTTTCTCGATTTTTATTTTTTTTTAAGCCAAAATGTATTAAATTAAATGAGAACAAGAAGTGTTAAAAACACCCCCTAGTCACTATTATAAAAAATAAATTTTTTTTAGTCATTGATTAATTGATAAATCTGATATATAATAATGTCTAAATACATCATTTATTCAATAAATCTAAAATTATTTTTGTTATTTATAACAGTGATCGGAGAGTGTAACAAATTCATTACAAACACAGACCAAATTGAAACCACAATTTCACCCCTAAAACCAGCAAAGTGTAAGCACTTGCTGCTGTAAATTCACCAAAAACATACTTAAAACAGAAGCTGGTGAACATACATTAAAAAAAGGCAATTTCTTATCCCACCACCCACCCTTCTAAGTACCATGCGTGCTAACGAAAATACCTCTGCGTTCCGGATGTGCAAATCCGGACGCAGCGTTTTTTTAAAATTTTTCAGTTTTTTTCGGATGTGCACATCCGGAAGAATTCCTGATCTGGAAATCCGGAAAAAATCAAAAGAATTTCATAAAATCATTTACTTTTAAATATAATTAAATTCAATATAATTAAAATTAATATCATTTTTTCAATATAATTAAATCCAATATAATTAAATCCAATATAATTAAAATCCAATATAATTAAAATTAATATGATTTTTTCAATATAATTAAATCCAATATAATTAAATTAATTTTAGAAGTAAATACCATATAATTTTAATTATAATTTAGAAGTAAATAACATATAATTTAGAAGTAAATACCATATAATTTTTAAATACCAATATAATTAAATCCAATTTTAGAAATAAATACCATATAATTTTAAATCCAATATAACTAAATTAATTTTTTTAATATAAAAAAAATAATTTAGATGTAAATACCATATTAATCATTTAGAAAAAAAATCATATTAATTTTAATTATATTGGATTTAATTATATTGAAAAAATCTTATTAATTTTAATTATGTTGAATTGTAATTATATTGAATTTAATTATATTTAGAAGTAAATAATTTTATAGAATTCTTTTGATTTTTTTCGGATTTGCAGATCAGGAATTCTTCCGAATGTGTACATCCGAAAAAAACTGAAAAATTTTAAAAAAACGGTGCATTTGGATTTGCACATCCAAAAATTGGGGGCACAAATGAAATTTCACGTGGTATCTAAAAAAACATGGGTGATGTATTAAGAAACCTTCTTAAAAAAAAGCCTACAACATTCGGTCTTTAAAAAAATCAGCTTTATGATTCATCTATTAACATCTTTTGAATTTTTTTCCCTTTAAATATGATCAATTGGCACCTCTTTTAATGATGTAGGATTGACTTGACAAAACCTATATAGCACCATATCATACACATTTGTCATGTCATATATTTAAAAATAAATTTTGTAATATTTTTTTAATAATAAAATAAATTATTAAATTTAAAATTAAAATAAAAGTAAAATAAAAATAGTAATTAATTTTTTAATTATTTATATTTTGAAAGAATAATTACATTAGTTTGAATTATTATTTTTTATAGAAATTTTGAGTAATTAATTATTTAATTATAGGAATTTTGAGAAATTGTTTAATAATAATATACAAAACAAAATTTTTGCTTGAGGAGGATTCAAACCAACTACACTCAGGTTTTTATAGATATTCTATCAAATCTTCTTGAAAAATGCTATTTTGACACTAAATCATACACCCACACCGTATGTACGGACAGCGAATAGTGGCGTCCGTACATAAACAGTGTATGACCGTACAGTGAATAGTGTCGTCCGTACATGATCAGTACGTATTTTCGTACATAAATAGTGTTTGTCCGTACATGAATAGTGTTCGTCCGTACATGAACAATATCATCCGTACAATACAAAAATACGGTGTAGTGTAAAAAAGGGTGTCAAGATAGCAAACCTGAATCTTCTTAGTAGCATTTCATCGAACACCTTGCTCCCACACTTCATTTTATCCATTTAGAATTGTGATTTTTATTGACTAAACCCACACTGCCTGTCACTACTAGTGTCGCTTTATCCTCTTATGTTATATGTCTCTATTTTGAATCACAACTCATTTATATTGAGTTAAAGTTTAAGTGCAAAATCTATGATATATGATATAAAATGAAACATCTAAAATAGTTGTCTTCTATTTGAAGATGGAGTTCATGGAATTTAGCTATTAAAAAACACATTCATCATCACCAAGAATGAGTGATGCATCTCTACTCTAAAATGCACAGAAATGGTGTTTCTTTTTTTTGTTATGTGCCTTAAAACCTTTGTTCATGAAGAGAAAGAAAACATATTTTGGAGATTGTATTTACCGCGAAAATCGGACGAAAAGTCGAGAAAAAAGAAAAATCGATCGGTGAATAGTGACGTCCGTATAGTGAATAGTACTATCCGTACGGATGAATAATGACGTCCGTACGGTAAATAGTGTTGTCCATACGGTGAATAGTGTTTTCGAATTTTCGGGCTTTTTCGATTCGGTCCATGGATCCATGTGATTTTGGCCTTTATTTGTTGGGTATTTGCTATTATAAATATGTATCTCTTATATGTTTGGTGTGTGACAATCTTGGAGTTTACACCAACAAGGGAGAGCAAGGGTTTAAATGTATAACATAGGTTTTCAGCTATTCACAAGAAAAACCTTAGAAAAACAAAGGTTTAGGGAAACCTTTGGAGTTGTTTAAGGTTATTGTGAAACACTGTTACACCTTGGATTTGAGTGATTCATATATTAAGAGTTTGAGAGGTTGGGAAACAATTGGGTAGAAAATATGGTCGTTCTTGGGAACCTGAAGGCGAAGGCTATTTTCTTGTAACTCATCTGTAATCTCTTGTAACAACTCTCTGAGTATAGTGAATTGAATAGTTGCTCTCTCCCCCAGAGTAGATCGTTTGATCGAACTGGGTAAACAAACCTTCAGTTTTTTCTTGCCTTATTCTGTTATATTATTTATGTACAGATTATTATTGCTGAAAACCATTTATTTTGGTTGCTATTGTTCTTTGCCTCACAAATTGATATTGAATTTTGTTGTGATTCACAACAAGATTCACAACACTTTTAAATGCTTATGTTATTCTCTTTTTCCTTGATGCATGTATCATGTTCGAAGAAATGCCACAGAATCAAGTTGTCACGTGGAAGATCATGAGTTTGGGGTATTCTATTCATGATCAAGTATATAAATAAAGCACATGAGTTGTTTGAGAAAATGCCACACAAAGAGATATTATTTCATAGTTTTCATGATATAGGGTAGGGATTGCAAAACGGATCGTAGTCCGTCAGGCAATGCACCAGCCAAAAAATGGAGGGTTGAGGTGAGATTTTGTGTCTGTCTACTAGTTCAGTCCATTCAGTCTTAAACCCGTCGAAAAAGGGATGGGTAGGCTTGCCAGCCTGCCAGCCTAGTTATCAAACACTCAATATTTATTTTGATTGGTTGAAGGTTAATATTTGAACTATAATTTTGAAATTCATAGTTCTATTTTAGGTGAAATTTCTTGATGGTTTTAGATTTTTAACTATCATATTTGTTAGTGCGTGAGACACTTTTTGTGAGGAGAGAAAGAGAGAGAATAAAGAAATAAGGATTGATATTATTGAATGAATTGTTCCAAATAATGATACATACTATGACTATTGATATACAACCCTAATTGGGCTTGGGCTAATACAACTTGGATTATATTTAAATATTAAATCTAATTAAATCTAATCTAATATAATATTTCAACATACCCCTATCGCACCTCGAAAAAATCGCTTATTAAAGACACGTCCCTCGCGCGAAAGGCGCGAAAGATGTTGCGGTTCGACAGAGTCGCCACCGAACTTTATTTATCCCAAAAGAGGGAAAGAAAAATATCGATAAAGCCTTTAAGGAGGGATAAGAACATGGTCGTCGCAACCACATTCCGGGATCGGGAGTCGGTTACGTGAGGGGAAGGTACGTGCACCCCCTCACGTCCGTTGTACTCAACGGGAACCTCTTGATTCGAATCATGATGAACGTTAGCTAAGCTTGTTTGTTTTCTTCTAAAAAATAAATGCAAAACGAAAAGATAAAAGGAAAAGATGCTAAAGGGAAATGGGATGGTTTTAGGATATGGTGCTCATCAAGGATTGGGGCCCTTGTGCCTACGTATGCTCATTCGGACGAGAATGAGTAATAAGAGCAATCGTAGTTCGTCTACGAGAAATGACAGGGGTAAACGGAAGATGGAGGAAAGGTAGCTCGCCAAGATCATCGCAATCTTGTGCCTACGTATCTTTACTCGGACGAGAATAAAGAATCAGAGCAATCGTAGTTCGTGGAGACGACCACGAAACAAAGGAGATTTGGAAATGTTTTAGAGGCGTCAATTGCTCACACACGAGTAAGAGAACCCGCACCTAAACAATCAAAGGGAGATCAAAGACTCGAACCTCCATTTTTCACCTTGAAAAGTGTTTCGATAGTTGTTAGTCGTTTTTGAAGTTTTATTGTGAAAATCCACTTGACGTTGGAAAATCCACTTGGTTAGTTTGAAAAAAGTTGGTTAGAGGTTGATTTTGAAAATAGGCTCGACGACGATTCGAGGGTTTGGTTGAAAAGAGGTTTGTTTGAAAATGGCTCGACGACGAATCGAGAGTTTGTTTGAAAATGGGTGAGAATCGATCCTAGTCCCTAGGGGTGCTCCTAGTAACGAAACCACGATAAAAGGTGTGAGGTTGATGGCGAATGCTAACGAACAATCGACTTACAAGGGGTGTTTTGAAAATGGGCTCGACGACGAATCGAGAATTAGTTTGAAAATGGTTGTCTATGTTAGTCCTTAGGGGTGCTCCTAGTAAACAAACCACAACCAAAGCAACACGAGTGCGTACATCGGAATGGGAGCGGGTACATGTAAAGTACAGGGGATTGCATGAAATAAAAGGTCTCATTGTAAGGTATCCCAATAGGAAGCCGTATGTGTGCGAGGTGTCCTAAACTAAGCCTTGAGCAGGATTCGGACAAAAGCTCCATTGTTAGGGTTTTTGTACAAAGTCAAAGTAACCAACAATCCATCAATTGGATTCTTTTATTGTTTCGATAGTTATTAGTGTGTTTTGAATGAGGTATGAACAAAGAAACAAGAAGAGGGTTAGATGAACAAGTATGAATATGATATGAACAATATGAATAAGATGATCAAGATAATATTTGACGGAAAGTAAAGTTAGTTGTTAATTGATTTGTTGTTATAGCAAATGATCCGCGATGGTTAAAAACCATCCTTGGGCTTTCAAACATAGGTTTAGGCCACGAAGAATCATTTTCCGTTACGGGACATGTAGCGCTAAACCATCGTAGCACAATCTATAACGAAGATCATACTATAGGATGTCGCGTAATTTGATCTTTGTGCTAAAACATGATAGAGAAATGATATTGAGGATCATTCTCCAATGAAATCGTGCCACACGAAAAGAAAAGGTGACAATATCGTCTTAATCACAAACTTGCGTCGATTAATCGAAGGTAACCTATCATGATCCCAAAGTATCAAAAGTGATCTCGATGATCACTCACTACAGATTTGAAATAATGAAGGTTAATCACTTCAATAACCAACTTTCGTGAATAAAAAGACTTCATCGATCGAAAAAAGAGAAAATAGAAGAAGATAATGAAAAATGAAATGGAATCAAAATGGTCTCGTCTTAATCATGATTTTAAATCGATAAATCGATAATCTATGATTTTAGACTTTCATTGACCAATAAAATAAAATGGTCTCATATTGATCAAGATTTTATAATATATGATCTTTTGTTATATCATTGACCAAAAAAAAAGAGAATGAAGATGGAAATCAAATTAATTGCAAAACAATAAAAATAAATGGAATAAAGCACTAGAAAATTAGTATTTAAAAATCAAGCTGAAAAAGAATAAAAACATAAAGAAAAAGGGAGGGGTGCGTAGCAACCATGATGGTGTGCGTAATGAGGATTTCTTATGGGCTTCATGGCCCATTCATCCCAACAATGAAAAAAGAAAGGGTGGCAGCGAATACAGGGAGGGTGTGTGAACCAAGATCAACATGGGCCTTGTGCCCATGCTTCCAAAAAAGAAACTTGAATTAAGAAACCAAAAGAAAAGTGGAAGGGGAAACGGGCCAAAAGGCCCACGATTCACTACAACCTGAGCTTAGGTTTTTAAAACAATACATCAGTGTTTTCATTTCCTTTTTAAACCAAAAGAAACAAACAAAAACAATCAGATCCAATATTTGAAACAAAGGCAACGAAAAAACTCAGGTCAACGAAATAAGGCAACAACGTTATCATTTTCTAAAAGCAAAACAAACTGTACAAAACTGAGGAAAGAAGAAAAACGGATGCTCCGTATTCATCATCACCATCGACGGTCGGAGAAGCGAAGCTAATCGTCTCCAGATTTTCACAAATGAGGAAAGTCAAAATTAGAGAAGCAAGGGTACAACTAGGGGTGGCAAAATGGATGGATTGGATGGATATGGATTGGATGGTTAATGGATGGATCAAAACAATCCATTAGTCCATTAACAATCCACTAAAATTTTCTTAAAATTATCCAATCTGATCCATCCGTTAAGAATAAAATCCATTAAATCCATCCATTAACATATTTTTAATGGATGGATATCCATCCATCCAATTTTTTTTTATTTTAAAAAAAATCAGTTTTTTTATTCGGAAAAAAAAAGTCGGTTTTTTTTTTGGAAAAAAAAAAATCGTTTTTTTTTCCGAAAAATAGTCGTTTTTTTCCGGAAAAAAACATCGGTTTTTCTTTCGAAAAAAAAAGTCGGTTTTTTTTCGAAAAAAGAAAGTCGATTTTTTTTCGGAAAAAAAACGTCGGTTTTTCTTTCGAAAAAAAGTCGGTTTTTTTTCGAAAATAAAAGTCTGTTTTTTTTCGGGAAAAAAGTTAGTTTTTGTTTTCAGAAAAAAAAGTCGGTTTTTTTTTCGGAAAAAAAGTCAGTTTTTTTTCAGAAAAATAAAATCGGTTTTTTTTTGGGAAAAAAGTCGGTTTTTTTTTTGAAAAAAATTTTCGTTTTTTTTGAAAAAATAATTCTTTTTTTTTTTAAATCCATTTTTAATTATTTTTTAAAAAATAAATCTAACGGAGATAAAAATAATCTATTGGATCTTTAAAATATGTTGGATGGATTGAACAAATTCATGCATATAAATGAATGAATTTAATTCAATCCATTAACTTACTTTTTATGTGGTGGATGGATTGAATGGATTTTTTGGTGGGTGGATTTGATGGATTTTGCCTTAATGGATCCAATTACCACCTCTAAGTACAACACAGCCTTCATATTTCGATCAAGTTTCGGGTAGCTTCTTCGTCTTAGGTTCGATTTGCTTTCGTTTCAATCTCATTCTCTTCGTCTCTATTTCGGTTTTCTCCTCATCTTTCTCTCGTTTCTGTTCTTTCTCAGTTTCGGATATGGTTTTATTTGGGTTGTTATTGTCGTTTTGGAGGAAGGATAAGGGTTGAGGAATTGATGACGATTTGAAGGTGTTGTTGAAGGTAAATTGAAGAGGAATCTTGGCAGGGGTTGTTTGGCTCTGCAGAGCTTGTTCACGAGTGAGGGGAGGTACGTCTATTTGTAGGTGAATGAGAGGGTGTTTTGAGAATGAGGTTTTCTGTGAGATTCTGTTTTGTGACGTGGATTTGACGACGTTTCGGATTGAAAATGTTGTTTTGCAGCTGTGATTTTGTTTTGTATTTCATGTGCAAGTTATGTGTTGTGGTTTGCGTATTTTATGTGCGTATGTGGGGTCGATTTCAAGTGGCTCATGGATGTTTTGGCTATTATCAGCGGCTTGTATAATTTGTGGATGGCTTGGGGTAATGAAGGTTATGCATAACGTTGTGTCTCGTTGCAATTTGGTTGAAGGTATATGTGGTTTGTGGTAATTGAAGAATTGATGGCCTAACCTAAGCCGTGATGGTTGAGAAATTGGAACTGTATGGCTGCAAATTGTGTAGTGGAAGGCTTAATGTAATATTGGCTGCTATAATTTATCGTGTTGTGCACCATGATGTGGGTAGACTTGTACTCTTTCACTTTTTTTTTTGGAAAATTTTCTTGTAGCATGAACTTTATTGTAGAATTTTATGAAATGGGTTTTATTGAATTTTGTGAATGAATTATTTTTGTAGTGAATGGACTCTTTGGGCTTTGTAAAAACAATTTCCTATTTTTTGGAATGATAGTTTTTTTGTAGCATTTTTTGTGAATGAAGTGGGTTTTGATATTTTTTTGTTGGAGTTTTGTGAAATGACTTGAAATGGACTTTCGAAATTTGGAGTTTGCACTTCCATGCTTAGACTTGTCCTTGTAAATTTCACTCGGGCTTGTTTATTGGTTTTACTTCTAGCACTCTTTGATTTTAAAGTTGACATATATGCTTGCAATTAATTCCAAAGCATCACAACTAAACCAACACCTTACATAAGCTTGAAACTCTTCTGCCACTTAAAATATGTTGAAGTGAAATGCCTAATGTCATGACCAAGATGAATATGCCTTGAATTAGTCTTGAGAAGTGAGACAAAAATGTATTAATCCTGAACATGAAGACACTTAAATCATGATGAGCACAAATCTTCATCTAGGAACTTCTTGCACATGAACTTGGTTGCCCAAAACCCTAATTTAGACCTGATCTGATCCTTGATGATCTCCAACCACGAAGCACTTGAATTTGCCACAGCTTGACAACTTAATAATGAAGCAAACCATTTGTCTGACCAAGAGTAGGTTAAAATCAACTGAATTTCAACCATCACCACACCCATGTGCCCTGACAACACAACTGCCTTGAATATGACATCAAACCCTGATTGAATCTTTAGCCACACGCCATCTGAATTATCACACTTTTTCCTTATGGTTTTGAAATAAACTTGTCTGACACAGAAGCGACTTTTGAGAATTTGAGAGTGACGTTTCACGTGATCTCTATCAGAATCAGAGCTAGCTTTATCAGAGTCAGAGTAAACTTTATTAGCGTCAGCATCTGTTTTACAATACTTAAGAAAACAAACATTAGAGTACCAAAATTGTTCTCACACAAATACAACTTTGTTATTATCAAAACAAAGAGATGTCTTGCAGAAGCAAATCTTGTTCTAATAGAGGGGACCACTTGTGTTGAGAATGTCGGAGACAACACTGAAAAGTTTCCAACTGAGTTTGAGAGTGTTATGGGTGAAGGAGACAGTGAGGTTAAAGCTGATGTGGAAGGAGAAGAAATAAATGACAAGGGGATCACATATGTTGTACATGATGTGGAAGCTGGAGACAAGGAGACCACTGAGGTTGGACATGATGAGGGGACCACTGAAGTTGAACATGGTGAGGGGGCCCATTGAATTTGAACATGATGACGGGACCACTGTAGTTGAACATGGTGAGGAAAATGAGGGACTGAAGTGTAACAATGAGGGAGAAGAGGGACTAAACTCTAACAATGAGGGAGAAGATGGACTAAGTTGTAACAATGAGGGAAAAGAGGGACTGAACTCTAACAATGAGGGAGAAGATGGACTGAATTGTAACAATGAGGGAGAATAGGGATTAAAAGAGGATGTGAGCTGTAACATAGAGGGAATAGAGGGACTGAACTCTAACATAGAGGTAGAACGTGGTGGCAGTGTTGACAGTTCATTGGAGATCAATTTTGAAGATTCTGATGATGATGTGGTTATGAATGAAAAGATACCAGTAACTGAAAATGAAGTGTCTGAAGATGAGGTGGTTGAGGGAAAAAGGAAGGGTAAAGGAAAGGGTAAAGGAAAGGGTAAAGGGAAGGGTAAAGGAAAAGAGTAAAGGAAAAGGGAAAGGAAAAGTTGGAAGACCATGTAAGAAAGTTAATGTGTGTGAAGCATCTGGTGAAAGAAGTCTTTTGGATGAAAGTGATTTAGATGAAGAACAACCAAATTTAAATTTGAAGGGTTTGAGTGACATAGAGGATGAGAATAGTGAGGATGTCTTTGAAGAGTATTATAGTGAGGATGAATGTGTTGGAAAGGAAGATTGGCAAACATTCAAACTGCCTAAAAAGATGGATGACTATAAGTGAGAATTGGGGACATACTTTGCTTCTAAACAAGATTTCAAGGATGGTATTAGGACATATGCCATACACAATGGTAGGAACATGAAGTTCAAGAAAAATGACAAGAAAAGGATGAGAGTGATATGTAAAAAAGGTTGTCCATGGGAGGCATATTGTGCAAAAATTTAGGATGAAGATACTTGGTAGCTCAGGAAGATTGTTGATAAACACACATGTAGTAGAGATTACAAGGTGAATTTTCTCACATCCAAGTGGTTCAGCACTAAGATACAGAACAATGTGAGGGAGAATCCTAGTTTAAAGCTAAGCGACGTCATGGAGAAGACCCAACAAAATGGAATGTGGGGATCAATAAAACTCTTGCATACAGGGCAAAGACCATGGCAATTGATGTTGTAGATGGATCTTTTAGGGAGCAGTACAAAAGATTACATGGAAATGGAGAAAAATACACTGTGAATATGTCAACCAAGGTGTGTTCTTGCAGAAGGTGGATGCTGACAGGTTTACCATGTTGTCATGATATATCTTGCATGAAATCACAAAAATTAGAGATTAAAAGTTATGTGCCTGATTGCTACAAAAAACAAATGTATAAAGCATGTTATGCACTTGTAATTTTTCCAGTCAATGGGGAAACTCTTTGGGAAAAAAATTCTATGTTGAATTACAACCACCACCAATAAAAAGGCAACCAGGAAGGCCAAAGAAGAAGAGGACTAATGATGCATCAGAGAGCATAAGGGATGACACTCAGCTAAAGAGAGCTAACTTTGGCATCAAGTGCAGTAGATGCCACGTGATGGGGAACAACAAAGAAAACTGCAAACTTCCAGGTCCAAGTCAGACCACTCAACCTGAACCAAGTCAGCCTGGTCTAATTCAGCTTGAAGCATCTTAGACTGAAGCAAGTCTTCCTGCACCAACGCAGCCTGAAGCAAGTTATCCTGAAGCAAGTCATCCTGCACCAACTCATCCTGAAGCAACTGCAACTTGATCCAATTTCACTTTTTCATGTTTGTGTAACTTAGTGTCAGTGAACACTTTAATTAGGCTTTTGTGTATTAGTCTCAATGAACACTAATTTAGGCTTTATTGTATTTGTGGCAAAGAACAAATGCCCTTTTGTACCAGTGTCAAGAACACATGCTATTATATTTCCTTTTTGTATCAGTGACAAAAACACATGCTTTTATAAAGAAACACATTTTGTTAAAGCAATAGTCATCAACTTGTTATTTACATGATTCATCAACTTATTATTTATAATGTAGAACATTTTGTTAAAGCAATATTCATCAACTATATGTTATCATAGAACCATAAGAGACCAGTTATAAAACAATATTTTTGTTAAACCAATATTTTGTTCAACTATATATTATCATAGAACCATAACATACTAGTTATAAAACAATATTTTTGTTAGAGCCATATTTTGTTTCACTTAAGACCACGTTCTGCAAGATCATAACAGACCAGCAATATTTTTGTTAAAGCAAGACCATTACAGACTAGCAATATCATACCATAATAGAAATGCTTAAACATTGGATAACATTTACAACATTCAACCCATATCATTTAACCAAAATCAAACATTCACACATTCATAACATTAAATTACATGTTGTGTTACCCACAAATCTATTTCAAATACATTCTTACAAGAACTATATTAAAACCTAAACTAATAATGCCAAACAAAATTGCATTTTTCAACATTCCTCTTATGCTCAAAACCTCATTCTTCAACTTGAATATTTTCTTCCTTTGCCTTTCAATCTTCAAATCCCTTCCATCAACAACTTCATCTCCTACCCACTTGAAAAAACTGCATCCCTTCTCCAGTTGATTTATGTAATTTCTATAATCCTAAAACTTCCTCCTAACATTGACACTATTCAAATCTATAACAATACGCATTACACACTCTTCACACCAACACTCCATCTTTTTCTTTCTTATCACAACAGATCCAAATGACCCATAACTTTGGGAGTTTGATTTTGATTTGTTGCTGGAGTTTATTGACATGTTCACAAATTAATGAAGAAAGAGGAAGAAGATGATGCATAGTAACCTAACGTGAAAAATATTACATTGGACAAAGATTGAGGTTACACGGCTAATATAATGCAATATGTTGAGTCACAAATCAATACCAATCCTTGCTGCCATGCCACATCAGCGTACTTAACGTTTTCACTTCAAAACTAACAGAATTATTCAAGTTGTTTAACGGAATGATTGTTAAGGGATTACATTATAACGTTTATTACATAAGGGACCAAAGTGAAAACTAAAATTAAGTTAAGGGGCTTCAGGACTAAATAAGCCTATTTATAAATAGGAAAACTCACACACCTATCATTTTAAAATTTTAGGTGAATATGTGGTGTCTCTTACAAAAATGTGTTAGTTCTTAAAAAAACAAAATAAAAATACTCCTTTGATTCTTCAAGTTTATTATAATATACCTGGTCTCTAGGTCAGAGTTGGGAAGAGTTTACCTTTTGCTTATGGTGCTGAGGATACAAATATCTTTCCCTAATAAGTAAGCTTTCAAGCCATCTCAAACTGGTTAGGTTGCTGACTTTCAAGCTCAATTTGAAAAACTCATGAATAAGGTTAATGGCATCTTATAATCACTTTTGATTAGTTTCTTTATTATTGGACTTAAACTAACTCTCCATCATGAGCTACAATTTCACTGGCCACCAACGTTGATGTAGTCCTTTGCTAATGCACGGGCATATGAGGCACGCCTGGATGACAATCTGTCTTATTCCAAAAGGCCTTTTGTTTTAAATGTGATGAAAATCTCATGGTGTCGCAGTAATGGTCTCATGTTACTAGGTGCTGACGACGTTGAGCCAGACATTAATACCCATGTCTCTTTCCCGGAGGTTATTTCCGGGGACATTTCAAGCCTTCATGCCCTTTCCAGTCAGCCCCAAGGTTGTTATCTACGTGTTTATGGTGCATATGGAAACCATAAATTCCACACTCTAATCGACAGTGGCAACAAACATAATTTCATCAATCCTACCTTGGTGGAACGATTGGTTCTTGCAATGACTCCTTACCCTCGTTTCCGTGTAGCAACCTGTCATTAAACAATTGGATTTGGCCCATAAATTGACCCGATAATTAACCTTATGGTCCGTTTGATTGGGGGTTTTGGATTCCCCAAATTGGGAGTTTTCGGAGGGGATGGGAGGGTCCCACTTTTGCTTAATAAAATTTTAAATTGTCTTTATTAATATTTTACCTTAATTTTTGTCACCTTATTAGAATTCTTCCATATTTTTTAACGGCAACTTCATTACTTTTATCATTATGATTCAATTTTTTTTTCATGTGTTTTATTCTATTCATTTTTGTTTAATATTTTGTTTATAATAATTTAATTGTTTAATAAGTTGTTGTATTGTATTACATATAAATATATAATTGTAGTATGAGTTATATATTCGGTAGAATTTAATTTTATAGGATTAAATGAATCATTAAGTTGAGAAAATTGTTCATATAATCATTGATCATATAAAATCACATTTTATGACATTTATCAATATTTTATTTTCATTTTAAGATATTTTAGAGTATTTTAAATATTAAATATTTTGTGTTTAATTATCTATGTTTTTTACGAATTAACAATTTTTTTTGTGAATATATATATATTTTTTTAATTATTTAGCATTAGTGTTATAATATTTTAAGGGTAAAAAGGTAAATTAGTTTTAAAACCCCTCCCCTCCCCTGTGAACCAAACATATATTTGATTAAAAATTCTTCTTCACTACGCCAAAAATAGCCTTAGGCAACACTAAAAAGACAGCGCTTTTATCACAAAGCGCTGCTATAAGGAATAAAAAAAATTCGCTAAAAAAAAGCGCTGGTAAAGGATACCTTTAGAAAGCGCTACTAAAGGCCGTAAATAGTCCCCACCTTAGAAATTGCTTTTTAGAAAACAATGCTAAAGGTATAACCTTAGAAAGCGCTTTTAAAAAGCGCTGCTAAATGATAGCCTTAGAAAGCGCTTTTAAAAAGAGCTGCTATAGGCCAATTAAAAGATAACCTTAGAAAGCGCTTTTAATAAGCGCTGCTATAGGCCTATTCAAAGAAAGCGCTTTATTAGTAAAACGCGCTATCTTAGGTCAATGATTATTAAAAAATAAAATAACACTACATTTTCAGAACCCTATTCATTTTCACTCAAGACTTCTACCTCCTTTCTCTCTCGCGATTTCTCCGACCACCATCGTTATCCCACCAGCATTCTGTTCTCCGACCACCGCTGTTCTGCTCGTTCTCCCACCGCCGTTGTTCTGTTCGTTCTCCCACCGCCGTTGTTCTGTTAGCGTCTGTTCTCGCGACTGCTCCCTCATCTCACTCTCTCTCTCTCGTGAAGTAAGAAGAGGTACGTTGTTGTTGATACAATGTTGTTGTCTTTTACGTTGTTGTTGATACATTTTGTGTCAAGGTATTGTTAATGGCTATTTTAGTGTAAATATATTGTGTGCATGCGTTTGGTTTACCATTTTCTATGACTGTCTTTTTCTGGTTTGCCATTTGTTATCTATTTCGATTCAAGAATGAAGAAGATGAAAGTTTATATTTAGTTTATATTCGATTCAAGAATGAAGAAGATGAAAGTTTATATGACTGTCTTTTGACTAATTTTGGTGTCACAAAATTAGATACAAAGAATGAAGAACTGAATTTATTTTGTCATTTTACGCTATGTGAAGTATTGTTCACGTCGCGAACTTGCTCGCTCTCTCTCGCTTCCTTCGCTTCAAGGATGGTTTGGTTCTGTCTTGCATCGCTTCTTATCGTTGTCCCTTGCTATCCATCGCTTTTCTCTCGCGTTCTGTCGCTTCAAGTGAAGTCTGTCATTTTGATTCTGCTTTGTTTTTCCTTGCTCGCTTCTTATCGCTGTTCGTCGCATAGCGAAGCATTTGGTCGCGATGCGAAAGTTGCAGGGCATGGCCTTTTCTTTGTTTCAACTGGTTTTTCTTGATCCTAATACCTGCAAAACCATTCAAATCCCCAAGTACCAACCTTTTGGGTCTTTTGTTAGTCAATTCTCATAAAAAATGCAAAGGAACAATGCGATTCATATAAGTTTTGACTAATGATATTTGTACTTTTGGATTGTTATCAAATTCTCTCCAACTTAGTTTCTTGTTTGTCCTCAATCAAGAGCATGAGATTTTTAACAAAGCAAGGACTTTCATCAATCAATTTGTCGTAAACAAACATGCGAAAATCACACAAGTTCTAACATCTTACAAAACAACAAAATTCCAGACAAGATGAAATTAAACTTGAAAACTAAAGATGGAAACATATAAAATTAACTTTGAAAGCAATAAATTTCCTGTTTTTTGCGTGCTTTCCTTCATGATTTCAGCATCCTACTCCTTATCCATCTCCTCACTTCCATCATCTCTCACTTCCTCTTCTTCTCCTTCGTCCTCTTCTTCGTCTTCATTTTCATCCCCCTCATTTTCTGCAGTCTTAGTTGTTGCATCAACTGTACCTTCACCAGCAGCCCCTCCTAAATAGAATGGCCTGTCCCCAGGCCAAGATACATGAGTCTGATAAGCCTCGGGGGTAAGGATCTGCTGCTCAGCATCCTCGGGCCTGCCCATTTGCAATTGTATCCGATACATGTAGTTCTGAATACTAGTCATGGCACGGTTGGTGGCCTCATTTTGGTTCCATGTATAGGAGAATGAAGCGCGAAACCGTGGATCCCACTCATCGAAATTCAAGTTGTCAGAACTAGGTTGGTCGGGAGTTGTCCTTGTGTTTGCTTCCTCCTTGCAAAAACGAGTAATATATGCATCATTCACAGTCCCCATGATTAGCCCCGGAAAAACCAATGGACACGGTGCTTTGGTTCCCAATCTTGGTTCTGTCCCACTTTCCGCCACAATTTTCATTTCATTTGAAATGATGCGTGCCACACACACAATTTTACCTTTCAAGATGAAATAGAGTAACTGAGCGGTATCCATAGTGAATGTTGTGGTGTGACTCCGAGGACGGATGTTGTGTAGAATAAGCATTAATATCACCTGAGCATGTTGCCTGAGGTCCTTACGGAGAAAGTGTGTTGCCACCCCTGATGCATTCTTCTGCACTCTCTTTCCTTGACATAAAAGGTACTTGGTGAGTTGTTTGACATCTGGTGCTGCATTCAAATTAAACTCATAATCACAAGCACGGCCTTCTGAAATAACCAGAGGATTTCCAAGATATTCATTGATGGCTTTGCGGCTGAAATCAATAGTGCGACCTTGGACCATGGTTTTGTAAGTAAAGGTTCCGTCACTTGAAGGAAGAGCGTTTGCGTAGAACTCTCTGACCATATCATAATTGAGATGCTTGGGAGGGGTGACCAACTTTTCCCATTTCCGAATTGTTATCACTTCCATAATCTCGTGGTAATCACCTTCCTCATCTATTTCAAACCTACGCTCAGGCCAGATACTTCTTGACTCAAGTTCTCTGAACCGTTCTGCTTGTTCAGGGCCGACAAAACGCGATTGATCAAAGGGTCTGCTTCTTGAAGTTTCTCCTCCCACCTTTTGCTTCTTTTGTTGGACTTGCTTTTTTGGTGCCATGTCTACAAAACAGCAAAATTTTTACAGCACAAGGATAACTTTGGTTAGCACAATATATTTATGAATTTGTTTGGCTGGGATTTACTGTGAACAAGGATTCGGTGGCTGCAATTTGATTTGCTTTTCTAAGTTCTTAGCCAAATTTTGACAGCTTGTACTACCAAACTACCCAACAATGATAATCACGATAAGTTTCTCATATACCACAACAAGAGTTTAAAATATCCTTCAAGCTCCACAGTAAAACTAAAAACCCTAATTTTTTAAAAGAGTGAACAAAAATTTCAAAACTCAAAGCCTAAGGATTTAGCAAGAATGATTCAGGCCAAGGAGATTCATGGTGCTTTCTTTTTTCAGTTTTTTCCAAAGGTTTTGTTCAAGTTTTGAAGATTTAACAAGTAAAGAGATGCAGCCCTTTAAAATCTAGATTTACAGAAAAAAAATTAGTGAAAATGAACATACCTTGAAAGAAGTGAGAAATGCAAACATTTTTTCTTGAGATTTGATAATTGTGTGAATTGATTTGTGTGTGAAAAGTGAAGAGATAAAGTGACAAAAGTAAAGAAATAGAGAAGTAAAGGCGCAGCAGATGAGCAGACACGGTCTTCTAGGGTATGCAGAGAGTGGGTGTGTGCAGTAACTGCCATAAATGCAGGTTTGACCAACCTAATTTCGCGTTGCAAAATATTCGTCGCGTCGCGAACTTTCACATAGCAAAATAAGTTTCGCGATGCAAAAGTTGCAGGGCATGGCCTTTTCTTTATTTCAACTGGTTTTTCTTGAGCCTAAAACCTGTAAAACCATTCAAATCCCCAAGTACCAACCTTTTGGGTCTTTTGTTAGTCAATTCTCATAAAAAATGCAAAGGAACAATGCGATTCGTATAAGTTTTGACTAATGATATTTGTACTTTTGGATTGTTATCAGCTTGCAATGATTGAGAACTAACTTATTGAATTTGCTATATATAGGGGTTACGTATGATCAAAGTGTGAAAGTCGGATCGTTTCCCTACAGGTAAATATTTTTTATTTTGTTTTTGTTTAGCTTAATTAGTATAATTATGGATAAGAAATGGATGTCTTCAAGTCGATTGTCGAAAGAGTACGAGAATGGGGTATCGGAATTCGTAAGTTTGCTGTTGCGCACGCCGATGACCCCAGTCGAATGATATGTCCTTGCTTGGGTTGCTGTTTTGGGAGTCGGGTTGACGCGGTTCAATTGGCATCGCATTTAAAGAGGCGTGGAATTGATAGAAGTTATACATGTTGGAATTTGCATGGTGAGAAAATTAACGGGAATGTTGAACTGGGGGATACTACAACCTATTCTTCAATTGACAATGGCACAGATACATACGATTATGATCGAGTCGAAGATATTGCAGAAGCTCTTGAAGAAGATCTTAAGGATTGTCCCAAAATGTTTGAGAGGTTGGTTAGCGATGCAGAGAAACCGTTGTATAATGGGTGCACTAAATTCACAAGATTGTCTGCGGTATTAAAGTTGTACAACTTAAAGGCGGGCAATGGATGGTCGGATAAAAGTTTCACAGAGTTATTGGCCCTTATGAAAGATATGCTTCCAGAGGATAATGTTCTTCCCAATCGAACATATGAGGCTAAAAAGATGTTGTGCTCTATTGGCATGAGCTATGATAAGATACATGCATGTCCAAACGATTGCGTTTTGTTTCGAAATGAGTATGCATCGTTAAATAAGTGTCCTAAATGCGGCGTCTCTCGATATAAGAAAAAGTTGTCTCCAACAAAAGTCTTATGGTATTTTCCTATAATTCCGAGATTTAGACGCATGTTTCGTAGTGAGACCGATTCAAGACACTTGACTTGGCATGCAGATGAAAGAATTATTGATGGAAAGTTTCGACATCCGGCAGATTCACCACAGTGGATGAAAATTGATGATGATTATCCTGAATTTGGAAAAGAAGCAAGAAACCTTCGCTTGCCATTATCTACCGATGGAATGAACCCACACGGTCTTCAAAGTATCTCACATAGCACTTGGCCTGTGATCATTATGATTTATAACCTACCTCCATGGCTATGTATGAAGCGTAAGTACATGATGTTATCTATGTTAATTTCTGGGCCTAGACAACTAGGGAATGACATAGACGTATACTTGGCACCCTTAATCGAAGATTTAAAGTTTTTGTGGAAGAACGGTTTGGAGGTTTATGATGGGTATAGGAAAGAAAGTTTCAACTTGAGGGCGATGTTGTTTGGCATAATTAATGATTTTCCAGCATACGGAAATCTATCAGGGTACAGCATAAAAGGTCAATGTGCGTGTCCTATTTGTGAAGATAAAACAGATTCGACACGATTGGAGTTTGGTCAGAAGAATGTCTTTCTCGGTCATCGTAGATTCTTAAATTCTAATCATCACTACCGTGGGTGGAGAAAAACATTCAATGGAGAGCCAGAACAAGGTGGAGCTCCACCTATATTGATAGGTGATTAAATTTTTGAAAAGGTGAAAAATTTGAGTACTCAGTTTGGCAAGCCTTTTGCACATACCCTTGTCAAGAGAGGGTGGAAGAAGAGGTCAATTTTTTTTGAATTGCCATATTGGAAGTCGTTGTATGTAAGACATTTTCTTGATGTTATGCATATTGAAAAAAAAACGTATTTGACAGTGTTATTGGTACGTTACTCAATATACAAGGAAAGTCTAAGGATGGCCTTAAAGCAAGAAAGGACTTGATAGCGATGGGGATAAGAACTGAATTAGGACCCTTGAAGAAAGGAAAACGAACATATCTACTACCTGCTGCGTATACTCTATCTAGAAAGGAGAAAAAAGTATTATGTAAGTTTCTAAGTGAAGTTAAAGTTCCAGAAGGATACTCTTCAGATATTAGAAGACTTGCGTCTATGAAAGACCTCAAGTTAAAGAGTTTAAAGACGCATGACTGCCATGTTATAATGGAACATTTTCTACCAATAGGTATACATTCTATTCTTCCAGAAAAAGTTAGAAGCGCAATAACTAAATTGTGTTTTTTCTTCAAGTCAATTTGCAGTAAGGTGATCGATCATGCGATCTTACCAACATTGCAAAAATAAATAGTTATTACTTTGTGTGATCTTGAAATGTATTTTCCTCCCTCGTTTTTTGACATAATGGTTCATCTAGTTGTTCATCTGGTGAAAGAGACACAATTGTGTGGACCGGCTTATATGAGATGGATGAACCCTGCTGAACGTTATATGAAAATATTAAAAGGGTATGTGAAAAACTGAAGTCGACCAGAGGGTTGTATTGCCGAACGATACATTGTTGAAGAAGCGATTGAGTTTTGTACTGAATATATGTCCAATGTACAATCAATTGGACTCCCCAAATCTCATATTGTCGAAAAAAAAGAAGGAAAAAAGTTAATTGGAAATGAAGTTGTGACAGTATCAAGGGTCGAACGGGATCAAGTGCATTTGTATGTTCTGCACAATGAGAATGAGGTTGAGCCGTATGTTGAAATGCACAAGGATGTTCTCCGAGGTTTAAATCTGAATAGAAATGAGAATTGGATAGTACGAGAGCACAATCGAAGTTTCATACATTGGTTTAAGGATCATATTTATTCAACGTATTGTTCAGATCCCGCTTCAATAACAGAAAGGTTGAGATGTTTAGCATATGGTTCAAGTTTGGTTGTCTTTTCTTATAGCGCATACGCAATTAATGGATACACATTTTATACCAAAGAACAAGATGATAAAAGTACTATGCAAAATAGTGGTGTCACCGTGGTAGCTGAAGCAATGCACATTTCAAGTGTGAAATACTTAACCCCAAATTTGTAAATCTGTCATATTTTGGGGTTATCGAGCGCATTTGGGTGTTTGATTATGAGAAGTTTCAGATTCCTATATTTCGTTGCAAGTGGGTTGAAAATAATAATGGCATACGAATGGATAAGTCAGGATTTTTGCAAGTGGATCTTAATAGGGTGGGGTACAAAGATGAGCCTTTTATTCTAGCCTCTCAAGCTAAACAAGTGTTCTATGTCATTGATCCGACAAGTACAAAATGGTCTATAGTTGTTTTATCTAACAAAGTAATTGATGACACCATTGGAGATCAGGGTGATATTGATGTTGATATTGAATCATTTACTAGAAATGATCAAGATGAAAATATTATAGCGAATGAATCATATACTAGAAATGATCATAATGAGGGTATTTGGATCAATCCAACCGTCCGTGTTGTTAAGAGACGGGTAGAACATATTCCAACCAAGAAAAGAAAGAGACGTTAGTGAAAAAGGTACTAGTTATAAAATTATAGCTTATATCATTCAATAATATTAAATAGTTGTCATGTTATATATATTCAATGGATTATGGATTATGGATTTTTATATTTGTCATTTAATTTTTGTTTTTTTCTTTCTTACAGGTCAAATGGCTAGTAACCAGGAAGACTCACATGAGACACATGATACAAATGAAGCTCAGAATGTAGAAAGTGAAATTAAACGAGGAATAACTATTATGAAGTCAATCATCCGTGCAAGAGATAAAGGGATTAAATTTTATGTATATTGGAGTGATGAAAACTAACTAATTGAGCCAAACGGTTCAATGTTGACTAGTTACATAGGTTCCCTTGTCCGTCAGCACATTCCAATCACCAGTGATAATTGGAGGAATCCATTGTTACAAGCCGGTAAAGATAAAATATGGACTGAGATACAGGTACTTACCAAATATGATTGATGTTATTAGATTTTTGTTGACGATTAAGTCTTTAATTTACTTATACTAACACACTCTATGTGTATGTTTTTTTGTAGAGGTATTTTAATATTGATGAAAGCCGAAAAAAGTATTGTCTTCAATTGGCCGAAAAAAAACACAGAGGCTTTCGAACTATGTTATCAAACAAATATCTTAGGGATGCGGAAAAAATTTTTGTTGAAGCAGAACTTCCACAGTTGTATGCGGACTTGATTGCATCTGAATAATGGAGCACTTTTGTAGCCAAACGAAAATCCGAAAAATTCAATGTAATATTAATTTGTCATGTCTATTAACTGTAATATATACTTGTTGCATTAGTTTGTTCTGATATGACTTAAACTTGTTTATCCAGGAATTGAGTGCCATTAATCGCAAAAGAGCGTCAAAACCCGCGTATCCATACAGAAAAGGGCGTGTGGGATATGCACACTTACAGTAAAAATTGGTAAGTATATATAAATGCTATGATTTTATTAATTGTCTTATTGTGTTATAATTGATGATCTTATTATTTATCTCAATGTGTAGTTAGAAGAGACGAAAAGTGAAGAAACATCACTTCCGGACCATGTTTTGTGGAAGGAAGCTCGTGTGGGCAAGGATGGAGCTGTTAGGGAAGATGTTCAGCATGTTTATGAAGAATGTGTAAGTATAACATTATGTCTTTAAGTTAATCAAAATTTTATTAAAATATAATTAATTTTTAATCCCCACTAATAATTTTCGATATGTCAATGAATTTCCGGAGACTCTATCTAAATCCGTAACCACAGGTGAGGAGGACTGCAGGAGCATACTTAGTCGAGTACTAAATGTTCCTGAGTATTTCGGTCGGGTGAGGGGTAAAGGATTTGGTGTGACTCCATCTTCCTTGTATAAGCAACCAAAGAGAAAAAGTCCTAGCAATCGCGAAGTGATGCAATCGTTGGATGAATTAAAAGCAGAAGTCCGTGAATTACAAAAAGATAAAGAGAGATATGAGGCGGAAAAACACGGTTCAGAGTTGAAAGATACTAGTGACAAAGCTAGTATCAATTGTCAAAAGAAAATTCCCGAGGTAATTAACACGTTTATTTTAATTGACATATATTTATTTTAATTAAATTAGCACGTTTATTTTAATTGACATATATACACATTAAAAATTACATATTTATTATTGCTTTAAGGCATTTCATCTTGTCAACTATTTTTATCGTTACCGACTTATCGCATAGTTGGCAAGGGAAAAGTGCATAACACTTTGGGAGATTTACTTCACCATAAACCGCTCCCTGATGGATATCTGAAAGTATCAGTTGATATTGCATTAGAGCTTGATGCGTTGCTACCGATACCTGACGTTGTTTCAGAGACAACATTGTTGCGGGATGCAATAGGATTGTTTGTTGCATGGCCGCCAGACCTCATTTTTATAGATAATGAGGTATGTTGAAAACCATTATGAATCTTTTAGTATTCAAATGTCAATTCTGAACCATTATGAAAATCATTCTGAACCATTACGTACATTTTTTTTACATGGTAATGTTAGACTCCTACAAAACCCGCATCTAAGGATAAAGGGATTTTGCCGCACAACGAGTATGTTTCATCACAAAAAGAGGTACATTGAAAGTGTTATTCTATGATCCGAATTCAAAAGCTTCATGATTTTCTACTTTACCTAACTTATATGATTTTTAGGTTCCTGCTCAAGTTTCACAACAAGCCAGCAAGAAAAGAGCTCCTACAAAGACCGGACAGGCAAAAAGAGCTCTTATACCTCGCTTTCGAATGTGTCTTGAAACACTTGTGGCAACATCAGATTTGATGGATGGTGTTATTCATCAAATAGACATGGACGAAGGTGTTTTTGGTTTTCCTCATTCCGAAATAATTGCAAAAGAGGACATGGAACAGATTTTTCGGCATCTTGAATTAGGCATCGGTGTTATGCATTCATACATCTGGTACTCCGATCAATCTATTATTTAATTAGTTGAACAATTTATTTACACATTTCAATGAAAATAGTCTAATATTTATTATGTTTTTATTTAAGGTGCTTGTATGAGAAATTGATGCGCGGGAATCAATTGTCAAACATATTCTATTTCTTGTCTTGCGCCCGTGTCAATGCACCGACAATTGCTATTGATCCAAATTCAGTAAGAAATCACTTACTCGAGAGATTTATGGCCAACAGTACAGAAAGTTTGTATCTTTTATCGTATAATACTGGAAACGGGTAAGATTTTCATTATAATTTCATTCTAACCTTTGTATCTTTTGCGTAGAAATTATCCATTTAAACTTTTGTTATATTTTACAGTGGACACTGGTTGTTGGTTGATATTAATCCTACAAGAGAAGTGGTGTATTATCTGAATTCATTAGATCATGATTGGACAACATATCAGAATATGAAGGATTTGGTTCATACGTAAGTGAGATTGTTCTAAATATTCATGTGTATTTGTATATTTAATTATTTCTGTGAGATTGTTCTAAATTTACGTTTTTTCTTTTATAGAACAATACTAGTATACCGAGCACAAAGAGAAGCTCGAGTATCACGGTCTAAAGCAAACAACATTACATGGATTAAAGTGGAGGTATATTAATTTTCACAATGTTGCTTATAATAGTGATGCTACTTGATAACACAAGACAACTATATATTAATTCTTATTTGTTTTTCTATGTGTAGTGTCCTCGTTAGTGTAACGGTATAGACTGCGGTTATTTTGTTTTGAGGTTTATGAGAGAAATCCTTGATTTGGATCGATTAGAGATTCCCATCACGGTATGGATTTATAACTTAAGGGTTTATTTTAATACTTATCGGATATTTCATATAATTTATTATTTTAAACTAAATCATGCATATTGTGTTTTGTTATGTAGTACTTTGATGAATACACGTGTGATCATTACACAAAAGATAAATTGGAACAAATCAATGAGGAATTGTGTGAATACCTTATTGAGAAAAGAATTATATAAGGTATGGAAGTTGGTGTGTAGTTATGGAGTGTAATTGTATAGTTTTGGAAGTTGTTGTATATTAGGAGATCTTTAGAAGTTAAAGGATTAGAATGGTTTAATTATGTGAATGCTTTATGGATTAGAATAGTTTAATTATGTGAATGGTTTATGTTAATGGTTTATGTTTAATTATGTGAATGATTTATGGATTTGAATGGTTTAATTATGGAAATGGTTAATGGAAATGGCCTAAAATGTGAATCATGGATTAGAATGGTTTATGTGATTTAAAGATTAGAAATGGCCTAAAATGTGAAGGATTGGAAATGGCCTAAAATGTGAAGGAAAATAACAGCAGGTTTCTGCATAAAAAAGAAGGAAAATTTGATTTAAAAAAAATCATTAAAAAAACGTGAAGAAAAGACAGTGCTTTTAAGAAAAAGCGCTGCCTATAGTGAAAATAAAAAAAAAATTAGACAGCGCTTTCAAAAGCGCTGTCTAAAGGGGGGAAATAGAAAGCGCTTTTCCTGAGAAAGCGCTGCCTAAAGGTGAAAATAAAAAATAAATTAGATAGCGCTTTCAAAAGCGCTGTCTAAAGGGGGACAATAGAAAGCGCTTTTTCCTACGAAAGCGCTGCCTAAAGATGTCAATAGAAAGCATAAATGGATAGAAAAAACGTTGTTAAAGGGCCACTTTAGAAAGCACTTTTTCAGTTAAAAGCGCTGCTAAAGGCCTACTTTAGAAAGCACTTTTAAAGGTAAAGCGCTGCCTAAAGTAGGCCTTTAGCAGCGCTTTCTCATAAAAAAAAAGCGTTGTCTTTACCTACAGCAGCGCCACCTTAGGCAGCGCTTTTAAGTGCTGTTAAAGGCCAAAAGAAGCGTTGTCTTTTCCTTTCTTTGGCGTAGTGCTTCCTCTCTCCTCCTCTTTTAAATCAAACATATGTTTAATTAAAATATATTCCCTCACCTCCCCTTCCCTTCTCTTTATTAAAATTCATCCGCTCCCCTCCCCTCCGTTGAACCAAACGGACCCTTAGGGTTGCGAACACATATTTTAAGATTTTGGGACTTTGCAATGTTTTAAATGCTTTTGAGAGGATTGTGAAAGTTGCCAAGTGCAAACAAAAGTCATTGGAACTCTGAAAATTCTGTTACGATTAATCATACAATGCATGAATTTCTTCCCTTCATCTATCTTTTCTATAAATTCAAATAAAATCATTCTATTATGTCTTTAAGTATTGAATTTTTGCTATTTATGATTAAACTAGACGTTTGCCCGTGCGATGCACGGGTAGATTTACTAAATTATTATTAATATGTATTATAATTTAAATAAATAATTTAAAATATAGATCAAAACAAATTAACAATCTTTTATAAAATAATAAAATAAAGAATAAAATTGTTAAATTAAAATGAAAGTATAAATTTTTTAAAAGTCTCCTGAGAATGAAAAATATTTTTATTATAAGTTGATAAGAATATGACACTGCACTGTAAAATTTACATAAGTACTTTTATGATTCTTTGTCAACAATAACAAAAATAAAAATTGTAGTTGGAATTTGTGTGAGTAGTTGGCTTGTGGAGTAGATAATATTATTAAATAAAGACTTTGGTGATTTATTTTTTGACAATGAAGTAGTGGGATTAATTATTATTTATTATTTAACTAATGTATAATTGGTATAGAGGTAAGTGAGATACAATCCTATTTTGATAGATGACTAACGTGATATATGGTTTAGTGAATAGACTAATATTTAATTGATTTGTAAATAAATGAAAAATAAATACAATTGAGTAATGAGATTAGTGGGAGGTTATTTAATAAATTATTATTATTATTATTATTATTATTAGTTGGTGGAATGGAGAGAGAATAAAATATGTATTTATTATTATTATTACTATTATTATTATTATTATTATTATTTAATTAATTATTATAATAAAATTAGATGGAAGTTTTGGGGGAAAATTTTATAGAAGAAGTTATAGGATTATAATTTAGTTCTAGACGTACACCCGTGCATAACGGGATATATTATATTTAAGGGTTAATACCTCTTTTGCCCCCGGCCATATAGGTAAAATCCCAAAAACAACCCTGTAAAAAAAAACACAGATTACATCCCTGCCATTTGTAGATTCCTTCGTTTTGCCCCCTGATTAGATTTTGTCAACAAAATTGATGACATGGCGCTGCTTTGTTGGTTTTTTTTTTATTTTTTATTTATTTAGTTACACGCGTGGCATTTTTATTAATATTTTATTGATTGCAAATTAAAATGTCAAAATATCAAAATTTTGTCAGTCATGAAAATCGAACCCATGACTTAAAGCTTACATGGGGCGCCTTCAACCACTAGGACATCTTGATTGTTTTGTTATTTTATCCTTTTGAAAATTATATATTACATTATAAATCTGAACTAGGATTAATTATGAATTATTAATCTGAACTATTAATCTAAATATTAATAATGAATTATATATTAATATTAATACTAAAATAAAACGTTAATTAATTAATTACTGTAAATTTAATATTAATATGTTAAATTAATATTAATATTAATTTTAATACTGAATTATTTAATATTAAAATGTTAATTAATACTAAATTACTAAATTATTAATAATTATTATTATACTTTTAAAAAATAATTGATAAAATAACTTATAGTTGTGCGATGCACGAATATGTTTTATTTAAATATTAATTAGTATTATTATAATTTAAAATATATTGATATGAATAATATTTATATTAGTTGCATCTCTAATTTAAAATAAATTTAATTGCAATACATTGACATTATAAAAGAATTGTACACGGTCACTTAATCATAGACGTTGGATGTTAGGAAAAGTTGATTTTTATTTTAACTACCTATAACGTAATGCAAATGGATGATGGTGATGAATTGACTGTGTAAAATTTTTTACACTCACAATGCATAATAATTAATTTCATTTAAAATATAAATTTGTTATTTTGATTTTTATAGCATTATTTAAGTACTTAAATTTTTAAGTTTATAAATAAATGAAATAAACCAGCTATATGTAATATCAAATTAATAATTCAAATAATAAATAAATACTCTCCTACAACTCATCTTTTTCAACATCATTTTGGGATACTTCAAATTATATATCTATTAAAGAGGATAAACATTATTAAGAAATAGAGAACAACAATAAAGTTATACTAAAATATTATTTTTTATTTAAATATTAATATATTTCTTCTAACCCACTATCTCCTACAACTCAAATTTTTTAACATGATGCTTCATAGTATGCACCTAAAAAATATTAAGAAATAGAAAAAGACAATAAAATTGGGAAGATAGTGCCTAAGAATACCAAAATTAAAAATTAAAAAAAAAAATACAGTAAAGTTAGAAAGAAAAATAAAGTCCACAAATTTAGAGAGAATAATAATTTTTTTTAACCCATTCTTTAATATTAGTTTGTGATGCTTCAAAGTAAACACTTACAAAAGAAAAATAATAAAAAAATTGAGTAAGCGAAAATAAAACCTATAAATATAAAATTGTTTCTTTTTTAAATATTCGTAAAATAAAAAACATAAATTGATAGAGCGAAATTCACCACTACATGAGGTAGTGACCTCTAATTTAAAATATATAAGCTAGTTACTAAAAGATATGTACTAACAAAAAAAAGCGTAAGAAGGGAAAATAAAAACCATAGAATTTAAAGAGTGAGATACTTCTTGTAAACCGTCATTTTCTACGACTCAACTTCTTCAATAATATTCCCTCCGTCTTAAAATGAAAGTTTTTTAAGGTTGTTGCACATAGATTAAGAAATATAATTGATCGTACCTGGATCAGACAGAGATAGTGGCCAACGGCGTCTGGAACGGCAGCTCCGGTGATGGTGAGAGACGGCGGGGGGGGGGGGGGGGGGGGGGGGTACCAGCAGGGTACTCCGACGCTCAAGTGAGAGAGTGTACAGAATATCATCAAATACAGAAAGTGAGAATGGTAGGAAGAAAGTGTCTAACATGGCCCTCTCAAATGAGAGGGTATTTATAGAGAGCCCCCAGCGCGGGGCCAACGGTTACCTACAATGGGCTGGATCAACTAGGCCCACTCCAAGTAACTGCTAGGGCTTACGTGTAGTAGTGAAGACCAGCACGTGGTCTTCGCCCTAGAGTAACTGCTCCTAGACTTCCGGAAGTAGGGCAGACCGAGTCTTTCGGAAGTGGGAGGTTACCTGGAACGTGTCCATGCGGGATGGACCGTTGGGTGCTCCTCGCGGGGAGGAGCCTTATATGTCGAGGAGATGTGAAGCCCGTAGGAAAAGCAGGGCCTCGCGAGGAGGAGCTATCTTGTCGGGTAGTCGTATCTTAGTGGGACGTGATGCCCTCTTCTCTTAATGCCAGGTGCCCGACGATGGCCCAGTGCCCGACGAAGCTGTGGTGCGCGCGTGGCAGTCACGTGTCCGCAGAAGGACCTTATTGGGCCTCTCCAGGCAGTATGGGTTGGGCCTGCTCGACTGTTGGGCAGCCTCGGCCCAGTCCAGAACAGGAGCCCCCCAAGTCGTTGCTCTGAGGTGTCAGAGTAATGACTTAAGGCTTCCTGGCACGTCGGGGATACGCCAAGAGAGGAACCGAGGAGGCCATTCTCGTGGTCGACGTCCATACGGTCGCACATAAGTCGGGCATCATTCAGTCGCGTTTGGTCGGCACGCCGGGGAGATGAGAGGTCTCAGATGCAAAGCGTTGGGGAAAACTGGAACGACACGCGTGGGAAGACGCGCGGCTGCATGCGTGCCACGTGTCGCCTGCCATTATTACCTAGGGAGGCTAGGGCGGCTGGCTAGGGTAGTGCACTCGAGTGCCCTATGCCCCTCGAGTTCCGCGAGAATCGCTTATAAAATGCTGCTCCCCTCGTTCATTTTCCACTTTTCCGTTTCTCTCTCAAGATTCCCTCTCCTTCTCTCTCTACCCTCTTTAGTTGCCGTTCGCCGCCGTCAACCGCCGGACACTCCGTGCCGGAAACCTAGTTTCTTCTACAACAGTCGTTCGCAGCCGTAAAACCGCCGGAAACTCCGTGCCGGAACCCTAAATCGCCGCTCACAAGGTACTTGCTTCAAAACTGACATTTCTCTTGCGTTTTTCTTTAATTTCAACTAGTGTACGACATTTCCTTGGTGAACTGATGATGTTCCCACGAGAAATGAGAGGGTTCCTGGCGAATACGACAGGAATCTTTAGTTGTTGAGAGAGGGGGTGCTAAGAACTTCACCCGCTCTCGTTGAATATTTTGGGGACTAGGGATGAACATGTCGGGGACCCGTTGAATGTCCCGGGGTCCTCAATAATTACTCTTTTCATTAGCGTCACGGGGACACGGAGCAAAATCTTCCGGGGAGGCGATGAGTTCCCCGGCGAACATGTCGATCCTCGGCCGATTATGTCGGGGAACCGAGAGAGCCTTGCCCCTTCCTCGCCCATTCGCTTGAACAGCGGTGGAGGGGTGAATTTGATATGACCCATCGAATTCACCGTTTCCTTCTGCTTTTCAGGTAAATGGACGATTTGTCTGTGAAGGTGACCGTATGATCATTCGAAGAAGACGACGACCAACCCGAATCCCCCATGGCCCACATGGCTTTCGCACAGGAGCGCCCGCTCGAAGAGTGGGTCTGTAAAGAAGCCCTGGAGATGTCGTCTATCTTTGTCTACAAAGACGTGGACGACGCGTTCTGCACCGTCGAGCACAGGCTCATCGGGTCTGACAAATCTTGGAAAGTTTTCCGTCCAGAGGAGCATCATCGGATATGCTCGCCTTACCGGGGAATGCGCATCCCGTTATATGAATTCATGTTCCACAAGGCGGGGTGGAGGCTGCCCTTTACGGATTTACAAGAGGGAATCTTCTCCTGGTTGAAGCTGGCCCCCTCGCAAATTCATCCGAACTCCCTGGCTTTTATCCGGGCCTTCGAGCTCGTCTGTAAGTATTTAGAAATCGTCCCGACGGCGCCCCTCTTTTTTCGGATATTCCATCTACAGAGGTCGTCGGCCGGTGGACGACATGGATGGGTGTCCTTCAAGCAGAGCAAAGCTCTGTTCCATACATATTTAGATTCCGTCCGGGACTTCAAGTTCCACTATTATTTCGTGAAGCCGGTCACCATCGGGGCCGTATACTCGTTGTACCGGAAAGTCACTCGCGAGGTCGACGGTGTCTCCGAGGAGGTTCTAGAGCCGAGGTTCCCCCTATACTGGACGGAGGAACACTTCAAAAAGGGGGTCGACAAATACAAGGTGAAGCATAATCAGTTGGATGTCTATGAGCGGGAAGCTTACGATAAGATCGTCGCGTTTGTCGCGAGCTTCAACGAGGCTCAGCACGAAACGCTGGACGGCCAGCCTATAATGGGAGCAGACGGGCAGGTGAAGAAACAACGTCGTCTGATCAATACCCATGTTCTGCTCGAGACCTTCTCCGACGAAGAGGCCATCAAGTTGTTAGGTGGTGAAAACATCCACGATCCAAACTTTCCTCGCATCTGTATTCTTTTCATTCTTTGCCTTACTAACATTTGCTTTCTTTTTGTAGGAAAAATGGCCGGAGCCGAGGAGAGATTCAAGAAATTGAAGGCGAAGAGGGCTAGGGAAGAGCAGGCCCGGGGAGAGGCGTCCCGTTCAAAAGGTCAAGATGTTGCTCCTTCCGGGGCATGCCTGAGGGTGCTTCCTCGGCCGCTATGCCACGAAGGTTCCAGTCAGTCTCAGCCCGCTGCCACTGTGTTGGGGATTTCAGAGAGGCGGACACCTCCTGCTGGGAGCCAGTCTCCGGGTACCCAAGGGACGCCAAAACGACAATGGGTTTCGAGCGTGGAGGTCGTCGACCTAGGACACGAAGACAGTCCCCCACCTCCTTCAAGGTTTGAACTTCCACCCTGCCATCAAAAGCCTCGCTTCTTCTCCGAAGTCATCTATCCTCGTGTCCCTCCCTCTGAAGTCTAAGCTGTGCTGGGAGCCGCCGCGGAGGCGAGGAGGAAGACGATCTTCGAGGACCTGTCTGCGGTCATGCGGCTTTGCTCGACTGCCATTGTCCTGAACGACGAGACTCGCCCTGCTGCTGAGTTTTCTCGACTGCAAGAGAGGCTCAAGAAATTGGATGCTGAGATGCTCGACCTGCGCAAGGAGTTGAAGGAGTACAGGGACCTAAACAAAGAACAAAGTGAGCAGCAACAGCGGGCTGAGACCAAGCTGAAGGAAGTCGAGGAAACGGAGAGAGGCCACCTTGCCCGAATCGTCGAGCTGGAGGCGGAGGAGAAGCGGCTCAAAGAGAGGATCGCCGAGTTAGAGGATGCTGTGCGGCCGGCCAAAGGCGAAACCGAGGAGGATAGGCTGCTAACCACTCGAGCAGCGCTGGTGGCTCAACTCAGGAAACTCGAGCAGGATCTCCGGCTAGCCGAGGATGATGCTCTTGAAACTGCGGGCATAGGGTTCTGGAATGCGGTGGCGCAGCTTCGGGTCCTAAACCCCGACCTGGTGACCGATGGGGCAGATGCTGACTTCGAGGTAGTCGACGGCCGGATAGTGCCGCCGGGGCAAGGAGGAGACGCCAACGAGGGATGTGGGCCGGATGCCACTGAGACTGCCGCAGAGTAGGGATATAGTTTGTTTGGCCTGCGTGCCATTTTTTTTTGCCCGGCTTGTGGGCTTATTTGATGTACTATTAGCACAACGGTTATTTTTGCCCGGCTTGTGGGCTTGTATCTGTGACATTTTGTACTAAGGGTTTTGCCCGATTTTCCTACTTTTTTATGCCTCTTTATTAATTTTGCTTGTGTGATATTTTATGCATTACTTATTTCTGTCTAAGTAGTTGAGATCACTGGCGCCTTGGGCGTTTGCTCGACTCTGATGATGCTCGACTACAAAGAGAGCTTAGTCGAGTGGTCAGGGGTTGTACGCCGACCTTCGACGAGGCTAAGAAAGCGGTCGATTTCTTAGCTTCGTGGCGTGAACTTCCCATCGCGAGCTGGGTGTTCCGCCTATTGGGTACGTCGACGACGGAGCTCGGTTGAGATCTCCTCGCCGGGCCACAAAGTCTCACGCACACACTTCGTGGCTTTTGGCCGTCGTGTGTTATATAGAGGTGTCGCGCATGTACCGTTGCACGCCCCCGTGTTCGCGACGTTGTATTGTCCCCGGCAGTGTCTAACTGTAGTATTGCTTGAGCTTCTCAGCATTCCATGGTCGAGCAAGTTGTTCACCGTGGAGGTTCTCGAGGTAATAGGCACCCGTCCCTGTCTTTGCGGTGACGCGGTACGGACCCTCCCAGTTTGTGGCCAGCTTTCCTTCGCGTGAATCTTTTTGATTCCTCCGTAGGACAAGACTGCCTACTTGGAAGTCTCGTTTGATGACTTTGTCGTTATAACGCAAAGTTATTTTTTGTTTTAAAGAGGCTTCTCGTAGGGAAGCGCCGGTCCTTATCTCTTCGACAAGGTCGAGTTCCTCTCGCAATGCTTCGTCGTTCGTTTCATCATCGAGGGGAGCTTCTGTTTTCCTCGAGGGTTCCCTGATCTCGACGGGGATAACCGCTTCGGTTCCGTACGTTAGGCGAAACGGGGTCTCCCCGGTCGTTGAGTGTGGGGTTGTTCGATACGCCCAGAGGACGCTGTGCAACTCCTCGACCCACCACTGTTTGGCCTCGCCGAGTCGTCGCTTGAGTCCCCGGAGTATCACTTTGTTTGCTGCTTCGGCCTGCCCGTTAGTTTGTGGGTGTTCGACCGACGTGAAGTGCTGTTTTATGCCCAGTTTGGCGACGAAGTCTTGGAAGTTCCTGTCGGTGAACTGTGTCCCGTTGTCCGTGACAATGGCTTAGGGCACCCCGAATCGGGCAATGATGTTTCTCTTGTAGAAACGGAGTATGTTGAAAGCAGTGATTTTGGCCAGCGCCTTAGCCTCAATCCACTTCGTGAAGTAATACACCCCGACTATGAGGTACTTGTTTTGGTACGACCCCATGACGAAAGGTCCGAGGATATCCATTCCCCACCACGCAAATGGCCACGGGGACGACAATGACTTAAGCTCATTTGGGGGAGCGAGGTGCATGTCTCCGTGTCTTTGGCAGCGGTCACATATCTTAACGTGCTCCTTTGCATCATGTTGCATAGTGGGCCAATAATACCCTGCTCGGAGTGACTTTCGGGCTAAGGACCTTCCGCCGAGGTGCTGGTCGTTGATTCCTTCGTGGATTTCTTGGAGGATCCCCGACACTTTGCTTTCTTCGATGCACCGGAGCAAGGAAATGGAGAATCCTCGACGGTATAGCTTACCTTCGACGATGGTATACGCACACGCCCGCCTCTTGACTATCCCTGCTTCTTTAGGATCGTCGGGCAGTTTGCCCATCGTCAAATATTCGTAAACCGGGGTCATCCAACAGTTTGCGTCCCCTATGGCGTTGACCTCGGTTGTCGGTGCGGTTTTGTTAATGCTCAGCTGGGTCAGTATCTCCTGGATAACCGATTTGTTCCCTCCTTTTTTCTTGGTGCTCGCAAGCTTGGAGAGCACGTCTGCTCGAGTGTTGTGCTCGCGGGGTATGTGAACCACCTCCGCGGAGACGAATTTCTTCAACCTTTCTTGCACCAAGGTTAAGTACTCGATGAGACTATCGTTTTTGGCCTGGAATTCTCCCCGCACCTGTGATGCCACGAGCTGGGAGTCTGTAAAGATTTTGACTTCTTTTGCGCCAAGGTCTTCTGCGAGTCGAAGTCCCGCGAGGAAGGCCTCGTATTCGGCTTGGTTATTCGATGTCTTGAAGGACGGTTCGAGGGAGACCTCTATCAGGATGCCCTGTTCGTTTTCGAGGATAATGCCTGCTCCACTGCCTTTTGCGCTGGAGGCCCCGTCGAGGTAAATCGTCCATTTCTGGGAGTCGTTGGTCGAGGATTCCGGTATGGTCATTTCTGCTACGAAGTCGGCCAGTACTTGGGCTTTCAAGGCTTTTCTTCCTTCGTATCGAAGGTCAAACTCGGATAGCTCGAGAGACCATCGGAGCATTCTCCCCGCCATATCTGGCCGGCTGAGGAGCTGTCGGATAGGCTGCTCTGTCCTTACCACAATTGTGTGGGCCAGGAAGTAATGACGTAATCTTCTGGCTGCGGATACGAGGGCCAAGGCGACCTTTTCAATCTGTTGGTATCTGAGCTCGGGGCCCTGAAGAGCTCTACTCGTGAAGTAAATCGGTTTCTGTCCGTCGGCGGTCTCCCGTATAAGGACAGCGCTCACCGCTTCGCCGCTGACGGCCAAGTACAAGAAAAGTGTTTCCCCGGTATCTGGTCGGGATAAGACCGGGGGTTGAGACAAGACTTGCTTTAGATGGAGGAGGGCTTGTTCGCATTCCTCACTCCATTCAAAGGTCGCCTTCTGCTGGAGAAGCTTGAAGAAGGGGAGTGCGTATTGAGCGGATTTGGCTACGAAACGGGAGAGAGACGTCAGCATTCCGTTAAGCGATTGGATCGACTTCTTCGAGTTCGGGATGGGGATTTCGGAGAACACCCTACATTTGTCGGGGTTCACCTCGATGCCCCTCTCCGTGAGGTAGAAGCCGAGGAATTTCCCTGCGCGAACACCGAAGGTGCATTTGTCGGGGTTGAACCTCATGCGACATTTCCTCGCCGTGTCGAACACTTTCTGGAGATGAGCGGCATGGTCGATTTCCTCTGCGGATTTGACGATCATGTCGTCCATGTAAACCTCGAGCACGTCGCCGATATCTGCCCGAAAGACCTTGTTCATCATCCGTTGGTAGGTGGCGCCAACATTTTTCAAGCCGAAGGGCATTACGTTATAGTAGTAATTTCCCGACTCGGTCATGAAGGCTGTATGTCGTTTGCCGGCCTCGTCCATGGGGATTTGGTTGTACCCCGAATAAGCGTCCATAAAGGATAGTAATTTAAATCCTGCAGAATTATCGACTAGTTGGTCGATGTTAGGTAAAGGATAAGAGTTCTTCGGGCATGCCTGGTTAAGATCCGTGTAGTCAACGCACATCCACCATTTTCCATTATTTTTCTTAACGAGTACAACATTTGAGAGCCAAGTTGTGTACTTGGCCTCGGAAATAAAATTTGCCTCTAGGAGGTCTTTTACAGCTTTTTCAGCAGCCTCCATTTTTTCCGGAGACTGCCTACGCCTACGTTGAGCTACGGCCCTAGCGGCCAGATCTATAGTCAGCTGATGACAAGCAACTTCAGGATCCAGTCCGGGCATCTCTGCAGCACTCCATGCGAACAAATCTGCATTTTCTTGGAGACACGCCTTCAGTTGCCTCTTCGCTAGGTCGGGGAGTCCCGAGCCAATCTTCACGCTTTGGTCTGGGCTGTCGCCGATAGGAACCAGCTCAAAATCTCCATCTGGAACGGGGCGCGTTGGGTGGAGAGGCTGCCCGTTGACTTCAAGTGGGAGGTCCTCGCCAGCAACTTCTTCCTGTTCCCCGGGAAATCGGCTGTCAAGGTCGACCGCGCTGACCGGCGGGAGTGGAGCCTGCACGACGTCTGAAGGTGTCTCGGCCTGAGTCTTAGATTTGATGCCGCCAACGACGCTCAGACCCCAGATTGCTGCATCGAAACATCTTCTGGCCGCGTTGATGTCTCCGTGGAGAGCGACCACACGTCCGCGCTTCGTGTAGTATTTCATCTTCAGGTGAACCGTTGATGGTACGGCCGTTAGTTCCGCCAATGTGGTCCTCCCCATTATACAGTTGTAGAGGGATGGACAGTCCACTACCAAGAAACGTGTCTTCACCTGTCGAGCAGTTTCCTCGATCCCGAAGGTGACCATTAACTCCATGAAACCCCATGGTCTGGTGGTTGCGCCGTTGAAGCCTTGTAGGTCTGAGCCTACGTACGGGGACAAGTGTTGCTTGGTCAGCTGGAGGGTCTCGACGAGGTGGACATACATGATGTCCACCGAGCTCCCCTGGTCGACCAAGATTCTATGGACATCAAAATTGGCCATCTGTGCTCGGATCAAGAGGGGGATGTTGGCGTTCGGTGCCCCACCGGGAAGTTCCTCGAGGTAGAAGGTAATCGGATTTGATCTTCCCTTGACCCGCTCGAGGGTAGGCGCTCGAGGAGTTGTCGCCTTCAGTTCGTCGAACTTCCTCTTTATCGACCCCACGGTCAAACGGTCAGGGGCTCCGCCAGATATGACCAGTGCCTGGGGGAAAGACTCCCAGGTACTGCGGGCACTTATCGAGTCCTCCACTGGGAAGTTGTTCCACATGTTTCGGACAACTTTGGGGCTGTCGAGCTCTCCGAAAAAACCGAAGTCTTCAGGCCGCGTGATGCTCAACGCGACCTGCAGTGATCCATTGTTGGGAGAGGGAGTTGACTCCTCGACATTCTGGGCCTCCTGGCCGCTGGGGCGGGGGCCCTCTTGCTGCTTGGCGTACTTCTTCAGGTACCCTTCTTTAATCAGCGTTTCGATGGCGTCTTTGAGGTGGACGCAATCTTCAGTAAGGTGCCCGTGACTGCGATGGAACCGGCAGTACTTGGACTTATCAGCATTTGGTTTGGAAGCCGTCAGTTTCGGGAAGCGGATTCCCCCTTTGACGAACTCCGAGTTGGCACAGTCGCTGAAAATGCGCGAGCGGGACACGTTCAGTGGTGTGTAATCTTTGAAAAGGCCAGACGGTCCCCGTGATTCTCGGGGCTCTTTGGTCCGGACCTCTTTCTTTCTTTCCCCGCCTCGCCTGGGTGGAGGGGAGTCTCCTCTTCTCCTGTCTCCACCTCGCTTGGGTGGAGGGGAGTCTTCTTCCTTGTTGCCGCGGGGGCCTTCTCTGCGCCTCGAGTCGAGGGCAATTTGTGCGGCTTCAGCTTCCTCGAACTCAATATGCGATTGAGCCCTCTCGAGGAGGCCTTCAAAGCTGCGGGGACGGTGTAGTCCGACAGATTCTGCGAACTTGGATCCTATCCGCAAACCCTTGATGATGAGATACATTTTGATGTGGTCGGTCACGTGGATCTCGACTGCTTCCTTGTTGAACCTCTCTATGTAGCTCTGGAGAGGTTCATCCTTCCCCTGAAAGATGGCTTCCAGGGAGGCTGTCGTCTTCGGATGTCGACGAGAGGCCGTAAAGTGTTTTCTGAAGCGCTCCCTCAGGACCCTCCACGACGTAATTGATTCAGAAGCTAGGTTTTTATACCAAGCCATGGCCCCTTTCCGAAGAGTCGTAGGGAATAGTCGACATTTGATGGCGCCGGAGACGTTCCTGAAATCGAGAAAAGCTTCAAAACTCTCGACATGGTCATCAGGATCGGATGTCCCGTCATAGGTTCCTAAGGATGGGGGCGTCCATGATGTGCCTGGCCAGAGGGGTCCGGTAGTCGTCGTCCTCGCTGGCTCCCGGGGATACGGAGGGGGAGTGTCGTCCATGAACATAGTGATGTCTCGGGGAGTGGTCTCTTGGGCGTCCTCTCGGATCCTCGGTTTCCGTCTTGCTCATTTTATTTTTCGAGGACCGAACTGGTCCCTTCGTTGGCGGGGAGTGGTGGCGTTTCTGAGGTTGTTCCGGCTGGGGACGCTCTAAGCGTGGCCTGCGACCTCTGGGAACCGGGGAAGGACTGCGTGATGCCTCCGGGGACTGCGAACGTCTCGGAAATGGTGGTGGTCGGTGCCTTCGCGGGGAAGATCGACCGCGACTTTTCTCCAGCGCCTCGATACGGATGTTCTGGTCGAAGATCATCTGGTTGGTCTGATTGACCAACGCAAACAGGGTGGCGGTGCTCAGGTCCGCATTTGGCGGCGGGTCCACGGGCTGGAAGACGGGCTGGAGGACAGTTTCCTGCCCGTCTTGGTGAGCTGTCTCGTACTCCACTTCGTCGGAAGAAGGGGAGGCGGTGAGTCCGTCTCTGGCGTCATTCTCCACGACGGGTCGGGCGGAGTTGTTGTCGACGTGGTTGCCAGTGCTGAGCTGTGCAATAACGTTGTCTAGAGCTTGATTCGCCGACGGGTTGGCCATGATGGTTGTTGGACGGAGAAAGCTTTGGTTTGTCAAACAGAAAAACGGGGAAGCTTATGTTTTTCCCACAGACGGCGCCACTGATCGTACCTGGATCAGACATAGATAGTGGCCAACGGCGTCTGGAACGGCAACTCCGGTGATGGTGAGAGACGGCCGGGGGGGGGGGGGGGTGTACCTGCAGGGTACTCCGACGCTCAAGTGAGAGAGTGTACATAATATCAGCAAATACAGAAAGTGAGAATGGTAGGAAGAAAGTGTCTAACCTGGCCCTCTCAAATGAGAGGGTATTTATAGAGAGCCCCCAGCGCGGGGCCAACGGTTACTTGCAATGGGCTGGATCAACTAGGCCCACTCCAAGTAACTGCTAGGACTTACGTGTAGTAGTGAAGACCAGCACGTGGTCTTCGCCCTAGAGTAACTGCTCCTAGACTTTCGGAAGTAGGGCAGACCGAGTCTTTCGGAAGTGGGAGGTTACCTGGAACGTGTCCACGCGGGATGGACCGTTGGGTGCTCCTCGCTGGGAGGAGCCTTATATGTCGAGGAGATGTGAAGCCCGTAGGAAAAGCAGGGCCTCGCGAGGAGGAGCTATCTTGTTGGGGAGTCGTATCTTAGTGAGACGTGATGCCCTCTTCTCTTAATGCCAGGTGCCCGACGATGGCCCAGTGCCCGACGAAGCTGTGGTGCGCGCGTGGCAGTCACGTGTCCGCAGAAATACCTTATTGGGCCTCTCCAGGCAGTATGGGTTGAGCCTGCTCGACTGTTGGGCAGCCTCGGCCCAGTGCAGAATAGTAATGATTAAATGATTAAGTGTAACAATTTTATAATATTGCCCTTAATTATTATTGGTTGTCACAAAAGTACAATATACTGTAATATCTTGAAAGTAGTGTAGACAATATTTATTAGGGGTAAAATTGGTAAAAATTAATTAATGCTGCATTGAAAACCTAAAACAACTCTTATTTTGAAACAAATTTTTTTGTCTAAAAAGACTTTCATTTTGTGACAGAGAGAGTATATTATGATACTTTAAATTATGTACCCATAAAAAAACATAATTAAGAATTAGAAAGCAATATATTTAGGAAAAGAGAATAAGAACCATAGATTTAAAGACATTGATACTTCTTTTAATCTTCTAAAAAAGTATATTTACGTATCTACAAATAAAATTTTATGATACTTTAAATTATGTACCTATAAAATACATAATTAAGAATTAGAAAACATCACGTTTAGGAAGAGAGAATAAGAACCATATAAGTGAAAACGTTGATATTTCGGTCTCTTACATTTTACTTCTTAAAAAAGTATATTTATGAACCTACAAATAAAACATAATCAATAATTAACAAATAACAATAAAAATAAAAATAAAATAAACTAATATGTGAGTTTGTGTTGATTTGGATTAGAAAAGGAAAGACGAAACATATTTAGAGAAATATTTGAGAATTTTCAACTTCTACCCGATACTTATAATAGAGAGAAAAGAGACTTCAAAAAATGGGGCATGAGATGTAGTGGAATAATTGTGGTATTAAAAATTGGTTTGGAAATCAATGCAGTTAATTAGAAAAAATGTAACGTGTTGAATTGGGTAGTTAATAATGGAATTAGTGGAGCCATGTTTTTTTTATTTAATTTTAAAATGTAATAGTGGATTATGTTGATTAATAAATTTTATATTTTATTGATTTAATATAGAAATGGTAGGAATTAATTAACTTTTAAATTTATTATTTTATTTTTTAATTAATTATTTAATTATTAGTTAGTGGGATGAAATATTGAGAAGAGAAGAGAACTTGTCTATATGATTTAGAAATATGAAAAACTGTTTTTTAATTAATTATTTGACTGGTCATGTCTAATTTATTTTAATTTTCATTTTTTTAAAATTTTTCTTTATTTAATAAATAATTATTAATTGTTTATTATTATTGTTTTTGTAAGAATTTTGGCGAAAAAATTTTATTGAAGAAGTTATATGATTATAATTTAGTATGAGTAATGAGAATTTTATCTTATTATTTTTATAAGTATGTCTATTTATTGGGATCTTAAGTCCGTCTTACGGTCCTAAGATTTAGGCTTTTTCTATACCTGCCGATCTTTAAGGAGATCTCGCTTTTGACAACCACGGTCAAGTGGGCCTAGTTGATCCAGCAAAATTAGAAGCAATGGTCAAGTGGCCTCCTCTTTCCTCGGTCAAACAACTGTGGTTTTTTTAATCTCATAGGGTATTATCGTTGATTCATCGCTAATTACGCTAGCATTGCTACACCACATATTGATCTACTTCGTCGCGATGCGTCTGTTTGGTCATCCGAATCAGCTTCAACATTCACTCCCCTGAAGCACGCTATGATGGCTGTGCCAATGTTAAAACTTCCAAACTTTGACAAAGAGTTTATTATTGAGACCGATGCTTCGAATTATGGAATTGGTGTTGTGCTGATGCAAGATGGTCACCCCATTGCCTTTTTTAGCAAGACATTGGGGACAAAGATGCATGCTACATCAGTCTACCTTAAAGAACTCCATGCCATTACTAAGGCGGTGTTGAATAAAAATTGGGTGTATCAAATAGGGTCGCTGATTCCCCGCCCTGTGTTCCTACCGAGTGGGATTCAGACCCTTCCTCTACTCAACCCTTGTTCTGTGCATTAGTTTCTACTCCCACATTCTCAATTTTACAGCAACTGCAGCTTGAGAATCAGTGAACTTTTTTTTATTGGAGTTGCATAACAAACATAAACAGGTCCTCTTTCCGTATCCATATTCTGTGGCAAATGGTGTGGTCCTTCACAAGGGCCAATATGTTTTAAGTCCAGCTTCAGCATTATGTAATCAAGTCCTGGCAGAATTCCACGATACACCAAATGGCGGTCACGCCGGTATTAAACGCACCTTGGTTCGTGTAGCTGCAAATTTCTTTTGGCCTAAGATACGCTTGAAGCGTTTGTGGCTTCATGTCTCATTTGCCAACAAATCAAATACTCAACACAAGTTCCGACAGGTTTGTTGCAACCGCTTCTGATTCCTGAATCAGTTTGGGAGGATGTGACCATGTCTTTCTTCACCGATTTCTCAAGGTTCTCCGCTGCAACAGGTGCTGGTACAGTGGGCATGGTGTTCACCCAAGGAAGCCTCATGGGAGGATTGGGATCAGTTCCGTGTTGTTTTCCCATCTCTGCACCTTGAGGACAAGGTGATGTTTGAAGGGGAGGAATGATACACACACGAGCCCCAGGCCCAATGAAAATGAGTCAGCTAGAGAGTTAATCCAGGACTTAGAAAAGAGAAAGCCCAAAAAACCAATATGGATAAAGGATTATATTTTCCACTGATTAAAAAATCTATAATGGTGTTAATATATTTTGTTTCATTATTGTTATATAGTTCTTTTCAATTCCTTAAAACATGCTAGGTTGTTAGAGTTTGTTCTCACTCAACTTTAAATAGTTGTATTTGAGAACTATTTAATATAAGGAATATTAAGAAAGTTCTTCTCCCCTTGAACAAATTATTTTCTGTAAATCTTCTCTGGAGCAAACACTCGCCCGAAGAGTGCTCATCTCCGATCACCTTAGAGGTAGTCAGGTGTATGTATCAAGTCATGAATTATTATAAATCTAGCTAAAGTATTTGTGCCAACACAAAAAATAGCGTACATCCATTATACAGTGTTTCTCAAAACTGATACATAGAGAGGGGATGGGGATATTTCACAAAGCAATGTTATATGTACTGCCCATATATGCCGAATGGTCATAGGATAATACTTTTTGTCTCTTCGATTTGTTTTTCTCTCATCTTAAATCTAAGGTTCACATTTTGCCTGTTTGCCTTCTATTTATGTATTAAACAATTGGCCACACCTTTTTATCATGAGGAACTTCAAACTTGGTTAAATTGTCTTGCTTTGATAATACACCAGAATCTAAATGCAAATCATGATAATCAATCCATGATCTCTTTTGTTGTTGAATCACCATAACAGAACCATCAAAAGTAGAATCCGAAGAAACTAACATGTCACCAATAGGTCCAAGTTCAGGATACTCATTCCAATCGGTTAATCCACTAAACAAACTTGATTCACTTGAATGTCTTCTACCAACCAAAATCAAATCAAAACAACCTTCAAGTGACCTTAGAACATTTATCATTTCAACACTATCCCTTACTACTTCCTCTCTATAATCATGTCGTTTAATTTGGATACAATCCACTTTAAACTTATGAATCAAATCTCCGTCTGGATCCCTGTTGATCAAGTTCTTATTTTTCTTTCGAGGCTCCAATAGTCGAACCAATGTGACCCTTACAATCGGGTTTTTCGCCATCCGCATCGCGTACGCTAAGGCTTCACAATCGTCATTGCCTTCTATAAATACCATTCCAACACTATAAAACGCGACATTTGTTAGAGGATTGCTTATATTCAAAGTACCCCGTTCAATTATAATCCCAACAGAGCAAGGTGCCGTCCTTAGAAGCTGGCGATTTAATGCCCTAATCGAGTGTCTGGATTCAGTTATCTCATTCGATTTCCATTGTCTATGGAAAGGCACAATCAACAAACAAACTCTTTTTTCAGCAACCTGCATACATATTTCATCATGCAATGTCTCATAAGGTGAAATCGACGTGTAGAGTTTCACAACAACATTTTTTGATTTTTGTTGCTCGTATGATCGAAACGCATTTATTATGTGTTGCGAGTAATTCTTTTCCTGCGGATGCTTCTTGCTGGTAGGTTGATGATCTATGAAAACTGGGGTTGATCTTCCTCTTAGTTGAATAAGATGTAGAACATACAAACAAACAGGATTTTCCACAGAAGGGTTCGACATTTCAAGAAGATTGATTATAGACGATGTGGTTTCTTGGCTATGTATACACGCCATGAGACGAAGTTCAATATCTTGAGTTGATTGTTCAATGGTTCTTCTCCTATTTAAAGACAAGTATTTCTTTGAAGGATCATATAAGAATTTCACAAAGGGAGTGGTGACTCCCGTTAACCATAGTAAGGCTATCAACGCATTACCGTACGATTGTTCATCTACCATCTGCAAATGAAACATGTATAAATTATCTATATGCAAATCGACCTCATATAAATACAAGATGAAAAATAAAAAAGAAAGGATTATTGATTCTTACCCTAATATTTAGACCGGTTTGAAAGTAAAGCAAATGCGTAATGCCTTGAGCACTCATAAGTAGTCCTAAAGCTATAACATCTGCAATTGGCATCTTCCAATAAATTGAAGGCAATACAGTTCCTACAACCTTCCCAAGGAATGCAACAATAGCAAAAAGTTGAACAATCATAAATGTTTGACCATCAATTAGAAAAACATTGAATCTAGAACCACTATAAAGAAAATATAATGGCAAAAAAATATTCGAAACCAATGTATCCAATCTATCAGTCAATGCTGATCCTAATGGAGGACCTTCAGGTACAGCTAGGCCAAAAATGATAGGTAAAACTAGAGCACGCTGCCCGATAACTTCGCTTAAAAAAGCACAACCAATTAACATTAAAAACACCGACATTATGTGTATTTCTTTCATTTGTCTCCCGTTAGGTGTTTGTTTTATCATCCAAAACATTATGGGGCGCAAAACACATAATATGATAGTAACCATAAAGAGCAAACTCAGCCCCATCATTTGATAAGTCTTATCTTCCAAAGAAAATGTTTCTCCGTGGGTTATCATCACGGTAACCAACATTAACGAAATGGTTCCACTGACCATGGACGAAGATATCGCTAATCGACCCATTTCAGAATTTTGTAGCCTTAAATCTACTAAGTGGATTGCGGTTACATGGAATGAACCACTTGAGAAGATGAATGTGATCGCAAATAAGGACTTGACGAGAGGATGACCAGGAGGTAATGTTTCTTTTGCAAAACAATAAACAATTGAACTGAATAATAGTGGAATGAGAAATGATAATACTCCAATTGCCCAAGCTTTTTTCCCTGATCTTACAACAATACTTAGATCAATCTTTACTCCAATTAAGAACATAAATATCATGCCTCCAAAAAATGCGATTGTCTCACTTATGTATAATGTTTTTGGTGGAAATAACCACTTTTGTAAGAACGCACTTTGTCCTATAACTGATGGTCCTAGCATCATGCCAGCCTGAATAAACCAATTTCAATGGCAAAATAATTGATTAGCATGTTTTACACTATGACAGGTACTAAAAATCATCTAAATTTTTTGAAAGTCCTAAAAATCCATAGAATCAAATGTAAGATATATTACCAACATTTGTGGAAAGAATCTTGTCTCCCCAATAGGTTCAAGCAGAAATTGTAAAACTGCAGTCAAGCTAGAAACTAAAGAGGTTTGTATTAAGAGCACTGGAAATGTGTAACTAAACGGATTATCCGCAAAGAAAATCCCTCTGGACCTTGGATTCTTAGACACATGTTCACAAATCCATATTGTTCCGTTTGTTGTAATGGAGTTAACGGTCGAGTTTACAGTACTATCAGCCATGTCACGTTGATTATTTACTACAAATCAAACATCATTTGGAGAATGAGGGAAGAAAGATAAACCCATGTTTTGATTTATTTGAAGGATGTTTAACTTTGTGAGATGTTAATGGTAACGCTGAATTGTGGGTTTGGTGTTTTATAATTAGTTTCGTTTTGTGATTAGTCTATAGTGATATTTTTAGTACTTAATTGGTGGTATTACCATGTAACTTTATTAGTTTTTGTTTAGTATGTTTAATTTAGATACATAATGAATAAACTATTAAACCCTTTGAGGTTTAAATAATTGGATCTTAACCACAAAAATGTAGAATCTTATATACTATTTAATATTGTTTTCATATTAATTTCCAACAACTTATTACCCCCGCCCAAAAATATATCATTGGGAACAAGTAAATTACATTCATATGATATGCTCAATTTTAAACATTTAATAGGCCTGAAACTCGTCGGTTACAAATAATATTAAGAGTTTTATATGGGTTAATATTAGAATATACTATATATATATAAGAGAAGGTGTTACTTGTTAGCTTGATATTAACAATTGTTTGCCTTTCAAAATATATGAGATATATTGTGTATCATATGTATCCGTAGGGTATATATGTACATGTGTTATATCATATGTAAATTAGCATTGTCTGTGTTGTCTGTGTTAGTGGTCAATAATCGGCGGGTGTAAGCTGTTACAACACGTTATAATAGGTCTTTTTGTTAAACTTTATAAGTGCATTTTTGTAACTGATTTTAATGTAATGAAAACTATATATTGGCTTAATTATAAATCAAATTTATATTATCATTCTTGCTAGTTCAATATAGTACTAGCACTGGCAAACTAGTTCGATTTGAGGTAGATCTCAACGTCAAAAAAAAACCGTTCCCACCACCACTACTAGGAAATCAGAGATTAGCTATGTCAAAAATCGTAGTAAATTTGAAGTGAAACTCTATCAAATAGAGTTAGCTAGAGATTAGTTGCGGATTAACTATAGAATATGTCGTAACTTGGATTGGGTGGCTAATTATCTAGAGCAAATTTTTCTAGCAAAACTCAAACTAATATTTTGTAATTCGCAGCTAATCCACATTTATATCGTAGCAAAATACCAGTCTTCTATTATGTTCCCAAACAAAACAGCTACAACTTCGCCTCAAAAAAATCATAGCAAATCTCAAGCTAAATAAGGCTATATTAGTTTTTTAATTTTCTAATCAAAACCGATTAGGCTTTAAATTATAATAAATTATTCCTAAAAAACTACTTTTGAAGGCATCATATTTGTTGATAATTAAGCAATATTGGTTTAAATAAAATAATCTAAAATTAATAATTTTTCATTTAAGATTATATTTAATTAGTAGAATGAGAACACTAGAAGCAATTTCATATTAATATATCTTCAATGGGACAATGACTAATTCATTAATCAACTACAAGATACATATTTATCCTCATCTCAAAGAATATTCTAAGAAGAATCTTAGTGTTCATCATCCAGATGTTCTAAGAAGAATCAACAATAAGGGTTATGTTCAAACCATTATGCGCTTGGACATTAAAACTCAGAGCACGATGCAAGCAAAAGCAACTCTGAACACTTGCAACAGTCATTGCTTCTTCTTCTCTCGTTCTCTTCCAATCCATCATAATCTCTTGAACATTTTCTTCGGCAATTTCAGTTCGATTTTTTTGGCAAGGTCTGCAGCTACTAACAAAATCATCTTTCTGGCTCGGAATTTGGCTTACAGTTTCTTCATGAGCAGCCATTTGTTGAACAAATTCACTATTAGGACATGCGATGAGATCTCTATACTTTCCAAACTCTGCTATTTTTCCATCTTTCATAACCTAACAAAAAGTATATAAATCGGTGAGACGCGAGTTCAATCAAATAGGCGCAGAAATTTTCTAAGACGACACATAAGTGTTCAATATAGCTTACCAAAATAAGATCAGCAGCTTCCAAGAATTCTAGTTGATGTGTAGCATAGACAACAGTTTTATCGTATAAAAGTTTCATAAGATATTCCTGCACAAAATTTTCACTTCTTGTTAAGTTCTTATAATGTAATGAAAGTGTAATTAGAAAATGCATGAAAGAAGAAGAAAAAATAGTCATTGGCACCACTAACCTTAAACAAATGACATCAGAAACTATTGGTCCATTATTGATATCAAACTTTTTCATGTTGGCAAGGATATTTGTGACAGTGAAATAGAGAACTTTGAGAAAATTGTAAAACCCATCACCGAGAATCAAGGCAATGGAAATGAAAACCTGGAGCAAGGGATAAAATTTGATAAGGTCTAAAAACAAATACTCCATTGAGGTCTTTTAATTAACTCTATAGCTAAACATAAACCTTATAACCATTGAGACTCTTCATGCTACTTTCTTTTATACTTGCAGGGAACCATTCTCCTTTTTAGTCCTCTGATTAATGGCCACATGATGCCCCATGAAACCACAACACTAAGAAGTAATGATAAATTTACAAGATGAGAACAGATCATTCCTGCTCCAATATAAATCATACTGAAATCGAAGTAAAATCTGCAAAATTATAGCGCTTTAATCAGCAACAATTACATAATTATTTCACATGTAGTTGAGAACTTTTAGTACTTCTAGTAGTAGAACATAAAACAAGGGAGAACTCACGAGTTTTTCCATGCTTGCAATCCAAAAGTAGGAAATTGAACAAATTCTCAAGAAACCAATAATTCAAATAAACTGCTTCTTCTTCATCTTCTTCAGGAAGATCTAAAAGCAAAAACTTCCACCAAATGTTTAGAATTCATTACACTTCCAAGAACAAAGCACACAGCCACCATCAATACAAAAACGTTTACATTTATTAGTCTGTTTACCTTCCAAATCTTCAGCTGCCTCTCCACTCTCCTCGGTTAAGTCGCTGATTTCAACCTAAAATCATCAAATGACAAACTTACAATAGTGAAATTTCTCCCAACAACTCTAGCCATAAAAAATAACTTGAACGCTGGAAAAAGAGACTTACAGGTTTCTTCTTTTTCTTTTTCAAACCAGAAAATGAAGACTCTGCCTCATCAGCAACTGCAAGTGGATAGATAATGAGAATCAACATTGCCTAAGCACCATTTTCAGATAACTTTGAAAACATAAATCATGACAAGAGATTGCTAATGCTTGTTATAATTTTCATACCTGATAGATTTTCAGTCTTCTGAGCCAACTTATCCACCGATTCATTAGCCGCAGGATCTATAACAGTAACTTTCTTCTTCTTTTTCTTCTTAAAGGGTCAAATGGTGATATCTGCAATTTAGCAATTCAAGCACGAGAAGACAGTACAGTTAATATAAACTGAAGTACCAATCTTGGTTATCACTTATCAGTATCTTACTATACATATTCAAAACTCTAGCGTGTATCTACTCTGAACATGAATCTGATCTTGAGTTATGATCCATTATGATGAATCCCAATTCACTATGATGAATCACTACCTAAATGTGAATCAGCCACTTTGTCAGTTTTGTATAACCAGTTTTTTTTTTTTATTTTATCATTTGATTTATGACTTGAATCTTGAACTATTTTGAGGTTATTACTATAGATGATATATTATCTTAGAAGTTTTGTATAACCAAGTTTTGGAAGCATGCTTATTCATTAACTGATTTTGATCTTCTTGTATGAATTCCTGAATTCGATCAACTGAAACTTTTGTTTGTCATCATGGAAATAAGTTCAGCCACTCGGAGACGTAACGTGATGCACCAAATAGAGTTCAACCATAAAGACTTTAAATCATTCAACCTGTACACCAAACTCAAACACTAATATGCACTGATTTCAGTTCACAAAAACGCAATGGATGCGCATACTGATACACAATCATCAATCAAAATTCATACTTAAAGATATGCTCATTAGTCATAGCATAAATTAACATTACGTTACCGATCGAGTATGATAAATCACAACATCACTTAATACATTATATCAATCCAAACTAAACAAATAAACCAGCCAAAATTTGAATCACAAAAAATAAGGTATATGTTGAAACTAACATAATACAGAGCCACACGGAGACGCAACGCGATGCACCAAATAGAGTTCAAGCAAAATCTGGCAAATGAAAATAGTACCAAACTAAAATGAAGCTGCTGCCATTAATTTTACCGAGATGTTGTGTTGCAGGAGGAGTTCAACGCGAGTGAGCTTTGAAGGGTGTTGGTGGAGTTCGGCGACGTCGTGACAAGAACAAATTCACAACCTGCTCATCACCAATTACAATCACAGAACCGCTTATGAACTGTGAACCTGAAATTCACAAATAAAAGACAACCATAAACTGAAACTGAATTAACATTAAAATTGCGAAACAGAACTGGATACGATAATGATGTTAACGGTAAGATGAGAAAACGGTTTCTTCATGACCAAACAAGCTTCATACAAGCCATGAGCTACAAACGCCCTACATTCCAAGCTTTCCTACAAGCTGTAACCAAAAGCAATAAATATCACAAGCTGTTACATCATGAAACACAACCAAGAAAGCCATAAAGCAAAAACGTGAGCCGCACAAACCAAGCCTGTTATGCACACATGAAGCCAAGCTTAACACGCCAGCTGCTACAACATGAAAAGAAAATACACTTGAGCCATTACACTTGATTAAACACAAGCAAGACACAAATACAAGCTACTACCTGAGCCAGACGCGAACCAAACTTCATCAGCTGCTACATACTTTTAGCAAGCTTTCATTCCAAAACACGAGATATACACAAGTCTTCACATTCCACTAAACGCAAAACAAACTTGCAAAAATGACCAAAACGAATACACATGACCTGCAAATGTCACACTCAAAATCCAAAACGTGTATAAAATATCACGTATGAAATATCTAAAATTTAAAACAAATTCAGTAACCTAAATTCAATTTGTGTAAAACCTAACTAGAGAAATGAAAAAAAAAAAGAAAAAAATAGCTTACAACCTCAACAATGAAATTAAAAAAATGTGTCCAATTGAACAATTTTGTTCATTTGAAAAGAGATTCAAATAACACATATCGTTTTCACCATTGAAACCTTTGTTAAGAACAAAATTCTCATCAGTCTATATTCTAGGGTTTGGAGTTGGGGCTTGAGATAAGAGATCGCTCAATAATTCGAAGACAGGGGGGATAAAGAGGATGAAAGAACATAAATCCATCAGACATAGAGTCGATGAGGGATCGATTGGAGATTGAGGGGACTAGCGATTTCAATTGGAGAACGAGAAAGGCAATATTGATTGGGAATGGAGGAACTAGGATGATCGGAGTCAGAGGAATACGGCGGCGTTCGAAGACGGTGGCGATCGGAGTCGGAGGAATACGGTGGCGATCGGAGACGGAGACGGAAGGGAACAGGTCGGTCGTCGAACGAGATGAATACGGTTAGATACAGTGCGAGTGAACTTGAAATAGTATATAGAAAATATATTTTTATACAATATTATTAAATTATATATATATATATATATATATATATATATATATATATATCAGAAAAAAATATATAACTTTTTTTATTCGAAAAAAAATGTCTACGCAATAACAATAGATAAATAAGTACTTTTTATATAACAACTCATAAATAATTGTTAAATAAAATAAAAAAATAGATAAATAGTATATGCAATTGTAGTTGATAATTATTTATAATTTAATTACTGTCTTTTAAATTGGAATTAGCTACAAAATTATTTTGTAGTAAATTTAAGTTAGCTAATCCTACATTTTCTTGTAGTGCACACTCGCCACAGCGTGGTGGTTCTCTGTTTCAATAATGTGAGTTTACAACATGTTTTTTATTCTCGTTCCTCGCTTCTAATCTCTTTGAAAATATCGCAGAAACTCTTTAAAGATAATTTTCACTCATGGTGCCAACTAGTAGAGTCATATATTGTGATATATTTGGATCGAACTCTAGTATTATTTAGCATGTCGTCGAAGTTTGCTCACATGCTATTATCGAAGACCTACATGCTGTAGTCGAATTGTGTTCTAGTATGTAGTTGTCGAATTGGGCCTTGTGTTAAGGATTCAATTGTTTAAGTTAGCTTGTACCCTAAGTTAACTTATAATGGGTAATTGTTAAAAAGCTCATTAGTTTAGTATGTTATGTTTATTATAAATAGTATACTAGTCTCTCATCTTAAGTGTGGTGTGGCAAATCCTAATTATGGTGAGAGGGTTATTTGTTATTCCTGAGTACTTGTAATCTGTTTTATAGAGAAAGTAAAGAATAACAGTTATAATCAATCCTTGTTGTTCTTATTATTTTTCCTTTAACCCTAACCCTTGTGTGTTTCTTGATCATAAAGAAATCGTTTATACTTTGTTTCAAGACATCCTAATTCACAACAAATTGGTGTGGTGAGCGTGGATAAAGATGCCTTCAACAAAGTATGAGATTGAAAAGTTCACCGGAGTGAACGATTTCGGTCTGTGGCGCTCGAAGATGAAAGCCCTACTGGTTCAGCAGGGTTGTTTGGAAACGTTGAAGGGAGAGGCAGCCATGGACGTTGCATTAACGGAAAAAGAAAAGATGGCCATGATAGAGAAAGCCCACAGCGCAATATTGTTGAGCCTTGGTGATAAGGTTCTCCAACAGGTATCAAAGGAGACTACGACATCGGGGTTATGGTTGAAACTTGTAACTTTGTACATGAGAAAATCTCTGGTGAATCGACTTTACCTGAAGCAAGCTTTGTATTCATTCAAGATGAGTGAAGACAAAGTGTTGGCTGAGCAGTTGGATATGTTCAACAAGGTGATTCTTGATCTTGAAAATATTGATGTGAAGATCGATGATGAAGATCAAGCACTGTTGATGTTGTGTGCTTTGCCCAGAATACATGCTCACTTTAAAGAAAATCTCCTGTATGGAAGGGAGTCCCTGAACTTTGAAGAAGTTCAATCAACCTTGTATTCTAAGGACCTAAACGAATGAAAGGAGCATAAACCTTCGACTGTGGGTGAAGGTTTGGCCGTTAAGGGAAAATTCTGGTGAAAGGATGGTGTCATACCCCAAATTTTGACCACTAAGATTTCCCATCATTGTGAAAATCATCATCACAATATGGATGGGCCATCATACTTCATCAGTCTCCCCAAAGATGGGTGAGCATCCACTACAATCAAGAATTAGGGTTTCAAGCCCTCTCAGAGTTCTTAGACAAAGGATCAATCAAGGAATGACATGATCTTAAACTTGTCTAACCTCTTAAACACCTACAATGGATCAAAAGGACTCCCACTTCAAGGATCAAGCACAAGGCTGCTCCCTTCTAGGTGGATCAAGTCTCAAGATCGACAGTGTCACCAAATTAAGGTTTTGGTCGACCAGGGCCTCCAGATGAAAATTTTTATCTGGGCACAAGGAAATGATCCAAAACATAACCTAATATACTTCATGGGACCTCATGGACCCAATCATCAAGTCAATTTTGCCTCAGGGGATGCATTCATCAAAAATCAGGAATTAGGGTTTCTTGACCTAATTCACCCCTAAGTTGACTTTTAGGGAAAATCATGAGCCAAGACCTCAAGAGAGGGTTTAAGGGTCTCTAATGAACTATATTGATCCATTTGCAACAATGGATTAATCCAAGAACCTTGAGCAACAATTTTCAATTTCATCTGCACCACAGTAAGGGTTTTAAGAAAAAAGTCAACTGTAACTTTGACTTTTGACCAGGACATGCTCCCAAGCCCCATGACATGCATCAATATACCCTATGACACCCATGGAACATGCCAATCAAGTTTGATTTAGGTCAACGACATGATTTCATGAAGAATTGCACAGTTTGGAATTCATCTGATAAAAAGTCAACTGTGCACAAAAGTCAACTTTGACTTTTTGAGATTTTTCACCAAAATGGATTTTTAACCCTAAAATGATGTTAATGTATGATTTGAATCATCATTCATCAAGAAAAATCAAGAAAAGTTGGATAACTTGTAAAAGGGGTAACCATAAAAAACTTAGAAAATTTTCTAAGTTAAAAATAAAGTGGCTAGGATACTAACTTTGGAGGGTCATAACTCCTAAACCACAAAGCCATTTTCTCCCATCCAAGGCTTGATTTGTAGATCTCATTGCCCTCTACAAAAACTTCAACTAGACCTAATTCCAACTCCTCATGGATTTTGAGTTATGGAGTGATCAAAATCAAGAAAAGTCACTTTGTTCCAACACTTGGTGAAAATTTCACTAAGTCAGATTTTACCCTACTTTTTGCCAAATGTAGGGGGATTTTTCACTTGGATTCAAAAGAGATCAAAACCAAACATGTTCAAACAGTTGTTGTGTCATGTAAGGGATTTCCAAAATGGCCAAGAACATTACCAAATTCCATTTGAGTCATGAGATATGACATTGGAAAGTTGCCTTGCTGAAATCTGCCAAGGCAAGGCAGAATTTGCATTTTTGCTCGATTTGCCAAAATCAGCCAAATCCAAATGCTCCTATCCACTTGGACACCTCAGAGGATTGAATCTAAAGGGGACAATCACTGAGCCAAGCCTCCAAAGTCTTTGGAACAAGAAATAGCATGTTGAACCTAGAATGACCAAAATAGGGACAAGACTCCAATTTTGGATTGGAGCATTCAATGGAAGCATCAAGGTGGCATGGACTGAGCTATTCTCAACTGAATTTAGTCAAGACTTATCCAAGACCAAGGGAACCACAACCCTGTGCCCTAACCTCTAGTCAATGGCTAGAGGAGACTTGGATTTCCATTGGACAACATTGGCCAAACCTCTGCTGCAGTTGCCATTCACGGTGGATCCCAAAACAAACTTGCTCTACTATAAATAGAGCTCAATTGTGATCAGTTTGAGTACACCAAAGCCATCTAACAGATGCTTTCCTCAAAATCTCTTCTTTCACTCCAATTTTGCCTTCTAAGGCAAATCACTATCGGGTTTTGAGTTTGAGAGCTTTTCCAATCAAACCAATCACACACACACCTCACATACATCATATAGAAGTGATCCAAACACTCACATAACATCTGGAACACAGATTTCACAAAATCACCAGCCAATTGCTCAAGTTCTTGACAGTTTTGCAGTTGAGGTACCATCTTCAACTCCAAACCATTTCAATCCATTCCAAGCATTCATACACACTCCATGGCACCTAGGGAAGCTATCCAGATCATTGGAACCTAGCTGTAACACCTCCAACACAAATCACGATCACCAACTGCAAGTGGTAAGCATGAGCTCTTCTAACTCTATGATCCATGCAATTTTTGCTCCACAATAATTTGGCCATATGTTCATAATCATGCATGGAATGTTTCGCCTCAATTAATTGCATTGTTTGAACCGTGTATCAAAAATCCTAGCCTTCATGCAGAAATTTGGGTTCTTGAGGATTTTTCATGATTTCTTGTTATATGTTTAATTTAAATGAAATTAAATACCATAGACATGATCTTGAGGTTAAAACGAGTTGATTGGTATGTGGATTACACGATATGATCAAGTATTCAGTGAGATTGAAGAGAAAATGCAAATCTGGGCAAACCCAGAACACGCGCGTGTTCTTGGGTGTTCTTGGCGCCATTTTCATAAATTCAAATATTTGAATTTTGTGATTTTATTTAATTGATTCAAAAATTAATTTCTCTCTGAGTTTTAATGATTTTGAGTTGATTCTTTTTTTTAATAATTCACAAAAATGTTAAAATATTTTATTTTCCCAAATAATTGATATTTTTGCAAAGAATTAATGTTTTAATTGTTTTTAACATTTAAAGTATTTTTTCCACCTTGGTTTTGCAACTTTTAATGCTTTCTAATTATTTTGTAGGTCAATACTTAATTTTTGAAGTATTAATCCAAGATCACAATTTGTTTTTCATATGTTAAACAATTTTGATCATTTTAATTGAATTTTTATTCAATTAAAACACATTTTTGAAAACAAATTAGGATTTTTGGATTAATTCAACCCTCATAAATCATTTTCAAAACACTTTGGCCCTCTAATAGAGTGTAAGACCCAATCCTTTGTAAATACAAACCCATTTTGGGCCTCACTTATTGTATAAGTCCCGTTGTATTTCAAAAAGTTCGACGCGATCATCAATCATTGAAAAACAAACTGGGCCTCTCCTTGAGCTATAAGACCCATTCAAAACTTTTGGGCCTCTAATAAAGTGTAAGACCCAATTCTTTTTTGACCAAATCATTTTTGGGCCTCAGTGTATTGTATAAGTCCCGATACCGTAAAAAACAAACGATGCGATCGTCGCCTTTTGAAAAAAATCAACTGGGCCTCTCTTCGAGCTATAAGACCCATTCAAAACTTTTTGGGCCTCTAATAGAGTGTAAGACCCAACCCCCTTTTAACCAAAATCATTTTGGGTCTCACTCATTGTATAAGTCCCTCTGCGTTAAAAGAAAACCTCGGCACGATCGCCATTTTAAACGGCGAAACAAACTGGGCCTACCCTCGAGTTATAAGCCCCACTCTTTTTCTTTAACTTTTTGGGCCTCTTGAGAGAGTGTAAGACCCATCCCTTTGTACAGAAAACCTTTTTGGGCCTCAGTCACTTGTATAAGTCCCTCTGTACAAAATTCAAACAGTGCGCCTACTAATAAAACCCTGGGTCTCTCCTTGAGCTGTAAGCCCCAAATCTTTCTTTTTCAAAGCACTTTCTCCTTTGATTTTGAATATACTGTTGTTTTCAATCTTTCTTTGTTGAACAACTAACCAAACAGGATGGAAGCTCTACAACCGAGTAAGTGGTTATTGCTTTCATTTACCGCTTTCATATACCTATAACTGTATTGTGGGGTTGTTTCACTGTAAGTCTTCTTTCATAAACTCATATCAACTGTGTAATAATAATATAGATATTTAGAGTTTCCCCAGCCACTACGTCTAGAACTAGGTGACGCCGTTTCGTTTATTCGTAGAAATAGACAACTAGATCCCCAATAGGATCACCAGATACAGTCTTCTCTTCGGCTGTCCTCATTAGGAATTGTCAAGAAACTCTATTCCCAGAGATGAGTGTATTCTCCGTGAATGGCATCTTTGAGTTTCTTCCAAATTCTCGAACTTTCCTGACTTGATCTATTCCTTGTGAATAGCTTGCCTTGAATTTCTCGGGGTTTGGGGACCCACAGGCTTCTTAAAAGCATCGGCCTCCTCTTGGGCATCGTACAAGGACCCACAGGCTTCCTAAAAGCAACCCCGCCTCCTCTTGGGCTTAGTACAAGGACCCTATGGCTTCTTAGAAGTATTCACAGCCTCCTCTTAGGCTTCGTATAATGATCTCTTCCTCCGGGAATGATAGCCTCCTCTTGGGCATCGTACAAGGACCCGTCGGCTTCTTAAAAGTTTCCAGCCTCCTCTTGGGCTTCATACAAATTGTCCCGACGACCTCCTAGAGGTATAGGAACATAACTTAATCATCTGCATATAACAGTCCTTTCATAGAGTCTACTACTGTTTCTCAAAGCACAGTACAAAAGATGACACTCTAGACTTGGACAGTCTAATCTCCTTGAATCTCAAAGACATTCTCACGTGACCCCTTCAAAAATAGGAAGAAAACCCGCAGACTCGGACAGTCTCAATACCCTTCGGATTTCCCACTTCCTTAAAGAACAGGAATAACCCGGATCCTTGAATCAAATCCTTGAGTACAGTGTTGCTGATATAAGAACTGATTTTCTCTTTAAATCAGCATACTGGACCTGTCACTCAACTGAGACAGTAACCATAGCCTCCTCTTAGGCTTTGTATAATGATCCTTCTCCAGTGAAGTTAGCCTCCTCTTGGGCTTTATACAATGATCCTCCCCAGCTGAGTCAAACAACGTTTAGCCTCTTTCTCAGGCTTTGTATGAGACACATAAGAGACTCCCTCGTTGAGTCAATCACCCCTTTCGCCTCCATCTCGGGCTTTATACGAGATACAAAAAGGTTCTTATTGAGCCAAACAAATGATAGCCTCCATCTCGGGCTTTATACGAGATACCAAAAGACTCCCTCGTTGAGTCAAAACCTTTTAGCCTCTCTCTCAGGCTTTGTACGGGACACATAATAGCCTCCTCTTAGGCTTTATATAAGAAAACCACTGGTTGATCCAATCAACCTTTTAGCATTAAAGCTGTGCCTCGTTCACAGTACACAAACATCAACAAATCCTTCCCCTCCATCTAACTTCTGTAAGCGGCAAGCCTCTGGATCATCTACATCCATGCCAATGTCCCTCTTTTAGTATGAGAAATTCCTAAGGAAAGATGACATTACTCTACACTGAGTTAAAGTCTTCTCCTTCAGGTTGAAATCCCCTATAAAGGAAATTATGGCATTACCGGATTCACAAATCCCGGTTAAAGTAAGTCTCCTTTATAAATAGTCGTAACAGACAAACCCCTCTTTAGAGATGACAAATTCTCTCTAAGGTCAACACTTTTAGCTTCACATCTTGGGCTTCGAACAAGATACAAATAAACCCTTCAGCTTCACATCTTGGGCTTTGAACAAGATACAAACCACCTTTCGCTTCACGTCTTGGGCTTTGAACAAGACACCAAAACACCCATTTCCTCCCATAGAATAGGAGGAACTACGAACGCTCTGATTTCCCTGTTTCGGTAAACGGGAATACGTAGGCATAAGATTGAAAGAAAAAATATTAGCGAGCACACTAAACAAAAACCCAAAATCCCATACTTTCGTATATATCCGTCCTAACATCTCAACCAATAGCCTAAAGCACCCCTCGTCAACAAAATAAACTAGGACAAACCCCGAATCTTTGTAGCATCTGTAAACCAACAGTTTTGACTGTTTAATCTCAGTATGCAAGCAGGGTTAATTGGAGACATCTATTTCCCTTCCTTCATCAGCTTTAATAGGATAAAAAATGAATCGAGCTGTAGTACCAGAGCGATCGTGCTTCGCAACCACATCCAAAAATCACTCGCTACAGAAAAATGGCGACTCTGCTAGGGAAAGCAGGTCATTTTAGGGATCTTGTAGAAACCTTGACGTCACTAGGATCTTAGGTCAAAACGCCGTTAACTTGGAATGAAACCACAGATTGGTGACTCCGTCGGGAAACCATTTTCTGTCAGGAACTTAAGATTCTTAGCTTTTAAAAGTTTAGGATGATTAGGACAAATATATATACTGCTTTTCCTAATTGCTATACGTGTTTATTTTTCTGCTAATGGGAATACGTGTGATGCCGCATGTGGAAAGATCGAGTATACGCTTAAGATAAGTGATGGTGACGAGGTCGACCATCAACCTCAGTGGATGCTGACCAATGCAACCCATTCTCTCACCTAGACAATGGGCCGATTCTGATGTCTGAGAAGCTGAGGATCCAAACCCTTTTGTAGTGCAGAAACTATCGGGAATAGTTGTTACGCGATACTACCCTTATTTGAGGCTGGTGATCTATTCTCGGTGAATGGCACTTACTCTAAGATTGCTCAACAACTCGCTGGCGATCCGCTTGTTGTTTTGCTTTCCTGGGAGGAGCTGATGATAATGAGTACAGGTACAAAAATCACCCTAGTATAAACCTTTGGGGATGGGTAGAGCCTTGACTTCATGACAACGACCCTTTGACCCCATGTTTTTTCTATGTTTTTGTGTGCTGCATTCATGCATTCATTTAATAAAACATTAAAAACATTCAAAAAACTTCTCTCCTAGTCTCTCTGTTTTTCGAATTAAACTAAGACTATGATTGCAAATATCAGAGAAAAGGATTGCACTAATGGATTTCGGTAGAAGGAGAACTCATAGTTATACCTTCAAGGTTCCAAAGCTAGAGGATTTAAGAAGGTTAGCAAGGATGATCACAAACCCAGACGCTTTCAGAGCCAAGCACGGAGGTTTGCTACCACTATTAAGAGTCCATGTGATTGAGGGAATCATGGATGCACTCATTCAGTTTTATGATCCGGTTTATCACTATTTCACATTCCCGGATTACCAGCTCGCACCAACGCTAGAGGAGTATTCTCATCTGATTGATCTACACATTACTGATCGAGCTCCATTTTCAGGACTGGAAGAAATTCCAAAGAATCAGACCATTGCAAGAGCAATTCATTTGGACGAGTCTGAGGTTAGGACTCACCTAACTACCAAGGGTGGCATCCAAGGTTTTCCAGCCCAGTTCTTGACAAAGAAAACCCTGTATTTTGCGAGTATAGGAAATGCAACTGCTTTTGAAAGCATCTTTGTCTTGCTCACCTACGGGTTATTTTTGTTTCCCAACATCAATAACTTCGTCGATATTAACTCCATTAAGGTTTTTCTCATTGGAAACCCTGTGCCGACTTTGCTCGCAGATGCGTATCATTTTGTACATTTGGGAAATTTGTACAGCGGAGAGGAGATCACATGTTGTGTACCTCTACTTTACAAATGGTTTATCTCTCACTTACCCAAGTCTGCTGCTTTTTGGGATTACAACAGTGCTTTACGTTGGTCGCAGAAGATCATGTCCCTTACCAACTCTGATATAGATTGGTGTAGTAGGATCTATGATGGAATCAGAATCATTGATCGTTGTGGAAACTTCCCCAACGTACCCCTTATAGGAATTAAAGGAGGAATCAACTACCATCCGGTATTGGTTCTTCATCAATTTGGATACCCGATGAGACACGTCCCACGGGGTGTTCATCTGGAAAGTCTTTTCTTCAAAGAAGGAGAAAATGACAGAGCACTAAAGACGGAAATAGTGCACGCTTGGAAGCATGTTCATAAGAAAGGACGAGAGTCTCTGGGAAAACCAGACTGTGTCTCGGTGGAGCCTTATCTCCATTAGGTACAAACTAGAGCTCTCAAGCTAAAGATGCCTTATCCTCGTTACGGAGTTCTTCCGCCAAAGGAATCTGTCATGTACTTCATGATGGAAACTGAAAAGCTTCAGGTTACTCTCAACAAAGTTCAACAGGAGAGGAGGTCTTGGAAGAACAAGTACCACACCCTCAACGTAGAGTGCATCAAAATACAGCAATTACTGAAAGATAAGGATGCTCTGATTGAAATTTTGGAGCAACATGTTGTGGATAATCAGGATAACTAAAGGAATTTGCTCACTCCTTTCACTTGGCAAAGGAATGACAACCCGACAACGGCCCAAGAGCCCCGGTCAAAGAAAAGGAAGATACTAGAATCAGCACCCGAGTTCTCTCGGGACCCATTAGCTTAGGTTTCTGTTTCTACACCTTGTAATCTACTGTATTTCCATTTCTGTAATCCTTTGAATTCAATAAAAAAGGGGTTTCCCCACCGTTTGATATTTTCAATATAATTGTCGAAGTTTATTTTGATTAAACCTTAAACAATTAATATAATCATTGCATTCATCATTCTCACATTGCGTATTCTTCTTACCTACGAATCTCACGTTTGTGTCTCGGTTCTAGAGTCAAACTGTCTCATTCGTATAATACTCGGGCCAATCGTCAGAAAAAGATGGATGATCTTGAGGAAGAAAACAGAGAGTTGAAAGAAGAGATCGACGCTCTGAGAGAGGATATAAGAAAGCTTCATAACGACATGCAAGCCATGGCAGAAGCTCAGCTACAACGAACTGTGATCTCAGAGATCACCTCAACGCCCATAGTGGAGAAGTATGATCCTAGGTATCAGATGCCGAAAGATCGTCCTTGGGGCATGCCTGTTAACTATATCCCGGAAGGATAAGTTCCGCCGATCACTGAAGATCAGGGAATCACAACAGAAGCCGTTGGGCCTGAAGGTTACAAACTTCGGGAAAGCGAAGATGCCAGGGGCATACTGAAGACTCCTGAAGTTTACAAACTTCGGGAAACGCCAAGACTCACTACCGTAGTCACGGTACCACCCCCTGTGGTGCACACTGTCCTGGAAGGGCAGATTCCACAGACACCTTCTAGTAAGAAGGAAACTATGTTTGACAGAATGGAGGAATTCCAGGAGCAGTTCTTGGAAATGCAGAAGGAACTGCAAGCCATTCGCGGTCAGGATCTATTTGGAAAGGACGCCGCAGATCTCTGCTTGGTCCCAAATATGAAAGTTTCGCATAAATTTCAAGTGCCCGACATTGAAAAGTACAAGGGTAACCCTTGCCCTCAAATCCATCTGGTGATGTACGCTCGGCGGATGTCAGCTCAGACGGAAAATCAGGACCTGCTGATTCACTACTTTCAGGATAGTTTAACCGGTGCCGCACTCAAATGGTACATGGGTTTAAACCGTGCCACGATCAGCACATTCTGAGATCTTGGCACTGCCTTCGTCCTACAATACAAATATAATTTGGACATGGCACCCGACAGAGATCAACTCAGATCGATGTCGCAAAAGGACAAGGAAACCTTTAAGGAGTACGCTCAAAGGTGGCGTGATATTGCCGCTCAAATTTGTCCACCTCTGGAGGAAAAAGAGATGACAAAGATCTTCTTAAAAACCTTAAGCTTATTTTACTATGACCGAATGGTTGCCAGTGCACCCAGTGATTTCACCGAGATGGTGGGCATGGGCGTACATCTTGAGGAAGCCGTCCGAGAAGGACGTTTGGTTAAAGACACTGGACCGACGAGCGGTATTAAAAAATACGGTAGTGCTCTCCCTAAGAAAAAAGAGCAAGATATTGGGAATGTCTCTCTCAGAAAGCAAAGGCGACGTTATCAACCGGTAGCAGCTATGACTCATGCTATCAACCCTGCATCTATTCCTACGTATCAGCCTCAGGTTGCGCAGAGCCAACCTGATCAACAAAGGACACAACAGCCTCTTCAGCAGGCCCGTCCTCCATACAACAACAACCGTACAACACGGCCACCAGGATTTGATCCTATACCCGTGTCGTACGCAGAGCTGTTTCCATTACTACTGGATAAGGGGCACATTCAAACTAAATCTCCTCTTACAGTACCAGAAAATCCGCCTTTCTGGTTTAAGGTGGACCATACTTGCCCTTACCATCAAGGAGGTCCAGGGCATAACATAGAGACTTGTCTAAATTTCAAGTCCGACGTGCAAAAACTTGTTATGAGCGGGGTCTTATCTTTCAAGGATACGAATCCTAATGTTCTCATGAACCCGCTGCCTCAACATGAGAAGGCTGCAGTCAATTTGATAGAAGGAGAATTTAACAATGTCTATCAAATTCACGATGTACTCTTATTGAGGACCAATCTGGTCAAGATGCGTTGTAGACAGAGTGGATATGGCCATGTGCCGCCTCATAATTATCACCAGTGTGATATCTGCTCTAAAGACAATCAAGGATGTTCTGTGGTGCAAGCAGCCCTACATGAACAAATGGATCTCGGATGGATCCAGGAGCACCGAGTTCGTGGAGTTAACATGGTCTACGCGAATTCCAACGTCATTCAAAACCACGACATCCGTGCAATGAATGTCAATCTGGTGGCAATGCACTCAAGGCAAAGCCAGTATCATAATCTGCCGCAGCACGATTACAGTTCTTGTCTGACTTACTCGGTAAACAAACAGGGATGCTCTTTCATACAGGAGGCCCTCCAGCGTCAGATGGATCTCTGATGGATCCAAGACTACCATGATAGGAACTCCTATCAAATCAACATGGTTCAGATCTTTGATATTCGCGTGATGAATACCAACCTGGTAGAGTTACATGCTGAGCAGGTCCGACTCGGATTCTTAATATCACATGACTATCAAAGCTGTAAAGCAGGTTGCGAAAACGATCGAGGTTGTACCCTTGTCCAGGAGGCACTTCAGCACTTTTAAATCACTGGTGGATGCCAATTTATATGGATGAAGATACTCAGCAAATTAGTATCAGCAGCAGGAATCTTACTCGGCGTCAGAGTCATGATGTTCGATCTGTGGAAGCTAACCTAGTGAGGTTACATTGTATTCAAAGTGGGCGTGGCCAGGTGCCACCACACAATTATGACCGTTGTAGTGTCTGTTCAGAAAGTAACCAAGGGTGTTACCTTGTGAGAGCAGCTCTTCAGGGTCAGGTGGATCGTGGAGAGATTCGCCCATATCCGGGTTCTGGACCCATCAACTGGACGTCGAACTACCTTGCCGATCAAGTTGAGGATGTTGTCACGATCTCTGGTCATCACAGGACCAGGGATGTTTTTGCCATTATCCCTTTACTTGACGAATCGAGAGTTCCCAACCGGGAACGGATCGAGATTACTTATGATGGTCAGAAAAATCAGAAGGTTCCTATAGTCATCTATCTGCTGGAACCAACACCGTATGAATCAACTAAGGTTATCCCTTACAAATACGGTGCAACGACAGTTGAAAATGGAAAGGAAATTCCATTACCCTCCATCGTGAATATTGCAGACATCTGTCATGTAACACGGAGTGGTAGAATCTTCAACCGAGGGGTTGGAGAACCTAACAAGGAAAAGGAACTTCAGACGGAAACTCCTGATCCACCAGTCGGTCAATCCAGTAATCCCGACCTTTTGAAAAACGATGATGAGATGCTGAAGCTCATCCAAAGGAGTGAATATAACATTGTTGATCAACTGTTACAAACTCCTTCAAAGATCTCGGTATTATCATTATTACTCAGTTCAGAAGCCCACAGGGAGGCTCTACAGAAAGTCTTGGAGCAAGCCTTTGTGGAACAGGATGTAACAATCAGACAGTTTGATAGCATTGCCTCTAACATCACTTCCTGCAACAATTTGGGATTTAGTGATGAAGAATTACCCGAAGAGGGTCGCCGTCATAACATGGCGCTCAATATTACAGTCAACTGCCAGGACGATGCTTTAGCCAGCGTACTGGTAGACACAGGGTCAGCCCTGAATGTTATGCCAAAGTCCACTTTGATGCAATTATCATTCAAAGGCCCTCCGATGAGAATCAGCGAAGTCGTCGTCAAAGCGTTCGACGGATCCAGAAAAATAGTTATCGGCGAAGTTGATCTTCCCATAACTATCGGTCCTCACACTTTCCAAGTCACTTTCCAGGTCATGGACATCCGGGCAATGTACAGTTGTTTATTAGGAAGACCTTGGATACATCAGGCTGGAGCGGTTACTTCGACCCTCCACCAAAAGCTAAAGTTCGTCAAGAACGATCAACTTGTCACAGTCTGCGGGGAACAAGCCTTGCTTGTAAGCAACTTGTCATCCTCTACTGGCATAGAACCCGAGGAGGTTATTGGAACTCAGTTCCAAGCACTGTCGGTAAGCAAGAACAATCAGTTCAAAGGAGGAACCTCGACTTCCTCATACAAAGATGCTATCAAAGCGGTCGAGAGTACCGATATAACAGGATGGGGACAGCTTGTCATTCCTATTGACAATAAAACAAAGAAGGGTATTGGTTTTTTTGCAACCTGTACCCAGACAGCTGCCAACGATGAAAGTCTTCATCCCCTTCAAAACTTCTTCCACAGTGGAGGTTTTCTTCACCCGGTGTCTCAAGCAGTACATGCTATCAATGAGGAAGATCCCTCCGACACAGATGAAGAATGGAAGTCCTATCTGAACGAGGACGGTTATATGTCTCAGGTAGAGGTGCCTACGCCATTTTGCTATCCCGCACAGAGTCTAAGATTTATACCACGGTCAGACGTCGAAATGATATATGGAGATTGTGATCCAGAAGGATGTCGTGCTCTGCCAAATTCATTAGAGGAAGACACTCTGATGAAAGACAACTTTGACCACAATTACTATGGCCTAATGGATAGTCTGCCAATGTGGCAGCCTTACCCAGGAAACTTGGGGCAAGAGAGTCAGTCGAATAATGAAAATCAGCTGACCGTCATTGAACAGAATACCTGTGTTCCCACCATGTCATGGGATCAACACTCAGGTCATTCAGAAACTACTCAACATGAAGATGAATTCGCAACATTTGCAGGACTTGAATTCATCAACTATGCTTTTCCCGAGGTCAACGTCATTGAGAGAGATGACTCCTCCATTTCGAAAGAAGTGTGGGACACCTTGGGACAACCGAGTGGGAAATACGACTATATGGTCAAGTACACCGCTCCCGAAAGCTCTCATATCAGGCTCGAAGATATCCAGCCTACTGGATGGGGAGATACAGCTGAGAGCACAAATACTATGTAAAATGTAACTGAGGAATTCTCCTACGACAATTCTGCTTGGGAGACAGATTCCAATGATCCTGCTCCACCAGAAATCAACGTCATTTCTGAAGACAAATCAAGGAAGGTGCCAGACTTTGTGATTCACCGAGGAGTTCGCCGCCAATGGGTTGCCGTCGAGGTTTCGAAGATCGTTCATCAGTCAAAGTAATTGCCATCTTTAACCTTTCACCCTGCCCAGGTGAAACGGATGTTTTGATAGGGCTCGCTTTTTGTAAATTTTCCCTCTTCGGTCCGCCCAAAGCGACAGAGTTTTGTTTTATAGGGATGTAGTTTCAAGAGTTGACTTGTTCATTAATAAAATAACATCGTTTTGTAATTTCCGCATTAATTGTTGTTTTCTCTTTTTGATTTTTCAGAAAATGGTAATCCTAAAAAACAATTCAAATAAAAATAAGCAGTAGTAAAATAAATACATTGCACACACTTGCATTTTCTCTATCTCTTCTAAACACGAATCATCACGTCATACAGATTGCTTGTTTTAAACCCCGTTGAAACATACGATCCGATGCCTTCTCCCAACTTTGAGTTCCCGGTATTTGGGGCTGAAGAAGAAAATGACGACGAAATTCCAGAAGAGATCTCCTGACTACTCAGACAAGAGGAAAGGTCAATTGAACCTCACAAACAGCCGTTGGAAACGGTAAACTTGGGTTCAGAACAAGAGAGGAAAGAAATCAGGATTGGGGCACTGCTCAGTCCAACTGCCAAAGAGAGTTTGATAGAGCTTCTCAAAGAATTCCCCGATGTATTCGCTTGGTCCTATCAGGATATGCCAGGGTTGGATACCAGCATCGTAGAACACCACTTACCGTTGAGATCAGAATGTCCTCCAGTAAAGCAAAGGTTGAGACGCACTCACCCGGACATGGCCATCAAAATCAAAGAGGAAGTACAGAAACAGATTGACGCGGGTTTCCTCGCTATGTCTGAATATCCTCAATGGTTAGCCAACATCGTACCCGTTCCCAAAAAGGACGGAAAGGTCAGAATGTGTGTCGACTACAGGGATCTAAACAAGGCTAGTCCAAAGGACGACTTTCCTTTATCACACATTGACATGCTGGTGGACAGTACAGCAAAGTTCAAAGTTTTTTTCTTCATGGATGGATTCTCGGGCTATAACCATATCAAAATGGCACCGAAAGACATGGAGAAAACTTCGTTCATTACCCCAAGGGGTACCTTTTGTTACAAGGTAATGCCGTTCGGTTTGAAGAATGCCGGGGCAACCTATCAAAGGGTCATGACTACTCTGTTTCATGACATGATACACAAAAAATCAAGGTATATGTTGATGATATGATTGCAAAATAAAAAACAGAGAGTGAGCACGTTGAACATCTGTCAAAATTGTTCGAACGTCTAAGAAAATTCAAGCTCCGCTTGAATCCCAAAAAGTGCACCTTCGGTGTCCGTTCAGGGAAACTACTAGGGTTCATCGTCAGCCAGAAAGGAATTGAGGTTGATCCTGACAAGGTCAAGGCCATTCAAGAAATGCCTTCTCCGAAAACTGAAAAACAAGTCAGAGGATTCCTGGGACGTTTGAACTACATCTCCAGATTCATATTCCTCATGACCGCCACATGTGCGCCAATTTTCAAATTACTCAAAAAGAACCAGGATTGCATTTTGTCAGAAGATTACCAAACCGCCTTCGACAGTATCAAGGAATATCTGTTGAATCCTCCGATTCTATCACCTCCAGTGGAAGGAAGACCGCTGATCATTTACCTCACAGTCCTAGAGGACTCAATGGGATGTGTACTTGGCCAACAAGACAAAACCAAAAGGAAAGAGTCTTCCATTTACTATTTGAGCAAGAAATTCACCGACTGCGAAACTCGGTACACGATGCTTGAGAAAACTTGCTGCGCTTTGGCTTGGGCAGCCAAACGTCTTCGCCAATACATGATTTGTCATACTACTTGGTTAATCTCCGAAATGGATCCAATCAAGTACGTCTTCGAAAAGCCTGCTCTCACGGGAAGAATTGCCCGTTGGCAGATGTTGTTATTAGAATATGACATAGAGTACCACGCTCAGAAAGCCGTTAAAGGAAGTATTTTAGCCAATCATTTGGCTCATCAACCGATTGACGATCAGGAATCAGTCGGGTTTGACTTCCCAGAAGAAGATGTCATGTATCTAAAAATGAAAGACTGCGATGAACCGCTACCCAGTGAAGGGCCAGAACCAGGTTCCCAATGGGGACTTATCTTTGACGGAGCAGTTAATCATTATGGAAACGTAATTGGGGCAATAATTGTTACCCCTCAGGGTACCCACATTCCTTTCACCGCCAGACTTACGTTCAAGTGTACGAACAACGAGGCCGAATACGAAGCGTGTATCATGGGTCTCGAAGAAGCAATTGATTTAAGGATCAAAAACTTGGACGTATATGGCGATTCAGCCCTGGTTATCAGTCAGATAAAAGGAGATTGGAACACATACCAATCAGGATTGATTCCTTACAAAGACTATGCAAGAAGGTTGTTACCTTTCTTCGATAAAGTTGAGTTTCATCATATCCCTCGTGAGGAGAATCACATGGCTGATGCATTAGCCACTCTCTCTTCCATGATTAGTGTAGGTCAATGGAACGGCCTACCTAAAATCGACATAATGCGCCTTGAACGGCCCGCTTACATCTTCACGATTGAAGCAGTCATAGACGACAAACCTTGGTATCACGATATCAAATGCTTCCTTCAGAAACAAGAGTACCCATCTGGGGCACTAAGGAAGGACAGAAAAACCATCAGAAGATTGGCTGGAAACTTCTTCCTAAGCGGTGACACTCTCTATAAGAGAAATTTTGACATGGTCTTGCTCCGATGCGTAGACAGACCAGAAGCAGACATGCTTATGAAAGAAATTCATGAAGGGTCCTTTGGCACTCATGCCAACGGAAATACAATGGCGAGAAAAATTCTAAGAGCAGGGTACTATTGGTTGACAATGGAATCCAACTGCTACAAGTACATGAGGAGGTGTCACAAGTGTCAGATATACTCCGACAAAATTCATGTACCGCCATCACATCTCAAAGTTCTTTCTTCCCCATGGCCTTTTTCCATATGGGGAATCGACATGATTGGCATGATTGAGCCCAAGGCTTCAAACGGACATCGGTTCATCCTGGTAGCCATTGACTATTTCACCAAGTGGGCCGAAGCAGCGTCATTCGCCAATGTACCCCGACAAGTGGTGGTCCTATTTATCAAAAACAATATCATCTGCCGTTATGGTGTTCCGAGCCATATCATTACTGATAATGGATCTAACTTAAACAACAAGATGATGAAGGAGTTGTGCGCTGAGTTCAAGATTGAACATCATAACTCATCTCCCTACCGACCCAAGATGAACGGAGCGGTAGAAGCGGCCAATAAGAACATCAAGAGGATTGTTCAGAAGATGGTTGTAACCAACAAAGATTGGCACGAAATGCTACCCTTTGCTCTTCATGGTTATCGCACATCTGTCCGCACTTCAACAGGGGCAACCCCTTTCTCTCTAGTGTATGGCATGGAAGCAGTGCTCCCCATAGAAGTAGAGATCCCGTCAATCCGAGTATTGATGGAAGCTAAGCTCACCGAAGCTGAATGGTGTCAAAGTCGACACGACGAACTGAACCTGATCGAAGAGAAGCGAATCACGGCACTATGCCATGGTCAGTTTTATCAATAGAGAATAAAGAGGGCGTTTGACAAAAAGGTCCGACCTCGTGTTTTCAGAAAAGGAGACCTCGTGCTCAAAAAGATACAATCATTTCTCACTGATTCACGAGGTAAATGGACTCTGAATTATGATGGCCCCTATGTGGTCACGAAAGCTTTCTCAGGCGGTGCCTTGAGACTTGCAACCATGGACGGAGAGGAATTTGCCTACCCCACAAATGTTGATGTAGTCAAGAAATACTTCGCCTAAACTAAAAAAAAAAACGTCTCGGTGGATTGTAAACCCGAAAGGGCGGTCCAGGAAAAATTTAGAGACAAAAAATAAAAAAAATCATCCCGGTGGATTGGATTGGAAACATCACAGTACAATCCAGGCAAAAGTTAGGGATAATAGCAAGTAACTGTGTTCAACAGAGGCAGGTCCCTCAGCAGCAGTTACATCATCCACCAGAAAACTCCAGTCAAGGTCATCTTCGACAGAAGCTCAGGATGTCCCGAATTCAAAGTTGGTAGAAGGATAGTGGTCATTATGTTTCAACGTAGCCCTTTTCCCTGTAAATTACCATTTTCTAACTTTGTAAATACTCTTTGGAATCACGCGTTTGGCTGATCTCCATCTTATCAATAAAATTTGAGCCCTTGTGCTTTTGTTTGTAATTCTTATTTGTTTTAGCTTTACAAAATGGCGCTTTAACATGATTAACGATTCTTGAAATAAAACAAAAATGAATTTACTTGTTAAAACTTTTTCTGCTTTTTAATAAAGACGGCAATTTCTTTTGATTGTTGAACATCGGAAGAACATCGGTCGCCTCTCCAGAAGTAAGCAAACTTCAAAGTGCAGAATCAAAGTACTCCTTCTAGGCCAGTACGCCTGAATGAAGGGATCAATTATGTCAGAGACCTTGTTTCGTCTGACATGCCTCGGCCGAGTTCTTATCTCCTAAGCCCGATCGACATAGCTCCCAACAGGGGCTATCTCTCCTAAGCAAGGTGGAATTGCTATTCTGAACCAACGGTACTTCTTCGCCCCGCGATGGCCGAGTATCCAGTCGTGTTCACCTGTCAGTTTGTATGTCGCGTCAGTTTTGTCAGCATAAACATACATACATCATTGCATTATTGATTTACATTCACATTTCATATTGCATCACTATCACTCTAGTCGGTCTTGTCCCCTAGTGATAGAAGTTCTCTCAATTGAGTTGTCAGCCCTTTCCTCGTCAGGAAGTGTTACGTCTGAACAATCTCTCTCCTCCAGTTTTATTTTTGGATTGAAGTTGGGTCCTCGACCACTTTGATAACTTAAACCTCTGAAAGACCAGAGAGCCCTCAGTTAACATCACTCTTCGCCATTGAAGATAATATCCTTGTTTTCCCGGATTAAAGAAAATCCCGAGAGAAAGCCTCCTAAATCAGAGATTCGGCAGTACGACAGTTTTTCTCTGAAAAACCCACCGATGAAAAGGTCATCGGCACCTCAAAATTGGATCACATCATATGGCATTTCTTCGAAAAGATCTCCGAGAAAAGTATGATGTAAAGACTCCAAACGAATGCAGTCTCACAAGGTACTCGCATTCCTCGAGTAGAGTCAACAAATGGCATCTCGAACAGAGAAGTTTGTACATCGCTACAACTCAGACGACTGGGTTCCCCAGCAAGTCTGACATCGAAACTTTTTCCACTCAAATGGCATCTCCCCAGGAAAATTTGGCAAGAAGTTTGAAGGAAAACCGCTACGAATAGCGTCCCTTGTCAGTAAAGTTTATTGACGAAAGAAACTAAGACCAGTTCCTTGGTAGGAAACCAGGATCGAGAGGAAGTTTACATCAGAAACTAAGACCAGTTCCTGGGTAGGAAACCAGGATCGAGGGGACGTTTATTTTAGAAACTGAGACCAGTTCCTTGGCTGAAGACCAGGATCGAGGGGAAGTTTACCTTTTCTAAGCATCATTTCTTAGCTAAAGAAGATGAATGTGTAAGCTACCATTCATAACCACCATCAAAATTTCGGGTATTCCGATATTTAATCCTCTTGCACCCCGAATGCCCGAATACCTTCGTCATTCACACCTTCGGGTCCGAAAAGATTAAATAGGGGCATCTGTCATACCCCAAATTTTGACCACTAATATTTCCCATCATTGTGAAAATCATCATCACAATATGGATGGGCCATCATACTTCATCAATCTCCCCAAAGATGGGTGAGCATCCACTACAATCTAGAATTAGGGTTTAAAGCCCTCTCAGAGTTCTTAGACAAAGGATCAATCAAGGAATGACATGATCTTCAACTTGTCTAACCTCTCAAACACCTATAATGGATCAAAAGGACTCCCACTTCAAGGATCAAGCACAAGGCTGCTCCCTTCTAGGTGGATCAAGTCTCAAGATCGACAGTGTCACCAAATTAGGGTTTTGGTCGACCAGGGCCTCCAGATGAAAATTTTTATCTGGGCACAAGCCAATGATCCAAAACATAACCTAATATACTTCATGGGACCTCATGGACCCAATCATCAAGTCAATTTTGCCTCAGGGGATGCATTCATCAAAAATCAGGAATTAGGGTTTCTTGACCTAATTCACCCCTAAGTTGACTTTTAGGGCAAATCAAGAGCCAAGACCTCAAGAGATGGTTTGAGGGTCTATAATGAACTATATTGATCCATTTGCAACAATGGATTAATCCAAGAAGCTTGAGCAACAAGTTTCAATTTCATCTGCACCACACTTAGGGTTTTAAGGAAAAAGTCAACCGTAACTTTGACTTTTGACCAGGACATGCTCCTAAGCCCTATGACATGCATCAATATACCGTATGACACCCATGGAACATGCCCATCAAGTTTGATTTAGGTCAAGGACATGATTTCATGAAGAATTGCACAGTTTGGAATTCATCTGATAAAAAGTCAACTGTGCATAAAAGTCAACTTTAACTTTTTGAGATTTTTCACCAAAATGGATTTTTAACCCTAAAATGATGTTAATGTATGATTTGAATCATCATTCATCAAGAAAAATCAAGAAAAGTTGGATAACTTGTAAAAGGGGTAACCATAAAAAACTTAGAAAATTTTCTAAGTTAAAAATAAAGTGGCTAGGGTACTAACTTTGGAGGGTCATAACTCCTAAACCACAAAGCCATTTTCTCCCATCCAAGGCTTGATTTTTAGATCTCATTGCCCTCTACAAAAACTTCAACTAGACCTAATTCCAACTCCTCATGGATTTTGAGTTATGGAGTGATCAAAATCAAGAAAAGTCACTTTGTTCCAACACTTAGTGAAAATTTCACTAAGTCAGATTTTACCCTACTTTTTGCCAAATGTAGGAGGATTTTTCACTTGGATTCAAAAGAGATCAAAACCAAACATGTTCAAACAGTTGTTGGGTCATGTAAGGGCTTTCCAAAATGGCCAAGAACATTAGCAAATTCCATTTGAGTCATGAGATATGACATTGGAAAGTTGCCTTGCTGAAATCTGCCAAGGCAAGGCAGAATTTGCATTTTTGCTCGATTTGCCAAAATCAGCCAAATCCAAATGCTCCTATCCACTTGGACACCTCATAGGATTGAATCTAAAGGGGACAATCACTGAGCCAAGCCTCTAAAGTCTTTGGAACAAGAAATAGCATGTTGAACCTAGAATGGCCAAAATAGGGACAAGACTCCAATTTTGGATTGGAGCATTCAATGGAAGCATCAAGGTGGCATGGACTGAGCCATTCTCAACTGAATTCAGTCAAGACTTATCCAAGACCAAGGGAACCACAGCCCCGTGCCCTAACCTCTAGTCAATGGCTAGAGGAGACTTGGATTTCCATTGGACAACATTGGCCAAACCTCTGCTGCAGTTGCCATTAACTGTGGATCCTAAAACAAACTTGCTCTACTATAAATAGAGCTTAATTGTGATCAGTTTGAGTACACCAAAGCCATCTAACAGATGCTTTCCTCAAAATCTCTTCTTTCACTCCAATTTTTCCTTCTAAGGCAAGTCACTATCGGGTTTTGAGTTTGAGAGCTTTTCCAATCAAACCAATCACACACACACCTCACATACATCATATAGAAGTGATCCAAACACTCACATAACATCTGGAACACAGATTTCACAAAATCACCAGCCAATTGCTCAAGTTCTTGACAGTTTTGCAGTTGAGGTACCATCTTCAACTCCAAACCATTTCAATCCATTCCAAGCATTCATACACACTCCATGGCACCTAGGGAAGCTATCCAGATCATTGGAACCTAGCTGTAACACCTCCAACACAAATCACGATCACCAGCTGCAAGTGGTAAGCATGAGCTCTTTTAACTCTATGATCCATGCAATTTTTGCTGCACAATAATTTGGCCATATGTTCATAATCATGCATGGAATGTTTCCCCTTAATTAATTGCATTGTTTGAATCGTGTATCAAAAATCCTAGCCTTCATGCAGAAATTAGGGTTCTTAAGGATTTTTCATGATTTCTTGTTATATGTTTAATTTAAATGAAATTAAATACCATAGACATGATCGTGAGGTTAAAAGGAGTTGATTGGTATGTGGATTACACGATATGATCAAGTATTCAGTGAGATTGAAGAGAAAATGCAAATCTGGGCAAACCTAGAACACGCGCGTGTTCTTGGGTGTTCTTTGCACCATTTTCATAAATTCAAATATTTGAATTTTGTGATTTTATTTAATTGATTCAAAAATTAATTTCTCTCTGAGTTTTAATGATTTTGAGTTGATTCTTTTTTTTAATAATTCACAAAAATGTTAAAATATTTTATTTTCCCAAAAAATCCCAAAAATATTATTAATTTTGTATGATTTATATTTTTGCAAAGAATTAATGTTTTAATTATTTTTAACATTTAAAATATTTTTTCCACCTTGATTTTGCAACTTTTAATGCTTTCTAATTATTTTGTAGGTCAATACTTAATTTTTGAAGCATTAATCCAAGATCACAATTTGTTTTTCATATGTTAAACAATTTTGATCATTTTAATTGAATTTTTATTCAATTAAAACACATTTTTGAAAACAAATTAGGGTTTTTGGATTAATTCAACCCTCATAAATCATTTTCAAAACACTTTGGGCCTCTAATAGAGTGTAAGACCCAATCCTTTGTAAATACAAACCCATTTTGGGCCTCACTTATTGTATAAGTCCCGTTGTATTTCAAAAAGTTCGACATGATCATCATCCGTTGAAAAATAAACTGGGCCTCTCCTTGAGCTATAAGACCCATTCAAAACTTTTGGGCCTCTAATAGAGTGTAAGACCTAATCCTTTTTTGACCAAATCATTTTTGGGCCTCAGTGTATTGTATAAGTCCCGATACCGTAAAAAACAAACGACGCGATCGTCGCCTTTTGAAAAAAATCAACTGGGCCTCTCTTCGAGCTATAAGACCCATTCAAAACTTTTTGGGCCTCTAATAGAGTGTAAGACCCAACCCCCTTTTAACCAAAATCATTTTGGGCCTCACTCATTGTATAAGTCCCTCTGCGTTAAAAGAAAACCTCGGCACGATCGCCATTTAAACGGAGAAACAAACTGGGCCTACCCTCGTGTTATAAGCCCCACTCTTTTTCTTTAACTTTTTGGGCCTCTTGAGAGAGTGTAAGACCCATCCCTTTGTACAGAAAACCTTTTAGGGCCTCAGTCACTTGTAAAAGTCCCTCTGTACAAAATTCAAACAGTGCTGTTAGTTCCTGGATTGGCTGGAATTTTGGTAAAACAAAGTATATTCAATGTTGATGTCAAGGTGCTGATGTTGCAACATTGCAGTCTTAACACTGGGCTGTGTTAAGACTTTAATTGCTGAAGTTGGATGTCTGATGTCACACAGGTGATGTTGTAACATCAGATATGCAGAATTAACAACAGCAGGCTGTGATGTTGTTAGGGTTGCGTATTAGCTGGAATTGTGGAGAGCAAGCTGTCTCATTGGATGCGAATATCTTGGGATAGATATTTGCTGCTGCATAGGAGATCTGTTGCAGATTTGTAGAAGATTTAAAAGGTTGAAGATTTAAAAAGGTTTTAGGAGAAAATCTGTTTTAGATATTCAGTTTTAAATAACAAATCTGGGAGATATTGTAGCAAGTCCAAGACCAATTCAAGGAGCTATATAAAGCGCACAAGACCAAAGGAAAAAGGTACAGAAATACAGAGAGAAGATCAAGAGCATAGGCTGAGTGTCTTGAGTATTTTGTACGAATTGTATATCCAGAATTCTAGGGTGAATTGCTGAGTCATTTTCTGTCCTCTCTAAAGCTGTGAAGCAAAGAGAGTTGTATTACTTGATCAAAGCTGTGAAGCAGAATCAAGGTTTCTCAAAGAGGTTGTTCTTTGAGTGTTTGTAAGGGATTGAGTAGTGTTCTCATATCTAAGTGGGTTCTTAGGTAGAAAGTCACTAGTAGGAATTAAGTTTAGGAGATTGTCAACTGGGTTGTTGAGTCTGTAAATTAATTCTACAAGTAGTGAATTTCATCCCTGGCTTGGTAGCCCCCAGACGTAGGTAGTTAGACTGAACTGGGTGAACAATTCTTTGTGTTGCTTTGTTACTGTTATTGCTGTCCATTGTGCAGAGTGTGTTGTTGTGACATTGCACCTTAACATCACACGTCTGATACCAGAATTTCAATTGGTATCAGAGCAGGCATCCTGTCTGTCTCTGGGTGAGATCTAGGGACGTTACTTTCTGGTGTAAAGATGGACAAAGAAGTTGGAGGATTCGTCAACAGACCCCCTATTTTGGATGGATCCAATTATGATTATTGGAAACCAAGGATGACTACCTTCTTAAAATCCTTGGACAGCAGAGCATGGAAGGCCGTTATTAAAGAATGGAAAGCACCTGTTGTGTGTGAGAAAGACGATACTGGCAAAGATAAAGAAGGCACCTCTAAGCCAAAGCCAGAAGAAGAGTGGACCAAGGAGGAAGATGAGCTCGCCCTTGGAAATTCCAAAGCTCTAAATGCAATCTTCAATGGAGTGGATAAGAATATCTTTAGGTTAATCAATACCTGTGAAGTTGCTAAGGAAGCGTGGGATATTTTGCAGGCTACACATGAAGGAACATCTAGAGTGAAGATGTCAAGACTTTAGATTTTAACATCAAAATTTGAAAGCCTGAAGATGAAGGAAGATGAGACTATTCATGACTTCCACATGAGTGTTCTTGAGTTGGCTAATGCTTCCAGTGCTCTTCGTGAAAAGATGTCAGATGAAAAGCTTGTAAGGAAGATTCTTAGGTCACTTCCTAAGAGGTACAAGATGAAGGTAACTGCCATTGAAGAATCACAAGACATCAACAAGATGAGAGTTGATGAGCTCATTGGATCTCTTCAAACTTTTGAGCTTGGTTTGAATGAAGAAGAACCAGAAAAGAAGCCACAGAGTATAGCCCTGGTGTCAAATGATGAAAAGGAAAAAGGGAAGAGTTCTGAATCTCAGGAGGATCTATCTCAGGCCATAGTTATGTTGGGAAGACAGTTCACCAAAGTGTTCAAGAGAATGAATAATAACTCCAGGCCTAATGTCAAGAACATATCTTCTGACACCAGCAAGTCAAAAGAAAAGGATGAAGAGAAAACTGCCCAAGATAAAGGAGTTCAGTGCTTTGAGTGTGAAGGGTATGGAAATGTCAAGAAAGAGTGTCCCACCTTCTTGAAAAAGCAGAAGAAGGGCATGACTGTTTCCTAGTCTAACTCTGATAGTGAAAGTGAAGGTGAGTCAGCAAAGCATGTTAGAGCATTAACAGGAGTTGTTGGTTCTGATGATGATTCTAGTGATGGAGAAATAACTTATGGGGAGTTAGCATCTACCTATCAAGAGTTGTGTTTAAAAAGTACTGAGATTTGTCAAGAAAACAAGTGCCACAAGCAACAGATTGCTTAGCTTGAGAATGAAAAAGCTGATCTGGAAAATGAAGTTTTACTGGTTAAAGCTCACCTTGATCAAATGACTAAGTCTGTTAGGATGCTGAGCTGTGGAACAGACTCACTTGATAAGATCCTTCAGACAGAAAAAGCTGCTGGAGACAAAGCTGGGATAGGTTATGTGGATAAGGGAACTTCAGAAGAAAGCACTTCAGGTTCAAAGAAGGAGGTGTCACAACTTTTGTCTCAACATCAGCCAAAGAAGCAGGATCCTACAGCTAAAAAAGCTGATGTTTCACAACCTAAGAAGATTGAGAAGAAGACTGGTCCTAATCAGAAGAGAAAGCAGCCTCAAGGAGCTAGTCAGTATATGCCTCCCCAATATCACCAGAGCATCCAAGATGCCAGGTTCAAGCAGAACATGTCTCAACATCAAGGAAACTGGCATGGATATGAATATGGATACAACAATGTTGTGCCTCATTACTATGGAAGAAGGAAGCCTCATCACCATAGGAGACAGTCTAGAAAACAGCATCAGTACAGAAGAAGATATTCCAACTATGGAAGAAGAAGACATTATGGGTGGCAGCCACAACATTATCATCAAAGTGGAAAAAGATTTAACCACTTTAGAGATGACAGAGTCAGATGCTTCTATTGTGGCAGGGTTGGACATATGCAGTATTCTTGTTTTAAGCTCCATGGTTATCCAAATCCAGTTCCTCAAACCAGACAGAAGAAGGTCAAACCTAAAGTTGCTAAACAATGGGTTCCTAAGGAGAAGGTGAAATATCTTTTAGCCCACACCTCTGACAGCCAGGTTGATAAGGATACATGGTACTTTGACAGTGGATGTTCAAAGCATATGACTGGAGTCAAAAACTTGTTAGTTGAAGTCAGTCATTGTCCCTCTCACGAGGTTATGTTTGGCAATGGAGAAAAAGGTGTTGTTGCAGGAGTTGGGAAAGTGAAAGGTGATGGTAGACCTGAACTTGACAATGTTCTGTTTGTCAGTGGTCTAAATGCAAATTTGATCAGCATAAGCCAATTGTGTGATGAAGGTTACAAGGTAAACTACACTAAAGATGAATGTGTGGTAGCTGATGAGCAGAATGAGGTAGTGATGAAGGGAGTAAGATCCAAAGATAATTGCTATCAGTGGATACCTCAAGTGGACAGCTTATCTAGTGATGTTAAGGTTGATGTTGTAACATCAGATGGTGACATCAAGTGTGAAAGTATGGTGAAAAGTCAATCTGGGTTAATGACTTATGGTGCTGTTACTCCTAAGTTGGATGATGTGTTAAAAGCCAACTTGAGTAGTCAGTTATGTGAGCAAGATGAAGGAGTCAACAATGCGGATGGAAGGATCAAAAGCTGTGACCTTAAGAAGTGTTGGGAGCTGAATACTTGCGAGGCCAAGAAAGATGACAACCTGACTAATGACTCCTATAGTTCAGAAGAAAAATTTCACAGGTTGACAATCCTTAGGTTGGAAGATGCAGATGTTAGAGCTGATGTTAAAACTTCTCAAGTCAAGAAAGGTACTTCAAGCCTTAAAATAAAGAAGAGTGATGATGAACTAATTGCAAAAGTGGTTCCTGGGGTTGCTAAACGACTGAAATCAAGGAAGAGGAAAGCTATTGAGTCACCACCAAAGATGAGAACTGATAAGCAGAAGATCTATGTGGATGGTACTACAAAATCCAGGAATAAAGTGTTCATCTCTTCCAGAAATAGGAAGATCAGAGATAAGTCTGATGATAATGTCCAGGATATCTCTCAAATGAAGGAAGTCATTGTTGTTAGAACCTCTGAGAAAATCCAAAAGGCCATACTAGATAACATTCCTGTGCTTTTCATAAAATGGTGGAAGTATGTTCTGGAAAAAGAATTTGGTATAGATACTCTGGATATGGTTGAGTTTGCTAGGATATGGTTCAGAGAGGGTGTGGGAACTTATGGTATTCAGGTGTGTATGAATAAGTTGCTCTGACCGTGTTTTATTGGGAGCTTCTTGAAGGACTTCTTTGTGCAATGAGTCCTTTGAATGGTGATGAGAAGCTGATGTCCCAAAAGATGTTATAACATCATGCTTGCTGGTGGTTATATCTGGAAGATGATTAAGATTGGACATGTGGAGTTGGATGCTCTAGCATTTTTGGTGGAGATTATGGTCATGTGTTTAGAAGTTTGTTCTGGAAAAGCATGACTACTGTCTTTGAAGACTTCACCAGTTTCAACAACTACTGGTGGATGTAAGGATAGAGGAATTGTGATCTCTTGAAGAGACTGGATCTCAGCAAAGCTTATAAGTAAGCTGAGAATTTGTGGAGTTTGTGACACAGTGTTGAGTTTGAATTATTTTGCTGATAGTAAATCCAGTAGTGGAGCATATGTAATACCCTGGTGTCAAGAGTATCCTTGGTGAAGGATGTCTTTATTCTGGATCTAAAGCTTAGTGTTTACATTATATCTAAGGAGCATCTACATAGTCATACGGGAGAATGATGAAGTAGAAGGTTTGCCTTGGATGGTGAAGATGAATTGTATGATAGCCTTTGGAGAAAGGGACAGTGGTACCAAAATGCATGTACTCAGAAAATGTGCTCAAATGTTCATCTCCATCTAGAGCATTTGTTAATCATGGCAGGGGGGTACTTGTCTATGGATTTTGCAGCAAAGGTGCATTTATTGTGAAGATTACATGCTGATCAAGCTTGTGGAGATTGGTTGCCTCTTATGAGGATATAATGTCAGATAGCATGTTATGACATTAGGCTGTTGATTGGTTTTAGTCATATGAAGCAAATTGTTTGAATCTTGTGCGCACATGCTTCTGAGGAGATGTCTGAAGACAAGATTTAATCATGGCCTTGAATGGATTGTACACTTGTCTTGGTGTGTGTTACTCTAAGTGTGAGGAGTTGACTTAGAGTTCAGTGGAAGGCATTGTGTGTGTGCTTCAGATCTTGTGGATGATTGTGTGAAGCCTTCATAACTGGATGGATGAAGAATATGTCTGGATTTTCAAAATGTGGATATTGCTAACAGAAGAAGTATGGTTTTGTACAGGGTGTCATAGGAGATTTAACTTGTTGAGGTTTGTCTAATTGTGGCTAAAAAGGGGGAGAAAATATGTAGCCAAAGAGAGAAAGCCAAAGGTAAATGCTGCTAAGGTGATGCAGATAGGTGATGCAGATATTAAGGGGGAGTATTGACAGCTGCTATGCTGGTTGTTGCATTGAGGGGGAGTGCTCATTGCTGCTAATAATGAAATATGTGCAGCTGTTTGAAGACTGTAGCTGTTTTGAAGCATAATGATATATGCTGAAGTGTTTATGAGAGCAACAGAGTTTTGAAGAAAAGATGTCACTGCCTGATGCTGCTGCTTGGAGTTTCAAAATTATTGATTGAAGTTTTATTCCGCTGCTAAAGTCTCTGAAGGTGCAGAGTGCAGAGTTTACAGATGCAGAGCTTCTTTTAGCCAAAATTAGCCAAAGGGGGAGATTGTTAGTTCCTGGATTGGCTGGAATTTTGGTAAAACAAAGTATATTCAATGTTGATGTCAAGGTGCTGATGTTGCAATATTGAAGTCTTAACACTGAGCTGTGTTAAGACTTTAATTGCTGAAGTTGGATGTCTGATGTCACACAGGTGATGTTGTAACATCAGATATGCAGAATTAACAACAGCAGGCTGTGATGTTGTTAGGGTTGCGTATTAGCTGGAATTGTGGAGAGCAAGCTGTCTCATTGGATGCGAATATCTTGGGATAGATATTTGCTGCTGCATAGGAGATCTGTTGCAGATTTGTAGGAGATTTAAAAGGTTGAAGATTTAAAAAGATTTTAGGAGAAAATCTGTTTTAGATATTCAGTTTTAAATAACAAATCTGGGAGATATTGTAGCAAGTCCAAGACCAATTCAAGGAGCTATATAAAGCGCACAAGACCAAAGGAAAAAGGTACAGAAATACAGAGAGAAGATCAAGAGCATAGGCTGAGTGTCTTGATTATTTTGTACGAATTGTATATCCAGAATTCTAGGGTGAATTGCTGAATCATTTTCTGTCCTCTCTAAAGCTGTGAAGCAAAGAGAGTTGTATTACTTGATCAAAGCTGTGAAGCAGAATCAAGGTTTCTCAAAGAGGTTGTTCTTTGAGTGTTTGTAAGGGATTGAGTAGTGTTCTCATATCTAAGTGGGTTCTTAGGTAGAAAGTCACTAGTAGGAATTAAGTTTAGGTGATTGTCAACTGGGTTGTTGAGTCTGTAAATTAATTCTACAAGTAGTGAATTTCATCCCTGGCTTGGTAGCCCCCAGACGTAGGTAGTTAGACCGAACTGGGTGAACAATTCTTTGTGTTGCTTTGTTACTGTTATTGCTGTCCATTGTACAGAGTGTGTTGTTGTGACATTGCACCTTAACATCACACGTCTGATACCAGAATTTCAAGTGCGTTCACTGATAAAACCCTGGGACTCTCCTTGAGCTGTAAGCCCCAAATCTTTCTTTTTCAAAGCACTTTCTCCTTTGATTTTGAATATACTATTATTTTCAATCTTTCTTTGTTGAACAACTAACCAAACAGCATGGAAGCTCTACAACTGAGTAAGTGGTTATTACTTTCATTTACCGCTTTCATATACCTATAACTGTATTGTGGGGCTGTTTCACTGTAAGTCTTCTTTCATAAACTCATATCAATTGTGTAATAATAGTATAGATATTTAGAGTTTCCCCGGCCACTACGTCTAGAACTAGGTGACGCCGTTTCGTTTATTCGTAGAAATAGACAACTAGATCCCCAATAGGATCACCAGATACAGTCTTCTCCTCGGCTGTCCTCATTAGGAATTGTCAAGAAACTCTATTCCCAGAGATGAATGTATTTTCCGTGAATGGCATCTTTGAGTTTCTTCCAAATTCTCGAACTTTCCTGACTTGATCTATTCCTTGTGAATAGCTTGCCTTGAATTTCTCGGGGTTTGGGGACCCACGGGCTTCTTAAAAGCATCGGCCTCCTCTTGGGCACCGTACAAGGACCCACAGGCTTCCTAAAAGCAACCCCGCCTCCTCTTGGGCTTAGTACAAGGACCCTATGGCTTCTTAGAAGTATTCACAGCCTCCTCTTAGGCTTCGTATAATGATCTCTGAAATTCTGGTACAGATGTGTGATGTCTCGTGCAATGTCACAACATCGCAATCTGCTATATGAACAAGGCAATAATAGTAACAGAAACGCATAAATCACACACAAGGATTGTTCACCCAGTTCGGTTCAATAACCTACATCTGGGGGCATACCAAGCCAGGAAGGAAGTCCACTATTAGTAGTATCAAATTACAGACTCAACAGACCAGTTGACAATCTACCTAATTCAATCACTACGCAATGACCCTTCTACCTAAGTCCTCCCTAGGTAAGAGACTCCATCTCACTCCCTATCATCACTATGATGTCTAGCAGTCAACTACACCGTCACTGCATCAACAACTTGATTACCAACAACTTTTCTAACACAGAAAACTAGAAGACACACGTCCATGACTCATATTGAAGTTGCTTAACAGCTTCCTCCAAGAACAATACAGTACTCATTACCTACAGGTTTCTAAGTAATAACACAGTGACCATCTCACAACCCGAGTGGTTCACTTAGACAAAGCCCTAAAGTTCTACATCTTGGACCCGTACCTGTTCTAGGTTACACGCATTCTATTTATACTATAATCCCAACTGGATTTGGGCCTTTAAATCACAACAAATCAACTGCTACAAATCTGTAAAAGATTCTCCTACAAAATAGGTCTTCAATCAACTCTTCCTAATTTATCTCCATATCTTTTTGCACAAAAATAGTAACAAACTATTCTCCATATCTTTTTGCACTAAAATAGTAACAAACTAATCTTCAATAGTCTTCACTTTTTAATTCATCTGCAAGATCTTCTCCATAAAAATATCTGATTTGATTTGAATTTAAAAATAGATTTTATCTTCAAATCTTTTTAAATCTTCAGCCCTTAAACACAGCAACAAATCTGCACAAAATCAGATTGCAACAGAAAATATTTCTCCCAAGATATTTGCACACTAAATCTCTAACAGATCTGATCAAATCAAACTTAAACGCGTAGCCCTACAACATCACCACCTGATGTTCTAATGTTCTGGTATAGTGATGTCAAGACATCGCATGTGACATCACTCTTCAGCACTTTAACTCTTCATCACCTTAACATTCACTAATGTTATGACTCAATGTTAAGACATCAGACACATGACATTAACATTGTTCAACTTTGTTTTATCAAAATTCCAGCCAATACAAGAACTAACAATCTCTTCCTCCGGGAATGATAGCCTCCTCTTGGGCATCGTACAAGGACCCGTCGGCTTCTTAAAAGTTTTCAGCCTCCTCTTGGGCTTCATACAAATTGTCCCGACGACCTTCTAGCGGTATAGGAACAGAACTTAATCATCTGCATAGAACAGTCCTTTCATAGAGTCTACTACTGTTTCTCAAAGCACAGTACAAAAGATGACACTCTAGACTTGGACAGTCTAATCTCCTTGAGTCTCAAATACATTCTCAAGTGACCCCTTCAAAAATAGGAAGAAAACCCGCAGACTCGGACACTCTCAATACCCTTCGGATTTCCCACTTCCTTAAAGAACAGGAATAACCCGGATCCTTGAATCAAATCCTTGAGTACAGTGTTGCTCATATAAGAACTGATTTTCTCTTTAAATCAGCATACTGGACCTGTCACTCAACTGAGACAGTAACCATAGCCTCCTCTTAGGCTTTGTATAATGATCCTTCTCTAGTGAAGTTAGCCTCCTCGTGGGCTTTATACAATGATCCTCCCCAGCGGAGTCAAACAACGTTTAGCCTTTTTCTCGGGCTTTGTACGAGACACATAAGAGACTCCCTCGTTGAGTCAATCACCCCTTTCGCCTCCATCTCGGGCTTTATACGAGATACAAAAAGGTTCTTATTGAGCCAAACAAATGATAGCCTCCATCTCGGGCTTTATACGAGATACCAAAAGACTCCCTCGTTGAGTCAAAACCTTTTAGCCTCTCTCTCGGGCTTTGTACGGGACACATAATAGCCTCCTCTTAGGCTTTATATAAGAAAACCACTGGTTGAACCAATCAACCTTTTATCATTAAAGCTGTGCCTCATTCACAGTACACAAACATCAACAACTCCTTCCCCTCCATCTAACTGCTGTAAGCGGCAAGCCTCTGGATCATCTACATCCATGCCAATGTCCCTCTTTTAGTATGAGAAATTCCTAAGGAAAGATGGCATTACTCTACACTGAGTTTAAGTCTTCTCCTTCAGGTTGAAATCCCCTATAAAGGAAATTATGGCATTGCCGGATTCACAAATCCCGGTTAAAGTAATTCTCCTTTATAAACAGTCGTAACAGACAAACCCCTCTTTAGAGATGACAAATTCTCTCTAAGGTCAACACTTTTAGCTTCACATCTTAGGCTTCGAACAAGATACAAATAAACCCTTCAGCTTCACATCTTGGGCTTTGAACAAGATACAAACCACCTTTCGCTTCACATCTTAGGCTTTGAACAAGACACCAAAACACCCATTTCCTCCCATAGAATAGGAGGAACTACGAACGCTCTGATTTCCCTGTTTCGGTAAACGGGAATACGTAGGCATAAGATTGAAAGAAAAAATCTTAGCGAGCACACTAAACAAAAACCCAAAATCCCATACTTTCGTATATATCCGTCCTAACATCTCAACCAATAGCCTAAAGTACCCCTCGTCAACAAAATAAACTAGGACAAACCCCGAATCTTTGTAGCATTTGTAAACCAATAGTTTTGACTGTTTAATCTCAGTATGCAAGCAGGGTTAATTGGAGACATCTATTTCCCTTCCTTCATCAGCTTTAATAGGATAAAAAATGAATCGAGCTGTAGTACCAGGGCGATCGTGCTTCGCAACCACATCCAAAAATCACTCGCTACAGATGGCAAGTTCGACAAGAAGAAAGTTAAAAGACAACAGAAGTCTTATAGTGGCGAAGCATCTGGTATTCGATGCTATCGCTGTAAGAAGGAGGCTCACACAAGAAAGGTGTGCCCTGAACGCCTGAAAGATCATGGAGGTAAGGATAATGGCAACGCAACCATTGTTCAAGATGACTTTTAATTATCTGATGTTCTTAAGGTTTCAAGCGGCGACTCAAGAAAAAAGTGGATTATTGATTCAAGTTGCACTTGGCACATGACTCCAAATAGAGAATTGTTCGAGGACCTATGTGATCAAGATGGTGGATCAGTGCTACTGGGAAACAACAACGCTTGCAAAATTGCAGGTATTGGATCTATGAGATTCAAGCTCTATGAGAGTCAATAAGGTTATTGTTTGAAGTCAAGTATGTACCTGATTTGAAGAGAAATTTGATTTCTCTTGGTGAATTTTACAAGAAGGGATATGTGTTTCAAGTAGAGAAAAGTATCCTAAGAGTCATGAAAGGGTCGAAGGAAGTCTTGAGAGGCATGAAGAAACAAGGCTTGTATACCCTTGAGGCTTAAGTTGTAAGTGGTTTGACAAATGTTGCATCCACAAAACCATTGTCGAAGATAGAAATTTGGCACATGAGATTGGACCATGTCAGTGAAAGGGGTCTGGTCGAATTGGGGAAACAAAATCTGCTTAGAGGAGACAAAGTCGAAAAGCTGAAATTTTGTGAACCCTGTGTACTTGGAAAATCTTGCAGAGTGAAGTTCAACAAAGGCAAACAAAGAACTCATGGATCCTTTGATTACATCCATGCTGATCTTTGGGGGCCTGCAAGGTGTCCATCACATTCAGGAGCAAGGTATTTTCTATCCATAGTAGATGATTATTCCAGGAAGTTATGGGTATTCATCCAGAATAGTAAGGATGAAACTTTTGAGAATTTCAAAGGTTGGAAGACTCTGGTAGAAAATCAGACTGGCAGAAAGGTCAAGAGGTTGAGAATCGACAATGGCCTTGAATTTTGCAATGAGGTGTTCGACAGCTTTTGTGATGCCTCAGGTATTGCAAGGCACAAAACTACTGTGGGTACTCCACAAAAAAATGGTTTGGCAGAAAGGTCTAATCGAAATATTTTGGAAAGAGTCAGATGCATGTTGACCAGTGATGGGTTAAAAAAAATGTTTTGGGTTGAGGCTGTTTCGACAGCAACATATCTAATAAACAGATATTCTTCGACTGCGTTAGATATGAAGACACCTGAAGAAGTTTAGTCGGGACATCTACCTACTCTCGGCAGACTGAGAGTATTTGGCTGCGTGGCCTATGCTCATATTAGGCAAGACAAGGTCGTCCTAGAGCTCTGAAATGCATGTTCATGGGATACCCTGAAGGAGTCAAAGCTTATAGACAATGGTGCCTAGAGCCAGGTAACATGAGGTGTATCACTAGTCGAGATGTAGTTTTCAATGAAGCTGAGATGGCTTTCAAGAAAACTGATGGTGCTGACGAAGAGTTGGAACAGGGAGAGAGATTCCTACTGAGGTGGAGCATGTTGATGCTGAATTGCGTATCCCAGATGAAGTCGAAGAAAAAGTAAAAGTTGCTGTCGAATTTAAGGAGACTGATAATAACTACCTGCTTGCAAGAGACAGATCGAGGAGAGTCATCAAGCCACCTCAGAGACTTGGGTATGCAGATCTTATAGCTTATGCCTTAATCTCTGCAAGTGAAGTTCTCGCCGAAGAACCTAGATACTATAAGGAATTTATGAGGATTCAAAACAAGACTAAATGGCTAAAGGCTATGGATGATGAGATGAAATCTCTTCATGATAACAACACATGAGAACTGATCAAGAAACCCGCTGGAGCCAAGTTTGTCAGCTGTAAATGGATTTTCAAAGTTAAGGAAAGAATCAAAGGAATAGTGTCGAAAAGATACAAGGCAAGATTGGTCGCAAGGGGTTTCAATCTGAAACAGGTCCTCCCAATATGATAAGTAATCAACCAACTAATTTTCTCATCAACATTTATCCCTCTTCATCAACCTTCTGGTTTTCAAACTATGTGTCTCCTTTCATGTGATAAATGGTTCAAGGAATATGCAGCAAACTAATCCTAATAAAGTTCATGATCAGATCTACATCGGGAATGGTAAAAGTTTGAATATACACTATTTATTCTAGATTATTTCCCTCTCATACACAACCACACATGAAATTTCTCTTTCATTATATTTTTCATGCACCATCCATTGCCAAAAACCTCATTAGTATGAGTCACTATGCTCGTGACAATAATGTTTATTTTTGTGTTTACTCTTGACAATTGTCTTGTGAAATCTTATGCTACTGAATTTTTCGAGGGTGTGCAGGATATGAAAACCACTATGAGTTTCCTCATGTCTCTATTACCACTCCCATGTGTACTAGCTATAATGCTAATTTTGTTTCCTCAAATAAAATCTCTTTTAGCATTGCTTTTTGTGGATCTATGTGCTTGCAAGTATGGAGCTAATGATTATGATTTGTTTATTGTCTTGGTGTTGACGACAATGTTGATGCGTGTTAAAGTTGATGGTGATAAATTTCTAATTCTCCGGTGATGGTGATTAACTTAAGATATATCAAGCCTCATAAAATAGAAGATTCAAATTTTCAGTGAAATGCTTATATGATATGTATATCTAGAAAATGAACTTCAAGCTTCAAAGTTGTGATAGAGAGAAAGTGTAAAAGCTCCTTTGATCGTGTCTGTTTGAATGAGCAAACTCATGTAAAAGTAGGAGAGTAACTCTTAAGCTAATAAGAAGACATACACATACACACTTAAAACTTTTGATGAGTCTCTCTTTATTTTCTAAAATCACCTTTAAACCTTTTTAAGGACTAGCTAATTGATTAAGGAATTGTCTGATCATTTCAAATTTGTTTTAAAACTAAATAATCAATTAGCTCTAATACTCTAATAGATTATTTTACTTTGTAATGCTCATAATTGATTGGAACAAGTATCTTAGCGATTAGTAACAACTAAATACCAAAATGTTCAATTTGTGGCTTGAACAATCTATTATTTAGGTGTAATAATCAATTATGTCTTTAATTTGCCATATGGATTATTTCCTTTTTTATCCATATTTTCTCCTATATAAATGAGGCATCTACTGATTCGAAAACACAAGAATTCAAAATTTTCACATTTCTTATTATTTTATTACTCTCTTCTTCTCTCTCTCTCTCTCTCTCTAATATTTTTCTTTCACCAAAAGTGTCATTAATGCCTTGGGAGTGGCAACTAGTTGTGAGGAAAGTTTTTGTATAAGTGTCGTGCCATGTTTGTTTATTTCAAGAATGTGATTCTCTTGAAGGTTCTTGTTTGGTTATAGAGATAAACTAATGAAAACATTTATTTGGCTTTATAACTCATCCCAGTAAAAGTTATGTTTATTTGTTGATATTAGTCTATAAAATCTCTACTCAATTCGTGAGCTTAGCCTATTGAAAACCTCTTGATTGGTTGGGGGATAAGCCAATGTAAATTTTCTTGATTCGCTTGTAACAAAAGGTTCGTGGACATAACCTGAAAAAACCTCAAGTCATTATTAAAACTCTCAAGAAAATCTCTTGGGAAAAGGGATAAACCAACATTTGACGAAACCTCTATAAATCACTATGTCATCTCTCTAACTTTATCTCTTTATATTATGTCATTTATTTTCTCAATTTTATTTATTTCCACTACATTTTTGTGTTATCTCAATACTAACACAATTATGGTTTTAAGTAAAGAATTATTTAAATTAATCATGAATTTTAAATACCACAATTCAACCTCCCCCCCCCCCCCCTCTGTTTTACTTGGAATCACTTGTTCAACAAATGACATCAGGAAATGAATTCAAGTTATTCATTGGAAAAACCCCCTCCTTTTAATGGAGAAGGGTATAGTTTGTGGAAAGAGAAGATGAAATTCTTCATCGTAGGCATGGATCACGGTATTTGGAAGGATGTGAAGGAAGGTTCATTTGTTCCTACACACAAATTTAAAGGTCCTGCAGTAAATAAACCTGAAATTAATTGGACCAAAAATGATAGGAAAAATGTGTAGTGCAGTTTGAGTTACTCACTACAAGACTACAAAAGAAATTTGGGACATCCTTCAAATTATCCATGAAGAAACTATTGAGATAAAGAGGGAAAGGTTTGTCACATTAACCCATGAGTATAAACTTTTCAGAATGAAACCTGAAAAGAACTGATATAGCTTACTTGCTTTGGATTATATATATATATATATATATATATATATATATATATATATATATATATATATATATATATATATATATATATATTCGTTATTAAAGTCATCCATCACTTTGATTCAATGGCAATCATACTAGGCTCATCGGTGTTTTTCACTAGTTTCTAATAATTTGCATTTATGCTCTAAGCTCTTTGCTATGTGTCAATAGACTACATTTAAACAATACCTTCAATTATGTCATTTTTTTAAAATTATACTATCTTTGGTCCTAAGAAAAAATTTATTTTTTAGATTTATTCAATAACTAATGTATTTAGACTATATTTTATCAAGATATATTGCTTATTCAATTAATTTAAAAAACAATTTTTTTCTTATAAATTATAAATAAGATCAAAGAAAATAATAAATTATTACTAATGTAGTGTCGTGTCCAATATTATATTTACGTCAGTATTTCATAGCTATTCAATAAAATAGGTACCTGTAACGTCGGTTTTTTGGTGACGCGACCACCTACCTTATTTGGGTGCTACTTTCTGATTTCTATATTTATCCTATAAAGCTTAAAAGAAAGAGGAAGATATCTTAAACTAACCCTGCGAGCAAGTGTTTTTTAACAAATGCTAAGAGATCGGGGAACGGGGTTTGGTTATATAAAGGGAAGCTATTAACACCTAGAGTATCTATAGTAATCTATAGGAACCTTCGTTTGCATGTATTTCTGCTATTTGAAATGCTTTCTTGTGTTTATCTGTTATTGATTGGGAAAGTTTCTCCATTGGGAGGGTTAAAAGAATGTTTTTGTTGTTTTCGGGTTTTCTATTGTTTTTGGGAAGGTACTTGACCTAAGATTTTTGATTTGTGTGCCCGCTAAGATTTCGCAATCTTATGCCTACGTATTCCCGTAAAGAGATTTGGGAAATCAGAGCAATCGTAGTTCCTCCTATTCTATGGGAGGAAAATTTGGTGTCTTGTCCAATGCCCAAGATTGAAGTTATCATAATGTTTGTGTCTTGTTTAAAGCCCAAGATTGAACCTAAAAGTTTGACTGAGAGAGAGAATTTGCCATCTCTAAAGGGAGATATCTCACCTATACATCACAAAATGTTGAGTGTTTGGTTATAAGGGAAAATACTTTAACTGAGATGTGTGAAATCCATCAATGCCATAATTTTCTTTAAGAGAGATGTCATAAAGGAAGAAGCTTTAACTCAGTGTAGAGCAATGCCACTTTTTCCTTATGAGTCTTTCATTCTAAGAGAGGGAGATTGGCTTGGATGTGTGGAATCCATAGGCTTACCACTTACAGTTGTTAGATGAAAGAGGAATTTTGACCATGATAAAGGAGGGACTCCAACTTGGATTTTGAATCAACAAGTGTGTTACTTATAGCAATTTATCTGGGAAAAAAGTGTGATAATTTGTTTGGATAGGTGATGTATAGAAGAAATATCCTCCTACAAAGTGGACTTAAGGTCTCATCAGTGGGGATGATGGATTTTGTGTGCCTTGATCAAAGCCCATGGTTGAAGCTAAAGGAAACTGATTCTACTGGGGATTGACTCTATTGGAGATTTTTTATTTAAGTATCTTGTTTGAAGCCCAAGATGATGAAGCTGGAGAGTTAGAGTATAGATTTAAAGAAAACTAACTCAACTGGGGAGTATGATGTATGTCTTGTACAAAGCCCAAGATTGAGGCTAACTGGTTAAATCATTATATGAAGCCTAAGAGGAGGCTGACTCTTGCTGAGGATTTATCCAAATCCAGAATGTCTAAATTGTATTGGGGAGTCCAAAAGGGAAACTAACTCTTGCTGGTGATTTGAGCAGAGTTAATTTACCATATGTCATGAGGCTCTGATTCTTTTGAGGATTTATTGATGGTAAATTGACCCTAGCTGGGGATTTTTAAGGTGAAAGTTAAGCCTTGTTGGGGGTCAGGGGGGTTTAAAGATGAGTTTGAAAACCTTGGAAGTTTTAACTCTTCTGGGAATTGATGTATTGGTAAAGATGATTAGGATTTATCCTATGCTTTTAGGAGGCCTGAGAGTCCTTGTGTTAAGTCCAAGAGGAGGCTATGAGGGTGAGACTTTCCAAGTCTACTTGTATGAAGCTCAAGAGGAGGCTGAGACTATCTAAGTCTCTTAAGAAGAGGTAGACTCTGGATGGAGAGAGATCATTGTATGATGCCCAAGATGAGGTTGAGGGTTCTAGAGATGAAGATCAACCCTTAAATAATTGGATGTTCTAGAGGTTTGACTTTCCTGGGGACTGAACTTAGTCGAGATGTCTAAATTATATCCTATGCTTTTAGGAAAACTTTGGATCCTTGTACTAAGCCCAAGAGGAGGCTATGGGGTACTTTTAAGAAGCCTATTGGTCCTTGTACTAAGCCCATGAGGAGGCTATGGGGAACTTTTAAGAAGCTTGTGGGTCCAAGCCTAAGAAGAGTTCAAGAAAAGTTTCACCGGGAATAATCCTTTCTTTGTTGAACAGTTCTAAGGTTTCAAGAAATTCAAAAGAGGTTTCACCGGGAATTAATCCTCTATGGGGAAATGAATTTCTTATATATATGTTTCTAAGTTTTGACAATCTTGAGAAAAGTTTCACCGAGAATAATGCCTTTCTCTGTTCCATATTGAATAAATCCCAAGAGGAGGCAGACTGTATTGAGGGAAGTTTCCTATGAGGGAACTAGTTTTTGACTAAGTTAGAAGTAACCTTTTGTTTGACCTAAATGTAGACCTACATGCTGGGAAAAGCCCTAGACAGATTATGCACAAGTATATACAAATAAGAGAATTAACATGTATATATGCATTGAATGGAAAGAGGTGTTGGGTCTTACACTCTGAAAAGAGGCCCAAGTGTATTGTGATTGATTATATGATTTCAACTGTATGATTAGGGTTTTGAGAAATTGAAGAAAGTTTTGAGAACGCTCTGAGTTTGAATTTGAATTAAAAGAAAGTTGTTTAAAAATAAAAGAATGTTTAGGGCTTATAACTCAAAGAGAGGCCCAAGTGGTCTAAGAGCAGTTTCACCGGGAATAATGCTCCTCTTAGTACCAGTTAAAAACAGACAGATGATTTTGAAAACAGAGGTATGGAGCTTAAAACTCAAAGAGAGGCCCATGGAGGATGTTTATTGTTTAAAACAAAGTTTATGTTCAAAAGATTGGGGCTTATACTCAAAGAGAGGCCCAGATAACTTATTTTGAAAACAATGATCGCACTGCGATATCGAAAGACATTGTGGGACTTATACTATAGCAGAGGCCCAAAATTGTTTATGTACATAGGAGGGTTGGGTCTTACACTCTATTAGAGGCCCAAAAATGATTATTGAAAGAAAGAAGTGGGGCTTATACTCAAGGAGAGGCCCAGATAAAAAAAATAGCAGATGCACCGTCGTTTTGAAAATCGCACCGGGACTTATAATATGACAGAGGCCCAGGAGTTATTTATTTACGAAAGAGGTTGGGTCTTACACTCTATTAGATGCCAAAAAACGTTTCAAATGAAGTTTGAAAAATTAAAATCAAGGAAAAACCTTAATTTTAATTAAAAATACATTTTTTTCAAAGAAATTTAAATAAAAAATTATATAAAATACCAAATATATTTAATAAGCAAGTTGTGAACTTTGAAATTTTTTTGAATATAGATGTTTTAATCCACAAGATGATTTGAAGTTCAATTGGTTTTGAAAAATCAATAGAAATAAATTATTTAAAAATGTTTAAAACAATTAAAAAGAAATTCTTTGAAAAATTCAAAAAAAATAAAATATAAAATTGGCTTAATAACCTTTTTAGTCCCTTAGGTATGCCTCTATGTCCATTTTGGTCCTTTTTCTTTTAAAAGTTCCAAATTTGTCCCTTATGTTGTCTAACATAATCAAAGTAGTCCTTTCCGTCAAATATTGGCAAACGGTGTTAGTTGAGGTGACGTGTCAGCTGAGGTGGCGAAAGAAAGGACTACGTGGCAGAATTATTTTTCCTTAATTTTAATTAATTTTTTTAGAAAATTTATTTAAATTAATTTTCACAAATTTTAATATAAAATATTTGGGCTTAAAGCCCATACTCTTAACAACAACCCAATAGTCAAGTTTAATTATTATTGTATGAAAAAACAATATAAACACTCAGATTTGTTGTTGAATATTCAATGTGGGACTTCCTAAACCTCATGAAAGCTTCATAGAAAGCCCATATTCTTTTTCACCATGTTTTCTGCTTCTTCCTTCAAATGTTGTAATAATATATGACAATTTCATTCAAACTTCAAATCTCTTATTATGTTCAAATTAAGAGTCTAGAAACGTTTGGGAGATAAAGTTGCAAGTGTGCAGATTTTAAACAGATTGAGCTCTTCGCCAATGCACTTGAAGTCATATTTTACTTATGGTTTAATTCCTGAGCCATGGGATACATGAGACAGGCATTCACCTAATATAATGGAGATAAAGGTGCTAGACAAGAAGAAAGTGAGAACAGCCAAACTCTACTACCTGCGGGATAAAATTAATGCACTTAGATAAATACACTTATACTCTGTATCTTCATTTGCATCAATCTTTATTCTGTTGGAAATTTTGCATTTAATAATTGATCATGAATGCTGGATCAGATACTGTAGAAGTGGGCCACCAAGTACGCCTGAGATGCTGGTCAGATGAAGAGGGGGAGGGGGTGTACCTGCAAGGCACTCCGACGCTCAAGTAAGAAAGGGTAAGAGAAAAGGGGCAAGTACAAAGTGTTAGTTCGTAGGGTGAATATTTGATACCTGACCCTCTCAAGTGAAAGGGTTTATATAGAGCCCCCAGCGCATGGCCAACGGTCCTATTTTCGGGGCGAAATAACCGTTTTCCCGAAGAATATGTAACTACCCCAACTAGCCGTTATGTCGGGCAGGGTGCCCAAAACTAGCCGTTATGTCAGGCATAAGCATAGTTTCGGGCACATGCCCTTAGCTGCTCGGGGAGTGAAGAAGTCGTGCGTAACGGGCAGCGTTTCTAGGGAGGAACGATGCAGTCATTGCCCGGTTGAAGGGGCAGAAAGGGTACTTTTGCCCCAATGTGGATTGGACCTAGGCAATTGGGTCGTTCAGGGAGCAAAAGTGAATTAGGCCATTTCTAGCCATCGATCCAGTCCAGAACAGGAGCCCCCCAAGTCAGTCGTTACTCCCGAGCATGGGAGTGATGACTTAAGGACAGCCCGATAATCCGGGGAGCTAGCGTGAAATCGTCATTTGGAGACGAGGAGGATTGTCTTGTGGTGTCCGTGACCCCTGGTGTCCATGGCATTCATGATCGTGACTGTGTTGCACGTCGTCCGGGGAGGCTAACAATTAGTCAGAATGAGAAACGTTGGGGCGCCACGTGTGCCTAGAGCTCTGTGTAGCAGTTACTAGGCAATGGTGGCTAGTTAATAACCATCATAACCTACGAGCGTGTGTCCGCAGGTGCCCCTTTGTATAAAAGGGGGAAACTCGTTCCATTTGGAACTTTTCACTCTGATTTCTCTTCGTCTCTTTCAACATTCCTGCCCGTCACCGTCGTCTGCTATTCCGACCACCGCACCAAGCTTCGAGCAACTGCTTTTTGTCTTCCTAAATCAAGTAAGTTTTCGATTCTGTGCTTGTTTTCGCTCTTTTTGGTGGTCAATGGTAGATTGCATGTGGTTAAGGCTAGGTTTAGAGGATGAAATAGGCTGATTTCCGGTGATTTTTGGTGGTGGGTGGTGTCATACCCCAAATTTTGACCACAAAGATGTCCCATCATTGTGTCAATCATCATCACAATATGGATGAACCATCATGCCTCATCAAATGCCTCAAGGGTTGTTGAGCATTCACTACAATCAAAATTAGGGTTTTAAGCCCTCTCAGAGCCTTAGACAAAGGATCAATCAAGGAATGACATGATCTTCAACTTGTCTAAACCTCTCAAACATCCACAATGGACCAAAAGGACTCCCACTTTAAGGATTAAGCACAAAGCTGCTCCCTTCTAGGTGGATCAAGCCTCAAGATCGCCAGTGTCACCAAATTTGGGTTTTGATCGACCAGGGCCTCCAGATGGAAATTTTCATCTGGGCACAAGCCAATGATCCAAAACATAACCTAATATACCCCATGGAACCTCATGGACCCTATCATCAAGTCAATTTGACCTCAGGGGATGCATACATCAAAAATCAGGAATTAGGGTTTCTTGACCTAATTCACCCCTAAGTTGACTTTTAGGGCAAATCAAGAGCCAAGACCTCAAGACATGATTTTAGGGTCTCTAATGAACTATATTGATCCATTTGGAACAATGGATTAATCCAAGAAGCTTGAGCAACAAGTCTCAATTTCATCTGCACCACAATTAGGGTTTTAAGGGAAAAGTCAACTGTAACTTTGACTTTTGACCAAGACATGTTCCTAAACCCTAGGACATACCTCAATACACCCTATGACACCCTTGTAACATGTCCATCAAGTTTGATTTAGGTCAAGGACAGGATTTCCTGAAGAATTGCACAGTTTGGAATTCATCTGATAAAAAGTCAACTGTGCACAAAAGTCAACTTTGACTTTTTGAGATTTTTCACCAAATTGGATTTTTGACCCTAAAATGATGTTTATGTATGATTTGAATCATCATTCATCAAGAAAAATCAAGAAAAGTTGGATAACTTGTAAAAGGGGTAACCATAAAAACTTAGAAAATTTTCTAAGTTAAAAATAAAGTGACAAAGGTACCAACTTTGAAGGACCATAACTCCTAAACCACAAGGCCATTTTTTTCCATCCAAAGCTTGATTTATAGATCTCATTACCCTCTACAAAAACTTCAACTAGGCCTAACTCCAATTCATTATGGATTTTGAGTTATGAGTGAGCCAAAGTGGCTGAAAACATGAAAATGTACCATTTTCCAACACTTAGAAAAATTCTGTCCAAGACAGATTTTGTTGAAACACCAAAACTTGTGGGATTTTTTTACACAGTTGCAAGCTGAATCAAGTCCAAAGTTAAACATCAATTTTGTTGCATATGTTGCCAAGAATTCAAAGAACTCAACAGCATGAATTGATTCAACTTGAGCCAAGAAAAATCCTTGCCCAAAGTCATGCTGCTGCAAGCTGTTTTGGAAAAATCAGTTTGCATGTTTGCTTGCCACACACGATTTTGAGCCAAAGACTAAGGATCACTATGCCACCTGTGTTCAAACCAATCACAATGCAACTGATCCAACTGATAAATCTGAGTCAAAAGACCAAGGAATCTTCCAACTTGAAGTTCATCCACTTTGGCATATTTTGCCTTGAATTCAAAGTGCATTAATGTGGAATAGTGCATTATCAAGGTAGCTACCCTACTCAGTCAATTTCTATGATTAAACAACAATAAAAACATCTGAGGAATGTGGTTTTGGTCAAGGCATAGCCCTGCTCTTGGGAATGGCTAGCTTGCCTTGCTTTAGAAGAAATCTTCCAAGCCAATCCATGCAAATGTGATCTGATCCAGCAGCCATTCACTATTCCTCCAAAACAAAAGTCGATCACCTATAAATAGAGGTCCCAATGGATCATTCAACTCACACCAAAGCCAGTTACAGCACTGCTTTCTCTCATTCTTTCTTAAACCTCAAGTTTTCTTGTTTTTGAGTAACCACTATCGGGTTTTGAGTTGCAGCCACAATCAATCCATTCCAATTGCTCAAACACATCACATATGATGTATTTGAGGTGTCCAAACACTTAAACACCAACTGTAACACCCCAGGCTCAAAATCACTCTTCAACCAAGCCATTATGCTTCAATTTTGCAGGTGGAGGTCTCTAGCTTGATCCAGAAGGTTTCAGAGTGTTCCAAAGCTTGCAACACACTCCATAACATCCATTGAAGCTGTAGGGATCATCAATTCACGACTGGAACACCATCTGGGCAAAGTTCCATTTCATCTTGCATCAAGGTGAGCTTCAAACTCAAACTCCATGATCCATGCATATTTCCTCGCATGATATTTTTGCCATTTGCTTGCCATCATGTGTTGATTGTTTTACCTCAAAAAATTGGATCATAGACCTCATAACCATGCCTGCACGATTGCTTTTGCAAATTAGGGTTCATCTGTGTTCATTATGATTATTTTACTACACACTGAAAATGAATAAAATTGGGTATTGCCATCTTATTCCTTGTGAAAAAACGCACGAGTTTGGTGTTTGAATCATGTCCAATGGTTGAGAGATGAGTGAGATATGGTGCTTCACGCACGAGCTCGAGGAAGAAGATGGCCATGGCGCCATTCTTCAGAAAATCCAACAAGTTTGATATATATTTTTCACTTGCCATGTTATTAATGAATTGGCATTGCGCCCCAGCGGTTCATCAGCTGGTTTTGTGAGTATTGGCAAGCGAGAGGTCTGGGGTTCGAATCCCCCTCGCCCCAGACTTCTTTTTACCACTTTTTCATTTTGTTATTTTTCATGTTATTATTTTTAATGATTTGAAAAATTAATAACTCCTTCAATTTTTATCATTTTTGATTGGTTCTTTTTTTAATAATTCACAAAAATGTTAAAACATTTGATTTTCCCAAAAAATCCCAAAAATATTATTTATTTTATATAATTGATATTTTTGCAAAGAATTAATATTTTAATTGTTATTGACATTTTAAATATTTTTTCTACATTGATTTTGCAACTTTTAATGCTTTCTAATTATTTTGTAGGTCAATACTTAATTTTTGAAGCATTAATCCAAGATCATAATTTGTTTTCCATATGTAAAACAATTTTGATCATATTTAATTGAATTTTTATTCAATTAAATACATTTTTGAAAACAAATTAGGGTTTTTGGATTAATTCAACCCTCATAAGTCATTTTCAAAACTCTTTGGGCCTCTTGAGAGAGTTTAAGACCCATCCCCTTGTACAGAAAACCTTTTGGGCCTCATTCGTTGTATAAGTCCCTCTGTACATTTTCAAATAAACGGCGCGATCGTCGCCTTTTCAAAACAACCTTGGGCCTACCCTCGAGTAGTAAGACCCATTTCTTTTCTTTAAAATTCTTTGGGCCTCTAATAGAGTGTAAGACCCAATCCTTTTTTGACCAAATCATTTTGGGCCTCAATGTATTGTATAAGTCCCGATAGCGTCAAAAAACAAACGGCGCGATCGTCGCCTTTTGAAAAATAACCCTGGGCCTCTCCTCGAGCTATAAGACCCATTCAAAATTTTTTGGGCCTCTAATAGAGTGTAAGACCCAATCCTCTTTTAACCAAATCAATTTTGGGCCTACCCTCGTGTTATAAGCCCCACTCTTTTTCTTTAAACCTTTTGGGCCTCTAATAGAGTGTAAGACCCAACCCTTTGTAAATTCAAAACTTTTTGGGCCTCTATTAGAGTGTAAGACCCAACCCCTTTTGTACAGAAGACCTCTTTGGGCCTCAGTCACTTGTATAAGTCCCTCTGTACAAAAACAACAGTGCGCTCACTGATAAAACCCTGGGCCTCTCCTTGAGCTGTAAGCCCCAAATCTTTCTTTTTCAAAGCATTTTCTCCTTTGATTTCGAATATACTGTTGTTTTCAATCTTTCTTTGTTGAACAACTAACCAAACAACATGGAAGCTCTACAACCGAGTAAGTGGTTATTGCTTTCATTTACTGCTTTCATATACATATAACTGTATTATGGGGCTGTTTCACCGTAAGTCTTCTTTCATAAACTCATATCAACTGTGTAATAATAGTATAGATATTTCGAGTTTCCCCGGCAACTACGTCTAGAACCAGGTGACGCCATTTCGTTTATTCGTTGAAATAGACAGCTAGATCCCCAATAGGATCACCAGATACAGTCTTCTCTTCGGCTGTCCTCATTAGGAATTGTCAAGAAACTCTACTCCCAAAGATGAATGTCTTCTCCGTGAACGGCATCTTTGAGTTTCTTCCAAATTCTCGAACTTTCCTGACTTGACCTATTCCTTGTGAATAGCTTGCCTTGAATTTCTCGAGGTTTGGGGACCCACGGGCTTCTTAAAAGTATCGACCTCCTCTTGGGCATTATACAAGGACCCACGGGCTTCTTAAAAGCAACCCCGCCTCCTATTAGGCTTAGTACAAGGACCCTACGGCTTCTTAGAAGTATTCACAGCCTCCTCTTAGGCTTCGTATAATGATCTCTTCCTACGGGAATGATAGCCTCCACTCGGGCTTCGTACAAGGACCCCTCGGCTTCTTAAACGTTTCCATCCTCCTCTTGGGCTTCGTACAAATTATCCCGACGACCTCCTAGAGGTATAGGAATAGAACTTAGTCATCTGGATAGAGCAGTACTTTCATAGAGTCTACTACAGTTTCTCAAAACATGGTATAAAAGATGGAACTCTAGATTTGGACAGTCTAATCTCCTTGAGTTTCAAAGACATTCTCAAGCACCCTTCAAAAAATAGGAAGGAAACCCGCAGACTCGGACAGTCTCAATACCCTTCGGATTTCCCGCTTCCTTAAAGAACAGGAATAACCCGGATCCTTGAATCGAATCCATGAGTACAGTGTTGCTCATATAAGAACTGATCTTCTCTTTCAAAATCAGTATATTGGACCTGTCACTCAACTGAAACAATCATCTTAGCCTCCTCTTGGGCTTGGTACAATGATTCTCCCCAGCGGAGTCAAACAAACATTTAGCCTCTCTCTCGGGCTTTGTACGAGACACATAAGAGACTCACTCGTTGAGTCTGTTACCTCTTCAACCTCCATCTCGGGCTTCGTACGAGATACCAAAAGACTTCATCGTCAAGTCAAAACCTTTTAGCCTCCTTCTCGGGCTTTGTGCGAGACACATGATAGCCTCCTCTTAGGCTTTATATAAGAAAACCACTGGTTGATCCAATCAACCTTTTAGCATCAAAGTTGTGCCTTATTCACAGTACACAAACATCAATAACTCCTTCCCCTTCATCTAATCGCTGTAAGCGGCAAGCCTCTGGATCATCTACATCCATGCCACTGTCCCTCTTTTAGCATGAGAAATTCCTAAGGAAAGATGGCATTGCTCTACACTGAGGTAAAGTCTTCTCCTTCAGGTTAAAATCCCCTATAAAGGAAATTATGGCATTGCTAGGATCCGCGTATCCCGGTTAAAGTATTTCTCCTTTATAACCAGTCACCCAACAGTTGTGACAGACACACCCTTCTTTAGAGATGACAAATTCTCTCTAAAGTTGAGACTTTTTAGCTTCATATCTTGGGCTTTGAACAAGATACAAATCACCTTCAGCTTCACATCTTGGGCTTTGAACAAGATACAAATCACCTTTCGCTTCACGTCTTGGGCTTTGAACAAGACACCAAAACACCCATTTCCTCCCATAGAATAGGAGGAACTACGAACGCTCTGATTTCCCTGTTTCGGTAAACGGGAATACATAGGCATAAGATCGAAAGAAAATATCTTAGCGAGCACACTAAACAAAAACCCAAAATCCCATATCCCATCAATCAAAAAGCAGTAATTCAAAAGCATCAGTCCTAACATCCTAATCCTTGTTCCCCGCTAGAAAGTCCTAGAGGGAAAGAAAACCGTATTGGTGAAAATACAAATAACTAGTACAAAGGCCCCCCACATTGATAGCATTCGTAACCTAACAGACCGCTGTTTAAACTCAGTATGCAAAGCAGGGTTAATTGGAGACATCTATTTCCCTTCCTTATTCAGCTCACAATAGGATAAAAAATGAATCGACCTGTAGTTTTAAGCTCAAACCGCAAAGAGCGACCAGCACTTAAGAACCGCGTCCAAAATCGCTCGCTACAGAAAAATGGCGCCCACCGTGGGGCCTAATTCTGATTTCCTTTTTTACCTCTTGTGTGAATACCACAGATTGGGGCTTCCGCCGGGGAACCCATTTTCTGTTAGGAACTTAGGATTCTTAGCTTTAAAGGTCTAGGATGTTTAGGACAAATATATATACTGCTTTTCCTAATTGAATATGTGTTTATTTTTCTGCTAATGGGAATGTGGGTGATGCCGTATGTGGAAAGATTGAGTATACACTTAAGATAAGTGATGGCGACGGGGTCGACCATCAACCTCAGTGGAGGCTGACCAACGCAACCCATTCACTCTTCTAGCCAATGGGCCGGTTGTTAAGTCTGAGAAGCTGAGGAGCCAAACCCTTTCGTAGTGCAGAAGCTATCAGAAATAGTTGTTACGCGATACTACCCTCATTTGAGGCTGGTGATCTATTCTCGGTGAATGGCACTTACTCTAAGATTGCTCTACAACTCGCTGGCGATCCGCTTGTTGTTTTGCTTTCCTGGGAGGAGCTGATGATAATGAGTACAGGTACAAAAATCACCCTAGTATAAACCCTTGGGGATGGGTAGAGCCTTGACTTCATGACAATGACCCTTTGACCCCATGTTTTTTCTATGTTTTTGTGTGCTGCATTCATGCATTCATTTAATAAAACATTAAAACATTCAAAAAACTTTTCTTCTAGTCTCTCCGTTTTTCAAATTAAACTAAGACTGTGATTGCAAATATCAGAGAAGAGGATTACACTAATGGATTTCGATAGAAGGAGAACTCATAAGTACACCTTCAAGGTTCCAAAGCTAGAGGATTTGAGAAGGTTAGCAAGGATGATCACTAACCCTGAGTCTTTCAGAGCCAAACACGGAGGTCTGTTGCCTCTGTTAAGAGTCCATGTGATTGAGGGAATCATGGATGTGCTCATTCAGTTCTACGATCCGGTTTATCACTGTTTCACATTTCCGGATTACCAGCTCGCACCAACACTGGATGAGTATTCTCATCTGATCGATCTACACATTATGGATCGAGCTCCATTTTCTGGACTGGAAGAAATTCCAAAGAATCAGACCATTGCGAGAGCAATTCATTTGGACGAGTTTGAGTTCAGGACTCACCTAACCACTAAGGGTGGCATCCAAGGTTTGCCAGCCCAGTTCTTGACGAAGAAAGCCCTGTATTTTGCCAGTATAGGAAACGTGACTGCTTTTGAAAGCATCTTTGTCTTGCTCACCTACGGGTTATTTTTGTTTCCCAACATCAATAACTTCGTCGATATCAACGCCATTAAGGTTTTTCTCATTGGAAATCATGTGCCGACTTTGCTCGCAGATGCGTATCATTCTGTACACTTAGGAAATTTGTACAGTGGAGGGGAGATCACATGCTGTGTACCTTTTCTTTACAAATGGTTCATCTCTCACTTGCCCAAGTCTGCTGTTTTTTGGGATTGCAAGAGTGCCTTACGTTGGTCGCAGAAGATCATGTCTCTTACCAACTCTGATATAGACTGGTGTAATAAGATTTATGAGGGAATCAGGATCATTGATCATTGTGGAAACTTCCCCAACGTACCCCTCATAGGAACTAAAGGAGGAATCAACTACCATCCGGTTTTGGTCCGCCGTCAATTTGGATACCCAATGAGACACGTCCCACTGGGTGTTCATCTGGAAGGTCTTTTCTTCAAAGAAGGAGAAAACGACAGAGCACTAAAGATGGAAATAGTGCATGCTTGGAAACATGTTCATAAGAAAGGACGAGAGTCTCTAGGAAAACTGGATTGTGTCTCGGTGGAGCCTTATCTCCACTGGGTACAAACTAGAGCTCTCAAGCTAAAGATGCCTTATCCTCGTTACGGAATTCTTCCGCCGAGGGAATCTGTCATATACTTCATGACTGAGACTGAAAAGCTTCAGGTTACTCTCAACAAAGGTCAGAAGGAGAGAAGGTCTTGGAAGAACAAGTACCGCACCCTCGACATAGAGTGCATCAAAATACAGCAATTACTAAAGGAAAAAGATGCTCTGATTGAAATTTTGGAGCAACATGCTGTAGAGAATCAAGATGACCAAAGGAATTTGCTCACTCCTTTCACTTGGCAAAGGAATGACAACCCGACAATGGCCCAAGAGCCCCGGTCAAAGAAAAGGAAAGTACCAGAGTCAGCACTCGATTTCTCTTCAAAGAGGACTCGGGACCCATTAGCTTAGGTTTCTGTTTCTGCACCTTGTAATCTACTGCATTTCCATCCTTTGAATTCAATAAAAAGGGGTTTCCCCACTGTTTGATATTTGCAATCTAATTGTCGAAGTTTATTTTGATTAAACCAAAAGAACAATTAATATAATCATTGTATTTATCATTCTCACATCGCGTATTCTTCTTCCTTATGAATCTCACGTTTGTGTCTCGATTCTAGAGTCAAACTGTCTCATTCGTATAATACTCGGGCCAATCGTCAGAAAAAGATGGATGATCTTGAGGAAGAAAACAGAGAGTTGAAAGAAGAGATCGACGCTCTGAGAGAGGATCTGAGAAAGCTTCGTAATGACATGCAAGCCATGGCAGAAGCTCAGCTACAAAGAACTGTGATCTCCGAGATCACCTCAACGCCCATCATAGAGAAGTATGATCCTAGGTATCAAATACCGAAAGATCGTCCTTGGGGCATGCCTGTTAACTATATCCCGGAAGGATATGTTCCGCCGATCACTGAAGACCAGGGAATCACAACAGAAGCCGCTGGGCCTGAAGGTTACAAACTTCAGGAAAGCGAAGATTCCAGGGGCATACTGAAGACTCCTGAAGGTTACAAACTTCGGGAAACGCCAAGACTCACCACCGTAGTCACGGTACCACCTCATGTGGTGCACACTGTCCCGGAAGGACAGATTCCACCAATACCTTCTGGTAAAAAGGAAACTATGTTTGACCGAATGGATGAATTCCAGGAGCAGTTCCTGGAAATGCAGAAGGAACTGCAGGCCATTCGCGGTCAGGATCTATTTGGAAAGGACGCCGCAGATCTCTGCTTAGTCCCCAATGTAAAAGTCCCGCACAAGTTCCAAGTGCCCGACTTTGAAAAGTACAAGGGTAACTCTTGGCCTCAGAGCCATCTGGTGATGTTCGCTCGGCGGATGTCAGCTCAGACGGAGAATCAGGACCTGCTGATTCACTACTTTCAGGATAGTTTAACCGGTGCCGCACTCAAATGGTACATGGGTTTAAACCGTACTACGATCAGCACATTCAGAGATCTTGGTACTGCCTTCGTCCAAAAATACAAATACAATTTAGACATGGCACCCGACAGAGATCAACTCAGATCAATGTCGCAAATGGACAGGGAAACCTTTAAGGAGTATGCTCAAAGGTGGCGTGAAATTGCCGCTCAAATTTGTCCACCTCTTGAGGAAAAAGAGATGACAAAGATCTTCTTAAAGACCTTAAGCTCGTTCTACTACGACCAAATGGTTGCCAGTGCGCCCAGTGATTTCACCGAAATGGTCGGCATGGGTGTACGTCTTGAGGAAGCCGTCCGAGAAGGACATTTGGTAAAAGACACTGGATCGACGAGCGGTACTAAAAAATACGGTAGTGCTTTCCCTAAGAAAAAAGAGCAAGATATTGGGAATATCTCTCTGGGAAAGCAAAGGCGACGTTATCAGCCGGTGGCAGCTGTAATTCCTGCTATCAGCCCTGCGCCTATTCCTACGTATCAACCTCAGATCGCGCAGATCTAACCTAATCAGCAAAGGACACAACAGCCTCTTCAGCAGGCTCATCCTCCATATAACAACAATCGTACAACACGACCATCAGGGTTTGATCCTATACCCGTGACGTACGCAGAACTGTTTCCATTACTACTGGCTAAGGGGCACATTCGGACTAAGTCTCCTCTTACAGTACCAGAAAATCCGCCTTTTTGGTTTAAGGTGGATCAGACGTGCCCTTATCATCAAGGAGGATCGGGGCATAACATAGAAACTTGCCTCAATTTCAAGTCCGATGTGCAAAAGCTTGTTAGGAGCGGGCTCTTATCTTTTAAAGATACGAATCCCAATGTTCTCACAAACCCGCTGCCTCAACACGAGAAAGCTATAGTCAATCTGATTGAGAAAGAATTTAACAATGTCTACCAAATTCATGATGTACTCTTGTTAAAAACCAATCTGGTTAAGATGCATTGTAGACATAGTGGATATGGCCATGTGCCACCTCATAACTATCATCAGTGTGATATCTGCTCTAAAGACAACCAAGGATGTTCTGTGGTGCAAACAGCTCTACAGGAACAAATGGATCTCGGATGGATCCAAGAGCACCGAGTTCGTAGAGTTAACACGGTCTACACAAACTCTAACATCATTCAGAACCACGACATCCGTGCATTGAATGTTAACTTGGTGGCAATGCACTCAAGGCAAAGCCAGTATCATAATCTGCCGCGACACGATTACAATTCCTGTCTGACTTGCTCGATAAACAAACAGGGATGCTCTTTCATACAGGAGGCCCTCCAGCGTCAGATGGATCTTGGATGGCTCCAAGACTACCAAGATAGGAACCCTTATCAGATCAACATGGTTCAAATCTTTGTTATTCGCGTGATGAATACCAACCTGGTAGAGTTACATGCTGAGCAGGTCCGGCTCAGATTCTTAATATCACATGACTATCAGAACTGCAAAGCAGGTTGCGAAAACGATCGAGGTTGTACCTTTGTCCAGGAGGCACTTCACCACTTGTTAAATCACTGGTGGATGCCAATTTATATTGATGAAGATACTCAACAGATTAGTATCAATAACAGAAACCCCACTCGGCATAAGAGTCAGGATGTCCAATCTGTGGAAGCTAACCTAGTGAGGTTACATTGTATTCAAAGTGGGCGTGGCCAGGTGCCACTACACAATTATGACAGTTGTAGCGTCTGTTCGGAAAATAACCAAGGGTGTTACCTTGTGAGGGCAACTCTTCAAGGTCAGGTGGATCGTGGAGAGATTCGTCCATATTCGGGTTCTGGACCCATCGACTGGACACCGAACTACCTTCCCAATCAAATTGAGGATGTTGTCACCATCTCTCGTCATCACTATACCAGGGATGTTTTTGCCATCATCCCTTTACTTAACAAATATAAAGTTCCCAACCGGGAACGGATCGAGATTACTTACGATGGTCAGAAAAATCAGAAGGCTCCCATAGTCATCTATCTACCGGGACCACTACCGTATGAATCAGCTAAGGCGATCCCTTACAAATATGATGCAACAACAATTGAGAATGGAAAGGAAATTCCATTACCCTCCATCGTGAACATTGCAGACATCAGTCGAGTAACACGGAGTGGTAAAATCTTCAACCGAGGAGTTGGAGAACTTAACAAAGAAAAGGAACTTCAGACAGAGGCTCCCGATGCACCAGTCGGTCAATTCAGTAATCCCGACCTTTCGAAAAATAATGATGAGATGCTGAAGCTCATCCAAAGGAGTGAATACAACATTGTTGATCAACTGTTACAAACTCCTTCGAAGATCTCGGTATTATCACTATTACTCAGTTCCGAAGCCCACAGGGAGGTTCTACAGAAAGTCTTGGAACAAGCCTTTGTGGAACAAGATGTAACAATCAGACAGTTCGATAGCATTGTCTCTAACATCACTTCCTGCAATAATTTGGGATTTAGTGATGAGGAATTACCTGAAGAGGGTCGTCGTCATAACATGGCACTCAATATCACAGTTAACTGCCAGGGCGATGCTTTAGCCAGCGTACTGGTAGACATAGGGTCAGCCCTGAATGTTATGCCGAAGTCTACTTTGTTGCAGTTATCATTCAAAGGCTCTCCGATGAGAGTCAGCGAAGTCGTCGTCAAAGCATTCGACGGATCCAAAAAAACGGTTATCGGTGAAGTTGATCTTCCCATAACTATTGGACCTCACACTTTTCAAGTCACTTTCCAGGTCATGGATATCCGGCCAACGTACAGTTGTTTATTAGGAAGACCTTGGGTACATCAGGCTGGAGCGGTCACGTCAACCCTCCACCAAAAGCTAAAGTTCGTCAAGAACGATCAACTTGTCACAGTTTGTGGGGAACAAGCCTTGCTTGTATGCAGCTTGTCATCATCTACATGTGTAGAACTCGAGGAGGTTATTGGAACGCAGTTCCAAGCATTATCGGTTGGCAAGAACGATCATTTCAAAGGAGGAACCTCGATTTCCTCATACAAAGATGCTATCAAAGCGGCCGAGAGTACCGATATAACAGGATGGGGACAGCTTGTCATTCCTATTGATAATAAAACAAAGAAGGGCCTTGGTTTTTATGCAACCTGTACCCAGGCAGCTGCCAATGATGAAAGTCTTCATCCCCTTCAAAACTTCTTCCACAGTGGAGGTTTCCTTCACCCAGTGTCTCAGACAGTTCATGCTATCAATGAGGAAGATCCCTCTGACCCAGATGAAGAATGGAAGTCCTACCTTAATGAGGACGGTTTTATGTCTCAGGAAGAGGTGCCTATGCCTTTTTGCTTTCCTACAGAAAGTCTGAGATTTATACCAAGATCAGATGTCGAAATGATCTACGGAGATTGTGATCCGGAAGGATGCTGTGCTCCGCCAAATTCATTAGAGGAGGACACTCTGATGAAAGACAATTTTGACTACAACTACTATGGCCCAATGGATGGTCTGCCAATGTGGCAACCTTATCCTGGAAACTTGGGGCAAGAGAGTCAACCGAACAATGAAAATCAGCTGACCATCATTGAACGGAATACATGTATCCCCACCATGTCACGGGATCAACACTCAGGTCATTCAGAAACTACTCAACATGAAGATGAATTCGTAACGTTTGCAGGACTTGAATTCATCAACTATGCTTTTCCTGAGGTTAACGTCATCGAGAGAGATGACTCCTCCAGTTCCAAAGAAGTTTGGGACACTCTGGGAGAACCAAGTGGAAAGTTCGACTTTATGGTCAAGTACACCGCTCCGGAAAGCTCTCGTATCAGGCTCGAGGATATCCAGGCAACTGGATGGGGAGATACACCTGAGAGCACAAATGCTATGCAAAATGCAACAGAGGAATTCTCCTACGACAATTCTGCCTGGGAAACAGATTCCAACAATCCTGCTCCACCGGAAATCAGCGTTATTTCTGAAGACAAATCAAGGAAGGTGCCAGACTTTATGATTCACCGAGGAGTTCGCCGCCAATGGGTTACTGTCGAGGTTCCGAAGGTCGTTCATCAGTCAAAGTAATTGCCATCTTTAACCTTTCACCCTGCCCAGATGAAACGGATGTTTTGATAGGGCTCGCTTTCTGTAAATTTCCCTCTTTGCTTTGCCCGAAGCGACAGAGTTTTGTTTTATAGGGCTGTAGTTTCAAGGATCGACTTGATCATAAATAAAATAACGTCGTTCTGTAATTTCCGCATTAATTGCTGTTTTCTCTTTTTGCTTTTTCAGAAAATGGTAATCCTAAAAAACAATTCAATAATAAAAACAAGCAGTAAAATAAAACACTGCACACACTTGCATTTTCTCTATCTCTTCTAAACACGAATCATCACGTCATGCAGATTGCTTGTTTTACACCCCGTTGAAACATACGATCCGATGCCTTCTCCCAACTTTGAGTTCCCGGTATTCGAGGCTGAAGAAGAAGATGACAATGAAATTCCAGAAGAAATCTCCCGACTACTCAGACAAGAGGAAAGGTCTATTGAACCTCACAAAGAGCCGTTGGAAACGGTAAACTTGGTATCAGAAAAAGAGAGAAAAGAAATCAGGATTGGGGTACTGCTCAGTCCAACTGCTAGAGAGGGTTTGATAAAGCTTCTCAACGAATTCCCCGATGTATTTGCTTGGTCCTATCAGGATATGCCAGGGTTGGATACCAGCATCGTGGAACATCACTTACCGTTGAGATCGGAATGTCCTCCAGTAAAGCAAAGGTTGAGACGCACTCACCCGGACATGGCCATCAAAATCAAAGAGGAGGTACAGAAACAGATTGACGCGGGTTTCCTCGCTACGTCTGAATATCTTCAATGGTTAGCCAACATCGTACCCGTTCCCAAAAAGGATGGAAAGGTCAGAATGTGTGTTGATTACAGAGATCTGAACAAGGCTAGTCCAAAGGACGACTTTCCTTTACCACACATTGACATGTTGGTTGACAGTACAGCAAAGTTCAAAGTTTTCTCCTTCATGGATGGATTCTCGGGCTATAACCAAATAAAGATGGCGCCGAAAGACATGGAGAAAACTTCGTTCATTACCCCATGGGGCACCTTTTGTTACAAGGTAATGCCGTTCGGTTTGAAGAACGCTGGGGCAACCTATCAAAGGGCCATGACTACTCTGTTTCATGACATGATACACAAAGAAATCGAGGTATATGTCGATGATATGATTGCAAAATCAAAAACAGAGAGTGAGCACGTTGAACATCTGTCAAAATTGTTCGAACGTCTAAGAAAATTCAAGCTCCGCTTGAATCCCAACAAGTGCACCTTCGGTGTCCGTTCAGGGAAACTACTAGGGTTCATCGTTAGCCAGAAAGGAATTGAGGTTGATCCTGACAAGGTCAAGGCCATTCAAGAAATGCCTTCTCCGAAAACTGAAAAACAAGTCAGAGGATTCCTGGGACGTTTGAACTACATCTCCAGATTCATATTCCTTATGACCGCCACTTGTGCGCCGATCTTCAAGTTACTCAAAAAGAACCAGGACTGCGTTTGGACAGAAGATTGCCAAACCGCCTTCGACAGTATTAAGGAATATCTGTTGAATCCTCCGATTCTATCACCTTCAGTGGAAGGAAAACCACTGATCATTTACCTCACAGTCCTAGAGGACTCAATGGGATGTGTACTTGGCCAATAAGATGAAACCAAACGGAAAGAGTCTGCCATTTACTATTTAAGCAAGAAATTCACCGACTGTGAAACTCGGTACAAGATGCTCGAGAAAACTTGCTGTGCTTTGGCTTGGGCAGCCAAACGTCTTCGCCAGTACATGATTCGTCATACTACTTGGTTGGTCTCCGAAATGGATCCAATCAAGTACGTATTTGAAAAGCCTGCTCTTACGGGAAGAATTGCCCGTTAGCAGATGATGTTATCAGAATATGACATAGAGTACCACGCTCAGAAACCCGTTAAGGGAAGTATTTTAGCCGATCATTTGGCTCATCAACCGATTGACGATCTGGAATCAGTCAGGTTTGACTTCCCAGACGAAGATGTCATGTATCTAAAAATGAAAGATTGCGATGAACCGCTACCCAGTGAAGGGCCAGAACCAGGTTCCCAATGGGGACTGATCTTTGACGGAGCAGTTAATCATTATGGAAACGGAATTGGGGCAATCATTGTTACCCCTCAGGGTACCCACATTCCTTTCACTGCTAGACTTACGTTTAAGTGTACAAATAACGAGGCCGAATACGAAGCTTATATCATGGGTCTCGAAGAAGCAATTGACTTAAGGATAAAAAACTTGGACGTATACGGCGACTCAGCCTGGTTATCAATCAGATAAAAGGAGATTGGATAACATACCAATCAGGATTGATTCCTTACAAGGACTACGCGAGAAGGTTGCTACCTTTTTTCAACAGAGTTGAGTTTCATCACATCCCTCGTGAAGAGAATCACATGGCTGATGCATTAGCAACTATCTCTTCCATGATTAGTGTAGGTCAGTGGAATGACATAACTAAGATTGATATAATGCGCCTTGAATGGCCCGCTTACATTTTCACGATTGAAGCAGTCATAGACGACAAACCTTGGTATCATGATATCAAATGCTTCCTTCAGAAACAAGAGTACCCATCTGGGGCACTCAGAAAAGACAGAAAAACCCTCAGAAGATTGGCTGGAAACTTTTTCCTGAGCGGTGACACTCTCTATAAGAGAAATTTTGACATGGTCTTGCTCCGATGCGTCGACAGACCAGATGCAGACATGCTTATGAAAGAAATTCATGAAGGATCCTTTAGCACTCATGCCAACGGACACACAATGGCGAGAAAAATCCTGAGAGCAGGGTACTATTAGTTGACAATGGAATCCGACTGCTACAAGTACATGAGGAGGTGTCACAAGTGTCAGATATACTCCGACAAAATTCATGTACCGCCATCCCATCTCAAAGTTCTCTCTTCCCCATGGCCTTTCTCGATATAGGGAATCGACATGATTGGCATGATTGAGCCCAAGGCTTCAAACGAACATCGGTTCATCCTGGTAGCCATTGATTACTTCACCAAATGGGTCGAAGCAACATCATACGCTAATGTAAACCGACAAGTGGTGGTCCGATTTATCAAAAACAATATCATCTGCCGTTATGGTGTTCCAAGCAAGATCATTACTGATAATGGATCTAACTTGAACAATAAGATGATGAAAGAGTTGTGCGCAGAGTTGAAGATCGAACATCATAACTCATCTCCCTACCGACCCAAGATGAACGGAGCGGTAGAAGCGGCTAACAAGAACATCAAGAAGATAGTTCAAAAGATGGTTGTAACCTACAAAGATTAGCACGAGATGCTGCCCTTCGCTCTTCACGGTTATCGTACATCTGTTCGCACTTCAACAGGGGCTACCCCTTTCTCTCTAGTGTATGGCATGGAGGCAGTGCTCCCCATGGAAGTAGAGATCCCATCAATCCGAGTATTGATGGAAGCTAAGCTCACCGAAGCTGAATGGTGTCAAAGCCGACACGACGAACTGAATCTGATCGAAGAGAAACGAATCACGGCACTATGCCACGGTCAGTTGTATCAACAGAAAATGAAGAGGGCGTTTGACAAAAAGGTTCGACCTCGTGTCTTCAGAAAAGGAGACCTCGTGCTCAAGAAGATACAATCATTTCTCACTGACTCCCGGGGCAAGTGGACTCCGAATTATGATGGCCCCTTTGTGGTCACGAAAGCTTTCTCAGGCGGCGCCTTGAGACTTGCAACCATGGACGAAGAGGAATTTGCCTACCCCACGAATGTTGATGTAGTCAAGAAATACTTTGCCTAAACTAAAAAAAAAATGTCTCGGTGGATTGAAAACCCGAAAGGGCGGTCCAGGCAAAAGTTAGAGACATGAAAAATAATCATCCCGATGGATTGGAAACATCATAGAACAATCCAGGCAAAAATTAGGGATAATGGCAAGTAACTATGTTCAACAGAGGCAAGTCCCTCAGCAACAACAGTTACATCATCTGTCAGAAAACTCCAGTCAAGGTCATCTTCGACAGAAGCTCAGGATGCTCCGAATTCAAAGTTGATGGAAGGATAGTGGTCGTCATGTTTCAACGTAGCCCTTTTCCCTGTAAATTACCATTTTCAAACTTTATATATACTCTTTGGAATCACGCGTTTGGCTGATCTCCATCTTATCAATAAAATTTGAGCCTTTGTGCTTTTGTTTGTATTTCTTATTTGTTTTAGCTTTACAGAACAACGTTGTTAACCTGATTAACGATCCTTGAAATAAAACAAAAATGAATTTACTGGTTAAAACGTTTTCTGCTTTTAAAATAAATATGGCAATTTCTTTTGACTGTTGAACATCAAAAGAACCTCAACCGCTTCTCCAGAAGTAAGCGAACTTCAAAGTGCAGAATCAAAGTACTCCTTCTAAGCTAGTACGCCTGGATGAAGGATCAACTGTGTCAGAGACCTTGTTTCGTCTGACACACCTCGGCCGAGTTCTTATCTCCTAAGCCCAACCAACATAGCTCCCGACGGGGACTATCTCTCCTAAGCAAGGTGGAATTGCTATTTCTGAACCAACGGTACTTCTTCGCCCCACGATGGCCGAGTATCCAGTCATGTTCATTTTTTAGTTTTTATGTCGCGTCAGTTTTGTCCGCATAAACATACATACATCATGCATTTTTGATTTGCATTCACATTTCATATTGCATCACTATCACTCTAGTCGGTCTTGTCCCCTAGTGATAGAAGTTCTCTCAATCGAGTTGTCAGTTCTTGCCTCGTCAGGAAATACTGTGTCTGAACAACCTCGCTTCCAGTTTATTTCTGGAAAGAAGTTGGTCCTTGACCACTTTGATAACTTGAACCTCTGAAAAGCCAGAGAAAACTTTCAGCAGATGTCACTCTTCGCCATTGAAGATGATATCCTTGCTTGCCCGGATTAAGGAAAATCCATAGAGAAAGCCTCGTAATCAGAGATTCGGCAGCATGCCAGGTTCGCTCCGAAAAGATCGCTGATGAAAAGGTCATCGACACCTCAAAATTGGACCCCATCACGTGGCATTTCTCCGGGAAGATCCTGAGAAAAGTATGATGTAAGATCCCAAGTGGAAACAGTCTCTCAAGAGACTCGTTTTCCCCCCAGTAGAATCGACAAATGGTGTCTCCAAACAGAGAAGTTTGTGTACCTATACAATTCAGACGATTGGGTTCCCCAGGAAGTCTGACGTCAAAACTTTTTCCGTCAAATGGCATCTCCCCAGGAAAATTCGGCGAGAAGTTTGAGGAAAACCACTACGAATAGCATCCCTTGTCAATAAAGTTTATTGACAAAAGAAACTAAGACCAGTTCCTTGGTAGGAAACCAGGATCGGGGGGAAGTTCAAATCAGAAACTAAGACCAGTTCCTTGGTAGGAAACCAGGATCGAGGGGAAGTTGACAAAAGAAACTAAGACCAGTTCCTTGGTAGGAAACCAGGATCGAGGGGAAGTTTACCTTTTCTAAGCATCATTGCTTAGCAAAAGAAGATGAATGCACAAGCTACCATTCATAACCACCATCAAAATTTTGGGTATTCCGATATTTAATCCTCTTGCACCCCGAATGCCCGAATACCTTCGTCATTCACACCTTCGGGTCCAAGAAGATTAAATAGGGGCATCTGTCATACCCCAAATTTTGACCACTAAGATGTCCCATCATTGTGTCAATCATCATCACAATATGGATGAACCATCATGCCTCATCAAATGCATCAAGGGTTGTTGAGCATTCACTACAATCAAAATTAGGGTTTTAAGCCCTCTTAGAGCCTTAGACAAAGGATCAATCAAGGAATGACATGATCTTCAACTTGTCTAAACCTCTCAAACATCCACAATGGACCAAAAGGACTCCCACTTTAAGGATTAAGCACAAAGCTGCTCCCTTCTAGGTGGATCAAGCCTCAAGATCGCCAGTGTCACCAAATTAGGGTTTTGATCGACCAGGGCCTCCAGATGGAAATTTTCATCTGGGCACAAGCCAATGATCCAAAACATAACCTAATATACCCCATGGAACCTCATGGACCCTATCATCAAGTCAATTTGACCTCAGGGGATGCATACATCAAAAATCAGGAATTAGGGTTTCTTGACCTAATTCACCCCTAAGTTGACTTTTAGGGCAAATCAAGAGCCAAGACCTCAAGACATGATTTGAGGGTCTCTAATGAACTATATTGATCCATTTGGAACAATGGATTAATCCAAGAAGCTTGAGCAACAAGTCTCAATTTCATCTGCACCACAATTAGGGTTTTAAGGGAAAAGTCAACTATAACTTTGACTTTTGACCAAGACATGTTCCTAAACCCTAGGACATACCCCAATACACCCTATGACACCCTTGGAGCATGTCCATCAAGTTTGATTTAGGTCAAGGACATGATTTCCTGAAGAATTGCACAGTTTGGAATTCATCTGATAAAAAGTCAACTGTGCACAAAAGTCAACTTTGACTTTTTGAGATTTTTCACCAAATTGGATTTTTGACCCTAAAATGATGTTTATGTATGATTTGAATCATCATTCATCAAGAAAAATCAAGAAAAGTTGGATAACTTGTAAAAGGGGTAACCATAAAAACTTAGAAAATTTTCTAAGTTAAAAATAAAGTGACAAAGGTACCAACTTTGAAGGACCATAACTCCTAAACCACAAGGCCATTTTTTTCCATCCAAAGCTTGATTTATATATCTCATTACCCTCTACAAAAACTTCAACTAGGCCTAACTCCAATTCATTATGGATTTTGAGTTATGAGTGAGCCAAAGTGGCTGAAAACATGAAAATGTACCATTTTCCAACACTTAGAAAAATTCTGTCCAAGACAGATTTTGTTGAAACACCAAAACTTGTGGGATTTTTTCACACAGTTGCAAGCTGAATCAAGTCCAAAGTTAAACATCAATGTTGTTGCATATGTTGCCAAGAATTCAAAGAACTCAACAGCATGAATTGATTCAACTTGAGCCAAGAAAAATTCTTGCCCAAAGTCATGCTGCTGCAAGCTGTTTTGGAAAAATCAGTTTGCATGTTTGCTTGCCATACACGATTTTGAGCCAAAGACTAAGGATCACTATGCCACCTGTGTTCAAACCAATCACAATGCAACTGATCCAACTGATAAATCTGAGTCAAAAGACCAAGGAATCTTCCAACTTGAAGTTCATCCACTTTGGCACATTTTGCCTTGAATTCAAAGTGCATTAATGTGGAATAGTGCATTATCAAGGTAGCTACCCTACTCAGTCAATTTCTCTGATTAAATAACAATAAAAACATCTGAGGAATGTGGTTTTGGTCAAGGCATAGCCCTGCTCTTGGGAATGGCTAGCTTGCCTTGCTTTAGAAGAAATCTTCCAAGCCAATCCATGCAAATGTGATCTGATCCAGCAGCCATTCACTATTCCTCCAAAACAAAAGTTGATCACCTATAAATAGAGGTCCCAATGGATCATTCAACTCACACCAAAGCCAGTTACAGCACTGCTTTCTCTCATTCTTTCTTAAACCTCAAGTTTTCTTGTTTTTGAGTAACCACTATCGGGTTTTGAGTTGCAGCCACAATCAATCCATTCCAATTGCTCAAACACATCACATATGATGTATTTGAGGTGTCCAAACACTTAAACACCAACTGTAACACCCCAGGCTCAAAATCACTCTTCAACCAAGCCATTATGCTTCAATTTTGCAGGTGGAGGTCTCTAGCTTGATCCAGAAGGTTTCAGAGTGTTCCAAAGCTTGTAACACACTCCATAACATCCATTGAAGCTGTAGGGATCATCAATTCACGACTGGAACACCATCTGGGCAAAGTTCCATTTCAGCTTGCATCAAGGTGAGCTTCAAACTCAAACTCCATGATCCATGCATATTTCCTCGCATGATATTTTTGTCATTTGCTTGCCATCATGTGTTGATTGTTTTGCCTCAAAAAATTGGATCATAGACCTCATAACCATGCCTGCACGATTGCTTTTGCAAATTAGGGTTCATCTGTGTTCATCATGATTATTTTACTACACACTGAAAATGAATAAAATTGGGTATTGCCATCTTATTCCTTGTGAAAAAACGCACGAGTTTGGTGTTTGAATCATGTCCAATGGTTGAGAGATGAGTGAGATATGGTGCTTCACGCACGAGCTCGAGGAAGAAGATGTCCATGGCGCCATTCTTCAGAAAATCCAACAAGTTTGATATATATTTTTCACTTGCCATGTTATTAATGAATTGGCATTGCGCCCCAGCGGTTCATCAGCTGGTTTTGTGAGTATTGGCAAGCGAGAGGTCTGGGGTTCGAATCCCCCTCGCCCCAGACTTCTTTTTACCACTTTTTCATTTTGTTATTTTTCATGTTATTATTTTTAATGATTTGAAAAATTAATAACTCCTTCAATTTTTATCATTTTTGATTGGTTCTTTTTTTAATAATTCACAAAAATGTTAAAATATTTGATTTTCGCAAAAAATCCCAAAAATATTATTTATTTTATATAATTGGTATTTTTGTAAAGAATTAATATTTTAATTGTTTTTGACATTTTAAATATTTTTTCTACATTGATTTTGCAACTTTTAATGCTTTCTAATTATTTTGTAGGTCAATACTTAATTTTTGAAGCATTAATCCAAGATCATAATTTGTTTTCCATATGTAAAACAATTTTGATCATATTTAATTGAATTTTTATTCAATTAAATACATTTTTGAAAACAAATTAGGGTTTTTGGATTAATTCAACCCTCATAAGTCATTTTCAAAACTCTTTGGGCCTCTTGAGAGAGTTTAAGACCCATCCCCTTGTACAGAAAACCTTTTGGGCCTCATTCGTTGTATAAGTCCCTCTGTACATTTTCAAATAAACAGCGCGATCGTCGCCTTTTCAAAACAACCTTGGGCCTACCCTCGAGTAGTAAGACCCATTTCTTTTCTTTAAAATTCTTTGGGCCCTAATAGAGTGTAAGACCCAATCCTTTTTTTACCAAATCATTTTTGGGCCTCAATGTATTGTATAAGTCCCGATACCGTCAAAAAACAAATGGCGCGATCGTCGCCTTTTGAAAAATAACCCTGGGCCTCTCCTCGAGCTATAAGACCCATTCAAAGTTTTTTGGGCCTCTAATAGAGTGTAAGACCCAATCCTCTTTTAACCAAAACAATTTTGGGCCTACCCTCGTGTTATAAGCCCCACTCTTTTTCTTTAAACCTTTTGGGCCTCTAATAGAGTGTAAGACCCAACCCTTTGTAAATTCAAAACTTTTTGGGCCTCTATTAGAGTGTAAGACCCAGCCCCTTTTGTACAGAAGACCTCTTTGGGCCTCAGTCACTTGTATAAGTCCCTCGTGTTATAAGCCCCACTCTTTTTCTTTAAACCTTTTGGGCCTCTAATAGAGTGTAAGACCCAACCCTTTGTAAATTCAAAACTTTTTGGGCCTCTATTAGAGTGTAAGACCCAACCCCTTTTGTACAGAAGACCTCTTTGGGCCTCAGTCACTTGTATAAGTCCCTCTGTACAAAAACAACAGTGCGCTCACTGATAAAACCCTGGGCCTCTCCTTGAGCTGTAAGCCCCAAATCTTTCTTTTTCAAAGCACTTTCTCCTATGATTTCGAATATACTGTTGTTTTCAATCTTTCTTTGTTGAACAACTAACCAAACAGTATGGAAGCTCTACAACCGAGTAAGTGGTTATTGCTTTCATTTACCGCTTTCATATACATATAACTGTATTATGGGGCTGTTTCACTGTAAGTCTTCTTTCATAAACTCATATCAACTGTGTAATAATAGTATAGATATTTCGAGTTTCCCCGGCAACTACGTCTAGAACTAGGTGACGCTGTTTCATTTATTCGTAGAAATAGACAGCTAGATCCACAATAGGATCACCAGATACAGTCTTCTCTTCGCCTGTCCTCATTAGGAATTGTCAAGAAACTCTACTCCCAAAGATGAATGTCTTCTCCATGAACGGCATCTTTGAGTTTATTCCAAATTCTCGAACTTTTCTGACACTACCTATTCCTTGTGAATAGCTTGCCTTGAATTTCTCGGGGTTTGGGGACCCACGGGCTTCTTAAAAGCATCGGCCTCCTCTTGGGCATTATACAAGGATCCACGGGCTTCTTAAAAGCAACCCCGCCTCCTCTTGGGCTTAGTACAAGGACCCTACGACTTCTTAGAAGTATTCACAACCTCCTCTTAGGCTTCGTATAATGATCTCTTCCTACGGGAATGATAGCCTCCTCTTGGGCTTCGTACAAGGACCCCTCGGCTTCTTAAAAGTTTCCAGCCTCCTATTGGGCTTCGTACAAATTGTCCCGACGACCTCCTAGAGGTATAGGAACAGAACTTAGTCATCTGCATAGAGCAATACTTTCATAGAGTCTACTACTGTTTCTCAAAACATGGTACAAAAGATGGAACTCTAGACTTGGACAGTCTAATCTCCTTGAGTCTCAAAGACATTCTCAAGAACCCTTCAAAAAATAGGAAGGAAACCCGCAGACTCGGACAGTCTCAATACCCTTTGGATTTCCCGCTTCCTTAAAGAACAGGAATAACCCGGATCCTTGAATCGAATCCATGAGTACAGTGTTGCTCATATAAGAACTGATCTTCTCTTTCAAAATCAGTATATTGGACCTGTCACTCAACTGGAACAGTCATCTTAGCCTCCTCTTGGGCTTGGTACAATGATTCTCCCCAGCGGAGTCAAACAAACGTTTAGCCTCTCTCTCGGGCTTTGTACGAGACACATAAGAGACTCCCTCGTTGAGTCTATTACCTCTTCAGCCTCCATCTCAGGCTTCGTACGAGATACCAAAAGACTTCATCGTCAAGTCAAAACCTTTTAGCCTCCTTCTCGGGCTTTGTACGAGACACATGATAGCCTCCTCTTAGGCTTTATATAAGAAAACCACTGGTTGATCCAATCAACCTTTTAGCATCAAAGTTGTGCCTCGTTCACAGTACACAAACATCAACAACTCCTTCCCCTTCATCTAATCGCTGTAAGCGGCAAGCCTCTGGATCATCTACATCCATGCCACTGTCCCTCTTTTAGCATGAGAAATTCCTAAGGAAAGATGGCATTGCTCTACACTGAGTTAAAGTCTTCTCCTTCAGGTTAAAATCCCCTATAAAGGAAATTATGGCATTGCTAGGATCCGCGTATCCCGGTTAAAGTATTTCTCCTTTGTAACCAGTCACCCAACAGTTGTGACAGACACACCCTTCTTTAGAGATGACAAATTCTCTCTAAAGTTGAGACTTTTTAGCTTCATATCTTGGGCTTTGAACAAGATACAAATCACCTTCAGCTTCACATCTTGGGCTTTGAACAAGATACAAATCACCTTTCGCTTCACGTCTTGGGCTTTGAACAAGACACCAAAACACCCATTTCCTCCCATAGAATAGGAGGAACTACGAACGCTCTGATTTCCCTGTTTCGGTAAACGGGAATACGTAGGCATAAGATCGAAAGAAAAGATCTTAGCGAGCACACTAAACAAAAACCCAAAATACCATATCCCATCAATCAAAAAGCAGTAATTCAAAAGCATCAGTCCTAACATCCTAATCCTTGTTCCCCGCTAGAAAGTCCTAGAAGGAAAGAAAACCGTATTGGTGAAAAGACAAATAACCAGTACAAAGGCCCCCCCCCCCCACATTGATAGCATTCGTAACCTAATAGACCGCTGTTTAAACTCAGTATGCAAAGCAGGGTTAATTGGAGACATCTATTTCCCTTCCTTATTCAGCTCACAATAGGATAAAAAATGAATCGACCTGTAGTTTTAAGCTCAAACCGCAAAGAGCGACCAGCGCTTAAGAACCGCGTCCAAAATCGCTCGCTACAGGTGGTGGCCGTGCCATTTTCCACTTCTGATATGTCGTCGGATGTGTTAGTATGCTTTAGCGAGGAGGGCGGTTCACGGCGTCGTTGCGACGGCGACACATGTGTAATTGTAGTGGTCTTTCATCTTCTAGTTTGGTGATGAACCATCCGGTGGAATATTTCCATATTCCGGTGAAGCTTTGTGGTTTCCGGTAAAGCTTCAAACGGTATCTGGGGAGGAGCCCGGGGGAGCTCCTCGCCTGGGGATAATTTGTCTCGAGCGCCTCCTCGCGTGGAGGTTCCAATTTTTCTTTTGATGTTAGGGCTTAGGCCGGGGACGTTATCCTTAGCCCTTTGCGCGCCCTTTCACTTGACTAGTGGTGGAAGGGTGGATTTGATTTATTGTCGAACTCACTTTTTTCTCTGCTTTTCAGGTGATCGATATGGCGACGGGGCCAGATGGAGAGATCATCTTGGATTCGTCCGAGGAAGAAACAAGTTCCTCGGACAGTAGTAGTTCAACGACTTTGAGTACCCCCAGTGAGGTCGGGTAGGAAGAGGAGTTAGAAGATATGGACGAGGATGTCGTCGGTGGTTCCGTGGAGGAGTGGGAGGTGCCCGAACCTGCCGAACATGTGTCTACTTTTGCGATGTACTTAGGGGACGTTTTTACGGAGGTCAGACCGGAGGGGGAGTGGAAGGTGCACTTTCCTTCCCAGGATGATCGGGTCTGCACGGATTTCGGGGACCAATTTACCATGTATGAATACGCCTTTAAGGAGCTGGGTCTGAGGTTGTCGTTCACCGATTTTCAGCTGTTGGTGTTCGTGCATTTGAAGTTGGCCGCCACGCAGCTGCGCCCGAACTCATTGGCCTTCATACGGGCGTTTGAGTTGATCTGTGATTTTTTGAAGATTGGGGCTACTCTTCCCTTGTTCTTCACAGTCTTCCACCTTCAACGGCAGCTGACAGGGAGGAAGTACGGATGGGTCTCGTTGAAGCAGCCACGTAAGCTGCTCCAGCCTTTCTCCGAATCGATACGGACGTTTAAGGAGAGGTACTACATTATTGAGCCCGTATCGGAGGTTGCCCAGGACGGTACTTATCTATGGGAGATCGAGGTTGACGAGGAGGGAAACGAGCTGTGCGACGAATCTGGGAAGTTCATCGGGGAAAGAGTGTACAAGTTTCCCGTCCACTGGGGACCTGACCATTTTACCAAGAAGCCTGGTGACTACGTTCTTCAGCCGTACGAGATACACGGGCAGGATGCTCTTGCGTACGAGGCGCTGGTGCAGTACGTCAATTCCTTCTTGGTCGCCGAGTGCTGGACGAAGAAGAGGTCTCCGATTTTCGAGGAGGATGGTAGCCAGAGGGTTGAGTATCATTTTATTAATATCAAGGCCCTCCTGGAGTGCAAGACTCCTGCGGACGTCCAGAAACTGCTCGGTAGTCTTAGTTATTTAGATTTGTTCGCACTATTTCTTTTCCTCGTATCTAACGTGCTCGACTTTTGTTTATGCAGGTGAGATGCCTCAGGCCCATGAGAGGGTTGTGAAGAATGCTCTTGCGAGGAACAAGGCCGGAGCGGGCCCTCTTAAGTCTCGATTCGCTGGTGCGCATGCTCCCACTCCGGTTCAGCCTGCTGCGGGGACCTCTTCTCCCACTCCCGCTCCTCGGGGATCTCCCCTGCCTTTGACCGGACGATCCAAGCGGCCAAGGGTTACTGACGCTATGGATCTCGGCCGGGCCCTGGAGATAGGGAAGTTCGAGCTTCCTCATTGCATACCGGATAGGAGATTCTTTGAGGCAAACTCCTTGATCGTGCCTCGGGTAGAATTACTTCGTTTCGAAAGCATGGACCGCCCGAGCAAGAGGGCCTTGGTGGCTCAAGATGCTTCTGCTCTGCAACTGAGTCCGAACTTAATGCTGCCTGGGCTACCATGGCGTCCCTCAAAGAAGAAGTCAAGAGTGTAGACGATGCTTGGAAGAAGGCTGAGGAGGAGGTGGCCAGGTTAAAGAATGAGAATTCTACTCTGGCTGCGGAGAAGAAAGCGGCCGAGGAGCTGGTCCAGCAGCTGAGGGCGGTCAATGCCCCGGGCCAAGATGAACCTGAACATGTGAAGGAATTAAAGACAAGGTCCGAGCTGGTCGCCCGTATGCTGATGGTCGAGGATGACAGTATTGTCGTCGCGAATGAATCCTTCAGAAACGCCGTGTCTCAACTGCAGGTGGTGAACCCCGAGCTTGACTTCTCTGTCGAGGGTTCCCATTATCTGGTGCATGTTGAGGATGGTCGGATCGTTATGTCTGACGCCCTTCTTGAAGGAAATGCCGAGGATCAACCTGCGGAGAGCCAGGGACCTCAGCCCGAGCCTGCTGACCAGATGGACGAGTGAGGGGTTTATCTTTTTGTTGTTGTAATTTGTCCGGCCTGCGTGTCGTGTATCTGTTGTAAGCTTATTTTTCTTGGGGGGCATTGCCCCCATTTTATGTAATCTAGCACAATTATGGCCCTAGAGGCCATTCATTATCTTTGAAATTATGTGTCCGGTCTTGGGGGCCGGTTCTGTTATTTGCATGGTTTTACTTGCTTTTATTTTCTGCTAAGTGTTGTGTTTATGCTCGTTGTGAATGTATGCTTGCCTGTGATAGGGAATACTTGATATGTGAAGTTTCAGGGGATTGCTCGTTGTAGGTGTGTTCGGCAGTGAGGGTTACTGGTCGAATGACCGGGGAATATCCTGGCGGGGGTCCGGAGCTCAGGTCGCATTTGAGCCCTGAGTTCGCGGCATAAACGTCCCATCGCGAGCTGGGGTTCTGCCAGTCGTGGTACTTTGACGACGGCAATCCTCGATTGAGGACCGCTGTCGAGCAGATACTCGGCTCGTAACTAAGCGGGGTTCTGTTTTATTGGTATGCGACGCTTGTACCTGGGCGTGCATAGTGGTCTGTGGCTGACGTTCGTCGTAGCGACGGGTTGCACCGAGAGTTAGGGCCTTAGCTGTAGTATTGTTTTAGTTTTTCGGCATTCCATGGTCGAGCAATTTCTTCCCCGTTGAGATGTTCTAGGTAATAGGTCTCATTCTCCATTTTTGCTCGGACACGATAGGGTCCTTCCCAGTTGGCGGCTAGTTTGCCCTCGCGAGAGTATTTGTGGTTTCTCCGTAGAACAAGCCTTCCCACGTCGAACTCTCATCGTATCACCTTGGCGTTGTGCCTGATAGTAATTTTTTGTTTTAGTGAGGCTTCGCGGAGGACTGCCCCGGTTCGGATTTCCTCGACGAGGTCGAGTTCTTCTCTTAATGATTCGTCGTTCATCTCCTCGTCTAGTGGTGACTCTGTCCGCCTGGAGGGTATGTGAACTTCGACGGGGATTACCGCCTCGGTCCCGTATGCTAGACAGAAAGTGTTTCCCCGGTAGTAGAGTTTGGAGTTATGCGGTATGCCCACAACACGCTATGCAGTTCCTCGACCCAAGCCTTCTTTGTTTCGTCCAGCCTTCGTTTGAGGCCTCGAAGGATGACTCGGTTAGCTGTTTCAGCCTGCCCGTTTGTTTGAGGGTGCTCGACGGATGTGAAGTGCTGCTTCGAGCCCAGTTGGGCGACGAAGTCCTAAAACTTCCTATCTGTGAATTACGTCCCATTGCCCGTCACTATCGCTTGGGGAATGCCGAAATGTGCAAGGATGTTTCGTTTGTAGAAACGCAGTATGTTGAGGGCAGTTATTTTGGCTAGAGCCTCCGCTTTTATCTATTTTGTGAAGTAGTCTACGCCCATTATTAGGTATTTGTTCTGACTTGATCCTACTACGAAGGGTCCTAGGATGTCTAGGCCCCACCAGGCAAATGGCCACGGGGAGGACATTGCCTTGAGCTCGTTAGGTGGAGCCAGGTGCATGTCCCCGTGCCGTTGGCATTTATCACATTTCTTCACGTGTTCTTTAGCGTCGTGCTACATGGTCGGCCAGTAATATCCTGCTCGGAGGGCCTTTCGGGTAAGTGACCTTCCACTGAGATGTTGGGCGTTGATTCCCTCGTGGATTTCGCGCAAGATGTGTGCGACCATTTCTTCCTCGACACACTTGAGCAGCGGAATGGAGAATCCTCGCCTGTAAAGTTTATTTTTGACCAGGACGTAGGAGTAAGCCCTTCGCCTAACTATGCTGGCCTCTTTTGGGTCGGACGGAAGTTCGTCTTTGGCGAGATAGTTGTAGACAGGGGTCATCCAGCAGTTGTTGTCGTCGATCACCTGTACGTCGAGGGTCGGGGAGGCCTTCTCGATACTGGGTCGAGGAAGTAACTCCTGTATGTGGGACTTATTTTTGCCTTTCTTCTTTGTGCTGGCTAGCTTGGATAGAACGTCTTCCCGAACATTATGTTCGCGGGGAACATGTCTTACCTCCACCGCTGCAAACTTTGCCATTTCCTTTTTGACCAGTGTTAAGTATTCGGTTAGGTTTTCGTTTTTGGCTTGATATTCTCCTCGGACCTGAAGGGCCACAAGTTGTGAATCTGTGCAAATAATGACTTCTTCTGCGCCCAGGTACTCGGCTAGACGTAACCCAACGAGGAAGGCTTCGTACTCAGCCTGGTTGTTAGAGGTTGGGAAGGATAGGGTGAGCGATACTTCAATGATGATTCCTTCGTTGCTTTCTAGTATGATGACCACACCGCTTCCTGCCGAGCTGGAGGCACCGTCCACTAAAATGGTCCATTTGCGCGCATCTCTCGCGGGGAAGTATGCGAACGTCATTTCTGCGATGAAGTCGGCCAGAGCTTGGGTCTTGAGGGTTTTCCTGCTTTCATATTGGATGTCAAATTCGAATAGTTCAAGCGACCATTTGAGCATTCGACCGGCCATGTCTGGCTGTCCCAGCAGCTGCTTTATGGGTTGATCTGTTCGAGATTCGATCGTGTGGGCTAGGAAGTAGTGTCTTAGTCTTTTGGCTGCGTTAATGAGGGCCAGAGCCACTTTCTCAATCTGTTGGTACCTTAACTCGGGTCCTTGGAGTGCTTTGCTCGTGAAGTATATAGGCTTGTGTCCGTCAGGTGTCTCGCGGATGAGAGCGGCGCTTATTGCTTCGGTTGCTACGACGAGGTATAGGTACAAATTTTCGCCATTGTCCAGGCGAGAGAAGACTGGTGGCTCTGAGAGTGCCCGCTTTAGATGGAGAAGAGCCTTGTCACATTCCTCGGTCCACTCGAACGCTGCCTCCTTACGGAGGAGTTTGAAGAATGGTAGGGCGTGTTGGGCGGATTTGGCCACGAAACGAGATAGTGACACGAGCATCCCGTTGAGGGACTGGATGGATTTTTTGGACTTGGGCGTTGGAAACTCGGAGAATACTCGGCACTTATCGGGATTGGCTTCAATTCCTCGTTCCGTTAAGTAAAAGCCGAGGAATTTGCCTGCTCGGACGCCGAACGTGCACTTCTCTGGGTTAAAACGCGTTTTGTATTTTCTGGCCTGTTCGAAGACCTTTCTCAAATGGGCAGTATGATCGGTTTCCTCGTGGGATTTTACGATCATGTCGTCCATGTAGACTTCGAGCATGTCGCCTATTTCTCCCCGGAAGACCTTGTTCATCATTCTTTGATAGGTTGCTCCGGCGTTCTTCAGGCCGAAGGGCATTACGTTGTAGTAATAATTGCCCGATTCGGTCATGAAGGTCGTGTATTTTTTGTCGGCCATTGCCATTGGAATTTGATTACAGCCCGAGTAGGCGTCCATGAATGATAAAAGTTTAAAACCGGCAGAATTATTGACAAGTTTATCAATATTGGGGAGGGGATAGGCATCTTTCGGGTATGCCTTATTAATATCGGTGTAGTCAATGCACATTCTCCATTTTCCATTAGATTTTTTCACGAGTACAACATTTGACAGCCAAGTGATGTACTTGGCCTCCGAAATAAATTTGGCCTCGAGGAGGTCTTTTACAGCTTTTTCTGCAGCCTCCATTTTTTCCGGAGACTGCTTCCTCCTACGTTGTGCTACGGCCTTGACGGCCGGGTCAATTGTCAGTTGGTGGCAGGCGACGGACGGGTCCAAGTCGGGCATCTCGGCAGCGCTCCAGGCGAAGAGGTCAGCGTTCTCACGGAGGCATGATTTGAGTTGCTTCCTCGTGATGTCGGACAGGTCTGCTCCAATCTTCACTCTCTGCTGATGGTCGTCGCCGAACTAAATGATCTCGAAGTTGCCATCCAGGATTGGGCGCATCAGATGGGAGCTGTTGTTGGATGATGTAGATGGGTTAGCTGAAGCTGCTCGGTCCTCCTGTTGGTCTTCTTCGGGGAAGCAGCTGTCGAGGTCGATGGAGTCGACCTGTGGCAGAGGCTTGGCTTCCTCGGAGTTGTTGGGCAAGGCTGGCTTGCTTGATCCCTTTGGCTAGGATGTGATGGCGTTGAGCCCCTTTGTGGATGCTTCGAAACACCGTCGTACAGCTTCGATGTCGCCGTGGAGAGTGGCGACCATCCCTTTTGAAGTGTAATACTTCATCTTGAGGTGGACTGTTGAAGGCACGGCTACCGACCTGGTCAGAGTTGTCCTTCCGAATATGCACTGGTAAAGTGATGGGCAGTCGATCACCAGAAATTGCACCTTGACGGATCTGGCCTTCTCAGCTGATCCAAAGGTTACGATCAGTTCGACGTATCCCCATGGCTTGGTCACTGGTCCGTTGAATCCCTGCAAATCAGACCCCACGTAGGGGGTAAGGTGTGATTCGTCCAGCTGAAGTGTTGAAAACAGCTGGGAGTACATAATGTCGACCGAGCTGCCCTGGTCGACGAGGATTGTGTGAACGTCGAAGTTCGCCATTCGGGCTCTGACGAGCAAAGGTATGCTCGAGTTCGGGGATCCCCTAAGGAGCTCTTCCCGGTAGAAGGAGATGGGTATAGAGCCCTTCTGGGCCTGATCGAGCGTGGTCACCTTATTGGAGCTTGTGTTGATCAGATGCTTGAATTTTCGTTTCACGGAGCCCACTGTGACTTTGTTGAAGCCCCCGCCAGAGATAACCATAGCGGAGGGAAACGTCTCCCACGGGTTGTGGGCCGCGAAATAAGCAGGGGCGCTGAGTTTGTCCGGGATGTAGAAGTCCTCTGGTCGCGATATGGACATAGCGACCTGGATGTTGGCGTCTTCCGAGGAGGGTACCTCCTCCTCTATTCCCTTGGACTCCTGGGCGTCCGGCCGAAGAGTGTCCTTCTTCTTCGCGAACTATTTCAGGTGGCCGTCCCTGATCAGTATCTCGATAGCATCCTTCAGATGGATGCATTCCTCAGTAGTGTGGTCGTGACTCTTGTGGAAATGGCAGTATTTTGACTTTTCGGCGTTGGGTTTGGCCGGCAGTTGTTTGGGAAAGCGGACCCCTGCTTTCTTGAATTCCGAATTTGCGAATTCGGATAGTATCTTCTCCCTGGAGACTGTCAGGGGAGTATAGTCGTGGAATTGCCCGGAGGGTCCTTTGCTGTTGCGGGAGTCCCGAGGACGGTCCTCGCGCCCCTGTTCGCCTCGGTGAGATGTTGAGGCTTCCTCGCCTCTGGAGGCCCGAGCGTTCTCCTGATGGCGTGATGCTCGGACATTGTTGGCCGCCACCTTCTCTTCGTACTGAATGTGCGATTGGGCTTTGAGGAGGAGGGTGTCTAGTTTCCTCGGAGGTGCGAGGCCAATGGCTTTAGAAAACTCGGAGCCCGGACGGAGTCCTTGCTCGAGCAGAAACTTCTTCATCTTGTCCGTTGTAGGGACCTGCACTGCCTCTTTGTTGAACCTTTCGATATATGCATGGAGAGGTTTGTCCTTTCCTTGGATTATGGCTCTAAGCGAGGCCTCAGTCTTGGGGTGACGACGAGAAGCTGTGAAATGCCGTGAGAACAATTCTGCCCAGTTTCCTCCAAGAAGTAATGGACTCTTCAGGCAGCTGCTTGTACCATGTCATTGCCCCTTTTTGGAGCGTGGTCGAAAATAGTCGGCACTTGATGGCGCCCCATACGCCTCGGTAGTCCAATAGCGCATCGATGTTCTCGATGTGCTCGTCGGGATCAGTAGTCCTGTCGTACGTGCCCAGTGACGGGGGCTTCTCCAGTCCCTTAGGGAGACGGGTAGCTAGGATTTCCTAGGACAATGGGTCGCGAGGCTCATCGTCGCTGCTGGAGCTGATGAATGACGGGGACCGAAGGGTACGCCCGCAGCGTTGATACCTTCGGGGAGAAGGTGAACGGTTCCTTCGTGGAGAAGGTGAACGGGCCCAGCCATTAGATTTGACCGGGGGTGACTGCTCGTCCCTTCGAGTCCTTTTGTGGCTGGGGGAGTGCTGGTTACGCGGGGAAACTTGGTCACGCTTTCGGACGAGGCGAGGGTCAGGCTCTTGGCGCAGCCTTCAGTCGACATCTCTCCGGGGCTGCGGGCTCCTTGATCGTCGCTGGTTCCTCTTCGGAGAAGGGGATCTTGGACGGTTGGACTCTTCTAACGCCCCGATCCTTTCGTTCTAATGCAGGATCAGGGTGTTGGTTTTGTTGATCGCTTCCAGGAGAGCCGCCATGGCCGGGTCGGTGTTGGGCGGAACAGGAATGGGTTGGATGTTCAGCGGAGGCTAATCGTGGCTGCGGTCAGCAGTGGTGGGGGAAGGAGAAGTTGTGGCCCCGTCCCTCAGAAAGCGGGCATCTCGGAGGAGAGATGATGGGCCTTCAATGTCGGTCTTGTTGACGGGGAGGATAGCGGTTTGGAGAGCACCCTTGGTTTGATCTTGAGAGGCCATGATGATGATCTTTGAAATTTGCTTTGATCTTTGGTTTCCGGGGAAAGAAATATGGGGAGAATAATTTTCCCACAGACGGCGTCACTGATCGTAAAGGCTGGATCAGATCCTGTAGAAGTAGGCCACCAAGTACGCCTGGGATGCTGGTCGGATGAAGAGGGGGAGGGGGTGTACCTGTAAGGCACTCCGACGCTCAAGTAAGAAAGGGTCAGAGAAAAGGGGCAAGTACAAAGTGTTAGTTCGTAGAGTGAATATTTGATACCTGACCCTCTCAAGTGAGAGGGTTTATATAGAGCCCCCAGCGCGTGGCCAACGGTCCTATTTTCGGGGTGAAATAACCGTTTTCCCGAAGAATAGGTAACTGCCCCGACTAGCCGTTATGTCGGACAGGGTGCCCAAAACTAGCCGTTATGTCGGGCATAAGCATAGTTTCGGGCACATGCCCTTAGCTGCTTGAGGAGCGAAGAAGCCATGCATAACGGGCAGCGTTTCCGGGGAGGAACGATGCAGTCATTGCCCGGTTAGAGGGACAGAAAGGTAACTTTTGCCCCTATGTGGATTGGACCTAGGCAATTAGGCCGTTCTGGGAGCAGAAGTGGATTGGGCCGTTTCTAGCCATCGGTCCAGTCCAGAACAATAATTTTGTTATACACTTAAACTCAGTATCTTCATTTGCATTCTGCTATTTTGTTGTCAATGAATCTAGATTATTTACTATTTCAATGGTTCATTTACCTCTTAAAATTTTACATTTTGATTGTATCATGTTTTAGAAAGATAATCTGTAAAATCATAATGAGACAAATTCCTGTAAAATTTTCTCAAACTTGTGCTATTATTATGATTATTTCCTCTGTTGCATTGAAACTGTATAAAATTGTTATTATGAAAAAAATGAAACCAGCAGCAACGGGTTCCTCACGAGAATTGGGTTATTATAACGACATTGACCAATTTTAAAGTGCAAAAATGGGTGATAAATCTGTTGACCCCTTTTCATTGGGAGTAACATATCAGTTATTTTTGACAAAAATGGTCGAATTCGATTTGAGATTAATCAGGAAAAAGATTGTGTCATTTTAGTGGTGTTATATTCTGTTTTAGAATTCAATTTGAGACTGTAATCAGAAAAAAAAGAAGTTGTCATTTTAAGCTGTAATTCTAAGGTTCTGCATATTTTAAGTTTCTACACTTCTATTTTTTGAAGAGGCGTTTCAATTTCGTTTTGCCATTAAAATCAATACAATTAAACCAATTACCCGTGTATTTATAAAAATTCTATTATAATCATAATAACAATTATGCCATAAAATTTCTGCTATAATAACAATTGGTACAGGAAGATATGCATTTGCATGCAATTGGTAATTAATGCACTTCACAATCGTTTAGATATATTTGTTTTTATTGATTCTTGTTGACATAATATATCTTATCCCTCCAATAAAGTTTGATTTACATTCAGCACAGTGCTGCTTACATTTTCAAAAACATTCTAATGAAATGTGTATAATAAAGACCCACTGTTAAGGTTACAGAGTCAAAGCATTTAAATTAAGAGATACTCTAGGATCAAGCATTCAAGATGAGAATTATTCTAGGATCAAACAATCAAATCAAGTTATAATTAATTAGAGGAAATTAAGCAATAACAATAGGAAACAATTATTATGACAGTAAATCTGTTTCTATATATTGTATCAATATTTCTTGTGAATAAAAGAGCAAAATCATTATTCCATCATGTCTACAGATTCCTCAAACACAGATCCCACCATGTCAGTCAACTCCTCAAACACAAACACAAATCCTGACAAACTTTCACCTCTAAAACATGGTGCCCAAATATCCATTAAGCTTTCTGCGTCTAACTTTTTTGCTTGGCGCCGCCAAATCAATTCACTACTTGTTGGCATAAGATGCATAGGCTACATCACTGGAAAAGTAGAACCACAACCAGAGTTTATCACCACCAATGGCATCTCAACCAACAATCTTTCCTATGAATATTAGTTCGCAAATGATCAACTTATTGTTAGCTTTCTACTCGTCTCCATGAATGAACACGATAGCGTTGCCTTCTCCTCATGTGACACTGCTCGTCAACTATGGCTGGCCATTGAAGCCAAGTATGCAAATCCATCAAGAGCTCATGTGATGTCTCTCAAAAATCAGCTGCAGAGAAGCCGTAAAGGCTCTCAAACTGTCACTAAATTTTTATTTCAGGTGAAAAGAATCGCTGATGAACTAGCAGTCTTGGATGCTGCAATCTCAGATGACGACATCACTCTCTATGTACTCAACGGTCTTGGATCTGATTATCGCGACATCGCTGCCTCCATCCAAACTAGAGAATGATCCTTCACCTTTAAAGAGTTACACAACCATCTCATTGCACACGAAGAATTCATGCAGAGAGAAGATGCACCTGCAGATGTTACTGTCCCAACAGCAAATTTCCATCGGCGAAATGGATCTCAGAATTTTTGTGGGCGTAGTTCTTTTCATCGAGGCGGTCGTCATGGATCAAATCAAAATATGAATCCTTTTCCATCTGTTTCACTCCACCCGATGCAGTCAGTCCTACGCCACCAAAATGCCTCAAAGAATCATAGTACAAATCGGCCCCTCTATCAAGGACCATCGAGGAACCAAAACCATTTCATTCATCGAGCGAATCGCCCACCTCCACGATGCCAATTCTTTGACTTTCCTGGCCATATAGCCAAATATTGCCCACAACTTATGCAATCCAGTCCTACTGCTAATTATGCTGCTGCAAATGCAAACTAGATCCTTGACAGTGGAGCCAATCATCACATCACTACAGACTTGAACAACTTAAGTCTTCACTCCAACTATGAAGGCCCTGACTCAGTCACAATTGGAGAGGGCTCAGGTTTAGCCATTACACACATGGGTTCAACTCATCTCTCTACTCCTTCTACTATTTATAATCTTAACAATGTCTTGTGTGTTCCAAAAGCAAGTAACAATTTGATTTCTGTTGCCAAATTCTGTCAAAAAAACAATGTGTATGTTGAGTTTCACCCTTTCTCTTTTTTTGTGAAGGATCTCAAGACAGGGGCGACGTTGATGTGCGGTCTAACTAGCGGTGATCTCTACACCCTCCAACCCTCATTCCCCACTCCACCAACAAACCTTCACGCATCACAGTCCACTAACACCTTTTGGCATGCTCGATTAGGCCACCCCTCACCCAAGACACTTCATCAAGCTCTCAAGACATTTCTACCTTCCAGTTCTAATATTTTAAGTACTACATGTAACTCGTGCTTCTTGAATAAGAGTCACAAATTACCTTTTCATGAATCATCAATAAAAACCTCTACTCCACTTGAATTAATTTTTTTCTGATGTTTGGGATCCTTCTCCAATAACCTCTGTTAATGGTTATCGCTATTATCTTATCTTTGTTGATCACTTCACTCGATATTCATGGTTTTATCCATTAAAACAAAAAACTAAAGTTGTCACAATCTTTCCTCAATTCCAAAGAACTATTGAAAACTATTTCTCCTTCAAAATTAAATCCATTTACACTGATGGAGGGACATAATATATAAAATTAAAATCCCACTTTTCCACACATGGTATATCCCATTTCATCTCTCCACCATACACCCCGGAGCACATCAGACTAGCCGAGCGTAAACATCGACACATTGTTGAAACAGCCCTCACGCTATTAAGTCATGCTTCAATTCCATCAAAATATTGGTGTTATGCATTTCAAGCCTCTATATATCTCATTAACAGAATGCCCACTCCCTTACTTTGTGATAAATCACCTTTTGAATGTCTTCACAACAAACTTCCATCCTATAAAAATTTCAAAGTTTTTGGGTGTCTCTGTTATCCTTGGCTACGTCCATATGCTCTAAACAAATTATCTCCACGTAGTACACCTTATGTCTTCCTTGGTTATTCTACACAATATCACTCTTACATTTATCTAGATAGAGCCACTCGAAGGGTGCATCTATCCCGCCATGTTGTTTTTGTTGAAGACCAATTTCCTTTCTCACACCTAAACCCTCAACTCTCACCTCCATTATTTCCAAATATTCATGGCTCCCACGCCCTAATATCTTGGCTCACCCACATCAACCTAACACATCCAAATCCATAATTCCTAATTCCACACTACAAATCCCTCACATTACAGTCCCACATGACTCCCACTCATCCCCTCAAACCAGCTCCAATATTAACCATGCCATTTCTACTACACCTCAATCAACTGAACCTACACCTTCAAGCTCAAATAACATTCAACCATCATCTTTACCCACACCTTCATCCCCACCACAAACCACATCACCATTGGAATGCATATCAACGTCATCCTCAGAATCTTCGAGACCCATCACAAGGTCCATGCATAACATACACAAGCCAAACAAAAAATATTTACTTGTCATAAAACATCCTTTACCATCATCCCATGAACCCACGTGTGTATCACAAGCAATGGCTTCCTCTGAATGGCGTGTTGCCATGGCATCCGAATTCAACGTATTGATGCAATAGGGAACTTGGGATCTAGTTCCCAAAAACACAACGTCTAATCTCATTGGATGTAAGTGGGTATTTCGAGTAAAACGCTGCCCTGACGGTTCCATTGACAGATACAAGGCACGCCTAGTCGCGAAAGGATTTCATCAACGCCCTGGACTAGATTATAATCAAACATTCAGCCCTGTGGTTAAACCTTCAACGGTCCGGTTGGTTCTCACATTGGCCATTTAACAACGTTGGCACATTCGACAGTTGGATGTAAACAATGTGTTCTTGCATGGTAAGCTTCATCATCCAGATTACCCTGACCATGTTTGTCGGCTAAAGAAATCCTTGTATGGCCTAAAACAGGCCCCTCGGGCTTGGTTCAACACCTTGCATTCTTTTTTACTCTCTTATGGGTTTGTCAACTCCAAATCAGATCCATCATTATTTATTTATCTCAAAGAAAATGTCAAAGTCTACACCCTGGTATATGTTGATGATATTTTAATTACAGGTAACAATAATCAAGCAATTGCTAAGTGCATTTCAACACTAGCCACTAAGTTTTCCATCAAAGACTTAGGATCCATTCATTTTTTCTTGGTGTTGAAGTTATTCCCACTACTCAAGGATTATTTCTGAGTCAACACAAATATATTCATGATCTGCTTGATCGCACAAAGATGAAAGATGCAAAGATGGTCTATTCACCGATGTCCACATCTTCACCTCTTACTAAATCTGATGGTGCAAGTGCTGCAAATCTTACAGAATATAGAAGCATCATAGGGGCTCTCCATATCTGTCCATGACAAGGCCTGACATAGCCTACACCGTAAATAAGCTCACACAGTTCATGCAACATCCATCATCCGCACACTTCACATCCTTGAAAAGACTCCTTCGGTATCTCAAAGCCACCATTTTTCATGGGCTGCACTTGAAGAGTTCATCTTCCCAAAATCTCTATGCATTCAGTGATGCCGATTGGGCTGAAATCGGGATGACTATACATCCACCTTTGCACATGTTACATTCTATGGTGGTAACCCCATTTCTTGGAAGTCTTTTAAACAAAAAGCTATTGTAAGATCATCCACCGAAGCCGTATACAGATCTCTGGCATCTGCATCCACATAATTTCTCTGGTTGTCATCACTTCTCTCTGAACTACATGTCAATATACCAACTATTCCTACCATCTACTGTGACAATCTCGGTGCCACTTATCTCACCGTCAATCCCATCTTCCATAGTCGCATGAAACACATTGCCATAGATATTCATTTTGTCAGAGATCATGTTCGCAATAACAAGATTCGGGTTCAACATGTTTAAACTAAAGATCAACTCGCAGATTGCCTTACCAAACCCTTGTCCAGACAACGTCATCAAGATCTTCGATTCAAGATAAGAGTATCTGACGGTACCCCTATCTTGCGAGGGCGTGTTAAGGTTACAGAGTCAAAGCATTTAAATTAAGAGATACTCTAGGATCAAGCATTCAAGATGAGAATTATTCTAGGATCAAACAATCAAATTAAGTTATCATTAATTAGAGGAAATTAAGCAATAACAGTAGGAAACAATTATTATGACAGTAAATCTGTTTCTATATATTCTATCAATATTTCTTGTGAATAAAAGAGCAAAATCATTATTCCTTATACCCACCTTTCCATGTTTACAGACCAGCCAAATTTTCCTGACACCAGGACACAAGGCGAAGAGCTCAATCTATTTTAAATCTGCACACTTGCAACTTTATCTCCCAAACGTTTCTAAACTCTTAATTTGAACATAATAAGAGATTTGAAGTTTGAATGAAATTGTCATATTTTATTACAGCATTTGAAGGAAGAAGCAGAAAACATGATGAAAAAGAATATGGGCTTTCTATGAAGCTTTTATTGAGTTTGTGAAGTCCCACATTGAATATTCAACAACAAATCTGAGTGTTTATATAGTTTGTTCACACAATAAAAATAAAACTTGACTATTGGACTCTTGTCAAGAATATGGGCTTGAAGCCCAAATATTTTATATTAAAGTTTGTGAAAATTAATTTAAATATATTTTTAAAAATAATTAATTAAAATTAATAAATAAAAAATTCTGCCACGTAGTCCTTTCTTTCGCCACCTCAGCTGATACTTCATCTCAACTAACACCGTTTGCCAATATTTGACGAAAAGGACTACTTTGATTATGTTAGACAACGTAAGAGACCAATTTGAAACTTTTTAAAGAAAGAGGACCAAAATGGACCTAGAGGCATGCGTAAGGGACTAAAAAGGGTATTAAGTCTATAAAATATTTTTTTTGATTTTTTTGTGGAATAAAATATTAAAATGTATAAATGATTTATTTTTAAAAAAATCATTTGAAAAAGATTAGAAATGAGAGAGATATGAACTTTTGAAAATAATTTAAAATATTTAAAAATATTTAAAAATTCAAAATTTGTAAAAGGGCGCCAACGACTCCTTCTTCTTCCTCGCTCGTGCCCGCCATGGCTGGTTTGCAAAAGCTCACATATCTCACTCAACACGTAATGAAAATGACTTTTCTAAACATGAAAGTTGCTCGTTTTTTAACAAAGATTTCAATGATACCAATTAATTGCATTTCTTTTAAGTGTGGAGTGAGAAATCATGTGAAGAACAGATGAACCCTAATTTTTGCAAGAACCCTATGAAGTTCTATACACGATAGCTACAAAGCAATTAATTGAGGAGAAACACATTACACAAGTGCATAAACATGTTTGTAACTTGAAAACACATTTATGATGCATGGATCATAAAGTTTGAGAGGTTCAGGCTTACCTCTGCAAGAGGAATTTGAATCCTCGATTGTAGGTGTTGTAGATGTGTTTGAATGATCTGGACAACTTCAATGGACCCTAGTGAGTGTGTTGAGAAGCTTGGAATGGCTGGAAATCTCCTAGAACTCTCAGTGGTATCCCAACTGCAGTTAGGTTTAGGTATGAGATGAAGGTTATTGATTCTGGTGTTACTGAAGTTTGGAAAGTGTTTGGATCCCTTCTATATGAGGTATAGGATGTGTATACACCATTGGTTTTGACAGAATTGCTTACTGTTTGAGAATTCGAATCCTACTTGTTAGAGAAGCAAAATTTGGTGAAAGAGAGTGAAATGAAGGAAAAAATGGATTCTGATGTTTTGGTGTGTGTTGATCAGTCACAAATGACCTCTATTTATAGTAGAGGAAGTTTATTTTACAAGGAATAGTGAATGGAGGCTGATCATAGTGTGTAGCTAGGTAGCCATTGACTTGGATGTTTCAAAGTGCCAAGTCTCCCCTAGCTTGACTCAATTCAATTTCTGCAGGTTTGAACACTCAGAACTTTGGACTGAATCTTGACTGGTTTGGATTGATATGGCTTGGTTCATGACACCTCAATACATTGCATTAATGTAACATTGCCAAATTTAAAATTGAATGCATTTTGTAATGATGGATCATCACATGCTAGGCTGAATTATTGCCTTTTTGATCAAGTAACAAGTGAGTCATCAAGAGTTTTATGTTTTTGGAAGATGACAAAGTTGGCAAAGTGACAAAATTTGAAGGAGAAGATCGTGTGGCACAAGTTATGCACCAATGTTGTCTTGAAAAACCAAAATTTTATGTCATGTTGCAAGCCTTGTAATTTCTTGTTTAAGTTGAATTAGAATGTGTTCTTGTACTCTTTGGAAAGCCCACGTATCATACTTCAACTTTGATGTTTAACTTTGGTCTTGATTCATCTTGTATCATGATGGAAAATGCCTCCAAAGTTGGCCAAAACATGAGACAGATTCTGCCTCAAAATTTTCTAAGTGTCAAGAAAATATCCATTTCTTAATTTTTGTGATTTTGATCAATCCATGAAGATTTGGAATGTAGGGTAGTTGACAATCTTGTAGTATGTAATGAGAACTTTCATTTGAGCTTTGGATGGAAGAAAAAGGTTGCTTGGATCACAAGTTATAGTCATGCAAAGTTGGGTAAAAATCACTTTTTTTATAACTTAGTGAAATTTTAAATTTCTTAAGGTTGCCCCTTTTGCAAGTAACCTCACTTTTCTTGATTTTTATTGATGGATGATGATCCAAACCACAAATTAACATTGTTTTTTACTTAAAGAAGCCATGTTTGTCAAAAAATCTCATAAGTCAAACATGGTTTTGGGTACAATTGACTTTTTATCATATGAATTTCAAACTTTGTGATCCTTTATGAAATCAAGTCCTTGGGCTAAATCAAACCTAATGGATGGATTTCATAGGTGTTTTAGAGTATCTTGAATCATTTCCCAAGGTTTGAGACCATGTCTTGGTCAAAAGTCAAAGGTATGGTTGACTTTTTCTTAGAAACCCTAGTTTGTGGTCCAGATGAATTTTAATCTTTGTATTGCTCATGAACCAAGTTCTCTGTGTCAATTTAAACTTGTGAGAGGGTCAATATAAGATATTTGAGGTCTTCAAAGCATTTCTTGAGATCTTGGCTCATGCCTTGCTCCAAAAGTCAACTTAGGGGTGAATTAGGTCAAGAAACCCTAATTCCTGATTTTTGATGAATGCATCCCCTAAGGCTATGTTGAACTCGTGATTGGATGCATGAGGCCCCTTTGAGCTTCTTGAATCATGTTTTGAAGTATTGGCTCATGCACAAATGAAAATTTCCCTCTGGAGGCCTTGGTCGACCAAAACCCTAATTTGGTGACATTGGTGATCTTGAGGCTTTATGAGCTTGAAATGTTGCATTCTTGGGCTTGATTCTTGATGTGGGAGACCTCTTGATCCTTTATGGATGCTTGAGAGGCTTGAAAAGTTTAAGATCATGTCATATCTTGATTGATCCTTTGCCTGAGTTCTTTGAGAGGGCTCAAAACCCTTACTTCTTGATTGAGATGAATGCTCAACAATCTTTAAGAGGATTGATGAGCTATGAAGATATCTCCATATTGTGGTGATGATTTATAAAATGAAGTGGAACCTTGTGGTCAAAATTTAGGGTATGACAGATGCCCCTATTTAATCTTCTTGGACCTGAAGGTGTGAATGGCGAAGACATTCGGACATTCAAGGTAAAAGAGGATTAAATATCGGAATACCCAAAATTTTAATTGTGGTTCTAAATGGTAGTTGATTTGCTCGTGCATCTTCTTTTATTAAGTAATGCTACTTAGAAAAGGGTAAAACTTCCCCTCGATCCTGGTCTTTAGCCACGGAACTGGTCTCAGTTTTCTTTTGAAATAAACTTCCCCTCGATCCTGGTCTTCAGCCACGGAACTGGTCTCAATTTCTTTTGAAATAAACTTCCCCTTGATCATGGTCTTCAGCCACGGAACTGGTCTCAGTTTCTTTTGAAATAAACTTCCCCTCGATCCTGGTCTTCAGCCATGGAACTGGTATCAGTTTCTTTTGAAATAAACTTCCCCTCGATCCTGGTCTTTAGCCACGAAACTAGTCTCAGTTTCTTTTGAAATAAACTTCCCCTCGATCCTTGTCTTCAACCACGAAACTGGTGTCAGTTTCTTTTGAAATAAACTTCCCCTCGATCCTGGTCTTCAGCCATGGAACTGGTCTCATTTTCTTCTTGTCAAGTCCGTCTTTTGACAAGGAAAGCTATTTGCGATGGTTTTCACCAAACTTCTCGCTAGGGAGATGCCATTTGATGGAAAAACGTGTTTCATCATGCTTCTTTTTGAAATTTCCTCAGAGGAATGCCATAAGATGAGTAAAGTTTTGATGTCACACTTGTTGGTAGGGACCATTTGTCTGAAGTGCAGAGGTGTGCAAACTTTTCTTGTGGGAGATGCCATTTACTGGGGGGAAATTACATCATACTTTTCCTCTTTTCTGAGAGATGCCATGTGATGTAATCCAATTTTGAGGTGCTGATGACTTCAATGAAAGAAAATTTGTTTTGGGAGAAACTGCCGTATTACCAAGAGTTTTCTATAGAGAGGCTTTCTTTGGGGATTTTCTTTAATCCTTGAAAGAAAAAAATTATCTTTAATGGTGAAGAGTGAAGTTCCAAAGGTGTATGACCAAATGGCTTCTTGCCTTTCAGAGGCTCAAGTTATCAAACTGGTCGAGGACCGATTTCAATCCAGGAACAAACTGGAGAGAGATTGTTTAGATGATACATTTTCCTGATGAGGAAAGAACTCCAACTGGGATTTTATCCTATCCGACGTAGAAAAGAAAGCTGACAACTCTAATGGAGAGAGGACATTTATCACTTGGGGATGAGTATGACCAGAGTGATTGAAATATGATATGCAATATGAATATGGATATGGATCAATTATGCATGATGTACGTATGAAATGCTTCTGCTGACAAAACAGACATGACATACGGACTGACGATGAGTTCAAACTGGATATTCGACCATTCTGGGAGATGGGGGTATCACTAGAGATTTTGAAAGTAGTACTTTTGTTTGGGCACAAGATTCCTGCGTATGTTCTGGTTTCCGGAGGTACAAGCCTGTTAGGGATAGAAACACATTCTTGCTTTTCAAAAGTAGATTCTACTGGGGTGAAAAACCAATCATTGGTTCTCAGGGGTAGAGACTCTACCGGGAATGACAGATGGGACATTCCATTTGAAGTAATTGATCCTTCATTCAGAGTGTACTGATCGCAAGGAGTATTTTGATTCTGTATTTTGAAGTTTGATCACTTCCGGGGAAGCCGTCGATATTCATTTTTGTGCTTAATTGTCAAAAAAGAAATTGCCATCTTTATTTTTAAAAGCAGAAGTAAAATTTTGGAAATCTTCGTCTTGAAAATAAAAGTAAATTCATTTTTTATTCAAGAATATTAATCATATTAAACATGTCATTTTGTAAAGCAGAATAAATAAGAGTTGCAAATAAAAGGCACAATGGCTCAAATTTTCATTGATAGAATGGTAATCAGCCTAACGCATGATCCCATGGAGCATTACAAAGTTTAGAAAATGGTAATTTAAAGGAAAAGGGGATACATTGAAACATAACGACTGTTATCCTTCCATCAACTTTGAGTTCTGGGTATTTTCTTGACAAATGACGTTATCGTTGAGAAGCCAAACTTGTCGGATGCAGTTACTTGCCATGTATCCCTAACTTTTGCCTAGATTTCATTTTTAGGTTTTCAATCTAATGGGATGATCATTATTTAAGCCTCTAATTTTTGCTTGGACCGCCCTTTCGGGTTTTCAATCCAACGAGACATTTTTTTTCATTTAGGCGAAGTATTTCTTGACTACATCAACATTTGTGGGATAAGTAAACTCCTCTCCATCCATGGTTGTGAGTCTCAAGGCGCTGCCTGAGAAGGCTTTCTTAACAACAAAGAGGCCATCATAATTTGGAGTCCATTTGCCCCTGGGATCAGTAAGAAATGATGGTATCTTCATAAGCACGAGGTCTCCTTCTCTGAAGACACGGGGTCAGACTTTTTTGTCGAATTCTTTCTGCATCCTTTGTTGATATAACTGACCATGGCATAAAGCCATCATTCTCTTCTCTTCGATTAGGTTCAGTTCATCATATCTACTTTGACACCATTCAGCTTTCGTTAGCTTTGCTTCCATCAATACTCTCATTGACAGGATCTCTACTTCTATGGGGAGCACTACTTCCATGCCATATACTAGAGAGAAAGGGGTAGCCTTTGTTGAAGTTCGGACGAATGTACAATAACCGTGAAGAGCAAAGGGTAGCATCTCATGCCAATCTTTGTAGGTTACAACCATCTTCTGAATTATTTTCTAAATGTTCTTATTAGCTGCTTCTACCGCTCCATTCATCTTAGGCCGGTAGGGAGATGAGTTATGGTGTTCAATTTCGAACTCAGCATACAACTTTTTCATCATTTTGTTATTCAGGTTTGATCCATTATCAGTAATGATCTGGCTTGGAACACCATAATGACATATGAGGTTGTTCTTGATAAACCGGACCACCACTTGTCTGGTCACATTGGTGTATGATACTACTTCAACCCACTTGGTGAAGTAATCGATGGCTACCAGGATGAACTGATGTCCATTTGAAGCTTTAGGTTTAACCATGCCAATCATGTCGATTCCCCATATAGAAAAATGCCATGGAAAATAAAGAACTTTGAGATGTGTTGGCGGTACATGGATTTTTTCGGCTTATATCTGGCACTTGAGACACTTCCTCATGTACTTGTAGCAATCGGATTCCATTGTCAGCCAATAATATCCTGCTCTCAGAATTTTTCTTGCCATTGTATGTCCATTGGCATGTGTGCCGAAGGAGCCTTCATGAATCTTTTTCATTAACATGTTTGCTTCTTGTCTGTCCACGCATCTGAGCAAAACCATTTCGAAGTTTCTTTTGTAAATCACATTATTATTCAGGAAGAAGTTGTCAGCCAGTCTTCTGAGAGTCTTCCTATCTTTTCTTGATGCCCCAGGCAGGTATTCCTGTCTTTGAAGGAAGCATTTGATATCGTGATACCATGGTTTGTCATCTATGACTGCTTCAATCACAAAGATGTAAGCATGCCTATCAAGGCGCATTATGTCGATCTTGGGTATGTCGTTCGATCGACTCATAATAATCATGGTGGATAGAGTAGCTAGTGCATCATCCATATGGTTTTCCTCACGAGGAATGTGATGAAACTCAATTTTGTTGAAGAAAGGCAACAACCTTCTTGCGTAGTCTTTGTAAGGCATCAATCCTGGTTGATATGTGTTCCACTCTTCTTTGATTTGATTTATAACCAGGGATGAGTCTCCATACACATCCAAGTTCTTTATCCTTAAGTCGATTTCTTCTTCGAGACCCATGATGCAAGCTTCGTATTAGGCCTCATTGTTTGTGCATTTGAATGCCAATCTGGCGGTGAAAGGAATATGGATACCCTGAGGTGTTACGATGATTGCCCCCAATTCCATTTCCTTAAGCATTGACAGCTCCGTGGAATATTAGTTCCCATTAGGAACCAGGCTCTGGCCCTTCGCTTGGTAGCGGTTCATCACAATCTTTCATTTTTAAGTACATGACATCCTCATCTGGGAAGTCAAATTTGACTGATTCCTATTCCTCAATCAGTTGATAAGCCAAATGATCGGCTAAAATACTTCCTTTTCTGGCTTTTTGAGCATGATACTCGATGTCGTATTCTGATAACAACATCTGCCAACGGGCAATCCTTCCTGTGAGAGCAGGCTTTTCAAAGACGTACTTTATCGGATCCATTTCGGAGATTAACCAAGTAGTGTGACAAATCATGTAATGGCGAAGACGTTTACCTGTCCAGGCTAGAGCGCAGCAAGTTTTCTCGAGCATAGTGTATCGAGTCTCACAGTCTGTGAATTTCTTGCTTAAGTAATAAATGGCAGACTCTTTTCTTTTGGTCTCGTCTTGTTGGCCAAGTATATAGCCCATGGAGTCTTCCAAGATTGTTAAGTAGATGATCAATGGTCTTCCTAGGAGGAGACAGAATCGGTGGATTCAACAGATATTCTTTGATGTTGTCGAAAGCCTTTTGGCAGTCTTCTGTCCATACACAGCTTTGGTTCTTTCTTAGTAGCTTGAAGATTGGCGTGCATGTCGCTGTCATGAGGGATATGAATCTTGAGATGTAATTTAGACTTCCCAAAAATCCTCTTACTTGCTTTTCAGTTTTTGGAGAAGGCATTTCTTGAATGTCCTTGACTTTATCAGGATCAACTTTAATTCCTTTTTGGCTGACGATGAATCCCAAGAGCTTTCCAGAACTAGCACCGAATGTACATTTATTGGGATTCAAGCAGAGTTTTTTCAGACGCTCGAATAGTTTTGACAAATTTTCCACATGTTCTTCTTCTGTTTTAGATTTAGAAATCATGTCATTGACACATACTTTAATTTCTTTGAGCATTATGTCGTGAAACATAGTTGTCATCGCCCTTTGATAAGTTGCTCCTGCGTTCTTTTGACCGAACGAAATTACTTTGTAACAAAAGGTGCCCCATGGGGTGATGAATGAAGTTTACTCCATGTCTTCTAGCACCATTCTGATTTGATTATAGCCCGAGAATACATCCATGAAGGAGAAGACTTTGAATTTTGTTGTGCTGTCAACCAGCATGTCAATGTGTGGTAGGGGGAAGTCATCCTTTGGACTTGCTTTGTTTAAATCCCTGTAATATACACACATTCTGACTTTTTCATCTTTTTTGGGAACTGGCACTATGTTGGCTAACCATTGAGGATATTTTGAGGTGGCAAGGAACCCTGCGTCGATCTGTTTCTGTACTTCTTCCTTAATTTTGATGGCCATATCTGGATGAGTCCTTCTTAATTTTTGTTTGACTGGTAGACATTCTGTTTTCAGTGGTAAGTGATGTTCCACGATGTTGGTATCCAACCCTGGCATGTCTTGGTAGGACCAAGCAAACACATCTGAAAATTCTTTGAGAAGTTTTATCAAGCCTTCTCTGACAATTGGACAGAGCAGTGCTCCAATCTTAACTTCTTTCCTTTCTTCTTCTGAACCCAAATTGACCGTTTCTAACGGATCTTTATAAGGTTCAATGGACCTTTCCTCTTGTTTGAGTAGTCGGGAGATCTCTTCTGGAATTTCTTCGTCCTCTTCTTCTTCAGCTTCAAATGCCAGGAACTCAAAGTTGGGAGAAGGCAATGGATTGTACGTTTCAATGGGGTTTAAAACAAGTAATCTGTATGACGTGATGAGTCCTTTTTAGAAAAGACAGAGAGAATGCAAAAGTGTGTGAAGTGTATTTTTTGTTTGAAAACAGTTGTTTTTATTTTAGATTGTTTTTTAGGATTACCATTTTCTGAAGAAAAAAAACGAAAAGTGAAAATCGCAACAAATGCATGAATTTAGAATGACATTATTTATTCATGATTTGTCAATTCTTGAAACACAACCCTATAAAACAAAACTCTGTCGCTTTGGGCAAAGCGAAGAGGGATATTTACAAAAAAGTAAGCCCTATCAAACATCCATTTCACCCAGGCAAAGTGAAAGGTTAAAACAAAGATGCGGCAATTACTTCGATTTATGAACGACATTCAAGACATCAACCGCGACCCAATGGCACTGAACTCCTCTATGGATCACAAAGTCTGGTAATTTCCTTCTCGGTTTGTCTTTAGTAATAACACTGATTTCTGGCGCAGTGGGATTATTGGAGTCTTCTTCCCATGCAGAGTTATAATAGGAGGACTCTTCTGTTATATCCTCGACAATACTTTCATTTTCAAGAGGATCTCCCCATCCAGTTGGCTGGATGTCCTCCTATCTGATATGAGAAATTTTGGGAGCAGTGTACTTTACTAGAAAGTCGTACTTGCCGCTTGGCTGCCCCAAGGTATCCCAAGTTTCTGAGGGAATAAACGAGTCATCTTCTTCAATGACGTTGCCCTCAGGAAATGCATAGTTAATGAATTCTTGTCCTGCGATCTTTGCAAATTCATTAACCTGGTGTTGGACACTCTCGAAATGTTCTAGGTAAGAATTCCATGACTCTGGGAGAACAGGCGTATTCTTTTCAAGATCATTCAGCAGATATGCATTATCTGGCTGACTCTTTTGCCCCGAGTCTTCCAAGTAAGGCTTCCAGATAGGCAAATCATCCAGGGGATCATAAGAATCGTAATCAAAGTTATCTTTCATTAGAATATCTTCTTCCAATGAGTTGGGCGGAGCACAACATCCTTCAGGATCACAATCTCTATAGACCATTCTGGCATCTGATCTTGGTATATATCTGGGACTTTGCTTTGGAGAGAAGAATGGCATGTACATTTCTCCCTGAGATATATATCCTTCATCGTTGAAATAGGATTTCCACTCTTCATCTGTATCGGAAGAGTTGTTCTCCTCGATGGTGTGGACTTCTTGAGATACCGGGTGGAGGAAACTTCCACCGTGGAAGAAATCCTGAATGGGACGCAAAATTTTATCTTTCTTTGTAGTCTGGGTATATGTTGGAGAAAAACCAAGACCTTTTTGTGTCTTGTTATCAGCAGGAATTATAATCTGACCCCATCCTTTTATGTTATCACTCCCCATTATTTGGAGAGCGTCTTTATATGAGGAAATTGACGTTCCTTTGTCTTGGTGATTCTCATTGCTCACCGAGAGCGCCTGAAATTGAGTTCCAACAACCTCTTCTGGTTCTAAATATGAAAATGATGATAGGTTGCTCATAATTAAAGCTTGTTCTCCACATACAGTGACCAACTTATCGTTCTTGACAAACTTCAGCTTCTGGTGAAGTGTCAAAGTGACTGCCCCGACTTCATGTATCCAAGGTCTTCCTAAGAAACAATTGTATGCAGCTCAGATGTCCATGACCTGGAAAGCGAATTGGAAAGTGTGAGGACCGATAGTTATAGGAAGATCAAATTCGCTGATAACTATTTTCCTGGATCCTTCAAAGGCTTTGACGATGATCTCACTGCCTCTCATGGGAGTACCTTGAAAAGATAGTCTTACCAAAGTTGACCTTGGCATGACGTTCAAGGATGAATCTGTGTATACCAGAACGCTGGCTGAAGCATTGTCGTGGAAATTGACTGTGATATTGAGTGACATGTTATGATTCTTGCCTTCCTCTGGAAGTTCTTCATCACTGAAACCCAAATTGTTGCAGGAAGTGATGTTGGAGATAATGCTATCAAACTGACCCACTGTCACATCCTATTCTACAAAAGCTTGTTCTAAAAATTTCTGTAGAGCTTCCCTGTGAGCTTCTGAACTGAGCAGGAGAGATAAAACGGAGATCCGAGAAGGAGTTCGTAACAATTAATCCACAATGTTCTACTCGCTTTTCTGGATGAGCTTTAGCATTTCATCGTTGTTCTTTATAGGTTCCGTGTTGCTGGATTGACCAATTTGTTGATTAGGAACTTTAGCTTATCGCTCTTTTTTTTTGCCAGTTCTCTAACTCCTCTGTTGAATATTCGACCGCTCCGGGTAACTCGACTGATATCAGTGATGTTTACAACGGACGGCAGTGGAATTTCTTTTCCATCTTCTATGTTCTCCGCACTGTATTTGTATGGAATAGCTTTTTCTGACTTGTACGGTATCAGACCTGGCAGGTGGATGGCTACAGGGGCCTTTTGGGTTTTTTGACCTTCATAAGCAACCTCGATTGGCTCCAGATTGGGAACTTTTTTACTGTCAAGAGGGATCTTTGACTCATTAAGTAGAGGAATTATAGCGAGAACATCCTTGTTAATTCCATTATCGACAAGTTCTCTTTTGTCGCAGATTGTGACAACACTTTTGTCTAGTAGTCCTCGGACCTTGTTTTGAACAGGGAGGCAACTTTGTACCATGTGGAATGTTTGAGAATTCAGGCGTGATTGGGTTTCCCCTTGGTTTACCTGATGCTGGAGAGCTTCCCGCACGAGGTAGCATCCTTGGTTATTTTCTAAACATATTCCACAGTGTTCATAATTATGAGGTGGCACCCGGCCGTACCCACTTTGTATACAGTGCATCCTTACCAGATCCGTTTCTAGTAAGTGGATATCATAGCTTTAGTGTCTATCAGGATTTCCGTTAATTAAGCTAACTTGACATGTGTCTTCATCCTGGTAGATTGGAAGCCACCAGTTATCTAATAGATGTTGAAGAGTTCTTTGTACAAGTGCACAACCTTGATCGTTTTCAGAGTAATCCTTGCAATCCTGATAATTGTGCGAGGTCAGAAAATCGATTCTTACCTGCTTGCCGTGCAACTCTACCAGACTGGTATTCATTAAACAAATATCGAAGATCTGAACCATATTGACTTGATGATCATTATTTTCATGGTAGTCTTGGATCCATCCAAGATCCATTTGACGCTGGAGGGCCTCTTGTACAAAAGAGCATCCCTGATTGTCTTTTGAGCAAATCGGGCAAGCGTTGTAGTCATGTAGCAGCAAGTTATAATACTGACTATGTCTTGAATGCATTGCCACTAGATTGGCATTCATTGCACGGATGTCATGATTTTGAATAATGTTTGGATGTGCATGGGCCATGTTTACTTCACGAATCCTGTGATCCTGAATCCATCCTAAATCCATCTGCTCCTGAAGAGCTGCTAGTATAATGGTACATCCTTGATTGTTCTTTGAACAGATATTACACCGATGATAGTTGTGAGATGGTACATGGCCATACCCGCTCTGCCTGCAATGCATTTTCACTAGATTGGTTCCCAGTAGGCGTACATCATAAATTTGATAGCTACTCCCGAGTTCTTCTTCTATTAAGTTTACTAAAGTTTTCTCATGTTGCGACAACGGATTCTTCTGAATATTTGAGTTTGTATCCTTGAAGGATAACACCCCGTTACTGACGAGCTTTTGAACATCAGATTTAATGTTGAGGTAATTCTCAATGTTATCTCATGATCCTCCTTGATGGTAAGGGCAAGATTGATCGGCTTTAAACCAAAAATATGGATTGTGCGGTACTACGAGAGGAGTCCTGGTTTGAATGTGCCCCTTGGCCAGCAGAAGTGGAAATAATTTTGCGTATAGCATTGGTATATGGTCAAATCTCGGTGATCGTGTGATACGATTGTTATTATTGTACTGTGGGCGAGCCTGCTGAAGGGGCTGTTGCTGCCTTTGCTGATACTGTTGTTGACTTGGTTGGCTCTGAGCAACCTGAGGTTGATATGTCAGAGCTGGCACTGGGTTGGTAGCGAGAGTAACTGTTGCTACCTGTCGAGGTTGATACCTTCGTCTTTTCTTACCCAAAGAGATATTATTGATATCTTGCTCTTTATTCTTTTGGAAAACACTACCGTATCTTTTAGTACTGCTGGATGGTTCTGCATCTTTGACTAATCGTCCTTCTCAGACTGCTTCCTTAAGGCGTACTTCCATGTTCACCATTTCAGTGAAGTCACTAGGTGCACTGGCGACCATTTGGTCATAATAAAATGAGCTTAACGTTTTTAGGAAGATTTTTGTCATTTCCTTTTGCTTGAGAGGAGGGCAGATCTGGGCAGGTATTTCTCGCCATCTTTAAGCATATTCCTTAAAGGTTTCTTTATCTTTCTGGGACATTGCTCTGAGCTGGTCCCATGTCCAAATTGTATTTATACTGCTGAACAAAAGCTGCCCCGAGATCTCTGAAAGTACTAATCTTGATACAATTTAGATCCATGTACCATTTGAGTGTGGCACCGGTTAAATTGTCTTGGAAGTAATGGATTAGTAGCTGTTGGTTTTCTATCTGGATAGACATTTTCCGAGCGTACATTACCAAATGACTTTGGGGGCAAGAGTTGCCTTTGTATTTTTCAAAGTCAGGCACCTTGAATTTGTACGGTATCTTTACATTAGGGACCAAACAGAGGTCAGCGGCGTCTTTACCAAACAAGTCCTGCCCACGAATGGCATGCAATTCCTTCTACATTTCCAAGAACTGTTCCTGGAATTCATTCATCCTTTCGTATACTTCTTCAATTCTGCCAGAAGTTGCATGCAGAATCTACTCCTCCGGGATAGTGTGTACCACCGGTTGTGGTATAGACATTACGGTGGTAACTCTTGGCGCTTCAGTGACCTGAAGTTTGTAACCTTTAGGAGTTCCTGTTGTAATCCTTACATCTTCATTTACCTAAAGTTTGTAACCTTCACGTCTAGAGGTCCCTGCTACGGCTTCCAGGTCTTCAGAGACTGGAGGTATATATCTTTTAGGTATAAAATTGAGAGGCATGCCCCAAGGAAAACCTTTGGGCATGTTGTACTGAGGATGACTGTTAGGTGTCTCAAATGTTGGTGTAGACATAATCTTTGAGATCGCAGTCCTTTGAGGTTGTTGATCCTGAGATGTGGCCAGGGATTCAATCATGTTGTGGAGTTTCTCCAAACTCTCCTTCAGAGCGTTGATTTCTTCTCTTAGCTCTATGTTCTCTTCTTCGAGATCTTCCATTTTCTTTTGCCGATTGACCCAAGTATTGTACGAATGAGACAGTTTAACTTTAGAGTGTGACACATGTGTGAGACTTAATGACAAAGATGTGTTATGTGAGAATGATGAATGATATGCAAAGAATGAGAATGATTTTTTTTTAGTTTTTTGTTTTAAAAAGAACTTTTAACAATTATGTTGCAAATATCATACAGTGGTGGAAACCTTTTATTGAACTCAAAAGATTACAGTATTTTACAGGGAAAAGTACAGTATTTTACAAAGCGCGCGAAGGAAAACTAGGCCTATGGATCCTAAGTTTTCTCTGATGAAAGCTCAGATGCAGGTTCCTGAATTTTTCTTTTCTTTGATCGGGCCCCTTCAGTCGTTGTCGGGTCAATGATCCGTTGCCATGTGAAAGGAGAGAGTAGACTTTTACGCTCCTCTTGACTTTCTATATCATGATGCTCCAATATCTCGATCAGAGCATCCTTTTTCTTCAACAGTTCTTGGATCTTTGTGCATTCCAAATTAATAATCGGGTACTTGTTCTTCCAAGAGTTCTTCTTACGTTGGACTTTTTTAAGAGCGACCTAGAGTTTTTTCGCATCGGACATGAATTAAAGGACATATTCCTTTAAGGGAAAAACTTCTTGACGAGGGTAAGGCATCTTTATTTTGATGGCCCTAGTCTGTACCCAGTGGAGGTAAGGCTCTGCAGAGATGCAATTTGGCCTCCCTATTGACTCTCTCCCCTTCCTGTGAACATGTTGTCAGGCATGCATTATTTCTTTCTTTAGTTCCTTGTCATTTTCTCCTTCTTTGAAGAAAAGACCCTCCAGATGAATATCATGTGGTACATTTTTCATCGGGTATCCAAATTGACAGTGAGCTATAATTGGATGGTAGTTGATTCCTCCTTTGGTACCAATGAGGGGTACATTAGGGAAACTCCTGCATTTGTCGATGATTTTTATTCCGTCAATGATCTGATTGTACCAAGTTATGTCAGAATTGGTAAGAGACATAATCTTTTGCGACCATCGCAGACCACTCTTGTGATCCCATAAAGCAGCGGACTTGGGTAAGTGGGAAATAAACCATTTGTAGAGTAATGGTACACATCATGTGATCATCCCTCCACTATACAGATTTCTTAAGTGTACAAAATGATAAGCATCTACGAGCAAGGTTGGGACTGGGTTCCCAATTAATAATATCTTGAAAGCATTGATGTCGACGAAGTTTTCAATGTTGGGAAAGAGGAATAACCCATATATGAGCAAAACAAAGACATCCTCGAAAGCAGTTATATTTCCTATACTCGCAAAGTATAGGGTTTTCTCCATCAAGAATTTAGTTAGTAAACCCCGGATTCCTCCCTTGGTAGTCATATGGGTTCTGAAGTCTGACTCTTCCAGAGAGGCAGCTCTTGCAATGGGTTGATCTTTTAGAATTTCTTCCATTCTAGAAAATGGATCTTGATCAGTGATAGATAAATCAATCATATGAGAGTACTTTTCTAGTGTCGGTGTGAGCTGATAATCCGGAAATGTGAAGCACTGGTATACTAGATCGTAGAACTTAACCAATGTAGACAGGACTCCTTCTACCATGTTAACCTTCAAAAGAGCCAACAGTCCCCCGTGTTTAGCTCTGAAAGCCTCGGGATTAGTAATCATCCTTCCCAATTTCCTTAGGTCTTCCAGTTTTGGAACCGCGAAGGTGTACTCTTTTGTTTTTCGCCTTCCGAAATCCATAATGCAACTTCTGATATTTGCAATTATTGTTTTAGTTCTTTTGAAAAAGACTTTTTTTCTTGTTAAAAAGGTTTTTTAATGAATAAAATGCATGGATGCATGAATGCAGCAAACAAAAACATTTGAAAACATGGGTTTAAGGGTTCATCGTCACGAACATGGAGCCATGGATCTACCCATTGCCAAGGTGTGTACTAAAGGTTAATTTTTGTACATGTAGAACGGGTTCTAACAAAGGTTCCCAAAATCATTGACCCCTTTCAAAAATATTAATAGCAAACCGACTGACTCATGAGAGCTGTAATATCCCCAAGATGAATCTCTTTTAAGTGCAGTATCTCGTATTAACTATTCCCGATAGTTACCGCACTACCTAATGGTCAAATGGTTAAATGTTCACTAATCCTCAGTTTCAAGGGTGCCCAATGGGAAAAGCAATGCTTTCACGACTTGCTCATTCAACATTAACAATTCCACAAGGGTACCTCCAATGATTTGGCTGACTCTCAAGTCAGCTTGGTCGAGACTCACTCCCTACAAGCCTCCCTGAATATGCCACCACTTATCTTAATGTTCTCTCGGCCTCACCATATACGTATTAATCGCATTCCCAGATAACAGTAATTTAAATAAATATATCAAGTAATATGACAACATATGGTAAAAAATGAGAAAGCGAGTAAAAAATAACAGAAAAATAAATGCAAAACAAGGCCTAAACCTCTTAGGAAATCTAATCCTTAAAAATCCCCAGCAGAGTCGCCATTTTTCTGTAGCGTCGGTTTTTTGTTGACGCGGCCACCTACCGCATTTGGGTGCTACTTTCTGATTTATGTATTTATCCTATGAAGCTTAAAAGGAAGGGGAAGATATCTTAAACTAACCCTGCGTGCAAGTGTTTTCTTTAACAAATGCTAAGACATCGGGGATCGGGGTTTGATTATTCAAAGAGAAGCTATTAACACCCAGAGTATCTATAGTAATCTATAGGAACCTTCGTTCACATGTATTTCTGCTACTTGAAATGCTTTCTTGTGTTTATCTGCTATTGATTGGGAAAGTTTCTCCTTTGGGAGGGTTAAGAGAATGTTTTTGTTGTTTTCGGGTTTTCTATTATTTTGGGAAGGTACTTGACCTAAGAATTTTGATTTGTGTGCTCGCTAAGATTTCACAATCTTATGCCTACGTATTCCCGTAAAGAGATTTGGGAAATCAGAGTAATCGTAGTTCCTCCTATTCTATGGGAGGAAAATTTGGTGTCTTGTTCAAAGCCCAAGATTAAAGCTATACGTGTGTTTGTGTCTTGTTTAAAGCCCAAGATTGAAGCTAAAAGTTTGACTGAGAGAGAGAATTTGTCATCTCTAAACGGAGATATCTCACATATACATCACAAAATGTTGAGTAGTTGGTTATAAGGGAAATTACTTTAAGTGGGATATGTGAAATCCAGCAATGCCATAATTTTCTTTAAGAGAGATGTCATAAAGGAAGAATCTTTAACCAGTGTAGAGCAATGCCACTTTTTCCTTATGAGTCTTTCATGCTAAGAGAGGGACATTGGCTTGAATGTGTGGAATCCAGAGGCTTGCCACTTACAGTTGTTAGATGAAAGAGGAATTTTGACCATGATAAATGAGGGACTCCATCTTGGATATTGAATCAACAAGTGTGTCACTTACAGCAATTTATCTGGAAAAAAAGTGTAATAATTTGTTTTGATAGGTGACGTATAGAAGAAATATCCTTCTACAGAGTTGACTTATGGTCTCATCTATGGGGATGATGGATTTTATGTACCTTGATCAAAGCCCGAGGTTGAAGCTAAAGGAAACTGATTCCACTGGGGATTGACTCTTTTGGAGATTTTTACTTTAAGTATCTTGTTTGAAGCCCAAGATGATGAAGCTGGAGAGTTGGAGTACAGCTTTAAAGAAAACTAACTCAACTAGGGAGTATGATGTCTGTCTTGTACAAAGCCCAAGATTGAGGCTAACTGGTTAAATCATTATATGAAGCCTAAGAGGAGGCCGACTCTTGATGAAGATTTATCCAAATCCAGAATGTCTAAATTGTATTGGGGAGTCCAAAAGGGAAACTAACTCTTGCTGGTGATTTGAGCAGAGTTAATTTACCAGATGCCATGAGGCTGTAATTCTTTTGAGGATTTGTTGATGGTAAATTGACCCTAGCTGGGGATTTTTAAGGTGAAAGTTAAGCCTTGTTGGGGGCCAGAGGGGTTTAAAGATGAGTTTGAAAACCTTGGAGGTTTTAACTCTTTTGGAAATTGATGTATTGGTAAAGATGATTAGGATTTATCCTATGCTTTTAGGAAGCCTGAGAGTCCTTGTGTTAAGTCCAAGAGGAGGCTATGAGGGTGAGACTTTCCAAGTCTACTTGTATGAAGCCCAAGAGGAGGCTGAGACTATCCAAGTCTCTTAAGAAGAGGTAGACTCTGGTTGGAGAGAGATCATTGTATAATGCCCAAGAGGAGGCTGAGGGTTCTAGAGATGAAGATCAACCCTTGAATAATTGGATGTTTTAGAGGTTTGACTTTCCGGGGGACTGAACTTAGTAAAGATGTCTAAATTCTATCCTATGCTTTTTGGAAGCCTTTGGGTCCTTGCACTAAGCCCAAGAGGAGGCTATGGGGAACTTTTAAGAAGCCTGTTGGTCCTTGTACTAAGCCCAAGAGGAGGCTATGGGGAACTTTTAAGAAGCATGTGGGTCCAAGTCTAAGAAGAGTTCAACAAAGGTTTCACCGGGAATAATCCTTTCTTTATTGAACAGTTCTAAGGTTTGAAGAAATTCAAAAGAGGTTTCATCGGGAATTAATCCTCTTTGGGGAAATGAATTTCTTATATATATGTTTCTAAGTTTTGACAGTCTTGAGAAAAGTTTCACCGGGAATAATGTCTTTCTCTGTTCCATATTGAATAAAGCCCAAGAGGAGGCAGACTGTATTGAGGGAAGTTTCCTATAAGGGAACTAGTTTTTGACTAAGTTAGAAGTAACCTTTTGTTTGACCTAAATGTAGACCTAACTGCTGGGGAAAACCCTAGACAGATTATGCACAAGTATATACAAATAAGAGAATTAACATGTATATATGCATTGAATGGAAAGAGATGTTGGGTCTTACACTCTGAAAAGAGGCCCAAGTGTATTGTGATAGGTTGTATGATTTCAACTGTATGATTAGAGTTTTGAGAAATTGAAGAAAGTTTTGAGAAAACTTTGAGTTTGAATTTGAATTAAAAGAAAGTTGTTTAAAAATAAAAGAATGTTTGGGGCTTATAACTCAATGAAAGGCCCAAGTGGTCTAAGAGCAGTTTCACGGGAATAATGCTCCTCTTAATACCAATTAAAAACAGACAGATGATTTTGAAAACAGAGGTATGGGGCTTACAACTCAAAGAGAGTCCCATGGAGGTTATTTGTTGTTTAAAACAAAGTTTATGTACAAAATATTGGGGCTTATACTCAAAGAGAGGCCTAGATAACTTATTTTAAAAACAGTGATCGCACTGCGATATCGAAAGATGTTGTGGGACTTATACTATAGCAGAGGCCCAAAATTATTTATGTACATAGGAAGGTTGGGTCTTACACTCTATTAGAGGCCCAAAATGATTATTGAAAGAAAGAAGTGGAGCTTATACTCAAGGAGAGGCCCCGATAAAATAAAACAGTAGACGCACCGTCGTTTTGAAAATCGCATCGGGACTTATACTATGACAGAGGCCCAGGAATTATTTATTTACAAAAGAGATTGGGCCTTACACTCTATTCGAGGCCCAAAAATGTTTCAAATGAAGTTTGAAAAATTAAAATCAAGGAAAAACCCTAATTTTAATTAAAAATACATTTTTTCAAATAAAATTAAATAAAAAATGATATAAAATACCAAATATATTTAATAAGCAAGTTTTGAACTTTGAAAAATGTTTGGAAATAGATGTTTTAATCCACAAGATGATTTGAAGTTCAATTGATTTTGAAAAATCAATAGAAAGAAATTATTTAAAAATGTTTAAAACAATTAAAAAGATATTCTTTGAAAAATTCAAAAAAATATATCAAATATAAAATATTTTTCTGATTTTTGTGTGGAATAAAATATTAAAATGTATAAATAATTTATTTTAAAAAAATCATTTGAAAAAGATTAGAAATGAGAGAGATATAAACTTTTCAAAATAATTGAAAATATTTAAAAATATTTAAACATTCAAAAATTTGTAAAAGGGCGCCAACGGCTCCTTCTTCTTCCTCGCTCGTGCCCGCCATGGCTGATTTGCAAAATCTCACATATCTCACTCAATACGTAATGAAAATGACTTTTGTAAATATGAAAGTTGCTCGTTTTTAACAAGGATTTCAATGATACCAATTAATTGCATTTCTTTTAAGTGTGTAGTGAGAAATTATGTGAAGAATAGATGAACCCTAATTTTTGCAATAAAACTATGAAAGTCTATACACGATAGCTACAAAGCAATTAATTGAGTGGAAACACTCTACACAAGTGCAGAAACATGTTTGTAACTTGAAACACATTTATGATGCATGGATCATAGAGTTTGAGAGGTTCAGGCTTACCTCTGCAAGTGGAATTCGAATCCTCAGTTGTAGGTGTTGTAGATGTGTTTGAATGATCTTAACAGTTTCAATGGACCCTAGTGAGTGTGTTGAGAAGCTTGGAATGGCTGGAAATCTCATGGAACTCCCAGTGGTATCCCAACTGCAGTTAGGTCTAGGTGTGAGATGGAGGTTATTGATTCTGGTGTTACAGAAGTTTGGAAAGTGTTTGGATCCCTTCTATATGAGGTATAGGATGTGTCTACACCATTGGTTTTGACAGAATTGCTTCCTATTTGAAAATTTGAATCCTACTTGTTAGAGAAGCAAAATTTGGTGAAAGAGAGTGAAATGAAGGAAAACATGGATTATGATGTTTTGGTGTGTGTTGATCAGTCACAAATGACCTCTATTTATAGTAGAGAAAGTTTTTTGCAAGGAATAGTGAATGGAGGCTGATCATAGTGTGTAGCTAGGTAGCCATTGACTTGGATGTTTCAAAGTGCTAAGTCTCCTCTAGCTTGACTCAATTTAATTTCTGCAGGTTTGAACACTCAGAACTTTGGACTAAATCTTGAATGGTTTGGATTGATATGGCTTGGTTCATGACACCTCAATGCATTGCATTAATGTAACATTGCCAAATTTGAAATTGAAGGCATTTTGTAATGATGGATCATCACATGCTAGGCTGAATTCTTGCCTCTTTGATCAAGTAACAAGTGAGTCATCAAGAGTTTTGTGTTTTTGAAAGATGACAAAGTTGGCAAAGTGACAAAATTTGAAGGAGAAAATCGTGTGGCACAAGTTATGCACCAGTGTTGTCTTGAAAAACCAGAATTTTATGTCATGTTGCAAGGCTTGTAATTTCTTGTTGAAGTTGAATTAGAATGTGTTCTTGTACTCTTTGGAAAGCCCACATAACATACTTCAACTTTGATGTTTAACTTTGGTCTTGATTCATCTTGGATCATGATGGAAAATGCCTCCAAAGTTGGCCAAAACATGAGACAGATTCTGCCTCAAATTTTTCTAAGTGTCAAGAAAAGGTCTATTTCTTTTTATCAATCCATAACTCAAAATCCATGAAGATTTGGAATGTAAGGTAGTTGATAATCTTGTATTATGTAATGAGATCTTTCATTTGAGCTTTGGATGGAAGAAAAAGGTTGTTTGGATCACAAGTTATGGTCTTGCAAAGTTGGGTCAAAATCACTTTTTTTCATAACTTAGTGAAATTTTAAGTTTTTTAAGGTTGCCCCTTTTGCAAGTAACCTCACTTTTCTTGATTTTTCTATATGGATGATGATACAAACCACAAATTAACATTGCTTTTTACTTAAAGAAGCCATGTTTGTCAAAAAATCACAAAAGTCAAACTTGGTTAAGGGTACAGTTGACTTTTTATCAGATGAATTTCAAACTATGTGATCCTTTATGAAATCAAGTCCTTGGGCTAAATCAAACCTAATGTATGGATTCCATAGGTGTTTTAAAGTGTCTTTAATAATTTCCCAAGGTTTGAGACCATGTCTTGGTCAAAAGTCAAAGGTATGGTTGACTTTTTCTTAGAAACTCTAGTTTGTGATCCAGATGAATTTGAATCTTTGTATTGCTCATGAACCAAGTTCTTTGTGTCAGTTTAAACTTGTGAGATGGGCAATATAATATATTTAGGTCTTTAAAGTATTTCTTGAAGTCTTGGCTCATGCCTTGCTCCAAAAGTCAACTTAGGGGTGAATTAGGTCAAGAAACCCTAATTCCTAATTTTTGATGAATGCATCCCCTAAGGCTATTTTGAACTCATGATTGGATCCATTAGGTCCCTTTGAGCATCTTGAATCATGTTTTGAATTATTGGCTCATGCCCAGATGAAAATTTCCATCGGAGGCCTTGGTCGAACAAAACCCTAATTTGGTGACATTGGTGATCTTAAGGCTTGATCAGCTTGAAATGTTGCATTCTTGGGCTTGATTCTTGATGTGGGTGACCTCTTGATCCTTTATGGATGTTTGAGAGGCTTGACAAGTTGAAGATTATGTCAATTTTTGATTGATCATTTACTTGAGTGCTCTGAGAGGGCTCAAAACCCTTACTTCTTGATTGAGATGAATGCTTAACAATCTTTGAGAGGATTGATGAGGTATGAAGATATCTCCGTATTGTGGTGATGATTTTTACAATGATGTGGAACCTTGTGGTCAAATTTTAGAGTATGACAGTACCATTACTACCCTACATTACATACATAAACTTAGGGGTGCACATAAACCCGTAAATCATTATAAATCGAGCTACCTGAAACCAAAAAAGGCCTAATGGGCAGGTATATCTGGGTTATCGGGTAGTCAAACTGAATTTTCAATTTTATATGGGTTAAAACAGGCAGGATCGATTTTCAAAAATCAACCCAGTAGTGACCAACCAACCCGTATAAATACTTTAGTGTTTAGATTTTAAAGATATGATTCAATTAAATGTAGTAATATACTGATATTTTTTCCTACTACATGATGTGATATGTCTTAAGACACACAAAATTATAGGCTTTAATTTATAAAATATAATAAATTGGTTTCCTTGAAAAGTGGTAACTGATCGGTGGTTTCTATGCGTTTATTTTACCTTTAACTTTAGTTAGTTTTATTATATGTTTAATTGCATTTTATTCATGCTTACCGCATTTTATGCTTGGTTTGTGCCTGGAAAAAAAATAAAAAAACATAAAATATATTGGGAAACCAATTCTCTTATCTATACTATGTTATAGTTCTCTTCATTAGCTTTCCGACGCTTCGAACGGGGACCAAAACAGACTTACGGATCAAGAGTTATGATCGAAACAATTCCGGTTATAAAATCCCGTGAGCTGACACGGTCGCCTGTGTTGTCTGACACGGCCTGTGTCAGCAGGTGACGCTGATTTGCTATTTTTTCATATTTTCTCTGTATGTTAAGCTGTGGGGGCGCTTTGGGTATTTCCAACCGATCTGAATGATTTTCTGTTATTTAGATGAGTTTTGGCAAGAAAGTAAGGAACTTTTGGACGGGAGAAGAATTTCACGATCAAGATTGGAGAGATCAAGGTTTTCGGAAGGCAAAAGTTTTTCATGAGCGGAAGCAATTGAAGATTAAAAGTCATCCAAATTCTTGTAATGTTTAATCTTTATTTTGTAATTTTTTATCTGAATACTGTGAGTAGCTAAACCCCCCAATGCTAGGGGGTGTCCCTGAATTGTGATGTAATAACTTTTATGTTCCTTATTTTATGATACGAGTGCTTTTGATCTTAATCTCTTTTATCTTGCAAAATGCTTACTGCTTTTTACATCGGACAAATGTAATCCGATTTACGGTTAAGGTTTAGGTCGGACAAACCAACTTAACATTGTTTGCATGATAATAATACCGTAGATATTGCCTAGGAATGGGGATACCCAGTAGTAACCGTAACATTCTTGATAAAATATAATGCTTGTGATTCTTTCTAGACTGCTAAGGAATTAGGGTAGAGACTGAATCTCAAAGGTTTTTTTGCTAAGGAATTAGGGAAAAATAATCTTAAGAATCAGTAAGAGTTGGTTGAAAGCAAAATATCGGAGAATAAGGATTGTGGTTATCGCAGAGCAATTCACACACCTTGCCCTAGCATGTTTCATAATATTGTTTAAAAGTCAAGTTTTAATCTCCTGCTTTACTTGCTTTCGTAGATTATAGTTTAAAAACAAATCAAACACCAAAGGAATTTTTGTTCAGTTGAACAACACGCAAACTTATATTTACTACGCAGTCCGCGAGATCGATTCTGCGGATAACCCCTATTATTACTACATCGGTGAAAATAGTACACTTTCTATTTTTCCGTTCAGTAACCATGAACCACTAATTAATACTCTCTCTCTCTCTCTCTCTCTCTCTCTCTCTCTCTCTCTCTTTTTTAAATCTTTTACTTCGGTTAAAATTTACATGTTTATACAACCCTCATTTCTGTCTTGTTTTATTTCTTTTCCTTTTTAAAGACATAGAAATCTTCATTTATTTATTTATGTTTGATGGTTTCGAAATTCCAGTTGCAACAAATGATACATGTCTTTTCTTTTTATGCATTATAGTCAACAACTAAACAAAATCACCGTGGATTTAAATCTAAGTTATTTTATTCTATTTTATTTGGATATTTTGTTTCATTACAGCAAAATATAGCATGCAAAATAAGATTTTTTTCTTCTTCTTCGTTACCACCTTCTTTATATTCATTTTTTTAATCTTTTGTTTATAATTTTTAATAAAAAATCTGATTTCATACTTCGTTTTTGTTCTGAAATTTTCAATGGATTGTTAGAATCATACCCATTTTAATCCGCCCCCACAAACCCGCAATTCGAATGACCCGTGACCCGTCAGATCCGCATGAGAAAATGGACAATAATGAGTCTCTGGTGATCATCCACGGTTTGGACCAGATTGGGATTTTGGACCCGGACCCGCCCAAATCAATCCGTTGTCCACCCCTATATACATTATCTTTCCCACTCCCTCTCTCTTTTCATAAACTCTCATGGCCAACTCACCACCCACCACCGCCTCACCGGATGCCAAACTGAAACGACCAGATGTAATAACTTCTTCCAAAAATGATTATCAAGAAAAGAAAGTTCCATCAACATCATCATCCTCCTCCAAAGAAGATGAACAAGTTTCCCCAAATGAACAAGGTTTCCTCAAATGAACAAGTTTCATTGGATGATGAAGAAGAATAAGCTCCAATGTCTCTATCTGGAAAGAAACGTTCAAAGACTGCAAAGAACAAAACAACCGCTTATACCCAAAGTGATGAGATCAACTCCTCTATCTTCTTAAAAAATGGGAACCCTAACAATAAGCCTATTGATAATAAACCACAAACGAAAATGCCAAAACTTTTATTTGACAATGGAAATGGTTGTTTGAATGTGCTTGCGATGACGACACGATTATACATTAATATGTACATGCCAAAATGAATTGTGAAGAAATATTATTTATTTCCATAGGATTATTACTAGTTTTGATTGATGAGCTGAACTGGTTTTGCTTTGTTTGTAGTATTCATTCAATTTCATCATGTCTTGAACATTGTCAAGCTATATCATGACCTCTAAGTTTATGAGATTACATTTTGTTTGTTCCTTATGATTTGTTTATTTTGTATCTGAGAATTGAGGCATTTTCAACTGTCTAATATTTAAATAAGATTCTTCTTTTTAGTCTTATAATTTTAGGATAAGTAGTAATTTGATAAAAAAATTTGTACAAATTACATTACAATTGAACCAAATTTCGCCGTAAAGAACCGATCTTTTGATGTCGCTTCACAAACCGAGCTGATTATAAAGACAGTCCACCAATGTGAACTTTTTTCAAATAAAGTTTTATGAATTGGAAATTACACAAAATTTATGTTGGAATTAAACCAAATTCCCAATGAGGAATTTCACCAAATCTTGGAGAATTCCAAACCAAATCTTGATAAATAAGAATCAATCTTTCTGATTGATTACTCCTCTTATTCTTCACTCTTCACTCGAGTGAATCAACCACCCTTAGCTGCAAGATTATATCACTACACACTTGATAATTGAAGGAAGAAAAGAAAACTGAATTTGGTGAAGAAGAGATGATTAAGGCTTTATGAGAGAGAGAGAGAGAGAGAGAGGAACTTGTTTCTGCAGAGTTTCTCTTTTCTCTTAAACTTTGGAAACTGCAATATGATTCACTTACAAGTTACAATAAATAATAGGGTTACTCCATATTTATAGTTGAGTTTGCTTGCACACAAAGCAACTCTAACTAACCTAACTAACTCAACTAAATAAACAAAAATAAAGATAAGTCATAAAGCTCTATCGAGATACACTTCGACATTTTGACATGTCGATCTTCATGGTAATTGTTCCATGATCCTTCCTTGTAATATCTTCGATCAAATCACCATCCACATTGCTTGACATACACAGAGGGAAGAAATTATGTACTCTACTTCACACGAAGATAATTCTACTACTGGTTCCTTTTTTAAACTCCAAGCAACTGGTGCACCACCTAGCATAAACACATAGCCAGTTGTGGCTTTTCTATCCTCAGCATCACTACACCAACTTGAGTCGGTGTAACCCACTAGCTTGTATTCTTTTCCTTTATCAGCTGTAGGAAACAAAATGTTATAGTCGAGAGTTTCTTTCAGATACCTTAGTATCTACTTCATTGTTGTTAGGTGTGATACCTCTGACTTCTGCATGAATCTACTCACCATACCCACATTGTATGCTAGATCAGGACTTGTGTGACAAATGCATCGAAGTTATCCAACGAGTCTTCTGTACTGCGTTAGATCAACATCATCTTTATTTGTGTCTTTCAACAGTTGTAATTTGGGCTTAGTGTAACACCCCCAAATCTATACCCCCAAATAAATAAAGCCAGAAAAATTTCATCAGAGTATAATTAAACATTCATGGCATAGATGAAGGCGTCACATCAATTGAGACAAAACACAATAAACCTGCTCATAAAGATATGCAACAATCAGGTAGTAAATAACAGAGGAACTTAGTTCCTATTACCCACAATTCAGATAGAGAATAAAAGCGGAAAATCTGCAACTGAATCTCATATATATATATATATATATATATATATATATATATCACATAAAAAGTTGGTCTGTCATAGACAGATTCATACATATACAATCCAAAAGGTATATATACATATACACATAAAAACACAACGATCTCCCCGACTACCCGGTGCTACATATCAGAGCCGACCGACAAAAGAATGAAGACATAATCTTCACAAAAAGACCTCCAGCATCTAATCTGCAATGCCACATAGAGCATTCAAAACAGCAAAAGGGTGAGAAACACAATCATAATATAATTGCATACAATTATATAATAACACCAAAATACACATGTAATATTCTCACCACAACTTATACCAGAATTTAAACACAAAACAACACAATGCATATCTCTTATATCCATCACAATGGCATATATAATCAAGCTCAATGCATTTATCAACAACATATATATATATATATATATATATATATATATATATATATATATATATATATATATATATATATATATGTATCTCAACTCATCAATTCCATTCTCAATTCCACACAAAATCAATCTATTCATGATTTATGCAAATACAAAGAGACCGACATAACGACTCTATGCAAATGCGGTATCATCCATCCGTCAATCTCATCATTAGTTCACTCAGGAACTATTGGAACCATCGCTTGTTATTTAGTGTAACTCCCCGTCAGGCAAACGATGTTCCCTGTCGCTTTCGGTCCTTTTGGCATAAGGCTCACGACATTTATGGATCGCTTTCAGTCCTCTTTGTATAAGGCTCACGATCCGATCGCTTTCGGTCCTCTTTGTATAAGGCTCACGGTCGTCTATAATCATCGCTTTCGGTCCTCTCGGTATAAGGCTCACGATGTTATAGAGGATTCCCTCTGGAACCGATTCGTCGCTCACACCCACTAGGGCACACGACATCACAAGAATTCATATCATGATGCTTGGCATACAATGACTCATAACATTCAAATGCACACATATACACATCCATAATCATGCATATATAATCAAATACCACACATTGCATTTTCTTGCCCTTAGGCCACAAATCATCATCACAACATCTCATCACATGCATTTTCATCACACAATAGCACACAAGTCATACAATATCCATATCAACAGCACATTGCATGATACACCTCAATTCCACACAATTACAACGACAAAAGTCGACAAAACAACACTATTTCAAATTCTCGACATAATTAAATCGGCTAACAATCTCAAAACCATTTTAATACAAAAGTACGTTTTATTAGCTTTCCAACGATACCAAGAATGTTCAAAACGGATAATCGGAGCACAAGTTACGGACGTAAAAAGAAAAGGAATTGCGAAAACACAACAATTTGCACCCCTGCTGGCCGTATGCGTATTGCCCTGAGCCATACGCGTATTTCCCAAACTCATACGCGTACCATTACGTGTTTCAGCAGATGGCCGAGAAAAATGGAACTCCATACGCGTATTTCCCTCATCCCCTCATTGCCATACGCGTATTGCCTTAACCAATACGCGTATTGCCTTGAGTGATACGCGTATGGGCAGTGGAAAACCAGAATTTTTCCTGCATAATTTTTCTGCGAAAATCACTCAAACCCACTCCAAATTTTCACCTAAACACGAGAAAATTGCCAATAGATAGCACAACAACATATATCTAACATGTATCAACAATAAGGGACCTGAAAACATGATTTCCGACACAATTTAATCGGATTCTAACAATTTCAACATATTATGGTTTTTGTTCTACATTCAATTTCAATCCAAAAACAACCAAATACAAACATACATAATCATACACAAGTATAATATAATCGAGTTTCGCACCCTTACCCGAGTTAATCATGTTTTCAATAGTCGGTTGATCGATTTCTTATTTTCCAAGTTTTTCTCTCTTTTCTTTTTTCTTTCTCTTTTCTTTCCCTTTTCCTTCTTCTCTTTTTCTTTCTCTCTAATTTTCTCTCTTTCTATTTCTAATCTTACTACCTGAAGAAAAAATAAAGTGAAATGACCAAAATACCCCTACACTCAAATATTTCGCAAACGTTCCCAAAACGCGATAAAACATACTCACGACGAAAAATAACATATTATCAAATAAAAGTCAAAAATAAAATAATATAATAATAGAAATAATCAAATCAACTCGATTAAATAAAACTAACAAAAACTGGGGCATTACAACTCTCCCCCACTTAGAAATTTTCGTCCTCGAAAATATTACCTGAGACGAACAACTCCGGATACGACTCCCGTATCCGACTCTCCAACTCCCAAGTCAAATTGCCCTCAGCAGCGCCTCCCCACGTTACTTTCACAAGCGCAATATCCTTGCCCCTTAACCGCTTCAGCTCGCGATCTAAAATTCTCACTGGTAATGCCTCAACCGTAAGGTTCTCCCTTACCTCAACCTCATCCATCAGAATCACATCCGACGGATCCGAAACATACTTCCGAAGTTGTGAAACATGGAACACATCATGCAAATTCGAAAGACTCGGCGGCAACGCCACCCGATAAGCCACAACACCCACTCTCGCAGATATCTAATAAGGACCAATAAACCGAGAAGTAAGCTTCTTCGACTTCAATGCACGACCAACACCCGTCACCTGTGTAACTCTCAAAAATATGTGATCGCCCTCTTGAAACTCAAGATCTTTCCTCCTTCAATCATGATAACTCTTTTGCCTACTCTGAGAAGCCTTTATTTTCTCATGAATAAGTTTTACCTTTTCCGTAGTCTGTTGCACCAACTCCGGTCCAACCACAGAACTCTCACCAGATTCATGCCAACACAAAGGTGTTCGACATCTCCTTCCATACAACGCTTCAAAAGGTGCCATTCCAATACTTGAATGGAATCTGTTGTTATATGTGAATTCAACCAACGCAAGATAACTATCCCAAGCACCACCTTGTTCAAGAACACAAGCTCGCAACAAATCTTCCAACCACTGAATAGTTCTCTCGGTCTGACCATCCGTCTGCGGATGATAAGCAGAACTCAACCTCAACTTGGAACCTAACGCCTTTTGCAAACTTTCCCAAAATCTGGAAGTAAACCTCGGATCTCGACCTGAAACAATACTCAACGGAACACCATGTAATTTCACAATCACACCGATATAAATCTCAGCCAACCTCTCCAAAGAAAAAATGATGTCAATCGGAATGAAATGCGCCGATTTAGTCAGCCTATCTACAACTACCCAAATGGCATTATGTCCCCTCTGTGAATTCGGCAACCCCGTCACAAAATCCATAGAAATGTTGTCCCATTTCCACTCGGGAATATCTAACGGTTGCAATAATCCACTAGGCTTCTGATGTTCTACCTTAGACTTCTGACACGTCAAACACGCATAAACAAACTGAGCCACATCCCTCTTCAATCCAGACCACCAAAATATCTTCTTCAAATCTTGATACATCTTATTAGCTCCCGGATGTATACTCAAATTACTCCGGTGTCCTTCCTCCAAAATCATCTTTTTCAAGTCCGAATCATCAGGAATACAAATCCTACCACGAAATCTCAAAACACCCTTATCATCCACTTTAAAGTCACCATTCACACTTTGATCTCCAGCCGTCATCAAATCAACAAATTTCACATCCAACTTCTGTTTCTCGCTAACGGTTAACAAAAAATCATTAGTGACATTTAACATTCCAAGCCTCGCGCTACCATATGTCAATTCACACACCAAACTCAAATCTCTAAACGCTTCTAAAAGTTCCCACTCTTTCACCATCAAAGCGGACATATGCAAAGATTTCCGGCTTAACGCATCGGCTACCACATTAGCTTTACCAGGATGGTAATTCAAGCTAAAGTCGTAGTCCTTCAAAAATTCCAACCATCTCCGTTGCCTCATATTCAACTCTTTCTGATCAAACAAGTATTTCAAACTTTTATGATCACTAAAGACTTCGAATCTTGCACCATAGAGATAATGCCTCCAAATTTTCAACACAAAAACCACTGCCGCTAATTCCAAATCATGAGTAGGGTAATTCTTCTCATGAATCCTCAATTTCCTCGAAGCATAAGCCACAACCTTACCTTCTTCCATCAACACCCCACCTAAACCAATCAAAGACGCGTCACAATACGCCACAAACGGTTCACTAGGATTCGGTAAGATCAAAATCGGAGCTGTAGTCAATCTTCTCTTCAGCTCACTAAAACTTTCCTCACACTGAATATCCCAAATGAACGCTTTACCCTTACAAGTCAATTGGGTCAAAGGAAGTGCTAACTTAGAAAAGCCTTCAATGAACCTCCGATAATAACCAGCTAAACCCAAAAAGCTTCTAATTTCAGTAACAGATCTAGGAGCCTCCCATTGTAGAACTGCATCTACTTTAGATGGATCCACAGCAATACCATTACCTGAAATCACATGCCCAAGAAAACTCACTTCTGACAACCAGAACTCACACTTGGACAACTTGGCAAAAAGTTTCCTTTCCTTCAAAATTTGCAACACAACACGCAAATGTTCCGCATGTTCCTCCCGGGACTTAGAATAAATCAAAATGTTATCAATAAACACAACAACAAATCGATCCAAATGCTTATGGAAAATACGATTCATATACTCCATAAACACACCTGGCGCTTTAGAAACCCCGAACGGCATCACAGAATATTCGTAATGACCATATCATGTCCAAAAAGCCGTCTTCTGAATATCTTCCTCTTTCACTCTAATCTGATGATAACCTGACCTCAAATCAATCTTACTAAACACACAAGCACCTACCAACTGGTCCATCAAATCATCAATTCTCGGAAGAGGATACTTATTCTTAATCGTCACCTTATTCAGTTGGCGATAATCAATACACAATCGCATACTTCCATCCTTCTTTTTCACCAATAAAACTGGAGCACCCCAAGGCGACACACTTGGCCTCACAAACCTCTTTTCTAACAATTCATTCAACTGCTTCTTTAACTCAACCAACTCAAATGCCGACATACGATAAGGTGCCATAGATACACGTCTAGTACCAGGAATTAGATATATAGAAAACTCCACCTCTCTCTCTGGCGGCACATCTGAAATATCCTCAGGAAACACCTCGGGAAATTCACACACAACTAGAAACACATCAAGTACAACTTGACTATCCACTGTCAACGATGTAAACAACCCAAACAACTGAGCTTCCTCCGCCAAAAGTTTCTTCAACTCTTTGGTAGATAAGAAACTCGATTCTTCGTCTTCTTCAAGAGAAGGAAATCTTACCAGCTTATGATAACAATCAATATGAACCCGATTGAACTGCAACCAATTCATACCCAGAACCACATCTAAACCCTCCAACGACAAACACACCAAATCCATCTCGAAATCTTTACCATAAATGATCAAAGGACAACTTAAACAAACCAAAGAAGTAGTTACTGACCCCATTGCTGGAGTATTAATAACCATCTCTCCACCCATCGAAGACAACAAAAGATTCAAACGCTTCGCGCACTCAGACGAAATAAACGAATGAGTCGCTCTAGTATCAATAATAGCAACTAAAGGCGTATTATTAATAAAACAAGTACCTCTGATCAGACGGTCTACACTTGTAGTCTGAGTCCCTGCCAATGCAAAAAATTTCCCACCAGCCTGAGCTTGCTTTGGTTTTGGACAGTTCGTGCTAATATGACCAGCTTCACCATAGTTGAAACACTTCACCACATTCTTCCTCTTGCACTCAGCTGTTACATGCCCTATACCTCCACAATTGGAACACTTCTCCAAATTCTTCCTACATTCAAACTGACGATGTCCTAAGTCACCACACCTATAACATCTCAGAGGATTAGACATACCTCCCCCACTTGGCCTTTTCTCAAAACTACCCCTTTGCTTACCCTTATCAGCTGGTGTCACATAAGGACCACCACGAAACAGTTTCTTCCATTTCCTTTCGTTCACACTCTTATAGTGAGTAGAACGAGCTTTGCTATCTTCCTCATAAATCCTACAAATCCCACCAAGTCCGAAATCCTCCTAATCCTTTGATAACTGATTGCCTGCTTAATCTCAGGACGCAATCCGTTCTCAAACTTCACACACTTAGAAAACTCTGCAGTAGCCTCAGCATAATGTGGGTAAAACTGTACAAGTTCCACAAACTTAGCAGTGTAATCAACAACAGACATATTACCTTGTTTCAACTCCAAGAACTCTATTTCCTTCTTTCCCCTAACATCTTCAGGAAAATACTTCCTCAAAAACTCCCTGCTAAACAAAGTCCAAGTAACCTCTTCATCTCCAGCTTCTAACACATGACGCGTGCTAACCCACCAATCATTAGCCTCCTCCTGCAACATGTGAGTACCCAGTCTCACCTTATTTTCCTCAGCACAGTCCATCACTCGAAAGATTCTTTCAATCTCCTTAAGCCAAATCTGTGCACCATCAGGATCATGTCTCCCTTTGAAGACAAGCAGTTTGTTCTTCCTGAACTCATTATTCTCACCAGCATTAGGTGCACCCTGCACAGCTCGAGCCATAGCTTTCATAGCAGCAGCCAAAGCAGCATCATTCCTACCAGCCATATTCTGTTCATTTCCAATAACAGCAACTATGGTTAAACAAACAGCTCACCCAAACACAACGACCAACAAGGACTGACACAAACTGACACGGACTAGCTCTGATACCACTTAATGTAACACCCCCAATCTATACCCCCAAATAAATAAAGCGATAAAAATTTCATCAGAGTATAATTAAACATTCATGGCATAGACGAAGGCGTCACATCAATTGAGACAAAACACAATAAACCTGCTCATAAAGATATGCAACAACCAGGTAGCAAATAACAGAGGAACTTAGTTCCTACTACCCACAATTCAGATACAGAATAAAAGCAGAAAATCTGCAACTGAATCTCATATATATATATATATATATATATATATATATATATATATATATATATATCACATAAAAAGTTGGTCTGCCATAGACAGATTCATACATATACAATCCAAAAGGTATATATACATATACACATAAAAACACAACGATCTCCCCGACTACCCGGTGCTACATATCAGAGCCGACCGACAAAAGAATGAAGACATAATCTTCACAAAAAGGCCTCCAGCATCTAATCTGCAATGCCATATAGAGCATTCAAAACAGCAGAAGGGTGAGAAACACAATCATAATATAATTGCATACAATTATATAATAACACCAAAATACACATGTAATATTCTCACCACAACTTATACCAGAATTCAAACACAAAACAACACAATGCATATCTCTTATATCCATCACCAAGGCATATATAATCAAGCTCAATGCATTTATCAACAACATATATATATATGTATCTCAACTCATCAATTCCATTCTCAATTCCACACAAAATCAATCCGATTTATGCAAATGCAAAGAGACCGACACAACGACTCTATGCAAATGCGGTACCATCCATCCGTCAATCTCATCATTAGTTCACTCAGGAACTATTGGAACCATCGCTTGTTACTTAGTGTAACTCCCCGTCGGGAAAACGATGTTCCCCGTCGCTTTCGGTCCTCTTGGTATAAGGCTCACGACGTTTATGGATCGCTTTCAGTCCTCTTTGTATAAGGCTCACGATCCGATCGCTTTCGGTCCTCTTTGTATAAGGCTCACGATCGTCTATAATCATCGCTTTCGGTCCTCTCGGTATAAGGCTCACGATGTTATAGCGGATTCCCTCTGGAATCAATTCGTCGCTCACACCCACTAGGGCACACGACATCACAAGAATGCATATCATGATGCCTGGCATACAATGACTCATAACATTCAAATGCACACATATACACATCTGTAATCATGCATATATAATCAATTACCACACATTGCATTTTCTTGCCCTTACGCCACAAGTCATCATCACAATATCTCATCACATGCATTTTCATCACACAACAGCACACAAGTCATACAATATCCATATCAACAGCACATTGCATGATACACCTCAATTACACACAATTACAACGACAAAAGTCGACAAAACAACACTATTTCAAATTCTTGACATAATTAAATCGGCCAACAATCTCAAAACCATTTTAATATAAAAGTACGTTTTATTAGCTTTCCAACGATGCCAAGAATGTTCAAAACGGATAATCGGAGCACAGGTTACGAACGTAAAAAGAAAAGGAATCGCGAAAACACAACAATTTGCACCCCTATTGGCCATCCGCGTATTTCCCTGAGCCATACGCGTATTGCCCAAACTCATACGCGTACCATTACGTGTTTCAATAGATGGCCGAGAAAAATGGAACTCCATACGCGTATTGCCCTCATCCCCTCATTGCCATACGCGTATTGCCTTAACCAATACGCGTATTGTCTTGAGTGATACGCGTATGGGCAGTGGAAAACCAGAATTTTTCCTGCATAATTTTTCTGCGAAAATCACTCAAACCCACTCCAAATTTTCACCTAAACACCAGAAAATTGCCAATAGATAGCACAACAACATATATCTGACATGTATCAACAATAAGGGACCTGAAAACATGATTTCCAACACAATTTAATCGGATTCTAACAATTTCAACATATTATGGTTTTTGTTCTACATTCAATTTCAATCCAAAAACAACCAAATACAAACATACATAATCATACATAATCATACACAAGTATAATATAATCTAGTTTCGCACCCTTACCCGAGTTAATCGTGTTTTCAATAGTCGGTTGATCGATTTTTTCTTTTCCAAGTTTTTCTCTCTTTTCTTCTTTCTTTCTCTTTTCTTTCCCTTTTCCTTCTTCTCTTTTTCTTTCTCTCTAATTTTCTCTCTTTCTATTTCTAGTCTTACTAACTTAAGAAAAAATAAAGTGAAATGACCAAAATACCCCTACACTCAAATATCTCGCAAACGTTCCCAAAACGCGATAAAACATACTCACGACGAAAAATAACATATTATAAAATAAAAGTAAAAAATAAAATAATATAATAATAGAAATAATCAAATCGACTCGATTAAATAAAACTAACAAAAACTGGGGCGTTACACTTAGCCTGAGTCGAATTTGGATTGCAATCTTGCATCTTAAATCTCTTGCGAATTTTGCCTGCATATTTTCTTTGATGCATCATCAAGCCTCTACTACTCTTGTAGAGTTTGATACCAAGGAAGTATGAGAGATTTCCCAAGTCTGACATTTCAAACTCCTCACTTAAGGCATGTTTGAAGTCTTCGATCTCCTTCTTGCAACTTCCTATTATCAACAGGTCACCAATATAGAGACATAGTATAAGCAATTCATTAATTGCTTCTTCTTACATATACTCCATGCTTAGTTGTGCACTTCACAAATTCCTTCTCCCTTAGAAAGCTATCTATCTTCTTATTCCAAGCTTTTGGAGCTTGTTTAAGTACACACAAGGCTTTATGCAGCCTGCATACCTTGTTTTCTTCACCTTGCTTTGCAAACCCAGCTTGTTGTGCAACCTAAACTTCTTCATCTAAGGAGTCATTCAGGAATGCACATTTCACATACATCTAACATATGTTCCAATTGTTCATATTTTCTATACCAACAACAAAACTGATTGTTTCGATCCTAACAACAGGTGCAAAAACTTTGTCGAAGTCGATTCTTTCTTTCTAAAGATATCCTTTTGCCACAATCCTTGCCTTGTGTCGAGTTACTTCTACTTTGGGATTCAACTTCACCTTGCATATGCACTTGACATCGATTTCCTTCTTATCTTAAGGCAATTCGACATCGATTTCCTTCTTGACAAGTGGCCAGGTATTTTTGACTTCGATGGACTTCAATTCCTCATTCATTGCTTTAATCCACTTTGAATCCTTCAATGCCTCAACTTCATTGACTGGTTCGATATCTGCATAGAAAGCATAATGTACCAGCTCGCCTTCGGCATCGACCACATCATCTGATGTAATCACGCATTCTTGCAACCTTACAGACATGTGTATTATTCTTTGAGGTTTGCTTATGCTTGCTTGACCTCTAACTTTTTCTTGTCGAACTTCTCTTTCGACTTCACTTGCTGGTTCTTCACATAAGATTCTCACTAAATCCTTTTTGACATTTTCAGTCCAATCTCATTCCTTAAGCTCATCTATGATCACATCCCTGTTGATCACTACTTGCTTATTCACTGGGTTGAACAACTTGTAACCTCCATTCGAATAATATCTTATTAAGATCATTTGACTCGACATGTCATCAAGCTTTATTCTCAACTAATTTGAAACATGTCTATGTGTTATAGATCCAAATACCTTCAGATGAATCAAGTTGGGTTTGACACCAGACCAACATTCGTTTGGCACGATTCCTTCTAGCCTTTTCGTCGGACATCTATTCAAAATATATGTTGTAGTCGACACAACTTCTCCCCATAATTCTTTGGGTAGATGCTTTCCCTTCAACATATTTATCACTATATTCTTGATGGTTCTATTCTTCCTTTTTGTAGTTACATTCTGCTATTGAGTGCAGGGTGGCACCACCTCATGCACAATCCATTCTTTCTCACATAATGTGTCGAAGTCTTTCGACACATATTCTCCACCACCATCAGTCCTCAGAATCTAAAGCTTTTGACCACTTTATATTTTGACCATAGACTTAAACTTGGAAAATACCTCGATCACTTCACTTTTCTTCTTGATCAGGAAGGTCCACAGTTTTTCGATTGAAATCATCTATGAATGTGACAAAGTATCTATTACCTCCAATCGAATCCACCTGGATAGGACCACATACATTAGAGTATATGATTTTAAGAATTGCCTTCGACTTGCTTCCTGCATCCTTGTTAAAGTTATTCTTGTGTTGTTTCAGTTGCACACATTCCTCACATACTTTGTTTGGAATGTCGATTTCTGGTAATCCTTAAACCATATTTCTTCTCTTCATATCTATGATGTCTTTGAAATTGAGATGACCAAGTCTATAATGTCGTATCCATTCATCCCTGCTAGCTGCAGTTGTAAGGAACTTGTGCTCCATCACATTAAGTTCAATCCTTAAGGTTCTATTTTGAGACATAGGTCCCTTCAAGATTAACCTTCCATTTGAGTCAAGAACTATCACCATCTTGTCTTCATTCAAAACTTTTTAGTTCTTTTCGACCAACTGCCCTATGCTGAGCAAATTACTCTTCATGCCTGGTATATATAATACAATGGAAATTACTGACCTTTTGCCATCTTTCCTCATAATCAGAACATCACCAATACCTTTAGCTGCTAGAGTATTGTCATTTGCAAATTTTACCACGTTCTTCATTAAGGGTTTTATGTTGACAAACCAATCTTATCTATCAGTCAAGTGTGATGAGCATCTTGAGTCTAAGTACCATTGGTCCTGGAATCGTTCTTCATCTCTTGTTGTGAACATCAGCAATATCTCTTCTTCTTCATGCTTTGCAAACTTTGCATCATTTTCTTGATTCTTTTGTTTTTCAGAACAATCATTAGAGTGATGACCATACTTCTGACAATTAAAACACTGAATGTGACGTTTGTCAGGTTTTCGACCACCACCTTTTCCTCTACTTGCAACACCACCTCTTTGGTTGCTTTGATATAAGGACTTTCTCTTATTCGACCAGCCTCCTACTTGCTGACTTCTAACAGTCAAATTGTCGTAGCCTCCTCTACTTTTGTTGTAGAACCACTTCCCATTGCCTTTCTTTTCTCCTGCTTATTGCGCTTGCAAAGTCATATCACCTTTCGACTTGCTTGCAACTCTTTCATCCATTCATTTTTCATGAGATTCAAGTGTCCCTTGAAGCTCCTCCTTTGTCAATGTTGAGAAATCTTTAGGCTCTTCTATGGCTACTACAATGTGGTCGAACTTTGGAGCCAATGACCTCAAGATCTTTGCAATAATTGATCTTGATGTTAACACTTCTTCACATGCCTTGATTTGATTCACCAGTTTTCTAACCTTAGTGAAAAAATCAGTTATGCTTTCATTCTCTTCCATCTGAAGTAATTCATATGTTCTTTTGTGAGTCTGTAACATCACATCTTTCACCTTTTCTACGCCTCCAAACAATTTCTTAAGAATTTCCCATGCTTCTTTTGACGATTCTACATCACTAACTTTTTCGAAATTGTCTGGATCAATACATTGATGAATTATAAAGATAGTTTTATAATCTTTCTTCTTCAATTCTTTGTGTGCATCATTTTCTTCATCTGTCACATTTCTTGGATGTGGTGTCACTCATTCCTTCACAAGATCCTAAAGATCTTGATAACCCAAAACAATCTTCATCTATTTACACCAATTCTCATAATTTGGACCCTTCAGAATTGGGTGTCGCGCTGGAAAATGTTCATTCGGATGATTCATCGCCTTCATGTTTTACTTCCCACTAATCGCTCAGTCAGTGCTCTAAATACCAGATGTTGGAATTAAACCAAATTCTCAATGTGGAATTTCGCCAAATCTTGGAGAATTCTGAACTAAATCTTGATGAACAAGAATCAATCTTTCTGATTGATTACTCCTTACCCTTGATTGCAAGATTATATCGTTGCACAATTGATAATTGAAGTAAAAAAAGAAAACTGAATTTGAGGAAGAAGAGAAGATTAGGGTTTTAAGAGAGAGAGAGAGAGAGTGAGAGAGGAATTTGTTTCTACGTAGTTTCTCTCTGCTCTAAAACTTTGCAAACTGCAATGTGATTCACTTACAAGTTACAATTAATAATTGAATTACTCTCTATTTATAGGTTGAATTTTCTTGCACACAAAACAACCCTAACTTACCTAACTAACTCAGCTAAATAAACAAAAATAAAACTAAGTGATAAAGCTCTATCGAGATACACTTCGACATTTTGACATCTAGGTGATTCGACACTTCCTTTCTTCTGTCGAGCAACCTGTATCGACACAAAGAATTACAATTCAACAATTCAAATTGTTTCTTTCAAACTGAACAACCGTTCCTCTTTCTTGACCACACCCATGTTGACTCCATTCATTGTTGCTACACATCAGGCCCCTAAATCCAAAATGTTTTGGCCGAAAAACCACTTCAAACTATGTTAATCTTAAGCATGGTGTCTTATTTACGACCTGCATAGTTAAATATTAGCAAATTCATTGTTACTGTTAGTTTTCAAAAATTTTGCCTATATTTATATGATCAAATTTCAGATATTGAGAACATTGAGCTTTTTAGACTACAAATATTGTGTTATTTGTGTTCAAAAAGTGTCAAACTATTTGAATTGTGTTGTTTAGTAATTAGTATTTTGCCGTGCTCGTGCTCGCTGTTTCGTTATTAGTGTTGTTTAGTATATACAGTGCATGAAGCTAAAGTGTAGGAAATTGTGTTTTGTAATGAAACTAAAGTGAAGGAAATTATAATGAAGCTTACATGAAACTGTTATAAATTATTAACAATAATAATAATTATGGGTGTGTTTTAAAATGACAATAAAATATTTAAGTGGATATTAATTTTTGAATTCGAAGAGAAGCAACATTTCGTGAAAGGTTACTGTAAAATGAACATAGACAATCGTTGGAAGTATGACAACTTTTGATTAAAAGGTGTTGTTTCATCAAGGGTCGCAACCTTGTGAAACAACACATACATGGCCTATAAATACATCATTTTGGAATTTAGAAAATACATTATAAATCAAATATTCTCTTGTACAAAATTGCAGACACTTTTCGCTACATAATCGAATTTTCGTCGGTCTTGCACAGACTCGATAAAGGCTGAATTATCCTGGGTATTCTTGCGTTCCAACTCTAAGACATAAAAAGAGTGTTCGAAATACTTTTAAGAAGAGTAATTTCTTTCACGATTTTAGCCTCGGTCTACCTGACTTAAATTAGTTTTCTAACAATCTTAAAAGTATTTAATGGCGACTGAGATTTTCATATCAAAGATCAAGAACAAAAGTCGTTATCATAGAACTGGGTACGTTCTTATTGTTTTCATAGAAATTACAGCAATATAAAAATCATAATATTATGATTCAAAATGAAATTTTCTAACAATAGTTATGAGAACAATTATGAGAACATGTTATCGATATTATAATTTTTCGATAATGAATATATAATAGTAAAGTATTTTGTTCAGTTTTTCTTTTTGTTACAAGACAGATAGAAGGCATATGTATAATGTGCATAACTGTGATATATTAATATAATATATTATACATTAACGAGTCATTATTGGTTTTGTTTAAAAAAAAGGTTATGTCATTTGTAGTAAGAAGAAACTAAGCATATTAGATTCCATTTTGATCATTCAGTTTCAATTTTGATCAAAACATGATTTCACTTTCGTTAAGTAAATAATTACATAATTCTTTTTATTTGGATAAAAAATGTATGCTTCATGTCATCAATGTCTTTGAATAAGCAAAATATATACAAAGTAATGATAGATAATGAACAAAAGTAAAATACTATTGAATTAAAATATTTGATTGGTTGAGGGTACTGGTACCCAATTAATTTTAAGGGTACCGGAGTGTTCAGCAAATAGTTAATGTGCATTGATTATTGTTTGTTGTATCTATGATATTAAAAGATTAAGGATTAATAGCCATTTTGCCCCATGTCATATAGGCGATGTTCGGAAAACCCCTTGTAAAAAAACTTGCAAAAAAAAACCTAACATTTGAAGATTCTCTTAATTTTAATCTTCATCACATCCAGTCACCAAAAAAGCTGATGTGGCAGGGTCAAAATAAAAACGCTGCCAAAATGGCAGAGGTCAAAAAAAAAACGCTGCCAAAATGGCAGAGGTCAAAATAAAAATGCTGTCAAAATGGCAGGGGTCAAAATGACAGGTTTTTGGTGACTGGATGTGATAAAGGTCAAAATTGAGAGAATCTTCAAATGTTAGGGTTTTTTTTTGCAAATTTTTTTTACAGGGAGATTTTTCGAACATTGCCTATATAGCAGGGAACAAAATGGCTATTAACCCAAAGATTAATATTCAAGTTGTTATTGTATCTATGCAAATGGTATTCCTAGAAATGGAATGGAGAATGGTACAATGCCGATTAGTTTGGTAATTATAAGTTTATATATTAAGCGTGTTATTGTGTAAGTGTATTCTATATATTGGTCTATTAAAAATGTAGAATTATGAGTATAGTATGAATTAAAATTTCAATTTTATCGAAGATGCCATTTCGTATTTGGTTTGTCTTAAATAAATTGTATTTTGGAATTATTATCAAAACAGAGTTTGTTAGTCACTAAAATGGTCAAATTAATTAAAGTTTTGATTCTAAATTATACAACTGAACTTGGATTGATATGCTATATGAATAGCATGTTTGGGCTCAATAAAGTTCATTATTATAAGACATATAAGGATCATGCAAGGATATAGACTTTTGAATTTGGAGTCTAATGTAAGTATTGAATCCTAAGAAGTGAAATTCTTTAAGAACCTTATCATGAAGGATAAGCAAGAGAGTCTGAAAGACTAAAAATCTAGGACCAAACAAAAAATAGTTCTTGACTTATTTCCTTTATCTTGTGGAAGGAGTTGATGAGAATTTTGTTTGTAAAATCCCTATTATTCTTCAAGTGGAAGATGATCCTAAGATTTAAAGAGAAGAATTAGCTTCAAAGGAATTTTCTTTTTGGAAGGATGATATCCAAGTCGAAATGGATTCAATAATGTCAAACCATACTTGGTAACTTGTCGATCTACCTAAAGGATCAAGAACAATTGAATGGAAGTGGGTGTTTAGAAGAAAATATCATAGTGATGGTACACTAAACACTTATAAGGATAAATTCGTAACCAAGGATTTTAGACAAAAAGAATGTGTTAATTATATTTCGACACATATGCACTAGAAGCAAACACACGATCTACCTAAAGGATCAAGAACAATTGAATGGAAGTGGGTGTTTAGAAGAAAATATCATAGTGATGGTACACTAAACACTTATAAGGATAAATTTGTAAGGAAGGATTTTAGACAAAAAGAATGTGTTAATTATATTTCGACACATATGCACTAGAAGCAAACACAAAGAAAATTAGAGCTTTGTTTCCATTAACTTCCTTGCATGACCTTATAGTTCATCAAATGGTTGTCAAAATAACATTCTTAAATAGAGATCTCGATGAGGAGATTTACATGGAAAACCCAGAAGATTATGTGCTTCTTGGTAATGAACAAAACGTGTGGAAAGCTTGCCAAATCCTTGTATGGATTAAAGTAAGCACCGAAACAATGACATCAAAAGTTTAACTTTGTCATTGTAAGATTCACCAATTAAGGGGAGACACACAACTTAAAGGGAAACTTTTCAATTATTATAAAAAATAAAGTAAAAGAGTTTGCCATCATTAAAAAGGGGAGATTGTGAAGAATATATCCTATATCGAGTTCAGTTTTGATGAAGACAAAGATTATCAAATAAGAAATGATCAAAAGTGTCATGCACATCAATGATGAAGTCGATCAAGAAGGTTCAACATAGAAATTCAAGTGAAGATTTAAGACAAGTAACTAAGGTACTCATAGCAATTTATACTATACTACTTTAAATTTCTCATAATTTCATCTCTCACTTCATTTAAAAATCTCCTTGCATCATCATGCATGATTATCTAAAAACCTTCTTCGTCTAATTCTTGTTACAAGTATTTGTGCACAAAGTTGTGTGAGAATATTGTGATATTAATTTGTCTCCATATTGATTATATGATTGATTATTAGCAACGAGATTAATATAATTTTAGAAACAAAGAGGTTTCTAACTTCCACATTCAAGATGAATGATCTTGGACTAGTTGACACACTTTTGGGGATCGAAGTAAAGAAAAATAGTGGGGGTTATGAACTTAGTCAAACACACTATGTTGAGAAAGTGTTTGATAAGTTCAAACACTTACGCTTTAAGGAAGTGACCACTCTATTTGATTCTAGTGTCAAACTTCAAAACAATGATGGAAGAGTTGTGACTCATTTGGAATATACAAGTGTATGCAATGTACTAAATCTGACATAGCATTTGCAATTAGTAAAATGAGTAGATTTTACTAGTCATCCAAATGGTGAGCACTAGAAGGCCATCATTAGAAAATTTCGGATATCTTATGAAAACCAAAAATCTTGGTCTCCATTATGGTAGATCTCCTGCCATATAAGAAGGATATACCGATGCGAGTTGGATATCGAGTATTGAATATCAAAAATATGCATTTGGGTGGATATTTACACTAGTAGAGGGTACAATTTCTTGGAAGAGTAAGAAACAAATGTGGATCACTCTCTCGACCATATAATCGGAGTTCGAGGCTCTTACTTTCACTTGTGAAGAAGTTGAATGGTTGAGGGACCTTCTGTTGGAAGTTCCATTGACTAAAGACAATGTTTTTGATACATTTCGGTAGTCAAGCCACTTTAACTAGAGCATACAAAAAAAATTGTATAACAGAAAGTCTAGGCAAGTAGGACTTAGACATTCTTTCGTGAGAAAAAAATGATTAAGGATGTAATCATTTGCATATATACGATCGAGCTATAACTTTCTTGATCCATTTACTAAGCCACTGGCCAGAAACTTAGTAAAAACAACCTCGAGAGACATGGGGTTGAAACTCCTTGAGTAAGAGTTCCGACAACGGCGGCAACCCAATCTTACGTTAGTAGAACATTAACCTCAAGATTCAATGGGTAACAACAAGTCGTTGATTTGGATGTTTGTCAAACATTTCGTGATAATGTTGACCTTTAAAATGAGGGTTGAGTTTTTATTTAAACTCTTAATGAAGTTCAATAGCAAGGGTATGTGTCTCATGGAAAAGGATACAATATGAACTTCATCTATGTGAATTTCGAGATGGTGTCGTCTCAAAGTGAGAGTTGGAGTTTCTCTCATGAAAAATTCATGAAACAAGAAAAACACATGACCATAAATAGTGCTAGGCAAGAGATGTAGGCGAAGAACCGTTAAAGAGTGTGTGTATAGTAATGCCAGTCTAATCACATGGCATAACGGTTCAAAGCATAACTACCTAACGTTCTGATTAGTCTCTGCGTTGTCTTTACTAAAGTTAACTTCAAATCGAAAGATACTTAATTGTATTAGCATTCTTTTATTTTCTTTTATTTCTAGAATTGATCTTGTCATTATTAGAACAAGTGGGAGATTGTTATAAATTATTAACAATAATAATAACTATGGGTGTGTTCCAAAATAACAAGAAAATATTCAAGTGGATATTAATTTTTGAATTCGAAGAAAAGCAACATTTCGTGAAAGGTTGCTGCAAAATGAACATAGGCAATGGTTGGAAGCATGACAACTTTTGGTTAAAAGGTGTTGTTTCATCAAGGGTCGCAACCTTGTGAAACAACACATACATGACCTATAAATACATCATTCCGGAATTCAGAAAATACATCACAAACCAAATATTCTCTTGTACAAAATTTCAGACACTCTTCGCTACATAATCGAATTTTCGTCGGTCTTGTGCAGATTCGTAAAAGGCTGAATTATCCTGGATATTCTTGTGTTCTAACTCTAAGACATAAAAAGAGTGCTCGAAATACTTTTAAGGAAATTGAAGTCATTCACGATTCTAGCCTCGATCTACTTGACTTGAATTAATTTTTTAACAGAAACTGTAATGATATGGAAAAAAAAGATTATTAAACTTAGATATGTAAAGGAATTTGTTATGATAGTACAGAAAAATCTAAGCTCTTTCATTAGTGTGCTTCTTAGTTTATAATAGAATATGCAAGAAATTTAATGAGTTTGCTTAGTTTATATCAATGTGCAATGTTCTATTTTCATGACAGTGTTTATTTATTAATTATATTTTATTAGTAAATTAACAGGAGATTAAATTCTCATTGGAATTAATTGCATGCGTACTTAAAGGTATCAAGAATTTTGTTGTTAAATGATAGAATTATTTTCTAGTTTCTAACTTTATATTAATATATACCCTCCGATCACTATTATAAGCAAATTTATCTTTTTGTGGAACATTTGACTATTAATGTATCTAGTCTTGGACTAGATACATTAATAGTCAAATGTACCACAAAAAGGTAAATTTGCTTATAATAGAGACCGGAGGGTGTCATATATTATCATATCTTTCATCTGAAGCTTGGCATAGAACACATCGTAACTTAAGCAATATAGTTTTTTTTACTGGCCTTTCTGAAATAATTAGTTTTACCTGCATTACAAGAAATCATTTAGGGAAACAAGACGGCGACAACGAGAACGATGGCAGTGGCGAAATGAGATGGCGACAGCGAGCAAGATGATGGTGGCGGCAAGGTGAGGCAGTGGCGGGATGCACATGGTGGCGACAACGTGAGAAAAAAACCGACTCAAATTTGTTCTGAAATCCTTATCATTTTTTTATTTTTTTAGTGAAAGAGAAAACATAACACGTGTGTATGTATGGAACACTGGATTAATCAATTGGTGTAAATTAATTGAAAGGTACCGTGACATTCCCGCGTGAAAGTCACTGAAGCCGGATAGTAGCGGTACCTATTTTATTGAATGGATATAAAATACTGACATAAATATAATATTGGACACGACAGTATCTACTATAAAGCAATTAGAAAAAATACCATTGATTTTCCATTTGTGCCCTTTCCCTTAAAAACCTTTACACTGAAATAAGGGCATAATTGTAACTAGGCAATTCATCACTTTTCATAACTTACTTTCCCACAAATGCTGCCATCTGTTACACTGTCATTGGTCCAGAATTTCAAATTTTCTAATCCCTCCCAATAAACCCTAAATCCTCACACTTTCCACTTTCCTCTCAAACTTTCTCTCTCTTTCTCACTCTTTCTCTCGTCTGCCCCTTTCTATCTCCATGTTCTCTTTCTCTCTCACCTCTCACCGTGAATATCTTTCTCTCTCACCTCTCACCGTGAAATTCTCTCTCACCTCTCATAAGCATGAAATACTCTCCAATGGGTTTCAGAAAACCCTTCCTCTCTGGCTCACTCTCTCAGTCTCTCATTAACAGAGGATTTAATACCTCTCATTCTCAAAGCACATATGTATGGATTTCATCCCTTTTCTTTCACTCTCTTCTGTTTTCTCTCACTCTCCATTTTTCTCTATTTTCCTCCACAAAACCTAAATCTGCCACCGTCGCCGCCCTTTCTTCGTTTTCTTTGTGTTTTCGTTTAACTATATCCTTGTGTTGCAGCAAATGTAAATTGATTCCATCATGTTTCTCAGTGAAAATGTTTTTCAACCATTTTATTCGTGACACACTTTTGTTGGTATCTGATTTACATTCTATGTTGACTGTTTTGATTTCGAATTCTTTCACATCTATGGTTAGTTGATGAAATTTTTAATAGTTTTTTGTTTGTTTTGTGTAGATATGTTTTCCAAGGATTATCAGAGTGACAACAAATTCACTATCAACACTTATTCACCTATTTGCCAAAGATCCTATTTGAATTCAAAATCCCCTTTCTCAGTGTATCTTTTCCAGTAAATCTTTGTCTAAGATGTATTTGTGATGTCAATGTTGGTTTCTTTCTAACTATTTTGATGTGTTATTGTGTTTCTATCAATTAAAACAGGCTGAAGAATTAGCTGCAGCTATGGTAGCTACCAAGGGACAACCTGCTCAAACCAAAATGAAGAGAATTCTTCAGTGATTATGTGGTTGAGGTTAATCTGGTTCTTTAGGATCGGGTGCTTTAGAACTTTTCATTGGATTTCTAGGACTTGATTAATTTTAAAAACAAATGTATGATAAATTGCCAAGTTTTATGTTAGGAATCATCCTTTTGTGTTGTCTTATTTTAGGTTGAGGTTTGATGCTTTGAGGCATTGATATGAATTGATGTTTAATATATATGTTTTTGTTTTTATTGGTTTTGTTTTCTTATTGATGTTGTGTGGCTAACATTTAGGGTAGCATCAACTATAGATGCCGTTTTACTTTCACATCCTGACACACTTCACCTTGGTGCCTTACCCTATGCCATGAAGCAGCTTGGACTCTCTGCTCCTGTTTATTCAACTGAGTTTGTCTATAAAATGGGACTTCTCACTATGTATGACCAGTTCCTCTCAAGAAAGGTGAAATTCCATTCTGGTTTGTTTTTCTGGTGTCCTCGTCTGTAAGCTTGAATATTTACAATTTTGGAAAATGTACATGTTATTCGGCGAAGTAGTTTGACTGATAGATGGTAATTAATTTCACTGAACTTTATATCATTTTTGTTAATCGCTTATTTCAGGTATTTCATCGCAATCCTCGCAAGCTATAAGGTATGTCGTTATTCGTCCATGTATTCGTTTTGTAATGGTGTGGTTTCATTTTTTTATTTTGCTTTGTTTTTTGATTCAGATTTAGCATCATCACCATCGCTTCGTTTGTAATGACGCATCGTTTTTAACGGCATCGGTATCTTCGTTTTACTCTGTTTTTTATAGGTTTTTTATTTTTACTATGTTCTTCTACTATGTTCTTCTATTCCAAGATTTTTCATTTACTACTTTGATGTTTCAAGTTAAGAGTTGTAACATTGTTCAAATTCCATTTGTGTTTTCATTTCAAAACTTAAAAGTTGATATGGTTTAATTTGTGGGATCTACACCTTTCACTCTTGATGATTCATTGTATTTCTTTAAGAGTTGTTTAACTTTTTTGAGTAGAATGGGTGAGTAAAGATTAGAAACCGTTTTGAAGTTATCTATTCATGTATAATTTTGTTTTTGTTTTGTTATCTTATAGATTGACCTTGATGTTGCAGAGAGAATTTTGGTTGTGATGTTGTTTGCTTCACTGCTGATGTTGGCCAAGTACGTTATGACTTTTAGAATTCATTTTTTGTAATCAAGATTATTGTTGTCTAATATTGTTTATTGATGAGGCATTTTTAGATTGTAAACATTCAGCTGAGAGTGTTTGGCTTACTCAGTTTGTTATTGATGTTCATAGGGCATAAAAGAATTTGATGGTTTAGAAGCCAAAGCCAAAGCCAGTGGAGCTTCTCAATTAGTTGTTAAGGACTTGCAGGAGGAATTTGTTAAAGATTACGTATTCAATGTGAGATGTACTGAGACATGTAGTTACATTCAGTTTCTTGCATTCTTATCCCCCGTGTCTTTATTTGTTATATTGATTGATGTGTGCTGACTGGTAGGCCATGGTGGATGTTGCCAAAGAAGTTGGAGCTGATGTTGTTGCCCACGGGTCTACAGGGAAAGGAAATGATCAGGCATGTCTTATTATTATAGTTACAGTACTATACTATGTCATGCCGATTATATTAATCTCACCGATAACTTTTTTTATAAACATTTAGGTTCGATTTGAGCTCACTTTCTTCGCGCTGAACCCCAAGCTAAACATTGTGGCCCCATGGAGGGAGTGGGATATTACAGGGAGAGAAGATGCCATTGAGTATGCTAAAAAGCATAATGTTCCTGTTCCAGTGACAAAGAAATCCATATATAGCAGAGACAGGAACCTATGGCATCTTAGCTGATGTTGTATGCTTTTTAATGTTTTGTTGATTTCATTATGTAATATTAAGTACATCAATAACTTAGTCTATCTACTGATATAGTGTTGTGTTTTGTATTTAAGCACCTACAAATTAGATTTGTCTCTATCAATTGGTGTGTTGTTGAGAAAGAACCTATTTCGTGTTTAAAAGCATTGTTATGTTAAGCTTTTGGTTTCAGATCTTTGTGAATAGTGCAGACAATATGCTCTTCTTACTTATGTTAGTCACATATGGTCCAGTTCATCTACTATAAAGCAATTGGAAAAAATTAAAAGAGTAATCAAGGCATTATCTCAAGACAACATGAAATTTGTTACTATTGAAATAGATGATATCTCTTTTCTTGAAGTTGCTGCTAACGGCTCTTCAAATGATGTTCTAGACTTCCTGCATTATTGGTATACACTAACATCAAAATATGTAAAATGCTAAATATCATTGACTTGACTATTTTTCAAATCAATTTCAATATTTTTTTGTTCTTTATTTATCTGTTCCTATCACAAGGTTGTGGATTCATTGCACTTGACCATTGGGATATTTATTTGAATGAAGAGAAGTCTGACATTATCATATAAATGGAGCACCTTGCTGAAATTTTGGTAAAGGCTGAACCATTGCCTACTGGTTTGGCAAAAGATGTATATGGACAGGTATATTTCTATCATTCTATATAATAAGTTTAAATAATGTAACCATGCATCCACATTTGATGTTAATTTGCTCTCTGAGCTTGAACTGACATCCTCATTTGTTGTTTTCCAGGAGGAGAGAAGCAACTCAATGACCATTGGTGTTGCAGATGAGCATATAAGGTTGGTTGTTGGCCGCGGTGGAAGAAATATATCTGATATTAGTCAGGTTTGCCAATTCCTAATGGTTTTACATTGTATAATGTGATCACTTGTATAATAAACTAACTTGACTAACTTTTGCCTTTTCAGGTTAGTGGAGCAAAGATAAAGATATCAGATAGGGGAGATTACATATCTGGAACAACTGATAGGTAAGTATTGTTTACTTATAATTTTGTTCCTTATACCCCCATTAATCAAATGTCAGCATAATATATTTAGAGTTTAAAGGGGATAAACTGTCACATGTGTCCATTATTCCGTTGTATGCTGGTGGTGCAACTGATGGAAGCACATATGTATATGGAACACCCTGATAACCCGAAACATAAACACCTAAAATGCATGTTAAGAAGTTATATTTATATTTAGCATCAAACTCGCTAAGTTATTTAAACAAGACAAAACATATTAAATCTACATTACCATCAGTTTGTTGTCGTTGCTTCACGGGACACTTTCATCCTATGCCATGTGCTGCAAATTTAATTCATATCGACGAATTTTATAGGTAAGCTTTAGTTATGTTTATACCTCTTATGTCTTACTTTATCGTGTTTAGATATGTCTTACGTTATGCTTATACCTCTTATAATTGACAGATCTATGCTCTCTGTTTTGATGCGTGTCTTACTTTATGCTCTCTATTTTGATTTAGGTGATTGATTACAAAACTCAGCAGGCTAGACTCTTCCCATTGCTAGCTTCTGCATATGCTTTCAGATTTGTTAGTGAGTGGCTGAAATGGCTTTACACGGATGTGACTCAAAGATTACAAGCTAAGGATTTTTCAACATTGCCTGAAGCCCATGCATGCACTGCTGGGTTAAAGTCCTTGACTACTACCGCAACTGCTGTATGTTACTACTTAGTAGTACTATGTTCATTTCTATGCTGATTTGTCTTGGTTGTTCAATTTTCTATGTTAAAGTTCATTTCCTCATTTCTATATTACCACCATATACAGTTCATTTTGTTATTTGAAACATGAATGTTTTGAAAAACATTGTTGGGTTTTACTGTGCATATAATCCCACATCTTCTTTGTTATGAGTTTGAAAGTTGAAGTAAAAATTAACACTACAAACAATAGCATGCTTGATTTATATACTTTACAAGATCAATTATACGTAAGAATTTTATCTTAATAGTCTGGGTTTTCATCTCGAAAAGGTTACTTGTGTTGTAATGCAGGTCATTATATTTTTCTTACCATTAATTTTTTGTTCATGGCATCTGTTTATTTGTGGGGTAACTGACTGAATGAGTAATCTTCTCCACCCTTAAATGATTAGGATGTTTTTGTTGTTGTCGTTGTGTTTTTACCCTTTAATTGTACTGTGTCATATATGTGTTCTTCACTTTGTAGCTGTGAACTTTTTTGAAGTTCAAATAAAATTAATTAACTTTTATTCGTAGGATGGAATTGAGGAATGTCGTAAACTATGTGGCGGTCATGCTTATCTTACTAGCAGTGGTCTACTTGAGTTATTTGTAGTTTATGTTCCTACCTACACATATGAAGGAGACAATACTGTGCTGCTTTTACAGGTTCTTTAATCTTTCAATATCTTTTACATCAATCCATTTTCCACTGTTTAATAATCTCTGTTAATTTGCCTATGTGCTTCCATGCAGACACGTCTAAAATCGTTATGTTTAATATGTGCCTATTGGTTCCCTTATTACTTTTATGCGCCTAACTAGCTGTCTGATTTAGAATGTTTTTTAGGAATTATCTTGGGATGTTTTTGACGTCTAGAAAATCTCATGTAGGTGGCAAGGCATCTTGTGAAGACTATTTCTCAGTTGGGCTCTGTTAAAAAACCTGTTGGTACCACGGCTTATTTAGCTCGAGTGGAACAATTGTTGCAATATCAATCTGATGTTATAAGAGGTATAATGAAATTGTAATCTTTTGATATCTTAGTCAAATATAGTTTCGTTTATTATCAGTAAGCACACCTGTGTCCTTGATTTGTGATTTTACACTAATTTCTTATTCCTTTCAGCTGAGGATTGGTTGAAGCCTAATGTAGTGATTGGAGCATTTGAAGCCAGGGCTGCCAGGATGAATGTGGCTGTTGCTCAAAATATCAGCAAGTTCACTAATCCTGAAGAGGGTAAACTATTCAATATATCATATATTGTTGGAATCACAAGCTATATTGTTCATCTGTGTAGTTGATTTGTCTTAATTGAAGTGTTATTGGAGAACATAGGTGTTGACATTTTATTTTTTAGTGAGAAAGCACCCATCTACAGATATTACACTGGTTTCTCACATGGTTGAAAAATAAATTGAATTCGAAGTCCTATTTTGCAACTTTTTTGTTCTTTCAGTTAGTATAGGCTTGTGTTGAGTTATTAATGTTAGTTGTGCGACATATCCGGATATTATTGTTATTTACTAATGGTTTTATCTGCATAAAGGTTAGTATATGGTATATTATTTTGGAAGGTTTTGTGTTAGTTTCAAATTCTTAGTATTGACGTGGTATAAACCTTGAGCAATGGATTTGAAGTTATTATATGCATCTATCAGTATTTGAAGTAACCTATTTTGACAATGGATTTGTTATATTGGAAAACTCATGTTGTATGTATTGAAAATGAAGCAGTTTTTGCAGTCACTCCTTTGAGGGCTTGCTTTCCATATGCTTACTAATTTGAATCTCAGTTTTGCTCTCCCTAGGCAGTCTGCAGAATGCAATCTGATATGCCTACACACAACAACCAATTGGAAAGAAAAATTGAAATAGAAATCCATTTCTCTTATAGGGCCAACTTCTTAACACACTAGATTGCAATGCTATGAAATAGACAGGTGTTGTTGACTAAAGAATGATCAATGGTAATGGTGGAATGCACAATCATTCAGCATCTATACAATTTGAATGATCAATTCCCCAAGTTACATGAGGTTCTGAAGAATGATTAGAATGTCACTTTTTAATACCCTTTGTACTATTTTTAAGTTTCATTCAAATACATAATTTTACATTGTTGTGATTTTAATCCTATCATAGATATATATTACAATGACAACATTTCAATTCTAAAATTATTTCTTCTTATAATCTTAATTTCAAATGAAATTTTTATGTTCGACTAAATTATACATTGAGACTTACCCGTGCGGACACACGGGTTTACTACTAGTATTAGTATAATAAGGTATTGTTTAGGTGTGGTCTATTGAAAGATAGCAAAAAGCATAAATCCAAATTATTAGAAAGTAATGAAACAACATCGATGAACTTAGTATGATTGTCATTGATCCAAATTGATGAATGACATTAATATATATATATATATATATATATATATATATATATATATATATATATATATATATGAAAATTAAAACCAATTTCTAACACAAAAATACCAACAACATTCAATATATAGAGTTTAAATTAATCCAAAGCAAGCAAGTTATACCAGTTGTAATAGATAACTGGTTTATTCAAAATGTATATAGTGTAGGATAATAGCGGTACTATGCAGATGTTGAGTTTTGCTTATCATCCGCAGATAAATGGTCAGACTTAAAGGACTATTCAGTCTTTGGAGAACTTGTTAAGGGCTTGTGTCTTGGAGCAAGGGGGTGTTTGGGACAATTATCTACCTCTAATTGAGTTTACATACAACAATAATTTCCATTCGATTATTGGGATGACTATGGTAGGAAGTATAGGACCAAACAATATGTTGGTATGAGTCTGAAGAGAGTGTAGTGCTCGGATCTGAGATTGTTCTGCAGACAATTAAGAAATTCAAGATGATACAAGAGAATATGAAAGTCTCACAAAGTACGCAAAAAAACTACAATGATAAGCGGCGAAAGGCCCTTGAGTTTCGAGAGGGTGACCATGCGTTCTTGAGAGTCACTCTTGTGACTGATGTTGGTCGTGCAATAAAGTCTAAGAAGCTCATTCCTCGCTTCATTGGACCTTATCAAATTACCAGAGATTTGGAGTTGTTGCCTACCGAGTGGTTCAACCCCCATCACTTTCGAATATGCATGATGTTTTCTATGTGTCACAGTTTCTGAAGTATTTTCATGATTCATCTCATGTGATCTAAATGGATGATGTATAGGTCATAGATAATTTAATTGTTGAAGCATCACCCATGTGGATTGAGGATCGATAAGTGAAGTAGTTGCGGGGCAAAGAGATTGCTCTGGTGAAGGTTGTTTGAGGAAGATCTGCTTGAGGGAGCATGACGTGGGAGCTAGAGAGTCGGATGAGGGAGTCTTATTCGAAGCTGTTTTCTCAAGGTAATTTTCGAGAGCGGAAATCTTTATAAGTAGACGAGAGTTGTAACACCCCAAATTTAAATTATTAATCTTATTTAATTATTTTAAGTATTTTTATGTGTGTTGCTTGATTTATTTAAATGTATTATGAATTATTTGAGTTATTTTGGTGTTTTATGGAATTTAGGGATATTTTAGGAATTTAATAATTACCGAGAATATATAGTATTTGAGGGCGGAGAAATGAAATTGAATTATTAGAATAATTAGAGATGTTTGAAATAATTAGCTGAATAAAATAAAAATAGTTATTTTATAATTATTAAGTAAATTAAATATTTATTAAATAATTATTTAGTACAATTTTTATTTAAAAGAATAAAAGTGTTATATTATTTAAAAGGGTAATGCTAACTTATGTCCTAAGGGTACATGTTAAGAAATTCATAAATAAAAAATTTGTATTGGAAAAATTAGTAAATTAGTTAATTATCTGCTATTGATAAAATCAATACACATTTTCCAAAAAATTATTTCTACATTTAGTTTTTAATTTGTGCATTTGGGGGCACAAGTTAGCATTACCATATTTAAAAGTATAAATTTATAAAATAAAATCATTGTTGGGATTATTTTATTAATTATTGAGATTATTAGTAATTTTATCGTGAGAAGTATTTAGAGTTAATTTCTTAAAGGAGGATGTAAGTGAGAGGATGTAGAGACCAACTGGAATTTTAGGGTTATATTTAAAGTAACGTGAGGAACTTGATGGTATAGAGAAAAAAAATCAAAATTTGGAAAAACGGCTGATTGTGGAATTGTGGTTTTGGAACAGAGCTTTAAGATCGACTATAAAGAAATTTATCAAAGCTTCAAATTTCAAGGTAAGGGGGAAATTGTTTTACTTATGATGACCTTAAGCAGTCTGGATAGTGAGGCGTCCTTACCCTCATATCTTAGTATTTCATATTATATGGCATTTGTCCTTATTGATTACCAAGGGGTTTTGCCCAAACCCCAAGGTCATTGATTGATATTTTATTATATAATTTTTGTTGCAATGGACTTATGTATGAATTTGTGATTGATGTGATGTCCTTTTTGGGATTTTCTGATAATTTATGAGTTGTATGATTACTATGATTTTGTTGTTATGATTTCTGAACTTTTGGGATTTCTATAACATTTGGGAATTGCATTGCTCAATCTGTTCTGGTGCAATCTTGTTAGTTTGGTTTGTTTTCTAATGCATAGAACTTGGCGTTATTTGCGCAATACACGAGCGAACTTGTCGTTTAATGTCGGTATTGTGAGTAGATTAATGGAGAGACATAGGTGTCTCACTTGGCAGAAGTCAAAAGGATCCTAAGATATGTCAAAGGGTCTATTGGTTGCGGAACTCTCTTTCCCACAGTGGATATGAGCAGAAAATGCAATATGCTCAGTTTTACCGATTCCAATTGGTGCGGAGATAAAAATGATCGAAAGTCTACAGCTGGATACATCTTTATGTTCGGTGGAACACCAATATCATGGTGTTTGAAGAAGGAACCGGTAGTTGCACTCTCATCTTGTGAGACATAGTACATTGTCGCTTCGTTGTGCGTGTCAGGCCTTGTGGCTAGTGAATTTATTGAAGGAGTTGTACAACAATGAGGGTGAGACTGTTATACTCCTGGTTGATAACGTTTCCGCGATTAATCTTGCTAAGAACCCAATTATACATGTGAGGAGCATGTTAGATTTGTTCATAACCTTAATATTTCTATCGATATTGAAATCAAGAACAAAACTCTAAAATAATTCTTATGAGTCGATATACCATCAACTTGTATCCCTTAAACCCATATCTGAATACAATTCTGATTTTATAGAGTTCCTTAGGGTTCCTTGAATCTCCTCTGATGGGGATAAAGAGAGAAAACCTGATAAACCGTATTTTTTTATCGTTCTCTACAAATAGGGATCATAACCCATTTCAATAACCCTCAGGTTATTTCTTATCAAACTAGATATTGACTTATGGTATCTACACAATAACCTGACCTTTCATGACTTTTATGCTTTTAGCCACAAACTTAATAATATATTAATTAAACCCCTTTAAGTCTTGACTAATTAAAATAATGGCACTAACACCTTAAATGTTACATTTGTGACCCAAATTCTAATAATCTCCCACTGGTCACATATGTAACTTTACATGCGTGTTAGACTGTATAAGTTCAAAATTTGCCATTACATACTTCAGGAATATCCAAATTATCTTGTCCATTAATCATGCCAATATACTGAATCAAGGTGATTTTCGTTATATCAATCATAACTAAACCCATAAATGATCACCAATAGTGACACAACTAAATGACATATCCATCATGAAATGTGCAGTGTGAAAATCACATGAAGTTTGTTTGTATATGTCAATTTTCAACTTGTCCTACTTTACTTTAGTGAGATCATTTAATAACTTTATTGTATAAAATGTAAACTACTTAATATCAAAATTTATTAATTGGAAAATATCCAATATCATAGTATGCATACATAATACCAAACACAAAACATAAAATTCATAATCGAATAACTCCCACCAAGACAAAGACTCCTTTAACAGTAAAACACCCATGCGAACAATGTGCTCATGAAAGACCTTGGGTGAGAGACCTTTTGTAAGAGGATCTGCTATAATGGAGTTTGTCCCCAAGTGTTCAATGGAAATCTGTCCACTTTGTACCCTTTCCTTAACAAATAGGAACTTGATGTCTATATGTTTTGACTTGGTCGAGCTCCTATTATTGTTAGAATACAGGACGATTGATTTGTTGTCACTGTATAACTTAAGCGGCCTTTCAATTCCTTCCACAATTTGCAGCCCAGTGACAAGATTCCTCAACCAAATCCCATGGTTAGATACCTTACAACATGCTATAAACTCTGCTGCCATGGTGGATGAAGGCGTAAAAGTGTTCTAGATATAGCCTGAAGTGGATCTTTTACTGTCTTGACATCCAGCAAAATCTAAGTCAGAGTATCAAGTGATCTCTAATTGGTCTGACCTCTTATATTTGAGTATATTGTCTTTTGTTCTCTTTAAATACCTCACAACCTTTTTGGCTACTTTTCAATGATCCATTCCTGGATTGATCAAATATCTGCCTAACATCCCAACTATGAACGCAATATCCGGACACATACATACTTGGGCATACATCAGACTCCTTACTGCTTACGCATAAGGAATCTTTTGCATTTCTTGAATTTCTAAGTTTCCTTTCGGGTACTTGATAAGTGCAAATTGTACCTATTTTTGTATATATGTTTTGTTGCACTTATCGATGCTTTGTGGTAAATATCGTGCGAATAAAACCCTATTTGTTTATAAATACGTTTACGATACGTTTTAGTGTATATATTGCGTATAGTGTAAATATTATTGAGTTTAATTGATTTTATCTCATTTTTTTAGGTATCCAATCAAGGATGTCTTGCCATTGTTGTATAGAGCATTGAATAAGCTTTCCAGCGCTTCAAACCGTGGGAAAAACAGAGTTACGGTTTAAAAGTTACGAATAAAACAGTGCTGGAAAAATGTTGTTCTGTCAAATTCGCCAGGCAAATTTTAAATCCGCCGGGCGAATTTGCAAATTACGTCGGGCGAGTCTGTGGCGAGTGAAAAGTTGCAAATTCAAGTGGTTGCTGTCTTGTGCTCGCGTCTTGCTCGCGTCATGTTCGCCAGGCGAATTTTGGGACATCCGCCGGGCGAATGTAGATATTTTTGCTTGGCGGTTTATGTATGCAGCTGGTGTGAGAGAAAAAGGGGAATCCGCCAGGCAAATTTTCAATCCGCCCGGCGAATTTGTCTGAACCAAAATTTTGTATTTAATTCATTTGACTTCATTTTTTGTATTGTTATGTTGTTTTGGGGGTGATTTTTGTCTCCAAACTTCATTAAACCTCATTCTTTGATAGATTAGCTTAGAAAACAACATGGAAGCATGCATACGGATGAACCGGGGTGGATTGATCGTCGATCGGCGTTGACAAACCGCGAGATGTTTGGTTCATTTCTTTACTTCTTTGTGTTTTTCTTCTATGTTGGGTTGTTGTATATGTATCTACTATGAACTCGTGTATATTTGTCGCCCATGGCGTTGTATAAAACTTGCTTTTCAAATCTTTATTGGTGATTGTCTCTGATTTTTGCATTATGCGCGGGGTTTGGGTTGCGTTAGACATAACCATCGCGAACTTCGATTAGGGATGATTGTCTGTTAGTTTCTGGACTCTAGAGATAGATTAAAGAGCTAACAATCTTCAATAGGCGTCGAATCTTAATGCCTTCCGTGTTTCGAGGCTTCGCTCGCGAGAGTGACGAAGAGAGTGACACGGTTGTTATCTCAACTTTGCGTTAGACATAACCTGTGTTGTGAGCGATGCTGGGTGATATTGAGGAGTATTGTAGGTTGAGTATAACTGGTCGGTAAGTTTAAGTTTATGAGGAGTGATGTATATGCATAGTCAGACGAGTTTTTCTCTCTGAAGAATGAGTTCTTTTTGTTTTAATGTTTACTTTTCTGTTTTCTATGTTTAAACCATTTTAATCCAAACTCATTAACGTGAGAGACTGTCGAACGACATTCTTTCCCTCGAACCGATCTCTGTGGACACGACATAAATCCCAGAGGGAATTCTTCCGAAAATAAATATTTTTGCTGCTTGCCCTATTCTGCATTCAACAGCACTGACTGAGTGCCTTTTCATTCCTACATGCCTACATGCCAAACCTATTAAGTGCCTTTTCAATATAGATCCTTTGTGATAATCCTAGAATACCTCGAGATCGGTCCCAATGTGTTTGAATTTCTAATACAAAGGAGGTGTCACCAAGATCTTTCATTTTAAATTTTCTTGATAGAAATTTCTTGATTTCGTGCATCATGAAAATATCATTGGCGCCAAGCAATATGTCATCAACATATAGGACCAGGAGAATGTACTTGCTCCCACTGAATTTGTGATACACACAATCTTCAACAACATTCACCTTAAAACCAAATGAGAGAATTGATAAGTGCAAATTGTAGCTATTTGTGTATATATGTTTTGTTGCACTTATCGTTGCTTTTTGTTAAATATCATACGAATAAACCTTGTTTTGTTTATAAATGCGTATAGTTTACATTTTAGTGTATATATTGCGATTCGTGTAAATATCATTGAGTTTAATTGATTTTATCTCATTTTTGTAGGTATTTAAGCAGTGGGATTTTACAATTGTTGTATAGAGCATTGAATAAGCTTTCCAACGCTTCGAACCGGGCGAAAAACGGAATTACGGTTCAAAAGTTATGAAGAAAACAAGCTTTGGATTTTCAATCATCAGCGCGCTCCAAGCCCACGAAAGGAGCAAATTCCAGCGAGTAGCGCGCTGAGCGGGCTCCAAGCCCGCTGAGCGCGCTTTTAAGGCGGTTTAACTTTTAAAAGAGCGCGCTGAGCGCGGTCTGCGATGATGACAGCAATAAATATGGGTAAAAAACACATTTTTAGGGATGGTTTTGGGTATTTTTTGCTCCCAACTCCATCAAACTTCATTTTTCTTGTAGATTAGCTTAGAAAACATCATTGGAGCTTGCATTTGGATGATCTGGAGTCGAATCTCTCGTCGATTGGTGTTGACAAACCAAGAAATGTTTGGTTCCTCTTCTCTCTTCTCTTTGTAATTTCTTTTGTTGGGTTTGTATATGTTTTTACTTTGATCTTATGTACATTTGTTGATCATGGTGTTGTATAAAATCCGCTTTACAAATCTCTATTGGTGATTGTTCTTGATTTTTTCTTAAATGCGCGGGGTTTGGGTCGTGTTAGAGATAAACGTCACAAACTTTGATTAAGGATAATTATCTGTTAGTTTCTGGATGCTAGAGATAGATTGAGGGCTAACAATCTGTATGGGTGTCAAAACTTAAATGCCTTCCGTGTCTCGAGGCTTCGTGCGCGAGAGTGACGAAGAGAGTGATACGGTTGTTTCTCAGCTTGGTGTGTCAGAGATGAACACTAATGGGAGCGATACCGGGTGATATTGAGGAGTATTGTAGGTTGAGTGTAAATGGTCGATAAGTTTAAGTCTGTGACGAGTGGAATATATACATGCTTGATAAGTCTTTTCTCTCTGATAAATGAATTTTCTTATGTTCTTATTTACTTTTCCGCATTTACGCTATAAACCATTTAAAACCAAACTCATTGACATTGATATTGTCGAACGGCAGTTCAGTAGCACCGATCTCTGTGGACACGATAAATCCCGGAAAAATACTTCCAAATCTTTTTGCTTGCTTGCCCTATACCGCAACCAACAAAATGGCGTCGTTGCCGGGGATCGATGTTTTTATTGAATCGCATTGCGATAGTTTCTTTGTTTTTGAGTTTTGTAGATATCGTATATATTGTCTATTTTCACTTGTTTATATTGATACTTGTACATGTTTACCATATTTGTGAATTTTACATGTTTTGCATACTTGTAAATTTAGTGTATATGTTTGTTTCTCTTCACGTTTGCTAAGTGTTTGGTTAGGTTTCATCGTCGGTGAGCGCTAACCGTGTAAAGAGGCAGCTTGGAGAAGTGTGTATAAATAATAGGCATCGAGCTTACGACGTAAAACAAGCGTGTTTTATCGTTTTTTGTTCCGTTATTACTTTTTCATTGTATATGAGATTGTGTAGGTGTTAAGTGGAGGCCTACACCAGAACCCTGTTGCTGTACTGATTTTTTTTAGTTCTGGTGTAGCGCGCTCAGTGCGGGCCTGCACGCTCAGCGCGCTCTGCTGGGCTGAACCAGTGAATTCTTTTAATTGTTCACTTGGCTCCCCCTTTTTTTCCACTTCCACCAAGGCCTTATATATTAGTAATTATTAGTAATTTTTCTAATTCTTTTGTTGTTGTTTGGACTCAAATTTTTGCCCGATTGCTTGAAGTCGCATTCGGTGTTTGTCCATTTTTTGATCATTTCAACTTGCGAATGCGTGGTAATGATAGTGTTTAAAGTTTTGTACACGTTCAAGGTATGTGTTTATCGCTTTCTTGACTTTAGCATATTCATGATACTTAGGCTTTTTACAACTTCTATGCCATTCATTCTTTTATATACTTGTTCGTATGTGAATCACTTTAGTTCCTACCCTTTTTGTGAGAAGCCTTCCATTGTTCATATATGCTCGGACTACCGACAATTTTGTTTTACTGGATTTTATTATGTTGAATCTTTTGTTTGTATTGCTTATATGAATGCATGAAAAGGATCAAGGCATTTTTTCATTTTGAGCACAACCACCTTAGCCAAATAGTCAATTCACCTTGTGAGTGTGTGAGAATTTGTAACCCCTTTGAGCTTTTTGATCCATGTTTTTATTTGAACTTAATGCTTGTCTATGAGTATTTAGTTCACTTATTTTTGATGGATTTTGTTTTTTCTTGGACCTCAACTTTGTGTTGTTGTATGGATTTTTTCCTTGCCTTAGAAAGTAGGGAGTATTCACACGATGGTGCGGTAGAATTCAAGTTGGGGAGAGAATGATTGTGTACTCATTGGTTGGATTCTATGAGGAAAGAAAAAGAAAAGAAAAAACAGAGAAAAATATGACAAAAGAAAAGAAAAAAAAAAAAGAAAGAAAAAAGAAAATCCTTGAAAAAGGAAACAAAAAGAGTTTCAATAATTGTGCTAAATAAGTAGTGTTGTTGTGTAACACTTGGGTTTGTGGAGGAAGTTGGTTGAAATTTTGTGTTTGGATCTTTGTGAGTTGATCACTCCCTTAGGTTTAGGCAAGTTTTTATTTCAATTACCTTTAGAAATTGCCCCTTGTTTGTTTACCCGACCACGTTACAACCTTGAAAGTCATTGTGATTCTTGCCTTTGTATGTTCAATGTGAATTTTTGGATGGATGCATAATTTAGTATTTTGTTTGCAAGATTGTTGTGTGAGTGAAAGTACCTTATTTTATGTTTTTCATCTACCGATGAATATTTTTGCTAGTTGTGATTCACATTGGAACTTGTGTTGTTTTAGGATGTTTGGCATGATTTTTGTATTTTGCATTTGTTTCGTGATTATGTTATCACTGAAGTTTAGTGGTAAGTATTTACTTTGTGTGTACCATTTTCGATTGAACCATTGCATTTGTTTTTCGTTTTCAAAACTTGTTGTTGCATGATTTCTTGGATTTCGCTTTTGTTCCTTTAGTTGTTGGCTTTGTTTCAAGACAAACAATTATGTAAGTTGGGGAGAGTTGATAAGTGCAAATTGTAGCTATTTGTGTATATATGTTTTGTTGCACTTATCGTTGCTTTTTGTTAAATATCATACGAATAAACCCTGTTTTGTTTATAAATGCGTATAGTTTACATTTTAGTGTATATATTGCGATTCGTGTAAATATCATTGAGTTTAATTGATTTTATCTCATTTTTGTAGGTATTTAAGCAATGGGATTTTTCCATTGTTGTATAGAGCATTGAATAAGCTTTCCAACGCTTCGAACCGGGCGAAAAACGGAATTACGGTTCAAAAGTTATGAAGAAAACAAGCTTTGGATTTTCAACCACGGAAGGAGCAAATTCCAGCGAGTAGCGCGCTGAGTGGGCTCCAAGCCCGCTGAGCGCGCTTTTAAGGCCGTTTAACTTTTAAAAGAGCGCGCTGAACGCCCGTAGCGCGTTGAGCGCGGTCTGCGATGATGACAACAATAAATATGGGTAAAAAACATATTTTTAGGGATGGTTTTGGGTATTTTTTGCTCCCAACTCCATCAAACTTCATTTTTCTTGTAGATTAGCTTAGAAAACATCATTGGAGCTTACATTTGGATGACCCGGAGTCGAATCTCTCGTCGATTGGTGTTGACAAACCAAGAAATGTTTGGTTCCTCTTCTCTCTTCTCTTTGTAATTTCTTTTGTTGGGTTTGTATATGTTTTTACTTTGATCTTATGTATATTTGTTGATCATGGTGTTGTATAAAATCCGCTTTACAAATCTCTATTGGTGATTGTTCTTGATTTTTGCTTAAATGCGCGGGGTTTGGGTCGTGTTAGAGATAAATGTCACAAACTTCGATTAAGGATAATTATCTGTTAGTTTCTGGATGCTAGAGATAGATTGAAGGCTAACAATCCGTATGGGTGTCGGAACTTAAATGCCTTCCATGTCTCGAGGCTTCGTGCGTGTTTGCTGGTGAATTTGGCGAACAACCTCTGGTTTCCTAATTTATGAAAATTAGTTTACTAACAGGACCAACCAAACAAATCCTAGGACAAAGTGCTTTTGAGAATGTTTTTGATTTTGAAAAGGGATGAATTCGTTCTGTGTTTCTAAGATTTCTTTTAACAATTATTCCGACCTATAGAACAAAGACACGGTAATGGCGAAAAAGTAATTGAAACAAACTTAAACTAAAACAAAGTAAAACTCTGAAGTAAAAGATAACTTGAATATAAAAAATGAAGAAAAACTTGAAATTTTATTGAAATGCATAAAGTTAAACTGGTGTTTCCCACACATACATTTTCCAGAACACTCGTTTCTCTCGCAAGGTTACTTTGAGTATTTGCGGTAATTTGTACAAAGTTTGGAACACACCGAATCTAACACCAAGACCTCCTATTTATATACAAATGAAATAACTACCCATAACAGCAATCTCTCCTAATGGCGACAAATGTCATTCTGCATGTATTCGCCTCCTAGATACGTTCCACGCGTCCCATTTCAAAATGAAACTCCCTCCAGAAATTTGAAATTCAAAACACCCGTCGAATGGGCCGAATCTTCCTTCGTCGAAATTATCTTCCTTACTTGAAAAAAATCTGCCAATGCTCCTTTTAAGTACCATGTTCTTTCGACTTGCCTCTTTTCGTCAAAAAAAGAAAAAACTTTCTAATTGCAATGTCCGGTCGAATCACCTTGTTGAATGTTTTCCCTTTCTTTCTGAACCATTTCCCTGGCGTCGAAATTAGCCACCTATAAATTGCCCCCCAAAAAATGCATTTTCGACCGAGGGTAAAAAACATTTTTTGCTAGTGCAATTCGACGCCATAGAGCATTCGACCAGTGACTGTTCATATGATTTAGACATTAGAAATGTCAGAATCATCGTTACGCTTTTCCCAAAACGTCATTTCAGCCCACGTTTTTTAGATCTTCATCATTCCTACTCTAACCCCTATCACATCGTGGGTCAAACCCTAACCGCCACCATCGGCATTATCCACTTCACACTCTCCACGTGTCCCATAATCTTCCCACTACTTTTCCCATTTCAATTCAGAATACCAACCGCTTCCACTTTCACAACTTATATATAAGTTGAAGACTTCATTTTTTCCACTTTTTACGTTATTTCTCTCCATAAGCTCTTTTCAAACTTCATCTTCCTCATTTTCTCTCCACTTCTCTGCAATCGACAATGGCGTCTTCCGCTGCTCAAAAGGTCACCGGTAAAGATTCTCGGAAGTCCAACAGTTTAGCACCGGTGGAAAGGATCTTCGGTCCCAAGGTGGTGGGGAATCAAGACTATGTTCCAGAACCTCCCAATGAAGAGGAAAAGCGCTCCATTTATCAATCTCAGGTACTTATTCCCATCTTAATTTCTGGAAAATCCCATGCCATGTTAGGACCGTTACCTGACTTAACATTAGACCCAGTTAAGGTACGAGAATTTTTTCCAACATACCATCGCTACAAACCCATAGCAAATGGTGTTAGACCTAGAACGGATAAGGAGAAAATTATAGATGAAAAATCCAAAGTAGATGGCCAAGGGACCCCTTCTGACGAAGTCATAAACCTAGAATACATGAATAGTTTTAGAATTTTTAGATCCTGTTCTCTGTCAAAGGATCCCTTTGATTATCTGGCTTGGTTGGAAAAGATAGAAAAGGTTAAGAGCAATGATTGGAAAACCATGGGCATTTACGATCTCATTCAGCTGTCAAAAGTAGGGCCAGGATATTGCCCTTCCATGCTTCTGGCTTCCCTCTATTTCTGGGATAGTACTTACAACACTTTTCACATTCCCTGTGGGATGATTACTCCTACGCTTTTCGACATAGCTGTTATCACTGGCTTAAGCCCCTTAGGAGTCGACTATGATCCCAACTTGCTTGCTGATGATTCAATAGGTTTCGACACCAACAAGGCCACCTTTACAGCCTATATCGCCAACTACCATGACAAGGAAACCAAGGAAGTATCTGATCAAGAGCACGTAGCCTTCCTGGCCCTTTGGCTGTCGAGGTTCGTTTTTTGCTCCAGATATCTCCAGGTGGCGAAGCGCTATATCACCATAGCGAATCAACTTCATGCTGGGCACCGGCTATGTCTTAGTAAAATGATTCTGGCGAATCTATACAAATCCCTTGGCGAAGGAGTCACCATCTTGAAGAACATCAAGGAAAAGAAGACTTTGCTGTTATCAGGGCCTTTTTAGCTTTTACAATTGTGGCTCAATGCCACTTTTGAAGCCTCTCTTCCCAACAAACCAACTGTGGACATAGCTGCTCTAGGGGACAGACGAGTCGAAGGTCTTCGTTTGGCGCAACTGACACCCCATGACGAAGGTCTGAGCCTCCAACAAACCTTTACCAGCTACGTCATGATGTTTGCTAAACATTATAGTTTTACACCCAACATGGCTCCTTTTGCTGAGAGGAAAGTTGGACCCTCATGGTTCACCAGAAAACTTCCCCTGGAATCGAAATCTCTGGAAGACGAATTCCTCAACGTCTGGGAATCTTTCCTTACTCTAAGACTTCTATTTTCCAAACTTGGCCCTTCAAAACTCAAAGTCTCCCTTGTCAACTATCAGCCCAACCTGGTTTCTCGACAGTTTGGGTTGATACAGATAATACCAAAACCTCTCTTTTCCAAAAAAGGTTCTCTGATTCATTATAATATGACCCACACTGAAGACGAATGCTCTGAGTTGTTGGCGAAGTATTCTAATCTGGTCGAAATCCAACCAGTGGTCTTTCGACCTAGCTTCCTCTGCACTCAAGAGTTTGATGAATGGTGGAGGGCCTATTATGAGTCTCAAATGTTTAACGTGGATTCTTTCAACCTTTAACTGACCAGAGCCTTTTCCCTTGTGCAGGACAAGACCAAGAAAGGTACTTCTCGACACATCAAAGAAATCCAGGCTTTCCAGAAATACTTTGAAACTGCCTACAGGCCCAATGATCTTAGTCGAACCATACGCGAAGCAGCAGTTACTTTGAAACAAAAGTTTACAGAAAAACTTGATGAGTTAAAACTACCCATGTATGTTCGACCAGAACAACGGTATGAGGTAGCTTTTAAACTTTATCACCCAAAATTTCCCCCTCTACCATCTGCTGAATTTGGCGTGGCTCTTAGCCCTCCATTTCCAGATTGGTTCATTTGTGGGGATTCTCTAAAAATTCTTCGCCAAGAAAACCAGAAACGTGCCAAGCGAGTGGTTCTGACTAAGTACACCCTGGACAATTTCAAAGGCCACCTTCATATTGGCATAGAACACGTTCGCGTGGAAACTCCTATATATGAAGGTGTGGAAAATGGGAAGAAGTTCAATCTCACTTTTTTATTTATTCAAATATATGTTATTTTATGCTTGACTCTTTTCTTCTTTTCTTTTCTAGCTATCAAGATTCCAATCAAGAAACCTGCCACAGGCGAAGCAACAACTGCAGGAGATGCAGAGCCTCAGAAAGATACTTCCAAGACACCTTTGGCGAAGGTATCAATTTACTTTCTTTTAGTTCACCAAATGTTTTATTTTCTTGATCTAACTATTAAAATTTTCTTGATCCACAGGGCAGTCGAAGACCGCCATCGACGCCAAAGAAAAGGAAAGCGAAAGAACAAGAAGCCAAAGCTGTTGATACTGATGATGGTGATGAATCACTAGACCAAGTAAAACCCACCAAAAAGAAGAAGAAGATAACCAAACCTCCGCCAACGAAACCTCCTACTCCCAAAATCTTGGAAAAAACTCCATCAAAGAAACCAGGTGAGGAAACCACTCCTGCTCCAGCAGAAAGTGAAAGTTCTAGCTTGAAGACCAAAACTCCAAAGGTATGATTTTTCTCTTCCTTTCGATGCTCAAAGGCAGTTCACTTGTATTACCTTCTTTTGATCAGTTTATCTTTCAGGTACCTGTCGATACTCATGGACACCCCATGGTCCAAGTTCTCCCCAAGACCAGCAGTGATCCCACTTATAACCCAGCCAGCGCCTCCAAATCCTCTCCTAAGAATTTGGCGAAGGAATCAGCTACTGAAGTGAATCAACCCACTGCTATTTCTATATGAATTCCAAAAGTAGTGGAAGAAGAAACTGGTCCTGAAACTGAAGACTTCGTCGAAACTGGTGGGGATACTGTGACGCCCACTGCAGTGGCTGCCACAAGAAATGAACCTGAAGACCAATCCCCCCCCCCCACTCAGGATTTGATGTCGAAGAGAAAGATGAAGAGGGTGCAACTGATGCTGAAGAGGAAGAAGAAAAAGAAGACGAAAAACCGCCAACTCCCACAGCTGCTACCGACGAAGAGACAGAAAACGTCGAAGAAAACCTTGGCAAAACAAATAAAGCTGCTTCGACCGGGACGACTTCGACCCAAATTTCCCATGAGGAGCTAGAAAATCTGAAGGTGCAAAGGCCTTTTGAGTACCTAAAGACCATGCTCAGTTCCCGCTATAATTTTGCTGACACTACCATCAGTAGTTCGACCACCTCAGGGACTACTTCTGATGCCAAATCAGTGGACGAATCGCTGGCCAACATTCGACTAAAAGTTCTTGATATTGACTTATTTCAACTTTTGGAGAATGATTCATCTGCTTAGTTCGACCTAAAGAAAATCCTAAAGCAAATCAATGTCCTGGAGGCTCCTCATGAAGTCACTGATGTGGTGTTAGATCTCACTACCTTGATAGATCTTGTGGTAACTGACTTCAATCGACTTCGAGAGTACTCCAAGAAGCTTGAAAATAAAATAGAAACCCAACTTACTGAGTGGGAAGCTGCATCGAATTCGTCTAACAAAGTAACTGAACTGGAGCAAGTGTCTGAGCAAAATAAGCAGGAAGCAGCTTTGTGTGGTGAAAATATCCTCAAGTGGAAAAAGCAAATTGCTGCTCTTCAAAGCAAAATTTCACAGGCGGAAAAACGTCAAGCAGAATTACAACAGAACGACCAGGAGGAAATTCGTAAAGAGCTTGAAGTTAGTGTGCATCATGTTGATAGGGCCCGCAAGCTTGGTGAGGAGATTAAAGAGATTTCGAAAAGCAAGGCGCTTTGTGAGCGTCGTCTTCAAATCCAGAGGTCAAAATTTGAGAAGCTGAAAGCATCTTTTCCCGTTTGAATACTTGTAATTTTTTGTTTGGCTTTTTAAAGCCCTTTTGTAATGACAATGAATCTATATTATTTGGCGAGAAGATTTTCAATTCGCCATATTGCTTTTTTCTGCATAATTATTCGACTGTTATTTTAATTTCTTGTAATGTGGGCCTATATTTTTTCAAATATTTCCCGTTTATTTTTAATATACGCTTATCTTTATCCACTTCCTCGACTTCGTATGCGCCATTAGAAAATACTTGTATAATTTGAAAAGGTCCTTCCCACTTAGGGGACCATTTTCCCATAAGTCTGTCTTTTTGATCCATGGGGAGAATTACTTTCCAAACTAACTCACCAATTAGGAAAGTCTTATATTTCACTTTCTTATTGTAAAACTTTTCGACTCTTTCCTTTTGCCTTTTCAATAAATCCAACGCATTTAATCTTTCTTCGTCCAAATCAACTAACTCGTCCATCGTCGTACTCTAATATGTATCTGATGGAATTTCATGATGCCTCTGAATTCGAATCGACTGTAAATAAACCTCAACTGGTAAAACTGCATCATGTCCATATGTCAATCTAAATGGAGTAGTATTTGTTGCTCCTTTAGGGGATGTTCGACAAGCCCATAAGATTTGATCCAACGTCTTATGCCAATTCTTAGGCTTTGTCCCCACGTGCTTTTTAATTAAACTTATCACCACCTTATTTGCTGCTTCGACTTGTCCATTTGCTTGAGCGTAATAAGGCGTCGAAGTGAGAAGCTTGAATCCCATCTCTTTTGCAAATGTTTGCATATTCTTCCCAGTAAACACAGACCCTTGATCTGTTGTTATTGTCTCGGGTATCCCATACCTATAGATGATATGCTTTCGAATGAATTCTATGACTGCATCTTGATCAACATTTATCAAAGGTATGGCTTCTATCCATTTTGTGAAATAATCTATTCCAACCAAAATGTATCTTTGGCCTTTCGACGATGATGGTCGAATTTGTCCAATTAAATCTAAAGCCCAACCCCTAAATGGCCAAGGCTTCACAATCGAATGTAACTCACTTGCAGGAATATGTGGTATCCCTATATGTACTTGACATTCCTGGCAACCTTTTGCAAATTCGACACAATCCTTCAACATTGTTGGCCAATACATCCCTTGTCGAAATAGTAGCCATTCCATTTTATGGCCTGCTTGATGAGCACCACATGCTCCCCTGTGCACATTTGACAATGCTATAAAAGCTTCATCTTCACCCAAACATTTTAACCAAACTCCCTCTGAAGTCTTTTTAAACAACTCATTTCCAAAAAGCACATAACTTAACGCCCTGTACTTAACTTTCCTTTCGACTTTCTGATTTGGGTCTTGTAAATAATCCTTGATGGACTTTCTCCAATCTTCGACTCTCGAATCGTCTATATTAAATATCTCAAAACTTTCTTCGTCACCATTTCCTAACTTTATTGTCTCCAAATCTGATGGGGACAACTTAGTTGATACAACTCTTCCTCTTACTTCAATGGCCTTTTCCAACTTTTCTTTCGACACTTTATAACCAGATGCGAGTTGTGCCAAATCATTCGCCACTTGATTTTCCATTCGAGGAATATGTCTGATAGTTACACTGTCAAATTTCTTCAAGAGCCTGTTAGCTATTACGAAGTACATGATTAAATTTTCTTTAACACACTTATACTCCTTGGTCACTTGCTTTATTACCAACTCAGAGTCTCCCATTATTTCGACTCTAGTTGCCCCCAATTCCAATAAAATTTCAAGTCCAGTTATCAAAGCTTCATATTCTGCTTCATTGTTCGAACATAAGCCTTCGACTTTGTACTTGAATTTTGTTGGAATTCTGTTAGGAGAAATAACCAATAGCCCAATTCCAGTTCCATTCTTATGGCTGGAACCGTCAAAGTATAGTTTCCATGGCTCTATTTCGACATATTCAACATAATCTTCATTTATGGCGTGGTCAGCTATAAAGTCAGCCACCACTTGTCCCTTAACAGCCTTCAAAGGCAAATACATTAAGGAATATTCAGTCAATGCCAAAGCCCATTTCCTAATTCGACTATGTAAAATTGATTTCGATAACATATGCTTTATTACGCCAAAATGAGAGGAAATATATACATCGACTGGCTTTATGTAGTGCTTTAACTTCATACACGAAAAGTAAACACACAGACATAACTTTTCTATCACACTATACCTAGTTTCTGCATCATTTAAGACTCTACTGAGGTAGTAGATGGCTCTTTCGACGCCATTCTCATCCTCTTGACATAACATACTTCCTAATGTCCTATCTGATGCCACTATGTACAACCTCATACTTTTACTTCTACAAGGAGACATCAAGATTGGGGGATGGGTCAAGTATTCCTTAATTTTGTCGAACGCATCTTGCTGATCTTGCCCCCATATAAAATCTTCCTTCTTCAGTCGAAGTAGAGGAGAGAAGGCTTGCGTTTTTCCACTAAGGTTGGAGATGAACCTTCTGAGAAAGTTGATCTTCCCAAGCAGAGACTGCAACTTCTTCTTTGTTGATGGCGCTTTCGCCTCCATTATTGCTTTGGCTTTCTTTTCATTGATTTCGATCCCCTTCTTGTGGACCACAAAGCCAAGGAAATCTCCCGCCTGCACACCAAAAGCACATTTGAGAGGGTTCATTTTTAAACCAAACTTCCTCATCCTTTCGAATGATTGTCGAAGATGGTCAATATGATTTTTGCCTGAAACAGACTTAATTACAATGTCATCTATATAGATCTGCATAAAAGTTTCGATAAAATCATGAAAAATCGAATTCATGGCTCGCTGATAAGTTGCCCCAGCATTTTTTAAACCAAAAGGCATCAACACCCATTCGTAGGTGCCTATAGCTCCAGGACAACGAAATGCCGTCTTAGGGACATCTTCTTCAGCAATAAAAATTTGATTATAGCCAGAGTATCCATCTAACATGCTTAGATACTCATGGCCTGCAGCATAATCTATAAGCATTTCCGCTATTGGCATAGGATATTCGTCCTTAGGGGTAGCTGAATTCAAATCTCGAAAGTCAATGCATACCCTTAATTTGCCATTTTTCTTTATTACAGGAACAATATTTGCAATCCATTCGATGTACCTTGTTGTGCGGATGAACTTACATTTCAGAAGTCTTTCGACCTCCTCTTTAATTTTCGACAAAATTTCTGGTGCGAAGCGTCTGGGAGTTTGCTTGACAGGCTTCTTTCCTGCTATTATAGGCAACTTCAATTCGACCAAACTCCTGTCGAGACCAGGCATTTCGTCGTAGTCCCACGCGAAACAATCTTTAAACTCTTTCAGCAGTTGGACTATTTCGACTTTTAACTGAGGGTCCATCTTGGCACTTATGTAGGTTGGCCTTTTTTCTGCCCCTAGTCCTAAATCGACTTCTTCTAATGGATCCTGCGCCACCATCTTCATATCTGTCGAAGCTGGATCCTTTTCAAACCCCAAGGGTTCGTCATCATAAATGGCGTTTAACTTTTGGTGTTGCCATTCGCCAATCTCTGTGTGGAACAAATCCTCTTCAACGTCCCTTTGAGGACATTGTTTGTCGAAATCATTTTCATTGGCTTCGACGGCCATATACTTTACTTCGGCTTCTAGAGCCGCCTTGAGTTTATTTTTGGCTATATAAGCCGTAATCCTTTCGAGCGCTGATGACTTACTCATCGTCACCAAACTCACTTCCCCAGCCAGTTGGCTCTATATGTGCAGTCCCAAAGACATAGTTTGCCTCGTCGACCACTTCGATATCCCACTGGAAACCATATATGGGGTGGAGATACAGCGAATAAAATGCATTATCTGTAGCCTTCAGGTCAAAATTTGCTGGACTGCATGGGGCTATATGGGCCAAGTGTTTGTCGAAACTGCATCGATCCACATGGTTTACTTCAGCCATAAAATAGCTTTGATCCGCCTCTATGTTTTCGACAATTCCATCAGATCGCCAAATAACTATACGCTGATGCATCGACGAGGGCACAACACCCACGCCATGGATCCATTCTCTACCCAAAAGCAAATTATAATTAGCCTTTGAGGCTATGACCATGAACATCGTTGGTCTAGTTATAGTCCCCACAGTTAAATCTACTTGAATAACACCCAAAGTAGTCCCTACTTTGCCTTCATAGTTTGATAGCACCATATTATGGGGTTTTGCGTCAGACTCATCTTTCCCAATTTTCTTCAACATATAATGGGGCATTAAGTTAACTGCAGCCCCTCCATCGACCAGAATTTTGTTTACTCCCACGTTCTCCACTTTCCCTTTTATGAATAGGGGCTTGAGGTGACCACGCATGGAGTCATCTGGCCTTTCAAAAAAGGCATTTTGTTCCTCGACACAGTCGTTATTCATGATATAGTAACAAACTGGCATGTGTCCTATAACTTCACTCTCGACAACATCCTCCTCTTCTTCAACCTCCATGATTTGGTCGTATTCTTTTGGAAGGACAAATACCACGTTGCACACAATGTCGAGAGACGCGTCTGACTCAGACCTGAAATCATCTGTCATTTCGTCATCCTCCCCCATTTTTTCCTTAGATGGTGCTGGTTCAATTGCGTTGCAGGAATTGATGCTGTAAGATGCCTCTTGTCGATTTGCTACTTCAGCATTGCTACTTGACTCTGGTTTGCTTCTTTCGACAACTACTTCCTCAACAGTTCCTTTCTCAGCAGCTTCCTTTTCAGCAACTTCCTTTTCCACCCTTTTTTGTCTTTGGAAACGCCTCCATTGGGATCTCGACATGGAATTCTTGCCTTTATAATTCTATGAGGGATAAGGCCTTGGTTTTGGCCTTTCGCCTTCCTTACTGCCAGTCATAGACGAACCCCTCTGAACTTCGAAATTTTTCCACTTTCTCTGTCCTTGGGCTTCCCTTATTGGTTGAACCCATTTGTCATTAGGAGCTTTGTTGGTGGGTTTGAAGGTGTTTGGGTATCTTCGTCCAAACTTTTGCTGGTAATGATCACTTCGCCTTGGGTCGAACCTCTCCTTTCTCGCAGGTGGAACTGCCCCCAGTTTCCCTTCCTTTTGGCTTTTTCCATTCCCTCCAGGTTGTCTGCTGCCTTCTTGTCGAACACAGCACTACAGCGGGGGCACAGCATAACCTCAGACTTTTTCTTCTGACACCTTTGAAGGAACTCAATCAGATTCTCTTCCTCTTTAGGGTACGCCACTTTTTGATACTCCTCTCTATGGCGCTCTTCGTCAGTCTGCGTTGGAGCTTTCTGGGATACTTCGACCATATTCACATTGGTTGTTTGTCCATCTCCAATACTCAACTTGTTCATTTTAAGAGTGAGTCCCTCCTCAATCTCATGCTTCTTCTTCTCCAGGTCGAAATCCCCTTCTGGTGATGGCCTCTTGATGTCATGTTGGCAACAAAAACCCACGTATTTCTCCCTGGGATCCTCTGTTGTTCTTCGTAGAATCCCATAAACAGTTGGCTTCGCAGGACCCTCAGTAGTCTTTGCGTGCACCTTAGAGACACCTTCGCCAATCTCAGTATTGGCTTGGTTAATAGTAACACCAAACTCCATGTTGGCTCCCTTAAGGCCCTCAGTAGCCTTATTCTTGTCTTCGACAAAGCCTTCAGTAGCTTCGTCATTCTTCACAAAGTTGAGACCCTCAGTAGTCTCCTCTTTGTTTACATTGTTGAGGTCTTCAGTGGCCTCTTTGCTGACGCAGTTCTTCATGCTTCCTTCGTCAAGGTATTGAGTAACCTTGATCATCACTGGTTCATTGACGAAATCTTCAGATATTTCCTCCACATCACTTTCGACTGTAGGGATCTCAGCGATTTCTACCATGTTCACATTTGCGTCAAAACCTTCAGTGGCTTTTATCATCTCAAAGCTGCAGTCAGAACCCCCTTCGACCTCCACCATGTTCACAGTGGATGATTCAACATAGTGGGCTTCGATCATCTGCATCGGATTTAAGTCAACCTTCATTGGTGGCTTCGACTTGTCGCCGAACTTCAATCTTCCGTCATGAATGGTATTTTGCACCAGATCCCTGAAAAGGAAACATTGAGATGTTTTGTGACCTAAAAAATTATGGTACTTACAAAAACCTCTCTTTTTCTGTTGTTCTGTAGGAGGCACTTTGGTGCCAGGTGGCACTATCATTTGGCCATCTTTAACCAACAAGTCAAATATTTCGTCACACTTAGTGACGTCGAATGTATAGGTCCTTTTAGGAAACTTATCATTCTTCTCAGGTTCGACTGGGTTTTTTCCGTTCGACAGAGCCAATACTTTACAGGAGTATGGCGGACCCTGTTTCAATTCTGCTAAGTCAACTTCTTGTTCGTCGAAACTAAACGATTCGCTCTCGTCGTCATCATCATTTTGACATACCCCCACATAAGCCACTCTTTCTTTCTTATTTTTAGTTGCTCTAGCTTTTTCGGCTTTTAAACGTTCGGCCTGCCTCACCCTGTCTGCCAATTGTGCCATATCCCTTAGATACTGAGTATCTAACTTCTTCCTAATAGAATAGTCTAAACCACATGCTGCCATTTTGACTAATTCGTGCTCAGGCACTTGCGTGAAATATCTCGCCTTAAGTAGCCTAAACCTATTTAAATAATCATCAATTGGCTCAGAGAATTTTCTTTTAACACTAGCCAACTCCTTCAAACTTATTTTTGTTTGTCCCATGTAAAATTGTTCATGGAACAGCCTTTCTAACTGGCCCCACGTGTGGATCGAATTTGCAGGCAAAGATGTGAACCAAGTAAAGGCATTTTTTGTTAAAGAACTTGGAAAATATTTCATTTTTAAATTTTCATTGCGTGCAATTTCTCCTGCTTCGATCAAGTAATGGGCTATGTGTTCGACAGTGGATTCGCTAGTGTCCCCTGAGAATTTGGTAAACTTGGGGACTTTCCACCTTGGGGGTAACTCTTGTTGTAGAATATACTCAGACAATGGGGATGTATAACTGGGCCTTTGCAGTCCCACATTCACACCATTTCTGGCCATAATCCTTTCGACCATGGCTGCTAAATTGTTTTCTGCTGGCATGTTGTTATGGCGCAATTGTTGCACAACATCATCAGCATCTTGGTCTCTATGGACTAACACCCTTCTAGACTCTTGTTGGACGGGAATTTCAACATGAGTCTGTTCGACCACTACCTCTTGGTTTCTAGGGTTTCCTTGAGGAACATTCGCTGGCCTCTGGTTTATTGTGGGTTCCTCTTCGACGACTACTCTGGGATTCTGAACTATTTGTTCCCTTGGTTGGGTTTGAGGAACACCAAAGAAATCAGCGATGCGCGTCATTTGCGCTGCTAATAACTGGTTCGTTTGGGTGGTGTTTTGGATTAAAGGATTAAACACAGCCCCCATTTGTTATGTTAACATCTGCACCGTGTCATGGTTACTTTCGTCCATTTGTTGCCTAATGACTTGTGCAGAATTATTAGTGATTGCAGGCATATAAGTTTGGTATCTCGTCGACACAAGCTGACCTATTCTACCTATGTGGTTTGCACCAGACCCTGATCCTTGTAGGGGCAAAGTAACATTCATCAAAGGATCAGAATATAATGATGACGAATTATGCAAACTTGCCATCACCGTCGTTGGCGTTCCATAAGGTTGTTCTCTACTATGTGGAGGCATTGAAAAATTCGTCACAAATGGCCTATGAACACCCCCTAAAGGAGGAGGAGTCATCTGAGGCATTTGGGTCCCCACTGTAGAAATACTGGGCGCGTTTTGGGATGCCAAAAATGCTGGAATTGACCCCGTTGATGATGGTATCGCTTCTGACACAGAAACTGACGTCGTATTATCTCCTGTCGAAGGAATAGGCGTTGGATTGTTAACATTTTGATTACTAGGCGCGTTTTGATTCGCCATTCGTCTTGTTCTTGTTCGTTTTGGTCTTTCTTCGTTGTTCACGGCTAACTTGCCACTTCTTAGAATCATACAACGAAATAAACTTTTCCTTCCAAGAACTTGTTATAAAAACAAAAGGATAAACTAGACAGATGCACTAGGTCCCACTGGGCGTGCCAATTTGTTCGCTGGTGAATTTGGCGAACAACCTCTGGTTTCCTAATTTATGAAAATTAGTTTACTAACATGACCAACCAAACAAATCCTAGGACAAAGTGCTTTTGAGAATGATTTTGATTTTGAAAAGGGATGAATTCGTTCTGTGTTTCTAAGATTTCTTTTAACAATTATTCTGACCTATAGAACAAAGACACGGTAATGGCGAAAAAGTAATTGAAACAAACTTAAACTAAAACAAAGTAAAACTCTGAAGTAAAAGATAACTTGAATATAAAGAAATGAAGGAAAACTTGAAATTTTATTGAAATGTATAAAGTTAAACTGGTGTTTCCCACACATACATTTTCCAGAACACTCGTTTCTCTCGCACGGTTACTTTGAGTATTTGCGGTAATTTGTACAAAGTTTGGAACACACCGAATCTAACACCAAGACCTCCTATTTATATACAAACGAAATAACTACCCATAACAGCTATCTCTCCTAATGGCGACAAATGTCATTTTGCATGTATTCGCCTCCTAGATGCGTTCCACGCGTCCCATTTCAAAATGAAACTCCCTCCAGAAATTTGAAATTCAAAACACCCGTCGAATGGGCTGAATCTTCCTTCGTCGAAATTATCTTCCTTACTTGAAAAAAATCTGCCAATGCTCCTTTTAAGTACCATGTTCTTTCGACTTGCCTCTTTTCGTCTAAAAAAGAAAAAACTTTCTAATTGCAATGTCCGGTCGAATCACCTTGTCGAATGTTTTCCCTTTCTTTCTGAAGCATTTCCCTGGCGTCAAAATTAGCCACCTACAGTGCGCGAGAGTGACGAAGAGAGTGATACGGTTGTTTCTCAGCTCGGTGTGTCAGAGATGAACACTAATGGGAGCGATACCGGGTGATATTGAGGAGTATTGTAGGTTGAGTGTAACTGGTTGATAAGTTTAAGTCTGTGACGAGTGGAATATATACATGCTTGATAAGTCTTTTCTCTCTGATAAATGAATTTTCTTATGTTCTTATTTACTTTTCCGCATTTACGCTTTAAACAATTTAAAACCAAATTCATTGACATTGATATTGTCGAACGGCAGTTCAGTAGCACCGATCTCTGTGGACATGATAAATCCCAGAAAAATACTTCCAAATCTTTTTGCTTGCTTGCCCTATACCGCAACCAACAAGAATTACTTCACCAAGTGGATTTTTTTAATTTGCAAACCATATTCTTTGAGTCTCCCGACACAAAATTTTCTGGTTGCACCATATAGATCGTTTCATCAACATTTCCATTAACGAAAGACGTCTTGACATCTATTTGATGGAGTTCTAAATCATAATGTGCAACAAGAGCCATGATTGTCCTAAAAGAGTGTTTCGATGAAACTGGAGAGAAAAACTCTTTAAAGTCAATCCCTTCCTTTTGAGTATAGCCCTTAGCCATAAGACGAGCCTTATACCTTTCCATATTACCGTTAGAATCCTGTTTGGTCTTAAAAATCCATTTGCAACCAATGGGTTTCACACTTTCTGGTAATAGGACAAGTTCCCAAAATTTATTGTCTTGCATGGACTTATACTCCTCCTTCATTGCTTTAATCAACTTTTCCGAGTTGGAATCCAGCATGGCTTGACGGAATTTAATTGGATCATCTTCCATCATACCATTATTTTCCTCATGTTCTTAGAGAAAGACCATGTAATCATCCGGAATAGAATTTCTCCTTTCTCTAGTGGATCTCCGCAAAGGTATCGGTTATTGTAAAACTTGTTTTTGAGGATTTTGAGTTTATTCTTCATGAATTACCAAATCATTTTAAGTAGGAGGAAAATCAACAATAACTTATGGAGGTTCCATACTTGCTTGATCAAAAGCAACTATATGAATCGGTTCTAGAACTGTTACTGATTCTTCCTCTAAAACAAAGTCTCTAACCTTATTCTCCCCCCAAACTCAATATCCTCAAAGAATGTGGTCGTTTGCGTCTCAAAGATTGAGTTTAATTTGGGATCATAAAATTTGTAGCCCCTAGATCTTTCAGAATAACCAATAAAGTAGTTGCTCACTGTTCGGGAGTTCAATTTCTTTTCATTTATCCTATAAGGCCTTGCCTCAGCTGGACATCCCCACACATGAAAATGTTTTATACTATGCTTTCAACCAGTCCAAAACTCATAATGTGTTTTGGAAGCTACTTTTGTTGGTACTCTATTTAGAATATAAGCTACAGTTTTTGATCGTACCTGGATCAGACAGTTTCTGTGGCCAACAACGTCGTCTGGACTTCAGCTCCGGTGCGGTGGAAAGACGGCGGGGGGGTGTACCTGCAAGGTACTCCAACGCTCAAGTAAGGTAACTGTCAGAGAATAGCAAGTACAGAGATGAGAGTAAAAGTGAACGTAACCTGACCCTCTCAAGTGAGAGGGTATTTATAGAGAGCCCCCAGCGCGGGGCCAACGGTTACTTGCATTGGGCTGGATTGCCAGGCCCAATCCAAGTAACTGCCAGGGCTTACGAGGCGTAGTGAAGACCAGCACGTGGTCTTCGCCCTGGGGTAACCGTTCCTATATCTCTGGAATTAGGGCAGACCGATTCCATCGGGAGTGGAGCGGTTACATGAGAATGTGTCCTCGCGGGGAGGACCCTTGCGTGTCGGGGAGAGACGTGTCCTCGCGGGGAGGACCCTCATGTGCAGAAGGTGGGTTCCTCGCGGGGAGGAGCACCCTGAGTGTCGAGGAGGAGAGCCCGGGGAGACCTAGCGTCTTTCCCGACGCTCTACACCGTGCGTGTGCCCGACACGGGGAGAGGGCAAGTGTCCGACATTGGTCATGCCGAAAAGGCCCTTGTTGGGCCATCCCAGGACGTGTGGGTTGGGCCTGCTCGACTGATGAGCAGACCTCGGCCCAGTCCATAACAGTTTTTAATGTCTCTCCCCAGACTGACTCTGACAAGGTAGAATGACAAATCATACTCCTTACCATATCCTTAAGAGTTCAGTTTCATCTTTCAGCAACACCGTTCATGCTAGGTGATCCTTGCATGGTGTACTATGGGACGATTCCATATTCCTCTAGGTATTTGGAAAAAGGCCCTGGATGTTGTTCACCTGAACCATCTTATCTGCCGTAATATTCACCGCCACAGTTTGATTTGACTTTCTTAATTCTTTTGTTGAGTTGATTCTCAATTTCAGCTTTAAACGATTTGAACACATCCAATGATTGAGACTTTTTCATGTATAAGAAATATGTACGTATATTTAGAATAATCGTCTATGAATGATATAAAATATTGTTGACAATTCCAAGAAGGTGTTGGAAATGATCCACAAATGTCAGTATGTATACATTCTAAGACATATGTAGCTCTATATGCTCCATATTTATTTGTTTTGGTCTGTTTGCCTTTAACGCATTCAACACAGACATCAAAGTTTGTTAAGTCAATGGAATGAAAAATTCCATCAGACAATAGTCGCTCAACTCTATTTTTAGAGATGTGGCCTATGTGTTTGTGCCATAATGCTCCTTAATTGTTATCATCAATCTTACGCTTAGTACCACGTGGTTCCACATTTAAGGATTCGCCATAGGCAGCTATTGTTTCAAGCAAATATAGATTATTATGACTCATAAGTGAACCAGTTCCAACAAAATTTGAATTAAAAGACAACTTAAACATATTATTCTCAAATGAACACAAATAACCTGATTTGTCCAAATAAGAAACTGAAATTAAATTTCGTCTAAAGAACGACACTACAAAATTGTTTTTTAATCCAAATAAAATCCAGTGCATAATAATAATAATCTAAAATGCCCTACAGCTTCCACCTCCATTGACTTGCCATCTCCAACATAGATGTATCTTTCAACATCATTTGGCTTCTGGTAGTTCAGGCAACCCTGCATTAAAATACTAATGTTAGTAGTTGCACCTGAGTCTAACTACCAGGTGTTTCTAGGTACGGAAGCTAAATTGACCTCAGAACAGACAAGTGTAAGAAATGTACCTTTCTTTGCACGCCAAACGTGATATTTAAGACATTTCTTCTTCACATGTCCAGACGATTTGCAAAATAAACAATTATCATCCTGTTTTTGCTTCTTTTATGCTGGAACATTTTCAACTTCATTCTTGGGCTCATATGTTTTCTTTATTTTGCCATTGTCTTTAGAGGTGCTAACAAAATGAGCACTGTCAGTCTTATCTTGTTTCATCATTTCCTCTTCTTGCACACAAAATGAAATGAGAAAGGAAGAGAAAGTAATACTAAATGAATGAGCAAGTCTTCAGACAACTCAAGATTTAGTGTCTTAAATTTTGAAACAATGTTTGACATGCTCATAATGTATTTTCTTATATTTCATGTGCCTTGATACTTCATAGAAATCAAGTTCTGAAGAAGAGTACTTGTTTCCGCCTTATCGCTTTTCTTGAAGCGCTAGCTTTTTAATCTCAACAAGGAAATCTTTGGCATTAGTTATATCTTCCGATATAGTACCCCTAAAGACCTCAAAAATGTCGCGCTTAATGATCATGAGACACATGCGATTGAAGCGATCCCAATTGTCATAATCTTTCCTCTATTTAGAGGTAATAGATTCCGTAGGAGAAGCAAATTGCTCATTTCTTAATGCAAGGTCAAGATCCATGCACCAAGAACAAATTCTATGTTCTCTTTCTAGTCCTCGAAATTTTCCCCGTTAAAGATTTGAACTGAATTTAGCTTAGTAGATATTGAAGCAATTGTAGCTGAAAATCAAGAACAAAATTAAACATTTTAAATATACTCACAAATTACTTATTATAACCAAGATAAAAAAATTGAGACATTAGTTTTAGCCATATTGTATCACTATTATTTAAAATTGTGATAGCAATATACATATAACATCCAAAATGTCACACCATTCAAAATGTTCACTTGACAAACAGTAATATACATATAAATTTGAAGGCAAACTGAGTTTCGTAGAACATGAACATAACTTTGAAAATAAAACATGATATCATAGTTTTTGATGTAGTATAATATGGTCGTACGAATAATATTTATCTGAAATCTTCTAGAAATAAAAGGTTATGCTAAAAAAAGGTGAAAATGAAATAAAGGTTTGCAAGTGTGCAATCCGAACAACAACGTCAATTTCACCGTAAACACCACATTTAAGTTATCACCTTGTAAATCAATACAAAAAACAATTGAAATTTGTAACGTAACTGAGCATGATTAACCGCATAAAAACATAAACTTTCACAAATTAAAAGATTAAAATAAATATCAATTTTAGAACCCTATAAAAAATTTCCCAAATTTAAATTGAATCAGATATGAGTGGCTCTGATACCACTTGTTAGATTTGTTCATAACCTTATTATTTCTATCGATATAAAAATCAAGAACAGAACTCTAAAATAATTTCTATGAGTCAATATATCATCAACTTGTATCTCATAAACCTATATATTAATACAATAATGGGAATGAAAGACGGAATCGTATCTGAATTTGTCATTGAAATCGTTGAAGGTTGCGGGTATGTGATTTTCTGATTTGTAGAGGTCCTTAGGTTCCTTGAATCTCCTCTGATGGAGATGAAGAGAGAAAACTTGATAAACCGCATTTTTTTTATCGTTCTCTATAAATGGGGACCATTACCCATTTAAATAACTCTAGGGTTATTTCTTAGTTTTCAATATTCTAACTTGACCCCTTATCAAATTAGATATTGACTTATGGTATCTACACAATAACCTAACATTTCATGACATTTATGCTTTTAGCCACAAACTTAACATTTTATTAATTAGACCCCTTTAAGTCTTGACTAATTAAAATAATGGCACTAACACCTTATTTGTTATATTTGTGACCCAAAATTCTAACAGAGCAAACATATTGAGATGAGGTTACATTACTTGAGAGAACTTGTTAGTGAAGGAAGGTTAAGATTAAGATATTGTAGAAGTGAAAATCAAGTGGCTGATTTGTTGACTAAGGGAGTCCCAAATGATGTGTTCAAGAGATTGAAGATAAACATGGGTATGGAAGACTTGGAGCACTTGAATTAAGGTGGTATGTTAAAAGTATTTTTGATGATTCAAATGTTGTAACAAGTTAACACAAGGGTGTAACTAGTGAAGTAAAAGAGAAATCATTGTGGATGTAATCGGTTAATGTAATCACATAACCGGTGAAGAAACAGGAAAACATCGTGGATGTAATCAGTTAATGTAATCACATAATCGATTACCATTGAAAAGAATTATTTTTTGCAGCAGCTAACCCGTTACAAGTTAGTATTACCGGTTACAGATTTGAGTTTCAGTTTTTTCTGTTATTTGCTTACTTAACATGTATCTCAATCATAATGTACTGTTTGTTTAAATGTTTGGAGGCATTCTCATCTTAGTTAATGAAATATTATCACCCTCAATTATTCTTTTTTCTTTTTAACTTTTTCTTTCCCTTTTTGCACTTTAATTTCTCTATTAATCTATCAATCTTGTTTTTTTTTCAAGCCATTGGAATTAGAATAGCGAACACGAAAAGTGTTCAGTAACAAAGTACACAAGCAAAAAGAAGCAGAATGAAATTTTCAACCAACTCTAACATAGCTATCCCCTTAGAGGATCCATACAAAAAGCTAAAAAATCAGAGTTTGATTTACAAATATCACCCCCCTTAAACCATTTTCAGGTCCTAATTTTAATGTCCCAACACAGATTGTCCAAATTAAAAGTTTCATTTTTGAAAATTATCTGATTCCTGCATAACCAGATACTCCACACTGTAATAAGCCAAATCAACCCCAATTTCATATTCCCTTCAGAAGAATTACCTATACCACACCAATCCAAAAAGAAATCAACTCTATTTCCCCCATAAAAGGTATCGAATCCACACCAATCTCCGATTCTTTTCCAAATTGCGACAATCGGAACACAAGAGAAGCAAAGGTGTTCAACATCTTCATTTTCCTGATCGCAAATTACGCAGGTTGGATTCAAATCGACGCCTCTCCTAATTAGTTCGGTTTTTACCGCAATTCTACCCCATAAAATTCTCCACCCAAAGAGAGTCAACTTAGGAACAACTCTAAGTTTCCATAAAATATCAAACGCTAATAGAGGAGAATGATCAGAATATGGAAGACTTAAACTCAGAAAATTGTTCGCCAATAAACTATATACCTCCTTAACCGAGAAAGACTTTTCCACCTCACCTTTTCAAGTGACCGAATCTAACATTCCTTCCTGTACTTGAATCGAATCTCCAATGAAACTATTCAGATCCAAAATTCTTGCTGAGTTCTCCATTTGAATCGAAGGTGACAGGCCTACAGCATTCCAGTTCCACCCGTTTAAGCTAGCCACAATCAGATCTTTAACAAAAACTTCCTTATCCCTGCTGATGTTGTATAGGTCTGCAAATTCCTTAGCAATAATCTTCCCATTCCTCCAAGTTGCAGACCAGAAAGGGGTATTTGAACCATCTCCTAATTGAAAAAGAGCTTTATCTGCAAAATAAAAACTAATGTTAGAAAGAGACTTCCCACTGTTGATTAGATCTTACAATCGTAAACTTACACAATCTATCAATCTTGTGATTTCAAATTTTAATACAAATAAGATATTTTTAAAATCATGAGAGTAAATAAACCTTGACTAAAATATACTCCCTCCGTCCTAAATTATAAGTCACTTTGCCAAAAAAATTTGTCCCAAATTATAAGTCACCTTACATTCTGAATGCAATATAAATGACATCTTCACCAATATACCCTCAAATATTTATTATTATTTATTCTTTCAACTCTTTTAATTTCTCTCTCCTATATAATTATAAGGGACATTACTGTAAAATTATACATAATTTGTCTTTCCCATAAAATAATAATTAAGTTTCTTAATTTATGTGAAAAGTCCAAAACGTCTTATAATTTGAGACGGAGAGAGTACTCCATATTAACTCTTACTCCTATATAGATTTCATAAATATATAGAAAAATAAAATAATTCCATACTCAAAATTCAAATTATGATGTCAAAAAAACCACCTCTCACTTTTAACACGATGTAATTTTTAATCAATAAAATTTTGATCGCTGATGAATAATAAATGCATTGCAAATTGCTGACATTATCAGTGGTGTCACTATACGTCACCAGCGTGTTTATGAACACGGCAAGATCAATTTTTTATTAGATCTTATGATCTCATCTATCCAGATGTTATCTATTTACGTCTCGATTTGCATCTCAAATAAATAAATATATTAAATACCCTGCAAATGTATCTTAAAAAATAGAAATAAAAAATGTAATAAGACATTTGGTGTAAGAAGAAGCCTAATTATCAATCTCATTGATGATGATTAACAATTAAACTTGCATATATAATTCATCATATTTAAAGTTAGAATACAAATCATCATTACTCTAAATAGAAGCATAACTATCTACATCCACGGTAATATTAAAATTGTGTCATTATTTAACAAGTCGATGTTTGTCACGATTAAATTAAACATCTGTTTTAAATTTATAAAAATAATTTCATATTATTTGAAAATTGATATTTAAGATAAATTATATACAACATTCATATTTTTCAATCGAACAAAATTGTAAAAAATCGTCTTACTTATATTAAAAGTCAATGATACTACAAAAGTGATGAATAAAAAACGTTTTTGTTAACGACGCTACAAAGGTGGCTAAGCGCCACGAAGGTGGTGAGTAAAAGACTTTCTGTTTAGTACAAGAGTTTATGGAAGTAAAAAGAAATTTCACTTAATGGGAAACATTGTGGATGTACATTTAAAGAAGAATGTTAAAAATGTAACAAATGTGAGTAGTATGGATATTAATCTCATATTAATTAAAAATAAAAAGACGTAATTATTTATAAGGGAGAAAATTCATTTACATATCATCTAAATTTTTTTCATAAATATATAATATGTCTTAAAAATGTTGTTTTAAACGTTATTAATTTTATTTTTTCCAATTTTATACTATATGTTTAGTCTACCGCAAAAGATAAAGGATGAGCACAAAGAGATGCCATAAGGTCGGTGTAGAGGAAAACTAGGGAAGGCATGTGTATCTACATTCTACACCATGAATGATGACAATGAGCTAAGGACAAATCAATTTTAAAACTTAACGTGTGCATCACGTAAACGTCTCTTTCATTCCCACTTGTCCTACAATAAACAAAAAGTCCCAAAACTTTTTCTTTCAAAATTGTCCTTTTAAAACTTGCCATTTAGATTCCATACTAAGAAACAGCAAAAGGGTAATTTTGTATTTTCATTCATATAGGACAACATCGATGGCTAAATGACCCACTAGGTTGCAACCTGGAAACATCCATATACTCCCTCCGTCCCAAATTATAAGACGTTTTGGGTTTTTCACACAAATTAAGAAACTTAATTATTATTTTATGGGAAAGACAAATTATGTATAACTTTACAGTAATGCCCCTCATAATTATATAAGAGAGAGAAATTAAAAGAGTTGAAAGAATAAATAATAATAAATATTTGAGGGTATATTGGGGAATATGTCATTTATATTGCATTGAAAATGTAAAGTGACTTATAATTTGGGACAAATTTTTTTGACAAAGTGACTTATAATTTGGGACGGAGGGAGTATATGTATAGAGACACTAAAAAAGTAGGAAACTACCAAATTTGACCTTGACTATTATACCAATAAAAAAAAATAATCTAGCAACCATATTTGACCAAGTATATGAAAATTGTTCTAGAATTATTTTGTTTGTAACATATGAAACAAAGGTAATGAAAAAGTAATGAAACAATTGCAAACTATACCAAACCTATGGTTGTATAAATTTACAACAAAAACCAAACTTCCAAGAAACAAATCCAACAAATCAATGGAATGAAGTTTTTTCTTATTTGTAAAAATAAATAAAATCCTAAATTTTTTTTGGTGCTATAGTACCTGCTAATAAAAATGAAAGAATTTTTTCAGCATAGCAATGACTCGAAAAACATGTCATCCTTAGGTTCCTCCTTAGCCCTAGAGGAAAAACCATTCTCAGACATTTGCTGCTGCTGTTGCTGATGCTGTTGTTGTAGCTGTTGCTGATGCTGTTGTTGCTGTTGCGGATTCATGCAAGACTCCATTGGAGTCAAAAACCGTGAAAATCCGTAGCTTCCTTGAGGCTGCAGCATGTCTAAGTTGAAAGGACGGGATTGGGATTGGACTTGTTGTGCTGGTTGTTGTGGCCTTTGAATCTGTAGAGGCATTATGGAAGCGGCTGCATTGTTTGGATTTGAAGGGTTGTTTGGCATTGGTCGGTTTACGGAGTTGCTTCCGCTTCCGCGAGCAGCAGGGACATCATGGTTGTGCTTTCCTTCATATGTTGTGATCACAGCCCGCAAATCATGGGAGGCCCGCTCAACATGTTTCCTCACTGGACAACCTGGATGTGTACATTTGTAGTAGCTCCTATAACACATAATCGAAACACAAGATTAGATATAACACATTCTAGAAATTACAAAGCACAGACATTGACACAGACACACGTCAAGAACATTCAAAACTTAACGTAAGTGTTGATGTCAGACACTTAAATATGTCTGACATAGACACGTCTACGATATGAAGTGTCAGTGTTACGTTAATGGTATGCGTGTACGAGGAATACTAAAGTTGCCGAATTTGACTAAGTAGCCAAACTAAATAAACAAGGAAAATTGGCACTACAATTTATAGGCAAATGTGAAAATTTCCAAAAAGCAAACCATTATTATGCCTATGTACCTAAAAAGAGACAGAAATAAATACAATCCATTATGTTGTTGTAATGTATTTACCAAATTTGACTAGGTAACAATTGTATATACTATCATGGGAGAGAGAAAATCCATCATTAGATACTCAAAATAGTAGATCAAATTTTAAGAAATAGGACTAGAGTAGAATCTAAAGTGAGTGTTATTTATCTTTTTTACCTTGGATTTGGATTTCCCTTGACAACTTTCTGTCCATATTTCCTCCATCTGTAACCATCATCCAGAATATCAATGTCACTTGTTGTCTGAACAACAACTCTAGGTTCCCTCACTGTTCTGCTTCCAGGTGCTGAAATACCCTCATTTTCACCATCATTTTTCCTGAAAAATAATTATACAAAATTAAATTAGGCATAAAAAGAATAACTACATAATGATTCCTTAACCGCAATATAACAAACAATATCACAACTGCAATTTAAAACCATGAACCGAAAAAAATAAAAAACTTACCATCTTTTAGTATCAGGCTCATCATCATCATATTCATCACCACCACCAGATCTACTCTTTTGATGAGAACTCTGCTCAAAATCATCATCTCCGCCAATTGAAATTGACGAATTCTCAGGAGTAGCACCAGAATCCATTTGTCCATTCCCAAATGATCCATATGATTGATCAATGATTTCATTTCCATTTGGATTAGCAGGAACAATCACAAGAGCATTCGAAGAGTTTTTCCTAGTAGATTGAGGCTTAGGATGATTATGAGTACCCTTATAAACTATCTCAGTAATGTGTCCCTCCACGGATCTCTCAACTTTTTTCTTCGTAGGACAATTCGGGTACGTGCATTTGTAATAGCTTCTCGGATTCTCACTTCCTTTCACTTGTTTTTGTCCATATTTTCTCCAATTGTATCCGTCGTCTGATTTCTTACTCAAGGTTTGAACTTGTTGCAGCGGTACAGGTTGGTAATTGTTGTAATCAGATTGAACTCCATTGTTGTTCATTTGAACATTAGCAAACTCCCGAGAATAAATCTGCATAGTGTTGTTGTTTTCACCTTGCATCATATTGTTTCCGGATGAATAGCCTTCTTGTTTTGTGCTTTCTTGATAACTCCATGGCTGTTGCGGTTACATAAAAAAATTGAACATGTTTAGAGAAAATAACATTTTCAAGCTCAGTTATTAGTTATGCAGGGACATCAGACTATATCAGACCGCATGATCGGGAGTTTGAATCCGTGACATCTCACTTATTTAACTTTAAAAAACTTTAAAGGTGAAATTGCCATCACTAGACCATTTCACAAAAAAACATAGAGTTTTGTATAAGTGAGAGTTTCTAGGAATCACAATGATTTTGTTAGATTTGGAGCATTCAACATATTTATGATGACCATTGGACGGTGCATTCAACCTATCCCCTTGTCTGATCTTGATCCAATGATCATCGATACAACAACCATACAAACAAATGACATTTTTTAACCGCGGTAAATCCAAATTCAATATTTTTTTTAATATCTAAAGTTAGTTTTTGGTAAACCAAACGCACTAATAATCTAAAAATGTGCAATAAATGCTTATAAAATCGGTTGCAACAAACATACTTGTTGAATTCCAACTTTTGATGATTGAAAAGATGTGTTGGATGCAGAAACAGCAGGATGTTGTTGGGTTTGAAATGTGAAATTTGCAAGTTGTTGATTCCCCTCAGAATTGTTCTTCCAATTGTAGCTATGAGCAGCAAAAGCACCAGTTGTAGGAGATGGCAAAACCTGTAAAAAAAAAAAAACAAGTCCATAAATTCAGCAACACAAAAAAAAAAAAAACATGCCATAAATTCAGCAACACAAAAGAAAAAAAAACTAATCAATTAAAAAGCATAGTCAAAATAAAAAAATCTTTTGTATATCATTAAAATCATTCAACGTATCTTTACAAAATAAAATTGATTACCCTTAAAAAAACAAACTTTCCTTTGTTCAAAATTTTCTAAGCAGAAAAAAACATGTTCAAACATGTTGTCTGGTCTAAAACCAAACTCATTGTTTTGAACATAAGAACATGATAATGAAGTATATAAAGTTCAAAACTTTCATTTCTCAAGAAAAAAAAATGAAAAGTGAAGAGAATAGAAGAAACCGACATTGTTAGAGTTCAACAAAACAGGCGAATCAAGTAGTTCAGCCGGACTCAAACCAGGAGGAACAGAAAAACAGGAAGGAGAAACCAGAGGTGGTGACAAAGGCAAAGAAGGGGGTGGTGTAGACTTGAACTTAGGAACACCATAATCATTTCTTGAGTTGTTGTCATTCTCATCAAGAGGGGAAGCTAAAAGGTCAGAGAAAGAACTAGTCGTCATGAAAGGTTGAGTTGTTGAGAATGAAAAATGGTTGAAAGAGTTCAAACCATAGATATTATTATTATGATTGGTATCTAAATTACTAGATGAAGATGCCATAAGATAGATAAGTTTTGAAGATTTAGAAAAAGTTTTGAATATGAGAAATGGAAGAGATTAATATAAGGAGAGACAAAAAAAAAAATGGGCAAGGTTCATGTACGTAAATGTAATACAAGGATTAAGGTGGTTTGTGTTTTGATTGGGTGGCGTAATTTCTTAGAAGGTTGTGTGAAATGAATGGTTTCTTTGACCATGGAAAATTTGCCATTTTGCCACTAAGAATATAATTTTTGGGATTTTTTTATTTATTTAATATATATATTTTAATATTTTTTTTTGGGATTTATTTTGGTCAAAGATTGTGGGTTTGACTGGATGGTGGTAGCTAGGACTAAGTGTAAAAAATTTAAGTTACTCTTTTTGTCCTAAACCATTTTAGTAAAAAATACTGCTAGTAGTTTTTTATAGTCCATAGAAAAGGTATTTTAATACTAATTTTGTTCAAAATTATAATTAAAAATATTTATATTTATATTTATAAGAAAATCAAAAAATAATGAATTGAAATGTTGTTTTTTGTTTTGTCTAGAATAACTTTTATAAAAAAGTGTAAAATAAATTCTATTATTTATTAATTATGAAAAAATTAGAGAGAATAAATTATGTATAATTTATATTAAAATTTATCAGAATAAAAGAAAAAGTAATTTTAAAGATTTTATCTTTTTAAAATTTTTAATTTAATGTTATGTAAAAATTGTATTCTTAAATACATTTTATGAAAAAATGTAAAAATATTTTTTGTGAATTATTGATTATGAAAAAAAATAGAGAGGGAATAACTTAAATATAATTTATATTAAAATTTTTGGAAAACAGAAAAAAATAGTTTTTAAAAATATTTTAAAATAATATGATTAAATTGGATAAAGTTTTTATTTTTAGTAGATTTGACCAAAAAATTATTTTTTAAAAACAGATAAGTGAATTTTAATAAGATATTATGGCAGAATTAACGATTAGCTAATTTGTCAAAATAATATCTAATTAATCTTTTATTTAAATATTTTTTAAAAAAGTATATAATAATTTAGGATTTTTAAATTGTTTTATTTTTTTAATACAATAATGTTATTTTAAGTAAATATAAATTAAAAAAAGAGAATCTAATTTGAGATGCAGAGAATAGTGATTAATTGTTTATTGGTATCTAGAATGTGTATCATCTAGAAACACATACTATGAGACATGAGAATCATTCATCCAATGCCTCATGTGACATGTGCATATAGGTTAAAAAGGAAAAGAAGATTAAAAAAGTTATTGAATTATTTTAATATTTTAAATGTAAGACTTTTCTTAAGGTCATCATATTTTATTTTCACTTTATCGTTTACTTATACTAGAAGTTGAATCTGTTCTCAAGAAAATATATAAGCTATTGCTTATTTTATTGTAAATTATTTAACCTTGTTTTTCTTGATACTAGTACTCTTTAAAAATAGATAAATATTTATGCAAAATTATTATAGTTAAATTATTCATTGGTTAAAAGAGGAGGGAAAAAAGGACAAAAAAGAGTGAAAAAAAAAGCATATATTGCCTAATGGTAATAATCTAGAATGTGTAACTATGGGAAGCTTTATCTTTCTAAAGGCGAAACAATGGGTATCAGTTTCATGCACCCCATCTCAAGAGTCTTGCATTTAAAAAGAATTATTATTGGACTTTGTTTTTACTATTCAATTACTTAATTACTGCTAGAAGCTGTAACTATTCTTAAGAAAATATATATCATTCTTTATTTATGAGTCAATAAAGTTAATATATATTTATTGTTTTTTTACTGGTTCTTTTTATTGTATTTCAACTATCTAAAGTTTAGTATTTTAAAGCTATGATTGACGGTAAAAACAAAGGGCGGTGAGGTGAGTTGAAAAAATAATATGTTAAACCTAATTCATTATATAGATAGTAAAAACGATAGCTGAAAATACTTACCACATCCTAAAAACAATTTCAAAAACACAAATAGAAAGTGAATTCCATCAAATATTATAATCACAAAAAAAAATTGCATTGAGTATTTCATTTAGAAGTGGCAATTAGTTTCAATAAGATAAAATACATCAAATCCATCCATTAAAAAATCTATCTACCATATAAAATGTAAGTTAATGGATTGAATTAAATTCATCCATTTATATATATGGATTGATTCAATTCATCTAACATATTTTAATAATCCAATGGTTTATTTTTATTTCCGTTAGATTTATTTTTTAAAAAATAATTAAAATTGGATTTTTTTTTTTTAAAAAATTTATTTTTTTCCCCAAAAAAAATCAATTTTTATCCGAAAAAAACCAATTTTTTTTCAAAAAAAAACAATTTTTTTCGGAATAAAAAAACCAATTTTTTTTGAGAAAAAAAAACTGATTTTTTCCCGAAAAAAATGTTTTTTTTTTAAATTGATTTTTTTTCTCGAAAAAAAACCGAAATTTTTTTTCCAAAAAAAACCGATTTTTTTTTTCCAAATAAAATATTGATTTTTTTAAAAATTAAAATATCGATTTTTTGAAAAATACAAAAAAGTCGAATTTTAAAAAAAATGACTTTTTTTCATGAAAAAAACCGATTTTTTTAAAAAATAAAAAAATACGTTTGTTTTTTCAAAATAAAAGAAAATTGGATGGATGGATATCCATCCATTAAAAATATGTTAATAGATGGATTGGATGGGTTTTATTCTTAACGGATGGATTGGATTGGATTGGATAATTTTAAGAAAATTTTAGTGGATTGTTAATGGACTAATGGACTGTTTTGATCCATTCATTAACAATCCAATCCATATCCATCAAATTCATCCATTTTGCCACCCCTAAATCCATCTACACATGTATTTTTTATAAAAAATATGAGATATTTTAAATCTAAAGGAACATATAGTGTGTAGTATTTTTTTTCTTTTAATTAAAATATGTCAAAGGACAATATTCACATTAGAAAATGAACAAATTGCTAACATTGGATTGTTTCAAGTCAAATATTTCTTTAATTCCTCTCGTTAGCATATTTGATAGCAAACGTGTAAGTCAAATATTTTTCTAAATTATTCATAAATATGTCACTACAAGTTAATATTTTAGGATTTCCTCTCTAAGTTTCATATGTGTTGCACTTAATCAAATTATGACTAGGAAAACACCAATTAACTTGTATGATTCTAGGTGTGGGGGATGTCAACATTTGATGTCAATGCGTTTAATAATTGTAAACTCATGAGTTGAAGAGTACATGTCCCCCTTGAAAGAAGTAGTTGTCATATAGACAAATTGTTTACACTATTACAAATACACATTCGGTAACATTATATTACCACAGTCATTCCATCCACCGTTGTAATATATGAAACTGGATGCGTCTTATTTTTTTGAAAGTCATTTTATCACGGTTGATAGACACAAATGTGGTGATAGAGTGAGTGCTACATGGTTCGGATCCTGACACCTACATTTTTTCCATTTTTTTTCCTATTACATAAAGCGTGCGTCACTTAAATTCATAAATAAATAAAAAAAATTGAAGATTATTTAATCACGAATTTAATTATTAACCGTTGTAATATTATCTGTACAACATTTGCACTTCCCTAAAGAGAGAAACAATCTTCCCAACTATAATGATGATTGAAAATTTTCTTCAGTTTTCAAGACGGTCACAATGTCATTTAAGAATATCAACCATTGGAAGTAATCGTTTCAAGCATTAAATCACCTGATCTTTCATCTTCAACCTTTTCTATAAAGTCACAGTTTCATATAATGAATTTCAACTTCTTCAAAACTATTCTTCTTAACTACATATAGCAACATGAGTTCTACATCTGAAAATGCTAACAGAAATATCACAACTAAAGTCACCACAGTACAACACCATGATCAACAGTCAACTAAGGAGGTCCAACCATCTGGATCGACTGCTTTCAGGGATACACTTTGGGTTAGGAAGGCCAAGAAGAAGAAAAAGAAGAAGCCGAAGAAGAAGAAGAACAAGGTGCCCAAGAAGATTTGTTACTATGATTCTGATGAGGGTAGAGAGGATAGAGTCATAGATTATGAAGATTCCTTTGCTGCTAGGGGTTCTTGTTCCGACATTAACAATATGTAATGAAATAATTTATGTACACCGCCCTATTGGCCCTTTTAATGAAAATTTTTATTATTGTTATATTTACTCTTTCATTTATATCACTATATATTATTGTTTTACAAAAAAAATAGTACAAGCCAACAAAAATAAAAAGAACAATCGCAACAGTAATGAAAAATAACTATAACAATAATTAATGCCCTCTAACAATTGGGTTCATAAATAAATACAAAAATTGTGAGAGATTTAACAACGGTTTTTAGTTATAACCGTGATGAAAAGTGATATATTATATCACAGATTTTCTTTCTAACCATGATGAAATGTGATATTTTTTTACTATATAAGCGAAAGTATCTATCGTTCAGTACATAATAATCGTTTCTCTCAAATGAAAACCATAACATATTTCACTATTTTCTCTCATAACATAACCCTAACATCCATGTCACTCTTTAAACTTTCTTAAACCTTCATATTCGTCTTCACCAATCCCTATGATACTCTTTAATCATATTTCAGGTTTGTTCATTAAACTTATGCTTCGATTCCGTCTACATTTCTTGTTAAAAATGGTTTCTCATTTTTTTATTTGGTGAATGTTCTCATTTTTTTTAGATTCGTCTTCACCATCTTAACAAAGCGTATACTTTGCCTATGATACATATGGTTTGTGTAGCTATGAAGAAATATACAAAAAGTATGAAGTTATTGTGTTAACTTCATTCGCCTTGTACTTTTTCTTCATAGCTTCATAAACTAGATTAAAATCATAATTTGTTCCAGATCCACGATTAGTTAAAAAAAGGTGTGTTCTTTAAACATTACATAATATCTTATGTTGTTGTATGTTGTTGTATGTTGTTGTATGTTGTTGTTGTTGTTGTATGTTGCTATTGTTGTCCTTGAACCTTATTTTGTTGTATATCGTTGTGTTGTTGATAAATGTTGTTGTATGTTGTCATTGTTTATTAATGTTTTAAGAATTTAAAGAACAAAACATTATTAAGTCATAAGAAAGAAGCGTTTTTAGACTTAGCAATGTCTTGTTCTTTATAAAATTCTCAAAACATTACATAATATCTTGTGTTGTTGTATGATGTTGTATGAAGTTGAGTTTATTATATGTTGTGTAGATTGTTTGTTTCACTAACCCTTCACTGAAAATACATTTCATTTAAATTGACATAGAAACTTATAATCTGAAAATTTAGTTGTATTTGAAAGCCAACTTATATCAATCAATGTTTTCCGAATTGCATTCGTCTCATCGTTCATCTCAGTTTGTTTAACTTATAGAATGTGGGTCAATGATCTGAGTCATTCAACGCATTCATATCTTCTCTTATAGTTGAATTTGAATAACAATAATTTATTGATATTATTCAAATTAAACTAGAATAGAAGGGATTCATGTGATGAAGGACTTAGACCATTGAACCACATTCTATATGCTAAACAACGTGAGATGAACGATGAAACTGATGCAATTCAGAAAACAATGGCTTGTTTAAGTTGGCCTTCAAGAATAGTTTAATTTTTAGATTATATACTTTATCAATTTGAATGGTTGTATGTTGTTGTGAGGTTTATTGAAATACAAGAAATCTACATATTATATAATAAATCCTGGGTACTTTCAACAACAGTTATTTATAATAACCATTATAAAATGTTATTTTCCTAAAAGTATATACCACCACGATTAGGTAAAGAAACTGTGATCATAAATAGCGCACCTTCAGGTTTTCTGCAATGGTCGTAAGACCGTGATTGTAAGTTGCGCATATACAATCACGCCTTACGTAACAACGGCAAGTCACGCACGATGTTATCCCTTTTCCAACCGTTGTTGTATATTTTTCCGTAGTAGTGTTAATATGAAAATTTTCTCTATCAAAGTCAAATTTACCATATTGAAACCTCATATCATTTTTTTGTCTACCAAGTTTTCCAAAGAATTATTATCATGGGAGTCATTATCAGATTTTGAATTTGGGAGATTTAACTTTTACCAGCTGTTCCGGACTGGGCCAGCACCTGCCCTACGGTCGGGCAGGCCCAGGCCCAATGACCAACGAAGGCCCAACGAGGCCGAGAACCACCTCCGTGTCGGGAACATGCTAGTCCCCTCAGACGTCGGACACGCGGGGTAGAAGACCGTCGAGCAGAGGCACGTAGTACCTCTCCTCGACGCCCACGTGCTCCTCCCCGCGAGGACACGTTCTCTTGTAACTTCCCACTCCCGAAGGAATCAGTCTGCCCTACTTTCGAAGATTTAGGGACCGTTACACCAGGGCGAAAACCACGTGCTGGTCTTCACCACGCCATGTAAGCCCTAGTAGTTACTTGGATTGGGCCTGGCAATCCAGCCCAATGCAAGTAACTGTTGGCCCCGCGCTGGGGGCTCTCTATAAATACCCTCTCACTTAAGAGGGTCAGGTTACACAATATATTCTAACTCTCACACTTGTTCTTCTATACTTGCCTTTCTCTGACTGTTACCTTACTTGAGCGTCGGAGTACCTTGCAAGTACACCCCCCGCCGTCTTTCAACATCACCGGAGCTGAAGTCCACATGACGTTGTTGGCCACCGAATAACTGTCTGATCCAGGTACGATCAGTGGCGCCGTCTGTGGGAACACGTCAAGAAGTGCGATAGATGCCAGCGACACGGGGGCATACACCTCGCTCCTCCTAACGAGCTCAAAACACTGTCCTCCCCGTGGCCATTTGCGTGGTGGGGGATGGATATCCTCGGACCTTTCGTCGTGGGATCGTATCAAAACAAATACCTCATCGTTGGGGTGGATTATTTTACGAAGTCGATCGAGGCGGAAGCGTTGGCCAAAATCACGGCCTTCAACATACTACGTTTCTATAATAGGAACATCCTCGCCCGATTCGGCGTACCCCAAGCTATTGTCACCGACAACGGAACACAGTTCACCGACAGGAACTTCCAAGACTTCGTCACCAAACTGGGCACGAAGCAGCACTTCACGTCGGTCGAGCACCCTCAAACGAACGGGCAAGCCGAAGCGGCGAACAGAGTAATCCTCCGAGGACTGAAACGTCGATTAGGCGACGCCAAACAACGGTGGGTCGAGGAGCTACACAGCGTCCTCTGGGCCTACTGAACAACCCCACATTCCACAACTGGGGAGACCCCTTTTCATCTAACCTACAGAATGAAAGCGGTGATTCCCGTAGAGATCAGGGAACCCTCGAGGAGGACAGAAGCCCCCCTCGACGAAGACGCGAACAACGAAGCCCTGAGGGAAGAGCTCGATTTCGCCGAGGAGATGCGTTCGGGCGCTTCTCTCCGGGAAGCTTCACTTAAACAGAAAATAACTTTACGTTATAACGACAAAGTTATCAAACGTGATTTTCAAGTAGGCACCCTCGTCCTACGAAGGAACCAGAAAGATTCACGGGAAGGAAAACTCGCCGCAAACTGGGAGGGCCCGTACCGCGTCCGCGCGAAAACGGGGACAGGAGTCTACTTCCTCGAAAATCTGCACGGGGAGGAACTTGCTCGACCATGGAACGCTGAGAAGCTTAAACAGTACTACAGTTAAACACTGCCCGCGACATACTAACGTCGCGGTTACGGGGATGCACTAGGGTACAAGCGCAACACCCCTATACATAACCCGACGATCAGAGGTCGCGTTGTGTGTGCGCGAGGACTTTTGATCGGACGAGGACATCTCGATCGAGCTCTACCGTCGTCGTACCAATCAGGCAGAACACCCAGCTAGCGATGGGAAGTTCACGCCACGAAGCTAAGACCTCGACCGAGCTCTTAGCCTCGTTGAAGGTCGGAATACACTTCCGGCCACTCGACCAGCTCTCCATGCAGTCGAGGATTATCAAAGTCGAGCAAGCCCCAAATTCTCTATTACTTCAAAAATAAACAAAGTATAGCAAATACAATAACATCACACACAAGAGAAAACATACAAGCATAACACGAGCAGATAAACGAAAAAACATTAAGCGGGCAGAAGCCCATTGTACAGGTGTTACAGACAAGTATCAAAAAGCCCCTGGCATGAAGGCCGGACATAGGCATCAAAAAATAAAATGGCTCGCAGGCCAAACAAGACAAGAAAGGAAAGATCTAATCGGCGACGGTCCCCTCTGGCTGCCCGTACTCTTCCGCCCTCCCACCGACCTCCTCCTCTTGCATCGGCTGCACAATCTGACCATCGACCACCTCATAGTCGGGGTCAGTTCCTTCAGTTATAAGGTCGGGTTTGAGGACCCGAAGCTGCTCCACGGCGTTTCGGAAGCCTATGTCCGCCGCCACGAGGTTGTCCTGCTCTGCCTCCCTGAGCTTCGCTATCAGCGCTGCCCGAGAAGTCAACAACCTGTCCTCCTCAGTTTCTTCCTCGGCGGGGCAAGCAGCGTCTTCCAATTCAGCAACCTTCTCCAAGATACTTTTCCTTCCCTCCTCAGCTTTTCGAAGCTTCTCCTCAAGCTGTTTCAGGTTTTCGTCCTGCTGATTTTGATGCTCGACTTGAGCTGGGTTCAGTTCTTTACACTCAGTCAGCTCCTTGCCCACTTTTGCCACCTCGGCAACAACGGACTAGAACCTCTCTTGCAGCCCGGTCAACTCGGCTGCTGGACAAGTCTCGTCTTTCAAGATTAAAGTCGTCAAACAAACTCGCATAACGGCGGACAAGTCCTCAAGCAGGGCTTTCCTCCTCGAAGCCTGAGGAGCACCCAAGACGGCCTGGATTTCGGCAGCAGAGATACCTGGAGAGTTGGCACCCGAGAAGAAGTGGGGCCTTGAGTGACAAGGAGGAAGTATGAACTTCTCAGAGGGAGGACTGTTCTCAACCATCAGGTCGACGTCCACCTGCCCGTCTGTGCGCTTCCGTTTCGGAGACCCTTGGCTACTGGGAGACTGACTCCCTTGGGGAGAGGTCGAAGAATCCGGGGGCACTGAAGTCGTGGCAGTATGCTGTGCTCGGAGCTGTTCGACCCGACCCTTTTTCAAAGCACGGGTGCTTTTCAGTTTCTTGAGACGCTCCTCGGCACTCGACATCTTACTTGCACAGAAAACAAAGAGGTCAGTAATTTGAAAAGAAGGACGAAGGGAAGGGCAGGTCGGGGAGGCCACCCCACCTAACAGCTCGAGAGCCTCCTCGTCAGAAAACATCTCGAGGAGAGCCCTAGTGTTGATCAATCGACGCTTCGTTAAGACCTCCCCATCGTCGTCCAGAAGGAAGTCCCCGTTCGACATCACGAACTTGGCTTTGTTAAACCTGCCGACAAACTTGACTATGGCCTCGTGAGCCAAGCGATCCCCTTCACAGAGTTTACCAGGGCTGACGATATAGCTGTCCGTTCCCTTCTTGAAGTGTTCTTTAGTCCATATGCGTCATTTTTAGAAGAATAAGAAGAAGAAAATTGAAAGATACATTGCATTGTTCTTCATCTTTACTCTCACAATTGCATTCATCAATAATCACACATAATCATCTTTATTGATTGTGCTTTGTCAAGAGTGATAACGTCCAAACGTACGATTTGTAAATCAAGTTTGGGAAGAGATTCAGTGGGATTTTCTTTAATAAAACCATTGGGGTTTTGTCTTCCAGGATCTTGAAAGAATTGGGGGTTTTTTGCACAAGTTTTTGCATCACAAATTCAGCCGAGTGAAAGCCTTGAAGAACGGTGGATTCGGTCAAGGGAGTAATGGTAATCGGAGGATTGTTTTGGAAGATTTGGGGTCAAACATCTTGCGAACGAAATCAGCCGAGTGAAAGACTTGAAGAACGGAAGGTTCGATCAAGTGAGTAGCGGTAACCGGAGGTTTGTTCGAAGTGTTTGATGCACTTGATTCAGCTGGAATCAAGGGGAGAGAAGTGGTTAGATTCAACCTCAACAATTGGTTTAGATTGTTGGTTAGCTAGGACTTCTCTTGTACTGAATATTGCACACAGATATTATACATATCTCAATTCTATTTAAGAATTGGGGGCAGACGTACCCGAAGCGAGGACGAAAGGGGAACTGCCTAAACAAATTGGGTGTGTGTGTGTGTCTCTCTCTATCTATATCTATCTATCTATCTATCTATCTATCTATCTATCTATCTCTTTACTTTTATATTGATAAAGTTTGTGTTAAATCAATTGTTGGCAATATTTTGATTGATTTGTAGTGTTTCAAACAGCTGTGTAAAACCATTGCAATCACTTTGATTGCAATTGAGAAAAATTCTTGACTACAAATTCAAAGGAAATTTGACTTGGTGTGTTTCGCACGCAAAGTGTTTGACATATTGATAACATACAAATTGTTTGTTAAATTGTTAATTCAAATTTTATCCTCAATTAAGTATTGGAAACTAGTTCACCTTAAGTGGCTTTTATTTGAATTGTTGATTGGGAACCTTATTGATTCTACTCTCTCATCAAGATCATTCCATTCGGTTTCGCATATCCGATCTTTCCAATAACGGGTAGTTTATACGAGTTTTGATCTGAGGCCACTTTCGTATATTTTAGAAAAAAAAATTGAAGCGCAAATATTTAAAAATTAGTGATTTATTCAACCCCTCTTCTAGATCAGTGTCATCGTTTAACAAGTGGTATCACGAGCACCGGTTCATATAGTGCTTCACATATAGCTTATTAGAAAATGGCTAACGAACCTAAAGGGGCGTATAATAGAGCGCCGGTTTTTAATGTTGAGAATTACAGTTATTGGAAAGATTGTATGCGGGTGCATATCAATTCTATTGATAGAAAGGTATGGAATGTTATTCAAAATGTTCCTATTGAAATGACCATGACCAATGCGGATAATGTTGTTGTACCTAAACCGGAAGCACAATGGAACGATGATGATGAGAAAAAGTACAATTATGATTAGAAAGCCATAAATATTCTCATATCCTCTTTGGGAGTTGATGAATTCTATAGGGTTTCTCATTGTACCACCACTAAGGCTATGTGGGACGCATTACAAGTTTTCCATGAGGGAACAAATGATGTCAAACTAGCTAGAATCAATACTTTAACACAAGAGTTCGATCTCTTTCGCATGAGGCATGGTGAAACCATTGCGGAAATGAAAAAGAGATTCACTCACCTAATCAATCGTTTAAATTCACTTGGTAGACCCGTTTCCAATGATATTACTACTAACAAAATTTTGAGATGTCTTAATAGGGAATGGCAACCTAAGGTTACGACAATCAAGGAAGCTAATGATCTCATGACATTGGACACCACAACATTGTTTGGAAAGCTTGAAGAACATGAGCAAGAGCTTATAAGTCTTGAGCAACATGAAAAGAAAGAAAAGAAAGAAAAATCAAAAGACACGGACAAGAAGTATATTGCTCTAAAAGCTTCTAGCTCAAAGTCCTCCACCAAAGAGCTTAGTGAAAGTGAGTCAAGTGATGATGATGGAGATTCGAATGATGATATGAGGTTGTTTGTAAGAAGGTATAATAGATACATCAGGAAGAATGGAATACACCATTCGGACGAAAATCTCATCAACTTTAGACATCAATCAAAATCCTTAAAGCAAGAAGGAAATAAGAATACAAAGTCAAAGGGTTCATGCTTTAATTGCGGAAATGCCGGTCACTACAAGCCGGATTGTCCCTTGATGAAGAAAGACAAAGGAAAAGACAAACATCATCAACAAAAAAAATCGAGCAAGCCTAGAAGGGCATACATCGCATGGGAGAGTGATAATGAGTCCTCAAGCGAAAGTGGCTCGAGTGATGAAGACGAATCGGCCAATCTTTGTCTCATGGCTCATCAAATGAAGAAAAAGAATGCAAGTCATTCTAAATATTAACATATTGATAAAATGTCTTATTCTGATTTGCAAAATCCTTTTGAATCTCTACACCATGAGGCTAAAGAGGCTTTGAAACGCCAAGCCTCAAATAAGAAAATTTTCTCACATTTAGAGAAAAAGATTTTTGATTCCGAAAGGAAATTAGAAGCTCTTAAGAAATCAATGGTAGAAGCTACAAAAGCTAAAACTGAGGATGACAAGTTCTCTTGGTTTAATTGGGCATATTGTGAAACTTGTCACATTTGGCAAAAGGAGGTTAGAACTCTTAAAGCCAAATTAGACAAAGCTTTAGAAGCTAAAGTTACATTTGTTGTTGATCGATTACACTTTAGAAGTAGTATGAATAATACTTATCATAAATATACATATGTGATAAGAGATCAAAGTAGCAAAAGTAACTCCAATTTAAACATAACGTGTCTATATTGTTGCAAGAAGGGACACACCATTGCAAAATTCCAATTTAGGAGATTCTTGGTTCCTAAAGGTATTTTCCAATGGTTGCCCAAATGCAACCTAAGATTCACTCACGCATAAGGACTCAATAAAAATTGGGTACCTATTTCCCTTGTTTGATTTTGTAGGTGAAATGTCTTGAATCTAGAGAGAGAACATGGTTTCTCGACAGTGGATGTTCAAGACATATGACGGGTGATATTTCCTTATTCATTGACATTGTGACAAAGAAGAAAGGATTTATAACCTATGGTGATAACAACAAGGGAGAAATACTCGGAAAAGGTAGTGTAGGTAAGCCCTCTTCTACTACTATCTCAGATGTCCTTTTAGTTGAAGGTCTTAAGCACAATCTTATTAGCATTAGTCAATTGTGCGAAAAGGATATAAAGTTTCTTTTTCAAAAGATTGTTGCGTAATTGAATACAATGATAAGAAAGATGGTGTGTTTAAGGGCTTATGGGTAAATAATGTATATATTCTTGACTTGAATAAGGTATCTTCGACTAGCACTAAATGTCTTGTCCCATGAGTGAAGACTCTTGGCTATGGCATAGGCGCTTACCGCACGTCAACTTTGACTTGCTAAATAAAGTAGTTTCAAAAGATCTAGTTGTCGGTCTACCCAAGATCAAATTTTCAAAAGATCACTTATGTGACGCATGCCAAATAGGGAAGCAAACGAGGATCTCATTTAAATCTAAAAACATTGTTTCTACATCGAGAACTCTTGAACTTTTTCATATGGACCTTTTTGGGCCATCTAGAATCAAAAGCTTGGGTGGAAATTACTATGGTTTTGTTATTGTAGACGATTACTCTAGATTTTGTTGGACTATTTTTTTTGGGTAGTAAAAATGAAACATTTTCAGCTTTTGAAAAGTTTGCCAAGGTTTCTCAAAACAAACTAAATTCTAGCATCGTTACTATCCGAAGCAATCACGGAGGTGAATTTGAAAACCACCTCTTTGAGGAATTTTGTGATAAACATGGCATTGATCATAACTTTTCCGCTCCACCAACTCCTCAACAAAATGGAGTGGTGGAACGTAAAAATCATATTTTAGAGGAGCTAGGAAGAACTATGATCAATGAAAGTGGCCTTCCTAAATATTTTTTGGCCGATGTTATTTGTACAACGTGTTATGTGTTGAATAGGGTGCGTATACGTCCTATTCTCAACAAAACTCCCTATGAACTTTTAAAAGGTAAGAAGCCAAATGTATCACATCTTCATGTTTTAGGATGTAAATGTTTTGTTTTAAATAATGGAAAAGAAAATCTTGGCAAATTTGACTCAAAAGCCGATGAAGGTATCTTTCTCGAATACTCTCAATATGTCTAATCGATTCAACATAACACATACATAACAAGAATTATGCACCAAACACACACACACACACACACACACACACACACACACACACATATATATATATATATATATATATATATATATATATCAATATATCAATCAGTTATACATATACACAATCCTCCCGATCACACTAGTATTACTACCACTGTCAAGTTAATTCACCGCAATACACAAAAGTAAGGAAAATACCTCACGAGGCCTTAATTAGTTAATTATCTAATTAATCCACCTAAATTCAATTTTTGATTATTTCCACCACCAATCCAAGGTTCAATAAGTTCTGACCCTACCTCAACCTCTCAGACCAAAAGGAACCGCATCGGACGCAAAGTCGGGAAAAAATTCGCGAAATGGCAAAATTCTGCACTCACGCTGGCCATACGCGTATTGCCCTCACCCATACGCGTATTGCCCAGCTCGCTCGCCCACCATACGCGTATTGCCCAAAGTGATACGCGTATGAGTAGAGACTGATTTCTCTCAAAAATTCCATCTTGTTTCCACATTAAATCCATTACGCGTAATGCCTACATCCTTACGCGTAATGCCTTGCCCCTTACGCGTACCATTACGTGTTTCAACAGAAGGCCGTGTCAAATGGGATCCATACGCGTAATTCCCTCATTTCACCCTTGCCATACGCGTATTGCCCTACCCAATACGCATATTGCCTTGCCCGTTACGCGTATGGGCAACGAAAACCCATAATTTTCCTGCATAATTGCTGCTACGGGTTTCACTCAATTCCTCTCCAAATCTCATCTAAACATCAGTATACTACCAATTAAATGCACCGCAACCTATATCTATCAGGTATCAACACTTAGGCACCTTAAATCATGATTTCTACTCAATTTACCAATTCTAACAAACGTTAAAACTTTAACATTTCAACTGAAATCAATCCAAACCAACACATGCATATACATATACAATCAAGTTATAATTGGAACTTCTCACCCTTACCCGATTAATCGCGATTGAAACGGAGATTTCTTCGGTTTCCTCTTCCTCCTCTTCTCTCTTTTCCTTCTCTTCTTCCTTTTTTCCTTCTTTCTCTTTCTTTTTTCACAAATATATATATAATACTTATTATACAATATAATCCAACAGGGTAAAATATCTCCAATTAATATTTTGTCATTTTAGCCAAATTGATCAATTATTAGTGTTACCTTAAAATACTCTCTTGGACTAATAATTATTGATCTATCTCTTTCATTTAATAATAGATCTCTTCAGAGTTCTCCAGTTGCTCTATTAGTCCCAATCCGTTAAGGACACCACACCTCCACACTCAACTACACACACCCTAAATAGGCCAAACAAATAAAATACCACACGACGATTAAATAAATTAAAATGGGGTGTTACAGTTACTCAAGGGTTGATCAAGCCAAAGTTCATTTGGTTTATCTTCTCAAGAATAAGATCAAGGTAAAATTGGCCTTACTATTTTGCAAGTCGTTTTTATGCGTTGAAAGAAAGCGGCAGAGGTTCCTCATTATGTTACGGATCATTGATCCAAACCATATTTGATCATGCCAGAATTTTTGTGTCAGGCATCCCTTACATCTCTCTTTCTGCTGACCAAGAGTTTAGTCAATAGACTATGGCTCTTATGGGATATATTTGGGAGAAGCAACTTAAAACTTATATGGTCAATTCTAAGGGTTCAAGTGGACGCATCCAAAACTTAAATGAAGCCAAAGAGGAATAACAAGACAAAGATGAGGAAACTCATCCTATGGAAATAGAGGCTCCCTAAGAAAGTCATGATGATCATGCTTGGTTGGGTGACTCTCCGGTTCAGGACACTAATGATAACCAAGGATGGGGTAATTGGCGTAAAAATGCTTGGTCTGAGCAAGGCACCTCATATGCGCCTCCTTCTCCAAATAATACTACAACTAACAATTCAGTCGTTCTTGAAATACTACAAAGTATGCAACTTAAGAACCAAACTTTGCAGCTCTTCAAGAACAACAGTACGAAACAGTGCATGGTCAAATTCGTGCTCAGAAAGAAAACTTTGATCTCTTTGCATCAAAAGTCTTGGGTAGGTTTAATCAAATTGCTGAAACCTCGGCTAATCAACATTGTGCTCTCTCATTGAGCATCAACACTCTCAACCGAAGTGTCCTTGATTTATGTGATCTTCTGGACGCTCAAGGAGCAAATCAAGATCAAACATTCTGAGGGAGAGGACAACCTCATCGGGGTCGAAGACTATAGTTCATTGCATTGTGTTGTTGTCTTGTCGTGCATCTCATTTTGCATTTTTTTTTGTTTTGTTTTGTTTTCCTTCTCAAGACTTGTGATTGAACAATGTATTTTGTGTAATGCATTACTATTTCTCTATGGTTTTTGAGTTATTTATCTTTATTGTTTGCATTGACAACATTATATGTGGATGATTTTCAATGTCGTATCTGTTGCAATAGCATATGTTTGTGTTGTTATGTGTATGATATGTTTACAAATTACTGGTTGCTTTGCTCTTTTTGATGTTGTCAAAGGGGGAGAAAGCAAAAACGAGTTCTCAAAGTTCAGAATTCTATGGAAGAGCATATAGTCAGGGGGAGAATGGCCTTCAAGTACTCAATGCTTTGCAAGGTTTCGTCATCATTAAAAAGGGGGAGTATGTGAGGGCAAGGTTCCTTTTGTACTATGTTTTAATGATGTCAAAACTAGGATATTTAGTACTTGTGTATTTTGGACGGTATCACCTTGTCTAAGCCATTCATTCATCCCTAGCAAATGTGCATAAATATCCTTATACATGTATTAGACCTATAGGATCATACATAATGTCAAAAATGGGTTTTTGAGCCTTAGGTCGACTCATAATGGTCATAGGTCAACTCACACTAAAGAGAGAAGCTTTTGAAATTCTCTGCCTTGCATGTGCCGACCCTGGGTCGACACATGGGCCCCTACAGGTCGACGCATACTGAAAGAAATATCTTTGAAGCTTTTCTTCCTTGCATGCATCGACACATGGCTTCCTTGTAGGTCGATGCATGATCCAACTTTCATGTAGTTTTGGCCACTGCCTTGTTCAGGTCGACTCATAGATGCTTCAGGTCGACCACTCGCTTGTGTTTACCCATTTTTCTGTGTCTTTGTGTTCCCAAACTCAGTTTTTGTAACTCATTCACATATATTCTCATATGCATCATTTTTTAGAAGAACAAGAAGAAGAAAATTGAAAGATACATTGCATTGCTCTTCATTTTCACTCTCAAAATTGCATTCTTGAATAATCACACATAATCATCTTTATTGATTGTGCTTTGTCAAGAGTGATAACGTCCAAATGTAGGATTTGTAAATCATGCTTGGGTAGAGGTTCAGTGGGATTTTCTTTAATAAAACCATAAGGTTTTTTTCCTCCAAGATCTTGAAAGAATTGGGGGTTTTTGTACAAGTCTTTGCATCACAAATTCAGCCGAGTGAAAGCCTTGAAGGACGGAATGTTCAGTCAAGTGAGTAGCAGTAATCGAAGGTTTGTTCGAAGTGTTTGATGCACTTGATTCAGCTGGAATCAAGGGGAGAGAAGTGGTTAGATTCAACCTCAACATTTGGTTTAGATTGCTGGTTAGCTAGGATTTCTCTTGTACTAAATATTGCACACAGATATTATACATATCTCAATTCTATTTTAGAATTGGGGGCAGACGTACCCAAAGCGAGAACAAAAGGGAAACTGCCTAAACAAATTGAGTCTCTCTCTCTCTCTATCTCTATCTCTTTACTTTTATATTGTTGAAGTTTGTGTGAAATTAATTGTTAGCAATATTTCGATTGATTTGTAGTGTTTCAAACAGTTGTGTAAAACCATCGCAATCACTTTGATTGCAATTGAGAAAAATTCTGCACTACAAATTCAAAAGAAATTTGACTTGGTGTGTTTCGCACGCCAAGTGTTTGACATATTGATAACATACAAACTGTTTGTTAAATTGACAATTCTAATTTTATCCTCAATTAAGCATTGGAAACTAGTTCACCTTAAGTGGCTTTTATTTGAATTATTTATTGGGAACCTTATTGATTCTACTCTCTCATCATGATTATTCCATTCGGTTTCGCATATCCGATCTTTCCAATAACGGTTCGTTTAGACGAGTTTTGATCTGAGGTCGCTTTCGCATATTTTAGAACAAATTTTTGAAGCGCAAATAATTAAAAATTAGTGATCTATTCAACCCCCCTTCTAGATCAGTGCCATCGTCTAACATAAGCAATTAAGTGATTATATACACATGAGTCATGAACCAAGCTTGAGAATCAAGTTCAGTTGGCATATTGTATTCTTCAGTATGACATGTTAGTTGATGCATATCTACTATTGTAGTTGTTAAGTTTAATGTAGTGGTTTCAAACTTTATTTTCTCTTTCTTGTCGCCATTGGAGGCACTTGGTTGAGGAATAAGAGTCATTGTATATGTTCCAATAGTCCATCACTTCATGACCATACTTGCCACAAAGTTGGCATGTGGGACTGTTTCTTGAGCCATCACAACCTCTACCGTGACCTCGATCTTGAGTGTCTCTTCCTCTACCTTAACCTCAGAGATTGTGGATAACAACCAGATGAAGAACGATTGATCTTAGACAATCCATGTTTCATACTCAGACAATATCAAATTCTTTTTTTGATCAAGCTTTGTCTTTTACTTAAGTATTTATACTGAGTTTGTTAATTTGTTAGAGATAGATCGAACTGACTTATACAAGCTTTACTCACTTAACTTTTACAAGGCCTTTTATGCTTACACATTATTAAACTCAGCTATTTCTTTTTTCATTACAATGATTTTGTTTCTTCTTTCTTTGTGTGTCTTAAATGTAACTTAGAAAATAAACAACAAAGACAAAGATTACATAAACGAAAATTTGTTTTTAAAAAATAAAATATATTGAGTACAATAAAAATCTATTTGGTTTGATCTCAATGAATTTCACCAAATGTCATAATCAACAAAAAAAAATATGCATTGTCTAATCTATCTACACATGCATTTCCCTCTATAAAAATATCTTGAATCAAAAGAAACATATAGTGTGTAAAATATTCTTCCATTTAATTAAAAGATGTCAATGAAGTTCTGTTAAGTCAGCTCAGTTGGTATATGTGAAGGGACATCATGTGTAGGGATGCAGGTTCAAATCTATGACACCCCACTTGTTCACCTTTAAAGGGAGAATTTCAGCCACTAGACTACTTGACAGAAAAAAAATGTCAATGGATATTATTCACATTAGAAAATGCAGAAATGACTACACTAGTGCAAATAATATATTTTATGAAAAAAATTTCACCTCATCCAACAAAAAACCAAGGTATAAACCTTGGGCAGGTCACATTTTTATATACTTTTTTAAAAAAAAAAATCATCTATTCCCTCGTTTGATACACATAACCGATGGGAAAACTAACTAAAAGACACGTTTCAAATCCCAACGCAGTTTATGTTTTTATTTCTTTTATAAGGACATCATTTTTTTATTTTATATTTATTTAAATAATAAGTCATATATTCTTTCACTTAGACTACAAACCAAAGGGAGAGAATACTTAGTTTTGTCTATAAAATTATTTGTTCATTAAGTATTTCCCTAACCTAACTCATATGTTTCCACTCCAAACTAGTAAACATCATTCTTTCCCTGGAAGACATTGCAACCCAGAAAGAAAATGGTGGATAATAATAATTTGTAAGAACCATTTTCTTTTTGGGTCTATAATAAATTTAATCTATTCCCTCATGTGGGATGACAACCGAGGAGAAAAGTCATTATTTTTATTTTATTTTATATTTAAAAAATAATAATCTATTACCTCGATGTTCATAAATATCTAAGGGGAAAAGCTACCTAGTTTTGTTTATAAATAAATCTTTACCGTCCATTTATAAATTATCAATGCTCAAAATATTGCAAACACATCAATCCACAAGCAACATTAGTGATCCGCGTGAAATCCTCATGCCATCCAATCAGAATGCAAAAACCACAACTATAAATCTTGGATGCTACGTTGTGAAATACAAACATTAATAATGAAAATATTTGGATTAAAAAAAGTGAAACTTAAATAAGTGTGGAAACAATCGTTGAGATGGATTGTAAGAGCAGAAAAAAGTATTGGTTCAAGGTTGGTGTTCCTTACATAATCTCTTGTCTTGTAACATGATAAAATATTTTTCTTATCTAACCTTTGTTAATTTTATATCAGAAACAAATGCATGCAAAGCCATTGAAAATATATTGCATACACATGGATATGAAACAAAATTCAGCATTTGATCTTCACCAAAGTTCAGAAGAATTATGATGAAGAAACTTCATAATTTTTCAAAAATTTTGTAATTGTAGATTGAAGCAAAAATAATGTAAAATTAAGAAATTTTTATTTTAATAAAATAATATCTATCTATCTATCTATATATATATATATATATATATATATATATATATATATATATATATATATATATATATATATATATATATATATATATATATGACTTTAAATAGTCATTTGGTCCCTGTAATTTGGCGTGATTTTTATTTTTTTCCCTGAATTTTTTTTCTTTTGGAAATAGTCCCTGAATGTTAAAATCGTGTTGATTTTAGTCCCTAAAGTTAAAATTCGCAGAAAAATCTGCAAGATTCCTACGGATTTTAACTTAAGGGACTAAAACCAACATGATTTTAACATCCAAAGATTATTTAAAAAAAAAAAGATTCAGGGACAAAAATAAAAAAACATGTCCAACTTACAGGGACCAAAAGACTATATATATATATATATATATATATATATATATATATGGTTTTTTTACAACAGATGGGAAAAGTAGCGTGTTTTTAAGAAAATACAAAAAAGTTGTTGATGGGGATTGAACCCATGACTAGCGAAACTTTTTCCCTTGAGTAGCATTTCAACTCAAGTGAAAAGTGACGTAATTTTTATGACATGCTTCTTCACCTTGTCCAGCAAACCGAGGTAACTCTTTTCTAAATGAGAGAAAATTAGTCTTTCGTAGTAGTGTTAACATTAACTCTATTTCAAGACAAATATTTCTCTAACTCTTCTTGTTAGCATATTCAATAGCAATCATTATTTCATGCAATTTAACTTAAAAGGAGATGCAAACTTCAATATTAGATGCGAAAACTCCAAAGAATGATCCTAAATTATTCGTGAATATGCCACCAGTTGATATTCAAGGGTTTTCTCTTGAAACTCTATTTGTGTTGTAATTAATCCAATTGTGATTAGGAAATCTTTAGTTAACTTGTATGATTCTAGGAGTGGGAGGAGGTTAACATTTAATTTCAAAACATTTAATATTTATAATTGAAGAATACATGTACCCCTTGAAAGAAGTAGATGTCATATACACCAATTGTTTAACATGAATAATGTCTCTAACAAACTCAAATTTAAAATTTTGAAACCCGATATTATTTCGTGTTTGTCAAGTTTTTCAAAGAATTATTATGATGAGTTTCATGACTAGATTCTATGTTTGAGAGCTCTAAATTCTACCAGCAAGTTTGAATAAGCTTTTATAACTGTTTATATCAATGTTCATGTCAAGAAACCGCTCAAACCATTGTGATAAAATTAAGGTGTGCCAACATATAAGAAATAAATGATATGTAGTTTTCACATCATGATTGCAGAGAGAGAACCTTAAAACTATATGTGTTCCTCTTCGAATTAAGTTGTATTATGATGCAATAAAATTATATATAAGTTTTCAATTCTCTAGTGACTTACTACGAGGTATGCAGGGATGTTGAATGATTTTTTTCTAAGAAGGCTCAATGTGATCCATTTTGATATTATTGTAGGTGATGAAACTTTGTCTTCATGTGTTAAGAGTCTCACATCGGATAATATATGGCATGAACATGTCTTTATAAGTGGGGGCAATCCACACCTTACCAGTCGGTTTTGTAGGATTGAGTTAGGCCTAGCCACAAACATGGTATCAGAGCCTCGTTTAAGATCTGGTGGGCCACCTTCTATGGTTTCTGCTATCGGGGCACCCACCATTTATTCTATACTCCAGTTATCTAGTCCTGAGCGTGAGGGAGTGTGTTAAGAGTCTCACATCGGATAATAAATGGCATGAACATGTCTTTATAAGTGGGGGCAATCCTCACCTTACCAACCGATTTTGTAGGGTTGAGTTAGGCCCAACCACATTTCTTAACATCATGTGATTTTAATGAGCATTTTCATGTGTTTTAATCTTTTTCAAGTGAATTTAGCTATGTTTTATTAAGAAATGGAAGAAAAAAATGAAGAAGTGAAATACTTAGGAAGGAAAGATGAAAAAAAGAGAATTGTGAAGAAAAACAACAAATAACCCTTGGTAAAATCGATGTCACATCGTGGCAAGATGGATAGCATATTGTGGCGCGATATAAAGTCATCGCGGAGCGATGAGTCTCTTTTTCTACCACATGTTTTTTTCCTATAAATAAGAGAAAAATAGAGAAATAAGTGTTGACGTTTTTTGTATGAATTTCTTACGACAATACAAGTTTTCGATTTGAGGAGCGAATATTTTTATCATTATAAGCCAATTTCTAACCAGAGATTCATGTTGTCTCTTTATTTATTTAGTTCTAATTACTATAAGTATGAGTAGCCAATTTTATATTGATTATGGCTTAGTAGATGAACATGTATGAACCTATTAGATCATATATTTATGTTTTGTAGTCTTTGCACAAGTGATTAATTCAGTTTTATTATTTATTTAATTGTGTTCATTGCCTTATATATATATTGACGAACTCATATAATGAACTTAGAAATCATAGTGATTACTAGCTATAACTATGAATCTGATATAAATTAACAGTTCAACTTAGTAATTTATTAGGGATAAGAAATTATAAATTGTCACTTAAGGTTTAACGTGTCGAATATGGATTGTTTTAACTAACCAACTGACCTAAAGGATTAGAGAGCGTCGTGTAGAATAATGAGTTTTACACTAGGGGATTGGGTATAACGACTAAGTTAAATTGTCGTAATAACTAAGGAATCACTTAGGAAAATTAGACACCAACATCAATGGTGACATACATGGGATTCGGAACAAGGCATAATTGTCTTTATTCTAATTAAATTTCCAACAAGTTTTTGTTTACGAAATTATTATTTCTAACACAACATTTGAAAACCCCCAATTTACTTTTAATAACACCTTAATCGTCTTGTTTAGATAAAATAATCCTCGAAGATACAAATTTATTTTATTACTTCGATAACATTTATTACACTTGCTAAAAGTCTATTAGTAGACATATTTAAAATATATACCACCATTTGCAAATTTTGTCCAAATGAATTCATTAGAAGTATTATTATCAAATGACAAGTTGATCTTCAAGGTATCTTCAGCAATTTGGGGAGGCAAAATAGATAACCCATAAGGAAAGTACCAATTGATATCTCGAATAATTGAATTGACTTTAACAGTTTGCATAAATTGAATATCCATTGACAGTATTAGGTGTAAAACTTTAATTTTGGATCTCAATCAATTGTCAGGCCATAAATTAATGTTCTTTCCATTACCAACCTACCATCAATTATGTTCCTCTAAAAAGGAAAATGAATGTTTAATGTCAGACCATATTGAAAAAGAAATATGATGCATGATTGATTTTTTTTGTCTAAAGTATCTACTAATCAACATAGAAGACTATTGATTATTGGTAGTCAAAAACTTTCAACAAAGAGATATACAATCATCTTTGTTTATTGTCTTAATATCTCTTAGGCTAAAATATTCTTCAGGCAAAGTTGAGCAAATAACCTTTAAGATGTAATAATCAGCATTCTTCTTCGGTATATGCTCAAGTCCACACAACATTTATGATGCAAAAGTCAATTTATTAAGAAGATTAATTGACCATTCATAAATTCTAATATTATACAAAAGCATGCATTGTATTCTAAACATTTTAAACATTTTAGTAGTAATAAATATATATTAAAATAAAATAAAAATATTGAAAAACTACATGGTTAATATTTACAATATTTTAATGGGTTAATACACATTTTGCCCCTGCTATTTGGGACGAATTCGAAAAAGGATCCTGTAAAAAAACATAGATTTCATCCTTGCCATTTGAATATTCTTTCATTTTGTTCCCTCAATGAATTTGGTCAACAGAATCTGTGACATGGCGTTGCTTTGTTGGTTTATTTATTTATTTTTTATTTTTTTAATGTGACGTATCTGCATTGTGGGAAATTTATATATTTTTTCTTTTTATTTTAATTACATGCGTGTTTTTTTTTTATTATTTGCATGTTAAAATGTTAAAATATCAAAAATTAAATACTTTGCTCACAAGAAGTCTTGAATCTATGACACAATGCTTGCAAGAGGCACCCTCTTCGACTGGACTAATTGCTTCTTTTATTTAATTGTTTGCATCAAATACAGATATTACAACATTTCAATTGACAATTAAATTAACATTTAAATTAACAATATATATTACAATATTTCAAATATATATATATATATATATATATATATATATATATATATATATATATATATATATATATATATTTTTAACTTTTACTTTCAGTTTAATAACGTTAATATTAATGTTAATATTTAATTATTTAATTTTTACTTTCAATTTAATATTAATTTTAATTTTGTAATAGTAATTAAATTATTAATATTATAAATCGAATTAAATAGTATTTATTTATATAATAATGTTAAATATGTATTCTAACGTATTTAAAAAAGAAATTAATTGGTATGTACTGACAGTTTAAAATTATTTTACACTGTCAATCAATCACCTTCGTGTATCTCGTCACATCAGATTGTCATTTTTAAATTAACGGTATGACATGACAAAATAATAAATTCTTATTAGATGACAGTGTAAACTCTTTAATATATTTTAACATTTAATAATTAATATTTTATTATTAACATATTATAGTATTAATGTTTTATTATTAACATTTTATAATATTAATATTTCATTGTTAACATTTTATAATATTAAATAAATATATGTTAAAATAAATATACCATTTAATAAATATATTCTATTTAATAAATATATTTAATTTTTTTAATAATATATTTAAATATATGTTAATATTTAATTAACATATTTATTTAATTAAATATATTCATTTAAATATATTATTAACATATTATAATATTAATATTAATATTTTATAATATGTTAATTATTAATATTAATTTATTTTAGTTTTTTATTAATATTAATTTAGTTAAAACGTTAAAAAAATTTAGTTTAGTTTAATTTAGTTTATATTAATATTAGTTTAGTTCAAACATTAATATTAATTTAGTTTAGTTTATTAAAACGTTAATATTAATTTAATTTATTAAAATGTTTATATTAATTTAGTTTATTAAAACGTTATTAATAATTTAATTTATATTTACTTTCAATTTAATATTAAATATATTTTAGCATTTATTATTTAATATAATTTAGTTTATATTAAATATTAATCTGAAATAAAATAAAGTAAATAAAAAAAATAAATAAATAAAATAATAAATTGAAAATAAATAAAATAAATAATTGAAAGTAAATAAAATAAGTAATAAATAATAAAGTGAAATTAATTTCAATTTTATTAAAATTATTATGAAATTAAATGATTAAAATGGTGTAATATATATATATATATATATATATATATATATATATATATATATATATATATATATATATATATATATATATATATATATATATATATATATATATATATATATATATATATATATTTGATCCAAACCATAGACAACATAAAATCAAGTTTTAATGTCATGGGTTCAACACATTCTAAAATCAAGTTTTAATTTTTGATATTTTAACATTTCAACATGAAATCAATAAAATATTAATAAAAAATCACTCGTGTAATTAAAATAAAAAAATATTTAAAAATTCAACAAAATAGACATATCACATTAAAAAAATAAAAATAAAAATTTTACAGGGTTCTTTTTCGAATTAGTCCTAAAGGGGACAAAATATGTATTAATCATATTTTAATTAATTTTAAAAAACAGGATTTTATTGGTTAAATGTGTATTTAATTCTATAATTAATTGAATAAATTGATTTTATAACATTAATTTTAATTAAAAATAGAGATTAAAGGTAGTGCACTGTCAGTGTAAATTAGTTTTACACCATCATCAAATAGAATTATAACATTCTGCCATATCATATCAATATTTTAAAATTAAACGTGTGATTTGGCGGAATATACGTCCGTGATTGGTTGACAGTATAAAAATATTTTACACTGTCAGTGCATATTCTTTTTTCTCTTAAAAATAAGATAAAGATAAAATAATTTATGGTTGATTATATTTTTGTGAGTTGAACAAAAAATTTAATATTAAAAATACGGTTAAATTTTAAAATTAGAAATCTTAACTTCAAATCTATTAGTATAGATTAAGAAGTCACATATAAAAATCAATTTTGTATAATTAAAATCACTTTGTCCCTCTTCAAGATTTAAATCAAATATACAAAAAGAAAAATATACTTGTTGCCATCAAAACAAAGTTTCGCATCTTTATGCTTTTTCAACGCGGAAACAGTTGAACAGATAGGATGAAGAAAAAATTGAAAAAAAAGGGTAAATGTGAGAAATTGATATTTTGTGATTAGATTGATCTAATTTGATATGCAATCTTACTATTCTAGAAGATGATGCAGTGTGACATGTGACGTACTTGGGAAGATTAGGATTGCATTGTTTTGATGGTGTCATGTATATCCAAGAGGAAGCCACCTCATGAAGGAAGATGCATGACTTTAGATCATTTAATATAATATTTTACTAAAAATAGTAAATTATTAAATATAGTTAGAAAAGGTGTCAAATATAGAGACAACTTTAGTGTGATGATTTTATTAGTTAGTCATTATGTTAACAAATTGATGATGAATTTTAATGCACATGATATTAGTGTACTTGTTGATATATTTATGTTCTCTTATTAATATTTGTGTCTATATATACTTTTTTAAAATTACTTTATGTTTATTTATTATTATTTGCGCATGTTACTTTTCCATATATTATACCTTTATAAGAATTAATTACTATTTAAGTATTTTCAAAAAGATGTAGAGTGATTCATGAATAAAACAAATCATTTTTAAAAATTTAATGAAGATTGATTGGTTTTAAGATTGATTTTTATAAAGGGGTAGAAATAAGAGAATTAGAGCGGAAAATTAATTAACAGTAACGTAAAATATAAGGAAAAAGAAAATAAATATTAGATTTTATACTAATTCGATCTAAAATTACAAGGTCTATTTCAATTTTATAGGATCACATCTTTGAATTTTCTCTACTTTAAAACTTTCAATAGAGGGTCAACTCTCAATCTTCTTACATCAAGGTTTTATCTCATGTTCAACTTACAATCTTTATAACTTATTAGAATTCAAGAGAACAAATCTCTTTTGATTTACCATTATCTATAACATATATAAAGATAAAATTTAGTTTTTGATATAACTTAATTTTTTACCAATTTTACTTTTATTTTAAAATGTATAAGTTACACAATAACTTCTATTGAACAACTACTATCTTTTTTTCACATAACTTTTTACTAATAACTTCCTATATAACTCCTATTTAAAATTAATTTTAAATAAAAAAATATAATTTATATTTTTACGTGTATGCTGAAAAAGCGGACAGACAAATACGCGAGTGTCCGTCTGGACGCTAATAGATTATAATAATAAAGTAACGGTGACATAAAAAACTCTACTAAGTATGTATTCTCTCCGCACTAAAATAAGATTTTAAATGTATATAAAAATTTGAGCAAGAAAAAAGTAGATGAGAAGGAAAAATTCAAAAATCTTATGTGTTTTCAAATGACCATAAATTCTCTTTTTCATAGAAAATCATTTAACTAGATAAGAAAAATTTAGAAGGTCCGGATCCATTACATACTTGATCATGTTTCGACTATAATTGATTAGACTATAATTGAATATGACCTAAACTTTTTGCTAGATTTGAAACATAACAGATTGCAAAGCTTCCATAATCTATTACTAAGTGAATTTCTTCTCACAATTAATTAAGGCAATTTCTTAATACACCATCCATGTTTCTTAGACACCACGCGTAGGGATGACAAAAAAATCCGTACCCGTAGATATCCGCGGATAAAATCTGTCACGGATATGAGACAGATTGTTTAATGGATATCCACGGATAAAATAAATGAATATTTAAATACCTGTTTGTTAATGGATATGGATACGAGTTTAATGATATCCATGCCCGCGGATAACCATATCCGTTAATAAATTATAAAAATTATTTAAATATTACTAACGTATTATACTTGATCTTTTCATCTTTTAAAAAAATTAGTCTTCTTATATATATATATATATATATATATTTTTTTTTTTTTTTTGAAGTTTTCTTTAAAGAAACCTTTCACATTTCATTCAAATTTGATTAGTCATTTCATATTTAAACTCTTAATTACTTCATATCTCACTTCAACAATTTGATAGTCTAACCAACTAGTGTCTTCGTTCCTCTATCAAACCAGTGTCTCGCTTCCTACTCCTCTATCGCTCGCTCTTCCATCATAACTCACAATCACAATATCTTTTATTTGTTTTGTTAAAAATAAAATGTATGAATATTATGTTTGGATCTAATTATATTTTGGTGAATAAGAAGAAAATTAATGCGATGAAATTGTATTGTTAAATTAAGAGCGAATTATATCGATGTTATGTGATAATAACTTTGTGTCTTTAAAAGAAGTTAAAAATATTTTTTTTCAAAAAATAATTTTCATAAAAAGAATATTATCCATGGATATCTGTAAATATCCGCGGATATCGTAAAACCCACGGATTATCCGCTTAACGGATATCCGCATGGATATGGGGCGGATATGGATATCATATTTATTCAATAGGGCGGATATGGATATCATAGTATCCGTCCCCATGGATATCCATTTACATCCCTAACCACGCGGAATTTCGTTTTTGTCTCCCTCAGTTTTTGGATGTGCACATCAGAACACATCATTTTTTTTAAAAATGTTGATTTGTTCCGGATGTGCAAATCAAGAAAAATTTCTGATCTGCAGATCCGAAAAAAATCAAAAGAATTCCCTAAAATTATTTTCTGATCTGCAGATCCGGATAAAATCAAAAGTATTCCATAAAATCATTTACTTTTAAATATAATTCTTATAAATAGATAAGTTAAAATTTCAAAATTCAAAAATATGAAAAAGATTAAAAAAAATTAATATGATTTAAAACAAGATATGTTATTAATTATATTGGATTTTATTATTTTAGATGTTTTTTTTTAAAATTCAATATAATTAAATCCAATATAATTAAAATTAATATAATTTTTTTAATATAATTAAATTCAATATAATTAAAATCCAATATAATTAAAATTAATATGATTTTTTTTCTAAATGATTAATATGGTATTTACTTCTAAATGATTTTTTTCAATATAATTAAATCCAATATAATTAAATCCAATATATTTAAAATCCAATATAATTAAACCTATGTGATTATAATTAAAAAAACCATATTAATTTTAATTATAAAATTTTAACTTATCTATTTATACCTCTGTGACTATAAGTTAAAATTTTAAATTATCTATTTATAAGAATTATATTTAGAAGTAAATGATTTTATGGAATACGTTTGATTTTATCCGGATCTGCCGATCAAGAAATGATTTTATGGAATTCTTTTGATTTTTTTCGGATCTGCAGATCAGGAATTTTTCCTGATTGACACATCCGGAACAAATCAACGTTTTAAAAAAAATGGTGCGTCCTGATGTGCACATCCGAAAACTGGAGACAAAAACGAAATTTCACATGGTATCTAAGAAATATGGGTGGTGTATTAAGAAACCCTCTTAATTAAACAACTATCATATTCTATTATAGGCCAATTTCACTACATAATGGATTATATAGAGACTTCATTATTGAGTAAACTTCAGTTTAAAACATTTTGGCCAAATTAAAATTGATTTTAGAAGATATTTTAAAAATATATGAAGTTCTGAAAAGAAGCTTTAGTGTGTATGTATATAACCTAAGTACTTGAAGAGCAGTCACACTTAATAAGAAATCTTATAAAAAAATAGTTGGACACTTGATCATAGTATGGCTTTTAGCATATGAAACTGATTCTTTGGTGATATACTTTAATTTTTTATTATTTTGAGCCAATCATCATAATCTTTCGCTTTTTTATTTGATTCAAATGTCTTCTTCATTTAACGATGCTTATAATATTTTCTTTGATCTTTATATCATATCAAAATTTGTTATACTTCAAACAATAGAACCGCATTCATTACTTGCCCCTTATTTTTTTTTATGAATGTGATAACACATGTAAACGATAGGATTCAAAAGAAGTTGGTCTTTTGGTATTTATCAAAGATGTTTATGTTGGTGTAAGTTCTATAGGTGAATATTTTATTATTGAACTTAAAACTTATATGATGTTTATTATTTATAATAAAATATGTTTCTTTATTAGGTTTGTTTTCACTGTAATAAGTTTTTTAAGAATAGTTAATATGTTTAATCAAACGTTAAATGTAGTTTAAATGTGAGACATCTTTTAAGGATGTCATTCTAAATGTATTTATATATTATCGATCATGAATATGAAATATCAAGTCTTCACATAAGTGTAAATACTAGGAGTAGTGTTTATAATGGATTGACCAACTACGAGAATATTAAATTATATGTTATGTAAGTGTCATAAGTTATTTTCATAATTATAGTGGTGTATGTCATCTTGACTTAAAATCACTATGGTCTCTACTTGAGAAGTTGACCCCTTTAGTACCGTCAAATGTTATTGTAACAAGGAAATTATAAGATCGATTAATTTGGTGCTCAACGAGTCATGTGGAGAAAAATATGTGACCTATATGATATTTACCACTCATACATATGCATAAGTAATATATATAGGCCTTTTGTTTGAGTATGGCTATAAAATACATGATCATATGCTGAAATAAGATAATATGAGATATTAAACTTATTTATTGTTATTAAATTTATTCAGTTATCAAGAAGTATAATATTAGACTATTCAAGGGTGACAAACTATGTCTTGTATTCAAAGTAGATACATGGGAAAAAAAGTAATTATAAACGTGATCAACATCACAAAAATGTTATGTCAAATCACAAGACATCCTCATCATTTGGGTCGTAGTAATGTGATGTTACACATCACATCACTCTCTATTTATAATATTAAATAAGTGATTTAATATTATTGTCAATATTACAAAAATCGACAGGGTCACACACATAAATACAGATACATAAGAGATTAAATAAATGAATGAGATTTATTTATGATTTGGCGGTGAATTCTTACGATACACAAACGTTAATGGGATAAATACAATACATTATACGTTATAGTGCATAAAAGTAATTTTATAAATAGAATCATTATACTAAACTGAACTTCACTTATTTTCAAGTTCATATTTTCTTCTAGACTTTTGTTCGTACACAGCTAGCCCTATAGGCACAAGAATCACTTGTTGTAGATTTTGTTTATGTGGACTGGGTAGAGGCATTCACGTTTGTGTTGTGCTCATGATTAATCTATTTCATCGATCAAATATTCTTCAGTATAAGAGATAACTAATCGATCCATAACTCATGACTATTTGTGAGGACCCATCACAAATGATTTTTTTTTTTTTGTATTTTATCAGTTATGTTTATCGCGATTTTTCTTTTGTTTATCGATTTTATCTTGTTTTAATGGCATTTTAACTCAAATTCATTGTCTTTTAGTAATCTCTGCTTTAATAAGTTATATTAGACAGAGGAGTAAACTATTGTATTTATTCATTTTCAAACAATAGAAATAAGATACATCGTAAGACATGATGTGTATATGTGGTGCTATAAATAGAACCCTTATAATAAAGTAAAATTCAATTGTTCATGTATTCTAAAAACCTTATATGCACAAGGATTATTAGTATGTTTTCTTTAAGACTTCCTTTTGTTCTCAATAGGCACTATAGGTTGAGGAATCACTTGTTACATATGTTTGTGTGGATTGAGTAGAGTCGTTGATGTTCGTGTTATGCTCGTTCATAATCAAAGGTTTTGTACACTACTACAAATAACACTTTTTATGACAAGGATTTCACCTCGAACAAGCCAAAAAACCGAGCTTATAGGTCATGGGAGCGGCATGTTTGATTTAAAAAAAAATCCCTTGATTTTATATAAAACCGAGGTAATACTTTAATAAATGAGCGCCAAATCTTCTAAAAAAATAATATTAAACCTAATACCTCTGTGTTTTTAAAAACCGAGGTAACATAACTATTAGGGAAGACGCTTCGAATTCTAGTAATTGCATTTAAGGTTTTTTTTCCAGTGATTTCTCACTCGTCACCTTCTAATCTTCCCTTTTTTTCTTAGTTAATTTTTTTCTTTTCATTTTTTTTATTAATTAGTAATTTTAATTAGTAATTCTAAAAAAATTGTGTTATCAATAAAAACGAATAGACAATAATATGAAAGGAAATATTTTATTAATTAAAAACGGGACAACAAATATCTATTCCATATATTCAAATTTCTGACTCCACTCAACTTTAATAGTATCACTATTAACTATCCCTAACTTAGAGAAAAGTTCAGAAAAAACTCTACCATATGGTATGAGGAAAGTCATTTCATCCCTAGAGATGATTATCATTTCCTTTAAGAAATTAAAAATGGTAAGAGGAAGATTAACTATGATGTTCTTGATAAGGAATAACACTAGATGATTGTCATTCCAAGTAAGGGTTTCCACTTCTTTCTTTCTTGGATGGAGATTTGACACTAGAAGTTGATACACAACTTTTCTAGACTAGCAGGACTGCTCTGAGCAATAAGTGGTTGAGTAATTGTGACAGAAAAGCCATTGACATAGGACTGGATTGACTCAACATCATGACCAGATGACCCAACAGAGGCATTTAACCAGAACTCTTTAACGAGATTATTGTGGATGGGTCCATTAAGAATGTCAAAGTAACCTTTCAACTTTTGTTTGTGAATAGTTGTCCTTAGATCAAAACCTTTGTCTTTCAAATCATCGAAATCGACAAACTTTTTATTGATTACAAACAAAATATTTTCATCTAAGGTTGTTGAAGATATTTTTGAAGAAAAGAAAAGACTTTGAAACTAGGTTTAAAGATACAAAGAGCTGGAAATGAGACGTTGAAAGAAAGAATCGTGTTTAAATAAAGTGGAGAATAGGAAGTAAAACAATCAGAGAAGCTCAAACGCTTTGAAAATCCAAAAGATACATTACATTTTTTAATATGGATGATCATTGCTATTCTAGTGGATATGATTCCAATGCGCGTTATGATTTATTTTTTTTAGAATTAGAAATCACATATTACCTCGGTTTTTCAAAAACTCTGAGGGGAAAAACAATTCAAGAAACTATTTTAATTTATTATAATTTTTTTTTAAAACTAAATGATATATCCCGTCGGTTTCCTTAATAACCGATGTATAAGATACGTAACATTTTACTATAAAAGCACTAGTTAGACAAATTTTACCCTAATCCTAACTTATATGTAGCCGCTCCAAACTCGTTAGAAGTAAAAATCACATCATTCTTTTGGGATCCATCTCAAAAAATGGTGTCGATATTGTTGTTGTTGTTGTTGTTGTTGTATTTAGAAGCTTGTAAAAGTTCTCTATGATGGATTGCAAGTGCAAAAAAACATTTTTTTCAATAGAAGTCGGATGCATTTAATGGTTGGACCAAATAACTCTTTAGAAATTGGATGCGTGTAATATTTGGATCAGATAACTTCTTACACCAAAATTTTGGTTTTACTGTATTACTTTTATTCAATATTTTGTGTAAATAATGTAGTTAAAAAAAAACTTTCACCTCGGTTTTTATAGAAACCAATGGGATAACTTAGCGTTCTTAAACAAATCTTTGTCATTCATTTCATGATTATCAACGCTCAAGAAACTACCATTAATTAGTGAAACGCGTGATGCCTAGAATTTTTCATTATAGAGGCTTTCTAATATCTAAAATTGATAAAGAAATGTCATGAAGTGATTGAAAATATCTATATCTTCCACTTTAACTTTTGCCATTAGCGATGGATTGCAAGTGCAGAAAATTATTTGGGTTTAAGGTTTATGTTTTTAAATATTCATTTGAGCAGAAAATCATTTATTTTTATATCCTTTTTTTCTAACCCTTTTATTGTTTTATATCAGAAACAAATACTTGCTAGGTGAAACATTTGACCTTGCCCAAATATCAAGGAGTCGAAGATCCAACATATGATCTTCAGGGATAAATTAATTTTTATTTTAATATTTTGTGTAAACAATGTAATATTCTGGGTAAACATTTAAGTTTGTAAACAAATTATTTTTATTTATTTTCTGTGTAAACAATGTAACAAATTTCTAAAAAAACAAATCTAACTTACCCCTTGGTTTATTCGTAAACTGAGATGTATGAGGTGCTAGTTTTGTAAATAATAAAATGCAGATGCTGGGGTTCGAACCCATGTGCAAATTAATTTACCGCTCGGTGTTTAAATAATCGAGGTTATAAGCCTTTAATTTTCATGACGACATTCATTACCTCGTTACTGTAGCCGAGGTAAAAAGCATTTCACATCCGACATTAAAAGCATTTTTTCTAGTTGTGGTACTATAAGAGGTAATAATTTGTTCTCTAAATCATGACCATTCTTGAGGATCCATTGCGAGAGATTTTTTTATTTTATTTTATAAGTTGTGTTTATTGTGATATTCCTTTAGTTTATCCATTTTATCTTGTAGTAATGACGTTCGATTTAAGATTCATAGTCGTTTGGTGGTCTCTGCCATGATAAGTGATATTAGGCCAAAAAGTAGACTATTGTATTTATTCATTTTCAAACTCGATAAATATAATACATCATACGCTATAAGGTGTATACGTGATTCTATAAATAGAACTCTTATACTAAAGTGAACTTATTCACGTATTGTGAAAACCTTAGTTGCATTAGGATTCTGAGTTTGTGTTTTCTTTAAGACTTTCATTTGTTCATAGCTAGCATTATATGCATAGGAATCACTTGTTGAAGTAGAGGCGCTGACGTTCGTATTGTACTCGTTCGACTATCAAAGGTTTTGCAATATAAGAAGTATCAATTAATTCCTAACCCGTGACCGTTCGTGAAGATCCATCTGTCATGGCAAGAAAAATTATTGAGATTAAGCTATTGATTAACTTAACTCGAAAAGCAAGAGTCGTCACCGAACTTTATTGTTCCCAAAGGGAAAAGGGAAAAGGTCGAACAAAACCCACAAAAAGCAAAAAGCTAAAAAAAAAGAGATCTAGATATGGGGGTTAGTTATGCAAGGGGGATATATTAGCACCCCTTATATCCGTTGTACTAAACGGGAACCACTTGCAAATCTTTGTTTATAAAAGTTAGGTTGTTTGTTGATTCGTTTTAATTGAAAATATATTTTGTCGTATTCAAGTGGAAAACTCAACTTACTACCCACAAGTATGAGGAAATGATGCGTCATCTTGATATGGAGAACTTTTACTTAGACTTTCTCACATGTACATCTCAAAATTCAAGTGGAAAATGTCAGTCATTTCTCAGTATCTTGTAGAAGTATAACGGTTTGCATCACTACAAGAATAGACTAATATCTAATATTTTGAAAAAAATGTTCTTAGAGAAAAGTGCACAAAGGCACAAAAAGAAGTTCGATGAGGTTTGTCTTTTTTAGAAGTTTTGAATATGCTTAAGTGTTTTAGCATTTATTGAGAAAAGATTTTTTGGATCACTTGACAAAGTCAAGGTTTATTAGGAAAAAGGTGTAAAGTTTGACAATAAGACGTTTTTGAAATAGAGAGAAGTTTTGAAAATTTAAGAAGCGAGAATGAGATGAAGAGACTATCCTAAAACATAAATTAAATGGCCTCATTGTAAGGTAGCCGAAGAGAATTTTCTTTAAGTCTTTTTAAGATATTCATTGTGTTTATACCTGCTTGTGTAGAAGCATTTCATTGTAAACATTTATCTTTCACAAACTGTTGTTTGTAATTCCTTAAGGAACCAGTTAAGTCAGAATCCTTAAGAAGACTTAGACAATTAGTCTTTGTGGTTGTTAGTCACCAGCTATTTCTAGTGTAGATTGTAATCAGTTGATTATATTGGATTAAGTCCTTGGGTATAAGGCAAAATCACCTTGGCGAGTGGACTGTATTAACTTGATAGTTTTCAAGTGAACCAGGATATATCGTGTGTCTTTCTCTCTTATCTAGTTTCTTTGTGATTTCTTTTGAGTTTCATAAAAAGCTTTCATTTTTAAAAACCCAATTCAAACCCCCCTTTATTGTGTTTTTCTCACACCTTCAATCCTTTGTGTGTGCAAGTGTACTAATCACAAGATGGAGCAAGCATTTGACATTGGTCAAAACAAGCATTCTTTTCCCTTTGGATTGAGCCACAAGATGAACCACCAACACGCACATATGAATATCAAAGAAAGCCATATGGACAACCAAGGTCACCAAGCCATAAAAAGCATCCAAGTCTTAAATTGAGGATCAAAAGTCTCAGATGAAGTATTATGTCTCAGATGGATCACAAGATCTCAGATACCACTCCCAGCAAGGGAAAAACACTAAGTCCTTAGGTCCATGGTCCAAAGTACTCCTCAAGCAAAGGATAGTAACACAAAGTCCAAATGATCAAATTAAATTTTTTAGGGTTTTATCCATTTTATCTTGTTTTTGTTCTTTTTTAACAAGATAAAGATTAAAAATCAAAGAAGAAGAAAATTACATAAAGTAAAGTGCAAGAACGATAAATGAACAATAAAATAAAAATTGCAAAAAAGTAAATGGTAAGAAAAGTGCAAGAAAGTAAAAGTTAGATGTTAGACGTTAGCAGTTAGAGGTTAGTGATTGAATGATTGATTAATCCCATTAGGACAATTTAGCGTTATGTTAAGCAATCGTAAGTGGACTTATGTAGAAGTCACACCTATCTGAGGCCGGTCAATAACAATTTATGTGTCAAGCATGTTAGAGAAATAACACAAAGTTATTCTCCTAAAACATGTAACACAATGAGAAAACAAAAGAAGAAGATAGAAGGAGAAAGAGAGATATTGAGGCATATCAACAAGACAAAGGCTCAAAGTATGATCCAACTAGGGATAACCTATCTCTGATGCAAAGTACCATAAAAGATCAGATGATCATTTATAAGCAAGTTTGTACAAGTGAAGGTTGAACCAACCAATGGACCATCACTCAAGGATTTGAAATGTTGAACACATGATCAACAAAGCAATCATCAAAAGCCAAACCACAAATATTCAAATTATGAATGAAAAAATAAAAAGAAAATCATATAAAATGATTAAAATGGAAATTAAATGGAAAATTCAAAAGATTCATCAAAACATCAAATAAATGGTTGAGAAAATTATGAAAAGTCAAGAATATTATGAGAAATGAGATCAAAAAAGTTGGAGTGAAATGTTTTCATAATGATTAAAAAATAAAATGCAAAATGAAAATTAAATGAAAAATGAAAGAAAAATCAATTAAATGCAAAATGATTTTAAAAAATATGAAAACAATATATGTGGAAGACAATTAAATGCAACCATGGATTCAGCTTCCTTATACATCAGCGTTCATGTCTCTTTGCATCAGAGCAACTGATTTGCTTTGAGCTGAGAGAATTTACTCAAACTCGTGAAGAACCCTAGTTATTCAAAGTAAAATTAAATGATGGATAAATAATATAAATTCAAGGTAATAGAGGGCTTTTGATAATTGGAACAAGACGAAGAAACTGGTAACTTGTTTGTTCAAAAATGTTACTCGTAGCTATCTTTTCAGTTGGAGCAGATGAGTGATTTTAGGCAAAGAAACGAAGCAAAACAAACTTGAATTAAGAAATGGATTTCTGATTTTTGGAGGTATCGGACTCAAATGGTTGTAGAGTTTCTTTGGATTTCCAAGCTTCCAAATGAAGGAAAATCAACCCTCTATTTATAGGGAAAGTGTTGCTGAGCTCAGACATGTGAAATGGATTTGAAATACGTGTGAACCAAGTTGAAATTTCTTGATTTGCAATTCGTGTGAGGGAAAGGGTGAAATATGTGATTTAATCATGGAATCTGGTCGTTAAGCACTTGTTTGCACGCGTTTTGGTTGTACAAAAAGTTCACACATGTGTAGGTGGTCCCAAATTGAGAATATGCATGAAAATTATGACATGAAACTGACCAAGAAGCAGAGATCAAAGTGCCATGTTTGGAGCTAGGACAAATGAAATCCACTCGTGCATTTTTTAATTTTCTTTGTGACAAACGATCCTCTCATTGCAAAGAATCAGCTGTAAAAAGAATCACATCAAAAGGATGCTTGGATTGAAAATGGTAATGATTCAAATTTGGGGTCGTGACCTGAAATTCTTGGCCAGACATTAGGTCGACCAGATCTTGGGCCTACATTTGTGCACACATGAGCAGTTGAAAAAAATCCCAAAATTAATGGACTTAGAGGTTGAATTGATGTTTGACCCTTGAAACAAAGTTGTAAAGGGGTTCAAATGCCACATTTGGCTCAAATAAGATTCCAAAAATGTTGAAAGATGAGAAAGTTATGGTGTTTGGACCAAGTGGCATGCTATACTTGATTTTAGGCTAACCAAACATGTGCCAACTTGAGGTTTCTTGATACTTCTTGCATCTAAAGGCTTGTTGATGAACACTTGGACACCAAATGAGGGAAACTCGGTTGCCTTTTTGAATGATCTTGGATGATGGCTTGAAAATTGGATGAAGATGGCATGGAAATAAACACATGAACCCTACTTGGATCAACTTTGAAATCATGCGCCAAACTTGAACCTATCCTAATAAAATTATGTTAAATGAAGCTTGACATGAATATGACCTAATACTATAGATCATGCATTGAAGTGAAAGCTCTTTTGAACCCTTTGTTGACCAAACTTTGACTTTGGGAATCCAAATTGTAATTTAGAAACCAAGCTTGATCCATTGATTGTAAGTCCTTACCTTGTACTATAAGAAAAGGAAACAACCCTTTTTTTTATATATTTTGAATAGGGTTAGCAATGTTAGCATATAAGCAAGCAAAGAGAACATAAAGGTGTTTGGTGATATATCCCCAAAGGCAAACCCAAAGAGAGAGGGGGTAAGAGGATACTTTTCTTGTGATTTTGATTGAAATGTCAGTGTCATGGTAGGTGGAATCTCAGGGGTAAAAATAAGGGTATGACAAATGCCCTTATTTAAGTTTCATATATCCGGAGATATGAAGATTGGAAATCTCTGTGTTGACGATATTGAAGATACTTAAATACAGAAGACTCGATTTTTAGCCTTAAGATGTCGCATGATGCTTATGATATGAATGCGAATGATATGGACTCCGCGGGCAAGATGCTATGAGAGACACACCGTGTAGACGAATTATAACTTTGATACCGCCGGAGAAGAAGTTGAAGGGATCCTACCAAAGAGATATAACTCACTGGGGATCGACACAACATTGCAAGGGCCCATACTAGGGAACAACCCAAAGTATAACCATAAGCGAGAGAGATAGGAAGCGATAATGGAGGAATCCACTAGGGAACATGCAGCAAGGAAAAGCACTAAGCTTATTGGGGAATCAACCCTGAGTAATCAGTTGAAAATGAACTACTAGCAACTCATAGTTAAAGGTAGTAAACGGGATAATACCGACTCAGAGACGACAGTAAAGAAACATGATAATACCGACTCATGGATGACAGTATACTACCAACTCATAGTCGAAGGTAGAGACGTGATTTGAATTGATAATAAGCCTCATATAACTTTCAGTCTTCCACATGGAACGGGGCTCAGATTCTTCTTTAACTAAGTATTTCACTCGGAAATGGTAATAAACCTCCCATGAATTCCGGTATTCAGCCTGGAACGGGCCTCAGTTTCTTCTTTAACTAAGTCTTCCACTCGGAAAGAGTAACAAACCTCCCATGAATTCCGGTCTTCGACCTGGAATGGGTCTCAGTTTCATCTTTAACCAAGTCTTCCACTTAGAAATGGGTAATAAACCTCTCATGATTTTCGGTCATCATCCTGGAACGGGTCTCATTTTCTTCTTTAACCAATTCTTCCACTTGGAAAGGGTAATAAACCTCCCATAACTTCTGGTCCTCGACCTAAAGGGTCTTAGTTCCTTCTTTAACAAAGTCTTCCACTTGGAAAGGGTAATAAACCTCCCATGACTTCGGGTCTTCGACCTGGAATGGGTCTCAGTTTCTTCTTTAACCAAGACTTCCACTTGGAAAGGGTAATAAACCTCCCATAACCTCTGTTCATCAGCCTGGAACGAGTCTTAGTTTCTTCTTTTACCAAGTCTTCCCCTTGGAAAGGATACCAAACAAATTTTCCTTGACTTCTGGTCCTTAACCTGAAACGATATTCACTTGCTGGAGATTGATATCTTGAATTTGATTAGGAATCGTAACATACTTCTCAAATAAAGAGATAGCCATATGTTGAAACGAACTGGTGTTAACTTGATTTGACGAATCTTAACAAGCTTCTCCGTCGGGATTGACTGTAGAGATTTCCACTCGCTGTTAAAACAAGAATTGATATTGTTGGGAATGAACAAGCGTCTCAAATAAAGAGATTGCCACTTGTTGTTGAACAAAATCTCAGAGATTACCCGGACAATAATTGTTGAGAAATTGGATTATATATCCATTGAATGAGTCTTCTTTACTGTGGAAAATAGGATCTAAAAGGTGGAAAACATGTCTTCTTCATTATCTATGTTCTTAGCCTAGAGAAGTCAAAAATCGTTGTATGGGATAGTCATACCCAAAATTTTGACCACAAGATTTCCCATCATTATGCAAATCATCACCACAATATGGATGTACTTCTATGCCTCATCAATCTCCTCAAAGATGGTTGGGCATTCACCACAATCAAGAATTAGGGTTTTAAACCCTCTCTGAGCACTTAGACAAAGGATCAATCAAGAAATGACATGATCTTCAACTTGTCTGACCTCTCAAACACCCATAACGGATCAAGAGGACTCCCACATCAAGAATTAGGCACAGGAGTGCAACATTCCAAGTGGATCAAAACTCGAGATCGCTAGTGTCACCAAATTAGGGTTTTGGTTGACCAAGGCCTCCAGATGAAAATTTTCTTCTGGGCATGATCCAATGCTTCAAAGCATAACCCAAGATTCTCAAAGGAACCTTATGAGTTCTATCATCAAGTAAAAATAGCCTCAGGGGATACATTCATAAAAAATCAAGAATTAGGGTTTCTTGACCTAATCCACCCCTAAGTTGACTTTTGGAGCAAAGCATGAGCCAATACCTCAAGAAATGATTTGAGGGCCTAAAATACACTAAATTGATCCATTTGCAACAATGGATTGATCAAATAAGCTTGATTCACAAGTTTCAATTTCATCTAGCCCACAATTAGGGTTTTGAAGAAAAAGTCAACTGTATCTTTGAATTTTGACCAAGACATGCTCCCAAACCTTGGGACATGATTCAATACACCCTAAAATACCTATGGAATCCATCCATTAGGTTTGAATTGGGTCAAGGACTTGATTTCCTAAAGGATCACACAGTTTGGATTTCATTTGACAAAAAGTCAATTGTGCCCAAAATCAAGTTTGAATTTTTGGAAATTTTCACAAATATGGTTCCCCTAAGTCAAAAACAATGTTAATGTATGATTTTAATAATCATTTATCAAGAAAAATCAAGAGAAATGCGGTTTCTTGCAAAAGGGGCAACCTTGAGAAACCAAATTTTTTCTAAGTTATGGAACAAAAGTGATTTTGTACCAACTTTGCAAGGTCATAACTCCTAAACCATAAGGCCTTTTTCTCCCATTCAAAGCTCAAATAAAAGTTCACATGACATACTTTAAATATGTCAACTACAATAAATTCCAAATCCTCATGGATTTTGAGTTATGGAAGGATCAAAATCACAAAATGGGAAATGGCCACTTTTTCCAACACTTAGTGAAATTTTCAACAAGTCAGAATATGTTTCACTTTTTCCAAACTTTGAGGTCATTTTTCACCTTGATCCAAGCTGAACCAAGTCCATTGGTGGACATCAAAGTTAAAGTATGTCATGAGGGCTTTCCAAAATGTCCAAGAACTCAATCAAACTCCATTTGAGCTAGGAGTTATGGATCTCACAAGTTGCCTAAAAACAAACTATATTTTGACAGCATTTGTTACAAACTTGCATCCCACGATTCCTTAGACTAATTTTGGGCACTTTGATCATTCAAATTATGTCCAATTACAACACAAATGAATGAGGGATCTAATCCATAACACAAAATGCCAAGAACCTAGCCTTCCATGTGCAAAATCACCATGAAAGGAATCTTAAAATTCAAATTTGGCATCAAGCATTAAAGTGATGCATTGAGGTGGCGTGAATGAGCCATAAACCAGTCCAAATGAGTCAAGACATATCCAAACAACAGAGGACCTAAACCTGCAAAGCTTGGCTCAAGTCAATGGCTAGAGGAGACTTAGACAAAAGGACAAAAGCATTCAATGCAATCTGATCCAAGCCTCTATTCACTATTGACGCCAAAACAAACTTGTTGCACTATAAATCGACATCAATTGTGATCAGTTTGAGTACACCAAAGCACCCAAACTGATGCTTTACTCAAAATCTATCTTTCACTCCAAATTTGCCTTCCATTTCAAGTCATTATCGAATTTTGAAATTGGAAGTGATTCAAACCAAACCAATCATGCCAACACCTCATATACATCATATATGAGTGATCCGTGGCCTTGAAATACATCTGAAACACTTGAATCACAAAATCATCAGTCAGTTGCTCAAGCTATAGACAAGGTTGCAGTTGAGGTACCACAAGGTGATCCAAGCATTTCCAATCAAGGCTAAGCATCTCAACACACTCCATAGGTTATAGTGAAGTTGTCCAGGTCCTTACAACATATCTGTAACATCTCCATCATCAAGCTCGATCACCAGCTGCAAGAGGTAAGCCTGAAGCCTTCAAACTCCATATTACATGCATCATAAATGAATTTTTGAGTTACCATCTTGTTTCTGCATGTATGTAGAGTAATAACCTTCAATCAATTGCCATAAATCAATCGTGTATGGAATTTCATTATGTTCATGTTGAAATTACGGTTCTTGAGGTCATCCTTTGATTTCTCACTCCACACTTAATATAAATGCAATTAATTTATATGGTTGTGATCCTTGTTCAAAACCGAGTGAGATTGGTGTTTGAATCATTCAAAACCATTGAGTAATCAGAGAGAAAAGTGAGAAAATGCAAATTGGAGCAAAACAGGGCATGCGGGCAAGAACAAGGTGTTCTTGGCACCCTTTTTCAAAGTTTTGAATTTTTGAATTTTGGTTATTTTATTTAATTGATTCAAAAATTAATTTCTCTCTGAATTTTTATGTTTTTGAATTAATTCTTTTTTTCAAAATTCATAAATATGTTAAAATATTTTATTCTAAAAAAATTTTACAAAAAATATTATTTATTTAAAACATTTATCCTAGATCATAACTTGTTTTACACATGGTTGATAATTTTGATCATTTTTATTTGATGTTTTATTCAAATTAAAAATACATTTTTAATCAAATTAGGGTTTTGATCATTCACACCCTCACAAATCTTTTTCAAAACACTTTGGGCCTCTAATAGAGTGTAAGACCCATCCCTTGTAAACAAAAACCTTTTTGGGTCTTAGTCATTGTATAAGTCCCACTGTGTTTTCTAAAAACCGTGGCGCGATCGTCGCCTTTTAAACAAAATCAATTTGGGCCTCCCTTTGGTTGTAAGTCCCATTTCTCTTCTTTTTAAAATACTCTTTGGGCCTCTAATAGAGTTTAAGACCCACCCCTTTGTAAATAAAAACCCTTTGGGGCCTCAGTCATTGTATAAGTCCCGATACGATTTTAAAAATCTCGGCGCGATCGCCGCTTTCAAAACAAAATTCATCTGGGCATCTCCTTGAGTTGTAAGCCCCATCTTTTGTATAAAATAAACTCTTTGGGCCTCTAATAGAATGCAAGACCCATCCCTTTTGTACATAAACAAATTTTTGGGCCTCAGTCATTGTATAAGTCCCGATACGATTTTCAAAAACAACGGTGCGATCACTGTTATTTTTGGGCCTCTCTTTGAGTTGTAAGCCCCATCTCTTGTATAAAAATAAACTTTGGGCCTCTAATAGAGTGTAAGACCCAACCTCTTTTTTAAATACAATAAATTTGGGCCTCAGTCATTGTATAAGTCCTGGTACAATTTTCAGAACAACGGTGCGATCATTGTTATTTCTAGGCCTCTCCTTGAGTATAAGCCCCAATCTTCTTAAAAAAAAAACTTTCCCTTTTGACTTAGATTCAAATTCATAGTTGTTATCAAAACTTTCTTTAATTTCTTGAATAACTAACCATACAGCTGTAGTACTAGAAGCTTGCTCACCTGTAAGTTCTACCAGCTTTCATTTACATACTTGTATATATATATATATATATATATATATATATATATATATATATATATATATATATATATATATATATATATATATATATATATATGCATGTATATTATTTGCTTAGAGTTTTCCCCGACAATTAGGTCTAGGATTAGATCAAGCCAGTGGTCACTCTTTCAACACAGCCAAAACTAGTTCCCCATAGGAAATTCCAGATACAGTCTTGCCTCCTCTTGGGCTTATACAATATGGAACAGAGAAATGCATTATTCCTGGTGAAACTTTTCTGAAGACTGTCACTACTAGTGTCTAGGAAATTCATTTCCCCCAGAGAGGATTAATTCCCGGTGAAACCTCTCTTGAATTTCTTCAAACCCTAGAACTCTTCACTAAAGAAAGGATTATTCCCGATGAAACCTTTCTTTAACTTTCCTTAGGTTTCGACCCACAGGCTTCCTAAAAGCATTCCCAGCCTCCTCTTGGGCTTTGTACAAGGACCCTCAGGCTTCTTAGAAGTTCTCATGCCTTCTCTTGGGCTTAATAGAAGGACCCAAAGACCTCTTACAGGTATAGACAGAACTTAGTCATCCTTTGATAGTTCAATCCTCCAGAGAGTCAGAATCTCAAAACATCAGATCAGTTTAGGATTGATTCTCATCCCTTAAAACATCAATCTCCTCTTGGGCATCATACAAAGATAAACCTTTTCATACCAGTAGACTTGGACAATCTCATCTCCTTTTGGATCTCAAGAAACCCTCAAGTTTCCTAAAAGCACAGGAAAAACCCTGATCAATCACCAACAGAGTTAAAAACTCTATAGGTTTTTAAAGCTCAATCTTTAAACTCTCATTCTAAATTTCCCCAGCTAGGGTCAAATTACTACCAATAAACCCTCAGAAAAATCAGAACCTCAAGGCATCTGATATTTTAACTCTTCCCCATTCTTCAGCAAAAGTTGATTCCCCATTTTGGACCTGTCTCTGGATCTCATTAATCCTCAACAAAAGTTAGCCTCCTCTTAGGCTTCATATAAGGAATTCCCCAACCATCCTCCTCTTAGGCTTTGTATAATGATTTTCCCTCAGCCTTTTTAGCCTCGATCTTGGGCTTTGTACAAGACACCCATACAAGACACATATGGAACCTCCCCAGTGGAGTTAATCCTCTTTTAGCCTCAATCTCGGGCTTTGTACAAGCCAGATAAAACCTCTCACTAGTAGAGTCAATCCCTTTTAGCCTCAATCTTGGGCTTTGTACAAGACAGAAAAAATATTTCCCCAGAAGAGTCAATTCCTTCCAGCCTCCTCTTAGGCTTTGCATAATGATCTCCCCAAAAGAGTCAGTCTCTTTCAGCCTCAATCTTGGGCTTTGTACAAGACAGATATAAAAATCCTTAGTAGAGTCAACCTTTTAGCTTCAACCTTGGGCTTTGATCAAGGCACACAAAAATCAACATCCCCTCAGAGGAAATAAAAAAAACTCTCTGTAGGAAGACATTTCTCTGTACATCACACATCAAAACAGACAATCAAAACAAACCTTAATCCCAGATAACTGTTGTAAGTGGCACACTTGTTGATTCAAAAATCCAAGCTGTAGTCCATCTCTTATCCTAGTAAATCCCCTTCTTTCATCTAATTATTGTGAGTGGCAATCCTCTGGATTATTTACATCCAAGCCAATGTCCCTCTCTTAGTATGAAAGATTCCTAAGGAAAAATGGCATTGCTCAACACTGAGTTAAAGTTTTCTCCTTCAGGACAAATCCCCTATAAAGGAAATTATGGCATTGCTGGATTCTATATATTCCAGTTAAAGTAATTCTCCTTTATAATCAGTTACCCAACAACTGTGATAAACAGACGAGATATCTCCCTTTAGAGATGACAAATTCTCTCTTAGTCAAACCTTTAGCTTCAATCTTGGGCTTTGAACAAGACACAAATACCCCTTTAGCTTCAATCTTGGGCTTTGAACAAGACACCAAACATCTTTCCTCCCATAGAATAGGAGGAACTACGATTGCTCTGATTTCCCTGTTTTCTTTAACGGGAATACGTAGGCATAAGATTACGAAATCTTAGCGAGCACACATATCAAAAACCTTAGGTCCAGTACCTTACCAAAAACATCGGAAAACCCGAAAACAACAAAAATACTCTCTCTCTCAAACATTTCCAAAGGAGAAACTTTCCCAACCCATGACAGATAAACACCAGTAAGTAGATAACAGTATAATTTTCTAAACGATCTATGGATAACCATATATAGAATGGGTAATTGACAACTCCCCATTGTATAACCTGACCCCGGACCCCTCAATCTCTTAAGCATTTGTTAAAGAAAACATTTGCGTGCAAGGTTAGTTTTAGATAGCTTCCCTTTCGTTTCCAGCTTCATAGGATAAATACAAAATCAGAAAGTAGCACCCAATTCCAACCAATGGCGATAAGGTGGTCGCGTCACCGACAAAAATCACACGCTACAGAAAAATGGCGACTCTGCTGGGGAGCCAAACTAGGATTAGAATTCCTAAGAGGTCTAGGTTGTTTAGCATTTTCTATACTATATATATATATATATATATATATATATATATATATATATTTACTGCTATTCCTACTTGATATCCGTGTTTATTTTTCTATCAATAGGAATGCGATTGATACGCATGTGCAAAGTTTGAGAGAACATTAAGATAAAGGGTGGCACAGACGGGAGAACTTATAGGGAGTGAATCCCAAACAAGCGGTCCCTGTAGCCCACCAAATCAGGCGAGGTACCCGTGTAGATACTTAATGTTGAACGACCGATTGTCGTGAAAGTATAGTTTTCCCAGTGCGGCACCCGTGACCTTGAGGATTTAGTAGACATTAACCATATGACCATTTGGTAGTGCGATGACTATCGGGAATAGTTGATATACGATACTACACTCAAATAAGATCTACCCTAGGATATTACAGCTCGCTCGAGTGAATCAGCTTGCTATTGATATCCCTAGGGGGGTCAATGATTTTGGGAACCTTAGAACCCGTTCTACAGGTACAAAAATTGACCAGAATATCACAACCTTTGGGGATGGGTAGAGCCATGACTCCATGATCGTGACGTTGAACCCTTGAACCCATGTTTTTTGAATGTTTTTTTGTGCTGCATTCATGCATTCATCTAAAAAACTCTTTTTAAACAAATAAAAAAATTTTCTTCAAAATAAACTAAAATAATAATTGCAAATATCAGAAAGATTGCGTTATGGATTTCGGTAGGAGAAAGATGCACAAATACACCTTCAAGGCTCCGAAACTAGAGGATTTAAGGAGGTTGGCAAAGATGATTACCAATCATGAGGCTTTCAGAACTAAGCATGGAGGATTGTTGTCTCTGTTAAGGGTCCACATAGTTGAAGGAATCCTGTCTACGCTGATTCAGTTCTACGATCCGGTTTATCATTGCTTCATATTTCTGGATTACCAACTAGCACCAACACTGAAGGAGTACTCTCATCTGATTGATTTACCTATCACTGATCGAGCTCCATTTTCTGGACTGGAAGAAATTCCAAAGGAACAAACCATTGCAAGATCAATCTCTTTGGACGAGTCAAAAGTTAGGACTCACATGACCACCAAAGGAGGAATCCAAGTTTTACCAGCTAAGTTCCTGATAGAGAAAGCTCTATACTTTGCTAGTATAGGAAACATAACTGCTTTCGAATATATCTTTGTCCTACTCATATATGGGTTATTCCTTTTTCCCAACATCGACAACTTCATTGATACCAACGCCGTTAAGATATTTCTGATTGGAAACCCTGTACCAACCCTGCTCGCGGATGCTTATCATTCAGTATATTTAAGGAATTTGTACAGCGGAGGAGGGATCACATGCTGTGTACCCTTACTCTACAAATGGTTAATTTCCCATTTACCCAAGTCTGCTATTTTTTGGGATCACAAGAGTACTCTACATTGGTCACAGAAGATTATGTCCCTTACCAACTCTGACATAGATTGGTATAATAGGATTTATGAAGGGATAGAGATCATCGACAAATGAGGAAATTTCCCTAACATACCCCTCATTGGAACTAAAGGAGGAATCAACTATCATCCAATTTTAGCTCGCCATCAACTCGGATCCCCGATGAAGAATATCCCGCATAATGTTCATCTGGAAGGTATTTTCTTCAAAGAAGGGAAAATGACAGGGAACTAAAGAAGGAAATAGTGTATGCCTGGCAACATATTCACAGGAAAGGAAGAGAGTCTCTAGGAAGACCAAATTACACCTCCATGGAGCCTTATCTCTACTGGGTACAAACTAGAGCCCTCAAGTGGAGGATGCCTTACCCTCACCAAGAAGTTTTTCCGTTAAAGGAATTTGTCCTTTATTTCATGTCTGATACGGAAAAACTCCAGGTAGCTCTCAACAAAGTTCAATGTGAGAAGAGCTCCTGGAAGAACAAGTACCGAATCCTCAATGTGGAATGTACCAAGATTCAGGAACTGTTAAAGGAGAAGGATGCTCTGATTAAAATATTAGAACATCATGCTATAGAGAGTCTAGAAGACCGATGAAATTTTCCCGCTCTTTTCACTTGGCAAAGGACTGACGACCTGACAACGGCTGAAGAGCCCCGGTCAAAGAAAATAAAAATAGCGGAACTAGCATCTGAGCTCTCTTCAGAGAGGACTCAGGATCCATGAGCTTAGACATTTCCTTTTACAACACTTTGTAAAATACTGTACTTTTCCTTGTAACATACTGCAATCTTTTGAATTCAATAAAAGGGGTATCCCCCATTGTATGATATTTACAATCTATTTGTTGAAATTATTTTTGATTAAAACAAAAACTAAAAAAATATGTCTTTGCATATCATTCATCATTCTCCTATAACACATTTTTTCTTATCTTTGAGTCTCACGTATGTGTCACGATTCTAGAGTCAAACAGTCTCACTCATACAATACTCGGGCCAATCGATAAAAGAAAATGGACGATCTCGAGGAAGAGAACAGAGAGCTGAGAGAAGAAATCGACGCTCTAAAGGAAAGTTTGGAAAAACTTCACAGTGACATGCAATCCCTGGAAGCAACTCAGAAGCAACAACAAATGACTGTGATCTCAGAGATTACATCTACGCTCATAATGGAAACACATGAGAATCATCCTCGGTACAACATGCCTAATGGTCGCCCCTGGGGCATACCTCTCAACTTTGTCCCTGAAGGATATATCCCACCGGTCACTGAAGACCAAGAAACTGCAGCAGGAACCACTGGACCTGAAGGTTACAAACTTCGGGAAAGTGAAGATGCAAGGTTTACGACAACAACTCCTGAAGGTGTAGAAGGTTTTTTGTGGTCTTGAAGCACTATCGCTCGGGTACTACAGTTCGATTCATTTTTTATCCTATTGAGCTGATTAAGGAAGGGAAATAGATGTCTCCAATTAACCCTGCTTGCAAACTGAGGTTAAACAGTCAAAACTATTGGTTTACAGATGCTATTAAGATGTGGGCCCCTCTTCGGTTATTTTGTTAAGAATAGAATTTCTGGGCTATTTGCGAGGTTTTTGGTAAGATGTTAGGATTTGGTGCTTTTGGGTTGATATCTGAAGGTACTGGATTTTGGGTTTTTGATTAGTATGCTCGCTAAGATTTTACATCTTATGCCTACGTATTCCCGTTTAACGAAACAGGGAAATCAGAGCGATCGTAGTTCCTCCTATTCTATGGGAGGAAAAAGGTCATTTTGGTGTTTTGTTCAAAGCCCAAGACATGAAGCTAAAGGTGATTTGTATCTGGTTCAAAGCCCAAGATGTGAAGCTAAAGGGTTTTGGGTGAGAGAGAATTTGTCATCTCTAAAGAGGAGTTGTTGATGTTTGTATGCATTGAGCAAGGCACAAATTTGATGCTAAAAGGTTGATTGACTCAACCGAGGTTTTCCTTATACAAAGTCTAAGAGGAGGCGATTGACCCAATAAAAGGGTACTAACAAGTGACTGACTCAACAAGAGAGTGCTTTTTATGTGGCTTGTACGAAGCCTAAGACGGAGGCTAAAAGGTTTGACTCAACAAGAGAGTCTTTTATCAGTCTTATATGAAGCCTAAGACGGAGGCTAAAATGGTTTGACTCAAACAGAGAGTCTTTTATACTCAACAAGAGAGTGTTTTAGTATCTCGTACGAAGCCCGAGATAGAGGCTAAAAGGGAGTTGACTCAGCAAAAGAGTCTTTTATACTCAACAAGAGCGTGTTTTAGTATCTCGTACGAAGCCCGAGATAGAGGCTAAAAGGGAAGTGACTCAACAAGAGAGTCTTTTATACTCAACAAGAGAGTGATTTTGGTATCTCGTACGAAGCCCGAGATGGAAGCTAAAGAGAGACTGACTCAACAAGAGAGTTTGAAAAGGTTAACTCCGCTGGGGAGAGTCATTTGTATAGGGAACTCTCATGAGAGAGACCGGGTTTTTGCCTATGTTTGAAGGGAACTTAAGAATGTCTTTGAGACTCAAGGGTCTTAGACTGTCCAAGTCTAGAGTTTCATCTTTTGTACAATGCCCAAGAGGAGGCACGGGTATTAAGGGATGGGTATCAACTCCACAACCGCCGGAGTTATGACGCTGGAAAGACCGCTCTAGCAAAGGATGACTAAGTTCTGTCTTATACCTTCAAGAGGTCGTCAGGGTCCTTGTATTAAGCCCAAGAGAAGGCATGAGAACTTCTAAGAAGCTGAAGGGTCCTTGTACAACGCCCAAGAGGAGGCGGGGATGCTTTTAGGAAGCCTGTGGGTCCCTAAACCAAGAGAAGTTCAAGACATGCTATTCACCGAGAATAGATCAAGCCAGGAAGGTTCCTGAATTTGGAAAAAACTCAAGAGATGCTATTCACGGAGAATAGATCAACTCTGGGGAGTAGAGTTTCTTGGAAAATTTCTAAGAGTGACAGTCTGAGAAAAGGTTCACCGAGAATTCTGCCTTTCTCTTTGTTCCATATTGTTTAACCCCAAGAGAAGGGAAGACTGTATCAGGTAATCCTATGGGTGATCTAGTTTTGATTGTATTTAAGAGTGACCAACAAGGCTTTACCTAGTGCTAGACGTAGTTGCCGGGGAAAACTCTAAATAACTATACTAGTATTACACAGTTGATATTTGACAAGTATATAAAAAGGATGTGAAAGATGGCTTACAGTGAAGCAGCCATACAATACAGTTATATATGAAAGCGATAAATGAAAGCGGATAAACACTTATCCTGTTGTAGAGCTTCCATGCTGTTTTGTTAGTTATTCAACAAAAAAAGCTTTGATAACAATATTATATTCAAAATTAAAGGAGAAAGTGCTTTGAAAAGTTTGTTGGGGCTTACAACTCAAGGAGAGGCCCAAGTTTTAACGATGATCGCACCGCTGTTTTAAAAACTGTACAGAGGGACTTATACAATATGTGAGGCCCACAAAGTTTTTATGTACTAGGGGGTTGGGTCTTACACTCTCTTAGAGGCCCAACGTGTTTAAAGAAAGGAAATGGGGCATATAACACGAGGGTATGCCCAAAGTGTTTTTCCGTTTTGAAATGGTGATCGCGCCGAGATTTTTGAAAACGTAGTGGGTCTTATACAATGACTGAGACCCAAAAAGGTTTTAGTTCAAAAAAGGGGATTGGGTCTTACATTCTATTAGAGGCCCAAAGTTTCGTTTTAAAAGGCGACGATCGTGCCGTAATTTTTAAAATACAACGAGACTTATACAACGTTTGAGGCCCCAAAAAATGGTTTGTATTTACAAAGAGTTGGGTCTTACACTCTACTAGGAGGCCCAAAGTTTTGAAAATGATTGATGAGGGTTGAAATCAAAGAAACCCTAATTTTGTTTTCCTTAAAAAGTAAATAATTAAAGAAAATCAATAAAAATGATAAAAATACCAAATGAGTTTGAATAAACCACTTGTGATTTTTGTTTAAGGTTTGAAAAATGAGGTTTTAATCACAAGATGAATTAAAACTCATTTGGTTTTGATTTTCAAGGTAAATATTCACTTTTAAAATGTTTAAAAACAATTAAAAATGAATTTATTCACAAAAATACTAATTATATTAAATAAATAATATAAACTTGATTTTTTTGTGGAATAAAATATTTCAACATTTTTGTGATTTTTTGCGAAAAGAACCAATCAAAGATAATTAAAATTGAGGGAGTTAATAAATTTTCAAATCATTAAAAATAATAAGAAAAATAATAAAATATGAAAAAGTGGTAAAAAAGAGGATCTGGGGCGAGGGGGATTCGAACCCCATACCTCTTGTGTGCAGCATGCGCGCCTTACCACTGGGGTGGTGATACATCCGTGTATTGAAACACAACCACAAATATACAAGGCTTGCCTTGTTTTTTGGCCTGGCCTAAGGCAAGGCAAAGCAAGATTTTGGTGAGAAACGTGAAGGCCATAACTTTCTCATTTCTCCATGGATGGAGGCAAAATTTATATGCATCTGGCCTAGAATTTCACAAGGAATCCAATGGTGGTGGTGTTTTTTTTTTTTTTTCAGAAAACAAATCCTCCTCAAAACCCGATAGTGGTTTTGAAATAGGCCATATTTTGCATTTTCTATGCTACCTCTTGGTACAGGCATGAATTACATGATAAATTGGTTCAAACACAACACATATAACATGTATGAGATCTGCATGATCAGTGGACCTCAAAGCAAGGCATATTTTAAAGAGTTCAAGTTGTGATGCTTACCTCCCTTGGAGCTTTGTGGGCAATCTGCCAAGTGGTTTGTTCCAGAAATGTTTTAATGCTTTGAACAATCTCAAATGATCCCTTAGAAGCTTTTAGAATGATTGGAATCAGCTGGAAACCTCAGGAATGGAAACTGGCCATTTCTTGCAAAAGAGGCAAAAGTGGCCAAAATATCAACTCTCTCAAATGGTGTTCCAGATGTGGGTAACCATTCGGGACAATTCAAGGATGATATTTGGAGTATGTTTGAGGTTTTATCTAGTTTAGAAAGTGACTGAATCAAGACATGGCTTGAAAAATGCCAAAAGGCCCTATTTTGAGGTTTTGAGAGGGGACTTTGTGATTTTGGTGTTATAGGTCACTTGTGAGAGTTTGGATCACTTATATATGATGTTTATGAGGTGTGTGTGTGTGTGATTGGTTTGGTTAGAATTTCTCTCAAGATCAAAACCCGATAGTGACTTGCTTTGGAAGGCAAATTTGGAAGTGAGAAGGTGATTTTGAGGAAAGCATCTGTTTGATGGCTTTGGTGTACCCAAACTGATCACAAATGAGCTCTATTTATAGTAGAGAAAGTTTGTTTTGGCTGCAATAGTGAATGGCAACTGCAGCAGAGGTTTGGCCAATGGTTGCATTTTAGAATCTCAAGTCTTCTCTAGCCATTGACTAGAGGTTAGGGCACAGGCTGCTGGTTCCCTTGGTCTTGGATATGTCTCGAATGAATTCAGTTGGAAATAGCTCAGTCCATGCCACCTTAGTGCATCCATTGAATGCTCCAAAACAAAATTGGAGTCTTGTTCCCTCTTTAGGGATTACTAGGTTTGGCATGCTATTTTTGGTTCCAAGGACTTGGGAGGCTGATGGAGCAGTGTTTGTCCCTCCTTGGTCTCCCCCTGAGGTGTTCAGATGGATAGACTTATTGGTTATTTGCAAAAATTGGGCAAATCGAGCAAAATGCACAAATCTGTCTTGCCATGACAGTTTGCTGCAAGGCACATTGGCATGGTTATATCTCATGGCCCAAGTGGATTTTCATGGGGTTCTTGGCCATTTCGGAAAGCTCTCATATGATACAATATATGTTTGATTATATTTTATTTTGATACCTTTTGGATCCAAGTGAAAAATGCCCCTACATTTGGGAAAAAGACAAGGCAGATTCTGACTTGGTGAAAATTTCACTAACTGTTGGAAAAAAAATGAGATTTTCACTTTTTGTGATTTTGACCATTCCATAACTTGAAATCCATGAGGAATTGGAATGAGGTGTAGTTGACACTTTTAAAGTATGCCATGAGAGCTACAAATCCATCTTTGGATCAGCCCAAATGGTTGCTTGGATCTCAAGTTATGATCCTTGGAAGTTGGTACCCTAGCCACTTTGTTCCATAACTTAGAAAATTTCTAAGTTTTTTATGGTTACCCCTTTTACAAGTTATCCCACTTTTCTTGATTTTTCTTGATGAATTATGATTCCAATCACACATTAACATCATTTTAGGTTCAAAGAACCATAATTGTGAAAAATCTCAAAAAGTCAAAGTTGACTTTTGTGCACAGTTGACTTTTTGTCAGATGAATTCCAAACTGTGTGATCCTCTATGAAATCAAGTCCTTGACCTAAATTAAACTTGATGGATTGATTTCATAGGTGTTATAGGGTGCATTGAATCATGTCCCAAGGTTTGGGAGCATGCCTGGGTCAAAAGTCAAAGGCACAGTTGACTTTTTCTGCGAAACCCTAACTGTGGTTCTGATGAACTTGAAACTTGGGAATCAAGCTTCTTGGATCAATCCATTGTTGCAAATGGATCAATGTGGTTTATTAGAGACCCTCAAATCATGTCTTGAGGTCTTGGCTCATGATTTGTCCCAAAAGTCAACTTAGGGGTGAATTAGGTCAAGAAACCCTAATTCCTGATTTTTGATGAATGCATACCCCGAGGCTAAATTGACTTGATGATTGGGTCCATGATGTTCCATGGAGTATATTAGGTTATGCTTTGAAGCATTGGCTCATGCCCAGAGGAAAATTTCCATCTGGAGGCCCTGGTCGACCAAACCCTAATTTGGTGACACTAGCGATCTTGAGGCTTGATCCACTTAGGATGTTGCAACCTTGTGCTTGATTCTTGCTGTGGGAGTCCTTTTGATCCATTGTGGAGGTTTGAGAGGTTAGACATGTTGAAGATCATGTCATTCCTTGATTGAACCTTTGTCTAAGAGCTCTGAGAGGGCTTGAAACCCTAATTTTTTATAGTAGTGAATGCTCACCCATCTTTGGGGAGACTGATGAGGTATGATGGTTTATCCATATTGGGATGATGATTTGCCCAATGATTGGAAATATTAGTGTTCAAAATTTGGGGTATGACAGATTCCCCTATTTAATATTCTTGGACCCGAAGGCGTGAATGGCGAAGGTATTCGGGCATTCAGGGTGCAAGAGGATTAAATATCGGAATACCCAAAATTTTGATGGTGTTTAGGAATGGTAGTTCACGCATCCTTCTTCTTTTGCTAAGCAATGATGCTTAGAAAAGGTAAAAACTTACCCTCGATCCTGGTCTTCAGCCAAGGAACTGGTCTCAGTTTCTGATATAAACTTCCCCTCGATCCTGGTTTCCTACCAAGGAACTGTTCTAAGTTTCTAATGTAAACTTCCCCTTGATCCTAGTTTCCTACCAAGGAACTGGTCTAAGTTTCTGAAATAAACTCCCCCTCGATCCTGGTTTCCTACCAAGGAACTGGTCTAAGTTTCTGAAATAAACTTCCCCTCGATCTTGGTTTCCTACCAAGGAACTGGTCTAGGTTTCTGAAATAAACTTCCCCTTGATCCTGGTTTCCTACCAAGGAACTGGTCTAAGTTTCTGAAATAAACTTCCCCTCGATCCTGGTTTCCTACCAAGGAACTGGTCTAAGTTTCTAAAATAAACTTCACCTTGATCCTGGTTTCTTACCAAGGAACTGGTCTAAGTTTCTTTTGTCAATAAACTTTATTGACAAGGGACACTATGTGTAGCGGTTTTCCTCAAACTTCTCGCTGAATTTTCCTGGGGAGATGCCATTTGATAGAAAAAAATTTGATGTCAGAGTTGCTGGGGAACCCAGTCGTCTGAGTTGTAGAGGTGCACAAACTTCTCTGTTGGAGACGCCATTTTTGACTCTATCGGGGAAAACGAGTCTCTTGAGAGACTACTTTCTGTTCGGGGATGTTACATCATACTTTTCTCGGGATCTTCTCGGAGAAATGCCATATGATGTGATCCAATTTTGAGGTGCTGATGACCTTTTCGTCAGCGTTTTTTTTTGGAGAAAAAGTGTTGTATTGCCGAATCTCTGATTAAGAGGCTTTCTCTGGGGATTTTCCTTAATCCGGGAAAGCGAAGATATCATCTTCAATGGTGAAGAGTGATGTTTGTCGAACGTTTTCTGGTCTTTCAGAGGTTCAAGTTATCAAAGTGGTCAAGGAGCCAACTTTAATCCAGAAATAAACTGGAGGAGAGAGATTGTTCAGACGGTTCGCTTCCTTACGAGGAAAGAACTGACAACTCGATTGAGAGGACTTTTATCACTAGGGGACAAGACCGACTAGAGTGATAGTGATACAATATGAATATAAATGTAAATCAATAATGCATGATGTATGTATGTTTATGCTGGCAAAACTGACGCGACATACAAACCGACGGATGAACACGACTGGATACTGTAACACCCCTTTCTATACCCCCAAATAAACTATTAAATCATTTAGGCACGTATTGAAAAATAATTTATCAGAGTATAATTGCAAACACGACATAAAAAGGTATGTCACATTATGCTTGAAATTAAAACACATACAACACCTGCTCAAAATGATATGCAACAGTGGGGTAACTTTCAAACAACAAAGGATCTCAGTCCTTATACCCACATCTCAATATTTAGAATAAAAGCGGAAACATCTAAAATATTGAATAACAACCACATATATACATGAACATATATATACATCATCCAGTATGAATCACAAACAACATCATGTTTATATACACAAATTCATCAGCAAGATACATATGCAAATGTATCACAAAAAGATCAAAACATCCTAGCTACCCGGTGCTACATATCAGAGCCAACCGACCAACAAGGAAAATGAAGACACGCTTCACAAAAGACCACCAGATACCTAATCTGCAATGCCTCATAGAGCATCATAAAACAGCAGAAGGGTGAGAAATATTATCATAATAACGTTGCATATAATTATATATCTCAACATATAATACACATATACCACATTCTCACCACAACTCGTCACTATGCATGTATATATACATATCACACCAAGCATATACCATAAATCAAATACACGGCATAACAATCCGTAATTAACGCATCCTTCACATAGGCATATTCATTCATGCTCAAATACATGTATCCCCAATACATCTAAATTCATCACCATTCATTCAACATAACACACATACATGTTTATTCACCAATGTATCATTACAAAGATACAACTCTTATCGCCATTCATCACATCTTACTCAATATACATCGCAAGGCATATATATATATATATACAAAACCAAACATATTCATCACAATGCTTATCATTCAACATAAATACATATATTCATGTTCCTTCATCAATGCACATATACAAAGACGACCAATGCAAATCATAGAGACCGACTCACGACTCTATGCAAATGCAATGCGGTACCGACTCAACCTCGTAATTCATTAGTCCCCCAGGAACTCTTGGAATCATCGCTTGTTACATAGAGTAACTCCCCGTCGGGCCTACGATGTTCCCCGTCGCTATAAACCATTATTTCAGGGCGAACGACGTTTATGGATTGCTTTCGACCACTATTTCAGGGCGCACAATCATTTGTGATTAATCGCTTCTACCATTATTTCAGGGCGTAAGACGATAAAACTGATTGTGATTAATCGCTTCTACCATTATTTCAGGGCGTAAGACGATAAAACTGATTGTGATTAATCGCTTCTACCATTATTTCAGGGCGTAAGACGATAAAACTGATTCATCTATGAATCTTCCAATGCAAGAATGCATATCATGATACTTGACACATTAATGACTCATGCCAACATCAAATGCTCATGTATTAACAATAATCATGTATTTCAAGTACATATAAAGTAATGCACACAATTGCCCAAAATGGCCACAAACACCAATATACCATTCCACAACATCAAATTCCCATCAAAGAATCATCACACAAGCCATCTCATAACATATCATAATATGTCTTACAATATTGAAAAATAACTCAAAATTCCATTATTCGGTTTTCCGAAAAAGTCGGCTAAAAGTCGGCCAAAAATAATATTTTCTATCATCATCAAAAAGTACTCATCGACAGCTTCGATTCGGTATAAAGAACTCTTAAATACGATAAACGGTTAACAAGATATGAATATTTCAAAATAATGCGAAAACGTAAACCGGACGCCCGACACTACGAAACGGTTCGTAAAAACTGTACCGATTGGACCAAGTTCAGACCCCAAAACTATTTTTCCTAGAAAGAACATCTCGTTAGCTTTCCAACGCTTCAAACGGGGGTTAAAACCGACTTACGGTTCAAGAGATATGAATTTCCGAAGTTTCCCCGACAAACCAGAATTTCTGCTTCAGCACAGTAGGTATCGATACATAGGCTTTATGTATCGATACATAAAGACCTCATGTATCGATCCCTAACTCGCATGTATCGATCCCTGCTGTAGTAAAAATTCCATTTTTCCCAATTTTCACAGTAGGGATCGATCCCTGGGATTATGTATCGATCCCTAACCCTGTTTTTCACAAAAAACCAGATTTTTCAAATTACAACTTTGCTGTCCTTTTCCCGAATCCCCGAAAACTCGACTAAATCGAACATTTTCACCGAAACAAACATATACACTTAACCACCAAATACATAAGAACAATTTAGAACACATAAACGAAATTTCTACGACGTTCGATTTTTCGATTAAATTTCAACCTTTCAAAAACCAGAATTTTTAAACTTCACCAAATCGAATAAAAAGCACGACATACGACGACCTAACCTTCCTCGATACAACTACGTAATTTATTCCGAATTCTAACCATGAAAACATTGGTTTCTATCGATTTCCTACGATTCGACCTAAACGGAAACAACAACGGAAACATACCGAAAACTAACCGAAACATAATCAAACTTCATGAAACTTTAAACAGCAGCTCACATACATATAACCAACCAACACATGTATTCATACGACTTTTCGACCGTAAAAACATTGGTTTCTATCGATTTCGTCGAATACGGCATAACCGGAAACATATGGAAAACCAACCAAAACATCCACACAAAACACATACATAATCATACACAAAGTTAGGATAACAATATTTCACACCCTTACCCGATTAAACCGATTCCTAGAAGTTGTTTTCTTTGATTCCTAGCTTTCCTCTTTTTCTTCTTCTCTTTCTCTCTATTTTTCTGTTTTTCTTTCTTTTCTCTCTTTCTCATTCTCTACTATCTTCTCTCTCTCAAATATCTATTTCTTATATAAAGAAAAATATCTTAACACACGAAAAAGACCAAAATACCCCTACACTCAAAATCTCGCAAACGCTCTCACAACGCGATGAAACATAATCACGATGAAAAATAACATTTTTCTAAATAAAAGTCGAAAATAAAATAATATAATAATAAAATAATCAAAACGAATCGATTAATTAAATAAGACAAAACCGGGGCGTTACAACTCTCCCCCACTTAGAAATTTTCGTCCTCGAAAATATACTGAGGCGAACAACTCCGGACACGACTCTCGCATCCGACTAACAAACCAACATGCCAACAAAAGGCACACCACAAATAACACAACTGACAAACCACCGTGCAAATAGCAGATACAACAACGGCATGACAACGACGACAACAACAACGACAAGACGCAAAGCCCATACAATGCACTTGACGACCAACTCAAGGAAAACCACGATACCAACACACAGGTTCACTCTAGAACCGAAACACAACAAGATCGTTACCATCACCACAGATAACACTCCCCTAATTCCCCATCCTAGGAATTAGCTACACTCACTCGAACCATCACCATGGAAACGAGGCAACAACACAAACAAGAACACAAGTTCCACGACTCAACATCAATTCCACAACATCTACAAAACCAGAATACCAACATCCTTGTCACACAACCTTATTACAACAATGCTACGATTCCCAATCGAACATATAACCAAAACATCCATCTACATAGTAGCCCATGAATAATATTTAAACCTTTCACCTAACACTTCCATTCTGAAACGTCCAATGGTCTAATCATTCCTACATGTTTTCAATGTTCAACCTACGAACTCTTACAAGTCCCACACGTAAACACAAAATGTGCCACCTCACGCTTCCGCTGCGCACTTTGATTACTCGCAACCATCAAAACTATCAATTCCACGTCCAAAGTCTAACTCTTTCTCAAATTCACCAAAAATCACTGTTCACTTTGATATTACCAATCTCACACTCTCTTGTGTTATCTCATACACCATACACAAGTCTCGGAATTTCTCAAATAATTCTAACTCCCTGATCATCAAAACAGACATGCATAGAAACTTCCGACTTAACTTTTCAGGCACAACAACAGCTTTTCCCCAAAGGATAATCCAAGCCAAATTCATAACTCATCAAGAACTCTAACCATCCTTGTTGTCTCATACTTTATTCCTTTAGACCCAACAAGTACTCAATGTCCTTGCGATTACCAAACACTTCGAACCTAGAACCATAAAGATAATACCTCCAAACATTCCAACACAATACCACCGCAACAAATTCCAAATCCATAATAATACAGATCCTTTTATAAATCCTCAATTGTCGTAAAGCATAAGCCCCGACTTTACCCTCTTGCATTACCACGTTGACTAAACTCATCAAAGACACATCACAATACCCCACAACCGGTTTATTAGGATCACACAAAATCAAAGCTGAAACCGTAGACACTTCTACTCCAGCTCACCAAAACTTACTCACAACGAACATCCAAACAAACGACTCACCCTTTGTAAGTCAACTGAGATACCAGAAGTACGAACTTAACAAAGTCTTCCATAACTTGTAATAACAACCAACTGAGTCCAAAAGTTTCTAATCTCCTTAACTAACTTCGGAGCCTCTCAATATAGAACTACATCTACTTCCGATGGATCCATTAAGCATACTCTCATCTGAAATAACATTTCCAAGAAACTAGCCCTTTTCAACCAAATTTCTCACTCGAATAACTTAGCATAAAACTTCGTCTCTTTTCAACACTTGTAATTCAAATCTCAAACACTTTACTCATTCTTCCTCTTAGTTTATAACAAATCCAAATATCCTCAATCGAAACCACTACGAACTTATCCAATTAAATATGGAAGATACGATTCCTTTACTCCACAAACATTACAGATTCCTTACTAACACCAAATAACATCACTGCACGTTGTAATACCCAAACAAATTCCAAAAGATATAAATTCTTAAAGCTTTTGCAAAATTTTTCACTGGGTAACTGGTTACTCACAAACAAGCTTAACCGAGTAAATAACAACCTATTCCGAGGATAACAAACCTAACCAGTCACATTAAATCGATCAAAGCCTCAACTCACACAATTCACCATTCTTATCAAATATCCCAAACAAATGTAATTTCAATCAAACTCAACCAAACCATTCCAATCATCTATTCCCGAAAGTGGACACTTATTCTCAATCGTTACCTTATTCAATCGTCAGTAATCCATACACAATTTCTTCTCTTAACAGTCCAAATTCCGTAAATCCCCACATGTAGCAACAACCAACCAAAAAGAACTCTCAAATATTACATCCACACCTAAGGGTTTCCTCAAGATTTCCATTAATGCCCTAAAACTCCCAAGACTTCAAACTTCACCAGAACTCTAAGTTTGCTGTCCATAGTCTCAATACCATTATACTTGTTATTCCATTCCATCATCCTTCCTTTTGTTACCAACAATACTGGAGCTCTCTAAGACAACACCTTAATGTTCCATCCAAAAACACATCTGAAAACTATGCCCAACTGACGGCCCATCACCGCGACTTCCTGCCAATTCCCAGAACACTACCATCACAGACAAAACAAACGTCTTATTCCCATCTACTAAGAGTTTCCTACTTACTTAGCAGATATAAACCTCAACTATTCACCTTCGTCCAATTAAGTTTAATCTCTACTCTCTGTGAAGCAGTCCTTAAATAAAACCCAATCATTCTCTCTCAATGACTTCCCAACTGGACTAACATACCAAAACCTCTAATCCATTTCATCTTCCGATATTAGCATCTTCATCGACTCATCAAAACAATCTGTAATCATCTCTTTAAATTCCAAACAACTCATTTCACACACTATCAAAGCCGGAAAGACCCGCCTATTCCATCCAACATAATTTCCGTCTGCTATCAACAAGAGATTAAGGGTGATCAGTTCCTCAATTTGCCAATAGACAGTCGACAATCATGATGGGGCATAAACCGTCTTTACCAAACTATAATAGCCTTTCTTGCATCCCATACACAAAACTATCCAAGACACAAATCCTTAGTTGACATAAACCTTATCTCCGCATTTCTTACGGAATCGGGAACAACACTGTCCAAACAACACTTACAATCTTGCAATTCACAACACACTGAGCCAGCGCTCCACACCTGAAGCAACATGGAGAAGTACCAGCTTCTCCCCCACTTATCTCATTCTAACTCCTGAAAACAAAGGATTAGAAAACCAAAAAGCACTGACAGTGTTTCACACACATATCACGTACTAAGGGACAAACAACAACGACAGTATTCAACTGTCGCACCAACAGACTCAACAACAGACTCAACACTGGCTCTGATACCACTTAATGTAACACCCCTTTCTATACCCCCAAATAAACTATTAAATCATTTAGGCACGTATTGAAAAATAATTTATCAGAGTATAATTGCAAACACGGCATAAAAAGGTATGTCACATTATGCTTGAAATTAAAACACATACAACACCTGCTCAAAATGATATGCAACAGTGGGGTAACTTTCAAACAACAAAGGATCTCAGTCCTTATACCCACATCTCAATATTTAGAATAAAAGCGGAAACATCTAAAATATTGAATAACAACCACATATATACATGAACATATATATACATCATCCAGTATGAATCACAAACAACATCATGTTTATATACACAAATTCATCAGCAAGATACATATGCAAATGTATCACAAAAAGATCAAAACATCCTAGCTACCCGGTGCTACATATCAGAGCCAACCGACCAACAAGGAAAATGAAGACACGCTTCACAAAAGACCACCAGATACCTAATCTGCAATGCCTCATAGAGCATCATAAAACAGCAGAAGGGTGAGAAATATTATCATAATAACGTTGCATATAATTATATATCTCAACATATAATACACATATACCACATTCTCACCACAACTCGTCACTATGCATGTATATATACATATCACACCAAGCATATACCATAAATCAAATACACGGCATAACAATCCGTAATTAACGCATCCTTCACATAGGCATATTCATTCATGCTCAAATACATGTATCCCCAATACATCTCAATTCATCACCATTCATTCAACATAACACACATACATGTTTATTCACCAATGTATCATTACAAAGATACAACTCTTATCGCCATTCATCACATCTTACTCAATATACATCGCAAGGCATATATATATATATATACAAAACCAAACATATTCATCACAATGCTTATCATTCAACATAAATACATATATTCATGTTCCTTCATCAATGCACATATACAAAGACGACCAATGCAAATCATAGAGACCGACTCACGACTCTATGCAAATGCAATGCGGTACCGACTCAACCTCGTAATTCATTAGTCCCCCAGGAACTCTTGGAATCATCGCTTGTTACATAGAGTAACTCCCCGTCGGGCCTACGATGTTCCCCGTCGCTATAAACCATTATTTCAGGGCGAACGACGTTTATGGATTGCTTTCGACCACTATTTCAGGGCGCACAATCATTTGTGATTAATCGCTTCTACCATTATTTCAGGGCGTAAGACGATAAAACTGATTGTGATTAATCGCTTCTACCATTATTTCAGGGCGTAAGACGATAAAACTGATTGTGATTAATCGCTTCTACCATTATTTCAGGGCGTAAGACGATAAAACTGATTGTGATTAATCGCTTCTACCATTATTTCAGGGCGTAAGACGATAAAACTGATTCATCTATGAATCTTCCAATGCAAGAATGCATATCATGATACTTGACACATTAATGACTCATGCCAACATCAAATGCTCATGCATTAACAATAATCATGTATTTCAAGTACATATAAAGTAATGCACACAATTGCCCAAAATGGCCACAAACACCAATATACCATTCCATAACATCAAATTCCCATCAAAGAATCATCACACAAGCCATCTCATAACATATCATAATATGTCTTACAATATTGAAAAATAACTCAAAATTCCATTATTCGGTTTTCCGAAAAAGTCGGCTAAAAGTCGGCCAAAAATAATATTTTCTATCATCATCAAAAAGTACTCATCGACAGCTTCGATTCGGTATAAAGAACTCTTAAATACGATAAACGGTTAACAAGATATGAATATTTCAAAATAATGCGAAAACGTAAACCGGACGCCCGACACTACGAAACGGTTCGTAAAAACTGTACCGATTGGACCAAGTTCAGACCCCAAAACTATTTTTCCTAGAAAGAACATCTCGTTAGCTTTCCAACGCTTCAAACGGGGGTTAAAACCGACTTACGGTTCAAGAGATATGAATTTCCGAAGTTTCCCCGACAAACCAGAATTTCTGCTTCAGCACAGTAGGTATCGATACATAGGCTTTATGTATCGATACATAAAGACCTCATGTATCGATCCCTAACTCGCATGTATCGATCCCTTCTGTAGTAAAAATTCCATTTTTCCCAATTTTCACAGTAGGGATCGATCCCTGGGATTATGTATCGATCCCTAACCCTGTTTTTCACAAAAAACCAGATTTTTCAAATTACAACTTTGCTGTCCTTTTCCCGAATCCTCGAAAACTCGACTAAATCGAACATTTTCACCAAAACAAACATATACACTTAACCACCAAATACATAAGAACAATTTAGAACACATAAACGAAATTTCTACGACGTTCGATTTTTCGATTAAATTTCAACCTTTCAAAAACCAGAATTTTTAAACTTCACCAAATCGAATAAAAAGCACGACATACGACGACCTAACCTTCCTCGATACAACTACGTAATTTATTCCGAATTCTAACCATGAAAACATCGGTTTCTATCGATTTCCTACGATTCGACCTAAACGGAAACAACAACGGAAACATACCGAAAACTAACCGAAACATAATCAAACTTCATGAAACTTTAAACAGCAGCTCACATACATATAACCAACCAACACATGTATTCATACGACTTTTCGACCGTAAAAACATTGGTTTCTATCGATTTCGTCGAATACGGCATAACCGGAAACATATGGAAAACCAACCAAAACATCCACACAAAACACATACATAATCATACACAAAGTTAGGATAACAATATTTCACACCCTTACCCGATTAAACCGATTCCTAGAAGTTGTTTTCTTTGATTCCTAGCTTTCCTCTTTTTCTTCTTCTCTTTCTCTCTATTTTTCTGTTTTTCTTTCTTTTCTCTCTTTCTCATTCTCTACTATCTTCTCTCTCTCAAATATCTATTTCTTATATAAAGAAAAATATCTTAACACACGAAAAAGACCAAAATACCCCTACACTCAAAATCTCGCAAACGCTCTCACAACGCGATGAAACATAATCACGATGAAAAATAACATTTTTCTAAATAAAAGTCGAAAATAAAATAATATAATAATAAAATAATCAAAACGAATCGATTAATTAAATAAGACAAAACCGGGGCGTTACAGATACTCGGCCACAGCGGGGGATGAAAAGTATCACTGGTTCACGATAGCAATTTTGCCTTGCTTAGGAGAGATAGTCCCTGCGGGGAATAACCGTTGGTCGGGCTTAGGAGGTAAGAACTCTGCCGAGGGTATCAGATGGGAAAGTCGTATCTGATACAGCTGGTCCTTTATTCAGGCGCACTGGTTTAGAAGGAGTACTTTGATTCAGCACTTTGAAGCTCGATTACTTCTGGAGACGCAATCGATGTTCTTTCGATGTTCAACAGTCAAAAGAAATTGCCATCCTTATTTTAAAAGAAGAAAAAGTTTGAACAAGTAAATTCATTTTTGTTTCGTTTCAAGAATCGTTAATCATATTAAAATGTCGTTCTGTAAAGTTAAAACAAATAAGAATTGCAAACAAAAGCACAAGGGCTCAAATTTTATTGATAGGATAGAAATCAGCCAAACGCGTGATTCCATAGAGTATTTACAAAGTTAGAAAATGGTAATTTTAAGGGAAAATGGCTACATTGAAACATGACGACCGCTATCCTTCTACTAACTTTGAATTCCAGGCATCCTGAGCTTCTGTCGAAGATGACCTTGACTAGAGTTTTCTATGATGGATGGTGTAACCGCTGCTGGGGATTTGCCCCTGTTGGACGTAGTTACTTGCCATTAATCCCTAACTTTTTCCTGGATTATACTTTGGGATTTCCAATCCACCGGGATGATTTTTGATTCTATCTCTAATTTTTGCCTGGACCGCCCTTTCGGGTTTTGAATCCACCGAGACGTTTTTTTTAGTTTAGGCGAAGTATTTCTTGACTACATCAACATTTGTGGGATAGGCAAATTCCTCTCCGTCCATGGTTGTAAGTCTCAAGGCACCGCCTGAGAAAGCTTTCTTGACCACATAGGGGCCGTCATAATTCGGGGTCCATTTGCCCCGGGAATCAGTGAGAAATGATTGTATCTTTTTTAGCACGAGGTCTCTGTTATTTCGTTGATTTTGTGGTTGGCATTTATTTTGCTAAAACTATTCTAGCAGTAAGATGTTGAAACAAGATGTTCTAAGTTGCTGCATTCAACATGTCGAATGAAGATGTCCTATACTGGCTCATAGGACATCGCGGCTGAATTCAGTTTAAAAGGAGATTCTGTTGCTGTTAAATGTTACTGAATATTCTGTGAATATTTGGTTATCCTATGTGGCATCCAAAGTATTTTTGGATTATGTTTTTGTGTTGGTTTTCGGATTTTCAGTGCTTTCTAATTATGGAGACATATTAGGAAACTTTAGATTGAAGATCTATTTTGTTGGAGTTTATTTTGTAGATTTGTGAGCAGTCTCTTTGCTGCGTTTTTGAAGCCCAATCCAGTCCAGATTTAATGCTATATATTGACTGGTGTAAACCTAGTTTAGGTGTGGAACTTACGTGTGTTTTTGTTAGGGTTTTTGAGTGTTATTTGTGAGCCTAACTGGTATCATTCTGATAACAGTATAAGGACTGGTTTTTGTGTTGTAAGTTCTGTCAGTTACTCATAAGCTTTTAAGCATTGAGTTTCTTGTGTGTCAATTCTCACAAGCTTTGAAGTATTGAGAATTGTGTGTTTTGAAAGTGTGACTTTCGTTTTGTTACTTGTGTTAAAAGGAACCAATCACGGGTTGTGGTTATAGAGGGATTTGAGGAGGGCCTCATACCTAGGTGAGTCTTAGGTAGAAGTCATAGGAAGGGTAGTGATTAAGTGAGCAGATTATAACAGGGTTTGGTTATTGTATGATCTGTGAATTGATACTATCGTATATTGGTTTCGTCTCTGGCTTGGTAGCCCCCAGAGTAGGATTGTTGATCCGAACTGGGTAAATATATCACTGTGTACTTTACTTTCTGCACTGTTATTATTATTGTTATCTTGTTCATTGTGTTGGATATCAGTGTCTCAACATCTGTGTAGGACATCTGATATCTGTGCCAGAATTTCAATTGGCATAAAGAGCTTGCACCCTTGTTTGGTTCTGGGTGAGATTCAGGGAAGGTACTTTCTGGTACAATGGACAAGGATGGAGGATTTTTGAACAAACCACCTCTGCTTGATGGTTCCAACTATGACTATTGGAAACCAAGGATGATAACATTCATAAAATCCATGGATGATCAAGCATGGAAAGCTGTTATAAAAGGATAGGAACCCCAAAAGGTTAAAGATGGAAAAGGTACCCCTACTGATGTGGTGAAGGAAGCGGAAGACTGGGATGATGCAGACTACAAAGGGTCCGTGGGAAATTCCAAAGCCATGAATGCATTATTTAATGGTGTCAATAAGAATATTTTCAGGTTGATTGAACATTGCACCATTGCAAAAGAGGCGTGGGAGGTCTTGAAGGTTGCTCATGAAGGGACTTCAAAGGTGAAGATGTCAAAACTTCAGCTTCTCACTAGGAAGTTTGAGAGTTTGAAGATGAAAGAGGATGAGAGCATTCATGATTTTCACATGAACATTATTGAGATAGCTAATGCCTCAAGTGCCCTAGGTGAAAAGATGTCTGACAGTAAACTGGTCAGAAAAATCCTCAGATCTCTACCTAAGAGATTTGACATGAAAGTGACTGCTATAGAGGAAGCTCAGGATATATACAAGATGAAAGTGGATGAACTTGTGGGATCTCTTCAAACATTTGAATTAGGGATCAGTGAAAAGTCTGAAAAGAAGAAGAGCATAGCTTTTGTGTCAAATGCTGGTGACTCAGAAGATGAAGGTGATCTGGTCAGAGATGAAGGGGTGTCTAAAGATCTGGTATTACTTGGAAAACAATTTAACAAAGTGTTGAAAAGGATTGGCTGGAAGTCGAGAGCAAATGCTCAGAACAAGTCACTCGACATCAGTAAAAACCAGGATGGAGGCAGAAGGTCCAGAACTGAAGAAGACTCCAATCAAGGGAAGAGAGTTCAGTGTTTTGAATGTGAGGGATTTGGGCACATAAAGACTGAGTGTCCCACGTATATCAAAAGGCAGAAGAAGGGCTTATCTGTGTCTTGGTCAGAAGGAGAGTCTGAGAGTGATCTTGAAGAAGAATCAATAAAATTGGTGACAGCCTTGACCGGGATATGTAAGGCTGATGGAGAAACTACTTGTGAGTCCGACTCTGACAAAGAATCTTATATTGGAGAACTCACTAAGAAAGAAGTCTTCACTGGGTTCTCAGAGTTGTGTATCAAGAATGAAGAAAGGTGCCAGATAATATTAGAACAGAAGGTTCTGATAGCTCAATTAGAAGCTGAGAAGGAAGAACATCTATCAATCATTGCTGATCTGAAAGAGGAGGTTGTATGGCAAAAATCAAAACTTGACAATATGACCAAATCTATAAGAATGGTGAACAATGGTACCACGCAGCTGAATGAGATTCTTCAGACTGGGAAAGATGCTGGAAATGTGCAAGGCCTTGGTTTTAACAATCAAGCAGAGACCTACAAGAAGCCTGTATTAAAGTTTGTTCCTCAGAAAATAAAGCAAGAAGAGGGGATGTCAAATCACATGTTTCAACATCAGATGAAGCATCAGAAAAGAGTATGTAGTTCAAAGTATAAACCATGGAGATGCCATTTCTGTGGAAAGATTGGTCACTTAAAGTCATTTTGCTACAAGTTGCACGGCTATCCCAAAACTGCTCATCAACAAAATAAAGGACAGAGTTGGGCTAAAGTGAAGAGAAGATGGACTCCTAGAAATATGATGGCCGGTCTCATAGCACATACCTCTCTTAGAGCATTCGCAAGGGAAGATTGGTACTTTGACAGTGGTTGTTCAAGACACATGACTGGTGTGAAGAAATTCTTGTCAGATATCAAGCCTCACTCCACCAATTATGTCACTTTTGGGGATGGATCAAAAGATGAAATAAAAGGTGTTGGAAAGCTGGACTACAAAGGACAACCAAATTTGGATCGTGTTCTATTTGTCAAAGGGCTGACCTCAAATTTGATCAGTATAAGCCAACTGTGTGATGTAGGACTCAAAGTAAATTTCACAAAATCTGAATGTCTAGTAACCAATGAGAAAGATGAAGTTGTTATGAAGGGAACCAGGTCTAAGGATAACTGCTATCTGTGGAATCCTCAAGAATCGGAAAGTTTGTCTACGTGTTTAATGTTAAAGGAAGATGAAACCAAACTCTGGCATCAGAAATTGGGTCACTTACACTTGAAAAGGATGAAGAAAGTTATGTCAAGTGAAGCTGTTAGAGGTATTCTCAAGCTGAAGATTGATGAGGATAGAATATGCGGTGAATGTCAAGTTGGGAAGCAAACAAGGGTGTCACACAAGAGGCTTCAACATCTTACCACAACTTCTGGAACTGCTTCACATGGACTTAATGGGACATATGCAGGTTGAAAGTCTTGGTGGGAAGAAGTATGCCTATGTTGTCGTTGATGATTACTCCAGATTCACCTGGATAAGCTTTATTAGAGAAAAGTCTGAAGTATTTGCAGCCTTTAAAGAGTTGTGTCAAAGGATTCAACGGGAAAAGGATTGTGGTGTTGTTCGAATCAGAAGTGACCATGGGAAAGAATTCGAAAATAGCAGGTTTGAAGAGTTTTGCTTATCTGAAGGAATCACTCATGAATTCTCATCACCGATCACTCCTCAGCAGAATGGTGTGGTGGAACGCAAGAATAGGACTATACAAGAGTGTGCAAGGGTCATGATTCATGCCAAAAAACTTCCATATCATTTTTGGGCCGAAGCCATGAATACCGCTTGCTATATACACAATAGGGTGACTATCAGATCAGGTACTTCTGTCACTCTTTATGAGCTATGGAAAGGTAGAAAGCCAAATGTGAAGTATTTCCATGTGTTTGGGAGTAAGTGCTATATCTTGGCAGATCGTGAGCAGAGGCGAAAGATGGATCCTAAGAGCGAGGAAGGGATATTTTCGGGATACTCTACAAACATTAAAGCATATAGGGTATTTAATTCCAGAACTAAGGTGATGATGGAATCCATAAATGTGGTGGTTGATAACTCTAGGAAAGACGAAGATGTCCCAGATGATGTTGGAGCATGCCTTCCCATGAACAATGAAATCTCACAAGACATTGAGTCTGTAGAAAATAATGCTCATGAAACCGAAACTAGACCTGAGAATGAAGAGGTAGAGGATGCTAACAGGGGACCCTCTATAAGGATTCAGAAGGATCACCCTAAGGAATTGATTATTGGAAATCTGAATGAAGGTGTAAGAACCAGAACGAGGGAGGCTATGTCAAATGCATGCTTTGTTTCAAAGATTGAACCAAAGAATGTCAAAGAAGCATTGACAGATGAGTTCTGGATAAGTGCTATGCAAGATGAGCTTTGTCAATTCAAGAGGAATGAAGTCTGGGAACTGGTACCACGACCAGTAGGAACAAATGTGATTGGAACAAAATGGGTTTATAAGAATAAGTCTGATGAACAAGGAGTTGTTACCAGGAACAAACCCAGATTAGTTGCTCAAGGATACACACAGATTGAAGGAGTAGACTTCGATGAAACATTTGCTCTTGTGGCTCGATTGGAATCCATCAGATTGCTGCTAGGAGTGGCATGTTTGTTGAAATTCAGATTGTTTCAAATGGATGTCAAGAGTGCCTTTCTGAATGGCTATCTTAATGAGGAAGTCTATGTTGAGCAGCCTAAAGGGTTTGTGGATCCAAATTTTCCTGATCATGTATTCAAGCTAAAGAAGGCTTTGTATGGGTTGAAACAAGCTCCACGAGCTTGGTATGAAAGGCTGACTGAGTTCTTAGTCAACCATGGATACAGGAAGGGTGGTATTGATAAAACACTTTTTGTCAAGGGGAAGGATGAGAAACTAATGATTGCTCAGATTTATGTAGATGATATTGTGTTTGGTGGGATGTCGGATGAAATGGTCCAACATTTTGTCAACCAAATGCAGTCCGAATTTGAGATGAGCTTGGTAGGTGAATTGACCTACTTCCTTGGATTACAAGTTAAGCAGATGGAAGATTCGATTTTTATTTGTCAGAGCAAATATGCGAGGAACATTGTGAAGAAGTTTGGACTGGATAATGGCAAGCATAAGAGAACTCCTGGCCCTACTCACTTGAAGTTATCCAAAGATGAAAAGGGAGTGAATGTTGAACAAAGTTTATACAGAAGCATGATTGGAAGTCTGCTGTATCTTACAGCAAGTAGGCCAGACATAACCTTTGCTGTTGGCGTGTGTGAAAGATACCAAGCAGAACCCAAGGTCAGTCACATCAATCAAGTTAAGAGAATTCTTAAGTATGTGAGTGGTACATGTGATTATGGGTTGTTGTACTCCAATGACTCAAGTCCCATTTTAGTAGGATATTGTGATGCTGATTGGGCTGGAAGTGCTGATGATAGGAAGAGTACCTCTGGAGGATGTTTCTTTTTGGGAAATAATCTTATTTCATGGTTTAGTAAGAAGCAAAATTCTGTTTCTCTTTCTACTGATGAAGCTGAGTACATAGCACCTGGAAGTAGTTGTGCTCAACTGGTGTGGATGAAGCAAATGCTATCTGAGTATAATGTCACACAAGATGTCATGACATTATTTTGTGACAACCTGAGTGCTATTAATATTTCTAAAAATCCTATTCAACATAGCAGGACTAAGCGCATTGATATCAGGCATCACTTCATTAGAGAACTTGTGGAGGACAAAGTCATAACTCTTGAGCATGTGAGCACAGAAAATCAGCTTGCTGACATATTTACCAAGGCTCTGGATGCAGTTCAGTTTGAAAACCTGAGGAGCAGACTTGGGGTTTGCATTCATGACGAACTATAGCAATTAATGTTCCTTCCGGCTGCCAGATTGGAAAGATTAAAGGAGGTTCTGGTAGTGCAGTGTGTGCATGAGGTTATAAAGGGGAAAATGCTGAAGTTTGTACATGACACTTGGTCATGTGATGTGGTGTGCATCTACTCTCTGATGCTGTTTATTCTGGTCTATGATTTGATCATTTCTCAAATATTAATAACTGTTCTACTTGCCTTTGTCATATTTCTGGCTAAAAAGGGGGAGTAGTGTGCTTGTGTGTGTGTGCCTATGCTGTTGCTGCAGTTGAGGGGGAGAATGTGGAATGTTTGTGTTGCTGCAGTTGAGGGGGAGAATGTGGAATGTTTGTGTTGATGCAGTTGAGGGGGAGTTTTTTTTGCTGCTATGTGTGCTGTGTGTTAGTATTTCGCTGCTGTCTCTGATATGAATTTTTTGCTTGTGCTTCTTTGCAAGATTTTTGTGTGTGTGTAGTTTTAGCCAAAATAAGCCAAAGGGGGAGATTGTTATTTCGTTGATTTTGTGGTTGGCATTTATTTTGCTAAAACTATTCTAGCAGCAAGATGTTGAAACAAGATGTTCTAAGTTGCTGCATTCAACATGTCGAATGAAGATGTCCCATACTGGCTCATAGGACATCGCGTCTGAATTCAGTTTAAAAGGAGATTTTGTTGCTGTTAAATGTTACTGAATATTCTGTGAATATTTGGTTATCCTATGTGGCATCCAAAGTATTTTTGGATTGTGTTTTTGTGTTGGTTTTCGGATTTTCAGCGCTTTCTAATTATGGAGACATATTAGGAAACTTTAGATTGAAGACCTATTTTGTTGGAGTTTATTTTGCAGATTTGTGAGCAGTCTCTTTGCTGCGTTTTTGAAGCCCAATCCAGTCCAGATTTAATGCTATATATTGACTGGTGTAAACCTAGTTTAGGTGTGGAACTTACGTGTGTTTTTGTTAGGGTTTTCGAGTGTTATTTGTGAGCCTAACTGGTATCATTCTGATAACAGTATAAGGACTGGTTTTTGTGTTGTAAGTTCTGTCAGTTACTCATAAGCTTTTAAGCATTGAGTTTCTTGTGTGTCAATTCTCATAAGCTTTGAAGTATTGAGAATTGTGTGTTTTGAAAGTGTGACTTTCGTTTTGTTACTTGTGTGTAAGGAACCAATCACGGGTTGTGGTTGTAGAGGGATTTGAGGAGGGCCTCATACCTAGGTGAGTCTTAGGTAGAAGTCATAGGAAGGGTAGTGATTAAGTGAGCAGATTATAACAGGGTTTGGTTATTGTATGATCTGTGAATTGATACTATCGTATATTGGTTTCGTCCATGGCTTGGTAGCCCCCAGAGTAGGATTGTTGATCCGAACTGGGTAAACATATCACAGTGTACTTTACTTTCTGCACTGTTATTATTATTGTTATCTTGTTCATTGTGTTGGATATCAGTGTCTCAACATCTGTGTAGGACATCTGATATCTGTGCCTGAATTTCAGTCTCCTTTCCTGAAGACATAGGGTCGGACCTTTTTGTCAAACGCCTTCTTTATTCTTTGTTGATACAACTGACCATGGCATAGTGTCGTTATTCTCTTTTCTTCGATCAAATTTAGTTCGTCGTGTCGACTTTGACACCGTTTAGCTTCTATTGGCTTAGCTTCCATCAATACCCGGATTGATGGGATCTCTACTTCTATGGGAAGCACCGCCTCCGTGCCATATACTAGAGAGAAAGGGGTTGCCCCTGTTGAAGTGCGGACAGATGTTCGATAACCGTGGAGAGAAAAGAGTAGCATCTCGTGCCAATCTTTGTAGGTTACAACCATCTTCTGAACGATCTTCTTGATATTCTTGTTAGCCGCTTCTACTGCTCCGTTCATCTTGGGTCGGTAGGGAGATGAGTTATGGTGTTCAATCTTGAACTCAGCACACTACTCTTCCATCATCTTATTGTTCAAGTTAGATCCATTATCAGTAATGATCTGGCTCGGAACACCATAACGGCAGATGAGATTGTTTTTGATAAATTGGACCACCACTTGTCGGGTTACATTGGCGTATGACGCTGCTTCGACCCACTTGGTGAAGTAATCAATGGCTACCAGAATGAACCGATGTTCATTTGAAGCCTTGGGTTCGATCATGCCAATCATGTCGATTCCCCATATGGAAAAAAGGCCAAGGGGGGAGAGAGAACTTTGAGATGCGTTGGCGGTACATGGATTTTGTCAGAGTATATCTGACACTTGTGACACCTTCTCATGTACTTGAAGCAGTCAGATTCCATGGTCAACCAGTAGTACCCTGCTCTTAGAATTTTACTCGCCATTGTGTGTCCATTGTCATGAGTTCCAAAGGATCCTTAATGAATTTCCTTTATCAGTATGTTTGCTTCTGGTCTGTCTACACATCGGAGCAAGACCATGTCGAAATTTCTCTTATAGAGTGTATCACCGCTCAGAAAGAAGCTACCAGACAGCCTTCTGAGGGTCTTTCTGTCTTTCTAGGATGCCTCATGTGGGTAATCTTATTTCTGAAGGAAGCATTTGATATCATGATACTAAGTTTGTCGTCTATGACTGCTTCAATCGTGAAGATGTAAGCGGGCCGTTCAAGGTGCGTTATGTCGATCTTAGGTAAGTCATTCCATTGACCTACACTAATCATGGAAGAGAGAGTGGCTAATGCATCAACCATGTGATTCTCTTCACGAGGGATATGATGAAACTCGATTCGGTTGAAGAAGGGTATCAACCTTCTCGCATAATCTTTGTAGGGAATCAATCCTGATTGGTATGTGTTCCAATCTCCTTTGATCTGATTGATGACCAGAGCTGAGTCGCCATATACATCCAAGTTCTTGATCCTTAAGTCGATCGCTTCTTCGAGACCCATGATACAAGCTTCGTATTCGGCCTCGTTGTTTGTGCACTTGAATGTAAGTCTGTCAGTGAAAGGAATGTGGGTACCCTGAGGTGTTATGATGATTGCCCCAATTATGTTTCCATAATAATTGACGACTCCGTAAAAGATAAGTCCCCATTGGGAACCTAGTTCTGGCCCTTCACTGGGTAGCGGTTCATTGCAATCTTTCATCTTTAAATACATGACATCTTCGTCTGGGAAGTCAAACCCGATTGATTCCTGATCGTCAATCGGTTGATGAGCCAAATGATCGGCTAAAATACTTCCTTTGACGGCTTTCTGAGCGTGGTATTCGATGTCGTATTCTGATAACAACATCTGCCAACGGGCGATTCTTCCTGTGAGAGCAGGTTTTTCAAATACATACTTGATTGGATCCATTTCGGAGACCAACCACATAGTGTGACGAATCATGTACTGGCGAAGACGTTTGGCTGCCCAAGCCGGAGCACAACAAGTTTTCTCAAGCATAGTGTACCGAGTCTTGAAGTCGGTGAACTTCTTGCTCAGATAGTAAATGGCAGACTCTTTCCTTTTGGTTTCGTCTTGTTGGCCAAGTACACAGCCCATAGAGTCTTCCAAGATTGTTAAGTATATGATCAGTGGTCTTCCTTCCACTGGAGCAATAGAATCGGTGGATTCAATAGACATTCCTTGATACTGTCGAAGGCGGTTTGACAATCTTCTATCCAAATGCAGTCCTGGTTCTTTTTAAGTAATTTGAAAATCGGAGCGCATGTCGCGGTCATGAGGAATATGAATCTGGAGATGTAGTTCAACCGTCCCAGGAATCCTCTGACTTGTTTTTCAGCTTTCGGAGAAGGCATTTCTTGAATGGCCTTGACCTTGTCAGGATCAATCTCAATTCCTTTCTGGCTGACGATGAACCCTAAGAGTTTCCTTGATCGGACACCAAATGTGCACTTGTTGGGATTCAAGCGGAGTTTATACTTTCTCAACCGCTCGAATAGTTTTGACAGGTGGGTCACATACTCCTCCTGTGTTTTAGATTTGCCAATCATATCATCGACATATACCTAGATTTCCTTGTGTATCATGTCATGAAACAGAGTAGTCATGGCCCTTTGATAGGTTACCCCAGCGTTCTTCAAATCGAACGACATTACCTTGTAACAAAAGGTATCCCATGGGGTAATGAACGAAGTTTTCTCTATGTCTTTCGGCGCCATTTTTATCTGATTATAGTCCGAGAATCCATCCATGAAGGAGAAAACTTTGAACTTTGCTGTACTATCTACCAGCATGTCAATGTGTGGTAAAGGAAAGTCGTCCTTTGGACTAGCCTTGTTCAGATCTCTGTAGTCCACACACATTCTGACCTTTCCATCCTTTTTCGGAACGGGTACGATGTTGGCTAATCATTGAGGATATTCTGACGTGGCGAGGAAACCCGCGTCAATCTGTTTCTGTACTTCCTCCTTGATTTTGATGGCCATGTCTGGGTGAGTCCGTCTCAACCTTTGTTTTACTAGCGGATATTCTGACCTTAACGGTAGATGATGTTCCACGATGCTGGTATCCAATCCTGGCATGTCCTGATATGACCAATCGAATACATCGGAAAACTCTTTGAGAAGCTTTGTCAAACCCTCTTTGGCAGTTGGACTGAGCAACGCCCCAATCCTGACCTCTTTTCTCTCTTTTTTCGAACCCAAGTTTACCGTTTCCAACGACTCTTTGTGAGGTTCGATGGACCTTTCCTCCTGTTTGATTAGTCGGGAGATCTCTTCTAGAATTTCGTTGTCAACTTCTTCTTCAACCCCAAATACCGGGAATTCAAAGTTGGGAGAAGGCATCAGATCGTATGTTTCAACGGGGTTTAAGACAAGCAAGTTGCATGACGTGTTGATTTGTTTTAGAAGAGATAGAGAGAATGCAATAGTGTGTGCAGTGTTTTTTTTAAAACTGCTTGTTTTTTATTATTGAATTGTTTTTTAGGATTACCATTCTCTGGAAAAACGACAAGAGAAAACACCAATTAATGCATAAATTACAGAACGACGTTATTTTATTTATGAATGAGTTGATTCTTGAAACTACAGCCCTATAAAACAAAAACTCTATCACTTTGGGCGAAGCGAAGAGGGATATTTACAGAAAGTGAGCCCTATAAAAACATCCGTTTCACCTGGGCAGGGTGAAAGGTTAAAGACGACAATTACTTTGACTTATGAATAATCTTCGGAACACCGACAGCAACCCATTGGCAGCGAACTCCTCTGTGAATCACAAAGTCTGGTACCTTCCTTGATTTGTCTTCAGAAATAACGCTAATTTCTGGTGGAGTAGGATCATTGGAATCTGTCTCCCAGTCAGAGTTGTCGTAGGAGGATTCCTCTGTTGTATTTTGCATAGTATTCGTGCTCTCAGGTAAATCTCCCCATCCAGTTGGCTGGATATCTTCGAGCCTGATACGAGAGCTCTCAAGAGCAGTGTACTTGACCATATAGTCGTATTTTCTACTTGGTTGTCCTAAGGTGTCCCACACTTCTTTGGAACTGGAGGAGTCATCTCTCTCGATGACGTTGACCTCAAGAAAAGCATAGTTGATGAATTCTAGTCCGGCAAGCTTTGCCAATTCATCGTCGTACTGGATATTTTATGAACGACCTGAGTGTTGATCCCATGACATGGTGGGGACACCAGTATTCTTTTCAATGATGCTCAGCTGATTTTCATTGTTCGACTGATTTTCTTGCCCTGAGTTTCCTGGGTACGGCTGCCAGATAGGCAGGCCATCCATTGGGCCATAATAGCGGTGGTCAAAGTTGTCTTTCATTAGAGTGTCCTCCTCTAATGAGTTTGGTGGAGCACGACATCCTTCCGGATCACAATCTCCGTTTATCATCCTGACATCTGACCTGGGTATAAATCTCGGACTCTGTGCGGGATAGCAAAATGGCATAGGCACCTCTTCCTGAGACATATAACCGTCCTCGTTAAGATAGGACTTCCACTCTTCATCTGTATCAGAGGGATCTTCCTAGTTGATGGTATGTACTTCTTGAGAAACTGGGTGAAGGAAACCTCCAATGCGGAAGACTTTCATCATTAATAGTTGTCTGGGTACAGGTTGCAGAAAAACCAAGACCCTTCTTTGTTTTGTTATCGGTAGGAATGACAAGTTGTCCCCATCCTTTTGTATTATTATTTCTGATCACTTCAAGAGCATCTCTGTATGAGGAAATCGAGGTTCCTTTCTTTGATTGATTCTCGTTGCTCACCGAAAGTGCTTGGAACTGAGTTCCAACAACCTCCTCGGGTTCTACACAAGTATATAATGACAAGTTACTCACGAGCAAGGCTTGTTCTCCACAGACCGTGACGAGTTGATCGTTCTTGACGAACTTCAGTTTCTGGTGCAGCGTCGAAGTGACTGCCCCAGCTTGGTGTATCCAAGGTCTTCCTAATAAACAGCTGTATGCTGCCCGGACGTCCATGACCTGGAAAGTCATTAGGAAAGTGTGAGGACCGATAGTTATGGGAAGGTCGACTTCGCTGATAACTGCTTTCCGAGATCCGTCAAATGCTTTGACGATGACCTCACTGGCCCTCATCGGGGATCCTTTGAATAATAGTCGCATTAAAGTGGACTTTGGCATAACGTTAATGGCCGATCCTGTGTCTACCAGTACGCTAGCTAAAGCATCATCCTGGCAGTTAACTGTGATATTGAGCGACATGTTGTGACTTTTTCCCTCTTCTGGCAAATCTTCATCACTGAATCCTAAGTTGTTGCAGGAAGTGATGTTAGAGATGATACTATCGAACTGTCGTATTGACACATCCTATTCCACAAAGGCCTGCTCTAAGACTTTCTGTAGAGACTCTCTGTGGGCTTCGGAACTGAGTAAAAGTGATAGCACAGAGATCTTTGAAGGAGTCTGTAATAGTTGATCAACAATGTTGTATTCACTCCTTTGGATGAGCTTCAGCATCTCATCATTGTTTTTTGGAAGTTCGGGATCACTGGACTGACCGACCGGTGGATTGGGAGCTTCCGTCTGAAGTTCCTTTTCTTTGTTAGGTTCTCTAACTCCTCAGTTAAAGATTCGACCGCTCCGTGTTACTCGACTGATGTCTACAATATTTACGACGGAGGGTAATGGAATTTCCTTTCCATTCTCAATTATTGTTGCACCGTATTTGTAAGGGATCACCTTAGATGTTTCATACAATAACGGTCCAGGTAGGTAGATAACTGCAGGAGCCTTCTGATTTTTCTGACTGTCGTAAGTAACTTCAATCAGTTCTTGGCTAAGAACCTTTGATTCGTCCAGTAGAGGGATGATGGCACAAACATCCTTGGTCCTCTCAGGATCAGAGATTACAACCATATCTTTGATTTGATCAGCGAAGTAGTCTGGCGTCCAGTCAACGGATCCCAAAGCTGGGTATGGGTGAATCTCTTTGCGGTCCATATGACCTTGAAGGGCTACTCGTACGAGGTAACATCCTTGGTTATTTTCCGAGCAGACTCTACAGCGTTCATAGTTATGTGGTGGCACCTGGCCAGGTCCGCTTTGAATACAGTGTAACCTCATTAGGTCTGTTTCCATTGATCTAGCATCCTGACTTTGAAGCCTAGTAGGGTTCCCATCGATCATATTGACTTGTTGTGTGTCTTCGTCCATATAGATCGGAAGCCACCAGTGGTTCAACAAGTGTTGTAAAGTTCTTTGAACGAGAGCACATCCTTGGTCACTCTCACAACATCTTTTACAGTTCTGATAATTATACGAAGCCAGAAAACCAAGCTGGACTTGCGTAGCGTGTAATTCCACCAAGCTGGTATTCATCAAGCGAATATCAAAGATTTGAATCATGTTGATCTGATAAAGATTTTTATCATGGTAGTCCTGGATCCACCCAAGATCCAGCTGACGCTGGAGGGCCTCTTGTTCAAAAGAGCATCCCTGATTATTTACCGAGAAAATCAGACAGGAATCATAATCGTGTCGTGGCAGATCATGATACTGGCTTTGCCTTGAGTGCATTGCCACCAGGTTGACATTCATCGCACGGATGTCGTGGCTCTGAATGATGTTGGAATTCGTTCAAGTCATGTTGACCCCACGAATTCGGTGCTCTTGGATCCGTCCGAGATCCAATTGTTCCTGTAGAGCTGATTGCACCAGAGAACATCCTTGATTGTTCTTAGAGCAGATATCACACTGGTGATAATTATGAGGTGGTATATGCCCATACCTGCTCTGTCTGCGATGTATCTTGACCAGATTGGTCCTCAATAAGAGTACATCATGAATTTGATAGTTGTCGTTAGACTCTCCCTCTACCAAATTGACTGCAGCTTTTTCGTGTTGAGGCAACGGGTTCGTGAGAACATTTGGATCCGTATCTTTGAAAGATAAGATCCCGCTCATAACAACCTTTTATACGTCGGATTTGAAACTGAGACAGTTTTCTATGTTATGCCCTGGTCCTCCTTGATGGTAAGGACAAGTCTGATCCGCCTTGAACCAAAATGGCAGATTTTCTGGTACTGTAAGAGGAGACTTGGTTTGGACATGCCCCTTGACCAGTAGTAACAGAAGCAGTTCTGTGTACAACATTGGTATAGGGTCGAACCCTGGTGGTCGTGTTGTACGGTTGGTGTTGTACGGAGGACGAGCCTGCTGAAGGGGCTGTTGTGTCCTTTGCTGATATTGCTGTTGATTAGGTTGGTTCTGCGCAACCTGAGGTTGATACGTAGAAACAGGCGCATGGTTAATAGCAGGAGTTACAGCTGCTACTGGTTGGTAACGTCGCCTTTGCTTTCCGTGAGAGATATTCCCAATATCCTGCTCTTTTTTCTTAGGGAGAGAACTACCGTATCTTTTTGTATTACTTGATGATCCAGCGTCTTTAACTAAATGTCCTTCTCGGACGGCTTCCTCAAGACGAACTCCCATGCCCACCATCTCGGTGAAGTCACTGGGCGCACTGGCAACCATTCGGTCATAGTAAAATGAGCTCAAGGTTTTCAAGAAGATCTTTGTCATCTCTTTTTCCTCAAAAGGTGGACAAATCTGGGCGGCGATTTCATGCCATCTCTGAGCGTACTCTTTAAAGGTTTCCTTGTCCTTTTGTGACATCGATCTGAGTTGATCTCTGTTTGGTGCCATTTCCAGGTTATACTTATACTGCTGAACGAAGGCAGCACCAAGATCTCTGAAAGTAGCGATCTTAGTGCGGTTTAAACCCATGTACCATTTGAGTCCGGCACTAGTTAAACTATCCTGAAAGTAGTGAATCAGTAGCTCCTGGTTCTTTATCTGAGCTGACATTCGCCGAGCGTACATCACTAAATGAATTTGAGGGCAAGAGTTACCCTTGTACTTTTCAAAATCAGGCACTTGGAACTTGTGCGGAACTTTCACATTGGGGACCAAACAAATGTCTACGGCGCCTTTTCCAAATAGGTCCTGACCGCGAATGGCTTGTAGTTCTTTCTGCATCTCCAGGAACTGTTCCTAGAACTCATTCATTCTGTCGAACATACTTTCGTTTCCACCATAAGGTATATGTGGAATCTGTCTTTCTGGGACAGTGTACACCACGGGCGGTGGTATAGTCATCATGGCAGAGACTCTTGGTGTCTCCCGAAGTTTGTAACCTTCAGGAGTTGTTGTCATGCCCCTGGCATCCTCGCTTTCCCGAAGTTTGTAACCTTCAGGCCCAGCGGCTCCTGCTGCGTTTTCCAGATCTTCCATGATCGGCGGTATATATCCTTCTGGGATATAGTTGAGTGGCATGCCCCAGGGACGATCTTTCGGCATTTTGTACCTAGGATCATACTTCTCCACTATGGGCGTTGATGTGGTATCTGAGATCACAATCCTTTGTTGTTGCATATGAGCCTCTGCTAGAGCTTGTATGCTGTCATGAAGCTTTCTCAGATCTTCTTTCAGAGTGTCGATCTCTTCTCTTAATTCTCTGTTCTCTTCCTCAAGATCATCCATTTTCTTTTGTCGATTGGCTCGAGTATTGTACGAATGAGACAGTTTGACTCTAGAACCGAGACACAAACGTGAGATTCGTAAGGAAGAAAAATGTGTTTATGCGAGAATGATGAATGATATGCAATGATTATATTAATTATTTTTTTGTTTAATCAAAGTAAACTTCGACAATTGCAAATTTCAAACAGTGGAGAAACCCCGTTTTATTGACTTCAAAGATTGCGGAAATGGAAATACAGTAGATTACAAAGTGCTGAAAAAGGAAATGTCTAAACTAAAAGGTCCTGAGTCCTCTATGAAGAGAACTCAGGTGCTGGTTCTGGTGCTTTCCTTTTCTTTGACCGGGGCTCTTCAGCCGTTGTTGGGTCGTCATTCCTTTGCCAAGTGAAAGGAGCGAGCAAGTCCCTCTTGTCATCCTGATTCTCTACGACATGTTGCTCTAAAATCTCAATCAGGGCATCCTTTTATTTCAATAGTTGCTGTAGTTTCTTACACTCTACATTGAGAATACGGTACTTGTTCCTCCAAGACCTCCTCTCCTGTTGAACTTTGTTGAGAGTAACTTGAAGTTTTTCCGTGTCGGATATGAAATAAAGGATAGAGTCCCTTAACGGAAGAATTTCCTGACGAGGGTAAGGTATCCTCAGCTTGAGAGGTCTAGTTTGTACCCAGTGGAGATAAGGCTCCACCGAGACACAGTCTGGTTTTCCTAGAGACTCTCTTCCTTTCCTATGAATGTGTTTCCAAGCATGCACTATTTCTGTCTTTAGTGCCCTGTCATTTTCTCCTTCCTTGAAGAAAAGACCTTCCAGATGAGCACTCCGCGGGACATGCCTCATTGGGTATCCGAATTGACGACGAACTAATACCGGATGATAATTGATTCCTCCCTTAGTTACTATAAGGGGTACATTTGGGAAATTTCCACAACAGTCAATGATTCTGATCCCGTCATAGATTCGATTGTACCAATCGATGTCAGAGTTGGTAAGAGACATGATTCTCTGCGACCAACGTAAAGTATTCTTTTGATCTCAAAATGCAGCAGACTTGGGAAAATGGGAAATGAACCATTTGTACAGCAAGGGTACACAACACGTGATCATTCCTCCACTGTATAGATTCCTTAAGTGTACCGAATGATATGCATCTGCGAGTAAGATCAGTACAAGATTGCCAATCAGACATATCTTAATGGCATTGATATCTACAAAGTTATTAATGTTGGGAAAAAAAAAACCTGTAGGTGAGCAAAACAAAGATGCTCTAGAAAGCGGCCAAGTTCCCTATACTTGCAAAGTACAAGGCTTTCTTTATCAAGAATTGGGCTGGCAAACCTTGGATGCCACCCTTAGTGGTCACGTGAGTCCTGACTTCTGACTCGTCCAAATAAATTGCTCTTACAATGGTTTAATCTTTTGGAATTTATTCCAGTCCAGAAAAGGGAGCTTGATCATTGATATGTAGATCAGTCAGGTGAGAATACTCCTCAAGTGTTGGTGCTAGCTGATAATCCGGGAGTGTGAAACAGTGATAAACTGGATCGTAGAATTGAATGAACATCGACAGGATTCCTTCAATTACATGGACCCTTAATAGAGACACCAGTCCTCCATACTTGGCTCTGAAAGCCTCAGGGTTGGTGATCATCCTCACCAAACCTCTAAAATCCTTTAACTTTGGAACCTTGAAGGTATACTTGTGAGTTTTTCTTCTACCGAAATCCATAACGCAATCTCTTTATCTGACATTTGCAATCATTGTCTTAGTTTAATTTGAAAAAGAGAGACTAGAAGAGAAGACTTTTCTTTTTTGATGTTTTTTAAATGAATGTATGAATGCAGCACACAAAAAACATAGAAAAAATATGGGGTCAAAGGGTCGTTGTCATGAAGTCAAGGCTCTACCCCCCCCCCCAAAGGTTTATACTGGTGATTGTTTGTACCTTTCCGCAAAATCATTGATCCCTCTTGGGATAACAACATCAAGCGGATCGCCAACGAGCTGATGTATCCTAGAGTGATCTCAAATGAGGGTAGTATCGTGTGACAACTATTTCCGATAGCTTCCGCACTACAAAATGGTTTCAGTCTACTAAAAACCTCAGCTTCTCAGATAACCCAGTCGACCACACTAATTTCAACAACCGAAGTCGTATAGGTAATGTATCTACAAAGGGAGTCTCCACTGAGTTTGATGGTCGACCGAGGACTCTTAACTGGGATTCACTCCCCGTAAGATTACCCGTATAATGCCATCACCTATCTTAGGTGTATACTCAATCTTTCCACATGCGGCATCACACGCATTCCCATTAGCAGAAAAATAAACACAAATATCAATTAGGAAAAGCAGTAATATATATTTGTCTTAATCATCCTAGACCTCTAGTCTTATGATCCTATACAGACAATGACTCCCCAGCAGAGCCGTCATTTCTGTGACACTTGGTGAACTTAAGGACTTCACCTTAAAATGGGGACGACAAGACCTTACCTTGCTTCCCACTGTGGTCGCCACTTTTCTATGGCGTTTTCTAAACTTAAGGTTTCTACCGAAGATTGTAAGAAAGAGAACTGGGCCCCACGGTGGTCGCCATTTTTTCTGTAGCGCAATTTTTGTGGTCTTGAAGCACTATCGTTCGGGTACTACAATTCGATTCATTTTTTATCATATTGAGCTGATTAAGGAAGGGAAATAGATGTCTCCAATTAACCCTGCTTGCAAACTGAGGTTAAACAGTCAAAACTGTTGGTTTACAGATGCTATTAAGATGTGGGCCCCTCTTCGGTTATTTTGTTAAGAATAGAATGTCTGGGCTATTTGCGAGGTTTTTGGTAAGATGTTAGGATATGGTGCTTTTGGGTTGATATCTGAAGGTACTGGATTTTGGGTTTTTGATTAGTTTGCTCGCTAAGATTTTACAATCTTATGCCTACGTATTCCCGTTTAACGAAATAGGGAAATCAGAGCGATCGTAGTTCCTCCTATTCTATGGGAGGAAAAAGGTCGTTTTGGTGTCGTGTTCAATGCCCAAGACATGAAGCTAAAGGTGATTTGTATCTTGTTCAAAGCCCAAGATGTGAAGCTAAAGGGTTTTGGGTGAGAGAGAATTTGTCATCTCTAAAGAGGAGTTGTTGATGTTTGTATGCTGTGAGCAAGGCACAGATTTGATGCTAAAAGGTTGATTGACTCAACCGAGGTTTTCCTTAAACAAAGCCTAAGAGGAGGTGATTGGCCTAACAACAGGGTGCTAACAAGTGACTGACTCAACAAGAGAGTGCTTTTTATATGTCTTGTACGAAGCCCAAGACGGAGGCTAAAAGGTTTGACTCAACAAGAAAGTCTTATATCTGTCTTATATGAAGCCTAAGACGTAGGCTAAAAAGGTTTGACTAAACAAGAGAGTCTTTTATACTCAATAAGAGAGTGTTTTAATATCTCGTACGAAGCCCGAGATAGAGGCTAAAAGGGATTTGAATCAACAAGAGAGTCTTTTATACTCAACAAGAGAGTGTTTTAGTATCTCGTACGAAGCCCGAGACAGTGGCTAAAAGGGAAGTGACTCAACAAGAGAGTCTTTTATACTCAACAAGAAAGTGATTTTGGTATCTCGTACGAAGCCCGAGATGGAGGATAAAGAGAGACTGACTCAACAAGAGAGTCTGAAAAGGTTAACTCCCCTGGGGAGAGTCATTTCTACAAAGCCCAAGAGGAGGCTACCTTACTGCCGTGGATTTTGGAGATCAGGAAGCGAGTCCAAGTATAGGGAACTCTCATGAGAGAGACCGGGTTTCTGCCTATGTTTGAAGGGAATTTGAGAATGTCTTTGAGACTCAAGGGTCTTAGACTGTCCAAGTCTAGAGTTTCATCTTTTGTACAATGCCCAAGAGGAGGCACGGGTATTAAGGGATGGGTATCAACTCCACAACGGCCAGAGTTTTGACACTGGAAAGACCGCTCTAGCAAAGGATGACTTAGTTCTGTCTTATACCTTCAAGAGGTTGTCAGGGTCCTTGTATTAAGCCCAAGAGAAGGCATGAGAACTTCTAAGAAGCCGAAGGGTCCTTGTACAATGCCCAAGAGGAGGCGGGGATGCTTTTAGGAAGCCTGTGGGTCCCCAAACCAAGAGAAGTTCAAGACATGCTATTCACCGAGAATAGATCAAGCCAGGAAGGTTCCTGAATTTGGAAGAAACTCAAGAGATGCTATTCACGGAGAATAGATCAACTCTGGGCAATGGAGTTTCTTTGACAATTTCTAAGAGTGACAGTCTGAGAAAAGGTTCACCGAGAATACTGCCTTTCTCTTTGTTCCATATTGTTTAACCCCAAGAAAAAGGAAGACTGTATCTGGTAATCCTATGGGGGATCAAGTTTTGACTGTATTTAAGAGTGACCAACAAGGCTTTACCTAGTGCTAGACGTAGTTGACGGGGAGAACTCTAAATAACTATACTAGTATTACACAGTTGATATTTGACAAGTATATAAAAAGGATGTGAAAGAAGACTTACAGTGAAGCAACCCCACAATACAGTTATATATGAAAGCGATAAATGAAAGCGGATAAACACTTACCCGTTGTAGAGCTTCCATGCTGTTTTGTTAGTTGTTCAACAAAAAAACCTTTGATAAAAATATTATATTCAAAATTAAAGGATAAAGTGCTTTGAAAAGTTTGTTGGGGCTTACAGCTCAAGGAGAGGCCCAAGTTTTAACGATGATCGCACCGCTGTTTTGAAAACTGTACAGAGGAACTTATACAATATGTGAGGCCCACAAAGTTTTTATGTATAAGGGGGTTGGGTCTTACACTCTCTTAGAGGCCCAAAGTGTTTAAAGAAAGGAAATGGGGCTTATAACACGAGGGTAGGCCCAAAGTGTTTTTCCGTTTTGAAATGGCGATCGCGCCGAGATTTTTGAAAACGTAGTGGGTCTTATACAATGACTGAGGCCCAAAAAGGTTTTAGTTCAAAAAAGGGGATTGGGTCTTACACTCTATTAGAGGCCCAAAGTTTTGTTTTAAAAGGCGACGATGGCACCGTGATTTTGAAAATACAACGGGACTTATACAACGTCTGAGGCCCAAAAAAATGGTTTGTATTTACAAAGGGTTGGGTCTTACACTCTACTAGGAGGCCCAAAGTTTTGAAAATGATTGATGAGGGTTGAAATAAAAGAAACCCTAATTTTGTTTTCCTTAAAAAGTAAATAATTAAAGAAAATCAATAAAAATGATAAAAATACCAAATGAGTTTGAATAAACCACTTGTGATTTTTGTTTAAGGTTTGAAAAATGAGGTTTTAATCACAAGATGAATTAAAACTCATTTGGTTTTGATTTTCAAGGTAAATATTCACTTTAAAAATGTTTAAAAATAATTAAAAATGAATTTATTCATAAAAATACTAATTATATTAAATAAATAATATAAACTTGATTTTTTTGTGGAATAAAATATTTCGACATTTTTGTGATTTTTTGCAAAAAGAACCAATAAAAAATAATTAATATTGAGGGAGTTATTAATTTTTCAAATCATTAAAAATAATAAGAAAAATAATAAAATATGAAAAAGTGGTAAAAAAGAGGATCTGGGGCGAGGGGGATTCGAACCCCAGACCTCTTGTGTGCAGCATGCGCGCCTTACCACTGGGGTGGTGATACATCCGTGTATTAAAACACAACCACAAATATACAAGGCTTGCCTTGTTTTTTGGCTTGGCCCAAGGCAAGGCAAGGCAAGATTTTGGTCAGAAACGTGAAGGCCATAACTTTCTCATTTCTCCATGGATGGAGACAAAATCTATATGCATCTGGCCTAGAATTTCACAAGGAATCCAATGGTGGTGGTGGTTTTTTCAGAAAACAAATCCTCCTCAAAACCCGATAGTGATTTTGAAATAGGCCATATTTTGCATTTTCTGTGCTACCTCTTGGCACAGGCATGAATTACATGATAAATTGGTTCAAACACAACACATATAACATGTATAAGATGTGCATGATCAGTGGACCTCAAAGCAAGGCATATTTTAAAGAGTTCAAGTTGTGATGCTTACCTCCCTTGGAGCTTTTTGGGCAATCTGCCAAGTGCTTTGTTCCAGAAATGTTTTGATGCTTTGAACAATCTCAAATGACCCCTTAGAAGCTTTTAGGATGATTGGAATCAGCTGGAAACCTCAGGAATGGAAACTGGCCCTTTCTTGCAAAAGGGGCAAAAGTGGCCAAAATAGCAACTCTCTCAAATGGTGTTCTAGATGTGGGGAACCATTTGGGACAGTTCAAGGATGATATTTGGAGTGTGTTTGAGGTTTTATCTGGTTTGGAAAGTGACTGAATCAAGACATGGCTTGAAAAATGCAAAAAGGCCCTATTTTGAGGTTTTGAGAGGGGACTTTGTGATTTTGGTGTTACAAGTCACTTGTGAGAGTTTGGATCACTTCTATATGATGTTTATGAGGTGTGTGTGTGTGATTGGTTTGGTTGGAATTGCTCTCAAGCTCAAAACCCGATAGTGACTTGCTTTAGAAGGCAAGTTTGGAAGTGAGAATGTGATTTTGAGGAAAGCATCTATTTGATGGCTTTGGTGTACCCAAACTGATCACAAATGAGCTCTATTTATAGTATAGCAAGTTTGTTTTAGCTGCAATAGTGAATGACAACTACAGCAGAGGTTTGGCCAATGGTTGCATTTTGGAATCTCTAGTCTTCTCTAGCCATTGACTAGAGGTTAGGGCACAGGCTACTGGTTCCCTTGGTCTTGGATATGTCTTGACCGAATTCAGTTGGAAATGGCTCAGTCCATGCCAACTTGGTGCATCCATTGAATGCTCCAAAACAAAATTGGATTCTTGTCCCCTCTTTAGAGATTTCTAGGTTTGGCATGCTATTTTTGGTTCCAAGGACTTCGGAGGCTGATGGATCAGTGTTTGTCCCTCCTTGGTCTCCCCTGAGGTGTTCATATGGATAAACTTGTTGGTTATTTGCAAAAATTGGGCAAATCGAGCAAAATGCACAAATCTGCCTTGCCATGACAGTTTGCAGCAAGACACATTGGCATGGTTATATCTCATGGCCCAAGTGGATTTTCATGGGGTTCTTGGCCATTTTTGGAAAGCTCTCATATGATACAACATATGTGTGATCATAGTTTGTTTTGATACCTTTTGGATCCAAGTGAAAAATTCCCCTACATTTGGGAAAAAGACAAGGCAGATTCTGACTTAGTGAAAATTTCACTAAGCGTTGGAAAAAAAGTGACATTTTCACTTTTTGTGATTTTGGCCATTCCATAACTTGAAATCCATGAGGAATTGGAATGAGGTGTAGTTGACACTTTTAAAGTATGCCATGAGAGCTACAAATCCATCTTTGGATCAACCCAAATGGTTGCTTGGATCTCAAGTTATGATCCTTGGAAGTTGGTACCCTAGCCACTTTGTTCCATAACTTAGAAAATTTCTAAGTTTTTTATGGTTACCCCTTTTACAAGTTATCCCACTTTTCTTGATTTTTCTTGATGAATGATGATTCCAATCACACATTAACATCATTTTAGGGTCAAAGAACCCTAATTGTGAAAAATCTCAAAAAGTCAAAGTTGACTTTTGTGCACAGTTGACTTTTTGTCAGATGAATTCCAAACTGTGTGATCCTCTATGAAATTAAGTCCTTGACCTAAATTAAACTTGATGGATTGATTTCATAGGTGTTATAGGGTGCATTAAATCATGTCCCAAGGTTTGGGAGCATGCCTGGGTCAAAAGTCAAAGGCACAGTTGACTTTTTCTGCGAAACCCTAACTGTGGTTCTGATGAACTTGAAACTTGGGAATCAAGCTTCTTGGATCAATCCATTGTTGCGAATGGATCAATGTGGTTTATTAGAGACCCTCAAATCATGTCTTGAGGTCTTGGCTCATGATTTGTCCCAAAAGTCAACTTAGGGGCGAATTAGGTCAAGAAACCCTAATTCCTGATTTTTGATGAATGCATCCCCTGAGGCTAAATTGGTTATGCTTTGAAGCATTGGCTCATTCCTAGAGGAAAATTTCCATATGGAGGCCCTGGTCGACCAAACCTTAATTTGGTGACACTGGCGATCTTGAGGCTTGATCCACTTAGAATGCTGCAACCTTGTGCTTGATTATTGCTGTGGGAGTCCTCTTGATTCATTATGGAGGTTTGAGAGGTTAAACAAGTTGAAGATCATGTCATTCCTTGATTGAACCTTTGTTTAAGAGCTCTGAGAGGGCTTGAAACCCTAATTTTTGATAGTAGTGAATGCTCACCCATCTTTGGGGAGACTGATGAGGTATGATGGTTTACCCATATTGGGATGATGATTTACCCAATGATGGGAAATCTTAGTGGTCAAAATTTGGGGTATGACAGAAGGTTACAAACTTCAGGGCACTGAAGCACCAATAATCACCATTGTAATATCTATACCACATCCAGTGGTACACATTGTCCCGGAAGGGCAGATTCCACAAGTAATTTTTGGTGGAAACGAAGACATGTACGAAAGCATGAATGAGTTCCAGGAAGAATTCTTGGAAATGCAGAAAGAACTGTATGCCATTCGCGGTCAAGACTTATTCGGAAAGGACGCCGCAGTCCTTTGTCTGGTCCCTAATGTAAAGATCCCGCACAAATTCAAGGTGCCTGAATTTGAAAAATACAAAGGCAACTCTTGCCCTCAAAGTCATTTAGAGATGTATGCTCGAAAAATGTCAACTCAGACAGAAAATCAACAACTACTGATCCATTATTTCCTAGACGGTTTAACCGGTGCCATACTCAAATGGTACATGGGTTTAAACCGCACCAAGATCAGTACTTTCAGAGATCTCGGCGCTGCCTTAGTTCATCAGTATAAATACAATTTTGACATGGCACCGGATAGAAATCAGCTCAGAGTAATGTCACAGAAGGACAAAGAAACTTTCAAAGAATATGCTCAGAGTTGGCGTGAAATTGCCGCCCAGATCTATCCCCCTCTTGAGGAAAAGGAGATGACCAAGATTTTCCTGAAAACCTTAAGCTCGTTCTATTACGACTGAATGGTCGCCACTGCGCCCAGTGACTTCACTCAAATGGTGAACATGGGAGTACGCCTTGAAGAAGCAGTCTGAGAAGGAGGATTAGTCAAAGATGCAGAGCCATCTAGCAGTACCAAAAGATACGGTAGTGCTTTCCAAAAGAAGAAAGAGCAAGATATTAGTAATATCTCTCTGGGAATGCAAAGGCGAAGCTATTAACCAATTACGGCGATAACTCCCGCTATCAACCCTGCGCCAGCTCCAATGTATCAACCTCAGGTTGCTCAGAGCCAACCAAGTCAACAACAGTATCAACAAAGGACACAACAGCCTCTTCAGCAAGCTCGTCCACAGTACAACAATAACAATCGTATGACATGACCATCAGGGTTTGACCCTATACCGATGTTATACGCAGAGTTATTTCCACTCTTACTAGCCAAGGGGTACGTCCAAACAAGGACTCCTCTTACAATACCGGAAAATCCACCTTTTTGGTTCAAAGCGGATCAAACTTGCCCTTACCATCAAGGAGGATCGGGGCACAACATTGAGAACTGTCTCAGCTTCAAGTCTGATGTACAGAAGCTTGTTAGGAACGGGATTTTATCTTTCAAAGATACCAATCCAAATGTTTAGACGAACCCATTGCCACAACATGAGAAGACTGCAGTAAATTTAATAAAGGAAGAATTTAGCCGCAGTTATCAAATTCATGATATACTCCTATTAGGAACCAATCTAATAAGGATGCATTGCAAACATAGCGGGTACGGTCATGTACCGCCTCACAATTATCACCAGTGTGATATCTTCTCAAAGAATAATCAGGGGTGTTCCGTAGTGCAATCATCTCTACAAGAACAGATGGATCTGGGCTGGATTCAACATCACCGAATCCGTGAAGTCAACATGGCCCATGCACATCCCAACATTGTTCAGAACTGCAACATTCTTGCGATGAACGTTAATTTGGTGGCGATGCATTCAAGGTAAAGTCAATACCATAATCTACCACGGCACGATTACAACACCTGTCCGATCTGCTCAACAAGCAATCAGGGATGCTCTTTTGTACATGAGGCCCTCCAACGTCAGATGGATCTCGGATGAATCCAAGACCACCATGAGAGAAATAACCATCAAGTCAATATGGTTCAGATCTTTGACATACGCTTGATGAATACCAGTCTGGTAGAATTACACGCTAAGCAAGTCAGGCTCGGTTTTCTAGCTTCACATGATTATCAAGACTGTGAAAAATGTCGTGAAGATGACCAAGGGTGTGCACTTGTCCAAAGAACACTTCAACACTAGTTGGACCACTGGTGGCTTCTAATATACTTGGATGAAGCTACACAACAGATTAGTATGAATGACGGGAATCCTGGTAGGCATCAAAATCAGGATGTCCACTTGATGGAAACAGATCTAGTAAAGATGCACTGCATATAAAGCGGGCGTGGCCGGGTGCCACCGCACAACTATGAGCGCTGTAGAGTTTGTTCAAAGAATAACCAAGGATGCTACCTCGTACGACCGACTCTTCAAAATCAATTGGACCATAAAGAGGTTCGACTATGTTTAGGTTCTGGGTCGATCAACGTGACACAAGACTATCTACCTGATCAAAGCAAAGACGTTGTCATAATCTCTGATCATGGGGTGACTAAAGACGTTTGCGCCATAATCCCTCTACTCGACGAATCAAGGATCCCTCTTGATAGTAGAAAAGTTCCCTACCAGGAACTAATTGAGGTTGCCTATAATGGTTAGAGAAACCAAAAAGCTCCCATGGTTATTTACTTGCCAGGTCTAATATCGTACAAATTTAAAAAGGCTATCCCTTACTAGTACGGTGCAACAACCATCGAAAATGGAAAGGAAACTCCATTACCCTCTGTCGTGAACATTGCCGACATCAGTCGAGTAACACGGAGCGGCTGGATCTTTAACAGAGGAGTCCGGGAACCCACCAAGGAAAAGGAACCTCAAACAGAAGTTCCAAATCAACAATTCGGACAATCTAGTAATCCAGAACTAGTAAAAAATAATGAAGAGATGCTGAAGCTCATCCAGAAAAGCGAGTATAACATTGTGGACCAACTGTTGCAAACTCCATCTAGAATCTCTGTGCTATCTCTCCTGCTTAGTTCCGAAGCTCACAGGGAAGCTCTGCAGAAAGTCTTGGAGCAAGCTTTCCTAGAACAAGATGTGACGGTAAGGCAGTTCGACAACATCATTTCCAAGATCACTTCCTGCAACAATTTACGATTCAGTGATAAAGAACTGCCAGAAGAAGGCAAAAATCACAATATGGCGCTTAACATTACAGTCAATTGCCAGGATGATGCTCTAGCCAGCGTACTGGTAGACATAGGATCGTCTTTTAATGTTATGCCAAAATCAACTCTGATACGACTATCATTTCAAGGAGCCCCGATGAGAGGCAACGAGGTCATCGTCAAAGCCTTTGACGAATCCAGAAAAACAGTTATCGGCGAAGTTGATCTTCCCATAACCATCGGTCCTCACACTTTCCAAGTCACTTTCCAGGTTATGGACATCCGGGAAGCATACAGCTGTTTGTTAGAAAGAGCTTGGATACACGAAGCTGGGGCAGTCACTTCGACACTTCACCAGAAGCTGAAGTTCGTCAAGAATGACAAGTTAGTCATAGTATACGGAGAGCAGACCTTAATAGTGAGAAACTTATCATCATTCTTCTGTGTAGAACCCGAGGAGGTTGTTAGAACCCAGTTTCAAGCACTATCAGTGAGCAATGAGAATCGATCAGAAAGAGGGACATCGATCTCTTCATACAAAGATGCTCTCAAAGTGATCAAGAGTAATAACGCAAAGGGATGGGGACAAATCGTAATTCCTATGGATAACAAGACAAAGAAAGGTCTTGGTTTCTCCTCAGCCTGTACCCATACTACTACAGATGAAAGTTTTCATCCCATTCAGGACTTCTTCCAGAGTGGAGGCTTCCTCCACCCAGTGTCTCAAGAAGTACACACCATCAATAAGAGTGACTCCTCCGATACGGACGAGGAATGGAAATCTTATCTCGATGACAATGGTTATATGTCTCAGGAAGAAGCGCACATGCCATTCTATTTTCCCAAGCAGGGCCCGAGATATATACCAAGATCAGACGTTCGGATGATCTATGGAGATTGTTATCCGGTGGGATGTCGTGCTCCACCTAACTCATTAGAAGATGATCTAATGAAAGACAACTTTGACCATGACTATTATGATCCCCTGGATGATTTGCTTATCTGGAAGCCGTACCCAGAAGACTTGTGGAAAAAGAGTCAGCCGAACGATGCCTATCAGCTGAGTAATATTGAAAGGAATACCTACGTCCCCACCGGCTCATGGGATTATTACTCAGGAAATTCCAAAGATATACAACACAAGTACGACTTCTTGGTCAAGTACACCGCTCCTGAAAGCTCTCACATTAGATACGAGGACATCCAGGCAACTGGATGGGGAGATCCTCTTGAGAGTGAAAACATTAGGGAAGATACAACAGAAGAGTTCGTTTACGACAACTCTGCTTGGGACGAAGACTCCAATGATCTTGCTCCTCCAGAAATCAGCGTTATTTATGAGGAAAAACAAATAAAGAAGTTACCAAACTTTGTGATTCACTGAGGAGTTCGTCGCCAATGGGTTGCTGTCGATGTCCCGAAAGTCGTCCATAAGTCTAAGTAATTTCCATATTTTTTTTAACCTTTCACCTTGCCCAAGTGAAACGGATGTTTTTATAGAGCTCACTTCTCTGTAAATGTCCCTCTTCGCTTTGCCCAGAGCGATAGAGTTTTGTTTTATAGGGCTTTATTTCAAGAATCAAAAAAATCATAAATAAATAAATGTCATTCTGTCATTCCCGCATTTATTGATGTTTTCACTTTTCTTTTTTCAGAAAATGGTAATCCTAAAACAACCCAAAATAATAACAAGCATTTTTCAGAAAATACACTGCACACACTCTTGCATTCTCTCTATCTATTCTAAAAAATGAATCATCACGTCATGCAGATTGCTTGTTTTAAACCCCGTTGAAACATACGATCCAATGCCTTCTCCCAACTTTGAATTCCCGATATTAGAAGCTAAAGAAGAAGAGGACGCAAAAATTCCAGAGGAGATCTCCCTACTACTCAGGCAAGAGGAAAGATCCATTGAACCTGTAATACCCCAAATTTTGACCACTTAGATTTCCCATCATTGTGAAAATCATCATCACAATATGGATGAACCATCATGCTTCATCAGTCTCCCTAAAGATGGGTGAGCATCCAATACAATCAAAATTAGGGTTTCAAGCCCTTTCTGAGTGCTTAGACAAAGGATCAATCAAGAAATGACATGATCTTCAACTTGTATAATCTCTCAAACATCCTCAAAGGATCAAAAGGACTCCCACTTCAAGGATTAAGCACAAGGTTGCTCCCTTCTAGGTGGATCAAGCCTCAAGATCGCCAGTGTCACCAAATTAGGGTTTTGGTCGACCAGGGCCTCCAGATGGAAATTTTCATCTGGGCATAAGGCAATGATCCAAAACATGACCTAATATACTTCATGGAACCTCAAGAACCCATGCATCAAGTCAATTTTGCCTCAGGGGATGCATTCATAAAAAATCAGGAATTAGGGTTTCTTGACCTAATTCACCCCTAAGTTGACTTTTGGGACAAACCATGAGCCAAGACCTCAAGATATGATTTGAGGGTCTCTAATATACCATATTGATCCATTTGGAACAATGGATTGATCCAAGAAGCTTGAGCAACAAGTCTCAATTTCACCTGCACCACAATTAGGGTTTTAAGGGAAAAGTCAACTGTAACTTTGACTTTTGACCAAGACATGCTCTCAAACCCTAATACATGATTTAATATACCCTATGACACCCATGTAACATGTCCATCAAGTTTGATTTAGGTCAAGGACATGATTTCCTGAAAAATTGCACAGTTTGGAATTCATCTGATAAAAAGTCAACTGTGCACAAAAGTCAACTTTGACTTTTTGAGATTTTTCACCAAAATGGATTTTTAACCCTAAAATGATGTTAATGTATGATTTGAATCATCATTCATCAAGAAAAATCAAGAAAAGTGAGATAACTTGTAAAAGGGGTAACCATAAAACTTAGAAATTTTTCTAAGTTAAAAATAAAGTGGCAAGGGTACCAAATTTGAAGGACCATAACTCCTAAACCACAAGGCCATTTTTTCTCATCCAAAGATGGATTTGTAGCCCTCATTATCACCTACAAAAACTTCAACTAAAAGTCATTCCAATTCATTAAGGATTTTGAGTTATGGAGTGATCAAAGTGGCTGAAAAGTGAAAATGTCACTTTTTCCAACACTTAGTGAAATTTTCACTAAGTCAGATTCTGCCTCACTTTTTGCCAAATGTAGGGGGATTTTTCACTTGGAATCAAAAGAGATCAAAACCAAACTTGTTCAAACAGTTGTTGTATCATGTAAGAGCTTTCCAAAATGGCCAAGAACATTGCCAAATTCAACCTACACCATGAGATACAACATTGCCAAGTTGCCTTGCTGAAATTTGTCAAGGCAAGGCAGAATTTGCAACTTTGGTCGATTTGCCAAAATCAGCCAAATTCAATTGCTCCTATCCACTTGGACACCTCAGAGGATTGAATCTAAAGGGGACAATCACTGAGCCAAGCCTCCAAGGAACAAGAAATAGCATGTTGAACCTAGAATGGCCAAAATAGGGACAAGACTTCAAATTTGGAATGAGGCATTCAATGGAACCATCAAGGTGGCATGGACTGAGCCATTCTCATCTGAAATCAGTCAAGACTTATCCAAGACCAAGGGGACCAAAGCTCTGTGCCCTAACCTCTAGTCAATGGCTAGAGGAGACTTGGATTTTCATTTGCCAACATTGGCCAAACCTACTTACCAGCTGCCATGCACTATTCCTTGCAAAACAAACTTGCTCTACTATAAATAGAGCTCAATTATGGTCAGTTTGAGTACACCAAAGCCATCTAACAGATGCTTTCCTCAAAATCTCTTTCTTTTGGCAAAAATGCCTTTCTTAGCAAGGTAGCTATCGGGTTTTGAGTTTGAGAGCAATTCCAATCAAACCAATCACTCACACACCTCACATACATCACATATGAGCTGATCAAACACTCACATAACATCTGGAACATCAAAATCTCAAAATCACTTGCCATCCACACAAGTTTGAAGTGAAGTTGCAGCTGAGATGCCATAAACTAATCCAGTCCATTTCAATTCAATCCAAGTGTTCAAACACACTCCATATGGTGTAGGGAAGCTGTCCAGATCATCACAACTTATATGTAACACCTCCAACTCAAAATCACACCTGCTCTTGCTGTCACGACTTGGAGGTAAGCACATACTTGGTCATCTCTCAATCTATGCATACTTCCTCGCACAATAATTTGGCCATATGTTCATAATCATGCATGGAATGTTTTCCCTCAATTAATTGCATTGTTTGAATCGTGTATCAAAAATCCTAGCCTTCATGCAGAAATTAGGGTTCTTGAGGTCTCTTCGTGATTTCTTGTTGTATGTTTAATTTAAATGAAATTAAAGTACATAGACATGATCGTGAGGTTGAGGCGAGCATAATGATATGTGGATTGCATGATATGATTACGTATTCATGGAGATTGGATAGAAAATGCAAATCTGAGAAACTAAGAACACGCGCGTGTTCTTCAGCTGTTCTTGGCGCCATTTTTCATATATTCAAATATTTGAATTTTGTGATTTTGTTTAATTGATTCAAAAATTAATTTCTCTCTGAGTTTTAATGATTTTGAGTTGATTCTTTTTTTAATAATTCACAAAAATGTTAAAATATTTTATTTTCCAAGAAAATCCCAAAAATATTATTTATTTCATATAATTGATATTTTTGCAAAGAATTAATATTTTGATTGTTTTTGGCATTTTAAATATTTTTTCTACATTTGATTTTGCAACTTTTAATGCTTTCTAATTATTTTGTAGGTCAATACTTAATTTTTGAAGCATTAATCCAAGATCACAATTTGTTTTCCATGTGTTAAACAATTTTTGATCATTTTAATTGAATTTTTATTCAATTAAATACATTTTGAAAACAAATTAGGGTTTTGGATTAATTCAACCCTCATAAATCACTTTAAAACACTTTGGGCCTCTTGAGAGAGTGTAAGACCCATCCCCCCTTGTACAAAAACTTTTTGGGCCTCACTCATTGTATAAGTCCCTCTGTACAAGTAAACGGCGCGATCGTCGCCCGTTTAAAAATAAAAATCATCTGGGCCTCTCCTCGAGCTATAAGACTCATTCAACACTTTTGGGCCTCTATTAGTGTGTAAGACCCAATCCCCCTTTTAACCAAAACATTTTGGGCCTCACTCATTGTATAAGTCCCTCTGCGTTAAAAGAAAACCTCGGCGCGATCGCCATTTTTAAACGAAAAATCATTTGGGCCTACCCTCGTGTTATAAGCCCCTATCTTTTCTTTAAACCTCTTTTTGGGCCTCTTGAGAGAGTGTAAGACCCATCCCTTTGTACAGAAAACCTTTTTTGGGCCCCAGTCACTTGTATAAGTCCCGCTGTACAAAGTCAAACAGTGCGCTCACTGGTAAAACCCTGGGCCTCTCCTTGAGCTGTAAGCCCCAAATCTTTCTTTTTCAAAGCACTTTCTCCTTTGATTTTGAATATACTGTTGTTTTCAATATTTCTTTGTTGAACAACTAACCAAACAGCATGGAAGCACTACAACCGAGTAAGTGGTTATCGCTTTCATTTACTGCTTTCATATTATAAACTGTATTGTGGGGCTGCTCACTGTAAGTCTCCTTTCATAAACTCATATCTATTGTGTAATAATAGTATAGATATTTCGAGTTTCCCCGGCAACTACGTCTAGAACTAGGTGACGCCGCTTCATTTATTCGTAGAAATAGACGCCTAGATCCCCAATAGGAGCACCAGATACAGTCTTCTCTTCGGCTGTCCTCCTTAGGAATCGTCAAGAAGCTCTACTCCCCAAGATGAATGTATTCTCCGTGAATGGCATCTTTGAGTTTCTTCCAAATTCTCGAACTTTCCTGACTTGATCTATTCCTTATGGATAGCTTTCCTTGAATGTCTCGGGGTTTGGGTACCCACTACGGTCATAATCTTGGACCTTAACTACGGAACCCTCTTTAAAAGCTAAAAATCGCTGGATAGTAAACCTCGCACGTTTACCAGTGGTTTTTGTCTTTAAAAGAGTTATATCTCCTAATGGAAAGGAGATGATAGACCCACGGGCTTCTTAAAAGCATCGGCCTCCTCTTGGGCATTATTCAAGGACACTACGGCTTCTTAGAAGTATTCACAGCCTCCTCTTAGGCTTCGTATAATGATCTCTTCCTCCGGGAATGATAGCCTCCTCTTGGGCTTAGTACAAGGACCCGTCGGCTTCTTAAAAGTTTCCAGCCTCCTCTTGGGCTTCGTACAAATTGTCCCGACGACCTCCTAGAGGTATAGGAACAGAACCTAGTCATCCTCATAGAACAGTCCTTTCATAGAGTCTACTATTGTTTCTCAAAGCATAGTACAAAAGATAAAACTCTAGACTTGGACAGTCTAACTTCCTTGAGTCTCAAAGACATTCTCAAGCGACCCCTTCGTTAAATAGGAAGGAAACTCGTAGACTCGGACAGTCTCAATACCCTTTGGATATCCCGTTTCCTCAAAGAGAAGGAAATATCCCTGATCCTCAGATCAAATCCCTGAGTACAGTGTTGCTCATATAAGAACTGATTTTCTCTTTTAAAATCAGTATATTAGATCTGTCACTCAACTGAAACAAACCTTTAGCCTCCATCTCGGGCTTCGTACGAGATACAAAAACACTCTCTTGTTGAGTATCAAAGACTCCCTCGTAGAGTCAAACAAACAATAACCTCTATCTCGGGCTTCGTACGAGACACAAAGACTCCATCGTCGGGTCAAAAACTTTTAGCCTCTCTCTCGGGCTTTGTACGAGACACAAAATAGCCTCCTCTTAGGCTTTGTATAATGATTTTCCTAGCGGAAATTAGCCTCCTCTTAAGCTTTGTATAAGAAAACCACTGGTTGATCCAATCAACCTTTTAGCATCAAAGCTGTGCCTCGTTCACAGTACACAAACATCAACAACTCCTTTCCTTTCATCTAATCGCTGTAAGCGGCAGGCCTTTGGATCATCTATATCCATGCCACTGTCCCTCTTTTAGCATGGGAAATTCCTAAGGAAAGATGGCATTACTCTACACTGACTTAAAGTCTTCTTCTTCAGGTTAAAACCCTTTCTTCGGAAATTATGGCATTGCTCGGATCCGCGTATCCCAGTTAAAGTAATTCTCCTTCCCCCTCTTTAGAGATGACAAATTCTCTCTAAAGTCGAGGTCTTTCAGCTTCACGTCTTGGGCTTTGAACAAGACACAAATAGACCTTTCAGCTTCACATCTTGGGCTTTGAACAAGATACAAACCACCTTTCGCTTCACGTCTTGGGCTTTGAACAAGACACCAAAACACCAAAAACACCAATTTCCTCCCATAGAATAGGAGGAACTACGAACGCTCTGATTTCCCTGTTTCGGTAAACGGGAATACGTAGGCATAAGATCGAAAGAAAAAATCTTAGCGAGCGCAATCAACAAAAAACCCAAATCCCATATCTCCATCAATCAAAAGCAGTATTTCAAAAGCACCAGTCCTAACATCCTAACCCTTGTTCCCCGCCAGAAACATTAAGCCCTAGAAAGAAAGAAACCTGTATTGGCGAAATACGAATAACCAGTACAAAGGCCCCCCACATTGATAGCACCCGTAACCTAACAGACTACTGTTTAAACTCAGTATGCAAAGCAGGGTTAATTGGAGACATCTATTTCCCTTCCTTATTCAGCTCACAATAGGATAAAAAATGAATCGATCTGTAGTTTTAAGCTCAACCGCAGAGAGCGACTAGCGCTTAAGAACCGCGTCCAAAATCGCTCGCTACAGAAAAGTGGCGCCCACCGTGGGGTCGTTCAAAGTTAGATCTAGGCACGGTCGTCCCCATTTTTCACAGAAAAGTGGCGCCCACCGTGGGGCCATTCTTTCTTTCTTTCTGTTTTCCTTGTAAAATGGCGACTCTGCTGGGGAGTCATTGCCAAGATCTTTCTGCCTTAGGGCATCATCCCCGTTTTCTACGGAAAATGGGAACTCTACCAAAGAGAAAGATTGACCTATGCTGGTCCATCTCTTAGGCAGAGAACCACAGATTGGGGCTTCCGTCGGGGAACCCATTTTCTGTCAGGAACTTAGGATTCATAACTTTAAAGGTCTAGGATGATTAGGACAAATATATATACTGCTTTTCCTAATTGCTATACGTGTTTATTTTTCTGCTACTGGGAATGCGTGTGATGCCGCATGTGGTGAGATTGAGTATACACTTAAGAAAAGCCAACCTTTTTCGTAGTGCGGAAACTATCGGAAATAGTTGTTACGCGATACTACCCTCATTTGAGGCTGGCGATCTATTCTCGGTGAATAACACTTACTCTAAGATTGCACACAACTCGCTGGCGATCCGCTTGTTGTCTGCCTTCCTGGGAGGAGCTGATGATAATGAGTACAGGTACAAAAATCACCCTAGTATAAACCTTTGGGGATGTGTAGAGCCTTGACTTCATGACAACGACCCTCTGACCCCATGTTTTTTCTATGTTTTTGTGTCCTGCATTCATGCATTCATTTAATAAAACATTAAAACATTCAAAAAACTTTCTCTCCTAGTCTCTCTGTTTTTCAAAATTAAACTAAGACTGTGATTGCAAATATCAGAGAAAAAGATTACGCTAATGGATTTCGGTAGAAGGAGAACTCGCCAGTATACCTTCAAGGTTCCAAAACTAGGGGATTTGAGAAGGTTAGCAAGGATGATCGTTAACCCAGAGGCTTTCAGAGCCAAGCACGGTGGTTTGCTACCACTGTTAAGAGTCCATGTGATTGAGGGAATCGTGGATGCGTTCATCCAATTCTACGATCCGGTTTATCACTGTTTCACATTCCCGGATTACCAGCTATCACCAACGCTGGAGGAGTATTCTCATCTGACTGATTTACATATCACTGATCGAGCTCCATTTTCTGGACTGGAAGAAATTCCAAAGAATCAAACTATTGCAAGAGCAATTCATTTGGACGAGTCTGAGGTCAAGACTCACATGATTACTAAGGGTGGCATCCAAGGTTTGCCAGCCCAGTTCTTGACAAAAAAGGCTCTATACTTCGCTAGTATAGGGAACGGGACTGCTTTTGAAAGCATCTTTGTCTTGCTCACCTACGGGTTATTTTTGTTTCCCAACATCAATAACTTCGTCGATATCAACACTATTAAGGTTTTTCTCATTGGAAACCCTGTGCCGACTTTGCTCGCAGATGCGTATCATTCTGTACACTTGGGAAATTTGTACAGCAGAGGGGAGATCACATGCTGTGTACCTCTGCTTTACAAGTGGTTTATCTCTCACTTGCCTAAGTCTGCTGCTTTTTGGGATTGCAAGAGTGTCTTACGTTGGTCGCAGAAGATCATGTCTCTCATCAATTCCGATATAGATTGGTGTAATAGGATTTATGAGGGAATCAGAATCATTGACTGTTGTGGAAACTTCTCCAGCATACCCCTCATAGGAACTAAAGGAGGAATCAACTACCATCTGGTATTGGTTCGCCGTCAATTTGGATACCCGATGAGACACATCCCACTGGGTGTTCATCTGGAAGGTATTTTCTTCAAAGAAGGAGAAAATGACAGAGCACTAAAGATGGAAATAGTGCAAGCTTGGAAACAGGTTCATAAGAAAGGACAAGAGTCTCTGGGAAAACCAGACTGTGTCTCGGTGGAGCCTTATCTCCATTGGGTACAAACCAGAGCTCTCAAGCTAAAGATGCCTTATCCTCGTTACGGAATTCTTCCGCCGAGGGAATCTGTCATGTACTTCATGACGGAAACTGAAAAGCTTCAGGTTACTCTCAACAAAGTTCAAAAGGAAAGAAGGTCTTGGAAGAACAAGTACCGCACCCTCGACATAGAGTGTATCCAAATACAACAACTACTAAAAGAGAAAGATGCTCTGATTGAAATTTTGGAGCAGCATGCTGTAGAGAATCAAGATGACCAAAGGAATTTGCTCACTCCTTTCAGTTGGCAAAGGAATGACAACCCGACAACGGCCCAAGCACCCCGGTCAAAGAAAAGGAAGATACCAGAATCAGCACCCGGTTTCTCCTCAGAGAGGACCCGGGACCCATTAGTTTAGGTTTCTGTTTCTGCACTTTGTAATCTATTGTATTTCCATTTCTGTAATCCTTTGAATTTCAATAAAAAGGGGTTTCCCCACTGTTTGATATTTGCAATCTAATTGTCGAAGTTTATTTTGATTAAACCAAAAAACAACAATTAATATAATCATTGCATTCATCATTCTCACATCGCGTATTCTTCTTCCCTACGAATCTCACGTTTGTGTCTCGATTCTAGAGTCAAACTGCCTCATTCGTATAATACTCGGGCCAATCGTCAAAAAAAGATGGATGATCTTGAGGAAGAAAACAGAGAGTTGAAAGAAGAGATCGATGCTCTGAGAGAGGATATGAGAAAGCTTCGTAACGACATGCAAGCCATGGCAGAAGCTCAGCTACAAAGAACTGTGATCTCAGAGATCACCTCAACGCCCATCATAGAAAAGTATGATCCTAAGTATTAGATGCCGAAAGATCGTCCTTGGGGCATGCCTGTTAACTATATCCCAGAAGGATAGGTTCCGCCGATCACTGAAGATCAGGGAATCGCAACAGAAGCCGCTGGGCCTGAAGGTTACAAACTTCGGGAAAGCGAAGATGCCAGGGGCATACTGAAGACTCCTGAAGGTTACAAACTTCGGGAGGCGCCAAGACTCACTGCCGTAGTCACGGTACCACCCCCTGTGGTCCACACTGTCCCGGAAGGACAGATTCCGCCAACACCTTCTGGTAAGAAGGAAACTATGTTTGATAGAATGGATGAATTCCAAGAGCAGTTCTTGGAAATGCAGAAGGAACTGCAAGCCATTCGCGGTCAGGATCTATTTGGAAAGGACGCCGCAGATCTCTGCTTGGTCCCAAATGTGAAAGTCCCGCACAAGTTCCAAGTGCCCGACTTTGAAAAATACAAGGGTAACTCTTGCCCTCAAAGCCATCTGGTGATGTACGCTCGGCGGATGTCAGCTTAGACAGAGAATCAGGACCTGCTGATTCACTACTTTCAGGATAGTTTAACCGGTGCTGCCTTAAAATGGTACATGGGTTTAAACCGTGCCTCGATCAGTACATTCAGAGATCTTGGTACTGCCTTCGTCCAACAATACAAGTACAATTTGGACATGGCACCCGACAGAGATCAACTCAGATCAATGTCGCAAAAGGAAAAGGAAACCTTTAAGGAGTATGCTCAAAGGTGGCGTGAAATTGCCGCTCAAATTTGTCCACCTCTTGAGGAAAAAGAGATGACAAAAATATTCTTAAAGACCTTAAGCTCATTTTACTATGACCGAATGGTCGCCAGTGCGCCCAGTGATTTCACCGAAATGGTCGGCATGGGTGTACGTCTTGAGGAAGCCGTCCGAGAAGGATGTTTGGTAAAAGACACTGGATCGACGAGCGGTACTAAAAAATACGGTAGTGCTCTCCCTAAGAAAAAAGAGCAAGATATTGGGAATATCTCTCTTGGAAAGCAAAGGCGACGTTATCAGCCAGTAGCAGCTGTTACTCCTGCTATCGGTCCCGCGCCTGTTCCTATGTATCAACCTCAGGTTGCGCAGAGCCAACCTGACCAACAATGGAAACAACAGCCTCTTCAGCAGGCTCGTCCTCCATATAACAACAACCGTACAACACGGCCACCAGGATTTGATCCTATACCTGTAACGTACGCAGAGCTGTTTCCGTTACTGCTGGCGAAGGGGCACATTCAGACTAAGTCTCCCCTTTCAGTTCCGGAAAATCTGCCTTTTTGGTTTAAAGAGGATCAAACATGCCCTTATCATCAAGGAGGTTCAGGGCATAACATTGAGACTTGTCTCAATTTCAAATCCGACGTGCAAAATCTTGTTAGGAGCGGGCTCTTATCTTTCAAAGATACGAATCCTAATGTTCTTACGAACCCGCTGCCTCAACACGAGAAAGCTGCAGTCAATCTGATTGAGAAAGAGACTAACAATGTCTATCAAATTCATGATGTACTCTTGTTGAAGACCAATCTGGTCAAGATGCATTGTAGACAGAGTGGATATGGCCAAGTGCCACCTCATAATTATCACCAGTGTGATATCTGCTCTAAAAACAACCAGGGGTGTTCTGTAGTGCAAGCAGCTCTACAGGAACAAATGGATCTTGGATGGATCCAAGAGCACCGAGTTCGTGGAGTTAACATGGTTTACACGAATTCCAACGTCATTCAAAACTACGACATCCGTGCGATGAATGTCAACTTGGTGGCGATGCACTCAAGGCAAAGCCAGTATCATAATCTGCCGCGACACGATTACAGTTCCTGTCTGATTTGCTCGGTAAACAAACAGGGATGCTCTTTCATACAAGAGGCCCTCCAGCGTCAGATGGATCTTGGATGGATCCAAGACTACCATGATAGGAACTCCTATCAAATCAACATGGTTCAGATCTTCGACATCCGCGTAATGAATACCAACCTGGTAGAGTTACATGCTGAGCAGGTCCGACTCAGATTCTTAATATCACATGACTATCAAAACTGTAAAGCGGGTTGCGAAAACGATCGAGTTTGTACCCTTGTCCAGGAGGCACTTCAGCACTTGTTAAATCATTGGTGGATGCCAATTTATATGGATGAAGATACTCAGTAGATCAGTATCGATAACAGGAATCCTACTCGTGGTCAAAGTCAGGATGTCCGATCAATGGAAGATAACCTAGTGAGGTTACATTGCATTCAAAGTGGGTGTGGCCAGGTGCCACCACACAACTATGACAGTTGTAGCGTCTGTTCAGAAAGTAACCAAGGGTGTTACCTTGTGAGAGAAGCTCTTCAGGGTCAGATCGATCATGGAGAAATTCGTCCATATCCGGGTTTTGGACCCATCATTTGGTCGCCGAACTACCTTGCCGAGCAAGTTGAGGATGTTGTCACGATCTCTGGTCATCACAGGACCAGGGATGTTTTTGCCATCATCCCTCTACTTGACAAATCTAGAGTTCCCAACCGGGAACGGATCAAGGTTACTTATGATGGTCAGAAAAATCAGAAGGTTCCCATAGTCATCTATCTACCGGGGCCACTACCGTATGAATCAGCTAAGGCAATCCCTTACAAATACGGTGCAACAATAATCGAGAATGGAAAGGAAATTCCATTACCCTCCGTCGTGAACATTGCAGACATCAGTCGTGTAACACGGAGCGGTCGAATCTTCAACCGAGGGGTTGGAGAATCCAACAAAGAAAAGGAACTTCAGGTGAAAATTCCTGATCCATCAATTGGTCAATCTAGTAATCCCGACTTTTCAAAAGACAAAGATGAGATGCTAAAGCTCATCCAAAGGAGTGAATATAACATTGTTGATCAACTGTTACAGACTCCTTCAAAGATCTCAGTATTATCACTGTTACTCAGTTCAGAAGCACACAGAGAGGCTCTACAGAAAGTCTTGGAGCAAGCCTTTGTGGAACAGGATGTAACAATCAGACAGTTCGATAACATTGTCTCTAACATCACTTCCTGCAATAATTTGGGATTTAGTGATGAGGAATTACCTGAAGATGGTCGCCGTCATAACATGGCGCTCAACATTACAGTTAACTGCCAGGGCGATGCTTTAGCCAATGTACTGGTAGACACAGGGTCAGCCCTGAATGTTATGCCGAAGTCCACTTTGACGCAATTATCATTTAAGGGCCCTCCGATGAGAACCAGCGAGGTCGTCGACAAAGCATTCGATGGATCCAGAAAAACAGTTATCGGCGAAGTTGATCTTCCCATAACTATTGGTCCTCACACTTTACAAATCATTTTCCAGGTCATGGACATCCGGGCAACATACAGTTGTTTATTAGGAAGACCTTGGATACATCAGGCTGGAGCGGTTACTTCAACCCTCCACCAAAAGCTAAAGTTCGTCAAGAACGATCAACTTGTCACGGTTTGTGGGGAACAAGCCTTGCTTGTGAGTAACCTATCATCATTTGCTTGTGTAGAACCCGAGGAGGTTATTGGAACTCAGTTCCAAGCACTATCGGTGAGCAAGAACGATCAATCCGAAGAAGGAACTTCAATTTCTTCATACAAAGATGCTATCAAAGCGGCCGAGAGTACCGATACGACAGGATGGGGACGGCTTGTCATTCCCATTGACAATAAAACAAAGAAGGGTCTTGGTTTTTCTGCAACCTATACCCAGGCAGTTGCCAACGATGAAAGTTTTCATCCCCTTCAAAACTTCTTCCACAGTGGAGGTTTTCTTCACCCAGTGTCTCAGACAGTTCATGCTATCAACGAGGAAGATTCCTCTGACACGGATGAAGAATGGAAGTCCTACCTTAACAAGGACGACTATATGTCTCAGGAAGAGGTGCCTATGCCTTTTTGCTTTCCTACAGAAAGTCCGAGATTTATACCAAGATCAGATGTCGAAATGATCTACGGAGATTGTGATCCGGAAGGATGCCGTGCTCCGCCAAATTCATTAGAGGAAGATACTCTGATGAAAGAAAACTTTGACTCTACTTACTATGGCCCGATGGATGGTCTGCCAATGTGGCAGCCTTACCCAGGAAACTTGGGGCAAGAAAGTCAGCCGAACAATGAAACTCAGCTGAGCGTCATTGAACAAAATACCTGTGTCCCCACCATGTCATGGGATCAACACTCAGGTCATTCGGAAATTACTCAACATGAAGATGAATTCGCAACGTTTGCAGGACTAGAATTCATCAACTATGCTTTTCCCGAGGTCAACGTCATCGAGAGGGATGACTTCTCCGGTTCCAAAGAAGTTTGGGACACTTTGGGACAACCAAGTGGAAAATACGACTTTATGGTCAAGTACACCGCTCCCAAAAACTCTCGTATCAGGCTCGAAGATATCCAGTCAATTGGATGGGGAGATACAGCTGAGAGCACCAATGCTATGCAAAATGCAACAGAGGAATCCTCCTACGACAATTCTGCTTGGGAGACAGATTCCAATGATCCTACTCCACCAGAAATCAGCGTCATTTCTGAAGACAAATCAAGGAAGGTGCCAGACTTTGTGATTCACCGAGGAGTTCGACGCCAATGGGTTGCCGTCGAGGTTCCGAAGGTCGTTCGTCAGTCAAAGTAATTGCCATCTTTAACCTTTCACCCTGCCCAGGTGAAACGGATGTTTTGATAGGGCTCGCTTTTTAAATTTCCCTCTTCGCTTTGCCCAGAGCGAGTGAGTTTTGTTTTATAGGGTTGTAGTTTCAAGTTTCGACTTGTTCATTAATAAAATAACGTCGTTATGTAATTTCCGCATTAATTACTGTTTTCTCTATTTTCTTTTTCAGAAAATGGTAATCCTAAAAAACATTCAATAATAAAAATAAGCAGTAAAATCAAAACACTGCACACACTTGCATTTTCTCTATCTCTTCTAAACACGAATCATCACGTCATGCAGATTGCTTGTTTTATACCCCGTTGAAACATACGATCTGATGCCTTCTTCCAACTTTGAGTTCCCGGTATGCGAGGCTGAAGAAGAAAATGACAACGAAATTCCAGAAGAGATCTCCCGACTACTCAGACAAGAGGAAAGGTCAATTGAACCTCACAAAGAGCCGTTGGAAACGGTAAACTTGGGTTCAGAAAAAGAGAGAAAAGAAATCAGGATCGGAGCACTGCTCAGTCCAACTGTCAAAGAAAGTTTGATAAAGCTTCTCAAAGAATTTCCCGATGTATTCGCTTGGTCCTATCAGGATATGCCAGGGTTGGATACCAGCATCGTGGAACATCACTTACCGCTAAGATCAGAATGTCCGCCAGTAAAGCAAAGGTTGAGACGCACTCACCCGGACATGGCCATCAAAATCAAAGAGGAGGTATAGAAACAGATCGACGCAGGTTTCCTCGCTACATCTGAATATCCTCAATGGTTAGCCAACATTGTACCCGTTCCCAAAAAGGATGGATAGGTCAGAATGTGTGTTGATTACAGAGATCTGAACAAGGCAAGTCCAAAGGATGACTTTCCTTTACCACACATTGACATGCTGGTGGACAGCACATCAAAGTTCAAAGTATTCTCCTTCATGGATGGATTCTCGGGCTATAACCAGATCAAAATGGCGCCGAAAGACATGGAGAAAACTTCGTTCATTACCCCATGGGGTACCTTTTATTACAAGGTAATGCCGTTCGGTTTGAATAATGCCGGGGCAACCTATCAAAGGGCCATGACTACTCTGTTTCATGACATGATACATAAAGAAATCGAGGTATATGTCGATGATTTGATTGCAAAATCAAGAACAGAGGATGAGCACGTTGAACATCTGTCAAAATTGTTCGAACGTCTAAGAAAATTCAAGCTCCGCTTGAATCCTAACAAGTGCACCTTCGGTGTCCGTTCGGGGAAATTACTAGGGTTCATCGTCAGTCAGAAAGGAATTGAAGTTGATCCTGACAAGGTCAAGGCCATTCAAGAAATGCCTTCTCCGAAAACTGAAAAACAAGTCAGAGGATTCTTGGGACGTTTGAACTACATCTCCAGATTCGTATTCCTTATGACCGCGACATGCGCGCCGATTTTCAAATTACTCAAAAAGAACCAGGATTGCGTTTGGACAGAAGACTGTCAAACTGCCTTCGACAGTGTTAAGGAATATCTGTTGAATCCTCCGATTCTATCACCTCCAGTGGAAGGAAGACCACTGATTATTTACCTCACAGTCCTAGAGGACTCGATGGGATCTGTACTTGGCCAACAAGACGAAACTAAAAGGAAAGAGTCTGCCATTTACTATCCAAGCAAGAAATTCACCGACTGCGAGACTCGGTACACAATGCTTGAGAAAACTTGTTGCGCTTTGGCTTGGGCAGCCAAACGTCTTCGCCAGTACATGATTCGTCATACTACCTGGTTGGTCTCCGAAATGGATCCAATCAAGTACGTTTTCGAAAAACCTGCTCTTACGGGAAGGATTGGCCGTTGGCAGATGTTACTATCAGAATATGACATAGAGTACCATGCTCAGAAAGCCGTTAAAGGAAGTATTTTAGCCGATCATTTGGCTCATCAACCGATTGACGATCAAGAATCAATCGAGTTTGACTTCCCAGACGAAGATGTCATGTATCTAAAGATGAAAGATTGCGTTGAACCGCTACCCAGTGAAGGGCCAGAACCAGGTTCCCAGTGGGGACTTATCTTTGACGGAGCAGTCAATCATTATGGAAACGGAATTGGGGCAATCATTGTTACCCCTCAGGGTACCCACATTCCGTTCACTGCCAGAGTTACGTTCAAATGTACGAACAACGAGGCCGAATACGAAGCATGTATCATGGGTCTCGAAGAAGCGATTGATTTAAAGATCAAAAACTTGGACGTATACGGCGATTCAGCCCTGGTTATTAACCAGATAAAAGGAGATTGGAACACATACCAATCAGGATTGATTCCTTACAAAGACTACGCAAGAAGGTTGCTACCTTTCTTCAACAGAGTAGACTTTCATCACATCCCTCGTGATGAGAATCACATGGCTGATGCATTAGCCACTCTCTCTTCCATGATTAGTGTAGGTCGATGGAATGACATACCTAAGATCGACATCATGCGCCTTGAACGGCCCGCTTACATCTTCGCGATTGAAGCAGTCATAGACGACAGACCCTGGTATCACGATATCAAATGCTTCATTCAGAAACAAGAGTACCCATCTGGGGCACTCAGAAAAGACAGGAAAACCCTCAGAAGATTGGCTGGGAACTTCTTCCTGAGCGGTGACACTCTTTATAAGAGAAATTTTGACATGGTCTTGCTCCGATGCGTCGACAGACCAGAAGCATACATGCTCATGAAAGAAATTCATGAAGGATCCTTTGGCACTCATGCCAACAGACACACAATGGCGAGAAAAAATCTCAGGGCCGGGTACTATTGGTTGACGATGGAATCCGACTGCTACAAGTACATGAGGAGGTGTCACAAGTGTCAGATATACTCCGACAAAATTCATGTACCGCCATCACATCTCAAAGTTCTTTCTTCCCCGTGGCCATTTTCCATATGGGGAATCGATATGATTGGTACGATTGAGCCCAAGGCTTCAAACGGACATCGGTTCATCCTGGTAGCCATTGACTATTTCACCAAGTGGGTCGAAGCAGCGTCATTCGCCAATGTAACCCGACAAGTGGTGGTCCGATTTATCAAAAACAATATCATCTGCCGTTATGGTGTTCCAAGCGAGATCATTACTGATAATGGATCTAACTTGAACAATAAGATGATGAAAGAGTTGTGCGCAGAGTTCAAGATCGAACACCATAACTCATCTCCCTACCGACCCAAGATGAACGGAGCGGTAGAAGCGGCTAACAAGAACATCAAGAAGATCGTTCAAAAGATGGTTATAACTTACAAAGATTGGCACGAAATGCTACCCTTTGCTCTTCACAGTTATCGAACATCTATCCGCACTTCAACAGGGGCAACCCCTTTCTCTCTAGTATATGGCATGGAGGCAGTTCTCCCCATAGAAGTAGAGATCCCATCAATCCGGGTATTGATGGAAGCTAAGCTCACCGAAGCTGAATGGTGTCAAAGTCGACACGACGAACTGAACCTGATCGAAGAAAAGAGAATCACGACACTATGCCACGGTCAGTTATATCAACAGAGAATGAAAAGGGCGTTCGACAAAAAGGTCCGACCTCGTGTCTTCAGAAAAGGAGACCTCGTGCTCAAGAAGATACAATCATTTCTCACTGAAATGGACCCCAAATTATGATGGCCCCTATGTGGTCACGAAAGCTTTCTCAGGTGGCGCCTTGAGACTTGCAACCATGGACGGAGAGGAATTTTCCTACCCCACGAATGTTGATGTAGTCAAGAAATACTTCGCCTAAAACTAAAAAAAAACGTCTCGGTGGATTGAAAACCCGAAAGGGCGGTCCAGGCAAAAGTTAGAGACATGAAAAAAAATCATCCCGATGGATTGGAAATCTCATAGTACAATCCAAGCAAAAATTAGGGATAATGGCAAGTAACTATGTTCAACAGAGGCGAGTCCCTCAGCAGCAGTTACAGCATCATCTATCGGAGGAAATCTCCAGTCAAAGGTCATCTTCGACGGAAGCTCAGGATGTCCCGAACTCAAAGTTGGTAGAAGGATAGTGGTCGTTATGTTTCAACGTAGCCCTTTTCCCTGTAAATTACCATTTTCTAACTTTGTATATACTCTTTGGAATCACGCGTTTGGCTGATCTCCATTTTATCAATAAAATTTGAGCCCTTGTGCTTTTGTTTGTAATTCTTTACTTGTTTTAGCTTTACAGAATGACGTTGTTTAAGCTTAATCAGCGATTCTTGAAATAAAACGAAAATGAATTTACTTGTTAAAAACTTTTTCTGCTTTTAAACTAAAGATGGCATTTCTTTTGACTGTTGAACATCAGAAGAACATCGATCGCTTCTCCCGAAGTAAGCGAACTTCAAAGTGCAGAATCAAAGTACTCCTTCTAAACCAGTTCGCCTGAATGAAGGGATCAACTGTGTCAGAGACCTTGTTTCGGCTGACATCCTCGGCCGAGTTCTCATCTCCTAAGCCCGATCAACATAGCTCCCAACGGGACTATCTCTCCTAAGCAAGGTGGAATTGCTATTTTGAATCAACGGTACTTCTTCGCCCCGCGATGGCCGAGTATCCGATTGTGTTCATCTCTTAGTCTGTATGTTGCGTCTGTTTTGTCAGCACATACATACATACATTATGCATTTTTTATATGCATTCACATTTCATATTGCATCACTATCCCTCTAGTCGGTCCTGTCCCCTAGTGGTAGAAGTCCTCTCAATCGAGTTGTCAGTTCTTGCCTCGTCAGGAAATACTGTGTCTGAACAACCTCGCTTCCAGTTTAATTCTAGAAAGAAGTTGGTCCTTGACCACTTTGATAACTTGAACCTCTGAAAAGCCAGAGAAAACTTTCAATAAGCATCACTCTTCGCCATTGAAGATGATATCCTTGCTTTCCCGGATTAAGGAAAATCCACAGAGAAAGCCTCGTGATCAGAGATTCGGCAGCACGCCAGTTTTGCTCCAAAAAACCACTGATGAGAAGGTCATCGGCACCTCAAAATTGGATCCCATCATATGGAATTTCTCCGGGAAGATCCCGAAAAAAGTATGATGTAACCCCAAACGAAAACAGTCTCTCAAGAGACTCGCTTCCCCCAGTAGAATCGACAAATGACATCTCCAAAACAGAGAAGTTTGTGTACCTCTACAACTCAGACGAATGGGTTCCCCAGCAAGTCTGACAACAAAACATTTTCTACTCAAATGGCATCTCCCCAGGAAAATTCGGCGAGAAGTTTGAAGGAAAGCCGCTACGAATATCGTCCCTTGTCAGTAAAGTTTATTGACAAAAGAAACTAAGACCAGTTCCTTGGTAGGAAACCAGGATCGAGGGGAAGTTTATTTCAAAAGAAACTAAGACCAGTTCCTTGGTAGGAAACCAGGATCGAGGGGAAGTTTATTTCAAAAGAAACTAAGACCAGTTCCTTGGTAAGAAACCAGGATCGAGGGGAAGTTTATTTCAAAAGAGACTGAGACCAGTTCCTTGGTAGGAAACCAGGATCGACGAGAAGTTTACCTTTTCTAAGCATCATTGCTTAGCTAAAGAAGATGAATGCGTAAGCTACCATTCATAATCACCATCAAAATTTCAGATATTCCGATATTTAATCCTCTTGCACCCCGAATGCTCGAATCCCTTCGTCATTCACTCCTTCGGGTCCAAGAAGATTAAATAGGGGCATCTGTAATACCCCAAATTTTGACCACTTAGATTTCCCATCATTGTAAAAATCATCATCACAATATGGATGAACCATCATGCTTCATCAGTCTCCCCAAAGATGGGTGAGCATCCAATACAATCAAAATTAGGGTTTCAAGCCCTCTCTGAGTGCTTAGACAAATGATCAATCAAGAAATGACATGATCTTCAACTTGTATAATCTCTCAAACATCCTCAAAGGATCAAAAGGACTCCCACTTCAAGGATTAAGCACAAGGTTGCTCCCTTTTAGGTGGATCAAGCCTCAAGATCGCCAGTGTCACCAAATTAGGGTTTTGGTCGACCAGGGCCTCCAGATGGAAATTTTCATCTGGGCACAAGGCAATGATCCAAAAAATTACCTATTATACTTCATGGAACCTCATGAACCCATGCATCAAGTCAATTTTGCCTCAGGGGATGCATTCATAAAAAATCAGGAATTAGGGTTTCTTGACCTAATTCACCCCTAAGTTGACTTTTGGGACAAACCATGAGCCAAGACCTCAAGAGATGATTTGAGGGTCTCTAATATACCATATTGATCCATTTGGAACAATGGATTGATCCAAGAAGCTTGAGCAACAAGTCTCAATTTCATCTGCACCACAATTAGGGTTTTAAGGGAAAAGTCAACTGTAACTTTGACTTTTGACCAAGACATGCTCTCAAACCCTAATACATGATTGAATATACCCTTTGACACCCATGGAACATGTCCATCAAGTTTGATTTAGGTCAAGGACATGATTTCCTGAAGAATTGCACAGTTTGGAATTCATCTGATAAAAAGTCAACTGTGCACAAAAGTCAACTTTGACTTTTTGAGATTTTTCACCAAAGTGGATTTTTAACCCTAAAATGATGTTAATGTTTGATTTGAATCATCATTCATCAAGAAAAATCAAGAAAAGTGAGATAACTTGTAAAAGGGGTAACCATAAAACTTAGAAATTTTTCTAAGTTAAAAATAAAGTGGCAAGGGTACCAACTTTGAAGGACCATAACTCCTAAACCACAAGGCCATTTTTTCTCATCCAAAGATGGATTTGTAGCCCTCATTATCACCTACAAAAACTTCAACTACAAGTCATTCCAATTCATTAAGGATTTTGAGTTATGGAGTGATCAAAGTGGCTGAAAAGTGAAAATGTCACTTTTTCCAACACTTAGTGAAATTTTCACTAAGTCAAATTCTGCCTCACTTTTTGCCAAATGTAGGGGGATTTTTCACTTGGAATCAAAAGAGATCAAAACCAAACTTGCTCAAACAGTTGTTGTATCATGTAAGAGCTTTCCAAAATGGCCAAGAACATTGCCAAATTCAACCTACACCATGAGATACAACATTGCAAAGTTGCCTTGCTAAAATCTGTCAAGGCAAGGCAGAATTTGCAACTTTGGTCGATTTGCCAAAATCAGCCAAATTCAATTGCTCCTATCCACTTAGACACCTCAGAGGATTGAATCTAAAGGGGACAATCACTGAACCAAGCCTCCAAGGAACAAGAAATAGCATGTTGAACCTAGAATGGCCAAAATAGGGACAAGACTTCAAATTTGGAATGAGGCATTCAATGGAACCATCAAGGTGGCATGGACTGAGCTATTCTCATCTGAAATCAGTCAAGACTTATCCAAGACCAAGGGGACCAAAGCTCTGTGCCCTAACCTCTAGTCAATGGCTAGAGGAGACTTGGATTTTCATTTGCCAACATTGGCCAAACCTACTTACCAGCTGCCATGCACTATTCCTTGCAAAACAAACTTGCTCTACTATAAATAGAGCTCAATTATGGTCAGTTTGAGTACACCAAAGCCATCTAACAGATGCTTTCCTCAAAATCTCTTTCTCTTGGCAAAAATGCCTTTCTTAGCAAGGTAGCTATCGGGTTTTGAGTTTGAGAGCAATTCCAATCAAACCAATCACTCACACACCTCACATACATCACATATGAGCTGATCAAACACTCACATAACATCTGGAACATCAAAATCTCAAAATCACTTGCCATCCACACAAGTTTGAAGTGAAGTTGCAGCTGAGATGCCATAAACTGATCCAGTCCATTTCAATTCAATCCAAGTGTTCAAACACACTCCATATGGTGTAGGGAAGCTGTCCAGATCATCACAACTTATATGTAACACCTCCAACTCAAAATCACACCTGCTCTTGCTGTCACGACTTGGAGGTAAGCACATACTTGGTCATCTCTCAATCTATGCATACTTCCTCGCACAATAATTTGGCCATATGTTCATAATCACGCATGGAATGTTTTCCCTCAATTAATTGCATTGTTTGAATCGTGTATCAAAAATCCTAGCCTTCATGCATAAATTAGGGTTCTTGAGGTCTCTTCGTGATTTCTTGTTGTATGTTTAATTTAAATGAAATTAAAGTACATAGACATGATCGTGAGGTTGAGGCGAGCATAATGATATGTGGATTGCATGATATGATTACGTATTCATGAAGATTGGATAGAAAATACAAATCTGAGAAACCAAGAACACGCGCGTGTTCTTCAGCTGTTCTTGGCGCCATTTTTCATATATTCAAATATTTGAATTTTGTGATTTTGTTTAATTGATTCAAAAATTAATTTCTCTCTGAGTTTTAATGATTTTGAGTTGATTCTTTTTTTAATAATTCACAAAAATGTTAAAATATTTTATTTTCCAAGAAAATCCCAAAAATATTATTTATTTCATATAATTGATATTTTTGCAAAGAATTAATATTTTGATTGTTTTTGGCATTTTAAATATTTTTTCTACATTTGATTTTGCAACTTTTAATGCTTTCTAATTATTTTGTAGGCCAATACTTAATTTTTGAAGCATTAATCCAAGATCACAATTTGTTTTGCATGTGTTAAACAATTTTTGATCATTTTAATTGAATTTTTATTCAATTAAATACATTTTGAAAACAAATTAGGGTTTTGGATTAATTCAACCCTCATAAATCACTTTAAAACACTTTGGGCCTCTTGAGAGAGTGTAAGACCCATCCCCCCTTGTACAAAAACTTTTTGGGCCTCACTCATTGTATAAGTCCCTCTGTACAAGTAAATGGCGCGATCGTCGCCCGTTTAAAAATAAAAATCATCTGGGCCTCTCCTCGAGCTATAAGACCCATTCAACACTTTTGGGCCTCTATTAGAGTGTAAGACCCAATCCCCCTTTTAACCAAAACATTTTGGGCCTCACTTATTGTATAAGTCCCTCTGCATTAAAAGAAAACCTCGGCGCGATCGCCATTTTTAAACGAAAAATCATTTGGGCCTACCCTCGTGTTATAAGCCCCTTTCTTTTCTTTAAACCTCTTTTTGGGCCTCTTGAGAGAGTGTAAGACCCATCCCTTTGTACAGAAAACCTTTTTTGGGCCCCAGTCACTTGTATAAGTCCCGCTGTACAAAGTCAAACAGTGCGCTCACTGATAAAACCCTGGGCCTCTCCTTGAGTTGTAAACCCCAAATCTTTCTTTTTCAAAGCACTTTCTCCTTTGATTTTGAATATACTGTTGTTTTCAATCTTTCTTTGTTGAACAACTAACCAAACAGCATGGAAGCACTACAACCGAGTAAGTGGTTATCGCTTTCATTTACTGCTTTCATATTATAAACTGTATTGTGGGGCTGCTCACTGTAAGTCTCCTTTCATAAACTCATATCTAATGTGTAATAATAGTATAGATATTTCAAGTTTCCCCGGCAACTACGTCTAGAACTAGGTGACGCCGCTTCATTTATTCGTAGAAATAGACGCATAGATCCCCAATAGGAGCACCAGATACAGTCTTCTCTTCGGCTGTCCTCCTTAGGAATCGTCAAGAAGCTCTACTCCCCAAGATGAATGTATTCTCCGTGAATGGCATATTTGAGTTTCTTCCAAATTCTCGAACTTTCTTGACTTGATCTATTCCTTGTGGATAGCTTGCCTTGAATGTCTCGGGGTTTGGGTACCCACTACGGTCATAATCTTGGACCTTAACTAAGGAACCCTCTTTAAAAGCTAAAAATCGCTGGATAGTAAACCTCGCACGTTTACCAGTGGTTTTTGTCTTTAAAAGAGTTATCTCTCCTAATGGAAAGGAGATGATAGACCCACAATCTTCTTAAAAGCATCGGCCTCCTCTTGGGTATTATTCAAGGACACTACGGCTTCTTAGAAGTATTCACAACCTCCTCTTAGGCTTCGTATAATGATCTCTTCCTCCGGGAATGATAGCCTCCTCTTGGGCTTAGTACAAGGACCCGTCGGCTTCTTAAAAGTTTCCAGCCTCCTCTTGGGCTTCGTACAAATTGTCCCGACGACCTCCTAGAGGTATAGGAACAGAACCTAGTCATCCTCATAGAACAATCCTTTCATAGAGTCTACTACTGTTTCTCAAAGCATTGTACAAAAGATAAAACTCTAGACTTGGACAGTCTAATTTCCTTGAGTCTCAAAGACATTCTCAAGCGACCCCTTCGTTAAATAGGAAGGAAACCCGTAGACTCGGACAGTCTCAATACCCTTTGGATATCCCGTTTCCTCAAAGAGAAGGAAATATCCCTGATCCTCAGATCAAATCCCTGAGTACAGTGTTGCTCATATAAGAACTGATTTTCTCTTTTAAAATCAGTATATTGGATCTGTCACTCAACTGAAACAAACCTTTAGCCTCCATCTCGGGCTTCGTACGAGATACAAAAACACTCTCTTGTTGAGTATCAAAGACTCCCTCGTAGAGTCAAACAAACAATAGCCTCTATCTCGGGCTTCGTACGAGACACAAAGACTCCATCGTCGGGTCAAAAACTTTTAGCCTCTCTCTCGGGCTTTGTACGAGACACAAAATAGCCTCCTCTTAGGCTTTGTATAATGATTTTCCTAGCGGAAATTAGCCTCCTCTTAGGCTTTGTATAAGAAAACCACTGGTTGAACCAATCAACCTTTTAGCATCAAAGATGTGCCTCGTTCACAGTACACAAACATCAACAACTCCTTTCCTTTCATCTAATCGCTGTAAGCGGCAGGCCTCTGGATCATCTATATCCATGCCACTGTCCCTCTTTTAGCATGAGAAATTCCTAAGGAAAGATGGCATTGCTCTACACTGAGTTAAAGTCTTCTCCTTCAGGTTAAAACCCTTTCTTCGGAAATTATGGCATTGCTCGGATCCGCGTATCCCAGTTAAAGTAATTTTCCTTCCCCCTCTTTAGAGATGACAAATTCTCTCTAAAGTCGAGGTCTTTCAGCTTCACGTCTTGGGCTTTGAACAAGACACAAATAGACCTTTCAGCTTCACATCTTGGGCTTTGAACAAGATACAAACCACCTTTCGCTTCACGTCTTGGGCTTTGAACAAGACACCAAAACACCAAAAACACCAATTTCCTCCCATAGAATAGTGTAGCGAGCGATTTTGGACGCGGTTCTTAAGCGCTGGCCGCTCTCTGCGGTTGAGCTTAAAACTACAGGTCGATTCATTTTTTATCCTATTGTGAGCTGAATAAGGAAGGGAAGTAGATGTCTCCAATTAACCCTGCTTTGCATACTGAGTTTAAACAGCGGTCTGTTAGGTTACGGATGCTATCAATGTGGGGGGCCTTTGTACTTGTTATTTGTATTTTCGCCAATACTGCTTTCTTTCTTTTTTACCTGGGCAGAAGGTTTCTGATGGGGAACAATGATTAGGATGTTAGGACTGATGCTTTTGAAATACTGCTTTTGATTGACGGAGATATGGGATTTGGGTTTTTTTGTTGATTGCGCTCGCTAAGATATTTTCTTTCGATCTTATGCCTACGTATTCACGTTTACCGAAACAGGGAAATCAGAGCGTTCGTAGTTCCTCCTATTCTATGGGAGGAAATGGGTGTTTTGGTGTCTTGTTCAAAGCCCAAGACGTGAAGCGAAAGGTGATTTGTATCTTGTTCAAAGCCCAAGATGTGAAGTTGAAAGGTCTATTTGTGTCTTGTTCAAAGCCCAAGACGTGAAGCTGAAAGACCTCGGCTTTAGAGAGAATTTGTCATCTCTGAAGAGGGGAGAGGAGAAGTACTTTAACTGGGATACGCGGATCCGAGCAATGCCATAATTTCCGAAGAAAGGGTTTTAACCTGAAGGAGAAGACTTTAACTCAGTGTAGAGCAATGCCATCTTTCCTTAGGAATTTCTCATGCTAAAAGAGGGACAGTGGCATGGATATAGATGATCCAGAGGCTTGCCGCTTACAGCGATTAGATGAAGGGAAAGGAGTTGTTGATATTTGTATACTGTGAACAAGGCACATCTTTGATGCTAAAAGGTCGATTGGATCAACCAGTGGTTTTCTTATACAAAGCCTAAGAGGAGGCTAATTTCCGCTAGGAAAATCATTATACAAAGCCTAAGAGGAGGCTATTTTGTGTCTCGTACAAAGCCCGAGAGAGAGGCTAAAAGTTTTTGACCCAGTGGGGTATATCGTTATACAAAGCCTAAGAGGAGGCTAGCAAAGAGTTGACTCAGTTGGAGAATCTTTTATACTCAGTAAGAGAGTGTTTTTGTATCTCGTACAAAGCCCGAGAGAGAGGCGAAAAGGTTGTTTTGACTCCACTGGGGAGAATTTTGGTATCTCGTACGAAGCCCGAGATGGAGGCTATTGTAACTGTTTCAGTTGAGTGACAGATCCAATATACTGATTTAAAAGAGAAAATCAGTTCTTATATGAGTAACACTGTACACAGGGATTTAATTTGAGGATCAGGGATATTTCCTTCTCTTTGAGGAAACGGGAAATCCAAAGGGTATTGAGACTATCCGAGTCTGCGGGTTTCCTTCCTATTTAACGAAGGGTGCTTGAGAATGTCTTTGAGACTCAAGGAAGTTAGACTGTCTGTGTCTAGAGTTTTATCTTTTGTACTATGCTTCGAGAAACAGTAGTAGACTCTATGAAAGGACTGTTCTATGAGGATGACTAGGTTCTATTCCTATACCTCTAGGAGGTCGTCGGGACAATTTGTACGAAGCCCAAGAGGAGGCTGGAAACTTTTAAGAAGCCGACGGGTCCTTGTACGAAGCCCAAGAGGAGGCTATCATTCCCGAAGGAAGAGATCATTATACGAAGCCTAAGAGGAGGCTGTGAATACTTCTAAGAAGCCATAGTGTCCTTGAATAATGCCCAAGAGGAGGCCGATGCTTTTAAGAAGCCCGTGGGTCTTATCATATCCTTTCCATTAGGAGAGATAACTCTTTTAAAGATGAAAACCACTGGTAAACATGCGAGGTTTACTATCCAGCGACTTTTAGCTTTTAAAGAGGGTTCCTTAGTTAAGGTCCAAGATTATGACCGTAGTGGGTACCCAAACCCCGAGACGTTCAAGGCAAGCTATCCACAAGGAATAGATCAAGTCAGGAAAGTTCGAGAATTGGGAAGAAACTCAAAGATGCCATTCACGGAGAATACATTCATCTTGGGGAGTAGAGCTTCTTGACGATTCCTAAGGAGGACAGCCAAAGAGAAGACTGTATCTGGTGCTTCTATTGGGGATCTAGGCGTCTATTTCTACGAATAAGTGAAACGGCGTCACCCAGTTCTAGACGTAGTTGCCGGGGAAACTCGAAATATCTATACTATTATTACACAGTAGATATGAGTTTATGAAAGGAGACTTACAGTGAGCAGCCCCACAATACAGTTTATAATATGAAAGCAGTAAATGAAAGCGATAACCACTTACTCGGTTGTAGTGCTTCCATGCTGTTTGGTTAGTTGTTCAACAAAGAAAGATTGAAAACAACAATATATTCAAAATCAAAGGAGAAAGTGCTTTGAAAAAGAAAGATCTGGGGCTTACAGCTCAAGGAGAGGCCCAGGGTTTTATCAGTGAGCGCACTGTTTGACTTTGTACAGCGGGACTTATACAAGTGACTGGGGCCCAAAAAGGTTTTCTGTACAAAGGAATGGGTCTTACACTCTCTCAAGAGGCCCAAAAAGGTTTAAAGAAAAGAGAGGGGCTTATAACACGAGGGTATGCCCAAATGATTTTTCGTTTAAAATGGCGATCGCGCCGAGGTTTTCTTTTAACGCAGAGGGACTTATACAATAAGTGAGGCCCAAAATGTTTTGGTTAAAAGGGGGATTGGGTCTTACACTCTAATAGAGGCCCAAAGTGTTTTGAATGGGTCTTATAGCTCAAGGAGAGGCCCAGATGAGTTTTATTTTTAAACGGGCGACGATCGCGCCGTTTACTTGTACAGAGGGACTTATACAATGAGTGAGGCCCAAAAAGTTTTTGTACAAGGGGGGATGGGTTTTACACTCTCTCAAGAGGCCCAAAGAGTTTTGAGATGAATAAATGGGTCTTACTACTCGAGGGTAGGCCCAGATGATTTTTGAAAAGGCGACGATCGCGTCGTTTGTTTTTTGACGTTATCGGGACTTATACAATAAGTGAGGCCCAAAGATGATTTGGTAAAAAAAAGGATTGGGTCTTACACTCTAATAGAGGCCCAAAGTGTTTTGAAAATGATTTATGAGGGTTGAATTAATCCAAAACCTTAATTTGTTTTCAAAATGTATTTAATTGAATAAAAATTCAATTAAAATGATCAAAAATTGTTTAACACATGGAAAACAAATTGTGATCTTGGATTAATGCTTCAAAAATTAAGTATTGACCTACAAAATAATTAGAAAGCATTAAAAGTTGCAAAATCAATGTAGAAAAAATATTTAAAATGCCAAAAACAATCAAAACATTAATTCTTTACAAATATATCAATTATATGAAATAAATAATATTTTTGGGATTTTTTGGGAAAATAAAATATTTTAACATTTTTGTGAATTATTAAAAAAAGAATCAACTCAAAATCATTAAAACTCAGAGAGAAATTAATTTTTGAATCAATTAAACAAAATCACAAAATTCAAATATTTGAATTTGAAAAAAAGGCGCCAAGAACAAGCTGAAGAACACGCGCGTGTTCTTGGTTTCTCAGATTTGCGTTTTCTATCCAATCTCCATGAATACGTAATCATATCATGCAATCCACATATCATTATGCTCGTCTCAACCTCACGATCATGTCTATGTACTTTAATTTTATTTAAATTAAACATACAACAAGAAATCACGAAGAAACCTCAAGAACCCTAATTTCTGCATGAAGGCTAGGATTTTTGATACACGATTCAAACAATGCAATTAATTGAGGGAAAACATTCCATGCATGATTATGAACATATGGCCAAATTATTGTGAGAGGAAATATGCATAGATTGAGAGATGACCAAGTATGTGCTTACCTCCAAGCCGTGACAACAAGTTCAGAGTGATTTTTGATTTGGAGGTGTTACAGATGAGTGGTGATGATCTGAACAGCTTCCCTACACCCTATGGAATGTGTTTGGATGGTTGGACTTGATTGAAATTGGCTGGATCATTTTGTGGTACCTCAGCTGCACTTTGGTTAAAACCTTGAGCAACCAGCTGGTGATTTCATGAAATCTGTGTTCCAGATGTTATGTGAGTGTTTGGATCACTTCTATATGATGTATGTGAGGTGTGTGAGTGATTGGTTTGTGCAGAATTGCTCTCAAACTCAAAACCCGATAACTACCTTGCTAAGAAAGGCATTTTTGCCAAGAGAAAGAGATTTTGATGAAAGCATCTGTTAGATGGCTTTGGTGTACTCAAACTGACCACAATTAAGCTCTATTTATAGTAGAGCAAGTTTGTTTTGGGATCCACAGTGAATGGCAACTGCAGCAGGTGTTTCCTCAATGTTGGCCAATGGAAATGAAAGTCTCCTCTAGCCATTGACTAGAGGTTAGGGCACAGAGCTATGGTCCCCTTGGTCTTGGATAAGTCTTGACTGATTTCAGATGAGAGTGGCTCAGTCCATGCCACCTTGATGGTTCCATTGAATGCCTCATTCCAACTTTGAAGTCTTGTCCCTATTTTGGCCATTCTAGGTTCAACATGCTATTCTTTGTTCCTTGGACCTTGGAGGCTTGGCTCAGTGATTGTCCCCTTTGGATTCAATCCTCTGAGGTGTCCAAGTGGATTGGAGCAATTGCAATTGGCTGATTTTGGCAAATCGACCAAAGTTGCAAATTCTGCCTTGCCTTGACAGATTTCAGCAAGGCAACTTGGCAATGTTGTATCTCATGGTGTAGGTTGAATTTGGCAATGTTCTTGGCCATTTTGGAAAGCCCTAACATGATACAACAACTGTTTGAACAAGTTTGGTTTTGATCTCTTTTGATTCCAAGTGAAAAATCCCCCTACATTTGGCAAAAAGTGAAGACAAATTCTGACTTAGTGAAAATTTCACTAAGTGTTGGAAAAAGTGACTTTTTCACTTTTTAGCCACTTTGATCACTCCATAACTCAAAATCCTTAATGAATTGGAATGACTTGTAGTTGAAGTTTTTGTAGGTGATAATGAGGGCTACAAATCCATCTTTGGATGAGAAAAAATGGGCTTGTGGTTTAGGAGTTATGGTCCTCCAAAGTTGGTACCTTTGCCACTTTATTTTTAACTTAGAAAAATTTCTAAGTTTTATGGTTACCCCTTTTACAAGTTATCTCACTTTTCTTGATTTTTCTTGATGAATGATGATTCAAATCATACATTAACATCATTTTAGGGTTAAAAATCCATTTTGGTGAAAAATCTCAAAAAGTCAAAGTTGACTTTTGTGCACAGTTGACTTTTTATCAGATGAATTCCAAACTGTGCAATTCTTCAGGAAATCATGTCCTTGACCTAAAACAAACTTGATGGACATGTTCCATGGGTGTCATAGGCTATATTCAATCATGTATTAGGGTTTGGGAGCATGTCCTGATCAAAAGTCAAAGTTACAGTTGACTTTTCCCTTAAAACCCTAATTGTGGTGCAGATGAAAATGAGACTTGTTGCTCAAGCTTCTTGGATCAATCCATTGTTCCAAATGGATCAATATGGTGTATTAGAGACCCTCAAATCATCTCTTGAGGTCTTGGCTCATGGTTTGTCCCAAAAGTCAACTTAGGGGTGAATTAGGTCAAGAAACCCTAATTCCTGATTTTTGATGAATGCATCCCCTGAGGCAAAATTGACTTGATGCATGGGTTCATGAGGTTCCATGAAGTATATTAGGTCATGTTTTGGATCATTGCCTTATGCCCAGATGAAAATTTCCATCTGGAGGCCTTGGTCGACCAAAACCCTAATTTGGTGACACTGTCGATCTTGAGACTTGATCCACCTAGAAGGGAGCAGCCTTGTGCTTAATCCTTGAAGTGGGAGTCCTTTTTGATCCATTGTGGATGTTTAAGAGATTAGACAAGTTGAAGATCATGTCATTTCTTGATTGATCCTTTGTCTAAGCACTCAGAGAGGGCTTGAAACCCTAATTTTGATTGTAGTGGATGCTCACCCATCTTTGGGGAGACTAATGAAGCATAAAGGTACATCCATATTGTGATGATGATTTTCACAATGATGGGAAATCTAAGTGGTCAAAATTTGGGGTATTACAAATAGGAGGAACTACGAACGCTCTGATTTCCCTGTTTCGGTAAACGGGAATACGTAGGCATAAGATCGAAAGAAAAGATCTTAGCGAGCGCAATCAACAAAAAACCCAAATCCCATATCTCCATCAATCAAAAGCAGTATTTCAAAAGCACCAGTCCTAACATCCTAACCCTTGTTCCCCGCCAGAAACATTAAGCCCTAGAAAGAAAGAAACCTGTATTGGCGAAATACGAATAACCAGTACAAAGGCCCCCCCACATTGATAGCATCCGTAACCTAACAGACCGCTGTTTAAACTCAGTATGCAAAGCAGGGTTAATTGGAGACATCTATTTCCCTTCCTTATTCAGCTCACAATAGGATAAAAAATGAATCGACCTGTAGTTTTAAGCTCAACTACAGAGAGCGACCAGCGCTTAAGAACCGCGTCCAAAATCGCTCGCTACAGAACCTCACAAAGAGCCGTTGGAAACAGTCAATTTGGGATCAGAGGAAGAAAAGAAAGAAGTTAAGATTGGAGCACTGCTCAGTCCAACTGTCAAAGAAAGCTTGATAAAACTTCTCAAAAAGTTTCCAGATGTATTTGCTTAGTCCTATCAGGACATACCAGGGTTGAATACCAGCATCGTGGAACATCATTTACCGCTGAAGACAGAATGTCCTCCGGTGAAACAAAGGCTGAGACGGACTCACCCGGATATGGCTTTCAAAATCAAGGAGGAAGTGCAGAAACAAATCGACGCAGGTTTCCTTGCCACCTCAGAATATCCTCAATGGTTAGCCAACATAGTGCCAGTTCCGAAAAAGGACGCAAAAGTCAAAATGTGTGTAGACTACAGGGATCTGAACAAAGCAAGTCCAAAGGATGACTTCCCCTTACCGCACATAGACATGCTGGTAGACAGTACAACAAAGTTCAAAGTCTTCTCCTTCATGGATGGATTCTCGGGCTATAATCAAATCAAAATGGTGCCGGAAGATATGGAGAAAACTCCATTCATCACCCCATAGGGAAACTTTTGTTACAAGGCAATGCCATTCGACTTGAAGAACGCTGAGGCAACCTATCAAAGGGCTATGACTACTCTGTTTCATGACATGATGCACAAAGAAATCGAAGTGTATGTCGATGACATGATTGCCAAATCTAAAACAGAAGAAGAGCATGTGACACACTTGTCAAAGTTATTCGAGCGTCTGAGAAAGTACAAACTCCGCTTTAATCTCAATAAATGCACATTCGGTGTCCGCTCGGGAAAACTTTTAGGGTTCATCATCAACCAAAAAGGAATTGAGGTTGATCCTGACAAGGTCAAGGCCATTCAAGAAATGCCTTCGCCAAAGACTGAAAAAAAGGTCAGAGGATTTTTGGGACGTCTAAATTACATCTCAAGGTTTATATCCCTCATGACAGCGACATGCGCGCCAATCTTCAAACTGCTCAGAAAGAATCAAAGCTGCGAATGGACAGAAGATTGCCAAAACACATTCAACAGTATCAAAGAATATCTGTTGAATCCACCAATCATGTCACCTCCAGTGCAAGGAAGACCACTGATAATCTACCTAACAGTCTTGGAAGACTCTATGGGTTGTGTACTTGGCCAACAAGACGAAACAAAAAGAAAAGAGTCTGCCATTTACTACCTAAGCAAGAAATTCACGGACTGTGAAACTCGATACACTATGCTTGAGAAAACTTATTGTGGTTTGGCATGGGCAGCCAAACGTCTTCGCCAGTATATGATTTGTCACACTACTTGGTTAATCTTCAAAATAGATCCGATCAAGTATGTTTTTGAAAAGCCTGTTCTCACGGGAAGGATTGCCCATTGGCAGATGTTGTTATCGGAATACGACATCGAGTACCATGCTCAGAAAGCCATCAAAGGAAGTATTTTAACCGATCATTTGGCTCATCAACCGATTGACGGCCAGGAATCAGTCGGATTTGACTTCCCAGATGAAGATGTCATGTACTTGAAAATGAAAGATTGCGATGAACCGCTACCCAGTGAAGGGCCAGAACCAGGTTCCCAATGGGGATTAATTTTTGACTGAGCTATCAACAATTATTAAAGATACGCTGGTGGCGAGATTGTGCAGACGCAACACTTCTTGACGAGGAAAGAACTAACAAACTCGATTGAGAAAACTGTTTATCACTAGGGGACAAGACCGACTCAAGTGATAGTGATGCAATATGAAATGTGAACGCAAATAAAATGCATGAAGTATGTATGTATATGCTGACAAAACAGACGCGACATACAGACTAATGGATGAACACAATCGGATACTCGGCCATCGCGGGGCGAAGAAGTACCGTTGATTCAAAATAGCAATTCCACCTTGCTTAGGAGAGATAGTCCCGTTGGGAGCTATGTTGATCGGCCTTAGGATATGAGAACTCGGCCGAGGATGTCAGACGAAACAAGGTCTCTGACACAGTTGATCCCTTCATTTAGGCATACTGGCTTAGAAGGAGTACTTTGATTCTGCACTTTGAAGTTCGCTTACTTCGGGAGAAGCGATCGATGTTCTTCTGATGTTCAACAGTCAAAAGAAATGTCGTCTTTAATTTAAAAGCAGAAAAAGTTTTAACAAGTAAATTCATTTTTGTTTTATTTCAAGAATCGCTGATTAAGTTTAAATAACATCGTTCTGTAAAGCTAAAACAAGCAAGAATTACAAACAAAAGCACAAGGGCTCAAATTTTACTGATAAGATGGAGATCAGCCAAACGCGTGATTCCAAAGAGTATATACAAAGTTAGAAAACGGTAATTTACAGGGAAAACGGCTACGTTGAAACATAACGACCACTATCCTTCTACCAAATTTGAATTCGGGGCATCCTGAGCTTCTGTCGAAGATGACCTTTGACTGGAGATTTCCTCCGATAGATGATGTAACTACGGCTGAGGGACTTGCCTCTGTTGAACATAGTTACTTGCCATTATCCCTAATTTTTGCCTGGATTGTACTATGAGATTTCCAATCCATCAGGATGATTTTTTTTCCATGTCTCTAACTGTTGCCTGGACCGCCCTTTCGGGTTTTCAATCCACCGAGACGTTTTTTTTTTAGTTTAGGCGAAGTATTTCTTGACTACATCAACATTCGTGGGGTAGGCAAATTCCTCTCCGTCCATGGTTGCAAGTCTCAAGGCACCGCCTGAGAAAGCTTTCATGACCACATAGGGGCCATCATAATTTGGGGTCCATTTGCCCCAAGAGTCAGTGATAAATGATTGTATCTTCTTGAGCACGAGGTCTCCTTTTCTGAAGACACGAGGCCGAACCTTTTTGTCGAACGCCCTCTTCATTCTTTGTTGATACAACTGACCGTGACATAGTGCCGTGATTCGCTTCTCTTCGATCAGGTTCAGGTCGTCGTGTCGACTTTGACACCATTCAGCTTCGGTGAGCTTAGCTTCCATCAATACCCTGATTGACGGGATCTCTACTTCTATGGGAAGCACTGCCTCCATGCCATATACTAGAGAGAAAGGGGTAGCCCCCGTTGAAGTGCAGACAAATGTGCGATAACCATGAAGAGCAAAGGGCAGCATCTCGTGCTAATCTTTGTAGGTTACAACCATTTTTTGAACGATCTTCTTGATTTACTTGTTAGCCGCTTCTACCGCTCTGTTCATCTTGGGTCGGTAGGGAGATGAGTTATGGTGTTCAATCTTGAACTCAACACACAACTCTTTCATCATCTTATTGTTCAAGTTAGATCCATTATCAGTAATGATCTCGCTTGGAACACCATAACGGCAGATGATATTGTTTTTGATAAATCGGACCACCACTTGTCGGGTTACATTGGCGAATGACGCTGCTTAGACCCACTTGGTGAAATAGTCAATGGCTACCAGGATGAACCGATGTCCGTTTGAAGCCTTGGGCTCAATCATGCCAATCATATCAATTCCCCATATGGAAAATGGCCATGGGGAAGAAAGGACTTTGAGATGTGATGGCGGTACATGAATTTTGTCGGAGTATATCTGACACTTGTGACACCTCCTCATGTACTTGTAGCAGTCGGATTCCATGGTCAACCAATAGTACCCTGCTCTCAGAATTTTTCTGGCCATTGTGTGTCCGTTGGCATGAGTGCCAAAGGATCCTTCATGAATTTCTTTCATGAGCATGTCTGCTTCTGGTCTGTCGACGCATCGGAGCAAGACCATGTCAAAATTTCTCTTATAAAGAGTGTCACCGCTCAGGAAGAAGTTTCCAGCCAATCTTCTGAGGGTCTTCCTGTCTTTTTTGAGTGCCCCAGATGGGTACTCTTGTTTCAGAAGGAAGCATTTGATATCGTGATACCAAGGTCTGTCGTCTATGACTGCTTCAATTGTGAAGATGTAAGCGGGCCGTTCAAGGCGCATGATGTCGATCTTAGGTATGTCATTCCATCGACCTGCACTAATCATGGAAGAGAGAGTGGCTAATGCATCAGCCATGTGATTCTCATCACGAGGGATATGATGAAACTCAACTCTGTTGAAGAAAGGTAACAACCTTCTTGCATAGTCTTTGTAAGGAATCAATCCTGATTGGTATGTGTTCCAATCTCCTTTTATCTGATTGATAAACAGGACTGAATCGCCGTATACGTCCAAGTTTTTGATCCTTAAATCAATCGCTTATTCGAGACCCATGATACATGCTTCGTATTCGGCCTCGTTGTTCGTACATTTGAACGTAAGTCTGGCAGTGAAAGGAATGTGGGAACTGTGAGGGGTAACAATGATTGCCCCAATTCCGTTTCCATAATGATTAACTGCTCCGTCAAAGATGAGTCCCCACTGGGAACCTGGTTCTGGCCCTTCACTGGGTAGCGGTTCATCGCAATCTTTCATTTTTAGATACATGACATCTTCGTCTGGGAAGTCAAACCCGATTGATTCTTGATTGTCAATCGGTTGATGAGCCAAATGATCGGCTAAAATACTTCCTTTAACGGCTTTCTGAGCATGGTACTCTATGTCATATTCTGATAGTAGCATCTGCCAACGGGCAATCCTTCCCGTGAGAGCAGGTTTTTCGAAGACGTACTTGATTGGATCCATTTCGGAGACCAACCAAGTAGTATGACGAATCATGTACTGGCGAAGATGTTTGGCTGCCCAAGCCAAAGCGCAACAAGTTTTCTCAAGCATTGTGTACCGAGTCTCGCAGTCGGTGAATTTCTTGCTTAGATAGTAAATGGCAGACTCTTTCCTTTTGGTTTCGTCTTGTTGGCCAAGTACACATCCCATTGAGTCCTCTAGGACTGTGAGGTAAATGATCAGTGGTCTTCCTTCCACTGGAGGTGATAGAATCGGAGGATTCAACAGATATTCCTTGATACTGTCGAAGGCGGTTTGGCAATCTTCTGACCAAACGCAATCCTGGTTTTTTTTCAATAACTTGAAAATCGGCGCACAAGTGGCGGTCATAAGGAATATGAATCTAGAGATGTAGTTCAAACGTCCCAGGAATCCTCTGACTTGTTTTTCAGTTTTTGGAGAAGGCATTTCTTGAATGGCCTTGACCTTGTCAGGATGAACCTCAATCCCTTTCTGGCTGACGATGAACCCTAGTAGTTTCCCTGAACGGACACCGAAGGTGCACTTGTTGGGATTCAAGCGGAGCTTGAATTTTCTTAGACGTTCGAACAATTTTGACAGATGTTCAACGTGCTCATCCTCTGTTCTTGATTTTGCAATCAAATCATCGACATATACCTCGATTTCTTTGTGTATCATGCCATGAAACAGAGTAGTCATGGCCCTTTGATAGGTTGCCCCGACATTCTTCAAACCGAACGACATTACCTTGTAACAAAAGGTACCCCATGGGGTAATGAACGAAGTTTTCTCCATGTCTTTCGGCGCCATTTTGATCTGGTTATAGCCCGAGAATCCATCCATGAAGGAGAATACTTTGAACTTTGCTGTGCTGTCAACCAGCATGTCAATGTGTGGTAAAGGAAAGTCGTCCTTTGGACTTGCCTTGTTCAAATCTCTGTAATCAACACACATTCTGACCCTTCCGTCCTTTTTGGGAACGGGTACGATGTTGGCTAACCATTGAGGATATTCAGATGTAGCGAGGAAACCCGCGTCGATCTGTTTCTGTACCTCCTCCTTGATTTTGATGGCCATGTCCGGGTGAGTGCGTCTCAACCTTTGCTTTACTGGCAGACATTCCGATCTCAACGGTAAGTGATGTTCCACGATGCTGGTATCCAACCCTGGCATATCCTGATAGGACCAAGCGAACACATCGGGGAATTCTTTGAGAAGCTTTATCAAACCCTCTCTGGCAGTTGGACTGAGCAATGCTCCGATCCTGATTTCTTTTCTCTCTTTTTCTGAACCCAAGTTTACCGTTTCCAACGGTTCTTTATGAGGTTCAATGGACCTTTCCTCTTGTCTGAGTAGTCGGGAGATCTCTTCTGGAATTTCGTTGTCATTTTCTTCTTCAGCCTCGAATACCGGGAACTCAAAGTTGGAAGAAGGCATCGGATCGTATGTTTCAACTGGGTATAAAACAAGCAATCTGCATGACGTGATGATTTGTGTTTAGAAGAGATAGAGAAAAATGCAAGTGTGTGCAGTGTATTTTTTTTTACTGCTTGTTTTTATTTTTGAATTGTTTTTTTTTAGGATTACCATTTTCTGAAAAAGTAAAAAGAGAAAACAACAATTAATGCGGAAATTACAGAACGACGTTATTTTATTAATGAACAAGTCGAATCTTGAAACTACAGCCCTAGAAAACAAAACTCTGTCGCTTTGGGCAAAGCGAAGAGGGAAATTTACAGAAAGCGAGCCCTATCAAAACATCCGTTTCACCTGGGCAGGGTGAAAGGTTAAAGATGGTAATTACTTTGACTGGCGAACGACCTTCGGAACCTCGACAACAACCCATTGGCGGCGAACTCCTCGGTGAATCACAAAGTTTGGCACCTTCCTTGATTTGTCTTCAGAAATGACGCTGATTTCTGGTGGAGCAGGATCATTGGAATCTGTCTCCCAGGCAGAATTGTCGTAGGAGAATTCCTCAGTTGTATTTTGCATAGCATTTGTGCTCTCAGCTGTATCTCCCCATCCCGTTGACTGGATATCTTCGAGCCTGATACGAGAGCTTTCGGGCGCAGTGTACTTGACCATAAAGTCGTATTTTCCACTTGGTTGTCCCAGAGTGTCCCAAACTTCTTTGGAACTGGAGGAATCATCTCTCTCGATGACGTTGACCTCGGGAAAATCATAGTTGATGAATTCAAGTCCTGCAAACGTTGCGAATTCATCTTCATGTTGAGTAGTTTCCGAATGACCTGAGTGTTGATCCCATGACATGGTGGGGACACAGGTATTCTGTTCAATGATGCTCAGCTGAGCTTCATTACTCGGCTGACTTTCTTGCCCCAAGTTTCCTGGGTAAGGCTGCCACATTGGCAGACCATCCATCGGGCCATAGTAATTGTGATCAAAGTTGTCTTTCATCAGAGTGTCTTCCTCTAATGAATTTGGCGGAGCACGACATCCTTCCGGATCACAATCCCCGTAGATCATTTCGACATCTAATCTTGGTATAAATCTCGGACTTTCTGTAGGAAAGCAAAAAGGCATAGGCACCTCTTCCTGAGACATATAGCCGTCCTTGTAAAGGTAGGACTTCCATTCTTCATCTGTGTCAGAGGGATCTTCCTCATTGATAGCATGAACTGTCTGAGACACTGGGTGAAGAAAACCTCCACTGTGGAAGAAGTTTTGAAGGGGATGAAGACTTTCATCGTTGGCGGCTGTCTGAGTACAGGTTGCAGAAAAACCAAGACCCTTCTTTGTTTTATTGTCAATAGGAATGACAAGCCATCCCCATCCTGTCGTATCGGTACTCTCGACCGCTTTGATAGCATATTTGTATGAAGAAATCGAGGTTCCTCCTCTGAACTGACTGTCCTTGCTCACCGATAGTGCTTGGAACTGAGTTCCAATAACCTCCTCGGGTTCCACACAGGTAGATGATAATAAGTTACTCACGAGCAAGGCTTGTTCTCCACAGATTGTGACGAGTTGATTGTTCTTGACGAACTTTAGCTTTTGGTGGAGGGTCGAAGTGACCGCTCCAGCCTGATGTATCCAAGGTCTTCCTAATAAACAACTGTATGTTGCCCAGATGTCCATGACCTGGAAAGTGATTTGGAAAGTGTGAGGACCAATAGTTATGGGAAGATCAACTTCGCCGATAACTGTTTTTCTGGATCCGTCAAATGCTTTGACGACGACCTCGCTGACTCTCATCGGAGGGCCCTTAAATGATAATTGCGTCAAAGTGGACTTCGGCATAACATTCAGGGTTGAACCTGTGTCTACCAGTACGTTGGCTAAAGCATCTCCCTGGCAGTTAACTGTGATATTGAGCGCCATGTTATGACGGCGACCCTCTTCAGGTAATTCCTCATCACTAAATCCCAAATTATTGCAGGAAGTGATGTTAGAGACAATGCTATCGAATTGTCTGATTGTTACATCCTGTTCCACAAAGGCTTGCTCCAAGACTTTCTGTAGAGCCTCTCTGTGTGCTTCTGAACTGAGTAACAGTGATAATACTAAGATCTTTGAAGGAGTCTGTAACAGTTGATCAACGATGTTATATTCACTCCCTTGGATGAGCTTTAACATCTCATATTTGTCTTTTGAAAAGTCGGGATTACTAGATTGACTGACTGGTGGATCAGGAATTTCTGCCTGAAGTTCCTTTTCTTTGTTAGCTTCCCCAACCCCTCGGTTAAAGATTCTACCACTCCGTGTTACACGACTGATGTCTGCAATGTTCACGACTGAGGGTAATGGAATTTCCTTTCCATTCTCAATTGTTGTTGCACCGTATTTGTAAGGGATCGCCTTAGATGATTCATACGGTAATGGTCCCGGTAGATAGATGACTATGGGAACCTTCTGATTTTTCTGACCGTCATAAGTAACCTCGATCCGTTCCCGGTTGGGAACTCTAGATTCGTCAAGTAGAGGGATGATGGCAAAAACATCCCTGATCTGGTGATGACCAGAGATCGTGACAACATCCTCAACTTGATCGGCAAGGTAGTTCGACGACCAAATGATGGGTTCTGAATCTGGATATGGATGAATTTCTCCATGATCGATCTGACCCTGAAGAGCTGCTCTCACAAGGTAACACCCTTGGTTACTTTCCGAACAGACGCTACAACTGTCATAGTTGTGTGGTGGCACCTGGTCACGCCCACTTTGAATACAATGTAACCTCACTAGGTTACCTTCCATTGATCGGACATCCTGACTTTGACGACGAGTAGGATTCCTGCTATTGATACTAATCTGCTGAGTATCTTCGTCCATATAGATTGGCATCCACCAGTGATTTAACAAGTGCTGAAGTGCCTCCTGGACAAGGGTACAACCTCGATTGTTTTCACAACCTGCTTTACAACTTTGGTAATCATGTGATATTAAGAATCCGAGTCGGACCTGCTCAGCATGTAACTCTACCAGGTTGGTATTCATTACACGGATATCGAAGATCTGAACCATATTGATTTGATAGGAGTTCCTATCATGGTAGTCTTGGATCCATCCAAGATCCATCTGACGCTGGAGGGCCTCTTGTATGAAAGAGCATCCCTGTTTGTTTACCGAGCAAATCAGACAGGAACTGTAATCGTGCTGCGGCAGATTATGATATTGGCTTTGCCTTGAGTGCATCGCCACCAAGTTGACATTCATCACACGGATGTCGTGGTTTTGAATGACGTTAGAATTCGTATAGACCATGTTAACTCCACGAACTCGGTGCTCCTGGATCCATCCGAGATCCATTTGTTCCTGTAGAGCTGCTTGCACTACAGAACATCCTTGGTTGTCTTTAGAGCAGATATCACACTGGTGATAATTATGAGGTGGCACATGGCCATATCCACTCTGTCTACAATGCATCTTGACCAGATTGGTCCCTAATAAGAGTACATCGTGAATTTGATAGACATTGTTAGTCTCTTTCTCAATCAGATTGACTGCAGCTTTCTCATGTTGAGGCAGCGGGTTCGTAAGAACATTAGGATTCGTATCTTTGAAAGATAAGAGCCCGCTCCTAACAAGCTTTTGCACGTCGGATTTGAAATTGAGACAAGTCTCAATGTTATGCCCTGAACCTCCTTGATGATAAGGGCATGTTTGATCCACCTTAAACCAGAAAGGCGGATTTTCCAGAACTGAAAGGGGAGACTTAGTCTAGATGTGCCCCTTAGCCAGTAGTAACGGAAACAGCTCTGCGTATGTTACGGGTAAAGGATCAAATCTCGGTGGCCATGTTGTACGGTTGTTGTTATATGGAGGACAAGCCTGCTGAAGAGGCTGTTGTGTCCTTTGCTGATCAGGTTGGCTCTGCGCAACCTGAGGTTGATACATAGGAACAGGCACGGGTCCAATAGCAAGAGTAACAGCTGCTACTGGCTGATAACGCCGCTTTTGCTTTCCGAGAGAGATATTCCCAATATCTTGCTCTTTTTTCTTAGGGAGAGCACTACCGTATTTTTTAGTACCGCTCGTTGATCCAGTGTCTTTTACCAAACGTCCTTCTCGGACGGCTTCCTCAAGATGTACACCCATGCCGACCATTTCGGTGAAATCACTGGGTGCACTGGCGACCATTCGGCCGTAGTAAAATGAGCTTAAGGTCTTTAAGAAGATTTTTGTCATCTCTTTTTCCTCAAGAGGTGGACAAATTTGAGCGGCAATTTCACGCGACCTTTGAGCATACTCTTTAAAGGTTTCCTTTTCCTTTTGCGACATCGATCTGAGTTGATCTCTGTCGGGTGCCATGTCCAAATTGTACTTGTATTGTTGGACGAAGGCAGTACCAAGATCTCTGAATGTACTGATCGTAGTACGGTTTAAACCCATGTACCATTTGAGTGCGGCACCGGTTAAACTATCCTGGAAGTAGTGAATTAGCAGGTCCTGATTCTCCGTCTGAGCTGACATCCGCCGAGCGTACATCACCAGATGGCTTTGAGGGCAAGAGTTACCCTTGTATTTTTCAAAGTCGGGCACTTGGAACTTGTGCGGGACTTTCACATTTAGGCGTCCTTTCCAAATAGACCCTGACCGCAAATGGCTTGCAGCTCCTTCTGCATTTCCAAGAACTGCTCCTGGAATTCATCCATTCTGTCGAACATAGTTTCCTTCTTACCAGAAGATGTTGGCGGAATCTGTCCTTCCGGGACAGTGTGCACCACAGGGGGTGGTACCGTGACTACGGCAGTAAGTCTTGGCGGCTCCCAAAGTTTGTAACCTTCAGGAGTCTTGAGTATGCCCCTGACATCTTCGCTTTCCCAAAGTTTGTAACCTTCAGGCCCAGCGGCTTCTGTTGCGATTCCCTGATCTTCAGTGATCGGCGGAACATATCCTTCCGGGATATAGTTAACAGGCATGCCCCAAGGACGATCTTTCGGCATCTGATACCTAGGATCATACTTTTCTATGATGGGCGTTGAGGTGATCTCTGAGATCACGGTTCTTTGTAGCTGAGCTTCTGCCATGGCTTGCATGTCGTTACGAAGCTTTCTCATATCCTCTCTCAGAGCGTCGATCTCTTCTTTCAACTCTCTGTTTTCTTCCTCAAGATCATCCATCTTTTTCTGACGATTGGCCTGAGTATTATACGAATGAGACAGTTTGACTCTAGAATCGAGACACAAATGTGAGATTCGTAGGGAAGAAGAATACGCGATGTGAGAATGATGAATGCAATGATTATATTAATTGTTTTTAGGTTTAATTAAAATAAACTTCGACAATTAGATTACAAATATCAAACAGTGGGGAAACCCCTTTTTATTGAATTCCAAAGGATTACAGAAATGGAAATACAGTAGATTACAAAGTGCAGGAACAGAAACCTAAACTAATGGGTCCCGAGTCCTCTCTGAGGAGAAACCGGGTGCTGATTCTGGTATCTTCCTTTTCTTTGACCGGGGCGCTTGGGCCGTTGTCGGGTTGTCATTCCTTTGCCAAGTGAAAGGAGCGAGCAAATTCCTTTGGTCATCTTGATTCTCTACAGCATGCTGCTCCAAAATTTCAATCAGAGCATCTTTCTCTTTTAGTAGTTGCTGTATTTGGATACACTCTACGTCGAGGGTGCGGTACTTGTTCTTCCAAGATCTTCTTTCCTTTTGAACTTTGTTGAGAGTAACCTGAAGCTTTTCAGTTTCCGTCATGAAGTACATGACAGTTTCCCTCGGTGGAAGAATTCCGTAACGAGGATAAGGCATTTTTAGCTTGAGAGCTCTGGTTTGTACCCAATGGAGATAAGGCTCCACCGAGACACAGTCCGGTTTTCCCAGAGACTCTCGTCCTTTCTTATGAACATGTTTCCAAGCTTGCACTATTTCCATCTTTAGTGCTCTGTCGTTTTCTCCTTCTTTGAAGAAAAGACCTTCCAGATGAACACCCAGTGGGATGTGTCTCATCGGGTATCCAAATTGACGAAGAACTAATATGGGATGATAGTTGATTCCTCCTTTAGTTCCTATGAGGGGTACGCTGGGGAAGTTTCCACAACGGTCAATGATTCTGATTCCCTCATAAATCCTATTACACCAATCTATATCAGAGTTGGTGAGAGACATGATCTTCTGCGACCAACGTAAGACACTCTTGCAATCCCAAAAAGCAGCTGACTTGGGCAAGTGCGAGATAAACCATTTATAGAGCAAAGGTACACAGCATGTGATCTCCCCTCCGCTGTACAAATTTCCCAACTGTACAGAATGATACACATCTGCGAGCAAAGTCGGCACAGGGTTTCCAATGAGAAAAACCTTAATAGCGTTGATATCGACGAAGTTATTGATATTGGGAAACAAAAATAATCCGTAGGTGAGCAAGACAAAGATGCTTTCAAAAGCAGTCATGTTCCCTATACTAGCAAAGTACAGAACTTTCTTGGTCAGGAACTGGGCTGGCAAACCTTGGGTGCCACCCTTAGTGGTCATGTGAGTCCGGACCTCAGACTCGTCCAAATGAATTGCTATTGCAATAGTCTGATTCTTTGGAATTTCTTCCAGTCCAGAAAATGGAGCTCGATCAGTGATATGTAAATCAGTCAGATGAGAATACTCCTCCAGCGTTGGTGATAGCTGGTAATCCGAGAATGTGAAAAGTGATAAACCGAATCGTAGAATTGAATGAGCGCGTCCATGATCCCCTTAATCACATGGACTCTTAACAGTGGTAGCAAACCACCGTGCTTGGCTCTGAAAGCCTCTGGGTTAACGATCATCCTCGCTAACTTTCTCAAATCCCCTAGTTTTGGAACCTTGAAGGTATACTGGTGAGTTCTCCTTCTACCGAAATCCATTAATGCAATCTTTTTCTCTGATATTTGTAATCACAGTCTTAGTTTAATTTAAAAAACAGAGAGACTAGAAGAGAAGTTTTTTTTTTTAATGTTTTAATGTTTTATTAAATGGATGCATGAATGCAGCACACAAAAACATAGAAAAAACATGGGGTCAAAGGGTCGTTGTCATGAAGTCAAGGCTCTACCCATCCCCAAAGGTTTATACTAGGGTGATTTTTGTACCTGTACTCATTATCATCAGCTCCTCCCAGGAAGGCAGACAACAAGCGGATCACCAGCGAGTTGTGTGCAATCTTAGAGTAAGTGCCATTCACCGAGAATAGATCACCAGCCTCAAATGAGGGTAGTATCGCGTAACAGCTATTTCCGATAGCTTCCGCACTATGAAAAGGTTTGGCTTTTCTAGGTGTATACTCAATCTCACCACATGCGGCATCACACGCATTCCCAGTAGCAGAAAAATAAACACGTATATCAATTAGGAAAAGCAGTATATATATTTGTCCTAAACATCCTAGACCTATAAAGCTATAAATCTTAAGTTCCTGACAGAAATGGGTTCCCCGGCGGAAGCCCCAATCTGTGGTTCCCTGCCTAAGAGATGGACCAACATAGGTCAATCTTTCTCCTCAGCAGAGTTCCCATTTTCCGTGGAAAACGGGGATGATGCCCTAAGGCAGAAAAGGAGACTCCCCAGCAGAGTCTCCATTTTACAAGGAAAACAGACAGAAAGAAAAACAAGGACCCCACGGTGGGCGCCACTTTTCTGTGGCGGCCACCGCCATGAAAAAGATTCGTCCAAGGTTTTCACCTTAAATTTTAAGAAAATCAGTGAATGGCCCCCACGGTGGGCGCCACTTTTCTGTAGCGAGCGATTTTGGATGCGGTTCTTAAGCGCTGGTCGCTCTCTGCGGTTGAGCTTAAAACTACAGGTCGATTCATTTTTTATCCTATTGTGAGCTGAATAAGGAAGGGAAATAGATGTCTCCAATTAACCCTGCTTTGCATACTGAGTTTAAACAGCGGTCTGTTAGGTTACAGATGCTATCAATGTGGGGGGCCTTTGTACTGGTTATTTGTATTTTCGCCAATACTGTTTTCTTTCTTTTTTACCTGGGCAGAAGGTTTCTGACGGGGAACAAGGATTAGGATGTTAGGACTGATGCTTTTGAAATACTGCTTTTGATTGATGGAGATATGGGATTTGGATTTTTTGTTGATTGCGCTCGCTAAGATCTTTTCTTTCGATCTTATGCCTACGTATTCCCGTTTACCGAAACAGGGAAATCAGGGCGTTCGTAGTTCCTCCTATTCTATGGGAGGAAATGGGTGTTTTGGTGTCTTGTTCAAAGCCCAAGACGTGAAGCGAAAGGTGATTTATATCTTGTTCAAAGCCCAAAATGTGAAGCTGAAAGGTCTATTTGTGTCTTGTTCAAAGCCCAAGACGTGAAGCTGAAAGACCTCGACTTTAGAGAGAATTTGTCATCTCTGAAGAGGGGAGAGGAGAAGTACTTTAACTGGGATACGCGGATCCGAGCAATGCCATAATTTCCGAAGAAAGGGTTTTAACCTGAAGGAGAAGACTTTAACTCAGTGAGAGCAATGCCATCTTTCCTTAGGAATTTCTCATGCTAAAAGAGGGACAGTGGCATGGATATAGATGATCCAGAGGCTTGCCGCTTACAGCGATTAGATGAAGGGAAAGGAGTTGTTGATGTTTGTATACTGTGAACAAGGCACAACTTTGATGCTAAAAGGTCGATTGGATCAACCAGTGGTTTTCTTATACAAAGCCTAAGAGGAGGCTAATTTCCGCTAGGAAAATCATTATACAAAGCCTAAGAGGAGGCTATTTTGTGTCTCGTACAAAGCCCGAGAGAGAGGCTAAAACTTTTTGACCCAGTGGGGTATATCGTTATACAAAGCCTAAGAGGAGGCTAGCAAAGAGTTGACTCAGTTGGAGAATCTTTTATACTCAGTAAGAGAGTGTTTTTGTATCTCGTACAAAGCCTGAGAGAGAGGCGAAAAGGTTGTTTTGACTCCACTGGGGAGAATTTTGGTATCTCGTACGAAGCCCGAGATGGAGGCTATTGTAACTGTTTCAGTTGAGTGACAGATCCAATATACTGATTTAAAAGAGAAAATCAGTTCTTATATGAGTAACACTGTACACAGGGATTTAATTTAAGGATCAGGGATATTTCCTTCTCTTTGAGGAAACGGGAAATCCAAAGGGTATTGAGACTATCCGAGTCTGCGGGTTTCCTTCCTATTTAACGAAGGGTGCTTGAGAATGTCTTTGAGACTCATGGAAGTTAGACTGTCCGTGTCTAGAGTTTTATCTTTTGTACTATGCTTCGAGAAATAGTAGTAGACTCTATGAAAGGACTGTTCTATGAGGATGACTAGGTTCCGTTCCTATACCTCTAGGAGGTCGTCGGGACAATTTGTACGAAGCCCAAGAGGAGGCTGGAAACTTTTAAGAAGCCGACGGGTCCTTCTACGAAGCCCAAGAGGAGGCAATCATTCCCGAAGGAAGAGATCATTATACGAAGCCTAAGAGGAGGTTGTGAATACTTCTAAGAAGCCGTAGTGTGCTTGAATAATGCCCAAGAGTAGGCCGATGCTTTTAAGAAGCCCGTGGGTCTTATCATCTCCTTTCCATTAGGAGAGATAACTCTTTTAAAGATGAAAACCACTGGTAAACGTGCGAGGTTTACTATCCAGCGACTTTTAGCTTTTAAAGAGGGTTCCTTAGTTAAGGTCCAAGATTACGACCGTAGTGGGTACCCAAACCCCGAGACGTTCAAGGCAAGCTATCCACAAGGAATAGATCAAGTCAGGAAAGTTCGAGAATTGGGAAGAAACTCAAAGATGCCATTCACGGAGAATACATTCATCTTGGGGAGTAGAGCTTCTTGACGATTCCTAAGGAGGACAGCCGAAGAGAAGACTGTATCTGGTGCTCCTATTCGGGATCTAGGTGTCTATTTCTACGAATAAGTGAAACGGCGTCACCCAGTTCTAGACGTAGTTGCCGGGGAAACTCGAAATATCTATACTATTATTACACAGTAGATATGAGTTTATGAAAGGAGACTTACAGTGAGCAGCCCCACAATACAGTTTATAATATGAAAGCAGTAAATGAAAGCGATAACCACTTACTCGGTTGTAGTGCTTCCATGCTGTTTGGTTAGTTGTTCAACAAAGAAATATTGAAAACAACAATATATTCAAAATCAAAGGAGAAAGTGCTTCGAAAAAGAAATATCTGGGGCTTACAGCTCAAGGAGAGGCCCAGGGTTTTATCAGTGAGCGCACAGTTTGACTTTGTACAGCGGGACTTATACAAGTGACTGGGGCCCAAAAAGGTTTTATGTACAAAGGGATGGGTCTTACACTCTCTCAAGAGGCCCAAAAAGGTTTAAAGAAAAGAGAGGGGCTTATAACACGAGGGTAGGCCCAAATGATTTTTCGTTTAAAATGGCGATCGCGCCGAGGTTTTCTTTTAACGCAGAGGGACTTATACAATAAGTGAGGCCCAAAATGTTTTGGTTAAAAGGGGGATTGGGTCTTACACTCTAATAGAGGCCCAAAGTGTTTTGAATGGGTCTTATAGCTCAAGGAGAGGCCCAGATGAGTTTTATTTTTAAACGGGCGACGATCATGCCGTTTACTTGTACAGAGGGACTTATACAATGAGTGAGGCCCAAAAAGTTTTTGTACAAGGGGGGATGGGTCTTACACTCTCTCAAGAGGCCCAAAGAGTTTTGAGATGAATAAATGGGTCTTACTACTCGAGGGTAGGCCCAGATGATTTTTGAAAAGGCGACGATCGCGCCGTTTGTTTTTTGACGGTATCGGGACTTATACAATAAGTGAGGCCCAAAGAAGATTTGGTCAAAAAAAGGATTGGGTCTTACACTCTAATAGAGGCCCAAAGTGTTTTGAAAATGATTTATGAGGGTTGAATTAATCCAAAACCCTAATTTGTTTTCAAAATGTATTTAATTGAATAAAAATTCAATTAAAATGATCAAAAATTGTTTAACACATGGAAAACAAATTGTGATCTTGGATTAATGCTTCAAAAATTAAGTATTGACCTACAAAATAATTAGAAAGCATTAAAAGTATTTTGGGATTTTCTTGGAAAATAAAATATTTTAACATTTTTGTGAATTATTAAAAAAAGAATCAACTCAAAATCATTAAAACTCAGAGAGAAATTAATTTTTGAATCAATTAAACAAAATCACAAAATTCAAATATTTGAATTTGAAAAAAAGGCGCCAAGAACAAGCTGAAGAACACGCGCGTGTTCTTGGTTTCTCAGATTTGCGTTTTCTATCCAATCTCCATGAATACGTAATCATATCATGCAATCCACATATCATTATGCTCGTCTCAACCTCACGATCCTGTCTATGTACTTTAATTTTATTTAAATTAAACATACAACAAGAAATCACGAAGAAACCTCAAGAACCCTAATTTCTGCATGAAGGCTAGGATTTTTGATACACGATTCAAACAATGCAATTAATTGAGGGAAAACATTCCATGCATGATTATGAACATATGGCCAAATTATTGTGCGAGGAAATATGCATAGATTGAGAGATGACCAAGTATGTGCTTACCTCCAAGCCGTGACAGCAAGTTCAGAGTTTGATTTGGAGGTGTTACAGATGAGTGGTGATGATCTGAACAGCTTCCCTACACCCTATGGATTGTGTTTGGATGGTTGGACTTGATTGATATTGGCTGGATCATTTTGTGGTACCTCAGCTGCACTTTGGTTAAAACCTTGAGCAACCAGCTGGTGATTTCATGAAATCTGTGTTCCAGATGTTATGTGAGTGTTTGGATCACTTCTATATGATGTATGTGAGGTGTGTGAGTGATTGGTTTGTGCAGAATTGCTCTCAAACTCAAAACCCGATAGCTACCTGGCGAAGAAAGGCATTTTTGCCAAGAGAAAGAGATTTTGATGAAAGCATCTGTTAGATGGCTTTGGTGTACTCAAACTGACCACAATTGAGCTCTATTTATAGTAGAGCAAGTTTGTTTTGGGATCCACAGTGAATGGCAACTGCAGCAGGTGTTTCCTCAATGTTGGCCAATGGAAATGAAAGTCTCCTCTAACCATTGACTAGAGGTTAGGGCACAGAGCTATGGTCCCCTTGGCCTTGGATAAGTCTTGACTGATTTTAGATGAGAGTGGCTCAGTCCATGCCACCTTGATGGTTCCATTGAATGCCTCATTCCAAATTTGAAGTCTTGTCCCTATTTTGGCCATTCTAGGTTCAACATGCTATTCTTTGTTCCTTGGACCTTGGAGGCTTGGCTCAGTGATTATCCCCTTTGGATTCAATCCTCTGAGGTGTCCAAGTGGATTGGAGCAATTGCAATTGGCTGATTTTGGCAAATCGACCAAAGTTGCAAATTCTGCCTTGCCTTGACAGATTTCAGCAAGGCAACTTGGCAATGTTGTATCTCATGGTGTAGGTTGAATTTGACAATGTTCTTGGCCATTTTGGAAAGCCCTAACATGATACAACAACTGTTTGAACAAGTTTGGTTTTGATCTCTTTTGATTCCAAGTGAAAAATCCCCCTACATTTGGCAAAAAGTGAAGACAAATTCTGACTTAGTGAAAATTTCACTAAGTGTTGGAAAAAGTGACTTTTTCACTTTTTAGCCACTTTGATCATTCCATAACTCAAAATCCTTAATGAATTGGAATGACTTGTAGTTGAAGTTTTTGTAGGTGATAATGAGGGATACAAATCCATCTTTGGATGAGAAAAAATGGCCTTGTGGTTTAGGAGTTATGGTCCTCCAAAGTTGGTACCTTTGCCACTTTATTTTTAACTTAGAAAAATTTCTAAGTTTTATGGTTACCCCCTTTTACAAGTTATCTCACTTTTCTTGATTTTTCTTGATGAATGATGATTCAAATCATACATTAACATCATTTTAGGGTTAAAAATCCATTTTGGTGAAAAATCTCAAAAAGTCAAAGTTGACTTTTGTGCACAGTTGACTTTTTATCAGATGAATTCCAAACTGTGCAATTCTTCAGGAAATCATGTCCTTGACCTAAGTCAAACTTGATGGACATGTTCCATGGGTGTCATAGGGTATATTCAATCATGTATTAGGGTTTGGGAGCATGTCCTGGTCAAAAGTCAAAGTTATAGTTGACTTTTCCCTTAAAACCCTAATTGTGGTGCAGATGAAAATGAGACTTGTTGCTCAAGCTTCTTGGATCAATCCATTGTTCCAAATGGATCAATATGGTGTATTAGAGACCCTCAAATCATCTCTTGAGGTCTTGGCTCATGGTTTGTCCCAAAAGTCAACTTAGGGGTGAATTAGGTCAAGAAACCCTAATTCCTGATTTTTGATGAATGCATCCCCTGAGGAAAAATTGACTTGATGCATGGGTTCATGAGGTTCCATGAAGTATATTAGGTCATGTTTTGGATCATTGCCTTATGCCCAAATGAAAATTTCCATCTGGAGGCCCTGGTCGACCAAAACCTTAATTTGGTGACACTGTCGATCTTGAGACTTGATCCACCTAGAAGGGAGCAGCCTTGTGCTTAATCCTTGAAGTGGGAGTCCTTTTTGATCCATTGTGGATGTTTAAGAGATTAGACAAGTTGAAGATCATGTCATTTCTTGATTGATCCTTTGTCTAAGCACTCAGAGAGGGCTTGAAACCCTAATTTTGATTGTAGTGGATGCTCACCCATCTTTGGGGAGACTAATGAAGTATAAAGGTACATCCATATTGTGATGATGATTTTCACAATGATGGGAAATCTAAGTGGTCAAAATTTGGGGTATTACAAATAGGAGGAACTACGAACGCTCTGATTTCCCTGTTTCGGTAAACGGGAATACGTAGGCATAAGATCGAAAGAAAAGATCTTAGCGAGCGCAATCAACAAAAAACCCAAATCCCATATCTCCATCAATCAAAAGCAGTATTTCAAAAGCACCAGTCCTAACATCCTAACCCTTGTTCCCCGCCAGAAACATTAAGCCCTAGAAAGAAAGAAACCTGTATTGGCGAAATACGAATAACCAGTACAAAGGCCCCCCCACATTGATAACATCCGTAACCTAACAGACCGCTGTTTAAACTCAGTATGCAAAGCAGGGTTAATTGGAGACATCTATTTCCCTTCCTTATTCAGCTCACAATAGGATAAAAAATGAATCGACCTGTAGTTTTAAGCTCAACCGCAGAGAGCGACCAACGCTTAAGAACCGCGTCCAAAATCGCTCGCTACAGAACCTCACAAAGAGCCGTTGGAAACGGTCAATTTAGGATCAGAGGAAGAAAAGAAAGAAGTTAAGATTGGAGCACTGCTCAGTCCAACTGTCAAAGAAAGCTTGATAAAACTTCTCAAAAAGTTTCCAGATGTATTTTCTTAGTCCTATCAGGACATACCAGGGTTGAATACCAGCATCGTGGAACATCATTTACCGCTGAAGACAGAATGTCCTCCGGTGAAACAAAGGCTGAGACGGACTCACCCGGATATGGCTTTCAAAATCAAGGAGGAAGTGCAGAAACAAATCGACGCAGGTTTCCTTGACACCTAAGAATATCCTCAATGGTTAGCCAACATAGTGCCAGTTCCGAAAAAGGACGTAAAAGTCAAAATGTGTGTAGACTACAGGGATCTGAACAAAGTAAGTCCAAAGGATGACTTCCCCTTACCGCACATAGACATGCTGGTAGACAGTACAACAAAGTTCAAAGTCTTCTCCTTCATGGATGGATTCTCGGGCTATAATCAAATCAAAATGGTGCCGGAAGATATGGAGAAAACTCCATTCATCACCCCATAGGGCAACTTTTGTTACAAGGCAATGCCATTCGACTTGAAGAACGCTGAGGCAACCTATCAAAGGGCTATGACTACTCTGTTTCATGACATGATGCACAAAGAAATCGAAGTGTATGTCGATGACATGATTGCCAAATCTAAAACAGAAGAAGAGCATGTGACACACTTGTCAAAGTTATTCGAGCGTCTGAGAAAGTACAAACTCCGCTTTAATCTCAATAAATGCACATTCGGTGTCCGCTTGGGAAAACTTTTAGGGTTCATCATCAACCAAAAAGGAATTGAGGTTGATCCTGACAAGGTCAAGGCCATTCAAGAAATGCCTTCGCCAAAGACTGAAAAAAAGGTCAGAGGATTTTTGGGACGTCTAAATTACATCTCAAGGTTTATATCCCTCATGACAGCGACATGCGCGCCAATCTTCAAACTGCTCAGAAAGAATCAAAGCTGCGAATGGACAGAAGATTGCCAAAACACATTCAACAGTATCAAAGAATATCTGTTGAATCCACCAATCCTGTCACCTCCAGTGCAAGGAAGACCACTGATAATCTACCTAACAGTCTTGGAAGACTCTATGGGTTGTGTACTTGGCCAACAAGACGAAACAAAAAGAAAAGAGTCTGCCATTTACTACCTAAGCAAGAAATTCACGGACTATGAAACTCGATACACTATGCTTGAGAAAACTTATTGTGGTTTGGCATGGGCAGCCAAACGTCTTCGCCAGTATATGATTTGTCACACTACTTGGTTAATCTTCAAAATAGATCCGATCAAGTATGTTTTTGAAAAGCCTGTTCTCACGGGAAGGATTGCCCATTGGCAGATGTTTTTATCGGAATACGACATCGAGTACCATGCTCAGAAAGCCATCAAAGGAAGTATTTTAACCGATCATTTGGCTCATCAACCGATTGACGGCCAGGAATCAGTCGGATTTGACTTCCCAGATGAAGATGTCATGTACTTGAAAATGAAAGATTGCGATGAACCGCTACCCAGTGAAGGGCCAGAACCAGGTTCCCAATGGGGATTAATTTTTGACTGAGCTATCAACAATTATTGAAACGAAATTAGGGTAATCATCGTAACACCTCAGGGTACCCATATTCCTTTCACTGTCAGACTAACATTCAAATGCATGAACAACGAGGCCGAATACGAAGCTTGTCTCATGGGTCTCGAAGAAGCGATTGACTTAAGGATAAAGAATTTGGATGTATATGGAGACTCAGCCCTAGTTATCAACCAGATCAAAGGAGAGTGGAATACATACCAATCAGGACTGATTCCTTACAAAGTTTACGCGAGAAGGTTGTTACCATTCTTTAACAGAATCGAGTTTCATCATATCCCTCATTAAGAAAATCACATGGCTGATGCACTAGCCACTTTTTCTTCCATGATTAGTGTAGGTCAATGGAATGACGTACCTAAGGTTGACATAATGCGCCTAGAACGGCCCGCTTACATCTTCGCGATCGAAGTAGTCATAGACGATAAAACTTTGTATCACGATATCAAATGCTTCCTTTAGAAACAAGAGTACCCACCCAGGGCATTAAGAAAATACAGAAAAAGCATCAGAAGACTGGCAGGTAACTTCTTTCTGAGCGGTTATACACTCTATAAGAGAAACTTCGACATGGTCTTGCTCCGATGCGTAGACAGACCAGAAGCAAACATGCTGATGATAGAGATTCACGAAGGATCCTTTGACACTCATGCCAACGGACACACAATGGCGAGAAAAATTCTGAGAGTAGGATACTATTGGTTGACCATGGAATCCGATTGCTACAAGTACATGAGGAAGTGTCACAAGTGTCAAATATACGCTGACAAAATCCATGTACCGCCAATGCATCTCAAAGTTCTTTCTTCTCCATGGCCTTTTTCTATATGGGGAATCGACATGATTGGCATGATTAAACCCAAAGCTTTAAACGAACATCGGTTCATCCTGGTAGCCATTGACTACTTCACTAAATGGGTCGAAGCAGCGTCATACACCAATGTAACCCGACAAGTGGTGGTCCGGTTTATCAAAAACAATCTCATCTGCCGTTATGGTGTTCCAAGCCAGATCATTACGGATAATGGATCTAACTTGAACAACAAGATTATGAAAGAGTTGTGTGCTGAGTTCAAAATCGAACACCATAATTCATATCCCTACCGACCTAAGATGAACGGGGCGGTAGAAGAGACTAACAAGAACATCAAGAAGATTGTTCAAAAGATGGTTGTAACCTACAAAGACTGGCATGAAATGCTACCCTTTTCTCTTCACGATTATCGTACATCTGTCCACACTTCAACATGGGCAACCCCTTTCTCTCTAGTATATGGCATGGAAGCAGTACTTCCCATAGAAATAGAGATCCCATCAATCCGAGTATTGATGGAAGCTAAGCTAATAGAGGCTTAGTGGTGTCAAAGTCGACACGATGAACTGAATCTGATCGAAGAAAAGCGAATAACGGCTCTATGCCATGGTCAGTTGTATCAGCAAAGAATGAAGAAAGCGTTTGACAAAAAGGTCCGACCCCGTGTCTTCAGAAAAGGAGACCTCGTGCTCAAGAAGATATAATCATTTCTCACTGATTCCCGGGGCAAATAGACTCCGAATTACGATGGCCCATATGTGGTCAAGAAAGCCTTCTCAGGCGGCGCCTTATGACTCGCAACCATGGATGGAGAGGAGTTTACCTACCCAACGAATGTTGACGTAGTCAATAAATATTTCACCTAAATGAAATAAAAAACGTCTCGGTGGATTGAAAACCTGAAAAGGCGGTCCAGGCAAAAATTAGAGACATAAGAAAAAATCACCTCGGTGGATTGAAAACCTCAAAAGGCAATCTAGGCAAAAGTTAGGGATTCATGGCAAGTAACTACGTCCGACAAGGTTAAATCCCCAGCGGTAACACTGTTCGTCAAAAAACTTCCAGTCAAGGTCATCTTTGACAGAAGCTCAGGATGTCCAGAATTCAAAGTTGGTAGAAGGATAATGGTCGTTATGTTTCGATGTAGCCCCTTTCCCTTAAAATTACCATTTTCTATACTTTGTAAATACTCTATGGTATCACACGTTTGGCTGATTTCCATTCTATAAATAAAATTTGAGCCCCAGTGCTTTTGTTTGCAATTATCATTTATTTTTGCTTTTCATAATGACATTTTTTAATATGATCAACGATTCTTGAAACAAAAAAAATGAATTTACTTGTCAAATTTTCTTTGCTTTTAAAATAAAGATGGCAATTCTTTTTAAACTGCTGAATGCACAAAGAACATCGATAGCTTCTCCGAAGGTGATTGAACCTCAAAGTGCAAAATCAAAGTACTCCTTCTAAACCAGTACACCTGAATGAAGGAATAATCGTTTCAGATATAATATCCCATCTGATATCCCCGACAGAGTTCTTACCTCTTAAGACCGATTGACGATTCTCTCTTCCCCACAGGGTCTACCTCTCCTAAGCAAGGCAGGATTGCTATCATGAACCAATGATACTTTCTATTCCCCGCATTGGCTGAGTATCCAGTCGTGGTCATCCACTAGTCTGTATGTCGCGTCAGTTTTGTCAGCATAAACATACATACATCATGCATAATTGATTCACATTCATAATCATATTGCATTAATATCGCTCTGATCATACTCATTTCCCAAGTGATAAAGTCCTATTGTCAATAAAGTTGTCAGTTTTCCTTTCCGTGTCGGATAAGACAAAATCCCGGTTTAAGTTCTTTCCTCGTCAGGAAATGTATCATCTGAGCAATATCTCCCTAGTTTATTTCTGGATTGGAGACGATCCTCGACCACTTTGATAACTTGAACCTCTGAAAGGCAAGAAGACATTCAACTGACACCTTTGGAACGTCACTCTTCACCATCGAAGATGATATTTCTAGCTTTCCGAGATTAAGGAAAATCCCCAGAGAAAGCCTCTCAACCGAAGACTCTCGGCAATACATCGGTTTTTCTCCCAAGAAAGTCGATGTTAATCAGCACCTCAAAATTGGATTATATCACACGACATTTCTCCGAAAAGATCTCGAAGAAAAGTATGATGTAGTATCCCCAAGCAAAAAGCAGTTTTTCAAAAGACTCATTTTTCCCCAGTAGAGTCAGCAAATGGCATCTCCAATAGAGAAGTTTGCACACCTTTACAGCTTAGACAAATGGGTACCCCCAGTAAGTCTGACCTCAAGTTTTTCCATCAAATGGCGTCTCCCCAGTAAAACTCGACGAGAAGTTTGACGAAAACCGCTGTAAATAGCATCCCTTGTCAAGGAAGGAACTCGACAAGAAGAAACTGAGACCAGTTCCTTGGCTGAAGACCCGGATCGAGGGGAGCTTTATTTCAAAAGAAACTGAGACCAGTTCCTTGGCTGAAGACCAGGATCGAATGGAGGTTTATTTCAAAAGAAATTGAGACCATTTCCTTGGCTGAAGACCAGGATCGCGGGGAGGTTTATTTCAAAAGAAACTGAGACCAGTTCCTTGGCTGAAGACCAGGATCGAGGGGAGATTTATTTAAAAAGAAACTGAGACCATTTCCATGGCTGAAGGCTAGGATCGAGGGGAAGTTTTTTACAAAGAAAATGAGACCAGCTCCATGGATGAAGACCAAGATCGAGGGGAAGTTTATCACAAAGAAACTGAGACCAGTTCCATGGCTAAAGACCAGGATCGAGGGGAAGTTTATTTCAAAAAGAAACTGAGACCAGTTTCGTGGCTGAAGCCCAGGATCGAGGAGAAGTTTCACCCTTTTTTAAGTATCATTTCTTAGCAAAAGAAGATGGATGAGCAAACTTCCATTCATAACCACCGTCAAAATTTCGGGTATTCCGATATTTAATCCTCTTGCACCCTGAGTGTACGAATACCTTCGCCATTCACACCTTCGGGTCCAAGAAGATTAAATAGGGGCATCTGTCATACCCCAAATTTTGACCACAAGATTTCCCATCATTGTGCAAATCATCATTACAATATGGATGTTCTTCCATGCCTCATCAATCTCTTCAAAGATGGTTGGGCATTCACCACAATCAAGAATTAGGGTTTTAAGCCCTCTCAGAGCACTTAGACAAATGATTAATCAAGAAATGACATGATCTTTAACTTTTCTAATCTCTCAAACACCCATAAGGGATCAAGAGGACTCCCACATCAAGAATCAGGCACAGGAGTGCAACATTCCAAGTGGATCAAGCCTCGAGATCGCCAGTGCCACCAAATTAGGGTATTGGTCGACCAAGGCCTCCAGATGAAAATTTTCTTCTGGGAATGAGCCAATGCTTCAAAGCATAACCCAAGATAATCTAAGGAACCTTATGAGTTCCATCATCAAGTCAAAATAGCCTCAGGGGATGCATTCATAAAAAATCAAGAATTAGGGTTTCTTGACCTAATTCACCCCTAAGTTGACTTTTGGAGCAAAGCATGAGCCAAGACTCCAAGAAATGATTTGATGGCCTCAAATACACTACATTGATCCATTTGCAATAATAGATTGATCCAATAAGCTTGATTCACAAGTTTCAATTTCATCTGGACCACAATTAGGGTTTTGAAGAAAAAGTCAACTGTAACTTTGACTTTTGACCAAAACATGCTCCCAAACCTTGGGACATGATTCAATACACCCTAAAATACCTATGGAATCCATCCATTTGGTTTGAATTGGGTCAAGGACTTGATTTCCTAAATGATCACACAGTTTGGATTTCATCTGACAAAAAGTCAACTGTGCCCAAAATCAAGTTTGACTTTTTGGAATTTTTCACAAATATAGTTCCCCTAAGTAAAAAAAATGTTAATGTATGATTTTGATCATCATTTATCAATAAAAATCAAGAGAAGTGAGGTTTCTTGCAAAAGGGGCAACCTTGAGAAACCAAATTTTTTCTAAGTTATGGAACAAAAGTGATTTTGTACCAACTTTGCAAGGTCATAACTCCTAAACCATAAGGCCTTTTCTCCCATTCAAAGCTCAAATGAAAGTTCACATGGCATACTTTAAATATGTCAACTACAAGAAATTCCAAATCCTCATGGATTTTGAGTTATGGATGGATCAAAATCACAAAAATGGGAAATGGCCACTTTTTCCAACACTTAGTGAAATTTTCAACAAGTCAAAATCTGTTTCACTTTTTCCAAACTTTGAGGTCATTTTTCACCTTGATCCAAGCTGAACCAAGTCCATTGGTGGACATCAAAGTTAAAGTATGTCATGCGGGCTTTCCAAAATGTCCAAGAACTCAATCAAACTCCATTTGAGCTAGGAGTTATGGATCTCACAAGTTGCCTAAAAACAAACTATTTTTTTTACAGCATTTGTTACAAACTTGCATCCCACAATTCCTTAGATTAATTTTGGGCACTTTGATCATTCAAATTCTGTCCAATTACAACACAAATGAATGAGGGATCTGATCCATAACACAAAATGCCAAGAACCTAGCCTTCCATGTGCAAAATCATCATGAAAGGAATCTTGAAATTCAAATTTGGCATCAAGCATTAAAGTGATGCATTGAGGTGGCATGAATGAGCCACAAACTAGTACAAATGAGTCAAGACATATCTAAACAACAGAGGACCTAAACATGTAAAGCTTGGTTCAAGTCAATGGCAAGAGGAGACTTGGACCAAAGGACAAAAGCATTCAATGCAGTCTGATCCAAGCCTCCATTCACTATTGACGCCAAAATAAACGTGTTGCACTATAAATAGACATCAATTATGATCATTTTGAGTAAGTGATTCAAACCAAACCAATCATGCCAACACCTCATATACATCATATATGAGTGATCCATGGCCTTGAAACACATCTGTGTCATACCCCAAATTTTGACCACTAATATTCCCCATCATTGTGTAAATCATGATCATAATATGGATGGGCCATCATACCTCATTAGTCTCCCCAAAGATGGGTGAGCATCCACTACAATCAGACTTAGGGTTTCTAGCCCTCTCAGAGCTCTTAGACAAAGGATCAATCAAGGAATGACATGATCTTCAACTTGTCTAACCTCTAAAACATCCACAATGGATCAAAAGGACTCCCACAACAAGGATCAAGCACAAGGTTGCAGCATTCTGAGTGGATCAAGCCTCAAGATTGCCAGTGTCACCAAATTAGGGTTTTGGTCGACCAAGGCCTCCAGATGGAAATTTTCCTCTGGGCATGAGCCAATGCTTCAAAGCATATCCTAAGATACTCCAAGGGACCTCATGAACCCAATCATCAAGTCAATTTAGCCTCAGGGGATGCATTCACTAAAAATCAGGAATTAGGGTTTCTTGACCTAATTCACCCCTAAGTTGGATTTTGGGACAAAACATGAGCCAAGACCTCAAGACATGGTTTGAGGGTATCTAACACACTACATTGATCCATTTGCAACAATGGATTGATCCAAGAAGCTTGATCAACAAGTTTCATTTTCATCAGAACCACAGTTAGGGTTTCGCGGGAAAAGTCAACTGTATCTTAGACTTTTGACCAGGACATGCTCCCAAACCCTAGGACATGATTCAATACACCCTATAACACCTATGAAATCAATCCATCAAGTTTGATTTAGGTTAAGGACTTGATTTCATAGAGGATCGCACAGTTTGGAGTTCGTCTGATAAAAAGTCAACTGTGCCCAAAAGTCAAAGTTTGACTTTTTGATTTTTTAGTCAATTATGGTCCCCTAACCCTAAAATGATGTTAATGTGTGATTTTAATCAACATTCATCAAGAAAAACCAAAGAAATTGGGATAACTTGTCAAAGGGGTAACCATAAATTTTCTAAGTTATGGAACAAAGTGGCTAGGGTGCCAACTTCCAAGGATCATAATTTGAGATCCAAGCAAACATTTTGGCTGATCCAAAGATGGATTTGTAGCTCTCATGGCATAATTTAAAAGCTTCAACTATGCCTCATTTAAATTCTCCATGGATTTTAGGTTATGGAATGATCAAAATGGCTGAAAACATGAAATGTCACTTTTTCCAACACTTAGTAAAATTTTCACTAAGTCAGAATCTGTCTTGCTTTTTTTCCAAAAGTTGGGGGATTTTTCACTTGGATCCCAAAAGTATCAAGATAAACTATGATCACACATGTGTTGTATCATATAAGAGCTTTCCAAAATGGCCAAGAACTCCATGAAACTCCACTTAAGCCATGAGATATGACAATGGCAACATGCCTTGCTGCAAACTATCATGGCATGGCAGATTTGTGCATTTTGCTCGATTTGACCAATTTGTGCAAATGACAACCAAGTTTATCCATCTGAACACCTCATGGGGAGACCAAGGAGGGACAAACACTGATCCATAAGCCTCCCAAGTCTTTGGAACTAAAAACAGCATATCAAACCTAGAAATCCCTAAAGAGGGGACAAGACTCCAATTTTGTTTTGGAGCCTTCAATGGATGCACCAAGGTGGCATGAACTGAACCATTTCCAGCTGAATAAGTCAAGGGTGATCTCTGAACTAGGGAACCAGCAACCTGTGCTCTAACCTCTAGTCAATGGCTAGAGGAGACTTGAGATTCCAAAATACAACCATTGGCCAAACCTCTGCTGCAGTTGCCATTCACTATTGCTTGCAAAACAAACTTGATCTACTATAAATAAAGCTCATTTGTGCTCAGTTTAAGTACACCAAAGCCAACAAACAGATGCTTTCCTCAAAATCTCCTTCTCACTTTCAATTTTGCCTTCCAAGGCAAGTCACTATCGGGTTTTGAGTTTGAGAGCTATTCCAACCAAACCAATCACACACACACCTCATAAACATCATATAGAAGTGATCCAAGCACTTAAACAACATCTGGAACACTGATTTATCAAAATCACCATCCAACTGCTCAAGCTTTTAGCAGACTAGCAGTTGGGGTACCATCTTCAGTTCTAGCTTGTTTCAAACCATTCCAAGCATTCAGGCACATCACTTGGCACCTAGGGAAGCTATCCACATCATTGGAATTTGGCTGCAACACCTCCAACACAAAACACGATCACCAGCTGCAAGAGGTAAGCCTCAACTTGGGTATCTGAAATTCTGGTACAGACATGTGATGTCAAGTGCAATGTCACAACATCAATATCTGTTGTATGAACAAGTCAATAAGAGAAACAGAAACGCATAAACCACACACAAGGATTGTTCACCCAGTTCGGTTCAACAACCTACATCTGGGGGCATACCAAGCCAGGAAGGAAGTCCACTATTAGCAGTATCAAATTACAGACTCAACAAACCAGTTGACAATCTACCTAATTTAATCACTACCCAATGACCCTTCTATCTAAGTTCTCCCTAGATAAGAGACTCCATCTCACTCCCAATCATCGCAATGATGTCTAGCAGTCAGCATCTCTGCCACTGCATCAACAACTTGATTTCTAATAGTTCTTCAATCACATAGAAGACACACTCATATGACACATCTTGGAGTTGCTTCAAAGCTTCCTCCAAGAACAATACAAAACTCATTACCAACAGGTTTCTGAGTTTGAACACAGTGACCATCTCACAACCCGAGTGGTTCACTTAGACAAAGCCCTAATGATCTACATCTTGGACCCGTGCCAATTCTAGGTTACAAGCATTCTATTTATAACCTTTTCCCAACTGGATTTTGGGCCTTCAAGTCTTCTGCACCAAATCTGCAACAGATTCTCTCCTTAATAGATCTTCAATTAAATCTTCATAATTAACTCTGATTGTTCTCCATATCTTTTTGCATTAAATTAACAACAAACTAATCTTCTTCATTAATGATTGCACCAATAAATTCGCATCCAATCTAACTAACAGATCTCCTTAAATCAACATAATGCGCGCAGCCCTAAAAGCATCACAACCTGATGTTTTAATGTTCTGGTATAGTGATGTCAAGACATCGCATGTGACATCACTCTTCAGCACTTTAACTCTTCAACACTAAAACCAGAATGTTAACTAATAATTTTAGAAGCTCATGTTGAAACATCAACCATGATATTGACATTGTTTTACCAAAATTTCAGCCAATCACAAGAACTAACAGTATCTCATGATTCATGCATATTTCCTTGCACAATAATTTTACCATATGTTCATAATCATGCATAGAATGTTTCCCCTCAATTAATTGCTTTGTTTGAATCGTGTATTAAAATTCTCTGCCTTCATGCAAATTTTAGGGTTCTTGAGGTTTTGTCTTAATTTCTTATTCCATGCTTAAAATAAATGAAATTAAAGACCATAGACATGACCGTGAGATGAAAACGAGTATATTGATATGTGGATTGCATGATTTCATCAAGTATTCAGTGAGATTGATGAGAAAATACAAATCTGCAGAAACAGAGGGATGTCGCGTGTTCTTGGCATGTTCTTGGCGCCATTTTTGAGTATTTGAATATTTGAATTTTGTGATTTTATTTAATTGATTCAAAAATTAATTTCTCTCTGAATTTTAATGATTTTGAGTTGATTCTTTTTTTAATAATTCACAAAAATGTTAAAATATTTTATTTTGTCAAACACTCCCAAAAATATTATTTATTTCATATATTTGATATTTTTGCAAAGAATTAATGGTTATTTGTTTTTTAACATTTGAAATATTTTTTCCTTCTTGATTTCCCAAATTTAATTGGTTTCCAATCATCTTGTGGATATAAACATGATTTTTCAAATATTAATCCAAGATCACAACTTGTTTTTCACACATGTTTGATAATTTTGGTCATTTTAATTAAATTTTTATTTAATTAAAATACATTTTGAAATTAATTTAGGGTTTTGATCTTAATCACCCTAAACAAATCATTTTCAAACACTTATGGGCCTCTAATAGAGTGTAAGACCAATCCTTTTCTTAACCAAAACCTTTTTGGGCCCCAGACATTGTATAAGTCCCAACACATTTTCAAAAATCTCGGCGCGATCGCCAGTTCAAAATCAAATCACTTGGGCCTCTCCTTGAGCTATAAGTCTCATCCCTTTTCTTTAAAAACTCTTTGGGCATATAATAGAGTGTAAGACCCAATCCTTTTGTACATAAAACCCTTTTGGGCCTCAGTCATTGTATAAGACCCACTGTGTTTTCAAAAACCTCAGCACGATCACCGTTTTCAAACAAATCATCTGGGCCTCTCCTCGAGCTATAAGACCCATTTCTTTTCTTAAAATAATCTTTTGGCCTCTAATAGAGTGTAAGACCCAATCCCTTTGTACATAAAAACTTTTTGGGCCTCACATATCGTATAAGTCCCTCTGTACAGTTTTCCAAACAACGGTGCAATCATCGTCAAAACTTGGACCTCTCCTTGAGCTGTAAGCCCCAACAATCTTTTCAAAGCACTTTCTCCTTTGATTTTGAATAAAATATTTTTATCAAAGCTTTCTTTGTTTAACAACTAACAAAACAACATGGAAGCTCTACAATGGGTAAGTGTTTATCCGCTTTCATTTATCGCTTAATACAAGGACCCTGACGACCTCTTAAAGGTATAAGACAGAACTTAGTAATCCTTTGCTAGAGCAGTCTTTCCAGCGTCAAAACTCCAGCCACTTTAGGGTTGGTACTCAACCCTTAATACTCGTGCCTCCTCTTGGGCATTGTACAAAAGATAAAACTCTAGACTTGGACAGTCTAAAACTCTTGAGTCTCAAAGACATTCTCAAGTTCCTTTCAAATGTAGGAAGAAACACCGATCACTCTGAAACTCGGTCTCTCTCATGAGAGTTCTCCACCCTTGGGCCTGCCTGTGGATCCAATCCTCAGCAGTAAGATAGCCTCCTCTTGGGCTTTGTACAAATGATTCTCCCTAGCGGAGCTAACCTTTTCAGACTCTCTTGTTGAGTCAAACTCTTTTAGCCTCCGTCTTGGGCTTGGTACAAGACATATAAAAAGCCACTCTCTTGTTAAGTATAAAAGACTCTCTTATTGAGTCAGTCTTCCTTTTAGCCTCCATCTTGGGCTTCATACAAGACACATATAAAACACTCTCTTGTTGAGTATAAAAGACTCTCTTGTTGAGTCGATCTCCTCTTAGCCTCTATCTCGGGCTTCGTACGAGACAGAAAAACACTCTCTTGTTGAGTATAAAAGACTCTCTTGATGATTCAATCTTCTTTTTAGCCTTAATCTCGGGCTTCGTACGAGACAGTAAATCACTCTCTTATTGAGTATAAAGGACTCTCTTGTTGAGTCAATCACCTGTTCAAGACTCTCTTGTTGAGTCAACCTTTTTTAGCCTCCGTCTTGGGCTTTATATAGGACAAATAAAAGTACTCTCTTATTGAGTCAAACCCTTTCAGCCTCCATCTTGGGCTTTATACAAGATACATTCTCCCCAACAGAGTCAAAACCCCAGTTGAGTCAATCAACCTTTTAGCATCAAAGTTGTGCCTTGCTCACAGCATACAGACATCAACAACTCTTTAGAGATGACAAATTCTCTCTCATCCAAAACCCTTTAGCTTCACATCTTGGGCTTTGAACAAGATACAAGCAAATCGTTTAGCTTCATGTCTTGGGCTTTGAACAAGACACCAAAACAACACCTTTTTCCTCCCATAGAATAGGAGGAACTACGATCGCTCTGATTTCTCTGTTTCGGGAATACGTAGGCATAAGATTGCAAAAATCTTAGCGAGCATACTAATCAAAAACCCAAAATCCAGTACCTCCATACATCCATCAAAAGCATCACACCTAACACAGAAACCTACTCCCTAGTCTAGACCTTGTTTTTAAGCAAATAACCCTAAAACGCCAAACCCATTATAGCATCTGTAAACCAACAATTTTGACTGTTTAACCTTAGTTTGCAAGCAGGGTTAATTGGAGATATCTATTTCCCTTCCTTAATCAGCTCAACAGGATAAAAAAATGAATCAAACTGTAGTACCAAAGCGATAGTGATTCGAAACCACAAAAATCGCGCTACAATCTGAAACACCTGAATCACAAAATCACCAGTCAGTTGCTCAAGTTTTTGACAAGGTTGCAGTTGAGGTACCACAAGGTGATCCAAGCATCTCCAATCAAGGCAAAGCATCTCAACACACTCCATAGGGTATAGTGAAGCTGTCCAGGTCTTTACAACACATCTGTAACATCTCCATCATCAAGCTCGATCACCAGCTGCAAGAGGTAAGCCTAAAGCCTTCAAACTCCATATTACATGCATCATAAATGAATTTTTGAGTTACCATCTTGTTTCTGCATGTATGTAGAGTAATAACTCTCAATCAATTGCCATGAATCAATCATGTATGGAATTTCATTATGTTCATGCTGAAATTAGGGTTCTTGAGGTTATCCTTTGATTTCTCACTCCACACTTAATATAAATACAATTAATTAATATGGTTGTGATCCCTGTTCAAAAACGAGTGAGATTGGTGTTTGAATCATGCAAAACCATTGAGTAATCAGAGAGAAAAGTGAGAAAATGTAAATTGGAGCAAAACAGGGCACGCGGGCAAGAACAAGGTGTTCTTGGTGCCCTTTTTCAAACTTTTGAATTTTTGAATTTTGGTTATTTTATTTATTTGATTCAAAAATTAATTTCTCTCTGAACTTTTATGTTTATGAATTAATTCTTTTTTTCAAAATTTATAAAAATGTTAAATTATTTTATTCTACAAAATTTTCACAAAAATATTATTTATTTTATATATTTAATATTTTCATAAAGAATTTATTTTTATTTGTTTTTTAACATTTGAAAATATTTCTTTTTCTTGATTTTTCAAACTCAAATGATTTTTAAATCATTCTAGGGATAAAACATTATTTTTCAAACATTTATCCTAGATCATAACTTGGTTTACACATGTTGGATAATTTTGATCATTTTTATTTGATGTTTTATTCAAATTAAAAATACATTTTTAATCAAATTAGGGTTTTGATCATTCACACCCTCACAAATCTCTTTCAAAACACTTTGGGCCTATAATAGAGTGTAAGACCCATCCCTTGTAAACAAAAACCTTTTTGGGCCTCAGTCATTGTATAAGTCCCACTGTGTTTTCTAAAAATCGTGGCGCGATCGTCGTCTTTTAAACAAAATCAATTTGGGTCTCCCTTTGGTTGTAAGTCCCATTTCTCCTTTTGTAAAATACTCTTTGGGCCTCTAATAGAGTGTAAGACCCACCCCTTTGTAAATAAAAATCTTTTTAGGCCTCAGTCATTGTATAAGTCCTGATAGGATTTCAAAAATCTCGGCGCGATCGCCACTTTCAAAACAAAAATCATCTGGGCCTCTCCTTGAGTTGTAAGCCTCATATTTTGTATAAAATAAACTCTTTGGGCCTCTAATAGAGTGTAAGACCCATCCCTTTTGTACATAAACAAATATTTGGGCCTCAGTCATTGTATAAGTCTCGATACGATTTTCCAAAACAACGGTGCGATCACTGTTATTTTTGGGCCTCTCTTTGAGTTGTAAGCCTCATCTCTTGTATAAAAATAAACTTTGGGACCCTAATAGAGTGTAAGACCAAACCTCTTTTTTAAATACAATAAATTTGGGCCTCAGTCATTGTATAAGTCCCGATACAATTTTCTAAACAACAGTGCGATCACTGTTATTTCTGGGCCTCTCCTTTAGTATAAGCCCCAATCTTCTTTAAAAAAAACAACTTTCCCTTTTGACTTAGATTCAAATTCATAGTTGTTATTAAAACTTTCTTTAATTTCTTGAATAACTCACCATACAGCTGTAGTACTGGAAGCTTGCTCACCTGTAAGTTCTACCAACTTTCTTTTACATACTTGTTTATATATTTCATGTGTATATATATATATATATATATATGCCTGTATATTATTTGCTTTGAGTTTTCCCCGACAATTAAGTCTAGGATTAGATCAAGCCAGTGGTCACTCTTTCAACACAGTCAAAACTAGTTCCCCATATGAAATTCTAAATACAGTCTTGCCTCATCTTGGGCTTATACAATATGGAACAGAGAAAGGCATTATTCTCGGTGAAAATTTTCTCAAGACTATCACTACTAGAAATTTGTCTTAGAAATTTGTTTCCCCCAGAGAGGATTAATTCCCGGTGAAACATCTCTTGAATTTCTTCAAACCCTAGAACTGTTCACTAAAGAAAGGATTATTCCCGGTGAAACCTTTCTTGAACTTTCCTTAGGTTTGGACCCACAGGCTTCCTAAAAGCATCCCCAGCCTCCTCTTGGGCTTTTTACAAGGACCCTCTGGCTTCTTAGAAGTTATCATGCCTCCTCTTGGGCTTAATACAAGGACCCAGAGACCTCCTACAGGTATAGGACAAAACTTAGTCATCCTTTGATAGTTCAATCATCCAGAGAGTCAGAATCTCAAAACATCAGATCAATTTAGGATTGATTTTCATCCCTTAAAACAGCTGCCTCCTTTTGGGCATCATACAAATATAAACCTTTTCATACCAGTAGACTTGGATAGTCTCATCTCCTTTTGGATCTCAAGAAACCCTCAAGTTTCCTAAAAAGCACGGGAAAAACCCTGATCAATCACCAACAGAGTTAAAACCTCTATAGGTTCTTAAAACTCAATCTTTAAACTCTCATTCTAAATTTCCCCAGCTAGGGTCAAATTACTACCAATAAACTCTTAGAAAAATCAGAACCTCAAGGCATCTGATATTTCAACTCTTCCTCATTCCTCAGCAAGAGTTGATTCCCCATTTTGGACTTGTCTCTAGTTCTCATTAATCCTCAACAGAAGTTAGCCTCCTCTTAGGCTTCATATAAGGAATTCATTAACTAGCCTCCTCTTAGGCTTTGTATAATGATTTTCCCTCAGCCTTTTTAGCCTCAATCTTGGGCTTTGTACAAGACACCCATAAATATTCTCAACTGAGTCAGTTAACCCTTTTTATCCTCAATCTTGGGCTTTGTACAAGACACATATGGAACCTCCCCAGTGGAGTCAATCCTCTTTTAGCCTCAATCTTGGGCTTTGTACAAGACAGATAAAACCTCTCACCAGTAGAGTCAATCCCTTTTAGCCTCAATCTTGGGCTTTGTACAAGACAGACAAAATATTTCCCCGGAAGAGTCAATTCCTTTCAGCCTCCTCTTAGGCTTTATATAATGATCTCCCCAAAAGAGTCAGTCACTTTTCAGCCTTAATCTTGGGCTTTGTACAAGACAGATATAAAACTCCCTAGTATAGTCAACCTTTTAGCTTCAACCTTGGGCTTTGATCAAGGCACACAAAAATCAACATCCCCTCGGAGGAAATAAAAAAAAACTCTCTGTAGGAAGACATTTCTCTGTACAACACACATCAAAACAGACAATCAAAACAAACCTTAATCCCAGATAACTGCTGTAAGTGGCACACTTGTTGATTCAAAAATCCAAGTTATAGTCCATCTCTTATCCTAGTAAATCCCCTTTTGTCATCTAATTGATGTAAGTGGCAAGCCTTTGGATTATTTACATCCAAGCCAATGTCCCTCTCTTAGTATGAAAGATTCCTAAGGAAAAATGGCATTGCTCAACACTAAGTTAAAGTTTTCTCCTTCACGACAAATTCCCTATAAAGGAAATGATGGCATTACTGGATTCCATATATTCCAGTTAAAGTAATTCTCCTTTATAATCAGTTACCCAACAACTGTGATAAACTGACGAGATATCTCCCTTTAGAGATGACAAATTCTCTCTCAGTCAAACCTTTAGCTTTAATCTTGGGCTTTGAACAAGACACAAATACCCCTTTAGCTTCAATATTGGGCTTTGAATAAGACACCAAACATCTTTCCTCCCATAGAATAGGAGGAACTACGATTGCTCTGATTTCCCTGTTTTCTTTAACGGGAATACGTAGGCATAAGATTGCGAAATCTTAGCGAGCACACATATCAAAAACCTTAGGTTCAGTACCTTACCAAAAACATCGATAAACCCGAAAACAACAAAAATACTCTCTCTCAAACATTCCCAAACGAGAAACTTTCCCAACCCATGACAGATAAACACCAGTAAGTAGATAACAGTAGAATTTGCTAAACGATCTATGGATAACCATATATAGGATGGGTAATTGACAACTCCCCATTGTATAACCTGACCCCGGACCCCCCCAATCTCGTAAGCATTTTTTAAAGAAAACATTTGCGTGTAGGTTAGTTTTAGATAACTTCCCTTTCCTTTCCAGCTTCATAGGATAAATAAGAAATCAGAAAGTAGCACCCAATTCCAGCCAATGGTGATAAGGTGGTCGCGTCACCGACCAAAATCGCATGCTACAGGGACCAAAGTTCAATCCAGGAATGAGCTGGAGAGAAATGGTCATACAATACTTTACTCGGCATGGAATGAACTTAACTGGGGATTTATTACATCCAGCAAAGTAATCTAGGAAGGAAAACACCAACTGGAAAGTGAATTTGGAAATACCAAAGACATACAAATGAAAATGAGTCTACGTTCGGCTAAGCATAAATGTTTTATTAATGTATGAATGCATGCAATGTTATGCTTATGCTGACAAAACAACACACTTAACCAACTGGGAAACCAAAACCAATGAACTGGATACTTAGCTAAATCTCAACTAGAAGGAGACTCTGCTACAAAGCTTGTCTTTTATCTAGTCTTCCAGGACGCAAGATCCTCCGCTAGGGAAACTTGAAACATAAATGTTCAGAAATCGACAAATCTCTGAGGACATGGAAAATTTTTGCTGGTTTTGCTATGAGAGAAACCCAATATCAACGTTGCAATACCAAAATTGATTGGAGGAAAACCACTATCTGACAACGACTTGGTTGGGGAAAGCTAAATTATCAAACTATGAATCGTAGTACCGGGAATCTAAATTTTGGACTTCGAGACTTTACCAATCTTGAACAACGGTCGGGATTCCTTTTAGTTTATTCAAAAGTCAAATGAAAATGCTTTATAATTTAAAAAAAAAACATGTGTGTTATTAAACCTTTGTTTCAAAAGTTTTTATAAAAAATAAATGACATTTTGCAAGAGAAACAAATATAAGAATTGAAATTAATTGACAAGAAATCAGGATTTTATTGATAGAATGGTACTCCACAAAAGACGTGACTCCATGGATCATTACAAAGTTTGAAAAATGGTAAATGGAAAGGTTACATTGAAATACAATGACTACTATTCTCCCTAACAACTTTGAAATCCTGTAGACAAGCTTCTATTGAGAGAGATTAAACTGAGAATTCCTGATTAATGATGTTGATGCTTCAAGTGATCAAGCTTTGTTTGATGTAGTTACTTGCCATAAAATCCCTAACTTTTGCCTATATTGCCCTTTCGAGTTTTCAATCTACCGGGATGACTTATTTCTGTTTATGTCTCTAATTTTTGCCAGGACCTCCCTTTTGGATTTTCAATCCACCGAGACGCTCATTTTTGCCTAAGTCTCCCTTTCGAGTTTTCAACTTAGCGAGTTGTTCTTTGATTATTTAGGCAAAGTATTTCTTGATTGCATCGACGTTCACCGTACGTGGGAGCTCCTCACCATCCATAGTTGTAAGAATTAATGCACCGCCCGAGAAGGCTCTCTTGATAACATATGGATCTTCGTAATTGGGAGTTCACTTTCCACGAGAATCGTTGTGGATAGATTCAACTGGTCATATTTGTTCTAACACCATTCAGCTTTTGTCAACTTGGCTTCAATAAAAACTCCCATTGATGGGATCTCAACTTCTATAGGGAACACTGCTTCCATGCCATAGACTAAGAAGAAAGGGGTTGCCCTTGTTGAAGTGCAGACGGACGTCCAGTATCCATGCAAAGCAAAAGGGAGCATCTCATGCCAATCCTTATATGTTACAACCATCTTCTGCAGGATTTTCTTGATATTCTTATTTACTGCTTCAACAGCTCCATTTATCTTGGGTCTGTAAGGTGAAGAATTGTGATTTTCAATCTTGAAGCTTTCTCAGAGCTCTTTCATCATTTTATTATTCAAGTTTGAGCCATTGTCAGTAATGATCTTGCTTCAAATACCGTATCGGCAGATAATTTGATTCTTGATAAATCAGACTACCACTTTATTGGTCAGATTGGCATATGACGCCGCTTCAACCCATTTGATAAAGCAATCAAAAGCTAGCTGAATGAGACGATGTCTGTTTGAAGCTTTGGGCTCAATCATGACAATCATGTCAACCAATAGTAACCAGCTCTGAGCATCTTTATAGCCATAGAATATCTATTAACGCGAGTACTGAAGGACCCTTCATGAACTTCTTGCATTAACATGTTCGATTCGTGTCTATCCACGGATCAAATCAAAACCATGTCGTAATTTCTTCTGTATGACATATATCCATTAAGAAAGAAGTTGTACGCCAATCTTCTCAGTCTTTTTATTTTTACTGGATGCCCCAGCTGGGTACTCTCGACTCTGGAGGAAACACTTGATATCATGATACCATGGTTTATTGTCTATTTCCTCTTCTTCTACAAACACATGAGCAGGCCTATCCATACATCTAATTTGAGGTGCCTCGTTGTAGAAATGTACCCAATACATGGAGGACAATGTAGCTAAAGCATCCACCGTTTGATTCTCCTCTCGAGGTATATCATGGAAATTGAATTTATCAAAGAAAGGCAACAGCCACCTATAATAATCTTTGTATGGGATCAAACCCGGATGACAAGTTTCCCATTCACCTTTGATTTTATTGATAACTAATGCCGAGTCTCCAAATACATCGAGATTCTTAATTTCGAGATCACTGGCTTCTTCAAGGCCAAGGATACATGCTTCATATTCTGCCACATTATTTGTACAATCAAAACATATCCTTGCACTAAAAGGAATATGAGAACCTAGAGGAGTGATTATACTTGCTCCAACTCCATGACCATATTCATTAGAGGCTCCATTAAATACCAAACCCCATCGAGACCCAGGTTCTGGTCCTTCCTCATGTCCTGGTTCATCACAATCTTTAGCTACAATGTCCATAAAATCTTCATCAAGAAAGTCAAACTGGAAAGGCTGATAATCTTCAATTGGTTAATAAGCCAAATGATCGGCCAACACACTTCCTTTAATGGCCTTCTGAGTACGATATTCAATGTCATATTCTGTTAACAACATCTTCTAATGGTCAATTCATCCTATCAGCGTAGGCTTTTCAAAAATATACTTGATAGGATCCATTTTGGTATCAACCAAGTAGTATGGTTCAACATATACTGGGGAGATACCAGGCAGCCCATGCCAAGGCACAACAAGTTTTCTCAAGTAACATATATCGGGATTTGCAATCTGTGAATTTCTTACTCAGGTAATAAATTGCATGCTTTTTTCTACCTCTCTCATCCTGTATTCTGAGGACACAATCCATCGATCCTTTCAAGGATGTAAAATACATAATCAGAGGCCTCTAATCCACTAACGGGATCAAAATAGAGGGCTCAAGCAAGTAATCTTTAATACTGTCAAAAGCCTTCTGACAATCTTCATTCCACACAACACTTTGATATTTACAAAGTAATTTGAAGATTTGCTCACAAGTGGCAGTCATATGAGAGATGAACTTGGAGATATAATTTAAACGTCCAAGGAACCCTATGACTTGTTTTTCTATTTTAGGTGCAAGCATATCTTGAATTGCCCTGACTTTTTTCGGATCCACCTTTATACCTTTCTGGATGACAATGAAACCCAAAAGCTTCCGGGATCGAATGTCGAAAGTGCATTTATTTGGATTCAAGCGGAGTTTGTATTTTCTCAAATGTTGGAACAATTTTAGCAGATATTCTACACGATCCTCTTCAGTCTTGGTTTTAGCAATCAGGTCATCAACATATACCTCAATTTCCTTCTGCATCATATCATGGAATAGGGTAGTCATAGCCCTCTGGTACATAGCACCAACGTTCTTCAAGCCGAAGGGCATCACTTTATAGCAGAATGTTCCCCATGGGGTGGTGAAAATTGTTTTTCCATGTCCTTGGGTGCCATCTTAATTTGATTATATTCGAAAAAGCCATCCATGAAGGAAAAAACATTGAATTTAGTTGTGCTGTCTACCAACATGTCAATATGTCGCAGAGGAAAATCATATTTTGGACTTGCTTTATTCAGATATGTGTATTCTACACACATTCTAACTTTTATGCCTTTCTTTGGAACTGGCACAATATTGACCACCCATTGAGGATAAATAGATGTTACAAGGAAACCGACATCAATTTCTTTATGCACATCTTCTCTAATCTTGATATTCATCTCATGGTGAGTTCTTCTTAACTTTTGCTTCACAGGCGAACATTCTGGCTTAAGCGACAGTTGATGCTCTATAATATCAGTATCCAATCCTGACATATCTTTATATGACCAAGCAAATACATCAACATTCTCTTTCAACAACTCTAACAACCTCCTCTTGACATCTTCACCAAGCAGTGCCCCAATCTTTACCTCTTTCTTGTTCTATTCAGAATCCAAATTGATCAGTTCGACATGCTCTTTATATGGCTGAATAGTCTTCTTTTCGTGCTCAAGCTTCCGAGTAATTTCTTCTGGAATATTATTGTCTTCCCCACTTTCTTCTTCCGCTTCAAATACAGGGAATTCAAAATTGGGAGAGGGCACAGGGTCATTGTTTTCAATGGGTTTATTGCTTATTAATCTGCACATGATTTATGCTTTATTTTAGAAACAGACAAATGCAAAAGTGATATGCAATAAATGAAATTATTTTTTAGCAAGTTTTTTAGTTACCATTTTCTAGAAAAATGTAAAAAGAAAAACACATTGGATAACAAAACGTATTTTATTAATGATCTTAAAATTTGAAACAAAGGCACCAGAACAAAGTCACTTTCACCTTGGGCGGAGTGAATGGAATTATTTGAAAAACACAAAACAAATTACTTTGACAATTGAACGACACTAGGAACATCCATGGCAGTCCAATTTTGGCTAATCTCTCCATGCGTCACAAAGCAAGGCCATTCTTGATTTGAATCATCTTCCCCAATGGCAGCAACAACTTGATTTCTAGGGTAAATAAAACCAGCATTGTGGAACACCTCTTGAATAAGTTTGATAACAACTTTGAAATTCTGGCATGCAGATCACAAATGTCATAACAACATGTCAAGACATTGTTCTCTGCATAACTTTAAAACAAGGGCAAAATAATCAAGATGATACTCTGAATATCAGCAACAAAGTCACGATAGATGTTTCAACATCTGCCACAACATGTTAATCAATAAGCAAATACTGAACTGTAAATTTGCAGAATGATAAATAACACAAGATATGTTAACCCAGTTCGGTGCAATTCACCTACATTTGGGGGCTACCAAGCCAGGAAGAAGAATCCACTATCAGTAGTATAGTTTTGTCATACCCCAAATTTTGACCACTAAGATTTCCCATCATTGTACAAATTATTGCCACAATATGGATGAACCATTATGCCTCATCAGTCTCCCCAAAGATGGGTGAGCATTCACTACTATCAAAACTTAGGGTTTCAAGCCCTCTCAGAGCTCTTAGACAAAGGATCAATCAAGAATTGACATGATATTCAACTTGTCTAACCTCTTAAACATCCACAATGGATCAAGAGGACTCCCACAGCATGAATCAAGCACAATGTTGCAGCATTCCAGGTGGATTAAGCCTTAAGATCGACAATGTCACCAAATTAGGGTTTTGGTCGACCAGGGCCTCCAGATGGAAATTTTCCTCTGGGCATGAGCCAATGATTCAAATCATAACCTAATATGCTCCATGGAACCTCATGAACCCAATCATCAAGTCAATTTTGCTTCAGGGGATGCACTCATAAAAAATTAGGAATTAGGGTTTCTTGACCTAATTCTTCCCTAAGCTGACTTTTGGGACAAAACATGAGCCAAGACCTCAAGAGAGGATTTGAGGGTCTCTAACACACTACATTGATCCATTTGCAACAATGGATTAATCAAAGAAGCTTAATCAACAAGTTTCATATTCATCTGAACCACAATTAGGGTTTCGCGGGAAAAGTCAACTGTAGCTTTGACTTTTGACCAGGACATGCTCCCAAATCCTAGGACATGATTCAATACACCCTATAACACTTATTAAATCAATCCATCAAGTTTGATTTAGGCCAAGGACTTGATTTCATAGAAGATCGCACCGTTTGGAATTCATCTGCAAAAAGTCAACTATGCACAAAAGTCAACTTTGACTTTTTGAGATTTTTCACAAATATGGTTCTTTGACCCTAAAATGATGTTAATGTGTGATTTGGATCATCATTCATCAAGAAAAATCAAGAAAAGTGGGATAACTTGTAAAAGGGGTAACCATGAAAACTTAGAAATTTTCTAAGTTATGGAACAAAGTGGCTAGGGTACCAACTTTGGAGGATCATAACTCCTAAACCACAAGGCCATTTTTTCCCATTCAAAGATGGATTTGTAGCCCTCATGGCCCTCTACAAAAGCTTCAACTACACCTCATTCCAATTCATCATGGATTTTGAGTTATGGAATTATCAAAATGGCTGAAAACATGAAATGCCACTTTTTCCAACACTTAGTGAAATTTTCACTAAGTCAGAATCTGCCTTCACTTTTTCCCAAATGTAGGGGAATTTTTCACTTGGATCCAAAAATTATCAAAACCAACTATGATCAAACAGTTGTTGTATCATATAAGGGCTTTCCAAAATGGCCAAGAACTCCATCAAATTCCACTTGAGCCATGAGATATGACAATACCAATATGCCTTGCTGCAAACTATCATGACAAGGCAGATTTTGGAGTTTTGCTCGATTTGCCCAAATTTTGCAAAGGGCAAGCAACTCTATCCATCTGAACCCCTCAAGGGGGGACCAAGGAGGAACCAACTCTGATCCCAAGCCTCCCAAGTCTTTGGAACCAAAAACAACATGCCAAACCTGGAAATCCCTAAAAGAGGGACAAGACTCCAATTTTGGATTGGAGCATTCAATGCATACACCAAGGTGGCATGGACTGAGCCATTTCCAACTGAATTCAGTCAAGACTTATCCAAGACCAATGGAACTAGCAGCCTGTGCCCTAACCTCTAGTCAATGGCTAGATGAGACTTGGATTCTCATTGCTCAACATTGGCCAAACCTATGCAGCAGTTGCCATTCACTATTCCTTGCAAAACAAACTTGCTCTACTATAAATAGAGCTCAATTGTGATCAGTTTGAGTACACCAAAGCCATCAAACAGATGCTTTCCTCAAAATCTCCTTCTTCACTCCAATTTTGCCTTCTAAGGCAAGTCACTATCGGGTTTTGAGTTTGAGAGCTATTCCAACCAAACCAATCACACACACACACCTCATAAACATTATATAGAAGTGATCCAAACACTCACATAACATCTAGAACACCAAAATCACAAAATCACTAGCCAACTGCTCAAGCCTTTGACAGATTTGTAGTTGAGGTGCCAAATCAAGTTCCAGCTCAATTCAATCCACTCCAAGCATTCAGACACACTCCATAGCACCTAGGGAAGCTGTCCATATCCTTGGAACCAAGCTACAACACCTCTAACACAAAACACGATCACCAGCTGCAAGAGGTAAGCATGAGCTCTTCTAACTCTATGATCCATGCATTTTTTGCTGCACAATAATTTGGCCATATGTTCATAATCATGCATAGAGTGTTTTCCCTCAATCAATTGCTTTGTTTGAATCGTGTATGGAATTTCTGAACCTTCATGCAAATTTTAGGGTTCTTGAGGTTTCTCTTTGATTTCTTATTCCATGTTTAAAATAAATGAAATTAAAGACCATAGACATGATCATGAGGTGAAACGAGTAGATTGATATGTAGATTGCATGATATAATCAAGTATTCAGTGAGATTGGATAGAAAACGTAAATCTGCAGAAACAGAGGGTGGCGCGTATTCTTGCCATGTTCTTGGCGCCATTTTCAAACATTTGAATTTTTGAATTTTTGTGATTTTATTTAATTGATTCAAAAATTAATTTCTCTCTGAGTTTTAATGATTTTGAGTTGATTCTTTTTTTAATAATTCACAAAAATGTTAAAATATTTTATTTTCCCAAAAAATCCCAAAAATATTATTTATTTCATATACTTGATATTTTTGTAAAGAATTAATATTTTAATTGTTTTTGACATTTAAAATATTTTCTCCCTCTTGATTTTTCAAATTTTAGTGATTTCCAGTCATGTTGTGTATCAAAACCTGATTTTTGAAACATTAATCCAATATCACAATTTGTTTTCCACATGTTTAACAATTTTGGTCATTTTAATTAAATTTTTTATTCAATTAAAATACATTTTGAAAACGAATTAGGGTTTTTTATTAATTCAACCCTCATCAAACTTTTTCAAACACTTTGGGCCTCTATTAGAGTGTAAGACCCAACCCCTTTGTAAATACACCACCTTTTTGGGCCTCAGTCATTGTATAAGTCTCACTGTATTTTCAAAAACAACGGCGCGATCGTCGCCTTTTTTAGTAAAACCAAATGGGCCTACCCTTGTGTTATAAGCCCCATGTCTTTTCTTTGGGCCTCTAATAGAGTGTAAGACCCAATCCCCTTTTAACTAAAACCTTTTTGGGCCTCAAATATTGTATAAGTCCCTCTACGTTAAAAGAAAAATCTCGACGCGATCGTCATTTTTCAAACAAATAATTATATGGGACTACCCTCGTGTTATAAGCCCCATTCCTTTCTTTAAAAATTTTTTGGGCCTCTTGGTAGAGTGTAAGACCCAGCCCTTTGTAGAAACCAAAATAATTTGGGCCTCAGTGTATTGTATAAGTCCTGATACCGTCAAAAAGTTCGGCGCGATCGTCACCTTTTTAACAATCACCCTGGGCCTCTCCTTGAGCTGTAAGCCCCACCACTTGTATAAAAATAAACCTTTGGGCCTCTTGAGAGAGTGTAAGACCCATCCCTTTGTACAGAAAACCTTTTGGGCCTCAGTCACTTGTATAAGTCCCTGTACAATTTCAAAAACAACAGTGCAATCACTGATAAAACTTTGGGCCTCTCCTTGAGCTATAAGCCCCAACATTTCCTTCAAAGCACTTTCTCCTTTGATTTTGAGTATAATATTGTTATCAAAGCTTTATTTGTTGAACAACTAAACAAACAGCATGGAAGCTCTACAACCGAGTAAGTGTTTACCCGCTTGCTTTATCCGCTTTCATATATATATATATATATATATATATATATATATATATAACTGTATTGTGGGGTTGCTCACTGTAAGTCTTCTTTCACAAACTTTTATATACCTGTCAAATATCAATTGTGTAATACTAGTATAGTTATTTAGAGTTTTCTCTGGCAACTACGTCTAGCACTAGGTAAAGCCCTATTGGTCACTCTTAAATACAAACAAAACTAGATCCCCATAGGATTACCAGACACAGTCTTCCCTCCTCTTGGGGTTAAACAATATGAAGACGTGAAAGGCAGCATTCTAGGTGAACCCTTTCTCAGACTGTCACCCTTAGAAATTGTCAAAGAGACTCTACTCCCCAAAGTTGATCTATTCTCCGTGAATAGCATCTCTTGAGTTTCTTCCAAATTCTCGGACTTTCCTGGCTTGATCTATTCTCTGTGAATAACATGTCTTGAACTTCTCAGGGTTTGGGGATCCACGGGCTTCCTAAAAGCATCCCCACCTCCTCTTGGGCGTTGTACAAGGACCCTTCGGCTTCTTAAAAGCTCTCATGCCTTCTCTTGGGCTTAGTACAAGGACCCAGAGACCTCTACAGGTATAGGAACAGAACCTAGTCATCAATTTGCTAGAGCTGTTTTTCTGAGTCAAATGTCAGACCAGTTAATGGGTTGACCTTCATCCCTTAACATACCAGCCTTCTCTTGGGTATTATACAAAGATTACTCACTTATCCGAGAATCGATTTCTCAAAACACCAGTAGGCTTGGATAGCCTCAATACCCTTTGGATTTCCTATTTCCTTGAAGAACAGGAAAAAACCCGGATCAGTACCAAAGCACAACAATACCGTTAATCTTTCCTTCATAAGAACTAATTTTCTCTTTTGTCCAACATACCAGACCTGTCACTAAACTGAAACAGTCACCAGCATATGTAGCCTCCTCTTAGGCTTTGTATAATGATCCTTCCTCAGCAAAGTCAGCCTCCTCTTGGGCTTCGTACAATGATTCTCCCTAGTGGAGCTAACCTTTTCAGACTCTCTTGTTGAGTCACCCTTTTAACCTCTATCTCGAGCTTCGTACGAGATACTAAAACACTCTCTTGTTGAGTATAAAAGACTCTCTTGTTGAGTCAATCCCTTTTAGCCTCCATCTCGGGCTTCGTACGAGATACAAAAACACTCTCTTGTTGAGTATAAAAGACTCTCTTGTTGAGTCAATCCCTTTTAGCCTCCATCTCGGACTTCGTACGAGATACAAAAAGACTCTCTTGTTGAGTATAAAAGACTCTCTTGTTGAGTCAATCCCTTTTAGCCTCCATCTCGGGCTTCGTACGAGATACAAAAACACTCTCTTGTTGAGTATAAAAGACTCTCTTGTTGAGTCAATCCCTTTTAGCCTCCATCTCGGGCTTCGTACGAGATACAAAAGCACTCTCTTGTTGAGTATAAAAGACTCTCTTGTTGAGTCAAGCCCCTTTTAGCCTCCATCTCAGGCTTCGTACGAGATAAAAATCACTCTCTTGTTGAGTATAAAAGACTCTCTTATTGAGTCAAACATTTTCAGCCTCCATCTCGGGCTTCGTACGAGGTACAAAGACTCTCTTGTTGAGACAAACACCTTTAGCCTCCGCCTTGGGCTTCGTACAAGACACATACAAAAGCACTCTCTTGTTGAGTCAACCATTTTAGCCTCTCTCTCGGGCTTCGTACGAGACACATAAAACACCCTCTTGTTGGGTCAATAGCCTCCTCTTAGGCTTTGTATAAGGAAACCCCGGTTGAGTCAATCAACCTCTTAGCATCAAAGCTATGCCTTGTTCATAGCATACAAACATCAACAACTCTTCTTTAGAGATGACAAATTCTCCCTAAAGTCAAAACCCTTTAGCTTCACATCTTGGACTTCGAACAAGATACAAATAGACCCTTCAGCTTCACATCTTGGGCTTTAAACAAAATACAAACCACCTTTAGCTTCACGTCTTGGGCTTTGAACAAGACACCAAAACAACCATTTTCCTCCCATAGAATAGGAGGAACTACGATCGCTCTGATTTCCTTGTTTCGTTAAACAGGAATACGTAGGCATAAGATTGAAAAATCTTAGCGAGCACACTAATTAAAAACATCAGATCCAGCACCTATCCAAAATCCCCATGAATAGCCCAGTCATTTTATTCTTAACAAAATAAGCAAAGAGAGGCCCACAATCTAAAACCGCATCTGTAAACCAACAATCATCTGTTTAAACTCAGTATGCAAGCAGGGTTAATTGGAGACATCTATTTCCCTTCCTTAATCAGCTCAATAGGATAAAAAATGAATCAACCTGTAGTACCCCAGAGCGATAGTGCTTAAGAACCACGTCCAAAAATCGCTCGCTACAAGTTTTATGTAAACAACCCTTGATTTATAGTAAACAACCTCTGGTTTACCTATCACTACCCAATGAAAACTTTATCATTATAAATCCCATCTAATTGATAAGAGAAACCTATCTCACTACCTTAATCATATCATGTGATATCTAATAGTTATAGTCACAATAACTGTATCATCCTACTTGAAAGACTCCTCTTTCAATGTAAAGTTCAGCCAAGCAACCTTGACTAACAATCTTCCTAGGATTCTATTGGATTTGCTTCAAAGCTTCATCCAAGAACAATATACAATTCATTACCTCAAGGCTTTTGAATATGTATAAACATCTATGTCTAACACAATGTATCCAACCGATACAAAGGGAGACTTACAAAATAAGAAAACCCTACGATTCTCAAAACCCTAAACCCTTATTTCCCTTTACAAAAGGATTATAAGAGATTGGTTATTCAGCCCTAGGTCTAAGTCTTCTTTTATAACCTTCAATTGACTTGGGCTTCAAATCTTATCTTAGTTGATTCCTTGATCCACTGCTAAACGCGCCTTGAATCTTGGAACAGAATTAAAACAACCTGCTGTGACAGTCATGATGTAGAGTCTTCATGCTGGAACATTTCATTCGACATCTTTGTTTTCTGGAAGAATTCTTCATGTTGGAGCATCTTGCACCTTCATCAAGTTTTACCAAAATTTAGTCAAACCTCAGGAGCTTTCAATCTCCCCCTTTTGACAAATTTTGGCTAAAACTCCTTCTGCACAATAAACCCAGGGTGAGTGAAGTTGAAAAAGGTCCTAAAAGGAAGTTGAGACTCCTAAAGAAGCTAGAAGGAAGTCTGAAAGGGTTTATCAAGGAACACTCTCCTCAAACACACCCCCCTCTAGAATGCTCCCCCTTAACAAGGAACCTATACTCCCTCACTTGAGTAACTCAGAACACAGGACACGATTGTGTTCGTAACTCAGATCACAAGACACGAAGAAAGGACTTAGAACAGAACGAAAATATGAGACTCAGAAAAAATGTCAGAACATCTTATCCAACATTCTTGCAAACCAACTGTAAGAACAGACTCAACCCCTTTACTTTTCTCCCCCTTTTTAGCCAAAAATTGACAAAGATGTCCAATACAGAACCATACCCAAACTGAACATAACCAAAGGTGGATAAATCCCATGAGAACACAACACAACAGAAAAGACAACATGAGACAAGTCGAAGCCAAGAACTCCCTTTATATACCCGAGCGGTTTCCTTAGAATGTAACGAACCATTGAAAATAACAAAGGTCAATTCAATGAGAACATTAAATGAGGAATATAACTTCACAAAAAAATGTGCACCGACCAAAACACTTTTGACTATTTCTTCTTTAAGGGGAACTGTTTAAAGAATGTGCATTTATCAAGACACATGTTTAACATGCCTTCTCTAAGACACACTCTCCACCGTCCAAGACAATCAACTTGGAAAAAGTCACACGTCTTAAACAATGTCCTAACACCTTGTCAAACTTTGTTCAGTCCAACTTGTAAACTCTGAAGCATAATCACAATGCCTTTCAATGAGCCCCAAGAATACTCCTTTCAACAAGAAGTAAAAACAACTGACTAAGATGTTAAGACATTCCTTCAAACATCTCCTAGTTAACAACAATGACTCACATGAGCCTTATCTAATTCTGCAGAGAAAAATAAATTCTCCCAGACACAAGCAATGATTCTCAAGACACTCCCAAGAAGCTTGTACAACTCTGATTCAATCCATTGACGTCCCAATGACATAACCAAAATCAACCTGTCAAGTCCACCCAGAACTACAACAGTAGCACAATGTCACAACATCTTGTCTGACATTACACCCTCAACATAGGTATTCTATCACAAGCTACTTGAAACCATAAACAATCTTGATAAACAACTGCACTACTGCAGCAACAGATCCTAGACAGAAGTCCAACTCCCCCTGTCAAAGATAACCCGTGCTCCTTTGCAGGAAGAACACTTTAAAGTGAATGGAAAACATAAGACTCATATTCATGTCTTCAAGAGCTCACTCCTTGTTCAACACACCTGCTGAACACATTCACTCACTGCTTGATCCACAAAAATCTATGTACCACACTGGTACACCCATCAGACAAAATTTCTCCCTCTATCTTTTATAAATGATGCTCCTTCAAACAAGAAACACCCAAAATCACCACATGATATCACATGACCAACTTCATGCTTATACAATGAGAAAGTACCAGGATCACATCCTTGTACCATAACCAACAAACTCTTGGGTTGAGACCAAAATTACCATTGATCCCTCTCATCCTGAACCCATCCCTACCCTGTACAAATCCACCTTGAATTTTACAGCCATAGATATCCTTGTTCCTTGAGAATAAATCCAATTGAACCAAGAATGCTGACATTCCTTAAAGAGACATACAAAATCTCTTAGTTTTTTATCTAGCTCAAATGCCATACACACTTGAAGAACATCAAATACATGCTCTAGAAATCCTCAGCTTACTTGCTTCACAAGCACCAAACTGATCCACTTATTTTTAAAGATACTTGTAGTAGAAGAAACAACCTCTCCACAAGCATTCTGAGCTCAACAAGAGTCAGACTACCAGATAGAAACCCCATAATCCAAGACAGACTTCACCTCATCATTCTTCCGTATGATAAGTTAGAACACTTTTGATTCAACTGGTGAATATCAGCTTCCACAATCTGAATTCCAAGTTCAGAAAACATGATGACGTTCTAACATCAGTTAGGACATCCTGATCATATCATAGACACCAAACACTATGGTTCTTGATACAATTACCACTGGACTTACTATCTGTATAGTAATCTATCTGAATATCTTTAGAGAACACAACTCATACCAGCTTGATCATCAAGAACTTCAGATAACTGTAGAGAGAAATAAACTCTCATACTCCCACCAAAGCAAGCTTCTTAAGCGAAGATCCCTTCAACAATCAGCAAGCCAAGAGAAAAACTAGCTCGTCCTTTGGTCTTCAAACAACCTCCTTTCTCGTTAAAGGAAATTTTTTCCAAGGACAAGATGAAACACACATCTTGGATTCAAGTGACTATGGTTAAACACAGTCGAGTGTCACAACTTTCTCCAGATCTTCAAGAGACAGAATACTCTTGGTTCAACCAAGAATCTGGGTCTTCATCAAACGTCCTACCTTTTCCAAAGCAAGACATCTTAGATACACTAAGACTATGAAATTTAGTCTCTACTAGCTTTTGCAATTCCCATACAGTGCATAGGCTTTTTGAAGCATCTATTCCAATCACATCTGAGAAGATCAGCTTCTTTCAAGATGATATACTTTCACTGTAACCAGATCTCACATAGGGAATAGTCTGATGATAACCCTGAAGTCAAAACATCTAATTTTGACATCAATTCCATGACTTACAGCTGATCAGCTCAAGTCTGTCTAATACAGTCTTGATCAACTCCCCCTCAAACATGTTATCTTGAGGAACTTCTCCACTTCTACAGAATAAGATATTCGTGCTCTCATAGACTTGATAAACATATCAAGTTTGAGTAGACAACCTCCATCCTGTGTTAATGGTCCATAACCAATCTTATGGCCAGATACCTTGAAGAGCATCAGCTTCAAGAACTCATCCTCAGAAGAACCAAACATACTAAAGCCTGGTTCTTTAGGAAAGAGTATTCAACAACTACAAGAAATCCAGCTTTCTTTAAGAAGAGAAATCTTCAAGATGTTAGAGATACTGTCCTGGACACTTATCCAAAATCTCCATGTTGAAATGGATCACATGCTCTCATCAGCTGCACTCCAATTCACCTAGATCAGAAATAAACTGATCCAAGCAATATTCATCAAGATTAAGATGTCTTCGTCTTCATTTCCATCAGCATCATATTCTAGATAAGTTTCTTGCCACGAAACTTCCTAGACAGATTATGTGCCTCTGAAGATTCGACCAGAAGAAGGTTCCCAACACTTTATGTCAACACACAAAAGTTTGGTTTCTAGAGCATAAGCTACTCCCCTTCCTAGTCCTAGAGATTCACTCCTTGAATCAACAAGATTCAGCACAAACTCTACTGATGGGATATTACAACACCTGGTTGAACATCAGATCCTTATTTAATGAGATCTTCACTGATGACCTTGATTGCATCCAATTTTGAACACCACACACATGGATAATCAATTAAATACTTGTGGATTCCACAAATAGAAATTGATCTTAAATCCTTGTTCAGAAGGCCATACATCCAAGATATATCAACACTTTTGGAATACCAATCAAGTATTCTTTAGTGTAGGTACCTTCCTTGCCAAGAAAAATGTTGAGACATCAAGACTGACACTCTTGACTCTTGTTGACTTAGCTGGCACAATCCTATGCATCTTTCTTGAGAAGAATCTTTAACTGATCTGAAGAACACCACCTTGCACGACATGGAAGGTGAAAATAAATCACCCTCAAATTATTTAGATTGACGATCCTCATGACCATCCTTGATCGAGAAGAGCAACCAGAAGACTCCAGAATTCCATCTTTTCCAGAAACACAAAAAAAAATAGTCCTCATGACAAGTGATGCCTTTATGAGTGGACTTGATAGAATTCTCAAGTGTCTTTGGCAACATTATCATGACAAGGGTATTTACCAGTTCCAAGAAATTGATAACCTAGATCTCTCCTCTTCTGACTTCAAAATACCTGAAGAAACCAATCTTCCAAGTACCAAGATATCAAAGGAAAACAGTAACAAACAACTCTCTCCATTCCATTACTCCCTACTGGAACGGCTAGAACTTCAATAGATGCTGACACCTTCATGAACAGGGTCTTCAATCTAGCTTTACCAAATTCCTTTCACATGCAGCGGAACAACAACACATCTTTAACAGGCTATATTCAAGATGTCAAGACATCTTAGAGGACACCTTGCAGAGAAGAACCTTAATACCTGCAGTAGATAGAACATTCTAGATATCCAACCAGTAGTTGTCATCCTTGATCCAATACCAATCATTCTAGATATCTAATGAATGGTTTGATCGCACACACCTTGCTTAATGAGCCAGAAAGTAACTTCCAATATCTCATCCAGAACCAGACAGGATACCTGCTCTGATACCAATTGAAATTCTGGCATGCAGATCACATATGTCCTAACAACATGTAAAGACATTGTTCTCTGCATAGCTTTAAAACAAGGGCAAAATAATCAAGCTGATACTCTGAATATCAGCAAAAAAAGTCACGACATATGTTTCAACATCTGTTACAACATGTTAATCAATAAGCAAATGCTGAACTGTAAATTTGCATAATGATAAATAAAACAAGATATGCTAACCCAGTTCGGTGCAATTCTCCTACATCTGGGGACTTCCAAGCCTGGAAGAAGAATCCAGTATCAGTAGTATAGTTTTATGTAAACAACCCCAGGTTTATAGTAAAAACCTCTAGTTTACCTATCACTGCCCAATGAAAACTTTATCATTTAAAATCTCATCTAATTGATAAGATAAACCTATCTCACTACCTTAATCACATCTTGTGATATCTAACAGTTATAGTAACAATAATTGTATCATCCTACTTGAAAGACTCCTCTTTCAATGTAAATTCCAGCCAAGCAACCTTGACTAACAATCTTCCTAGGATTCTATTGGATTTGCTTCAAAGCTTCATCCAAGAACAATATACAATTCATTACCTCAAGGCTTCTGAATCTGTATAAGCATCTATGTCTGCCACAATGTAACCAACCGATACAAAGGGAGACTTACAAAATAAGAAAGCACTACGACTCTCAAAACCCTAAACCCTTATTTCCCTTTACAAAAGGATTACAAGAGATTAGTTATTCAGCCCTAGGTCTAAGTCTTCTTTTATAACTTCCAGCTGTCTTGGGCTTCAAATCTTCAGTCAGCTGATTCCTTGATCCACTGCTAAACGCGCCTTGAATCTTGGAACATAATTAAAACAACCTGCTGTGACAAATGATGTTGTCGAGTCTTCATGCTGGGACATTTCATTCGACATCTTTGTTTTCTGGCAGAATTATTTATGTTGGACCATCTTGCGCCTTCATCAAGTTTTACCAAAATTTAGTCAAACCTAAGGAGCTTTCAAACTTCATGCTTCAAGGATTTTCTAGTTGTATAGGGTGAGAATCCTAAACCAACAATGTTTGTATTATCGGGAAACTCAACAATTTGTCCTCAACCTTCTATTTGACCACTCTTCGCAACCAGTTGTGTATCTTTCAACGAAGCAATAGATGCCTCATTCTTCTTAACAACATTGACTATATCAATGGCTTGGAACTGAGTTCCAACTGCCTCCTCATCTGCGTCTATATATCAGAAAGAAGAAAGGTGACTAACCAACAATGCTTGCTCATCATAAATAATTACCAACTTACCATTCTTAAAAAACTTGAGTCTCTGATGAAGAGTTGACGTTACTGCCCCAACGTCATGTATCCATGGTCTCCCCAATAAAAAACTATATGTCGGGTAGATGTCCATCACCTAAAAAGTGACTTGGAAAATCTGTGGACCTATCATCATCAGGAGATCTACTTCACCAATTACTGTCCTCTTGGAACCATCAAAAGCTTTGACTACAACCCCATTGTTTCTCATAGGAGCACCTTCATAAGCCAACTTAGACAAAGTTGTTTTTTGCATAACATTGAGCGAAGAACCAGTATCAACCAAGACATTGGACAAGGAGTTCTCTCGGCACTTGATAGATATATGCAAAGCATAATTATGTTTCTTACCCTCTATAGGCAACTCTCCATGACTGAAGCTCAGAACATTATAGGCCGTAATATTTCCCACTATACCATCAAACTAATCCACTCTCACATCATGATCCACATAAGCTTGTTCTAACACTTTCATCAAAGATTTCCGATGAGCCTCGGAGTTCTACAACAAAGATAACACTGATACTTTGGAAAGAGTCTGAAGGAGTTGATCTACCACTTTGTAATCACTTCTTCTGATTAATCTTAGATATTCTTTAACATCACCATTCCTATTAGATTCATCAGACAGGCCAACAAACACAGGTTCTTGATTAACCACAGCAGGATCTTTACCACGCACTTCTTACTTATTGATGTAAAATCAACCTTTCAGAGAGCTCCTGGAGTGAACATATGACCACTTCTAGTCATACCACTTACATCTGTTATATTCTCAACTGATCAAGTTAATTTAATCATTACCTCTTTACCATTTCCAACACAATAGCATTATACCTCAAAGGAACACTTTGTCGAATTCATATGGAATCGGTCCAGGCAAACAAACTACCAAGGGAGTCACAACACTTTCCTTGCTCTGATAAGTGACTTCCAAAGGCTTTAGAACATCAAACTGAGGAACAATAATAACTACTTCATCGTCCTTACGCTTATTACTGACTTGTAGAATACCCTGGTCCATCAAACCCTGGGTATCTTTCTTCACTAACACACACCTTTCAGGATTCTGCTTACACAACTAGCAATTTGAATTATCACTTTTGAAAAAAACAAAATTGTATAAGTTGGCATGCACATCAAGCAAAGGAGTCTTCACTAAGTTAACATCAGAAATCAAATACTCTTCCAGACAAACTTTTACCATGTTGATAGAAGGTCATCCATGTTCTGGTAGAGGATTAGCTTGCAAATTAGGTCATGCATCTCGAAACTTCAACAGACCATTCCTAACGAGCTTCTGAACTTCTTCTTTCAATGAGAAACAAGATTCAAAATCATGCCCTGGTGCTCCTTGGTGAAAAGCACAACGAGCTTCAGATTTATACCACCATGGAATTGGATTCAGAATAACTGGTGGAAATCTAGTTTGAATCACTTTATTTTGTATCAATGTTGGATACAGTTCCGTATAAGTCATAGGGATAGGATTAAACTAACCCATTCTGGGAGCACGGGCTTGCTAATTCTAATTAAATCATTGGTTTTGTTGCTGATAAGTTTGAATAGCATAAACTAGACTAATCACCGAAGTTACTGCAACAATATGAGGTTTTTGATAATACTGTTGAGATTGGTCCTGCTGACCGCCTCTGTTACTATGTCTTAGTTGCCTTCCTCCTTGAGAAATGGCATTGGTATCCCCTTGTTTCTTCTTATGGAAACTTTACCTGACTTCTTCGATCTACTTGATGAACTGGACTCTTTTGTCAAACGACCCTCTCTGACGCCTTCTTCTAACCTGACTCCCATATCCACAATTTTGGTGAAATCATTTGGAGCACTAGAAACCATCTTCTCATAGTAGAAAGAACTCAAAGTCTTGAGAAACATCTTCTTCATTTCCTTTTCCTCCACCGGAGGGCTAATGTGAGCAGCAACTTTACGCCATATCTGAGCGTATTCTTTGAATGAATCCTTATTTTTCTGTGACATAGCACAAACCTGATCACGATCAGGATTAATGTCCAAATTATACTTATACTGATGCCCAGACACATCTGCAAGGTCATTAAAAGAACTAACATGAGCATTGTCTAGCCCCATATACCACTTCAAACCTGTACTAAGTCAAACTATCTTAAAAATAATGGATCAATAACTTGTCATCATCAGTGTGAGTAGCCATCTTCCAAAAATACATAGTTCAATGACTCTGAGGATAGGAGTTACCCTTGTATTTTTCAAAGTCGGGGACCTTGAATTATATGGGGGTCTTGACATTAGGTACCAAGCATAAATCATGAGCGTTATTACCAAATAAATCTTTACCCTTCATAGTTTTCAACTCTTTCTGTAATTCTAGGAATTGATCCTGGAATTTATCCATTATCTCATAAACATCCATATTCTCACTAGGAGAAGTGTGGAAAATAGGATCCTCTTGTGGCACAACATGCACAACTGGAGGAGTGACAACCATCACATGTTGAACTGGAGGAACTTGACTCACCATTAGAGCTTTGGTAGCAGGATGGAAATTTTTTGGCATATAATTGGGAGGCATACCCCAAGGATAACAAGCAGGCATCTGATTTTGACGGGGAGATCCAGTAGGTACAGCAGATACAACAGGAGTTGTTGAAATCTTAGAGATAACAGTCATTTGAGGTTGAGACAGAGGTGGTGGTTAATTCTGAGCTGCCACCAAGGATTCCAATAGAGCGGTCATTTTGTCCATTCCTGTCTTCAATGAATTCACTTCCTCACGAAGTTCCTTTTGCTCTTGCTTAATTGTATCAATCTTTCGTCTTGATCTGGCCCGAGTATTTTACCAGTGTTTCAGCTTGTCTTCTACGAAGACGAAGGAAACGAATGAGACTCTGAAATACTATCAGAAAGCAAGACCAAATGATTCAAATGGCGCATGAAATGAATATGCAAATGATTATTTCCAAGGAACTAAGGAACTATAAACATATTGCAAACATCATGAGTAATAACATATATTGAATTTCATTTCATTAAAAAACTGGAAGGATTACATTTTCAGTACATAATTTCAAAGCAATCCTAAACAAAGATATAAACTAAGCCCTAGGATCTGAGGTAACTACAACTGAAGAAGATTCATCTCCATTATGCAACTTCCTCTTGAGCTTCCTAATTTGATCTTCAAAAACAGTCTTAATCTTGGCCTTTTCTTTCAAGATAATGTCAACCACACCTTTCCAAGCACCATACCTAACTTCTCTCTCTCTCTCTCTCTCTCTCTCTCTCTCTCACTTTTCTTTCCATGTTGCTCAAGCAGATCATCTTTCTCTTTCAATTGTCGTTGCAACTCCACCATCTCGGCATTTGAAACATGAAATTTGCTCTCCCAAGCATCTCTTTCCTGCTTCATCTGAGCTAAAGCAACTTGGAGTCCCTTTGTATCTTTAACTCGAACAAGGGTGGATCCTATGACTTTAGGGAACATAGGTTCTTCAGGAGGATAAGGCATCTTGATCCTAGCAGCTCTTGCTTGCACCCACTGAGTGTAAGGCTCCAAAGCAACACAATCTTTCATTCCTATTCATCCTTTTCCTTTTCTATGAATCTTATGCCAGGCGTGGACTATCTTTTCTTTCAACCTCTTACTATCAATACCCTATTGAATAAAGAAAGCTTCCAGAAGGATGTTTCTTCTTTTATCCTTCATAGCATACCTTAGCTGACGTCGAGCCAAAATCGGATTGTAGTTTATACCTCCTTTTGTACCAAGAAGAGGTACATTAAGGAATTCACCACAACTGTCAATAATCTTCATGTCATCATAAACTCTAGAATACCAAGTAAAATCTGCATTGGTGAGAGACATAAACCTCTTAGACCACCTCAAACCCTTCTTGTTATCCTTGAATAAGCTGGATTGCGGCAAGTGCGAAGTAAATGACTTGTAAAGTAAAGGTGCATAACACATAACAGTTCCTCCGTTCTTCTCCGTCCTGTGATGGATAGAATAGTAAGTATCTACGAGCAAAGTAGGAATTGAATTCCCAATCAAAAAGATACGGATAGCATTGGTATCCACAAAATTATCAACATTAGGAAACAGAACTATGCCATAGATAAGCAAAGTGAGAACGACTTTGAAAGCAACCATACTCCCCGCACTAGCAAGAGTAGCAGCCTTATCCATCATGAACTTAGCAGGTAGACCAAGAATACCTCCTTTAGTCACAAGATTAGCATCAATCTCCCCTTTCCTTAGGTGCACAACCCCTTCAATGACATGAGACTCAAGAATCTCCTCTAAACCACTAAACAACATCTGATTTGATACAGGCAATCCTATGTGATAAGCATACTCTTCCAAAATAGGCACAAGCTGATAATCATGGAAAGTGAAACACCTATATGTTGAATCATAGAACTGGAACAAGGTGTTCAGATCTGCGTCTTCGGGATTAGTATTCAACACAGTCAAAAGTCTTATGTAATGATCCTTGAAATTAAAAGGACAAATCACCAAAGATCCTAACTTCCTCAACTCTTTCAATTCAGGACGTTTGAAATGGAACTGATGATTGTTTCTCTTTCCAGATTCCATGATCAAATTACCTAAACGATATTTGCAAATAAAGTTCCTAAGTTCCTTGAAAACCATGTGAAAAAGAGATGTTTATGAATGCCTGGATGCATGATTATGCAACAATCACAAACATGATGGGTTCAAAGGCTTGATGTCACGAGCATGGAGCCAGGTGGACAGGGTAACAACCATCCCAAAGTGTATGTTCTATGGTTTTGGATGTCTTGAATAGTAATCGGTTTCAAAAAAGTTCCCAGAGTCGTAAATCCTTCTTTCGAATATTACCAGTTTAACGACTTTCTCCTAGACCAATAATATTCTCAAGAGAACCTCGTTTGAGTGTAGTATCGTGCATCAACCATAACAAGCCTACCCCAGGAAGGTCACCACACTACGTTCTAAAAGGCCAGAGGGGTTTAAATTGTTCTAAAGGTCTCTGAGAATCCCAGACTCCCAGGTCGAAAATAATGACGCCATTATGACTACTCGCATGACATTAATACCTCCAAATGGGCCTCATCTAAGCGGGGTTCTCATGCCAACCTAACAACGCTTAACGTCCATAAGGTCGACATGATTATACCACCATCCAAGCTTAAGTTCACTCAAGTCCGGATATGGGCCTTATCTCACCATACATAGATCACAAAGCAACCAAAAACATAAACAACAAAAAAAGCAATAATATACAAAAGCAATAGCAAACAAAAATAAACAAGCTAGGCTTAACCCTCTTAAGGACTACTCCCCAGCGGAGTCGTCAGCTATCTCGGCGAAAAAAATTATTGAGATTAAGCTATTGATTAACTTAAATCGAAAAGCAAGAGTCACCACCAAACTTTATTGTTTTCAAAGGGTAAAGGGAAAAGGTCGAACAAAACCCACAAAAAGCAAAAAGCTAAAAAAAAAAGAGATCTAGATACGGGGGTTAGTTATGCAAGGGGCAGTATTATCACCCTTCATATCCGTTGTACTCAACGGGAACCACTTGCAGATTTGTGTTTATAAAAGTTGGGTTATCTGTTGATAGAGTTTAATTGAAAAGATATTTTTTCGTATTCGAGTGGAAAACTCAACTTACTACCCACAAGTATGAGGAGATGAGCATTTGCATCATTTTGATATGGAGAACTTTCACTTGGACTTTCTCACAAGTACATCTCAACATTCAAGTGGAAAATGTCAGTCATTTCTTAGCATCTTGTAGAAGTATAGTAATTTGCATCACTACAAGAATAAACTAATATCTAATCTTTTGAAAAAAAAGGCTCTTAGAGAAAAGTACACAAAGGCACAAAAAGAAGTTTAATGAGGTTTGTCTTTTTTAGAAGCTTTGAAAGAAGTTTTGAATATGCTTAAGTGTTTTATCATTTATTGAGAAAAGATTTTCTAGATCGCTTGACAAAGTTAAGGTTTATTAGGAAAAAGGTGTGAAGTTTGAAAACAAGTCTTTGAAATAGAGAGAAGTTTTGAAAATTTAAGAAATGGGAAGGAGATGAAGAGACTATCCTAAAGCATAAATTAAACGGTCTCATTTTAAGGTAACCCAAGAGAAAGCCTTTATGTGTGCAAGTGTACTAACCACAAGATGGAGCAAGCATTTAACATTGGTCAAAACAAGCATTCCTTTCCTTTTGGATTGAGCCACAAGATGAACCAGCAACAGGCACAGATGAATATCAAAGAAAACCAGATGTGAAATTCTGGCCTATGTAGACAGCAGATGTCCTAACACATGTCAAGACATTCTGCTACATAATCATTTAAACTCAGAGGTGCAACGGCAGACTGATACCTTGAATATCAGAACTACACACACACAAATTTCACAACATCTGATCCAACATGTCAGTCAAGAACAATAAAAAAACTGTAAATTACAGAATGTTAAATAAGACAGTATGTGTTAACCCAGTTCGGTGCAATTCACCTACATCTGGGGGATACCAATCCAGGATGAAGACTTCACTATCTGTAGAACTGTTACAAAGCTAAACTCCCCCATTTATAACTTTATACCTAACATCTACCCAATGAACATCTTTACCAAGGCTAAACTCAAACGTTTATAACCCTGATATGAGATGCCCCACTCACATCCTAATCACAACCTGTGATATCTCTGTCTTCTGCCAATATAGAACTGTTGCGGTTTCTTGACCTCCAAGTTATCTTGGACTTGCTTCAAAGCTTCGTCCAAGAACAATACACCAACCATTACCTACAGGCTTCTGGTTGTGTCCCTGTACCTATGCCTTCCACTCTACATCCCATATTATAGAGTGGAGACTTACAACTCCTAAGAGAGCCAACAACTCTCAAACCCTAAACTCTTATTCAACACAAGAGAACTAGGTTACAAAGTTATAAGTGATACAAAGTTACAGTCTATAACCCTAGGTCTAAGTCTCCTTATATAGTCTTCTTTTTTCTTGGGCTTTCAATCTTTGATCATGTGTTTCCTTGATCTGCTCCTTAATTCTTGCAACATATTAAAACCTGCTAACTTACCAAGTCAGTCAGGATGTTGAGACATATCCTTCGACATCTTTTTCTTCTGCAGAATCTTCAAGTTTATCATCAGAATGTTTTAGCAAAATTTAGTCAAACAACAGGTGCTTTCAATCTCCCCCTTTTGACAAATTTTGGCTAAAACAAACATTTTATTCTGCATTCTGCAAACAACAAGGCTCCTTCATCAAGACTCCTTTATCTTCATAATTGATTGGAGCTAAGGTCTGGGAGAGTCTCCCCCTCAACATATTCCCCCTCCTTCCAAGAGAGGTCTTGGGAACTAGAAGACTCCTCCAGGAAAGCAGCAGCAGTTGTAGGCTTCGTAACCCAGAGAACATAGATTGTGTAACTCAGGTCACAAGAGACAACCTGCTTCACAACTCAGATCACAAGACACAAGGAAAATAAGATTTTTAAGATGTCAGAACATCTTAACCAACATTCTTGCAAACCAACTGCAGGAATGTACCCAAACCCAGACAGCATCAGAAAACCATTCTCCCCCTTTTTAGCCAAAACTTGGCAAAAGTGACTAAGACATCCCCAAACCCAGATGCAACATACCCAGAATTTAAAGAACCCCATCTGCCGCCAACCCAAGGAGAGTATTGAGACTAAAGAAAATCAAAGCAATCCTATTTATAGCCGAGCCATTTTCTCAGAAAGTAATGATCCACATAAAATAATGCTAGAAAATTCAAAGGATCATTAATCGAAGGCAATAACTCCACTAGTACCGCACTGACCAAGACTGCTTTGACTGTTTCTTCTTTTAAGAACATCGACCAAAGAACCTATTATATGCACACATGTTTTATAACAATGTCCTGACATCATGTCAGACATTGTCTGTTATCCCTATATTCTTCTTTTGATTTGACAAAGCAGAGATTTCTTCACAAAGTTATGATCACAGTCTGCAGAGAAAAATAAATTCCCTCAGACTCAACAATGATTCTTAAGCATCCAATAAGAACCATTAAACATGCACTGCCAACTTTCCCACAACTTGCAACAATACACCAATGTCAAGACATCCTCCTTGACATCTCAGCTTGCTTGACGCACAAACGCAAACTGGAACATCCACTGCATCCTCGCAGTAATTCATCTTAGATTAAGAGGCATCTCCCCCTATCTAAGGTAACCAGTGCTCCTCCTCAGAATACATAAGCTAATGAATGGAAAACATAAGACGCATCTTCATGTCTTCAAGAGCGCACCCTCAGTCCAACTTACCAGCTGAACACAATCACCAACTCTCTTATTACTCCCTCTGACAAGAAACAATAATCACTCACACATGATCACCATCATGCTACCCGTGAGGAAATGTATACCAACCATAACAAACTCTTGGCTTAAGATCAAAGTCCCATTGATCCCCCCATCCTGCAACCATCTACACACCACACGAACTCCTCTTGAATTCTCATGTATAGACCTCCAGCTGCTTGAGGCACAAACCAATTGAATCAGAATGCTTCACATTCCTCAAAGAGACGCACAGGGCCCCTTAGTTTGTTATAACGATGTCAGCTATCGTATGCATGCTCTAGAACTTCACAGCTGCTAAACTGATCCACTACTAGCATAACTTGCAGCCAGGGCAACATCCATTTCGCAAGATTTTCCACTGACCTTACCTAGCTAGCAATAGAGATAGACACCCCACAATCCAAGACATTCATTCCTTATCATTCTCCCATATGATAACCTGGAATACTTCTGTTTTTTGGTGAATATCTACTTCTGAACGCATCAGAAACCAGACCTTCATGCAATCAACCCATGATCCACTCCAGTCTACTAAAACACTTACATCAATCTTCCAAGACAGTCCTTCTACCCCATCATTCTCCCGTATGACAATGTAGATACTTCTTAGACACGATGCAAGTAACCAGTTCCACATAGAACCTGAAATCCTTCACCAAGGATAACCAACCCAAAGATGTTCTAACATCAGTTAGGACATCTTCCACACATCACAGACACCACACACCATGGCTCTTGATATGCTCCACCACTGGACTTACTATCAGCATAGTAATCCACACTGAAGATCTTCACACAACACTGCGCCACCAGCTTGGACAAAGAAAACTTTAGAAACTCAGAGAGAAATAAACTCTCATCCACCAAAGAAGGTATGCTTCCATTCTCAACCCAAAACTTCTGCCACAAGCTCCCCGAGAATCAGAACCTCCTTACGATTTCAACTAACTACTCTTTTGTACAAGAGCAGTCAGTTTCAAGCATCCTGCTTGAATGCACATTGTGAATTCAATCAAATTCCACTTTTTGATTGACCTCACTCTTCTTCAGAAGTCCCACAAGATACACTGATCCACTAATGAAATCAAATCTTCAAGTCACATGATCTACTTGCCCCATAGCAAGACATCTTGGATCCACCAAGCCTCTTAGTCATGTAACATCTTCCCATCCACAGCTCCCGCAAACTGCATGAGATGGACCTTTTTGAAGCATCCATAACTTCCATTCTCCTGTAGATCACCTTATCCTAAGCTGATGTGCCACACCACCAGCTGAGACTTTTGATGTAAAGCTAGATGTCAGAACATTCTGATATGACATCCAACTGTTGAATTCAGCTCCTCCTTCTGCCACTTAGAAGAACCTCCTCCCTTCGCAGAACAAGAGTTCAATGCTCTCATATACTTGATTCAGCAACCAAGATTGAGTAGACAACCTCCATCCTGCATTGAAACTCCAAAGACTTCAAACCTGCCACGTCTGAATCTTCAGAAAATAAGTAGTCCAAGACTACCCCTTAGCCATACCAAAGAATGCCACTTCCCTTAGTAGAGCCGTCAGTAGAAAGCCATAGATAACTGCCACTTATCCTCGACCTTCACAAACAGTGCAAGATCCATGCTCCAAAGCACCTAGATCAGAAATAAACTAATCCAAGCTGTAACCATCAAGATTTTGATGTCTTCATCTTCATCTTCAGCAGCATCAAAGTCCAGACTAGTTCCTTGCCACAAAACTCTCTAGAGAACACATGCTGCTGTCACACCCGACTGAAGCCACTTCTTAGGTCACCACCTAAGACTAAAACAGATGCTAAAGCATATGCAGTACCCCTCCCATGATTCTGCACAAACTCTGATGATGAGATGTTCCAACATCTTGTTGAACATCAGCAATATTGACTTTCAAGGATAATCAATTAAATACTTATGGATTCCACAAATAGCAATTGATCTTAAATCCTTGTCCAATAACCCTTCTTCACTGCTTTAGTTGAGCTCCACCAGATCATGTCATTAACACTTATAAAGTATTCAATCTTTTTGCAAGTATCTTCTTCAAAGGACAATATTGAGATACCAAGGCTTCCATCCTTGACTCAAGTAACTAAGACTTTCTCTGAATAAATCTTATTTACCTCAACAATTCTTCAATCAGATTGGATCCATTCTTAGGGTCAAGAGAGATGAATCCTTCCTTGCTGTTTTTGGATGGTGAAAATAAATCACCTTCACTTTCTTCAGATTGTGTTTCCAAGAAACACCTTCTAGTCATAAGAGTAACTAGAAGACTCCAGATACACGACATAGATGCCTTTATGAGTGGACTTGAGAGAATTCTAAAGTATCTTTGACAACCTAGCCGACCAACAATTTATCAAACTCCTAGAGCAAGAACCTGATAAACTTAAACTCAACTCCTCTCCTCTTCAACTGACTTCAACTACACCAAGAAACCATGCTTCCAAGTACCAAGTCACCATACCAGATATCTAACCACAACTCCTTTTACTCCATCTCTCCCAACTTTGGAATAAAAGAATGCAGATATCTTCAAATATAGAGGCCAGCGATTGAGACCTTCCACCAACTGTCTTCAGTAATAACTCCAGAATCCCATAATTCTATAGCTCTTCCATCAGAAACACATGCAGCGGAACCACCAAGAAATAGATCCTGCTTGTCCTAATAAGATGTCACAACATCTTATAAGACACACCAACAAGAGAACTAGCCACTTCTCCTGTAGTTGTTGTAGAATCTCTTCAGCAACATGAACAACCTCCGGGTTGCTCCCTTCGATCCAGAACATCCATCTCATCCATTAATACCCTAGAGTATGTATGAGTTGATTGATCTGGTCTTCAAAACTCCTCCTTGTTTAAACGCCAGAAAGTATCTCCCAAAGATCTCATCCTGAATCAGACAGGATGCCTGCTCTGATACCAATTGATATTCTGGCCCATGCAGACAGTAGATGTCCTAACACATGTCAAGACATTTTTCTACATAATCATTTAAACTCAAAGGCTCAACAGCAGACTGATACATTGAATATCAGAACTTCACACACACAGATGTCACGACATCTGATCCAACATGTAAGTCAAGAATAATAACATAACTGTAAATTACAGAATGTTAAATAAGACAGTATGTGTTAACCCAGTTCGGTGCAATTCACCTACATCTGGGGGATACCAATCCAGGATGAAGACTTCATTATCTGTAGAACTGTTACAAAGCTAAAGTCCCCCATTTACAAATTTATACCTAACATCTACCCAATGAATATCTTTACCAAGGCTAAACTCAAATGTTTACAACCCTGATATGAGATGCCCCACTCACATCCTAATCACAACCTGTGATATCTCTGTCTTCTGCCAATACAGAACTGTCGTGAATTCTTGACCTCCAAGTTATCTTGGACTTGCTTCAAAGCTTCGTCCAAGAATAATACACCAACCATTACCTACAGGCTTCTGGTTGTGTCCCTGTACATATGCCTTCCACTCTGCATCCCATATTACAGAGTGGAGACTTACAACTCCTAAGAGAGCCAATGACTTTCAAACCCTAAACCCTTATTCAACACAAGAGAACTAGGTTAAAAAGTTATAAGTGATACAAAGTTATAGTCTATTAACCCTAGGTCTAAGTATCCTTATATAGTCTTCTTTTGTCTTGGGCTTTCAATCATTGATCCTGTGTTTCCTTAATCCACTACTTAATTCTTGCAACAGATTAAAACCTGCTAACTTACCAAGTCAGACAGGATGTCGAGACATTTCCTTCGACATCTTTTTCTTCTGCAAATTCTTCAAGTTTATCATCAGAATGTTTTAGCAAAATTTAGTCAAACAACAAGTGCTTTCAAGATGGACAACCAAGGCCACCAAGCCATAAAAAGCATCCAAGTCTTGAATTGAGGATCAAAAGTCTCAGATGAAGGACTATGTCTTAGATGGATCACAAGGTCTCAGATACCACTCCAAGAAAAGGATAGTAATACAAAGTCCAAATGATTAGATTAAAGTTTCTTAGGGTTTTAGCCATTTTATCATGTTTTTGTTCTTTTTTAACAAGATAAAGAATAAAAACCAAAAAAGAATAAAATGACATAAAGTAAAGTGCGAGAACGATAAATGAACAATAAAAGTAAAATTGTAAAATATTAAATGGAAAGAAAATAAAGTGCAAGAAAGTAAAAGTTAGATGTTAGAATTTAGTAGTTAGAGGTTAGTGATCGAATGATCGATTAATCGCATCAGGAAAATTTAGCACTACGTTAAACAGTGATATCCACCCAATACCTCATTCTAAAATACCCGCTACCCATTGGGAAAGTTGGGATAGTTTTAGAAGACCAACAAAGTGCCCAAGAATGTTACCATATTAGTCAGACGATGAGAAAGAAATAGCTTGCCCTTGAGGTTGTCCATTTCCTGGACATGACATCGACAATGCTAGTTGGTACCCCATACTAGGTGTGGGAAATGAGAGGCTCGCAGCCATATAAGATTTGGTGGAAGTTCAAATAGGCCATTTGGTTCATCTTTTGACAAAGATAGCCACTGTTCTCTGAAGAAGATGAGCACTAACTAGTCAACCAATTCATTAGAAGCGTTGACTTGTTCTCCTATGTCCCTCCAATAGTCAATGCATATATACTAGAGTGGTGAACATTGGTTTACCGTCAACCCCTCTGCAAGACCAATATCACAAAGAAAGCAGAAAGTTTGTAAGGAGAAGAGATCCATCGAAGAGGAGGTAAACAAGTTAGCTAACACCAATTTCATAATAGAAACAAAATACCTTACCTGGTTAGCCAATGTAGTGCTGGTGAAGAAAGTAACGAAAAAGTGGCGCATGTGCATGGACTTCACCGACCACAATGCGGCATGTCCCAAAGACCCTTATCCCTTGTAAGATATTGATCACCTAATTGATGAGTTTTCGTGATACCACAGGCTAAGCTTTATGGATGCCTATTTAGGGTATAATCAGATCAAGATGGATCCCTTCAAAGCGCCCAAGATGGCGTTCATGTCAAACCATGTTGATGAAATGAGGCATTTAGTATAACCTGAATAAGTTCAAGATCAAGCGATGAGTTAAATACTCATCAAGGAGAGAGATAGATATATATAGAGAGATAAATGGATAGATAGATAGATAGAGAGAGAGAGAAGGCATAATGGCATGTGTATTTTGTAAACAAAGTGTTCAAAGGCGTCGAACCACGTTGCTAGAAGATCGAGAAGTTAGCTATGATTTTCATCACGAAGAGGAAGTTTCTGCCCTATTTTCAAGGTTATAAATTTCACGTAAAACCCAACTATCATGTTCGGCAGGTCCTTAAGAAGTCAGACCTTGCGAGAAGAACGATATCTTGGGGGTGGAACTCTTAGAGTATGACATCCAATATGTTTTAAGAGGAAGCATCAATTCCCAAGCTTTGGAAGATTTTTTGGCAGCATTCAGCTCGCCGGTGGAAGAAGGGGCCCCCTCAGAATGGATGTTGTCCATCGGTGGTGCCTCAAATGTTAAGAGGAGCAGTGTCGATATAGTATTAGAAGGGTTAGGCGACATACTAATCGAATAAACACCGAAGTTTGAATTCAAAGCAAGCAATATCCAGACCGAGTATGAACCTCTCATCGTTGGTATGGTTCTCGCCTTGGAAATGAGTGCCTTCAGGTTGAAGGACAAAAATGATTCCCAACTATTTTCCAATCAAATCGTCAAGGAATACTAGGAAAAAGAGTTGTAAATCATAAAATATCCTATAAGGTACAAGGTTTATCAACACAATTTAACGTTTTTGAAGTAAAATATGTGCCTTGTGAACAAAATTTAAGAGAAAACCTTTTGTCTAAACTCGCCCGCACGAAGATGGTGGGTTACAAACAGGCACTCATACAAGAGACTCTTGCCACCCCCCCCCCCCCCCGAATTGAGGCTGGAGAATGTTATACTCTAAAGGTCACTCGTGACTTAAACTGAATGTCTTCCATAATGCATTATCAGCAAGAGGACGAACACCCTAAAGATGAAGGGGAAGCCCACCTTTTTAAAGGACATCGTGGAGTTTGTCAAGAAGTGTTATCAGTGTCAAATAAACGTCGACATTTATCGCCTTAGCTGAGCTCCTTCCCTCCATGACATTCCTCTAGCCTTTCTACCTATGAAGGATAGATATTCTAGGTATGCTTCCCCTGACGTCGGAGCAACTTAAATTTCTGATCGTGGAGGTCGACTACTTCACAAAGTGAATAGATGCAGAGGATATCTCCAATATTACAACAGAGAGAGTTCGTCATTTCTACTGGCAAAAAAATCACGTGCAGGTTTGGGTTTTCAGGCGTCATCGTCTCCGACAATGGTACGCAGTTCCCCAATGCCATGGTCACTGAATTTCGCTAAGAGCTATGAGTGAAAACAAATTTTTTCTCTTTTGTCCACCCCCAAGCTATTGGACAAGCAGAATTTGCAAGCAAGGTGATCCTAAAAAGGGTAAAGAAGAAGCTTGATGGTGCCAAGGGGTTATGGGCTGAGTTACTCCACGAAATATTATGGCCATTCCATACCAATCCCCATTCAACTACCAAGGAAATCCCATTTACCATGGTATATGGGGTGGATGATATGTTTCCAGTCGAGATCAACACACCCTCATGGAGTTGTTCTTAGCTCAGACAAGAAGTAAATGATGTAGGGCTAGAGTGCATCGTTGATCTGATCGATGAAGTAAGAGATGTAGCCCACATATGAGAGTTCGTCTTCATGAAAAGAGCGGCTAGAAGATACAACTCAAAGGTAATGCCGAGAGAAATGCAGGAGTGTGACTTGGTGCTGAGGCAAGTGGTTTTTCCTGCATAGTAGGGAAAATTGCAACCCAACTAGGAATAATTGTATCTCAAATTCCACAAACTGCCACATGGAGCCTATAATTTACAAGAACTGGATGTCCGACTTATCCCTATAACTTGGAATTCCATCTGCCTAAAGTATTATTAGAGTTAAATTATTTATGAATTTTCATAAGGGAGCATGTTCAAGTTTTTTAAACACTAAGGTACAAATTATTGAACATTTATTGTTGTTCCTTTTGGATTGGCTGAATTATGCAAAATAACATGGAGCATGTTCAAGTTTTTTATGGTGCAGAAGGGACACATTTAGGTAGGGGTGGAAAATGGGCATGCCCATCCCGTTTAGACCTTCCCTGCAAAAGCCCGTAAAAAATAGGGTGGGTAAGGTAGACATAATTGAGGATGAGGGCCTAAAACCTTAACCGACCCACACAAAAGTGTGGGTGGGACAGGGTGTAACACCCCATTTTAATTTATTTAATCGTTGTGTATTATTTTATTTATTTGGCCGGTTTAGGGTGTGTGTAGTTGAGCGCGTAGGTGTAGTGTCCTTAATGGATCGGGGAAATTAAAGATGTCGGGATAATAAAGTAATAATGAATAATGTGGGACATATTTAATAATAGTAGTGTGAGGAATATTATTATTATTATGTCTAACATTAGTATTATTATTATTAACAAAATCAGAATTTTAGTATTATTATGGTTAGTGGGAGGAAAGGAAGAAAGAAGAACATTTTAGCCAGGAGAGAGAGAACAACTGGAGAACTCTGAAGAGATCAATTATTTTATTAAAGAGACGGATTAATCATTATTAGTTCAAGAGAGTATTTTAAGGTAACTCTAATAATTGATCAATTGGGTTGAGATGACAAATATCAATTGGAGATGTTTTACCCTATCGGATTATATATATATATATATATATATATATATATATATATATATATATATATATATATATATATACATATACATTTGTTAGTAAGAAAAGATAGAAGAGGAAGAAGAAAAAAACAGAAAAAAGAAGAGAAGGAAGAAGGAAAAGAGGAGAAAGAGGAAAATCAAAGAAATCTCCGTTTCAATCGCGATTAATCGGGTAAGGGTGTGAATCTCGATTATTCTATATGTGTGTATGTATATGTATGTGTTGTTTGCATTCGTTTGGTTGAAATATATACTTTTCCTTATTGGTTGGATTGAAGAACAAATGTGTGGGGATCGATGCTCTAACGGTTCAAAGGCACAATAGATCGCGTAGAATAGTCGAGTGATGTTTGGGTTTAATCGGAAATGCTTGTTGGTAAGATTTGAGGAGTTTTGTATTGAGTTATAGAGAATTAGAGCTTTAGAGCATTAATGGTAAATTAAGTGGAAATTGATGTTTTCACGGTTGAAACTCGGTATAAATCGCGTAGTATAGTCGGGTGAGGTTAGGAATTAGTTGGAAATGCTTACTTGTATGTTTCCACATGTTTGGTTGGATTTGATGGAAAATTACAACATTGGATATGTTGAGATTTTGAGATTTGGATCCAAAACTTTTGTGATGGAAATCATGTTTTAAGGTTCCTAATTGTTGATACATGATAGAACCATGATAATATACCTTTATTGGTTGTTTGGGTATGGTTTTGAGGGTGAATTTGAGATTTGGAAGTTGCTGTCAAAAGGGATATTTTTCTGCATAACGCAGTGCCCGCTTAGCGCGGTAGGCGCGCTTAGCACGGTCTGGAGAAATTTCACCTCTTCGAGGCAGTGAGTAGTGCGCTTAGCGCGGGTGGGGCCCGCTTAGCGCGACCTGGAACTGAAAAATATTATTTTTATTGACTTAAAATTCATGGAAAATATCTGTTTTATATTATATTAATACTGTGTTGTTGCTGTTGTATGGTGAGCATGTATTAAGGTGTTATATGCTTGTTTTGTTGATGTGGATGTGATAATATGAAATGCATGATTAAATGATGCAAAGGTGTGTAGTGGTTGTAGGGCGTAATGAGGAATGTTAGATAAATGCGTGCGGACTGTAATTTATCATGTGTTATGCTAGTGCCATATAAATGTGGAGCTTTTAGGCTATTTATATGATGTTGAATCTTGCTATAGAATGTGGTAATTGAATGATGGCCTTGTGGCATAAAGTTATTGAATAAATGAATTGCAACGTATGATATCGTATTGATGTTGCTATGGGTAGCCTCTGTGGCGTGAATTCTATTGAACTGTATTTTGTGTGGATTACTTCATTAATGACTAATTAATGCAAAGTAATAGATAGTTGTATATATGATAACTGTATTGGTGCAGGTGGGTAATTCCAGTGGGAATTACGGTGAGTGTATGACTCACGTGTGATCAGGAGGATTGTGTAGATGTATAACTGATTGTTATATAAGTGTCTTGTGCATAATTCTTGTTATGTATGTATTATGTTGAATTGATTGGACAGGTGTGGTAATACTATTGTGTATTACGGTGAGTATGTATCTCACGTGTGATCAAGTGGATCGTGAAGAGGTATAGTTGTTATTATACTTATGTTTTGTGCATCATCTGTGTCATGCATTTCATGATGTGTCTGGTGGAGACAGCTAGGTGGGAATCCATGATGGGTGCCTAGTATTGTCCGGACTCCAATGCAGAGTTGTATGGAGATAAATCATTCCTCAGTGGGAGTGTATTTGATTTATCCGGATTCTAGTGGTAATCAAGTTCGATTGAATGAACCAGGGTGTCTGGTGCCAGGAGATAAATCATTGCTCAGTGGGAGTGTACATGATTTATCCGGATTCCAGTGGGAATCAGGTTCAATTGAATGAACCATTATGGGTGGCACCACTTGCATTGCATCAGTGTCTTTGAGTCGCATTGCATTGTTTAAGTGTTTGCGGAATTATAATAGAAAGTGACAAGGGTGTCGTGAATGTGTGCACATTATGTATGATTGCTTGAATACTACTCATTAGTATGTACTTCACACCGTTAAATATCGAATGTAATTCTCACCCCTTTTTTGTTTTCTTGTGTCTGTGCTTCTTGGGAAGTACAGATATTCCAGGTACTTGAGTAGTGCATAGAGTGCGTGTTGCCTGATCGAGTCTTAGGAGTCGCTCTGATATGTAACACGGGATAATGGGGATTTTATCATTTGTTATTCTTTTATTGGATTTTGTTATGTATCATTATACCTTTTAAAACTTTGTGAACCACGAGTTTATGTGGATTTTGTTTATGTTAGCGAAATGCCGTGATTTTGGATAAAACATTTTATTCCGTTGTTCCGACTTATCTTTGAGAAAAAAGGCAATGAAGTAGTTGAGGCTTCACTGTTGGTTTTTATCAGATGACATCCCACTGTTGGTCTTAAACTCTGATTTTTTTTATTTATATATATATATATATCTTTTCTGGGAAAGTGGGGTGTTACAATTGGTATCAGAGCAGGTCGGTCCGTCCAGCCAGGTTGTCTAATGTTGTCTATGTCCCTAGTGTGCGACATGAGTGTGAAAACATTCTCGATACTTGTTTTGTTTCCATTTGCTGGTTGGGAATGGAATAAGTGGGGGAAAAGATGATACTTCTCCATGTTGCTTCAAGTATGGAGCGATGGCTAAGGGTGGTGTTAGATGCTACGATGGTTTGGTTAGATAGTTTGTACCACCTCATGATGGTTGGCTGTTATTGACAAATTGAGGAACTGATCATCCTTAATCTCTTGTTGATGATAGACGGAAATCATGTGGGATGGGATAGACGTGTCTCGCGAGCTTGAGTAGGGTGCGTAGTGATTTGTTGGGAGCAAGCCAGCGCTTACAGATTATTTTAATGAGTCAATGCAGGATGGTACCGAGATGTGTATGTTGAGGGTAACTTTGAGTATTAGTGAAGATAGAGGAGTTGGTATTTTGCCTTTATTTGTGAAGTTTCGAATGTGTTTCCTAATGACGTAAGTGATTGGTCTCCAGAGCAAGAGGTAGAGGGTGAGGCAGAATTGATGCCAGGTACGAGTTTGGTGTCGATGGCTCCTTATCAGATGTTTGCATCTGAGATTGGGAGAATCGAGGGAAATAATTGGAAGAGGGTACTATGAGGTTGGGTGTGGATTATAGACGATTGGATAAAGTGACGATCAAGGATAAGTATCCACTTCCGAGGATTGATGACTTGATGGATCAATTGGTGGGCGCTGGTGTTTTAGCAAGATTGATTTGAGGTCTGGTTATCATCATATTTGTTTTAAGCCTGAGGATATTCCGAAGACAATTTTTTGGACGAGGTATGGTGACTATGGGTAAACTGTGAGGTCGTTATGGTGTGTCTAATGCACCCGATGTTCGTGAATTATATGAATGAGATTTTTCTTGGGTATTTGGATAAGTTTATGGTGGGTTTTATTGACGATGTTTTGATATGCTCAGAACCTGGAGAAGAGCATGCTGAGCATTTGAGGGTTGTATTGCAGGTGTTGAAAGAGAAGAAGTTGTATGTAAAGCTGTCGAAGTGTGAGTTCTAGTTGAAGGAAGTGAGTTTCTTGGGCCTGGTGATTTCGAGTAGTGGGATTACTATTGATCCTTCCAAGATTGTTGATGTGTTACAGTGGGAGACTCTGAAGTCTACTACTGAGATCCGAAGTTTTCTGGGATTGGCGGGTTATTACCGCAAGTTTGTCGAGGGTTTTTCTAAGTTGGCGTTACCTTTGACTCAATTGACTTGAGAGGGTCAAGATTTGTGTGGGATGTAACTTGTGAGGAGAGTTTTATGGAATTGAAGAAGAGGTTGACGACCGCTCCAGTGTTGATCTTTGCTTAAATGCAGATGGACAAGTTGTTGCCTATGCTTCAAAACAATTGCGAGTTCATGAAAGGAATTATCCTACGCAGGACTTGGAATTGGCCGCTGTGGTGTTTGTGTTGGAAAATGTGGAGACATTATTTGGTTGGCTCTAAGTTTGAAGTGTTCAGTGATCATAAGAGTCTGAAGTATTTTTTTGATCAGAAGGGATTGAATATGAGGCAGAGAAGATGGTTAGAGTTCTTGAAGGACTATTATTTTAATTTGAGTTACCATCCGGGAAAAGCTAATCTTGTAGCAGATGCTCTAAGTCGGAATACAATTCGTGTGTTGGCATTAATGATAAAAGAAAATGGAATTAATTGAACAGTTCAGAGAGTTGGGGTTTGTGAAACTACACCTGAGGGTGTTATATGGGGTATGGTTAAAGTGAATAATGACTTTTGGATGTAATTAAGGAGGATCAGAGTGGCGCATCGGAAGCGTGGTAGTCGATTGACGTTAATTAACCAAGGTAATGGAGGAGAATTCCTAATTGATGAGGTTTCGTGATAGAGTATTGTGTTCCAAATGTTTCGGAAGGGAATTGGGATAGTATTACTATGGACTTTGTTACTGGGTTGCCAAATACAGTGAGAGGCTTTGATGATATTTGAGTAGTGGTGGATCGACTTACAGAATCCGCACATTTTATACCTATTAATATCAGTTTTCCGTTGTCAAGGCTGGCGGAGATTTATATCAGAATAATTGTGAAGCTACATGGTGTTTCATCGAGCATAGTGTCGGATAGAGATCCGAGGTTTATTTCAGAATTCTGGAAGAGCTTGCAAGAAGCTTTGGGATCTAAGTTGAAGTTGAGTTCGGCTTATCATCCACAGACCGATGGTTAGTCAGAGAGGACTATTCAGCCGTTAGAGGATTGGTTGAAAGCCGGTGTGTTAGAGAAAGGTGGGGCGTGGGATACTCAATTGCCGTTAATCGAGTTCACGTATAACAATAGTTACCATTCTGAGCATTGGAATGGCACCTTGCGAGGCTCTGTATGGTAGGAGGTGTATGACGCCTCTGTGTTGGTATGAAACTGGTGAGAATACTGTGCTTGTGCCTGAGATTGTGCAACAAACTGTTGAGGCAATTTAGATGATCTGTGAAAAGATGAAGCAACTTAGAGGAAAAGAGATTCCACTAGTGAGAGTAGCTTGGGGAGGAGCTGCTGGAGGAAGTGTGACCTGAGAGTTGGAAAGCAGGATGCGAGAGTCGTATCCAGAACTGGTTCCATCAGGTACATTTTCGAGGACGAAAATATTTTAAGTGGGGGAGAGTTGTAACACCCCATTTTAATTTATTTAATCGTTGTGTGTTATTTTATTTATTTGGCCTATTTAGGGTGTGTGTAGTTAAGCGCGTAGGCGTAGTGTCCTTAATGGATCGGGAAAATTAGAGATGTCGGGATAATAAAGTAATAATGAATAATGTGGGGACATATTTAATAATAATAGTGTGAGGAATACTATTATTATTATTATGTCTAACATTAGTATTATTATTATTAACAAAATCAGAATTTTAGTATTATTATGGTTAGTGAGAGGAAAAGAAGAAAGAAGAACATTTTGGCCAGGAGAGAGAGAGCAACTGGAGAACTCTGAAGAGATCAATTATTATATTAAAGAGACGGATTAATAATTATTAGTTCAAGAGAGTATTTTTAAGGTAACTCTAATAATTGATCAATTGGGTTGAGATGACAAATATCAATTGGAGATGTTTTACCCTATCAGATTATATTATATAATATTGGATTATATATATATATATATATATATATATATATATATATATATATATATATATATATATTTGTTAGTAAGAAAAGAAAAAGAAGAAAAGATAGAAGAGGAAGAAGAAAAAACAGAAAAAAAGAAGAGAAGGAAAAGGGAGAAGAGGAGAAAGAGGAAAATCGAAGAAATCTCCGTTTCAATCGCGATTAATCGGGTAAGGGTGTGGATCTCGATTATTTTATACGTGTGTATGTATATGTATGTGTTGTTTGCCTTCGTTTGGTTGAAATATATACTTTTCCTTATTGGTTGGATTGAAGAACAAGTGTGTGGGGATCGATGTTCTAACGGTTCAAAGGTGCAATAGATCGCGTAGAATAGTCGAGTGATGTTTGGGTTTAATCGGAAATGCTTGTTGGTAAGATTTGAGGAGTTTTGTATTGAGTTATAGAGAATTAGAGCTTTAGGGCATAATGGTAAATTGAGTGGAAATTGATGTTTTCACGGTTGAAACTCTGTATAAATCGTGTAGTATAGTTGGGTGAGGTTAGGAATTTGTTGGAAATGCTTACTTGTATGTTTCCACATGTTTGGTTGGATTTGATGGAAAATTACAGCATTGGATATGTTGAGATTTTGAGATTTGGATCCAAAACTTTTGTGTTGGAAATCATGTTTTAAGGTTCCTAATTGTTGATACATGATAGAACCATGATAATATACCTTTATTGGTTGTTTGGGTATGGTTTTGAGGGTGAATTTGAGATTTGGAAGTTGCTATCAAAAGGGATATTTTTCTGCATAACGCAATGCCCGCTTAGCGCGGTCTGGAGAAATTTTGCCTCGTCGAGGCAGTGAGTAGCGCGCTTAGCGCGGGTGGGGCCCGCTTAGTGCGACCTGGAACTGAAAAATATTATTTTTATTGACTTAAAATTCATGGAAAATATCTGTTTTATATTATATTAATGATGTGTTGTTGTTGTATGGTGAGCATGTATTGAGGTGTTATATGCTTGTTTTGTTGATGTGGATGTGATAATATGAAATGCATGATTAAATGATGCAAAGGTGTGTAGTGGTTGTAGGGCATAATGAGGCATGTTCGATAAATGCGTGCGGTCGGTAATTTATCATGTGTTATGCTATTGCCATATAAATGTGGAGCTTTTAGGCTATTTATATGATATTGAATCTTGCTATAGATTCTGGTTATTGAATGATGGCCTTGGGGCATAAAGGTATTGAATAAATGAATTGCATCGTATGATATCGTATTGATGTTGCTATGGGTAGCCTATGTGGCGTGAATTCTAGTGAACTGCATTTTTGTGCGGATTACTTCATTAATGACTAATTAATTCAAAGTAATAGATAGTTGTATATGTGATAACTGTATTGGTGCAGGTGGGTAATTCCAGTGGGAATTACGGTGAGTGTATGACTCACGTGTGATCAGGAGGATCGTGTAGATGTATAACTGATTGTTATATATGTGTCTTGTGCATAATTCTTGTTATGTATGTATTATGTTGAATTGATTGGACAGGTGTGGTAATACTATTGTGTATTACGGTGAGTATGTATCTCACGTGTGATCAAGTGGATCGTGAAGAGGTATAGTTGTTATTATACTTATGTTTTGTGCATCATCTGTGTCATGCATTTCATGATGTGTCTGGTGGAGACAGCTAGGTGGGAATCCATGATGGGTGCCTAGTATTGTCCGGACTCCAATGCAGAGTTGTATGGAGATAAATCATTGCTCAGTGGGAGTGTATGTGATTTATTCGGATTCTAGTGGGAATCGGGTTCGATTGAATGAACCAGGGTGTGTGGTGCCAGGAGATAAATCATTGCTTAATGGGAGTGTATGTGATTTATTCGGATTCCAGTGGGAATCGGGTTCAATTGAATGAACCATTGTGGGTGGCACCACTTGCATTCCGTCACTGTCTTTGAGTCGCATTGCATTGTTTATGTGTTTGCGGAATTATAATAGAAAGTGACAAGGATGTCGTGAATGTGTGCACATTATATATGATTGCTTGAATACTACTCATTAGTATGTACTTCGCACCGTTAAATATCGAATGTAATTCTCACCCCTTTGTTGTTTTCTTTTGTCTGTGCTTCTTGGGAAGTACAGATATTCCAGGTACTTGAGTAGTGCATGGAGTGCGTGTTGCCTGATCGAGTCTTAGGAGTCGCTCTGATATGTAACACGGGATAATGGGGATTTTATCATTTGTTATTCTTTTATTGGATTTTGTTACGTATCATTATACATTTTAAAACTTTGTGAACCACGAGTTTATGTGGATTTTGTTTATGTTGGCAAAATGCCGTGATTTTGGATAAAACATTTTATTCCGTTGTTCCGACTTATCTTTGAGAAAAGAGGCAAATGAAGTAGTTGAGGCTTCACTGTTGGTTTTTATCAGATGACATCCCACTGTTGGTCTTAAACTCTGATTATTTATTTATATATATATATATATATTTTTTTTTTCTTTTTTGGGAAACTGGGGTGTTACACAGGGCGGGATCACATAATTTAGGTCTAAAAATACATAAAATTATGTTAATGCCCATGCCCGCAAAAAAGCAGGGCAGGGTGAGGCGGACACATTAGAAGGTGATGGCCTAAATCCTTGGCCCTCCCCACACTAAAGTTCGGGAAAAACAGGCATGCCCAACATGCCGATCCCGTTTTTCCACCCCTACATTTAGGACACGATGTTCTAACATGTGTGCTGCAACATCTTGTCTTTGGAAGCAGACAAATGTTATTGTAGTTTTGGCACACACATACTTTATTCAAAATTCACTCTACAAAGAAGATCTATGAAGATAGTTAATCTGGATATTCTTGTGCAACATGTGGAACACGGTGTTCCAACATGTGTGCACTATGACATCTTGCCCTAGTCAGGACAATGTGATGGATGTTTCTAGGTGAGAAATTTGTGATTGAATTACAATCAGATTTGTTGAAGATTGTCTAACAATGTTTGTATGATTTGTTTGGTAGCTGTTGAAGATGAAATCTGATTTAAATGGATATTTAAATTTGAATTTGAAATATAACAAATCATGTCTTTTGTTGGATATCTTTATGGAGAAAATTATATCCAACAGATTCAGCTATTATTCTGGACGAAATTAAATCAGAATCCCATTGGAAAAAGCCCAGAATTGCATTACTATTTAAGGAGACTCAAATCTCATGTTTGAGAAAAAAATTCTGCGCTAGGGTTAAAAAAACTTAGTGTTATATTTTTTAGTATGTTGTTACTTGTATTCCACGCTAGTGTTATCACTCATATCATAAGAATTAATGTTGGATCTAGTTTGTGTACACCACATTATGTTTCAGTAACTAGGCATAGTTGTTGGTCAGTCTTAGTTGAGTTGTAAATTCAACAATCAATAGACTTGTTATTGAAGTTGATCACTTGGAATTAGTGATTGAGAGAAAGTGAGAGGGATTCTCATATTTATGGGGAGTCCTAAATAGAAAGTCACTAGAATTGGTAAAAGACATTGAAAATTATGGGATTGATGTTTCTATAAGGCTAATTGTACTAAATCAGAGGAGTGAATTTCCTTTCTTGGTAGAGTGCCCTCCAGACGTAGGGGTTATTTGCACCAAACTGGGTTACCAATTTCTTGTGTTATTTTATTGCTTTCTACATTGTATTATTACTGATGTTATATTATTGTCATACTGGTGTAACAAGTTAGATCAGTTGTCTCAACATCATGTCAAACATTTTCCCCCTCAGGAACAGAATTTCAATTGGCATCAGAGCAGGCACAATGTTCTGTTTGGGTAAGCTACATGGAAGATATTTTCTATTCAAATCGACAACACTAAGTATGGAGTTTCAATCAACACACCACATGTTTTGGATTACACAAGTTATGACTATTGGAAAGCAAATATGGTTTCTTTTCTCAAATCCATTGACAACAAAACTTGGAAGGTTATGGGTAAAGGTTGAAACATCTTATGATCACTTCTCAAGATGGTTCAACAAGCTTAAAGCCTGAATTTGATTGGTCTCAAGCTGAGGATGATGGAGCTCTTGGAAATGACAAAGCCTTGAATGTTATATTCAATGATGTTGACAAGAACATGTTCAGTCTAATTAACAATTGTATTGAAGCTAAAGAAGCTTGGGAGATTCTCAAGACTTCTCATGAAGGGACATACATGGTTAGGATGTCTAGGCTACAACTCTTCACGAATAATTTTGAAAATATGAGAATGATTGAATATGAATCCATATCTGATTTCAATATTAGACTTCGTGATATAGCCAACAATTGTTTTGCTTTGGGAGAAAAGATGTCAGAAGAAAAGGTGGTTAGAAAGATTCTCATATTTTTGCCTCAAACGTTTGACATGGAGGTAAAAGCCATTGAAGAAGCTCAAGATTTAAACACCTTGAAAGTTTATGAAGTTATTGGCTCTCTTCAAACCTTTTGAGTTTCTATAAATAGAAGATCACAAAAGAAGAACAAGGTGTAGCTTTTGTATCCAACACTCAAGAGAAAGAAGATCAAGGTGATAGGGATATTGAAGAAAGTTTTTCAAAGTCTACAAATTTTGTTGGAAGAAAGTTCAACAAAGTTTTGAAGAAGCTAGAAAAAAAATGGAGGACAACTATACAAGAAATCAGGCCTGACATTGGTCCCTAGAGCAAGGGCATAGAATAAGACAAAGGCAAGGGAGTTAGTTGTTTTGAATGTGAAGGCTTTAGTCATATCAAAGTTGACTACCCTACTTTTCTCAAGAAACAGAAAAAAGTGATTATCTGTTACATGGTCTAATTCTGATTTTGAAAGTGAAACTGCTAATTTTGTAATGCCTTTTAGTGGTAAATTTGATTTTGAGATTGTGTCTAGTGATGAAGACATGACTGATGAAGAGCTATCTGCTACATATAGGATTTTGCACACCAAGTGGGAGGAAGCTTTCCTAACAGTGGAGAATCAGAAGAAAACCATGGGTGTGTTTCAGAAAGAAAAGGAGAAGCTTGTCACAACCATCATAGATCTGGAAGAAGAAGTAGCTTTATTAAATTTCAAACTTGAAAATATGACAAAATATGTGTGTATGTTGAACAATGGTTCAAATATGATAAATGAGATATTGGAAGTTGGAAAGATGTGTAGAAATCTGAAGGGCGTAGGTTTTGAATCCAGCATGAACAAGAAAATCCCATATAAGAAGTTTGTTCTTCCTGAGAAGAAGATTGAGTTTCTGATGGTGGAACACATGTCCCAGAATTGTGTTCAACATGTGTTCCTTCATCACAGAAGTCACAAGAACTTGTCTTGAAAATATCATCACTATTGTAAATATGGGCATATAAGGCCTTATTGTTACAATTTGTTTAGTTATCCATAGGCCTATAGATAACCAAGACCGAAGAGGAAAGATGGCAAGAAGGTTCAAGCAAAGAAGGAGTGGAGACCCTAAGTGGCTTCCTATAGTTTCATAGCTCATATATCTCTTAGAGTTTCCTCAAAAGAGGATTGATATTTTGATAGTGAGTGTTCTAGGTACATGATTGGACAAAAGACATACCTTGAGGAGTTGAAATCTTACTCCAATAGTTATGTCACTTTTGGTGATGAAGCAAAGGGAAGAATAAAATGCATATTCAAAATGATTAGTCCTGGTATTCCTTGTATTAATGATGTGTTCTTGGTTGAAGGTTTAACTGCTAACTTGATCAGCATACGCCAACTATGTGATCAAGGCTTGAATGTAAACTTCATCAAATTCGAATGTATTGTCACTAGTAAAAATCAAGAGTTTATCATGAAGGGGTTAAGGTCCAAATACAATTGTTATATATGGATAACTCAGCCTTTGTTTGGCATGTTTTCAAAAATTGATGAGACAAAATCATGACACCAAAGACCTTGTCACCTTAACCTAAAAGGCTTACAAAAGGTTATTTTTGTTGAAACCATCAGAGGTTTTCCAAATCTAAAGATTGAATAATGCAAAATATTTAAAGATTTCCAAATAGGTAAACAGACCAAAATGTACCATTAGAAGCTCCAACATCTGGCCACCTCAAAAGTTCTTGAGTTACTTCTTATGGACCTCATGAGGCATATGCAAGTGGAAAGTCTTGGTAGAAAGATATATGTTTTTGTATGTGTGGATGATTTTTCAAGATATACATGGGTTAACTTCATTAGATAAAAATCTGGTACCTTTTATGTGTTGAAAGAACAATGTATTCGTATAAAAAAGGAGAAGGGAGATGAAATTGTAAAGATAAGAAATGATCATGGCAAAAAGTTTGAGAAATCCAAGTTTTATAAATTTTGCTCTGATGAAAGGACCAATCTTGAATTCTCAGCACCTATCACACCTCAGCAAAATGAAGTGTTAAAATGCAAGAATAAAACCTTACAAGAAGATGCGAGAGTCTTGTTAGTAAGTGTAGAGTGCATCTAAAAGGGGGGTGAATTAGGTACTTTGAAAGATTTTCGGTTCTAGTTAAATGTTACTTTAATTTTATTATTTCATGGTGTTTATGAAAGCTTTAATATGCAGAAAAGTAAAGAACACAGAGGGATTATACTAGTTCCTCTCACACTCCGAGAGTATGTCTAGTCCCCTCACAACATGTAAGAGATTTTACTATTGTTAGAACCTTGTATAATCCTAATCCTAGCCTCTATACACAAGTTTCTAACTAGATCAACAAGGCACACTACCTTATGATTTTACAAAATATAAAAAGAAAACAATTATTTCTTTTTCACTCTCTTGTTTCCAACAATCCTGGATAACAAGATATATACATAAATCTGAGTTTTTGACAAGAAGTTTGAAGAAGTAAGAATTTTATCAATTTTTAGAATTGATCTTCCTTTTCAAGTAAACAATTCACAAGTATGTTATATAAGTGCTCAAAAATGTACTGATGAAATTTTTTAATGATGCAATAAAAATGAATGCATAAAGTTTCACAAAAACTTGTGACACAAGGAACTTGGGTAAAAATGAAAGTTTGAGTTTGAATTGTAATGAATGAGGTGGAAAATAAAAATCTGATATCATATGTATTTATACAAGGAAAATACCTTTTTTGAAGAAGCATGATCTCATGAAACAATACCATGATTGATAGACGCATTTTAAAATTCGTTGGAAAAATATTTTATGTGAAAAAATGTCATTGCTTCAGTGATAACCGGTTAATGTATAATCGTAACCGGTTACAGTTGAAGCGTGTTATAAAAATTCAAAATTTTCAATGGTGTAACCAATTATAGGTATTGGTTAACCGGTTACACATGATGCATTTTCCAAAAATATGCAAATTCAGGTTCATGTGACCAGTTAACCATATAGTGTATCTGGTTACACGTGATGCAAAAGTGAAAAATACTTTAAGTTAAAATGAAATTCAAAGCCACAAGTTACCAAAAGGTATTTTATGCATCAATATGAAATGTTTATGATGGTTATGAGCACTATGGTAAAACACATGATTAAATTGTAACTTGTACCTCAATGAAGTGATCAACCTTCTAAGTTCCAAGGTTATCTTGGCATTGTTGCTTATGATACAAGTCTTGATACCATTGAGCTTGTTCTCATCCTTTGATAATGAAATTTTATCTTGAGTGATATATTTGTCTTTATCAAAACACAAACCAATGTTGGAGAAGCTTGTCGTCAGAATGTTGCGTGCCAAGAATCTGGCTTCTTATTTTTGGTCTAAAGACATGAACACTGCTTGCTACATTCACAATAGAGTGACTATAACATTTGGAGCCAAAGCTACACTATATAAGCTTTTGAAAGAAAGAAAACCATAAGTTAAATACTTCCATGTATTTAGTAGTAAGTGCTACATCTTGCCTGATCGTGAACAAAGGAGAAAGATGGATCCAAATAGTGAAGTAGGGATTTTCCTTGGATGCATTATCAATAGTATGGCCTACAGGGTCTACAAGACTCATACCAATACAATGATGGAATCTATAAATGTTGTTGTTGTTGATGGTAATCCTCAAGAGAAAGATGTTGTTGAGGATGAAAATGATTTTTCCCCTCAACAAACAGATGTCCCAGATAAGGGGTCTGACATTGAGACTGGAAGTACAAATTTTGAAGAAATTAATATCAACAAATGGCCATCCATCAAAATACATAAGTATCATTCTATTGATAATGTCATAGGAAATATGAATGAATGAGTCATCGTCAGATCCAGAAATATGATTGCCAATGTGTAGCGCAGTTTTTGTGACCGCCCGCATCCGCCTGCGGATGGGATTGGGTGCTACTTTCTGATTTCTTATTTATCCTATGAAGCTGGAAAGGAAAGGGAAGTTATCTCAAACTAACCTTGCACGTAAATGTTTTCTTTAACAAATGCTAAGAGATTGGGGAGTTCGGGGTCAGGTTATACAATGGGGAGTTGTCAACTACCCATCCTATACATGGTTATCCATGGGTTGTTAGCAATTTTCCTTACTGCTTTCTACTTACTGGTGTTTGTCTGTTGTAAATGGGACAGTTTCTCCTTTGGGAAGGTTGAGAGATGTTGAAAAGATATTTTTGTTGTTTTCCGGTTTTTCGATGTTTTTGGTAAGGTATTTGACCGAAGGTTTTTGTTTAGTGTGCTCGCTAAGATTTCACAATCTTATGCCTACGTATTCCCGTTAAAGAAAACAGGGAAATCAGAGCAATCGTAGTTCCTCCTATTCTATGGGAGGAAAAGAGATATTTGGGTATCTTGTTCAAAGCCCAAGATATGAAGCTAAAGGGTTGAGTATTTTGTGTCTTGTTCAAAGCCCAAGATATGAAGCTAAAGGGTGTTTGTGGGAATTGATTGAAAAGAGTGAAGAGATTAAAGATTGAGATATGAATATCCGGGAAAAACATCAGAAAATAGAAGGAATATCTGGGAAAGCGTCGGATGAAAATTGAAGGAATATCCGGGAAAGCGTCGGATGAAAATTGAAGGAATATCCGGGAAAACGTCGGATGAAAATTGAAGGAATATCCGGGAAAGCGTCGGATGTTAAAAAAGAGGAATACCCGGGAAAGCGTCGGATGTTAAAAAAGAGGAATACCCAGGAAAGCGTCGAATGTTAAAAAAGAGGAATATCCGGGTTTTTCCTGTGTTTAGAAGGAACTTGAGAATGTCTTTGAGACTCAAGAAGGGATATAGACTGTCCAAGTCTACTGGGTGTGTCTTTTGTACTATGTGTAAGAGAAAGTACGCTTCGGGTCAAGATCTAGACTCTTTTGAAAGATTGTTCTAGTAAGATGACTAATTTCTATTCCTATACCTCTAGGAGGTCGTCGGGACAATTTGTACGAAGCCCAAGAGGAGGCTGGAAACTTTTAAGAAGCCGAGGGACAATTTGTACGAAGCCCAAGAGGAGGCTCTCTTCCCGAAGGAAGAATCCTTATACGAAGCCTAAGAGGAGGCTGTGAATACTTTTAAGAAGCCGACGAGTCCTTGTACAACGCCCAAGAGAAGGCGAGGATGCTTTTAAGAAGCCTGTGGCTCCTTGTATAACGCCCAAGAGGAGGCGGATGAATAGTTCCAGAAGGGGTTTCACTTGGAACAATGGCCTTCTGTATATGAATTGTTCAAAGGGGGGAAATTTCTTAGATCTAGTTGTCTAAAATTGTTGTAAAAGAAAATCCTAATTGTCAAAGGAGGGTGAAATATCCGGGAGAACGTCGGATGTAAGGAGACGGGACTTTGTCGGGTTCTAGACGTAATTGCTGGGTAAACTCTAAATATATATACTAGTATTACACAGTTGATATGAGTTTATGAAAGAAGACTTACAGCGAAACAGCCCCACAATACAGTTATATATGTGAAAGCGGTTAAATGAAAGCGGATAAACACTTACTCGGTTGTAGAGCTTCCATGCTGTTTGGTTAGTTGCTCAACAAAGAAATGAAAGAAAGTTTTGATAACAAATATGTATTTGAATTTAAATCACAAGGAAAGTTGTTTTGAAAAGAAACGATATTAATATCCGGTAAAACGTCGGATGTAAAGAGACGATGGAAAAAACAAAAGGTTGCTCGCTAAGACTTTGTAGTCTTATGCCTACGTATTCTCAATGGGATCTTGAGAAATCAGAGCGGTCGTAGTTCACCCCATCGGGGCACGAACTACAGAAAATAAAGTTTAAATCGTACAGCAGCGAGAGGGAAAATCTAACCTAAAATTATCATGCTTGGTTGAATATCCTAATGTCTGTCTTATTTCAAACCTAATAGAAAATTAAATTTGAACTAAGAGTTCCTAAAGGAGCATGCATATGTCGCAAAACATCACAGAATAAATAAATACATGGCAAAGCATCGTGACAGATAAAATCATATATGGAAAAATATCATGTCATTTGAAAACATACACGGAAGAACATCGTGTGTGAAACTGAATACATGGAAAAACATCATGTGATAAAAACAGAGAGAAAATACACGGCAAAACATCGTGTAAAATAAATATTTACGGAAAAAACATCGTGATATCATGGCAATTGAAAATATACACGGAAAAGCATCGTGTAAAATAAACAGAAAGAAAATACACGGCAAAATATCGTGTCAGAGTTTTGAAAGTTGTACAGGGACTTATACAATGACTGAGGCCCAAAATGGTTTTGGTATAAAAGGGGATTGGGTCTTACACTCTATTAGAGGCCCAAATGAGTGCAGTGTATTTACAGGAAATACTTGTTTGCAAGTTTAATTATTTTTAACAGATGTGAATAAATCATGCATGGCATACAAGCAAAGCATTTAAATTCGAGTTTACCGTACACCGGTGAACTTTTCCACGCAAGCAGAGGAGCGTCAGACGAGCCCAAAATATCCGTTGAAGCTTTGAGCATCCAATGATTGTCAAGGTATCAATTAAGAATTCCTGCATTAGATGGAAAAAAAAAACAAAACAAGCAGAGAAAAGCCGAGATCGCATAAAAATGCCTTTGATCTCATCAAGTGGTTAGATTTGAATCGATGTCACAAAGTAAATCGAAAAAAACAAATATTTAATTACAATCATAAATTAATGAAAGTAATTCTAAACCACGGAAAATCAAATAATCGAATAATGATTAATTAAACAATTAGATGATTAATTAAGTTAAAATATATTTAGTAAAATTCACTAAATCATATTAATTATTAACATAATAATTAATTAATTTTTAACTTAATAAAGATGGGCTTGGAATTATACATGATGGGTGTGATTAGCAAATATTGGGCTGAGCCCAATCCTCTTTTACTTTTATTTTTAAATAAATAAAAACACAAATAAATAAATAAAAACTTAACAAAATAAAATAGTGTTAAATCAGTAGAAAATTGGAAAAAGGAAGTAAAAGGAACACTCACAGAACATCGCATTTCTCCCCTTTCGTGAACCTTCCGTCCGTACGCGTCCGGCGCAGTCTCCTCCCTCCGTTCGCGACTGCGTTCTCCGTTTTTGTTCCCTCCGTCTGCGATTTTGGATTCTGGTGGTGGTGGTTTCTGCGATTTTCCCTCCGTCAATGGTTTCCGGCAAAGGGTGGTTTCCGGCGTAGCTCTTCATCGCGCGTCCGGTTCTGGTACTCCGATCGCGTCTGTGATTTCAGGTGCGCTGATTTGATGTAGCTCTGTTCTTTGATTTGGTTATTCATCTTCTTCTTCCTGTAATAAAAACTGATAAGTTAGGGTTCGAAATTAGGAATGATGAACTTTCTGAAATTGGATTGATATGAAATTGAAAAAAAAATTGAAATGGTAATTGATAAGTTTTGCTGGAATTTCTGCGGATTTCTGATGATCTTTGTTTTGAAATTGTTGCAAAAAAAACTGTTGTAATGATATTGCTGTGAATTTCTGAATTTTGCAGGTCTGTTAATTGTTTCTCATGTCGGCGAGAACGTTGGTGTGATGGCTCTGATGTATTACAGCAACTGATTTGCAGATTGTTGTTACCGCGATTGTTGATGTTGTTCCTGTAAGAGAAAAAAAATGCAGAAGGTAGCTTATAATTCATTGAATTCTGCAAGTTGTAAAATTGGAACTGATTAGAATTTTGAAAATAGGAATTGATGAAATTGAGTTGAATTTGTAATTGGAAATTTCAATCATGCAGGTGAATTTTATCCCTTTCTGTTTGTGATTTTGCAGGTGAAGCTGTTATGTTGATGATGGTTGTGCTAAGAACAAAATTTCCTATGCCAATTACAAGATTTTCCAGCAGAACATTGGCCTAGATGTTGGATGATTTTGAATCATTGAATCTGCCAAGAAACAAGTTGTTTTTGCTGTAACCTGTGGAATGTTTTTGTTTCTGCAAAAAATTTTATAGTTCATAATAATGATAAAACAAACTGCATTTTGTATTTTGAGTTAAGAAAACAAGTGGAGATATGAACTTGTGTGTAATGTTTTATTTCAAAATTTTGATTATCTATTTTAATATCCTAGCCTTGCAGAAAATTAAAACAGATAACATGTAAAAGAGGCACTTAAATGCCTTGTAGAAAAAGAAATTATGCAGTTAGACTGAGAAATTCTGCAGATAGAATGAGGGAGGAGGTCTGCTCCCTTGTGTGTATGTGAATTTTTTCTATGCTTACGTTAAAACAAAAGAAAAATATATGAGAGGAAGAAAAGAAAGAACAAGTTAAGACTTGTTGGTGTAGTTTTAAAAATGAAATTGAATCCCTATTTATAGACAAACAAGACTTGTGAATGAAGATAGTAAAAAATGATTTAAAATGATAATATTCAAAGTTTTATCCAAAGTTTCAAAATTGTGCCTTAAGTTTCAAAGTAAAAAATGATTTAAAATGATGAGTCTTTAATCAAAGTTTTCAAAGTTTGTTAGGTTTTAATGGATGCAAAACAAAAGTGAACTTAGCATAAAAAACAAAATTGAATTCATGTATCAAAATACAAAAAATGTAGTAAAATAAATTGTGTAAAAAAAACAAAAGTGTATGAAACAAAATTCATAAGAAACAAAAATAAAAAAAAACAAAAAAAACCAAAATATATGAAATTATGTTGTTATTTGAAAAAAATGAAAATTTGAATATATAAACATATATATTCATAAGGTGGCGCAAGAAAAAAAACAAACATATATATACATATTTTTTATTATTTTTTTCCATGGGTAAAATAAAACAAACTATGTTTATTATTAAATAAAATAAAATACACACACACACACACACACATATATATATATATATATATATATATATTTGACTCTTTTATCTTTATTTATGCAAAATAAAACAAAAATGAGAAATTGGATTAAATGACTAAAAATTGAACAATTCGAACAATATATACGATATAACGTGCAAATGAAGCAAAAAAACGAAAAAATTCAGTCAGATAAACGAAAATATTCATAATAAAAGAGGTCAAAATTTAGGGTATGACAGATGCCCCTATTTAATCTTCTTAGACCTGAAGGTATGAATAGCAAAGAGTTTTAGACATTCGAGGTATAAGAGGATTAAATATCAGAGTACCCAGAATTTTGACCTTGATTGCAGAACAAATGATATGTGATGAATGGAAGACTTTTGAACACTGTGGGGAACGATGCCACAGGAGACAGACCGACAGAATTTTCTTGGGATATAAAATATTGTGGAAATTTGCCGATGCGACAAAAGTATCCAGCAATATTTAGAAAGAGAGGGATAAACCCTGGAACAGAGATTCAAACATCTGGAAAAGCATCAGATGCGAAAGAAATGTCATACTCTGGAAAATATATCAGAAACAACTAGGAAAACATTAGATGTGGAATGAGACTAGATCTGAAAATATGTCAGTGACTTCTGAGAAAGCAGTTTAATTTTATTGTGGACTACACGGGAACATCCAGAAAGCGAAGGTAACTTTACTGGGAAAAAGGTTACAGTCATTAGAGATTTTCGGACATGTATTAAAAAACTCTGGAAAAGAACAGTAACAACCGTAAGAGACATTCAGAAGAGCATTTAATGAAGTCTGAAAAATAAATCAGGCACATCCAGAAAAACATTGGATGAATGAGAAACAAACTCGAAGGTATCCAGAAAAGCATTGGACCAAGTTGTCGACCAAATTTGAAGATATTTTAATGACATCCAGAAAAGCATTGAATGTATTAAAAATAACTTTGAGTGTAAATCCGAAACATTTAGAAAAGCGTTAAATGTACGGGAAAAACCTTTTAGAAGACTGGCTGAATGATGGACATATCCGGAAAAACATCAGATAAGCACATCAGAACAAAAGTTATATCTGGAAAAACATCAGATGAGAAAAAGTCATATCCGGGAGAGCATCAGATAGCCATGTAAAGAGTTTCTGGAAGAGCATCAGAATAAAAGAGACATATCCGGAAGAGCATCGGAGGAACACAAAGAAAGTTCTGGAAAAGCATCAGAATAGACAGACATATCCGGAAGAGCATCGGATAGAAACAAAGAAAGTTCTGGAAAACATCAGAACGGGTTTTGGAAAAACTTCAAAACCAAAAGATACATCCGGAAGAACATCGGGTAGATACAGAGAAACATTCTGGAAAAGCGTCAGAACAGATTGACATATCCGGAAGGACATCGGATAGACACCGAGAAAAGTTTTGGAAAAGCATCAGAACAGACAGACATATCCAGAAGAACATCGGATATAAACAAAGTTATATCTGGAAGAACATCAAATAAGACATAAAAATATAGGTGCCAGATAAGTTGGACTTTGTAGAAAGGTAAGATATTGATAATAACACGACAACTGATGAATGCAAATGAGGATTAAAACACTCTTGAATGCATAGTATATGAAAATGTTATGATGTATGATTAAATGTATGTAATGTAAATGAAAGTGATGACAACAAGTTTAGACTCTTAGAGGAGTGACAACCAACAAGTTTATACTCTTTTGGGGAGTGGAAATCAACAAGTTTATACTCTTTTGGGGAGTGACAACCATCAAGTTTATACTCTTTTGGGGAGTGACAGACAAGACTGATTCCTCAACACAGAGATCACGACCATTGCTTAGGGACTGAAAATGCTGTATACTGGGAAGACTTGCCCCAGTAACGAGTCTTGAAAGTTTTTTTGAATAAACCAATTCTGAGAAGGACTTGCACTGAACAAATCATGAACTGATTCTTAACAGGCTCTGGAAAGAACTTGCCCCTGATAGGATCACTAACCAAGTTTCTAAACTGTTTTGAAAATTCTTTGAGAGGAAAGCTAGTTTGCAATCAAAGATGTTTATTTAAACATGGTAAATTTAATGCAAAGTTCATGCAAAAATTTTGAAAACAAAATCATTGTTTTCAGAAAAAATACAGTAATATGGATTACTGGTTAAAAACATAGTGGTTTAAAACATTTTTAATGAAAAATAAAACAGAGGTATGATACCAAAATAAATGATTTGCAAAAAATGATTTTGGAGTCAATTTACGCCACCTTGCTGTAGTATGCTTTCAAAATAACCTTGCTTCAATTAGGTCTTTTGAGGGTTATAACGTGGCCTGGTTCATGGTTTATTAAAAAAAAGATAAAGGCTCAAAGTTTATTTGGTGCCCACCCCCTTCGTGATGTTCTCCAATCCTATGCTCAGTTAAACTTAAATTGTGCATTCAGGTTCAAAAAGGATTCGGAATTGTACTGATGATAGTGATGACGATGGTCCAGAAGTCGTGAGACGACGTCTACTGCTTCTTTTCAACATTTAGTTCTTTTTTGTCTTTGTGGATTTTTTGAAGATCGAGGATTTAAGGACCTCTTTTCTGTATTATCCCTAACTTTTGCCTGACCTATTATTTTTTTGAAATTTATAGTCAGCGGGATGCCCTAGTTTTTGCCTAAGTTTTTTTTGACTTAGCGGGCTTTTTCTTTGTTGATTTCTTCTTAGAAAGAAAGTGACTGTTAGATTTGATGTTTACGATGGACCATCACTGAATTTTGATTTGAAAGACGTTTTCAACATCTACTTGTTGTATGTAAACCTTTTGAACTTGAATACACAACCCAAATTAAACTGAGAACTACCTTGCCCCGGGTTAAAATTGCGGGTTTTTTATAAAGAAAGAAACTCCTACTTCAAGGCTCAAAGGGGTTAACGAGGGATTATCTTCCTTATATCTCCAGTGTTTGGGAATTGAAAAAAAAATGCCTTACATCCTCAGCAAAGTTTTTTATTTGAAAGCATACCGACAACAATTATGGGTATTATGTTTTCATCATCCTCCCACAAATATTTGTATAGTAAAAAATTTGAAAATGAGGTGTATTTTTTTTTTGAAAGTTTTTGTTTTTTGAAAGAGAAAGTATAAAGATGCAAATAAACAGATGATTTGAATCAAAATACTGTACATGCTCATTTCATTAGAACTGACATTTAAAGATAAACAAGTTTAAAAGCAACTATGATGCAAACAAGGAAAATGCAAAATAGACAGAAACAAGGTCATTGACTAATCAAACACAAGGATGAGTTGTCCTGTCTTTGGGAAGTAACTGAGCTGAAGTTGATTGAAGTTTCAGTTCTGTATCGGTGATGAGGAATCAGTTTGACGACTTACAGATGACTGAAAGATAGAAGGTTGGAATGAATTGACGATGAACCGGACGTATGTATGACTTATGCAAATGGTATGCAATCATTGAAAGACAGATAGAAAATGCTAAACAACCTAGACCTCTTAGGAATTCTAATCCTAGTAAATGTCCCCAGCAGAGTCGCCATTTTTCTCTAGCGCGGTTTTTGTGACCGCCCGCATCCGCCTGCGGATGGGATTGGGTGCTACTTTCTGATTTCTTATTTATCCTATGAAGCTGGAAAGGAAAGGGAAGCTATCTCAAACTAACCTTGCACGCAAATGTTTTCTTTAACAAATGCTAAGAGATTGGGGAGTTCGGGGTCAGGTTATACAATGGGGAGTTATCAACTACCCATCCTATACATGGTTATCCATGGGTTGTTAGCAATTTTCCTTACTGCTTTCTACTTACTGGTGTTTATCTGTTGTAAATGGGAAAGTTTCTCCTTTGGGAAGGTTGAGAGATGTTGAAAAGATATTTTTGTTGTTTTCCGGTTTTTCGATGTTTTTGGTAAGGTATTGGACCTAAGGTTTTTGTTTAGTGTGCTCGCTAAGATTTCACAATCTTATGCCTACGTATTCCCTTTATAGAAAACAGGGAAATCAGAGCAATCGTAGTTCCTCCTATTCTATGGGAGGAAAAGAGATATTTGGGTATCTTGTTCAAAGCCCAAGATATGAAGCTAAAGGGTTGAGTATTTTGTGTCTTGTTCAAAGCCCAAGATATGAAGCTAAAGGGTGTTTGTGGGAATTGATTGAAAAGAGTGAAGAGATTAAAGATTGAGATATGAATATCCGGGAAAAACATCAGAAAATAGAAGGAATATCCGGGAAAGCGTCAGATGAAAATTGAAGGAATATCCGGGAAAGCGTCGGATGAAAATTGAAGGAATATCCGGGAAAACGTCGGATGATAATTGAAGGAATATCCGGGAAAGCGTCGGATGTTAAAAAGAGGAATATCCGGGAAAGCGTCGGATGTTAAAAAAGAGGAATACCCGGGAAAGCGTCGGATGTTAAAAAAGAGGAATACCCAGGAAAGCGTCGGATGTTAAAAAAGAGGAATATCCGGGTTTTTCCTGTTTTTAGAAGGAACTTGAGAATGTCTTTGAGACTCAAGAGGGGATATAGACTGTCCAAGTCTACTGGGTGTGTCTTTTGTACTATGTGTAAGAGAAAGTACGCTTCGGGATCAAGATCTAGACTCTTTTGAAAGACCGTTCTAGTAAGATGACTAATTTCTATTCCTATACCTCTAGGAGGTCGTCGGGACAATTTGTATGAAGCCCAAGAGGAGGCTGGAAACTTTTAAGAAGCCGAGGGACAATTTATACGAAGTCCAAGAGGAGGCTCTCTTCCCGAAGGAAGAATCCTTATACGAAGCCTAAGAGGAGGCTGTGAATACTTCTAAGAAGCCGACGGGTCCTTGTACAACGCCCAAGAGAAGGAGAGGATGCTTTTAAGAAGCCTGTGGGTCCTTGTATAACGCCCAAGAGGAGGCGGATGAATAGTTCCAGAAGGGGTTTCACTTGGAACAATGGCCTTCTGTATATGAACTGTTCAAAGGGGGGAAATTTCTTAGATCTAGTTGTCTAAAATTGTTGTAAAAGAAAATCCTAATTGTCAAAGGAGGGTGAAATATCCGGGAGAACGTCGGATGTAAGGAGACGGGACTTTGTCGGGTTCTAGACGTAATTGCTGGGTAAACTCTAAATATATATACTAGTATTACACAGTTGATATGAGTTTATGAAAGAAGACTTACAGCGAAACAGCCCCACAATACAGTTATATATGTGAAAGCGGTTAAATGAAAGCGGATAAACACTTACTCGGTTGTAGAGCTTCCATGCTGTTTGGTTAGTTGTTCAACAAAGAAATGAAAGAAAGTTTTGATAACAAATATGTATTTGAATTTAAATCACAAGGAAAGTTGTTTTGAAAAGAAACGATATGAATATCCGGTAAAACGTCGGATGTAAAGAGACGATGGAAAAAAGAAAAGGTTGTTCGCTAAGACTTTGTAGTCTTATGCCTATGTATTCTCAACGGGGTCTTGAGAAATCAGAGCGGTCGTAGTTCACCCCATCGGGGCACGAACTACAGAAAATAAAGTTTAAATCGCACAGCAGCGAGAGGGAAAATCTAACTTAAAATTATCATGCTTGGTTGAATATCCTAATGTCTGTCTTATTTCAAACCTAATAGAAAATTAAATTTGAACTAAGAGTTCCTAAAGGAGCATGCATATGTGGCAAAACATCACAGAATAAATAAATACACAGCAAAGCATCGTGACAGATAAAATCATATATGGAAAAATATCATGTCATTTGAAAACATACACTGCAGAACATCGTGTGTGAAACTGAATACATGGAAAAACATCATGTGATAAAAACAGAGAGAAAATACACGGCAAAACATCGTGTAAAATAAACATTTACGGAAAAAACATCGTGATATCATGGCAATTGAAAATATACACGGAAAAGCATCGTGTAAAATAAACAGAAAGAAAATACACGGCAAAACATCGTGTCAGAGTTTTGAAAGCTGTACAGGGACTTATACAATGACTGAGGCCCAAAATGGTTTTGGTATAAAAGGGGATTGGGTCTTACACTCTATTAGAGGCCCAAATGAGTGCAGTGTATTTACAGGAAATACTTGTTTGCAAGTTTAATTATTTTTAACAGATGTGAATAAATCATGCATGGCATACAATCAAAGCATTTAAATTCGAGTTTACCGTACACCGGTGAACTTTTCCACGCAAGCAGAGGAGCGTCAGACGAGCCCAAAATATTCGACGAAGCTTTGAGCATCCAATGATTATCAAGGTATCAATTAAGAATTCCTGCATTAGATGGAAAAAAAAAAACAAAACAAGCAGAGAAAAGCCGAGATCGCATAAAAATGCCTTTGATCTCATCAAGTGGTTAGATTTGAATCGATGTCACAAAGTAAATCGAAAAAAACAAATATTTAATTACAATCATAAATTAATGAAAGTAATTCTAAACCACGGAAAATCAAATAATCGAATAATGATTAATTAAACAATTAGATGATTAATTAAGTTAAAATATATTTAGTAAAATTCACTAAATCATATTAATTATTAATATAATAATTAATTAATTTTTAACTTAATAAAGATGGGCTTGGAATTATACATGATGGGTGTGATTAGCAAATATTGGGCTGAGCCCAATCCTCTTTTACTTTTATTTTTAAATAAATAAAAACACAAATAAATAAATAAAAACTTAACAAAATAAAATAGTGTTAAATCAGTAGAAAATTGGAAAAAGGAAGTAAAAGGAACACTCACAGAACATCGCATTTCTCCCCTTTCGTGAACCTTCCGTCCGTACGCGTCCGGCGCACTCTCCTCCCTCCGTTCGCGACTGCGTTCTCCGTTTTTGTTCCCTCCGTCCGCGATTTCGGATTCTGGTGGTGGTGGTTTCTGCGATTTTCCCTCCGTCGATGGTTTCCAGCATAGCTCTTCATTGTGCGTCCGGTTCTGGTACTCCGATCGCGTCTGTGATTTCAGGTGCGTTGATTTGATGTAGCTCTGTTCTTTGATTTGGTTATTCATCTTCTTCTTCCTGTAATAAAAACTGATAGGTTAGGGTTCGAAATTAGGAATGATGAACTTTCTGAAATTGGATTGATATGAAATTGAAAAAAAAAATTGAAATGGTAATTGATAAGTTTTGCTGGAATTTCTGCGGATTTCTGATGATCATTGTTTTGAAATTGTTGCAAAAAAAACTGTTGTAATGATATTGCTGTGAATTTCTGAATTTTGCAGGTCTGTTAATTGTTTCTCGTGTCGGCGAGAACGTTGGTGTGTTGGCTCTGATGTATTGCAGCAACTGATTTGCAGATTGTTGTTACCGCGATTGTTGATGTTGTTCCTGTAAGAGAAAAAAAATGCAGAAGGTAGCTTATAATTCATTGAATTCTGCAAGTGGTAAAATTGGAACTGATTAGAATTTTGAAAATAGGAATTGATGAAATTGAGTTGAATTTGTAATTGGAAATTTCAATCATGCAGGTGAATTTTATCCCTTTCTGTTTGTGATTCTGCAGGTGAAGCTGTTATGTTGATGATGGTTGTGCTAAGAACAAAATTTCCTATGCCAATTACAAGATTTTCCAGTAGAACACTGGCCTAGATGTTGGATGATTTTGAATCATTGAATCTGCTAAGAAACAAGCTGTTTTTGCTGTAACCTGTGGAATGTTTTTGTTTCTGCAAAATTTTTTATAGTTCATAATAATGATAAAACAAACTGCATTTTGTATTTTGATTTAAGAAAACAAGTGGAGATATGAACTTGTGTGTAGTGTTTTATTTCAAAATTTTGATTATCTATTTTAATATCCTAGCCTTGCAGAAAATTAAAACAGATAACATGTAAAAGAGGCACTTAAATGCCTTGTAGAAAAAGAAATTATGCAGTTAGACTGAAAAATTCTGCAGATAGAATGAGGGAGGAGGTCTGCTCCCTTGTGTGTATGTGAATTTTTTCTATGCTTACGTTAAAACAAAAGAAAAATATATGAGAGGAAGAAAAGAAAGAACAAGTTAAGACTTGTTGGTGTAGTTTTAAAAATGAAATTGAATCCCTATTTATAGACAAACAAGACTTGTGAATGAAGATAGTAAAAAATGATTTAAAATGATAATATTCAAAGTTTTATCCAAAGTTTCAAAATTGTGCCTTAAGTTTCAAAGTAAAAAATGATTTAAAATGATGAGTCTTTGATCAAAGTTTTCAAAGTTTGTTAGGTTTTAATGGATGCAAAACAAAAGTGAACTTAGCATAAAAAACAAAATTGAATTCATGTATCAAAATACAAAAAATGTAGTAAAATAAATTGTGTAAAAAAACAAAAGTGTATGAAACAAAATTCATAAGAAACAAAAATTAAAAAAAACAAAAAAAACAAAATATATGAAATTATGTTGTTATTTGAAAAAAAATGAAAATTTGAATATATAAACATATATATTCATAAGGTGGCGCAAGAAAAAAAACAAACATATATATACATATTTTTTATTATTTTTTTCCATGGGTAAAATAAAACAAACTATGTTTATTATTAAAAAAATAAAATACACACACACACACACACACACACACACACATATATATATATATATATATATATATATATATATATATATATATATTTGACTCTTTTATCTTTATTTATGAAAAATAAAACAAAAATGAGAAATTGGATTAAATGGCTAAAAATTGAACAATTCGAACAATATATACGATATAACGTGCAAATGAAGCAAAAAAACGAAAAAATTCAGTCAGATAAACGAAAATTTTCATAATAAAAGAGGTCAAAATTTAGGGTATGACAGATGCCCCTATTTAATCTTCTTAGACCTGAAAGTATGAATAGCAAAGAGTTTTAGACATTCGAGGTATAAGAGGATTAAATATCAGAGTACCCAGAATTTTGACCTTGATTGCAGAAGAAATGATATGTGATGAATGGACGACTTTTGAACACTGTGGGGAACGATGCCACAGGAGACAGACCGACAGAATTTTCTTGGGATATAAGATATTGTGGAAATTTGCCGATGCGACAAAAGTATCCAGCAATATTTAGAAAGAGAGGGATAAACCCTGGAATAGAGATTCAAACATCTGGAAAAGCATCAGATGCGAAAGAAGTGTCATACTCTGGAAAATATATCAGAAACATCTAGGAAAACATTAGATGTGGAATGAGACTAGATCTGAAAATATGTCAGTGACTTCTGAGAAAGCAGTTTAATTTTATTGTGGACTACACGGGAACATCCAGAAAGCGAAGGTAACTTTACTGGGAAAAAGGTTACAGTCATCAGAGATTTTCGGACATGTATTAAAAAACTCTGGAAAAGAACAGTAACAACCGTAAGAGACATTCAGAAGAGCATTGAATGAAGTCTGAAAAATAAATCAGGCACATCCAGAAAAACATTGGATGAATGAGAAACAAACTCGAAGGTATCCAGAAAAGCATTGGACCAAGTTGTCGACCAAATTTTAAGATATATTAATGACATCCAGAAAAGCATTGAATGTATTAAAAATAACTTTGAGTGTAAATCCGAAACATTTAGAAAAGCGTTAAATGTACGGGAAAAACCTTTTAGAAGACTGGATGAATGATGGACATATCCGGAAAAACATCAGATAAGCACATCAGAACAAAAGTTATATCTGGAAAAACATCAGATGAGAAAAAGTCATATCCGGGAGAGCATCAGATAGACATGTAAAGAGTTTCTGGAAGAGCATCAGAATAAAAGAGACATATCCGGAAGAGCATCGGAGGAACACAAAGAAAGTTCTGGAAAAGCATCAGAATAGACAGACATATCCGGAAGAGCATCGGATAGAAACAAAGAAAGTTCTAGAAAACATCAGAACGGGTTTTGGAAAAACTTCAAAACCAAAAGATACGTCCGGAAGAACATCGGGTAGACACATAGAAACGTTCTGGAAAAGCGTCAGAACAGATTGACATATCCGAAAGGACATCGGATAGACACTGAGAAAAGTTCTGGAAAAGCATCAGAACAGACAGACATATCCGGAAGAACATCGGATATAAACAAAGTTATATCTGGAAGAACATCAAATAAGACATAAAAATATAGGTGCCAGATAAGTTGGACTTTGTAGAAAGGTAAGATATTGATAATAACACGACAACTGATGAATGCAAATGAGGATTAAAACACTCTTGAATGCATAGTATATGAAAATGTTATGATGTATGATTAAATGTATGTAATGTAAATGAAAGTGATGACAACAAGTTTAGACTCTTAGAGGAGTGACAACCAACAAGTTTATACTCTTTTGGGGAGTGGAAATCAACAAGTTTATACTCTTTTGGGGAGTGACAACCATCAAGTTTATACTCTTTTGGGGAGTGACAGACAAGACTGATTCCTCAACACAGAGATCACGACCATTGCTTAGGGACTAAAAATGCTGTATACTGGGAAGACTTGCCCCAGTAACGAGTCTTGAAAGTTTTTCTGAATAAACCAATTCTGGGAAGGACTTGCACTGAACAAATCATGAACAGATTCTTAACAGGCTCTGGAAAGAACTTGCCCCTGATAGGATCACTGACCAAGTTTCTAAACTGTTTTGAAAATTCTTTGAGAGGAAAGCTAGTTTGCAATCAAAGATGTTTATTTAAACATGGTAAATTTAATGCAAAGTTCATGCAAAAATTTTGAAAACAAAATCATTGTTTTCAGAAAAAATACAGTAATATGGATTACTGGTTAAAAACACAGTGGTTTAAAACATTTTGAATGAAAAATAAAACAGAGGTATGATACCAAAATAAATGATTTGCAAAAAATGATTTTGGAGTCAATTTACGCCACCTTGCTGTAGTATGCTTTCAAAATAACCTTGCTTCAATTAGGTCTTTTGAGGGTTATAACGTGGCATGGTTCATGGTTTATGAAAAAAAAGATAAAGGCTCAAAGTTTATTTGGTGCCCACCCCCTTCGTGATGTTCTCCAATCCTATGCTCAGTTAAACTTAAATTGTGCATTCATGTTCAAAAAGGATTCGGAATTGTACTGATGATAGTGATGATGATGGTCCAGAAGTCGTGAGACGACATCTACTGCTTCTTTTCAACATTTAGTTGTTTTTCGTCTTTGTGGATTTTTTGAAGATCGAGGATTTAAGGACCTCTTTTCTGTATTATCCCTAACTTTTGCTTGACCTATTATTTTTTTGAAATTTACAGTCAGCGGGATGCCCTAGTTTTTGCCTAAGTTTTTTTTTGACTTAGCGGGCTTTTTCTTTGTTGATTTCTTCTTAGAAAGAAAGTGGCTGCTAGATTTGATGTTTACGATGGACCATCACTGAATTTTGATTTGAAAGACGTTTTCAACATCTACTTGTTGTATGTAAACCTTTTGAACTTGAATACACAACCCAAATTAAACTGAGAACTACCCTGCCCCGGGTTAAAATTGCGGGTTTTTTTATAAAGAAAGAAACTCCTACTTCAAGGCTCAACGGGGTTAACGAGGGATTATCTTCCTTATATCTCCAGTGTTTGGGAATTGAAAAAAAATGCCCTACATCCTCAGCAAAGTTTTTTATTTGAAAGCATACCGACAGCAATTATGGGTATTATGTTTTCATCATCCTCCCACAAATATTTGTATAGTAAAAAATTTGAAAATGAGGTGTATTTTTTTTTTTTTTTTTTAAGTTTTTGTTTTTTGAAAGAGAAAGTATAAAGATGCAAATAAACAGATGATTTGAATCAAAATACTGTACATGCTCATTTCATTAGAACTGACATTTAAAGATAAACAAGTTTAAAAGCAACTATGATGCAAACAAGGAAAATGCAAAATAGACAGAAACAAGGTCATTGACTAATCAAACACAAGGATGAGTTGTCCTGTCTTTGGGAAGTAACTGAGCTGAAGTTGATTGAAGTTTCAGTTCTGTATCGGTGATGAGGAATCAGTTTGACGACTTACAGATGACTGAAAGATAGAAGGTTGGAATGAATTGACGATGAACCGGACGTATGTATGACTTATGCAAATGATATGCAAATATTGAAAGACAGATAGAAAATGCTAAACAACCTAGACCTCTTAGGAATTCAAATCCTAGTAAATGTCCCCAGCAGAGTCGCCATTTTTCTCTAGCGCGGTTTTTGTGACCGCCCGCATCCGCCTGCGGATGGGATTGGGTGCTACTTTCTGATTTCTTATTTATCCTATGAAGCTGGAAAGGAAAGGGAAGCTATCTCAAACTAACCTTGCACGCAAATGTTTTCTTTAACAAATTCTAAGAGATTGGGGAGTTCGGGGTCAGGTTATACAATGGGGAGTTGTCAACTACCCATCCTATACATGGTTATCCATGGGTTGTTAGCAATTTTCCTTACTGCTTTCTACTTACTGGTGTTTATCTATTGTAAATGGGAAAGTTTCTCCTTTGGGAAGGTTGAGAGATGTTGAAAAGATATTTTTGTTGTTTTCCGGTTTTTCGATGTTTTTGGTAAGGTACTGGACCTAAGGTTTTTGTTTAGTGTGCCCGCTAAGATTTCACAATCTTATGCCTACGTATTCCCGTTAAAGAAAACAGGGAAATCAGAGCAATCGTAGTTCCTCCTATTCTATGGGAGGAAAAGAGATATTTGGGTATCTTGTTCAAAGCCCAAGATATGAAGCTAAAGGGTTGAGTATTTTGTGTCTTGTTCAAAGCCCAAGATATGAAGCTAAAGGGTGTTTGTGGGAATTGATTGAAAAGAGTGAAGAGATTAAAGATTGAGATATGAATATCCGGGAAAAACATCAGAAAATAGAAGGAATATCCGGGAAAAAGTCGGATGAAAATTGAAGGAATATCCGGGAAAGCGTCGGATGAAAATTGAAGGAATATCCGGGAAAACGTCGGATGAAAATTGAAGGAATATCCGGGAAAGCGTCGGATGTTAAAAAGAGGAATATCCGGGAAAGCGTCGGATGTTAAAAAAGAGGAATACCCGGGAAAGCGTCGGATGTTAAAAAAGAGGAATACCCGGGAAAGCGTCGGATGTTAAAAAAGAGGAATATCCGGGTTTTTCCTGTGTTTAGAAGGAACTTGAGAACGTCTTTGAGACTCAAGAGGGGATATAGACTGTCCAAGTCTACTGGGTGTGTCTTTTGTACTATGTGTAAGAGAAAGTACGCTTCGGGATCAAGATCTAGACTCTTTTGAAAGACTGTTCTAGTAAGATGACTACTTTCTGTTCCTATACCTCTAGGAGGTCGTCGGGACAATTTGTACGAAGCCCCAGAGGAGGCTGGAAACTTTTAAGAAGCCGAGGGACAATATGTACGAAGCCCGAGAGGAGACTCTCTTCCCGAAGGAAGAATCCTTATACGAAGCCTAAGAGGAGGCTGTGAATACTTCTAAGAAGCCGACGGGTCCTTGTACAACGCCCAAGAGAAGGCGAGGATGCTTTTAAGAAGCCTGTGGGTCCTTGTATAACGCCCAAGAGGAGGCGGATGAATAGTTCCAGAAGGGGTTTCACTTGGAACAATGGCCTTCTGTATATGAACTGTTCAAAGGGGGGAAATTTCTTAGATCTAGTTGTCTAAAATTGTTGTAAAAGAAAATCCTAATTGTCAAAGGAGGGTGGAATATCCGGGAGAACGTCGGATGTAAGGAGACGGGACTTTGTCGGGTTCTAGACGTAATTGCTGGGTAAACTCTAAATATATATACTAGTATTACACAGTTGATATGAGTTTATGAAAAAAGACTTACAGCGAAACAGCCCCACAATACAGTTATATATGTGAAAGCGGTTAAATGAAAGCGGATAAACACTTACTCGGTTGTAGAGCTTCCATGCTATTTGGTTAGTTGTTCAACAAAGAAATGAAAGAAAGTTTTGATAACAAATATGTATTTGAATTTAAATCACAAGGAAAGTTGTTTTGAAAAGAAACGATATGAATATCCGGTAAAACGTCGGATGTAAAGAGACGATGGAAAAAAGAAAAGGTTGCTCGCTAAGACTTTGTAGTCTTATGCCTACGTATTCTCAACGGGGTCTTGAGAAATCAGAGCGGTCGTAGTTCACCCCATCGGGGCACGAACTACAGAAAATAAAGTTTAAATCGCACAGCAGCGAGAGGGAAAATCTAACCTAAAATTATCATGCTTGGTTGAATATCCTAATGTCTGTCTTATTTCAAACCTAATAGAAAATTATATTTGAACTAAGAGTTCCTAAAGGAGCATGCATATGTGGCAAAACATCACAGAATAAATAAATACACAGCAAAGCATCGTGACAGATAAAATCATATATGGAAAAATATCATGTCATTTGAAAACATACACGGCAGAACATCGTGTGTGAAACTGAATACATGGAAAAACATCATGTGATAAAAACAGAGAGAAAATACACGGCAAAACATCGTGTAAAATAAACATTTACGGAAAAAACATCGTGATATCATGGCAATTGAAAATATACACGGAAAAGCATCGTGTAAAATAAACAGAAAGAAAATACACGGCAAAACATCGTGTCAGAGTTTTGAAAGCTGTACAGGGACTTATACAATGACTGAGGCCCAAAATGGTTTTGGTATAAAAGGGGATTGGGTCTTACACTCTATTAGAGGCCCAAATGAGTGCAGTGTATTTACAGGAAATACTTGTTTGCAAGTTTAATTATTTTTAACAGATGTGAATAAATCATGCATGGCATACAAGCAAAGCATTTAAATTCGAGTTTACCGTACACTGGTGAACTTTTCCACGCAAGCAGAGGAGCGTCAGACGAGCCCAAAATATCCGACGAAGCTTTGAGCATCCAATGATTATCAAGGTATCAATTAAGAATTCCTGCATTAGATGGAAAAAAAAAACCAAACAAGCAGAGAAAAGCCGAGATCGCATAAAAATGCCTTTGATCTCATCAAGTGGTTAGATTTGAATCGATGTCACAAAGTAAATCGAAAAAAACAAATATTTAATTACAATCATAAATTAATGAAAGTAATTCTAAACCAAGGAAAATCAAATAATCGAATAATGATTAATTAAACAATTAGATGATTAATTAATTTAAAATATAGTTAGTAAAATTCACTAAATCATATTAATTATTAACATAAAAATTAATTAATTTTTAACTTAATAAAGATGGGCTTGGAATAATACATGATGGGTGTGATTAGCAAATAGTGGGCTAAGCCCAATCCTCTTTTACTTTTATTTTTAAATAAATAAAAACACAAATAAATAAATAAAAACTTAACACAATAAAATAGTGTTAAATCAGTAGAAAATTGGAAAAAGGAAGTAAAAGGAACACTCACAGAATAGCGCATTTCTCCCCTTTCGTGAACCTTCCGTCCGTACGCGTCCGGCGCAGTCTCCTCCCTCCGTTCGCGACTGCGTTCTCCGTTTTTGTTCCCTCCGTCCGCGATTTCGGATTCTGGTGGTGGTGGTTTCTGCGATTTTCCCTCCGTCGATGGTTTCCGGCATAGCTCTTCATTGCGCGTCCGGTTCTGGTACTCCGATCGCGTCTGTGATTTCAAGTGCGTTGATTTGATGTAGCTCTGTTCTTTGATTTGGTTATTCATCTTCTTCTTCCTGTAATAAAAACTGATAGGTTAGGGTTCGAAATTAGGAATGATGAACTTTCTGAAATTGGATTGATATGAAATTGAAAAAAAAATTGAAATGGTAATTGATAAGTTTTGCTGGAATTTCTGCGGATTTCTGATGATCTTTGTTTTGAAATTGTTGCAAAAAAAACTGTTGTAATGATATTGCTGTGAATTTCTGAATTTTGCAGGTCTGTTAATTGTTTCTCATGTCGGCGAGAACGTTGGTGTGTTGGCTCTGATGTATTGCAGCAACTGATTTGCAGATTGTTGTTACCGCGATTGTTGATGTTGTTCCTGTAAGAGAAAAAAATGCAGAAGGTAGCTTATAATTCATTGAATTCTGCAAATTGTAAAATTGGAACTGATTAGAATTTTGAAAATAGGAATTGATGAAATTGAGTTGAATTTGTAATTGGAAATTTCAATCATGCAGGTGAATTTTATCCCTTTCTGTTTGTGATTCTGCAGGTGAAGCTGTTATGTTGATGATGGTTGTGCTAAGAACAAAATTTCCTATGCCAATTACAAGATTTTCCAGCAGAACATTGGCCTAGATGTTGGACGATTTTGAATCATTGAATCTGCTAAGAAACAAGCTGTTTTTGCTGTAACCTGTGGAATGTTTTTGTTTCTACAAAATTTTTTATAGTTCATAATAATGATAAAACAAACTGCATTTTGTATTTTGAGTTAAGAAAACAAGTGGAGATATGAACTTGTGTGTAGTGTTTTATTTCAAAATTTTGATTATCTATTTTAATATCCTAGCCTTGCAGAAAATTAAAACAGATAACATGTAAAAGAGGCACTTAAATGCCTTGTAGAAAAAGAAATTATGCAATTAGACTGAAAAATTCTGCAGATAGAATGAGGGAGGAGGTCTGCTCCCTTGTGTGTATGTGAATTTTTTCTATGCTTACGTTAAAACAAAAGAAAAATATATGAGAGGAAGAAAAGAAAGAACAAGTTAAGACTTGTTGGTGTAGTTTTAAAAATGAAATTGAATCCCTATTTATAGACAAACAAGACTTGTGAATGAAGATAGTAAAAAATGATTTAAAATGATAATATTCAAAGTTTTATCCAAAGTTTCAAAATTGTGCCTTAAGTTTCAAAGTAAAAAATGATTTAAAATGATGAGTCTTTGATCAAAGTTTTCAAAGTTTGTTAGGTTTTAATGGATGCAAAACAAAAGTGAACTTAGCATAAAAAACAAAATTGAATTCATGTATCAAAATACAAAAAATGTAGTAAAACAAATTGTGTAAAAAAACAAAAGTGTATGAAACAAAATTCATAAGAAACAAAAATTCAAAAAAACAAAAAAACCAAAATATATGAAATTATGTTGTTATTTGAAAAAAATGAAAATTTGAATATATAAACATATATATTCATAAGGTGGCGCAAGAAAAAAAACAAACATATATATACATATTTTGTATTATTTTTTTCCATGGGTAAAATAAAACAAACTATGTTTATTATTAAAAAAATAAAATACACACACACATATATATATATTTGACTCTTTTATCTTTATTTATGCAAAATAAAACAAAAATGAGAAATTGGATTAAATGGCTAAAAATTGAACAATTCGAACAATATATACGATATAACGTGCAAATGAAGCAAAAAAATGAAAAAATTCAGTCAGATAAACGAAAATATTCATAATAAAAGAGGTCAAAATTTAGGGTATGGCAGATGCCCCTATTTAATCTTCTTAGACCTGAAGGTATGAATAGCAAAGAGTTTTAGACATTCGAGGTATAAGAGGATTAAATATCAGAGTACCCAGAATTTTGACCTTGATTGCAGAAGAAATGATATGTGATGAATGGAAGACTTTTGAACACTGTGGGGAACGATGCCACAGGAGACAGACCGACAGAATTTTCTTGGGATATAAGATATTGTGGAAATTTGCCGATGCGACAAAAGTATCCAGCAATATTTAGAAAGAGAGGGATAAACCCTGGAACAGAGATTCAAACATCTGGAAAAGCATCAGATGCGAAAGAAGTGTCATACTCGGGAAAATATATCAGAAACATCTAGGAAAACATTAGATGTGGAATGAGACTAGATCTGAAAATATGTCAGTGACTTCTGAGAAAGCAGTTTAATTTTATTGTGCACTACACGGGAACATCCAGAAAGCGAAGGTAACTTTACTGGGAAAAAGGTTACAGTCATCAGAGATTTTTGGACATGTATTAAAAAACTCTGGAAAAGAACAGTAACAACCGTAAGAGACATTCAGAAGAGCATTGAATGAAGTCTGAAAAATAAATCAGGCACATCCAGAAAAACATTGGATGAATGAGAAACAAACTCGAAGGTATCCAGAAAAGCATTGGACCAAGTTATCGACCAAATTTGAAGATATATAAATGACATCCAAAAAAGCATTGAATGTATTAAAAATAACTTTGAGTGTAAATCCGAAACATTTAGAAAAGCGTTAAATGTACGGGAAAAACCTTTTAGAAGACTGGCTGAATGATGGACATATCTGGAAAAACATCAGATAAGCACATCAGAACAAAAGTTATATCTGGAAAAACATCAGATGAGAAAAAGTCATATCCGGGAGAGCATCAGATAGACATGTAAAGAGTTTCTGGAAGAGCATCAGAATAAAAGAGACATATCCGGAAGAGCATCAGAGGAACACAAAGAAAGTTCTGGAAAAGCATCAGAATAGACAGACATATCCGAAAGAGCATCGGATAGAAACAAAGAAAGTTCTGGAAAACATCAGAACGGGTTTTGGAAAAACTTCAAAACCAAAAGATACGTCCGGAAGATCATCGGGTAGACACAGAGAAACGTTCTGGAAAAGTGTCAGAACATATTGACATATCGGGAAGGACATCGGATAGACACCGAGAAAAGTTCTGGAAAAGCATCATAACAGACAGACATATCCGAAAGAACATCGGATATAAACAAAGTTATATCTGGAAGAACATCAGATAAGACATAAAAATATAGGTGCCAGATAAGTTGGACTTTGTAGAAAGGTAAGATATTGATAATAACACGACAAATGATGAATGCAAATGAGGATTAAAACACTCTTGAATGCATAGTATATGAAAATGTTATGATGTATGATTAAATGTATGTAATGTAAATGAAAGTGATGACAACAAGTTTAGACTCTTAGAGGAGTGACAACCAACAAGTTTATACTCTTTTGGGGAGTGGAAATCAACAAGTTTATACTCTTTTGGGGAGTGACAACCATCAAGTTTATACTCTTTTGGGGAGTGACAGACAAAACTGATTCCTCAACACAGAGATCACGACCATTACTTAGGGACTGAAAATGCTGTATACTGGGAAGACTTGCCCCAGTAACGAGTCTTGAAAGTTTTTCTGAATAAACCAATTCTGAGAAGGACTTGCACTGAACAAATCATGAACTGATTCTTAACAGGCTTTGGGAAGAACTGGCCCTTATAGGATCACTGACCAAGTTTCTAAACTGTTTTGAAAATTCTTCGAGAGGAAAGCTAGTTTGCAATCAAAGATGTTTATTTAAACATGGTAAATTTAATGCAAAGTTCATGCAAAAATTTTGAAAACAAAATCATTGTTTTCAGAAAAAATACAGTAATATGGATTACTGGTTAAAAACACAGTGGTTTAAAACATTTTGAATGAAAAATAAAACAGAGGTATGATACCAAAATAAATGATTTGCAAAAAATGATTTTGGAGTCAATTTACGCCACCTTGCTGTAGTATGCTTTCAAAATAACCTTGCTTCAATTAGGTCTTTTGAGGGTTATAACGTGGCCTGGTTCATGGTTTATGAAAAAAAAGATAAAGGCTCAAAGTTTATTTGGTGCCCACCCCCTTCGTGATGTTCTCCAATCCTATGCTCAGTTAAACTTAAATTGTGCATTCAGGTTCAAAAAGGATTCAGAATTGTACTGATGATAGTGATGACGATGGTCCAGAAGTCGTGAAACGACATCTACTGCTTCTTTTCAACATTTAGTTGTTTTTCGTCTTTGTGGATTTTTTGAAGATCGAGGATTTAAGGACCTCTTTTCTGTATTATCCCTAACTTTTGCCTGACCTATAATTTTTTTGAAATTTATAGTCAGCGGGATGCCCTAGTCTTTGTGGAGATATTTTACCTTATTGTATTATATTATATAATATAGGTATTATATATATATATATATATATATATATATATATATATATATATATATATGAGAAGAAGAAGAAGAAGAAGGAAAGTTGGGAAAGAAGAGAGGAAGAACTTGGGAAGAAGAGGAAAAGGTTGGAATCTTCCTCATCATCTTCTTCAACCTCCTCTTGTATCATCAAGGTGGGTTCTAGGTAGAACTCTAAGTTGTAGAAGTTAGGGTTTTGAAAGCCTAGAATAGAAATTGGTAGATTATGGGTAATTATGTTGGATTGATGTTTGAACGGTTCAAATGCGATATAAAATGCATAGCATGCTTGGGCTATGTGTGAATTTAATCAGTAATGTTTGTTATCATGTTCCAACATGTTTTGATTGAGTTTGATTGGGTTTTGTATCAAGAAAAACAGAGTTTTCCAGCTTCTGCAACAAGGGTAATCGATTACCTATATGGGGCAATCGATTACCATGAGAAAAATGTTGTTTCTCCACTGGAATTGATCAAGTAATCGATTGCCAAGATAGGGTAACCGATTATCACTAACAGTTTGTGAAAAATTGAAATTGAATCGGCCATAACTTGAGTTTCGTAACTCCGTTTGACGCGCGGTCGGAAGCGTTGAAAAGCTAATTTTATGCTCTATGTGATGGTGAGGTAGAAACATGGTTATATGCCAAGGATGGTTAAGATAAATTTGAGAAAGTAATATATATGATTATATTGATATTTATGCGTTTGAAAATCACCATGTTTGGTTATATCGATGTGAGGGGTTATTATATGTGATACATGTATGTTATTATGTTATGCCATATATGTGTGTTATTAAATGTGATTGTGTGATGACATGCTTAAAATGAATTAGGAAGAGCGAGGAAATCTTATCCCAAAACCAAATGGTGTAATTCTAGTATTGTGACTAGGATATGATAGAGAATCTAAATGGTGATGCTCGTGCATTCGATGCCTAGGTGTGCATCCTTGATGAGTAGTGGTCTAGTTGAGAATGAGACATTATATAGAACATGTGTGGACCTTTGTGTTATTTGTGATTAAGGCATGTGGCCTTGCGATTGTCGAATACAATCACGCTTGTGTGAGATCACGTAATCGGAACCGTTTCCCCGATACTTGCCATTTCGCGAGTTAAGGCTTATATAGAGAGCTCCTTCAGAATGTACGCATGATTACTTGGCAGATTTGATTCCTGCGTGTAGTACGAATGGAACCTACGGGTAGAGACTTGTGATGGTTAATGGCCCATGTGAAGTGACGATTTGTAAGGTGGATGTGCCCTTTCAAATTCGAATCCATTTCGTATGTCAAGTAAGTGCAAGGATCCATGACTCAGGCCGACTTCTAGACGTAGAAGAGGACGAGAAAAGGGGATTCCTTGATGAGGTTACCGATTAATGATAGTTTGAGTTGGTGAACTCATGAACATGTTTCCATATAGTGTGAGATTGTGAACTCAAGGTCTTATCCCTTCCCTTTGACTTGAGTTAGGATTGGCTAGAACCTTGTAAATCCGAGAGAATCCATAAGATATGGAACTCACTAAGATTAATATCTCTCCCCGTTATTGTTGTTATTTTTCAGGTGTTGTTTGTAGGTTTGTTTTACAAGTGGAACTATGCTTGGATGTTTCAAGAGAAGCTTAGTTGAGTTTTATTCCGCTATGTATTATGTTCTTGTACAATGGAGGATATTGTACTTTATCTTAGATTTTTATTGTTTTGGCTAATTTCCTTGTCTTGTACCATAGGTTGTATTTATGTTTTAGTAATGGTCAAGTATGGGAATTATGCCAATAGACACTTGTGATGATGTCACTACCAAATAAAAACACTTGAATGGTATTATTCTAGATATATATTATACAGGATGTTACAGTTGGTATCAGAGCAGGTCGTGTCCTCGACCTAGACTTGAAACATCATAAGTAAATCTATTCCTGCCTCTTAAGTGTGTCTTGCCAGCATTACTCTTAATATCATATTATGTAGAGTTGGATCTGATCAACCTAATACTATGTATGTGATAAGTAGAATCATGGTTGATCGACCACGAGGACTTCGAAGTATTGTCAGAACTTATGCTGCGAGGGTAGGCTTAAGCCGAGAGTTAGCAGTGAGGAGTTTTGGTCAGCTCAATTGAGATCTTAGTAGAAGTTTTGCTTTAGGTAGCATGGAATTGAAGAGTGGTGTGTTGTTCAAGCAATCCTTTGGAATTGATGAAGTCTGAAAGTTAAGGATCTCTATCGGATGAATGGCCAGGGTATTAAGGAATATGTAAAGTCGCTAGTAGAGCTGAATTGTCCACTAGTATGGACATGAACTTCAAGTAATCTCATCTAGTGAAGAAGAAAAGATATTTTGTGGAACGTGTGACGTAAGGTCCGGAAGTGAGATAATTATTAGTGTTTTAGTTTCTAAAGGTCACTATAGCATCTTGGATGGACGAAAGTACCTCAAGGAATGTGTTCGAAACAATATCTCCCAACTGGTTTAAAGTTGAGAGTTAAAGAAGCTCGGCTTTTATGGGGACCTAAAGTAGTGGTGAAGTGTGAGAAGGAACACAAGGATGTGATTACATGCTTCAAGTGAAACAAGTATGCACCGGATGAAGAATAGGAGATAAATCACGTATATTTAATTATGAAGAGAGATCAGGTTCAGGATAATACATCCGGATTTCTGTATTCAGTGAGAGACTGATTTGGAAATGTTACTGTTACCTAAGGAATAGTATAAGGTTGATTGGGTTTTGTATCAAGAAAAACACAGTTTTTCAGCTTCTGCAACAGGGGTAATCGATTATCTATATGGGGTAATCAATTACCATGAGAAAAATGTTGTTTCACCAATGGAATTGATCAAGTAATCGATTACCAAGATGGGGTAACCGATTACCACTGACAGTTTGTGAAAAATGGAAATTGAATCGGTCATAACTTGAGTTTCGTAACTCTGTTTGACGCGCGGTCGGAAGCGTTGGAAAGATAATTTTATGCTCTATGTGATGGTGAGGTAGAAACATGGTTATATGCCACGGATGGTTAAGATAAATTTGAGAAATTAATATATGTGATTATATTGATATTTATGTGTTTGAAAATCACCATGTTTGGTTATATCGATGTGAGGGGATATTATATGTGATATATATATATATATATATATATATATATATATATATATATATATATATATATATGTGTGTGTTATTATGTTATGCCATATATGTATGTTATTAAATGTGACTGTGTGATAACATGCTTAAAATGAATTAGGAAGAGTGGGGAAATCTTACCCTAAAACCAAATGGTGTAATTCTAGTATTGTGACTAGGATATGATAGAGAATCTAGACGGCGATGCTCGTGCATTCGATGCCTAGGTGTGCATCCTTGATGAGTAGTGGTCTAGTTGAGAGTGAGACATTATATGGAACATGTGTGGACCTTTGTGTTATTTGTGATTAAGGCATGTGGCCTTGTGATTGTCGAATACAATCACGCTTGTGTGAGATCACGTAATCGGAACCGTTTCCCTGAGACTTGTCGTTTCGCGAGTTAAGGCTTATATAGAGAGCTCCTCCGGAATGTACGCATGATTACTTAGCAGGTTTAATTCTCGTGTGCAGTACGAATGGAACCTACAGGTAGAGACTTGTGATGGTTAATAGGCCATATGAAGTGACGACTTGTAAGGTGGATGTGCCCCTTCAAATCCGAATCCATTTCGTATGTCAAATAAGTGCAAGGTTCCATGACTCGGGTCGACTTCTAGACGTAGAAGAGGACGGGAAAAAGGGATGCCTTGATGAGGTTACTGATTACTGATAGTTTGAGTTGGTGAACTTGGAACATGTTTCCATATAGTGTGAGATTGTGAACTCATGGTCTTATCCCTTCCCTTTGACTTGAGTTAGGATTGGCTAGAACCCTGTAAAGCCGAGAGAATCCATAAGATATGGAACTCACTGAGATTAATATCTCGCCCCATTATTGTTGTTACTTTTCAGGTGTTGTTTGCAGGTTTGTTTTACAAGTGGAACTATGCTTGGATGTTTCAAGAGAAGCTTAGTTGAGTTTTATTCTGCTGTGTATTATTTTCTTGTACAATGGAGGATATTGCACTTTGATCTTAGATTTTTATTGTTTTGGCTACTTTCCATGTCTTGTACCATAGGTTGTATTTATGTCTTAATAATGGTCAAGTATGTGAATTATGCCAATAGGCACTTGTGATGATGTCAATACCAAATAAAAATACTTGTATGGTATTATTCTAGATATATATTATACAGGGCGTTACAGCCAACTAATGTTTCATCTCCAATATTGAACCTATGATTGTCAAAAAAGCATTAACTGATAAATTATGGATAAATGATACGCATAAGGAACTATGTCAATTCATAAGGAATGAGGTATGAGAGTTAGTTCCTAGACCTGGAGATATGAATATCATTGGTACCAAGTAGATTTTCTAGAACAAATCAGATGAAAGTGGTAATGTGACAAGAAACAAGGCAAGTTTAGTTGCTCAAAGTTACCCTCAAATAGAAGGAGTGGATTTATATTAGACATTTGTTCCAGTTGCTAGACTTGAGTCCATTAGATTGCTGCTAGGAATTTCATGCATGATGAAATTCAAATTGTATCAAATGGATGTTAAAAGTGCTTTTCGTGATTATTATCTTAATGAAGAAGTCTATGTTGAGCAACCAAAGGTGTTTGTTGATCCCAATTTCCCATACCATATGTACAAGTTAAAGAAGTCTCTTTATGGTCTAAAGCAAGCTCCAAGAGTGTGGTATGAAAGATTCACATTTTTTGGTTAACAATGGCTATAAAAGATGAGGAATAGATAAAACTTTATTTGTGAAGTGCAGATGATAGGAAGAGCACATTTGGTGGATGTTTCTTCCTTGGAAATAACTTAATATTTTAGTTCAGCAAGAAGAAAAATTGTGTCTCATTATCTACTGTTGAAGCTGAATATATTGCTACATAGAGTAGTTGCACTCAGTTGCTCTGGATGAAACAAATGTTGAAGGAGTACAATATAGGACAAGATGTCATGACATTGTTCTGTGACAACTTGACTGCTATTAATATTTCAAAGAATCTTGTTTAACATAGTAGAATCAAGCACATTTACATTCGTCATCATTTTATTAGGGAGCCTGTTGAAGATAAAGTTGTAACTCATGAACATGTGGCAACTGAAAAAACAATTGGCTTATATTTTCATTAAGGCATTAGATGCAATCCAGTTGGAAAACTTAAGAGGTGCCCTTGGTGTTTGCATTTGTGAGATTCAATAGCACTCAAAGTTAGGGAGGTATGCAGGGGAGTTTCACTCTCTATTGGTCTGTGTTGCACATGAAACAAAACATACTTTATTTGTTTCAAAACCTCCTTTTATTTGGACCTTCGTTACAAGCAAGAACAACTCTCATTTTTCTTGCTCTCAAATTTTTCTCTCTCTTTCCCCTCAAGTGCTTACCTGTTTCAATATGAGTCAAAAGTCTTAGAATCCAAAGATGCGTTCATCTAACAAAGGAATTATTATCATTAAGGCTATTTATTGATTTCTTAAGGTTGAGAAAAATAAAAACAAGAAAGTTAGTTCCACTTCTTTTGTAAATGTTGTGAAGACACATGTTGGATCATTGAATGAAACATATTTGACTAGGAAGAAATATGTGACCAAGATGAAGTCCTTGAATAAAAGGTATGTTCAAAAACATGACTTTGAATCAGATGCTGATGAGGACTGGGTTACCTTCTTGGAATCAGGTGGTTGGTCTGAAGATCTAGCCTGAAGGTTGATGTTTCCAGTTGTTTTTGCTTAGCCCTTGTATTAGGGAATGTTTTGTTTCCTTATTTTGGATTTGTAATGGCTTTGTTGCCAATAACTTTTTCTGATGCTCTAGTATCATGTTCAACATCCGTCCTAATATTTGTTGTTGTTTGTCTGCTCCTAATCTGATGTGTGTATGGGCTAACATACTGACCTTTGAGCTGAGTGATTCATTTTTTTGTGGAACTCCTTTACGAAATTGTGGCAAACAGGGGGAGTAATAGTGTGTATAATGGAGTGGTGTGACAACTTACTTGACTACTGGCTTTGTTGTGTATTAGGTTCAACTTATATATCATATTGTGCTTAGTACTAACCGATGTTCTGATTAGTACTAAATTATATGATCTGATTTTTGTGTACACTTTTTTGGAAGCATCTGGCCTGGCATCTCAACCTCAATCTTGTGTGACTGTGTGCACTGATATCTTTGTGTGTTAGTAGTAGCTTCTGACCTTTGACTACTGACTACTAATTGTGTATGCATACATGACTAACCTATCATGAATGATTGCATGTTAACTGTTTATGGGAACATCGTTGTATGTCAACTGATTAATGTGTAGCCACTGATATGTGTTGCTGATGCTCTGACTTCTGCTGTTGATGTATGCTCTGAGGGATGTTCTTCTGTTGCTGCTGATGTTTTTCTCTGAGTATGTGATACCTTTAATACTCAGTTATGTTTATGCTTTAAGAGTTGTTTTGCCAAAAATTTACAAATGGGGAGATTGTTGTGTTGGAGTAAGCTCTAATAGACAATCAATATTGACTATATATGTTTGTGAATCATGACCATTATATACATTGTTTGTTAATATATACACTTATTAGGCATTATATTTATTATGTTATTTGTCTATAACATACTAAAGACCTTAGAATAATTAGTATATTTAACGACCTATTAAGTATGACTTAATCGTGAGACCTCATTAAATATAAGGATATTATTCTTAAATTATCTGTAGTCAAGCTTTATTGTCACATAGGACAACAATGGTGCATAAAGATTATTATGTGAGTAGACTGATGACCGTATCTCACGGGTCATGGATATGAGATATCAAGTCTTCGCATAAGTATAAATATTATGAGTAATATTTACACTGGATTGACCCACCATGAGAATACTATATAGTTTGTTATATAAGTGTCATAAGTTATTCTCATAGTGATAATGGTGTATACCACCATTCGACTTGAAACCATTATGAATCCTAAATATGGAGTCAAGTACTTTATTTCCAATCAAGCGTTGTCTGTAATACGATGAACAAAAAGATGGTTGATAACTTAAGGTGTAGTATCACTACACGGTCATAACTTAAGAAAATTTAAAATCATATTCTTAAATCATTAATTCGAATATGATTTTTATATGATCCTAATTATATGTTGAGGTAAGTGTAGTGATATGTGATTCTGTGATTAAAATGTGTGAAATCATATTTTGAATTTGATTCAATTCTTGTTACTGATTTTAAAGAGATGTATGTTTTGGTTTGGCTCACTGTAAAATAGTTTGAGAAGCTTGACACCATGCATTTTTTAGACCAATTTTTCATCAATTATTTTGAATTATTAAGAAGTATGCTTCCATATGTTATATCGTAATTAACTTGCAGTAACGAAAATTGTGGTAACCGAATTGTGTATGTTTGTGTTACTGTTGTGAATGGTTTCAAATTGTACGAGTTGTTATTGTCGTAAACCGTCTTGGCAGAATCGCAAATGTACGGTGCTGTTCTACGAAATGTGTATATGCATTCAAGAGAAGTTAATTTTATTAATAATAATAATAATAATAATAATAATAATAATAATAATAATAATAATAATTTATTATTATAAATAATTATAAAATAATAAAGAGTTTATTAATTATTATTAAATATTGATATCATGTCTTTGTATTATTTGGATGATCGATGTTGACTATGATTTAGAATTCGACATTAATATGATGAAGCGTCGATACTTTGATCATCCATAAATGATACAAATGTGATTGATAAATTTATATAATATTTCTAATGCGAAGGTAGTGTATTTGATACACTATTTTGTTTCGTCCATTAAATTAATGTAACGATTGTTATATATTTGAATGATCAATGTGCATTCTGCTTCGGAATCTAACATTTACATGATGAAGCAATGACATTTTGATCAATCATATTAAATAATCGATCATTACGTTTTGATGGAATGAACGTTTTTTGCATAAAGATTTGTGACGGGGCAAAAAAAAAAATTTTAATAATAAAAAAGTATACTTCTCCAAAGGTACTAGGGTATCCCAACCATTTACAATGTAACTCCTACTCCACAAAGAGACTATCAAAATATATTAGATAAAGACACAAGGGTGCTTACACCAATCATAATAATTACAAACGGACAAGTGTTTATTTTTCTTCCCAATCCACCACCAAGATAAGTGGATAATCCTCTGCACCACCAACTCATGAACCCACACTTCATCCTTGAACATTATTTAGTTTCTTGTAAACCAAATACCCCAACACACAATTATCCATATTCCAACGGCATTGTCTAAATCCAAAATTTTTCCTCTAAGACAATTCATTCACGCCAAAAGATGATCATAGTAGTCACTGTCCTACACCAAACCAATCTCTAGCCAAGAACACACTTGAGACCAAACTCTTATACTTTTGACACAATTGAAGAATAAATGCAAAACATCTACAAACGAATTAAAACGCAGGGCACATACCAATTCATGAGAGTTGAGAACCAAACCTTTACTTATGAGATTGTCCCTTGATGGCAGCCTATTCAAACAAAGTCTTGACGGTGCAAAAGTTGTGCCTTTAGAGTTTGCAAAAAATGTCAAGTGTTGATGCGTCAATATTTATAAATTGATAATCTATTATTACTTATAATTTAATTATTTAATAATTATTTATTATTAAATAAGTTTGTATACTATTATGATCTTAGATTTTGGCGTTTGTTATTTTAAATACGACCTGTGTGTCATGATTTATTTTATTTAAATATAATCTGTATGTCGTGATTTATTTTAATTAAATACGACTTACGTGTCGTGCTATTTAATTTTTTATTTTATTTATCCAAATATTATAATTGTTCGAGTTCAAGAGTTGAAGAGAAGACAACGCCAAACGATGACGTCGATGGAAAAGCTTGCTTGCGGGTCAAAGAATTCTAATAAAGTAGTTTATTTAATTCTTGCATTTTAGGTGGTCATAATCGTATTACCAAATTTTATTTTATGTATGTGATGTATGTATTGTATGTTTATATGCATGTGTTATACACAAATCTATGAGATCAAACTTAAGAAAAATCTCTCAATTAAATATTAAGTTAATTGCTTTTTAAAATTTAGCCTAACGCGAAGTGCATATTTTATATTAGTAAGGTGCGATGGGATAAATGTAATATTCAACTTCTAAATTTTCGGGTTTGACTTAACTAAATTAATTAAACAAGGATTATATATGTTTAGAAACAAGAGTTGAGAACAATTCATATGATGGATTAGAATAAAGAGTTATTCACTCAACAGATAAAATGCAAGAGTTGTATTAGATACTATTGGAAAGAGTTTCTGCCTAAATAATGGATTTTTGTATAATTTGCTAGAAAATCTTTCAACAGGATTTTCCGAATTAAATATTGAGGGTAATTTGGTTTGAGTAAAAATAGTATGAGCATTTTAATAAAAGTCCTTATTAAAATGATTTAATTTGATAGAATTTTTTACAAGTTTTGTAGTTATAATTTTTGCATTTTATTTTATATTTTACTGTGAAAGATCCTTATGAAGGACGTAAGGATCAGAAAGAGGTTTCTGAGTTGGTACAAAAATTGAGAATTGTTCTCAAACACAAGAAAAATTGTATGTTCTCAAGTAATGAATTCCTAACAACAGAATATAACCAAATTCATAGAACGATACTTATGAGAAGGATCAAGTCAAATGTCTAGATATAACATATCTCATAATTGTAGTCCTCACAGAGAATGATATGATCATTAACCTCAAGGATTTTATTTTAAATAAGAAATACAAGATATGAGAAATGTAAAACTTTCTAAGGTCTTTTCTATACAAGTTAGGAATCCAAATGTATCTAAAATAGCTTTGAGATTTAAAATTTGGATTTCTTATAGACCAAATAGTTAGTCACAAATTCTATTTGAGATTGACTCAGATAGGTATATTAGATTCATTATGAATGAATTTTAAATATATATACCACATCTTGTTAAAAATAAAATAAAGTAGTTTGTGATTCTAAATAGATGAATTATAAAAGAATGAAATTCATTCTATATTCCTTTGAATTTTGGCATAAAAACACGGTTCTAAATGAAGACATTGATTTTATGTGTTGAAAGAAGAAAATTGTTAATGGTTATAAAAAGAGTCAAACTAGAAGAAAGAAGTGAGACTTTTTCTTCATACATTTTGTTATAGAAAGTTAAATTGTCTACTTCTACATCATGAGTATGTGATACCAGATATTGATCTCACATTTATAAGAATGTGAAGAATCTTTAAAGAATTAGGAAATTGATTATAATTTGATTCATCTTACGTATAGAATGGAACAACAATTTTCATTGACTATAAGAGGTTGTGGTTAGACTTAGATTAGAGCTAGGAATGAAGCCAAATAATTGTTATTAAGTTTCATTTAGTAAAAGAAACATTAATTCTAAATCTTGTATTGATAAGATGAGGAACGCATGTTTTGATAATGGACAAGTGTTGTTATGATTATCCAAAACAATATTTTCAATACTAAATCAAGTAGTGGATTTGAGTTCTACAATGTATAACAAATGTAGGATGGATCAAATAAGATTTGAACCTCGCATATATCAATGACATTGATGTTTAGTCCAAATAATTAAGAGATGCATTTTCAAATTCTATGAGAACAGATTGTTGGGTTCATTTGGTTTTATATCATTTAATAGATTCAAGTCTTAATTTTGGAAGATATATTGAATGTCTCAAATCATCGATTAAAGTGAAAGGACATATGATATATCTTGATTATATACATGTGTGATGTATATAAATCTCTAAACATATTTGCTAGATGAATTTTAGTTCTTTTACTATTGGAATAATATAAGCAAGTGTGAGTAAGTGGGGAAATAGTCCCACATTGGATAGGAATGTGGTGACTTGAGCATTTATAAGTGGGAGAACCCACTCACCTATCACCTTAAGGTTTTAGGTGGACAAGTGGTTGTCTCTCACAAAGGTGCCTAGTCCTACACTATGTATCAATATTCCCTAGCAAACTCCCCACAACACTCCCCCTCAAGTGTGAGTCCACAATGCTCTCACAAAGGTGCCTAGTCCTACACTATGTATCAATGCTCCCTAGTGAACTCCCCCAACAAATGATATCATGATCCTGGTTTGTAAAGGGTCTGGCTTACATGTATCAAAATTCCCAGGAAGTGGTGTCCCGTTGAAATCGAAATGCCCAAGGAAGAGGTGTATTAGAAATACCTAATAAGAGGTGCCTAGTAATAGGTGTCAACGGCGGTACAAATATATGTGGACAAAAGAGTTTCCACATGAAGGGGAGCATTGTGGACTCACACTTGAGGGGGAGTATTGGAATAATATAAGCAAGTGTGAGTAAGTGGAGAAATAGTCCCACATTGGATGGAAATGTGGTGACTTGAGCATTTATAAGTGGGAGAACCCACTCACCTATCACCTTAAGGTTTTAGGTGGACAAGTGGTGTGTCTCTCACAAAGATGCCTAGTCCTACACTATGTATCAATGCTCCCTAGTAAAATCCCTCCAACACTTACTTCATGTATATTATTGAAAAACTCAGTAATTATGGATTTGTGTATGTGACACAAGTTAGAATTATTTTGTGAAGAGTTCAAGAATGAAGTAGAAGGAAACAACTCGAAGAGGAATTAAGACCATATAAATTGTTCGTTGTGGTAAATACCTATATAAAGATTATAATTACCATTCAAATCATATCATGTTTGACATTGTTCGATCTAATATAATTCAATTATATCTTTATGACTCTTATTTATAAATTGTTTTACATACAATTATTCCTATCCATAGCCAATTCTATTTAAAGTAGTCGTAGAGACACCATATTTGATATGAAGGTAGGAGTACCTAGTTTGTATTTATGATCATTTGGGTTGTAAGATTTATTAAATAAACTTGATCACAATCTAGATGAAGATGTATTTATGGATGTATCATAATGAATATTGGGGATACAAATTCAATAACACTTTATAGAACAAAACTATTTTGTTTCTAGAGCTGGAGTCTTTCATTAGAGATAATATCTATCTAAATGAGCTAGTGGGAGTGCCGTAGAACTTAAAGAAATTCAAGCACCATAAAATATATATCATTATGATAATGGAACATGAACCAATTCCATAAAGGAGTTGTTGTTGGACCATTGGTACGTACATGTAGCACAAGATCTGGACATGATCATAAATGATCTCGATTCTAAAAGGTATATAAGTTATCTAAATCTATTTATGAATTGGAGCAAGCCTTTTACAGTTGAATCCTTTTATTAATGAATTTTTAAGAAAACTTTTATTAATAAATGTCAAGTTTAAATCTTGTGAACACCAATGCACTAATAGGCCCACACCCTCTAGTATAATAGCCCCGCCCCACCTCGTTTTTTCGCGGGCGTTTTGTGGGCACGGGCATTAATAAGAAAATTGGCAATTTATAGGCTTAAAAGGTGTACTGTCCACGGGCTCACCCCTTCCCGCAATCATTTTTTTTGCAGGGCGGGGAAAGGTTTTAGGCTCGCACCTCAACAAAGTCTGCCCCGCTCTGCCCTATTTTTTGTGGGCTTTTGCGGGGGCGGACCTAAACGGGGTGGACATGTCCGTTTGCCACTCATAACTAATTGTACTAATTCAAAATATTGAATTTCCTTTCTTGGGTAGAGTGCCCTTCAGACGTATATGTTGTTTGTACCGAACTGAGTTACGAATCTCTTGTGTTATTTTATTATTTCCTGCATTGTGTTATTGTTGTTGTTATATTGCTATCATACTGGTGTAACAAGTTGGACCGGTTGTCCAAACGTCGTGTCCATTATTTGTCTCCTTAGGAACATAATTTCATTTATGATCAAAGAGAATATTTTGGTTTTTGTTGTTATGTGCATGGAACTTAAATACGCTGGACTTCCATAGGAAGGTCGTTGCTGCCTCTCAAGGTAATATGAATTTTGAACTTCCACAAGAAGATATTTGCCGCCTCTCAAGGCAACACAAATACGTTGGACTTCCATTGGAAGATCCTTGTCATCTCTCAAGGCAACACGGATACGCTGGACTTCCATAGGAAGATCCTTGTCGCCTCTCAAGGCGACTAGAATAGGTTGGACTTTGATAATAAGCTTCCTACCACCCTTACAGGCAATACGAATACGATGGAGTTCTATAGGAATATCATTATCGCCCTTAAGGGTAATATGAATAGTTTACTCCATCTAACCACCTTGCTTCAGGGACTTATCGTCTCCTAAGACAAGGTCAAGCCAAAGGTATCACCTAAGGGACTTGGCCAAAGTCTGGCACGGGAGACTTAAAAGTCTTACCTGAGGGTCTCTACCAAAGTCTTGTCTAAGAGATTCAACGTCTTTTCTGAGGCACTTGTAGTCTCATAAGACATGCTTAACATATAATCTTTCCTGAAAGACTTAGAGTCCCATCAAAGAGGCTAATATAAATGCCTCGCCTGAGGGACTTGGAGTCTCATAAAAAAGGCTCAACATATAATCTCGCTTGAAGGATTTAGAGTCCCATCAAACAGGCACATATAACCACCTCAGCCTAAGGAACTCGACCAAAGTCTGGTGCGAGAGACTTAAAAGTTTTGCATGAGGGTCTCGACTGAAGTCCTGGATGAGAAATTTAACGCCTCGCCTGAGGGACTTGGATTCTCATCATACAGACTCAATATAAAATTTTGCTTGAAGGACTTAGAGTACCATCAAACAGGCTCATCTAAACGCCTTACCTGAGGGATTTGGAGTCTCATCAGACATACTTAACATATAATCTCTCCTGAAAGGCCTTAGAGTCTCATCAAATAGGATCATCTAATAGCCTCACCTGAGGGACTTGGAGTCTCATCAAACTGGCTCAACATATAATCTCATTTGAAAGAATTAGATTCTCATCAAACAGGCTCATATAAACGCCTTGCCTGAGGTACTTGGAGTTCATCAGACCGACACAAAAATTAATCTTTCCTGAAGGACTTAGAGTCCCATCAAAAAGTTCATCTAACCACTTTTAATGAGGGAATTAGTGTCTCCTCAAGAAAGGTTTCGCCTAAGACACTTATAAATCTTTCGTGGGGGTCTCGACCGAATTTTCACCCGAGATATTCAACGCCTCGCCTGAGGGACTTGGAGTCTCATCAGACAAACTCAACATATAATCTTGCAAAAAAGACATAAAGTTTCACCAAATAGACTCATCTAACCGCCTCACATGAGGGACTTAAAGTCTCCTCAGACAAGGTCCAACCTAAGGTCTCGCCTAAGGGACTCGACCAAAGTCTAGCCCGAGATACTTAAAAGTCTTACTTGAGAGTCATGGCTGAAGTCTTTTCCGAGATATTCAACACCTTGCCTGGGGGACTCAGACTCTTATCTAACAAACTCAACATATAATATAACTGAAGGACTTAGAGTACCATTAAGTAGACTCGTCTAAATGCCTCGCTTGAGAGACTTGGAGTCTCATCATACAAGCTTAACATATAATATTTCCTGAAGGACTTAGAGTTCCATCAAATAGGCTCATCTAATCGCCTCTCCTGAGGGACTTAAAGTCTCCTCACACAAGGTCCAACCTAAGGTTTGTCCTAAGGAACTCGACCAAAGTATCACCTAAAGGTCTCGGCCGAAATTTTGCTCGAGAGATTCAACGGTTAGCCTGAGGGATTTGGAGTCTGATCAAACAAGTTTGACATATAATCTTTCCCGAAGAACTTATAGTTCTATCAAACATGTTCACCTATCTGCCTTGCTTGAGGGACTTTGAGTTTCCTCATACCAGGTCCAACCTAAGGTCTTGCCTAAGGGACTCGGCCAAAGTCTTGCTAGATTGACTTAAAAGGCTTGCCTGAGGGTCTCGACTGAAGGCTTATGTGAGGGTCTCGACCAAAGTCTTTCCTAAGAGATTCGACGCCTCGCCTGAAGGGCTTGGAGTCTCATCTATAATCTCACCTGAAGGATTTAGATTCCCATCAAACAGGCTTATCTAAACACCTTTCCTAAGAGACTTGGAGTCTCATCAGACAGGCACAACATATAATCTCTCCTGAAGGACATAAAGACTCATGAAATTGGCTCATCTAACCGCCTCCCCTAAGGGACTTAGAGTCTCCTCAAACAAGGTTTAGCTAAGCTCTCCCCTCAGGGACTCGGGCAACTTCTGGCCTGAGAGACTTAAAAGTCTTGCCTGAGGGTCTCGACTGAAGTCTTTCTTGAGAGATTTAACACCTCACCCGAGGGACTTGAAGTCTCATTAGACATGCTCAACATATAATCTCGCCTAAAGGACTTATCACCCCTTCGGACAAGCTCAACGTAGTATCTCACATGAGGGACTCATGAGCAATTAAAGTACTTCGCCCTTTATCAAGCTCTTGTGCTTGAGGGATTGTGTAGTGGTATATTTGTAAAGATCTGTCAATGGCGAAGGTGTCGTTGTCGCCCGTAAAAGGCAACACCCTTCTACAGCCCTCGATTGGGGGAAACCTCGCTTTTAACGCCATCTCTCGCCTCTTTGTTAGAAACATGGAAAAAACCATGTTTCGATTATAGGGAATTCAAACTCAACAGACTAAAGTGTGTCTCCCTAAGAAGTAGGGATTCAATGGCCAATACTATGACTAAATGGACGATTATCATTCCCGAGAGACCCTAACTCTATCCCCATAATCCTCAATAAATAACTAATCCCTAGCATGAGGAAGGACAACTCAATACGGACACAAAATACTTAGAGAATACAGAGCTTCTCGCCTTACATGAGTTTGCTCTCTCCATAGCCAAAAACACCCCCGAACATGGTTTCTCACCGCCTTGAGCAAACTCTAACCCACATAAATTTACTAAAACCTATGGCCACCCCTACCAACATAGGAGTGCCACACTTTTGACGAGTACCTTGTGTATATATCTTTTCAATTATATTAATAAAAAGTTATTTTAACATACATGATTTTTAACTGAACTAATTTTTCTGCTATCGTTTTTACTTGTTCTAAAAGTCTTTAAATAATTATATTTATGTGAAAAATCAAAAACAGATGGACCATAGTTTTGAATAGAACTTGGGGACCATGTTTTTGATGTATCAATGATTATTGTAAACGAGTCTTGACTTTAAACATATTGACCGTTGTAGACTTTGAATGCTATACTAGTAGAATACCCGTGCTCCCGCACGGGTAAATTAATTTTGTAATTGTAGAGAATATTTATTTCGATAAATCTATATAATGCTAAAAAGAAGAGAGGAAAGCATAATCAAAAATTACGAAAATGAATATATGGCACAAAAGATGTGCGTTGTATTTCATTAAAAGTTGTAAAGTTAATAATATATGATTAATATCACAATTATAATAAAAAATAAAGTGCAATTACAACATGTGTTGCAAATAATAAACATATAATTTTTAAAGTGACATGAGCCTTCAAAATAATTGAAGGGGTTATTGGGGAGCTTTTACGTTGTGGCTGATTAAGTGAAGAGTCCCTTATACTGTCGTAATGCTCGTCATCCTCATCATCAAAAGGTGACAAATTATAAACATGGGGTCTCCTGTTTTTCTTGGGTGATTTAAGTAAACGCCTGCAAAATTCTCTCATGGTCTCAGACTGGTGTATAGTATAATAACTTAAGGTCAAAAGACTCAGACTGGTAAATGTAAATTTAAAATATACATTAAATTACTGTAATTTACAACATTCCATCAAAGATAAAAAAGTTACAATCATTTTGAATTTTGCTCCTCTTAAATAACCTAAGTTCACTTTAGATAGAAAAGTGGCATGTCTACCAAAACAAAAGAAAGGCACTGCTGCCATTAAGGGTGGTATCATTGTGAGGTTTAAGTGAGTCAATAATGTTCTTGAGTTGAACTTATCAGTTAGGCAACAACTTAAAATAACTTCTGTTGGCCTCAAATTATTTGTAAGTATAACATTTTTGTTTATTAATTCTTTATGCTTTTGTTCTCATTGTAATGTTACTTAATGCCCAGGCTCCATATTCTATTATTTCTTGTGAATAACCAAGTGAAATCTATTTACTCTTATCATATAGTAGAGACAAAAGTCACGTGAAGGTAGATCCGTCGAATGTGCTCCCGAAAGGTTTTAGCATCTCTAAACATATTTTTTTTTACTCTTGTAGACTTGTTTTTTTATAATAATTTTAGCATCCTAATGAAAAATTAAATCAGAAATAAAAAAACATATAGGTAAAAAAAAGATTGATATCATCATAATGCATTGACACCTCTCAGCAGTAACTATCGAAATCAAACTTGTTGAGTTGATGCACCACAAAAGGTTTTAAACCAAAACACATAAAATAAACTAAAATTAACTCGCCTCTTAAAAAGTAATTGAATTTTAGGAAGTGGTTTACAATTTTCTTTAGAGTTCACTGAAGCTTGGCCTACTGCAGCTAATTGTCTTTGCTCACCATATCCAATGCAACCTGTAAACATATGTTATTAAGAGAATTAGTAACAAAAATAATATATGTTATATAAGAAAACAACCATATTAAAATTTTGAAACTTTATGTTATTAAATAAATTATATACTATACCTATTAAATATTATGGAAAACCTCCTTGAATACAACGTTAGTGGTACTTGATCTTCCAATTTTGTCTTTGTCATGAATCAAAATCTTAAGACCTTCTTTAGACTTAACTCGAGACATTGCAACATACAATTGACCATGACTAAAAACATCCTTTGGTAGATATAAGCCCACATTGTCTAAAGATTGCCCTTGAGATTTATTTATTGTCATGGCAAAAGAAACAATAATGGGGAATTGTCTTCTAACCAATTTAAATGGCCATGGTGATTGTGACGGGGACAAAGACATTCTAGGAATATAAATGGTGTTACCTAAATTCTTCCCAGAAATGATCTTAGCTTCAATGACATGATTAGCAAACCTTGTTACAGTTAGTCTTGTTCCATTGCATAAGCCTTTAGAATGGTCCAAGTTCTGCATCAATATGATAGTCGCACCAACCTTTAATTTGATCGAATGATTAGGCAAACCAGAAGTTTTCAGAGCATTTAGAAATTCAGGAGTCAAGTGCTCGAAGGCATCAAAGTCTGTAGCTGTAGATCTATCAACAGAATCACTACTAAAGAATTCTTTTTCTTCGCCTAAAAAATTAAAACTACATGCGAAGGCAAACAAAATTAACGAATGTATAGTGTATAGTATTGTATTATCATTAAAGAAATGAGTCAACAACTTTATTACCTGGAAGAAGATTAGTGATATATTGATTAATTTCATCGACAACCTCAATTGTTGAAGCCAATATTGCACGACTTTGCAGATAATTGGGATCATGGTAGTTATGAATGAGGTCGGGATAGGTACTTTGAACAATAGCCTCAATAGGATTTGTAAAATCAGAAATTAGAAACTCATGAGGAATAGAAAGGTCAACATAACCATCGTTAAGCTCAGACATGGTACCATCTCCAATCTTTAATATCCACTCTGAAAAAACGCGGACCTCCTCTTTGTTAAAAGAATTTGTACCACTTTGTAGGCGCATGTTTTTTGTAAGCCTGAGGACTTTGCACTCATCCCAAATGTAAGAAGCATTGATTGTTGCATGAATAATATCAAATCTACTACCTCTTGGGACAACAGGCAAAATCTGTCTAAAATCACCACCAAAAACCACAACTTTGCCTCCAAAAAGTTTCCCCTTTGCTTGAGGAATGTCACTCATAATGTCTTTCAAAGACTTATCAAGAGCCTCAAAACAAAACTTGTTTGCCATTGGAGCCTCATCACATATAATAAGATCTGTCAGTTTTAAAAGCTCAGCAAGATCATCCTTTTTGTCAATGTTGCAAATGGAAGATTCCAAAGTAGGGACAGGAATTTTAAACCTTGAATGGGTTGTTCTACCACCTGGTAATAACAAACTTGCAATCCCACTTGAGGCAACGGGCAAGACAATTTTTCTTCTACCACGAAGTGCAGCTGCCAAAGTGTTCCACATAAAAGTTTTACCTGTCCCAACATAGCCATATAAAAAATACACTCCACCATTTTGTCTTTCTACGGCTTCCATGATATCAACATAAATGCTCTTTTGTTCTCCTACAAATACCAATATAGTGAAAAAAATTCAACATGGTATCGATCAGTTTGTATACAATAATAAATGAAATAAGAATTTTAGTTATCAATCGGGATTTTGTTTTATTAGTTAGTTTTTTAAAAAAATTCTATAAAAACTCAAAGATATAAATATTGAAAGAGGTGTTAAGAACATTATCCATAATGTATTACAAGGCTTAGGCATCAGAATTTTATAAAAATACTACCAACATATAATAACTGTTCATAATAATAAGTGCAGTCAAAATTAAGTAGTTTCATTGGCATGCTATAGATAACGATTAGATTTTGAATATTCATTGATGGAAGCCCAATAGTTGATATTTCTTTTATCAAAACTCTAATGAAATGCTTGCTTCCTTTAACTTTTAAGATGAAATTTGACTAACAATAGATCCAAGCGGATGTTATCCAATTCATATATTTCTTTAAATTTGTATATAGGATGGTTGATTTACCTGTAAGAGATGAGTACAAATCATTGAAAATTGTTTCTTGAGCAATTGGATCATAACTCCTCTCTTCATAAACCAACCGATTTCCAACAAAAGAAAGTACAAAATCATCTGGATAAGGCATTGGCTTGAAGTCTTTCAAACTTTTGTTGTTCTTTTGTAACTGAGTTTCTATTACAATGAGGGTGAGTTGTTTTATTTCCTCATCCGTAAGGGTTAATCCTATGGGAAAAAAAGGAAGAAACTTTAACTAACAAATAGAAATTTAATTAAGGTTTAGCAATGCAAATAAGGTTCCATAAAAAATGTACCTGGATTTCTGGTCATAACACGTTTCTCGTAAAGAATACCATCAGATAAGTATTGTCATGTTTTACTCCAAACATGCTCTGGTCTATTCATTGATGAGGATAACAACATAGTAACAAATTACTTCCTTAAGAAAACACCAGACCCCCAAACATGCGCCTCTTTTATAGCCTCAATAAATTCTCTATCATCTTGTAGAAACCCCATAGCAAAGCATGCTTCTCTGAAAGTCTTATGTTGGAAACCATCAATTTTTTTTATATCTTCATAACTTATAGGTCCTTTCTTGACTGTCAACATCATTCTTAAATAATACAGTTCACCTGTGCTTTGAGGAACCCAAATAAGACGACCAATAGTATACCCTCTCTTCCTTGGCTTCCAAGTTCTAGTCCGTTTATGATAAACAAATTTAGTGACAAAGTCACTATATGTTAACAACTTAGCTTCATCATAGATTTTGTTTGCCTCAAACCATGCTGTAAACATAGATTCGGTGACACTTGGTTTAAGTAAAACATTTCCAATTTGCTCAAAGTCTTTGTAGAAAACAGAATTCTCTCCTTCCATGTGAAAAAATAATCGCTCTACAGCTGGTTTCCTACCGTGTATAGAATATGAAAAAATCCTCCAACATGCCTCACTTGGTGAAATGTAACGACAATCTAGATATTGCTTGATTTCATCCAAGTTCTTCTTCTCACCAATTTGATTATCATCAGAAGAATGAATAACAGCCAAAATTCTATCAGAACCTTTGTTGATATATTTGAATAAGTATTTGATAGAAGTACTCTGATTGCACCATTCCATATTGATGTGTGCTTCATACTTCAACAATAAACTTGGATTGTGAGGAACTACATGACCACTATGAAGGATGATTCCATTTTTTTCAATTGTGTTTCCATTGTCTCGTCTCCTATAAATTGGATAGCCATCTTGATCAACTAAAGTTGTAGCCTGAAACTTCTTTGGATAATACTTTGAGCATTTGCCATCTTTCATGCAAGGTGAATTTTGATTTGCCAAACCGCAAGGACCATGAACCATATGAGTTTTAACCAAGTTGTACAGCTTTGGATCCTTCAAAGGATCTGGCACTTCAGCACTAATTATCCTATCAATATCTTCAGGTCCTGGATACTTATTAGAAGGATGCAAAAATAGCAGTATATGTGCATGTGGTAATCCTCTCTTTTGGAACTCAATGGTGTACATATCTACAAAAGTGTATGGAAGTAATAAGTTATTATGCGTAAAAGCAAACAAATTTTAAAGTAAATCTAAAAAAAAGTACTTACATGCAACCACTTTGCCTAAGACACCCTTCTTTGTCAAATCTGATAGAAGCTGGTCAAACTTAATTTTAAATATCCTTGATATCACATCAGGACGATCTTGAGGCTTAAGATGGAGTGGTCTTAGTAATCTTTGGATTTCAGGCCAATTAGGATTACAAGTGAAAGTTATAAACAAATCGGGGAACCCCACCTTGCTACAAATAGTCATACCATCATAATACAACTGATCCATAAAGCGCCTTCCACCTACATAGGATGAAGGCAAAACCACTCGCTTTCCAATGCTTGATCCAGATGCATTACTTTGGTCACCCTCTTCATTTAGACTCTTGTACTTAGAAACCATTAGCTTTGGTTGATTTTCACGAATCCATTGTAATCTTTCCGACTCTAACATCGTGTAGCCATCAACCAAAAATTGTTGAAACAGTCTTCTGGATGATAATAAAGTCTTTGCCTCATTAGATCTGCTTTGAATACGAAATGATAGCCACTCTCTGATTGTAAGTCTATTTCTCTTGTTGTCTTGGAAGATGTTTAAGTCTCTATGAGCAATGTTAGGCCTATAACCATCTTCTCCATATGGAAAAATCAAAGGATACTGATAAGCCATGTAGCTTGCATGAAGCTCGTCAATTCTTTGTAGTTGTCCTCCTCTTGTTTGCATGATTATGTCCCTCTGCTCTGCAGTGTCAAGATCACCAACCACTAAAGCAGCTACTTCTGAAACAGTTGGTTGATTGTATATTCTGCCATCAGTTGTTCTATCAGAGATAATTCTAAACCTCAAGTTTTCTGTATTAGGATTAAACAACCATTGTTTGGCCATTTGAAAACTTTTGGCATGAGGGTTATGTTCGTAGAGCATATCTGACAACTGCTGTACAATGACTGGATCAATGTGTTTTGTGTTCCTATAAATGTTAAATAAAGTTAATATAATGTAGTACAGAAGAACAACCATTAAAAGTTAAGTTTTGATAAAGATGCTACAGTAAGGTTTAAAAAAAATGAGTAATTGTAAATTTAAATACCTTAAACCTTGCATTCTATTCTGGACTTCATTTTCAGTGTCAAATATATAAAGTTGTGCAAATTTTGGGGGTTGGCCTTCTTGAGGTAACAAACTTCCAATCCGATGACAAGATTGTCCTTGAATCCGTAACGTAGGCGGTCCACCTCCTTTGTTAAAACTACTATCCAACTTTGCACCAGGTGATGTGAAAGCAAACATCATGTTATAAATGCAAATTTGTTGTAGAAACTTCCTGCTAACTACACTGTCATCATCGAATAAGAGACGTGATAGTAACTCAGGTGGTTGTTTAAGTACCGGGAGTTCAACCTTTCCATTGCCACAACATAATGAAAACTTGGGATTAGCGGAATGATGACTTTTGCCCATCCTCTCTTGATACCACATCATAGCTTTACAATAACGACACTCGATCAAAGGATCTCCAATATCGTAGTATTTTGCAAATAAACACTTTATGTTTTAAACAGAACCGAATGTTAAAAAAGAAAGTAAAAAAAATTTCTATGAAGTACCTTGAGAAGTGGTATGAGAACTGTCATTAATTAAAAAAGGTGGTTCGAAGTCATCAGAATCGGATAACGATTCATCCTCAGAATGATGAGCTGAGATAAAGTTAAATTAAAGCATCAATACACTATTATGTAAACTATGAAAAACCGAAGTAAAAAAAATGTTCAGTTGCTGTTTTGCAAGAGTCATTCAACCATGAAGTAAATAAAATGTTCACATAATTCCTTGCAAGATTCATCCTCAGATTGATGAGCTGAGAAGTGGTATGAGAATTGTCATTAATTATAAAAGGTGGTCGGAATTCGTCAGAATCGGATAAGGATTCATCCTCAAATTGATGAGCTAGTATAAAGTCAAAATAAAGCATCAATAGAAATGTTAAAGTATGAAAAGCTACAAAAATTTGTAGTTGCTAATTTGTATGAGTCATTCAACCATTTAAAAATAGAAATGTGTTGTGAACTTAGTGTAAATAAAAAACATGTTTTCCACTTACTTGCAAAAGGGTCGTAGTCGGATCCATCATCAGTGTCGCTATTAAAATCAGGATTAACAGTTGGGGTAAACATAGCACACGTTGGACCAGGTTTTGGATTGGAAACAACTTTGGAAACTGGAACATATTCTTCCACGTGTATCCGGGGATGCAAGAATGCATTGTTGAATTGCCTACAAGTGAATATATATACCACCCCAACATATGAAGTTGAATTAACTTGGTTACTGCAAAAGCAGGCAAAAGGCACCTCATCAACTATGATTGTCGACGTACCTATCATGTGGTGATGTTGTTTCTTGCATGACAGATTTGCCATGAACTCTGTCGGTTACAATATGCTCAACATTCTGCATCAGATTCATGGCTAGATGTGGAACTTCCAATGAAGTCCTTGGCCGGCCACGAGGAGGTTTTTCAGAAGTCTGTTTTCTGCATCATTAAATCATAATCTCACAAATAAAAAAAATCTGTATAATAATATTATGTAAGAAGCAAGGTCCATGTTTTTCTGCCCACTATGAAAATGTAGGTGGTACAATGATATCAAAACATTTGGCTAACTAATCAATCTGGCCTCAATGTATTTCAAGTTCTGTTAAATAAAACTAAAGAACTAAGTTGCACACCTATGTGGGGTTGTCAAAGAAGGTTCGATGGGCTCAGACAGCAACCCATGACTATGTATATTTTGAGGCAAGGAATCCTCCAGAGGGAGAGTTTGCATATCAGGTACAGTTATCTTGCGAGGTCTTCCTCGAGGGCGTTTTGCAGCTTGTATTGATCTAAGGAAAAAAATTAGTGACAGATAACAGCTCATAGGAAAATATGGCTACGTAATGAAAACAAATGCATTAATCATTAATGAACGATTAAAGAATTTACATGCAGACCTATCGAAGGAAGATTGTAAATTCTGCACAGAAGGATTAGACTGGCTCGGGGCTGAATTACTTTGAGACCTGAAGATACATAAGTAGTATCACATTAATGAGGAAGAAATAGCATGTTCATTCTTACAGTATCAATCCTCCAGAGGCATTCATATAGTAGATTTTGGATGTAAATGCTGACACGTATAGCAAAATATCAGGGATTCATTAGGTGCTGACTCGGGGAATCCAGACAAAAACAATATAGACTGCATGGTTGAAAAAAAATTAGTTCATCCAAACCCTTCCAATTAGATAACCTTATAACACTTACTTTCTTGGAATTGAAGTTTCTCCAACATGTAGTACGTGGCCGATAGTGGATGCTTCTGTAGTTGTCGGTGACACCTCATTAGCATGTGAATAATTCTCATCTTGTTTGCAATTTACGGTAGTTGAGAACTTTGACAGAAGATTAGTTCCTATAGAGCGAGCCTTTGAAAATTTTTTGGTAGGGTGAAAAATATGTTTGTTATGGCTAGGCTCTGATCCAAGATATTTTGCAGAAAGTAACCGACCTTCTTCAACAACTTGAGCAACAGTTTTTTGATTTTGCTGTGCGGGAGTGATTTCGGACAGTGGAATTCTATTTGTGACTGTATTTGAGGTAGGAAATTGGCCTGATATTGAGTGTTGGTGGTTAGGTCCATTCTGTTGTCCTTTAGACCGAGACTCTCTTATGATTAAAGCCCTTCTTGCCCTCGCTCTCTTTGCTGATGTTACTTTGGTGCAATGATCCATATCGAGCAATATAGTGATATCGAAGCTATGGCACGCTGCATTTTCAATAAAGGCAGTCGGTCAACAATTGCGAAAAATAAGTAACGTGACACATGCTATATCTGTTAATCAGGTTTTGCAATTCATATTTGTAAAGTGGATGGGTAAGCAATAAATGTTTTTGAAGACAACATAATCAAGTTGTCCTTGTTGTCACAACATGTAATGAATGCAAAGCTGATATTGCTAAACCATCAACTACAACAAAAATTACCTCCCAACGGCAACTTGAAATTCAACACACAGATGCATTAGTTCATTAATATGTATGTTGTAATGTTCCTCATAAGTTGAGTTATTCTATGTTGCAACTTAAATATCATAGAATGTAGGGCTACTCATGTCATAAGCTTTTCTATGTCAATTCATATAAACAGTAGGAATTATAATCAATAAAGATTTCATATCTAATTTAATGCATACTGAATACAGAATGTTTGTTGTAATAAATGTATGCTGTAATGTTTTCTGTCAATGGTAATGGAAACATAGTTGTTATAGTAAATGGAATGTGTCATTGATGCCTGTAAAACTCAAACTGAATGTGGCATTAAAATGAAGGAGTAACTCACCTAAAAAACTAGAAATCCTTATGCAGGCACTCAAACTTAATAAACAGAAACTTGCATTGTTGAGGGCATTTGATTTTCAAAATGTTGATAGCAAGAGGTGGTAAAGCACTTTGCTGCACTAAGTGTTACGGGTTACTATTAGTGTCACCATAATTTTGCAATTTATGAGGACCAGTTTGTAAATTTTGATTGTTTATAAAAATAGGAAAAAAAGTCTCATTTCACAACTTATTATTACTCAGCTCATTTAACTATTATTTTCATGTTGACATACATAATAGGCCGTAACCATTCAAATTGCATAGTCTCGTAAGTTCAATTGATAGAGCTAAATGACAAACTTTTTTCTAGTTGCAGATGATGGTACCATGAATTCAAGTAGTGCAGGTCAGCTAGGCCTGTTAGCATCATATTTATATTTTTATTTTATTAAAACTATCATTAGAATAGTGTTTAACATCAGAGCCAATCTGACATCTATAAACCAAATACTGGAATAAGCCTATCATAAGTGGTGTAGATATCATGCTGTAGCAGAAAAAGCTGATCCACATTGTCTACAACAAAGCATAAAATCGTGCAAGAACATAAAATGGCAAAAGATATCACAGGCTGCATTTAATGTTGAGTTATTGCAAGCATTTTGAAGGATGGTTGGACAATAAAGCAAACTTTCTGCACGATAACCAAGTGAAAATTTGCAAAGCAGACTATGCATCACAAAAGTCATTGAGGTTCAGGCTTAAAAATAATATAATATAAGGTAGAGTGTGCATCACAAATGTACACAACTTGTAGCATTGATTTTGATATTGAACTTGTCAAGAACTATGCATCACAAATGTACACAACTTGTAGCATTGATTTTGATATAAGGTAGGCTTAAAAATTTGCAAAGAAGACTATGCATCACAAATGTACACAACTTGTAGCATTGATTTTGATATTGAACTTGTCAAGAACAGAGAATATAATTAATGCTTCATATACTCTTCCTACCTGACAGAATCCAATAAATAGAATTGTATATGGAGCTAATTTAAAATCTCTGGCCCTGAAGTCCAGTTTAAGTAAACCTCGAATCGCTAGGTCCAATTTTCCTCCAACTAAATATCCTTCCAGTGCACTGAAATGTGTATTCACATAGTATACTGAAATGTGTCTTGCTCTTTCTACTGAAATGTGTATTCACATAGTATACTGAAATGCAAAAAAGCGTGCAAAGAAAATAAAATGGAAAATAGTTGACAGGGTGCATTAACTGTTGAGATCATGTTCTTTGACAGGCTGTAGAATAAAGTAATAAGATTTGCACGAAAACCAAGTTATTGCATTGGAAATCCGGTTGTGCATTAAATTGCATCCATACATAGAGTGTGCAGGATGCTTTGATAAACCAGTTGCATTTGAATAGGTTGCTGTCAGCATTGCTAATGTAAGGTATAATGATAAAATATTATTTTTAGTATCTTGGAGGCGGTTGTTTCAATATAATATGCCTAGTACAATCATTATAATTAGTAGTGTCTAATAAGAAAAGTGGTATCATGAGATTCAAGTGATTTCTCAAGCACACTTGAATGGGTATCAACAAAGGTTTTCACTTGAATGTGATTTCTCAAGCACACATGAATGTGTATAAACAAAGGTTCTCATAACCATTTAATTAAATATTAGTTGACTTCTTTGTTCCTATCATAAGTTTTAAACTCACCACATTATATGAAATGTATCAATAATGTCAAAACACACCTTATATCAGAATTATTGACGGTTATATGTATTAAGGACATCTTGCTCTATGGAAATCCTGTTCATGGTGGCAGGAATCTTAAATTTGTTATACTTAACCCAAAGTAAAAGATATGTATCCATAAATTTTGCAGTAGAATTTAATTGGCAAAAAGTAGTGTTAGTTTAGTAGTTTGTTCGGATATGCGGGAAGGTGAGCATTATAAGAATGTTATATTAGTGTATATCAGATAATATTTGTGAATATTATTACTGTTATATTAGACTGATACACAAGAGCGGATTACGGCGATACGCGAGACCTCTTTATTTCCAGCATTACTACTGGAAATGTTAAGGTTCAATGGAATGTTTGACACGCTCTAGGAAACCTATTCTTGAATGAGACGTTAGACATGAGTTGGGCGCCGGTTGTGTTTGGCATTCTTCCGCAACTATTACATAATTTATCTAATTATAAGATCAGAATAAAAGCTGCTGCTGCATTGGCTGTGCCTTTGTCGGTGCATGATTATGATCAATCCTTCTCAGATATTGTGCGATCCATAGAGCATATAGTGGAGAATATAGATCAGGACTCAACTTCAGGCCCTTCAAATTTCAAGTATAGGGTTTCATTACAAGAGCAACTTATTCAAAAAGGATGATACACAACAGCAATTCAAAATAAAAGATACAAAGATTATTAGCAGCAAACTAACAGAAACAGGTTTTCGTGACAGAAAAAATCCAAAGAGAGGAAAATACATAGCCGCAGAAAAAGAGAATTTCATAAAGGGAAGCAATTCGTTCCATAACCAAAAATTCACTTACAGTAAAAAATGCATAATAGTAATAATATTTGTGAATATTATTACTATTATATTATACTGATACCCAAGAAACCAGAAAAAATGCATAACACCGAATCAAAACACGCTGACAAGGAATGATAAGGAACCGACCAGGATAAGGCGATACGCAAGAGCGGATTACTGCCCCCACAACCCCATACAACGCTAAGATGCTCACACTGAACCTGCACTGAAACAGCCAAATTTGCAGCCAATACAATATTCCAAACTTCCTGGTACAGCAAGGATGCTCCTCCAAGCCTGATAGAACGCCTCGAGCTCCATAGTGGATTAAGGAATGCCTCATGATCTACCTGACAAGAAACGATCCAAAACCCACACAGCAGCTAGAACACCACTCTACTTGTGACTGATATACCAATTTTAATTGATTCAATTAAGATGTATTTTTGAAAGAACTTGCAGAAAACAGTATGACATGTTCTTAAGTTGTCTTTGAATTAATATTTAGAATATCTAATAAAAACAAATTATAGAGTTTGTGTGAATTTTTCTCCATTCTCTGTCATTCGAGAAATATTTTATGTATAAACACTTTTAAGTGATCAATGAATTACCGCTTAACTAAATTGTTTACCCAAACACTCCTTATTAATATAAGTGGAAAATGTCTGGATGTTGTTTTTGTTGCACATTGTAGTACTTGAGAATCTTGTATCATCATATCAGGACCGTATACAGAAAATATCAACTTATACTTCTAATTTTAATGCTATGTTTAGGTTGATTTTGATATGGATACTCTCTCAAAACTTGTGACCAAACACATATGCATAATTAATATTGAATTCAGGTATTTCCGGTTAGGACTTTTCTTAACTGTTGTTTTACATTATATTGAGTGCAAAAGCTGCATCACTTGGATGCCATAGCGTGTTAGGCAAAAGTCATCCCTAGATAAAGTAAAATTCAGAAGAAATAAAACTGATAACAATGACAAACAGGTAGGAATAACGCTCAATACCAAACATTCAGAATTAGCATAGATTAAGCAACATAGTCATAGACATACTCAAAAGACAAACTAATAGGAAACCTGATATGAATGAAAAACTCATGGAGTAGCTAGTATTTTTTCAGCAGACCTGGTGCATAGCAATCACAAAACAACATAGAGTACATACTTTAATAAATTAAGCATACATACTTTAATAGATTAAGCTATTATTGTTCTTATCATTACATCCATGTAGAAATACCAGGATTTTAAATAGTACTCAAAATATTGATCACTCCTTCTTGATATGCTTAGCCTTTGTTGTTGATCTTTGCGGAATCAGAACTTCACATTGCAAGATTTCATCCAGCGAATTAGGGACAGCAATCCTCTTAGCAGGAGTGTTGCTAGAGCAAGTGGACAGACTGCAATCACTCTTGGAAGAATTGGCAGGAATGGCTGAGCCTTCATCATTTGAATTGGTTGGCTACAAAATCCATTAGCAATATTAGAGTACATAAAAAATCTATTCAGGTCTCCAACATAAAGACATATATATTTGTACCACTGTGTTTAACCATATAATTGATTCATTATGGAGGTCCCCTCCAAGATTCGTGTCCACTCCCGCAAGTGGTGTCCTTGAAGAATGCTGGTACGAAATGCATATAGTGATATCTTTGATTAGTTGAACTCAATAGTCACATGACATAAAACTTATTTAAGCAATGAAGCCATAACAAAATGCAAAGGCAAATGGGTTGTACCTCATTTGGTTTAAGCAATTCATCTAAGGATTTGTAAAGACCGGGCTCATTAAGTATGGTTACAATTGAGAACTGGCCATATTGTGATTGAAACTTGATTCTAAAAGCTAGTTTTTGGTCCAACAGTTTGTCTAAATGTGTTGGAAAGATCTTCGGATTATCCTCTCCAGCCTAGGCAATACATTAGTTTAGTCGTAGGAACTTAGTTAACAAACAACGCAAATTCAAAAGAAATAGTAAACATGGCATTTGGGAGTACCTCCTTCATGACTTGTCTCAATTGTTTAGCAGTCAAATTAATGAATGGGATACAATCTTTATCCCAAAAAACAAAGCATCCCACGTGGTTATCATACTCGACCTCGATTTCAATCTTGTATCTAACACAATTTCAACAGATCTAGTTATAAAATAGTGAGTTAAAATAAGAACTACAAAGAAAATAGGAAATGAAATGGAATGCCTACTTGGAAACAGGTTCAACATCCCTCACACCACAAGCGCATTCAAATTTTGGTCCATACAACTTGTTTGATGCCTTGCAATCCGGGCACACCTCAAAGAACCATCCAAATTTGGTGGCCTTAAATCGTCTGGTTGTACCAATGGTTGTGGCAAAACAATCCTGGATTGGTACCTTACTATATCAGTGATAATCACAATAGCTCAAGACATAATGTAAACTACAATAAACCTTGCTGAGTTCACAGATTTGTCGAATGGTTTTGACCTCACTTGGGTGTGTCCATTTTTTGTTGCTAGACTGGATAAATAAATCTGTAGTTTGGGTGAGAGAATAAGATGGGGCAGTGGTTGATTTTGTTGATGTTAACCTGTTGCAAAACGTTAACATGGTTTAGAAGAAAGGAAACGAATAGATGTATAAAGTAAAGGAATGTAATCCATAGTGTATATGAAAGTATAATACAGTGATTTGAATGCATGTACTTGGGGATGATCTAAGTTAGCATGAAGCCTTGACCCATTCCAAGCATTTGACAGGCTTGGCAATCCAGATACTGTTTGCCACATATAGAAATGTAGAAACATATAAGAAAGCTTAATACAGATAGCAACATAGTTCCTGACAAACATATGGATTATAGGTCAAACCTTGATTATGCTTACACCAAGCATGTGTTAAAATAAGGATTGTTGGACCAGAAGAGTTTGTGGATACATTATCATTCATGAAATGCTTAGCGTAATCGTCCCATAATGCTACCTCAATGACATTTCCAGCTTCATCACGAAGAGTTATATTGACACATGATTTCTTGCCACCGCCACCCATCTGCGTCTTCACGACATCTTGGAGAACACCTATGACATCTAAAATTGCAACAAATTCATTAGGTTTACATGTGTTTTCTTGAAAATGGAAAACAACCTAAAACATGGTATAAAATATGATACAAAAAGCTCAAATAAAAGTTCACCATATAAGAGATCATTATTGAATTTTCCGGTAAGAAAATCAGCAATAGGCTTAAATTGGAATTGGTGTGTCGGAATATCTGGTAGTGCCATATTTGAAATCGTAGTTCCTCCATTGAATACAAGTTTCAACTTGTTGGGGGCAAACTTTGAAAGCGCCGCCATTAACGACGGGATCTCCATTGTAAAGTGTAACGCCCAAAATATTTAATTATTTATTTAATTGGATATTTATTTAATTGTTGTGAATTATTCGGTTGATTTTGGTGTTGCGGCGAATTAAGTCGTTAAGTCGGAATTTTTAAGTTGGTAAGTCGGAGGAATAATATTAGAAATAATATTAAAGTCGCGGAATAATATTAGTAGTAATATTATCGTAGTTGGAGTGTGTTCGGTTAAGTGGGCTTGGTCTCGTGTCGGAATTAGTAATTTAAGGGGTGTTTGCTTTAGGCCCAATAGATATTATAATTGAGTATTATTATTTTAATAAAACAAATGAAACAAAAGAAATAGAAAGAAAGAAGTTAAGGTCATCAGTTAGTGGAAGTGGAAGAGAAAAGAAGAACGTGAGAGGAGAAGAAGTTGCGAGAGAGAAACCGCTGTCGGTGACGAATTTCTGGAACCCGATCGATCGTCGAGCTGCCTTCAATCCAAGGTAAGGGTGGGTTCGATTATTATAACTGGGTTATGATGATTGATATGTAGGGTTGGGGCTATATGGATTTCTACTATCTGTGTTGAATTTGTGGTGTTGATTCTGATAAACTTACAGTGGCCTTTGGTGAAATCGTGTTGAATATAAATTGTGTATATTTCTGTTGTTGATATTGTGTTGCTTGGGATTTAATAGTTGGTGTATGGTGTGATTGAGTTATTGAATCGAAGCATGTTTTTTCTTAGAAGGTGAAGTAATCTGGGTAGAAAAATATAGCCGAAAAATATAGCAGGTATGAATGAATGAAGGAAATCTGAGACGGGGAAGAAGAAAGGAAAATGGAGGCGGGGGCCTCAAGAGGTGAGGTGGGCGCCTCCTTTTGTTTTTTTGGGTATAGGTTTGAGGCGGGGGCCTCCAATGAAGGGGGTGGGCGCCTCCAATGGTTTTTGGGAAGTGGGGCCTTCACTTTAATTGCCATGCTAAGATTTACATTATCATGTATGCTACCATGTTTTTTTTTAATTAATTGTTTTTAGGAGTTGTTTATTGATGGTGGTCCTTACGGAACTGTTGGGAATGGGGCGAATGGCCACTTGATTCCTACATCGTTCCAGCTTCATGATAGGTAATAAATATTGGCTACTCACTAAGTCAATGTGATAATAAACACTCATTTTAGTAACAGGACTTAGGGTAGTTGAGTATCACCCTGGTTGCATATAAAAGTTACTGCTACTTATTCATGGCTGAGGTAATAGATCAAGATTTATGCATCACTTTTTATTACACTTAAGGATTAGCAAATTGGTTATACGTGTTGAATTAGAGAATTCACCAAATTCATGTGATAATAAATTATGCACTGGTAGTAATAATTAGTAGAGATACAGGATATAATATCAGTAGTAGAATTTCGACAGCAAAATGGAACAATAACAGTAAGCAGAATTTTGACAGAAAATTGGAATTGTAGTGATATGTTGCAGCAGTGGTTTAACTGAATTAATAAATTAATCAGTATCAATCAATAACGGTGAAACAATACTGTTTTAGTCGGTTTAGCCGGTTTAGGCGAAAAAACTAGTTGTCAGGAATTTAACGGAAATTGTCGGGGTAAGTCGGGTAATTTAGTAGGTGGCTTTGGTTGAATTGTTTGGTTGAAACTATGTTGAAAAAGTGGAATTTCAGGTACAGCAGTTGAGTCTTAATGTTGTTCCGGTACACGGACGAATTTTAAGTTGAAGGCGTAATAGCCAAAGTTGATTAAGTTGTTTATGTCGAAAAGTCGCTTTGTTGTTTAAGTTGATTATGTTGTGGAAGTTGTTGAGTTGTTTATGTTGATGTTAAAGTTGTAGGTCGTATGACCAACGTTGATGTATATAAGTTGTAGGCCTATGGCCAAAGTTGAATCGTGTTGAATTAAAGTTGTTATGCGGTTATTATATGTTGTTCGGAGTTGGTTGTCGTTTTATACTGAGTCGTTGCATCATGGTATTTTCATTTTGTCGGAGCGTTGCTCACACCACGTTGGCCTGGATGGCATTGATTAAGTTGGCCTTGATGGCACCACGTTGAAGGCTTATGCCTTGTTGAAATGCCTCGATAACCTGGCATATGTTTAAGTTGGGAGTTTTACTCCGATGGTACCACATGCATGTGCATAGTTGCGTCACATTTTGAGTCGTTGTGAAGTTGCTGTTGTTCTTGATTCGTGGGTGTTGTGAAGTTGTTGTTGTTGTGAAGTTGTTGCTTGTTATAAGTTGTTGTTGCTATGTCTTGTTGCTTGATATAAATTACTAATGTCGTGAGCTGTTGTTATACATGTTGTTCTTACTATAATTTGCATCTTTTATATAAATTGTTGGTATATGTTGTTATTTGCTGTCAATACCAGTTGGAGTTGCTATTAAGTTGTTTATTTCTAGTCATTGCATGAATGTTGTATGAAGCGGTGAAATTTATAGGATTCTAATTTAGCATATTAATTATCATATTTTGTTTATAATATTCGATATCTCACCCCTTCTGTAATGATGTTACCTATTATGGGTAACTGAGCAGGTACTCAAGAATAGCTGCAGAAGTTGAGGTATAATGTGAAGTCTTAGATGCTGTTAGCTCGAGTTGGTCTTGCTCTGATACGTAGCACTCAGGGGGATGAACGATTGTTGTTTATTTGTTGTTATTGTCTTAGTAGTTGAATCTATAAATTGTTGTTATTAAAGAATTATTGTTTCAAAGTTGTTTTGAGTTGGACATTAGGTTATGTCATTACAAGTTGAATTATGTGAAGTCGCTTATTAATAAAAGTTGTTTTGTTTTCAAAAGGATAATTCAGGTTGTTATCAGTTCATCCGAATCAGTGTTATGTATTTGAATTATTTGTGATTAATATGAAGTTGTTTTCTGTTGAAAATGTGACATCCTGTTTATGTTGAAGAATTTTTAAAATGAAAACTCTGATTTTATTACTTATCCGCCGGGTAGAAAAGGGGTGTTACATTAGTGGTATCAGAGCAGGTCGGTCTGTCCGGCCAATGTTGTCTAATGTTGTTTGTCCCTTAGTACTCGACATGTGTGTGAAACACTGTCGGTACTTATTTGTTAGTTTCTAGTTGTTGTCTGCAGGTGTTGGTTTGAAACAAGTGGGGGAGAGACTTGTCTCCCGGACGTGTTGTTAGTATGTAGAAGTTGGTTCAAGGTGATGTTGATTGTAAGAGTGAAAATGTCGTCGAAGCAATGTTGTTGCGAACCGGCGAGAGTATGGACTCATGAATTCGTATCGGTCGAGTTGGAGGTGTGTGTATATTATGGAGGGTGAATTGATTGAGATTAAGGAATTATCCCAAAGGGAATGATAAGTTGGTGGATTAATTCGGTAAGTTGTATATCTTGAGTATAGTTGGATTAAAGTTGAGTGATTTTCGTAGTTGGACGAAAAGGAGGATGTTGGTAGATCTTGGAAGCAAGAGAGGGAATTGGAACTTATGTTCATCAGCCTCAAATTCTGGTTTGTGATTTTGGAGCAGCTGCCAGTAAACGAGGTATAACTTTTGACTCGGGATTCAGATGGAAGCTGTTCTGGACTTTTTGGAAAGCTTACGAAATTCCCTACAGTTTGCATACTAGGTTTGCCTTCAGGAGGTTTGTGAAGAGGGAGAAAGGTGCATTTTATTGCTTGGGTCTGATGCTGATTTTTGGAAAATTCTGCATACGGAAATTCTGGACCAGTCCCGTTGTGTAGCTGATAACTCTTTACTCGTAAGTCGGATTTGAGCGATTCTTGAAGTTCTGAAAGCTACACAAAATTCTCTTCATTTTGGAATATGATTTTGTGATTGGGAGATCTATATTGAAGGAGATACATATGGTTGAAGTTGAGTGACATTTGCTGAAAAAATTTGGAAGGATGAAAACAAGTGTGAAATATTATTAAGAATAAAGTGTTGGTATTTGTAAGATGTGACCGTATCGGAGAATACTTGGAGATGCAACTTATGTTGAATGAGGATGATTAAGACGATGATGTTAAGTAAAGGTAATGTTGAGAGAAATGTGAATGTTGATTTGTGTTGCTAAGAATTTTCACCTTGGTTGAAAGTTGTAATTGGAGCAACCTGAATTTGATCGTTCTCAATGTTGTAGCGATTTCGGTGTTGGGAAAAATATTTAAAGTCGTGTTGTACCATGAACGTGCATAAGAGGATGCGCAATGGATTTTGAACGTTTTTGTATCGTTGACGAAGTTGAAACTAAAGAAACTAAGAGTGGCATTGGTAAGCCTTAGAAAGTTGGCGGAGCATTAGGCTTACGGACTTTGGGCACAAGTTGAAGTACACTATTGGGTTGGGTACTGATGATTTATTTCACCGTTATGGTTGTCGGCGGTCTATTGACAAATTGAGGAACTGATCACCCTTAATCCATTGTTGATAGTAGACGGAGTCATAATTGATGGATAGATGTGTCGTGCCAACTAGTATAGTATGTACGTTGAATTGGTCGAAGTCAAGCCAAGTGCTTGAAGGTTGTTTTGCTGATACAAGTTCATATGTTAGAATATTAGTTGAATTTAAGGATGACAGCACGAAGCTGTGTTTGATTGATGAGTAGTATGGGGACTCACAGTCGAGTTCTAAATAACTTGAGTCGTTGTTTGTGATGAAGCGATTGGCTAGTATGCCTTAAGGTGTATGTATGGAGTATGAAGCGTATCTTCCATATTTGTTGGATGAGTTGGAACTGGTGTTTGTTGCAAATGTTTTGAGCTGTTGTAAAATCAGAGGAAGAACGCGTAGAATATTTGAAGGTTGAGTTATGATTATTAAAAGAAGTTAAATTATAAGTTGATTTGTAAAAGTGGAGTTTTGGTTGGTAAAGATGATTGATCTTGTTGAATTTAAGTGGACTCAGGTGTCAAATGTTGTTGTAATGTTGTTATGCGCCTGAGGTGATTTTGGGAACTATGTTGATAAAAGATAGTAAAGTTGTAATTTATGTGTGGTGTTAATGGGGAAATCCCGAAGAGTTAAGTCGAAAGTTTTGGTATTATGTCGATTTTGATGATTGGAAGTTGGAGGTCAACTGAGTAGAGTTAGTACCTTGAAAGTAATCAGAGTGCGCAATGAACGCGTAGTGTATTGCGGTTGTTCAGACGTGAATTGTACCGATGTTGATATTTGGTTACGTTGATGTTGTGTTTAAGTTGGTATTCTTAAGTTGTTGTGTTCTGGTTCTTAAACCGGTAAATTCTTAAGTTGGTTACTTCTTGTGTTGCGATGTTAGTTGTCAATTGCATCACTTGGGTAATATTCGCGTTGTTGTCGCCGTTGAGGTTAAGAACCGTTGTTCGTGCTATACGTAGAGTTTCCTTGCGAGGACGAGATTTGATTACTCGGAAGAATTAAGTTGTTGGAATAGTCGTGTCAGAATAATGTGTTTCTCGTAAACTTCACGGAGTCTATAATGATGTTATTATGGTTGTTGGTTGATGGGGAGTGGTGCGTATATTCGTGAATTAAGCTGTTAAGTTGACTTTATAATTTTGCTCTCTTTGTCATGATGTTGTTGTTGGTTGCTGTAAGTAAGAAGTAATATTTCATGAATATGACGAAGTTGATTTTGTTGGCTATGTTGATGTCACTATAAGAGTGATACGGCGATATGAAGTAGAGTTGGGGATATTTTGTTGATAATTGACAAACGTTTGTAGATGGGAATGAGATTGTGTATGAGTCTGAGTGTCGAAGATGTTGATAGGATGACGATGTGATGTTGTATATCCAAGCATAAGTGTGTTGTGGTTGTTACTACGGTGAAAGTTGATGTGCCTAGATATTGTTGAAGTGGTTGTTAGTTGTTAATGATTTTGTCGTGAAGATGTTGAATGATTAGCAAGTGAGTTTGGATTTAAATCGTATTGAGTTTTGTTATGTCGGAAAGTAATGATCGAAGTGTTGCAAAATGCGACTTGAGGATCCGGGAGCTGGATGCGGAATTTGCGTTAAGAGTAGTAGTATCGAGGAGATTTTCGAGGACGAAAATATTCTAAGTGGGGGAGAGTTGTAACGCCCAAAATATTTAATTATTTATTTAATTGGATATTTATTTAATTGTTGTGAATTATTCGGTTGATTTTGGTGTTGCGGCGAATTAAGTCGTTAAGTCAGAATTTTTAAGTTGGTAAGTCGGAGGAATAATATTAGAAATAATATTAAAGTCGCAGAATAATATTAGTAGTAATATTATCGTAGTTGGAGTGTGTTCGGTTAAGTGGGCTTGGTCTCGTGTCGGAATTAGTAATTTAAGGGGTGTTTGCTTTAGGCCCAATAGATATTATAATTGAGTATTATTATTTTAATAAAACAAATGAAACAAAAGAAATAGAAAGAAAGAAGTTAAGGTCATCAGTTAATGGAAGTGGAAGAGAAAAGAAGAACGTGAGAGGAGAAGAAGTTGCGAGAGAGAAACCGCTGCCGGTGACGAATTTCCGGAACCCGATCGATCGTCGAGCTGCCTTCAATCCAAGGTAAGGGTGGGTTCGATTATTATAACTGGGTTATGATGATTGATATGTAGGGTTGGGGCTATATGGATTTCTACTATCTGTGTTGAATTTGTGGTGTTGATTCTGATAAACTTACAGTGGCCTTTGGTGAAATCGTGTTGAATATAAATTGTGTATATTTCTGTTGTTGATATTGTGTTGCTTGGGATTTAATAGTTGGTGTATGGTGTGATTGAGTTATTGAATCGAAGCATGTTTTTTCTTAGAAGGTGAAGTAATCTGGGTAGAAAAATATAGCCGAAAAATATAGCAGGTATGAATGAATGAAGGAAATCTGAGACGGGGAAGAAGAAAGGAAAATGGAGGCGGGGGCCTCAAGAGGTGAGGTGGGCGCCTCCTTTTGTTTTTTTGGGTATAGGTTTAAGGCGGGGGCCTCCAATGAAGGGGGTGGGCGCCTCCAATGGTTTTTGGGAAGTGGGGCCTTCACTTTAATTGCCATGCTAAGATTTACATTATCATGTATGCTACCATGTTTTTTTTTAATTAATTATTTTTAGGAGTTGTTTATTGATGGTGGTCCTTACGGAACTGTTGGGAATGGGGCGAATGGCCACTTGATTCCTACATCGTTCCAGCTTCATGATAGGTAATAAATATTGGCTACTCACTAAGTCAATGTGATAATAAACACTCATTTTAGTAACAGGACTTAAGGTAGTTGAGTATCACCCTGGTTGCATATAAAAGTTACTGCTACTTATTCATGGCTGAGGTAATAGATCAAGATTTATGCATCACTTTTTATTACACTTAAGGATTAGCAAATTGGTTATACGTGTTGAATTAGAGAATTCACCAAATTCATGTGATAATCAATTATGCACTGGTAGTAATAATTAGTAGAGATACAGGATATAATATCAGTAGTAGAATTTTGACAGCAAAATGGAACAATAACAGTAAGCAGAATTTTGACAGAAAATTGGAATTGTAGTGATATGTTGCAGCAGTGGTTTAACTGAATTAATAAATTAATCAGTATCAATCAATAACGGTGAAACAATACTGTTTTAGTCGGTTTAGCCGGTTTAGGCGAAAAAACTAGTTGTCCGGAATTTAACGGAAATTGTCGGGGTAAGTCGGGTAATTTAGTAGGTGGCTTTGGTTGAATTTTTTGGTTGAAACTATGTTGAAAAAGTGGAATTCCAGGTACATCAGTTGAGTCTTAATGTTGTTCCGGTACACGGACGAATTTTAAGTTGAAGGCGTAATAGCCAAAGTTGATTAAGTTGTTTATGTCGAAAAGTCGCTTTGTTGTTTAAGTTGATTATGTTGTGGAAGTTGTTGAGTTGTTTATGTTGATGTTAAAGTTGTAGGTCGTATGACCAACGTTGATGTATATAAGTTGTAGGCCTATGGCCAAAGTTGAATCGTGTTGAATTAAAGTTGTTATGCGGTTGTTATATGTTGTTCGGAGTTGGTTGCCGTTTTATACTGAGTCGTTGCATCATGGCATTTGCATTTTGTCGGAGCGTTGCTCACACCACGTTGGCCTGGATGGCATTGATTAAGTTGGCCTTGATGGCACCACGTTGAAGGCTTATGCCTTGTTGAAATGCCTCGATAACCTGGCATATGTTTAAGTTGGGAGTTTTACTCTGATGGTACCACATGCATGTGCATAGTTGCGTCACATTTTGAGTCGTTGTGAAGTTGTTGTTGTTCTTGATTCGTGGGTGTTGTGAAGTTACTGTTGTTGTGAAGTTGTTGCTTGTTATAAGTTGTTGTTGCTATGTCTTGTTGCTTGATATAAATTACTAATGTCGTGAGCTGTTGTTATACATGTTGTTCTTACTATAATTTGCATCTTTTATATAAATTGTTGGTATATGTTGTTATTTGCTGTCAATACCAGTTGGAGTTGCTATTAAGTTGTTTATTTCTAGTCGTTGCATGAATGTTGTATGAAGCGGTGAAATTTATAGGATTCTAATTTAGCATATTAATTATCATATTTTGTTTATAATATTCGATATCTCACTCCTTCTGTAATGATGTTACCTATTATGGGTAACTGAGCAGGTACTCAAGAATAGCTGCAGAAGTTGAGGTATAATGTGAAGTCTTAGATGCTGTTAGCTCGAGTTGGTCTTGCTCTGATACGTAGCACTCAGGGGGATGAACAATTGTTGTTTATTTGTTGTTATTGTCTTAGTAGTTGAATCTATAAATTGTTGTTATTAAAGAATTGTTGTTTCAAAGTTGTTTTGAGTTGGACATGAGGTTATGTCATTACAAGTTGAATTATGTGAAGTCGCTTATTAATAAAAGTTGTTTTGTTTTCAAAAGGATAATTCAGGTTGTTATCAGTTCATCCGAATCAGTGTTATGTATCTGAATTATTTGTGATTAATATGAAGTTGTTTTCTGTTGAAAATGTGACATCCTGTTTATGTTGAAGAATTTTTAAAATGAAAACTCTGATTTTATTACTTATCCGCCGGGTAGAAAAGGGGTGTTACATAAAGACAGTATGTTTCATGTTCCTCTAGTTGTGAATTCCAGTCATTAAACTCTTGGTTCTGAGTTGTCACGTGAATTTGGTCACCCTACAATGAAAAAGGTTGTTTAAAGGAAGACTAAGTAAAAAGCTTAAAACTTGGTGGGAAACTATTACCTTCGAATCTTGTATGACCATTTCGATGTGCTGCAGCCCACTTTTCTCTTTAACAACCCAAAGATCAACAACACGAATAAACATTTTCCACACCTGGTTTCCTTGCACCAAATCCTTTATTAGAATCGGTGGTCTTGACATGATGGTCTACAAATCTGGCCAAATAAGAACATGAAAAGCTTGATTACAAGAGCCAAAATAAGAACAACATGAAAAGACTGAATATAATCATAACACCAAAAACATCATCAACCGAATAAACATGATGAAAATAAGAATAGCTTGAGACAGAACAGGGACATGAAAAATACAAAAAAGAGTAAATCCATTATGAGCGTGAGCATGAACATGAAGCAGACAGGACATGGAGTTGAAAATAAGAAAATGAGTAAATCCATTATGAGCATGAGCATGAACATGAAGCAGACAGAACATGGAGTTGAAAATACGAAAAAGAGTAAATCCATTATGAGCATCAGCATGAACATGAAGCATAAAACAAAATCAAAACTACCAAGAATCTTTGCAGTATATCCTGAATATGAAAACCATTAAAAAATGAAGAAACTATCAAGAACATGAGGCATAACTCGGTGATGAATAACACGAACATGGATTCAAAACATCATAGCCAACGAAAATCACCGAGTTCGAAAATGACATTCGTGCGAACATCGCCGAAAACGAAAATCAACGAAAAGGAAATATCACCGAATACAAAAATCAAATTTTGTAGAGATTGAAGCAAGGAACAGAGCAAACCTTCTTCCTGGCAGGCAAAATGTGAAGGGTTACCAGTGGATGTTGCAAAGGAAGGAGTGATAACAGACTATGATATGCAATGATGAAGTATCCTCTGCACCTAATTGCTTTATACATTATAGCTACTATGTTTGCATGCTCATTTGGTATTGCAAAGGGCGGGGAAATATTGTGTGATTACCAACAAATGATGATTTGCCAGCTGGCAGAATAGAAGATGGAAGATTTGAATTAATTTGATGTTTAGTTAATTACCAAAATGGGTAATTTGTAGTGTTAAATAATTTACAGAAAAGGGCATAATGGGTATAGCATGCAATCAGTTTTTGAAGGGTAGATAGTTGATTTGATTCATAAAAATATTTCATTTGTAAGAGTATTTTTTAAAACTATTATTATTTGAGAATATTAATACAATAATTATATTTTAATTAATACATTTTATTTATTATATTGCAAGTTTATTAAATATTTTATTAATTACAATTGAGATTAATTGGAATACACTGTCGTCAGTGTAAAATTACTCTACACTGTCATTCAATTAGAATTAGTTATTTTGACACATGAGAATAGAAAAACAAGAAAGAAGTGGTTATTAAAATAATTTATTTATAATGTAATTTGTTTTATTTTTAATTTCATAAATATGTGTCAAAATAATTAATTCTAATTGAATGACCGTGTAAAGTAGTTTTACACTGATAATATATTTCAATTAATTTCATTACAATTAATAAAAATATTTTAATTATAACATATTATATTATAATTAAAATCAAATAAATTAATATTTTTTTGATTAAAATATGTTGATGGTTTTTAAAATATATCGATTTTTATTCTTAGTCTCTTTAAAAAATTTCTTCAACCTTTGATCTCTAAATTTTCTTTTATCAATTTTAATCCTTGTTTTTTAACAAAAGCTCACGTTGCATGTTATAACTTTTGTATGGCATATCATTAATAAAATCATAAAATATCAATATTTTAATCATTTAATTATTTAATCATTAATTTACCTATAATTTTAAAATTACATATTAAATAAGTAAATTAAAAATTAAATAGTAAAATTATTAAGATAATAATATTTTAAAGATTTAATGAGATATGTCGTCTAAAATAATTATTCAAAGCATAAAAATAAAAAATTAAATTAAATTTTAAAAAAAAAACATTGACCAAAAACAAAACAATGACTAAATTGGTAACTGAAATTTTAGAGAATAAAGCTTGATGAAAATTTTTTAATACTTAAACTAAAAATTTAGGATTAAAAACATATTTAATTTTTGTACAATCGACTGATCGAGTAGAAGTTAAATGTTACTTTTCGTGTTATATCCACTTTGACCATTGTAATTAAAAAATTTTACTATTGTAATTATAAGATTAAGAATAATAAGTTTTGTTTTAATTTAGATGTGGAATAAGTAAAGTTTAGGTTGTAACGCAATGCAGATAAATTTGATTTAGTTTGTTAAATATAAACCATAAACTGAACTAAATTGTGTGGTTTTGTTAAAAGATTCTCAAATACAGATTTTACAGTTTTGATTTGGTTTAATTTGTTTTATAGTTTTCTATTAGATCGGTTTGATTTTGAACACCACTACAAAATAAGCCAAGCCTAGCTGACTCAAACTTCATAGCATATTTCAATAACTTATGGAGACCCAAATTAATAACTTTTTGGCATAATCAATTGTGTATTGCATGTCGTGATCACTAATTTTATGGAAACTCAAATATGTTTTTGTACCGTCTGAATATTTGAAATTTGGATGCATCAATTATAGTGAACATTTTCATCAGAAAGACACCCCGTTGAAGTAAAAAGTGTTCGGATTTTAATCTCAGAACTCACCCTTAAAACAATATTACTGGTGCGTTTTGGTTGAATGTGTTAAACATAGGGGTGACTTTAGATTTCATAATCCAGACACACCCCTAAACTGAATTGTATGCATTGTTAGAGTCTTTATTTAAAAACAATTGGGTGAATCTGAATTTCGAAATTCGGACAAACTCCTAGTTCATATTATCTGATTGTGTATACATTATTCACACAATAAATAATACACATATTTTTCAAAAAAAAATAAATCACACATTTTTCAAACATAACTAAGATCAAATTTTCATAACTCATCTTGAAATCATACATTAGTCATTCAAAAAATACAACTAACCATACAAATTTTCAAATTGTTTACAAAATACAAATAAAAATACAACTACTATTGTATATATCTAATTCTCATGTTCCTCCTCGCCCTCATATAGTGCAATGCATGTCTTGCCTATGCTAAGATTTTCTGTAGAGTGACTCTCTTAGGAGTGTATTCCTGAAACTATCCTCTAGATATGACACTTATCCCAATAGCAATACAGTGACATTTCGACAATACATCAATGGCATGGTCCGCCCTTCTCATGTTCATCTTCTAGTAACTCCTGATAAGTTGGCACATGGGAATCTCCTCTTGGCTCAATTGTCATGTAAAAATGGGACACTCTATAAGAGGAACATGCGATGGGCGAACCATGTCGTGGGTGTATTGTCGATATCGTATATTGTACTTCATGGATGAGGATCTGACACATTGCATACATCATCTTGCACTAGATGCCCACAGTATTTCGTAAATATTGCATCGACATCTCTAAGAAAGATAATGGTATAAGCAACAATTGTGGGGTCCCTAGATATACCTTGCAAATACCTAAACTACTGCATACTCGCTCAGGTGGATGCGAGTACATAAGTTGATACCAATAAGACAGCCATTTGGAGTACCTGGATATCACCTCCAACGACCGTGTGTGATAGTGTTTACCGTACGGTTTGAAACATATATCATCTGCCAATAAGAGATCAAGAGCAAGACTATACGGCGCAGTCGACAGATTACCCTAAGGGAAAAAGTCTAGCACTAACGTGGAAAATCCTCAGAGTAGTCGTCAACACACTCCCAATAGACGATTCTTGGAAAATCCTGGAGTATCCATGCTTTCAAATGGTACATATGAACTATCAGTAAGTGTGTAGCACAATATTGTAAAGTTAATATCAGTAAGGGTTTAAGTAAATTACATAAAATAGACAGTTGTTTCTTATAATTTGTCTAATCTTTCATAAATTACTTTCATCTAACTTGGAGTAGAGATAAATCAAACAATATGCCCCTAATTGTACTTGTGAATTCTCTCAAAGTCCGTGAAGTATTTAATGTAGACAACGTCAACACATGGTGCATTTTTGTCTGTAATAATGCCAGTCCCAACCAAGATCAGGGAAGTATATCCTCAATGCACATACTCTATAATAGGAAACATATGTCTCATCACCCACAGTCGCGTTCAGGTGGTTAATACAACTTTTTGATAGGATGGGGAATATAGCATGACATCCCATGATGTCTTCTATCTCCCCTTAAGCTTTACTCAAATCAACCCTCGAATTGTGTCACCATCAGATTAAGGGCCTCAGATCTACTAACTCTAGAGTTATTCAACAATCTTCTTGTGATTGAAAGATGTAGAAGGCATGATACATCATCAAGGGTGATAGTCATGTCATCAATCATAAGATGAAATAACAATGTCTCTGCGTGTTATGTCTCAACAAAATAAAGACAATAGACCATAGTCAATATAACCATATCCAATCCTACTGAATTCCTTCAGCCCAAATAGTCCAAAACTTCCTAAAATCATGGTTCATCTTTGATATCTTCCTACCATAGTTTATACACTTAAACGTGTCATAGTTCTGCAAAAATAAATACATCAATGTCAGACAGCTCAATTAGTATAAAACAAATGTTTAAAAGAGTAATAAAATATTGATGTTAGCTCTCCCTCCCACACGTGAACTACAACATGGTGTGCATATAAAGGAAGTAGTGAAGTGTCTTTGGAGCCTCCCATAAAACTAGAAGATATGGAAGCATCAGGTCCGACTACAAGATATGGATCATGCCCATGTACATCAGCATGAATGGGAGCAACAGTTTGTTCATCTTGAGTCGGAGATACACTACACCGAGAAGACGACCCCTTAGCAGTATGCAATGATTCTCTATCTACGAGTTGCGAGAGTCTAGCTTTCTCCCTGCACACTGAAGCATATTGAGCCAGTCGACCATGTATGTATCTTTGTTCAACAACCATTTTTACTATAATCAAACAAGAAAAAACATATCAAAATCAAAGAAGCGGAAACAATGTATCAACAAACAATTTAAAAATTGAATGAAAAACAAGAAAATTTGGATTATTTTTATCCATACAAAGGATCCTGATTTCAAAATTCGAACTAAAATGCACCATAGCATAATGCATTCATGCACATACCCTAACCTTTCAATCTCTCAAATTCACACAAAAGTCATATTAAGAACGAATAAACTGTACATTTCTATTGAATGTGTCATAATGTAGCATAATTATAACCTATTAGGAAATTGCATGCATCACAAATAAATAAATAAACAAAAAAACCAAGGATATGAGAAACTTACCAAATGTAAGAGATGTTTGTGCTTAGCTTGAATAGGAAGGAGTAGAAGTTGATGAAGATTCTAGGTTTGAACGTACACAGGAAGAATTTGAGAAAAATATTGGAACAATGTGAGAGATGAGACCTATGCTTCTGCTACGCTAATTTTTGTTTTATTTCAAATGGAATGGGAAAAAAAAGGAAAAGACAAGGCGCAAGTACTTAAATGAAAGCACTTGGATTTTGAAATTTGTAAGTTTAATCCGAAGTTTTAAATCCAGACATTTCTTTTACTTTGGTTTGGTTGTGGTTCTGAGGTTGAGTTTGTTGTGGTGTGTTGGAGTGCGTCAGAATTCTAAAATCTGTACATTTTTTCTCCCAAATTCTAAAATTCAAATTTTAAAGGTATTTTAGAAATTTGGCGAAGGTGTGAGTTTTTTTTAATAAGGTAATATATTAAAAAGGAAAAGAGAGCACAAAAAAAAGAGGGGGGACTATACCAAAACCCTTTCAAGAAGGAACAAACCTAAAGAAGGACAAATCAAGCATATTCTTTACAAAATCTGTTCTAATAAACAAAGGTATAAAGGAAAAATGGGAAGTATCAGTTAATGATAAACCTAAATTAGCAAGAGCATTTGCATAGCTATTCCCTTCTCTAAAAACGTGAGAAATAACAAAGTTCCACTTAGAAACTAAATTAATACAATTAATCCATCTAGTCCTAATCGACCAAGGCACACAATACAGAGGATTAAAAGCTTTAACCACCGCCGCCTAGTTTGTTTCCAACCAAAATCTTCTCATTAGCGAATTCAATTTCTAGCATATCACCCGAGAATTCGGCAATGAGAGAAATTGAGACACCTAAAAATGAGGCATAAGCACCCAAAAGAGAACCGCCATGGTCTTTAGCAATGCCCCCACAGGGCGAGATTCTCGAAGGGGGTGTGGAGGCACCATCATAATTCAACTTTATCCACCCCCTTGGGGGGGGGGCTGCCAGAAGACCTCCACAATATTCGGAGCACGCGGGGGCCGGATTGTAACCTTAAACCTCTTAAGAATCCCAAAATCATTCAAACAAAGATGAGAGCCAACCGAAATGGCATTACCCGCAGTAGAAACAGTAGCCATAATAAAAGAAATAGAAGAAGAAATTGAAGTAAAACATAGAGTGTAGTGATCAGTCTCCTAATAGAATTGTTGCAAAAAATCCTTATGAATTCACTTTCTCATTAAAACTTTGGATTTTATTGAACTAGTCGGATACTCATGTGTTCGCACGAGTACTGGTGTGGTATGTGTAATTGATACGAAAAGATAAAAAAGAAAGGAAAAAAGTTGAAATGAAATAAAATAAAAATAAATAAAATAACATATTAGGAAGAAAATAATATAAAAAGTGTGTTATAGAAAAAGATGGAGAGTAAAATAAAAATGGTTGGAAAAAATTGAATAAAAATGGTTATAATAGTATGTAGTAATATAAAATATAAAAATAGTAGAAGAATATAAAAGAAAAATGAAAAAAATAAAATAGAAAAAGAAATGAAATGAGTTGGAGAAGGAAGGAATGTTAGGGTTTAAATGAGAAAAAATTGGGCCATTTAGAATTGTGTTTAAAGTGGGCCTGGTGCGACATTAAGGATATGTGTGTAATAGTTGAAAAAAGAAGAGAATAAGTCAGTTTGTAGATCAAACGTTTTGCTTCAACTATAAATTGAGTTCTGAAACATCATTCTTAAAGTCAGAAACTTGCACTCTTCCTTCTCCCATTGAAGGTGTGTTATTCGCATCGAAAAGCAGGAAATGGCATCTTTGAAAAATGGTGGAGACAAAATTGGGTATGAAATGTGTTATAATCGTGTTGTAATATGAGTTATAATGGTTTTTCGCTGATGAATTTGTTTTGCTTAAATGTGTTGCATGTAGAGTTTCAAACTTTTTGTGTGGTTCTGATAGATTTTATTACATTGTCTGTTTTGTTCTAGAGCTTCAGGGGGAAATCTAGAGATCCAGTGGATCAGAAAAATGCTAGATGAAATGCATGCGGAGGCCAAAGGAAAAGCAGATATGGGTTCATCAAAGAAGGTGTTACATATTTCTCAAAAGAATGACACAACTAAGGAAACGGCTCAAGTCGAAAACTCAATGTCAACTGAAAATAACAGGTAATATATTGAAGTCCATGTTAAAGTTGATGTTGCTTTATAAACTTGTAGTAACAGATGGAAAATAATGTATTATGGCTCTTTACGTTGTAGTTGGGAAGAGATCTCTGGAAATGGCGTATCTGATAGTGAGATTCAAGAAATGATCAAGATCCATGAAAAGGTTATAGCAGCATTAGATTCACCAAACTTGGATATTCACACCAATCCGTCAGACGATGATGAAGACTCGGAAAAGGAGGAGGAGTATTCATGGTAAAGGGTTGTTAGTTTCGGATACAAAGTGAGAAAAATGTTTTGGTATGTTGGTGTATTAGATAATGTTGTTTGGTGTTCTGACATACATCTTATTTGCTAATAAGTATATCTGAATGTATAATTTATTTGATGTAGCATTTTCCTAGTTATGTGACAAAGAACTATCTGTGGTGGAACCAGAAGGCAATCGAGATTATTGACTGTGATAACAGAGATAGGTATTACAGAGAAGTTCATTGTGCGAAGAGAAAGAATAAAGTGGTCAAACTGGAGAAATTCATTGACAAAGGTTGGTACAACTACGCAAAGAAGAGGCTCCGTAGAGGAGACAAGGTGGGTTTTATGATTCGTAGTCCTTCAAACTGTCCATTTGTGTATATTCTCAAGAGTGGAAGATATGGTGTTTGTGGTTGTTGTGAAGACAATGGAAGTTATTTTAAAGTTATGTCGGATTATGATGATTGTGGTTGTCGGAGTAGAAAGTTTGGATGAAAATATTAACAACAATCGGCATAATGTTTTGATGTTGTTTGTTATAATATATTTTGATGGTTTGTGTTTTGTAAGCTAAGTGTAAGCAGTATTAACTTAAGGGAAGTAGCATTATATTTTGATGGTTTTTATGTAATGAAGTAGCAGTAAAGTTTAGGTTGTTTTTAAGTAATGTTGATGTCAAAGGTGTAAGGAATGGTATGGCTAAACTACTTGATGTAATGAACCAATGTTGATCTTTAAGAATGTTGTAGTTATTTAAATTATGAAGTTGTTGATAAATTTTCATTTTGTTATGTTTGTGTGTAGTTTAGTAAGATGTAACTGGTATAGTATTTAGTTTTGTATTGTTTATGAAGTTGTTAGTAAATACTCAGTTTGGTAATTGTTGGTGTGCATATTTGTTTTATTTGTGTGAAGTTTTTTTGGTAAGATTGATGCATGAAAACAAAATGCAGGAACATAATGTTAAGTAAAAACCATGTAATGTATTCCCGTGTAATTTGAATGTTATTTAGTATCAACACCGGGTTATGAATATGCAGGTAATTTGAAAATTTTGTATTACTAATATTAAGCAATGGTGGTGTAAAATCATTTTTAAAAAACGAAAATGCAGGTCCAATAGATTATGTTAAAACCATGTCATGTATTGCCATGACATTTTGTTTATTTGAATTTCAAATGGTGGAGCCAATATGGAAACATATCGATAAAGGAAGAAATGGTTTGAATTGGTAAAAAAAATGTTTGTTAGAATGCCATACATACATCTATTACACTATAAGCAGTTATGCATAGCATGCCATCATATATTAACGTTACCATAAACAAAATTGAATTTGATTTTAAGTGTTAAGTTTTGGTTTTCATTCAAGGTGATCCACAACAGATGGATTTAAGAGATTGGAAATTAAATTTTGGTTTCATCCATAAATGGCATAAGATGTAATTGAGAGATTGGAAACTAAATGTAAAGTTTCTTCAATTACATTTCAAATAGGAAAAATCAGTACATGTGAATTACAAAATTTGTTGCGCATACAACCATTCAGCAACACCCTACATGGCCAATCAGTTATACATACAGCCTATAACGCCCCAGTTTTGTTATATTTATTTAATAGAGTAGATTTAATTGGTTTTGGTTTGTATTATTTTATTATTGACTTTTATTTGACAATATATCATTTTTCATCACTGTTTATGTTTTATCGCGTTTTGATAGCGTTTGCGGGATATTTGAGCGTAGGGGTATTTTGGCCATTTTGCGTGGTTAGATATTTTTATAAATAGAAATAGAAAGAGAGAAATAGAAAGAAAAGAAAAAAGAAAGGAAAGAAAGAGAAGGGAAGGAAAGGAAGAGGAGAGAAAAGAGGAGAAGAGGAAAATCTTCAATACTCCGTTTCGAGCGCGATTAATCGGGTAAGGGTGAGAAGTTTCGATTATATCATGCTTGTATATGTATATGTATGTTTTGTTTGAATGTTTGGGTGAAAAATATATGTTTTCTATTTGGTTGAATTTGTGAGCAATTGATAGAAATCGATGTTTTCACGGTTAGAATGCGAAATAGTTCGCGTAGAATAGTCGGGAAATGATAGGATTTAGTCGGGATTACTTGTCGGTGTGATTGGGGGGTTTATGGACAAGTTTAGAGGGATTTTGTGTCATAAAAATGGGGTTTTTCTGCTGTTTCGCGATGGTTAACCGGTTAACCAAATGCGTTAACCGATTAACACTGTAAGTTTCAGAAAAATATTATTTTCAAAAATTCATAACTTTTGAACCGTAAGTCCGTTTTGACCCCCGTTCGAAGCGTTGGAAAGCTTATAAAATATTCTTTCTATTAAAAATGGTTTGTAGGGTAAAATATGATTTAATTAATTTGTGTTTTTGAAAAATAGTCGGGTTGTCGGGTTTTTATTGCGTTAAATGCGTGCGGTTGGTGTTTTACTATGTGTTGTGCTATTGTTATGTAACGTGGAGCTTTTATGTGGTTTATATGATGTTGAGGCATGTGATAATGATGTTGTTGTATGGTAAAATACATTGTTTGATTGAATATCAATGTATGTTGTTATGATGTATTGTGGGTAGCCTTTGTGGTGTGAACCCCTTGTGGAAGTAATTGTGATTGTATGATTGTTGTGGTTTGTGGTTTGTGATGAAATGCATTACTTATGTGAAATTCAATGTATGTTGTGTGGTGGCCTTAGGGCAAGTAAATGCATTGTTTGAATTGGTTTCCAATGCATGAATAATGATGATGAGATAATTCATATTGTTGAATTGTGAATGTATGGAATTGATGAGTTGAAATATATGCATGATTATGGTTGCATATATGTGTGCATTTGAATGTCATGAGTCATTGTATGCCAAGCATCATGATATGCATTCTTGTGACGTCCTGAGTGACGAATTGGTTCCAGAGGGAATCTGCTATAACATCGTGAGCCTTAAAAATAAGAGGTATGAATCGCCTTAAAAATAAGAGGACCGAAAGCGATGGTTATAGACGATCGTGTGCCCATGTGGGGTGTGAGCGATCGGATCGTGAGCCTTAAAAATAAGAGGTATGAATCGCCTTAAAAATAAGAGGACCGAAAGCGATCCATAAACGTCGTGAGCCTTATACAAAGAGGGCCGAAAGCGACGGGGAACATCGTATACCCGACGGGGAGTTACAGTGATGTAACGAGCGATGGTTCCAGCAGAGTTCCTGAGTGAACTAGTATTGAGAAATGTTGGAAGTCGGTACCGCATGGCATTTGCATAGAGTCGTTGTATCGGTCTCTGTGCATTTGCATAAATCATGGATTGATTATGTGTGAGAATTGTGAATGGATGCATTATGTGTGGAAAATCATGATTTGATTGATTATGTGTGAGAATTGTGAATGGATGCATTATGTGTGGAAAATCATGATTTGATTCATTATGTGTGGGAATTGTGCATTGAGTTGTTATGTGTTGAGATTGTGATAGCATTGGTAATTTGATGTGCATATGTGATAAATGCATTGGTTGTGGATAATATGTATTATGCGTAGACATATGCTATGTGATGTGTGATGTGTTTCTAAATGTTATGACTTGGTATGCCTTATCTACAAATACGTGAGTATATTGGATACTTGATATATGCTATATTGTTGGATTAATAGATATATGTTACGTATATGTGGTATGTTATATGTAATAGTATGTGGTGGTTGTGGTGAGAATAGCTATGCATGTGAATTGTTATGTATTTGCATATTATTATGCAATCTTGATTTTAGTTGTTATTTCTCACCCTTCTGCTGTTTTATAATGCTCTATGAGGCATTGCAGATTAGAGTTGCTGGAGGTCTTTTTGTGAAGATTATCCCTCCGTTCTGTTGTCGGTCTTGGTGTCTGCTCTGATACGTAGCACGGGAGTCGGGGAACGATTATATATATATATATATATACATTTGTTGAATGTATTTTGTAGCACCTTTGTATATATAGTTGATGTTCTAAAATGATTTATTTTGTAAAACAAGTCGGTTATGGATCTTTCCGCTTTATTCCATAATTAACCTTTCCCTTTAGATGGAAAAAGTTTCCCGTTAATGATTTTCTCTATTATGTGTTATGTATCAAATAATTGAGCAGGGATTGTGTTTTCTTACTTTAAAATGTGGCATCTTTGTTTCTGTCGGAAAAATAAATTTTTAGTTACTCTGATTTATTTATGTATTATTTATTCGCGATGGGAATTGGGGTGTTACATTAGTGGTATCAGAGCAGGTCGGTCCATCCGGCCAAGTGGTTGAGTCAGTTGGTGTGACAGTTGAACACTGTCATTGTTGTTTGTCCCTTAGTACATGATATGTGTGGGAAGCACTGTCAGTACTTTCTGGTTTTCTAGTCTTTTGTCTTCAGGATTGAGAATTAGATAAGTGGGGGAGGAGTTGGTGCTTGTAACGCCCGTTTATTTAATTAAGTATTTAATTAAATATAATTGTAGTATGTTGTGTTGATTCGCGTTGATTTGAGTATTTGTGTCGATTTAAGTTGATTCCGGAATATCGGAATATTATGTTGATGTTTCTAAGTTGGTTCGAGTTGAATTGATTTAATAAGTTGATTTAAGTTGTGGAGATAATATTGAATATTTTTCGTCTATGGTTAAATATGTTGATTTGGTGGTTTGGACGATTTACTTGATAGTCGATAATTAGTCGATTTAGTCGAGAGGAATAATATTAGAATTAATATTATAGAATTATAAGAGAGCGTTTAATTAAGTGGGCTTAAGTGTTGTGTTGGAAGTAGTAGAATAAGGGGTAAGAAGCATAAGCCCAATAGATATTAGAAATTATAATATTAGGTTTATTAATTAATAGAAATAAAATAAAAAGAAAAGTGGAGGAGGCAGTAAAGGAAGTTAGAGAAAAATAGGAAAAAGGACGTGGAAGTTACGGAGAAAAGTTGAACGAGGGTTTGGAGGCACCAAAGTTGGAGAAAGAGGGATACGGGAGAATTGTCGTCGGAGCCAAGTCGGAAAAGTCGATCGGAAATTCAAGCGGCCAACAATTTAAGGTAAGGGTGGAGTTCGAATTTTATAACCGGGAATAAGATGATTAATACGTGAGATTGGGATTTGTATGATTTTTCTATTATGATTGTGTTGATTTTATTGTTGAATTTGTTCTGGTATTATGTGTTGACCCGTATTAAGGGATTATTCTTGTTTCTGTGAAATTTGATGTTCTGAGGTTTTAGTGTTTGATTTGATGAACTGGTAGTGTAAGAAATTCTGGGTTGAACACCGTAAAAATTGAAAGAAGTTAATACTGTTGCGTTTAGAAAAAAAAAAGGGAACATTGCGGGTGGCGCAGGCCACATATGGTGGGTGGCGCAGGCCACCTTGAATCATCAAGGAAAGTGGCGCAAGCCACATATACTTATGGTGCCGCAGGCCACCCTATAGTTTAAAACATGTGAAGCCACTGTGTCTTTAATAATTTGTTTTGTTTCTAGTGACAGTGGGTTAATTAACTAAGCACATATACTATTAAACCATATATTATTAAATTAGGAATAGTATATAGCAGAAAACATTATAGTCACTATTAATTATGTGTAGGAGAAATTTAATAAGTTTTATAACAGGATTTTGACAGAAAATTGAGATAAATAATAGTTGTTCAGAATAATGAAAATATACTAATAAACGGAAAATAATATAGCCTAATTCATGTTGAGAGCCACCATAATTCATGTTGAGAGCCACCTGATCGTGTGGGGGCCACCTGGTTTTTGTTTTGTCTGTTTTAAAGGAAAATCCATATTTTAATATTTTAGGTGTTAGATATGGTTTTGACTAATTAAAATACATAGTTAGATTAATTAGTAGATGATTTTTATGCTGATGAAGGGAAATACATGGTAGCAACTCAGGACTATCAGTAGTGTTGATTCTAGCAGAAAAATAAATTCTTAGCAGGATGGTATTTTGACAGAATTGTGATAACAGTGTTAATTTGGTGACAGAAAAATGTTGGAATCAGTAAAATAGAATTTAACAGGAATAGTAGGAAATTATTGGTAGCAGTAATAGTAGTAAAAACAGTACCGATTTAGTCGACCGGGTGAAATTACGCGGAAAAATGAGTTGCTCGGAATTCAACGAAAATTGTCAAGGTAGTTAGTAATAATTAGTAGGTGATTTTGGTCGGTTTATTTTGTTGAATTCGTGTTGTATGTGTGGATTTCTTGTACAGTTGCTTATGTGGTTTTGTCCCGGTTTGTGGGCATTTTTAAGTTGTAGGTCGAAGGACCAATGTTGATGTTAAAGTTGTAGGTCGTATGACCAACGTTGATGTATATAAGTTGTAGGCCTATGGCCAAAGTTGAACCGTGTTGAATTAAAGTTGCTATGTGGTTTGTTATATGTTGTTCGGAGTTGGTTGTTGTTTGTGTTGAGTCGTTGCATCATGGCATAGCATTATTAAGTTGGCCTGGATTGGCAATTTTTAAGTTGGAGCTGATGCTCACCATGTTGGCCTGGATTGGCAAAATTACTAAGTTGAAGGCTTATGCCTTGCAGATACCTCGATAACCTGGTATATTTTAAGTTGGGAGTTTTGCTCCAATGGTACCACATGCATATGCATAGTCGAGTCGCATCCTGTGTCGTATTATTTATGTTGTTTGTATTGATTGTGTTTGTTGAAGCTGAGTAAGTTGTTCATGTTGCTTAAGTTGATAAAGTTGTTTGCGTTGTTTAAGTTGATGAAGTCGATTATGTTGATATTGAAGAAGTTGAATATGTTGGGTATATTTGTTGAAGTTGATGAAGGTGTTTACGTTGATTTCAGAGTTGAAGTTGGTCATGTGATTAGGTTGATTGTAGTGATCATGTTGTAAATGTTGATATGTGTAATAAGTCGATAAAGTATGTTGATAGATTGTGGATTATTGTTAAAGTTGTGGTTGTCGTTGTTAAGTTGTGATGAATTGAAGTTGTATATTATAAGTTGTTATGTTAATGTGTTGGTTGATTTAAGTTGTTGTTGTTACTAATTTGTATTGATTTGAGTTGTTTGTTGGTTGTTGTATAATTTGCCGTGTAAAGTGGTGAAATTTGTATGATTCTAATCTAATATACTGTTTATCATACACTCGTTTATGTTGGTTGATATCGCACCCCTTCTGTTTGAATGTTATCCCTATGTTGGTAACGTGCAGGTTAGCAGAGATGAAGGTCGTTTATCTTCATTAGTTGAGTCGGTGATGTCGCTCTGATACGTAACACTCGGGGGGATGAACGCTTAGTTGCTCTGTTGTTGTTTTAAGTTATTTACATGAAAATATGTTGTTACTAAGTTGTTTAAGTTGAAGAAATGGTATATCATGTATAGTTGAATATTTGAGAATCCGCTGCGTAGTTGTGAAAATTGGTTTGGTTTCCAAGAATGAATAAAAGTTGTTATTATAGTTTCATCTGAATTAAAAGTGTTATGTATCGATGTACTATTTGATTTAAATGAATAAGTTTTTAAAGTTGTAAAATGTGGCATCCTATTTGTGTACTTGTTGATTGAATTTTACTACTCTGATTTTCAATATAATTGCCGAGTAGAAATGGGGTGTTACATTAGTGGTATCAGAGCAGGTCGGTCCGGCCGGCCAATGTTGTCTAATGTCGTTTATTCCTTAATACTCGACATGTGTGGGAAACACTGTCGGTGCTTATTTGTTAGTTTCTAGTCGTTGTCTGCAGGTGTTGGTTTGGATTAAGTGGGGGAGAAGCTTGTCTCCCGGACGTGTTGTTGGTATGTAGAAGTTGGTTCAAGGTGATGTTGACTGCAAGAGTGCAAATGTTGTTGAAGCGATGTTGTGCGGACCGGCGAGAGTTTAGACTCTTGAATTCGTATCGGTCGATATTGAGAAGTGTGTGGAATATGGATGAGGAATTGATTGAGAATAAGGAAGTATTCCAATGGAAATGATAAGTGGATGGATCAAGTCGGTAGATTAATATGCCTTAAGTATACTCGGATTAAAGTCGAGTAATTTTAGAGTTGGATGAAAAGAAAGGATTGTTGGTAGATTTTGGAGGAAGCGGGAGAGAGATGGGACTTATGTTCATCAATCTCAAATTCTGATTTTTGCAATTTTGGAGCAGCTATCAGTAAAAGAGGCATAACGTTTTACTCGTGATTCCGATTGAAGCGGTTCTGGACTTTTTGGAAAGCTTACGAAATTCCCTACAGTTTGTATATACGATAGGTCTTCAGGAAGTTTGTGAAGAGGGAGAAAAGTGTGTTTTAATATTTGGGTCTGATGCTGATTTTTGGAAAATTCTGCATATGGAAATTCTAAACCAGTCCCGTTGTAAGGATGATAACTTTTTACTCGTAACTCGGATTCAAGCGATTCTTGAAGTTCTGGAATCTTTACGAAATTCTCTTCATGTTAGAATATGATTTTGTGATTGAGAGGTCTGTATCAAAAGAGATATATGTGGTTGAAGTTGAGCGACTACTGCTGAAAAATTTGGAAAGATGAAGCCGAGTGTGAAATTTTGATAAGAATAATATGTTGGTAATTATAAGGATGTGACGGTATCTGAGAAAGCATCGAGATGCAATTTATGTTGAATAAGGAGAAATAAGTGATGATGTCGTGTGATAGTAATGTTAAGAAAAAGACGGATGGTTGATTTGCAACGTTAAAAATTTTAACTTGGATAAGAGTTGTAATTGGAGCGAGCCGAGTTGGATAGCACTTGAAGTAGTAGCGATTTCGGTGTTGGAGAGATATTTAATAATTGTGGTTCCACGAGCATGTATAAGAGATTTTGTATTGGATTTTGGACGTTTTTGTATAACTGACAAAGTTGAAATTAAGGAAACTAAGAAGACGTTGATAAGCCCCGGAGAGTTGGCGGAGCATTGGGCTTACGGACTTTGGGCACAAGTTGTAGTACGCTATTGTGTTGGGTAATGATGATTTATGCCACTGTTATGGTTGCCGGCTGTCTATTGACAAATTGAGGAACTGATCACCCTTAATCTCTTGTTGATAGTAGACGGAATCATAATTGAGGGATAGATGTGTCGTGCCAACTAGTATAGTACGTACGTTGAATTGGTTGAAGTCAAGCCAAGTGCTTGTGGATTGTTTATTTTGTCGATGTAAATTCATATACGAGCATATTAGTTGAATTTAAGGATGATGGCATGAGGTTGCAATTTAATTGATGAGTAGTATGGAAATTCGCAGTTGAGTTCTAGGTAATTTGAGAATTGAGTTGCAAGTAGAAAAAGAAGAAGTGAAGTTATAAGTTGAATTGTAAAAGTGGAACTTTTGGTCGGTAAAGATGAGTTACTTGGTTGTGTTAATTCAGATAAGAATTTATGAAGGATTGTGTCAGTATGAGTAAAAGTCGATAATTTGGTTTGTTGGATTAGTTGGAAAGGAAAAGATGATTTATCTGGTTGAAGTTAATTGTACACAGGTACCCTATGTTGTTGTAATGATGTTGCGTGTTTAATATGATTTTTGAGGAACGTGTAAATAGGAGATGATAAAGTTGTAGTTATGTTTTGTGATAATTGGGAAGTAGTCGCCGTTGTAATTATGTTGAACGTTCAGAGGTGTTGTCTTCTGGATCTATGTTTGAAGTATTCGGTAACTACGAGAGTGTAGAATACCTGTTGGAACGAAAGTCCAAAGAATTAAGTCGAAAGTCGTTGTTATGTCGGTTTGGTGAATAGAAGTTGGAGTTAAACTGAGTAGTCTTGATACTTTGCAAGTAATCAGAGTGCGCAGCGAACGCGTGGCATGGTGTCGTTGTTCATGTGTGAGTGACAACGATGTTGGTAGTTTGGTTTTATTGATGTCGTGTTTAAGTTGTGTGTTCTTATGTTGTTGCGTTCTAGTTCTAAAACCGGCGAATTCTTAAGTTGGTTACTCTTTATGTTGTGATGTTGAGTTGTCAAGTGTGTTGCATGAGTAGTATTCGGGTTGTTTTCACCGTTGATGTTATGAATTTTTTTGTATTATACGTGGGTTGCCTTCGGAAATGAGAGTTGATTAGTCGGATGGAATGAGTAGTTGGAGTAGTGGAATCGGATAAATTTTCGAGGACGAAAATGTTCTAAGTGGGGGAGAGTTGTAACGCCCGTTTATTTAATTAAGTATTTAATTAAATATAATTGTAGTATGTTGTGTTGATTCGCGTTGATTTGAGTATTTGTGTCGATTTAAGTTGATTCCGGAATATCGGAATATTATGTTGATGTTTCTAAGTTGGTTCGAGTTGAATTGATTTAATAAGTTGATTTAAGTTATGGAGATAATATTGAATATTTTTCGTCTATGGTTAAATATGTTGATTTGGTGGTTTGGACGATTTACTTGATAGTCGATAATTAGTCAATTTAGTCGAGAGGAATAATATTAGAATTAATATTATAGAATTATAAGAGAGTGTTTAATTAAGTGGGCTTAAGTGTTGTGTTGGAAGTAGTAGAATAAGGGGTAAGAAGCATAAGCCCAATAGATATTAGAAATTATAATATTAGGTTTATTAATTAATAGAAATAAAATAAAAAGAAAAGTGGAGGAGGCAGTAAAGGAAGTTAGAGAAAAATAGGAAAAAGGCCGTGGAAGTTACGGAGAAAAATTGAACGAGGGTTTGGAGGCACCAAAGTTGGAGAAAGAGGGATACGGGAGAATTGCCGTCGGAGCCAAGTCGGAAAAGTCGATCGGAAATTCAAGCGGCCATCAATTTAAGGTAAGGGTGGAGTTCGAATTTTATAACCGGGAATAAGATGATTAATACGCGAGATTGGGATTTGTATGATTTTTCTACTGTGATTGTGTTGATTTTATTGTTGAATTTGTTCTGGTATTATGTGTTGACCCGTATTAAGGGATTATTCTTGTTTCTGTGAAATTTGATGTTCTGTGGGAGGTTTTAGTGTTTGATTTGATGAACTGGTAGTGTAAGAAATTTTGGGTTGAACACCGTAAAAATTGAAAGAAGTTAATACTGTTGCGTTTAGAAAAAAAAAGGGGGGAACATTGCAGGTGGCGCAGGCCACATATGGTGGGTGGCGCAGGCCACCTTGAATCATAAAGGAAAGTGGCGCAAGCCACATATACTTATGGTGGCGCAGGCCACCCTGTAGTTTAAAACATGTGAAGCCACTGTGTCTTTAATAATTTGTTTTGTTTCTAGTGACAGTGGGTTAATTAACTAAGCACATATACTATTAAACCATATATTATTAAATTAGGAATAGTATATAGCAGAAAACATTATAGTCACTATTAATTATGTGTAGGAGAAATTTAATAAGTTTTATAACAGGATTTTGACAGAAAATTGAGATAAATAATAGTTGTTCAGAATAATGAAAATATACTAATAAACGGAAAATAATATAGCCTAAAGTTAATGTTGAGAGCCACCCTAATTCATGTTGAGAGCCACCATAATTCATGTTGAGAGCCACCTGATCGTGTGGGGGCCACCTGGTTTTTGTTTTGTCTGTTTTAAAGGAAAATCCATATTTTAATATTTTAGGTGTTAGATATGGTTTTGACTAATTAAAATACATAGTTAGATTAATTAGTAGATGGTTTTTATGCTGATGAAGGGAAATACATGGTAGCAACTCAGGACTATCAGTAGTGTTGATTCTAGCAGAAAAATAAATTCTTAGCAGGATGGTATTTTGACAGAATTGTGATAACAGTGTTAATTTGGTGACAGAAAAATGTTGGAATCAGTAAAATAGAATTTAACAGGAATAGTAGGAAATTATTGGTAGCCGTAATAGTAGTAAAAACAGTACCGATTTAGTCGACCGGGTGAAATTACGCGAAAAAATTAGTTGCTCGGAATTCAACGAAAATTGTCGAGGTAGTTAGTAATAATTAGTAGGTGATTTTAGTCGGTTTATTTTGTTGAATTCATGTTGTATGTGTGGATTTCTTGTACAGTTGCTTATGTGGTTTTGTCCCGGTTTGTGGGCATTTTTAAGTCGTAGGTCGAAGGACCAATGTTGATGTTAAAGTTGTAGGTCGTATGACCAACGTTGATGTATATAAGTTGTAGGCCTATGGCCAAAGTTGAACCGTGTTGAATTAAAGTTGATATGTGGTTTGTTATATGTTGTTCGGAGTTGGTTGTTGTTTGTGTTGAGTCGTTGCATCATGGCATAGCATTATTAAGTTGGCCTGGATTGGCAATTTTTAAGTTGGAGCTGATGCTCACCACGTTGGCCTGGATTGGCAAAATTACTAAGTTGAAGGCTTATGCCTTGCAGATACCTCGATAACCTGGTATATTTTAAGTTGGGAGTTTTGCTCCAATGGTACCACATGCATATGCATAGTCGAGTCGCATCCTGTGTCGTATTATTTATGTTGTTTGTATTGATTGTGTTTGTTGAAGCTGAGTAAGTTGTTCATGTTGCTTAAGTTGATAAAGTTGTTCATGTTGCTTAAGTTGATAAAGTTGTTTGCGTTGTTTAAGTTGATGAAGTCGATTATGTTGATGTTAAAGAAGTTGAATATGTTGGGTAAATTTGTTGAAGTTGATGAAGGTGTTTAATTTGATTTCAGAGTTGAAGTTGGTCATGTGATTAGGTTGATTGTAGTGATCATATCGTAAATGTTGATATGTGTAATAAGTCGATAAAGTATGTTGATAGATTGTGGATTATTGTTAAAGTTGTGGTTGTCGTTGTTAAGTTGTGATGAATTGAAGTTGTATATTATAAGTTGTTATGTTGATGTGTTGGTTGATTTAAGTTGTTGTTGTTACTAATTTGTATTGATTTGAGTTGTTTGTTGGTTGTTGTATAATTTGTCGTGTAAAGTGGTGAAATTTATATGATTCTAATCTAATATACTGTTTATCATACACTCGTTTATGTTGGTTGATATCTCACCCCTTCTGTTTGAATGTTATCCCTATGTTGATAACGTGCAGGTTAGCAGAGATAAAGGTCGTTTATCTTCATTAGTTGAGTCGGTGATGTCGCTCTGATACGTAACACTCGGGGGGATGAACGCTTTGTTGCTCTGTTGTTGTTTTAAGTTATTTACATGAAAATATGTTGTTACTAAGTTGTTTTAGTTGAACAAATGGTATATCATGTATAGTTGAATATTTGAGAATCCGCTGCGTAGTTGTGAAAATTGGTTTGGTTTCCAAGAATGAATAAAAGTTGTTATTATAGTTTCATCCGAATTAAAAGTGTTATGTATCGATGTACTATTTGATTTAAATGAATAAGTTTTTAAAGTTGTAAAATGTGGCATCCTATTTGTGTACTTGTTGATTGAATTTTACTACTCTGATTTTCAATATAATTGCCGGGTAGAAATGGGGTGTTACAGTGCTTCTCCAAGTTGCTTCAGGTGTGGAGCATTGGCTCAGTGTGTCGTGGGTTGCAAGATTGTAAATGTTGTTTGGACAGTGTGGTTCCCGAATTCTGGAGGGGATGCGGAGGTAAGGTTTATGTTAACTAAGGATTTGTGCCTTAGGTAGTTTTGTGCATGAGATGTAAGTAATGCTATTATAGTTTGGTAAAGATGGTTTATGCCCCATCATGATTGTCGACTGTCTATTGGCAAATTGAGGAACTGATCACCCTTAATCTCTTGTTGATAGTAGACGAGAATTATGTTGGATGGAATAGGCGTGTCTTTTCGGCTTTGATAGTGTGTGCAATGAATTGTTTGGAATTAAGCAGGTGATTACGGATTGTTTCGATGAGTTGATGAAGATTCTTATACTGAAAGATGAGACGGATTAGAGGCTTTGGTATGTTGTTCCAGTTGGGAAGTTTTGAGAGAGAATGATTGGGCATCGTTAATGGTTGTTCTCAGAGAGAAGAGTGTGAACTCAAATTGGACGAAGGTGAAAATTTGAGGTTTGGATCTGCTAAGTAAGTAGAAGAAATTTTAGGAAGTGAAACTCAGATTGAAAGAGCGGTTGGAAGATTTACTAGAAAAAGGGATTTGTGAGACCAAGCGCATCGTCTTAGAGAGCTCCAGTATTGATAGTAATACAAGGGAATGATGATTGAGCGGAATAACAAGCATGATATGTTTAAGGGTATTGAGACTATGGAAAGTAAAACTTAGAATTCTGGTGAGGTTTGGAGTCTTTGGAGTTTTAGAGCATTAATAGAAATCTTGAGAAAATCCTTATGTGTGGATGTAATATTTAAGAGTTCTTTTTGGTTGGTTGTTGCGACAGGTCGGGATTTATGGAATTTGGATTGTTAAGAGAAGAACTTGTGTATGGATTACTAACAGTTGAATAAGGTAACGATTGAGAATAAGTGTCCACTTTCAAGAATAGATGATTGGAATGGTTTGGTTGGACATTACAATGTACAGTGATGTTGTTCGGTGTTAGTAATGCGTCTGGAATGTTTGTGGAGTATATGAAGCGTATCTTTCATATTTATTTGGATAAGTTCGTAGTGGTTTTAATTGAGGATATTCGGATCTGTTATGAACTCAGAGGGAGAACAAGTGGAGTGTTTGAGAATCGAATTGCAAGTGTTGAAAAGAGACAAAGTGGTATGCTAAGTTATTCGAGTGAGAATTTGGGTTGAAAAAGGTTAGTTTTCTTGGATATGTTATTTCAGATGAGAGTATGGTTATGGATCCATCGGAAGTAGATGCAGTTCTACATTGAGAGGCTCTGAAGTTGGTTAAGGAGATTAGAAACTTTTGAGCTCAGTTGGTTGTTACTGCAGGCTATGAAAAACTTTGCTAAGTTCGTACTTCGGTTATCTCAGTTGACTTGCAAAGGGTGAGTCGTTTGTTTTGGGATGTTCGTTGTGAGTGAGTTTTGGTGAGCTGAAGTAGAAGTTGGCTACGGCTTCAGTTTTGATTCTAGATGATCCTAATAAATCGTTTGTGAGATGTGTCTTTGAGGAGTTTAGACAGTGTGTTAATGCAAGAGGGTAAAGTCGTGGCTTATTGTTTACGACAATTGAGGATTCATAAAAGGATCTATACTATTCTGGATTTGGAATTGGTTGCGGTTGTATTGTGTTGGAAAATTTGGAGGTATTATCTTTATGGTTCTAGGTTCGAAGGGTTTGGTAACCGCAAGAGTTTAGAGTACTTGTTTGGTTTGAAGGAATAGAGTATGAGACAACGAGGAGAGTTGTAATTCCTGAATAGTTATGACTTTGGCTCAAATTATCTTATTGGTAAAGTTTATGTCGTGCGTGATGAGTTAAGTCGAAAGTTTTACTTATGTCTGCTGTGATGGTTAAAGAGTGGGAACTTTTGGAAGAATTTAGAGATTTGGGTTGGTGTGTGAAATGACATCTGATGGTGTGCGGTTGGGTATATTAACAGGGAACAGTGATTTTTGGTGAATATGAGAAAGAGTTAGACTTTGGACGTGAAATTGGTAGTTTTGATGGTTACGAGTAATCAGAGTGTGCAACGGAAGCGTGAAGTGGCATGATTCGTATATGCGTGTGGGACTGGTAAGAGTTCATAGGTTAAACATTGGGAACATGTAAGAGTGTTGAGACCATTGGACGTTTCAGGATGGAAGTGATATGTGAAAGGTTTAACTATTATTCATGGGCTACTGTTTAGATGGATGTCTTGGTAATATGGCCGATTGGGGAATCGTGGCATTGTTGTAATATTGTTGGGTGACAAGGATGTTTGGTATTCTGGTTTTGTTGATGTTGTTAAGGCGGTTGTGTCGTGGAACTTTATGTTCTTGTTTGTGTTGTTTCCTCGGTTCTATCGTGTTGGTTTGAGTGCGAGTAGCTAATTCCTTGTGAGGAATTAGGGGAGTGTTACCTACGGTGAAGGTAACGATCTTTTTGTGTTTCGGTTCAAGAGTGAACCTGTGTGTTGGTATCGTGGTTTTCTTTGAGTCGTGAGTTGGTCGTCAAGTGCATTGTATGGGCATTGCATCTTGTCGTCGTTGTTGTCGCCGTTGTCGTGTCGTTGTTGTAGCTGCGGTTAGCTAGGTAGTTTGTTAGTTTGTGTTGTTCGCGGTGTGCCTTTTGTGGGCATGTTAGTTTGTTGGTCGGATGCGAGAGTCGTGTCCGGAGTTGTTCGTCTCAGTATATTTTCGAGGACGAAAATGTCTAAGTGGGGGAGAATTATAACGCCCCAGTTTTGTTAGATTTATTTAATAGAGTAGATTTAATTGGTTTTGGTTTGTATTATTTTATTATTGACTTTTATTTGACAATATATCATTTTTCATCACTGTTTATGTTTTATCGCGTTTTGAGAGCGTTTGCGAGATATTTGAGCGTAGGGGTATTTTGGTCATTTTGCGTGGTTAGATATTTTTATAAATAGAAATAGAAAGAGAGAAATAGAAAGAAAAGAAAAAGAAAGGAAAGAAAGAGAAGGGAAGGAAAGGAAGAGGAGAGAAAATAGGAGAAGAGGAAAATCTTCAATACTCCGTTTCGAGCGCGATTAATCGGGTAAGGGTGAGAAGTTTCGATTATATCATGCTTGTATATGTATATGTATGTTTTGCTTGAATGTTTGGGTGAAAAATATATGTTTTATATTTGGTTGAATTTGTGAGCAATTGATAGAAATCGATGTTTTCACAGTTAGAATGCGGAATAGTTCGCATAGAATAGTCGGGAAATGATAGGATTTAGTCGGGATTACTTGTCGGTGTGATTGGGGGGTTTATGGACAAGTTTGGAGGGATTTTGTGTCATAAAAATGGGGTTTTTCTGCTATTTCGCGATGGTTAACCGGTTAACCAAATGCGTTAACCGATTAACACTGTAAGTTTCAGAAAAATATTATTTTCAAAAATTCATAACTTTTGAACCGCAAGTCCGTTTTGACCCCCGTTCGAAGCATTGGAAAGCTTATAAAATATTCTTTCTATTAAAAATGGTTTGTAGGGTAAAATATGATTTAATTAATTCGTGTTTTTGAAAAATAGTCGGGTTGTCGGGTTTTTATCGCGTTAAATGCGTGTGGTTGGTGTTTTACTATGTGTTGTGCTATTGTTATGTAACGTGGAGCTTTTATGTGGTTTATATGATGTTAAGGCATGTGATAATGATGTTGTTGTGTGGTAAAATACATTGTTTGATTGAATATCAATGTATGTTGTTATGATGTATTGTGGGTAGCCTTTGTGGTGTGAATCCCTTGTGGAAGTAATTGTGATTGTATGATTGTTGTGGTTTGTGGTTTGTGATGAAATGCATTACTTATGTGAAATTCAATGTATGTTGTGTGGTGGCCTTAGGGCAAGTAAATGCATTGTTTGAATTGGTTTCCAATGCATGAATAATGATGATGAGATAATTCATATTGTTGAATTGTGAATGTATGGAATTGATGAGTTGAAATATATGCATGATTATGGTTGCATATATGTGTGCATTTGAATGTCATGAGTCATTGTATGCCAAGCATCATGATATGCATTCTTGTGACGTCCTGAGTGACGGATTGGTTCCAGAGGGAATCTGCTATAACATCGTGAGCCTTAAAAATAAGAGGTATGAATCGCCTTAAAAATAAGAGGACCGAAAGCGATGGTTATAGACGATCGTGTGCCCATGTGGGGTGTGAGCGATCAGATCGTGAGCCTTAAAAATAAGAGGTATGAATCACCTTAAAAATAAGAGGACCGAAAGCGATCCATAAACGTCGTGAGCCTTATACAAAGAGGACCGAAAGCGACGGGAAACATCGTATGCCCGACGGGGAGTTACAGTGATGTAACGAGCGATGGTTCCAGCAGAGTTCCTGAGTGAACTAGCATTGAGAAATATTGGAAGTCGGTACCGCATGGCATTTGCATAGAGTCGTTGTGTCGGTCTCTGTGCATTTGCATAAATCATGGATTGATTATGTGTGAGAATTGTGAATGGATGCATTATGTGTGGAAAATCATGATTTGATTGATTATGTGTGAGAATTGTGAATGGATGCATTATGTGTGGAAAATCATGATTTGATTGATTATGTGTGGGAATTGTGCATTGAGTTGTTATGTGTTGAGATTGTGATATCATTGGTAATTTGATGTGCATATGTGATAAATGCATTGGTTGTGGATAATATGTATTATGCGTAGACATATGCTATGTGATGTGTGATGTGTTTCTAAATGTTATGACTTGGTATGCCTTATGTGCAAATACGTGAGTATATTGGATACTTGATATATGCTATATTGTTGGATTAATAGATATATGTTACGTATATGTGGTATGTTATATGTAATAGTATGTGGTGGTTGTGGTGAGAATAGCTATGCATGTGAATTGTTATGTATTTGCATATTATTATGCAATCTTGATTTTAGTTGTTATTTCTCACCCTTCTGCTGTTTTATAATGCTCTATGAGGCCTTGCAGATTAGAGTTGCTGGAGGTCTTTTTGTGAAGATTAGCCCTCTGTTCTGTTGTCGGTCTTGGTGTCTGCTCTGATACGTCGCACGGGAGTCGGGGAACGATTATATATATATATATATATATATATATATATATATATATATATATATATATACATTTGTTGAATGTATTTTGTAGCACCTTTGTATATATAGTTGATGTTCTAAAATGATTTATTTTGTAAAACAAGTCGGTTATGGATCTTTCCGCTTTATTCCATAATTAACCTTTCCCTTTAGATGAAAAAAGTTTCCCGTTAATGATTTTCTTTATTATGTGTTATGTATCAAATAATTGAGCAGGGATTGTGTTTTCTTACTTTAAAATGTGGCATCGTTGTTTCTGTCGGAAAAATAAATGTTTAATTACTCTGATTTATTTATGTATTATATATTCGCGATGGGAATTAGGGTGTTACACAACCCATGATATGTTTCTGAGATGTAAGTGTAGATGAAATACATGTTAGAATCAACGTTGCTGAGATGTATATTGCATGCTTGAAATTATGTTTCAAACTGCAGCCCATGATAATAATAATAGTAGTAGTATCCTGGAAAAAGAAATTTCTTATTATGTCGCACCTGTGAACACTACGCCAAACAAGACATTAGACAGCGCTTTTTTAGGCCTTAGACAGCGCTTAAAAGCGCTGCCTAAGGTAGCCCTGTCGTAGGTAAAGACATCGCTTTTTATTTATGAAAAAGCGCTCTCTAAAGTATACCTTAGAGGGCGCTTTTTCAAGAAAAAGCGCTGTCTAATGTATTCCTATAATTTTAGTTATCAATTTTTCTATATCTTTAGAGGGCGCTTTTTCAAGATAAAGCGTTGTCTAAAGACCCCCTTTAGACAGCGCTTTTTAAAGCGCTGTCTAATGTATGCCTATAATTTTAGTTATCAATTTTTCTATACCTTTAGAGGGCGCTTTTTAGGAAAAGCGCTTTCTAAAGGCCCCCTTTAGATAACGCTTTTTAAAGCGCTGTCTAATGTATGCCTATAATTTTAGTTACCAATTTTTCTATACCCTTAGAGGGCGCTTTTTAGGAAAAGCGCTTTCTGCTGTGAACTATAGACAGCGATTTTTCTGGAAAGCGCTGTCTTTTCTCTACGTATAATTTTAATGATTTTTTTAAAAATCCCATTTTAACCATTTTTTTATGCAGAAACCTATATAATTCAAGCCATTTCAATAAACCTGTATATTTCAAATTTACATTAACAATTTCTAGTATGGTTCATTAACCATTTCCACTAATCCCATAAATCACATAAACCACATAAACCATTTCCATTATAATTCAAGTCATTTACATTAACCATTCACAAAACTATACAATTACATTCCAAAATCACATAAATAACATAAACCATTCACAAAACTATACTATCCCATAAAATAAACCATTCACAAAACTATACATTCACATAATCCCATAATCCTATACCTTATATATATAGGATTCTTTTTTCAATAAGGTATTCGCACAATTCCTCCTTAATTTCTTGCAATTTATCCTTCGTGTAATGAGAACACGTGTATTCATCAAAGTACTACATAACAAAACAAAATATGCATGATTTAGTTAAAAATAATAAATTATATGACATATCCGATAAATATTAAAATTCATCCTAAGTTATAAATCCATGCATACCGTAATAGGAATCTCTAATCGATCCATTTGAAGGATTTCTCTCATAAACCTCAAAACGAAATACCCGCAGTCTATGCCATTACGTTGACGAGGGCACTACACATAGACAAACAAATAAGAATTAATATATAGTTGTTTTGTGTTATCAAGTAGCATCACTAATAAGCAACATTGTGAAAATTAATATACCTCCACTTTGACTCATGTAACGTTGGTTGCTTTAGCCCGTGCTACTCGAGATTCTCTTTGTGCTCGGTATACGAGTATTGCTCTATAAAAGAAAAACGTAAATTTAGAACAATCTCATAGAAATAATTAAATATACAAATACACACGAATATTTCGAACAATCTCACTTACGTATCAACCACATCCTTCATATCCTGATATGTTGACCAATCAGTATCCAATGAATTCAGATAATAGACCACTTCTCTTGTAGGATTAATGGCAACCAACAACCAGTGTCCACTGTAAAATATAACAAAAGTTTAGATGGATAATTTCTACGCAAAAGATATAAATTAAATATTAGAATGAAAATCTTACCCGTTTCCAGTATTATACGGTAAAAGAAACAAACTTTATGTCTTGCTGACCATAAATCTCTCAGTTAAGTGGTCTCTTACTGAAAGTGCATTCATACCAATTGTCGGTGCATTGACAAAGGTACAAGAGAAGAAACGGAATCTGTTTGACAATTCCGTCCCCCGCATCAATTTTTCATACAAGCACCTTAAATAAAAACATAATAAACATTAGACTATTTTCATTGAAATGTGTAAATAAATTGTTCAACTAAATAAATAATAGATTGATCGGAGTACCAGATGTATGAATGCATAACACCGATGCCTAATTCAATATGCTTGAAAATCTGCTCCATGTCTATTTGACGAATAGCACCATCCATCAAATCTGACATTGTCATAAGTGTTTCTAGACACGACTGAAAGCGAGGAGGAGCTCTTTTTGCCTGCACGGTCCTAGTAGAAGCTTTTTTCTTGCTGGCATGTTGTGAAGCTTGAGCAGGAACCTAACAATCATATAAGTTAGGTAAAGTAGAAAATCATGAAACTTTTGAATTCGGATAATAGAATAACACTTAAAATGTACCTCTCTTTGTGATTCAACAGACTCGTTTTGCCGCAAAACCCCTTTATTCTTAGCTGCGGGTTTTGTAGGAGTCTAACATTACCATGTAAAAAAATGTAAGTAATGGTTCAGAATGATTTTCATAATCGTTCAGATTTGACATTTGAATACTAAGATATTCGTAATGGTTTTCAACATACCTCATCATCTATGGAAATGAGGTCTAACGGCCATGCAACAAACGAACCTATTGCATCTCGCAGCAATGTAACCTCTGAAACCGAGTCAGGTATGGGTAGTACCGCATCCGTATCTAAAGCGATATCAACCGACACTTTCAGATGTCTATGAGGGAGCGGTTGATGGTGAAGTAACTCTCCCACATGGTTATGCACTTTTCCCTTGCCAACCATGCAATAAGTCGGTAACGACAAATACAGCTGGCAAGATGAAATGCCCTGAAGCAATAATAAATATGTAACTGTTAATGTGTATAAAGGTCAATTAAAATAAATGTGTTAATTTAATTAAAAGAAATATGTGCTAATTACCTCGGGAATTTTATTTTGACAATTGATACTAGCTTTGTCACTAGCATCTTTCAAACCGGAACCACGCTTTTCCGCCTCATATCTCTCTTTATCCTTTTGCAATTCACGGACTTGCGCCTTTAGTTCCTCCAATGATTGCATGACTTCTCGGTTGCTGGGATTTTTTCTCTTTGGATACAAGGAAGATGGAGTCACACCAAATCCTTTACCTCTCACCCGGCCGGAATACTCAGGAACATTTAGTACTCGATTAAGAATGCTCCACCAATCCTCCTCGCCTGTGGTTAAGGATTTAGATAGAGTCTCCTGAAATTCATTGACATATCGAAAATTATTAGTGGAGATTACAAATTAATTATATTTTAATAAAATTTTGATTAACTTAAAGACATAATGTTATACTTACACATTCGTCATAAACATGTTGAACATCTTCCCTAACAACTCCATCCTTACCCACACGAGCTTCCTTCCACAAAACATGTACCGGAAGTGATGATTCTTCACTTTTCGTCTCTTCTAACTACACATTTAGTTAAATAATAAATTCATCAAGTATAACACAATAATACAATTAATAAAATCATAGCATTAATATATACGTACCAATTTTTGTTGTAACCGTGCATATCCCAAACGCCCTTTTCTGTATGGATACGCAGGTTTTGATGCTCTTTGGCGATTAATGGCACTCAATTCCTGGATAAACAAGTTTAAGTCATATCAGAACAAACTAATGCAACAAGTATATAATACAATTAATAGACATGACAAGATAACATTACATTGAATATTTCGGATTTCTGTTTGACTACAAACGTGCTCCATTCTTCGGGTTCAATCACGTCCACATACAACTGTGGAAGTTCTGCTTCAACAAAATTTTTATCCGCATCCCTAAGATATTTGTTTGATAATAAGGCTCGGAACCCTCTGTGTCTCTTTCCGGCCAACTGAAGACAATATTTTTTCTGGCTTTCATCAATATTAAAGGACCTCTACAAAAAAACATACACATATAAACATAAAGTGTGTTAGTATAAATAAATTAAAGACTTATCTTATCTTATAAACATATAAACATAAAGTGTGTTAATATAAGTAAATTAAAGTACCTGTATCTCAGTCCATATCTTATCTTTACCAGCTTTCAACTTTGGACTCCTCCAATTATCACTGATAATTGGAATATGCTGACGGACAAGTGAAACAATGTATAAAGACAATATTGAACCGTTAGGCTCAATTAGTTGGTTCTCATCACTCCAATGTACATCAAACTTGATCCCTTTATCTCTAGCACGGATGATTGACTTCATAATAGTTATTCCACGTTTTATTTCACTTTCTACATTCGAAGTTTCATTATGAGCTTCATTTTCATGACGTGTCTCGTGTGTGTCGTCATGGTCACTAGCCATTTGACCTGTATGAAAGAAAAAAACAAAAATTAAATGACAAATATAAAAATCCATAATCCATAATCCATTGAATGATATAAGCTATATATAACATGACAACTAATTAATATTATTGAATGATATAAGCTATAATTTTATAACTAGTACCTTTTTCACTAACGTCTCTTTCTTTTCTTGGTTAGAATATGTTCTACCCGTCTCTTAACAACACGGACGGTTGGATTGATCCAAATACCCTCATTATGATCATTTCTTGTATATGATTCATTCGCTATAATATTTTCATCTTGATCATTTCTAGTAAATGATTCAATATCAACATCAATATCACCTTGATCTCCAATGTTTTCATCAATTACTTTGTTAGATAAAAGCACTATAGACCATTTTGTACTTGTCGGATCAGTGACATAGAACACTTGTTTAGCTTGAGAGGCTAGAATAAAAGGCTCATCTTTGTACCCCACCCTATTAAGATCCACTTACAAAAATCCTGACTTATCCATTCGTACGCCATTATTATTTTCAACCCACTTGCAACGAAATATAGGAATCTGAAACTTCTCATAATCAAACATCCAAATGCGCTCGATAACCCCAAAATATGACAGATTTGCAAATTTGGGGTTTAAATCTTTCACACTTGAAATGTGCATTGCTTCAGCTACCACGGTGACACCACTATTTTGCATAGTACTTTTATCATCTTGTTCTTTGGTATAAAATGTGTATCCATTAATTGCGCATGCGCTATAAGAAAACACAACCAAACTTGGACCATATGCTAAACATATCAACCTTTCTGTTATTGAAGCGGGATCTGAATAATACTTTGAATAAATATGATCCTTAAACCAAGGTATGAAACTTCAATTGTGCTCTCGTACTATCCAATTCTCATTTCTTTTCGGATTTAAACCTCGGAGAACATCCTTGTGCATTTCAACATACGGCTCAACCTCATTCTCATTATGCAGAACATACAAATGCACTTGATCCCGTTCGACCCTTGATACTGTCACAACTTCATTTCCAATTAACTTTTTTCCTTCTTTTTTTTCGACAATATGAGATTTGGGGAGTCCAATTGATTGTACATTGGACAGATATTCAGTACAAAACCCAATCGCTTCTTCAATAATGTATCGTTCGGCAATACAACCCTCTGGTCGACTTCGGTTTTTCACATACCCTTTTAATATTTTCATATAACGTTTAGCAGGGTACATCCATCTCATATAAGTCGGTCCACACAATTGTGTCTCTTTCACCAGATGAACAAGTAGATGAACCATTATGTCAAAAAACGAGGGAGGAAAAATCATTTCAAGATCACACAAAGTAATAACTATTTCTTTTTGCAATGTTGGTAAGATCGCAGTATCGATCACCTTACTGCAAATTGACTTGAAGAAAAAACACAATTTAGTTATTGCGCTTCTTACTTTTTCTGGCAGAATAGAACGTATACCTATTGGTAGAAAATGTTCCATTATAACATGGCAGTCATGCGTCTTTAAATTCTTTAACTTAAGGTCTTTCATAGACACAAGTCTTCTAATATCTGAAGAGTATCCTTCTGGAACTTTAACTTCAGTTAGAAATTTACACAATACTTTTTTCTCCTTTCTAGAAAGAGTATACGCAGCAGGTGGTAGATATGTTCGTTTTCCTTTCTTCAATGGTCCTAATTCAGTTCTTATCCCCATCGCTATCAAGTCCTTTCTTGCTTTAAGGCCATCCTTAGACTTTCCTTGTATATTGAGTAACGTACCAATAACACTGTCAAATACATTTTTTTCAATATGCATAACATCGAGAAAATGTCTTACATACAACGACTTCCAATATGGCAGTTCAAAAAAAATTGACCTCTTCTTCCACCCACTCTTGACAAGTGTATGTGTAAAAGGCTTTCCAAACTGAGTACTCACATCTTTCACCTTTTCAAAAATTTGATCACCTGTCAATATAGTTGGAGCTCTACCTTGTTCTGGCTCTCCATTGAATGCTTTTCTCCACCCACTATAGTAATGATTAGAATTTAAGAATCTATGATGACCGAGAAAGACATTCTTCTGACCAAACTCCAATCGCGTCCAATCTGTTTTATCTTCACAAATAGGACATGCGCATTGACCTTTTATGTTGTACCCTGATAGATTTTCGTATGCTGGAAAATCATTAATTATGCCAAACAACATCACCCTCAAGTTGAAACTTTATTTCCTATACCCATCATAAACCTCCACACCGTTCTCCCACAAAAACTTTAAATCTTCGATTAAGGGTGCCAAGTATACGTCTATGTCATTCCCTGGTTGTCTAGGCCCAGAAATTAACATAGATAACATCATGTACTTACGCTTCATACTTAGCCATGGAGGTAGGTTATAAATCATTATGATCACAGGTCAAGTGCTATGTGAGATACTTTGAAGACCGTGTGGGTTCATTCCATCAGTAGATAATGCCAAGCGAAGGTTTCTTGCTTCTTTTCCAAATTTAGGATAATCATCATCAATTTTCATCCACTATGGTGAATCTTCCGGATGTCGAAACTTTCCATCAATAATTCTTTCATCTGCATGCCAAGTCAAGTGTCTTGAATCGGTCTCACTACGAAACATGCGTCTAAATCTCAGAATTATAGGAAAATACCATAAGACTTTTGCTGGAGACAACTTTTTCTTATATCGAGAGACACCGCATTTAGGACACTCATTTAACGATGCATACTCATTTCGAAACAAAACGCAATCGTTTGGACAGGCATGTATCTTATCATAGCTCAGCCAATAGAGCACAACATCTTTTTGGCCTCATATGTTCGATTGGGAATAACATTATCCTCTGGAAGCATATCTTTCATAAGGGCCAATAACTCTGTGAAACTTTTATCCGACCATCCATTGCCCGCCTTTAAGTTGTACAACTTTAATACCGCAGACAATCTTGTGAATTTGGTGTAACCATTATATAACGGTTTCTCTGCATCGCTTACCAACCTCTCAAACATTTTGGGACAATCCTTAAGATCTTCTTCAAGTGCTTCTGCAATCTCTTCGACTCGATCAGAATCGTATGTATCTGTGCCATTGTCGTTTGAAGCATAGGTCGTATTATCCCCCGGTTCAACATTCCCGTTAATTTTCTCACCATGCAAATTCCAACATGTATAACTTCTATCAATTCCACTCCTCATTAAATGGGATGCCAACTGAACCGCATCAACCCGACTCCCAAAACAGCAACCCAAGCAAGGACATCTCATTCGACTGGGGTCTTTGGCGTGCGCAACAGCAAACTTAACGAATTCCGATACCTCATTCTCGTACTCTTTCGACAATCGACTTGAAGACATCCATTTCTTATCCATAGTTATACTAATTAAACTAAACAAAAACAAAAATAAAAAATATTTACCTGTAGGGAAACGATCCGACTTTCACACTTTGATCACAAGTAACCCCTATATATAGCAAATTCAATAAGTTAGCAACTCCATCATATCAGTTCATTCAAAGCACTACTAATTACAGTGGCGAGAGAGAACAACTAATTACCTTTAGAGATGTAAACAACTTCTAGACCCACACAGTGTCCAGATAGGTTAGAATTACCAAGATCCCCCTGTACACGTATCATAAAATGAAATATCATTAATTGACTAATTATGAGTCATAACTTGATAAGTGGCAACATGTAATCACAAACAAGCAACAATTAGAGGTAAACACCTACATATCCCAAATACTTGACCAAATACTCAAGAGCAAGCATACTTAAACAAGTAACCAAGCATTAGAGGTAATTAGTTGAAGATATATATATATATATATATATATATATATATGTCTTTCATGCCACAATTAGAGGTAAACACCTATATACGTAAACACCTATATTAAATAAAAAAGAGTTAGTAGTATTCACACTACCGTTGTGACTTGTGACACATTCACATCAAAGAAAATAGAGTTAGTAGTATTCACTAACTTTGAAGATCTTAATCCAAAATGATTTTTAGAGTTTAAAGTCAAGTAGACACAGTAAAAAAAAAGATGTATGTAATTTATAAAGCATGTTTCATGGCCAAAATCTAATATGTTCAATCTTAAAGTCTATAAATGGACCCCATTACTGCCCAAAATCCTACTTCCAATTTTTAAGAGTATTATTTTAATTATAAATAGGAGTACAAAATAATTAAATTGATAAAAAAATATGTTATTACAAAAATTGACAATTAAAATATGAGTTTGGCAAATGCATTTCCAGCAGCAATGGTTGACCCTCTTGTTATCATGGTATTAAAGCTCTAATTTTCTAACTAATGCTCCAAATAAAACTTTGGATTCCAACATTTTCAATGGTTGACCCTCCTGTTATCATGGTATTAGAGCTCTAATTTTCTAACTAATGTTCAACACAGTAGATGAAGGTTAATTAAGGTCAGTTGTATATTATTAAACTATCCATTAATTCATGTAGCTTTCACTTAATTAAGGGAATAAAAAGTATTATCACTCTATACTTTTTAATCATCATTTGTGTTCTTCACCTTAGTGTAGAACATATATAATAACAGTATAGCATTTTTATTCTGTGTCCAAACATATACATACAAATTAAAATTATCAAATAACAATGTCTCAAATCAGAATATGTTTACACAGATAATGAAGAAAACCATATAAAGAAGCAATGTTAATAACAGAAGCAACAACAACATTTATGCCAAACATTCATTCTGATATAGAGAATAACAGAAGCAACAACAATAACAACAGAACGACAACATCAACAACACAATGAAGGCAACAACAACAGAACGACGACAATGGTGACGGCAAGAATGAACGGCAACAACAACAACGACGACAAGAACAATGTTATAAGCAAGAACAACAACAACAACAACGTACCTCTTATTCGTTTTCGTCTTCTCCTTCACGAATGCAAGGACGATTGAATGCAACAACGACGGTAACGGTGATGGCAAGGGTTTCAGAACGACGGCAACGACGATGGCAAAGGTTTCAGAACGACGGCAATGGCAATGCAAGAACGATTGAAAGCAAGGGTTTTAGCAGAAAGAAACGGTCGAGAGAAGAAAATGAAAAGAAGTGTCTGAAAATGATTAGAAATTGTTTTATATTTTAATTCATAAATGACCTTAGAGGGCGCTTTTCAAAAAGCGCTTTCTTAAGTGCTACCTATAAGAGCGCTTTCTTTAGAAAGCGCTTTCTATAGTGGGGAGAATTTAAGACCTATAGCAGCGCTTTCTAAAAGCGCTTTCTAAGGTTAACCTTTAGACAGCGCTTTTTTAAAGCGCTTTCTAAAGTAATACCTATAGCAGCGCTTTCCAAAAAGCGCTTTCTAAGGTGGCTTCAATTTAGGGCATTTAACAGCGTTTTTACAAAGCGCTTTCTAAAGGTTGTCTTTTACAGCGCTTTTTTTTAGCGAAATTTTTTAAAGACCTAAAGCTGCACTTTGTCCAAAAAGCGTTGTCTTTGTTGCGCTGTCTTTGTCCCATTTTGGCGTAGTGGAAAATCAACCGACGGAAAAGAACAGAAAAGTCGCCATCGAACGTTATTTATCCGGACGCAGGGAAAGGAAAAATCGAAGAAAACCTCAACAAAGGGAAAGACATGGTCATCGCAACCATAGCCTGGGTTCGGGAGTCGGTTACGCGAGAGGAAGGTATTAGCACCCCCTCGCGTCAATCGTACTCGATGGGATCCACGCTTGTTATTTTGATTAAAGGGCGGGGGTAATCTGAAGCTCTAATGCTAACGGGAAACGGAACGGGGGAAAGAAAATAAAAAGTGACTCAGTAGGACATCGTCGTCCTAGGCCTACGTATTCCCTCGGGAGCAGGAAAGTCAGAGTCAACGTAGTTCGGGGACTACGGGATTGTGGGGGAAAGGTTGCTCGCCAAGAAATCATCGTCTTGTGCCTACGTATCCTCAATCGGACAGGAGAGAGGAAGTCAGAGCAGTTGTAAATCGACCTACGTGTTGGTTTTGTTTGGTGGTGAAAGAGTCTCGATTGCACTAGGGCAAGAGAAAAGGGTCGGTTAACTGATTAGTCTCGATCGCATGGGTGCGAGATAAAAGGGGAAGTTAGTTGTTAGTGTGCTTGCCAAGATATCGCATCTCGTGCCTACGTATCCTCAATCTAACGAGAAAGGGGAATCATAGCATCCGTAGTTCACGCTACTACGGGAAAACGGGATCGATCTCGATCGCACGGGTACGAGAGAAAAGACTCGAGACTCACGGAAGGTCTAAGGGAAACTCGATCCTACAAGTTAGCATGCAATGATGGTCCTAAGGTCAGGATCATGAGGGAAGTCTACCTAATGTTGTCATGCATGGATTGAAAGCCTAATGTCTCTCCTACCTCCAACTTAATCAGAAATTAAGTGGAGCTAGGAATCCTACAGGATCATGTGAACAAACACAAGTAAACACAGGACAAATCAATCACAAAATGAACGATGTCGTGATCTCAGCCAAGGGACAAAACTGAGTGACTCCTCGTCCTCAGCTGAAAGAGAAATGCAATAGAAAAAGGCGATGTCGTGATCTCAACTATGAGGAAGTTGAGTGACTCTTCGTCAAGCACAAGATGAAAATGATGTTGTGATCTCAACTATAAGGAAGTTGAGTGACTCTTCGTCCATCGCAAAGAGAAACAGAAAATAAGACAATAAACCAAAAACAGCAGCAACAACAGCTCTCCTGCACCTGTACAGCTATAAAATCCAACCATAAGCTAAAGCTACTTTCAACAGCACCTGTTTTCAGAACTGAATAGGTGTAAGAAACTCTGGACAGAATTACAACATTTAACAGCTCACCTTGTGCACAATAGCTATGTATGTAGCAACACTTCCTACCTTTAAACAACTTAGCAAATCAAGTGTGAATCACTGCAAAGACAACTCAAAAATTAGTCTAGGTAATACATAAATAACCAAGGTTAGCCACCAAAATTAAAACAGAAACTATCAACAAGAATTAAGTGAAATTGATACCAAAATGTAAGCAACAATTAATCAAAAATCTATGCAACAAATATCAAGGACTCTAGTAAAATTCGCAAACAATTAATCAAAGACTAATCCAATATATCGAATTTTAACTAGGAAAAATCACAAAGCTAACATTTAAGAACAATCAACAAAGTTAACCAATGAAACCACTAAGAAAACTAGTCGATGTTAGCATTAAAATCTAAGTTTAGTCACTGTTAGAAGAAAATCAATTCAAACTAAGTCAAGATCAATTAGTTCAAAGTTAATTTCTAATTCTAAAAATCTAGTTCTAATGTTACTAAACCAAAAACAATTGTCCGAAAACAATTATCAAAATCTAAATCCAATTAGCCAAAACTATACCAACATTAGTCTAAAAAGTCAATTAAAACAATATCAATTCAAAGTCAAAGTCTAAATCAAATTGAAATTAGTTTTTAAACAAAAGTTAATCGAAATTTATCTACAATTAGTCAACTACTAAACCATGTGAAAATATCAATTAAAGTCAAGATTAATTTCTAATTAGAAAATCTACTTCTAAGGTTATGAACTAATCCTAAACTCTAATTTTAAACTAATTTTAAAATTGATTAACTAAGATTAATCTAACTAAAGACAATTAATCAACCACTCGCTCAATAAAACAATTAAGCCAAAAAGCAATTAGCGAACAATTAAGCCAAAAAGCACTTAGTGAGCAACTAAGCAAAAACAATTAGTGAACAATTAAGCCAAAAACAATTAGTGAGCAATTAATCAAAAAACACAAATTTTAATTCGAAATTAATATCAAAGTCTAAAGTTATGAACTAATTCTAAAATCTACTTCTGAAACTAATCCTAAAATTTTAATTCTAAAACAAATGAACTAATTCAAATTTAATAGCTAATCTAATTATCGGAAACGATTAACTACAAACGTTTATCAAAACAATTATAAAAAATCATTATCAAAATCTAATCTAATTAGTCAAATTTAAATCTAATTGACAAAAACCTAATCATCTAAAATAACTAAAAAAAAGTAATTAATTACAAACCCATAACAGGGGGGTGCAGGAAGTGATTAGGGCGTGTGGAATAGCATTTCCATGGAGATTCCTTTTTTGGGCTTATGGTTCGAAGTGAACACGGGTTAAACCCGGTCCATGCTGAGATCATAAAGGGTTAAAAAACCCTAAATCACTCAGGTTACACCATCTTCTCTACTTCCTTCCACAACTCGCTATTCCATGGTTTCCACAACCAAACAACGCAGCGCCGGTACGCCTCACAGCGGCGGCGGCGGCCGTTCCTCAGCCTAATCTCTAACTCTCACGAAAACCTCTCACCAACAGAACTCTGGGTTGAGAGCCATGAACCCTAGGTGGCTCGAATCGAAACGAAACATGGAATCAACTCCAAGTTCTATAGAATGGAATTAAAGTTCACGGACGCGAATACTATCAATCAGTAAAGATGCACTGCCAAGCCACGAAAGATTGAAGGAGAAATTCCTAACAACGAACAAGAAAACCAAAGGTTCTTTAGGTATGAATTCCTCAAATCTTTTCTCTTCCCTGTGTGGTCTTCTTCTTCTTTGTGTGATTTTTATTGTTGCCTGAATCCTTGCGTGACGCTTCTTCCGCTCGTTGTTGAGTTCTTGAATTGATGTTGTGTGTTGAATCGCGGTGCAATTTGTGTAGAGCTTGATCGATGGAGGCTTGCGGTTTAAAGATGGTGAATTGTTGAGTGTTGAATTTGTGTAGCGTGAGTTGAACGAATTGCTTCATGCGTGATTTATTTCTTCTTATTGATGTTGATTTTTGTATCGTCGTTGCTTCTTTGAATCGTTCTTGCAGGAAATTACTAACTTGATGATGATGAATGAAATCGACGAAGATGCGAAAAAATTCAAGAAACTTTGTTGGTGAAGATCGAAGCTGAAATCTGGTGTTGCGGTGGATTCTCGAATGGGTTGTTGTTGTTACTGCAGAGTCGAAGGAGAATCAAGAATTGGAATTGATGAAGAGTTATTGGTGATGAAGGTTGCAGAGAATTAAAGGTTGGAGCAGGGAAGATTGAGAAGTTTTGTGAGAATTCAGTTAGTTACCGTTAGGAATTGTTAGAGGAAAGTTTTTGAATTTTTCTGGTGTTTCTGTTATGTATATTTCCTTTTTTACTGTTATCAATCTGCTGTTAGAGTTGGTTAGTGATCTGTTAGAAACTGTTAGGAATTTGTAACTGAATTGTTTATCTGGTGTAATTCTCCTGAAGTTTATTTTTCTTGATGCAATGAAGTTTTCTCTTAAGTGATTTTCTTTAGATTCTTTTTTTGATCCCAACATATAGTCTTTCACAGTGCTCTTTGCTGAAAGTATCTATTTTTTAATAGGGTCAAGAGCATTAGGTTGAGGCCATAATCAGCCGTTAAGAGAAAATAAGAAGCAGTAATGGTGCTGGAACAGCCTTATCCGGTGAAGATAATGATTTGGTGCTTGGACTAGGACTAGGTGATATGGATGACTCAATTCCTTTAATCTTCTGAGGAGTTGGAGCTAATGTAGGCGGTGTTAATGCAACTGGAGGTTGTACAAAAGACCCATTTGAGCGTAAAAGACTCGGTGCTTCACTAGGGGAAAGCTCCACTTGTAACGTTGCTGGAGATGGCGATATGACAGACCCATGTGGATTTGAAGGGCTTGATGCCTTACTTCTCCATGACTGTCCATTATTGATAGGAACATGTGCTTCTCCATCATGATGAACAGAAGGAAGAAATGCTTCAGATCCTTGCATAACACAAAGCTTCACCAGAAACAGAATCAGCGGCAAAACCAGCCCCATCTTCTAAGCAATCTCAAAACAACAACTAAGTAATGCTAATAAATAGGTGAATAAACTGCAGATTTAAAAGTAGTTGATAGTTAACTTGAAACAAGAACAGGCAAAGATTAAGTTGAGCAATTTCCAGATATAGTGACACCAAAGGTATGTGAAAGAAGGTTGTGGAAATTGCCTGAAAAGTGTTTGATGAAATGGGTTGACGGATATTTGGATGGGTTTAAAAATGGATAAACATGGTTTATGGTTTTGAACTTATTTGGACAAAGATGGTTTTAGAAATTTTGGATATAGAAATGGATATTTGGGAATTGAAAGTGGATATAAAAAATGGTTAAAATGGTTATGGAAAAAAGAGTTAATTGGATGTTGGATAATGGTTTTCAAAGTTGATTCAAAATGTGGACTTTTGGTTGAAACAAAAGGGATATGGTTTGTAAATGGACTTGTATCCTAGCTTTCAAGGAGTTCGTATATCAATTCTTGACAAATCCAACGCGTAAGAACTTTGATGCTAATCCTTTTGAATAATTCGAACACCAAAAATCTCAAATAACCAACTGAATGAACACTCCACCACAATACTCAAAACCACCTTGCATTCTCGATGAAAATTCCCACTTAAACATTCCAAACACAAGCGACGTATATAAGCAACGAACACGTGGCAGAATAGTAATGCTTGAAGCACGATATGACTTCACAACTTGATCTTTTGCCCCATAACCCAAGATGTCTTCACCATGAAACCCTAACCACCATCTTCAGTCGATGAATATCAACCAACTCACACAAAATATAAAAAACCCTGAACCACTTCTGCCTAGGGCAAATCACTGATAACAAGAAAATGATTAGATCCACGTCTTAGGAACTCCATGTAATGCATGATTATGAACTTATGACCTAATGAATATGCAAATGAGTGCGAAACAAAAGTCAGAAAAAGTTAGAAAAAGTTAGGGCAAATTTTGGGGTGCTACATATTACATATGGGAATTAAAACATTTTCATAATATAGGTGTATGATATGGAACAAACAGAATAAACAAAGGTTGCATTAAAATTATGAATTTAATGAGAGGTGGAGTTGTATCTTACCATTCAAATGTTGTGGAAAATTTCTTTGTAAATAATATTTGTCGTTGTAGACGTTGCGTTGATTTTTTCATCGTGCATCAAGATTTTCATCCCCTTTTTGGTTGTGACTCTTGAAAGTGCGACATAAATTTGACCATGAGTGAAAAAATATCTTGGTATATAAAGTCCTACCCAATCCAAAGGTTGTCCTTGGGATTTATTAATCGTCATAGCATATGATACAATAATTGTGAATTGACGCCTGTTTAACTTTAATGGCCAAGGGGATTACGACAGGGACATATCCATTTGGGGAATGTAAATCAACTTTCCATTGCATTTTCCCGCCATGATTACTGCTTCAATAACATGATTGCCCATCTTTGATACGATCAACCTTGTGCCATTACACAAACCTTCGAATGGATCGATGTTCCTCATAAGCATAATTGGAGTTCTGACCTTTAACTTAATGTGATGGTTAAGCAAGCCAGATGTTTTCAATTAACTGAGAAACTCAGGGCTTAGGACATTAAGGAAGTTGTTGTCATGTATTTCTGATTGTTCCACGGTGTTTGAGCTATAGTAATCCCATAAGTCACCTATAAATGAAAGGGGTAATTATGAGGGAAAAGAAATAAATATTTAAATATCAAATTGAAATAAAAAATTAATAACTATACTTGGCATTAACCCAAGAACATGATCATTGATTTGATCAATAACTTCCAATGTTGATAATAGTATGGCCTGACCTTTGAGGTAGTCGTAAGATTGATAACTCTCAATGAAATCTGGGTAAGTACTCTTGACATGGCAGCAATATGGTCGGTAAAGTTTGTTATTAAAAGCTCAGGGGGAACATCAATTTTGTAAAATTCGTCATTTGGTTTAGAAACTCTCCCTTCACCAATTTGTAAAAGCCAATTTGAGAAGGTCGTGATTTCCATTCTTTCTTCATCACTTGGTCCAAGATGTAGATGCATGTTCTTGGTGAAAGTCAAAACTTTTACACAATGCCATATATAAGAAGCATTTATTGAAGAGTGGACAATATATGAACGACTCTCTCTAGGGGCAACAGGTAAAATTTCTCTGAAGTCACCACCTAAAACAACAACCTTGTCCACCAAAAACATCGTCAGAATTAGCGTAGGTACTCATGACATCCTTTAAGGTTCATTCAAGTGCCTCAAAAGCATGCTTATGAGTCATGGGTGCCTCATCCCAAATAATCATCTTTGTTTGCCTTAGAAGTTCTACAACGTCATCGTCGTAGTCAACTTTGCAAGTAGAATTTTCCAATGTTGGGACAGGTATTTTGAACTTAGAATGCGTTGTTCTACCTCCCGGTAACAAAAGAGATGTTATTCCACTTGTTACAACTGTTAAACACATATCATGTTTTGACCTCAAAGCACTTGCAAGTGTTCTCCACATATAAATCTTACTTGTTCCTCCATAACCAAGTAGGAAAAAAACTCCACCTTTTTTAGTATTGACCGCGTTAATGATTTTATTGTATATACTCTTTTGTTCATCTAAAGAAAATATAATATATGTGAGTAAAAAAGTGATATAATATTTTGATTTTTAACACTTGAAATGTGAGTATAGAGATGTTTGGAATGACTTAAAAAGTAGACAATTTCAAATACCGGTAAGAACATCGTAAAGAATAGTGAATTCTATTTTCATGGTTGGGACATCATAATTATGTTCATCGTAAATGAGGCGGTTTCCCAGTTGTTGAATGACATATCCACTCGGATATAGAATTGGTTTGAAATCCATAAGACTTCTACGATTTTCCTAAAGTAAAGTCTCAATCGCAAGTGAGGTCAAATTCTACAATTCTTAATCACTCAAAAGCAACAATGTAAGGAAAGAAAAAATTTGATTTACAATGTCAAATAATATGATTACCAGAGACTGGTTTAAATATCAGAATTTAGATGTAGTGATAATATTTGTAGCATTGGAAAATTAAGTAAAAGGTCTGGAAATATTTGAAGGTGAGAAAAGTACACAAGAAGGGAGTTTAATTGTGTTTTCCATTTCTTTTAAATCTGCATCTGATCAGAGTTCAGAATCTAAACTGGTGTTCTGATTCTGTTTATACTTAGCAGCGGTGTTAACAGAAGCAAATAAATAAAAACACAAGACACAAAGATTTATATTGGTTCCCCTTCAACTGAGAGTAGTCCAGTCCCCTTGCTTCACAAGAGCTTTTCACTATAACCAAATCATGATTACAATCGTTTATGCATTATGCACTAGACTTTTACACTGCTCAGACCCTAGGTCCGAGACTTCCTGCTTAAGTCCTCCAGACTTAAGACTTCTGCTCCAAGTCCCATGAAACGATCCTTCTTGCTTGAACCCCTCAAATTCAAGACTTACTGCTCCCAATTTCATGAACCGAGCCAACCTGCTCAAGCAACAATGGCCCAAGACTTCTTGCTTGCATCCCTCGACACAAGACTTCTGCTCAATCAATCCACTTGATTAAGAATTTCATTGCTCAAGCACATAGCATGAAACTTACATGGCTCAAGCATCTTGGCGAGAGACTTCCTTGCTTGTATCCCAATGATACAAGACTTTTGCTCAATCAATATACTTGATTAATACTTTCAATGCTCAAGCACATAGCAAGAGACTTACATGTCTCAAGCATCTTGGCGAGTGAATTAATCTAAACTACTAAACAAGTTCAGTAGAATAGAGAACAAGGTGTACTTAATACTAATATCAGAGGTACAGAAAATCACCATTAACAAAGACCTAAAGCTCTTAAGATTTCTAAGATATTCAATGTGTAAGAAATCTTAAAGCTTTTACAATTACAACCTACAACAGAAAATATGCATAAACTATAGAGTTGATAATTGTTGATCTTGTTACTCCATATTTTGTTCAATCCTTGTTAAAGATTCAGTTTGAACCTTCAGCCACTTATATAGCAGTTGCAACAGACTAGCAGTTGGATGAGATAACTTGATCAGTGTCTTTGCTTTACTCCATAGTACAAGATTCGTTGAAGATAGATACACCAAAAGATCTTGATCCATTATGTAACATGTTTAACCGTTGAAACTTCAAGAAGATCCTGTACTATAGAGTCATTGGAGAGGATATCCGTAAAGCATGTCAACCTTTCTTGAGCCTTGTGAACTCGAACTTCAGCTGATAAACTGATTTTACAATGCAACTTGCTTTATGCAGTACAGACAGCTTCAGCTTTATCACCAACTCTGAATGATACCAGAAGCCAATTTGCATTCACCTAGTGTAGAGACAATTATGTTGCTTCTTCTGATACTGGGACCTTCAGCTTCAGAGTCTACGCCAGACATCACTTAGCAAGTGTTCTTCAGATTCTGCATCACAAGAAGTTAGCAATTTAGCTTCTCTCAAGTGTGCCTTTGTATATCAAATTCAGTATCTAATTTTTACAAGTATTAGAACCTGCATACAAGAAACACACATCAAATAAAACCATTATTCTTTAAATACTTTGTTATCATCAAAACCCAAGGAATATATGTCATGAACAAATCTTGTTCTAACAATATTATTGCAAGTATAATATGTATTGATATGAGTTAATGTGAAAACATCATATCAGTTAGACTGTAAAAGTCATACGATTGAAATACTGAGAGGTATGTATAATGATATTAGTGTTAAATATTATAGACCTGGATTGTGTGTTATCTGTCTTTGTTTGTGCAAGATCCCATCAAATAATAAAAGCCATGACTGATCCCATACATTAGCAGGACAGTTAATTGCACCTGACAAAAGCATAATGACGAAAAGCTTTCGAAGAAAATGACTTGAACCCCATTCACTAGCCTCTTAGATAGCTCCAATGTATTCTCGATCATATTCAAGGAGCCCCATTACAAAGCAGGCATCCTTAAAAGAATCGTATTGATTGTCGCCAACTTTACGAATTTCCTCATAAGAAGTAGGTCCTTTTATTACAGTAAACATCATTCGGAGGTAAAAAAAAGTTCACCGATTTTAGGTGGGACCCAAATCAAAAGGCCAATGGTGAACCCTCTTTTTCGAGGTTTCCACAATCTGTTTCTCTTTTCATAAACAAACTTAGTCACAAATTCACAGTAAGTCAATGATCTGGCTTCTTCATATTTCACAGTTGCAACCAGCCAAGGTGAAAACATTGATTCGGTGACACTTGCTTTTTCTAAAATATTCTTCATTCTGTCAAAATTAGTGTAGTAGACAGCCTTCTCCCCAATAAGATGAAAAAACATACGTTCAACTGCAGGTTTGCGTCCATGAATTTTGTAACCGAAAATTCGCCAACACGCTTCACTTGGAGAGACATACCTACAATCTAGATATTTTTTTATCTCATCAATGGGCTCTTGATCTTTCAATATTTTGGATATTGAAGGAACTATAGTTGCGGTGATTCAGTCATACCCTTTGTGTATGTATTTGAAAAGATATTTGATTGAAGTACTTTGGTTACACCACTCCATATTTATATGCGCCTGATATTTCAATAACAACCTTGTATTATACGGCACAACATGCGTGTTATCCAAAGTAATGCCACTTTTGTGAATGACGTGTGTATTAGATCTTCTTCGGTAAAGTGGATAACCATGAGCATCAACAATTGTATCCTCAATGAACTTCTTGGGAAAGTATTTAGAACATTGTCTATTCTTCATACATGGAGAGGATGCACGTGAAAGACCACACGGACCATGGATCATATGTGCCTTGACTAAGTTGTATAACGTTGGATGAAGTTCAGGGTCTGGAATCTCAGCACAAATTATGTTATCTATGTCGGATGGTGCTGGATACTTGCTTTGAGGGTGCAAGAAGATTAAAATGTGAGCATGTGATAACCCTCGAATTCAATGGTATACATAATTGAAAACAGACCACAAGGAAAAATGTCAACTATAATGGAGGACAAGTTTGCAAATAAAAGTTGTAACTAAGTTTGTAAGATGTACATGCTAAAACTCTTCCAATAAGATGTCGTTTAGTTATATCCACCATGAGCTCATCAAATTTGATTTTGAAGACTTTAGAAATGATGTCGAGTCGATCATGCGGTTTTAAAGTTTTATTGGAAAGCAACTTTGTAATTTCAGGCCAAGTGGGATTGCAAGTAAATGTTAGAAATAAATCTGGGAATCCTAACTTACTTGATGTAAGTTCTGTGGTTTTTGGATTGGCAACATTTTGGTAAAACATGTTGTCAGCAAGATGTTAATCCAGATGTTCTGCCATGAGAGTCAGACATCATGTTCAGCATGATATTGTGACATGTGTCAAAACATGTTATGCCAGAAGTCTAGGGCAAGATTGTTTTAGTATTTTAAGTGTGAGTTTTGAGTGTGTTTTAATTCACACATTATTGTTATCCAAGGGAGGATATTTTGGGAACGTCTGTTGTGATATATTTGATTGTTTTTCATAAAACGAATCTTGGAGCCTTTTTAGGAAACTTTCTATTTAGTTCCTATTTTTGTGCAGAAGATTATGCAGAATACTTGCAGCTACTGTTTTGGATCTGTTGCGGTTTTTAATCCTAAGTCCATGCTTCTCAAAGGCTATTTATAAGAAAGGCTTTTAACCTAGAAAGTGTGTGTGTGCCGTATTTTTGTGTGAGAATTTTTCTAGGGTTTTTGTGTTGTTCTTTGTGTTCCTTTCTTATGTCTTTTGACATCTGAGTAGGATTGTGTTAATTGTCAATGGTTCACTCATGAGCTTTTAAGCAAGAGTGTATTGTCCTTAGTTTAAAGCTTTTAAGCAAAACTAAGTATTGTTCTTGGAAGTGTGTTTACTTCTATTTTGGGATATTGTTGAATTGTCACTGGTTTGTGACTGAATAGGAAGTGAGAGGGGGATCTCATATCTAAAGGGTGTCTAGGTAGAAGTTGCACAAGGTAGTGATTAGGTGATAAGTTGTAAACGGGGGAGTTTAGCTTTGAACTAATATTGTCATAGTGAATTTCCTTCCTGGCTTGGTAACCCTCAAATGTAGGTGACTGTTAAGTGTCAAATTGTGCATATTTTAGATAGTATTTTGTGGTCATTTTCAATGGTTTCCTTGATATTTTAGTAGTAAATATATTAGTTTTAGTGTAAATATGCAAGTTTCCATTTTGTTATAAATATTGTGAATATTGATCATTTTGATGTTCTTTGACAGATCTTCTTGCTTATATTTGATGATAGGAACAATTAGTGAAGGAAATAAGGTCTAAAAGTTGATTTTCGAAGAGTCTGTGTCGGTAACTCGCGCTAAGCGAGCTTTTCAGCGCGCATTTTCTGCCAGAAGCAGTAGCTAAGGTTCTTGACAGCGCTTAGCGCAGGCAGGATTGCGCTTTAAGGAGGTTTAAGTGTATATTAGGTGAGATCGCACTTAGCGCGATCTGAGCGCGCTTAGCGCGGTTGTAACAAATTTTGTTTTTTCTAAATTTAATTTATCTCATTTTTGTAGATATTCAAGCAAGGATATTTTGTCATTGTTGTATAGAGCATTGAACAAGCTTTCCAATGCTTCCGACGGCGCGTCAATAGGAGTTACGGTTCGAAAGTTATGAAGAAAATAAGAATTATGGTTTTGCTGATGGCGCTAAGCGCCCTCATAGCGCGGTTTCCGTCTTTTCATCCCCTATTTAAGTCACTTTTCAGCATTTTTTAGGGTATGGTTTGGGTATTTTTTGCTCTCACTCCATCAAAATTCATTTTTTGATATATTCTTTGCAAATGACAATCACGTGCTTGGATAATAATGTCTCTTTGAGAACCAGAATCAATATCACCAACAATAAGTGTAGCACCTTTTGAAACAGTCGCCATGTTATAGACACGATCGTCCTCGGGTCTATCAGAAATCAGCTTTAGCTTCAAGTCTAAGAATTGTTAGAAGTAATTCATGTTAGTCTGTCGAAGTCGAAGGGTTTATAGGTTTTGGTCGAAATGTTGTATAGTCAGTCGAATAGTTGTAATGTTGTGTAGGTCAGCTGTATTCAACAGAGTCGAATATAGCTGATAAGGAGTTCAGTCGAATTGACTAGGTTGTGTCGAAATGTTAGTTTTGGGCCTGGGCTTTGACAGCCTATATAAAGGGCGTTGTATTTTGTATTTTTAGACACAACAACTTCATAATAAAATTTTACAAAGTTTCGCAAAACCCTAATCTCTTTCTCTCCTTCTTCTTCTTCTTCTCTCAAATATTCATCTTTCTTGGAACTTAGTTCCAACAATTGGTATCAACGAGCCCGGTTGCGATTCAGAGAGATTCTAATGGCAAACTGAGCGACAACGTCCACACAATTCCCAGCGAATTTACCGGTTTTCAAAGGAGAAAACTACCAACGGTGGGTTGCGCAGATGAAGGTCATTTTCACATTTCAAGATGTGGTTGAAATCGTGAATGATGGTGTAACAGAATTGGGGGCAAATGCTACTGAGGAACAGAAAGCTGCGTACAAGGATCAAAGGAAGAAAGATGGTAAAGCGTTGTTCTTGATTCACCAGTGTGTGGATCCAAATGTGTTTGAGAAAATTATTGAAGAAGAATCTGCAAAAGAAGCATGGGACAAGTTAAAGAACTTGTATGGAGGTGATGAGAAACTGAAGAGGGTGAAGCTGCAAACCTTGAGAAAGCAATACGAGATTATTCAAATGAAGGAAGATGAATCAGTTTCGGAATTCTTTTCAAGATTGGTGATGCTGACAAACCAGATGAAGTCTTGTGGAGAAACAATCACAGATTTGCAGAAGATTGAGAAGGTACTAAGATCTCTTACTGCAAATTTTGATTACATTGTAGTGTCAATTGAAGGGTCCAAGAATCTCACTGAGATGAAGGTTGAAGAGCTACAGGCTTCATTAGAAGCTCATGAGATGAGATTGAAGCAAAGAGATTCAGAAAGAGAAAAGATATCGGACCAAGCACTACAAGCGAAATTCATCAAGAAATCTGGGAAGGCGAAGCAGGGAAGGAATCTTGCTGGTGATGAGAAATCAAGCAAGAGTTCAAAGAATCATGATGATTCGACAAAGAAAGGCATGGGCAACAAGTATTCTGGGAAGAAAGTTGACATGAAAGACGTGCAGTGTTACAATTGCCAAAGTTTTGGTCATTATGCTCGAGACTGTCGAAAGAAGAAGGAAGCACGAGCAAAAGAAAGTGACAAAGCGCAGTATGCACAGACAAGAGAGAGTGATTCTGAAGGTGTGCTACTAATGGCAGACACTCAGTCGAATGATGATGAAACGAATTTGTGGTATCTTGATTCAGGTTGCAGCAACCACATGACTGGTAACAAGAACTGGTTCAACAAGCTTGATGAATCAGTTAAGAAGGTGATAAAGTTTGCAGATGGTAGACAGATCACATCAGGTGGAAAAGGAAACATATTTGTAATGAGAAGAGATGGTAGAAAAGCCAGCATTACTGATGTGTTGTATGTGCCGTCTATGACAAGTAACTTGATAAGTATAGGTCAATTACTTGCCAAAGGACATAATATGAAGCTGGAGAATAATCAAATGAAGGTGTATCATGCTGATGGTAGGTTGGTACTGAAAGCACCATTGGCTGATAACAAGACGTTTAAAGTTCAGATCAACATGATTAATCATGAATGTCTTGCGTCAACTACAGAAGAAGAAAAGAATTGGCTATGGCATCATAGATATGGGCATCTAAACTTCAGGAGTTTGGGTATGCTAAATCAGAAGAAGATGGTGTATGGTTTACCTCAGGTGAAGGAACCAAATCATGTGTGTGAGGAATGCTGCAAAGCAAAGCAGGCTAGAAAAGCATTCAAACATGATCTGCCAATCAAGTCGAAAGGAAAGTTGGAGATTGTTCACTCTGACGTATGTGGACCTTTTGAAGTTAGGTCGAATGGTGGTAAGCGTTACTTCTTAACTTTCATTGATGAATTCACCAGATATATGTGGATTTATGTGATCGAAAGTAAAAGTGAAGTATTCACAAAGTTCAAGAAGTTTAAGTTGCTTGTCGAAAAGCAAAGTGGCTGCAAGCTAAAGAAACTGAGAACTAATGGTGGTGGCGAATATGTCTCTCGAGATTTTGCTAGATTCTGTGAAGAGAAAGGTATAGAGCATGAGGTTATTCCACCCTATACACCTCAACACAATGGCATAACTGAGAGGAAGAATAGAAGTATACTGAATATGACGAGAAGTATGTTGAAGGCGAAAGAGGTGCCAAAGAGATTTTGGGCTGAAGCAGCTTCGACAGCAGTATACATTCTGAATAGATGTCCAACGAAGAAGTTAGTCGAGAAGACTCCTTATGAAGCTTGGACAGGTGAGAAGCCAAATGTAAGTCATCTTAGAGTTTTTGGATCAATATGTTTTAGGCATGTTCCTGAGCAATTGAGAACAAAACTAGATGATCAAAGTCAAACCATGTTGCTCATAGGTTATCATTCGACTGGTGCATATAGACTATATTCACCAGAATATGATAAATTTATGATCATTCGAGATGTTCTGGTAGATGAAAATCAAACATGGGAGTGGAGTCATGGGTCAGTTCGACAGGAAATTGGTCGACAGATGGAAGAGACAGTTCCGACAGTGTTTGAAGAAGACCAACAAACTGAGGCCACGACAAGTCGAAATGAAGAACCTCCTGAGCAAAATGTAAGAAGACCAACTAGAGCAAGAGCTGAGTCGACAAGGTTAGCTGGATATGAGAGATTTCCAGATAATGCAATCGATGCAGATGGTGACTTAATAGAAGAAGCAATGATGATGGCTGAAGCAGAACCAATTAATTTGGATGAAGCCATGAATGATTCGAATTGGTATGAAGCCATGAAGGAAGAACTCAGGGCAATCGAAAAGAACAATACCTGGGAACTTGTCGAAAAAGCCAGCAAGAAGCCTATTGATGTGAAATGGGTTTACAAGCTGAAACGAAGGCCAAATGGTGAAATTGCCAAGCATAAGGCAAGACTAGTGGCAAGAGGATTTCTGCAGAAACCTGGTGTTGATTTAAACGAAGTCTATGCGCCAGTGGCTAGGTTGGAAACGATCAGGATTGTTGTTTCGACAGCAGCGTATAGAGGATGGAAGATACATCAGTTGGATGTGAAATCAGCATTTTTGAATGGACCTTTGGAGGAAAAAGTATATGTCAGTCAACCACCAGGATTTGAGGTTAAAGGGCATGAGTCGAAGGTGTACAGATTGAGGAAGGCTCTCTATGGATTGAAGCAAGCCCCAAGGGCTTGGAACAAAAGAATAGATAGTTTCCTAATCGAAGCAGGGTTCACAAAGTGTGTGTCTGAGCATGGAGTTTATGTAAATGATGTCGACAATGATAGTCGAATCATTTTATGCCTGTATGTTGATGATTTGCTGATTACAGGTGCAAATGAAGCTGAGATAAGAAAGGTCAAGTCGAAGCTAATGCAAGAGTTCGAAATGTCCGACCTAGGGAATTTGGCATATTTCTTAGGGATGGAATTCAATGACACAGCAGAAGGTGTGTTCCTGCACCAGAAGAAGTATGCTCAAGACATCTTAATGAGGTTCAAGATGACTGACTGTAAAGTTGCGACAACTCCATTAGAAACAGGAGCAAAGTTGAATAAGGTAACTAATGATGAGTTTGTAAGTTCGACACTGTACAAACAAATCATTGGATCCTTGAGGTATCTTTGCAATACAAGGCCAGACATTTGTCAGAGTGTCGGATTGTTAAGTCGATTTATGGAGAAACCTCAAGAATGTCATCTCATTGCAGTAAAGAGAGTACTGAGATACATTAAGGGTACGATTGATCATGGTGTGCTGATGCCATGTCGAAATAAGTCCAAGTCGAAAGATGCTGAGGTATATGGTTATACTGATTCAGATTTCAATGGAGACCAAGATGAGAAGAAAAGTACTGCAGGCTATATTTTCATGATCGAAGGAGCTCCAATCTCTTGGAGTTCGAGAAAACAAAGCATTGTGGCTTTGTCATCATGTGAAGCTGAGTATGTAGCTGCATCGTATGCAGCATGTCAGGCAGCTTGGATAGATATGTTGCTCGAAGAACTCAAGATCAAAGAACCTGGGAAGATGAAGCTGTTTGTAGACAATAAGTCAGCTATTGATCTTGCCAATCATCTTATGTGTCATGGTCGAAGTAAACACATAGAAAGAAGGTATCATTTTCTCAGGGAACAAGTAAACAGAGGGAAGCTAGATCTTGAATATTGCAAGACTGAAGTTCAACTAGCTGACATACTTACCAAACCTTTGAAGAAAATCATATTCGACGAGTTAAAGAAGAGCATTGGGATGAGAAGTCTCGAAAACATGAATTAGGTGGCGTGTTAGAAGTAATTCATGTTAGTCTGTCGAAGTCGAAGGGTTTATAGGTTTTGGTCGAAATGTTGTATAGTCAGTCGAATAGTTGTAATGTTGTGTAGGTCAGCTGTATTCAACAGAGTCGAATATAGCTGATAAGGAGTTCAGTCGAATTGACTAGGTTGTGTCGAAATGTTATTTTTGGGCCTGGGCTTTGACAGCTTATATAAAGGGCGTTGTATTTTGTATTTTTAGACACAACAGCTTCATAATAAAATTTTACAAAGTTTCACAAAACCCTAATCTCTTTCTCTCCTTCTTCTTCTTCTTCTCTCAAATATTCATCTTTCTTGGAACTTAGTTCCAACAAGAATGAGTTGGCCTTCAATATATCCCTTGTCATCCTAAATGCTTTAACATGTATGTTACACTCGTCCAACATGGACTTTAATTTTGAAACAACTTGTCTTTCAACAAATTTATTCTCCCTGTTTATTGGAGTAAAAACGTTGGTAAAGTAGACAATGTAAGTTGCATTACACGTCGCATGTAATTAAGAAGATGTAGTACATGAAGCAATCCATTCTATTATCAACCTCATGCTTAGTATCAAATATATACAGTTGACCATATTGTGGAGGATTGTCTTGTTTTGGAAACAAATTTCCAATTTTATGACAAGTCTGACCATAAAGTCACAAAGTAGGTGGACCTCTTCCCTTAGAATCTGTGGTATCAAAATGCATTCTTGGAGAAGTGAAGGAAAACATTGCATTGTATGTTCTAATGTTGTTTTGGTCATTCTTACTTGTAGGGAGTGTTTTGTTATAAAGAAGTGTTTTCAATAGCTATGGTGGTTGTTCTATCAAAGGGAGTACAATTTTGTCGGCCCTGCAACATAATTCGAATTTAGGAACAATAGTATGCCTTGATTTTCTTTTACGCTCTTAATACCACATAGATGCTTGACAAAACTTGCATTCCCAAATAGGGTCTCTGATATCTGAATATTTTGTAATGGAAAACATTATAGTGATGAATAGCCAGAGTAACTTGTAATAAGCATAAGGGGATAAAATATTCAAAATTTATGAACATGAGTAATATGAAATGTACGTTGAAGGTGTGAATCTATAATAGGCTCAGCTTATAAAGATTCGTCTGAATCTGCATCGTCTAAAATTGCATTTCCCTCGTCATCTGAGTGTGTCGGAGGTGGGAAAGAAGTTGTTGTTGTTGAATCTGCAAGACTTGTAGGAATCGAATGAACATGATTTATTTGTTTAGTAGTTGTTCCGTGGATGTTGGTAGGATATAGAGGAACATTGTTGTTTTCATTTGGTATCGTGTCAGTGAAATGATTGAACTGATTAACTCCATATTGGCCATCAAATCCCTTTCGTTTGTAACTTTGTGTTGCTATGTTATGACGCTCAGAGGGGGCAGTGTGACTAACATTTGTAACATCCCTTAGTGGTGTTGTGTGTTCAAGTGTACTTTAGTTATCATTGATGAACAATGAAGTGTTTGGTATGTGCATTCCATTTTTGTTGTTGCTACCAGTTTGTGTTGATTTGACCTGCAATTCCTTTAGTTTCCTTTTCTTCCTATCAATGGAAGCAGGAGTATGATTGTAACCTATAGTGTTCATCCCTTATTAAGTTCAGATGACAAAACGTAGAGTCTTCTTGTAGTGTAACACTATGAGTGAAATGTATAAAAAATGGTAAATAGGTTCGACCAAACATAATTCTAGTAGAAGAAGTATGGTTTTAGTGTTAATGGGTAGAAATTAGAGGAAAGCTTAGTTGTAGAGTTGGTTTATTTAAAAAATCATAAAAAATTTCAAACATGTTGAGTCAAGAGGCAATGTTATTAATATTATAATGTATAAAAGTGAAGGTGTGGTTATATGGCATTGTAAAGGGTAGTTTGATATGTTATATTTTGTAAACAGTGACCGAGAGGTACTTTTCAATTATACCCAAAAAAATAAGAGAAATTTGTTGTGCTGCAGTGGTGTGCTGTGATTGTAAAGGGTAGTTTGCTCATTAATATTATTTAACAATACATGGGAAAGTGGCACTTGATGTACATAAAACAACAAAGACAGATGGTTTAGTGTTTTAATTACCGTGTCCTATTTTATTAGTTTATAACAGTCTATTTTCGGCCTGTAGGATAATGTGAAAATTTTGTGTAATCTAAGTCATGGAAAGCTTAAAAGGAAAGAAAGTTGTACTGAACATGAATTGAGATAATATTGAAACAGGATGGAAAATAATGTTGTTCGAAATTGCCCCTTTTCAAAACATTACATGAAAAACGTTGACAATATTACTAAAATTTACATCTACTATAAAGCAATTACAAACAAGTTCATTGACTTTCCATTTGTGCCCTTTCACTTCAAAAACTTTATACTAACATAAGGGCATCATTGTAACTAGCCAATTCATCACCCATCCTAACTTACTTTCCCACAAATTGTGCCATTTGTTAGACTGTCATTGGTCCACATTTTAAAATTACCTAATCCATCCAAACAAACCCTAATCCACGCAATTTCAACTTTTCTATCTCTCTCTCTCTCTCTCTCTCTCTCTCCCGCCACCAAACCCTAACCCAAACCCTACTCGGCCGCCACCCTCTTTCTCCACACAACCGCTCGCCACCCTCTTTCTCTACAGAATCGCACGCCGCTCTGTTTCCTCTGCCTTTTTCTCTCCGGTTGATATCATTTTCTGTTTCTTTTCATCATTATCGAAGGGTCTTTTAAGGGTATGTTGATGATATTCATGCGAACCCTGAGAAATTAGTATGCAATGCATGCTCTGGAAGATGATGATTTGGAAATTCTCTACAGAATCGCACGCCGCCCTGTTTCCTCTGCCTTTTTCTCTCCGGTTGATATCATTTTCTGTTTCTATTCATGATTATCGAAGGGGCTTTTAAGGGTATGTTGATGATATTCATGCGAACCCTGAGAAATTAGTATTCAATGCATGCTCCGGAAGATGATGATTTGGAAACTCTGGTAAGGCTCTGTTAACTTTTATAGGCTTCACCATCAAAATGTAATGACTGACATTGGCTTTTGAAGATTGGATGGTATTTTCTCTGTAATCTCTATAGTTCATATTGATTTTGTGTAGTTGGTTTACTGATTATAGTTATTGACATTCTAATTTTAGCAAATGACTTGGTACCAATATGATAAATAATTTATATGTTATCTTCTGTAGTATATCAACTTTAAATGAATGAAAATGGAACATCAATGGACTACGAATGAACATGATCACCAGTCTTGTGAAAAAATCAGGTTGCAGGTTGCATTGAATTAGGCTCACAATTATGCAGGTTTGTCTTTTTAATTATTGTGCTTTTAAAAAGTTTTAAATTCCAATGCAAATCATTACTTTGACCTTTAGGTTTCAATGACAATTTATTGATAGGTTTCAATGACAAATCATTACTGACATTGGCTTTTGAATTAACCAAACAATTAATGACCCAAGTCCGCTAAAAAGTTGTAGATTACCAATGTAATGAGAATATCAATAGTCAAATTGCACATTATAAAGTCCTGCTATCTCTTTGTTGTATCATACAACCATCACCATAGGATAGGGAAAAAGAACAATGAATTCAAATAACGTTGTCCTGCATGAATTTGAGGCATATGAACAACAACCTCAACACGTCTAACGAGTTCCCTAGGTAATCCCCGTGGTTGACGAGGTCCAACAAATAAACTATGTTCAACAAGAAGTACTCTTCCAGGCCGAGGAAGCTGGGGAGGCACAAGAAGCTGTTGCACTACGTAGAAGACAAGCCAGGAGACGATTAAGAAGGGCAAGAAGAAAGGCGTTGCGAAGAAGACAGGCCAGGATGCATTTTTTAGATTCAGATAATGAGGATGAGGCACCTTTTACCTGGAGTAACTTTATGAGGGCTAGGGGTTTTAGATTTGATCTTTAATATTTTACATTTTCATCTAGGGCTATTATGAGATTATGATCAAGTATTTAATTATTGTCAGGATTGACTTCACGTTATGTGTTTTTTGGAACCATTTTGCTACATTTTATGCATTTTGTTATTTTGATTGAATTTAGCATTTTAATATCAGTTTGTTATTATTCTATTCCATTTTACTTATTGTCAGTTTTTTGTTATTTTAATACCAGTCTTGTATCTTATAGTTCATGTGGGGTCTTAATCTTTATAAAAGTCGAAAACTCACTTCTTCACAGGTACTGTTATTTATTATCATACATGTGTTGTTAGAATGCTTTTCTATATATTGTTCTATTGCTGTTTTGTATTATTATTTGATATATTTATGGCTCTGTTCCTTTATACAGGTTTTAGCAAAATTTATATTGGCTTTGGTACATACATTAGGGAACTTTTTCACTAAAATGACCCTTGCTATGAAGCTATGAATTTTATGCTGCTGCAGATGTTATTTATTGGTTGTCTGTGATGAAAATAAATCTTCAGAGCCCTGAATGTTGCTGCGAAATTCCTCTCATTCCTGTTGTTCCTTCTGATATAGTGTCCCTTTTACATCTCATGGCATTGAATTGGGACAAACGTCTTGATCTGCCATTTGTTGGTGGTTGATGATGAGTTGGAATAAATTCCAGTAAGAAACCTAATATCCTGAACTCTTAGAATCTTGCTGCTTATTTGTTGTTTAATGTCGTTGAATTGATATGCATTTTGCTAATAATAACTTGGTTTGATTTTACCTAACCATTTTTTATAGCAGAAACAGAGTTTGTTGTCGTTGTTGCACGGGACACTTTCATCGTATGCCATGTGCTGCAAACTGCATTCGTATCGAAGAATTTTTTTCTTGCATACCGAACAGTTTGCAATTTGTTTTTGAACTGCTCTGATAAAAATATGCATGGTGATCGGTTTGTGTGATACCTAAGGGGTTCCTATGATGCGCTGACATTTATGATGCTGCAGATGTTATTAGTTGTTTTGCTGTGATGAAAATAAATCTTCTGAGCGCTGAATGTTGCTGCGAAAATACTCTCCTTCCTGTTGTTCCTTCGGATATACTTTCCCTTTTACATCTCATGGCATTGAATTGAGACAATCGTCTTGATCTGCCATTTGTTGGTGGTTGATGATGACTTGGAATAAATTCCAGGCTGAAACCTAATTTCCTAAACTCTTACTATCTTCTTCTTTTCTAACACTACTTTATTCTTATAACAAAATTTCTGCAGGTCATCCATGAAAACCAAATGCTGCATATCCAGCCAAGCTACCTCATTAGCCATCCAAGACCTATTCCTGAGTTCATGTGCTTCACAGAAAATTAATTTGTTTACTTTCATTTGTTTCAGGTATCCCAGGAGGAAAACCTTCCCCGAACGCAATGACAATAGCTGCAGCATCGCCCATCCGTGAGAATCCAACTGATATGGGTCTATAACTTTGCATCATCATATCCAGATTGTAGAGGTCGGTCTTGGATGGTCAAACTGATCGAATCTTGCAATGCTTAAACTTGGCCTAATCATCTATTACTGAGTAATGACGGAATCGACCCTCTGTTCCTTTTTGCAGGTTTTAGCAACATTTTCATTGGCTTTGGTACATACATTAGGGAACCTTTTCACTAATATGAACCTTGCTATGATGCTATGAATTTTATGATGCTGCAGATGTTATTTGTTGGTTGGCTGTGATGAAAATAAATCTTCTGAGCCCTGAATATTGCTGCGAAATTCCTCTCATTCCTGTTGTTCCTTCTGATATAGTCTCCCTTTTACATCTCATGGCATTGAATTGGGACAAACGTCTTGATCTGCCATTTGTTGGTGGTTGATGATGACTTGGAATAAATTCCAGTCTAAAACCTAATATCCTGAACTCTTAGCATCTTGCTGCTTATTTGTTGTTTAATGTCGTTGAATTGATATGCATTCTGCTAATAACAACTTGGTTTGATTTGACATAACCATTTTTTATAGCAGAAACACAGTTTGTTGTCATTGTTGCACGGGAGACTTTCATCGTATGCGATGTGCTGCAAACTGCATTCGTATCGAAGAATTTTTTTCTTGCATACCGAACACTTTGCAATTTGTTTTTGAACTGCTCCGATAAAAATCTGCATGGTGATCGGTTTATGTGACACCTAAGGGGTTTCTATGTTGCTCTGACATTTATGATGCTGCAGATGTTATTTGTTGTTTTGCTGTGATGAAAATAATTCTTCTGAGCGCTGAATGTTGCTGCGAAAATCCTCTCCTTCCTGTTGTTCCTTCTGATTTACTTTCCCTTTTACATGTCATGGCGTTGAATTGAGACAATCGTCTTGATCTGCCATTTGTTGGTGGTTGATGCTGTCTTGGAATAAATTCCAGGCTGAAACCTAATTTCATAAACTCTTACTATCTTCTTCTTTTCTAACACTACTTTATTCTTATAACAAAATTTCTGCAGGTCATCCATGAAAACCAAATGCTGCATATCCAGCCAAGCTAGGTCATTAGCCATCCAAGACCTATTCCTGAGTTTAGGTGCTTCAAAGAAAATTAATTTGTTTACTTTCATTTGTTTCAGGTATCCTAGGAGGAAAACCTTCCCCGAACGCAATGACAATAGCTGCAGCAACACCCATCCGTGAGAATCCAACTGATATGGGTCTAAAACTTTGCATCATCATATCCAGATTGTAGAGGTCGGTCTTGGATGGTCAAACTGGTCGAATCTTGCAATGCTTAAACTTGGCCTAATAATCTATTACTGAGTAAAGACGGAATCGACCCTCTGTTCCTTTTTGCAGGTTTTACCAACATTTTCATTGGCTTTGGTACATACATTAGGGAACCTTTTCACTAATATGAACCTTGCTATGATGCTATGCATTTTATGATGCTGCAGATGTTATTTGTTGGTCGGCTGTGATGAAAATAAATCTTTTGAGCCCTAAATGTTGCTGCGAAATTCCTCTCATTCCTGTTGTTCCTTCTGATATAGTCTCCCTTTTACATCTCATGGCATTGAATTGGGACAAACGTCTTGATCTGCCATTTGTTGGTGGTTGATGATGACTTGGAATAAATTCCAGTCTGAAACCGAATATCCTGAACTCTTAGCATCTTGCTGCTTATTTGTTGTTTAATGCCGTTGAATTGATATGCATTCTACTAATAACAACTTGGTTTGATTTAACATAACCATTTTTTATAGCAGAAACACAGTTTGTTGTCGTTGTTGCACGGGACACTTTCATCATATGCCATGTGCTGCAAACTGCATTCGTATCGAAGAATTTTTTTCTTGCATACCGAACAGTTTGCAATTTGTTTTTGAACTGCTCTGATAAATATCTGCATCATGATCGGTTTGTGTAACACCTACGGGGTTCCTATGATGATCTGACATTTATGATGCTGCAGATATTATTTGATGTTTTGCTGTGATGAAAATAAATCTTCTGAGCGATGAATGTTGCTGCGAAAATACTCTCCTTCCTGATGTTCCTTCTGATATACTTTCCCTTATACATCTCATGGCATTGAATTGAGACAAACGTCTTGATCTGCCATTTGTTGGTGGTTAATGATGACTTGGAATAAAAAATTCCAGGCTGAAACCTAATTTCCTAAACTCCTACTATCTTCTTCTTTTCTAATACTAATTTATTGTTATAACAAAAATTCTGCAGGCCACCATGAAAACCAAATGCTGCATATCCAGCCAAGCTAGCTCATTAGCCATCCAAGACCTATTCATGAGTTCATGTGCTTCTCAGAAAATTAATTTGTATACTTTCATTTGTTTCAGGTATCCCAGGAGGAAAATCTTCCCCGAATGCAATGACAATAGCTGCAGCATCGCCCATCCGTGAGAATCCAACTGATATGGGTCTATAACTTTGCATCATCATATCCAGATTGTAGAGGTCGGTCTTTCTGGTCAAACTGATCGAATCTTGCAATGCTTAAACTTGGCCTCATCATCTAAAACATGGCGCTGCATTGGTCTTTATTTGCAGTTATAGACTTATGGTGTAAGAGTGGCTTGGATATGGGATCAAAATGATGTCATGAAGTTTCTTGCAGATTCCTTCGTGTGGATCATGGTAGTGGCTTGAGTGGAGAAAACTTCCATAATTTTATTTCAATTTTGATATGTGAACATTTGGATTGATCTATTTCTTTTAGGCTTGAATTTTTTTTTGCAATTTAATGCATGAACACTTGGATATTGTAGTGTTTCATGGTTTCTTGAAGTGAGGTCTCCAATTTTGGATTTTGAAGCATAGAAAGAATATTGAGAATCTTCATGTACTTTGAACTTTTGGAACTGGTTTGAACTTGTAATTCTTATAATTCTTGGAAAATGTGAATTTTATGCTTTGAATGAGAATGAATCCAATTTTTGAACTTTTAATTTTTTTACATTTTGGTACCAACTTGAATTTGTGAAATTTCAACATTTGAATCTTTATGACAACTCGAAAGTTCTCGAATCCCAATGCTAATAACTTGTACTTGAATTTCAAGGAATTCCTATAAATGGACCTTCCAATTTTAGCATGCTTACTCATTTTAATCTAACCAAATTGTATAATTTCAATTTAAAACATTATGAACCAAACTTTGATGTCGTATGGAACTCATAAACCAAATCACATTACTTTGTCACCCTAACCACACTGAATCCACAACCTCTTATTTTGGTTTCTTAACTTGGAGTTTATTAGCTGTTTCTGTTTAATGCACTACCATTTTAACTTTCATTATAGTTGCACTTTGGTTTTTGTATCAGTTTGTTTTAAATTCCTTACCATGTTAAAATTTGGTTATAATATAAACTTTGGTTATGTTGAACTTACAAATCCATTTGTTGCTAACAATGACATTGTCTACTCAATTCCCTGTAAACTTTGGTTAACAATGACGTAGTCTACTCAATTGCATGTACACTAATTCATGTCGTTATTTTAGTATTATATGAATATAAATTGAATATTCTCATGTTCTATATTTTTTTTTTTTGAGATTTACTCAATATCTTAACTAAATTACCCATGCGGGAGCACGGGTTTCTTACTAGTTATGGAAAGAAAATCTAATAATATCTCCATTGTTAAATCTATTAAGTTGAAGAAAAGTTATCCAACCTTGAACCAGTTCAAAAAAATAAGGGTCTCCGTTATGATATTGAATCTGACAGGTAACAGGTTGATTGTAAGATCCCACCAAAATTATAGAGATGTATTCACGGGCTGCAATGATATGTAATAATGCTCTATCCAAATTCTGTAAAAAAAAATTGTTCAACAGCTACATTTTTAAAAAGATTGAAGTACTCTAAAGAAAAATCCATAAATCTTGGATATCTTACCAGGGTACGGACATCTTCTCTATTTGTATGGCCAGAAATAACGGCTTCAAATGATAGTTTAGTTGGATCCGACAGTCATAGGGTGTGCCAATGAGGAAAATCAGAAACAATTCATTCGTGGTCTAGTATAGGAATAAACAAAAACAGCCCATTCCCAAAATATTGTAGATGAACAATATTAATTTTGAATGGAAAATCTACACAATGAAGTATTTCAGTCCATCCGTGAGTAAGTAGTGGATCTGTGAGACTTCGATTCCATTCAACGTCAAATTCATACAACCCGTCATAGATCTTACATCGTGTAGGTAATTCGTGACCAACTTGATGCACAAATAAAGGGTCAATTTCCATATATGTTTGTATGAATGATAGAAATCCATATATAAGTAAGAAGTGGTAGAGTTTGTTAAATGGATTGCATTGCTAAAAATGGGAAATATTTAAGACAGAGTAAATAAAAAAAGCTTTCCTATAATAGAAGATGTTCTTACAACAGTTTGAATTGCAATAGAATCAAAGGATGCAAAGACTTGTAGGTCACCTAGTTGATCCCAAAGTGAGCCTTCAAATAACTTGATATGGACGTGGTGTAGGCTGCCTGTGTCTATCTTGAAGAAGAGGGTTGTAAGTAAGTGAAAGTGGTTGGATGTTATTATATAGGGAAAGGAAAAGTGTATGGGCCTAAAGAATTGGGCCATATGTTGGACGGTTACTGTTGCTAAGTAAGACTATATCTCATATAAAGTTAGGGAATAAAACAATGAATTATGAATAACACTATAACTAACCAAACATTGCATTATATTAATATTGAAAGACACATACGCAACTTCCATATATTGCAACAATACAGGTGAGATAAGACATTACAAAAAGACAATAGTTAAACCATAATTCAAAGAACATTACCAATAAGATATCAAAGAGAGAACCCTGGTGATATTCATAGTACATTGAATACAACACATATATAGCAAAACACAGAAAGTATGCAACATCACAACTACAATTTCTTAGTTTTGATCAGCTTGTGAAGCTTGGTTTAGGAGAGTTCACCATCAGCCAAGTTGATTAACGTTGTTGATTCACTTGACTCATTAGGATTTTGTCTCTTTGTCGTGGGTGTGACTGGATCCGGGTTGAGTTTGGAAGTAATTTTGAGTTCTTGTAAAAATTTCGCCTTGTGTATCAGATGCGTGAGATGCACGGGTATACAAAAACACATCATAGCAGAAGTTATTAACATACTGTAATTACATCACAATTATCAATAGCATTAGCTTCGTTGACACTCTCTTTAATATTACAAAAAAAAAATAGAACCAATATTTTTATGAGAAAGTGTATTGAGATGTAACATATACTAAAGATATGAAAAACTGAGGCAGATATATACAGGTGTGGGTAGGGCTTCAGTCATGCGTATGTTATCCCTTCCCTAGGGAGCCTATAGTTGCTCGATCACAGAAGTGTCTTGAAGTATCGAGACAACAGAACAATTGTCCCACCGTGGTTGCCACTTCATCTTAAAAGCAATCTCCTTACCCAACAACGTGTCAAGTGCTAAGGGGTACTCAAGTGGATCAGTAATCCCACCCTAAAGAATGAAGTTAAGTGGTTAATATAGATTATAGAATGACCTCTTTCATAGAAAGTTGGTGAAAATGACAACAGGACTTCACCTTAATCATTGTGTTGCGCATTTGAGCAACAAAGAGGCCCAATAATTGTTCATTTTCTCGGTCCCATAAAACAAACTTACAACGACTTCCGCAAAGAACAACTTCAATTTGAATTTTGTACCTAGTAATGTAGCAATATGAAAGTACTAATGAATGTCATGTTTAAATAACAAAATAATATTTTCTCTTATTAACATTTGGTAAAAGATGTAACCTAAATATTTCAGCTTTTGTTAAATGTTTCGCTTCACATTTAAACAGATGTTTGTCTCCCCTAGCAACTTTAGGACATTGATGGCATGTTTGATAATACCATCCATATTGTGATGCAATGAGTTTATCAATTGTTGCAACCGTAATACGGAAAGTTATCTGCAGGAAAACCCTTGAATGAAAGTTAAACATAAAAATAGATGTTGACAGACATAGAACATATGTGTGAGCACGAAGGAAAAGAGTGATGAATAAAAAAATATACATCACTGAGTTGCTTAATTTCATTAATAGGAAGGACCACGACTCTTGACGTAAATTTCTTGTAAGAAGTAAGCTGAGAGTTGGAAGAGTTTTGTGACCTCATTTGAGATTGTGAACTAAGTTGGTTGGACCGATTAACTAATGAGTCCTTAGGGATGCTAAATGAAAGAAGAAAACATAAAAATGTTATAGGAATCGAGCAAATGTGTGTATTGCAAGTAATAGAAATGAACGAAATAACCCAAATATTGGTCATTGGGTAATCGGGGCAGTTGTGCTACTAACCTCTCAAAATCTTCGATGTATTTTTCAATTGTTCCTTCCTGTTGAAACGCATAAAGTTGTTCAAATACATTCTCATCACTTCCACCACCATACCTCTCAAGAAGTGCATCTTTCAAATTCTCCAATGTCAATGTTTCATTCTCCTCCAACAGTGCTTTGAAAAAATGAATTGTAGGACCATCCATACATAATTGTGCCAAATTCATTTTGATTTCAGATATAGTATTCTGCATATTGAAATAGACTTCCGCCCTAGCAATCCAACTAGTGGAATCATCACCATTAAACATCGATAATTCCACCTTCTTCACAGATAGGTAAAATTCATCCAAAGCTTCACCCTGTAAGCCAGAATTTTTCTTTTTGGTACTAACTGACCCATTATCGTGCAACGATTCTCCCACATCCCTCTCCTTGTTCGAATTCAATTAAGAGATGATCTTCTTCTGATTGTCTTTATTTTGATTCTGCATTTCATGTAAAGAAACCTTCAAGAATTTCGAGTTTCTCTTCAAGTGCACTCACTATAGCCTCCATCTTCTTCAGTGGCATCCGACAGATCGGACCAATTTGATAAGATGTACAATACCCCAATAGAACAGAATTATAGAGAAAGAGAAATTGCAAGAAACCTGCAGTTTTTGAATAATAAAATAAAGGAAATACAATCTAAAAAATTACAAGAGCAATTTGCTCTCTCAGAAGATAACTTCTTCTGACCTATTAACTTCCCAATAAATTTCCCACATCCTACTAAAACAATAAACAACAACATAAATACAATCCACAACATCAATCAATAACTAACTATTTGACTATTTGAATTTAAACTAACACGCTAAAATTATATTATTTATTTTATTTCTCCTTTGATAATCCCTCCAAATGATGGGTTTATCTTTCTCCTTAGTCTATGCACTATAAGGGACAAGTTAAATACTCCTAACAAAATAATACAAATATAATAACTTCGTCAATCCAATTAAGACTTAAAAGGAAGTTAAATAGCGTTGAGGTGTTGGATTTAGATTCTCCACATTTTGAAAGCAGAAGATTTGATAACTTCAGGCAAAATTATGATAAAATGGAAGAGTAATGTTTAGAACGGAGAGATAATAAAGATAATAAAAGGAACGTAAAAAACGGAAAATTTTCTGGGCCGATGAATGAAACAGCTCATGGAGAATATGTTTTACAGAGAAAATAAAAAATAAATCACACACAACAAATAGACACGATTATACCAATGACTATCTCAATCTGCCCCACAAATGTGGAAAATTTCTCACTTTCTGTCTACTTGTTGTATCTAACTTCCTGTAAACTTACAACTTCTGCAATTGGTTTTTAACAGACCTACACCAATACAGTGCGCAAAATTTACTTCAAATACTGATTGCAGAAAATCAATTAGTTACTTCTTAGCAAAGTTTATAACCATGGGATTTTGAGGTGTGATTTTGAAGCCTTGAAGAGCCTGCATTGCCATAGATGATTGTATGTCATCTTCAAAATCTACGAATGCGATACCTGGCTTTGCATCAATCAAGCGCACTTCCTTAAACCCGGGGTATTGTTCAAAGAGCATTTCAAGCATTCTACCGGTAGTTTCGTAAGGCAAGTTCTCTATGAACAAAATATTGTTAGGAGCAGCTGCTTCTTGGGAGTTAGACCCTGGACGGAATGAGGCCTACAGAAATGAAGAGTGCATATCATGTGTAAATTGCATGTAATATCAACATACGTGCAAGAAATTGAAGAATTAATGACAATAACTGTCATTCTTTACATGTAAATTTAATGCTCTCGGGACTAGGATCCTAATATTGATCTGATGATACGATTTGTTAAAAAAAAGGGGGCTAGATTGCTATATCAGAATTCAGAACCAAATAAACTCTTCACAATCTAGAGCCAGGGCTTTTACCCGAGAGAAAATCAGGGATTATAATCAAAGTGGATTAAATGAACTTACTGTTGGGCCGCCATTACTTGCACCATGTGTTCCATTTGGCACGGAAGATTGTTTTGATTCCTCAGGGAACTTCTTTTTCTCAGCTGTACAGTAAAAAAAGGGTCGGTCAAATAAAAATAATGAGAAATGACTGCCAATTTAATAAAGGAACTAACATTAATTTATAAGCAACAAGATCAGAAAGGAACTAATAATTCATGTATACTGAATAGCTAGACAGTAACATTATATCAGAATATTCCAATCTCGTTATCTTTAGGCCAATAAAATTGAGTAATAATCGGTTAGTCACGGTTCAATTCACCAGAAAAACCAATCAGACTGAACCAAGCATTGCATATATCAATCGAACTGAACAGAAATTGTCTTTTTTGTATGATGAACCAGTTTGAAAACCAGTTTGTGGCTCTACAAGACCAAACCTAATGATAGGATGGCTCAAACTAGCTTGTTCAGTTGCATTTAAAAAAACTAACCACACAGAAACAACTTGTCCCTCCTCCCTCCCCTCTCTCATATACTCACATGGACACAGGCAACGTTGTCGGAATCACAGGTCTATGTAAACTCTTGAAGGGTCCATAGATTCAACTTATAAGAGTTTATGAAAAATTAAATTAAATACTAAAAAAACCTCAAAATGACAAAAATGAGACAAATAAAAGACCGATTAGCATAAAAATTTCAATTTCAAACTGTAACCAAACAAAGGGACATTTTGAGACACACAAAGGGAACATGCTATAAGTTAACAAAGGGATACACTGCTTCAAAAAATAGAGCAACAAAAAACAGTAAATAATGCTATTTTTGAAGAATAGAGATAACAAACAATAGCACTCACTCGAGACAAACAAAACAACAAGAATGAAACAAAGACAGATCACACAGGAAAAGTAATGCATAGAAACAGCAATAAAATGAAGAGTCTATCCGAGTCTGAGTCGGCTGCAAAAATGAGTTTGAGTACGAGTAAACTCGTTTTGGCCTCCTAGACTTGTTAATTCGTCTGAGTCTACGAGTTGACTCGCATGTCTGACAACCATGGACATGTATATCATTTACGCGTGTGTGTTTTAATGTATAAGTATTACAATAAAATTAAATACACACATATTTAGCACAAAATGAATGTTCTATGGTGCAAAAGGTTTAATATTGCAGTAGATTTTACATGATTAGCTTTTGTTGTGTATTGACCACCAACATATATGAGACAAAAATTGTTTTGAGGCTCATGTATTTTTCTGTACTATTCTGCTTATGTTGAAACTTAGTGTCTGAAATGCACCCTAAGGGTCTTGGATGGGAGGGGAGAGCCTAGGGAAAAAGAAAGAAAGGGAAATGTCAAATGTAAGAAGGATAGTTCCCCAACTTGAATGGGGGGAGTTTAATATTCTTCAAAGTAAAAGAACCCCTAATATACGGGAACTAAAAAAAACGTGTTGGAGGAGAATTCTAGAGGGTTTAGATAAATTCTTCAAATCTTTTCCATGTTATAATACTCTTAAAATTAAAACTATACTAATGATAAGTATTCTCTTATCATTCAATGTCTCAAATAAGGTGGAAGATTTCTCTCTCATTCCCTTCCCCCAAAAGCTCTGCCTTCCCCTCCAAACTCCCAATCAGACCGTAAGGTTTTGTTTAGGAGTTAGAAAAGGAGGGGAAATGAGGATAACTCCCCACTTTTCATTGGGGTTAATTTTACTTCCTAGGAATAAAATTGAGAAACGAGAAACTATGTAGTGTTTTGGAGGACTCTGAAAATTATTACAAATCCTTTCCTTCTTCTTATAATACCCCTAAAACAATGTAAACGTCACTCATAATCATTCTCTTCTCCTACCTCCAACAGCACTCTCTTAATCAAGGAGGGGCTCATAACAAGTATTTGAATGCTAAAAATCTTACATTACATATGACCATTCAGTCATTGCAGACTGACATCACCACTTCGCAGGGGCATATGATAATCGTAGATTCAACACGCAATTCAAAATAAAAAAATGAGCAAGCCTGTGGCCTGCTAAAAAATAAATGACCATTCACCTTTCTCCTCTTGCTTCTTTTTCTTTTCCCTTGGAACAAAACTTCCCTCTTCTTTAGCAATACAATCTGACTTTGTTTTTGCATATTGAATTCTCTGCGTCAAGTTATTTACATAAAAAGCTTTTAGAAGTATTTCATTGGTAGAAAAAATATAAATCAAAATACCAAGGAACTTTCTCAACAAGAAAGGAGAAATAAAGAATATGGGGTATATCATCCACATCTTTCATTTTCAATCTTGATAATGAACATACTGCCAACATCAAAGAAAGCTAATGCATAATATTTAGTTAAGAATTCTTACAAGATAATGAAAATGAACCCCATACAGAACAATAGGTGTTTAGACCAGAGAAAACCAAACCATAATATTTAACTAAAAATTCTTACAATCAGCTATATTTGGGCATGATTAAACATAAATCCATGAAGGACAATAGACAATTAAGAGAAATTACAAGATTCAAAATTAAACAGTAAGATAACCTGAGCAGGCAACAGTATAAGGTTCCCAAGAAAGACATAAAATGCAATGGATTTATGAACATAACTGTACAGATATTAACAAACACAGGATGTATAACTTAAATACCATGGGTTTTTCATAAAATGGGAAGTTTTGCATCTGTCGCACTGCATTACTTGCAGCAGTTACTTCACTAAAACAAACCCACGCCTGTCCTCGAAGCTTGGGTGTCTTTAGAGCAATGATGTCCAAAATTCTTCCATATTGAGAGAATAAGCAGTACAGAGATCTCTTCAATTCTGTCACAAAGACAACAAACAGAACATAAGTCATTAATCTAAATTATATCATAATATCAACATCAAAATCGTTTAATTTAATAAAAAGAAAAAAAGACACACGACAAGGGAAAAATTAAATTACCAAATAAGTCTGCTATACATAGAGGGATCAAGTCTTCTATTATATAGTAAGATTAACATTGTTTAATAAAAACACACAAGACATTAATCTTGGCATACCTCATTGACAAATCAAATGATTGTAGATTTACGTAAAAATTTCTACATAAGATCTACATGATATTAACTTTCAACCCAACAATGAGTTTTGCAATACAAATATCAATAACACGGACACTCCTAAAATCTATTCGATCCTCATATACTATGACGTACGACCACCCCTAAAGCTAGGGGCGTTTGGTGTCCAACATTGCATCAGTGTTCGACACACTACAAAACTCACAGTGGTGTTGGACAACTCATACATTTTACCAACAAAAAACAACTTAAGCTTCAACACACCATGGACACCCCTCAGATACATTTATGATAATAATAGACACTTGTTCAAATATTTTCCTAAACAAATTAGAACAAAAGTTAGGCTTTTAGAATTAGAACTAAGACATTAGTATTTTAATTAGACATGTAAAATTCTCACATATAAATTTCTTTTCACATAAAACATTTTGTGCAATTTTCAACGATGATGAACAATGAAAGGGGATTAATGACGTTAAATTTGATTAATCATTTTTAACTTTTCAAAAGTAAATGAATGAATGGATGAAGGTAAAAACTGGCATATCTTAGTTTGAGAGTATCCAATTTTATAGTGCTTGCCCCAAATCCCGCTATGTTATAGCGTCCGGTTATTTAACAACACTGGGTTTAACTACATTGAAATCTATATTGTTAAACTCGGAAAACGACACGGCGTGGCCATCCCAAAAAATGGAACGGACGTTATTTTTTGTCATCAACTATAGCATTGGAGAAATCAAAGGATATATGTCACAGACTTCATAGATAAAGTTAAAAGGTAGAGAAAGCAAATGATATGGAGTGGAAGAAACCGGAGGAGTGGAATTGTATCAACTCTGTTGGAGCAGTAACAAAAAATAATGTAGCTGGCTGTGGAGGTCTAGCTAGGAATAGTGATGGTGACCGGTTGTGTGGTTTCTACAAGAGTGTAGGGATTTGCAAGGTGTTCTCTGCAAAATTATGGGGTGTATTGAAAGGATTAAGACTTGCTCAAGCCAAAGGATAGGATAGAGTGGAGTTGCAAGTTGATAGTCAAGAAGTGGTAAATGCAATTCAGGAAAATATTAATCAGCGGAAGGGCGTGAGTTTAATTCGCAAAATCAAGACTGCTATGGAAGGAACCTCGGAGATTAAAGTAGGGAAAATTTATTGTAGCCAATAAGTGTGCAGACTCTTTGGCAAAGTTCAGCTTGAATCTTCATGGTGGATGTCTATCTTTTAATGCGTGTCCCGATTTTATGTATAGCTTGTTACTAGGTGATATCAGTGGCATAGGTTGATTTGTGTAGTTGTTTGTTTTGGGGCTTTTTCCCTCTTGAAGCACAAAAAAAAATAAAGGGAACGCCGGTCAGGGTCAGGGTCACCACCGTTCCGCGCCGTTTCCGTTACATATTTCTCAGCCGTTCCGGCCATGTAGCCCAACTGTGCCGTTCCGGAACGCAGGTATATCGGCCGCTCCGGCCAAGTTTAACAACCTAGATTGAAATTAACTACAATGTTGTCCGACTGAGAAATGCAAAATCCAATTAAACTAAACTTTCCAACATATTAATCTAAAAACAATTCAGCATTAGAAACACGAGAATTAGTAACACGACTCCTAAGCCAAATCCAAAGCCACCCTAATAATTCAGTAAAAAACTCAAAACATGTTTGAAGTTTGTAAGCACAACTCTCAAGCAACCAAATTCAACCATAAACTAACTTCGAAACTACCAGAAACAACTGTAAACTTGAAATTTTCAAAAATGACAACAAGGCTAGAAAACAGTAGTAATTGCAAAATTGAAGTAGAAAAACAAAACAAAACGTGGGAATGAAAACGGTGCGAACGGAATTTACCATCTTTCTTGACCTTTTCATTGAGATTCTTAACGTAAATGGTTTGATTTGGAGGTATGTCCCCGGAAAGCATCCTCTCTTCTGTTTCTGATTGAAGAACGGTGAACGGTGAGCCCTAGCGCTGTAGTCGAGACTCGAGTGTTACAGTTTGATTTTGGGCTTTTTCATGGAAAGTCCGGCCCATATTGGGCTTTTTCATGGAAAGCCCGGCCCATATTTGCCAAAGGGGATATCGAGGATTCTACCTGCCACCCTCCAATAATACCTAGCACCTCCACATAACTAGTGAAAAGACTTAACTGACCCAAAAAAAAACATTCTCACATTTCAAAAAAAATCGGTAACTACACGGATTTTTCAAAATTACAGGCGATACCGGAAATTTCGTTGACCCTACCGGGGATTTCAATTTAACAAGTAAGATTTTCCTGTTTTTTGAAATAACAGGTGAATATTACCGGTAATTTTATAAATCCCGGTATTTTCTTACCGGGAATTTCTAAATTACCGGTAATATTCACCGGTTATTTCAAAAACCTAACATTACAACATAATTAATCAATATTAAAAACCTAAACACTACCAGGTGTTTTAGGGCGTTTCAGCATCTCCATTATTTCATCAACTGATCTTGACAGCTGCACATCTAACTCCATCGGACCCCTTGTTAGCCTACGGCGAAATGATCTCCACATTTTGATGACGTCTTCATCGTTCTTCAACTCAATCAGGTTGTATTTCACACTACCATCCCCCCAATCCTCCCGAAACTCGATCTTCAACACCTTTCTATTGTCACCATCAGGCAACAATTCCTTCAACTTCGAAGTCAGAACGGCAACGGAGGTTGTGTCATCGGGAAGCATGAATTCGACAGGTCGAGAAGCTCTCTTGAAGTAAACTTCTGCCTTAATCAAAAATACTGGAATAGCCATTTTTTTCAGATTTGTTTAACCACAAGACCTAACCCCTATTTATACAAACGTGCATCAATTCTAGGCCACACAAACTGTCGGTGCAATCACAACCATACAAAATTGTCGGTAAAATCTCGAACGTTAAAAAAAAACCCTAAAATTATACCTACCGGGAATTTCAATGGATGTGAAATTTCCGGTACCAAACTGCACTTTTCAGCAATAACCGGATTTTTTAATACATACCGGAAATTTGAAATTACCGGTATATCGATAATTTCAAATGAACTACCAGAAATTTTGATCCATACCGAAAATTTTTTTATAACTTCCGGAAATTTGTTCCGGATATTGCTTGTAAAATACTAAGGGACATTTTTGTCATTATTAAAATATGGGGGGTGCCAGGTACGATTGGGGGGTGCCAGGTAGATTTCTCGGGGATTTCTTAATACATGTATTATTAAGACACCACGTGAAAATATAAAAATGTTTTCGGATTTCGGAGATGTATCTCCGGACACATTCTAAATAAATAAAATTTTGATTTAATATAAAAAATTACAGAGATGCATATTCAGATATGGTATGGAGATGTATCTTTAAACGGTATTTGTTCTAAAACGCACTAGAAGTCCTCCTTCCACATTTCTAAAAAAACAACTCTAAATATTTCTCAAACTCTCTCAACTCACATTCTCTCAAAATCAATCAACCAAGTTCAAAGCGTTTTCAATCAACATCAAATACATCAAAGAGATCATTTAATACTGAAGTAACCTCACAATTTGTAAGTTTTTTAATTTTGTAAACTTTTTTGAGTTTTTGTATAAATTAGTTGAAATTGATTATTAGGTTAAGAAATAGATAGTTTTTTCATGATTGATAGTTAATACATAATGAGATACATGTTTGATGGTTAAAAATAATTATCTATGCATTATTTTTTTGGGTTTGTGGTATGCATTACCCCCATTGACGAAACTGAAAGTTGTAGGAAATTTTGAAGATGCATCTCCGAAATTTTTTAACGTTTTGATTCCCAAAAACCGGAGATACATATCCGTCATTTATCTATCTACTTTTGTTTCTTACTTATAGGGTTGATTGTAGTCATTATGTGACACTTGTTTGGTTTACTTACAAATATTATGGTTGATAGAGACGACATACTAAGGCATGAGAGGATTGTATAGCTTGCATCTGTCCGAGGGAAAAAAAGTCAGGTTTCAAAGGCTCTTGTTTCCTCTAGCCTGGTTCATGCGGAGGCATAGACTTTTAGGGCTCATATATCTCCACCTTCTTCTTCCTGTATGAGACGGGTGTCACCTGGTGACACATCACTCCCTCGATCTTCCTGTAGGTGACATGTTTCACCTATTCATGTGCTAGAGGTACTCGAGTCACGAGAGGTACCTGAGGCACCAATGGCACCCCAAGCACTAGACGGACCTCATGTTGATGAGTTAATGCCACCTCAGGCTGATAAGGATGATGAGCCAGTGTCATCTCAGGTTGCTAAGGATGATGAACTAGTGTCATCTTAGGTATTTGGAGGAGACCCTATAGAGTTCTCATTGTTGCCTTTTTACCCGGCCCATACTGTCAGACATATATGGGATAAAGAGGTAAAATTAGTTGGATTCATTCTTTGTTAAATTAGGTTTATTATTATATTACAAGTTTCTGACATAGATTTATTTTTCTGCAGGACCGTGATCCGCTAAAATTCATTAACCATGGGGCGGAAGATTACTGGCTTGCATCAGCCTAATGATGGGTGGTTTTAAGTTGTTTTGTCCCTATATGGGATTAAGGACTTATTCAAGGCAGATTATGTTACGGTCTACCACATGATGCTTAATGCATTTGTGGAGAGATGACACACTGAGACCTCGTTATTTCATCTACCACTTGGTGAGATGTCTATCACACTCGACGATGTGTCGTGTTTGCTGCATGTTCCAGTTAGGGGGAAACTTCTATTTCATGGGAGGATTAGCAAATATGAGGCACTTGAGTTATTGGTAGAATATCTGAGAGTTGGCCTAGAGGCTTCCTTGAGGGGGATGGAAAAAATAAGAGAGGCTCATGCTAGGTTTGAATTCTTAAAAAAGGTATATATATATATATATACCTTTTTTAAGAATTCAAACCTAGCATGAGCCCCTCTTATTTTTTCCATCCCCCTCAATATATATATATATATATATATATATATATATATATATATATATGAGCTCCTTAAAGCAGAGCAGGTTAGAGGTGATGACGAGCAGGTGGGGCTGCATAGAGTGTATGTTATGTGAGCATACTTGTTATATTTGGTTGGCACTGCCATTTTTGTGGACAAGAGTGTCACTTACGTGGACGTCATCTACCTACGGTACTTTGAGGACTTTGAGCGGATCCATGAGTACAATTGAGGGATCGCTTGAATTTGCATTGAAGTTTCTGATACCTATTCAGAGATTCTGACAGACATGATTCTAAATCAGCACGAGAAACTTCAGAAAATACCTCTTCTATGTCAGACTCTGTTTTTGTTGTGTTTCCTTTAGATGTAGTAGTCGTGAATGCTATGTTGGCTTGCTCCTCTTGAGAATCAGATTCTGATACTTCAGAGTCAGATTCATCCCATGTTGCCATGAGACCTTTCTTCTTGCCTTTGAACACATCCTTCTTGAAGCTTTCTTTTCTGGAGATTTCTTTTCTAGAGCTTTCTTTCTTAAGCTTTGGACATACATCTCTGTAGTATCCGGGCTCCTTGTATTCATAGTATATTACTTTCTTGCTTGTTCTACCTTTTGAGGATGAATCTGGATGATCTCTTTTGTTTCTGGACCTTCAGAAGTTGTTTTGTCTTTTCTTCCAGAGTTGTTTGATTATTCTAAAGAGAAGGGACAATTCTTCTTCGTCATCAGAATCTTCTACTTCTTCTTCCTCAACTTGGAAGACTTTGTTCTTTTCTGACTTGTTTCTTTATGATCTAGATCTTAGAGCGACATATTTGCCCTTTTCTGAGGCTCGCCTTCCTCTAACTCTATTTCATGACTTCTGAGTGATCTAACCAACTCTTCAAGGCTTATGGTGTTCAGATCCTTAGATAGCTTTAGTGTAGTAACCATTGGTCTCCATTTTGTAGAGTAACCTTTGTCCAGAACTTTAAGTCCTACTACTAAGGTTTGAAATCTTGAGAACATAATCTCCACAGTTTCGTCGTCTTCCATCTTGAAGCCCTCATATTTCTGGACTAATGCCACAACCTTGGTTTCCTTGACTTGAGTATTGCCTTCATGTGTCATTCTCAACGAGTCAAAAATATCCTTTGTTGTATCTCTGTTAGTAATCTTTTCATATTCATTATAAGAGATAGCGTTGACAAGGATAGTTTTGGATTTGTGGTGATTCTTGAACTCGCGCTTTTGTTCATCATTCATTGTGTTTCTGGGAATGGGGATACCAATCGCAGATACAGGTATTTAATAGCCATTTGTGACAATGTTCCAAAGATCAGCATCATAGCCTAGAAAGAAACTTTCTATTCTATCTTTCCAATAGCCAAATTTCTCTCCATCAAAGACAGAAGAGGCTTAGCATTGTAACTATGTCTCTCGTGTGTGTTATTTTAAACTTGTTTTTATTTATTATTGGTACGTTGAAAATAACTGATTGTTTTTACTTTATTTATTACAGAATCGTCTGTCCTTGAAGATGGCCACCCCCGGGATGAAGCTGAAGAAGTTCTCAGATGTTTAAATACTTCAATGGGCCATATACATTATTGATGAGTACTGCCTCTTTTCGTTAGTGGACTATTCGATGACCATGCTTGATGATCCATTATTGTTTGTTTTTTAGTGATGGCATAAGTAGACATCTTCATTTCATCTTCCATTTGATGAGATTAAGATTAATTTGGATGATGTTTCCTCCCTCTTCCATCTTCCCATTCTTGGTAGCTTCTTCACCAACAGTTCAATATTAGATAACCATTTAACATTTCATTATTGCGGGATTAACATAACTTAACACAGACAATTACATAACTTAACAAAACAATAATAAATAATAAAACTTAGACACTGTTAGATGATTATGGACGTTTCAACATCTTGATTATATCATCGACAAATCTAGAAATTATAGTATCAAACTCGATTGGTCCCTTGCCCTACGGTGATATGTTCTCCATATTACCTTTAAATCTTCATTAGTCTTCAGCTCAATGTTATTGTATTTCACCTTTCCTTCAATAGCAATCGATGGTGCATGAAACTCGGTCTTATCCACGATTCTGTTATCGATGTAGGGCAAAAGGTTATCCAATTTGGACTTTAGAACAACGAGAGTATTGGTGTCCTTAGGGAGCCGAAAATCAACATGATGTTTCATGTCGTTGAAGTACACAACTTCCATATACGAATATTGAGACATTCTAAGATGCTTTTTTAACAACATGTGATCCTTGTTTATACAAGTTTTAATTCATTATGGACCACACTCAACTGTTGATGCAATCACGGTCGTACAAAACTGTCGACAAAATCTAAACTGTGGATACTCAAACTACAAGATATTTCATAGTCCTCTTAATATCCGATAAGTGAATAAGCTTTAAAAAAACTGGTGATTTAACACTGCCAAAACTTTCACCATTTTGGAAAAACTCCGGTAATCCATGGTATTTTTTAAAAAGCGGTATGTTTTTCCACGTGCCAGTTTTTTTTTATAAAAACTAGTAAAAATGCATATCAAACTTTTATACTAGCCTACTTGATTTTTTTCATTCATACCACTTTTTTTACCTAAATTATCGAGTTTTCCGTGCAATATTTTAAGTAAAAAATTTATAATGTCTAAAAAGTAAATTGGTTTAAATGTATTTTTCTATATGGATGAATTGAACAATATTAAAAGACTTATAATTACAATACACAAATTTAAGAAACTAATCAAAGTAAAATTCCTTTATTGGAATTCTAACCTTTGAAGATTGATGAAAAATAATATAATTAGAAGCTATAGCAAAAATATAATCTAAAGAAAGAATTATGAGTTTGGGGATAAATAAAATTTAGCCACTTGAAAAACTGTCTCAATGAGGCATTTTTATAGTTTGATCAAGCTTTCTAGTCCTTTAAAATGATAGAATTGATGGAGAATCAATAAAAGGAATTGTTAAATTTTGATTAGGGCCACCAACAAGGTCCAAAGAGGCGAAGGCTCAATAATGATGTGAGATGGTATTTGGCGAAGAACATGTGGACTCTTTTTCTCCCACCGAATAGGTAATCCCTCATGCGAGCGCTTTTCTAACCATCCAAATCAATCTGACGACTCTCTGTATGTAACATATTTTAGATATGTATAGTTACCAAGTACTTCTCCTATTTAAAGAGGAAAGTGTGTCATTTAAGAGATATTTAAATCCACGGTTTCACTCAAATACTAACTTAAGCATTGGAGTGTTAACATTGTAGGTCAGTCTCTTCTCCACTGCATCAAAAGCTCTAAACCACTACAACAAATTATAATCCATGATTTTTGATCAATGTTGAAAAGTATTTCGGGGGTGTTTTATCGTATCCACAGGGATTGTATGTGTATTGTCGCCGTTCTATAGTCGAAATCGTTTTAAACTTTTAAAGTAACAAAGATTTTGGTGGTTTTGTAACGGATCATTTGCATAAGAATTTAGTAACGGTAAAGAAATTGGTTTTAAAGATTTGGTAAAAGAATGCCAAGATTAGGGTCCGATAATCCGTTCTATATGTATTTACTCTATAAAGGATATGAACTTGTTAACGATGAATATAACCACATATCCTTTCAACAAGTTTATCTCTAACACTTGTTGTGGGATTTACCATATTGATCCTTAGATGATATCTCACTCCAACTATCAATATGATAACATTCAAGATCAATATTTATGAACATCAACTTTCAAAACTATCTCTAGCCTCATGATTGTTGATGGATTGAAACTTAGGTCAAGTTTTAGAACATATTTCTCAATCATGAACTAAAATAAAATATAAACCATACAAACAAAGTTTTTCATCTATATTTATCATCAAAAAAGTTCACACACTACAATCAAGATCAATACATACAAAATGAAGGATTACCTACCACTAATCTTGACACAAGATGTGTTTAGCTACACATATTCATGGTAGCTTATTTCACAAGTTTTGTGAGGAGATGAAAAAGCATCAGCGTCGAATAATTGAGATCGGATGCAAATCCAGCTTCTCAATGTGAAAGATCTCTCTTAGATGAAGAAATATCAGAAACTTAGGTTTTGGTGTGATAAAATGAGGTTATGATCCCAAGAAATTACATAAAGTGCTTTTATAGTACACTTGAAATCAGCCCAGTTTGCACTGCGAACTATTTATTCGCCTAGCAAACTATGAATTTGGCACCTGAGGTGCCTCTGATAAGTTAAACCGCCTCATAAGTTCGCAATGCGAACTTTTATTCGCAAAGCGAACTATTCGCCTACAAGTTTGCAAAGCGAACTTAGGCCCCTTTAGCTACTGCCTCATGTCCTTCGCCAGGTCTTCGTAAAGCGATGAATCAGCGAACATTCGCTGGGAAGTTCGCAAAGCGAACTTTAGTCTCTTTTCTTACTGCCCAAAGTCTGGGACCATTCGCTGGAGCTTCGCCAGTTGTTCGCAAAGCGAACTTGCTGATGTTTTCTTCCTTTCTTTGGCAACTTGGATCCTTTCTTTATGTCTTACATCTTTGATCAATTAGTGCTCTTTTCTACACAATAACACACACATTACAAGCACCAAAGGTATATTCACATTGTTTGAAGAATAACAAAAATTCAAGATTAAAATCCACAATTAAACATAAAAGAGTTGAAAAATGTCAAGTATTAATAAGAAATATATAGCATGTTTGACATCTAACAAACTCTCCCCAACTAACTCTTTATTTGTCCTGAAGCAAAGTATGCCTCTCATTGAAACAAGATGATTTGCTCAAGCATTTAACTCAACCAAGAAAAGATAAACGGCTCAAATAAACAACAATTGCAAACAAGCAACAATTACAAATTCCTAGAATCGAACAATGCAAAAGAACTCGATTCTTAAACAAAAAGCAGACAATGTTTCAAGTAACAACTAAACTATCATGCTCATATCACTTTAACACTCCTCTTCGAAAAAGAGTTGAAGGAAAAACGCACTTACAAACGCGAGGAAATTTCGCTCATCTGATAAACAATGCAAATACAAACCAATTCATACAATATTTAAACGATCAATAAAGAAATCATGGAAGCAAAAAGATCACTAAGGGCTTTTAAGGTTGTAGCTTGGTCGGGTTAACAATAAAGGGACATTTCTAAAGGCCATTGAATCAAAATTTCCGATGCAAAAGAACATTCACTATACAAGGTATTCACACACATCTCAACTTTATTCACCAATTTTATTCTTTTATCACAAACCTTCTCAAACTTCCCTATGCACAATTATTGGACTCTATTTTTCTCTTTCAAGCAAGCATTCTTTTTCTTTTTTTTTTTTTTACATTCATATTCACATTTTCTTTTTCTTTTCATGCTTGCTTGAAATTTTTCAAAAGTTTGAGCAATTTACCAATCTTCTTTTTCATTCTCCCCAACTTATTTTTAACTAAACCTTAAGTGAATGCTCCTTGCTTTTTAAGGCAAGGAAATCAATAAGAACAAAGTTCCAAGGTTCAAGAAGAAAAAATTTTAGAACTCTAAAAAATTCAATGATGAACTTGATTTTCAAATTATGTACAACACAAAGTTCATCACTAAAACGAGATCTAAACTGTTTAGGCTCAAAGGGCTAACGAATACTCAGTACTCACGGGTAAATCACTGTTTGGAAATGGTTGCGCTCATTATCAACAAATGCCTTGATCATTTCTAATGCTTCCATAAAATCACACAAATCACAAGATAAAGCATAAATTAAAAGTATAAAACAAAATTCATCAGCAATCCTATGCATTTAGTAGACCATGGAGGTTTCTCACCATTTTGGTCTTTGGACCTAAGTGACATAAGCAATCAATAAAGTTATAACAAGAAACAAAATTTCATTTGTACAAAGACAAGAAGTTCTAACACATTCTAAATCCTAGAAATAGGTAACTATGTACCTTGTCAACAATTAGATGCTTAAATTCTATCATTGCCATCCAAACTTAGAAGAATCTTCTTTCTTTGATGAACAACAATCACCAACCTAGAAGTTTCTTTCAAAACCACATCCAAAAAATGGAAACATTAAATTCCCACAAGCATACCAACATAACACAACAAAATAAAAAAAACTAAAAAAAAATGAAAACTGAACAAATTTAACTGAAAAACAAAATTCTAATAATAATAGCATAATAGTGTTATGGTGTAGAAACACCAACAAAAGTAATCAGTACCTCATAAGGGTACAAAGTACATCAAAATCCCAAAATAATCCACATAGTGGATAAAGTACAATAATAAAAACTGATACATAAAACATAACAAGAAAACTTCACTTTGAAGATCAAAGGAAGTATAAAATGACATCATCAAAACTAGTCCTCTTCGGACTCGGAACCGGAAACCTTAATCTCCTCCTCCTCAGAACCAGACTCAGATCCAGATACCTTAACCACCTCCTCCTCATCATCATCCTCCACATCAGCATCTTCAGGCTCAACTGCCTCTGCTCCCCCTCCAAAAATTGGCCTGGCCTCAGGCCAGCCAGCATGAGTTAGGAATTGCTCCCTAGTCATCATAGAGTGATCCACGGAGGGCTCACGAATCTGCAGCAGTAATACCTGCATAGAATTATGTAAATCCATCATGGCGCGCTGAGAAGCCGCAATCCAGTCCCAATTGTACTGGCATATCTCTTGCTGATGCGGGTAATATCCTTGAGAACCAGAACCACTCGATCCATCACCAGCACCTGTGCCGTCATCATTACCAACACCTGAAGACTCACCTCGCAACCCCTTTGGTTTACAAAATTTGTCTACATACCGGTCATCAATAGCGGCCGGGATAGTTACCTGACGGCGTGTGGGGACATTAACCCCTGCATGCACACAAAGGGCCATGATAAGCAAGGAAAGGCAAGAGGACAGTTCTTCCTCGAAGCTGAACCAAGGCCACTTTCTACAAAAACCTTCATCTCATCAGCAATAATCCTGGCCACATCAATCTGGACATTCAACATGATGCTGTGGACCAAATGGGCAAGGGGTATGGTAATGGTCGAGGAATGTGACTTTGGCTTAATGTTTGTAAAAACCAAGAGTAAGATCATCTGGGCCAAAGGACGCATGTCCTCTCGATGGTATCTGCATGGAACCCCAGATAGGTTCAACTCAATTATTTTACCTTCACGCAATAGGTCACAAGTGATTTTCTCTGTGTCTCTAACTAGCCTCGAAGTTCTGTGGTAGGTATCTATCTTATTTTCTCTCAACGACAGTGGGTTCCCAAGAACTTCATTAATTGTCATCCGATCAAACAACACCTCTGTTCCTAAAACCATTGTCTTCCACCTAAATTCCATCCCATCATCTGGGAGGGCATTTTCATAAAATTCCCATATCATCTCCACGTTATAGCTATCCACGGGTGTAATCAACTTCTCCCATTTTTTTCTTTCAAGGAGTCCAGCTACCGCCCGATAGCTTCCTTGTGGGTTCAAATTGAATCTTTTCTCAAGTAAGATCATCCGTCTCTCTAGTGTCAAGTACCTTACAACCTGTTTTGCCCCTCTGAAACATACATTGTCGAACTGAATTGGAACCGGTCTTGAAGTGCTTCCGGTCTTTCTCTTTTTCGATAGAATAATTTTTGGAGCCATCTGCAAAAACCATCAGACAGAACAACAACCAGCCAGCAAAATAGTCCATTAGATGAGGAACAAAACATAATCAAGAATCCCAAATAGAAACAGTAAAAAAATTTCAAAAATCTGGTTTGTTCGCCCAGAAGTTCGCAAAGCGAAGTCCTGGCGAACATTCGCCCCAGATTCGCAAAGCGAAGTTCTGGCGAATGTTCGCCCCAGGTTCGCAAAGCGAACTAGTGGCGAACCTACGAATTTTTCAAAAATAACAGATTCTGCCAATGCACACAAAAGTGTTCAATCTTTCACAACCCAACCTCTATTCTTAGGGTTTGCATAAAAAATCAACATGCAACCACAACAAACCTTAAAAACAGAGGTGCATTGTACCACCACTTTTAAACATAGAATCAATTGGTCTCTAAGATTGTCCTAACCTAACCTAACCACATATTCTAACAAAAATTAACAGAGAAAAAGTTAATCAAACCTGGACTTGTTGAGAACTTGGAAAAACTTGCGAGAGATGTAGGAACAGAGAGCACGTAAGAGTTCAAAATTCTTGTGTTTGTGAGAAAGTGAAGATGTGAGAGTGACCAAGTAAGAGTAGGGTTACCTCACACTTCAGCAAAACAAAGATGGGTCATGGGCCCAGGTGTCTGGCCCACACATTATAAAACCCCCTTTTTAATGAGGTGGCAGCAAAAAATTTTGTGGCTGTCTCGCTAAGTTCGCAATGCGAACTGGCCAGCGAACACTCGCCCCAGGTTCGTAAAGCGAACTAGCCAGAGAACAAGACAGAACTTTGAAATATTTTCTGTAAGCTGCTACCACACTACATGCAAATTCTAAACAACTTAATACTTAAAAATAGTAGAAAAATAGAAATAATTACAATGTTGGGGCGCCTCCCAACTAGCGCTTTGTTTAACGTCGTTTGAGCTTGACGGTCCAAGATGATCTCAATGATCATTTAGAAACACTGCATAATTCTCTCGATCAATTTCTCCTCTGAGATAGATTTTCAGCCGTTGGCCATTCACAGTCCAACTTTCCTTCTTTTGCAAGTCCTCTATAACAATAGGACCATAGTGCTTGACATCCTTTATCAAAAACGGTCCACACCATTTGGACTTCAATTTTCCCGGAAAAAGTTTCAAACAGGAATTGAATTGAAGAACCATCTGATCGACCCTAAATTCTTTCTGAGAAACCTTCTTGTCATGATACCCTTTTACTTTCTCTTTATAGAGCTTGCTCAAATGGTACGCATTATTCCTCATTTCTTCCAATTCATGTAATTGAACCTTCCTTTTTTCGCCGGTCAAGTTCGGATCAAAGTAACAGTTTCAATGCCCAAAGAGCTTTGTGCTCCAATTCAACTGGTAAATGACATGTCTTGCCATAAACCATATAAAAAGGAGTTAAGCCTATTAGAGCTTTGTAAACGGTGCGATACGCCCACAAAGCCTTATCCAACTTTTTCAACCAATCCTTTCGCGAGCTTGACACGGTCTTTTCTAAAATCATTTTTACTTCCCTATTTGACACTTCGGCCTAACCATTTGTTTGCGGGTGGTAAGGAGTTGCAACCTTGTGCTTTACACCGTAGTGCTCTAAGACCTTTTCGAGCGGTGCATTGCAAAAGTGCGACCCTCCATCACTAATCAACACATGAGGGGTGCCAAAACGGGAGAATATGTTTTTCTTTAAAAAATTTATCACCATTTTTCCATTGGCCCTCGGTGACGCAATTGCTTCCACCCACTTGGAAACATAGTCAACTGCAACCAAAATATACTCGTTTGAAAAAGATAGGGGGAATGGTCCAACAAAATCAATACCCCAACAATCGAAAACCTTTACTTCCAAAATAGTTTGCAAGGGCATTTCATTTCGTTTTCCAATCCTGCCACTTCTTTGGCATATGTCACAACTCTTTGCATGGAGGTTTGCATCTTTAAACAATGTTGGCCAATAAAATCCCGATTAGAGGACTTTTGTTGCCGTTCTTAAACCATTGTAATGCCCTCCATATGGCGAGTTGTGACAATGCCAAAGGATACTTTTAGCTTCGTCAAGAGTGACACACCTTCTCAACAAATTATCACCTCCTAACTTAAACAGATATGGCTCATCCCAAATGTAAAAGTTGGCATCCGATAAGAATTTTCGTCTTTGGTTCCAAGTTAAATCCTCCGGTATAAATCCGGTTGCTTTGTGGTTAGCAAAATCTGCGAACCAAGGCCTAACTTGTAGTCGAAACAGTTTTTCATCCGAAAACTCTTCTCATACCTCATTTTCTCGGTGTGTTACCTCTACATTGACCAACCAGGATAAATGATCCGCTACCAAGTTTTCAGACCCTTTCTTGTCACGGATTTCCAAATCAAACTCTTGTAACAAAAGGATCCACCGGATTAGCCTTTGCTTTGAATCCGACTTGGTAGGCAGATATTTAATGGCCGAGTGGTCACTGTAGACTACAACTTTTGAACCAATCAAGTAAGACCAAAATTTCTCAAGAGCATACATAATAGCGAGTAATTCTTTTTCTGTGGTGGCATAATTCACTTATGCTTCATTTAGAACTTTACTCGCATAATGTATGGCATGAAAATTTTTGGTCTTTCTTTGCCCAAGCACCATACCAACGGTATAATCGCTAGCATCACACATCAATTCAAAATTTAAAGTCCAATTCGGAGCAACGATTATGGGCGCGGTGATGAGTTTTTCTTTTAAAATTTGAAAAGAACTTAAACATTCATCATCAAAGAAGAAAAACTTATCTTTGTTAAGTAGATTACTCAAAGGTCTTGCAACTTTGGAGAAGTCTTTGATGAACCGCCTATAAAATCATGCATGGCCTAGAAAACTCCGGATTCCTTTGACATTGGTTGGAGGTGGCAACTTCTCGATCACTTCAATTTTAGCTTGATCCACTTCAAGGCCTTTAGAGGAGACTTTGTGGCCAAGCACAATCCCCTCCGTTACCATGAAGTTGCACTTCTCCCAATTTAGCACCAAGTTTGTTTCCACACACTGTTCAAGAACGGTCTCCAAAATTTTCAAACATAGATCAAAAGAAGCTCCGAACACGGAGAAGTCATCCATGAACACTTCCATCATTTTCTCAATAAGGTCGAAAAAAATGGCTTGTACACACTGTTGAAATGTTGCTGGTGCGTTGCACAAGCCAAAAGGCATCTTCCGGTAAGCAAAAATTCCAAAGGGACAAGTGAACGCCGTCTTCTCATGGTCTTCCGGATCAACCAAGATTTGGTTATAACCAGAATAGCCATCAAGGAAGCAATAAAATTCTTGACCCGACAATCTCTCAAGCATTTGATCCATAAACGGAAGTGGAAAATGATATTTTCTAGTAGCGGTGTTAAGCCTCCTATAGTCGATACACATTCTCCAACCCGTTACAGTTCTCGTCGGAATCAATTCATTTTTCTCATTTCGTATAACGGTCATTCCTCCCTTTTTGGGCACAACTTGCACGGGACTCACCCACAGACTATTGGATATCGGGTAAATCATTTCGGCATCCAATAACTTAACAACTTCCTTTCTCACCATTTCCTTCATTGTAGGATTCAAACGGCGTTGAGGTTGAGCTATCACCTTGAAATCTTCTTCCATTAAGATCTTGTGCATGCAATAGACTGGACTAATTCCCTTTAGATCGGAAAGAACCCAACCTATAGCCTGTTGATTCTTCTTTAAAACTTGAATCAAACGGCCTTCCTCTTTGTCGGTCAAAATGTTGCTAATGATAACCGGTTTGTTACAACTGTCATCAAGGAACACATACTTCAAATTAGAAGGCAACAACTTCAATTCAAGTTGAGATTTATCATCACTCACCTCTTTCTTCAACACTTCTATTTCATTTTCCCATGGTTGTAACTCTTTTAAAAATTCAAGTTCCTTCAAGCACTCTTCAAGTGCCCTTTCTTCCTCAATGGTAAATATTTCAAATGAGTCATCAATAGCTCTTTCCAAAGGAGATGCTATGTGAACTTGCTTTGAAACTTCCATTATGGATTCTTCCGTTGCATCAATACGGAAACTATCATGTTTATCTTGGGAATGCTTCATTGCTTCAAAAAGATTAAAGCACACCTCTTCATTTTGAACTCTTACTTTCATAAGGTCTTCGGCAACATCAATCATCATTCGAGCGGTCTTCATAAAAGGGCGTCCAAGAATCAATGGAGCATCCTCGTCTTCTTCCATATCAATCACAACAAAGTCAACCAGAAAGAAAAATTTATCAACCTTAACCAATACATCTTGAGCCAATCCATGAGGATGAGTTATAGATTTGTCGGCTAATTGTAATGTCATTCAAATTGCTTTCATTTCAATGTTCCCAAGCCTCTTCACAATAGACAATGGAATTAAGTTGATGCTTGAGCCCAAATCAAATAAGCCTTTCCCAACATAAACATCACCAATCGTTACTGGCAAAGTAACACGCCCCTGATCGACTTCTTTCTTTGGTAGAGTTCTTTGAATTATAGCACTACAACTTGCATCAAGGATAATGGTTTTCGGCACCGAATATCTTCGCTTCTTTGTAAGAATATCTTTCATGAACTTAGCATATTTCGGCATTTGCTCAAGCGCTTCAGAAAATGGAATGTTGATTTGCAATTGTTTGAATATGTCCATGAAACGAGTGTAATGCCTTTCATTGTCTTTCTTGGTGGGCACATGAGGGTAAGGTAGATTTTGGATAGGAATAGGATTCACTATCTCCTTCCCCTTTTTGACTCTTCTCTTTTTTTCTTCTATCTTTTCTTTCTCAAGGTTATCTTTTTCAACAAACTTCTCATCTTTATTTTCAACTTCTTCCTTATTATTCTTTTCAACTACTACCTCATTATCTTTTTCTTCCTCCACAACCTCCTCAATTCTTACATCAACATTATTCTCATTTTTTCTCCTTCTCCCAACTCTCTCCCACTCCTAGTAACAATAGCTTTGCAATGCTCCTTCGGGTTGGTTTGAGTATTTGCGGAAAAAGATGGTCCCGATTGTTGGTTGGCCAATTGTTTTGCAAGCTGCCCAATTGATTTTCGAGATTTTTTATTGATGCTTTATTTGTATTTTTGTTAGCCATGGACATTTGAATGAATTGGTTGAGAGTGTCTTCAAGCTTTAAACTCCCACCTTGAGGTTGTGCCGGTTGATACAGATTTTATCGGTATCCTTGTTGATTTTGATAATTTCCTCTTGGTTGATATCCTTGTTGATTTTGATAAGGTTGTTGTTGTCTTTGATAACCTTATTGTTGATTTTGATTATTCATGTAATTTGCTTCTTCATCAACCGAAGGACAAGGAGGACAATAGCCGATGGGGTGATCTCTTTTACATAGCTCATAAATAGCTATTTGCACATTCTTGTTCGGTAACTCTTGCATCTCTTTAATCTGTTGAGGGAGCTTTGATATTTGTTGTGTTAACAACTCAACTTATTGAGATAGCAATTTGTTCTGAGTGAGAATTGCATCATTTATCCCCAATTCTAGCACTCCCGGTTTCTTTTGAGATTGGCCACGGTTATGATTCCCTAGATGGTCGTTTAGTGTCATCTTGTCTATGATAAAAATGGCTTCGTCTGCGCTTTTAGTCATTAAAGATCCACCCGTGGTAGCATCCAACAATGTTTTGTGAACCATTTGAAGACCATTTCTGAAAATATGCACTTGTGTCAGTTCATCAAAACCGTGCCCTTTGCATTTTCTAAGCATGGACTTGAATCTCTCCCAAGCATCGTCGAGAGACTCATTTCCACCTTGTAAGAAAACCGCAATCGTCATTTTCGCTTCCATGAAACGATTGTGTGGAAAAAAATTGTTCCAAGAATTTCTCTTCTAACATGTTCCAGTCCGTTATAATAGCAGTTGATTGGTCAAGGTATCATTCCTTTGCCTTCCTAATTAGGGAATGCGGAAAGAGTCTTTTGAACAAAGACTCTTCTTCAGCTTCAGGTGCTCGAGTCGCACCCGCAATTTCATAGAATTTGGTCAAGTGAGTAAAGGGATCCTCTTGATCCATACCGATGAATAGATTCTGGTATAGAAGAGCGATAATGCCCGTCTTCATTTCAGAGTGGCGACCATTATGGACATTTCGTGCGAACTGAGCTGTATGCCTTAGACTATTAACACAAGATGTTGAAGCAGGTGGTTGTGGTGGTGGTGCAGCCATGGTTGGCAGTAAATGTGGTATTGGTGTCGAAGTTGGACTTTCTCCTCGTTCTCGTCTTTCCTTGGCAAGTTGCCTCCTCCGCCTAGTTTTGCTATTTAACTTAAACGCAGTTCTTTCAATCTCAGGATCGAAAAGAAGTTGATCTGCGGGTAACTTCCCTCGCATAAATAGAGTCTGCACACTTAGCCAAACAAATTAACAAGCACAAGAAAACGTTATACAAGCTTAAAACTTAATGTAGCGCGATTTTTGTGGTTTCAAATCACTATCGCTTTGGTACTATAGTTCGATTCATTTTTTATCCCGTTGAGCTTATTAAGGAAGGGAAATAGATGTCTCTAATTAACCCTGCTTGCAAACTGAGGTTAAACAAAACTGTTAGTTTACAGATGCTATCAAAATAGGGGGGTTCGTCTTTAGGGTTATTTGCATAAAAAGAGTGTCTAGACTATGGGGTAGGTTTCTGGTAAGGTGTTAGGTCTGATGCTTTTGATGGATATATCGAGGTTCTGGATTTTGGGATTTTTGGTTAGTATGCTCGCTAAGATTTTTGCAATCTTATACCTACATATTCCCGAAACAGGGAAATCAGAGCGATTGTAGTTCCTCCTATTTTATGGGAGGAAAAAGGTTGTTTTGGTGTCTTGTTCAAAGCCCAAGACATGAAGCTAAATGTGGTTTGTATCTTGTTCAAAGCCCAAGATATGAAGCTAAAGATTTGACTGAGAGAGAATTTGTCATCTCTAAAGAGGAGTTGTTGATGTTTGCACGCTGTGATCAAGGCACAAATTCGATGCTAAATGGTTGACTGACTCAACCGGGGTTTCCTTATACAAAGCCTACTGTCTTGTACAACGCCCAAGATCGAGGCTAGAAGGGATTTTGACTCCGTTGGGGAGAATGTATCTTGTATAAAGCCCAAGATGGAGGCTGAAAGGGTTTGACTCAATAAGAGAGTGATTTTATCTGTCCTGTATAAAGCCCAAGACGGAGGCTAAAAGGGTTGACTCAACAAGAGAGTCTTGAACAGGTGATTGACTCAACAAGAGAGTCTGAAGGTTATTTGACTCAACAAGAGAGTATTTTATACTCAACAAGAGAGTGTTTTGTTGTCTCGTACGAAGCCCGAGATAGAGGCTAAAAGGAGAATGACTCAACAAGAGAGTTTTTTATACTCAACAAGAGAGTGTTTTATATGTGACTTGTAGGAAGCCCAAGACGGAGGCTAAAAGTTGACTCAACAAGAGAATCTTTTATACTCAACAAGAGAGTGGGTTTTTATATGTCTTGTACAAAGCCCAAAACGGAGGCTAAAAGGAAGACTGACTCAACAAGAGAGTCTGAAAAGGTTAGCTCCGCTGGGGAGAGTCATTGTACAAAGCCCAAGAGGAGGCTATCTTACTGCCGAGGATTAGATCCATAGGCAGGCCCAAGGGTGGGGAACTCTCAAGAGAGAGACCGGGTTTCAGAGTGATCGGTGTTTTTTCCTATGTTTGAAAGGAACTTGAGAATGTCTTTGAGACTCAAGGGGTTTAAACTGTCCAAGTCTAGAGTTTTATCTATTGTACAATGCCCAAGAGGAGGCACGGGCATTAAGGGATGAGTATCAACCCTAAAATGGCAGGAGTTTTGACGTTGGAAAGATTGCTCTAGCAAAGGGTGACTAGGTTCTGTCTTATACCTTTAATAGGTCGTCAGGGTCCTTGTATGAAGCCCAAGAGAATGCATGAGAACTTCTAAGAAGCCGAAGGGTCCTTGCACAACGCCCAAGAGGAGGCGGGGATGCTTTTAGGAAGCCTGTGGGTCCCCAAACCAAGAGAAGTTCAAGAAATACAATTCACAGAGAAGAGATCATTCCAGGAAAGTTCGAGAATTTGCAAGAAACTCAAGAGATGCCATTCACGGAGAAAAGATCATCTCTGGGGAGTTAGAGTTTCTTTGACAATTCCTAAGGGTGACAGTATGAGAAAAGATTCACCGAGAATACTGCCTTTCTCTTTGTTTCATATTGTTTAACCCCAAGAGAAGGGAAGACTGTATCTGGAATCCTACGGGGGATCTAGTTTTGTTTGTATTTAAGAGTGACCAACAAGGCTTTACCTAGTGCTAGACGTAGTTGTCGGGGAAAACTCTAAATAACTATACTAGCATTACATAGTGGATATGTGACAAGTATATAAAAGGATGTGAAAGAAGACTTATAGTGAAGCAGCCCCACAATACAATTATATACATATGAAAGCGGTAAATGAAAGCAGATAAACACTTACCCATTGTAGAGCTTCCATGCTGTTTTGTTAGTTGTTCAACAAAGAAAGTTTTGATAACAACATATATTTGAATTCAAAATCAAAGGAGAAAGTGCTTTGAAAAGATTGTTGGGGCTTATAGCTCAAGGAGAGGCCCAAGTTTTAACGATGATCGCATTGTTGTTTTGAAAACTATACAGAGGGGCTTATACAATATGTGAGGCCCAAAAAGTTTTTATGTACAGGGGGATGGGTCTTACACTCTATTAGAGGCCCAAAGAAATTTAAAGAAAAGAAATGGGGCTTATAACACGAGGGTAGGCCCAAATGATTTGATTTTTGAACTGGCGATCGCGCCGAGATTTTTCTTTTAACGCAGAGGGACTTATACAATATCTGAGGCCCAAAATTGTTTTGGTTAAAAGGGGATTGGGTTTTACACTGTATTAGAGGCCCAAATTATTTGAAAAAGGAAAAGAAATGGGACTTACAACGCGAGGCTAGGCCCAGTTGTTTTTGTTAAAAAGGCGACGATCGCGCTGTTGTTTTTGAAAATACAATGTGACTTATACAATGACTGAGGCCCAAAAAGTGGTGAATTTACAAATGGGTTAGGTCTTACACTCTATTAGAGGCCCATGAGTGTTTGAAAATGATTGAGGAGAGTGGAATCAATCAAAACCCTAATTTCATCATTTTTAAAAGTAAATTCTCAAAGAAAATCAATAAAAAATGATAAAACACCAAATAAGCTTGAATAAACAACTTGTGATTTTTGGTTAAGGTTTGAAAAATGAGGTTTTAGTCACAAGATGAATTAAAACTCATTTGGTTTTGCTTTTTCAAGGTGAATATTCACTTTTAAAATGTTTAAAACAATTAAAAATGAATTTATTCATAAAAAATACCAACTATATTAAATAAATAATATAAATTTGATTTTTTTTTGAATAAAATATTTCAACATTTTTGTGATTTTTTGCAAAAAGAACCAATAAAAAATAATTAAAATTGAGGGAGTTATTAATTTTTCAAATCATTAAAAATAATAAGAAAAATAATAAAATATGAAAAAGTGGTAAAAAAGAGGATCTGGGGCGAGGGGGATTCGAACCCCAGACCTCTTGTGTGTAGTGCGCGCGTCCTACGACTGGGGTGGTGATACGTCCGTGTATCAAACCCCAGCCACAAATATACAAGGCTTGCCTTGTTTTTGGCCTGGCCAAGGCAAGGCAAGGCAAGATTTTGGGCAAAAACGTAAAGCTTGTAACTTTCTCATTTCTCCATGGATTGGGACAAAATTTAGGTCTATCCTTCCTAGAATTTCACAAGGAATCCAATGGTGGTGGTGGTTTTTTCAGATGAGGTCCCCATTTTAAAACTCGATAGTGGTTTTGAAATAGGCCTCCATTTGCATTTTTTGTGCTACCTCATGGTACAGGCATGAATCACATGATGAATTGGTCCAAACACAACATATATAACATGCATGAGATGTGTATGATCAGTGGACTTCAAAGCAATGCATATTTTAAAGAGTTCAAGTTGAGATGCTTACCTCTTTAGGAGCTTTTTGGGCAATCTGTCAAGGGATTTGTTCCAGAAATGTTTTGATGTTTTGAACACCCTCAAATGATCCCTTGGAAGCTTTTATGATGATTGGAAACAGATGGAAACCTCAGGAATGGAAACTGGCCCTTTCTTGCAAAAGGGGCAAAAGTGGCCAAAATAACAACTCTCTCAAATGGTGTTCCAGATGTGGGGAACCATTTGGGACAGTTCAAGGATGATATTTGGAGTGTGTTTGAGATTTTATCTGGTTTTGAAAGTGACTGAATCAAGACATGGCTTGAAAAATGCAAAAAGGTCCTATTTTGAGGTTTTGAGAAGAGACTTTGAGATTTTGGTGTTACAGGTCACTTGTGAGAGTTTGGATAGCTTAGATATGACATATTGGATGTGTTTGGATCACGAGCTGTGATGGAATTTCTCTCTAACTCAAAAACTCAGAGTTACCTTGCTAAAGAAGGCATTTTTGCCTAGAGAAAGATATTTTGAGGAAAGCAAGTGTTGTAGTGCTTTTGTAATACCCCGTAAATTATTACACTCTAGAAATAATATTATTCTGATTAACTGGGTTCCGGTCTACTCTAAAATTTATTGTACAAAATAATTAGAGTAAACTGATGGGCTCAGAGCATATCAAATTAATATTATCCGACTCTGAGGTTTTAACTTTTGGTGTTATAAAGACTTTTTGGACTTTTAGTAGTATTAATTCCTATTAATTGTTACTCTTTATACTTTCTTTTCCTCCCATTGCCAAACAAAAGAAACAAAAAGATAGTAAGAGAAGGAAGAAAGAAGGAAAAAGGAAAGAAAAAGGGGAGAAAGGGAAAGAGAAGAAATCCAAGGATTTCAAGAGCTAAGATCATCATCAATCCTTCATCAAATCATCTTCTAATCTTCATCATCATCTAATCTTGAGGTGGGTTATAGATAGAAACTTTTGTTTTAGATTTTCTTGAGGTTTAGAATCTAGGTTAGAATTGTGAGGAAATGAATAATCTTGACTTTAACGGTTGAAATGCGGTATAAACTGTGTAGTATACTCATTAGCCATGTATGGTCATCTGTTAATGCATGTTTTTATGTTGGGTGAAGATTTGGATGGGTTTTGGGTCACAAAGCTCTGTTTTCACGCTGCTGGGAAACCCAGTTTTCGCAGGTTCGCACTGCGAGTCCCCTAGCGAATGAGAAGCGAGCATTCGCTGGTTGCTTCGCACTGCGAAGGTGAGGGCGAACGTTCGCCATAGGTTCGCACTACGAACTTTATCTTGTTTTGGTTCTGACTTGGTTCGCTAGACATTCGCACTACGAATGGGGCAGCGAACCAGTGTTGGCTAGGCATTTGCTGGGAGCTTCGCACTGCGAATGAGAAGCGAGCATTCGCTGGATGCTTCGCATTGCGAACATGATAGATCCTCCAACTTGTTTCTTTCATAACTTTTGACTCGTTTATCCGTTGTGAGTGTTCTTGGTATCGTTGTGAAGCTATGAACATCCTCTAGCTAATGGTAGTGAGAAATATCTGTTTATTGCCCGATTAACTAAATCAGAGAGAACCGTGAATTAAGTGTAATTTGTGATATATTGAATTTGGTGTTTTCGTTATGCGATTGATGATTATTTGCCTATGCTATTATTATTAAGCATGTTTGAATATGTATGCATGCTAAAATACGGAATAGGTAGAATGAGGAATATTACCGTAAACAATGTCGGAAAGTATGGAATGACATAATGACAACGATCGTGCATACGGTGCTGAGGCGTGTGTCAGATACTAATGTCGTAGAATGAATAAACACTAGTATGGAACATGTGTGTTAACCTTTGTGGTTGTGATAAGGCGTTATGGCCTTGTGATCGTCGAATACGACCACGTTTGTGTGTGTGATCACGTAATCGTAACCGGTTCTTTGAGTTGCGTTTCATGGGTCTCGAGCTCCTCTGAAACATATGCATGACTACTTGGCAGGTTTGATTCCTCGTGCTGTACGAATGGCGCCCGTTGGGTGAATGCTTCTGACAGTATAAGGCCCGTGTAAAGTGACGGTTCATAACGGTAAAAGGCCCGTAGAACCCGAATCCATTCGTATGTCAAGTAGGTTGCAAGGATCCATGACCCGGGTCGACTTCTAGACGTATAAGAGGACGGGAATAGGGGATGCCTTGGCATGGTTATCGATTAGTGATATTGTGAGTTGGTGAACTCATGACATGTTTCCATATAGTGTGTGTGAGTACTCAAATTCACTTCCCTTCCCTTTTGACTTGAGTTAGGTTTGTTTGAACCTTGTAGAGCCGAGAGGACATATAAGATAGATAACTCACTGAGATTTGATGTATCTCACCCCATGTTGTTGTTTACATCACAGGTACTACAGGTTCGGCGAAGGGTAAGGACAAAGTTGTTTGACTTTTCCTTACGGATCGTAGCTTTTGTGTGGCAAGGCTTCCGTTGTGAAGATTTTGAGATCATTAGTTGATATAGTTCTTAGTTTTATCTTTTGGAACATCTTGTATGTATAACATGCCATAGTTGTTGTATTAGGATTTTGGGCATTTATATGTATACTGTGTTACTAGGAACTTGTATATTTCAGTACCAAACGTATTATTCATGTATGATATATGCTTTGATGTATGCATTTATATATGGCCTTTACAGTTGGTATCAGAGCAGGTCGTATCCTCGACCTAGCCATGAAATAGTATAAGTATTTTCTTCCGTTTCATATGTGTTATGTCGCCATTGGTCATAAGTGTTATATGTATGGTATTGAGCCTGATCAACTTAATCCTATCTATATGACGTTTAGGAACATGGTTGACGGACGCAGAAGCAATCGTGGTAGACCCACAAATCCTCCAGCTGGGGCGAATCCGCCAGGCGGCGATGAGAATGCTGCTTTGTATCAGTTTGTGCAACAGATGCAACAGCAGCAGAACCAATTCATGCAACAGATGGTGCAACGGATGAATGGAGGTCTTCATCCTCGGGTGGTTGTTCCAGATGTTGTAGGTGGAAGTTTTCGGGATTTCATCTGCATGAATCCTCCAGAATTTCACGGCGGATTGGATCCTGTGAAAGCTCATTACTGGATTGCTGGCATGGAGAGAATCTTTCTGATAATTTACTGTAGTGAGGAGAACAAGGTAGTGTTTTCTTCTCACTCACTGAGAGGTCCTGCTAGGAGATGGTGGGATATTGCTTCAGCTTTTATGACTATGCAAGGTGTACCTAAAGTGTGGGAGCAGTTCAGGGCTATTTTTATGGAAAAGTACCTTCCTAATTCTTTGAGGATCCGAAGAGAGTTTGAATTCCAACAGTTGAGGTAAGGTTACGTGGTTGAGAATGATTGTGGGAGGTCAAGCCAACAGTCTAAGCCTAGGCAACAAGCTTTCAAAAGGAAACAAGTCCAAGATTCTCGAAATAGTGCACCTCCTATGTGTCGTACGTGTGGTAAGATGCATTTTGGCGGATGTCGCTTCAAAGGGGTGAAGTGTTATCAATGTCAGAAGGTGGGACATATGGCGAGGGATTGTCCCCAGGATAGGAATCAGACGCAAGGGAAGAAAGCAAAGGGCGATGACTCTAGGGTTGCTGGTACGTATTTGTTAATGGGTTTCCTTGTTTTGTTTTATTAGATTGTGGAGCAACATATTCCTTTATATCGATGCAATGTATGAAGCGACTGGGGTTACAAGCTATTCCATTGTTTCCACCCATGGTGGTTACTACTGCCATGGATGAGATTGTTGAAATGCCGTTAGTATGTGAAAATTGTGTTTTACTGGTAAATGGAAGAGTTTTCCAGATTGATCTTATTTGTATGCCGCTTAAGGAAGTGGATGTTGTTTTGGGAATGGATTGGCTTTCTGCTAACTCGGTATTTATCGGTTGTGAGGAGAAACTAATTATTATTTCGTCCGGGGAGGCTACTCCGAAGGATGTGTTGACTACTATTTTGGAAGGTACAGTTGGAATGATTAATTTCTTGTTTGAGAATGAAAGATTTGTTCTTTTGGTTCTCACTAAGGAGGAGAACGACAACCTTCAGGTTCTGAGTTTTTCGGTAGTTTGTGAGTTTCCTGAAGTTTTCCCTGAGGATATCACTTCTCTTCCTCCGGTGAGGGAAGTGGAATTCTCTATTGACCTGATACTGGGGACGGTCCAATATCCGTTTCTCCGTATCGAATGACACCACTTGAGTTAAGAGAATTAAAGGACCAATTGGAAGAATTGACGGCTAAGCATTTTGTTAGACCAAGTGTTTCGCCTTAGGGAGCTCCAGTATTGTTGGTAAAGAAGAAGGATGGTGGAATGTGGTTGTGTATTGATTACCGTCAGTTGAATAAGGTCACCATCAAGAACAAATACCCATTGCCAAGGATAGACGACCTGTTAGATCAATTGAAAGGAGCCTGTATGTTCTCGAAGATTGGTTTACGGTCGGGTTATCATCAGATTCGGGTGAAGAGTTCGGGTGTACCGAAGACTGCGTTTAAGACCCGTTGTGGTCATTATGAATTCCTAGTAATGCCTTTCGGTGTGACTAATGCTCCGACAGTTTTCATGGATTATATGAACATGATATTTCAACCTTACTTGGACCAATTTGTGGTGATATTTGTTGATGACATTCTTATCTATTCTCGTGATTCTCAAGAGCACGAAGAACCCCTAAGAATCGTTTTATCCATCTTATAAGAGAGACAACTTTTTGCCAAGCTAAGTAAGTGTGAGTTTTGGATGTCGGAGGTAAAATTTTCTGGGTCACGTCATATCTCAGGGAGGTGTGGCGGTTAATCCATCAAAAATAGAGGCGGTGATTAATTGGGAGAAACCGAAAATGTTGCAGAGGTTAGGAGTTTCTTGGGATTAGCAGGTTATTATAGAAGGTTTATTAAAGGCTTTTCCTAACTGGATTTACCGGTGATGAGACTTACTCGGAAGGATTGTTCGTATGAATGGAATATGGCTTGGGAGAGGAGTTTTATGGGTTTGAGGAAGAGATTGACGACCGCTCCCGTTTTGATTATTCCTGATCCTAACAAGTCGTATGAGGTATACTGTGATGCATCGAAGATGGGATTAGGAGGTGTGTTAATGCAGGATGGACATGTGGTGGCTTATGCTTCTCGACAGTTGAAAGTCCATGAAGAGAACTATTCAACACATGATTTAGAATTGGCGGCAGTTGTGTTTACTTTGGAAGTGTGGCGTCATTATTTGTATGGTGTACATTTTGAGATGTTCAGTGACCACAAGGGTCTAAAGTATCTCTTCGATCAGAAAGAGTTGTATTCCGGATGATACGGTGTTAAAAAGAAGGATTTTTGAAGAAGCGCATAAGGGTACTTTTACTATACATCCTGGTTCTTCAAAGATGTATCAAGATTTAAAGAGGGACTATTGGTGACCCGGGATGAAAAAGGATATTGCAGTGTATGTATCGAAATGTGTGTATGTCGACAAGTGAAGATTGAACACCAAAGACCGGGTGGCTTATTGCAACCATTAGAAATTCTGGTGTGGAAGTGGGATAGTATTTCGATGGATTTCGCAGTGGGATTACCCCGTGCGCAAGGTGGTTATGATTCGATTTGGGTAATTGTAGATCGGTTAATGAAATCTGCTCATTTCTTGGCCGTAAAGACTACTTATAAGGCGAGTCATCTCGCAAAGTTGTTCATTTCGGAGATTGTGAGATTGCACGGTGTTCCTTCTAGTATTGTTTCGGATAGAGATTCAAAGTTTACTTCTAGATTTTGGAGAGCTTTTCAACAAGCTACGGGAACGAGGTTGTGTTTAAGCACGTCGAATCATCCGCAAACGGATGGTCAGGCGAAACGGACAATACAAACCATGGAAGATAAGTTGAGAGCTTGTGTACTTGAAAGTGGGGGAAATTGGATAGAACTTTTGCCGTTGATTAAGTTCTCTTATAACAACAGTTATCATACCAGTATTGTTATGGCACCATATGAGGCATTGTATGGAAGGAAGTACAGGACGCCATTGTGTTGGGCGGAGATTGGTGAGGATAGAATTTTGGGACCCGAGATTGTTCACGAGACTACAGAAAAGATTAGAATATCCGTGCAAAAGTTAATCAAGCACAGAATCGTCGGAAGAGCTATGCAGAAACCGTAGGAGACCTTTGGAATTTGATGAGGGTGATCATGTATATTTGAAGGTTACTCCGAGATTGAGATTGAAGGGACCATTTAAATCGCGGAAGTTAAGTCCAAGATACGTGGGACCGTATCAGATCTTAGAAAGAATTGGCGAAGTAACTTACAGATTAGCCTTACCGCCTTCTCTGTCCGAGATGCACGCTGTTTTCATGTATCTCAACTTCGAAAGTTTGTTCCAGATCCTCTTCAGCCAATTCTACCCGATACCATTGAGATAGAAGCAGATTTAACGTTTGAGCCTCAACCGAGTCGTATCACAGGGAGAGAAACTAAGGTATTAAGGAATAAAGAGATTCCTCTGGTTAAGGTTCAGTGGGATGAGATGCATCCGGGAGATGCAACGTGGGAATTAGAATCAGAGATGCGAGACGTTTATCCTCATCTTTTTGGGTAATTGTTTTAAATTCATGGGCGAATTTCTATTTAAAGGGGGTAGGATGTAATACCCCGTAAATTATTACACTCTAGAAATAATATTATTCTGATTAACTGGGTTCCGGTCTACTCTGAGAATTTATTGTACAAAATAATTAGAGTAAATTGATGGGCTCAGAGCATATCAAATTAATATTATCCGACTCTGAGGTTTTAACTTTTGGTGTTATAAAGATTTTTTGGACTTTTAGTAGTATTAATTCCTATTAATGCTTACTCTATATACTTTCTTTTCCTCCCATTGCCAAACAAAAGAAACAAAAAGATAGTAAGAGAAGGAAGAAAGAAGGAAAAAGGAAAGAAAAAGGGGAGAAAGGAAAAGAAAAGAAATCCAAGGATTTCAAGAGCTAAGATCATCATCAATCCTTCATCAAATCATCTTCCAATCTTCATCATCATCTAATCTTGAGGTGGGTTATAGATAGAAACTTTTGTTTTAGATTTTCTTGAGGTTTAGAATCTAGGTTAGAATTGTGAAGAAATGGATAATCTTGACTTTAACGATTGAAATACGGTATAAACTGTGTAGTATACTCATTAGCCATGTATGATCATCTGTTAATGCATGTTTTTATGTTGGGTGAAGATTTGGATGGGTTTTGGGTCACAAAGCTCTGTTTTCACGCTGCTGGGAAACCCAGTTTTCGCAGGTTCATACTGCGAGTCCCCTAGCGAATGAGAAGCGAGCATTCGCTGGCTGCTTCGCACTGCGAAGGTGAGGGCGGACGTTCGCCATAGGTTCGCAATGCGAACTTTATCTTGTTTTGGTTGTGACTTGGTTCGCCAGACGTTCGCACTGCGAATGGGGCAGCGAACCAGTGTTGGCTAGGCATTCGCTGGGAGCTTCGCACTACGAATGAGAAGCGAGCATTCGCTGGATGCTTCGCATTGCGAACATGACAGATCCTCCAACTTGTTTCTTTCATAACTTTTGACTCGTTTATCCGTTGTGAGTGTTCTTGGTATCATTATGAAGCTATGAACATCCTCTAGCTAATGGTAGTGAGAAATATCTGTTTATTGCCCGATTAAATAAATCGGAGAGAATCGTGAATAAAGTGTAATTTGTGATATGTTGAATTTGGTGTTTTCGTTATGCGATTGATGATTATTTGCCTATGCTATTATTGTTAAGCATGTTTGAATATGTATGCATGCTAAAATACGAAATAGATAGAGTGAGGAATATTACCGTAAACAATGTCGAAAAGTATGGAATGACATAATGACAACGATCGTGCATACGGTGCCGAGGCGTGTGTCAGATACTATTGTCGTAGAATGAATAAACACTAGTATGGAATATGTGTGTTAACCTTTGTGGTTGTGATAAGGCGTTATGGCCTTGTGATCGTCGAATAAGATCACGTTTGTGTGTGTGATCACGTAATCGTAACCGGTTCTTTGAGTTGCGTTTCATGGGTCTCGAGCTCCTCTGAAACATATGCATGACTACTTGGCAGGTTTGATTCCCCGTGCTGTACGAATGGCGCCCGTTGGGTGAATGCTTCTGACGGTATAAGGCCCGTCTAAAGTGACGGTTCATAACGGTAAAAGGCTCGTAGAACCCGAATCCATTCGTATGTCAAGTAGGTTGCAAGGATCCATGACCCGGGTCGACTTCTAGATGTAGAAGAGGACGGGAATAGGGGATGCCTTGGCATGGTTACCGATTAGTGATATTGTGAGTTGGTGAACTCATGACATGTTTCCATATAGTGTGTGTGAATACTCAAAGTCACTTCCCTTCCCTTTTGACTTGAGTTAGGTTTGTTAGAACCTTGTAGAGCCGAGAGGACATATAAGATAGATAACTCACTGAGATTTGATGTATCTCACCCCATGTTGTTGTTTACATCACAGGTACTACAGGTCCGGCGAAGGGTAAGGACAAAGTTGTTTGACTTTTCCTTACGGATCGTAGCTTTTGTGTGGCAAGGCTTCCGTTGTGAATATTTTGAGATCATTAGTTGATATAGTTCTTAGTTTTATCTTTTGGAACATCTTGTATGTATAACATGCCATAGTTGTTGTATTAGGATTTTGGGCATTTATATGTATACTGTGTTACTAGGAACTTGTATATTTCAGTACCAAACGTATTATTCATGTATGATATATGCTTTTATGTATGTATTTATATATGGGCTTTACAGCTTTGGTGTACTTAAACTGAGCACAAATGAGCTATAGTTATAGTAGAGCAAATTTGTTTTGGCTGCAATAGTGAATGGCAACTGCTGCAGAAGTTTGGCCAATGTTGATCAATTGGAATCCAAGTCTCCTCTAGCCATTGACTAGAGGTTAGAGCACATGCCTATTGTCCCTTGGTTCAGAGATCATCCTTGACTCATTCAGTTGGAAATGGCTCAGTTCATGCCACCTTGGTGCATCCATTGAATGCTCCAAAACAAAATTGGAGTCTTGTCCCCTCTTTAGGGGTTTTTAGATTTGACATGCTATTTTTAGTTCCAAAGACTTGGGAGGCTTATGGATCAGTGTTTGTCCCTCCTTGGTCCCTTTCTGAGGTGTTCAGATGGATAAACTTGTTTGTCATTTGCACAAATTGCTAAAATCGAGCAAAATGCACAAATCTGCCTAGTTATAACAGTTGCAGCAAGGCATATTGCCACTGTCATAACTCTTAGCTCAAATGGAATTTCATGGGGTTATTGGCCATTTTGGAAAGCTCTCATATGATACAACATATGTGTGATCATAGTTTGTCTTGACACTTTTTGGATCCAAGTGAAAAATGCCCTTACATTTTGGAAAAAGTGAAACAGATTCTGACTTAGTGAAAATTTCACTAAGTGTTGGAAAAAGTGACATTTCATGTTTTCAACCATTTTGATCCAACCATAACTCAAAATCCATAATGAATTGGAATAAGGTGTAGTTGACACTTTTAAAGTATGCCATGAGACCTACAAATCCATCTTTGGATCAGCCCAAATGGTTGCTTGGATCTCAAGTTATGATCCTTGGAAGTTGGCACCCTAGCCACTTTGTTCCATAACTTAGAAAAATTCTAAGTTTTTATGGTTACCCATTTTACAAGTTATCCCACTTTTCTTGATTTTTCTTGATGAATGATGATTCAAATCACACATTAACATCATTTTAGGGTTAGGGGCCATAATTGATCAAAAAATAAAAAAAGTCAAACTTTGACTTTTGGGCACAGTTGACTTTTTATCAGATGAATTCTAAACTGTGTGAGCCTCTATGAAATCAAGTCCTTGACCTAAATCAAACTTGATGGATTGATTTCATAGGTGTTATAGGGTGTATTGAATCATGTCCCAAGGTTTGGGAGCATGTCCGGGTCAAAAGTCAAAGGTACAGTTGACTTTTTCTCGCGAAGCCCTAACTGTGGTTCTGATGAACTTGAAACTTGTGAATCAAGCTTCTTGGATCAATCCATTGTTGCAAATGGATCAATGTAGTGTATTAGAGACCCTCAAATCATGTCTTGAGGTCTTGGCTCATGTTTTGTCCCAAAAGTCAACTTAAGGGTGAATTAGGTCAAGAAACCCTAATTCCTGATTTTTGATAAATGCATCCCTTGAGGTTAAATTGAGTTGGTGATTGGGTCCATGAGATCCCTTAGAGTATTTTGGGTTATACTTTGAAGCATTGACTCATGCCCAGAGGAAAATTTCCATCTGGAGGCCATGGTCGACCAAAACCCTAATTTGGTGACACTGGCGATCTAGAGGCTTGATCCACTTGAAATGCTGCAACATTGTGCTTGATTCTTGATGTGGGAGTCCTCTTGATCCATTGTGGATGTTTGAGAGGTTTAGACAAGTTGAAGATCATGTCATTACTTGATTGATCCTTTGTCTAAGAGCTCTGAGAGGGCTTGAAACCCTAATCCTGATTGTAGTGAATGCTCACCCCTCTTTGAGGAGACTGATGAGGCATGTAAATACATCCATATTATGATGATGATTTGTACAATGATGGGAAATCTTAGTGGTCAAAATTTGGGGTATGACAGATGCCCCTATTTAATCTTCTTGGACCCGAAGGTGTGAATGGCGAAGGTATTCGGGCATTCGGGGTGCAAGCGGATTAAATATCGAAATATTTGAAATTTTGATGGTAGTTAGGAATGGTAGTTCACGCATCATTCTTCTTTTGCTAAGCAATGGTGCTTAGAAAAAGGTAAACTTCCCCTCGATCCCGGTCTTCAGCCAGGGAACTGGTCTCAGTTTCTGAAATAAACTTCCCCTCGATCCTGGTTTCCTACCAAGGAACTGGTCTTAGTTTCTAAAATAAACTTCTCCTCGATCCTGGTTTCCTACCAAGGAACTGGTCTTAGTTTCTAAAATAAACTTCCCCTTGATCCTGGTTTCCTACTAAGGAACTGGTCTAAGTTTCTGAAATAAACTTCTCCTCGATCCTGGTTTCCTACCAAGGAACTGGTCTCAGTTTCTTTTGTCAATAAATTTTCTTAACAAGGGACGCTATTCGTAGCGGTTTTCCTCAAACTTCTCACCGAATTTTCCTGGGGATATGCCATTTGATGGAAAAAGTTTTGATGTCAGACTTGCTGGGGGACCCATCTGTCTGAGCTGTAGAGGTGCACAAACTTCTTTGTTGGAGACGCCATTTGTCGACTCTACTGGGAAAAACGAGTATCTTGAGAGACTGCTTTCTGCTTGGGGGTATTACATCATACTTTTCTCGGGATCTTCTTGGAGAAATTCCATATGATGTGATCCAATTTTGAGGTGCTGATGACCTTTTTGTCAGCGGATTTTTCAGAGAAAAACTGCTATATTGTCGAATCTCTGATTAAGAGGCTTTCTCTGGGGATTTTCCTTAATTCGGGAGAGCGAAGATATCATCTTCAATGGCGAAGAGTGATGTTTGTCGCAGGTCTTCTTGTTTTTCAGAGGTTCAAGTTATCAAAGTGGTCAAGGGACCAACTTTAATCCAGAAATAAACTGGAGGAGAGATCGTTTAGATGGTTCACTTCCTGACGAGGAAAGAACTGACAACTCGATTGAGAGGACTTTTATCACTTGGGGATAAGACTGACCAGAGTGATAGTGATGCAATATGAATGTGAATGTAAATCAATAATACATGATGTATGTATGTTTATGCCGACAAAACTGACGCGACATACAGACTAGTAGATGAACACGACTGGATACTCGGCCACAGTGGGAGATGAAAAGTATCACTGGTTCACGATAGCAATTCTGCCTTACTTAGGAGAGATAGTCCCTGTGGGGAACAACCGTTGGTCGGGCTTAGGAGGTAAGAACTCTGCCGGGGAGTGTCAGATGAAAAAAGGTCTTTGACACAGCTGATCCTTCATTCAGGCGTACTGGTTTAGAAGGAGTACTTTGATTCTGCACTTTGAAGCTCGATTACTTCGGGAGAAGCGATCGATGTTCTTTCGATGTTCAACAGTCAAAAGAAATTGCCATCTTTATTTTGAAAGCAGAAAAAGTTTGACAAGTAAATTCATTTTTGTTTTATTTCAAGAATCGTTAATCATGTTAAAACGTCGTCCTGTAAAGCTAAAACAAATAAGAATTGCAAACAAAAGCACTAAAGCTCAAATATTATTGATAGGATGGAAATCAGCCAAACGCGTGATTCCATAGAGTATTTACAAAGTTAGAAAATGGTAATTTAAGGGAAAAGGGCTACATTGAAACATAACGACCGTATTCCTTCTGCCAACTTTGAATTCTGGACATCCTGAGCTTCCGTCGAAGATGACCTTGACTGGAGTTTTCTGATGGACGGCATGACCGCCACTGGGGGATTTGCCCCTGTTGGACGTAGTTACTTGCCATTATCCCTAACTTTTTCCTGGATTGTACTTTGAGATTTCCAATCCATCGGGATGATTTTTGCTTATGTCTCTAATTTTTGCCTGGACTGCCCTTTCAGGTTTTCAATCCACCGAGATGTTTTTTTCCCCTTTTTTTAGGTGAAGTATTTCTTGACTACGTCAACATTTGTGGGGTAGGCAAATTCCTCTCCATCCATGGTTGCGAGTCTCAAGGCACTGCCCGAGAAAGCTTTCTTGACCACATAGGGGCCGTCATAATTCAGAGTCCATTTGCCCCGGGAATCAGTGAGAAATGATTGTATCATTTTGAGCACGAGGTCGCCTTTCCTGAAGACGCGAGGTCAGACCTTTTTGTCGAACGCCTTCTTCATCCTCTGCTGATACAATTGACCATAGCATGGAGCCGTTATTTGCTTCTCTTCGATCAGATTCAGCTCGTCGTGTTGACTTTGACATCATTCAGCTTCTATTAGCTTAGCTTCCATCAATACCCGGATTGATGAGATCTCTACCTCTATGGGGAGCACTGCTTCCAAGCCATATACTAGAGAGAAAGTGGTTGCCCCTGTTGAAGTGCGGACAGATGTGCGATAACCGTGAAGAGCAAAGGGTAACATTTCGTGCCAGTCTTTGTAGGTTACAACCATCTTTTGAATGATCTTGTTGATGTTCTTGTTAGCCGCTTCTACCGCTCCGTTCATCTTGGGTCGGTAGGGAGATGAGTTATGGTGTTCAATTTTGAACTCAGTGCACAACTCGCTCATCATCTTGTTATTCAAGTTGGATCCATTATCAGTAATGATCTGGCTCGGAACACCATAACGGCAGATGATATTGTTTTTGATAAATCGAACCACCACTTGTCGGGTTACATTAGCGTATGACGCTGCTTCGACCCACTTGGCGAAGTAGTCAATGGCTACCAGGATGAACCGATTTCCGTTTGAAGCCTTGGGTTCAATCATGCCAATCATGTCGATTTCCCATATGGTAAAAGGCCACGGAGAAGAAAGAACTTTGAGATGCATTGGCGGTACGTGGATTTTGTCGGAGTATATCTGACACTTGTGACATCTCCTCATGTACTTGTAGCAGTCGGATTCTATGGTCAACCAGTAGTACCCTACTCTTAAAATTTTTCTCGCCATTATGTGTCTGTTGGCATGGGTGCCAAAGGATCCTTCATGAATTTCTTTTAACAGCATATTTGCTTCTGGTCTGTCTACACATCGAAGCAAGACCATGTCAAAATTTCTCTTATAGAGTGTGTCACCGCTCAGGAAGAAGTTTCTAGCCAATCTTTTGAGGGTTTTTCTATCTTTTCTGTATGCCCCAGGTGGGTATTCTTGTTTCTGAAGGAAGCATTTGATATCGTGATACCAAGGTCTGTCGTCTATGACTGCTTCAATCGTGAAGATATAAGCGGGTCTCTCGAGGCGCATTATGTCAATCTTAGGTAGGTCGTTCCATTGACCTACACTAATCATGGAAGAGAGGGTGGCTAATGCATCAGCCATGTGATTCTCCTCACGAGGGATATGATGAAACTCAATTCTGTTGAAGAATGGTAACAAACTTCTCACATAGTCATTGTAAGGAATCAGTCTTGATTGGTATGTGTTCCAATCTCCTTTGATCTGATTGATAACCAGGGCTGAGTCGCCATATACATCCAAGTTCTTGATCCTTAAGTCAATCGCTTCTTCGAGACCCATGATACAAGCTTCATATTCGGCCTCGATGTTTGTACACTTGAATGTCAGTCGGGCGGTGAAGAGAATGTGGGTACCCTGAGGTGTTACAATGATTGCCCTAATTTCGTTTCCATAATGATTGACAGCTCTGTCAAAGATAAGTCCCCATTGGGAACCTAGTTCTGGCCCTTCACTGGTTATTGGTTCATCGTAATCTTTCATTTTCAAGTACATGACATCTTCGTCTGGGAAGTTAAACCCGATTGATTCTTGATCGTCAATCGGTTGATGAGCCAAATAATCGGCTAAAATACTTCCCTTAACGGCTTTCTGAGCGTGGTACTCTATGTCATATTCTGATAACAACATCTGCCAACGGGCAATCCTTCCGGTGAGAGCAGGTTTTTCAAAGACATACTTGATAGGATCCATTTTGGAGACTAACCAAGTAGTGTAACGAATCATATACTGGCGAAGACGTTTGGCTGCCCAAGCCAGAGCACAGTAAGTTTTCTCAAGTATAGTGTACCGAGTTTCGCAGTCGGTGAATTTCTTGCTCAGATAGTAAATGGTAGACTCTTTCCTTTTTGTTTCGTCTTGTTGGCCAAGTACACAACCCATTGAGTCTTCCAAGACTGTTAAGTAGATGATTAGTGGTCTTTCTTCTACTGGAGGTGATAGAATCGACGGGTTCAACAGGTATTCCTTGATACTGTCGAAGGCAGTTTGGCAGTCTTATGTCCAAACACAGTCCTGATTCTTTTTGAGTAATTTAAAGATTGGCGCGCATGTCGCGGTCATGAGGAATATGAATCTGGAAATGTAGTTCAAATGTCCCAGGAATCCCCTGACTTGTTTTTCAGTCTTTGGAGAAGGCATTTCTTGAATGGCCTTGACCTTGTCAAGATCAACCTCAATTCCTTTCTGGCTGACGATGAACCCTAAGAGTTTCCTTGAACGGACACCGAAGGTGCACTTGTTGGGATTTAAGCGGAGTTTATACTTTCTCAACCGCTCGAATAGCTTCGACAGGTGGGTCATATGCTCCTCTTCTATCTTAGATTTGGCAATCATATCATCGATATATGCCTCGATTTCTTTGTGTATCATGTCGTGGAACAGAGTAGTCATGGCCCTTTGATAGGTTGCCCCAGCATTCTTTAAACCGAACGGCATTACCTTGTAACAAAAAGTACCCCATGGGGTAATGAATGAAGTTTTCTCCATGTCCTTCGACGCCATCTTGATCTGATTATAGCCCGAGAATCCATCCATGAAGGAGAAGACTTTGAACTTTGCTGTACTGTCAACCAGCATGTCAATGTGTGGTAAAGGAAAGTCGTCCTTTGGACTAGCCTTGTTTAGATCTCTGTAATCCACACACATTCTGACCTTTTCATCCTTTTTCGGAACTAGTACTATGTTGGCTAACCATTGAGGATATTCTGATATAGCGAGGAAACCCGCGCCAATCTGTTTTTGTACTTCCTCTTTGATTTTGATGGCCATGTCTGGATGAGTCTGTCCCAACCTTTGTTTTACTAGCGGAAATTCTGATCGTAATGGTAGATGATGTTCCACGATGCTGGTATCCAACCCTGGCATGTCCTGGTAGGACCAAGCAAACACATGGGGAATTCTTTGAGAAGCATTATCAAACTTTCTTTGACAGTTGAACTGAGCAGTGCCCCAATCTTGACCTCTTTTCTCTCTTCCTCTGAACCCAAGTTGACTGTTTCCAACGGCTCCTTGTGAGGTTTAATGGACCTTTCCTCTTGTCTGAGTAATCGGGAGATCTCCTCTGGAATTTCTTCGTCATCTTCTTCTTCAGCCCCAAATACCGGGAATTCAAAGTCGGGAGAAGGCATTGGATCGTATGTTTCAACGCGGTTTAAAACAAGCAATCTGCATGACGGTATGATTTGTTTTTGGGAAGAGATAGAGAGAATGCAAGAGTGTGTGCAGCGTATTTTTTTTACTGCTTGTTTTTATTATTTGAATTATTTTTTAGGATTGCCATTTTCTGAAAAAGCGAAAAGAGAAAACAACAATTAATGCAGAAATTACAGAACGACATTATTTTATTTATGGACTTGTCGATTCTTGAAACTACAGCCCTATAAAACAAAACTCTGTCGCTTTGGGAAAAGCGAAGAGGGATATTTACAAAAAGTGAGCCCTATCAAAACGTCAGTTTCACCTGGGCAGGGTGAAAGGTTAAAGACGGCAGTTACTTTGACTTATGAACAATCTTCGGAACATCGACAGCAACCCATTGGCGGCGAACTCCTCGGTGAATCACAAAGTCTGGTACCTTCCTTGATTTGTCTTCAGAAATAACGCTGATTTCTGGTGGAGCAGGATCGTTGGAATCTGTCTCCTAGGCAGAGTTATCGCAGGAGGATTCTTCTGTTGTACTTTGCATAGTATTTGTACTCTCAGGTAAATCTCCCCATCCCGTTGGCTGGATGTCCTCGAGCCTGATACGAGAACTTTCGGGAGCGGTGTACTTGACCATATAGTCGTATTTTCTACTTGGTTGTCCTAAGGTATCTCACACTTCTTTGGAACTGGAGGAGTCATCTCTTTCGATGATGTTGACCTTGGGAAAAGCATAGTTAATGAATTCTAGTCCTGCAAACTTTGCAAATTCATCGTCATGCTAGATATTTTCTGAATGACCTAGGTGTTAGTCCCATGACATCGTGGGAACGCAGGTATTTTTCCCAATGATGCTCAGCTGATTTTCATTATTTGGCTGATTTTCTTGCCCCAAGTCTCCTGGGTACGGCTGCCAGATAGGCAGACCATCCATCGGGCCATAATAGTCGTGGTCAAAGTTGCCTTTCATCAGAGTGTCTTCCTCTAATGAGTTTGGTGGAGCACGACATCCTTCCGGATCACAATCTCCGTATATCATTCTGACGTCTGACCTTGGTATAAATCTCGGACTCTGTGCGGGATAGCAAAATGGTATAGACACCTCTTCTTGAGAGATATAACCGTCCTCGTTAAGATAAGACTTCCACTCTTCATCTGTATTGGAGGCATCTCCCTCGTTGATGGTATGTACTTCTTGAGACACTGGGTGAAGGAAACCTCCACTGTGGAAGAAGTTCTGAATGGGATGAAAACTTTCATCGTTGGTAGCAGTCTGGGTACAGTTTGAAGAAAAATCAAGACCTTTCTTTGCCTTGTTGTCATTAGGAATGACAAGCTGTCCCCATCCTTTTGTATTGTTATTTTTTATCACCTTAAGAGCATCTTTGTACGAGGATATTGATGTTCCTTTCTCTAATTAATCCTCATTGCTCACCGAAAGTGCCTGGAACTGGGTTCCGATAACCTCCTCGGGTTCTACACAAGTGGACAATGAAAGGTTACTCACGATCAAGGCTTGTTCTCCGCAGACCGTGACGAGTTGGTCATTCTTGATGAATTTCAGTTTCTGGTGCAGTGTCGAAGTGACTGCCCCATCTTGGTGTATCCAAGGTCTTCCCAACAACCAATTGTATGTTGCTCGGATGTCCATGACCTGGAAAGTGACTTGACGACGGCCTCACTGCCTCTCATCGGAGATCCTTTGAATGATAGTCGCTTTAGGTTGGACTTCGGCATAACGTTGAGAGCCGATCTGGTATCTACCAGTACGCCGGCTAAAGCATCGTCCTGGCAGTTGACTGTGATATTGAGCGCCATGTTGTGACTTTTGCCTACTTCTGGAAATTCCTCATCACTAAACCCTAAGTTGTTGTAGGAAGTGATGTTGGAGACGATGCTATCGAACTGTCGTATTGACACATCCTGTTCCACAAAGGCCTGCTCTAAGACTTTCTGTAGAGCCTCTCTGTGGGCTTTGGAACTGGGTAAAAGAGATAACACAGAGATCTTTGAAGGAGTCTGTAATAGCTGATCAACAATGTTGTATTCACTCCTTTGGATGAGCTTTAGCATCTCATCACCGTTCTTTGAAAGGTCGGGATTACTGGATTGACTGACTGGTGGATTGGGAACTTCCGTTTGAAGTTCCTTTTCTCTGTTAGGTTCTCCAACTCCTCTGTTGAAGATTCGACCACTCCGTGTTACTCGACTGATGTCTGTAATATTCACGACAGAGGGTAATGGAACTTCTTTTCCATTCTCAATTATTGTTGCACCATATTTGTAAGGGATCGCCTTATCAGATTTTTACGACACTGGTCCCGGTAGATAGATAACTACAGGAGCCTTCTGATTTTTCTGACTGTCGTAGGTAACTTCAATCAGTTCTTGGCTAAGAACCTTCGATTCGTCCAGTAGAGGGATGATGGTACAAACATCTTTGGTCCTCTCAGGATCAGAGATTACAACCACATCTTTGATCTGGTCAGCAAAATAGTCTGGCGTCTAGTTAATGGACCCCGAAACTGAACATTGTTGAATCTCTTTGCGGTTCAACTGAATCTGAAGGGCTGCTCGCACGAGGTAACATCCTTGATTATTTTCCGAGCAGACTCTACAGCGCTCGTAGTTATGTGGTGGCATCTGGCCACATCTGCTTTGAATGTAGTGTAACCTCACTAGATCTGTTTCCATTGATCGAACATCCTGACTTTGATGCCTAGTAGGGTTCCCATTAACCACACTGATTGTTATGTGTCTTCATCCATATAGATCGAAAGCCACCAGTGGTTTAACAAGTGTTGCAAAGTTCTTTGCACGAGAGCGCACCCTTGGTTACTCTCACGACATACTGTATAGTTTTGATACTCATGCGAAGTCAGAAAACCGAGCTGGACTTGCTTAGCGTGTAACTCCACTAAGCTGGTATTCATCAAGCGAATATCGAAGATTTGAATCATGTTGATCTGATAAGGATTTTTATCATGGTAATCCTGGATCCATCCGAGATCCATCTGACGCTGGAGGGCCTCTTGTATAAAAGAGCGTCCCTGATTATTTATCGAGCAAATCAGACAGGAATTATAATTGTGCCGCGGCAGATTATGATACTGGCTTTGCCTTGAGTGCATTGCCACCAAGTTGACATTCATCGCACGGATGACGTGGTTCTAAATGATGTTGGAATTCGTATAAGTTATGTTGACCCCACGAATTCGGTGCTCTTGGATCCATCCGAGATCCAACTGTTCCTGTAGAGCCGATTGCACCATAGAACATCCTTGATTGTCTTTAGAGCACATATCACACTGGTGATAATTGTGAGGTGGTATATGGCCATACCCGCTCTGTCTACGATGCATCTTGACCAAGTTGGCCCTCAATAAGAGTATATCATGAATTTGATAGCTGTTATTGGACTCTCTCTCTATCAAATTTACCGCAACTTTCTCGTGTTGAGGCAGCGGGTTCGTGAGAACATTCGGATTCGTATCTTTGAAAGATAAGACCCCTCTCCTAACAAGCTTTTGCACATCGGATTTGAAACTGAGACAGTTTTCTATGTTTTGCCCTGGTCCTCCTTGATGATAAGGGTAAGTCTGATTCGCTTTGAACCAAAAAGGCGGATTTTTCGGTACTGTAAGAGGAGACCTGGTTTGGACATGCCCCTTGACCAGTAATAATGGAAACAGTTCTGCGTACAATATTGGTATAGGGTCGAACCCTGGTGGTCGCGTTGTACGGTTGTTGTTATATGGAGGACGAGCCTGCTGAAGAGGTTGTTGTGTCCTTTGCTGATATTGTTGTTGATTAGGTTGGCTTTGCATAACCTGAGGTTGATACATAGGAATAGGCGCAGGGTTGATAGCAGAAGTTACAACTGCTACTGGTTGGTACCGTCGTCTTTGCTTTCCGGAGAGATATTCCCAATATCCTGCTCTTTTTTCTTAGGGAGAGCACTACCGTATCTTTTGGTACTGCTTGATGATTCAACGTCTTTAACTAAACGTCCTTCTCGGACTGCTTCCTCAAGATGAATTCCCATGCCTACCATCTCGGTGAAGTCACTAGGCGCACTGGCGACAATTCTGTCATAGTAAAATGAGCTCAAGGTTTTCAAGAAGATCTTTATCATCTCTTTTTCCTCAAGAGGTGGACAAATCTGGGCAACAATTTTACGCCATCTCTGAGCGAACTCCTTAAAGGGTTCCTTGTCCTTTTGTGACATCGATCTGAGTTGATCTCTGTCCGGTGCCATGTCCAGGTTATACTTATATTGCTGAATGAAAACAGCGCCAAGATCTCTGAAAGTGCCGATCTTAGTGCGGTTTAAACCCATGTACCATTTGAGTGCGGCACCGGTTAAACTATCTTGAAAGTAGTGAATCAGTAGCTCCTGGTTCTTTGTCTGAGTTGACATTCGCCGAGCGTACATCACCAAATAGCTTTGAGGGCAAGAGTTACCCTTGTACTTTTCAAATTCGGGCACTTTGAATTTGTGAGGAACTTTCACACTGGGGACTAAAAAAAGGTCTGCGGCGTCTTTCCCAAATAGATCCTGACCGCGAACTTCCAGCTCTTTCTGCATCTCCAGGAACTGTTCCTGGAATTCATTCATTCTGTCGAACATACCGTCGTTTCCACCATAAGGTATCTGTGGAATCTGTCCTTCCGGGACAGCGTGTACCACGGGCGGTGGTATAGTCATCATGGCAGTGCCTCTAGGTCCTTCCCTCTCCCGAAGTTTGTAACCTTCAGGAGTTGTTGTCATGCCCCTGGCATCTTCGCTTTCCCAAAGTTTGTAACCTTCAGGCCCAGCGGTTCCTGCTGCGGTTCCCTGATCCTCAGTGATAGGCGGAACATATCCTTCTGGGATATAGTTAATAGGCATGCCCCAGGGATGATCCTTCAGCATTTTGTACCTAGGATCATACTTCTCCACTATGGGCGTTGATGTAGACTCTGAGATCACAGTCCTTTGTTGTTGCATCTGAGCTTCTGCTAGAGCTTGCATGTCGTTATGAAGCTTTCTCTGATCCTCTTTCAGAGTTTCGATCTCTTCCCTCAACTCTCCATTTTCTTCCTCGAGATCATCCATCTTTTTCTGTCGATTGGCCCGAGTATTGTACGAGTGAGACAGTTTGACTCTAGAATCGAGACACAAAGGCGAGATTCGTAGGTAAGAAGAATGCGTTACGTGAGAATGATGAATGCAATGATTATTTTAGTATATATATATTTTTAATCAAAATAAACTTTGACAATTGGATTGCAAATATCAAACAGTGGGGAAAACCCCATTTTATTGAATTCAAAGATTGCGGAATAGAAATACAGTAATTTACATAGTGTTGTAAAAGGAAATCTAAACTTATGGGTCCTGAGTCCTCTCTGAAGCGAGCTCAGGTGCGGGTTCTGGTACTTTCCTTTTCTTTGACCGGGGCTCTTGATCCGTTGTCGGGTTGTCATTCCTTTGCCAAGTGAAATGAGTGAGCAAATTCCTCTGGTCATCCTAATTTTCTACAGCATGTTGCTCTAAAATCTCGATCAGAGCATCTTTATCTTTCAATAGTTGCTATATTTTCTTACACTCCACATTGAGAATACGATACTTGTTCCTCCAAGACCTTTTCTCATGCTGAACTTTGTTGAGAGTAACCTGAAGTTTTTTCATATCAGACATGAAATAAAGGATAGAGTCCCTTAATGGAAGAACTTCTTGACGAGGGTAAGGCATCCTCAGCTTGAGAGCTCTAGTTTGTACCCAGAGGAGATAAGGTTCCATAGAGACACAGTCTGGTTTTCCTAGAGACTCTCTTCCTTTCCTAGGAACGTGTTTCCAGACATGCACTATTTCTGTCTTTAGTGCTCTGTCATTTTCTCCTTCCTTGAAGAAAAGACCTTCCAGATGAACATTACACTGAATATGTCTCATCGGGTATCCGGATTGACGACGAACTAACACCGGATGATAATTAAATACTCCTTTAATTCCTATGAGGGGGTACATTAGGGAAGTTTCCACAATGGTCAATGATCCTGATCCCGTCATAGATTCGATTGTACCAGTCTATGTCAGAGTTGGTAAGAGACATGATTCTCTGCGACCAACGTAAAGTATTCTTTTGATCCCAAAATGCAGCCGACTTGGGCAAGTGGGAAATGAACCATTTGTATAACAGGGGTACACAACATGTGATCATTCCTCTGCTATACAAATTCCTTAAATGTACAAAATGATAAGCATCTGCGAGCAAGGTCGGTACAGGGTTTCCAATCAGAAAAATCTTAATGGCATTGATATCTACAAAGTTATCGATGTTGGGAAACAAAAATAACCCGTAGGTAAGCAAAACAAAGATGCTTTCGAAAGTGGCCACATTCCCTATACTAGCAAAGTACAGAGCTTTCTTGATTAAGAACTGGGCTGGTAAACCCTGAATTCCAACCTTAGTGGTCATGTGAGTCCTGACTTTTGACTCGTCCAAATAGATTGCTCTTGCAATGGTTTGATCCTTTGGAATTTCTTCCAGTCCAGAAAAGGGAGCTTGGTCAGTAATATGCAAATCAGACAGGTGAGAGTACTCCTCCAACGTTGGTGCTAGTTGATAATCCGAGAATGTGAAACAGTGATAAACCGGATCGTAGAACTGAATGAGTGTGGACAGGAGGGTTCCCGCTGTGATTTGTTGATGCGGTAGTTTGGCGTGACACATCGGTAGAGGATCAAAAACCCTTTCTTGCTTCTGTTGATGATGAAGGGATGCAACCGGGAGGGTCCCCGCTATGATTTGTTGATGCGGTAGTTTCGGAACCCAAGGTTTATGGATTGAGGAAGGCCCCCGAGAGTAGGGAAGAATATCCACCTCTTTAGCAGCATTTGGAGGAACATCTCTTCGCTTGACAGTGCTGATGGACGCAAACTCGATTGCCCCTGAATCAATAAGCTCTTGGACCTTATACTTGAGCATCTTACAATTTTCAACATTATGACCAGGTACCCCTGAATGGAATTCACACCTATCATGGACATTAGAACCCATACTAAACTTGGTGTGTGGAGGTCCCGTAGCAATTAATTCAATTAGCTGAAACTTGAGCAAGTGCTGAAGCAACTGAGCGTATGGCATCGGGATCAGATCAAACTTCTTCTCAGTCTTCTCTGGCTTAAGACCCTCAAGAAACAACTATTGGATAAAAAGCTCTGACGGTGGAGAGGATTCACGAGGCAAATCATGGTCTAGAGGATACCCCAAAGAAATAGGAGGAGTGAGAACCTCTGTTGCAGAAGCGGGCACTTGATTGTCTTCCTTTCTTAACACGGCATTCGGAATTTCCATAACCCGACCCATCTGAATCTTTATCCGGTTGACTTCTTTTCTCAGCGATTCCTGACCTCGGGACAACGCCTGAATGTCCCCCATAAAATGCCCCAGCCGGGCCTTCATCTCAGTCACCTCCGCTCGGAGTTGTTCCATATCTGAACCTTGATTGTGGTGAATTGAGTAGTTGGACGAAGTCATGTTGGCCGTTCTGAAGAGAATACCCAGTCAGAATGATAAATCTGCTCCGGAACACCTGTTATACATATGAGTATGAGAATGCAATGCAGAATGCCATGTTCGAATATTTCCAAGGAATCATTATGCTTTGGTTCAAAATTTTTCCTTACACTAACCACAAGAAATAGATGGAAATGCTCAGTGGCAAGTCTCAAAGTTAATATCCCTTGGAAATACAAGAACATGTATGTGAAAATGATGATGCATATGCAACGAACATGAGATTAAGGTATCCATATGGTCTGGATAACTGTTGTGCTGACGGCTGAATAAGCTCTGTTCTGAAGAAAATACCGGAATACCGGAATATCCGAATAATCAGAATGCCAAGATGCCGGGATATCGGCATACTCAGAATACCAGAAGGCCAGAATATCGGCATAATCAGAGCACCGACCTGATCAGAATACCGAGATGGTCAGAATAATCATGATGCCATAATACCAGGCTGATAAGCCCACACTGATAAGAGAACCAGAATACCAGGTAGGATGAAATTCAAGGTTACCTGTAAACCTGTAAACAACCCGCCCAATCTCACATGTGGGTGCTAAGATCCTCAGTATCCCGGGCTCTCAGGTCGAGAAATGATGATACGTTCACCATTTTTGGTTTGGCATCATCATCAATCGAGGAGGCCTCAACTGATTCTCCAAAACGAAAGGTCCTCAGCTTCTGGCACTGAGGTCGAGAAGCAATAGTACATTCATCCCTCAGGGTACAGTACTATCGCCAATCGAGGAGTGCCTCCACTGATTCTCTTCCAAAAAGGATATCCTATGCAAGTTCCAAAGTGGGCCCTCGGGTGCGAGTGGGTTTGCCACCGAATGTGGTCTGCCACTGTCACCACTAAAGAGAGATGTTTCCACTAAGGTCCTCATGATCGGTCACTAGAGTCGACAACTCTCTAGATCGACATCCTGGAATACGCAATATGCGTACGCCATGATGGGTCCCAAGATAGCCTCGTCTAGCTGTGAATTTCGTGATTACCCAACGTACACAGATGGCACGTAGGTCCCACTACTCTCCACTCTAAATCTAAGTGTATACTCAAGCATGTGTACTGGGCTCATCCCTCAGAAATTCCATCCCGCCAATCAGACAGAACAGTACAACACAGTATAATATATGAAATGTAAATGCTAACATGCTGTAAATATGGTACAAGTAATAAAATATAGTAAATAGCAAATACAAGATAACAGTAAACACCCAATGAAAGAAAAGCAAACAAGTGCTAGGATTGACTCGCTTAGGATGGACCAGCAATAGGTCAATCTGTCCCCAGTGAAGTCGCCAGCTGTCGCTCCCGGGATTTTCATCCAAGTACAAACGCGAAAGTGGCACCGAAACAGAGTCGCCAGCAATGTGTATTTATCCCAAGAGAGGGAAAGGAAACACCGCGTAAACCTGAAGGGAAGGATAGAGCATGGTCTTGCGACCAAGAGAACTGGGTTCGGGAGTCGGTTACGCGCAGGGAAGGTATTAGCACCCCCACGCGTCCATCGTACCCGATGGGATCCACGCTTGCTACTTCAATCAAAGGGTGTAAGGAAAGGATACTGGAAAAAGAACTGCTAGAGAACTGGAAAAGGAAAGGAAATAGAAAGAGAAATAAATGTAGGGAAAATAAAAGAAGTGCTCGCATGGGCCCTACCCCACTGCCTACGTATCTCATCGGGAACATGAGAATTAGAGCGACGTAGTTCCCCTCACTAGGGATGGATTATTTGTGTTTTTTAGGGAACGGCTAACGTTCTGGCTCAGGTGTTGCAGGCTCGCTGGTCCGAGTGCGTTACCATCTTGCAAAAGAACGAGGAAGAAACACGTTCATACGTTGAGAGTGAATGAGGTGAGAAAAGAATTCCCGAAGGAAAGACGTTATTGTTTGTTTTTGTCTTTTAGAAGAAAGAAGTGTTTTGAATGTTTTTGGTGTTTTGTAACTCGTATTGTATTTAAGTCCTTCATATAGGATCGAATGCCTCGCATATCGACCCAAGACGGGACGTACACTAAACATTCCCAAAGAAATGAGAGAAGACCCCTCACCTCCTTGTTCCCACATGAAAGGCCTAAATACAATATTTGTTATGCCTTTATTAAGTGTTTTTTACTTTTTTGTTTGAAGATGAGAAAGAGACTCAAAAGAGGATCAAAGGTGAAACTAATAAGGGAGACAAAGACACACCCTAATGTTAGCATGCTTGGTGATCCTATGGTTAAGTGAGGTAAATCTACCTATGTCAGTATGCATGGATTGCTATCCTAATGTCTCTCCTACCTCCGACTTAATCGAAAATTAAGTGGAGCTAGGAATCCTACGGGATCATGTCATCAGACAAGTAAACACAGGATGAATCAATCACAAAATGAACTAAAAGCAATGAAAGAGGAAGCAGTGTCAATAAATAGTCATGTCAAACAATCAAAGTAAAAAAAGGGAAGCTTTAGCCAAGGGGTCATATCAACCGAGGCAAACAAGCTAAGTGTGGGAAGTATGGGTGCTCACCCCATGGTATCAAGAACCATGGAGAACAGAGTATGAAAGGGGAAGATGTGAGTCAGATCACATAAGCATCAACATCGGTCAATGCGAGCTATAGACAAGGTGTGGGGGTTTGATTATGAAACCCTTCTTCCACTGACGGACTCGATAACAGGAGCAGGTAATGTTCAAAGCTTCAATCATGTAATAAGAGCTAAGAACGACTCAACTAGAATAACGGGGGTCGATTGTGTGACGCCCCCAATCTATACCCCCAAATAATCATGCATTTAAAGCAATAAAAGAAAAATTCGAAATTTGATCAGAGTATATTTAAAAACATGGCATAGACGGGGAAATCACATCACTTTGAAACCAAACATACATACAACACCTGCCCATAAAGATATGCAACAGTGGGGTAGCAATCAACAGAGGAAACTTCGTTCCTTACACCCACATTTCAGAAATTAGAATTAAAGCGGAAAATCTAAAATCTGATTAACATACATCATGTAAAAAGTTTGTCAAACCTCCAGTTATACATGTACAAGCCAAAATATAATATATACATAATACATAATAATCGCCAACGGCCTCCCTAACTACCCGGTGTCACATATCAGAGCCGACCGACAAAAAGGGTGAAGACACAAAGCTTCACAAAAGACCTCCAGCAACTCTAATCTGCAATGCCTCATAGAGCATTATAAAACGAGCAGAAGGGTGAGAAAAACAACCATAATATAAATGCATATAATTATATATATCCACATAATCATACACATATAAAGTATTCTCACCCCAACTATCAAATGCTAACACATAAAGCATATACCGATTATATTCACATAATCACATATTCACTCATAATACATATGTTTATACACGAAACACATCATCCATAATTCCAAGCATGTAACACGAATGCACATCAATTCACCAATACCATCACAAATTCCACACATAATCAAACAATCAGACTATGCTTCATACAAATGCACAGAGACCGACACAACGACTCTATGCAAATGCCATGCGGTACCGACTCCAAATATTTCTCATCTCTAGTTCACTCAGGAACTCTGCTGGAACCATCGCTCGTTACATCACTGTAACTCCCCGTCGGGCCTACGATGTTCACCCGTCGCTTGCAGTCCTCCTTGCATGAGGCTCACGACGTTTATGGATCGCTTGCAGTCCTTCTTGTCTAAGGCTCACGATCCGATCGCTTGCAGTCCTCCTTACATGAGGCTCACGATCATCTATAACCACCTTTTCAGTCCTTCTTACATAAGGCTCACGGTGTTATAGCAGATTCTCTCAGGAATCAAACCGCCACTCAGGACGTCACAACAATGCGTATCATGATGCTTGGCATACAAGAACTCATGACAAACAATGCATTTTCACACATATATGCAACCATAAACATGCATATATAATCAAATACAACTCGTTGCATTTATTTGCCTTTCGGCCACAATTCATCACCACAACATGTCATCACAAGTATTTCCATCACACAACAGCACATGGCATAATACACATCAATTATGCACACTTACAACGACAATAGTCGACAATCGACACTATTCACTTTTCCCGACATAATTAAATCGGCTAACAAATTCCAAAACATCATAATCACCAAGTACAGTTCAATACCTTTCCAACGACACCAAGAATGACAAAATCAGATAAACGGAACAAAAGTTACGGACTAAACAAGAAAAGACATCGCAAAAAAACACATTCTGCACCCTTGCTGGCCATACGCGTATTGCCCTCAGCCATACGCGTATTGCCTTACCCCATACGCGTATTGCCTATTTTCCTTCATTGCCATACGCGTATTGCCCTCAGCCATACGCGTATTGCCCTACCCCATACGCGTATTGCACTGTACCATACGCGTATGGGCAGCGAAACCCAGAATTTTTCCTGCTGCGTTGCTGTTACGAATTTCACACCCAAAACCCTCCAAATCATCAACCAAACTCAGAAAAATACCAATTTGATGTACAACAACATATATCTTTCATGTATCAACAACAAGAAACCAGAAAAACATCATTTCCGACACGATTAAATCGAATTCTAACACTTTCTACCAAAAATGGGTTTTGAAGTATTTTTCATATAATTCAACAAAACAACAAACAAACACATACACAATCATACACATGTATAAGATAATTGAATTTCGCACCCTTACCCGATTTAATCGATACCCAAGCTTGCTCCTGATGATTTTCCACTCTTTTCTTCACTTTCTCTCTTTTCTCTCTTCTCCTTTTCTTTTCTTTCTTCCCTTCTCTTACTATTTTTCTTTCTTTTCTATTTCTATTTTTCTTTCTTTTACTAACTTAATAAAATACACCCAAATGCCCAAAATACCCCTACACTCAATTTTCTCGCAAACGATCCCAAAACGCGATAAAATATAATCACGACGAAAAATAACATATTTTCACACAAAAGTCGAAAATAAAATAAAATAATAATAAAATAATCAAAAGACTCAATAAAATAAAAACTGACAAAAACTGGGGCGTTACAATACTCCCCCACTTAGAAATTTTCGTCCTCGAAAATATAACGAGACGAACCACACTGGATGCGACTCTCGCATCTGACCAACAAACATCAGGCCTACCAAAAAGGCACACCACGAATAACACAACTGACAAACCACCTTGCTAACCTTAAACACAACGATAACACGACAACGACGACAACAACGACAAGATGCAAAACCCATACAATGCACTTGACGACCAACTCACAACTCAAGGAATACGCAAAACACAACTCACAGGCTCACTCTTGAACCGAAACACAACAGGACCGTCACCGCCACCGTAGGTAACACTCCTCTAATTCCCATACAGAAATTAGCTCTTCGCACTCGAACCACCACAATGGAAACGAGACAATAACCCAAACAAGAACATAAAGTTCCACGACACCACACGGTCTCAACAGCATCTACAAAACCAGAACACCAACATCCTTGTCACACAACCATACCACAACACCGCTACGATTCACCAATCGAACATAAAACCAAAACATCCCCCAACTTAGCAACACATGGATACTATTAAAACCTTTCTCCTAACACTTCCACTCTGAAACATCCAATGATCTCATCATTCCTACCGATTTCCAATGTTCAACCTAAGAACTCTTACAAGTCGCACACACATATACGAAATGTGCCACATCACGCTTCCGCTGCGCACTCTGATGACTCGTAACCATCTATACCACCAATATCTCTCCCAAGGTCTAACTCTTTCACGAACTTTCCATAAACTACTGTTCACTTTAATATTCTACCTCGCATTCTTTCGCGTTATCTCGTACACCAGATACAAGCCTTTGTACTGCTCAAACAATTCTAATACTCGGACCACCAAAACAGCCATTCATAGAAACTTTCATCTTAAATCCTCAGACACCGCAATAACTCTTCTCAACTTCTAACCACTCTCGTTGTCTCTATACCTTCAGACCAAACCAGTACTCAACATTCTTGTAATTACCAAGCACTTCGAATCTAGAATCATAAAGATAATACTTCCAATATTCCAACTCAATTGCAACTGCAAACAATTCCGATTTCCACAATAATACTAATCCTTTCTCGAATCCTCAAATGTCGGCAAACATAAGCCACGACTTACTCTCTTACCCTAACACACTGACTACTCATCCAAGATACATCCCACACAATCGACTTCACCTTTGCAAGTCAACTGAAGTAACCAAACGCTAGTCTTGGAAAAGCCTCCCATACCCTTCAATAATAACCAACAAAAGTCCAAAAAGTTCCCAATCACCTTTACCAACTTCGATCCTCTAATAACAACACCGCATCTACTTCCGATGACAACAACATAACCCGACACACAAGTCGATAGCAGCCTCAACTCAAGCAAATCACTACTCTTATCAAACATCCTAACAATTGTAATTCTAATCCCAAAAATGAATACTTAATCTAAATCGTCATCTTATACCACTGTCCGTAATCCATACACAATCCCTTCTATTGATAATCCAAATTCCAACCTATTACAACACCCAACCAAAAAGAACTCTTAATGATTTCCCAAGTTAACCACCTACCAGAACCTCTAATCCAACTCATCTTTTGATATAAGAATCTTCATTGCCACAACCAAACAATCTATAGCCAACTCTTTCCATTTCAAGTAATCCGTTTCACACCACTATCAAGCCGGAAAGACACGTCCATACATCCAACATAATTCCCGTCTACTATCAACAAGAGATTAAGGGTGATCAGTTCCTCAATTTGCCAATAGACAGCCGACAATCATGATGAAGCATAAACCGTCTCCACCCAACCATAATAGCATTCCTTACATCCTATACACAAAACTACCTAAGGCACGAATCCATAGTTAACATAAACCTTACTTCTACATCCCTTCTTGAACCAGAAATCACACTTATAATCCTGTAATTCACAATCCACTGAGCCAGCGCTTTACACCTGAAACAACACGGAGAAGCACCAGCTTCTCCCCCACTTATCTCATTCTAATCTCTCCAACTGTAGACACACTAATTCCATTACAAGCATTTACCAAAAATGGTCAAAGAACAATTTAAACAAACCGAAAAAAGTAATTACTGACCCCATTGTTGGAGTATCAATAACCATTACACCATCCCAAGAAGACAACACAAATTCAAACACTTCACGCACTCACACGAAATAAACGAATGAGTCGTCCCAATATCAATAATAGCAATTAAAGGCGTAATAATAAAACAAGTACCTTAATCAAACGGTCTGCAACAGTAGCCTCAGTTCCTGCCAACGCACAAGTCTCCCCACCAACCTATGCTTGTTTTGGTTCTGTACACCTCGTGCTAATATGACCTATTTCACCGCAGTTGAAACACTTCATCCCATAGTCCTTACAATCAGCTGCGACATGTCCCTTACGTCCAGAATTGATGCATTTCAGTTTATTCTTCGCACAATCAAACTGAAGATGTCCTTCTTTACCACACTTGTAACATCTCGGGGGATTAGACGTTCCTCCATCACTTGCCTTTCTCTCAAAATTACCCCTATGTTTACCATCGTCAGCGGGTGTCACATAAGGACTACCACGAGACTGTTGTTTCCCTTTTCTGTCATTCACACTTTTATAGTGAGCCGAACGAGCCTTACAATCTTCTTCATAAATCCTACAACAATCAACCAAGTCAGCAAACCTTCTAATCCTTTGGTAACCGATTGCCTGCTTGATTTCAGGACGCAATCCGCTTTCATACTTCACACACTTAGAAAATTCCGCAGTAGGTTCAGCATAATGTGGATAAAACTGCACCAGCTCCACGAACTTAGCAGTATACTCAACAACAGACCTATTACCTTGTTTTAATTCCAAAAACTCTATCTCTTTCTTTCCTCGGACATCCTCGGGAAAATACTTCCTCAGAAACTCTCGGCTAAACACTTCCCAAGTGATCTCTTCTTCCTCTGTAGCTTCCAACACCTGACGAGTACTGACCCACCAATCATCAGCCTCATCATGTAACATGTGAGTACCCAGCCTCACCTTGTGATCATCTTCACAATCCATTACTCGGAAAATCCTCTCAATCTCTTTCAACCAAATCCGTGCACCATCCGGATCATGTTTCCCTTTAAAGATCGGCGGCTTATTCTTTCTAAACTCATCATTTCCTGCAGCATTCGGTGCACCCTGCACAGCTCGTGCCATAGCCTCCATTGCAGCAGCCAAAGCAGCATCGTTCCTACCAGCCATATTCTGTTCATCCCCAATAACAGCAACAATGGTTAAACAAACAGCTCACCGAACCACAAGGACCAGCAAAGACACACACAACAGACACAACTGACACGGACAGGCTCTGATACCACTTAATGTGACGCCCCCAATCTATACCCCCAAATAATCATGCATTTAAAGCAATAAAAGAAAAATTCGAAATTTGATCAGAGTATATTTAAAAACATGGCATAGACGGGGAAATCACATCACTTTGAAACCAAACATACATACAACACCTGCCCATAAAGATATGCAACAGTGGGGTAGCAATCAACAGAGGAAACTTCGTTCCTTACACCCACATTTCAGAAATTAGAATTAAAGCGGAAAATCTAAAATCTGATTAACATACATCATGTAAAAAGTTTGTCAAACCTCCAGTTATACATGTACAAGCCAAAATATAATATATACATAATACATAATAATCGCCAACGGCCTCCCTAACTACCCGGTGTCACATATCAGAGCCGACCGACAAAAAGGGTGAAGACACAAAGCTTCACAAAAGACCTCCAGCAACTCTAATCTGCAATGCCTCATAGAGCATTATAAAACGAGCAGAAGGGTGAGAAAAACAACCATAATATAAATGCATATAATTATATATATCCACATAATCATACACATATAAAGTATTCTCACCCCAACTATCAAATGCTAACACATAAAGCATATACCGATTATATTCACATAATCACATATTCACTCATAATACATATGTTTATACACGAAACACATCATCCATAATTCCAAGCATGTAACACGAATGCACATCAATTCACCAATACCATCACAAATTCCACACATAATCAAACAATCAGACTATGCTTCATACAAATGCACAGAGACCGACACAACGACTCTATGCAAATGCCATGCGGTACCGACTCCAAATATTTCTCATCTCTAGTTCACTCAGGAACTCTGCTGGAACCATCGCTCGTTACATCACTGTAACTCCCCGTCGGGCCTACGATGTTCACCCGTCGCTTGCAGTCCTCCTTGCATGAGGCTCACGACGTTTATGGATCGCTTGCAGTCCTTCTTGTCTAAGGCTCACGATCCGATCGCTTGCAGTCCTCCTTACATGAGGCTCACGATCATCTATAACCACCTTTTCAGTCCTTCTTACATAAGGCTCACGGTGTTATAGCAGATTCTCTCAGGAATCAAACCGCCACTCAGGACGTCACAACAATGCGTATCATGATGCTTGGCATACAAGAACTCATGACAAACAATGCATTTTCACACATATATGCAACCATAAACATGCATATATAATCAAATACAACTCGTTGCATTTATTTGCCTTTCGGCCACAATTCATCACCACAACATGTCATCACAAGTATTTCCATCACACAACAGCACATGGCATAATACACATCAATTATGCACACTTACAACGATAACAGTCGACAATCGACACTATTCACTTTTCCCGACATAATTAAATCGGCTAACAAATTCCAAAACATCATAATCACCAAGTACAGTTCAATACCTTTCCAACGACACCAAGAATGACAAAATCAGATAAACGGAACAAAAGTTACGGACTAAACAAGAAAAGACATCGCAAAAAAACACATTCTGCACCCTTGCTGGCCATACGCGTATTGCCCTCAGCCATACGCGTATTGCCTTACCCCATACGCGTATTGCCTATTTTCCTTCATTGCCATACGCGTATTGCCCTCAGCCATACGCGTATTGCCCTACCCCATACGCGTATTGTACTGTACCATACGCGTATGGGCAGCGAAACCCAGAATTTTTCCTGCTGCGTTGCTGTTACGAATTTCACACCCAAAACCCTCCAAATCATCAACCAAACTCAGAAAAATACCAATTTGATGTACAACAACATATATCTTTCATGTATCAACAACAAGAAACCAGAAAAACATCATTTCCGACACGATTAAATCGAATTCTAACACTTTCTACCAAAAATGGGTTTTGAAGTATTTTTCATATAATTCAACAAAACAACAAACAAACACATACACAATCATACACATGTATAAGATAATTGAATTTCGCACCCTTACCCGATTTAATCGATACCCAAGCTTGCTCCTGATGATTTTCCACTCTTTTCTTCACTTTCTCTCTTTTCTCTCTTCTCCTTTTCTTTTCTTTCTTCCCTTCTCTTACTATTTTTCTTTCTTTTCTATTTCTATTTTTCTTTCTTTTACTAACTTAATAAAATACACCCAAATGCCCAAAATACCCCTACACTCAATTTTCTCGCAAACGATCCCAAAACGCGATAAAATATAATCACGACGAAAAATAACATATTTTCACACAAAAGTCGAAAATAAAATAAAATAATAATAAAATAATCAAAAGACTCAATAAAATAAAAACTGACAAAAACTGGGGCGTTACAGATTGCGAACCTTGCCTTCCGTCAATTACCTCCTTAGAGGTCTTCAGCACAATATCAAACAAGCACAATCATGGCCTCACTTGAGGGCTTTCCATACAACCCTACTTAGCCTGGCATTGACTATTCCTACTTCTCATGGCGTTTGAAAGCATTAAGAGAAGTGAAGAGATAAGAGGTCTTACCAAATGGATATGAATCCATAGCAAAGCAACGAAAGCGCAATGAAAGCAAGTCATGAAAGCACCTATAAACAAATAGCAAACCAAGTTAAAAACAAGATTTTATTTACAAAATGAAATGGTCACACCACCTTTGGAATGTCTCCTTCATGTACCTTGCACATGTGAACCAAAGACATTAGTAATAACAAGGGAGGGTATGTAAAACATGACAACCTAAGTCTAATGACTATGTATATTTGAGTCACATTAGTCAAAGTGAGAGACCTAAAAGGATTATGAAATTACAAGTCAAGTTACAATTGTGCTACAAGACTAATCTACTTTGAAGTTAAAGGTAAACCGACAAAAGAAATCACATAAGGGTTACAAGTGTAGGCAAAGGACATGAAAGTAAACCAAAACCAGAATTGAACTCATGTTAGGAGTGTGCACACATCTTATAAACATCCACCAATGGCTAAGGTAAAACAAGTTTAAGTCCTTAAGACAAAACAAGGCAATTCAAACCAAAACTAGCTCCTAAAAACAAAGACTTGCAAGGCAAGCGAAAGATGAGCATTAGAGATGAAAACATCAATGAAAAGAGCCTAGGCCAGTAGAGGATGGTTCTCTAACTAATGTACAAAGTTCACATTCCAAGCATACAAGTAAAGTTCAAAGGATTAAACCGAACTAGGCAAACAAAGACAAACTTCACTTTTGGAAACAATGCAAAGTTAATCATGCACAAACAAATTACGGGTCATGTACCAATGAACAAACATTTTATAAGTCAGTAGCTATACCTCAACATCATGTACACAAGTGTCAAAGAGGACTAGCAAAATATAGGCAAAGAATGGTACCACAAACACAAAGTTAGAATACCACACAATGGATGCAAGAGGATGCTTCAAACATACATGTTTTTATGCACATTATGAATAAGTTAAAACAACTTGAGATGAATTATAGGTCCTTAAAATGTGTCCAAACCAATGCACAAAAGTCTCATACAACACCTTCTAATGAATGGCACGAATGTCTCCTCAAAACCCTAGGGTTCAAACTTGTAAGCACAAATGAATGCTCACAATCAAAAAAGTACGAAAAATAGTTAGAGGTCCTAAAGAATTATGAAAATTTAATCATAGTATGATGAAGTCAGTAGATAACATTGTATAAAAGGAATTCATAATATTATGCACCAAAGTGTTAAAAAAATTCACTCAATAGACAAGATAACAAGGCATGATCGCCGACAAACAACTTCGCAAAGTGGATTTAAAATGACACCAAAAATTATGTAAAAAATTCCCAAAGAGCATCAAAGTGTCATATATTCCATTGACTAATCACCCACAAAAATTAGCTTCAAACCTATTGGAAAAAACCAATTTTGGTCCCTTAAACCGAAACTATGTCCTTCGGGACAGCTTGGAATCAAAAATCCAAATTAATTACTAAATTCATCCAAAACTGGAAGAAAAATTTATAAAATATTAATTAAGAGTCTAAGGATCACTCATGAATTTTTCCAGAATTTTATCACACTCAAAACTATTTTTAATAATTGGAACGAAACGAGCAAAAATTGCGATTAAGAGAAAGTGCTAGGAAAGCAAACTTATCACGCATAACCTAAGCTTCGAATCGTCACATATCGTCATAAATCAAACCACAAACGTTGCCTCAGGTAGGAGGACTTCATATGCAGCTACATGATGATCCTAACCACATGCATTCTACAATGATGCTCAAAGTTTCAAGAATTCTTACTTGGTCGGAGACGTGATTCACGCATTTAGAAACCCAAAAACTTCATGCAAGTCTTGTAATCAACCTTGGAGGAAAAATAAGTGCCTTAAGCTCCAAATCTACTCCATGATGAGCTATCTTGTTCGAAATCGATCAACACTAATCAAAAATCTATGAACACTTTAATCGTCATTAGCGACATTAACCAAAATCAAAATTATCAACAAAGGTCTAATTGAGAATTAACAAAAATTCTAACCAAGATATTAATCCAAGTTAATTAACAATTATAAAAAAGAAGATTATGTAAAAATCTAAATCTAATTAGTAAAAACTACAACTAATTACCAAAAAAACTAAAATCTAAAACAAACAAAAGAAATTAATTAGAAGAACATAACCAGGGGGTGCAGAAAGAGGTTGGACGTGTCTAGATAGGAATCCATGGAGTAAGGCCCGATTCGCAAGTCAAAAAACCCGGTCTATTATGTTGTACAAAATAAAAACCCTAAATTCACTTCAGAAAAGTCACATTCTCCTTCCTCTTCTCCCCTGCGCCGTTTACATGATTCTCTCCCTCTCCTTCAAATCGCCGGCGTCTCACAACACCATACCATCTCTTCCTCCTCACAAAACCACGTCGGAAATCAAAACCATGACACCGCGCAGTGCTTTATCTCCAATACCCCTCCCCGATTCAATCTCCCTCCGTTCACCTCCACTTCTTCGAATCGCATCGCCGAGGAATAATTAGGCCGTTTTCCTCGTCTCGCTACGATTTCAACACATAAATCACGTCATCACGTTGACGGAATCAGAAACATGATGGATGAAGGAACCTACCAGCGACGATGAAGGTGAATCTCTTTGGTGAAGATCAAACTCGAGGTTCAGGTATTAGTTTCTGTTGATTAAATTCCCTTTTCCTCTTATTCGCTTCGTTTGAATCGTTGTTGCGTGAATTCTCATCGGATTCTGCTGCGTGCGGCTTCGATTGTGAGTGTTGCCTTCTGGTTTTGCAGGTTCTCGAGAATGGAGATGATGATGATTAACAAAGATTCTTGCGGTTGTAGCTATGGAAGTTTATTTTATTTTCTGCAAATGAGGAACTCAAAGATGTAGGTGTGGAATTGTTGCGTTTGTATTGGATTTTTGCAGAGTTGAGATTTCTGCAGGTTGTTGTAGAGTTGAATCGATGAAGATGAATTTGAAGATTTGTTGATTATGGAGGTGTTGAATATTTTTGGATGATAATGACGATTGAAGATGTTCACCGGTGAATGAAGCTTGGAGAGGGAGGTTTTTTCTTCTGCTAGGTTCCGGTTAGAAGATATAGTTAGAGATTGAAGGTTCTGTTAGAAAGGTTTGAGAGATTGGATTTTGGGAAAATCGGTTATGGTTAGTTAGACAGTTAGGGAATGTTATGGTGGTTTTTGTGAACTCTACTATGAATATTGGTTAGAAAAAATCTGTTAATTATTAAGAGTTTTTGTCAGTCAAATTGTTAGAGAGATCTGTAAATGGTTAGAAGATAATGAAGGTTATCAGGATAGTTTCGGTTATTTTTCTGTTATATTAGTTGCGGTTATTTTACTTCCATTTTCTGTCAATAATAGACAAATGGAGTGGATAATTATTTGGGTGAAAATGGATTTCTACTAAGATGTAAAATGAAATTGGATATTTGGTTAATGAGAAAAATATTAGCATGGTATAATGGACATGGACAAATGGGTCTATATGGATATGGGCTAAAATTTGGTTTTGAATATTTGAAAATGAATCTAAGTGGATATAAACAAAAATGAGTTTAGAATGGATGGAGATTTGGAACTAAAATGGATGATTGGTTTGAAGTTGAATAGTGAACTTTAAATGGATTTAAATGGATATGGTCTATTTGGAATTTAAAAGCGGACAATTGTATTTTGAATGAACAAATAAAATTGGTTATGGAAATTGGTAAAAATGGATTGAAGGACAATTGAACAAAAATGGATTTTGGATATTAGTAAAATGAATTGAAATGGGATGTATTAAAATATGTCTAGGAAAAAATGAAGTGGATAACGGAGATATAATGGATATTTAGTGACATTTTTGAATATGGTGGATAATGAAGAATGAATTCCAAGAAATCCACATAACCAATTAAGCTTCCAATTCAAAACAAACTTGTATTATCAATGAATTCCCACTATTCAATTAGTGAGCTCAGTTGACCCTGACCCCATGATTTACAATTCAATCCACATATATCCGGCCTTTATAACCAAGAATCTCAACACAAGAATAATTCCCCGAGAACAACTTGAAAATGAAGACAAGTCATGAAGCAGAAAGAAACATGATCAACCAGAGGTCCTTGATGCTCACTGATAATCTTCGGAATACGAAAAGCTCACACCAAAGGGAAATGCCTTGATCACATGTCCTATGCTGACTGCAATGCTTTATGTTTTATGTTTCTATGCTTGAATGCAATGCAATGAAATGAAAGCATATGCTAAATGATATGAAAATGAGAGGCAAAATTTTGGGGTATTACACCAACCCCCTCAAATCCTCTAGTTTTGGAACTTTGAAGGGGTACTTGTGAGTTTTCTTTTTACCGAAATCCATTAGCAATCTCTTTATCTGACATTTGCAATCATTGCCTTAGTTTAATTTGAAAAAGAGAGACTAGAAGAGAAGATTTTTCTTTGTTTAAATGTTTCTTTAAATGAATGTATCAATGTAGCACACAAAAACATAGAAAAAACATGGGGTCAAAGGGTCGGTGTCATGAAGTCAAGGCTCTACCCATCCCTAAAGGTTTATACTGATGATTTTTGTACCTGTCCTCAAAATCATTGACCCCTCTTGGGATGACGGCAGCAAGCGGATCACCAAGCGAGCTGTTTCATCTTAGTGTAATCTCAAATGAGGGTAGTATCGCGTGACAACTATTTTCGATAGCTTCCGCACTACAAAATGGCTTCAGTCTACTAAAATCCTCAGCTTCTCAGATAACCCAATGGAACAATCTGCTTTCAACAACAGAAGTCGTATATGCATTGAATCCGCAAAGGACATCTCCACTAATTTGATGGTCGACCGGGACCTTTTATCTGGGATTCACTCCCCGTAAGATTACCCGTATAATGCCATCCCCTATCTTAGGTGTATACTCAATCTTTCCACATGCGGCATCACACGCATTCCCATTAGCAGAAAAGTAAACACAAATATCAATTAGGAAAAGCAGTATATATATTTGTCCAAATATCCTAGACCTCTAGTCTTATGATCCTATACAGACAATGACTCCCCAGCAGAGTCGCCATTCTGTGGTACTTTGTTTTTTTACCTAAGACTGTAAGAAAGAATGCCTCCCACTGTGGTCGCCATTTTTCTGTAGCGCGATTTTTGTGGTTTTGAATCACTATCGCTTTGGTACTACAGTTCGATTCATTTTTTATCCTGTTGAGCAGATTAAGGAAGGGAAATAGATGTCTCCAATTAACCCTGCTTGCAAACTAGGTTAAATAGTCAAAACTGTTGGTTTACATATGCTATCAAAATGGGGGGGGGGGGGGGTTCGTCTTTAGGGTTATTTGCTTAAAAACAGTGTCTAGACTATGGGCTAGGTTTCTGGTACGATGTCAGGTCTGATGCTTTTGATGGATATATGAAGGTACTGGATTTTGGCCTTTTTGGTTAGTATGCTCGCTAAGATTTTTGCAATCTTATGCCTACGTATTCCCGAAACAGGGAAATCAGAGCGATGGTAGTTCCTCCTATTCTATTGGAGGAAAAAGATTGTTTTGGTGTCTTGTTCAAAGCCCAAGACATGAAGCTAAAGGTGGTTTGTATCTTGTTTAAAGCCCAAGATATGAAGCTAAAGATTTGACTGAGAGAGAATTTGTCATCTCTAAAGAGGAGTTGTTGATGTTTGCATGCTGTGAGCAAGGCACAAATTCGATGCTAAAAGGTTGATTGACTCAACCGGGGTTTCCTTATACAAAGCCTAAGAGGAGGCGGGAAGTTTGACTTTTCTGGGAAAAATGTTCTTTCTGTCTTGTACAATGCCCAAGATCGAGGCTAGAAGGGATTTTGACTCCGTTGGGGAGAATGTATCTTGCATAAAGCCCAAGATGGAGGCTGAAAGGGTTTGACTCAACAAGAGAGCGCTTTTATCTGTCCTGTATAAAGCCCAAGACGGAGGCTAGAAGGGTTGACTCAACATGAGAGTCTTTTATACTCAACAAGAGAGTGTTTTGCTGTCTCGTACGAAGCCCGAGATAGAGGCTAAAAGGAGATCGACTCAACAAGAGAGTCTTTTATACTCAACAAGAGAGTGTTTTATATGTGTATTGTACGAAGCCCAAGACGGAGGCTAAAAGTTGACTCAACAAGAGAATCTTTTATACTCAACAAGAGAGTGGGTTTTTATATGTCTTGTACCAATCCCAAGACGGAGGCTAAAAGGAAGACTGACTCAACAAGAGAGTCTGAAAAGGTTAGCTCCGCTGGGGAGAGTCATTGTACAAATCCCAAGAGGAGGCTATATTACTGCTGAGGATTAGATCCATAGGCAGGCCCAAGGGTGGGGAACTCTCAAGAGAGAGACTGGGTTTCAAAGTGATCGGTGTTTTTTCCTATGTTTGAAAGGAACTTGAGAATGTATTTGAGACTTAAGGGGTTTAGACTGTCCAAGTCTAGAGTTTTATCTATTGTACAATGCCCAAGAGGAAGCACGGGCATTAAGGGATGAGTATCAACCCTAAAATGGCCGGAGTTTTGACATTGGAAAGACTGCTCTAGCAAAGGATGACTAGGTTCTGTCTTATACCTTTAAGAGGTCGTCAAGGTCCTTGTATGAAGCCCAAGAGAAGGCATGAGAACTTCTAAGAAGCCTAAGGGTCCTTGCACAACGCCCAAGAGGAAGCGGAGATACTTTCAGGAAGCCTGTGGGTCCCCAAACCAAGAGAAGTTCAAGAAATGCAATTCACAGAGAAGAGATCATTCCTAAGGATGACAGTCTGAGAAAAGGTTCACCGAGAATACTGCCTTTCTCTTTGTTCCATATTGTTTAACCCCAAGAAAATGGAAGACTGTATCTGGAATCCTACGGGGGATCTAGTTTTGTTTGTATTTAAGAGTGATCAACAAGGCTTTACCTAGTGCTAGACGTAGTTACCGGGGAAAACTATAAATAACTATACTAGTATTACACAGTGGATATGTGACAAGTATATAAAAGGATGTGAAAGAAGACTTACAGTGAAGCAGCCCCACAATATAGTTATATACATATGAAAGCGGTAAATGAAAGCGGATAAACACTTACCCGTTGTAGAGCTTCCATGCTGTTTTGTTAGTTGTTCAACAAAGAAATTTTTGATAACAACATATATTTGAATTCAAAATCAAAGGAGAAAGTGCTTTGAAAAGATTGTTGGGGCTTACAGCTCAAGGAGAGGCCCAAGTTTTAATGATGATCGCACTGTTGTTTTGAAAATTATACAGAGGGACTTATACAATATGTAAGGCCCAAAAAGTTTTTATGTACAAGGGGATGGGTCTTACACTCTATTAGAGGCCCAAAGAAATTTAAAGAAAATAAATGGGGCTTATAACACGAGGGTAGGCCCAAATGATTTGATTTTTGAACTAGCGATCGCGCCGAGATTTTTCTTTTAACGCAGAGGGACTTATACAATATTTGAGGCCCAAAATTGTTTTAGTTAAAAGGGGATTATGTCTTACACTCTATTAGAGGCCCAAATTATTTGAAAAAGGAAAAGAAATGCGACTTACAACACGAGGGGAGGCCCAGTTGTTTTTGTTAAAAAGGCGACGATCGCGCCATTGTTTTTGAAAATACAATGGGACTTATACAATGACTGAGGCCCAAAAAGTGGTGTATTTACACAGGGGTTGGGTCTTACACTCTATTAGAGGCCCATGAGTGTTTGAAAATGATTGAGGAGAGTGGAATCAATCAAAACCCTAATTTCATCATTTTTAAAAGTAAATTCTCAAAGAAAATCAATAAAAAATGATAAAAAAACACCAAATAAGCATGAATAAACAACTTGTGATTTTTGGTTAAGGTTTGAAAAATGAGGTTTTAATCACAAGATGAATTAAAACTCATTTGGTTTTGATTTTTCAAGGTGAATATTCACTTTTAAAATGTTTAAAACAATTAAAATGAATTTATTCATAAAAATACCAACTATATTAAATAAATAATATAAAATTGATTTTTTTTTTAGAATAAAATATTTCAAATTTTTTGTATTTTTTGCAAAAAGAACCAATAAAAAATAATTAAAATTGAGGGAGTTATTAATTTTTCAAATCATTAAAAATAATAAGAAAAATAATAACATATGAAAAAGTGGTAAAAAAGAGGATCTGGGGCGAGGGGGATTCAAACCCCAGACCTCTTGTGTGCAGTGCACGCGTCCTACCACTGGGGTGGTGATACATCCGTGTATCAAACCCCAGCCACAAATATACAAGGCTTGCCTTGTTTTTGGCCTGGCCAAGGCAAGGCAAGGCAAGATTTTGGGCAAAAACATGAAGCTTGTAACTTTCTCATTTCTCCATCGATTGGGACAAAATTTAGGTCTATCCTTCCTAGAATTTCATAAGGAATCCAATGGTGGTGTAGGTTTTTTCAGATGAGGTCCCCATTTTAAAACCCGATAGTGGTTTTAAAATAGGCCTCCATTTGCATTTTCTGTGCTACCTCATGGTACAGGCATGAATCACATAATGAATTGGTCCAAACACAACATATATAACATGTATGAGATGTGTATGATCAGTGGACTTCAAAGCAATGCATATTTTAAAGAGTTCAAGTTGAGATGCTTACCTCTTTAGGAGCTTTTTGGGCAATCTGTCAAGGGCTTTGTTCCAGAAATGTTTTGATGCTTTGAACACCCTCAAATGATCCCTTGGAAGCTTTTAGGATGATTGGAAATAGATGGAAACCTCAGGAATGGAAACTGGCCCTTTCTTGCAAAAAGGGCAAAAGTGGCTAAAATATCAACTCTCTCAAATGGTGTTCCAGATGTGGGGAACCATTTGGGACAGTTCAAGGATGATATTCGGAGTGTGTTTGAGGTTTTATCTGGTTTTGAAAGTGACTGAATCAAGACATGGCTTGAAAAATGCAAAAAGGTCCTATTTTGAGGTTTTGAGAATGGACTTTGAGATTTTGGTGTTACTGGTCACTTGTGAGAGTTTGGATAGCTTAGATATGACATATTGGATGTGTTTGGATCATGAGCTGTGATGGAATTGCTCTCTAACTCAAAAACTCAGAGTTACCTTGCTAAAGAAGGTATTTTTCCCTAGAGAAAGAGATTTTGAGGAAAGCAAGTGTTGTAGTGCTTTTGTGTACTTAAATTGAGCACAAATGAGCTCTATTTATAGTAGAGCAAGTTTGTTTTGGCTGTAATAGTGAATGGCAATTGCTGCAGAAGTTTGGCCAATGTTGATCAATAGGAATCCAAGTCTCCTCTAGCCATTGACTAGAGGTTAGAGCACAGGCCTATTGTCCCTTAGTTCAGAGATCATCCTTAACTCATTCAGTTGGAAATGGCTCAATTTATGCCACCTTGGTGCATCCATTGAATGCTCCAAAACAAAATTGGAGTCTTGTCCCCTCTTTAGGGTTTTTTAGGCTTGGCATGCTATTTTTAGTTCCAAAGACTTGGGAGGCTTATGGATCAGTGTTTGTCCCTCCTTGGTCCCTCCCTGAGGTGTTCAGATGGATAAACTTGTTTGTCATTTGTACAAATTGCTCAAATCGAGCAAAATGCACAAATCTGCCTAGTTATGACAGTTGCAGCAAGGCATATTGCCACTGTCATAACTCTTAGCTCAAATGGAATTTCATGGGGTTCTTGGCCATTTTTAAAAGCTCTCATATGATACAACATATGTGTGATCATAGTTTGTCTTGACACTTTTTGGATCCAAGTGAAAAATGCCCTTACATTTTGGAAAAAGTGAAACAGATTCTGACTTAGTGAAAATTTCACTAAGTGTTGGAAAAAGTGACATTTCATGTTTTCAGCCATTTTGATCCAACCATAACTCAAAATCCATGATGAATTAGAATGAGGTGTAGTTGACACTTTTAGAGTATGACATGAGAGCTACAAATCCATCTTTGGATCAACCCAAATGGTTGCTTGGATCTCAAGTTATGATCCTTGGAAGTTGGCACCCTAGCTACTTTGTTCCATAACTTAGAAAAATTCTAAGTTTTTATGGTTACCCCTTTTACAAGTTATCCCATTTTTCTTATTTTTCTTGATGAATGATGATTCAAATCACACATTAACATCATTTTAGGGTTAGGGGACCATAATTGATCAAAAAATAAAAAAGTCAAACTTTGACTTTTGGGCACATTTGACTTTTTATCAAATGAATTCCAAACCGTGCGATCCTCTATGAAATCAAGTCCTTGACCTAAATCAAACTTGATGGATTGATTTCATAGGTGTTATAGGGTGTATTGAATCATGTCCCAAGGTTTGGGAGCATGTCTGGGTCAAAATTCAAAGGTACAGTTGACTTTTTCTCGCGAAACCCTAACTGTGGTTCTGATGAACTTGAAACTTGTGAATCAAGCTTCTTGGATCAATCCATTGTTGCAAATGGACCAATGTAGTGTATTAGAGACCCTCAAATCATGTCTTGAGGTCTTGGATCATGTTTTGTCCCAAAAGTCAACTTAGGGGTGAATTAGGTCAAGAAACCCTAATTCCTGATTTTTGATAAATGCATCCCCTGAGGTTAAATTGACTTGGTGATTGGGTCCATGAGATCCCTTAGAGTATTTTGGGTTATACTTTGAATCATTGGCTCATGCCCAGAGTAAAATTTCCATCTGGAGGCCCTGGTCGACCAAAACCCTAATTTGGTGACACTGGCGATCTTGAGGCTTGATCCACTTGGAATGCTGCAACATTGTGCTTGATTCTTGATGTGGGAGTCCTCTTGATCCATTGTGGATGTTTGAGAGGTTTAGACAAGTTGAAGATCATGTTATTCCTTGATTGATCCTTTGTCTAAGAGCTCTGAGAGGGCTTGAAACCCTAATCCTGATTGTAGTGAATGCTCACCCCTCTTTGGGGAGACTGATGAGGCATGTAAATACTTCCATATTGTGATGATGATTTACACAATAATGGGAAATCTTAGTGGTCAAAATTTGGGGTATGACACTTAACAACTATTGCAATGCTTGCAATATCAAACAACAATCCCCGGCAACGGCGCCATTATGTTGAAAAGTATTTTGGGGGTGTTTTATCGTATCCACAGGGATTGTATGTGTATTTCCACCATTCTATAGTCAAAATCGTTTTAAAATTTTAAAGTAACAAAGATTTTGGTGGTTTTATAACAGATCATTTGCATAAGAATTTAGTAACAGTAAAGAAATTGGTTTTAAAGATTTGGTAAAAGCATGCCAAGATTAGGGCCCGATAATCCGTTCTATACGTATTTACTCGATAAAGGATGTGAACTTGTTAACGATGAATATAACCACATATCCTCTCAACAAGTTTATCTCTAACATTTGTTGTGGGATTTACCATATTGATCCTTAGATGATCTCTCACTCCAATTATCAATATAATAACATTCAAAATCAATATTTATGAACATCAACTTTCAAAACTATCTCTAGCCTCATGATTGTTGATGCATTGAAACTTAGGTCAAGTTTTAGAACATATTTCTCAATCATGAACTAAAATAAAATATAAACCATACAAACAAAGTTTTTCATCTATATTTATCATCAACAAAGTTCACACACTACAATCAAGATCAATACATATAAAATGAAGGATTACCTACCATTAATCTTGACACAAGATGTGTTTAGCTACACATATTCATGGTAGCTTGTTTCACAAGTTTCGTGAGGAGATGAAAAAATATCTGCGTCGAATAATCGAGATCGGATGCAAATCCAATTTCTCAATGTGAAAGATCTTTCTTAGATGAAGAAATATCATAAACTTAGGTTTTGGTGTGATAAAATGAGGTTATGATCCCAAGAAATTACATAAAGTGCTTTTGTAGTACAATTGAAATCATCCCAGTTCACACTACGAACTATTTATTCGCCTAGCGTACTTTGAATTTGGCACCTGAGGTGCCTCTGATAAGTTAAACCGCCTCAGAAGTTCTGCATAAATTTGCAATGCGAACTTTTATTTGCAAAGCGAACTATTCGCCTACAAGTTCGCAAAGCGAACTTAGGCCCCTTTAGCTACTGCCTCATCCAAGGTGTCCTTCGCCAGGTCTTCGCAAAGCGATGAATTAGTGAATATTCGATGGGAAGTTTGCAAAGCGAACTTTAGTCCCTTTTCTTACTGCCCAAAGTCTGGGACCATTCGCTAGAGCTTCGCCAGTTGTTCGCAAAGCGAACATTCGTTGGCAAGTTCACAAAGCAAACTTGCTGATGTTTTCTTCCTTTCTTTGGCAACTTGGATCCTTTCTTTGTGTCTTACATCTTTGATCGATTAGTGCCTTTTTCTGCACAATAACACACACATTACAAGCACCAAAGGTATATTCACAATGTTTGAAGAATAACAATAATTCAAGATTAAAATCCACAATTAAACATAAAAGAGTTGAAAAATGTCAAGTATTAATAAGAAATATATAGCATGTTTGACATCTAACAATCAAATTATATTCCAGTACGGAACATTGGCGTCGTCTGTGGGAATCGACTTCTGATTCTTGAAATTTTCCATGATCAAATTTTTCTTAATTAAATTAAATCACATTGTTTAGATATTTATATCTTCTTTAATTAAAGTTGTAAGATTTCAAACTCTCCTCTTTAGAACCTCCATCATGTTTATTGGCGATGGCGGCTTCAAAAGTTATTCGCTCTGTCGTCCAACGACAAATTGCTATCGAAATTGAAGCTACCACGAATCCTTCATCTCCTCCTCAAGGGAAAAATGATCAATGAAGGTAAGAAAAAAAACATAAGAAGGGGAGAATTATGAATGTCCAAATATCAAAACTCTTTTAACTAACTATTTCTGAACCATCAGATTCTGAATCACATTCAGAGTCTGATGTCAGAGTGAAGACAATAGTGAAAAGTTTACTTCCTTTTTCTTAACTCAGCTTTAGAACAAGAGATGCCAATCTCAAATTTTGATGCAGGTAAGAGACTAAATAAAATCAGAGTCTGACTTCAGCGTATATTTTCACAACGGAATATAAATGCACAGGTAAATAAATTGACACACAGTATATCTTGGTTCCTCTCAACTGAGAGTAGTCTAGTCCCCTTGCAGCAGAAGACATTTTAACTATAATCAAATAGATTACAATTTCTTAAGCTAGCAGCTCAAGATTTCCTGCTCAATCCCACGAAAATAGACTTCTGCTCAAGCCCACAAGCATGAGACTTCCTTGCCTAAACCCCCGTTCAAGACTTCCTGCTCAATCACCCAAATTGATACTTCCTTGCTTGAACTACCCGTTCAGGACTTCCTGATCAAGCCTTCAAACATGAGACTTCCTGCTCAATCACACTGATTGAGACTTCCCGCTCTACTCGCAAGCATGAGACTTCAATGCTTAAACATCTAGTTCAGAACATTTTGCTCAATAATCAGAAAGAGACTTTAATCTGAGCACATAGGCTAGAGTCTTCAGATTCTCTTAATAGAGACATCTGGTATAAACCTTGTGTTCATATATGTGCTTATTGGATAAGCAAATACGCAAAGGTTTACACTCTTAAGTAGATTTGAGTTTATTTGCATTCTTCTTCTTTCCTTGCACAGGTTTTCATCTTATTGTGCCTTCCTGTTCTGATGAACATGTTCACATATTCTATCTTTAGAATGTATGTGAACATGTTTCACTATGCTCTAACACACTTAGCCCTTCTGGTTAAATAATCTTTTGAAGTGTGTTTCTCTCAACTCATTTCAATGAACTTATATCACATCTATGTGAACACAGTCACAAAATCTTCAACTTACATTCATTCTCTTGAGAGATAGAGGTTCAACTTAGAGAGATGTTCCCAAAACTTTCATAGTTCAAAATTGTATGAATGTTTTCAATCTTCATCTTTAAATAGATACTAAGAATATATCAGTTGAAGATTTAAACTACCATGGTATAAATAGCCATTGAAAACCTCCCTAGTATAAGTAGTCATTGAAGGTCTTTAGCTGATGGACAATAGAGTGAGCTAAATACTAAACTAGCATAAAGACGTTAAAATTTGCAGAATAGTTGGAGATAGAAAATCCTGACAATTCCACTATCACCAAATTTGACATAAACTAGTGTATCGTTGTCACATGATCTTCCTTGGATAACTTCTGACTGGAGTCTTCTTATAGATGTTTGTTGAAGCTTGCTCAAAGTCGATGTTATCCTTATACTTTGCTTTTTGATTCAGAGGTTTTTTTTATAGAATTAGTTAAAGCATGAACAGTAGCTAAAGTATGTCTTCAAAACCTAGTTGGAATGAGACTTCAAAGTCTTGAGTTCATAGGTTCTGAGTCTTGTCTTCATCAGAGTCTTGATCATAACTAGTCTGGATAATCACTTGCAGAGTTGTAGACTTGATGTAGACAAATTCCTTTGAAGCAATGTCTTCATAATTGCTGATGCAGCTTGTTCGAAAGATGCAGAGTCATTCCTTATAACAGATTTTTCTTGCTTCAAAAGGTTCCAGTATTTAAAGCTAAGTTGATCTTTGTATTTCCAATTAAGCTTAGGTTCAGCATCTGAAAGACTTGAGTCAGACTCTCTCAGAGTCTGAAAGCTTGATTCTGATCCATCAAATTTAAAACAGCTTTGTTCTCTTTAGTGGTTTTTCTGAGTGATAAACTTGATTCATATCAAGGTTAATTTTTGATCATGCACACTCGAATAACCATTAGTAAACCCCACTGTTCTTTCAATACTTTGTTATCATCATAACCTTTTAATGGAATGAACAAATCTTGTTCTAACAATATCCCGCTTTTTGATTATGACAAACAAATGTATTTAAGAATAATGATTAGTAATTTAATTAATACAGTCTAACAAGAACAATGATCTTGTTCTAACAATATCCGCTTTTTGGATTGAGTAACAACACATTCTGATAAAAAAATTCAAGCTCACAATACTTGATTATGAATGGAGGTCAGGAATACAAATATATTCAAATAACTACAATATTTATCCAAAGTGAATAAATATTATATCATAGGTTTGAAAATTCTCACTAGAGTAAGTTGTCCAACCTGGTTATGAACAGACATGTCTTATACATAGACAAATTGCAGATAACATATCATGCATATAAGCTATCTAAAGACTAAGGATGAATGCCATACCTTTGCATATTTTTTCTGAAAAGAATCTGTCTTCAATATTGTTTGTTACTGAAGTTGATTTATGTTCAACATAGACTTGCAGTTTAGAAGGTTGGAGACAACAACTATCTTTGCCTTCTTCTCCCATAAGCTAGAATCTGGACCACATGCTTCCCTTTAGGCCTGGTTGTTGTGAGTGCAACTTTTTCGCTAGATGTTTTGCATGATGTCAAAACTATAAGAAAACTTAGCATTTATGTGTGTCGGACGATATTTCTGAGTTTGTGTGGCTCTCTTGCATTAGAGGTCTTAGGAATCATCAAAAACTACTTCAAAATTTTCCACAATCATGAAATACAGCTTTTTGTACAAAAATGCACTACATGTGTCGGCACATACACTTTTCAGGTTGACACATGTAACTCAATATTAAAGCTTGTAGGCTCTGACTTGGTTGGGTCGACACATGGCTATTTCAGGCGGCACATACTATAAGTTTCAACATTATGTGCCGGCACATACGCGGTTTAGGTCGACACATATACTATCCTAAATAAGGTTGTACTCTCTGTTTCATTTGGGTCGGCACAGACGTGCTTCAGACCGACACATCTACTATCCTAAATAAGGCTGTAGTTTTTGTCTCATTTGGGTCAAAACATAGGTCCTTTCAGGTCGTCCCATGTTGTTATTTTTGACAGTATATGCCAGCACATCTAAAGTTCAGGCCGACACATGTTGTTTGAGTTGGTCAATTTTGTTCATTTGTTTTACTCTGAAAATTTCCTCTTTGCCACCAATCTTCTAAAACTATAAATACATCATTCATGCTTCATTCTAAATTGGTGATACCATAAAATTAGCCTGCATTTACTCATCATCTTCAACCTCCGTCCTATGTCTACACACTGACAAATCACACATAATAATCTTTTATTGGGGTGCCAGCTAGGCAAAGGTCTGATAAGGTCCAATTGGGTTCTTGTGTAGCCGAGATATTGGGTTGAGATTTGTAGGGGTCTTCATCCGGAAAAACCGCGGGTTTGTCCTCCAAGATCGTGTATAGATTTGGGGGTTATCGTGCAAGACGTTCAAGAGAGGATTGCGACGTTGTGAAAGCCTTTGGAGATAAAGTACGCAAAGGACCCTTTAGAGATAAAGAACGCAAAGGAAGTAATGGAGAACGGTGAATCGAATTTAAGTCTTGTGGAACAATCGGTGCAATTGATCGTGCGCGAAAGCTTTGGAGATAAAGAACTCAAAGGAGTTGCAATATCGACAAGTCAATTGGCATCCATTGTTTTCTTGGTCTTACTCAAGATCAAAAGAAGAAAAGGGGTTGAATCAACATCAAAACAAGTGGTGTTTGTATGGTTGCTCTGAACATTTTTATTGTATATCGACTTTTTACATAATAAGAAAGTATCCTAATTCCACATTAGAAATTGGGCACAGACGTACCTACACGTGAGAACAAAAGTGGGGAACTGCGTGAACAAATCCTCGTGTCAATCTCTCTATTATCTCTTTACTCGCTTTATTTTTCCATTACACAATTTGTCAAATAGCATTGGTCAATCGATCGACTCGTAAAATTTTTCCTGTGATAGTTTTGTTTTAACTTGATTATTGATAAGCTTATAATCACTTTTGATTATAAGTGGTTTTTCATATCAATAACAACACAAAGGAAATTCTAAAAAATTCGTTGGCACACCAAGTGTTCGATAAATTGCATAGTTCAATATTTTTGCTTATTATCATTAGAAATAGCATTACTAGGATAATTAGTTTGAACGAGTAATAATGTGATACTCGATTAAAGGTTAAATTCGATTATTGTGTTTGTAATTCCATATTTGGCTTTGCATATCCGAGTTCCAATAACTAGGTTCGTATAGACGTCTTTGGTCGATCCATACCAAAACCTTCCGTGTGCACTCTTTTTCAAATATTTTTAAAACCCACATTTTATTTGGTGATTTTGGCATGGGTGTCTATTCACCCCCTCTAGACAAGTCGCCATCGTCTAACAAGTAGCATCAAGAGCCCGGTTCATTCTGTGCTTCGAAACGCTTATTTGAAAATGGCTCACGAACCTAAAGGGGATTATAAGAGAGCTCCAATATTTACGTGCGAAAACTATGGTTTTTGGAAAGCTTGTATGCAAATTCATGTGAACTCTTATGTTTGGGAGGTCATTCAAAATAGACCTACACCAATCACACATATTGTGGATGGTGTTACCTTACCTAAGCCCGAAGCACTATGGAATGAGGAAGATAGTAAGAAGTAGTCACATGATTGGAAAGCGAAAAACATCTTGATATCCGCTCTCGGTGTCGATGAGTTTTATCGGCTTTCACATTGTGCAACCGTGAAGGCTATGTGGTATGCTCTACAAGTTGCCCATGAGGGAACTAATGAGGTCAAACAAGCCCGGATTAATACACTTAATCAAGAATTCGAACTCTTTCGCATGAAGCACGGGGAACCATTGCTCAAATACAAAAGGGGTTCTCACATCTTATTAATCGTTTAAACTTGCTTGGTAATCCTATTTCCAATGTTATTGCTACTAACAAGGTTTTGAGATGTCTTACTAGGAATTGGCAACCGAAGATTACGACCATCAAAGAAGCCAACGATTTTACAACATTTGATCTCACCACCTTGTTCGGAAAGTTAGAAGAACACGAGCAAGAACTAAATTGCTTGGATGAACATGAAAAGAAGCTTGAGAAAAAGAATAAAAAGGAGAAGGAAACCAATAAGGAGGAAGGAATGAAGTCCAAAGCTCTCACGACTTCAAGCTCCAAGTCCTCAAAGGATGAGCATCTTTATGACAATGATGGTAGCAATAAATATGTTTCGGATGACGAAAAGATGAGTTTGTTTGTCAAAAAGTATCATAAATACTTGCAAAAGAAAGGTGAAAATGACTTAAATAACGGGATATTGAGTCTAAAGGACAATCTATATCCTCAAGGTAAAATAAGTCCAAAGGAATAAATTCAATACCTTCATACTCCAATAAAAATGAGAAGAAAAATCAACATAAAAAAGATGTCACACCTAGGAAGGCATATGTGGCTTGGGGAAGTGACATTGAATCCTTGAGTGATGAAGAATTATCCAACTTCTATATTTCTAACCTTAATTAACTTTCGCTTCGTGTTCATATGCATCTACATTAGGTCGTAACTCATAATCATTCATTTGCACTAGTCTTCTATAGACATGGGATTACAACGGTTCTTTGAATCCGGGTTTCCTATCTGTTTTGAGGTTCTTCCATTCAAGTTTGAAGCAAAGGTTGAATTGTCATTGTCTTAATTTCTCATCAAAGATCATCAAGTATATCAAATCAAATGTGTGCAGTATGGATTGAGGTTCATTTGATTTTGACCAAATTTTAGTCAGATAAATTTTGTTTCAAGATCAAGGCTAGGGAGTGATTGATTCTAGTGGTTGCGTCTGAGGTTTCAATTAGGGTTGTGTGCCAATTCAAGTATGTTATGGATGTATCAAGTTCTCAGATTGTACCAAAGTAGGAGTTTCATGATGGAGGAATCATCAGAATTCAGTTCATTTTCTAATCAGGGTTTCGGCGCAGTGACACTACTGGTCATAGTTCAGGTCTTCTGTGTTATGGGATATTTTGAAGGCAAATGTGGATCAAATTCAAGAGCTTTATGTTTAAGGATCCACATCAGGGTTGTGTGCAAGTTCAGGATATCAAATGAAATCAAGTTGCAGAGTATCCAAATTCAGTGCATTTCAAGATGTTACAAGTCCTCTTCAAATTCCAATTCCAACCTCATGGCCAATTTCATATTCTATCCAGTTTCAATCTAATTCAAGCTTCGATTCTATTTCTATTCAGTTCAAATTCATTTTCACTTCAAATTTTTCCAGGTTCCAATTCATATTCAATTCAACTAGTCCATTTTGCTAACCATTAACCATTGTCATGTTAATATCCATATTCATTTCAAACTATTTTTTCCCACTCTTAGAAACCGCTTTTCTAAATTCAAATCCAATTGTAAACCAGTCTATCCACATTAGACCATTTTCCAAATTCATGCCCAAATATCCAATTTCATTTAAATCCAATTCTTAATTCATGACCATATTTCTAAATTCAAACCATTTTTAAATTCACATCAAATCATCTTTGTCCAAATCTCATTTTTAATTACAAACCATAATCCAAAACAAAAAGTCCATTCTACAAAGTGTCAAGGTCCATAAAAAAATCCATCACATTTTCTTGTTACAAAAAATATATATCACAATAAACCTATTACATATTTTATAACACTTGCAAAAAATAAAAAAAGGAGAAGCTCATGACACGGCCCACACCATCCATTACCACATTCGATCTTCATTTTCAACACAATACACATAGACTTCTTGTAAAAAACATGAAGGGCCCACCATGCTACCAACAATAACACCCATCAACTACAGCTACAGCAAGCCATCCACTTCAAAAATGAAAGCATCCTCCACAACTTGCAAGCAACCACATAAATTGGTGCCTACCACAACCGAGCCAACAACTTTATGCGCCATAAGCCAGCCACACAACAGAACCACAAGAACCTCATGAGCCAGCTGCTAAAAACTTGCTTAACACCAAGGTGCTACAAACCTGCCTTCCACACGACAACTTGCCTTCCCATAACCTGCTATACCCCATAAATCCAAATAATTTGCCAGCTGCAAAGGCAAAACGACCCCATATGGACGTCGCGACTTGTGCGCTGCAAAGAGAACTTTCCACAATCAAAAAACGACAATACAAATTTACCTAATGGCATAACAATTTCGTGATTTCAACCTCACGCACACAACAACAACGTCAAAAACTTTTGCAAAACGAAACGCGTACGGCAACAACGACACCAAAACAAAAAGGACAATAATTCATTTCCAAATTTCTTACTTCCACGTTCCCTATAAATAATACTCAGACCTTTACCTGATTTTCATCTTCACTCTTCCTTCATTCATCTAACATAACAACAATCCATTCTTCCAATAAACCTTTGCCTCACTCATACCCTTCCTCTTCATTCATAACAACAATCCGACCCTCTTCCTCTTCCACCTCCACAGCAGAATAACCCATCAAACATCCTAAACCTCCATTCCTCATAAACCCGTTCATCACACCACTATAAACCATTCAAACACCCTTCGACCTCTCCATCTAACAACGACCTCCAAAATCCCAAATCAGTTTCAAACAAATCCGGAACAGAACAATAGAGAAAGAAGGAGATGAAGTGAGAATCAACAAAATCACAAACAAACTTTCGAATCTGGACCCATACGCACTTGAAACCACGAACGAAATCAAATCTAAGCGGAGAAGCTGCGAGAAAGATGAAAGAAAAGTTAGGAGAAGGTTGTGTTGTGTTGCTCGTCTGTTTCTGTCAACTTCATTTAGTTTTTTCAATTTTTTTTGCTCCTTTGCCATTTGATGTGTTTGGAGAAATTAGGAAACCTTTTTTTGTTTCTTTGTGGACCGTGTAGATCTGATTTTCTTTTTCATGGTCCTTAGGTTTTTTATTTTAAAGAAAAAAGATCTGCTGCTATTTGATAGTGTCATTTGGTGTTTTTAATTTGAAGCAAGCCATTATGACATGGCTATTGTTTCTTGGATCCGTCTCTTGTGGGTATTTCTCATCACCATTTTTTAGCCCATCTTCTTTTAGGTCGTTACCTTTCCTTTTTGGATGAGGGTGGATGAATGGGCCTTAGGGCTCATGATGATTACACCTATTTACTCACCTAGTCCATGTTTCCACTCCCATGATTATTCATGCGCCTCCCTTTTTCTCTCTTTGTTATTTTATTTTTTTATTGCAATTCTCTCCAATTTATTTTAAATTTTCTTCTTAGTTTATGTTAATCTTGAACATTTTAATTTAGACTACTTTTGATTTCATTGGTTTCTAATCTATCTTATTCCTTGTATTGTTTTCATTTCCTTTTGCATTTTATTTTCAATTTTATCTTTGGTATATTAAGTCTTTAGAATCGCGAATGTCGATTGTTGAGGCTGTTTAACCTTCATTATTAAAATTTATAGTGAATGACCATCGATATCATTTTCTATACTTTGGGATCGTGATAGGTTACCTTCGATTAATCAATGAAAGTTTGTGATTTAGACGAGACCGTTCTCTTTTCTTTTCGTGTGGCAAGATTTTTAGAGAATGATCTACATATCATTTCTTTATCGTGTTTTAGCACAAACATCGTTATTGAGCGGCCTCTTATAGCATGATCTTCAACATGGATCGTACTATGATGGTTTAGCACTAAAGTGGACCCGATTCATCCGATTAACAATTAACCACTGACTTTAATTTCTGTTCAATATACTCTTGCTTTACTTTTCTGTTAATATATCACTGTCTATATATTCTTGTTCATATCATATTATTCATATATTATTGTTGATATTATCTTGCTCATATTATTGTTCATATTATCATCTTGTCATCATATCTTATTCACAAAACACAAAAACATAATAACACTATCGAAACCCTAAAAACTTTCAATTGGTGAATTGTTGGTTACTATCTTGGGCATTGGAGTTTAAACCTTGTACAGAAACCCTAGCATGGAGATTTTTGTTTGAACTCTTATTCATTTCTTAGTTTAGGACACCTCGAACACACACGACTTTCTCTTGGGCTATCTGACAATGATACCTTTTATTTCTCACAATCCCGTGTATTTTACATGTATCCATCTCCCCATTATAATGTAATAGTCTAGTTATTTTTGCTTTTTATGCTTGCTTGCTTACGTGTTAAGAAAGATAAAACGAACTAGGTTTGAATACCCTTTCAAACTAAAGGACAAATAAGGCTTGATCCAACGTCAAGTCATTTTTCAAAATCATTAACTTGAATTACACCTTAGGGTTTCTCCTCTCTTCTCACTTCTCTTATCTCTTCCATTAAACCCCACACTAACCTTGTATGTATTCTACCCTTCTAAGTCAATTGCCTTGCGCATCACCATCAAACTACCTTGATCTACTCACCCCTTTTCTTTTCATACCTTTTATCTCTTTCTTTTGTCTCCTTGAGTCTAAAAATCCTGGTCTTGTACCAAGTGCATTTTCAAACCTTTTCTTAATAAACTTAGATGGTGGTGGAGTGGTTAGGCGAAGACCTCGTCCTATCCTGAGTGCTTGACACTACCTTTAGGGTTCGCTATCATTAAGCGCTTACCATCTTAAATAAAACATCTTTAAATAATAGAATAAGGTTCTCTTTGTATTGAATTAAAGAGAGAGGATTGAGTGAAGACTTCTTCCTCTCCGAGTATTAGGATGCTCACTTTAGAGTGTGTGGTGTCGATTCCCGTCTTTCAATGCAAAGACGTGACTATATTCGCCACACAATTTTCATAATAAATCTTTGAGATAAAGAATTGGGTACTACCCGAAAGAGGTTACTATCCGAGGACTTATTTCACCCCTAAAATCAATTTTCAACAAATCAAATATGGTATCTTGCCTTGATGGCAAAAATCAACCTTTTCAGAAAAGGGCATGTTACGTCCGTTCTACCACAAACAGGTAATGCATAAGACTCCACGAGCAAGCTGCAATACACCTAACAGCTAGAATGAGAACGTTAGCATCGTCCATAAAAAACACCAACAAGTCGTAGTCCCACGAACTACGAACGTTTGATTCTTCACTTTTAAGTGAAGATACGTAGGCACAAGGGCCCCAATCCTTGGCGAGCATCCTTCCATTTTCTTCACCCATAGTCCTCCGAACTACATTGACTCTGACTTTCCCATTGCACAAGGGAATATGTAGGCATAGGACTGCGAAGTCCTATCGAGTATCCTTTTTGTTTCCACCTTTTCTTCTTCCACATTTTCCTTTATCTTCATTTTCTTTCACTCTTTGTTTCTTACCCTTCTCACTCCCTTTCGGAACTTTCCTTAGCAAGCAATATCTTAAGAAAACATACTTACACATATGACAAGCGAATGGTTCCCATCTAGTACGACGGATGTGGGGGTGCTAATACCTTCCCTTCGCATAACCGGCTTCCGAACCCATAATTTGGTTGCGAGACCATCTTATCTTTTCCTCTTGGGGTTTTCTAGATGTTTTCCCTTCCCCTTTTTGGATAAATAAAGTTCAATGGCGACTCTGTTTCCTTTCGCCTCGCGTCGTCTTTTTTTTCGAGCAGTGACAGCTGGCGACTCTATTGGGGACTGGTTCACCCTAGCAAGCCAAACCTAGTTCTGTTTGTCGCATGTGTGGATTGTTTGCTTTTATTATTACTTTATTGCTTTATTTCTTTGATTGTGTTCCTCTTATCTATTGGATTTATTGGGGATGGTTTGTGAGGAGAAAGGCTTTCTACATGAGCTTTTCCAGTATACACTAAGCTAGGAGGTGGTTGCTTTCTGATTTACGAGACTTAGGACTCATTGGGTTAGTTTGACTTCCACCGCTCAAAGGAGGCCCCTTTGGGAATGATTATGTCTTACGAGCAGTTGTAACGGTGTTTTTGTTTCCGACCTGGGAGTCAGTGATTATAAGGACATTTGTAGAACCCTATACCAAAGGTTACTAAGACATAACTTCGTGCTTATCCTTTGAAGGGATTACCGTCTTACGAATCGTCGTTATGATGGAAAACTTTTGAGGGCTTAGTGCATGGGACCTCGTTTGAAAACCTTTGGAATGCCTTATCGTAAACCAATAGATTGCCTACCCGAAGAGAGAGATACCTGTGGTGTGAACCTCTGATTCAGCGATCTTTGATCCCATGTCTTTTTGCATTCATAACATTGCATAAGCATAAGCATCTTACATCATTTTGCATATCATTCTTCAACCAAAATACGAGAGAGCTCATCCATCCTCTGTCCTTAACCCGCAGTTGACTTCTCGACGCTCGTATTGGACTCAAAGTAGCCAGAAGTTGATCATGGAGCGGATTTAAGCAGAATTAATGGAGGTCAGAAGCCAGATGGGGAAGTTCATGGTGGACATACAAGCTTTGTCTCAGGATCAAAAAATGTTGAGAGAGGAAGTCCATCAACTGAGGCTGTTATATGCCTGAGGCTGCAACAGAGATTGTTGTTCCTCCCTTGCCTGTTGGATCTCTCCCAGATCGTGATTTACCTTGCAGATCTTCTTCATAACCTGGGGTTCCAGAATTTTCCCGTCAGCAACCATCACCTGCTTCCCAAGACAATCCCAAGAGTAAAAGGCACGCACAGAGGCCGAAGAAGTCTGAAAGAGCTTTTGATCTGCTTCCTATGCCTTACACTCAGCTATTACGTCATCTACTTCAGCTTCAATTAGTTGAACTTTAGACGGTGGCTTTGCTTACCGGTAAACCCCAACTAGGCTATGACGCAAATACTCATTGTGATTTTCATCCTGGAGCACCAGAGCATAATATTGAAAAATGCAAGGCCTTTCAGTATAAGGTCCAGGATCTGATTGATGCAAAGGCAGTTGAGTTCACGCCGGGCGGCGCGAGCATACAAGGTGGTCTTATTCCAGTTGCTGCAAAAGAAGTGGATATCACTGTCTTCTCTCCTGAAGCTGCATCAAGTCAGGGACATATCTTACAATCCTTGGTTTTTGAATCACCGCATCCATAACTGTTACCTATTCCTCGACTAGGTATGAGGAGGAAAGAGCCTGAACGAGAGGAGTGCCCAAGTCGGTATCAACAACCGAAGTGCCCTCAGAAGAGTCAATAAAGGTCAAGAAAGCTAGAGAGATATTTTACTTTGCTACCGATGTTGTACAGGCAGGTATTGCCAGATCTGTTCAAAAAAGGGTTGATAGTGCCAAAGAAACCGAATCCAGTTATTCCTCCATATCCACCGGGATTTGATGCCAATGCCCGATGTGACTACCATAATGGGGCACATGAGAATTCTTCTAAAGATTGTAAGGTGCTCAAGCATAAGGTGCAAGATCTAATTGACTCTAAGGTTATTTCGTTCACTGCAGACAGACTACACATTAACTAAAGCCTCCCAAGTGAGTACCACTGCTGTGAAGACATCATCAGAAGCAATCAGTCCAGTCGAAGCTAAGCCTTCTCAACCATAGCATTTTAACTTCTTTACTGCATTGTCGTATGTATTTTTCGTTGTTAGTTAATCTTATGCTTGCATGTAAAAACTTGAATGATAATTTTAATGCAATGAGTATGCTTTTCTTGAAGTAATCCATTCGTGTGCACTCATAATAACATTTATGTGCATTGCAATACCGCTTTCTTGCTCAAATTCTGTGAGGGAGGATGATGAAGTAAGAACGCAAACTTTCTGGTTGCATGCTTTCGAATAAAACCTTGTTGATGATGTACAAGCATTGCTTCAAATTCCCAAGCACCGGAGATATAAGGGAGTTAGACCCTCGTTAACCCCTTTGAGCCTTGAAGTAGAAGTTTCTTTCATATGAAAAAACCCTCGATCTTAACCCACGGGCAGGGTAGTCGTCAGTTAGTTTGACCGAGCGTTCAAATTTCAAAAGGAGTGTGCATCCAAGGATCCATTACCCTTTATCCCTCACAAGCCCGCAATGTTCATCCCTCGCCTACCAAAAGATGAGGCAGTCACAACCTTTTCAAATAAATCAAGACAACCAGTGTCACACGGGTTGATCAAAAGAAAAAAAATCAAAAGAAAAAGAAAGAAAGCCCGCTAAGTCGAAGCTTAAAAAAGTGACTTAGGCATAGGTTAAGGCATGCCGCTGGACATCAAAATTAAAAAAACTCAAAAGAATCAGTCCAGACAAAAATTAGGGAATAAGAAGCGAAAAAGAAGAAAGGACTGCAAAAGAAGAATCCTCGAAAAAGAACAAAGTCGTGTGACTGCAAAAGCAAAAGGGGTGACTGTCACTCCGAAAACCTTGTGGGTTCCTCGACCACCATTTCTACCATTCAATAACCCTTTTGAAAGGTGAGCGTTTGTGCCAAATTAGCTGAACACAGGACTGGAGAACATCAAGGAGAGTGGGTAGGTACAAATGAATTTTGAGCCAAATATCCTTTTTTTCTGAAACTGTGAACCATGCTACATTATAACCCTCAAAAGCCCTAATTGAAGCGAGGTTTACTCCGAAAGAGTGCTTCAACAAGATAGCATTCTCGACTCCCATGAGTTATGCTAAAAGACTTTGTTGGTATTGCATGTGCATAATGCTATTTAAAAAAATCAGTGTCGCATTTTAACAAGTGACTTGTTCACAAGGTTTGGCGATATCTTTTCAATAAGAACTTCAAGATTAGCATGTGCATTACATTAGAATAATCATCCTCAGAATAAATACTTTCTACTTGCATACAGGTGTTTATCGCCAATGAGATTTACATAATGAATATCAATCAAGAAGTTTAATCTTTCCAGGAGGAAATTTCTGGATATATATTGAGGAGTATGTGGCCAAGAGACTCTGTTGAGCATGAGCTTTCCCAACAAGTTATGCTCAGAAGATGCCAATATGGGGCAGTTATGTCAAGAAATCTCTCTAAAGTTCGGTTAGTCTGGGGAAATCAAGTCGAGGTTCAGCAAATCTCTCGAAGATCAATCAGACAGGGGCAAAGTTACTTCAAAGGCTCGTATGGAGACATGCCACTTCAAGAGCACGGAGAATTATCCTCTCTATAAAATGGTTAATCAGAGCCACATCTCCATGCTTCAGAGTATTGTGGCAGAATATCGCAGGATTCAGGTTGATAGCCAGTAGGTGGCACTCCCAGTAGAGTTAAAGATTTTAAATGAGGACTTTGATTTCTCCCCTAGCAGAATTTCAATGAATATATTTTCCTAGCAAGACCTTAAGAGTTCTATGCTTCCCCAAGCAGCGACAAAATTATCTCTAGTAGACAAGGTCCCTTCATAAAATGCTTATCTCCAGCAAGGGTAAAAGTCCAATGGTTGTTGACATTTTCCAACGTCGTGGTCAGTAGTATTCTTCAACATGGTATTGGGATCTATAATGTCTCTAGCAGAGTTGGTGTATTTGGTCATTGCCCCCAGCAGGGAAGTGAGTTTGGCATCATCCCTTAGTGGAGTTGGTATCATCATGGGTTATTATTTCTCTCACCAGGTGGAAGCCCAATAGTGGATAGTTTCCCCCGCAGGTCAAAGCCTAATCGTTATTGGTGTTTCCCCCAACAGAGGTAATTTATCTCCCCATGGAGAGGTATAAGATCAGAATCCCGATGATTTTTCCCCAGCAGTCGTCTATTGTTCCTACTTTCCTGCAGAATGGAAGTTTGGTTGGGTTCTTCAGCAGAACTTACAACCCCAGATACAGTTCAGTTTTTCATCCCCAGCGGAGCTGGCTTCGTCTCTTCAGCATTTATTTTGCTGAAGTGGTCCTTTTGCATATAGTAATTATCATTACATTGCATCCTCAAATGCGTAGCATTTCCATTCGATATGGAGCATTATGCCATAGAAAGAAAATTCAAACATGTATGCGAAGCATAAGCCGATTTTGGTATCTTGCGCAAAAGCCCGAATCAACCCTTATTTAAGACTTTAACATTTCCCCAGCATACATTTCAATCAACCCATTTGTTTATCTTTTCTTTTGGGTCATAGATCATACGTCGATACTGCCCCCGATCACTCCTTTTCCATCAACCCTTTGATGATGACATTCCTTCGGTTCAAATTTTCTTTCCGTCAAACCCCTTTGACGATGTATCTCTTCGGTGTAGATTTCTTTCCGTCAAACCCCTGTGTTCCTTCGGTTCAGTTTTTCTCTTTCCGTCAAATCCCTTTAACGATGTGTTCCTTTGGTTCAGTTTCTCTTTCCGTCAAACCCCTTTGACGATGTGTTTCTCCGGTTCAGTTTTTCTCTTTCCTTCAAACCCCTTTGATGATGTGTTCCTTCGGTTCAGTTTTTCTCTTTCCGTCAAACCCCTTTGACGATGTGTTCCTTCGGTTCAGTTTTTCTCTTTCCGTAAAACCCCTTTGATGATGTGTTCCTTCGGTTTAATTTTTCTCTTTCCGTCAAACCCCTTTGACGATGTGTTTCTTCGGTTTAGTTTATCTTTTCGTCAAACCCCTTTGACGATGTGTTTCTTCAGTTTAGTTTTTCTCTTTTCGTCAAACCCCTTTGACGATTTGTTCCTTCGGTTTAGTTTTTCTCATTCCGTCAAACCCCTTTGACGATGTGTTTCTTCGGTTTAGTTTTTCTCGTTCCGTCAAACCCCTTTGACGATGTGTTTCTTTGGTCAGGTTTTCTTTCCGTCAAATCTCTTTGACGACATGTTTCTTCGGTGAAGTTTTATTTTTGTGAAATCCCTTTGACGATGTGTTTCTTTAGTGATAGTATTTCTTTCCGTCAAATCCCTTTGACGATGTGTCTCTATAGCAGAGTTTGCTTTTAAACATCTGGTGTTTGCATAAGATTTCTCCCACTACAACATTTGTTGTCTTTGGCAACACTTTTTTAGGTAACATGTGAAAATTGTTGCCTAAAATTCTTATAGGCAATGATTTATGGCTGTTGCCAAAAATATATTTGCAACCCTTGATAATCGTCGCCTAAAATAATTTTGAGAATGTTTTTGGAGTGTCACTCTTTTATTTTTTTGGCAACGATTGTTAATTGTGCCCTTAATCATTTTAAGGGACGATTTTAGAGCATCATTATACTATATCTTTAGCAATGTTTGATAATTGTCCCCTGAAATATTTTTGGGGATAATTTTAAATTGTTACATTAGTTCTAATAAAAGGTTATGAGAGGGTTTAAAATGATTAAAGTAAAAAATCATTTGAAATAAATTTTAAAAAAATAGTTTTTGCAAAATTAAATGATTGAAATTAATTTTATGAATAAAAGTATATATGCATATTTATCTATTAAAATAATGTTAAAGGATAGATTAAGTAAATATTATCTTTGATAAATATATTAAATCATTTAACAATCCAAAACGCTTTGCCAAATATAAAATAAAAAATAAAAAATTATCAAAACCATCAAACCTCCTATATTAGTATTATGTAGATATTATAGAATAATCTTTTTAACATTAAACTATTAAAAAAAATATGTGAGTATTATACAATAATCATTTTATACATTGAACCTTCCAGTATCATCAAAACTATCAAATCTTTTCATATTATAAATAAAAACATCGAACCTGAGATGCTTCTTAAAAACCATCGAACCTGAGACTCTCCTCAAAATCAAACCTCACACCTTTATAAAATATGTTCTGTAAATCTTCAAATTGCTCGTCAAATCCAAATCTTTCCATAATTCCTCAAATTGAACCAGAATCCCAAATCAAACCAGAATTCCAATTGCTCCGTAATTCTTCAAATCTCTCGTCAAATCCGTCCCAAATCGAACCAGAATCCCAATCGTTCCTCAACCCCAAAATCACTACCTTAAATCCCAATCGTTCCTCAAACCCCAAATAACTACCTTAAATCCCAATCTCATGGGCTCCTCAAACCCTAGAAGAGCTTCTTGTTGCTCATCTTCCTCAATCTCGGTCTCGTTCGGTAATTATTCTTCTCTTCTTCATCCTCCATTTATTTTATTATTTTTTTTATAAAAATTTATATGTTTGTTAAGAAGAAAAAGTATGTTTATTGGGGTGGTTTGCTACATGAGACCTCTGTTTTTATTGACTAGGTAAAGAATTGTGATTATGAGTGATTTCTTCTTTGATTTTTATGTTTAACCATCAATTGTGGTTCATGTATGTATATTTGTAGATGTATTTGCTTCGTTTATTTGTTTATAACTTATTTTGATGATATATGGACTCTTCTATTAATTTGTTGTCTCTTGAGTTTTCATTGATCCCTTGAGCGATAAGCTTAAAATAAAGTTCAATATATTTGAAGGGATTACAGTTTAAGAACAATTATGGTTTCGCATGACACAAATGTATATAATGTAATCTTTAGTTAAATATTTTTACGATTCTAGGCTTATGATTGCTTGAAGTACCCTTACAGGCTTAGAGTAATATATAATTTAGCCCATCTACTGTATTTTTTCTCGAATTATATATAGTTGTCTATATTATTTATTCATGGTGTGTTGAGTTATAACATATGATGGTGCTGCTAAAGGATACATAACCTTTATGTAAAAGTTGTTTAATGATAATTATATAGTGCTTGTATATTTTAATGAAAATTAAAGTAGACTTGTAGTGAAATGGTGGAACAGAGAATGAAAGAAACAAATTTGTCTCTATTCTTCTTCAAATAACCTTTGAAGATAATGATAGATATTATTTTAAAATTATAATCAAACAATCAACTCATCGAGTTAGATATTAATATTTTTTTAATAAAACAATTATATTGATAACACAAGAAGTACACAAACAATACAAAAGAGAAAGTTGGGATATCCTGCCAAACTGGAAACAGAAAACACTACAAATTGCTACAAAGCCACAATTAAAGTTTAGTGTCACTTGTTTGAATATTCTTACTCTATATTGAATGATAGAATAGAAGAGACCATACTTTTGTTTAGTGTGTGCAATAATCTTGTTTCATGTAGACTATCTCTAAAACTTAATTTAGGTACATTATATTTTTATAACTTTTTTTTAAAATAAAAGATTAAATTGTTTTGGGATGGATATTCAATCTTACAAAAATAATTATGATGTATTTTGTTTTATTTTCTTATGTAGCAAGGTATCAATGAAGATGTTGAAAAGGACAATATAAAGGATGAAATTCAAGAGGACGACGTAGATGATGGATTTCAAGAGGACGTTGTAGGTGACGAATTTCTAGAGGACGTCATAGATGTAGATGATGAATTTCAAGAGGACGATATAGATGGTGAATTTCAAGAGGACGACATAGATGAAGAATTTATGGAGAATGACATATGTAATGAATTTCAAGAGAATGATATGGATGATGAATTCTAAGAAGACGAACTTGAATGAGTTGGATGATGCATTTTTTTAATCTTGTAGTTGAAAGCATTAAACTTGAACTATGTTTTTTTGTTATTTTGCTAGGGTTATACTTCAAAGTATTAAACTTATTATTATAAGTAATGTTACATTAGATATTTTGTTTACTAGCTACTATCTTGAATTAATGTTTGAACTCAATTTTATTATAATACAACTTTTGTGGATATACGGTTAAATTTGATCTTGTTTAAGTTATAATCGACATTTTTTTAACAATCCTCCTGATTCAAAAGATGGGGACACTGTAAAAAGAAATATTCTTATTTTATGGGGACACTTTAAAAACAATCCTCTTGATTCAGATTTAAGGCAACGCTTATTAATTGTAGCAGCATTTGGCAACACTTAAAAAATGTCGCCTCAGAGGCCTTAAATAATCGTCCCCTATTCCTTTTCAGGTAACACTTAAAAAGCGTTCCCTTAGAGGCCACGGATAACCGTCCCCTATTCCTTTTGCTTAGGCGACGTTTTTAAAAATCGTGTCTAAAGATCATGAAAAAACGTTCCCTTAGACAATGGGCAACGCTCGCACAAGAGACGCTTAGAAAACGTCCCCTATTCTTTTTGGCAACGTTTTTCAGAGTTTTGGCAATGTTTTTCAATTGTTGCTGGAGAGTCTAAATGTTGTAGTGTCCCTCCCTAGTGGAATCATCTTATCTTCACCTTTGGTTGTAAATTTAGTTCCGGACTAATATCCAATTGAATTTATTTTCTTTCCCCACAGAGTGCAAATTTTTGGGTTCATTTGTATTCAACCCCATTCTACTTTGAATGTATGAAAAGTGTCCCTCTTCACCCCTTCAGGTCCAAGTTGATTGAATAAGGGCAGCTGTAACACCCAAAAATTTGCCCACTCTTTTTCTAACCTTAAATGGCTTTTGCTTCGCGTTCATATGCATATACATTAGGTCGTAACTCATAATCATTCATTTGCATTTGTCTTCTATAGACATGGTATTACAACGGTTCTTTGAAACTGGGTTTCCTATCTGCTTTGAGGTTCTTCCATTCAAGTTTAAAGCAAGGGTTGAATTCTCATTGTCTTAATTTCTCATCAAAGATCATCAAGTATATCAAATCAAGTGTGTGTGCAATATGGATTGAGGTTCATTTGATTTTGACCAAATTTTGGTCAAATAAATTTTGTTTCAAGATCAAGGCCAGGGAGTGATTGATTCAAGTGGTTGCGTTTGAGGTTTCAGTTAGGGTTGTGTGCCAATTCAAGTCTGTTATGGATGAATCAAGTTCTCAGATTGTACCAAAGCAGGAGTTTCATGATGCAGGAATCATCAGAATTCAGTTCATTTTCTTATCAAGGTTTCGGCGCAGTGACACTGCTGGTCATAGTTCAGGTCTTTTGTGTTATGTGCTATTTTGAAAACAAGTGTGGATCAAAATCAAGAGCTCTATGTTTAAGGATCCATATCAGGGTTGTGTGCAAGTTCAGGATATCAAATGAAATCAAGTTGCAAAGTATCCAAATTCAGTGCATTTCAAGATGTTACAAGTCCTCTTCAAATTCCAATTCCAACCTCATGGCCAATTTCATATTCTATCTAGTTTCTATCCAATTCAAGCTTCGATTCTATTTCTATTAAGTTCAAATTCATTTTCACTTCAAATTTTTCCAGGTTTTAATTCATGTTCAATTCAACTAGTCCATTTTTGCTAACCATTAACCATTAACCATTGTCATGTTAATATCCATATTTATTTCAAACTATTTTTTTCCCATTCTTAGAAACCACTTTTCTAAATTCAAATCCAATTTTAAACCATTCTATCCACATTAGACCCTTTTCCAAATTCATGGCCAAATATCCAATTTCATTTAAATCCAGTTCTTAATTCATGACCATATTTCTAAATTCAAACCATTTTTAAATTCATATTAAATCTTCTTTGTCCAAAACAAAAATTCCATTCTACAAAGTGTCAAGGTCCATAAATAAATAAATCACATTTTCTTGTTACAAAAAATATATATCACAATAAGCCCATTATAAATTTTATAACACTTGCAAAAAAAAAAGGAGAAGCTCATGACACGGCCCACACAATCCATTACCACATTTGATCTTCATTTTCAACACAATGCACATACACTTCTTGTAAAAAACATGAAGGGCCCACCATGCTACCAACAATAACACGTATCACCTGCAACTACAACAAGCCAGCCACTTCCAAAATGAAAGCATCCTCCATAACTTGCAAGCAACCACACAAATTGGTGCCTACCACAACCGAGCCAACAACTTTATGCGCCATGAGCCAGCCACATAACAGAACCACACGAACCTCATGAGCCAGCTGCTACAAACCTACTTAACACCAAGCTGCTACAAACCTTCCTTCCACACGACAACTTGCCTTCCCATAACCTGCTATACCCCACAAATCCAAACAATTTGCCATCTGCAAAGGCAAAACGACCCCATATGGACATCGTGACTTGTGCATTGCAAAGTGAACTTTCCATAATCAAAGAACGACAATACAAATTTACCAAACGACACAATAATTTCGTGATTTCAACCTCATGTACACAACAACAACGTCAAAAACTTTTGCAAAATGAAATGCGTACGACAACAACGACACCAAAACGAAAAGGACAACAATTCATTTCCAAATTTCTTACCTCCACGTCCCCTATAAATAAAACTCAGACCTTTACCTGATTTTCATCTTCACTCTTCCTTCATTCATCTAACACAACAACAATCCATTCTTCTAACAAACCTTTGCCTTACTCCTACACTTCCTCTTCATTCACAACAACAATTTGGCCCTCTTCCTCTTCCACCTCCACAGCAGAATAGCCCATCAAATGTCCTGAACCTCTATTCCTCACGAACTCGTTTGTCACACCACCATAAACCATTCAAACACCCTTCGACCTCTCCATCTAACAATGACCCCCAAAATCCCAAATCAGTTTCAAACAAATCCGAAACAGAACAGCAAAGAAAGAAGGAGATGAAGTGAGAATCAACAAAATCACAAACAAACCTTCGAATATGGACCCATACACACTTGAAACCATGGATGAAATCAAATCTGAGCAGAGGAGTTGCGAGAAAGATAGAAACAAAGTGAGGAGAAGGTTGCGTTGTGTTGCTCGTCCGTTTCTGTCATCTTCATTTAGTTTTTTCAATTTGTTTTGCTCCTTTACCATTTGATGTGTTTGGAGAAATTTGGAAACCTTGTTTTGTTTCTTTGTGGCATGTATAGATCTGATTTTCTTTTTCATGGTCCTTAAGTTTTTTTATTTTTAGGAAAAAAGATCTGCTGCTATTTGATAGTGTCATTTGGTGTTTTTAATTTGGACCAAGCCATTATGACATGGCTATTCTTTCTTGGATCCGTCTCTTGTGGGTATTTCTCATCACCCTTTCTTTTAGCTCATCTTCTTCTAGGTCGCTGCCTTTCCTTTTTGGCAGAGAGTGGATGAATGGGCCTTAGGGCCCATGATGATTCCCCTATTTACTCACCTAGTCCATGTTTCCACTACCATGATTATTCCTGTGCTCCCTTTTCCTCCCTTTGCTATTTTATTTTTCTTATTGCAATTCTCTCTAATTTATTTTAAATTTTCTTCTTGGTTTATGTTAATCTTGAACATTTTAATTTAGACTACTTTTGATTTCATTGGTTTCTAATCTATTTTATTCCTTGTATTGTTTTCATTTCCTTTTGCATTTTATTTTCAATTTTATCTTTGGTCTATGAAGTCTTTAGAATCGCGAATGTCGATTGTTGAGGTTGTTTAACCTTCATTATTTCAAATCTGTAGTGAATAATCATCGAGATCATTTTCTATACTTTGGGATTGTGATAGGTTACCTTCTATTAATCGATGAAAGTTTGTGATTAAGAAGAGACCGTTCTCTTTTCTTTTTGCGTGGCACGATTTTTAGAGAATGATCTACATATCATTTCTCTATCGTGTTTTAACACAAACATCGTTATTGAGCGGCCTCCTATAGCATGATCTTCATCATGGATCGTGCCACGATGGTTTAGTACTAAAGGGGACCCGATTCATCCGATTAACAATTAACCACTGACTTTAATTTCTGTTCAATATACTCTTGTGTTACTTTTCTGTTAATATATCACTGTCTTTATATTCTTGTTCATATCATATTGCTCATATATTATTGTTGATATTATCTTGCTCATATTATCATTCATATTGTCATATTGTCATCATACCTTATTCACAAAACACAAAAACATAATAAAATTATCGAAACCCTAAAAACTTTCAATTGGTGGACTGTTGGTTACTATCTTGGGCATTGGAGTTTAGACCTTGTACAGAAACCCTAGAATGGAGATTTTTGTCCGAACTCTTATTCATTGCTTAGTTTAGGGCACCTCGCACACACACGACTTCCTCTTGGGCTACCTGACAATGATACCTTTTATTTTTCGCAATCTCGTGTATTTTACATGTATCCCTCTCCCCATTACAATGGAATAGTCTAGTTTTTTTTTTTCTTTTTATGTTTCCTTGCTTATGTGTTAAGAAAGATAAAATGAACTAGGTTAGAACACCATTTCAAAATAAAGTACAAATAAGGCTTGATCCAACGTCAAGTCATTTTTGAAAATCATTAACTTGAATTGCACCTTAGGGTTTCTCCTCTCTTCTCACTTCTCTTATCTCTTCCATTAAACCCCACACTAACCTTGTATGTATTCTACCCTTGTAAGTCGATTGCCTTACGCATCGCCATCAACCTACCTTGATCTACTCACCCCTTTTCTTTTCATACATTTTCTCTCTTTCTTTTGTCTCCTTGAGTCTAAAAACTTGGTCTTGTACCAAGTACATTTTCAAACCTTTTCTTAATAAACTTAGATGGTTGTGGAGTGGTTAAGCAAAGGCCTTGTCCTATCCCTAGTTCTTGACACTATCTTTAGGGTTCACTGTAATTAAGTGCTCACCATCTAAAATAAAACATCTTTAAATAAGAGAATAGGTTTTATTTGTATTGAATTAAAGAGAGAAGATTGAGTGAAGACGTTTCCTCTCCGAGTATTAGGATGCTCACTTTAGAGTGTGTGGTCTCGATACTCGTTTTTCAATCAAAGACGTGACTATATTCACCACACAATTTTTATAATAAATCTTTCGAGATAAAGAATTGGGTACTACCCAAAAGGGGTTACTATCCGAGGACTTATTTCACCCCTAAAATCAATCTTCAACAAATCAAATGTGGCATCTTGCCTTGATGGCGAAAATCAACCTTTTCAGAAAGAAATATCCTTTTCAAATGTCCTTACACATATGACAAGTGAATGGTTCCCATCGAGTACGATGGATGTGGGGGGTGCTAATACCTTCCCTTCGCATAACCGGCTTCTGAACCCATAATTTAGTTGCGACACCATCTTATCCATTCCTCTCAGGGTTTTCTCGATGTTTTCTCTTCCCCTTTAGGGATAAATAAAGTTTGATGCCGACTCTGTTTCCTTTTGCCTCACGTCGTCTATTTTTCGAGTAGCGACACAACTCACATAAAAAATAGAAAGAAGAAGGAGCACAAACCATCAAAATATGATGAAGTTTGTTTCTCCGATCATTATTGTGAAGATAAGAAGAAGGATTATGAATCATCGAGACGTGATGATATATGTTCCTTTAGTCATCATCAAGGAGGTGAGAAAATTAAGGTAAACACTTCTCAAAATAAATATGTTGATAAATTAGCTCATTTTGAGTTACTTAATGCTTTTGAAGTCTTACACAAAGAAGCTATTGAAGCATTCAAAAAGTTGTCCTCAAATAGAAAAATCTTTTCATACTTGGAGGCAAAATTTCAGACACGGGAAAGAAAATGGAAGCGTTAAAGGACTCTTTAGTAGATGATCAAAAAGTCAATAATAAAGAAGATGAAAATCCATTTAATTTTGGATGTGCTACTTGCTATATTTGGCAAAAAGAGGTTAGAACTCTTAAGGCCAAGTTAATCAAGGCTTAACAACCAAAGATCACCTATCCTGTAGACACAACAAAGTTTAATAAACCTTTGAATCCACTGAATAGTAAGTACATATTTGTTGAAAAGAAAATGAATAGGAAACATGATGCTTCTCGAAATATAACTTGTTAACTACTGTTGTATGAAAGGTCATACTATTGCCAAATGCAAACTTAGGAGATTTTAAATCCCTAATGGCATTTCTCAATGGTCACCTAAGTGCAACAATTGTGTTACTCACCCTCAATGACCCAACAAAGATTGGGTACCTAGTTTATCTTATTGATTTTGCAGGAAGTAGTGTTTTGATTCTATGAAAAAGTTGTGGGGCTTCATTAATAGTAACATCAAGACACTTGCTAGATAACATATTCAAATAAAATTGACTTGGTGTCAAGAAGAAGAAATATGTTTTCTAGAAGCATCAACAAGAAAAAGCCCTTTGGTAAAAGATATTGAGACAACTTAGAAAGGTGAAGATGAATGAAGACGTATTGAAAAGATTTTGTTGATGGTGTCGTAACCCGAAATTTGACCTCCTTTCTGCCTTTTGCATAAGCATATGCATTCGCATCGCTGTCATACACACTCACACTCTTTCTCTGTGTTTTTATTGTACGAATATCCAGGTTTTCCTAATCCGATAAATTACATCCTCACGAAGTCATCACATCATCAACACAAGCACAAAACAAGGGTTTCTATGCCAATTCATGAAAGCAAGAGGTTGAAAGTCGGAACCGTGGCCACATCACCATTTTTCAAGCAAACAGGGCATTTTTTGGATTGGTTAATCGATTAACACTTTGCAGTGCAAAAGTGTTAATCGATTAACACATGTAAATTTGGCTGATTCTGCTATTTTCATGACAGCAACTTGCCACTCCACATTTTTGGGTTCTACTTGGTTCTAGCATTGTGCGGAACATTCTAGACAGTTCAAGACCATTCAAGACACTCCACTTACATTTACTCCAATGCATCACTTTGAATTAAGTACACCATGTTCCTTCACTTCCAAGTATGTGAGCCTTTGATTTGGATTTGCATTGGGATTGCTCCACCGAGTTAACTAACTAACTAACCGAGTCAACTTCTGACTCGGTGAGTTGAGTGTAACAAACTCCAAAGCTAGCTCCAAAGCTAACTCCAAAGCACATTCCAAAAATATCAACTCTAAACCAAAACACTATATAAACAAAGCTCCACCATTGCACAAAGAACCTTTAACCATTTCACACATTTCTCACTCTCTTTACTCTCAATTCTCTCATGTCTCTCTGCATTTTCTGCAATTTCTACAATTTCTACACCTTCATCTTCATCTTCTTCTTCAAACCACACTAAAGCTCCATTATCACCATTAAAGAGTAGCAAATTTCACATTGAAATTGCTTTCTCTTAAGCTTAAGCCTTCATTCATCTTCAATTGTGTTTGGATTTCAAAAATCGCAGCAAATTCAACTTCAATTCAAGTGTTCATATCAATCAATTCGGTGCAAATTCGATCTCAGTGCATTTTCGCGTTTTTTGCTCGGTTTCGCTACGATTCAAAGTGAAAGTGCAGAATTATCTGGTTTTCTTGCTTTCTTCTCTCTACATTTCACTCACAATAATCACCAAGCCAATTCTCCGGCTTGTAGGTTGGTAGCTCTTACTCTACTCACTGTTTCGATCACTTTTGCGCGTTTTCGTTGTAGTTTCGATCATTTTTCAGTTTGTTTAATCATGTGATTGCTCGATCTTTGATCTTCATGTTTAATGCTTTCAATTTGTGTTTAATTGCTCATACATGATGTAATTTTCGTGCACAAATGTAAACCATAGCATGTGGATGTTCAAATAAGTGATTCACTGCTGGAAGCACTTTTGAAAACTGATTTTTTTAGCCACTGCTCTAGTGTTAATCGATTAACACTCTATTTTTCAGTTTTTTCTGCTATTTTGTAAGTGTTAATCGATTAACACTTTTCAGTGCAAAAGTGTTAATCGATTAACACTGAACCAGAATGTGAAATTTTCCTATTTTTCAAGCTTGTTTGATCTTCTTTCCTCATTTAACTTCCATGATTTGATATGCTTGATATTTGTGAATGTTTTATAGGTTGTTTAACCTCTGTTTGAAGCATGCTTGACAACTTTCGATGCTCGATTTTTCCATTATCAATTGTTTGCAATTTTGACAATGTTTGCTCATGAACATTCTTGCACATCTTTTGCTCACTTAATACATGATCCATGGTGAAGATTAATTGATTTTTGTACTGATTTGTACTTTCATTCATGTTGGCATTTAGTTTGTTCTTCAAAGAATGAGCTTAATCTTGTATAATCAATAATCCACACTTTTGCTTTAATGATTTTCCATCTCTTTGGAAAATTGTTGGCACTTCAATTCCCTTTGATTGATTAATCGAAACCTTGTTTCGATTAGTTGATCTAACCTTGCTATTCTCTTTAGGCTTCCTTTAGAGTTTGGTTCTCTTGATCTCCTGCCGAGTCGGAGGTTCGCACGACGCACTTAAGCATTGTACAAATTGGCTTTGTTATGATGTCCATTTCAATTTCCGCACTATACTTTGGTGCTAGGGAATGGATGAGAGTGGAGAATTCCTACACTCATCTTGATTATTTTGGGTAGGGGACGAATGACCCTGTGCCTGGAATAATCCTCTCTATCTCCAAGCTGTAGTGTCTCTCAATTCTCAGTCGAGTCGATCCTTGATCACTCTTGCCTTTCTTTAATCACTCTTTTGATCAATCACTATTCTCTTGGTTAAGGGTCATTGTCTCTTGGGTTAACACCCGTCTCTTGTCTCAATATTCTTTTCTTGTGGTCAATCATTGCCTATTGATTCCCCAGAAAAGTCTTAATCCCTTTTCTTCGGTTAAACACAGTCTTTCTGTCAAACACCGAAACTCTAGCGGAGTTCGTAACCTTCTCTTGGTTCCTCTCCCTTTGATTGGTTAACCACGATCTGTCAGTTAAAACACCATTTTACACTTCTTCTCAGTTAACCACAGTTTACCTGTTAACATACTGAGTTTCCTCTTGGGTTAATCACCTTCTCTTGGTTAATCACCCATTTCTCAGTTAACCACAACCCGTCTGTTAACATACTGAGCTCCTTTTGAGTTAATCACCTTCTCTTGATTAATCACTCATTCTTTTTGGTTAATTACAGTCCTTCTGGTAAAACCAATACCCCTGTGAGTTAGTAACCTTCTCTGGGTTCGAATACTCTCACCCTTGGGTTAGTAACCTTCTTTTGGTTCAAATACCATTTTCGTTGGTCAAGTACTACTTGTTCAGTCAATACCAACATCCCCAGTGGGTCACAACCTTCGCTTGGTTCTACACCCATTTTTCCGGTTAACCACTGTTTATTAGTTAATATACCGAAATCCCTTCAGAGTCAGACTCCTTCTCTTGGTTCAGTACTCTCTCCTTTTGGTTCATCACAGCCTGTCTGATGACACCAAACCTTTTTTCCCCACAGAGTTTTAATCTCATTTTCTTCGATTAACCACTGCCAGTCAGTTAACATACCGAATCCTTTTTCTTCTTAGTTTCGGCACCGTCTCCTTTGTTTGTTCCCCAGCAGGGCCGCTAACCCTCTGATCCCCAGCACAATTCTTTGTCCTCTTACTCCCCAGTGGAGTCTATTTTAATCTTTTGATCCTTTATCTTCTTGGTTTCGATACCATTCTTGCACCTTATCCTCATCACAGTTATCTTGTCCTTTGAACTCCTTGCTTGGTTTTGACACCAATTCTCCTGAATCCTCATCAGAGTTTTTCTCTCCTTCTTTTACTCTTGGTTTTGACACCGTTTTCCTTTTCTTTTTCCGTCTTAGTTCCACGAACTACAGACGCTCTGATTCTTTATTCATTCGAATGTAAGATACGTAGGCACAAGATTGCGATGATCTTGGCGAGCACACTTCCATCTTCTCCGCTCCTTCCTTTTTCTCTGTCCCTGGTTCCCTGAACTACGGCTCTCTGATTTCCTCATTGCACTATGAGGGTACGTAAGCACGAGGGCCCCAATCCTTTGCGAGCACTTTCTTTCTTTCTCTTTTTCCTTCTCTCTCTCCTCTCTTTTTAGCTAGAAGCCTTTAGATAGATAATCCATCCAAGCCTAGAAGCAAGCGAAATAGTTCCCGTCGAGTACAACAGATGCGTAAGGTGCCAGTACCTTCCTTTTGTATAACCGACCCCCTGACCCGTTTCTCTTCCCTTTGGGGTTTATCGATATTTTCCCTGTCCTTTGGGACTAAATAAACTTTGGTGGAGACTCTGTTATATCTTTGAGTGTTCGATTCACTCAGGTATAATCCCGCTATCTTCAGCTGGCGACTCTGCTGGGGAGTCTTTGCTCTTGCAAGTCAGGGTCTCGCCTAGTTTTGTTTGCTTTCTTGCTTGTTTGGGTATTTATCTTTTGCACTTTACTCGCTTTATTTTACTTAGCTTTATGTTTATTTACTGCATTTCTTTATTGCTTTTAATATTCATACGCTGTATATTCTGGATATCTGCTATAATTTCTACTGTTGTCGGGATGGGTAGATATTATTGGAGAGAAAAGTCCTAACATCGGGCTTGAGCATGCACATAGGCTAGAACGTGGATAGTTGTGAGACCTGTGTTTTGCGCGTTGGGTTATCACGAGAGCCATATCCCAGATTATGATTTGCTTGAGAATACTTCCGTCCTACGAGAATTTGCTACGGCGGGGGGTTTTCATTCTGAGTCCTATGGTTTGGACGACCTTTCTAGGGTCCACCTTGATGTGTCTAGATCACACCTGTGAGCGGGATATGGGTTTTTGCAGGAAAACAAGCCTCTTCATACCTTTGTTCTCACGCACATCAGATAATTTCGCACCGACACATAATTATATATACAGATATCCAGATTGTTCAAATTTGATTGTTCAAACAGTGCTGGCTTCTTGATTCTTATGTTGCATATCATTTCATCATGTAAATTAATTTTTGCATGTGCATTTCTAGGTTATTTGAAGGCTTATTCTTTGTTGACATTATCATAGAGATGAGTACTGGTTGCCGAGGTATCTTTAGCTACAAGTTTGTGGAGCCTAAGCTGAAGACTTTGAGAGGTCTAGCATCCCGTGTGGTTGAAGATAACAGAGGGGTTTCCAAAGATGCTTATGGTAATCTGTTGGCCATCCTCAACACTGAAGTCAACATCACTGCCATTCTTACACTGGTTCAGTTCTATGACCCGCCACTTAGGTGCTTCACATTTTAGGATTATCAGCTAGCACCTACACTTGAGGAGTATGCTCATATTTTAGGGGTTGAGATCAAGAAGCAAGTCCCTTTTGTCTACACCAGTGGTTGTCCGAAGTTTCCCCTTATTGCTGATGCTCTTTGCATTAGTAAGAAGGATGTGGAAGCTTATATCAAGACTAAAGGGAATGGTATTCGAGGGTTTGCTTCGAAGTTTCTGGTTGACAAGGCCACTTCCTTTGCTGAAGATGGAAACTGGAAGGCTTTCAATGTCGTTCTTGCTTTGCTGATATATGGGATTGTTTTGTTTCCAAACATGGAGGATTTTGTAGATCAGGCTGCCATCAATATCTTCTTGTCCAAGAACCCTATTCCGACACTTCTTGCTGATACCTATCATTCTATTCATTTGAGGAATGAAAAAAAGAAGGGAACCATTGTCTGTTATGCTCCTCTGTTGTACCGATGGTTCATGTCTCACCTTCCATAGAAGGGTCCCTTTGTTGAGAATAAGGGAAATCTCAAGTGGTCTCAACGGATCATGTCTCTTACTGCTGATGACATCTCTTGGTATTCTCGAGTCTTCGACGATACTAAGATCATTCTTCATTGTGGTAAATTCTCTAATGTGCCTCTCCTGGGTACAAAGGGTGGAATTAACTACAATCTGAGACTTGCCTTCCGTCAGTTGGGATATCCTATGGTTGCCAAGCCAAATCCTAAGGTAGTGGAAGAGTTCATCTTTCATGAAGAGGTTGATGACATGGGATTACTGAAGAGGTTTAGTGCCGTCTGGACTCAGATTCACCTTGAAGGAAGAGCCGATTTGGGTAAGTAGAATTGCATAGCCAAGGAAGCTTACACACTTTGGGTCAAGGAGTGAGTCAAAGAGATCTTGTTGCCATTTTCTTCTGAGCCTTCCATGAATGTCAAGCTTCCTTACCTTACCATTGTTCCTCCATCTGAATTCGACCTACTCAAGCAGACTATTGAGATGTTAAAGAAGGAGAATGATGATATTCGTCTCGACCTTGATAGAGTCACATCCGAGAAGGAAAGCCTACAGATTAAGCTCCATCAGAAGCGCGAGCGCATGCTCAAAGAGGTGAAAGTTGAACAGAACAAGCGAAGGAAAGTGGGTGATGCTTTGAAGAGTGCCTATGAGGGACTTACTTCAAAGAAGAGACAACTTGCCGACACTCAGTATCAAGCCTACAAGGATGAGTTGAGCTATAAGAAGCAACTTGAAGAGCTTCGAGGGAAGTTATCAGAGTACAAGACAAAGCTGCAAAGTGAGCAAGACCATGCTAACCAGTTTGCAAATGACTTCTCTCAGTGTCAAGCTAAGCTCGACAAAGCCTTATGTGAGATCCAGAAGCTGCAAGATCAAGCACATTAGAGTAGAGAGCAGATCAGTCAGCTCAACATAGAGAGTACTCATTAGGAGCGCCAGAGTCGTCATCTGTAAGTCCTCTTGGATCAGAAAGAGGCCTTTCTTCAGGATATGCTTCAGGGACCTAACCATTCTTTGCTGCACAACCTTATGAAGGATGCGAAGTATTGGAGTGAGAGACACGAACGTCTAGCCAGATTCGCCGAGCACGCACTTGAAGACTTGCCAGGGTTGTTGAGGGATGCATATGCTGATGTATTGCCACACAAGACTCCTTGGGCTGTATTTCACTTCTTGTCTATTTGTAGGGTGGTCTTTGATAGGATCTAGGCTGATCTTGTTGTATCCCAAAAGGCAGATATTTGATTTGTACTTGACTTGTACTTCTTTTCCTTTGTTGAATGAATGAAGTTTCTTTCCAGCTTTATCTTTGCACCTTTACTTGTATGCTTTATGATTATTGTTAACAAAGAAAAGTTTCCGAATTCCTGGAATTTAAAACTTTATTTTTCATGCATTGCATACATTCATGCACACATATGCACGTCCCTTCATCCGGAAAACCTTTGCTTACCCTGTCCGTCTCCGCTTGTAGCAAGACGACGACTCGACATCGGTATTTCACTCGTTCAAGCAAATCCAAGATCATGGCTGCTCTCGAAGCTGAGAACGCTGTCTATAAGGAAACTCAGGCTCAATTTCAAGGTCAGATGGATCAGTTTCAGACCAACATGGATGTTATTATGGAGTTCCTTCATGCTCAGAAGGACGCCGCTGCCGCTGCCACCATTGTTGTAACTGCCACTGATGCAACCATCGTCACTCCTGTTGTGACTGTTCCTCCTATTGTTACTACTATTCCTACTTTCGTTTCTTCTCCTGCTACTGTTGAAGTGCCGGTTGAGCCTGTGATTCAGCCTGTTGTTCATCCGTCAAATTCTCAATCTAGTTTGAATAAGATGCGTGCTGCTTTTCCTTGGGGCATGCCTCCAAATTTCACTCCTCAAATTTCAAATAGTGGTGCCTTCGTGCCATATCAACCTTATGTTGTGCCTATGCCTAATGGAAATGCTGTTGCATATCCGTGAGGTATGCATACTCTGGTTCCACCTCTAGTGGTGAATGATGATCATGAGAATCTTCAGTTTCCGACTCGTCAGACTCCCGTTTTGGCTGACATTGAAACTCCCGATGATGTTGAGAATGTGTATAGGGGTCCTCCTCTTCATGTTCCGATTTCATCCCAAGCTGCTCAAACTGCTGTTCAGAATGTTCATTCTGGAATGCTTTACCCTGGGGCATCTTCAGCCATTGTGATACCTCCTCAGAATTATCCGTTTGGTGTTCAGATGGGTCAGAATGCTAGTCAGATGGTTAATCAGGGATTGGTATATCCTTCTCAGTTTACTACTCCTCAAGTACACGCTCCAGCCGCATCTCAGCTGCCAAGTCCTTAGATCTTTGTTAGGCCTGCTGATCAGAGTAGACCTGCTGATTATAAGTTGTTGGAGGACTGTATCAGAGCTATTGAAGGGTTTTCTGCTTTTGGCATAGAGGCCAAGGACTTATGCTTGGTTCCAAATGTTGTACTGCCGCAGAAATTCAAGATACATGAGCTTCCAAAGTATAAAGGTTTGAGTTGCCCACATAGTCACATCACTATGTACTGCAGAAAGATGGCATCCTATATTGATAACGATGAATTCCTAGTTCATTGTTTTCAAGATAGTTTGTCTGGTGCTTCATTGGATTGGTACATAGGCTTAGAACGCAACAAAATCCGTACTTGGAGAGATCTGTCTCAGGCATTCCTAAAACAATACAAATACAATCTTGATTTGGCGCATACCAGATTGTAGTTGCAAAACCAGTCCCAGTACTCGACTGAAACATTTAAAGAATATGCACAAAGATGGTGTGAGATGGCATCTCATGTGCGATCTGCTCTCTCTAACAATGAGTTGGTTAACATCTTTAAGGGTACATTGTAGGGATCTTACTATAAGAAAATGGTGGGTAGTTCTTCATCAAACTTTGCGGACATTGTAACCATTGGTGAAAGGATTGAGAATGGGCTGAAGATTGGAAAATTTTCTGGAGCTCCTTCCCAGCAGCTGGCTAACAGAAAATCTCAGAATAGTCATTCAAAGAAGAAGGAAGGTGAAGCCAACGCTGTGACAGCTAAAGTCTCTCCTCAGTATCAAGCACCCATGGCTCCCATGCCATACTATCCATATCCATACATTGCTGCTGCACAATATCAATAACCATCGTACCAGTATCATTCGCAATTACTAGTTCAAAATGCTCAGAATCAGTAATAACCACAACGTCAACAACAGTCTCAACAGAACAATAGAAATCAGCAGAATTAAAACCGTCAAAACAACAACAATCAAGGAAATCATAAGCGTCCAAATTTTGACAGAATTCCAATGCCATACACTGAATTGTTCCCTTACTTGGTTCACCAAGGGGCAATTGTTCCCAAACAGATTGCGCCTGCAATTCCTCAATTCAAACCAAATCATAATCCAAATGCGTCTTGTGCTTATTACTCTGGATACATAGGACATGCAACAGAAGACTGTATTGTTTTCAAAACCAAGGTTCAGGAGCTCATTGATCGAAAGATTTTGAATTTTGCTGAGGAAGGTCCTAACATTCAGCATAATCCATTGCCCAATCACGGCGGACCTACAGTGAACATGATTGAGGATAATTCAAGGGCTGAATTGATCATGGATGTTGACGAGGTAAATACTCTAATGACTGTGGTTATCAAGAAATTGAATAAACATGGGTTGTTGACACGGCTGCATGGTAAGTGTCAGATTTGTGACGATAATCCCAACTAATGTCGAAGGCTGAAGGGTTGTGTCCAAATTTTAATGAACCGAGGTGAAGTTCAATTTTCCAGAGCTAAGTCTGTTGAAGAAGTTGCTACTATCGAGCCATTCACCATCATCTATAGGAAGGTTCTTGTTGAATCTCCTAAGAAGAAAATACAACCTATCGTTGTTTGCCCGCCAAAACCGTTTTCGTATCAGAATTCTAAGGAGGTGCCTTGGAGGTATGGGTCCACTGTATTTTCTGGAGGTCAAGAGATAAGGTTTGCAGAATCTGAGATTGTGAACGTTACAGCCACTAGAGGTATGACTCGTATTGGACGTGTGTTCGCTCCGAAGGTCACTACAAAGCCTGTACAAGTTCCAACTGTTGTTCCTCCCAAGGAGAAGCCTGCATCTGCAACCCCTGTTATTCAACAAGGGACATCTACTACAGTATCAGTGGCAACTATTCCTTCTGAGGATGTTTCAAAGAGAAAAGAGACGATCGATGATCAAGAGTTCCTAAAGCTGATTAAAAAAATAACTTTAAAATTATGGATCAGCTGGGGCAAACGCCCTCAAGGATCTCAATCTTGTCCTTACTCATGAGCTCTCCCGCACACAGATTAGCTTTGTTGAAAGTTTTGAACACTGCCCACGTGATGCATGATATATCCATTGTCGAGTTCGATGATGTAGTGGCTAACATAACAACAAGCATATATTTGGGCTTTAATGAATCAGAATTGCCTCCCGAAGAATCTGCCCACAATCGAGCATTGCACATATCCGTAACCTGTACGGACGCCTTATTATCTCGTGTTCTTGTGGACACCGGTTCTTCCCTCAATGTGATGCCTAAGGGCACATTGAGTCAATTACTGGTGGAAGGGAGCGAGATGAGGCCGAGTGCCTTAGTTGTCAGAGCCTTTGATGGTTCTTGAAGGCAAGTTATTGGAGAAGTGTATTTACCCATTAAGGTTGGACCGCATTTGTTTACCATTACTTTTCAAGTGATGGATATCAATCCCGCATACAGTTGCCTATTGGGTCCCCCGTGGATTCACGCCGCAGGGGCAATTACTTCCACTTTACATCAAAAATTGAAATTCATGTTTGACGATCAGCTGGTCATCGTCTGTGGTGAAGAGGATCTGATTGTAAGTGAGTTATCATATTTCTGGTACTTCGAGACCGATGAGGGCATAGCTGAGGTGCCATTGCAATGTCTCGAGTTCGAAGATGTCAGTTCCGCTTTAAGTAGTCAAAGTAGATCACCGAAAGTAATATTGTCATCCGCCAAGAGTGCTAAAGAGACCATCGAGAAAGGTGCCTTTCCTGGCTGAGGGCATGTGATTGATATGGTGGATAAACATAATCATTTTAGATTGGGTTATCGTCCTGGTCGACAATCTAGCTCACATGGTCAGAAGCAGTGTAACTTGATCAAGTTCAGCAGTGCGGGTTTCCAAAAGGGTGACATCGTGGCGGCCATTGACAATGTTAGTCCCAATAACTAGAGTGCAAGCTTTATACGCAAGTGCCCGCCGGGTTTTGAGCTCAACAATTAGACATCTACAGTGATTCATGTGGTTTTTCCAACAAACATGTAATGCATTTTGCTTTCTCATTTCCTCGTCCTCGCCCGAGACGAGTGGATAGCTTGTAAAGGGCCTCACGCTTTTGCAATATTATGTGATCAATAAATAAAAAGTTTTCTTTGCATTCAAAATCATGCTCTATTTTCTTTCTTTATTTTACTTTTTCACAAATAAATGGCAAAAGTTTCTTTTATTTTTACCTTTTAAAATAGGTCATTCTAAACATATTCATAAACATGCAGAACAAATAAATGCATTGATAACAACATGGCAAACATCCATTGTAATTCTGGGATTCCAATTAACCAAGCCGAAGAAGATGGTGAGGAAGATTGTGAATTACCAGCTGAACTAGCAAGGCTCCTTGAGAACAAGCAGAAAGAGATTCAGCCACATAAAGAGCCAATGGAAGTTGTCAATCTTGGTACTGATGAGGTCAGAAGAGAAGTCAAGGTTGGCGTATCCCTCGCAAAGCATGTACACTTCGAGTTGGTCAAGTTATTGAAAGAGTATGTTGATATCTTCGCCTGGTCTTATCAAGATATGTCTGGGTTGGATACCAACATCGTTGAACATCACTTGCCACTCAAGCCCGAATGTCCTCATGTCAAGCAGAAACTCAGGAAGACTAGACCCGACATGGCACTTAAAATCAGAGAGGAGGTAAAAAAACAGCTTGACGCTGGATTCCTAGCCACCTCCGAATATCCTGAATGGACCTCCAACATCGTCACAGTTCCTAAGAAAGACAAGAAGGTCAGAATGTGGGTGGACTATCGAGATCTCAACAAGGCATACCCAAAAGATGACTTCCCTTTGCCTCATATTGATGTCTTGGTAGACAACACGACGCAGTTCTCTGTCTTTTCTATAATGGACGGTTTCTTAGGATATAATCAGATCAAAATGTCCCCAGCTGATATGGAGAAAACCACTTTCATCACGCCATGGGGTACATATTGCTACAAAGTCATGCCATTCGGTTTGAAGAATTCAGGGGCAACATACCAACGTGTCATGATAACTCTCTTTCACGATATGATCCATAGAGAGATTGAGGTTTACGTGGACGATATGATTGCCAAGTCCAAAACTGAAGATGATCACGTGATCCATCTGAAGAAACTGTTTGACAGACTCTGGAAGTTCAGACTACGGTTGAATCTTGTGAAGTGTACCTTCAGAGTTCGATCTGGTAAACTGTTGGGCTTTATTATGAGTCAGAAGGGCATTGAAGTTGATCCCGACAAGGTTCAAGCGATTCAGAACATGCCACCTCCCAAAATAGAAAAAGAAGTCCGTAACTTTCTGGGCAGACTTAATTACATCTCAAGGTCCATTTCGCACTTGACGACTACCTGTGAACCGATGTTTAAACTACTAAGAAAAATCAATCGGTTGAATGGAACAATGATTGTCAAGAAGCATTTGACAAGATAAAACAATACTTGCAAGAACCACCGATCTTAGTACCGTCGGTTCCTGGTAGGCCTTTAATCATGTATCTCACTATTTTCGATGAATCAATGGGATGTGTATTGGGTCAACATGACGACACTGGCAGAAAAGAACATGCAATTTACTATCTGAGCAAGAAGTTCACTGATTGTGAGACCAGATACTCACTCTTGGAGAAAACTTGTTGTGCTCTGGTCTGGGCTGCTCGATGCCTAAGACAATACATGATTTGCCACACTACTTTATTGATATCCGAAATGGATCCGATAAAGTACATATTCGAAAACCCTGTTGTCTCTGCAAGGATTGCTCGGTGGCAGATGCTATTAACTGAGTATGATATACAACTTGTTACCCAGAAAGTAATAAAAGGGAGCGTCTTGTATGGCTACCTTGCTCATCAACCTGTGGAGGGTTATCAACAAATGAAGTTTGACTTTCCCGATGAGGATGTTCTATTTATCAGAGATTATGAGACTCCAGACCATGACATAGGACCCAAACCAGGGGCGCGGTGGACGTTCATGTTAGATGGTGCCTCCAATGCTAAAGGTCATGGAATTGGTGCTATCCTCATCTCTCTAATAGATTTTCATCTTCCCCTCACCGCCATATTATGCTTTGCATGCACCAACAATATGGCTGAATACGAAGCATGTATCTACGGTATCAAAGCAGCAATTGCCATGAGAATCAAGATTCTCGAGGTCTATGGAGATTCTGATTTGGTTATTGGCCAAGTCAGAGGCAACTTTGTGACTCGGGATTTCAAGCTGGTTCCGTACCAAAAGCACATCGCAAAATTGATTCCCTACTTTGATGAGATCTCTTTTCATCATATCCATAGAGAGGAAAATCAACTAGCTGATACTTTTTCCACCCTGACATCCATGTGCAAGGTCAAGTGAAATAATGAAGCTCCTTCTATCCGCATTGATCATTTGAACGAACCAGTACACTGTTTGGCAATCGTGGACGAGTCTGACGACAAGCCTTGGTTCTACGACATCAAGAGATATCTAGAAAAACAGGAATATTCCGAGGACATCACTATCACTGACAAGAAATCTCTTAGACGGCTCTGCACCAAAATCTTCTTAAGTGGTGGTGTACTGTACAAGAGGAATTATGATTCAGTGTTGCTCAGATGCGTGGATAGACACAAAGCAAACATGGTCATAAGGTCCATACATGAGGGTTGCGAGGGTGTACATGCTAAAGGTCCTGCCATGGCCAAGAAGATCCTTCGAGCTGGGTATTACTAGACAACAATGGAGGTAGATTGTTACAACTTTTCTAAAAGATGTCACAAGTGCCAAATCTACGGAAACAAGATCCATGTGCCTCCAACTCCATTGGATGTTTTGACTTCGCCTTGGCCATTCTCTATATGGGGTATCGATATGATTGGGATGATCAAACCGAAGGCTTCCAACGGTCACCGATTCATTCTAGTCGATATCGACTACTTCACCAAGTGGGTTGAAGCTGCTTCTTACGCAAATTTTACATGACAAATGGTTGTCAGATTCATCAAGAAAGAGATAATATGTCGCTATGGCATTCCTAGCAGCATTATCACTGACAATGCAAGCAACCTAAACAACAAGATGATGAATGATTTGTGTTAAGAATTCAAGATCGAGCACCAAAACTCTTCACCGTAGCGCCCCAAGATGAATGGTGCCGTCGAAGCAGCAAACAAAAACATCAAGAGGATTGTCCAGAAAATGGCCAGGACTTACAAAGATTGGCATGCAATACTTCCCTTTGCATTACATGGCTACGGAACTTCAGTTCGTACTTCTACTGGGACAACTCCGTATTCACTTGTGTATAGTATGGAGGCTGTTCTGCCCATTGAAGTCGGGATTCCTTCGCTCAGAGTCATCATGGAAGTAGATCTCGATGAAGCTGAATGGGTCTAATCCAGACACGACCAGTTGAATCTCATCGAAGAGAAACGCCTTACAGCCGTTTGTCATGGTCAATTGTATCAGAGACGCCTCAAGCGAGCTTTTGACAAGAAAGTTCTCCCTCGAGCGTTCCAAGAAGGCAAACTCGTACTCAAGCGACATTCACCTGTTCACTCGGATCTACGCGGCAAGTGGACTCCCAATTACGAAGGACCCTTTGTTGTCAAGAAGGCCTTCTCAGGCGGAGCCCTGATCCTCACCACTATGGATGGGGAGGAGTTGCCATCGCGCGTGAACTCTGATGCAGTAAAAAAATACTATGCATGAAAAAAAAGTGGATAAAGAGCCCGTTAGATTGATATCCGCAAGGACAATTTAGGCAAAAATGGGCATCCCGATGGACCGAAAAAAAAAGAAATGTCCATGCAAAAGTTAGGGACAATGCAAAAACAATAATAATAGCCCGCTAAGTTGAAAATCCGAAAGGACGACTTAGGAAAAAATAGGTATCCCGGTGGACGAAAAAAAAAAGAAAAATGTGCAGGCAAAAATTAGGGATAAAGGCATTTGACTGTGAACACTTGAGCCCCTCTTCGTCATAGCTGGATTTCAGACGGTAATAGAGCGGTCAAATCATCATCAACCGGTGCAAGGCGTTTGAACCTAGACTTACAGTGGATGGTAGCCAATGTTGTAATCAATGCAAAAACATGATTTCCCTTTGCCGTTTACATTTGTTTTTCAATTTTATTGCAAATTTCCTCATCAAGGATTTTTGCATCCTCGTACACATCTTATGTACATATTTTTCACATTCAATAAAATTCATCACTTGATTTCTCAATTGTTGTCTTTTCAGTATTTTGTTTGCAAAATAAACGATTATTTACGATCACATAATACTATAAAGCGTTGAGAATAATAAAAAGCATAAACCAATGGAGAAAGCATTATGCATTGCATATTTCACTAGTAACCCCTTCGGGATAATCGGTAATATCCATTGGCAAGCCTAATGCCCGACCAACATTGTGATGGTTCTTTGAAGATGGTTGCCGCTTCCTCAGCAAAGCCATCATTTCCCCAGCAAGCGCCATAATGGTTCTTCAGAAAGGTCGGTTACCTTCCATTTCCCCAACAGATCCATAATATCCTCAGTAAAGTTGCCATGATGTGCCCTTAAGCTGAGACATGATTGTTCTCTTATCCCCAGCAAAGGTCATGCATCATTCCCAACAGGTCAGAACCATCACTCCCTAGTGGCAGTATGTTTCATTTTTTCTGTTCTCCCCAAGCAGAGAAGATCATTTGAACCTCTGAATTCCCTAAGCAGAATCAGTCAAGGTTGGAAGGTCGTTCCCCAGATGGAGTCAGCTGTGATTTGAAGATCATACTGGTTCCTTCATCCCCAGCAACAATAGTGGTAATAACTTGGAGACCTGAGATCTCTAGGCTATTTCCCCGGCGGAGTCGTCACCATCTGTGGGTTCTCTTTCCAGTTGAGGATGTCGAGTTCATTTTTCTGCAATCATTGCCCATCCGCAGCAATATACCTTAACCTTTGTTGTTGCATGACATGACATCGAGCATCATGTAGAGCAGCACATACATAGCATATGCATCTAGCATATCCCTTTGCCTGATTCATCTCCCCGACAGATTGTCAGCCAAACATTCACCTCTCAAAACAAAACTCTTCTTTTATCGCCGTCGACCAAATTTTCGAGCTACTCTTTTATTTAATCCCCTTTTACCTAGAATCATCGAAAAGCTGGCGCAATTCGAGCATTCAGGTCCAAGAAGATTAAATAGAGGCAGCTGTCGTAACCCGAAATTTGACCCCCTTTCTGCCTTTTGTATAAGCATGTGCATTCGCATCGCTGACATACACACTCACACTTTTTCTCTGTGTTTTTGTTGCAGGAATATTCAGGTTTTCCTAATCCGATTAACCACATCCTCACGAAGTCGTCACATCATCAACACAAGCACAAAATAAGGGTTTCTATGCCTATTCATCAAAGCAAGAGGTTGAAAATTGGGACCGTGGCCACAACACCATTTTTCAAGCAAACTGGGCATTTTTGGCCTGGTTAATCGATTAACACTTTGCAGTGCAAAAGTGTTAATCGATTAGCACATGTAAATTTGGCAGATTTTGCTACTTTTCATGACAACAACTTTCCACTCCACATTTTTGGGTTCTACTTGATTCTAGCATAGTGTGGAATATTCTAGACAGTTCAAGACCATTCAAGACACTCCACTTACATTTACTCCAATGTATCACTTTGAATTAAGTACACCATGTTCCTTCACTTCCAAGTATGTGAGCCTTTGATTTGGATTTGCATTGGGATTGCTCCACCGAGTTAACTAACTAACTAACCGAGTCAACTTCCGACTCGGTGAGTTGAGTGTAACAAACTCCCAAGCTAGCTCCAAAGCTAACTCCAAAGCACATTCCAAACCTATCAACTCCAAACCAAAACTCTATATAAACAAAGCTCCACCATTGCACAAAGAACCTTCAACCATTTCACACATTTCTCACTCTCTTCACTCTCAATTCTCTCATTTCTCTCTGCATTTTCTGCATTTTCTACACCTTCATCTTCATCTTCTTCTTCAATCCACACTAAAGCTCCATTATCACCATTAAAGAGTAGCAAATTTCACATTGAAATTGTTTTCTCTTGAGCTTAAGCCTTCATTCATCTTCAATTGTGTTTGGATTTCTAAAATCACAGCAAATTCTACTTTAATTCAAGTGTTCATATCAATCAATTCGGTGCAAATTCTATCTCGGTGCATTTTCGTGTTTTTTGCTCGGTTTCACTACGATTCAAAGTGCAAGTGCAGAATTTTATGGTTTTCTTGCTTTCTTCTCTCTACATTTCAATCACAACAATCACCAAGCCAATTCTCCGGCTTGTAGGTTGGTAGCTCTTACGCTACTCACTGTTTCGATCACTTTCGCGCGTTTTCGATGTAGTTTTGATCATTTTTCAGTTTGTTTAATCATGTGATTGCTCGATCTTTGATCTTCATGTTTAATGCTTTCAATTTGTGTTTAATTGCTCATACATGATGTAATTTTCGTGCACAAATGTAAACCATAGCATGTGGATGTTCAAATAAGTGATTAACTGCTGGAAGTAATTTTGAAAACTGATTTTTTAGCAACTGCTCCAGTGTTAATCGATTAACACTTTGCAGTGCAAAAAGTGTTAATCGATTAACACTCTATTTTTCAGTTTTTCAGCTATTTTGCAAGTGTTAATTAACACTTTGCAGTGCAAAAGTGTTAATCGATTAACACTGAATCAGAATATGAAATTTGCCTATTTTTCAAGCTTGTTTGCTCTTCTTTCCTCATTTAACTTCCATGATTTGATATGCTTGATATTTGTGGATGTTTTATGGGTTGTTTAACCTCTGTTTAAAGCATGCTTGACAACTTTCAATGCTCGATTTTTCCATTATCAATTGTTTACAATTTTGACAATGTTTGCAATTTTGACAATGTTTGCTCATGATCAATCTTGCACATCTTTTGCTCACTTAATACATGATCCATGGTGAAGATTAATTGATCTTTGGTACTGTTTTTCACTTTCATTCATGTTGGCATTAAGTTTGTTCTTCAAAGAATGAGCTTAATCTTGTATAATCAATAATCCACACTTTTGCTTTAATGATTTTCCATCTCTTTGGAAAATTGTTGGCACATCAATTCCCTTTGATTGATTAATCAAAACCTTGTTTTGATTAGTTGATCCATCCTTTCTCTTTTCTTTAGACTTCCTTTAGAGTTTGGTTCTCTTGATCTCCTTCCGAGTCAGAGATTCGCACGACGCACTGAAGCACTGTACAAATTGGCGCTATTATGCTGTCCGTTTCAGTTTTCGCACTATACTTTGGTGCTAGGGAAGGGATGAGAGTGGAGAATTCCTACACTCATCTTGATTATTTTGGGTAGGGGACGAATGGCCCTGTGCCTGGAATAATCCTCCCTATCTCCATGCTACAGCGTCTCTCAATCCTCATCGAGTCGATCCTTAATCACTCTTGCCTTTCTTCAATCATGAAAGCACCTGTTGTTTGACTAAATTTTACTAAAGCATTCTGATGATAAACTTGAAGAATCTGCAGAAGAAAAAGATGTCAAAGGAAATGTCTCGACATCCTGACTGACTGGGTAAGTTAGTAGGTTTTAATCTGTTGCAAGAATTAAGGAGCGGATCAAGGAAACACAGGATCAAAGATTGAAAGCCTAAGACAAAAGAAGACTATATAAGGAGACTTAGACCTAGGGTTAATGTACTGTACTTTTTGTATCACTTGTAACTTTGTAACCTAATTCTCTTGTGATGAATAAGGGTTTAGGGTTTGAGAGTCATTGGCTCTCTTAGGAGTTGTAAGTCTCCACTCTGTTATATGGGATGCAGAGTGGAAGGCATAGGTACAGGGACATAACCAGAAGCCTGTAGGTAATGGTTGTTGTATTGTTCTTGGACGAAGCTTTGAAGCAAGTCCAAGATAACTTGGAGGTCAAGAAACCGCGACAGGTTCTGTATTGGCAAAAGACAGAGATATCACAGGTTGTGATTAGGATGTGAGTGAGGTATCTCATATCAAGGTTGTAAACGTTTGAGTTTAGCTTTGGTAAAGATGTTTATTAGGTAGATGTTAGGGATAAAGTTGTAAACGGGGGAGTTTAGCTTTGTAACTGTTCTACAGATAGTGAAGTCTTCATCCTGGATTGGTATCCCCCAGATGTAGGCGAGTTACACTGAACTGGGTTAACACATACTGTCTTATTTAACATTATGCATTTTACAGTTATGTTATTATTCTTGACTGACATATTGGAGCAGATGTCGTGACATCTGTGAGTGTGCAGTTCTGATATTCAAGGTATCAGTCTGCTGTTACGCCTCTGAGTTTAAATGATTATGTAGCACAATGTCTTGACATGTGTTAGGACATATACTATCTGCATAGGCCAGAATTTCAATTGGTATCAGAGCAGGCATCCTGCCTGGTTCTGGATGAGATCTTTGGGAGATACTTTCTGGCATTTAAACAAGGAGGAGTTTTAAAGATCAGATCAATCAACTCAGACATACCCAAGGGTGTTAATGGATGATATGGATGTTCTGGATTGAAGGGAGCAACCCGGAGGCTGTTCATGTTGCTGAGAAGATTCTACAACAACTACAGGAGAAGTGGCTAGTTCTCTTGTTGGTGTGTCTTATAGGATGTTGTGACATCTTATTAGGGCAAGCAGGATCTGTTCCATGGTGGTTCCGCTGCATGTGTTTTTGATGGAAGAGCTCTAGAATTATGGGATTCTGGAGTTGTTACTGAAGACAGTTGGTGGAAGGTCTCAATCATCGGCCTCTATATTTGAAGATATCTGCATTCTTTTATTCCAAAGTCAAGAGCGATGGAGTGAAAGGAGTTGTGGTTAGATATCTGGCATGATGACTTGGTACTTGGAAGCTTGGTTTCTTGGTACAATTGAAGTCAGTTGAAGAGGAGAGAAGTTGAGTTAAGTTTATCAGGTTCTTGCTCTAGGAGTTTGATAAATTATTGGTCGGCTAGGTTGTCAAAGATACTTGAGAATTCTCTCAAGTCTACTCATAAAGGCATCTATGTTGTGTATCTGGAGTCTTTTAGTTACTCTTCTGACTAGAAGGTGTTTCTTAGAAACACAATCTAAAGAAAGTGGAGGTGATTTATTTTCACCATCCAAAAACAGCAAGGAAGGATTCATCTCTCTTGACCCTAAGAGTGGATCCAATCTGATTGAAGAATTGTTGAGGTAAATAAGATTTGTTCAAAGAAAGTCTTAGTTACTTGAGTCAAGGGTGGCAGCCTTGGTATCTCAACATTGTCTATTGAAGAAGATACTTGCAAAAAGATTGAATACTTTATAAGTGTTCATGACATGATCTGGTGGAGCTCAGCTACAACAGTGAAGAAGGGTTAGTGGACAAGGATTTAAGATCAATTGCTATTTGTAGAATCCTCAAGTATTTAATTGATTATCCTTGAAAGTCAAGATTTCTGATGTTCAACAAGATGTTGGAACATCTCATCATCAGAGGTTGTGCAGAATCATGAGAGGTGTACTGCATACGCTTTAGCATCTGTTTTAGTCTTAGGTGGTGACCTAAGAAGTGGCTTCAGTCGGGTTTGATAAAAGCATGTGTTCTCTGGATTGTTTCTTGGCAAGAAACTAGTTTGGACTTTGATGCTGTTGAATATGAAGATGAAGATATCATAATCTTGATGGTTATAGCTTGGATCAGTTTATTTCTGATCTAGGTGCTTTGGAGCATAGATCTTGCTCTGTTTGGGAAGGTCGAGGATAAGTGGCAGTTATCTCTGGCTTTCTACTGGCGGCTCTACTAAGGGAAGTGGCATTCTTTGGTATATCTATGGGGTAGTCTTGGACTACTTATTTTCCGAAGATTCAGACATGGCAGGTTTGAAGTCTTTGGAGTTTCAATGTAGGATGGAGGTTATCTACTCAAACTTAGTTGTTGAATCAAGTCTATGAGAGCATGGAACTCTTGTTCTGCGAAGGGAGGAGGTTCTTCTAAGTGGCAGAAGGAGGAGCTGAATTCAACAGTTGGACGTGATATCAGAATGTTCTGACATCTAGCTTTACATCAGAGGTCTCAACTGGTGATATGGCACATCAGCTTAAGATAAGGTGATCTACAGGGGAATGGAAGTTATGGATTCTTCAAAAAGGTCTATCTCATGCAGTTTGCGGGAGCTGTGGATGGGAAGTTGTTACATGACTAAGAGGCTTGGTGGATCCAAGATGTCTTGCTATGGGGCAAGTAGTTCATGTGATTTGAAGGTCTGATTTCATTAGTGGATTAGTGTATCTTGTGGGAGTTTTGAAGAAGAGTGAGGTCAATCAAAAAGTGGCATTTGGTTGATTTCATAATGTGCATTTAAGCAGGATGCTTGAAACTGATTGCTCTTGTGCAGAAGAGTAGTTAGTTGAAATCGTAAGGAGGTTCTGATTCTCTGGAAGCTTGTGGCAGAAGTTCTGGGTTAAGAATGGAAGCATACCTTCTTTGGTGGATGAGAGTTTATTTCTCTCTGGGTTTCTGAAGCTTTCTTTGTTCAAGCTGGTGGTGCAGTGTTGTGTAAAAATCTTCAGTGTGGATTTTTATGCTGATAGTAAGTCCAGTGGTGGAGCATATCAAGAGCCATGGAGTGTGGTGTCTGTGATGTGTGAAAGATGTCATAACTGTTGTTAGAACACCTTTGGGTTGGTTATCCTTGGTGGAGGATTCTTGAGTTCTGGTTTAGGAACTTGTTGGCTACATCATGTCTGAGGAGTATCTATCTAGTCATACGGGAGAATGATGAAGTAGAAGAACTGCCTTGGGAGGACGGTGTGGAGTAGACTGGAGTGGATCATATGTTGATTGCATGAAGGTCTGGATTCTGATGTGTTCAGAAGAGGATATTCACCAGAAAATCAGAAGTATTCCAGGTTATCATACAGGAGAATTATAAGGAATGACTGTCTTGGATTGTGGGGTGTCTATCTCTATTGCTGGCTTTATAAGGTCAGTGGAAAATCTTGCGAAGGGGATGTTGCCTTGGCTGCAAGTCATGCTAGTAGTTGATCAGTTTAGTAGCTGTGAAGTTCTGGAGCATGCATATGATAGCTGACATCGTTATAACAAACTAAGGGGCCCCTGTGCGTCTCTTTGAGGAATGTGAAGCATTCTGATTCAATTGGTTTGTGCCTCAAGCAGCTGGAGGTCTATACATGAGAATTCAAGAGGAGTTCGTGTGGTGTGTAGATGGTTGCAGGACGGGGGGGATCAATGGGACTTTGATCTCAAGCCAAGAGTTTGTTATGGTTGGTATACATTTCCTCATGGGTAGCATGATGGTGATCATGTGTGAGTGATTATTGTTTCTTGTCAGAGGGAGCAATAAGAGAGTTGGTGATTGTGTTCAGCTGGTAAGTTGGACTGAGGGTGCGCTCTTGAAGACATGAAGATGCGTCTTATGCTTTCCATTCATTAGCTTAGATGTTCTATGGAGGAGAACTGGTTACCTTAGATAGGGGGAGATGCTTCTTGATCTAGGATGAGTTACTGCGAGGATACAGTTGAAGTTCCAATTTGCATTTGTGTGTCAAGCAAGCTGAGATGTCAAGGAGGATGTCTTGAAATTATTGTATTGTTGCAAGTTGTGGGAAACTTGGCAGTACATGTGTATTGGAAATGGTTCTTATTGGATGCTTAAGAATCATTGATGAGTCTGAGGGAATTTATTTTTCTTTGCAGACTGTGATCATAACTCTGTGAAGAAATATCTGCTTTGTCAAATCAGAAGAAGAATCTAGGAATAATAGACAATGTCTGACATGATGTCAGGACATTGTCATAAAACATGTGTGCATGTAATAGGTTCTTTGGTCGGTGTTCTTAAAAGAAGAAATAGTCAAAGCAGTCTTGGTCAGTGCAGTACTGGTGGAGTTATTGCCTTCGATTAATGATCCTTTGAATTGACTAGTGTTATTTTCTGTGGATCGTTACTCTCTAAGAAAATGGCTCGTCTATAAATAGGATTGCTTTGATTTTCTTTAGTCTCAATACTCTCCTTGGGTTGGTGGCAGATAGGGTTCTTCAAAATCTGGGTATGTTGCGTCTGGGTTTGGGGTTGTCTTGGTCACTTTTGCCAAGTTTTGGCTAAAAAGGGGGAGAATGGTTTTTTGATTCTGTCTGGGTTTGAGTACATTCCTGCAGTTGGTTTGCAAGAATGTTGGTTAAGATGTTCTGACATCTTAACAATCTTATTTTCCTTGTGTCTTGTGATCTGAGTTGTGAAGCAGGTTGTGTCTTGTGACCTGAGTTACGCAGATCACGAAGATGTTAGACAGGATGTTGTGACACTTTGTGACATCTTCGTGATGTGCTTTTGTGGCCACCATTGACTCAGCAACAAGGGACAATGTCACAAAGAATGTTGTGACATTTTCTCATATTAACCTGAATACTCTTGATATCCCTAAAAATAAGCTTGGAAAACTAAAAGACAAATTAGGGCTTTATCTTACATGGGGCCTAAACAGATTAACCGGGAAGGACACTAGTCAGGAATGTGCAAGTTCTCCACAAATTAAAGGAGGGTTTCAAAAGAGATCAATTCAAATTGACACAAACCGCGCTAAACTTACTCTCGTCTACTCAGTAACCACAATTCCAATGTAAGAAGAAAAATCCAATTTTGTTCTTCCCATGATGTCACACCAACAAAGAGGAACTAAAGAAATTTCTACATCTCCCGCTGCTAGGTCAACTGAAGACACGATTGATGTCGTTCCTCTGTCGATGGTGCCAGCAAGCCTGAGAAATTTCCTCTACGAAGAGCTAAAACCTTCCATGCAGGTAATACATCTAAATTTATTAACCCTCATTTTGATCCAAGAAGTAAGAAAGCAATTGATGTTGAGACTGATAGGAGATTAAGAAAACTAGTTGCTAAGGAACTAAATATAAAATGCAAAGTAAATACTGATAAGAATGCACCTGTCACACGGACTCCTGGTTAGGAACAAGTGGGTGATAAAATTACAAATGAAGGGATTGAGTCTAGCAACAAAAAGGGTGGACTTGGACAAAAAACACCTTTATCCCTAGCAAAGTTATTAGAACAGACACCGAAGAACATCACAGTAGGGAAAAATGATATAGAAACCAACCTAGATAAACCTCATTCTGATGATGAAATCATTGCTAATGTTGTCAAAAAGCTGAAAATAAGAAAAAGAAAAAATAGGGATACTGAAAACAAGGCTGACAAAAGAAGCAATAAAATTGCTGTTGGACCGCAGAAATCTTGGAGCAAGGTTGCAGTTGTGTCTAATGAAAGGAAGGTAGCGTCAGACACAGAGTCAGACTATGCTATCACAGATGATAGTCAGGACATGACACACACAAAGGTTCCAAGTTCAAAGAAACAAACTGTCAGTATTAGCAAGGTTCCACTAGACAATATCTCCTTTCACGCTCCTGAGTATCTTCACAGATGGCCATATCTGTACCAAAGAAGGGTGGCACTGGAAAGAGAACTTGGAAATAATGCTTTAGAATGTCTTGAGGTAATGAAACTGGTCAATGATGCAGGGCTGAAAAGGACAGTGACTAAGCTTGGCAAATGTTATGAAAAGCTTGTGAAAGAATTCATTATGAACATTCCTGATAATTACAGTGATGAAAACAACAAGATAGTATATGTCAGAGGAAATGCTATGACATTTTATCCTAGAATGATAAACAAGTTTTTAGAAAGATCTGAAGGTTCTGAACCTGAATGTGAAGATACTGATGACCAAGTCTGCAAAGAGCTTACTTGCAACACTGTTGAGCAGTGGCCTAAAAATGGAAACCTTCCAGCTGGGAAGTTAGTATGAAGTATGCAATTCTGCATTGAATTGGCACCATAAACTGGATACCTAATAATCATACTTCAACCATTTCTGCCAGCCTAGGCAGATTTATCTATACGATTGGCAAAGGAAGACAGTTTGACTTTGGAACCCACATCTTCAATCAAATTGTTAAACAATCTACATCAACAGCTGTAAAACTTCCTATATGCTACCCATCGCTTATCTGTGGGATAATAATGGATCAGTACCCAAAAGTTCTAGACTCTACAGATCAGGTAATAAATAGAGCATCTCCCTTAACTCTGCACTACAAACAGTTCACTGGCAAGCATGCTCCAGACATTGTCTCAACATCCACTCCAACATCAACAACTACAATCTCAGAGGTGGATACCATTGATCAGCTGAAAGCCACTTGCAAAGAACTTGATGATATAATCAAGGTAAGTACTGCAAGAAAAGAGAAGCTAGAAAGACTCATACAGGCTCTGACTGCTAAGCAAATCAACGACACTGAAGTCCATGCTGGAAATGCTAAGATGGGTGATGAGGAAAACCGTGAAGCTGAAGAGGAAGATGCTGATAATGGTGCTGGTGAGAGTGAAGAAGAAGAAGCAGATGAGGAGGAGACGGAAGATGACCTCTGAGAGTTGTCTTCAGTTTATTTTCTTTTTTTTTTGTTTCTTTTGGTTGTGTAAGGGCTGAATGCCCAGGATAATTTTCTTTTCTGTTGGGTGTGTAAACTTTTACTCTGAACTGGTTTATTGGTTTTTGGGTTAGTCCTTCTACCTTTGTCATATTGTGGCTAAAAAGGGGGAGAATTATTAACATCACTAACCACTGCTGACTGCTGATTGTCTACTAACCACTGAGGGGGAGTAGATCTGAACTGATTGAGGGGGAGACATGTTTTGATTCCGCTGCTGCTCTGATAGTGGTCTCCCTGATATGTTTCTGCAGGTTAATGGAAGTTAGTTTTAGCCAAAATCTGCCAAAGTGGGAGATTGTTGAGTCCCTGCTTTTGAGGTTGGCATTAGTTTTGGTAAAACTAACTTAGCAGAAAGATGTTGGACAAGATGTCCTAACATGTTGAACTAACTGCAGGTGAAGATGTTAGACAAGATGTCCTATCAGGAGGATTTGACATCTTTGTCTATTACTATTTTGAACTAACTGTTTGTGGTAGCTGGTGTGATTGGAATTTGACTAGGATTCCAGGTGGCAACTGAGATTGTAGAATCAGAGATTCTGATTCTAAATGAATTTACGGTTTCCTTGTGAAGGAGACATTTTTGGTAACTTGGGATTGAAGAAAGAATTAGGTCGCTAATTCTGAGGAAGATATCCGCTGCGTTTTTGAAGCCTAAGTCCAGCTCTGGTTTACATTATAAATAGGTTAGAGTTAACCTAGTTTGTGGTTGATTATTGCAGCTGTTTTAGAAGTACTAGGGTTTGTACTTTTCGTGAGCCTCTCGTGTATTGTGTGAATACTTGAGAAGGACTGCTTATTGAGTTGTAATATTTTCAGTAACTACTGTGATTGGAAGGGAATTGAGAAGGGTCTCATACCTAGGAGAGTCTTAGGTAGAAATCTAGGAAGGGTAGTTTCTAGGTTCTAAGTTGTAAACGTTGGAGTTTAGATTAGAACCAATTCCACTTAGTGATTTCATTCCTGGCATGGTAGCCCCCAGACGTAGGTGTTGTTGTTCACCGAACTGGGTTAACAATTTCTGGTGTTGTTTACTTTCTGCTGTTTATGTTTGATCCTCCTTAGATCCCTGTGAGAAGCAGAGATCAAGTGTCACGACATCCCGTCTGACATCTTCGTGATCTGCTTAACCAGAATTTCAATTCTAATATTTTCGTGACATCTTCGTGATGTGATTTTGTGGCCACCATTGACTCAGAAAATTGAAATTCTGGTTAAGCAGATCACGCAGATGTCAGACAGGATGTCGTGACACTTGATCTCTGCTTCTCACAAGGATCTAAGGAAGACCAAACGTAAACAGCAGAAAGTAAACAACACCAGAAATTGTTAACCTAGTTCGGTGAACAACAACACCTACGTATGGGGACTACCAAGCCAAGAATGAAATCACTAAGTAGAATTGATTCTAAGCTAAACTCTAATGTTTACAACTTAGCACCTAGAAACTACCCTTCCTAGATTTCTACCTAAGACTCTCCTAGGTATGAGACCCTTCTCAATTCCCTTCCAATCACAGTAGTGACTGAAAATATTACAACTCAATAAGTAGTCCTTCTCAAGTATTCACACAATACACGAGAGGCTTACAAAAAGTACAAACCCTAGTACTTCTAAAACAACTACAATAATCAACCACAAACTAGGTTAACTCTAAGCTATTTATAATGTAAACCACAGCTGGACTTGGGCTTCAATAACGCAACAGATATCTTCCTCAGATTAGCGACCTAATTCTTTCTTCAATCCCAAGTTACCAAAAATGTCTCCTTCATAAGGAAACCGCAAATTCATTTAGAATCAGAATCTCTGATTCTACAATCTCAGGTGCCACCTGGAATCCTAGTCAAATTCCAATCACACCTGTTACCACAAACAATTAGTTCAAAATAGTAACAGACAAAGATGTCGAATCCTCCTGATAGGACATCTTGTCTAACATCTTCACCTGCAGTTAGTTCAACATGTTAGGACATCTTGTCCAACATCTTTTTGCTAAGTTAGTTTTACCAAAATTAATGCCAACCTCAAAAGCAGGGACTCAACAATCTCCCCCTTTGGCAGATTTTGGCTAAAACTAACTTCCATTAACCTGCAGAAACATATCAGGGAGACCACTATCCGAGCAGCAGCGGAATCATAACATGTCTCCTCCTCAATCAGTTCAGATCTACTCCCCCTCAGTGGTTAGTAGATAATCAGCAGTCAGCAGTGGTTAGTGGTGTTAGTAATTCTCCCCCTTTTTAGCCACAATATGACAAAGGTAGAACGACAAACTCAAAAACCAATAAACCAGTTCAGAGGAATAAAAATACACACCCAACAGAAATGAAAATTATCCTGGGCATTCAGCCCTGACACAACCAGAAGAAAGAAGAAAAACAAAGCAAAAAAAAGAGAGAATACTGAAAAATCCTCTCACTATGGTGGGAATACATATTCAGAGACCAGAATATCATTCCCCCAACCATTAGAAAGTTATGCCTCATCAGAAAGGCAAACTCCAAGCTCGCCTCTCAATGTCTCAAATTGATTTGCATCTAAAGCTTTAGTGAAGATGTCAGCTAATTGATTTTCTGTGGCCACATGTTCCAGAGTGATGACTTTATCTTCCACCAGATCTTGGATGAAGTGATGCCTGATGTCAATGTGTTTAGTTCGGCTGTGCTGGATGGGATTATTAGAAATATTTATTGCACTTAAGTTGTCACAGAAGAGTTTTATAACATCTTGTGGGATATTGTATTCAATCAGCATTTGTTTCATCCATATCATTTGAGAGCAGCTACTCCCTGCAGCAATGTACCCAGCTTCAGCAGTGGACATGGAGACACCGTTTTGCTTTTTGTTGAACCAGGAAATTAAATTGTTTCCTAAGAAGAAGCATCCCCCTGAGGTACTTTTTCTATCATATGCATTTCTAGCCCAGTCAGCATCACAATATCCTATTAATACAGAGTCAGAGCTGTGTGTGTAGAGTAGTCCATAGTTTTATGTTCCATTCACATACTTCAGAATCCTCTTAACTTGATTAATATGAATTGCTTTGGGTTTAGCCTGATACCTTACACAGACTCCTACTGAGAACGTTATATCAGGTCTACTGGATGTAAGGTATAAGGGACTTCCAATCATGCTTCTATAGAGACTCTAATCAATGCTTACACCATTCTCATCTCTTGTCAATTTCAAGTGTGTAGGGGCAGGATTCCTCTTGTGTTTTGTATTTTCCAAGCCAAACTTCTTGACAATATTCTTTGCATATATCCCTTGACAGAGAAAAATGGAGTCCTCCATTTGTTTGACTTGGAGACCAAGGAAGTAGGTTAATTCTCCGACTAAAACTCATTTCAAACTCTGAATGTATTTGCTTAACAAAATGTTGGACCATTTCTTCTGACATTCCACCAAAAACAATGTCATCAATGTAGATTTGAGCTATCATAAGGTTACCTTTCTTTTCTCTTTCGAAGAGAGTTTTATCAATTCCTCCCTTTCTGTAGCCATTTGTAACAAGGAACTCAGTCAGCCTTTCATACCAGGCCCTTGGTGCTTGTTTCAACCCATATAAGGCTTTCTTCAGCTTGTAGACATGATCTGGAAATGTTGGATCAACAAAGCCTTTGGGTTGTTCCACATAGACCTCTTCACTGAGATATCCGTTCAAAAAGGCACTTTTAACATCCATTTGAAAGAGTTTGAACTTCAGAAGACAGGCTATTCCAAGGAGCAGTCGTACTGATTCCAGTCTCGCTACAGGTGCAAAAGTCTCATTAAAGTCCACTACCTCTATCTGGGTATATCCCTGTGCGACAAGTCAGGCCTTGTTTCTTGTGATAACTCCATGTTCATCAGACTTGTTCTTAAAGACCCACTTAGTGCCGATCATATTTGATCCTTCTGGCCTGGGTACCAGATCCCAAACATCATGTCTCTTGAACTGCTCAAGTTCTTCTTGCATTGCATTAATCCATAATTCATCTGTCAAGGCCTCCTTAACATTTTTTGGTTCCATCTTTGACACAAAGTAGGCACTTGCCACCACATCCCGTGATCTAGTCATCCTACTTCCATTTGGATCACCTATTATGAGTTCCTTAGGATGATCCTTCTGTATTCTGATGAAAGGTCCTTTGTCAACTTTCTCGGACATAGTAGACTCATGATTGTCATCGTTGGGTACTGTAATATCTTCAGAGTCGTCTTGAGGTGTTTCAACATCTTCTGTGAAATCTTCCTCTTCCATTGGGAATAATGCTCCAATATCATTTGTAGCTTCAACCTCCATAGGAGAGTCATCAACCACAACATTTATGGATTCCAATACAACTTGAGTTCTTGGATAGTAGACACGGTATGCTCTGCTGTTTGTGGAGTAACCTAGGAAGATTCCTTCCTCACTCTTGGGATCCATCTTTCTCCTCTGCTCACGGTCTGCCAGAATGTAGCATTTGCTTCCGAAGACATGGAAGTATTTCACCGTTGGTTTTCTACCCTTCCATAATTCATACAAGGTAGCAGAAGTTCCCGACCTGATGGTTACCCTGTTTAGGATGTAGCAAGCTGTGTTCATTGCTTTAGCCCAAAAATGATACGGAAGTTTCTTTGCATGGAGCATGACCCTTGCACACTCTTGAATAATTCTATTCTTCCTTTCAACCACACCATTTTGTTGAGGAGTGATGGGTGAAGAGAACTCTCGACTAATTCCTTCCGAGGAGCAAAACTCATCAAACTTACTATTTTCAAATTCCCTCCCATGATCACTTATGATTCTTATTATACCATAATCCTTTTCTCTTTGAAGTCTCTGGCCCAATCCCTTAAAAACTTCAAACACCTCTGATTTCTCCTTGATAAAGTGCAACAAAGTGTATCTAGAAAAATCATCAACAGCCATATAGGCATACCTTTTCCTCCAAGACTTTCAACTTGCATAGGTCCCATTAAATCCATATGAAGAAGCTCTAAGTTCCTTGAGGTGGTTTGTTGTTGAAGCCTTTTGTGTGACATTCTAGTTTGTTTCCCAATCTGGCATTCCCCATATATCTTTGCTTTATCTATCTTAAGATTTGGAATTCCTCTGACAGCTTCCTTGGATATGACTTCTTTCATTCCTTTAAAGCGCAAATGCCCCAGTTTCTGATGCCACAACTTTACTTCTTCCTCCCTAGACACCAAACAGGTGGAGGGACTCTGAGTTTCGTGAGAAGCCCACAAGTAGCAATTATCCTTGGATCTGGAACTTTTCATAATGAGTTCTTCTTTATCATTTGTAACCAGGCACTCAGATTCAGAGAAGTTTACCTTAAGACCTTGGTCACACAGTTGGCTGATGCTTATTAGATTTGCAGTCAATCCCTTGACATACAAAACTCTATCAAGACAAGGCTGACCTTCATACTTCAACTTGCCAACACCTTTGATTACTCCTTTTGAGCCATCTCCAAAGGTAACATGACCAGTGGGATGAGGTTTAATGTCAGCCAAGAACTTCTTCACACCAGTCATGTGTCTGGAGCAACCACTGTCAAAGTACCAGTCTTCTTTGGCTGAGGCTATCAGGGAGGTATCGGCAATAAAAGCTACAGTTTGACCCTTAAGTATCCATTTCTTCTTCCCTTTGGGAGTCTTCCTTCTTCTTCTGGATTGTTTTGAAGATTTAGGATATCCATTCAACTTGTAGCAGTGAGCCTGTATATGACCAAACTTCCCGCAGTAGTAACACTGTTTGTCCTATTTTTGTCTTCCTGGAGAGTTGTTCTGAGACCTTTGATGATGTTGAGACATCCTTCTTGACATCACTTGGGCTGAGTTCCCTCCAGTCCTATGTCCTTTGATCTCAACTTGATCATTATAGCCCAGACCCTTTCCACTTCCAGCATTTCTTCCTGACATAAGGATTTCATCTAGCATGTCTGAGCTATTGTTCATCATCCTTATATACTTGGTCAGGTTGTTGAGTTTGGAGTTTAACCACCCCACTTTATCCTCCAATTCTGATATCGTTTCCAGATGGTTCCTCCTTTCATCACACAGTTGTGAGATAAGATTCTCCTGATCTTATCCTAGTTGAAACAGTCCTGCATTTGGTTTGCAAGAATGTTGGTTAAGATGTTCTGACATCTTAACAATATTATTTTCCTTGTGTCTTGTGATCTGAGTTGTGAAGCAGGTTGTGTCTTGTGGCCTGAGTTACGCAATCTATGTTCTCAGGGTTACAAAGCCTACAACTGCTGTTGCTTTTCTAGAGGAGTCTTCTGGTTCCCAAGACCTCTCTTGGAAGGAGGGGGAATGTTGAAGGGGAGACTCTCTCAGACGTTAGCTCCAATCAATTCTGAAGATAAAGGAGTCTTGATGAAGGAGCCTTGCTGTTTTTAGAATGCAGAAGAAAATGTTTGTTTTAGCCAAAATTTGTCAAAAGGGGGAGATTGAAAGCACCTGTTGTTTGACTAAATTTTGCTAAAATATTCTGAAGATAAACTTGAAGAATCTGCAGAAGAAAAAGACGTCGAAGGAAATGTCTCGACATCCTGACTAACTTGGTAAGTTAACAAGTTTTAATCTGTTGCAATAATTAAAGAGCAGATCAAGGAAACACATGATAAAAGATTGAAAGCCCAAGACAAAAGAAGACTATATAAGGAGAATTAGACCTAGGGTTAATGTACTGTACTTTTTGTATCACTTATAATTTTGTAACCTAATTCTCTTGTGTTGAATAAGGGTTTAGGGTTTGAGAGTCGTTGGCTCTCTTAGGAGTTGTAAGTCTCCACTCTGTTATATGGGATGCAGAGTGGAAGGCATAGGTACAGGGACACAACCAGAAGCCTGTAGGTAATGGTTGCTGTATTATTCTTGGACGAAGCTTTGAAGCAAGTCCAAGATAACTTGGAGGTCAAGAAACCGCGATAGGTTCTGTATTGGCAAAAGATAGAGATATCACAGGTTGTGATTAGGATGTGAGTGAGGTATCTCATATCAAGGTTGTAAACGTTTGAGTTTAGCCTTGATAAAGATGTTCATTGGGTAGTGTCATACCCCAAATTTTGACCACTAATATTCCCATCATTGTGCAAATCATCATCACAATATGGATGAACTTTCATACTCATTAGTCTCCCCAAAGATGGGTGAGCATTCTCTACACTCAAAGAATTAGGGTTCTAAGCCCTCTCAGAGCATTTAGACAAAGGATCAATCAAGGAATGACATGATCTTCAACTTGTCTAACCTCTCAAATATCCACAAAGGATCAAGAGGTCTCCCACATCAAGAATTAAGCACAAGAGTGCAACATTTCAAGTGGATCAAGCCTCAAGTTCATCTAATACAAAGTCAACTGACGCAGAAAGTCAAAGTTTGACTTTTGGTCAACTTTGAGCTTCACAAGCCATTACTCAAGAAAATATGATGGATGATTTAATTTGATCAAATTTAAATCAAGAAATCATGGAAAATTGCAAAATTGATCAAATTGAAGGAAACTTGAAATTTTTTCTAAGTTAAAATCATGTTCAAGTGTACAACTTTTCAAGGTTGTAACTATTGGTCCAAGCATCCATTGATTTTGCGTAAGAGCTACTTTTAAAGAGGGTATTTGATACTTCAACATTGTAGAAGGAATCAACTCAAAATATCATAAGGATTGAAAGATATAAGTGATCAAAGTTGGGAATTCTTAATGTCAAATGTTCCGACATTTCATAGGACATCATTAATATTTTTCCAGCAAGAATGTCCCAACTTCAAGGATGTTTTTCTCCATGATCCAAGTTGATTCAAGCCAAACCTTGAACATCAAAGTTGAAGTACGTTATCTCAGCTTTCCAGAAAGTTGTAGAACGTCCATTTATCATACTCGAGCAGGAAGTTAAGGACTTTACAGTAAGGCTTGCTGCAGCTATTTTTAGGACATATTTTGTGCACTTTTTCTTGTGCCACATAATTTTCAAGCTTTGTCACCATGCAGGACAAGCATCAAATGTGCAATTCACTTCAACTCAAAATATCATAGTGGATTAAAAGATATAAGTGATTAGAGTTTGGAATTGCTAATGTTCAAAGTTGTCAAATGTTTTAACATTTCATAGGACATCATTAATATTTTTCCAGCAAGAATGTCCCAACTTCAAGGATGTTTTTCTCCATGATCCAAGTTGAACAAAGTCTAGGGTCAAACATCAAAGTTGAAGTAGGTCATCTCAGCTTTCCATAAAGTCCTGGAACAACCATTTATCATTCTTGAGCAAGAAGTTATGGATTTTAGAACAAGGCTTGCTGCAGCTGATTTTTAAGACAGGTTTCAGGACAGATTTGCACATTTCTTGTACCACATGAATTTTTAAGCCTTGTCATCATTTTGGACACATCTGAGGATCAAATCCAAGGGGGATGATCTGATCTCCAAGCCTCCAAAGTCCTTGGAACCAAAAGTAGCATGCCAAACCTAAAAAACCCTAAAAGAGGGACAAGACTCCAATTTTGGTTTGGAGCATTTAATGGATGATTAGAGGTGGCATGAACTGAGCTTCCTCTAACTGAATTCAGTCAAGATTCATCCAACAACAAGGGAACCAACAGCCTGTGCCCTAACTTCTAGTCAATGGATAGAGGAGACTTGAGATTCCAAAATGCAACCATTGGACAAACCTCTGCTGCATTTACCATTCACTATTGCTTGCAAAACAAACTTGCTCTACTATAATAGAGCTCATTTGTGCTCAGTTTGAGTACACCAAAGCCATCAAACAGATGCTTTCCTCAAAATCACTTCTTTCACTCCAAAATGCCTTCTTTAGCAAGGTAATTCTGAGTTTTTGAGTTAGAGCATTTCCATCACAACTCATGATCCAAACACTTCCAACATGTCATATCTAAGCTGTCCAAACTCTCACAAGTGACCTATAACACCAAAATCACAAAGTCACCTCTCAAAACCTCAAAATTGGACTTTTTTACATTTTTCAAGCCATGTCTTGATTCAGTCACTTTCCAACCAGATAAAGCCTCAAACACACTCCAAATATCATCCTTGAACTGTCCCAAATGGACCCCCCATCTGGAACACCATTTGAGAGAGTTGACATTTTGGCCACTTTTGCCCATTTTGCAAGAAAGAGCTCAAACTTGCTCCAGAGGTTTCCAGCTGATTCCAACCATCCTAAAAGCTTCTAAGAGGTCATTTGAGGGTGTCCAAAGCATCAAATAATTTTTGGAACAAAGCACTTGGTAGGTTGCACAAAATCTCCAAAAAAGAGGTAAGCTTCACAACTTGATTTCTTTGAATCATGCTTTCCTTTGATGTCCACATACATGCATCATATTGAACAATTCTTGAAGCAAAAATGTAGTCCTTAATGTGTATGTTGTGATCCTCCTACTGTTTGAACTTTAACACGTTTATATGTGGAGTTTATGTTGTTTTAAAATCCATGTGCAGTTCTGGTTTTTTGCTTCGTGCATTCAGTACATTAAGTTTCAGTATGTATGAGTAGTACCATTGGATTCCTTGCGAAAAATCAGTCAAGATAGGTTCTTATGGATTTTAATTTCGTTAAAAATTGAGAGAGTTATGAGTGTTGGAAGTTTGATAAAAAAGATGTTGAAAACTAAAAGAGATGTTGAATGTGATGTTGTGACATCTTTCCTCTTTTTCTTATTTTATCTTCAAAACTCAACCAATTCTTTTACATAGCAAAAATCATAATTTTCCAATTTTGTTTTACACACTTCTTATTCATACTCCATAATATTTTAATCCACAAAAAATCACAAAAAAAAATTATTATTTGATATATTTTTAATATATTCAAAAATATTGTTTTAAATTGTTTTAAATGCTTTTAAAATGATTTCTTTTTCTTGATTTTTAAAACCAAAATGATTTTAAATATTCATGTGGATAAAATACTTTTTCATAAACCTTAATCATTGTTTATAACATGATTAATGATTTTATTTGATATTTTTATCATTTTTTACTTGATTTTTCTTTGAAAAATGCCTTTAAAAAATGAAATTGGGGTTTCTTTGATTTTCAACCTAACAAATCTTTTTCAAAAATAGTTTTGGACCTCTAATAGAGTGCAAGACCCAATCCCTTTTTGACTAAAACATTTTTTGGGCCTCAGTGTATTGTATAAGTCTCGATATTGTAAAAAACAAACAGCGCGATCGTCGCCTTTTAAAACAAAACCCTGGGCCTCTCCTTGAGCTATAAGACACATTTCTTAAAATAAACCTTTGGGCCTCTATTAGAGTGTAAGACCCAACCCATTTTTGAAACCAAAATATTTGGGCCTCAGTCATTGTATAAGACCCAGTGCGTTTTCAAAAAACTCGGCGCAATCGTCACTTTTTTTAACAAAACCCTGGGCCTCTCCTTGAGCTGTAAGCCCCACCACTTGTATAAAAATAAACCTTTGGGCCTCTTGAGAGAGTGTAAGACCCATCCCTTTGTACAGAAAACCTTTTTGGGCCTCAGTCACTTGTATAAGTCCCCGTACAAAACAATAGTGCAATCACTGATAAAACCTTGGGCCTCTCCTTGAGCTGTAAGCCCCAACAATCTTTTCAAAGCACTTTCTCCGTTGATTTTGAATATAATATTGTTATCAAAGCTTTCTTTGTTAAACAAACTAACAACACAGCATGGAAGCTCTACAACTGAGTAAGTGTTTACCCGCTTTCTTTATCCGCTTTCATATATATATATATATATATATATATATATTGTGGGGCTGCTCACTGTAAGTCTTCTTTCACAAACTTTTATATACTGGTCAAATATCAACTGTGTAATACTAGTATAGTTATTTAGAGTTTTCCCCGGCAACTACGTCCAGCACTAGGTAAAGCCCTGTTGGTCACTCTTAAATACAAACAAAACTAGATCCCCATAGGATTACCAGACACAGTCTTCCCTCCTCTTGGGATTAAACAATATGGAGACGTGAAAGGCAGCATTCTCAGTGAACCCTTTCTCAGACTGTCACTCTTAGAAATTGTCAAAGAAACTCTACTCCCCAGAGATGATCTTTTCTCTGTGAATGGCATCTCTTGAGTTTCTTCCAAATTCTCGAACTTTCCTGGCTTGATCTATTCTCGGTGAATGGCATGTCTTGAACTTCTCGGGGTTTGGGGACCCACAGGCTTCTTAAAAGCATCCCCGCCTCCTCTTGGACGTTGTACAAGGACCCTTTCGGCTTCTTAAAAGCTCTCATGCCTTCTCTTGGGATTAGTACAAGGACCTAGAGACCTCTACAGGTATAGGAACAGAACCTAGTCATCAATTTGCTAGAGCTGTCTTTCTGAGTGAAGTGTCAGATCTGTTAATGGGTTGACCTTCATCCCTTAACATACCAGCCTTCTCTTGGACATCGTACAAAGATCATTCACTACCTGAGAATCAATTTCTCAAACCACCAGTAGACTTGGACAGTCTCAATACCCTTTGGATTTCCCATTTCCTTAAAGAACATGAAATAACCCCGATCCTCTGACCAGTACCAAAGCACAACGTTACCTTTAATCAGTCCCTTTATAAGAACTGATTTTCTCTTTTATACTGGACCTGTCACTAAACTGAAATAGTCACCAGCATAAACAGCCTCCTCTTGGGCTTTGTACAATGATTCTCCCCACACTCTCTTGTTGAGTATAAAAGACTCTCTTTTTGAGTCAATCTCCTTTTAGCCTCCATCCCGGGCTTCGTACGAGATACAAAATCACTCTCTTGTTGAGTATAAAAGACTCTCTTATTGAGTCAAGCCCCTTTTAGCCTCCATCTCGGGCTTCGTACGAGATACTAAAACACTATCTTGTTTAGTATAAAAGACTCTCTTGTTGAGTCAAACACCTTTAGCCTCCATCTCGGGCTTCGTACGAGATACTAAAACACTCTCTTGTTGAGTATAAAAGACTCTCTTGTTGAGTCAAACACCTTCAGCCTCCATCTCGGGCTTCGTACAAGACACATAAAAGTAATCTCTTGTCGAGTCAACCCTTTTAGCCTCTCTCTCGGGTTTCGTACGAGACACATAAAAACACCCTCTTGTTGGGTCAATAGCCTCCTCTTAGGCTTTGTATAAGGAAACGCCGGTTGAGTCAATCAACCTTTTAGCATCAAAATCTGTGCCTTGCTCACAGGATACAAACATCAACAACTCCTTTTCCCCCATCTAATTGCTGTAAGCGGCAAGCCTCTAGATTATTTACATCCACGCCACTGTCCCTCTTTTAGCATGAAAAATTCCTAAGGAAAGATAGCATTGCTCTAAACTGAGTTAAAGTCTTCTCCTTCAGGTTGAAAATCCCCTATAAAGGAAATTATGGCATTGCTGGATTCATATATCCCAGTTAAAGTAATTCTCCTTTATAACCAGTCACGCAACAGTTGTGATAAACAGACCAAATACCCCTCTTTAGAGATGACAAATTCTCTCTAAGGTCAAAACCCTTTAGCTTCACATCTTAGGCTTTAAACAAGATACAAACCAAATTTTAGCTTCTGTCTTGGGCTTTGAACAAGACACCAAAACAACCTTTTTCCTCTCATAGAATAGGAGGAACTACGATCGCTCTGATTTCCCTATTTCGTTAAACGGGAATACGTAGGCGTAAGATTGCAAAAGAATCTTAGCGAGCACACTAATTAAAAACATCAAATCCAGTACCTATCCAAAATCCCCATGAATAGTCCCATTTTTTCATTCTTAACAAAATAAGCAGAGAGAGGCCCACAATCTAAACCACATCTGTAAACCAACAGTCATCTGTTTAAACTCGGTATGCAAGCAGGGTTAATTGGAGACCTCTATTTCCCTTCCAAAGTTAGCTTAATAGGATAAAAAATGAATCGACCTGTAGTACCCCAGAGCGACAGTGCTTAAGAACCACGTCCAAAATCGCTCGCTACAGAAGCTCTATCGTGGTATGATAGGACCTCTCTTATATCTTACTGCTTCTAGACCTGACATATTATTTAATGTACATTTATGTGCTAGGTTCCAATCAGATCCAAGGGAATCTCATTTAACTGCTGTTAAACGAATTCTGAGGTATCTGAAAGGAACAACTAACCTTGGCCTGATATATGAGAAAACATCAGAGTACACTATTTCTAGTTACTGTGATGCAGACTATGCTGGAGACAGATTGGAAAGAAAGAGCACATCAGGAAAATGTCAGTTCTTAGGAAACAATCTAATCTCATGGTCAAGCAAGAGGCAATCTACAATTGCTCTCTCTACAGCAGAAGCAGAATACATCTCCACTTCTTTATGCAGTACACAAATGCTTTGGATGAAAAATCAGCTGGAAGACTATCAGATATATGAGAGTAACATTCCTATTTTCTGCGATAATACTGCTGCTATTTGTTTAAGTTAAAATCCAATTCTTCATTCTAGGGCTAAACACATTGAAATAAAACACCATTTTATCAGAGACTATGTTCAGAAGGGAACCTTATGCTTAAAATTTATTGATACAGACCATCAATGGGCTGATATTTTTACAAAACCCTTAGCTGAAGATAGATTTCTAAATATTTTAAAACATCTAAAAATGGTGTACTGATCAGAATGAGATTATTTCAGAACCAAATGTGTTTAGTCAGAAGAAATAAGTATTTTTAAATCATCAGAACCACTTATGTGAAAAGTATCTCAGTTCTAATTAATTTTTCTTTTGAGTCAGTTCTGACGCGTCATATAATTAGAAAATGACTTTTTGCATGTCCTTAGATTACATCTAATACACTATATTTACCCAAATCAAACGAACAGTAATTTTCTTGGGATTGACTCAAAACTTAATTACATTTATTTACTTATCCCCTGTACGTGTCTATCTCTTCAAGTTTTCAAAAACCATTCCTATTCCCTCTTTCACTCAAAAGGAAACCCTAAAACCCTAAATCTCTTTCTCTCTCTCTCGAACAAACTCAATCCCTATTCTCATCCTCTCTGTTCTTAACCATCATCATGACAAACATCGATCAACAAGAAACTGTTCCCCTCTCCAAAGAAGTTGAAACGTCACTGAATGTCTCCCAAGAGCTGTCGTCTTCATCTATCACACATTCTACCACCTCCACATCTACCGCAACGATCGCTTCAACTCCATTATCTCTTCCCACGATCGATGCAACCCATGTAACACAGAGAAATTCCTCTGTTACTTGTGTTATGCATGCAAATGAACTAATAGTTCTGAAAGAGCTGTTTGTCGACTTCGACAATCTTCGCGATAATGGGTTTAACCTAATTGATCAACTTAACACTCATGGATGGAAAAGTTACTTTGAAAGACTCAGAGGTCCAACCTTTGATGACATGGTAAAGGAATTCTGAAGGCACGCTGAAACAGACGATCTTCATGTTGTATCTTTTGTCATGGATCAAAAGATCATTATCACTGAAAAATATATTTCAGACTTACTAGGGATGCAATTCTTGGAAGGAAAAAGAGTTTATGGAAAAGCTGAATTATCTGACTCTGTCATCAACAAAGCAATTCTCAAAATTTGTCAACTTGGGACTTCAGAGTACAAAAGCAAGAATCTACGTGACAATCTGAGAATCTGGCATAAAATCATTCTTGGATGTATCAATCCAAGACCTCCAAAGAGTGCTGCATATTTCTTCAACACAAATCAAAAGTACATGTTGTACTACTTGCACAAAAATGAGAAAATGTGTCTTCCATCCATTCTTTTCTACTACCTGAGAGATATGGTGCGCAAGACAAGAACAACAGCTTTACCAGATAGGAATATTGTAAACTACATTCCGTTTGGAAGACTTCTCTCTGACATCTTTGTTGAAAGTGGCCTAGTGGAGTATCTAGTCAAAGAAGCTAAGTACACAGACTATCTGACTAGCAAAGTAGGAGAAGCTTTCAATGCTGTGAACCTTAAGCATATGAAAATGATCACTAATGTTGATGTGAAACCCATATCTATCCCTCACGACACTACGATCAAACGTTCAGTAACAAACTACCCATACTACCGCAAAGAAGACAATCCAACAGCAATTGCTTCGTTTGTGGCTATAATGAGAGAAGAAGGGCATGACATGCCAAAATCCAGAGTTGAAGAGATTGCTCCCAAATCTAAATACATCACGAGGAGTAAGAGAAAGCAAACTGAAGAGAATGCTGAGCCTAAGAAGAAGAAAAAGGATGAAACTGAAACCTCAAAAGCTTCTAGACCGGAAACTCTTCTTCTTGAGAAAATCAATAAATCGACTGTCAATTCTTCTGGATCTATGAATGTCACTAATACTGTTATTGCACCATCATCATCTCAAACCACCGTCATTCCTACCTCCAATCCACAGGTGAAGTTTAAACCACCATCTCTTTCAATTCCTCCTTCAACTATCACTATCCAATCTTCACCCAACTCATCAATCAGTACCCCTATCTCGACTAAAGCCATTCCTACCTACACCTCGTCAATAACGTCGTCAATCATTCAGTCAAATGAACAAAGTTCCATGAACCTAATCTCTGAATGTCAAGTCCTTAGTAGTGAGTCTGTCTCTGAGGATACAACCTCTAAATCTCTAGAGATCGTCACCCCTGAATCTCTCATCGTCTCAGACACTCCAGAAGTGACATCTCATGCTGATCAACAAATCGGTAAACATGCTCCTACTGAGATCGTTCCATCTCAACAAACACCACCTGAAACGAATTCTGCCAAGTCTGACCTTGCCTTAGTCATCAATACTAAACCACCTCCAACATCTTTTGAAGAATGCGCAAGCCAATTTTATAACAAGACATTAAGGAAGTTTGCAAACCTAAGAGTAGAACTTAACACAAGTACCAAGCCTTTGGAACTTGAAATATCTTGTCAAAACTTCCAGAAATGGTTGAGCAGTGAGCTTGCAAGAATTGTAAGCTTCTCAGATGCAACCATCACATATGGAATTCAACGGGCAAAGACGAGAGCAGAAGCTGAAGAGCAGATCAGGATACTTAAGTTCTTGGCTGCAAAGTAGAAAGAAGTTGAAGAAAAGGCTGCTAAGGAAGCAAAACTTCTTGCAGAAAAGGCTGCAGAAGAAGCCAGGATAGCACAGGAAGCTAAAGCCATGGAAAAGGCTATGAAAGATGCTGAAATTGTTTCTACATTTGATCCTGCTATCAAGCGTTTCGACGACGCAATTGGAGATATCAGAGAAGAACAACAAAAGTTCAGAGAAACCCTTGAGGAACAAAAAACTGTCAATGCTACTTTTCAGGGTATGCTTCAGAAGATATGGGACAAGATGTCCTCTGGAAGCACCAAATTCTTGTGTCTCTTTTTTCCTTCTGACTTTAGATCCTTATTTTTCACCCTTTCACCGCCTATCTTTTTGATCAATGACAAAAAGGGGGAGAAGTAATATATGAATGTGATATTTTGATTCCATAGTCAAATCTCTGAAAAGCGCTGTTTACATGCTAACAGATAAAACTGTTATTTCTATTAGAGTGTTTTTCTTTTTCAGGTATTCTGATCCAAATCAAGCTTTATTAAGAAAAGAAAATCAGAACTCTGCTGAAAAGAGAATCAAGACTAAGAGCTCATGATCTAGTAAAATCAGGGGGAGCCCCAAGCTCAGAAATTCATCAAGTCTAAGACTCAGGGGGAGCACTTCATACGAAGGATAAGCTATCTTTAGAATCTGTTATTCTCCTGCACTATATACACACACACACACACACACACACACACACATATATATATATATATATATATATATATATATATATATATATATATATATATATCAAAATTGTGTCATCAAAATACATAGTTTTGTCATCATAAAAAAAGGGGAGATTGTAAGAACAAGATTTGGTTCTGCAATTTTATCTCTAAGTTTTGATTATACCAAATGAGTATTTTTGTATGAACAATTTTGTACAACTAATGTTTGTTATTTGTGAGAATGTACCAAATAGGTTATGCTTCCGTAAATTGGCTCGAACACAATGCTTAAAGTAAAATACTCCGCCTACACACTCTGATATAAAAGGAAAAGAGAACGGGTTCTGAAGACATAGGTTTTGATCGAACGAAGTCCAGATGCTAAAGTCCTAAGCTCTTTAAATCAAAGTTCTGAAGACCTAAATCAAGTCTCTACTCATGCTTCAACCAAATACTATCAGAAACCTCTGAAGATATGAAGACGACGCACCAAGCGATCGAGGTTATGAAAACCAAGTACTAGAGACTCTGAAGATTCAAAGACTTGATAATCTCAAGAACCAAGCGATGTTTTCCCTTCTTACTCATGCTCGTGAAAAGCCTCTGAAGTTGAGAAGCCAAGAAGACAAAGCTACATAGTACAGCTGTACCTTAATTCAAGTGAAAATATCTTGGTAACAGTGCAACGGTACAATCAATGATATTCTGACAAAAACATGACGCGCAACACGCAAAAGCTATTATCTGTCCTCACGCTTCTAGCTGCCAGCCTAGTTAAGCTATCATGATTACATTTCAACGGCTCTTTCTACACGGCTATAAAAGGAAGCAAAAGACTTGAAGAAAGATACATGAACGCTACTGCAATACTCTCTCTATCTGAAATATTTCTTAAGTCATTCTGGTCGAAAATGTGTTTACATTTTCAGCTTGTATAGAAGCACATTTCTGTAAACGTAAATTGTTCAAACTTAGGTTTGTGTTCCTTGAGAAAGACCCTGTGGTGGTATTTCTTGAGAAGTCTAAGTCGTGTGTCTTAGAGGTTGTTCCTTGAGTAAGACCTGTGAGGTTGTATTACTTGAGAAGTCTAAAACTTGTGAGTTTTAGAGGTTGTGTTAGTCACCAGCGGTTTGGCTCGTGCATTGTACTGATTTGATTGAATAGTGGATTAAGACCTTGTTGAGAGAGGCAAAATCACCTTGGCGGGTGGACTAGACTAGCTTGAGTGTTTCTCAAGTGAACTAGTATAAACATAACGTGTCATTGTGTTGTGATTCAAAAGAGTTTTTATTGATAAAAGAAAGAGTCTAACAAAAGTAAGTTTTAATAAAAGAAACAATTTTATTTTGAAAAACCAATTCAAACCCCCTTTCTTGAGTTTTTCACACCTTCAAGTCATGGTCATCGCAACCATAGTCTGGGCTCGGGAGTCGGTTACGAGAGGGGAAGGTATTAGCACCCCCTCGCGTCCATTGTACTTGATGGGATCCATGCTTGTTGTCTAATCAAAGGGTGAGTTATCTAAAGCCTACTGCTAAACAGAAACGGGAAGGGAAAAACAAAAATGGACTCACAAGGATTATCACAATCCTATGCCTACGTATCTTCGTGGACGAACGAAGAATCAAAGTCGACGTAGTTCGACGGACTACGCACTAATGGGGGAGGTTGCTCGCCTATACACCGTCGTCTTGTGCCTACGTATCCTTAATCGGACAAGAGAGAGAGGAAGTCAGAGCAGTCATATTTCGACCTACGGGTCAGTAAGTGTTTTTTTAATGAGCGACGTTAGGTTCGCGTCTAGAAGTTAGGGTCAATGCCTGTTTGCGACTGAACGGAAATAACGTGCTCTTTTCTGAAAATGGTTTGAAACCCAACAATCCCGAAGGATAAAAATGATTTGAACTTGGTTTGTGTTTTTTAGACAGAAGTGGATTGAAGTTAGTTTGAAACTCGCATTGCACTAAAGTCTATGACATAGGAGCGAATGTGTCGCATGGTTGCCCCCAATGGGACGTATGCTAAACACTCTAGAAAAATGAAGGGAGACCCCTCATTCCTCATTTCCCATGTACTTAAGGCTCGTGGCGCACAATACTCGTTGTATTTATTAAGTGTTTTGGACTTGTTTTTGATATGAGAAGAGAAGACTCAAAGGTTGAAAAGAAAAAGGGAAGTCTATACTAGAAGTTATCATGCAATGGTGGCCCTATAGTTGAGGTAAGAAGGGGAATTCTACCTAATGATAGCATACATGGATTGAAAGCCTATTGTCTCTCCTACCTCAAACTTAATTGGAAATTAAGTCGAGCTAGGAATCCTAAGGGATCATGTGAGGAAACACAAGTAAACACTACTCTAATCAATCACAAACAAAAGCAAATCTAAGACTTAAACAAGTCTCAAGATTTAGGGGAGAAGAAAGAAGTAAGAGATGAAGGAGAAGATGCAACATTACGTAACTCAAGAGATGAGATGAACACAAGTAATGAGCCACAAAAACATCATATCTAATCATTCAAGACCAACACCAACATCAAATGTATACACTTCAAAACAAACTTCAAGAATGGAAGTCAAAACAATTAGGAAAAGCAAAGCACTAATGAACACACCAATGACTTAAAACCAAACAAGAAGTATTATCAATCATCAAACAAAGTAAAGTGAGGTCAAATGATATGAGAAACAAGATGGGGCAGCAAGCAAGTCATGTCACATTCATCTCATGTTAATGATCAAAGGAAGAGCAAGAAAGTTTAAGGCATGCATCTTAAACATAAACAAACATTTGTCAACAAAAGACTCATGTAAGGCACACTTTAAAAGGCAAACATGTGACATTTTGGCATGAATCCAAGAAAGGACGTAGGATAGTCATGTATATTAACCCAAACATCAACTCATGAATGGTAAGAGGAAACATCAAGGATCAACTTCAAAACATGCATAAAAACTAGGCAAACCTTCACTTAAGTCATCCATACAACCAACAAAAGAGCATGTGAGGAAAGAAGTGAGAAACGTTCACACAATCGACATCATATCAAGAGGATCAGACCCTTACACATGTTATTCAAAGCAAACAAGACCCCACAAACATCCATTAAATCATATGAGAAGGTATCACAAAGAAACTAGTTCAAGAACATCAAAGGAGTAAGGCCAAAACATAGTCAACTTGGAAAATCAACCACAAATATGAAAATGATCAAATGGGAATGATTCCAAAGCCACAAACAAGCCAAAACAGTACATGATCACATTAAACAATCATTTCAAGCTTCACTTAAGTACAAGTGATCAAAAAGATCCAAACTAGGTCAAGTATCAAAAACATTTCAATCAATGTTCAAGCCACATGTAAGCATCAACCAAAAATAGAATCATGCCTTATAAAAATCCAAATAAATTCTTAAACTCATTTTATATCCATCTAGAATGAATATGTAAAATAGCTCAACAAGAATCACAAAATGACATCACCAAATGGATCAAAACATCACACATATCAAGCTAATCGAGCAACAATCGAGGAGCATCAAAAACCACATGAAAAACAATCAAAAATTGATCATCAAGGCATAAATATGACACTAAAAAATTCCTCAATCAAGTATCAAGACAAGGTAAAAAAATCAACTCAAGAAGGCATGGCAAAGTCATCAAACATAAGCACTAATCACAAGGGTAAACATGGAAGACACCTTGGAAAAGAAAATCATAATTAATTATCAAAATAAATGGAAAATGAAAATAAAATTCATATAAAATTAAATAAGACATTAGAATACGTTCATAAAGTTTTTTGGAATTTTTGAATAAATGAAAGTATTTTTAATAAATGAAAATAAAACAAAAAATAAAAAGAAAAAGAAATAAAAACAAGCAATTAAGGAAGGGGTGCATAAGCAACTCTAAACACACATGGAAACAAGACACAACGCTTGGGCCTGTAATGGGGGTACGGACAAAATTCATGTGCTAGGCCCAATGGAGACATCAATTATGTTATCAGATTTTTGAAACAGAAGAAAAGAAATGGAAATTAAATTGTAACAAATAACTGTGTAAACATGCATATCAATTGGTCACTTGGGATTTTAAGTCACTAGAAGACAAAACCAAGCACCAACCACTCACACGCTGCCACGCATCATCTTCTTCATGGAGCCATGCAGCTTCCATCGTGAGCAACCTTCCGATCGAAAAACAATGACAGTCCGGCCGGCCACTGCCGGCGGCGGCTGGCGCGGCCGGAATCAAGCGCAACCACCCTCCCCTAAGTTTTTCATGTAGATTCCAAAAACAACCTTAGTTTTTTTACAATTCTCCCTCTAAGGTCATGAAAAACAAGCTTCAAGAAACAACACTCATGGATCCATAATCTCATATAAAAACAACCAACATACTACATTGTAGTACACTTCAAGGAGATGTCAAATATGCAAAAATTATTGAAAAACAACCACCAAAACTCAAGCAATCATGAATCAAAGTTTGAACACTAAAAATGGAACTTCATCAAAACACACAAATAAGTACTCAAACATTGCCTACACTAAGGTAGGACTTCAGATGCACCCATCATGATCCTAAAATATGCCTAAAATGACAGATCCAAGTCAGAGAAAGCTTACTTAATGGAGAAGCTCCGTTGGCCCTTCAACACGTACAAAAGCTTGAGGAAAACTTCAATTTCTACTTCAGCAAGCTTCCAAGACAATGAATCCACAAAAAAGTGAATGAAACTCGCAGCAGTAGTGTGATTTAAGGCTTGAAAAATTTGAGAGTGAGAGAGTTTTTTTGATCTGAAACTGAGCAAAATGAGAGTGTGTCCTCGTTTTTAGGGTTTTGGAGGGTTATATAGGTGAATTGGCACGTGAGTGAGGGGTGGAAAGTTTGTTAGAACCTGTTTTGAAATTTCAAGTGAGAAAGAGAGGTGCACACAGGTAGCACATGAGGTGATGGTTTTGAATGATATTTGGAGTGGAAAATGAGAGTTATAAGGTGGGTGTGAAGCTTGCACGTGATAGGGAAAAGTGTGAGAAAACTTGATGATTTTCTTTTTTTCCCATTTTGCCACAAAAGTGCATGAGGCGTGCATGTGAATCATGGAATGTTTGGCTATTTTAGGCATGATTCTTTGAAGAAAAGAATGATACATGGTGTGCATGAGAAGGTACAAAGATCACGTGGCCAGAAAAATCCATCATGAGCCATCAAATGAAGCATAGAAACTTAACTCGTACCCACCATTTCCATTGACCATAACTTGGCAAATGTGGCTCCAATTGATGCATTGTTGAGCTCTAATGCAAGTAGGAAGAACAAACAGCAAATTCTATATTGAAAACAAATTGAAACTGAAATTCTGGTATCAGACGTGTGATGTTAAGGTGTGATGTCACAACAACACACTCTGCACAATGGACATCAATAACAGTAAAATAACACCAAGAATTGTTGACCCAGTTCGGTTACAACCAACCTACTCTGGGGGCTACCAAGCCAGGGATGGAATTCACTACTTGTAGATATAATTTACAGACTCAACAACCCGTTGACAATCTCCTAAACTTATACTCTACTAATGACTTCCTACCTAAGAAACCACTTAGGTATGAGAACACCACTCAATCCCTTACAAACACTCAAAGATCCCACTTTGAGTACCCTTGATCTTACTTCACAGCTTTGATCAAGCAAACACTCTCTATTGCTTCACAGCTTCTAGAGAGGACAGAAATTCAACACCTATTCAAACCCTAGAATAGTGTAAATACAACTCGTACAAAATACTCAAGACACTCAGCCTATGCTCTTGATCTTCTCTCTGTATTTCTGTACCTTTTTCCTTTGGTCTTGTGCGCTTTATATAGCTCCTTGAATTGGTCTTGGACTTGCTACAATATCTCCCAGATTTGTTATTTAAAACTGAATATTAAAACAGATTTTCTCCTAAAATCTTTTTAAATCTTCAACCTTTTAAATCTCCTACAAATCTGCAGTAGATCTCCTATGCAGCAGCAAATATCTATCCCAAGATATTCGCATCCAATGAGACAGCTTGCTCTCCAAAATTCCAGCTAATACGCAACCCTAACAACATCACAACCTGCTGTTGTTAATTCTGCAGATCTGATGTTACAACATCACCTGTGTGACATCAGACATCCAACTTCAGCAATTAATTACTTAACACAGCCCATTGTTAAGACTTCAATGTTAAAACATCAACACCTTGACATCAACATTGAATATACTTTGTTTTACCAAAATTCCAGCCAATCCAGGAACTAACAATCTCCCCCTTTGGCTAATTTTGGCTAAAACAATCTCTGCACTCTGCAATCAACTTCTGCACTCTGCACCTTTAGAGATTTCAGCAGCGGAATAATCTTCAGAAATTTGAAACTCTCAATCAGCAGCAGTTTGACAATCTTCATAGTCTTCATTACTTGATCTGTTGCAGCACCATCTTCATTATTGACAATAGCCAATTGGTGCTCCCCCTCAAAAACATGAACCAGCATCACAGCTGTTCAGTAGTTCACAATGTGCAGCACTTCTCTCCCCCTTGATGTCTGCTTGGCTGCACTCTTCAAATGCTATGAAATCTTCACTAGCTTAGTCAAAACTCCCCCTTAATGCAGCAACAACTTTCAACAATGTTGCTTTCACCAATGTTGCTTTCACCAATGTTGCTCCCCCACCAGCATAGCAACTGTCAATAACTCCTCTTAATAACTGCATTACCACTTTTCAACTAAACACCTTTTAGCAGCATCAATTTATCTCCCCCTTAATATCTGCATCACATTAGCAGCATATGGCATAATACTCTTGACTATCTTGGCTCTTTTCTCCCCCTTTTTAGCCACAATTAGGCAAACTTCAGTTAGAAGCCCTATTAACTATAGTCAGAATACCCTAGCTCTCATTGTTAGCCTCTTAGTTAGTACACATGCAAAACAAATCATAGAAGGAAACTAAAAACATAACCAGTGCATAAAACAACACAATATTCAAATTACAAAACCAAGCACATTAAGTGCTAAAACAAAGACAGAAAATAAAGCTAACCCTACTAAAAAGAAGGCAAACATTAAAAGCTTGAATCTTCTGAGCTGAGATTATCGTCTTCATCAACAACATCGTTCCTTATGTTGACAGCTTCACCTTCCTTTGTTGTCAATCTCAGCGACATGATAAGTTTTTCAAATTTTTGTTTCCTTTCAGTACTAACTCTTATGACTTCATCTAACTCCTTGCAAGCCTCCTCTAGTTCAGTAATCAACCCAGTCTTGGCTGGTGACTGTTGTGATGTTGAAGCAAATGTCTTGACACTGTAAGGAACATGTTTCAACTTGTGATGGAGTGACAAGGCAGGCTTCCTTTTGCAAGCAACATCTGAATGCTGTAGAATTCCAGGATGTTGAGACACGACAATCCCACAAATGAGAGAGGGAAAAGCAATGGGCATCTTTACAGCATTAGTAGCAGCATGCTTAATAGTATGATCATAGATGTAGGAGCCATAGTCAATTCTTTGCTTTGTCCCAACTGCATAAATTATCTTCCCCAATTCAACAGAAATTGTGGTCTTGTGACTAGTAGGAACCCAGTTGGCAATACCTATTATGTGCAGAAAAGCATATTTGACACTCAACAAACTGGCTAACAGCTTTCCTTCTACGGGCCAAACATCTACTTGACCAGCAGTGATTTCTTTGCATATAGCATTGTTGGAGGCTTCTAATTCCCCATAATCTTCCTCATTTCTTCCTAAGTAGGCATTGATCATCTCAGGAGAGAACCAGACACACTTACCCCTGATGGTAACTCTTCTGAAGGTTCGGCTCTTGCTGTCATTTATCGATTCAGGTATATTAACTATGAATTCTCTGACTAGTCTATCATAGCAATTAGTCAACCCTGACACAGTCCTTATGAGACCCGCAAGCTTAATTAGGTCTATAATTTTAGTAGACTCTAAGTCTTTTGCTACTACCTCTCTTTCCAGAGCTATCTTTCTTAGGCTCACACAACTCCACAAGTATGCACTTCTGGCACTGTGAGATGAGATGTTATCAGGCACTTGGTTTGTAGCAGGGTTGATGTCTTGAGCATCACTCTCAGAATCTGACTCTTCCCTGATTCTCCTCTTTTTTCCAGACCTGGCACCTTTGCTCCATGACTTGGGAGAGTCTGTAAATGAAGTCCTTTTCTTATCCTTCCCTCTTCCAATTCTATCATCATCAGATGAGTCCTCAATCTCTATAACCTCAACCTGTTCCTTCCCTTTACCCCTGTGACTTTCATTCCTAGGGGATGATGTTCTACCATCCAAGCTGACATCAGTGTTATCAGGATCTTCACCTTCAGCTTCTTGACTCAGGGTCTGTCTTTGAGAATTTATGTCCTCACCTTGAGAGTCGACTTGTTCAGCAGGCATTTGCCTTAAAGGGACATAAATCCCTTTCACCTGTATCCCTTTCTCAAGGATTTTGGTGGCAAGCTGTTCCAAATGCTTGTCTACATCAAACTTCTCCTCAACAGCTTGAGAGGATGATGACCTAGCTTCAGGTTTATTCACCGTGGTTGAGGGTTTAGGGTTACCTGCCTCGGGAAGAGCAGTAGAGATGTGTTCTTCGGAAGAAACCCTAGTTCGTACCTGCTCTGAGTTCTTGGAAGGGAAAGACATTATTCCTTTGTGACAGACTAGGTTTAGAGAAGAGCTTTCTATTCTGTTGAGATTTAGGGAGATGAAACGTTGCGATGAGAATGCTTTGGTAAGTCTTGAAGTAGTATTAATATAGTAAGGCGCCTGATTTTGAATACTCTTTAAAGACCAATTACTAATTTTCCCTCTCCATAAAGACTTTCCTTTTAAATAATTCACATCAGGACTCACTAACTCTGAGTGACCTTTCAGCACCCTGATGTCATAGTCTGATGTTATAACATCAACTTGAACATCATTAGTTGAATTTCCTTCAAGAGAAATCCACTGATAGCAGTTATCTTTGGTTCTGGCACCCTTCATAACAATCTGATTATGCTCATCAGAAACCACACACTCATGCTTAGTATAGTTTACCTTGTAACCTTCATCTCACAATTGGCTTATACTGATCAAATTTGCATTTAACCCATTGACAAACATAACATTGTCAAGTTTAGGTCTACCATCACCTTGCACTTTCCCAACTCCTACAACAACACCTTTTTCTCCATTGCCGAATATAACTTCATGAGAGGAACAATGACTAAGATCATCAAACATGGATCTACATCCAGACATGTGTTTGGAACACCCACAGTCAAAATACCATGTTCCTTCTTTAAACTCTCTATCACCCATGTGAGCCAATAAGCACTTCACCTTCTCCTTAGGTACCCATTGTTTAACAACTTTGGGCTTGTGCTCTCTCCATCTGTTTTGAGGTTGAGGGTATCCATGCAGCTTGTAGAAAGAGTACTGCATATGTCCAAACCTTCCACAATAATAGCATCTCACCCTTTCATCTCTGAATCTTCTGCTATGATGAGATTGCTTATGCTGCCATCCATAATGTGGTCTCCTCATACCATAACTGCCCTGCCATCTATTATGCTGGTATCTTCTCCCATGGGACGGATGAGAATGTTGTTTCCTTGATTGTCTCCCATGATGGTGTGGCTTTCTTCTTCCATAGATATGAGGAACAACATTGGTGTATCCATATCCATAACCATACCAGTTGTCCTGATGTTGAGACACCTGATGAGACATGTGCTGCTTGAACTGAGCAGCTTGCATGCTCTCGTGGTATTGTGGGGGCATATATTGACTAGCTCCTTGTCACTGCTTTCTCTTCTGATAAGGACCAGTCTTCTTCTTACGTTGTGAAACATCAACTTTCTTAGGGGTAGGATCCTGCTTCTTTGGCTGATGTTGAGATGAAAGTTGTGACACTTCCTTCTTAGAACCTGAAGTGCTTTCTTCTAAAGTTCCCTTGTCCTCAGCCACATAACCTATCCCAGCTTTGTCTCCAGCAGCTTTTTCTGACTGAAGAATCTTGTCAAGTGTGTCTGTACCACAACTCAGCATCCTAACAGACTTGGTCATTTGATAAAGGTGAGCTCTAACTAGCACCACTTCATTTTCCAGATCTGTCTTTTCATTCTCTAGCTGAGAAATCTGTTGCTTGTGGCACTTGTTTTCTTGACAAATCTCAGCACTTTTTAAACCCAGCTCTTGATAAGTAGATGCTAACTCCTCATAAGTTACTTCTCCATCACTAGAATCATCATCAGAAACAACAGCTCCTGTTAGGGCTCTAACATGCTTTGCTGACTCACCTTCACTTTCACTATCTGAGTCAGACCAGGAAACTGTCATGCCCTTCTTCTGCTTTTTCAAGAAGGTGGGACATTCTTTCTTGACATGTCCATACCCTTCACACTCAAAGCACTGCACTCCTTTATCTTGGGCAGTTTTCTCTTCATCCTTCTTGCTGGTGTCAGAAGTCATGTTCTTGACATTAGGCCTGGAGTTATTATTCATTCTCTTGAATACTTTGGTGAATTGTCTTCCCAACATCACTATGGCCTGAGATAGATCCTCCTACGATTCAGAACTCTTTCCTTTTTCCTCTGTATCATTTGACACCAAGGCTATGCTCTCTGGCTTCTTTTCTGGTTCTTCCTCATTCAACCGAAGCTCAAAAGTTTGAAGAGATCCAATGAGCTCGTCTACTCTCATCTTGCTGATGTCTTGTGATTCTTCAATGGCAGTAACCTTCATCTTATACTTCTTAGGTAGGGACCTAAGGATCTTCCTCACAAGCTTTTCATCTGACATCTTCTCTCCAAGAGCACTAGATGCATTGGCCAGCTCAAGAACACTCATGTGGAAATCGTGAATAGTCTCATCTTCCTTCATCTTCAGGCTTTCAAATTTTGATGTTAAAATCTGAAGTCTTGACATCTTGACTCTAGATGTTCCTTTATGAGTAGCTTGTAAGATATCCCATGCTTGCTTAGCAACTTCACATGTATTGATTAACCTGAAGATATTCTTATCCACTCCATTGAATATGGCATTTAGAGCTTTGGAATTTCCAAGGGCAAGCTCATCTTCCTCCTTGGTCCACTCTTCTTCAGGCTTTGGCTTAGAGGTGCCTTCTTTATTTTTACCAGCATCATCCTTCTCACATATAACAGGTGCTTTCCACTCTTTAATAACAACCTTCCAAGCCCTACTGTCCAAGGATTTTAAGAAGGTGGTCATCCTTGGCTTCCAATAGTCATAATTGGATCCATCCAAAATAGGGGGTCTGTTGACGAATCCTCCAACTTCTTTGTCCATCTATACACCAGAAAGTAACTTCCCTAGATCTCACCCAGAGACAGACATGATGCCTGCTCTGATACCAATTGAAATTCTGGTATCAGACGTGTGATGTTAAGGTGTGATGTCACAACAACACACTCTGCACAATGGACAACAATAATAGTAAAATAACACCAAGAATTGTTGACCCAGTTCGGTTACAACCAACCTACTCTGGGGGCTACCAAGCCAGGGATGAAATTCACTACTTGTAGATATAATTTACAGACTCAATAACCCATTGACAATCTCCTAAACTTATACTCTACTAATGACTTCCTACCTAAGAAACCACTTAGGTATGAGAACACCACTCAATCCCTTACAAACACTCAAAGAACCCACTTTGAGTACCCTTGATCTTACTTCACATCTTTGATCAAGCAAACACTCTCTATTTCTTCACAGCTTCTAGAGAGGACAGAAATTCAACACCTATTTAAACCCTAGAATAGTGTAAATATAACTCGTACAAAATACTCAAGACACTCAGCCTATGCTCTTGATCTTCTCTCTGTATTTCTGTACCTTTTTCCTTTGGTCTTGTGCGCTTTATATAGCTCCTTGAATTGGTCTTGGACTTGCTACAATATCTCCCAGATTTGTTATTTAAAACTGAATATTAAAACAGATTTTCTCCTAAAATCTTTTTAAATCTTCAACCTTTTAAATCTCCTACAAATCTGCAGCAGATCTCCTATGCAGCAGCAAATATCTATCCCAAGATATTCGCATCCAATGAGACAGCTTGCTCTCCACAATTCCAGCTAATACACAACCCTAACAACATCACAACCTGCTGTTGTTAATTCTGCAGATCTGATGTTACAACATCACCTGTGTGACATCAGACATCCAACTTCAGCAATTAATTACTTAACACAGCCCAGTGTTAAGACTTCAATGTTACAACATCAACACCTTGACCTCAACATTGAATATACTTTGTTTTACCAAAATTCCAGCCAATCCAGGAACTAACAGAAACCATGCTTGGAAATAAGTGGAAACTGACTTTGAAAACATGTCCTTGAAACTGTCCAAACTAACTTAGAAAATTTCTAAGTTTTGAGCTCAACATGAATATGAAAACCTTGGATTTCAAGAAACCATAACTTGAGCAATATTGATCCAATTAGGGCATTCTTGTACTCTCTGGAAAGGTGGAATTACCCTCTACAATTTTCATTTGGACTTAAGTTCAAGATAAAGCTTGGAAGTCCTTCAAAAATGAGTTAGAACATTGGTACACCAAACTGAATTTTAACACTTAGAAAAATTTCTAAGTGTTGAAATATAAAAGTTTGAAATTGCCAACTTCTAACAACCATAACTTGCTCAATAATGATCCAAATGAAGCATTATTTACATGGTTGGAAAGCTTGAAATGAGTACTACAACTTTCATGTTCGAAAAAGAATGAAATGAAGTCTTGAACATGGAGAAATTTGACCTTGAAAGTAGTTGCTAAACCATAAAAACTTCCCAAAAATGGTAAGTTCTAAAACCCTATTGTAATACCCCAAAATTTGCCCTCTCATTTTTTCATATCATTTAGCATGTGCTTTCATTTCATTGCATTGCATTCAAGCATAGAAAAGTAAAATATAAAGCATTGCATTGCATCTTGCATAAGGGCATGGGATCAATGATTCTCAAAAGAGTTGATCATCCAAAGCAAGGGAACAAGATCCAAGGGTCTTCAAACAATCCTTAAGGGTCCCTTAAGTCATATATCATCCCCACTTGATCTCACAAGTGATTGAAAGAAGGGAAATCATCAAGAAGATTGGGTGGTGCATCATCTCCTACATAAGGCAGTCTAAAATTAGGATCTGATCCCCAAATGGGCAAGCTCTTTGAGTTTTTATCACCTCCAAATGTCATATCTCATCTTTGTTAGACAGGATATACATCATATTCAGAGGAATTTGGATTTGGAGAATGTGTTATTTCCTCATAACTAGAGGGTGCCAAGATTAGGGTTTGACCTAAAATCAGTTTATCTCTGATATTTTGGGCAAGACTTGATCTCATGGTATTCCTTATGTTCTTAAGTGTATAGGGATGGAAAATGGCTCATCAATTGGTTTCAGAAGGGTTTCAATTGATCAGTTGCTTGATAATCAAGAAATTGGGGAAAAAGTCAACTGTGCAGTGAAAAAAGTCAACTCCTGACTTTTTAAGGTCAAATTCATGAAATTCATGTTACAGATGTTCATTGGAAAAGATTTGATCAAGAAATGATGGAGGAATAATGAAAAATCAAGAAATCACAAAACTGCCAAAAATAGAAACTTTAGGGTTTCCAAAAATGGCAAGTTTGGACCATTTTGCACCCTACTTTGAAGCTCTCTTTCTTCAAGATAAAAGCTCCAAACCTCAGGCCCAAGTTGAGCCAATAAAATTTCATGTTCTAAGCTTAAAATCCATATAAAGAACATCTCCATTGGATCAAAATTGAGTGAGTTATGATTGATCAAAGTTTGGTAAAACTAGGTCAAAAACCAAGTCATGACCAAGCATGACGAGGCCCATGCGCCATGATTTTAACAAACACCTGGTGTGCCAAAAGTCAAAGCATTTTTCTCCACCAAGGAAGCTTCAAATGGAAAACTTTCCGACATCAAAGTTGTTCCTTTCTATGCCCTCTTCAATGTTGATGTTGGACAAATTTTAATTTGATCAAGTTATTAGGTAGTTATGATGGTCCCAAGTTGGTATGTTCATGCTGAATTATCTAAGCCATGTTGCCATGTCCATTAACCACAAGCCACGCCCATGAAGTCAGTCCCACATTCTTGAGTTCCAAGCAACTTTACACTATCTTACACACCTCAATTCAATCCAACTCTCACATCAATCTTGTTCTACTACGAGTCTTCTTTCATTTGACATCAAAACCCCATTAAACCATGCGTTAACATGAGATATATTCACCCTTAAACATCCACTGTTGCATTGAATATGTTGTTGCTACAAAACAAAAAAAAAAGATAACATTGTGGTTGTTGTTTCACCAGTTTGCACGCATGCTCATCATCATCACTCTTTACTAAATTTGAACCAACATTCCCTTACATACCTATGCTATACATGCCTTTGCCTTACCCTAAAGAAGAAAGATAAAGCTTGTTCAACAAGTTTCGGTACCAATGCATCACCATCCATTTCCATCATCACCATAAGCTTCATAAACCTCACCTACACCATAGCACAACCCTTCACCACTCGCCCTAACTAACTTGACTCAGTTAGTTAGGGACAACTCACTTAACCATACCTGTTCAACTCATTTGACCATGGTTAAACTAACTAACTCAACATATAAATCAAAGACTCTCTCGCAAATTGGAGGACAACACTTCATTCTCAATTTTTCTCTCAAAAAACACTCTCAAATTCTCTCTATTCTCTCTCTCTCTGATCTCTCACAAAATCAACACTTTCTTCACTCATTTTCTTCAATCATCATCTTCAATGTGATCTCTGAGCAAGAACAAACTTAATCAGCATCAAGTTTCCAAGTGTAACTTCATCAAGTTTTCGAATCTCTCTCTGTTTCAAGATATCAAGACTCAGTTGCATTTATTTTGCACAACAAGTCCAAGAACTCAAGATATCTCTGGTTTTCTCTACACTTTAAGTTTCTCCACAGTTTCAGGTTTTAATTCACTCAACCTTAATGCTTCGTATTCATGCGAGTTAAACTTGTTTCTTCTTGATTTAGAGCTTATTAGAAGCTATGCGTGAGTCCTGGCTAGTTGATAGGCTCTTTAGGAGCTTAGGTGTGATTTTAGGGCAAAATGTATTGGCTCTGTTTGTTGTGTACATGCATGATCTTTGGAAAATAATTGCATATTCATGATCTACTCAACTTCAGCTTCATTTCTATGTGCATGTTGTGCATTTCTGTGGAAATTGGTGACTGTGTGTGGTGGTTGCTCGCCGGAGAAGATGACCGGAGGTCCTTCTCCGGCCGGTGGTATGAATTCAGCTAGGGTTTCTCAGTTTTGATCTCAACCGTTGATCTTGTGCATCGTGTGGTCCTGAATGTGCCAACACATTAAAATCCACCATCTCTCTCACGTGCAATCATTTTAATCTGAATGGCTTTCGTGTGTGTGTGCATGCTATCTATTGTGTACCCTAGCTTTGGTTGGTTTGATGTTTTTACATGTTTGATTGAGATTGTTCTGATGGTCTAAAAGATGCCAGCACATTAATGAAGGTGCAACATACCACACGTGTTCCTTTGACTTCTGAATTGATTGCATGCACGTGTGTATATGGAAATTATCATGTGCGTGCGTTTTCATTTGTCTAATCATAATAATTGTTAGGTTGATTGTTGACCTTTTCATCAAATGGCCATGATTGATTGCGCACGTTAACTGCATGTACACTCATCACACACAATCACAAGTGTAATTGAATTGGACTTAATTGTTGTTTGCACCCCCACACTGAGCCCAATTTGTTGTTGAACGTGGAAATTACTCTGACTGCACCCCCTGGCCCATGCTATGTCATTTTATTTTTTATTTTGCATATCATTTTCATTCTTAATTTTTAAAATTAGTTTAATGCATTTAAAAATCATAAAAAAAATCATGAATTATCTTCATAGTTTTATAAAATTTTTACAAATTTTATTTTCTATTTTTCTATTATTTTTTGCATCTAATTTAATTGTTGTTTGAATTTCTTTTTGAAATGTTTCATTTGTGAACACTTTGCATTGCTGATTTTATTTCTCATCATTGGTACATAGTTTGATCCTCATTATTTTTGCATATTTCAGAGGACACTTTGAAGCATTTAAAAACTTTTTTGTCATATTTTTAAGATCACCTTTGCATCCTCTTTGAGCCATTTCTTTGTGCATGATCATGTGAAACCCTAATGACTTTGCCATGCTTGTTTGATTGAGTTTATTTGTGATTATTTTCATGAGCTATTGGTATGATGTTTGCCTCTGGTTGAGGTCTCTTGAGACCTATTTTGTTGATTTTTCAATCATGTTTGGTATTTGTTTAATGACTCTTGTTTGAGGTCCCTTTTTGTGAACTTCTTTGATCATGTTTGTTTACTTGCTTGAGAAGGCACTTGTGCCATTGTATGAGATCATTCTTCTTGTTTTCTTGAGCCATGTTTAGATCATTATAGGTCTTTTGATTGAAGTTATAGGTCATTGGTTTGAAGTTGGTGCTTTCTTTGTGTACATGTTCAATACTTGTTTCACATGTCTCCTTTTGACCTAATTCCTCATTCTTTTGCCTCTAAGTGCCAACTTGACTTGTAATTGGTTTGTTTAGGCCATGCCATACTATCCATTTGCATTTTATATGATGTATTCCTCTGACTTTAAAGCATTGCATTCATCCCATATGCCATTTATGTCTTACTTTGCATACTTGAACATGTTTCGTCCAAATGCATGTTTCTTTTTCTTCTAGCTTCTAAATGACTTGTAATTGCTTGAACGTGATTGGTTTGTGCATCTTATCTTCATCCTAACATGCCATATCACTTTTGACTTTGATACTTGAGTTTCATCTTGAACTTTTTTAGGTTTGACTTATGCCTGAAATAACTTATTTCCATGTTAAATTCATGTTCATATCTTCTCACTTCTTCTCCCAATCACTCTTAATGCTTGGATGCTTGATTGTATGCCTCATATAACATTTGTACACCATGTTTAGGCACATGTTTAGGTCATCTACATTCTGACTTTGACATTACTTGAAGCATTATTGCATGATCACTTTGCATATCCATTCATTCTCCACCTACTTCTTTCATAATGCATTTTTTGTGGTTTAAGGCATTGTTTGTGTGCATTTGATTTGTGTTTACTCTCATATTATTAGAGAACATTCTCATGAGGTGCATTCTGACCTTATGCTTTCCTTAACCTTTAAGATGCTTTTATTTTGGGTTCTTGATTTGTTTAAGTTTCATTTGTTCATCTTAATTGGTTTCTTCATTTGTAAATAATTGTACTAACCATTTCAGGGGCTAATGGTAAGTCACTTGAGTGTGGATATGCATCCACATTCTAATTTCTTCCTTCATCTTTTAATCATTCAATTTTTGTTGTTTAAGCATTTAATGATGCTTTGCTTTCATGATCTTCTTTCTTCCCTCTTAGAAATGACTTAACTTCCATCTTGGAAGCAAGTTACTTTCTATCTCCTTCTTCTCTTTTCTTTTAGGGTTAGATTTCTTAAACCACATTAACCATAAGATCCCCATGTATGATAACATTAAGATTGAGTATTAGTCTCCCTCTTTAGTTTTTACCTTTTCCTCCTTTGAGTCTCTTTTCTTCTCATCTCAAAACAAAAGTAAAAAACACTTAATAAAGGTTAAACATATATTGCGCATGAGCCTTAAATGTGGGAAGTGAATAATTGGGGGGGGGGGGGTTTCCCTTCATTCTTCTAGGGTACCTAGTGTACGTCCTGTTGGGGATGATACGCGATGTATTCGTTCCTATGTTGTAGACTTGGGTGCAATGCAAGTTACAAACAACTTCAAAAACACTTCCTTCTAAAAAACTTCAAACAAACAATAACGTCTTTCCTTCGGGAATTCTCTTCTCATCTTACTCATTCTCAATGTACGAACGTGCTTCTCCTTGTTCTCTTGCAAGACGGTAAAGCCTAAGTCTCTATACAGCGAGCTGCAACACCTGAGCTAGAACATTAGCCGTTCCCTAAAAAACACAAACAATCCATCCCTAGTGAGGGAAACTACGTCGCTCTGATTCTCATGTTCCCGATGAGATACGTAGGCAGTGGGGTAGGGCCCATTCGAGCACTCCTTTTATTTTCCCTACATTTGTTTCTCTTTCTCTCTCCTTTCCTTTTCCAGTTCTCTAGCTAGCAGTCCCTTTTCCAGTATCCTTTCCTTACACCCTTTGATCGAGACAAGCAAGCGTGGATCCCATCGGGTACGATGGACGCGTGGGGGTGCTAATACCTTCCTCGCGCGTAACCGACTCCCGAACCCAGTTATCTTGGTCGCAAGACTATGCTCTTTCCTTTCCCTCGGGTTTACGCAGTGTTTCCTTTCCCTCTCTTGGGATAAATACACATTGCTGGTGACTCTGTTTCGGTGCCACTTTCACGTTTGTACTTGGATGAAAATCCAGGGAGCGACAGCTGGCGACTCTGCTAGGGACAGGTTGACCTTTTGCTGGTCCATCCCCTTTTGTGAGTCAATCCTAGCGCTTGTCTGTTTTTGTCATTGGGTGTTTATCTATGGTGCTGTGTTTTGCTGTTTTACTATTTTACTATATTTGCTATTTACTGCATTATTGCTTTACTGTATTACTGTATTTATCGCATTCACTGCATTACATATCACTATTATGCTGGACTGTGCTGTTGTTTTCTGTTTGTCAGGCAGGGTGTTCTGAGAGATAAGCCCACTACCCAGGCTCGCGCATACACATAGGTATTAGCGTGGGTGGACGTGTCGCTCCCGTGGTGTTTGGCCACGTGTGGGTGTTCACGAGACCTACAACCAGACGAGGTTCTATCCGGAGCTATCTGCTACTGTATGTTTGATACAGGCTAGTAGATATTCTCTAGAGGAATTGTCGACTCTGGTGACCATTCCCAAGGACTCAGTTGCGGTACTCCTCCCGAGTTGTGACAGTGGTAGACCACACTTTGTGGCAAACCCATTGCACATTCTTGATCCGAGGACCCAATGCTGGGAACTTGCTATAGGATATCCTTTTTTAGGGGAATCAATTAGGGCCTCTTGGATTAATGATGATGCCAAACCAGAAATGGTGAACGTATCATCATTTCTCGACCTGAGAGCCTGTGATATTGAGGATCCTCACCTTTCTAGTACCCACATGTGAGAGGGACGGGTTGTTTGCAGGTTTGCAGGTACCCTTGACCTTCAACATACCTGGTACACTGGATTTCTTATCAGTATGGTTTATCTGTGTGGTTACTCTGTTGTTCTGAAATTCTGGAGAACTTGAGCCCTGAATTTATTCAACTATTACAGCCCAGCACAGACACGTGGCACCTTGATCCCATGCCTTGCATTGCATCTTTTTCTCTAACATTCATATTTTTTCATTTTCCAGGTAGTATCTGATTTTGATTCCAGTCAAAAGGCAGTCATAGGGATGGACACCAAGAAGGGTAGGAAGAATATCATTGTGTACAAGTTCCCGAAGCTCATCCTGGGTCAGATTTGTAAATTATAAGAGATGGTCAGTCCGGAAGTGTTAGGAATGTTCGGAGAGAAGTATGGTCGGATCCTATCCTTTGTTCGTAACATCAGTGAATATGAATATAACGGCTTGCACACCTTGATGCAGTTCAATGATCCGTTCCTGAGATGCTTTGTGTTGACAGATTATGTTTTGGTTCCCACTCTGGAGGAGTATTCTAACATCCTGGGGATTTCCATCAAAGAAGGTGTTCCTTTCTGTGGGTCGAAGGCAGATCTTGATTTCCAAGCTGTGGCGGGTGCTCTTTATTTGAGCAAGTCAACTTTGGAATCTGATATTTCTGGCAAGGGAAAGGTTCGTGGCTATCACTTATCATACTTGGCAAGCAAAGCTCAAGAGGCAGCAAAGGAGGAGAAGTGGAATGTCTTCAATGCAGTGTTGGCTCTCTGTGTGTATGGTATTGTCTTGTTCCCGAACGAGCCTGATTTTGTTGACACGGATGCTATTAAGATATTTGTAACTTAGAATCTGGTGCCGACCTTATTAGGAGACCTTCATTATGCTTTATACAACAGGAGCGAGAAGAAACGAGGTGGGACGGTCCATTGTTGTGCACCTCTTTTCTATAAGTGGTTTGCCAATCGTCTACCCCAGTCAGGTGCTTTCAAGGATACTAAGAATTCTCTGAAATGGAGCCAACGTCTGATGGGTCTAGACGCTAAGGATATTGTTTGGGTGAATCACAGAGTGCTGGGTAAAGACATTTTACACAGTTATGGTGAATACCCCAATGTCCCGTTGATAGGGAGAAAAGGAGGTATTAAGTACAACCCTTCCTTGGCTATCCGGCAGTTTGGGTATGCTCTAAGGAGTCCCCCAGTTGAAAAGGAATTGGAAGAGTCTCTGTATTTTCACATGACTGAAGATGGATTAGATATGGCGCAGAAAGCTTCCAAAGCATGGCTCGGTAAACAGAAGAGAGGAAAAATCATTTGGGGTGTGCCTAACAATCAAACTTTTCCTCCATATGATCAATGGATAAAGAAGAGGGTCAAAGAGTACTATTTAACTTTTGATTGGGCACCTCCCTTATATCCCAAGGTGATAGAGGAATGAATCACCCTACCAATTAAAGAATTCGATAAGCAGCAAAAAATGGTGCAAGATTTGAGAGAGGGAAATGCTAGTATGAGTAGCAGACTTCAGGGCGCTTTACATGACAACTTGGAGATGAAATGGAAGGTCCAAGATTTGACAGAGCGTTTGGAAAAGAGGGAGAAAGATCTTGATGACAGAGCTCAACATTGTAGAAAGATCAGTATGACTGCTGAATCATCCGGCAAAGCCTACAGGGAAACCAAGAAGCTCTTGACCAAAACTAAAAACGAGCTTGCCACATATCAGCAGATGTGGGAAGAGCTCAAGATTGAGAATGGGGAGTTAAAAGAAGAACTTCAAAGAATGAAGGAAGATAAGAAGCACTTATCTGGTAAGTGGAAAGTAGCACAGAAAGAAATTGAGGAGCTCAAACTGCGAGCGGGAATCAAGAAGTCAAAGCACGAAGGCGATGTGGTTGAAGAGCAGATTGCTAGGCTGAATCAGGATGTTGAGAAGAGAAACAGACTGATCAAGGGGTTGATAGAAAGACCTACTCATCCAGACACTGTGAACCTTCTTGAGGAGATTGAAGCCAACTTATTTGGAATTGACTTGTAGTAATTCTGTTGTTTGTATTTTGCTATGATTACCATCAGGATTGTTGATGGAATCACTTTCGATTGTATCAAATCTATCTGTATGACTCCTTATGCTATGATATTACAATATTTGGTTCAGCCGTAGTTGTCTCAATAGCTCCCAGTTGTTTGAAAGGGGTCTTCCTTTGATTGATTCTGCAATATTGCTGGATTCGGATTTATTTTCTGATGTTGTGTCCAATCCCTTGCTCGATTTCAAAGCTGGAATCAAAGCGGATAGGTCCTGGAAATGTTTAAATATGATTGTTTGCATTTTGTATTTGCATCCTCATAATCATAAGCATTTTTGCATAACAGGTACTTGCTCCGGTCTTTCTAACCTTTATTTGGTTTCAGGCATTACAGCTGAGAATCACATTCACCGATACTCAACTCGAAGAAATCAGGCAAGGATTATGGATCAAATGCAGAATGATTTGGCTGAAATGAGGGCACGCATGGACCAGTTCATGACTCTCATGACTGGTATGGCACAGACTCAAGAGAGATTGAGACTTTTGGTCGAGCATCCAGAGAATACGCCGGGAGGAAATCAGGTTGACAATTCACAGACTCATGGCACTCCTCCTCCTGTTGGCAATCCTCCCCTGTTGGTAATCTGGGTAATGGAAATGTCAGAAATGTTGGGGTTGTTCAGGAAGACGTTCAGGAAGATCAGTTTACCCTGCTGGATGTTGATATGGGTAATCCTAATGATAGAAGGTACGGTGAGTTGGCTGAGAAGATACGGGCTATGGAATGCAAGAATTCTATGGGTATTAATGTTACCAATCTGGGTCTAGTACCAGGGGTCAGAATTCCTCCCAAATTCAAGCCGCCCACTTTTAATAAATATCATGGCAATACGTGTCCCCAGACACATATTCAAGCTTATTTTGGGAGGATCTCAGCCCATACTGATGACGAGAAGTTATGGATGCATTATTTTCAGGACAGTTTGGCTGGAGCATCATTGACCTGGTATATGAAATTGAACAGAGCTGTTGTGAGAAGCTGGAAGGATCTGGCAGAAGCATTCCTAAAGCAATATTAGTACAATATCGACATGGCGCCCAACCGCACTCAACTGCAAGGGTTGTCACAGAATGCTAAGGAAAGTTTCAAGGAATACGCTCAAAGGTGGAGAGAGATGGCTGCACAGGTTCAACCTCCTTTGCTGGATAGAGAAATGGTAGATATGTTTATGGGCACCCTGCAAGGGGAATTTCTTGATAGATTGGCTGCCTGTCCATCAACAGGATTTTCTGACATCGTGATTGCGGGTGAAAGGATCGAGAGTCTGTTGAAGCTGGGGAAGATTCAAGACGTAAGTGGGGCTGGCTCCTCTGGGATGAAGAAACCTTTTGCTAGTGGTCAGAAAAGGAGAGAAGGTGATACAAACGCTGTGTATAGAGGACGAGGAAGAGGACGTTCTCAGGCTTACCATCAAATAGGTGCAGTGACGATTCCAGCACCAGCCGTTCAGCAGCAGCAACCACAACAGCTGGTTCAGCAACAACAGCAACCTCCGATCCAACAAAGGTCTAGGCAGAGGGACTGTAAAATTAACCCTCTCCCTATGACTTACACAGCGTTGTTGCCACAGTTACTCAAGTTAAAGTTGGTTGAACTTCGTACAATGAGACCTCCTGCTGCTGGAAACTTGCCACTTAACTATGACGCCAATGCTCACTGCGAGTTCCATTCTAGTGCTCCGGGGCACACCATTGAGAAGTGTTGGGCATTTCACCATAAGGTGCAAGACCTGATAGATGCTAAAGCAATCAATTTCTCTCTACCTCCTAATGTTGTCCAGAACCCCATGCCTGATCATGGTGTGGCAGATGTGCATGCTATTGAAGACGTAAAGAGATTGAACTTGGTGGCAGATATTAATCAGGTGAAGACTTCCTTGTTGGTTGTAAAGGATCATTTGTTGAAGGGACAGGTGTTCCCAGGTTGTGACCAAAATTGTTCTGAGTGTATGAGGCAAAAGAATGGTTGTGATAAGTTGAAAGTTGGTTTGCAGATTCTGATTAACGAGGGCCGTCTATAGCTTGACCGGGCTGTGAAAGATACTGATGAGGTGTCAACTGTGACCATCTATTATACTCCTGTAGAAATTTAGGTGCCTGCAAGTACAGCTCCTGTAGCAAGTGTTGTACAAGAAAGATTCTGTCCTGTTACCATCACGGTGCCAGGACCAGTTTCGTTTACATCTAGGAAAGCAATCCCATGGCACTATGGGACAGACGTGTATTATGAAGGGAAAAAGCAGGAAGTCGGGACATCATCCAGTTCAAATATTGATAATGTGGGTGGTGTAGGTGGCTTTACTAGGAGCGGAAGGTTGTTTGCTCCCCAAAATTTGCGAAGTGATAAAGAAGTTGAAGCTGCAGCAAAAGCTAAAGGAAAACAGGTGGTTGAGAGCGTGCCTGTGCCTGAAACAGAGACAAAGATTACCTTTGACAACGAGGTAGAAGAGTTCATGAGGATAATAAAGAAAAGTGATTACAAGATTGTTGATCAATTGAACCAGACGCCTTCGAAGATTTCAATTTTGTCATTGTTGATGTGTTCTGATGCACACCGAGAGGCTTTGCTGAAAGTGTTGAAGAGAGCCTATGTTCCTCAGGAAATCACTGTCAATCAGCTTGAGGGTGTGATTGCTAACGTCAATGTCAGCCATGGATTGGGTTTCACAAGCAGGGATCTGACTTTTGAAGGAAGAAACCACAACAAAGCTTTGCACATTATAATGGAGTGTAGGGGTGCAGTGTTGTCTCATGTGCTGGTAGACACTGGTTCCTCGCTCAATGTCTTACCTAAGAAGGTGCTGATGAAGCTAGAAGTTGATGGTTTGATTTTAAGGCCAAGTGATTTGGTTGTCCGAGCGTTCGATGGCAAGAAAAGATCTGTGTTTGGTGAAGTGGAATTACCCGTGCAAATTGGACCGCAAGTGTTCAAATCTACATTCCACGTGATGGATATACAACCTGCTTATAGCTGCTTATTAGACCGCCCATGGATCCATGCGGCCGGGGCTGTTACATCCACCTTACACCAGAAGCTGAAATATGAGTTCGAGGTACAAGTTGTGACAGTGTGTGGTGAAGAAGACATTTTTGTCAGTCATTTGCCCACGTTTAAGTATGTTGAGATGGATGGGGAAATCCATAAAATGCTTTGCCAGTCGTTTGAAGCGGTAAATATTGACAACGTGCCTGAATCTTCCCTTGCACCAGATAGAGCCGGTACATCCATTTCGTCCTATAAGCAAGCTGTCGAGGTTGTCAGAGCAGGCAATGCCTAAGGCTGGGGCAAGCTGATAGAGACACCAATGAAGGAGGACAAGTTTGGTATTGGCTATCATCCCTCTATGACTTCAGTTGCAGAGAACAGTGGACCCATCACTTTCAGCAGCGGGGGAATCATTTACCCAGATCAGTCGTGTGCAGCTACAGAAGATGGCATTGACAGTGACTGTGACTTGGACAACTGGGTACGCCCACGCGCTCTGGGACTACCATTGCAGAATTGGTCTGTTGAAGAAGTCATCCGAGTTACTCTTCAAACAGAGTAATTTTCTTTGTTTTTCTAACCATAATGCATGTCAAAATCTTGCGCTCTGCCTAAGGCGTATAGATTCATTTGTAGGGCCACCCTATTTGCATTTGCAATTTTAATCATCAATAAAGGACGTTTTGCACTCAAATTTTGTTCTCTGTCTTTCATTTTTACTTTTGCACAAAAATAATAAAATGGCAATGTTTTGTTTCTTTTTTGTTTTTAAATAAATTCTAAAATAAAGCATGAACCCGTTCGTGCAGACTTGATCCTCCGGATTCCATTGATAACGGTTCTGCTATGGCTATGTATGACTTTGACAAACCGATTTATCAAGCCGAAGAAGGGGATGAGAAAGCCTGTGAACTCCCTGAGGAACTGGCCAGATTGTTAAAACAAGAGGAAAGGGTCATCCAACCTCATCAAGAGACTATAGAGATCATCAATATTGGTACCGACGATGCTAAGAAAGAGATCAAGATTGGCGCCAGCCTGCAAGCAGATGTGAAGAAAGCTTTGAGTGAAGTGTTGTGTGAATATGTTGATATCTTCGCCTGGTCGTATCAAGACATGCCAGGGTTGGATACTGATATTGTTGTGCACAGGCTGCCGCTGAGAGAAGAATGCCCGCCAGTCAAGCAGAAACTTCGTCGCACACATCCTGATATGGCCATAAAGATCAAAGAAGAAGTTCAGAAGCAGTGGGATGCAGGGTTTCTTGCTGTGACCAACTATCCTCCTTGGGTTGCCAACATTGTGCCGGTACCAAAGAAAGACGGAAAGGTGAGAATGTGTGTGGATTATCGAGATCTTAACAAAGCTAGTCCGAAAGATGATTTTCCACTGCCTCACATCGATGTACTGGTTGACAATACAGCTCAGTTTTCAGTGTTCTCGTTTATGGACGGTTTCTCCGGGTACAACCAGATTAAGATGGCACCTGAGGATATGGAGAAGACCGCGTTCATTACCCCATGGGGTACATACTATTATAAGGTGATGCCTTTTGGGTTGAAAAACGCAGGGGCAACGTACCAGCGAGTAATGGTGACTTTGTTTCACGACTTGATTCATAAAGAGATTGAATGTTATATGGATGACATGATTGCCGAATCGAGAACAGAAGAAGAACATCTGATTAACTTGAAAAAGTTGTTTGAAAGGTTGACAAAGTTCCGTTTAAGGTTGAATCTGAACAAGTGCACTTTTGGGGTGCGTTCTGGAAAGTTGTTGGGTTTCATTGTGAGCGAAAGAGGGATTGAGGTTGATCCTGCCAAAGTGAAAGTAATACAAGATATTCCTGAACCAAGAACAGAAAAAGAGGTTCGTGGTTTTCTGGGTAGATTGAACTACATTGCAAGGTTCATATCTCATCTAACAGCCACGTGTGAACCAATATTCAAACTGCTGAGAAAAGATCAAACAGTCAGGTGGAATAACGATTGCGAATTGGCATTCGATAAAATAAAAGAATACTTGCAGGAACCTCCAATCCTCATGCCTCCAGTTTCAGGAAGACCGTTGATAATGTATTTGACAGTGCTTGAAGGTTCTATGGGTTGTGTTCTCGGTCAACACGACGAGACAGGAAGGAAGGAGTATGCTATCTATTACCTGAGAAAAAAGTTCAATGACAGCGAGTCCCGGTACTCAATGCTTGAGAAGACATGCTGTGCACTTGCATGGGCTGCTAAGCGATTGAGGCAGTGTATGATCAGGCACACAACGTTGTTGATTTCAAAAATGGATCCTATCAAATACATTTTCGAGAAACCAGCGCTAACAGGCAGAGTTGCACGGTGGCAAATGGTCTTGACAGAATATGATATCCAGTATACTTCTAAAAAGGCCATCAAAGGAAGTATCTTTTCATACTATCTTGCGCAACAGCCGATTGATGATTACCAACCCATGAAATTTGATTTCCCTGATGAGGACATCATGTTTCTCAAAGCTAAAGACTGCGAGGAACCACTCCCAGAGGAGGGGCCAGACCCTGAATCCAAATGGAGTTTGATGTTTGATGGGGCTGTCAACATGAATGGATGCGGAGTTGGAGCAGTTCTTATCACGCCGGAAGGTGTTCATATGCCTTTCACTGCCTGAATAACTTTCGGATGCACCAACAATGAAGCAGAATATGAAGCTTGTATAATGGGGATTGAGGAGGCGATTAATTTGCGAATTAAGACCCTTGATATTTTTGGTGATTCAGCTTTGGTAATCAATCAAGTAAAAGGGAGTTGGTACACGCACCAAGCAAATCTGGTTCCGTATAGAGATTATACAAGGAGATTGCTGACATTCTTCACAACAGTGAAGCTGTACCATATTCCTCGAGATGAGAATAAGTTTACTGATGCCTTGGCCACTTTGTCTTCCATGATCAAAGTGCAAAGATGAAATCATGTACCTAGGATTGAAGTGTCTCGCCTTGACAGACCTGCATTTGTGTTTGTTGTGGATGCAACGTCTGATGGCAAGCCATGGTTTCATGACATCAAGTGTTTCTTGAAAAGTCAAGAGTACCCGCCTGGGGCATCCACCAAAGATAAGAAGACGTTGAGGAGGTTGTCTGGTAGCTTCTTCTTGAATCAAGATGACGTGTTGTACAAACGAAATTTTGACATGGTTCTGCTCAGATGCGTGGATAGACACGAAGCAGACCTGTTAATGCAGGAAGTGCATGAAGTCTCTTTCGGTACCCATGCCGGAGGACATGCAATGGCTAAGAAGTTATTGAGGTCGGGGTATTATTGGTTGACAATGGAGGAAGATTGTTGCAAGTACGCCCGCAAATGTAACAAATGCCAGATTTACGCAGACAAAGTACATGTTCCTCCAAATTCGTTGAGTGTCATGTCCTCTCCTTGGCCCTTCGCCATGTGGGGCATTGACATGATAGGAAAGATTGAGCCTACTGCTTCAAACGGCCATTGTTTCATATTGGTCGCCATTGATTATTTCACTAAATGGGTTGAAGCAGCATCTTATGCCAATGTTACTAAGCAGGTGGTAGATCGTTTCCTGAAATGGGATATCATTTGTCGTTATGGAGTGCCCGAGAGAATCATTACTGATAAAGGTTCTAATTTGAACAACAAAATGATGGCTGAGTTGTGCCGGGACTTTAAAATTGAACACCACAATTCTTCCCCGTATCGCCCAAAGATGAATGGCGCTGTGGAGGCGGCCAACAAGAATATTAAGAAGATTGTGCAGAAAATGGTTGTCACATATAAGGATTGGCATGAGATGCTACCATTTACCTTGTATGGGTACCAAACGTCAGTACACACGTCCACTGGGGCAACACCATTCTCACTTGTATACGGTATGGAAGCAGTACTACCGGTCGAAGTTGAGATTCTGTCCCTCAGAGTCATGATGGATGTCAAGTTAGACGAAGCTGAGTGGGTTCGTGCCAGATTTAATCAGTTGAGTCTTATTAAAGAGAAACGACTGGCAGCTGTGTGTCATGGGTAGTTATACCAACGGAGGATGAAGCAGGCTTTTGACCAAAAGGTGCGTCCTCGGGTTTACAAAGTTGGAGATGTGGTACTCAAAAGGATCCTTCCTCCTAGTACAGATCACAGGGGCAAATGGACTCCCAACTATGAAGGTCCATTCGTGGTTAAGAAGGTCTTCTCGGGCGGAGCCTTATTACTTACAACCATGGACGGCGAAGACTTTTCATCCCCTGTCAACTCAGACGTAGTCAAAAAATACTTCGCATGAATAGACCCGCTGGACAAAAAAAAAGAAAAGTCCAGGAAAAAAAGGGCATCCCGGTGAACCACAAAAACAGAATAAAAAGGTTCGGGCAAAAATTAAGGATAATAAATAAAAAATGGTACACCCGGTGAGTTGAAAATCCGCAAGGACAATTCAGGCAAAAAAGGGTATCCCGGTGGATTGAAAACCCAAAAGGGCGGTCCACGCAAAAGAGGGATTTAAGCGAACGATTACGGTCTGAGTTATTTGTACTTCATCACCGTTTCAACAACTGACAATCCAAAGGGTAGGAATCGGTCTGATCATTCCTCAGAAGGCAAGGTCGGGGAGTCTTGAAGACATACTGGCCATAGCAGAATTGAAACTCAGTGGAACGCCGTTTTCACATTGCCATTAGGATAGTTTCTTTTCTCAATTTTCAGCAATCACCTCTTTCCAGGGATTGCTTCTGGATGTAATTGGCTATTCTGGGCTTTTCTTCAATAAATTGAATTTCAGTAAAAAGCTTCTTATTTTGTTTTACTGCTTTGTTTGCAAAAACGTCAGAATTTTTGATAAAACATTGCATTTGAAAACATGGTGGCTTTACAATAACATGCACAGAAAAACATTTAAAATTACTTTGAATGTTGAATAATCCTGGATGGTGGATTCAAACCACGCAATATTCCGGGGCAGGTGTGTGTATTCTTTTGTTGCAGGTAACAGGTCCAGAGGATTTCAAGCACAAGAGGCATCTCTCCTAGACGAGTAATCGCTTATTCCCACGCAGAAGACTGGGGCAATCATGTTCAGGGAAGGGTTCACTTACCACCCTTTTGTCACAACGTTTGCGGATTGAATCCCCCATCCGGTTGGCGGTCGGTCACGACATTTCGATATCGGTGAATTAAGTTCAATTGGGTATCGTTGTATCTTATTAAGTCGATTCTTCTATTCAGTACTTCCAATAGCTACAAACTTTTCTGTGTCGATAACGGTTGCAAATTCTCCAGCAAAGTTGCTTCGCAGACACCGAAGTTAATGGTCAATCCCCAGTGAAGTCGCCAGGAGTTTGAAGATGCTTAGTCTTATGTAAAATCCTCTTTCTTCAGATCAGTCTTGTATCATGGGGCAAAAGCAAGTTTGTGACCAGCCCAAGCATGGGGCATCATGAAATTCCCCGGCAGGAGATGTTCCAGATCTATTATCCCCACTAGAGTTTGATGATGCTTGGTCTTCTGTAAAATTCTCTTAAGAGACATTCCCCAGCATGAGACGCTTTGAAGCGGTTTTCCCCAGCAGAGTTTGTTGTCAACTCGTTATCCCCAGTGGAGTCGCCGAACGAAAGGTTGCCTAGCATGGGACATTGTGGCTCTCATTCTAAGCTCGCTAGTTTTATTCCTCGGCAGATTACCGTACATTTGCTTGGTGTTTCCCAGCAGATCTTTAGGGACTCTTTCTCAGCAAGTCACAACAGAAGGTCTTCTAACCAGGATTTGTGTATCCCTGAAGGAGTAGTTTCGGTCCCCAGCAAGATCGTGTCTCCAGTAGTTGTATTCCCCACAGAGTTCAGCATTGAATCTTGTCAACAATACTCCCCAGCTGAGTTGTTTTTCTTCCCCGAAGAAGTTTAGCAGGTCAACAGAATAATCTCTTCCTCAGCAGAGTGTTACCATATTCTCCTCGGGTTTGATAGATCCCCAAGCAGAGTTTTAATGACTTGTCTTCTTTGGTAGAGTGTTAGTACATTCTTTCCCCAGCCGAGTTAGAAAATTCTCATCCCCAGTGGAGTTGCTATGACCAGAATTCATCCCCAAGCAGATGAAGTAATTCCTAGAAGATTCATCACTCCCGTCATATCTCAAAGTCCAATTTATTTTTGGCAAACATGATAATTTGAAGCAAACGGATTGTTCATACATCCTCCAGCAGAGACAGTATCCTTTCAGGAGTCTCTTAGAACAAATCATTGATCATTGTTCCTCAGTAGAGTCAGCAAAGATGTTTGATGTGTATGCAGAGTGTAATCCAATGTTGAATGTTTTTGTAAAATTCTAACCGTAGATTGGCAAAAGTCCATCCAAGGGTGGTAAAGCAAAGCAAAGTCCAACCGTAGATTGGCAAAAGTCCATCCAAGGGTGGAAAAGCAGAGCAAAGTCCAACCGTAGATTGGAAAAAGTCCATCCAAGGGTGGCAAAGCAGTAAAGTCCAAACGTAGATTGGCAAAAGTCCACCCGTAGTGTGGCAATGCAGCTGCAAAGTCCAACCATAGATTGGCAAAAGTCCACCCGCAGTGTGGCAATGCAGCTGCAAAGTCCAACCGTAGATTGGCGAAAGTCCACCCGCAGTGTGGCAAGTCAGTAGTCGTCTGACTCTATTCAAAAAGACAGTCCACCCGCAGTGTGGCAAGCCAGTAGTCGTCTGGCGTTGTACAAAAGACAATGTTAAAGTCCACCCGTAGTGTGGCAAGCCAGTAGTCGTCTGGCGTTGTACAAAAGACGTTGCTAAAGTCCACCCGTAGTGTGGCAAGCCAGTAGTCGTCTGGCGTTATACAAAAGACATTGTTAAAGTCCACCCGTAGTGTGGCAAGCCAGTAGTCGTCTGGCGTTGTACAAAAGACGTTGCTAAAGTCCACCCGTAGTGTGGCAAGCCAGTAGTCGTCTGGCGTTGTACAAAAGACGTTGCTAAAGTCCACCCGTAGTGTGGCAAGCCAGTAGTCATCTGGCGTTGTACAAAAGATGTTTCTAAAGTCCACCCGTAGTGTGGCAAGCCAGTAGTTGTCTGGCGTTGTACAAAAGACGTTGCTAAAGTCCACCCGTAGTGTGGCAAGCCAGTAGTCGTCTGGTGTTGTACAAAAGACATTGTTAAAGTCCACCCGTAGTGTGGCAAGTCAGTAGTCGTCTGGCGTTGTATAAAAGACATCCCTTCAGCGTTATTCTTCATCATTAGAGTTTTATTCAAGCAGAGTTCATTTGGTTGGGTTTATATCCCTTTTCTTCTTCTCCACAGAGTGCAAATTTTCTGGTTATTTTCGGTATTCAATCCCTCAATACCTTGAAAGTCTGACAACAATTGCTATCATCCATTCAGGTCTACAGTGATTGAATAGGGGCAGCTGTAATACCCCAAAATTTGCCCTCTCATTTTTTCATATCATTTAGCATGTGCTTTCATTTCATTGCATTGCATTCAAGCATAGAAAAGTAAAACATAAAGCATTGCATTGCATCTTGCATAAGGGCATGGGATCAGTGATTCTCAAAGGAGTTGATCATCCAAAGCAAGGGAACAAGAGCCAAGGGTCTTCAAACAATCCTCAAGGGTCTCTTAAGTCATATATCATCCCCACTTGATCTCACAAATCATTAAAAGAAGGGAAATCATCAAGAAGATTGGGTAGTGCATCATCTCCTACATAAGGCAGTCTAAAATTGGGATCTGATCCCCAAATGGGCAAGCTCTTTGAGTTTTTATCACCTCCAAATGTCATATCTCATCTTTGTTAGACAGGATATACATCATATTCAGAGGAATTTGGATTTGGAGAATGTGTTATTTCCTCATAACCAGAGAGTGCCAAGATTAGGGTTTGACCTAAAATCAGTTTATCTCTGATATTTTGGGCAAGCCTTGATCTCATGGTATTCCTTATGTTCTTAAGTGTATAGGGATGGAAAATGGCTCATCAATTGGTTTTAGAAGGGTTTCAATTGATCAGTTGCTTGATAATCAAGAAATTGGGGAAAAAGTCAATTGTGCAGTGAAAAAAGTCAACTCCTGACTTTTTAAGGTCAAATTCATGAAATTCATGTTACAAATGTTCATTGGACAAGATTTGATCAAGAAATGATGGAGGAATAATGAAAAATCAAGAAATCACAAAACTGCCAAAAATAGAAACTTTAGGGTTTCCAAAAATGGCAAGTTTGGACCATTTTGCACCCTACTTTGAGGCTCTCTTTCTTCAAGATAAAAGCTCCAAACCTCAGGTCCAAGTTAAGCCAATTAAATTTCATGTTCTAAGCTTCAAATCCAAATAAACAACATCTCCATTGGATCAAAATTGAGTGAGTTATGATTCATCAAAGTTTGGTAAAACTAGGTCAAAAACCAAGTCATGACCAGGCCCATGCGCCATGATTTTGACAAACACCTGGTGTGCCAAAAGTCAAAGCATTTTTCTCCATCAAGGAAGCTTCAAATGGAAAACTTTCCAACATCAAAGTTGTTCCTTTCTATGCCCTCTTCAATGTTTATGTTGGACAAATTTTAATTTGATCAATTTATGAGGTAGTTATGATGGTCCCAAGTTGGTATGTTCATGCTGAATGGTCCAAGCAATGTTGCCATGTCCATTAACCACAAGCCATGCCCATGAAGTCAGTCCCACATTCTTGAGTTCCAAGCAACTTTACACTATCTTACACACCTCAATTCAATCCAATTCTCACATCAATCTTGTTCTACTATGAGTCTTCTTTCATTTGACATCAAAACCCCATTAAACCATGCGTTAACATGAGAGATATTCACCCTCAAACATCCACTGTTGCATTGAATATGTTGTTGCTACAAAACCAGAAAAAAAAAGATAACATTGTGGTTGTTGTTTCACCAGTTTGCACGCATGCTCATCATCATCACTCTTTACTATATTTGAACCAACATTCCCTTACATACCCATGCTATACATGCCTTTGCCTTACTATAAAGAAGAAAGATAAAGCTTGTTCAACAAGTTTCAGTAGCAATGCATCACCATCCATTTCCATCATCACCATAAACTTCATAAACCTCACCTACACCATAGCACAACCCTTCACCACTCGCCCTAACTAACTTGACTCAGTTAGTTAGGGACAACTCACTTAACCACACCTGTTCAACTCATTTGACCATGGTTAAACTAACTAACTCAACATATAAATCAAAGACTCTCTCACAAATTGGAGGACAACACTTCATTCTCAATTTTTCTCTCAAAAAACACTCTCAAATTCTCTCTATTCTCTCTCTCTGATCTCTCACGAAATCAACACTTTCTTCACTCATCTTCTTCAATCATCATCTTCAGTGTGATCTCTGAGCAAGAACAAACTTAATCAGCATCAATTTTCCAAGTGTAACTTCATCAAGTTTTCGAATCTCTCTCTGTTTCAAGATATCAAGACTCAGCTGCATTTATTTTGCACAACAAGTCCAAGAACTCAAGATATCTCTGGTTTTCTCAACACTTCAAGTTTCTCCACAGTTTCAGGTTTTAATTCACTCAACCTTAATGCTTCGTATTCATGTGAGTTAAACTTGTTTCTTCTTGATTTAGAGCTTATTAGAAGCTATGCGTGAGTCCTGGCTAGTTGATAGGCTCTTTAGGAGCTTAGGTGTGATTTTAGGGCAAAATGTATTGGCTCGGTTTGTTGTGTACGTGCATGATCTTTGGAAAATAATTGCATATTCATGATCTACTCAACTTCAGCTTCATTTCTATGTGCATGTTGTGCATTTCTGTGCAAATTGGTGACTGTGTGTGGTGGTTGCTCGCCGGAGAAGATGACCGGAGGTCCTTCTCCGGCCGGTGGTTTGAATTCAGCTAGGGTTTCTCAGTTTTGATCTCAACCGTTGATCTTATGCATCGTGTGGTCCTGAATGTGCCAACACATTAAAATCCACCATCTCTCTCATGTGCATTCATTTTAATCTGAATGGCTTTCGTGTGTGTGTATGCATGCTATCTATTGTGTACCCTAGCTTTGGTTGGTTTGATGCGTGTACTTATTTGATTGAGATTGATCTGATGGTCTAAAAGTTCCCAGCACATTAATGAAGGTGCAACATACCACACGTGTTCCTTTGACTTCTGAATTGATTGCATGCGCGTGTGTATATGGAAATTATCATGTGCGTGCGTTTTCATTTGTCTGATCATAATAATTGTTAGGTTGATTGTTGACCTTTTCATCAAATGGCCATGATTGATTGTGCACGTTAACTGCATGTACACTCATCACACATAATCACAAGTGTAATTGAATTGGACTTAATTATTGTTTACACCCCCACACTGAGCCCAATTTGTTGTTGAACGTGGAAATTACTCTGACTGCACCCCCTGGGCCATGCTATGTCATTTTATTTTTTATTTTGCATATCATTTTCATTCTTAATTTTTAAAATTAGTTTAATGCATTTAAAAATCATAAAAAAAATCATGAATTATCTTCATAGTTTTATAAAATTTTTACAAATTTTATTTTCTATTTTTCTATTATTTTTTGCATCTGATTTAATTGTTGTTTGAATTTCTTTTTGAAATGTTTCATTTGTGAACACTTTGCATTGCTGATTTTATTTCTCATCATTGGTACATAGTTTGATCCTTATTCTTTTTGAATATTTCAGAGGACACTTTGAAACATTTAAAAACTTTTTTGTCATATTTTTAAGATCACCTTTGCATCCTCTTTGAGCCATTTCTTTGTGCATGATCATGTGAAACCCTCATGACTTTGCCATGCTTGTTTGATTGAGTTTCTTTGTGATTATTTGCATGAGCTATTGGTATGATGTTTGCCTCTAGTTGAGGTCTCTTGAGACCTATTTTGTTTATTTTTCAATCATGTTTGGTATTTGTTTAATGACTCTTGTTTGAGGTCCCTTTTTGTGAACTTCTTTGATCATGTTTATTTACTTGCTTGAGAAGGCACTTGTGCCATTGTATGAGATCATTCTTCTTGTTTTCTTGAGCCATGTTTAGATCATTATAGGTCTTTTGATTGAAGTTATAGGTCATTGGTTTGAAGTTGGTGCTTTCTTTGTGTACATGTTCAATACTTGTTTCACATGTCTCCTTTTGACCTAATTCCTCATTCTTTTGCCTCTAAGTGCCAACTTGACTTGTAATTGGTTTGTTTAGGCCATGCCATACTATCCATTTGCATTTCATATGATGTATTCCTATGACTTTAAAGCATTGCATTCATCCTATATGCCATTTATGTCTTACTTTGCATACTTGAACATGTTTCATCCAAATGCATGTTTCTTTTTCTTCTAGCTTCTAAATGACTTGTAATTGCTTGAAAGTGATTGGTTTGTGCATCTTATCTTCATACTAACATGCCATATCACTTCTGACTTTAATACTTGAGTTTCATCTTGAACTTTTTTAGGTTTGACTTATGCCTTAAATAACTTCTTTCCATGTTAAATTCATGTTCATATCTTCTCACTTCTTCTCCCAATCACTCTTAATGCTTGGATGCTTGATTGTATGCCTCATATGACATTTGTACACCATGTTTAGGCACATGTTTAGGTCATCTACATTTTGACTTTGGCATTACTTGAAGCATTATTGCATGATCACTTTGCATATCCACTCATTCTCCATCTACTTTTTTCATAATGCATTTCTTTGTGGTTTAAGGCATTGTTTGTGTGCATTTGATTTGTGTTTGCTCTCATATTATTAGAGAACATTCTCATGAGGTGCATTCTGACCTTATGCTTTCCTTAACCTTTAAGATGCTTTTATTTTGGGTTCTTGACTTGTTTAAGTTTCATTTGTTCATCTTAATTGATTTCTTCATTTGTAAATAATTGTACTAACCATTTCAGGGGCTAATGGTAAGTCACTTGAGTGTGGATATGCATCCACATTCTAATTTCTTCCTTCATATTTTAATCATTCAATTTATGTTGTTTAAGCATTTAATAATGCTTTGCTTTCATGATCTTCTTTCTTCCCTCTTAGAAATGACTTAACTTCCATCTTGGAAGCAAGTTACTTTCTATCTCCTTCTTCTCTTTTTTTTAGGGTTAGATTTCTTAAACCACATTAACCATAAGATCCCCATGTATGATAACATTAAGATTGAGTATTAGTCTCCCTCTTTAATTTTTACCTTTTCCTCCTTTGAGTCTCTTTTCTTCTCATCTCAAAACAAAAGTAAAAAACACTTAATAAAGGTTAAACATGTATTGCGCATGAGCCTTAAATGTGGGAAGTGAATAATGGGGGGGGGGGGTTTCCCTTCATTCTTTTAGGGTACCTAGTGTACGTCCTGTTGGGGATGATAAGCGACGTATTCGTTCCTATGTTGTAGACTTGGGTGCAATGCAAGTTACAAACAACTTCAAAAACACTTCTTTCTAAAAAACATCAAACAAACAATAACTTCTTTCCTTCGGGAATTCTCTTCTCATCTTACTCATTCTCAACGTACGAATGTGCTTCTCCTCGTTCTCTTGCAAGACGGTAATGCCTAAGTCTCCATACAGTGAGCTGCAACACCTGAGCTAGAACATTAGTCGTTCCCTAAAAAACACAAACAATCCATCCCTAGTGAGGGGAACTACGTCGCTCTGATTCTCATGTTGCCGATGAGATACGTAGGCAGTGGGGTAGGGCCCATTCGAGCACTTCTTTTATTTTCCCTACATTTGTTTCTCTTTCTCTCTCCTTTCCTTTTCCAATTCTCCAGCTAGCAGTCCCTTTTCCAGTATCCTTTCCTTACACCCTTTGATCGAGACAAGCAAGCGTGGATGCCATCGGGTACGATGGACGCGTGGGGGTGCTAATACCTTCCTCGCGCGTAACCGACTCCCGAACACAGTTCTCTTGGTCGCAAGACCATGCTCTTTCCTTTCCCTCAGGTTTACGCAGTGTTTCCTTTCCCTCTCTTGGGATAAATACACATTGCTGGCGACTCTGTTTCGGTGCCACTTTCGCGTTTGTACTTAGATGAAAATCCAGGGAGCGACACTATTTTGGCCAAAAATGGCAACTTTTCCAAATTCTTAATTTTTGATAATTCCTTTGACATTTCTTGATCAAATCTCATCCATTGATCACCTTTTACTTGAAAACCCTCAATTTGACTTAAAAAAGTTAGGAGTTGACTTTTTCACTGCCCAGTTGACTTTATCCCTGATTCTACTGATTCTCAATCATCTGATCAAATGAAGGCCCTCTAATTCAAATTGATGCTCAATCTTCCATCCCTAGACACTTGAGAACACATAGGAATCCATGGAATCAAGTTTTACCTTAAGAATAAGAAATAAAATGATCTTAACCAAAACCCTAATTTTGGTCCTCAAAAGATAGGAGGTGAATGCACATCTTCAAATCCCTGATTCCTCTGAACATGACGTATTAAACAAAGATGATTTGTGAGACAAAAGGATGAAGAGGCTTCCAAATTCTTGCTCATAGAGGTGCCACACTCCCAAATGTCCAAAACCCTATATTGATGACCATAGCCAAGAGAAAGTACTCCACTTCAAATCTTTTACCAAATTCAACCATTTGATGAAGTGATAGACACATTAAGATGATTTGAGCGATAAGAATCCCTTGTGGTGAAATTGAGGCCATCTCTCCCTCTATTTCCTTGAAAAGAGATCCCTTATGCACACACGATCTCCTGCTTGAGCCTCTGAAAGACATCGTCTCCTTTTGAGCTACCCAAGATACCTTGATCCTATGCTTAGAAACAATGATATGCACAAATGATAATGTAAAATGAAATGAAACATAGGCCAGTTAGTGTTAGAAAGAAGAGGTCAAATTTTGGGGTGCTACAGAGGCCCCTATTCAATCGACCTGGTCCTGAAGGAATGACAGCAGCGGCTTTCAGACATTCAGGATGCACGGAGATTGAATACCAAAAGAACCCGGAAATTTGCAACCTGTGGAGAAATATATTAGAGAGTGTTTTCCAACCGAATGTGGACTCAAAGTGGGGATGCCACTCGAAAGTGGACTTGAAAAGGATGTCGACACGCAGGCGGACTTGCAATGAAATAGTTTAAGAAGGAAAGAATGTCGGCGGGAGGCGGACTCACAATCGAAGAAAACGACCAGGTCATGAATTTCCAACAGGGGATGCCGGCTGAAGGCGGACTCACATCAGAATAGAGGATGTACTTTAAGAAGAATGCCGGCCGGAGGCAGACTCACAACCAGAGGTTACCATCACAAGATGGATTTTGAAAAGGAAGGCCGACACGAAGGAAGACTCAGATCCCAAACACCAAGGTAGGCTGACACGAAGGCGGACTCACAACCAGAGGTTACCATCACAAGATGGATTTTTAAAAGGAAGGCCGACACGAAGGCGGACTCAGATCCCAAACACCAAGGTAGGCCGACACGAAGGCGGACTCACAACCAGAGGTTACCATCACAAGATGGATTTTTAAAAGGAAGGCCGACATGAAGGCGGACTCAGATCCCAAATACCAAGGCAGGCCGACACGAAGGCGGACTCACAACCAGAGGTTACCATCACAAGATGAATTTTCAAAAGGAAGGCCGTCACGAAGGCGAACTCAGATCCCAAATACCAAGGCAGACCGACACGAAGGCGGACTCACAACCAGAGGTTATCATCACAAGATGGATTTTCAACAGGAAGGCCGACACGAAGGTGGACTCAGATCCTAAACACCAAGGTAGGCCGACACGAAGGCGGACTCAAAACCAGAGGTTACCATCACAAGATGGATTTTCAAAAGGAAGGCTGACACGAAGACGGACTCAGATCCCAAATACCAAGGTAGGTCGACACGAAGGCGGACTCACAACCAGAGGTTACCATCACAAGATGGATTTTCAAAAGGAAGGCCGACACGGAGGCGGATTCAGATCCCAAACACCAAGGTAGGCCGACAAGAAGGCGGACTCACAACCAGAGGTTACCATCACAAGATGGATTTTCAACAGGAAGGCCGACACGAAGGTGGACTCAGATCCTAAACACCATGGTAGGCCGACACGAAGGCGGACTCAAAACCAGAGGTTACCATCACAAGATGGATTTTCAAAAGGAAGGCTGACACGAAGACGGACTCAGATCCCAAATACCAAGGTAGGTCGACACGAAGGCGGACTCACAACCAGAGGTTACCATCACAAGATGGATTTTCAAAAGGAAGGCCGACACGGAGGCGGATTCAGATCCCAAACACCAAGGTAGGCCGACACGAAGGCGGACTCACAACCAGAGGTTACCATCCCAAGATGGATTTTCATAAGGAAGGCCGACACGAAGGCGGACTCAGATCCCAAACACCAAGGTAGGCTGACACGAAGGCGGACTCACAACCAGAGGTTACCATCACAAGATGGATTTACAAAAGGAAGGTTGACACGAAGGCGAACTCAGATCCCAAGCACCAAGGTTAGTAGAATCAATAGATCTACAAAGATGACTCCGCTGGGGAAAAAAGAAATCTAAACAGACAACTCTGCAGGGGAGTATAAGATAGTTCCTCCCGAATAAAACAACAATAGGAAGGACGAATCCATTGGTTGGGGTATAAAGTTAAACAACATCTCCTGAGTTATGCCACTTTTTGATGGGAAAAAGTCTGGCAAAGGATATCAAACCTGGCTTATACTTCAAATGCACATGTTTGAATTTTTCTATGGCGTAATGCTTCTTACGAAATAGAAATGCTACACGTTTGGGAGGATGCAATGAAAATGATGCTTGTGCTATGCAAAAGAAACACTTCGGCTAAATAAACGCTGAAAAATGAAGGCAACTCCACCGGGGACTACAAACTGAATTGTCCTTTGGGTCATAACCCTGCTGAGGAAGTCACACTGAACGACTTTCCTGACCAGAACCTCTACTGAAGATGCAACCCAAAGAGAACTTCCCCTCTGCTGGGGACTACAAATAACCCTTGCTGAAGATAAAATCCAAAACCTGATACTGAAAAGTGGCAATAACAATTGGACTTAGAAACTACCCGGGATGTCAATCATTGTTGATCACACTGTTGCGAGAATTAACACCAAACTCTGCTTGGGGAGAGGAATCAGTAATACCCAAATCTGCCGAGGGATATCATTGAGCTTAACCCACTGCTGGAGGAATGACTTTACCTTGCCTGGGATAAAACATACCATTGTCGACGAAACTATACTTCTTGATCTGATGAGAATAGTAGATATCAAGACTCTGTGGGGAAAATAAAATCTCCGCCCGGGAATGATATCCAACAAGTTCCTACTGAAGATGTAATATTTTCCATCCTGGGGCAATCAACTTTTGAATGCTTGCTGGGGAATAATAGAACAATATGACCCGGGAAAGCAATCCTCTGTACTCTTGCTAGGGAGAGTATGCTCTGCTGAGGATGATAAAACTTCAATGCTGGGGAGAGAAACTCTACTTGGGAGAAATAATCCTGCTACCCTGCTGTAATACCCCAAAATTTGCCCTCTTATTTTTCTCAATAATTGGCTTATGTTTCACTCATTTGCATTTCATAATAGGTCATACTAAATCATATGCATCATTGGTTGCAAGGCATAGGATCAGGTGTCTCAGGACATAAGCAGTTCAAAGGAAAAGGACAAGAGAAAAGTTTTTCCAAATAAATCACAAGGGATTTTCATATCTCAATTCATCTCATTTGAATCCTCAAGTCATCACAAGATGAGAATTCAACAAAAGATTGAAGGAAGTCGTACTCTCCTAGCCAGTGCAAACTAGGGTTTTGGAATTCTGAAGCATAATACCCCAATGGGTGAGACCTTTGAGCTTTTATCATCTCCAAATGGCATATCTCATCTTTTTTAGAAAGGATACACATCACATTCAGAGGAATTTGGATTTGGAGGATGTGCTGTTTTCTCCTAAATTGAGGGGTCAAAATTAGGGTTTACCATAAAATCAATTTATTTCTGTTTTTTTTTTGCAAGACTTGATTCAATGGTATTCTACATGTCCTCAAGGGTCTAAGGATGAAGAATTGTCCATCAGCGTGATATGGAAAGGTTTCAATTGATCAATTGATTGAGAATCAAGAGAATTGGGGAAAAGTCAACTAGGCAGAGGAAAAAGTCAACTCTTGACTTTTTGAGGTCAAACCCATGTTCCTCATGTCAAACATGATCATTGGTGAAGATTGGGTCAAGAAATAATGAAAGATTCATCAAAAATCAAGGAACGTGCAAAATTGCCAAAAATAGAAATTAGGGTTTCTATTTATGGCAAGTTTTGACAATGTGAGAGGTCAACTTTAGGGCTTTCTTTCTCCATGCTCCAAGAATCAAATGGAGGGGCTATGGAGGCCTATCAAAAGTTCATATTTCAAGCTTCAAATCCATACCAAGAACATCCCCATTGGATTAAAAGTGAAGGAGTTATGATGAATTAAAGTTGGAGGTTTGTAGGGCATTTTTGACCAGCAAGGCAAGTCATGGGCGAGCCAGCACGCAGTCATTTCATCAAACATCTTGTGTGCATGTTTTCTCCAACTTCCAAGCCAAATTTATCATTGATGCAAGCTTCAAATGGAAAATTGTTCAACGTCAATCTTGTTCATTTCCATGTCCTCTTCAACTTTTATGTTGACCAAATTTTCATTTGATCAACCATTGGAGAGATAGAGTAGCTCAAAGTTAGGTATTTTCAACTGATTCACTCCCATGTTCATGGCTAGGCACGGGCAAGACAAGACACATACAAACTCAGTCATGACCAAGCATGTTCATCACCATTTTTAAGTACTTTAGAGGTGTTATTTCCGTTCATTTTGAACATCAATTTTGTTCCATGCCATGTCCTCTTTCCAAAGAGCCATCAATCATGCCATTTCACTCCATGTTCATGAATTTATCATGCTCCAAAGATCATTACTTGCCTGCTGCTTTCCTTCATACCAAACCAACCAAAACCTATTGTATTTTAATCTTTTCATGCGTATGATTTAAGTACATCAGCCATGACATGTCTAAAATCTTGCTATAATTAACCAAGCACACACCTTACATACATCATATGCCTCATGCATGCTTTGCCATGTTTGTTCAAACATAAGAGGAAATGAAAGAAACTTGCAGAGCAAGCCTTGCTGCTACCCTTATTACATCATCACCATTCAACTTCACCACCACCATAGCATGCCATGGTCTCACTACACTCTAACATAAACTGTAACCCGCGCTCACTCTCCTTTCACTTCATTTCCATTGCTCATTGCACATTCTATTTTCTCACTTCACCCTCAGTTAACTCAACCTGAGTTCTATCTGTAAACTCCTCTAGTTAGGATCTAACCAAGGATATAAAAGCACTCCTAACAGAAATCATAACCAACTTTTCCATTTCTACACATTTTCACAAAAAACCTCTTATTCTCTCTCTCTGAATTGGCACTTTCTTCCTCTCGAAGCTTCATTCTTTTCTCTGCATTCCTCATCACTGAATCATCAATGGAGTAGGCAAGAAAACATAGCATTGCATCTTGTTTGTTTCATCTGCATCCACTGTTTTTTTCAAGAGAATTCGAAGTTCAACTTGCCTTTATTTGGCCAAGCAGTGAGGTCAAGCAAGCAAGAAGAATCACATCTCTGGTTTTCTTGAATCTGAAGTTGCTATATATACAGGTTTTTCATTCTCAACTCCATTGAATCTGTGCTATGAATTTTAAGTTGTTTTTTTGGTGTTTTGGAGCTTAGTAGAAGTTTTTGTGAATTCGGCTAGTTGATAGGCTCTGTAGGAGCATAGATCTAAAAATTAGGGCAAAATGTAAACCTTCGTTTCTCACTGTGTGTGGACTGTTTGAGATTTCTGAGCCTAGAATCATGATCTACGTGTGGAAAGGAGTATTTTGGTGTATAGTTTGTTCATTTCTGGTATCTTTGGTTGCAGGCCACGACGGAGACTCACCGGAGAAGACGACCGGAGTCTTCTCCGGCCACCTGAATGGATGAACTTACATGAACCCTAACCATCTCACCAGGTTAAGTCCTAACCGTTGGATCCTTTTGATCTAACGCACACGAGCTTGCCAGCGAATAAAAAAACCCACCTCCCTCTCACATGCCATTCTTTCTGATTTTAATTTCAATTTTTAATCTCACGTGGCTGATATATGGTTGCTTATCATGTGTTTGTTTTCTGGTCCACTTGATTGCTTTGCCTTTATGATCATCACACTTGACTTCATCCAATGGCTCAAGATGAGTCAAAGAATTTGACTAACATCCATGCTAGGCACCTTATCTGAATACGTGTACTTGGACTGGACCTCGCTTGCTATTCGTACCCCCCTTTTTTGAGCCTAAACGCTTTTTGAACTGTGTATTTGCTATTTGTGCACCACCCTGGCCCATTTCATTTGTTTTTTTTTTATTTTCTTTTCATATATGTTTGGTTTTTATTTTTTAAAATTAGTTCCAAGCATCATAAAATTCTACAAAAATTCATGAGGCCTAATAAAACATTTAAATAATTTTTGATCATTTTATTTTCTGATTTTATCATGTTTTGGCATATTTTCATGAATATTATTTTATTTTCTTTTGTTTGTGGATTTCATCATGACACATGCTACATCTTGATTTTATTTGACATAGTTTTGCATTGAATTTTTGCATAATAATTGGTATGTACCTTTATGATATGTTGAGGCATGTTAGAAATTTTTTGTGAATTTTCTAAGTCATTTCTTGATGACTTTTGAGTTAAGTTTTTGGGTCAATTGTTAATGTGCTTTGTCTGATAGTGTGAGACCTCTTTGAACATGTTCGTCAATGATTTTTGAGCCATCTTCTTGTAAGATGTTTACCCACTGGTTGTAATTCAAATAACTTGAATCTCACAATTTTTTTGAGCTTTTAAATTCCATTTTGATCCATTAAAGTGCATGTGTGTTTGTGTAGGCATTAGAGGAGTTATGCTTAGGTTTTGATTTGTATTATGTGCCAATCTTCTTTGACTATTTGTTGAGGTTTTTAATTCATGTTGTATGAATATTATAGGTCATTTTTACCATGTCATAAGTCATCCAAAGTTCATTCTTATATGATTTTAGTGCACATGTTCTAAAGTGAAATATCTTGTGTAATTGTGTTTTTCTCTCTAATCTTCTTTGAATACATGTTTGCCCCAATACATGAGTGATCCCAAATCATTCCTTGATCATGATTCACTTCTATTTTCAACCATTTTTAATCCTATGCCATGACCTATAATTTCATGTTACATGTTTCTAAAGCTCACAAACTTTTGCATACTTTGTTTGAACTTGTTTGACTTAACTTGAACTTGTTTGCTCTTAATCTTCTAAGTGCTTCAACATGACAATTGTATGAATTTTGTGCTTACATTCTTGACCTCTAATTATCGTTTCAAATGTCCTAAGCTACTGACTTGCATTCATTTTGTTTGGTTATTCAATTTGCATATTCATTTCTTACTTGCATGTCTTGTATGATGCATTGTTGGAACTTTAATGATGTTTGCTCCCATCTTTTGCTAGCTTGATCATTGCTTACTCTTGTGAATCATATGCCATTTGAGTAACATCTTCACTCATTCTTAAAAGTCATTTACTTATGACTTTGATGTTTACCTATTCATTTATTCATGTTTACTTTCCAATTATATACATCTTGTGTAGTTAATGTTCAACTCACATTTGCATGATTGTTTGATGTATAGTTTGACTTTTTGTGATATCATATGACATGTTTACATTAGTATGGTACCTTAGCATATACCTACTGACTTGGCATGTCCCTTAACCATTAGTACCCTTCCCTTTTGGTTTTAACTTCTTTTTCTTATTAACTTGTCTACTTGAATCAAATAGTTGTGTTTGGTTTAGGTTTCTTGTACTAGTTTTCATTACTTGTGAAAATAATGCACTAACCTTTTATGTAGGGGCAGAGGTAAGTCACTTGAGTAAATGGATGTTAATCCATACTCATCTCTTCTTTTATCTCTTCTTTCATCTCTCATCTCTTTCACTTATCTTTCTTTTTGTGAATAGTATGATATAATGCTTTGTGTGTACAACTTTCTCACACCCCTTAGGGATCCTAGCTCATCCTTAATTTTTGATTAAGGTGAGGTAGGATAAGCATTAGATAGTGTTATCCCTCTTTCTTCCTTAGACTTAGGTGGTTCTTATGCCTCACATAACCATAGGATCTCCATGCATGATAACTTTAGAGTTGTTAGGCTCCCCGATTAGACTTTTTCCTTTCTTTAACTCTTGAGTCTCTTTCTCATCTAAAAAAAAGCAAAAACATCTAATAAGGGATTAACATGTATTGCACGTGAGCCTTGCATGTGGGAAATGGAAGGAGGGGGGTTTCCCTCCACCTTTCTAGAGTGTTTAGCATACGTCCCGTTAGGACGACCATGCAATGCATTCGATCCTATGTCATCGACTTAAATGCAATACGTGTTATAAACACAAAAATAATCAAAACACTTCTTCTTAAAAGACAATCAACAAATAAACAATTCTCTTCTCACCTTCCTCACTCCATTCGTAAAGGATGTGTCACTTCTGTTCTACCGCAAACAGGTAAATGCCTAAGACTCCGTACAACGAGCTGCGGCACCTAACTGCTGGAACGCAAACCTTGGTGTCTTTCGTTAAAAGACATAAACAAAGCAAAGTCATCCCTAGTGAGGGGAACTACATCGCTCTGATTCTCGCGTGCGAGCGGGATACGTAGGCAGGAGATCATGCGAGATCTCTCCGAGCACAATCCTTTCACCCTTCCCCAATCCGTAGTGCGAACTACGTTGACTCTGACTTACCCATTGCACAAGGGAATACATAGGCCTAGGACTCCGAGGACGTCCTACCGAGTCACTTCTTTTCCTCTTCTTCCGTCTCTCTTTTCTTTTCCGTTCCTGTTCCTTATCCTTTCCAGTAGCAGTGGAGTTCCAGATGACGACACCCTTTAATCGATAACAACAAGCATGGATCCCATCGAGTACGATGGACGCGTGGGGGTGCTAATACCTTCCCCTCGCGTAACCGACTCCCTTACCCGTTTCTCTTGGTCGCGAGACCATGCTCTTTTCCTTCCCCTCAGGTTTACGCAGTGTTTCCTTTCCCTCTCTTGGGATAAATACACATTGCTGGCGACTCTGTTTCAGCGCCACTTTCGCGTTTGTACTTGGATGAAAATTGTAACACCCCATTTCTACCAGGCGGATAATTATAAAATCAGAGTTTCAAATTTTCAACATACAAATGAGATGCTACACTTTCAACTTAAAAACGACTTCATATTATCGCATGTTAATCATATACATAACACTTTAACTCGGATGAACCGATAACAACAAAATTAGTCTTTAAAATAAAACAACTTTTATTAACTAAACAGCGGAATCATACTTTTTAACTCAAATGACATAACATCTTTTGTTCATCTGAAAACAACTTCAGAACAACAAGTACTTAATGGAATCAACTCAAAATTCAGCAACGAAAATAAAATCAACAATAAAGCAACAAGCGTTCATCCCCTCGAGTGTTACGTACCAGAGCGACGACACCGACTCAAACTAATGAAGGTAGACGGTCTTCATTCTGGATTACCTGCAAGTTACCCACATTTCGAGGCAACATTTTCAAGCAGAAGGGATGAGATATCAAACAATATAATCGGATGTATAATAAATACTATATTAGAATCAGTTCATGCAAAATCACCACTTCACAGCTTTTAAACAACGTTTATCACAACAAGATCATCAACACGACATAACAACTATTTCATCATCACAACAACTCAAGATGCAACCAGAAATGCGACTCGTTACGATGCACATGCATGTGGTACCAATAGAGCAAAACCCTCAACTTAATAATTGCCAATTAATAGAGGCATCAACAAGGCATAAGCCTTCAACTTTCAACTTTTGCCAATCCAGGCCAACTTACAGAGTATAAGCTCCTAACTTAATATTTGCCAATCCAGGCCAACTTTGATGCTATGTATGCGACAACATTGTGAATGCAACAACAACTACAACATCAACCATTCAACAAAAACACAACAATAACAACACAACAACGACAATACAACAACAACAACACAACAACGATAATACAACAACAACAACATACAATCAACAACTCAACAGCGACTCAACAACATTTCAACACTGGCCATAAGCCTACAACTTAGTCTTGCCAATAAATAGAGGCATTTCAACAACAACATATCAACAATTCAACTTTGGCAATAAGCCTACGACTTGACATTTGCCAATAATTAGAGGCAACATAACAACAACAACAACGAATATTAACAACAACATAACAACCACAATTCAACAACAACTAACAACGATTCAACACTACATTTCAACAAAATTCAACACCACCTACAAATTCACATATTACCGCAAAGTATACAATGCATCGTATTAACCAAAATATACTACAAACCTTCCGTGTAATTATTTGGACAGTTCTAGTAAATTTGGCTAATTAATTTTCTGCTACCATTATTAATATTTTCTGCTCTATACTGCTATTATCAATCTAGACTGTCACTGATAATACTACTAATTAATTCTCTGCTAAATCTATGAAGCTACTATTTTTCTGCCACTAATTTATCTCTACTGTTACTATATATTAGTTACTAGTATTCCTGTTATTTACTACTGGCTCTGCAACTAAAAACCATCCCTGCTAAATATATATATTGACTATGTGATTTATTAAATCTCTGCTATTTATTAACTCTGCTATTTTAATGATTATGCTATTTTTAATAACTCTACTAGACATATATACTGTAATCCAATTGGACTAATTAATTAAATTGAACTATGCTATTTCATTGGTTATACTACTCCTGAAAACTCTACTAAATAAATACGGAGTCTGTAATTTACTTGTACTAACTCCTAAAGATGATCATACTTAATAATAAATTATTATTATTATTGTATACTAATGAAATTATTAAATGTTAGTTATACTAATAAAATTATACATTAGTACAATTAGAAACGTAGCTAACAAAAGCTACAGTAGACCACATCTAATTTCTATGCACATTCATAGTTCAACATGGTGTCTATTATGCATATAACTCTACAGTATAACCACTTAGTTATTCTTTCAAAACATGGCGCTACAGTGCATATGCCAAAATCATTATATAATAGTTTGGTGCATATAATAATTGTTACAACATTGCTTATCAAATTGTTACTTATCCAATTTGTTATATATTAAATGATTACATCCATGAAAAAGTGTCGCTACTGTCGTTACCCGAAATTTGACCTCCCTCTTTTGCCTTTTGCATAAGCATAAGCATTCGCATCGCTAGCACACGCATTCACACTTTTCTTCGTGTGTTTCTTATTGCAGGATATTCAGGTTTTTCAAGCCCGATTAATCATAGCCTCATGAGGTCATCTCATCATCAAAACAAGCTCAAAATAAGGATTTCCATGCCTATTTATCAAAACAAGAGGTGGAAAATCGAAGCCGGGACCACAACATCATTTTTCAAGCAAAATGGGCAAAATTTGGCCTGAGTAACCGGTTAACACCATTTCTTTGTAATTCTGTTAATCGGTTAACACAGGCAGATTTTGTGATTTCTGTTGCATTTTGAGACAGCAGCCATGCACTCTCTTTGGGCTTTGGTTCTACTTGATTCTAGCAGTGTGTGGAACATTCTAGACATCTCTAGATATTTCAACACTATTCATTTCAATCCAAGTACATTTATTCCAATGCATCACTCTAATTTAAGTGCACCATGTTACTTAATTTACCAACATGTCAACCTTTGGATTTTGAAACTCACATGGGGATTTTTACCGAGTTGGTTCTAACTAACAGAGTTAACCGCCTTGACTCGGTGAGTCAAGTCTAACTAACTCCTAGCCTAGTTCCAAACCCAAAGCTAATCCCAAACCAAATTCCAAATCATCTCACACTCTAAACCTAAAATCTATATAAGCTCACCTTCACTCATTTTCAAGGACCTTCAACCATTTGCTCCATTTCACTCTCAATTCTCCCACATTCTCTCTGAATTTCTCTACTACATCTTCATCTTCATCTCAATTCTCTCCCAAAAACCTCACCAAAAGCTCATTTCTACTTTGAAGGATAATCACTTTTACACCAAAAGTGATTATTTCTTGAGCTCAACCTTCATCGTTCTTGCCATTACACTTGGATTTCTAGAGTTATTTCAGCTTTTGGATTGATCTTGAGTAGTTGCTGCAACTTCTAACGGTTCGAATTCTCATTTTGGAGCTTTATCGCATTTTGCTTGATTTCGATACGGTTCGTCTACAAAATGAAGATTCCTCTGGTTTTCTTTGATTTTCTGCATCAATAATCCTTTGCAACATTTACCAAGCCAAATCTCCGGCTTGTAGGTTGGTAGATCTAACTAATTTTACCGTTTCGCGCATTTTCGTATCGCTCGCAATGTAGTCGATAATTGTTGTGTGTGATTTGGTTTTGCATTTGTTTGATCCATGATTCAATTGAATTAGTTGATTCTATCTCTGTTTATTTGTTGTTTTCAAGTTCAATTTTCGTGCACAATCTCAGTTCCAAACATGTGATAGGTTGCATAAGTGATTATGTGTTGAAAATTACTTTTGAAAAGCTGTTTTTCTGTTTTTTTTCACAACTGATCAGTGTTAACCGGTTAACACATGGTGAGTAACCGGTTACTCAGTTCAATTTTCACCAAAAAAGCTAATTTTCAAGCAAGTAACCGGTTAACGCATGGTGAGTAACCGGTTAACACTTAACAGAATTGACATTTTCTTGCATTTTCAAGTGTGTTTGCCATGCTTTCTCCATCTTAATTTCCATTGATCATTATGCTTGATTTTATGGATGTTCTAAATGACATTTCACTCCTGGTTGAAGCATGTTTACGAACTTTCGATGCACGTTTTCGATTATTCATTCGCTCCATGTTCTTAGCACTGTATGAACATGATCCTTCTTGCACTATCTTTGTTCACATGATACATGATTTTTGTGTGACACTTTGATGATCATTTGGCACTGTTTTGCACTTTCCATTTCATTTTGCATTAAGTTTATTTTTCATGGATAAACTTAATCTTGTATAATCAATAATTCACTCCTTTTTTCTTTAATGACTTTTCATCCTATTTTGAAAGTTGTTAGCATATTTATCCCTTGATTAATTGATCGAAACTTTGTTTCGATTAGTCGATCTTCCCTTTTCCTCTCTTTAGGCCTCCTTTAGAGCTTTTCCTCTCATTCCCCCCCCCCCCGCGTGGAGTTGGAGTTTCGCGCTGCGCCTTGCATCGGAGCACTGTACAAATTGACGTTGTTACACTGTTTTCCTGCTACGACCATTCTTCCCCAGTTTTGCAACCTTTTCTTTGGTGCCTCTCCCTTTGATTGGTTAACCACTGCCTGTCAGTTAAAACACCAATGCTTGCTACCTCTTCTCAGTTAATCACAGTCCGTCTGTTAATCACTGAGATTCCCTTGGGTTAATCACCTCTTCTTTGTTAATCACCCGTCTCTTCAGTTAACCACAGTCCGTCTGTTAAAATACTGAACCCTATCGAGTTAATCACCTTCTTTTGGTTAATCACTCACTTTCCTCTTCGGTCAATCACAGTCCGTCTGTTAAAACACCGAATTCCCCGCAGTTGGCAACCTCCTCTTGGTTCGAATACTTGCACCCTTGGGTTAGTAACCATTTCTTTGGTTCAAATACCCTTTCTTCAGTTGAGTACTGTTTGTTCAGTCAGTTTACCGAGCCCTTTGGGTCCCGACCTTTGCTCGGTCCTACACCCGTTCTTTGGTTGATCACAGTTTTCTCTGTTAAAACCTATGGTCCTCTATTCCCACAGAGTTGCAGTCCTCTCTTCCTTCGGTTAACCACTGCCAGCTAGCTAATATACTGAGTTTCCTTTTTCTCTTGGTTATGACACCATCCCTTTATTTGGATCCCCAGCGGAATCCTGCCTATTCCCTTTGTTCTCACTTTCTTGGTTTTGACACCATTTCTCTTTGTTATCCCCAGTGGAGTTTCTTTCATTCTTGGTTATGACACCATTTCTTTCGCATCCCCAACGGATCTTCCTTTATCTTTTATTCTCTTGGTTTGGACACCATTTCTCTCTTACTCTCTTATCCTATTGGTTTGGACACCATTTCCCCTTCTTTCTTTTATTCTCTTGGTTTCGACACCATTCTCGCGCTTTATTCTCAATACAGTTACTATTTTTTTCCTTTACACTCTTTTCTTGGTTTTGACACCATTTCTTTGGAATCCTCAGTGGAATTTCCTTCATTCTTTTGCTCTTGGTTTTGACACCACTTTCTTTTCCTTTTCCTTTTCCGTTCAGTTCCCCGAACTACGGAAGCTCTGATTCTGCATTCTTTCGAATATATGACACGTAGGCATGAGATCGCAATGATCTCGGCGAGCACACTTCCACCCTTCTTTCCTTCTCCCTTTCTTCCTTCTTTTCTGTCCCCTGGTTCCATGAACTACGGCGCTCTGACTTCCTCATTGCACTATGAGGGTACGTAGGCACGAGGACCTTGTTCCTCCGCGAGCACTTTCTTTCTTTCATTTCTTTTTCCCTTTATCTCTCTCTTCTCTTTCTTTTAGCTAGAAGCCTTTAGATAGATAACCCATCCAAGCCCAAAAGCAAGCGAAATAGTTCCCGTCGAGTACGACAGATGCGTTAGGTGCTAGTACCTGCCTTTCGCATAACCGACCCCCCGTTCCCGTTTCTCTTCCTCTTGGGTTTTATCGATATTTTCCCTGTCCTATGGGACTAAATAAAGTTTGATGGCGACTCTGTTGTATCCTTGAGTGTGCGATTCACTCAGGTAGATTTCCAGCCATCTTCAGCTGGCGACTCTGCTGGGGACTGGTTGACCTACTGATGGTCCTTCCCTTGAGGGGTCTCGCCTAGTTTCATTTTCTTTTCTTGCATGTTTGGGTGTTTATCTTTCGCGCTTTACTAGCTTTATTTTACTTGCTTTAGTTTTATGTTTATTTATTGCATTTCTTTACTGCTTTGAATATTCATATGCTGCATATTCGGGATATATGCTATTTTCTCTGTTGTTGCCGGTTCGGTTGCTACTTGAGAGATAAGCCCATTACACAGGCTTGAGAGTACATATAGGATTAGAGTGGAAAGTAGTGTGGCCTACGTAGCATCTTGGTACGTATGGTTTACATGAAATCCACACCCAGACGAGGTTTTCTTGGGAGATGTTCTGATTTGCGCGTCTTGTGCATTTTGGGGTGTTAACCTAGAAAGCTGTCGACTCTGGTGACCATTCCCGAGGACTCAGTTATGGCACTCCTCCCAAGGAACGATAATGGCAGACCAGAAATGGCAAACCCATTACGCTTCCTTGATCCTAGGACCCAAAGCTGGGAACTTTCCATAGGATGACCTTTTTAGGGGAATCAGTGGACGACCTCTTTGTTTGGCGATAGTATTGTACCCCGAGGGATGAATGTACCTTTGCTTCTCAAATCGAGAATTCGAAACTGAGAATCCCGCTTTCTAGATCACACCTATGAGGGGATATTGGGTTTTTTTGCAGGAAACCAAGACTCTTCCAACCTTTGTTCTCTCATTGCTTCAGATCTCGCACCGACGCAACACTACCTTTGCAGATGTTCAGATTTGACTATGCAGACTATGCTGGCTTGTTGTTTCTGTAGTTGCATATCATCTCATCATGTCAAATTAATTTTTGCATAAGCATTTTAAAACTTTATTTATGCATAAATTGCATCCACTCATGCCTGCATATGCATATCCTTCATCCGGGAACCGTTGCTCATCCTTGTCCGCATTCCTTGTAGCAAGACGACGACTCGACATCGGTATTTTACTCGTTCAAACAAATCCAGAATCATGGCTGACTTTGAAGCTGAGAATGCTGCTTATAAGGAAACTCTGGCGCAATTCCAAGGTCGGATGGATCAGTTTCAGACGAACATGAATGTCATTATGGAGCTCCTTCGTGCTCAGAGGGATACTGCTGCTGCCACTATTGTTGTAACCACTACTGATGCAACTGTTGTCACTCCTGTTGTGATTGTTCCTCCTGTTGTTACGGCTACTCCTGCTGTTGTTGTTCCTTCTCCTTCTAGGGTTGAATTGTCAGTTGAGCCTGTGAATCAGCCTGCTGTTCAGCCTAGTTTGAATTAGATGCCTACTGGTTTCCCTTGGGGCATGCCTCCGAATTACACTCCGCAGGTTGCAAATAACGGTAGTGCCTTCATCCCATATCAGCCTTTTGTTGCACCCATGCCTAATGGGAATGCTGCCACCTATCCATGGGTCATGCCTACTCCAGTCCCGCCTCCAGTGGTGAATGATGATCCTGAGAATCTTCAGGCTCAAACTCATCAAACTGCCGGAATGGTCGACACTGAAACTCTTGATGACGAAGAGCATGTGTATAGGGGTCCTCCTATTTATGTTCCGATTTCATCTCAGGCTGCTCAAACTGCTGTTCAGAATTCTCATCCTGGGATGTTCTATCCTGGGGCATCTTCCTCAGCTGCTGGGGTACCTCCTCCAAATTATCTGTATGGTGTTCCGATGGGTCAGAATGTTGGTCAGATGGTTAATCCGGGTTTGGTGTATCCTTCTCAGTTTGCTACTCCACAAGTGAATGCTCCTGCCGCTTCTCAGCTGCCAAATTCTCAGATTCTTGTCAGGCCCACTAATTAGAATAGATCTGTTGACTACAAGTTGTTAGAAGACCGTATCAGAGCTATCGAAGGGTTTTCTGCTTTTGGCATGGAGTCAAAAGATTTGTGTTTGGTTCCGAATGTTGTGCTGCCGCAGAAATTCAAGATACCTGATTTGCCAAAGTACAAAGGCTTGAGCTGCCCGCATAGTCACATCACTATGTACTGCAGGAAGATGGCATCCCATATTGATAATGATGAATTGCTTGTTCATTGTTTTCAAGATAGTTTGTCTGGCGCTTCATTGGATGGGTACATGGGCTTGGAGCGCAGCAAAATCCATACTTGGAGAGATTTGTCTGAAGTGTTCGTGAGACAATACAAGTATAACCTTGATCTGGCGCCAACTAGATTGCAATTGCAGAATCAGTCTCAGCGCTCAGCTGAAACATTCAAGGAGTATGCACAAAGATGGCGTGAGATGGCATCTCGTGTACGACCTGCTCTCTCTGATAATGAGTTGGTTGACATCTTTATGGGTACATTGCAAGGATCTTACTATGAGAAAATGGTAGGTAGTTCTTCATCGAACTTTGCTGATGTGGTGACGATTGGTGAACGGATTGAGAATGGTTTGAAAACTGGAAAGATTCCTGGAGCTTCTTCCCAGCAGCCGGCCACTTGGAAGTCTTAGAACAGTCAGTCGAAGAAGAAGGAAGGTGAAGCCAATGCTGTGATAGCTCAAGTTTCTCCTCAGTATCAAGCTCTCATGGCTCCCTTGCCGTACTATCCATATCCGTACATTGCTGCTGCGCAGTATCAACAACCTCCATATCAGTATCATCCGCAACAACCAGTTCAGAATCAACAACAGAATCAACAGAAAAAAAATCAGCAAAATCAAAACCGTCAGAATAACAACAGTCAACGAAACCATAAGCATCTGAAGTTTGATAGAATTCCAGTGTCATACACGGAACTGTTTCCTTACTTGGTTCACCAAGGGACAATTATCCCCAAGCAGATTGCACCTGCGATTCCTCCATTTGGCCCTAAGCATAACCCAAATGCATCCTGTTCTTATCATGCTGGATACATATGACATGCAACAGAGGACTGCTTCGTTTTCAAAACCAAAGTTCAGGAACTCATTGATAAGAAGGTTCTGACTTTTGCTGAGGAAGGGCCTAACATTCAGAATAATCCGTTACCGGACCACGGTGGACCTACAGTTAACATGATTGGGGATAATTCAAGGGCTGAAATGATTATGGATGTCGATGAGGTAAAAGCTCCGATGGCTGCGGTTTTCAAGAAATTGAAAGAACACGGGATATTGAAAAGATTGCATGGTAAGTGTCAGATCTGTGACGATAATCCCAACTAGTGTCGAAGGCTGAAGGGTTGTGTCTAGATTCTTATGAACCGGGGCGAAGTGCAATTTGCCAGATCTAAACCTATTGAGGAAGTTGCTGCTATTGAGCCGTTTACCATCATCTATAGGAAGGTTCCTGTGGAATCCCCTAAACAGAAGAAGGTGCAACCCATCGTGGTTTGTCCGCCGAAGCCGTTTCCGTATCAGAATTCTAAGGAGGCACCGTGGAAGTATGGGTCTTCTATGTTTTCTGGAGGTCAAGAGATAAGGTTCGCCGAATCAGAGATCGTGAATGTTACAGCTGGTGGAGGTATGACTCGTAGTGGACGGGTGTTTTCTCCAAAGGTCACTACAAAACTCGTGCAAATTCCAATTGTTGTTTCTCCCAAGGATACACCTGCATTCGCAACCCCCGTGGTTCAACAAGGGGCATCCACTGCCATTCCAATACCGATTATCCCGTCTGAGGATGTTTCAAAGAGCAAGGAGACCCTTGATGATCAAGAGTTCCTTAAGCTGATCAGGAAAAGTGACTTTAAGATTGTGGATCAGCTGGGTCAGACTCCCTCGAGGATCTCAATTTTGTCCTTACTCATGAGTTTGCCTGCGCACAGATCAGCTTTGTTGAAAGTGTTGAACAGTGCCCATGTCATGCAAGATATATCTGTCATCAAATTCGATGATGTAGTGGCCAACATAACTGCAAGTCGGTATTTGGGTTTAAATGAATCAGAATTACCTCCTGAAGGAACTGCCCACAATAAAGCACTGCACATATCTGTAACCTGCACAAACATCCTATTATCTCGTGTTCTAGTGGATACTGGTTCTTCTCTCAATGTGATGCCTAAGGGCACGGTGAGTCAATTACCGGTGGAAGGAATTGAGATGAGACCAAGCGCTTTAGTTGTCAAAGCCTTTGACGGTTCTCGAAGACAGGTCATTGGAGAAGTGGACTTACCCATCAACATTGGGCCGCATCTGTTTACCATTACTTTCCAAGTGATGGATATCAATCCAGCGTACAGTTTCCTATTGGGTCGTCCATGGATCCACGCAGCAGGGGCAGTTACCTCCACTTTACATCAGAAGTTGAAATTCATGTTTGACGATCAGCTTGTGGTGAAGAGGATTTGATTGTAAGCGAGTTATCGTCTTTTCGATATGTCGAGACCGAAGAAGGCATAGCTGAGGTGCCGTTACAGTGTCTCAAGTTCGAAGGTGTCAGCTCTGCTTCAACTAGTCAAAGTAGATCACCACAATTGACTTTAGCGTCTATTAAGAGTGCTAAAGAGACCATCGATAGAGGTGCCTTGCCAGGATGGGGGCACGTGATTGATGTGGTTGAGAAGCATAATCATTTTGGAGTGGGTTATCATCTTGGTCGTCAATTTGGGTCTTCTGATCGGAAGCAATGCAACTTTGTCAGGTTCCATAGCGCGGGTTTCCAGTAAGGTGACATCGTGGCAGCGGCTGATGATGCTGGTCCTAGCAATCAGACTTCAAGATTTGTGCGCAAGTGTCCGCCGGGTTTCAAGCTCAATAATTAGACATCTACCGTGATTCCTTTGGTTTTCCCATATAACATGTAATGCATTTTGCTTTTTCATTCCCTCGTCCTCGCCCGAGACGAGTGGATAGCTTGTAAAGGGCCTCGCGCTTTTGCAATATTATGTGATCAATAAATGAAAGTTTTTGCATTCAAAATCATGCTCTATTTTTTTTCTTTATTTTACTTTTTCACAAAATAAATGGCAAGAGTTTCTTTTCTTTTTCACTTTTTAAATAGCTCATTCTAAACATATTCATAAACATGCAGAACTAATAAAAGCATTGATAACAACATGGCAAACATCCATTGTAATCTGGAATTCCAAGTAACCAAGCCGAAGAAGATGGTAAGGAAGATTGTGAATTACCGGCTGAACTGGCAAGGCTCCTTGAGCACGAGCGTAGAGAGATTTAGCCACACAAAGAGCCAGTAGAAGTTGTCAATCTTGGTACTGATGAGGTCAGAAGAGAAATCAAGGTTGGCGCATCCCTCGCAAAGCATGTACACTCCGAGTTGGTCAAGTTATTAAAAGAGTATGTTGATATCTTCGCCTGGTCCTATCAAGATATACATGGGTTAGATACCAACATCGTTGAACATCACTTGCCACTCAAGCCCGGATGTCCTCCTGTCAAGCAGAAGCTCAGAAGGACTAGACCCGACATGGCACTCAAAATCAGAGAAGAGGTAAAGAAGCTGCTTGACGCTGGGTTCCTAGCCACTTCTGAATATCCTGAATGGATTGCCAACATTGTCCCGGTTCCTAAGAAGGACGGCAAAGTCAGAATGTGTGTGGATTATCGAGATCTCAACAAAGTAAGCCTGAAGGATGACTTTCCTTTGCCTCATATTGATGTCTTGGTAGACAACACTGCGCAGTTCGCTGTCTTTTCCTTCATGGACGGTTTTTCAGGATATAATCAGATCAAGATGTCCCCAGATGATATGGAGAAGACTACTTTCATCACGCCATGGGGTACATATTGCTACAAAGTCATGCCATTCGGTCTAAAGAATGCAGGGGCAACATACCAGCGTGCCATGACAACCCTCTTTCATGATATGATTCATAAAGAGATTGAGGTTTACGTGGACAATATGATTGCCAAGTCCAGAACTAAAGATGATCATTTGGTTCATCTGAAGAAACTGTTTGACAGACTCCAGAAGTTTAGACTGCGGTTGAATCCTGCGAAGTGCACCTTCGGAGTCCGATCTGGTAAACTGTTGGGCTTTATTGTGAGTCAGAAGGGCATTGAAGTTGATCCTGATAAGGTTCGGGCAATTCAGAACATGCCGCCTCCCAAAATAGAAAAAGAAGTCCGTGGCTTTCTGGGCAGACTTAATTACATCTCAAGATTCATTTCTCATCTGACGGCTACCTGTGAACCAATGTTCAAATTACTAAGAAAAAATCAATCGGTTGAATGGAATAATGATTGTCAGGAAGCATTTGACAAAATAAAACAATACTTGCAAGAACCACCGATCTTAGTACCGCCGGTTCCTGGTAGGCCTTTAATCATGTATCTCACCGTTCTCGATGAATCAATGGGATGTGTATTGGGTCAACATGATGACACTGGCAGAAAAGAACATGCAATATACTATCTGAGCAAGAAGTTCACTGATTGTGAGACCAGATACTCAATCTTGGAGAAAACTTGTGCCCTGGTTTGGGCTGCTCGACACCTGCGACAATACATGATTTGCCATACTACTTTGTTGATATCCAAAATGGATCTGATAAAGTACATATTTGAAAAGCCTGCTGTCTCTAGAAGGATTGCTCGGTGGCAAATGCTGTTAGCTGAGTATGACATCCATCATGTTACCCAGAAAGCAATAAAAGGGAGCGTCTTGTCTGACTACCTTGCTCATCAACCTATAGAGGGTTATCAACAGATGAAGTTTGACTTTCCCGATGAGGATGTTTTATTTGTTAGAGATTATGAGACTCCAGATCCTGATATAGGACCCGAACCAGGGGCGCGATGGATGCTCGTGTTCGACGGTGCCTCCAATTCTAAAGGTCATGGAATCGGTGCTATCCTCATCTCTCCAACGGGTTTTCACCTTCCCTTCACTGGCAGATTGTGCTTTGCACGCACCAACAATATGACTGAATACGAAGCATGTATCTACGACATGAAGCGGTAATTGACATGAGAATCAAGATTCTTGAGGTCTACGGAGATTCTGCCTTGGTCATCGGTCAAGTCAGAGGGAATTTTGTGACTCGGGATTCCAAGCTGGTTCCGTACCAACAACACATAGCGAAGTTGATTCCTTACTTTGATGAGATCACTTTTCATCATATTCCCAGAGAGGAAAATCAACTAGCTGATGCTCTTGCCACTCTAGCATCCATGTTCAAGGTCAAGTGGAAGAATGAAGCTCCTCACATCCGCATTGATCACTTGAAAGAACCAGCACACTGTTTAGCAATCAAGAATGAGTTTGACGACAAGCCTTGGTTCTACGACATCAAAAGATATTTGGAAAAACAGGAATATCTCGAGGGTATCACTATCACTGACAAGAAGGCTCTTAGACAGCTTTGCGCCAAATTTTTCTTAAGTGGTGGTATATTATACAAGAGGAATTATGATTCTGTGTTGCTCAGATGCGTGGATAGACACGAAGCACCACATGATCATAAGGTCCATACATGAGGGCTGCGAGGGTGTACATGCTAAAGGTCCTGCTATGGCTAAGAAGATCCTTCGGGCCGGGTATTACTGGACAACGATGGAGGTAGATTGTTACAACTTTGCCAAAAGATGTCACAAATGCCAAATCTACGGACTTCACCTTGGCCATTTTCCATGTGGGGTATAGATATGATTGGAATGATCGAGCCGAAGGCTTCCAACGGTCATCGATTTATTCTAGTTGTTATCGACTACTTCACCAAGTGGGTTGAAGCTGCTTCCTACGCGAACGTTACACGACAAGTGGTTGCTAGATTTATCAAGAAAGAGATAATCTGTCGCTATGGCATTCCTAGCAGCATTATCACGGACAATGTAAGCAACCTGAACAACAACATGATGAAGGAGTTGTGTCAAGAATTTAAGATCGAGCACCATAACTCTTCACCATATCGGCCCAAGATGAATGGCGCCGTTGAAGCAGCAAACAAAAACATCAAGAGGATTGTCCAGAAAATGGTCAAGAATTACAAGGATTGGCATGAAATGCTTCCCTTTGCACTGCATGGTTACAGAACTTCAGTTCGTACTTCTACTGGGGCAACTCCGTACTCACTTGTGTATGGTATGGAGGTTGTTCTACCCATCGAAGTCAAAATTCCTTCGCTCAGAGTCATCATGGAAGCAGGTCTTGATGAAGCCGAATGGGTTCAATCCAGATACGACCAGCTGAATCTCATTGAAGAAAAGCGCCTTGCAGCCATTTGTCATGGTCAATTGTATCAGAGACGCCTCAAACGAGCTTTTGACAAGAAAGTTCTTCCTCGAATGTTCTGCGAAGGCGAACTCGTGCTCAAGAGATATTCACCTGTTCACTCGGATCCACGAGGCAAGTGGACTCCTAACCACGAAGGACCCTTTAAAAAAATATTATGCCTGAAAAAAATGGATAAGAGTCTGCTAGATTGACATCCGCAAGGACAATCTAGGCAAAAATGGGCGTCCCGATGGACCAAAAAAAGAAATGTCCATGCAAAAGTTAGGGACAATGGAAAAAAAAACCAATAATAGCCCGCTAAGTTGAAAACTCGAAAGGGCGACTTAGGCAAAAATGGGCATCCCGGTGGACGAAAAAAAATGTGAAAACATGTCCAGGCAAAAATTAGGGATAAAGGCATTGACTGTGAACACATGAGCCTCTTTTCCTCATGGCTAGACCTCAGACGGTAACAGAGCAGTCCAATCATCATCAACTGGTGCAAGGCATTGGAACCTATACTTACAGTGGATGATGGCCAATGTTGTAATCAATGCAAAGCATGATTTCCCTTTGCCATTTACATTTGTTTTTCAATTTTATTGCAAATTTTCTCATCAAGGATTTTGCATCCTTGTACACACCTTATGTACAAAAATTTCACATTCAATAAAATGCATTCTTTGTTATCTCAATTTATTTTCATTCTAGTATTTTGTTTGCAAAATAAACAGTTATTTGTGATCACATAATACTAAAAAATGTTGAAAACAGTAAAAAGCTAAATCAATCGAGAAAGCAATATGCATTGCATGTGTTACTGGTAACTCATGCAGGGTGATGGGTAATATCTATTGGTAAGCCTAACGCCTGGCCGGCAATGTTTTGATTCAGTGAAGAAGTTGTTGTCTCCTCAGCAATTCCTCAGCAGAGTCATCATTCTCTCCAAAAGATTGCCAAGGTGTTCCCCAACAAAGACATCTATGTTCACTTTTCCCCAGAAAGGGTTGTACATCGCCTCCAATGATTAGGGACTATCTGTCACCAACAGCAGTGGTTTCTCCTCAGCTAAGTCGATATGATTCAGGATTCTCTTTTCCCCACGCAGATCCAGTCTTGGTAGGAAGAATTGACTTGGTTTTTTCATCCCCGACAGGGACAGCCATGGTGATTTAGAAACCTGAGATGTTCTCAGTTTCTTTCCCCGGCGGAGTCATCGTCCTTTGTGAACTGTTGTCTCCAACAGAGATTGTCTTCATCTACGGTTTCTCTCATAGACCGAGGATGTCGAAGTCGTTTTGCTACGATTTCTGCCTGATCGCTTCTCACTGTGCCTCGTCTTGAGCCTTTGCATTGCATGATATCATGCATCATGTAGAAACGCATACATAGTATATGCATTGATCATACTCCCTCTCTTTTTGCCTGACTTATCTCCCAGCAGATTTTCAGCAAGCTTTGCACTTTTCAACCTTCAAACACTTTCAACTCTTCCTTTGTCGCCATCGGCCAAATTCTCGAGCTACTCTTTTATTTAATCCCCTTTTACCTCGAATCATCGAAAAGCTGGCGCAATTCGTACATTCAGGTCCAAGAGGATTAAATAGGGGCAGCTGTCGTAACCCGAAATTTGACCTCCCTCTTTTTCCTTTTGCATAAGCATAAGCATTCACATCGCTAGCACACGCATTCACACTTTTCTTCGTGTGTTTCTTGTTGCAGGATATTCAGGTTTTTCAAGCCCGATTAATCATATCCTCATGAGGTCATCTCATCATCAAAACAAGCTCAAAATAAGGATTTCCATGCCTATTTATCAAAACAAGAGGTGGAAAATCGAAGCTGGGACCACAGCATCATTTTTCAAGCAAAATGGGCAAAATTTGGCCTGAGTAACCGGTTAACACCATTTCTTTGTAATTCTGTTAACCGGTTAACATAGGCAGATTTTGTGATTTCTGCTGCATTTTGAGACAGCAGCCATGCACTCTCTTTGGGCTTTCGTTCTACTTGATTCTAGCAGTGTGTGGAACATTCTAGACATCTCTAGATATTTCAACACTATTCATTTCAATCCAAGTACATTTATTCCAATGCATCACTCTAATTTAAGTGCACCATGTTACTTAATTTACCAACATGTCAACCTTTTGATTTTGAAACTCACATGGGGATTGTTACCGAGTTGGTTCTAACTAACCGAGTTAACCGCCTTGACTCGGTGAGTCAAGTCTAACTAACTCCTAGCCTAGTTCCAAACCCAAAGCTAATCCCAAACCAAATTCCAAACCATCTCACACTCCAAACCTAAAATTTATATAAACTCACCTTCACTCATTTTCAAGGACCTTCAACCATTTGCTCCATTTCACTCTCAATTCTCCCACATTCTCTCTGAATTTCTCTACTACATCTTCATCTTCATCTCAATTCTCTCCCAAAAACCTCACCAAAAGCTCATTTCTACTTTGAAGGATAATCACTTTTACACCAAAAGTGATTATTTCTTGAGCTCAACCTTCATCGTTCTTGCCATTACACTTGGATTTCTAGAGTTATTTCAGCTTTTGGATTGATCTTGAGTAGTTGCTGCAACTTCTAACGGTTCGAATTCGCATTTTGGAGCTTTATCGCATTTTGTTGATTTCGATACGGTTCGTCTCCGAAATGAAGATTCCTCTGGTTTTCTTTGATTTTCTGCATCAATAATCCTTTGCAACATTTACCAAGCCAAATCTCCGGCTTGTAGGTTGGTAGATCTAACTAATTTTACCGTTTCGCGCATTTTCGTATCGCTCGCAATGTAGTCGATAATTGTTGTGTGTGATTTGGTTTTGCATTTTTTTGATCCATGATTCAATTGAATTAGTTGATTCTATCTCTTTTTATTTGTTGTTTTCAAGTTCAATTTTCGTGCACAATCTCAGTTCCAAACATGTGATAGGTTGCATAAGTGATTATGTGTTGAAAACTACTTTTGAAAACTGTTTTTTCTGTTTTTTTTTTCACAACTGATCAGTGTTAACTGGTTAACATATGGTGAGTAACCGGTTACTCAGTTCAATTTTCACCAAAAACGCCAATTTTCAAGCAAGTAACCGGTTAACGCATGGTGAGTAACCGGTTAACACTGAACAGAATTGCCATTTTCTTGCATTTTCAAGTGTGTTTGCCATGCTTTCTCCATCTTAATTTCCATTGATCATTATGCTTGATTTTATGGATGTTCTAAATGACATTTCACTCCTGGTTGAAGCATGTTTACGAACTTTTGATGCACATTTTCGATTATTCATTTGCTCCATGCTCTTAGCACTGTATGAACATGATCTGTCTTGCACTATCTTTGTTCACATGATACATGATTTTTGTGTGACACTTTGATGATCATTTGGCACTGTTTTACACTTTCCATTTCAGTTTGCATTAAGTTTATTTTTCATGGATAAACTTCATCTTGTATAATCAATAATTCACTCCTTTTTGCTTTAATGACTTTTCATTCTATTTGGAATGTTGTTAGCATGTTTATCCCTTGATTAATTGATCGAAACTTTGTTTCGATTAGTCGATCTTCCCTTTTCCTCTCTTTAGGCCTCCTTTAGAGCTTTTTTCCCTCATCCCCCCCCCCCCCCCCCGTGGAGTTGGAGTTTCGCGTTGCGCCTTGCATCGGAGCACTGTGCAAATTGACGTTGTTACGCTGTCCGTTTCTCTACGCAGGAGCATTGTACAACATTGGAGCGGTCGCGCTGTCCGTTTCACTTTCCACACTATATTTTGGGTGCTAGAGAAGGAGTGAGGATGGAGTCTTTCCAACCTCATTCTGGCTATTTCTTTGGTAAGGGCGTCTTGTCCTCTCCTCGAGAATAGTCACCTCTATCCTCCATCTATAGTGTTTCTCATTCTCTTGTCGAGTCGATCCTTAGTCACTCTTCTCCCTTTGCGATCCTTGATCGCTCATATCTCTTTCAATCTCTCCTTTTGATCAATCACCATCCTTCTTGGTTGAGATCATTATTCTTGCGCTAGCAATCGCTCTTTGTTCCATCACTCCTTTCTTCTTGTAATCAATCATTGCTCTTGATTCCCCAGAAGAGTCTCAATTCTCTTTATTTGGTCTAACACAGTTTTCCTTCTACGACCATTCTTCCCCAGTTTTGCAACCTTTTCTTTGGTGCCTCTCCCTTTGATTGGTTAACCACTGCCTGTTAGTTAAAACACCAATGCTTGCTACCTCTTCTCAGTTAATCACAGTCCGTCTGTTAATCACTGAGCTTCCGTTGGGTTAATCACCTCTTCTTGGTTAATCACCCGTCTCTTCAGTTAACCACAGTCCGTCTGTTAAAATACTGAACCCTATTGAGTTAATCACCTTCTTTTGGTTAATCACTCACTTTCCTCTTCAGTCAATCACAGTCCGTCTGTTAAAACACCGAATTCCCCGCAGTTGGCAACCTCCTCTTGGTTCGAATTCTTGCACCCTTGGGTTAGTAACCATTTCTTTGGTTCAAATACCCTTTCTTTAGTTGAGTATTGTTTGTTCAGTCAGTTTATCGAGCCCTTTGGGTCACGACCTTCGCTCGGTCCTACACCCGTTCTTTGCTTGATCACAGTTTTCTCTGTTAAAACCTATGCTCCTCTATTCCTACAGAGTTGCAGTCCTCTCTTCCTTCGGTTAACCACTGCCAGCCAGCTAATATACCGAGATTCCTTTTTCTCTTGGTTATGACACCATCCCTTTGTTTGGATCCCCAGCAGAATCCTGCCTATTCCCTTTGTTCTCACTTTCTTGGTTTTGACACCATTTCTCTTTGTTATCCTCAGTGGAGTTTCTTTCATTCTTGGTTATGACACCATTTCTTTTGCATCCCCAGCGGATCTTTCTTTATCTTTTATTCTCTTGGTTTGGACACAATTTCTCTCTTACTCTCTTATCCTATTGGTTTGGACACCATTTCCCCTTCTTTCTTTTATTCTCTTGGTTTTGACACCATTCTCGCGCTTCATTCTCAATACAATTACTATTTTTTTTCCTTTACACTCTTTTCTTGGTTTTGACACCATTTCTTTGGAATCCTCGATGGAATTTCCTTCTTTCTTTTGCTCTTGGTTTTGACATCACTTTCTTTTCCTTTTCCTTTACCGTTCAGTTCCCCGAACTACGAAAGCTTTGATTCTACATTCTTTCGAATGTATGATACGTAGGCATGAGATCGCAATGATCTCGGCGAGCACACTTCCACCCTTCTTTCCTTCTCCCTTTCTTCCTTCTTTTCTGTCCCCTGGTTCCATTAACTACGGCGCTCTGACTTCCTCATTGCACTATGAGGGTACGTAGGCACGAGGACCTTGTTCCTCCGCGAGCACTTTCATTCTTTCATTTCTTTTTCCCCTTCTCTCTCTTTTCTCTTTCTTTTAGCTAGAAGCCTTTAGATAGATAACTCATCCAAGCCCAGAAGCAAGCGAAATGGTTCCCGTCGAGTACGACGGATGCGTTAGGTGCTGGTACCTTTCTTTCGCATAACCGACCCCCCGTTCCCGTTTCTCTTCCCTTTGGGTTTTATCGATATTTTCCCTGTCCTTTGGGACTAAATAAAGTTCGATGGTGACTCTGTTGTATCCTTGAGTGTGCGATTCACTCAGGTAGATTTCCAGCCATCTTCAGCTACAGTAGAAACATGGTAAGGGGATGATACAGTAAGGCACAGAACGAGACAAACAAATAAATGTGTGCCCCTCGGCACCAATATTGTGCCATTCGGCACACCCTTCCTAAACATGCCGCTCAGCACAGCAACTGTGCCCCTCGGCACAACGTGGTTTTCCAACTTCTACACACAGACTTCATCCAGTCTGTCACCAACACTAGTCCAGAATTTCTCCGGTTCTTAATTTCTCATTCGATTAACAATCTCAAACCAACACAACATATAATCACAGCAACATAACAACTATGCCAACATCAACATAGGATAATTTTCCAACAACAGATTCATTAACAGTAAAATAATTTCAGCAATTTCAGAAGCAACCACAACAAATATACACGCACCACAACAATTTTACACAACCCAATTCCCACATACTATTCATCATAATTCCCATTATAGAGTCAGAACCCCACCCTTACCTTGGATTGGAGACTGATCTATCCCACCGATTAGTCTCTTGCCCTAGCTTCCAACCTTTTGCCTCTTTTCCCTTCTCTGCAACTTCTCACGATCAATAAAAATCCTCCAAGACTTTTTCTTCTCTTCCTAATTAACCTAACCCTTATTAAACTTAACCTTATAACTTTATTAATCTTATTGGGGTTAACTTTCACACCCCTACTCTTACTACATACAACCATAGAAATAAGCCCAACACACAATCTTATCACCATTCTAATATTATTACTAATATTAATCAACCAATTAACCAACTAATAACAACATAGCAACTTATCACCACATCCTCAAATGCACCCCATAATTCCACGAAAATTCACAAATAATTTATAAATAATTAATTATAATTTCAGGGTGTTACAACTCTCCCCTACTTAGAATATTTTCGTCCTCGAAAATCTACTCGATACTACCACTCTTACGCGAATTCTGCATCTAACTCTTTGATCCACAAGTCACATTTGGCAACACTTCGACCACTACTTTCCCGACATAACAATAACTCAACACGATTTAAATCAAATACACACATGTTAATCATTCATCACCCTCGCGACATAATCGTTAATAACTTATCAACCACTTCAACAATATTTTGACATATCAACATTTTAAGTAGTGACACACTTATACTTGGATATACAACATCACATTATCATCTTAACAACATTTTCAACACCAAAACACATACACAATTTCATTCCCATATATATATATATATGTGTCAATTATCAACAAAATATCAACAACTCTATTCATATCGTCGTATTGTCCTTATAGTGACATCAACATAGCCAACATAATCAACTTCGTCATATTATGGAGTATTACTCACCCTTATATCAACAATCCACCCAGTCAAACATGTAGATCAAGACTTATCATTCCCTTAGGCTTCTGATATTTAGTCCTTCACTTCTAACGAGTCGTACACGCATAACAAATGCGCCACATCACGCTTCAGCTGCGCAACTCTGATCATCCATCTTAAGTCACCGTCCTTATTACAATTTCCGTCAACTATATGGTTTACAAGTTTCAATCTAGTTTCGGACTTTCTTTAACATCCACATAAAATCGGCGTTCACTTGATATTCTCAATCTTTCACCTTGCGACGTTAGCTCGCATATAAACCCGCTACTCCAAATTGTTCAGTACGTCTCAACTCTTTCCTAGCCACTCCTCTATTAATCCACACCAACTGGTGAGCGACTATCCTCATGATATAACATCAATCAATTTACACACTATTAAGATAGCAAGACAAGTCTATACCATCCAACACGATCTCGTCTACTATCAACAAGAGATTAAGGATGATTAGTTCCTCGATTTGTCAATAGATAGCCGACAACCATAATGGAGTATAAACCCTCGTTACCAAACTATAATAGTGTTCCTTTAGAACTTGTACACAAGTCACCTAAAGCACCATAATCCAATAATTTCCAATGAGGTTTACCAATACACCCATAATTTCCCTCTCATTCGATCTTGTCAATGAGACACCAACGCCCAACACATTACACGGTCCATGTTACACTCACTTAGCCTCACACGAAGGTTAAGTATTCTCTGACTCAAGAATTACTACTGTACCAGTACATTACACGTCGTCTCGTTCCAATTAAAATCTCAACAATGCCGTTCCACACCGCTTTGGTGATAGAACCTCTCCAATTCTTCTTTTACACATGCCATTACCTTGGCATCATAAACACGACTCTAATTCCTCTTAAAAGCATCTTCCTTAAAAAGGACATTCTAATCGTTGTTAATCATCATAAGCTGCATCTATATGTGCTTCGCCAATACTTTCACATCCTTTTTAATGTTGAACATCTCATTTCTCCACTTATTTGCCAACAACATATTACGCTTGACCTTGTCTCAAACAACTGTGATAACAACCATTTATGCCCAAAAAGCCTCTAGTTTCGTAACCGACTTTAGAGTCCCTTCATATAGGAATGCATCTACCATATTTGAAAACACTTTCATAGGATAGAATGTATTTTTATTTCCTCATAGGTTCAAACGGAACATCAATCCGATACTCGGAACACAAGATATGAATTTTTAAAGTTATCCAAAAATGCGAACACCGACGTCATGCAACGACATACTTATACACGCCTTACGATAACATCGGAACATAATTTCTTCGTACCAGTACCAACAGTTATCATTCTTGAAATCGTACTCATCTTCTCGTATTTTCGACTATGACTCACGATTCAAACATTCCAACAACTTTTACAACTTTTTTTTTTCAATCACTCGCAAGGATCCCATGACACGGTCTACAGCAATCTGTTACTCCATCACTGTTCAAACATCGACATCTTACGCAAGGGCTACTCAAACCGACAACTTCACAGTCCACCAGCAATGCTGAAACATTGCAACTTTCTAAATTCCATCTTCTAAAAATTATCCTTGTTACTTAACAATCGCCTTCAGAAACATCAGGGATTTTCTCTCTGCTCGTATATCAACAACCGTTACATTGCTCCTCATCCTTCGAGAAGTAAACATCAACAACTTCTAATCATCTTTTCTTAAGACGCTCCAACTTGATTAACAACAAAATCTTGAATCCATGTCTCCTCCGGATTTGGGAAACAACATACTTCAACAATACTTGCACTGTCGCCATCAGCAGCATACCGATCCAACATCTTACAACTGAAACACATTCGAAAAGAAAATCTTCTTCCCCACTTATCCTCAAACTTACTCTTGCATACCATTAATTAGGAAAACAAACAAGTACCGATAGTGTTCCACACACTTGTCGCGTACTAAGGGATAAACAATATTAGACAACTTGGTCGGACAGACCGACCTGCTCTGCTACCACTAATGTAACACCCCATTTCTACCCGGCAGATAATTATAAAATCAGAGTTTCAAAATTTCAACATACAAATGAGATGCTACACTTTCAACTTAAAAACGACTTCATATTATCGCATGTTAATCAGATACATAACACTTTAACTCGGATGAACTGATAACAACAAAATTAGTCTTTAAAATAAAACAACTTTTATTAACTAAACAACGGAATCATACTTTTTAACTCAAATGACATAACATCTTTTGTTCATCTGAAAACAGCTTCAAAACGACAAGTACTTAATGGAATCAACTCAAAATTCAGCAACGGAAATAAAATCAACAATAAAGCAACAAGCGTTCATCCCCCCGAGTGTTACGTATCAGAGCAACGACACGGACTCGAACTAATGAAGGTAGACGGTCTTCATTCTGGATTACCTGTAAGTTACCCACATTTCGAGGCAACATTTTCAAGCAGAAGGGGTGAGATATCAAACAATATAATCGGATGTATGATAAATACTATATTTGAATCAGTTCATGCAAAATCACCACTTCACAACTTTTAAACAACGTTTATCACAACAAGACCATCAACACGACATGACAACTATTTCATCATCACAACAACTCAAGATGCAACCAGAAATGCGACTCGTTACGATGCATATGCATGTGGTACCAATAGGGCAAAACCCTCAACTTAATAATTGCCAATTAATAGAGGCATAACAAGGCATAAGCCTTCAACTTTCAACTTTTTCCAATCCAGGCCAACTTACAGAGCATAAGCTCCCAACTTAATATTTGCCAATCCAGGCCAACTTTGATGCTATGTATGCGATAACATTGTGAATGCAACAACAACTACAACATCAACCATTCAACAACAACACAACAATAACAACACAACAACGACAATACAACAACAACAACACAACAACGATAATACAACAACAACAACATACAATCAACAACTCAACAGCGACTCAACAACATTTCAACACTGGCCATAAGCCAATAACTTTGTCTTGCTAATAAATAGAGGCATTTCAACAACAACATATCAACAATTCAACTTTGGCAATAAGCCTACGACTTGACATTTGCCAATAATTAGAGGCAACATAACAACAACAACAAATATTAACAACAACATAACAACCACAATTCAACAGCAACTCAACAACGATTCAACACTGGCATAAGCCTACAACTCATCTGCCAAGAATTAGAGGCATTTCAACAAAATTCAACACCACCTGCAAATTCACATATTACCGCAAAGTATACAATACATCGTATCAACCAAAATATACTACAAACGTTCCGTGTAATTATTCGGACAATTCTACTAAATCTGGCTAATTAATTTTCTGCTACCATTATTAATATTTTCTGCTCTGTACTATTATTATCAATCTAGACTATCACTAATAATACTACTAATTAATTCTCTGCTAAATTGATGAAGCTACTATTTTTATGCCACTAATTTATCTCTACTGTTACTATATATTAGTTCCTAGTATTCCTGTTATTTACTACTGGCTCTGCAACTAAAAACCATCCCTGCTAAATATATATATTGACTCTGTGATTTATTAAATCTCTGCTATTTATTAACTCTACTATTTTTAATAACTCTAATAGACATATATACTGTAATCCAATTGGACTAATTAATTAAATTGAACTCTTCTATTTCATTGGTTATACTACTCTTGAAAACTCTACTAAATAAATACTGAGTCTGTAATTTATTTGTACTAACTCCTAAAGATGGTCATACTTAATAATAAATTATTATTATTATTGTATACTAATGAAATTATTAAATGTTAGTTATACTAATAAAATTATACATTAGTACAATTAGAAACGTAGCTAACGAAAGCTACAGTAGACCACATCTAATTTCTAAGCACATTCATAGCTCAACATGGTGTCTATAATGCTTATAACTCCACTGTATAACCACTTAGTTATTCTTTCAAAACATGGCGCTACAGTGCATATGCCAAAATCATTATATAATAGTTTGGTGCATATAATAATTGTTACAGCAATTTGTTATATATTAAATGATTACATCCATGAAAAAGTGTCGCTACAGTAGAAACATGGTAAGGGGATGATACACTAAGGCACAGAACGAGACAAACAAACAGAAGTGTGCCCCTCTGCACCAATATTGTGCCACTCGGCACACCCTTCCTAAAGATGCCGCTCGGCACAGCACCTGTGCCCCTCGGCACAACGTGTTTTTCCAACTTTTACACACAGACTTCATCCAGTCTGTCACCAACGCTAGTCCAGAATTTCTCCGGTTCTTAATTTCTCATTCGATTAACAATCTCAAACCAACACAACATATAATCACAGCAACATAACAACTATGCCAACATCAACATAGGATAATTTTCCAACAACAGATTCATTAACAGTAAAATAATTTCAGCAATTTCAGAAGCAACCACAACAAATATACACGCACCACAACAATTTTACACAACCCAATTCCCACATACTATTCATCATAATTCCCATTATAGAGTCAAAACCCCACCCTTACCTTGGATTGGAGACTGCTCTATTCCACCGATTAGTCTCTTGCCCTAGCTTCCAACCTTTTGCCTCTTTTCCCTTCTCTGCAACTTCTCACGATCAATAAAAATCCTCCAAGACTTTTTCTTCTCTTCCTAATTAACCTAACCCTTATTAAACTTAACCTTATAACTTTATTAATCTTATTGGGGTTAACTTTCACACCCCTACTCTTACTACATACAACCATAGAAATAAGCCCAACACACAATCTTATCACCATTCTAATATTATTACTAATATTAATCAACCAATTAACCAACTAATAACAACATAGCAACTTATCACCACATCCTCAAATGCACCCCATAATTCCACGAAAATTCACAAATAATTTATAAATAATTAATTATAATTTCAGGGTGTTACAACTCTCCCCTACTTAGAATATTTTCGTCCTCGAAAATCTACTCGATACTACCACTCTTACGCGAATTCTGCATCTAACTCTTTGATCCACAAGTCACATTTGGCAACACTTCGACCACTACTTTCCCGACATAACAATAACTCAACACGATTTAAATCAAATACACACATGCTAATCATTCATCACCCTCGCGACATAATCGTTAATAACTTATCAACCACTTCAACAATATTTTGACATATCAACATTTTAAGTAGTGACACACTTATACTTGGATATACAACATCACTTTATCATCTTAACAACATTTTCAACACCAAAACACATACACAATTTCATTCCCATATATATATATATGTGTCAATTATCAACAAAATATCAACAACTCTATTCATATCGTCGTATTGTCCTTATAGTGACATCAACATAGCCAACATAATTAACTTCGTCATATTATGGAGTATTACTCACCCTTATATCAACAATCCACCCAGTCAAACATGTAGATCAAGACTTATCATTCCCTTAGGCTTCTGATATTTAGTCCTTCACTTCTAACGAGTCGTACACGCATAACAAATGTGCCACATCACGCTTCAATTGCGCAACTCTGATCATCCATCTTAAGTCACCGTCCTTATTACAATTTCCGTCAACTATATGGTTTACAAGTTTCAATCTAGTTTCGGACTTTCTTTAACATCCACCATAAAATCGGCGTTCACTTGATATTCTCAATCTTTCACCTTGCGACCTTAGCTCGCATATAAACCCGCTACTCCAAATTGTTCAGTACGTCTCAACTCTTTCCTAGCCACTCCTCTATTAATCCACACCATCTGGTGAACGACTATCCTCGTGATATAACATCAATCAATTTACACACTATTAAGATAGCAAGACAAGTCTATACCATCCAACACGATCTTGTCTACTATCAACAAGAGATTAAGGATGATTAGTTCCTCGATTTGTCAATAGATAGCCGACAACCATAATGGAGTATAAACCCTCGTTACCAAACTATAATAGTGTTCCTTTAGAACTTGTACACAAGTCACCTAAAGCACCATAATCCAATAATTTCCAATGAGGTTTACCAATACACCCATAATTTCCCTCTCATTCGATCTTGTCAATGAGACACCAACGCCCAACACATTACACGGCCCACGTTACACTCACTTAGCCTCACACGAAGGTTAAGTATTCTCTGACTCAAGAATTACTACTATACCAGTACATTACACGTCGTCTCGTTCCAATTAAAATCTCAACAATGCCGTTCCACACCGCTTTGGTGATAGAACCTCTCCAATTCTTCTTTTACACATGCCACTACCTTGGCATCATAAACACGACTCTAATTCCTCTTAAAAGCATCTTCCTTAAAAAGGACATTCTAATCGTTGTTAATCATCATAAGCTGCATCTATATGTGTTTCGCCAATACTTTCACATCCTTTTTAATGTTGAACATCTCATTTCTCCACTTATTTGCCAACAACATATTACGCTTGACCTTGTCTCAAACAACTGTGATAACAACCATTTATGCCCAAAAAGCCTTTAGTTTCGTAACCGACTTTAGAGTCCCTTCATATAGGAATGCATCTACCATATTTGAAAACACTTTCATAGGATAGAATATATTTTTATTTCCTCATAGGTTCAAACGGAACATCAATCCGATACTCGGAACACAAGATATGAATTTTTTAAGTTATCCAAAAATGCGAACACCGACGTCATGCAACGACATACTTATACACGCCTTACGATAACATCGGAACAAAATTTCTTCGTACCAGTTCCAACACTTATCATTCTTGAAATCGTACTCATCTTCTCGCATTTTCGACTATGACTCACGATTCAAACATTCCAACAACTTTTACAACTTTTTTTTTTCAATCACTCGCAAGGATCCCATGACACGGTCTACAGCAATCTGTTACTCCATCACTATTCAAACATCGACATCTTACGCAAGGGCTACTCAAACCGACAACTTCACAGTCCACCAGCAACGCTGAAACATTGCAACTTTCTAAATTCCATCTTCTAAAAATTATCCATGTTACTTAACAATCGCCTTCAGAAACATCAGGGATTTTCTCTCTGCTCGTATATCAACAACCGTTACATTGCTCCTCATCCTTCGAGAAGTAAACATCAACAACTTCTAATCATCTTTTCTCAAGACGCTCCAACTTGATTAACAACAAAATCTTGAATCCATGTCTCCTCCGGATTCGGGAAACAACATACTTCAACAATACTTGCACTGTCGCCATCAGCAGCATACCGAGCCAACATCTTACAACTGAAACACATTCGAAAAGAAAATCTTCTTCCTCACTTATCTTCAAACTTACTCTTGCATACTATTTATTATGAAAACAAACAAGTACCGATAGTGTTCCACACACTTATCGCGTACTAAGGGATAAACAACATTAGACAACTTGGTCGGACAGACCGACCTGCTCTGATACCACTAATGTAACACCCCATTTCTACCCGGCAGATAATTATAAAATCAGAGTTTCAAAATTTCAACATACAAATGAGATGCTACACTTTCAACTTAAAAACGACTTCATATTATCGCATGTTAATCAGATACATAACACTTTAACTTGGATGAACCGATAACAACAAAATTAGTCTTTAAAATAAAATAACTTTTATTAACTAAACAACGGAATCATACTTTTTAACTCAAATGACATAACATCTTTTGTTCATCTGAAAACAGCTTCAAAACGACAAGTACTTAATAGAATCAACTCAAAATTCAGCAACGAAAATAAAATCAATAATAAAGCAACGAGCGTTCATCCCCCCGAGTGTTACGTATCAGAGCAACGACACCGACTCGAACTAATGAAGGTAGACGGTTTTCATTCTGGATTACCTGCAAGTTACCCACATTTCGAGGCAACATTTTCAAGCAGAAGGGGTGAGATATCAAACAATATAATCGGATGTATGATAAATACTATATTTGAATCAATTCATGCAAAATCACCACTTCACAACTTTTAAACAACGTTTATCACAACAAGACCATCAACACGACATAACAACTATTTCATCATCACAACAACTCAAGATGCAACCAGAAATGCGACTCGTTACGATGCATATGCATGTGGTACCAATAGGGTAAAACCCTCAACTTAATAATTGCCAATTAATAGAGGCATAACAAGGCATAAGCCTTCAACTTTCAACTTTTTCCAATCTAGGCCAACTTACAGAGCATAAGCTCCCAACTTAATATTTGCCAATCCAGGCCAACTTTAATGCTATGTATGCGACAACATTGTGAATGCAACAACAACTACAACATCAACCATTCAACAACAACACAACAATAACAACACAACAACGACAATACAACAACAACAACAACACAACAACGATAATACAACAACAACAGTATACAATCAACAACTCAATAGCGACTCAACAACATTTCAACACTGGCCATAAGCCATAACTTTGTCTTGCCAATAAATAGAGGCATTTCAACAACAACATATCAACAATTCAACTTTGGCAATAAGCCTACGACTTGACATTTGCCAATAATTAGAGGCAACATAACAACAACAACAAATATTAACAACAACATAACAACCACAATTCAACAGCAACTCAACAACGATTCAACACTGGCATAAGCCTACAACTCATCTGCCAAGAATTAGAGGCATTTCAACAAAATTCAACACCACCTGCAAATTCACATATTACCGCAAAGTATACAATACATCGTATCAACCAAAATATACTACAAACGTTCCGTGTAATTATTCGGACAATTCTACTAAATCTGGCTAATTAATTTTCTGCTACCATTATTAATATTTTCTGCTCTGTACTATTATTATCAATCTAGACTATCACTAATAATACTACTAATTAATTCTCTGCTAAATTGATGAAGCTACTATTTTTATGCCACTAATTTATCTCTACTGTTACTATATATTAGTTCCTAGTATTCCTGTTATTTACTACTGGCTCTGCAACTAAAAACCATCCCTGCTAAATATATATATTGACTATGTGATTTATTAAATCTCTGCTATTTATTAACTCTGCTATTTTAATGATTCTGCTATTTTTAATAACTCTAATAGACATATATACTGTAATCCAATTGGACTAATTAATTAAATTGAACTCTTCTATTTCATTGGTTATACTACTCTTGAAAACTCTACTAAATAAATACTGAGTCTGTAATTTATTTGTACTAACTCCTAAAGATGGTCATACTTAATAATAAATTATTATTATTATTGTATACTAATGAAATTATTAAATGTTAGTTATACTAATAAAATTATACATTAGTACAATTAGAAACGTAGCTAACGAAAGCTACAGTAGACCACATCTAATTTCTAAGCACATTCATAGCTCAACATGGTGTCTATAATGCATATAACTCCACTGTATAACCACTTAGTTATTCTTTCAAAACATGGCGCTACAGTGCATATGCCAAAATCATTATATAATAGTTTGGTGCATATAATAATTGTTCATCAATTTGTTATATATTAAATGATTACATCCATGAAAAAGTGTTGCTACAGTAGAAACATGGTAAGGGGATGATACAGTAAGGCACAGAACGAGACAAACAAACAGAAGTGTGCCCCTCTGCACCAATATTGTGCCACTCGGCACACCCTTCCTAAAGATGCCGCTCGGCACAGCACCTGTGCCCCTCGGCACAACGTGTTTTTCCAACTTTTACACACAGACTTCATCCAGTCTGTCACCAACGCTAGTCTAGAATTTCTCCGGTTCTTAATTTCTCATTCGATTAACAATCTCAAACCAACACAACATATAATCACAGCAACATAACAACTATGCCAACATCAACATAGGATAATTTTCCAACAACAGATTCATTAACAGTAAAATAATTTCAGCAATTTCAGAAGCAACCACAACAAATATACACGCACCACAATAATTTTACACAACCCAATTCCCACATACTATTCATCATAATTCCCATTATAGAGTCAAAACCCCACCCTTACCTTGGATTGGAGACTGCTCTATTCCACCGATTAGTCTCTTGCCCTAGCTTCCAACCTTTTGCCTCTTTTCCCTTCTCTGCAACTTCTCACGATCAACAAAAATCCTTCAAGACTTTTTCTTCTCTTCCTAATTAACCTAACCCTTATTAAACTTAACCTTATAACTTTATTAATCTTATTGGGGTTAACTTTCACACCCCTACTCTTACTACATACAACCATAGAAATAAGCCCAACACACAATCTTATCACCATTCTAATATTATTACTAATATTAATCAACTAATTAACCAACTAATAACAACATAGCAACTTATCACCACATCCTCAAATGCACCCCATAATTCCACGAAAATTCACAAATAATTAATTATAATTTCGGGGTGTTACAAAAATCCCGGGAGTGACACCTGCAAATTCACAACAACAACAAAATGTTCTATATGCAAAATGGCCACCTCGGTTACCATCCATAATATCCATCGCTCAAGCAATTTTCATTGTTTTCTGATATGCTCCGCAAAGCTTAACGTTCACATGCAATGTTTATAAAAAATATCGGACTATTTTGCAAACAAAACAGTAAAAGTAAAAATAGAAATAGAAAGCTCTTTGAGTGAAATGAATACTTTATTGAATGAATTGGCCTGTAAATAGGCATTATACAATTGGAAGCAATTCCTGAAAAGAGGTAATTGCACAAAAATGAAAAGAAAATACACATGTCGGTAATGTGGGAACAAATATCCACCATGCTTTGATTCAGCTATGACCCATATGCCTTGCTTATCCGCAGATGCTTTGACTCTCGAAGAGACTGACTGGACTGATTCCTTTCCTTCGAAATTCCCGAGTGCCAAAAATGTTCACAGATCGAACGTAGACCGCAACCTCTCGCTTTCAAATCCCTAACTTTTCCTGGATTGCCCTTTCGGGTTTTTAATCCACCGGGATACCCATTTTTGCCAAAGTTGCCTTTTCAGGTTTTCAACTTCGCGGGTGTAGCGTGCGTTTTTTGTCGGTGACGCGACCACCTTATCGCAAAATGTGGGTTCCTCCTCACCGCAATGGTAGGAGGAAGAGGTGCTACTTTTTATTTCTTATTTATCCCGTGAAGCTGGAAGGGAAAGGGAAGCTATCTAAAACTAACCTTGCACGCAAATGTTTAACTGAACAAATGCTAAGAGAGATTCGGGGAGTTCGGGGTCAGGTTACACAATGGGGAGTTGTCAATTACCCATCCTATATGTGGTTATCCACAGGTTGTTAGATTTAGGTCCTGCTTTGTACTTGATGGTGTTTATCTATTGATGGATTGGGAAAGTTTCTTGTTTGAGAGAGAGAGAGTTTTTGATGATTTTGGTGAGGTATTAGACCTCAGTTTTGATTAGTATATGTGAAGGTACTGGACCTAAAGTTTTTGATTGGTGTGAAGGTACTGGACCTAGAGTTTTTTATTGGTTTGTTCGCTAAGATTTCGCAATCTTATGCCTACGTATTCCCGTTTAAAGAAACAGGAAAATCAGAGCAATCGTAGTTCCTCCTATTCTATGGGAGGAAAAGATATTTGGTGTCTTGTTCAAAGCCCAAGATTAAAGCTAAAAAAGGTATTTGTGTCTTGTTCAAAGCCCAAGATTTAAGCTAAAGGGTTGACAGAGAGAGAATTTGTCATCTCTAAAGGGAGACATCTTGTCTATTTATCACAACTGTTGGGTGACTGTTTATAAAGGAGGATTACTTTAACTAGGATATGAGAATCCATCAATGCCATAATTTCCTTTATAGGGGATTTGTCCTGAAGGGGAAAACTTTAACTCAGTGTAGAGCAATGCCATTTTTCCTTAGGAATTTCTCATGCTAAGAGAGGGACATTGACATGGATGTAAATAATCCAGAGGCTTGCCACTTACAGCAATTAGATTGAAGAAAGGGTTTTACCAGGATAAGAGATGGACGACAGCTTGGATATTTGAATCAACAAGTGTGCCACTTACAGCAGTTATCTGGGATTAAGGTTTATTTTGAGTTATCTGTTTTGATATGTGATATCATAGAGAAATGTTTTCGTATAAAAATTTTGATTTCCTCTGAGGGGATGTTGATTTTTGTGTGCCTTGATCAAAGCCCAAGGTTGAAGCTAAGAGATTGATTGACTCCACTGAGGAAGTCCTTACCAAGCCTAAGAGGAGGCTAGAAAAGACTGACTCAACAAGAGAGTGTTTATATGCCTTGTACAAAGCCCAAGATTGAGGCTAAAAAGAGACTGACTTTTTTGGGGATATCATTATACAAAGCCTAAGAGGAGGCTAAAAGTTTGACTTTTTCGGGGAAATATTTTGTCTGTCTTGTACAAAGCCCAAGATTGAGGCTAAAAGTGATTTTGACTCCGCTAGGGAGGATTTGTATGTGTCTTATACAAAGCCCAAGATTGAGGCTGAAAGGAAGATTGACTCTGTGGGAAAGAAATCTTTATCTGTCTTGTACAAAGCCCAAGATTGAGGCAAAAATGAGACTTTACTAACTCGGCTGAGGATATTTTAAGTGTCTTGTACAAAGCCCAAGATTGAGGCTGAAAGAAGTTTGACTCTGCTGAAGAGTATTATCTGTCTTGTACAAAGCCCAAGATTGAGGCTGAAGAGAGGATTGACTCTGATTAGGGAAATTTATATGGTGTCTTGTACAAAGTCCAAGATTGAGGATAAAAAAGGTTGACTCAACAAGAGAGTGTTTTTATCTGCCTTGTACAAAGCCCAAGATTGAGGCTGAAAGGGTTTACTTAACAAGAGAGTGTTTTTATCTGTCTTGTACAAAGCCCAAGATTGAGGCTGAAAGGGTTGACTCAACAAGAGAGTGCTTTTGTTTTATACCATTGACTTATCAAGAGAGTGTGGAAAGGTGATTGACTCAACAGGAGATTCTGAAGAGGTTAGCTCAGCTGGGGAAAATCATTGTACAAAGCTCAAGAGGAGGCTGACTATGCTGAGGAAAGAAAGGATCATTATACAAAGCCTAAAAGGAGGCTAACATTGCCGGGGAAGAACAGCGAAAGAAATCTTTATACAAAGCCTAAGAGGAGGCTGTCTTCTGCTGAGGATTATTGAGATCCAGAGGCAGGTCCAAATGGGGAATCAAATCTTGCTGAGGGTTTACAGAAGGGTTGAGATATCAGATGCCTCGAGGTTCTGATTTGGGATAGTGTTATACTGATGATAAACTGACCCTGGCTAAGGGATTTTTAGGAGAAAGACTGGGTTTTAGAACCCATGGGTTTTAACTCTGCTGGAGATTGATAAAAAATGACCAGGGTTTCTCCTATGTTTGTAAGGAACTTGAGAATCTCTTTGAGATCCGAGAGGGGATTAGACTGTCCAAGTCTACTGGTATAAAAGAATTTATCTTAGTATAATGCCTAAGAGGAGACTGGAGTTTTAAGGGATGAGAATCAACCCTAAATTGGTCTGAGGTTTTGACTCAAGAAAGGCTGCTCTAGCAAAGGATGACTAAGTTCTGTCCTATACCTTTAAGAGGTCTTAAGGGTCCTTGTATTAAACCCAAGAGAAGGCATGAGAACTTCTAAGAAATCAGAGGGTCCTTGTACAAAGCCCAAGAGGAGGCGGGGATGTTTTTAGGAAGCCTGTGGGTCCAAACTTAAGAAGAGTTCAATCCTAGTATAGTTATTTAGAGACTTGTCACATATCCACTGTGTAATACTAGTATAGTTATTTAGAGTTTTCCCCGGCAACTACGTCTAGCACTAGGTAAAGCCCTGTTGGTCACTCTTTAAATACAAACAAAACTAGATCCCCTGTAGGGTTCCAGATACAATCTTCCCTCCTCTTGGGGTAAAGCAATATGGAACAAAAAGAAAGGCAGTATTCTCGGTGAACCTTTTCTCAGACTGTCACCCTTAGAAATTGTCAAAGAAACTCTAACTCCCCAGAGATGATCTTTTCTCTGTGAATGGCATCTCCTGAGTTTCTTCCAAATTGTCTAACTTTCCTGGAATGGTCTCTTCTCTGTGAATTGCATTTCTTGAACTTCTCTTGGTTTAGGGACCCACTGGCTTCCTAAAAGCATCCCCGCCTCCTCTTGGGCATTGTACAAGGACCCTTCGACTTCTTAGAAGTTCTCATGCCTTCTCTTGGGCTTAATACAAGGACCCTGACGACCTCTTAAAGGTATAATACAAAACTTAGTCATCCTTTGCTATAGCAGTCTTTCCCGCGTCAAAACTCTGGCCACTTTAGGGTTGATACTCATCCCTTAAATGCCCGTGCCTCCTCTTGGGGATTGTACAAAAGATAAAACTCTAGACTTGGACAGTCTAAAACCCCTTGAGTCTCAAAGACATTCTCAAGTTCCTTTCAAACATAGGAAAAAAACTGTTCACTCTGAAACCCGGTCTATCTCATGAGAGTTCACCACCCTTGGGCCTGCCTATGGATCTAATCCTTAGCGGTAAGACATCCTCCTCTTTGGCTTTGTACAAATGATTCTCCTTAGTGATGCTAACCTTTTCAGTCTCTCTTGTTGAGTCAGACTCCTTTTAGCCTCCGTCTTGGGCTTGGTACAAGACATATACAAACCCATTCTCTTGTTGAGTATAAAAGACTCTCTTGTTGAGTCAATCTCCTTTTAGCTTCCGTCTGGGGCTTCATACAAGACACATATAAAACACTCTCTTGTTGAGTATAAAAGACTCTCTTGTTGAGTCAATCTCCTTTTAGATTCCGTCTTGGGCTTCGTACAAGACACATATAAATCACTCTCTTGTTGAGTATAAAAGACTCTCTTGTTGAGTCAAAAAACCTTCAGACTCTCTTGTTTAGTCAATCACCCGTTCAAGACTCTCTTGCTGTGGTTATCCCAAGAGGGGTCAATGATTTTGTGGACAGGTACAAAAAATCACCAGTATAAACCTTTGGGGATGGGTAGAGCCTTGACTTCATGACACCGACCCTTTGACCCCATGTTTTTTCTATGTTTTTGTGTGCTGCATTCATACATTCATTTAAAAAACATTTAAACAAAGAAAAATCTTCTCTTCTAGTCTCTCTTTTTCAAATTAAACTAAGACAATGATTGCAAATGTCAGATAAAGAGATTGCTAATGGATTTCGGTAGGAGGAAAACTCACAAGTACACCTTCAAGGTTCCAAAACTAGAGGATTTAAGAGGGTTGGCGAGGATGATAACCAACCCTGAGGCTTTCAGAGCCAAGTATGGAGGACTGCTGTCTCTATTAAGGGTCCATGTAATCGAAGGAATCCGGTCCACACTCATTCAGTTCTACGATCCGGTCTATCATAGTTTCACATTCCCGGACTATCAGCTAGCACCAACGCTGGAGGAGTACTCTCACTTGAATGATTTACATATTACTGACTAAGCTCCCTTTTCTAGAATGGAAAAGATTCCAAAGGATCAAACCATTGCAAGAGCAATCTATTTGGGCGAGTCAGAAGTCAGGACTCACATGATCATTAAGGGTGGAATTCAGGGTTTTCCAGCCCAGTTCTTAATCAAAAAAGCTCTGTACTTTGCTAGTATAGGGAACTTGGCTGCTTTCGAGAGCATATTTGTTTTGCTTACCTACGGGTTATTTTTGTTTCCCAACATCGATAACTGTAGATATCAACGCCATTAGGATTTTTCTTATTGGAAACCCTGTACCGACCCTGCTCGCAGATGCTTATCATTCAATGCACTTAAGGAATTTGTATAGCGGAGGAATGATCACATGTTGTAGACCCCTGTTATACAAATGGTTCATTTCCCACTTGCCCAAGTCGGCTGCATTTTGGGATCAAAAGAATACTTTACGTTGGTCGTAGAGAATCATGTCTCTTACCAACTCTGACATCGATTGGTACAATCGAATCTATGACAGGATTAAGATCATTGACCGTTGTGGGAACTTCCCAAGTGTACCCCTTATAGGAACTAAGGGAGGAATCTACTATCATCCAATTTTAGTTCGTCGTCAATTTGGATACCCGATGAGACATATCCCACGTAATGCTCATCTGGAAGGTCTTTTCTTCAAGGAAGGAGAAAATGATAGGGCACTAAAGACAGAAATAGTGCATGCCTGGAAACACGTTCATAGGAAAGGAAGAGAGTCTCTAAAAAAACTAGACTGTGTCTCGGTGGAGCCTTATCTCCACTGGGTACAAACTAGAGCTCTCAAGCTGAGGATGCCTTACCCTCGTCAGGAAGTTCTTCCGTTAAGGGACTCTGTCCTTTAATTTATATCTGATATGGAAAACTTCAGGTTACTCTCAACAGAGTTCAGCAGGAGAAGAGGTCTTGGAGGAACAAGTACCGTATTCTCAATGTGGAGTGTAAGAAAATACAATAGCTATTAAAAGAAAAAGACGCTCTGATTGAGATTTTAGAGCAACATGCTGTAGAAAATCAAGATGACCAAAGAAATTTGCTCGCTCCTTTCACTTGGAAAAGGAATGACAACCCGACAACGGCTCAAGAGCCCCAGTCAAAGAAAAGGAAACTACCAGAACCCGCACCTCAGCTCTCCTCAGAGAGGAATCAGGGTCCATTAGTTTAGACATTTCCTTTTACAGCACTATGTAAATTACTGTATTTCCATTCCGCAATCTTTGAATTCAATAAAATGGGGTATCCCCACTGTTTGATATTTGCAATCCAATTGTCGAAGTTTGTTTTGATTAAAAAAATGTATTAAAATAATCATTGCATTCATCATTCTCACGTAACGCATTCTTCTTACCTACGAATCTCGCGTTTGCGTCTCGATTCTAGAGTCAAACTGTCTGATTCGTACAATACTCGGGCCAATCGACAGAAAAAGATGGATGATCTCGAGGAAGAGAACAGAGAGTTGAGAGAAGAGATTGACACTCTAAAAGAGGATCTGAGAAAGCTTCATAACGACATGCAAGCTCTGGCAGAAGCTCAGATGCAACAACAAAGGACTGTGATCTCAGAGATCACATCAACGCCCATAGTGGAAAAGTATGATCCTAGATACAAAATGTCGAAAGAACGTCCTTGGGGTATGCCTATTAACTATATCCCAGAAGGATATGTTCCACCGATCACTGAAGATCAGGGAACCGCAGCAGGAGCCGCCAGGCCTGAAGGTTACAAACTTCGGGAAAGCGAAGATGCCTAGAGTCACTGCCATGATGACTATACCACTACCCATGGTACACACTGTCCCGGAAGGACAGATTCCATTGATACCTTCTGGTGGAAACGACAGTATATTCGATAGAATGAATGAATTCCAGGAACAATTCCTGGAGATGCAGAAAGAGCTGCAAGCCCTTCGCGGTCAAGATCTATTTGGAAAAGACGCCGCAGACCTTTGTTCGGTCCCCAATGTGAAAGTTTCGCACAAATTCAAAGTGCCCGAATTTGAAAAGTACAAGGGTAACTCTTGCCCTCAAAGCCATTTGGTGATGTACGCTCGGCGAATGTCAAGTCAGACAAAGAACCAAGAGCTACTAATTAACTACTTTCAGGATAGTTTAACCGGTGTCGCACTTAAGTGGTACATGGGTTTAAACCGCACTAAGTACAACCTGGACATGGCGCCGGATATAGATCAACTCAGATCAATGTCACAAAAGGACAAGGAAACCTTTAAGGAGTACACTGAGAGATGGCGTGAAATTGCTGCCCAGATTTGTCCACCTCTTGAGGAAAAAGAGATGACAAAGATCTTCTTAAAGACCTTGAGCTCATTTTACTACAACAGAATGGTCACCAGTGCGCCCAGTGACTTTACCGAAATGGTAGGCATGAGAGTTCATCTTGAGGAAGTAGTCTGAGAAGGACGTTTAGTTAGAGGCGCTGGATCATCGAGTAGTACAAAATGATACGGTAGTGCTCTCCCTAGGAAGAAAGAGCAGGATATTGGGAATATCTCTCTTGGAAAGCAAAGGCGACGATATCAACCAGTAGCAGCTATAACTCCTGCTATCAACCCTGCGCCTGTTCCTACGTATCAACCTCAGGTTGCTCAAAGCCAACCGAATCAACAGCAATATCAACAAAGGACACAACAACTGTACAACGCGACCACCAGGGTTCGACCCTATGCCAATGTTGTACGCAGAACTGTTTCCGCTACTACTGGTCAAGGGGCACGTCTAAACCAGGTCTCCTCTTACAGTATCGGAAAATCCGCCTTTTTGGTTCAAAGTGGATCAAACTTGCCCTTACCATCTAGGAGGACCAGGGCATAACATAGAAAACTGTCTCAGTTTCAAATCCGATGTGCAAAAGCTTGTTAGGAGCGGGGTCTTATCCTTCAAGGATACGAATCCGAATGTTCTCACGAACCCGCTACCTCAACACGAGAAAGCCGCAGTAAATTTGATAGAGGGAGAGTCCAATAATAGCTATCGAATTCATGATGTACTCTTATTGAGGGCCAACTTGGTCAAGATGCATTGTAGACAGAGCGGGTATGGCCATGTGCCACCTCACAGTTATCTCCAGTGTGACATCTAATCTGAAAACAATCAAGGATGTTCTGTGGTGCAATCAGCTCTACAGGAACAATTGGATCTCGGATGGATCCAAGAACACCGAATTCGTGGGGTCAACATGACTTATGCAAATTCCAACGTCATTCAGAACCACGACATCCGTGCAATGAATGTCAACTTGGTGGAAATGCACTCAAGGCAAAGGCAATATCATAATCTGCCACGGCATGATTACAATTCCTGTCTGACTTGCTCGGTAAACAAATAGGGATGCTCTTTCTTACAAGAGGCCCTCCAGCGTCAAATGGATCTTGGATGGATTCAGGATTACCGTGATGAAAATAAGTATCAAGTGAATATGATTCAAATCTTCGATATTCGTTTGATGAATACCATCTTGGTGGAGTTACACGCCAACCAGGTCCAACTCGGTTTTCTTACTTCACATGAGTATCAGAACTGTACAATATGTCGTGAGAGTAACCAAGGGTGTGCTCTCGTGCAAAGAACTTTGCAACACTTGTTAAACCACTGGTGGCTTCCGATCTATATGGATGAAGACACGCAACAAATCAGTGTGGTTAATGGGAACCCTACTAGGCATCAAAGTCAAGATGTTCGATTAATGGAAACAGATCTAGTAAGGTTACACTACATTCAAAGCGGACGTGGCCAGGTGCCATCGCATAACTACAAGCGCTGTAGAGTCTGCTCGGAAAATAATCAAGGATGTTACCTCGTGCGAGCATCCCTTCAAAGTCAGTTGGCTCCCAAAGAGATTCAACAATATTCAGTTTTGGGGTCCATTAACTGGACGCCAGACTATTTTGCTGATCAGATCAAATATGTTGTTGTAATCTCTGATCCTGAGAGGACCAAGGATGTTTGTACCATCATCCCTCTACTTGACGAATCAAAACTTCTTAGCCAGGAACTGATTGAAGTTACCTATGAAAGTCAGAAAAATTAGAAGGCTCCTTTAGTTATCTATCTACCAGGACCAGTGCCGTAGAAATCAACTAAGGCTATCCCTTATAAATACGGTGTGAAATTCTGGTATCAGACGTGTGATGTTAAGGTGTGATGTCACAACAACACACTCTGCACAATGGACAACAATAACAGTAAAATAACACCAAGAATTGTTGACCCAGTTCGGTTACAACCAACCTACTCTGGGGGCTACCAAGCCAGGGATGGAATTCACTACTTGTAGATATAATTTACAGACTCAACAACCCGTTGACAATCTCCTAAACTTATACTCTACTAATGACTTCCTACCTAAGAAACCACTTAGGTATGAGAACACCACTCAATCCCTTACAAACTCTCAAAGAAACCACTTTGAGTACCCTTGATCTTGCTTCCTAGCTTCGATCAAGCACACACTCTCTATTGCTTCACAGCTTCTAGAGAGGACAGAATATGACACAGCAATTCACCCTAGAATTCTGGTTATACAACTTGTATGAAATACTTAAGACACTCAGCCTCTGCTCTTGATCTTCTTTCTGTATTTCTGTCACTTTTTCCTTTGGTCTTGTGCGCTTTATATAGCTCCTTGAATTGGTCTTGGACTTGCTACAATATATCCCAGATTTTTTATTTAATACTGAATATTTAAAATAGATTTTCTCCTAAAATCTTTTTAAATCTTCAACCTTTTAAATCTCCTACAAATCTGCACCAAATCTCCTATGCAGCAGCAAATATCTATCCCAAGATATTCGCATCCAATGAGACAACTTGCTCTCCACAATTCCAGCTAATACGCAACCCTAAAAACATCACAGCCTGCTGTTGTTAATTCTGCAGATCTGATGTTACAACATCACCTATGTGACATCAGACATCCAACTTCAACAATTAATTACTTAACACAGCCCAGTGTTAAGACTTCAATGTTGCAACATCAGCACCTTGACATCAACATTGAACATACTTTGTTTTACCAAAATTCCAGCCAATCCAGGAACTAACAATCTCCCCCTTTGGCTAATTTTGGCTAAAACAATCTCTGCACTCTGCATCTTCAGAGACTTCAGCAGCGGAAAAACTTCAATCAAAAATCTTGAAACTCCATCAGCAGCAGTTTGACAATTTTCATAGTCTTCATCACTTGATCTGCTGCAGCACCATCTTCATAATTGACAACAGCCAATTGGTGCTCCCCCTCAAGAATATGAACCAGCATCACAGCTGTTCAGTAGCTCACAATGTGCAACACTTTTCTCCCCCTTGATGTCTGCTTGGCTGCACTCTTCAAATGCTATGATATCTTCACTAGCTCAGTCAAAACTCCCCCTTAATATCTGCATCACATTAGCAGCATTTGGCAGTAACACTCTTTGATACTCTTGACTATCTTAGCTATTTTCTCCCCCTTTTTAGCCACAATTAGGCAAACTTCAGTTAGAAGCCCTATTAACTATAGTCAGTACACCCTAGCTCTCATTGCTAGCCTCACAGTTAGCAACCAGGCAAAACAAATCATAGAAGAAAACTAAAGACATAAACAGGTGCCTATAACAGCACAGTATTCAAGTTACAAAACCAAGCACATTAAATGCTGACAAAAAAAAACAACATTGCAAAAAAACTAAAACTACTGAAAGCACAAGAAAATAAGTCAGTCTTCTTCTGAGCTTGCTTCATCTGCACTATCTTGTCCTTCATCTTCAGAGTCAGCATGATCATCTTGTTCCAAACTTTGGATCATCTTCTCAATCTTTTCTTTTCTAGTCAGACTAGTATTAATCACAACATCCAAGTCTTTGCGGGTTGCCTTCAGCTCTGCTAGCAAATCAGCCTTGGAAGTTTTCTTCTTGATACCTGTATTTGATGTTGACACAATATCTGCAACATGGCTTCCCATAAACAATTTCTGATGCAAGGATAATGGAGACTTCCTCTTGCATGCTTTATCTGCACAAGTCAATATTCCTGGTTGTTGACTCAGAATGACTCCACTAATGAGAGAAGGAAATGCTATGGGAATTTTAATAGCATTTGTTGTTGCATGTTTTACAGTCTGATCAAATATGTATGTGCCATAGTCAAACTTTTTCTGTGTACCAACAGCATAGATAAGTCTTCCTAATCCTACAGCTAGGGTGGTTTTATGATTCGTGGGCACCCAGTTTGCAGCTCCAATCCTGTGTAGTATAGCATACTTCACACTCAGTTTGCTAGTTGGTAGCTTTTCTTTTAATGGCCATACTCTAACCTGTCCAGCAGTAATTACCTTGCACACTTCATTATCTGTATCCTCCAGTTCTGGATACTCTGCATCCTCTCTTCCTAAGTAGCTGTTGACAATCTTAGGAGAGAACTCAACACATTTTCCTCTGACAAAAACCTTCATATAATCTGGACTGCTCTGGCTAGAGATATTTATAGGAAGATTTACTATGAATTCCTTTACCAGGCCATCATAGCACCTTGAAAATCCACACACAGTTTTCATTAACCCAGCAGATTTAATTCCTTCCATCACTTCCTTAATCTCCATGGCTTCTTTGCCAATCTCTCTCTCAAGAGCAATTCTCCTTTGGCAAATGAACTTCCACATATAGGCATTGCTAGCACGGTGGAAGGAGATGTTATCCACAGGCACATCTGGGACTTTGTCTGCAATCCTTTTTGCGATAGATTTTCTGACATGAGTGATGTTCTGAACATCATCCTCATCATCATGCTCAGACTCAGATTGTTCCACAATCTTCCTCTTTCTTGGAGTCACTTTGACCTTGCTCCAAGCTTTAGTTGGCCCAACAACAGTCTTTTTCTTCTTATCATCTGAAGCCTTCTTTGGATAAGATTCACCCTGCTTTTCCTTCCTTGTTCTTAGTCTCTTAGCCAGACCAGTCACTGCTCTTCCAATGACTTCATCATCAGATAACTCATTAACATTAATCACATCAGTACTCTTTTCTCCTCCAGGAGTAGTCTCATCATCCCTACTAGGTGATGTTCTGACATCCCCTTCAACATGAGTATCATCTGCTTCAGTATTACCTTCAACTTCCTTCTCAGCATCTTCGATTACGGAGACCGCCAATCTGTGAAGATTTGTATCAGTAGATTGCATGTCACTCTTTTCTCTTGTACCCTGATCAACAGCCATTTGTCTCAGGGGTCTAGATATACCCTTAATAGGAAGTCCTTTCTCAAAAATTTTGTCCACGATCTGCCCCATGCACTTATCAACATCAACCCTTTCCTCAGTAGTTTGTGGATGCGGGTTAGTAGTTCTAGGTTTGTCACCAAATAACACGCTAGTAACAACTTTCATTGTTTCAGGATTCTTAAAGACAGTAGCAGGTCTCTTGGGAGTAAGTTTAGTGGGTCTCGTAGTACCTGATTCAGGAAGAATGGTTGAGAGGGGCTCAATGTCCATAGGATCGAATGTTGAACCTTCGTCAATGGAAACCCTAGCTCTTCCTTTTGTGGAACTCTAACACTCAGATTTCTTGGATGGAGACGCCATGACTCTTTTTAGTGAGGGTTGATTCTTGAAGACGAAGAAGTTAATTCGTTGCGAGAACAGGGCTTTGAAGAAGCGTGATGTTGCAACACCGGGAAAGGGGGGTCTGAGGCAAGGAGCTTGATTTGGAGTGTCAATGACTTTTTCCCTCCATAAATACTTTCCTTTTAAACAATTCACATCAGGACTCACTAACTCTGAGTGACCTTTCAGCCTCCTGATGTCATAGTCTGATGTTATAACATTAACTTGAACATCATTAGTTGAATTTCCTTCAAGAGAAATCCACTGATAGCAGTTGTCTCTGGTTCTGGCACCTTTCATAACAACCAGATTATGCTCATCAGAAACCACACAATCATCCTTAGTGTAGTTTACCTTGTAACCTTCATCACACAACTGGCTTATGCTGATCAAATTTGCATTTAAACCACTGACAAACAGAACATTGTCAAGTTCAGGTCTACCATCACCTTGCACCTTCCCAACTCCTGCAACAACACCTATTTCACCATTGCCAAATTTAACCTCATGAGAGGGACAATGACTGACTTTAGCAAACATGGATCTACATCCAGACATGTGTTTGGAACATCCACTGTCAAAATGCCATGTTCCTTCTTTAAACTCTCTATCAGCCATGTGAGCCAATAAGCACTTCACCTTCTCCTTAGGTACCCATTGTTTAACAACTTTGGGCCTGTACTCTCTCCATCTGTTTTGAGGTTGAGGGTATCCATGCAGCTTGTAGCAAGAGTACTGCATATGTCCAAACCTTCCACAATAATAGCATCTCACCCTTTTATCTCTGAATCTTCTGTCTTGATGCGATTGCTTAGGCTGCCAGCCATAATGTGGTCTCTTCCTACCATAAGTGGCCTGCCATCTATTATGCTGGTATCTTCTCCCATAAGACGGCTGAGAATGCTGTTTCCTGGATTGTCTCCCATGATGGTGTGGCTTTCTTCTTCCATAGATATGAGGAACATCATTGGTGTATCCATATCCATAACCAAACTAGTTGTCCTGATGTTGAGACACCTGATGAGACATGTGCTGTTTGAACTGAGCAGCTTGCATGCTCTTGTGGTATTGTGGGGGCATATACTGACTAGCTCCTTGTGGCTGCTTTCTCTTCTGATAAGGACCAGTCTTCTTCTCAATCTTCTTAGGTTGTGAAACATCAGCTTTCTTAGGGGTAGGATCCTGCTTCTTTGGCTGATGTTGAGATGAAAGTTGTGACACTTCCTTCTTTGAAACTGAAGTGCTTTCTTCTGAAGTTCCCTTATCCTCAGTCACATAACCTATTCCAGCTTTGTCCCCAGCAGCTTTTTCTGACTGAAGGATCTTGTCAAGTGTGTCTGTACCACAGCTCAGCATCCTAACAGACTTGGTCATTTGATCAAGGTGAGCTCTAACTAGCACAACTTCATTTTCCATATCAGTCTTTTCATTCTCAAGCTGAGCAATCTGTTGCTTGTGGCACTTATTTTCTTAACAAATCTCAGCACTTTTTAGACACAGCTCTTGATAGGTGGAGGCTAACTCCTCATAGGTTATTTCTCCATCACTAGAATCATCATCAGAAACAACAGCTCCTGTTAAAGCTCTCACATGCTTCGCTGACTCACGTTCACTTTCACTATCTGAGTCAAACCAGGAAACTGTCATGCCCTTCTTCTGCTTTTTCAAGAAGGTGGGACATTCTTTCTTGACATGCCCATATCCTTCACACTCAAAGCACTGAACTCCTTTATCTTGGGCAGTTTTCTCTTCATCCTTCTCTTTTGACTTGCTGATGTCGGAAGATATGTTCTTGACATTAGGCCTGGAGTTATTATTCATTCTCTTGAATACTTTGGTAAACTGTCTTCCCAACATCACTATGGCCTGAGATAGATCCTCCTGGGATTCAGAACTCTTCCCTTTCTCTTCTTCACCATTTGACACCAGGGCTATACTCTTTGGCTTCTTTTCTGGTTCTTCCTCATTCAACCCAAGCTCAAAAGTTTGAAGAGATCCAATGAGCTCATCAACTCTCATTTTGCTGATGTCTTGTGATTCTTCAATGGCAGTAACCTTCATCTTATACTTCTTAGGTAGGGACCTAAGGATCTTCCTCACAAGCTTTTCATCTGACATCTTCTCACCAAGAGCACTGGATGCATTAGCCAGCTCCAGAACATTCATGTGGAAGTCATGAATAGTCTCATCGTCCTTCATCTTCAGGCTTTCAAATTTTGATGTTAAAATCTGAAGTCTCGACATCTTAACTCTAGATGTTCCTTCATGTGTAGCCTGCAAGATATCCCACGCTTCCTTAGCAACTTCACCGGTATTGATTAACCTGAAGATATTCTTATCCACTCCATTGAAGATTGCATTCAGAGCTTTGAAATTTCCAAAGGCAAGCTCATCTTCCTCCTTGGTCCACTCTTCTTCAGGCTTTGGCTTAGAGGTGCCTTCTTTATCTTTGCCAGCATCATCCTTCTCACACATGACAGGAGTTTCCCATTCTTTAATAACAGCCTTCCAAGCCATACTGTCCAAGGATTTTAAGAAGGTGGTCATCCTTGGCTTCCAATAGTCATAATTGGATCCATCCAAAATAGGGGGCCTGTTGACGAATCCTCCAACTTCTTTGTCCATCTTTACACCAAAAAGTAACTTCCCTAGATCTCACCCAGAGACAGACAGGATGCCTGCTCTGATACCAATTGAAATTCTGGTATCAGACGTCTGATGTTAAGGTGTGATGTCACAATAACACACTCTGCATAATGGACAGCAATAACAGTAAAATGACACCAAGAATTGTTGACCCAGTTCGGTTACAACCAACCTACTCTGGGGGCTACCAAGCCAGGGATGGAATTCACTATTTGTAGATATAATTTACAGACTCAATAACCCGTTGACAATCTCCTAAACTTATACTCTACTAATGACTTCCTACCTAAGAAACCACTTAGGTATGAGAACACCACTCAATCCCTTACAAACTCTCAAAGAAACCACTTTGAGTACCCTTGATCTTGCTTCCTAGCTTCGATCAAGCACACACTCTCTATTGCTTCACAGCTTCTAGAGAGGACAGAATACGACACAGCAATTCACCCTAGAATTTTGGTTATACAACTTGTATGAAATACTTAAGACACTCAGCCTCTGCTCTTGATCTTCTTTCTGTATTTATGTCACTTTTTCCTTTGGTCTTGTGCGCTTTATATAGCTCCTTGAATTGGTCTTGGACTTGCTACAATATCTCCCAGATTTGTTATTTAAAACTGAATATTTAAAACAGTTTTTCTCCTAAAATATTTTTAAATCTTCAACCTTTTAAATCTCCTACAAATCTGCACCAGATCTCCTATGCAGCAACAAATATCTATCCCAAGATATTCGCATCCAATGAGACAACTTGCTCTCCACAATTCCAGCTAATACGCAACCCTAACAACATCACAGCCTGCTGTTGTTAATTCTACAGATCTGATGTTACAACATCACCTATGTGACATCAGACATCCAACTTCAGCAATTAATTACTTAACACAGCCCAGTGTTAAGACTTCAATGTTGCAACATCAGCACCTTGACATCAACATTGAACATACTTTGTTTTACCAAAATTCCAGCCAATCCAGGAACTAACACGGTGCAAAAACAATTGAGAATGGAAAGAAAATTTCATTACCCTCCTTCGTGAATATTGCAGATATCAGTCGAGTAACACGGAGTGGTCGAATCTTCAACCGAGGAGTTGGAGAACCTAACAGAGAAAAGGAACCTCAAACGGAAGTTCCCAATCCACCAGTCGGTCAATCCAGTGATCCCGACCTTTCAAAGAATGATGATGAGATGCTGAAGCTCATCCAAAGGAGTGAATACAACATTGTAGATCAGCTGTTAAAAACTCCTTCAAAGATCTCAGTGTTATCTCTTTTATTCAGTTCCGAAGCCCACATAGAGGCTCTACAGAAAGTCTTAGAGCAAGCCTTTGTGGAACAAGATGTGTCAATAAGACAATTCGACAGCATCATCTCCAACATCACTTCATGCAACAACTTAGGGTTCAGTGATGAGGAATTGCCAGAGGAAGGCAAAAGTCACAACATGGCGCTCAATATCACATTTAACTGCCAGGACGATGCTTTAGGTAGCATACTGGTAGACACCGGATCGACTCTCAACGTTATACCGAAGTCCACTCTAATGCGACTATCATTCAAAGGATCTCCGATGAGAGGCAGTGAGGTTGTCGTCAAAGCCTTTGACAGATCCAGAAAAACAGTTATCGGCGAAGTCGACCTTCCTACTGACAATGAGAATCAATCAGAAAAAGGAACAACAATATCCTCATACAAAGATGCTCTCGAGGTGATCAAAAGTAACAATGCAAAGGGATGGGGACAACTTGTCATTCCTACTGACAATAAAACAAAGAAGGGTCTTAGTTTTTCTGCAACCTGTACCCAGACTGCTACTAACGATGAAAGTTTTCATCCCATTCAGGACTTCTTCCACAGTGCAGGTTTCCTTCACCCAGTGTCTCAAGAAGTACATACCATCAACGAGGGAGATTGCTCCGATACAGATGAAGAGTGGAAGTCCTATCTTAATGAGGACGGTTATATGTCTCAGGAAGAAGCGCCTATGCCATTTCGCTATCCCGCACAGAGTCCGAGATTTATACCGAGGATAGACGTCAAAATGATATACGAAGATTGTGATCCGAAAGGATGTCGTGCTCTGCCAAATTCATTAGAGGAAGACACTCCGATGAAATATAACTTTGACCTTGACTATTACGGCCCGATGGATGGCCTGCCTATCTGGCAGCTGTACCCAGGAGACTTGGGGCAAGAAAATCAGCCGAACAATGAAAATCAGTTGAGCATCATTGAAAAGGATACCTGCGTCCCCACCATGTCATGGGATCAACAGTCAGGTCATTTAGAAAATATCTAGTACGACGATGAATTTGTAAAGTTTGCAAGACTAGAATTCATTAACTATGCCTTTCCTGAGGTGAACGTCATCGAGAGAGATGACTCCTCTAGTTCCAAAGAAGTATGGGACACCCTCGGACAACCAAGTGGAAAATACGACTATATGGTCAAGTACACTGCTCCCGAAAGCTCTCGTATCAGGCTTGAATACATTCAGCCTACTGGATGGGGAGATTTACCTGAGAGTACATATACTGTGCAAAATACAACTGAGGAATCCTCCTACGACAACTCTGCCTGGGAGACAGATTCCAATGATCATGCTCCACCAGAAATCAGCGTTATTTCTGAAGACAAATCAAGGAAGATACCAGACTTTGTGATTCACCAAGGAGTTCGCCGCCAATGGGTTGCTGTCGATGTTCCGAAGATTGTTCATAAGTCAAAGTAATTGCCGTCTTTAACCTTTCACCCTGCCCAGGTGAAACAGATGTTTTGATAGGGCTCACTTTCTGTAAATATCCCTCTTCGATTCGCCCAAAGCGATAGAGTTTTGTTTTATAGGGTTGTAGTTTCAAGAATCGACAAGTTCATAAATAAAATAACGTCGTTCTTTAATTTCCACATTTTATTGTTTTCTCTTTTTGTTTTTTCAGAAAATGGTAATAAAAAAAAACAATTCAAAACAATAAAAACAAGCAGTTTTCCAAAAATTTTACACTGCACACTCTTGCATTCTCTCTATCTCTTCTAAAATCAATCATCACGTCATGCAGATTGCTTGTTTTAAACCCCGTTGAAACATACGATCCGATGCCTTCTCCCAACTTTGAATTCCCGGTATTTGAGGCTGAAGAAGAAGATGGCGACGAAATTCCAGAAGAGATCTCCCGTTTACTCAGACAAGAGGAAAGTTCCATTGAACCTCACAAAGAGCCGTTAGAAACAGTCAACTTGGGCTCAGAGGAAGAGAGAAAGGAAATCAGGATTGGGGAACTACTCAGTCCAACTGCCAAAGGGAGTTTAACAAAGCTTCTCAAAGAGTTTCCCGATGTATTTGCTTGGTCTTACCAGGACATGCCAGGGTTGGATGCCAACATCGTGGAACATCATCTACCGTTGAGGTCAGAATGTTCACTGGTAAAACAAAGGCTGAGACAGACTCATCCGGACTTGGCCATCAAAATAAAAAAGGAAGTACAGAAATAGATTGACGCGGGTTTCCTCGCCACATCAAAATATCCTCAATGGTTAGCCAACATAGTACCAGTTCCGAAAAAGGACGGAAAGGTCAGAATGTGTGTAGACTACAGGGATCTGAACAAAGCAAGTCCAAAGGATAACTTTCCCTTACCGCACATTGACATGCTGGTAGACAGTACAGTAAAGTTCAAAATATTCTCCTTTATGGATGGATTCTTGGGCTATAAGCAGATAAAAATGGCGCCGAAAGACGGAGAAAACTTTGTTCATTACCGCATGGGGTACCTTTTGTTACAAGGCAATGCCGTTCGGTTTGAAGAACGCCGGGGCAACCTATCAAAGGGCCATGACTACTCTATTTCATGACATGATACACAAAGAAATCGAAGTATATGTCGATGATATGATTGCCAAATCAAAAACAGAAGAGGAGCATGTGACCCACCTGTCAAAGCTATTTGAGCGTCTGAGGAAGTACAAACTCCGCTTGAATCCCAACAAGTGCACCTTCGGTGTCCCCTCAGGAAAACTCTTAGGGTTCATCGTCTGCTAGAAAGGAATTGAGGTTGATCCTGACAAAGTCAAGGCCATTCAAGAAATGCCTTCTCCAAAGACTGAAAAATAAGTCAGAGGGTTCCTGGGACGTTTGAATTACATTTCCAGATTTATATTCCTCATGACCGCGACATGTGCGCCGATTTTCAAATTACTCAAAAAGAACTAGGACTACGTTTGGACAGAAGACTGCCAAACCGCCTTCGTTAATATTAAGGAATACCTGTTGAATCCACCGATTCTATCACCTCTAGTGGAAGGAAGACCACTGCTCATCTACTTAACGATCTTGGAAGACTCCATGGGTTGTGTACTTGGCCAACAAGACGAAACCAAAAGGAAAGAGTCTGCCATTTACTATCTGAGCAAAAAATTTACCGACTGCGAGACTCGGTATACTATGCTTGAGAAAACTTGCTGTGCTCTGGCTTGGGCAGCCAAGCGTCTGCGCCAGTACATGATTCGTCATACTACTTGGTTAATCTCAGAAATGGATCCAATCAAGTATGTCTTTGAAAAGCCTTCTCTCACAAGAAGAATTGCCCGTTGGCAGATGTTGTTATCAGAATACAACATCAAATACCACGCTCAAAAAGCCGTTAAAGGAAGTATTTTAGCCGATCATTTGGCTCATCAACTGATTGACGATCAGGAATCAATCGGGTTTGACTTCCCAGACAAAGATGTCATGTATTTAAAGATGAAATATTGCGATGAACCGCTACTAAGTGAAGGGCCAGAACCAGGTTCTCAATGGGGACTAATCTTTAACGGAGATGTCAATCATTATGGAAACAGAATTGGGGCAATCATCATAACACCTCAGGGTACCCACATTCCTTTCACTGCCAGACTGAAATTCAAGTGTACAAACAACGAGGTCGAATACGAAGCTTGTATCATGGGTCTCGAAGAAGCGATCGACTTAAGCATCAAGAACTTGGATGTATATAGCGACTCAGCCCTGGTTATCAATCAGATCAAAGGAGATTGGAACACATACCAATCGGGACTGATTCCTTACAAAGATTACGCGAGAAGGTTGTTACCATTCTTCAGCAGAATCGAGTTTCATCATATCCCTCGTGAAGAGAATCACATGGCTGATGCATTAGCCACTCTCTCTTCCATGATTAGTGTAGGTCAATGGAACGACATACCTAAAATCAACATAATGCGCCTAGAACGGCCCGCCTATATCTTCACGATTGAAGCAATCATAGACGACAGACCCTGGTATCACGATATCAAATGCTCCCTTCAGAAACAAGAGTACCCATCTGGGGCACTAAGAAAAGACAGAAAAACCCTCAGAAGGCTAGCAGGCAGCTTCTTCCTGAGCGGTGACACACTTTATAAAAGAAACTTTGACATGGTCTTGCTCTGATGCGTAGACAGACCAGAAGCAGACATGCTAATGAAAGAAATTCATGAAGGATCCTTTGGCACTCATGCCAATGGACACACAATGGCGGGGAAAATTCTGAAAGCAGGGTACTATTGGTTGACCATGGAATCCGACTGCCACAAGTACATGAGGAGATGTCACAAGTGTCAGATATACTAAGACAAAATCCATGTACCGCCAACGCATCTCAAAGTTCTTTCCTCCCCGTGGCCTTTTTCCATATGGGGAATCGACATGATTGGCATGATTGAACCTAAGGCTTCAAACGGACACCGGTTCATCCTGCCGTTATGGTGTTCCGAGCCAGATCATTACTGATAATGGGTCTAACATGAACAACAAGATGATGAAAGAGTTGTGTGCTGAGTTCAAGATCCAACACCATAACTCATCTCCCTACCGACCTAAGATGAACGGAGCGGTAGAAGCGGCTAACAAGAACATCAAGAAGATTGTTCAAAATATGGTTGTAACCTATAAAGATTGGCACGAGATGCTACCCTTTGCTCTTCACGGTTATCGCACATCTGTCTGCACTTCAACAGGGGCAACCCCTTTCTCTCTAGTATATGGCATGGAAGCAGTGCTCCCCATAGAAGTAGAGATCCCATCAATCTGGGTATTGGCGGAAGCTAAGCTAATAGAGGTTGAATGGTGTCAAAGTCGACACGATGAACTAAATCTGATCGAAGAGAAACGAATAACGGCACTATGCCACTATCAGTTGTATCAACAAAGGATGAAGAAGGCGTTTGACAAAAAGGTCCGACCTCGCGTCTTCAGAAAAGGAGACCTCGTGCTCAAGAAGATACAATCATTCCTCACTGATTCCTGGGGCAAATGGACCCCGATTATGATGGCCCCTATGTGCTCAAGAAATCTTTCTCAGGCGGCGCCTTGAGACTCGCAATCATGGATGGAGAATGAAATTTTGGTATCAGACGTGTGATGTTAAGGTGCGATGTCACAACAACACACTCTGCACAATGGACAACAATGACAGTAACAAAGCAACACAAAGAATTGTTCACCCAGTTCGGTTACAACCAACCTACTCTAGGGGCTACCAAGCCAGGGATGGAATTCACTAATTGTAGATATAATTTACAAACTCAACAACCCGTTAACAATCTCCTAAACTTATACTCTACTAATGACTTCCTACCTAAGAAACCACCTAGGTATGAGAACACCACTCAATCCCTTACAAACACTCAAAGAAACCACTTTGAGTACCCTTGATCTTGCTTCCTAGCTTCGATCAAGCAACCACTCTCTATTGCTTCACAGCTTCTAGAGAGGACAGAAACACAACACCTATTCAAACCCTACAATAGTGTAAATACAAGCACTCTAAACAAACTCTAGATACTAAGCCTCCAGCTTCTGATCTTCTGAATGTTTTCTGTCACTTTTTCCTTTGGTCTTGTGCGCTTTATATAGCTCCTTGAATTGGTCTTGGACTTGCTACAATATCTCCCAGATTTGTTATTTAAAACTGAATATTCAAAACAGATTTTCTCCTAAAATCTTTGTAAATCTTCAACCTTTTAAGTCTCCTACAAATCTACACCAGATCTCCTATGCAGCAGAAAATATCTATCCCAAGATATTCGCATCCAATGAGACAGCTTGCTCTCCACAATTCCAGCTAACACGCAACCCTAACAACATCACATCCTGCTGTTGTTAATTCTGCAGATCTAATGTCATAACATTGCCTATGTGACATCAGACATCCAACTTCAGCAAATACATACTTAACACAGCCCAGTGTTAAGACCTCAATGTTGCAACATCAATACCTTGACATCAACATTGAATATACTTTGTTTTACCAAAATTCCAGCCAATCCAAGAACTAACAATCTCCCCCTTTGGCTAATTTTGGCTAAAACAATCTCTGCACTCTGCACCTTCAGAGACTTCAGCAGCGGAAAAACTTCAATCCAATAATCTTGAAACTCCAAGCAGCAGCATCAGCAGTAACATCAGTCAGCAACTTCACAAAACTCTGCTGCTCAACAAAAACTTCAGTATATAGCATTATGCTACAATCAAGTTACACTCTTCAAACAGCTGCACATATTATCTTCAACTACAGCTGCATCTTCAATTTACTTCAGCATCTTGCAGCAGCCTTCACAACAACTTTGCTGCAGCACCATCTTCAACAGTAACAATTTTCAATGTTGCTCCCCCTTAATCTTTAACACTGCTGCACATGTTTCATTCTTAGCAGTAATGAGTACTCCCCCTCAATGCAACAACCAGCATAGCATCTGTCAATTACTCCCCCTTAATATCTGCATCACATTAGCAGCATTTGGCATTCTTTGACACTCTTGACTCTCTTGGCTATTTCTCCCCCTTTTTAGCCACAATTAGACACAATTAGACACGCTTCAACCAGAAGCCCTATGAACTACAGTCAGTACACCCTAGCTCTCATTGTTAGCCTCACAATTAGCAACCATGCAAAACAAATCATAAAAAGAAAAACACAACCAGTGCATATAACAGCACAATATTCATAATACATAGCCATCATAGCAAGAACAAAAAAAACTAAACTATTATCTAATGACAGCAGATGGAGGTTAGTCTTCATCCGAGCTGGTACCATCAGCATCTTCATCACCTTCATCTGACCTGGAATCCTCAGTGTCGCCATTCCCATTATCTTCTCCCTGTTCGAAGTCTTTGATCAGCTGCTCAATCTTCATTTTCCTGACAGTGCTGGTTTTGATAACCATATCAAGATCCTTGTCGGTTGCCTTTAATTCTTCAATCAGCTCAGATTTTGTACTGACCTTCTTAACCCCAGAACTTGATGTTGTAACAATGTCTGGAACATGACTCCCAGCAAACAGTTTGGGATGCAAAGATAAAGCTGACTCCCTCTTACATGCTACCTCTGTACTGGTTAAGATTCCAGGATGTTGATCTAAGATCATTCCACAGATAAGGGAAGGTAATGATATAGGCATTTTGATAGCATTGGTGGCACCATGCTTCACTACTTGATCAAATATATAGCTTCCATAGTTGAACTTGACCTTTTTCCCTACAACATAGATGAACCTTCCTAATCCCACAGTTATGGTGGTTTTGTGATTAGTAGGTACCCAGTTAGCAGCACCAATTCTATGCAAGATAACATACTTGATACTGAGTTTGCTAGCTGTCAATTTATTTTTTAGTGGCCACACCTTAACTTGAGTAGCAGTGATTTCTCTACACACTTCATTATCAGTCACCTCCAGCTCACATCCCTCTTGTTCATCTCTTCCCAGATATTTATTGATGGTACTAGGAGAGAAGTCAATACACTGCCCTCTAACAAACACCTTCATGTAGTTCACACTTCTATTGTCAGAAATGTCTATGGGAATGTTGACAACAAATTCCTTAACAAGTCCAATATAGCACTTAGAGAATCCGGTCACAGTCTTCAGCAGTCCAGCACCATGAATGAGGTCCATGATTTCTTTCATCTCCAAGACATCCTTTCCAAGCTCCCTTTCCAGAGCTAACCTCCTTTGGCACACAAACTTCCACAAGGGAGCACTGCTCGCATAATGAAAGGATATGTTGTCCACTGGCACTTCAGGGACCTTATCAGAAATTCTCTTTAAAATGGTCTTTCTGACTGGTGTGATGTCATGGAAACACGTTCATAGGAAAGGAAGAAAGTCTCTAGGAAAACCAGACTGTGTCTCGGTGGAGCCTTATCTCCACTGGGTACAAACTAAAGCTCTCAAGCTGAGGATGCCTTACCTTCGTCAGGAAGTTCTTCTGTTAAGGGACTCTGTCCTTTACTTTATGTCTGATACGGAAAAACTTCAGGTTACTCTCAACAAAGTTCAGCAGGAGAAGAGGTCTTGGAGGAACAAGTACCGTATTCTCAATGTGGATTGTAAGAAAATACAGCAGCTATTAAGAGAAAAAGATGCTCTGATTGAGATTTTAGAGCAACATGCTGTAGAAAATCAAGATGACCAAAGAAATTTGCTCGCTCCTTTCACTTGGCAAAGGAATGACAACCCGACAACGGCTCAAGAGCCCCGGTCAAAGAAAAGGAAACTACTAGAACCCGCACATGAGCTCTCCTCAGAGAGGACTCAGGATACATTAGTTTAGATATTTCCTTTTACAGCACTATGTAAATTACTGTATCTCCATTCCGCAATCTTTGAATTCAATAAAACGGGGTTTCCCCACTGTTTCATATTTGCAATCCAATTGTCGAAGTTTATTTTGATTAAAAAAATGTATTAAAATAATCATTGCATTCATCATTCTCACGTAACACATTCTTCTTACCTACGAATCTCACGTTTGCGTCTCGATTCTAGAGTCAAACTGTCTCATTCGTACAATACTCGGGCCAATCGACAGAAAAAGATGGATAATCTCGAGGAAGAGAACAGAGAGTTGAGAGAAGAGATCGACACTCTGAAAGAGGATCTGAGAAAGCTTCATAACGACATGCAAGCTCTAGCAGAAGGTCAGATGCAATAACAAAGGACTGTGATCTCAGAGATCACATCAACACCCATAGTGGAAAAGTATGATCCTAGGTACAAAATGCCGAAAGATCGTCCATGGGGCATGCCTATTAACTATATCCCGGAAGGATATGTTCCGCCTATCACTGAGGATCAGGGAACCGCAGCAGGAGCCGCTGGGCCTGAAGGTTACAAACTTCGGGAAAGCGAAGATGTCTGGGGCATGACGATAACTCCTGAAGGTTACAAACTTCGGGAGAGGGAAGGACCTAGAGTCACTGCCATGATGACTATACCACCACCCGCGGTACACACTGTCCTGGAAGGAAAGATTCCACTGATACCTTCTGGTGGAAACGACAGTATGTTCGATAGAATGAATAAATTCCAGGAACAGTTCCTGGAGATGCAGAACGAGCTGCAAGCCCTTCGTGGTCAGGATCTATTTGGAAAAGACGTCGCAGACCTTTGTTTGGTCCCCAATGTGAAAGTTCCGCACAAATTCAAAGTGCCCGAATTTGAAAATTACAAGGGTAACTCTTGCCCTCAAAGCCATTAGGTGATGTACGCTCGACGAATGTCAACTCAGACAAAGAACCAGGAGTTACTGATTCACTAATTTCAGGATAGTTTAACCGGTGCCACACTTAAGTGGTACATGGGTTTAAACCGCACTAAGATCGCCACTTTAAGAGATCTTGGCGCTGCCTTCGTTCAACAATATAAGTACAACCTGGACATGGCACCAGACAGAGATCAACTCAGATCGATGTCACGAAAGGATAAGGAAACCTTTAAGGAGTACGCTCAGAGATGGCATCAAATTGCCGCTCAGATTTGTCCACCTCTTGAGGAAAAAGAGATGACAAAGATCATCTTAAAGACCTTGAGCTCATTTTACTACGACAGAATGGTCGCCAGTGCGCCCAGTGACTTTACCAAAATGGTAGGCATGGGAGTTCGTCTTGAGGAAGCAGTCCGAGAAGGACGTTTAGTTAAAGACGCTGGATCATCGAGTAGTACAAAACGATACGGTAGTGCTCTCCCTAAGAAGAAAGAGCAGGATATTGGGAATATCTCTCTTGGAAAGCAAAGACGATGATATCAACCAGTAGCAACTGTAACTCCTGCTATCAACCATGCGCCTGTTCCTACGTATCAACCTTAGGTTGCTCAAAGCCAACCGAATCAACAGCAATATCAGCAAAGGACACAACAACCTCTTCCGCAGGCTCATCCTCCATATAACAACAACCGTACAACACGACCACCAGGGTTCGACCCTATACCAATGTTGTACGCAGAATTGTTTCCGCTACTACTGGTCAAGGGGCACGTCCAAACCAGGTCTCCTCTTACAGTACCAGAAAATCCGTGTTTTTGGTTCAAAGTGGATCAAACTTGCCCTTACCATCAAGGAGGACCATGCCATAACATAGAAAACTGTCTCAGTTTCAAATTTGATGTGCAAAAGCTTGTTAGGAGCGGGGTCTTATCCTTCAAGGATACGAATCCGAATGTTCTCACGAACCTGTTGCCACAACACGAGAAAGCCGCAGTAAATTTGATAGAGGGAAAGTCCAATAACAGCAATCATATTCATGATGTACTATTATTGAGGGCCAACTTGGTCAAGATGCATTGTAGACAGAGCGGGTATGGACATGTGTCACCTCACAATTATCACCAGTGTGACATCTGCTCTAAAAACAATCAAGGATGTTTTGTGGTGCAATAAGCTCTACAAGAACAATTGGATCTCGGATGGATCAAGAACACCGAATTCGTGGGGTCAACATGACTTATACAAATTCCAACATCATTCAGAACCACGACATTCGTGCAATGAATGTCAACTTGGTGGCAATGCACTCAAGGCAAAGGCAATATCATAATCTGCCACGGCATGATTATAATTCCTGTCTGACTTGCTTGGTAAACAAACAGGGATGCTCTTTGGTACAAGAGGCCCTCCAGCGTCAGATGGATCTTGGATGGATCCAGGACTACCATGATGTCATACCCCAAATTTTTACCACAAAGATTTCCCATCATTTTGCAAATCATCAGCACAATATGGAGGTATTTACATGCCTCATCAATCTCCTCAAGAATTGTTGAGCACTCACTACAATCAGACTTAGGGTTTCAAGCCCTCCCAGAGCACTTAGACAAAGGATCAATAAAGGAATGACATGATCTTTAACTTGCCTAAACATCTCAAACAACCACAATGGATCAAGAGGACTCCCACATCAAGGATTAAGCACAAGGCTGCAACATTCCAAGTGGATCAAGCCTCAAGATCGCCAATGTCACCAAATTAGGGTTTTGGTCGACCAGGGCCTCCAGATGGAATTTTCCTCTGGGCATGAGCCAATGCTTAAAAGTATAACCTAAAATACTCTAAGGGACCTCATGTACCCAATCATCAAGTCAATCTTACCTCAGGGGATGCATTCACTAAAAATCGGGAATTAGGGTTTCTTGACCTAATTCACCCCTAAGTTGACTTTTGGGACAAAACATAAGCCAAGACCTCAAGGCATGATTTTAGGGTCTCTAATACACTACCTTGATCCATTTGCAACAATGAATTGACCCAGGAAGCTTGATCCACAAGTTTCAAATTCATCAGAACCACAGTTAGGGTTTCGCGAGAAAAGTCAACTGTGCCTTTGACTTTTGACCAGGACATGCTCCCAAACCTTGGGACATGATTCAATAAAACCGATAACACATATGAAATCAATCCATCAAGTTTGATTTAGGTCAAGGACTTGATTTCATAGAGGATCGCACAGTTTGGAATTCATCTGATAAAAAGTCAAATGTGCCCAAAAGTCAAAGTTTGACTTTTTGATTTTTTGATCAATTATGGTCCTCTAACCCTAAAATGATGTTAATGTGTGATTGGAATCATCATTCGTCAAGAAAAATCAAAGAAAGTGGGATAAATTGTAAAAGGGGTAACCATAAAAAACTTAGAAATTTTTTAAGTTATGGAACAAAGTGGCTAGGGTGCCAACTTCCAAGGATCATAACTTGAGATCCAAGCAACCATTTTGGCTGATCCAAAGATGGACTTGTAGCTCTCATGGCATACTTTAAAAGTTCAACTACTCCTCATTCCAATTCATCATGGATTTTGAGTTATGGTTGGATCAAAATGGCTGAAAACATGAAATGTCACTTTTTCCAACACTTAGTGAAATTTTCACTAAGTCAGAATCTGTCTTGCTTTTTTTTTTCCAAAAGTAGGGGGATTTTTCACTTGGATCCAAAAAGTATCAAGACAAACTATGATCACACATGTGTTGTATCATATAAGAGCTTTCCAAAATGGCCAAGAACTCCATCAAATTTCATTTGAGCCATGAGATATGACAGTGGCAATGTGCCTTGCTGCAAACTGTCATGGTAAGACAGATTTGTACATTTTGCTCGATTTGAGCAAATTTTGCAAATGACAAACATGTTTATCCATCTAAACACCTCAGGGAGGGACCAAGGAGGGACAAACACTAATCCATAAGCCTCCCAAGTCTTTGGAACTAAAAATAGCATGCCAAACCTAAAAAACCCTAAAGAGGGAACAAGACTCCAATTTTGTTTTGGAGCATTCAATGGATGCACCAAGGTGGCATGAACTGGGCCATTTCCAACTAAATGAGTCAAGGATGATCTCTGAACTAGGGAACCAGCGGCCTGTGCTCTAACCTCTAGTCAATGGCTAGAGGAGACTTGAGATTCCAAAATGTAACCATTGGCAAAACCTCTGCAGCAGTTGCCATTCACTATTGCTTGCAAAGCAAACTTGCTCTACTATAAATAGAGCTCATTTGTGCTCAGTTTGAGTACACCAAAGCCATCAAACTGATGCTTTCCTCAAAATCTCCTTCTCACTTCCAAAATTGCCTTCTAAAGTAAGTCACTATTGGGTTTTGAGTTTGAAAGCCATTCCAACCAAACCAATCACACACACACCCCCTCATAAACATCATATAGAAGTGATCCAAACAATTAACAACATCTGGAACACTGATTTCTCAAAATCACCATCCAACTGCTCAAGCTTTTAGCAGACTTGCAGTTGGGGTACCATCTTCAGTTCCAGCTTGTTTCAAACCATTCCAAGCATTCAGGCACATCACTTGGCACCTTGGGAAGCTATCCACATCATTGGAACCTAGTTGTAACACCTCCAACACAAAACACGATCACCAGCTGCAAGAGGTAAGCCTCAACTTGGTCATCTCATGATTCATGCATATTTCCTCGCATAATAATTTTTCCATATGTTCATAATCATGCATAGAATGATTCCCCTCTATTAATTGCCTTGCATGAATCGTGTGTGGAATTTCTGAGCCTTCATGCAGAATATAGGGTTCTTGAGGTTTCTCTTTGATTTCTTATTCCATGCTTTAAATAAATGAAATTAAAGACCATAGACATGATCGTGAGGTGGAAACGAGTAGATTGATATGTAGATTGCATGATTTCATCAAGTATTTAGTGAGATTGATGAGAAAATGCAAATCTGCAGAAACAAAGGGGTGGCGCGTGTTCTTGGCGTGTTCTTGGCGCCACTTTTGAATATTTGAATTTTGTGATTTTATTTAATTAATTCAAAAATTAATTTCTCTCTGAATTTTAATGATTTTGAGTTGATTCTTTTTTTAATAATTCACAAAAATGTTAAAATATTTTATTTTGCAAAAAATTCCCAAAAATATTATTTATTTCCTATATTTGATATTTTTGCAAATAATTAATCTTTTACTAGTTTTTTACATTTAAAATATTTTTTCCTCCTTGATTTTCCAAATTTAATTGGTTTCCAATCATTTTGTGGATATAAACATGATTTTTCAAACATTAATCCAAGATCACAACTTGTTTTTCACACATGTTTGATAATTTTGATCATTTTAATTAAATTTTTATTTAATTAAAATACATTTTGAAATTAATTTAGGGTTTTGATCTTAATCACCCTAAACAAATCATTTTCAAACACTTTGGGCCTCTATTAGAGTGTAAGACCCATCCCCTTTGTAAATACCCCACTTATTAGGCCTCAGTGCATTGTATAAGTCCCGATACAGTTTCAGAAACAACGGCGCAATCGTCGCCTTTTTAACAAAAACAACTGGGCCTCTCCTCGAGCTATAAGTCCCATTCCTTTTCAAAAACAAAAACCTTTTGAGCATCTAATAGAGTGTAAGTCCCAATCCTTTTGTAAATAAACCAATTGTGGGCCTCACTTATTGTATAAGTCCCTCTGAACAATTTCAAGTGAACGACGCGATCGTCTCCTTCTCAACAAAAACAACTGGGCCTACCCTTGTGTTGTAATTCCCATTTTTCTTTTCAAAATAATCTTTGGGCCTCTAATAGAGTGTAAGACCCAACCCCTTTTTGAAACCAAAATATTTTGGGCCTCGGTGTATTGTATAAGTCGCGATGCCGTCAAAAAGTTCGACACGATCGTCGCCTTTTTTAACAAAAATATTTGGGCTTCTCCTTGAGCTATAAGACCCATTTTTATTTTCAAACTCATTGGGCCTCTAATAGAGTGTAAGTGTCATACCCCAAATTTTGTCCACCAATATTTCCCATCATTGTGCAAATCATCATCACAATATGGATGAACCATTAGTCTCCTCAAAGAAGGGTGAGCATCCACTATAATCAGACTTAGGGTTTCAAGCCCTCTTAGAGCTCTTAGACAAAGGATCAATCAAGAAATGACATGATCTTCAACTTTTCTAGCCTCTCAAACATCCACAAAGGATCAAGAGGACTCCCACTTTAAGGATTAAGCATAAGGCTTCTCCCTTCTAGGTGGATCAAGCCTCACGATCGATAGAGTCACCAAATTAGGGTTTTGGTCGACCAGGGCCTCCAGATGGAAATTTTCCTCTGGGCATGAGCCAATGCTTCAAAGCATAACCTAATATACCCCATGGAACCTCATGGACCCCATCATCAAGTCTATTTAGCCTCAGGGGATGCATTCACTAAAAATCAGGAATTAGGGTTTCTAGACCTAATTCACCCCTAAGTTGACTTTTGGGACAAAACATGAGCCAAGACCTCAAGAGGGGATTTGAGGGTCTCTATTACACTACATTGACCCATTTGCAACACTGGATTGATCCAAGAAGCTTGAGCAATAAGTTTCAATTTCATCAGAACCACAGTTAGGGTTTCGCGGAAAAAGTCAACTGTATCTTTGACTTTTGACCAGGACAAGCTCCCAAACCCTAAGACATGAGTCAATACACCCTATAACACCTATGAAATCAATCCATCAAGTTTGATTTAGGTCAAGGACTTGATTTCATAGAGGATCGCACAGTTTGGAATTCATCTGATAAAGAGTCAATTGTGCACAAAAGTTAAACTTTGACTTTTTGAGATTTTTCACAATTATGGTTTTTTAACCCTAAAATGATGTTAATGTGTGATTGGAATCATCATTCATCAAGGAAAATCAAGAAAAGTGGGATAACTTGTAAAAGGGGTAACCATAAAAAACTTAGAAAATTTTCTAAGTTATGGAATAAAGTGGGTAGGGTACCAACTTTGGAGGATCATAACTCCTAAACCACAAGGCCAATTTTTCCCATCCAAAGCTGGATTTGTAGCTCTCATTACCCTCTACAAAAGCTTCAACTACACCTCATTCCAATTCCCCATGGATTTCAAGTTATGGAATGATCAAAATCAAGAAAAGTGAAAATGTCACTTTTTTCCAACACTTAGTGAAATTTTCACTAAGTCAGAATCTGCCTTCACTTTTTTCCAAATGTAGAGGCATTTTTCACTTGGATCCAAAAAGTATCAAAACCAACTATGATCAAAAATTTGTTGTATCATATAAGCGCTTTCCAAAATGGCCAAGAACTCCATCAAATTCCACTTGAGCCATGAGATATGACAATGGCAACATGCCTTGCTGAAAACTGTCAAGGCAAGGCAGATTTTGGGGTTTTGCTCGATTTACAAAATTTGTGCAATTCCAAGCAACTCTATCCATCTGAACACCTCAAGGGGGGACCAAGGAGGAACCAACTCTGATCCCAAGCCTCCCAAGTCTTTGGAACCAAAAATAGCGTGCCAAACCTAGAATTGCCTAAAAGAGGGACAAGACTTCAATTTTGGATTGGAGCATTCAATGCATACACCAAGGTGGCATGGACTGAGCCATTGCCAACTGAATTCAGTCAAGACTTATCCAAGACCAAGGGAACCAGCAGCCTGTGCCCTAACCTCTAGTCAATGGCTAGAGGAAACTTGGATTCTCATTGCTCAACATTGGCCAAACCTATGCAGCAGTTACCATTCACTATTCCTTGCAAAAAAAACTTGCTCTACTATAAATATAGCTTATTTGTGATCAGTTTGAGTACACCAAAGCCATCAAACAGATGCTTTCCTCAAAATCACCTTCTCACTTCCAAATTTGCCTTCCAAAGCAAGTCACTATCGGGTTTTGAGTTTGAGAGCAATTCCAACCAAACCAATCACACACACACCTCATAAACATCATATAGAAGTGATCCAAACACTCACATAACATCTGGAACACCAAAATCACAAAATCACTAGCCAATTGCTCAAGCCTTTGACAGATTTGTAGTTGGGGTGCCATCTCAAGTTCCAGATCATTTCAATCCATTCCAAGCATCCAGACACACTCCATGGCACCTAGGGAAGCTATCCAGATCGTTGGAACCTAGCTGTAACACCTCTAACCCAAAACACGATCACCAGTTGCAAGTGGTAAGCATGAGCTCTTCTAACTCTATGATCCATGCAATTTTTGCTGCACAATAATTTGGCCATATGTTCATAATCATGCATAGAGTGTTTACCCTCAATAAATTGCTTTGTATGAATCGTGTATGGAATTTTTGAACCTTCATGCAGAATTTAGGGTTCTTGAGGTTTCTCTTTGATTTCTTGTTCCATGTGTAAAATAAATGAAATTAAAGACCATAGACATGATCGTGAGGTTGAAACGAGTAGATTGATATGTAGATTGCATGATATAATCAAGTATTCAGTGAGATTGGATAGAAAACACAAATCTGGGAAAAACAGAGAACGCGGGCAAGGCCAAGATGTTCTTGGCGCCCTTTTTCAAATATTTGAATTTTTGAATTTTTGTGATTTTATTTAATTGATCAAAAATTAATTTCTCTGAGTTTTAATGATTTTGAGTTGATTCTTTTTTTAATAATTCACAAAAATGTTAAAATATTTTATTTTACCAAAAAATCCCAAAAATATTATTTATTTCATATAATTGATATTTTTGCCAAGAATTAATATTTTAATTGTTTTTGACACTTAAAATATTTTTTCCTTCTTGATTTTGCAAATTTTAATGATTTCTAATCATTTTGTAGGTCAAAAATATGATTTTTGAAACATTAATCCAAGATCACAATTTGTTTTCCACATGTTAAACAATTTTGATCATTTTAATTGAATTTTTTTTATTCAATTAAAATACATTTTGGAAACAAATTAGGGTTTTGATTAATTCAACCCTCATCAAACCTTTTTTTGGGCCTCTAATAGAGTGTAAGACCCAACCCCCTTGAAAACTAAACCTTTTTTGGGCCTCAGTCATTGTATAAGACCCACTGCGTTTTCAAAAATCTCCGCGCGATCGCCGTTGTCAAACAACAAACCCTTGGGCCTACCCTCGTGTTATAAGACCCATTTCTATTCTTTAAAAATCATTGGACCTCTAATAGAATGTAAGACCCAATCCTTTGTAAATACAAACCTATTTTGGGCCTCAAATGTTGTATAAGTCCCGTTGTATTTCAAAAGTTCGGCGCGATCATCGCCCGTTTAAAACAAACCATCTAGGCCTCTCCTCGAGCTATAAGACCCATTCAAAACCTTTTTTGGGCCTCTAATAAAGTGTAAGACCCAATCCCCTTTTGAAACCAAAAACTTTTGGGCCTCAGTCATTGTATAAGACCCACGGTGTTTTCAAAACCTCGGCGCGATCGTCACCCTTTTCAAAATAAACCACGGGCTTCTCCTTGAGCTATAAGACCCATCTTTGTTCACTTTCAATCATTTTGGGCCTCTTGAGAGAGTGTAAGACCCATCCCCTTGTACAGAAAATCTTTCTTGGGCCTCAGTCACTTGTATAAGTCCCTGTACAAAACGACAGTACAATCACTGATTAAAATCCTGGGCCTCTCCTTGAGCTGTAAGCCCCAATTTTCCTTTCAAAAGCACTTTCTCTTATGATTTTATAACATACTGTTATTTTCAATTTCTTTGTTGAACAACTAACCAAACAGCATGGAAGCTCTACAACCGAGTAAGTGTTTACCCGCTTTCATTTACCGCTTTCATATATAACTGTATTGTGGGGTTGTTTCACTGTAAGTCTTCTTTCATAAACTCATATTGACTGTGTAATACTAGTATAGATATTTAGAGTTTCCCCGGAAACTACGTCTAGAACTAGACAAAACATCGTCTCCTTACATCCGACGTTCTCCAGGATATTTCAACATAACCTAAACCATGAGAAGTTTCTTTTACAACAATTTTAGATAACTAGATCTAAGAAATCTCCCCCTTGAACAGTTCATATACAGAAGGCCAATGTTCCAAGTGAAACCCTTTTTGGAACTGTTCATCAGCCTCCTCTTGGGCTTAGTACAAGGACCCACAGGCTTCCTAAAAGCATCCCCGCCTCCTCTTGGGCGTTATACAAGGACCCGTCGGCTTCTTAAAAGTTTTCACAGCCTCCTCTTAGGCTTCGTATAATGATTCTTCCTTCGGGAAGATAGCCTCCTCTTGGGCTTCGTACAAATTGTCCCGTCGGCTTCTTAAAAAATTTTCTCGCCTCCTCTTGGGCTTCGTACAAATTGTCCCGACGACCTCTTAAAGGTATAGGAACAGAAATTAGTCATCTTAATAGAACAGTCTTTCAAAGAGTCTAGATCTTTTTACGGCAAACATACTGTCTATTGATCTCTCTTAAGGATAGTGCGAAAAATAAAACTCTAGACTTGGACAGTCTAACCTCCTTGAGTCTCGACGACATTCTCAAGTTCCGTTCAAAAATAGGAAAAAACATCGTAAACTCAGGCAGTCTCACTACCCTTCGGATTCCCCGTTTCCTTAAAGAACAGGAAATAATCCCGGTCCTCAGATCAAATCCATGAGTACAACATTACCCATATAAGAACTGATTTTCTCTTTTAACCAACATACTGGACCTGTCACTCAACTGAAACAGTAACCCCGACCTCCTCTTGGGCTTTGTACAATGATTCTCCCTAGCGGAGCTAACCTTTTTAGCCTCCGTCTCGGGCTTCGTACGAGATACCAAATCACTCTCTTGTTGAGTATAAAATACTCCCTTGTTGATTCAATCCTTTTTTAGCCTTCATCTCGGGCTTTGAACGAGATACAAAACACTCTCTTGTTGAGTATAAAAAGACTCTCTTGTTGAGTCGATCACCTTTAGCCTCTATCTCGGGCTTCGTACGAGATACAAATCACTCTCTTGGTGAGTATAAAAGATTTTCTTGTTGAGTCTAACCTTTTCAGCCTCCTTCTCGGGCTTCGTGCAAGACACATATAAAAACACTCCCTTGTTGAGTCAACCCTTTTAGTCTCTATCTCGGGCTTCGTATGAGACACAAAATTATCCTCTTGTTGGGTCAATAGCCTCCTCTTAGGCTTCATATAAGCAAATCCCCGTTTGATTCCATCAACCTTTTAGCATCAAATCATGCTTTGGTCACAGCATACAAACATCAATAACTCTTTTTCCCTCGTCTAATTGCTGTAAGCGGCAAGCCTCTGGATTATTTACATCCACGCCACTGTCCCTCTTTTAGCATGAGAAATTCCTAAGGAAAGATGGAATTGCTCTACACTGAGTTAAAGTCTTCTCCTTCAGGTTAAAAATCCCCTATAAAGAAAATTATGGCATTGCTGGATTCACATATCCCAGTTAAAGTAATTCTCCTTTATAATCAGTCACCCAACAATTGTGACAAACAGACCCCTTTAGAGATAATAAATTCTCTCTAAAGTCAACACCCTTTTAGCTTCACATCTTGGGCTTCGAACAAGATATAAACCACCTTTAGCTTCAAGTCTTGGGCTTTGAACAAGACACCAAAACACCATTTCCTCCCATAGAATAGGAGGAACTACGATCGCTCTGATTTCCCTATCCCGGGAATACGTAGGCATAAGATTAAAAAAGAATCTTAGCGAGCACACTAATAAAAAAAACCCAAAGTCCCCTACCTTCAGCCAATCTAGCACAGTATCCCGACAAATTCCCCATGAACAGTCCCGGTAATTCGTTCTGAACAAAATAAGCAGATAGAGGCCCACGAACTAAAACCACATCTATAAACCAACAGTTTTGACGGTTTAACCTCAGTTTGCAAGCAGGGTTAGTTGGAGACATCTATTTCCCTTCCTTCATCAGCTTCAATAGGATAAAAAATGAATCGACCTGTAGTACCCCAGAGCGACAGTGCTTAAGAACCACGTCCAAAATCACTCGCTACAGTAAGACCCAATCCCCTTTTAACCAATACCTTTTTGGGCCTCAGATATTGTATAAGTCCCTCTGTGTTAAAAGGAAAACCTCGGCATGATTGCGAGTTCAAAACAACTCATCTGGGCCTACCCTCGTGTTATAAGCCCCATTTCTTTTCTTTAAATCTTTGGGCCTCTAATAGAGTGTAAGACCCATCCCCTTATACATAAAAACTTTTGGGCCTCACTTATTGTATAAGTCCCTCTGTACAGTTTTCAAAACAATGGTGCGATCATCGTTAAAACGTGGGCCTCTCCTTGAGCTGTAAGCCCCAACAATCTTTTCAAAGCACTTTCTCCTTTGATTTTGAATTTAAATATCTGTTGTTATCAAAATTTCTTTGTTGAACAACTAACCAAACAACATGGAAGCTCTACAACGGGTAAGTGTTTATCCTCTTTCATTTACCGCTTTCATATGTATATAACTGTATTGTGGGGCTGCTTCACTGTAAGTCTTCTTTCACATCCTTTTATATACTTGTCACATATCCACTGTGTAATACTAGTATAGTTATTTAGAGTTTTCCCCGGCAACTACGTCTAGCACTAGGTAAAGCCTTGTTGGTCACTCTTAAATACATATAAAACTAGATCCCCGCAGGATTTCCAGATACAGTCTTCCCTTCTCTTGGGGTTAAACAATATGGAACAAAGAGAAAGGCAATATTCTCGGTGAACCTTTTCTCTGACGGTCACCCTTAGAAATTGTCAAAGAAACTCTAATTCCCCAGAGATGATCTTTTCTCAGTGAATGGCATCTCTTGAGTTTCTTCCAAATTTTCGAACTTTCATGGAATGATCTCTTCTCTGTGAATTTCATTTCTTGAACTTCTCTTGGTTTGGGGACCCACAGGCTTCCTAAAAGCATCCCCGCCTCCTCTTGGGCGTTGTACAAGGACCCTTCGGCTTCTTAGAAGTTCTCATGCCTTCTCTTGGGCTTAATACAAGGACCCTGACGACATCTTAAAGGTATAAGATAGAACTTAGTCATCCTTTGCTAGAGCAGTCTTTCCAGGGTCAAAACTTCGGCCACTTTAGGGTTGATACTCATCCCTTAATGCCCGTGCCTCCTCTTGGGCATTGTACAAAAGATAAAACTCTAGACTTGGACAGTCTAAAACCCATTGAGTCTCAAAGACACTCTCAAATTCCTTTCTAACATAGGAAACAACACTGATCACTCTAAAATCCGGTCTCTCTCATGAGAGTTCCCCCCCCTTGGGCCTGCCTATGGATCTAATCCTCAGCAGTAAGACAGCCTCCTCTTGGGCTTTGTACAAATGATTCTCCCTAGCAGAGCTAATCTTTTTAGGCTCTCTTGTTGAGTCAAACTCTTTTAGCCTCCGTCTAGGGCTTGGTACAAGACATATAAAAACCCGCTCTCTTGTTGAGTATAAAATATTCTCTTGTTGAGTCAACTTTTAGCTTCCGTCTGGGGCTTCATACAAGACACATATAAAACACTCTCTTGTTGAGTTTAAAAGACTCTCTTGTTGAGTCAATCTCCTTTTAGCCTCAATCTCGGGCTTCGTACGAGACAATAAATCACTCTCTTGTTGAGTATAGAAGACTCTCTTGTTGAGTCAATCTCTTTTAGCCTCAATTTTGGGCTTCGTACGAGATAGAAAAACACTATCTTGTTGAGTATAAAAGACTCTCTTGTTGAGTCAATCAACCTTCAGACTCTCTTGTTGAGTCAATCACTTGTTCAAGACTATCTTGTTGAGTCAACCTTTTTAGCCTCCGTCTTGGGCTTTATACAGGACAGGTAAAAGTACTCTCTTGTTGAGTCAAACCGTCTCAGCCTCCATCTTGGGCTTTATACAAGATACATTCTCCCCAACAGAGTCAAAAATACCTTTTAGCCTCAATCTTGGGCTTTGTACAAGACAGAAAGAACATTTTCCCCGAAAAAGTCAAACTTCTAGCCTCCTCTTAGGCTTTGTATAAGGAAACCCAAGTTAAGACAATCAACCTTTTAGTATCAAATTTGTGCCTTGCTCACAGCATACAAACATCAACAACTCCTCTTTAGAGATGACAAATTCTCTCTCAACCTTTTAGCTTCACATCTTGGGCTTTAAACAAGATACAAACCACCTTCAGCTTCATGTCTTGGGCTTTGAACAAGACACCAAAACACCTTTTTCCTCCCGTAGAATAGGAGGAACTACGATCGTTCTGATTTCCCTGTTTCGGGAATACGTAGGCAAATGATTGCAAAATCTTAGCGAGCATACTAATCAAAAACCCCAAATCCAGTACCTTCATAGATCCATCGAAAGCATCAAACCTAACCCCTTACCTAAAGCCTCACAAATAGTCCAGACACGGTGTTTTTAACCAAATAACCCTAAAAGACGAACCCCCTATTTTGATAGCATCTGTAAACCAACAGTTTTGATTGTTTAACCTCAGTTTGCGAGCAGGGTTAATTGGAGACATCTATTTCTCTTCCTTAATCAGGTCAACAGGATAAAAATGAATCAAATTGTAGTACCAAAGCGATAGTGATTCGAAACCACAAAAACCGCGCTACAGAAAAATGGCGACCACAGTGGGAGGCATTCTTTCTTGCATTCCCAAGGGATGAAACCTTAAATTCACCGAATACCACAGAAATGGCGACTCTGCTGGGGAGCCATTGTCTGTATAGGATCATAAGACTAGAGGTCTAGGATGATTAAGATAAATATATATACTGCTTTTCCTAATTGATATATGTGTTTATTTTTCTGCTAATGGGAATGCGTGTGATGTCGCATGTGGAAAGATTGAGTATACACCTAAGATAGGGGATGGCATTATACGGGTAATTATACGGGGAGTGAATCTCAGTTAAAAGTTCCCGGTCGACCATCAAACTCAGTGGAGACTCCCTTTGCAGATGCATTACCTATACGACTTTGGTTGTTGAAAGTAGTGTGGTCGGCTGGGTTATCTGAGAAGCTGAGGTTTTTAGTAGACTGAAACCATTTTGTAGTGCAGAAGCTATCAGAAATAGTTGTCACACGATACTACCCTCATTTGAGATCACTCTAAGATACATCAGCTCGCTGGAGATCCGCTTGTTGTTGTTATCCCAAGAGGGGTTAATGATTTTGCGGACAGGTACAAAAAATCACCAGTATAAATCTTTGGGGATGGGTAGAGCCTTGACTTCATGACACCGACCCTTTGACCCCATGTTTTTTCTTTGTTTTTGTGTGCTGCATTCATACATTCATTTAAAAAACATTTTAACAAATAAAAATCTTCTCTTTTAGTCTCTCCTTTTCAAAATAAACTAAGGCAATGATTGCAAATATCAGATAAAGAGATTGCTAATGGATTTCGGTAGAAAGAAAACTCACAAGTACACCTTCAAGGTTCCAAAGTTAGAGGGTTTAAGAGGTTTGGCGAGGATGGTCACCAACCCTGAGGATTTCAGAGCCAAGTATGGAGGACTGCTGTCTCTATTAAGGGTCCATGTAATCGAAGGAATCCTGTCCGCACTCATTCAGTTCTACGATCCGGTTTATCACTGTTTCATATTCCCGGATTATCAGCTAGCACCAACATTGGAGGAGTACTCTCACCTGACTGATTTACATATTACTGACCAAGCTCCCTTTTCTGGACTGGAAGAGATTCCAAAGGATCAAACCATTGCAAGAGCAACCTATTTGGACGAGTCAGAATTCAAGACTCACATGACTACTAAGGGTGGAATTCAGGGTTTATTAGCCCAGTTCTTAATCAAGAAAGCTCTATACATTGCAAGTATAGGGAACGTGGCTGATTTCGGGAGCATCTTTATTTTGCTTACCTACGGGTTATTTTTGTTTCCTAACATCGATAACTTTGTAGATATCAATGCCATTAAGATATTTCTGATTGGAAATCCCGTACCGACCCTGCTCGCAGATGCGTATCATTCGGTACACTTAAGGAATTTATACAGCGGAGGAATGATCATATGTTGTGTACCCCTGCTATACAAATGGTTCATTTCCCACTTGCCCAAGTCGGCTACATTTTGGGATCAAAAGAATACTTTACGTTGGTCGCAGAGAATCATGTCTCTTACCAACTCTGACATCGATTTGTACAATCGAATCTATGACGGGATTAGAATCATCGACCGTTGTGGAAATTTCCTAAATGTACCCCTTATAGGAACTAAGGGAGGAATCAACTATCATCCAATTTTAGTTCGTCGTCAACTCGGATACCCGATGAGGCATATCCCACGTAATGCTCATCTGAAAGGTCTTTCTTCAAGGAAGGAGAAAATGACAGAGCACTAAAGACGGAAATAGTGCATGCCTGGAAACACATTCATAGGAAAGGAAGAGAGTCTCTAGGGAAACCAGACTGTGTCTCGGTGGAGCCTTAATTATCTCCACTGGGTACAAACTAGAGCTCTCAAGCTGAGGATGCCTTACCCTCGTCAAGAAGTTCTTCCATTAAGGGACCATGTCCTTTACTTTATGTCTGATACGGAAAAACTTCAGGTTACTCTCAACAAAGTTTAGCAGGAGAAGAGGTCTTGGAGGAACAAGTATCGTATTCTCAATGTGGAGTGTAAGAAAATACCGCAGCTATTGAGAGAAAAAGATTCTCTGGTTGAGATTTTAGAGCAACATGCTGTAGAAAATCAAGATGACCAAAGAAATTTGCTCGCTCCTTTCACTTGGAATAGGAATGACAACCCGACAACGGCTTAAGAGCCCCGTTCAAAGAAAAGGAAAGTACCAGAACCAGAACCAAAGCTCGCTTCAGAGAGGACTCAGGATCCATTAGTTTAGATTTCCTTTTACAGTACTATGTAAATTACTGTATTTCCATTCCGTATCTTTTAATTCAATAAAACGGGGTTTCCCCATTGTTTGATATTTACATTCCAATTGTCGAAGTTTATTTTGATTAAAAAAATATTAAAATAATCATTGCATTCATCATTCTCACGTAATGCATTCTTCTTACCTACGAATCTCACGTTTGTGTCTCGATTCTAGAGTCAAACTGTCTCATTCATACAATACTCGGGCCAATCGACAGAAAAAGATGGATGATCTTGAGGAAGAGAATAGAGAGTTGAGAGAAGAGATCGACACTCTAAAAGTGGATCTGAGAAAGCTTCATAATGACATGCAAGTTCTAGCAGAAGCTCAGATGCAACAACAAAGGACTGCAATCTCAGAGATCACATCAACGTTCATAGTGGAAAAGTATGATCCTAGGTACAAGATGTCGAAAGATCGTCCTTGGGGCATGCCTATTAACTATATCCCGGAAGGATATGTTTCGCCGATCACTGAAGATTAGGGAACCGCAGCAGGAGCCGCTGGGCCTGAAGGTTACAACTTCGGGAAAGCAAAGATGCCAGGGGTATGACAGCAACTCCTGAAGGTTACAAACTTCGGGAGAGGGAGGGACCTAGAGTCACTGCCATGATGAATATACCACCACCTATAACACCCCAATTCCCATCACGAATAAATAATACATAATTAAATCAGAGTAAATAAAAATTTATTTTTTCGACAGAAACAAGGATGCCACAATTTTAAAGAAGAAAACACAATCCCTGCTCATAAATTTGATACATAACACAAAATGGAATAACTTCAAAGGGAAACTTTTTCCATATAAAAGGAAAGTTCAATTATGGAATAAAGCGGAAAGATCCATAACTGCCTTGTTTTACAAAATAAATCATTTTATAACATCAAAATATACATACAAAAGTAATACAAAATATATTCAACAAATGTATACATATATATCTACAGCATTCCCCGACTCCCGTGTTACGTATCAGAGCAGACTGACTGACAAACGGATAGAGAACTAATCTTCACAAAAGCCTCCAAGACTACTAATCTGCAATTGCCTCATAGAGCAACAAACCACCGCAGAAGGGTGAGAAACACAATCATAATATAATTGCATACAATTATATAATAACACAAACTTACACATATAGAACATTCTCACCACAAGCATCACATACTAATACCAATAGCATATATCAATTATACCCACTCAATCACATATTCACACATAATGCATACCAAGGTTATAGCATATGGAAACACACCACCACATCACATAGCATATGTCCATGCACAAAACATATCATCCACAATCAAAGCATTTATCACAAATGCACATCAATTCACCAATCTAATCATAAATCTCAACACCTACTCAATCAATTCACAATCTCCACACATAATCAATCCATTCATGATTTTCCACACATAATCAATCCAATCATGATTTATGCAAATGCAAAGAGACCGACACAATGACTCTATGCAAATGTGGTACCATCCATCCATCAATCTCATCACTAGTCCACTCAGGAACTATTGGAATCATCGCCTGTTACTTAGGACCACTCATGTAACACCCCGTCGGGAAAACGATGTTCCCTGTTGCTTTAGGTCCTCTTTGTATAAGGCACATGACATTTATGGATCTCTTTAGGTCCTCTTTGTATAAGGCACACGATCCGATCGCTTTAGGTCCTCTTTGTATAAGGCACACGATCCGATCGCTTTAGGTCCTCTTTGTATAAGGCACACGATCGTCTATAATCATCGCTTTAGGTCCTCTTTGTATAAGGCACACGATGTTATAGCGGATTCCCTCTGGAACCGATTCGTCGCTCACACCCCACAAGGGCACACGACATCACAAGAATGCATATCATGATGCTTGGTATACAATGACTCATGACATTCAAATGCACACATATACACATCCATAATCATTCATATGCAATCAAATAGAACACATTGTATTTTCTTGCCCTTAGGCCACAAACCATCATCACAACATTTTATTACATGCATTTTAATCACACAACATCACACAAGTCATACGATATTCATATCAACAACACATTGCATGATACACATCAATTACACACAGTACAACGGCAAAATCGACAAAACGACACATTTTCGAAATTCCCGACATAATTAAATCGGCCAACAATCTCAAAACCATTATAATAAGAAAGTACAACTCAATAGCTTTCCAACGATACCAAGAATGTTCAAAACGGATAATCGGAACACAAGTTATGGACTCACAAAGAAAAGGAATCGCGAAATGACAAAATTCTGAACTCTCACTGGCCATACGCATATTGCCCTGAGCCATGCGCGTATTGCCTTGCTCACTCGCCCATCCATACGCGTATTGTCCAAATTGATACGCGTATGGACAGAGACCAATTCCTTCCCAAAAATCCCACTAAAACTCCAATATGCGTATTGCCTCATTCCATACGCGTATTGTCCACTCCCATATGCGTAATGACTAAATTCCTTCCTTTCCATACGCGTATTGCCCAACCCAATACGCGTATTGCCTTGCCTGATACGCGTATGGGCAGCGAAAACCCAGAATTTTCCTGCATAATTTCTGTTACGAATTCTACCCCAAATCTTCTCCAAATCTCCTCTAAACACCAGAAAATTACCAATAGATTGCACAAAACATCTACCTAACTTGTCTCAGCAATTAAGAACATTAAAACATGATTCTCGACACAAATTGTATCAAATCCCAACAAATCTCAACATATTATGGTTTTAGTTTTATACTCAATTTCAACCAAATATCACACAAATACATACATACATAACCATACACAAGTATAAGATAATCGAGTTTCACACCCTTACCCGATTTAATCGTGTTTTTAAAAGTCGGTTGAATCGATTTCCTCCTCTCCAAGTTTTTCCCTCTTTTCTTCTTTTTTTTCTCCTTTCCTTTTCCTCTTTTTCTTTCTTTTTCTTTTCCTTTCTCTATATTTCTATTTTTTGAAAAATACCCAAGCCAAAAGACCAAAATACCCCTCAGCTCAAATATCTCGCAAATGCTCTCAAAACGCGATAAAACATAAACAGCGATGAAATATATTTTGGGAAATAAAAGTTGAAAAGAAATTATAAATTATTGCAAATATTTTACCTATCAAGGAAATTAGCCAATAAACTCAATTAGCAGGTAAAATACAATAAATTCACACATTTCACAAAATTCACATAAATGAAATAAATAAATACAATTAAACAAATCGGGGCGTTACAACTCTCCCCCACTTAGAAATTTTTGTCCTCGAAAATATAACCGATACGAACAACTCTGGATACGACTCTCGCATCCGACTAACCCACTCTCATGCCAACAAAAGGCAACACCACGAGTAACACAAACTGACAAACCACCTCGTTAACCACAACTACATCAATGACACAACAACGACGACAACCATAATGACAAGATGCAAAGCCCATACAATGCACTTGACGACTAACTCACGACTCGAAGAATACCCAAGCTGCGAACACACACAGGAATTAGCTACACGCACTCGGACCATCGCGATGGAAACAAGGCAACAACACAAACAAGAACATAAAGTTCCACAACCCAACAGCGTTTCAACAACTTCTATATAACCATAATACCAACATCCTTGTCACACCACAATATTACAACAATGCTACGATTTACCAATCGAACATATAACCAGAACATCCAATGGTCTCATCATCCCAACATGTTTCCAATGTTCAACCTATGAACTCGTACAAGTCACACACGCAAACACAGCATGTGCCACATCACGCTTCCGCTGCGCACTCTGATTACTCGTAACCATCAAAACTACCACTCTCACGCCCAAGGTCTAACTCTTCCTCATATTCATCAAAAATCACTGTTCACGTTAATATTCCCAACCTCACACTCTACTCGTTATCTCACACACCAGGCACAAGCCTCTAAACTGCTCAAATAACTTTAATTCTCTGACCATCAAAACAGACATGCATAACAACTTTCTACTTAACTTATCACGCACGATATTAACTTTTCCCGAAGATAATCCAAGCCAAATTCATAACTTGTCACGAATTTTAACCATCCTCGTTGTCTCATACTCTATTCCTTCAGACCAAACAAGTACTCTAAACTCTTGTGATTACTAAACATTTCGAATCTAGAACCATAAAGATAATACCTCCAAACATTCCAACACAATCCAACCACAACCAATTCTAAATCCATAATAGTATAGACCCTTTTATGAATCCTCAATTGTCGTAAAGCATACGCCACGACTTTACCCTCTTGCACGCACACTGCCTAAACTCATCAAAGACGCGTCTCAATACCTCATAAAAGGTTTATTAGGATCACACAGAATAAAAACTGGAGCCGTAGACAACTCCTACTTCATCTCACCAAAACTCACTCACAACGAACATCCAAATTAAACAACTCACCCTTTGTAAGTCAACTGAGATAACAAAAGTACAAACTTAGCAAAGTCTTCCCTATCCTGCAGTAACAACCAACTAAGCCCAAAAATTTCTAATCTCCTTAACCAACTTCGGAGCCTCTCATTGTAGAACTGCATCTACTCTCGATGGATCCATAACCAAACTCTCATCTGAAATAACATATCCAAGAAAACTAATCTTTTTCAACCAAAATTCTCACTTGAATAACTTAGCATAAAACTTCGTCTCTTTCCAACACTTGTAAATCAAATCTCAAACACTCTACCTGTCCTTCCTCTTAGTTTATAACAGATCCGACTATCCTCAATCAAAACCACCACGAACTTATCCAATTAAATATGGAAGATACGATTCCTCTACTCCATAAACATTACAGATGCATTACTAACACCAAATACCATCACTGTACGTTGTAATGCCCAACCAAATTCCAAAAGATATAAATTCTTAAAGCTTTTGCAAAAAATTTCACTGGGTAACTGGTTACTCACATGCAAGCTTAACCGAGTAAATAACAGCATATCCCGATGATAAAAAACATAACCAGTCACATGAAAATGATCAAAGCCTCAACTTACACAATTCTTCACTCTTATCAAACATTCCAAACAATTGTGAATTCACTCAAACTTAACCAAACCAATCCAGTCATCTTTTCATGAAAAGTGGACACTTATTCTCAATCGTTACCTTATTCAACTGTCAGTAATCCATACACAATTTCTTCTCTTAACAGTCCAAATTCTCATAATTCCCAACATGTAGTAACCACCAACCAAAAAGAACTCTCAAATATTACAACCACACCTAGGGGTTTTCTCAAGATTTCCATTAATGCTCTAAAACTCCAAAGACCCCAAACCTCACCAGAACTCTAAGTTTTTCTTCCCGTAGTCTCAATACCTTTATACCCTCATGCTTGTTATTCCGCTCAATCATCCATCCTTTTTGTTACTAACAATACTGGAGCTCTCTAAGACAACACTCTAAGGTTCCACCCAAAAACACATATGAAAACCATGCACAACTGACGGCCCATCACTGGGACTTCCCGCCAATTTCCAGAACACTATCATCACAAACAAAACAAACATCTTAGTCCCATATACTAAGAGTTTTCTACTTACTTAGCAGATATAAACCTCAATTATTCACCTTCGTCCAATTAAGTTCAATCTCTACTCTCTGAGAAGCAGCCCTTAATAATACCCAATCATTCTCTCTCAATGACTTCCCAACTGAACCAACATACAAAAACCTCTAATCCGTCTCATCTTCCGATATTAGAATCTTCATCGACTCAACAAACAATCCGTAATCATTTCCTTAACTCCAAACAATCCATTGCACACACTATCAAAGCAGGAAAGACACGTGTATTCCAAACAACATAATTCCTGTCTACTATCAACAAGAGATTAAGGGTGATCAGTTCCTCAATTTGTCAATAGAGAGCCGACAATCATGGTGGGGTATAAACCGTCTTTACCAAACTATAATAGCATTCCTTGCATCCTGTGCACAAAACTACCCAAGGCACAAATCCTTAGTTGACATAAGCCTTACCTCCGCATCCCTTCTGGAACTGGGAACCACACTGTCCAAACAACACTTACAATCTTGTAATTCACAACATATTGAGCCAGCGCTCCACACCTGAAGTAACATGGAGAAGTGCCAGCTTCTCCCCCACTTATCTCATTCTAACTCCTGCAGACAACGGGATCGAAAAGCCAGAAAGTACTGACAGTGTCTCACACACATATCATGTACTAAGGGACAAACAATAACGACAGTATTCAACTGTCACACCAACTGACTCAACAACTTGGCCGGACGAACCTACCTGCTCTGATACCACTATTGTAACAACCCAATTCCCATCACGAATAAATAATACATAATTAAATTAGAGTAAGTCAAAATTTATTTTTTCGACAGAAACAAGGATGCCACAATTTTAAAGAAGAGAACACAATCCCTGTTCATAAATTTGATACATAACACAAAATGGAATAACCTCAAAGGGAAACTTTTTCCATATAAAAGGAAAGTTCAATTATGGAATAAAGCAGAAAGATCCATAACTGCCTTGTTTTACAAAATAAATCATTTTATAATATCAAAATATACATACAAAAGTAATACAAAATATATTCAACAAATGTATACATATATATCTACAGCGTTCCCCGACTCCCGTGTTACGTATCAGAGTAGACAGACTGACAAACGGATAAAGAACTAATCTTCACAAAAGCCTCCAAGACTACTAATCTGCAATTGCCTCATAGAGCAACAAACCACAGCAGAAGGGTGAGAAACACAATCATAATATAATTGCATACAATTATATAATAACACAAACTTACACATATAGAACATTCTCACCACATGCATCACATACTAATACCCATAGCATATATCAATTATACCCACTCAATAACATATTCACACATAATGCATACCAAGGTTATAGCATATGGAAACACACCACCACATCACATAGCATATGTCCATGCATAAAACACATCATCCACAATCAAAGCATTTATCACGAATGCACATCAATTCACCAATCCAATCATAAATCTCAACACATACTCAATCAATTCACAATCTCCACACATAATCAATCCATTCATGATTTTCCACACATAATCAATCCATTCATGGTTTATGCAAATGCAAAGAGACCGACACAACGACTCTATGCAAATGCGGTACCATCCATCCATCAATCTCATCACTAGTCCACTCAGGAACTATTGGAATCATCGCTTGTTACTTAGGACCACTCATGTAACACCCCGTCGGGCAAACGATGTTCCCCGTCGCTTTAGGTCTTCTTTGTATAAGGCACACACCGTTTATGGATCGCTTTAGGTCCTCGTTGTATAAGGCACGCGATCCGATCGCTTTAGGTCCTCTTTGTATAAGGCACATGATCGTCTATAATCATCGCTTTAGGTCCTCTTTGTATAAGGCACACGATGTTATAGCGGATTCCCTCTGGAACCGATTTGTCGGTCACACACCACAAGGGCACACGACATCACAAGAATGCATATCATGATGCTTGGCATACAATGACTCATGACATTCAAATGCACACATATACACATCCATAATCATGCATATGTAATCAAATACAACACATTGCATTTTCTTGCCCTTAGGCCACAAACCATCATCACAACATTTTATCACATGCATTTTCATCACACAACATCACACAAGTCATACGATATCCATATCAACAGCACATTGCATGATACACATCAATTACACACAGTACAACGGCAAAAGTCGACAAAATTACACATTTTCCAAATTCCCGACATAATTAAATCGGCCAACAATCTCAAAACCATTATAATAAGAAAGTACAGCTCAATAGCTTTCCAACGATACCAAGAATGTTCAAAACGGATAATCGGAACACAAGTTATGGACTCACAAAGAAAAGGAATCGCGAAATGACAAAATTCTGAACTCTCACTGGCCATACGCATATTGCCTTGAGCCATACGCGTATTGCCTTGCTCACTCGCCCATCCATACGTGTATTGCCCAAAGTGATACGCGTATGGACAGAGACCAATTCCTTCCCAAAAATCCCACTAAAACTCCAATATGCGTATTGCCTCACTCCATACGCGTATTGCCCACTCCCATACGCGTAATGACTAAATTCCTTCCTTGCCATACGCGTATTGCCTTGCCTGATACGCGTATGGGCAGCAAAAACCCAGAATTTTCCTGCATAATTCCTGTTACGAATTCTACCCCAAATCCTCTCCAAATCTCCTCTAAACACCAGAAAATTACCAATAGATTGCACAAAACATCTACCTAACTTGTCTCAGCAATTAAGAACATTAAAACATGATTTCCGACACAAATTGTATCAAATCCCAACAAATCTCAACATATTATGGTTTTACTTCTATACTCAATTTCAACCAAATATCACACAAATACATACATACATAATCATACACAAGTATAAGATAATCGAGTTTCACACCCTTACCCGATTTAATCGTGTTTTTAAAAGTTGGTTGAATCGATTTCCTCCTCTCCAAGTTTTTCCCTCTTTTCTTCTTTTCTTTCTCCTTTCATTCTTCTCTTTTTCTTTCTTTTTCTTTTCCTTTCTCTCTATTTCTATTTTTTGAAAAATACCCAAGCCAAAAGACCAAAATACCCCTCAGCTCAAATATCTCGCAAACGCTCTCAAAACGCGATAAAACATAAACAGCGATGAAATATATTTCGGGAAATAAAAGTGGAAAATAAATTATAAATTATTGCAAATATTTTACCTATCAGGGAAATTAGCCAATTAACTCAATTAGCAGGTAAAATACAATAAATTCACACATTTCACAAAATTCACATAAATGAAATAAATAAATACAATTTAAACAAATCGGGGCATTACACCACCCGTGGTACACACTGTCCTGGAAGGACAGATTCCACAGATACCTTCTGGTGGAAACGAAAGTATGTTCGACAGAATGTATGAGTTTCAGGAAGAGTTCCTGGAAATGCAGAAAGAGCTGCAAGCCCTTCGCGGTCAGGATCTATTTGGAAAAGACGCCTCAGACCTTTGTTTGGTCCCCAATGTGAAAGTTCCGCACAAATTCCAGGTACCCGATTTTGAAAAGTACAAGGGTAACTCTTGCCCTTAAAGCCATTTGGTGATGTATGCTCAGCGAATGTCAGCTCAGATAAAGAACCAAGAGCTACTGATTCACTATTTTCAGGATAGTTTAACCGGTGCCGCACTTAAGTGGTACACGGGTTTAAACCGCACTAAGGTCACTACTTTCAGAGATCTTGGCGTTGCTTTCGTTTAGCAGTATAAGTATAATCTGGACATGGCACCAGATAGAGATCAACTCAGATTGATGTCACAAAAGGACAAGGAAACTTTTAAGGAGTACGCTCAGAGATGGCGAGAAATTGCCACCCAGATTTGTCCACCTCTTGAGGAAAAAGAGATGACAAAGATCTTCTTGAAAACCTTAAGCTCATTTTATTACGACAGAATGGTCGCCAGTGCGCCCAGTGACTTTACCGAAATGGTAGGCATGGGAGTTCGTCTTGAGGAAGCCGTTCGAGAAGGATGTTTAGTTAAAGACGATGGATCATCGAGTAGTACAAAACAATACGGTAGTGCTCTCCCTAAGAAAAAAGAGCAGGATATTGGGAATATCTCTCTCGGAACACAGAGGCGACGGTACCAACCAGTAGCAGCTGTAACTCCTGCTATCAACCTGGCGCCTATTCCTACCAACCTCAGGTTGCTCAGAGCCAACCGATTCAACAACAACTTCGGCAAAGGACACAACAACCTCTTCAGCAGGCTCGTCCTCCATATAACAACCACCGTACAACGCGACCACCAGGGTTCGACCCTATACCCATGTTGTACGTCGAATTATTTCCATTATTACTGGCCAAGGGGCACGTCCAAACCAGGTCTCCTCTTACAGTACCGAAAAATCCTCCTTTTTTGTTCAAAGCAGATCAGACTTGCCCTTACCATTAAGGAGGACCAGGACATTACATAGAAAACTATCTCAATTTCAAATTGTTATTTCTGTGCTTTTGTGGTTGGCATTTATTTTGCTAAAACTATTAGAGCAGCAAGATGTTGTAACATGATGTTCTAGGTGGCTGCATTCAACATGTCGAATGAAGATGTCCCATACCTGCTCATAGGGCATCGCGTTTGGATTCAGTCTTTAAAGCAGATTCTATTGCTATGAATTGTTACTAAATATTCTGTGAATATTTGGTTATCCTATGTGGCATCCAAAGCATTTTTGGATTGTGATTACTTGTTGGTTTTCCGGATTTGCTGCTGTTTCTAATTATGGAGACATAATAGGAAACTTTGGATTGAAGACCTATTTTGTTGGAGTTTATTTTGCAGATTTGTGAGCAGTCTAATTGCTGCGTTTTTGAAGCCCAAATTCAGTCCAGATTAAATGCTATATATTGACTGATGTAAACCTAGTTTAGGTGTGGAACTTACTTGTGTTTTGTTAGGGTTTTTGAGTGTGTTTTTGTGAGCCTAACTGGTATCATTCTGATAACAGTATAAGGACTGGTTTGTTTGTGTTGTAAGTTCTGTCAGTTACTCATAAGCTTTTAAGCATTGAGTTTCTTGTGTGTCAATTCTCATAAGCTGTGAAGTATTGAGAATTGTGTGTTTTGAAAGTGTGACTTTCGGTTTGTTACTTGTGTGGAAATATACCAATCACAGGTTGTGGTTGCAGAGGGATTTGAGGAGGGCCTCATACCTAGGTGAGTCTTAGGTAGAAGTCATAGGAAGGGTAGTGATTAAGTGAGTAGATTATTCGGTTATTGTATGATCTATGAATTGATACTATTGTATATTGATTTCGTCCCTGGCTTGGTAGCCCCCAGAGTAGGTGTGTTAGATCGAACTGGGTAAACATATCACTGTGTTATTTACTTTCTGCACTATTATTTTTATTGTTATCTTGTTCATTGTGTTGGATATCAGTGTCTCAACATCTGTGTAGGACATCTGATATCTGTGCCAGAATTTCAATTGGCATGAAGAGCTTGCGCCCTTGTTTGGTTCTGGGTGAGATTCAGGGAAGGTACTTTCTGGTACAATGGACAAGGATGGAGGATTTATGAACAGACCACCTCTGCTTGATTATTCCAACTATGACTATTGGAAACCAAGGATGATAGCTTTCATCAAATCCATGGATGATCAAGCATGGAAGGCTGTTATAAAAGGATGGGAGCCCCCAAAGGTTAAAGATAAAAAAGGTACCCCTACTGATGGGGTGAACGAAGAGGAAGACTGGGATGATGCAGATTGATTGAACACTGCACCATTGCTAAAGAGGCGTGGCAGGTCTTGAAGATTGCTCATGAAGGGACCTCAAAAGTGAAGATGTCAAAACTTCAAATTCTTACTACCAGGTTTGAAAATTTGAAGATGAAGGAAGATGAGAGCATTCATGACTTTCACATGAACATTATTGAGATAGCTAATGCTTCAAGTGCTCTCCTCAGATCTCTACCTAAGAGATTTGACATGAAAGTGACTGCTATTGAGGAAGCTCAGGACATAGATAAGATGAAAGTGGATGAACTTATGGGATCAATTCAAACATTCGAATTGGGGATCAGTGAAAAGACTGAAAAGAAGAAGAGTATAGCTTTTGTGTCAAAGACAAGTGATTCAGAAAGGGAAAGTAATCTGGACAGAGATGAAGGCCTCTCAGAAGATCTGGTGTTACTTGGCAAACAATTTAACAAAGTACTCAGAAGGGTGGATTGGAAGTCAAGATCAAATGTTAGGGACAAGCCATCTGACATCAGTAAAAATCAGAATGCTGGGAGAAATACCAGTACTGAAGATAATTCCAACCAAGAGAGGGGAGCTCAGTGTCGTGAGTGTGAAGGTTTTGGGCACAAAAAGTCTGAGTGCCCCACATATCTCAAGAGGCAAAAGAAGGGGCTATCAGTCTCATGGTCAGAAGATGACTCTGAAACTGAAACCGATGAGAAGTCTGGGAAGAGGGTCACAACATTAACAGGCGTGTGTGAGTCTGATGAAGAATCAGTCAGTGATGATCTTACTTTTGAAGAGCTAGCTGCTTCCTATAAGAACGTATGCATTAAAAGTGAAGAAGTGTGTCAGCAGAAAGAAGAACAAAAGAAAATTATTGCTCATCTAAAAGCTGAACAGGTAGAGCATTTGGCTACTATCTCTGATCTAAAAAGTGAAGTGGTTGTTCTGAACTCTAAACTGGATAATGTCATCAAGATAGTCAGAATGCTTAATAGCAGCTCTGATGTGTTTGATGAGATTCTGAAGTCAGGGAGAGATGTTGGAGATGTTAGGGGTCTTGGGTTTGAAAGTTCCAGCAAGATGGACAAGGGAAAAAGGCCTGAAGTGACAACTGCTCAACCTAAGAAAGAACTAAAGATGTCGTATAACATGTTGCAACATCCTCACACACATCAGAAGAATTTCACAAGAAGAAAGAATCAAAGATGGAAATGCCACTATTGTGGAAGGTTTGGCCATATAAAACCCTTCTGCTACAGACTATATGGCTACCCCAAGACTGGGTTACAGTCTAGTAGGAAACAAGAGTGGGTTGGAGCAACGAAAGTATGGACTCCCAAGAGTACTGCAGAGGAACACATAGCTCATAAGTCCTTCAGTGTCTTTGCAAGGGAAAAGTGGTACTTCGACAGTGGATGTTCCAGGCACATGACTGGTATCATGGGATGTCTGTCAGATGTTAAGTCTCATCCTGTTAACTACGTGACCTTTGGTAATTGGAACAAAATGGGTTTATAAGAATAAGTCTGATGAACAAGGAGTTGTTACCAGGAACAAAGTCAGATTAGTTGCCCAAGGATACACACAAATTGAAGGAGTAGACTTCGATGAAACATTTGCATCTGTGGTTCGATTGGAATCCATCAGATTGCTGCTAGGAGTGGCATGCTTATTGAAATTCAGATTGTTTCAAATGGATGTCAAGAGTGCTTTTCTGAATGGCTATCTTAATGAGGAAGTCTATGTTGAGCAGCCTAAAGGGTTTAAGGATCCAAATTTTCCTGATCATGTTTTCAAGCTGAAGAAGGCTTTGTATGGGTTGAAGCAAGCTCCACGAGCTTGGTATGAAAGGCTGACTGAGTTCTTAGTCAACCATGGATACAGGAACGGTGGTATTGATAAAACACTTTTTGTCAAGGAGAAGGATGGGAAACTAATGATTGCTCAGATTTACGTAGATGATATTGTGTTTGGTGGGATGTCGGATGAAATGGTCCAACATTTTGTCAACCAAATGCAGTCTGAATTTGAGATGAGCTTGGTAGGTGAATTGACCTACTTCCTTGGATTACAAGTCAAGCAGATGGAAGATTCCATTTTTATTTGTCAGAGCAAATATGCGAGGAACATTGTGAAGAAGTTTGGACTGGATAATGCCAAGCATAAGAGAACTCCTGCTCCTACTCACTTGAAGTTATCCAAAGATGAAAAGGGAGTGAATGTTGAACAAAGTTTGTATAGAAGTATGATTGGTAGTCTGCTGTATCTTACAGCAAGTAGGCCAGACATAACATTTGCTTTTGGTGTGTGTGCAAGATACCAAGCAGAACCCAAGGTCAGTCACATCAATCAAGTAAAGAGAATTCTTAAGTATGTGAGTGGTACATGTGATTATGGGTTGTTGTACTCCTATGACTCAAGTCCCATTTTAGTGGGTTACTGTGATGCTGATTGGGCTGGAAGTGCTAATGATAGGAAAAGTACCTCTGGAGGATGTTTCTTTTTGGGAAATAATCTTATTTCATGGTTTAGTAAGAAGCAAAATTCTGTATCCATTTCTACTGCTGAAGCTGAGTACATAGCAGCTGGTAGTAGTTGTGCTCAACTGGTATGGATGAAGCAGTTGTTATCTGAGTATAATGTCACACAAGATGTCATGACATTGTTTTGTGACAACCTAGCGCTATTAATATTTCCAAAAATCCCATTCAACACAGCAGGACTAAGCAAATTGATAGCAGGCATCACTTCATCAGAGAACTTGTGGAGGACAAAGTCATAACTCTTGAGCATGTGAGCACAGAAAATCAGCTTGTTGACATATTTACCAAGGCTCTGGATGCAGTTCAGTTTGAAAACCTGAGGAGCAGACTTGGGGTTTGCATTCATGAAGAACTATAGCAATCAATGTTCGTTATGGCTGCCAGAGTGGAAAGAATAAAGGAGGTTCTGGTAGTACAGTGTGTGAATGGAGGGAAAATGCTGAAGTTTGAGCATGACACTTGGTCATGTGATGTGGTGGTTGGTCTACTTGCCTTTGTTATATTTATGGCTAAAAAGGGGGAGTAGTATGTTTGTGTGGGAGTGCTTATGTGCTAGTGTTGCTGCAGTAGTTGAAGGGGAGTTTGTGGAGTATGTGGTATGTTGCTGCAGTTGAGGGGGAGTTTTGCTATGCTGCTTTGATGTGTTGTTTGCTATGCTGTGTGTTGTATGCAGCTGAATGTATGCAGCTGAAGGGGAGTGCTGCTATGCTGCTATGTTGGATGTTTTTTTCTGTGTGATGTGTTGTTTGCTGTGCTGTGTGTTGTATGCACCTGAATGTATGCAGCAGAAGGGGAATGTTGCTATGCTGCTATGCTGGATGTTCTTTTCTGTGTGATGTTGGTATTTCGCTGCTGTCTGATATAGATGTTTTTTTTATGTGCTGCTTGCTGCTTCTTTGAAAGTTTTTTTGTGTGTGTAGTTTTAGCCAAAATAAGTCAAAGGGGGCGATTGTTATTTCTGTGCTTTTGTGGTTGGCATTTATTTTGCTAAAACTATTATAGCAGCAAGATGTTGTAACATGATGTTCTAGGTGGCTGCATTCAACATGTCGAATGAAGATGTCCCATACCTGCTCATAGGACATCGCGTTTGGATTCAGTGTTTAAAGCAGATTCTGTTGCTATGAATTGTTACTAAATATTCTGTGAATATTTGGTTATCCTATGTGGCAGCTAAAGCATTTTTGGATTGTGATTACTTGTTGGTTTTCCAGATTTGCTGCTGTTTCTAATTATGGAGACATAATAGGAAACTTTGGATTGAAGACCTATTTTGTTGGAGTTTATTTTGCAGATTTGTGAGCAGTCTAATTGCTGCGTTTTTGAAGCCCAAATTCAGTCCAGATTAAATGCTATATATTGACTGATGTAAACCTAGTTTAGGTGTGGAACTTACTTGTGTTTTGTTAGGGTTTTCGAGTGTGTTTTTGTGAGCCTAACTGGTATCATTCTGATAACAGTATAAGGACTGGTTTGTTTGTGTTGTAAGTTCTGTCAGTTACTCATAAGCTTTTAAGCATTGAGTTTCTTGTGTGTCAATTCTCATAAGCTGTGAAGTATTGAGAATTGTGTGTTTTGAAAGTGTGACTTTCGGTTTGTTACTTGTGTGGAAAGATACCAATCACGGGTTGTGGTTGCAGAGAGATTTGAGGAGGGCCTCATACCTAGGTGAGTCTTAGGTAGAAGTCATAGGAAGAGTAGTGATTAAGTGAACAGATTATTCGGTTATTGTATGATCTATGAATTGATACTATCATATATTGATTTCGTCCCTGGCTTGGTAGCCCCCATAGTAGGTGTGTTAGACCGAACTGGGTAAACATATCACTGTGTTATTTACTTTCTGCACTGTTATTTTTATTGTTATCTTGTTCATTGTGTTGGATATCAGTGTCTCAACATCTGTGTAGGACATCTGATATCTGTGCCAGAATTTCACAAATCCAATGTGCAAAAGCTTGGTAGGAGCGGGGTCTTATCCTTCAATGATACGAATCCGAATGTTCTCACAAACCCGCTGCCTCAACATTAGAAAGCTGCGGTAAATTTGATAGAAGAAGAGTCTAGTAACAGGTATCAAATTCATGATGTACTCTTATTGAGGGCCAACTTGGTTAAAATTCATTGTAGACAGAGTGGATATGGCCATGTGCCACCTCACAATTATCACTAGTGTGACATCTGCTCTAAAAACAATCAAGGATGTTCTGTGGTGCAATCAGCTCTACAGGAATAGTTGGATCTCGGATGGATCCAAGAACACCGAATTCGCGAGGTCAAGATGACTTATGAAAATTCCAACATCATTCAGAACCACGACGTCCGTGCGATGAATGTCAACTTGGTGGCAATGCACTCAAGGCAAAGCCACTATCATAATCTGTCGCGGCACGATTACAACTCCTGTCTGACTTGCTCGGTAAACAGACAGGGATGCTCTTTTGTACAAGAGGCCCTCTAGCGTCAGATGGGTCTTGGATGGATTCAGGACTACCATGATAAAAATCCTTATCAAATCAACATGGTTCAAATCTTCAATATTCGTTTGATGAATACCAGCTTGGTGGAGTTACACGCCAAGCAAGTCCCACTCAGTTTTCTCACTTCACATGATTATCTGAGTTGTAAAGTATGTTGTGAGAGTAACCAAGGGTGCGCTCTCATTCAAAGAGCTTTGCAACACTTGTTAAACCATTGGTGGCTTCCGGTCTATCTGGATGAAGACACGCAACAAATCAGTGTGATTAATGGGAACCCTACTAGGCATCAAAGTTATGATGTCCGGTCTATGGAAACAGACCTAGTAAGGTTACATTGCATTCAAAGCGGATGTGGCCAGGTGCCACCACATAACTACAAGCGTTGTAGAGTCTGCTCGAAAAATAAACAAGGGTGTTACCTCGTGCGAGCAGCCCTTCCAAGTCAGTTGGACCGCAAAGAGATTCAACAATATTCAGTTTCGGGGTCCATTAACTGGACGCCAGACTATTTCGCTGATCAGATCAAAGATGTCGTTGTAATCTCTGATCCTGAGAGGACCAAGGATGTTTGTTCCATCATCCCTCTACTGGACGAATCAAAAGCTCTTAGCCAGGAACTGATTGAAGTTGCCTACGACAGTCAAAAAAATCAGAAGGCTCCTATAGTTATCTATCTGCCGGGACCGCTACCGTGTGAATCAACTAAGGCAATCCCTTTCAAATAGGGTGCAACAATAATTGAGAATGGAAAGGAAATTCCATTACCCTCCGTCAAGAATATCGCAGACATCAGTCGAGTAACATGGAGTGGTCGAATCTTCAATCGAGGAATTAGGGAGCCTAGCAGAGAGAAGGAACCTCAAACAGAAATCCCTGATCTACCAGTCAGTCAATCCAGTGATCCCGACCTTTCAAAGAAGGATGATGAGATGCTGAAGCTCATCCGGAGGAACGAATACAACATTGTTGATCAGCTGTTGCAAACTCCTTCAAAGATCTCGGTGTTATCTCTTTTACTCAGTTCCGAAGCTCACAGAGAAGCTCTACAGAAAGTCTTAGAGCAGGCCTTTGTGGAACAAGATGTGTCAATAAGATAATTCGACAGCATCGTCTCTAACATCACTTCCTGCAACAACTTGGGGTTTAGTGATGAGTAATTGCCAGAAGAAGGCAAAAGTCACAACATGGCGCTCAATATCACAGTTAACTGCCAGGACGATGCTTTAGCCAGCGTACTGGTAGACACCGGATCGGCTCTCAGCGTTATTCCGAAGTCCACCCTAATGTGACTATCATTCAAAGGATCTCCGATGAGAGGCAGCGAGGTCGTCGTCAAAGCATTTGACGGGTCCAGAAAAATAGTTATCGGCGAAGTCGACCTTCCCATAACTATCGGTCCTCACACTTTCCAAGTCACTTTCCAGGTCATGGACATCCGAGCAATATACAGCTGTTTGTTGGGAAGACCTTGGATACACCAGGCTGGGGCAGTCACTTCGACACTGCACCAGAAACTGAAGTTCGTCAAGAACGACCAACTAGTCACGGTCTATAGAGAACAAGCCTTGATCGTGAGTAACCTTTCATTATCCACTTGTGTAGAACCCGAGGAGGTTGTTGGGAATCAGTTCCAGGCCCTTTCGGTGAGCAATGAGAATCAATTAGAGAAGGGAACATCAATATCCTCGTACAAAGATGCTCTCAAAGTAATCGAGAGTAACCATGCAAAGGGGTGGGGACAACATGTCATTCCTACTGATAATACAACAAATAAGGGTCTTGGTTTTTCTGTAACCTGTACCCAGACAGCTGCTAACGATGAAAGTCTTCATCCCATTCAGAACTTCTTCCATAATGGAGGTTTCCTTCACCCAGCGTCTCAATAAGTACATACCATCAACGAGGGGGATCCCTCCGACACAGATGAGGAGTGGATGTCCTATCTTAACGAGGACGGTTATATGTCTCAGGAAGAAGTGCCTACGCCATTTTTCTATCCCGCACAGAGTCCGAGATTTATACCAAGGTCGGATGTCAAAATGATATACGGAGATTGTGATCCGGAAGTATGCCGTGCTCCACCAAATTCATTAGAGGAAGACACTCTGATGAAAGACAACTTTGAACACGATTATTAGGGCCCGATGGATGGTCTGCATATCTTGCAGCCGTACCCAGGAGACTTGGGGTAAGAAAATCAGCCGAATAATGAAAATCAGCTGAGCATCATTGAAAGGAATACCTGCATCCCCACCATGTCATGGGACCAACGCTCAGGTCATTCAAAAAATATCCAGCACGACGATATATTCGCAAAGCTTACAGGACTAGAATTCATCAACTATGCTTTTCCCGAGGTCAACGTCATCGAAAGAGATGACTCCTCCAGTTCCAAATAAGTTTGGGATACCCTAGGACAACTGAGTGGCAAGTTCGACTTCATGGTCAAGTACACTGCTCCTGAAAGATCTCGTATCAGGTTCGAAGATATCTAGCCTACTGAATGGGGAGGTTTACCTGAGAGCACAAATACTATGCAAAATACAACAGAAGAATCCTCCTACAACAACTCTGCCAGGGAGACAGATTCCAATGTTCCTGCTCCTCCAGAAATCAGTGTTATTTCTGAAGACAAATCAAGGAAGGTACCATACTTTGTGATTCACCGAGGAGTTTGCCGCCAATGGGTTGTTGTCGATGTTTCGAAGATTGTTCATAAGTCAAAGTAATTGTCGTCTTTTACCTTTCACCCTGCCCAGGTGAAACGGGTGTTTTGATAGGGTTCACATTCTATAAATATCCCTATTCGCTTCGCCCAAAGCGACAGAGTTTTGTTTTATAGGGCTATAGTTTCAAGAATCGACAAGTTCGTAAATAAAATAACGTCGTTCTGTAATTCCCGCATTTATTGTTGTTTTCTCTTTTTGCTTTTTCAGAAAATGGTAATCCTAAAAAACAATTCAAATAATGAAAACAAGCAGTAAAAAAAATATACACTGCACACACTTTTGCATTCTCTCTATCTCTTCTAAAAAACAATCATCACGTCATGCAGATTGCATGTTTTAAACCCCGTTGAAACACACGATCCAATGCTTTCTCCTAACTTTGAATTCCCGGTATTTGGGGCTGAAGAAGAAGATAACGACTAAATTCCCGAAGAGATCTCCAGGCTACTCAGACAAGAGGAAAGGTCTATTAAACCTCACAAAGAGCCGTTAAAAACAATCAACTTGGGCTCAGAGGAAGAAAGAAAAGAGGTCAGGATTGGGGTACTGCTCAGTCCAACGGCCAAAGAGAGTTTGACAAAGCTTCTCAAAGAGTTTCCCGATGTATTTGCTTGGTCCTACCAGGACATGCCAGGGTTGGATACCAGCATCGTGGAGCATCATCTACCGTTAAGATCGGAATGTCCGCCAGTAAAACAAAGGTTGAGACGGACTCATCCGGATATGGCCATCAAAATCAAAGAGGAGGTACAGAAACAAATTGACGCGGGTTTCCTCGCCACATCAGAATATCCTCCATGGTTAGCCAACATAGTACCAGTTCCGAAAAAGGATGGAAAGGTCAGAATGTGTGTAGACTACAGGGATCTGAACAAGGCCAGTCCAAAGGATGACTTTCCCTTACCGCACATTGATATGCTGGTAGACAGTACAGCAAAGTTCAAAATATTCTCCTTTATGGATGGAATCTCGGGCTATAATCAGATAAAAATGGCGCCAAAAGACATGGAGAAAACTTCATTCATCACCCCATGGGGTACCTTTTGTTACAAGGTAATGCCGTTCGGTTTAAAGAACGTCGGGGCAACCTATCAACGGGCCATGACTACTCTCTTTCATGACATGATACACAAAGAAATCGAAGTATATGTCGATGATATGATTGCCAAATCAAAAACAGAAGAGGAGCATGTGACCCACCTGTAAAAGCTATTCGAGTGTCTGAGGAAGTACAAACTCCGCTTGAATCCCAACAAGTGAACCTTCGGTGTCTATTCGGGGAAACTCTTAGGGTTCATCGTCAGCCAGAAAGGAATTGAGGTTGATCCTGACAAAGTCAAGGCCATTCAAGAAATGCCTTCTCCAAAGACTGAAAAACAAGTCAGGGAATTCCTGGGACGTTTGAATTACATTTCCAGATTTATATTCCTCATGACCGCGAAATGTGCGCCGATCTTCAAATTACTCAAAAAGAATCAGGACTACGTTTGGACAGAAGACTGCCAAACCGCCGTCGACAGTATTAAGGAATACCTGTTGAATCCACCGATTCTATCACCTCCAGTGGAAGGAAGACCACTGATCATCTACTTAACAGTCTTGGAAGACTCGATGAGTTGTGTACTTGGCCAACAAGACGAAACAAAAAGAAAAGAGTCTGACATCTACTATCTGAGCAAGAAATTCACCGACTGTGAGACTCGGTACACTATGCTTGAGAAAACTTGTTATGCTTTGGCTTGGGCAGCCAAACGTCTTCGCCAGTATATGATTCGTCACACTACTTAGTTAATCTCTGAAATGGATCCGATCAAGTACGTCTTTGAAAAACCTGCTCTCACGGGAAGGATTGACCGTTGGCAGATGTTGTTGTCAGAATACGACATCGAGCACCACTCTCAGAAAGCCATTAAAGGAAGTATTTTAGCCGATCATTTGTCTTATCAACCGATTGATGACCAGGAATCAGTCGGGTTTGACTTCCCAGACGAAGATGTCATGTATTTGAAAATGAAAGATTGCGATGAACCGCTACCTAGTGAAGGGCCAGAACCAGGTTCCCAATGGGGACTAATCTTTGACGGAGCTATCAATCATTATGGAAACAGAATTGGGGCAATCATCATAACACCTCAGGGTACCCACATTCCTTTCACCGCCCGACTTACGTTCAAGTGCATAAACAACGAGGCCGAATACGAAGCTTGTATCATGGGTCTCGAAGAAGCGATCGACTTAAGGATCAAGAACTTGGACGTATATGGAGACTCAACCCTGGTTATTAATCAGTCAAAGGAGATTGGAACACATATCAATCAGGATTGATTCCTTACAAAGACTACGCGAGAAGGTTGTTACCTTTCTTTAACAGAATCGAGTTTCATCACATCCCTCGTGAAGAGAATCACATGGCTGATGCATTAGCCACTCTCTCTTCCATGATTAGTGTAGGTCAATGGAACGACATACCTAAGATTGACATAATGCGCCTTGAGCGGCCCGCTTACATCTTCGCGATTGAAGCAGTCATAGACGACAAACCTTGGTATCACAATATCAAATACTTCCTTTAAAAATAGGAGTACCCACCTAGGGAATTAAGAAAAGATAGAAAGACCCTCAGAAGGCTGGCAGGCAGCTTCTTCCTGAGTGGTGATACACTCTATAAGAGGAACTTCGACATGGTCTTACTCAGATGCGTAGACAGACCAGAAGCAAACATGCTAATAAAAGAAATTCATGAAGGATCCTTTGGCACTCATGCCAATGGACACACAATGGCGTGAAAAATTCTGAGAGCAGGTACTATTGGTTGACAATGGAATCCGATTGTTACAATTACATGAGGAGATGTCACAAGTGCCAGATACACTCAGACAAAATTCATGTACCGCCAACGCATCTCAAAGTCCTCTTTTCCCCATGGCCTTTTTCCATATGGGAAATTGACATGATTGGCATGATTGAACCCAAGGCTTCGAACGGACATCGGTTCATCCTGGTAGCCATTGATTACTTCACCAAGTGGGTCAAAGCAGCGTTGTACGCTAATGTAACCCAACAAGTGGTGGTCCGATTTATTAAAAACAATATCATCTGCCGTTATGGTGTTTCGAGCCAGATCATTACTGATAATGGATCTAACTTGAACAATAAGATGATGAAAGAGTTGTGTACTGAATTCAAGATCGAACACCATAACTCATCTCTCTACCGGCCTAAGATGAACGGAGCGGTAGAGGCGGCTAACAAGAACATCAAGAAGATTGTTCAAAAGATGGTTGTAACCTACAAAGACTGGCACGAAATGCTACCCTTTGCTCTTCACGGTTATCGCACATCTGTCCGCACTTCAATAGGGGCAACCCCTTTCTCTCTAGTATATGGTATGGAAGCGGTCCTTCCCATATAAGTAGAGATCCCATCAATCCGGGTATTGATGGAAGCTAACCTAACAGAGGCTGAATGGTGTCAAAGCTGACACGACGAACTAAATCTAATCGAAGAAAAGAGAATAACGGCTCTATGCCATGGTCAGTTGTATCAGCAAAGGTTAAAGAAGGCGTTTGACAAAAAGGTCCGACCTCGCATCTTTAGGAAAGGAGACCTCGTGCTCAAAAAGATCCAATCATTTCTCACTGATTCCCGGGGCAAATGGACCCCGGATTATGACGGCCCCTACGTGGTCAATAAAGCTTTCTTAGGCGGCGCCTTGAGACTCGCAACTATGGATGGAGAGGAATTTTCCTACCCCACAAATGTTGACGTAGTCAAGAAATACTTCGCCTAAATAAAAAAAATGTCTCGGTGGATTGAAAACCCGAAAGGGCGGTCCAGATAAAAATTTGAGACACGAACAAAAATCATCCCAGTGGATTGGAAATCTCAAAGTACAATCCAGGAAAAAATTAGGGATTAATGGCAAGTAGCTACGTCCAGCAAAGGGGCAAAGCCCCCAGCAGCAGTAATGCCATCCATCAGAAGAAACTCCAGTCAAGGTCATCTTCGACGGAAGCTCAGGATGTCCAGAATTCAAAGTTGGTAGAAGGATAACGGTCGTTATGTTTCAATGTAGCCCTTTTCCCCTTAAATTACCATTTTCTAACTTTGTAAATACTCTATGGAATCACGCGTTTGGCTGAGTTCCATCCTATCAATGAAATTTGAGCCCTAGCGCTTTTGTTTGCAATTCTCATTTGTTTTAGCTTTACAGAATGACGTTTTAACATGATTAACGATTCTTGAAATAAAACAAAAATGAATTTACTTGTCAAACTTTTTCTGCTTTTAAATTAAAGATGGTAATTTCTTTTGACTATTGAACATCGAAAGAACATCGTTCGCTTCTCCCGAAGCATTTGAGCTTCAAAGTGAAGAATCAAAGTACTCCTTCTAAACCAGTACGCCTGAATGAAGGACCAGCTGTGTCAGAGACCATGTTTCCTCTGACACCCCCGGCAGAGTTCTTACCTCCTAAGCCAGACCAACGGTTGTTCCCCACAGGGACTATCTCTCCTAAGCAAGGCATAATTGCTATCGTGAACCAATGATACTTTTCATCTCCCATTATGGCCGAGTATCCAGTCGTGTTCATCTACTAGTCTGTATGTTGCGTCAGTTTTATCAACATGTACATACATACATCAAGCATTGTTGATTTACATTCATATTCATACTGCATCACTACCACTCTAGTCAGTCTTATCCCCTAGTGATAAAAGTCCTCTTGTCAATCGAGTTGTCGGTTCTTTCCTCGTCAGGAAATGTTGCGTCTAAACAATCTCTCTCCTCCAGTTTATTTCTGGATTGGAGTTGGTCTTTGACCACTTTAATAACTTGAACCTCTGAAAAACAAGGAGACCTCCAACAAACATCACTCTTCGCCATTGAAGATGATATCTTCGCTTTCCCGGATTAAGGAAAATCCCCAGAGAAAGCCTCTTAATCAGAGATTCGGCAGTACAGCAGTTTTTCTCCGAAAAATCCCATGACGAAAAGGTCATCAGCACCGCAAAATTGGATCACATTGTCATACCCAAAATTTTGACCACTAAGATTTCCCATCATTGTGAGAATCATCATCACAGTATGGAGGAACCACCATGCTTCATCAGTCTCCCTAAAGATGGGTGAGCATCCACTACAATCAAAATTAGGGTTTCGAGCCCTTTCAGAGCCTTAGACAAAGGATCAATCAAGGAATGACATGATCTTCAACTTGTCCAACCTCTCAAATATCCACAATGGATCAAAAGGACTCCCACTTCAAGGATTAAGCACAAGGCTGCTCCCTTTTAGGTGGATCAAGTCTCAAGATCGCCGGTATCACCAAATTAGGGTTTTGGTCGACCAGGGCCTCCAGATGGAAAATTTCATCTGGGCACAAGCCAATGATCCAAAACACAACCTAATGTACTCCGTGGAACCTCATGGACCCATTCATCAAGTCAATTTTGCCTTAGGGGATGCATTTATCAAAAATCAGGAATTAGGGTTTCTTGACCTAATTCACCCCTAAGTTGACTTTTGGGACAAACCATGAGCCAAGACCTCAAGAGAGGGTTTGAGGGTCTCTAATGAACTATATTGATCCATTTGAAACAATGGACTAATCCAAGTTTGATTTAGGTCAAGGACATGATTTCATGAAGAATGGCACAGTTTGGAATTCATCTGATAAAAAGTCAACTGTGCACAAAAGTCAACTTTGACTTTTTGAGATTTTTCACCAAAATGGATTTTTAACCCTAAAATGATGTTAATGTATGATTTGAATCATCATTCATCAAGAAAAATCAAGAAAAGTTGGATAACTTGTAAAAGGGGTAACCATAAAAACTTAGAAAATTTTCTAAGTTAAAAATAAAGTGACAAGGGTACCAACTTTGGAGGATCATAACTCCTAAACCACAAAGCCATTTTTTCCCATTCAAAGATGGATTTGTAGCCCTCATTACCCTCTACAAAAACTTCAACTAGACCTAAGTCCAATTCATTAAGGATTTTGAGTAATGGAGTGATCAAAGTGGCTGAAAAGTGAAAATATCACTTTTTCCAACACTTAGTGAAATTTTCACTAAGTCCAAATCTTTCTTCACTTTTTGCCAAATGTAGGGGGTTTTTCACTTGGATTCAAAAGAGATCAAAACCAAACATGTTCAAACAGTTGTTGTATCATGTAAGGGCTTTCCAAAATGGTCAAGAACATTACCAAATTCAACCTACACCATGAGATATGACATTGGCAAGTTGCCTTGCTGAAATCTACCAAGGCAAGGCAGAATTTGTAATTTTGCTCGATTTTCCAAAATCAGCCAAATTCAAATGCTCCTATCCACTTGGACACCTCAGAGGATTGAATCTAAAGGGGACAATCACTGAGCCAAGCCTCCAAAGTCCATGGAACAAGAAATAGCATGTTGAACCTAGAATGGCCAAAATAGGGACAAGACTCCAAATTTGGATTGAAGCATTCAATGGAAGCATCAAGGTGGCATAGACTGAGCCATTCTCATCTGAAATCAGTCAAGACTTATCCAAGACCAAGGGAACCACAGCCCTGTGCCCTAACCTCTAGTCAGTGGCTAGAGGAGACTTGCATTTCCATTGGTCAACATTGAACAAACACTGTTGCAGTTGCCATTCACTGTGGATCCCAAAACAAACTTGCTCTACTATAAATAGAGCTCAATTGTGTTCAGTTTGAGTACACCAAAATCATCAAACAGATGCTTTCCTCAAAATCTCTTCTTTCACCTCAAACTTGCCTTCCAAAGCAAGTAATTCTGAGTTTTTGAGCTAGAGAGCAATTCCACCCAAACTAATCACACACACACCTCATATATATCATATGTAAGCTGTCCAAACTATCAAAAGTGACCTGTAATCACAACATCACAAAGTCACCTCTCAAAACCTCAAAATAACACTTTTTGCATTTTTCAAGCCATGTCTTGATTCAGTCACTTTCCAAACCAGATAAAACCTCAAACACACTCCAAATATCATCCTTGAACTGTCCCAAATGGTTCCCACCATCTGGAACACCATTTGAGGGAGTTGCTATTTTGGTCACTTTTAACCCCTTTTGCAAGAAAGGGACAGTTTGTGTTTTTGCAGGTACCAGCTGATTCCAATCATCATAAAAGCATTCAAGGGATCATTTGAGGTGGTTCAAAACATAAAATCATATCTGGAGCAAGAGGGTTGGCAGATTGCAGAGAAACCTCCAAAATCTCAAAGAAGGGTAAGCCTCTCAACTTGCACTCACCAAAACATGTGTGCATTTGAAGTCCATTGATCATAAACATCTCATACATGTTGTATATGTTGTGTTTGAGCTAATTCACCATGTAATCCATGTTTGTATCAAGTTGTAGCATAGAAAATGCATTTATAGGTCATTTTCAAAACCACTATCGGGTTTTGAGGAGGGAGTGTGATCTGAAAAAACTACCACCACCATTGGATTCCTTATGAAAATTTGGCCCAGATGCATATAAATTTTGTCTCAAACCATTAATAATTGAGAAAGTTATGACCTTCACGTTTTTGACCCAAAACTTGCCTTGGGCAAGCCAAAACCAAGGCATGACTTGTGTATTTCTTGGTTTGTTTCAAACAATGGATGTATCACCACCACAGTGGTAAGGCACGCGCCTTGTATGCTTGAGGTCGCGGGTTCAAACCCCACCCATGCCATTTTGTGATTTTTTCACATTTTGCTATTTTTCCAACTATTTTCATGTTTTGTTAATTATTTGGAAAATTAATAACTCTTTCAATTTTAATTATTTTTTATTGGTTCTTTTTGCAAAAAATCACAAAAATGTTGAAATATTTTATTCCACAAAAAAATTGAATTTATATTATTTATTTAATATAATTAGTATTTTTGTGAATAAATTCATTTTATTTGTTTTTAAGCATTTTAAAATGAATATTCCTCTTGAAAAATCAAGACCAAATGAGTTTTAATATCTCTTATGATGTATACCTCATTTTTTAAACCTTAAACGAAAATCACAAGTGGTTTATTCAAACCTATTTGGTATTTTTCATTGATTTTCTTTAAATATTTACTTTTAAAGAATAAAATTAGGGTTTCTTTGATTTTCACTAAAAACAAATCATTGTCAAACACTCATGGGCCTCTAATAGAGTGTAAGACCCAATCCTTTTTGACCAAATCATTTTTGGGCCTCAGTGTGTTGTATAAGTCCCGATACCGTCAAAAAGAAACGGCGCGATCGTCGCCTTTTGAAAAATAACCTTGGGCCTCTCCTTGAGCTATAAGACCCATTCAAAACACTTTGGGCCTCTATTAGAGTGTAAGACCCAACCCCCTTTTAACCAAAACATTTTGGGCCTCACTTATTGTATAAGTCCCTCCGCGTTAAAAGATAACCTCGGCGCGATCGCCATTTTTAAACGAAAAATCATCTGGGCCTACCCTCGTGTTATAAGCCCCACTCTTTTTCTTTAAACCCTTTTGGGCCTCTTGAGAGAGTGTAAGACCCACCCCTTTGTACAGAAAATATTTTGGGCCACAGTCACTTGTATAAGTCCCTCTGTACAAATTCAAACAGTGCGCTCACTGATAAAACCCTGGGCCTCTCCTTGAGCTATAAGCCCCAAATCTTTCTTTTTCAAAACACTTTCTCCTTTGATTTTGAAATATACTATTGTTTTCAATCTTTCTTTGTTGAACAACTAACCAAACAGCATGGAAGCTCTACAACCGAGTAAGTGGTTATTGCTTTCATTTACTGCTTTCATATACATATAACTGTATTGTAGGGCTGTTTCACTGTAAGTCTTCTTTCATAAACTCATATCAACTGTGTAATAATAGTATAGATATTTAGAGTTTCCCCGGCAACTACGTCTAGAACTAGGTGACGTCGTTTCGTTTATTCGTAGAAATAGACAACTAGATTCCCAATAGGATCACCAGATACAGTCTTCTCTTCGGCTGTCCTCATTAGGAATTGTCAAGAAACTCTACTCCCAGAGATGAATGTATTCTCCGTGAATGGCATCTTTGAGTTTCTTCCAAATTCTCGAACTTTCCTGGCTTGATCTATTCTCTGTGAATAGCCTGTCTTGAATTTCTCGAGGTTTGGGGACCCACGGGCTTCTTAAAAGCATCGGCCTCCTCTTGGGCATTGTTCAAGGACCCACAGGCTTCCTAAAAGCAACCCTAGCCTCCTCTTGGGCTTAGCACAAGGACCCGTCGGCTTCTTAGAAGTATTCACAGCCTCCTCTTAGGCTTCGTATAATGATATTTTCCTCCGGGAATGATAGCCTCCTCTTGGGCTTCGTACAAGGACCCGTCGGCTTATTAAAAGTTTCCAGCCTCCTCTTGGGCTTCGTACAAATTGTCCCAACGACCTACTAGAGGTATAGGAACAGAACTTAGTCAGCTTCATAGAGCAGTCCTTTCATTGAGTCTAATACTGTTTCTCAAAACATAGTACAAAAGATGAAACTCTAGACTCGGACAGTCTAATATCCTTGAGTCTCAAGGACATTCTCAAGAGACCCCTTCGTTAAATAGGAAGGAAACCCGTAGACTCGGAAAGTCTCAATACCCTTTGGATTTCCCGTTTCCTCAAAGAAAGGGAAATAACCCGGATCCTTGAATCAAATCTATGAGTACAGTGTTGCTCATATAAGAACTGATTTTCTCTTTAAAATTAGTATACTGGACCTGTTACTTAACTGAACAGTCACCGTAGCCTCCTCTTGGGATTTGTACAATGATTCTCCCCAGCGGAGTCAAACAACGTTCAGCCTCTCTCTCGGGCTTTGTACGAGACACATAAGAGACTCCCTCGTCGAGTCAATCACCATCTCGGGCTTTATACGAGATACAAAAAGGTTCTATTGAGCCACACAAATTTTAGCCTCCATCTCGGGCTTCGTACGAGATACAAAAACTCTCTTGTTGAGTCAAATCGGCTCCATCTCGGGCTTTATACGAGATACCAAAAGATTTCCTCATTGGGTCAAAACCTTTTAGCCTCTCTCTCGGGCTTTGTACGAGACACATAATAGCCTCCTCTTAGGCTTTGTATAAGAAAACCACTGGTTAATCCAATTAACCTTTTAGCATCAAAGTTGTGCCTCGTTCACAGTACACAAACATCAACAACTCCTTCCCCTTTCATCTAATCGCTGTAAGCGGCAAGCCTCTGGATCATCTATATCCATGCCACTGTCCCTCTTTTAGCATGAGAAATTCCTAAGGAAAGATGGCATTACTCTACACTGAGTTAAAGTCTTCTCCTTCAGGTTAAAACCCCCTATAAAGGAAATTATGGCATTACTAGGATCCGCGTATCCCGGTTAAAGTAATTCTCCTTTATAAACAGTTGTGACATACAACCCCCTCTTTAGAGATGACAAATTCTCACTAAAGTTGAGACCTTTCAGCTTCATATCTTGGGCTTTGAACAAGATACAAACAACCTTTCGCTTCACATCTTGGGCTTTGAACAAGACACCAAAAACCAATTTCCTCCCATAGAATAGGAGGAACTACGAACGCTCTGATTTCCCTATTTCGGTAAACGGGAATACGTAGGCATAAGATCGAAAGAAAAGATCTTAGCGAGCACAATCAACAAAAAAACCCAAATCCCATATCTCCATCAATCAAAAGCAGTAATTCAAAAAGCACCAGTCCTAATATCCTAATCCTTGTTCCCCTCCAGAAACCTTCTATCTAGATAAAAAGAAAGAAAATAGTATTGGCGAAAATACAAATAACCAGTACAAAGGCCCCCCCACATTGATAGCATCTGTAACCTAACAGACCGCTGTTTAAACTCAGTATGCAAGCAGGGTTAATTGGAGACATCTATTTCCCTTCCTTAGTCAGCTCACAATAGGATAAAAAATGAATCAACCTGTAGTTAAAACTCAACCGCAGAAAGCGACCGCGCTTAAGAACCGCGTCCAAAATCGCTCGCTACAGAAAAATGGCGCCCACCGTGGGGCCATTCAAAGTTAGATCTAGGCACGGTCTTCCTTTTCACCTCTTGTGTGAATACCACAGATTGGGACTTCCGCCGGGGAACCCATTTTTCTGTCAGGAACTTAGGATTCATAGCTTTAAAGGTCTAGGATGCTTAGGACAAATATATATACTGCATTTCCTAATTGCTATACATGTTTATTTTTCTGCTAATGGGAATGCGGGTGATGCCGTATGTGGAAAGATCGAGTATACACTTAAGATAAGTGATGGCGACGAGGTCGACCATCAACCTCAGTGGAGGCTGACCAATGCAACCCATTCTCTCACCTAGACAATGGGCCGATTGTTAAGTCTGAGAAGCTGAGGAGCTAAACCCTTTCGTAGTGCGGAAACTATCGGGAATAGTTGTTACGCGATACTACCCTCATTTGAGGCTGGTGATCTATTCTCGGTGAATGGCACTAACTCTAAGATTGCTCTACAACTCACTGGCGATCCGCTTGTTGTTTTGCTTTCCTGGGAGGAGCTGATGATAATGAGTACAGGTACAAAAATCACCCTAGTATAAACCTTTGGGGATGGGTAGAGCCTTGACTTCATGACAACGACCCTTTGACCCCATGTTTTTTCTATGTTTTTGTGTGCTGCATTCATGCATTCATCTAAAAAACATTAAAACATTCAAAATATTTCTCTTCTAGTCTCTCTGTTTTTTCAAAATAAACTAAAACTGTGATTGCAAATATCAGAGAAAAGGATTACGCTAATGGATTTCGGTAAAAGGAGAACTCACCAGTATACCTTCAAGGTTCCAAAGCTAGAGGATTTGAGAAGGTTAGCGAGGATGATCACTAACCCAAAGGCTTTCAGAGCCAAGCACAGAGGTTTGCTACCACTATTAAGAGTCCATGTGATTGAGGGAATCATGGATGCGCTCATTCAGTTTTATGATCCAGTTTATCACTGTTTCACATTCCCGGATTACCAGCTCGCACCAACGCTGGAGGAGTATTCTCATCTGATCGATTTACACATTACAGATCGAACTCCATTTTCTGGACTGGAAGAAATTCCAAAGAATCAGACTATTGCAAGAGCAATTCATTTAGACGAGTCTGAGGTCAGGACTCACATGACCACTAAGGGTGGTATCCAAGGTTTGCCAGCCCAGTTCTTGACAAAGAAGGCCCTGTATTTTGCCAGTATAGGAAACGTGACTGCTTTTGAAAGCATCTTTGTCTTGCTCACCTACGGATTATTTTTGTTGCACAACATTAATAACTTCGTCGATATCAACTCCATTAAGGTTTTTCTCATTGGAAACCCTGTGCCGACTTTGCTCGCAGACGCGTATCATTCTGTACACTTGGCGAATTTGTACAGCGGAGGGGAGATCACATGCTGTGTACCTTTGCTTTACAAATGGTTTATCTCTCACTTGCCCAAGTCTGCTGCTTTTTGGGATTATAAGACTGCCTTACGTTGGTCGCAGAAGATCATGTCTCTTACCAACTCTGACATTGATTGTTGTAATAGGATTTATGAGGGAATTAGGATCATTGACCGTTGTGGAAACTTCCCCAACGTACCCCTCATAGGAACTAAAGGAGGAATCAACTACCATCCGGTATTGATTCGCCGTCAATTTGGATACCTGATGAGACACATCCCACGGGGTGTTCATCTGGAAGGTCTTTTCTTCAAGGAAGGAGAAAATGACAGAGCACTAAAGATGGAAATAGTGCACGCTTGGAAGCATGTTCATAAGAAAGGACGAGAGTCTCTAGGAAAACTAGAATGTGTCTCAGTGGAGCCTTATCTCCATTGGGTACAAACTAGAGCTCTCAAGCTAAAGATGCCTTATCCTCGTTATGGAATTCTTCCGCCAAAGGAATCTGTCATGTACTTCATGACGGAAACTGAAAAGATTCAGGTTACTCTCAACAAAGTTCAAAAGGAGAGAAGGTCTTGGAAAAACAAGTACCGCACTCTCGACGTAGAGTGCATCAGAATACAGCAATTACTGAAAGAGAAAGATGCTCTAATTGATATTTTGGAGCAACATGCTGTGGATAATCAGGATAACCAAAGGAATTTGCTCACTCCTTTCACCTGGCAAAGGAATGGCAACCCGACAACGGCCCAAGAGCCCCGGTCAAAGAAAAGGAAGATACCAGAATCAGCACCCGATTTCTCTTCAGAGAGGACTCGGGGCCCATTAGCTTAGGTTTCTGTTTCTGCACTTTGTAATCTACTGTATTTCCATTTCTGTAATCCTTTGAATTCAATAAAAAGGGGTTTCCCCACTGTTTGATATTTGCAATCTAATTGTCGAAGTTTATTTTGATTAAACCAAAAAACAATTAATATAATCATTGTATTCATCATTCTCACATCGCGTATTCTTCTTACCTACAAATCTCACGTTTGTGTCTCGGTTCTAGAGTCAAACTGTCTCATTCGTATAATACTCGGGCCAATCGTCAGAAAAAGATGGATGATCTTGAGGAAGAAAACAGAGAGTTGAAGGAAGAAATCGACACTCTAAGAGAGGATATGAGAAAGCTTCGTAACAACATGCAAGCCATGGCAGAAGCTCAGCTACAAAGAACTGTGATCTCAGAGATCACCTCAACGCCCATAGTGGAGAAGTATGATCCTAGGTATCAGATGCCGAAAGATCGTCCTTGGGGTATGCCTGTTAACTATATCCCGGAAGGATATGTTCCTCCGATCACTGAAGATCATGGAATCGCAACAAAAGCCGCTGGGCCTGAAGGTTACAAACTTCAGGAAAGCGAAGATGCCAGGGGCATACTGAAGACTCCTGAAGGTTACAAACTTCGGGAAATGCCAAGACTCACTGCCGTAGTCATGGTACCACCCCCTGTGGTGCACACTGTCCCGGAAGGACAGATTCCACAGACACATTCTGGTAAGAAGGAAACTATGTTTAACAGAATGGAGGAATTCCAGGAGCAATTCTTGGAAATGCAGAAGGAGCTGCAAGCCATTCGCGGTCAGGATCTATTTGGAAAGGACGCCGCAGACCTCTGCTTGGTCCCAAATGTGAAAGTCCCGCACAAGTTCCAAGTTCCCGACTTTGAAAAGTACAAGGGTAACTCTTGCCCTCAGAGTCATCTGGTGATGTACGCTCGGCGGATGTCAGCCCAGACAGAGAATCAGGACCTACTGATTCACTACTTCCAGGATAGTTTAACCGGTGCCGCACTCAAATGGTACATGGGTTTAAACCGTGCCACGATAAGCACTTTTAGAGATCTTGGCACTGCCTTCGTCCAACAATACAAATACAATTTGGACATGGCACCCGACAGAGATCAACTCAGATCAATGTCACAAAAGGACAAGGAAACGTTTAAGGAGTATGCTCAAAGGTGGCGTGAAATTGCCGCTCAAATTTGTCCACCTCTTGAGGAAAAAGAGATGACAAAGATCTTCTTAAAGACCTTAAGCTCATTTTACTATGACCGAATGGTTGCCAGTGCGGCCAGTGATTTCACCGAAATGGTCGGCATGGGCGTACGTCTTGAGGAAGCAGTCCGAGAAGGACGTTTGGTAAAAGACACTGGATCCACGAGCGGTACTAAAAATACGGTAGTGCTCTCCCTAAGAAAAAAGAGCAAGATATTGGGAATATCTCTCTCGGAAAGCAAAGGCGACGTTATCAGCCGGTAGCAGCTGTGACTCCTGCTATCAACCCTGCGTCTATTCCTACGTATCAACCTCAGGTTGCGCATAGCCAACCTGACCAGCAAAGGACACAACAGCCTCTTCAGCAGGCTCGTCCTCCATATAACAACAACCGTACAACACGGCCACCAGGATTTGATCCTATACCCGTGACGTACGCAGAGCTATTTCCATTACTACTGGCTAAGGGGCACATTCAGACTAAATCTCCTCTTACAGTACCAGAAAATCCGCCTTTTTGGTTTAAGGTGGATCAAACTTGCCCTTATCATCAAGGAGGTTCAGGGCATAACATAGAGACTTGTCTCAATTTCAAGTCCGACGTGCAAAAACTTGTTAGGAGCAGGGTCTTATCCTTCAAGGATACGAATCCTAATGTTCTCACAAACCCTCTGCCTCAACATGAGAAGGCTGCAGTCAATTTGATATAAGGAGAGACTAACGATGTCTATCAAATTCACAATGTACTCTTGTTGAAAACCAATTTGGTCAAGATGCATTGTAGACAGAGTGGATATGGCCATGTGCCACCTCATAACTATCATCAGTGTGATATCTGCTCTAAAGACAATCAAGGATGTTCTGTAGTGCAAGCAGCTCTGCAAGAACAGATGGATCTCGGATGGATCCAAGAGCACCGAGTTCGTGGAGTTAACATGGTCTACACAAATTCTAACGTCATTCAGAACCACGATATCCGTGCAATGAATGTCAACTTGGTGGCAATGCACTCAAGGAAAAGCCAGTATAATAATCTTCCGCAGCACGATTACAGTTCCTGTCTGATTTGCTCGGTAAAGAAATAGGGATGCTCTTTCATACAGGAGGCCCTCTAGCGTCAGATGGATCTTGGATGGATCCAAGACTACCATGATAGGAACCCTTATCAAATCAACATGGTTCAGATCTTTGATATTCGCGTGATGAATACCAACCTGGTAGAGTTACATGCTGAGCAGGTCCGACTCGGATTCTTAATATCACATGACTATCAAAGCTGTAAAGCGGGTTACGAAAATGATCGAGGTTGTACCCTTGTCCAGGAGGCACTTCAGCACTTGTTAAATCATTGGTGGATGCCAATCTATATGGATGAAGATACTCAGCAGATTAGTATCAGTAATAGAAACCCCACTCGGCGTCAGAGTCAGGATGTCCGATCAGTGGAAGCTAACCTAGTAAGGTTACATTATATTCAAAGTGGGCGTGGCCAGGTGCCACCACACAACTATGACAGTTGTAGCGTCTGTTCGGAAAGTAACCAAGGGTGTTACCTTGTGAGAGCAACTCTTCAGGGTCAGGTGGATCTTGGAGAAATTTGTCCATATCCGGGTTCTGGACCCATCAACTGGACGCCGAACTACCTTGCCGATCAAGTCGAGGATGCTGTTGTAATCTCTGGTCATCACATGACCAGGGATGTTTTTGCCATTATTCCTCTACTTGACGAATCTAAGGTTCCCAACCGGGAATGATTTGAGATTACTTATGATGGTCAGAAAAATCAGAAGGTTCCCATAGTCATCTATCTACCGGGACCACTACCGTATGAATCAACTAAGGCTATCCCTTACAAATACGGTGCAACAACAATTGAGAATGGAAAGGAAATTCCATTACCCTCCGTCGTGAATATCGCAGACATCAGTCGTGTAACACGGAGTGGTAGAATCTTCAACCGAGGGGTTGGGGAACCTAACAAGGAAAAGGAACTTCAGACAGGAGCTCCCGATCTATCAGGCAGTCAATCCAGTAATCCCGACCTTTTGAAAAATAATGATGAGATGCTGAAGCTCATCCAAAGGAGTGAATACAACATTGTTGATCAACTGTTACAAACTCCTTCAATGATCTCGGTATTATCACTGTTACTCAGTTCAGAAGCCCACAGGGAGGCTCTACAGAAAGTCTTGGAGCAAGCCTTTGTGGAACAAGATGTAATAATCAGACAGTTCGATAGCATTGTCTCTAACATCACTTCCTGCAATAATTTGGGATTTAGTGATGAGGAATTACCCGAAGAGGGTCGCCGTCATACATTGGCACTCAATATCACAGTTAACTGCCAGGACGATGCTTTAGCCAGCGTACTGGTAGACATAGGGTCAGCCCTGAATGTTATGCCGAAATCCACTTTGATGCAATTATCATTCAAGGGCCCTCCTATGAGAATCAGCGAGGTCGTCGTCAAAGCGTTCGACGGATCCAGAAAAATAGTTATCGGCGAAGTTGATCTTCCCATAACTATCGGTCCTCACACTTTCCAAGTTACTTTCCAGGTCATGGACATCCGGGCAACGTATAGTTGTTTATTAGGAAGACCTTGGAGACGTCAGGCTAGAGCGGTTACTTCAACCTTCCACCAAAAGCTAAAGTTTATTCAGAACGATCAACTTATCACAGTTTGTGGGGAACAGGCCTTGCTTGTGAGTAACTTGTCATCATCTACTGGTATAGAACCCGAGGAGGTTATTGGAACTCAGTTCCAAGCACTGTCGGTAAGCAAGAACAATCAGTTCAAAGGAGGAACCTCGATTTCCTCATATAAAGATGCAATCAAAGCGGTCGAGAGTACCGATACGACAGGATGGGGACAGCTTGTCATTCCTACTAGCAATACAATAAAGAAGGGTCTTGGTTTTTCTGCAACCTGTACCCAGACAGCTGCCAGCGATGAAAGTCTTCATCCCCTTCAAAATTTCTTCCACAGTGGAAGTTTCCTTCACCCAGTGTCTCAAGTAGTACATGCTATCAATGAGGAAGATCCCTCTGACCCAGATGAAGAATGGAAATCCTATCTTAACAAGGACGGTTATATGTATCAGGAAGAGGTGCCTATGCCTTTTTGCTTTCCTACAGAGAGTCCGAGATTTATACCAAGGTCAGACGTCGAAATGATCTACGGAGATTGTGATCCGGAAGGATGTCGTGCTTCGCCAAATTCATTAGAGGAGGACACTCTGATGAAAGAAAACTTTGACCACAATTACTATGGCCCAATGGATGGTCTGCCAATATGGCAGCCTTACCCAGGAAATTTGGGGCAAGAGAGTCAGCCGAACAATGAAAATCAGCTGACCGTCGTTGAACAGAATACCTGTGTCCCCACCATGTCATGGGATCAACACTCAGGTCATTCAGAAACTACTCAACATGAAGATGAATTTGCAACGTTTGCCGGACTTGAATTCATCAACTATGCTTTTCCCGAGGTCAACGTCATCGAGAGAGATGACTCCTCCAGTTCCAAAGAAGTTTGGGACACCTTGGGAGAACCAAGTGGAAAATACGACTTCATGGTCAAGTACACCGCTCCCGAAAGCTCTCGTATCAGGCTCGAAGATATCCAGCCAACTGGATGGGGAGATACAGCTGAGAACACAAATACTATGCAAAATGCAACTGAGGAATTCTCCTACGACAATTCTGGCTGGGAGACAGATTCCAATGATCCTACTCCACCAGAAATCAACGTCATTTCTGAAGACAAATCAAGGAAGGTTCCAGACTTTGTGATTCACCGAGGAGTTCGCCGCCAATGGGTTGATGTCGAGGTTCCGAAGATCGTTCACCAGTCAAAGTAATTGCCATCTTTAACCTTTCACCCTGCCCAGGTGAAACGGATGTTTTGATAGGGCTCGCTTTCTGTAAATTTTCCCTCTTCGCTTCGCCCAAAGCGACAGAGTTTTGTTTTATAGGGCTGTAGTTTCAAGAATCGACTTGTTCATTAATAAAATAACGTCGTTCTGTAATTTCCGCATTTATTGCTGTTTTCTCTTTTTGCTTTTTCAGAAAATGGTAATCCTAAAAAAACATGTAAAATTAAAAACAAGCAGTAAAACAAATACACTGGACACACTTGCATTTTCCTCTATCTCTTCTAAACACGAATCATCACGTCATGCAGATTGCTTGTTTTAAACCCCGTTGAAACATACGATCCGATGCCTTCTCCCGACTTTGAGTTCTCGGTATTCGAGGCTGAAGAAGAAAATGACAACGAAATTCCAGAAGAGATCTCCCGACTACTCAGACAAGAGGAAAGGTCCATTGAACCTCACAAAGAGCTGTTGGAAACGGTAAACTTGGGTTCAGAGCAAGAGAGAAAAGAAATCAGGATTGGGGCACTTCTCAGTCCAACTGCCAGAGAGGGTTTGATAAAGCTTCTCAAAGAATTTCCTGATGTATTCGCTTGGTCCTATCAGGATATGCCAGGGTTGGATACCAGCATCGTGGAACATCACTTACCGTTAAGATCGGAATGTCCGCCAGTAAAGCAAAGGTTGATACGGACTCACCCGGACATGGCCATCAAAATCAAAGAGGAGGTGCAGAAACAGATTGACGCGGGTTTCCTCACTACATCTGAATATCCTCAATGGTTAGCCAACATCGTACCCGTTCCCAAAAAGGATGGAAAGGTCAGAATGTGTGTTGATTACAGAGATCTAAACAAGGCAAGTCCAAAGGACGACTTTCCTTTACCACACATTGACATGCTGGTAGACAGTACATCAAAGTTTAAAGTATTCTCCTTCATGGATGGATTCTCGGGCTATAACCAGATCAAAATGGCGCCGAAAGACATGGAGAAAACTTCGTTCATTACCCCATGGGGCACCTTTTGTTACAAGGTAATGTCGTTCGGTTTGAAGAACGTAGGGGCAACTCATCAAAGGGCCATGACTACTCTGTTTCATGACATTATACACAAAGAAATCGAAGTGTATGTCGATGATATGATTGCAAAATAAAAAATAGAGAGTGAGCACGTTGAACATCTGTCAAAATTATTCGAACGTTTAAGAAAATTCAAGCTCCGCTTGAATCCCAACAAGTGCACCTTCGGTGTCTGTTCAGGGAAACTCTTAGGGTTCATCGTCAGCCAGAAAGGGATTGAAGTTGATCCTGACAAGGTCAAGGCCATTCAAGAAATGCTTTCTCCGAAAACTGAAAAACAAGTCAAAGGATTCCTGGGACGCTTGAACTACATCTCCAGATTCATATTCCTCATGACCGCCACATGTGCGCCGATTTTCAAATTACTCAAAAAGAACCAGGATTGCGTTTGGTCAGAAGATTGCCAAACCGTATTCGACAGTATCAAGGAATATCTGTTGAATCCTCCGATTCTATCACCTCCAGTGGAAGGAAGACCACTGATCATTTACCTCACAGTTCTAGAGGACTCAATGTGATGTGTACTTGGCCAACAAGACAAAACTAAACGGAAAGAGTCTGCCATTTACTATCTAAGCAAGAAATTCACCGACTGTGAAACTCGGTACACAATGCTTGAGAAAACTTGCTGTGCTTTGGCTTGGGAAGCCAAACGTCTTCGCCAATACATGATTCGTCATAATACTTGGTTGGTCTCCGAAATGGATCCAATCAAGTACGTCTTCGAAAAACCTGCTCTCACGGGAAGGATTGCCCGTTGGCAGATGTTGTTATCAGAATATGACATAAAGTACCATGCTCAAAAAGCTGTTAAGGGAAGTATTTTAGCCGATCATTTGGCTCATCAACCGATTGACGATCAAGAATCAATCGGGTTTGACTTCCCAGACGAAGATGTCATGTATCTAAAAATGAAAGATTGCGATGAACCGTTACCCAGTGAAGGGCCAGAACCAGGTTCCCAATGGGGACTTATCTTTGACGGAGCAGTTAATCATTATGGAAACGGAATTGGGGCAATCATTGTTACCCCTCAGGGTACCCACATTCCTTTCACTGCCAGACTTACGTTCAAATGTACAAACAACGAGGCCGAATACGAAGCTTGTATTATGGGTCTCGAAGAGGCGATTAATTTAAGGATCAAAAACTTGGACGTATATGGCGACTCAGCCTTGGTTATTAACCAGATAAAAGGAGATTGGAACACATACCAATTAGGATTGATTCCTTACAAAGACTATGCAAGAAGGTTGTTACCTTTCTTCAACAGAGTTGAGTTTCATCACATCCCTCGTGATGAGAATCACATGGCTGATGCATTAGCCACTATCTCTTCCATGATTAGTGTAGGTCAATGGAATGACATACCTAAGATCGACATAATGCGCCTTGAAAGGCCCGCTTACATCTTTACGATTGAAGCAGTCATAGACGACAAACCTTGGTATCACGATATCAAATGCTTCCTTCAGAAACAAGAGTACCCATCTGGGGCACTCCGAAAAGACAAAAAACCCTCAGAAGATTGGCTGGAAACTTCTTCCTGAGCGGTGACACTCTCTATAAGAGAAATTTTGACATGGTCTTGCTCCGATGCGTAGACAGACCAGAAGCAGACATGCTTATGAAAGAAATTCATGAAGGATCCTTTGGCACTCATGCCAATGGACACACAATGACGAGAAAAATTCTGAGAGCAGGGTACTACTGGTTGACCATGGAATCCGACTGCTACAAGTACATGAGGAAATGTCACCAGTGTCAGATATACTCCGACAAAATTCATGCACCGTCATCACATCTCAAAGTTCTTTCTTCCCCATGGCCATTTTCCATATGGGGAATCGACATGATCTACATGATTGAACCTAAGGCTTCAAATGGACATCGGTTCATCCTGGTAGCCATTGACTATTTCACCAAGTGGGTCGAAGCAGCGTCATACGCCAATGTAACCCGCCAAGAGGTGGTCCGATTTATCAAAAACAATATCATCTGCCGTTATGGTGTTCCAAGCGAGATCATTACTGATAATGGATCTAACTTGAACAACAAGATAATGAAAGAGTTATGCGTTGAGTTCAAGATCGAACACCATAACTCATCTCCCTACCGACCCAAGATGAACAGAGCGGTAGAAGCGGCTAACAAGAACATCAAGAGGATCATTCAAAAGATGGTTGTAACCTATAAAGATTGGCACGAGATGCTACCCTTTGCTCTTCACGGCTATCGAACATCTGTCCACACTTCAACTGGGGCAACCCCTTTCTCTCTAGTGTATGGCATGGAAGCAGTGCTCCCCATAGAAGTAGAGATCCCGTCAATCCAGGTATTGATGGAAGCTAAGCTCACCGAAGCTTAATGGTGTCAAAGCCGACACGACGAGCTGAATCTGATCGAAGAAAAGAGAATCACGGCACTATGCCACGGTCAGTTGTATCAGCAGAGAATGAAGAGGGCGTTCGACAAAAAGGCCAGACCTCGTGTCTTCAGAAAAGGAGACCTCGTGCTCAAGAAGATACAATCGTTTCTCACTGACTCTCGGGGCAAATGGACCCCGAATTATGATGGCCCCTATGTGGTCACGAAAGGTTTCTCAGGCGGCGCCTTGAGACTTGCAACCATGGACGGAGAGAAATTTGCCTACCCCACGAATGTTGATGTAGTCAAGAAATACTTCGCCTAAAAAAAAACGTCTCGGTGGATTGAAAACCTGAAAGGGCGGTCCAGGCAAAAGTTAGAGACATGAAAAAAATATCCCGATGGATTGGAAACATCAAAGTACAATCCAGGCAAAAGTTAGGGATAATGGCAAGTAACTATGTTCAACAGAGGCAAGTCTCTCAGCAGCAGCGGTTACATCATATGTCAAAAAAAAAAAAACTCCAGTCAAGGTCATCTTCGACAGAAGTTCAGGATGTCCCGAATTCAAAGTTGGTAGAAGGATAGTGGTCGTTATGTTTCAACGTAGCCCTTTTCCCTGTAAATTACCATTTTCTAACTTTGTATATACTCTTTGGAATCACGCGTTTGGCTGATCTCCATCTTATCAATAAAATTTGAGCCCTTGTGCTTTTGTTTGTAATTCTTATTTGTTTTAGCTTTACAGAACGGCATTTTAACATGATCAACGATTCTTGAAATAAAACAAAAATGAATTTACTTGTTAAAACTTTTTTCTGCTTTTAATAAAGGGCAATTTCTTTTGACTGTTGAACATCAGAAGAACATCGGTCGCTTCTCCAGAAGTAATCGAACCTCAAAGTGCAGAATCAAAGTACTCCTTCTAACCCAGTACGCCTGAATGAAGGGATCAACTGTGTCAGAGACCTTGTTTCGTCTGACACGCTTCGACCGAGTTCTCATCTCCTAAGCCCGATCACCGGTATTCCCCGCAGGGACTATCTCTCCTAAGCAAGGTGGAATTGCTATCTTGAACCAGCGATATCTCTACACGCCCCGCGATGTTCGAGTATCCAGTCATGTTCATCTTTTAGTTTGTGTGTCGCGTTAGTTTTGTCAGTATAAACATACATACATCATGCATTTGATTTGCATTCAGATTTCATATTGCATCGCTATCACTCTAGTCGGTCTTGTCCCCTAGTGATAGAAGTTCTCTCAATCGAGTGTCAGTTCTTGCCTCGTCAGGGAATGCTACGTCTGAACAATCTCTCTCCTCCAGTTTATTTCTGGAATGAAGTCGGTCCTTGACCACTTTGATAACTTGAACCTCTGAAAAGCCAGAGAAACTTTCAACAGATGTCATTCTTCGCCATTGAAGATGATATCCTTGCTTTCCCGGATTAAGGAAAATCCACAGAGAAAGCCCCTTAATCAAAGATTCGGCAGTACGACAGTTTTTCTCCGAAAAAACCACTGATAAAAAGGTCATCGGCACCTCAAAATTGGATCCCATCATATGGCATTTCTCTGGGAAGATCCCGAGAAAAGTATGATGTAAGACCCCAAGCAGACGGCAGTCTGTAACGCCCCGTTTTGCCAATTTTATTTTATTGAGTCTTTTTGGATTATTTTATTATTATTTTATTGTATTTTTGACTTTTATGTGAAAATATGTTATTTTTCGGCGGGAATATATTTTATCGCGTTTTGGGATCGTTTATGAGATATTTGAGTGTGGGGGTATTTTGGTCTTTTCCCACTTATTTTCATTAAGTTAGTAAGATAGAAAGAAAAAGAAAAATAGAAAGAAAAAGAGAAAGAAGAAAAGAGGAGAAGAGAGAAAAGAGAGAAATTGAAGAAAAGAGTGGAAAAATCATCAAGAGCAAGTTGTAAAGTCGATTAAATTGGGTAAGGGTGCGAAACTCGATTATTCTATGATTGTATACGATTATGTATGTGTTTTGCTTTTGTTTTTGGATTGATTTGGAGAATATTAGTAAAACCTAGATTGTGTAAAAATTGATTAGAAATGAATTTGATTGTGGTAAAAATCTTGTTGAATGCATTGTTGATCGTTCATACATGTTTGTAGTATGTTATTACACTTCAAATTGCTGTTTTTCTGAGTTTTAGGTGAAGAAATTGTATGATTGGGGTGGAAAAACGCAGAAAATGTTCTGCAGAATTTTTCTGGGTCTGTCCTGGCCATACGCATAAAGGGCTTGCCAATACGCGTATGAGACCAGGCGATACGCGTAACATTGTGCTGTTTTGGGGGCAATACGCGTATGAACTTGCATGTTTTACCGGCCCTCTGGTGATACGCGTATGGGCGAGGCCAATACGCGTATGGATTTGTGAAACGTGGTTTTGTGAAGGAAAATTGCTCTGTCAATACGCGTATGGGAATAGGTGGTACGCGTATGGACAGGAGATTTGCAAAAAATGTGATTCTTCAAAATGTGTTTTCGGTTTTGTCCGTAACTTTTGTTCCGAGTATCCGATTTTTGTATTCTTGGTGTCGTTGGAAAGGTATCGAGACGTACTTTGTGATTATTAGGTTTTGAGAATTGTTAGCTGATTAAATTTTGTCGGGAAATGTGAATAGTGTCGAATCTCGACTTTTGGTGTTTTAAATGGTGCGTATTTGACGTGTATTATGTTATAAGTTGGTGAATTGGATGTGTATGCCTTATGTGCTGTTGTAGGGATGAATTGTGGCCGAAAGGCAAGAAAATGCTAAGTGCTGTATTTGATGATATATGCATGATTATGAATATGTGGATGGATGCAATGTGAGTGTCATGAGTTATTGTATGCCAAGCATCATAATGTGCATTGTGGAAACGTCCTGAGAGACGGTTTGATTCCCGAGGGGAATATGCTATAACATCGTGTGCCTCGAAAATATGAGGCGCTGCCTGAGGACCTAAAGCGGTGGTTATAGACGATTGTGGGCTCCTTTGGAGACTTAAAGCAATCCTTAACGTCGTGTGCCTCGAAAATATGAGGCGATGCCTGAGGACCTAAAGCGACGGGTGAACATCGTAGGCCCGACGGGGAGTTACTTGAGATTCTCAGTAACGAGCGATGGTTCCAATAGTTCCTGAGTGAACTGATGATGAGACCTGAGACATTGGAAGTCGGTACTGCATGGCATGTGCATAGAGTCGTTGTGTCGGTCTATGTGCATTGCATAAATCATGAATTAATTGTGTGTGAATTTGTGAATGTGATTGATGATTGTATGGTATATGTGTGGTGTGTAATGGTATTTGATGCTTGAGAATTGTGCGGTATTATGTTATATGTGGTTGTGGTGAGGCTGTGTTACTTGTACATTTTTGTGTTTATATATATAATTTTATTCAATTATATTATGGTTGTTTTTCTCACCCTTCTGCTGTTTTATAACGCTCTATGAGGCGTTGCAGATTAGAGCTGCTGGAGGTATTCCTTTTTGTGAAGCGTTGCGTCTTCATTATTTTGGTCGGTCGGCTCTGATATGTGACTCCGGGTAGTTAGGGTGGCCGCGTGCTATTATTTCGTATATCTGATGATATATTTTGGTTGTACATATGCTACCTGATGTATGACAAACTGTTTATATGTGTATATGTATATATGTTAATCAGATTTTAGATTTTCCGCTTTAATTCTAATTTCTGAAAAGTGGGTGTAAGGAACAAAGTTTCCTCTGTTTGATTGCTACCCCACAGTTGCATATCATTATGGGCAGGTGTTGCATGTTATGCTGTGTTTGGTTACTTTGATGTGATTCCCCTTTCTATGCCGTATTTCAAATGTACTCTGACGAAATTTTGAATTTTCTTTTAGTGCTTTAATTGCCTGTTAATTAGGGGTATAGATTGGGGGCGTCACATTAAGTGGTATCAGAGCCAGTCCGTGTCAGTTGTGTAGTTTGTGTCTGTTGTGTCTGGCATATTGGGCTAGTTGTGTTGGACGAGTTGTTGTTTAACCATAGTTTATGTGTTTAGACGAACAGAATATGGCTGGTCGTAATGATGTTGCTTTGGCTGCTGCGATGGAAGCAATGGCACGAGCTGTGCAGGGTGCACCGAATGCTGCCGAAAATGATGAGTTTAGAAAGAATAAGCCGCCGGTCTTTAAAGGGAAGCATGATCCGGATGGTGCGCAGTTGTGGTTGAAAGAGATTGAGAGGATTTTTAGGGTAATGGATTGTGATGATGATGATGTTAAGGTGAGGCTGGGCACTCATATGCTACATGAAGAGGCTGACGACTGGTGGGTCAGTACTCGTCAGGTGTTGGAAGCTGATGAGGAGGAAGAAGAGATTACTTGGGAGGTGTTTAGCCGAGAGTTTCTAAGGAAGTATTTTCCCGAGGATGTCCGAGTAAAGAAGGGGATTGAGTTTTTAGAGCTAAAACAAGGTAATATGTCGGTTATTGACTATACTGCTAAGTTTGTGGAACTTGTGCAGTTTTATCCTCATTATGTGGAAGCGACTGCTGAATTTTCAAAGTGTGTGAAGTATGAAAGTGGTTTGCGTCCTGAGATAAAGCAGGCGATTGGATATCAGAGGATCCGAAGGTTTGCTGATTTGGTGGAATGCTGTAGGATTTATGATGAAGATAGTAAGGCTCGTTCAGCTCACTATAAAAGTGTAAGTGACAGAAAAGGGAAACAACAGTTCCGTGGTGGTCCGTATGTGTCACCGGCTGATAAAGGTAAACAAAGGGGTAATTTTGATTGAAGGTCAAGTGGAGGAGGTATGTCTAATGCTCCTAGGTGTTTTAAATGTGGTGAATTGGGTCATCGCCAGATGGAATGTAGGAAGAAAGTGGATAAGTGTTCTAATTGTGGTGGTATCGGACACGTTTTAGCTGATTGTAAAAGGAAGAATGTAGTGAAGTGTTATAACTGTGGGGAACCGGGTCACATTAGCTCGAAGTGTCCTAATCCGAAGAAGGCTCAGACTAGTGGGAAGGTGTTTTCATTGGCGGGAACTCAGACTTCAAGTGTTGATCGTCTGATAAGAGGTACTTGCTTTATTAATAATATGCCTTAAATTGCTATTATTGATATTGGAGCGACTCATTCGTTTATTTCGTCTGAGTGCGCGGAACATTTGAATCTTGGGTTGTCTTCGATGGATGGTGAGATGGTTATTGATACTCCAGCGATGGGGTCAGTAACTACTTCTTTAGTGTGTTTGAGTTGTCCTTTAGCCATTTATGGTAAAGACTTTGTGATGGATTTGGTGTGTTTACCGTTGAAAGGTTTAGATGTGGTGTTGGGAATGAATTGGTTGCAATTCAATCGGGTGCACATTGATTGTTATCATAAGCTTGTAAGGTTTCCTTCTCTTGAGGAAGATGAAGACTCGAGTTTCTTGTCTACTAAAGAGTTGAAGAGACTTTTGGCGGATGAAGCTCAGTTGTTTGGATTATTTGCATCTTTGACTGTGGATAGTCAAGTTTCATTGGAGGTGTTTCCTGTTGTGTGCGAATTTCCTGAAGTGTTTCCTGAGGATATTTCAGATGTACCGCCAGAGAGAGAAGTTGAATTTTCTATTGATCTAGTTCCTGGTACTAGACCTGTTTCTATGGCACCTTATAGAATGTCGGCATCTGAATTGGTGGAGTTGAAAAAGCAGTTAAATGAGTTGTTGGAAAAGAGGTTCGTGAGGCCAAGTGTTTCTCCTTGGGGTGCTCCAGTTTTGTTAGTGAAAAAGAAAGATGGGAGTATGCGATTATGTATTGATTATCGCCAGTTGAACAAAGTAACGATTAAGAACAAATATCCGCTTCCAAGGATTGATGATCTGATGGATCAGTTGGTTGGTGCTTGTGTGTTTAGTAAGATTGATTTGAGATCGGGTTATCATCAGATAAGGGTGAAGGAAGAGGATATTCAGAAGACGGCCTTTAGAACACGGTACGGTCATTATGAATATTCGGTGATGTCGTTCGGGGTTTCTAATGCGCCTGGTGTGTTTATGGAATACATGAATCGTATTTTCCACGAGCATTTGGATCGTTTTGTGGTGGTGTTTATTGATGATATTTTAATCTATTCTAAGTCTCGTGAGGAACATGCAGAGCATTTGCGTATTGTTTTGCAGGTTTTGAAGGAAAGGAAGCTTTTTGCCAAATTGTCCAAGTGTGAATTCTGGTTGTCTGAGGTGAGTTTTCTTGGGCACGTAATTTCAGGTAATGGTATTGTTGTGGATCCATCTAAAGTAGAAGCAGTTCTACAATGGGAGGCTTCTAGATCCGTTACTGAAATTCGAAGCTTTTTGGGTTTGGCTGGTTATTACCGGAGGTTCATTGAAGGGTTTTCTAAGCTAGCTCTTCCTTTGACGCAGTTGACTTGTAAGGGCAAAGCATTCATTTGGGATATTCAATGTGAAGAGAGTTTTTGTGAGCTGAAGAGAAGATTGACGACAGCTCCAATTCTTATTTTACCTGATCCTAATGAACCGTTTGTTGTGTACTGCGATGCTTCTTTAATTGGTTTGGGTGGTGTTCTGATGCAGGAAGGTAAAGTTGTAGCTTATGCTTCAAGACAGTTGAGAGTTCATGAGAAAAACTATCCTACTCACGATCTTGAGTTAGCGGCTGTAGTTTTTGTGTTGAAGATTTGGAGGCACTATCTCTATGGTGCAAGGTTCGAAGTCTTTAGTGATCATAAAAGCTTGAAATATTTATTTGATCAGAAAGAGTTAAACATGAGGCAGCGGAGATGGTTGGAATTCTTGAAAGACTACGACTTTGGCTTAAATTACCATCCTGGTAAAGCTAATGTGGTAGCCGATGCATTGAGCCGGAAATCGTTGCATATGTCCGCATTGATGGTGAAAGAGTTGGAACTTTTGGAATCGTTTAGAGATTTGAGTTTGGTATGTGAAGTGACATCGGTTAGTGTAAGGCTTGGAATGTTGAAAGTTACTAATGAATTTTTGATGTCGGTTAGTGAGAAACAAAAGCTGGATTTGAAATTCGTTGATTTGATGAGGAATGAGAATGTGGATTTCAAGGTGGATAATTTTGGTGTTTTGAGATTTCGTGGTCGTATTTGTATTCCTGATGATGCGGAGTTGAAAAGAATGATTTTGGAGGAAGGACACCAGAGTAATTTAAGTATTCATCCTGGTGCGAATAAGATGTACCAAGATTTGAAAAAGATTTTCTGGTGGTCTGGTTTGAAAAGAGATGTGGCTCAGTTTGTGTATGCTTGTTTGACTTATCAGAAATCGAAAGTGGAACATTTGAGACCTAGTGGTTTGTTGCAACCGTTGGATATTCCTGAGTGGAAATGGGATAGCATTTCGATGGATTTTGTGACGGGATTACCGAACACTCAGCGTGGGCATAATGCTATTTGGGTGATTGTGGACAGGCTGACTAAATCGGCGCATTTTATTCCGATTGACATCAGTTTTTCTTTGGAACGGTTAGCTGAGATCTATATCAGTGTGGTGGTGAAATTGCATGGGGTTCCTTTAAGTATTGTTTCTGATCGAGATCCTAGGTTTACATCGAGATTTTGGGAAAGTTTACAGAAGGCTTTGGGTTCTAGATTGAGGTTGAGTTCGGCTTATCATCCGCAGACGGATGGTCAGACCGAAAGAACGATTCAGTCGTTGGAGGATTTGTTGAGAGCGTGTGTTTTGGAGCAAGGTGGTGCGTGGGACGGTTATCTTGCTTTGATTGAGTTCACGTATAATAACAGTTTCCATTCTAGTATTGGAATGGCACCTTTTGAGGCTTTATATGGACGAAGATGTCGAACGTCGTTGTGTTGGCACGAAACTGGTGAGAGTTCTGTGGTTGGACCGGAATTAGTGCAACAGACGACGGAAAAGGTAAAGTTTATTCGTGAGAAAATGAAGGCTTCTCAGGATAGACAAAAGAGTTATCATGATCGGAGACGGGAGGATCTTGAGTTTCAAGAGGGTGATCACGTATTTCTGAGAGTTACGCCGGTAACGGGCGTTGGTCGTGCTTTGAAATCTAAGAAGCTTACTTCTCGATTTATTGGTCCTTACCAGATATCTGCGAGAGTTGGTGCTGTGGCGTATCGTGTGGCGTTGCCGCCGAATCTGTCGAATTTGCATGACGTTTTTCATGTTTCACAGCTTCGGAAGTATGTTCCGGACCCTTCACATGTTATTCCAATGGACGAGGTTGAGGTAAGAGATAACCTTACGATCGAGGCATTACCAGTTAGGATTTTGGATCGCGAGGTGAAGCGGTTGAGGGGTAAAGAGATTGCACTTGTGAAAGTGGCGTGGGGAGGCGCTGCTGAGGGAAATTTGACGTGGGAATTGGAGAGTAGGATGCGGGAATCGTATCCGGAGTTGTTTGTATCAGGTAAGATTTTCGAGGACGAAAATTTCTAAGTGGGGGAGAATTGTAACGCCCCGTTTTGCCAATTTTATTTTATTGAGTCTTTTTGGATTATTTTATTATTATTTTATTGTATTTTTGACTTTTATGTGAAAATATGTTATTTTTCGGCGGGAATATATTTTATCGCGTTTTGGGATCGTTTATGAGATATTTGAGTGTGGGGGTATTTTGGTCTTTTCCCACTTATTTTCATTAAGTTAGTAAGATAGAAAGAAAAAGAAAAATAGAAAGAAAAAGAGAAAGAAGAAAAGAGGAGAAGAGAGAAAAGAGAGAAATTGAAGAAAAGAGTGGAAAAATCATCAAGAGCAAGTTGTAAAGTCGATTAAATCGGGTAAGGGTGCGAAACTCGATTATTCTATGATTGTATACGATTATGTATGTGTTTTGCTTTTGTTTTTGGATTGATTTGGAGAATATTAGTAAAACCTAGATTGTGTAAAAATTGATTAGAAATGAATTTGATTGTGGTAAAAATCTTGTTGAATGCATTGTTGATCGTTCATACATGTTTGTGGTATGTTATTACACTTCCAATTGCTGTTTTTCTGAGTTTTAGGTGAAGAAATTGTATGATTGGGGTGGAAAAACGCAGAAAATGTTCTGCAGAATTTTTCTGGGTCTGTCCTGGCCATACGCGTAAGGGGCTTGCCAATACGCGTATGAGACCAGGCGATACGCGTAACATTGTGCTGTTTTGGGGGCAATACGCGTATGAACTTGCATGTTTTACCGGCCCTCTGGTGATACGCGTATGGGCGAGGCCAATACGCGTATGGATTTGTGAAACGTGGTTTTGTGAAGGAAAATTGCTCTGTCAATATGCGTATGGGAATAGGTGGTACGCGTATGGACAGGAGATTTGCAAAAAATGTGATTCTTCAAAATGTGTTTTCGGTTTTGTCCGTAACTTTTGTTCCGAGTATCTGATTTTTGTATTCTTGGTGTCGTTGAAAAGGTATCGAGACGTACTTTGTGATTATTAGGTTTTGAGAATTGTTAGCCGATTAAATTTTGTCGGGAAATGTGAATAGTGTCGAATCTCGACTTTTGGTGTTTTAAATGGTGCGTATTTGACGTGTATTATGTTATAAGTTGGTGAATTTGATGTGTATGCCTTATGTGCTGTTGTGGGGATGAATTGTGGCCGAAAGGCAAGAAAATGCTAAGTGCTGTATTTGATGATATATGCATGATTATGAATATGTGCATGGATGCAATGTGAGTGTCATGAGTTATTGTATGCCAAGCATCATAATGTGCATTGTGGAAACGTCCTGAGAGACGGTTTGATTCCCGAGGGGAATATGCTATAACATCGTGTGCCTCGAAAATATGAGGCGCTGCCTGAGGACCTAAAGCGGTGGTTATAGACGATTGTGGGCTCCTTTGGAGACTTAAAGCAATCCTTAACGTCGCGTGCCTCGAAAATATGAGGCGATGCCTGAGGACCTAAAGCGACGGGTGAACATCGTAGGCCCGACGGGGAGTTACTTGAGATTCTCAGTAACGAGCGATGGTTCCAATAGTTCCTGAGTGAACTGATGATGAGACCTGAGACATTGGAAGTCGGTACTGCCTGGCATGTGCATAGAGTCGTTGTGTCGGTCTATGTGCATTGCATAAATCATGAATTAATTGTGTGTGAATTTGTGAATGTGATTGATGATTGTATGGTATATGTGTGGTGTGTAATGGTATTTGATGCTTGAGAATTGTGCGGTATTATGTTATATATGGTTGTGGTGAGGCTGTGTTACTTGTACATTTTTGTGTTTATATATATAATTTTATTCAATTATATTATGGTTGTTTTTCTCACCCTTCTGCTGTTTTATAACGCTCTATGAGGCGTTGCAGATTAGAGCTGCTGGAGGTATTCCTTTTTGTGAAGCGTTGCGTCTTTATTATTTTGGTCGGTCGGCTCTGATATGTGACTCCGGGTAGTTAGGGTGGCCGCGTGCTATTATTTCGTATATCTGATGATATATTTTGGTTGTACATATGCTACCTGATGTATGACAAACTGTTTATATGTGTATATGTATATATGTTAATCAGATTTTAGATTTTCCGCTTTAATTCTAATTTCTGAAAAGTGGGTGTAAGGAACAAAGCTTCCTCTGTTTGATTGCTATCCCACAGTTGCATATCATTATGGGCAGGTGTTGCATGTTATGCTGTCTTTGGTTACTTTGATGTTATTCCCCTTTCTATGCCGTATTTCAAATGTACTCTGACGAAATTTCGAATTTTCTTTTAGTGCTTTAATTGCCTGTTAATTGGGGGTATAGATTGGGGGCGTCACACAGTCTCTCAAGAGACTCGCTTTCCCCAAATAGTAGAAACAAATGGCGTCTCCAAAACAGAGAAGTTTGTGTATCTCTACAATTCAGACGAATGGGTTCCCCAACAAGTCTGACATCAAAACGTTTTCCACTCAAATGGCATCTCCCCAGGAAAATTCGGCGAGAAGTTTGAAGGAAAACCGCTACTAACAGCATTCCTTGTCAAGAAAGTTTATTGACAAAAGAAACTGAGACCAGTTCCTTGGTAAGAAACCAGGATCGAGGGGAAGTTTATTTCAGAAACTAAGACCAGTTCCTTGGTAAGAAACCAGGATCAAGGGGAAGTTTAAACCAGAAACTAAGACCAGTTCCGTGGTAGGAAACCAGGATCGAGTGGAAGTTTAAATCAGAAACTGAGACCAGTTCCTTGGCTGAAGACCAGGATCGAGGGGAAGTTTACCTTTCTAAGCATCATTACTCAGCAAAAGAAGATGAATGCGCAAGCTGCCATTCATATCCATCAAAATTTCGGGTATTCCGATATTTAATCCTCTTGCACCTCGAATGCCCGAATACCTTCGTCATTCACACCTTCGGGTCCAAGAAGATTAAATAGGGGCATCTGTCTTACCCAAAATTTTGACCACTAAGATTTCCCATCATTGTGAGAATCATCATCACAGTATGGAGGAACCATCATGCTTCATCAGTCTCCCCAAAGATGGGTGAGCATCCACTACAATCAAAATTAGAGTTTCGAGCCCTTTCAGAGCCTTAGACAAAGGATCAATCAAGGAATGACATGATCTTCAACTTGTCTAACCTCTCAAATATCCACAATGGATCAAAAGGACTCCCACTTCAAGGATTAAGCACAAGGCTGCTCCCTTTTAGGTGGATCAAGTCTCAAGATCGCCGGTATCACCAAATTAGGGTTTTGGTCGACCAGGGCCTCCAGATGGAAAATTTCATCTGGGCACAAGCCAATGATCCAAAACATAACCTAATTTACTCCATGGAACCTCATGGACCCATTCATCAAGTCAATTTTGCCTTAGGGGATGCATTTATCAAAAATCAGGAATTAGGGTTTCTTGACCTAATTCACCCCTAAGTTGACTTTTGGGACAAACCATAAGCCAAGACCTCAAGAGAGGGTTTGAAGGTGTCTAGTGAACTATATTGATCCATTTGAAACAATGGACTAATCCAAGAAGCCTGAGCAACAAGTCTCAATTTCATCTGCACCACAATTAGGGTTTTAAGGGAAAAGTCAACTGTAACTTTGACTTTTGACCAGGACATGCTCCCAAGACCTAAGACAAGATTCAATATTCCCTATGACACCCATGGAACATGTCCATCAAGTTTGATTTAGGTCAAGGACATGATTTCATGAAGAATGGCACAGTTTGGAATTCATCTGATAAAAAGTCAACTGTGCACAAAAGTCAACTTTGACTTTTTGAGATTTTTCACCAAAATGGATTTTTAACCCTAAAATGATGTTAATGTATGATTTGAATCATCATTCATCAAGAAAAATCAAGAAAAGTTGGATAACTTGTAAAAGGGGTAACCATAAAAACTTAGAAAATTTTCTAAGTTAAAAATAAAGTGACAAGGGTACCAACTTTGGAGGATCATAACTCCTAAACCACAAAGCCATTTTTTCCCATTCAAAGATGGATTTGTAGCCCTCATTACCCTCTACAAAAACTTCAACTAGACCGAAGTCCAATTCATTAAGGATTTTGAGTAATGGAGTGATCAAAGTGGCTGAAAAGTGAAAATATCACTTTTTCCAACACTTAGTGAAATTTTCACTAAGTCCAAATCTTTCTTCACTTTTTGCCAAATGTAGGGGGTTTTTCACTTGGATTCAAAAGAGATCAAAACCAAACATGTTCAAACAGTTGTTGTATCATGTAAGGGCTTTCCAAAATGGTCAAGAACATTACCAAATTCAACCTACACCATGAGATATGACATTGGCAAGTTGCCTTGCTGAAATCTGCCAAGGCAAGGCAGAATTTGCAATTTTGCTCGATTTTCCAAAATCAGCCAAATTCAAATGCTCCTATCCACTTGGACACCTTAGAGGATTGAATCTAAAGGGGACAATCACTGAGCCAAGCCTCCAAAGTCCATGGAACAAGAAATAGCATGTTGAACCTAGAATGGCCAAAATAGGGACAAGACTCCAAATTTGGATTGAAGCATTCAATGGAAGCATCAAGGTGACATGGACTGAGCCATTCTCATCTGAAATCAGTCAAGACTTATCCAAGACCAAGGGAACCACAGCCCTGTGCCCTAACCTCTAGTCAGTGGCTAGAGGAGACTTGCATTTCCATTGGTCAACATTGAACAAACACTATTGCAGTTGCCATTCACTGTGGATCCCAAAACAAACTTGCTCTACTATAAATAGAGCTCAATTGTGTTCAGTTTGAGTACACCAAAATCATCAAACAGATGCTTTCCTCAAAATCTCTTCTTTCACCTCAAACTTGCCTTCCAAAGCAAGTAATTCTGAGTTTTTGAGCTAGAGAGCAATTCCACCCAAACTAATCACACACACACCTCATATATATCATATGTAAGCTGTCCAAACTATCAAAAGTGACCTGTAATCACAACATCACAAAGTCACCTCTCAAAACCTCAAAATAGCACTTTTTTGCATTTTTCAAGCCATGTCTTGATTCAGTCACTTTCCAAACCAGATAAAACCTCAAACACACTCCAAATATCCCCACCATCTGGAACACCATTTGAGAGAGTTGCTATTTTGGTCACTTTTAACCCTTTTTGCAAGAAAGGGACAGTTTGTGTTTTTGCAGGTACCAGCTGATTCCAATCATCCTAAAAGCATCCAAGGGATCATTTGAGGTGGTTCAAAACATAAAATCATATCTGGAGCAAGAGGGTTGGCAGATTGCAGAGAAACCTCCAAAATCTCAAAGAAGGGTAAGCCTCTCAACTTGCACTCACCAAAACATGTGTGCATTTGAAGTCCATTGATCATAAACATCTCATACATGTTGTATATGTTGTGTTTGAGCTAATTCACCATGTAATCCATGCTTGTATCAAGTTGTAGCATAGAAAATGCATTTATAGGTCATTTTCAAACCACTATCGGGTTTTGAGGAGGGAGTGTGATCTGAAAAAACTACCACCATCATTGGATTCCTTATGAAATTATGGCCCAGATGCATATAAATTTTGTCTCAAACCATTAAGAATTGAGAAAGTTATGACCTTCACGTTTTTGAGCCAAAACTTGCCTTGGGCAAGCCAAAACCAAGGCATGACTTGTGTATTTGTTGGTTTGTTTCAAACAATGGATGTATCACCACCCTAGTGGTAAGGCGCGCGCCTTGTATGCTTGAGGTCGTGGGTTCAAACCCCACCCATGCCATTTTGTGATTTTTTCACATTTTGCTATTTTTCCAACTATTTTCATGTTTTGTTAATTATTTGGAAAATTAATAACTCTTTCAATTTTAATTATTTTTTATTGGTTCTTTTTGCAAAAAATCACAAAAATGTTGAAATATTTTATTCCGCAAAAAAATTGAATTTATATTATTTATTTAATATAATTAGTAATTTTGTGAATAAATTCATTTTATTTGTTTTTAAGCATTTTAAAATGAATATTCCTCTTGAAAAATCAAGACCAAATGAGTTTTAATATCTCTTGTGATTTATACCTCATTTTTTAAACCTTAAACAAAAATCACAAGTGGTTTATTCAAACCTATTTGGTATTTTTCATTGATTTTCTTTAAATATTTACTTTTAAAGAATAAAATTAGGGTTTCTTTGATTTTCACTCAAAACAAATCATTGTCAAACACTCATGGGCCTCTAATAGAGTGTAAGACCCAATCCTTTTTTACCAAATCATTTTTGGGCCTCAGTGTGTTGTATAAGTCCCGATACCGTCAAAAACAAATGGCGCGATCGTCGCCTTTTGAAAAATAACCTTGGGCCTCTCCTTGAGCTATAAGACTCATTCAAAACACTTTGGGCCTCTATTAGAGTGTAAGACCCAACCCCCTTTTAACCAAAACATTTTGGGCCTCACTTATTGTATAAGTCCCTCCGCGTTAAAAGAAAACCTCGGCGCGATCGCCATTTTTAAACGAAAAATCATCTGGGCCTACCCTCGTGTTATAAGCCCCACTCTTTTTCTTTAAACCCTTTTGGGCCTCTTGAGAGAGTGTAAGACCCACCCCTTTGTACAGAAAACATTTTGGGTCACAGTCACTTGTATAAGTCCCTATGTACAAATTCAAACAGTGCGCTCACTAATAAAACCCTGGGCCTCTCCTTGAGCTATAAGCCCCAAATCTTTCTTTTTCAAAACACTTTCTCCTTTGATTTTGAAATATACTGCTGTTTTTAATCTTTCTTTGTTGAACAACTAACCAAACAGCATGGAAGCTCTACAACCGAGTAAGTGGTTATTGCTTTCATTTACTGCTTTCATATACATATAACTGTATTGTGGGGCTGTTTCACTGTAAGTCTTCTTTCATAAACTCATATCAACTGTGTAATAATAGTATAGATATTTAGAGTTTCCCCGGCAACTACGTCTAGAACTAGGTGACGCCGTTTCGTTTATTCGTAGAAATAGACAACTAGATTCCCAATAGGATCACCAGATACAGTCTTCTCTTCGGCTGTCCTCATTAGGAATTGTCAAGAAACTCTACTCCCAGAGATGAATGTATTCTCCGTGAATGGCATCTTTGAGTTTCTTCCAAATTCTCGAACTTTCCTCGCTTGATCTATTCTCTGTGAATAGCCTGTCTTGAATTTCTCGGGGTTTGGGGACCCACGGGCTTCTTAAAAGCATCGGCCTCCTCTTGGGCATTGTTCAAGGACCCACAGGCTTCCTAAAAGCAACCCTAGCCTCCTCTTGGGCTTAGTACAAGGACCCGTCGGCTTCTTAGAAGTATTCACAGCCTCCTCTTAGGCTTCGTATAATGATCTCTTCCTCCGGGAATGATAGCCTCCTCTTGGGCTTCGTACAAGGACCTGTCGGCTTATTAAAAGTTTCCAGCCTCCTCTTGGGCTTTGTACAAATTGTCCCGACGACCTACTAGAGGTATAGGAACAGAACTTAGTCAGCTTCATAGAGCAGTCCTTTCATAGAGTCTACTACTATTTCTCAAAACATAGTACAAAAGATGAAACTCTAGACTCGGACAGTCTAATATCCTTGAGTCTCAAGGACATTCTCAAGAGACCCCTTCGTTAAATAGGAAGGAAACCCGTAGACTCAGACAGTCTCAATACCCTTTGGATTTCGCGTTTCCTCAAAGAAAAGGAAATAACCCGGATCCTTGAATCAAATCCATGAGTACAGTGTTGCTCATATAAGAACTGATTTTCTCTTTAAAATCAGTATACTGGACCTGTCACTTAACTGAACATCAACGTAGCCTCCTCTTGGGCTTTGTACAATGATTCTCCCCAGCGGAGTCAAACAACGTTCAGCTTCTCTCTCGGGCTTTGTACGAGACACATAAGAGACTCTCTCGTCGAGTCAATCACCCCTTTCGCCTCCATCTCGGGCTTTATACGAGATACAAAAAGGTTCTCATTGAGCCACACAAACAACAGCCTCCATCTCGGGCTTTATACGAGATACAAAAAGGTTCTCATTGAGCCACACAAATTTTAGCCTCCGTCTCGGGCTTCGTACGAGATACAAAAAGATTCCCTCATTGGGTCAAAACCTTTTAGCCTCTCTCTCGGGCTTTGTATGAGACACATAATAGCCTCCTCTTAGGCTTTGTATAAGAAAACCACTGGTTAATCCAATTAACCTTTTAGCATCAAAGTTGTGCCTCGTTCACAGTACACAAACATCAACAACTCCTTCCCCTTTCATCTAATCGCTGTAAGCGGTAAGCCTCTGGATCATCTATATCCATGCCACTGTCCCTCTTTTAGCATGAGAAATTCCTAAGGAAAGATGGCATTACTCTACACTGAGTTAAAGTCTTCTCCTTCAGGTTAAAACCCCCTATAAAGGAAATTATGGCATTACTAGGATCCGCGTATCCCGGTTAAAGTAATTCTCCTTTATAAACAGTTGTGACATACAACCCCCTCTTTAGAGATGACAAATTCTCTCTAAAGTTGAGACCTTTCAACTTCATATCTTGGGCTTTGAACAAGATACAAACAACCTTTCGCTTCACGTCTTGGGCTTTGAACAAGACACCAAAAACCAATTTCCTCCCATAGAATATGAGGAACTACGAACGCTCTGATTTCCCTGTTTCGGTAAACGGGAATACGTAGGTATAAGATCGAAAGAAAAGATCTTAGCGAGCACAATCAACAAAAAACCCAAATCCCATATCTCCATCAATCAAAAGTAATAATTCAAAAAGCACCAGTCCTAATACCCTAATCCTTGTTCCCCGCCAGAAACCTTCTGTCTAGATAAAAAGAAAGAAAACAGTATTGGCGAAAATACAAATAACCAGTACAAAGGCCCCCCCACATTGATAGCATCCGTAACCTAACAGACCGCTGTTTAAACTCAGTATGCAAGCAGGGTTAATTGGAGACATCTATTTCCCTTCCTTAGTCAGCGCACAATAGGATAAAAAATGAATCGACCTGTAGTTAAAACTCAACCGCAGAGAGCGACCGCGCTTAAGAACTGTGTCCAAAATGGCTCGCTACACACATCATACGGCGTTTCTCCGAGAAGATCCTGAGAAAAGTATGATGTAACACCCCAAGCGAAAGCAGTCTTTCAAGAGACTTGCTTTCCCCAGTAGAGTCAACAAATGGCATCTCCAACAGAGAAGTTTGTACACCTCTCCAACTCAGATGACTGGGTTCCCTAGCAACTCTGACATCATATTTTTTCTATCAAATGGCATCTCCCCAGGAAAATTCGGCGAGAAGTTTGATGAAAACCGCTATGAATAGCGTCCCTTGTCAAGAAAGTTTATTGGTAAAAGAAACTAAGACCAGTTCCTTGGTAGGAAACCATGATCGAGGGGAAGTTTATTTCAGGAACTTAGACTAGTTCCTTGGTAGGAAATCAGGATCGAGGGGAAGCTTATATCAGAAACTGAGACCAGTTCCTTGGTAGGAAACCAGGATCAAGGGGAAGTTTATTGACAAAAGAAACTAAGACCAGTTCTTTGGTAGGAAACTAGGATCGAGGGGAAGTTTACCTTTTCTAAGCATTATTGCTTAGCGAAAGAAGATGGATGAGCAAACTGCCATTCATAACCACCATCAAAATTTTGGGTATTCCGATATTTAATCCTCTTGCACCCCGAATGCCCGAATACCTTCGCCATTCACACCTTCGGGTCCAAGAAGATTAAATAGGGGCATCTGTCATACCCCAAATTTTGACCACTAAGATTTCCCATCATTGTGCAAATCATCAGCACAATATGGAGGTATTTTCATGCCTCATCAATCTCCTCAAGAATTGTTGAGCACTCACTACAATCAGACTTAGGGTTTCAAGCCCTCCCAGAGCACTTAGACAAAGGATCAATCAAGGAATGACATGATCTTCAACTTGTCTAAACCTCTCAAACAGCCACAATGGATCAAGAGGACTCCCACATCAAGGATTAAGCACAAGGCTGCAACATTCCAAGTGGATCAAAGCCTTAAGATCGCCAGTGTCACCAAATTAGGGTTTTGGTCGACCAGGGCCTCCAAATGGAATTTTCCTCTGGGCATGAGCCAATGCTTCAAAGTATAACCTAAAATACTCTAAGGGACCTCATGGACCCAATCATCAAGTCAATCTTACCTCAGGGGATGCATTCACCAAAAATTGGGAATTAGGGTTTCTTGACCTAATTCACTCCAAAGTCGAATTTTGGGACAAAACATAAGCCAAAACATCAAGGTATGATTTGAGGGTCTCTAATACAATACATTGATCCATTTGCAATAATGAATTGACCCAGGAAGCTTGATCCACAAGTTTTAAATTCATCAGAACCACAGTTAGGGTTTCGCGAGAAAAGTCAAATGTGCCTTTAACTTTTGACCAGGACATGCTCCCAAACCTTGGGACATGATTCAATACACCCTATAACACCTATGAAATCAATCCATCAAGTTTAATTTAGGTCAAGGACTTGATTTCATATATGATCTCAGTTTGGAATTCATCTGATAAAAAGTCAATTGTGCCCAAAAGTCAAAGTTTGGCTTTTTGATTTTTTGATCAATTATGGTCCCCTAACCCTAAAATGATGTTAATGTGTGATTGGAATCATCATTCATCAAGAAAAGTCTAAGAAAGTGGGATAACTTGTAAAAGGGGTAACCATAAATAACTTAGAAATTTTCTAAGTTATGGAACAAAGTGGCTAGGGTGCCAACTTCCAAGGATCATAACTTGAGATCTAAGCAACCATTTTGGTTGATCCAAAGATGGATTTGTAGCTCTCATGGCATAATTTAAAAGTGTCAACTACACCTCATTCCAATTCATCATGGATTTTGAGTTATGGTTGGATCAAAATGGCTGAAAACATGAAATATCACTTTTTCCAACACTTAGTGAAATTTTCACTAAGTCAGAATCTCTCTTGCTTTTTTTCCAAAAGTAGGGGGATTTTTCACTTGGATCCAAAAACTATAAATACAAACTATGATCACACATGTGTTGTATCATATAAGAGCTTTCCAAAATGGCCAATAACTCCATCAAGTTCCATTTGAGCCATGAGATATGACAATGGCAATGTGCCTTGCTGCAAACTGTCATGGCAAGGCAGATTTGTGCATTTTGCTCGATTTGAGCAAATTTTGCAAATGAAAATCAAGTTTATCCATTTGAACACCTCAGGGAGGGACCAAGGAGGGACAAACACTGATCCATAAGCCTCCCAAGTCTTTGGTACTAAAAATAGCATGCCAAACCTAAAAACCCCTAAAGAGGGGACAAGACTTAAATTTTGTTTTGGAGCATTCAACGGATGCACCAAGGTGGCATGAACTGAGCCATTTCCAACTGAATGAGTCAAGGATGATCGCTGAACTAGGGAACCAGCAGCCTGTGCTCTAACCTCTAGTCAATGGCTAGAGGAGACTTGAGATTCCAAAATGCAACCATTGGCCAAACTTCTGCAGCAGTTGCCATTCACTATTGCTTACAAAATAAACTTGATCTACTATAAATAGAGCTCATTTGTGCTCAATTTGAGTACACCAAAGCCATTAAACTGATGCTTTCCTCAAAATCTCCTTCTCACTTCCAAAATTGCCTTCTAAAGCAAGTCACTGTCGGGTTTTGAGTTTGAGAGCCATTCCAACCAAACCAATCACACACACACACACACCTCATAAACATCATATAGAAGTGATCCAAACACTTAAACAACATCTGGAACACTGATTTCTCAAAATCACCATCCAATTGCTCAAGCTTTTAGCACACTTGCAATTGGGGTACCATATTCAGTTACAGCTTGTTTCAAACCATTCCAAGCATTCAGGCACATCACTTGGCACCTAGGGAAGCTATCCACATCATTGGAACCTAACTGTAACACCTCCAACACAAAAAACGATCACCAGCTGCAAGAGGTAAGCCTCAACTTGGTCATCTCATGATTAATGCATATTTCCTCTCACAATAATTTTGCCATATGTTCATAATCATGCATAGAATGATTCCCCTCAATTAATTGCCTTGCATGAATCGTGTGTGGAATTTCTGAGCCTTCATGCAGAATCTAGGGTTCTTGAGGTTTCTCTTTGATTTCTTATTCCATGCTTAAAATAAATGAAATTAATGACCATAGACATGATCGTGAGGTGAAAACGAGTAGATTGATATGTAGATTGCATGATTTCATCAAGTATTCAGTGAGATTGATGAGAAAATGCAAATCTGCAGAAACAGAGGGGTGCCACGTGTTCTTGGCATGTTCTTGGCGCCATTTTTGAATATTTGAATTTTGTGATTTTATTTCATTGATTAAAAAATTAATTTCACTCTGAATTTTAATGATTTTGAGTTGATTCTTTTTTTAATAATTCACAAAAATGTTAAAATATTTTATTTTGCCAAAAATTCCCAAAAATATTATTTATTTCCTATATTTGATATTTTTGCAAAGAATTAATCTTTTATTTGTTTTTTACATTTAAAATATTTTTTCCTCCTTGATTTTCCAAATTTAATTGGTTTCCAATCATTTTGTGGATATAAAAATGATTTTTCAAACATTAATCCAAGATCACAACTTGTTTTTCACACATGTTTGATAATTTTGATCATTTTAATTAAACTTTTATTTAATTAAAATACATTTTGAAATTAATTTAGGGTTTTGATCTTAATCACCCTAAACAAATAATTTTCAATCACTTTGGGCCTCTATTAGAGTGTAAGACTCATCCCCTTTGTAAATACCCCACTTTTTGGGCCTCAGTGCATTGTATAAGTCCCGATACAGTTTCAGAAACAACGGCGCGATCGTCGTCTTTTTAACAAAAACAACTGGGCCTCTCCTCGAGCTATAAGTCTCATTCCTTTTTAAAAACAAAAACCTTTTGGGCCTCTAATAGAGTGTAAGTCCCAATCCTTTTGTAAATAAACTAATTGTGGGCCTCACTTATTGTATAAGTCCCTCTGAACAATTTCAAGTGAACGGCGCGATCGTCGCCTTCTCAACAAAAACAACTGGGCCTACCCTTGTGTTGTAAGTCCCATTTTTCTTTTCAAAATAATCTTTGGGCCTCTAATAGAGTGTAAGACCCAACCCCTTTTTGAAACCATAAAATTTTGGGCCTCAGTGTATTGTATAAGTCCCGATACCGTCAAATAGTTCGATACGATCGTCGCCTTTTTTAACAAAAATCTTTGGGCTTCTCCTTGAGCTATAAGACCCATTTTTATTTTCAAACTCATTGGGCCTCTAATAGACTATAAGACCCAATCCCCTTTTAACCAAAACCTTTTTGGGCCTCAGATATTGTATAAGCCCCCCTGTGTTAAAAGGAAAACCTCGGCACGATCGACAGTTCAAAATAAATCATCTGGGCCTACCCTCGTGTTATAAGCCCCATTTATTTTCTTTAAATCTTTGGGCCTCTAATAGAGTGTAAGACCCATCCCCTTGTACATAAAAACTTTTGGGCCTCACTTATTGTATAAGTCCCTCTGTACATTTTTCAAAACAACGATGCGATCATCGTTAAAACGTGGGCCTCTCCTTGAGCTGTAACCCCCTACAATATTTTCAAAGCACTTTCTCCTTTGATTTTGAATTCAAATATTTGTTGTTATCAAAACTTTCTTTGTTGAACAACTAACCAAACAGCATGGAAGCTCTACAATGCGTAAGTGTTTATCCGCTTTTATTTACCATTTTCATATGTATATAACTGTATTGTAGGGCTGCTTCACTGTAAGTCTTCTTTCACATCCTTTTATATAATTGTCACATATCCACTGTGTAATACTAGTATAGTTATTTAGAGTTTTCCCTGACAACTACGTCTAGCACTAGGTAAAGCCTTATTGGTCACTCTTAAATACATACAAAACTAGATCCCCATAGGATTTCCAGATACAGTCTTCCCTTCTCTTGGGATTAAACAATATGGAACAAAGAGAAAGGAAATATTCTCGGTGAACCTTTTCTCAGACTGTCACCCTTAGAAATTGTCAAAGAAACTCTAACTCCCCAGAGATGATCTTTTCTCCGTGAATGGCATCTCTTGAGTTTCTTCCAAATTCTCGAACTTTCCTGGAATGATCTCTTCTCTGTGAATTGCATTTATTGAACTTCTCTTGGTTTGGGGACCCACAGGCTTCCTAAAAGCATCCACGCCTCCTCTTGGGCATTGTACAAGGACACTTCGGCTTCTTAGAAGTTCTCATGCCTTCTCTTGGACTTAATACAAGGACCCTGATGACCTCTTTAAGGTATAAGACAAAACTTAGTCATCCTTTGCTAGAGCAGTCTTTCCAGCGTCAAAACTCCGGCCACTTTAGGGTTGATACTCATCCCTTAATGCCCGTGCCTCCTCTTGGCCATTGTACAAAAGATTAAACTCTAGACTTAGACAGTCTAAAACCCCTTAAGTCTCAAAGACATTCTCAAGTTCCTTTCAAATATAGGAAACAACAATGATCACTCTAAAACCTGGTCTCTCTCATGAGAATTCCCCAGCCTTGGGCCTGCCTATGGATCTAATCCTCAGCTGTAAGACAACCTCCTCTTGAGCTTTGTACAAATGATTCACCCTAGCAGAGCTAACCTTTTCAGACTCTCTTGTTGAGTCAAACTCTTTTAGCTCTCGTCTTGGGCTTTGTACAAGACATATAAAAACCCACTCTCTTGTTGAGTATAAAAGATTCTCTTGTTGAGTCAACTTTTAGCTTCTGTCTTGGGCTTCATACAAGACACATATAAAACACTCTCTTGTTGAGTATAAAAGACTCTCTTGTTGAGTCAATCTCCTTTTAGCCTCAATCTCGAGCTTCGTACGAGACATCAAATCACTCTCTTGTTGAGTATAGAAGACTCTCTTGTTGAGTCAATCTCTTTTAGCCTCAATCTCGACCTTCGTACGAGATAGAAAAACACTCTCTTGTTGAGTATAAAAGACTCTCTTGTTGAGTCAATCAACCTTCAGACTCTCTTGTTGAGTCAATCACCTGTTCAAGACTCTCTTGCTGAGTCAACCTTTTTAGCCTCCGTCTTGGGCTTTATACATGACAGATAAAAGTACTCTCTTGTTGAGTCAAACCGTCTCAGCCTCTATCTTGGGCATTATACAAGTTACATTTTCCCCAACGGAGTCAAAAATCCCTTTTAGCCTCAATCTTGGGCGCTGTACAAGACAGAAAGAAGATTTTCCCCAGAAAAGTCAAACTTCTAGTCTCCTCTTAGGCTTTGTATAAGGAAACCCTGGTTAAGGCAATCAACCTTTTAGCATCAAATTTGTGCCTTCCTCACAACATACAAACATCAACAACTCCTCTTTAGAGATGACAAATTCTCTCTCAACCTTTTAGCTTCACATCTTGGGCTTTGAACAAGATACAAACCACCTTCAGCTTCATGTCTTGGGCTTTGAACAAGACACCAAAACACCTTTTTCCTCCCGTAGAATCGGAGGAACTACGAATGCTCTGATTTCCCTGTTTCGGGAATACGTAGGCATAAGAATGCAAAATCTTAGCGAGCATACTAATCAAGAACCCAAAATCCAGTACCTTCATAGATCCATCCAAAGCATCAGACCTAACCCCTTACCTAAAACCTCATAAATAGTCTAGACACAATGTTTTTAAGCAAATAACCTTAAAAGATGAACCCCCTATTTTGATAGCATCTGTAAACCAACAGTTTTGACTGTTTAACCTCAGTTTGCGAGCACGGTTAATTGGAGACATCTATTTCCTTTCCTTAATCAGCTCAACAGGATAAAAAATGAATCGAACTATAGTACCAAAGCGATAGTGATTCAAAACCATAAAAACCGCGCTATACATGATAGAAATCAGTATCAAGTGAATATGATTCAAATCTTCGATATTCATTTGATGAATACCAGCTTGGTGGAGTTACACGTCAAGCAAGTCCAACTCGGATTTCTTACTTTACATGAGTATCAGAACTGTACAATATTCCATGAGAGTAAACAAGGGTGTGCTCTCATGCAAAGACCTTTGCAACACTTGTTAAACCACTGGTGGATTCCGATCTATATGGATGAAGACACGCAACAAATCAGTGTGGTTAATGGGAACCCTACTAGGCATCAAAGTCAGGATGTTCGATCAATGGAAACAGATCTAGTAAGGTTACACTGCATTCAAAGCGGACGTGTCCAGGTGCCACCGCATAACTATGAGCGCTGTAGAGTCTGCTTGGAAAATAATCAAGGATGTTACCTCGTGCGAGCAGCCCTTCAAAGTCAATTGGCTCCCAAAGAGATTCAACAATATTCAGTTTTGGGGTCCATTAACTGGACGCCAGACTATTTCGTTGATCAGATCAAAGATGTTGCTGTAATCTCTGATCCTGAGAGGACCAAGGATGTTTGTACCATCGTCCCTCTACTTGACGAATCAAAAGTTCTTAGCTAGGAACTGATTGAAGTAACCTACGACAGTCAGAAAAATCAGATGACTCCTGTAGTTATCTATCTACTGGGACCAGTGCCGTAAAAATAAACTAAAGTTATCCCTTACAAATACGGTGCAACAACAATTGAGAATGGAAAGGAAATTCCATTACCCTCCGTCGTGAATATTGCAGACATCAGTCGAGTAACACGGAGTGGTCGAATCTTTAACCGAGAAGTTGAAGAACCAAACATAGAAAATGAACCTCAAACGAAAGTTCCCAATCCACCAGTCGGTCAATCCAGTGATCCCGACCTTTCAAAGAACCGTGATGAGAGGCTGAAGCTCATCCAAAGGAGTGAATACAACAATGTAGATCAACTGTTACAAACTCCTTCAAAGATCTCGGTGTTATCTATTTTACTCAGTTCCGAAGCCCATAGGGAAGCTCTACAGAAAGTCTTAGAGCAGGCCTTTGTGGAACTGGATGTGTCAATACGACAGTTCGATAGCATCGTTTCTAACATCACTTCCTGCAACAACTTGGGGTTTAGTGATGGGAATTGCCAGAAGAATCCAAGAGTCACAACATGGCGCTCAATATCACAGTTAACTGCCAGGACGATGCTTTAGCCAGCGTACTGGTAGACACCGGATCGGCTCTTAATGTTATGCCAAAGTCCACTCTAATGCGACTATCATTCAAAGGATCTCCGATGAGAGGCAGCGAGGTCATCGTCAAAGCCTTTGACGGATCCAGAAAAACAGTTATCGGCGAAGTCGACCTTCCCATAACTATCGGTCCTCACACTTTCCAAGTCACTTTCCAGGTCATGGACATCCAAGCAACATACAGCTGTTTGTTGGGAAGACCTTGGATACACCAGGCTGGGGCAGTCACTTCGACACTGCACCAGAAACTGAAGTTCGTCAAGAATGACCAACTCGTCACGGTGTGCGGAGAGCATGCCTTACTCGTGAGTAACATTTCATTGTCCCCTTGTGTAGAACTAGCGGAGGTTGTTAGAACTCAGTTCCAGGCACTTTCGGTGAGTAATGAGAATCGATCAGAAAAAGGAACAACAATATCCTCATACAAAGATGTTCTCGAGGTGATCAAAAGTAACAATGCAAAGGGATGGGGACAACTTGTCATTCCTACTGACAATAAAACAAAGAAGGGTCTTGGCTTTTCTGCAACCTGTACCCAGACTGCTACTAACGATGAAAGTTTTCATCCCATTCAGGACTTCTTCCACAGTGGAGGTTTTCTTCCCCTCTATTAACTGCCTTGTATGAATCGTGTGTCGAATTTCTGAGCCTTCATGCAGAATCTAGGGTTCTTGAGGTTTCTCTTTGATTTCTTATTCCATGCTTAAAATAAATGAAATTAAAGACCATAGACATGATCGTGAGGTGGAAACGAGTAGATTGATATGTGGATTGCATGATTTCATCAAGTATTCAGTGAGATTGGTGAGAAAATGCAAATCTGCAGAAACAGAGGGGTGGCGCATGTTCTTGGCGCCATTTTTGAATATTTGTATATTTGAATTTTGTGATTTTATTTAATTGATTCAAAAATTAATTTGTCTCTGAATTTTAATGATTTTGAGTTGATTCTTTTTTTAATAATTCACAAAAATGTTAAAATATTTTATTTTACCAAAAATTCCCAAAAATATTATTCATTTCCTATATTTGATATTTTTGTAAAGAATTAACGTTTTATTTGTTTTTAACATTTGAAATATTTGTTCCTTCTTGATTTCCCAAACTTAATTGATTTTCAATCATATTGTGGATATAAACATGATTTTTCAAACATTAATCCAAGATCACAACTTGTTTTTCATACATGTTTGTTAATTTTGATCATTTTAATTAAGTTTTATTTAATTAAAATACATTTTGAAATTAATTTAGGGTTTTGATCTTAATCACCCTAAACAAATCATTTTCAAACACTTTGGGTCTCTAATAGAGTGTAAGTCCCAATCCTTTTGTAAATAAACCACTGATCACTCTGAAACCCGGTCTCTCTCATGAGAGTTCACCACCCTTGGGCCTGCCTATGGATCTAATCCTTAGCAGTAAGACAGCCTCCTCTTGGGCTTTGTACAAATGATTCTCCCTAGCGGAGCTAACCTTTTCAGACTCTCTTGTTGAGTCAGACTCCTTTTAGCCTCCGTCTTAGGCTTTGTACAAGTCATATAAAACACTCTCTTGTTGAGTATAAAAGACTCTTGTTGAGTCAATCTCCTTTTAGCTTCCGTCTTGGACTTCGTACAAGACAGATATAAATCACTCTCTTGTTGAGTATAAAAGACTCTCTTGTTGAGTCAAACAACCTTCAGGCTCTCTTGTTGATTCAATCACCCGTTCAAGACTCTCATGTTGAGTCAACCTTTTTATCCCCCATCTTGGAATTTATACAGGACATATACCAGCACTCTCTTATTGAGTCAAACTCAGTTCAGCCTCCATCTTGGGCTTTATACAAGATACATTCTCCCCAACGGAGTCAAAAATCCCTTTTAGCCACAATCTTGGGCGTTGTACAAGAGAGAGAGAACATTTTCCCCAGAAAAGTCAAACTTTCAGCCTCCTCTTAGGCTTTGTATAAGGAAACCCCAGTTGAGTCAATCAACCTTTTAGCATCAAATTTATACCTTGCTCACAGCATACAAACATGAACAACTCCTCTTTAGAGATGACAATTCTCTCTCAACCTTTTAGCTTCACATCTTGGGCTTCGAACAAGATACAAACCACCTTTAGCTTCATGTCTTGGGCTTTGAACAAGGCACCAAAACACCTTTTTCCTCCCGTAGAATAGGAGGAACTACGATCGCTCTGATTTCCCTGTTTCGGGAATAAGTAGGCATAAGATTGTAAAATCTTAGCGAGCACACTAATAAAAAAAACCCAAAATCCATTACCTTCATATATCCATCGAAAGCATCAGACCTAACACCTTACCAGAAACCTAGTCTAGACCCTGTTTTTAAGCAAATAACCTTAAAAGATGAACCCCCTATTTTGATAGCATCTGTAAACCAATAATTTTGACTGTTTAACCTCAGTTTGCGAGCAGGGTTAATTGGAGACATCTATTTCCCTTCCTTAATCAGCTCAACAGGATAAAAAATGAATCGAACTGTAGTACCAAAGCGATAGTGATTCGAAACCACAAAAACCGCGCTACAGATTGGTTTGGTTGGAATTGCTCTCAAACTCAAAACCTGATAGTGACTTGAGTTAGAAGGCAAAATTGGAGTGAAAGGGAGATTTTGAGAAATGCATCAGTTTGGGTGCTTTGGTGTACTCAAACTGAGCACAAATGAGCTCTATTTATAGTGGAGCAAGTTAGTTTTGGCAGCAATAGTGTGTGGAAACTGCAGCAGGTCTGTGGCCAATATGGATCAAATGGAATCTCAAGTCTCCTCTAGTCATTGACTTGAGGTTAGAGCACAGGCCTATCGTCACCTGGTTCAGAGATAATGCTTGACTCATTCAGTTAAACTTGCCTCAGTTCCTGCCACCTTGATGCATCCATTGAATGCATTAAAACAAAATTGGAGTCTTGGCACTTTTTAGCTCTTTTAGGTTTGGCATGGCTATATGTAGTTCCTTGGACTTGGGAGGCTTGGGGATCAGATCATTCTCCTTTTGTTTTATCTTCAGAGGTGTCCAAATGGATGACAAGGCTTGGAGTTGTCCAAATTTTCTAAATCGAGCAAATGCACAAAATCTGCCTTACTTGGAACAGTTGGAAATGGTGATTTTGAGATAGTCATATCTCCCTGCTCAGGCAGAGTTATGGGAGGCTCTTGTGCTTTTTAGAAAGTGTCATACCTAAAATTTTGACCACTAAGATTTCCCATCATTGTGCAAATCAACATCACAATATGGATGAACCATTATGCCTCATCAGTCTCCCCAAAGATGGGTGAGCATTCACTATAATAAAAAATTAGGCTTTCAAGCCCTCTTAGAGTTCTTAGACAAAAGATCAATCAAGGAATGACATGATCTTCAACTTGTCTAAACCTCTCAAACACCCACAATGGATCAAGAGGACTCCCACAGCAAGAATCAAGCACAATGTTGCAGCATTCCAGGTGGATTAAGCCTTAAGATCGACAGTGTTACCAAATTAGGGTTTTGGTCGACCAGGGCCTCCAGATGGAAATTTTCCTCTGGGAATGAGCCAATGCTTCAAAGCATAACCTATGATGCCCCAAGGGACATCATGAACCCAATCATCAAGTCAATTTTACCTCAGGGGATGCATTCACTAAAAATCAGGAATTAGGGTTTCTTGACCTAATTCACCCCTAAGTTGAATTTTGGGACAAATCATGAGCCAAGACTGTAATGCCTCGGTCAGTTTTGTCAGTTTTGTCTTTTTAATTAATTGAGTCGTTTTGAGTATTTTATTATTATATTACTTTATTTCTGACTTTTATGTGAAAATATGTTATTTTTCACCGTGAATATATTTTATCGCGTTTTGGGAACATTTGCGAGATATTTGAGTGTAGGGGTAATTTGGGCATTTTGATTTATTTTGTTAAGTTAAAATATAATAGAATAGAAAGAGAGAAAAATAGTAAGAGAAAGAGAAGAAGAAAAAGAAGAGAAGAAGAAAAGAAAAGGGAAAAGAGAAGAAAAAGAGAGAATTTGGGAAAACTTGGAAATCAATCAACCGACTTTCTAGAACACGATTAAATCGGGTAAGGGTGCGAAACTCGATTATACTATGTTTGTGTATGATTATGTATGTGTTTGCTTGGATGTTTCTTGTCTTTCCATGGCTTTTGAGTTCTAGGTCGAAAATGATAAAATGATTAGGAATAGATGTGTTCGCGGTCGAAAATCGATATAATTTGCGTTGTATGATCACCATGTGTGTATGAGTCATTGTTGATAATTGTTTTGCTGTTGGAAGTGATTTGGAATGAAAAATGAGGTTTTTGTGGGTTTTGGATCGTGTAACCCGTAACAGAATTTTTCTGGTTCTGGTGTGATTCGCCAGGCGAATTGAGTCTCGCCACTAGTTCGCTAGGCGAAGTGCTGGCGAAGGGAGATTCACCAGGCGAATTAGTAATTTGCCAGGCGAAATCGGAATTACAGAAAAGGGGTAGCTTCTGTAACTCTTGGGGTTTTTCTAAATTGGTGACTCGCCACTAGCTCGCCAGGCGAAGTGCTGGCGAATGGGATTCGCGAGGCGAAATCCATGGCGAAGGGCTGGCGAATGGGGATTCTCCAGGCGAATTCTCAAGTCGCCGGGCGAATTCGGCTGTATCTCAATAAATTCTTTTCTTTGAAAATTCATAACTTTTGATTTGTGGTTTGGTTTGAGGCGTGGTTTGATGTGTTAGAAAGCTTATAAAATGTACTTTATTATGATGATGGTTTTGAGAATTGTTGGCCGATTAAATTATGTCAGGAATTAGAAAGTGTGTTGTTTTGTTGGCGACTTTTGTCGTTTAATTGTGTGAACTTGATGTGTATGTGCAATATGCTGTTGGTGTGGATATTGTATGACTTGTGTACTATTGAGTGATGAAATTGCATGAAATACATATTGTGATGATGGTTGGTGGCCTTACGGCAAGAAAATGCGATGTATGGTAATTTTTGATATATGCAGGATTATGGATGTGTATATGTGTGCATATTAAATGTCATGAGTCATTGTATGCCAAGCATCATGATATGCATTGTTGTAACGTCCTGAGTGACGGATTGATTCCAGAGGGAATCTGCTATAACATTGTGCGCCTTAAAAATAAGAGAACCTAAAGGGATTTGATATATCGTGCGCCTTAAAAATAAGAGGACCTAAAGCGATGGTTATAGACGATCGTGTGCCCATGTGGGGTGTGAGCGATCGGATTGTGCGCCTTATACCAAGAGGACCTAAAGCGACGGGGAACATTGTAGGCCCGACAGGGTGTTACTTGAGTGATCCTCAATAACGAGTGATGATTCCAGCAGAGTTCCTGAGTGAACTAGTGATGAGGAATATTGGAAGTCAGTACCGCATGGCATGTGCATAGAGTCGTTGTGTCGGTCTCTGTGCATTTGCATAAATCATGGATTAATTGTGTATGGAATTGTGAATGTGAGGGATGAGATGGAATATGTGTAATGTATTGATGATGAGTGTATTGTGTATGATTGATGTGTAGTGGTATTTGATACTTGAGAATTGTACTGTGTTGTGTTGTATTTGATTGGGGTGCAATTGTGGTGAGAATCTTTTACTTGTGCATTTCTGTGTTAATATATAATTATATGCAACTGTAATATGATTGTTTTTCTCACCTTATGCTATTTTATAATGCTCTATGAGGCATTGCAGATTAGAGTTGCTGGAGGTCTTTTTGTGAAGCTTTGTATCTTCATTCTTTTGTCGATCGACTCTGATATGTGACACCGGGTAGTTAGGGTGGCCGTTTGTGATTATTTTGTATTATGTATATGTATCTTTTGGATTGTACATGTATGATGTTGTATATTACAAACAAACTTTCATGATATATATATATATATATATATATATATATATATATATATATATATATATATATATATATATATATATATATATATATATATATATATATATATATATATTTATGTTGATATTCAGTTACGGATTTTCTGCTTATATTCTGTAATTGGATTGTGGGTGCATTACTACCTAAGATTGTTGCATATCTGTATGAGCAGGTGTTGTATGTTTGTTTCAAATTGATGTGACCCCTCGGTCTATGTCGTGATATTTTAAATATACTCTGATGAAATTTTGTATTTTCTTTTACTGCTTTAGTAGCTTGGGGGTATAGATTGGGTGTGTCACATTAAGTGGTATCAGAGCTAGTCCGTGTCAGTTCGTGTCTGGTTGTGTTAGTCTTTGTCGGTGTTGGCGTTTGGAGTGAGCTGTTTGTTTAACCATAGTTTCTGTTATTGGAAATGAACAGAATATGGCTGGTAGGAATGATGCTGCTTTGGCTACTGCGATGCAAGCTGTGGCTCATGCTGTGCAGGAAGAATAGACCACCTGTCTTCAAAGGGAGACATGATCCTGATGGTGCACAGATTTGGTTGAAAGAGATTGAAAGGATTTTCCGAGTTATGGAATGTGCGGAGGACAGTAAGGTGAGACTGGGAACTCACATGTTACAGGAAGAAGCTGATGACTGGTGGGTTAGTACTCGTCAGGTGTTGGAAACTGGGGATGAAGAAGTTACTTGGGAATTGTTTAGCCAGGAGTTTCTGAGGAAGTATTTTCCCGAGGATGTTAGAGGAAAGAAGGGAATTGAGTTCTTGGAACTGAAACAAGGTAGTATGTCTGTTGTTGATTATACTGCTAAGTTTGTGGAGCTTGTGCAGTTTTATCCTCATTATGCTGAAGCGATTGCAGAGTTTTCTAAGTGTGTGAAGTTTGAGAGTGGATTGTGTCCTGAGATTAAGCAAGCAATCGGTTATCAAAGGATAAGAAGGTTTTCTGATTTGGTGGAATGTTGTAGGATTTATAAAGAGGATAGTAAGGCTCGTTCTGCTCACTACAAGAGTGTGAGTGACAGAAAAGGGAAGCAACAGTTTCGTAGTGGTCCGTATGTAACACCAGCGGATAAAGCTAAACAAAGGGGTACTTTTGATCGAAGGTCAGGTGGAGGAGGTATGTCTAATTCTCCGAGATGTTTTAAATGTGGTGAGTTGGGGCATCGTCAGTTTGAGTGCAGGAAAGATGTGAGAAAGTGTTCTAATTGTCGTAGCTGATTGTAAACGAAAGAATGTGGTGAAGTGTTTCAACTGTGGTGAACCTGGTCATATTAGCACGAAGTGTCAGAAACTGAAGCAAGCTCCAACGAGTGGGAAGGTATTTTCATTGGCAGGGACTCAGACTTCAAGTACAGATCGTCTGATCAGAGGTACTTGTTTAATTAATAGTACGCCTTTAGTTGCTATTATTGATACTGGAGCGACTCATTCGTTTATTTCGTCTGAGTGCGCGAAGTGTTTGAATCTTGTGTTGTCTTTGATGGATGGTGAGATGGTTATTGATACTCCAGCAATGGGGTCAGTAACTACTTCTTTGGTTTGTTTAAGTTGTCCTTTGACCATTTATGGTAAAGACTTTGAGATGGATTTAGTGTGTTTGCCGTTGGAAGGTTTAGATGTGGTTCTGGGAATGAATTGGTTGCAATTCAATCGGGTTCATATTGATTGTTATCATAAGCTGGTAAGGTTTCCTTCTCTTGAGGAAGACGAAGACTCGAGTTTCTTTTCTACCAAAGTGTTGAAGAGACTTTTGGCGGAGGAAGCTCAGTTGTTTGGGTTGTTTACGTCGTTGACTGTGGATAGCCAAGTTTCACTTGATGTGTTTCCGGTTGTGTGTGACTTTCCAGAAGTGTTTCCAAAGGATATTTCGAACTTGCCGCCAGAGAGAGATGTGGAGTTTTCGGTAGATCTAGTTCCTGGTACTAGACCTGTTTCTATGGCACCTTATCGTATGTCGGCATCTGAGTTGGTAGAGTTGAAGAAGCAATTAAATGAGTTGTTGGAGAAGAGGTTTGTGAGGCCAAGTGTTTCTCCTTGGGGTGCTCCAGTTTTATTGGTGAAAAAGAAAGACGGAAGTATGCGATTGTGTATTGATTATCGCCAATTGAATAAGGTGACGATTAAGAATAAGTATCCTCTTCCGATAATTGATGATTTGATGGATCAGTTGGTTGGTACTTGTGTGTTCAGTATGATTGACTTAAGGTCGGGATATCATCAGATTAGGGTGAAAGAGGAAGGTATTCAGAAGACGGCTTTTAGGACACGTTACGGTCATTATGAATATTCTGTGATGCCGTTCGGGGTTTCTAATGCGCCAAGTGTGTTTATGGAGTACATGAATCGTTTTTTTCACGAGCATTTGGATTGATTTGTTGTTGTGTTTATTGATGACATGTTGATTTATTCTAAGTCTCGGGAGGAGCACGCGGAGCATTTGCGTATTGTTTTGCAGGTTTTGAAGGAAAAGAAGCTTTTTGCCAAATTGTCTAAGTGTGACTTTTGGTTGTCGGAAGTGAGTTTTCTTGGACACGTAATTTCAGGTAATGGTATTGCTGTGGATCCATCTAAAGTAGAAGCAGTTCTACAATGGGAGGCTCCGAGATCTGTTACTGAAATTCGAAGCTTTTTGGGTTTTGCCGATTATTATCGAAGGTTTATTAAAGGTTTTTCTAAGCTAGCACTTCCTTTGACCCAGTTGACTTGTAAAGGGCAAGCATTCATTTGGGATATTCGGTGTGAAGAAAGTTTTAATGAGCTGAAGAAAAGATTGACGACAGCTCCGATTTTGATTTTTCCGAATCCTAATGAACCGTTTGTGGTGTATTGTGATGCGTCTTTGATTGGTCTAGGTGGTGTGCTAATGCAAGACGGTAAGGTCGTGGCATATGCTTCGAGGCAGTTGAGAGTGCATGAGAAGAATTACCCTACGCATGACTTAGAGTTAGCGGCTGTGGTTTTTGTGTTGAAAATTTGGAAGCATTATCTTTTTGGTGCGAGGTTTGAAGTCTTTAGTGATCACAAGAGTTTGAAATATCTGTTTGATCAGAAGGAATTGAATATGAGGCAACGTAGATGGTTGGAATTTTTGAAGGACTACGACTTTGGCTTGAATTACCATCCTGGTAAAGCTAATGTGGTAGCCGATGCATTGAGTCGAAAATCGTTGCATATGTCCGCTTTAATGGTTAAGGAGTGGGAGCTTTTGGAATCGTTTAAAGATTTGAGTTTGGTATGTGAAGTGTCGTCGGATAGTGTGAGGCTGGGTATGTTGAAGGTTACTAATGATTTTCTGATGACGGTGAGGGAGAAACAGAAGTTGGACGTGAAATTGGTGGATTTGATGTTGGTTGACGGAAAACAGACGAGTGGTGATTTTCAAGTGGATATTAATGGTGTGTTGAGGTTCCGTGGGCGAAGTTTTATTCCGGACGATTCGGATTTGAAACGAATGATTTTGGAAGAAGGACACTGGAGTAATTTGAGTATACATCCGGGAGCGAACAAGATGTACCAAGATTTGAAAAAGATTTTCTGGTGGTCTGGATTGAAAAGAGATGTGGCTCAGTTTGTGTATGCTTATTTGACGTGCCAGAAGTCGAAAGTGGAACATCAGAGGCCGAGTGGTTTGTTGCAACCGTTGGATATTCTGGAATGGAAATGGGATAGCATTTCTATGGATTTTGTAACGGGGTTGCCGAATACTCAGCGAGGGCATAATGCTATTTGGGTGGTTGTTGATAGGCTGACTAAATCGGCTCATTTCATTCTGATTAACATCAGTTTTTCCTTGGAACGGTTAGCTGAGATTTATATCAGTGTGATTGTGAAGTTGCATGGAGTTCCGTTAAGTATTGTCTTGGATCGAGATCCAAGGTTTACCTCGAGATTTTGGGAAAGTTTACAGAAGGCATTGGGTTCTAAATTGAGGTTGAGTTCGGCTTATCATCTGCAGACGGATGGGCAATCAGAGAGAACGATTCAGTCTTTGGAAAATTTTTTGAGAGCGTGTGTTCTTGAACAAGGTGGTGCGTGGGATAGTTATCTTGCGTTGATTGAATTCACGTATAATAACAGTTCCATTCTAGTATTGGAATGGCACCGTTTGAAGCATTATATGGACGAAGATGTCGGACACCGTTGTGTTGGCATGAATTGGGCGAGAGAACGGTGGTTGGACTGAAGTTGGTACAGCAGACTACGGAAAAAGTGAAGTTTATTCGTGAGAAAATGAAGGCTTCTCAGAGCAGACAAAAGAGTTATCATGATCGGAGACGGAAGGATCTTGAGTTTCAAGAGGGCGATCATGTATTTCTGAGGGTTACGCCGGTAATGGGTGTTGGTCGTGCATTGAAATCGAAGAAACTTACTTCTCGGTTTATTGGTCCTTACCAGATATCTGCGAGAGTGGGTGCGATGGCTTATCGGTGGCGTTGCCGCCGAATCTGTCAAATTTGCATGATGTGTTCCATGTTTCACAGCTTCAGAAGTATATTTTGGATCCGTCGCATGTGATTCTGATGGATGAGGTTGAGGTAAGGGAGAGCCTGACGGTTGAGGCTTTGCCGGTGAGTATTTTGGATCGAGAGTTGAAGAGGTTGCGGGGCAAGGATATTGCACTTGTGAAGGTGGCGTGGGGAGGCGCTGTTGAGGGCAATTTAACTTGGGAGTTGGAGAGTCGGATGCGGGAGTCGTATCCAGAGTTGTTCGTCTCAGGTAAGATTTTCGAGGACGAAAATTTCTGAGTGGGGGAGAGTTGTAACGCCCCGGTCAGTTTTGTCAGTTTTGTCTTTTTAATTAATTGAGTCGTTTTGAGTATCTTATTATTATATTACTTTATTTCTGACTTTTATGTGAAAATATGTTACTTTTCACCGTGAATATATTTTATCACGTTATGGGAACATTTGCGAGATATTTGAGTGTAGGGGTAATTTGGGCATTTTGATTTATTTTGTTAAGTTAGAATATAATAGAATAGAAAGAGAGAAAAATAGTAAGAGAAAGAGAAGAAGAAAAAGAAGAGAAGAAGAAAAGAAAAGGGAAAAGAGACGAAAAAGAGAGAATTTGGGAAAACTTGGAAATCAATCAACCGACTTTCTAGAACACGATTAAATCGGGTAAGGGTGCAAAACTCGATTATACTATATTTGTGTATGATTATGTATGTGTTTGCTTGGATGTTTCTTGTCTTTCCATGGCTTTTGAGTTCTAGGTCGAAAATGATAAAATGATTAGGAATCGATGTGCTCGCGGTCGGAAATCGATATTATTTGCGTTGTATGATCACCATGTGTTTATGAGTCATTGTTGATAATTGTTTTGCTGTTGGAAGTGATTTGGAATGAAAAATGAGGTTTTTGTGGGTTTTGGATCGTGTAACCCGTAACAGAATTTTTCTGGTTCTGGTGTTATTCGCCAGGCGAATTTGGGATTCGCCAGGTGAATTGAATCTCGCCACTAGTTCGCCAGGCGAAGTGCTGGCGAAGGGAGATTCGCCAGGCGAATTCGTAAGTCGCCAGGCGAAATCGGAATTACAGAAAAGGGGTAGCTTCTGTAACTCTTGGGGTTTTTCTAAATTGGTGACTCGCCACTAGCTCGCCAGGCGAAGTGCTGGTGAATGGGATTCGCGAGGCAAAATCCATGGCGAAGGGCTGGCGAATGGGGATTCGCCAGGCGAATTCTCAAGTCGCCAGGAAAATTTGGCTGTATCTCAATAAATTCTTTTCTTTGAAAATTCATAACTTTTGATCTGTGGTTCGGTTTGAGGCGTGGTTTGATGCGTTAGAAAGCTTATAAAATGTACTTTATTATGATGATGGTTTTGAGAATTGTTGGCCGATTAAATTATGTCAGGAATTAGAAAGTGTGTTGTTTTGTTGGCGACTTTTGTCGTTTAATTGTGTGAACTTGATGTGTATGTGCAATATGCTGTTGGTGTGGATATTGTATGACTTGTGTATTGTTGAGTGATGAAATTGCATGAAATACATATTGTGATGATGGTTGGTGGCCTTACGGCAAGAAAATGCGACGTATGGTAATTGTTAATATATGCATGATTATGGATGTGTATATGTGTGCATATTAAATGTCATGAGTCATTGTATGCTAAGCATCATGATATGCATTGTTGTAACATCCTGAGTGATGGATTGATTCCAGAGGGAATCTGCTATAACATCGTGCGCCTTAAAAATAAGAGGACCTAAAGCGATTTGATATATCGTGCGCCTTAAAAATAAGAGGACCTAAAGCGATGGTTATAGACGATCGTGTGCCCATGTGGGGTGTGAGCGATCGGATTGTGCGCCTTATACCAAGAGGACGTAAAGCAATCCATAAACGTCGTGCACCTTATACCAAGAGGACCTAAAGCGACGGGGAACATCGTAGGCCCGACGGGGTGTTACTTGAGTGATCCTCAGTAACGAGTGGTGATTCCAGCAGAGTTCCAGAGTGAACTAGTGATGAGGAATATTGGAAGTCGGTACCGCATGGCATGTGCATAGAGTCGTTGTGTCGGTCTCTGTGCATTTGCATAAATCATGGATTAATTGTGCATGGAATTGTGAATGTGAGGGATGAGATGGAATATGTGTAATGTATTGATGATGAGTGTATTGTGTATGATTGATGTGTAGTGGTATTTGATACTTGAGAATTGTACTGTGTTGTGTTGTATTTGATTGGGGTGCAATTGTGGTGAGAATACTTTACTTGTGCATTTCTGTGTTAATATATAATTATATGCGACTGTAATATGATTATTTTTCTCACCCTTCTACTATTTTATAATGCTCTATGAGGCATTGCAGATTAGAGTTACTAGAGGTCTTTTTGTGAAGCTTTGTGTCTTCATTCTTTTGTCGGTCGGCTCTGATATGTGACACCGGGTAGTTAGGGTGGCCGTTTGTGATTATTTTGTATTATGTATATGTATCTTTTGGATTGTACATGTATGATGTTGTATATGACAAACAAACTTTCATGATATATATATATATATATATATATATATATATATATATATATATATATATATATATATATATATATATGTTGATATTCAGTTACGGATTTTCCGCTTATATTCTGTAATTGGATTGTGGGTGCATTACTACCTAAGATTGTTGCATATCTGTATGAGCAGGTGTTGTATGTTTGTTTCAAATTGATGTGACCCCTCGGTCTATGCCGTGATATTTTAAATATACTCTGATGAAATTTTGTATTTTCTTTTACTGCTTTAGTAGCTTGGGGGTATAGATTGGGGGTGTCACAAAGACCTCAAGACATGGTTTGAGGGTCTCTAACATACTAAATTGATCCATTTGCAACAATGGATTAATCCAAGAAGCTTGAGCAACAAGTTTCAATTTCATCTGAACCACGGTTAGGGTTTCGCGGGAAAAGTCAACTGTAGCTTTGACTTTTGACCAGGACATGCTCCCAAACCCTAGGACATGATTCAATACACCCTATAACACCTGTGAAATCAATACATCAAGGTTGATTTAGGTCAAGGACTTGATTTCATAGAGGATCGCACAGTTTGGAATTCATCTGACAAAAAGTCAACTATGCACAAATGTCAACTTTGACTTTTTGAGATTTTTCACAAATATGGTTCTTTGACCCTAAAATGATGTTAATGTGTGATTTGAATCAACATTTATCAAGAAAAATCAAGAAAAGTGGGATAACTTGTAAAAGGGGTAACCATAAAAAACTTAGAAATTTTCTAAGTTATGGAACAAAGTGGCTAGGGTACCAACTTTGGAGGATCATAACTCCTAAACCACAAGGCCATTTTTCCCCATTCAAAGCTGGATTTTAGCCCCCATGGCCTTCTAAAAAGTTCAACTACACCTCATTCCAATTCATCATGGATTTTGTGTTATGGAATGATCAAAATGGCTGAAAACATGAAATGCCACTTTTTCCAACACTTAGTGAAATTTTCACTAAGTCAAGATCTGCCTTCACTTTTTTCCAAATGTAGGGGCATTTTTCACTTGGATCCAAAAAGTATCAAAACCAATTATGATCAAACAGTTGTTGTATCATATAAGGGCCTTCCAAAATGGCCAAGAAGTCCATAAAATTCCACTTGAGCTATGAGATATGACAATGCCAATATGCCTTGCTGCAAACTGTCATGGCAAGGCAGATTTTGGAGTTTTGCTCGATTTGCCCAAATTTTGCAAAGGGCGAGAAACTCTATCCATCTGAACACCTCAAGGGGGGACCAAGGAGGAACCAACTCTGATCCCAAGCCTCCCAAGTCTTTGGAACCAAAAATAGCACGCCAAACCTAGAAATGCCTAAAAGAGGGACAAGACTCCAATTTTGGATTGGAGCATTTAATGGATGCACCAAGGTGGCATGGACTGAGCCATTTCTAACTGAATTCAGTCAAAACTTATCCTAGACCAAGGGAACTAGCAGCCTGTGCCCTAACCTCAAGTCAATGGCTAGAGGAGACTTGGATTCTCATTGCTCAACATTGGCCAAACCTCTGCTGCAGTTGCCATTCACTATTGCAGCCAAAACAAACATGCTCTACTATAAATAGAGCTCAATTGTGTTCAGTTTGAGTACACCAAAGCACTACAACACTTGCTTTCCTCAAAATCTCTTTCTCTAGGCAAAAATACCTTCTTTAGCAAGGTAACTATGAGTTTTTGAGTTAGAGAGCAATTCCACCACAGCTCATGATCCAAACACATCCAATATGTCATATCTAAGTTGTCCAAACTCTCACAAGTGACCTGTAACACCAAAATCACAAAGTCACCTCTCAAAACCTCAAAATAGGCCTTTTGTGCATTTTTCAAGCCATGTCTTGATTCAGTCACTTTCCAAACTAGATAAAACCTCAAACACACTCAAAATAGCATCCTTGAACTGTCCCAAATGATTCCACACATCTGGAACACCATTTGAGAGAGTTGCTATTTTGGCCACTTTTGCCCCTTTTGCAAGAAAGAGCTCAAACTTGCTCCTGAGGTTTCCAGCTGATTCCAACCATCCTAAAAGCTTCTAAGAGATCATTTGAGGGTGTCCAAAGCATCAAATCATTTCTGGAACAAGTGGCTTGGCAGATTGCACAAAAGCTCCAAAAAGAGGTAAGCATCACAACTTGGATTCTTTGAATCATGCTTTCTTTTGATGTCCACTGATCATGCATCTCTTATACATGTTATATGTGTTTTGTTTGCACCAATTTATCATGTGATTCATGCTTGTACCAAGAGATGGCACAGAAAATGCAAATCATGGCCTATTTCAAAACCACTATCGGGTTTTTCAATAGGAGCATGATCTGAAAAAAAACACCACCACCATTGGATTCCTTGTGAAATTCTAGGCAGGATAGACCTAAATTTTGTCCCAATCCATGGAGAAATGAGAAAGTTATGGCCTTCATGTTTTCAACCAAAATCTTGCCTTGCCTTGCCTTGGGTCAGGCCAAAAGCAAGGCAAGCCTTGTATATTTATGGTTGTGTTTCAATCAACGGATGTATCACCACCCGAGTGGTAAGGCGCGCGCCCTATACACAAGAGGTCTGGGGTTCGAATCCCCCTCGCCCCAGATCCTCTTTTTGCTATTTTTCCACTTTTTTTATTATTTTTCTTATTATTTTTAATGACTTGAAAAATTAATAACTCCCTCAATTTTAATTATTTTTTATTGGTTATTTTTGCAAAAAATCACAAAAATTTTGAAATATTTTATTCCATAAAAAAATTAAGTTTATATTATTTATTTAATATAATTAGTATTTTTGTGAATAATTTCCTTTTAATTGTGTTTTAAACATTTAAAAGTGAATATCTACTTTGAAAATCAAAACCAAATGAGTTTTAATTCGTCTTGTGATTAAAACCTCATTTTTCAAACCTTAAACAAAAATCACAAGTGGTTTATTCAAACTTATTTGGTATTTTTATCATTTTTATTTGATTTTCTTTAAATATTTACTTTTAAAAGAAAACAAATTTAGGTTTCCTTGATTTTCACTCAAACAAAAACTATTTGGGCCTCTAGTAGAGTGTAAGACCCAACCTTTTTTGAAAAACAAAATGATTTGGGCCTCAGTGTATTGTATAAGTCCCGATACCATAAAAAAGTTCGACACGATCGTCGCCTTTTTTAACAGAAACCTTGGGCCTCTCCTTGAGCTGTAAGCCCCATCACTGGTACAAAAACACTTTGGGCATCTATTAGTGTGTAAGACCCATCCCCTTTGTAAATACATAACCTCTTTGGGCCTCAGTCATTGTATAAGACCCACTGTATTTTCAAAAAAAAAACAAACGGCGCCATCGTCGCCTTTTTAACAATAAGAAAACCTTGGGCATCTCCTTGAGCTGTAAGCCCCATCTCTTGTACAAAAATTAATCATTGGGCCCCTAATAGAGTGTAAGACCCAATCCCCTTTTAACCAAAACAATTTTGGGCCTCAAACATTGTATAAGTCCCCCTGCGTTAAAAGAAAATCTCGGCGCGGTCGCCATTTCAAAACAAAACCTTGGGCCTCTCCTTGAGCTGTAAGCCCCACCACTTGTATAAAAATAAACTTTTAGGCCTCTTGAGAGAGTGTAAGACTCATCCTTTTGTACAGAACACCTTTTTGGGCCTCAGTCAATTGTATAAGTCCCTCTGTACAAATTCAAAACAACGGTGCTATCATCGTTAAACTTTGGGCCTCTCCTTGAGCTGTAAGCCCCAACAATCTTTTCAAAGCACTTTCTCCTTTGATTTTGAATATAATATTGTTATCAAAGCTTTCTTTGTTGAACAACTAACCAAACAGCATGGAAGCTCTACAACCGAGTAAGTGTTTACCCGCTTTCTTTATCCGCTTTCATATATATATATATAACTGTATTATGGGGCTACTCACTGTAAGTCTTTTTTCACAAACTTTTATATACCTGTCAAATATCCACTGTGTAATACTAGTATAGTTATTTAGAGTTTTCCCCGGCAACTACGTCTAGCACTAGGTAAAGCCCCGTTGGCCACTCTAAAATACAAACAAAACTAGATCCCCATAGGATTACCAGACACAGTCTTCCCTCCTTTTGGGGTTAAAAAATATGGAGACGTGAAAGGAAGATTCTCTGTGAACCCTTTCTCAGACTGTCACCCTTAGAAATTGTCAAAGAAACTCTAACTCCCCAGAGATGATATTTTCTCCGTGAATGGCATCTCTTGAGTTTCTTCCAAATTCTCGAACTTTCCTGGCTTGATCTATTCTCAGTGAATGGCATGTCTTGAACTTCTCGGGGTTTGGGGACCCACAGGCCTCTTAAAAGCATCCCCGCCTCCTCTTGGGCGTTGTACAAGGACCCTTCGGCTTCTTAAAAGCTCTCATGCCTTCTCTTGGGCTTAGTACAAGGACCCAGAGACCTCTACAGGTATAGGAACAGAACCTAGTCATCAATTTGCTAGAGCTGTCTTTCTGAGTCAAGTATCAGACCTGTTAATGGGTTGACCTTCATCCCTTAACATACCAGCCTTCCCTTGGGCATTATTCAAAGATTATTCACTACCTGAGAATCGATTTCTCAAAACACCCGTAGACTTAGACAGTCTCAATACCCTTTGTATTTCCCATTTCCTTAAAGAACAGGAAATATCCCTGATCCTCTAATCAATCCCAAGGTACAACATTACCCATATAAGAACTGATTTTCTCTTTTATCCAACATACTAGACCTGTCACTAAACTGAAACAGTCACCAGCACAATAGCCTCCTCTTGGGCTTTGTGCAATGATTCTCCCCAAGGGAGTTAACCTTTTCAGACTCTCTTGTTAGGTCACTTACCTTTTAAGCCTCCATCTCGAGCTTCGTACGAGATACCAAAACACTCTCTTGTTGAGTATAAAAGACTTTCTTGTTGAGTCAATCACCTTTTAGCCTCCTTCTTGGGCTTCGTACAAGACACATATTAAAACACTCTCTTTGTGAGTATAAAGGACTCTCTGGTTGAGTCACACCTTTTAACCTCCATCTCGGGCTTTGTACGAGATACTAAATCACTCTCTTGTTGAGTATAAAAGACTCTCTTGTTGAGTCAATCTCCTGATAGCCTCCATCTCAGGCTTCATACAAGATACTAAATCACTCTCTTGTTGAGTATAAAAGACTCTCTTGTTGAGTCAATCCCTTTTAGCCTCCGTCTTGGGCTTCGTACAAGACACATGCAAAAATACTCTCTTATTGAGTCAATCCCTTTTAGCCTCTCTCTCGGGCTTCGTACGAGACACATAAAAGCACCCTCTTGTTGGGTCAATAGCCTCCTCTTAGGCTTTGTAAAAAGAAAACCCCAGGTGAGTCAATCAACCTTTTAGCATCAAATTCTTGCCTTGATCATAGCATACAAACATCAACAACTCCCCTTTAGAGATAACAAATTCTCTCTAAAGTCAAAACCCTTTAGCTTCATATCTTGGGCTTCGAACAAGATACAAATAGATCATTCAGCTTCACATCTTGGGCTTTGAACAAGATACAAACCACCTTTAGCTTCACGTCTTGGGCTTTGAACAAGACACCAAAAACAACCTTTTTCCTCCCATAGAATAGGAGGAACTACGATCGCTCTGATTTCCCTGTTTTGTTAAACGGGAATACGTAGGCATAAGATTGGAAAAATCTTAGCGAGCAAACTAATCAAAAACCCAAAACCCCATACCTTCACACATCAATCGAAAAGCATCAGTCCTAACATCCTAGAAATAGCATAATTCCGTCATACTGTGTTCTTAGCAAAATAAGCAGAGAGAGGCCCACAATCTAAACCGCATCTGTAAACCAACAATTTTGACTGTTTAACCTCAGTTTGCAAGTAGGGTTAATTGGAGACATCTATTTCCCTTCCTTCATCAGCTTTAATAGGATAAAAAATGAATCGACATGTAGTACCCCAGAGCGGCAGTGCTTAAGAACCACGTCCAAAATCGCTCGATACAGAAAAATGGCGTCCACCGTGGGGCCCTGCAGGGCATTTTGTCCCTCTTATCGCTCTGGTTGAAACTCTAAATTCATGTCACAGAAATGACGACTCTGCTGGGGAGTCATTGTTTGTATAGGCTCATAAGACTAGAGGTCTAGGCTGATTAAGACAAATATATATACTGCTTTTCCTAAATGATATTTGTGTTTATTTTTCTGCTAATGGGAATGCGTGTGATGCCGCATGTGGAAAGATTGAGTATACACCTAAGATAGGTGGTGGCAATGCGGGTAATCTTACTGGGAGTGAATTCCAGTTAAGAGCCCCTGATCGACCATCAAACTCAGTGGAGACTCCTTTTGCAGATACATTGCCTATACGACTTCGGTTGTTGAAAGTAGTGTGGTTGACTGGGTTATCTGAGAAACTGAGGTTTTTAGCAGACTTAAGCCATTTTGTAGTGCGGAAGCTATCGGAAATAGTTGTCACGCGATACTACCCTAATCTGAGATCACTCTAGGATACATCAGCTCGCTGGCGATCCACTTGCTGTTGTTATCCCAGAGGGGTCAATGATTTTGCGGACAGGTACAAAAAATCACCAGTATAAACCTTGGGGGGGGGGGGGGGGGGGTAGAGCCTTAACTTCATGACACCGACCCTTTGACCCCATGTTTTTTCTATGTTTTTGTGTGTTGAATTCATACATTCATTTAAAAAAATTAACACAAAGAAAATCTTCTCTTCTAGGCTCTCTTTTTTTCAAATTAAACTGAGACAATGATTGCAAATATCAGAGAAAGGAGATTACGCTAATGGATTTCGGTAGAAGGAAAACTCATAAGTACACCTTCAAGGTTCCAATGTTAGAGGATTTAAGAGGTTTTTCAAGGATGATCACCAACCACGAGGCTTTCAGAGCCAAGTATGGATGACTGCTGTCCTTGTTAAGGGTCCATGTAATCGAAGGAATCCTGTCCCCGCTAATCCAATTCTACGATCCGGTTTATCACTGTTTTACATTCCCGGACTATCAGCTTACACCAACGCTGGAGGAGTACTCTCACATGACTAATTTACATATCACTGATCCGGATCCTTTTTCTGGACTGAAAGAAATTCCAAAGGATCAAACCATTGCAAGAGCAATTTATTTGGACGAGTCAGAAGTCAGGACTCACATGACCACTAAGGGTGGCATCCAGGGTTTGCCAGCCCAGTTCTTAACAAAGAAGGCTCTATACTTTGCTAGTATAGGGAACGTGGCTGCTTTCGAGAGTATCTTTGTTTTGCTCACCTACGGGTTATTTTTGTTTCCCAACATTGATAACTTCGTAGATATCAACGCCATTAAGATTTTCCTGATTGGAAACCCCGTACCGACCTTACTCGCAGATGCATATCATTCGGTACACTTAAGGAATTTATACAGCGGAGGAATGATCACGTGTTGTGTACCCCTGCTTTACAAATGGTTCACTTCCCACTTACCCAAGTCTGCTGCATTTTGGGATCAAAAGAATACTTTACGTTGGTCGCAGAGAATCATGTCTCTTACCAACTCTGACATTGATTGGTACAATCGAATCTACGACGGGATCAGAATCATTGACCGTTGTGGAAATTTCCTAAATGTACCCCTTATAGGAACTAAGGGAGGAATCAACTATCATCCGGTGTTAGTTCATTGTCAATTTGGATACCCGGTGAGGCATGTCCCGCGCAGTGCTCACCTGGAAGGTATTTTCTTCAAAGAATGAGAAAATGACAGGGCACTAAAGACGGAAATAGTGCACGCTTAGAAACACGTTCATAGGAAAGGACGAGAGTCTCTAGGAAAACCAGACTGTGTCTCGGTGGAGCCTTATCCCCACTGGGTACAAACTAGAGCTGTCAAGCTGAGGATGCATTACCCTCATCAGGAAGTTCTTCCATTAAGGGACTCTGCCCTTTATTTCATGTCTGAGACGGAAAAACTTCAAGTTACTTTCAGCAAAGTTCAACACGAGAAGAGGTCTTGGAGGAACAAATTTCGTATTCTCAATGTGGAATGTAAGAAAATACAGCAGCTGTTAAAAGAAAAAGATGCTCTGATTGAGATTTTAGAGCAACATGCTGTAGAGAATCAGGATGACCAAAGGAGTTTGCTCACGCCTTTCACTTGGCAAAGGAATGACAACCCAACAACGGCCCAAGAGCCCCGGTCAAAGAAGAGGAAAGCACCAGAACCAGCACCTGAGCTGTCTTCAGAGAGGACTCAGGATCCATTAGTTTAGGTTTCCTTTTTTGGCACTTTGTAATCTACTGTATTTCCATTTCCGCAATCCTTTGAATTCAATAAAATGGGGCTTCCCCACTGTTTGATATTTGTAATCTAATTGTCGAAGTTTACTTTGAATAAACAAAAATAATTAATAATCATTGCATTCATCATTCTCATAAACACATTCTTCTTACCTACGAATCTCACGTTTGCGTCTCGATTCTAGAGTCAAACTGTCTCATTCGTACAATACTCGGGCAAATCGTCAGAAAAAGATGGATGATCTCGAGGAAGAGAACAGAGAGTTGAGGGAAGAGATCGACACTCTGAAAGAGGATCTGAGAAAGCTTCATAACGACATGCAAGCTCTAGTAGAAGCTCAGATGCAACAACAAAGGACTGTGATCTCAGAGATCACATCGACGCCCATAGTGGAGAAGTCCGATCATAGGTACAAAATGCCGAAAGATCGTCCGTGTGGCATTCCTATCAATTATATCCCGGAAGGATATGTTCTGCTGATCAATGAGGATCAGGGAACCGCAGCAGGAGCCGCTGGGCCAGAAGGTTACAAACTTCGGGAAAGCGAAGACGCCAGGGGCATGACAACAACTCCTGAAGGTTACAAACTTCGGGAGGCACCGAGAGTCTCGGCCATAATTACTATACCACCGCCCGTGGTACACACTATCCCAGAAGGACAGATTCTACCAATACATTCTGGTGGAAATGACAGCATGTTCGATAGAAAGAACTGCAAGCCCTTAGCGGTTAGGATCTATTTGGAAAGGACGCCGCGGACCTCTGCTTGGTCCCCAATGTGAAAGTTCCGCACAAGTTCCAAGTGCCCACCTTTGAAAAGTACAAGGGTAACTCTTGCCCTCAGAGTCACTTGGTGATGTACGCTCGGTGAATGTCAGCTCAGACAAAGAATCAGGAGCTACTGATTCACTACTTTCAGGATAGTTTAACCGGTGCCGCCTTAAAATGGTACATGGGGTTAAATCGCGCCACGATCGGCACATTCAGAGATCTTGGCGCTGCCTTTGTTCAACAATATAAATACAATTTGGACATGGCACCGGACAGAGATCAACTCAGATCGATGTCACAAAAGGACAAGGAAACCTTTAAGGAGTACGCTCAGAGATGGCGTGAAATCGCCACCCAGATTTGTCCACCTCTTGAGGAAAAAGAGATGACAAAGATCTTCTTAAAGACCTTAAGCTCATTTTACTATGACAGAATGGCTGTCAGTGCGCCGAGTGACTTCACCGAGATGGTGGGCATGGGAGTTCGTCTTGAGGAAGCCGTCTGAGAAGGACATCTGGTTAAAGATGCTGGATCATCAAGTAGTACAAAACGATACGATAGTGCTCTCCCTAAGAAAAAAGAGCAAGATATTGGGATTATCTCTCTCAGAAAGCAAAGGCAACGTTATCAACCAGTAGCAGTTGTAACTTCTGCTATCAACCCCGTGCCTGTTCCTACGTATCAACCTCAGGTTGCGCAGAGCCAACCTAATCAACAACAACTTCAACAAAGGACACAACAACCTCTTCAGCAAGCTCGTCCTCCATATAAAAACAACCGTACAACGCGAACACCGGGGTTTGACCCTATACCTGTGTTGTACACATAGTTATTTCTGTTACTACTGGTCAAGGGGCATGTCCAAACCTGGGCTTCTCTTACAGTACCGGAAAATCCGCCTTTCTGGTTCAATCAAACTTGTCTTTGCCATCAAGGAGGACCAGGGCATAACATAGAAAATTGTCTCAGTTTCAAATCCAACGTACAAAAGCTTATTAAGAGCGGAGTCTTATCTCTCAAAGATACGAATCTGAATGTTCTCACGAACCCGCTGCCTCAACACGAGAAAGCTGCAGTCAATTTGATAGAGGGAGAGCCTAACAACACCTATCAAATTCATGATGTACTCTTATTGAGGGCCAACTTGGTCAAGATGCATTATAGACAGAGTGGATATGGCCATGTACCACCGCATAATTATCACTAGTGTGATATCTGCTCTAAGAACAATCAGGGATGTTTTGTGGTGCAATCAGCTCTACAGGAACAATTGGATCTCGGATGGATCCAAGAGCATTGAGTTCGTGGAGTAAACATGACCTATATGAATTTCAACATCATTCAGAACCACGACATTCGTACAATGAATGTCAACTTGGTGGCAATGCACTCAAGGCAAAGCCAGTATCATAATCTGCCGCGGCACGGTTATAATTCCTGTCTGACTTGCTCGGTAAACAAACAGGGATGCTCTTTTATACAAGAGGCCCTTTACCGTCAGATGGATCTTGGGTGGATCCAGGACTATCATGATAAAAATCTTTATCAGATCAACATGATTCAAATATTTGATATTCGTCTGATGAATACCAGCTTGGTGGAGTTACACGCCAGGCAGTTCCAGCTCGGTTTTCTCACTTCGCATAATTATCAGAACTGTAAAGGATGTCGTGAGAGTAACCAAGGGTGCACTCTCATTCAGAGAAATTTACGACACTTATTAAACCACTGGTGGTTTCCAATATATCTGGATGAAGACACGCAACAATTCAGTGTGCTTAATGGAAACCCTACCCGGCGTCAAAATCGAGATGTCCAATCTATGGAAACAAACCTGGTAAGGTTGCACTGCATTTAAAGCGGGCGTGGCCAGGTGCCACCACACAACTATGAATGTTGTAGAGTCTGCTCGGAGAATAACCAAGGATGCTACCTCGTGCGAGCAGCTCTCTAAGGCCAGTTGGATCGCAAAAAGATTCACCCAAACCTAGCTTTGGGGTCCGTTGACTAGACGCCGGACTACTTCGCTGATCAGATTAGAGACGTGGTTGTAATCTCTGACCCTGAGAGGAACAAGGATGTTTGTACCATCATCCCTCTACTGGACGAATCAAAAGTTCATAGCCAGGAACTGATTGAAGTTACTTACGACAGTCAGAAAAATCAGAAGGCTCCGGTAGTTATTTATTTTCTGGGACCATTACCGTATGAATCAGCTAAGGCGGTCCCTTACAAATACGGTGCAACAATAATTGAGAATGGAAAGGAAAGTCCATTACCCTCTGTCATGAATATTGCAGACATCAGTCGAGTAACACGGAGTGGTCAAATCTTCAACCGAGGAGTTGGAGAACCTAACAAGGAAAAGGAACTTCCGACAGAAGCTCCCAATCCACCAGTCGGTCACTCTAGTGATCCTGACCTTTCAAAAATCAACGATGAGATGCTGAAGCTCATTCAAAGGAGTGAATACAACATTGTTGATCAGCTGTTACGGACTCCTTCAAATATCTCAGTGTTATCACTTTTACTCAGTTCCGAAGCCCACAGGGAGGCTCTATAGAAATTCTTAGAGCAGGCCTTTGTGGAACAGGATGTGTCAATACGACAGTTCGATAGCATCATCTCTAACATCACTTCCTGCAACAACTTAGGATTCAGTCATGAAGACTTGCCAGAGGGGGGAAAAAGTCACAACATGGCGCTCAATATCACAGTTAACTGCCAGGACGATGCTTTAGCCAGCGTACTGGTAGACACAGGATCGGCCATCAACGTTATGCTGAAGTCCACTTAAATGTGACTATCATTCAAAGGATCCCCGATGAGGGGCAGTGAGGTTATCGTCAAAGCCTTTGACGGATCTCGGAAAGCAGTTATTGGCGAAGTCGACCTTCCCATAACTATTGGTCCTCACACTTTCCTAATCACTTTCCAGGTCATGGACGTCCGGGCAGTATACAGTTGTTTATTAGGAAGACCTTGGATACACCAGGCTGGGGCAGTCACTTCGACGCTGTACCAAAACCTGAAGTTCGTCAAGAACGATCAACTCGTCACGGTCTGTGGAGAGCAGGCCTTGCTCATGAGTAACTTGTCATCATCTACTTATGTAGAACCTGAGGAGGCCGTTGGGACTCAGTTCCAAGCACTTTCGGTGAGCAATGAGAATCAACCAGAGAAAGGAACCTCGATTTCCTCATATAAAGATGCTCTCGAAGTGATAAAAAATAACAATACAAAAGGATGGGGACAGCTTGTCATTCCTACCGATAACAAAACAAAGAAGGGTCTTGGTTTTTCTGCAACGTGCGCCCAGACAGCTGCTAACGATGAAAGTCTTCATCCCATTCAGGACTTCTTCCACAGTGGAGGTTTCCTTCACCCAGTGCCTCAAACAGTCCATACTATTAACGAGGAGGATTCCTCCGATATGGATGAGGAATGGAAGTCCTATCTTAACAAAGACAGTTATATGTCTCAGGAAGAGGTGCCTACGCCATTTTGCTACCCCGCACAGAGTCTGAGATTTATACCCAAGTCAGACGTCGAAATGATATATGGAGATTGTGATCCGGAAGGATGTCATGCTCCACCAAACTCATTAGAGGAGGACACTCTGATGAAAGACAACTTTGACCATAACTATTATGGCCCAATGGATGGTTTACCTATATGGCAGCCGTACCCAGGAGACTTTGGGCAAGAAAATCAACCGAACAATGAAAATCGGCTGAGTGCCATTAAACAGAATACTTGTGTCCCCACCATGTCATGGGATAAACACTCAGGTCATTCAGAACCTATCATGTACGACGATGAATTGGCAAAGCTTGCCAGACTAGAATTCATCAACTATGCATTTCTCGAGGTCAACGCATCGAGAGAGATGACTCCTCTAGTTCCAAAGAAGTGTGGGACACCTTGGGACAACCGAGTGGTAAATACGACTATATGGTCAAGTACACCGCTCCTGAAAGCTCTCGTATCAGGATCAAAGACATCCAGCCAACTGGATGGGGAGATTTGGCTGAGAGCACAAATACTCTGCAAAATACAACTAAGGAATCCTCCTACAACAACTCTTCCTGGGAGACAGATTCCAATCATCCTACTCCACCAGAAATCAGAGTTATTTCTGAAGACAAATCAAGGAAAGTAACAGACTTTGTAATTCACCGAGGAGTTCTCCGCCAATGGGTTGCTGTCGATGTTCCGAAGATTTTTCATAAGTCAAAGTAATTGCCATCTTTAACCTTTCACCCTGCCCAGGTGAAACGGATGTTTTGATATGGCTCGCTTTGTGTAAATTTCCCTCTTCTCTTCGCCCAAAGCGATAGAGTTTTGTTTTATAGGGCCGTAGTTTCAAGAATCGACTTGTTCATTAATAAAATAATGTCGTTCTGTAATTTCCGCATTAATTGTTGTTTTCTCTTTTCGCTTTTTCAGAAAATGGTAATCCTAAAAAATAACTCAATAATAAAAACAAGCAGTTTTGCACAAAAAAATACACTGCACACTCTTGCATTCTCTCTATCTCTTCCAAAAACAATCATCACGTCATGCAGATTGCTTGTTTTAAACCCCGTTGAAACATACGATCCGATGCCTTCTCCCGACTTTGAATTCCCGGTATTTGGGGCTGAAGAAGAAGTTGACAACAAAATTCTAGAAGAGATCTCCCGATTACTCAGACAAGAGGAAAGGTCCATTGAACCTCACAAAGAGCCGTTGGAAACAATAAACTTGGGCTCAGAGGAAGAGAGAAAAGAAATCAGGATTGGGGCACTACTCAGTCCAACTGCCAAAGAGAGTTTGACAAAGCTTCTCAAAGAATTTCCCGATGTATTTGCTTGGTCATATCAAGACATGCCAGGGTTGGATACCAGCATCGTGGAACATCACTTACCGTTGAAATTGGAATATCTGCCAGTAAAACAGAGGTTGAGACAGACTCACCCGGACATGGCCATCAAAATCAAAGAGGAGGTACAGAAACAGATTGACGCGGGTTTCCTCGCTACGTCTGAATATCCTCAATGGTTAACCAACATCGTACCAGTTCCAAAAAAGGACGGCAAGGTCCGAATGTGTGTACATTACAGGGATCTAAACAAGGCTAGTCCAAAGGACGACTTTCCTTTACCACACATTGACATGCTGGTAGATAATACAGCAAAGTTCAAGGTTTTCTCCTTCATGGATGGATTCTCGGGCTATAATCAGATCAAAATGGCGCCGAAAGACATGGAGAAAACTTCGTTCATTACCCCATGGGGTACCTTTTGTTACAAGGTAATGTCGTTCGGTTTGAAGAATGCCGGGGCAACCTATCAAAGGGCCATGACTACTCTTTTTCATGACATGATACACCAGGAAATCGAGGTATATGTCGATGACATGATTGCCAAATCTAAAACAGAGGGGGAGCATGTGACCCACCTATCAAAGCTATTCGAGCGGTTGAGAAAGTACAAACTCCGGTTGAATCCAAACATCTGCACCTTCGGTGTCCGTTCAGGGAAATTCTTAGGGTTCATCGTCAACCAGAAAGGAATTGAGGTTGTTCCCGACAAGGTCAAGGCCATTCAAGAAAATCCTTCTCCGAAAACTGAAAAACAAGTCAGAGGATTCTTAGGACGTTTGAACTACATCTCCAGATTCATATTACTTATGACCGCGACCTGTGCGCTGATTTTCAAATTACTAAAAAAGAACTAGGACTGCGTTTGGACAGAATATTTCCAAACCGCCTTTGACAGTATCAAGTAATACCTGTTGAATCCGCCGATTCTATCACCTCCAGTGGAAGGAACACCACTGATCATCTACCTAATAGTCTTGGAAGACTCGATGGGCTGTGTACTTGGCCAACAAGACAAAACCAAATGGAAAGAGTCTGCCATCTACTATTTGAGCAAGAAATTCACCGACTGTGAGACTCGGTACATTATGCTTGAGAAAACTTGCTGTGCTTTGGCTTGGGCAGCCAAACGTCTTCGCCAGTACATGATTCGTCACACTACTTGGTTGGTATCCAAAATGGATCCAATCAAGTTTGTATTTGAAAAGCCTGCTCTCACGGGAAGGATTGTCCGTCGACAGATGTTGTTATCAGAATACGACATAGAGCACCACGCTCAGAAAGCCGTTAAAGGGAGTATTTTAGCCGATCATTTGGCTCATCAACCGATTGACGATCAAGAATCAATCGGGTTTGACTTCCCAGAAGAAGATGTCATGTATTTGAAAATGAAAGATTGTGATGAACCGCTACCCAGTGAAGGGCCAGAATCAGGTTCCCAATGGGGACTAATCTTTGACGGAGTTGTCAATCATTACGTATACGGAATTGGGGCAATCATTGTTACCCCTCAAGGTACCCACATTCCTTTCACCGCCAGACTTTCGTTCAAGTGTACAAACAACGAGGCCGAATACAAAGCCTGTATCATGGGTCTCGAAGAAGCGATCGACTTAAGGATCAAAAACTTGGACGTATATGGCAACTCGACCCTGGTTATCAATCAGATCAAAGGAGATTGGAATACATACCAATCAGGACTGATTCCTTACAAAGATTACGCAAAAAGGTTGTTACCTTTCTTCAACAGAATCGAGTTTCATTGTATCCCTCGTGATGAGAATCACATGGCTGATGCATTAGCCACTCTCTCTTCCATGATTAATGTAGGTCAATGGAACGACCTACCTAAGATCGACATCATGCGCCTTGAAGCAGTCATAGACAACAAACCTTGGTATCACGATATCAAATGCTTCCTTTAGAAATAAGAGTACCCACCTGGGGCACTAAGGAAGGACAAGAAAACCCTCAGAAGGCTAGCAGGCAACTCCTTCCTGAGCGGTGATACTCTCTATAAGAGGAATTTTGACATGGTCTTGCTCCGATGCGTAGACAGGCCAAAAGCAGACATGCTAATAAAGGAAATTCAAGAAGGATCCTTTGGCACTCATGCCAACGGACACACAATGGCGAGAAAAAATCTAAGAGCAGGGTACTACTGGTTGACCATGGAATCCGACTACTACAAGTACATGAGGAGGTGTCACAAATGTCAGATATACTCCGACAAAATCCATGTACCGACAACGCATCTCAAAGTTATCTCTTCCCCATGGTCTTTTTCCATATGGGGAATCGACATGATTGGCATGATTGAACCCAAGGCTTCGAACGGACATCGACTCATCCTGGTAGTCATTGACTACTTCACCAAGTGGGTCGAAGCAGCGTCATACGCCAATGTAACCCAACAAGTGGTGGTCTGATTTATCAAAAACAATATCATTTTCCGATATGGTGTTCCAAGCCAGATCATTACTGATAATGGATCTAACTTGAACAATAAGATGATGAAGGAGTTATGCACAGAGTTCAAGATCGAACACCATAACTCATCTCCCTACCGACCCAAGATGAACGGAGTGGTAGAAGCGGCTAACAAGAACATCAAGAAGATTGTTCAGAAGATGGTTGTAACCTATAAAGATTGGCACGAGATGGTACCCTTTGCTCTTCACGGTTATCGCACATCTGTCCGCACTTCAACAGGGGCAACCCCTTTCTCTCTAGTGTATGGCATGGAAGCAGTGCTCCCCATAAAAGTAGAGATCCTATCAATCAGGGTATTGATGGAAGCTAAGCTAACAGAAGCTGAATGGTGTCAAAATTGACACGACGAACTCAACCTGATCGAAGAGAAACGAATAATGGCTATATGCCACGGTCAGTTGTATCAGCAAAGAATGAAGAAGGCGTTCGACAAAAAGGTTCGACCTCGCGTCTTCAGGAAAGGAGACCTTGTGCTCAAAAAGATACAATCTTTTCTCACTGATTCTCGGGGCATATGGTCTCCGAATTATGACAACCCATACGTGGTCAAGAAAGCTTTCTCAGAAGGCTCCTTGAGACTTGAAACCATGGATGGAGAGGAATTTTCCTACCCCACGAATGTTGATGTAGTCAAGAAATACTTTGCCTAAACAAAAAAAACGTCTCCGTGGATTGATAACCCGAAAGGGCGGTCCAGGCAACAATTGGAGACATGATCAAAAATTATCCCGATGGATTGTAAACCTCAAAGTACAATCTAGGCAAAAGTTAGGGACAATGGCAAGTAACTACATCTGATCAGTTCAACTCCTCAGCAGTAATGCCATCAATCAGGAAAACTGCAGTCAAGGTCATCTTCGACAGATGCTCAGGATGCCCAGAATTCAAAGTTGGTAGAAGGACAGTGGTCGTTATGTTTCAATGTAGCCCTTTTCCCTTAAATTACCATTTTCAAACTTTGTAAATACTCCATGGAATCACGCGTTTGGCTGATTTCCATCCTATCAATAAAATTTGAGCCCTTGTGCTTTTGTTTGCGATTCTTATTTGTTTTAGCTTTACAGAACGACATTTTAATATGATTAACGATTCTTGAAATAAAACAAAAATGAATTTACTTGTTAAACTTTTTCTGCTTTTAAAATAAAGATGGCAATTTCTTTTGACTGTTGAACATCGAAAGAATGTCGCTCGCTTCTCCAGAAGTAATCGAGCTTCAAAGTGCAGAATCAAAGTACTCCTTCTAAACCAGCACGTCTGAATGAAGGATCAGTTATGCCAGATGCGGATACTCCATCTGACATCTTCGGTAGAGTTCTCATCTCCTAAGTCCGACCAACGTAGCTCCCAGCAGGGACTATTTCTCCTAAGCAAGGCATAATTGCTATCGTGAACCATTGATACTTTTCATCCCCCGCTGTGGACGAGTATCCAGTCGTGTTCATCTACTAGTCTGTATGTCTCGTCAGTTTTGTAAGCATAAACATACATACATCATGCATTGTTGATTTTCATTCGCATTTATATTGCATCACTATCACTTTAGTCGGTCTTATCCCCTAGTGATAAAAGTCCTCTCAATCGAGTTGTCAGTTCTTTCCTTATCAGGAAGTGAACCATCTAAACGATCTCTCCTCCAGTTTATTTCTGGATTGAAGTTGGTCCTTTGACCACTTTGATAACTTGAACCTCTGAAAGACCAGAGAACTTTCGACAAACATCACTTTTTGCCAGTGAAGATGATATCTCCGCTTTCCCAGATTAAGGGAAATCTCCAGAGAAAGCCTCTTAATCAGAGATTCGACAATGCAGCAGTTTTTCTCCAAAAAAATCCGCTGACGAAAAGGTCATCAGCACCTCAAAATTGGATCACATCATATGGCATTTCTCCGGGAAGATCCCGAGAAAAGTATGATGTAATACCCCAAGCGGAAACAGTCTCTCAAGAAACTCGTTTTCCCCGATAGAGTCGACAAATGGTGTCTCCAACAGAGAAGTTTGCGCACCTCTACAACTCAGACGACTGGATTCCCCAGCAACTCTGACATCAAAAATTTTCTACCAAATGTCATCTCCCTAGGAAAATTCGGCGAGAAGTTTGAGGAAAATCGCTACGCATAGCGTCACTTGTCAAAAACGTTTATTGACAAAAGAAACTGAGACCAGTTCCTTGGTAGGAAACCAGGATTGAGGGGAAGTTTACATCAAAAACTTAGACCAGTTCCTTGGTTGAAGACCAGGATCGAGGGGAAGTTTACCTTTTCTAAGCATCATTGCTTAGCAAAAGAAGATGGATGCGCGAACTGCCATTCATAACCACCATCAAAATTTCGGGTATTCCGATATTTAATCCTTTTGCACCCCGAATGTCTGAATACCTTCGCCATTCACACCTTTGGGTCCAAGAAGATTAAATATGGGCATCTTTCATACCCCAAATTTTGACCACTAAGATTTCCCAACATTTTGCAAATCAACATCACAATATGGATGAACCATTATGCCTCATCAGTCTCCCCAAAGATGGGTGAGCATTCACTACAATAAAAAATTAGGGTTTCAAGCCCTCTTAGAGTTCTTAGACAAAAGATCAATCAAGGAATGACATGATCTTCAACTTGTCTAAACCTCTCAGACACCCACAATGGATCAAGAGGACTCCCACAACAAGAATCACGCACAATGTTGCAGCATTCCAGGTGGATTAAGGCTTAAGATCGACATATGGTATTGGTCGACCAGGGCCTCCATATGAAATTTTTCCTCTGGGCATGAGCCAATGCTTCAAAGCATAACCTATGATGCCCCAAGGGACATCATGAACCCAATCGTCAAGTCAATTTTACCTCAGGGGATGCATTCACTAAAAATCAGGAATTATGGTTTCTTGACCTAATTCACCCCTAAGTTGACTTTTGGGACAAATCATGAGCCAAGACCTCAAGAGATGGTTTGAGGGTATCTAACATACTAAATTGATTCATTTACAACAATGGATTAATCCAAGAAACTTGAGCAACAAGTTTCAATTTCATCTGAACCACAGTTAGGGTTTCGCGGGAAAAGTCAACTGTAGCTTTGACTTTTGACCAGGACATGCTCCCAAATTCTAGGACATGATTCAATACACCCTATAACACCTATGAAATCAATCCATCAAGGTTGATTTAGGTCAAGGACTTGATTTCATAGAGGATCGCACAGTTTGGAATTCATCTGACAAAAAGTCAAGTGTGCACAAAAGTCAACTTTGACTTTTTGAGATTTTTCACAAATATGGTTCTTTGACCTTAAAATGATGTTAATGTGTGATTTGAATCAACATTCATCAAGAAAAATCAAGAAAAGTGGGATAACTTGTAAAAGAGGTAACCATAAAAAACTTAGAAATTTTCTAAGTTATGGAACACAGTGGCTAGGGTACCAACTTTGGAGGATCATAACTCCTAAACTACAAGGCCATTTTTCCCCATTCAAAGCTGGATTTGTAGCCCTCATGGCCCTCTACAAAAGCTTCAACTACACCTCATTCCAATTCATCATGGATTTTGAGTTATGGAATGATCAAAATGGTTGAAAACATGAAATGCCACTTTTTCCAACACTTGTGAAATTTTCACTAAGTCAGAATTTGCCTTCACTTTTTTCCAAATGTAGGGGCATTTTTCACTTGGATCCAAAAAGTACCAAAACCAATTATGATCAAACAGTCGTTGTATCATATAAGGGCTTTCCAAAATGGCCAAGAACCCATCAAATTCCACTTGAGCCATGAGATATGACAATGCCAATATGCCTTGCTGCAAACTGTCATGGCAAGGCAGATTTTGGATTTTTGCTCGATTTGCCCAAATTTTGCAAAGGGCAAGCAACTCTATCCATCTGAACACCTCAAGGGGGGGCCAAGGAGGCAACAACTCTGATCCCAAGCCTCCCAAGTCTTTGGAACCAAAAATAGCATGCCTAACCTAGAAATGTCTAAAAGAGGGACAAGACTCCAATTTTGGATTCGAGCATTTAATGGATGCACCAAGGTGGCATGGACTAAGCCATTTCCAACTGAATTCAGTCAAGACTTATCCAAGACCAAGGGAACCAGCATCCTGTGCCCTAACCTCTAGTCAATGGCTAGAGGAGACTTGGATTCTCATTGGTCAACATTAGCCAAACCTCTGCTGCAGTTGCCATTCTCTATTGCAGCCAAAACAAACTTGCTCTACTATAAATAGAGCTCAATTGTGTTCTGTTTGAGTACACCAAAGCACTACAACATTTGCTTTCCTCAAAATCTCTTTCTCTAGGCAAAAATACCTTCTTTAGCAAGGTAACTCTGAGTTTTTAAGTTAGAGAGCAATTCCACCACAGCTCATGATCCAGACACATCCAATATGTCATATCTAAGCTGTCCAAACCCTCACAAGTGACCTGTAACACCAAAATCACAAAGTCACCTCTCAAAACCTCAAAATAGGCCTTTTGTGCATTTTTCAAGCCATGTCTTGATTCAGTCACTTTCCAAACCAGATAAAACCTTAAACACACTCCAAATATCATCCTTGAACTGTCCCAAATGGTTCCATACATCTGGAACACCATTTGAGAGAGTTGCTATTTTGGCCACTTTTGCCCCTTTTGCAAGAAAGAGCTCAAACTTGCTCCTGAGGTTTCCAGCTGATTCTAACCATCCTAAAAGCTTCTAAGAGATGATTTGAGGGTGTCCAAAGCATCAAATCATTTCTGGAATAAGTGGCTTGGCAGATTGCACAAAAGCTCCAAAAATAGGTAAGCATCACAACTTGGATTCTTTGAATCATGCTTTCTTTTGATGTCCACTGATCATGCATCTCTTATACATGTTATGTGTGTTGTGTTTGCACCAATTTATCATGTAATTCATGCTTGTACCAAGAGATGGCACATAAAATGCAAATCATGGCCTATATCAAAACCACTATCAGGTTTTTCAATAGGAGCATAATCTAAAAAAAACACCACCACCATTGGATTCCTTGTGAAATTCTAGGCAGGATAGACCTAAATTTTGTCCAAATCCATGGAGAAATGAGAAAGTTATGGCCTTCACGTTTTCAACCAAAATCTTGCCTTGCCTTGCCTTGGGCCAGGCCAAAAGCAAGCCAAGCCTTGTATATTTATGGTTGTGTTTCAATCAACGGATGTATCACCACCCCAGTGGTAAGACACGCGCCCTATACACAAGAGGTCTGGGGTTCGAATCCCCCTCGCCCCAGATCCTCTTTTTGCTATTTTCCACTTTTTTATTATTTTTCTTATTATTTTTAATGATTTGAAAAATTAATAACTCCCTCAATTTTAATTATTTTTTATTGGATCTTTTTGCAAAAAATCACAAAAATTTTGAAATATTTTATTTCACAAAAAAATTAAGTTTATATTATTTATTTAATATAATTAGTATTTTTGTGAATAATTTCCTTTTAATTGTTTTTTAAACATTTAAAAGTGAATATCTACTTTGAAAATCCAAACCAAATGAGTTTTAATTCATCTTGTGATTAAAACGTCATTTTTCAAACCTTAAACAAAAATCACAAGTGGTTTATTCAAACTTATTTGGTATTTTTATCATTTTTATTTGATTTTCTTTAAATATTTACTTTTAAAAGAAAACAAATTTAGGGTTTCCTTGATTTTCACTCAAACAAAAACTCTTTGGGCCTCTAGTAGAGTGTAAAACCCAACCCTTTTTGAAAAACAAAATGATTTAGGCCTCAGTGTATTGTATAAGTCCTGATACCATCAAAAAGTTCGGCGCGATCGTCACCTTTTTTAACAGAAACCCTGGGCCTCTATTAGAGTGTAAGACCCATCCCCTTTGTAAATACATAACCTCTTTGGGCCTCAGTCATTGTATAAGACCCACTGTATTTAAAAAAAAACAACTGGCGCGATCGTCGCCTTTTTAACAATAAGAAAACCTTGGGCCTCTCCTTGAGCTGTAAGCCCCATCACTTGTACAAAAATCAATCATTGGGCCTCTAATAGAGTGTAATACCCAATCCCCTTTTAACCAAAACAATTTTGGGCCTCAGACATTTTACAAGTCCTTCTGCGTTAAAAGAAAATCTCGGCGCGATCGCCATTTCAAAACAAAACCTTGGGCCTCTCCTTGAGCTGTAAGCCCCACCACTTGTATAAAAATAAACCTTTGGGCCTCTTGAGAGAGTGTAAGACCCATCCCTTTGTACAGAAAACCTTTTTGGACCTCAGTCACTTGTATAAGTCCCTCTGTACAAATTTAAAAGAACGGTGCAATTATCGTTAAACTTTGGGCCTCTCCTTGAGCTGTAAGCCCCAACAATCTTTTCAAAGCACTTTCTCCTTTGATTTTGAATATAATATTGTTATCAAAGCTTTATTTGTTGAACAACTAACCAAACAGCATGGAAGCTCTACAACCGAGTAAGTGTTTACCCGCTTTCTTTATCCGTTTTCATATATATATAACTGTATTGTGGGGCTGCTCACTATAAGTCCTCTTTCACAAACTTTTATATACCAGTCAAATATTCACTGTGTAATACTAGTATAGTTATTTAAAGTTTTCCACGGCAACTACGTCTAGCACTAGGTAAAGCCCTGTTGGTCACTCTTAAATACAAACAAAACTAGATCCCCATAGGATTACCAAACACAGTCTTCCCTCCTCTTGGGGTTAAACAATATGGAGACGTGAAAGGCAGATTCTCTGTGAACCCTTTCTCAGACTGTCACCCTTAGAAATTGTCAAAGAAACTCTAACTCCCCATAGATGATCTTTTCTCCGTGAATGGCATCTCTTGAGTTTCTTCCAAATTCTCGAACTTTCCTGGCTTGATCTATTCTCGATGAATGGCATGTCTTGAACTTCTCGGGGTTTGAGGACCCACATGCTTCTTAAAAGCATCCCCGCCTCCTCTTGGGCGTTGTACAAGGACCCTTCGGCTTCTTAAAAGCTCTCATGCCTTCTCTTGGGCTTAGTACAAGGACCCAGAGACCTCTACAGGTATAGGAACAGAACCTAGTCATCAATTTGCTTGAGTTGTCTTTCTGAGTCAAGTATCAGACCTGTTAATGGGTTGACCTTCATCCCTTAACATATCAGCCTTCTCTTGGGCATTATACAAAGATTATTCACTACCTGAGAATCGATTTCTCAAAACACCCGTAGACTTGGACAGTCTCAATACCCTTTGGATTTCCCATTTCCTTAAAGAACAGGAAATATCCCTGGTCCTCTGATCAATCCCAAGGTACAACATTACCCATATAAGAACTGATTTTCTATTTTATCCAACATACTGGACCTGTCACTAAACTGAAACAGTCACCAGCACAATAGCCTCCTCTTGGACTTTGTACAATGATTCTCCCCAAGGGAGCTAACCTTTTCAGACTCTCTTGTTGGGTCACTTCCCTTTTAAGCCTCCATCTCAGGCTTCGTACGAGATACCAAAACACTCTCTTGTTGAGTATAAAAGACTCTCTTGTTGAGTCAATCACATTTTAGCCTCCGTCTTGGGCTTCGTACATGATACATACTAAAACACTCTCTTGTTGAGTATAAAGGACTCTCTGGTTGAGTCACACCTTTTAGCCTCCATCTCGGGCTTCGTACGAGATACTAAATCACTCTCTTGTTGAGTATAAAAGACTCTCTTGTTGAGTCAATCTCCCAATAGCCTCCATCTCGGGCTTCATACGAGTTACTAAATCACTCTCTTGTTGAGTATAAAAGACTCTCTTGTTGAGTCAATCCCTTTTAGCCTCCGTCTTGGGCTTCCTACAAGACACGTGCAAAAAGACTCTCTTATTGAGTCAATCCCTTTTAGCCTCTCTCTCTTGGGCTTCGTACAAGACACATAAAATCACCCTCTTGTTGGGTCAATAGTCTTCTCTTAGGCTTTGTATAAAGAAAACCCCGGTTGAGTTAATTAACCTTTTTAGCATCAAAGTTGTGCCTTGTTCATAGCATACAAACATCAACAACTCCCCTTTAGAGATGACAAATTCTCTCTAAATTCAAAACCCTTTAGCTTCATATCTTGGGCTTCGAACAAGATACAAATAGACCCTTCAGCTTCACATCTTGGGCTTTGAACAAGATACAAACCACCTTTAGTTCACGTCTTGGGCTTTGAACAAGACACCAAAAACAACCTTTTTCCTCCCATAGAATAGGAGGAACTACGATCGCTCTGATTTCCCTGTTTTGTCAAACGGGAATACGTAGGCATAAGATTGGAAAAATCTTAGCGAGCACACTAATCAAAAACCCAAAATCCCATACCTTCACACATCAATCGAAAAGCATCAGTCCTAACATCCTACCAATAGCATAATTTCGTCATACTGTGTTCTTAGCAAAATAAGCAGAGAGAGGCCCACAATCTAAACTGCATCTGTAAACTAACAGTTTTGACTGTTTAACCTTAGTATGCAAGAAGGTTTAATTGGAGACATCTATTTCCCTTCCTTCATCAGCTTCAATAGGATAAAAAATGAATCGACCTGTAGTACCCCAGAGAGACAGTGCTTAAGAACCACGTCCAAAATCGCTCGCTACAGAAAGCCCTCATATGATACAAAACATGTGTGATCATAGTTTATTTTGAAACTATTTGGATCTCATTGGAAAATCATCATGAACATTGATGTTCAAGGCTGATAACTTAGGCAGATTTTCACTAAGTGTTATTTTCATGTTTTTCTCATTTTGATCACTCCATAACTTAAAATCCATAAAGAATTGGAGTTGGAGGTAGTTGAAGCTTTTGTAGAGTGTAGCAAGACCTACAAATCCAGCTTTGGATCACCCAAAATGGTTGATTGAATCTCAAGTTATGATCCTTGGAAGTTGGTACCAAAATTACTTTTGTTCCATAACTTAGAAAAATTTTGGGTTCTCAAGGTTGTCCCTTTTGCAAGAAACCTCACTTTTCTTGATTTTTCTTGATGGATGATGATCAATACCATACATTAACATTATTTTTGACTTAGGGGAACCATATTTGTGAAAAATTCCAAAAAGTCAAACTTGATTTTGTGCACAGTTGACTTTTTATCGGATGAAATCCAAATTGTGCGATCCTTTGTGAAATCAAGTCCTTGACCTAAATCAAACCTAATGGATGGATTCCATAGGTGTTATAGGGTATATTGAATCATTTCCCAAGGTTTGGAAGCATGTCATGGCCAAAAGTCAAAGGCATGGTTGACTTTTTCCTCAAAACCCTAGTTGTGGTCCAGATGAAAATTAAACTTGTGAATCAAACTTCTTGAATCAATCCATTGTTGTAAATGGATCAATATGGTGTATTTGAGACCCTAAAATCAGGTCTTGAGGTCTTGGCTCAGGTTTTGTCCCAAAAGTCAACTTAGGGGTGAATTAGGTCAAGAAACCCTAATTCCTGATTTTTGGTAAATGCATCCCCTAAGGTTAAATTGACTTGATGATTGGGTCCATGAGGTCCCTTGGAGTATCTTGGGTTGTGCTTTGAAACCTTGGCTCATGTTCAGATGAAAATTTTCATCTGGAGGCCTCAGTCGACCAAAACCCTAATTTGGTGACACTGGCGATCTTGAGGCTCGATCCACTTGGGATGTTGTAACTTTGTGCTTGATTATTGATGTATGAGTCCTCTTGATCCTTTATAGGTGCTTGAGAGGTTATACAAGTTAAAGATCATGTCATTTCTTGATTGATCCTTTGTCTAAGTGCTCTGAGAGGGTTTAAAATCCTAATTCTTGATTGTGGTGAATGCTCAACCATCTTTGAGGAGATTGATGAGGCATGGAGGTACATCCATATTGTGATGATGTCTTGCACAATAATGGGAAATCTTGGTGGTCAAAATTTGGGGTATGACAGCGGGTTTATTCTTTTCTTTTTCCTTTTATCCCTAATTTTTGCCCGAACCTTTTTTGTTTATGGTTCGCCGAGAATTCTTAAAGATGGAACGTACCCATTCGGCTTCATCAAGCTTTACATATGCCAGAATTCTTAAAGATGGAATCTCAACCTCTAATGGTAATACTGCTTCCATACCATACACCAGTGAGATAGGAGTTTCCCCGGTCGATGTACGCACCGAAGTACGATAATCATGTAGAGCAAAAGGAAACATCTCATGCCAGTCCTTATACGTTACTACCATTTTCTACACAATCTTCTTGATGTTCTTATTTGTTGTTTCCACAGCATCATTCATCTTCGGACGATATGGAGAAGAATTGTGATGTTTAATTTTAAAGCTCTAGCATAGCTCCTTCATCATCTTGTTATTTAAATTTGAATCACTATCAGTAATGATTCTCTCCGGGACCCCATAACGACAGATGATGTCCTTCTTTATAAATTGGGCTATCACTTGTCTGGTGACGTTAGCAAATGAGGCTACTTCTACCCATTTCGTGAAATAATCAATGGCAACCAAGATGAAACGATGCCCATTGGAAGCAGTCGGCTCAATCTTTCCAATCATGTCAATGCCCCACATGGCAAAGGGCCAAGGGGATGTCAATACATTCATGGGAGTAGGCGGTACATGCACCTTATCAGCATAAATCTGACATTTATGGCACTTCTTGTCGTATTTAAAACAATTGGACTCCATAGTCATCCAGTAATACCCTGCCCTCAATAGTTTTCTAGCCATAGCATGCCCATTGGCATGAGTACCAAAAGAACCCTCGTGAACCTCTTCCATCAACAGGCCTGCCTCGTGTTCATCAACAAAACATAACAAGACCATGTCGAAGTTCTTCTTGTATAGCACATTGTCGTCATTCAGAAAGAAGTTGCCTGCTAACCTCCTCAGAGTTTTCTTATCCTTGGTAGACGCCCCAGCTGGGTACTCTTGATTCTTAAGAAAACACTTGATGTCGTGATACCAAGGCTTACCATCTGATACTTCTTCGACCGCAAACACAAAATCCGGTCTATCAAGACGCATAATTCTGATTGACGGAGCTTTATTCCACCGATTCACCTTGTACATGGAAGCCAACGTTGTCAACACGTCGACCATCTGATTCTCAGCCCAGGGTATATGATGAAAGTCCACCCTATCAAAGAATGGTAACAATCTTCTAGCATAGTTTTTATAAGGCACCAAATTTTCCTGATGTGTCTCCCATTCTCCTTTGATCTGATTAATCACCAACGTAGAATCACCATGCACATCGAGGTTCTTGATTCTCAAATCAATAGATTCTTCCAACCCCATGATGCGTGCTTCATACTCTGCCTTGTTATTGGTGCATATGAACGCTAATCGGGCTGTGAAAGGTATATAGAACACCTTGGAGTTAAATTAATGGGCCCATCAAAGACTAAGCTCCACTGAGATCCAACTTCAGGTCCTTCATCAGGCAAAGGCTCATCACAGTTTTCATCTTCAGAAACATGATATGTTCATCCGAAAATTCAAACTTCATCGGTTGATAATCCTCGATCGGTTGTTGAGCAAGATATTCTGACTGAACACTTCCCTTAATGGCCTTATGGGAAACAAACTGAATATCGTATTCTATCAAAACCATCTGCCAACAAGCTATTCTCCCAGAAAGTGCTTGCTTCTCAAACACATACTTAATCGGATCCATCTTTGAAATCAAAAGGGTTGTGTGGCTTAACATATACTACCTCAAACGCTTAGCTGCCCAAGCGAGTGCACAACATGTTTTTTCCAGCATAGAGTACCTCGACTCACAATCAGTGAACTTTTTGCTCAGGTAGTAGATAGCATGTTCTTTCCTACCCGACTCGTCCTGTTGACCGAGCACACACCCCATTGAATTCTCAAGAACCGTAAGATACATAATCAATGGTCTTCCTGGCACTAGCGACATGGGGATCAGAGGTTCCTGCAAATATTCTTTTATTTTATCAAATGCCTTTTGACAATTTTCATTCCACCTGAACTCTTGATCTTTTCTCAGTAATTTGAATATTGGTTCACACATGGCTGTAAGATGAGAGATGAATCTAGCAATGTAGTTCAATCTCCCTAAGAAACCACAAACCTCTTTTTCCGTTCTCTGTTCAGGAATTTCTTGTATGGCTTTTACTTTAGCAGGATCTACCTCGATACCCCTTTTGCTAACAATAAATCCCAGCAACTTACCAGATCTCACACCGAAGGTGCACTTGTTCGGATTCAACCTTAATCTGAACTTCCTCAACCTTTCAAACAGCTTCTGTAAATTCACCAGATGTTCTTCCTCCGTTTATGACTTCACGATCATGTCATCAACATAGACTTCAATCTCTTTGTGAATCATATCATGAAAGAGAGTCACCATTGTAACACTCTTTTCTACCCCACAATTAATCATGGCAAATACACAATTTATCAGAGTAAAAACCACCTCAGAAGGGTGCACATTTCTCAATAAACTCAAAATAAAACATTTGCTCCGTAAACAACGGGCTTTTCCTCAAAATAAATCAAAAGCCATCAAATAGCAGCGGAACCACCATAACCACAAATAATCCAAAATTAAAAAGGTTTTCAAATAGAAACCACAATAATCAAATAACAACAAAAATAACAACTCAACAATGGTTCGACTCAACGACCCAACCCGATGTTACAATATCAGAGCAAGACCCTCTACATCGATTAAAAGCATTTAAACTTCAAAAGTCCTCAAAGGTATCAACAGCTAAGCATGATCACCTGAATGTTACCCACGTGGAGGCAACATTCAAACAGGCAGGATGAGTAATCACAATTCACTATAATCAATATAAAAACAGGATATGCATAAAATGACGTCATCATCATATACAACATCTTCAAGGTTATCACAAGGAAAACATCAAATCACAACATCATAAAATACATCAATGCCAAACAAATGCAATGCACAACAAGACTCATGCATGTGGTACCAATCGTCATAGTCGATGGACACTAGGCCATCACCCTCCAAAGATCCCCGTCATTAGGATCGGTTCCACACAAGAACCGGAGCACGTCAAATTTTACCACAAATTCACACAATGGGATTGAAGTTTAACATCATCACTGAAATGCTATGAATGCATGATACACAACATCATTAATCATCATCATCAAAAAAATCATTTATATGCATCATCATTCCTCAGTTCTCATATTAATCATGTCATTATATATTCGTCAAACATCACAAAACATCATCTCATATTCATCAGTAACATCATGGTAAATCATCAGAAAAATCTCAGCACCAAAACATCAAGACAACACAGAATCATAAAACAAAATTTCGCGAACAGCAGGCGTTCGCTACTGAGTTCGCCGTGCGAACCTGTTAGCTTTGTGAGATGCCAGCGAATCCCAAAATACCATAAAAAACCAGAGGGTTTCCAATTTGTATCTCGCTCGCCACCCTCATTCACTTTGCGAATCCACTCGCTGGGACGTTCGCTTTGCGAATTAAATGTCACACTTTAGAATTCATTCCAATATCATCAAACAAATTATCGCGCATTCGCTAAGCTGCTCGCTTTGCGAGTCTGGGGCGAGTGTTCGCCTTGCGAAGGAAACATTCGCTTTGCAAACCTGCAATTTCAGGAAATCGCTGCTACACATCAGTAGCCTATCAGACCCAAAAGCTCATACGATTTCAACCCCCATTACCCCAAAAACATCCCTACAACATTCCTAAGGCATTATGGTAATCAAAGGCCTAAAGCCTACGACTATTAGGCCGATTCATTACACTATTCGAAACCTCAAATCACCTAAACCTTCACAAACTCTCAAGATTCTCATAAACCATATAATGCCCTTTCACCACAAGGTCGAAACAACATTGACAGGAAAAATCACCCTCAAGGTCTATTTTATCTGATTCAATTCAACCCTTAATAATCGATTCACAAAATACCCTCAAATCATCAGTTTACTCATAAATCCCATAAACCCACTTAAACCTCAAAATCCACTTTAAATACATCGAATTCCTATATTGAAAACAATGAAAGGCAATACTCCCCATACCTTAGATTGTCGATTTCGAAGCTTTCTCTATTGAGTCTTTGGAAACCTTCTCGAATCCTCGCCTTTTCCTTTTTCCTTAGAGCTCTCACTTCTTTCCTTTTTTTTCACGGTCTAACAAAATGAATCTTATTCTCAAATTCTCCTTTTTTGTTAAAACTAACCCTTGGGCTTCTAAAATGGGCTTTCTCCATATTACCCTCACTAACTCCTACTCAAAAGTCCATCTTACCCTTAATTCCTCTAATATTATTTAAAATAAATAATAATACAATATATTCCATGATATATATTATTATTTTATTAAATAACTAAAACTCCACAAAATTACCAACATCAACAAAAACCACCAAAATTCACAAAAATACACGAATATTATATTTAAATAAATTAAATAAATATTCTTACGAAATTTGGGATGTTACAACCATCGCCCACTGATAGGTTGCCCCAGCATTCTTCAATCTAAACGGCATTACCTTGTAGCAAAATGTTCCCCACGGTGTTATGAATGTCGTCTTCTCCGTGTCTTCTGGGGCCATTTTGATTTGGTTATACCTAGAGAAGCCATCCATGAAGGAAAATACGGAATACTGAGCGGTGTTGTCCACTAACACGTCAATGTGGGAAAGCGGGAAATCATCTTTTGGGCTTGCTCTGTTCAAGTCTCGATAATCAACACACATCCTGACCTTTCTATCCTTTTTCGGTACAGGAACGATATTGGCAACCCACGGAGGATAATTCGTTACAACAAGAAAACCAGCGTCTAATTTTTTCTGAACCTCTTCTTTGATTTTGACAGCCATGTCCGGTTTTGTTCTCCTCAATTTCTACTTAACCGGAGTACAACCCTCTTTAAGCGGCAACCGGTGTGTAACAATATCCGTCTCAAGTCTGGGCATGTCTTGGTAAGACCAGGCGAAGATATCCACATACACTCGAAGCATTTTAACCAACCTACCCTTAACATTGTCCTCCAAGGCGACCCCAATTCTTACCTCCTTTCTCACGTCCTCGGTGCCCAGATTAACAGTTTCAATGTCCTCCTGATGAGGTAAAATAATCTGTTCCTCCTGTTTTAGTAGTCTGGCTAATTCTTCAGGCAAGTCACAATCTTCGTCAGCCTCTTCTTCCGCCTGTTAAATAGGATTGTCGAAGTCATATCGAGCCATAGCTGAATCATTATCGATAGAATCTGAACAGATAAACCTGCATGATAGATGTTTTATGTTTATTATGAATGCAACAAACAAAAACACGTTGCCATTGTACTTTGAATAAATACAAAAATTTAAAATAGAAAAACAAGGATCAAAACATTTGAATGCGAAAAACGTCCTTTATTAATGATGAAATTGAAAGCAAAACATCCTGGTCCTACAGAAAAGAATCACTACGTCTTGGGCAGAACGTAGGACTTAACATATGCAGAAAACAATAACAATTACTCTTTGCTGGTAACTTGGACGATTTCCTCAGAAGACCAATTGCACAAATTCTGACCAGGAATACAAGGATAGATCCACTAATCCATATCACAGTCATTGTCTCCTTCATCATCCCCAATAACGTTGACTCTGTTGAAGAAAACTCCAGCACTTGTAAATTGAATCGGACCACTGTACCTTGGAGGCTCTTGAGACCGTTTGGGTGGCTTGTATCCTTCTTCATCTGCACGTCTATCACGTGACCCTATTTCTGGGAATTTCCAGCTTCTACTACTGCACGTGCATCCTTGAATGAAGACATTGAAACTTCAGGCTCATTAACCTCCACCAGAGGCTCCTTAGGAATCTGGACAGCCTCAAAAGCTTTACATAAAGTTTCATGTATCTCTCATTCCACTTCTACATACTTGAATGTTAACAAGTGGCTCGCCATTATATCCTCTTCGCCGCAAACTGTAACCACATGACCTTCCACCATATACTTCAACTTTTGGTGCAATGTTGACGTCACTGCCCCAGCGCCGTGGATCCGAGGGCGACCCAACAAGCAACTATATGCTGGTTGGATATCCATGATGTAGAACGTAGTGTTAAAACTTCTAGGCCAACCTTAATGGGTAACAAAATCTCCCCAAACACGGACTTCTTCGACCCATCAAAGGCTCGCACCACCAAATCACTTGGCGTGGAGATCAAACCTCGTGTATCCAGCTTCATTAGGGATTTCTTTGGCAACATGTTCAATGAAGACCCTGTATCGACCAACAAGTGGGACATCAAAGAACCTCTGCATGCCAAAGAAATATGCAAAGCATTGTAGTGGTTCCTCCCTGCCAGAGTAAAATCTAAATCTGTGAAGCCCAAACCATTTCCGGCGTTTACATGCGCTACAACCCCTTTCAACTGATTTACGGAAATCTCTTGCGGCACATAAGCGGCATTCAAAATCCTCAATAAAGCATTTTTGTGTGATTCTGAGCACAACAATAGCGACAGAATGGAGATCTTCGACGACATTTGATTGAGGTGGTCTACGATCTTGTAATCACTCTTTCTTATCAATCTCATGAATTCTTCTACATCTTCAGAAAAAGAGTTGCCAACCTGCTTTGATACCGAATCATTCACAACTGGTCTTTGTACAGAATCATCAACTACTTACTTTCCCTTGTCCTGCCTTGAACTACCCACTTGGTCATTAGATGGAGAAAAAAACCTACCACTCCTTGTGATAGCTCCAGCCTCAACAGTATTTTCAATTCCTGAACCCACAACGGACAACCCTACCAGCTTCTGCTTTTTCCCGTTACATAACACCTCGGCCCCGTAATTCCACGGAACGGCCTTGGTACTCACATAAGGTACTGGTCTTGGGACAGTGATGATAACTGGCGCTGGTCTCTCTGGTGGTGATACATTAATTGTTTTGTATGGAATAGATATTGTGGCAATGTCATCCCCCTCATCAACAACTTTCCTTTGATTGTTAACCCGATTGAATTACAACTGCCCATCATTGATCAACTTCTGGATACCTGACTTTAGCAAAGCACAACCCTCAAATTGTAGCAAACACTCTGGACAACCATCTGCGCACCTGAGAAATAATACCCCTTTCAACAGTCTTTCTTTAACCACCGACAAAGGAGTTCTCAGCTCATTCACATCAACTATCAGATCTAAAGGTTCCCCATCTTCAATGGCATTGGCCCTTTCCCCACCGTGATTGGGCATCGGGTTTTGGATTACATTCAGAGTATCATTGGTGAATTTAATGACTTTAGAATCAAGCAAATCTTGGACCTTGTGCTTGAATGCCTTACAATTGTCAATATGATGCCCCGGCGCTCCAGAATGGAACTCGCAATGGGCATTGGCATCATAATCGGGTGGAAGATTGTCGGTAAGAGGAGCCAAAGTCCTCTTCTGAACCAAATGTAAATGTAACAGATGTTGCAATAATTGAGAGTAAGGCATAGGCAGTGCCTCAAAATGCCCGTTCTGCTTAGACATGTCTTGATATCTGCGCAGACCGGAGTTTTTTTGTTGTGGTGGGGCCAAAATAGCCACTGTAGCAACCTGTTGGGTATAACTCTGATAAGCTTTTCCCTTACCACGATAAGATGAAACAGAACTTGCATCCCCTTATTTCCTCTTAGAATTCCCAGCGTATGGTTTTTTACCTCCTCCAGATGAGGATCCATCGTTGGTCAGTATCTTTCTAGACTTAATTCCGCTCTCCACTCTTTCACCAGCTAGAACCAAATCAGAAAATCCCATTGATAGACAACCTACCAACCTCTCATAGTAAGGCCCTTGAAGAGTAGCCATGAACATATCAATCAATTCCCTATCCACCATAGGAGGTTGAACCCTAGCAGCTAACTCACACCACCTCTGGGTGTATTCTTTGAAGCTTTCGTTGTTCTTTTGTGAAAGGCTCTGTAATTGCATACGATTGGGAGCCCTATATGTGTTATACTAATAGTGTCTAACAAATGCCTCAGCCAATTCACGCCAACTGCAGATACGACCTCTTTCAAGTTGCATGTACCATTCCAGGGATGCCCCAGCCAGGCTATCTTGGAAGAAATACATTAACAGCTTCTTGTCATCCGAGTAGGCAGACATCTTCATGTAATAGGCCCTAACGTGAGTCTTAGGGCATGTAACTCCAGTATATTTGTCGAAGATAGGCACCTTGAACTTATGAGGGACCTTCACACCAGGAACCAATCCCAAATCATCCATATCCAGACCCAACGAGTTCTGACTCTCGTAATTCCTCATCCTTTCCTCAATCATTTTGAACTTTTTGCCAGCATCAGACGGGTGGCCAGCATCCCCACCTTGCATAGAAAAAACATCATCTTGCTGATCTTCCATCCAGTGATGGCCCCCATCGCGATGCACTGCACACACACACTATTACCACCTCCACCCATTGCAGGGATCTCCACAGCTGCTCCTCCGCCCGAAGGAATAACAACATTAGGAGTAGGAATACCTCCGTCCGGAGGAACAACATGAACACCATCACCACCTCCACCCGGAAGAACAACATGAGTCGGAATACCTCCATGAACAATTCCTTCTTCATCAAGTTGTGCTACCAAGGTCTGAACAAGAGTCCTCAGCTGCTCTTGGCCTTGGGCTACATTCTGCATCATGTCCATGAACTGGTTCATGCAATTGCGGAATTCCTGGAGCTCAGCTTGAACTTGATCCATAACTCTTTGTTGATTGTTGCGAGTCGCGTAGCAGTGAGTGCGAGATTCAGCAATCCTGCTACAAAACATCAAGAAGAGATAAGGAACCAAAACAGAAACACTTGTTATGCACATGAGTATGAAAATGCAAATGCAAATGACATGTTTGAGTATTTATAGGGCGATCCACCCCTTGATTCCAGTTTAATAATAAGCAACAAGACGAAACGGAATACCAACAATATCTGCTCATATATTAGAAAGCCGAAGAATAATCATCTGTCAATACATACAGCCCAAAATAAAGAAATATGTCTGAATACAAAAATCAGGGACCCTAACCAACAAGCCTGGCCGTGATCAAATACAACAGAAAATAAAAACTAAGGCATATAATCAAATTCTACCATGGTCAGCCTTTTCCAATTTTCTCGCTCCTCACACCAAGCTTGCACCTCTTTGAAGAGCTTTCTTGTATCGGGATATTTCGGCCTCTCGATCAATTCCTAAATAAGAGTATCTCAATTCTGCGTGACTTCTTCCAAGTACTGATAGTGCGTCTCCCAAGCATCATCACCAAAAACATCCTCCAGCTTAGGATCTTCACCTCTTAGCTTCTTCACATTGGCTTGAATCTTAAGCTCTTATATGGATGATAATGCTTCATTAATTTGATCTTCAATTATTCGCCTCTGAAAAATCTCTGTTCGGACTTCTTCCTCTTTCTTTCTAAGTTTTATCTTCAACCTCTCGATCTGATCTAGAAACTCGTCTTCCTTTTGCTTGTGAGCAGTCATTGCATTGTCTCGATGATCATCGAATTTTTGAATTCTAACCAAGGCTCTAGTCAGCTCTTCCTTCTTGGACTGAAGCACACTATAAGCACTTCTCAAACTTAGCACACTATAAGCTCTTCAACTAACTCTTTCTCCTTCTTGGCCAGAAGTTCTGTCTTCACCCTAGCATTGTAGATAGCTTCTCTTCGATCATGCTCCAACCGACTAATCTCTCTCTTCAATTTGTTATTTTCTTTACGCAGCTCTTCTTTCTCAACCCACAGCTTGTTATATTTTTTAATCTCAATTGCAGTGGGTTGTTCAATCATCAGGGGGTACGAAGGTGGCTCTATGGAGAATGGCAGAAGATTCTCCTCTACTATCTTCTGTATCCACTCTTCATATGGAGGAAAGGTTCTGTAGTTGCTCTTCCCAAAAGAAGCTTTCCCTTTCTTATGAACATTTTCCCAAGCATCTCTCTTCAGCAAATCTGGGTTAGCTTCCCCACTGAAAAATAGGGATTCCCGAACATCCTCCTCTTTTGGTGGTTCTCTCAAGGTGTACCCAAATTTCTTGATAGCAAGAATAGGGTTGTAATTGATTCCCACTTTTCTTCCTATCAGAGGCACATTCGGGAAATTTACACAACTGACGATGATCTCTTTGCCCAACAAATTGCGGTTGACCCATACCAGATTATCTGCTCCTAGACCCATCAGCCTTTTAGACCATTCTAACGTCCCTCGAGTTTCCACAAATGCCCTAGACTGAGGAAGACGATTAGCAAACCATTTGTAGAAAATTGGTGCATAGCAAGAGATGGGCCATCCTCTCCTCTTTTCATTCTTATAATGCAACGAGTGGTACAAATCCCCAAGCAAGGTAGGTACCGTATTTTTCATGATGAATATCCCGACGGCGAGCATATACACGAAACCTACTACATTTGGGAATAAGACGATCCCATAAACACACAGGGCCAAGATTGCATTGAAGACTGTCCAGCTCCTAGCCTTAGCATATATACTAGCTTGACTAACTAGGAAATTCATATGAAACCCTTTACAATCTCTTTTACTAGCGACATTACTTTCCAAAAGAGACTGATCCAAGTGCAGAGCAGCAACGACCTTTTCTAGATTAGGAACTTCCTCAGAATAAAAGAAAGACGCTTCCTCCTTGATAGAAACACCCAATATAAGAGCGGACTCCTCCAATGTCTGAACCAGAATATAATCAGGAAATAAGAAACAGCGCAGTGGAGGGTCAAAGAATTACACTAGAGTGTGTAGAGCCCTAAACTCATAATCAGTGATGTTGTGGACAAAATTCAGAATCTTCCCATAATCTTTCCTGAAGTCTGCTAAAACACCGGGATCTGCCAAAGCTATCAATTTGAGAACAGAATCCAAAGTAGGTTTCGGGAACTTGTACACTATGATATTCTTCTTCTTTTCAGTACTCATCTCTGACAATCTTCAAAAACCGGAATCAAGGATAAGATGCAAACCCTGAAAATAAACAAACATGTTAAAATGCAAAAATGATGATGCAAATGCATACATGGGATCAAGGTATCCATAAAGCTCTGCATTGCTACTGTACTATTAACTGAATAAGACCCGGATTCCACTCTTACTATAATACCAGAAATCCAGAATAACTGACCAATCAGAATACCAGGATACCGGGATGATAAGTCCACACTGATAAGAAAACCAAAAAACTGGGTAGAATGAAGGTCAAAGTTACCTGTAAATCTGTAAACACCCATCCTCTCTCACATGTGGGTTCTAAAACTGAGGATCCTCAGCGTCACAGAGTCTCAGGTCGAGAAACGATGATATGGTCACTATTTCTGGTTTGGCATCATCATCAACCGAGGAGGCCTCAACTGATTCCCCTCAAAAAGGTCATCCTATAGCAAGTTCTCAGCCTCGGGTCCTCGGATCAAGAAGCATAATGGGTTTTCCATTTCTGGTCTACCATTATTACCTCTTGGGAAGAGTGCCTCAACTGAGTTCTCGGGAATGGTCGCTAGAGTCGACAGCTCTCTAGGTTACATTCTATCGTCTGCCCCAATACGCAGGATAGAACATCAAGAAAGAAAACCTTGTCTGGATGTGGAATTTTCGTGTATACTAAGTCTGGCCAGATGCCACACAAGTCACACTACTTTCCACTCTAATCCTAGGTGTATACTTAAGCCTGGGTATTGAGCTTATCTCTCATGGAACCAACCCACCCAACAGCACAACAACAGCAGAGCAATAAGATAACAATAATCAAATGCGATAAATGCGGTAAAAACAGTAAAGCACAACAAATAATGCACAAAAATAAACACTCAAAGAAAAGAACAGACAAGCGCTAGGATTGACTCGCATAGGGAACCAGAGTCCCCAGCAGAGTCGCCAGCTGTCGCAACTACGAATAACAACCGGCGGAAACAGAACAGAAGAGTCGCCACCGAACGTTATTTATCCCGACGAAGGGAAAGTAAACGATCGAAGAAAACCTAAAAGAAGGGAAAGACATGGTCATCGCAACCATAGTCTGGGCTCGGGAGTCGGTTACGCGAGGGGAAGGTATTAGCACCCCCTCGCGTCTATCGTACTTGATGGGATCCATGCTTGTCGTCTAATCAAAGGGTGAGTTATCTAAAGCCTATTGCCAAACAGAAACGAGAAGGGAAAATACAAAAACAAACTCGCAAGGATTATCGCAATCCTATGCCTACGTATCTTCGTGGACGAACGAAGAATCAGAGTTGACGTAGTTCGACGGTGTCACACCCTCATTTTCACCCTAACCATTAACCTTGCATACCATATCATTTCCATAATTTGCATCTCCATTAGTCATAACTCATATCATACGACATGGGATCAAAGCATGCTCCTGAGATGTGAATTTTGCTTGTTCAGAGGTGATTTATCTGGCTATTGCACTCGAATTGAAGCAAAGAGTTGAGCTCACAACATCATGAGTATCTTTCTATCAGAGTTCATTGATAAGTGTTTTATTCATGATAAAATAGCACATAAAATAGGGCATTTATCTTACTTGAATGACAAGATTCTAACATAAACACCTCAACCAATGAATGAAATTAATATGGTGCAAAGTCTTCTTGGTTTGGTTGACAGTTGTGCAGGAAAAGGCTAAAGAATGCATCAAAGAAAGAACAAAGAAAAATCATGCCCTGCAACTTTCTTATCGCGACCAAAGATTCTCTACGCGGAGCTTCACTATGCGAAGGAAAGCGACAGAAGGCGAGCCAGGCAAAGCAAAACAGAATCAAATCTAGTAGACTTCGCTTGAAGTTCGCGATGTGATAGAAAGCGACCGAAAGCGATGGACAGCGATAGGCAGCGATGCAAGACACAACCAAACCAGCCTTGAAGCAAAGGAAAGCAATAGGAAGCGGAAGTTCGCGACGCGAACTTTTCTTCGCATAGCAAAATAAGGCAGCTTCACAAAAGGCGGTTTGAAGAGTTCAAAACTTATTGAAGAATAAAAAGGAGTTCGCATAGCGAACATACTTTCGCATAGCGAAGTCAAACGGCCAAAACTTCTATAAAAGGAGATCAAACTCAGTTCAAATGGCATTCAGTCTTGATAGCTTGTAATTTTACTAGTTTAGAACACTTTGTAATAGGAATAGAAGTAAGGTTTAGAGAAGAAGAAGCTGGATTCACATCAAGAGTCGGGAAATCGTCGTTGATGTCGGTTCAACTCCATTCTTCCATTGTGCTTCAAGCTACCATGAGTAGCTAAATCCCTCTCTTGTTGGGAATGGTTGTAGTTCACCGAAACAATATGTATTTTCATTAATCATGGCGTTATACGCATTTTATTTATGAATCAATATTGATGTTATCTTCATTTTATCGTTTACTTCATGGATTGAATCGATATTGACAAATATGATTCAACTCTAGATCAAAGATAACATCTATTAAATCCTAAATGCTAGACATAGATTTAGGTTTAATATTCACAAAAAGTGTCGAATCTTAATGCTACCGTATTGTTTAATAGGCTGAGAAATCGTCGATTAAACCATAAGGTATAACTCTCATCAAGGTTTAGACATGAACTTTGTTTGTAAGCGATACGTAATAATATTGAAGCATGCTTAAATTGTGTATAACTGATTCGTGATATACATATTGAATCGGTGAATGAAAACCAATTCCCAACAAGCCTGTTCCTCTGAAACTTATCTTTAATTCTTGCACGATTTTACTTTTCGTTACTTACAAACCAAACAATCTTGAAACTTCTGCTTAGAATTATAGAACTCATTGAACGGTTTTGGTATCGCCCCAATCCCTGTGGATACGATAAAACACAATACTTACATTTGATTGTACTCAACATCAAATTGGCGCCGTTGCCGGGGATTGGCGTTTAAGATATTAAAACATCGCAATAGTTTCTATACTTCTAGGTTGTTATATAGTGTATATATTTATTTTTCGCAGCGAGTGTTCAATTGTTGGATAGGTGGTGAAATTTCTGTTTATGCTTCGAGGCAAGACTTCAGAGGAACAACTTTTTTTTGATCCCGAGATCGAAAGAACCATCCGAAAGAACAAAAGACAAAAGAAGAAACAGAAACAAATATCCAAAAAGAAAAATCACAAAGGAGCTTTAGCATCAACTTCTTCAATAAATCCAACAAAAGAAACAATGGCTGAAGTTGTCAACAATGAACCTTGTCGGAGTAGTCCGAGACGATTGACTCGTCTCACCACCACTCTAAACAACCGACGAGCTGAAATGAAAATGGGACTGCTACAACTTATTTATGCTAACCCTTTTGCAGGTTTAGATCATGAAGATCCATACAGCCATCTCACCAAGTTTTACGAGTTAGCTAGTACATTAGGAGCACCGGAAGCTGAAGAAGAGGTAGGCTTCATGAGACTGTTCCCACACTCTTTAATCGGCAAAGCAAAGGATTGGTACTTGGACCAACCTACGGACATCATGATCAATTGGAATGTACTCGAAGAACACTTCCTGAATAGGTTCTTCTCACACAATAGGTTCATGGATGCCAAGGCAGCAATTGCCTCGTTCGCACAAAGTGCAACTGAAACTCTATGTGAAGCTTGGGAACATTACAAATCCATGCTAAGGAAATGTCCAAATCATGGATTTGACAGCCTAACACAAGTCCACATCTTTCGCAATGGATTGCATCCCCAACCAAAGCTCCTACTTGACACAACAGCTGGTGGTTCTTTATTGGCAAAAAGTGCAAAAGAAGTAGTTGCAATTATCAACCGAATGGCTCTCACCGATCATCAAGTCCAATATAATCTAGGAACCACACAAAAGAAACCTGGACTTCTTGAGTTGGATACAAACAATGCGATCTTGGCACAAAATAAACTTCTCACTCAAACTGCGGAAGAACTCACCAAGCAATTATCCACTCTGCCACAACAACTCAAACAAGTGCACGAAGCGCCTAAACCACAACAAGTAGCCATGTGTGAACTTTGTGCAGGAGATCACCCAACTGCTTTTTGTCCCCCGATTAATGAAGAGGTCAATTAAATGGGAAACCAGCAGCAGAGACAGGTTCCATACCAAAACAATCAAGGTTACTCTTACAACAACAATGCAAGCTATGGCCAAAACAGGCAGAATCAGTACCAAAGCTACACTCAACCAGATAAGCTGACAAAAATAGAAGAAACCTTGAATCAGTTTATGCAGATGTCCATGGCAAACCAGAAAAATACTGATGCATCGATCAGAAATCTGGAAACGCAAGTAGGGCAAATCGTAAAACAGTTGAATGAGCAACAAAAATGTATGTTTTCTGATACCACTCAAACCAATCCTAAGGACACGTGCAATTCAGTCACAACAAAGAGTAGGAGAGTAGATGAAACAAAAGTTGAAGAGATTGTCAAAGAAAAAGAGAAATTGGAGGAAGAAATCAATAATGATCCTGGAAGCATTACAATACTTGTTACCATTGGAAAGATGAATTTTGATCAAGCTTTGATTGATCTTGGTTCAAGCACCAATCTTTTTCCGGTTTCCGTTCTTAAAAAGATCGATAACCCTGAAACGGAGCCTACAACAATGTTGCTACAACTTGCTGGCAAATCAATTGCAAAACCAGTTGGCATGATAAAGAACGTAATGGTCAAACTTGAGAAATTTATATTTCCAACAGATTTTGTGGTGATCAACGTTGAAGAAGATCATGACAGTCATCTGATTTTGGGTCGGCCCTTCATTAAAACAGCCCGAATGATGATCGACATAGATAAAGGCAAGATGAAAGTGAGGTACAAAGATGAAGAAGTCGACTTCAAGATTTTTCAACACAAAGAGGATGACTATGATAAGATTGAGGCTCCTGATGAAATAGGCCGAAATTCAAAGATAAAGGATGACAAGGAGAGGCCAATGGATAGTGGCAACGATGCTTTGGCAAATTCATACAAGCCACCTTGATTTTACGCGAAACAGATGTCGAGCTAACGACGTTAAACAAGCACTTGTTGGGTGGTAACCCAACCTTTTTATTTGTTTATGTTTGTTTCCTATTACATAGCTAGTTTAAATGATAGGAAGAAAATAGCATGAATATGCCAAAAGAAAATTCTGCATAAAACTGAATTCTGCAGATTTCGCATCGCGAAAGTAGCAGAATCAGCAAAAATGACATTCATGCGATTCTCCTTCACTTTAATGTTTGTCTTTTAGTTCAGCTGTGGGTGTCATATGACCAATCCATATAGTTGACACTTGTCTTTTGAATGAGATTGGAAAAGCAAAAGAGTGGATGATCACATTCACATGAATCAACAAAGGTACAAGGGTAATGATACAAAATTTTGGAAGAATCACACAATCCAAGGTACTTGTTTATTGCTTTCTTAGAACTTAGCATGATTATGACATGAGTAGTCTACATAAAATCAAGTCATTCAAGCTTATGCAATAACATGTTTTCATTGTGAATCACATAGTGCCAAAACCAGAAAAAGTGAGGTAACCTTTCATTGATTACTATATGCTTAAGAGACTGATACATTCTTGTTTTAACTCGTTTGGTTCATGTTTAATATTGCATTTATGTTAATAATTGTGGAGACATGGAAAGGATCAAGGTAACTCTTCAAAGTGAGCATAACTAGTAACCCAAATGAAGCCTCATTGTCCCTTGTGAGTGAGTGAGCATTTGTAGCCCCTTTTGAGCCATATGACATTGAATCAATCATTGATGGACTGAGCAATGCATTAAGCAAACCACTTGATGGATATTGTTCCATATCTTGAAAATTCATAAAAGTTCATCCATGATTGATTCACAATTTTCTTGAATTAAACCCTTGAAACCATTGCCAAATCTTGAAGAGCATTCAAAGTAAAAAAGAGAGGTTTTATTCAAGTTGGGGAGAGGAAGAAAAATTCTTGTGTCAAGAAAAGAAAAATTATAAATGAAGAGATCAAAGAAAAATATGAAAGAAAAAGAAAAGTAAGAAAAGAAGAATACCAAAAGATGGATATATTCAAAAGAAAGAAACAAGGATGGTTGAAAGAGTAAAATGGTACAAAGAATCAAATTCTATGAATGCTCTTCTAAAAAAGAAAGAAAAACTCAAAAACCACTTTGTTTCCACTAGCCTTAGAAATGACACTTCCTTGATACCTTGGCCACATTACAACCTTAAAAATACCTTAGTGATCTATGCTTTTGCTTATTGACATATTTTGCTTAAGATGAATGCATGAATTAATCAAGATGTTAGCAAATGCATGAATTAATCAAGATGTTAGCAAGTTTGTCAAAGTGAGTGTTCAAAAGACCTTGATATTTCCACTTGTGCAAAAAGTGTGATAGTTGTGATTCATGATAAGACATGTCTATTGCTTGGACTGATTGACAAAGAACTTTATGAGGAAAACTTGTTTCTTAAACATGTCTAAATGCTTGGAAAGTAGTAGTGCATAAAAAACTTGGATGTGGAATTCACCATGGAACCATGTACTTCATTGAAACATTTTTGGTTGATCATTTTAAAAATGGTATAGAAACTCTTGCTTTTATATAGCTTTGATTGAGGACAAACAAAAATTCAAGTTGGGGAGAGGTTGATAAGTGTTTTATTCATGATAAAATAGCACATAAAATAGGGCATTTATCTTACTTGAATGACAAGATTCTAACATATACACCTCAACTAATGAATGAAATTAATATGGTGCAAAGTCTTCTTGGTTTGAATGACAGTTGTGCAGGAAAAGGCTAAAGAATGCATCAAAGAAAGAACAAAGAAAAATCATGCCCTGCATCTTTCGCATCGCGACCAAAGCTTCGCTACGCGGAGCTTCGCTATGTGAAGGAAAGCGACAGAAGGCGAGCCAGGCAAAGCAAAATAGAATCAAATCTAGCAGACTTCGCTTGAAGTTCGCGATGCGAAAGGAAGCGACCGAAAGCGATGGACAGCGATAGGCAGCGATGCAAGACAAAACCAAACCAGCCTTGAAGCGAAGGAAAGCAACAGGAAGCGAAAGTTCGCGACGCAAACTTTACTTTGCATAGCAAAGTAAGGCGGCTTTACAAAAGGCGGTTTGAAGAGTTCAAAACTTACTGAAGAAGAAAAAGGACTTCGCATAGCGAAGTCAGGCGGCCAAAACTGCTATAAAAGTAGATCAACCTCAGTTCAAATGGCATTCAGTCTTGATAGCTTGTAATTTTACTAGTTTAGAACACTTTGTAATAGGAATAGAAGTAAGGTTTAGAGGAGAAGGAGCTAGATTCACATCAAGAGTCGGGAAATCGTCGTTGATGTCGGTTCAACTTCATTCTTCCATTGTGCTTCAAGCTACCACGAGTAGCTAAATCCCTCTCTTGTTGGGATTGGTTGTAGTTCACCGAAACAGTATGTATTTTCATTAATCATGGCGTTATACGCATTTTATTTATGAATCAATATTGATGTTATCTTTATTTTATCGTTTACTTCATGGATTGAATCGGTATTGACAAATACGATTCAACTCTAGATCAAAGATAACATCTATTAAATCCTAAATTCTAGACATAGATTTAGGTTTAATATTCACAAAAAGTATCGAATCTTAACGCTGCCGTATTGTTTAATAGGCTGAGAAATCGTCGATTAAACCATAAGGTAGAACTCTCATCAAGGTTTAGACATGAACTTTGTTTGTAAGCGATACGTGATAATATTGAAGCATGCTTAAATTGTGTATAACTGATTCGTGATATACATATTGAATCGGTGAATGAAAACCAATTCCCAACAAGCCTGTTTCTCTGAAACTTATCTTTAATTCTTGCACGATTTTACTTGTCGTTACTTACAAACCAAACAATCTTGAAACTTCAGCTTAGAATTATAGAACTCATTGAACGGTTTTGGTATCGCCCCAATCCCTGTGGATACGATAAAACACAATACTTACATTTGATTGTACTCAACATCATTCATTCAGCTACAAGGCTTTCCTCTACTAAGATTCGTCAAATATCTGCTTCAGGATTTCTCAAAAGGCATTAAGTGATTAAGGTTTCTTCATGGTTCTAGTGGAGACTGAGGAACTAGGGTTTTGCTATTTGTCAACATCTCAGGTTGTTTTCTTCATCAGTGTGTACTTAAAGCACGAAGATTAGGGTTCCTTGTTCTCTCCTGTTCAAGACGGGCATGTGTCGTGCAATTCTGGTTCATTTGAGGCTAGCAGTTTAAATGTGTGCAGTATCATTAAGTTTAAGTTGGATGTGATCCTGGTCTTAGTCAAGAAAAAGGAGATTGTGTCATTCTCAAGATGGATATTGTCAAGAGTTAGTACTTTATGCTTGAGAACCATCAGACTAGGGTTTTCATGTCAATTCAAGTTGTCTTTTGAAGTCAAGTTGCAAAGCCAATGAAGGTCAGAATAGTTGGTATACTTCAGGTCATTTGTAAATGTTGGATGTGTGGTTTAGGTTATTGTCATTGATCCAAAGATTAGTCAAGTTTGTTGTTCAATTGAGGATCATGCTAAGGTGGATTTAGGGTTGTAATGTCTTGCAAAACTAGTGGCGTTCAGGTTCTGTTGTCAAGGTTTTAGGTGTTGTTCAGGTGTTGAGACGCATTACCATTACCCATACCCGTTCCAGTAACCAATTTTAGTTTCATTCATTTATCCAATAAATGCAATTTCCCAATTTCTAGACCATTTTCCATTTCAACTATCCATTTCCAATTTCATAGCCATTTTTCACTTTTTTTAATCCATCATTATCCAAATTCTATTTTCATTATCCAATTGAATAATCCTTTGTCCGTTTTTTACTTAATTCTCATTTTTATTATCCATTTCATTTTCTCCAAATTCATTTCATATTCAAACCTTTTTTTTTAAATCCAAAATTCCATTTTTTATTTATTCACAATTTATATCTAATATCCCCATTTTTATTTTTCAATCCATTAAATCCCATTAATTTCAATAAAGTTTATTAAATTATACCAAAAATCCATGACATTTTTTACAACCAAACACCAAGGAAAACAAAGAAAAAATTCTGCATGGAAACCGTGCCATCCCCTTCCATACCAAAACAAAATTATGCATTCTGATATTGACTCTACAGTCCAACCGTAGCTACACAACCTGCAACACAAAGTCAAGGTCGTATCACACTTGCACCACAATGGAAACCTGCAAAGTACACAAAAGGCCAAATGCCAACCTAATTCAAACTGCTGCTCCATGACCTTACATCATCAAACCTGCGAACTGCTATGAAGACCACTCATGCCACAACAATACAAAACTGCTAAAAGAGACCTGCACAAAGCCTGCATATGATAACAACCCAACATCAACAACAAGACAAAGGGATGTACTTGAAAACTTAATCAGCAAGTTTGATTTGTTTTTAAAAAGGAGCAGTCGCAAGAACAAGGGGGGAGCAACAAAAAAAACCAGAGGGAATTCGAAAAAAAGAGAGGAAAAAAACCAAATTTGAAAACACAAACCTCACTGTAAAACGATTCCTCAACGGCTTTTTCACTCCATCAAACGATTCTCATCGCCTCTACTCTCCTTCAGCTCTACTACACTTTTCCTTCCACAACCTTAAACTTCCTCAATTGTTTCATCATCAAAGCTCCAACAAAACCTTCAAACGACCTCGTTTTACAGTCACAGCGTCATATCACCATGTAGCCTCACTTCCTTCACTACGTCACAAAATCACGCCTTCAATCTTCATAACAACAACACCATAAATCCCTCCGTTCAACTATTCATCATCGGAAACCCTTCTCCATAACCGCCACCATCGAGTGCCCCCTCAACCTCAACCACTTCGAAAGCTAACCCTAATCCATAATCCGAAACTGAGAGCGAGAGATTCGCGAAGTGAAACCGGGTTCAGAAGCAGAAGAAGAGAAGCCACCGCGCGGAGAAGAAATGCAAGTCGAGAGCTTCACCAGAGAGGGAGTTTGAGCCGCGAAAGGGAAAAGAAACAGAAACGAAATTCGTTAGCAGACCTTTGTTTTTTAGCCATGGAGATTGAGCGAGAAAGACGTTTTGGAGGTGAGCAAGTTGAAGCGTGTCATTTAGGTTTGTTTCTCATTTCTCTGAACATGATATCTGCTTTCGTTTTGTTTTCTTCCCATAGCATGTGTCGACCGTATGTGAGTTTGTGATAGGGTTTCTTTAACCCTCTTAGGATCAAATCGGACCGGGTTGCAGGTTCAAAGCTGACCCACCTCTGTTTGACATTGGATTGTCCCTTTTGGGCTTCTTGTATACTGATCTTTTTTGTTTTAAGAAAAATTTCAAGAACATATTTCTTCTTTTTTAGTATATTAATTCTAAAATTTTTCAGTTTAGTTAAATTTAATTTTAGGTTAGGTATTAGGATTATATTTTAATATTAGGATTAGTATTTTAATTTTAAGATTATTATTTTTAATTTTAGGTTAAATCTTAGGATTATCAATTTTAATTTTAGATTTAATTTTTAGGATTAGTAATTTAATTTTAGGATTACAGATTTTGATTAGTAACTTTTAATTTATTTTTAAATATTAAAAAATTAACCAAAAAAAAATGATAAAATAAAAAACACCAAAAATATTTAATCTTTATTTAACATAACGGATTTGTAAGGGCCCGTTAGACCTCGTGTGTGACTTAGGCGTCATTTGTGATTTGCGATCTTAAATCGCAAAGTGGTTACCGTTGCACCATTTGTGATCTTTTCAACTTGTTTTGTAATTTCCTCTTTATTTCTCGTATTCCCTTGTATTCTCTTATGTATCCCTCCCCCGTTTGATGTATTTTTTATTTTATTTTCTGTTGTATTGCTAGTTAGATGTCTTAGGACTTAGGATCGAACCCAAAAGCATTCTTGATCCACATATCAAGTCACAACCCAACTTGTAAGTCGATTGCCTCGTGCATCGCCATCAACCTTGTTCGTTACACTTCAAACCTTTTTTTCTCAACAAGCAATAAACCCTTGATCCAACGTCAAGTGGCATTTTTCTCAAAAAAACACAATAAATTACAATTAGGATTGTACGTCACGAGCCTTAAGTGGTGGTGAAGGGATGAGAATGGAGCTCCTCCTACACTCATTCCGAGTATTTTGAGCACAAGGCGCTCGACTTGACCGTTCAAAATATTCACCTTCATCCGTAGTCTTTAGTGCAATCTTAATCAAGAACAACTTTCTTTCAAAACCTTAAAAAACATATCAACTCATCGAACTACTTTTTTGACTTAGGGCATCATCCGAAACCCCTTTTTCAAGGTATAAAATCAACCAACACACAATCATTTCTCAAGCCTCCGAACTACGTAGGCACAAGGGCCACAATCCTTGGCAAGCACTCTAATAAAAAACCAACCCTCTTTCCCTTTAGCAAATAGACTTTTAGAATATAACACCCATGTGAGCTAGACAACCTAGATGGCTCCCATCGAGTACGATGGATGTGAGGGGTGTTAATACCTTCCCCTCACATAACCGACTTCCAAACCCATAAAATGTGGTTGCGATGACCATGTTCTTTCCCCTAAGTTTTTATCGATATTTCCCTTTCCCTCTTTGGGATAAATAAAATTCAGTGGCGACTCTGTGTCATTTTTCGCGTAGCAACAGCTGGCGACTCTGTTGGGGATATCCTAAGCAAGTCGAGCCTAGTCTAGGTTATTTTTCGCATGTTTGATTATTTTTCTCTTTATGTCTTTACTTGCTTATTGCTAACCCTTTTTGTATCTTACCTTAAAGTTATGGTATGGATTAGGTACTTTGGTGGCAAACTATGAGGGAAAGAATCTACACCCGAGTCTAGAGTGTAAATTGAGATAGGAGAGGTTGAGTAGTATGGGCTTGAGGGCTTCCGAGATGCTCATCTCGTGAAAGTCGATACGAGAACCTCGCTTAGAGTAGATTCCAATGAGGATGTTGGCGACCGTCAAGCTCTTGGCGTGTTTGATCAATGTTTTCATAGGAATCCATTACTCTAAGGACCATTTTAGAACCCTAAACCATTGGCCAACTAAGATTGATGGTCACATAGTATGGGGCCCCGAGAAGCTCTTCTCGCGAGGTTCGATACGAAGATCTCATTCGGAATAGACTTTCTTGATGGAGTTGTTGCCTGGAAATGACTGGCATACGTAACAAACAGTTGAGAAAGTCCATGACTCTGAAACCCTTGTCTAGAACCCAGCGTCAATGATCTCGTAGTATGGGTCCCCGAGAAGCTCTTCTTGCGAGGTTCGATACGAAGATCTCACCCAAAATAGGTTCATATGATGGAGTTATCAACCGACATGCTCATGTCGTATGTGGTAAACATTCGTGTGAACCCATAACTTTGGGATCCCTATTAAACCGTAGATCACACCTAGTGAGAACCCTCTGTTATGAGCAATCAGCCTTTATCCTCCATCTGTGACCTTGATACCTGTTGCGCGAACCCCTGATTCAGCGATCTTTGATCCCATGTTTTATTGCATTCATAACATTGCAGATGCATAATCATTTTGCATATCATTCTCTAACCTTAAACAAGTGAGCTCATCCATCCTTTGTCCTTAACCCGCGGTTGATTTCCCGATACTCGTAGTGAACCTGTGGTAGATGTGAAGTATTTGGAGCAAGTGGAACATAGACGCCTTGAAAAAATAGTTAGATAAAGCAAGTTGGAAGCTGAGGTAGCCATGTCAGAGAGCAACCGTCAGAATGTTGATCCCCCACCAGGATTTACTATGACAAGTAACCCACTGTATGATCTTCGGCCTGATGATGATCCTCCACAAGTGAGCATTCCTGCTCGACCCGAGATGGAAGCTTGGTTATGCACGTCAACCTATCGTCTGATTAAGTTCGAAGACTTCAAGGATCATTTCTTAAAGCCAGTGGTTCAAACAAAGGACATCCTCAGAATTGGCGATCATTGGATCCATTTTTATCTATGCATTTGTAGTTTTTTTCCTGTTAAGTGCTGCTTGTTTTAAACATTGTTGCTTACTAATGGTAGTATTAATGTAATGAACATGCATTTTTTGAACAAGTTCATTCGTATCCGCTCATCTTTTCTCATTTATTAAAAAAAAAGAAAATCACAAAAAAATTTCACTTCACTTGATGTTTATACCGATCCAATGAGGTTAATTGATAAACAATTTAAAGCACTGTGTTCAAATTTTGCTTGGAAACAAATTATCAAACACGTAGTGTGCGTAAACACACTATGTGCAGAATTTCTATGGAGAATAATGTGCAGCTGCTCCAAAACACAATTCAATGAATTGTATCGATTTAACAAAACAGTTTATCAGCGTACAATTATTCTACGACAGAAATTATGATAGTTTGCTACGTCACAAATTCTAACAATAATGAAATGTAAAAGAGTTAAGGGAAAGAGAGAACACACGAGATTTGATTAGGCAGTTCCCCAATCGTCCTCGCTTTGGGTACGTCTGCCCCCAATTCCGCAAAAGGAATTGATATATATATATATATATATATATATATATATATATATATATATATATATATATATATATATAGATATATGTAGTTGTTGCAATTTGTTTATTACAAGAGAAAATTATGAACATTCAAACCCCGAACGTCTTCGATCTTTGATGCAGAATTTTCTCTTCCCTTGATTCAAGATGAATCAAGTGCTCCAAATATGGATGATTCAATTACCGTCCCACGCTACTAAACCGAAAGAAAACTCCGTTCTTCAGTTACCTTCACTCGGTCAATTGAAATCTTCCAAGAATTCGAACCCAAACCTTCTTCTACGATCCTCTGATTATAGCTACTAAACCGAAACAGTTGCGCCAATTTCCGGTTACCTTCGCCCATCCGAATCCCTGTAGAAAGAACATTTTGTACAAAAACCCCCAAAATCTCCTCGATTCTTGGAGGACAAACCCAACTGGTTTGATTCAAGAAACACCTGCCAAACTCTCAACCCAGAAGATGAAGATCACACTTCCTAAATTCTAAACGTTATCACTTCGATCAATGGGCGACACAAACAAAAATGATTATGTGTGATTGTTTGTTTACACAATGAAGAAGATGAAGATGAAGAGAGAACTGACATATATTTTTCACGTTTCTTGTTCTATGTTTAAAATGAAGACCCAAAACTATTTATATCAAAAAATATGACCAAAAGAAATAACAGGAAATAACATAAACAAAATTAAGTGAAAAAGTGCAAAAAACAAAGTCATACGTCGATCTCTGGAGTCTATGGGTCGACGCATAGAATGGCAATTTTGAGTTCTCAGGTTTATGCGCTTACCCGTGGCTTCTGGGGGTCAGCGCATGATTTCTGAGGTCAGCGCATGATTTCTGAGGTCAGCGCATGAAGGCAAATTTTTCAAGAAATTTCATTTTTTGAATTGTTTTCACCAGACCAAAGTCAAACATACATGCTAGACACTACTAAATCACTTGTGGACCTTTATTTTTGGGGAGAACAAGATCCTATGCATCTAGACACATGACCAATAACGATAAGACGCTATATGCCCGACACGTGAAGTGATACCGCTCAAATTACAATCTAATGTGTTTGTTGACATCATTAAAACAAGATAGCTAGAAGGATATCCCTCACAGAAAATTGTTCCGGATTTTGGAGTCAAGCCAAGAAATCTTAGGCTTGTACTTGCCACCGATGAAATGAACCCCTTTGGTAATATGAGCACTAATCATACTTTGTGGCCTGTTCTTCTCACTATTTATAACCTATCTCCTTGGTTGTGCATGAAGCGCAAGTATATACTGTTAAGTATGATGATTTCTGGACCACGACAACCTGGTAACGACATAGATGTTTATCTTAGTCCATTAATTGATGATTTATGACTCTTGTGGGATGAAGGTGTTGAAGTTGATGATGCATATTCTGGGGAAAAGTTTAATATGCGTGCAATGGTATTTTGCACAATTAACGACTTTCCGGCTTACGGTAACTTGGCGGGATACAGTGTCAAAGGACATAAAGCATGTCCTATATGTGAAGATGATACTTGTTATCATCAACTTGAGTTTGGAAAAAAGACCGTTTACCTTGGGCATCAAAAATTTCTAAAACTGGGTCATCCTTATCGTAGATTGCGAAAGGCTTTTAATGGAGAGCAAGAGTTTGGTGAGGCTCCTAAACCTTTAACCGGTGATGAAGTTTATCAACGGCAGGAATACATTAATGTTGTCCTTGGGAAGAGAGAAAAAGAAAAAGGTGGGAAGAGAGAAAAAGAAAAAGGTGGGAAGAGAGGAAAAGAAAAAGGGGCAGTTGCGAAAAATATATGGAAAAAGAGGTTCATCTTCTTTGATCTTCCATATTGGTCAAGTCTTGATGTTAGACATTGTCTTGATGTTAGACATTGTCTTGATGTGATGCATGTGGAGAAAAATGTGTGTGATAGTTTGATTGGCACACTTCTAAACATTCCGGGCAAGACTAAAGATAGTAAGACTTCCCGTCTTGATATGGAGAAGATGGGTATACGAAAACAGTTGCCTCCAATAGAGAAAGGAAAAAGAACTTATCTGGCTTCAGCATGTCACACTCTATCTAAAAAGGAAAAGAAGATGTTCTGCGAGTGTTTGCAAGGTATTAAAGTTCCGCAAGGTTACTCATCAAACATCAAGAAACTTGTATCAATGAAAGATCTCAAGTTAATTGGTTTAAAATCTCATGATTGTCATGTATTGATGCAACAACTTCTACCAGTGGCTATCCATGGGATCCTTCCAAAAAATGTGAGAGTAACTATAATGAGACTGGGTTTATTCTTCAATGCCATATGTAATAAAGTTCTTGATTTCAAAAAATTGGATGAATTAGAAGATGAGGTTGCCATAATCTTGTGTCAATTGGAGATGTATTTTTCGCCTTCATTTTTTGACATTATGGTTCACTTACTTGTTCATCTCGTAAGAGAAATCAGAATTTGTGGTCCTGTTTATTTAAGGTGGATGTATCCAATAAAGCGATATATGAAGATCTTTAAAGGATATATGAAGAATCATCACCGACCGGAAGCTTCGATTGTTGAAAGGTACATCACAGAAGAAGCTGTTGAGTTTTGTACAAACTATTTGTCGGATGCAGATTCTATAGGAATTCCAAAGTCTCGTCATGCTGACACAGGCGGAAGAGGTATTCAAGGTCTAAATGTTAGGTCAATGGCTCGGGATGTAGTTATTCAATCACATTTCTATATTTTGAATAATATAGATGAGGTTCAACCTTTCATAGATACTCACAAAAGACTTATGAATAAAAAATATCCCCGAATGAATGACAAGTTGTTGTTGATAGAGCATAACAATAGATTCATGGATTGGTTTAATAAAAGTGTATCTAATGATCCTAGTGCATCTGAGATACTTAGATGGTTGTCGTACGGGCCAAAATTTTGTGTCATTACCTGGAGTGCATACGACATTGGTCATTATACCTTTTATACAAAATCAAAAGATGATCGTAGTACAATGCAAAATAGTGGGGTTATGGTTGAAGCCGAATCGATGTATTTCTCTAGTTCGAAAGATAAGAATTCGGTATTGTCAACTACCGCGTTTTATGGTGTCATTGATGAGATTTGGGAGATTGATTATGTTATTTTCAAAGTGGCTTTATTTAAATGCAAGTGGGTTCCCAATAATAGTAATGGTGTAGACATTGATGGCTTAGGATTCACCCGGGTCGACCTTGGCAAGGCATCTTTTAATACAAAACCATTCATCATGGCTTCTCAAGCAAAACAAGTTTTCTATGTTTCCGATCCATCGGACAAATCGGGGAAATGGTCAATCGTTCTTCAAGGAAAATACATTCCTCTTAGTGATGAAAGTCTTGATATTCCGTCCACACCTTCTTACACAACACAAGTTCCTATCTCATATGATGAAGTTGATGGAGATGTCGTGCATGCTATACGACTCGATCATGAAGAAGGCATATGGGAAAATTACTACTTGACACAACCGTGTACTTGCCCTCCAATATTGTTTTGTTGGACATTCCTAAGTACTTGGTTGACATCCTGGTCTCTCTGCACCATAACTATTTCAAGGCCATTTTGGGCTTAATTTCCCTCGACTACCCTCGGTGGAGGTTGATCGACAAGCATTTCGTTATTAGGTAACAACACAATTCGGTGCCCCAAAATAATTAGCAATTTTACCCATATTATGGGCCAACTGCTGGTAACTCTGGGTTGTATTTTGTATGAGAGGATGAAACACGGTACCTATCTATTGTGTTAACATGTTCACCATCTCGTGCTCACTCTCATACATTTGTTCCCTCGTGTATGTAAATATTTTGTAGTTAAGATTGGCATTTCTGGAGGAACATATCCAACTCCTCCTTGTGGTTGTGCCATCCGACCAGGGATGGTTATGGTAGATCCTGGCACCATATGTGGATTTAGGGGTGACGCTATCATCGCAACATTATCTGCAAATATTGAAGCGTGACTTTGTAACCCTGTCATCATGGCAGTTGGCATGCCATATGGGTAATCCCGAGTAACTATGGGTAGGGTAAAACTTAGGGCGTAAGGGGGGTTAGGGTCCCCTACAACAATTGAAGTAGGTTTGGGTGTAGTTGGGATGTTTTTTGCTGATGGTAAAGCAATTATTACTCCAGGTATTGACGTCGAAGTTGCTATTGGAGTTAAGGTTGGGCATGTGACTTCAACATGGTTTGATGTCCCTGTTGTACCAACTGTCGAAGTAATTTGGTTCAGGGTCTGAAACATCGTTTCATGCACGGGAAGTATTTTTTGGATTAACCATTTCTACTAAAGTCCTACCACTCCTCAAACGCATGACTCTAGACATTGAAAACATTTTATGTAGAACAAAGATGTCTAAATAATACAATAAATTATTGTAAAAGAAAAGTTTTTTTTTTTGCACAAAAGGTCCCAATGGACATGCCAATTTGTTCGTGGATGTTTTTAGCGAACAATCACGAGTTTAAAAGTCTGTGAGATTAACTCGAAAAATCTTGGAAGCATTTTTGTGCAAATACATGTACAAGAAATTATGTATGTGAAATGATTGTGAATGTTTGTATATAGACAGAATAAAGACAAATTTTAACGACGAAACAGCTTGAGTTAAAGTAAAAAAAAACACTGTAGTAAATAACATTAAATAAACACAGTAATTGACAGAAAAAGCAAAGTATTTCAATTAAAGAAACATAAAGACAATACATAAAGGGACGCAGACTCACATGTTACTCATAAACTATTTTGCGCTTTGACTTGGGTACTCAATTACAACATATGAATATGCTAAATATACTAAACTAAAGATAACCATATTCGACAACTTATTACTAGAAAATAGACAGGTCTTTAAGAATATGCAACTTGATCTTCTAATGCATTGTCACATTGTCAACACTTGAAAGCAGCTGAAAACTATTGTCCCACATTTGTAACTGCTCTTAATGACTAGTAATTGCCTACTCGTCGATAGTGATTGTTGAAAGCGCTAGGACCCCTCTCAAGTCTTTGGTTTCCAAAATCTTCTAAGTCTTTGCAGTCCGTTGGATGCCTCGACTTTGACACGGTGTCGAGTGATCCCAATTAGATCTATTCTTGAGACTCTTCCAAATCATGTCTCAAGATTTGCTCTTGAGATTCTTCCAAAGCATGGTTCAAAATGCTAGTCAAAACATTTCAGTCGATATATTCATTCCTACTGACTTGTGTCCATCAATGCTAACACTTTGTATTTTCCCAATGCAATATTTAATTGACTTTTCCCAAATGGAAACTATAGGCTAACAGGAAGCAGTTTGATTATTACCAATTTTGTGGTTTTTCCACTTTCTATATGTGTGTAATTTGCATTGTGGGTTTTTTATTGCTTTAGTCGTGCACCTGTGGTGTTTATGACAGCACCAAGAGTCTTTGTGGCAGGGCTTTGAATTCCTTGGTCGTACCCCGTACTCACCATTACCTTTCACAGTCACAAAGAAAAGAGATATTTCAAAAGGATATTTTTATTTCTTTAAGTGAAAATCGTGATACATTGCGATTATGTAATTCAATTTTACATAAAATCATTAACATATTAAAATAATTAACATAATCAAGTGGGTTTGCAACTGCTTATTCACCATGTTATTCACAATTTGTTGGAATTAGCCAATTTCGCTTATTTGGCTGACGTAACCTGTTATACCTGTCGGGGGTGGATATTCATGTCCTTTAAATGGCCGCTGAGGGTGTAACACCCTAAAACCCGACTCTTAATTTAAAGGAATAAAACCACCATTTTAGGATGCTACTAAAACATAACATGCATGCTTTCTTAATAATTTCAAAACTCGCAGCGGAACTCAAGATAAATAACATAAACAACAATTTAAACGACCTGTTCCCCGATGTTACATATCAGAGAAATAGTTCCAACTAAACGACGATAAAAGAATAAAGAAAATGAAGAAAGTTTCATAGTCCTCTTCCAACTCACAACAACACTTACTCCTCCTAAGTATATGTACCACATTGTACAGAACAACATAACGAACAACAAAGGGGTGAGAATATTCTCAAATATATTAACGATGTAAGAGAATGCAATGGGTGAGAAATGGGTCAAAACTTTATTTCCTTCTTATTCCACTTCACTTCTTCACTTGACTCAAATCATGAAATTCTCTTGATTCAAACCTAACTAACTTTTTCCATTCGCTTATATGCTTAATCTCAAGCACATATAAATTCATTTTTTCCCATCATTTTCACATAACAACTCACATAACATTTTCATAGTCCTCGGTGTGATTGTGTGAAAACCAACACCCTTTATTTTTGAAAGTTCAAAACTCCTGCAACGATTTTCTTTCATTTTCAACCTCACTTTGATTTCAAATCTTAATAATGAGATATGTGTAATTGATTTAGGGAGATGTCATCTTGAAACTAATCATTCTTGAAAATTTGATTGAGATTTTCAGGTAGCTTGCAAGATTAAGGTTGTTGTCGCTGGTGCTGACAAATTCTAGTGAAAAAAGGTGGCTTTTTCTCAAAATTCCCTTGGTAGTGACTATGTGGAAGGCTACAGATAAGGTGGAGTTCTTCTCAAATCTTAAGATAATTCATCAATCAAGGAATCAGTAGGATCAAGGGGTCATTGCTACACACGAAAGCTTGGAGCAAATTGGTGATTTTGGAAGATTCAAGAAGCGTCAATAGAGTAAAAGTTTACGCAGAAGAGATTGGCATTAGGCTATATACAAGTCATGATCTAGATAAGAGATTTATTTTTCTCATCATTATTGTCGATTGGTAATTGTATGAACTCTTGCAAATATTTGTCAAATAAAAAGGAACAATGCAGGTTCCAATGGGAACCATTGAAGAGTACACGTAGGCAAAGCGAGGACTAACATTGAAGCACTATAAATCTAGGTGTCATCTCTCGCCATTACTCTTGCATTTAACTTTCGTAGGATTTACATGCTTAGGTATTTCCATTCTAGTGTAGTTTATTGTTTATTCAATTGGTAGCGATTTATTACGTAAGGTTAGGTTTTGTTAGAATTGGTGTCTAATCAAGCTGAATTGGTGATTAAATTCTGAGAAGCAATTAAGGTTAGAATTCATTGATATTGAATCGTTGTATAAACACACTTTGTGGAATATACAACTGAATCAATTGAATACCTTTGTGTATCATCCTAAAATCATTTTTGGTGTTTGTGAATCAATTTATTGTTAACGCAATCAAGTTTTAAAAAGTATAATTTTTATATTTTCGCTTCAAACCTTCCGCGCACAATTTAAAAAAAACCTCGGATATTCTGTTTTTGAAAAGGAGTTGAGTTTTTTTTTTTAATAAGGGTTTAATTGAGACATTTTTGATAGACCAAATATGTTATGTTTAATAACTAAGAGTTCAACATTAAACCATAGATTAAGTTAAGGTGCCATGAATCTAATTATGTCATCATTTTAATTATCAGCAGCTAAACTTTAATAAATAATTTTGCAATAAAAAGGTTCAAATAAAAATTTAATATTACATTGATTTTTAAAAAAAATCTCATTTAAACTTCGCATTAAATGTTGGCCGACCCTGATTGATACATGTGATTTAAAGTATTCGCGGTACAAAATTTAATTCATATACATTAATTTTTTTTTTTAACTAAAAATTCATATACATAAATTCTTAAACTATTATATACTTTTATTTTATATTTTATTATGAAGGCACTGTAATCTAAGACCAAAATAAACATGTATACAAACATTGGTTTTTAGATATATTAGACATTGAGATTATTTGAATATTGTACCTTTAATATATAGAAATCCATTTTATTTATAATTCTCGTCCAAACATGACGATTATTTTACATTATTTTATTACTCATTTTATAAACTAGAAATGTAATTGTTGGAGGCTTATATTTAGTGTACACATGTACACGAGCGTTGAAGGCATACAGGAATAGTTCCAGATGGGCAAGGCCAATGTTTGCGTACACAATCAGCATCTTTGACACAATCCTGGAGGATATCCTCACTCACTCCATTAGCTTGTGATTTTGTAGCCACATCTATATACACAAGCAACATAAATAGAAATATTATTGTATGTAAAATATAAAAGACGTTTCATAGTACAAATCATAATTTTTTTCTAAATTTTTTATTAGTTTTATACCTGATGCAATGATAAAAAATGCCAATAAAAATATCATTGTTAGAGAATATTTTCTTGCTATCTTCATCTTTTTCAGGAAATATGTTGTTTTAGAGTTTTTGGTTTAGTAACAGTGTTCTTAAGGAGTGGGTTTATATAGGCCGTGAGTCCATTTTGAACATTAAATTTTTTGTTTATTAAAAATATTATGCCTGGTAAGTAATAAATATTTCATTAATTATAAATATAAAAAGAGAATATATTTGACTGCACTTTAAAGTATATATCTTTACACATAATTAAAAGTAAAATAGATTTGACTATATATATATATATATATATATATATATATATATATATATATATATATATATAGATTTATATATATGTATATAATATTAATTGAATAATATATAAAAAAGGTTACTCTATTTTTATTATGAAATACTTTTTTTATTGATGTCCAAAAGATAAGCGTGATAATTATATAATCAATATTGTATTAAATATAATTATTAATATATTTTAAAAAAGAAATGGAAAAATAAAAAATGTATTATTAATAAAGTTAACATAAATGATATAACTCTTTATTATATTTGAATTTTTAGTTTTATTTTTACGATTACATAATAAAACTCTACCTAAAAAATATAGAACAACAACCGATTCTTATTTTATTGATACGATCGGTTACATGGATCAAGTTTCCCCACAATCTTCTTTCAAATATATGTTTCTTCCTCTAGTTGTTTGAGTTCTCTTAGTATGGTCTACTCTCCATACAATAAAATCTACAAGTTTTCTCTTTGTCCAAAAAAACTAAACATATTTTCAAGCATATTTTTTACTATAGATGTTTCCCCAACATTCTCTCTAACATTGTCATTTTTAATCATATCATGTCTAGACTTGGCATACATCAAACACAACATTCTTATCTCTACTATACTTGCTTTTTTTTTTATCGTGTTGATTCTTAACCGTCCAACATTTTGTCCCATACAATATTGCAAGTCTTACCCCTGTCAGACAAAATTTTCTCTTTAACTTAAACGGTACTTTATATAACATAAAACCTCCGAGGTCCTTTTATCCACCCAACTCGAATTCGATGACTTACATCCCCTTATGTCTCTCCATTATTTTGTATTACAGACCCAAGATATTTAAAGCATGTGACTTGTGGGGCGCAATGGTCTCCAAATTTAACCTATAAACGTTTCTCTTATTGTTGAACTCAATTCATATACTTTTTCTTACTTCTACTTAGGCCAAAGACACACATTTCTAAAGTTCATCTCCAAGTCACCAACCTTTCCTTTAAACCCTTCTTTGACTTTTCAAGTAGGACTATATCATATGAAAAAAAAAACATATGTCTTGGTGATCTCATGGATGTATTCTGTAAGTACACCCAAAATTAAAGTAAAATGGTAGGGGCTTATGGTTGAAACATATTGCAATCCTATTTTAATGGGAAAATTGTTCGTCTTTCCATACCGTGTGTGTACAATATTCGATACCCCTTCATACATATCTTGGATAACTTGAAAATATGCAATCTTAACTAGTTTCTTCTCTAAGGTATTCCAGAAAATGTCTCTAGGACCCTATAATATGCCTCACGAACATTAAACTTTTGTTTATTCATAAATTGTACATGAACATCTACCTCAACAACGTCTGGTCGAGCACTCAATTTAACATCATCATTTACTTCATCTGGTTTAACATCATGCTTCACTTCAACCGGTTTAACATCTACACTCACAATAGCTTTGGGAAACATATTCCGGTGCACCATATCTAGTAATATCAATAACATAAAAACAATTTTAAAACTCAAACTAACGATAGAATTCAGATACACATATCCGGACCACACCAAACTTTATCCGGAGATGTATATCTGTCGCTACGCGAAAAATGCTGCGAGTCGCCACCGAATTTTATTATTCATAAGAAAGGAAAAATAGCGATAAAACTCACTAAAGGTGAAGAATATGGTCTCGTAAACAAATTCGGGTTCGGAAGTCAGTTATGCAAGGGGAAGGTACTAGCTCCCCTCACACCCGTCGTACTCAACGGGAACCATCTAGGTCGTCTAAGCGTGAATGAGTGTCGTTTATCTAAAGGTCTACTTACTAAAGGGAAAATAGAGGGTTTTTTTATTAGGGTGCCCGCCAAGGACTGAGGTCTTCGTGCCTACGTATCTCCATTGTGAAATGAAGAATCAGAGCTTCGTAGTTCGGAGTAGAAAATAAGTGTTTGTTGGTTGATTTTACGTTGAAAAAGGGTTTTCGGATTGATGCCCCAAGGGAAAAAAAAGTTGGATGAGTTGGTGGTGTTTTTAGGATTTTTTGAAAGGATTGTTCTTGATTAGGATTGTACTAAAGACTATGGGTAGAGGTGAACATTTCAAACGATCAAGTCAAGCGTCTTGTGTTCAAAATACTCAAAGTGAAGGCAGGAAAACTCCATTCTCACTCTTTGTCCACCACTTAAGGCTCGTGTAACGCAATCCTAGTCGTATCTTATTGTGTTTTTGAGATTATTGAGAAAATTTCGCTTGACGTTGGATCAAGGGTTTTATTAACGAAAATGTCGCTTGATGTTAGATTAAGGGCTTTATAAAATGGTGTAAGGGAAAGGTTGATGGCGATGCACAAGGCGATCGACTTACATGGGTTAAGAGGAAAGTGATGTCGATCCTAGCCCTTAAGGGTAACTAGCAAGCAAAAAGCACAACCAAAGAAAAGCGAGAAAGTAAAGAAAGTACACCAAAATAGGGAGAGGGATACATGAAAAATACAAGGGAATTTGATGCGAGAAATAAATGGTCTCGTTGTTAGGTAGCGCAAGAGAAAGTCGTGTGTGTACATGGTGTCCTAAGCTAAGACAATGAAATAAAGAAACTCAGTCCAAGTCTCCTTTTCTAGGGTTGAGTAAAAGGTCCAAAACTCCATGCAAGGGATAATAACCATAGTCCATGATTAATGTCTTTTAGGGTTTTAATCATTTTTGTCATGTTTTTGTGTTTTTTAATAAGGTGGAGAATAGAAGAAAGAAGATGACATAAAGTAAATGCGAGAATGATAAATGAACAATAAAGTAAATGGCGAGAACATACGAAAAAAAGGCGCCTTTTTGACCTGTTTGCCATTGTCGCGGTGAGAATTGGATACCAGAGTTATTGGTTAACTAGGATCACATTTCTTTTATTTCGCCACCGACTTTGATTTGTCCAGAGGAAAGGTTCAAGGTCGAAAAACCTAAAGATCTAAGGTTCGGGGGTTGGTTATGCCTAGGGAAGGTATTAGCATCATAAACGTCTGTAGTACTCTACGGGAACCTCTCGTTAGTATTCATGTTATCTCTTACTCGCTTGCTAAGGGTATTATGCTAAAGGTTGTTATTCTAAGGGAGAGACCCTAGGGGTTAGTATCTAAGTATACTCGACAAGGTATCGCACCTTATGCCTACGTATCCTCGGGAGTAGAATCAGAGTAATGCGTAGTTCTGAGAGTAGGAACCTCTTGACGGGGTCAAGGTTCCAAGGGGGGTAACGTCTTGGGCAAGACCTTACATAGAGTGCAGTGACTCTAAAGTTATAAGTTGATTTAAGAGGGTTAGGCTTGCAAATGCTCATGGAGAAAACATTTACTTGGAGTACGGAATACTCCAATCCTAAGGCTAAGGTTCTAAGTGTCTATAGAGAGACGTGGAGTACAAAGACTCCAGATCCTAAGGCCAAGGGTTCTGAGAGTTAGCCCTATGACATTTGAGTCAATATTAATAACCTTTCCTTTGGGGTTAAGGGGACGACTAACTTAAATTAGTTGTGCGCACTAGCGAAGTGGGCTAGTATAGTGTATAGTGACCGAAAAGGTTGAATGCGATACCTAAAGGCAATCGACTTATATGGGTATAAAAGGGGCTCGACGTTGGATCGAGATTTTCTTTTTATTTTTGAAAGGTTTAGATGATAACATACATCAAGTAGCAGACAAACACATAATCAAATAAAGTATGACATAATATCAAGCAATAGTAGAAAAACAATCAAGCGTGTAATTCACTCAGGCGTGTGGGGTATTCTAAATAGGGTACGATTAGAAAAGGGATTGAATTGTAAAAGGTTTGTTAATATTATGTTAACATGTTATTTTGAAAAAGGTTAAGAGGTTTCTTGTTGAAAAGGTTTTAACTATCTTAGAATTGTCATGGTTTATTGTTGATTTACGAAAAAAAATAGGTCTTCTTATTAAAAGGGGATATTTCTCAAAAAACGGTTTAATTAAATTAGAAAATTTGTCAATTATAAAAGAGGTGAAGTTTTATTATTTTTAGGGAAATATCTTAAGGTTAACGATTTTTTTAAGGGTTTTAAAATTAGTAATTTTCTAAAAAAGGGGCCAATATTATTCTTAATGGGAAATACTATTTAAAAAGATTTATTTTAATTAATCGTTATTAATCATTTTTGTAAAAAGAAAATTAAATTGGTTTAACTAAAGAACTATTTTAAATAAAAAGATTTGATTAAAAAAAGGAAAATGAAAAGGTTTTTAAAAAAAACAAAAGGCGGAGGGATCTAGCGTGGTCATGGAGAGAGGGTCCATGATGGACCTTCTGATCTCTACCGTGTGATGTGTGCAAGGAAACATATGTTAACACAAAAGGAAAAAAACGATGCCTCTCCTCTCTCAGACTCTCTTCTCATACCCTCTTTCATTTTTCTCTCTCGATCAAGCAACAGAAATCCTAAATCTACCCTAATCCCCAATCGAACCCGATACCCCATTCTCATTAGCTTTTCATGGTGATTACATATACATGATGCTGAAAATTAAAGCAAAGCAAGGAGATAAAGAAAAAAAAGGCGGCGATGGTCGTGGCGGCTCCATGAACCTCCGATTAGGGATGTTTCTTTTCCCTTTTTTTTTTTACCTTTTGCGAGCTCTCGTGATCTGTGTTGTTTCGCCTTTGGTTCGTTGGTTTCTGAGGGACGATGATGAACAATATGCTTCTGAGTCTCTGGGTTTTTTTGTGGGTTTGGTAATGGAATTGACGGTCTCTGTTGTTGCGTTTTGTTGGTGATTTATCGTATGATTCCTCTAGGATTTTTTTCGTGTCTTTTTCTGATGGAATGTGTTCCTTTATATAGAGACGGCCAATGATGATTCTCAATTATATCGTTGGAATCGATTTGGAAAGAAAAAGTATGATATGATTATTGTGCTTGATTTGGTGATTTGAAATCTTTATTGCTTTATTGAAAACTTTGATTTCCGAATTGAAAAGTTTGATTCTTGCTTGATCTGCTTTGGGAACGAAATCTCCTCTTACATTATTGTGTGATATCTCCTTCTGGTTTAGGAAAGATCCAGTAGCCATTGAGATATTGCTAATAAATTTATGTTGAAAATGATGAGAAAATATTCCGATTCTTGAAACTCTGAGGCCCAATCTCATTCAATCCTTTCCTTCTCTTAAGATTGGTAACCTTTTTTATTGCAAACTCAATTGGGTGTGCCCTTTTTACTTGATATGGAAACTTATGAGGCCTAATCTTAAAACCTCTTTGAAAACACACACAAAAATTTCCTTTTTGAAAAAACTAAAACTCTGCGCATTATTTCTCTACACAAAATCCAATAACTTTTCTTCTTATTGTGATGCCCTTGGAGCACAATTTATATCATTGTTGCTACGGATTTTCCTAAGAAAAAAAGGTGACCAACAATCCTTACTTAACACGATCGTTTGAAGAAATCCTCTTGACCTTTTTCACTGAAACAAACTCCAATAGCATCTGATAACTTGGTACTGATTGCAGGTACGAGAGTAGCAAAGATCCTCATGGTGGTCATCAAGCACAAGGCGAATCCAACCAAAGTTTGACAAAGGAGGTGAGATCCTAAACCGAATGACCGAATGTTTGGCGTCTGAAGTGAAAGAAATCTCACCATGAATAAAATCTTCCTCTTTCTTCTTGTAAGGTTCAACATTTCAGTCCACAGCAAGTTTGCGGAATCCTTGCGCCATCTGAGTTCGCGGCAAATGGAACCTGAATCAATTTGGAACACTAAGTCAAACAAACTTGGCTTCCCCAAGGTAATTACATAGAAGCTCCCTCTGCAATTTTGAAGTTATTTTGATTCTCAAACTTGTTTTGACTTTAACAGTAGATATTGAATATTGCGTACGATTCTTAAACCTTGCCAAAATCGTGAATATTGATGCAAAGAATTCAACCATAGAATTGTCTTAGGTAAACTTTGAATTTTCGTTTTCTTGCATTGGCCATATGATATTATGAACTTGTCAGTAAATTGTCTCGGGTTAGGTTGCTTGATTGATCGATTGCTTTGTGTGTTTGAAGGTGCCGTTGAAGTTCCTCCATTTCACTTCCAGAATCGGGTTGGTGATGTATCAAATGGATGGCTGGAGCAGGTCATAGGGCTATCTTCGTCAAGGTAATTCACAAAATAACTTAACTATGAGCAATGCGTACTGTGGCCAAGCTGCAGTATTCGACTTGACTTTACTGAATGAATACATTGTAGTTAATCAATATCCTATCTGTGGATGCTGTGAAAATGGAATAGGTATCATTAACCGTCATGCCTGGGAATGACCTGTTGTCTCAGAGATTATTGTGGATAAGAATTTTGGGTGATATTGTAAGATGTAGGCATTGTTCTTTTCAACAGGCAGCCAAGTTTGCACCGGATGTCTATAATATCTCATAAGGAAAGGATCATGCCATGGAGAACTTTTGAGTTTAAATGAATCAATTGGTGATCCCTATAGTGCGGATAACTTGAACCTATATGTTTCACGCTACAAAATAACCTGCCAATATTTGAGTCGAAGGCTGCTGTACCCTGCAACAACTTTAGGATTACCAACAAATTGCCTCTTGGTGTCTTGTATATATGTGAAAAAAAAATTTTGAGTCTTGTATTGAGTTTGGCCTCTTTTAGAAATGAGTTTGACTTGAAAGAAAATACTGTAATGTGAATTTATGATGAATTTGATCTTTGTACGATTGAATCTGCTTCTTTTTTTTTGTTATGCACTTCACTCGGAATCAACGAAAGTTTCTATTCAAATGATCATGTGTTGTATATACTCCTTACTTTAATCATGCGTAAAAGGTAATGTGATGTGATTACACCAATAGTTTCTGAACATTGCCTTTGTTGAAATCAATTTTGGACGTGGATGGGATTTTTAAATGAGTCAAATGGGAATGGTCTTAGGAAGCATGCTTTTGCAAACCTTGAATGCTCCTTTGGTATATTGAATCCACCGTCACGAAATAGTTGTAACCTTTCGCATTCCATCAAAGGGAGTTTGTATTTTGGATTCTCTTTTTAGAACCAAACCTTGAATTAGTGTATTGGAATCACAAATCTAAGGATTGAAAATTCGAACCAAACTACTTAAATAATTTGAATTCAAAAGCACCACATTTCTTAATTCTCCATGAAAACCAACTTTTATTCTTAACCTGCATCGTAAGTAACGATTTTTTTTTAAAAGAGAACGATGCCTTGAATACTATGAATCCTTTTGCCGTGTATCTTCTATTTCGGTCCACAAAGACATCTTGACTTGAATAAAACCATAAACCAAATTCTAAGGCAAAATAAATGCCTAAGAATCTAGTGCCATTTGAACCTTGTTGGATTCACGAATCATTAATCCTTAATTTGAATACAAATCAATTATCCTCCTCCTTGATGGGTCCTAATTTCTGAGATACTTGATTATGGGGAATGAGTATTATCTACGCTTGAACGTAATACACCTGCATAGCCTGGTTAGTCACAATAAACACGCACACAAAGATCACATGTCCAAAAGGTGATATGCAAAAGGAAAGAGGGGCCTTAGGGTCAAAATTAGGGTGCGACAGATGCCCCTATTTAAGTTTCTTCTATCCGGAGATAGGGAGATTGAAGTCTTCGTCTCGACGAGATAGGAGAGATTTAAATACAAACATGCGCAAAATTTTGGCCCTAAGGTGCTGCAAAATGCATATGATATGGTATGAAGATGATATGAAATGCAAGACAAAGGAACCTGTGAGGAAAACCGTCACAGGAGATAGCTAATGTTAAAACACAAAGAAAGAAAGACCCGACAAGGACGACTCAGCAAGATAAGGCTCCACGGGAAAAGATCTAGCTCCACTGGGGGGGAAAGAGACTACCAACTGACAATCACAGGGTATCTTAAACATAAGGCGAGAAACTTGAAAGGAAGGATAACCTACTACCACCAACTGGTAGCCCAAGCAAAGGTATCCAGTTGAAATAAAAGGGTGTATATTACCTACTATCACACACGATAGCCTAAGCAAAGGTAAACACAAAAGGAAAGATAACCTACTACCACCACGGTAGCCTAAGCGAGGCATCTGACCAAAATACAGACATATTACCTACTATCACATGATAGCCTAAGCAGAGGTAATAGACTGAAGAAGAAGAATCACCTACTGCCAACTTGTGGCAGCCTGAGCAAAGGCGTCCGACCATAAAAGGTATGTTACCTACTATCAAGCGTATGATAGCCTAAGCAAGGTAAACACAAAAGGAAAGATGACCTACTACCACCGCGGTAGCCTAAGCGAGGCATCTGACCAAAATACAGACATATTACCTACTATCCCACGATAGCCTAAACAGAGGTAATAGACTGGAAAAGAAGGATCACCTACTGCCAACTTGTGGCAGCCTGAGCAAAGGCGTCTGACCCAAAAGAGAGGTGTGTTACCTACTATCAAACATATGATAGCCTAAGCGAGGTAAACACAAAAGGAAAGGTGACCTACTACCACCACGGTAGCCTAAGCGAGGCATCTGACCAAAATACAGACATATTACCTATTATCCCACGATAGCCTAAGCAGAGGTAATAGACTGGAAAAGAAGGTTCACCTACTGCCAACTTGTGGCACCTGAGCAAAGGCGTCCGTCCCAAAAGAGAGGTGTGTTACCTACTATTAAACATATGATAGCCTAAGCGAGGTAAACACGAAAGAAAAGATGACCTACCACCACCACGGCAGCCTAAGCAGAGGCCTCTGACCAAATACCGACATATTACCTATTATCCCATGATAGCCTAAGCAGAGATAATAGACTGGAATAAGCTTCAACGATCAAGATGATGATTCAGTTTCCTTAAATGTTTCACTTAGGGAGAGTAAATACTTTCCCATGCCCCAAGGTTGTACGCCATGAGCAAGTCTTGAAAAGATATTGTGAGGTTCTCTGCCTCAAACAAAAACTTGAATTTCTCACTCTCTTCAAAGAGATGTCATCTGGTGGGAGTAACTCGAATAGTGGATTCACTGGAGATAGCCATTGTAGATCGATATTGCTGTAGTTGAAATTTCAGTGAAGTAGATAGAATTCTTGCAACGGGAGTTCTCAAATAAAGAGAATGCCTGTAAAGTCTTCAATAGGTTTCTCTGACAGATTTCCGGGGAGATAACATCTGACGGATAATAAGTGTAAAATCTTGATAACTTGTTGGGGATAGACAAACTGTCTTGAGGAGACTGCCATTTGCCGTAGAAATCTTGATAACCGAACTACTCAAATAAAGAGCTGTTACTTACTGTATGGCATGTATTCCAAGGAAATATAGTAATAACTGTTGGAGAAATAACTTATGTCTTTCATAGAGGTCTCCAAATAACTTCTTCATGGGGAGACAGAGTGCAAAATGAATGCACGCTTAGTTCGGGCTTAACAACTCAGAGATATCCAAAATTTGTGATTGTCAGGGACCAAAGTTCAGTCCAGGGAATAACTGGAAAGAAACGGTCAAACAAGAGTCCATCCATTGAGGATTGAACTTAACGGGTTTATCTTTATCCAAAATGGAAAAGAACACTAAAGCAACCATCTTCCACGAGGATCGAACTCAGTGGGGAATTTAGAAAGGATGTGCTCTTTTTGCCTAGGGCTGACGACTCTACTTGGAGGGAGAAGACAAACCCGATCACTTGGGGATAAACGCAACTAAAGTGAAGGAACAAAACAAACAAAACAAAATGCAAGACGCAAGAATGCGCACATGCCATGAATCTATATGAAAGAATGCCATGCTATGCCAATGCTTATGCTGACAAAACAACAAAGAAGAAGCAAACTGGAGATAAAAAAACAAGCATCCCGATACGGATACTCGGCCAATCTTTGCAATATAAGAAGCATCACTGGGGATGAGAGGAGAGCCATATACAAAAACAAGTCCCGCTTCAAAGCTTCAAATCTCTGGGGAAAGTGGAGCACTCCACTTGAGGGTGAACATCATGACTTCACTTAGGATTGTCAGGATGAACCTTGTGATTTTGTTGGGGATGAGAAAGATTCACTAGGAACGAATCAAACTCATGATCGAAGAAGCTTCATGGGGATAAAATAAATATCCACTGCGAACTGAAGTAGTCTTGAATGAGAGTTGTAGCTGGATAAAATAAATATCCACTTCGTCGGGGAAGCTTGGATTAATAGTAGTTGAAAATGTTAGAGATAAAATTTTGAGGGGATGAAATAAACATCCGCCTTTACTGGAGAAGATTGAGGTGGTGAGAGAATCCAATGAGGGGTGAAATAAACACTCGCTTCGCTGGGGAAGATTGAAGTTATAAGAAAATCCACCGAGGATTCTTGGGTTGCCGACTGGAGAAATCTTGCATCGAACGTACCATAACTTCTTGAAATAGAGATTTGCCGGGGAATAATCGTGATTACCTGATGCAAAGACTTACTGGGGAGTCGTCACATAACTTAGGATAGAAACCCTTTGAGTCATGGCTTATGGAGACTGTTAATGTCCTTTTGGTGTTCGTAAATCAAAGTAATTCACGCACAAGACAATTTAAAAGTTACTATCAAGAGATGGAATCATTTTGCATGATAAAACAATTTGCCAATAAATAGTAAAATTTCAGCTTTATTTCATAAATGGTGATCAGCAAATTGCGTGATTCCATATATTATTACAATGTCGGAAAATGGTAATAATAAAAGAGTTACATCAAAAACAAAACAATGTTATTTCTTAAACGAGTTTGAGTTTCCCATGTTCTAGGCCTTTTGAAGGTTTTGACTTTGACTGTTGCAGTAAGCTTCGACAAACCAAACTGAGTCAACTTCTCTAAGTATAGTACTTCTTGATTGCATCCACATTCACGGGACGAGTGATCTCTTCTCCATCCATAGTTGCTAACATCACAGCACCCCCTAAAAATATCTTCTGGACGACATAGGGGCCATCATAGTTGGGAGCCCATTTCCCCCTAGAATCGGTAAGGAAAGACTGAATCTTCTTAAGCACAAGGTCTCCCTCTTTGATCTCGCGAGGTCGAACCTTCTTATCAAAACCCTTATTCATCCTTTGCTGGTACAAATGTCCGCGACATAAAGCTGTCAACGTCTTTTCCTCAATCAAATTCAACTGGTCATATCTGCTTTGACACCATTCAGCCTCTGAAAGCTTTGCCTCCATCAAAACTCTCATAGAAGGGATCTCAACTTCTACCGGTAGTACAGCTTCCATACCATAAACGAGTGAAAAGGGTGTTTCCCCTGTTGACGTGCGTACTGAAGTACGGTACCCGTGTAGAGCAAACGGGAGCATCTCATGCTAGTCCTTATAAGTGACCACCATTTTCTGAACAATCTTCTTTATATTCTTGTTTGCCGCTTCAACCTCCCCATTCATCTTTGGTCGATAAGGAGAAGAATTGTGATGCTCAATCTTGAACTCTTCACACAATTCCCTCATCATCTTGTTGTTCAAGTTTGAACCATTGTCAGTGATGATTTTACTTAGCATACCATATCTGCAGATAAGTTGGTTCTTGATAAATCTGACGACCACCTGTCTGGTAACATTTGCATATGAAGCGGCTTCGACCCATTTGGTGAAGTAATCAATCGCAACCAAGATAAAGCAGTGTCCATTAGACGCTTTCGGTTTTATCATTCCAATCATATCGATGCCCCACATAGAGAAAGGCCACGGAGACGAGATAACATTCAGGAGAGTCGGTGGTACATGAATTTTGTCAGCGTAGATTTGACACTTGTGGCACTTCTTTGCGAACTTGTAACAATTAGATTCCATCGTTATCCAATAATAGCCTGCTCTCAAGAGTTTCTTTGCCATAGCATGTCCGTTAGCGTGGGTACCAAAAGATCCTTCGTGAATTTCAGTCATTAACTTGTCCGCTTCTCGCTTATCAACACATCTCAGCAAGACCATGTCGAAATTCCTCTTGTAAAGCACATCATTGTTCAAGAAAAAGTTGCCAGCCAATCTTCTCAAAGTCTTCTTATCTTTGTTAGATGCCCCAGGTGGGTATTCTTGCTTTCGAAGAAATAACTCAATATCATAGTACCAGGGTTTTTCATCAATAACTTCTTCTACTGAGAACACATAAGCAGGCCTGTCGAGGCGCATAACATTAATCTTAGGACAGTCATTCCAGCGATTTACCACAATCATAGAAGCCAGGGTTGCCAAAGCATCTGCCATCCTATTCTCGGTACGAGGAATATGGTGGAATTCAACTCTATTGAAGAAAGGAAGTAGTCTTCTCGCATAATCTCTGTATGGAACCAAATTGTCTTGCTGAGTCATCCATTCTCCTGTAATTTGGTATATCACTACAGCAGAATCACTATACACGTCCAAATTCTTGATTCTCAAGTCCATTGCCTCTTCAAGGCCCATAATGCATGCTTCATATTCAGCCTCATTATTCGTACATGGAAAAGTCAATCTTGAAGTGAAAGGGATATGGGATCCATGAGGAGTCACAATAATTGCCCCAATCCCTTTACCATAGTTGTTGACAGCACCGTCAAAAATCAAACCCCACTGAGAATCCGGTTCAGGTCCTTCATCTGGTAATGGTTCTTCACAATCCGTCATTTTCAAATACATCACGTTCTCATCAGGAAAATCGTCCTCTACAGACTGATGATCTTCAATAGGTTGATGAGCTAGGTGATCTGCTAAAACACTTCCTTTAATTGCCTTCTGAGTGTGGTATTCAATATCGTATTCGGATAACAGCATCTGCCATCTGGCAATCCTTCCCGTCAGGGTTGGTTTCTCAAAAATGTACTTAATGGGATCCATCTTAGAGATCAGCCAAGTGGTATGATTTAGCATGTATTGGCGCAAACGTCGAGTTTCCCATGCTAAGGCTCAACAAGTCTTCTCTAGCATTGAATATCTGGATTCACAATCGGTGAATTTCTTGCTGAGATAATAAATGGCATGTTCCTGCTTCCCGGACTCGTCCTGTTGACCGAGCACACATCCCATGGAATCTTCTAAAACCGTCAGATACATGATCAAGGGTCTGCCCCTAACCGGAGGAATCAAAATAGGAGGCTCCAAGAGATACTCTTTGATACTATCAAACGCTTTCTGGCATTGTTCAGTCCAAACATAACCTTGTTCTTTTCTGAGAAGCTTGAAAATAGGTCCACAAGTAGCAATCATGTTAGAGATAAACTGAGAGATGTAGTTCAAACGACCCAGGAACCCTCTGACCTGCTTTTCCGTAGCGGGTGCTGGCATTTCTCGTATATCTTTAACCTTATCTGGATCCACTTCAATTCCCTTTTGGCTAACAATGAAACCTAGCAGCTTTCCTGAGCGGACACCAAATGTGCACTTGTTAGGGTTCAAACGGAGTTGATACTTTCTCAAACGCTGAAACAACTTCAACAAATGTCCGACATGGTCCTCTTCAGTCTTGGACTTAGCTATCATGTCGTCCACATAAACTTCAATCTCTTTATGCATCATATCATGGAAAAGAGTAGTCATAGCCCTCTGATATGTTGCGCCAGCATTCTTCAAGCCGAACGGCATAACTCTGTAACAAAATGTGCCCCAGGGTGTGATGAATGATGTCTTCTCCATGTCTTCAGGAGCCATCTTGATTTGATTGTAACCTGAGAATCCGTCCATGAAAGAGAAAATCTTATACCTGGCAGTACTATCCACCAACATGTCAATGTGAGGGAGAGGAAAATCATCTTTAGGACTAGCTTTGTTCAAATCTCTGTAATCAACACACATTCGAACTTTACCATCCTTCTTTGGAACAGGCACGATATTAGCTAACCATTGCGGATATTCGGATGTAACAAGAAAACCTACACCAATCTGCTTCTGTACCTTTTCTTTAATCTTCAAGGCCATATCAGGGTGAGTCCTTCTGAGCTTCTACTTGACCGGCGGACACTCTGGTTTCAAAGGTAGATGATGCTCCACTATAGCAGTGTCAAGACCAGGCATATCTTGGTACGACCAAGCGAACACATCAACATATTCCTTGAGTAATTCAATCAACCTTTCTTTCACATTAGACGCAAGCAAAGCTCCAATCTTCACCTCTTTACGGAGTTCTTCTGTACCCAAATTAATAACCTCTATTGGCTCTTTGTGAGGCTGAATGGCTTTGTCTTCATTCTCAAGTAACCGGGATATTTCCTCAGGAATCTCTTCTTCTTCTTCTTCAGCTTCGAACACGGGAAACTCAAAATTCGGAGAAGGCATTGGGTCATTGTTTTTTATGTTCAGTTCGTGCAATAATCTGCACATGTGATGTGATTTTATTTTAGATTTTAGTAAGTGGAGGTGTGTGCACAAGCGTGCAAAGTGATTAAAATTGTGATTACCATTTTCCTTAAAGTAATAATAAACGGAAACAAAAGATAGGAATGCAAAATGATAACTTTATTGATGGTAGCAAATTTCAAACAAAAGCCCTAACACAAGATCACCTTTGCCTTAGGCAGAGCAAAGGGAATTATGAAAAGTAAAGCCCACACACAAAAGTCATCGCCTTGGACAGAGCGAATAAACTAAAACAAAAAAAAACAACAAAACAATTACTTTGATAAAGGGATCACGATATGAACATTAACGACACTCCAATTCCGAGCCACTGCCCCATCTGTCACAAAATTAGGCTAATCTTCGACAGACTCATCTCTGAGGATTGCACTAGCTTCATGGTCAGGTCTCACGAATTCTGGTTGAGGCAAAAAGAGAGGAACAAAGACATCTTCAGAATCTTCTTCCACACCATTTACCTCTGGTGAATGAATAGTCCCTCTACTGTGAAACACATTCTTGATGGGGAGAATAATCATGTTCCCTGTAGGAGTCTTCTCAGAACTATTACCTTTGAAACCCAAACCCTTCTTGTTCTTGTTTTCAGGCAATTCCAACACTTGCCCCCACTTCCCTTGAGAACCACTTTCTACTACCCGTTGTGCGTCTTTGAAAGATGTCATAGAAACTCCGTTACTCTTGGTATTATTATCAGCAAATGAGAGGGCTTAAAATCGAGTTCCTACCTCCTCTTCTGCATCAACATAAGAAAAAGAAGAAAGATGGCTTACCACAAGAGCCATTTCCCCACAAACTGTGACTAATTGTCCGTCACAAACATACTTCAACTTTTGATGTAGGGTAGATGTGACAGCTCCCGCCTCATGGATCCATGGCCTGCCTAATAGGCAATTGTAGGCGGCATGAATGTCCATGACCTGGAATGTGATCTGAAAAACACTGAGCCCAATAGTCATGGGTAGATCCACTTCTCCTATCACAGTACCGTTGAGCCGTCGAAAGCTTTGACAACAATGCCACTTGGCCTCATTGGTGGACCCTGATAAATCAGTCTTGCCAGACTTGTCCTTGGCATCACATTCAACGAAGAACCAGTATCAACCAATACTCCAGATAACATATCATTCATGCAGTTTATGGTAATGTGCAGGGCCATATTATGCTTCTTCCCCTCTTCAGGTAATTCCGCTTCACAGAATCCTAGATTGTTGCATGCAGTAATGTTGCATATTATTCCGCTAAACTGATCTACAATCGCATCATGGTCAATGTATGCCTGCTCAAGTACTCCTTGCAATGCCTGCCTATGGGCCTCTGAGCTCATCAACAATTGTAACACGGATATTTTAGATGGTGTCTGTAGCAGCTGGTCCACCACTTTATATTCACTTCTCTTGATCATTTTTAGAACCTCATCAGATTTGTCTACAGAATCAATCCCACTAGACTGCCCTGGAGTTGTATTCTTCACGATCAGTTGCTTGGAAGGGACTTCCTTATCTTTCGGTGCAGAGAAAACCCGACCACTCCTTGTAACTCGGCTAACATCTGCAATGTTGACCACAGATGACAAATTAGGCAAAGGCACCTCCTTACCATCTTCAAACATAGTAGCGTTGTATTTGTAGGGAATAACCTTGCTGGATGTATAAGGAACCGGACCAGGTACATTAATAACCAGAGGAATTGTAGCAGTCTTTCGGCTATCATAAGTAAACTCAATTCGTTCCAGCTCTTTTATGTGGGGAACTATCACAAATACCTCTTCATCCTCATCTGTAAGACACTCTTGGATCATGTTCACATTGGCCACTCCATGCTGCAGTAAAGGATTATTCTGCACATTTGGGTTTGAATCCTTGAAAGTTAGGATTCCGCTCTTAACCAATCTTTGAACGTCAGCTTTCAACCCATAACAATTCTCAATATTATGGCCTGGTGCACCCTAGTGATATGGACAGAACTGATCAGCTCTATACTAGTAAAGAAGATCTTTAGGCACCGCCGGCGGGGACTTAGTCTGGATATGCCCCTTATGCAACAATGCTGGAAAAAGTTCTGCATATAACATAGGAATAGGATCAAAATTTGGCTTCCTCATCACACGACCTGGGCTGTTGAACGGTTGTCGGGCTTGTTGAGGAGATGGCTGATTTTGCTGACGATACGGTTGTTGTGGTGAAGCGGGTGGAGTCTGCGGTGATGGTTGATAAGGTTGTGCAAACTGTGGTTGGTAAGCCGGAGCATTGAGAACTGGGGTTACAGCAGCAACATGTGGATGTTGCTGATACTTTCCTCTTGGTCGTCCTTGATGTACAGCACTTACTTCATGTTCTTTCTTTTTCCCAAAACTACTTCCATATTTCTTGGCACTGTTGAAAGCACTTCCCTCTCTAACCAATCTTCCTTCACGGACACCTTCTTCCAGGCGCATACCCATGTTTACCATCTCAGTAAAATTGCTAGGGGCGCTTGCTACCATTCTCTCATAGAAAAATGGGCTCAGTGTTTTCAAAAAAATTCTGGTCATCTCTTTCTCCTCCAGGGGTGGAGTAACTTGAGCAGCAAGTTCACGCCAATGCTGGGCGTACTCTTTAAAATTTTCTCTTTCCTTCTGGGCCATGGCTCTCAACTGGTCTCTATCTGGTGTCATATCGACATTATATTTATATTGCTTAATAAAAGAGTCACAGAGATCATTAAAGTTGCAGATCTTTGAGCTGTCTAGCCCCATATACTACTTAAGGGCCGCACCAGTCAAACTATCCTGGAAATAATGTATCAGTAACGGATCATTATCCTTTTGAGTAGACATTTTCCGTGCATACATAACTATATGACTATGTGGGCAAGAATTTCCTTTATACTTCTCGAACTCAGGGAGTTTGAACTTTGGAGGAACCTTAACGTTAGGAACCAAACACAACTCGAAAGCACTCTTTCCAAACAGCTCTTTCCCACGAAGGGCCTTGATTTCTTTCTGCATTTCCAAAAACTGGTCCTGGAAATCATCCATTCGTTCTTCCATTCCAATACTCTCACTAGGAGAGGCATGAAACACAGGTTTTTCCAGATGAAAAGGAGTAGCATTTACCACGGGTGGTGGCACAGTCATTATAGTAGTTGTGGTAATAACTTGAGAAACCGGTGGGCGGTATCCGGCTAGAGTAAAGTTAGGAGGCATACCCCACAGATACCCAGGAGGCATGGAGTACTAGACTTCACCTGTAGTGGGCACCACTGGGATCGGTGCAGATATTATCTCAGAGATAACAGTGTTGTGTGATGGCGTACTATGTAATGGCTGATTCTGAGCAGCCATCAAAGCTTCCATCATCCCATTAATCTTCTCTAGACTTTCCTTCAATGTTGAAACCTCTTCCCAGAGTGCCCTGTTTTCCTGCTCGAGTTGATCCATTCTTTTCTGGCGACCGGCTCGAGTATTGTATCGATGATTCAGCTTGTCTGAGAAGAGAAACACGAATGAGAACCTGGAACACAAAGGAATGCAAATGCAAATGCAAATGATGTGTATGATGCAGCATGAACTTCAAGGAATTTAAAAGTGTTTTTTAAGCATCGTAATCAGAAACTCATTTTATTTATTAAATTAAAATTTTCATAACAGCCAATACACCTTCAAGGTTTTATTATAAAAGTAAACAGAACACAAAAGAAACTAGGAGTCCAATCCACTAGATGACGATCCCTCTCTTCCACGGAGTTGCTCAGTCGACCTGTCGATCTGCTCTTGCATCCTTGCTTTGTCGAGAGTGAGCTTCTCTATTTCCATCTTCAGTTTCATAACTTCACTTGAATCCGCTACCGAAGGCTTGGGATGAGGATAAGGCATTATCATGGTGAGAGCCCTTTCACGTGCCCATGCCAGGCAGGCTTTAGAAACTGAGCAATTAGGATTTCTTGTCGCAGTCATTCTCTATCTATTTAGGAGGCTCCACGCAAACACGATTCCAGTTTTTAGATTCAGGTTCTCTCCTTGATATAGAAATATTCCTGTCAGGTTTTCTGGATCAGGCACTTCTTCCATTGGATGCCCCAGTTGACGACGGGCGAGTAAGGGACTGTAGCTGATACATCCTTTTGTACCAAGAAGGGGCACATTGGGAAAGTCTCCACAGCTATGAATCATGGGGATACCTCTATACATTGTATCATTCCAAACAATATCCAAGTGAGTAAGAGCCATGAGCTTCACGGGCCATTCTGAACCATCTTTCACATCCCAGAAAACCGCAGACCTCGGTAGGTGCGAAATAAACCACCTATAGAGGATTGCAGTGCAACAATCCTTTCAGGACCTTCGAACGAATTGAATGGTAAGCTTCGACCAATAAAGTAGGAACGGGATTCCTGAGCATGAAGATTCTGATCGCCTGGACATCGACGAAATCTTCAACACTTGGAAACAGGAATAAACCATAGGCCAGCAATGCGAAAATGTTCTCGAAGGCTCCGGTATTCCCCATGTTGGCGAAGCGTCGAGCTTTCTCGAACAGGAACTGAGTAGGCAAACCGTCAATCCCCCTTCTGACCGTCATGTGAGTTTGGATCTCCAACAGCTTGATGCGGGTTGTTCTCGCGATATCCTCCTGGCTGAGCCTCCCTTCTCCACCGGAGAACGGAGGTGAGTCTTTGACAGGGATACCCAACAGAACGAAATACTCCTCCAATGTAGACGTTAACTGGAAAATCATGGAAGATGAAACAGTGGTAGGTTACGTTGTAAAGTTGAACCAGCGTCTCCAATAAGCCAGCAGCTACTCGAACTTGCAACAGCGGGAGTATCTGTCCATAGTTCTCACCAAAAGCCTCTGGATCCTTGATCTGACCTCCTAGTTCCCTTAATTGTTCAACATCAGGGATCTTGAAGGTGTATGGAAAAACCCCTTTCTTTCCATAGTCCATCTTATGATGCCTGCAAAATAACTTTTAAAGTTCCTTGAAGGGGTGAGAATGAGAATGCAAATGCAATATGAATGACATGCACACAATCGAGGAACTCAAGATTTATATTTGCAAACCATATCGAATGAGTAACGCCTCTTGGAATTCAAACAAAAAATTTATTTTATTAATAATGACCAAGAAACGATTACACATTCAAAAGTCGCATTAATGGAAAAGCAAAAAGGAAACTAGGTCCTAGATCGTCCGGCGAGACGATCCCTCTCCTTCAGATAACTTCCTCTTGAGTCCTTCGATCTCTTCTTGCATATTCGCCTTCTCAAGAACGAGCTTATCCACATATGACTTCCACACGCCTGAAGTAGGAGGGGTATCAGAGTTCACAGCAGGTGCCGACAGTGTGCTAGGAGAAAATAAATCCCCTTGTGTCTTCCTCCTTTTGGCAGACTCTTCTTCCTTTTGTTTAAAGACCTTCTGAAGCTCTTCCATTTCACAGTCGAGGACCTGATATTTGTTCTTCCAAGCATCTCTTTCTTGCTCCGCTTTAGCCAAATTGATCTTCAGTACCTCTTCATTGCTCATGAAAATCAAGACCGGGTCTCGGGGAGCCATAGGAATAGGTGCATGACGGGGATAAGGCATCTTCAAGTTGATAGCCCTTTCCTGCACCCACCAGGTATAAGATTCTGAAGCAGTGCACTCAGGCATTCCCAAAGCAATCGTCCCTTTCTTATGCACATGTCGCAAGGCATGCACAATCTCTTTCTTGAGTGCAGGATTCTCCTTTCCTTTGATGAACAGTCCTTCTAAGTAGATATTGCTTGGTTTTTCTTTCATAGGATAACCATGCTGACGGCGAGCTAAAGCGGGACTATAACTTATACACCCTTTCGTACCAAGAAGAGGCACGTTTGGGAAACCACCACAATTATTAATCATATCCTTCCCTTTAAGTACAGGATTATACCACTCAATGTCAGTATACGTGAGCGACATAATTTTCTGTGACCAGAGAAGTCCATCTTTAAGATTCCAAAATGTTCTTGAGCGGGGCAAGTGTGAAATAAACCACTTGTATAGTAAAGTAGCATAGCAAATTACCATCCCTCCCCCATGAGATTTCCTTAGGTGCACAGCGTGATAAGCATCGGCGAGCAGAGTTGGGACCGGATTCTTGATAATGAAAATTTTGATTGCATTCATGTCGACGAAGTCATCAACATTTGGAAAGAGAAAGAGCCCATATATAAGCAAAGAAAAAATAGCCTTAAAAGCTTCCCTATTCTTCATACCAGCATAATACCGAGCTTTATCCATTAAAAATTTAGCGGGTAACCCTGATATTTCACTTTTAGTAACCATATTAGCCTTGATGTCTGATGGCTTAAGGTGAGCAACTTTGGCAATATCCTTTTCACTAGGTGTACTTTCCAAGCCAGGGTAAGGGGGTCTGTAGAGATAGGAATCCCGACCAAGATAGAATATTCCTCTAAAGTAGGCATTAACTGATAATTAGGGAAAGTGAAGCAATGGTATAATGGGTCATAGAATTGCACAAGAGTGGGGAGTATCCCCTCTAGCATCTCTAATTTCAACAAGGAGAAAATCTTCCTATACTTATCTTTGAATGTTGAAGGGTCCTTGATCAATCCCCCTAATTCCTTCAACTTTTCCAATTTAGGACTTTTGAAGGTAAATTTCTTCGTTCTTATTCTCCTGAAGTCCATCCTATAAGGTTTGTAAAACAAAAAATTAAGTTCCTCGAAAGTGGCATGGTGCAAGATGCATGGATGCAATGCACAAACACGCATATAGGGAAATACAAATACACCCAACAAGTAAAAGGCCTAGGCTTAGAGATCACGAGCATGGAGCCAAAGGTCTAACCATCCCAAGGGTGTGTACTAAAGGTTCATTTGTACCTGCCGAGCGGGTTCTACAAAGTTCCCAGAGTCTACAATCCATCTTTCGGATATTATCGATTTCCCAATTACTTGGTAGTCGACAAAATTCTCAAGAGAATCTCGTCTGAGTGTAGTATCGCATATCAACCATTTTGGAATTACTCCCTCATAGTCATTGCACTACATCCTAAAAGGCCAAGTTGGGTTAAAGGTAACTATGGTTCTCAATATCTCGGGCTCCTAGGTCGAAAGTAGTAATGTATTCACGATAGCTCGTTCAACAAATACCACCATCGAGAGGGCCTCAACTGAGTGTGGAATCAAATCGACTTCTTTGGAATTACTTCCTCGAAATCTCCTCGATTATACCCAAGATCCTATCTTATATGTGCTCTCAAGTCCGGGTTAAGACTTATCTCACCACTCAAAGATAACCCTACATAAAGAAAAACCAAGCATAGCAAATATACATGTACAAATAAGAAAGCGATATAAGGACGAATAAGCATAAATAACATGAATAATTAAACAAGTTAGGCTTAACCCTCTAAACTAAAAGTCCCCACTGAAGTCGCCATCTCTGTCGCGGTGAGAATTGGATACCATCGTTATTGGTTAACTAGGATCACATTTCTTTTATTTCGCCACTGACTTTGATTTGTCCAGACGAAAGGTTCAAGGTCGAAAAACCTAAAGATCTAAGATTCGGGGGTTGGTTACGCCTAGAGAAGGTATTAGCATCCTAAACGTCTGTAGTACTCTACGGGAACCTCTCGTTAGTATTCATGTTATCTCTTACTCGCTTGCTAAGGGTATTATGCTAAAGGTTGCTATTCTAAGGGAGAGACCCTAGGGGTTAGTATCTAAGTATACTCGACAAGGTATCGCACCTTGTGCCTACGTAACCTCAGGAGTAGAATCAGAGTAATGCGTAGTTCTGAGAGTAGGAACTTCTTGACGGGGTCAAGGTTCCAAGGGGGGTAACGTCTTGGGCAAGACCTTACATAGAGTGCAGTGACTCTAAAGTTATAAGTTGGTTTAAGAGGGGTAGGCTTGCAAATGCTCATGGAGAAAACATTTACTTAGAGTACGAAATACTCCAATCCTAAGGCTAAGGTTCTAAGTGTCTATAGAGAGACGTGGAGTACGAAGACTCCAGATCCTAAGGCCAAGGGTTCTGAGAGTTAGCCCTATGACATTTGAGTCAATATTAATAACCTTTCCTTTGGGGTTAAGGGGATGACTAACTTAAATTAGTTGTGCGCACTAGCGAAGTGGGCTAGTATATTGTATAGTGACCGATAAGGTTGAATGCAATGCCTAAAGGCAATCGACTTATATGGGTATAAAAGGGGCTCGACGTTGGATCAAGATTTTCTTTTTATTTTTGAAAGGTTTAGACGATAACATACATCAAGTAGCAGACAAACACATAATCAAATAAAGTATGACATGATATCAAGCAATAGTAGAAAAACAATCAAGCGTATAATTCACTCGGATGTGTGGGGTATTCTAAATAGGGTACGATTAGAAAAGGGATTGAATTGTAAAAGGTTTGTTAATATTATGTTAACATGTTATTTTGAAAAAGGTTAAGAGTTTTCTTGTTGAAAAGGTTTTAACTATCTTAGAATTGTCATGGTTTATTGTTGATTTAAGAAAAAAAAAAAGAGGTCTTCTTATCAAAAGGGGATATTTCTCAAAAAAACGGTTTAATTAAATTAGAAATTTTGTCTATTATAAAAGAGGTGAAGTTTTATTATTTTTAGGGAAATATCTTAAGGTTAACGATTTTTTTAAGGGTTTTAAAATTAGTAATTTTCTAAAAAAGGAGCCAATATTATTCTTAATGGGAAATACTATTTAAAAAGATTTATTTTAATTAATCGTTATTAATCATTTTTGTAAAAAGAAAATTAAATTGGTTTAACTAAAGAACTATTTTAAATAAAAAGATTTGATTAAAAAAAGGAAAATTAAAAGGTTTAAAAGAAAAACAAAAGACGGAGGGATCTAGCGTGGTCATGGAGAGAGGGTCCATGATGGACCTTCTGATCTCTACCGTGTGATGTGTGCAAGGAAACATATGTTAACACAAAAGGAAAAAAACGATGCCTCTCCTCTCTCAGACTCTCTTCTCATACCCTCTTTCATTTTTCTCTCTCGGTCAAGCAACAGAAATCCTAAATCTACCCTATTCCCCAATCGAACCCGATACCACATTCTCATTAGCTTTTCATGGTGATTACATATACATGATGCTGAAAATTAAAGCAAAGCAAGTAAATAAAGAAAAAAAGGCGGCGATGGTTATGGCGGCTCCATGAACCTCCGATCAGGGATGTTTCTTCTCCCCTTTTTTTTACTTTTTGCGAGCTCTCGTGATCTGTGTTGTTTCGCCTTTGGTTCGTTGGTTCCTGAGGGACGATGATGAACAATATGCTTCTGAGTCTCTGGGTTTTTTTGTGGGTTTGGTAATGGAATTGACGGTCTCTGTTGTTGCATTTTGCTGGTGATTTTTCATATGATTCCTCTAGGGTTTTTTTCGTGTCTTTTTCTGATGGAATGTGTTCCTTTATATAGAGACGGCCAGTGATGATTCTCAATTATATCGTTGGAATCGATTTGGAAAGAAAAAGTCTGATATGATTATTGTGCTTGATTTGGTGATTTGAAATCTTTATTGCTGTATTGAAAACTTTGATTTCCGAATTGAAAAGTTTGATTCTTGCTTGATCTGCTTTGGGAACGAAATCTCCTCTTAAATTATTGTGTGATATCTCCTTCTGGTTTAGGAAAGATCCAGTAGCCATTGAGATATTGCCAATAAATTTATGTTGAAAATGATGAGAAAATATTCCGATTCTTGAAACTCTGAGGCCCATTCTCATTCAATCATTTCCTTCTCTTAAGATTGGTAACCTTTTTTATTGCAAACTCAATTGGGTGTGCCCTTTTTACTTGATATGGAAACTTATGAGGCCTAATCTTAAAACCTCTTTGAAAACACACAAAAAAACTTCCTTTTTGAAAAAACTAAAACTCTGCGCATTATTTCTCTACTCAAAATCCAATAACTTTTCTTCTTATTGTGATGCCCTTGGAGCACAATGTATATCATTGTTGCTACTGATTTTCCTAAGAAAAAAAAGGTGACCAACAATCCTGACTTAACAAAATCGTTTGAAGAAATCCTCTTGACCTTTTTCACTGAAACAAACTCCAATATCATCTGATATCTTGGTGCTGATTGCAGGTACGAGAGTAGCAAAGATCCTCATGGTGGTCATCAAGCACAAGGCGAATCCAACCAAAGTTTGACAAAGGAGGTGAGATCCTAAACCGAATGACCGAATGTTTGGTGTCTGAAGTGAAATAAATCTCACCATGAATAAAATCTTCCTCTTTCTTCTTGCAGGGTTCAACATTTCAGTCCACAGCAAGTTCGCGGCAAAGAGAACCTGAATCAATTTGGAACACTAAGTCCAACAAACTTGGCTTCCCCGAGGTAATTACATAGAAGCTCCCTCTGCAATTTTGAAGTTATTTTGATTCTCAAATTTGTTTTGACTTTAACAGTAGATATTGAATATTGCGTCCGATTCTTAAACCTTGCCAAACTCGTGAATATTGATGCAAAGAATTCAACCATAGAATTTTCTTGGGTAAACTTTGAATTTTCGTTTTCTTGCCTTGGCCATATGATATTATGAAGTTGTCAGTAAATTGTCTCGGGTTAGGTTGCTTGATTGATCGATTGCTTTGTGTGTTTGAAGGTGTCGTTGAAGTTCCTCCGTTTCACTTCCACAATCAGGTTGGTGATGTATCAAAGGGATGGCTAGAGCCGGTCATAGGGCTATATTCGTCAAGGTAATTCACAAAATAACTTAACTATGAGCAATGCGTACTATGGCCCAGTTGCAGTATTCGACTTGACTTTACTGAATGAATACATTGCAGTTAATCAATATCCTATTCGTGGATGCTGTGAAAATGGAATAGGTATCATTAACCATCATGCTCGGGAACAACCTGTTGTCTCAGAGATTGTTGTGGATAAGAATTTTGGGTGATATTGTAAGATGTAGGCATTGTTCTTTTCAAGAGGCAGCCAAGTTTGCACCGGATGTCTATAATATCTCATAGGGAAAAGATCATGCCATGGAGAACTTTTGAGTTTAAATGAATCAATTGGTGATCCCTATAGTGCGGGATAACTTGAACCTATACGTTTCACACTACAACATAACCTGCCAGGATTTGAGTCGAAGGCTGTTGTACCCTGCAACAACTTTAGGATTACCAACAAATTGCCTCTTGGCATCTTGTATATATGTGAAAAAAAAATCTTGAGTCTTGTATTGAGTTCGGCCTCTTTTCGAAATGAGTTTGAATTGAAAGAAAATACTGTAATGTGAATTTATGATGAATTTGATCTTTGTACGATTGAATCTGCTTTTTTTTTGTTATGCACTTCACTCGGAATCAACGAAAGTTTCTATTCAAATGATCATGTGTTGTATATACTCCTTACTTTAATCATGCGTAAAAGGTAATGTGATGTGATTACACCAATAGTTTCTGAACATTGCCTTTGTTGAAAATCAATTTGGACGTGGATGGGATTTTTAAATGAGTCAAATGGGAATGGTCTTAGGAAGCATGCTTTTGCAAACCTTGAATGCTCCTTTGGTATATTGAATCCACCATCACGAAATAGTTGTAACCTTTCGCATTCCATCAAAGGGAGTTTGTATTTTGGATTCTCTTTTTAGAACCAAACCTTGAATTAGTGTATTGGAATCACAAATCCAAGGATTGAAACTTCGAACCAAACTACTTAAATAATTTGAATTCAAAAGCACCACATTTCTTAATTCTCCATGAAAACCAACTTGTATTCTTAACCTGCATCGTAAGTAACGAGTTTTTTTGAAAAGAGAACGATGCCTTAAATATTATGAATCCTTTTGCCGTGTATCTTCTATTTCGGTCCACAAAGACATCTTGACTTGAATAAAACCATAAACCAAATTCTAAGGCAAAATAAATGCCTAAGAATCTAGTGCCATTTGAACCTTGTTGGATTCACGAATCATTAATCCTTAATTTGATCACAAATCAATTATCCTCCTCCTTGATGGGGCCTAATTTCTGAGATGCTTGATTGTGGGGAATGAGTATCATCTACGCTTGAACGTAATACACCTGCATAGCCTGGTTAGTCATAATAAACACGCATACAAAGACCACATGTCCTAAAGGTGCTATGCAAAAGGAAAGAGGGGCCTTAGGGTCAAAATTAGGGTGCGACAGCCATAAGATTGAAATTAAAGTTTAAAATGCTGCACATTGAAAAAAATGCCCAATCTGCCACATTTTTTGTCTTCTTCTGCATTATTTAATATTCTTTTCACCTCCTTCATCTGGGATGGCAGACGTGTCAGTCCCCACGTTAGAGTCTGTCATTCAGGATGAGGTTGGTAAACTTGTTCTTGATATCTTGAATCAGGGCAAAAATCCTAGATTGATAAACTCCACACACATCGCACTCATCCCTAAATGTAAGCACCCTATGACCCTAAAGGATTTCAGGCCAATAAGCCTATGCAATGTCGTGATGAAACTTGTAACTAAGTCGATTGCAAATCGTATTAAGAAAATTCTCCCTGAGGTTATTGATGAAGAGCAAAGTGGCTTTGTTCAAGGTCGCATAATCACTGATAATGCACTGGTAGCTTTGGAATATTTCCACTGGTTAAAGAAGAAGAACAAAGGCAAACGAGGCTATATAGCTCTGAAGCTTAATTTATCTAAGGCATACAATCGACTCGAGTAGAGCTTTGTCACTAAAGTTTTATCTTTGATGGGTTTTCCAATGCATATGGTGGAACTCATTGAGAGATGCATATCTTATGTATCTTACAATGTTCTGCTTAATGGGAAACAATGTCGTCGTTTTGTTCCTGCTAGGGGTCTCCAGCAAGGAGACCCTCTCTCACCCTATTTATTTATTCTCTGTGCAGATGTTCTTTCAGGGCTCATCAGGAAGGAGGTGGAGGAAGGCAAGATGCATGGATTAAGAGTAACAAGAAAGTCACCATCAATTTCTCATTTGTTTTTTGCAGATGACAGTCACCTTTTTGCTCGTGCTAACATAAATGAGGCTTCAAGAGTGATAGAGGTCCTTCATAAGTATCAACTTTCTTTTGGCCATGTAGTAAATCTAGAAAAGTCAGCGGCATCCTTTAGTCAAAATGTGGATGAAGAAGCTAGCAACATGATTCGGACAAGGATGAGAGCTAAGACATTAGTTTGCCATGACAAGTATCTGGGTTTACCTGTGGCTTTAGGAAGATCAAAGAAGGAGATCTTTGCTCCAGTTGTGGAGAGGGTTTGGAAAAAAATTAATGGTTGGAAGAAGAAGCTTCTCTCGCGTGCAGGAAAAGAAGTCCTGATAAAAGCTATAGCACAAGCTATTCCAAGCTATGTTATGAGCTATTACAAGTTACCAGATGGAATTTGCAATGAAATTGAAGGGATGATAGCAAAATTCTGGTGGGGATTGAGGAATGGAGAAAGGAATATTCATTGGTTACGGTGGGATAGGATGGCTAGAACTAAGAAGGAATGAGGAATGAGATTTAGAGGCATTAAAGAATTCAATACTAGTCTACTTGGGAAGCAGTACTGGAGGTTACTTAGTAGCGAAGACTCTTTTGTTGGCAAGGTTCTTAAAGGCAGGTATTTCCCAAAATGTGGCGTTGATGATTGTTCTGCAGGCAACAATTCAATTTATGCTTGGAGGAGTATAGTGAGTGCCAGACAATTGGATCACCAAGGTTCTAGATGGAGGATAGGAAATAGTTTGAGGGTGTCAGTAGTTAATGATAAGTGGATCCATGGGAATCCCAGTTTCAAGCTTCTGCAACATAGCTCTACTATAAATCCTGAATGGAAAGTTGGTGACTTAATTGATCCAGATACTGTTTTTTGGAAAGAAGATCTGATCTTCTCCACTTTTGGGCAGGCTGATGCTTTGCAGATTGTTGGCATTCCTCTGTCTCAAAGAAATGTTGAGGATGAACTTATCTGGCATTATGAAAAAAGGTAATTACTCAGGGAGATCTGCCTATCAGTTGTGCTTGAAAGAACGCATAAGTTCAAATCCTGAGCCTTCATTCGATCCAAACCAGAAGTTGTGGAAAATGATTTGGCAAATCCCTCTTCAGAACAAAATCAGAAATTTCATGTGGAGACTTGCTAGGAATATTCTGCCCATACGATACAACCTTAGGAAAAAAGGTATTACTCTTTATCCATCCTATCTTTTCTGCAATTTAAAGGTTGAAACGGTGGACCATATTTTTCTTGATTGTACTTTTGCTAAACAGACTTTTTTCCCATCCATTCTTAGCCTTAGAATCCTGTCAAATATTAATATATGTAGATGGCTTGAGAAGTCTTTGGCTTCTAAGGTTTCCTTGGTTTGTCAACTCATTAGTGCTACCCTTTACAAAATCTGGCTGACAAGGAATTCAAGTGTTTTCTGTGCTAGGACCTCCCCCCTCGCAAGTGGCTACAGAGGCTCTTGACATGGTGCAAGAGTTCAATTTCTGGAATGAAAACAAGAAGAGCAAGTCCTCTCCCAACACTAAAGAGTCTGGCTCCAGTGGAAATATTGTCGTCATCTAAGTTGATGCAGGAGTTTTTGAAGAAGGCTTGTCAGCTTTTGGTTGTTTAATCAAGAATCATGAAAACAAAGTCCTACTGTCAGCGAGCAAATCTGAAAGGAGTCTGTTAGACCCTACTGCTGCTGAATGTCTTGCTATTAGGCGGGGCATAAATTAGCTTTCCACATGAATATTGAGAATTTCTTGATTCAATCTGATTCCTTAATTTATGTTGATTGTATCAATTTGTGTCATGAGTATGCTAGCATTGAACCTATTGCAGAGGACTGTAGAATCCTACTTAGAAATTGTTATGGTAGCTCTATTATGTATATTAGTAGAACCAAAAATTTCCTTGCTCATAGTCTTGTGAGAGTGGAGAAGGTTTTGGATTCTAGGACTTCGCTTGGTGTTTACCCTTTGATTGACCATCAGAGCTCCTTTGTATCTTTTTCTCTTTAATGCAAGCATCTTCTTCATAAAAAAACTAATAATCGAGACATTTTTGGGGGACCACATAAATTAATGAAGTTAGGGATCAATATAAAACCAAACCATGAATTAAGTTACGAGACCATAATTTAACTATGTCATCGTTTTAATTCTCAGTAGCTAAACTTTAATAAATAGTTTTGCAATAAAAAAGTTCAAATAAAATTTAATATTTCATTAATATTTTTTACAAAAATCTCATTTAAAATTCACATTAAACCTCTGGACCAATCCTGATTGATATATGTGATTTAAAGTATGCGCGTTCCAAAATGTGTACATCAATTTTTTTTATGACTAAAAATTCATATACATCAATTCTTAAACTATTATATACTTTTATTTTATATTTTATTTTGAAGGCACTATAATCTAAGACCAAAATAAACATGTATACAAACATTGAGTTTTAGATATATTAGACATTGAGATTATTTGAATATATATGTTGAAATCCATTTTATTTATAATTCTCGTCAAGACATGACGATTATTTTACAATATTTATACTAATTTTTGGAGGCTTATATTTAGTGTACACATGTACACGAGCGTTGAAGGCATACAGGAATAGTGCCAGATGGGCAAGGCCAATGTTTACGTACACAATCAGCATCTTTGACACAATCTTGGAGGATATCCTCACTCACTCCATTAGCTTGTGATTCCTTAGCCACATCTATATACACAAACAACAAAAATAAAAATAATATTGTATATGAAATATAAAACACATTTCAAAGTACAAATCATAATATTTCCAAAATTATTTATTAGTTTTATACCTGATGTAATGATAAAAAATGCCAACAAAAATACCATTGCTAGAGAATATTTTCTCGATGTCTTCATCGTTTTCAGGAAATATGTTCTTTTAGAGTTTTTGGTTTGGTAAGTGTTTTACAGGAGTGGGTTTATATAGGCTGTGAGTCCACTTTGAACATTAAATTTTTTGGTTATTAAAAATATTATGCATGGTGAGTAATAAATATTTCATTAATATATTAATAATATATTTGACTATATATATATATATATATATATATATATATATATATATATATATATATATATATATATATATATATATATATATAAAGGTTACTCTACCTTTAATATAAAACTAGTAAGAAACCCGTGTTATCGCACGGGTCCCGTCTGGATTCACATCACATGTCTACCAAACCATCATTTGTAAATTTTGAATTCATTATTCAATTAGTTAACATTGACATAGTTACAAATATATGTTAATAATATGCACCAACTTTTAAATATTTATTCGTACTTACACTAAATCGTACAACCGATTCTTTAACTTCAATTATATAAAACAACAGCAAGAGAAATATTTAAAAGATGGACATTAAAATGAACACTCTACAACTGGTATCTCATAGATACGTTTACATCTACCCGTGAATCCAGATGAGTTAACAAAACTCAGTTGAATCCAGATGAGTTAATTTTAAAACTTCATATTTGAATAAAATCATTTTTCCAATCAAAATAACATTATTTTTTTAGATATTAGTCAATTTTTGCAAACCTAAAATTTTTAACTGCTTCCCGTCAGATATCAATTTTAAATCCTTATTATTATATCATATTTACAATTTTTATAAACCTTCAATATATGACAGCAACCTGTCAAATTACAGTTATAAATGAATATCTACACTACATGATATCTTGAAAATAAAAGTAAATTGATACGTTTAATAATATTAAATCTGTTTGATTCTGTTTACCAAACCATCATTTGTAAAGTTTGAATTCATTCTTCAATTGGTTAACATTGACATAGTTACAAATATATGCTAATAATATGCACCAACTTTTTAGCATTGATTCGTACTTACAATAAATCATACAGTCGATTATCTAACTTCAATTATATAAACCAGCAGCAAGAGAAATATTTAAAAGATGGACATTAAATGAACAGTCTACAGCTGGTATCTTATAGATACGTTTACATCTACCCGTGAATCCAGATAAGTTGCAAAACTCAGTTGAATCTAGATGAGTTAATTCTAAAACTACCGATTTGTATAAAATCATTTTTCCAATTCAAGGAACATTACTTTTTAGATATTAGTCAATTTTTCCAAACCTAAAATTTATAACAGATTCCCGTCAAATATCAATTTTAAATCCTTTTCATTATATCATATTTATAATTTTTACAAACCTACAATATATGACAGCTCTCCGTCAAATTTAATTGATTTAATATTTTATAGATTAAATGACATGATTAGTTATAATGATCAGATTTTTAATAAATTAAAAAAAAAGTTTTTAATTCCAAAATGGTTTTGGCTTTTGGGTTTTTCACGTAGTGTAATTTGTGGTCAATATTATTTTTTAGTATAAATGCTATTTATATTTTTTTAGTTATAATGATCAAATATTTATATTTTTTTTAGTATAACTGTTAACATTTTATCATTAAAAAAGCTAATATTTATTAAGCCTGTTTTATTTTTTCTTTAAATAAAAATTATATTCTATTTATTTGATGAATTCATGAATATGTGTAACATTAATATAAACACTCCGTATTCTATTTTGCATATTTTAAATAAAAAGGTAAATAAATTCAAAAATGTCAAATATATATTAATATATGCAACTTTTAATCATGCTCTAATGCATCGTTGCATTCACTATAGCAGCCATCTGAAAAAGGAAAACACATATCGTTAATCATGTAGACAACAAAGTGGATTACATGCTCATGGAAAGAAATCAAATAATCATGAACACCAATACATTTCCAAATTAGAAAATCAGCAAGTTTAAGCATAAAATCACAACCTTCATTTTCTTGCCAAAACAAACCATAAACATATTCCTTTGAAATTCAATCATCATAAATCATGTTCCAAACCAAATCATCATCAATCAAACATTCAATACAGTGAAGACAAAAATCCAGGAAACCACATTTCAATTACCACTTCAAACCACCATTGATACTCATATAATCTCTATCAATTACCTTTATTATCCCTACAAAAAAAACACTACAATACAACCATACACCATAACCTATAGTCTTTGCAGTAGAAAAACCAAATGCCTCCCAATGGATCTGGTTTACTCCCCGGTGATAATCACCCCGATTGGCTAGCCTTCATTGAAAATGGTTCTTGTGAAACTTTTGAAGCACCTCAAGTGGAACAATTATGTGCATTGTCTATTTTTCTCCTCCAAATGATATTACACCAGAAGCAGTAAACTACCTTAAAAAAAATAAGTAAACATTGTAAACTCTTATAATTGACTCAAGGACTTAATTTGGCCAGAGTTATATATCCTTTTTGTTTGATTTGCAGTGAATTAAACTAACAGAAAAAAATTATTAACAGAAATTATAAAATTAAACTAACAGAAAAATGCAGTAAAATAGCGAAAAATGCTAGAAATTATGAAAATAACTGATCAGAAAAGTGAATGGGGGAACCTAAATCTTAGAGAGCTTATTTGGGGGTCCACCAGTGACCTTAGCGACGCGGAGAAGAGCAAGTTCTGCTTTCAGATCCTTCAATTGATTCAAAAGATCTGCTTTCGTTTTTTGCCTGAGTTCAACACCTTGATTCTAGCTTTTGAGTTCAAAAATTCAAGGAGTCAGAATAAACAAAATAGGGTTTAAAATGAGGTTATGTTAGGATCAAAATGAGAAAGATGATGCATATTGTGAAGTAGGGTTTGTTTGTTCTTACCCATTTTGAAGCTCTTGAATCGTCGCGAGAAAGCATGGCCGAAATCTGGAAAATAAAACACAGTTTATGTTACTGTAAATAGATTCACCAAAAGCGATTATCAAAACACAGTACACGGTGATGGCCAATGGTAGATATCAAACCTAATTCTTTGATCAACACAGGAAGTGAAACTGGTGGCGCAGTGAATGAAGAAGATGGAAAGATTTAGCTGATTATCATAATAGTGATAGTGAAATAATGTTCTTTGATATTGGAAAGCCATATTATATTGATCAAGGAGAGTTAATGAGCAATTCCAACTTTCAAAATGACTGTTTAGTTTTTCAGCTTCCCAATGCTTATGGCGGTTGAACAATCATTTTAATAAATCAAAGAAAATTTAACCGTGTAAAAAATGGGTATATGACACCTCAGCAATAATAAATGTTGAATGGCTAATAGTGAAGGTTTAAATTTTTAATTGGAAATTAGCTAAAAAAAATCTTTGATTGCCACATCAGATGCATTTATTGTAGAATGCCTAAGATTAGAGGAATTTTTTAAAAGACCAATCTATCCCTCGAATTAGAAAAGATTAAGTTGTTAATCAAAGGATTAATATAGGAATTTCTAGGTACTATTCTTTTAATAGATAGATATTGATACTTTTTCATTGACGTCCAAAAGATAAGCGTGATAATTATATAATTAATGTTGTATTAAATATACTTATTAATATACTTTGAAAAAGAAATTTAAAAATAAAATATATATTTATTATTAATAAAGTTAACATAAATGATACAACTTTTTACTATATTTGAATTTTTTTTAATCATACTTTATAAGAACCTCTTGAAAATTAAGTGTTTGGTTTAAAAATGTGGTGTTTGTAAATAATGATGGAGATGAGAAGAGAAATATTTTTTAATAAGTTTGTGTTTGACAAGACTTTCTGAGCCTGGTGACTACCTACTCACAAAGTGCAATGGAAGATCAAAATCTCGTAGTTCGTGGTACAAATAAAAAAAATAGTTTGTTATGATTCATTTTAAGTGAAAAGCCACCTTGTCATTTTAAGGAGAAAACTTCAACTAATCATCCACAAGTATGTGAAAATGGACCTTTGCATCACCATGACAAGGGCTCCAACTTGGGTAAAATCAACAAGTATGCCACTAACTCTCTAAAGTGGAAAAGAATTAACTCATTTCAAACAATACTATGGAGATTTGAGAATCATATCTCAACTATGGAAATGACCCATGTCTGAACTTTATAAAAAGTTTTAAAAGCAAAAAGTGCACAAAAGGCATAAAATGGTTTGAATGAGTTTTATCTTTTTTAAGTCTTTTGAAAATAGTCTTGATATGCTTAAGATTGATTAGCATTTATTAAGCAAATGAGTTTTGAAAATGCATTTGACAAAGTCAAGGTTTATTAAGAAAGTGGTTCTAGTTTGAAAAAAGGGAGAAAATTTTGAAAATTTAAAAAGGGGAAAAGATGAAGAGGCTATTCTAAAGCAAAAAATAAAAGATAGAGAAGAAAAGATCTAACTAAGATAGCAAGCCTTTGACATAAACAAGCCAAAAATCCCATCCTTTAGACTCAAGCAACAAGATGAGCACTACTAACCAAACATCAGATGAAAACCAAATATCCAAGTCAAATCTTCAAAGAGGTCAACGCAAGATCAAAGGTACCAGATGAATTCCAAAGTCTCAAATTACAACTCCAAAGCAAAGGTTCAAGAACTTAATTCTAAGTCCAAAATTCCAAATCCATGCGAGGGATAGTAACCAATAGTCCAGGGAAACAATTAAGGTATTTCAGGGTGTTTAGCCTTTATTAATGTCTTAAAAAGAAAAAGAAAGTACAAGTGGACAAAGAGAAAAAAGCATAAACATAAACAAGATGAAAATATGATATGAAATGATAAGCATAAAATAAAGAGTAAGAAATAAAGAGCATAAAGATTAAAGTGCATAAAAATAAATGACATAAAGTAAAAGTTAGCACAATTAAAATTAGTGTTAGTGTTAAAGTTAATGAAGAAGACATTTTGTCATTTAAACTAGATTACTCAACTAATTAACCCAAAAAGTATGAGAACTTTGCATCATCCTTTGAGAAGGGCTCCAACTTGTATAAAGTTAACAAGTATGCCACTAGCTCTCTTAGGTGGAAAAGAATCATCACCCTATGGAGATAGGAGAATTACATCTAAACTAAAAATGACTTATATCTAAAATTGGACCAAATGATAACTTTCTAATTAGGGACAAATTTAGTGTTATGTTAAGCAATCGTAGCACTATCTATAAGGAATATCATGCAATAGGAAGTCGGTCAATAACACGTTATGTACCATACATGTTAGAGATATGATATAGAGATCATACTCGTAAAACATGTAGCACAAGTAAAAAAAAGGTGGATCAAGACCTAAGTCAAGGAAAGATTGGTCCATTACATCAATTAATCCTTCACGACACTTAGGACAAACTTATGCATCAATCGAAAGTATCTCAATTGATCAAATGATCATTCAAATGGTAGACTTGAAATGATGAAATTTCATCAAGCACCATTCAAGATCTCATGAACAAGATAGACTACACATCTTCCAATTGACTAAAAGAAAGGTGAAAGAGAAAAAGGAAAGAGATGAAGAAGAGAGGACTAAACAAGATAGCAAAACCAAATTGGATCGAGGTGATGATCAAGTTATCATCAAAATCAATCATCCATTTTGGTGGATTAGGGGTTTCACCCATCAACACCCATGATCCATTGAGTTTGATGAAACTTATGATCAAATCAACTAAGTTCCAAGACCAACAGAAGTCAACACAAGTCAAACAAATAGAAAATGAAAAAATATGAATTAAAATGCATCAAAATAATTTTTAAAATTAATGTTAAAATAAAAACAAAGATGAAAATGCAAGTGATGCTTCAAATCAAATAAGAAATGACCAAGAAAATTCATGCAAGTCATAAACAAGTCATGAATGATATATAATTTTTTTGATAATTTTAAAATACATAGAACTGTTTTAAAACTATTTAAAATGTTTCAAAATGAGAAAAATCATGAAAAATAGAAAATGATGAAAATAAAATACTAAAAATATAAAATCAGAAGGAGAAAAATAAAAGAGAATTTTAGAAATTATTTTGCGATTTTTTTGAGTTAAAATGAATTTTCTATGAATTTTTGAATGAAAATAAAACAAAAAAAAACACGCGTTGGATCTGCCCTCATTAATTGATGTGGCAGATCCAACGCACGTTAGCTGCTAGAGCACGATGGAAATTAGTGTAAAAATGCACACGAGATCACATTCAAATTAAACTAATCAAAACATTTTAAAATGTCAGCGTGGGACAACTCAGGTCACCACCTTCAACCTCTCCCGTCATCTTCTCCGGTGAACCAGTCACTGGAGATTGCTAAGTGGTAACATGAAAGCATGAGACTACCATCATTGCAACCGTCTCATGCGAACTCAACTACATGCTTCACTTTTATTGACTAAAAGAGAGTAGAGAGAATTTTGAGAAAAATCAGAAGAAAACAAGAACACTAAAAGAAAAATTAAATGATGAACATAATGAATCAACACCAGCTAGGTTAGGGGAAACAATCAGAAGACAAATGACTACATTGTGGTAACTTGTTTGATTGAAAATTGAGCCTCAAAATACCTTGTCCAAAAACGATCAGAGGAGCTCTGAAACTGGATTTGGTTGGAGTGATTAAGGGACTCTTAGAGCTTGATTCTTGTTGCAGAAGCTTCAGAGAAGTACGATGGAGCTAACTGAATCAAGAAATTGGACTGAAACTGGCTAAAAATCAAGACACGATAACTCACTATTCTGGAAAAAATTATGAGTGGAGCAGGGGTTTTCTAGCTATCAAAAGCTTAGAAATGAAGGTAGCAAGGCTCTCTATTTATAGAAAAAGTGAATGATCTCACACATGTGGAGTTTGGATCAGAATTCATGTGAAATCATCAACACCAAAAGTGTGATCAAACTTGCATATGAGGTCACTCAAAACGCATCTAAACTTGGCCATTCTGAGTCGTTTTCACTTGGTAAACATCCCTTAATATGACTAGAGTTCAAATCATGTGGTAATTTGGCTTGTAAACAAGTTTTGGTTGAGGTAAAAATTCTGATCATGGTGAAAACTTCAGTTACAAGTAACCGTGTTCAACCCAACGGGGCATCTTGTACACGAGGCTTTTGATTCAATTCTTTTGGATAAGGTAGAATCAATACTGGCATTGTAGTCAACTTCTTCTTCAATCCTCGAAAACTCTCTTCACACAAGATATCCCACTCAAAATTCTGGCACTTTCTAATCAACTGATTCAGAGGAAGGGCCAAATTAGAGAGCCCTTCGATAAACCGACGATAATAACCTACTAAACACAAGAAACTCCTAATCTCCGTCACTTATTTTGGAGGTTCCCACTGAAGTACATCACTCACTTTGGATGGATCCACTACTATGCCATCACCAGAAATAACATGTCCCAGAAAACTCACTTTGTGCAGCCAAAACTCACATTTTAAAAGTTTCACAAATAACATGTTATCTTTCAGCACTTGCAATGCAATCCCTAAATGTTCTGCATGATCCATTTCCGACTTGGAGTAAATCAAAATGTCGTCAATAAAGACTACAACAAACTGATCTAAGTAAGCATGAAATATACTATTCATGTACTCCATGAATACGCCCGATGCATTGGACACTCCGAACGACCTCACAACATATTTGTAATGTCCATACCGAGTCGTGAAATCTGTTTGCTGAATATCATCCTCTTTCACTCGAATATGATGATACCCTGATCTCAAATAAATCTTACTGAAAACACGAGCTCCCACAAGTTGATCCATTAGATCATCAATTCTTAGAAGCAGATATTTATTTTTGATGGTCACTTTATTCACCTGACGATAATCAATGCATAATCGCATACTACCGTCCTTCTTCTTAACCAACAACACTGGAGCCCCCAACTATGACACACTGTGTCTAATAAACTTTTTATCAAGTAATTCTCCTAGCTGAGATTTCAATTCTGCCAATTCTGACGTTGACATCCTGTATGGTGCCATAGATATACGTCTGGTACCAGGGACAAGATCAATTGAAAATTCTACCTCTCTCTGAAGGCAACTCTGAAATATCGTCTGAAAACACCTCTAGAAATTCTCTCACTACACGTAATTCATTAATCGAACGTTTGCCCTCAACTTACAATGAGGCAAACACCACGACCATTTTAGCTTCATCCTCCAACGAGGTTCTCAATTCCTTGGTAGATATAAAATTATCCAATTCACCCTCCTCTGGGGTAATAAATAACAACATCTTCCTATAACAGTTAATGTAGACATAATTGCTCTCTATCCAATTCATCCCTAAAATAATATCCAAATTACCGAGTGGTAAGCAAATCAAATCCACTCCGAAGTCTTTACCACAGATTGACAAAGGACAATTCAGGCATACTAAGGATGTAGTTATCGACCCAGTAGATGGAGTATTAATCACCATCCCCTTACACAAAGTAGACGCCACAAGTCCTAGTTTCTTCACACAATAAACAGAAATAAATGAGCGGGTCGCACCCGTATCAATGATAGTAATCAAAGGAGTATTATGGATGTAACAAGTACCTATGACAAAACAATCCTCACTGGTAGGCTGAGCCCCCCACCAATGCAAATACCTTCCCACAGGTCTGCGACTTCTTTGGCTTCTGACAGTGGGTGCTGATGTGACCCTGTTCACCACAGTTGTAACAGGTAGGTGTATTGGTCCTACAATCTGCCACAACATGACTTGGCTTCCCGCATTTGAAACATTTCTTCACCTTATTCTGACATTCATTAGCACGGTGACCCATGCCACCACATCTGAAACACTTAATAGGGTTGGAAGAATTTCCTCCCCCACTTGGCTTCTTGCCAACAACAGGTTTTTGCTTCCCTTTATCGGCCGGAGCACTGTAAGGTGTACCCCCGTGCCTCTGCTTACCTCTCTTGTCACTCAGGGACTTGTAGTGAGCAACCTGAGCCCTGTTATCTTCATCATAAATCCTGCACTTATTCACCAACTCAGGGAAGTATCTGATTTTCTGATAACCGATACCTTGTTTGATCTCGGGATACATCCCGTTCTCAAACTTGATACATTTCGAACTCATGGCAGTATCAGTATTGTAATGAGGGTAATACTTTACCAGTTCCTCAAACTTGGCTGCATATTTTCCAACTGTCGAGTTTCCCTGCTTCAATTCTAGGAATTCGATCTCCTTTTTACCACAAACAACTTCTGGAAAATACCGCTCCAGAAACTCATTCTTGAACATTGTCCAAGTAATAGGATTACCAGCAGCTTCTAACCTTTGACGGGTGTTATCCCACCAGTCCTCAGCTTCCTCAACCAACATATGAGTGCCAAACTACACCTTCTGAGCTTCGCGAATCCCATGACTCTGAAAAATATTCTCAATGTTCTTCAGTCACTTTCGCGCACCATCCGTGTCATACCTAACCTCAAACTTAGGTGGCTTGTTATTTTGGAATTTCTCCAAATTAAGGAACTCAACGTCCCCAGCATTCTGATTGGTATTCTACACCGCCTACGCAACAACTTGTAACACAACAGCAATCACAACATCATTTCTTCTAGCCATACTGTTCAACACCAACAATACAAGTTAGAAAAAGCACATGACTATATTCACTCTATAGTCAGACTCTACTACGACATTGGCCAGACCGACCGACTTGCTCTGATACCAATTGTAACACCCTACTCTCCCCATTCATTCAATAAATAAAAATAAGAAAATAGTTTGCGGAAAAATCAGAGTTACACACGTAGGATGCCACATCACGTAAAATCTCATGAAGTATCAAGTCACTTCATGTCTTTATTCCTCGTAACTATAAATTAATTAAATAGCGAAATATTCAAATAGTTCAGCACTAAGGCTCCAAATGCATCAAACTCCACAAAAGTTCGTGGTTTAACATCATTAAACAAAAAAAATCAAGATACATAACAAATGGAAAACAACATAAAGAATAAAAAATCCCCATCCTTCCTGTGTTACGTATTAGAGCAACTCCTAAGACTCGATCAATAGCAACACATGCTCGAAGCACTACTCAGGTACCTGATTATCTGTACTCTCCAAGGAGCACAGACACAACAACGAAAAAGGGGTGAGAATTACATTCAATAATTATACGGTGAAAATCATATGCTAAGGAGTAGTATTCATAGAATTCACACAAATCAAGCAACCATAACGCACATACAAGTGCCACATCAACATTCCACATATATAGCTCACATTCAATCATACATATATGCAATGTGACTTGACTGACACTACATCATGCATGCGGTACCAACACAATCCATATGGTTCACTCTTTGAACCTGATTCCCATCATAATCCGGATAAGTCGTATACGTTCCTCTGAACTACAACTTATCTCCACTCGACTCTCACATGGTGTCCGGATGAGACTAGAAACCCATCATAGATTCCCGTATAGGCTCATCTCCACATGACACGACATGAATGCATGACATACACTTATGCATAATACAATTATCATTAATTCATAACACACGATCCACAATGATCACACGTGAGCCACATACTCAACGTAATTCTCTCTGGAATTACCACTTCTGCCTAAGACTATCCCCATAACAACAATCTTTGCAACACAAGCATTAATCATACATCATAACGAAAACCACACAGAAATTCCATGTTTTACCACATTTACTATCATTGCCAGTTTCCTTATGTCTAATTATGTCATATTAATCTTACGGACCAAGAGGAATTGCATCGCATGTGAAATCAGGAAAGAAATCGCAAAAACTGAAAAATTCCAACAGAGACCTGCCCATACGCGTATGACCCTGTTCCATACACATATGGCCTTGCTTCCTCATTCAGATCCTGCGTGTGTTACGCGTAGAGTCTCAGGTGCCCAGACCTCATACACGTATTGCCCCATGCCTTACGGGTATGACCAGAGGCGAGTTCCCCTCAACCCCCCCCCCCCCCCCACCCCAAAGAACTTCCCATACGCGTATTGGATGTAACATATGCGTAATGCACCTCCCTTACGCGTATCAGAAGAGGGTGTGCTGGCGATGGGGACAGGGCATGTATTGTACACATAAGCCCCTAGAAACGTCACGTCATACGCGTATGGCCCCCTGGCATATGCGTATGGCTAGTCTGCACAGAGAAAAACCAGTTATCGCATCAGTGCAATTTTGCACCCATTAGAGCACCTTCAAGCTCCTATTTCTGACCCAAAATAACATTCATACCAGTATACCCCTAAAGTCTTTATCTACATTCATTAACCTACCATTTTATCAAGGTTTTTTGCAATTTGAATCACATTTCCGTTAACCCCAAAAAAACCATTTTTTTTCCAGATCCGTTTCATGATAACATACAATAACAATGCACAATTTACACGAGATTCATACCCATATCAGTACACAGATACGAATTCACAGCAGCAATCACATAGTTATGGAATCAAACAAGAAAGAAGAAGAACGCACATGGAAATACACATAAAATCCTAGAGGGAAAGGAACCCTCACTACCCTCTCATTTTCTAATCACCATTAATGAACCCATTCTCCTCTTACCTTAATTCTAAGCTTTATCTCTTCCTAACAATAGTGGAAACTCTTGATCTCCTCTTGCCCTAGCTCTGCTTCTTTCTTCTCTCATTTCTCTTTTCACGTGTAACTGATACCGTAACTTACTTTCCTCCTTGTAGCACCTCAAAATTTGCCCTATTATTTATATCCAATAACTGGCTTTTGTTTCACATTCACCTGCATATCCATTAGGTCATACTCATATTTTTATTCATTTGCATTGGGCTCCTGAGGCGTGGGATCATGGTTTCTTATCTTCTGTGCAACTTGGTTGATATTCATCAATTGAAGATGGTGGTTAGGGTTCATGGCAAAGGCATCTTGAGATGAGAGAGGAGAGTGCCACTCTCTCAGTTGCTTTTTGTTCATTGTGTATAATACAAGTTAATGAGGGAGGAGATTGAAGATGATTCGAGATGGAGTTCATGGAGTATTTGAGTTTGAATTTGGATTGGGAAAGCGTTTTAAGATATTTGGAATTCAAGATACAAGTTCGTAAATCCATATCCACCCCATATCATAAACCATAATCCAATTTTGATATCCATTCCAACCGTAAACCATTGTCTAATTCCTAATATCCGTTTTTAGTTCAATTGTCCGTTTTAATATCCATATCCAAAGTTAAATCCACTCCGCATTCTTGATGTCCATAGATCATTTTTAACCATTTTTCAAACCATTTATGTTATCCACTTTTAAAATCCACATTTAGAGTCATTCTTAGTCCATATCCATATTTCCAATTTTCCATTCTTTTTCTAAAAACAATTTTTAGTCCATTTTCTTCCAAATACCAATATCCATTAATCTCTTTCAAAACCGACTTTCCCAATCCATATCCATTTCAATTCATGTCCATATCTTTTTCTTTTTCTTTTTAGCCTTTTTTATCCACAAAAATATTTATTCTAAACCAGATAAAAGCATACAGCAGGAAATTATGACAGAAAAATAACTGGACTTTTATTTTCTTACTGATAACAGATAACCAGAATTTTCTAACTTGATTGCTTATAACAGTTCACAAAAACTACTAAACACAACCTCTAACAGAATTTCACCCTAACATCTTCCTTAACCTATTCTCTAACAGAATTCTAACAAAAAAAACCTCTAACATATTTTTCCCTCTTCTTCTTTCACCGTCCTCAATCATCTTCTTCAATCACCTGTTCTCACCAAGCCTTCATCAGTTTGACGGCTTTAACTCCGAATCTCCTTCAATCTCCATCGAATCAATACTCTGCAAATTCATCAACACATCAACAATAACTTAGAACAAAATCATGAAAAAATCCGCAACTGCAAGAATCGAACACAAAGGAATTCAATTACCAGCTACAACCACCTCATCAATACACCAATATCCTCATCTGTGAATCTTCATCACCAATCGAATCCATCAACTCTTCTCATCTCTCCATAGTCTCGTTACCATCTTCAGTACCAGAACTCTGCTCCTTCCAATTCTCATGACAATCTTCATTTTCTATTAAACAAACTGGCAAGGTTCACCGGCACAAATTCACGGCATCATCATCATCATTGTGCTGGCATTTTGACGAGGATGATGATGGAGGATGGCAGGTGAAGTATAGAGAAGAAGGAAGACGGAAGCTTTGGTTGATGAATTGAAAAGCTTTCATGAGTTTAGGGTTTTTAAAACCATTTGCTTCAAGCGTGAGCCGGGCTTGTAAGCCCAAACGTATGTCAACCGCACCCACCGATTCCGCAATGAACCTTTCCCTGGTTCATGAAGACAGGGTCGTCAACTTCAAGCTCACCCCCATGTAAATGCTATTCCACACGCCTCCTTTTCTTTCCATACCGGTAAGTCACCCACTGCACCTCTTGTTACAGTTTTCTTAATTATGATTAATATGTGATTTTGGTTAATTTTTGAGTAAGAAGTTGCTTAGTCTTAGGTAATTTGAGGATAATTCTAGATTAGTCTTTAATTCTAGGTTAAGTTTTTTTCAATTGAGTTTAACCTCAATTTTATTTGATAATCAACCTTTTGATTTTAGTTTTAGGATTAGATTTAGGTTTATATTTTGATAATTGTTTGTTGAATAATTGATTTTTGGCTTAATCATTCCTTAATTGATTTTTGGCTTAATTGTTCCATAGTCGTTTTTAGTTTAATTGCACTAATCATTTTTGCTTAATTGCATTAATTGTTTTTGCCTAATTGCACTAATTGTTTTTGCTTACTAATTGTTTTTAGCTTAATTGCTCGTTAATTGAGTTTTTGGCTTAATTGTCCACTAATTGTTCTTTAGAATTAGAAACTAATTTTGACATAGTTTGAATTGACTTAGTTCTAACATCGACTAGACTTAGATTTTAATGCTAACATCAACTAGTCTTCTTAGTGGTTTCATTAGTTAACTTTGTTAATGGTTCTTAAATGTTAGTTTTGACTAATTATTGTTTACATTTTGGTATTATTTTCACTTGATTCTTGTTGATAATTCCCGTTTGAATTTTGATTGCTAACCTTGTTTATTTTGTTGATTACTTTGACTAATTTTTGAGTTGTCTTTGTAGTGATTCATACTTGATTTGCTAAGTTGCTTAAAGGTAGGATATGATGCTACATACATAGCTGTTGTGCATAAGGTGAGCTGTTGAATGTTGCAATTCTATCCAGGTGTTTTCACACCTATTCATTTCTGAAAACAGGTGCTGTTGAAAGTTGTTTTAGCTTGTGGTTGGATTTTATAGTTGTACAGGTGCTAGAGCACTGTTGTTGCTGCAGTTTTTAGTTTATTTTCTTGGTTTTGGTTTGCTTTTGCATGCTAACATTAGGATAGAATTTCCTTCCTCATCCTCCACATTAGGACCATCATTGCATGCTAACTGGTAGGTTCAGTTTTCCCCTTAGACTATCTGTGTGACCTTCGTGAGTCTCACATTTCTCTCGCACCCATGCGATCGAGACCGTTCCTGTTCACCCGTAGTAGCGTGAACTATGGATGCTATGATTCCTATTTCTTTTCAGATTGACGATATGTAGGCACGAGATGCGATATCTCGGCGAGCACACTAATAACTAACTTCCCCTTTTCTCTCGCACCCATGCGATTGAGACGTTAATCAATCAGTTACTCAAACCTTTTTCTCTCGCCCGAGTGCGATCGAGAGTCTTTCACCAAACAAAACCGACCTTGTTAGGTCGAACTACGACTGCTCTGATTTCCTCTTTCTCGTTAGATTAAGGATATGTAGGCACGAGACGGCGATGTCTTGGCGAGCAACCTTCCCCCACAATTCCGTAGTCCGTCGAACTACGTCGACTCTGATTCTTCGTTCGTCCACAAAGATACGTAGGCATAGGATTGCGATGATCCTTGCAAGTCCTCTTTTGGTTTTCACCTTTCTCTTTCCCCGTTTCCCATTCCGTTTCTAGTTAGCAGTTGAGCTTCAGATAACCTACACCCTTTGATCGATAACAACAAGTGTGGATCCCATCGAGTACGATGGACGCGAGGGGGTGCTAATACCTTCCTCTCGCGTAACCGACTCCTGAACCCAGACTATGGTTGCGATGACCATTCCTTTCCCTTTGATTAGGATTTCTTTGATCGTTTCCTTTCCCTGTGTTAGGATAAATAACTTTCGATGGCGACTCTTCTGTTTTTTCGCCGGTTGATTTTCGCAGATGCGACAGCTGGCGACTCTGCTGGGGATAACAAATCCCTAAGCGAGTCAGTCCTAGCGCCTGTTTGTTTTCGATTTTAGGGTGTTTATCTGTTTAATTTACTCGCTTTATTTATGGCATTGTTGCATGTTTACTGTTTTATTACATTTATTTGCCTTTCATTTCACTGTTGCCATGTACTTTGTGTTGGACTGGACTGTCAGTTTTCTTTGGTGGGCAGGGTGTTCTAAGAGATAAGCCCACTACCCAGGCTTGAGTATACACACAGGATTTAGAGTGGATAGTCGTATCGCTTGCGTGGTGTTGACCACGTGTAGTGTTCGCGAGATCCACAGCCAGAAGAGGTCCATCTAGGAGATATCTAATACTGCATATTGATGTAGACCATTGGATATTCCTTTATGAGTTGTCAACTCTGGTGACCATTCCCGAGGACTCAGTTGATGCACTCCTCCCGAGGGGCGATAATGGCAGACCAAAAATGGAAAACCCATTACGCTTCTCGATCTGAGGACCCAACACTGGGAACTTGCCATAGGATGACCTTTTTTTAGGGGGAATCAGTGGAGACACTCCTCGATTAGCGATAATACTGTACCCAGAAGGATGAATGTATTATTGCATCTCGACCTCAGTGCCAGAAAATGAGGATCCTTCGTGTTTAGAACCCATATGTGAGAATGGGCGGGTGTTTACAGGTTTGTAGGTAACCGTAACCTTCAACCTACCTGGTATTCTGGCTTTCTTATCAGTGTGGACTTATCAGCCTGGTATTATGGTATTCTGATCATTCGGATATTCTGGTATTTCGATTATTTTGGTATTCTGATTATCCGATATTCTGGTATTTTCTTCAGAGCAGCCCTATGAACTTATTCAGTCATCAGCAGTGCAGCACAGTTATTCAGAATATATGGAAGCTTTGATCCCATGTCTTATTGCATTCATAACATTACATTTGCATCTTGCATCATTTTCCATATCTTTCTCCAGGCCTGAACAGTGAGCTCATCCATCCTTTATCCACGGCCGCAGTTGATTTCCAGCCTTTCGTATTGGACTTGAATCGGCTCCTGGAAGAATCATGAACTCAGAAGAGCAGAATAAATTTTTGACTAGGGCCGATGTTGAATTGATGAAGAATCAGTTTGACCAACTTATGGAGGCTATGGCCACCATGACTAGGGAGGATGCCAGTATTAAGAGGACTGAGAATGTCATTCCACCTCCAGTGAACAATGTTGCTCAAGCTCAGCCTGTGCAGATCCCTATTGAGGATCCTGTTATACAAGAACATCCTTTCATCCGAGATGAACATTCATCTTCTCTTGATGCCGCTGATTATCAGATTTTTACATCCTCCGTGCCAGATGTCCAATGGGTAGTTCCAAAGATAAAGCCTAAGGACCCACAATCTGTTCAGTTTGACGAAAAATACCGTGTGTTGGGGGAGAAAATTAAAGCCCTAGAGAGGCGTGATACTCTTGATCTGAATGCTTCGAGCATGTGTTTGGTACCTGGCCTTGTGTTGCCTCCAAAGTTCAAGGCGCCGAAATTTGAGTAGTACAAAGGGGATAGCTGTCCAAAACAGCACTTGATGATGTTTTGTAGACGAATGACCTCTTATGCCCATAACGACAAACTCATGATTCACTATTTCCAAGACAGTCTGAGTGGGACATCATTGTATTGGTATATGCAATTGGAGAGTGGTTGCATCCAATCATGGTCGGATCTAGCCAGCGCCTTTGTGAAGTAATATAGTGGTAATCTTGACATGGCTCCCAGTCGCATGTAGTTGCAAGATTTGTCTCAAGCGGATAATGAATCATTCAGAGGATATGCTCAAAGATGGAGAGAGTTAGCCGCTCGTGTTCAACCACCGCTTCTAGAAAGAGAATTGGTTGACCTGTTCTTGGATACTTTGCAACGCTCATACTTCGACAAGATGATTGGCAACGGGGCAGCAAAATTCTCTGACTTGGTAATGGTGGGAGAACATATTAAGAGCCTGCTCAAATGTGGAAAGATCAAAGACGTCCCAAAATTCCCAGCCAGTGAAAATGAACCAGTTGTCAGTTCTCAAGAAGAATGTGAGGAAGAAAATGGTTCCATCCTGAAATCTACAATACCTCCTTCTCAGCGTTCAGATATTTCAACTATTCAGAGTCAGCAATCTTCTGGGTCTTCGTATCAGGGACAATATCCTTCTGCAAATTGGGGTTCTCCTCAGAATCAACGCTCATATCGTCGTCAGCCGCGTCAGCAAGCCCGACAGATACCAAGGAAGCCAGAAAGGCATTTCACTCAGTTGCCAATGTCGTACAGTCAGATGTTGCCAGATTTAATCAGAGGTGGATTAATAGTGCCGAAGGAATTGAAGTCAGTACCTTTTCCGTACCCACCAGGTTTTGATGTTAGCGGCCATTGTGACTACCATGTTGGGGCACAGGGGCATTCTACTAATGATTGTAAGGTGCTCAAGAGCAAGATTCAAACTCTGCTTGATTCCAATATGTTCTCGTTCACACCTCAGGGTATTCAGATTAACAATTCTCCTTCATCCAGTCAGGTGGGTTCATCAGTCCATGTTATGGAGGAATTCACCGAGAGCAGCTGTGCAGGTGATTGTCAGACTGACTCCGACGGACAATTCTGAAGATGGCTAGCTCCGTAGCAAATCAAGCTTGGAAAGCCCAGTTCCTCAAAGTTGGCAATCTTTTAGATCATGTCATTTCTTTGCATTTGTAGTTTTCTTTTCTGTTAAAGTGTAAACTCATTTGTAAAACTCGTCTGTTTTTAATTGACAATAATAATGAAATGAATATGCATGTTTTGACTAAATCCATTTGTGTTCACTCATACTTTTTCATCGATATCACATGCTTGTTTAAGCAGGATCCGAGGGAGGATGGCGAAATTGAAAGACGTAAAGCTTCCGATTGTATGCTTTTGAAATAAAACCATATTGATGATGTACAAGCATTGTTTCAAATCCCTAAACACTGGAGACATAAGGAAGATAATCCATTGTCAACCCTGTTGAGCCTAGTAGTAGGAGTTTCATTCTGAAAATGAAAAACCCTTAATCTTAACCTGGGGCAGGGTAGGTGTCAGCTAATTTGGCCGAGCACTTAAATATCAAAAGGAGTGTCCCATTCGAGGATCAAATCACAATGGTTATCCCTCACCAACCGAAGAGTGAGGCAGTCACAACCCTTTACAAGTCAAGACAAACCAGTGTCACACGATTTGTTCAAAAGAAAAAGAATCAAAAGAAAAGCAAAAGAAATCCCGCTAAGTCGAACCTTGAAAACAAGTGACTTAGGCAAAAATTAGGGCATCCCGCTGGACTTTAAAATTGAAAAAAAAATTCAAAGAATCCGTCCAGGAAAAAATCAGGGAAATAAAAAAAAAAAGAATGAAAAGCGAAAAATGAAAAGGATTACAAAAGAAGAATCCTCGAGCAAAGAACAAATTGTGTGAATACAGACACCAAGGACAAAAGGGGTGACTGTCACTCCTGAAACTGTGTGGGTTCCTCTTATCCTCCTACCATTCATTAACCTTTTTGAAAGGTGAGCGCCTGTGTCAAGTTAGTTGAACGTAGGACTGGAGAACATCATTAAAATAAAACTTTGAGCCTTAAATCCTTTCTTTCTTAAACTGCGAACTAAGCCACGTTACAACCTTCAAAAGACCTAATTGAAGCAGGGTTGTTTCGAAAGCATACTTCGGTAAAGACCGCGTCTAAACTGACTCCTAAAAGGTTTTTCTTACCACTCATGTTGGTATCGATGTGACATTCTAATCAGTGATTTGTTCACTACATGTCATGACATTTTTCCAATGAACAGACTTGGATTTCAAAACTTTCATATGCATTGCATTAAAATTATCTTTCCAAAATGAATTGTTTTACTTACGAGTAAGTACTTGACATCAGGAAAGTTTCTACAATGTAAAAATTGATCAATCTAAGATGCAAATTGCCTAAGTACTCCGTTGAGTAGAGGCAAGGCATATCAAATGGGTAATCCATTCTGAGATTCAGCTAATCTGAGGCAATCAGGTCGAGATTCAACAAATCTCTCGAAGGCACCTCTTCACAGATCAGCCAATCATGGGCAAAACTGTTTCAAGACTCCGTTGAGCAAAGGATTCGGTCAAACTGGGGCAAGCCACCCCAAGAGTACAAGAAGTTAAGAACCCCTCCGAGGTTCAGAATATTTGGGGAGTCCATCTCAGACTATCAATGCACAGAGGTCCCAAGTTGTCTTTCGAGGCAGATTCCCACAGAGATCACACGAGTTGGGGTAAGACAAGTAACAATGGAACGTCTCCATTCTTTCCAGAGCTATTTAGGCAAGCCCTGTCAATCTTCGAGTTCAAGACGAATGTCGGGAAATCATGCTAACCATTCCCAAACCTTTCAATCATAAACCTTGTAGCCGTACAAGACACTTTCCAACGCCAACTATGCCTGACGTACCTCGAAATCACCGGTTGAGTCGTCATCTCATTGCATAATCATTGTCATTGCATATCATTTGCATAGCACAGCATAGCATGAAGCCTTGTACACCGAACAAAAATCCAGAGCCCAACCTTGCTCGGCATCCTTCCACAACCCATTTTGTTGGCATCCTCCAAAAACCTAAAGCCCTATCCCTTTTGGCATCCCTTTTAAAGCAAAGCCCATTCCCTATTGGCGACCACCAAAAGTCCAATCCCTATTGGAACCTCATTTCAAAATCCAATCCACATTGGTACCCAAAAATTTCACCTTTGAAAAATCAAGCACCATCTGGTTTCACCTATCCTTGCCAGCAAAGTCCAATCTTACTTGGCACGTCCTTCTTTCCCCGGAAGCCCGAGCATATGTCGGCATTTTGCATATAGTAATCATTGCATCCTCAAATCGTGTAGCATTTCCATTTCATATGGAGCATTACGCCATAGAAAAAAATTCAGGCATATGCATGCGAAGCATAAGCCAGATTTGGTACCTCGCGTGAAAGCCTAAATCGATTTTCAGTCAAGACAGTGACATATTCCCAGAGAGAATGTTGAGCCATTCCCCAACATACATTTCAGTCAACCTTTGTTTACCTTTCTTCAGGGTCGTAGATCATACGTCGATCTTACCCTCGATCAGTCCTTGTCCATCAACCCCTTGATGACGACATTCTAAAACAGGTTTTCTTTCCGTCAATCCTTTGACGACGTGTTTCCTTAGGTCAAGTTTTCTTCTCGTCAAACCCCTTTGACGATGTGTTTTCTTCGGTTAAGTTTCTTTCCGTCAATTCTTTGACAATGTGTTTCCTCGATCAGGTTGTCTTTCCGTCAAACCCCTTTGACGACGTGTTTCCTCGGTCAAGTCTTCTTTCCGTCAAACCCCTTTGACGCGTGTTCCCTTCGGTCGGGTTTTCAGTTGTTTTCTTTCCGTCAAACCCCTTTGACGACGTGTTTCCTTCGGTCAAGTTCTCTTTTCGTCAAACCCCTTTGGCGATGTGTTCCCTTTAGTCAGGTCTTCTTTCTATCAAATCCCTTTGACGATGTGGTTCGTTGGGTATGTGTTCTTTCCGATGCGGTTATGGGGTTCACTTTTCTTTCTTGGGTATGTTGTATTTGCGTCAAATTCCTTTGACGAAGTGTGACTGGGCTCCAATTACATTTTCTCCCCTCGCGGTTTGTAATATTTCGCGGCTTTTTTTGTATTCAATCACCTTCTACCTTAAATGTCTGAAATTTGTTGTTATCACCCTTTCAGGTCCAAGTCGATTGAATAGGGACAGCTGTAGCACCTTAAAATTTGCCCTATTATTTATATCCAATAACTGGCTTTTTTTTTCGCATTCACCTGCATATCCATTAGGTCATACTCATATTTTTATTCATTTGCATTGGGCTCCTGAGGCGTGGGATCATGGTTTCTTATCTTCTGTGCAACTTGGTTGATATTCATCAATTAAAGATGGTGGTTAGGGTTCATGGCAAAGGCATCTTGACATGGGATCCAGTTGTGGGTTTATATTGTGGTCAGGATAGTTCTACTCTCTCAGTTGCTTATTGTTCATTGTGTATAATACAAGTTAATGAGGGAGGAGATTAAATTTGATTCGAGATGGAGTTCATGGAGTATTTGAGTTTGTATTTAGATTGGGCAAGCGCTTTAAGATATTTGGATTAAAGATACAAGTTCGTAAATCCATATCCACCCCATATCATAAACCATAATCCACTTTTGATATCCATTCCAACCGTAAACCATTATCCAATTCCTAATATCCATTTTTAGTCCAATTGTCCGTTTTAATATCCATATCCAAAGTTAAATCCACTCCGCATTCTTGATGTCCATAGATCATTTTTAACCATTTTTCAAACCATTTATGTTATCCACTTTTAAAATCCATATTTAGATTCATTTTTAGTCCATATCCATATTTCCGATTTTCCATTCTTTTTCTAAAAACAATTTTTAGTCCATTTTCTTCCAAATACCAATATCCATTAATCTCTTTCAAACCCGACTTTCCCAATCCATATCCATTTCAATTCATGTCCATATCTTTTTATTTTTATTTTTAACCTTTTTTATCCACAAAAATATTTATTCTAAACCAGATAAAAGCTTACAGCAGGAAATTATGACAGAAAAATAACTGGACTTTTATTTTTTTACTAGTAACAGATAACCAGAATTTTCTAACTTGATTGCTTATAACAGTTCACAAAAACTACTAAACACAACCTCTAACAGAATTTCACCCTAACATCTTCCCTAATCTATTCTCTAACAGAATTCTAACAAAAAAAAACCTCTGACAGATTTTTCTCTCTTCTTCTTTCACCTTCCTCAATCATCTTCTTCAATCACCTGTTCTCACCAAGCCTTCATCAGTTTGACAGCTTCAACTCCGAATCTCCTTCAATCTCCATCGAATCAATACTCTGTAAATTCATCAACACATCAATAATAACTTAGAACAAAATCATGAAAAAATCTGCAACTGCAAGAATCGAACACAAAGGAATTCAATTACCAGCTACAACCACCTCATAAATACACCAATATCCTCATCTGTGAATCTTCATCACCAATCGAATCCAACAACTCTTCTCATCTCTCCATAGTCTCGTTACCATCTTCAATACCAGAACTCTGCTCCTTCCAATCCTCACAACAATCTTCATTTTCTATTAAACAAACCGGCAAGGTTCACCGGCACAAATTCACGGCATCATCATCATCATTGTGTTGATCATTCTTCAACCTGCAAAATTCAAGAATGCCGTCAATTCGCAACTTCGCCAATTCGCAACTTTACGACAATTCAAATCAAGAACAACAACGAGAATTCAACATCCACACAATTCAAAGCAACAACAATCAACACAACACGCACGCGGAGCGATTCCAGAAGAAGCAGCAAGAAAGTGAAGAAGGAGTTTGAGCCTGAAGGAGAACGAGCAGAATTCAAGAAACAGAGTCGAAACAATAGATTGAATCCATACCTGAACGAGATACGCCTCCAGGGGTAAACAACCGTTCGCTGCGATTCTTTTTTGTTTCGGTATGCTTACATATTGCGTAGTCTGGATTGAAATCGGAGTCGAATCGGGGAACGAGAGTGAAATAGTTGAGGTCAGAGTCGAATCATATGAGAGGAGAGACAAAGAAGCTTTCAACGACGCGATTTTGGATTAGAAGTTGAGAGCGAGGTCGGCAGTTCTGCGAAGGTGAGACGGATGAGGGTGATTGTGCTGGCATTTTGACGAGGATGGTGATGAAGGATGACCGGTGAATTATAGAGAAGAAGGAAGACAAAAGCAAACCATTTGTTTCAAGCGTGAGTCGGGCTTGTAAGCCCAAATGCATGTCAACCGCACCCACTGATTCTGTAATGAACCTCTCCCTGGTTCATAAAGATTGGGCCTTCAACTTCAAGCTCACCCCCATGGAAATGCTATTCCACATGCCTCATTTTCTTACCATACCGGTAAGTCACCCACTGCACCTCCTGTTACAGTTTTCTTAATTATGATTAATATGTGATTTTGGTTAATTTTTTAGTAAGAAGTTGCTTAGTCTTAGATAATTTAAGGATAATTCTAGATTAGTCTTTAATTCTAGGTTAGTTTTTTTTCAATTGAGTTTAACCTCAATTTTAATGGATAATCAACCTTTTGATTTTAGTTTTAGGATTAGATTTTGGTTTATATTTTGATAATTGTTTGTTGAATAATTGATTTTTGGCTTAATCATTCCTTAATTGATTTTTTCCTTAATTGTTCCATAGTCGTTTTTAGTTTAATTGCACTAATCGTTTTTGCTTAATTGCACTAATCGTTTTTGCCTAATTGCACTAATTGTTTTTTGTTACTAATTATTCTTAGCTTAATTGCTCGTTAATTGAGTTTTTGGATTAATTGTCCATTAATTGTTCTTTATAATTAGAAACTTATTTTGACATAGTTTGAATTGACTTAGTTCTAACATTGACTAGACTTAGATTTTAATGCTAACATCAACTAGTCTTCTTAGTGGTTTCATTAGTTAACTTTGTTAATGGTTCTTAAATGTTAGTTTTGACTAATTGTTGTTTACATTTTGGTATTATTTTCACTTGATTCTTGTTGATAATTCCCATTTGAATTTTGATTGCTAACCTTGTTTATTTTGTTGATTACTTTGACTAAATTTTTAGTTGTCTTTGTAGTGATTCATACTTGATTTGCTAAGTTACTTAACAGTAGGAAATGCTGCTACATACATAGCTGTTGTGCACAAGGTGGGCTGTTGAATGTTGCAATTTTGTCCAGGTGTTTCCACACCTATTCATTTCTAAAAACAGGTGCTGTTGAAAGCTGTTCTAGCTTGTGGTTGGATTTTATAGCTGTACAGGTGCTGGAGCGCTGTTGTTGCTACTGTTTTTGGTTTATTTTCTTGGTTTTGGTTTGCTTTTGCATGCTAACGTTAGGATAGAAATTCCTTTCTCATCCTCCACATTAGGACCATCATTGCATGCTAACTGGTAGGTTCAGTTTCCCCCTTAGACTATCTGTGTGACCTTCGTGAGTCTCATATTTCTCTCGTACCCATGCGATCGATACCGTTCTTGTTCACCCGTAGTAGCGTGAACTACGAATGGTCTAATTCCTCTTTCTTTTAAGATTGAGGATACGTAGGCACGAGATGCGATATCTCGGCGAGCACACTAACAACTTACTTCCCCTTTTCTCTCGCACCCATGCGAATGAGACGTTAATCAATCAGTTACTCAAACCCTTTTCTCTCGCCCGAGTGCGATCTAGAATCTTTCACCAAACAAAACCGACCTTGTTAGGTCGAACTACGACTGCTCGGACTTCCTCTTTCTCGTCCGATTGAGAATACGTAGGCACGAGACGGCGATGTCTTGGCGAGCAACCTTCCCCCATAAATCCGTAGTCCGTCGAACTACGTCGACTCTGATTCTTCGTTCGTCCACGAAGATACGTAGGCATAGGATTGCGATGATCCTTGCGAGTCCTCTTTTGGTTTTCACCTTTCTCCTTCTCCGTTTCCCGTTTCGTTTCTAGTTAGCAGTTGAGCTTCAGATAACCTACACCCTTTGATCGATAACAACAAGCGTGGATCCCATCGAGTACGATGGACGTGAGGGGGTGTTAATACCTTTCTCTCGCGTAACCGACTCCTGAACCCAGGCTATGGTTGCGATGACCATTCCTTTCGCTTTGTTGAGGTTTTCTTCGACTGTTTCCTTTCCCTGCGTCGGGATAAATAACGTTCGGTGACGACTCTTCTGTTTTTTCGCCGGTTGATTTTCGCAGATGCGACACTCCTCCTCTCTAATTATGTTTTAGTTTACCTAATAATAATAATAATAATAATAATAATAATAATAATAATATTAATAATAATAATAGTAATAACAATAATAATGGAATATTTCATCCCACCCCTAATTATATTATTATTATGAAATTATTCTAAGGTTTATTCCAATTCATTCATTACACAAAATTTCACATTCACCCTTACACACTGATCGTACCTGATCAGAAAGTAGATTAGTGGCCAGCGAACGTCGTGAGCTCCGCTACTCCGGTGGTGATGAGATGGTGGGAGGGGGTGTACCTGCAAGGTACTCCGATTTCAAAATCAGGAATGAAGCAGGCAAGTACAGAAAATGAGAGTAAGAATAAGAATAGAATACATGACCCTCTCGTGAGAGAGGGTATTTATATTGTGCCCCTAGCGCTGGGCCAACGGTCGTCTGCACTGGGTTGGGTTGCTAGGCCCAATGCAGATAACTTCCAGGGCTTACGTGGCATAGGGAAGACCAGCACGTGGTCTTTGCCTTGGAGTAACTGTCCCGAGATCTCTGGAGAGCGGGCAGACCGACTCTTTCGGAGGTGGGTAATTACCTGATGACGTGTCCCTGCGGGAGGAGCACATGGAGAAAGTGGGGGGAGAGGCGTGAACTCTCCCCGGGATATGCAGCACCTGCTCGACGGCAATGTCATTGGGTGTACCCGACGAGGAGATAAATTGGGCCTTAATGGGCTGCTTGTCATATCCTTGGGTTGGGCATGCCCGATTGATGGGCAGGCGTCGGCCCAGTCCAGAACAGGAGCCCCCAAGTCGTTGCTCCAAAGTGTCAGAGTGATGACTTAAGGGTCAACTCATTTTGTCGAGGAGATAGTAAGAGAAGTTTGTGCTCGAATGACCGGGTTGGCGGTGGACGTTGACTTCCACGGGTCACCCCTTGTCGGGGAGATGGAAAAGAAGCGGACGCGTTGAGATCGCGAGAACGTAAGGAGCTAAAGGGTCGTACGCGGCAATCCATGGTGCCACGTGGCAAGAGTCTTCAATTCCTAGGGCGGCTAGTAGTAGGGGCACTCAAGTGCTTAGAGACACCTCGAGTCCCGTGTTAGGATTATAAATAGGTAACGAGTCTGTGTCATTTGCACACTTTCGTTCCACTTATTAGTCTTTAAGCTCCTTCCTGTGCTCGACATCACCTTCGTCGCCGCCGCCGCCGTTGTCAACCTCTCCCCTGCAGTCTCACTCCTAACCATCAAGTAAGTTTCCTCGTCCCCTCTATTGCAGTTTGATTTTACCGTTCATTTTCTGGGAAGGGACGTAGATCTTAGGGTAGCGTTTAGATATTTCGGTGACTTTCGTGAGTTTTCCGACTAGTATATGAGTTTTCTGGCTTCACTTGCGAGTATATTAGTTTTAGGGGACTCCTCTAGATTATTGAAGTTTGCGATGAATTCCTCGGGGACACGTGATGAATGTCCCCGGGAAGCTGATGAATGTCCTGGGGATCTGATGAATTAAAGTTTGAGATGAATTCCTCGAGGACACACGATGAATGTCTCGGGAAGCTGATGAATGTCCCAGGGATCTGATGAATGACCCTGGGAGCATATGATTGTCCTAGGGAGATGATGAATGCCTCGTCAAGAGGCCCCGTGCCTGTTGGATCGCGTCAGTTGGAAAATTCCTTCCTTTTTTGTTGGGGAGAGTCGTCTGGGCTGCTCAGTGCCCTCCACGCCCTTTCACTTGACTTGCGGTGGAAGGGTGGATTTGATTTTAGAAGTCGATTTCATCGTGCCCCTCTACTTTTTAGGTAAAATGGTCGTGGGGATCATGGGCATTATTCAGATAGACACCGAACCTGACCTACCCGAGCCCATACAGTAACTTGGGGAGGAGCCAATTCGTACGCCTGGTGACTGGGCGGGAGAAAAGTCCTTAAGAATCAGGTCGCGGTTTGCCCTCGATGACACTAATGCATTTGTGATTGTCGAGGACGTTGTCGTAGGCAAACAAGCGAACTGGATGGTCTTTAAACCCATAGAGCATCACCACATATGCTTGAGATGCCGAAGGTTAAGGTTTCCCATGTATGAGTTCGCGTTCAGGGAGGTCGGCATCTGTCTCCCTTTCAACTACTTCTAATGGGGGGTGTTCGAATGGCTGCGTCTGGCGTCCTCCCAGCTCCACCCTAACGTGATGGCCTTCATGCGGGTGTTCGAGCTCGTGTGTGACTACCTTGGCATCGGGGTCACTCTTCCCCTGTTCTTCCGTACTTTCCATCTACAACGGTCAACTGACAATGGGTGACATAGTTAGGTTTCCTTGAAGCAGCCGAGGAAGATGTTCAAGGCGTACTTAGATTCCATCCGGTGCTTCAATGAAAAATTTTACTATGTCATGCCCGCCACGCACGAAGCCTTGGGGTCACACTACACCATCGTGACCGACGATATGGGGGAGGAAAGATTTACGTCTAAGTGCACCCTGGAGTGGGAGGAAACGCACTTCGAGAGTGGCACAGAGGCCTACATTGTGAAGCCCAGTGAATTGGGTGTTGAGGACCAGGAGGCGTTCACGAAGCTGGTCGAGTATGTCACCGGCTTTACTCGGGCCAAATGTATAAACAGGGACGGGAGTTTCATCCTCGACGCCCGAGGACAGGTCGTGACTGAGCCCCGTTTCATCAACACTAAAGCCCTCCTTGAATGCAAATCTAAATATGAATCCCTGAGGTTTCTAGGTAGCAACCTTATGCTTCGCTCGGGCATTCACCCTGTTTCGCTTTCTTATGCTGACTTGTTTCTTGTTTGTTTGTTTTTTTTGTCGCATGCCAAATGTCGAACACAACTGAGCTCATCATGAAGTTGGCTGCCACCTGGGGTGCAAAGAGAAGTAAGGGACGGGTCCAAGAAGTCATACAGACGACGGTGCCTGTTGAGGGAGGAAGTGACTCTTCTTCTCCCCAATGCAGCAAGTTTCCCCCCTAAGCAGACCTCTTCCAAGAGGCCACATTACGAGGGGCTTGTCTGCGTGGACCTCGAGGGTCCCGTCCCAACTGAGAAATTCATGCTGCCTGTCTGTCACCTCCAGCGGGGCTTCTTTGGAGGGAGTCCCCCTGCTGTTACCGAGGTTGAGGTGAAGACGATTCTGAGAATTGAAAGAACGGCCAGGAGGAAAGTGCTCGCCGAAGACATGGCGGCCATGGTGCGAATTTTTGAGACCGTTATGGTTCTGAACGATGAGACAAGCTCGGCTTCTTAAGTGCAAAAGATGCGGGACGAGTATAATGCCCTCGAGAAGGAGAAGAACAACGTTGTGAGCGACCTGCTGGAGGCCAGGATGAGGTGTGAGAATGATAAGTGAAAATTGTACCAATTTTTTGTATATAAGTTTTGTTGCACTTATCGTTACTTTGTGTTAATATTGGTTGAATAAACCCCACTTTATGTGTAAATACGTTTACTTTACGTTTTCGTGTGTATTTTGCATTTTCTCGTATATATCATTGAGTTTAATTGATTTTATCTCATTTTTAGGTATTTAAGCAGTGGGATTTTGCCATTGTTGTATAGAGCATTGAATAAGCTTTCCAACGCTTCGAACCGGGCGAAAAACGAAATTACGGTTCAAAAGTTATGAAGAAAGCAAGCTTTGGATTTTCAAGCATGCTACGAGCGCGCTTAGCGCGCTCCTAGCCCAAGGAAGGAGAAAATTCCAGCGAGTAGCGCGCTTAGCGTGCTTCGAGCCCGCTTAGCGCGCTTTTAAGGCGGTTTAACATTAATAAGAGCGCGCTTAGCGTCCAAAACTGCGCTTAGCACGGTCTGCGACTTTGGCAGTCCATAAATAGTGGGAACACATATTTTTTAGAGGATGGTTTGGGTAATTTTTGCTCCCACTCCATCAAACTTCATTTCTTCATTAGATTTGCATAGAAAACATCATGGAAGCTTGCATTTGGATGATCCAGGGTGGATTTCTCATCGATCGGCTCTGACAATCCGTGAAGTGTTTGGTTCATTTTTTATTTTCTTCATGTCTTTCTTCTTTGTTGGGTTTGTATATGTTTTTACTTTGATCGTATGTACATTTGTCGCCTGGCGTTATATTTAATTTGCTTTACAAATCTCTGTTGGTGATTGTTCTTGATTTTTCTTAAATGCTCGGGGTTTGGGTCGTGTTAGAGATAAACGTCACAAACTTCGATTAAGGATAATTATCTGTTAGTTTCTGGATGCTAGAGATAGATTTAGGGCTAACAATCCGTATGGGTGTCAGAACTTAAATGCCTTCCGTATTTCGAGGCTTCGTGCGCGAGAGTGACGAAGAGAGTGATACGGTTGTTTCTCAGCTCGGTGTGTCAGAGATGAACACTATTGTGAGCGATACCGGGTGATATTGAGGAGTATTGTAAGTTGAGTGTAACTGGTCGATAAGTTTAAGTCTGTGACGAGTGGAATATATACATGCTTGATAAGTCTTTTCTCTCTGATGAATGAATTTTCTAATGTTCTTATTTACTTTTCCGCATTTACGCTTCAACCAATTCTATACCCAAACTCATTAACATTTAAATTGTCGAACGGCAGTTCAGTAGCACCGATTTCTGTGGACACGATAATTCCCAGAAAAATACTTCCAAAACTTTTGTTGCTTGCCCTATACCGCTACCAACAAAATGGCACCGTTGCCGGGGATTGGTGTTTTTATTGGATCACATTGCGATAGTTTCTTTGTTTTTGAGTTTTTTAGATATCGTATATATTGTCTATTTTCACTTGTTGATATTGATACTTGTATATGTTTACCATATTTGTGAATTTTACATGTTTTGCATACTTGTAAATTTAGTGTATATGTTTGTTTCTCTTCACGTTTGCTAAGTGTTTGGTTAGGTTTCATCGTCGGTGAGCGCTAACCGTGTAAAGAGGAAACTTGGAGAAGTGTGTATAAATAATAGGCGTCGAACTTATGACGTAAAACAAGCATGTTTTATTGTTGTTAGTTTCTAATGTTTTTTTTTTCTCCCATTCTTTTAGTATGTTTATGGTAGTTCGTGTTAAGGTGTTAAGTTTTGTTTTCCTCAAGCTTGTCGTGTTTAACTTGAGGAAGTTTGTATGTGTAAATATTTTATGTTTTGTAATTGAGTTGTGTAGGTGTTAAGTGGAGGCCTACGCCAGAACCTTGTTGTTGTACTGGTTTTTCTGGTTCTGATGTAGCGCGCTTAGCGTGCCCTGTTGTGCTGAGCCAGTGAATTCTTTTAATTGTTCACTTGGCTCCCCCTTCTTCCCAGTTCCACTAAGGCCTTATATATTAGTAATTATTAGTAATTTTTCTAATTCTTTTGTTGTTGTTTGGACTCAAATTTTGGTTCGATGGCTTGAAGTCGCATTCGGTGATTTTCCAATTTTGAGTGTTTCAACTTGCAAATGCGTGGTAATAATAGTGTTTAAAGTTTGGTACGCGTTCAAGGTATGTATTTATCGCTTTCTATACTTTAGCATATTCATGATACTTAGGCTTTTTACAAACTTTCATGCCATTTATTCTTTTGTATACTTGTTCTTGTGTGAATCACTTTAGTTCCCAACCTTTTTGTGAGGAAGCCTTCCATTGTTCATACATGCTCGGAGTACCAATATTCTTGTTTTAACTGGATTTTATTATGCTTAATCTGTTGTTTATGTTGTGTATATGAATGCATGAAAAGGATCAAGGTAATTGTTTCATTTTAAGCACAACTACCTTAGCCAAATAGTCATTCACCTTGTGAGTGTGTGATCGTTTATAAACCCTTTGAGCCTTTGGTCATTATCCATGTTGTTTGAGTTTGATTCTTGTCTATGAGTGTCAAATTTACTTTTTGTATGGATTTTGATTGATTATTTTTTCTTGAACCCTTAACTTTGTGTTGTTGTATGAATTTTTACCTTGCCTTAGAAAGTAGGGAGTAATCACATGATGATGTGGTTGAATTCAAGTTGGGGAGAGCAATGTTTTCTCACTTATGTTACTGGTTTCTATGAGGTTGAAAAAGAAAAGAAAAAAGAGAAAAATATGAAAAAGAAAAGAAAAGAAAAAGAAAGAAAAAAAATTGAAAAAGCTTTGAAAAAGAAAAACAAAAAGAGTTCAAATAATTGTGTTAAATAAGTATTGTGTTTTGTGTAACACTTGGGATTTTGGAAGAAGTTAATTGGAATTTTGTGTTTAAGTCTTTGTGAGTTGATCACTTCCTTAGGTTTAGGCAAGTTTTTGTTTCAATTACCTTTAGAAATTGCCCCTTGTTTGTTTACCCGACCACGTTACAACCTTGAAAGTCCTTGTGATTCTTGCCTTTGTATGTTCAATTTGAATTTTTGGATGAGTGCATAATTTAGTCTTTTGTTTCCAAGATTGTTGTGTGAGTGAAAAATCCCTCATTTTGTATTTTTCATCTACCGATGATTGTTCTTGCTAGGTGTGATTCACATTTGAACTTGTGTTATTTTAGAATGTTTGGCATGATTTTTGTATTTTGCATTTGTTTCGTGACTAGGTTACCGTTGTAGTGTAGTGGTAATTATTTACTTTGTGTGTACCGTTTTCATTTTAACCATTGCATTTGTTTTCTGTTTTCAAAACCTGTTGATTCGTGATTCTTTGGTTTTCACTCGGTTTCTTTGAGTTGTTTGATTTTTGTTTGAGGACAAACAATTATGTAAGTTGGGGAGAGTTTGATAAGTGCAAATTGTACCTATTTTTGTATATAAGTTTTGTTGCACTTATCGTTACTTTGTGTTAATATTGGTTGAACAAACCCCACTTTATGTGTAAATACGTTTACTTTACTTTTTCGTGTGTATTTTACATTTTCTCGTATATATCATTGAGTTTAATTGATTTTATCTCATTTTGTAGGTATTTAAGTAGTTGGCTTTTGCCATTATTGTATAGAGCATTGAATAAGCTTTCCAACGCTTCGAACCGGGCAAAAAACGGAATTACGGTTCAAACGTTATGAAGAAAGCAAGCTTTGGATTTTCAAGCATGCTACGAGCACGCTTAGCGCGCTCCTAGCCCAAGGAAGGAGCAAATTCCAGCGTGTAGCGCGCTTAGCGTGCTCCGAGCCCGCTTAGCGCGCTTTTACGGTGGTTTAACATTAATAAGAGCTCGCTTAACGCCCAAAACCGCGCTTAGCGCGGTCTGCGACTTTGACAGTCCATAAATAGTGGAAAAACATATTTTTTTAGAGGATGGTTTGGGTATTTTTTGCTCCCACTCCATCAAACTTCATTTCTTCATTGGATTTGCTTAGAAAACATCATGGAAGCTTGCATTTGGATTATCCGAGGTGGATTTCTCATCGATCGGCTATGACAATCCGTGAAGTGTTTGGTTCATTTCTGATTTTCTTCATGTCTTTCTTCTTTGTTGGGTTTGTATATGTTTTTACTTTGATCTTATGTACATTTGTCGCCCATGGCGTTATATTTAATTTGCTTTACAAATCTCTGTTGGTGATTATTCTTGATTTTTTCTTAAATGCTCAGGGTTTGGGTCGTGTTAGATATAAACGTCACAAACTTCGATTAAGGATAATTATCTGTTAGTTTCTGGATGCTAGAGATAGATTTAGGGCTAACAATTCGTATGGGTGTCAGAACTTAAATGCCTTCCGTATTTCGAGGCTTTGTGCGCGAGAGTGGCGAAGAGAGTGATACGGTTGTTTCTCAGCTCGGTGTGTCAGAGATGAACATTATTGTGAGCGATACCGGGTGATATTGAGGAGTATTGTAAGTTGAGTGTAACTGGTTGATAAGTTTAAGTCTGTGACGAGTGGAATATATACATGCTTGATAAGTATTTTCTCTCTGATGAATGAATTTTCTAATGTTCTTATTTACTTTTCTGCATTTACGCTTCAACCAATTCTATACCCAAACTCATTAACATTTAAATTGTCGAATGGCAGTTCAGTAGCACCGATCTCTGTGGACACGATAATTCCTGGAAAAATACTTCCAAAATTTTTGTTGCTTGCCCTATACCGCTACCAACAGAGAACCACATGCGCGTCCTCCATGAGCTGAACGATACGAATACGGAGTTGAAGACAACTCAGGAGGAACGAGACCATCTCCGAAACAAGGTTGCTGAGCTGGAGGCTACTGCTAATCCATCGGAAGATGAGACAGAGGAGGAGAGGCGCCTCGTCGGCCGTGGTGCTCTTATCGCCAAGGTTCGGGAGCTCGATCAAGACTGTTTGGAGGGCCTCGAGGTGGGTTTTAAGAGTGTTGTGGCACAAATCGAGGCTGAAAATCCGGAGGTCCCGCTTGTCCTTGACAGAGTCAGCCCGTTCCACCGTGTGGTCGACGACAAGGTGGTCGTACCTGGGGAGGACGACGATGGTGACGGGGAGACGGAGGCCCGGATCAAGGAGAAAATCGATGTTTGAGTTTCTTTTGTTTGCTCGGCCTGCTTGCCACTTTCTTTTAACTTTGTTTAGTTCGGCCTGCGCGCCGTGATTTTGTATCAATTTCCACCCGGCCTGCATGCCAGGGGCTTATGAAATTTTTGTAGGTACTTTGAACGATGGGCTTCTGTCCGACTTAATGCTTCGTCTTTTCTTTATCTGTGTGTGTGTGTGTGTGATGTTTGTATGTTTGATGATATATTTGTTTCGTTCTTATCTAAGTAATTGGGGGGTTTCGCTCGACTTTGTTGATCCTCGATCGTGCAGGGAACTAGTCGAGTGATCAGAGCTGTATTATAACCTTCGACGAGGCTAAGAGCTTGATCGAGGTCTTAGCTTCATGGCGTGGTTTTCCCATCGCGAGCTGGGTGCCCTACCAATTTGGTATGACAACGGTGGAGCTCAGTTGAGGTGTCCCCTTCGGATCAAGGGTTCTCGCGCACACACAACGCGGGACCTTGTCTTTTTGTCTCGAGGGGAGTCGCGCTTGTACCTTAGTGCGCCCCCGTAGTCGCGACGCAGATGGGTCGCAGGTAGTGTTTAACTGTACTACTGTTTAAGCTTTTTAGCATTCCATGGTCGAGCAAGTTCCTCCCTGTGTAGATTTTTGAGGTAGTAGGCTCCTGTCCCTGTTTTCGCGCGGACACGGTAGTGGCCCTCCCAGTTCGCGACGAGCTTGCCTTCTCACAAATCTTTCTGGTTCCTTCGTAGGATGAGAGTGCCTACCTGAAAATTATGTTTAATAACTTTGTTGTTATAGTGTAAAGTTATCTTCTATTTGAGTGAGGCTTCATGGAGGGATGCGCCCGACCTTATCTCTTCGACGAAGTCGAGCTCCTCCCGAAGGGCCTCATTGTTCGTCTCCTCGTTGAGGGGAGACTCCATTCTTCTCTAGGATTCCCTTATTTCCACCGGGATCACCACCTTAGTTTCGTAGGTCAATCGAAAGGAGGTCTCCCCGGTAGTGGAGTGCGGGGTTGTTCTGTAGGCCCAGAGGACGCTGTGTAGCTCCTCGACCCATCTTTTCTTGGCGTTACCCAGTCTCCGTTTCAGACCTGGCAGGATCACCCTGTTCGCGGCTTCAGCCTAACCGTTTGTTTGTGGTGCTCGACCAAGGTGAAGTGTTACTTTGTGCCCAGCTTCGCAACGAAGTCCTGAAAGTTCTTATCAGTGAATTGCGTCCCGTTATCGGTGATAATTTCCTGGGGCACGCCGAACCGGGCAAGTATGTTCCTCTTGTAGAAAAGTAGTATATTGTGGGTCGTGATTTTGGCTAGGGCTTTAGCCTTGATCCACTTCATGAAGTAATCAACGCAGACGATCAGGTACTTATTTTGGTACGACCCTACTACGAAGGGCCCGAGGATATCCATCCCCCACCATGCAAATGGCCACGGGGCGAGAGTGTTTTGAGCTTGCTGGGGGGGCAAGGTGCATGTCCCCGTGTCGTTGGTATCTATCGCACTTCATGACGTGTTTCTTGGCATCCTGCTGCATGGTGGGCTAGTAGTACCCTGCTCCTAACGCTTTAGTGGTTAGTGATTGTCCGCCGAGGTGTTACGCGTTGATCCCCTCATGGATCTCCTGGAGTATGCTGGGGACCTTGGACTCCTCAATGCACCTGAGAAGAGGGATCGAGAAGCCGCGTCGGTATAATTTGTCTTCGACTATTGTATAGGAGTAGATACGTCGCCTAACAAGTCCAGCGTCTTTGGGGTCGTCGGGTAGTTTTCCCGTGCTGAGGTACTCGTACACCGGGGTCATCCAGCTATGGTTGTCTCCAATGGTGTTCACTTCAACTGCGGGTACGGTTTTCTCGATACTTGGACGCGAGAGCACCTCCTGAATGACGGATTTGTTCCCGCCTTTCTTCTTTGTGCTTGCGAGCTTTGATAGAACGTCCGCTCGAGTATTGTGTTCGCGCGGGACGTGATTCACTTATGTCGAGGAGAACTTTTTCATCATTTCCTTTACCAGAGCCAAGTATCCAATGAGGTTTTCGTTCTTGGCTTGGTATTCTCCCCGTACTTGGGAGGCCACGAGCTGGGAGTCGGTGAATATTATAACCTCTATGGCGCCGAGGTCCTCAACTAAGCGTAACTTAAGGAGGAAAGCCTCGTATTCGGCCTGATTGTTCGATGTCGGGAAAGACAACTTGAGGGAGATTTCGATCAAGATACCTTCCCCATTTTCGAGGATGATGCCCGCTCCGCTACCTGTCGAGCTGGATGCCCTGTCAACGTAGATCGTCCACCTTTAGGATCCGTTAGTCGAAGGTTCTGGGAGGGTCATTTCTACCACGAAGTCGGCCAGCACCTGAGCCTTCAGGGCCTTTCTCCCCTTATATTGGATGTCAAACTTGGGGAGTTCAAGCGACCATCTGAGCATTCTCCCCGCCATGTCTGGCCGGCTGAAGAGTTGTCTCACAGGTTGCTCGGTCCTCACCACGATCGTGTGGGCTAAGAAGTAGTGTTGTAGTCTCTTGGCCGCGGTGACAAGATCCAGAGCAACCTTTTCGATCTGCTGGTACCTAAGTTTCGGACCTTGGAGGGCTTTGCTGGTGAAGTAAATCGACTTCTGCCCGTCGGGGGTTTCCCGGATTAAGACCGCGCTGACTGCTTCGCTCGTGATGGCGAGGTATAGGAATAACGTCTCCCCGCCCTCTGGTCGCGAGAGAACCGGGGGTTGCGAAAGGACTTGTTTGAGGTGGAGGAACGCCTGCTCGCATTCCTCGGTCCATTCGAACGTGGCTTTCTGGCGTAGAAGTTTGAAAAATGGGAGTGTGTATTGTGCCGACTTGGCCACAAAGCGGGAAAGCGAGGTCAGCATCCCGTTCAGCGATTGTATCGACTTCTTTGAGTTCGGTGTCGGGATCTCAGAGAATGCCCTGCATTTGTCGGGGTTCGCCTCGATTCCTCGCTCTGTGAGGTAGAAACCGAGGAACTTGCCCGCCCGGACGCCGAAGGTGCATTTCTCGGGGTTGAACCTCATCCTGCATTTCCTCGCCGTGTCAAAGACCCTTTTGAGATGGGCCACATGTTCTACTTCTTTCGCAGATTTGACGATCATGTCGTCCATGTAGACCTCGAGCATGTCGCCGATCTCTCCCCGAAAGACTTTGTTCTTCATCCGCTGGTAGGTCGCGCCGGCGTTCTTCAGGCCGAAGAGCATCACGTTGTAGTAGTAATTTCCCGACTCGGTCATGAAGGCAGTGTGCTTCTTGTAGGCCTTGGCCATGGGGATTTGATTGTACCCCGAGTAGGCGTCCATGAAGGACAATAGTTTGAAACCTGCAGAATTATCGACAAGCTGGTCGATGTTAGGCAATGGATAAGAGTTTTTCGGGCACGCCCGGTTAAGATCAATATAGTCAACGCACATCCTCCATTTTCCATTTTTTTTTTGACAAGTACAACATTGGACAGCCAGGTTGTGTACCTGGCTTCCGAAATGAAATTTGTCTCTAAGAGGTATTTTATAGCTTTTTCAGTTGCCTCCGCTTTCTCGGGAGACTGCCTACGCCTATGTTGCACGATAGCCCTAGCGGCTGGATCTACAATGAGCTGGTGACAGGCCAACTCTGGGTCGAGACCGGGAATCTCCAACGTGCTCCACGCGAACAAATCAGCGTTCTCCCGGAGGCATACCTTCAACTGCTTCTTCGCCAGGTCGGGGAGCCCGATACCAATCATCACGTTCCTATCTAGATCGTCTCCGAGGGCGACAAGCTCGAAGTCTCTGTCTGAGATGGGGCGCATGAGATGGAGAGGCTGCCCGTTGCCTTCAGCTGGGAGGTCGTTGTCCGCTGCTCCCTCCTCTTCTTGCTCGCCGGGGAAACGACTGTCGAGGTCCACCGCGTTGACGTGTGGGAGTGGCTTCTGCACCGCGTCCGGGGTTGACTTCTCTCTGGTCTTGGGCTTGACGTTGATCGAGCTCAGACCCTTGGTTGCAGCTTCGAAGCACCTCCTCACATCTTCGATATCCCCGTGGATGGTGACTACCCGACCTCGGGTGGTGTAGTGCTTCATCTTCAGATGCACTATAGATGGTACCGCCGTGAGCTCGGCTAGAGTTGTCCTCCCCAGGATGCACGGGTACAGGGAAGGACAGTCCACTACCAGGAAGCGGGTCTTGACTTGTCAGGCAGTGTCATCACTCCCAAAAGTAACCATCAGCTCGACATAACCCCATGGCCTGGTGGTCGTGTCGTTAAAACCCTGGAGATCTGAGCCCACGTAGGGGGTCATATGCCTTTCATCGAGTTGGAGGGTCTCGAAGAGGTGGGCGTACATGATGTCCACCAAACTCCCTTGGTCGACAAGGATTCTGCAGACGTCAAAGTTCGCCATCTGCGCCCGGATCAGGAAAGAGATGGTGGAGTTGGGCGCACCATTTGGCAGTTCCTCGAGGTAGAAGGTGATGGGGTTGGACTTCCCTTGTACCTTCTCAAAGGTGTCAATCTGTGCCGAGCTCGCGGATTCCAGCTAGTCGAATTTCCGCTTGATTGACCCGACAGAGACTTTGTTGAAGCCCTCGCCGGATATAACTATAGCTGTGGGAAAAATTTCCCATGGGCTGCGAGCGGTCACATGGTCCTCGGGGGGAAGACTCTCCCATGGGCTAGGGGTGATTGCGAGTATCTCGGTCTCGTCGGGGATGTAGAAGTCCTCCGGTCTGGTGATGCTCTGAGCGACTTGCAGTCCGCTCTCTCTGGTGGAAGGGGCTGTCTCCTCAACCCTTTGTGTTTCTCGGGCATCCTGTTTGGGGGTCATTCCTCCTCGTGTACTGCTTGAGGTGCCCCTCCTTGATCAGAATTTCTATCGCATCCTTAAGGTGGATGCAGTCCTTGGTGACATGTCCATGGCTCCTATGGAACCTGCAATACATGGACTTGTCAACATTAGCTTTGGGGGTGTCAGCTTTGAAAAGCGGACACCTCCTTTCTGGAACTCCGAGTTGGCGCACTCGGCCAAAATTCCCTCGCGGGAAGCAGTGAGTGGTGTGTACTCCATGAACCGACCAGTTGGACATCTCGATTCACGAGAGTCCCTAGGACGGTCTTCTCTTCTCCTATCACCCCCTCATCGAGGAGTGGTAGAGTCTTCTTGCCTGGAGCTTCGGGAGCCTTCTTGGTGCCGCGAGTCGCGTGCACAGTGGGCAGCCTCAGTCTCTTCGTACTGAATGTACGTTTGGGCCTTATAGAGAAGCTCTTCCAAGTTGTGGGGCTTCTGGATGCCCACAAACTTGGCGAACTCAGTGCGAGGTCGTAATCCTCGCTCGATCAGGAACTTCTTCATGTCGTCGGTAGTGGCTACCTCAACGGCTTCCCGGTTGAATCTCTTGATGTAATCTCTGAGAGATTCGTCACTCCCTTGAAGGATGGCTTTCAGGGAGGCCACCGTCTTCGGGTGGCGTCGGGATGCAGTGAAATGCCTGGAGAACTGTCTCTTCAGTTGCTTCCAAGCAGTGATGGATTCAGGGGAGAGGCTTTTGTACCACGCCATGGTCGGGAAGAGCCTGCACTTGATAGCCCCCCGAACATTCCTATAGTCGAGCATAGCCTCGAAGCTCTCGACGTGGTCGTCTGGATCGGCAGTTCCGTCGTACGTCGCCAAAGGTGGGGGTTTCTCCATCCCAACGGGTATAGGCGTATCCATAATCTCCTTGGACAGGGGGTACGTTGGTCGTCTTTGTCACTCTTAACTGGTGACTACGAAGGGGAATGATCGCCATGACCGCGCTTGTTTCATCGGGAGGGACTCCTTGGTCGGCTCTTCGGCTTTTTGTCGTCCGCTCTGCTCCTCTTTTGGACAGGGGAGCGTCATTGTTCCTTCCGAGGAGGGGAACGATTGCGCTTCTGGGCGACCACAGGCTGGGGTCGTTCCAGGCGCGGGCGACGTCCTGCAGATTAGGGGGAAGGAGTCCGAGAGTTGACCTGCGTTGTCCTCCACGGGGGAGGAGAAGGGCTGTGAGATGTGGGACGACGGTGTCTCCGCGGGGGAGAGCGTCGTTGTCGCCCCCTTTTGAGCGCTTCTATCTGCACGTTCTGCTGGGAGATCAATAGGTTGGTCTGATTGACCAGTGTAAACAGGGCCACCGTGTTTGGGTCAGCATTTGGTGGCGCGGGGACAGGCTAGTAGATAGCTGGGCCACTGTCATGTTGGGCGGCGTTGTATTTCGCATCGTCAGAGGAGGGGGAGGCAATGCGCCCATCCATCTCGTCACCTTCTTCGACGTTAACGACCACATTGGGCTCGTGGTCGTCTCCGTTGTTGAACTGTACGAAGGCGGTGTCCGGAGTCTTGGCCTCAGGTCGAGGGCTGGCCATGATTGTCAGGAAATGGAAGTTGCTTTGGTTTTACGAGGAGAAAAACGGGGAAGCAAAGGTTTCCCCAGACGGCGCCACTGATCGTACCTGATCAGAAAGTAGATTAGAGGCCAGCGAACGTCGTGAGCTCAGCTACTCCAGTGGTGATGAGACGGTGAGGGGGGTGTACCTGCAAGATACTCTGATGCCAAAGTCAGGAATGGAGCAGGAAAGTACAGAAAGTGGGAGTAAGAATGAGAATAGAATACCTGACCCTCTCGTGAGAGAGGGTATTTATATTGTGCCCCTAACGCTGGGCCAACGGTCGTCTGCACTGGGTTGGGTTTCCAGGCCCAATGCAGATAACTGCCTGGGCTTACGTGGCGTAGGGAAGACCAGCACGTGGTCTTCGCCCTGGAGTAACTGTCCCAAGATCTCCGGAGAGCAGGCAGACCTACAAAACTACACACCAATCCCCGCCTAACTTTGATTACTCCAATACCAATCAATCATTATCAACCATCGATGTGATCGACTATTACATCACAACCATAAAACCTTCAAACCCAAACCCCACCCCATTCACACAAATATTTAACAACTTTACTCCAAATATCAATTTTGAGAATTTTGATGCATTCAAAATTTTTCTTGACCAACAACCCGTTTTTGAAACCTCTACCTATTCGTCCACAGCTTCAACCCCTCTTCCACCTACTTCAACAGAACCATTAAGTTGTGGTCACCGAGTTTGGGCCCGTACAAGATGTAGAACTGTCAGTCATTTCATCGATAAAGATCCCAATCAACATAGAAATTATTATTTTTTAATTATGTCATCACCTACTTATAATTTAAAATATTATATATTAATTATGAGATTTTTTTCAATTGCATTTTAATAATATTTCGTATGTCATATTATATTAAAACAATATATATTCTGTTAAAAATTATTAATTATTAATATTTAAAAAAAATAGAAAAAAAATAGTTTAAATATATATATATATATATATATATATATATATATATTAAAAAAACATTTTAAAACATTTAAAAATAATTCAGAAATTAAAAAACGAAAAAAAGCCTCCATCCTAGATTGCAAACTCCAACATGAGGACTAATACGTCCGCCATTCTAAATGGAAGAGGTGGAAAAAAAATTAAACAATACAAAAAAATAGACACAAAAATGTGATAGATTCATTTTTTTTTTTTCAATATATAATATTTTGAGACATTAATTTCATTCTTCTGACAACAATTTCAGAAAAAGAAAAAAAATAAGAAAAAAAAATGTAAGAAAATGGTTGTTGGTGTTTAATGGTTTAATGGCACGTAAGAAATCAATTTGTCACCAGTGTTGAGTTATTATCATCAAAATGATAATGTGGATGTCTATTTTCTAAAAATAAGAAAAATATCACATTAATTAATTGAGACATTTTTGAAGGACTACATAAATTACGTTTACTAAATAAGAGATTAACACGAGATATAAATTCCGTGAAGGAATCATAAATTTAATTATGATCGTTTTAATTTTCAGTAGCTAAACTTTAGTCCCTCCGTCTCATAATAGGTGTTCTCTTTCATTTTTTTATTTGTCTCAAATTATTTGTCCTTTTAGAATACCAATGTAATATTTATTATTTCTTTCCACTAACTTACCCTTATTTATTGTATTTTAATTTATTTAACTACTCCACTATCTATTATTAATAAAGTTATTTTAGTAAATGACACTCGTTTTATCATTGAAATCAACACAATTAATCATTATCTTAAAAAGTGTGAAAATCTCAAAGAGGACACCTATTGTGAGACGGGAGGGAGTAATAAATAATTTTGCAATAAAAAAGTTCAAATAAAAATTTAATATTTCATTAATATTTTTAAAAAAATCTCATTTAAAATTCACATTAAACCTCAATGTATTTTGGACCCACGTTGGTTGATACATGTGATTTAAAGTATGCGCAGTCCAAAATTTAATTCATATATACGCCAAATTTTTTTTTACTAAAAATTTATATACATCAATTCTTAAACTATTATATACTTTTATTTTATATTTTATTTTGAAGGCATGGTAATCTAAGACAAAAATAAACATGTATACAAACATTGAGTTTTAGATATATTAGACATTGAGATATTTGAATATTGTATCTTAAATATGTTGAAATCCATTTTATTTATAATTCTCGTCCAAACATATTTTTTTTATAATTCTCGTCCAAACATGACGATTATTTTACAATATTTTATTACTCACTTTATAAACTAGTAATGTAATTGTTGGAGCTTATATTTAATGTACACATGTACACGAGCGTTGAAGGCATACAGGAATAGTGCCAGATGGGCAAGGCCAATGTTTACGTACACAATCAGCATCTTTGACACAATCTTGGAGGATATTCTCACTCACTCCATTAGCTTGTGATTCTGCAGCCACATCTATATACACAAAATAAATAAATAAATAATAATATTGTATATAAAATATAAAACACATTTCAAAGTACAAATCATAATATTTCCAAAATTATTTATTAGTTTTATACCTGATGTAATGATAAAAAATGCCAAAAAAAATACCATTGCTAGAGAATATTTTCTTGCTGTCTTCATCGTTTTCAGGAAATATATTCTTTTAGAGTTTTTGGTTTGGTAACAGTGTTTTACAGGAGTGTGTTTATATAGGCTGTGAGTCCACTTTGAACATTAAATTTTTTGTTTATTAAAAATATTATGCCTGGTAAGTAATAAATATTTCATTAATATATAAATATAAAAAAAGAATATATTTGACTGCACTTTAAAGTATATATCTTTATACATAATTAAAAATAAAATAGATTTGAATATATATATATATATATATATATATATATATATAAAGGCTACTCTACCTTTAATATAAAATACTTTTTTTATAGATGTCCAAAAGATAAGCGAGATATTTATATAATTAATATTGTATTAGAGGTGAATTATCACAAAAAACAATGTCGGGTTTAAAGGTGAATTATCACAAAGTGTTCTTGTTGGGGTTAATATACCTCAGAGACGGTTGGAAGAGGCAGCAAATATTCTTCAATGCAAAATTGGAAAGATCCCTTTTGTTTATCTCGGATTACGTGCAAACCCAAACTGAATCGAAACATGGCAGTTGGTTGTAGAAAAGGTTAGATTAAGATTATCAGGTTGGAAAAAGAAACATATATCGATGGGAGGCTGCGTGGTGATAATTAAATCAGTATTACAAGCACTTCCTGTCTACTTCTTTTCCTTTTTTAAGGTACTGATAGGTATTATTTCAAAACTCGACTCTCTCTTCAAACAATTCCTTTGGGGTGGGTGCGAGGGGGAGAGAAAAATAAATTGGGTACAGTGGGATAAAATATGCAGACCTGTCCTAGAGGGGGGTTTAGGCATAAAAAATCTGAAGGAATTTAATATGGCTCTATTAGGGAAGTGGGAATGGAAAATTATATTTGAGAAGAGAGGCTTATGGTACAAGGCCTTAGCCAATAGATATGGAGAAAGAGAAGACGGAAATTTGAATGTTAGTAGAGATAGTTCGAATTGGTGGAGAAGCATCAGTAAACTGAATCTTCGAGATTGGTTTAACAAATCAACATATTTGGTAAAGGATATTTACAGGGGGATATCTGTTAGACGCTGGCTTGGATCTAGAAGGGGGGTTGAATAGATCCCACAATTTCATACACGCTTATGGTGTTCCAAAAATTGGTTTTAAAAATTTAATGTGGAAGCAACCACTGAATCAATTAGTCTACAACAAACCGCTACTAGAAAAATCGGATATGCGTTAAGCCACTAAGAATGATGTGGCGGAAGAGAAAAATACAACAGAATCAACAACACACAAAGTAATCAACTCAAATATATTAACATGATATTTCCAATCACCAACGGGTGAATACAACAAACTTAATTCACAAAGTGCTTTATAAACTTGTGCTTAATCAATTTATCAAACACTTGGCGTGCAAGGCACTCCAAGTGTAAATTTAAAAGCAATGTGAGTGTAGAGCTAATCCAAATACAATCCAAGGGATTGTAGTGTTTTTACAAATCAATTATTCAGCTCTATACTATACTACACCAGAAATTTTCAATCAATTGATAGTTCACAAGTTCAATCAATATCAAAATGCAAAAGGTTAGGGAAAGTGAGAACAAACACGATTTGTTTAGGCAGTTCCCCTTTCGTCCTCGCTAAGGGTACCTGTGCCCCCAATTCCGAAAATGGAATTGAGATGTGTATATGTTACTGTTGCAAATTGTTTGTACAAGAGAAAACCGATACACCATACCCTTAAACGTCTTTGATGTCGATGCAAAGTCTTCTCTCCCCTTGATTCAAGATGAATCAAGTGCCTCGAATTTGGTTGAACAAATCACCGTCTCACGCTACTCGATTGCAAGAACCCGCAGCTCTTCGATCCCCTTCACTCGGTCGATTTCGATCTTCCACAATTCGATCACAAATCTTTCTCGTACGATCCTTCGATTGTTGCTACTAGACTGACCGAACACTCCATTCTTCAATCACCTTCGCACGACTGAATCCTTGTAGAGAAACGATTTGTACAAAAATCCCCAAAATCACCCGAATTCTTGGAGGACAAAACCTAGGGTTTTATTCAAGAAACACCTATTGATTATCAACCCAACAAGAAGGATACAACACACCTAAGTCTGAACGTTATCACTTCACACAATGCACAACACTAACAAAAATGATTATGTGTAGTTGCTAGAGAACACAAGGTTAAAGATGAAGATGAAGAGAAAAACCAGTACCTATTTCACGTTTCTTGTTATTTTTCAAAATATGAGGAACCAACTATATATATGATGCAAAATAACCAACTGAATCAAGTAGTAGCAAAACATAACACAAAAGAATGCAGAAAAATGACCCAACCAAGCGAAGAGTCGACCGCTCGCTTAATGAGGGTCGGCGGGCGCTTACCCGTGGAAGCATCCAAAATGGTCAAGCGTGCGTCGACCGCTGCAGGACCATGCATCGATGCATAGATGCTAAACATGCAGAATGAAGATACTCAGAAGCATATGCGTCGACCGTATGCTTAGAGAGGGGTCAGCGTGCGCTTACCCGGGTGTTTCACAAATTTGGTCACAAGTGCATGAGTCGACTCATGCACAGGTTTGGTCGACGCAAGACATGAAAAATCCCAGAAACGAATTTTTCTACAAGTCTTCACCAACTTAGGACTAATCATGCATACTTAACACTAATACCATGATTATACTCATGTAAAAAATGTATAGGACTCTTCCTATATGTTTAGACACATGATTATCAATACTTGTATGTAATGCGAACGACAATGACATGATACCGTTCAGATTACAAACTAAGAACTAGCCTACATTATTGACATCATTAAAATAGAAACCAAGTGAGAAGCACCTTGCTCTCACAATATCCTCTCAAGGTGAAAATTCGGCAAACCAGGACTATGTTAAGGCTTGGCATAAAGTTGTTCCGGCGAAGGTTTCGTGCTTAATGTGGAGAATATTTCAAAATAGAATAGCAACTAAAGATAATCTTATCAGGAAAGGGGTGATAAATAATGGATCTGGTTCTAGTCTTTGCGTAGGAGATTGCGATAAAGATGAATCGGTTTCTCACATTTTCTTCGAGTGCCCTATATTTTCGAGAGTCTGGTATGTTGTTTGCCGATGGTTAAACGTCTCAACGACAATGCACCATGATAGCTTGTCACACTTTGGCCAATTTGATGGATTAGTAGAGGGAAGCAGGAGAATAAGCTCTAAGGTTCAACTAATTTGGTTTGTGAGTATTTGGAATATTTGGAAAGCGAGAAATGAAAAGTTATTCAAAAACAAGAAAGTTGATATTGAAAATGTGGTTGAGAAGGTAAAACTGCAGGTTTGGAATTGGCTGAAATTCAAATCAAAAGATCCAACCTTAAACATCACATTCTGGTGCCTGAACCCAAGGGTCTCTCTAGGAATGATAGAACACAGTTGATTGAAGTCAGTTCAGTCGTAGGTGTAGAGTTCTGCTCTTGTGCCCAGTAGTGGGAGTTTTAGCCTAAAGTATCTGTTAGAACTGGAATTAAATATGTGCAAATTCTTGGACAGGTTATTTTCAAGAGGATCCTCGGTCAGAAGGTGGCGATGTTTTAGTCTTTCTGGGTGAAATCTGGTTTTTGATTGCATTCCCAGGACTGGATTGAGGGCTTTAACTAATCGCTAGCAGTGCAGTACTTACAGTTCAGCTTAAATTATATTAGGATAAAACAGGCTGCAGTTAGTTATGGTGATCGAATTCGACATTAAGATTTTTCAGAGCTTTCGTCTCCTCTCGTGGTCAGTCGCTTGGCTAGAGTAACATTTTTTTTGGAGGGTTCTACGTCTTATTGGCAGTCGGTCTGTTAGTGTCAATCAAAGACCGGCAGGAGGAGTTTATTTAGGTCCTTAGTACAGTAAAGTGTTTGCAGTCAGATGATAATTGCACTAGTCTGTGGTTTTGTTTTAAGCCTCAAGCTAGGTGGTGTTCTTCAGTGGAACGTCTAGGTGGTGGGGATCATGGTTGATGCTGCGTTTTGATCCTCAATCCTCATTTGCTTTCTTATTGATTAGTAAATGGTGTCATTTGCCAACAGTTGTTCTTCATGTATTATGTTTAGGAGCTATCTTCAGGTGTTGTTTTCTGTATTGGCTTAGGTGTGGATTATCTTTGGCAATTTCCTTTGTTCTTGGTTCTAGTGTGATTGGTCTCCAATAGGGTTGTCTCTTGTACTTTTTACTCAGCACAACTTGTGCAAATTTAATGCATTTTGGCTTTTACAAAAAAATATTGTATTAAATATAATTGGTAATATGTTCTTAAAAAGAAATAGAAAAATAAAAAATATATAATTAATAAAGTTAACACAAATGATACAACTCTTTATTATATTTGAATTTTCTTTAAAGATTACATAATAAAACTCAACCTTAAAACAACAAATAACAGATTCTTATTTGTTATGGTCAGCTACATGGATCTAGTTCCTCCATAATTTTTTTTCTCAAATATCATGTTTCTATCTCTAGTTGTTTGAATTTTTTCCATTTGATTTACTTTCCATATAAAATCTACAAGTTTTCTCTTAGGCAGGTCTTTCTTGAAGATGGCAAAAACAAAAATTGACTTCGATGATGGAACAATGTCCGTGGAGTTTGCTAATATTACTGTAAAATATAAAATTTTTGATGTTATGAAACATCCCATGGAAGAGCATTCTATTTTTCAAATTTATTTACTTTTTGAATTAACTGATGAAACATATTCTGACTTGTTTTCAGTTGTTTTTTCATAATTGTATGATTTTGATGATACATAAACTTGTGATGCATGTACTGACACTCATATTCGCTCTGTTTGTTCTAAGATAGAATTTGCTTTGCAGATTGATATTACCTTTGACTCTTCCATAGGCTTTTCCATAAACATCTTATTTGCACTGTTTTTGTTGATGAAGCTCTCAACATTATGGCCACTCGAAACAAACCATTCATTGAACAGTCACATTCTTTAGAGCTTAAACCATTTCTAGAAGATTTAAAATATTCATCAAAGCTTAAATTTGAGAAGGAAGAGAAATTATTGTCGGAACATAAGAAGGGAATTGGATGGGCCTTGGATGACACTCATGATATTAGCCCATCCATGCGTATGCATAAGATCTCACTTGAAGATGGAACAAAAGAAATAAGCCAACCCCTTAATCCTTTAATCCTTGATGTTGTGGAAAATGAGATCACTTTCATGTGTCCATCAGACACTTTTGCTTATCGAATATCCTTCTTTGATTTTGGAATAAAAGGCGAAGACACTAATAAAAATTTCAAGGTCAACGGACACTGCCCAAAGCTACTCCATGAGAGTCCCACTTTGGAAGAAGACATTGTAGAAGAGCTCTCTTTGGGAAAGACTGCTTATGCAATCATCTATCCGCCTTGACTACTTGAATGTGTTCTTTCCTCTCTATTCTCTCTCTTATTTTATACTTATGTTCTTTCATTGAGGACAATGCGTGTCTTAAGTAAAGGGGAGAGAATCATTTGCTTGTGTGTTTTTTGTCATTTACTTTTTTTCTAAATAAATAAATAAAATGCATGATGTTTCTTTGCCTTTTGGGTTACAATTGTGAGTATTTTCCTAGTTTTATTGACTATAGACTCGTGGTGTGATATAACTGATGTGTTGCGCATTCTTAGTATGTTAAGTAAGATTAAGTTCTAAATTGTGCATCATTTATGGTAGATCATTAACCTTTGTGAGATTTTGAGCCTAATAATGGATAACATTCACAAATTCATCTTTTTCTTTCTTGTGTGATTTTACTCATGTCTGTTAGTCTCTAGAATGTGATTTGTCTCATTTTGAAACAATTTTTTTACTTGTGCACACTGATATGATAAAGGCAAATTGTTTCTGTTTTATTTTTTACCCATTTATCCAAAAAGCCAACCTGAAAAGTATCATCCCTTGTTTGAAACCCCTTTAAGCCTATTTATCCCATTCTTTGTTTGAAACGCATTACAAGCCTAAAAGTGAAAAACAATATTATTATCCTATTTAAAAGGTTAAAATAGTCTTGTTTGGAGTTGTGTGAGGTTGAATTAATATAGCTCTGATATTTCAAAAGTTGGCTGAAAAGTTGGTCGAAAACAATAGAAAGAATAGAAAAAGAAAAAAAATTAAAAAAATGGTAAAAAAAAAAAAAGGATGACAATTCATATTACTGTCATGTTCATGTTTCTTCTGAAAAAGAAAAAAATAAAGAAAAGAAAGAATATAGAAAAAGAGAAAATGATTGCAAAGTTGTTGTTTGAAAATTGAATGAAAATTTTGTTCAACTCCCGCAATTTGTTTCAATTTTCTTTCGTCCCTTTAACTTTTATCCTAGTCCCCCTTAAGATTTATCCTACCCTTACCTTGGCCCTTTTAAAACTTAAATAAAGTCCTTTTGATCTTTATGTGCATGTATTTCAAGTGTGGATGTTAGATTCTTTTCAAGCTTATCGTTGTGCTTTCTTTCATGATGTTCTTTGAGAGTAAACATTCAACCTAAACACTCGAGAGTTGAGTAAATTTTATCCTGTAAGGATCTTGCCGCTCATGATGTGCTTTTTGGTAAACTTGTTAGTGCGTGAGACACTTTTAGTGAGGAGAGAAAAAGAGAGAATAAGGAAATAAGGATTGATTTTATTGAATGAATAAAATTGAATTACAAAGTGTCTATTTATATACACCTAAGTGACTTGACTACTAAGTAAAATAACAAACTAAATAACAAACCCTAACCTAATTAGCTTTGGGCTTGGGCCACACAACTCAACTTGGATTATATCTAATATCTCAACATAACCCCCTATAATCCAAGTTGTTGAAACAAATTAATCATTGTCGATCTGAACTATTCCCAATTTCTTTCTCAATGTTAGGAACATGTCGATCTTCAATCCTTTGGTAAAAATGTCGGCAAATTATGCTTCACTTGAGCAATGCCTTACTTCAAGTTCACCACTATTCACTTTCTCCCTTAAGAAGTGAAATCTAGCTTCCATGTGCTTACTTCTTCCATACAAAACTAGATTATTTTCCAGATTTATGGTTGACTTGTTATCGATATACAGTACCAAAGGTTTCTTCACTTCGACCTTGATCTCTTCTAGCACAGATCTAATCCAAATTGCTTGACACACATCATAGGATCCTGATATATATTCAGCCTCACATGATGACAATGCCACCACAAGTTGCTTTTTAGAGCACCATGAGATTAGGGCATTAAATACTTGAAAGAAATATCCAGAAGTGCTTCTTCGATCTTCCTTATCTCCACACCAAGCGACATCTAAATAACAAGTAACCATATCTTTTTGGCTTTCAGAGTCTCGTCGAAATAAAATTCCATAGTTTTTCGATCCTTTTAAGTATCTCAGGATTCTTCTTGCAGCCTTCATGTGTGACACCCTTGGTTCACTCATATATCTGCTCACTAATATGACTGAGAAACATATATCACATTGACTATTGCACACATATCTCAGAGATCCGGCAATTTTTTTGAACAAAGTTGCATCGACTTTGTCTTTCGCTCCATGCTTCTCCAACTTCAAATTTGGTTCGATAGGCGAAGATGCAGGAGTCAAATCATCTATTCTAAATCTTTTAAGTATCTCTTTGACATACTTTCTTTGATGTGGCACCATACCTTGCTTCGACATTTGAAATTCCATGCCTAGGAAGTACGACAACTTTCCCAGATTCGACATTTCAAATTCCTTTTTCATCAGCTCTTTGAACTTCGACAAGGTCTCCAAGCTACTTCCAGTTACTAACAAGTCATTCACATATAAGCATATGATAGTTATATCTTGTGTCATAACCTGAATATAGACACCATACTCAGATTTGCATTTGACGAATCCCAATTTGACCATGTATGAGTCGATCTTTTTGTTCCATGCCCTAGCTTCTTGCCATAGAGCGCTTTGTGCAACTTGTATACTTTCCTTGCTTCCTCCTGAATCACAAACACCCAGAAGGTTGTGTGACATACACCTCTTCATCTAAATCTCTATTCAAAAATTCCAATTTCACATCTAAGTGAAATGTCGACCAGCCTTGATTGCATGACAAGGCTACCACTAGTCGAACAATTTCTAATCTTGTGATAGGTGCAAATACTTCAAAGTAGTCGAGTCCTGCTCTCTGAAGAAATCCTAGAGCTACCAATCTCACCTTATGTCTTGCTATCGACCCATCAACATTGTGCTTTAACTTGAACACCCACTTCACTTTGATAGCTTTTGTAGGTGCAGGCAATTCGACCAACTCCCATGTGTTGTTTCTTTCTATTGCTTGTAACTCTTCTACCATACCAGACTTCCATTGTTTATATTTGAAGGATTCACTATAGTTGATTGGTTTAGCACCTGCAAGTAAAGAAAAATGAACTAGATCTAAATTTGTTGTGACTTCATCATCACTAACCACTTTATAGTTTTGAAGTCTTGTTAGACGAGCACTGGTTCTTTGAGGTCTCTGGCTTGTTACAGCCATATCCTCTTCGACTTCAATTGGTTCAGGTATGTCAGCAACAACTTCAACTTCAACTAGAATATCGACAATATCTTTGACTTCGACATCATTACTTGCTTTGTCGAAATCATAGACCATCAATGGCTTGTCAATTGCATTACTAGAATTCCAATCCCAGGAAGAATGTTCATCAATCACAATATCTCAACTCATCATAATCTTCTGATTAATTGGATTGAATAACCTATATGCTTCAGTCTTATGATATCCTACCAGAATCATAGGTTTACTCTTATCATCAATGTCATTCTTCTAACATCAGGAACAAGCTTGTAGAAAATAGAGCCAAACACCTTCAGATGAATCACTGATGGTCGTTTGCCACTCCACACTTATTCAGAGACTTTGTTCTTCAGCTTCTTGGTAGGGCACCTATTCAGAATATAAACAACACTCGAAACATCTTTACCCTATAAGGATTTTGGAAAATTCTTCTACTTCAGCATGCATCTCGCCATGTCCAATATGGTCCTATTTCTTATTTCTTTTATTCCATTATTTTGAGAAGTATAAGGAGCAGTTATCTCATGATCAATACCATGTTCTGCACATAATGCTTCAAATATCTTGGATGTGTATTCTCCACCTCCATCTGTTCGTAGAACTTTGATATTCTTTTCACCTTGATTTTCGACAAGTATCTTGAATCTCTTAAAGATTTCAAATACTTCGTCCTTTCCTTTGATCACATGGATCTACAACTTTTTACTATACTCATCGACAAATGAGACAAAATACCTGTTTCCACCAACGGTATGTTCTTCAAAAGGACCACATACATCTTAATGTACAACTTCGAGTATGCAGGATGATCTCATTAGCATAGTCGAAAAGAAAGACTTCTTGGACTGCTTTCCGACTAAACAACCTTCACAAAGTTTTTCAGGCATCTCAAGACTTGGTATACTAGTAACCATATCATAAGTGATCAGTTGGTTGAGCGACCTAAAGTTTAGATGACCAAACCTCAAATACGACAACTAACTATTCTTGTGGTCGACAATTATTTTCAGACATTGTACCTCAGTCGAACTAATCATGGTCTTAAATGTCATATTCTTCGACATAGAAAATTTTAAGACCAAGTTATTCTAGATATCGAAAAGTTCTAAGGCTCCATCTTTCATAACCACTGAGAACCCCTTTTCTACCAGTTGTCCAACACTTAGCAGATTTCACTTTATTCCAGGGACATAATGTACATCTTTGATCGAGGCTTTTGCTTCATTACTCCTTTGAATAACTATGTTGCTAGTACCTACTGTTGCAACGAGCTATTATCAACAAGTTTGACCTTGCTCTTCTTTGAATCTTCGAAATCTACTAACCATACTTTTCGATCAGTCATGTGATTTGAGAAACCTGAGTCGAGGACCCATATCTTGGATTCGACATGGTCATCTGCAATTGTAGCCATAACCACCATATCATCAGAATCATTTGAATCTCGACGTGCAAGGTTCGATCCTTCGTGTCATACCCCAAATTTGTCCTACATGTATATTATTTTCACTTGTATATCCGTCTACTAACCATTATTCAAAATTCAAAAATAAGTTGCTTTTATTTTGCTTAAGTCCGAGTTTCATTCAAAGGTATCAAGGCCAGGGTATGCCTGAGTTGAGTGGGGTATGTCAGAGGTTTCAGCTAGAGTTTCTATGCCAGAACAAGTCAGCAGTGTATGGGTCAGTTTATCAGGTTATGCTAAGTCAAGTGCTTCATGACTGAAGATCATCAAGAATCAGTTCATTTACAGTTAGGGTTTTTGAAAAGTAAAATTCATATTTCGAGTCATATTCTTCTGATTTTATTGTTTCAAGGCCCTAATGCATTTGAGGATCCAAATTGCTTCATGATTTTTCTTTAGATGATTATTGGGCCTCTGGCCATGATCCTCTAAAAATTAGGCCAGGAAGGTCTTGTTTATATTCATAGGTATTTGTAAGGTGTGTGGAATTCATGTGGAAATAAAGGAAGAATATACCCTTACTTTTATGGTTAATTAGTCTGATTCATTTCAAGATTTAGCTATTTGGCTTCAAGATGATTATAAGTTTTGTTCCAGGCCACCATGGGCTATGTCTCAAGCTGGAGCTAAGGCAATGGGGTAAACAAGCTAAGTTGTGGTTAGAATTGTTTCAAGAAATAGATTCATGATTATAGCCACTCATGTTTTAAGATCCAAATTTGGAATGGTTTTAAGAAGTTTGTGGCATAATCCATTAGTAATCAAGGCACATGGTCAAGGCATGTTGGAATTAAGGTTTACTGCAAGTATTAAGCTTTAAGTTAAGGTTGGTACCAAGAGACACTCATGGCAGGTTTCAATTTAATTAGTTTTAGGATAAGTTTCAAGATCAAAGGTTTCTATTTCTCATCCAATTTTAGAAAAGTATACATTCTTAAGGAAGAGGAAAGGCGTGTAAAGCATGATACACAAGGGAATTGCAACAAGTCTATTCCATTTGTATCACATCTAAAATCTCGTGGAAAACAAAGCCTAAGACCAAAATGGATCAAGCAACCATTCAAGCTCCTAATGGAATACATGTACAAGTTCACAAGGAGGTTATTGATAAGTGTCATTTTGTAGTGTTTTTGTGTATATAGTTTGGTGACATTTCTCGAGTTTTAGTGTAATTTCAGTGAATAATTCTTCAATTTTGTGTATAAATACATTAGTTAGTGTATACTTGTGTTTTGATTCAATTATGTAACTATTAATAGTTTTCCCTTCATTTTGTAGGTAATTAAGCATTCTTGGAGCAATGAGTAATAAAAGCTTCAGGATGCACCATTTAGATCAATAAAAGGAGAAAGCAAATAAAGAACTGCAGCAGAAAAATGTTGTCTGTCAACTTTTGCCGGGTGAAGCTTCCTTTCACCAGGCGAATCTGAAATTTTCGTCGGGCGATGCTGAGGCGAGAGAAAAAGTTGGAAATTCTAGTAGCTTCTGTATAGTACCCGCGTCTTGTTCGCCGGACTAGTTTTGAGACTTTTTTCGGGCGAAGTTTCCCTTCGTTAGGTGAAAGAAGATATTTTTTGCCAGGCTGTACTATTGCGCAGCTGGTGTGAGAGAGCTAAGGTAATTCGTCGGGCGAAGCATCATTTCGTTGGGCGAATTTGTCTGAACCATAATTCTGTTTAAGTTCATTTCATTCATTTTTTAGGTGATGGTTTTGGGAATTTTTGTTCCCAACTCCATCAACCTCATTTTTCAGTAGGATTAGCTTAGAAAACAACATTGGAGCTTGCACACAGATGATCCGGGGTGGATTTCTCATCAACCGGTGCTGAACCGCGAGATGTTTGGTTTATTTCTCTTCTTCTTTGTGTATTTCTTCTTTTTTGGGTTGTTGTATATGTATTTACTTTGAACTCATGTATATTTGTCGCCCATGGCGTTATATTTAATTTGCTTTACAAATCTTTATCGGTGATTATCCTTGATTTTTGCTTTATGCTCGGGGTTTGGGTTGTGTTAGAGATAAACATCGCAAACTTTAATTAGGGATGATTATCTGTTAGTTTTTGGATGCTAGAGATAGATTTAGAGCTAACAATCTTTATGGGTGTCGAAGCTTAATGCCTTCGTATCTCGAGTCGGGTGCAAAAGTGTCGACGAGGGTAACACGGTTGTTCTCTCAGCTCAGTGTGTCAGAGATGGACACTGTTGTGAGTGATGCTGGATGATATTGAGGAGTATTGTAGGTTGAGTATAGTTGGTCGATAGGTTTAAGTTTGTGACAAGTCGATTATATGCATACCAGATAAGTTTCTTCTCTCTGAAGAATGAATTCTTTTTTATGTTCATATTTACTTTTCTGCTTTTACTTTAACTAATATAATCCAAACTCATAAACGCGAGATTGTCGAACGACAATCTTTCCCTCGAACCGATCTCTATGGAGACGATATAAATCCCGGAGGGAATTCTTCTAAAAATAATTTTTGCTTGCCGCTTTACCGCTTCAGCAAAATGGCGTCGTTGTCGGGGATTGGTTTTGATATTGAATTGCATTGCGATAATTTTGATGTTTTAGAGCTTTGTACATAATTGTTTATATTGTATATATGCTTGTATAGATACTTGTTTTGATTTTATTTTCCATCATGTTTATTCAAGTGTTGTGTACATTTTGTTCCCGTAATGTTTGTTCAAGTGTTTGGTTAGGACACTTGCTTTTGGTTTGTACGGTGAGGCATCACCATGGCATGAAGGGAGAAAGTTACTAGCTAAGCACAGTAAAGGCGTCGAGCTTATGACGCAAAACAAGCATGTTTTATCGTTTTTTGTTTCGTTATTACTTTTTCATTCTAGCTTAGGTAGTGTGGTGAACATTCATTAAACAACTTGTACCCCGATTATTCGTAAAATTCTCAAATCTTCACTTTACAACTTGTTTAATCCATTTTCAGTCGGCCTTTTAGTTTGTTTATATTAATAGTTTTGTGTTTGTCTAAGAGCTTGTTTTGAGTAGCTTGGGGAAATTTGAGGTGATGTTCCAAGTTTGATCGTTTCAACTTGCGGATGTATGGTAATGATATTGTTATGTTTTGTACACATCCAAGGTATGTGTTTATCGCTTTCTAGACTTTAGCATATTCATGATACTTAGGCTTTTTACAAACTTTCATGCCATTTATTCTTTTGTATAATTGTTCTTGATGTGAATCACTTTAGTTCCCACCCTTTTTGTGAGGTAGCTTTCCATTATTCATATATACGCGGAGTACCAACATTCTTGTTCTAACTGGATTTTATTATGCTTAATCTTTTGTTTGTGTTGATTATATGAAAGCATGAAAAGGATCAAGGCATTTTGTTTCATTTTGAGCACAACTACCTAACCAAATAGTCAATTCACCCAGTGAGTGTATGAGCATTTGTTAAACCCCTTTGTGCCTTTTGATCATTATCCATGTTGTTTGAACTTAATGCTTGTCTATGAGTATTGACTTCACTTTTTGTATGAATTTTGATTGATTGTTTTTTTCTTGAACCCTCAACTTTGTGTTGTTGTATGAATTTTTACCTTGCCTTAGAAAGTAAGGAGTATTCACATGATGATGTGGTTGAATTCAAGTTGGGGAGATAATGATTGTTTACTCATTGGTTGGTTTCTATGAGGTTGAAAAAGAAAAGAAAAGAAAAGAAAAGAGAAAAAAATATGAAAAAGAAAAGAAAAAAAAGAAAGAAAAAGAAAATCCTTGAGAAAGGAAACAAAAAGAGTTCAAATAATTGTGCTAAATAAGTATTATATTTTGTGTAACACTTGGGATTTTGGAAGAAGTTGATTGGAATTTTGTGTTTGAGTCCTTGTGAGTTGATCACTCCCTTAGGTTTAGGCAAGTTTTTGTTTCAATTACCTTTAGAAATTGCCCCTTGTTTGTTTACCCGACCACGCTACAACCTTGAAAGCCCTTGTGATTCTTGCTTTTATGTTTTCAATATGATTTTTGGATGATTGCATAATTTAGTCTTTTGTTTGCAAGATTGTTGTGTGAGTGAAAAGTACCTCATTTTGTGTTTTACATCTACCGATGATTGTTTTTGCTAGGTGTGATTCACGTTTGAACTTTTGTTGTTTTAGGATGTTTGGCATGATTTTTGTTTTTGCATTTGTTTTGTGCCTATGTTATCGTTGTAGTTTAGTGGTAAGTATTTATTTTGTGTGTACCATTTTTCATTTGAACCATACATTTGTTTTCGTTTTTAAAAATTTGTTGATTCATGATTTTTCGGTTTTTACGTTTGTTTCCTTGAGCTAGTTGATTGTTGTTTAGGGACAAACAAGTTTAAGTTGGGGAGAATTTGATAAGTGTCATTTTGTAGTATTTTTGTGTATATAGTTTTGTGACACTTATCGAGTTTTAGTGTAATTTCAGTGAATAATTCTTCAATTTTGTGTATAAATACATTAGTTAGTGTATACTTGTGTTTTAATTCAATTATGTAACAATTAATAGTTTTCCCTTCATTTTGTAGGTAATTAAGCATTGTTGGAGCAATGAGTAATAAAAGCTTCAGGATGCACCATTTGGATCAATAAAAGGAGGAAGCAAATAAAGAACTGCAGCAGAAAAATGTTGTCTGTCAACTTTCGTCGGGCGAGGCTTCCTTTCGCCAGGAAAATCTGAGATTTTCGCCGGGCGATGCTGAGGCGAGAGAAAAATTTGGAAAATCTAGTAGCTTCTGTATAGTGCTCGCGTCTTGTTCGTCGGGCGAGTTTTGAGACTTTCGCCTGGCGAAGCTTCCCTTCACCAGGCGAAAGAAGATATTTTTTTCCAGGCTGTACTATTGCGCAACTGGTGTGAGAGAACTAAGGAAATTTGCCGGGCGAAGCATCACTTCGTTGGGTGAATTTGTCTGAACCATAATTCTATTTAAGTTCATTTCATTCATTTTTTAGGTGATGGTTTTGGGGATTTTTGCTCCTAACACCATCAACCTCATTTTTCAGTAGGATTAGCTTAGAAAACAACATTGGAGCTTGCACACGGATGATTCGGGGTGGATTTCTCATCAACCGGTGCTGACAAACCGCGAGATGTTTGGTTTATTTCTCTTCTTCTTTGTGTATTTCTTCTTTGTTGGGTTGTTGTATATGTATTTACTTTGAACTCATGTATATTTGTCGCCCATGGCGTTATATTTAATTTTCTTTACAAATCTTTATCGGTGATTATCCTTGATTTTTGCTTTATGCTCGGGATTTGGGTTGTGTTAGAGATTAACATTGCAAACTTTGATTAGGGATGATTATCTATTAGTTTCTGGATGCTAGAGATAGATTTAGAGCTAAAAATATTTATGGGTGTCGAAGCTTAATGCCTCCGTATCTCGAGTCGGGTGCGAGAGTGTCGACGAGGGTAACACAGTTATTCTCTCAGCTCAGTGTGTCAGAGATGGACACTGTTGTGAGCGATGTTGGATGATATTGAGGAGTATTGTAGGCTGAGTATAGCTGGTCAATAGGTTTAAGTTTGTGACGAGTCGATTATATGCATATCAGGTAAGTTTCTTCTCTCTGAAGAATGTATTCTTTTTATGTTCATATTTACTTTTCTGCTTTTACTTTAACCAATTTAATCCAAACTCATAAACGCGAGATTGTCAAACGACATTCTTTCCCTAGAATCGATCCCTGTGGAGACGATATAAATCCCGGAGGGAATTTTTCCGAAAATAATTTTTGCTTGCCGCTTTACCGCTTCAGCAGTTATTTCATAAGTCCTCATAGTATAATGTTTCCACAAGTGATAAAACTAAAAAAAAAACTGAATTCAAATTACAAATGAGTATAAGCTTCAAGTTAATCTCAAGGCAAGTGCAAAAGAACTCTTTAGATAACAAGAGTGAGAATGTCAAATTTCAATTAAAATCCAAAATTCAAAAGTGTACACAAGATACATAAAAAGTGAGCTCTTTGACATTGGTCCTGATCTTACAAAAGAAGCCATGAACTTGGAAAATTACAAACAAAAGAACAACAAGTTGGTGCTTCATAAATTAGCAATTCCTCCTCCTTAATCCAATGTGTCATGGGCCATGTTATGCCATCTTATGAAGCTCCAATATTTTGCTTGCAAGGATGACAATAGGAGTGCAATTTTATCAAAACCAAAACACTGAACAACAAAATGGAAAGTGCAGGCAGTGACTTCTACACAAGGCTTGTCAACATAGTTAAAGATGCAACATGATTCAAGAGTACCCAGGTTCAAGGGGGTCATTTCTTATAACTATGCCATAATATCAAGAAGCAAGACAAGTTCAAGGAAAACAATTATTCACATGAAGAGGTATTATTACAGATCATGGCGTTGGAAAAAAGTTAAGCATACAAACTATAGAGCATTAACAACAACATTGTCATACATGGTAAACAAGCAAATGCATCGGTAAAAAATCATACCAGCCATTGTGCCAAGCTTTATATCAATTTACTTTGTACCAAGCTCGTACCAACCATCATGCCAAGGCAGCCACATGAAAATCAAAATCACAAGTCAGTTTATATTGTGAAGGCATTAGCTGGAAATCTAATTGACAACATGAAAACTTTCAAGCCATTCCAAATTCACATTAGCAGCAAGGAGGAAATGTAGTACACACGAGTGTTAGGGACAACTATGATTCAGGGATTCACAACATACTAAATAAACACCATAGCATTCATGAGAATTACTCAATGTAGAAGAAAGTTAATTTGACACAAATACATTTTCAAATTGAAGAGCCATAAGCCATACAAGTGTAGTAGTAATAAAATAAGTTGACACATGTGCAAGGTACAATTCAAAAGAGGCAATTCAAGTATTAACAACAAGCAGGAACAAGTCACAATTGACAAAAACATGAAGGAAGATCAAATGCAGTACATAATAAACATGTGATTAAAAGCAGCAAATATACATTGTCATAGTAGCAGTATACACACACTAGTTGGTACACCAAATTCACAAGTTACCCAAACATGACACGAGCAAAATTTTATTTTTCATGCCAATAATACACATTAGAAATTCACAATGGGGACCACACAATAACAAAAGGTACAACAATGCAGAAAGGACAAAATAAGCAGAGGGATTCCTCAAATCCACTTTCTCAGTATCCCACAAAATCAGCAAATATTCTAACGGACTCATCCATCAAAAAATTCACACGAGTCAGAATTACAACAAAATTTTTCACACGTATTCTGCAACAAATTCATACATCTGATCCTATAAATACTACACTATTCATTCACAAGAAAGGAGACAAAGAGAATACCTGAGAAAGACCTTAAAAGAAGCACACACAGAAACTCCTAACCATCACTAATAGCTCCTTTTCAGTGACCATTAGAGCTTCAAATCGAAGCTCTAATTTAAGTTCAGAGCTTAACCAATAGTTACAACAACCAAACTCAACAATATCACTCACAGAGAAACCACGAAAGAAGCATGGAAGAAGGAAACGAGTATAAGATGAGGGGATCAAAAGCGGGTACCTGGACGCGGTTTGAATACCTCATAAGAGATCTTTAAGAGGTCGTTCTTCTGAACCTTGTGACTCTTCAAAATTAAACTCCTTTGCTATTTTTTTCTGATTGTTTTTGCCTCTGAGTAGGGTAGTTGCTTCGCCGTGCCATGTTTTGGGATGATTGTTGCTAGGGTTTCACTTGGGATGTGCTTCAATTTGGGGTTTTAGAAGGAGTTTTAGTAAAAACTGAGTCCAAATTTGGACTCAGTGGGGTTTTTTATGTAGGGTTAGGGGTATTTGGTAGTGTGTGACCGTAGAGGAGGGGCGGCGCCTTCGCCAACCACCTCCTTCTCCGGTGAGTTCTTAGGGTTTCCTGCGGCATTTTTTTTTTGCTGAAAGAAAATGAGTTAGAGAGATAACAAGTAGAGAGAGAGAGAGGGAGAGAGAGAGAGAGAGAGAGAGAGACTAAGTTTTAAGAATGAGGTCGTTTTCCTCCTTTGGCTTGTTTTAAACCTCGTCTGATGTGGATTGTGTGGCTGGCTGGGAGGGTGATACTTGTCCCTCCCCTTGACAAGTGTCACTGGAGAGGTCTTCTCCCCCAGGTTTCTTTATGTGTGTTCCCTTTGATCTTATGGTGTGTGCTTTCTTAACAACCATTGGATGAGTCAGATCTTAACTCTCTAATAGATCAAACGCGCGTGATCCTTCCTGAGGTCAACTACAGTTTACCAGAGTCTACTATGGACTCCCCTTAGTATAGGTTGATTTTGTCCCTTGGACCTTAGGGATGTTGCTGATCACATGCCCCTGCTTGCTTCTATCAACCTGACCCATTTAGCTTTTTTTTTTAAATTTCTTTACTATTATTTTCCATTATTTTCCATTTGGTTTTCTATTTCTTTTTCTCATATATTTTGATTTTAATTGTCTTTTATTCTTACAATATGCTAAAAAACACAAAAATAATTAATTAGTTATTTTTAAATATTTTCATTTAATATTAATTAATCAATTTCTTAATTAAGTTTATTAAATGTTTATATTTAATTAATTTAGTTTATTTCATTTATAATATTCAAAATCCAAAAATATAATTATTAACTATTTTAAATAGTTTTATTTAATATTGATTAATTAGATTATTAATTGATCTTATTAAATATTAATATTTAATTTGATTAATATTTTTCCCTTTGCTTTAATTTTATTTGGTTTATGTGATGCTTGATCTTATAATGACTATGCATTTGCTCATGAGCTTGTTACCTAGAACATATTGCATTTTAATTTCATATGCATAATTCAAACCCTTTTTCAAACTAATTATCAATTCGATGTCGAGCCATTTTCAAAACATCTCTGTAAGTTGATTACTTCTTAGTATTCACCATCAACCTAATGCACACACTCGCACCTTTCGTCGTGGTTTCGTTACTAGGAGCACCCCTAGGGACTAGGATCGATTCGCATCATTTCGTCAAACCCTTGATTCAACGTCAAGTGGCATTTTCAAAATAAACTTTTAAGTCGAGTTCCTTTTTCCTCGCAATCAAACTTTTTTCAACCCAAGCGCAAACACAATCAAACCCTTGATCCAACATCAAATGGATTTTCTCAATCAAACTTTAAAACACATAACAACTATCGAAACTCTTTTCAAGGTGAAAGAAAGGGGGATGGAGTCTTCGATCCTTTTCCTCAATTGTTTGGGTGCGAGTTCCCTTACTCGTGTTTGAACAATTGACACCTCTAAAAGACTTCTAACTAGATAATATTCAAACCATTTTTATAAGAACTCGTCATTCATTAAAACATTTAATCCATATTTAAACAAAAATTTCTTAAAAGGCGAAAATGAGGGGTTTGGAGGCTTCGATTCCTCTCTTTGATTGTTTGGGTTCGAGTTCCCTTACTCGCGTGTAAACAATTTTCACCTCTAAAAATCAAACTAATAACTCATAGTTCCACGAACTACGAACGCTCTAATTCTTCATTCTCGTCCAAATGAAGATATGTAGGCACAAGGGCTCAAATCCTTGACGAGCTACCTTTTTCTTTTCCGCTATTTCGCGTCAACCTTCTGTTTTCCTATCCAAACCTTTTCCTGTAGTCCGAACTACAAGCTCTCTGATTCCTCATTCTCGTCCGAATGAGTATACGTAGGCATAAGGGCCCCAATCCTTGGCGAGCACCCTATCCAAAAACCACCAATTTCCCCTTAGCATCAAATCCTTTTATCGTACCTTTTCATTTTACCTCGTTTAGAAGAAAACAAATAACCTTATCTAACATTCATCACAATTCGAACTAAGAGGTTCCCGTTAAGTACAACGAACGTAGGGGGTTCTAATAACTTCCTCTTACGTAACCTACTCTCGAACCCAGAATGTGGTTCCGATGACCATGTTCTTATCTCTTTAAAGGTTTTCTTGATATTTTCCTTTCCCTCTTTAGGATAAATAAAGTTCGGTGGTGACTCTGTCCAAACCAATTTCTTCCGCGCCTTTTGCGCGAGGGTCGTATTTTGATTTTTTTCGAGATGCGACACTTCGTCATTGCCTTTTGTCGATCCCTTGTATTTCATGTACCAATAATACTTGGCCAAGTGACCCCATTTTTCTCAGTTATAGCACTACACACCTTTTTTCTCTACTTTGTCTTTCTTATAGGAATTTCCTTCTCCTCTGTTTGAGGATTCAGAAGCTCTATCATCGATTTTATTCTTGTGACGGTTCGACCAAGACTTCTTGCCCTGAGTCTTGTCAATTTTGCCTTTGAACTTGCTGGAACCACCATTCTTCTTCCATGAATGAGTCTGTAGTGCTTGTATCGAGTCTTAAACTCTTTTCCTTTCGAAAATCCTAATCTCACGTGCCTCTAACAAACCAACCATATCTTCCAGTTTTAGGGTTTGAAGATTGTTAGATTCTTGAATAGCTATGATAACGTAATCAAAGTGAGAGCTCAACGTACACATTATCTTCTCAACTATCATCTTATCAGTTAGGGTTTCACCAAAACCCTTTATGAGATGGATGAGTTTCTGTACCTTCAACACATCGCCTGCAATCTTTTCGTCTTCTCCCATTGACAACAATTCATATTGTCATCGCAATGTTTGCAACTTGCCAAGTTTGACTTTCTCGTCTCCTTCATAGTTCTTGACAAGAATATCCCATACATCCTTCGCCGATTCAGCATGAGCGATTATGTCAAAATTAGCTGCATCAACCGTTGATTGGATGTAAAACGCCGCTTTGCAATCCTTCTTCTTGGCATTCTTGTGAGCGGTTCCCTGTGCGCCGGTTGCATCTTCACCAAGCGCAAGAACACCGTTAGTAACCACTTCTATGGTTTCATCAAATCCAAATAGAGATTGCATTTGTTTTCTCAATCAAAGCCAATTCTTGCTGTCAAGAGTTGGAAGGGAGTTTGGTAAATTTCTGTTACCGTTCATATTTGCAGTGATTGATCAACAACAACCCACGATCCCAGAAATACGATCTCTGACGTGTGATTCTTGAAAACACGATTAAGAATCTAACCAGACTCTAGATACCAATTTGTTAGTGCGTGAGGCACTTTTAGTGAGGAGAGAAAAGAGAGAATAAGGAAATAAGGATTGATATTATTGAATGAAAAAAACTGATCTACAAAGTGTCTATTTATATACACCTAAGTGACTTGACTATTAAGTAAAATAACAAACCCTAAACCCTAATTAGCTTTGGGCTTGGGCCACACAACTCAACTTGGATTATATCTAATATCTCAACAAAACTGTCTTCTTATCTGCTTTGATTGTCACAAAAAGTTACTCACTAAAGTCATATTCTTAAAGCTTAGATGTATAATTTTGCTTGCCCTTTGTCATCCTGAAAACCTTTGAAATTGCATGTTATGTTTTGTTCTTGTTTTTCTATTTCGAATTTTGATTTTTGAATTTTGCTCGGATTGCAAAAGTGTAAGTGTGTGGGAATTTGATCATTGTATTTTAATACACTATCTTTTTCTTTACGCTAAGACTTTTATGTGACATCTAACATTATTTTAATTTCTTTTAATGGGTTTTTGAAAGTTAAGTTGAGTTCTACTTATTTTTTGAATAAGTGCTTATTTTCTGAATAAATAGCTATTTACACCTTCTTGTTGTGCAGATCATAACGTGAGCTAAGAGAATCGAATTAACTCGTTCTAATATGCGTTGGAAATATGAGAGGATAAGCTAAAAGTTTTGTGTTGAAGTCAGAAGCAAATTCGGAGTGCAGAAGAGTTGAATAATTCGTTTTTAATTCAGACTTAAAAAATGCTTAGTTTTTGGTCCGATTTTGTATTTTTTGGGTCGGTTGCTATTAGACTGGATTGCCTTGCTCTATTTAAACAAATTAGTAGTTTTAGATTTCATCATTCAACATTCACAAAATAAGAAATAAGGATTACGAATTCTATGAAGAGTTAATTCCCATATAGCTGATCTGCAGTATTTGGATTCTACTTTGAGGTTTTTATAAAATTCAGTTTAATTTCAATTTCTTTTCAATTTTTCCTATAAAATTGTTTGCTTAATTTGATTACTTTTGTTTTCTTAATTCGGTTGTTGCTTATAGGATAAAGTTGATTAAATTTGATTGTTTGTATGATCCTTAAATATAATCATGTTAGCGTAGCTTTTTCGTTATCGCGTTTGATTAAGTCGTGTTTGTTTAATTCTTAACTGCTTAAATCTTTTTTCTTAACTCGCAAATTAGGAAAATGCCTCATATAATACCAATTGCACTTGTCAGTAGGTATTGTAATCGAATAGGATCAAATCCGCTTAGAGAATTGGAATTATACGAATCGATGATAATTCAGAATCGATACAGTAGATTAGCTTATTTTAACAACTGTGATTTTACCTCAATCATCTTTAATTTTAGTTCTGAACCTTAAAAACTCACTCTCTTTCATTTGGTTGGTTAAATCATATCGAGAGTCCTTGTTATAGGACTCGAGTGTTGCTTCCATTATACTACGTTTCTTTAAACTCGTTTTTAACCCTTGTGTGACAGAAAATCACTTATTTAGCTGAAGACGATTTAAAATGACTCAAAGTGAAATTCTGGCATAGCAGACAGCAAATGTCCTAACACATGTCAAGACATTGTTCTGCATAAATATTTAAACAAAGAAGCATAACAACAGACTGATACATTGAATATCAGAACTGCAGAATCACATATGTTACGACATCTGATCCAACATGTTAATCAAAACTGAATTGTAACTTGCAGACTGATAAACAACACAGAATATGATGACCCAGTTCGGTGCAACTCACCTACATCTGGGGGATACCAATCCAAAAAGAAGAATTCACTATCAGTAGTATAGTTTTATGTAAACAACCTCAGGTTTACAGAAAGCACCCACGTTAACCTATCACTACCCAATGAAGACTTTATCATTAGAAGTCATATCTAATTGATAAGAGAAACCCATCTCACTCCCTAAATCACAACCTGTGATTATCTAACAGTTAATACCTCATAACTGTATCATCCCTATTGAAAGACACCCCTTCTAATACAAAGTTCAGTCAAGCATCCTTGATTAACAAGTTAACTTGGATTTGCTTCAAAGCTTGATCCAAGAACAATACTCAACTCTTGCCTAAAAGCTTCGAGTGAGAACAATTTACAACAACCTATGTCGACCACATAGTATCAAAAGATACATGGGTGACTTACAAACTACACAAGAAACTCTCAAAATCCTAAACCCTTATGTTGCATCGACGGCTTGTTGTTGTCTATATATATTATTCTAGGTCTAGCAAATCCTTATTTATAGACTCCTACAGTATGGGCTTGGACTCTTTAATCAGATCCAATCTTCACGTTTTAAATCAGCTGCAAGATCTTCTCCACAAAAATAGGAACAAATCTTCAAATAGTTTCCTAAAAAGTCTCCAAGATTCTTTTTATGAAATCTAATTATATCTGCACTTTGTTCCTAATAAATCTCCTTGACCTGCGTATAATGATGAGGCATATCCAAAAGATTCTCATCAAAACAAAACAATTCTGTCAAAAGATATACAACAGCAGCGCCTGCTGTACCAGACAAAGATGTCGTGACATCTTCTTCTACATCTTGATTAAGAGACACATGACAACAACACCTGTTGTACTGATGTCTGAGCAACCATGTCAGGACATCTTACCCAACTTCTTGTTGTACACTCATTTTAGCCAAAATGTAGCCAATCAAAGACCTAACAATCTCCCCCTTTGGCAAATTTTGGCTAAAACAACCTTTGGATAACACATCTAGCTCCCCCTTATGGAAACAACCAAAGAACACTACTACTTACTTCTCCCCCCTTTTTAGCCATAATATGCCAAACCAAGCAACTATGCATTTAAGGGAAATCAACCAAAAGCAAGCAAAACAGTAGAAGTACTCCCCCTCAAGGGAAACCCCCCACATATCAGAACATATGCAGTGGAACAACAGAAGCAGCACAAGCATGACAAACTATCATGCTCCTCCTAAGTAGTTACATACAGCAAGCAACCACAAATACTATTCTCCCTGCATTTAGAACCAGTGCTCCTTTGTAAGTAGAACACCTTGTGAATGGAAAACATAAGACGCATCTTCATGTCTTCAAGAGTGCACCTTCTGTTTAACACACCTGCTGAACGCATTCACCTAATGCTTGACCCTCAAGCAAACCATGTACCACACCAGTACATTAATCAGACAGAAGTTCTCCCCTTATCTTTCTCAACAGATGCTTCTTCAGCAAGAACCACCCAAAATCACCACATGATATCCCATGAAAACTTCATGATCATATAGTGAGAGTACCAGGAACTCATCCTTGTACCATAACTAACAAACTCTTGGATTGAGACCAAAGCTCCATTGATCTCTCTCATCCAGAAACCATTTATACACCACACGAATTCCTCCTGAATTATCATGTATAGATCTCCTATGTATATATATATATATATATATATATATATATATATAATATTAATTGAATAATATATAAAAAAGAGTACTCTACCATTAATATAAAATATTTTTTTATAGATGTCCAAAAGATACTCCATATTCGGTACACTAGTCACAAGGTCCATCACGATACTATCCCATTTCCACTTTGGTATTTCCATTGGTTGCGTCAAACCGGAAGGTTTCTGATGTTCCACTTTTGACTTCTGGCAAGTCAAACAAGCATACACAAACCGCGAGCTACATCTTTCTTCATATCTGGCCACCAAAATAATTTCTTAAGGTCCTGATACATTTTTGTAGCTCCTGGATGAATACTCAAGCTTCTTCTGTGGTTCTCCTCTAAGATCATTTTCCTAAAATCAGGATTATCCGGCACACAAATTCTGCCCTGAAACCTCAAAACACCAAAATCATCTACCTTAAAGTCACCTTCTACATCTGACCCTCCTGCGATCATCAAATCCACCAGCTTCAAATCGAGTTTCTGACTCTCTCTAACTTCATTAAGGAAATCATTATTAACCTTCAACATACCCAACATCTCACTCTCAGGAGTCAGTTCACAAACCATACTCAAGTCTCTAAACTATTCAATTAAGTCCAACTCCTTAATCATTAAGGTCGACACATGAATCGTTTTCCGACTTAAAACATCCGCCACAACATTAGCTTTACCTAGATGGTAACTCAAGCTAAAATCATTGTCCTTCAAGAACTCCAACCACCTTGTCTCTCTTAAAATCAAATTCTTTCTGGTCGAATAAATATTTCAGACTCTTATGATCAATGAACACTTCAAACCTTGATCCATACAAGTAATGTCTCCAAATTTTCAACACACAAACCACTGCAACTAACTCAAGATCATGAGTAGGATAATTCCTTTCATGCATATTAAATTTTCGTGAGGCATAAGCCATAACCTTACCATCCTGCACCAATACTCCGCCTAATCCCATTTTGGACGCATCACAATATACCACAAAAGGTTCATTTGGACATGGTAGAATTAATACTGGCGCTCTAGTCAACCTCTTCTTCAATTCTCAAAAACTCTATTCACACAAGATATCCCACACAAAGGCATGACCCTTTCTAATCAACAGAGTCAGAGGAAGGGCCAAATTAGAGAACCCTTCGATAAACCGACGGTAATAACCTGCTAAACCCAGGAAACTCCTAATCTCCGTCACTGATTTTGGAGGTTCCCAATGAAGTACATCACTCACTTTGGATGTATCCACTGTTATGCCATCAACAGAAATGACATGTCCCAGAAAACTCACTTTGTGCAGCCAAAACTCACATTTTGAAAGTTTCACAAACAACATGTTATATTTCAGCACTTGCAACGCAATCCCCAGATGTTCTGCATGATCCCTTTCCGACTTGGAGTAAATCAAAATGTTGTCAATAAAGACTACAACAAACTGATCTAAGTAAGCATGAAATATAAGATTCATGTACTCCATGAATACACCTGACGCACTGGACACTCCGAACGAGATCACAACATATTTGTAATGTCCATACCGAGTCTTGAAAGCTGTTTTCTGAATATCATCCTCTTTCACTCAAATATGATGACACCCTGATCTCAAATCAATCTTACTGAAAACACGAGTTCCCACAAGTTGATCCATTAGATCATCAATTCTTGGAAGCAGATATTTGTTTTTTATGGTCACTTTATTCAGCTGACGATAATCAATTCATAATCACATACTACCGTCATTCTTCTTAACCAACAACACGGAATCCCCCGCTGCGACACACTGTGTCTAATAAACTTCTTATCAAGTCATTCTCCTAGCTGAGATTTCAATTCTGCCAATTCTGACGCTGACATCCTGTATGGTGCCATAGATATACGTCTGGTACCAGGGACAAGATCAATTGCAAATTATACCTCTCTCTCAGGAGGCAACTCTAAAATATCGTCTGAAAACACCTCTAGAAATTCTCTCACTGTAGGTAATTCATTAATCGACGTTTTCCCCTCAACTGACAATAAGGCAAACACCGTGACCATTTTAGCTTTATCCTCCAATAAGGTTCTCAATTCCTTGGTAGATATAAAATTATCCAATTCATCCTCCTCTGGGGTAATAAATAACAACATCTTCCTATAATAGTCAATGTAGACATAATTGCTCTCTATCCAATTCATCCCTAAAATAATATCCAAATTACCGAGTGGTAAGCAAATCAAATCCACTCCGAAGTCTTTACCAAAGATTGACAAAGGACAATGCAGGCATACTAAGGGTGTAGTTATCGACCCAATAGATGAAGTATCAATCACCATCCCCTTACATAAAGTAGACGCCACAAGTCCTAGTTTCTTCACACAATAAACAGAAATAAACGAGTGGGTCGCACCCGTATTAATGATAGTAATAAAAGGAGTATTATGGATGTAACAAGTACCTTTGACCAACCAATCCTCACTGGTAGGCTGAGCTCCCACCAATGCAAATACATTCCCACTGGTCTACGACTTCTTCGGCTTCTGACAGTGGGTGCTAAAGTGACCCTGGTCACCACATTTGTAATAGGTAGGTGTATTAGTCCTACAATCTATCGCAACATGACCTGACTTCTCGCATTTGAAACATTTCTTCACCTCATTCTGACATTCATTAGCACGGTGACCCATGCCACCACATCTGAAACACTTGATAGGGTTGGAAAAATTTCCTTCCCCACTTGGCTTCTTGCCAACAACAACTTTCTGCTTCCCTTTATCAGTCGGAGCATTGTAAGGCGTACCCTCGTGCCTCTGCTTACCTCTCTTGTCACTCAGGGACTTGTAGTGAGCAACCCGAGCCCTATTATCTTCATCATAAATCCTCCACCTATTCACCAACTCAGAGAAGTATCTGATTTTCTAATAACCGATACCTTGTTTGATCTCGGGACGCAGCCCATTCTCAAACTTGATACATTTCGAACTTATAGCAGCATCAGTATTGTAATGAGGGCAATACTTTACTAGTTCCTTGAACTTGGCTGCATATTTTGCAACTGTCGAGTTTCCCTGCTTCAATTCTAGGAATTCGATCTCCTTTTTACCATTAACATCTTCTGGAAAATACCGCTCTAGAAACTCATCCCTGAACACCGTCCAAATAATAGGATTACCTGCAGCTTCTAACCTTTAACGGGTGTTATCCCACCAGTCCTCAGCTTCCTCAACCAACATATGAGTGCCAAACTGCACCTTTTGAGCTTCGGTGCATCCCATGACTCTGAAGATCTTCTCAATGTCCTTCAGCCACTTTCGCACACCATCCGGGTCATACATACCCTTAAACTTAGGTGGCTTGTTGTTCTGGAACTTCTCCAAATTAAGGAACTCGACGTCCTCAGCATTCTGATTGGTATTTTGCACCGCCTGCGTAACAACTTGTAACATAACAGTAATCGCAACATCATTTCTTCCAGCCTTACTGTTCAACACCAACAATATAGGTTAGAAGAAGCACCTGACTATATTCACTCTATAGTCAGACTCTACTACGACACTGGCCGGACCGACCGACCTGCTCTGATACCAATTGTAGCACCCTACTCTCCCCATTCATTCAATAAATAAAAAAACAAAAATAGTTTGCGGAAAAATCAGAGTTACACACGTAGGATGCCACATCACGTAAAATCTCATGAAGTATCAAGTCACTTCATGTCTTTATTCCTCATAAATATAAATTAATTAAACAACAGAATATTCAAATAGTTCAGCACTAAGGCTCTAAATACATCAAACTCCAAAAAAGTTCGCGGTTCAACATCATTAAACAAAAAAATCAAGATATGTAACAAATGGAAAACAACATAAAGAATAAAAAATCCCCACCCTTCCCGTGTTACGTATTAGAGCTACTCCTAAGACTCAACCAATAGCAACACATGCTCCAAACACTACTCATGTACCTGATTATCTGTACTCCCCAAGGAGCACAGACACAACAACGGAAAAGGGGTGAGAATTACATTCAACAATTATACGGTGAAAATCACATGATAAGGAGTAGTATTCATAGAATTTACACAAATCAAACAACCATAATGCACATACAAGTGCCACATCAACATTCCACATATTCAGCTCACATTCAATCATACATATATGCAATGTGACTTGACTGACACTACATCATGCATGCGGTACCAACACAATTCATACGGTTCACTCTTTGAACCTAATTCCTGTCAGAATCTGGATAAGTCGTATACGTTCCTCTGACTACAACTTATCTCCACTCGACTCCCACATGGAGTCCGGATGAGACTAGGCACCCATCATAGATTCCCACCTAGGCTCATCTCCATATGACACGACATGAATGCATGACATACACTTATGCATAAACAATTATCATTAATTCATAACACACGATCCACTATGATCACACGTGAGCCACATACTCACCGTAATTCTCTATGAAATTACCACCTCTGCCTAGGACTATCCACATAACAACAATCTTAGCAACACAAGCATTAATCACACTTCATAACGAAAACCACACATAAATTCCATGTTTTACCACATTTACTATCATTACCGGTTTCCTTATGTCTAATTATGTCATATTAATCTTATGGACCAAGAGGAATTGTATCACATGTGAAATCGGGAAAGAAATCGCGAAAATCAAAAAATTCCAACAGAGACCTGCCCATACGCGCATGACCCTGCTCCATACGCGTATGGCCTTGTTTCCTCGCTCAGATCCTGCGTATGTTACGCGTAGAGCCTCAGCTGCCCAGACCTCATACGCGTAGTGCCCCATGCCTTACGGGTATGACCAGAGGCGATTTCCCCTCAAAACCCTCCCAAGAACTTCCCAAACGTGTAATTCCCCTCCCTTACGCGTATCAGAAGATGGCGTGCTGGCCAGGGGGACAGGGCACATATCATACGCGTAAGCCCCTGGGAACGTCCCGCCATACGCGTATAGCTAGTCTGTACAGAGAAAAACCAGTTTTCGCATCAGTGCAATTTCGCACCCATTAGAGCACCTTCAAGCTCTTATTTCTGACCCAAAACAGCATTCATACCAGTATACCCGTAAAGTCTTTATTCTACATTCATTAACCTACCATTTTATCAAGTTTTTTTTGCAATTTGAATCACATTTTCGTTAACCCCAAAAACCCATTTTTCCCAGACCCGTTTCATGATAACACACAGCAACAATGCACAATTTACACGAGATTCATACCCATATCAGTACACATATATGAATTCACAACAGCAATCACACAGTTATGGAATCAAACAAGAAAGAAGAAGAATGCACATGGAAATACACATAAAATATTAGAGGGAAAGGAACCCTCACTACCCTTTCATGTTCTAATCACCATTAATGAACCCATTCTCTTCTTACCTTAATTCCAAGCTTGATCTCTTCCTAACAATGGTGGAAACTCTTGATCTCCTCTTGCCCTAGCTCTGCTTCTTTCTTCTCTTCTTTCTCTTTTCACGTGTAACTGATACAGTAACTTACTTTCCTCATCCTCTCTAATTATGTTTTATTTTACCTAATAATAATAATATTAATATTAATGATAATACTAATGGAATATTTCATCCACCCCTAATTATATTATTATTATGAAATTATTCTAAGGTTTATTCCAATTCATTCATTACACTAAATTCTCACACTCACCCTTACACACATACCCTTAACTAAGCCAATGCCAAGATAATTAAATGAATAAAATCAAAAAATGACTAAATATTTAAATGAGGTGTTACAACATACACAAACCAATTACACATATCAGACACTGCAACAACCAGCAAACTACACCTATCAAACCCAACAACAATTATGCCTCCGTCCCCCACAAAACTACACACCAATCACACCGCCTAACTTTGATTACTCTAATACCAATCAACCATTGATGTGATCGACTATAACATCACAACCATAAAACCTTCAAACCCAAACCCCACCCCATTCACACAAATATTTAACAACTTTCCTCCAAATATCAATTTTGAGAATTTTGATGCATTCAAAATTTTTCTTGACCAACAACCCGTTTTTGAAACCTCTACCTATTCGTCCACAACTTCACCCCCTCTTCCACCTACTTCAACAGAACCATTAAGTTGTGGTCACCGAGTTCGGGCCCGTACAAGATGTGGAACTGGTCGTCATTCTGTCGACAAGATCCCAATCAACGTAGAAATTATTATTTTTTAATTATGTCATCACCCACTTGTAATTTAGAATATTATATATTAATTATGAGAATTTTTTTCATTTACATTTTAATAATATTTAGTATGTCATATTATATTAAAATAATATATATTCTGTTAAAAATCATTAATTATTAATATTTTAAAAAAATAGAAAAAAATAGTTTAAATTAATATATATATATATATATATATATATATATATATATATATATATATATATATATATATATATATATATATATATATATATATTAAAACAATTAAAAATAATTCAAAAATTAAAAAACGAAAAAGAAGAGCCTCCATCCTAGATAGCAGACTCCAACATGGGGACTAATACGTCCATTCCAAATGGAGGAGGTGAAAAAAAAATTAAACAATACAAAAATAGACAAAAAAATGTGATAGATTGATCATTTTTTTTCAATGTATGAAAAAAAGAAAAAAAATGTAAGAAAATGGTTGTTGGTGTTTAATGGCACGTAAGAAATCAATTTGTCACCAATGTTGAGTTATTATCATCAAAATGATAATGTGGATGTCTATTTTCTAAAATATAAGAAAAGTATCACATTAATTAATTGAGACATTTTTGAGGGACTACATAAATTACGTTTATTAACTAAGAGATCAACACCAAATATAAATTAAGTGAAGGGATCATAAATTTAATTATGATTGTTTTAATTCTCAGTAGCTAAACTTTAATAAATAATTTTGCAATAAAAAAATTCAAATAAAAATATAATATTTTATTAATCTTTTTTAAAAGATCTTATTTTAAATTCGCATTTTACCTCGTGTTTGTTGGGCCAATCCTGATTGATACATGTCATTTAAAGTATGTGCGGTCCAAAGCCATTTTTTTTATTTACTAAAAATTCATATACGTCAATTCTTAAACTATTATATACTTTTATTTTATATTTTATTTTGAAGGCCTGGTAATCTAACACAAAAATAAACATGTATATAGACATTGAGTTCTAGATATATTAGACATTGAGATTATTTGAATATTGTATCTTAAATATGTTGAAATCCATTTTATTTATAATTCTCGTGACGATTATTTTACAATATTTTATTACTCAATCTACCATATAAGAAAAATTTAGTATAGGAAAAATACCATTTTACCCATCTCTAGTTTTTTTATATCTATTAAATTTGTTGATTTTTTTGTCTTTGTACACTGAATTGACATATTATATTATTAAACAATTTTTTCCCTTTTGATATAGATGTTTTTCATGTTATCCCCTTCATTTTTCTCACTCTAAATTAGAGACCTAAATTACCTTACTATCCAAAAATTTGTGAAGCTGCTTGTTTTCGCCACCTTCTTCTTTATGTTTGGCAACACTTCATCATCACCTAAATTAGAGAACTTCAACCTATTTACCGCCTATTTTTCCATTATATATCCCCTTATTTCTTCTAACATTGTTACCAAAGGTTTTGCCCTTGCTTCCACAATCACACTGTTGAATGCTTCTGACATATTATTTAGAATAGAATCAGACTTGCTGGTGGTTCTAAAATAGGACTTGCTCTAATATCTTGGTGGTGTTTGCATCATGTGCTTGTAGGCCTCTTCATTTATCCTCCTCATACCTCTCATCTCCCTTTCCCAAGCCTGTGGATAAGTAGCCCTAGTTGCTTTCCAAATGATCTCCTTCAACACTTTTCCTAGAAATTTCTTCCTAAAATTGTTGTATAGGTGTCTCACACAAAACCTCTGTTCAACACTGGGTAGCAATTCATCCATAGTTGGAAGAAAACCCTGCAAATGCATATAACAAATGAAGGTTCAAAAATACATTTATTAATCATAAACACAATAAAACTTAAATTAATGTAATGAATATAGTGGTCCCTTTTGCTGATCAGAAATGAAAGTATAGGTCCTACATTCTTTCCTTCCACCTAAATCATTAATGAGGAGCTTCAAAAACCAAGTCCAACTGTCTCTAGTTTCCCCTTCCACCACAGCAAAAGCAATAGGCAACATATGATCATTAGGATCTGTTCCAATTGCAGCTAAAATCTAGCCACCACATAGGCCCTTTAAAAAGCATCCATCAAGGCCAATAATTGGCCTACACATCTTGAAGCTCTTCTTGTAAGCATCATAAAAAATATACAGCCTCTTGAAATAAGGTCTAGTATCCTCAATACCATTTTGAACTGGTGTGACATTTATCTTGACAGTGGAACCAGGATTTGTCCTCAAAATTTCATGACAGTAGTCATAAATCCTAGTGTAGTCTCCTAAAAAAGATCCATCTACCATATCACTGGCTGCAAATCTGGCCCTAATTGCCTTTGTCTTGTTAACACCTACATTCCATTTCTTAAGAGCCTTTTCCTTAATATCCTTTAGCTTAAGCTTAGGATTATTTTTCAATGTGTTTTGCAACCTCTTGCTTAGCCATTTTGTGCTCATCATCTTTACATTATATTCTCTAGCACAATTATGTGTGTCAACTAATTTTCTAAGCTGCCAAGTGTCCTCATCAGGAAGCTTTCCACAATAAGCCTCTCACTCACATCCATCTTTACATACCACCTTCACTCTTTTGTTGTCAATTTTTAGAAACTTTAGACCTCTCCCATTCTGAACAGCATATGTTTGAATAGCTTCCTCAAAATCACTTTTTGTATAAAAATAGGTTTCCAACCCCCATTTATAGTTAGACATGTCTTTCATAGCCTTGAAAATCAGATGTTTCCCCTTCCTTGGTTCTTCACCATCCTCAGTGTCACATCCACTATCTAGCTCTTCACTATCATACACAACTCCATTCTCCTCTCCACTATCTGCTTCCCCTTTTCTTTTCTTCATTTTACTACTTCCTTCATGTTTTTCATCATACTCCACCATCTTGGCAACATGTTCTTCATCATAATCCAAACTAGCATCAGAATCACTAAAATCAACCTCCAAGGCACTATCATATTTATATGTTGAATCCTCACTGTCATCATCAGAGCTTGTGTCATTCCCATCATGCACCTGACCATCAATCCCATCAGCATTCATATTCCTATGTCCCTCTTTGTTAACACCCTCACCAGCTTTGACTCCCTCACCAGCACTGACACCCTCACCATCATTGACACACTTAGCATTATTTACATCCTTAAGGACTTGATCAACAAGTTCAGCAACAATATCATACTGTTCTGGATTGACAACATCCAAAGGTTCTTCATCTAATGTGTCCTCCTCCATGTCCAAAGGTTCTTCATTTAATGTGTCACCCTCATCAACATACTCAGGTTGGGATAATGGGTGTTCAATGTAGATGTCAACTTTCAGGTGTACCCTACATAAGTCAGCTATCTCTAATGCACCTTTATCATCCCTAAGCACATTAATCCCAAATGTTGGATCCTTGTAGTAGATATTGTCTACCTCAGTATACCCTATGTCTTTCAAAACACCTTTCAACTCAAAATACGACCACCTATCAACATCTACCTGTAATTCATTACATTTACCCCCCACGTAATTCGTTTTATCAGAATCAATAAATTCCCCACTATGATGAATGTTGAGAGTAATCATTTCTTCCATTTGAACCTAATATCATAAACAAACTGAAACTTTACGAAAGGAACATAACAAACCCTAGTTTTAACCTAATATAAAAAACAAACAGAATCTTTACGAAAGGAACATAACAAACCTTAATTTTAAAAAGGGGGCCACAAACCCTAGAGTTCAAAAAACTCACGTTCTTCAATCTACACACAAACCCTAGACTACAGAAAACGGAACGAAAGGAACATAAAAAACCCTAATGTTAAAAAGGGGGCCACTAACCAGGATAATGATTTGTCTTCAATCGTATGCTACGTCTGGGATGCTTTGTGTTCGTCTTCAACCTCAATCGTCTGCTATGTCTGAGTTGCTTCGTCTTCGTCTTCTACCCCAATCGTCTGGGTTGATTCGTCTTCAATCGTCTTCGTCTTCGTCTGGGATGCTATGTCTTCTCTTCTAGGGTTTAATGAAAGAACTGAAATGACTTAGAAAAATTGTCCCACATTTCTGAATTGAAACATATACACCGTGCCACATCCCCATTCAGTAACATACACATCAGCACATCTAATCCACGTCAACAACATTTTAAGTGAAATTTTAACTTTTCTAACGGCAAGGACAAACATGGACCTATTTAATAACGTATGGGACCAATTTGGAACTTTTAAAAGAAAGAGGACCAAATTGGACCCACCCCTATAGTTAGAGGACCAAAAAGGGTATTAAGCCTATCAAATATCATAATATCCATCTTAAATTTATCTATATATAATATAAAATAATTGAAATATTAAAATTCAAACTTTATCGGGTCAAGTTCATCCAAATACGAAAAAATATAGGCTAATCATTGAAATTTATGTATACAACTATAATAATAATTGAATAAATATGAGAAATGATGTAAATATGTGAAAAAATAATAGTGATCCAAATATGAGAATATTATATAAATGTAGGCTAATCACTATTGTTTTTTCACATTTTTACATCATTGACAAATATTTATTATAAATTAATTTAAATATCTAAATATGAGAATCTTATTTTTTTTAGATTATAATTTTATTTAATAAAGACATTGACTACAATTTTATTTGATTTTTGCGAACACACCGGTAGAGCTATCAAAATGGGCCAGCCCATAAGCCTTAAATTTTAGCACGGGCCGAACCATAAAATAATATTAAAAAAATACAACCCTATCTTTTTGGGCCAGCCCATTAGGCTGTTGTTTTTTATGGGCCGAGTCAGGCCTGCCAAGCGGGCTTCGGGCTGGCCCGTTAAAAATATTAAAAAATAATAATTTGTTATGATAAAAAAATTAGAAAACTGTTTTTGTTAATTTTAAGGGGAAATTGGGCTAAAATATGTTTTTGTTAATTTTAAGGTTGGATGTGTGTACTAGATGGAATGTCACATATATGATGCTTGAAAGTGCTATTAGGTATCGACGTGCATGCATTAACTTGAGTTATAATGATAAAACGTATAATATTTGTCCAAGCATTGAATAGTGGAATAGAGCATAGAACATTTGTAATTCCTTGGCTCTATTTTATAATATTACTAACTTAATTTCTGGATCATCTTACCCAACATCAAACTTATACTTCATGCAAGTTGGACGTATAGAGATGGAATTGAATAGAAATTTGAAAAGTCAAGATGATGTGATCAAAGATATGGCTAAAAGGGATGAAGAAAAAGTTTGATAAGTATTGGAGTGAATATTCTGTTACTCTTGCACTTGAGAATGTTCTTGACCCAACATCAAAGTTGGACTTTTTAAATTGTTAGGTGATTAATTCTTTGGTTATGTATAGGTAAATGTATTCTATTGTCTCTAAAGTTACACTATGTGACAATTGTTGGATTCACCAAGTGTTCATGGGACTTAGCCGAAAAATTGTCTACTAGATAATTTATTTTTATATCTAATTTGAATGGTTAGATGAGTAATTATTTTTTTATGTATGATTCTATGTTATTGTCTCTAAATTTAAAAATTAAAATTATAATATTGAAATATATAGGCGGGTCTGGCCCATCGGGCTTTATGGCCCATAAGGAACTGAGCCGGATTCAATTTTGATAGCCCATGAAGTAATCGGGACGGCCCACTCCAGCCCATTTATAAGTGTTGGTCCACCGGGCCAATGCGGGCTGGGCTAGGCTGACCCATTTGAGAGCTCTACACACGGGTACTGATTTCAGCTAATTATTTTGTATTGTAAATTGTCAATATTATTAGGTTAATTATTTAATAAAAAAAATATTGATTCTAAGAATGATATATATATGATAAATATTTACTGATTTTTGAGTAGATTAAATAATACAAAATATTATTTGGTCCAACTGTACAAATAAATCATTAACCCTTAGAGTCACTTTATGCTCCAAATATAATTAAAAATACATTCTTTTAAATAATAAACTTTATGGGTTAAATAATTTTGTCTTTCTGTTTTTTCATTCTTATTACATTTTAGAAACATATGCGCGTAATGCACTAGTACTCGTACAAATGCACGGGTATCCATAACATAATCTGTGTGAACCCACTGGTTATTTCATTTTCTCTACAATTAGAGAAAATAAAAGTAAATATATTTTAAAGAATGTGTGAATGCACGGGTAATACACCAGTACCATGTGAACGCACGGGTAATACACCAGTACCATATGAACGCACGGGTAAGCAGGCCAAAATCATAGTGAACGCACGGGTAATACATAAGTACCGTGTGAACGCACAAATAACCAGGCTAAAATCCTTGTGAACGCACGAGATATTACATTTTTTTAAACTATTACTCTATATGAAATAACTTTATTTTTAAATCTTTTTTAGTACGATTTTTTTATTGGTGTATCATTTTAATTTTTTTCTAATTTAGAACTAAATTTTTATATTTTCGGTTTTTTTTATATATTTCATATCCTAACTGGTGACGTATACGCGGTCCACACCAGAACCCGTGCGGACGCACGGGTTTCCCACTAGTTTATAAACTAGTAATGTAATTATTGGAGGCTTATTTAGTGTACACATGTACACGAGCGTTGAAGGCATACAAGAATAGTGTCGGATGGGCAAGGCCAATGTTTACGTACACAATCAGCATCTTTAACACAATCTTGGAGGATAATCTCACTCACTCCATTAGCTTGTGATTCTGTAGCCACATCTATATACACAAACAACAAAAATAAGAATAATATTGTATATAAAATATAAAAGACATTTCAAAGTACGAATCATAGTTTTTTTCTAAAAGTCTTTGGTAGCTAGTAAGGAGAGGGAAGATACTGAGAAGTCTGCAGAATTTAATGACTGTAGGGCGGGAAAGTCAAGAGACAGAAAAGACCTGTTAGATACCTTAGTGCCCTTTGGGAGAGAGGTTTGTTTTGATGAATTAGTCAAGGGCCAAGTGGCTTCTAAGGCCCATGAAGTAAACATAGGTTTGGTGAAGAAAGGGAAGGTTAAGGCCCAAAAGGATTCGGAGAACAATAACTTGTCAGATTCTGCTTTTAGAAAAAAGGGCTTAGGGTTAGCTTGTGACCTCGTTTCCTCATCTCAGGAGTGCATTAGAAGGAATTCTCTTATTCCTTTAGTTGCTTGCTCTGATGAAATATTTGAAGATTCCATTGAAGACCCAAGAGCTAAGAGGAATCATATGTTGACGGAACAAGGATTGAATCAAGGAGGGTTGAGTGGTAAAGTAGTTCAGGTTAATCAGGAACAACGCTGTCACTCTGTGACTGATTCGGAAATTATGCTTTGGAACAGAAGGTTTTGGGAAGATTTCGAGAGAAAGGTTGCTAGTAGAGTTCGTGACATTGTTGTGTCTCTTGGAGTCAGAGGAGGGTACGAAGTGAATGGTATGGAGAAAGATATTCGTGCTTTAGAGAAAAGAGATGAAGAAAACAAGAGTAAGAGGGAGGCTATACAAAAGGGTTTATTATGAATCTTCTACCCCTAAATATGAGAGGCAATGGCTGCTCATTGAAGAGGAAGATAGTGGCTAAATTGGTACAATTAATAGGAGTTGATGTCTACTTTTTGCAAAAAACAAAAAGAGTAGGGATAAATAGTCTTATTGTCAATTCTCTTTGGGGTAACTCTGAAGTAGAATGGACGGCTTCGGATGCAGAAGATTGTTCAGGGGGCATGGTGATTATGTGGAGAAAAGAGTCTTTGGATCTTATCTGTAGTTTCAAACGGAATGGGTTTGTAGGGATCAACGCACTTTGGAAGGGGAGAGACTTGTTCTTTGTGAATGTGTATTCGTATTGCTCATTGGCCAAGAAGAGGAAGCTTTGGAAAGACCTTGTCTACATGAAGAATTGGTTTGGTAGGGGTGATTGGATAGTGGGAGGAGACTTCAATTCTGTAGCTTTTAAAGAAGAAAGGAAACGCATATTGGATAATGGTAGAAGAAAAGAGACGGAGGAGTTTAGGGATTTCATTTTCAAACTAGAGTGTGTGGATGCACCTTGTGAGGGAGGAAAGTTTATGTGGTTTAACAGGTCGGGTAACTCTATGAGCAGGTTGGACAAATTCTTAATTTCAGAGAAGTTGATTAATGACTGGAAGATTATAGGTCAACATATAGGAAGAAGGGAGATTTCAGACCACTGCCCTATCTGGCTGAAAACCAATACTGCTAACTGGGGTCCTAAGCCTTTTAGGTTTGTTAATAGTTGGATGAAGCATCCGAATTTCAAAGCTTTTGTCAAGTCTGTATGGAACTCTATAGAGGTAAATGGGAGAGGGGACTATGTCCTTAAGATGAAGCTGGGAGGTCTTAAGGAAAGGCTTAAGAAATGGAGTAGAGAAGTATTTGGTTGGATTGATGTTAAGGTAGAAGAAGCTATTAAAGACCAAAATGATTTGGATGAGGAAGTTAGTAGGTTGGGTTTCTCCTGTTTTGATGATATGGTGACTAAGAGAACGCAGGCTAGTGAGAAGGTTTGGAAGTCTATGAACTTGAAAGAGGAATTATTAAGGTTGAAAGCAAGGGAGTTATGGTTGAAGGAGGGGGACAGCAACTCTAGGTACTTCCATCAAGCAGTTAAAAGAAGGAGAAGAAGAAATAGAATTTGGTTTATCAACTCGGATAGAGGTTTAATAGAAGATGTGGACGGAGTGAAGATGGAGGTTAGAAGATTTTTTGAAGAAAATTTCAAAGAAGAATGCAAGGATAGGTCGTGCCTTGAAGACTATGATATGAAGAAATTGAGTGAGACAGATAAGGTCTAGCTGGAAACAGAGTTCTCTGAAGAAGAGATCAAGACAGCAGTTTGGGGATGCAACGGAGGCAAGAGTCCTGGTCCTGACGGTTTCACGTTTGCTTTTTTCCAAGGGTGCTGGGAGATAGTGAAAGATGACGTAGTCAGGTTTGTTTTGGATTTCTTTAATAATCCTACTCTAACTAGGGCAGCTACTGCTTCTTTCTTGTCTCTAGTAGTCAAAACTGAGAACCCTCAGTCCCTTGGAAACTATAGGCCTATATGTTTAGTTGATTGTTACCAAAAGATTTTATCTAAACTGCTTTCCGGTAGAATGAAAATAGTAGTTAACTCGATTGTGTCTCGGGAACAAACTACTTTTGTGCCTGGAAGATGTATCTTTGACAGGGTGTTGGTTGCCAATGAGATTTTAGATATGGCTAAATGAAGCAAAAAGAGTTGTGTTGTGATGAAAATTGATTTTGAGAGGGCTTACGACCGCGTGTCATGGGACTTCCTCAAGTCATTGCTTGTCAAAATGAACTTTGGTGCAAAATGGATAACCTGGGTTAATACTCTTGTCTGTAATGGGTGGATGTCTGTGTTAGTCAATGGTAGTGCAACTAATGAATTTAGGGTTAGTAAAGGTCTGAGACAAGGGGATCCCTTATCCCCTTTCCTCTTTATTTTGGTGATGGAAGTTCTGACTCAGATGGTGAAGAAAGCAGAGGATAGAGGTTTCTACAAAGGGTTTAGAGTTGGAATAGATGAGTATTATAGTGTTACTCAATTTGCTGATGACACATTGTTGATGGGTGAAGCTGATTGGAACAATCTTTGGGGAAGCAAGGCTGTTTTGAGAGGATTCGAAATGTTAACTGGATTGAAGGTGAATTTCTTTAAGAGTAGAATATGAGGTATAAATGTGAGTCATGATTTCTTAGAAGCTGCTTCATCCTTTCTTCATTGTGATATCATGGAGTTTCCTTTTGTTTTCCTTGGTATCTTTATTGGAGAAAGTCCTAGGAGGTGTCATATATGGAGGAAAATAGTGGAGAAAGTAAGGGGTAGATTGGCTGGATGGAAAGGTAGACATTTGTCAGTAGGAGGAAGGCTAGTCCTTATTAATTTTGTTGTTAATGTTCTCCCTTTGTTTGCTTTTTCTTTCTATAAAGTCCCTTCTGGTATTATAAAGATTCTGCAGGGGCTGCAAAGTAGGTTTTTTTTTGGGGAGGAGATGACAACAAGAAGAAGATACATTGGGTAGATTGGGATTCAATGTGTTTGCCCTTAGAGAAAGAAGGTCTTGGCATTAAAGATTTGGCTAGCTTCAATAGTGCATTATTAATGAAATGGAAGTGGAGGCTTCTAAATTCTACAGATAGTGTTTGGAAGGGTATTATTGAGAGTAAATATGACAGTAGGGTGACTCTGAATGTTAATAATTATGAAGGTGAAGTAGCTAAGTCGAATGAGTCGATTTGGTGGAGGGACAAAAGAGGTTTGAGCTATGATAAAGTCACAAAAAGGGACTTCTTTGTGGAGAATATCAGTTGTAAGGTGGGGAATGGCAAGGATACTGCTTTTTGGCACAATAAGTGGATCATTGAAGAACCTTTAAAGGTCGTCTTTCCTAACATTTTTCAGGCTGTAGCCAAGACTAATATATCTGTTGCAGGGGCAGGAAGCTGGTGTGAAGAGGAGTGGAAGTGGAATTTGAATCTCTCTGTTTTCCCTCCTGGGTCTGTTGTGGAAAGGGAAATGGAGGATCTGCTGGATCTTTTGAAGACTGTTGATCTAAAGAAAGAAAAAGTAGATTCTTTTGTTTGGGTTCATGATAAGAATAGCTTCTCCTCCATTTCTGATGGATTTACTGTCAGGTCTTGCTACGAGTTGCTTGGCAAAGATAAGGAAGATAGTAGAATAGAAGGGGAGTCTCTGGTCACTTTGAGGAGATTGTGGAAGGTGCCTATGCCATCTAAAATTAAAGTGTTTTTATGGAGGGTTGTTAGGGAGAGGATAACTACTAAAGACCAGTTGGCCAAAAGGAACATCTCTGTTGGAAGTGGAAACTTGGATTGTTCTCATTGTGGTCATGAAGTGGAAATAACTGATCATGTGCTGGTAGATTGTGAGTATTCATTTGGGGTATGGAATGGGATAGTGAGCTGGCTTGGTGTTTCATGTAACAGACAAGGAGGTTGTTGTGTGTTTATGAAAGATTTCACTGATAAGGTCAACAAAATAACAGGTAGCTCTTATGGTATGGTTGTGTTGGGTACTGCTGTGTGGTTTATCTAGTATGGAAGAAACTGTAGGGTGTTTGACAACAAGTCTAAGATAGTATTAGATATTCTGAATTCCATCAAATAATTTAGCTGGAAATGGTTTAATGCTGACAATTCTTGTAACTTAGTTAGTTTCTATGATTGGTACACTGTCCCTTTAGTGTGTATAAAAGGAAAGTTGTAATGTACTTGTAAGGGTTGCTGCACCCCTTATGCAGCCTGCTTAATTTCATTGCTTTTAGAAAAAAAAATATTTTTTCTAAATCATTTACTAGTTTTATACCTAATGCAATGATAAAAATGCCAACAAAAATACCATTGCTAGAGAACATTTTCTTACTGTGTTCATGATTTTCAAGAAATATGTTGTTTTAGAGTTATTGGTTTAGTATCAATGTTCTTTAGGAGTGTGTTTATATAGGCCGTGAGTCCATTTTGAACATTAAATTTTTTGTTTATTAAAAATATTATGCCTGGTAAGTAATAAATATTTCATTAATATATAAATATAAAAAGAGGATATATTTGACTGCACTTTAAAGTATATATCTTTTTACATAATTAAAAGTAAAATAGATTTGACTATATATATATATATATATATATATATATATATATATATATATATATATATATATATATATATATATATATATATATATATATATATATATATATATTGAATAATATGTAAAAAAGATTACTCTACCTTTAATATAAAATACTTTTTTATAGATGTCCAATAGATAAGCGGGATATTTATATAATTAATATTGTATTAAATATAGGGTAATACTAACTTGTGTCCCAAGGGCACAAGTTAAAAGAAAAATATATTAAAAATTTATTGGAAATTGTGTTTTAAATTTAATGCTTTTATTGCTTTTTCTAATACGAATTTTTTGTTTGTGGATTTTTTTAACATGTGCCCAAAGGACACAAGTTAGCATTACCCTTAAATATAATTGGTAATATATTTTTAAAAGGAAATATAAAATAAAAAGTATATAATTAATAAAGTCAACACAAATGATACAACTCTTTATTATATTTTAGGCAAAATAACCTTTTTCGTCCCTTAACTTTACCCCAGGGTCTAGTTTGGTCCCTTAACTTTAAAAAGTGGCTAGTTCGTCCCTTAACTTTTAAAATGGTGTCAAAGTAGTCCTTGCCGTTATTTGGCTCAAACGTCCATTTATTCTTGGTTACGTGGTAGCTGACATGGACTTGGAACATCATCTTCTTCTTTCTTGGTTACGTTATCAGTGGTCTCCCCTATTTCACTTGTTAGGGCAAATTGAATTCCTCTTCTTTCTTCACAATTTCATTAAAAAATAAAAGGTATTGTTCATCAAAGCATGAAATTGGGTTGTTCTTCGTCGATGTTGAGTTCAAGAAGTGGGGATTCAGTAGCTAGTGGAAGTTCAAGAAGTAAGCCCATGTGTCATTGTGGAAACATGGCTGTTCTTCAAAGGGCAAAAACTGTGAAGAATATGGAGAAACTATTATGAGGTTGTCCCAATTATAAGGTATCCAATATATTTTATGTGTGTTTACTTTCTATTATAGATTTATCTTGAACCTCTTTACAATGCAAATTTCAGATGCAAACTAGATGCATGAGGATACGTGTGATGAGAAAGAAGAATTTTTGATGCATATGATGGGTGTGGTTACAAAGGGACTGGGTGAAACAAAAAAAGACATTGAAGAACTTAGGAAAAAGCTGATGATTATTGAGGCTGAAATGAAAAATATCATCAAGTGGAAAAAATATGGAATTTGATTTATTTGATAATTATCATTGTATTGATTTTTAGAATGAATTAGGTTAGTTAGAATGAGTTAGTTGTTTGTATCAGTTGTAATGTTATCTTGAAAGTTTGTATGTGATGTTATCTTGAATGAATGTTGAAATCTTTTAAGAATGAATTTTATGAGTTTGATCTTCACAATCTGTTTTTAATGTTGTAACTAACCTGTAATTTTTGGGCATGACCTATAAATTTGGGCATGACCTATACAGTTTTGTTCATAACAGATTTAGACATGACTTATAATTTTTGGGCATGACCTATAATTGTTCCATAACTGGAAGTGATCTATAACAGAAAATGTTCACAAGCAGAATATGTTCATAACAGAATATGTTAATAACACAATATACTCATAAACTGCAGTAGATAATTTTGTCCATAACAAAAGCACCAAAGTGCACCAAACTACAATTAGGTTCATAACAGAAGCTCCAAAATACACCATAAACTTGTTCAGCACCAAAGTGCACAAAAAAACACAATAAACTTGTTCATTACATCAATACCATAGTGCACAAAATACAACATAAATGAATTAATCCTAAATATTTCTAGGGATTCTTCTTTGGAGTTGTCCTCTTAGTTGGAGTAGATCTCCTTGTGACTGGACCAATAACATTCTTGGATGCAGACAACCTGGTTGTAGGCCCAGGTGGAACAAATGGCCTTGGTGCCTTCTTAACAGGTAGCTTTTGTTACTTCCCCTTGGCAGGACCATATCTCCATCAAGTATATTCTGATGTCTTCCAGCATAGTGATTAGAGGTTTTACCCTTGCATCAAGAATAACACTATTAAAGGATTAAGACATGTTGTTGAGAACAACATCACATTTGTTTGTAGTCCTAAAGTAAGATCTACTCCAAAACCTTGGTGGGGTCTTCATCAAATGCTTAAACGCTTCTTCATTTATGGCCCTTATTCCCTTCACCCCTCTTTCCCATGCTTGTGGGTATGTTGACTTGGCAGCCTTCCATATTATGTCCTTCAACATCTTCCCAGGAAACCTCTTCCTAAAATTGTTATAGAGGCGCCTAACACAAAACCTGTGCTCCACCCTTGACAATAGCTCATCCATAGTGGGTAGCAGACCCTGCAATATCATAAAATGTAGTATAAAAATATAGTATGAGATGTACCATAAAATGTAAGAAAAATATAAGAGCATAAGAATAAATGAAAAACTTGCCTTTTGTTGGTTTGAGATGAAGGTGTAAGTTATGCATTGCTCTTTGCCTCCAAGGTCATCAATTAGTAGCTCTAAAAACCAAGTCCAACTATCCTTGTTTTCACCCTCCACAACTGCATATGCTATGGGAACCATCTGGTCATTAGGATCCCTCCCTATAGCATCCAGAATCTACCCTCCACACAACCCCTTAAGAAAACACCCATCTAGACCTATTACATGCCTGCACAACTTAAAGCTTTCCTTACATGCAGCATAGCATATGTAGAGCCTTCTAAAATATGGCCTGTGATCCTCAACACCTTCTGGTACAGGATCCACATTGATCTTAATTGTTGACCCTGGATTGGCTCTTAACAGTTCATGATAGTAGTCATAGACGCTTGTGTAATCTCCCAAAAATGATCCATTAACATAATCTATTGCTGCATACCTTGCTTTTATTGCCTTTGTTTTGTTCACACCAACATTCCATTTTTTGTGTGCCTTCTCTTTGATATCCTTTATGCTCAACCTTGGATTGTTTTTCAAACTATTCTGAATTCTTTTACTCAACCATTTTGTACTCATTAGTTTGACATTATACTCCCTACTACAACTGTGTTTGTTAACCACCTTCTTGAGTTGCCAAGTGTCTTCATTTGACAACTTGCTACAATATGCCTCCCACTCACAACCAACCTTACATTTAACTTTTAACCTAACTCTGTCATTCTTTACAAACCTTAGGTCTCAACCATTTTGCACAGCATAAGATGTTATTGCCTCCTTAAAATCACCCTTTGAACTAAAATACACTCCCACATCCCACTTGTAATCTGCCATGTCTTTTGGTTGTCTAAAAATTGGATGTTTTATTCTAGGAACTCCACTACTATCATCACTGTCACAACCACTTTGCATGTCCTCACTGTCATTGTCACTCCCTTTATCTTCTCCAGACTTCCCATTATGTTTTTGGACTTTTCCATTACCTTCACTTTCAACACCAATTAGGGTATCAAGTTCATCCTCCTCATTCTCATCAAACCCATCAGACTCATTCTCAAAGGCCACTTCTTGTGCACTATCATACTTGTAGTTCTCATCTTCACTATCATCAGAACTTAAACCATCATCATCTACACCAACTTTACCTTGTTCAAATCCAACATTATTTTCCTAAACTCCAGGTTTAACTTGTTCAACACCAACATTAAGTTCCTCAACATTAACTTGTTCAACTCTAACATTTATTTCTTCAACTCCAACAATACCTTCATTCACTGTAGGATTAACATCATCTACACCAACATTACCTTCATCCAACCCAGCAGTGGCTTGACCAACTACAACATCACCTTCCTCCATCACAACAATGTTTTGTTCACCTCCAACAACATCATCAACCAGCTGACTAAGTAACTCCTCCACCTCATCTACAATTTCTGCAGGGCCCTCATCAACATTGTCAATAACAACATCACAGTAGTTAGGTTGAGACAATGTGTGTTGAATATAAATATCAACACGTTGGTGAACCCTATACAGATCTGCAATTTCTAAAGCACCCTTGTCATCAACAAGTGCATTCATACCAAATTGAGGGTCCTTGTAATAGATTATTTCAAACTCCCTATAACCCAAGTCTTTCAATACACCAACTAGCTCAAAATAACTCCATTTGTCTACATCTACCCTCAAATGATCTACTACTCCATTCTCATATACACTAAGACCTTCATCAGTGAATTCACCACTGTGATGAATTTTGAGATTAATGAATTCATCCATGACACCTAACCACATTATCTAAATAATTAGAGTTTACCCTAACAAATAAACCCTAAATTTGAACATAAACCCTAAATTTTCGTAAAGACCTAAATCAGAAAGCAATGAACTAACCTTTTGATAAACTGCAGTAGATAGTCTTCAATCCTTCGCGTCTGCAACAATCTTTTGCAACAATCCTTCGTCTCTGCTTCAATCCTTTTGTGTTTGCCCTAGCAGAGCTTCGTTGAGCTTCTCCAATTTCGCTTAACCTTTTGATGTTCTGGTTAATGAAGTGCTACTTCACTTTGTTTTAACACATCCTCATTTCCACGCCAACCACAGAAAGTCCACCTGGACATACGTGGCATGTGATTTCAACCTTTGACTAACAGAACCAAACAGAAGAATAAACGTGACATTATTTTAAAAGTTAAGGGACGAACTAGCCACTTTTTAAAGTTAAGGGACCAAACTGGACCCTGGGGCAAAGTTAAGGGATGAAAAAGGTTATTTTGCCTATATTTTAATTTTTTTAAAGAATACATAATAAAACTCTACCTAAAAAATGTAGAATAATTGATTCTTATTTCATTGTTACGGTCAGCTATATAGATTAAGTTCTTTCATAATATTTTTTTTCAAATATCATGTTTTTATCTCTAGTTGTTTGAATTCTTTCCATCTGATATACTCTTCATACAATAAAAATCTACAAGTTTTCTCCTAGGCAGACCGTTCTTGAAGACGGAAAAAACAAAAATTGATTTCAATGATGGAACAATGTCCATGGAGTTTAGTTATATTACTATAAAATTTAAAATTTTTGTTGCTATAAAACACCCCATGGAAGAGCATTCTATTTTTCAAATTGATTTACTTTCTGAATTAACTGATGAAACATATTCTGACTTGTTTTCAGCTGATTTTCCATCATTTTTCTGATTTTGATGATAATTACACTTGTGATGCATGTACTGACACTCATATTCACTCTGTTTTTTCTGAGATACAATCTACTTTACAGGTTGATATTACCTCTGACTCTTCCATAGACACCCTTATTTGTATTATTCTTGCTGTTGAAGCTCTCAACATTCCGACCACCTGAAACAAATCATCCATTGAAAAACCACATTCTTTAGAGCTTAAACCATTCGCTAAAGATTTAAAATATTCATCAAAGCTTAAATTTGAGTAGTAGGAGAAATTATTGCTGGAACATAAGAAGCGAATTAGATGGACCTTGGATGACACTCATGATATTAGCCCATCCATGCGTATGCATAGGATCTCACTTGAAGATGGACCAAAAGCAGTGAGGCAGCCTCTTAATCTTTTGATCCTTGATGTTGTGAAAAATATGACCACTTTCACGTGTCCATTTGACACTTTTACTTATCGAAGATCCTTCTTTGATCCTGGAATAAAAGGCGAAGACATTAATAAAAATTTCAAGGTCAATGGGCACTGTCCTAAGCTACTCCATGAGATCCTCACTTTGGAAGAAGACATTGTAGAAGTGCTCTCTTTGGGAAAGGATGTTTATGTGATCATCTATCTGCCTTGACTACTCGAGTGTGTTCTTTCCTCTCTATTTTCTCCCTTATTTTATACTTGTATTCTTTCATTAAGAACAATGTGTGTCTTAAGTATGGGGGAGAGAATCATTTACTTGTGTGTTTTCTGTCATTTACTTATTTTCAAAATAAATAAATAAAATACATGATGTTTCTTTGGCTTTGAGTTACAATGGTGAGTATTTTCCTAGTTTTATTGACTATACACTCGTGGTGTGATATGACTAATGTGTTGTGCATTCTTAGTATGTTAAGTAAAACTAAGTTTTAAATTGTGCATCGTTTGTGGTAGATCATTAACCTTTGTGAGATTTTGAGCCTAATGACGGATAACATTCAAAAATCCATCTCTTTCTTTATTGTGTGATTTTACTCATTTCTGTCAGTCTCTAGAACTTGATTTGTCTCATTTTGAAACTGTTTGTTTACTTGTGCACATTGATATGATAAAGGAAAATTGTTACTGTTTTACTTTTTTTATCCATTTAGCCAAAAATCCAACCTTAAAAATATCATCCCTTATTTGAAACCCCCTTAAGCCTATTTATCTCATTCTTTGTTTGAAACTCATTACAAGCCTAAAAGTGAAAAATAATGTTATTACCCTATTTAAAGGGTTGAAAAAGTCTTTTTGGAGTTGTGTGGGGTTGAATTAATATAGCTGTGATATTTTAAAAGTTGGCCGAAAAAAATAGAAAGAATAGAAAAAGAAAAAAATGGTAAAAGAAGGATGACAATTCATATTACTGTTATGTTCTTGTTCCTTGTGTAAAAAAGAAGAAAGAAGATAAAAAAAGAGAAAATGATTGGAAAGTTGTTGTTTGAAAAGTGAATGAAATTTTAGTTCAACTCCCGCAATTTCTTTCAATTTTCTTTTGTCCCTTTAAATTTTAGCCTAGCCCCCCCTTAGGATTTATCATACCCTTACCTTGGCCCCATTACAACCTGAATAAAGCCTTTTTTTTATCTTTATGTGTATGTATTTCAAGTGTGGATGTTAGAGTCTTTTCAAGCGTATGGTAGTGCTTTCTTTCAGGATGTTCTTTGAGTGTAAACATTCAACCTAAACACTTGAGAGTTGAGTAAATTTTATCATGTAAGGATCTTACTGCTTATGAAGTGTTTTTTTGGTAAACTGTCTTCTAATCTGTTTTAATTGTCACAAAAAGTTACTCACTTATGCCATATTCTTGAAGCTTAGAATTAGAATTTTGCTTGCCCTTTGTCATCCTGAAAAACCTTTGAAATTGCATGTTGTGTTTTGAATTTTGATTTTAACATTTTGCTCGAAGTAAAAAAGTTTAAGTATGAGGGAAATTGATCAGTGTATTTTAATACACTACCTTTTTATTTACTCTAAGACTTTTATATGACTTCTCACATTATTTTAATTGTTTTTAATAGGATTTTGAAAGTTGAGTTCTGCTTATTTTCTGAATAAATAGATATTTACACATTATCGTTGTACAGATCATAACGTGAGCTAAGAGAATCGAATTAACACATTCTAATATGCGTTAGAAATCTGAGGCGATAAGCTAAAAGTTTTGTGTTGAAGTCAGAAGCAAATTCGAAGGGGATAAGCTAAAAAATTTGGGCCAATTTTGCATTTTTCGGGTCGATTGCTATTAGACCGGAATTCTATTGCTCTATTTAAACAAATTAGTAGTTTTAGGTTTCATTATTCATCATTCACGAAATAAGAAATAAGGATTATGAATTCTATTGAGAGCTAATTCTCATAGAGCCGATATGCTGTATTCGGATTCCACTTTGAAGTTTTTATAAATTTCAGATTAATTTTGATTTCTTTTCAATTCTTCCTATAAACATGTTTTATTAATTCAATTACTTTCGTTTGATTAATTTGGTTGTTTATTATAGAATAAAGTTGATTAAATTCGATTGTTTGTATGATCCTTAACTATAATCACGTTGGCATAACTTTTTCGTTATCATGTTTGATTAAATCGTGTTTGCTTAATTCGCGACTACTTAAATCTATTTTCTTAATTTAGAAATTAGGAAAATACCTCATATAATACCAACTACGCTTGTTAGTGGGTATTGTAATCGAATATGATCGAATCCACTTAGAGAATTGGAATTATAAGAATCGATGATAAGTCAGAAATCGATACAGTAGATTAGCTTATTTTAACAATTGTGATATTACCTCAATCATCTTTGATTTAAGTTCTGAACCTTAAAAACCTCCTCTCTTTCATTTGGTTGGTTAAATCATATCAAGAGTGTTAGTTCTTGGATTGGTTGGAATTTTGGTAAAACAAAGTACATTCAATGTTGATGTCTAGGTACTGATGTTGCAACATTGAGATTTAACACTGGGCTGTGTTAAGTATTTATTTGCTGAAGTTGGATGTCTGATGTTACATAGGCGATGTTGTAACATCAGATCTGCAGAATTAACAACAGTAGGATGTGATGTTATTAGGGTTGCGTGTTAGCTGGAATTGTGGAGAGCAATCTGTCTCATTGGATGCGAATATCTTGGGATAGATATTTTCTGCTGCATAGGAGATCTGGTGCAGATTTGTAGGAGATTTAAAAGGTTGAAGATTTAAAAAGATTTTAGGAGAAAATCTGTTTTAAATATTCAATTTTAAATAACAAATCGGGTCAGATATTGTAGCAGGTCCAAGACCAATTCAAGGAGCTATATAAAGCGCACAAGACCAAAGGAAAAAGTACAGAAAATAGACAGAAGATAGGGAGCTTTAACTGGAGGTTAAACATTGTCTTTGTGCGTATTTTTGTATACACCATTCTAGGGTGAATTGGTGAGTTGTGTTATGTCCTCTCTAAAGCTGTTAAGCAAAGAGAGTTGTGTAACTTGATCAAAGCTGTGAAGCAGAATCAAGGTTTCTCAAAGAGGTTGTTCTTTGAGTGTTTTAGGGATTGAGTAGTGTTCTCATATCTAAGTGGGTTCTTAGGTAGAAAGTCACTAGTAGGAATTAAGTTTAGGAGATTGTCAACTGGGTTGTTGAGTCTGTAAATTAATTCTACAAGTAGTGAATTTCATCCCTGGCTTGGTAGCCCCCAGATGAAGGTAGTTAGACCAAACTGGGTGAACAATTTGGTGTGTTTATTTACTGTTATTGCTGTCCATTGTGCAGAGTGTGTTGTTGTGACATCGCACCTTAACATCACACGTCTGATACCAGAATTTCAATTGGTATCAGAGCAGGCATCTTGTCTGTCTCTGGGTGAGATCTAGGGAAGTTACTTTCTGGTGTAAAGATGGACAAAGAAGTTGGAGGATTCGTCAACAGACCCCCTTTTTTTGGATGGATCTAATTATGAATATTGGAAGCCAAGGATGACCACTTTCTTAAAATCCTTGGACAGCAGGGCTTGGAAGGCTGTTATTAAAGAGTGGAAAGCACCTGTTGTGTGTGAAAAAGATGATGCTGGCAAAGATAAAGAAGACACCTCAAAGCCAAAACCTGAAGAAGAGTGGACCAAGGAAGAAGATGAGCTTGCTCTTGGAAATTCCAAAGCTCTAAATGCAATCTTCAATGGAGTGGATAAGAATATCTTCAGGTTAACCAATACTTGTGAAGTTGCTAAGGAAGCGTGGGATATTTTGCAAGCTACACATGAAGGAACATCTAGAGTTAAGATGTCAAGACTTCAGCTTCTAACATCGAAGTTTGAAAGTCTGAAGATGAAGGAAGATGAGACTATTCATGACTTCCACATGAGTGTTCTTGAGTTGGCTAATGCTTCCAATGCTCTTGGTGAAAAGATGTCAGATGAAAAGCTTGTAAGGAAGATTCTTAGGTCACTTCCTAAGAGGTACAAGATGAAGGTAACTGCCATTGAAGAATCACAAGACATTAGCAAGATGAGAGTTGATGAGCTCATTGGATCTCTTCAAACTTTTGAGCTTGGGTTGAATGAGGAAGAACCAGAAAAGAAGCCAAAGAGTATAGCCCTGGTGTCAAATGATGAAAAAGAAAAAGGAAAGAATTCTGAATCCCAGGAGGATCTATCTCAGGCCATAGTTATGTTGGGAAGACAGTTCAACAAAGTGTTCAAGAGAATGAATAATAACTCCAAGCCTAATGTCAAGAACATATCTTCTGACACCAGCAAGTCAAAAGAGAAGGATGAAGAGATAGCTGCCCAAGATAAAGGAGTTCAGTGCTTTGAGTGTGAAGGGTATGGACATGTCAAGAAAGAGTGTCCCACCTTCTTGAAAAAGCAGAAGAAGGGCATGACAGTTTCCTGGTTTGACTCTGATAGTGAAAGTGAAGGTGAGTCAGCAAAGCATGTTAGAGCTTTAACAGGAGCTGTTGTTTCTGATGATGATTCTAGTGATGGAGAAATAACTTATGAGGAGTTAGCATCTACTTATCAAGAGCTGTGTTTAAAAAGTGCTGAGATTTGTTAAGAAAACAAGTGCCACAAGCAACAAATTGCTCAGCTGGAGAATGAAAAAGCTGACCTGGAAAATGAAGTTGTACTGGTTAAAGCTCACCTGGATCATATGACTAAGTCTGTTAGGATGTTGAGCTGTGGTACAGACACACTTGACAAGATCCTTCAGACTGAAAAGGTTGCTGGTGATAAGTCAGGTATAGGATTTGTGGCTGAGAAAAAGGTTTTTGCTGAAGCAAGCACTTCAGGAGCAAAGGAGGAGGTGTCCCAACAAATGTCTCAAACAAAGAGACAAGATCCTACCCATAAGAAGGTTGTTCAGCCTCAGAATGTTGAGAAAAAGAATGGTCCCCATCAGAGGAAGATGCAGCCTCAAGGAGCTAGTCAGTATATGCCTCCCCAATACCACAAGAGCATGCAAGCTGCAAGGTTCAAACATGACATGTCTCATCAGGTGTCTCAACATCAGGAAAACTGGTATGGTTATGGATATGGATATAATAATACTGTGCCTCATCACTATGGAAGAAGGAAACCTCATCACCATAGGAGACAGCCTAGAAGACAACATCAGTAGAGAAGAAGATATTCCAACTATGGAAGAAGAATACATTATGGGTGGCAGCCACAGCATTATCATCAAAGTGGAAAAAGATTTAACCACTTTAGAGATGAATGAGTTAGATGCTTCTATTGTGGAAGGTTTGGACATATGCAGTACTCTTGTTTCAAGCTCCATGGTTATCCAAATCCAGTTCCTCAAACCAGACAAAAGGAGGTCAAACCTAAAGTTGCTAAACAATGGGTTCCTAAGGAGAAGGTGAAATGTCTTTTAGTCCACACCTCTGATAGCCAGGTTGATAAGGATACATGTTACTTTGACAGTGGATGCTCAAAGCATATGACTGGATTCAAAACCTTGTTAGTTGAAGTCAGTCATTGTCCCTCTCATAAGGTCATTTTTGGCAATGGTGAAGAAGGTGTAGTTGCAGGAGTTGGAAAAGTGGAAGGTGATGGTAGACCTGAACTTGATAATGTTCTATTTTTCAATGGTCTAAATGCAAATTTGATCAGCATAAGCCAATTGTGTGATGAAGGGTACAAAGTTAACTACACCAAAGATGAGTGTGTGGTTTCTGATGAGCATAATCAGGTTGTTATGAAGGGTGTCAGTACCAAAGATAACTGCTATCAGTGGATTTCTCTTGAAGGTAATTCAACTAATGATGCTCAAGTTGATGTTATAACATCAGACTATGACGTCAGGATGCTGAAAGGTCACTCAGAGTTAATGAGTTCTGATGTGAATTTTTTAAAAGGAAAGCCTTTATGGAGGGAGAAAATTAGTAATTGGTCTTTAAAACTTACACAAAATCAAGCTCCTTGCCTCAGACCCCCATTTCCTGGTGCTGCAACATCACGCTTCTTCAAAGCCATGTTCTTGCAATGAATTAACTTCTTCTCCTTCAAGAATCAACCCTCGCTAAAAGGATTCATGGCGTCTCCATCCAAGAAATCTGAGTGTCAGAGTTCCACAAAAGGAAGAGCTAGGGTTTCCACTAACGAAGGTTCAGCATTCGATCCTATGGACATTGAGCCCCTCTCAACCATTCTTCCTGAATCAGGTACTACGAGACCCACTAAGCTAACTCCTAAGAGACCTGCTACTGTCTTTAAGAATCTTGAAACAAAGAAAGTTGTTACTAGTGTGTTATTTGGGGACAAACCTGTGCCAAAATCATCAACTTCTCAGTCTATTGAAGAGAAGTTTGCTGTAGATAAAAGGATGGGTAATCTTGCCTCAAAAATTCTGGACAAAGGCATCCCTGTTAAAGGAAGTTCAATTCCTCTGAATTAGATGCCAGCTGAGAAAGATAGAGTGCAAGTAGATAAGTCAAGTCTTCAACAACTAGCAATAACAGCTATTGAAGATGCTGATCAGAGTAAAGACATGCATGAAGAGACAAATGTTGAGGAGAATGTTAGAACATCTACTGAACCCCCTTCTGTTGGTGTGATCAATGTAGATGATCTATCAGATAATGAAGTGATAGCAAGAGTTGTCCCAAGTATTGCCAAGAGGTTAAAATCCAGGAAGGAAAAGAAGGTTGAATCCTCTCCTAAGAGGTCATCTGATGATAAGAAGAAGAACATTGTTGTTGGACCTACAAAAGCCTGGAGTAAAGTGAAAGTAAATCCTAGAAAAAGGAAGGCTGTGGAGCATTCAGAGTCTGACTATGATGTTGAAGATGATGTTCAGGACATCATGCCTATCAGAAAAACCATTTTAAAAAGAATCTCTGATAAGGTCCCGGAAGTGCCAGTGAACAACATATCCTTCCATTATGCCAGTAGTGCATCTATGTGGAAATTTTTTTGTCAGAGAAGATTAGCCTTGGAAAGGGAACTTGGAAAAGAAGCTTTGGAAATGGAAGAAATTATGAAACTGATAAATGCTGCTGGTCTGGCTAAGACTGTGACTGCTCTTCCAAAATGCTATGATGGACTTGTCAAAGAATTTATTGTTAACATACCTATCAACATTACTGACAAGAGAAGCACAAACTTCATGAAAGTATTTGTTAGAGGGAAGTGCATCAATTTTTCTCCTAGCATCATCAACAAATATCTAGGTAGACATGATGGAGAATGCAGTGATCTTGAGTCTACTGATAACGATATCTGCAAGGAGATTACTGCTGGACAAGTGAAGGTATGGCCATTGAAAGGGAAGCTGAAGACTAGCAAGCTCAGCATTAAGTACGTCGTTCTTCACAGGATTGGTGCAGCAAACTGGGTACCAACCAACCATAAAACAACAATTGCGGTTGGACTTGGAAAGTTCATCTATGCTGTTGGAAAGAAAGTGAAATTTGACTTTGGAAGCTACATCTTTAACCAAGTGATAAAACATGCTGAAACCAATGCTGTCAAATTACCTATAACATTCCCCTCTTTGGTGTGTGGAATCATTTTAGATCAGCAACCTGAGACTTTAACAAGCTCAGACATAGCTTGCCAGAGGATGACAACCTTGTCCCTACACCCTAAACTGTTTTCTGGACATCATGTTCCAGACATTGTTCCAACATCAAGTTCTGGGGTTAAGAAGGTCAGTACAAAATCTGAGCTGATTGAAGAATTAAAGGCAACCTGTAAGGATCTTGATCTGGTTATCAGTACCAGCACTGTCAGGAAAATGAAGATTGAGCAAATGATCAAAGACTTGGAACAGGGGGAAGATAATGTGAATGGCGATACTGAGGATTCCGGGTCAGATGAAGGTGATGAAGATGCTGATGGTACCAGCTCGGATGAAGACTGACTTCCATCTGTTGTTATTAGATAATAGTTTAGTTTTTTTGCACTTGATATGCTGGTTATGTAATTTGAATATTGTGCTGGTATATGCACTGGTTATGTTTTTCTTTCTATGATTTGTTTTGCCTGGTTGCTAACTGTGAGGCTAACAATGAGAGCTAGGGTGTACTAACTGTAGTTCATAGGGCTTCTGATTGAAGCTTGTCTAATTGTGGCTAAAAAGGGGGAGAAGTAGCCAAATGCTGCTAATGTGATGCAGATATTAAGGGGGAGTAATTGACAGCTGCCATGCTGGTTCATGATTAAGGGGGAGAAACATTGTTGAAAATTGCTGAAAATTGTTGCTGTTGAAGATGGTGCTGCAGCAGAGTTGTTGTGAAGGCTGCTGCTAGATGCTGAAGTGAATTGAAGATGCTGCTAATGATGAAATATGTGCAGCTGTTTAAAGATTGTAGCTGTTTTGTGGCATAATGATATATGCTGAAGTGTTTATGTGAGCAGCAGAGTTTTGTGAAGAAAAGATATTACTGCTGATGCTGCTGCTTGGAGTTTCAAGTTTATAAGATTATTGATTGATGTTTTTCCGCTGCTGAAGTCTCTGAAGGTGCAGAGTGCAGAGATTGTTTTAGCCAAAATTAGCCAAAGGGGGAGATTGTTAGTTCTTGGATTAGCTGGAATTTTGGTAAAACAAAGTACATTCAATGTTGATGTCTAGGTACTGATGTTACAACATTGAGATTTAACACTAGGCTGTGTTAAGTATTTATTTGCTGAAGTTGGATGTCTGATGTTACATAGGCGATGTTGTAACATCAGATCTGCAGAATTAACAACAACAGGCTGTGATGTTATTAGGGTTGCGTGTTAGCTGGAATTGTGGAGAGCAATATGTCTCATTGGATGCGAATATCTTGGGATAGATATTTTCTGCTGCATAGGAGATCTGGTGCAGATTTGTAGGAGATTTAAAAGGTTGAAGATTTAAAAAGATTTTAGGAGAAAATCTGTTTTAAATATTCAGTTTTAAATAACAAATCGGGTCAGATATTGTATTAGGTCCAAGACCAATCAAGGAGCTATATAAAGCGCACAAGACCAAAGGAAAAAGTACAGAAAACAGATAGAAGATAAGGAGCTTTAACTGGAGGTTAAACATTGTCTTTGTGCGTATTTTTGTATACACCATTCTAGGGTGAATTGGTGAGTTGTGTTCTGTCCTCTCTAAAGCTGTTAAGCAAAGAGAGTTGTGTAACTTGATCAAAGCTGTGAAGCAGAATCAAGGTTTCTCAAAGAGGTTGTTCTTTGAGTGTTTTAGGGATTGAGTAGTGTTCTCATATCTAAGTGGGTTCTTAGGTAGAAAGTCACTAGTAGGAATTAAGTTTAGGAGATTGTCAACTGGGTTGTTGAGTCTGTAAATTAATTCTACAAGTAGTGAATTTCATCCCTGGCTTGGTAGCCCCCAGACGTAGGTAGTTAGACCGAACTGGGTGAACAATTTGGTGTGTTTATTTACTATTATTGCTGTCCATTGTGCAGAGTGTGTTGTTGTGACATCGCACCTTAACATCACACGTCTGATACCAAAATTTCAAAGAGTCCTTGTGATACGACTCGGGTGTTGCTTCCATTATACTATGTTTCTTTAAACTCGTTTTTGACCCGTGTGCGATAGCGGATCACTTATTGAGCTGAAGACAATTTGAAATGACTCGAAGTAAGTGAATACATTGTGAAAACAAAAGAAAATGTTAAGGAGGAAAATATAAGTATCTCCTTGAAGGGCAAAAATTCCAAGGCCAAGGAAAATGAAGATAGTACTAATGAAGATTATGCTAAAGAAGAAAAATGAGCTTATTTGTCAGACGTTACAACAAATACATAAAGAAAAATGGTATAAATTTTTTTAATAAAAACTTAGAAAATTTAGAAAATCTAACCCACAAAATAAATGGGAAGACAATAAGAAGAAACCAAGGCAAGTGACCTGAATATGGTGAACCCGGACACTACAAGACTGATTATCCGAGTTTAAATAAGCACAAAAGTAAGTAATTTCTCTACAAGATGAAGGACCCTAAAGACAAAGGTCGTAGAGCCTACATTTCTAGGGAAGAAGATAAAAAATTGTCCTCCTCCAACTCAAGTTCATATGAAGATGAATTGGCTCATTTGTGCTTAATGGTACGTCATAAGGAAAAAACATGGAGGCATGTGATTCAGTCTCACATTTTAAACCTTTGTATAAAGAATTATCAAATAATTTTCAAGAAATGAATGGTAAGGCCTTAAATACCTTTAAGAAAATTTCTCATTAAAAGAAAGTGATTTTAAAACTTGGGAGAGAAATCTTAAATCTTAACATTACCTTAGAATCCTTAAAAGAGGAACATGGATCTCTTTTTAATGACCAATTGCATATCTCTAACACTTTAGAAGAAAATGTAGATGTAGTTGAGTGTGATACTTATCCTAGTTTAAAACTTGGAATTGAAAATTTGAAAGGACAACTAACACATCTCTAAAAAAAAAACTAGTATTACTTCTATTAGTTCAAGTGATGAAAGACAAAATTTTAGAGAGTCTTATAAGAAAATGGTTATTTCACTAAAAATAATGGAAAAAATAATTCTCGTAAAGTTTTCTGTCCTTATTATGGTGAAAAGGTTTATATTATGCCTCTATGTTACATTAGGAACATAAAGGTCCCTAGTGGCTTCATGACATGGATTTCTAAATGTCCTAGTAATAACCCTAAGGACCCAGCACAAGTTGGGAACCTAAATTATCTTATTGATCTTCATGTAGGAATGTCTTACCGCTACAAAAAGAATGTAATTTCTAGATAGTGGTTATTTAAGAGATATGATGAGTGACATGTCAATGTTTATCGATTTTTATCATAAAGAGTGTGGTCACCTCACATACAGAGATAAAAAATGAGGTAAGATCTTAGGTGTAGGTATTGTGAGAAATCCATTCATAGTTATTGTAAATTGTGAGTTGTTGGTTAAAAGGCCTCGAGCACAATCTTTTGAGCATCTAGATCTCTTTGGCCCCTCAAGTAATAAGAGTATAATAGGCAATTAATATGAATTTATGATAGTAGAGAATTACACTAGATTTACATGGACTATGTTCTTAACACATGGAAGAAAAGTTTAAAGCTTTTGTTAGATTTGCCAAGCTTGTCCAAAACTAATTTAATTTGAAAATAATTTCTTTAAAAAGTGATCATGCTGGTGAAATTGTTATTCATCATTTTGAAAATTTTTGTGATGAAATAAATATAACCTAGAACTTCTCATGTTAGCATATTCCCCAACATAATGGTGTTGTAAAGAGTAAAAATTATGTTTTAGAGTAATTAACACATACTATGATAAGTGAGATGGGTCCACATAAGTAAATTTGGGAGGATGTTGTTTACACTACATTCCACGTCTTAAACAATATGGTCATTTATCCTAAGGTGGCCAAATATTTCTTACTTTTTTGTTTTCGACTGCAAATGCTTTATTTTAAAAAATGGTAAAAATAAACTAGGTAAGCTCGACGCCAAAGCTGATGGGAGAATTTTCTAGGGTATTCTCCATCTAGTAAATCTTGAGGAATTTTTGCATGTAACTTTTGATAAAACCAGACCCCATGAGACGAGGAAAGATATTTCTTCTAGTTTTGATGTTTCAAGTGTAAGAACAAAATATTTAGTTAAAGACGGCAATCCAAAAGTGGATCCTCCTAAAAGCGAGGACATTAAATATGATAAAGAGGAAAGTGAACAAGGCAATGGTAAACAAGATACCTTAACAAATTTTGCCTAAAGATTTAATTATTGTGAAAGACCATTTGTTGGACAACATTTTGGAGACAATCAAAAGGGTGTAAGTCCATGTTCCCATGTTAATAATGTTTGTAATTATTCCACATTCATTTCACATATTGAACAAAAACACACCATTTTTTGTTTAAATGATGAAGGTTGACTCCTTGTTATGCAAGAACAACTCAATTAGTTTAAAATAAATTATGTATAGGATATTGTCCCATGCCTTTAAAATAAAACAATCATTAGCACCATATGGGTTTTAGAATAAACATGTCGACAATGACATAATTTAAAGAAATAAATCAATTGGTGGCAAAGGATACATTTAAGATAAAGAGATTAAATACTAGGATACATATGCTCTCGTAGTCCGTCTAGAAGCGATCCAGCTCCTTTTGGCATTCACATGCTGCATGAATTTTAAGTTGTATCAAATGGACGTTAAGTTCGCCTTCCTTGATGATTTTCTAAACAAATAAGTATACGTCTCTCAACCTCCTGGTTTTGAGGAACATGAAAATATTTACTATTTTCTTAAACTAAAAAGGGCTCTCTATGGTCTCAAACAACTCTTATAGCTTGGTGTGAGCGTCTTAGTGGCTTCTTACTTATGAAAGATTTAATCATGGTATTGTGGACACTACATTTTTTATAAAGAATTAGAGGTCACATATTCTTTTAATTAAAATTTATGTAGATGATATTATTTTCGGTTCTACTAATGAATATTTATATAGAGAAATTTCTAGTGTCATGCTTGGAGAATTTGAGATGCCTTTAATGGGATAACTCAATTATTTTTGGGCTTACAAATCAAGAAAATGGATAAAGTTACATTCATCATCTAGAAAAAGTATTGCTTAGAGCTTCTAAAAAAATATTACATAAAGAATTCAAAGTCCATATCTACAGTAATGGCTTCAAATATTCTAATTGATAAAGATGAACAAGTATTGGAAATAAATATTACCAAATATAGAGATATAATAGGATCTTTGTTATTTTCAATAGCAAGTAGACATGTTATATGTTCATTGTGTGTATGTGCGCTAGATTTCAAGGGCCACCTAGAGAATCCCATTTTAAGATCGTTAAAAGAATTTTGAGGTATCTTAACAAAACCTCCCACCACGACCTTAGGTTTCCCAAAAGTAGAAAATGTAGCTTACTAGGCTTCTTTGATTCTAATTTCGTGGGGTGAAAATTAGATAGGAAAAGTGCTAGTTGTACTCGTCACCTATTTCAAAATTATTTGGTTTATTGGCACAATAAAAAACAACATAATGTTGCTCTTTCTACTACCAAGGCCTTTGGCTAAAACAAAAACTACTAGACTATGATTTAAAACTTGGTTGTGTTCAAATTAAGTGTGATAGCACTAATAATATTAGTCTTACTAAGAACGTAGCATATTGCGATTATGCACCATTTCCTCAGGGATTCATGTTACAAAAGGTGATGTGATTTTTAAATATGTGGACACTAAAAGTCAGCTTGATAATATTTTTACAAAATTATTGTCTGTATAACTTCTACACAAAATCCATAAGGAATTGGGGATCCTTGATCTATCTTGCTTTGAATGAGCTTTGAATCTATTCTTATTTCCTTTTGATATATTTTATTGTCCACTAACATTTTCTTATGTAGCAAGTTATATTGAATTTCAACTCTATTGGTATGATCTCTCTAAAATTTATCTCTTAATTGGTTATTTCTTATCTAATCTATCTAAATCTATGTGATGATATCTGCAATGTTGTTTATATTCTTATCTTGTAGTTGCAGTGTGACTTTGTGTATTGCATTCAGAATCTTGTTAAGTGCATTTTTCTAATTATGTGCATGCAATCATGCTTGTTGTGTTATATGCATTTATTTATGTATATTCTTCCATCTTATGTGTCATGATAATTACAATTTGGTATTATTCATATTCATGTATTTTTTGTGCATTTGTAGTATTTGTCATGTTTAGTATATCGTTGTGTCTTCGATCTATTCTTCTAAAATATGTATATCTTAAGTGACTATTTTAGCTTATTTTCTTATGAAATATGTTCTGTGATAGTTGTTTGAGTTTTAGGATCTTAACTCCCGATCTCTTTATGATTTTGTCAAATAGGGAGAAGTGGTAATAGGTGTCTTTATTAGTTTTATGTGTTTCATATAATTATGGTATAGTGAAATGTTTCAGGGGGAGCAGGGAGCACAAGGAAAACCTTGATCATGATTTGGACATGCTGACTTAATTACACTGTAAGTTGCCAAACATTAATTAAAATGGATTCAAGGGCTGGTTTTTTTATTACTCAATTAAGTGTGATCGACTACATGGATCAAGTTCCTCCATAATATCCTTTCAAATATCATATTTCTATAAAATTAGTTAATATAGAGATTTTTCTTAATGGTTTCACTTATAGTTTTTTCAAGTCTTCCTCTACCTCTAGCTATTTGACTCTTCTCCGTCTAATCTACTCTCCTTACAACAAAATCTATAGGTTTTCTCTCTACATGCCCAAACCACCTTAGCCTATTTTCCACCATCTTTTCTACTATAGGTGTTACCTTACACTCTCTAATATTTTCATTTATAATCTTATCATGTATAGTGTTAGCATACATCCAACACAACATCTTCAAATCTACTACACTTAGTATATCCTCATGTTGATTCTTAACAACTCAACATTTTGTCCCATACAATATTTCAGTTCTTACCCTTGATTGATAAAATTTTCCTTTCATCTTGAGAAGTATTGTTGTGTCACATAAAACCCTAAGGCCCTCATTCATTTCAGCCATCCAATTTGAATTATATGGTTTACATCCTTTTATATTTCTCCATCATTTTGTATTACGGATCTAATATATTTAAACCATGTGACTTGTGGGATGATATGGTTTCCAACTTTCACCTCTAGCTTAGAAATACTTATTCTTTTACTGAACTTACATTCCATTTACTTTATCTTACTTCTACTTAGTCTAAAGCCTTTTGTTTCTAAGGTTCGTCTCCAAGTCTCCAACCTCTCCTTTAAATCCTTCTCCGACTTTCCAAGTTGGACTATATCATTTGCATATATATATATATATATATCTTAATACTATCTCTTGGATATGTTTCTTGAATACATCTAAATTCAAAATAAAAAGGTATGGACTGATAGTTGAACCATGGTGCAATCCATTTTGTAATGGGGAAATCGTCCAACTCCCCATCGCGTGTCCGTACACTAGTCGATACCGCTTCATACATATCTTGGACAAGCCTAATATAGGCAATACTAACCCCTTTTTTCTCTGGGGCTTTCCAAAAAATCTCTCTAGGTACTCTATCATACACCATATCCAAATCAATTAAAATTAAGTGCAAGTCTTGTTGCTCCATTCGATAATGCTCCATCACACATCATAGTATATATATTACTTCCATTGTCGACCTCCCAAGCATAAAATCAAATTGATTCCAAGTAACTCTAGAATATTTTCTCAGTCTCCATGCAATCACTCTTTACCATAACTTCATGGTATAACTCATAAGTTTAACCCCCCAAATGTTGCACAATTTTGTATATCCCCCTTGTTCTTATAAATAGGAACTAAAATGCTTCTTCTCCATTCATATGATATTTTATTTTACCTAATAATTTTGTTAAAGTGTTTTGTGAGCCATTCAATGCCTCTATATCCAAGAATTTTCTACTTCAATATGTATGTTGTCTGACCCAACCGCCTTACTGTTACTCATCCTTTTCAACACTTCTTTTAGTTCTTGTTTCTGAACGCGATGATAGTAATTATAGTTTTGATCATCTTCTCTAATGCCAAGCTTGTTATAGTCTAGTGAGATATCATATCCTTCATTAAATAAATAGTAGAAGTACGTTTTCCACCCATCTCTTATATTCTTTTCCCGAACCAAGACTCTGTCTTCTTCATCTTCAACACACTTCACTTGATCCAAATCTCCAGTCTTTCTTTTTCTTATCTTAGCAAGCCTATATATATATATATATATATATATATATATATATATATATATATATATATATATATATATATATATATATATATATATATCTTTGATTCCTAAAAATTGGTATAAACCATAAAAAACTTGGGATCTTTCTTCACTTACCACATTCTTGGAATCTTTCTTAACTTTTTTATACTTTTCCTAACTTTCAGCATTTATACACTTAGGCCATTATTTAAAACATTCCCTTTTTAATCTAAATTTACTCTAAACACTTTCATTAGACCACTATAATTATTTACCCCTAGAGTCAAAACTTCCTGAGTCTTCCAATGTCTATTTTGTTACTTTACAAATATCGTGGGCATCATGTTCCACATATCATTTGCACTTCCATGTGACTGATTGAACCCTCCCTCCAAGATCTTGTGTTAGAAACTCCCTTGTTTTTTCCCTTCAAATCCCATCACTTGATCGGTGGAGCTCTCTAGTAATTTCTTCTCTTTTCTCTCCTCCTGACTCTTAGTAGTCAAGCTGTCTACCAATGTAACTTTACAATCCAAGTAAATCTTCCTATGTGACTTCTTAATAAAAAAAGAAATATATTTGACTTCCTATCTGACTTTCTATCAATACTTTATATATTAAAATAAAGCCTCCCCCATAAAACATTTTATTGCTTACCGTCGTTATATTGCCTTAGTGATAAGTGAACATTGAATTGTTTTACCTAAACATTTATTAATTTAAATCAAAAGTAATCACATGAAACAACTTCAATTATCATGAAAATATGATAAAACAATTGTGTGAGTTTTTTAATTGTGTTATTCATAAGAGCAAGTTAAAATGGTCAATGAAAACCTAAAGTGTCAAGCAAAGGGGCAGAGAGCTTGCTAGGTAAAACATGGGTTTCCCTAGCAAAACAAAGGCAATCACCTCACCATTAGAATAAAGACCATTCTCATCTAGATGTAGAACAATACAAGTAAGGATGTCTTTCATAGGTGAGAAAGTTAGTTCATTAAGCGAGATAAGGAAGGATAAAAGAATTGAAACATTTTTTCAAGACCAAGTTACTTAATGGTTAAGAAAGGGGAACCTTGCTAGGCGAGGATGATGATATTGCTTGGCATAGCAAGCTTATTTGAGAGACTCCTTCCAGGCCAGGTAACTTCAAAAAGGAAGGAAGATTATCTCACTAGGTGAAAATAGTGTCTCGCCTAGCGAAGTAACGCGACAAGGCCCACATGGATGAGATGGAAAATAACTTGTGGGGAAAAAACAAGCTTGCTAGGTTATCTAAAGGTTTTGGTAAGAGAGGCTGCTGCTACAAACCTCTATAAATAATAGTTGAAACTAGACTTGAAAAAAGGCTTTTGACAGAGAATTATTACTGCATTCTCCTAAAAATACATCAAGAACAAAAAGGTATAAAGATAAGGAGGAAGATTGAAGGCGAAGTGTTGTATGAGAAATTGACACATATGATATTCAACTTCTTTCTTGTAGGTCTTAATTGTACAACTACAATGACTAAGTAGCTAATTCCTATTTTTTTAGGGGTTAGATGTAGTTGTTTGGATATTCATGTATTGATCTTGATCATGGCATTTTATGTAAATCTAATTCTTTAATATTGATGATTATCTTCATGCTTAATGCTTGCTTTAGAGTAGCTAAATATAACATGTTTTCATGATTTTGAAATGATATTAAGAAATACTTTTCATCATTATATCTAAGATATTCATCTTGTCAAATATTCATGAATAGTTAAAGGTGAAAGGTGTGGATCTATATGCTTGCATGTACAATGATTGTAACAAACTTTTGACCTATTTGATTTTGATGATGACAACACTGTGAGGTAAAGTCTTTATCTCTTATGATTATAAAGTTGTAATGCTTAGAGTTCAATATTTCAAAGCCTATATGTGGAGGACAACACATGGTGTCGAGTGATCTGTGTATGTAAAGGTATGAAATTATCTTTTGAATTACTAAGGCAAATAACACAGACGCACTTTCAAATGATTAGAAAGACACTCTAATTTACTAATATCTTGAACCATATATTTCCACATATCATTTGAACTTCCTTGTGATTGATCGAATCCTCCCTCCAAGATTTTGTGTTAGAAACTTCCTTTTTTAAGATCCTTCAAATGCCACCACTCGATCATTGGAGCTCCCATTCGCTTTATTCTCTTCTCTCTTCTTGGATCTTACATTCATAATCAACACTCTATATTTAGTGATCAAGCTATCTATCGACATAACTTTATAATCAAAGAAAATCTTCCTATCTAACTTCATATTGAAAAAGAAATATATTTGATGAGAACACGACCCCAACTCTTATTGTAATAAAATGCTATATATATATATATATATATATATATATATATATATATATATATATTGGCTTAAATAGTGTTTTCATCCCTGTAAGTTAGCGTGTTTTTGGTTTTCGTCCCTGTAATTTATTTTTCTTGGTTTTAATCCCTATATTTCACATTCGCGTTCGTTTTAGTCCTTAAAACCAAAATCCGCAGGAAAATCTGCAGGAAAACCCGCAGGAAACCTTCGTATTTTCCTGCGGATTTTGGCTTTAAGGACTAAACAGCAAGCAAAAAGTAAGATATAGGGACTAAAACCAAAAAAAAAATTTTACAGGGACGAAAACCAAAAACTCGCTAACTTACAGGGACGAAAACACTATTTAAGCCTAATATATATATATATATATATATACACACATATATATACATATACATATATATATATATATATATATATATATATATATATATATATATATTCTCATCAAATATATTTCTTTTTCCTATCTAACTTCATATTGAAAAAGAAATATATTTGATGAGAACATGACCCCAAGAACACGACCCCAACTCTTATTGTAATAAAATGCTATATATATATATAGCATTTTATTACAATAAGAGTTGGGGTCATGTTCTCATCAAATATATTTCTTTTTCAATATGAAGTTAGATAGGAAAAAGAAATATATTTGATGAGAACATATATATATATATATATATATATATGTTCTCATCAAATATATTTCTTTTTCAATATAAAGTCATGATAATGAGATTTTGAAGAGGCATTTGCATTAACATAGATTCGAGGGACCAAAAGATAAGTTATTTTGTTGGCCTTAGATAACATGGAATTGAAGAGAAGTCACCAAGAGGCATGTCTTGGTTTTGAGACGAGAATCTATAATTTACGTTCTAGAGAAGGGCTTTTATTTTATATATATATATATAAATGATTTACTTGCTCAACATTTATGTTTCTTGCAATTTGGTTAATAAGAGAGGTATGTGGTCTAATATTCTGAATTTGAAATCCCAATTGGAACCTGGTGATTGGATTGTAGCAAGTGATTTTAATACCTTAAAAAGTAGAAACAAAAGTCAAAGTGATCGTTCTCACACCAAGGCGGAGATGGAAGACTTTAAATCATTCATTGAGTCAATGTGCCTTGTTGATCTGCCTACATCCGACAATAGGTTTACCTGGTTTGCATCTCATGGCAGAACCTGTAGTTGTTTGGATAGAATTCTGATTTCTGATGGTCTGTTAAAAGGATGGAACATGGCTAATAATATAGTAGAAGAGGGAGATATTTTAGATCATAGAACCGTATGGCTTAAAGCAAGGAACATCAATTAGGGACCCAAGCCATTTAAATTTTTTTCTTGTTGGTTTGAACATACATATTTCATTAGTTTTGTCAAATCATAATGGAATTCCTTTGCAGTGTCTGGAACTGCTACTCAAAGTTTTATAAAGAAATTCAAGTTGCTCAAAGAAAGACTTAGATGGTGGAATTACAATATTTTTGGTTGGTTGGAATTAAATGTGGAGAAGGAGGCTGATATCATCAATGAGGTGGATCTTGGTTTAGCTACATCTCCTGTTGAAATTCCAAAATCAGAATTAATTTGAAGGAAACAGACACAATTTGATCTTTGGAAGAATCTAAGAATCAAAGATAGCATCATCAGGCAGAAATCGCGAGCAAGATGGATACATGATGGTGATCAAAACACCAAATACTTTCATTCCATTTTGAAACATCGTACTAGAATCAACACCATTTCTTCCATCTTGGTTGACTAGGTATATGTTGAGGATGTTCAACAAGTTAAACTGGCAACAAAATCTCATTTTAAGGACATATTTCAAAAGCCTGATTGTATCAGACCAGATTTTGACTTTTCAGGTATATCAAGGATGTCGCTGGAAGGAGATTGGCGTCGTGGAAGATAAACTATTTGAGAAGGAGATTGACGTCGCGGAAAGGTAGACTTTTATCCATTGGAGGGAGGCTCACCCTCATCAAATCTGTGTTATCTAATATTCCAATTCATTATCTTGCTTTCTTCAAAGTTCCAATTCATTATCCTGCTTTCACCAAAGTCGGTTCTTGTGGAATTGTTTGAAGGAATCGCGTGGCATATCGTGGATTAAGTGGAAAGATATATGTAAGCCTATGGAAGAAGGTGGTCTAGGTGTAAAAGACATTGGTCTCTTCAACAAAGCTATATATCCAAATGGCTTTGGAGATTTTTGACAGACCAAGGGGCTATATGGCTGGGTATTATCGAAGAACATTACGACAATTTCAGAAAGGCTATTCTGTCCAAAGATTCACTCAATTGTCACAAGAACTCTTCACTTTGGTGGAAAGACATTATGTCACTTCTTGACGTGGAAGATGAACGCAACTTTACCAATCAGATATCTCATCATATAGGTGATGGTCATATGATTCTTTTTTGGTTATGAAAATGGCTGGGAGATAGACCACTGCAATGTATTTTTCCAAATTTGTTCGTGGCTTCCAATATGAAATTCTGTTTTGTGAGCCAATTGGATTATTGGAGTGATGACGACTAACTTTGGAAGCTTGATGATTTGGGTGATGCGAATAATGTGATTTTGCATACTGAGTTACTTGAGCTTCATGCGTTGTTAAGGGAATGTGTTCTAATCAAGAATAGACCGGACCTTATCATTTAGCCATGTAACTGGCCCGGTAAAGATTCACGTCTTTGTGTGGCTGATGATTTTAGAGACTTCTAACTTGTATTAATCTAGTGCGTCGTGGAATCATTAACAATCTTAACGAAAGATCTTGCGTGTTTTGTTTCAAATGTGATGAAGATTCTAAGCATGTCTTCTTTGGTTGTATCAAAGCTAAGTGTATATGGAGGAATATTTGCAAGTGGATGGAAGTAGAAATGTTTAATTCAACATAGGTTATTGATCACTTATCAGCTTGGATAGACAAAGTTAGATTAAAAATGTCGATTTGTAATGCGGTTGGATTACGGTCTATTATCTGTTGGAGCATTTAGTTTTCTAGAAACCAAATTCTTTTCAATGATGAAATTGGAGATCCGGGAATTGTGTCGCATAGGATTGTTCTGAAATCTTGGTGGTGGCTTTCCAAAATGCATAAGCAATCTTTTAATTATAGCTACTATGACTGGTGCAAACATCCTTGACATTTCCTTTGATTGTGGAATTTTGCTCTTATGTTGTTGATCGATTGTAGATTGTAATCGAGTTGGGGTACCCCTAGTACCCCTTTTGTTTATAAAATTTTTCCTGCTTATCTATATATATATATATATATATATATATATATATACATACATACATATCTTTTAGTGAATTTTTCCTTCTCTAGAACGTAAATTATAGATTCTTATCTCAAAACAAAGACATGCCTCTTGGTGACTTCTCTTCAATTCCATGTTATCCAAGGCCAACAAAACAACTTATCTTTTGGTCCCTAGAATCTATGTTAATGCAAATACCTCTTCAGAATATCATTATCATGAAGAATGTAACATGCCCTCCTTTTGAGTCTAAAAGTTGCGTCTCTATTATCTTATTCCCTTCAACACACATAGTCGGCAAGTCATCAGAAAAATTCTCTTCTTCATTGAGAAATTGTACCTTCTCACAAAGGTAACTCTCGAGTGACTCTAATCTTCAATAAAATTCTTTATAACATCTCAAAAATAGAGGATATCATCCTCATGTTTCTTCTTTACATTAAGTCCAACTCGAACATGATGGAACATGTCATTATCTATTTTAGCTTATGACCTAGCCCAATGTAATTCAACAATAAGTTGCAACTATTTCAATGTTTGAGCTCCATTTGGAGAAACAAAGCTAAAATCAAGGTCAAGAATTTAGCTATATACGAAATACATTATGTGAGTGCAAACTAACAACCAAGAGGCTCTACAATCAGCAACCTAGGAGGAATTCACTTTAGGGACCAAAACTCGTATTACATATGGATCTGATGGAAGAGATGGTTCAAACGAGGTAGGTAATTGAAGATCCATTGGATCTTCATAAGAAACAATGCCAAGATCCCGTCACTCATTTAAAGATCAACCCTAGTTCATTTTGGAGGCAACGTTATGTGAGAACAAGTTTTGGTTCTGCAATGTTACTTCTAAGTTTTGATGATATCAAACGAGTATGTTTGTATGAATAATTTTGTAAGACTAATGTTTGTTACTATTGAGAATCTAACAAACAGGTTATGCTTCCGTAAATTGGCGCGAATACAATGCTAAAAGGAAAATACTTCGCCTATGCAGTACACTTAAAATACAGAATTTATTTCAAGAAAATGTGAAGTTCACAAGACTCTGATACGAAAGGGAAAGAGAACAAGTTCTGAAGATCTGAAGACAAAGATTCTGATTGAACGAAGTCCAGATGCAGATGGCTTATACTCTCGGATCAAGGTTCTTAAGACCTAACCATAGTGTCTACTCATGCTTCAACCAAATACCATCAGAAGCCTCTGAAGATATGAAGACAACGCACCAAGCGAACAAGGTTCTGAAGACCAAGTGCTGAAGACTCCGAAGGTGCTGCTCTGAGGACTCGAAGACTTGAAGTTCGTTAGAACCAAGCTATGTTTTCCTTTCTCACTCATGCTTGTAAAAAAATCTCTGAAGTTGAGAAACCAAGAAGACTAAGCTACATAGTACAGCTATACCACAATACAAAGCGAAAATATCTTGGTAACAGTGCAAACAGTACAAACGAAGATATTCTGACAAGACAGGACGCAAAACTTTTTATCTGTCCTCATGCTTCTAGCCGCCAGCTGTAGCACCCCAAAATTTGCCCTCCTTACTTTAGTATTAACTGGCTTATATTTCATTTCATTTTTGCATTATCATGTGTGCATATCATTGGTTCTTAGCATGGGGTCAAGGTGCCCGAGGCAATTCAAGAGGAGAAGATGTTCTTCAAAGGGTCAAGCAAGAGTCCTTATATTGTCCAAGAGATCTCAAGTGGCTCACTCTCTCCTAACCAGTGCAGAAATTAGGGTTTTGGGATTCTAGGGTTTATTGCTCCAATGGGCAAGCTTCTTGGGTTTTTATCATCACCAAATGGCATATCTTATCTCTGTTGGAGAGGATACACATCATATTCAGAGGAATTTGGATTTGGAGACTGTGTTATTTCCTCCTAGACGGAGGATACCAAGATTAGAGTTTGCTATAAAGTCAGTTTATTTCTGATTTTTTGAGCAAGACTTGATTCCATGGAATTCCTTGGGTCCCTAAGTATCTAGGAATGGAAGATTGTCCATCAGTTTGGTTCATGAGAGATTCAATTGGCCAATGGATTGCAAATAAGGAGAATTGGATAAAAGTCAACAGTGAGAGGGGAAGTCAACTGTGGAATTTTGAGGTTCTCTCCAAGGTTTTCAAGGTCTCACATCCTCATATGGTCTTCAAGAGTCAAGTTTCATACCATTTATCAAGAATCAAGGGTTGGTACAGAAGTTACTAAATATGGAAATGACCTATAATTTGAAAGTTTCCATTTTGGGCAAGTTCTCACACTACATTCAACTTGACTTTTCATCATTAAGGAAGCTTCAAATGAATTTTTATCAAACATGAAAGTTGAAGATCTTTTTCTCCCCTTTCCAACAAGTACTAGATGGTCCCCATATCATTTGTGGAACTCAAGTTATGATCAAAAGAAGGCAAAGGGGTTTTTAGGGTTTTCTCATGGTTCAAATTTCACAACTTTTGCATTTTGGGACATAGTGACCTATAATTGATTCCTTTGTCTCAAGCCACATTCTAACATCAAAGAAAAATCCATAAGGATCATTTTTGGCCTTTGAATCAAGTGGATCCATGGTTTATTCATCACTTATTTTCCATTATGCAAAATTGCAAGATCATTGAAAACTCATGAACCAAGACATCTCAAGGCCCAAATTCCATACAGGTGTGATTAGCAATTGTAATATAAGTGATCCATCATAGAATGCTTGGGTGTACATGCATGGAGGAGGGTGTATTTCACATTATGCAAATTTCCAAAATCACTCTAAACTCATTAAGTGAGGAATTAACAAGGCCCAAGTGATTATCAGTGGATTAACCCTAAGTATTTAACCTAACTCATGCACTGGTTGGAGAGGACACACGTGATTTTGAGGAGAACAAAACTTACAACCCTAATCCTTCATTGCTTCGAATCTCACAATCCACAAGGTTTTTTCCAAAACTTCTTTCACCATCTGAACCCTGGGGATCCATAGAGCACGAAGCAACCGTCGTTTGCAGCTACCAGCGAGGATACAGTTGGCATAATCTCAGGTTAGGGCATTTTTTCATGATCTTAAAACTCCTCTTTTTGATGCGCATAATGATGTGTGACATTCACTAATAATTCTGGTATAGTTTGTTTTGAGTTTGGACGCATGGTTTGTTTGTATGATGAGTTTGAAATTTTTGAGCACTAACTTGTTTCATTCGAATCTTGTTGTATGATGGTTGTTTGTGAAAAATAACGTGATATTATTGATCCTGGTGAAATTTTGGTCAAGAAGGTATACCCTTTTGCATTTTCTGGGAGGTTTTTTATTGCAGGTCACCGGAGATGACGACCGGAGCTAGGGCTCCGGCGTCTGGTTCTTTTTCCGGCCGGCTAGGGTTTCAGAGGTAAGGGACGAAATCATGATCGTCCATTTGTTTGATCGTGTGGTCCATACTTTGCCACATATTTTAATTTTTGTTTTTATTTTATGGTTCACATGTGTGTCATTCCACGCTAACTACCATGCACTTTAGATCTAAGCCACTTATCATGTTAAAATTTGATTAATCTGGAACGTTGGTTTGATCCACTGGCTTATTATATTGACAACACATTAATGATATCATGTGCCTTACCTCGAGCCATTTTTTTTATTTTATTTTTTTTTCTGAATACTTGCATGTGTGAATGTTCATCATTATTAAGATGCGCGTGTGGATCTATACCATTCATCATGATTACTTGTTTAATTGGTTGACTATCTGTGAAGCGTAGGATTGATCTTGTGGTCCTAATGGAGTCTGAGTGTTGACTGGGTTCACGTGTTCTTTTTTTTATTTTTCTGATGGATCTTAGTGTTTGGGCCTTCTGTTAGCACCCCCCCCCCCCCCCCCCCCCCTTTTTCAGCCCATGTTCATTTCTAACGTGCATTAGCTGCTATTTGCACCCCATGCTTATTTTAATTATTTCCTTTTTTCATTTAATTATTGTTTTGCATTTTAATTTTTAAAAATAGATACTTGCATTAAAAAGTTCCCAAAAAATTCATGAATCATATTTATAGTTTTATAAAATTTTCCCAAATTTTATTTTATTATTTTCTTTTAGTTTTAGTGACTGAATTAATTATTTAATGGATTTTCTTTTGAATTTATTCCATATATGCATACTCTAACTTGTTTATTTTATTTCTCATAGTCTATGAAACCTTTTGAGTCCATTCTTTTTGCATTGTTACAGCAACATATTGAAGTTCATTAAATCATTTTTCTCATATTTTTAAAGTCATTTCATATTGCATTTTAGTCCTTTTCTTTTGCATGTTAGTTCATAATTCTCATCTGATCTTTGCATGATTGTTTGAGTGATCTATCTTTTGAATTTTGGCATGAGCTGTTAACATGATGTTTGCCACTGGTTGAGGTGTGTTAGGTTTTAATTTGGTAATTTTAGAAGATGTTTTGCTAATTGTTTTATTGCTCTTTGCTTGAGGTCTTCCTTTATGCACATCTTTGATCATGTCTGAGTACTTGTTTGAGAAGGCACTTGTGCCATCATTTGGGTTTGCTTCTTTGACTTCATAATTCATGTTTAGGTCAACCATATTCTGTCTTGGTTGAGTTTCATTTGGTTTATAACCATTTCACTTTGGTTTGTGATTTGCTTGGGGTTTCATTTGTCTTATAGTTACTTATGTCTGTTTTGTACTAACCTTTTATGCAGAGGCTGAGGTAAGTTATTTGAGGGTGTGGATAGTTATCCATGCTCACTCTCATTCCTTCTTTCTCTCATCTTTTCTTTTCTTTAGGCTTAGGTTGTTGTCAAACCTCCCCTTATGGCCATTTTTGCATGATAACATTAGGATAGATTTTCCCCGTAGTGTTTTTCTTTTCTTTTGAGTCCCTCTTCTCATCTCATAACATCTCTAAGATACTTAATAAGGTCAAATTACCTTGCACACAAGCCTTAAACATAGGAAATGAAGATTGAGGGGTCCCCCTTCTCTCTTCTAGAGTGTTGAGCATACGTCCCATTGGGGGCGACCATGCGACGCATTCGTTCCCGTGTCATAGACTTCGGTTCAAGTTGAGTTATGAACTAACTCAAGTCACTTCTGTCCTAAAAAACACAAATAAACTTCAAACCTTTTTGTCCTTCGGGATCGTCAACCTAAAGGCTATTTTCAAAAAGGGCACGTTACTTTCCGTCAGAGTCGCAAACAGGCATCGACCCTAATTGCTGGACGCGAACTTAACGTCGCTCATAAAAAACACAAAAAGAACTTGGTCCGAACTACGTTGACTCTGAATTCCCCATTGCACAAAGGGGGTACGTAGGCCTAGGACGACGACGTCCTACCGAGTCTGTCTTAGTTTTTCCCTCCCCCGTTTTAGTACAGCCATAGATGTTAGGATAACTCATCCTTAGAAAAGACAATAAGAGTGGATCCCATCGAGTACGATGGACGCATGGGGTGCTAGTACCTTCCCCTCGCGTAACCGACTCCTGAACCCAGGCTATGGCTGCGATGACCATTCCTTTCCCTCTTCCTTGGGTTTATGCGGTGTTCCCTTTTCCTCTCTTGGGATAAATTTACACGGCTGACGACTCTGTTTTCTGCGCCACTTTCGCGTTTGTACCTGGATGAAAATCCTGGGAGCGACAGCTGGCGACTCTGCTGGGGACCTTGCTGTAGACCTATGTTGGCCCATCCCTAAGCGAGTCAATCCTAGCACTTGCTTGTCTTTGTTCTCTTTGGGTGTTTTGTTTTTGTTTTGCTTTACTTGTTGTATTTTATTTTTACCGCATTTTCTGCATTGCATATTATTATCATCTGCTTCACTGTTCTTCTGTTTGGTGGGTTGGGGTTTCCGAGAGATAAGCCCAATACCCAGGCTTGAGCGTACACGTAGGATTAGCGTGGCAAGTAGTGTGACTTGTGTGGCATTTGGCCATACGTAGTATACATGAAAACTCCACATCCAGACAAGGTTTTCTTTAGTAATGTTCTATCCTGCGCATTGGTGCAGATGATTGAATGTAACTTAGAGAACTGTCGACTCTGGCGGCCATTCCCGAGGACTCAGTAATGGCACTCCTCCCGAGACGTGATAATGGCAGACCAGAAATGGTAAACCCATTACACATGTTGATCCGATGACCCAATGCTGGGAACTTGCTATAGGGTTTCCTTTTGGAAAAGAATCAGTGGAAGCACTCCTCGTTTGGCGATAGTACTGTACCCCGAGGGATGAATGTACTATTGCTTCTCGACCTCAGTACCGAAACTGAGGACTTGCCATAGGATGTTTTCTTTTGAGGGGAATCAGTTGAGGCCTCCTCGATTGGTGATGATGCCAAACCAGAAATGGTGAACGTATCATCATTTTTCGATCTGAGAGCCCGTGATATTGAGGATCCTCAGCTTTCTAGTACCCACATGTGAGAGGGCGGGGTGTTTATAGGTTTGCAGGTAACCTTGACCTTCAACATACCCGATTTTCTGATCAGCGGATTTATCAGTGTGGTGCTATGGTTATCCTGGTATTCTGGGTAGTTGGGCAGACCTTTGAGATTATACAGTTGTTCAGTGCAGCAGTTGTCCAGTCTGTGTGGCATCCTTGATCCCATGTGTGCATTTGCATCATCATTTTGCATCCTAACATGTTTATTCATTTGCAGGGTTGCATCCTAACTTTGATTCTGGTTTTAAAGATATTAAGGATGAGTACTGAGAAGAGAAAGAACATCATAGTGTACAAGTTCCCATCACTTTTTCTGGATACTGTTCACAAGATTGTGTCGATGGCAGAACCTGGGGTACTGGCAGACGTTAGAGGAGAGTATGGAAGAATTCTGAATTTTGCTCGCAACATCACCGAATACGAGTATAGGGCTTTGCACACTCTGGTGCAATTCTATGACCCTCACCTGCGATGTTTTCTATTCACTGATTATATTTTGGCTCCGACATTGGAGTAGATTGCTCTCATTCTGGATATTTCTATTAAAGAAGAAGCTCCTTTCTATCCTTCTGAAGAACTTCCTGATTTGGGAAAGGTTTCTGAGGCTTTGCATTTGGATCCATCTTTGTTGAAAAATAACGTTGCTAGTAAGGGAGGGTGTAAAGGCTTTCATGTGAAATTTTTGATAGAACAGGCTGCTGTGTCTGTTAAAGCTAGATGTTGGTCAGTTTTCAATGCCATCTTGGCTATGTGTGTCTATGGGACTGTGTTGTTTCCAAATATGAAGGATTTTGTGGACATGCACGCTGTCCGGATATTTACCATGAAGAATCCGGTACCCACTTTCTTTGGAGATCTATATTATTCAGTGCATTATAAGAACGAGAAGAGGAGGGGAAGACCCCTTTATTTTTGTGCGCCAGTCTTCTACAAATGGTTTGCTGATCGTCTTCCCAAATCTAGGGCATTTGTAGATACTCAAGGAACTTTGGAGTGGTCCAAAAGATTGATGGGCTTGAGAGCAGATAATCTAATTTGGGTTAACCGTGACTTGTTGGGCCAAGATATCATGATTAGTTGTGGAGGTCTCCCAAATGTGCCTCTAATAGGAAGGAAAGGGGGAATTAACTACAACCCTATTCTTGCTATTAGGCAATTCGGGTATGCTTTGAAAGAGCCACCAAGAGACGAGGAGGTCCAAGAATCTTTATATCTGAGTGGGGAAATCAATCCAGAACTATTAAAAGAAGCTGCAAATACTTGGGGAGATCGTCATAAGAAAGGGAAGACTTATTTTGGGAAGAGCAACAACAGAACATTTCCTGCGTATAAAGATTGTATTCAGAAAAGGGTAGAGGAGGAGCTTTTGCCATTCTCCAAAGAACCACCATCTTACCCCTTGCTGATTGAGCCTCCTACCACAGTTGAGATAGAGAAGTTTAACAAGTTGTGGGCTGAAAAGGAAAAGCTGCGAGAAGAAAACAGTGAGCTACAAAGAGAGATTTACCAGTTGAAACATGAGCGGGGTGAAGCTGTTCATATCGCCAAGTTGAAGACAGAGCTTCTCGCTAAGGCAAAAAAGGAGCTAGCTGACAAGGTCACATCCAGACAAAGGATGAAGCAAGCTCTAGAGGGTATCAGTAAGGTTCTCGAGTCTAAGAATGAGGAATTGGACAAGGCTTTGTTGAAAATTCACAGGTTCAATGCTCACCGAGACACTGCAATGGCTGAGAATAAGCGAAAGGAAGACAATTATCTAGCTCAGATTGATCAATTGAAGTTGAAGCTCAAGAAGAAAGACGCTGAGATCCTATCAGGGGTATTCCAGAGACAAGCAGTCGAGGATCGACTCAATGAAGCCATAGCCTCCATAGAGGAACTAAAGATCCAAGCTGAAGTGAAGAGACCTAGAAATGAGGGTCCTAGCATGGATGGTGTTTTTGAAGAAGACGCTTGGGAGTTGCATTGCCGATACTTGGAAGGGATCATGCATAGGAGAGACGTTCTCATTCAAGAGCTAATTCAGAGGCCGAAGCATCCCGACACCAAAAAGTTGTTCAAGGAAATTCAAGACTGAAGCAAAGAGCGTGATGGATGGGGGGGATTGGCACTTGTGAACTTTGATGACATGCCGTAGTTTTCTATTTTCTTTCATTATTTGGACCACCGCCAGGCTTATTGGTTGGGATCCATGATTATTGTGTTCAGACTTGTTATCTTGGATTTGTGATTGTTGACATTTGGTTTTCCTCTGGTTTTCTTAATATATGAGCAGAAGTTCCGTTCTATCTTGTTGTTAAACTGGAATCAAGGGGTGGATCTCCTTGCGAATATTCAAACATGTTCATTTGGATTTGCATATTCATAATCATTTTGCATAATCATTTTGCATGACAGGTGTTTATCTCTGGTGTTCTTACTTTTTTCTCCCCCGCAGTACAGGATTGCAGATCATCACATTCACCGGTATTCTACCAGGCAAAATCAGAAGAGACTCATGGATCAGCTACAAAATGAGATGACTAAGATGCAGACTCGCATGAACCAATTCATGGATTTAATGCAAGGGGTTGCTCAAGGCCAAGAGCAGTTAAGGACTCTCGTTCAGCCACTGATTGCGAGAATTGATGAAGAGGGTGTCCTTCATGGAGGACTTCATACTGGTGTTACTGGTAATAATGTTCAGAATGGTCCTCCGGGCGGAGGTATTCCTGTTACTGGTGTTGTGATCCCTCCGGGCGGAGGAGAAAATGTTGTGGTTCCCACTGTAGTGGGGGGAGGTAACAGTGCCGGCGCAATTCATGGCCGTCAGTATGATGATCTTCAGGAAGATGCGTTCTCTGTGCCAGGTGGGGATGCTGGTCCCCAGATTGACAATGATCAGAGGTTCAGGTTGATTGAGGAACAACTGAGGGGTGTTGTAAATCAGGATTCTGTGGGTATGGATCTAGAGGATTTGGGGCTGGTTCCGGGCGTTGTTATCCCGTACAAGTTTCAGACTCCCACTTTCGAGAAGTACAATGGTATGACTTGCCCAAGGACTCACGTCAGGGCATACACAAGTAAAATGGTTGCGCATGCGAAGTATGAAAAATTGATGATGCATTGCTTCCAGGATAGCCTATCTGGGGCATCCCTGGAGTGGTATATGCAACTAGAAAGGAAAGATGTGCGTAGTTGGAGAGATCTGGCAGGGGCATTTATCAAACACTATCAATATAACACTGACATGGCTTCGAACAGAACACAGCTACAGAATTTGTCACAAAAGAACAATGAGAGTTTCAAGGAGTACGCCCAGAGGTGGCGTGAATTGGCAGCAAGGGTTCATCCTCCCATGTTGGAGCGAGAAATGATAACTATGTTTATGGCCACCTTGCAGGGTCATTACTATGAAAAGCTGGTACCGTGTATGACTGGAAAGTTTGCTGATTTGATCTTAGTAGGAGAGATGGTGGAAAGCGGAATTAAGGCGGGAAAAATATCAGGCGGTGATGGGTCCTCATCTGGAGGAAGTAAGAAGCCTTATGCCAGTGGTTACAAGAAGAGGGAGGGAGATACAAACTCTGTGTCATCATATCGTGGTAGAGAAGGACCTCGTCAGAACTTCAATCAGCAGGTGGCTTCTGTAACCATCCCAGCAGCACCTTAGCAGCCAGCAGTGTCTCAACAACAAAATCAGGCTCCTCGCCGATCGCAACCTCTGACTAGGCGGGTTAGGTATTTTGACACTCCACCTCTTCCCTACTCTCAATTATTTCAGCACTTGTTAAAGCTACAGTTAATTCAGAAGAGAACATTGGCTCCACCTACTGGTAATCCACCTCCCGACTATGACGCCAACGCCCACTGTGAGTTTCATTCTGGGGCACCCGGACATTATATTGAGAACTGTAAAGCTTTTAAGCATCAGGTTCAAGATTTGGTGGATTCCAAAGCCATCAATTTCTCTAATGTTCTAAATGTGAATCAGAACCCGATGCCGAATCACGGTGGGCCAAGGGTTAATGCTATTATTAAAGACTGTGAAGACTTGAGTTTGATTTCAGATGTGAACGAGGTTCAAACTCCTTTGCGTGTGGTGAAGGAGAGACTGTTGAAGGGAGGGGTATTTCCTGGTTGTGATAAAGGTTGTGCAGGGTGTGTGGCGCAACCAGACGGTTGTGATTTATTGAAAGCGTGTATTCAGAGAATGATCAGTGAAGGGATATTACAGTTTGACAGGGGTTGTAAGCAGAGTAAAGTTACTGACAGAAAGATTGATGTTGCCACAATAACGATTCCATTCAAGACAATAAATATATCAGCGTCGGCGAGACCAGCGCCGGTCATTATCACTGTTCCTGGGCCAGTCCCGTATGAGAGTACCAAGGCCATCCCGTGGAACTATGGGGCTGAGGTATTTGTTGATGGTAAGAAGCAGGAATTGGTAAAGATATCAGCTGTGAGTACAGGGGTTGAGAATCTTGTTGAAGCGGGGGCTATCACTAGGAGTGGTAGAGTCTTTATTCCGTCTGAGGATCAAGTTGGAGTTCAAAACAAGACAAAGGTAAACAGATGATGGATGAGTCTGTACAGAGGCAGGAAGTAAATAATTCTATGACAAAGCCAGTTGGGGATACTTTCTCAGAAGATGTAGAGGAGTTTATAAGATTGATCAGGAAAAGCGATTACAAGATTGTTGATCAACTTCACCAAACTCCATCGAAGATTTCCATTCTATCCTTACTGTTGTGCTCTGAGGCACACCGAAATGCATTGCTGAAGGTTTTGAACATGGCATATGTACCGCAGGAAATATCTGTCAATCAATTAGAAGGGGTTGTGGCTCATGTGAATGCTGGTAATGGTTTGGGTTTCACCGATTTAGATCTGACTCCGGCTGGGAGGAATCACAACAACGCTCTGCATATTTTAGTGGAATGTCGTGGTTCCTTAATGTCGCATGTGTTAGTTGATACTGGGTCATCTTTGAATGTGTTACTGAAGAAGGCTTTGATGAAATTGGATACTCGTGGGTTGATTTGTACACCAAGTGACTTGGTGGTACTGCTTTTGATGGCTCCAAGAGGTCAGTTTTTGGAGAGTTAGTTTTGTCGATCAAGGTGGATCCTGATATTTTCAACACCACCTTTTACATAATGGATATTCAGCCTGCCTATAGTTGTTTGTTGGGTCGCCCTTGGATCCATGGTGCTGGGGCAGTAACATCTACGCTGCACCAGAAGTTGAAGTATATGGTGGATGGCCACATTGTGACTGTTTGTGGTGAGGAAGAAATTATGGTGAGTCACCTATCAACCTTCAAGTATGTAGAGGTAGATGGTGAAGTACAGGAAACTTTGTTCCAAGCCTTTGAAGCTGTGAAAATTCCCGAAGAACCCCCAAAGGCAGTCAGTCAGCCTGAGGTGGTTGCCCAACCTGAAGTCGTCAGACAACCAGAGGTCCCAATGTCCTCTTTCAAAGAGGCGCGCGCTATAGTTGAAGCTGGTGGTTCTCAGAAGTGGGGCAGTGTGATTGATGTTCAAACAAAGCAGGATACCCATAGACTAGGGTACAAGCCACCCCGACGAGCTCAAGAGCCTCCCAAGTATGCTGGTCCGATTCGGTTCACAAGTGCTGGGGTTTTCTTTAATCAGGTTAATGCTATTGAGGATGAAGGAGATAATGACTGTGACATGGATGAATGGATCCGTCCCTGCACCCCTGGTCAAAGTTTAGGCAACTGGTCTTCCGAGAAAGTTATCCAAGTGACGCGCCCGGAGTAATTTACTTTTGTTTTCTGTTATGTTAAATCCTACGTTCTGCCCAAGACATAGTGATATTTATTTGTAGGGCTTGGATGTTTTATTTGCTATTTTTATCATCAATAAAGGACGTTTTTTCATTCAAATATTTTGATCCCTGTTTTTCTGTTTTTACTTTTTACATTAACCCACATCAAAATGGCAATGTATTTTCTTGTTTGTTGCACTCATAATAAACATAAAACATCCATCATGCAGGTTCCTTTGTTCAGATTCCACCCCTCATGACTTAGCTATGGCTCGATATGACTTCGATAATCCCATCTATCAGGCCGAAGAAGAGACTGACGAAGACTGTGACTTACCAGAAGAATTAGCCAGACTACTGAAACAGGAGGAAAAAGTTATTCTACCTTATCAGGAGGAAGTTGAGACTGTTAATCTGGGAACCGAGGATGTTAAACGAGAAGTAAGGGTTGGGACTGCCTTGGAAGACACTGTTAAAGGAAGATTGGTTGAGTTGCTTCGAGAGTATGTAGATATCTTCGCCTGGTCCTACCAAGACATGCCCGGGCTTGACACTGACATTGTTGCACACCGTTTGCCACTTAAAGAGGGTTGTACTCTAGTCAAGCAGAAACTGAGAAGGACGAAACCAGATATGGCTGTCAAGATCAAGGAAGAGGTTCAGAAACAGTTGGACGCCGGATTTCTTGCTGTGACAAATTATCCTCCGTGGGTTGCTAATATCGTACCTGTACCTAAGAAGGATGGGAAGGTCAGGATGTGTGTCGATTACCGAGATTTGAATAGGGCGAGCCCGAAGGATGATTTCCCGCTCCCCCACATTGACGTGTTAGTAGACAATACTGCTCAATATTCTGTATTTTCCTTCATGGATGGCTTCTCTGGGTATAACCAAATCAAAATGGCCCCAGAAGACATGGAGAAAACTACGTTCATAACACCGTGGGGAACATTTTGCTACAAGGTAATGCCCTTTGGATTGAAGAATGCTGAGGCAACCTATCAGCGGGCAATGGTGACTCTCTTTCATGATATGATTCACAAGGAGATTGAAGTCTATGTTGATGACATGATTGCGAAGTCACAGACAAAGGAAGAACACTTGGTAAACCTCCAGAAGCTGTTTGAAAGGTTGAGGAAGTTCAGATTGAGATTGAACCCGAACAAGTGCACTTTCGGTGTGAGGTCTGGTAAATTGCTGGGATTCATTATTAGTGAAAGAGGTATCGAGGTTGATCCTGCCAAGATAAGAGCCATACAAGAGATGCCTGAGCCAAGGACGGAGAAAGAGGTTCGTGGGTTCTTGGGGAGGTTGAATTACATTGCTAGGTTCATCTCTCATCTGACAGCCACGTGTGAACCAATTTTCAAGTTGTTAAGAAAGGATCAAGAGGTCAGGTGGAATGAAAATTGTCGAGAGGCGTTTGAAAAGATAAAGAAGTATTTGCAAGAACTTCCAGTCCTTATGCCACCGGTGCCCGGGAGACCATTAATTATATATCTTATGGTTCTTGAGAATTCGATGGGTTGTGTGCTCGGTCAACATGACGAGACAGGTAGGAAAGAGCACGCCATTTACTACCTGAGTAAGAAGTTCACTGATTGTGAATCAAGATACTCTATGCTGGAAAAGACATGTTGTGCACTCGCTTGGGCAGCCAAGCGTCTGAGGCAGTATATGTTAAACCACACAACCTTGTTGATTTCGAAGATGAATCCGATTAAGTACGTGTTTGAGAAGCAAGCACTTTCTGGAAGGATAGCTCGTTGGCAGATGGTTTTGACAGAATACGATATTCAGTATGTTTCTCAGAAGGCCATTAAGGGAAGTGTTCTGTCAGAATATCTTGTTGAACAGCCGGTCGAGGATTACCAGCCAATGAAGTTCGAGTTCCCAGACGAGCATGTTATGTTTCTGAAAATGAAAGATTGTGAAGAACTCTGCCTGATGAAGGACCTGAGATTGGGTCTCAATGGAAGATGATTTTTGATGGGGCTGTCAACTCATATGGTAATGGAATTGGGGCAATCATTACAACCCCAAAGGGTTCTCATATACCTTTCACTGCCCGGTTAACATTCGTGTGTACCAACAACGAGGCGGAGTATGAAGCATGTATCATGGGGTTAGAAGAAGCAATTGATTTGAGAATCAAGAACCTCGATGTCTATGGTGATTTCGCGTTGGTAGTTAATCAGATTATAGGAGAATGGGAGACTCGTCAGGCGAATTTGGTGCCTTATAACAACTATGCCAGAAGGTTGTTACCTTTCTTTGACAGAGTGGATTTTCATCACGTGCCCCGAGCTGAGAATCAGATGGCTGATACGTTGGCGACATTGGCATCCATGTATAAGGTGAACCGTTGGAATGAAACTCCTTTGATTAGAATCATGCGTCTGGATAGACCAGCTTTTGTGTTTGCAATTGGAGATGTGTCAGATGGCAAACCATGGTATCATGATATTAAGGTTTTTCTGAAGAGACAGGAGTATCCAGAGGGTGCCTCCACCAAGGATAAGAAGACTCTGAGAAGGTTGGCAGGGAACTTCTTTTTGAACAAGGATGATGTGTTATATAAGAGGAACTTTGATATGGTCTTGTCACGTTGTGTTGATGAACACGAGGCAGGCTTATTGATGGAGGAAGTTCACGAGGGTTCTTTCGGTACTCATTCCAGTGGACACACCATGGCTAAAAAGTTGTTGAGGGCAGGATATTATTGGATGACTATGGAGTCTGATTGTTTCAAGTACGCCCGAAAGTGCCATAAATGCCAGATTTATGCAGATAAGATGCATGTACCGCCTACGCCTCTAAACGTGTTATCATCGCCTTGGCCTTTTATAATGTGGGGCATAGATATGATTGGAAATATTGAGCCCACTGCTTCCAACGGGCATCATTTCATTTTAGTTGCCATTGACTATTTCACAAAGTGGGTGGAGGCAGCCTCGTACGCCAACGTCACCAAGCAAGTGGTAGCCCGGTTTATAAAGAAGGACATCATCTGTCGTTATGGGGTCCCGGAGAGAATCATTATTGATAATGGCTTGGATTTGAACAATAAGATGATGAAGGGATTATGTCAGAGTTTCAAGATCGAGCATCACAATTCTTCTCCATATCGTCCGAAGATGAATGGTGCTGTTGAGGCGGCGAATAAGAATATCAAGAAGATTGTGCAGAAGATGGTGGTAACATATAAGGACTGGCATGAGATGCTACCTTATGCCCTACATGGTTACCGTACTTCGGTGCGTACGTCAACTGGGGCAACCCCTTTCTCATTGGTATATGGTATGGAAGCAGTTTTACCCTTAGAGGTCGAGATTCCGTCTTTGAGAATTCTGGCAGATGTGAAGCTTGATGAAGCCGAATGGGTGCGTTCCAGATTAGATCAGTTGAACCTTATTGAAGAAAAGAGATTGGCAGCCATCACACATGGTCGGTTGTATCAGAGCAGGATGAAGCATGCCTTTGACCAGAAAGTGCGTCCTAGAAGTTTTCAGACAGGTGAATTGGTTTTGAAAAGGATCCTTCCTCCTCAGACAGATCACAGGGGCAAATGGACTCCAAACTACGAAGGGCCATATGTGGTAAGAAAGGTTTTCTCTGGTGGAGCCTTACTACTTTCAACTATGGATGGCAAAGATTTTACATCCCATGTGAACGCAGACGTAGTCAAAAATTACTTCGCATAAAAGAGACCCGCTGGACATAAAAAGAAAGTCCAGGTAAAAAAGGGGCATCCCGGCGAACCATAAAAAGGAAAAGGTTCGGGCAAAAATTATGGATAAAATGTAAAAAGAAACGTGTAAACCCGCAAAGTTGAAAACCGGAAAAGGCAACTCTGGCAAAAATGGGTATCCCGATGGATTGAAAACCCAAAAAGGGCGATCCAGGCAAAAGTTAGGGATTTATAAGCCAAAGGCTACGGTATGCGTTCGATCTGTGAGCACTTTCAATGCCTGGAAATTCTGAAAGAAAGGAATCAATACAGTTAGCCTCTCCAAAGGTCAATATATTTGTGGATAAGCAAGATATATGGGTCATAGTTGAGTCGAATCATGGTGGATATATGTTCCCACATTGCCGACATATGTATTTTCCTTCTGCTTTTGCGCAATTACCTCTTTTTAGGAATTGCTTCCAATTGTAAATGCCTATTTAAAGGCCACTTTCCTCAATAAAATTTTCATTTCACTCAGAGAGCTTTCCATTGTTTGTTTTACTTTTACTGTTTTGTTTGCAAAAACGTCCGATATTTTTGATAAACATTGCATATAAAACTTCGAGCTTTGCTGAGCATAACGAAAAGCAGTAGAAATTACTTAGGCATTAATGGTGATAGTCATGTTGTGGCATATTCTATTTGTTGTTATTTGACTTGCAGGGCAACAGGATTGTACTCCCCAGTAGGGTGACTCTCCCCAGCATTGAGATTGCACCTTTCCTCAGCAGAGCAGACTTTCCCCAGCAGGAGACTTGGGAAGTATTTTCTCTGGATCAAGACGTTATTTCCCCACAGAATCAGGGTTTTCACTTCCCCCATCCAGCCAGGAAGCGTGCTTTCGCCGACAATGTCATATTCTAATCCCCAGCAAGGTGAGAGTAAAGTCATTTTCCCCATCAACAGGCTAGGTTTAGCAGTATCCCCAAGCAGGATGGTATATTAGACTGTTTTCCCCAGCAGGTCCTAAGCCCATCTGTTATTGGCAATCCTCAGTAACAGACTTCCAGTTACGTTATCGGCATTCATTCTCAACTCCCCCAGCAGAGGAGGAATCTCAGGTTCGATGTCACCTTCAGTAAAGGACATGTGTAACCCCCAGTAGTGTGGATGTACTTTTGGATTTCATCCCCGACAGAAGTTGTGGATCTAAAGAGTCGGTCAGTGTGATCCTTCTCAGCAGAGTTCCTGGATTCAGAGGACAATTTATTTTTGTCATCCCCAGCTGAATTGGTCTTTTCTCTCCAGCATTTATTTTGCTGGAGGGACCCTTTTTGCATATCATAAGCATTTGCATTGCATCCTCAAAAGCGTAGCATTTCCACTTCGTGTGGAGCATTACGGCAAAATTCAAACATAGGCATCCGAAGCATAAGCCAGGTTTGAGTCTTCCTTCGTCGGGAGAAAAGTAGATTTCGGAGAATATCATTTAACTTTACTCCGCAGGTGTTGGGTTTAGTCATTCAAAGCAATATTTGGCATTCCCTTGCAGAGTTGTTTGCCAAGAGCGTTAATCCATGATTTCATTTTTACCCCTTCGTCCAGGTGATCCTTTAGTTTATTCCCTCGATGGTTTTTACCGTCAGACACCCGTCTGTGTCCTTTCAACACCCGTCCATGTTTGAACCTTTGTTTCAATGCCCGTCCGTATTGACTTTTGACGCTCGTCCGTGTCCTTTCAGCACCCGTCCGTGTTTGAACCTTTGATTTCGATACCCGTCCGTATTGACTTTTGACGCTCGTCCGTGTCCTTTCAGCACCCGTCCGTGTTTGAAACTTTGTTTCGATACCCGTCCGTATTGACTTTTGACGCTCGTCCGTGTCCTTTCAGCACCCATCCGTGTTTGAACCTTTGTTTCAATGCCCGTCCGTATTGACTTTTAACGCTCGCCCGTGTCCTTTCAGCACCCGTCCGTGTTTGAACCTTTGATTTCGATACCCGTCCGTATTGACCTTTGGATGACACCCGTCCGTGTTGCCTTGCATTCCCCAGCAAGATCAATCCCCAGTAAATTGAATCCTTTTACACCCGCCCGTGTATCTTTTCAGTACCCGTCCGTATTGAACCCTTTTATACCCGTCCGTATCCGATATCTTTGACACCCGTCCGTGTTTATCCCCAGCGTAGTTAACACTCGTTTGTGTTTATTTCATGACATTCCATTACATCGTATGTATTGGTTTCCAATGCTCGTACGTGTTGTGACAAGTGCAGCATTTATTGCTTGTTCCCCAGGGGAGTCGTCCCTCCTTTGAGGATTACAAATTTCAGGTTTCTTTTGGTATTCAATCCCCGTGAATCCTTTGAACGCACGATAACCGTTGCTATCATACCTTCAGGACCAAGTTGATTGAATAGGGGCAGCTGTAGCACCCCAAAATTTGCCCTCCTTACTTTAGTATTAACTGGCTTATGTTTCATTTCATTTTTGCATTATCATGTGTGCATATCATTGGTTCTTAGCATGGGTTTAAGGTGCCTGAGGCAATTCAAGAGGAGAAGATGTTCTTCAAAGGGTCAAGCAAGAGTCCTTATATTGTCCAAGAGATCTTAAGTGGCTCACTCTCTCCTAAGCAGTGCAGAAATTAGGGTTTTGGGATTCTAGGGTTTATTGCTCAAATGGGCAAGCTTCTTGGGTTTTTATCATCACCAAATGGCATATCTTATCTCTGTTGGAGAGGATACACATCATATTCAGAGGAATTTGGATTTGGAGACTGTGCTATTTCCTCTTAGACGGAGGATACCAAGATTAGGGTTTGCTATAAAGTCAGTTTATTTCTGATTTTTTGAGCAAGACTTGATTCCATGGAATTCCTTGGGTCCCTAAGTATCTAGGAATGGAAGATTGTCCATCAGTTTGGTTCATGAGAGATTCAATTGGCCAATGGATTGCAAATCAGGAGAATTGGATAAAAGTCAACAGTGAGAGGGGAAGTCAACTGTGGAATTTTGAGGTTCTCTCCAAGGTTTTCAAGGTCTCACATCCTCATATGATCTTCAAGAGTCAAGTTTCATACCATTTATCAAGAATCAAGGGTTGGTACAAAAGTTACTAAATATGGAAATGACCTATATTTTGAAAGTTTCCATTTTGGGCAAGTTCTCACACTACATTCAACTTGACTTTTCATCATCAAGGAAGTTTCAAATGAATTTTTCTCAAACATGAAAGTTGAATATCTTTTTCTCCCCTTTCCAACAAGTACTAGATGGTCCCCATATCATTTGTGGAACTCAGGTTATGATCAAAAGAAGGCAAGGGAGTTTTTAGGGTTTTCTCATGGTTCCAATTTCACAACTTTTGCATTTTGGGACATAGTGACCTATAATTGATTCCTTTGTCTCAAGCCACATTCTAACATCAAAGAAAAATCCATAAGGATCATTTTTGGCCTTTGAATCAAGTGGATCCATGGTTTATTCATCACATATTTTCCATTATGCAAAATTGCAAGATCATTGAAAACTCATGAACCAAGACATCTCAAGGCCCAAATTCCATACAGGTGTGATTAGCAATTGTAATATAAGTGATCCATCATAGAATGCTTGGGTGTACATGCATGGAGGAGGGTGTATTTCACATTATACAAATTTCCAAAATCACTTTAAACTCATTAAGTGAGGAATTAACAAGGCCCAAGTGATTATCAGTGGATTAACCCTAAGTATTTAAGCTAACTCATGCACTGGTTGGAGAGGACACATGATTTTGAGGAGAACAAAACTTACAACCCTAATCCTTCATTGCTTCGAATCTCACAATCAACAAGGTTTTTTCCAAAACTTTTTTCACCATCTGAACCCTGGGGATCCATAGAGCACGAAGCAACCATCGTTTGCAGCTAACAGCGAGGATACAGTTGGCATAATCTCAGGTTAGGGCATTTTTTCATGGTCTTAAAACTCCTCTTTTTGATGCGCATAATGATGTGTGACATTCACTGATAATTCTGGTATAGTTTGTTGTGAGTTTGGACGCATGGTTTGTTTGTATGATGAGTTTGAAATTTTTGAGCACTAACTTGTTTCATTCGAATCTTGTTGTATGATTGTTGTTTGTGAAAAATAACATGATATTATTGATCTTGGTGAAATTCTGGTCAAGAAGGTATACCCTTTTGCATTTTCTGGGAGGTTTTTTATTGCAGGTCACCGGAGATGACGACCGGAGCTAGGGCTCCGGCGTCTGGTTCTTTTTCCGACCGGCTAGGGTTTCAGAGGTAAGGGACGAAATCATGATCGTCCATTTGTTTGATCGCGTGGTCCATACTTTGCCACATCTTTTAATTTTTGTTTTTATTTTATGGTTCACATGTGTGTCATTCCACGCTAACTACCATGCACTTTAGATCTAAGCCACTTATCATGTTAAAATTTGATTAATCTGGAACGTTGGTTTGATCCACTGGCTATTATATTGACAACACATTAATGATATCATGTGCCTTACCTCGTGCCATTTATTTTATTTTATTTTATTTCTGAATACTTGCGTGTGTGAATGTGCATCATTATTAAGATGGGCGTGTGGATCTATACCATTCATCATGATTACTTGTTTAATTGGTTGACTATCTGTGAAACGTAGGATTGATCTTGTGGTCCTAATGGAGTCTGAGTGTTGACTGGGTTCACGTGTTCTTTTTTAATTTTTCTGATGGATCTTAGTGTCTGGGCCTTCTGTTCGCACCCCCCTTTCAGCCCATGTTCATTTCTAACGTGCATTAGCTGCTGTTTGCACCCCATGCTTATTTTAATTATTTCCTTTTTTCATTTAATTATTGTTTTGCATTTTAATTTTTAAAAATAGATACTTGCATTAAAAAATTCCCAAAAAATTCATGAATCATATTTATAGTTTTATAAAATTTTCCCAAATTTTATTTTATTATTTTATTTTATTTTTAGTGACTGAATTAATTATTTGATGGATTTTCTTTTGAATTTATTCCATATATGCATACTCTAACTTGTTTATTTTATTTCTCATAGTCTATGAAACCTTTTGAGTCCATTCTTATTGCATTGTTACATCAACATATTGAAGTTCATTAAATAATTTTTCTCATATTTTTTAAATCATTTCATATTGCATTTTAGTCCTTTTCTTTTGCATGTTAGTTCATAATTCTCATCTGATCTTTGCTTGATTGTTTGAGTGACCTATCTTTTGAATTTTGGTATGAGCTGTTAACATGATGTTTTCCACTAGTTAAGGTGTGTTAGGTTTTAATTTGGTAATTTTAGAAGATGTTTTGCTAATTGTTTGATTGCTCTTTGCTTGAGGTCTTCCTTTATGCACATCTTTGATCATGTCTGAGTACTTGTTTGAGAAGGCACTTGTGCCATCATTTGGGTTTGCTTCTTTGACTTCATAATTCATGTTTAGGTCAACCACATTCTGTCTTGGTTGAGTTTCATTTGGGTTATAACCATTTCACTTTGGTTTGTGATTTGCTTGGGGTTTCATTTGTCTTATAGTTACTTATGTTTGTTTTGTACTAACCTTTTATGCAGAGGTTGAGGTAAGTTATTTGAGGGTGTGGATAGTTATCCATGCTCACTCTCATTCCTTCTTTCTCTCATCTTTTCTTTTCTTTAGGCTTAGGTTGTTGTCAAACCTCCCCTTAGGGCCATCTTTGCATGATAACATTAGGATAGATTTTCCCCGTAGTGTTTTTCTTTTCTTTTGAGTCCCTCTTCTCATCTCATAACATCTCTAAGATACTTAATAAGGTTAACTTGCCTTGCACACAAGCCTTAAACATAGGAAATGAAGAATGAGGGGTCCCCATTCTCTCTTCTAGAGTGTTGAGCATATGTCCCATTGGGGGCGACCATGCGACGCATTCGTTCCCGTGTCATAGACTTCGGTTCAAGTTGAGTTATGAACTAACTCAAGTCACTTCTGTCCTAAAAAACACAAACAAACTTCAAACCTTTTTGTCCTTCGGGATCGTCAACCTAAAGGCTATTTTCAAAAAGGGCACGTAACTTTCCGTCTGAATCGCAAACAGGCATCGACCCTAACTGCCGGACGTGAACTTAACGTCGCTCATAAAAAACACAAAAAGAACTTGGTCCGAACTACGTTGATTCTGAATTCCCCATTGCACAAAGGGGGTACGTAGGCCTAGGAGGACGACATCCTACCGAGTCTGTCTTAGTTTTTCCCTCCCCCATTTTAGTACAGCCATAGATGTTAGGATAACTCACCCTTAGAATAGATAATAAGCGTGGATCCCATCGAGTACGATGGACGCGTGGGGTGCTAATACCTTCCCCTCGCGTAACCGACTCCTGAACCCAGGCTATGGTTGCGATGACCATTCCTTTCCCTCTTCCTCGGGTTTATGCGGTGTTCCCTTTCCCTCTCTTGGGATAAATTTACACGGCTTTCGACTCTGTTTTCCGCGCCACTTTCGCGTTTGTACCTGGATGAAAATCCTGGAAGCGACACCATCCTAGTTAGCTATCATGATTACCTTTCAACGGCTCTTTCCACAAGGCTATATAAAGAAGCAAAGACCTGAAGAAAGATACACATGCGAACGTTCCTGCTCAAATAATTTCTAACTAAAATCTTTCTTAAGTCATTCTGGTCGAAACTTGTTTACATATTCAGCTTGTATTAGAAGCACACTTCTTGTAAAGGAAACTTATTTTTAAACTTAGGTTTGTATTCCTTGAGAAAGACCTGTAGGGTTGTATTTCTTGAGAAGTCTAAGACGTGTTGTCTTAGAGGGTGTTCCTTGAGAAAGACTGGTGCGGTTGTATTTCTTGAGAAGTCTAGAACTTGAGAAGTTTAAGAGGTTGTTGTTAGTCACCAGCATTTTGGCTAGTGCATTGTATTGATCTGATTGATTAGTGGATTAAGACCTCGATTGAGAGAGGAAAAATCACCTTGGCGGGTGGACTAGACTAACTTGAGTGTTTCTCAAGTGAACTAGTATAAACATAACGTGTTATCCCTTTTAGATTCAACAAAGGTTATTTTACTAAACAAAAGAGTCTGTGTTTAAGAGTAATCTTAAATAAACAATTTTATTTTGAAAAACCAATTCAAACCCCCCTTTCTTGTGTTTTTCACACCTTCACGTTATACTCTCCCCTAGGGGCTTATTAGATATACTTCCCTTCTTCCGTGAAGAAGGAGACTAAGCAGGCTGCACCATGGCAGAACAAGAAAAGTGGATGAACATCTTCACATCCCATTTGACTTTGAATATTTAACCTATCAACCATCCCTGATTCAAGAATGAAAGAAAGTAAGTAAAAAAAGAAAATGGAAAATCAAGGTCATCAATTTTACCACATCGCTAGAAATACACCATATTTAGTTAGAGTTTTGTTCCTCATTGCAGAAAGCAGCAACAAAGTATCAATAAGGCACGAGGGAACACGCCTAACCAAAGAACTAGAATAACTTTTAATCTTCTAGTACAAAACCAAATTTGGATCCTTTAACTTCTTGAGACAAAAGCTTAACTTCTGTGAAAGTGTAGTGAATTGAGTATTCACCTAACAATGAAGAAGATGCAGTTGACAATGATTACATATAACATATATAGACATGTGTGTAGTATGGATAAATGATAAAGAACTACAAAACAATAATAAAAGTCGCCAACAAGCAAAGGAAAAGGCTTAAGAAGGGGGAAATATGGCGTAAAAGTGATCAAATCATGTTTAATTCCCACATGATTTGAAAAATATCACAAAGTACTGCGTCCCATAGACTTATCTCAAGATATGTACACAAATATTGGAAAGACCGAATATAGCTCCAAGAAAGAGGGAAACTCATGGAAAGGGCCAATATCAGGCTCGACAAAAAGTGGTGTTCCAATAAGGAAAAAATAAGACGGAACCCATAATCCTTGAAAGTTATGTCATACATGGAAAAACAACATTAGAAAAACCTTTCAGATATTCAATCATTCAGACTGTGAAGTACCATTTCCCACTCCTCTGATTCTCTAAATGAGGTCAGAGAGTCAAAATGGTGCAAACCATGAGGACTTAAATAAGTAGACTGACACCCTATATACATTTTATTTATGCTATCTCCCAAATGATCCATCTCTTTCGAAGGATGAAATCCCCATAAGAAAACTGCAAAGAATCACCCATGATAATCTGTTAAAAAAAGATTATACCAATCAACGTTTTCGCAGAAATTCATGCGCAGAGTGTTTCTTACAATAATTAAACCTATTATATAGGAAAAAGTACCTCGTTCTTATAGACACTAGGGAAATGATTGAAGCATGTCATAGTTAATGACAAAAGAAGATAAATAACCCTTAGCAAGGGAACTCCGACAAAATCAAGGAAGGAGTTTGACTATCTTGGTCGATATGTGAAATCAGAATGTTACATGGAAAAAAGAAGTTTGATTCACATTACACTTTGGGATGGGAAAAGGTGATAAGGGACCAATAGAAACTAAAAAACCCCTAAATCTAAAAAACGTAGGCATGAACGATTTAAAATCGCAAGCCTCGCCTCAGCTACGCCAAAGTAGGCTTGGGGGAAAGTATCTATATTGATTACCGAGGTGAAGGTTCTAAGACCCATGGAGCAGGCATAAACCCGCCCCCATAAAACACCTAATCAATGCAGAAAACCAAAGTAGGGTCTTCATATAACAAAATGAATCATATACTAACATCTTTATGATCAGATGACTATGATTAAAGCTAAGGCTTATGGGTCTTTCGAAACCCAAATAAGCCTTTATGTAAAAGGCCACAAATGTAAAACCAAGGTACACAAAACATTCATTTAAGATTTATGCCGCTCATTTCCAACATTCACTAACTTAAACGTCAGAGTACTTATTCCTATCATGTCCACCAAATCAATGATCAAGACGTGAAATATTCTCAGACATGGTATGACCAGAATCTGACTATACTCTTTTTTAGAAGGAATCTTATATATGTGAAAATAAAGATCCCTACCTAAAACATTTTATTGCTTACCGTGATATTGTCTTTTTCCTTTAAGATTTTTGATACTTTACAATATCCAGATTTATAAAGTGAAAAGAAAAAGAAAAAAAAAAACATAAAATTTAAATCTAGTAGATGAATATAAGAATTTTCCTTTTAATTATATAATGATTTAAATAATTGTTAAATAATTGAAGGTTGCGTATATATTCTTTTTTTAGTACAAATTTTATTATATTTATAAGTAGTTTCATTTCAATAAATAAGTTTTCAATACAAAAATTCAAATAAAAATATAACAATTTTATGAATTTATAATAGAAAAATAATCACTACTGTCTCGTTGAAAGTGTAAAACGACATATATATGACAGTTGCAACTTATAATATGGGAATGAGAGACAAGTTATAATTTGGCTTTAAAGAAACCCTAAAGAGTGCATTCATAGACACACTATTAAAAACACATTGTAAAAGTAATATCTATCATTCAGCTAGCTTCACCATCGCAACAACAAGTATTTTCATGACATTTTCCATGTAATCCATATCCAAAGTTTGAACATAAGGAGAAACACTTGTGTTTGTCATCAGGACAGCCCCACCAATCAGTGCAAAACACTTCATCATTCTTGTTAGTTCCTCCTTTTAATCAAGATGAAAAATATTTTGTATTTCAAACACCATTTCACATACTATATGATTCAATATAAAGAGTAATTTAAAGTTATGAAGTTGATTACCTGAACTTGAAACTACAATCGAGGCAATGCATATAATTGCAAAGGTGAAATAGAGACTTTTGATGTTGGTGGCCATACTACTTCAAAAAGTTGATGAGCAAGTCCTTTTAATGTGCTATTGAAGATGGCTAGAGAAGTTTAATGAATGAGAAACAAATGAAGAGCCATTTAAGAAAATATGTTATGTAAATTCTGTCCAAGCAAAAAGAAATACATTAAATTAAATAAATTGATAATAAGGCTGGATATATACTTATACATTTATCATTTTTAGACTTATGTAAGTTATTAAAATATATGTCTCATTAAGTTAAACCAATGGGTAATTATGCTGAAATATCTAATTGTAGGATGTAGGATGCAAATTCGAATCCGCAAGACTTCAATTATTCATTTTTAAGAGGTGGATTTCTAACCATTAAATTAATTAATGAAAAAAAAAGCCACCTCACAATCATAACAACCTCTCTTTTAAATAAAAAATGATTTTTTTTTCATGTACCTCAAATTCTTTATAAAAAAAATTAAAGAGTTAAATACACAACACCCCCTTGCAAAGTTAGCGAGATTCGGTTTTGTCCTTTGTAAAAAAAAAAATTTTTAACCCCCCTCGTAATACCCAGATTCCGTCACTTAGGCTCCCGATTGCCACATTTCACCCAAGACTCCCTCAACTTGCCAGTGTGGAACCTAGTCAGCATGACACAATGGCATTATTCTTTTTTTTTTTCTACAGATTTCGTTTGTCACCATGACATTTCTTCCCAATCTCAATTTATTAGGGTTCCATTTCTTCCCCTTTCTTCATCTGTTCCATCTGCTAGGGTTTCTAACAGGCCAATACATTTTTCACATTTCTTCATCTTTTCCGTCTGCTAGTTCATCATCTTTTCTTCATTTTTCACATTTCTTCACCGTGGTTTGAATCATGGGGAGAAGCAAAACATCATCTATTGGCATCTCAAATGGACTGAGCTTGCCAAGATGTGGATGTAATCAACCCATGAAGACGTGGGTATCAAACACCATTGATAACCCAAATAGAAAATTATAGAAATATAAAAATTCAGTGGTAAGTGTATTTTTCATGTTTCTCTTTGTATTTCTATTGACATTAGATGATATTTATTTTTGCTAAACATATTTGCAGAGTGGTTGTGAATTTTTCGTTTGGGATGATGATGTGTGTGAGGATCAAATGAGTCAGATGCTTCCCACTAAATGTTGTGAATATGATATGACAAAATGTTCTAACGTTGCCAAGCTGTGTAGTGTAGTAACCAGTTCAAAGAAGATTGAAAAGTTGAAGAAAAAGCTGGTCATGGAGAAAAACAGAAGCTATTGGCTGAAGATTGTCCTTGTTGTGTCATGGATGTTGTTTTCAATAGTTATTAAGTTAATGTAATCAATTGTTTTAGTTCAGGTTGTATCAAAATGTTGTATCAATATTTTATCTAATGGAAAAGTTAAGGTTGAGAAAGATTTTGTATCAATGTTGTGCCCATATTTTGTCTGATATAGAGGTTTGTTTAAAATTTGTTTACACTAATGGTATAGTGCATAATTGAGAAACAATATTGCATAATGCATAAATGGCATAATGGTAGAATGAACAATTGAGTAACAAAATCTGATACAAAATGGCACATATAGAGCAGATGTTTGATACAAAAGTACAAGCATATTAAAATTTCACAAAAACTGGTCAGCATTACAAGCAGAACATTAAAAGTGGCACACAATGTGCGTCATAACTAAATAAGTTGTCATTCCAAGCCTAGAATCATGTCCACGTGCAATTGTCATTTCTTCAGGTTCTGTCAGGTTATAGGTTGGTCACTAGCTGAACCTTGGCCTACAACTGACTTTTGAAAACACTTCAACTTGATCCTTTCACTCTTCCTCTTTCACAACTTAATGACAGGTTTTTTCCCTTTATTTTTCTTTGCTTGTTTCTAACTTGAGCCAGACTGAGTTGTGTCTACCACACATGAGCCACTTTGACTTGCATCAATGTGATTAACTTCCAATTCAGTGGCATGCACAGGTTGGACATTAGTTGGCACATCAATTGGTTGCTCCACAGTTGGCACATCAGGCACATCAATTTCTTGCTCTGCCATTGGCACATAAGTTGGCAAGTCAGTTTATTGCACATCAGTTTGTTTCACATCACTTGGCACATCAGTTTGTTTCACATCACTTGGCACAGTCTTTTGCTTGGTTTCAGCCTTGGGTTTTCTCTACAATCAAAAGGCATATGTGTTAAAACAACAACTTCACATAAAGTTCACAGAATATCATAACGCATATCTAACAATAAAACATTTTACCTTTCTTTTTAGGGCATTTGAGTCTCGTGTCTTGCTCTTTCATGATAAGGCATTGTGTCCAAACTTGTCACATTTGGTACACTTATAGGCCACCCCAATTCTTCTCTTTCTTACACCTTCCTCGCCACATTCTCTTATCCTAACTTTCCTTGGCCTACCAGGTCCAGTTTCACTTGTTTTCATTCTCTTGACCACGGCTTTTGCCTCCCACTTTGAGCTTGCAGATTTGATATTCAAAACCCTAGCACATGTGTGGGTATCCACCAATGTTTTTATAACATTCGTGTGCTTGTGGCCCACTTTCAAGCATAACACTAAAAAACCACATTTAGCCTTGCATTCTACCCTTACCCTATATCTCTCATTTTTCACAAATGTAATTTCCCTACCATTTAACACTGACCATTCACAAATTACCTCTGTAAAATCAACTAGAGAATTAAATTGCATACCCAAATTAAACTTGTAGTCCTTATTGAGTTGCTATTTCCAAAACTTCTCAAACTTGGGCCTTTCATCACCAGATTCATCTGGATCTGAATTGTCCAATTCATCACTATAATAATCATCTTCTTCAATTTTCTTGTTGGGCCTACTTAAGAATCTAGCAACTCTCTCCTCTACATTTATAGGTAGAGTTACATCAACTTCATCAAATCCATCTACAAGAGAAGTAGCACTTCCATCCGCACTATCATCTAGCCATTCAACCACCTCATCTTCTAATCCTTCCATTTCTGTTACCCCATTAACACACTTAGGAACCCTTACCCTAAGTTCCATTTTCTCAACATTATTTTCAATCAATATATCTCCATCAACTTGATTTGCACAAGCATAAGCTGCAAAATCGTATGCATCATAATCGTTTCTTATTTTAAAGAAATCAACATCAATTTCCAATATTTTAGTCCACAACCTATATGTACCTTCCTTATACCTCCACCTATTCACCAACTTGCGAATGGTTTCCATTGTCCAGTTCTCAATGTGTTGCCCAGATACATTCGTATCAACACCCCTCTGTAAATAATCTCGTTTTGCTTTACCATAATAAATTCACCCCATAGTGAAAACTAACATTGAAATGTTACACATCCTATGAATAAAGGTTTAAATTACAATCAAGCTCTATTTCGTATACAAGCAAACCTAAATCACCTAGGGTTCAAGTTCGTATAAAATCACAGTTACACTTCAGAATAAGGGTCGAAATCACTAACCTCAGACATGGTAGCTTCAATGTCGTCTCCTTCCTCTTCGTCTGCAACCAAAACCATCGACCACTACTCTGTCTACAATCGCAATCGCCATCATTGTCCTCCTTCACATGAGTTGAACTTGGTAATTTTTGGGAATGGTAACCCTAACTATTAAAGGGGGTTAAATAAATATTTACATTGTGAAATATTAAACCCAAATTAGAAGAATAATGCCATGGTGTCATGCTGACTAGGTTCCACACTTGCAAGTTGAGGGAATCTTGGGTGAAATGTGGCAATCGGGGGCCTTAATGACGGAATCTGGGTATTACGAGAGGGGATTAAAAAAAACATTTATAGGGGCAAAACCGAATCTTGCTAACTTTGCAGTGGATGTTGTGTATTTAAACCAAAATTAAATAAGTGACTAAACTCTACCAATATTATTTTCAAAAAAATAATTTCTTTAACACATAAACAATTCATATATTGCGAGAATTTCTTAATGTATCCCATAGATTTCGTACACACAACACAAAAATACATAAATATTCTGGAGATGCATCTCCGGACGCATAAAAAACTCAGTTAATGTTAAAATATTCTGGAGATGCATCTCTGGAATATTTTGGAGGTTAAATCGTATCAGACCATTCTCCTTCCTCATTTCTCATTTTTCTCAAAACTATTCTACAAGCTCTCTTAAGTTTTTCTGTGCACCAACTCAAAAACTCAACCATCTAGGTTTAACGGAACTTCAATTATCATCTCTAACATTAGAAACAACATTTGTAACATCAATTTCTTGTAAGTTTTTTGATTTTTTGAATTTTTTTTAGATTTTGTGTAAATGAGTAAAAATCAATTATTAGAGTTAGAAATGAGTAGAAATAGCATTTAAGATAGTTTAGACATCGTGTATTATATGTTTGTTGGCTAAAAATGATGATCAAGACAAGTTTTTTTGAGATTGCATGGGATACATTGACACCATTGACACAACTTCTGAGTTGGAGGAAATTCCGGAGATGCATCTCTTGAATTTCTTAATAATTTAGTTTCCCAAATTTCGGAGATGCATCACCAGAATTTTCTGCAGTATTTTTATTTTTTATTTATTTGCTTGTATGTTGTTTGCCTGCACTAATAATTTGCCTTACTTTAACTTACAAGCATAATGGCTGATAGACAAGATAAACTGAGGCACGAGAGGGTTGCTCAGCACACATCCTTGTAGCGGGAGAAGAGTCAACAGGTTCCGGAGGCTCCTGGTTCCTTTGGTAAGGAAGTGGCATCTACTTTTGGGGCTCGTGCTTCTCCTCATGCCACTCCATCTGCTTCTTCCCGTAGGAGACAAGATACACCATCTGATGCGTAGGGGTGTGCAAAATATCCGATTATAAGGCCCAAATTCATAACCATATCCAAATCCATTTTAAATATCCAGATATTATGAAATGGTTATCAACCGGATTATTTATAAATAGTTGGTTATCCATCCATATTTTATTTTTGGATCCGGTTATAATATGGTTATTAACCAAAAACCCAAAATGCACCCAATTTCAAATTTAAACTTTCAATTTCAAATATTAGCTTATTTTCACTTCTAATCAGCTTATTTTCACTTCTAATCAGCTTATTTTCACTTCTAATCAGCTTATTTTCACTTCTAATGTGGCTTACTTCATCTTCATCCTCAAGAATCTCAAGGCATTTTTCTTCATTGCATCAAGTTTTCAGGTAAGCCCATTTCCCCTAATCACTACTCAACTTTTTTCCTTAATCAAAGTTTATCTTCTACCTTTTTCTTTTACTTCAGTTTCATGGCTAAGCTCAAATTTGTGAAGAACCCTAATCCCAAATTCCACTGCAAATTTGCTCTATTGTAAGTAAATTCTTCTATCCACTAAAAATGTTGAAGATTAGGTTAGAATTTGATATTGTGGATGAATAATAACGTAATAAATCTTCCTATGAAATCTGATTGATTATATGGTGCATTCAATTGTTCGTATACTTCGTTCTCTTTTGGCGTATGTTTTTTTACTGTGTCAAATTATTACAAAATCAAAGCCATTTTTGAATTGGCGTATGCTACCATGTAGTAAGTTTTTTTTTATTTTGTTTTTTCAAACTCATGAGCTATTTAGTATTTATTTCTAGCATCATTATATTGTCAATTGGTTGATTTCATGGAGACAACTTCTCTTTTCCACAGTTTTGGACCAATACATTCACCATGATGAGAAGAAGTTTTTTTATGTTTGTTTGAAAAGTCACCCATTTGTTATTTCACTCTTATTCTTAGCTTTATTATATTAAGCTTAGAAATTTGTAAGTTGCTTTTGTGCTCTAACAGTACTACTGATTTATTAGTATTCTTTGTTTGCCAAAGAAGAAATTCGAGTAAGAAAAGAATGAGTTGCTTGTTGAATTGAGAAAAATATTACCATCATAAAGTTGTGTTTCTATGTGGTAATGTATTGTTTAAAGTGAAGGCCATGCTCTTTCTTCCCCTTCAGTTCCTAGGTTTGATCAAGAGAGATTGCGGTTTTTGCTCGTGAAAATGTTTGTAGCCTTGGAGTTACCTTTCACAAAAGTGGAGCATCCAGATTTTCATGAATTTGTAAATGGCTTGAACCCAAAATTCAATATTATATCACGTACTACACTTGCACGTGATACTTTGTTGCTATGGGATGCAGAAAAGGAAAAATTGAAAAACTTTCTAGCCTTGCATTGTCAAAGAGTTTGTCTCACTTCCGATACATGGACGTCTATCCAAAATCTCACATATATGTGTATCACTGTCCACTTCATTGACAATAATTGGAGCTTACAAAGTAGGGTTCTAAGTTTTGTCCAAGTCCCAGGCCACTCGGCGGATATTATAACAAACACTATTGATGTGTGTTTGACTGACTGGGGACTTAATCAAATATTGACTGTCACACTTGATAATGCGGCCTCAAATGATCTTGCAATTAAACATTTGAAGAAGAAACTATTATCTTGTAACCGCTTAGTATTGAATGGAGAATACATACATATGCGTTGTTGTACTCATATCTTAAACCTCATTGTTAAGGAAGGGTTAAAAGATCTTGACAAGTCTATCTTGAGGATCCGAGGTTCTGTCAAATATGCCAAGTCTTTTGCTAATAGGTTTGCAAAATTCAAAGAATGTGTAAAACGGTCAAACACCGAGTACAAAGGTCTTGTGTGCCTTGATGTAGAAACAAGGTGGAATTCAACTTATCTAATGTTAGACTCAGCTTTGAGACATCAAAAAGCTTTTGAAGTACTTGAAATTCATGATCCCATGTACACCCAAGAGCTAGTTCAAAATGGAAATGGTGGACCCACAAGTTTCGACTGGATAGAAGCACGACCGATTCTTCCATTTTTGAAAATCTTTTATGATATCACACTTCGAATATCTTGATCCTCCTATGTGGCTTCCAATATGTATATGTTAGAGGTATTTGATATAGGGGAAAAGATAAATAACATGTGTATTTCTAATGATTCATTCATAAAGGGCATGGCTTTCAAGATGAAAAAAAAGTATGACAAATATTGGGGAAAACCTGAGAAGATAAATTTGATGTTGTTGATTTCTTCTGTCTTAGACCCCAGGTACAAATTAAAATTTTTCACTTGGTTGATTAATCAGAATTTTGATTCATTAGAGGCCAAAAAGTTAAGAGAATTGTTGGATACTCGCTTGAATGAACTATTCATGGAGTATAGTGATGTCGGGCATGAGTCCCAAAGTGATTCACAATTAAATTGATTTGATTTAAGTGGTAAGGAAGATCTTTATAGTTACAATCATTTTTTACAGTGCACTGGATCTTCCTCTGCGAAAATGAATGATTTGGTAAAGTATCTAGAAGAATCTTTAGAGAGTCAATTTACCATGGACTTTGATATTTTAAAATGGTGGAGGGAAAATTCCAATCGCCTTCCAGTCCTTGCAAAGATGGCAAAAGACTTATTTGTCATACCTATCTCCACTGTAGCATCTGAGTCTACTTTTAGTCTTGGAGGACGAGTGATGGATGAATATCGCAGTTGCCTCACACCTCAAACAATGGAAGCCCTTGTTTGTAGTTACAGTTGCCTTAAAGCATCATGTAAATGCTCAATCATTGATTCTCTTTTAGTTGAGAACTACAAGGAGCTTGAGAAATTATAGGAAGTTAAATTACTTATACATGTTTTAAGATAACTAATCATTTATTAGATTATAACTTGATTAATAATAAATTGTAATTCTTGTTTCTTTTTTTATTTTTTATTTCAGAGATAGCTTCTTCAAAAGGAAGTGGTAGTTGTTCAGCTTCTAATGTTTTCGATGAAGATTGATAACGATATGAAATTATTGGTACAGTTTTTATATTTTTTATATTTTTATAAGGTTATCCAATGTAGAGTAATGTAAGCATCGTGTCACTATTAGAGTGTTGGCTTTGGGAAATTTTTTAGAGACTGTAAAGTTAAATTTGTGCACTTCTCTATGATTTGTTTTAAATGAAGGTGCTTTTACTGATTTTGCGATTGGAACTTTGATACCACACAACTATGGTTAAAAAACTGTTCTTTTCTTGTGTGATAATCGTATTTTGAGCTCTTTTTTTACACCATTTTGTTTTCCTAGATAGGATATTTGCTTTTTCCGGCTTTCTTTTTTATTTGGGAACTTGAAATTGAAGTAGAGTTCTAATTGACATGACAATTGATTTGTTGTGTTTGTGTGTTTAGATGTAAATAATCTAGATGTAAATTTCTGATTTTCTTAAACCTTTATTATATTATATCCCTTTTGCTCTTGATTATTTTGTGAACTATGTAAAAATTGAGATTTGTATTTGTTTATTTGTTGGGTTGTTTAATTTTAGTGACATGCAAAAGTTGTTTGTGTTATATTTTGACTGTGATGTTTTTGTTTACAAAAACAAGCTGTGAAGAAGGATGTGTATCAGGTGTTTGCTGAGAAGGTGAGAGACCATAAGGAGCTGGTTTCTAGATGGGATGTTCTACATTTGGTGATCATGAAGGATGTGTATCAGGTGTTGGCTCTGTGATTTTTTTATATTCTTTTAATAATTTAGTCCTTCATTCTTCTGCAGAATCTTGCGCCCGAGCGTGCTTTTGCTGATTTTGTTCTCTGCAATTTGGTGCTTCATTTGGTGATCATAAACTTCCTTGGTTAGATTGGTTTGGTATGGTTTTGTTGTTTCCAAGAGAACCCTCGGATGACAAAAATCAATAGTATTACATGAGTTTTATGAAACAGTATTTAAAGACAGTCACTGAAATTTAGTAAATTAATGTAGTTTCTTGTTGAGATGCTAGATATTTTTTTCTTTTAAATTTTATTACTACTGTATCAATTTTATTACAATTAGTTTATGAGAAACAAATTAAATATGTCAATTCTTATCTTTATTCTTTATCATCTTTGCACTTTATGTCTATCATGAAAATAGAGTTCTGGAATTTAACTTTTTTGCTAACAGTTTACTTGTTCAGCGGTGAGGCAAGAAATAGTGTAAACTTTACCAAAGTATATTATAATTGAAAATATCATGATTAATAGAACAAATTTAAAATATATGATTTTTTTTCGTAAAATTTGGGTCTTAAAAATAAGTTTTAAAAAATAATCGGCTTTTAAATAAATTAAAACCGATTTTTATCCAATTTTAAAATTATCCCGGTTTAAAAAGAAAAAAATAATTTTTATCCAAATTTATAAATAACCAGTTTAAAACTAATTTTTAAAATAACTGGTTAAAAACCAGATGTGTAAAAAAAACCGGTTGTGTAACCATAACCGATTTCATAACCGGTTTTGATTAAAATGTGGTTATGGTTATAAATCTAAACCATTTAAATGGTTTAAAAATGGATATGGTTTGGTTTTTAAAATTAACCGACCATGCACACCCCTACTGATGCATCAATCCCTCCATCCTCCCGCAAGCGTTAGGTTTCACCATGGCCACCTCCTACTGTAGATGTTGTTGATCCAGTCCCACTTCCTACTACTTATGTTGCTAATCCAGTGCCACCTCCGGAGGATAAGGATGTTGTGGATACTGAGCCATATGCATTTGAAGGAGGCCTAGTTGATTTGTCATTACTACCTCTGTATCCAGACCATACTGCCAGACATATATGGGATGGAAAGGTAGCATTAGTTGGATTCATTATTTTTTTACGTTAATTTTAAATGACAAATTTCTAACATTAATTATTTTTTCAGGAGCGTGATCAACAGAAGTTTCTTAACCATGGGAGGAAGATTACTGCCTTATCTCAGCCAAATGAGGATTGGTTTCAGTAAGTTTTTGTCATTATCTAGCCTAAACGACTTGTGCATGACCGGTTATACTATGCTCAACCACGAGATGCTTAATGCATTCGTGGAGATATGGCACTCGGAGACCTCGTCGTTTCATCTCTTAAATGGTGAGATGTCTCGTGTTTGCTACATCTTCAGATCAGGGGGAGATTCCTAGATCATAGGAGGATGACTAAAGACGAGGTACTCGAGATGATGGTAGAGTATCTAAGGGCTGATCTAGGGGAGGCGATGAAGGAGTTGGATAAGACCAAGGGTGCTCATGCTATATTTGAATACCTGAAAAAAGCTGAGATCATAAGTGCACAACAGGTTGATAAATCGCATGCATTAAGAGCATACCTACTTTATTTAATTGACACTGCGATTTTTATGGACAAGAGTGCCACTTGTACAAACATCGTCTACCTACGGTACTTCGTGGATTTCGACCAGATCCATGAGTATAACTAGGGGCGGCTTGTTTGGTCTACCTGTATTCAAAGTTGAGAGAGGGTTGTACGTGGAAGATGAAGCAGGTCATAGGCAGCGTGACATTTCTGACAGTAATAATTATTGGTTTTTGAATTTTTTTTTTGTCATTTTTATTTCAGGTTTGCAAAGCCATTACTGATGATTCGTGTGTTCCAAACTATTTAATTCAGGCTTGGATCCTCCAGCACTTCCCGCGAATCTCCAGATAGGAAAGTGTATCGACTTACACTTAGAATATGTCGTGTGCTACTGCTTTTATCCCGCTCAGACGGAACCATGAGACCGAGCTTTACAAACTCTATCTTGACCGTTTGGTTGTTGAGGACATGCACTTTAAAAACTATGTTGATCATCGTGAGATGCAACCATTTGACGAGATAATGTTATACTCTGGATTTTAGCGTGTGGATCGTGTCTCACTGTTTCTCATCTGCCCGAGCGCGTCATGCGGCAGTTCATCTACACTTAGACCATTCCTAAGCACCCTGTTGTCTCATGCTAAGGATGTCTTTCCAAGGTGTCGTCGCATAATAGAGATTGTGCGGACAGACATTTATAGATGTATCTTCACTAATGGATCTGATGTGAGGCAGGTCCTAGATGCCATCATGACGGAGGCACATGGGGGCATTGTGTATCGGAGAAAGTGTCGGAGGACAAGGGGGATTGATAGATGAGGAGTTACATGAGGCAAAGGAGGCAAAGGAGAGGTAGTCATACATACACAGTAGTGTCTTACTATATAGTATTAGTACTATTATATGTATTTTATTTTGACAATCTTGCTAGTGTATTAATTTCAATTGTATGACACCTTCGACATTTATTGGTATTTTATTTATGTATGGAATTTTTGGATAATCTGAAATTATGTACGTAGATTTTTTATTTTCGATTGTATGGTATAGTTTAAATCTTCATATGAATACAGGTAAGCAAAATATAACATGAAAGACGAAGTTCTGATACGTTACAGAGATATACCTCCAGAATATTCTGGATATGCATCTCTGGTCCAATACAAATGTACAATAGCTTCTGAGTGGGATGTATTGAATGTTTTAAATTGTTACGGAGATGCATCCTGAAATATTTCAACGTTCATTCAAAATTTGGTGCTTCCGGAGATGCATCTCCGGAAACTAGGGACATTTAAATTATTCTGCGTGGTGGCTAAGAAGTATAAAGTGTGTATTAAGAAACCCTCTAGATTGCACATGATTTTTTAGTGTACCTTACCCAATACTCGACCCTTCCCATTTGCTTTTCAATGTGGGCTTGCCCTACAAGCCCAATCTTCTTACTCGCTACACCCCTCTCTAAGCCCAACATGCGATTCTTCTCCTCAACTTGTTGAACCACCTTTATCGTTATCCCTAAATCTCCCGATCCATGAAAACACACCTCCACTCTCACCTCATACTTCTACCCACTCATAAATACTCCTCGCAACATCTTTTCATTAACATGGTGTAATAGAGATGAAATGAGTTGGAATTGCTTAATAAACTCTGCCGCTAAATGAGTTTTCTCTAAGCTCAATAACACTTCATATGAATTTTGTGACATCACATCCTGAAAATGGCTTAGAAGTGTTTTGCATAGTTGAATGTATGAAATACATTTAGTGCGAGTTTCCTACCATTAAAACCAATTGAGGGCTTTAGCTTCAAATAGATTAATGCCGCTAACACCTTATCCTCCTCTAGAATATGATTGATTCAACACGATAGATCCACCTATAAGGACCTTCCTAAAAAAATAGGGTACCTCAAATCAGCGCATCTGCTCCTCCCGTTGATCCAAAATGTGTTCGTGAACATTAACAACATTGTCCTCCATACTATTGTTGTTACTATGTGTGATACTTCTTGTAACTCTGCCATCACATCCACTAACGACTAGTGATTCTTCTGTTTGATCTTTTCCAAATATTTCTCCAACGATTCAATTTGTTCCATTCTAGTTAGTGAATATACTCCCCTAAATTGTTGGAATTAACCCACAACCTATGGGAATTCCTCCTCAATCTCGATCTCAAGATTGATAACAAACCACACAACACGCAATGGCAACGATAAAGATGAAGAACAAACAGCAAGAAAGAAACGAGAGAGGAGAAATATTTGGAGAAAAAAATTACCCACGAACTGTGGGATTTCTGATTTTATTCACTTGCTAATCTGCAACTGTGAATTACAAGCACTGTGATTCTTCACTACTTGTTATGCTTCGTTATTCCAAAACTACAAGGGATACTCCCTATTTATAGATTTATATTTACAAAGGTCCAAAACTATAAAAGCCCAAAATATCTATTTGAACTAAATCAAATCTAATCTAAATCATATCAAATCTTAAAAAATAAATCTATGTGAAACAACCGTTTCGACACACTACTTTGACACTTCGACTTCGACACTTCGACACAAGGAATTACAATTTAACACACCACCTAATTCATTGTGTCTAAGCTATCCACATTCATCATGGCTCTTAGTCTTCTGAAAGCTTCGACCTGCACGCCCTTCGTCATGATATCTGCAATCTGATTCTCAGTTCTGTAGTGTTCCAAGTTCATCTTCCCTTCTGCTACCTTCTCTCGAAGATAATGGAACCTCATTTCGATGTGCTTGCTTCGACCGTGAGCTATTGGATTCTTCGCCAAGTTGATAGCTGACATGTTGTCGATCTTCATGGTAATTGCTCCATGACTCTTCCCTGTAATCTCTTCGACCAAGTTCACCATCCAGGTTACTTGACATGCACAAAGAGAAACAACTATATATTCTGCTTCGCATGATGACAATGCCACTACTGACTCCTTTCTCGAACTCCAAGCAACTGGTGCACCACCTAACATAAACACGTATCCAGCTGTGGATTTTCTATCCTCAGCATCACTACACCAGCTAGAGTCGGTGTATCCCACTAACTTGCATTCTTTCCCTTCATCATCTGCAGGAAACAAAATGTCGTAGTCGAGAGTCCCTTTCAGATACCTCAGTATCCTCTTCGTCGCTGTTAGGTGTGATACCTTTGGCTTCTGCATAAATATACTTACCATACCCACACTGTATGCTAGGTCAGGACTTGTATGACAAAGGTATCTAAATGACCCAATAAGTCTTCTGTATTAGGTTGGGTCGACATCATCTTCATCTGAATCCTTCGACAGTTGCAGTCTGATCTTAGCTGGAGTCGAAGTTGGGTTACAATCTTGCATCTCAAATCTCTTGAGTATTTCGCCTGCATATCTTCTTTGATGCATCATCAAACCTCTACTAGTCTTGTAGAATTTGATGCCAAGGAAATATGAGAGATTTCCCAAGTCTGACATTTCAAACTCCTCACTTAGGTCATGTTTGAAATCTTCGATCTCCTTCTTGCAACTCCCTGTTATCAACAAATCATCGACATAGAGCCATAGTATAAGCAATTCATTATTGCTTCTCCTTACATACACTCCATGCTCAGTCGTACACTTCACAAATTCCTTCTCCCTTAAGAAGCCGTCAATTTTCTTATTCCAAGCTCTTGGAGCTTGCTTAAGTCCATACAGGGCTTTATGCAGCCTGTACACTTTTCCTTCTTCACCTTGTTTCATATACCCAGCTGGTTGTGCGACATAAACTTCTTCATCTAAGGGGCCATTAAGGAATGCACACGTCACGTCCATCTGACATGTGTGCCAATTGTTCATATTTGCTAGACCAACAACACACCTGATTATTTTGATCCTAGCAACAAGTGCGAACACTTCATCGAAGTCGATCCCTTCTTCTGTAGAAATCCTTTCGCCACAAGTCTTGCCTTATGTCGAGTTACTTCTCCTCTAGGATTCACCTTCACCTTGTAAACCCACTTTACATCAATTTCCTTCTTGCCTTGAGGCAATTTGACAAGTGACCAGGTGTTGTTGACTTCTATGGACTCTAACTCTTCATTCATTGCTTTCACCCACTTTGAATCTTTCAATGCCTTAGCTGCATTGACTGGTTCTACATCTACGTAGAAAGCATAATGTACCAGCTTACCCTCTTCATCGACCACATCATCTGATGTAATTACACATTCTTGCAACCTTGCAGGCATGTGTCTTGTTCGTTGAGGTATACTTGAACCTGCTTTATCTGCGACTGGTTCCTGTCGAACTTCTCTTTCGACTTCAGTGGCTGGTTCTTCACAAGAGATTCTCACTGAATCCTTCTTGGCATTCTCAGTCCAATCCCATTCTTTAAGCTCATCTATGATCACGTCCCTGCTAATCACTACCTACTTATTCACTGGGTCGAACAACTTGTAACCTCTAGTAGAATGATATCCTATCAAGATCATCTGATTGGACTTGTCATCAAGCTTCCTTCTTAACTGATCTGGAACATGTCTAAGTGCTATAGATCCAAACACCTTCAAGTGACTGAGGCTAGGCTTGACACCAGACCAACATTCTTCTGGTGTGATTCCTTCAAGCTTCTTCGTCGGACATCTGTTCAAAATATATGTTGCTGTCGAAACCCCTTCTCCCCATAATTCTTTGGGTAGATGCTTTCCATTCAACATACTTCTCACCATGTACATGATGGTTCTGTTCTTTCGTTCTGCAACTCCATTTTGTTGTGGCGTATAGGTGGCACCACCTCATGCATAATCCTTTTCTTTTCACATAATGCATCGATCTCTTTCGACACATACTCTCCACCACCATCAGTCCTCAGAATTTCCAGCTTTCGACCACTCTGTCTTTCGACCATAGATTTGAATCTGGAAAATACCTCGATCACATCATTTTTCTTCTTGATGAGGTAAGTCCACAACTTTCGACTATAATCATCTATAAACGTGACAAAATATTTGTTGCCACCAATCAAATCCACCTATATTGGACCACATACATCAAAGTATATGACTTCAAGATTTGCCTTCGACTTCCTTCCTGCATCCTTGCTGAAGCTATTCTTGTGTTATTTCGACTGAACACACTCTTCACATACTTCACTTGGAATGTCGATTTTTGGTAATCCTGAAACCATAATTCTTCTCTTCGGCTCTCTGATGTCATTGAAGTTGAGATGACCTAGTCAAAAATTCCATAACCACTCATCTCTGCTGGCTGCTGTAGCTAGACACTTGTGCTCCATCACCTTGAGTTCAATCTTGAAGGTCCTATTCTGAGACATTGGAGCCTTCAAGATCAACCTACCACTTGCGTCGAGAACTCTCATCATCTTGTCTTCGACAACTACCTTGTAGTTCTTTTCGACAAGCTGCCCTATACTGAACAAATTACTCTTCATGCCTGGTATGTACAACACATTGGAAATTGTTGATCTCTTGCCATCTTTCCTCATAATCAGAACATCACCAACACCTTCAGCTGCTAGAGTGTTGTCATTTGCAAATTTCACAGTGTTCTTCGACGAGGGCTTCATGTTGACAAACTAATCTTTCCTTCCAGTCATGTGTGATGAGCATTTTGAGTCCAAGTACCACTGATCTTGGAATCTTTCTTCATCTTTTGTTGTGACCATCAGCAACGTCTCTTCTTCTTCATATTTCCCCAGCTTTGCATCAGTTTCTTGATTTCTCTTCTTTCCGGACAATCACTAACATAGTGACCATACTTCTGACAATTGAAACATTGAATGTGACTTTTGTCTGGCTTTTGACCACCACCTCTTCTTCTACCTGCAGCACCACCTTTTTGGTTGCCTTGGTTCCAGGGCTTCTTCTAAGTCGAATTGTTGTAGCCTCCTCTACCTTTGTTGCCATTCACGTTTCCTTTGCCTTTCCTTTCCTTTTCTGACTGCACCTGCAAAGCCATATCACTTTTCGACTTTCCTGCAGCTCTTTCAGCCATCCTTTGTTCATGAGACTCAAGCGTCCCTTGAAGCTCTTCCTTCGTCAATACTGACAAGTCTTTCGACTCTTCTATGGCTACTACCACGTGGTCGAATTTTGGAGCCAATGACCTCAAGATCTTTGCAACAACTGATCTTAATGTCAACACCTCTCCATATACCTTGATTTGATTCACCAACTTTGTAACTCTGGTGAAGAAATATGTAATACTTTCGTTGTCTTCCATCTAAAGCAACTCATAGGTTCTCTTGTGAGTTTGTAACTTCACCTCTTTCACCTTCTCTGCGCCTCTAAACGACTTTTCGAGAAACTCCCATGCTTCCTTCGCTGACTCTGCATCACTAACTTTTTCAAAGTTATCTGGATCAACACACTGATGGATTATAAAGAGCGCTTTATAATCTTTCTTCTTCAATTCTTTGTGTGCAGCCTTTTCTTGATCCTTTGCGTTCTCCCCAAGCGGCGTTACTCATTCCTTCACAAGATCCCAAAGATCTTGATAACAGAAAACCACCTTGATCTGCTTGCACCAATTCTCATAATTATCTTTCTTGAGAATTGGTAGGGTCGCCGGAAAGTGCCCATTTGAATGATTCATAGCCATCACGATTTTCCTCCTTGAATCGCAACCGGAGCTCTAGATACCAGATGTTGGAATTAACCCACAACCTATGGGAATTCCTCCTCAATCTTGATCTCAAGATTGATAACAAACCATACAACACGCAATGACAACGATAAAGATGAAGAACAAACAACAAGAAAGAAACGAGAGAGGAGAAATATTTGGAGAAAAAAATTACCCACGAACTGTGGAATTTCTGATTTTATTCACTTGCTAATCTGCAACTGTGAATTACAAGCACTGTGATTCTTCACTACTTGTTATGCTTCGTTATTCCAAAACTACAAGGGATACCCCCTATTTATAGATTTAGATTTACAAAGGCCCAAAACTATAAAAGCCTAAAATATCTATTTGAACTAAATCAAATTTAATCTAAATCATATCAAATCTTAAAAAACAAATCTGTATGAAACAACCGTTTCGACACACTACTTCGACACTTCGACACAAGGAATTACAATTTAACATAAATGAAGCTCTTAATGCCAAATAATAGACTCTATATAGATGTATATCTCAGGATTGTATAAAGTGTTGTATAATATTTGAATAGCGAGGATCAACCTCTTACAACGATATGGAATAAAACGATAATGGATGGAGAAACAACTCCTTACAGTAATGACAAATACAAAGAAAGATGACACAATTTTCCTATACATAGTACCACTACTAGTGTGAGGAAGGTTCCCACTCCTAGACCCTGATTCTACTCCAATCCAATGCCCTCATGTGTGACCTAACCCTTTAAACAACTCTCATTCCCTTTGTCTCATGCTTCTCTCCACTCCTTGACTTCCACATGTGGAGTTAGTCAGTCAATTTGTCCCCATCAGCTCCTAAATTCCTTTCTTATTCCTTCTTTCTTGCATTCCCATTGGTTTCATTTGGACCCCTTTGCCCTCTTCCTTACTCTTTTTTCACCCCTCTTATTATACACAAAATTCATAGGTTTATCATGTCCCTTTGTCCAGAATGCAAAAAGTTTAAATCTCTTCTACAATCTCTTCATTTTCTGATGCTTACTAGTTGAATTAAAAATTAGGATTTCCTTTATATATTTGATAAGATTAGTCATAGATTAGTTGGTAGGAAAATGAGTCTCTTAAGTCAATCAGGTCTTGTCACTCTAGCCAAAAGTTTATGCGTATCTGTATATACTTGGCAAAACATTTGCTTGCCTTTTAGAAGAGGAACTCTTGTCATTAGGTTAAATAGGTTTTGAAGAACAAAAGTAAATATTTTTGTGTATCGTATCAACATGGATTAGTACGATATTGCAATTTTTCAACAATATTATGATTTAATGGAAAATGATTTGAGCGATGTTTGTTTATAGAACTAAAATAAAATGATAAGGAATAAAAATAAGTTTAATATATGTGATGAGATTGCTGGGATTAGATTTCATTATCCTATCCTAATTTACTCTTGTGATCAATTATACATATTCTATTCAACACTTAATATTATCACTTATGGCTCTACGTATGTTATTTTTGTCTAAATGATACCATAAAATCAATCGTATTGCTCAACTGACGCTCTCTTAGTCAGTCAACAAGTATGATAGCATTAAGTGTCGATAGTGTATGTGAATTTTAAACCTAAGCCTATCTCTAGAGATTAATGTTTAACAAATGAAAATAATTTATCTATTTATGAAAAGTATTTCTCAATAGCATTTCAAAACCATATATCTAGTTATAATTAGTTAGGTTACAACAAACATTAAGAACGAGGATAACTAACAATATTAATGAATAACTAAAACATATATAACATCATGATAAAAAGGAGTACATGAGTGTTTGGATAACTACATCTAACCCTAACAAAAGAGAATTTAACTACTTTTGCTCATAATAGCTTTACGCAGATGATAAAGAAAGAGATGGAAAAACATTAGCAGTCAATCTTTCGGACCAGATGAAGCCTCTACTTTCGATCTTCAATTGCTCTCTCTCTCTCTCTCTCTCTCTCTCTCTCTCTCTCTCTCTCTATCTCTCTTTCTCTCTCTCTCTCTCTCTCTCTCTCTCTCTATCTATCTATCTATCTCTCTCTCTCTGTTCTCTTTGTTTTATGATGTATTATGTATTTGAACGAAATAATTGATGGAATTATAAAGCCTTTATTTATAGGGTTTTTCAAGGATTTTTCGCCCACTAACTACTTAAGCTCGCCCAACGAGCATACCTTGCTTCACCAAGAAGTTTCTTCCAGTTCATCCAAGTGGTATCTGAACCTTCTGAATTTCGTCAAGTAAGCCTACATCTTTGTCTAGCGAGAATATGTTTGCTTCACCATGAAGTAACATGGCAAAGTGGGCTATAAACTGTCTGAATTTCGCCCAACGAGCCTGTATCTTCGCCTTCCAAGAATGTGCGCTTTCTTCATTGGGAAATAACTTAGCCAAGTAGTATTGCAAACTGTCTTTTTTTCCAACGCCCTGGTAAGATCGCTTAGCGAACAGTTCCTTTCTTCAGCATGAAGTGATTTCCTAACTTCGCCAATGACTTAATAAACTCTTCTAGTGAGCCATATGTTATTCAACATATCTTTTTTGTGGTCCATTTTGCATTTCAAGGTTGTTTAACCCGCATTTAATAAATTCATAGTCATAATATTCATAAAGATGCTAAATTTTTAATTTCTCAAGTATTTATACAGAAATAGGATTTTCATAAGATTAATTGTTAAATAAGTTAATAAATACTCTAAAATATATATATATATATATATATATATATATATATATATATATATATATATATATATATATATATATATATATAACATTTAATTTTGACAATTATCAATAGAATACTATAACTAAGGCTTAAACTCATGGGATTAAGGATCCACATTTTCATCAACTCTAACTCTTATTCACTTAGCAATATAATAAAATTTAATTTTATATTATCTTACTTTTTTTTTTACAGTAAACTAAGATAAATTAGAGGAAGGAATAAAACATCGGTTGACAAATTATAATAAAAATGATTTCACCTAGAATAAAATGTGTCTATTTAAAAACAATAAAGAAAACAAAACAAATATAATAAAAAGCCAAAACAAAAAAGACAACATAATATTCCTAAATTCAAGTTAGAGCTTAAACAACCAGTACTACCAAAAACAAATTTACCAAGATACTACTTCAAAATTTAGACCATTTCTTAATACACCACCCTAGTTTCTTATACATCACGTAAAATTATTTTTTTGCCCCCCAGTTCCGGATGTGTACATCCGGACGCACCGTTTTTTTTTTTTTAAAACATCGCCTTTTTCCGGATGTACAAATCCGGAATGACAATTTACGCGTATTCCGGATGTACACATCCGGAAAAATAGTATATTTATTTTAAAAAATAATAATAATATGTATTTTAACAGAGTAACGATCATCCAGCAATCGTGACAAACATGACCTCTGTAACCATAAGCTATATATCCAAAAAAAGCACTGTGAATATCTGAACTCCCAAATCTATCCTCGAAGATTGTAGGACAAATCAAGATCAATAGTAAAACATTACATCTTTGACGTTATCCAAGATAAATGACACCAGAGTCGACACAAAGTTGGTGGTACTCCTATTACCACTTGCAGAACCAATGGACTGACTTTGGGTCACAAGATACAGAGGAATTTTTCTTCTCAGGTTCATTGCGAGGAGATAATTCAATATCTCTTTAAAATAACAGTGGATCCTTAGAAGGGAAATCGACCCGCTGGAATGATAAGATAATTTTGTTAGATTTGTGTATTCCTCATGATAGGATAATTCAGGGAGTGGCGTGTGGTTTTCTATAAATCAACTGGGTTTAAGCCTAAAAGGATTATATTTTACAGGTTCGCGTTGGTTTTTTCTAAATGATACATATTGATGTCTATTGATGTATATGTATATATTATAACTTGTATATTAATGATACAGTTCCTCCTGCTTATTATGCATACATGCTAGCTTTCCTCCCTCGATACTACATAAGTTTGAAAATTCTGATTCTGGTTCTGCAAGTGGTAATAGGAGTACCACCAACTTTGTGTCGACTCTGCTGCCATATATCTTAGATAACGTCAAAGAAATAATGTTTTACTGTTGATCTTGATTTGTCCTACAATCTTTATATAATCCTTTTAGGCTAAAACCTAGTTGATTTATAGAAAGCCACACGCCACTCCCTGAAAACCAAAATGGTAAATAATAATGAGTTATTTATGCATTCAAACACTTTTCTTGTATCGTGTAAGTTAGTAAGTACTCTCATTCTTAACCTTTCACCTTTCACTCTGTAATGCATGTTTACTTCATTTACATTGACTGAAGATCTTCATCACGCTATCAAGAATCTCTCCGCTGAACTTTATGCTAAAGATGTTCATTTTCGCATGGAGCTTATTCAAGTACATTTAACCTTTCATGATGCATTCATGATGTTAAATGATAGTTGTTTATATTCATGACCGTAAATCTGTTGTTAACTTTATCAGAATGCCGAAGATAACCATTATATTGACGGAGAGACTCCAACCCTAGAGTTTGTTATAACTTTTGATGACATTACTGCTACTGGTGCACCAGCCACATTACTTATTTTCAATAACGAAAAGGGTTTATCTCCGAAAAATATTGAGTTCATCTGTAGTGTTGAAGGATCAACAAAGAAAGATAACAGGAGCAGTGGTTACACTGGAGAGAAAGGTACATTCTCAGATTTGATATGTTTTTAATCTCATTCTCATTAGAATGTATATTAACTTGCGATACGAAGAACAAAGTTTTCTATTGCAGAGATACGAAGAATAAAGTTTTCTATTGGAGAGATACGAAGAACAAAGTTTTCTGTTGAAGAGATACGAAGAACAAAGTTTTCTAGAGTTGTATTTACAGATGACAAATCTCAAGGTATTATTTTTCCAGTATTGAAAAAGTTTGAGACTGGAAACTGCTCTTGGTTAAGTGCGGGTGCGGATGATGGCACTTTAGAACTTAAAGCACCTCTACTTGAAAGTATTTACATAAGACAAAATTCTAAGTCACTAACTCGCGAGACGTCTCTGCAAATGTTGAGCCTGTTTCTCTAATTTTTGTCTTATTTAGACTTTGTTTTATTACAAATCATTAGGGAATATTGGAATTCAACCACGAGCTTCTTAACTCTGCTGCTGTGCCAGATTGTTTGACATCCACTCTCCAAGTTGTGAAATTTGGAAATGTCAGTGGAGACGAGCATGAGCTTATATTAGCTAAATATTTAATGGAAAATGGTACAATGCTTGAGAGGATGAGTTTCTCCTTTGCTAATTCAACAAACAACAAATATAGTAGCCTTCAAACTAATCCCTTCTCGCCCCCCTCATTCGAATGTATATTAACTTGCGATGATATATTAACGTATGCGACCAACCGACAAAACCGATTTAAAAAAAAAAGTTATGTTATTTTTCGGATCTGCAGTTCTGGAATTTAAAAAAATAAAGTTATACTATGTTTTCGGATGTGCACATCCGGAAAATATCAGCGTTTTTTAAAAAACCGGTACGTCCGGATGTGCATATCCGAAATCAGGTGGCAAAAACGAAATTTCACGTGGTGTATAAGAAACTAATGTAGTGTATTAAGAAATGAAGATATTACATTCTTTCACGTTTATTGATGAAATAGAAAAAAAAAATTCTCATTTTAGATATTCGAGATAATCCAACCTACACAAAAACATCCCTAAATCGTAACTTATGTCCTAAACAATATTTTGATCTTAACCTAATCACTTATTAATTTCGACCGAAAAGGTCTTTTCACTGAATTTTATTAATACATCACATTAAATGAATTAAAATAATAAAGAAGAATTCATAACTTGGGGAATAAATTTTTTTTTATCACATTCTCTACCCTTTATTAGTTTTTTTAATTCACTAAATGACCTTTGGTATTAAAAAAACATTCCATTAATTTCTCTAGCCATTTTAAATAGGCAATTGGAAAGACTTATTCTTAAACCTTTCAAAGTAGAATGGCCACAAATATTAAGATTCTTTATTTTACCTTTGCGATTCTGTGTATTGCCTCAGCTATAGCTTCAAGTTCAATTTCAAGTTCAGGTAACAAACTTACTTTATAACTTAAATTTTGTTTATTTAGCGAAACAAATATGAAATGATGTTTGAAATGCAAAATGTTTGTCTAGAAAATTCATTTTTTAAAATAAATATTTGTAGTGTTTTTAAAATATCAAAATTTACTTGAGATTTTATATAATGTCGCTTTTAAGAATGTCCAAAGAAGATTATCATACGAGATTCAAAATTTGTCACAATTTCTTAGCGGTTAAACAATGTCTCATAAAATAATATATTTTTTATGGTTTAATTGCGACAAAATAGGATCTCTATTTCATTAGTCATAATTAAATTATGATTAACCTATACAAGATTTCAAAAAATTAGACGTTTTGATTTTATATCATTCAAATAAGTATCATTTAAAAATAATTTATATTCAAAATTGTGATTAACAGGAGAATCTAATCAGAATGAAATGTTTTGTGGTGACTTTTACGGATGTTCGGATGACGATGTTGCTTGTTGCTTCCATTGTGCAACTCATGGATTGCATGGAAAATGTTATAAAAATGAATGTTGTTGTGATACTACTTTACCAACTTGTTAAAGAGAATGATATTGTATGCAAATCCTACCTCAAAGAAGTCGGAAATATAATTAAGTTGAACATCAACATCAAAGTTCATTCACATTTGTGTGTGTGAATTTTTAAATAAAAAAAGAAAAAGTCATTAAGGCTCTTAGATAGTGTATATTTATGAATACACTTTTATGATTTTTGGAAAAGTCAAATTGAAATAAAAAAAGTTTTATTATGAATTTTTTGGCATGTTCCATATTAATTATTAGTTGTTTTATAAAAAATAGTTAATTATATGTATGTCGTCGTTTTATGCTTTCAATGGGACAGCAATTATTTTTTTAAAAATTGAAATTCAGTCCTTGTTAATATAGTTTTTTACATGAAAAATCTAAAATTGTCTTTTTGACTTTTCAATAATAACACCAAATTCTATATAAAAATAAGCATTGATCTAAAAAATACCCTTTCAAATCTAAAAAAAACACTACTAAGAAAATTGAAATCATAGAGAGAGAAAAAAATTGGGTCTAAAATATTTAAATTCGTCTCCAACGGATTTGTAGACTGCTTTTAAGAAAGAAAAAAAAACTTTTTTTAAAATATTTGTCACAAATGCGTTAGAGATAGGTTATTTATTGTTGTCTGTTGTGACTCCAACAAAGTATGAGATTGAAAAGTTGGCTTTGAATTCGACATACCAAACTTGTCGAGAAACTTGCATAGGTATGTCTCTTGAGATAAGCACAACTTCGACTGCTTTCTATCTCTCCGGATGTCAATCCCAAGAATCCTGGTGGCAGCTCCTAGATCCTTCATTTCGAACTCCTTACGGAGTTCAGCCTTCACCTCCATTACATCCTCAACACTGTTGCTAGCTATGAGGATATCATCCACATAAAGCAACAAAATAACAAGTGAGTTTCCAGGTCAAAATCTGAAGTAAACACAGTGATCGAACTGGCTTCTAGTGAAACCACTATGTGCCATGAACTTGTCGAATCTCCTGTTCCACTATCGAGGAGATTGTTTCAGACCATACAAATACCTATTTAGCTTGCACACATAATCTTCCTTATCCTTTTCTGCATACCCTTCAGGTGACGCATCAGGATCGTTTCATCTAGGTCACCAAACAGAAATGTTGTCTACACATCCATTTGCTCAAGTTCCAAGTCGAACTTTGCCACCATGGCCAACAACATTCGAATAGATATATGCTTTACAACAGGCGAGAACACATCATTAAAGTCGACTCCTTCTTTCTGAGTGAACCCCCTAGCAACTAACCTTGCCTTAAAGCGCTTCGACATCACTCATTCGATTCCTTCCTTGACCTTGTAAATCCACTTACAACTGACTAACCTTGCTCCTGCAGGTTTCTAAATCAGCTCCCAAGTGTTATTATCATGAAGAGATTTCATCTCGTCATCCATGGCTTTTCGCCATTCAGTCTTGTTTCGACTCCTTATAGTTTCCTTGTAATCTCTAGGTTCTTCCTCAAGCACCTCACTTGCAGAGATTAAAGCAAAAGCTATAAAATCTGCTTAACCAAGTCTCTGAGGTGGCTTAATGACTCTTCTCGACCTATCTCTTGCCAGTAGGTAGTCATCGACAGTTTCCTCAGCCTCTTCAGCTTTTTGCTCTTCTTCTTCCAATTCATCTGGGCTATGCACTTCAGCATTACTATGCTCCACCTCAACAGGCATCTCTACCTGTTCCAGCTCATCTTTAGAGATTTCTGCACTTCGACCAACATCACCAGTTTTCTTGAACGCCATCTTGACCTCATTGAAAACTACATCACGACTTGTGATACATCTTCTGTGACCTGGTTCTAGGCACCATAGCCTATAACCCTTGACTCCCTCAGGATATACAAGGATCATGCATCTCAGAGCTCTAGGTTCGACCTTGTCTTGCCTAATGTGACCATAGGCTAAACAACCATATACTCTCAGTTTGTCGAGATCTGGTGGATGACCCGACCAAACTTCTTCAGGTGTCTTCATTCCCAGGGCAGTCGAGGGACATCTATTTATCAAATAAGCTGATGTCGAAACAACTTCTGCCCAAAACATCTTCTTCAATCCAGCACTAACCAACATGCATCTAACCCTTTCAAGGATTGTTCGATTGAATCTCTCAGCCAAGCCATTTTTTTGAGGAGTACCTGCTACAGTCTTATGCCTTGCAATCCCAGACTCAACACAGTAACTGTCGAACGCTTCTTGCAGAACTCAAGGCCATTGTCGGTTCTCAACCTCTTAACCTTTCTTTCAGTTTGAGTTTCGACCAGAACCTTCCAACTTTTGAAATTCTCAAAAGCTTCATCCTTCGTCTTCTGAATGAATACCCATAACTTCCTAGAATAGTCATCAACGATGGATAGAAAATACCTTGCACCTGAGTGTGAAGGATTCCTTGCAGGCCCCCAAAGATCAGCATGAATGTAATCCAGGGATCCATGTGTCCTTTGCTTGCCTTTGTTAAACTTCGCCCTACAGGATTTTCCAAGTACACAAGATTCATAAAACTCCAACTTTTCGACTTTGTCACCACCTAGCAGGTTTTGCTTCCCCAATTCGACCAGGCCTCTTTCGCTGATATGGCCCAATCTCATGTGCCATAATTCTTTCTTCGACACGGGTTTCGTGGATACAACATTTGTCGAACCACTTACAACCTCAGCCTCAAGGGTATACAAGCCTTGTTTCTTCACGCCTCTCTAGACTTCCTTCGACCCCTTCATGACTTTCAGAATACCTTGCTCTCCTTTGAAGACATATCCTTTCTTGTCGAATTCACCAAGAGAAATTAAATTTCTCTTAAGGTCAGGTACATACCTAACCCCAGTCAATAACCTTATTTACTCATTATGGAGCTTGAATCTAACAGATCAAATACCTGCAATCTTGCAAGCTTTATTGTCCCCAGCAGCATTGATCCACCATCTTGATCACATAATTCTTCAAACACATTCTTGTTTGGAGTCAAATGCCAAGTACATCCAGAATCCATAATCCATTCTTCGCAAGAGTTGCTGCTTGAAACTACAGGGACATCAGATGATTCATAACCATCTTGCACAATAGCTGCATTCCCATTGTCCTTACCTCCATGATTATTCAGGCGCTCATGGCACACCTTTCTTGTGTGACCCTCCTTCTTACAGTGATAACATTTAATACCAGACATATCACCACTACAAGACTTCTGCTGAGCCTTACCTTTCTTCTTGTCAAACCTACCATCTTTCTTTGACGATCTTCTTTTCACGGACAACCCTTCGCCAACTGATGATGGTTTCTGCTCCTTTTTTTCCTTCAAATCCTTCGAATACAAGGCTGCTTGAACTTCTTCAAAGGTCAGGGACTCTCTTCCATACAAGAGGGTTTCTTTGAAGTGAGCATGCGTTCTGGACAAAGCACAGAACAGCAACAGTGCTTGATCTTCGTCATCGATCTTCACATCAATATTTTCAAGATCAAGAATCAGCTTGCTGAACGTATCCAGCTGCTCCGTCAACGCTTTATCTTTATTCATCTTGAATGAATACAACGTCTGCTTCAAGTACAAACGATTTACCAAAGATTTGGTCATGTACAAGCTTTCAAGCTTCACCCATAACCCCGATGCCGTCGTCTCCTTTGATACCTGTCGCAGAACCTTATCACCAAGGCTCAACAATATTGCGCTGTGTGCTTTCTCTATCATGGTAGTCTTTTCTTTTTCTGTTAACGCAGCGTCCATGGCTACCATTCCCTTCAACGCTTCCAAACAACCCTGTTGAACCAGTAGGGCTTTCATCTTCAAGCGCCACAGACCGAAATCGTTAACTCCGGTGAACTTTTCAATCTCATACTTTGTTGAAGACATCTTCTCCACGCTCGCCGCACCAATTTGTTGTGAAAAACGATGCCTTGAGACAAAGTATTAACGGTTTCTTTATATGCAAGAAACTCACAAGGGTTAAGGTTAACAAAGAAACAAAGAAAGAAAGACGAAGGATTAGGGAAAAATTGTTATACTATTCACTTTCTCAATGTTACAAAAGATTACAAGTGAATACCACAATCTAGCCACACTCAACAAACTGAGTGTACTAGCCTATTTATAGACTAACTAGATAACTTGCAACCCAAGCTACCTAAACAATTGGATCCTTAACACAAGGCCCAATTCGACCAACATTTCGACTATACATATTAGAACAGACTTCGACTACAATATGTATCCTACAACTACAGCATGTAATCCAGCTTCGACTTCATGCTTGTCTCCTGTCGAAACACATGAAAGCTTTCCCTCGACACAGCATGAGTTCGACCTAATAGTCTCACATTGTCTATATTTGGAGACGGAATTTGTCTGTTGTCGGATAATAATTTCTGTCTCTCTTAATTAGTGATTAAAAGTTCATTTTCGTCTTTGTAGAGACGAAAATTTTCATCTTTATCTATTATGCGTCTGCATGAAATTTTTTCGTCTTTGAAGTTCCGTAAGTGATAGTCATAATTTCGTCTCTCCATAATTAACTATGTTTACTATTTCGGTGTCTAACATAGATATTTCTGTCTTTAAATTTAATATATTTGTTTATATTATTCATCATTTTATAATATACATCATGGACATAATCTTAATATTATAATAGACTAAATTTGAATTTATAACATTCATGATCAAAATATAGTGATAATAAAATAATTCTTATAATAACATTTCAAAATATAGTGATAGAAAAATGATACTGACAACATTGCAAGATAAAGTGACAATAGAATGATCCTTGTAATACATTACAAAATATAGCAATAGTTTAGTATCCATAACTTCAAAATAAAAATAGTATTACATACAAATAAATCTAATCCATAAATGGTTGTCATTCTCTACTTCATTTCCAATACCGTCTTTTCCTTCCATGTCAATATCATTATCTTCCATGCCAATATTTTCCCCTCCCTCATTCTCAATATCATTATCTCCTTCATTAACAATATCATCATCATCTTCTTCATCAAGAAATAAATTTTTCATATTTTTATCATGCATTAGTTTTTGAAACACACGCTCTCATCGATTCACCTTTTATTTTAGGGTTAATACCTATTTTGCCCCCTGCCATATAGGCGCTTTTCAAAAAATCCCCCTGTAAAAAAAAACTTGCAAAAAAAACCCTAACATTTGAAGATTCTCTCAGTTTTGACCTTCATCACATCCAGTCACTAAAAATGCCAAAATGGCAAGGGTAAAAATAAAAACGCTGCCAAAATGGCAGGGGTCAAAATGAAAACGCTGTCAAAATGGCAGGGGTCAAAATAAAAACGCTGCCAAAATGACAAGGGTCAAAATGGCAGGTTTATGGTGACTGAATATGATGAAGGTCAAAATTGAGAGAATCTTCAAATGTTAGGGTTTTTTTTGCAAGTTTTTTTTTACAGGGGGGTTTTTCAAAAAGCGCCTATATGGCAGGGGGCAAAATGGATATTAACCCTTTATTTTATACTTTCTTATTCAAGAGTTTTTTTGTTGAAGTTGATTGGTTAATGCTTGAACTTGATCTTTCAATGCAGCAACCTCTTCCGAGATGTTGCATCATTACAAATTATATATTTTTTTTTTACAGATGATTTGATAGTAACGGCTTGAAATCCTAATCCAAATACGTGTCCCTTCTTGTTTATACCACCAATCACTTCTATGTATATGTAATTATCAAAGTGTAATGTAGACTCATGGCTACATCCCTCACCACTATGAATTCATGCCTCACCTTTCTTGTTCAACCTTTAAATAAAAATTTGACTTGAATAATTGTTTTTAAAATGTTATTTTAGGTATCAATATTTTATTAAAAAAAAATTGGATATCAAAATTTCAAAAATCTCTTAATTTTGAAACTATTTCAATCATTTTTGAAATACAATTTAAAAAAAAATTGTGATTTTAAATATATTTTGATCTTCAATCATATATATTTATGTAATAGAATGGCAAAACTAATGTTTTAATTTAAAAAAAAAAAAAATTTAAAAAATTTATAATATTTTAAAAGATATTTCTATAAAATCCATTTTTAAAAGAGTTTAATTGGTATGCACTGACAGTGTAAAACAATTTTACACTGTCAACTAATAGGAATATATTAATCTGTCATGTCATATAATTAATTTAAATTTTACAGTCTGATGTGGCGGGATGCATGAGGGTGATTGGTTGACAGTGTAAAATATTTTTACACTGTCAATGCAAACCAATTAAATTCTTTTTAAAAATACAAATAAAAATTCAAAGTTAAAACAAAGTGACCCAACATGAGGATTCATCAACCACAGGAAGGGGTAACTTCATAAATAGAGACACGCACTCATGTACATCATCATGCCACAACATTATTATTCGGTGATCATATGTGCGTTCATCCTTTTGAACAAATGGTGTGTATTTAAGTATCTTTTCTGATTTCATAAAAACAAACTCAATTATTATACTCTTTCGATTTTGCAGTTACCTATTTCTGAAAACTCACGGAATTTCCCAATTAACAGAAAACTATAAATATTTACTTTAAATTTTTATATTTAACTTTAGCATTGTCTTAATATTTTTTTTACTGTCTCTTAATTTTATTCATTTTAAACAGAAATTAATATTTTAATACTTAGGCACTTACTTAATTTCGAGCGAAAAGGCCTTTTCACATGAAGTTGTTTTTTAATACAAGACATCAAAAATATATTAAAATAATAATGAAGAAGAGTTCATTATTATGGAGGAAAAGGGAAGATGGTATCACACTCTCTACCCTTATTAGTTTTTCTTTTTCTTTATTAATTCACTCAATGACCTTTGGTATAAAAAAATCATTCCATTAACTTCTATAGCTATATATCTTAAATAGACAATTGGAAAGACTTGCTCTTTAACCATTCAAAGTAGAATGGCCAGCAGTATCAAGATTATCTATTTTACCTTTGCAATTCTGTGCATTGCCACAACTGTATCTTCAAGTTCAAGTTCAGGTAACAAACTTACTTTATAACCTAAACTCTATATATTTTAGTGGAACATGTGTATAGTATGGGAAATGATGCCTCAAATACAACATAAATTTTTTTCTAGGAATTTTTTTTTAATTTTTAAAATGCATATTGTTTCAGATTGGCTAAAATAATCTTACATTGTTTGAAATCCAGATGAAGAATATTTATATACAACAATCATACATTTTAGTTCAATAGATATGTTTTTAAAGGACAGAGTCGTAAAATTCTCATACTCAAAAAGAGACCATATTTTATAATTGCAATTTGAAATCGATAACACATATGATGCATTTAAAATAGGGGTGACAAAACAAGTCTATCTCGTCCGTTTTGTCTGCACTTTAATAGCGAGCGGAACAAAGTTTTGAGCTTGCACGCTCTAATGTGTCTGTCCTACCTCACTCTATTTTTTTCGGACACGAACGTTAATATAAATTTTGTAATTTTTAAACTTAAAAAATACAATGTCCGCAGGTCCGCTCCACCCTCATTTTAGTGTGGGTAAACCACGGTTTTAGACACACTTTCTAATACTCATGCTCCACTCCGCACCATTTTTTCCGAGTATTTACATAATTGACCATATGTAGCGGACATGTCCGTTTGCCATTAAGGTCAAAAGCTTTTTTATTTTATTTTTAACAATATTGGATAATATATATTTTGTTTTTATCCTTAAAAGTTTTATATTTGATCTACTGATTATGTCAGAGTAACCTATATTGATAATGTTATCGAGATACTATTTGTAATGATTTTGTGATTAGCAGGAGGAACCAACCAGACTAATATGGTCTGCGGTGAGATGTATGGATGTCCTGATGACGATTTTCCATGCTGTTTCGTTTGTGCATCTTATGGTTTACGTGGAAAATGTCATAAAAATGAATGTTGTTGCGATACTGGTGTTCCAACGTGCTAAAGAAAGTGTTATTACCAATCTTCAAAGTGTATTTACCAATATACTTTTATGATTTTGGAAAAGCCAAATTGAAATAAATAAAATAATTTTAATATACTTATTTTTGTCATGTCCCGTATTAGTTGTTTTAGCAAAACAAAAAACAATTTTATATATTACGCTGGAAGAATGTGAGGATTCACATGATCTTTTAGAACCAGTCCCGGCGCGACCCAAGCATCCTCCTACACCTTGATAGACCTCCTAATATTTAATGATAATCATTAATGGTGGAACAATTTGTAAAAGAAAATGTCAAATTATTAATATGGGAATGAATTTTGAAAAAATTAATTGTGTTAATTTAAAAAATTCTATGTCCCACGTTGATAATGGTATGTCTTGCATATGTCCCACGTTGATAATGGTATGTCTTGCATAATTTTTTTTTTAGAGAATTTCTTAACACACCACTCAACTTTCTTAGGTACCATGCGCGCTGACGAAAATATCCATGTGTTCCGGATGTACAAATCTGGACTCACCCTTTTTTAAAAAAATTTCAATTTTTTTCGGATGTGCACATCCGGAAGAAATTCCTATTTGCAAATCCGGAATAAATGCTGAAACAGAACACCAGAAATCCAACAATGTTTCTCACATTCATAAAATAAAATCGGGATTACATTCAGAAATTCGCCATTACATCGACAGAAATTTAAATATTACAAGATCAATAGCCCGGTAGACGCTTGCACATCTCTAAGATTTCATCGACCGTTCTTCGGATTTTGGGAATCTTTCTTCGTAACCGAGAAAAGTTTGCCACATCGCTCTAACATCGTCTTGATTCTTGAGCCCAACAAGGCTGTAAGCGACGTTCCCTTCGTTGTCAACGGAAGGTGGACGATACTGAAGCTTCGCAGCCTTCCGTTTGTCTCCGTAAGGTAGGAGATGTTCGATGTCGTCAATGATCTCGCCGATGAAGATGTCCCTCATTACCTTAAACGTGCGACCGTGTGTTTTGCCGTCGGTGTAGGAGACACTTGCGACATACCAACGGAACTTGATATCATACAATTGAGACATTTTGAGTTTGTGTGAATGATATTAAATGAAACCCCTAATTTATAGAAAAGTTAGGGTAAAGTTATCAAATGAAACCCCTAATTCAAAAATGTACATTTTGTCGTATGATTATACAAAAGAGTTAAAACGAAAGTTTCCGTCTAAATCTATTGGAGCTTGAACTTTCGACTTTTTCGCATTTGATGCCTTTTCAATTGCGTTCAATCTTTTGAATTCAAGCATCCTTTCAACAAAAATATTCGGCCACGACTCGGAAATTGCGGTTGCATGCGTCGCCTATTGTGGTGATTTAGGTGGTATGGGGCATCCGGGTTTCAAGATAACTTTTACAAAATGTCTTGATTTCACAAGTCATCCGATACACATGATGCGATCATTTGGATTGGACGGAGGTGCGGTGTGGAGTGGAAAAAAGGTTTCCGAAAAACCGTATCGCGTCAAGTGTTGAAAAGTATTTAGGGGGTGTTTTATCATATCCACAGAGATTGTGTATATTGCCGCCGTTCGATAGTTAAAAGAGTTTCAAACTTTAATCGTAACAAAGGTTTTGGTAATTTTCAATCGGATCGTTTGCATTCGAATTTTAGAAATCAAAGGTAAAAATATTTGTTTTAGGGTTTTGATAAAACATGTCAAGATTAGGCTTCGGTGATTCGTTTCATACGTATTTTCTCGATTACGAGTGTGAACTTGTTAACAACAATTATAACCACATATCCTCTCAACAAGCTTCTCTCGAACACTTGTTGTGGGATTTACCATTTTGATCCTTTGTTGATCTCTCACACAAACTATCAAAATGATAACATTCAAGAACAATATTTATGAACATCAACATTCAAAACTATCTCTAGCCTTATGAATATTGATGGAATGAAACTTAGATCAAGTTTTATAACATTTCTCTCGAACATGAAATAGAACAAAATATACAATGTAACCAAAGTTTTTCTTCTATAAATATCATCAACTAGGTTCACAAGCTTACAATAAAGAAGAATACATACAAAATAATGGATCACCTACCACTAATCTTGACACAAAAGTGCTTTAGCTAGCCATAGACATGGTAGCTTGCTTGACAAGTAAGTTGCAAAGCTTTTGGAGCATCAATCTTCAAAGATTCAAGGATTGAAGCATAAAAGCTTTGGATTCTAAGAAAAATAGCAAAAGATGAAGTCTTTGATCTCTCAAGAGTTTTCTAGGGTACAAAGATTATTTCTAAAAGTGTTATCCCAAAAAATATCTAACAAACACCCTAAATAGCACTTTCTGCCCAGACAAATTTGCCAGGCGAGCTACAAAATTCGCCTGGCGAAACCTTTAAGTATAGTCCACGTGCCAGAATAGTGCAAAGAAACCTGGGAAAATATCTTGAATTCGCCAGGCGAATTCCAGACTCGCCAGGCGAATTCCTTTCGCCACCTCTTCGCCTGGCGAATCTTGCAGCGAAACACTTCCAGTAGCTACTGGAATTTGAAGATCCACTCGCCAGCTGACTCGCCAGGCATTCGCCTGGCGAATTTCTCGTTCCGCCACCCATTCGCCTGGCGAGTTCACTGTTTGTTGCAAACACGCGACGTTGCTCATTTCATCATGTTTTCTTCCGATTTTTGCCACGTCCTTTTTACAAAAAAAAGCTGCAAAACTAACAAAAACATCATATAGGCCAAAATAAAACATTAATTCAAAAATCACTTAAAAATAAGCTGTTTCGCATTCAGGCAATTGGAAAAGAGCTTAAAACTGCAGAAAATTGGTCTCAAATTCATTTACAACGAGACACTTATCAAACTCTCCCCAACTTGCCTTGTTGTTTGTCCTCAAACAAAATTAAATTCTACACTCAAAAGCAAGAATTCCAAGCACTAAATCAACTGAAAACATCAATGGTTCAAACTCGACACATACACGCACAAAGTATTTCCACAAAGTTGTATAGAATCAAAATATAATTATGAATTAAGTTCTAAACACAACATTACACAATGCAAAATCAAGTACCTACAAGTTCAAGTTGAATCACCTAAATTCACTTATTATCAACACACTATGTACATAATTTCACACAGGACAAAACACTCTCACAAGCAATCGTGCCACATCCAGAATCATTCATGCATTCATCTCACAAAGTTATCAAAAATAAGTAGAAACAAAGATCACGAAGGACTTTTATGGTTGTAATTTGGCTTGGTTAAAAACAAGGGTCATATCTAAACGGTCATTGAACAAAAACGGGTAATAACATTGAAGAGCATTTTTTTTTCAACTTTCTCATTCTTTTTCACACTTTATTCCTTCTTTTCACAATGCATTCTCTTCTTTTGATTTTCTTTTCTTTTTGATCTTTTTCTATCTTTTTGTTTTTGATTTCTTTTTCTTAGAATGCATTGCATCACCAATTCCTTTCTCCTTTCAAATTAAACCATTCTCCTGAACTTCAACGATATTACAAGTTCATTTTAAATGCCCTTCAAAACGGGTTAAAATTCGGGTTCATGATTCACAAAAAAAATTGTCTTTTTAGGCTCAAAAGGAGTTTCAAATACGCGCACACTCACAAGGTTACTTGGAAGTGTTTTTGGAACAGTGGTTTTCCTCATAGTGCTCAAAAATTGCCTTGATCATTTCTAAGTTTCCAATCATTAAAAACAACTCACAAGATTAAACATGTAACAAAACGAGTAAGACAACGATTACTTGACTCTATTTTTGGTGAACAATGGAAAGCATCTCACTTTTGTGGTTTTGTCCTAATTGATTCACACATGAACAAGTATTTACAACACAATGTAATATCATAATTTTGTATAAAGCACTAACTCACAATCATGCTAAAATTTTACACAACACATTCACACTTTGATTGTGAATAAAATCAAAAATTCTATCATCACCATCAATGTTTAATGCTAACCAAACACTTTTCTTGTGCTAACACAAAATTTTCAAAAATTAAAGGCAATTATCAATTTCTTTGCGCAAACACATAAAATAAAAACAGAATCTAAACTAAACAAAATTTCACACCAGCTGAAATATTATAAGTACTGGTGTAAACACACCGAAATTGTACTCGCCAAAGCGATCCAAAATACTAACTGTCATATAAAAAACTGCAAATAAAATTCTGAAAATAAAATTCATAACACAAAATAAAAATCCTTCACTTTGAAGCCTCCTCTAATTAACCAAATCATTGAGATCATCCTGCATTTCGTCACCATCATCATCATCGTCATCATCATCATCATTATTAGCTCCACCTTCACCTTCAACACCAACAGCTCCAGTTGCACCTCCCCCTGAAAAGAAAGGATGCCTGCCCACAGGCCAGTTTGCATAAGTATCGAAATCTGTCCTAGTAGGAAAAGGAACAACTTCCTGCGGTGTGGTTTGAAACTGGTACAGCTGTTGCATGCAATTGAAATTGAACTACAATGATCTCTGGTAAGCCTCAGCCATATCCCACGAGTAATTGAATACAACTCGCATTCTAGGATCCCATGTCGAATAATCAAGAGCCTCAGACTGCTCACTAGGCTGCGAGCGGGATGACTGACCAACACTAGAACCCTTCCTCTTCTCAATCAGCTTGTTCTTACAATACCTCTCAATATAATCATCAATAATAACCCCCCTCCTTTCCTCGTTAATCACGTCGGGCATCATGATTCACTTTTTGAGACAAAGAGCTGTTACAAAACAAGGGAAAATAATCGGGGCAGTAGCATGTACCTCGGGTCATCGCGTATTCTCGATAAAAATTTTCATTTCAGACGCAATGATCCGAGCAACATCAACCTCTTTGTCTTTCATGATGTAATAAAGAAGGAGACCAACATCAGGCGGAATAGTGGAACGGTGCGATTTGGGCTTCATGTTGTAGAGGATTAGAAGAAGTATAGCTTGCACATCCGGAGGCATGTCCTCCCTCCGATACCGGATGGATTCTCCTACAGCGTTCCTTTCCACACTTCTTCCCGGAAACAAAATGGTCCTGGCAATTTTATCATGATCAAGACGAGTGCCAAGCTCCTTAGTGTAGGCATCCTTCTCGAACATTCCTAAAGAACTCGACTTTTCAAAAGGTCATTGATGTCCTCACGATCGAACCTAATTTCCTTACCAAGGACAAACGTTATGTACCGGAACACTTGAACTTCCCCTTGAACTTCGGGCAAATAGAGAGCATTTGCGTAGAATTCACGAACCATTTTGTAATTTATTGCTTCCAAAGGATTTATCAAATGTCCCCATTTCTTATTGTTGAAAATATGTGCCAAATTCCGGTACGGACCCTCGGGGTTGAGATCAAACCTTTTCTCCGATAAAAATTGTCGGCCTTCAAGCATTATGTACCGGGCAGCATGAGATGCACTTAAGAATCGATTTGGATCATACTCAGGTTGTTACCTGAAACTGCCTCCTGCAACCATCTTCTGCTTCTTTCCACCGGTGACTTTGGTTCGTGGTGACATCTGAAAAATTAGAAGACACAAAGCAAAGGAATTGTTGTCTAATGTCAGCAAAATCCAAACAGCAAACAAAGTCAAAACAGAACTAAAACACATAAAAAATAAGACATAATTGCAAAACAGAACAGAAAAATTAAAAAAAAAAAATGAAAATGGCCATTCGCCCCATGCTTGTAACAGCCCGATTATGATTATCTCCATTTTGTGCTAATTTGTATTATTTTGTTGAGTCTTTTATTTAATTTGGGTGATAATAATGTTATTGTGAAATTGGTGTTTTAATCGGATATGTTGGCGTGTTATATTATTTTACCGTTTTTGAGAGTTTTCGGGGGAAATTAGATTGGAGGGTATTTTAGACATTTCATAATTATTGTTAAGTTAGAATTTTAGTGAGGAATGATTTAAGGGTATTTGTGAGATATTTAAAGTAAAGAAAAGAAAGTAGTAAGAAAAGAAATAGAAAGAAAAGTATAAGAGTTAGAAAAGAGAGAAAAGGAGAGTTAGAAAGAAAAATAGAGAGAAAGAAGAACAAGAGAAGAAAAAGAGAAGAAAAGATTGGAAAAGCTAGGAAATCATCAAGACAACTCTAGGAATCGAATTTAATCGGGTAAGGGTGTGAAATATTGTTATCCTAACTTTGTGTATGATTATGTATGTGTTTTGTGTGGATGTTTTGGTTGGTTTTCCATATGTTTCCGTTCATGCCGTATTTGACAAAATCGATAGAAACCGATGTTTTTACGGTCGAAAAGTCGTATAAATACATGTGTTGGTTGGATATATGTATGTGAGCTGCTGTTTAAAGTTTCATGAAGTTTGGTTATGTTTTGGTTAGTTTTCGGTATGTTTCCGTTGTTGTTTCCGTTTAGGTCGAATTGTAGGAAATCGATAGAAACCGATGTTTTCACGGATGAATTTTGAAATAAATTACGTAGTTGTATCGAGTAAGGTTAGGTCGTCGTATAGCGTGCTTTTTATTCGATTTGGTGATGTTTGAAAATTCTGGTTTTTGAAAGGTTGAAATTTAATCGAAAAATCGAACGTCATAGAAATTTCGTTTATGTGTTCTAAATTGTTCTTATGTATTTGGTGGTTGCGCGTATATGTTTGTTTCGGTGAAAATGTTCGATTTAGTCGAGTTTCGGGCATTTGGAAAAAGTTACAGCAAGTGTGTAAATTGAGAAATCTGATTTTTGAGAAAAACAGGGCTATGAATCAATACATAACAGCTATGTATCGATACGAAATGATTTATGTATCGATACATAACCCTTATGCATCGATACATACTGAAGAAATTTGAGAAAACAGCATTTTCACTACAGCATGCGTCGACACATGCGTGCTATGTATCGATACATGTGGCCTCTATGCGTCGATACATAAGCCTATGTATCGATACATACTGTGCTGAACCAGAAAATTCTGGTTTGTCGGGGAAACTTCGGAAATTCATAACTCTTGAACCGTAAGTCGGTTTTGACCCCCGTTCGAAGCGTTGGGAAGCTAACGAGATGTTCTTTCTAGGAAAAATAGTTTTGAGGTCTAAACCTGGTCCAATTGGAACAGTATTTTCGAACCGTTTCGTAGTGTCGGGCCTCCGGTTTATGTTTTTGCGTTATTTTGAAATATACATATCTTCTTCATTGATTATCGGATTTAAGTGTTCTTTATATCGAACCGAAGCTGTGGATGAGTACTTTTTGATGATGATGGAAAATATTATTTTTAGCCGACTTTTAACCGACTTTTCCGGTAAACCGTAAATCGAATTGTTTGGTTATTTGTGAAGACGTTCGGTTGCCGTTTGGCACAATTGATGTGAATGTATGTGGGTTGTGTGTGATGAATGCATGACTATATTGTGAATATTTATGCATGTCAAGAGTGTCATGAGTCATGTTGTATGTGAAGCATCATGATTGCATTCTTGCATTGTGGGATTCTAAGATGAATCCGTTGTAACGTCGTAAGCCTTTTGAGAGGTGGGGGCGAGGATTACAAACGATTGTAAGCCTTTTGAGAGGTGGGAGCAATCGGATTGTAAGCCTTTTGAGAGGTGGGGGCAATCCATAAACATTGTAAGCCTTTTGAGAGGTGGTAGCAATGGGTGAACATCGTATGCCCGACGGGGAGTTACACTAAGTAACGAGCGATGGTTCCAGTAAGTTCTTCAATTGAACTTGAGATGAAACGAGTCGGTACCGCATTGCATTTGCATAGAGTCGTGAGTCGGTCTCTATGATTTGCATTGGTCATCCTCGTATTTGTGCATGGATGAATGAATATGAATATATGTGTTTATGTTGAATGATAAGCATTGTGATGAATATGCTTGGTTTTGTATATATATATATATATATATATATATATATATATATATATATATATATATATATATATATATATATATATATATATATATGTATGCCTTGCGATGTATATTGAATGAGATGTGATGAATTGTGATAAGAATTGTATCGTTGTAATGATGCATTGAAGAATGAATATAATATGTATGTTTATGTTGAATGGTAGAATGGTGAGAATGTGTTATGTGTATACTTTTGTGTTGAGATATATGATTATATGCATTGTTATTATGATAATATTTCTCACCCTTCTGCTGTTTTATGATGCTCTACGAGGCATTGCAGATTAGGTATCTGGTGGTCTTTTGTGAAGCGTGTCTTCATACCTTTTTGGTCGGTTGACTCTGATATGTAGCACCGGGTAGCTAGGATGCTTATGTTTGATTCCTTTTTGTGATACATTCGTGTATGTATCTTGCTGATGAATTTGTGTATATAAACACGAATGATGTTGTTGTATCATACTTGTTGATGTATAGATATATATATATAATGTATATATGTTTGATGTTATCAATGTTTAGATTTTTCGCTTTTATTCTAAATATTGAGATATGGGTGTAAGGACTGAGTTCCTACGTTGAAAGTTACCCCACTGTTGCATATCATTTGTTGAGCAGGTGTTGTATGTTTTAATTTCAAGCATAATATGACATGCCTTTTTATGCCGTGTTTACAATTATACTCTGATGAAATTTCTAATACGTGCCTAAATGATTTATTTGATTATTTGGGGGTATAAAAAGGGGGTGTTACATTAAGTGGTATCAGAGCCAAGGTTGAGTCAGTCGTGTCTGTTTCGTTGTTGTGTTGGTTGAACTGTTGTTTAACCTTTGTTGTTATTTTTGGGAGTGATCAGAATATGGCTGGTAGAAACGATAATGCGATGGCTGCTGCTATGGAAGCATTGGCTAGGGCGGTGCAGGGTGCACCGAATGTAAGTGCTAATGAAGAGTTCAGGAAGAATCAACCACCGGTCTTCAAAGGAAGATTTGATCCCGATGGTGCTCAACTTTGGCTGAAAGAGATTGAAAGAATCTTCAGAGTCATGGATTGTGCGGAAGAGAATAAGGTGAGGCTTGGATCTCACATGCTGAGGGAAGAAGCCGACGATTGGTGGGTCGGTATGCGTGAAATTCTTGAGGTGGATAATGAAGAGGTAACTTGGGAATTGTTTCGTACCGAGTTTTTGCTGAAGTATTACCCTGAAAGTGTGAAAGGGAAGAAAGAGATGGAATTCCTGGAATTGAAACAAGGTGGTATGTCAGTGGTGGACTATACTGCTAAGTTTGTGGAATTGGTTCAATTTCATTCTCATTATCCTGCGATTACTGCTGAGTTCTCAAAGTGTATTAAATATGAGAATGGTTTGCGTCCTGAGATTAAGCAAGCTGTGGGATATCAAAGGATTAGGAGGTTTTTGGATTTGACTGAATGTTGTAGAATCTTCGAGGAAGATAGCAAAGCTCGTTCTACACATTACAAGAGTGTGAATGAGAGGAGAGGGAAACAGCAAGCTAGAAGTGGACCTTATGTGACCCCCACTGATAAGGGTAAATATAAGGGAAACTTTGATAAGAGATCTGGAGGAAGAAGTTCTGGGTTCATTAAGTGTTTCAATTGTGGTGGAATGGGTCATAAAGCAACTGAGTGTAGGAAGGCCGTTGGGAGATGTTCTAACTGTGGAGGTATTGGGCATTCTACTGCTGAGTGTAGGAGGAATATGGTGAAGTGTTTTAACTGTGGAGAAGTGGGTCACATTAGTACTAAGTGTACTAAGCCGAAACAAGCTCAAGCGGGCGGAAAGGTGTTTGCATTGGCGGGGACTCAGACCACTAGTGCAGACCGTTTGATTAAAGGTACATGCTTTATTAATAGTACACCTTTAGTTGCTGTTATTGATACGGGAGCGACTCATTCGTTTATTTCGTCTGAGTGCGCGAAGCGTTTGAATGTTGCGTTGTCTTTGATGGGTATTGAGATGGTTATTGAGACTCCTGCTTCAGGGTCGATAACTACGTCTTTGGTGTGTGTAAGTTGTCCTTTGACCATTTATGGTAAAGACTTCATTATGGATTTAGTGTGTTTGCCGTTGGAGGGATTGGATGTAATTTTGGGTATGAACTGGTTGCAATTTAATCGAGTTCATATAGATTGCTATCATAAGTTGGTAAGGTTTCCTTCTTTGGAAGATAATGAAGATGAGAGTTTCCTATCCACTAAAGAGTTGAAGAAACTTTTAGCGGATGAAGCTCAATTGTTTGGTTTGTTTGCATCATGGTCAGTGGAGAGTAAGATTGGTATTGATGTGTTTCCAGTGGTGTGTGATTTTCCAGAAGTGTTTTCGGAGGATATTACGGATGTACCACCGGAAAGAGAAGTTGAGTTCTCTATTGATCTAGTTCCTGGCACTAGACCGATTTCGATGGCACTGTATCGTATGTCGGCATCGGAGTTGATAGAATTGAAGAAGCAGTTGAATGACTTGTTGGACAAAAGATTTATAAGGCCAAGTGTTTCTCCTTGGGGTGCTCCGGTATTGTTGGTAAAGAAAAAGGATGGAAGTATGCGGTTATGTATTGATTATCGACAGTTGAACAAGGTGACAATTAAGAACAAGTATCCACTTCCAAGGATTGATGATTTGATGGACCAATTGGTTGGTGCGCGTGTCTTTAGCAAGATTGATTTGAGATCGGGATATCACCAAATTCGTGTGAAAAGCGAGGATATTCAGAAGACGGCATTTAGGACACGGTATGGTCATTACGAATATTCCGTGATGCCATTCGGGGTTTCTAATGCGCCGGGGGTGTTTATGGAATACATGAATCGTATTTTTCATGAACAGTTGGATCGTTTTGTGGTTGTGTTCATCGATGATATTTTGATTTATTCTAAGTCTCAAGAAGAGCATGAAAAGCATTTGAGAATTGTGTTGCAAATTTTGAGAGAGAAACAATTATATGCTAAGTTGTCAAAATGTGACTTTTGGCTATCGGAAGTAAGTTTTCTTGGACATGTTATCTCCGGGAGTGGTATTAGTGTTGATCCATCTAAGATTGATGCGATGATGCAGTGGGAGACTCCTAGGTCGGTTACAGAGATTCGAAGCTTTTTAGGCTTGGCGGGTTATTATCGGAGGTTTATAGAGGGATTTTCGAAGTTGGCACTTTCGTTAACGCAATTGACTTGTAAAGGAAAGGCTTTCATTTGGGATATAGATTGTGAAAAGAGTTTCATGGAGCTAAAAAGAAGGTTGACAACGGCTCCGATCTTGATTTTGCCGAATCCTAATGAACCATTTGTTGTATATTGTGATGCTTCATTGATTGGTTTAGGTGGTGTTTTGATGCAAGATGGAAAAGTTGTGGCATATGCTTCAAGACAATTGAGAGTGCATGAAAAGACTTATCCTACGCATGACTTGGAGTTAGCGGCGGTGGTGTTTGTTTTGAAAATTTGAAGGCATTACCTTTATGGTGCAAGATTTGAAGTTTTTAGTGATCACAAAAGCTTAACATATTTATTTGATCAGAAAGAATTGAACATGAGACAACGAAGATGGTTAGAGCTTTTGAAGGATTTTGATTTTAGTTTGAATTACCATCCGGGTAAGGCGAATGTGGTAGCCGATGCCTTAAGTCAAAAGTTGTTAGATATGTCCGCATTAATGATGACAGAATGGGAACTTTTGGAGGATTTCAGAGATTTGAGTTTGGTTTGTGTAATGACGCCGCGAAGTGTGAGACTTGGTATGTTGCATGTTACGAATGATTTTCTTGCAACGGTTAGTGAAAAGCAAAAGTTGGATTTGAAGTTCGTTGATTTAATGATAAATGAGAATGAGGATTTCAAGGTTGATAACTTTGGAGTTTTGAGATTCCGTGGTCGTATTTGTATACCCGACGACGCGGAGTTGAAAAAGATGATTTTAGAGGAAGGACACCGAAGTAATTTAAGTATTCATCCGGGTGCGAATAAGATGTATCAAGATTTGAAGAAGATCTTTTGGTGGTCCGGTTTAAAGAGGGATGTGGCTCGGTTTGTGTATGCGTGTTTGACTTGTCAAAAGTCGAAGGTGGAACATCAGAAGCCTAGTGGTTTGTTGCAACCGTTGGATATTCTGGAATGGAAATGGGATAGTATATCGATGGATTTTGTTACGGGATTGCCGAATACGCAAAGAGGTCATAATGCTATTTGGGTGATTGTTGATAGGCTTACTAAATCTGCTCACTTTATTCCAATTGACATTAGTTATCCTTTGGAGAAGTTAGCCGAGATTTATGTTCGTGTGATTGTGAAGTTACATGGTGTTCCTAAGAGTATTGTATCGGATCGAGATCCGAGATTTACATCGAGATTTTGGGAGAGTTTACAAGAGGCGTTGGGTTCTAAGCTAAGATTGAGTTCGGCTTACCATCCGCAAACAGATGGTCAAACTGAGAGGACGATTCAATCGTTGGAGGATTTGTTGCGTGCTTGTGTGCTAGAGCAAGGTGGTGCTTGGGATAGTTATTTAGCGTTGATTGAGTTCACCTATAATAACAGTTTTCATTCGAGTATTGGTATGGCACCATTTGAGGGTTTGTATGGTCGGAGATGTCGAACACCTTTGTGTTGGCATGAAACTGGTGAGAGGGCGATTGTTGGACCGGAATTGGTACAAGAAACGACGGAGAAAGTGAAGTTTATTCGAGAGAAGATGAAAGCTTCTCAAAGTAGACAAAAGAGCTATCATGATAAGAGAAGGAAAGATCTTGAGTTTCAAGAAGGCGACCATGTGTTTTTGAGAGTTACACCGGTTACGGGTGTGGGTCGTGCTTTGAAGTCGAAGAAGTTGACTTCTCGTTTTATTGGTCCGTATCAGATTACTGCACGTGTTGGCGCTGTGGCTTATCGTGTGGCGTTGCCTCCGAATCTTTCGAATTTGCATGACGTTTTCCATGTTTCGCAACTTCGGAAGTATGTTCCGGATCCGTCACATATTATTCCTATGGACGAGGTAGAAGTGAGAGATAATCTTACGGTTGAAGTTTTACCGATTAAGATTTTGGATCGTGAAGTTAAGAAGCTAAGAGGCAAAGATATTGCGCTTGTGAAAGTAGCATGGGGAGGCGCTTCGGAGGGCAATATGACTTGGGAATTAGAGAGTGGGGTGCGAGAGTCGTATCCGGAGTTGTTTGAATCAGGTAATATTTTCGAGAACGAAAATTTCAAAAGTGGGGGAGAGTTGTAACAGCCCGATTATGATTATCTCCATTTTGTGCTAATTTGTATTATTTTGTTGAGTCTTTTATTTAATTTGGGTGATAATAATGTTATTGTGAAATTGGTGTTTTAATCGGATATGTTGGCGTGTTATATTATTTTACCGTTTTTGAGAGTTTTCGGGGGAAATTAGATTGGAGGGTATTTTAGACATTTCATAATTATTGTTAAGTTAGAATTTTAGTGAGGAATGATTTAAGGGTATTTGTGAGATATTTAAAGTAAAGAAAAGAAAGTAGTAAGAAAAGAAATAGAAAGAAAAGTATAAGAGTTAGAAAAGAGAGAAAAGGAGAGTTAGAAAGAAAAATAGAGAGAAAGAAGAACAAGAGAAGAAAAAGAGAAGAAAAGATTGGAAAAGCTAGGAAATCGTCAAGACAACTCTAGGAATCGAATTTAATCGGGTAAGGGTGTGAAATATTGTTATCCTAACTTTGTGTATGATTATGTATGTGTTTTGTGTGGATGTTTTGGTTGGTTTTCCATATGTTTCCGTTCATGCCGTATTTGACGAAATCGATAGAAACCGATGTTTTTACGGTCGAAAAGTCGTATAAATACATGTGTTGGTTGGATATATGTATGTGAGCTGCTGTTTAAAGTTTCATGAAGTTTGGTTATGTTTTGGTTAGTTTCCGTTGTTGTTTCCGTTTAGGTCGAATTGTAGGAAATCGATAGAAACCGATGTTTTCACGGATGAATTTTGAAATAAATTACGTAGTTGTATCGAGTAAGGTTAGGTCGTCGTATAGCGTGCTTTTTATTCGATTTGGTGATGTTTGAAAATTCTGGTTTTTGAAAAGTTGAAATTTAATCGAAAAATCGAACGTCGTAGAAATTTCGTTTATGTGTTCTAAATTGTTCTTATGTATTTGGTGGTTGCGCGTATATGTTTGTTTCGGTGAAAATGTTCGATTTAGTCGAGTTTCGGGCATTAGGAAAAAGTTACAGCAAGTGTGTAAATTGAGAAATCTGATTTTTGAGAAAAACAGGGCTATGAATCGATACATAACAGCTATGTATCGATACGAAATGATTTATGTATCGATACATAACCCTTATGCATCGATACATACTGAAGAAATTTGAGAAAACAGCATTTTCACTACAGCATGCATCGACACATGCGTGCTATGTATCGATACATGTGGCCTCTATGCGTCGATACATAAGCCTATGTATCGATACATACTGTGCTGAACCAGAAAATTCTGGTTTGTCGGGGAAACTTCGGAAATTCATAACTCTTGAACCGTAAGTCGGTTTTGACCCCCGTTCGAAGCGTTGGGAAGCTAACGAGATGTTCTTTCTAGGAAAAATAGTTTTGAGGTCTAAAACTAGTCCAATTCGAACAGTATTTTCGAACCGTTTCGTAGTGTCGGGCCTCCGGTTTATGTTTTTGCGTTATTTTGAAATATACATATCTTCTTCGTTGTTTATCGGATTTAAGTGTTCTTTATATCGAACCGAAGCTGTGGATGAGTAATTTTTGATGATGATGGAAAATATTATTTTTAGCCGACTTTTAACCGACTTTTCCGGTAAACCGTAAATCGAATTGTTTGGTTATTTGTGAAGACGTTCGGTTGCCGTTTGGCACAATTGATGTGAATGTATGTGGGTTGTGTGTGATGAATGCATGACTATATTGTGAATATTTATGCATGTCAAGAGTGTCATGAGTCATGTTGTATGTGAAGCATCATGATTGCATTCTTGCATTGTGGGGTTCTAAGATGAATCCGTTGTAACGTCGTAAGCCTTTTGAGAGGTGGGGGCGATGATTACAAACGATTGTAAGCCTTTTGAGAGGTGGGAGCAATCGGATTGTAAGCCTTTTGAGAGGTGGGGGCAATCCATAAACATTGTAAGCCTTTTGAGAGGTGGTAGCAATGGGTGAACATCGTATGCCCGACGGGGAGTTACACTAAGTAACGAGCGATGGTTCCAGTAAGTTCTTCAATTGAACTTGAGATGAAATGAGTCGGTACCGCATTGCATTTGCATAGAGTCGTGAGTCGGTCTCTATGATTTGCATTGGTCATCCTCGTATTTGTGCATGGATGAATGAATATGAATATATGTGTTTATGTTGAATGATAAGCATTATGATGAATATGCTTGGTTTTGTATATATATATATATATATATATATATATATATATATATATATATATATATATATATATATATATATATATATATATGTATGCCTTGCGATGTATATTGAATGAGATGTGATGAATTGTGATAAGAATTGTATCGTTGTAATGATGCATTGAAGAATGAATATAATATGTATGTTTATGTTGAATGGTAGAATGGTGAGAATGTGTTATGTGTATACTTTTGTGTTGAGATATATGATTATATGCATTGTTATTATGATAATATTTCTCACCCTTCTGCTGTTTTATGATGCTCTACGAGGCATTGCAGATTAGATATCTGGTGGTCTTTTGTGAAGCGTGTCTTCATACCTTTTTGGTCGGTTGGCTCTGATATGTAGCACCGGGTAGCTAGGATGCTTATGTTTGATTCCTTTTTGTGATACATTCGTGTATGTATCTTGCTGATGAATTTGTGTATATAAACACGAATGATGTTGTTGTATCATACTTGTTGATGTATAGATATATATATATATAATGTATATATGTTTGATGTTATCAATGTTTAGATTTTTCGCTTTTATTCTAAATATTGAGATGTGGGTGTAAGGACTGAGTTCCTACGTTGAAAGTTACCCCACTGTTGCATATCATTTGTTGAGCAGGTGTTGTATGTTTTAATTTCAAGCATAATGTGACATGCCTTTTTATGCCGTGTTTACAATTATACTCTGATGAAATTTCTAATACGTGCCTAAATGATTTATTTGATTATTTGGGGGTATAAAAAGGGGGTGTTACAATGCTCGCCAGGCGACTTCCTGGCGACCTCTTGCGGCACACTCGCCTAGCGAATGCCTGGCTATTTCTGCGAAATCCAGAAAAATTCAACATGCAAGGTTCATCTTCCAAATTCTAGGCAATCCTACAACAATCCAACAACAACAATTCAATAACACTATCATCTAAGCATTTTTTCTAGGGTTTCAACAACATTCTAACAATGTGAAATTCAAAACCCTAATCTAACAAATTTGAACAAAATAAGTAAAAACAGAATTAAGAATAAGAATTAAAATGAAAAACATACCTTAATTGGGGTGAAAGTGATGGAGAAGGAAAGGTTTAGAGTGAAAGTGTTGTGAGAGGAGAAGTGCGAGTGAGAGCGAAAGAGGAAAAGTGAGAGGAAAAGTGAAAGAAAAAGAAAGATAAGGAAAATGAAAAGTGTGGTCCCTAGTGGACCCTAATAAAATTAAATTTTAATTAAACAATTTATTCTTCTTTTTCTTTTTCTCTCTGCAGACAAAAAATACAAGTCACGCCAAATGCGCCTGGCGAATGTGTGGCGAGGGACTGGCGAAATTGAATTTTCCAGGCGAATTAAGGATTCGCCAGGCGAATTACACCAGAAGCAGAATTCTCTGCTGTCAATGGTGTAATGCAAAATTTTCCAAAACTTTACAAAATCACTACCAATATCACATAATTCATAAATTAAAACAGCAAAGATGAAATACTTACAATGTTGGGGTGCCTCCCAACAAGCGCTTGTTTAACGTCGGCTAAGCTCGACGGTCTAAGACGATCAACGATCATAAAAAAATACGGAAACATTCTCGCGATCAAAATCGCCTCCAAGATACATTTTCAAACGTTGGCCGTTCACGGTCCAACTTTCTTTTTTCTGTAAATCCTCAATCACGATAGCTCCATAATGCTTAACCTCCTTGACAAGAAACGGTCCAGACCATTTGGACTTTAATTTTCCCAGAAACATTTTCAAACGGGAATTGAACAAAAGTACCATCTGACCAACCCGAAATTCCTTTTGAGAAACTTTATTGTCGTGGTATCCTTTCACTTTTTCTTTGTATATCTTACTTGAATGGTAAGCATTATTTCGTATTTCTTCTAATTCGTGCAATTGGAATTTTCTCTTTTCACCGGCCAAACTCGAATCAAAATTCAACATTTTTAACGCCCAAAGAGCCTTATGCTCCAATTCAACGGGCAAATGGCATGACTTGCCATAAACCATTTGAAACGGAGTTAGACCGATTGGCACTTTGTAAGCGGTACGATACGCCCACAAAGCCTCATCTAACTTTTGTTACCAATCTTTCCTCGAACTTGACACGGTTTTCTCCAAAACAAATTTCACCTCTCTATTAGACACCTCGGCTTGACCATTTGTTTGTGGATGGTACGGAGTTGCAACTTTGTGTTTTACACCGTAATGCTCTAAAACTTTTTCGAGCGGTGCATTGCAAAAATGCGAACCTCCGTCATTAATTAGCACACGAGGGGTACCAAAACAGGAGAATATCTTTTTCTTTAAAAAATTTATCACCGTTTTGCCATCGGCCCTCGGTGACGCAATTGCTTCCACCCACTTGGAAACATAGTCAACCGCAACTAAAATATACTCGTTTGAAAAAGATGGTGGGAATGGTCCAACAAAATCAATGCCCCAACAATCAAAAACTTTGACTTCTAAAATAGTTTGCAAAGGCATTTCATTTCTTTTTCCAATCCCGCCACTTCTTTGGCATGTATCACAACTTTTAGCATGGAGATTGGCATCTTTGAACAATGTAGGCCAATAAAAGACCGATTGAAGGACTTTAGTTGTCGCTCTTAAACCATTGTAATGCCCTCCATACGGCGAGTTGTGACAATGCCAAAGGATACTTTTGGCTTCATCAAGAGTGACACACCTCCTTAACAAATTGTCACCTCCTAACTTAAATAAGTATGGTTTATTCCACACATAGTAATTAGTATCCGAGAGGAATTTCCATCTTTGATTCCAAGTTAGGTCCTCCGGTATAAAACCGGTGGCTTTGTGGTTAGCGAAATCTGCAAACCACGACCTAACTTGGACTCGAAAAAGCTTTTCATCTGGAAATTCTTCACGGACCTCATTCTCACGGTGAGTTACCTCTATATTGACCAACCTAGACAAATGATCTGCTACCAAGTTTTCCGATCCTTTCTTATCACGGATTTCCAAATCAAACTCTTGTAATAAGAGGATCCAATAGATGAGCCTTTGCTTCAAATCTGGCTTGGTAAGTAGATACTTAATTTCTGAGTGGTCAGTATAGACTACCACCTTAGAACCAATAAGATAAGACCGAAATTTCTCAAGTGCATAAACAATAACGAGTAATTCTTTTTCAGTGGTGGCATAGTTAACTTGTGCCTCATTAAGAACTTTACTCGCATAATGAATAGCATGAAAAAATTTGGCGGTCCTTTGCCCAAGCACTGCACCAACGACATAATCGCTCACATCACACATTAATTCAAAATTCAAAGTCCAATTTGGAGCAACCATTATGGGTACGGTGATGAGTTTCTCTTTCAAAATTTTAAAGGCATTTAAACAATCATCATCAAAGGAGAAGGACTTATCTTTGTTGAGAAGATTACTCAATGGCCTTGCAAATTTGGATAAGTCTTTGATAAATCACCGATAAAAGCCAGCATGGCCAAGAAAACTTCGGATGCCTTTGACATTTATTGGAGGAGGAAACTTTTTAATCACTTCAATTTTTTCTTGATCGACTTCAAGGCCTTTAGAGGAGACTTTATGGCCAAGCACAATCCCCTCCGTTACCATAACGTTGCACTTCTCCCAGTTCAATACCAAATTTGTCTCAACACACCGTTCAAGAACGACCTCCAAATTTCTCAAACAAAGATCAAAAGATGCTCCGAAAACGTAGAAGTCATCCATGAATACCTCCATCATTTTTTCAATAAGATCGGAGAAAATTGCTTGAACACAAGGTTGAAACGTTGTCGGTGCGTTGCATAAACCAAACGGCATCTCACGGTAAGCAAAAATCCCAAAAGGACATGTGAATGCCGTTTTCTCATGGTCTTCCGGGTCAACCGAAATTTGGTTATAACCGGAGTAACCATCCAAAAAGTAATAGAATTGTTAGCCCAACAATCTTTCTAACATTTGGTCCATAAAAGGAAGTGGAAATGGTTTTTTCTTGTAGCGGTGTTTAGCTTCCTATAATCTATACACATCCTCCAACCCGTCACCGTTCTTGTCGGGATCAACTCATTTTTTTCATTTCGGATCACAGTCATTCCTCCTTTTTTTGGCACAACGTGGACCGGACTTACCCAAGGACTATCGGAAATCGGGTAAATCATACTGGCATCCAAGAGCTTGACAACTTCTTTTCTCACTACTTCTTTCATCATTGGATTCAAACGGCGTTGTGGTTGAGCTACCGCTTTATAATCTTCTTCCATTAAAATCTTATGCATGCAATAAGCCGGACTAATTCCCTTCAAATCGGAAAGAACCCAACCTAAAGCTTCTTGATTTTTCTTCAAAATTTGAATTAGACGGTCCTCCTCTTTGTCGGTCAAGATGCTACTAATGATAACCGGTTTGTTACAACCGTCATCAAGGAACACATATTTCAAATTGGAAGGCAAAACCTTTAATTTAAGTTGAGACTTCTCATCACTCACTTCTTTCTTTAACATTTTCTCTTCATATTCCCAAGGTTGTAGCTCCTCCAAAGATTCAAGTTCCTTTAAACACTCTTCAAGTGCTCTTTCTTCTTCATCGAAAAATACTTCAAAGGAATCATCAAGAGCTCTTTGCAAAGGAGATTCAATGTGAACTTGTTTCGAAACTTCCTCAATGGCTTCTTCCGTTGCATCAATACGGAAGCTATCATTTTTATCTTGAGAATGCTTCATTGCTTCAAAGAGGTTGAAACTCATTTCCTCATTTTGAACTCGCACTTTCATTAGACCTTCATCAACATCAATCATCATACGAGCGGTTTTCATGAAAGGGCGTCCAAGTATTAATGGGGCATCCTCATCTTCTTCCATATTAATAACAATAAAGTCTACCAAAAAGAAAAACTTATCAACTTTGACCAAAACATCTTGAGCCATCCCATGCGGATGAGTTGTGGACTTGTCAGCCAATTGTAACGTCATCCGAATTGCCTTCATCTCAATGTTCCCAAGCCTTTTCTCAATGGACAGCGGAATTAAATTTATGCTTGAGCCCAAATCAATTAAGCCTTTTCCGACATAGACATCACTGATTGTTACCGGCAAAGTAACACGTCCCGGATCGACTTATTTTCTTGGTAAAGTTCTTTAAATGATAGCACTACAACTAGCATCAAGGACAATTGTTTCCGGCTCCGAACTTCTTTTTTTCATTGTGAGGATATCCTTCATGAATTTTGCATATTTTGGCATTTGTTCAAGAGCTTCGGCAAACGGTATATTGATTTGTAATTGTTTGAAAATGTCTATGAAATGAGCGTAATGTCGTTCGTTGTCTTTCTTTGTAGGCACATGAGGGTAAGGAAAGTTTTGGATCGGAATTGGATTCACTATCTCCTTCCCTTTTTTCACTCTTCTTATTTTTTCTTTAATCTTTTTTTTTAAGGTTATCTTTTTCAACTAACTTCTCCTTTTCTTTATTTTCAACTTCCTCCTTATCATTATTTTCAACTACAACATCATCAACTTTCTCTTCCTCCTCAACCTCCTCCACTATCACATCATCATCTTTCTCATTTTTTCTCCTTCTCCCAACTCTCTCCCACTTCTAGTAACAGTTGCTTTACAATGCTCCTTTGGGTTGTTTTGAGTATTGGCGGGAAAGAAGGTCCCACTTGTTGCTTGGCCACTTGTTCTGCAAGTTGCCCAACTTGGGTCTCAAGATTTTTGATGGACGCTTCATTTGAATTTTGATTCGTCATAGACATTTGGATAAATTGGTTGAGAGTTTCTTCAAGTTTGGAACTCCCACCTTGAGGTTGATAAGGATTTTGTCGATTTTGTTGATATCCTTGATTCTGATAACTCGGTCTTGGTTGTTGATTTTGATATCCTTGGTGATACGGTTGTTGTTGCCTTTGGTATCCTTGTTGTTGAGGTGGATTGTTCATGTAATTCACTTCTTCATCTTTCAGAGGACAAGGAGGACAATATCTTGTTGGGTGATCACCGTTATAAAGCTCACATGCCAAGACTTGCACATTTTTGCTTGAGGAGTCAAGAATCTCTTTGAGTTGTTGAGGAAGTTTGGACATTTGTTTTGTTAACAACTCAACTTGTTGGGATAATAACTTGTTTTGAGCAAGTATAACATCATTGGTTCCCAACTCCAAAACTCCCGGAGTCCTTTGAGAAGGGCCACGGTTATGGCTTCCCTGATGGTCATTTAAAGCCATCCGATCAATTATGGCAATGGCTTCTTCGACACTCTTGCTCATCAAAGATCCACCTGCGGTGGCATCCAACAATGTTTTCTGCACTAATTGAAGACCATTCCTAAAAATATAAACTTGAGTTAGCTCGTCGAAACCATGCCCTTTACATTTCCTCAACATAGATTTGAATCTCTCCCACGCTTCGTTGAGAGATTCGTTTACACCTTGCGTGAACACTACAATTGCGGTTTTTGCCTCCATGAAACGATTATGTGTAAAAAATCATTCCAAAAATTTTTCCTCAAGTACATTGCAATCCGTAATGATTACTGTAGATTGATCAAGATACCATTCCTTGGCCTTCCCAATAAGGGAATGCGGGAATAGTCTCTTAAACAGCAATTCCTCCTCAGCTTCGAGCGCACCAACTGCTCCCGCAATCTCATAGAACTTTGTCAAGTGTGTATAAGGATCCTCATGATCCATACCAGTGAATAGACTTTGATATAGAAGCAGAGAATACCAGTCTTCATTTCTGAATGCCGACTGTTGTGAGCATTGCAAGCAAACTGTGCATTATGTCTTGGATTGTTAGTACATGGTCTAGAAGCAGGTGGTGGTGGTGGTGGTGGATCCATAGTTGGAGGTAACTGTGGAATTTGCGTCGAAGTCGAACTTTCCTCTCGCTCTCGTCTTTCTTTGGCAAGTTGCCTCCTTCACCTTGTTCTGCTATTGATTTTATGAGCGGTTCTTTCAATCTCGGGATCAAACAGAAGTTGGTCCACAGGTAACTTCCATGGCATAAAACGAAGTCTGTGCACTAAACCAAACAGATCAACAAGCACAAGAAAAATTTAACAAGTTTAAAACTTAATAACTATTGCGATGCTCGCAATATAAAAACAATCCCCGACAACGGCGCCAATTTGTTGAAAAGTATTTAGGGGGTGTTTTATCGTATCCACAGAGATTGTGTATATTGCCGCCGTTCGATAGTAAAAAGAGTTTCAAACTTTAATCGTAACAATGGTTTTGGTAATTTTCAATCGGATCATACGTATTTTCTCGATTACGAGTGTGAAATTGTTAACAACAATTATAACCACATATCCTCTCAACAAGTTTCTCTCGAACACTTGTTGTGGGATTTACCATTTTAATCCATTGTTGATCTCTCACACAAACTATCAAAATGATAACATTCAAGAACAATATTTATGAACATCAACATTCAAAATTATCTCTAGCCTTATGAATATTGATGGAATGAAACTTAGATCAAGTTTTATAACATTTCTATCGAACATGAAATAGAACAAAATATACAATGTAACCAAAGATTTTCTTCTATAAATATCATTAACAAGGTTCACAACCTTACAATCAAGAAGAATACATACAAAATAATGGATCACATACCACTAATCTTGACACAAAAGTGCTTTAGCTAGCCATAGACATGGTAGCTTGCTTCACAAGTAAGTTGCAAAGCTTTTGGAGCATCAATCTTCAAAGATTCAAGGATTGAAGCATAAAAGCTTTGGATTCTAAGAAAATAGCAAAAGATGAAGTTTTTGATCTCTCAAGAGTTTTCTAGGTTACAAAGATTGTTTCTAAAAGTGTTATCCCAAAAAATATCTAACAAACACCCTAAATAGCACTTTCTGCCCAGATAAATTCGCCAGGCGAGCTACAAAATTCTCCTGGTGAAACCTTTAAGTATAGCCCATGTGCCAGAACAGTGCAAAGAAACCTGGGAAAATATCTTGAATTCGCCAGGCGAATTCCAGACTTGCCAGGCGAATTCCTTTCGCCACCTCTTCGCCTGGCGAATCTTCGAACGAAACACTTCCAGTAGCTACTGGAATTTGAAGATCCACTCGCCAGCTGACTCGCCAGGCATTCGCCTGGTGAATTTCTCCTTCCGCCACCCATTCGCCTTGCGAGTTCACTGTTTGTTGCAAACACGCGACGTTGCTCATTTCGTCGTGTTTTCTTCCGATTTTTGCCACGTCCTTTTTACAAAAAATGCTGCAAAACTAAAAAAAACATCAAATAGGCCAAAATAAAATATTGATTCAAAAATCACTTAAAAATAAGCTGTTTCACATTCAGGCAATTGGAAAAGAGCTTAAAACCGCAGAAAATTGGTCTCAAATTCATTTACAACCAGACACTTATCATCAAGTCGATACACACCATATCGTAGGCGCATGCGATAAGATGACCCATCTCGGGGAAGCTCATCCATTTCGATACCGGAGCCGGACCACTCAACCACGGAACAAGTGACTCGTAAACCTTGTCGTATTTTTCTTGATTTTCATAGAGACGCAAGTATGCTTCTTTATGCGTCTCCAACTCTAGGATAAGTTGATGACGGACAAGTGCATGACCTTCCTCTCCTTTACCGAGTAGAGCCGACACGGCTCGGTAACCGTAATTACCATCCCCTACAACATCGATGATACCGTCGATATACTTGTGCATAAAAACCGGCATCTCGTCGATAAAGGAAATTATACGTGGAGTTGGAGTCGGAGTCGGAACTCGTGGAATCGATGTCGGAGCCGGTTTGGAAATGCGAGCTCCTTTCATGACACTTTATAGAGATTTTGGAGTCGAAGAGTCCGGAAAGAGTTTGTCAATGTGCTCATAATATGAAGGAGACCGAGTTGTCGAGTTGTCATTAGGTGTAGGCTTCAACTTCTTCGGAGCACCCTTTGTCTTAACCGGTTGAGACGGTGGTATCATTGCGGTTGTTTCGGGGAAGGCAATCTTCCTCAACTCTTCTTTGATGTGTAGCTTCATATTGTCATCGGCCTTCAAAAACCTCGCTTGAATCGCTTCCAATTCAGCCGAAATAGAGATATCAGGTTTATCTCCTTCCTTACAACCATCATCATCAAAACTAAGTCACAACCAATGAGGGAAAACTTCGTCAATTTGTATTGGCTCACCTAGTTTCAACTTTGTAGCAATGGCATAAGCACAAGGAAGACCGTAGGTTTTCACAATAGTGCAACCACACTTTGCGCTATTGGAACCTACCATTTCGGCTCGGTTGTCCTCGTGAAAAATATAGCCCAACCCCGCCTGAGACATGTTGCCGATCAATTGAGAGTAGAGGAAGTTACCTTTAAACCAATGTTCCAAAACCGTAATGCTCCGACAAAAAATGGTTTGTATCTCATTGTGTTGGTTTTTAATCATTATATGCACGGAGTCCCAATCTCGACATAAATCCCCCTTGCTATTCCCCGACCAATTCTTCAAAGTGGCATATGTCGACTCAACTCTATTGGTGGTAGTGTTTCCAAGATGTCGTACATTATCGGTCCACGCACAAACAATCTTTTCTTTCACTTGATTAAAAATTGTGGATTCAACATATTTCAACAAAGCGGGGTACCTTTCGCACACTTTCCGGAATTTCATGACCGAATCGGCATATAATTTCGTTGTGGAAGAATTTAGAATATGATTCCATGCATCCATTATTTTATCTACAATGGCACCCGACTTGACCACTTTTTCGTCTTCTGACTCCACTTGTTTCTCGCCCACCGCGGTCTTAACCCGACTTCGCACATTCTTTGTTATGTGAAATCGACAAAGTAGTGCATTGGAAGAAGGAAAGACCTTTGCAACCGCATTCATCAAGGCGTTATCGCGGTCCGTAACAATTGCTTTTGGCATTTGAACATGTTTCTTCAAAAGTGACTGACACGTCTCCAACTCTCACGTAAAATTATCCTCTTTTACGCACTCCAAAAAGGGAAAACCGACGGCATGTGTCTTATCCGTAGACGTAACGCCATCCATCTTAAATAATAGAAGATGATACTTGTTTGTCTTGTAGGTATTATCTAGAATGAGCACTGTCGAGAACGTGTTGAACAACTTGATGGAATCTGGATGAGTCCAAAAAATATCTCGGACCATAATTCCATCATCGCGATATCTGTACCGAGACACGTAATCGTTGTCCTCCAACAATTTCAACAGTTGTTGCATGTCACTCCTATCTCCCCTAATTGCCTTGTTCGTCTGATACCGAATGTTATACACTTGCTTTATGTTTGCTACATTTTCGGGTTCCTTCCGTTTCAACGTGGCAAGTATATTTTTCGGTTGGACAAGATTCAAGGTCATGTCGGCTATACATGTCTTCTCTTCCGCCTTGAGCCGACATACACTTGGATGGCCTTGAAATTTTGAGCATATTTCGTGGTTATGTATACCACAACGAATGGTAAATCTCTATTTCTTGGAAGATAACATGTAACCACCAATCTTAAAAGGGTACTCACATTTTCTAGTACCGGTCTTGTCTTTTTTAAACTTTCGTAGAGGTGCTTGATATTTGCCGCTTCTTTCGCACCCCAAAATTACAAAAGCCTTTCTTCTTTCCGAACCATTATCCGATCTTCCGATATTTACACCGAAGCCAAGCTCAATAGTCGTCCTACGAATGTATGCGAGCATGCTTTCATGATCATCAAAGTCTTGCTTGTTGTTAAAGTCACCGCCGACATCAACCGACTTTACGAGCATGCCTTCATCTTTCGGGGAAATCGGCGCAACTAATTCTTTTGACATGTTATCGGGGTGCACCATATATATTTATAAACAAGAATAGAACAATAAATATATATAAATAAAACATATTAAAAATTACTTAAATTTTAAATTAATTACTTCCAGGCACTTTTTCGGATGTACACATCCGGAAATGTTACGATTCGATCCGGATGTGCACATCCGGAAGTAGCGTAACTTTTTTTTTTATAAATTAGATTGATAATGTGAGCAATGTAGTGGATGAAGTTGAATATTTACCTGAAATTCAATCTTTTCTTGCTCCCTTTGATTTGTTGCACCAAAAATTTGAACTTTTTGAGTGAGAAATGGTATTGATGAAGTAGGTTTTTTGGGTTGGTGAGAGTGAGTGTGGAAGAAGAAAGGTTGATAATGGGAAGGGGGAGTGATCATGCAGCTTCAAATATATCAGCAATTATTCCAGATATACAGATCCGGAGGTATTTCAGATATGCACATTTGGAACAACTTTTTTTTAAGGTTACGGTGCGTTCGGATGTGCATATCCGAAATCAGGAGGCAAAAAAGAAATTTCACGTGGTGCCTAAGAAACTTGGGTGGTGTATTAAGAAACTCCCATTTTTATTATGTTATAAAACGCCTTAAAGAGACTTAATGAGATTGTCTTAGTCAACGACTTGATCTGATAGTTTCTTCAACGACATATATTAAAGACTAATTTACAATTTAAAATTTTAAGACTTTTTCAACTGACATGGTTATTAAAGAAATTATTGGTACTTTTGGCGTTGGTTATAACGAAATCTATTTATATACTATGTATGTCGATAACTGTCAACAACGGTTACACTCCAGAATTAAACAGACACATATTCTGCTACGTGGGCTTTTGTATTCATATGTGTTTTCACGTGTCTTTGGTTTTTGAACCGCAGCAAACCAAACACGGATCTACGTAGTAAACAATGAGGACAGCTGTCCCCACACTATATATATTTTCTTACCTAATAATAATATATTTAAATTCATTGACCCCACATACTACACTAAATAAATGAAAGTCCCCACTTCCTACAAACATATAATTATAGACAATTAAATCATCAATAATAAAAACTATCTACAATACATATTTTTTAATTTAAATGGAATTAAATGACTTTTTAAGAATGTTTATGAGAGATAGAAAATAGTGTTTACCACAAAAAGAAAATAGTGTTTATGTAACAATGATATAATTGTTGTCAAAGCTCAATGTGTTGATCCTCAGAACCCCCCCCCCCCCCCCCCCCCCCCCCCCCCCCCCCACAATCCTCTCACGACACAACAATGGTATCTGAGATTTGGCTGGCGTGTTTTTTGTTTATTTTAAATGGAGAAAAATTAAAATTCCAATATGATTATGTTCAAATCTACTAATTGCACATTATAGAATATTCTCATGGAACACGTGTGTACTTGTGAAATAAAATAATGGAAGAGTTTGATTGTGTGTGTGGTTTAAGAGGCATTATATGCTAGGTTTTTCCTAAATAAGTGAATGAATCTCCAAACTCTGAGGTTGGAGTATTTATTGATAACTTCTTAGGTCGGGCAATAGGCAGAGAAACAATTTTCCCTAACTTTCAAACGAGTATATGTGAGTGACACTCACTAATCTAAAACATCTTTAGTGACAACAATCAAATGAAAGATCTTATATGTCAAGTCTATTATTAGTGAATCTTCTAACATAATTCCCATATGTATATATTCTATTTTCAACAATAATAACTTATAAGTCAATGGGCATTTAAAAATCTATTATTGAAACACTATATAATTGTCTCACATCACCATATAACCTGAGTGATCTTTCAATACTAAATTGTAACTGAGTATTATAAATATTAACCTTCATTTTTCAGTATTAGGATGCCTATTTGACATCTAAAACATCATAGTAGAACATACTAATGATCTATTCATTGTCACATCACTACTACAAAACGTTAAAACAACAACGCCAGGCTTACAACGCATCCTTTTATGCCATTGTAATAGGTTAAAAATTTCGCGCCCATTTAAAAGCTGAGTCATTTAATGACGGTTGAATGAAACCACCGTAGTAATAAATAAAATGTATCAAACTTCAATTCCCTGCAACTACATTTTTTTCCATTTTTTAGAGTACATTTAGCGTGTGTCAATTAAGTCCATTATTTATAAAATAAATTGTAAATTATTTTACAATGGTTAAGATGAGCAACCGTAGTAATAAATGAAATGTATCAAGCTTCGATTCCCTGCAACTACATTTTTGCCATTTTTTAGAGTACATTTAGCGTGTGTCAATTAAGTCTATTATTTATAAAATAAATTGTAAATTATTTTACAACGGTTAAGATGATCAACCGTAGTAATAAATGAAATGTATCAAGCTTCGATTCCCTGCAACTACATTTTTTCCATTTTTTAGAGTACATTTAGTGTGTGTCAATTAAGTCCATTATTTATAAAATAAATTGTAAATTATTTTACAACGGTTAAGATGAACAACCGTAGTAATAAATGAAATGTAACAAGCTTCGATTCCCTGCAACTACATTTTTTCCATTTTGTAGAGTACATTTCACTTAAGATTCCACTACGGTTTGTTTCTCCACCGAGATTAAAAGGTTTACTGATAAATTAAAACAAAACTTATTATGTATTTCTTTCATAAGATGCCCTAATCGAACAAGTGAGCCAGCGACGCCCTAACCTTTACACTCTTCAACATCTTCATTCCTTTTTTCTTGGTTTATGCTCAAATATTGACCGTCTTCAATCATTTGCTTCTTCAGCTTCGAAGTAAGGTTCTCTTCAACATCTTCATTCCTTTTTTCTTGGTTTATGCTCAAATATTGACCGTCTTCATTCATTTTCTTCTTCAACTTTGAAGTAAGGTTCTCTTCAACATCTTCATTCCTTCTTTCTTGGTTTATGCTCAAATATTGTCCGTCTTCATCAATCATTTACTTCTTCAGCTTCGAAGTAAGGTTCTCTTCAACATCTTCATTCCTTCTTTCTTTGTTCATATTATATATGCTCAAGTCAGAATGAGATGTTTCATATGCTTTACGTTTAGTATTAGAGTACATCTTCATTGATTTTCTCTTTGTTCATATTGTATATGCATATGCTTGAGTTTTTGGATTAGATTTTGGTGTGTCATTCACATTATTATACATGTATAAATTTCAGAAGTTGTAATGGATCATAGTTGGATGAAAGCCAATAGATTAGATCTGATTTATGAGAACGGAGTTTGTGAATTCCTTGAATACGCTGATAAACATCTTCCCGGCAATGATGGTATCTTTTATTGTCCTTGTGTTGTTTGTGCTAATATCAAAAAGGGTACAAAGAAAGAAATGCACAGTCACCTTTGTTGTGATGGTATATGTCAAAATTATATATTATGGGCGTGGCATGGTGAGGTGGATAATAAGGAAAGTTGGGCGTCACAAAGTCAAAGAGTGGAGGAAGATGAATATATGGAAGATCACCTAGAGGATATGTTCCGTGATATTGGGGAATCTTCTTTTATGAATGCCCATATTTATGATAATTTATGTAGTGATAAAGACACCCCTTTATATAAGGGATGTACAGAGTTCATACGATTGTCGGCGGTGTTAAAGTTGTTTAATCTGAAGGCAAAAAATAGATGGTCGGATAAAAGTTTCACGAAATTACTTGAATTGCTACAGCAAATGTTACCAGAAGATAACAAATTGTCGGATCGTTGCTATGAGGCCAAGAAGATATTGTGTCCACTGGGTCTGGAGTATATCAAGATACATGCTTGCCCTAATGATTGTATATTATTCCGGAAAGAGTATGAAGACTTGTTTCAATGTCCGAAATGTGGTGTGTCGCGTTACAAGCAGAAGGCTAGCAATGGTGATGACAATGATCACTATGACAATGTTAGTAGAATGCATCCTCCTGCTAAAGTGTTATGGTACTTGCCAATACTTTCACGATTAAAGAGACTTTTTGCTAATTCGAATGATGCAAAGAATCTTAGATGGCATGCATATGAAAGGATTCGTGATGGAAACATTCGCCATGTAGCTGATTCTTTGCAATGGAAGAAAATTGATTCGTTGTTTCCGGAATTTGGAGTCGAGCCAAGAAATCTTAGGCTTGGGCTTGCCACCAATGGAATAAACCCCTTTGGTAATATGAGCACTAATCATACTCCGTGGCCTGTTCTTCTCACAATTTACAACCTATCTCCTTGGTTGTGCATGAAGCGCAAGTATATACTGTTAAGTATGATGATTTCTGGACCACGACAACCTGGTAACGACATATATGTTTATCTTAGTCCATTAATTGATGATTTACGACTCTTGTGGGATGAAGGCGTTGAAGTTGATGATGTATATTCTGGGGAAAAGTTTAATATGCGTGCAATGTTATTTTGCACAATTAACGACTTTCCGGCTTACGGTAACTTGGCGGGATACAGTGTCAAAGGACATAAAGTGTGTCCTATATGTGAAGATGATACTTGTTATCGCCAACTTGAGTTTGGAAAAAAGACCGTTTACCTTGGGCATCGAAAATTTCTAAAATCGGGTCATCCTTATCGTAGATTGCGAAAGGCTTTTAATGGAGAGCAAGAGTTTGGTGAGGCTCCAAAAAATTGGATGAATTAGAAGATGAGGCTGCCATAATCTTGTGTCAATTGGAGATGTATTTTCCTCCATCATTTTTTGACATTATGGTTCACTTACTTGTTCATCTCGTAAGAGAAATCAGAATTTGTGGTCCAGTTTATTTAAGGTGGATGTATCCAATAGAGCGATATATGAAGATCTTTAAAGGATATAAGAATCATCACCAACCAGAAGCTTCGATTGTTGAAAGGTACATCACAGAAGAAGCTGTTGAGTTTTGTACAAACTATTTGTCAGATGCAGATTCTATAGGAATTCCAAAGTCTCGTCATGCTGACACAGATGGAAGAGGTATTGAAGGTCTAAATGTTAGGTCAATGGCTCGGGATGTAGTTATTCAATCACATTTCTATATTTTGAATAATATAGATGAGGTTCAACCTTTCATAGATACTCACAAAAGGCTTATGAAGAAAAAATATCCCCGAATGAATGACAAGTTGTTGTTGATAGAGCATAACAATAGATTCATGGATTGGTTTAATAAAAGTGTATCTAATGATCCTAGTGCATCCGAGATACTTAGATGGTTGTCGTACGGGCCAAAATTTTGTGTCATTACCTGGAGTGCATACTACATTGGTCATTATACCTTTTATACAAAATCAAAAGATGATCGTAGTACAATGCAAAATAGTGGGGTTATGGTTGAAGCCGAATTGATGTATTTCTCTAGTTCGAAAGATAAGAATTCGGTATTGGCAACTACCGCGTTTTATGGTATCATTGATGAGATTTGGGAGATTGATTATGTTATTTTCAAAGTGGCTTTATTTAAATGCAAGTGGGTTCCCAATAATAGTAATGGTGTAGACATTGATGACTTAGGATTCACTCGGGTCGACCTTGGCAAAGCATCTTTTAATACAGAACCATTCATCATGGCTTCTCAAGCAAAACAAGTTTTCTATGTTTCCAATCCATCGGACAAATCGGGGAAATGGTCAATCGTTCTCTAAGAAAAATACATTCCTCTTAGTGATGAAAGTCTTGATATTCCGTCCACACCTTCTTACACAACACAAGTTCCTACCTCATATGATGAAGTTGATGGAGATGTCGTGCATGCTATACGACTCGATCATGAAGAAGGCATATGGAAAAATTAACAAGTACGTAATTTATTATTTATTCATAATATATTAATTGTATGTTATAGTTTAGAAGTATTTTTACTAACAAGTATAATTATTTGAAATCATAGGTATTTTGAGTCCAGACACCATGCCAGGAGAAAAGACACCATGAGACAAGATACCAATACGCCAAGTTACAATTATGTGAAGTTATGTAATGTGTGTAAACTGTAATATGGTATATGTGATATTTTATTTATGTAGGTTGTTTGTTCTGATAAACTGTAAACTGGTATATGTGATATTATGAATATGACACGATTAATATTATTATGAAAACTGTATCACAAAATGTGAATTGTGTTTTTCTGCTGTGCTGAGATATGGAGAACAATAATACAGGTAAAAAAATGGGATTAATTATAAAAGCAGGATGATATTTGTTAATTTTGCTAAAACTTTAGTGACGGTTATATTTCCAAACCGTTATAATATCTGGTGCGCTAGCCAGCAAAAAATAAATATCAAAATTGTGCTGCTGAGAATCGAACCGAGGATAATTATATTTATTACAACAGTGTAATGTAAAACCGTTGTGATAGTTAGCGCACTTTCCTCATTATTACAATGCTACACAAGGCCGTCGTTGTAAGTATCATATATACAACAACAATCTACCCTCGCCCGCGTCATTATATGTCATTCCCAACCGTTGTTAAATGGGTTTTTCGTAGTAGTGCATCTCTGATTTGTGAGCATAAGATCTTTTGTTCTCTATAACAATCCTCATGATTGCATTTTTCCAACAATACAACATTGAATTGTTAAAGTATATTCTAAATGATTTTATGTTCACTTTTTCCATATAATATATATAAAATCATATATAAAATTTCCATAACTAAAATGTAGGGAAACACTTAATTTTTTCAAATGACCAGATTTTTCTTTAAGGTAATTGAAATATCCTCAAATTTATTGTGTTTCATGTCGAATTTACTTTCAATCTTATTGATAAAACTCTTTTGTAATATCAAAAGGGTACCTTGAGAATAATTTTTAAATATCAAAATAACTTAATACAAAAGAAGTGTCCCCAAAATCTTTTATCGCTAATTTTTCATTAGAGATTTCTTAGTATGCACTAAATACAATAAAATTGATAAGTTATATAGAAATATAAACTTATACCCGTAATTTTTCTTCAATCGAACTCATTTACTTGAACAAGAACTAATCCCTTCATGGACTCTAAGCTCCAGCAATGTAATGTGATCTTCTAAGGATTCATTACCACCTTCTCCCACAACTCCAAAAGAAGTAATAATTTCCTTAATCTTTAATGAAACCTTTGATTCCAGTTCAACCTAAAATCTTTTATTCCCCTGAAAAACTTCGGAATCTGTAACCGAGTGACATCTTGAGACAAAGTCAACCGAGATCTAGATACCTTCACCTCCTGCTTCTTCTTCTTCTTTTTCATCTGAATAAAAAAAGCTCTGCTGTTACAATTGGATTCAGATAAAGACGAGCTCCTGTGGAGTTGAACCCTTTTACAAGGTGAGGGTTGTGTGAAAGAACTTTAACCAATTGAACGGCTGGAAAAGGACAAGGAGAACACTCAATAAAGGTCCCAAGACTCTCGTGAGAGACTAACCGATCCTTGGGAAATTTGGACGAGATATTATCAATAATCTTCTTATGGCCCAAAATGACTTCAGGAACATGGGCCGTTTGGGCCTTAAAGAGGCTGTCAAAATTCTGAGGTTGGCCCACAGACTTTTCAATGACATCAAGATTGTCCTTGATAACTGGTCCCACTAAAATCTGAGGGGAAACTGCTATGTTGTCTTTTGAAACGTCAACATCAATAGGAACTACAGATGGCTAATGATAGTTGACTCTACGATCAACATTGCAACTACCAACGACCTCCTGACCACTCCAATTACCCAAAGCAACCGCGAGAACTTTTTTTGGGAACCGGATTAGCTAACTTTAGAGCGGGAAAGTTATGTAACTTTTGCTCAATTTTATCCGTTTGATAAATCACACACTTCAGATCATAATAAGTGTCATTTTATTAATTTCTGTTACAAAAATAAAATAAATTAAAGTACATTAGTCTCACAAAGAAAGTCATTTCACTGGAACTGCCACCTATTCCTTCCTTCGTATAATCATTCTTCACGCCTCCATCATTCCGTTGCTGCACCGCTCATCGACCGCCACCTTCGTCTGTTAACACTAACATGCATGGCGGCGACAACATGAAATGGTTTTTCAAAGAACTTCTTCCCAGACTGCAACCACAAATCCACCTGACTTTATTGTTCATGTTGTTTTCCATTTGTTTTCATTGATGGGTTTCAGAGTTGCTTCAACCATAGTTTCTTTGATCGAGGTTTTAAAATTTTCAAATCAAAACTGATGAAGTAAAAAACCATAAATCTTATTAATTTGTTAAATAGAGAAGAGGATGAAAAAGGAATATCACTGAAAAAACAGAGGTTTGTGATGTTGCAGAAAATCCTTAAAATTAAATCACTTTCATTTCAATCCCAAAGCAAACTTAATGAAGGGGGGAAATTAAAAAGAATGAGCAGAAATGAAACTCTAAGACGAGTTTGTAGTGTTAGTGATACACAGACAAAGGTGGCGGTGGCCGGTGGGTGGGTGGCGCTTTGCAAGCAAGTGATGAAAGTTGGTCGCTTTTAATTTTATTTTTGGTGTCATTTTGTTTAAAGTTTATTTAAATAAATATTGAAAACGTGGCTTGTTTTGAACTGTTTGATTCATTACGCGGACACGATTTATCCAAAGGCACCGTGCCTTTCGCGCTATAAAGGCACACAATCCTTATCCCTTTTTTTGAGATTACACCCTGCTTAGACCCAGAGGAGTTATTACCTCGAGACCCACCCTGCAGACTATTCGCAAGATCTTTGTCATGGCTCAAGAAAGCTTTCGATGATGAACTATCCTGACTATCCCCCGAATCAGACTCTGGTACCGGGCTTTGTTGTTTGAAAACTCTTGAAGAAGGACCAAGAGTTTCTTCTACCATCCTTATCCTAAAGGCCACTCCATTGATACTAACTTTGATGATTTCATTTATAAGCATACCACAAGAAGTTCTCCCCATTATGCTAGCAACATCCATCCTAGAAAAGTTTGAAGTAGAATCTTCACAACAGACATACTTACCAACAATGGTAGAAAGTCGTTCGAAAAAACCCACATTCCACGCGTGACTAGAAATTCCGTAACACCGAATCCAAGTGAACCGTTCCAGATCAACATCATCCGCCCTCCACTTTCTCACTTCTGAAAAACCATTGACTCAGCCAACCAGAAGCTCCTTCTACTAATGCTTCTAATTCCCCCTCCTCATCTTCTTCAAGTAAGCAAAGGTGTGCCCTCAAAGGCGTAACCTTCAGAGCGAAATAGCCTTCATCATGGAAAGAGCTTTGCATACTATACGTGGAACCCGGGTTCAACACCTTCCCAACGTAAGCTCTTTCAAACCATTGCAATTCTTCCTTACCCACCTTGAAAAACATCATCTTGCCATCCTTGTAAGTCGGCTCCGAAGCTTTACGAGTAGCCTCCGCGTAAGATTTGGTGTACACAAAAAACTCTCTGTTGCGAGAACCTTTGGTTTCATTAGGAGGACATGTGTTTTGTGCAAGAAGCGAAGCTGGCTGATATCAATTTGGATATGGCGAAGTCCTTATGGGGAAACTCTGAAGTGGAATGGATGGAATCTGGAGCGAGTGGAACGCCGGGGGGGTTTAATCATTTTGTGGAGAAAAGTTTACTTTAATCTTAACTATAGCTTTAGGGGAATTGGGTTTGTTGGCATCAATGCAGTTTGGAAAGGCCAGGTTATCTCTTTTGTTAACGTATACTCTCCTTGCCTGTCCGCTTTGAAGAGGAGGTTCTAGAGGTGTATGGTAGATGCGACTTTGTTTTCAAAGAGAAGTTGTGTTTGATTAAACAGAGCCTTAGGAAGTGGAGTATTGAAGTTTATGGGTGGATTGATCTTACGGTGGACGAATTGGTTGAGAAGTTGAATGACCTTGATGATATGATTAACAACAATAGAGTTTCTGGGCTTGAGGTGGACAACATTGTAGAAGATAGATCTAAGGCAACAGCTGAGATTTGGAATCACTTAAATATGAAGGAAAGTCTTCTTAGGCAAAAATCTAGGATGTTGTGGCTTAAGGAAGGAGATAGTAATACAGGTTTTTTCCATAGTGCAATGAGAGGTAGGCAAATGAGCAATATAATTTCTTTTGTTGAAACAACCCAAGGCAGAAAGGAGGAGGTAGAGGAAGTTAAATCGGCTATTCGTGATCATTTTTAGTGCAATTTTTCAGAAACTTACCCTGACAGACCAAACCTTGAAAGGATGGATTTTCCCTTTCTTTTTCAAATGGAAAGTAATCTTTTAGAGTCTGAATTCACCTATCTTGAAATCAAGGAAGCCGTGTGGGACTGTAATGGAAGTAAAAGCCCGGGTCCAGACGGTTTCTCCTTCGCTTTTCTTCATGAATGTCGGGATACAGTTAAGGAAGATGTGTTCAGGTTTGTCAAGGACTTCTTCCATAGTCTGAAGCTCACGAAATATGTTACTACTTCCTTTCTGACCTTAGTTCCAAAGGTTAAGAATCCTCAGTATCTCTCAAATTATAGGTATATTTGTTTGGTGAGTTATATGCAAAAAATTATGTCTAAATTATTGGCTACATGTATCAAGAAGGTTATTGGATCGCTTATTTCTGTTGAACAGTCTGTTTTCCTAAGTGGCAGAAGCATAGCAGATAGGGTGTTAGTTGTGAATGAAATTTTGGACATGGAAAAAAGGGATAAGAGAGATTGTTTGGCTTTAATGGTCGACTTCGAAAAAGCTTACGATTGTATTTCGTGGGACTTTCTGAGGTTCCTCTTTTCTAAAATGAACTTTGGAAAGAAATGGTCTTCATGGATGGAAGCCTTAGTTTTCACAAGTTATGCATCAGTGTTGATTAATAGGAGTGCTTCGAAGGATTTCGTAGTCAGTAGAGGTTTGCGCCAGGGAGATCCTTTATCTCCATTTCTCTTTCAGCTTGTTATGGAAGGATTAACCATGCTTATGAAAAAGGCGGCCAACTTAGGGAGATTCAAAGGTTTCAAAGTTAATGACGAACTGAGTTTTAATATAGTCCAGTTTGCCGACAATACAATGTTTTTAGGAGAATGCTACTGGGAGAATCTCAGGAGTATTAAGGGTATTTTGCGTGCTTTTGAGTTAGTTTCAGGTTTGAAAGTCAATTTCCACAAGAGTAGCTTGTTTGGTATTAATTTGCCTGAAGGTTTTGCTGAAGCCGCGGTGGAATTTCTGTGTTGTAAAGTAGGTAAGCTACACTTTTTCTTTTTGGGCATTGTTGTTAAGGATAGCCCTAGGAAATCTTCTTCTTGGGCTCATGTTGTGGATAATATACAAAAGAGGTTGGCAGTGTGGAAAGGTAGAGGTCTGTCCTTAGGTGGGCGAGTCGTTCTCATTAATTTGGTCCTTAATTCGTTACCATTTATTCTTTATCCTTTTATAAAGCTCTAGTTAAGGTTTTGAAGAGCATTGCTAGCCTGCAAGGTAATTTCTTATGGCGAGGAAAGGACAGTGGATCAAGGATTCACTGGGTTAGTTGGAAATCGGTTTGTAAATCGAAGGCTAATGGTGGATTGAGGGTGAAGGATTTAGCTCTTTTCAACAAAGCATTGTTATTAAAATAGAAATGACACATTATCTCAAAAAACGGCTCTTTATGGAAAAGTTTGTTGAAGTATAGATATTCTAATTCGTGTTTAGAATCAGAAGTTTTGTGCTATAATAGTGGAGCTGGGAGGAAATCGAATTTGATTTGGTGGAGAGATTTGTCATCGATTTGTTTTGATAAACATGTCCAAAATGACACTTTTGTGGATAATTTGCAGTGTGATATTGGTGATGGCAGGTTTTTTTTCCTTCTGGTACAACAACTGGGTGGAGAGCCAGTCTTTGAAGGCTTTGTTTCCAAGGTTGTATTCTTCCTGCTTTAATCATTTCTTAATTGTTGCAGCTGCTCTAGAAATAATAGAAGTTGGCCGAGTTTGGATGACCTCTATTCCTAATTTCAAAGATGGTACGCCCAATTATTTTGGATGTGAAGGATAGTTCTTCAATGCTACAAAATTTTCATTTATCTACAGGTGCTGTCGACATCATTAAGTGGTGGGGGATAGATGACGGTAGATTTACAGTAGGAAGTTGTTACGAGTGTTTATTTCATGACCAATATACAGGTGGGGTGGCTCATGATGTTCTAACTGTTTTGGATGCAACTTGGAAACTTAGAATCCCTTCTAAAATCCAAGTGTTTCTATGGAGATTAATGCAGAAACGCATTGCTACTAAAGAACAATTAGAGAAGCATGAGGTTGCTTTGTTGACACCGACCCTTGGTGCGTGTTCTGCAGATTGAAGAATGAAGATGGTATTCACCTATTCTTTTACTGTTATGCGGCTATTTCTATTTGGAAGCACATCAGTTGCTGGCTGGGTTTTAGATTGCATAAGAGGAACAGCTGCCACGACTATTTCCTTGCTGCCTAAAGTGTTTTCAAGCTGAAGACGGGGAAGGTGTCAGGTATGGTTATATGGGCTGCTACTGTTTGGCATATTTGGATTCGTCGTAACGATTTAATTTTTAATCAATCTCGTTTTAACGTGGAAGGCCTTGTTAGTTCAGTTTAAGTTTCTTCTTGGTCTTGGTTTGGTAAGGCTTTTAAGCTTTCTACCTATTGTTCTCTGTCTGTCTAGTGTAATAATCTGGTGGAGTGTTTGAGATCCTTGTAATGTTGTTGTAAGGGTTGAGTACCCCTTGCACTCGGTGTTTAATCAATTGCCTTTTAAAAAAATCCCTTCATGGACTAACTAATTAAAGCCACTCAAACTATTTTCAATAATGACGATAGTATATTTTAACACAGTCAATAGCCTTTTTAATATCATTTATTTTATGATTAACATCTTTAAAATTTTTTTTATAAAATTATCCCTGCAATAAACTAAGAACACCAATAAAACACTCAAACTATAGCACCAAAACAATACAAATTAACAAAATCATAACAAATCCTTATAAGAAGACAAAAAAAATAGTGGGAGGAAGCTTGGGCATGTTAGGTTCTTTAACCTTTCATCTTTTCTAACCTTGGCCCTTTAAGCACTTTCTTTTTTCATTTAAGAATTCTTCCTAAAAGATTTTGAAAACATAGAACCAGTCTTTAATTTTGAAACAAACAAGTTCAGGAAAAATCTCCATGTTTCAGATTTCATCACATGAGAAACTTGCTCAACAAATTAAAAATATTATCAAATAGATACAATCAAAAGAAAATGAGTTGCATGTGTGATCTATTGAGACAATAAGTGAGAGTCATAGTATAGGTGGAGACAAGAAACTAGGTGAGGAGGCGAGAAGCTAGAGTATAGGCGAAGACGACTTTTCGATTGAAGTTGAAGGGTTTTCGTCTTTCAACTTTGAAAGGCATAGACAATTTTTCGACGTGAATGGGTTTGGATTTTGAAACAATAAATTATAGGAAAATGATGAAATGAAAGAATGGATGGAACAAAGAAGAATAGGAAAAATAGAGTGAAAGTACACAGAAGACATTGAAGAAAAAACGTAAATGGAAAAGGAAAAAGGGGAAATATAGTTCACATGTTTTTAGGATTTTTTAAAGTTATTATTGTTAAAAATTAAAAGCAAAATATTAATAAAGCATAGGAAAAAATAACATGAAGGGATAATATTTTTTTTATAAAAATTATTTTTTGAAAAAAATTTTTTAACTTCTTTTAAAGTCACAAAAAGTTATTATCACATAACACCAATACAATTCGCTTTTAATTTAATAATAAAATTTCATCACATTAATTTTCGTCTTATTCACCAAAACATAATTAGATCCAAACATAATATCCGTACATTTTATTTTTAACCAAACAAATAAAAGATATTGTGATTGTGAGTTATGATGGAAGATCGAGCGACAAAGGAGTAGGAAGGGAGACACTTGTTCGATAGAGGAATGACGATATTAGTTGGTTGGACTGTGAAATTCATGAAGTGAGGTATGAAGTATCGAAGAGTTTAAATATGAAATTACTAATAGAATTTGAATGAAAAGTGAAAGGTTTTCTTTAAAGAAAATTTCAAAAAAAAAACAAAAAAGAAGTATAAGAAGACTAATTTATTTTAAGAAGATGAAAGGATAAGGTAATATTTAAATAACTTTCATAATTTATAAACGGATATGGATATCCAGTGGTATGAATATCATTAAACCTATATTCATATCCATTAACAAACATGTATTTAAAAATCCATTTATTTTAGACCATTTCTTAATACACCACCCAAGTTTCTTATACACCATGTGAAATTATTTTTTTTCCCCCAGTTCCGGATGTGCACATCCGGACGCACCGTTTTTTTTTTAAAACGTTGTCTTGTTCCGGATGTGCAAATCCGGAATGACAAGTTATGCGTATTCCGGATGTGCACATCCGGTAAAATGGCTGAAACTTAAAAATGTATATTTATTTTAAGAAATAATAATAATATGTATTTTAAAAGAATAACGATCAACAGTAAAACATTACTTCTTTGACGTTATCCGAACTCCCAAATCTATCCTCGAAGATTGTAGAACAAATCAAGATCAACAGTAAAACATTACTTCTTTGACGTTATCCAAGATAAATGGGAGCAGAGTCGACACAAAGTTGGTGGTACTCCTATTACCACTTGCAGAACCAATGGACTGACTTTGGGTCACAAGATACAGAGGAATTGTTTCTGCTCAGGTACATTGCGAGGAGATAATTCAAGATCTCTTTAAAATAACAGTGGATCCTTAGAAGGGAAATCGGCCCGCTGGAATGATAAGATAATTTTGTTAGATTTGTGTATTCCTCATGATAGGATAATTCAGGGAGTGGCGTGTGGCTTTCTATAAATCAACTGGGTTTAAGCCTAAAAGGATTATATTTTACAGGTTCGCGTTGGTTTTTTTCTAAATGATACATAATGATGTATATTGATGTATATGTATATATTATACTGTTTCAATGTCATTTATCTTGGATAACGTCAAAGAAGTAATGTTTTACTGTTGATCTTGATTTGTCCTACAATCTTCGAACCTGGAAAACATAATCCTTTTAGGCTTAAACCCAGTTGATTTATAGAAAGCCACATGTCACTCCATGAAAACCAAAATGGTAAATAATAATGATTTATTTATGCATTCAAACACTTTTCTTGTATCGTTTAAGTTAGTAACTACTCTCAATAACAAAAAGGGTTTATCTCCGAAATATATTTAGTCCCAAGTTTATCAGAATGCCGAAGACAACCATTATATTGACAGAGAGACTCCAACCCTAGAGTTTGTTATAACTTCTGAGGACATTACTGCTACTGGTGCACCAGCCACATTACTTATTTTCAATAACAAAAAGGGTTTATCTCCGAAATATATTGAGTCCATCTGTAGTGTTGGACGATCAACAAAGAAAGATAACAGGAGCGGTGGTTACACTGGAGAGAAATGTACATTCCCTTCTCGTTCCCCTCATTCGAATGTATATTAACTTGCGATGATATATTAACGTATCCAATCAACCGACAAAACCGATTTAAAAAAAATAAAGTTATGCTATTTTCCGGATCTGCAGTTCCGGAATTTAAAAAAATAAAGCTATACTATGTTTTCGGATGTGCACATCCGGAACACATCAGAGTTTTTAAAAAAACGGTGCGTTCAGATGTGCACATCCGAAATTAGGGGGTAAAAACGAAATTTCACGTGGTGTATAAGAAACTTGGGTGGTGTATTAAGAAATAGTCTTATTTTATCCATGGATATCCATTAAACTACCCGCCTCATATTCGTGATGGATTTTACCCACGGATATCCGCAGGTACGGATTTTTTTACTATCTCTAAGTTTTATTATAAATGTCATAATAAAACTGTCATAATTATGCAATTTTTGTAATGGCAGATTTTATCTATAGTGCTAGTTGCAAAAAAGGAATTGTTGAAAACACTTAAAACTCTCTTGGTGAGGCTAGGGTTGTGTTTTTGTGTGATGATTCTTTAATATGCATATTCTATTTATACAACCACTTATCTTAACTGAGTATATGGTAGCTAATTTTTTAGGTGTTTCTTTTTAATCCATCTTGGTGCATTGTAATAGCACACCATTGAACAATAATGAGTCTAACTCATTTATTTAATCTCTCACAAATTTATCTTTATTTTTGTGATCATATAATAATATTAAACCACTTATATAATATTACAAATAGTGAAAGATATCTAACAACACATCATTATTACTCAAGTTATTAGAATGTCTTGTTATTTGATATAATACTTATGTGATAATAGTCATGTGTATAAATATTCTTTTGCCTTTATATCTATATTGAACACAAAATATAATATATATTACCCTTGATTGTTTAAAATTATATTTTTTTATATCCTAGTATATTTAGTAACAACATATAATCTCAATATGCAATATTAACTTATTTAAATATAGTTGTACATTTGATTGTCATAATCAATCAAATGATTAGTAGATATTACTCATGTTAAGTAAGAGGTGAAATATCATTTAGGTCAATCATATCACTTTTTCATGAATCTTGGAAAATTAGATATGTTAAAAAAAAATAGTAGTTAATTCTATAATATATCTAATTATTTGAGATTTTAGGTAGAGATGTGATCCTTACTATAAAAATCTAAAAGTTATTGACAAGTTGGAAGATATGGTATCTCATTCAAATTAAAAATAAAATATAATTCAATTCTCTTTAAAAATGATTTTGAAAAAAAAAACACTTTAAAATGTAAGGACTCGTGGATTGGCTAGTTCTGGAGTAGGATTGGCAAGTGAGAGTAAGGACTCGAGTTCTTTTTTCTCCGGAGGTTCAATTCTCTGTTGCGATTCGGTTAGCGATGGAGACGTAATTCGTGGTAATAAGAGAATTGGTGGGTCTGAGGAAGATGTTCTAGTGAGGGTTTGGAAAATGATCAAAGCCATGGGGGTGGAGGGGCAGGAGGATGATGAGTATTTTAAGAGTGTAATCAGGAACTTGGAAGACAGAGACCGTAGAGTCTTTGAAGAAAAGAAGGGGGTGGAAATTAGTGTACCATGAATGTGATGTCTTTTAACATCAGAGGGTGTGGTTCTTCAGTAAAAAAATGAAGACTCGGGCAATTATTAGTTAATGAAAGTATAGATATGTGTTTTTTTACAAGAATCGAAGTTGCAATCGACAACGGATTTAGAAGTAAATAAGATGTGGGGGAGAAACAACTGTGGATGGTCAGCTGTAGACTCGATTGGGCTTTTAGGGGGGGCTTATTACTATGTGGAATACTGAGTCTGTGCAGGTGGTCTGTAGCTTTAAAGGGGTGGGATTTCTGGGAGTCACTTGTGTGAAGAATGAGGAGTATTACTATCTTGTGAACGTGTATGCTCCGTGCAGAATTGCCGAAAAAAGAAGGTGTTGGGAGGAATTATTAAAACCAAATCGAGGCTGCCTAAGGGAAAGTGGCTGGTAGGGGGATTTCAATGTTGTTAAGGAGGAGGGTGAAAGGAAAGGATCGGGTAAAGCTAGCTTGGCAGAATTAAATGAATTTTCAGTGTTTATTGATACCATGGAGAATGTTATTATCGAAGGGTTTGATCCATGAATGGAAGATGGTAGCACAATATGTGGGCAATCGTGATGTATCTGACCATAGACCTATTGTAGGTGGCTAATTTCGACGCCAGGGAAATGGTTCGAAAGAAAAAGGAAATTCGACAATATGGTTCGACAGGACATTTCAATAAGGAAATTTCTGATGGGAAAAGGGCACGTCGAAGGCAAATGGTACTTAAAGGAAGCATTGACAGATTTTTCCAAGTAAGGAAGATAATTTCGACGAGAGAAGATTCGGTCCATTCGACAGGTGTTTTGAATTTCAAATTTCAGGAGGGAGTTTTATTTTGAAATTGGACGCGTGGAACGCATCTAGAAGGCAAATGCATGCAGAATGACATTTGTCGCCATTAGGAGAAATAACTGTTATAGGTAGTTATTTCGTTTGTATATAAATAGGAGGTCTTGATGTTAGATAAGGGGTGTTCTAAACTTTGTACAAATTACCGCAAATACTCAAAGTAACCGTGTGAGAGAAACGAGTGTTCTGGAAAATGTATGTATGGGAAACACCAGTTTACATTTATGCATTTCAATAAAATTTCAAGTTTTCCTTCATTTCTTTATATTCAAGTCATCTTTTTACTTCAAGAATTTACTTTGTTTTTAGTTTAAATTTGTCTTCAATTACTTTTTCGCCATTACCGTGTCTTTGTTCTGTCAGTCGAAACAATTGTTAAAAGAAATCTTAGAAACACAGAACGAATACATTCCTTTTCAAAATCAAAGACATTCTCAAAAACACTTTGTCCTAGGATTTGTTTGGTTGGTCCTGTTAGTAAATTAATTTTCATAAATTAGGAAACCAGAGGTTGTTCGCCAAATTCACCAGCGAACAAATTGGCACGCCCAGTGGGACCCAGTGCATTTGTTTAGTTTATCCTTTTGTTCTAATAACAAATTCTTGGAAGAAAAGTTTATTTCGTTGTATGATTCTAAGAAGTGGCAAGTTAGCCGTGAACAACGAAGAAAGACCAAAAAGAACAAGAACAAGACGAATGGCGAATCAAAACACACCTAGTAATCAAAATGTTAACAACCCAACGTCTATTCCTTCGACAGAAGATAATACGGCATCAGTTTCTGTGTCAGGAGCGATACCATCATCAACGGGGTCAATTCCAGCGTTTTCGGCATCCCAAAACGCGCCCAGCATTTCTACGTTGGGACCCCTAGTGCCTCAAATGACCCCTCCTCCTTTAGGGGGTGTTCATAGGCCATTTGTGACGAATTTTTCAATGCCTCCACATAATAGAGAACAACCTTATGGAATGCCAACAACAGTGATGGCAAATTTGCATAATTCGTCGTCATTATATTCTGATCCTTTGATGAATGTTACTTCGCCCCTACAAGGCCCAGGGTCTGGTGCGAACCACATAGGAAGAATAAGTCAGCCTGTGTCAACGGGATACCAAACTTATATGCCTGCAATCACTAATAATTCTGCACAAGTCATTAGGCAACAAATGGACGAAAGTAACCATGACATGGTGCAAATGCTAACACAACAAATGGGGGATGTGTTTAATCCTTTGATCCAAAACACCACCCAAACGAACCTGTTATTAGCAGCGCAAATGACGCGCATCGCTGATTTCTTTGGTGTTCCTCAAACCCAACCAAGGGAACAAATAGTTCAGAATCCCAGAGTGGTTGTCGAAGAGGAAACCACAATAAATCAGAGGCCAGCGAATGTTCCTCAAGGAAATCCTAGAATCCCAGAGTGGTTTTCGAAGAGGAAACCACAATAAATCAGAGGCCAGCGAATGTTCCTCAAGGAAATCCTAGAAACCAAGAGGTAGTGGTCGAACAACCCCATGTCAAAATTCCTGTCCAACAAGAGCCTAGAAGGTTGTTAGTCCATAGAGACCAAGACGCTGATGATGTTGTGCAACAATTACGCCATAATAACATGCCAGCAGAAAACAACTTAGCAGCCATGGTCGAAAGGATTATGGCCAGAAATGGTGTGAATGTGGGACTGCAAAGGCCCAGTTATACATCACCATTGTCTGGGTATATTTTGCAAGAAGAATTGCCCCCAAGGTGGAAAGTCCCCAAGTTTACCAAATTCTCAGGGGACACTAGCGAATCCACTGTCGAACATGTGGCCCGTTACTTGATCGAAGCAGGAGAAATTGCACGCAATGAAAATTTAAAAATGAAATATTTTCCAAGTTCTTTGACGAAAAATGGCTTTACTTGGTTCACATCTTTATCTGCGAATTCGATCCACACGTGGGTCCAATTAGAAAGGATGTTCCATGAACAATTTTACATGGGACAAACAAAAATAAGTTTGAAGGAATTGGCTAGTGTTAAAAGAAAATTCTCTGAGTCAATCGATGATTATTTAAATAGATTTAGGTTACTTAAGGCGAGATGTTTCACGCAAGTGCCTGAGCACGAATTAGTCGAAATGGCAGCAGGTGGTCTAGACTATTCAATTAGAAAGAAGCTAGACACTCAATATCTGAGGGATATGGCACAGTTGGCGAATAGGGTGAGACAGGTCAAACATTTAAAAGCCGAAAAAGCTAGAGTAACTAAAAATAAGAAAGAAAGAGTGGCTTATGTGGGGGTATATCAGGAAGATGATGATGGTGAGAGCGAATCGTTTAGTTTCGACGAACAAGAAGTTGACTTAGCATAATTAAAACAAGGTCTGCCATACTCTTGTAAAGTATTGGCTCCGTCGAATGGAAAAAACCCAGTCGAACCAGAGAAGAATGATAAGTTTCCTAAAAAGACTTATACTTTCGACGTCACTAAATGTGACGAAATATTTGACTTGTTGGTTAAAGATGGCCAAATGATAGTGCCACCTGGCACCAAAGTGCCTCCAATAGAACAACAGAAAAAGAGAGGTTTTTGTAAGTACCATAATTTTTTGGGTCATAAAACATCTCAATGTTTCCTTTTCAGGGATCTGGTGCAAAATGCCATTCATGACGGAAGACTGAAGTTCGGCAACAAGTCGAAACCACCAATGAAGGTTGACTCAAATCCGATGCAGATGGTCGAAGCCCACAATGCTGAACCATCCACATTGAACATGGTGGAGATCGAAGAGGGCTCTGACTGCAGCTTTGAGATGATAGAAGTCACTGAAGGTTTCGACGCAAATGTGAATATGGTTGAAATTGATGAGATCCCTACAGACGTAAGTGATGGGGAGGAAATATCTGAAGATTTCGTCAACAAACCAGTGATGATCAAGGTTACTCAATACCTTGACGAAGAAAGCTTGAAGAATTGCGTCAGCAAAGAGGCCACTGAAGACCTCAACAATGTAAACAAAGAGGAGACTACTGAGGGTCTCAACTTTGTGAAGAATGACGAAACTACTGAGAGATCCGTCGAGAAAGAGAAGGAGACTACTGAGGGCCTCAACTTTATGAAGGATGACGAAGCTACTGAATGCTTTGTCGAAGACAAGAATAAGGCTACTGAGGGCCTTAAGGGAGACAGCATGGAGTTTGGTGTTACTATCAACCAAGCCAATACTGAGATTAGCGAAGGTGTCTCCAAGATGAACGCAAAGACTACTGAGGGTCCTGCGAAACCAACTGTTTACGGGATTCTACGAAGAACAACAGAGGATCCCAGGGAGAAATATGTGGGCTTTTGTTGCCAACATGACATTAAGAGTCCATCGCCAGAAGGGGATTTCGACTTGGCAAAGAAGAAACATGAGATTGAGGAAGGACTCACTCTGAAAATGAACAAGTTGAGTATTGGAGATGGACAAACAGCCAATGTTAATATGGTCGAAGTGTCTCAGAAAGCTCCAATGCAGACTGACGAAGAGCGCCATAGAGAGGAATATCAAAAAGTAGCGTATCCTAAAGAGGAAGAGAATCTGATCGAGTTCCTTCAAAGGTGTCAGAAGAAAAAGTCTGAGGTTATGTTGTGCCCCCGCTGCCGTGCCGTGTTCGACAAGAAGGCAGCAGACAACCTGGAGGGAATAGAAAAAGCCAAAAGGAAAGGAAACTGGGGAGCAGTTCCACCTGCAAGAACGGAGAGGTTCGACCCAAGACGAAGTGATCAAAACCAGCAAAGGTTTGGACGAAGGTACCCAAATACCTTTAAACCCACCAACGAAGCTCCTAATAACAAATGGGTTCAACCAATAAGGGAAGCCCAGGGACAGAGAAAGTGGAAAAATTTCGAAGTTCAGAGGGATTCGTCTATGGCTGGAAACAAGGATGGCGAAAGGCCAAAACCAAGGCCTTATCCCTCAGAGAATTATAAAGGCAAGAATCCCATGTCGAGGTCCCAATTGAGGCGTTTCCAAAGACAAAAAAGGGCGGAAAAGGAAGCTGCTGAGAAAGGAGCTGCTGAGGAAGTAGTTGTCGAAAGAAGCAAACCAGAGTCAAGTAGCAATGCTGAAGTAGCGAATCGACAAGAGGCATCTTACAACATCAATTCCTGCAATGCAATTGAACCAGTACCATCTAAGGAAAAAGTGGCGGAGGATGACAAAATGACGGATGATTTCAGGTCTGAGTCAGACGTGTCTCTCGACATTGTGTGCAACGTGGTCTCTGTCCTTCCAAAAGAATATGACCAAATCATGGAGGTCGAAAAAGAGGAGGATGTTGTCGAGAATGAAGTTATAGGACACAGGCCAGTGTGTTACTATATCATGAATAACGGTTGTGTCGAGGAACAAAATGCCTTTTTCGAAAGGCCAGACGATTCCATGCGTGGCCACCTCAAGCCCCTATTCATAAAAGGAAAAGTGGAGAACGTAGGAGTAAACAAAATCCTGGTCGATGGAGGGGCTGCAGTTAACTTAATGCCCCATTATATGTTGAAGAAAATTGGGAAAGATGAGTCTGATGTAAAACCCCACAACATGGTACTATCAAACTATGAAGGCAAAGTGGGAACTACTTTGGGTGTTATCCAAGTAGATTTAACTGTTGGGACTATAACTAGACCAACGATGTTTATGGTCATAGCCTTAAAGGCTAATTATAATTTTCTTCTGGGTAGAGAATGGATCCATGGCTTGGGTGTTGCGCCCTCGTCGATGCATCAGCGTATAGCTATTTGGCAATCTGATGGAATTGTCGAAAATATAGAGGCGGATCAAAGTTATTTCATGGCTGAGGTGAATCATGTGGATCGATGCAGTTTCGACAAACACTTGGCCCATATAGCTCCATGCAGTCCAGCAAATTTCGACCTGAAGGCTACAGATAATGCGTTTTGTTCGTTGTATCTCCACCCCACATATGGTTTCCAATGGGATATGGAAGTGGTCGACGAGGCGAACTATGTCTTTGGGACTGCACATATAGAGCCAACGGGCTGGGGAAGTGAGTTTCGTGACGATGAGTGAGTCATCAGCGCTCGAAAGAATTACGGCTTATATAGCCGAAAATAAACTCAAGGCGACTCTAGAAGCCGAAGTAAAGTATATGGCTATCTAAGCCAATGGAAATGATTTCAACAAACAGTGTCCTCAAAGGGACGTTGAAGAGGATCTGTTCAACGCAGAAATTGGCGAATGGCAACATCAAAAGTTAGACGGCATTTATGATGACGAACCCTTGGGGTTTGAAAAGGATCCAGTTTCGATAGATATGAAGATGGTGGCACAGGATCCATTAGAAGAAGTCGATTTAGGACTGGGGGCAGAAAAAAGGCCAACCTACATAAGTGCTAAGATGGACCCTCAGTTAAAAGTCGAAATAGTCCAACTGCTGAAAGAGTTTAAAGATTGTTTCGCATGGGACTACGACGAAATACCTGGTCTCGACAGGAGTTTGGTCGAATTGAAGTTGCCCATAATAGCAGGGAAGAAGCCTGTAAAGCAAACTCCCAGACGCTTCGCACCAGAGATTTTGTCGAAGATCAAAGAGGAGGTCGAAAGACTTCTGAAATGTAAGTTCATCCGCACAACGAGGTACGTCGAATGGATTGCAAATATTGTTCTTGTAATAAAGAAAAATGGCAAATTAAGGGTATGCATTGACTTTCGAGATTTGAATTCAGCTACCCCTAAAGACGAATATCCTATGCCAGTAGCGGAAATGCTTATAGATTCTGCTGCAGGCCATGAGTATCTAAGTATGTTAGATGGATACTCTGGCTATAATTAAATTTTTATTGCTGAAGAAGATGTCCCTAAGACGGCATTTCGTTGCCCAGGAGCCATAGGCGCCTATGAATGGGTGGTAATGCCTTTTGGTTTAAAAAATGCTGGGGCAACGTATCAGCGAGCCATGAATTCGATTTTTCATGATTTTATCGAAACTTTTATGCAGATCTATATAGATACATTATAATTAAGTCTGTTTTAGGCAAAAATCATATTGACCATCTTCGAAAATCATTCGAAAGGATGAGGAAGTTTGGTTTAAAAATGAACCCTCTCAAATGTGCTTTTGGTGTGCAGGCGGGAGATTTCCTCGGCTTTGTGGTCCACAAGGCGGGAGATTTCCTCGGCTTTGTGGTCCACAAGAAGGGGATCGAAATCAATGAAAACAAAGCCAAAGCAATAATGGAGGCGAAAGCGCCATCGACAAAGAAGGAGTTGCAGTCTCTGCTTGGGAAGATCAACTTTCTCAGAAGGTTCATCTCCAACCTTAGTGGAAAAACGCAAGCCTTCTCTTCTCTACTTCGACTGAAGAAGGAAGATTTTATATGGGGGCAGGATCAATAAGAGGCGCTCGACAAAATCAAGGAATACTTGACCCATCCCCCAATCTTGATGTCTCCTTGTAGAAGTAAAAGTATGAGGTTGTATATAGCGGCATCAGATAGGACATTAGGAAGTATGTTATGTCAAGAGGATGAGAATGGCATCGAAAGAGCCATCTACTACCTCAGTAGAGTCTTAAATGATGCTGAAACTAGGTATAGTGAAATAGAAAAACTATGTCTGTGTGTTTACTTTTCGTGTATGAAATTAAAGCACTACATAAAGCCAGTCGATGTATATATTTCCTCTCATTTTGACGTAATAAAGCATATGTTATCAAAATCAATTTTACATAGTCGAATTGGGAAATGGGCTTTGGCATTGACTGAATATTCCTTAATGTATTTGCCTTTGAAGGCTGTTAAGGGACAAGTGGTGGCTGACTTTATAGCTGACCACGCATTAAATGAAGATTATATTGAATATGTCGAAATAGAGCCGTGGAGACTATACTTCGACGGTTCCAGTCATAAGAATGGAACTGGCATTGGGCTATTGGTTATTTCTCCCAACAAAATTCCAACAAAATTCAAGTACAAAGTCGAAGGCTTATGTTCGAACAATGAAGCAGAATATGAAGCTTTGATAACTGGACTTGAAATTTTATTGGAATTGGGGGCAACTAGGGTCGAAATAATGGGAGACTCTAAGTTGGTAATAAAGCAAGACACCAAGGAGTACAAATGTGTTAAAGAAAATTTAATCATGTACTTCGTAATAGCTAACAGGCTCTTGAAGAAATTTGACAGTGTAACTATCATACATATTCCTCGAAAGGAAAATCAAGCGGCGAATGATTTGGCACAACTCGCATCTAGTTATAAAGTGTCGAAAGAAAGGTTGGAAAAGGCCATTGAAGTAAGAGGAAGAGTTGTATCAACTAAGTTGTCCCCATCAGATTTGGAGATAATAAAGTTAGGGTATGGTGACAAAGAGAGTCTTGAGATACTTAATGTAGATGATTCGAGAGTCGAAGATTGGAGAAAGCCCATCAAGGATTATTTGCAAGACCCAAATCAGAAGGTCGAAAGGAAAGTTAAGTACAGGGCGTTAAGTTATGTGCTTTTTGGAAATGAGTTGTTTAAAAAGACTTCAGAGGGAGAGAAACGTCATGGGGTGTTAGTTGCGCCAAACGAAGACCTTCGACTCATCTGTCCCCTAGAGCAACTGTGTCCAAAGTTGATTTGTTGGGAAGAGAGGCTTCGAAAGTGGCATTGAGCCACAATTGTAAAAGCCAAAAAGGCCCTGATAACAGCAAAGTTTTCTTTTCCTTGATGTTCTTCAAGATAGTGACTCCTTCGCCAAGGGATTCGTATAGATTCGCCAAAATCATCTCGCTAAGACATAGTCGGTGCCCAGCGTGAAGCTGATTTGCTATGGTGATATAGCGCTTCGCCACTTGGAGAGATCTGGAGCAAAAAACGCACCTCGACTGCCAAAGGGCCAGGAAGGCTACATGCTCTTGATCAGATACTTCTTTGGTCTCTTTATCATGATAATTGGCAATGTAGGCTGTAAAGGTGGCTTTGTTGGTGTCGAAACCTATTGAATCATCAGTTAGCAAGTTGGGATCATAGTCGACTCCTAAGGAGTTTAAGCCGGTAATAGCAACTATGTCGAAAAGCGTGGGAGTGATCATCCCACAGGGAATGTGAAAAGTGTTTTAAGTGTTGTCCCAAAAATAGAGGGAAGCTAGAAGCATGGAAGTTCAATATCCTGGCCTTACTTTCGACAGCTGAATAGATCATAAATGCCCATAGTTTTCCAATCATTGCTCTTAACCTTTTCTATCTTTTCCAACCAAGCCAGATAATCAGAGGGATCTTTTGACAGAGGACAGGATCTAAAGATTCTAAAATTATTCATGTATTCTAAGTTTATGACTTCGTTAGAGGGGGTCCCTTGGCCATCTACTTTGGACTTTTCATCTATAATTTTCTCCTTATCTGTTCTAGGTCCAACCCCATTTGCTATGGGTTTGTAGCGATGATAGGTTGGGTCTAATGTTAAGTCAGGCAACGGTCCTAACATGGCATGGGATTTTCCAGAAATTAAGATGGGAATAAGTACCTGAGATTGGTAAATGCAACGCTTTTCCTCTTCATTGGGAGGTTCTGGAACATACTCTTGATTTCCCACCACCTTGGGACCGAAGATTCTTTCCACTGGTGCTAAGCTGTTGGGCTTCCGAGAATCTTTACCCGTGACTTTTTGAGTAGCGGAGGACGCCATTGTTGATTGCAAGGAAGTCGAGAGAAAATGAAGAAGATGAAGTTTGAAGAAAGTTTTGGAGAGAAGAAACGCAAAAGGGTGGAAAAAATGAAATCTTTGACTTATATATAAGTTGAAAGAGTGGAAGCGGTTGGTATTCTGAAATGAAATAGGAAAAGTAGTGGGAAGATTATGGGACACGTGGAGAATGTGAAGTGGATAATTCTGACGGTGGCAGTTAGGGTTTTGACCCACGATGTGATAGGGGTTAGAGTAGGAATGATGAGATCTCAAAAACGTGGGCTGAAAAATATTTTTGTAAAAGCGTAATGATGATTCTGACATCCCTAACGTCTAAATCATATGAACAGTCACTAGTCGAATGATCCATGGCGTCAAATTGCATTGGCAAAAAATGTTTTTCTCCCTCGGTCGAAAATGCATTTTTTAGGGGGCAATTTGTAGGTGGCTATTTTCGACGCCAGTGAAATGGTTCGAAAGAAAAGGGAAATTCGACAATGTGGTTCGACAGGACATTTCAATAAGGAAATTTCTGATGGGAATAGGGCACGTCGAAGGAAAATGGTACTTAAAGGAAGCATTGGCAGATTTTTCCAAGTAAGGAAGATAATTTCGACGAGAGAAGATTCGGTCCATTCGACGGGTGTTTTGAATTTCAAATTTCAGGAGGGAGTTTTATTTTGAAATTGGACGCGTGGAACGCATCTAGAAGGCGAATGCATGCAGAATGACATTTGTCGCCATTAGGAGAAATAGCTGTTATAGGAAGTTATTTCGTTTGTATATAAATAGGAGGTCTTGATGTTAGATAAGGGGTGTTCTAAACTTTGTACAAATTATCGCAAATACTCAAAGTAACCGTGTGAGAGAAACGAGTGTTCTGGAAAATGTATGTATGGGAAACACCAGTTTACATTTATGCATTTCAATAAAATGTGCCAATTTGTTCACTGGTGAATTTGGCGAACAACCTCTGGTTTCCTAATTTATGAAAATTAGTTTACTAACAGGACCAACCAAACAAATCCTAGGACAAAGTGCTTTTGAGAATGTCTTTGATTTTGAAAAGGAATGTATTCGTTCTGTGTTTCTAAGATTTCTTTTAACAATTGTTTCGACTGACAGAACAAAGACACGGTAATGGAGAAAAAGTAATTGAATACAAATTTAAACTAAAAACAAAGTAAATTCTTGAAGTAAAAAGATGACTTGAATATAAAGAAATGAAGGAAAGCTTGAAATTTTATTGAAATTGGGGGCAACTAGGGTCGAAATAATGGGAGACTCTGAGTTGGTAATAAAGCAAGTCACCAAGGAGTACAAATTTGTTAAAGAAAATTTAATCATGTACTTCGTAATAGCTAACAGGCTCTTGAAGAAATTCGACAGTGTAACTATCAGACATATTCCTCGAATGGAAAATCAAGTGGCGAATGATTTGGCACAACTCGTATCTGGTTATAAAGTGTCAAAAGAAAGGTTGGAAAAGGCCATTGAAGTAAGAGGAAGAGTTGTATCAACTAAGTTGTCCCCATCAGATTTGAAGACAATAAAGTTAGGGTATGGTGACAAAGAGAGTTTTGAGATATTTAATGTAGACGATTTGAGAGTCAAAGATTGGAGAAAGCCCATCAAGGATTATTTGCAAGGCCCAAATCAGAAGGTCGAAAGGAAAGATAAGTACAGGGCGTTAAGTTATGTGGTTTTTGGAAATGAGTTGTTTAAAAAGACTTCAGAGGGAGTTTTGTTAAAATGTTTGGGCAAAGATGAAGCTTTTATAGCATTGTCGAATGTGCATAGTGGAGCATGTGGTGCTCATCAAGCAGGCCATAAAATGAAATGGTTATTATTTTGACAAGGGATGTATTGGCCAACAGTGTTGAAGGATTGTGTCGAATTTTTAAAAGGGTGCCAGGAATGTCAAGTACATGCAGGAATACCACACGTTCCTGCAAGTGAGTTACATTCTATTGTGAAGCCTTGGCCATTTAGGGGTTGGGCTTTAGATTTGATTGGGGAAATTAGACCAGCATCGTCGAAAGGCCAAAGATACATTTTGGTTGGAATAGATTATTTCACAAAATGGATAGAAGTCATACCTTTGGTAAATGTTGATCAAGAAGCAGTCATAGAATTCATTCGAAAGCATATCATCTATAGATACGGGATACCTGAGACAGTAACAACAGATCAAGGATCTGTATTTACTGGGAAGAATATCCAAACATTTGCAAAGGAGATGGGATTCAAGCTTCTCACTTCGACACCTTATTACGCTCAAGCAAATGGACAAGTCGAAGCAGCAAATAAGGTGGTGATAAGGTTGATTAAAAAGCACGTGGGGACAAAGTCTAAGAATTGGCATAAGACGTTGGATCAAATCTTATGGGCTTGTCGGACATCCCCTAAAGAAGCAACAAATACTACTCCATTTAGATTGACATATGGACATAACGCAGTTTTACCAGTTGAGATTTATTTACAGTCGATTCGAATTCAGAGGCATCATGAAATTCCATCAGATACATATTGGAGTATGATGATGGACGAGTTGGTCGATTTGGATGAAGAAAGATTAAATGCGTTGGATTTATTGAAAAGGCAAAAAGAAAGAGTCGAAAAGTTTTACAATAAGAAAGTGAAATGTAAGACCTTCCTAATTGGTGAGTTAGTTTGGAAAGTAATTCTCCCCATGGATCGAAAAGACAGACTTATGGGAAAATGGTCCCCTAAGTGGGAAGGACCTTTTCAGATTATACGATTATTTTCCGATGGCGCATATGAAATCGAGGAAGTGGATAAAGATATGCGTAGATTAAAAATAAACGGGAAATATTTGAAAAAATATAGGCCCACATTACAGGAAATTAAAATAACAGTCGAATATTTATGCAGAAAAAGCAAGATGGCGGATTGAAAATCTTCTCGCCAAATAATATAAATCCAATGTCATTACAAAAGGGCTTTAAAAAAGCCAAACAAAATTACAAGTATTCAAACGGGAAAAGATGCTTTCAGCTTCTCAAATTTCGACCTCTGGATTTGGAGACGACGCTCACAAAGTGCCTTGCCTTTCGAAAGCTCCACAATTTCCTCACCAAGCTTGCGGGCCCTATCGACATGATGCACACCAACTTCAAGCTCTTTGCGGATTTCCTCCTGGTCGTTCTATTGCAGTTCTGCTTGACGATTTTCTTCCTGGGAAATTTTTCTTTGAAGAGCAGCAATTTGCTTCTTCCACTTGAGGATATTTTCACCACACAAAGCTGTTTCCTGCTTATTTTGTTCAGACACTTTCTCCAGTTCAGTAACTTTGTTGGACGAATTCGAAGCAGCATCCCACTCAGCAAGTTGGGTTTCTGTTTTGTTTTCAAGCTTCTTGGAGTACTCTCGAAGTCGATTGAAGTCAGTTACACAAGATCTATCAAGGTAGTGAGGTCCAACACCACATCAGTGACTTCAGGAGGAGCCTCCAGGACATTGATTTGCTTTAGGATTTTCTTTAGGTCGAATTGAGCAGAATAGTCATTCTCCAGCAGTTGAAATAAGTCAATATCAAGAACTTTCTGTTGAATATTCGCCAGCGATTCGTCCACTGATTTGGCATCAGAAGTAGTCCTTGAGGTGGTCGAGCTACTAATGGTAGTGTCAGCAAAATTGTAGCGGGAACTGAGCATGGTCTTTAGGTATTCAAAGGGTCTTTGTACCTTCAGATTTTCTAGCTCCTCGTGGGAAAGTTGGGTCGAAGTCGTCCCGGTCGAAGCAGTTTTATTTGTTTTTCCGAGGTTTTCTTCGACGTTTTCTGTCTCTTCGTCCATAGCAGCTGTGGGAGTTGGCGGTTTTTCGTGTTCTTTTTCTACTTCCTCTTCAGCATCAATTGCAGCCTCCTCATCTTTCTCTTCGACAGCAAATCCTGAGTGAGGGGGGATTGGTCTTCAGGATCATTTCTTGTGACAACCGCTGCAGCGGGCGTTACAGTACCTCCACCGGTTTCGACTAAGTCTTCAGTTTCAGGACCAGTTTCTTCTTCTACTACTTCTGGAATTCGTGTAGAAATAGCAGTGGTTTGATTTACTTCAGTAGCTGATTCCTTTGCCGAATTCTTAGGAGAGGATTTGGAGGCGCTGGTTGGGTTATAAGTGGGATCACTGCTGGTCTTGGGAAGAACTTGGACCATGGGGTGTCCATGAGTGTCGACAAGTACCTGAAAGATAAATAGGTCAAAAAAGGTAATACAAGTAAAACAACCTTTTAGCATCGAAAGGAAAAGAAAAATCATACCTTTGGAGTTTTGGTCTTCAAGCTAGAGCTTTCGCTTTCTGCTGGAGCTGGAGTGGTTTCCTCACCTGGATTTTTTGATGGAGTTTTTTCTAAAATTTTGGGAGTAGGAGGTTTCGTCGGTGGAGGTTTGGTTGTCTTCTTTTTCTTTTTGGTGGGTTTTACTTGGTCTGGTGATTCATCACCATCATCAGTATCAGCGGCTTTGACTTCTTGTTCTTTCGCTTTCCTTTTCTTTGGCGTCGATGGCGGTCTTCGACTGCCCTGTGGATCAAGAGAAATTTTATTAGTAGTTCAGAAAATAAAACATTTGGTGAACAAAAAGAAAAGCAAATTGATACCTTTGCCAAAGGTGTCTTGGCAGTATCTTTCTGGGGCTCTGCATCTCCAGCAGTTGTTGCTTCGCCTGTGGCAGGTTTCTTGGTCGGAATCTTGATAGTTAGAAAAGAAAAGAAGGAAAGAGTCAAGCATAAAATAACATATATTTGAATAAATAAAAAGTGAGATTGAACTTCTTCCCATTTTCCACACCTTCATATATAGGAGTTTCCACGCGAACGTGTTCTATGCCAATATGAAGGTGGCCTTTGAAATTGTCCAGGGTGTACTTAGTCGAAACCACTCGCTTGGCACGTTTCTGGTTTTCATGGTGAAGAATTTTCAGAGAATCCCCACAAATGAACCAATCTGGAAATGGAGGGCTAAGAGCCACGCCAAATTCAGCAGATGGTAGAGGGGAAATTTTGGGCGATAAAGTTTAAAAGCTACCTCATAACGTTGTTCTGGTCGAACATACGTGGGTAGTTTTAACTCATTAAGTTTTTCTGTAAACTTTTGTTTCAAAGTAACTGCTGCTTCGCGTATGGTTCGACTAAGATCATTAGGCCTGTAGGCAGTTTCAAAGTATTTCTGGAAAGCCTGGATTTCTTTGATGTGTCGAGAAGTACCTTTCTTGGTCTTGTCCTGCACAAGGGCAAAGGCTCTGGTCAGTTGAAGGTTGAAAGAATCCACGTTAAACATTTGAGAATCATAGTAGGCCCTCCACCATTCATCAAACTCTTGAGTGTAGAGGAAGCTAGGTCGAAAGACCACTGGTTGGATTTTGACCAGATTAGAATACTTCGCCAACAACTCAGAGCATTCATCTTCAGTGTGGGTCATATTATAATGAATCAGAGAGCCTTTTTTGGAAAAAAGAGGTTTTGGTATAATCTATATCAACCCAAACTGTCGAGAAGCCAGATTAGGCTGATAGTTGACAAGGGAAACTTTGAGTTTTGAAGGGCCAAGTTTGGAAACTAGAAGTCTTGGAGTAAGGAAAGATTCCCAGACGTTGAGGAATTCGTCTTCCAGAGATTTCAATTCCAGGGGAAGTTTTCTGGTGAACCATGAAGGTCCAACCTTTCTCTCAGCAAAAGGAGCCATGTTGGGTGTAAAACTATAACGCTTAGCAAACATCATGACGTAGCTGGTAAAGGTTTGTTGGAGGCTCAGACCTTCGTCATGGGGTGTTAGTTGTGCCAAACGAAGACCTTCGACTCGTCTGTCCCCTAGAGCAGCTGTGTCCACAGTTGATTTGTTGGGAAGAGAGGCTTCGAAAGTGGCATTGAGCCACAATTGTAAAAGCCAAAAAGGCCCTAATAACAACAAAGTTTTCTTTTCCTTGATGTTCTTCAAGATGGTGACTCCTTCGCCAAGGGATTCGTATAGATTCACCAAAATCATCTCGTTAAGACATAGCCGGTACCCAGCGTGAAGCTGATTTGCTATGGTTATATAGCGCTTCGCCACTTGGAGAGATCTGGAGCAAAAAATGCACCTCGACAGCCAAAGGGCCAGGAAGGCTACATGCTCTTGATCAGATACTTCTTTGGTCTCTTTATCATGATAATTGACAATGTAGGCTGTAAAGGTGGCTTTGTTGGTGTCAAAACCTATTGAATCATCAGCTAGCAAGTTGGGATCATAGTCGACTCCTAAGGGGCTTAAGCCGGTAATAGCAGCTATATCGAAAAGCGTGGGAGTGATCATCCCACAGGAAATGTGAAAAGTGTTGTAAGTGATGTCCCAAAAATAGAGGGAAGCTAGAAGCATGGAAGGGCAATATCCTGGCCCTACTTTCGACAGCTGAATAAGATCATAAATGCCCATAGTTTTCCAATCATTGCTCTTAACCTTTTCTATCTTTTCTAACCAAGCCAGATAATCAGAGGGATCTTTCGACAGAGGACAGGATCTAAAGATTCTAAAATTATTCATGTATTCTAAGTTTATGACTTCGTTAGAGGGGGTCCCTTGGCCATCTACTTTGGACTTTTCATCTATAATTTTCTCCTTATCCGTTCTAGGTCTAACCCCATTTGCTATGGGTTTGTAGCGATGATAGGTTGGGAAAAAGTCTCGTACCTTAATTGGGTCTAATGTTAAGTCAGGCAACGGTCCTAACATGGCATGGGATTTTCCAGAAATTAAGATGGTAATAAGTACCTGAGATTGGTAAATGCAACGCTTTTCCTCTTCATTGGGAGGTTCTGGAACATACTCTTGATTTCCCACCACCTTGGGACCGAAGATTCTTTCCACTGGTGCTAAGCTGTTGGGCTTCCGAGAATCTTTACCCGTGACTTTTTGAGTAGCGAAGGACGCCATTGTTGATTGCAAGGAAGTCGAGAGAAAATGAAGAAGATGAAGTTTGAAGAAAGTTTTGGAGAGAAGAAACGCAAAAGGGTGGAAAAAATGAAATCTTTGACTTATATATAAGTTGAAAGAGTGGAAGCGGTTGGTATTCTGAAATGAAATAGGAAAAGTAGTGGGAAGATTGTGGGACACGTGGAGAATGTGAAGTGGATAATTCTGACGGTGGCAGTTAGGGTTTTGACCCACGATGTGATAGGGGTTAGAGTAGGAATGATGAGATCTCAAAAACGTGGGCTGAAAAGACGTTTTGGGAAAAGCGTAATGATGATTTTGACATCCCTAACGTCTAAATCATATGAACAGTCACTAGTCGAATGATCCATGGCGTCGAATTGCATTGGCAAAAAATGTTTTCCTCCCTCGGTCAAAAATGCATTTTTTGGGGGGCAATTTGTAGGTGGCTAATTTCGACGCCAGGGAAATGGTTCGAAAGAAAAGGGAAATTCGACAATGTGGTTCGACAGGACATTTCAATAAGGAAATTTCTGATGGGAAAAGGGCACGTCAAAGGCAAATGGTACTTAAAGGAATCATTGGCAGATTTTTCCAAGTAAGGAAGATAATTTCGACGAGAGAAGATTCGGTCCATTCGACGGGTGTTTTGAATTTCAAATTTCAGGAGGGAGTTTTATTTTGAAATTGGACGCGTGGAACGCATCTAGAAGGCGAATGCATGCAAAATGACATTTGTCGCCATTAGGAGAAATAGCTGTTATAGGTAGTTATTTCGTTTGTATATAAATAGGAGGTCTTGATGTTAGATAAGGGGTGTTCTAAACTTTGTACAAATTACCGCAAATACTCAAAGTAACCGTGTGAGAGAAACGAGTGTTCTGGAAAATGTATGTATGGGAAACACCAGTTTACATTTATGCATTTCAATAAAATTTCAAGCTTTCCTTCATTTCTTTATATTCAAGTCATCTTTTTACTTCAAGAATTTACTTTGTTTTTAGTTTAAATTTGTCTTCAATTACTTTTTCGCCATTACCGTGTCTTTGTTCTGTCAGTCGAAACAATTGTTAAAAGAAATCTTAGAAACACATAACGAATACATTCCTTTTCAAAATCAAAGACATTCTCAAAAGCACTTTGTCCTAGGATTTGTTTGGTTGGTCCTGTTAGTAAACTAATTTTCATAAATTAGGAAACCAGAGGTTGTTCACCAAATTCACCAGCGAACACTTATATGGTTGAAATGTAACAACAACAATTGGGGGCCTAAACCCTTCAAAGTTTTTGAGTGTTGGTTTGGATATCCTGACTTCATGGACTTTATTAAGCAGGAATGGGCTGCCATGTCAGTTTCAGGAAGCAAAGCTAAAGTTTTGGCCAATAAGCTCAAGTTTCTTCGAGAAAAGTTAAGATGGTGGAATAAGAATATTTTTTGTTGGGTGGATCTAAAAATTGATAATTCTATAGTATCGTTAAATTCTTTGGAAGAAAGTCTGGTTTTTGATAATGGCAGTGGGAACCAAGGCATGCTTCAGGAGAGATCGCAGGTAATATCTGATATGTGGAGTAATATGAGGATCAAGGAAAGCATGTTGTGGCAGAAATCAAGAACTAAATAGTTGAGGGAAGGTGATGTTAATTTGAAGTATTTCCATGTTGTTTTAAATGCGCGAACTAGAAGGAATTTCATATCTTGTGTCAAGTTGGGAGAGCATATGGTTGAAGATGTTGTGACCATAAAGAGGGTCATTTTCGATGCCTTTTCCTTAAGGTTTAGGAAGCCAGACTGTATTAGGCCTCTGCTTGACTTTAGGGACTGCTCTAAGTTGGATATGGTTGATAGAGTATTGTTAGATGAGATGTTTACGGAAAAGGAAATTTTTGATGCTATTAGTCATTGTGACGGCTCTAAAAGTCCAGGCCCCGACGGGTTTAACCTGGATTTCTTAAAACGTTGCTGGAATGTGGTTAGGGAGGATGTTGTGGGATGCATACAGGAGTTTCATGAGTCAGCTATTCTCCCTAAGTCTTTGGTGCCATCCTTCATAGCGTTGATCTCGAAGAGTAACAACCCTCAAGGGCTTGACGAGTACGGCCTATAAGCCTTGTTGGTTGTATTCAAAAAGTAATCTCTAAGATTTTGGCCGCAAGGTTGGGTAAGGTAATTAGGAAGCTTGTTTCAGGATGCCAAACGACATTTATTCCCGGTAGGCAGATTTTAGATGGCGTGCTGGCTATTAATGAGTTAATTGATTTGGCAACTCGAAGGAAGAGAAGTTGTTTGTTGTTTAAAGTGGATTTCGCGCAGGCTTACAATTGCGTAGATTAGGGGTTTATGATTCGAATTTTAGAAGCAATTAATTTTAGCGACAAATGGTTGAAGTGGATTAAAGGGGGCGTTTGCAATAGTTTCATGTCCGTCGTTGTAAATGGGGGGACGACGGATTATTTCAGAGCCACTCGGGGGTTAAAACAAGGGGACCCTTTGTCTCCGTATTTGTTTGCAATCCTGGCAGAAGGCATTGCCTGTTTAGTGAATAGGGTTGTTTCGAATCAGTTGTATTCTGGCTTTAGATTGAATGATGAGGATGATTTCAAACTAGTTCAGTTTGCAGATGACATTATCCTTGTTTGTGAGGCAGATTAGAATAGTGTGTGGGGGTATTAAGGTTATCCTTAGAGCATTTGAACTAGTGTCGGGGCTCCGTATTAACTTCTGGAAGAGTTGCATTTACGGTATAAGTGTTTCTGACGATTTTTTGAGTGCAGCAGCCAGTTTCCTATTATGTAGGGAAGGTAAGTTACCTTTCAAGTTCTTGGGATTACAAGTGGGAGGGAATCACAGGAGGCTCAAGTTTTGGAAACCGGTTATTGATTGTTTTAAAGCTCGACTTTCCTCGTGGAATGGGAGGACGTTGTCCATGGGGGCCGTGTAACGCTTTTAAATTATGTCCTTACTAATCTCCCGGTGCACCACCTGTCGTTCTTCCTTGCACCTCCGTCAGTAGTGAATCAGCTTAAATCCATTCAACGGCGTTTTCTCTGGTCTGGTTCAGCGGATGAAAGGTCAATTGCTTGGGTACGTTGGATTGATGTGTGTAAGCCTAAGGAGTTGGAAGGATTAGGAGTTAAAGATATACAGGTTTTCAATAGGGCATTGATGATGAAATGGGTGTCGAGGCTGGTTGCAGAGGAGGATTGATTATGGAAATAGATTTTGAGGGAAAAATATGGATGCTGTAGGAAAATATTTTGCTTATTACAGGACTCTGGCATGAATCGTTATAAATCGTTGTGGTGGCGAGATCTATTGAAGTTGGGGTCATCTGCAAATTCGGATTCATTTCTCAGCTTAGTTTCTTGGAAATTAGGGATAGGTGATGATGTTTCGTTTTGGCATGCGAGGTGGATTGATAAAACTGCTCTTTGCATTTCATTTCCAGAGTTGTATATGTCGTCTGGTTTACAACAGGGTTCAGTTTTGGACCATGGAGCTTGGGTTCATGGTGTGTTCGAATGGCCCATTACATGGGATTCGCAGGCCTGTAACGACGTATTGCAGCAGCAGCAGCGCGATGCTCTGATGGTTTTGTTGCAGGAGAAATTTCCAACTCAGTTTGTGGCCGATGTTTGTCGCTGGCCAAGTTCCATGAATAATGTTTTCTCGGTCAAAACATGTTACAATATGTTGCTGTAGAATCGGGTGTCCCATGAGGTGGATATTAGTTCCAAGATCGTTTTTGATATCTTATGGCAATCGAAGATTCCAATGAAGGTTAAGCTGTTTGGCTGTCGTCTTCTATTGGATAGACTTCCTACTCGTTATAATCTGGCGGCCAGGGCGGTAATCTCTAATCCTCATGACTTAGTCTGTGTTTTTTGTTTTAATGACATAGAATCGATCGACCACGTAATGGTGACATGCCCGGAGATTAGGCGAGTTTGGTTTGCTATTTCGGAGGTTAGGAGTTGATAGGGTTTATGCCTCTGATTGTAGAAACCTTTTCATGGAGTGGTTTGGAGTTTTAATTAGTCGTTCGTCTGAACGGATGGCGAATTTAGTATGGTTTTCTGTTTGTTGGAATATTTGGTGGGTTAGGAACCAAGTTATTTTCAACAACGGTATTGCTCGTGAAATCGACCTCGTGCATAGAATTATGAAGATGGCGTGGTTATGGTTAACGATAGGGTCTCCTAAGGACTTTGTATATTCCTTCTATGATTGGTCTAAACATCCATTTGCCTTTTTATGAAGGTCTTTTTGTGGGACTGATTTATATTCTGTAGGGGTTTGGGGATCTGTTGTATTTATGTAACTTGTTGACTTTGGTTTGCATTATTGCTCCCTTCCCTTTTTAATGAAAGGTCATTTGCTTATAAAAAAAAAAAAACAAGAATGAACCAATTAGAATAGCCATAATTGGATTCTTAAAAAATGTATTTATTCATAATTTAATTTTCATGTTGGATTTCTCCTTTCTTGTCATCACACTTGGCAGGCGATAACTGCTAATGGGTTTTTCTTTATTAATTTAATCACCATTTATGTGTATTGTTTTAATTGATTAAACTAAGATTTTTTAATCTCTAAAACATAACAATAAAAAGCAACAAAAACAAAGGTTTAGAGAATAACAAGCAAATTGATTCCCAAAGATAAAAGGGTGTATAGCAAATTTTATTAATTTGATATATTTTTCTGAGTAGTTTAATTTTTTTCTTATTATTTTTCTGATATTTTTATATTTTGTAATGAAATTATTGGTACTTTTTGGCGTTGTGTCTAACAAAATTTATTTATATACAACTATCAAGAACGGTTATACTCCAGAATTAAACACGTGCATATCCTGCTACGCGGGCTTTTGTCTTCGTATGTGTTTTCATGTGTATTTGGTTTTTAAATTGCTCTAAACCGTTACTGCTGTCAAAAACATCTTCAAATTGCCTAATTATTTCTGTCAAAAACTCCACTTATCAAATTTGTAAAAAGGTTCACTGTAGAAAACATGAGTTAGCTATCTCCAATTAGTATTTATATTCACCTCGTATCTCCCATTCTTGTAGAAAAGTTAAAGTCAAAAATCTGAAGCTAATACATAGTAATTTAAAACCTGGCGGGTATTGGTTCTCTATGTAATATTGGACTCATATATTACATCTCTCTTTGTAGTGAGCTGGTACCTTGTACTCCCTGTAATTTAATTTTGCTTATAAAAAAATCTTAAATTTTTCACATATTTCAATTTACAGAATCACTTTGGTAACACTCTTAATTGCTGTCTCCTTTTCTCTCCTCATGTTTATATTTGCCAAACAAATGTGGGAATGAAGATTGTAAAAAAAATGTCAATGTCGTTAATGTTTCATATGTTAATGGATCCACTTAAGCAAGAAAAAAAAAAAAAAGATAAAAGCCTAATTCATTACAATAAAAATAAGATAAAAGAGTGGGAGCAATTTTTCCTTATATAAATATAATAACGAGACATATTTTAATAAAAGGAAAAAACCTTTAATTTCTAGTAGTTGCTAGATTGTAAGAATGAGTCCAGGAACAGAAGCGTCAGAAAGCTTACTCTTCCAAATACATCTACAACTTGAACCAACAACAACATCTTCTGGATAGAAACCAAGCTTCGTAACAGTTACCGATGTGTTAACATACTCTCTAACTTCGGTTATTATTCCGTCGCTAATTGACCATGCATGAACCCACCACATCATGTTTTTTTCATCATACCCTTCTGCAACAATCACTGATCCAAAACCAATTATTAGATTAGGAACTAGAGATTTTTGAGATGATGATGATGATGAGCCTGTGAGGAGAGAGACTAAGTAGTGACGATGGCATGGAGGACCATGGAACCACCAATCTAAATCTGAGGCAAAATGATGTTGCACTGATTTTGTGTCTTTGGAAACTAAGGCTTTGTATAAGTCGGTTACTAGTTTCTTGTTGTGTTCCTCTTTCTCTATTATAGGCATATTATGAGATTAATTTACGTATATAATGAGAATGGGAATGGAAATGAATGGTGAGGGAGTGTTCTTATATATTAATGGTTGGAGGTGACATGAGATGAGGGATAGAGACACATAAGTTGAGATATGTAGTTAATTAATTAATTAATTGGAGTAATACTTTATCATTTTTTTCTATTAGTCTACTAGTCAAAAATTGCATTTTTTTAAAGAATAAGTAGAAAGCTGTGAGTTTTAGTCGGCAATAGGATACATTTGGAATTATCAATTGAGTTTGATTAAATAAATATAAATGGGATGTAAATTAAATAATGGATAAATAGAAGAGTGTGTAAATTATCGAATTCAAGTTGTGTGGTTGACATGGAGAATGGTTCAGGATTTTATGTGATCTAAAGGTATTGTTCAAATTTAAAGGAAAATTGTATCAGACTGTAGTAAGATTTGTTGTACGGTATAGTATGTTGATCGGTTAAGAATCATGAGAATAAAGTAAGTGTGGAAGAGATGCGGATGTTGCGTTGGATATATGATAAGACTAGACATGATAGGATTAGAATTGAGAATATTAGAGAGTGTTGGGGTAGCTCCTATAGTAGAGAAGATTGTGGAAAATAGATTTAGGTGGTTTAGATATGTAGAGAGAAGACTTGTATAGTTTCTGTGATTATGAGCATATATCAGATAGAAAGAAGTCAAACAACTAATGAAAGAGAGTTTATTTGTGTGTGGGGTTGCAAGAGGTATTGTATGCTAGCTAGGTTTTGCCAAAATAAGTGAATGAAACTCCATGCTCCGCAATCGGAGTATTTATTGATAGCTTCTTGGATCGGGCAAAAGGAGAGAAATGATTTTCCTTAATGTTAATATATAGATTAGTTTCATCTTTTAATCCCAACCATACACTTGTAAACTAGTTAGTTAGATCTATTCATTGCCTGTTATTCAATGCTGTATATAAAGGATAATGTAAAGTTCTCCAATCATTGAATAGAATCATTCTTCTTCTTACAAGTTATTTTTTCTTGTCAATGCTTGTTATTTTCATTGTGGTATTCGCAGAGTTTCACCACTGCTACCTTAACATGGTATCAGAGCTATCAAAGCTCTGGTAGCCATTGTTGTCCATTATCTTCTCCTTCTGCAACTGTTGTCTTCTTTATCAGTGCAGAATCTCACCTTCCGCCTTTCGCGCATTGTTTCGTTTTCTCTTCCTGTCAATCTTGATTCTTTCTCCTTTCTTCTGTTCTTGATTTTTTTTTACCTACATCAATGGCTTACCAGAACTATCATAATTTCTCCACGAATTCCACAAATCCTTACTACCTACATCCAAATGAAAACCCATCACTCATCCTTGTAACCCCCTTACTTGATGATAAGAACTATCATGCTTGGTCGTGTTCGATGCACATTGCCTTCATCTCCAAGAACAAAGAAAAGTTTGTTGACGGAACCCTCACAAAGCCTCCAGTTGCAGATCCTCTATACGCACCATGGGTTAGATGTAACATTATGGTTCTTGCGTGGCTTCATCGCTCTATTTCAGAATCTATTGCAAAGTCCGTTCTGTGGATCGATAGCGCAGCTGGTGTTTGGAAGAACCTGCAAACTCGATTCTCTCACAGCGACTTATTCAGAATCTCAGATATCCAAGAGGATCTTTACAAGCTTCGTCAAGGTAATTTGGATGTTTCCAATTACTTTACTCAGCTGAAAATCCTATGGGATAAATTAGATAATTACCGTTCCACTCTTGTGTGTTCGTGTGTTATCCCATGTTCGTGTGGTGCCATAGTTGCAATTCATGGTTATAGGGATCAAGATCGTATTATTCGTTTCTTAAAAGGGTTAAATGAAAAATTTGTGCATTCCAAGTCGCAAATTATGATGATGAATCCTTTGCCTGATCTTGATAAAGTGTTTTCTCTTGTTATACAACAAGAACGCGAAATGCATAGCTCTGCTTCTGTAATTCCATCTGCAGGTGATAATAATGAGGAAGTAGTGGCATTCCAAGTTCAAGCTAACTCAGGTGGCAACAATAGCAGAGCAAACTCTTCAAAAGGAAAAGTATCAAATTCATCAGGTGCAAAAGGTCACAATAGGATTTGTACTCATTGTGGGAGGACAAACCACACTATTGAGACTTGCTTCAAGAAACACGGTTATCCACCAGGTTTTAAAGGAAAAGAAAGAACACAAAGTGCTGGTGCCAATTCTCAATCCGCTGCTGCAATTCAAACCAACCCTGATGTCCCTACCTCAAGTTCAGCTGCATCTTCTTTTGGGTTCACACAAGAACAGTACAACAACATCATAGAGCTCCTACAACAGTCAAAACTTAATACTCAAGCCAATTCCATCTCTACCTCTCCCTTTGTAATGAACTCTCATTCAACCACCCAAAATGGTAAGAATGCACATTTATGGATTTTGGATACAAGTGCAACAGATCATATTGCATTTGATAAATCATCCTTCATTAATTGTAAGAATATCATCCCAGTTCATGTAAATTTACCTGATGGCTCATACATTACTACATCCATGTCTGGTAATGTCATTATATCTGGCTCCTTAACCTTGCATAATGTTTTGTATATTCCAAAATTCCATGTCAACTTAATTTCCATTGCTAAGCTTGTTAGTAGTAATGATTGTTCTGTGCAATTTGATACTGATACTTGTCAAATCCTGCAGAAGCTTTCCAAGACAATGATTGGTACAGCTAAGCTGCAAAGAGGATTATATGTTCTTGATTCTACATGTCAAACTTATGCTTATAGTTCTACTGTTTCCAATACTTGTAATCTTTGGCATTTTAGGCTTGGCCACATTTCTAATACTGGTTTAAAGGCTGTTGCCAACAGGTTTCCCTTTATACCCTATACAAATAATAGAAATCCTTGTGATTCTTGTCATTTTGGCAAACAAAAGAAGTTACCTTTTACTCATAGTAAAACAAAATCTACTTTTCCTTTTGAACTTTTACATGCTGATGTTTGGGGCCCATTTTCCACTATTTCTTTTCTAGGTCATAAATACTTCTTGACAATAGTTGATGACTATAGTAGGTTTACTTGGGTTGTTTTTCTCAAAACTAAAGATCAAGTTAAAAACAGTATCATAAAATTTGTAGCATACATTGAAAATCAGTTCCAATCATCCTTAAAATGACTTAGAACTGACAATGGTAGTGAATTTCTCCCACTTTCTGAATTTCTTCTTTCAAAAGGTATCATACATCATAGAACTTGTGTTGAAACACCCCAACAAAATGGGGTGGTTGAGAGAAAACATCAGCACATACTAAATGTGGCTAGGACAATCTATTTTCATTCCAATACCCCTCTTTCCATGTGGAATTTTTGTGTTCAGCATGCCATTCATTTGATAAATAGACTACCTTCCCCTTTGTTAAATTCAAAATGTCCCTATGAGCTCTTATTCTCTCAACCTCCCTCTCTAATCCATTTGAAAGTTTTTGGATGTTTATGTTATGCCACAACCCTACAAGCTTATAGAACCAAGTTTTCCCCTAGAGCCAGGAAATGTGTTTTCCTTGGATATAAAGATGGAACAAAAGGATACATCTTATATGACCTAGAAAATCATAACACTTTTATCTCTAGAAATGTTGTGTTCTATGAAGAAACTTTTCCCTTCAAGCCTAACCAGACTAGTACTCCACAGCCACATCAAACACAATTTAACTCCCAAACAAATCTTCCTATTGATGATATTCCCATTTTACCTAGGTCTGCTACTACCACTGACCTATCTCATAATTCCCTTGATGATCCTGTCACTACTTCTCAGGATAGTGACAATATTAATTTTTTTCAAGAAACAGTCACATCATCCTTACCCTCAAATCATACCAACTTGCACAGTCCTATACATACACCTGCCAGCTCTCAGAATACCTCACCCAATTCCATAACTAGTCTCAACCATCCTTATCTCAATTTTGATATTGAGAGTACTAGCCAGCCTGTCAATAACAGTCCTGCAGACAATAACCTGCATATCTCATCTTTACCCACCAGTCCAACACTCAACCTCCCTATTGCTGAACCAAATTCCAATACTCCTTCTCCTGTAACCATTGAACCTACCCGGCAATCTAGTCGTATCTCTCATCCCCCTAGCTACTTAGCTGACTACCATTGTTATTCTGCAGTAAATAAATCACATTCAATGCATTCTCATAATCATAACATAGCATACCCTTTATCTTCAGTTCTATCATATGATAAGTGCAATTCTTCATACAAACATTTCTGTTATGCTATTTCCTCTAACTTTGAACCAAAAACATTTAACCAAGCCATTCAGTTTGACTGTTGGAAGAGTGCTATGAATGCTGAACTACTTGCTCTTGCTGAGAATCACACTTGGGATGTTGTTGAACTTCCCCCTGGTAAGAAACCTATTGGATGTAGATGGGTTTATAAGATCAAGTATAAGGCAGATGGTTCTATTGAAAGGTATAAGGCTAGGTTGGTGGCCAAAGGGTATACTCAAATGGAGGGTATTGATTACTTTGACACTTTTTCCCCTGTTGCAAAAATCACAACAGTTAGAGTTTTATTATCTCTTGCAGCTGTCAAAGGATGGCATTTGGAACAACTTGATATTAACAATGCTTTTCTACATGGGGATCTACAAGAAGAAGTCTATATGCAAACTCCCCATGGGCTATCTACTACATCTTCAACTCAAGTTTGTAAGCTCCACAAGTTACTATATAGTTTGAAACAAGCCAGTCGCCAGTGGTACTCCAAACTCTCCTCTTTCTTAATTTCCATTGGGTACTCTCAGTCAAAAGTTGACTATTCTCTATATGTCAAATCTACATCTCTTTCTTTTATTGCATTGCTGGTTTATGTTGATGATATAGTACTAGCAAGAGATTAAGCAGCTTTTAGATCATACCTTTAAAATAAATGACTTAGGTCAACTAAGATATTTTCTTGGTTTTGAGATTCCTAGGTCCAATGAAGGTATATTCTTTAACCAAAGGAAGTATACATTGGATTTGTTAGAAGTTAGTGGTTTACTTGCATCTAAACCATCTGCTGTTCCCTTTGATCCAAATGTAAAACTATCTGCCACTGAAGGTCAACCTTTAGAAGATCCCACTTGTTTCAGAAGGTTGATTGGTAGACTCATTTATTTAACTCACTCCAGGCCAGACATTGCATATGTTGTTCAGCACCTGAGCCAATACATATCTAAACCTTTATTGCCCCACTATCAGGCTGCTACAAGAGTGTTGCGATATCTCAAAGCCATACCTGCCAAGGGCCTGTTATTTTCCTCTTCTAGTGAACTCAAGTTATTTGCTTTTGCAGATTCTAACTGGGCTCGTTGTCCAGATACAAGAAGGTCGGTTACAGGTTATTGTGTGATGCTTGGCTCTTCTTTATTATGTTGGAAATCAAAGAAACAACCAACTGTTTCCAGGTCTTCCACCGAAGCTGAGTATCGTGCCTTGGCATCCTTAACATGTGAAGTGCAATGGTTAAAGTATCTTTTTGATGACTTTCAGATAAAGTTTTCCCAGCCAGCTTCTGTTTTTTGTGATAGCAAATCAGCTATCTATCTTGCTCATAATCCGACTTTCCATGAGCGAAGTAAACACATTGAGCTCGATTGTCATGTGGTCAGAGAAAAGCTTCAATCCAAGTTAATTCATCTGCTTCCTGTCCCTACTACATCACAGCTGGCTAATGCCTTTACCAAAGCACTCCACTCACCAGCATTGTCTAGCATCTTGTCCAAGTTAGGACTCTTCAACATTCACAGTCCAACTTGAGGGGGATGTTAATATATAGATTAGTTTCATCTTTTAATCTCAACCATACACTTGTAAACTAGTTAGTTAGATCTATTCATTAACTGTTATTCAATGTTGTATATAAAGGATAATGTAAAGTTCTCCAATCATTGAATAAAATCATTCTTCTTCTTACAAGCTATTTTCTCTTGTCAATGCTTGTTATTTTCATTGTGGTATTCGCAGAGTTTCACCACTGCTACCTTAACACTTAACTTTCCAACGAGTATATGGGAGTGACATTCACTAATCTAAGACATCTTTGGTAACAACAATCATACGAAAGATCTTATATGTCAAGTTTTTTATTAGTGAATTTTCTAGCATAATTTTCATATGTATATATTGTGTTTTCAACCATAATACTTTATAAGTCAATGAACTTTTTAAAATCTATTATTAAAACACTATATAACTGTCTTACAACACCATATAACTTAAGTGGTCTTTCAATACTAAATTGTAACCGAGTGACATAAATATTAACCTTCATGTTTTAGTATTAGGATGCCTATTCAACATCTAAAACTTTGGATTCAAACATACTAATGATCTCTTCATTGTCAAATCTCTAATTTGTGAGCAGAAGATCTTTTGTTCTTTATAATATTCCTCATGGTTGCCTTTTTTTTCTTATTCAATATAACTTTGAATTGTCAAAGTATATCCTTAATGATTTTATGTACACTTTTTCCATATACATATAAATAAAACTATATATGAAATTTCCATAACCAAAATGTAGGCAAATACTCAATTTTTTCAAATGACCCAAATTTTTTTAAGGTAATTATAATTGGGACCTAATAGTCTCTCTTAATAATTGAAATATCCTAAAGTTTATTGTGTTTTATGTCAAATTTATTTTAAATCTTATTGATAAAAATCTTTTGTGATATCCAAAAGATACCTTGAGAATAATTTTTAAATATCAAAATAATTTGATACAAAAGAGGTGTCACCAAAAATTATACATACAATAAAATTGATAATTTATATAAGAAATATAAACTTATACCTATAATTTTTCCCCAATGAAACTCATTCCCGTGAACAAAAATTAATCCCTTCGTAGGCTAACTTATTAAAGACACTCAATCTATTTTCAACAGTGACGATAATATATTTTAACATAGTCAGTAGCCTTTTTAACATCATTTATTTTATCTTTAAAAGTTTTTTTATAAAATTATCCTAGCAATAAACTAAGAACGCCAATAAAACACTCAAACTATAGTACCCAAACATCACAAATCAATAAAATCATAACAAATCCTTATAAGAAGACAAAAAAATAATGGGAGGAAGTTTGGGCATTTTAGGTTCTTTAACCTTTTCTCTTTCCAACCTTGGCCCTTCGAGCACTTGATATTTTCAATTACGAATTCTTATTAAAAGATTTTGAAAACATAAACCAACTTAGAAAAGTTAGAACTAATCTTATATTTTGAAACAAACAAATTGAGAGAAAATCTTAATGTTTTAGGTTTCATCACATTAGAAACTTGCTCAACAACTTAGAAATCTTAACAAATAGATAAAATCAAAAGAAAAATGAGTTGCATGTGTCATTTAATGAGATAAGAAGTGAGATTCATACCATAGGCGGAGACAAGAAACCAGGTGAGAAGGTGAGAGGCTAAAGTAGAGCCAAGACGAATATCCAGTTAAAGGCAAAGTGTTTTCGTCTTTCATCTTTGAAAGGCGTAGACAATTTTTCGACGTGAATGAGTTTGTGTTTTGAAACAATAAATTATAGGAAAATGATGAAATGAAATAATGGATGGAAAAATGAAGAACACAAAAAATAGAGTAAAGTTACATAGAAGATATTGAAGAAAAAGCGTAAATAGGAAAGGGAAAATACATATCACGTGTTTTTAGGAATTTTTTAAAGTTATTATGGTTAAAAAATAAAAGCAAAAAATGAGTAAAGCATAAGAAAAAATAACAGGAAGTAAAAGTGAAATGAGAACGCACTCTTATGAATTATTAAAAAAATATTCCCTCCGTCTTACAATGAGTGACCCAGTTGACTTTTCACACAAATTAAGAAAAAGGGAATAAATGAAGGAGAGAGAATGATATTTTTACTAAAGTACCCTTGTAATGTATTAGAAATGATAAAAATAATATTAATTAGAGGGTAAAATTGAAAAAGTTGCATTGAAAATTAAAATGGATCATACATTTTGGGACACCATTTTATTCCAAATGGGTCACTCATTGTGAGACGGAGGGAGTAGTAAATAAATGTGTTTTTTAAATTTCTCATTACGTCAATTTTAACAACTGTCATAATGTACTGAAAATAATGGTGGTTCTATTAAATGCCATAGTAAAACTGTCATAATTACGCTTTTTTTTTTGGTAGTGGCAGATTTTATCTATAGAGCTAGTTGGAAAAAATGAATTGTTAAAAACAGTTACAATTCTCTTGGCGAGGCTTGGGTTGTGTTTTAGTGTGGATGACACTTTAGCATGCATATTCTATTTATATAACCACTTATCTTAACCTAGTATATGGTAGCTTAATTTGTTCTGTGTTTCTTTTTATTCATCTTGGTGCATTGTAAGAGCACGCCATTGAACAATAATGAGTCTAACTTATTATTTAATCTCTCACCCGTTTGGTTGGAGGTAGATGGAGGGGAGGGAAGGGAAGGGGAGGTGAGGGAATATTTTTAAATATATTTGTTTGGTTCGTTTTTTATAAAGGGAGGGGAGGGGAGGGGAAGGGAGCAAAATCCCTCATAGACTCACTTTTTGCTCCCCTCCAAATTGGGGGGATTTGGAGGGGAGGGAAGATTCATTATTTTGAATTTTATTACATTCCCTAATTTATTCTTAATTATTTATTTTAATTTCAAGATTGTCCTTATTTTTTGCTCCTCTTCAATTTGTTTATGTTATGTAGACCAAACTGAATGCATGTATTAGTTGCAAATATTTTTTTCTAAGATTTGGAATTATATGTTAAAATTTAGTACTAATTTTATTTATGAAAAACTTTAGTAGGATTATGAATTATATGGTTTCGTAGGATTATGAATTATATGGTTTTATAGGATTGGGAATTGTATGTTAAACTTTTGTCCCAATCATACATGTTAGCAAATAGTTTTTCGTAGGATAGGAATTATAGTAAAGTTCAATTATTTTTTCATATAAGATGATTCATATCTATTTGGTTAGGTAGTAGACAATATGAATAATATGTACACCCTCTGGTCACTATTATAAGCAACAAAAAACTTTTTAGGTTCATTGAATAATTGATGTATCTGATATATAATTATGTCCAGATACATCATTTATTCAATGAATCTAAAAAGGTTTTTGTTGCTTATAATAGTGACTGGAGGGTGTATACTGGAAGACTAATCAATTGAAGAAAACATAATATTTGGATGTGATTTGTGATAAAAAATTATGAATTTTTTAGGATGTGATTTGTGATAAAAAAAGTGAACATTCTAACATTACTTGTTTTTTTTATTTTTAACATTGTAACATTATTTTACCTCCTTTTAATTATATAAATTGTTTTATTGAGTTAGATGGATTATCAAAATCAAAGAATTGTTATTAGCAAATAGTTTGATTTGCGTCGAAGAGCTATAGTTCAACTAATGTGTGTTGTTATTTACTATTATGTTTGAATGTCTTGTAAGGATAAAAAGGTAATTTAGTTTTAAAATCCCTCCCCTCCCTTTGTGAACCAAACATATATGTAGTTAAAAATCCCTCTCATCCCCTCCCCTCCCCTTCTTTGAACCAAACATACATTTAATTAAAATACCTCCCCTCCCCTCCCCTCCCTTCCCCTCCCCTCTATTAAATTCCCTTCCCTTCCCCTCCCTTCATTGAACCAAACGGACCCTAAGAAAAAATAACAGGAAGTAAAAGTGAAATGAGAACGCACTCTTATGAATTATTAAAAAAATACTCCCTCCGTCTCACAATGAGTGACCCAGTTGACTTTTCACACAAATTAAGAAAAAGGGAATAAATGAAGGAGAGAGAATGATATTTTTACTAAAGTACCCTTGTAATGATACTTTTCACACAAATTAAGAAAAAGGGAATAAATGATAAAAATAATATTAATTAGAGGGTAAAATTGAAAAAGTTGCATTAAAAATTAAAATGGATCATACATTTTGGGACACCATTTTATTTCAAATGGGTCACTCATTGTGAGACGGAGGGAGTAGTAAATAAATGTGTTTTTTAAATTTCTCATTACGTCAATTTTAACAACTGTCATAATGTACTGAAAATAATGGTGGTTCTATTAAATGCCATAGTAAAACTGTCATAATTACGCTTTTTTTTTGGTAGTGGCAGATTTTATCTATAGAGCTAGTTGGAAAAAATGAATTGTTAAAAACAGTTACAATTCTCTTGGCGAGGCTTGGGTTGTGTTTTAGTGTGGATGACACTTTAGCATGCATATTCTATTTATATAACCACTTATCTTAACCTAGTATATGGTAGCTTAATTTGTTCTGTGTTTCTTTTTATTCATCTTGGTGCATTGTAAGAGCACGCCATTGAACAATAATGAGTCTAACTTATTATTTAATCTCTCACTAATTTATCTTTATTTTTATGATCATACAGGTTCTTGTAATATTAAAAATAATATTAAATAACTTATTTAATATTATATATAGTGAGTGTATCTAACAACACATCATTGTTATCCAAGTTATGAGAATGTCTTGTTATTTGACGTAACACTTATGTGATAATAGTCATGTGTATAAATACCCTTTTGGCTTATCTATATTAAACACAAGACATAGTATGTGTTACCCTTGACTATTTAATATTATATTTTTTAATCATAGTATACTTAGTAACAACAAATAAGCTCAATATACAATATTGACTTATTTAAGTATAGTTGTACATTTGATCGTCATAATCAATCAAATGGTTCATAGATATTACTCATGTTAAGTAAGAGGTGAAATATCATTTAGATCAGCCATATCACTCTTCATGAGTCTTGGAATAGACACTTAATTGACTTTATAATCCTATTGTTACTAATAATAATACTAAAATAATCAACTTCTTATGTAGGGACTATAATCATATCATGGTAAATGGTGGCATGCATCATTATAACAATGAGAATAACTTATGATAGTTACATAACACACTTATGATATAATTCGTATGGTTGCTCTCAATAGTAAAAATGTTACTCCTGATTTATATACATATGTGGAGACTCGAGATCTCATATACATGATTTGTGAGATATGATCATCAATATACTCACATAATAGTCAATATGTATTATTGTTTCCCCATTTAAAAGTAAATACTTTAATAATAGTGTCTTTATACTTGATAGGATTTCACAATATAATAACAGTTAATATTTCCCTTATACAAATTAACTATTATAAGAAATTTATTACTTTAGAAAAGACATAATAAAGAAATGTCATCTATTATAAAGACTTAATTATATATTTAGTACCTTAACCTAATTTAAGGTTTCACTTTGCTATCTTATTTAATAAACGTTACTTTTAATTCCCTCAAAAACTAATATGTTAATCAAGTTGGACCTTTCTATTAAATTTTTACAAAAATTATTAGCTTAAGCTTATGTAGTGTTCTCGACTGGACTGGAAGATGGCCCACGATTGGGTAAGGCCCAATCCAGTTCAACTTTAGACAAGGCCCAACAAGGATATTAGCATAATCTAGCCGTTGGGCACAATATGACCGTTGGGCACAATATAGCCGCTGGGGAGAATATAGCCGTTAGAGCATTATAGCCGTTGAGGACCTCCCCCTCAGCGCTCCACAGTTCACACGACCAACTGCCCCTCCGAAGTTCACGAGGACAGTTGGACCAGGTCAAAGGTCACGCGCAAGATCTTCCACATGGCAGTCTCCCATTGGTCGACCAGATACTTCGGCCACATTGGAGACCTTGGCCCCGCATTGGAGAATTCTTATAAATGCCCTCTCACTTGAGAGGGTCAGGTATCTAATTCATTCTAACAAACCTAAACTCTTTTTACTTGCTCTCTTTCCTCTGATTCTTACTTTAGCATCGGAGTGCCTTGCAGGTACACCCCCTCCTCTCCTACAAACATCGTTGTTGCCCTTCGCTGAAGGCCACGAAGATCCATTCTGATCATTCCAGATCATGTAGTAACCCACTAGGTTTTATTTTAATCTGACATAGCTTTATGTTTTTTTTTTAATTATGTTTATGCCTAAGGTTTCACAAACAATTCATCCAGAGCTACAACCAACTAGTTTAACTATATTTTGAAGAATCTCATTCATTCTTGAAATAGATTTTCCACTCCTCAACTTATCAACAAATTATAGAGATAATTTATCCTTACAAATCAAACCTTGTCGTTGTTCTTGAACACAATCTTCGTGTTCTCATATAACTAACCTTTTGTGTCCAAAGTGAAAAATAAATAACACATAATAAAGTGTTGGCGATGTTAATGTTTTAGTTGTTCTTAATGTTAATAATTTCTCAGTAAAACTCATGAGCCCTGTTGATGACATTGTTCTAACAAGTTTACATTTTTCTAACTCATCAACTCTTCTGAATCAAAATCAAAACATGTTTCCCAATTGAGGTGCTCCTTAAATCAACAAAAATCTTTCAGTTTCATCTATTACTTAACCTTCACAACCACAATCTAGACAACAAGATTAACAACATCAACTTCAATAGCATCACAAAGATCTTGCATTTGCAACAACAACAACTACTACTACTTCTGAGTAAGCACTGACAAGGAAGAAGAAAGAGGATATTAAAAATCAAAAGATATATGAAGAAGGTTTACACCTTCTAACATTACTTCTCTAATATGCAAAAGTTGTATCAGTAGAAAGTTTAGAACAATCAAACAAGATGATACTCGAGTTTTCGTTGTTCTTACGTCTTTTAGCAATTTTAAAATTAAATAGGCTAAAATACAGTTTTGGTCCTCCTATTTGTCAAAATTCACGGTTTTGGTCCCCCTATTTTTTTTTTAACAGTTTTGGTCCCCCACTCCAATTTTTGCCCAAAAAAAGTGATGAACAGTAACTTGTCCGTACATGAACAGTGCACGTCCGTACATGAACAGTGAGGGGTGGGGGACCAAAACTGTTAAAAAAAAACAGGGGGACCAAAACCGTGAATTTTGACAAACAGGGGGACCAAAACTGTATTTTAGCCAAATAAATATTAAGAGAAAATAGATAAGAAAATATCTGTATACAAATTGGGGGAAACCATGGCTTGCAATGATAACTGGAAGAATATAACTTCAAAAGAAATTGGAGAAAATTAAAGATGGGTGATTTGGAAAAAATTTGAGGCGCCCCTAGAAATTCTCCATGGAGAATGAGCGAAATGATTTGGAAGAAAGCAGAAGAGCATGTTTTATATATGCCAATAGTTTTAACAAAATTGGAGAATTATGTAATACATAGTAAATATTAAAGGTTGGTAGTTTTAACAAAATTGGAGAAATATTAAGTTATAGGGGAGAATCTTAACCTCTAATCCAACGTGTTATTTTTTTTATAGGCAAAAGGGATTAATTAAAAGGCACAAGGGATGCTCAACCCGACATTAAAAAGGGAAAACGCAGAAGAAAAAATGAAATAAGCCATAACGCTACCCTAAACAAGTAGCCGGAGAGAGACACTAATAAACCATGCATGAACCCACCACATCATGTTTCTTTCATCATACCCTTCTGCAACAATCACTGACCCAAAACCAATTATGAGATTAGGAACTAGAGATTTTTTAGATGATGATGAGTCTGTGAGGAGAGAGACTAAGTAGTGACAATGGCATGGAGGACCATGGAACCACTATTCCAAATCTGAGGCAAAATGATGTTGCATTGTGTTTGTGTCTTTGGAAACTAAGGCTTTATATAAGTCAGTTACTAGTTTCTTGGTGTGTTCCTCTTTCTCTGTTATAGGCATATTATGAGATTAATTAACGTATATAATGAGAATGAGAATGGAAATGAATGGTGAGGGAGTGTTCTTATATATTAATGGTTGGAGGTGACATGAGATGAGGGATAGAGACACATAAGTTGAGATATGAAATTAATTAAAAAAGTTATAAAAAAAATTTTTGAGACTACCGAATTGGATAGAAGTATGATCTTTGATAGAACATTAAGATGAAAACTAATCTATTTAACCAACCCCACTTAATATGATAAGACTTGGGTGTTGTTGTATTTTTTTGTTTTTAACATTTTTGCACCATTTCAAATACTTGATTTGGTAATGTTTACATGTATGAATGATTGGTTCATTACTTAATAAAACTATGTTGAAATAGCAAAAAATTTATAAACGAAAGAGTTATTTTTATCAATGTGGTATTCAACTTATTAAAATTAATTGCACAAAGCGCAATGTGTTGATTCTCGGACACCCATTTCCCCCTTCTCATGAGACAACAATAGTATCAAAGCTTTGGTTGACGTATTTTTTGTTCATTTTAAATGGATAAAAATTAACATTTCAATGTGATTAAGTTTAAATCTACTAATTACACACTTTAGAAGCTTCTCATGGAATGAATGTGTACTTGTGAAATAAAATAATGAAAGAGAGTATGTTTGTGTGTGTGGTTGCAAGAGGTATTGTATGCTAGGTTTTGCCAAAATAAGTGAATGAATCTCTATGCCCCGTGGTTGGAGTATTTATTGATAACTTCTTGGGTCGGGCAATAGGAGAGAAACGATTTTCCCTAATTTTCCAACGAGTACATGGGAGTGACATTCACTAATCTAAGACATTTTTATTTAGTAACAAAAATCGTATGAAAGATCTTATATGTCAAGTTTTTAATTAGTGAATCTTCTAGCATAATTTTCATATGTATATATTCTGGTTTCAACAATAATAATTTATAAGTCAATGAACTTTTTAAAATCTATTATTAAAACACTATATAACTATCTTACAACACCATATAACTTATGTTGTGAAAAACGATACCGAAATAACAAAGTATATTTGATTTCTTGAACACCAAGAAATCCATAAGGGTAGAAAAGAAGGAAAAACTTAAACAAACAAACGAAACCCTATTGGAGTTCATAAAGGAAGAGAAAAGAGGAAGAAGAATAGAGAATTGGTTAAATTTGTTTTACTATTCACTTTCTCAATAGGGTTCAAAGATTAAAAGTGAATACCAACAATTAACCTCTCTCAACCTAATAAGGTTTTATCACACCTTAGAATGAGAGACTAGTATGCTATTTATAATAAACCTAACATACTAAACTAATGGGTTTTTTAACAATTACCCATTACAAGCTAACTTAGGGTACAAGCTAACTTAAACAATTGGATCCATAACACAAGGCCCAATTTGATCACCTACATACTAGAACACAATTCGACTACAGCATGTAGGTCTTCGACAACAGCATGTGAGCAGACTTCAACGGCATGCTAAACTAGAGTTCGATCCAATATCTCACAAATCTCCACCTTGGATCTAACTCTATATCCTTAAGAAATAAACTAGCTTTCTTCATGCAGCTTTATCAACTGCATATAGTGGAAAAACTTGCAACTGGGCAATGTCTTGGTGATCATATCATCAGCATTATGATCTGTCGAAACCTTCAGCATTTGGACTTCTCCACGCTCGATTACCCCTCTAACGAAATGCAGCCTCACATCAATGTGCTTGGTTCGCTCATGATAGGCTGAATTCTTCGACAGGTGTATTGCACTTTGACTATCACATTTAACAGTGATAACTGGACCTTGAAGTTTCAGCTCCTTTGCAAAACCTTCAAGCCACAGCTTCAGTTAGGGCGATATATTCCACTTCAGTTGTTGATAAGGCAACAACATTCTGAAGTGTTACTTTCCAACTGATTGTTGTCCCAAACATAGTGAACACATATCCAGAAATAGATTTTCTGGAATCCATACAACCTGCATAATCATTGTCGACATATCCTTCGATTGCTGCTTTACTATCTTCACCCAAGGCTCCACCATAAACTAGGACTCTATTCAGAGACCCATTTATGTACCTTAAAATCCACTTCAATGCTTGCCAGTGAGCCTTTCCAGGATTATTCATGTACCTGCTTACAAGACTTACTGCATATGCTATGCCAGGTCTAGTACAGACCATAGCATACATCAAAGAACCCACTATATTAGCATATGGAATGCTATTCATATAAGCTCTTTCGACATCAGTACTAGGACACTGATCTATGCTCAGCTTGAATTGAGGGTTTGTCGGAGTCACAATAGGCTTTGAATTCGACATACCATACTTTTCGAGAATCTTCCGTAGGTATGCCTCTTGAGATAAGCATAATTTTGACTGCTTTCTATCTCTTTTGATGTCAATCCCAAGAATCCTGGACGAAACTCCCAGATCCTTCATGTCGAACTCCTTATTGAGTTCAACCTTCACCCTCATTACATCTTCGACATTGTTGCTTGCTATTAGAATATTATCCACATAAAGCAACAAAATAACAAATGAATTACCAGGTCGAAATCTGAAGTAAACACAGTGATCGAACTGACTTCTAATGAAACTTATGCGTGCCATGAACTTGTCGAATCTCCTATTCCACTGTCGAGGAGATTGTTTCAGTCCATATAAAGATCTCTTCAATTTGCACACATAATCTACCATCCCCTTTTAGACATACCCTTCAGGTTGCCTCATCAAGATTGTTTCATCTAGGTCACCTTACAAGAACGTAGTCTTCATATCCATCTGTTCCAGTTCAAGGTCGAATTATGCCACCATGGCAAGCAATATTCTAATGGACCTGTGCTTTACAACAGGAGCGAACACATCATTGAAGTCGACACCTTCTTTCTGAGTGAACCCCCTAGAGACCAATCTTGCCTTGTATCTCTTCGACGCCACTCCTTCGATTCCTTCCTTAACTTTGAAAATCAATTTACAGCTGACTAACCTGGCTCCAGCGTACCCCAAGTCTCTGAGGTGGCTTGATGACTCTCCTCGACCTATCTCTTGCTAGCAGGTAGTCATTATCAGTCTCCTCATCTTCGACAGCATCTTCTGGTTCTTCTTCGACTTTATCTGGGGCAATTCAGCATCAACATGCTCCACCTCAACAGGAATCTCTCCCTGTTCCAGCTCTTCGTCAGCATCATCAGTTTTCTTGAAAGCTATCTTAGCTTCATTGAAAACTACATCTCGACTGGTGATACACCTCCTGTGACCTGGCTCTAGGCACCATAGCCTATAAGCTTTAACTCCTTCAGGGTATCCCATGAACATGCATTTCAGAGCTCTAGGTTCGACCTTGTCTTGCCTAATATGAGCATAGGACACACAGCGAAATACTCTCAGTCTGTGGAGACTAGGTGGATGTCCCGACCAAACTTCTTCAGGTGTCTTCATTTCCAAGGCAGTCGAGGGACATCTATTTATCAGGTAAGCTGTTGTCGAAACAGCCTCCGCCCAAAACACCTTCTTCAATCCAGCGCTAACCAACATGCATCTAACCCTTTCAAGGATTGTTTAATTAAATCTCTCAGCTAAGCCATTTTGTTGAGGAGTACCTGCTACAGTCTTATGCCTTGCAATCCCAGACTCAACACAGTAACTCTCAAACGCTTCATTACAGAAGTCAAGGCCATTGTTGGTTCTCAACCTCTTAACCTTTTTGCCAGTTTGAGTTTCGACCAGAACCTTCCAAATTTTGAAATTCTCAAAAGTTTCATCATTCGTCTTCTGAATGAATACCCATAACTTTCTGAAATAGTCATCAATGATGGATAGAAAATACCTTGCCCCTGAGTGTGAAGGATTCCTTGCAAGCCCCCAAAGATCAATATGAATGTAATCCAGGGATACACGTGTTCTTTGCTTGCCTTTGTTAAACTTCACCCTACAAGATTTACCAAATACACAAGATTCACAAAACTCTAACTTTTCGACTTTGTCACCACCTAACAGGTTCTGCTTCCCCAATTCGACCAAGCCTCTTCCGTTGACATGGCCCAATCTCATGTGCCATAATTCTGTCTTCGACACAGGTTTCGTGGATGCAATATTTGTCGAACCACTTACAACCTCAGCCTCAAGGGTATACAAGCCTTGTTTCTTCACGCCTCTCAAGACTTTCTTCGACGCCTTCATGACTCTTAGGATACTTTTCTCTCCTGGGAAAACATATCCCTTCCTGTCGAATTCACCAAGAGAAATTAAATTTCTCTTCAAATAAGGTACATACCTGACTTCAGTCAATAACCTTATTGACTCATCATGGAGCTTGAATCTCACAAATCCAATACCTGCAATTTTACAGGATTTGTTGTTTCCCAGCAGCACCGATCCACCATATTGATCACATAGCTCCTCGAACAATTCTCTGTTTGGAGTCATGTGCCAAGTGTAACCGGAATCCATAATCCACTCTTTTCTTGAGTCGCCGCTTGAAACTACAAGGACATCAGATGAGTCGAAATCATCTTGGACAATGGCTGCATTGCCATTATCCTTACCTCCGTGATCTTTTAGGCGTTCAGGGCACACCTTTCTTGTGTGACCCTCCTTCTTACAGTGATAACATCGAATACCAGATGTTTCACCACTATAAGACTTCTGCTGACTTTTACCTTTCTTCTTGTCGAACTTACCATCCTTTCGCAAGAATTTGCCCTTAACGGCCAAACCTTCACCAACCGTCGAAGGTTTATGCTCCTTTCGTTCGTTCAGGTCCTTAGAATACAAGGTTGATTGAACTTCTTCAAAGCTCAGGGACTCCCTTCCATACAAGAGAGTTTCTTTGAAGTGAGCATGTATTCTAGGCAAAGCACACAACAAGAACAGTGCTTGATCTTCGTCATCGATCTTCACATCAATATTTTTAAGATCAAGAATCAGCTTGTTGAACATATCCAACTGCTTAGCCAAAACTTTGTCCTTACTCATCTTGAATGAATACAAAGCTTGCTTCAGGTAGAGTCGATTCACCAGAGATTTGGTCATGTACAAACTTTTAAGTTTCAACCATAACCTCGATACCGTAGTCTCCTTTGATACCTGTTGAAGAACCTTATCACCAAGGCTCAATAATATCGCGATGTGGGTTTTCTCTATTATGGCCGTCTTTTCTTTTACCGTTAACGCAACATCCATGGTTGCCTCTCCCTTCAACGCTTCCAAACAACCCTGCTGAACCAGTAGGACTTTCATCTTCAAGCACCACAGACCGAAATCGTTCACTCCGGTGAACTTTTCAATCTCATACTTTTCATCTTCAATCTCATACTTTGTTCAATCTCATACAGTATTTGGGTGACGGAAAGAGACGTGTCCTCGCGGGGAGGATTCTCATATGCAGAAGGAGATGGCTCCTCAAGGGGGGAGCACCTGAGTGTCGAGGAGGAGCGAGCCCGGAGAGGCTTAGCGACTCTGCCCGATGCTCTATGTCGTGTGTGCCCAACACTGTTGAGGTGAGCCATGTGCTCGACGTTGGTCGTGCTAAGGGCCTTTGTTGGGCCCTGCCAGGACGTGTGGGTTGGGCATGCTCGATTGAGGGGCAGACCCGGGCCAGTCCAGAACAGGAGCCCCCCAAGTCGTTGCGCTGAGGCGTCAGGGTAATGACTTTAGGGTCGGTACTATGTCGGGGACGTGCCCAGTCAGGGAAGTGGCTCTAAACGAGGAGCAGTTGGCAAACCGGGCAGAAACAAATCGATCTGCCCGTGTCAGACTGGTCGCGGATGGGCGACGACGCGGGGAGAAGTCTGAAACGAGGTGAATGAAAAGACATGTTGGGGAATAAAAAGATGTGCCTAGGGAAGCGTGTGCCACGTGTCATACCTTATCATTGCCTAGGGTAGCGTAATCGATTGCCTAGGAAATCCTCGAGTCTCGTGAGGAGCCTATAAAAGGGCTCGAGTTTGTGTCAGTTGCACTTTCCACCTTTTTCGCTCTCCTCTTCTTCCTATCTCCGTCGCCGCTCTACCGTCGTTCTCCGTCGTAAGTCACCGCATCTACCGCTCCGTTCAGGCTTCAACCACCATTCCAAGTAAGCTTCTAATCTCTTTCTTTTCCGTTTTGCTTTCTGTTGGTGGTTTTCCGGTGAACTGATGAAGTTCCCGGTAATCCCTTGAGGGTTCTGGCCGAAAACGGCCGGATGTTCCTAGGGTTCCGGTAGGTTTGGCGGAGGCTTGGTATGAATATCCCGAGGACCCGATGAATACCCCGAGGAATGCGATGAATTTCGCGGGGAAGTGAGATGAGAGGATTGGAGACCCGAAGAAGGGACGGGGGTAACGGCCTCGGGAAGTTCGTCGTGTCCCCGAACGTTTTCTTTACTCTCGCTGCCCTTTCACTTGATCGGCGGTGGAAGGGTGGATTTGGTCGCGGCCAACGTGTTCACCTATTTCCTCTGCTTTTCAGGTAAAAAATGGCCGAGAGGCTTCCGGGGATTCTCTAGATAGACCTTGAACCCGACGTCGACGGACCCGCGCATATCCCTAGGGAGGAGCTCGTGCGTCCGGCAGCCGAATGGGCCGGCGAAGAGCCTCTACACATAGAATAACGTTTTGCTGCCGACGACACAGACATTTCCGCCTTCGTTAAGGACGTCCCTGAGGGCGAGCATGCGAAGTGGACGGTCTTCCAGCCTCGGGCACACCACCGCATCTGCTCGAATTACTGTGGGTTAAGGTTCCCCATGTATGAGTTTGCCTTTAAAGAGGCTGGTATCCGTCTCCCCTTCAACAACTTTCAACTGGGGGTTTTCAACCGGCTGCACCTGGCGCCGTCTCAGCTTCATCCTAATGCGCTTGCCTTCTTGCGGGCATTTGAGATCGTGTGTGACTACCTCAGGATCGAGACCACCCTCACACTCTTTTTCTGCGTCTTCCATCTCCAACGTTCAACGGACCAGGGGCGACATAGTTGGGTCTCCTTTAAACAACCGAGGAAGCTGTTCAAGGCGTACTCGGATTCGATTAGGAATTTCAAAGATATGTTCTACTATGTCATGCCCGCGACGCACGACGTTGTGGGTACGCTTTATGACATCGTGACCGACCGTTCCGGGGAGGAGAGGTTTGTGTCCAAGTGTCCCCTGGAGTGGGAGGATGCGCACTTCGCGCTTGGTACGGACGAATACCTCGTGAAGCCTGGCGAGCTGTCGGAGGAGGACAAAGGAGTGTACGCCACGCTGGTCGCATATGTTACCAGTTTTAACCGGGCAGAGTGTGCTGGTAGGGATGGAAAATACATCCTCGACCCACGAGGAAGGGTTGTGACCACTCCCCGTTACATAAACACCAGGGGTCTCCTTGAGTGCAAGTCTCCCGATGAGGCCAAGAGGTTCTTAGGTAGGCGCTCCTCGTCTTGTTCGGGCGTCCGTTTAGTTTTGTTTCTTTGTGCTAACTTTTTTCATGTTTTCTCTTGCAGCTCAAATGACGAATGCCACCGAGCACATCCTGAAGTTGGCCGCTGAACGGGCACCTAAGCGAACCAAGAGCCGCGTTTGGGATGTTATTCAGGCTGAGGCGTCGACTGGGATGACGAGTGGCTCGACCTCTCCACAGTGTAGCCAGTCTCCTCCTCTGGAGGGCACCCCTGCCAAGAAAGCGAGGACCGAGGGACCTGTCCTCGTGGATCTCGTGGACCCTACCTCACCGGAGAAGTTTCTAATGCCCGCCTGTCACCTTCAACGGAATTTCTTTGGGGGAAGCCCCCCCCCCCCCCCCGGCCGTCATTGCCGAGGCCGAGGTGAAGGCAGTTCTGGGAATGGACGGTGCGGCCAGGAGAGAGGCGCTTGTCGAGGATCTTGCGGCCATGATGCAAGTCTTCGAGACTGCCTGGATATTGAATGATGGGACCCCCTCTGCCTCCGAGTTACAGAAGCTGAAGGATGGATATACTGCCCTCAAGAAAGAGAAGGACAAGGTCGCGGCTGATCTGAAAAGGGCCCAGGCCAAATGCGAGGACTATGCTAACGCCCTCCGCGAGCTGAATGAGGCCAAGGCTGCACTGAAGGCGACTCAAGAGGAGAAAAGCAGAGAAATAATCTGCCGAGGAGAAAAGCTTCACCGACCGCGCGAGCCTGATCGCTAAGATTCGGGAACTTCAGCAAGATAGTCTAGAGGCCCTCGAGATAGGCTTTAAGAATGCAGTGGAGCAGGTCGGTGCCGAGAATCCAGGTGTTCAGCTTGCGCTTGACAGAATCAGCCCGTTCCTTCGTGTGGTCAATGGCAAGTTGGACCTGCCAGAGGAGGAGGACGAGGAGGATGGACGCCGGGTTGAGGACGAGATTGCTGTTTAGTTTTGCTTGTTCGGCCTGCGTGCCACTCTCTTTTGATCTCAGTTTATCTAGCCTGTGCGCCATTTTTATTTGTAATGACTTGTGCTCGGCCTGCGTGCCAGGGGCTTTCTGACACTTGTTTGTAATATTTGTACGCTGGGCTTCTGCCCGCTTCAATGCATTTTTGTTTATCTGCTCGTGTGCTGTTTGTATGTTTTCAATTGTGTGTGATGTTATTGCATTTGCTATACTTTGTTTATTTTTGTCTAAGTAATAAAGATTTTGGGGATTGCTCGACTTTGATAATCCTCGACTGCGCGGAGAGCTGGTCGAGTGGTCGGGGGTGTATCCCGACCTTCAACGAGGCTAAGAGCTAGGTCGAGGTCTTAGCTTCGCGGCATAAACTTCCCATCGGGAGCTGGGTGTTCTACCTAATCGGTACGATGACGAAGGAGCTCGATCGAGGTGTCCTCGTCGGACCAAAGTGCTCGCGCACACACAGCGCGGCCCTTGATCATCGTGTTCTGTATAGGGGTCTTACGCTTGTACCCTAGTGCGTCCCCGTAACCGCGATGCTGGTGTGTCGCGGGCAGTGTTTAACTATAGTACTGTTTGAGCTTCTCAGCGTTCCATGGTCGAGCAAGTTCCTCCCCGTCCAGATTTTGGAGGAAGTAGGCTCCTGTCCCCGTTTTCGCACGGACACGGTACGGGCCCTCCCAGTTCGCGGCGAGTTTGCCTTCTCGCGAATCTTTCCGGTTCCTTCGTAGGACGAGGGTGCCTACTTGAAAATCACGTTTAATAACTTTGTCGTTATAACGTAAATTTATTTTCTGTTTAAGTGAAGCTTCTCGGAGGGAAGCGCCCGATTGTGTCTCCTCGACGAAATTGAGTTCTTCCCTCAGGGCGTCGTTGTTCGCGTCCCCATCGAGGGGGGCTTTTGTCCTCCTCGAGGGTTCCCTGATTTCCATGGGGATCACCACTTCTGTTTCGTAGGTCAGACGAAAGGGGGTCTCCCCGGTCGTGGAATGTGGGGTCGTTCGGTAGGCCCAGAGGACGCTGTGCAGCTCCTCGACCCATCGTTGTTTGGCGTTGCCTAATCGACGTTTCAATCCTCGGAGGATTACCCTGTTCGCCGTTTCAACCTGCCCGTTCGTTTGAGGGTGCTCGGCCGACGTGAAGTGCTGCTTCGTGCCTAGTTTGGTGATGAAGTCTTGGAAGTTCCTGTCGGTGAACTGTGTTCCGTTGTCGGTGACAATAGCTTGAGGCACGCCGAATCGGGCGAGGATGTTTCTTTTGTAAAAATGCAGTATGTTGAAGGCTGTGATTTTGGCCAATGCTTCCGCCTCGATCCACTTCATAAAGTAGTCCACTCCAACGATGAGGTACTTGTTTTTATATGATCCTATGACGAAAGGTCCAAGGATGTCCATTCCTCACCACGCAAACGGCCACGGGGAGGACAGCGTTTTGAGCTTGCTAGGAGGAGCGAGGTGCATGTCCCCGTGTCGCTGGAATCTATCGCACTTCTTGACGTGTTCCTTGGCGTCCTGTTGCATCGTGGGCCAGTAATACCCTGCTCAAAGTGCCTTACGGGCTAACGATCGCCCGCCGAGGTGCTGCGCATTGAATCCCTCGTGGATTTCCTGGAGGATGCCGAGGACCCTGGTCTCCTCGACGCATCTGAGGAGAGGGATAGCAAACCCTCGCCGGTATAGATTGTCTTTGACTATCGTGTATGAGCACGCCCGCCGCTTTACCATCCCCGCTTCTTTGGGATCTTCAGGCAGTCTGCCCGTCGTGAGGTACTCGTACACCGGGGTCATCCAGCAATTGTTGTCCCCAATGGCGTTCACGTACGTCGCTGGAACGGGTTTGTCAATGCTCGGGCGGGAAAGCAATTCTTGTATGACGGATTTGTTTCTGCCCTTCTTCTTTGTGCTTCCCAATTTGGACAGGACATCTGCTCGGGCATTGTGCTCGCGAGGGATGTGGGTTACTTCCTTGGAGGTGAATTTTTTCATCTTTTCTTTCACCAGGGTCAAGTATTCGATGAGGCTATCGTTCTTGGCCGGGTACTCTCCTCAGACTTGCGAGGTCACGAGCTGGGAGTCGGTGAAAATTTTGACCTCCTTGGCGCCGAGGTCCTCGGCCAGCCGAAGCCCGGCGAGGAAAGCCTCGTACTCTGCTTGGTTGTTCGACGTCGGGAAGGATAGTTCGAGGGATACCTCGATCAGGATGCCTTCCTCGTTTTCGAGGATGATGCCCGCCCCGCTTCCCTTCGGGCTAGATGCTCTGTCGACATAGATCGTCCATTTTTGGGATCCGTTGGTCGAAGGTTCTGGGACGGTCATCTCTGCCACAGAGTCGGCCAATACTTGAGCCTTTAGGGCCTTCCTTCCCTCGTATTGGATGTCAAACTCGGCAAGTTCGAGCGACCACCTGAGCATCATCCCCGCAATATCTGGCCATCCAAGGAGTTGTCTTATGGGTTGTTCGGTCCTTACGGTGACAGTGTGGGCTAGGAAGTAATGGCATAGCCTCCTGGCCGCGGTGACGAGGGCAAGGGCGACTTTCTCTATCAGCTGATACCTGAGCTCGGGGCCTTGGAGGGCTTTGCTCGTGAAGTAAATCGGTTTCTGCCCGTCCGGGGTTTCTCGAATGAGGGCAGCGCTGACCGCTTCACTCGTGATTGCGAGATACAAGAAAAGTGTCTCCCTGCTCTCGGGCCGTGAGAGGACCGGGGGTTGCTATAGGACTTGTTTTAGGTGGAGGAGCGCCTGCTCGCATTCCTCGCTCCATTCAAACGTCGCTTTTTGTCGAAGAAGTTTGAAAAATGGGAGTGCGTATTGCGCAGACTTGGAGACAAGTGGGAGAGGGCGGTGAGCATCCCGTTCAATGACTGTATCGACTTCTTCGAGTCCGGAGTAGGGATCTCGGAGAAAGTCCTACACTTGTCAGTGTTGGCTTTGATTCCTCGCTCGCTTTGAGAGGTAGAAGCCGAGGAACTTACCTGCCCGAACGTCGAAGGTGCATTTGTCGGGGTTGAACCTCATGCTGCATCTCCTCGCTGTGTCGAACACCTTCTTGAGGTGCGCGGCGTGGTCGACTTCTTCCGCGGATTTGACGATCATGTCGTCCATATAGACCTCGAGCATGTCGCCGATTTCAGCCCGGAAAACCTTGTTCATCGTCTGTTGGTAGGTCGCACCGGCGTTCTTCAGGCCGAAGGGCATTACGTTGTAGTAGTAATTGCCCGACTCGATCATGAAAGCTGTGTGCTGTTTGTCGGCCTTATCCATAGGAATTTAGTTGTATCCTGAGTAGGCTTCCATGAAGGACAACAGTTTGTAACCTGCAGAATTGTCGACCAGCTGGTCGATGTTAGGCAAAGGATAGCAGTCTTTCGGGCAAGCCCGGTTAAGATCAGTATAGTCAACACACATCCTCCAGGTTGTGTACCTGGCCTCCGAAATAAAATTTGCCTCTAGGAGGTCTTTTACAGCTTTTTTAGCAGCCTCCGTTTTTTCGGGAGACTGCTTACGCCTACGTTGAGCTATGGTCCTAGCGGCTGGATCGACTGCGAGCTGATGGCAAGCCACCTCGAGGTCAAGGCCAGGCATCTCAGAGGCGCTCCATGCGAACAGGTCAGTATTCTCCCGGAGACATGCCTTCAGCTGCTCCTTCGCCAATTCGGGGATCCCGGTGCCAATCTTCACATTACGGCCTGGATCTTCCCCGAGTGCCACGAACTCAAAGTCTCCGTCTGGGATGGGGCGCGTTGGGTGGAGAGGCCGCCCGTTGTTTTCCGCCTGGAGGTCGAGGTCTTCTGCCCCGTCTTCATCGGGTTCGCCCAGGAACCTGCTGTCGAGGTCGACCGCGTTGACGGGCGGGAGAGGTCTCTGTACGGTGTCTGTGGATGGCTTTGCTCCAGTCTTGGGCTTGTTGCCGATGGAACTCATGCCTTTGATCGCAGCGTCGAAGCACCTCCTGACGGCGTCTATGTCCCCGTGCATCGTAACCACACGTCCCCGGGTCGTGTAGTACTTCATCTTGAGGTGGACCGTTGATGGCACTGCTGTGAGTTCGGCCAAGGTGGTCCTCCTAAGGATGCAGTTGTAGAGGGATGGATATTCGACCACCAAGAAGCGGGTCTTCACTTGTCGGGCAGTGTCTTCGGCCCCGAATGTGACCATCAGCTCAACGTAGCCGCATGGTCTGGTGGTGGTGCCATTGAACCCCTGCAGATCTGAACCGACGTACGGGGTCAGATGTCTCTCGTCGAGCTGGAGAGTCCCGAACAGATGAGCGTACATGATGTCGACCGAACTGCCCTGGTCGACAAGGATCCTTCGAACGTCAAAATTCACCATCTGTGCCCTAATCAGGAGGGGAATAGTGGTGTTGGGTGCTCCACTGGGGAGCTCTTCGAGGTAGAAGGTGATACGGTTTGATTTCCCTTGCACCTTCTCGAGAGTAGTGGTCTTCGCCGATGTTGCGGACTCCAGCTCATCAAACTTCCGCTTGATCGACCCGACAGAAAATTTCTAGTAGCCTCCCCCGGAGATTACCATTGTCTTGGGGAAGCCTTCCCACGTGCTCCGGGCAGCGACGGGGTCCTCGTGGGGGAAGTTCGCCCACATGTTGCGTATTGCTTCTTGGCCCTCAATGCCTTCGGGGACAAAGAAGTCTTCGGGTCGAGTGACGCTGAGGGCGGCCTGAAGCCGACTCTCGTCGAGAGGAGGTGTCGTTTCTTCGACGTTTTGGGCTTCCCGGGAACTTGGTCGAGGAGTGTCACTCTTCTGGGCGTACTTTTTTAAGTGCCCTTCCTTGATCAGGATCTCAATTGCATCTTTGAGATGGATGCAGTCTTCTGTGACATGTCCGTGGCTCCGGTGGAATTTGCAGTACTTTGACTTGTTCGTGTTTGATTTGGGGTAGTCGGCTTTGGAAAACAGACGCCTCCTTTCAGAAATTCCGAGTTCTGGCACTCGGAGAGGATTCGCGCGCGGGGAGCATTGAGCGGGGTGTATTCCGTGAACCGGCCAGCTGGTCCGCACGGTTCACGAGGATCCCGGGGGCGATTTTCTTTCTTTCTTTCTCCTCCTCGTCGGGGAGGAGAGTCTTCTTCTTTGTGGCCGCGGGGGACCTCCTTGCGTCTCGACTCAAGGGCGATCTGCGCTGCCTCCGACTCCCCGAGCTCGATGTACGACTGAACTCGTTGGAGGAGGTCCTCCAGACGGCGGGGTCTGCGGAGGCCCACGGACTTGGCATAATCAGATCCAAAACGTAGTCCATGGATGATTAAATACTTCTTCATGTTGTCGGTCGTATGAACCTCGACAGCTTCTCTGTTGAATCTCTCAATATAGTTCCGGAGAGATTCGTTCTTCCCCTGGAAGATGCTCTCTAGGGCAGCCTCCGTCTTCGGGTGTCGAAGAGACGCAGTAAAGTGTTTGGTGAAGCATTGTCTTAGTTGCTTCCAGGATGTGATCGACCCGGGTGCCAGACCCTTGTGCCATGTCATGGCGCCCTTCCGCAAGGTGGTGGGGAAAAGCCTGCACTTAATGGCTCCCCTGTCATTCCTGAAGTCAAGCATGGCTTCAAAACTTTCGACGTGATCATCGGGTTCGGCCAGTCCGTCGTAGGTTCCCAACGGTGGGGGTTTCTCCATGCCCACAGGAATTGGGGCGTTCATGATCTCCCATGATAGAGGGGTCCTCTGGTTTTCCTCGAAGGGGATCAGTGATGTCGTGGAGGGGAATTCCTCGAACGGTTCCTTGGCCTCTCCTCGGTGGTTTTGGACTTCTTGGTAGTGGAGGGCCTGGGTTCCTTCTGAGGTGGGGAACGATGGCGCTTATGGGAGATCGCCGGCTGGGGCGTTCAAGGCGTGGACGACGGCCCTCGCGCACCGGCGAGGGGGTTCGAGATTCTTCGGATGGGGTCCTTCGCGGGGAAGGAGAACGGCGAGGTGAAGGTGGACAATGATGTCTTCGCGGGGAAGATCGTCGTGTCCGGCCTCGCTCTAGTGCTTCAATTCTAAGATTCTGGTGTGCGATCAGCTGGTTGGTCTGATTGACCAAGGAAAATAGGACCACGGTGCTCAAATCTGCATTGGGCAGAGGAGCAACTGGCTGAAAGATGGCTTGCTGGTCGTCCTGGCGGGCGGCGTCGTAAGCCGTGTCTTGGGAGTTCGGGGAGGCGGTCTGCCCGTCCCTGACGTCACCTTCTTCGACGTTGAGGGCGGTAGTGTCCTCATGGTGATTTCCGTTCTCGAGTTGCGCGAGGACGGTGTCCAGAGCTTTGTTAGCAGACGGGTTGTTTGCCATGCTGGTGATGAACGAGAGGATTGCTTTGGTTTATCGGAGGAAAAATGGGGAAGCAAGGTTACCCACAGACGGCGCCACCGATCGTACCTAGATCAGACAGTTATTCAGTGGCCAGCAATGTCGTATGGACTTCAGCTCCTGTGAGGTTGAAAGACAGCGAGGGGTGTACCTGCAAGGTACTCCGACGCTCAAGTAAGGCAAGGGTCACAAGTAAAAGCAAGTACAGAAAGAGGTTAGAGTGTATGAGATTGCGTAACCTGACCCTCTCAAGTGAGAGGGTATTTATAGAGAGCCCCCAGCGCGGGGCCAACGGTTACTTGCACTGGGTTGGATTGTCAGGCCCAATCCAAGTAACTGCCAGGGCTTACATGGCGTAGTGAAGACCAACACATGGTCTTCGCCCTGGTGTAACGGTCCATATATCTCTAGAAGTAGGGTAGACTGATTCCTTCAGGGGTGGGAAGTTACAAGAGAACGTGTCTTCGCGGGGAGGAGCACGTGGGTGTCGGGGAGAGACGTGTCCTCGCGGGGAGGCTTCTCATAAGCAGAAGGAGATGGCTCCTCGAGGGGGGAGCACCTGAGTGTCGAGGAGGAGCAAGCCCGGTGAGGCTTAGCGACTCTGCCCGATGCTCTATGTTGTGTGTGCCCGAACACCGCCGAAGTGTGGCGTGTGCCCGACACTGTTGAGGTGAGGCATGTGCTCGACGTTGGTCGTGCTAAGGACCTTTGTTGGGCCCTGCCAGGACGTGTGGGTTGGGCCTGCTCGATTGAGGGGCAGACCCGGCCCAGTCCAGAACAGTACCTTAACTTAATTTAAGGTTTCACTTTGCTACCTTATTTAATATGTTAACCAAGTTAGACCTTTCCTTTAAAAACTAATATGTTAATCAAGTTAGACATTTCTGTTAAATTTTTACCAAAATTGTTAGCTTAAGCTTATGTAGTAACCCAGTTGGTTTTATTTTAATCTGACATGGCTTTATGTTTTTTTTTTAATTATGCTTATGCCTAAGGTTTCACTAACGATTCATCCAGAGCTACAACGAACTAGTTTGACTATATTTTAAGGCATCTCATTCATTCTTGAAACAGTGTTCCCAGTACTCCTCAACTTATGAACAAACTATAGAGATGATTTATCCTTACAAATCAAACCTTGTCCTTATTCTTGAACACAAACTTCGTCTTCTCACATAACTAACCTTTTGCGTCCAAAGTGAAAAATAAATAACACATAATAAAGTGTTGGTGATGTTAATGTTTTAGTTGTTCTTAATGTTAATAATATCTCAACAAAACTCATGAGCCCTATTGATGACATTGTTCGAACAAGTTTACATTTTTCTAACTCATCAACTCTTTTGAATCAAAATCAAAACATGTTTCCTAATTGGGGTGCTCCTTAAATCAACAAAACTCCTTCAATTTCATCTGTTACTGTTAAGTGCCAAATTGTGCATATTTTAGATAGTATTTTGTGGCCCTTTTCAATTGTTTCTTTGGTGTTTTAATAGTAAATACATATGTTTTAGTGTAAATACGCAAGTTTCTGTTTTCGAATGTAAATATTGTGAATTATGATCATTTTTATGCTTTTTGATAGGTTTTCTTACTAGATAGAATGCTTGGAACCTATGGATGATGAAAGGGAGCTTGGAAGATCATTTTTTGTAACTTTTTGTCGGCAACTCGCGCTTAGCGCGCTTTTCAGCGCGGGTTAGTGCGTTTTTTATGAAGAGGCCGTAGTTAAGGACCCCTGACCGCACTTAGCACGAGAAGGACCACACTTAGCGCGCTTTAAGGCGGTTTAAGTGTATTTTAGGTGAGATCGCGCTTAGCGCGATCTGAGCGCATTTAGCGCGATTGTAATAAATATCATTTTATAATTTCTTTGTCTTATTTTTTATAGGTATTCAAGTCATTATTTCTATTCATTTTCATATAGAGCATTGAATAAGTTTTCCAACGCTTCCGGCCGTGCCACAAACGGAGTTATGGTTCGAAAGTTATCACGAAAACAAGATGGTGGATTTCTCTGATGGCGCTAAGCGCCCTCAGAGAACGCTAAGCACGTTCGTGACATTCCATCCCCCTATTTAAGTCACTTTTCAGCATTTTTTAAGTTATGTTTTTGGGGGAACTTTCTCTCAACTTCATCAAACATATTTTAGGAGTAGAGAGGCTTAGAAAACAACATTAGATGATGCATCTTGATGATCCGGAGTAGGATATGCTTCAATCGACTCTGACACGCCGTGAGAAACTTGTTTTTCTCCCTTCTTCTCTTTGTATCCTCTTTTGTTTAGTTTTTATTGTAATCTCTTGATACCTTATGTATTTCATCTAATCTATGTATTGTGAATATGCTTTGATTCAATATTGTTGTTATCTTTGATTTCTTGTTTGTGGGTATGACAAAACTCTTTACAAACCCTAGATCTAAGATTTTCATCTTTTAATGAGCAAGCTTTTGACATGGTTTTGTGACTTGATATTCATTTGCATCTTAGCGTTTTAGCATTGTGTTGATTGTTAGAATGAATAGCTTCTATCAATTAATGCAATAAAGACTACAATAACGCTTGACAAACGGTGTTGCGAGGGTGCGTGATATTATTGATGAAGAATTTTGTTCACATACGTTTGGGAAATTAGTTGAATGCATATTATGCATGTGTGCGTATTCTGATCTGGGAGGTATATATGAATCGAGTCATTAGTTTAATATGGATGTTATGGTAATATCTATTAGGTTCTGAACTCTAGAGATAGATTTAGATCTAACATTCACCGTGGGCATCGATTTTAAATGCTCCATGTTGTCGAGTTGCGTGAGACATCATCGATGAATCGATGCGGTTGTTCTCTCAACTTTGCTTTAGACATAATCTTTGTTGTGAGTGATACGTGGTGATATTAAACGAACGCTTGATTTATGTATAATATGATTGGAAGAATGCATGTGTCATCTATTGATCTCTATTGAGTTTCTCTTCGCCAAAGAATGTGTTATTGTTATTTACTTGCTTTTTGTTCCTTTAATTTCCACATGTTACCGTTTGAAATCTCATTTCAAACAAAAGCTTAGAAACGTAGAGACTGTGAACGAAGCTCTTTCCCTCCACCGATTCCTGTGAATACGACAATCCTCGGGAATTCTTTCAAACATAAACATGTGTTTGCCGCTCTACCGCATTCAACAAATTAGCGCCGTTGTCGGGGATTGGTGTTTCGATATTGAGTTGCATCGCATAGTTTCTATGTTTTTAAGCTTCGTACATAATTGCCTATATTGTATATTTACTTGTATAAACACTTGTTTTGCTTTTGTACGTACTTGTTAATAGTTGTTTTCCATAAGTGATTGTATATATATGTTTTCCATCATGTTTGTGTATGTGTGTGCATATTTTTGTTTTTGGTTTACGTTTGCTCAAGTGTTGCAGGTTTTATTGGGTCACCACCAGTGAACGAAGCAACATGGAGGAGCTTGTACGTAAATAAGGCGTCGAGCTAACGACGTGAAACAAGCGCTTATTGGGAGGCAACCCAACGATTTGAGTTTGTACAGTTTTATATTTAGTAGTATTGTAGTATAGTGTGAGATTGGATGGATTGCATGAGAGGGAGCTATTTTTGAAAATTCTAAAGTTGGCCTGTCTGAGCTAAGCGCGCACAGAGGGCGCTAAGCGCACCCTTTTGCATCTTGAAAAGTCTCTCATTTTCCCTCCACTTTCACTAATTTTGGTTTTTATGTTTATTTAGTTTTAGTTCAATTTTGTTACGTTGTTAGAATAATTTATGAGTTTGCTCTCAAGTTTGTTTTTTATTAGCTTGAGGATGCAATTTAGTGATTGTTTAAGTTTGAGTGTGTCAACAAGAAAATGTCATGGTAATGATAATAGTTAGAAAGAAAGTTGCAGTGTCAAGGTATGTGTTTAGTGCTTTCTACAACGTAACATGAACATGAACTTTAGGCTTTTCACAAATAACATGCCATTCACTCTCTTGCAATTTTTGTTCATTTATGAATCACTTTAGTTAATATCCCCATGTAAGGAAACCTCCATTGTTTACTAAATGCTTGGATGACTGATAAACTTTGTTTAATACATTTGATTCATGCTTAATCTTTTGATTACTTTGATTTTGTAGAAACATTAGAAATGATCAAGGCATTTGTTGATATTGAGCACAACCATAACCAAAAGTAACTTACCCGTGAGTAGTGCGAATTTGCTACCCCCTTTGAGCTTTAATATATTAGATCCTATTGTGGTGATGAATCATTCCTCGTCATCATGAAATTTTGTGGGATTCTAAAATTTTTCTTGAACCTTTGAAAACATTGTTTTATTGATTTCCTTGCTGGGAGAATGCAATTAAGGTTTGATTAAAAGCAAGTTGGGGAGAGTGAAAAGAAGTGGTAGGTTACTCAAAATTTTGAAAATTTTCAAGCAAGCATTGAAAAAAAAAAGAGTTGTGAATATGATCATGAAAAACAAAAGAAAAAGAATTCTTGTTTGAAAAAGAAAAATAGACCATGAATAATGTGCAATAAGGAAGTTTGGAAGGGTGAACAATAGAGAAAATAGAAAGTGTTGGATGAACTTGTTTGTGTAAGTCACTTTTATAGGGAGTCAATCCTCTTGCATTAGCAACTTTGATTCAATGGCCTTAGATATGTCCCTTTGTTGTGAACCTAACCAAGCTACAACCCTTAAAGCCCTTAGTGATCTTTTTGCTTCCATGATTTCACTGTTGATTATTGGATGAATGTATGAATTGCATTGTTATTTGCATTGTTTGTCAGATGAGTGAAATTTCCCCGCGGTTGCAAACGCCCATTAATTACTTCATTCTTATTTGAAGTAGAGTGTTAGGTGTGATTCATTCTTGAACATTTGTATTGCTTGAGAATTTTTGACATGTGTTTTGTGCTTAAACTTTGTTTCATATTCGTGGTGTTGTTGTAGTTTAGTGGTAAGCATTGCTTTGCATGTACTTTTGTATTCGTACCATATGTTTGTTTTTCGTTTGTAAAAACTTGTTGAGCATGATTTCTTGATAATTGCTTTTGTTTCTTTGGGTTGATTCATTCTTGTTTGAGGACAAACAAAATAATAAGTTGGGAAGACTTGTTAAGTGCCAAATTGTGCATATTTTAGATGGTATTTTGTGGCCCTTTTCAATTGTTTCTTTGGTGTTTTAATAGTAAATACATATGTTTTAGTGTAAATACGTAAGTTTCCGTTTTCGTATGTAAATATTGTGAATTATGATCATTTTAATGCTTTTTGATAGGTTTTCTTGCTGGATAGAATGCTTGGAACCTATGGATGATGAAAGGGAGCTTCGAAGATCATTTTTCACAACTTTCTGTCTGTAACTCGCGCTTAGCACGCTTTTCAGCGTGGGTTCGGCGTGATTTTGATGAAGAGGCAGTAGCTAAGGACCCCTGACCGCGCTTATCATGAGAAGGACCGCGCTTAGCTCGCTTGAAGGCGGTTTAAGTGTATTTTAGGTGAGATCGCGCTTAGCGCGATTGTAATAAATATCATTTTATAATTTGTTTGTATTATTTTTTGTAGGTATTCAAGCCATTATTTCTATTCATTTTCATATAGAGCATTGAATAAGCTTTCCAACGCTTCCGGTCGCGCCTCAAACAGAGTTATGGTTCAAAATTTATGACGAAAACAATATGCTAGATTTCTCTGATGGCGCTAAGCGCCCTCAGAGTGCGCTAAGCGTGTTCACGACATTCCAGCCCCCTATTTAAGTCACTTTTCAGCATTTTTTAGGTTATGTTTTTGGGGGAACTTACTTCCAACTTCATCAAACATATTTTAGGAGTAGAGAGGCTTAGAAAACAACATTAGATGATGCATCTTGATGATCCGGAGTAGGATTTGCTTCAATCGACTCTGACACGCCGTGAGAAACTTGTTCTTCTCCCTTCTTCTCTTTGTATCCTCTTTTGTTGGGTTTTTATTGTAATCTCTTGATACCTTATGTATTTCATCTAATCTATGTATTGTGAATATGCTTTGATTCAATATTGTTGTTATCTTTGATTTCTTGTTTGTGGGTATGACAAAACCCTTTACAAACCCTAGATCTAAAATTTTCATCTTTTAATGAGCAAGCTTTTGACATGATTTTGTGAGTTGATATTCATTGGCATCTTAGCTTTTTAGCATTGTGTTGAATGTTAGAAAGAATAGCTTCTAGCAATTAATGCAATAAAGACAGCAATAACGCTTGACAAACGGTGTTGCGAGGGTGCGTGATAATATTGATGAAGAACTTTGTTAGCATACATTTGGAAAATTAGTTGAATGCATATTATTCATGTGTACGTATTCTGATCTTTGAGTTATATATGAATCGAGTCATTAGTTTGATATGGATGTTATAGTAATATCTGTTAGGTTCTGAACTCTAGAGGTAGATTTAGATCTAACATTCACTGTGGGTATCGATTCTTAATGCTCTGTGTTGTCGAGTTGCGTGAGACATCATTGATGAGGCAATGCGGTTGTTCTCTCAACTTTGTGTTAGACATAACATTTGATGTGAGTGATACGTGGTGATATTAGACGAACGCTTGATTTATGTATAATATGATCGGAAAAATGTATGTGTTATCGATTTATCTCTATTGAGTTTCTCTTCTCCAAAGAATGTTTTATTGTTATTTACTTGCTTTTTGTTCCTTTAAATTCCGCATGTTACTGTTTGAAATCTCATTTCAAACAAAAGCTTAGAAACGTAGAGACCGTGAACGGCGCTCTTTCCCTCCACCGATCCCTGTGGATACGACAACCCTCGGGAATTCTTTCAAACATAAACATTTGCTTGCCACTCTACCGCATTCAACAGTTACTTAACCTTCAAACCACAATCCACACAACAAGATTAACAACATCAACTTCAACAACATCACGAAGATCTTGCATCTGCAACTACAACAACTACTTATGAGTAAGCACTAACAAGGAAGAAGAAAGAGGATATTAAAAATCAAAATATATATGAAGAAGGTTTACACCTTCTAACACTACTTCTCTAATATGCAAAAGTTGTATCAGTAGAGAATCTAGAACAATCAAACAAGATGATACTCGAGATTTCGTTGTTCTTTACGTCTTTTAGCAATTTTAAAATTAAATATGGATAGAAAATAGGTAAGAAAATATTTGTATACAAATTGGGGGAAATCATCGCTTGCAATGATAATTGGAAGAATATAACTTCAAAAGAAATTGGAGAAAATTAAAGATGGGTGATTTGAAAAAATTTGAGGGGCCCTTAGAAATTCTCCACGGAGAATGAGCAAAGTGATTTGGGAGAAAGCAGAAGAGCATGTTTTATAGAGTCCAATAGTTTTAGTAAAATTGGAGAATTGTGTAATACATAGTTAATATTAAAGGTTGGTAGTTTTAACAAAATTGGAGAAATATTAAGTTAGAGGGGAGAATTTTAACCTTAATCCAACATGTTATTTTTTATAGGCAAAAGGGATTAATTAAAAGGCACAAGGGATAATCAACCCGACATTACAAAGGGAAAACGTAGAAAAAAAATGAAATAAGGCATAACGCTACCCTTAACAAGTAGCTAGAGAGCCACATTAATCCGACCACAATAATTTTCTACCCGTCTTATAATTTGTAAGAAGCTATTCCCAGAACAAAAGTTTGGTCATACCAAAACCGTCAAACTTGTTCAATAACCCTCCTTCAAAAAGGATAACCTATCCACACAAATAAATTGTACAACATAAGGCTAATCCAAAACTCTAATCTGTATCTAAATTAATCTAAACTTGGTAGAAATCTCCAAAGCTTTCAAAAGCTCAATAATAGAATCTGGCGAAAAAGGCGTATCGACTTGATGTCAATCGCAAGTGTTTTGCCAACAACGCATCGAAATTGAACACTTACCAAAAACGTGCTCAAAATCCTCATCTTCCCCAAAATACAGTGGACACACCAAATTATGATGATCGACCAATAATCCTCGTCTCGCCAAATTTAATCTAGTTGAGAGACTATTCAACAACAACCTCCAACAAAAAATAAGAATTTACTAAGAGCTTTTATTTTTCACACCCTATTCAGAGGAATTGATACAGTCCCATCCAAAACAGAAGTACAATTGCTACACTCCGAGAGCCTCTTATATCTAGATTTGATAGAAAAATCGGTTGAATTTCTCCATCAAGCACAACGGTTGGGTTGCCGAGGATCGGGCCGCACCTGCTGCAAAATCAACAACAATTCGGCCTGCAAAATAGAATTTATAGAGAATGTAGAAAATAGAATTTATAGAGAATGTAGAGAATTTATATAGAATATAGAGTTTCTCTCTTAAAACTAGGGTCAACTGTTTGCCCAAAAACATGGCTATTTTTAAATTAGACATATTGGCTCTAATATATTTAAAACTTTTAAACACAGTGTCTGTTATTTTTTTCATTTTTGTAAATTGGCCTTTGCATTTTTCCATATTTTGAAATTGGTCTATCAACTTTTTGTCGTTTAAAATTTAACAATTTTTCAAAATTCTCATTTTGAACTTTTAAAAAGTCAAATTTTCTTAAAATTTACAATTATTTCATCCAAACATATTCTGAGAGTTTTATAAAAGATGAATTATAGATCTCTTGTTACTTATGTATTCTCATAGTTCCTTATCAAGTGGTATCATAGTTTTGATTATGATTGATGAGACATATGAAGTGTAATTCTAATTATTGGATTCTGAGGTCAAAAGTTTTTTTTGACAGTGTAGTCGTGAGGTGAGGTGTGTGTTTTCCTTGGTGTAACGACAATGCAAGTATAGGATGTAAACGTATCCAACTGCTTAGTGTCATACCTCAAATTTGTCCTACCTGTTAATAGTTTTCACTTGTACACCCATCCACTAACAGTTATCCATAAAATCCAAAAAAATATGTTGCTTTCCTATTGCCTAAGTCTGTGATATCAAATCAGGTGTGTGCAGTTTTGTTTGAGGTTCAATGGTCAGACAAAGGTTTTCCTCAAGGTCAAGTCCTGAGTGTGATTGATTCAGGTTTTGTGGGTCAGGGTATCTTCGAATTAGATTTTTGTGCAGTTCATATCTTTTGATTTTCAAAGCATGGTCCAAAAGGGTTCACAATGAAGTGCATCATGGTCGACTTGTGATTCATAATTTCTCAAGGGCAGTTCCATACCCGTTTATCAATATTCATCTCCAAATCCATTTCCACTTTCTATTTCCTATCAATTTCCTAGCCATGGATATCCATTTTTTTTCTTCTCAATTAAACCCTATCAACTTTTAATATTCATTTCAAAACCATTGTTTAGTTATCCATTTTCTCATAAACTCATTTTATTATCTTTTCCACTTTAAAATCCATTTCCAATTTTCATGTTAATAGCCATCAAAATCCATAACCATAATTCCTTGCCATTTTTATTATTTTATTTTTGTTTTTGTTTTTGTCAAGCCCATTATCATTTTCATCATGTCAAGCCCAAAAAAAAAAAAGAGTCAAAGTTTATCAATTTACAATTTACAAAAAAAAACCAATTTGGCACCATAAAGGCCCATCAAACAACTTTCAAAAGAAACTACTTGAGCCAAAATCCTCATAACCTTTTGTTTCAACGCATCATCATAGCATGGCCCATACAATCATTCTAAGACCTCACCATAATTTATGTTCAAACTAGCTTCATTTCATGTCAAAAAACAGGTACACCATGTTCTGCACAATACCGCCCCCACAACTATCAAGACACACCAACCTTTTCAAATTCTCCCATCAACCAACATCGCTATCCTGCACGCCATTTATTAAACCAGGAAGAAGAAATAAAAACTTCACACAAACCATTCTAATTTACCAAGCCACCAAAACCATAAGCCCACTTGAATTTATTCCAAAAATAAACAAAAAATAGAAGAAGGCCCATTACGACTTTGTTTTAGCGTTGTTACAATAAATGGTACTTGGGACAAAAAATAGAAAAAATGCCAGCACACCCTAGCAGGTACCACTACAATCCACAACCTTGCCAAGAAGTTCCCATCACGTGATGCTTCAGCCAGACCATGCATAAACCTGCACCACAAGCGAATTCACAAAATGCCATACGCAGCAAGTCACGGTACATAACATGGTCCACAGCGCACATCACCTAGCCAGTATTCAACACATTCAGCAACAAAAATTCGCTCACGTACCAAATCATCACCACGTCCCAGAAATTGTGCAATCATCACACAGCAGAACAAATCACGCACATGACTCTCACACTCAGTAATCCAGAACGCACATGATCTTTTCAAAACCGATTTCACCACATCACCAATAACAATCCGCAGAATATTCCCTCTCAACCTTTTCCATTTCTACCCTTTAATCCTTCTATAAAAGGAGCCTCCCTCTTTTCTCATTGTCAAGTTCAATAGAACCACAAAAACTCTGCAAAATTTTTCCTCAAACTTCTTCACCCACCCTCTAATCCTCCTTCTACAAACCTACAATAACTCTCTGCAAATCTTCCAACAACAAAAGACCTCCCTTCTTTCATTAACACCTTCAACCAATTTCATACGATATCAAAACACCCACACATAGAATCAATCTTCATAACCCAAAATCCACTTAAATCTTCAAACTAAAGCCATTCAAAACAGAAACACAAACCCAATCTCAGAAGCTGAAACAAACCGAACAAAGAAGAGAGAATGAGATTCGAAACAGAGACGAAAAGAAGGATGGATTAAAAACTGAAATTAAACTACACAAACCTTAAATTGATGAAACCGTTCACGCAAGACTAAGATCCACAAGGTTGAATCCGTTGTCGATTTTTCTTTGATTACTGTTGACGATTGCGAATCGTATTATCATCTTTGTCGTTTTTTGCCGTGTTTTCTTGAGGGGTGATGATGAATCTGGTGATTCTGAACCATTTGTCTTAAAAAGGGGAAAAGAGAAGGTTGTTGGACCCTATTTCTGAGACCTGAACGATAATACCATGCCTCTTTTATAAGTTTTTTTTTTTTTGACAATCGTGAGGTGCTTGGATCGGTTTTGGATCCATCTTTTTTTCACTACCAACCGTGTTCATATTTAGAGTGTGGACTAGGTTTTTTTTGTTTTTTTTGTTTGATACTTTTTTGTGAGATATAATGCCATGTGAGTTTATTGGGTTTTCATAGGCCCATGAATTTGGTTATTAGCTACTACATTCCTATCCATACTCACACACCCTGTTCTCACGCCTCACTCCCTACTATTCTCTTCTAAAATTTCTTTTGGTTTTTACTTCAATTTTTTAAAAAAAAGAAAAAAACTTTGATTTGGTAGGCAATAGGGTTTTATAGATTTTACATTGTTTTAATCTTGTTTTTATTTTTTTATGGGCCAATGATGTCAAAAACATTCTGATATTGGGTGATTTTTTAAAATCGGTACCAAATCTTGATTTATATGAGGCCTACCACCTATTTATTTTGATTTCGATTTATTATTTTATTTCTATTAATTTTGGGTCAATGAAAACCAAATATCAAGGATTTATCTATTTTCGATTTTAAATCTTGATAAAGGTGAGACCTTTATTCTTTTTCTATCATTTTCCGATTTTATTTCATTTCTATGATTTTTCATTATTTTTATTCATTTATGGGTCAATGAAAACCAAATATCAAGGATTTATCGATTTTCGATTTTAAATCTTGATAAAGGTGAGACCTTTATTCTTTTTCTATCATTTTTCAATTTTATTTCATTTCTATTATTTTTCATTATTTTTATTCATTTTTGGGTCAATGAAAACCAAATATCAAGGATTTATCGATTTTCGATTTTAAATCTTGATAAAGGTGAGACCTTTATTCTTTTTCTATCATTTTCCAATTTTATTTCATTTCTATTATTTTTCATTATTTTTATTCATTTTTGGGTCAATGAAAATCAAATACTAAAGATTGTCGATTTTTCGATTTAAAATCTTAGTAAAGATGAGACCTTTCTATATTTTCAACTTAATTTCTATCTCCATTTAATTTCCATTTTCGTATATTCTTTTAGTTGGTCAATGGAAGTCAAGTATTAAAGATTATCGATTTCTCGATTAAATCTTGATTAAGACGAGACCGATTTTATTTCTATTTGGATTTTGTTTTTTTCATTATCTTATGTCTGTTCATTTTTGGTCCATGAAAGTCAAAAATCAAAGATTATCGATTTCTCGATTAAATCGTGATTAAGACGAGACCAATTTTATTTTATGTCAACTTTAATATCTTGTCAATATTATCTTGATTATTACCATTTATATTCTTATCATATTGTCCATATCATATTCATATCATGTTTATCTAACCATTTCATTTGTTCATATTTTAATCAAACACACTAACAATTATCGAAACGCTTAAACACTTAATTTTCGATTAAAACCACCTAACGCACCTATTCAAATCATTTTTCAATTAAATCGCAAAAGAACTGAATTTTTGAGGTCTAGCACTTCTTGGGTTCTTGAGTGACCGCTATTGAGGCGCACGCCTTAGGTGGTGATCACTCGACCTTTCGCTCCTAAAACACTCGTTTTAACTATTTGGACAAAGGAATGCCATTGGAGTCTAACATTCCATGTGGTACTTTCGTTGTTCATCAAACAATATTTCGTAAATCAATCGAATGAAAAAGGTGTCGTTGGGATCTAGCATCCCAATAATGGCCCGATTAATTGGTTGCGAGGCCGACGTCTCGTTTATCGAATAATCGTCATTCTCCCTAAAACATTTAACAAACCAAATCATTTTCAAACCAATCCTCGATTCGTCGTCGAGCCCAATCGTAAGTCGAGCGCCTTTTGCCTCGCCATCAAACGCACACTCGCACATCTCGAGGTTTCGTTACTAGGAGCAGCCCTAGGGACTAGTATCGATCCTCACCTCTTTTCTCAACCGATTCGACCCAATCTTTTTTCAAACGCTTTCTTAATCAACCTACGAAAGGAGGAGATTCTTGGAATCTAGAATTCCTCGGGTTTTCGAATGAATGGCTCTTGAGGCACGCCCCTGGGTTGTTATTCATTCACCCTTTCATCTTAAAACACTTAACCGTTATCAAACATTTTCGCAATCAACTCACGAAAGAACTGAATTCTTGGAGTCTAGCATTCCTTGGATTCTTGAGTGACTGCTCTCGAGGAACGCCCCTTGGGTTGTATTTCATTCAATCTTTCGTCTCCTAAAATTCAAACCCTAACCCTTTTTTGTGGGCGTACCACGAACTACGACTGCTCTGATTCTTTATTCTCGTCCGAGTAAAGATACGTAGGCACAAGATTACGATGATCTTGGCGAGCACACTACCATCTTTTTCCGTCAAACCCTGTAGTCGAACTACGATTGCTCTGATTTCTCATTCTAGTCCGAATAAGCATACGTAGGCCCGAGGTCGCGATGATCTTGCCGAGCACCCTATCCTAAAAACTACCTCATTCCCTTAGTAATCGAAACCTTTTACTTTACCTTTTCGCATATACCGTTGAGAAGAAAACAAACAAGCTTAGATAACGTTCATCACAAATCGAATTAAGAGGTTCCCGTTGAGTACAACGGACGTGAGGGGGTGCGCGTACCTTCCCCTCACGTAACCGACTCCCGAACCCAGAATGTGGTTGCGACGACCACGTTCTTATCTCCCTTAAAGGTTTTCTCGATATTTTCCTTTCCCTCTTTTGGGATAAATAAAGTTCGGTGGCGACTCTGTCGAACCATTTCCGCGCCTTTCGCGCGAGGGTCGTGTCTTCGATTAAGAGATTTTTTCGAGGTGCGACACATAGTCGCTTGAATTGCTGCATCAAAATCTGACACTCTAAACACCAAATCCTCATTAGGTAAAGGAACTAGAGAAACTTCTTGGTTGTCTCTCCCCAGAGAACTTTTATCCAACTCTACAATAGGTTTAGTCATAGATGTGACCACAGAAGGATTAGGATTAGGCTCATCACTTAAATCACAGTTATCAATATTATGGGCATGATTCTACTCCTCCTCCTCTTCCTCCTCGTCTAAGTTGTACTTACTCCACGCACTCACCAATTCCGACGACGAACTTCAGTCATCCATTTCCCTATTTTGAGCCTTTGCCATGATCCGAAGAGGACCATGATAATCCTCAGTCATCTTAATGGAGAAGATTTCCTCATTGATTTGTACCCTAAACGTTTCATTTAACACCAAAATGCAAGAAGTACAAACCATAATCGTTGCAACATCCATGCAATCACCCTTCAATGTGTTATCAATAGCACAAATATAATTCCCTACAGTTTTGGCTATGATTTCAAAGAAATAAAAATTCCAAGCATGGCATTGAATCTCGAAACATCTCAACCACGTGCCTTGTTCCTTATCATTGTCTTCCTTCGTCCATTCTCTAATCTCTGTAAACCACTGTCGCCACCAAGATTCTGCTTCTCGAATGATATCTCTAATCTCACCCTCTTCACTCTTCTCCAGTAGGCATAAGTTGGCTCCCAACGGTGTAACCTTAATCGAAAAATATTCTTCAATCTCAAAACTAGTCTGAATGTTATAAGACATGCCTGGGTTAATCACCACACCCATAAAGCCTTCTCGAATCTCTCCAAATATGTTTCTTCGGATTGAAACTTCAAATGGATGGGCTCACCTCTACCCTTCTGTCCAATATAGAAATTACCTTTCGTAACCTCCGCGAAAGATCTATTCCCACCTTACCTCCTCAAGATCCTTTCCTGTTGAGCTTGTTTCCCTCACCAACCATGTTTCGCACCGTAGTTTTTGCCCCATTAACCCTTCCATGCAAAACTTCCGCCACTCTTTGGAATCTAGGAATGTTAACGTGAATCTTCACATTATCAGTCAATGTATTATCCAACTTAACAACGAGTAACCTACTATCCTCCACACCCACAAATCTTGCAAAACCTAACTGTTTCCATGCTCTATTCCTTTCGGTGGAATCATCACTTCTTTCAGCTCTTCGTAACCACTAAACAATTCATAAATGTCCCTTGCCTTCACTTTATCTAGAATCTCCAAAAAAACAACGAACAAACATTGATAAGCAGAAGCCCAATAGAATTAAATGAAAGCCCAAATGGCTTCAGGACTGTGTTCAGTTTTAGAGGGTGTCTTAAGAAATTCCAAACTTTTAATTTATTTCTTTTATGTTTTCCAAGAGGCCCAGGCCCAATTGTAGCAGAAACCCTACTATTTATACTGCTGTATCTTGTTTGAGAAGGGTAATGAAAACTGATATTAATTTTTAGTCTCTTTTATGTTTGTCTTCCTTAGCTTAGAATTTATTGGTAACTTTAGCAAGCTCTATCATTGGTGCTTTCATTACCTGCTCTCATGGCTCCTCCCAAACCTAATAACCCCTCCGCTAGAGAAATCATTGAAGAGGCTGTTCAGACAACACATATCCACCTAGATAACGCTATGAATCAGACCCAGCAGCAACTAGATGAGTGTTTTGATAAAACAACAGCAGATCTGGAACAGATTCAAACGAGAATGGATAATGAAAAACAAGTTTCTGATTCTAGGTATGAATCTATCATGGGAATCCTAACTAAACTTGCTGCTCAAAAAGAACAACAGCCACCAACTCCTTCACACACCTCAGCGGGTTCCTCAGGTACCACTCATCTTCCTCCACCAATTTCTATAACTACAACCCATAGCAACTCTGGTTTCTCACATCTGACCACACCACACAGTTCCTCTATTTTCACCCATACCACCACCCAACCCATTCACTCAGCTTCACACTCTCACAACCAAACGTCAACCATGACATCTGTCCCTATACGCACAACTCCTTATATCCCTATTCCCAGATTTTTCTCTTCCCAAGCCTTCATAGACCCACCCTTCGTCAATACACCTCCAACATTCACTCAGTCGCAAATGTTTTTCGGCCAACAACCCACTTTTCCCCACAACACACTAAACTCAGCCTTTCCCCCTTTTAGAACCCCCAAATTAGAACTTGCCTTGTTCGATGGCTCAAATCCTTTGGAATGGTTGTTTCAAGCAGGCCAGTTTTTTAATTTTTACCAATTGCCACCTGAAAGTCGTTTAGCTATGATATCATTTTACATGAAGGGTGAAGCATTGTGCTGGTTTAAATGGATGTATCACAGCCAATTACTCACGGACTGGCCTTCATTCATTAAGGCGTTAGAACTAAGATTTGGTCCTTCCACTTATGTTAACCACCAGGCAAAATTATTTAAACTCAAACAAGAAGGTTCAGTGGTGGAGTATCAATCCAAATTTGAAAAATTGGGAACAAAGGTGTTGGGACTACCACCCGACGCTATTCTGAACTGTTTTATTTCAGGATTAAAACCTGAAATTCAAAATGAAATTGCAATTTTAAAACCAGTTTCCATATCTCAGGCCATTGGACTTGCCAAATTAATTGAATCCAAACTGCTTGACGCTAAACACAAGTTTCAGAGAAATTACTCCAATACTTCCAACCCTTCCACCCGCCCAACTTCTACCTCCAACTCAAATCAACCTTCAAACAATCCGCAAAACCACTCTGCCCCTAAAGCTACCCCACTTACAACCCCCAAATTACCAATTTGTCGGCTATCTAATTCCCAGCTACAGGAACGCCGTGCCCAAGGTCTCTGTTTTAACTGTGATGAAAAATTTATACCTGGCCATAAATGTGCCACCACCAGATTTCTCCTATTACTTGCTGAGGATGAAACCCTCACGGATTCCCAAATTGAAATAGCTCATTCTGAACCAGAGGAGGAAGAAGTTACTGACACCTATTTCCAACTGTCCCCACAAGCTTTAACAGGCCAGTTTTCTCCTCAAACACTTAAATTTCAAGGTTCCATTAATGGACTTCCAGTTATGGTTCTAGTCGATACAGGGAGTACTCACAATATACTGCAACCTAGAATTGCCCATCACCTCAACTTACCCACTAAATCCATCCCACAATTTTCTGTCATGGTTGGTAACGGATCCCATCTTCAATCTGAAGGGATTTGCCATAATGTACAATTAACCCTCCAACAAACAACTTTCCCAACCCCATTCTACTTATTACCAATTGAAGGTGCAGACGTAGTGCTTGGAATGGCCTGGCTGCGAACTCTAGGTCTCATTCATGCTGATTTCTCAATTCCTTCAATCACCTTCCATCATAAAAACAACCCTATCACCCTAACTGGAGACCCTAAAGCCTTGCCCCCCTTACTACTTTTCATCAGCTAAAACACCTAATCCACACTAATTCAATTGCTTCTTTTCACCTCCTGACCTTTCAACCTTCTGATCATAATGAGACTTTTTCTCCATCATCATCTAGCCCTAAAACTCCACAACCAAGAACTCTTGACCCTAACGTTGCAAACCTCTTACAGCGTTATCCTACAGTTTTTTAGGGTCAGCCGGGTCTTCCCCCAACACGACACTTCGATCATCGAATTCCCCTTCTTCCGAACACCCAACCTGTCAATGTTAAACCGTACCGCTACCCCCATTCTAAAAAAGAAGCCATGACCACATCCATGATATGTTAAAGGACGACATTATTGTCCCAAGTACCAGTCCTTTTTCTTCTCCTGTTCTCTTAGTGAAAAAAAAAGATGGCATTTGGCGTTTTTGCGTTGACTACAGAGCCCTCAACGCGGTAACTGTCAAAGATAGATTTCCTATACCGACCATCGACGAACTACTGGACGAACTGGGTAATGCAAAAGTTTTTACAAAGATAGATCTTCGCTCGGGTTACCACCAAATTCGAGTTTCACCGGAAGACACTCATAAAACAGCATTTCGAACATTTGATGGACATTATGAGTTTCTAGTAATGTCGTTCGGCCTTACTAATGCTCCGTCTACTTTTCAAGCCGCTATGAACGAGCTGCTACGCCCCTATTTGAGGCGGTTCGTTTTAGTTTTTTTTTTATGACATCTTGATTTACAGTTCTTCCTTAAGTGATCATTTGGTTCATTTAGATATCATTTTTAATTTGTTGAAGTCCAATTCTTTTATTGCCAAATTTTCTAAGTGTGTTTTTGCAGTTGAAAAAGTGAATTACTTAGGTCATATAATTTCTGAAGGAGGTGTCTCTGCTGATCCTGATAAAGTCCGGGCAATATTGGATTGGCCTGTACCACGTTCACTCACGGCATTATGGGATTTCTCGGCCTCACTGGTTTTTATAGGCGCTTTGTGCGCAACTACGTCACTCTCGCCGCTCCACTCACCGATTTGCTTCGTTCCACTAAATTCTCTTGGAGTACACAGACAGATATCGCCTTTACACAGTTAAAATCCAAAATGATCGACATGTCAGTCCTGGCTTTGCCAGATTTTACACAAACATTCATTATCGAAACCGATGCATCGGGTGTAGCTATTGGCGTTGTGCTCTCACAGAAGGGCCACCCTATCGCTTTCTTCAGCAAGAAACTATGTCCCCCGCATGGAAGCTTCATCCGTCTACGTCCGTGAAATGTTTGCTGTAACAGAGGCAGTTAAAAAGTGGCGTCAGTATCTTATTGGACAAGAGTTTCACATCTATACAAATCAAAAGAGTCTTAGAAATATGTTGCTTCAGAAGATCCAAACCCCAGAGCAACAAAAATGGGCTTTCAAATTACAAGGATTCAATTTCGAAATTTTTTACAAACCTGGTCGTTCAAATGTTGTCGCAGATGCTCTCAGCAGAAAGTTTCCAACAGATGCCTCCTTGCTTCTAGCCGTGTCGTCCTCCATTCCTGACCTGGTTTCCCACCTCCGTCACTTTTATGCCATAGATCTCCAAGGGCGATCCCTAGTGCAACAAACAGAATCAAATGAACAAAGTTCTTACAAGTTTGCAACACAACAAGTACTAGACTCAGAAAAAAAAAGGGTTTGTTACAGCCGTTACCTATCCCTCAGCAAGTTTGGGAAGACCTTTCCATGGACTTCATCACCCATCTCCCAAATTCCTTTGGACACACAGTTATTTGGATCATTTGCAACCGACTCACTAAGTACGTCCACTTCTTTGCACTACCCGCCCGATTCACTGCTTCAGATCTCGCAGCCCGATTTTCTGTCGAAATTTGTCGCCTTCATGGAATCCTAAGATCCATCGTTTCTGATAGAGATCCCCTGTTCTTAAGCACTTTCTGGAGAGCCCTGTTCAAAGTACAAGGGACCACACTTAAGTATAGTACAGCGTACCATCCAAAAACGGACGGGTAAACAGAGGTAGTCAATCGGAGTTTAGAAACATACCTTCGGTGTTTTGCGAGCGACCAACCAAATAAATGGTTCAAGTTCTTGCACTTAGCTTAACTATGGTATAACACTTCATACCACTCGGTTATCCGCATGTCTCCTTTCGCAGCTTTATATGGTCGTCCTCCTCCAACTTTCCCTGACTATAGTGACGGTTGCACCATGGTTGAGCCTTTAAACTCCTCACTGCTACAATGACAAAAGATTCTTGATCAGCTCAAAGAAAACTTAAACAAATCAAGAATCCAGATGAAAACTCAAGCAAACAAAAAAAGAAGAGACTTTACCTTTGCCGTTGGTGACTTGGTCCTCCTCTGTTTGCATCCGTATCGCCAACAAATAGTCGTCTCGAGATCTTCTCAGAAGCTTGCAAAATGGTTTTTTGGACCCTTCAAAATCATACACCGTGTGGGTGAGGTTGCTTATGAGTTTGATCTTCCTTCATCGTAAAAAATACACCCCGTTCTTCATATTTCAATGTTGCGGCCCTACTTTGGTGAAGCAGTGCGAGACACACCAACAATTCCTTTGCATGTCTCAGACATGTTCTTAAAACCAGAAGCAAACGTTTTGAAAGAAAAAGTTTTGAAGAAATAAGAAGGCGTTGTGAAAGAACAAGTGGGAGAAACTTCCAAAGTTAAACGTGTGGTGAATGTTGGAAATGTTGTGAAACTGATGGAAACTGAAGACTCAAGTTCCACTTTGAAGGAAAAAAATATAGTGATATCCAACACTTCAGGTTTAAGTACACCAGCGGTCCTTCATGATAATCCTATTCTCCAATCCACACCGCCCTCTATCTTATCTCCTTATCCAACGGCTTCGAGCTCTCCACCTGTGCCACCCATTTTCCCTCCCACACGCTCTCCAACAACCAGCTGGTCCCCATTTAACTCCAAACGGTCAAATAAATTTCCCCAAGAACCAACCCACGTGCCTAGCCCCTCTCCTTACCCACTTTTCTCTGCACCTACTCACCTCGAGCCAATAAAATATTCCTCCACTCCAGAAAATTCAAATTCAGTCACCCTTCCTTCTCCCAAGCGGACAAATTCACATGATGGACCACACGGATTCACCCCAATTCGCAGCCCATTTTCCCATTCTCACTTGGACCTTGAGGACAAGGTCCCTCTTGGGGCAGGAAGTATTGATAAGCAGAAGCCCAATAGAATTAAACGAAAGCCCAAATGGCTTCAGGACTGTGTTCAGTTTTAGAGGGTGTCTTAAGAAATTCCAAACTTTTAATTTATTTCTTTTATGTTTTCCAAGAGGCCCAGACCCAATTGTAGCAGAAACCCTACTATTTATACTGTTGTATCTTGTTTGAGAAGGGTAATGAAAACTGATATTAATTTTTAGTCTCTTTTATGTTTGTCTTCCTTAGCTTAGAATTTATTGGTAACTTTAGCAAGATCTATCAAACATCCTCAGCATCATCGTTGAAAAGCTTTCTTCCTACTGGAAACCCATCCCACCTCAGTTTACCTGAATTAGAATTTTTTTCTATTAACAACTTTCTTCCACTCCATTAATAAACGTATCCTGTTTCCAAGTTATAGAGAGGGGGGAGTTTCTCTCTCTAACATTTTCTTAAACTCTATCTTGAAAATTTTTTAAAAATTTTCAAGATGAATTCTATTATTTAATGATATTTTTTTAATGCAAATATCAAATTGATCATTATAGTTCTTTTAAATTAGACATATTGGTTCCTATATATTTAAAACTTTTATACAATAGTGTTAATTTATTTATTTTCAATTTTATAAATTGGCCTTTGCATTTTTCCATATTTTGGAATTGGCCTATCAACATTTTGTCGTTTAAAATTTAACAATTTTTCAAAATTCTCATTTTGAATTTTTAAAAAGTTAAATTTTCTTAAAATTTACAATTATTTCATCGAAACATATTCATAGAGTTTTATAAAAGATGAATTATAGATCTCTTGTTGCTTATGTATTATCATAGGAGAAAAATTTGCATAGCAACGAACTTAAATCTTTATTGTTACAAACAACTAATAAAAAAGAGAGAAAATATTAAATTTATTTAAAATTTAATTTATTTTTAAATTAAATTCATGGATGGTTGTGATTATAAAGAAGAGAATATTATATTTTTATTTTTTTTAATTAATTAAAAAAATATGATTAGTTATTTTTAAAATAATTTTTTCTACTTAAGTTTTGGCAATTATCATAGTACTTTAACAAGTGATATCATATAGCTTTTGATTATGATTGACGGGACATATAGAGTGTAGTTATAATTTATTGTAAAGTCGTAAGGTGAAGTGTGTTTTTGTTTGGTGTAACGACAATGCAAGTATAGGATGTAAAAGTATCACATTTAAAAAAAAAATTGTTAAAATCAAGAGTGAATAGTTGATTTTACATTGATTATAAATCAGTGAAATATTAGATATGTTAAAAAATGTAGCTAACTCTATGATATATCCAATTATTTTGAGATTTTAGGTAGAGATGTGATCCTTGCTATAAGAATCTAAAAGTCATCAAAAAGTTGGAAGATATGGTATCTCATTCGAATTAAAAATAAAATATAATTCAATTCTCTTTAAAAATGATTTTGTAAAAAAACAATTTAAAATGTTTGCTTGCTTTTGTTAAGACTAGTATTAATATTCAATTAGATGATAGTTGACCTGCATTAAGAAACCCTGTGATTAAACAAGTATATAATGGAAGCAACCAAAAATTAGTCTTGTGCTTATATTTTAAAATGCATCACATCACTATCATCCTAATGAACATAAAATGCAACAAAAAATATCTCACATTAAATATAATTTCTACTAAAGAAGCTTTAGGGAACCATGAGACCGTGGTTGATTTCCGACTAGGTAGATATATCTATGCACCGACCCAAACAAGAATGAACCAATTAGATTAGTCATAATTGGGTTCATAATTTAAAATCAAATAATAAAAAATGTATTTATTGAGGTAGATTAACACGATGTTTCCCTCTAATGCTTGTTTATTCATAATTTAGTTTTCATGTTGGATTTCTCCTTTCTTGTCATCACACTTTGGCAGGCAATAACTGCTAATGGGTTTTTCTTTATTAATTTAATCACCATTTATGTGCATTGTTTTAATTGGTTAAACTAAGATTTTTTTTAATCTCAAAAACATAACAATAAAAAGCAACAAAAAATAAGAAAATTGTAACACAATTAGTTACAATTGTGCACATGTTAAACACTTAAATTGGATGAAACACATCATATAACTTAATTACATCTCACAACACTCTAACACAATAATATAAGAGAATAAAGAAAGTCAGATACAAGTTTAAAATATTTTTTACTGGTGCATCTTGTAATAAAAATCTTGAATCTTTGATATAGTCTTGGACTCTCTCTTCCTTTACAAAGCTAAGCAATGTGAGATTTTTTTCAACATATATATTTTCAACCAACCACAACATCTCCGCCTTCATTAAAAACAATATATAAGTTTTCACTGTCTTTTCCGACAATCATACTCCGCCATAAAGATTATAGTCACTTAAAGCTACATCACTCCAATAATTTTCACATTGTCTTCACCGACAATCATAGTTCAAAAACTATCATACTCATCTATGAAGAATATATTTCTCTTGAAGCTAAATCACTCCAAGAATTTCATTTTGTTATCACCGACAATCATATACTCTATCATGAATAATATATTTCACTTGGAGTTAAACCACTCTAAAAATTTCACATGTCGAAAACCAGGTTGAAAACTTATGGAGCAACTTCCATGTTGGCATGAAACTCTTCAACCATCGACATAATATCACAGTACACCTTTCATCAATGTCAATCAATGCTCATTTACTAACACTACCTAAAACACCTTGTGTAACTCGGATTGTATAAACATATCTTTGACATGAATTTTCAATATGTCAAAAACAATTCTACCATTAATTTTCCCTAGCCAAAACTACAGAGCAGAACTTGTGACTGCAGCTCAACAAGTCTTTCACAACATCACCCTTCTTTTTTGATATGTAAGATCAGACAAAGCTGCAATCGTAGAGCATACTAAGAACTCTTATACCTGGATCAAACCAAAAGCTCTAATACCAATTGTTGAAAAACAATCGGAATAGATAAAATAAAAGACACAATTACAACACAAAAACATAACGTGGAAACTCCAATACCAGCGAAAAAACTATGATCGTTGTCAAATGACAACCAGAGAATTTTTTCCCTCAACCATCCTCTAAGCCCCCAGTACAATCACACCCCCAAAATAAAAATTTAGTTACATCTCACAATACTCTAACACAAAAGTATAAGAGAACAAAGAAAGTCAAATACGAGTTTAAAGTGCTTTTGACGGGTCCATCTTGTAATGAAAAACTTGAATCCTTTATATAGCCTTGGATTCCCTTTTTTTTTTACAAAACTAAGCGATGTAGGACCTATTCAGCATGTAGATTTTCAAATAACCCCGACGACACCAACATATTGGATCAATGGGTCTACAAGTTCAAAATTCAAACTCAATATGTGAATCAAACTTATGTGGATTTTCGCAAGTTGAAATAGATATAGTCGTAAATGAACGAGTTTGAGTCATTAATGGATTGGATCGATTTGAATGGGTGAATTTGCGAGTTAACTCACACCATAAACACCCCTTAAATAAAAGAACACCACTTGTACAATGCACCAGTAATAAGTTTCCATGTAGAAATCATAAAACTTGATAAGAAAGGTTTACCCAAATTGACAATATTTTTAGGGAACTCTTCAATACACCCTGAAATTTTGTTCATATGAAAAGATGTCAAACACAATGTTATAACAATGTGTATAACAAGATTAGTATATAAAAAACGATAAGAAAAATGACACAAGGAATTTTTAACTCAGTTCGGTGCAAAGTCACCTACGTCTGGAGGACACTAACCAAAGAAATGAAATTCACCCTTAATAGTCAAAAGTAAAAATTGGTCTTAGTTGAAACCTCCACGCTTAATACCTCTTTTCCTACTTCCCATGAATTTCTATTCAGGACCCCCCCCCCCCCCCTGAATATGAGACCTTTCTCACTTTCTCTCAAACATTTTCCCAAGTGTTTAGACAGTTTACAAATGCTTAAGATTTATTTAATGACTTACAACTCGAAATTACTCTATTACTAAACATATGAATGTGACTTATGAATTGAGTATTACAACACAAGATAATGCAACTAACAACAAAGAACCAACCAACTAAAGTACGCCTTGCTTTTGTTCACAATGGAGAGCTTCTCCTTAAATAACAACAAGGTCCAGAACCAAAGCCTATTAGGTTTTGCATCTTTAAGGTGCGGCTGAATCATTCCCACAATCGCGAGAAAAGAATATTCATTAAGATAATTTCCAATCTTTGATTTGCTAAATCTTCATTATATCCGATTTGTTCTTTTTAAATCTTGATGAATGATCTTTTGGGAAATTTTCCATATTACAAAAACCGCATAAAATAATTAAACAAGATTATACAAATATATAAATCCTCAAAAGAAGCGAGATTCACTCGGTGCAAACTAGCTTCTGGGCTAGGAAGAATGTCTCACAATCTGTGAAACATCTTACTTCACATGTTGCTTCCTGGTTTAAGCTCATATAGACAGAATGTGTCACACAACATCGTCAAATCTTGCTCCACATGTTGCCTATTAAATTAACACAAATCATATGTAACAACACACCCCATGAATTACTCACACGACCTGGAAAAATTCCAAAAATAACCCTCAATTTCGAATTCTAAAATTCGGGAGCACTTAATTCATAATAAGCCATCTATAAAGTACACTAAAGTTGGACATGAAAAAATTCTGGACTTTAAAATTAGTAAGTAAATTACGAAGATTGAACTCTGGGTGCGCCTAATACTTATACCCAACCTCAGGACCACACAATTTAAAACTATTACGAATTCCAAAGTCTGGATTTCTTATGAAGGTTGGAATCCAGGCGCTTCTGTTTAAGTAAACTCAAACCTTTTTCTCTCCCTTTCCATTTTCATTTCAATGAAAGAGAAAAAAAAAGAAACGAATAGCATGTCCTCATTTGTGTTTACAATGCTTGTCACATCATTTTTCAAGCATTCTCATAGCTTATATCTGTTTCAATGAAGCTTATCATGTCTTTACTCCACTGCATTGCATGTATCTGAAGTCTTACTCCATTTCATAGATAGGTTGCTCATTCATTTTCCTTTTTTGATTTCACATTCATACATTACCTAAATAGTTTATATGTATGATGTTTTAGGCTTAAATGCAATAAATACGTTTCCCTTTGCAGGGAGAAATCTTGACCCTTGCAACATGTAGCTGGAAAGACTTTGTTTGATGGTGAGGGATCATCTTACCAGGTTCATGTGTCTCCAGCATCGTCTTTCTAGATTCATATGTCCCATGCTGCCCCAGAAGCCCCTTCTTCCCTAGAAGCCCTTGCTGCCCCATATCCCCTAAAGGGCTTCCCATGAGGCCCCTCAGACCTTTCATTACTTCTTTTGTATCCAGACCATGTTTCTAGGCACATCTGGAAAGGAGAGGTAGCATAAATATTTTAATTACTCTTTTAAACATTTATGTTATAATATTTGAGTTGTCTAATGATGTATTTATTTTTTGCAGTGTCGTAATACGTTAAAATGTATCAGCCACGGTAGGAAGTTTGAAAAGATGGCGCAACTTGATGAGCCATGATTTTAGGATATCATGCAACTAACTGGGTTGCACGATTTATGCAGGACTAAATATGGTTATATTAATCACGACTTATTATCTGCTTTTGTGAAGAGGTGGCATGCAAAGATGTCATATTTCATCTTCTTATAAATGAGATGTCCATCACATTTTATGATATGCCATGCATCCTACATCTTTCGATCAAAGGAAGATTATTAAACTACTTCATAACTAGCAGACTTGAGGCACTGGACATGACGGTGATATATTTGGGAGTTGGCCTGGAAAAAACGCAGCTAGAGATAGATGACACTAGAGGATGTCATGCTAGGTTTTTATTTTTTATGGATATGTATAAACACTAACCGATTGCAATTATAGATGCTGACGGTAATTATGTACACTTTTCATGCTACAAAGCAAGTGCGTTGAGGTCACACCTCTTGGTTGTGTTCGTCATGTCCATTTTGTGGACAAAAGTGCGACCTATATCAATGTTATCTACTTTATATATTTCATTTACTTGGAGAGGATTCACGAGTATAACTGAGGGGTTTCTTGTTCGGTGTACCTCTACTCCAAACTAACTGAAGGTAGTTTGTGGAAGACTCATAAGTTGACATAAAACAATTATCTATTTACAGTAAGTTTTTGCACTTTTATTGATATTAATGTCATAATACATGTGTTATAATAATGCTAATATTTCATCTTTTCCATTTACAAACATTGACCCGCCAATATTTTCCATGCCTCGCTTGTTGGGCATATATGGAAGAGTACTCTAAGGCTTTGCCATGTGCGTGCTCGATCATCCCGCTCAAAAGGAATCAGGCGACTAAGCCACTCTGAGTTGTTATTAACCGCATCATGCCAAATGGCATTTTCTTTATGTCTTATAGTGAGCACCATGAGACACGACCCTTGGAGGAGTTAGCTTTCTACTCCGGATGGCTGGAATGTGGGTCTCGACTTATGTACCCATATTTACCTAAGTGACTTTTGTGTTAGTTCAGGTATATGCAGGGTATACCCAAATACCTCACTGATGTTGCTCCTTCCATTTTCCTCAACATGGATTTTGATTAGATTTTTGCAATGTACTATGATCATTTAGTTCCATAGGATATATGTAGTGTGGTATATCCTTGTCCATGGAGTACGGTATACGACTATACCCAATGGTTTCATAGAGTGTCACATTTGTACATGACACCAGATGCATAAGGAGATCCTTTGACGCCAACTCATTAGGAGATCTTAGAGGATGTGCGGGAAAGGGCGGACAATGATGTTGATGTGTTACCAATATATCACCGTATTGGAGCTATTGGGACGGAGGTCATAGCTAGGGTGAGTTTGAGGAATTCATTCCTTAGATGGAAACTATACAAGCCATCTTAGTTTAGGTTTGGCATGTGTTGCAGTAACGGTGACAGTTAATGAACAGGTGCATCAGATATACATAGTAGTTGTCTTTTACTTTGTATATATTTGATGTTTTGTGTTATGGTTTGTTGTGAGATTTATTATGACATTTTGATATTTTGTATTTGACATTTTGAGATTTTGACATTCAGATATACATCGTAATTCTTCTATTTTGATCTTACTATTGAATGATAAATGTTTATGGTTTATGTTGTGATTGATTTATAAGTGGGTTATAATGTTAGTTTATTAAAAAATGTCAAATCTCTTTTAACTTACTCTCAAATTGTGTAAAATTGTATGGAGTTAAGAGATTGGAATTCAGAACTATGATTTTAAGGAAACATAGAAAGTATGCATGCAAGGTTAATTTGAAGATTAGAATCTTGGACAATTTTTGACAAAAATGAAGGGCCTCAATCATAAAGTGATTTTATTGTAGAATGGACGCGTCTAAATTTTGAAATTTAGAATATAGAAAAGACATTTTAAGATTTTCATAGACACTATGATCATTACATGTATGTAATAAAAAAAATTTTAAAAAAGTTGCACAATGGTATTGGGTTGTTAGACACTTGAGAATTTCTCCGTGAGCTTTAAGAATCTAAAACCAATATCATTAAATCTTATTTTCAATAAAAAATGAAAAATTGAATTAATGATCTTTTAATTCAATAAAAGTTTCACTTTGTAGACACAAGACACCATTTATCTTTTTATAAACAACAATAGGGTTCCACGTTTAGTGATTTTTTTGTACAAAACAGTGAGAAATTTGTCATCATATTTTGGCCTTCTTTTAAATTTTAATCAAGGTGAAGAAGTGTTAGTTAGGTCCTTGTGGGGAGGAAAAGAGATTCAGTGGACTTCAAAAAAAGCAATCGGTAGATCAAGTTGTATCTTGTTATGTGGAATTCTGAAATTGTCAAGTCGATCTTCAGTTTTGAGGGGGAGGGTTCCTCGGAATGCATATCGTTTGGAAAGATTACTACATTTATGTAGTAAATGTATACTCTGGTTGCAGCATTGATAAGATGAGGAAACTATGGGTTGATTTAAGAAAATTCAAATCCCCATTGTCGTTTGGACAATGGTGCATTGGGGGAGATTTCAACACCACTAAGAGGCCAGGGGAGAGAAAAGGGAATGGTGTCTTTCTTCACAACACTGAGATGAGCGAGTTTCGCGACTTCATAGAGGAAATGGAATTAATTGATCTTCTGACTATGGGAAATAGGTTTATCTAGTTTAATACCTCAGGGGCGGAAATGAATAAATTAGACAAATTTCTTATCTCTGAAGGTCTAATTGGAGAATTGGAAACTCAAAGATCAATTCATCGGGAGAAGAGAAATTTTGGATCATTGCCCAATCTCTCTTAGAGCCAATAACTTTAATTAGGGCCCTAACCCCTTTAAGGTTATGTTTGGATATTTCAATACGAACAGAGTGGAGGGGAATGGAAGAGACTGGAATGGAGTGGAACTGAGTGGGCGATACTCCATTCCATTGTTGGATATTTTAGAATGGAATGTAGTAAAATATGTTATTCCGCCCAAATCTGATGGAACAACAATGAGGGTAAGTAATGGAATTGGATGAAATGCATTCCATCACGTTCCGCTCCATTTCATCATCTTTTTTCCAACCTAAACGGTGGAATATAATATTATTCCATTCCATTCCGCTCCATTCAGTCACATCCCGTCAATCCAAACATATCCTAAGTTATACTCTGTGTGGGTTTTCCATCCATAATTCATTCAATGTGTGGAAGAAACTTGGAAATATATTTTTGTTGTTGGTAAGAAAATGTTTGTTTTCAAAGAAAAGTTAAAGGTGTTAAAATGCAAGCTAAAATTATGGAATAGTGAGATATTTTGTAAAATTTATGTAGATGTGGAGGATTTCTTCAATGAAATCAATAGGTTGGATAAACTATTGGTATAGGATAATACCGAGGTGAGTAAGGATTTAGATGTAGTTAGAGGGGAAGCCAACAAGCAATTGTGGCAGAAACTTCGGTTTAGGGAATCCATGTTGAAGCAAAAATCTTGTTGCAATTGAATTCGTGAGGGGGATAAAAACTCCAGATTCTTTTACTCTCTATTCAAATCCCATTTAAGGCGTAATGGCATTAATGCTTTGAAACATGGTGACGCTATTATTGAAGACGTGGAGGGCATTAATAACGTTGCAGCTAATCACTTCAAATATAGATTCTTAACCTCATCTCAATAGGTCTAACACTGCTACAAATAATATATTTTATGACAAAGCTTTCACCTCACCCAACCAAAAACCGAGGTAAAATGCCAAAGCGCGTCATATTTTTTATTTTATTTTTAAACAAAAATCACATATTCTCTCGGTTTCTAAATATAACCAAATGGAAAAATAATTTAGAACATGATTCAAATCTCAGCAACAACAGTTTATGTTTTTATTTCGTTAAAAATGGTGTCTTTCTTTTTATTGTATTTTTTATTTTTAAATTAATAATCTATACCTTCGGTTATATTTAATGACTGAGGGATTATATTATCATATTTTACTATAAAAGCACTCTTTAATCAGATTTTATCTTAAACCTAACTTATATTTAGCTGCTCCAAAATCGTACAAATCATTCTTTGGGATGGATTGCAAGACAAAAAAAATCTTCAATATTCTTCAATTTTGAACAAAATATTTTTTCTGCCTGTAAAATCTATCTCACATAATGATGTTTATGTTATTGTTGTATTTTTGAAATAACCTTCTTACGTTGTCAATCAAAGAAAACATTGAGAAAATTATTGCTTTCCTCGATTGACAACATTGAGAAATTTATTGTTTTCCTCGGTTGACAACATTGAGAAATTTATTCTTAAACACAATCATCCATTTCTCTTTCATGTTCTCTTTCATGTGAAAGCATTTTCCATGAAAATGTTTGATCAAGATATTGAAATCTCTCTGGGATGGATTGCAAGTATAGAAAAAAATTCTCTTAGTTGGAACAGATAACTTATCAAAATTTTGAAAAGATATGTTGTTCTCTAAGAATCCATTGTCAAAATCTTGATTTGTTGAAAAAAAATTTCTTAGTTGGAACAATTTATTTTAATATTTAGTGTAAACAATGTAAATATATAAAAAAAAACTTTTTCCCCTCGTTTTTAACAAAAACTGAGAGGTATGTGGCACTTGGGGTGGAACATATCTTATTGTATTTTTTTATTTAAAACGAAACACATTTTATCTCAATTTTAAGTAATAACCGAGGTAAAATATAAGTGTGATGATTTGGTTTCTTCACTGTCCTTAAACAAATATTTGTCATCCATTTGATGAGTATCAACGCTCAAGACACTGTCATTAGTGATCCTCGTGAAACCTAAAACCCTCATTATAAAAACATTTTGAATATTAATAATTGATAATGAAATATTTGACATGAAAACTTTGAAACTTAAAAAGACGTTTATTTTGTTTGGGAAAGTTCGCAAGGATGGATTGCAAGAGCAGAAAATTATTTGGGTTCAATGTTTGTGTTCTTAAATAATTATATAACTAAATATTTATTTTGTTTATCTAACCTTTTTTTTGTTTTATATCAGACATTTGATCTTCCACAAGATCAATGAAATGAGAATCTCTAACATTTGCTCTTCTCCAAGATATCCAGCATTTCTTCTTCACCGACAGCGATGAAGATGAATCAAATTCAACATTTTTACTTTAACATTCTGTGTAAACAATGTAATATTTTGTGTAAACAATGTAGTTTGTAAACAAATTAATTTATTAATATTATGTGTAAACAATGTAATGAGTATTTAAAAAAAGAATATATATTTCCCCTCTGTTTTGTTATTAGACTGAGAGGTATATGGTGCTAGTTTGAAAAATATAAAAAAGTTATTGAGGGGGATCAAACCCATGAACACTTCAATTAACCACTCGGTTATTCTTAAATCGAGGGGTAAAGTGGCATCTTTTCATGATGCACTTCATTACCTCGCCTCATTAGCCAAGGTTAAATCAACTCCGCGTCCGAGGTTACATGTGTTTTTTGTAGTAGTGCAAATTAGACGGAGTCTCTTTCCAGCAGCTCTCTGATTCGAAAAGTATTGAGCTTGATAAACCATTATCCATGCTAGACCTAAAGGAAATAATATGGATGTTAACAGGGGATAGAATCTTGGGGCTCAATGGATTCACCATGGAGTTTTACAAATTATGTTGGGATGTAATTAAGTAAGACTTATTTGAATGTGTTTTTTTTTTGCAGGGTCATATTCCAAAGAAAATAGCATTCTTTTTCCCTATGTTGTTTCCTAAAAGCCACAATCCGCAAGAAATTAGTGATTACCAGCCTATTTTCCTCATCTCAAGCGTCTACAAAACCATTTCCAAATTATTAGCAACAAGGTTGAAACGTGTAGTAGGGAAGCTTATTTCTAAATCACAATCAGTTTTCATCTTAGGTAGGAGCATGCTTGAAACTATTTTTGTTGTCAATGAATTCGTGGATTTTGTCAAGCGGGATAAGAAAGCATTGTTCATTTTCAAAGTCTATTTCAAAGAGGTGTTTGACTCGGTATCTTAGGAGTACCTTTTCTTTGTCATGAAACATTGAAACTTCGGGAAAAGGTGGATAAATTGGATGCAAGCTTGTGTGAGTTCTAATTCCATTTCGATCAGGGTGAATGGGAGTCCATTAAAGGAATTTCAAGCCAAAAGAGGTTTACGTCAGGGCGGTCCTCTTTCGCCTTTCCTCTACCTTATTAGTTCGGTGGGTCTTGTCGGTCTAATGTGTAATGTTGTTTCGTTGGATTGTTTTCAATCGCTCACACTTTTGAACGATCTCAGCTTCAACCTACTTCATTTCACATACGTGTCGCGATGAAAATTGGATACCATAGTTATTGTTTAACTAGGATCGCATCTTAATGTCACCACCGGTCTTTGATTTTATCCAAAGGAAGGGAGAAAAACCGAATTCCCACAATGCAATGCAAATGCACTAAGATTCTAAGTTCGGGGGTTGGTTATACCTAGGGAAGGTGTTAGCATCCTAGATATCTGTAGTACTCTACAGGAACCTCTTGATTCATTTTATGTTATTTGTTATCTGTCTTGCTAAGGGTTTAAGGGTATGTAATTACAATCTTATTCCTAAGTGTGCTCGACAAGATATCGTATCTTGTGCCTACATATCCTGTCAGGAGAGAATCAGAGCACTTGTAGTTCTTCATTAAAGATACTAAATGTTTAAAGGTTTAGGAAAAGAAGATGAGTCATCATCTTAAGAAAGACCACCACAGTTTTGAAAATGTTTGTATTTTGTGGGGTATGGGATTGTATGTCCCTTTCTTTGGGATGATTAACATCTAATTTTCTTGTGTGGAGAATTTGGTAGGCTAAAGTTTGATTAAAGAAATCAAAGTTTGTGGGGGACTAACCTAGGAAATCTATCCTAAGTTGTCTAATTGTCTTATCTTAAGGTGACGATTATGAATGCAAATGATATGCCCCATGCACAATAACATGGTTATCATGCATGGGATTTTCCTTTGGATATTAATGCGATTTAAATTATGTTGTTTAGGCAAGGGCGCTAGCAAGGTGATGCTAGACTTGTGTCTGGTGACCGAAAGGTTGAATGCGATGCCCAAAGGCAATCGACTTACATGGGTAGAAAATGGGCTCGTCATTGGATCGAGAATTTTTGCTTTTGAAATGGTTTTGACAAATGGTAACAAGCATTCATCAAATACGATAGTAAACATAGTAAGATATGATAACAGACATGGACAAGATGAATAAACATGCAAACGTACACTCAGGCGCGCGACGAGGGCTTAACGAGTTTTGATTTTTGTTAGAGGTGATTACTTAATTTGAAAAAGAGTTAAAGATTTTAATTATTTTGAGTTTAAAGTTATGTTAAAGGAGTTTATTAAAGTTTCTTAACAAAGAAGATTTTTAATTATTTTAAAAGGTTCTATTTATTCCTTTAGTTTTAAACAAAATCTTAGCAACTAGAAAAAGATGTTAATATTTGAATGAATGAAAGATTTAATTTTTTTGTTTTAGTGAGGAACAAGTTTTAATAGCAAGGGAGATTATATTTGAGATGATTTTTTTAATTAGAATTTAATAAAAAGGTTTTAAATGTTATAAAAAATTTTGTTTAATTTAAAAAAGTGTTAGTGAACTCTTAATATAAAACTTGAAAAAAGGTTTTAATTTATATTTTAAACAAAAGTATTTTTTACTAAAAGTATTTTTTTTTTTAAAACAAAAGATTTTAATTATAAAAGGGTTATTATTTTCTTTAGGTTAGAGTTAATAAAACAGAGGAATCGTATACCACGCTGGGAGGGAGGGTCCATCATAGACCCTCAAATCCTGATCGCTGATCATGGTGCACTGAGAACTAACGCACAAGCTCTGAGGGTGCACGATGGTATGGTGGGTGCGCATGCAGGCGATAACGCGCCTCAAACAAAAAAAGGAAATGGAGAAAGAACTCTCCCATTTCTCAGTTTCCACTCTCGCTCGCCTTTCTCCTCTCAACTTCCAATTAGGGTTTGAGAACCCTCGACGCCAATGCTCTCCGTCCCTCTTCTCACTAGATTGAGCTAATATCAAAACAAGAAACAAAGAAACCCCACCCCAGCAAACCCTACCCAATCCATTAATTTGACGAGTTACAAGAGAAATCAGCAAGAAAAGTAAAGGGGAAGGGACGCCGGCGAGGACGATGGAGAACCGCGACCGCTACCTCAAGATCTTTTGTTCCAAGGTGAGCCTTTTTTTCCTTCGTGTGTATATGTGTGTTGTTTTTGGTCTACTGATGTGTGGTTCTTTTGCTCGTAGATGTCGTTGTTAGCCTCCTTCTCCGCTTGTATACATGCGCGATTTCCGTTCGCGTATCTGTTGCAGCAGAAACCTCAAATGGAGATGCAAACCAAAACCAACCTTGAGAGGTATCGAAGAGAAATTAGGGTTTTTGGGCTATTTTTTTTTTCTTTGATTTTTAACCCTTGATTGGTATTAGGTTGGAAGCTTGTTGATTTTGAGGGTTTGTACATGCAGGTTGGGGAAAAGGCTCTTGGCGATCAATTGAAAGTGGGTGGTGTGGATTGAAGTTTTGTCTAAGAGAGTGAAGGAGGAGAAAAGGAGGCTATGGTCAACACATCATCCTCGCCTGAAAGATAAGTTAATCCTGGAACTTATTCTCCCCTTTTTCTTTTAACTTTGAGTGTGTATGGTTTGATGAATTCTGTTTATGGCATGAGTATGGATGGACTTGGTATTTTCTGATGAGGGGTTTTGGTATAATAATATGATGGAATGATGTACTGAAGCAATGAAATAGGGTGTTGATACATTGGACTGATGTATATGGATTGATGTTTAATGAATGGATTTTTTGGTGTTTTGACTGATGAATTGTTTATGTAGTATGAAGGATTGGGTTGAGTAGGATTTGAATTTTGATATGTGTGTGGAATTTGAGTTTTTATGATTTTCTGGTTTAATGTTTTGAAATGAAACTCTGGTTTGGATGTATGTTGATCTTGGTTATGATTTGATCTTGAAAGGGTGCAATGGTTTGGTTCCTTGATGTTTAGTGTTTTGTCTGGTATGAAAAGGTTTAATGATAATGACTGGTGTAAGGTTTCGATGAATGGATTCTGTGGGTTTTTTGGTGTTCTTGGTTATGGGGTTATGTAATGATCTTGGTGAAAATGGCCCTGTTTCTCCTGTGAGTCCCCCCCTCTTTTCTTGTGGTGATTTGTGATTTATAGGCTATGTCAATGGATGCTTTGAATGCTGTCTTGGACCTAAAAGAACAACTGAATACATGCTGATTTTGTTTTTTAAAAAAAAACGTGTCACGACACTTCCCTTGATTCCTTCCCTTTTGTTTCTGACACGTCTGACATACTTTGGAAAGTAGATTATGATATCTGATTTTACTTTGAGGACTGTTTTGGCAAATCTGGAACGTGCTTGAAACTTGTCTGGATATTGATGATTATTGATGATGTTTGGAAGGAAAATAGAAACATGTCTTTCTGTCTTGGATTCTTGATAATGATGATTTTGTATGTGGGCTGCAGGTACCAAGATAGAAGCAAGAACCAACAAGGATCTTTTTGGTGATCTTCAGGCGTTTTGCAACCTTTTGAAGCATGCTGGTCCACTTGCAGTAGGATACTTTTGAGGAATTTAGGCACATGACCCTCTTGTAGTGCTTTCATATTATAGCTCTCTTGCGTATTGTTTAAGAAAACGTGATCTAGGTATTGGACTTGGCTATTTGGGAATGTGCGCTGAGACAGATTTGTTGGCCATGGATCCATCACGTTTTTCATTATCACAACTTGCTCTTGTAATGAAAAGTTTGGGTTCAAAGTACTTGGTAATGCTGCATTGCCTTGTTTATTTTGAATTTGAATTATTGTACTGATGGATTTTTGTAATATAAAAATGAAAACTTAGGCACAAAGTTGGATTGTAAATGGTGAATATTTTGTATTGAAACTGCTTTGGATTTGATTTGTAAGGGATCAAAGAACATGGTATCCTCGTGCACCTTGAGTTTTCCTTAAGTAATCCTTATGAACTTTCTTTCAAACTTATCATGAATCACCTTTTGATGAACAAAACATGTATCTTAAGAATTTTTGTTCCATCTTGAACAAGCTTTGAACGATATAATCACTTGGATTAATATCTCGAATTAAACTTTTATTCCTCAATCCACGTTGGCTCGTAAGCATCAATGAACTCTCACAATGTACTCGCAATCTTTAGTAATTTATCCTTAAGTCCTTGATTTTGTGATCTTGAAAAAAAAAACTTGATGATGAGTAACGCTTGAAGTGTATAAGGAACTAGTGTTCTGTGGGAGGAAACTGAGGAGTTTTAGGGAATAAGAAGATTTGTGGCGGCTTAGGGACCAAAGGGATGAGGACGCGATCGGACAGGAGTCCAACACATCTTGCAAAGACCAAAGAAACCTCCACAAACACGCACACGACACAACAGCCTTCAAGTCTTTGAGCCTTCTACAGCAACACCTGTACTTGCAAATGAAACGAACAAAACATAGTCTAGGTAAAGTGGTTAGTTATGCACGAATGATTGACCTAATATGCTAAAGAAACGAAGCGGGGATCTTAGGGTCAAAAATTGGGGTGCGACAGATGCCCCTGTTTAAGTTTCTTCTATCCAGAGATATGGAGATTGAAATCTTCATCTCGACGAGATAGGAGATACTTAAATACAAACATGCGCAGATTTTTGGCCCTAAGATACCGCTAAATGCACATGATACGGGATGATATGACATGATATGCAAGACGGAGAAAAAAAAGAAACCCGACAAGGGACGACTCAGCGAGGTACGACTCCAACGGGGAAAACTCTAATTCCACCGGGGAAAAGGTCACCAATTGACAATCACGTGATAGGATAACTTACTACCACCAACTGGTAGTTTAAACCAAAATATCCGGTTGAAATAAAAGGGCGTGCATTACCTACTATCACACACGATAGCCTAAGCGAGGTAAGCACAAAAGGAAAGATAGCCTACTACCACCACGGTAGCCTAAGCGAGGCGTCTAACCAAAATACCATATATTACCTACTATCAAAAATATGATAGCCTGAGCAAAGGTAATAACCAAATAAGCTTCCAGCGATCAAAATAATGATTCAGCTCCTCCTTTGAATATCCCATTTCAAAAGAGTCAAAACTGGGGAACCCGCTGCCGAGTGTTGCACCCCAAAATTTGCTCTCCTTACTTTATTACTAACTGGCTTATGTTGCATTGCATTTTGCATTATCATGTGGGCATATCATTGGTTCTTAGCATGGGGTCAAGTTGCCTGAGGCAGTGCTTCAGAGGGTCAAGCAAGAGTCCTGGTATTGTCCAAGAGAGCTCAGGTGGATCATCCTCTCCTAACCAGTGCATGAATTAGGGTTTTGAAATTCTTGGGTTTATTGCTCCAATGGGCAGGCTCCTTGGGTTTTTATCATCACCAAATGACATATCTTATCTGTGTTGGAGAGGATACACGTCATATTCAGAGGAATTTGGATTTGGAGACTGTGTTATTTCCTCCTAGACTGAGGGTACCACAACTAGGGTTTGCTATAAAGTCAGTTTATTTCTGATTTTTTGGGCAAGACTTGGTTCCATGGTACTCCTTGGGTCCCTAAGTACCTAGGGATGGGAGGTTGCCCATCAGCTTGGTTCAGGAGAAGTTCAATTAGCCAATGGATTGAAAATCAGTTGAATTTGGGGAAAAGTCAACAGTGGAAGGAGAAAAGTCAACTGTGAAATTTTGAGGTTCTCTTCAGGGATTTTAAGGTCTCACACCCTCATATGGTCTCCAGGGGTCAAGTTTCATACATATTTGTCAGAAATCAGGAGTTGGTGCAAAGTTTCCAAATTTGGACAGTGACCTATAATGAAAAGTTTCCATTTTTGGCAAGTTTCTACACTTCATTCAACTAAACTTTACACTATCAAGAAAGCTTCAAATGAATTTTTCTTCAACATGAAAGTTGAAGATCTTTTTCTCCTCTTTCCAACAAGTACTAGTGAGTCCCCATATCATTTGTGAAGCTCCAGTTATGATCAAAAGAAGGCAAAGTGGTTTTTAGGGTTTCTCATAATGCCATTTTCACAATTTTGGGCATAGTGACCTATAATCAATTCCATTGCTTCATGCCACATGCCAGTATTAAAAGACATGCCTTGAAGATTATTTTTGACCCAAGAATGAAGAAACTCCATGGATTATTATTCACTTTTTTTTTCCATTATTCAAATTTCCCAAAATGTCTAAAACTCATAAACCATTTGCTCTCAAGGCCCAAGTCAAATGTGGTGTGATTAGCAACTCAAATACAAGAGATCCATCATGAATTCAAGGGCATGGGAAGAATGATTTTTCACTTATTCAACATAATGCAAAATTCCAAAATAATTCAAAAATCATTAAACATGGAATTACCCAGGCCCAATTCGTATTCAACTGAAAACCCTAGCTTATTTAAACCTAAAGATGCACTGGTTAGGGTTCATGCACGTGAAATTGGAGGAGTTCTCAAGAAAACCCTAAAAGAGGATTTCTCACCAAAACTCACGATCCACAAGGAGATTCTTCAAACTTCTTCCACAAAGCTTCTCTTGGTAGTCCATAGAGTGCAAATCAACTACTATTCATAGCTAAAAGCAAGTGTACAACGGGAACCGTCTCAGGTTGGTAGGATTTTCGAGGATCCTAAAACTCTAATTTTTTACGTGAATATTGTTGTGTCGTTGTCACTGATCATGCTGGTATGGTTGGCTTGGTGATTGGATGTGTATATTGCTTGTAATGTTGATTTGAAATTTTTCGCCCTAACACTAATCCTTTCGATTTGCATTATGTGTTATTTATTTGTGATTTTGGACGAGGGATTTGGAATCCTCGTGGAATTCCGGTTCGAACGGTATGCGGTTTGGGGTTTTCTGGGCATTTGGTAGGTTGCAGGTGGTGGTGGCAGGCGGCCAGAGCCCTAGCTCCGGCGACCTGGGGAAGCTCCGGCGAAGGGACAAGCTCAACAAGGAAGACGACTTCTTGGCCGTCCGATCCACGCATCCGACGATCCTCATCGTGTCATGTGTTTTTATTTTTGTTTTTTTTTTCTGAATTTTAATTACTGATTCCATGTTATTCACCCATCGTTATTAGCATGCACGTCCAATTATGATTTTCCTTTTGTTTTACTTTGGTTTAAGTTGACTGATCAGGGAACGCACGATGCATCATGCGGCCGGTAGACTGCCAGCGAATAAAAATGGGCACATGCCATGCGCGTGGCCGGTCCATGCTAGGCCATTTTCATTTTTTTGTTTTTTCTTCTGACGAGCTATATGTTTGGGCTTGCTTCCTACAACCCACCCCTGAGCCCAATCAACATTTCCAGCGCATCTTTTTCACTCTCTGCACCCCCAGGTTTTTTATTTTATTTTTGGCTGATGGATTTATGTTTGGGCTTGCTAATCACACACCCTCCTTTCAGCCCACGCTCATTTCCAACGTGAACCGTCTGCTATATGCACCCCATGCACATTTCATTTTTTATTTCATTTTATTTTATTTATTACATTTTCATTTCTAATTATTAAAAATACCTAATTGCATTTAAAAAATCCTAAAAAATTCATACATCATTTTTATTATCCTATAAAATTTTTACAAATTTTATTTTTTATTTTTATTTTATTTTTATCATTTAAATTAATTGTTTAATTCAAGTCCTTTTTACATTACACATCTCATGCATACTTAAGTTTCTTTATTTTAATTCTCTTCATCTACAAAACATTTTTGACCCGTTCCTTTTGCATTTATTCATTGACATATTAAATTGCATAAAAATATTTTTATTTCATTTTTAAATATTTTTCATGTTGCATTTAGGTCCCTTCTCTTTGGCACATTGGACCCTATCCCTTACTTGAGCTTTGTATGATTAGTTGAATGGCTAACATTTTGGATTTTTGCAGGGACTTTTTATATGTTGTTTCCCTCTGGTCGAGGAACCTTAATGATTAATTTGGGAATTTTAGGAATCATTTTTCTAATTATTGGAGTTATTTTCACTTGAGATTTTCTTGCAGACGCATCTTTGACCTTATATGATTATCTGTTTGAAAAGGCATTTGTGCCAATTGCTTTGGGGCTGTTCTTTGTTTATTTGATTCATGTTTGGATTATTCTCATTATTGTCTGCCATTGCTTGATTGTCATCCACCTCATTTCTCTTATTCACGTCTGTTTCTCACTAACCTTTTATGCAGGATCAAGGTAAGTTCCTTAAGGGTATGGATAAGTATCCATGGTCACCCTTACCCTTTTCTCTCTTTTCATTTCTCTAGGGTTTAGGTTGAACCTCACTAACCGTAGGTCACCCATGCATGATAACTTTAGGATTCATAGTCCCCCTTAGAGTTACCCTTGTGTCTTCTCTCTTCTCATCTTAAATTTCTTTAAAACACTTAATAATAATAAGGTGTATTGCGCACGAGCCTTAAGTATGGGGAATGAGAAATGAGGGGCTTCCTCTCATGTTTCTAGAGTGCTTAGCGAGCGTCCTGTCTTGGGACGATGCGTTAAGTATTCGCCCCTGTGCCCTAGACTTTGGTGCAATGCAGCTTAGGAACTAACTTAAGCCACTTCTGTCCTAAAAAACACAAACCAACCTCAAACTTTTTTGTCCTTCGGGACCTTCAACTTAAAGGATATTTTCAAAAAGGGCACGTTACCTTCCGTCTGAGTCGCAAACAGGCATCGACCCTAACTGCCGGACGCGAACTTAACGTCGCTCATAAAAAACACAAAAAGAACTTGGTCCGAACTACGTTGACTCTGAATTCCCCGTTGCACAAAGGGGGTATGTAGGCCTAGGACGTCGACGTCCTACCGAGTCGGTCTTTGTCTTTCCTTCCCCGTCTTAGTACAGCCCTAGATGATAGTATAACTCACCCTTAGAATAGACAACAAGCGTGGATCCCATCGAGTACGATGGACGCGTGGGGTGCTAGCACCTTCCCCTCGCGTAACCGACTCCCGAACCCAGGTTATGGTTGCGATGACCATTCCTTTCCCCCTTCCTAAGGTTTATGCGGTGTTCCCTTTCCCTCTCTTGGGATAAATTTACACGGCTGGCGACTCTGTTTTTCCGCGCCACTCTCGCGTTTGTACCTGGATGAAAATCCTGGGAGCGACACCGAGGTCTTCTGGAGATCTACTGCCGAGAATAACTAGGAAAATAAAATACTGATAGTCGAGTAATATGTTTAAAGGATAATAAACCTCCCCTCGTCTCAGTCTATAAGCCACAGACTGGTCTCAGTTTCTTCCTTGGGATATGATATCTACTACCGATTTACTGGGTAGTCCTCGAGGAAAATATCACCTACTACCGATTTACTGGGTAGTCCACAAAAGGTAATTTTGCTACCGATTTACTGGGTAGTCCTCAGAGAAAATATTGTCTGCTACCGATTTACTGGGTAGTCAGCAAAGAAGACATCATCTGCTACCGATTTGCTGGGTAGTCAGCAAAGAAGACATCACGTGCTACCGATTTACTGGGTAGACAACGAAAGGTAATTCTGCTACCGATTTACTAGGTAGGAAAGTATCACTGGCTACCAATTTACTGGGTAGTTCGTGAAGGGAGATCGTCTGCTACCGATTTACTGGGTAGTCTACGATGAAAATATTACCTGCTGGGGATAGACAAACTGCCTTGAGGTGACTACCATTTATCGGAGAAATCTTGATAACCAACCTGCTCAAATAAAGAGCACTTACTTGTTGTAGAAATCTTGATAACCAAACTGCTCAAATAAAGAGCGCTTACTTGTTGTCTGGGTGTAAATCCCTTAAAATGTTGTAATAATACTGCTGGTGGAATAATTTTGTCTTCCATACAGATCTTTGAGTAAACTCTTCTTGGGGAGACAAAGTGCAAAATAAATGCACGCTTAATATAGATTCAACGGCCCAAAGATATCCAAAATTGTGATTGTCAGGGACCCAAAGTTCAATTCAGGAAATAACTGGAAAGAAACGGTCAAACAAGGACCCATCCAGTGAGGAATGAACTCAACTGGGGTTTTATCTTTATCCAAATATGGAAAAGAGAACTAAAGCAACCACCTCCCACGAGGATCGGACTTAGCGAGGAATTAGAAAGTATGTGCTTTTTCTGCCTAGGGCTGACGACTCTACTTGGAGGGAGCAGACAAACCCGATCACTTGGGGATAACCACAACCAAAGTGACAGAACAAAACAAACAACACAAAACGCAAGATGCAAAAATGCCACATGCCATGAATCTAAATGCAATGATGCTATGCTATGCTTATGCTCATGCTGCCAAAACAACAAGAAGCAAACGAGAGACGAAAACAAACACCTCGATACGAATACTCGGCCAATCTTGGCAATATAGGAGCATCACTGGGGCTGAACGGAAAGCCATCCCTGGAGCCAAATCCTGTTTCACAGCTTCTCTGGGGAAAGAGGGCACTCCACTTGGGATGAACATTGTGGCTTTACTCGGGATTGTCAAGAGGAGTCTGATTACTCTCATCGGGGAAGCCTGGATCAATATAGTAGTCGAAAATGTCGAACATAAAATTCCGAGGGGATGAAATAAATATCCACCTTCACTGGGGGAGATTACGATAGTGAGAAAAATCCAATGATGAGTGAAATAAACACTTGCTTCGCTGGGGAAGGTCGAAACCGAAGAAGCTCACTGAGGATTCGTAGGTTGCTGGCTGGAGAAACCTTGCATCAAACGTGCCATAACTTCTAGTAGATATTTACCGAGGATTAGTCGTGACTTCCTGAGGTGAAGATTTACTGGGGAGTTGTCACATCACTTAGGATAGAAACCCTTTGAGGTATACAGTCACGAGACTGATGTAACTTTGCATTGATGACCTGCATGGTATTCGCCATTTTGAATAACAATCGTTGTGGATGAGAAGCAATCTTCACTTCTCAAATGCCCCAGATCCTATGGTTTAAGAGAATATCCCAAGAGGATTTTACAGAAAACTTGGTATCCAATTGTTCCAATGTTTTCGAACTCTTGGAGAGATTTGCCAAATCTCGACATAACTGGCTCGGATTAACTGTGTTCTGTACAACCAAATCTTCGAACATGGAAAGATTTACCAAATCACAGCGTAAATGCCCCAGATTGATGGGGTTTTGGGTCTTCAAGATTGCCCCTGATTGACGGTACCCTGAGACTTCAAACTTGCCCCTTGGGGTGAGACAGTGAAGGAAATTGCTGGGAGGCAACCTGCCCCTGCTCAGAAAAAGTCTTTAGGCAACATGCCCCTATGTATGATCATCCTTTTGAAATAATCAGCCATTTACTCATCAGAGTCACAGGTTTCAAAGGATTAAGTTCATCGTTGATGCTCGTATGCTAGCTTCTGTGATGTCAAGCAATGTTAGCAAGCAGAAAAATGTTAATTCTGAAACTGCTAATGCAACATACGTTTGTCTTGAAAGTTTATTTAAAATATTTGTGGTTGAATTACCGATTTTATAATGCCAACACGAATTTGAGCATAGCTCATAGGAGTCAGGAAACAATATCTCAATGAGTATGCTTTCGAAATAAACCTTGCTTCACTTAGGACTTTTAAGGGTTGTATCATGGACGGGTTCACGGTTTAAGAAACAAAGGATATAAGGCTCAAAGTTTGTTTGTGCCCACTCGATCTTCATGATATTTTACTCTATTTTTTTTTTAAATTACCCTGCCCTAGGTTAAGAATGAGAGGTTTTTGATTTGGAAGAAGAAAACTCCTACTTCAAAGGCTCAAAAAGGTTAACGAGGGTCTATCTCCCTTATACCTCCGGTGTTTAGGATTTTTGAAACAATGCCTTATATCACTAGCAGAGTTTTATTCAAAAGCATACAACAAGAGATATTTCGTTTGATTTCGTCATCCTCCATTCAGTTCTCTGCCAAGGCAAGAGATTGGGCAGCATTGGCATTATAAAATAGCTTTTAAAAATGGAAATCTTCAAAACAAACATTGTTCATTGCATTAATCATTCAAAATAACAAGTTTTTACATGCAAATAACAAATGCATTAACAAGCAAGGAGCGTTACACGCGAAAAAAATAGTAAATTAACTAAACTTTGAGGAGATTGTCTCAGTCCGAGCTTATGATTTTCACATTAGGTCCAGAGTTTTCAAAAGACAAAACACCACGTCGCATTAGCTTTTGTACTTTATGTTTCAAGGGAAAACAGTCTTCGATGTCGTGACCGGGCACACCTTGATGGAAAGCACAACGAGCCTCAGGTTTATACCACCACGGGAGATCTTTCGGGATGGCTGGCGGAGCTCGTGTCTGCACCATATTCCTTTGTATCAAAAATGGATAAAATTTCGCATAGGTCATCGGAATCGGATCGAACTGTCTCTGAACACGGTTTTGATTATTGAACGATAGACGAGCTTGTGGTTGATGAGCAGTAGTGTTGGTGAAAGGAGACATAGCGGTGATATGTTGAGGTCGTTGATACCTTCTTCTTTTTGGTCGTCCTTGATGCACAACATTTACTTCTTGTTCCTTCTTTTTCCCGAGGTTACTTCCATATTTCTTGGCATTGTTGGAAACACTTCCTTCTCTAACCAATCTTCCTTCACGGACCCCTTCTTCCAGACGCATTCCCATGTTTACCATCTCGGTAAAGTCGCTAGGGGCGCTTGCTACCATTCTCTCATAGAAAAATGGGCTCAGTGTTTTCAGAAAAATTCTGGTCATCTCTTTCTCCTCCAGAGGTGGAGTAACTTGAGTGGCAAGTTCACGCCAGCGCTGGGCGTACTCCTTAAAACTTTCTCTTTCTTTTTGGGCCATAGCTCTCAACTGGTCTCTATCTGGTGCCATGTCGACATTATATTTGTACTGCTTGATAAAAAGTTCACAGAGATCATTAAAGTTGCGGAACTTTGAACTATCTAACCCCATGTACCACTTAAGGGCTGCACCAGTCAAACTATCCTGGAAGAAGTGTATCAATAGGGGATCGTCATCTTTATGAGCCGACATTTTTCGGGCAAACATAACTATGTGACTGTATGGGCAAGAGTTCCCTTTATACTTCTCCAAATCAGGGAGTTTGAATTTTGGAGGAATCTTGACATTGGGAACCAAGCATAGCTCAGAGGCACTTTTTCCGAACAACTCTTTCCCACGAAGGGCCTTGATTTCTTTCTTCATTTTGAGAAACTGGTCCTGGAAATCATCCATTCGCTCTTCCATTCCAACACTCTCACTAGGAGTAGCATGGGACACATGTTCTTTTAGCTGGAAAGGAGCAACGTTGACCACGGGTGGTGGCGCAGTCATCACAGCAGTCGTGGCAATAACTTGAGAAAACGGTGGGCGGTATCTGACTGGAATAAAGCTAGGAGGCATGCCCCATGGATACCCAGGAGGCATAGAATGTTGAACTTTACTTGTAGTGGGAACCACTGGGGTCGGTGCAGATATCATTATAGTTCCTTGCTCTGGCACATTATGTGATGACTGATTCTGAGCGGCCATCAATGTTTCCATCACCCCATTGATCTTCTCCATATTTCCTTTCAGTGTTGAAACCTCTTCCCAAAGTGCTCTGTTTTCCTGCTCGAGATGATCCATTCTTAAGACCGGCTCGAGTATTGTATCGATGATTCAGCTTGTCTTTCTCTCAACAACAACTCTGGTAAAAGAAGCACGGATAAGGACTCGGGACACAAAGGAATGCGGATGCAAATGCTAATGATGCGTATGATGCAACATGATGCAACACACACTTCAAGGAACTCAAAAGTGTAATTAAATATCGTAATTGGAAACTTTTTCATTGAAATTTTAAAGCCTTTGTTACAAACGGTACACCCTCAGGGCTTTTAGTACAATAAACAACAGAATACAACAAAGAGGAACTAGGGCTTCAATCCGTTGGATGATGCTCCCTTTCCTTTACTGAGTTCTTCCATCAACTTGTCAATCCTTTCCTGCAATATGTACTTGTCCAGTGTCAGCTTCTCTACTTCTGCTTTCAGCCTTGAAATTTCATCTGGTTCCACTACAGGAGGCTTGGGCCGAGGGTACGGCATTTTCAGAGCGAGGGCCCGCTTGCGTGACCACTTCAAGCAAGATTCTGTAACTGTGCAATCAGGGTTTATTATTGCAGTCATTCCTTGTCTGTTGATTTGACGCCAGGCAAATAGAATCTGAATCTTTAGCTGGAGGTCTTCTCCCTCATAGAGAAAAATTCTTTTCAGGTTCTCCGAGTCGGGTATCTCATTCATTGGATGTCCAACCTGGCGACGGGCGAGAACAGGGTTGTAACTGGTGCACCCTTTCGTGCCAAGAAGAGGCACATTGGAAAAATCTCTGCAACTGTGAATCATGGGAATTCCTCTGTATATCGGATCATTCCAAACGATGTTCGAGTGAGTGAGAGCCATGAGTTTAACGGGCCATTCAGAGCCATCCTTCACATCCCAAAAGGCCGCGGACTTTGGTAGGTGCGAAATAAACCACCTATAGAGGATAGCAGTGCAGCACACAATCTGACCTTCTCCTTTCAGAACCTTTGAATGAATCGAGTGGTATGCATCGACCAACAGTGTTGGTACAGGGTTCTTGAGCATGAAGATCCTGATAGCATGAACGTCAACGAAATTCTCAACATTCGGAAACAAAAATAAACCATAAACCAGTAACGCGAAAAGGTTCTCGAAAGCCCTAGCTTTTCCGTTGTCGGCGAACTCCCAAGCTTTCTCGAATAAGAATTGAGCAGGAAAACCGTCGATTCCTCCTCTGAACATCATGTGGGTCTGGATCTCCAACAGCTTGATGCGAGACACTCTCGCGATGTCTTCCTGACTGGGTCTTCCTTCTCCACCGTAGAACGGGGGTGAATCTTTGACAGGGATTCCCAATAGAGCATAATACTCTTCTAAGGTGGGCATCAACTGGAAATCTTGAAAGATGAAGCAGTGGTAGATTACATGGTAGAGTTGAACCAGCGTTTCCAATAAACCATCAGCTACTTGCACCTGCAATAAAGAGAGAATACTCCCGTGCTTCGTGCCGAAGGCCTCTGGATCCCTTATCCGACCTCCTAGTTCCCTTAATTGTTCCACATTAAAGGCCCTGAAGGTGTATGGCGTCGTTCCTTTCTTTCCATAGTCCATTTCACGATATCTAAAAACAAACTTTTGAGTTCTTTGAAGGAAATGAAAATGAGAATGCAAATGCGGATGAGATGCGAAAGTTCGTGGAATTTGAGTATTTATAGTCGTCATAGAATACCAAAAGACACGATTTTGTTAATCATACAAAGTTTGTTACAAATGAAAGAAACGGGAACTGAAAATTCATAATGAGAACATTACAACCGTTGATATTCTCACAAGAGTTTTTAACGATAATTAAATAAAGGCTAATAAAAGGCCTAAGGAGATTCCCCCAATAATCTCAGCTTGTATTTCTTAACTTCCTCTTCCATTCGGGACTTCTCGAGAACCAGCTCATCTATTATCGACTCCCACGAAGTAGACTCAGGGTTTGAGGAACTTGGGTCTTCTTGTAACTTCCTCTTTTTGCAGGAGAGAACTTCCTCACTTTTTGCCTTCAGTCGTCTTTGAAGCGCTTCCTTCTCTTCCACAATCACCTCATACTTATCCTTCCAAGCATTCCCTATTTGCTGAGATTTCCTTAAGGAGATCTCTAATTCCTCTGCTTTAGATGCAAAGATGAAGACAGGCTCTTCATTCAGGACCATAGGCTCTTGGCGATCATAAGGCATCCTCAACTCAATAGCCCTTCTTCTTACCCATTGTAGATAGGGGTCCATGGAGACATAGTTATGCTTCCCCACAGCATTCCTATCTTTCTTGTGTTTGTCCCTCCAGGCTTCTAAAATCCTTCCCCTCAATTCTTCCTGCTTTTCATAATCCTTGGAGGAAAATCCTTCTGTATGAATACCAAGAGGCTTTACCTTCAAAGAGTACCCGAACTGTCTGCGAGCTAAGACCGGATTGTAACTGGTTATTCCTTGTATGCCAAGAAGAGGCACATTCCCGAACTTTCCACAGCTATCAATGATCACGACATCCTCGTACCTGTGAGGGTTATACCAATCAATGTCAGAATGAGTGAGGGCCATGATTTTCTTAGACCACCATCCCTTTTTAAGGTCCCAGAAATGTTAGCTTTGGGCAAGTGCGAAGTAAACCACTTGTACAATAAGGGCACACAGCAGGTGATCTGTCCTCCTTTGGCATGCTTCGAATGTATGGCGTGATAAGCTTCAGCTAACAAAGTAGGGACAGGATTCCTCTTTATGAATATCTTGATAGCATTGAGGTCCACATAGTCCTTGAGATTGGGAAACAGAAAAGTACCATAAATCATTAAAGCATATATAGCCTTAAAGGCAGCCATGTCGGAACGACTGGCATAATGATAAGCTTTCTCCATCAGAAACTTCATAGGCAAAACAGAAATCCCTCCTTTGGTAGTCATATTCTTCCGGATATCTACTAACTCCAAATGCGTTGCCTTAGCAATCTCCTGTTCCTTAGGGTCCTTACCAAAAATGGGAAAAGGAGACTTATCCAAAATAGATGCACCAGTCAAAAAAGCATATTCCTCAAGAGTAGGTACCAGTTAGTAATCAGGGAATGTGAAGCAATGATATATCGGATCATAAAATTGAAGTAGGGTGGAGAGAAGTCCTTGATCAACATGTACCTTCATCAGAATCAATAGCTTCCCATATCTATCCTTGAACCCTTCTGGATCAACCAACAAAGTCTCCAATCTCCTTAGGTCACTTGTGTCAAAACTCTTGTAAGTATACTTCACGGTGTTCCTTCTTTCATTGTCCATGGTACCCTATGACGTAAATAAAAGACTCAGACTCCACGAACTTGTATGAAAATGATGTTTATGTATGTATGTATGCACAAACACACAAACAAAAGGGCACACAAACAAGCAACCAAAGGGTCCTAGGTTCAAAGGAGCATGAGTGGGGTCAAGGTCTACCCTTCCCATAAGGTGGTGTGGTTTCAAAATGTACCTGCCGAACGGGTTCTAAAAGTTCCCAGAGTCTACGACCCATCTTTAGAGTATTATTGACTTCCCAAATTACTTGGTTAGTCAACAATATTCTCAAGAGAATCTCGTCTGAGTGTAGTATTGCGTGACAACTATTTGGAAATAGACTCCCGCATAGTCACTGCACTACATCCTAAAAGGCCAAGTTGGGTTAAAGGTGCTACGGTCCTCAGTCTTAAGGGTTTTTGGTCGAAGTTAATACTGTTTTCACGAATGAACTCGTTCAAACAATATTAAGTTCAAAAGAACCTAAACTGAGCGATGATTTTCTCAATTCAACTTTTCAGGAATCGACTCCGTCAAAGTACCCTTGACCATATCATCTCCTATAATTATACTCATGTCCGGGTCTAGGACTCCTCACCACTCAAGAATCCCTTCAAACAGCAAAGCAAATATATAACAGATAGCATTAACAAATCAAGTTAGGGGGAACCCTCTTATGAAGTGTTCTCTTTTTCCCCAGCAGAGTCGCCATTTCTGTCGCGGTGAAAATTGGATACCATAGTTATTGGTTAACTAGGATCGCATCTTAATGTCACCACCAGTCTTTGATTTTATCCAAATGAAGGGAGAAAAACTGAATTCCCACAATGCAATGCAAATGCACTAAGATTCTATGTTCGGGGGTTGGTTATACCTAGGGAAGGTGTTAGCATCCTAGATATCTGTAGTACTCTACAGGAACCTCTTAATTCATTTTATGTTATTTGTTATCTGTCTTGCTAAGGGTTTAAGGGTATGTAATTACAATCTTATTCCTAAGTGTGCTCGACAAGATATCGTATCTTGTGCCTACATATCCTGTCAGGAGAGAATCAGAGCACTTGTAGTTCTTCATTAAAGATACTAAATGTTTAAAGGTTTAGGAAAAGAAGATGAGTCATCATCTTAAGAAAGACCACCACAGTGTTGAAAATGTTTGTATTTTGTGGGGTATGGGATTATATGTCCCTTTCTTTGGGATGATTAACATCTAATTTTCTTGCATGGAGAATTTGGTAGGCTAAAGTTTGATTAAAGAAATCAAAGTTTGTGGGGGACTAACCTAGGAAATCTATCCTAAGTTGTCTAATTGTCTTATCTTAAGGTGACGATTATGAATGCAAATGATATGCACCATGCACAATAACATAGTTATCATGCATGGGATTTTCCTTTGGATATTAATACGATTTAAATTATGTTGTTTAGGCAAGGGCACTAGCAAGGTGATGCTAGACTTGTGTCTGGTGACCGAAAGGTTGAATGCGATGCCCAAAGGCAATCGACTTACATGGGTAGAAAATAGGCTCGTCATTGGATCGAGAATTTTTTATTTTGAAATGGTTTTGACAAATGGTAACAAGCATTCATCAAATACGATAGTAAACATAGTAAGATATGATAACAGACATAGACAAGATGAATAAACATGCAAACGTACACTCAGGCGCGCGCCGAGGGCTTAACGAGTTTTGATTTTTGTTAGAGGTGATTACTTAATTTGAAAAAGAGTTAAAGATTTTAATTATTTTGAGTTTAAAGTTATGTTAAAGGAGTTTATTAAAGTTTCTTAACAAAGAAGATTTTTAATTATTTTAAAAGGTTCTATTTATTCCTTTAGTTTTAAACAAAATCTTAGCAACTAGAAAAAGATGTTAATATTTGAATGAATGAAAGATTTAATTTTTTTGTTTTAGTGAGGAACAAGTTTTAATAGCAAGGGAGATTATATTTGAGATGATTTTTTTAATTAGAATTTAATAAAAAGGTTTTAAATGTTATAAAAAATTTTGTTTAATTTAAAAAAGTGTTAGTGAACTCTTAATATAAAACTTGAAAAAAGGTTTTAATTTATATTTTAAACAAAAGTATTTTTTACTAAAAGTATTTTTTAAAAAAAAAACAAAAGATTTTAATTATAAAAGGGTTATTATTTTTTTTAGGTTAGAGTTAATAAAACGGAGGAATCGTATACCACGCTGGGAGGGAGGGTCCATCATAAACCCTCAAATCCTGATCGCTGATCATGGTGCACTGAGAACTAACGCACAAGCTCTGAGGGTGCACGATGGTATGGTGGGTGCGCATGCAGGCGATAACGCGCCTCAAACAAAAAAAGGAAATGGAGAAAGAACTCTCCCATTTCTCAGTTTCCACTCTCTCTCGCCTTTCTCCTCTCAACTTCCAATTAGGGTTTGAGAACCCTCGACGCCAATGCTCTCCGTCCCTCTTCTCCCTAGATTGAGCTAATATCAAAACAAGAAACAAAGAAACCCCACCCCAGCAAACCCTACCCAATCCATTAATTTGACGAGTTACAAGAGAAATCAGCAAGAAAAGTAAAGGGGAAGGGACGCCGGCGAGGACGATGGAGAACCGCGACCGCTACCTCAAGATATTTTGTTCCAAGGTGAGCCTTTTTTCCTTCGTGTGTGTATGTGTGTTGTTGTTGGTCTACTGATGTGTGGTTCTTTTGCTCGTAGATGTCGTTTTTAGCCTCCTTCTCCGCTTGTGTGCATGCGCGATTTTCGTTCGCGTATCGGTTGCAGCAGAAACCTCAAATGGAGATGCAAACCAAAACCAAACTTGAGAGGTATCGAAGAGAAATTAGGGTTTTTGCGCTATTTTCTTTTTTCTTTGATTTTTAACCCTTGATTGGTATTAGGTTGGAAGCTTGTTGATTTTGAGGGTTTGTACATGCAGGTTGGGGAAAAGGCTCTTGGCGATCAATTGAAAGTGGGTGGTGTGGATTGAAGTTTTGTCTAAGAGAGTGAAGGAGGAGCAAAGGAGGCTATGGTCAACACATCATCCTCGCCTGAAAGATAAGTTAATCCTGGAACTTATTCTCCCCTTTTCCTTTTAACTTTGAATGTGTATGGTTTGATGAATTCTGTTTATGGCATGAGTATGGATGGACTTGGTATTTTCTGATGAGGGGTTTTGGTATAATAATATGATGGAATGATGTACTGAAGTAATGAACTAGGGTGTTGATACATTGGACTGATGTATATGGATTGATGTTTAATGAATGGATTTTTTGGTGTTTTGACTGATGAATTGTTTCTGTAGTATGAAGGACTGGGTTGAGTAGGATTTGAATTTTGATATGTGTGTGGAATTTGAGTTTTTATGATTTTCTGGTTTAATGTTTTGAAATGAAACTGTGGTTTGGATGTATGTTGATCTTGGTTATGATTTGATCTTGAAAGGGTGCAATGGTTTGGTTCCTTGATGTTTAGTGATTTGTCTGGTATAAAAAGGTTTAATGATAATGACTGGTGTAAGGTTTCGATGAATGGATTCTGTGGGTTTTTTGGTGTTCTTGGTTATGGGGTTATGTAATGATCTTGGTGAAAATGGCCCTGTTTCTCCTGTGAGTCCCCCCTCTTTTCTTGTGGTGATTTGTGATTTATAGGCTATGTCAATGGATGCTTTGAATGTTGTCTTGGACCTAAAAGAACAACTGAATCCATAATGATTTTGTTTTAAAAAAAAACGTGTCACGACACTTCCCTTGATTCCTTCCCTTTTGTTTCTGACACGTCTGACATACTTTAGAAAATAGATTATGATATCTGATTTTACTTTGAGGACTGTTTTGGCAAATCTGGAACGTGCTTGAAACTTGTCTGGATATTGATGATTATTGATGATGTTTGGAAGGAAAATAGAAACGTGTCTTTCTGTCTTGGATTCTTGATAATGATGATTTTGTATGTGGGCTGCAGGTACCAAGATAGAAGCAAGAACCAACAAGGATCTTTTTGGTGATCTTCAGACCTTTTGCAGCCTTTTGAAGCATGCTGGTCCACTTGCAATAGGATGCTTTTGAGGAATTTAGGCACATGACCCTCTTGTAGTGCTTTCATATTATAGCTCTCTTGCGTATTGTTTAAGAAAACGTGATCTAGGTATTGGACTTGGCTATTTGGGAATGTGCGCTGAGACAGATTTGTTGGCCATGGATCCATCACGTTTTTCATTATCACAACTTGCTCTTGTAATGAAAAGTTTGGGTTCAAAGTACTTGGTAATGCTGCATTGCCTTGTTTATTTTGAATTTGAATTATTGTACTGATGGATTTTTGTAATATAAAAATGAAAACTTAGGGACAAAGTTGGATTGTAAATGGTGAATATTTTGTATTGAAACTGCGTTGGATTTGATTTGTAAGGGATCAAAGAACATGGTATCCTCGTGCACCTTGAGTTTTCCTTAAGTAATCCTTATGAACTCTCTTTCAAACTTATCATGAATCACCTTTTGATGAACAAAACATGTATCTTAAGAATTTTTGTTCCATCTTGAACAAGCTTTGAACGATATAATCACTTGGACTAATATCTCGAATTAAACTTTTATTCCTCGATCCACGTTGGCTCGTAAGCATCAATGAACTCTCACAACGTACTCGCAATCTTTAGTAATTTATCCTTAAATCCTTGATTTCGTGATCTTGAAAAAAAAAACTTGATGATGAGTAACGCTTGAAGTGTATAAGGAACTAGTGTTCTGTGGGAGGAAACTGAGGAGTTTGAGGGAATAAGAAGATTTGTGGCGGCTTAGGGGCCAAAGGGATGAGGACACGATCGGACAGGAGTCCAACACATCTTGCAAAGACCAAAGAAACCTCCACAAACACGCACACGACACAACAGCCTTCAAGTCTTTGAGCCTTCTACAGCAACACCTGTACTTGCAAATGAAACGAACAAAACATAGTCTAGGTAAAGTGGTTAGTTATGCACGAATGATTGACCTAATATGCTAAAGAAACGAAGCGGGGATCTTAGGGTCAAAAATTGGGGTTCGACAATACGATACAATCTTATTGCAAAAATATTCTTGGGACAACCTTTGGGTGATCAAATTTTTTCTTCGTGGGTTTAAAGTTGTTTTAGGTTTGCGAGTAAAATTCCACAAGATCAAAGTAATTGGACTAAATGTTCATTCTGATTTCATGCAGGATGCGTCTATTTTCTTGTCTTGTTGCATTAGTGATTCCCCATTCACTTTCCTTAGGATTCAAGTTGGCATCAACCCTCATAGGTGTTCTTCTTGGGAGTCGGTGTTGTTTAAAATGGATCCAAACTTTCTTCTTTGCGATGCAGAAATCTGTCTCTTAGTGGTTGGGTAACTCTAATTAACTCAATTCTTAATTCCACCCCCTACTCTACTTCTTGTTTTATAGAGCTCCAAAAAATGTGATTCAAGATATGATTAAAATTCAAATGGGATTTTTGTGGAAAGGCTAAGAAAACAAAAAGAGAAATAATTAGATTGATTGGTCCACCATTTGTAAACCTAAATTTGAGGGTGGGTTTAGAGTGAGGCATTGTGATTTGATCAATATCTCCATGCTTTCCAAATGGGCTTGGGGAATTATCTCTAATGTTGATTCTGTTTTGAGGTTTCTTTTGGATTTCAAATATGGCAACACAAAATTACAAATGCTCGATCCGTCTTGGCCAGTCAACAAGAAAGTCTCCATTTGGTGGAAGGATCTCAAGTTAACTATGAGTGTTTGGGGAACTAAGCTTAACTGGTTTGGCGAGAGCATCTCTTGCAAATTGGGTGACGGTTCCGCTATCAATTTCTGGAAGCATAAGTGGATAGGTTCATCACCATTATATTTTTTAGTTTCGGCTTTGTTTGGTTATTTTAAAAAGTCTATGCTTATGGTGGCGGATGCGGGACACCGGATTAATGAAGAGTGTTCATGATGTCTTGATTTCCATCCATTATGAACCTACAGTAGGCAATATTATTCATAGTGAGTGGGAGGAGCTCAAACTTATCCTCCTTGATGCTAGCTCGGGTCTTGATTCGGAAGACTCTTTTGTTTGGTGGCAAGAATAGTTGCATTTTTTAATTTGAATCCACATATATTGCTTTGTCTTCTGGTTTTTTGTGCATATTTCTTTTGTGATGCAGACAAACTTCAGGTTTTCAAATTAATTTGGACACAGAACGTGCTTTTCAATATTCAAATGTCCGCATGGAGATTAATTTGGAACAGGTGGCAAACTAAATATGAGTTAGCCAAATATGGTTATTTATCGGGCCAAGATAATCTTGCATGCCCCCTTTGCTTAGGGTCATACGAAACTCATCATTATCTCTTCATTACTTGTCTAGTTGCTTCTTTTGTTTGGAACCACATTCTTTCTTGGATTGGTTTGTGCAGGATACCTCCTAGTGTGTCTGTATTGGACCATCTTCTGGCCTTCAATGCTAGCTTGGTTAGAAACTCAAAAAAGAAAAGCGGATTTTGTTTTGGTTAGCGGTATTTTGGTATATTTGGTTAGCCAAAAATGAGACTCTTTTCAACGGTAGGCGTAAACGTGTGGTGAAAATATCCTTTTTAGCCTAGAAGTTATCTTGAGAGTGGTTTTGGGCCAAGTCCATAGGGGTGAATGACTTGTTTATTGTCGAATTAAATGTTTGATTCGGTTCTCCTATAGATTGTGTAATGTAAAACTATTCTTATTTACCTTTGTGCTTAGCTTTGGCACCGTTTGTGCTTAAACTTAATGCAATCATTCAATTATAAAAAAAAAGTGTGTCTTTTGCGTTGAAACTTTGTGCAATTGTGAGAATATTTTCTAAAATAACCACCATCTTTCGCAACAATAATACCAAAATAACCATCTTTCCTAACAATAATACTAGAACAACCATTTTTTTTTAATATTTTCTAAATTACTCGTGTTTCTAATAAAAAATCACGCGTAGAGCTTAAGCCAATTGAATTGACACCCCATTTAACACTTTGGAATACTTTGGAATACAAGTCAGGTGAATTGGCACCTCCATTAAAACAAATCAATCCAATTAACGCCTATTCTTTGTTCTTCAAATGGGGCGCCAATTTATCTGACACTTCCACTGTGTTTGACATTTTTTATTTTTTTATCGATAATAAAATATTATTTTTTTAATATGTACCATTTTATATAAATAGAGGTGTGATGTGAACCATGTTTTTAAATTTTTTCTTCAATTCTTCTAACATAAGTAGTAAAAGACATGAGTATATTTTTATTCGAGAATCAAATATATGATGAAGATGTATTTTTGGGCTAACTAGAGTTTTGAACAATTTGATAGGAACTTGATCCTTAGGTTAAACAGAGAGATAAATAATGGTGAAAGAGTTATGAGAATTTACTTGTTTCGTACATATTAATTGCGGATGACAATGACATATTTAGCGTATATGGGTGTCAATTAAAGATGACAATGATGTTAGAGATATGATGTATGCACCACTATAATCAAGTGGATCGTTATCATTAGTATAAAAAATATTCCCACATATAATATGATTTAAATTAAATACTATTAGAATTTAATAATTTTTCATGATTAATTAATTGTTTTAATTAAAATAAAATAAAATGCAAAAGAAAAGAAGATGCATTAGATGAATTGGCGCTCCTTTGAAAATCAAAGTGTAAGTATCAATTGAATTGTCTTGCCTTACTCAAAGCGTCAATTGGATTAGTTTGCTTTGCTGAAACGTCAATTGTCTAATTTATCTTATAAAAAGTTAATTGGCGGCATCAAAATCCAATTGACTAGAGTTTTGCGCAAGAAAAAAATTTAAAATATAGGCATTCTAAAAAAATTGTGAAAAAGATGATTATTTTAATATTGTTCTTGGTAAAGATGATTATTTTAAAAAATATATTAAATGTAATCAGACTGTTTAATTTATTTATCGAATACTATAGACAAAATCACATCCGTTTTTAAAAGAACGTTAAAATAAGGCTATTTTAAAAGTTTGTACTAAAAAGTACGATAGTGTCAACCTTGTTATTGTTTAGAAAGGTAAATAACATTTATTTTTTGAAAAAATTATTTAAAACTTTTAAATTTAGAAAAATAAAGGTCCTTTTTGAATTTATTTTTCTTAAATACAATTTAAATTAAGTTAAAGAAAATTTAGTGCAATTTCTTTTCTAAAAATTTTTGCATTGGCGTTAAAATTTAGGGTTAAATATGCATGCTCTATGTTTTGTCTTTTTATTTTTAATCTTTTAAGGCTCTCAAGAGCCGTTCAAAAATTATTTATTTATTTTGAAATTTTTAGTGTGCTTTTTTTTTAATATTTAGATTTTAGGTTCCAAACTTCAGGGTCGGCCCAACGAGTTTGGAGGTCTAAGGCAAAATTTAGAATAAATTTATTTTATATATATATATATATATATATATATATATATATATATATATATATATATATATATATATATATATATATATATATATATATTAAAATAAAAAATTGTCAATAAATCTTTTAAATTATTTTTTTTTTCAAGTAAATCTGTAAATAATATATATTAAATATATTAATTTAATTCTTAATTAATTATAAAAATTCGTGCTTTTTGAGCTATATAATAAAAATATTTTTTGTATAATTTAAAAATTATATTAAAAAGAGAGTATTATTTTAAAATTTTAAGTTAAAATTATTTATTAAAAGTATTTATTTATGTAGTGTGAAATCAATAGTAGAATTTAGTCAATATTTTTATGACCAAAAAAATAGATAAGGTTTTAAAATAAATTATAATGTATTGTTAGATTAACCAATGTGTTGAATGATATATGTTTTGTAATTAAAAAAGTTGATTAAAGAAAAGGGAAAATAAAGCTCAAAAAAAAATGACAGCAATGAGTGTTGGACAGCTGCCTCCAAAGTGCTAAATGAAAGTATTTTACCGCTAGGCTACTGCAAACAATTTGATAGAATGATGCTTTTGTTCATAGTTTTAAAAACCGGACCGGACCGGTCGGTCGGACCGGTTGGACCGGGAAACGGCCAGGTAACCGGCCGGGTTCGCTTGCTGGATCGGACATGTCGTCGAACCGGTCAGAACCGGTGTGAACCGGTGCGAACCGGGAAAACCGGCGGTTTTCGCAAACCGCCGGTTCAACTACTTATTTAAAAAAAAAAATTAATTAATTAATTAATTTTTTTTTTTAATTTTTTGTTTTAATTTTTTTTAATTTATTTTACTCAAATACATAGGAACTTTTCTTCAAGAATAATAGTAATCACTCATTTAATTCAAGTGATACACAAATTAAGTTTTGTAATATCTACAAAACTATTTTTACTATTTTGTATTTATATTGATTGAAAAACCATCATACAAATATTTGTATAGAAATTTAAGAACACAAATTAAGAAACTAAATATAATATAATTTTAGACTTAACTGATTTCCATTATATATATATATATATATATATATATATGGAAAATTTATTATTTAAAATAATGTTAATATTTGTATTGTTTTAATTATTAACATTAAAACTTATTTTTTATTAACATTAAAACTATGAATTTAAATTAGACTCTGTTTAATTTAGACTGTTTAAAATTTATAATTAGACTCTTTTAAAATTTGAATTTAAATTATGAACCTATGAATTTATGATATGATCTTTTCAAAAAATTTAAGTGTTAGTTATAGTTTTTAGAGACTGGATCATCCGGTTCGACCGGTTTTACCGGTTTTATACCTATTATAATGACAGGTTTATTCAACCGAGTTATCCGGTTTAATCCGGTTTGGTCATGCGGTTCGACCAATGACTCAGTGGTTCGACCGATAAACCAGTGAACCAGTACCCTCACCGGTTTGATGACCGGTCTAGTTTTTAAAACACTGCTTTTGTTAATATTTATTTATTAACTAAATTATTTGGAGGCCTATTATATGACCCAAAAAAGTGAGGCCCAAGGCATAGGCCTAGCTTGCCTTGCCCTTGGGCCGGACCTACCAAACTTTATCAGATTTACTAAATTTTTTGTCTTTCTCTTTCTTTAAGAATTTAAATTTTTTGTCTTTCTCGTTCAAACTTTAAGCATTGAGCATTTCTTAATACACCATTCATGTTTCTTAGGCACCACGCGAATTTTCGTTTTTGCTCCCTGATTTCGGATGTGCACATCCGGACGCACCAATTTTTTTAAAAACGTTGATGTGTTCCGGATGTGCAAATCCGGAATAATTCCTGATCTGCAGATCCGGAAAATAGCAGAACTTTATTTTTTTTTAAATCAGTTTTGTTGGTTGGTCGCATATGTTAATATATCGTCGCAACTTAATATACATTCGAAAACATCCATATATAAAATAAAATAATATATATATATACATAATAATACTTCTGTCAAAATACAGTACATAAATGTAATAAAAATAGAATACATCAAACAAAAAACTACTGTGTATGGCGAAGGATCTGTCCTAGCTCCCCTGTTCCTCTGTCCCTACCCGTCGTCCTGGCTCGATGTCTGCAGTACTGAAGTGCCCCCCGAGCAATCTCAATAATCCTATCAACGGCAAGCCTGTCACCAGAGCCCTCAGGGAGGTGACCGTCAGCAATGGCCTGCCGCGCTATCTCCTCTATCTCACAACAGCGAGGTAGGACATCCTGAGTATGGTCCAGCTGAGACTGTCGCTCCTCTAATATCTCCTGATGAGCAGGTCTCGGTGGCGATCCCTCAGCAGTGGGCACCATGCATGGGTGTGAGACGGTATAGAATCACATGATGTACCCGGCCGCAACACTCCAGTCTCTCGGTACTCTGGTCGCTAGGGATGGCATCGGGTCGGGTCGGGTGCGGGTTTCACACTACCCAAACCTGCACCCGAAATCACCACCTGAACCTGAACCTGAACCCAAAGGCTATTCGGGTGGCAAAATAACACCCACGCCCACACCCGTTGGGTTCGGGTTTTTCCACCCAAACCCGAACCCGTAGCAAAAACACAAAAATACAATAGCAACATTGAAATTTGAAACACAAGAATTCCATCAAGGTCTCTCAAAGAAATTAAGCAATTAAATTACAACTTTCCATCAAGTTTGGTAACATTATAATTAAAATTAAGGTCTTCAACATCATAACATTAAAATTAAAATTAAAGTCTACATATATATTTAGGAGCTTTTATGTAATTTCATGTCTAAGCGGGTGTGGTTTTGGGTGCGGGTTTCACACTACCCAAACCAGCACCCGAACCCGAACCCAGTCAACTCGGGTTTTCACCTGTTGACTCAGGTTTGGGTACGGGTGGGCCCCGCAGGTTTGGGTCTGCCTGCCATCCCTACTGGTCGCCCGAGCCTCTTCCGGTACCAAGTGGGACTGGAAGTCAGCATATAACTCATCTATCTGCACGAGGGTCAAGCCTAGAGGAGCAGACTCACGAGGCATCCTAGGGATCGTCTGCGTGTAACCGAACTGACGCAAGACACGCTCCGACAGGTATCGAGCAGTAATGGTCGAACTGCATGCCAACCATCCTGAGAACAGCGAAACCTCATCGAACGGGCGCGTCACACGGTGATCGGATTTGCACATCCGAAAGTACGCAGAATATTAACGTTGGGTGTTTCCGGATTTGCACATCCGGAAGCACTCAGAAGATTTAACGTTAAAATCCTTCCGGATCTGCACATCCGGTACGTATTTTCAAGTTCAAAAATAGTAGTCATGGCTACTGTACCATGGTAAAGGGCATTTTAATGCCCTGATCGTACGTTTGAAGCAGCAAACAATACCTACATTGTCTCTAACCTATGTTATTCATACTACCTAACAATTTCTACACTTAAATGTCTACTCTAAATCGATTACTCGAAAATAACTCTGAAATTCTAAAATTTGAAAACTTACCGATTAAATTGAGATACGGAGGATTTGGAGTGTCTTGATCGTTGTAGAAGTTGCTCTGCGCCGAACTCGAGTGAAAAAAATCGAGATTTGTGGAATTGAGAATTTGAGAGTTTGAGAGAGTTTGGTGTTTGAAATATGAACATGTGAAGAATGAGCGGAGGAAGAAGGTCTGGTGCGAATTAATAAGACATTGTTCCGGATCTGCAGATCAGGTAGTTTTCCGGATATGCATATCCGGAACGCATCAACGTTTTTTAAAAAATAGGTGCGTCTGGATGTGCACATCCGAAATCAGAGGGCAAAAAAGAAATTTTGTGTGGTGCCTAAGAAACTTTGATGGTGTATTAAGAAATGTTCTACGCATTTTGGTATGCATTCGGATTATAACTCAAAATTTAACGTATTATTTGTTGATTTGTTTGGTTTTTTGATGTTTTTTTTTTGTCAAATTTATTGATCAGCTCGTGTTTGCCACAATTCAATAATGAACAAAAACAATAGGCTGAGAAATTTTGTTAAGGGCTACATAGACTCGACCAGTGTTAAATAGATTATAGTGTCAACAAAAATTGGAGTTTATAATGTTGACTAGTTTAGTTTGATGCATAACTTGCTGATTAATATTTTTTTATTAATTTATAAGAAAAAATTGATTTTTTAGATTTATTAAATAATTAATATATTTGATTTATTATCCAGTCTAGATTCATTGATTGTTTAATAAATCTAAAATCTTAACTTTCTCTTATAAATAAGATCGGAGATGGTATAAAATAAAAATGGAAAATTATTTGTTAAAAAATGATCATGAAAAACATATCATATCGCGCACTCCCGTGTTTGTTTGACCACCAGGCCCGGCCCAAGGGCAAGGCAAGCTAGGTCTAAGCCTTGGACCTCGCTTTTTTGGATCATATAATAGGCCTCCAAATAATTTAGTTAATAAATAAATACTAACAAAAGCATCATTCTATCAAATTGTTTGCAGTAGCCTAGCAGTAAAATACTTTCGTTTAGCACTTTGGAGGCAGCTGTCCAATACTCATTGTTGTCATTTTTTTTTAGCTTTATTTTCCCTTTTCGTTAATCAACTTTTTTAATTACAAAACATATATCATTCAAGAGATTGGTTAATCTAACAATACATTATAATTTATTTTAAAACCTTATCTATTTTTTTGGTCATACAAATATTGACTAAATTCTACTATTGATTTCACACTACATAAATAAATATTTTTAATAAATAATTTTAACTTAAAATTTTAAAATAATACTCTCTTTTTAATATAATTCTTAAATTATATAAAAAATATTTTTATTATATAGCTCAAAAAGCACATAAAATTATTCATTTTTATTCATATTACTAAGATTATAAAAAATAACATGAATTTTTATAATTAATTAAGGATTAAATTAATATATTTAATATATATTATTTAAAAATTTACTTGAAGAAAATAATAATTTAAAAGATTTATTGATAATTTTATATATATATATATATATATATATATATATATATATATATATATATATATATATATATATATATATATATATATAAAATACATTTATTCTAAATTTTGCCTTAAGCCTCCAAACTCGTTGGGTCGGCCCTGTTGACCACATAGTCCTCCGAATGTTTCAATATCTATGTGTTAAATGAGCATCTAAAAAATACCTCAATCATCTCATTTTAGGAGAAATATAATTCGAAGAAATTTTTTATAGAAATTAAAATTGAATTATTGATCATTTGTAAGCATGAAAAATATATTTATTTTAAAAAGTAAAATTGAGAACCAAACCAAATCACTTCGATTTTTATTTATTTAGTTTGATTTTTGAACCGAATCAAAAAAATTGATTTTTACAATTTGGTTTTTTTTATTTAGTTTAATTTAGATTGTCGGTCTAATCGATTTTTTCTGACCAACTTACCCTCTAGAGTCAAGCAACTTCCATCTTCCATTTGGAGAGATTAAAGTGACATTGGATTCTACATCTGGTCATCCAGGGTCATCTGCTTGAATACATCGTAGTTACCAAAGCTAAAGCAATGAATCTGATGGTTGAGTTAATCAGATCTAAGCCTGAGAATGTTGAGAAAAGTTGAAAAGATCAACAGGGTCAATGAACGGTTAAGCTATCTAACACTTGAGTTAGTGAAACAGCATACATCTGTTAAGGGCGTTAATGCCTCTAATGGCGAGGTTGAGAGATACATGCACAAGAAGTACGTCGTTATGATGTATCTTCTTCATTTGGTAGGCTCAGCCATTTTCATACAAAAGTACCACCTACACGCATGTGACATATTTAACGTGTTTGAGGGATCTAAAATGGTAGATAATTGAACAGGAACTTTTGTGGTGGCTTACTTGTATAGGGGGTTAAATATTAAGGCAAACTTCAAGACGAGACACCTAAAATCATATATGACACTACTTTATGTAATATATTTATGTATTGAAAGCGTCTGAATTGGCTACTTCCACAAGATGTATGGTTCAACTCATAGCCCACACATCATCTAGATGACATAGACTTTTATTCTAGTTTGATTATACATGGATTGTGTATGCTTTGATACCTGTCATAAAAAATCGGGCACCAGTTCTGGTACATGCAAACTATTACAAGACATTGACGATGGTTGCAATGTAGGCAGTCTGATCCCAACATTGACGCATATTTTAGACTTAACATCGGGGTTACTGTCTAGGGAAGTTGTACACGAGAACATTGACATTCATGTTGTTGTTTAGCACATTGTGAAGGTAGAGGAGTATTTCGCAAGCCACGTGGTAGAATGTATTTTGTTTAGGAATAGTTGAAATTATGTTTGCACAATATTATCCACTATATACTCTAATTATAGTTACTTTAGTTAATAATATTACTCATATTATGATTATTGTTTATGTAATTTAAATGTTCAAATATCCATCGAAACATGCATTTTGTGTAAAACACATGTTTAAAGTTTAGAATATGAACTCGTGAAGTAATTTGCATGTTTTGGTTCCTATAATCTTAACCCATGATGAATGGTTGTTTTTAATGTTTCTCGGATCCTATAATTCAAACTCATGTCCAAGGGGTGTTGGACTTTTTATTACACTCAAATAAAATGCACTCCTTCTGTCCGAAATTATAAGGCGTTTTATATCTTTTATGCGAATTAAGAAACATAATGATTGTTGTATGGGAAAGATAAAATATACATGACTTTATAATATTATCCTTTATTCATTATAAATGAAAGAGAACTTTAAAAAATTAGAAGAAGAAAACAACATTAGTTCCACAAAACAAAGGCGACAATTCAGAAAGCTTCACGAGCATCTCACTGCCAAAAAGTACCTGGTTAATTATTCATCTACTTTCCATGAAAATACCATAGGTGATTGGGCATGTAATGGACCTAGAGAAATGTAATGGAAAAAGAAAAATGAAAATGACGATAGTTTTATCTGTTGGTCTTTGCAAAACTGAATTCGAATCTCTTAAATAAAAATTTGAAGTATAAACCTAAAAATAATGTGATTGGAAAAGGAGATTCTACACAACCTCAGTCAAATCCTCAAATAGAAATTAGTCATTGCTGAAGCGTTGAATACTGTGCACTGATGTGTCACGCACTCTGCTTGTTTGTTCTATATCGAGCATATACTGAACATAATACTTGTCATATATTTTCATGGACAAAAAACTTTTAAAATATAAGCATCAACGGCCAACCGAGATATATAGAATTCATCTCTCGTTATAAATCACTTGAATCTCACCCAGTTTTGGAAGACTCCTGTAAATTTGACCCCAACCATAATGTGCTGAAAAAAGTGTAACATTTATATTCATCCAGACTACCTCTTCACTGTAATCATGGTTAAAATATATATACTTCACATACAGATGATGTTTTAACAACTATTATTTCTTACTAGGGCAATTATTAATCTAGTTATTACATGGTCAATATAAATAACGCAGATATACATACACTCTTGCTCACACAACTTCCTATCATCAGAACTAACCTTTTCTAAGCACAACTAAAAATCTGTATAACTGATACAACTAATAGAGAAGAGAAATTCGATAAATAAAAGCAAGTGGGTGCATTTCTTTTGCCTCGATAGAAAACATGGCATACTCAGTGTCGCAAAACTGCTGCCCAGCTTCCTTTTATAAAATCGAGGAATAGAGCGGTCTGCTTCACGTGAAGCATACATGATATGGAATAGCAGGAAATTGCACTGCCAGTAGTAGTCAGCACTGTCTTGATTCCCAGACAATATTGCACTGAAAATTTCGGCGGAAGATAACTCCAATGAGCAAAATCGGTATATTTGAAACATTCCAGGTGTAACCTCAAAACGGAGATTGACACAAGGGGCAAGATGATTTGTGAGATGTTGAAAACCATTTGTAAAGGCAAGCAGAATGAAATTTGTGTTTGCAAGTCCTGCAAGCAAGGCGAGGAACGCTGTGGTTTGTAGTGTGGATGACACTGTAACAGATTGGACACTCCTCAACACCTTCAAATTCTTTATCAAAATTGTGCTTCCAAATTCCAATAGCTTCTGCTAAAGCACCATTCTGCAGGAACAGAAAAATTATTAACTTTATCAGAAACCTGAAGTAGTTTTTCTGTATTTCACAAAATAACAAAGCCTTCAGCAACAAAAAAAATAGTCATTCACAGAACACTTCTTCATGGAGCTGTTCTACGTGAGTCAACCATTCACTACATACAGAAAAGAGTATTATATATCTGAAGTTTTAACTCGAAATAGCTTTGTGTACTTCTAGCCATTAGACAAAAAGAGAGCAGCAGAAGGTAACGTCAAAATATAATATCAAACTATTACAAGCTACCTGATTACGAACAAATAGCATCATTGACATCAACCATTTCCTTTGCTTGATCTCACTAATTCCAAGGCTCCTAGTACAATCAACATCTACAGGCCTTAGTGGATAAGATGCAGGGAGACGGATGACTAGATCCATTCCTGTTTCATCCTTAGTGTAAGTAGCAACAACCTCATTCGCTGATTTGCTTACACTAACTGAGAAATTTTCATCACGAAAGTTGGCTTTCTTAATCTGCATTGGAAACAATATAGACATCCATGTCAGAACTGGACTATGACTAAATCTATTGCATGCTAAACAAATAAAGCTTTATCCACACTATGTGAGGACAATCACATGGATTAAATACCGTCAACTGTTTGAGCTAAAGCCAAGTCTTACAAGTCCTTTTTAATAATTGCATGCTGTTCAAACTAAAAACAGATTCTCTAACTGTGACAATGATTTTCAGTAATTTACAGCATAAAATCAGGTTGGCAGTTTAAGAAACAATAACTAAAAACAAATTTTTCAGATATCCAGGCCATTCACAGTCCTTGCAAATGGCGCAGTTGATGCAAATCAGGCATTAGATAATAGGATGCTACATTAGCACAGAAAACAAATGAATTAATAAATATACATGGAAATCAGTTTGAAAGTAGACTCGGGGAACTGCTTCAATGATGTATTGATGTTAAGAATATGCAAAGATTTGCACTTATCACAAATATAACATGGCATGGGCAATTTTAAATAAAAAAAAAGCATGTATGACAGTAGTGACCAGACTACTGTACTAAAATGTTTCATTATTTTTTGCTTTTTCTTACATTTCCCTCTCCCATTCACCAAACATGTAATGAGTAAATTGTGCAACTTAATAGAACCAAGCAGTTTAACAAAAAAAAAACTGAACTGTTTTACGCGACCATTAAACTACACCATACCTGGGTTAATTCGTTTGCAATAAGGGGAGGGCTGCAGCAAGTCCTTGTAAAGGATTCAATGGCAGTTGATGTGTTACGATCGCGTAAATCATTAAACCAGCCACGGACGTAAGCAGGAAGAACATGAAGCATCAAGCCATATATTGCTCCAGCAAGTGCTGAAATTTTCTCCGACTCAATAGGCCAAAGAGATTCCACAGAGAACAAGAGTGAACCAGTGTTGGTGGCTTTGGTTGCAGCACTTGCCGGTTTTGATAAGCCACCAGAAAGCTCTGCATCTTTCTTCTTCAGACTCTGAATCGTGGAAATCTCAACAGGAATATGCTGAAAAAGGCAATCTAAAATAACTGGGGTAGCAGAATCTTGAATGTACTGGATCAGTCTCTCCCTGTCAGATGATGATGAAGGCAACGACCATAGATGTGATATCAACAAAGACCAAGCCAGGAAGAGATTTACCTGCAATAGATTTTTTTAGACCAATAGTTCTCCAATGGAAAGATAAAGTAAGTAAATAAACATAAAAATGCATGACATATTAGTACGAAATCTTTTCATTAACTAGTGAGTTGTTAGTCAGTTAGTTTTGGGGTTAGATGAGGCTTTAAATAATAGAAGGATGGATTAGAGTGTCTTTGGTTTTTCAAGGAAATTAGAGCACAAAAGAATCAGGTCTTTCGTAAAAACGGTATCAGTTCCATTTCCTTACAAAACCAAAGATACTCTTTCTAATCCCTCCTATTATACATAGCCTCTCATATCACGCTCCTAACTAATTGACTTACCAACTGGCTTATAGTAACTAACTAAGATAATCTGTTACAAATAGTATATAGCTCAACTATGTTTCCAAATAAAGTATTCTTACTCGTTGATGTGCAAGCAAGTCCATTTCAAGAACCTCATAAGGTGCCCTTTCGATCATGTAAGATATTTCTTCTTTTAAACGGACCTTTTCTTCTATTGACGTGTCAAAACGGCTGGAATCCTGGTCACTAGTAGCATTCATGTCTGAGTTGCAAGCACTGTCTTCAACTACAGCCATGCTTAAAACAGGCTCATTTGAAAGAACAAAATATGCAGCAAACTGCAACAATGGAATTGGCTTGGAAGTAAAAAGTATAGCATACAATGAGCTAATAGATCCTTTGCTTAGTCCCCAAAATGCAATTGATTTCACTGATCTATCTCTAGCCTGTGAAGAGGAATCAAGGACAGCACAAGCTACAAATTCCCAAAAAGATGCATATGTAACCCGTGACGACGCAATAACTGGTGCAGCTTCTTTGAAGTATGCATTTGCAATAGCCTCAGATATGCCAGTACAAAATAGTAAGCGTAGTATACCTTCTACAATCCGATCTTTAGCAGAGTCCAACTTTTCTGTTTTCATTGTGTTTGAATTATCCGTGTCTTCAGTTTGTTGATGTTTACAATGCTTAAGGAAAAGTGAAAAGGATAAAAGGGCATTTTCAGAAATCTTTATGGGAAAAGGATCTGAAATCAAAATAATTTTCTCAATTTTTTTACACATTTCATCCAAATTATCAGATGAATTATCAACTAAACCATTTACATTTTCGGTTACATCCTCCATCATAACAACTACTGATTGAATCCAACACCTTAGGTTAGACAGCAGAAACTCCCAATCTTCTTCGCTAAAATCATTCCAGCAATAACCTACTGAAACAGCCATAAGTTTTGATAGCAGCATCTGCACTACTGGAAGCTGGTTAGTCATTGCAGATACTCCAGCAACAAGCCTTTGCTTCAGGAATAATTCATATAAAAGTTTCTTCTCATCAGGGCTGATACTTCTCGCCGGCTTTAATGCTTGGGGACCACCCATTGAGCTGAAAGGATAACAGGCAATTACCAACTGAAGCCAACCTTCCATATCTGCAAGAGTCATGACCAATTATATTAATACCATCCAGTATTCAGTCACAATTGATGGCAAAAGATGTTTTTGAATAAAAATTATATTAGAATATTTTTAAGTGAAACGAACTATTTGCACTGTTGCAAATAAACACAGGCCATAAATGCAAACACACAACGCATAACTTTAGTTAACCTTCTATACCTGCAACCAAAAACTGTCAATTCAGGACTCTGATGAATTAGAATGTACTATTTACAAGAAATAAGAATTTACCTTGTCCTGCTGTCCATGTGACCAAAGGTGGAAGCTTTAGAGCCCTCTCAAGCCAGTCTATCATGGTGTTTTGCACAAATCTTTCTTCTAAAGAACAAGGTTGAACACCTTTACTGGGCTCCACATATCCATAAAATGGTTCTAGAAGTACACCGATGAGCAAAGGAAGAATCTTAAGACAATTCGTATTTACTTCTTCACCAAGAAATAGTTTATTCACAAGAAGTTCAATAAGATATGATGCCTTCTTAGTCCCCCATATGTTCTCTTTGAACAAAGTAGACAGAAAGGAAACAAGGGCTCTTAAGAATGGTTCTTCAATTCCTTCCATTTCATCAGCTGGAACTGGCCACATACTCACAGAACTCTTTGTACTATCACCTCCGTAAATAAGCGATCTGTCAAGCAAGATGCTCAATATGTTATCTAACAGGCTTTCCTGGGGAGAATCGCTTCTTTTGGCATATGCACTCAGTGAAGGTAAGAAAGAAGACATAGCACTGTTTTCTGGCCATCTCCATGTGCACAGTATTTCAGCAGCTAGCCATGCAGATGATGCAATCCCTTGACTCCTTTCAAGCATAGACGAATTAGGCATTGCACAACCAGCAATAACTCTATCTATTCCTATTTTTTGGATTAACTTGTCAATTAGTCCTACAAATTTCTGGTGTCCTGGAGCCTGCAGGAGGTAAAAACTAGAGATTAAAAGTACTACTTTATTTTCTTTATATATTAAGCAGGATCGTCAATTACTGCTTACATGTCCGAACTACATATTTCATATAAGCAATTCATGACTAACATCATCTGTAACATGCTATCTGATATTGGATAAAGCATTAAAATTTTAAAATGTAGATTGTCTGGCTGGTAAAGCCTACCATAGCTCACTCACCAATATTGACATCGATATCCCAATATAAATAGCAACAGAGTCCAACACAACATACTTTCCATACTATCATGTAAACGAACGTGCTTATTCCAACAACAAAAAATATATTAAATAGAAACAAATTACCAAATGTGTGAATACCTTTGTTGAGCTGAAATTTTGCACTACATACACAGGCCATCTTTCATCTCTGCTCAGCAACTGATGTAGAAGATTCTGTTTATCATTTTCATCCACACAGACACGTTCAAGAATTTCAAGCACCCATGTACAGCATAATGATGTGATTCTGTCATTAACGTGGTTATCTTCAACAAATATTGCAGACTTGACTGACTGAACTAAGATATTCAACAGCCTCCGGCGGTTATCGATGCATAAGCTTTTTAGAAAGTGCACATTTATCTTGTTATGGAAAGCACGCGCATATTCTCCAAATGATTGTCTGGCTTTGGCTCTGCTCATTGATTCGTCATCAAGTGAATAGTCCAAAGCTTTACTTAAATTGCACTCCCACTCAATGACAAAGATTGCTGATAAAATTCCTGATACAATTCCACCTTCCCCATCCAGTGTGTTCAGGCAAAAGAAACTGCCATCAAGTATATCAAGAGAGATCTTCGCCTTCTCAACAATGCTATGAGAACTATCATGTTCTACGCAGATTTCTGCATCATTGCTCAACATAGAAGCTGCATCTTGTGCCCAAGAAAAAGACGAATCCTGTATAAAACTGACTAATCTCCTTAGAATCTCCTCATAGATGAGAATCAATGCATTCTTTGACAGAAAAGGCATAGATTTTCCTTCTGATGAACCACCAAGAAGAGAGCTGCATGTAAAAAGTGTAAGATCAGAGTAAGAGCACTCCAGCCAATTAATCTTAAATTTCTCTGGATTGGGTTCAACACAAAATTAAGTACATGATATATACAACTTTAGAAAGTGATCTCTTTCAACAGCTAAAATATGCCTTTATTTAATAACACTACACAAAATTAAGACATTTTCTGCATGATGCCTCAGAAAAATCTGTTTTGACATACCACATAAACTGCACATGAGAAGCGCTATATGGAGGTAGAGAATGAGAAGCAGCAGTAGCATATGATTCCAGAGATTCATGATACCAATCTTCAGCATTACTGCCTGGTCTATAACTGGAACCATCTTTCGCCTTCCTCTTCATACTCTCATCCCTTGCTTTTTCCAGGAGCGTGGCCAACATTGCTGCTTGGTCAGAGTTTATCAAACCTGCCGAGGATCCAGAATAACTTTGGCTAAGGACATAATTGACAATGAAAGACCATTGTTCTGAGAAATGATCGTCATCCAGCAAGGTCAACAACAAATCAAAACGAGCATTAGTTGAGCAACTATTTGGCTGCAGACACCAAGGGACAAAAGTATTCTTGAAGATTTGCAGAAAGTCTTCAGCTTCCGATAATTCATTCCCACCAATCAAAAGCGGACTAGTACCATGCCCTCTTTTCTGATTAAAAACTTCTTGTACCATTTTCTGTGGTCCAAATATTGAAACAGCGACAGATAGAAGTTTCACAGTATCGGGTGAATCCTGATTATCAAAAACAAGGCAAGTAAGGAAGAGTTCGGTAGAGGACATCCAAATATTTATTCTTTTAAAATAGTCATCCAAATAATACTAAATTAAAAATAAATAAATAACAACCATAAGCCTGTGCAACATTAATCCCCCTTTTATAAACAGGCTAAATCAACAACAGAGTTGACATGATAAGTAATTCCCTCAAATTGATGATCTATTTATTTATACTCTAATTATGCATAGAATCAGTGTCTTCTTAAAGACTAAAAAAGTAGTTATCCTTTTGTATACCACCCATGTCAAAATATTGTAATATTGTAAAATTGTGTATAATAAAAAACCTAAAACATAAACCTTAAGCGTGAAAAAGAGACTGTGTCAGTGATTCTACAACAACCAAATCATTTCCCACTTGATTAAGACCTAAATGGGTAAACTAGAACATAATAACTAAGTGAGTAGGAACAGGAACTCTAAATTGACTAAAATGAATACATTGAAGAATATGCTCCATAATGCAGATGTCAATACAAAATTTTCATGATCAACCCAAATATTTAATATCAGTATATCATATAAATAAATTAAAAACAAAATGGCAAACAAGTTTGTAGTAATGTCCACTTACAGAAGACCTAATGATTGAGAAAGATTTTGCCAACATCGGTCCAACAATATAAACCAAGGGCCAAGTTGCACCTTTCATAACGGCATGTTGCTCCAGCAATAACATGAACGAAATTATTTGTTCAACCATCTCCACGTTGCCTGCTTGCTGAAGAACGCTCGTGCAATTATTTTCAAGTTCCACAGTAAAAACAGATAGAAGATTGATATCTAATATATGAATGCCTAAAAGGATTTCAACAAAGCACTTTCCCAATGCTTGCAAATAGGGCATTGGATATTTCGTACTAGGCATATCCGCTTTCTTGTTATGAGAAATGTTTTTCTCAGATGAATCAGATTCTTTTCCTGTGTTGATTATATCATAACCTTTGGAGCTTCCAGTCGTAAGAAAATCCCTCCATATAAGCTTTGCTAGGATATTATCCACGAGAGTGACTCGGAAATGACTGATTGAGTCCTCTCCATCATTATATCTGATACAAATAGAAAACAGTTTTGTTATAGAAAAAAACATTGAATATAGGGAAGACATAAACATGGAGTAAAAGAATCCAAATACACACAACCACAATCAAAAGGAAAAATGTGTACCTTGAAGCATTTTTCAAGGACCAAAGAAAACACTCTTTGAATGCCTGGAAAAATGCTAGCCTATCTGCTGATAGAGAAGTTTTTCTTCCCACCCACAAGCTTTTGAAAAATTCAAGAAAAAACTTATCCCCCCCAACAGCTTTAGGAGGCACGCTGTCTAAAAATAAAACCAAAGCTGGGTATGAGACCTGTTGGGAACCGAAGCACCCATTCCTAAGAAAATTCCAAAAAGGATTCAGAATGTTTTTCTGAACATTCAAGGAACTCCAACCTCCTGGGAACCTTCTAGAAAAAAGTAATATTACATCCCACATTGAGGGATGACATGTTAGATCCTTCTCATTGAAAGCACCAAGAATTGCTCCCGCAAGACTTCTTATATTTCCTTCAGTAATGGCATGTGGCATATTTTTTATGAAGCTCTTCAATACAGTATAGGTAGCAGATCGGATAGTAGGTCTTTTAGACTTCAAGAAATCTAGAAAGTGCTTATGATCTGCTAACAGCTTTTCACCAAAAGAAACAGCAGCCACCCTTGCCTTTGATGCATGTTTAGGTTCAGTAGTTACATTATCCATAGTAGGTTGCTCTTGTTGTGGGAAAATTAAAACATCAAGAAGAGAGGCCAATGCCAATAATGTTGATGATATCACCTGTAAGACCAAAATAGAGAATAAGTTTCATGAAGTAAAAATACATGGTCCAAAATGGAAAATTTGAATGTCAATTAAATACATCGAATAACTGAACCATTAAACTGTAACAAAAGAGAAGGTAATCTGGGTTGATGATGGAGCATGCGATAGAGCCTGAGAGTTTGGGCTAAATCTTGAGTCAAATCAAATCAACCAACGCTCAAAGATATAGAGAGCATAATCATGAAGGAAGACTGGTACGAATGGCAGGCAAACAGGAAGGGGGTCTGTTATGCAAAATGGATGCATTATTAAGAGTAATGGAAGGATTGAATTATATAGACATTAAAATTTGGCCTTGGGCTTGATACCACTTAGCTCTGTTTGACAGTGAATTTCATTGTTATAATGCAGCGAGTGTGACTGAATATTTTGGGTTGTTAATTTATGGAGAACTCATAACTGAATTTTGTTTAGAGTTTTTTCTTCCATTGATTGCTGAATGACTACATCATTATATAGGATTGTAATCCTGCAGATGCGTGCAGGTTAGTGCAAACTGGTCTTAACTAACTCTAATCCTCCTCACAGGTTAGAGGTAACTGAATTTAATCTGATCCTAACAGATCTAACACTAACTTTAATCATGTGCACATCTGGCATAGTAACTTACTCTTACTAGATGCTGATTCTACTCTAATATGGGTTCTGTGCTCCATCAACATAAGAGCCAACAAAACCAGGTACTACTTTGCCAAGACAATGGGCAGGTAAGCAAACAAACCATAAACCATTCATATTACTTTTTACTTATGTGCCAATGAAGTTAACAAATAAAAAATTTTAAAAAAAAAAGTTTAGTCCAAGAAGAGGACTGTTAGAATATCTAGTAACTAAAATAGGTTATGATTAAATATCACACAGACCTAACAAGGGAACTGTGTTTAACTAGCTTAATAGAGTTACAGTAGCTTTAGTTTATGGCAGAGCAGTTTAATGAAAAAAAAGTCAAGTAATTTCTTCCCACTTCAAGGTAAATCTTGTTCTCCTTCGACGATACTAAAGATAATGTTACTTTAGACAAAAAGATAATATAAAAAACTTAAAAATAGCTTCCTGCACAATATTGGTTTCTAGGGTTAAATATGCTTTTAGTCCCGATTAAAATTTATCAAATTTTTATTCCACCTTTTATAAAAAGGTTGTTATTTTCATTTTATAAAAACAGGGAGCTATTAGTCTCCTCTAAAAGCACCCAGTTTTTATAAAATGAGGGACTAAAAAAGGAAAAAAAATTATAGGGACTAGTAGTTAAGATCCTGGCTTTAATCTGAAAATGCCATGATTTAGCAATTGTACTTGCCCTTAGCATAATCCTATTTTGGAGAAATCACCCCTGTAAATCAATTATCTTACTTGTGAGTTGTGCTTAGAATTTGTATTTACACTGTATTTCAAGTGATTTAATATTTGTCTGTGTTAGTTAATTCTATTTTATATGCAGAACGAGTTTTAGAATTTTGTATAATCTTATGACTAGTGTTATAATTCCATGATTTACGATTTTACTTCCTTTCCCAATTTTATGTAAAATGTCAATCTTAACTACCTTGACTAAACATGAAAGAACTGTAATTTTATAGGAACTAAAAACATAGCTAACCCTAGATTCTAATTATTTATCCAGTCCAACCATGAAGTCCCAAAGCAAGATATCTACCACTATTTTAAAATCCTTGCATACCAATATAAGACATCCTACCATCAAGATTTACCATATAGAATACACTTTCTTGTCAGCTTAAGAGGAGAACCATTGCAAGCCAATAAATTTAACACTTCGATTTACAAGTATATTAAAGTGATTTTCATTGTATACCTGTTGGTACATCTCTTCCAACTCATCCACAGCAACAGCTTTGTCAGACAAACTTTGTGGTGTGAGCTTTAGGTTTTCTTCTAAATACATGAATATCTCTGTTGTGCATAAAATCAAAGCATCAAGTCTTTTTTCCTGTGCTGGAAAGATAGCCTAATACAATCAAACCGAAGGATTAAAACATGAATGGATTGCACTGTGACATCTATAATCATTTTTGAGATACTTTGAAAATGGCTCAACATATTTCAGGTTAAGTGTCAGTGTTGTCAAATATCACTATCGGAAAATATCGGATCACCAAAAAATTGATATGAGAAATATCGGATCGCGTAAAGGGCAAATATCGGAAGCCGCAAAGCGGTTAAAACAGAAATAAAAACTCAAGAGATTGAAAATTTCAAATCCAATAACGAATGAACAGGTAGGTATATATAATACCAGGCACCGACTCAGTATAAAAGAAGAGGAAGAATGAACATGTATATATAATACTAGGCACCGACTCAGTAGCCAACAGTTTCCTTTTTCAATGTTCCCACCTCTTCACCTTACCCTCTTCAATGTTTCTACTTTTCCACCTCTTAACCTTACCCTCTTTAATGTTTTTAAAAATGGTTTATTATAAAAAAACAATAATAAAAATATGGCTTCCGATATTCCATTCAAAACCGGTATACCGGTATACCGGAAAATCTCCGATATCGCGAGCATCGCGAAATTGAAATGTTATATCGGCTTTCGTATCGGATAGCCAAAATTCCGATATGCAATACCGGTATACCGGCGGTATACCGGATATTTAACAACACTGTTAAGTGTATTAATATGTACTTTGCTTTTGAAACATAACTAGGGAGTATAAGAAAAACATTAGTGGAAGAGACCAAAGAATACAAAGCCATTATAAAAATTTCTATATCACATTGCAGTTTCCAAAACGTAAAATTTCTTCCAAGTTCCAACAGTTTGTTAGGAATAGGATAAAGAATAAAGGGGGGTTCGTTGCAGAAATTAGTTAGCTATTGATTAGTTAGAAATGTAGTGTATAAAAAGGAGCACATGTGAATAGAAGAGTATCATTATTGAGTATTTTAAACTTTTAATGAATAGAACAGTGGCTCTGTTGTAGAAGGGAGACAACCCTACCCTACGAGAGTTTTCTCTCTTATTCTTTCTTATTTTTTTATAAAAGTGTTCTTACAATTTATTCTAAATCCCGGTTTCCTAACACAACGTCAGGATTCTGTTCTACTTTTCAGCATGCAAATTTTGAGCATGTGCTTAGGGGCAACTATTTATTGGTTCAAAAGCTTGTATTTACACTGAAATATATCAAATGTCAAAAGAAAATAAATTTTACAGATGGTTCATCCAGATGAAAGATCTCGAGATTAACGAATTGGATAGAAACATGGTTTTCGATATACCATTATGGCAGAATATGATCCATGTAGCCGACCCCACTTAGTGGGATAAGGATTGGTTGTTGTTGTTTTGTTGTAGACGGATCATCCTTATCTTGATATCACAAACTAACACAATATCGCAAAGGATCCCAGTGAAAGTCAGGCTTGGTTGTGGATCGATATTTTTTAGGATATAAGATAATGAGTAGTTTGCTAGGATATGGGATAGGAGGGGAGTTTGTTAGATAAGAGGAGTTCGTAACAATATAGGTTAAGGAGGAGTAAATTAGGGAAGTTAATTAGAGATATCATGTATAAATAGGAGAATACAACGGGTAGAAATCATCATTTGAATTATGTAAGTTTGTAAATAGATTAGAAACTCCTATGTGAAGGGGAGACCCTTGGAAGAGAAATTAACTTCTACTATTTATCCTATTTCTTAATAAAAGTGTTCTTTTTTGGAATTCAATTCTTGGATTACTACAAATATTGGACCAGTCACAGCTTAACATATCACTAGCAGCATAAGCCATTAAGCCTAAAACGGTGGAACTTGAAAATCATTCTGGTTTTATGTAATAACAGTGAAGAGACTAGCTGTAAGTCCATGTATTTATGACTCTTCGAATATATAGTATCCTCAGGTGTTAAACAAATGAATTCCATCACATGTTTCGGCTCTTTTCCTTCTCAACACCAACAATGAATAGAAATTATTTAAAACAGAATTGTATATAAAATTAGTATAGCAAACCTGCAAAGACCTTTTTGCTGCCTGAGAAACTTCATAGGCTGGATCAAATTGTGCAAACCACCATGGTCCCATCAAAGTCTTCAAATGCGGAGCTAAATCTCTCCTGAGAAGGGCGTGGGAAGTGAAGTCAAACAAGTCTCTGACTATGTGAATTAAATTCACTCAAACATAACATAGTAAGACTTCAAAAGGAAGAGCTTACAGACCAAAAATATATTTAACCCATAAATGAATAATATTAATTCAATAAAATTAAGATGCTCAAAACCAGTTGAATCTGTACATATTAAAGGAAGAAAAAAAACTCTTTAATGTATATGTATGTTCAGGGGCCGAGGCAGAGTATATTGAGGGGGTTCAATTGAACCCCCTGGAGTTAAAATATTTGCACCAGTACCCCTATTGATTTTTTATTTTGAACCCCCTGAAAATTTTTTTTTGCACCCCTAACTTAAATTTTTAATATTTGCACCCTCTGCACCAGGGTCCTGGCTCCGCCACTGTGTATGTTTGGTAGACTATAATGTCCACGCTTGGTAAAAACTGGGATAAGGACTTTGTTTATTATTGGGTGGACTATAATGTAGACACCAATGTCCAAAAGATACTTGGCTTGTTCATACGCTATTTACGCAAGCAAATTCTAAGTTATAACCAATCAGAAAATTGATAGGGAAGAGTTCAAATACAATGATTGGTGAGCATGTTATGATAGAGAGCCATTCAACCATGGGCATACATCTGCAAAACTTCAATGGTGGGGAAAGCAAGCATAAATTTATTCATAAAATAAAGCAACAGCAACTTATCAAATTCCCAAGTCTTCAAATACTTCCAACTATACAGTTAAAAATGCAAGAAAGCGTGAATAAAAGTTCATTAGAATAGGTCTAAGTTCTAACCCAACAGAAGTAACAAGTGTGGTCATGGTATCATGAGTAGCCCGCCTAACATCCCTATTGTAGTCCAGCAACAGCTTTTTATATTCAAACGCCTTCACAAGAACAAATTAAACAATCAAGTCAATCAAACAAGTATATTCAAAAATTGAGGCAAGAGCATTTATGAACTACTTGACCAGTAGGGGGAATAAAACTCTTTTGCTTAATATGGGGAAAAAGAAAATTGCTATTGAAAAGAATGGCTTGTTCAACGTTCAACATATAGATGTTCCTCTTGTGAAAGGAAAGAGATAGCACATACCCATTGGGGAATAATTGGAACAATTTCTTTTGATGATCTTTGCTGAAGCAGCGTAGATAAAGCTGACAATGCCTTAAGCTGTTAAAAGAATTATATAAAAAATACAAGGGTAAATAAAAAGCCAACGAAATATAGAAAAGATTTCATCACCAGACAAAATGATTGTAATCATGGACTAACTCATTGCAACCAAATCAGGATAAAGTCTATTGTGCCTGACAAAATAATAGCAGAAACAGTAAATGTATGGAGTCATGATCGCAACAGTCATTAGACAAGCTTCACACAAAACTCAGCAAACCTCCTTTTTTTAAATTCAGGAAGTGGCAGTGTCATGTCTCAAGAAAATAAATCTTTAAAATTGGCATGGTTCTCTATTCAACTTATCTGTGCACCTATTCAACACTCATCATCTTTGATTACTAATGGCTAAAAGTGTGGAATTGCAAACTTAATGCAGAGTGGAACACAATGTATCAAAAGAGGAATAGATATAAAGCATCATAAATAACAAATTGAACTTGGTCCTGCCCCACGTACATGCACCACTTAATCAAATTCTCGTCGAGATTGATCCAAAATTACCTTAGTGGTGGAATCCTTCCTGCCTAGTCTCTTCAAGTGCACGGCAATTTCACTATCAACATCCTGCATGTGTCAAAAAACAACAGAACAATACCACACATCAAGCCGAGGCATGAAAAACCAAATAAGAAATATTAACATTCTAACCAGCTCTAACAACTCAACTCAAAGCTTAAAACAAATTTTTGTCCTTTGTGGCCTAAATCCTCAGATAAAGAAACAAACACATGACAGACCTAATTAATTTCTACGTAGCACCAACACTTCAGATCAAAAGTGTGTCCAGTTTCGGATGTGTATCAGTGTCAAGATACTTGTTGATGCTTGACTTGACACCCTCAGACAACCCACCTTCACATGTTTTTATTTTCTAAAATTATTATGGGTGTGGAGTCTGATGTGTTTGTGTTTTTTTCCTAAAAGCTTGGTATTCAGTCTTGCGACCGGCTAATTGAAGAGGATCAATCCCACCGTCCACTAGCAGGAGGCTCATTTAAAGCAAGCCAGAGCAATACTATGTATGGATTGGCCTAACACAGAGATTGTTCGCACCTAGCGGGATTCGGACTAAGACTTTGAGAGAAGCATACTCTCAGGACTTAAGCCTTCACCAAGAGGCCAATCCTGGGAATTATTTGTGCTAATGCTTAATAGGTGAAACTGAAGCTCATTATTGTCAAGAAACAGGTGTAATGTAACTCACAACAGCAGTACCATTCTAGTAAATTAACCTATTTACTATCTAGTTATGAACATAACAATACCTAACTATTAAAAATAAAAATTATGAAAACAAAATTATATACCAATTTACAGTAATTAAAAAAATAAATAAATAACAGAAATGGAATCATGTACACTTACGGCAAAAGGGAGAGACTCTTCAGTTGAAGGAGAAGGATCGAGCCGAGAACTGCCGACAAAACCACCGAATCCGACGGATACGGCAGCGGCGGAAGAAGGAGCGGAGGATAAGAGAGATGCGGCGAGACTGCAAGGGAGGAAGAGCAATAAGATAAATGATGATTAGGGATTGGAGAAAGGAGAAGGGGAGATTGTTGTTACCTGCTGCTTGAAGGGCGTGCTTTGCTTCTTGCACCTTCTCCTTTCTGTTTCCCCATGGTCGTAGGGGAACTATTACGATGCGGCGGTGCTGTGCTTTGTGCGGCGGTGCGCGCGACTGTGTCAGCAGCTGCGGAGCTTATTCTAGGGAAACACCCGACTTTTCTTCTACTTGCTGTGGACGATGGGGTTTTCTTTATTGCAGTGACATTCGTTTGGGTTATTATGACTCGAGAATAAGAATAACTTCAATACAAATTCATCATATGCAAAGGAATTTACATGAAAGAAATTTAATATCAAAATAATGTTTTAATGATTTAAGATTAATTATTTTATAAAAGAACTTTTCTTTTTTTTTATTGTTTAACATTTTTAAGATATAAGTTAGCATAGTATTATATAGGGGTGGACAAATTTGAGTCGACCAATTGAAACCGACCGACCCATTGTCTCTTTTATGCAAGTGAGTCGGGTTGGGTCGGGTGTCGGGTTGATTCGATTGCTTAATTTGAATAATATAGGGTTGTTTCGGCGAGTTCGGATGCTTATTTTGCACTCGACGAAAACCGAAACCGACTGAACTTAATTAATATATATAGTTTATTTATTTTTATTACTATATGATCGACTCACTATAAAAATAAGATTTATAATGTTTGAGAATATTATCATTTTTATAATTTAATGATGACATTGTATACTATCAAAAATATAAGACAAGTAATATAAAATTTTGAGTATTATTTAATTTATGGTTTAAAGTATGATAATGATCAAAATAAATGTCAAATAATATTAAAAATATTATCCCATAATAATAATTTTTCTTTTAATAATAAAAAATATTGTTCTATTCTAAAAATTTGATATTTTTTATAATTAATTTAAAAAACAACCATTTTTATAGGATTTTTCTAATAAATATTAAACCACCATAAAATTTAACTTTTTTTAAGTCCTCAACGAAGCTCTGCTAGGGTTTAGGTGACCATGGGGAAAAGGGGTGTCGGTCGGCCAAGAATTCAGGCGGAGACACGCCGCAAAGGGACGGAGAGGACAATCATCACACAAGCTGTTACGATAGAAGACGCGGATAAAGATCCTACTAACAACGATTCCGCACAGAGCACAGAGAAGGAGAACGAGATGCCTCACTCACCGGTAGGGGGTGGAAATACGATGGAGGGGATTCACTCTAATACGAAGAAGAACAACGATTCACCGCAAGCAAACGAACCCCCACAGGTCAAAGAAAACGAGAATACCACACACCAAAAACCTTGGGTCGATATCATTCACGGCAATCGTAACCTCAACCGAGGTATGGAAGTGGAATATGTAGCACCAACAATAGTCAATGGAGAGATTGAAGTCGCGATTGAAGAGGAGGATGTGGCAGACGAACTGGCATTTTGGGAGAACTCTATGATCCTCTTCGCTTTGGGGGAAACACCATCAATGAATGCAGTCAAAAAGTTTATGGAAAAAAACTGGAATACAGTGGCGGTACCAGAATTGTACTTCAACGATGAGGGATATTTTATCGTTCGGTTCAGCACCAAGGAAGACAGGGAGACCATAACGGCGCAGGACCCATATTTCATATATGGCAAACCCCTGTTCCTCCGCCAATGGTCATCAGAATTCAAAATGCAAGAAGATCTACTACGGGTACTCCCATTATGGATCGCATTGCCAAATCTACCACTGCATCTTTGGGGAGAAAGAAGTATCTCCAAGATTGCTAGTACAGTTGGTCGACCAATCACCACGGACGAATGCACGACAAAGAAACTTTGTATGTCATATGCAAGGGTTCTGGTGGAAATTGACATAACACATAAGCCAAGAGAAATGGTACACGTTAAGGATCACAACGGTAAGGTCGTGGAGCAGAAAATACAGTATGAATGGCAACCTACCTACTGTCACCAATGCTTAAGAATTGGACATGATTGTGCATCCAAACCACACCCGGTGAAAAAACAACCTCAAAACAAAATATGGAAGCCAACAGGAAATAAAATAAAGATGGATAAAGAGCAAAGACCACCAAGCCAAACACAGATCCAATCCAATGAAAAGGCCAGACAAGATACAGCCAATGAGGAGGTAGAACAAACAGAGAATGCAACCTGGACTGTGGTTTCAACGGGTAAATCAGACAAAGGTAAACGCATCACTCATATTGCACCTGATCATAAAGCTCAATCTGCATTTGTACCCTATCATAATGTGTTCACTCCCCTGAGGATTAGAGAATGTCCTTTGTCCTTTGGGGGATGAGAGCATAGACCAATAATGGTCTCGTGGAATGTAAGAGGCATCACTAAGCAAGCAAGGCACAAGGAGGTTAGCTCCTGCCTCCAGCAATTCAAAGTCCCCATAGTGGCCTTGCTTGAAACTAGAGTAAAAAAGGATAAAGCTGCTAAGGTTAGAATGATGTTTGGCAATAATTGGAGTTATGCTGACAATTACGACAAACATGTAAATGGTCGCATTTGGTTGTTGTGGAACCCAAAGGAGGTTGTTATAAAGGTCACTCGGGTTGCAGACCAACTCATACACACTGAAGTTTACAACTTGGATCAAATACTGCAGTATGAAGCTACCTTTCTATATGTTTTTAACCAGATAGAGAAAAGAAGACTACTATGGAAACAGATAGAAGATATGGGCAAGCACGTAAAAAAAACCCTCGGATTGTGCTAGGGGATTTCAACAATGTACTGACATGTCAAGATAGGATAGGTGGTAATGAGGTGCAAGAGACTAAATACAGAGATTTAAGGGACATGATGAGTAACATGGGATTGTTTGAGGCTACAACCCAAGGTAACCACTACACTTGGTCTAATAGGCATACAACAGGGCTCATTTATTCAAGAATCGATCGGGTTATTGGGAATGCAGACTGGTTTCAAAGATTTAATGAAGCTTTTGTAGAGGTTCTGGCCCCATGTATTTCTGACCACTCTCCAATAAAAATCAACATGATGGTTCAAAAAACTGGTAAAAGGCAACTGTTCAAGTTCATTAACAGCATATCTCAGGAACCATAATTTTTGTCATTGGTTTCCAACTGTTGGCAACAAGAAACTCAAGGATCACCCATGAATAAATTATGGACAAAACTCAAAAGACTACAAACAGCTTTGAAGCCTTTGACTAGGAAAATGACACACATTCAGGAGCAGATTCAACAAGCCAGACAGGATCTACTTCAAGCTCACCATAAAGTGCAACACACTCCTTTTGATCAAGAAGCTATTAAGCAAGTACAATACCAGACTGAGAAGTTGATCAACCTCAATCAAGTGGAGGAAACCATTCTTATGCAGAAAGCCAAAGTCAATTAGCTTAAACTGGGAGACCACAACAACACTTTCTTTCATGATGCAGTTAAAGAGAAAAATAAGGCTAAGGGACTGCATATTTTGCTATCATTACAAGGGGAAGTACTCACCACACCTGACAGCATTGAAAAAGAGATTATGGATTTTTACATTGGATTAGTCGGAAGCAAAGAAACTACTTTGAAAATCATTGACATCCCTGCTATTAGGAGTGGCAAAACATTGAGTAGAGAGCATATGCCTAAATGTTGATCCAACCTATACAACAAAAGGAGATTTGGGATGCCTTGAGCCACATTGGAGACACAAAGGCTCCAGGCCTAGATGGGTTCAATGCACATTTCTTCAAGAGAGCTTGGCCTATTGTGAAAACTGATGTGGAGGTTGTAGTAATGGATTTTTTCAACACAGGCACATTGTATATAGCAATCAACTGCTCCCTAGTAACACTCATCCCCAAATCACCCCATGCTAAAACTATAAAGGATATGAGACCCATAGCCTGCTGCAGTACCATTTATAAAATCATTTCCAAGATCCTTACAAGTAGATTGGGAAAAGTCATTGATCAAGTGGTGGACACATCTCAAGCAGCATTTATACCTGGCAGAACTATCCAAGATAACATCATTCTAGCTCAAGAGCTGGTAAGAGGCTACAACAGAAGAAGTATCTCCTCTAGATGCATGGTGCAAATGGACATCACAAAGGCATATGACACAGTTGAATGGGAAGCACTACAACAAATCATAATTGAACTTGGATTTCCACATATCTTCATCAAATGGATAATGACCTGTGTCACTAGAGTTTCATACAGATTTTCTTTAAATGATAGTTCTACTAGTATCCTAAGAGCAAAAAGAGGCCTGAGGCAAGGAGATCCAATCTCCCCTCTCCTCTTTGTTCTCATCATGGAATACCTCCATAGGACTCTCAAGAGCTTGGAGCATAACCCTGACTTCAATTACCACCCTAAATGTGACAAACTTAACATCATTGATTTATGTTTTGCAGATGACATTTTAGTGTTCCTAAGGGGTGATGTAGGGTCCCTACAGCTGGTGATGAACAAAATGAATCACTTCTCTGAAGCCACAGGGTTGAAGATCAGCAACCCCAAAAGCAAGATTTTTTTGGGTGGAGTAGATACTGAGACTCAAGGGAGAATGCAACATCTTACAGGCTTTGAGATAGGAGCACTGCCTGTCAAATATCTAGGGGTCCCTCTTCATAGCAGAAAATTAACTATCCATCAATGCCAGCCACTTATCGACAAGATGCTACAAAGACTCCATCATTGGAGTACCAGGTTACTCTCCTACGCAGGTAGACTGCAACTAATAAAAAGTGTCCTATTTTATATTGCGAATTATTGGTTGCAGATTTTCCCCTTACCCAAAACAGTACTGAAGCACATTGAAGGTATTTGTAGTCGGTTCCTATGGAATGGAAATAATGATCCTAGTAAGAAGGCTCTAGTTTCTTGGGAACATTTATGTGACCCAACAACTGCTGGAGGTATGAACATGATATCATTAGTGGAGTGGAACAAGGCCACGATTGGTAAACTGTTGTGTGACATCTGGAAAAAGATGGATAAACTTTGGATCCAATGGATACAAATCTATCACATGAAAAACATTGTTGTAGAATTGTACCGGCCCAATGTAAACACTTCCTGGATTGTGAAGGCTATATTCAAAAATAGAGATTCAGTTAGCCAATCAAATTGTTGGCAATGTCTGCATGGAAGGAATAGATACAGTACAAGAAAAATATATCAAATGCCAAAAGGGCCTAGACCAATAGTGCATTGGAAGACCATGTTGCTAAGAAACTACACAAGACCTCGTGCAGTCTTCATTGTCTGGCTAGCGTGCAATCGTAGACTCCTTACCAAGGACAGACTATGTAGGTTTGGTATAGCAACTGACAACTCATGTGTGTTTTGTACCCAACTTGAATCATGCCACCACTTATTTTTCGAGTGTGAATTTACCAACACGATTTGGAAGGCAATACTAACCTGGATTGGTTTTACCCAACAACCTCGTGGGTGGGATGTGGAATTGCAATGGCTAACACATGTATTGAAAGGGAAGGGGAGCAAAAGAAAACTTCTAAAACTTGCTGTGACGGAAACTATATACAACATTTGGAGCCTGAGAAACAAGATTATCTTCCAAGAAACAAAAAAGGAAAGCTTCAGTATTGAAGAGAAAAAGCATAATATCCTGAACAGAGCTGAAACAAATGTGAAATTGAAATTGTATTGTAGTTATCTAGTATAAGGAGTCTATATTTGTCATTTGGAGCCTGGATCGTTGGATCGGTCGTACCTTGTAACTTCTTAATTTTTGATAATGAAAATCTCATTTATTCAATATATATATATATATATATATATATATATATATTAAACCGACTAAATCGACTCGACTTAATCGATAAACTGACTTAACCGAATCCGACGAAAACCGAAATTTAATCGGTTGAAATTGGGCTATAAAACTAACACTGTGGTTTACGTCGGATTTAAGTTTTGCGTCTGAAACCGACCGAAGCCGACCGATTGTCCACCCCTAGTATTATATTGTTATTTATTATGACTATATACATTTAAGATATTCTACACTTATAGTCATTTAATACTGTGATCTGAATTTTAGAATTTAAGAACTATGTTATATATTATAATTTTTAATTTTCTTCTAAAATAAAATGTAAATTACAATTGTTTTATAATATGAGACTAGACACAACGGATACAGTATTATAATGAAATTTCGTTTTGTTTATTATTATTGATTTTTTTTCTTTTGAAACTAGTTGTCACAATAGTAGTGATTGTGATAAAGGGGACTAAGGGTTTCTAGATTTCGTGGATTCAATATTATTTTGTTAGGTAAGTGGCGTTTGAGGTTAAACACAAAGTAGTATGAGTTTTGGTTGAAGGCTTTAAATTTTAAATATGAAGAAGATTTGGAGGCATTGAGAGTTTGGAGTTGTATATGTAGATTTATGTGCTTGCAGCTTTGAAGACAATAACTCTATAAGACAACCGACTTATGAATGTTGAGAGTTCTAAGTGACGGGGGAAGTTAATTTCAATAGTCAAAGTAAAAGCATTTGATGATGGCACTTGATCAAGAATATATCTCAAGTCTTATTAATCAGAAGATTCGGGTTCCAGTTAAAGTGTTAAGTCGTGTTAAGCCATTGTTGTATCTAGCAAGGGAAGTTGAAGATTTAAAGTGTGAAAGTTGAAAGCTCGTTTGACATTGTGTGTCGCGTCTCAGAGTAATCAATTAAAATGTTAAAGGTCAAGAATAAGTCTTGACGTACTATGAAAATCACATACACACAGGAAAAATCTTTCAAACCCCCGCCTATTTTACAGAATCTATTGAGAACATATCAAGCCTTGTGTGGAATTGATTAAGAAGTAATTCTAATCAATGGGGAAAAAAGTTTACACTACCTAATCAATTAAAGACTTGATTCAATTGATTAAAGCAAGATAAATGACCTATTAATCTATTAGAAAAACTTTTAATGGATTAATACATATAAATGTTTAGGGTTTCCTTTTTTGAATTAAGCTCGTAGTTTTTGAAGGTGTCTTAATCGATTATCAAATAAGGTTAACCGATTAAATCAATAAATTGGCCCTTGGATTATTTTCATTTTGAGTAAAAAAAATTCTAAATAAATGGAGACTTCTTCTCATTTCATTTGACACAGAAATTTTGATTAGAAAACCTTATGCTCTCTCTATTTTCATATTTGTTTTTCACGAAAATTATCATAATTCCAAAAGACTGAAAACCTCTTATGAGAGATTTTTGTTGTAATCGATGTTGTGCTTTGATTTGTTGTATCCAAGACTGTGATTATCTTGTGAAAATATTTTTGCAAATGTCGCAAGCTAATCCCATTAAAAGCTTGGTTATCGGTTCTTGAGTTTGACATGTATGAAATATATAGTAGTAGGTTCTTAAGTGTATCCTAGTTGTGCAAAATATTTATTTGAAAGTTCTTAGGGAATGCTCATGTAAAGGCTCAATTTGTTGGTTATTGGGCTTAGTCGGTGTAAAAGTTTAATTTGTATGTTGTTGAAGGCTCGGGGCAAATCCTATTAAAAAAATCAAGTTTGTTTAGTGGAACTCTCAAGAGGAAATTCTTTTAGACAAGAGTATGTCAAGTGGTTAGGCTGGACATGTATAAATCTCTAGTGCACTCTCTCTATCTCTTCTCTTTTTTATTTATGATATTTATTAGGTTTTAACTCCTATTATAAGATTAATCGTCTCATGAGATAGTATGATGACTTCAAACATTTCTTCTTTTAATAAGGGACTTTTCACGGATACACATTCACAATTTGATGATGAAAGATTTTATATATGCAAAGAGAGAACAAAAATATTTTATGATTTTATTGATTGTGATTAATGGAATCTTGTTTTAAATATTCCTTTGTGCCTGTTCATTTTGCTAATAATGAAGTAGCAGACAAACTAAATTATGTGTGGACCACATGAGATAAGATAAAATTGCAACTTGGGTTTCAAGCTAAGTACTTGATGAAGAATGCGTTAAGCACTAGAGAGTTTTTTCATGTTTTTAACCATAACACGACTAAAGAAGTGTGGGACACCTTTAAGAAAATCCATGAAGTTCCAACTACGATAGAAAGGAAACACATGTATCTAAGAAAACGAGATACCAAGTATTAGTCAAGGGTGGTTCTCAAATGTTGGATTTAATTTGAGAAAAATTGCTCCTAACAGATATCTAAGATTCAAGATCTGGTATCAAAAATCTGATTCAGTACTTGACTTTGAGGATAGAAAAGTTTTTGATGAATTTAAGGAAAGATCAAATAAAAAGAAAATCATCGTGAAGTTTAATGAACTAATTAAATAGCTTAAGGATGAGGAAATGAACTTAGATACATTTGAAAAATCTTCATCATCCAAAGAAGAATCTTTTGAGTGATCATCACCTAAAGTATCGTATAAAAGAATAGTCATTATATATGAAGAATATTCTGAAGAGTCGCCATCATAAAAGTCGCATGAAAAAGAAGTATATCAAAAGTTCAATCCAACATACGAGGATTTTGTAACATCATATGAAGAAGTTGAGTCTAAATCTCCTTCAAATTTGTCCTTTGTTGGTTAACTTTCCAAGCTTGTGATTTTAGAGGTCATAATGAAAGTAGAGAATCATTAAACCTAGACAATTTTCTTCAATTGTTAAAACTATTAGCATCATAAAATGATGAAGTTGTAAAAGTTGTGTTGGAAAATTCTCCATGCAAAAACAAACGTCTCTTGTGCTTGAGATTTGTTGATAAAGTTGGTTTTATACAATAAAGATTTTTCCGCTTTGCATATGTTAATGACACCACATCTTTAACTTTTAAGCAAAAAAATTATGTGATATACTTTCTTTGCACAACCTTGATATGAAATTATGTTGCTCAGGGGACAGATTTCGAACACGGTGTCTTAGACAACTAGTTCGGCAAGTAAAACCAGAAACACTACAATGGCAAATACTATATGGTGGAGTAGAACAACAGTAAATAACACGATGGTTATTTACCCAGTTCGGTGAAACCACGCCTAAGTCTAGGGGATAAGTCCACATCCCAAGAAAGGAAATTCATTATTAGTAACTTAGTACAATTAGTCTTGCAAGCAAAAACAAATCATATGTTGTTCAATGCCTCTTCCTAACACCACCCAATGACTTTCTATTTAGGGTTACCCTAAACATGAGAACCTACTCACTTTCTTCTCAATCCCAGAACCCGTGATTGGAGATTACAACTAAATAATCAATGTTGAATACTACCATTCAACTCTGGACAAGCCTTATATGCCAATTTATTAAAACATAAAGGTGTACATAATAAACCCAAACACTTTAAATATTCAATGTATTAATTAGCTTTAATGTAGGTTTTGAGCTCCTTATATAGCATAATAATTTTGGGCTTTTTTCATGGATTTAAGAATTAATTTTGTCCAGAATTAATGCACAATTTGTTAATATTTGATTTGTTCCTTGAATATCTCAAACAATACATGATATGTTTCAATTTTAATTTTAATTTAAATCTTCATTTAAAATTGAATCAATCTTCATCCAATTGTCAAACAAATCACCTATTCATATTGCTAAATAAAAGCAATAAAATAGAACCGGGTCTTCTCAAAATATTCACTCAAAACACAACAATCTGGCACTTGTTGAGCAAGGCCCAAATATTGTACCAACATGCTAGAGCACCATGCCCAACATGTGTCCCTTATACAGCTTAAGCATGCTAGACCGGTCTTGAACACTTGGACACTTCTCCATGCTGTTGTTTTTCTGAATGCAACCAATCCAAAGGGTTAACTCAAGGAACTACAATATCCCCCTTTGGCAATTTGTGGCAAAATAACTCTTTAAGATAAATAACACTTCTTCCATCATAACGAGTGACAACCAGTAAAACTACCAGACTATCAAAGCATACAATCAGCATCAGCAACCATCTTCCAATTATCAGAGTTAAGCTTAGCAGCGGAAAATCAGTAGCATAAACATTCAGATGCATACACATAATTCATTCAGTTGCTCCAAACAAAACAGACAATCATGCAATCATTCACATACTTAGTCATGCATGAATCTAGTTAGCTCATAGTTAGTAACATATAATTCTACTAACTAACATATATTAGCATGTAATCATTCACATACTTAGTCATGCACATACAAGCAGATAGTATTTGATATCATAATATACAAGGAATACTACTAACATAGATCTGTTTTCACATATACAAGGGCCAAATGTCTTGCCGATGCTCCAACATGGAGCACAACATTAGCGCTTACTACAGATGGTTAGTACCAAACAAAAACTTGTGTTACCTCAGCTCTTAGCAACACTAATACTCCCCATTTTTGCTATAATTTAGAAAAGGGTTTGTTCTTCAAACTAGCAACTAGATGTAAGTCGTGCATATGTTAGTATGTTAGCACATACACAACGAAAAATATGAGAAAACAACTGGAACAACATTCATAGATGCACAAGAATTAGATCTATTTTAAAAGTACAAAGATAAAAAGAGTGTTAGATGATAAGCTTTGATCTAGAGGGGGGTGAATAGATCACAAATTAAAAATCAAACTTTTGGCAAAAACTGTTTTCAAAAGTTTTATGGCACAGCCGAAATAACCTGAATTGAATCGTCTAATTGAAACTCTATCGAAAAGCTCAGATATGCGTAAAGATACACAAATGTATGATAATGAACACAAATTGTTCAACAACTATCAATCACAAACAATTGAATGCAAAGTTATACGTAGAGCTTATTCCCAATGATAAAAAAAACACAATAAATCAATTTGTCGAACACTTTGTGTGCAATCGATGTCGTTTGGAAATTTACTTTGTTTTGTTGATCTTAAAAACCAAACACAATCAAACGGATTATGATTATATCAACAAAACCTAATTCAAAATGTAATAAAAAATAATTCCCAAACAAATTGATCAAACTAACAATGAATTCAATAATTTGCAAACACAAATATAAAAGAGAAAGATAAAGAGAAAGACGCAAGGATTTGTTTTGGCAGTTCCCCAATCGTCCTCGCTATGGGTAGGTCTGCCCTCAATTTGAATTCGAATTGAGATAATTGCAATTAACCTTACTTTGCAAAAAATGCATATACAAGAGATGAAGAACATTAACCATACAAAGCCTAGGTTTATTTTTTATTCTACCACCTCCAAACCATTAATCAAAGATTGATCAAGACACCAACAATGCTGCTTCAATTCACCAGTTGTTGCTACTACCTTGCAAGACCTTCTCGTCTCAAAGTTTTCACTTGGTCGAATTAATCCCAAGCGCACACTTGTTAAACCTATGTTTATGAACACGATCCACTGTCTCACACTACTCCCTTACAATACACCCCTTGTCCCAAGGCTTTCACCCGATCGGATCCGAAATGTGTAATCTCATCCAAAACCTTTAAATACTCAATGATCTTGAAGGAAAACCCCAGTTCGGTGTTCTTATTTTAAACCCTCAAAGAACTTAACTGAATATTCTTTGTACAACAACCTAATTTGACGTTATCAACTCTGATCTAGATGGTCACCAAATCAAAAAATGATTAAGTGTAGTTTGATTGTGTGTATGCATAGAAGAGAGGTTGAAGATGATGAGTATGCTTTGTGTGTGATTTTGGGTCAAACTCTAGTTCTGTCGAGGAATAGCTTTCATGTGTTTCGATAGGAGACAAGCATGAAGTCGAAGCTGGGTCACATGCTGATGTCGAAGGGTTACATACTGTAGTCGAAGCTAGTTCTAGAATGTAATCGAAATATAATGTTGACTTATTATGTCGAATTGGGCCTTGTGTTAAGGATCTAATTGTTTAGTTAGCTTGTAATGTAAGTTAGCTAGTTAGCCTATAAATAGGCTAGATGACTCGGGTTGTTGAGTGAGGCCAATTGTAATTCATTTATAATAATTTGTAAACCCTAAATGAGAAAGTGAATAGTAAACAATTTGCCCTAATCCTTTTTCTTCTTTCTTATTTATCTTTTCTTCTTTCTCTCTTTGTTCTAACCATTTTCATTGTTCACCCAAGAACTCTGTTTCTCAATCTTTATTTGTTGAAAGGTATCGTTTGTGATTACAACAAAATGGTGCGGTGAACGTGGAGAAGATGCCGTCAACAAAGTTTGAAATTGAGAAGTTCACCGGAGTTAATGACTTCGGTTTATGGCGTTTGAAGATGCGAACTCTTCTTGTTCAACAGGGTTTGCTAGAAGCGTTAAAGGGAGGAGATGCCATGGATATTGCATTGACGGAGAAGAAAAAGTTAAAGATGACCGAGAAAGCCCACAATGAAATTGTTCTGAGTCTTGGTGATAAGGTTCTCTGGCAGGTTTCAAAGGAGATGACGACAACTGGCGTTTGGCTGAAACTTGAAGGATTATATATGACAAAATCCTTGGTGAATCGTTTGTACTTGAAGCAAGCTTTGTATTCATTGAAGATGAATGAAGATAAAGCGTTGACGGAGCAGCTGGATGTGTTCAGCAAGTTGATTCTTAATCTTGAAAATATTGATGTTACCATTAATGATGAAGATCAAGCGTTGTTATTGTTGTGTTTTCTTTACCTAAGTCACATGCTCACTTCAAAGAAACCCTCTTGTATGGAAGAGAGTCCCTGACCTTTGAATAAGTTCAAGTAGCCTTGTATTTAAAGGATTTAAACGAAAGAAAGGAGCAGAAACCATTATCATCAGTTGGTGAATGGTTGTCCGTGAAGGGGAAATCCTCAAAGAGAGATGGTAGATTTGAGAAGAAGAAAGGTAAAACTCAGTAGAAGTCTTATGGTGGTGATATTTCCAGGATTAAGTGTTATCAATGTAAGAAGGAGGGTCACACAAGAAAGATGTGACCTGAGCGCCTGAATAATCATGGAGGTAAGGACAATGGCAATGCAACTATTGTGCTAGATGATTATGAATCATCTGATGTCCTTGTGGTGTCGAGCAACAACTCTTGCAAATAGTGGATTATGGATTCTGGATGTACTTGGCATATTACTCCAAACAAGAATGTGTTTGAAGAATTATGTGATCAAGATGGCGGATTAGTGCTGTTGGGAAACAATAAAGCTTGCAAGATTGCAGGTATTGGATCTGTGAAATTCAAGCTCCATGACGAGTCAATAAGGCTATTGACTGGGGTTAGGTATAATTTAATTTCTCTTGGTGAATTCGACAAGAAAGGATATGCCTTCAAAGGAGAGCAAGGTATCCTGAAAGTCAGGAAGGGGTTGAAGGAAGTCTTGAGAGGCGTGAAGAAACAAGGCTTGTATACCCTTGAGGCTGAGGTTGTAAGTGGTTCAACAGATTTTGCATCCACGAAACCGGTGTAGAAGACAGAATTATGGCACATGAGATTGGGCAATGTCAACGAAAGAGGCCTGGTCGAACTGGGGAAGCAGAACCTACTAAGTGGTGACAAAGTCAAGAAGTTGAAGTTTTGTGAACCTTATGTATTTGGCAAATCCTGTAGGGCGAAGTTTAACAAAGGTAAACAAAGAACATATGGATCCCTTAATTACATTCATGCTGATCTTTGGGGGCCTGCAAGGAATCCTTCACATTCAGGTGCAAGGTATTTTCTATCTATAGTTGATGACTATTCTAGAAAATTATGGGTATTCATTCAGAAGACAAAGGATGAAACTTTTGAGAATTTCAAAAGTTGGAAGGTTCTGTTGAAACTTAAACTGGCAGAAAGGTTAAGAGGTTGAGAACCGACAATAGCCTTGAGTTCTACAATGAAGCTTTCGACAGTTACTGTTTTGAGTCTGGAATTGCAAGGCATAAGACTGTAGTAGGTATTCCTCAACAAAATGGCTTAGTTGAGAGATTCAATCGAACAATCCTTGAAAAGGTTAGATACATGTTGGTTAGTGCTGGATTAAAGAAGGTGTTTTAGGTGGAGGCTGTTTCGATAACAGCTTATCTGATAAATAGATGTCCCTCGACTGCCTTGGGAATGAAGACACCTAAAGAAGTCTGGTCGGGTCAACCACCAGATCTTGACAAACTGAGAGTATTTGGCTGTTTAGCCTATGCTCACATTAGGCAAGACAAGGTCGAACCTAGAGCTCCGAGATGCATGTTCCTTGGATATCATGAGGGAGTCAAAGGTTATAGGCTGTGGTGCCTAGAACCAGGTCGCAGAAGATGTATCACAAGTCGTGATGTAGTTTTCAATGAAGTTGAGATGACGTTCAAGAAAATTAGTGATGTTGGTCGAAGTGCAGAAATCTCTGAAGAGGAGTTGAAACAGGTAGAGATTCTTGTTGATGTGGAGCATAGTGATGTTGAAGTGCATAACCTAGATGAAGTTGAAGAAGAAGAGCAAGATGCTGAAGAGACTGAGGAAACTGTTGATGACTACCTACTGGCAAGAGATAGGTCGAGAAGAGTCATCAAGCCACCTCAGAGACTTGGTTATGCAGATCTTATAGCTTTTGCCTTAATCTCTGCAAGTGAGGTACTTGAGGAAGAACCTAGAAACTACAAGGAAGCTATAAGGAGTCGAAACAAGACTGAATGGCGAAAAGCCATGGATGACGAGATGAAATCTCTTCATGATAATAACACTTGGGAGCTGATTCAGAAACCTGTAAGAGCAAGGTTAATCAGTTGTAAGTGGATTTCAAGGTCAGGGAAGGAATCAAATGAGTGATGTCGAAGCGCTTTAAGGGAAGGTTGGTTGCTAGGGGTTCACTCAGAAAGAAGGTGTCGACTTCAATGATGTATTTTCACCTGTTGTAAAGCATAGATCGATTAGAATGTTGTTAGCCATGGTGGAAAAGTTTGACCTGGAACTTGAGCAAATGGATGTGAAGACAACATTTCTGTATGGTGACCTAGACGAAACGATCCTGATGCGTCAACCTGAAGGGTATGCAGAAAATTATAAGGGAGATTATGTGTGCAAGATGAATAGGTCTTTGTATGTCCTGAAATAATCTCCTCAACAGTGGAACAAGAGATTCGACAAGTTCATGGAACACATTGGTTTCACTAGGAGCCAGTTCGACCACTATGTTTACTTCAGATTTCGACCTGGAAACACATTTGTTATTTTGTTGGTTTATATGGATGATATCCTCATAGCTAGCAACAGTGTCGAGGATGTAATGGAGGTGAAGGCTGAACTTAGTAAAGAGTTCGAAATGAAGGATCTGGGAGCGGCCACCGGGATTCTTGGGACTGACATCCGGAGAGATAGAAAGCAGTCAAATTTGTGCTTATCTTAAGAGACATACCTACGAAAGCTTCTCGAAAAGTTTAGTATGTCGAATTCAAAGCCAATAGTAACTCCAACAAATCCTCGGTTTAAGCTTAGTACTACTCAAAGTCCGAGTACTGAAGCTGAAAGAATCTATATGAGTAGCATTCCATATGCTAGTGTAGTAGGTTCTTTGATGTATGTTATGGTATGTACGAGGCCAGACATAGCATATGGAGTGAGCCTTGTAAGCAGGTATATGGCCAATCCTGGAAAGACGCACTGGCAAGCTTTGAAGTGGATTCTCAGGTACATAAATGGGTCTCTGAAAAGAGTCATGATTTATGGTGGAGCCTGTGGTGATAATAGCAAAGTCAAAATCGAAGGGTTTGTTGACTCTGATTATGCAGGTTGTATGGATTCCAGAAAGTCTATTTCTGGATATGTGTTCACTATGTTTGGCACAACAATCAGTTGGAAAACAATGCTTCAAAAGGTTGTTGCCTTATCAACCACTGAAGCATAATATATTTCCCTCACTAAACCTGTGAAAAAAGCATTGTGGCTTGAAGGTTTTGCAAAGGGGATAAAACTTTAAGGTCAAAGTATCACTGTTAAATGTGATAGTCAAAGTGTAATACATTTGTCGAAGAACTCAGCCTATCATGAGCGAACAAAGCACATTGATGTGAAGCTGCACTTCGTCAGAGAGATAATCAAGCGCGGGGAAGTCTAAGTGCTGAAGGTTTTGACTGATGACAATGCTACTGATATGATCACCAAGATATTGTCAAGACAATGCTACTGTATGCAGTTAATAAAGCTTGATGATAGAAGCTAGTTTATACCCTGTTGTTTGTAGAGTTAGACCCAAGGTGGAGATTTGTGAGATTTTGGGTCAAACTTTAGCTCTGTTGAGGAATAACTTTCATGTGTTTCTACAGGAGACAAACATGAAGTCGAAGCTAGGTCACATGCTGATGTCGAAGTGTTACACACTGTAGTCGAAGCTAGTTTTAGTATGTAATGTTGAAATATAATGTTGACTTATTATGTCGAATTGGGCCTTGTGTTAAGGATCCAATTATTTAGTTAACTTGTAATGTAAGTTAGCTAGTTAGTCTATAAATAGGCTAGATGACTCAGGTTGTTGAGTGAGACCAATTGTTATTCATTTGTAATCATTTGTAAACCCTAAATGAGAAAGTGAATAATAAACAATTTGCCATAATCCTTCTTCTTCTTTCTTCTTTATCTTTTCTTCTTTTTCTCTTTATTCTAACTGTTTTCATTGTTCACCCAAGAACTCTGTTTCTTAATCTTTATTTGTTGAAATGTATCGTTTGTGATCACAACACTTTGAAATCCTGGTTTTATGTAGGTTTTACTCTAGAATCTTTATAGAAATGATGCATGTATCAAGTTAAAGGCAACTTTTAGGAGTGATCTTTCTTTACTTCGGAGTAAAATAAGTGCAAGGGGAGATTACTCTTAACTAACTAAGCCTAAAGGCTATCAAACTTAAGGATTAAATTATTTAGACGGGAATACCCCGTCGGTAGCAAAGGCAGAAGGAAAAGGCAGGAATGCACCTTAAGGGGGAGTTCCTGGGTCATGAGCTGGGCTTGCACCAGCGCTTTCCAGATGCATGGTTCGGAGATAATTCCTATTGAGTTAGCTTTCTTGGGGGAGAGGATATTCTTTAAAGGCTATACCACAAGCACCCCATAAGCTACAACTTCCCCTTCTAGAGCACTCAGCCCTGTGTCAGAAAGAGATTGAGGGTACATTTCAGCTAAGAAAATGATTGAAATCTGTTTTTGCATAGCTTGCATTCTCTTTATTTGCTAATGAACATCTACCTTTCGTCTGTAACATGCATTATATATGCAAGTATGAAGCAAAGGGAATGAAAAAGGAAATGAAATGAAAGCAAAACTTTAAGATTTTAGGTCTATAGGTCGGCCTATTAAAGTCATGTGTCGACCTATAATGGTCTTAGGTCGACCTATAAGAGAAGACACATGAATAATGGCTACAGGCTTCAATATTGAGGTATGTGTGTCGACCTAAGCATGTTTTGTGTCGACCTATGCTAAAAAAAAACCTTGTATAGGTTGACCTAAGGTCATATGTCTCGACCTATGTAATGTTTTTCACACAAAAACTCAATTTTTGATGCATAATAATTTTTTCTTAATGCATAGATCCTTTCTAAATCATTTCCAAACATGTTTACAAGCAACCTAATGGTAAAATACACAATGCACACCTAGAATCAGTTGATACCATCCAATGTACAAAAACGCTAAAGTTTCTCCTAGTTTTGACATCATACAAAACATATCTAATCAGAAATTTGCACTCACATACTCCCCTTTTTATGATGGCAAAACTTGAGACTTGAGACGTTACGTTTCTTGTAGCATGAAAAGCTCCCCCTGAATGTGTGCATCATAGCTTCAACTTCATATACTTTCCCCCTTTGACAACATCAAAAAGAGACAAGCAAGTTATTAATAGTATCACATCGATACACATTACACATTTACAATATACTATATAAAGGCAATTTTGAAAGATAAGTAGTGCACTCACATATATTCATCATATATGAAAGCACATAAGATTAATAAACATAACAATATTCATAATAGCTATCCAAGTCAAAAGACATAGTACAACCATTCAAACATATTAGCAACATTGTTCATACATAACTAAAAGCAAAAATAAACCAAACAAAATGAAAATGCATGTAGACTAAAAAACAACAAGATTCAAGGCACAACGACACAACATCACAAATCACAACCCTCTATCATCTTCCACGGCCCCTATGAATTGGCCTTTCTCACATATACCATCCTTGTCCTTTATTCTAATAGTGAGAGTATAAGAAATCACATATCTCACGGTAAAACCGATCATAATGACCATAATCCTCTTCTTGAGTCGTAATCATGTGATTAATCCTAGCAAGAACAATAACATGATTAACATTCATATAAGTCGTAAAGACACTAGACTCTCTATTACATACGAAGCAAAAGCCTCTAAGTTGGAATCCTGAGTAGACAAATGCTTCTGCATCAGACGGAACTGCTCTGTTTGTGCAGCTTTAAAAGTCTCTCTCCATTTACACTCTTCCCCATACCTCTCGTCTTGCCTCATTTGCATATTCTGAAGCATTATCATGATAGAGGAAGTAGTAGCAAAACTAGTACCAAAATCGGCTCTATGATCAACTCCATGAGGAACATTGTAGCATTGTAGCATCTCCCTCAAGAACATCATGAGGAACATCCATAGGTTGCTCATCATCCATATGATTTTCATCTGCATCATCACCAAATTCAAAAGGACCATCAAACTTATAAATATTTCTGCCATGCTTACCCGATCGAAGATAATATGTCTGACGCTTAATATCCCAAAAGTAGTTCGTGTTTGTTAAGGTACGTTGAGAGAACTCTTGAGATGATCCCTGAGATTTATAGGTAAGATTTGAAATACCAATGTCGAAGTAGTTCAGAATCTTAGCAATCATTGAAGCATAGCATAATGATGTCCCCATGTTGCATTCTTTGATGGTGAACATACGAGACATAAAGTAGTGAGACCAATCAATTTTGATCTTGTGCGGAAGAATGTATACCAAATGAATCTCAACAAAGTTAATTCCCGAAAACCCACCATTCTTTAGGCGCAAGATATGAGATACAACCCATAACAGAATTCTTGGCACCATCTTCAAGTGGCTAATGGTAATAGGATCATAACAGTTCTCGTCGCGAGGAGCCTTGAGTAACTCATTCACATGAAGACCCCAATCAAAATTTACATGAGTGTCACCATCCGTAACCAAAGGGTCAGCCTCCTCATCCATATTAGGATCAACTACCGTAATACCAAATAAGAAATCCCACAAATCATTAGTAAAGTAGTAAATCTTATTACCTATAGAGAACTTGAAGCGTGAACCTTGCATACCATGTAGCCCGGAGTAGAAGACACGAACAAGGTCCTCACTGTAATCCTAAGCAAGCTGCAAAAAAATAATCTATTTGTTAATGCTCAACAAGTTTAACAATATCAGGGAGATCCAAATAACCAACCATAATCGGCTTCCACATATATTATTTCGTAACAAGTCGGTTTTGAAGTTTTCGCCCAAAATCCTTCACATACTTTAAAACCAATGTGAGTAAATTTTTAGCAGCAATAACAGATGTAGTTGCCTTATTTTTACCCTTAGCTTCACTCTTGGACTTAGAAAGATTTGGAGCCATGGAAATTGTTGAAATGAAGTGCGCACACCAAGTGTTTGATGAAATGTTTGATTGAAAAATGAATGAGTATGAGAGATTGATGTATACCCATATAATCACAACAACATGCAAATAAGTGAAGATGAACCACAAACAAGTGAAAAATTCGGATATTTGGTGAATTTGGGTGAAATGGGGTTTTTGAAGGAGAATTAAGGAATTTGATAAAAGACACAAGTGATTAGATGGAAATGAGAATGTTAATGATATGGGATGGATGAAGCAGGAAAGATTTAATGTATATTGAATGACTTTCAAGATGCAAGATGAAGTTTAGGAAGTTAAAAATTTTGGTGCATGCAAGAGAGTGAATGAAATGAAGAAAAATGACTCAATTCTGCACTTATGAGTCGACCTACGAGCGCATGTGTCGACCTATCAAGGTCTCAGGTCGGCACATTCTGAAGCGAATAACCAGGAATTCAAAAAATTAATCTATGTTTTGACCTATCCATTACATGTGTTGACACATACTGAAGGATTTTTTCCAAATTTTAAAGACTCAATTTTATGTGTCGGCCTATACAACTTTCGTGTCAACACATAATATCCAAAAATTTGAAATTTTGACACTTGTGAATTATAAATGACTATGGAAGACTAAATTTGACTCGTGGATGATTAGTTGATGAGAGACACATGCATATGATATTAATTCATGGTCTGTTAGCTAATATCATGTAAACATGTAAATGCAAGCATGAGATGGTACAAGAGATAAATCAAATGTAAGACATTTACAATAGAGCCACTATAAACATGTAAAATGTAAACACACAACGACCACATTTGAAATTTTTGGAAGTGAACATATATCACATACATGATACACATAATGCATCATATACCTTTGAGAAATAAATAGGTAAAAGAAATACTTACTTACAAAATAAGAAAAGGAATGAAACGATATTACCTCAATGTATGAATGGAAGAGGTTTCACTTGCATTCCCAAGGAACCCTCGAATGAGATTTGGAATGAATGTAAAATGTGCCACAAAACACAATCGAAACCAAAACGTTCTTACCATTTTTCTTTTTGTACAAGTACTTGAAAGTGTGATTAATAGTGTATCCAAGAGGTAATTGACTTAATGATGATCCTTGTTGTTGGATTTTCACTCTTGTTAAATCATGATGATTATCTTGCTCATTCTCATGTTTTATCATCTTAGGTTGATCAATCCCTAATTTGACGCACTTTAGTATGTCTTATTGAAGATAGACCTACATCATTAAACACAATACCTTTCTGATGCTTCTTGGATAGGAAACATTAGTAATAATCAACACACTTTTACCAATTATTGAAACATTAAAATTTAACCTTCTTGGTAACAAAATCCGCCTTGTTTGCCACATAGTCAAAACAATAAGGATATATCATACTTATGATGCCTTGAGCCTCCATAAATGAGATCCCATACTCTTTTTATAGAGCCAAGACATTTTCCTGCAAGATCAACGAATAATGCTAGGTACCCAATCTTCATTGGGTCTTTGAGGATTAGTGAAGCCTTAGATGCATTTAGGAAACCATTGAAAAGCGCCTTTAGGAACAAAAAGTTTTCTAAACTTGCACTTTGAAATGGTGTGACCCTTTTTGCAACAATAATACAATATAAATTGTGAGAAGATAAACTTTTTCTATTTGGTTCATTTTTAAAGAAATTATACCTTCTATAAGGATTATGAGAAAGCATGTCATATTTAGAAGTATCTATAGCAAAAGTAGCCTTAGGTTGTAATGCCTTGTCTGACTTAGCTTAAGAGTCCTTGACTCTTTTTGCCAAATGTGACAAGTTTCACAACCAAACCATGAAGGTTTGTCATCCTCACTCTTATATTTTAGAATATTTAGCATATACTTCCTTAGAGCTTCCATATTCTTTTCATTTTCCAAAGTTTTTTCTTATAAGTGAGAAATGATTCTTTTGTTTGAAGCTAATATTTTGAAAGCATCTATGGCTTATCTTTGTAGATTTTCAAAAGACTTGTAATTGAGAAAAAGCTAAGTCATGAGAAGATTTAAGTTTAGAGTGACTTACAACCTTTTTCTTCTTTTTGTTTGCCATATAGCAAAGCTTGGCCGATTCAACACTTGAATTGGAGCTTTCATCACTTGAAGAATCACTTTCGCTCTCCCAAGCGGCATAAGCTCTTCTAGACTTGCCAGATCTCTTACCATGGAATTTTCCTTTGTCTTTCTTGATTGTAGAACATTATGGCTTATAGTGGCCCAGTTTGCCACAATTACAACATGCACTTTTAGACTTAACCTTCTTGTTGAAGTCTTTATCTCCATATTTTCTCATGTATCTATTAAACCTTTTGATGAACATCCCCATATCTTCTTCATTGGAATTTTTTGTCATATTTAGTTTCACAATCAATTTGCTCATTATGCGAGGACCTTGAACTTGAAGTCTTTAGAGCAATAAACTTCTTTTCTACCTCCTTGTCTTTTCCTTTCTCCTTTTTCACCTTCCTTTCATACTCTTTTTCATGTTTTTCCAAGCAAGAAATTTCTTGCTCATGTTCTTCCAATTTGCCAAATAAGGTTGTGAGATCAAGTACTTTGAGATCATTCACCTCTTTGATAGCGGTGACCTTGGGTTGCCATTCCCTATTTAAACATCTCAACACCTTATTAGTAGCAATATCATTGGAAATAGACTCACCTAGCGCATTCAATTTATTGATAAGATGTGTGAACCGTTTTCGCATGTCCTTACCAAATAACTCAAACTTTTGATTTAATATATTGATCCTAGCTTGTTTGACATAACTATTACCCTCATGGGAAACTTCTAATGCGTCCCACATAGCTTTGGCAGTCTCACAATGAGAAACACGATAATATTCATCAACACCTAATGCGGACGTGAGAATATTTTTCGCCTTCCAATCATGTGACCACAATTTCCAATCATTATCATTCCATTGTGCTTCCGGTTTAGGTACGGTAACACCCTCAACATTGGTCACGGTAATTTCATTAGGACCATTTTTTATGGCGTCCCATATACCCTTGTCAATCGAGTTGACATGAATATGCATATAAGCTTTTCAATAAACATAATTTTCGCAGTGAAAATTGGTGCTCTATTGTACGCTCCTTTACATTCAGTAGCCAATCTTCTAAAAAGCAAATCTTAAGCACATAATTAACTGAAGCTCGTGATACCACTTGTTAGACGATAGACTTCAATCTAGAGGGGGGTTAATAGATCTCAAACTAAAAATCAAACTTTTGGCAAAAGCTGTTTTCCAAAATTTGATGTCACAATGAAACAACCGAATCAAATCGTCTAACCGAACCTATATCGAAAAGCTCAAATATGCGTAAAGATACACAAACGTATGATAACAAACACAAATTGTTCAACAACTATCAATCACAAACAATTGAATGCAAATCTATACGTAGAGCTTATTCCCAATGATTAAAACACACAAAAACATAATAAAGAAATTTATCGAACACTTTATGTGTAATCGACATTTTTTGAAAATTTACTTTGTTTTGTTGATATTAAAAACCAATCACAATCAAACGGATTATGATTATATAAACAAAACCTAATTTAAAATGTAATAAAAAATCATTCCCAAACGAATTGATCAAACTAACAATGAATTCAATAATTTTCAACACACAAAATTAAAAGAGAGAGAGAGAGAGAGAGAGAGAGAGAGAGAGTGAGAAGGATTTGTTTAGGCAGATCCCCAATCGCTATCGCTATGGGTACGTCTACCCTCAATTCAAATTCGATTTGAGATAATTGCAATTAACCTTACTTTTAAAAAAAGTGCATTTACAAAAGATGAAAAACTCTAACCCTACAAACCATAGGTTTGTTGTCGATTCTATCACCTCCAAAACCCTTAATGAAAGATTGATCAAGTCACCAACAATGCCACTTCAATTCACCAGTTGTTGCTACTACCTTGCAAGACCTCATCGTCTCAAGGTTTTCATTCAATTGAATTAATCCCAAGCGCACGCTTGTTGAATCCAAGATTTACGTACACGATCCACTGTCTCACGTTACTCCCTTGCAAGGCACCCTTTGTCCCAAGGCTTTCACTAGATCGGATCCGAATTGTATAATCTTGTAAAAAATATTCAAATCCCCAATGATCTTGAAGGAAAACCCCATATTGATTTTCTTATTTGAAACCCTCAAAGAACTCAACCCAATATTCTCGGTACAACAACCTAATTGGACGTTATCAACTCTAAACTAGATAGTAACCCAATCAAAAAATGATTATGTGTAGTGTGATTGTGTGTATGCATATAAGAGAGGTTGAAGATGACGAGTATGCTTTGAAATCCTGGTTTCATGTAGGTTTTACTCTAGAACCTTACTAGAAATGATGCATGTATCAAGTATTTATATGTACACAAGTATGACGCAAAGGGCATGCAAAAGGAAATTAAAAAAAAGCAAAAATTCAAGATTTTAGGTCTATAGGTCGACCTATTAAATTCATGTGCCAACCTATAAAGGTCTTAGGTCGACCTATAAGAAGCGACACGTGGAAAATGGCTACAGGCTTCAATATTGAGACATGTGTGTTGACCTAAGCATGGTATGTGTCGACCTATGCTAAAGAAAAAATAATTCTATAGGTCGATCTAAGGTCGTATGTATCAACCTATGAAATGTTTTTCACACAAAAACTCAATTTTTGATGCATAACAATCTTTTCTTAATACATGGATCCTTTCTAAATCATTTCCAAACATGTTTACATGCAACCTAATGCTAAAATACACAATGCACACCTAGAATCAGTTGATACCGTCCAATGTACAAAAACGCTATGGTTTCTCCTAGTTTTGACATCATACAAAACATATCTAAACGGAAAGTTACACTCACAAAGAGGCTATATATCCTTTACAGATAAAAAAACAAAAACAACCACCCAAATACAAGGTCCAGAACAAGAAAGCTAGAACATCTAAACTTTTTCTTCAATCCATCCTCTGCAGTTTTTCATCCACCTCTGAGTCAAAATCTTGTTTTTGAGCATGTCTCTTCTTCATAACCTTAATCTTGGTGACAAACTCTTTTCCAGTCGTAGATAATCTAACAGATAATTCCCTATATGCATCTCCACCATTTGAAATAGAAGAGGAACCAATCTCCTTCCTTGTCATTTCCTCATGAAATCATGCAATAGATTTCATGATGGAGATTCCCTTATTAGAGGGTGTATTCTTTGAGTAATAGACTTTTGACGCATTTTGAAAGAAACAAATAGACGTCAGAAAGAAGAAAGGGTAGCAAGAGAAATATAACAGAAGATTAAGATTCTTGCCTATAACGAAAGTCTATATAAAATGATGTTTAGAAACAAGTGTATTATGCATTGTTTCATGTGAAGCACAGACCGAGAGAGAGAGAGAGAGAGAGAGAGAGAGAGAGAGAGAGAGAGAGAGAGAGAGAGAGAGAGACTCCTTTACACACCTCCCTAGCATTGATTGATATTGATTCACATAAATGTAGACCCTTTTTTTCAAAGTTGATTGCATCCGTCATACCTTGAAAAACGAGAGACGACCTCGCGAAGAGCAATCGCACGCCTACAGGATGAACTAACAAAGTTGCCACCAAACTTTATTTATTCCCATAAGAGGAAAGAGAAAATATTGATAAAACCCCTAGAAGAAAAGGAAAAGACATGGTCATCGCAACTAAGAGTCTGAGTTTGGGAGTCGGTTACGCAAAGGGAAGGTATCATCACCCCCTCACGTCCGTTGTACTCAACGAGAACCATTAGGTTAGGTGTGCGCGTTAATGTTTGCTTAGAAGTGATAGGCTTATCAAGTTATTAGGAATAAAAGTGAACAGAGACTAGATGGTTTATTTCCCTAGAGTGCTCACCAAGATCATCGAAATCTCGTGCCTACGTATCCTTATAGTGCAACGGGGAAATCAAAGCAATCATAGTTCGGGCAACTACGGGAAAAAAAGGGTCTCGATCGCACTGGGTGAGAGAAAAGGGTAATTAGTTGTTAGTTGGCTTGCCAAGGAATGTGATCCTTGTGTCTACGTATTTTCAATGGGAATGAGAAATCAGAGCATTCGTAGTTCAGAGAACTACGATTTGTTGGTTGATTTTAGGATGACGAGAGCTTGAATCACGAAAACTACATCTCCGATCCTCATTCTCGGGGAGACGTTGACTACACCCTGCTTCTTTTTCATCTTTTATTGAAAAATGTCTAAGCATGATTGTCATACCCCAAATTTTACCCCTAGATTTCATCATTATTTACATAGCATTCTAGATCAATCAATCATGCATAGCTAACCAATTATCAAGATTTTGTTTTGTTTTATTCATCTGTTAAACTAGGGTTTGCCATAAAAGGCTCAAGGGACTGATCAATCAAAGTCTTGGATAGATCATCAGCCAAACAAGCTCTCATACACTCAAGGGACCCCCTCCATCAATAATCAAGTGCAATGCGGCTTCATTACAAGTTCTTCAAGATTCAATTTCATCTGACCAAGAATTAGGGTTTTCTCAATCAAAGTCAATTGCATCTTTGACTTTTGATCAAGACATGATCTCAAGCCTTGGGATATGATTCAAGACATTCAAATACACCCTTGGGGTCTATCTATGGTGTTCAAATATCCCAAGATATTTATTTTATTGAAGATCAAGAACTGAAGATTCATCTGATAAAATGTCAATTGTTCATCCCAATCAAGGGTTGACTTTTGGGAATTTTGGTCAACCATGGCTTCCTCAAGTTAAGGATGATGATAACATGTGGTTTGGATCATGATCAATAAATGAAAAATTAATAAATTGGAGGTTACCTGCAAAAAGGGCAACCATGGAGAAATCGAAAATTTTTCTAAGTTATGGAAGACTATGATTTTTACCCAACTTGCCAAGGCCATAACTTCCAATCTAGACATCCATTTTCCTTGCTCCAAAGATCAATTTGAAGAGCTCATTCCATACTACAACTTTGTCAAATTAGGATGAATTTCCAAAAAGTGCTTAGATTTCAAGTTATGAAGCCATGAAGTTAGTGTTTCATTCAAATTTGATTTCCAACACTTAGAAAATTTTTGATGCAAATCTGCCTTCAAAAAGTAACCAACTTCTGAGCCAGTTTTCATCATGATCCATTTTGATTCAAGAAAAACTTAAAACATGAAAGTTGTAGAGCATGTTTGGGGCTTTCCAAAAGGTACAAATAATTTTTTTTTCCAATGCATAAGCTGAGAGTTTCTAAAATGGGAAGTTAGGGTTCCAAACTTGAATTTCAAGTCATCTTCATGATGAATTCTTGGAGCAAAACCACTTCAAATCTCCAAATCCCTTAATTTTAGGTCTTGTAACTTGCAAATCCTTCCATGATCAAAAAATTACACAAGTTTTGTGCGCATTACTTATTGAATTGATGCATTTTCCAAGTAATCTTACCATTTGTACCATGTTTTTCCAAAAAAGATCATAATGCCATTTTTGTAAAGTTGCTTTTATCCTAAACCAATTTGTGTGGAGCCTTGTGATGGTTTCTTCTGCAGAAGCAAGATCTCTAAAAGCTTCCAACCACCCTACAACCATTGTACCTCATCTTGGAACTCCACATTTTCATGAAACTAGCATCTTGATTTCAACCTAACCATAACTTGATAATGTTTATTTCTGATCAGCCCTTGCTCTCACTCTTTCCCTATAAATAGAGGGATCCCTTAAGCTTCAAAGGACACAACAATCACTCTACAAAACCTCAGCATTCTCTCTCTCCAATAGAATTTGCAAAAACCTCATATTTTGCAAGTTCTTGAGCCAAACAATTTCCCCATGAGTTTTCTTTAAACAAACACCACAAATCATCTCTAAACACTTATTAGAACTTGTTCATACCATTGAATAGGTTCTGTACCATCCCAAACACCATTCACCATCTCACTTGCTCATTGTGCAAGAACATTCGTGTGGTTTGATATAGTTTATTTCTAACCATTTTATTTGATCAAGCACTATTCCTAAGGACTAACAAGGCTCAAGAAACCTCTCTTTCATTTCTGTAGCTCCATTTGAAGAAGCATTGGACTTTCTTCAATAGATAACATTTTCACACTTTGATATCTTTATTCATGCATCATTCGTGAGTACTTATTGAAACAAAAATGTAGTCCATATTGTGTTAGTTATATTCTTACTACTGTATGCATTATACCATGCTCATGCATTAAGCTTTTATTGTTAGAAACCTTATAGTTTAGATATGGTTTTTACCTTAGTATGCCCTAGATATTGAGTTTTAGGATGTGATAATAATACCATTGGATTCCTGGGATTTTTCCAAGCAATTTACTTTTTTATATCTTTCAATTTCGTTAAAAAATGAAGAAGTTATGGTAGGAGGAAGTTTGGTAGAAACCTTAAGGTGCAGTTCTGGTTTTTGACTTGGTGCGACCTGTACATTAAGGTCTAGGTCTTAATAATAATACCATTTGATTCTTGGGATTTTTCTAATCAATTTCCTTTTTTATATCTTTTAATTTCGTTAAAAAATGAGTGAGTTATGGTTGTTTAAAGTTTGAAAGAAAAATGGAACATTGTTGGTGCATGAGAAAAAAAAGCACGTAGAACATAAGAGAAAGAAGAAGAGCGAAGGTTGATGGTGATGCTGACATGGCATTGTCCATTTTTTTGAGAACATAAAATATATATTTATGAATGTGGGTAAATGAATGGATGAGAGCGTAGCACCACTCGCTCTCATGCTCGACTTTCGCTTTTGTCTCGATCTCACAGCTTCGATTCACTCACACTCGGATCTCTCTCGCGGTTTGAATCTTCCTTCCTCCTCTCAATTCCGTTTCTAGTTCTCTATGTTTCTTTGTTGTGAATCAAACATTGTTGTAGGTAAGTTGATGAAAGGTTGTGGGAGATTTGTTGTGAGGTGTTGGGTTGAGTTTAGAGGTGGTGAAAACGAAGTGTACAAAGGTGGTTGAGGGGAATAAGCACAAAAGGTTTTGAAGGCGAAAAAAAGGTGGAGTGAGGTTGTGTTTTGAAGCAAGATGAGTGGATTTTTGCGGTTGTGATGAAGATGTAAGAAGAGTGAAGAATGGTTGGAGAAGAAAGAGTGGAGAGTGAAATTAGGAAAAATGTTTGTGAGATCGTTTTTTGAGGTATCCTCTGTTAGCAATTTTCATTCCTTTCCTCTTATGCTGCCTCAATTCGTTTTTTTATTTTTCTACTGTGAAATTGTTGTGCTGTTGTTGTGTAGTGGTTGTGGTATAGTAGTGCAGGTCGTATGTTTTGCAGGTTTTGTCTGTTGCAGTATGTCATGGTTTGAGGTTTGTGTTATACGAGAATTGCGCAGTGGTAGAAGTGATTTTGTGGCTAGAGGTGACTTGATGTAGCTTGCTTTTTCGTTCTAGCCTTGTTAGCAGGGTTGTGGCTAGAGGTGGGTTGATGTTTTGCAAAATTTGAATTGTTTGGAAAGTGACATCTGAGGGTGGGTCTGCGCTAGAAAATTGGAAGTAGTTAAAGTGTCTTCTATTGTTTTCTTTTTGGATTGTATTTTATGTAACTTGGTTGGATGTAGCTTGAATGAAGCCTATGCGCAGTATTTTTATGTAGAACTTCATGATTTTGGCTTGGAGTGGCTTGGTCGTATCAAAAGTCATGGGCTTTGGGACTGGTTTATATGTTGTAACTAACTTGGGCATGGATTTGAAAAGTGAATTTGCAACAAGAATAAAGTTTGGACACTTGATATGGTTTTGCAACTTAGAAATTTTGTAACTAAGAAAGGAGTTTTTATAAAGGAACTTGAAGTTGATTTCTAGAATTTGAATTTTAGAATGAATGTGCAATTGGCATGGGCTTGAAATTTAGAATTAACATGAATTTGGGACTTGAAAATTTGATATATCATGGACTTGATTTGGAAATGAAATGGAAGTAAACTAGACACTTTGAAATGAATTTGATGCTCACGTGAGATTGACACTTGAATTGAAACTTGAATATTGAAACTTGGAACTTGAATTGAAGCATGAAACTTGAATGATTTTGAATATGAATTGAAAATTGAAATGGAATTGAATTTGAAACTTGGGTGAAAACTCTGACATGGAACTTGAAATTTAAACCTGAATGAATTAAAATGGAATGAGATAGAATGTAATTCATAATCTTGAAAATGAACTTGAAATTTGAATGATTTAGAAATTTGAATGAAAAATGGACTTAATAACTTGAAAAGAATTTGAATGACATTGAATTTGAACTGGGGATTTGAATTTGAAACTTTGAATGGGTAACTGAAATTTGATATCTAATTGAAACTTGAATTTGAAATGAAATTGTGGATTAATATGAATTTGACTTGAATTTAGAAGGCATGAAACTTGAAATCTTGAATGAAATTTTTAAAAATTGGCAATGGATTGAAACTTGAATCTTGAAAGTAAAATTGGAATTGGATTGAATTGAATTTTGAAATTGAACTTGGAATTTGAATTTTGGTGACTTGGACACAAAGATTGAATTGTAATTAAATCAAATTGAAACCTGAATTGGTTTTGAATATGAATAAGAAACTTGGATTCTCCTATGATAAGAACATGAACCACATAATCAGGACTTGTGAATGCCTTGAAATATTGACCAAAAGTATTGACTTCTGATGGCTTTACAACTTGACTTCATCAGATACACCTTGATTTGGCACAAAAACCTAATCCTTGTCACTTGATGATTTTTATACATAAATCACTTGAATCCGACACTTCCTTTCCCTCACAATGATGCATAAGAAAGACAACTTGAGATACGAATTGTGCTGCTATTGCACCAAAACCTTAATTGAAAGTCAACTAGCCCTGATGATTATCCACTTTGAAACAACTGTCTTTGCCACAGTCTAATAACTTGATACTGAAGCAAACCACTTCTTTGACCAAGATTAGGTCAAATTCCACTGAAAATCAACTAACACTACACACACACTTGATCTGACAACCTTGCCCGAACCTTAATTCGATCTTACAAGACCTGAGCTTAGACAACACTAAACTAGAAGCAAAAGACGCATATTTTGTATGCACAACGGTTAGATGACATGAATAATGGATATGATGCACAAATGATGAAAATGTTATGATATGTATTGGGGTGTGACAACATCTACTGACTCAGTGAAAATGTTAGAAAAATATGTCATGACATCTTGTTCCATATTACACTTCTACAACATATGTTTCATTTAGAGTAATTGTTTACCACTGCTCCCTACACTAGTGTATTCAGCTTCATCAAAAGACAAGGTTACATAGATTTTTGCCTTGTTGGCCCAAGATATCATGTTATTGAGAAGAGAGAATCATCCATCACTATTATCCTCACTATTGAAACTTATCACGAGGTTCACTTTGCATGTCACACAGACTTCCTTCACTAGCTGACCCATTTCTTCAAATGTCAAAACTTCTTTTGACAACCATATCTCCTTCAACACTTTGCCATCTAGACTTTTCTGAATGTTGAACACAATGACCAAGACATTTTCTTCATCTCACTCTGATTGAATCATTCTAGCTTCTTTATAGTTACCAAGAACAACTTGTTCGTCCTTCTTTTAAGTTGGGGACTTAGTTACCACTATGATACTTAAGATGTCTGACACATCTTCCTAATCATCTATATCGTCCTTTATCAGCTTTGCTTGAACTTTAAGAGAATATCCAACATCTTCTATCAAGTTTAACTCGCCGTCAAACTGCATTTGATGGACAACATCATTGACTTTCATAGTCAATTGAACATCTTCTTCATAAATCAATGTTTTAACTTCTTTTAGCAACATTCTTTCAAGGGCTATCCTTATTTGACATAAATACTTCAGCACAATATCCTCATCAAGGAGAGACACATTACCAAGATTAACATTCTTAGTAACCCCTTCATTGCTTGGTCCAAACCTATCATGAACATCCTTGATCATAAGAACAACATCTTCATCAACATTTACAAACTTCTTAAGAACATTTTTAATGTTTTTACTCAAATTATTCTCCATGATGTTCTTCATTATGATAGCAGAATAGAGTTCTTCAACTTCCTAATTTAAGTACTTATAGGCACTATGCACATCCATTTAATATAGTTTAAACTTAAAAAAAAACTGACAATCTTTGACTTAATATGATGGTTCCAAAAAGGGAAAGGGAATCATGGATACTCCTATCTTCATCAACAAATACTATAGAGAGTTTCTTGACTTGACATTAGCAACTTGCTCCATATGAACATTCTCTTCAATATGGGCAGACCTATCTTTTACAAATTATATGCCTGAAGTAATCAATCTATCATCTTTGCAATTTGTATCACAGACCAGAAGAATGCTCTCATTCTTAGTTATCATTCCTTCATTTAGAGTCTCATCATGGTCATCCTTAACTCTGGTTGCATCAACTTCAACATCTTCACGAACTGGGTCACTATTCTCCTTATGCACTTGAGATTTTGTTAACATGTTGGACAAAATGTCCAACACGTCGTCATCACCATCTGGACTACTCAATCTAGTTTCCTAGAAGTCTTCTCCAGAAGACATTAGACTTACATTATGATCTCTCATGGGGAGAGACCTGAGTGGAACCTCACTCACACTTCCATCAGTAGCTAGATCAAATTTATCTGATACATACACCTTGTGATTGTACTTCAACACACCAGCTTCTGCTTCACCAATCCACATGAGATGATTCAGACTTCTGAGAAAGATGTTGAGACATTTTTTCTGATATATTGGTTGATCTTCCTTCTTCATACATAAAGGATTGAAATTCAAAGATGAATAATGTATTAGTTTGATCAGTGGCTTGAGTTTAATGAGTGTTATAAGGAGTGATATTAAGAGGGGTGTAGGGAAAGATATATTCATAAAAGGTGCAATTTCTGGAAATGAAGGTGGACCTTGTATGAAGGTAAAAAAGAAGGTAACCTTTAATTCCTGTATGATAGCCTAGAAAAGACACTTAGTAACCCTAGGGTCAAGTTTATCTCAATGCATATTGATACTGGTGGCATAAGTTAGGAAGCCAAAGGTTTTGAGATTGGTAAGAAAAGAAGGTTCCTTAAAAAGAAGCTGATAGGGTATATGGTTGTGTATAGTGTAACTGCATAACTTGTTAATTAGATAAGTGGCAAGACAGAGAGAAAACGACCAAAAAGATTTATGTAGATTAACATGAAATAATAAAGATCTAGTAACATTAAGTAAGTGTCTATGTTTTCTTTCAACAGTGGAATTATGTTGATGGGTTTTTATGCAGCTTCTCTGGTGTAAAGTTTCTAGAGATGCATAACATGATGGCATAATGAATTCACTACCATTGTCATTCCTAATAGTTTTTTTTATCTAAACACAAAATTGATTGAAACAAAATGCAATAAAATTTTGAATATGAGTTCTCGTCTCAGATTTACTACGCATTAAAAAGGTCCAGGTATAACGAGTAAAATCATCCACAATAGTGAGAAAGTACTGAAAACCATCTAAAGAATTCACAATAATAGGTCCCCATATATCCATGTGAACTAATTCAAAACATTTAGAATTAATAGAATGGCTAAACAGAAAAAGGTAATCTACATTGTTTTCCAAGATGATAAGCATGACACATAGAATTTTTATGATATTTGATAAAGGGAAAAAATTGAGACATATGTAGCAAAACCTCATCAGAGGGATGGCCTAATCTATAGTGCCAAATATATAGATTACTAGTATGTACATAATGTTTCAAATTATCAGAGTTACAAGTATTAATGTGGCTAAGGCGCGTGTTAGTGCAAAGAGAATTGTGTAAAGGAGCTTTACGAAGAATGTAGATAGTCTTATAATGAACCACGAACCCAAGCATCCTCTTTGTAATTATAAATTTAATATCCTTATCACATTATCTCAAAAATGTTATTTTCGGATGAGAATTTATCATTCTTATGAAAATAAAATTCACTTAACTATTACTTTTCACTATCTATCATATTTTTTTATATTTAAATTTTTTCAATTAATCAAATTTTATCAAATATAAATAGGAGTGCTATTCCCCAAAATAATCATCCTAGAAATATTAAATCATTTCATACCTTAAAACAAACACTATCTTGTACGTGTCATCTATTATAAAAATTCAGCATTTTTATCTTTTATACGAGTTGTTGAACACTTGCACAAAATTTCAGCTTTTTTAAATGCGAGTTAGTGTTTTGGCAAAATAAAAACCAAAACCAAAAAATTGCTATTCTTATTGCCATTTCTTAGTTTTTTTAAGCCAATAAAAGTAAATTCTTAGTTCCATCTAAATACGAGTGGAAATATAGTAATAAGTGATGATATGAAATGGAATTCATATCCCTCCATTCTATTTTGCTCCCGAATTAAAATGATCTAACAATAAATACCACTCCATCCTATTCCATCGATGAAAACAAAGTCTAAATATGTGGGATTGTGAGAATCAGAAATATTACAAATCAAAACCTTTTCTTGCATTACATCTCTAAGTCATTACACATACATGCAACCAATTTAAGCACATTGCAATTGAATGTTGCAATATCAATGATCCTATTTTCTTCCATTCAAGAATATCACAAACAAAGCCACAACAACAGCATGATCTATACTCCCAGGAAAAATCGTCAGACGAAATTTACTCCTACTCACATATATTTGGTTAAGCTTATACATAAGACTACTCTGCAACAAAAAAAATATAAATCAGAATTAATCTTTTTCATCCAATCCATCGTAACCCTCCTAATATAGTGAAAAAAAGAACTTATACCTGTGCCACCAAATCAGTGTTCTTATAGATGCTGCAAGATCTCTTGAAAGGTGAACCTATAACTCTTAAGTCGCAAACGTCGTCGTTTAATCTCTCACCAGAAAAATTTACCTCTAACTCAATTCTAGTAAATGTTTTCGCAGTCCTTTTCACTCTGAACATAAGTTCCTTTTCCCCATCGCCACTTCCCTTATAACATTTCCAATTCCCATTCTACAAACAAACAAAAAAACATTTAAAAAAAATAAATCAAAATTTTGATATTTTTTGGATAAGAAAAAAAAAAAGGAGACTAACGTGATGGCGGTGGATGGAGAAGAGGGGATTATCGTTGGGATCGAGCAAGAGTTTGATATCCTTTGGAGGAGGAGAGGAGATGGAGCTGAGATTGGGTGGTTGGCGGTGCTCCTTGAAGAGTATGTTACCGGATGAATCGGCGAAGGATAGGATGCCACGTGAAAGTCCGACGCGTTTTTTGGAACCGAAGAGATCGATTGGGATGTGTTGATGAACTTCGGTGGCTGTGTAAGGCCAATCTGAAGTTTCCTCTTCCATTTTTGCTTTTGCTTACTATTTTTCTTCAACAAATCCAATGCACCGCTGTAGTAAACAAAAGCAAAAATGGAATCACACAATAATATGAAAATATAGTACTATTTTGTAAACGCGGAATCAGATGCTGTATTTGTAGCTTCACGCGACTCAAACCCGTGGGAAAGAGAAACGGGCGGGTTTAATCGGGCTGTCGGGTTTCGCAGCTTGCAAGAGGCGGGTTCGGGTAGGAACATAACTTTACTGTTTGTTAATTCTTCTTCTTTCTACTTAGACGTTCTAGAAAAGTCAAACAAGAATTCTACTCACGAGTCACGAGGCACGGCAACATAACCCGTACCCGTATTCATTCGAACCTGTCTTGAAATTGATGGAGAAAATCCGCTTTGATTGGGTTTGAGTTTGAATTTTTCTGAGTATAAAATATGAGAACGGATCGGGTAATAGAAACACTAGTATCCACTCCAAACTCAACCCCAAACCTGTTCCATTTATTTTATTATGTACATAATTATTTTTTTCTAATAATTTAGAATATTAAATATGTAATTAATATTTTGATATTTTGATTTTGTATTTATTATTTAAAATATTTAAAATGTATATATGAAGTGTTTTTAGATTGTTTTATTTTAGCATTTGTAATATAATTTGATTTTGGAAAAAGTAAATATTTTTATTAAAAAAATTGATTTTACTAAATAGATGGTAGCAGGGGCTAGGGTGGGAATATCCGAACCCATTTGAGACAGATTTGAGTTTTAATTTTTCATCCTCGTTTAGATTTGGGACGGGGAACGGAGATTGTTTGGGGATTCGGGTTTGGGCTTGGGGGAGGTAAAAACTGTCCCCGACCCGCCCCATGGTCATGTCTACTACTCACCTGTTTTTCTTGTCTAGTAGAATGTTGGAATTAAACTCCAATTTTGGAGATAATTTGAATTAATCTTTCTAATTGATCGCACATCTTGTTCTTTACCTTTATTTGAATGGATTAACCACACATTAGTTACAAGATGATTATAATTTGAATATAGATTTGAAGAGATGAAAAGAAAGAATACATTCAGATAACCGAAAATATAGAATTTTTTAGGAAGAAGAAGAATGTGTTGAACTCTGTAACTGCACCGAAGTGTACTACGAAAAAGTGTTGTTACAAAGTGATGAGTTTCCTTCTATTTATAATGAGATTAATTGAACTCCAAGTAATTTGAAAATAACTAACTTACCTGTTACATGAAAATACTAAGTTCAACTTTATCGAATTCTACCTGATTTGTCTATGTTAAAAATCCACATTCTCAGATTCTATTGAAGTAAACTTCTTCGGCAACTTCATACGTCGACACTTGTTGAATATAATCTTACTTAACACAAATAATTACAAATTTAACACACCACATAATTCATTGTGTCTAAGCTATCTACATTCATCATTGTTCTCAATTTCTTGAACAATTTGACCTGCACAACCTTCGTCATTATGTCTACAATTTGATTCTCTGATATGCAGTGTTTCAGGCTCAATCTTCCATTCGCTATTTGTTCTCTTAGATAATGGAATCTCATTTCGATATGCTTACTTTTTTCATATGCTGTCGGATTCTTCACTAGGTTGATAACAAACATGATGTTGATCTTCATGGTCATTCCTCCATGATTCTTCCCTGTAATTTTTTCAATCAAATTCATCATCCATGTTGCTTGACACACACAAAGAGAGGAAGCAATGTATTCAACCTCACATGATGATAATGCTACAATTGGTTCCTTTCTTGAACTCCAAACAACTGGCACACCACCTAACATAAATATGTATTAAACTATGAATTTTCTATCCTCATCATCACAAACCAACTAGAGTTAGTGTATCCCATAAGTTTGCATTCTTTTCCTTCATCTACTGCAGAAAATAAAATGCCATAATCTAGTGTTCCTCTGAGGTACCTTAGTATCCTCTTGGTGGCTGCAAGATGAGATATCTTTGGCTTCTGCATGAATTTACTTACCATGCCTACACAATAGGCTAAATCGGGTTGTGTGTTACAGTGATATCTTAATGATCCAATAAGTATTCTATACTGTGTTGGATCAACGTCATCTTTAGTCAAATCTTTCATCAGTTGTAATTTTGGTTCAACTGGTGTCAAAGTTGAATTGCAATCCTCCATCTCAAATCTCTTGAGTATTTCACATGAGTATCTTTTTTGGTGCATCATTAAGCATCTACTACTCTTGTAGAGTTCGATACCAACACTACTACGGAAAACCCCTTTCACAACGGTTTGAAAAGAGGTACCATCACGCCTGACATACCGTTGTTAAGTAGAGTGTCATTGTAAGTTCGTTGTTTCTACAACGGTCTGGAAACCGTTATTGAAAGGCAGGACGCACGCCACATATCACAACGATTATGCTAATAAACCGTTGTGATATATACACTTAGGTACTGGGTTCGAAACCCATCAGCGGCAAATTATGTAAAACATAAATTATCTTTGATCTCGGTTACAATAGATAACCGTTGTTGAAAGTACCCATATTATCATGATCTCGGTTATAATAAATAACCGTTGTTGAAAGTACCAAGAGTTTATCATATTAAATGTAGACTGCTTGTTTTTGATACACCTCACTAAAGAAATACAAGGATTCAATTTGATGAAGAAGTCTATAATTTGAAAATTAAACTATTCTTGAAAACCAACTTAAAAAAACCATTGTTGTTTTCTGATTGCATTCGTCTCATCGTACATTTCACAATCTTTTACATATATATTGTGGTTTATTGGTATGTCTCCTTCGATATATCGCTATCTTCGATTATAGTTAAATTTCTATAAGAACAAGACATTAGATAATCTGCCTCATCATCATCACTTATCATCATAATTTTTATAATCATAATTTTTACTATTATAAGTGCTGATAGTGAGGCAGATTAACCAATAAATTGCTGTTAATGAAATTTAACTATAATGGAAGATTGTGATGCACCTAAGAAGCCAGATCATTGTACCATAATCTATATATAAAGCACCAGAACCAGCACCTGAGTTCTCCTCAGAGAAGACTCAGGATCTATTAGTTTAGATATTTCCTTTTACTTCACTTTGTAATCTACTGTATTTCCATTTCCGCAATCTTTGAATTCAATAAAACGGGGTCTTCCCCACTTTTTGATATTTGCAAACCTATTGTTGACATTTATTTTGATTAAACAAAAAAAATAAAATATAATCATTGCATGTCATTCATCATTCTCGCATAAACGCATTATTCTTCCTTACGAATCTCACGTTTGTGTCTCGATTCTAGAGTCAAAGTGTCTCATTCGTACAATACTCGGGCCAATCGACAAAAAAAGATGGATGATCTTGAGGAAGAGAACAGGGAGTTGAGAGAAGAGATCGACACTCTGAAAAAAGATCTGAGGAAGCTTCATAATGACATGCAAGCTCTGGCAGCAACTCAGATGCAACAACAAAGGACTGTGATCTCAGAGATCACATCGACGCCCATAGTGGAAAAGTATGATCCCAGGTATAAAATGCCGAAAGATCGTCCCTGGGGCATGCCACTCAACTATATCCCAGAAGGATATATTCCGCCGATCATGGAAGATCCGAAAACTGCAACAGGAACCGCTGGGCCTAAAGGTTACAAACTTCGGGAAAGCGTAGATGCCAGGGGCATGACAACAACTCCTAAAGGTTACAAACTTTAGGAGGCACCAAGAGTCTCTGCTGTAATGACTATACCACTACCTGTGGTACATACTGTCCCGGAAGGACTGGTTTCCTAGATACCGTTTGGTGGAAACGAAAGTATGTTTGACAGAATGAATGAGTTCTAGGAACAGTTCCTGGAGATGCAGAAAGAATTGTAAGCCATTCGCGGTCAGGATCTATTTGGAAAGGACGCCACAAACCTTTGTTTGGTCCGCAATGTGAAAGTTCTGCACAAGTTCAAAGTGCCCAAATTTGAGAAATACAAGGGTAACTCTTGCCCTCAAAGTCATTTAGTGATGTACGCTCGGAGGATGTCAACTCAGACAGAGAACCACTAGCTACTGATCCATTACTTCCAGGATAGTTTAACCGGTGCCGCACTCAAATGGTACATGGGATTAAACCGCACTAAGATCGTCACTTTCAGAGATTTTGGCGCTGCTTTTGTTCAACAATATAAGTATAATCTGGACATGGCACCGGACCGAGATTAACTCAGAGCCATGTCGCAGAAGGACAAGTAAACCTTTAAGGAGTACGCTCAGAGATGACGTGAAATTGCCGCCCAGATTTTTCCACCTCTTGAGGAGAAAGAGATGACAAAGATCTTCTTGAAAACCTTGAGCTCATTTTACTACGACATAATGGTCTCCAGTGCGCCCAGTGACTTCACCGAGATGGTAGGCATGGGAGTTCGTCTTGAGGAAGCAGTCCGAGAAGGACATTTAGTTAAAGATGCTGGACCATCAAGCAGTACCAAAAGATACGGTAGTACTCTCCGTAAGAAAAAAGAGAAAGATATTGGAAATATCTCTCTCGAAAAGCAAAGGCGACGTTACCAACCGGTAGCAGCTGTAACTCCTGCTATTAACCCTGCGCCTGTTCTAACGTATCAACCTCAGGTTACGCAAAGCCAACCGAATCAACAACAATATCAGCAAAGGACACAATAGCCTCTTCAGCAGGCTCGTCCTCAGTACAACAATAACCGTACAATGCGACCACCAGGGTTTGACCCTATACCAATGTTGTACGCAGAATAATTTCCACTCTTACTGGTCAAGGGGCATGTCCAAACCAGGGCTCCTCTTACAGTACCGGAAAATCTGCCTTTTTGGTTCAAGGCAGATCAGACTTGCCCTTACCATCAAGGAGGACCAGGGCATAACATAGAAAACTGTCTCAGTTTCAAATCCAACGTACAAAAGCTCATTAGGAACGGGGTCTTATCCTTCAAAGATACGAATCCGAATGTTCTCACAAACCCGTTACCTCAACACGAGAAAGCTGCAGTCAATTTGATAGAGGGAGAGTCTAACAACAGCTATCAAATTCATGATGTACTCTTATTGAGGACCAATCTGGTCAAGATGCATCGCAGACAGAGCGGGTATTGTCATGTACTGCCTCATAATTATCACCAGTGTGATATCTGCTCTGAGAACAATCAAGGATGTTCTGTGGTGCAATCAGCTCTACAGGAACAGTTGGATCTCGAATGGATCTAAGAGCATTGAATTCGGGGAGTTAACATGACTTATACGAATTCCAACATCATTCAGAACCACGACATCCGTGCGATCAATGTTAACTTAGTGACAATGCACTCAAGGCAAAGCCAGTATCATGATTTGCCACAACACGATTAAGATTCCTGTCTGATTTTCTAGGTAAACAATCAGGGATGCTCTTTTATACAAGAGGCCCTCCAGCGTCAGATGGATCTTGGGTGAATCCAGGACTCCCATGATAAAAATCCTTATCAGATCAACATGATTCATATCTTCGACATTCGCTTGATGAATACCAGCTTGGTAGAGTTACATGCTAAGCAAGTCCAGCTCGGTTTTCTGACTTCGCATAATTATCAGAACTATAAAGGATGTCGCGAGAGTGACCAAGGATGTGCTCTCGTTCAAAGAACTTTACAATACTTGTTAAACCACTGGTGGCTTCCGATCTATCTGGACGAAGACACGCAACAAGTCAGTATGATTGACGGGAACCCTACTAGGCATCAGAGTCATGATGTTCGGTCAGTAAAAACCGATTTGGTAAGGTTACACTGCATACAAAGCGGACGTGGCCGGGTGCCACCACATAATTATGAACGTTGTAGAGTTTGCTCGGAAGATAATCAAGGATGTTACCTCGTGTGAACAACCCTTCAGAGTCAGTTGGACCGCAAAGAGATTCAACCATGTCCAGTTTTGGGGTCCATCAACTTGATGCCTGACTATTTCGCTGATCAAATCAGAGATGTCGTTGTAATCTATGATCGCAAAAAGACCAAAGATGTTCGCGCCATCCTCCCTTTACTTGACAAATCGAAGGTTCTTAACCAGGAACTGATTGAAATTACTTACGACAATCAGAGAATCAGGAGGCTCCTGTAGTTATCTATCTGCTGGGACCAGTACCGTACAAGTCTTATAAGGCGATCCCTTACAAGTACGATGCAACAATAATTGAGAATGGAAAAGAAGTTCCATTACCCTCCGTCGTGAATATTGCAGACATCAGTCGAGTAACATGGAGCGATCGAATCTTCAACCGAGGAGTTGGAGAACCTAGCAAAGAAAAGAAACCTCAAACAGAAGTTCCCAGTCAACCAGTCGGTCCATCCAGTGATCCCGGGCTTTCAAAAAACCACGATGAGATGCTGAAGCTCAGCCAAAAGAGTGAATACAAAATTGTTGATCAGCTGTTGCAAACTCCTTCAAAAATCTCTGTGCTATCTCTTTTACTCAGTTCCGAAGCTCACAGAGAGGCTCTACAGAAAATCTTAGAGCAAGCCTTTATGGAACAAGATGTAACAATAAGGAAATTCCATAACATCGTTTCCAACATCATTTCCCGCAACAACTTGGGATTTAGTGACGAGGAATTTCCAGAAGAAGGAAAAGGCCACAACTTGGCGCTCAATATTGCAGTCAACTGCTAGGATGATGCTTTAGCCAGTATACTGGTAGACACCGGATCGGCCATCAATGTTATGTTGAAGTCTACATTAATGCGACTATCATTCAAAGGATCCCCGATGAGGGGCAGTGAGGTCGTCGTCAAAGCATTCGACAGATCTCGGAAAGCAGTTATCGGCCAAGTTGACCTTCCCATAACTATCGGTCCTCACACTTTCCTAATCACTTTCCAGGTCATGGACGTCCGAGCATCATTCAACTGTTTATTAGGAAGACCTTGGATACACCAGGCTGGGGCAGTCACTTCGACACTGCACCAGAAACTGAAGTTCGTCAAGAATGACCAACTACTCACTGTCTGCGGAGAGCAAGCCTTGCTCGTGAGTAACTTATCATCGTCTACTTGTGTAGAACCGGAGGAGGTTGTTAGAACCCAGTTCCAGGCACTTTCGTTGAGCAATGAAAATCAGTCAGAGAAAGGAACATCGATTTCCTCGTACAGAGATGCTCTCGAAATGATCAAAAGTAACAATGCCAAAGGATGGGGAAAACTTGTCATTCCTACTAATAACAAAACAAAGAAGGGTCTTGGTTTTTCCTCAACATGTACCCAGACTGCTACTAACGATGAAAGTTTTCATCCCATTCAGGATTTCTTCCACAGTGGAGGGTTCCTTCACCCAGTGCATCAGGAAGTGCACACCATCAACAAGGGAGATTCCTCTGGTACAGATGAAGAATGGAAATCCTATATTAACGAGGACGGTTATATGTCTCAGGAAGAGGTACCTACGCCATTTTGCTATCCCGCACAGAGTCCGAGATTTATACCCAGGTCAGACGTCAGAATGATATACAAAGATTGTGATTCGGAAGGATGTCGTGCTCCACCAAACTCATTAGAGAAGGACACTCTAATGAAAGACAGCTTTGACCACGACTATTATGGCCCAATAGATGGTCTTCCTATGTGGCAGCCGTATCCAGGATACTTGGGGCAAGAAAATCAACCGAACGATGCTTACCAGCTGAGCATCATTGAAAAGAATACCTGTGTCCCCACCATGTCATGGGATCAACACTCAGGGCATTCAGCAAATATCCAACACGACGATGAATTTGCAAAGCTTGCAGGACTAGAATTCATCAACTACGCTTTTCCCGAGGTCAACGTCATCGAAATAGATGACTCCTCCAGTTTCAGAGAAGTGTGGGACACCTTAGGACAACCAAGTGGCAAGTTCGACTACTTGGTCAAATACACCGCTCCTGAGAGCTCTCGTATCATGCTCGAGGACATCCAGCTAACTGGATGAGGAGATTCACCTAAGAGTGCAAACATTGTGCAAGACGCAACAGAAGAGTTCGTCTACGACAACTCTGCCTGGGAAACAGATTCCAACGATCCTGCTCCACAAGAAATCAACGTCATTTCTGAGGACAAGTCAAAGGAGAAGGTGCCAGACTTTGTGATTCACCAAGGAGTTCGCCGCCAATGGGTTGCTTTCGATGTCCCGAAAGTCATTCATATGTCTAAGTAACTACCATCTTTATCTTAACCTTTCACCCTGCCCAAGTGAAACAGATGTTTTGATAGTGCTCACTTTCTGTAAATATACGTCTTCGCTTCGTCCAAAGCGACTAAGTTTTGTTTTATAGGGCTGTAGTTTCAAGAATCGACCAGATCATAAATAAAATAATGTCGTTCTGTAATTTTCGCATTTATTGCTGTTTTCTCTTTTCATTTTTTTAGAAAATGGTAATCCTAAAAAACAATTCAATAATAAAAACAAGCAGTTTTCCAAAAAATACACTGCACACACTCTTGCATTCTCTCTATCTCTTCTAAAAACAATCATCACGTCATTGCAGATTGCTTGTTTTAAACTCCATTGAAACATATGATCCGATACCTTCTCCCAACTTTGAATTCCCGGTATTTGGGGCTGAAGAAGAAAATGACGAAGAAATTCCGGAAGAAATCTCCCGATTACTCAGACAAGAGGAAAGGTCCATTGAACCTCTCAAAGAGCCGTTGGAAATGGTCAACTTAGGTTCAAAAGAAGAGAAAAAAGAAGTCAAGATTGGGGCACTACTCAGTCCGATTGTCAAGGAAAGTTTGATAAAGCTTCTCAAAGAATTTCCTGATGTATTTGCTTGGTCCTATCAAGACATGCCAGGGTTGGATACCAACATCGTGGAACATCACTTACCGTTGAGATCAGAATTTCCACCAGTAAAGCAGAGGTTGAGAAGAACTCACCCAGACATGGCCATCAAAATCAAAGAGGAAGTATAGAAATAGGTTGACGCGGGTTTCCTTGCCACGTCAGAATATCCTCAATGGTTAGCCAACATCGTACCAGTTCCAAAAAAGGACGAAAATGTCAGAATGTGTGTAAACTACAGGGATCTGAACAAGGCTAGTCCAAAGGATGACTTTCCCCTACCACACATTAACATGCTGGTAGACAGTACAGCCAAATTCAAAGTGTTCTCCTTCATGGATGGATTCTCGGGCTATAATCAGATAAAAATGGCACCGAAAGACATGGAGAAAACTGCATTCATCACCCCATGGGGTACCTTTTGTTACAAGGTAATGTCGTTCAGTTTGAAGAGCGCTAGGGCAACCTATCAAAGGGCCATGACTACTCTGTTTCATGACATGATACACAAGGAAATCGAGGTATATGTCGATGATATGATTGCCAAATCTAAAACAGAAGAGGAGCATGTGACCCACCTGTCAAGGCTATTCGAGCGGTTGAGAAAATACAAACTCCGCTTGAATCTTAATAAGTGCACTTTCGGTGTCCTTTCTGGGAAACTTTTGGGGTTCATCGTCAGCCAAAAGGGAATTGAGGTTGATCCTGACAAGGTCAAGGCCATTCAAGAAATGCCTTCTCCGAAAACTGAAAAACAAGTCAGAGGATTCCTGGGACGTCTGAATTACATCTCCAGATTTATATTCCTTATGACCGCGACATGCACGCCAATCTTCAAACTACTCAAGAAGATACAATTATTTCTCACCGACTCTCGGGGCAAATGGACTCCGAATTATGAAGGTCCCTATGTGGTCAAGAAAGCTTTCTCAGGCGGTGCCTTGAGACTCGCAACCATGGATGGAGAAGAATTTGCCTACCCCATAAATGTTGATGCAGTCAAGAAATACTTCGCCTAAACTAAAAAAAAATGTCTCGCTGGATTGAAAACCCGAAAGGGCGGTCCAGGCAAAAATTAGAGACATAAGCAAAAAAAAAATCATCCCGGTGGATTGAAAATCTCAAAGTACAATCTAGGTAAAAGTTAGGGATAATGGCAAGTAACTACGTCCAACAAGGGGAAAATCCCCCAGCAACAGTCATGCCACCCATTAGAAAACTCCAGTGAAGGTCATCTTCGACAGAAGCTCAGGATGCCCAAAATTCAAAGTTGGTAGAAGGATAGTGGTCGTTATGTTTCAATGTAGCCCTTTTCCCTTAAATTATGATTTTCTAACTTTGTAAATACTCTATGGAATCACACGTTTGGCTGATTTCCATCCTATCAATAAAATTTGAGCCCTTGTGCTTTTGTTTGTAGTTCTTATTTGTTTTAGCTTTACAGAATGACATTTTAACATGATCAACGATTCTTGAAATGAAACAAAAAATGAATTTACTTGTCAAACTTTTCTGCTTTTAAAATAAAGATGGCAATTTCTTTGGACTGTTGAACATCGAAAGAACATCGATGGCGTCTCCAAAGGTGTTTGATCTTCAAAGTGCAGAATCAAGGTACTCCTTCTAAACCAGTGCGCCTGAATGAAGGATCACCTATGTCAGATGCGAATGCTCCATCCGACATCCTCGGCAGAGTTCTTACCTCCTAAGCCCGACCAACGGTTTTCCCCGCAGGGGCTATCTCTCCTAAGCAAGGCAGAATTGCTAACTTGAACCAGCGGTACTTCATCGTCCCCAGCAGTGGCCGAGTATCCAGTCGTGTTCATCCATTAGCCTGTATGTCGTGCCAGTTTTGTCAGCATAAACATACATATATCATGCATTATTGATTTACATTCATATTCATATTGCATCACTATCACTCTAGTCGGTCTTATCCCCTAGTGATAGAAGTCCTCTCAATCGAGTTGTCAGTTCTTTCCTTGTCAGGAAGCGAATCACCTAAGCAATCTCTCTCCAGTTTATTTATGGGATGGAGACGGTCCTCAACCACTTTGATAACTTGAACCTCTGAAAGACCAGAGAACTTTCGATAAATGCCACTCTTCGCCATTGAAGATGACATCTTTGCTTTCCCGGATTAAGGAAAATCCCCAGAGAAAGCCTCACAACCAAAGACTCTCAGCAACACATTGATTTTTCTCTCCAATAGAGTCAATGTTAATGAAGTCATCGTCACCTCAAAATTGGGGTACATTGTATCGCATTTTTCCGAGAAGATCTCGAAGAAAAGTATGATGTAGTATTCCCAAGCCGGAAGCAGTCTCTCAAGAGACTCGTTTTCCCCAGTAGAGTCAACAATTGGCGTCTCTAACAGAGAAGTTTGTGCACCTCTACATCTCAGACGAATGGGTTCCCCAGTAAGTCTGACATCAAAACTTTTTCCGTCAAATGGCATCTCCCCAGGAAAATTCGGCGAGAAGTTTGAGGAAAACCACTACGAATAGCGTCCCTTGTCAATAAAGTTTATTGAGAAAAGAAACTAAGACCAGTTCCTTGGTAGGAAACCAGGATCGAGAAGTTTATATCAGAAACTGAGACCAGTTCCTTGGTAGGAAACTAGGATCGAGGGGAAGTTTATTTCAGAAATTGAGACCAGTTCCTTGGTAGGAAACCAGGATCGAGGGGAAGTTTATTTTAGAAATTGAGACCAGTTCCTTGGTTGGAAACCAGGATCTAGGGGAAGTTTATTTCAGAAACTAAGACCAGTTCCTTGGTAGGAAACCAGGATCGAGGGGAAGTTTATTTCAGAAACTGAAACCAGTTCCTTGGTAGGAAACCAGGATCGAGGGGAAGTTTACCTTTTCTAAGTATCATTGCTTAGCAAAAGAAGATGGTCTGGCAGACTGCCATTCATAACCACCATCAAAATTTCGGGTATTCCGATATTTAATCCTCTTTCACCCCAAATGCCCAAATACCTTCGCCATTCATGCCTTCGAGTCCAAGAAGATTAAATAGGGGCATCTGTCATACCCTAAATTTTGACCACTAAGATTTCTCATCATTTTGTAAATCATCATCACAATATGGATGAACCATTATGCCTCATCAGTCTCCCCAAAGATGGGTGAGCATTCACTACAAACAATAATTAAGGTTTCAAGCCCTCTCTGAGCTTTAGACAAAGGATTAATCAAGGAATGACATGATCTTCAACTTGTTTAACCTCTCAAACATCCCTAAAGGATGAAGAGGACTCCCACATCAAGAATCAAGCACAAAGTTGCTACCTTCCCAGTGGATTAAGCCTCAAGATCGCCAATGTCACCAAATTAGGGTTTGGGTCGACCAGTGCCTCTAGGTGGAAATTTTCCTCGGGGCATAAGTAAATGCTTCAAAGCATAATCTAAGATACTTCATGGGATCTCATGAACCCATTCATCAAGTCAATTTAGCCTCAGGGGATGCATTCACAAAAAAAATCTGGAATTAGGGTTTCTTGACCTAATTCACCCTTAAGTTAACTTTTGGGACAAAACATGAGCCAAGACCTCAACACATGATTCGAGGGTCTCCAACACACTACATTGATCCATTTGCAATAATGGATTGATCCAAGAAGCTTGATTCACAAGTTTCAATTTCATCTGAACCACAATTAGGGTTTTGAGGAAAAAGTCAACTGTATCTTTGACTTTTGACCAGGACATGCTCCCAAACCCTAGGACATGATTCAATACACCCTATAACACCTATGAAATCAATCCATCAAGTTTTATTTAGGTCAAAGACTTGATTTCATAGAGGATCGCACAGTTTGGAATTCATCTGGTAAAAAGTCAACTGTGCACAAAAGTCAAAGTTTGACTTTTTGAGATTTTTCATAATTATGGTTCCCTAACCATAAAATGATGTTAATGTGTGATTTGAATCAACATTCATCAAGAAAAACCAAAAAAAGTGGGATAACTTGTAAAAGGGGTAACCATAAAAACTTAGAATTTTTCTAAGTTATGGAACAAAGTGGCTAGGGTACAAACTTCCAAGGATCATAACTTGAGATCCAAGCAACCATTTTGGCTGATCCAAAGATGGATTTGTAGCTCTCATGGCATACTACAAAAGCTTCAACTACACCTCATTCCAATTATTCATGGGTTATAAGTTATGGAATGACCAAAATCACAAAAAGTGAAAATGTCACTTTTTTCCAACACTTAGTGAAATTTTCACTAAGTCAGAATCTGTTTCACTTTTTTCCAAATGTAGGGGCATTTTTCACTTGGATCCAAAAAGTATCAAAACAAACTATGATCACACATATATTGTATCATATGAGAGCTTTCCAAAATGGCCAAGAACCCCATGAAACTCCACTTAAGCCATGAGATATGACAATGGCAATGTGCCTTGCTGCAAACTGTCATGGCAAGGCAGATTTGTGCATTTTGCTCGTTTTGAGCAATTTTTGCAAATGAAAACAAGTTTATCCATCTGAACACCTCAGGGGGAAACCAAGGAGGAACAAACACTGATCCATCAGCCTCCCAAGTCTAAGATTCCCAAAGTAGCATGCCAACCCTAAAATGCCTAAAGATGGGACAAGACTCCAATTTTGTTTTGGAGCCTTCAATGGATGCACCAAGGTGGCATGAACTGAGCCATTTCTAACTGAATGAGTCAAGGATAAGATCTGAACCAAAGAACCATAGGCCTGTGCTCTAACCTCTAGTCAATGGCTAGAGGAGGCTTGGATTCCTATTGATCAACATTGGCCAAACCTCTGCTGCAGTTGCCATTCACTATTGCTTGCAAAAAAAACTTGCTCTACTATAAATAGAGCTCATTTATGCTCAGTTTAAGTACACCAAAGCCATCAAACAGATGTTTTCCTCAAAAGCACCTTCTCACTTCCAAATTTGCCTTCCAAAGCAAGTCACTATCGGGTTTTGAGTTTGAGAGCAATTCCAACCAAACCAATCACATACACACACACCTCATAAACATCATATAGAAGTGATCCAAACACTTAAACCACAATTGTAACACTGATTTCTCAGAATCACCAGCCAGTTGCTCAAGGTTTTAACCAAGTTGCAGCTGAGATGCCATGAAGTGATCCAGCCATTTCCAATCAAGTCCAAGCATTCAAGCACACTCCATATGGTGTAGGGAAGTTGTTCAGATCATCATAACACATCTGTAACACCTCTAACTCAAAAATCACATTGCTCTTGCTGTCACGACCTTCAAGTAAGCCTAAACTTGGTCATCTCTTAATTTATGCATATTTCCTCGCACAATACTTTTGCCAAATGTTCATAATCATGCATAGAATGATTTCCCTTAATTAATTGCTTTGTTTGAATCGGGTATCAAAATTCTCAGCCTTCATGTAGAATTTAGGGTTCTTGAGGTTTCTCTTTGATTTCTTATTGCATGCTTAAAATAAATGAACTTAAAGACCATAGACATGACCGTGAGGTGAAAACGAGCAGATTGATATGTGGATTGTGTGATTTCATCAAGTATTCAGTGAGATTGGATAGAAAATGCAAATCAGGCCAAACTAAGAACACGCGCGTGTTCTTGCCATGTTCTTGGCGCCTTTTTCACAAATTCAAATATTTGAATTTTATGATTTTATTTAATTGATTCAAAAATTAATTTCTCTATGAGTTTTAATGATTTTGAGTTGATTCTTTTTTTAATAATTCACAAAAATGTTAAAATATTTTATTTTACCAAAAAATCCCAAAAAATATTACTTATTTCATATATTTGATATTTTTGCAAGGAATTAATGTTTTATTTGTTATTAACATTTGAAATATTTTTTCCTCCTTGATTTTCCAAATTTAATTGGTTTCCAATCATTTTGTGGATATAAACTTGATTTTTGAAACATTGATCCAAGATCACCACTCATTTTTCACATGTTTTCATCACTTTTTATTAATTTTTTACAAAATTAATGCCTTTTTAAACAAAATTAGGGTTTTGATTAATTCAACCTTCATCAACCATTTTAAAATACTCATGGGCCCCTATTAGAGTGTAAGACCCACCCCCTTTGTAAATACATAACCTCTTTGGGCTCAGTCATTGTATAAGCCCCACTGTATTTTCAAAACCCCGGCGTGATCGTCGTCAATTTAAAATAAAACCCTTGGGCCTCTCCTTGAGTTGTAAGCCCCATTTCTTTTCTTAAAATAAACCTTAGGACTCTAATAGAGTGTAAGACCTAACCCCTTTTTAAAGCCAAAATGATTTGGGTCTCAGTCATTATATAAGACCCACTGTGTTTTCAAAAACCTCGGCGCGATCGCCGTTTTCAAACAAATAACCCTGGGCCTCTCCCTGAGTTGTAAGCCCCATCTCCTGTACAAAAATAACTCTTTGGGCCTCTAATAGAGTGTAAGACCCAATCCCTCTTTGATACCAAAATAGTTTGGGCCTTAATCATTGTATAAGACCCAACACATTTTTCAAAAGGTTCGGCACGATCGTCACCTTTTTAACAAAAACCCTTGGGCCTCTCCTTGAGTTGTAAGCCCCATCATTTGTACAAAAACTCTTTAGGCCTCTAATAGAGTGTAAGACCCAACCCCTTTGTAAATAAAACAATTTTTGGGCCTCACATATTGTATAAGTCCCTCTGTACGATTCTCAAAACAACGGTGCAATCATCGTTAAAACTTGGGTCTCTCCTTGAGCTGTAAGCCCCAACAATCTTTTCAAAACACTTTCTCCTTTGATTTTGAATACAATATTGTTATAAAAACTTTCTTTGTTGAACAACTAACAAAACAGCATGGAAGCTCTACAACGGGTAATTGTTTATCCGCTTTCATTTATCGCTTTCATATGTATATAACTGTATTGTGGGGCTGTTTCACTGTAAGTCTTCTTTCACATCCTTTTATATTCTTGTCAAATATCAACTGTGTAATACTAGTATAGTTATTTAAAGTTTTCCCCGGTAACTACGTCTAGAACTAGGTAAAACCCTGTTGATCACTCTTAAATACAAACAAAACTAGATCCCCCATAGGATTACCAGACACAGTCTTCCCTTCTCTTGGGGTTAAACAATATGGAACAAAAAGAAAGGCAGTATTCTCGATGAACCTTTTCTCAGACTGTCACCCTTAGAAATTGTCAAAGAAACTCTACTCCCCAGAGTTGATCTATTCTCAGTGAATAACATCTCTTGAGTTTCTTCCAAATTCTCAAACATTCCTGGAATGATCTCTTCTCTGTGAATTGCATTTCTTGATTTTCTCTTGGTTTAGGGACCCACAGGCTTCTTAAAAGCATCCCCGCCTCCTCTTGGGCGTTGTACAAGGACCCTTCGGCTTCTTAGAAGTTCTCATGCCTTCTCTTGGGCTTAATACAAGGACCCTAACGACCTCTTAAAGGTATAAGATATAACTTAGTCATCCTTTGTTAGAGCAGTCTTTCCAGTGTCAAACCTCTGGCCACTTTAGGGTTGATTCTCATCCCTTAAAGCCATTGCCCTCTTTTGGGTACCCTACAAAAGATAAAACTCTACCAGTAGACTTGGACAGTCTAATACCCTTGAGTCTCAACGACATTCTGAAGTTCCTTTCAAACATAGGAAAAAATTACCGATTACTCTGGACCAATCTCCAGCAGAAACCCGACCTCTCTCATGAGGGCTCTCCCACTTGGACCTGTCTCAGGATCTCAAGAATCCTCGGCAGTAAGTATAGCCTCCTCTTAGGCTTTGTATAATGATTCTTTCCTCAGGAAAGTCATCCTCCTCTTGGGCTTTGTACAATGATTCTCCCCAACGGAGCTAACCTTTTCAGACTCTCTTGTTGAGTATAAAAGACTCTCTTGTTGAGTCAACCCCCTTTTAGCCTCTATCTCGGGCTTCGTACGAGACACTAAAACACTCTCTTGTTGAGTATAAAAGACTCTCTTGTTGAGTCAATCTCCTTTTAGCCTCTATCTCGGGCTTCGTACGAGACATTAAAACACTCTCTTGTTGAGTATAAAAGACTCTCTTGTTGAGTCACTTTCCTTTTAACCTCTATCTCGGGCTTCGTACGAGACACTAAATCACTCTCTTGTTGAGTATAAATGACTCTCTTGTTGAGTCAAACCTTTTTAGCCTCCGTCTTAGGCTCCGTATAAGACAGATAAAAGACTCACTTGTTGAGTCAAACCTTTTTAGCCTCTGTCTTGGGCTTCATACAAGACACATATAAAAGCACTCTCTTGTTGAGTCAGTCCCTCGTTAGTACTCTCTTGTTGAGTCAAACCCTTTTAGCCTCTATCTCGGGCTTCGTACGAGACAAATAAAAAACACCCTCTTGTTGGGTCAATCGCCTCCTTGTAGGCTTTGTATAGAGAAATCCCCGGTTGAGGCAATCAACCTTTTAGTATCAAACTTGTGCTTTGATCAAAAGACACAAGTATCAACAGTTCCTCTTTAGAGATGACAAGTTCTCTCTCAGTCAAACCTTTTAGCTTCAATCTTTGGCTTTGAACAAGACACAAAAAACCCTTCAGCTTCACATCTTGGGCTTTGAACAAGATACAAATAATCCTTTTAGCCTTTGTCTTGGGAACGAGACACCAAAACATCTTTTTTCCCCCTAGAATAGGAGGGAACTACGATCGCTCTGATTTCCCTGTTTCGTTAAACGAGAATACGTAGGCATAAGATTGAAAAATCTTAGCGAGCATACTAATCAAAAACTCAAAATCAAGTACCTCCATCAATCAACCCAAAAGCATCAAATCTAAACACAGTACCAAAAAACTCACAAATAGTCCAGACACCGTGTTCTTAGGCAAAATAACCTAAAAGAAGACCCCCTTTTTGATAGCATCTCTAAACCAACAGTTTTGACTGTTTAACCTCAGTATGCAAGCAGGGTTAATTGGAGACATCTATTTCCCTTCCTTAATCGGCTTCACAGGATAAAAAATGAATCGAACTGTAGTACCAAGGCGATAGTGATTCAAAACCACAAAAATCGCTAAGTTTCCTTCGCCATTCACACCTTTTCCAGTATAGGGAATGTGTCTGCTTTCGAGAGAATCTTTGTTTTGCTCACCTATGAGTTATTTTTGTTTCCCAACATTGATAACTTCGTAGATATCAATGCCATTACGATATTTCTGATTGGAAATCCCGTACCAACCTTGCTCATAGATGCGTATCATTCTGTACACTTAAGGAATTTGTACAGCGGAGGAATGATCACATGCTGTGTACCCCTACTGTACAAATGGTTCATTTCCCACTTACCCAAGTCTGCCGCATTTTGGGATCAAAAGAATACTTTATGTTAGTCGTAGAGAATCATGTCTCTTACCAACTCTGACATCGATTGGTACAATCGAATCTATGACGGGATCAGAATCATTGACCGTTGTGGAAACTTCCCAAATGTACCCCATATAAGAACTAAGGGAGGAATAAACTATTATCCAGTTCTTGTTCGTCGTCAATTCGGATACCCAATGAGGCATGTCTCGCGTAATGCTCACCTGGGAGGTCTTTTCTTCAAGGAAGGAGAAAACGACAGGGCACTAAAGACAGAAATAATGCATGCTTGGAAATACGTTCATAGGAAAGGACGAGAGTCTCTGGGAAAACCAGACTGTGTCTCGGTGGAGCCTTATCTCCACTGGGTACAAACCAGAGCTCTCAAAATGAGGATGCCTTACCCTCATCAGGAAGTTCTTCCATTAAGGGACCCTGTCCTTTATTTTATGTCTGATATGGAAAAACTTCAGGTTACTCTCACCAAAGTTCAACAGGAGAGGAGGTCTTGGAGGAATAAGTACCGCATTCTCAATGTGGAGTGTAAGAAAATACAGCAGCTATTGAAAGATAAAGATGCTCTAATTGAGATTTTAGAGCCACATGCTGTAGAAAATCATGATGACCAAAGAAATTTGCTCGCTCCTTTCACTTGGCAAAGGAATGAAAACCCGACAACGGCTCAAGAGCCCCGGTCAAAGAAAAGGAAAGCACCAGAACCAGCACCTGAGCTCTCCTTAGAGAGGACTCAAGATCTATTAGTTTACATATTTCCTTTTACATCACTTTACAATCTACTGTATTTCCATTTTTGCAATCTTTGAATTCAATAAAACGGGGTCTCCCCACTGTGAGATATTTACAATCAAATTGTCGAAGTTTCTTTTGATTAATAACAAAAAAAAAAATAATCATTGCATATCATTCATCATTCTCGCATAAATGCATTCTTCTTCCCTACGAATCTCACGTTTGTGTCTCGATTCTAGAGTCAAAGTGTCTCATTCCTACAATACTCGGGCCAATCGACAGAAAAGATAGATGATCTCGAGGAAGAGAACAGGGAGTTGAGAGAAGAGATCGACACTCTGAAAGAGGATTTGAGAAAGCTCCATAATGACATGCAAACTCGGACAACATCTCAGATGCAACAACAAAGGACTGTGATCTCAGAGATCACATTGACGCCCATAGTGGAAAAGTATGATCCCAGGTATAAAATGGCGAAAGATCGTCCCAGGGGCATGCCACTTAACTATATCCCAGAAGGATATATTTCGCCGATCATGGAAGATCCGGAAACTGCAACAGGAACCGCTGGGCCTGAAGGTTACAAACTTCGGGAGGCACCAAGAGTCTCTGCTGTAATGACTATACCACCACCCGTGGTACACACTGTCCCGGAAAAACAGGTTTCACAGATACCGTCTGGTGGAAACGAAAGTATGTTTGATAGAATGAATGAGTTCCAGGAACAGTTCCTGGAGATGCAGAAAGAACTGCAAGACTTTCGCGGTCAGGATCTATTTGGAAAGGGCGCCGCAGACCTTTGTTTGGTCCCCAATGTGAAAGTTCCGCACAAGTTCAAAGAGCCTGAATTTGAAAAATACAAGGGTAATTCTTGCCCTCAAAGTCACTTGGTGATGTAAGCTCGGAGGATGTCAACTCAGACAGAGAACCACCAGCTACTGATCCATTACTTCCAGGATAGTTTAACCGGTGCCACACTCAAATTGTACATGGGTTTAAACCGCACTAAGATCGCTACTTTCAGAGATCTTGGCGCTGCCTTCGTTCAACAATATAAGTATAACCTGGACATGGCACCAGACAGAGATCAACTTAGAGCCATGTCGTAGAAGGATAAGGAAACCTTTAAGGAGTACACTCAGAGATGGCGTGAAATTGCCCCCCATATTTGTCCACCTTTTGAAAAAAAAGAGATGACAAAAATCTTCTTGAAAACCTTGAGCTCAGTTTACTACGACAGAATGGTCGCCAGTGCGCCCAGTGACTTCACCGAGATGGTGGGCATGGGAGTACGTCTTGAAGAAGCTGTCCGAGAATGACGTTTAGCTAAAGACACAGGACCATCAAGCAGTACCAAAAGATACGGTAGCACTTTCCCTAAGAAAAAAGAGCAAGATATTGGCAATATCTCTCTCGGAAAGCAAAGGCGACGTTACCAACCAGTAGCAGCTGTAACTCCTGCTATTAACCCTGCGCCTGTTCCAACGTATCAACCTCAGGTTGCGCAAAGCCAACCGAATCAATAACAATATCAGCAAAGGACACAACAGCCTCTTCAGCAGGCTCATCCTCAGTACAACAATAACAGTACAACGCGACCACCAGGGTTTGACCCTATACCAATGTTGTACGCAGAACTATTTCCACTCCTACTGGCCAAAGGGCACGTCTAAACCAGGGCTCCTCTTACAGTACCGGAAAATCCGCCTTTTTGGTTCAAGGCATATCAGACTTGCCCCTACCATCAAGGAGGACCAGGGCATAACATAGAAAGCTGTCTCATTTTCAAATCCAACGTACAAAAGCTCGTTAGGAACGGGGTCTTATCCTTCAAAGATACGAATCTGAATGTTCTCACAAACCCGCTGCCTCAACACGAGAAAGCTGTAGTTAATTTGATAGAGGGAGAGTCTAACAACAACTATCAAATTCATGATGTACTCTTATTAAGGACCAATCTGGGGTCAAGATGCATCGCAGACAGAGCGGGCATGGTCATGTACAACCTCATAATTATCACCAGTGTGATATCTGCTCTAAGAACAATCAAGGATGTCCTGTGGTGCAATCAGCTCAACAGGAATAGGTGGATCTCGGATGAATCCAAGAGCATCGAATTCGTGGAGTTAACATGACTTATATGAATTCCAACATCATTTAGAACCACGACATCCGTGCGATGAATGTTAACTTAGTGGCAATGCACTCAAGGCAAAGCCAGTATCATGATCTTCCACGACACGATTATGATTCCTGCCTGATTTGCTCGGTAAATAATCAGGGATGCTCTTTTATACAAGAGGTCCTCCAGCGTCAGATGGATCTTGGGTGGATCCAGGACTACCATGATAAAAATCCTTATCAGATCAACATGATTCAGATCTTCGACATTTGCTTGATGAATACTAGCTTGGTAGAGTTACATGCTAAGCAAGTCCAGCTCGGTTTTTTGACTTCACCTAATTATCAGAACTGTAAAGGATGTCGCGAGAGTGACCAGGGATGTGCTCTCGTTCAAAGAACTTTACAACACTTGTTAAACCACTAGTGGCTTCCGATCTATCTAGACGAAGACACATAACAAGCAGTATGATCAACGGGAACCCTACTAGGCATCAGAGTCAGGATGTTCGGTCAGTAAAAACTGATATAGTAAGGTTACACTGCATACAAAGCGGACGTGGCCGGGTGCCACCACATAATTATGAATGCTATAGAGTTTGCTCGGAAAATAACCAAGGATGTTACCTTGTGCGAGTAGCGCTTCAGAGTCAGTTGGACCGTAAAAAGATTCAACCATATCCAGTTTCGGGATCCATCAACTTGATGCCCGACTATTTCGCTGATCAAATTAGAGATGTCATTGTAATCTCTGATCGCGAAAAGACCAATGATGTTTGCGCCATCATCCCTCTACTTGACGATTCGAAGGTTCTTAACCAGGAACTGATTGAAATTACTTATGACAGTCAGAGAAATTAGAAGGCTCCTGTAGTTATCTATCTGCCAGGACCAGTACCATACAAGTCTGATAAGGCGATCCCTTACAAGTACGATGCAACAATAATTGAGAATGGAATAGAAGTTCCATTACCCTCCGTCGTGAATATTGCAGACATCAGTCAAGTAACACGGAGCGGTCAAATCTTTAACCGAGGAGTTGGAGAACCTAGCAAAGAAAAGGAACCTCAAACAGAAGTTCCCAGTCCACTAGTCGGTCGATTCAGTGATCCCGACCTTTCAAAAAACCACGATGAGATGCTGAAGCTCATCCAAAAGAGTGAATACAAAATTGTTGACCAGCTGTTGCAAACTCCTTCAAAAATCTCTGTGTTATCTCTTTTACTCAGTTCCGAAGCTCACCGAGAGCCTCTATAGAAAGTCTTAGAGCAAGCCTTTGTGGAACAAGATGTAACAATAAGGCAATTCAATAACATCGTTTCCAACATCACTTCCCGCAACAACTTGGGATTTAGTGACGAGGAATTGCCGGAAGAAGGAAATGGCCACAACTTGGCGCTCAATATTACAGTCAACTGCCAGGACGATGCTTTAGCCAGCGTACTGGTAGACACCGTATCGGCCATCAATGTTATGCCGAAGTCTACATTAATGCGACTATCATTCAAAGGATTCCCGATGAGGGGCAGTGAGGTCGTCGTCAAAGCATTCGACGGATCTCGGAAAGCAGTTATCTGCGAAGTCGACCTTCCCATAACTATCGGTCCTCACGCTTTCCTAATCACTTTCCAGGTCATGGACGTCCGGGCAGCGTACAACTGTTTATTAGGAAGACCTTGGATACACCAGGCTGGGGGAGTCACTTCGACACGTCACCAGAAACTGAAGTTCGTCAAGAACGACCAACTAGTCACTGTCTGCGGAGAGCAAGCCTTGCTCGTGAGTAAATTATCATCGTCTACTTGTGTAGAACCAGAGGAGGTTATTGGAACCCAGTTCCAGGCACTTTCGTTGAGCAATGAAAATCATTCAGAGAAAGGAACATCGATTTCCTTGTACAGAGATGCTCTCGAAGTGATCAAAAGTAACAATGCCAAAGGATGGGGACAACTTGTCATTCCTACTAATAACAAAACAAAGAAGGATCTTGGTTTTTCTTTAACCTGTACCTAGACTGCCGCTAACGATGAAAGTTTTCATCCCATTCAGGATTTCTTCCACAGTGGAGGGTTCCTTCACCCAGTGCATCTGGAAGTGCACACCATCAACAAGGGAGATTCCTCCGGTACGGATGAAGAATGGAAATCCTATCTTAACGAGGACGGTTATGTGTCTCAGGAAGAGGTGCCTACGCCATTTTGCTATCCTGCATAAAGTCTGAAGTTTATACCCAGGTCAGACGTCAGAATGATATACGGAGATTGTGATCTGGAAGGATGCCGTGCTCCACCAAAATCATTAGAGGAGGACACTCTAATGAAATATAGTTTTGACCACAACTATTATGGCCCAATGGATGGACTGCCTATGTGGCAGCCGTAACCAGGAGACTTGGGGCAAAAAAATCAGCCGAACGATGCATACCAGCTGAGCATCATTGACAAGAATACCTGTGTCCCCACCATGTCATGTGATCAACACTCAGGGCATTCTGCAAATATCCAGCACAATGATGAATTTGCAAAGCTTGCAGGACTAGAACTCATTAACTACGCTTTTCTCGAGGTCAACGTCATCGAAAGAGATGACTCCTCTAGTTTTAGAGAAGTGTGGGACACCTTAGGACAACCAAGCGGCAAGTTCGACTTCTTGGTCAAGTACACCGCTCCTGAGAGCTCTCGTATCAGGCTCGAAGACATTCAGCCAACTGGATGGGGAGATTTACCTGAGAGTACAAATACTATGCAAAATACGACGGAAGAGTTCGTCTACGACAACTCTGCTTGGGAAACAGATTCCAACGATCCTGCTTCGCTAAAAATCAGCGTTATTTCTGAGGATAAGTCAATAAGGAAGGTACCAGACTTTGTGATTTACCGAGGAGTTCGCCGCCAATGGCTTACTATCAACATTCCCAAGATCGTTCATAAGTCTAAGTAATTGCCGTCTTTATCTTAACCTTTCACCTTGCCCAGGTGAAACAGATGTTTTGATAGGGCTCACTTTCTATAAATGTACCTCTTCGCTTCGCCCAAAGCGATAGAGTTTTGTTTTATAGGGCTGTAGTTTCAACAATCGATAAAATCATAAATAAAATAACGTCATTCTATAATTTCCACATTTACTGCTGTTTTCTCTTTTCGTTTTTTTCTTCAGAAAATGGTAATCCTAAAAAACAATTCAATAATAAAAACAAGCAGTTTTCCAAAAAATACACTGCACACACTCTTGCATTCTCTCTATCTCTTCTAAAAATAATCATCACATCATTGCAGATTGCTTGTTTTAAACCCCATTGAAACATACGATCCGATGCCTTCTCCCAACTTTGAATTCCTGGTATTTGGGGCTGAAGAAGAAGTTGACAACGAAATCCCATAGGGGATCTCCTGATTACTTAGACAGGAGGAAAGGTCCATTGAACCTCACAAAGAGCCATTGGAAACGGTCAACTTAGGTTCAGAAGGAGAGAGAAAAGAAGTCAAGATTGGGGCACTGCTCAGTCCGACTGTCAAAGAAAGTTTGATAAAGCTTCTCAAAGAATTCCCCGATGTATTTGCTTGGTCCTATCAGGACATGCCAGAGTTAGATACCAGCATCGTGGAACATCACTTACCGTTGAGATCGAAATGTCCACCAATAAAGCAGAGGTTGAGAAGAACTCACCTATACATGGCCATCAAAATCAAAGAGGAAGTACAGAAACAAATTAAGGCGGGTTTCCTCGCCACGTCAGAGTATCCTCAATGGTTAGCCAACATCGTACCAGTTCCAAAAAAGGACGGAGAGGTCAAAATGTGTGTAGACTACAGGGATCTGAACAAGGCCAGTCCAAAGGATGACTTTCCCCTACCACACATTGACATGCTGGTAGACAGTACAACCAAATTCAAAGTGTTCTCCTTCATGGATGGATTGTCGGGCTATAATCAGATAAAAATGGCTCTGAAAGACATGGAGAAAACTTCGTTGATTACCCCATGGGGTACCTTTTGTTACAAGGTAATGTCGTTCGGTTTGAAGAACGTCGGGGCAACCTATCAAAGGGCCATGACTACTCTGTTTCATGACATGATACACAAAGAAATCGAGGTATATGTCGATGATATGATTGCCAAATCTAAGATAGAAGAGGAGCATGTGACCCACCTGTCAAAACTATTCGAGCGGTTGAGAAAGTACAAAATCTGCTTGAATCCCAATAAGTGCACTTTCGGTGTCCGTTCAGGGAAGCTTTTGGGGTTCATCGTCAGCCAGAGGGGAATTGAGGTTGATCCTGACAAGGTCAAGGTCATTCAAGAAATGCCTTCTCCAAAAACTGAAAAACAAGTCAGGGGATTCTTGGGACGTATTAACTAAATTTCTAGATTTATATTCCTTATGACCGCGTCATGCGCGCCGATTTTCAAATTACTTAAAAAGAACCAGGACTGAATTTGGACAGAAGATTGCCAAACCGCCTTCAACAGTATTAAGGAATACCTGTTGAATCCGCCGATTCTATCACCTCCAGTGGAAGGAAGACCATTGATCATCTACTTAACAGTTTTGGAAGACTCTATGGGTTGTGTACTTGGCCAACAAGACGAAACCAAAAGGAAAGAGTTTACCATTTACTATCTGAGCAAGAAATTCACAGACTGTGAAACTCGGTACACTATGCTTGAGAAAACCTGTTGTGCTTTGGCTTGGGCAGCCAAACATCTTCGCCAGTATATGATTCATCACACTACTTGGTTAATCTCAGAAATGGATCCTATCAAGCATGTCTTTGAAAAGTCTGCTTTTACGGGAAGGATTGCCCATTGGCAGATGTTGTTATCAAAATACGTCATTGAGTACCATGCTCAGAAAGCCGTCAAAGGAAGTATTTTAGCCGATCATTTGGCTTATCAACCGATTGACGATCAAGAATCAGTCGGGTTTGACTTCCCAGACGAAGATGTCATGTCCATGAAAATGAAAGAGTGCGATGAACCGCTACCCAGTGAAGGGCCAGAACCAGGTTCCCAATGGGGACTTATCTTTGACGGAGCTGTAAATCATTATGGAAATGGAATTGGGGTAATCATCATAACACCTCAGGGTACCCACATTCCTTTCACTGCCAGACTAACATTAAAGTGCACAAACAATGAGGCCGAATACGAAGCTTGTATCATGGGTCTCGAAGAAGCGATCGACTTAAGAATTAAGAACTTGGATGTATATGGGGACTCAGCCCTGGTTATCAATCAGATCAAAGGAGATTGGAACACATACCAGTCCAGACTAATTCCTTACAAAGACTATGCGAGAAGGTTGTTACCCTTCTTCAACAGAATCGAGTTTCATCATATCCCTCGTGAAGAGAATCACATGGCTAATGCATTAGCCACTCTCTCTTCCATGATTAGTGTAGGTCAATGGACTGACCTACCTAAGATCAACGTAATGTGCCTCGAAAGGCCCGCTTACATCTTCACAATTGAAGCAGTCATAGACGACAAACCTTGGTATCACGATATCAAATGCTTCCTTCAGAAACAAGAGTACCCACCTGGGGAACCAAGAAAAGACAGGAAGCTTCTTCCTGAGCGGTGATACACTCTATAAGAGAAATTTTGACATGGTCTTGCTCCGATGCGTAGACAGACCAGAAGCAGACATGCTGATAAAAGAAATTCACGAAGGATCCTTTGGCACTCATGCCAACGGACACACAATGGCGAGAAAAATTTCTAAGAGCAGGGTACTATTGGTTGACCATGGAATCCGATTACTACAAGTAAATGGGGAGGTGTCACAAGTGTCAGATACACGCTGACAAAATCCATGTACCGCCAACGCATCTCAAAGTTCTCTCTTCCCCATGGCCTTTTTCCATATGGGGAATCGACATAATTGGCATGATTGAACCCAAGGCTTCAAACGAACATTGGTTCATCCTGGTAGCCATTGACTACTTCACCAAGTGGGTCAAAGTAGTGTCATACACCAATGTAACCCGACAAGTTGTGGTCTGATTTATCAAAAATAATCTCATCTGCCGTTATGGTGTACCGAGCTAGATCATTACAGATAATGGATCTAACTTGAACAATAAGATGATGAAGGAGTTGTGTGTTGAATTCAAGATTGAACACCATAACTCATCTCCCTACTGACCCAAGATGAACGACGCGGTAGAAGAGGCTAACAAGAACATCAAAATGATTGTTCAGAAGATGGTTATAACCTACAAATACTAGCACAAGATGCTCCCCTTTGCTCTTCACTGTTATCGCACATGTGTCCGCACTTCAACAGGGGCAACCCCTTTCTCTCTAGTATATGGCATGAAAGCAGTGCTCCCCATAAAAGTAGAGATCCCATCAATCTGGGTATTGATGGAAGCTAAGCTAGCAGAAGCTGAATGGTGTTAAAATCGACACGACGATCTAAACCTGATAGAAGAAAAGAGAATAATGGCTCTATGCCACAGTCAGTTGTATCAGCAAAGGATGAAGAAGGCGTTTAACAAAAAGGTTCGACCTCGCGTCTTCAGAAAAGGAGACCTTATGCTAAAAAAGATACAATCTTTTCTCACTGATTCCCGGGGCAAATGGACTCCGAATTATGACGGCCCCCATGTGGTCAAGAAAGATTTCTCAGGCGGCGCCTTGAGACTCGCAGCCATGGATGGAGAGGAATTTTCCTACCCCACGAATGTTGATGTAGTCAAGAAATACTTCGCCTAAATTAAAAAAAAAATGTCACGGTGGATTGATAACCTGAAAGGGCGGTCCAGGAAAAAATTAGAGACATAATCAAAAATCATCCCGGTGGATTGGAAATATCAAAGTACAATCCAGGCAAAAATTAGGGATAATGGCAAGTAACTACGTCCAACAGGGGCAAATTCCCCAATATCAGTCATGCCATCCATCAGAAAACTCCAGTCAAGGCCATCTTCAACAGAAGCTCAGGATGTCCAGATTCAAAGTTGGTAGAAGAATAGTGGTCATTATGTTTCAATGCAGCCCTTTTCCCTTAAAGTACCATTTTCTAACTTTGTAAATACTCTATGGAATCATGCGTTTGGCTGATTTCCATCCTATCAATAAAATTTGAGCCCTTGTGCTTTTGTTTGCAATTCTTATTTGTTTTAGCTTTACAGAACGACATTTTAACATGATCAGTGATTCTTGAAACAAAACAAAAAATGAATTTACTTGTCAAACTTTTTCAGCTTTTTAAATAAATATGGCAATTCTTTTGATTTTTGAACATCGAAAGAACATCGATTGCTTCTCCAAAGGTGTTTGAACTTCAAAGTACAGAATCAAAGTACTCATTCTAAACCAGTACGCCTGAATGAAGGATCAGCTATGTCAGATGCGAATGCTCCATCCGACATCCCCGACAGAGTTCTTACCTCCTAAGTCCGACCAACGGTGTTCCCCGCAGGGACTATTTCTCCTATGCAAGGCAGAATTACTATCTTGAACCAGCGGTACTTCTTCGTCCCCAGCAGTGGCCAAGTATCCAGTCATGTTCATCCATTAGTTTGTATGTCGTGTCAGTTTTGTCAGCATATACATACATACATCATACATTATTGATTTACATTCATATTCATATTGCATCACTATCACTCTAGTTGGTCTTATCCCCTAGTGATAGAAGTCCTCGTCAGGAAATAAATCATCTGAGCAATCTCTCCTCGAGTTATTTCTGGATTGGAGATGGCCCTTGACCACTTTGATAACTTGAACCTCTGAAAAACCAGAAAATTTTGGCAAACATCACTCTTCGCCATTGAAGATGACACCTTCGCTTTCCCGGATTAAGGAAAATCCCCAGAGAGAGCCTCGCAACTAAAGACTCTCAGCAACACATTGATTTTTCTCTCCAATAGAGTCAATGTTAATGAAGTCATCAACACCTCAAAATTGGGAGACATTGTATGGCATTTCTGCGAGAATATCTCAAAGGAAAGTATGATGTAATATCCCCAAGCGGAAAGCAGTCTCTCAAGAGACTCATTTTCCCCAGTAGAGTCGACAAACAACGTCTCTAACGGAGAAGTTTGTGCACCTCTACAACTCAGACGAATGGGTTCGCCAGCAAGTCTGACATCAAAACTTTTTCCATCAAATGACATCTCCCAAGGAAAATTTGGCGAGAAGTTTGAGGGAAACCGCTACGAATAACGTCCCTTGTCAAGAAAGTTTATTGACAAAAGAAACTGAGACCAGTTCCTTGGTAGGAAACCAGGATCGAGGGGAAGTTTATATCAGAAATTGAGACCAGTTCCTTGGTAGGAAACCAGGATCGGGGGGAAGTTTATATCAGAAACTGAGACCAGTTCCTTGGTAGGAAACCAGGATCGAGGGGAAGTTTGTTTCAGAAACTAAGACCAGTTCCTTGGTAGGAAACCAGGATCGGGGGGAAGTTTATCTTTTCTAAGTATCATTTCTTAGCAAAAGATGATGGACTGGCAGACTGCCATTCATAACCACCGTCAAAATTCCGCGTATTCTGAATATTTAATCATCTTGCACCCCGAAAGCCCGAATACCTTCGCCATTCACACCTTCGGGTCCAAGAAGATTAAATAGGGGCATCTGTCATACCCCAAATTTTGTCAACTAAGATTTCCCATCATTGTACAAATCATCACCATAATAAGGATGTATCGTCATGCCTCATCAGTCTCTTCAAGGATTGTTGAGCGTTCACTACAATCAGAATTAAGGTTTCAGGCCCTCTCAGAGCTCTTAGACAAGGATCAATCAAGGAATGACATGATATTTAACTTGTATAACCTCTCAAACACCCATAAAGGATCAAGAGGACTCCCACATCAAGGATCAAGCACAAAGTTGCTACCTTCCCAGTGGATTAAGCCTCAAGATCGCAAGTGTCACCAAATTAGGGTTTTGGTCGACCAGGGCCTCCAGGTAGAAATTTTCCTCTAGGCATGAGCCAATGCTTCAAAGCATAACCTAAGATACTCCATGGGATCTCATGAACTTAATCATCAAGTCAATTTAGCCTCAGGGGATGCATTCACAAAAAAAAATCAGGAATTAGGGTTTCTTGACCTAATTCACCCCTAAGTTGACTTTTGGGACAAAACATGAGCCAAGACCTCAAGAAATTATTTGAGGGTCTCCAAAACACCACATTTATACATTTGCAACAATGGATTAAACCAAGAAACTTGATTCACAAGTTTCAATTTCATCTGAACCACAATTAGGGTTTTGAGGAAAAAGTCAACTGTATCTTTGACTTTTGACCAGGACATGCTCCCAAACCCTAGGACATGATTCAATACACCCTATAACACCTATGAAATCAATCCATCAAGTTTGATTTAGGTCAAGGACTTGATTTCATAGAGGATCGCACAATTTGGAATTCATCTGGTAAAAAGTCAACTATGCACAAAAGTCAAAGTTTGACTTTTTTTGAGATTTTTCATAATTATGGTTCCCTAACGCTAAAATGATGTTAATGTGTGATTTGAATCAACATTCATCAAGAAAAACCAAAGAAAGCGGGATAACTTGTAAAAGGGGTAACCATAAAAACTTAGAATTTTTCTAAGTTATGGAACAAAGTGGCTAGGGTACCAACTTCCAAGGATCATAACTTGAGATCTAAGCAACCATTTTGGCTGATCCAAAGATGGATTTATAGCTCTCATGGCATACTACAAAAGCTTCAACTACACCTCATTCCAATTCTCCATGGATTTTAAGTTATGGAATGACCAAAATCACAAAAAATGAAAATGTCACTTTTTTCTAACACTTAGTGAAATTTTCACTAAGTCAGAATCTATTTCACTTTTTTCCAAATGTAGGGGCATTTTTCACTTGGATCCAAAAAGTATCAAAACAAACTATGATCACACATATGTTGTATCATATGAGAGCTTTCGAAAATGGCCAAGAACCCCATGAAACTCCACTTAAGCCATGAGATATGACAATGGCAATGTGCCTTGATGCAAACTGTCATGGCAAGGCAGATTTGTGCATTTTGATCGATTTGAGCAATTTTTGCAAATGACAAACAAGTTTATCCATCTGAACACCTCAGGGGGAGACCAAGGAGGGACAAACACTGATCCATCAGCCTTCCAAGTTCAAGATTCCCAAAGTAGCATGCCAACCCTAAAATGCCTAAAGAGGGGACAAGACTCCAATTTTGTTTTGGAGCCTTCAATGGATGCACCAAGGTGGTATGAACTGAGCCATTTCTAACTGAATGAGTCAAGGATAAGATCTGAACCAAAGAACCATAGGTCCGTGCTCTAACCTCTAGTCAATGGCTAGAGGAAACTTGGATTCCTATTGATCAACATTGGCCAAACCTCTGCTGCAGTTGCCATTCACTATTGCTTGCAAAACAGACTTTCTCTACTATAAATAAAGCTCATTTGTGTTCAGTTTAAGTATACCAAAGCCATCAAACAGATGCTTTCCTCAAAATCACCTTCTCACTTCCAAATTTGCCTTCCAAAGCAAGTCACTATCGGGTTTTGAGTTTGAGAGCTATTCCAACCAAACCAATCACACACACACCTCATAAACATCATATAGAAGTGATCCAAACACTTAAACCATAACTGTAACACTGATTTCTCATAATCACCAGCCAGTTGCTCAAGGTTTTAACCAAGTTACAGCTGAGATGCCATGAAGTTACAAATAAAACATTAATTCCTTTTAAAAATATCAAATATATGAAATAAATAATATTTTTGGATCACTTCATGGCATCTCAGCTGCATCTTGGTTAAAACCTTGAGCAACTAGCTGGTAATTCTGAGAAATCAGTGTTACAGTTGTGGTTTAAGTGTTTGGATCACTTCTATATGATGTTTGTGAGGTGTGTGTGTGTGATTGGTTTGGTTGGAATAACTCTCAAACTCAAAACCCGATAGTGACTTGCTTTGGAAGGAAATTTTGGAAGTGAGAAGGTGATTTTGAGGAAAGCATCTGTTTGATGGCTTTGGTGTACTTAAAGTGAGCATAAATGAGCTCTATTTATAGTAGAGCAAGTTTGTTTTGCAAGCAATAGTGAATGCCAACTGCAGCAGCGGTTTGGCCAATGTTGATCAATAGGAATCCAAGTTTCCTCTAGCCATTGACTAGAGGTTAGAGCAAGGGCCTATGGTTCTTTGGTTCAGATCTTATCCTTGACTTATTCAGTTAGAAATGGCTCAGTTCATGCCACCTTGGTGCATCCATTGAAGGCTCCAAAACAAAATTGGAGTCTTGTCCCCTCTTTAGGCATTTTAGGGTTGGCATGCTACTTTGGGAATCTTGGACTTGGGAGGCTGATGGATCAGTGTTTGTTCCTCCTTGGTCTCCCCCTGAGGTGTTCAGATGGATAAACTTGTTTGTCATTTGCAAAAATTGCTCAAATCGAGCAAAATGCACAAATCTGCCTTGCCATGACAGTTTGCAGCAAGGCGCATTGCCATTGTCATATCTCATGGCTTAAGTGGGGTTTTATAGGGTACTTGGACATTTTTGAAAGCTCTCATATGATACAACATATGTGTGATCATAGTTTGTTTTGATACTTTTTAGATCCAAGTGAAAAATGCCCCTACATTTGGAAAAAAGTGAAATAGATTCTGACTTAGTGAAAATTTCACTAAGTGTTGGAAAAAAGTGACATTTTCATTTTTTGTGATTTTGGTTATTCCATAACTTAAAATCCATGGAGAATTGGAATGAGGTGTAGTTGAAGCTTTTGTAGTATGCCATGAGAGCTACAAATCCATCTTTGGATCAGCTAAAATGGTTGCTTGGATCTCAAGTTATGATCCTTGGAAGTTGGTACGCTAGCCACTTTGTTCCATAACTTAGAAAAATTCTAAGTTTTTATGGTTACCCCTTTTACAAGTTATCCCACTTTCTTTGATTTTTCTTGTTTAATGTTGATTCAAATCACACATTAACATCATTTTAGGGTTAGGGAACCATAATTATGAAAAATCTCAAAAAGTCAAACTTTGACTTTTGTGCACAGTTGACTTTTTACCAGATGAATTCCAAACTGTGCGATCCTCTATGAAATCAAGTCCTTGACCTAAATAAAACTTGATGGATTGATTTCATAGGTGTTATAGGGTGTATTGAATCATGTCCTAGGGTTTTGGAGCATGTCTTGGTCAAAAGTCAAAGATACAGTTGACTTTTTCCTCAAAACCCTAATTGTGGTTCAGATGAAATTGAAACTCGTGGATCAAGCTTCTTGGGTCAATCCATTGTTGAAAATGGATCCATGAAGTGTGTTGGAGACCCTCAAATCATGTCTTGAGGTCTTGGCTTATGATTTGTCCTAAAAGTCAACTTAGGGGTGAATTAGGCCAAGTAACCCTAATTCCTGATTTTTGATAAATGCATCCCCTGAGGTTAAATTGACTTGATGATTGGGTTCATGAGATACCATGGAGTATCTTAGGTTATGCTTTGAAGCATTGGCTCATTCCCAGAGGAAAATTTCCACCTGGAGGCCCTGGTCGACCAAAACCCTAATTTGGGGACACTGGCGATCTTGAGGCTTAATCCACTGGGAAGGTAGCAACTTTGTGCTTGATCCTTAATGTGGGTGTCCTATTGATCCTTTATGGGTGTTTGAGAGGTTAGACAAGTTAAATATTATGTCATTCCTTGATTGATCCTTGTCTAAGAGCTCCGAGAGGGCCTGAAAACCCTAATCCTTGTTTGTAGTGAATGCTCACCCATCTTTGGGGAGACTGATGAGGCATAATGATACATCCATATTGTGGTGATGATTTTCACAATGATGGGAAATCTTAGTGGTCGAAATTTGGGGTATGACAACAACCAACCTAATTATTTCGATCCTAGCAACTGGTACAAAAACTTCATCATAGTTAATTCCTTCTTTATGAACAAATCCTTTGCTACAAGTATTGCCATGGGTATGGTTATTTCTCTCTTTGGATTCAACTTCACCTTGTACACCCACTTCACATCAATTGCCTTCTTACCTTTTGGAAATTCAACCAGTGACCAGGTTTTACCATATCGTGTATCCACTTTGAGTCTTTCAATGCCTCAACTACATTGACTGACTCAGTATCTACATAAATGGCATAATGTACTAACTCAACTTCATCATCTACCACATCATCTGATGTGATCACAAATTCCTACAATGTTGCAAGCATGTTTCTTGTTCTCTGAGATCTGGTTGTGCCTGCTTGACCTTTGATTTCTTCTTGTTAAACTTCTCTGTTAGTTTCACTAGTTGGCTCATCACATAAGATTCCTTCTTGATGTTTTCAATCCAATCACATTCCTTAAGCTCATCTATGATCACATCCATGTTGATCACAACTTGCTTGGTCACTGGGTCGAACATTTTGTATCCACCGATTGAGTGATATCCTACCAGGATTATCTTCCTTGACTTGTCATCAAGTTTTCTTCTCAACTAATTAAGAACATGTCCATGTGCTATGGATCCAAACACCTTCAAGTGGTTTAGGATAAGTTTGACACCAAACCAACATTCTTCTGGTGTGATACCTTCTAGCCTCTTTGTTAGACATTTGTTCAGTATGTAAGTTGCAGTGGACATAGCCTCACCCCATAACTCATTTGGTAAGTGCTTATCCTTTACCATACTTCTCACCATATTCATAATGGTTATGTTCTTCCTTTCATTAATACCATTATTTTAGGAGTGTATGGTGGCACCACCTCATGCACAATTCCTTCTCTTTAACATAGTGTGTCAAAATGTTTCGACATATATTCTCCATCGCCATTTGTCCTCAGAGTCTTAATCTAGTGACCACTTTCTCTTTCCACCATGACTTTGAACTTGGTGATGACATCAATTACACCACTTTTCTTCTTGATAAAGTAGGTCAACAATTTTTGACTGAAATCATCTATGAACATAACAAAGTACTTGTTACCTCCAGTCAAATCTACCCAAAGAAGACCACACACATATAAGTATATGATCTCAAGGGTTGCTTTCGACTCACTTCACGCATCTTTGTTGAAGTTGTTCTTGTGTTGTTTTTGCCTGAACACATTCATCACACACTTCACTTGGAATATAGATTTCTAGTAATCATGAAACCACGTTCTTTTTCTTCAGGTTTCTAATGTCATTGAAATTCATATGACCAAGTCTGCAATGCCATAACCATTCATCCCTGCTATCTGCAGTTACCAGACACCTGTGTTCCAACACATCAAGTTCAACCCTGAAGGTTCTATTATGAGATACGAGAGCTTTCAAGATTAACTTATCATTTGAGTCTAGTACTCTCATCATCTTGTCTTTGATCACCATCTTGTAAGTCTTCTCGATCAGTTGACCTATACTTTGCATATTACTTTTCATGCCAGGTATGTACAATGTTCGAACTGCAGTATAGCGACAAGTAGCAAAAGATTTGGAAGAATTCCCTCTGGGTTTTATCGTTCTCCACAGGGATCAGTGCGAGGGAAAAAATGTCGTTCAAAAATCTCTACGTTTCTAAGTTTGGTTTTAATGGTTTGAAAGTAAAATGCAAAAAGAAAAACATATGAACGAGTAAAGACTACATTCTTTAAGGAAGAGAGAACTCGTCGGGATTGAATTCATTTACCCATCAAATAATTATATCTATCGATCAATTGTACGCAACCTACAACACTCGTCAATATCATCATGTATCACCCACAATAGAGGTTATGTCTAATGCAAAGTGAGAAAACAACCGTATTGTCTCATCGGTGATGTCTCACGTAACTCAACAACATAGAACATTAAGAACTAATACACACTGTGAATATTAGACCTAAATCTATCTCTAGAGTTTAGAACTTAATAGATGTTCATCCTAGTTGCAGATCTCAAGAGTATATATCTATAGCAACTCAAATCCAAACATAAAGCAAGTAAAACAAGGATAGATCTTGCACAAAGCCATGATCAAAACATATACATAAAATCAAAGTAAACTTACAAACAAACCTCAAAAATAAAGAATACAAAGAGAAGAAGGAAGTTGAACTGGCAACTCTCGCGGTGTCAAGACGATTGATGCAAATCCAACTCCAGATCATTAAGATGCAGCCTCTAATGTTGTTTTCTAAGCCCCTCTACTCAAAAAATGTGTTGCTGGAGTTGGGGTTAAAAGATACCAAAACCATGCCCTAAAAATATGTGTAAAAGTGAATAAATAGGGGATGTACATCGCAAACCGCACTTAGCGTGTGCAGAGCCCGCTTAGCCCGGTCTGTCAGAAGAAGTTTTTTGTTTTGGCCATAACTTGCGAACTGTAACTCCGATTGACGCACGGTTGAAAAAGTTGGAAAGCTTATTCAATACTCTATAAGAAAATAACTAAATATAATTGCTTGAATACCTAAAAAAATGAGATAAAAACATTCAAACTCAATGATATTTACATGATAATGTAAAATATACACTATAACATAAACTATACCAAATATACACTAAAGTTGAGGTTTATTGACGAAAAACAAACAATTTAAGACGATGAGTGCTAATTATTCACACTCAAATTCACAACAATTTAGCACTCATCATAAAACACATTGGAAATCAACGATTTTTTTCCATCCTTCCTCATGATCAAAACATCACCAATACTTTCTACACTTAGGATATTGTAATTAGAAATTTTCATCTTGTTTTTCATCGAGGGATTAATGTTAATGAATCAATCTCTCCTTCCAGTCATGTGTGAAGAGAAGCCCGATTCGAGATACCACTAATCTTTGAATCTTTATTCTTCTTTTGTTGTGACCATTGACGATACTTCATCTTCTTGTTTTGCAAGTATTACATCATTTTCTTCTTCTTTCTTGCCTCCTCGAAACTGACTTGCATAATGTCCATACTTTTGATAGTTATAACACGAAATATGGCTTTTGTCAGGTTTTGTTCCATTACCTCTTCATGTACCTATAGAACCACCTCTATGATTGCTTCGGTTCGAAGATTATCTCTGATTTAAGAAACTACCTTCTTGTTGGTTTCCTCTACCAGCCAAATTTTTGTAGCCTCCACTACCTTTATTTCCATTTCATTTTCCTTTGCCTTTCTTATCTTTAGCTGACTGTGCTTGCAGAGCCACACCACTCTTTGTCTTGCTTTTAGATCTTTCATCCATTCTTTGTTCATGAGATTCAAGCGTCCTTTGAAGCTTTTCTTTTGTCATGCTTGATAAATCCTTTGATTCTTCTATGACTACTACCACATGATCAAATTTTATAAGCAATGACCTCAAGGTTTTTGCAACTATCAATTTTGATGTCAACACTTATCCCCACATATTGATTTGATTCACCAGTCTCATTACTCTGGTAAAGAAATCAGTATCACTTTAGTTTTCTTCCATATGAAGCAATTCATATATTCTTTTGCAAGTTTGTAACCTCACGTCTTTCACCTTCTCAACACCTCCAAAATATTTCTCCAGGATGTCTCTTGCTTCTTTTGATGAATCTACATCCCCAACCTTTTCAAAGTTTTTTGGATTAACAAATTAATGGATTATAAAGAGAGATTTATAATCTTTCTTCTTCAAATCTTTATGTGCAACCTTTTGTTCATCTGTGGCATTCTCGCCAATTGGTGTTACTCCATTCTTCACAAGATCCCAAACGCCTTGATAGTAGAAAACAACCTACATGTGCTTACATGATCGGGTGTAAACCAACTAACTGCAAGTGCATATTCTATCGTGTAGTTTTAAAAGATATCGATCCCACAGAGACCAAAAGTCAAAACCTATCGTCACTGATTGCTACAGTGTTTATTTAAGGCGGATAAAACAGGAGTTAATTGCGGAAATAAAAGTGCGTTAAAATAAAATGGATTAAGTAAATTGGACAAACAGTGCAGAGATGTGGGATCTACTAATTAGTCGTACTTTCATTGTTTCTAACGGGGATTCCTCAATGGGGCAATATTTCTTATTTCGAAAAGAATTAATTTAACGGGAACTGTTGCTTTCGCAAACAGAACCAGATATATTCTCTAATTTATACCCTTCCATCGTCAATCATGGTGGGCGCGTATTGCATTAAAGTAATAAACCCATTTTTAAGAAATCAAGTTCTTTACTAATCATAAAAGTGATTTTTGATTGGAAAGTATAATTTAAAAAGGGTTCATAAGCTTCCGCTTAAGTATCAGATCCTAAACCTATAAACGTGCGCGTTCGTAAATAGTTTTAAAACCACCTAGCTAGAAATCTTAAACTTTCCTAATTAATTAATAAAAAGGCTTTCATGGAAATTATTAATCAAGGACTTAACAATTTAAATCATTCGTACCGGACGACTTTCGATCTTACCCGGTGTTTCATAGTTTCACTTACGTGAAGGCAGATTAAAACAAGACTCAGTAAAATTGATTAAAAGCCAAAACATACCCAAAGGAAATTCTATAGAAACAACGAAGGTATGTTTAATTAAGGTCCTCACATCCCAACACTTATAAAATTAGTTCGACATAATTGTAAAGCAAGTAAATGCGAGAGATTCGATAACGGAACAAAACATAAATGACGTAATTAAAGAATTGCGGTATTAAACGAAAGTAAAAGGCGTAAGAGAAATTAAATAAAGGCAATAGAAATGAATAAAACAATTAAATAAAAACCTGCTCCGAAGAGACTTTCGTCCGGATACAGAGAAAAACTTGAAATAAATGCTGATGGGCTCCAAAGCGATAAAGAAATAAAAATTGTACAGGGTTGCTCCAAGCTTGATACAGACTCATTCGACTTTTGCGATAACCCTCCGGTGAGGAGAGTTAAAGCTTACATATGGAAAATATATGCCTAAAGTGTTGTACTAAACTTGGATGCCCTGAACAATGAACTACAGACCTATTTATAATGAACCAATAATCCTAAAAGCTCTCCAAAAGCTGTTGAACTCGTGTACGAAAATGGAGGAGAGGATTTCGATACTTGGGGACCAAGGTCAGCCCACTTTGTGACCGTTGGACATTACAAGGCGTGGCGACCACCACACCCTTAATGGCGAGCGCCATGCTTGCAAAGTGGGGGTAACCTGGTCTTATGCCCTCTAGCACGTGGACCACTCATGGCCACCTCATGGTGAACACCATGATGGTCGCCATCAATGTAAACTAATCTCAATTTCTCCTAATTTCAGCTGCTTTTGCTCTGTTTCTTCGCACATGGCTCTGAAGTAGCTGAATACCTGAAAACAAACAAAATACCAACATAACAGTGCAAATGTAAAACAAAACAACTAGAAAACATGCACCAATCAAGTCAAATAAGCGATGTAATCTCACGTCATCAAACTCTCCCACACTTGTGCCTTTGCTTGTCCTCACGCAATACTCGTGTAAACAGAAGGAGACAGTGATTCCTATGGTGACTAGGCTATGGACTTTACTTTGGATATGGTCACATTGATAAGTACTAAATAAAAAAACCAAGGATATCGTAGCAACACATTGCGCATTTTGCGATCATAAATCTCTTTCCTATATCTACCGATTCACATCATGTCATTATGCTCAGGCCAGACTTACTCATCTTATTTTTCGTCTCTTTTCATTCAAGCGCAATCACATTAAGCCTGTTATCTTGTACTCGCATGGTAAACGAACCTGTTGGTGATCATGATCCCGCATTTCAACATTCTTTTTCATTTTTAAACACAAATACATAAGTAAAATCTTTCAAAGGTTCCTCTACCATTGGGCCAAATAACCTGGTGAGGGTTACCTGACTTAGAAGGTGGATTCTCTTTTCGAATCTTTTGCTATTTATTATTTATTTTTTTGTTTTTTTTTCTTTCATTTTACGGGATCATTCACCTATTTGCATCGGCTCATTCACTTAGCGGTAACTTAGATGGTGCTGACTGCTGAAATAAACTACTCAAGACTAATTTAGAGATGGAAATTCAAGGCCTTTGAATAATAAGTATGCAAATAGATTTCTATAATCAAGAGACTTACGGTGTTGGGACGATACCGATCTTTTTAAGAATTTCCCAAGTCTTTGAGACCTATCCTCTGTTGTCCCTAAGCCTAAGAAATTTTAACATTTTTCACTGTTCTTTCCCAAAATTTCCAAATTTTTCTGGTATGGCTCAAAAAAAGAGGGAAAGAGAGATAGACGGTAGAAAATACGCATCAATGACTCAATAACGCATGCAATTACTCGATAACAGACTGGGAGAAATAAAGAAAATAATAAATCTAATTAGAAAGCAGGTAAAGTGTCCCTCCCACACTTAAACCAAACATTGTCCTCAATGTTTTGATTTAAGGTGGAAAAAGAGAGAAGAACCTGAAAAGAGCTAGTGTGGGCCCCGGGCTGTCGCTCCTCCTTCTCCGAGTCCTGCTTCGGCTTCTTAATGTGCCCGCTATGTCCAACCGCTCCACTCTTGTTGCCAATGCAACGTTTTCTTCCATGAGGAGGCAGATATGGCCTACAGTATCTCCCTGGCGGCCCTGCAGGACATCAATGGTGTCGGTCATACTCTCTAAGGTAGTAGCATTTGCTGTCTGAGTCGCCATTATCTGTCGAATCGATCTTTGTGTCTTGGCATACTATTCTCTCATAATGCCATCATCTCTTGCTGCTGCTGATAAAGCGTGGCATAATGCCCGTCCTGCGGAACTCCTCCAGCTTGTCAAAGATGTACCTGCAACATGGTCAGAAAAGTATGGTGCAGTGTGTGTGTCGTGTGCAGGTAGATCAGGGGGTGAAAAGTGATCAGCCATATCGTAGTGATAATCCTCTGCCATGTTGGCAGGAAATACCCTGGGTGGTGGGCCAACGTATGCTGGGGCATCAATATCATAAGTCCAGTTGGCCTCTAAGCGCACATCAGTACACGCCGGCCATGGCAAAACAATACTAGTCACAACGTCATTTTGAATCATTAGGTGGTAGCCACCCTCTCTTCTGTTTCTACAAAACCGCATAGACCTGACACGCTCCAGATCGAGACCGGGGTAGTAATGGCTCTAAGTTCTCAAGCTTGTCATCTAGGCCAATAACACAGGCCAATGAGGTGATCAAACCTCCAAATAAGATAGTGCCTCTAGATACTTTCATGTGTGTTATCATAAATGGCACAGAATTTACCTTTCGGCCGTGAAGAGCATTATGAAGGAAAAACATCTCTTTTGCGTTTGTTTTGTTACTATATTCCCCGCCAAAAATAATGTCTGCCAACATTTGGCAAAAATAACGTATGGTCGGGTTATGGATTGCGGAAGCAAGGTTACCCTCAAAGGAAGTAGTTGTAATAACTGTTATCTCTCTCCAAAAATCATAGGCCGCTTGTCCCCATTCCGACTCAAGCGGTGCCTATCAAGGTATTCCATCCCCTTTTGGAATTTACAACATATCAGCTAGTTCATTGGTACTAAATTGATATTCAGTATTAAACATATGAAACTTAACGGTGCCTTGTGTGCTAGCAGTGTCGGGTTTTACAAAGTAAATCAGAGAACTTTGGAATTTGCGGATCAACGACTCATAAGTCGAATCTTTCTGGTCAAATAGAGTTCGTAATCCTAATTTATCAATCATATAGTAAACATCACTGTAAATGCCTAAATAATGAAGGCAAGAAACATTGAAGTACCTTGTGGGAGTTATCTCCCGGTTCAAGAGTGACTCGAACTTTTCCCCTTGCCGTTCTCCAGGCTTCCCTGCTCAGAAAACAATTCCCAAATCCTCTTCCATTGTTGTGAAGATGAAGATGTTTGGTGAAATGGGTATTTTGCACAAAAATGCAAGGGTTTGTGAATTTATGGGTGGAATTAAGTGAAATTGTGGATGGAAGATTGAGGTATGATGTTAGGTTTATGGGGTTTTGGAGGTTATGAGAGGTTATGTGAGTGGGTGGAGGGATGGTGGGTGTTAGTAGAGGAAAAAGATGGGGTTTTGGAGAAGAAGATGGAGGAAAAATAGGGGAAAATGGTTCTTCCCCGTAACTTTATTTTTTTTAGTTGCAGACCCCATGGCGATCGCCATGGGAGTGTGGCGAGCGCCACGCTGGCTGGGTCCGATTCTGGGCCTTGTGTTGGTCTTTGGGCCTGGTTTGAGGTGCCTTTTGGAGTATACACCCCCTCTTTGCTTTGCCTAGACAATGTACTTGAAAAATAATAGATTTACCACATAAATAGTTAGCAAATAAATATTGGTAAACAAAATAGGCAAGAATTACCGAATAGAATAAAACCCAAAATAAAATAACTTAAAAACCTTCAAAAGAGTTTTTAGTGGGAAAAGTAAATTTAGCAATAAATGGTAAAAAGGAAAATATTGGTGAAGTAAATCCAATAAAAGGACTAAGTAGAATGATGAATGGGATCTAGCGTCTGCTGCGGACGAGATCCATGAGCCTCTGAGAGCTGGCGTCGAAGATAGGAAATCTCTCTGGCGAGATAGTCTTCTGCTTTAGTATGAATGGCACTCTCGATCTCTGCCTTCTGCTTTAGATTTATGATTTCTCTTCAGAGTGATACAATCTCCTGGCACAACAAAGTAAGCTCGTCATCTCTGCCTCTTTTCCTGCTAGGATCAGAAGACGAAATCGCAGCAGTCCTATCTGAAGAAGGTGCCAGTAGTTAGTGGTACTCTAGTGTACGAGGTGCAGTGGGTCTGAAAGGTGTCTCATCTTGAACCTCTAAAGCATAGGTCCAGTTCTCTCTATTTTGTATGTTCGTTCTTTCTGGGTTAGGCAGGTAAAAGTGGTGGACAACTTCATCATCAATGGGGAGTTTCTATTCATTAATAATAAAATATGTTCTTCGTATCAATCCATTTTCAAGGCAATGGTCTATGTCTAACAGTGTATAACCATAATAAGGAATAAGGTATGACAACTTGTTTTATAACTGAAGTGCGTAGGCTATACGGGTGACTATCCCCCTACATGAATAAGTCCTACTGAAGATCGGGCTACACCTGCTAGTTTTTGGATGAGGAGGACACCAGAAGCAACTAAATCATCTTCGGTGATGCAATAAAGAATGAATAGCTCTTCCGCACTTACTGGCTCGCAGGTTTCACTCCTACCAAAGAATTTTTGGGCCAAGATCATCTGGAAATACCTAAGTGCTGGGTTGTGGATTCAGTTTAAAAACTAGGTGGTTGGGTTGGGGTCTGTATTGTTGGTGATTTCTTTCCAAAAGTTTTCTAGAGTATCATCTTGGTAGAAACAGAGTGGGATTTCTGGATGGGCATTCAGACCAGTTTGGAATCCTAAAAGGCTTCCGAATCCTCGGTGGGTTAGATCATACTCTTGTCTAAACAACCTAAAGGATATGCAGTCGTGGTGGAGTCCTTGTCCTCGAAAGGGATCATAGATAAGCGAACTGAGGAACTCAAGGGTGACCTTTCTATAGGTCTCATGCTTAAATTCTGAGAATTCCTCCTAATTAATTCGACTAGCCATATAGCTGATGCTCCTTTCAATTCCTAGGGCTGTCATACAGGTTGTGTCAGGATATCTGGTGGGTAGCATGGGTCTTTCAGATAGGACTGCGTAACGTCTTCTCTGGTCATCATCTCTGAACCTGATCTCTATGTCATCGATGTTCTGCATCCTAAAAATATGGTTAGAATATGCTATGTAGAATGCTGAAACAATTGAAATCAAAATAAGTTAGCCTTGTTAGAAGAGATAATTCACCTTTTTAAAAAAAGAAAATTATCAAAAAGACAAAGTCATGGGTTGCCTCCCATGCAGCACTTTGTTTAATGTCGGTAGCTCGACTTATTGAAACTAGACTACAGACGAATGATCGTCGGAGCGGGTTATTTCCAAAGCCATTTATCAAGCCACCTCTCACATCCTTCCCCTTTTCTTTTCTTTCCATTATAGAGTGGTTCATACTTTAAGTAGGGTGGAATTAGGTTTGGCTCATTATTAGGCGTCAAAATTCCTGGTTTTGCGTTAATTCCTCCTCTAGTTTTGTGGTTCCTAGGTTTTTCCTTCTTAGTTGCAGCGACGTGCCTTTTTGACTTTGTTTTTAGGGGAAAAGGGTTCCTAATTTTCTCTTCCTTATAACTTTCCTTAGTTAAATTATCGATTCCTTCGGGTTTTTCTACAGGGGCAACCGTATAAGCTGCTGCGCCCACGGGTTCCTGTGTAAGCAATGTTATTTTCGTCCCTAATTCTTCATTACTAAGTACTAAGGACTCGATGGAATTGTCTAGTATCTTAAGGGTTTCATTAACAAGGAGAATATGGTTCCTAAATTCCCTATTATAGGCAGTCTGAGTTGTTACAAACCTACGTACCATAGATTCTAGCCAAGAGAAGGTTTACGAATTAACAAAATTTTCTACTAACATTTCAAGGTTTGACTTATAGGGATATTGCGGTCCCTTGAAATGTTTAAATTGGCGGTTGACAAAAGAATTTGGGCGATTCATCTAAAATGCCTTAATCTAAATGAAGTGACAACTAGTTTACGATATTTCGACGTAATTGGTCCCCGGCAACGGCGCCAAAAACTTGATCGGGTGTAAACCAACTAACTGCAAGTGCACATTCTATTGTGTAGTTTTAAAAGATATCTATCCCACAAAGGCCAAAAGTCAAAACCTATCGTCACTGATTGCTACGGTGCTTATTTAAGGCGGACAAAACGGGAGTTAATTGCGGAAATAAAAGTGCATTAAAATAAAATGTATTAAGTAAATTGGACAAATAGTGCAGAGATGCGAGATATACTAATTAGTAGTACTTTCGTTGTTTCTAACGGGGATTCCTCAATGGGGCAATATTTCCTATTTCGAAAAGAATTAATATAACAGGAACTGTTGCTTTCGCAAACAGAACCGAATATATTCTCTAATTTATACCCTTCCATCGTCACTCATGGTGGGCGCGTATTGCGTTAAATTAATAACCTTTTTTTAAGAAATCAAATTCTTTACTAAATAGAAAAGTGATTTTTGATTGGAAAGTATAATTTAAAAAGGGTTCATAAGCTTCCAATTAAGTACCGGATCCTAAACCTATAAACGCGCGCTTTCGTAAATAGTTTTAAAACCACCTTGATAGAAATCTTAAACTTTCCTAATTAATTAATAAAAAGCCTTTCGCGGAATTTATTGATCAAGGACTTAACAATTTAAATCATTCGTACCGGACGACTTTCGATCTTACCCAGTATTTCATTGTTTCACTTACGTGAAGGCAGATTAAAATGAGACTCAGTAAAATTGATTAAAAACCAAAACATCCACAAAGGAAATTCTATAGAAACAACGAAGGTATGTTTAATTAAGGTCCCCATATCCCAACACTTATAAAATTAGTTCGACATAATTGTAAAGCAAGTAAATGCGAGAGATTCGATAACGGAACAAAACATAAACGACGTAATTAAAGAATTGCGGCATTAAACGAAAGTAAAAGGCGTACGAGAAATTAAATAAAGGCAACAGAAATGAATAAAGCAATTAAATAAAAACCTGCTCCGAAGAGGCTTTCGTCTGGATTCAGAGAAAAACTTGAAATAAATGCTGATGGGCTTCAAAGCGATAAAGAAATAAAAATTGTACAGGGTTGCTCCAAGCTTGATACAGACTCAATTGACTTTTGCGATAACCCTCCGGTGAGGAGAGTTAAAGCTTACAAATGGAAAATATATGCCTAAAGTGTTGTACTAAACTTGGATGGCCTAAACAATGAACTACATACCTATTTATAATGAACCAATAACCCTAAAAACTCTCCAAAAGCTGCTGAACTCGTGTACAAAAATGGAGGAGAAGATTTCGATATTTGGGGACCAAGGTCAGCCCACTTTATGACCGTTGGGCATTAAAAGGTCTGGCGACCGCCACATCTTCCATTGCGAGAGACATGCTTGCAAAGTGGGGGTGACATGGTTTTATGCCCTCTAGCACGTGGACCACTCATGGCCACCTCATGGTGAACGCCATGGTGGTCGCCATCAGTGTAAACCAATCTCGATTTCTCATTCTTTCAACTGCTTTTGCTCTGTTTCTTCGTACATGGCTCTGAAGTAGCTGAATACCTGAAAACAAATAAAATACCAACATAACAGTGCAAATGTAAAACAAAACAACTAGAAAACATGCATCAATCAAGTAAAATAAGCGATGTAATCTCACGTTTTCATTACACTAATTATCATAAATCTTGTCATTCAAGATGGGAAGATTTGCGGAAAAATGCACATTCGGATGAGAAGTCATTGTTATATGCTTCCCAAGAATCACAACCAGTGCTCTAGATACCAAATGTTGGAATTAAACCTAAATCTTGGAGATAATCCGAATCAATCTTGATGAACAAGAATCAATCTTTCTGATTGATTACGCCTTTTATTCTTCACCCTTTACTTAAGTGAAATAACCACACCTTGGTTGCAAGATGATTCTACTTTGCACACATATTTTAAGAGATGAAAATAAAGAATAATTTAAGATTACAAAAAATAAAAATTTTTGGAGGAAGAAGAAGAATGTATTGCACTGTGCAACTGCACTAAATTCTATTACGAAAAAGTGTTGTTACAAGGTGGGGAGTTTCCTTCTATTTATATTGAGATTACTTGCACTCCAAGTAATCTCAAAGTAACTAACTCAACTATTACATGAAAATACTAAGTTTAACTCTATCAAATTCTAGTTCATTCGTCTCTGTTGAAAATACACATTTTTAGAGTTGGTTGAAATAAAATTATTTTCATACTTTGACACTTATCGAATACAATCGTACTTAACTAAAAAATTATATACTACCTCTGTTCCTTTTTATAAGAGACAACTCACTTTTTAGGTACATTGAATAATCAATGTATCTAGTCTATAAACTGACCAAATACATTAATTATTCAATGAACTTAAAAAGTGAATTGTCTCTTATAAAAAGGAACGGAGGTAGTATTTAACAAGGAATATATACTATAAAGTAAATAAAAGGGAATTGAATGGTATTTGTTTAGAATTGTTCATTTTATAGGTCCAATTTATTTCATAAGGTGTGAAAATCGTTGTTACAAGTGAAAATTCAAATTTTTTCCAACAAATCATAGTAAACTCCGAAGAGTTTTGTTCTTGTTATCCTTCATTTCTTCACTATTTTTCAACCATAATAGCAAAAGGTACACTACAAATTGGTTGTACCATCACATCAGCAGGTTAAGACATTTTTTGAAACATGACACATGAAAACATTGTGATGTTTGAGGATGGAGGTGGTTCTAATTGATAAGCTACAAACCGAGTTTTGTGTACCACTTGAAAACACCATTGAACATAGGCAAGAGTTTGTTGTAAACTTGGTTTCTCATAGAAAATTATTTGAAAGGCTGCAACTTGATACAAACATAATTCCCAATGTTAAATCTCTTTTTAATCCTGTGTTTGTTGACTTGTTGTGTCATGCAATTTTGTTCGCCATGCCTCTAATAGTTTATTTGCTTTCTCCATACTAATCTGGGATCAATTTTTTTAGGGATAGGTATAGGCTGCAAAAGTCCCAGCAAAGCACATAAATTTGACTTATTTCTTTGGCACAACTCACACCCAACACACCAATCAATCACAACTCAAAAAATATACATATAACTCGTTATGCAATGCAACTCGACTATGCAAATCTATGCATAAACATGTAGCACCAACTCAACATCTGGTTCTCTCAAGTATCAAGTCCCCTCTCTAAATCCATGAGCTCCCTCTCTGAGCTTGGGACAAGCCACTAGTCCCTCTCTAAACTAATAGACACGCCTCTGGACACAACTCGTATGATGCATAAGCATATTATCAAATCAATTCATTAATACCCCCCTCTGATCCTAACATAATGCATTGACATCTCAAGTAATCTTCTCTCTGGATTACATCTCAACCACAATTATAAAATATACAATATTAAATTAATATTGCAACTCAAGCATGCCATAATTCATCTCAATTGAATTATTTCTCAAACATGCAACAATTCAACAAACATAACTAAAAATAATCCATATTCACTCTCAACATACTCCACATATTCAACATTTACATCATTAACCAATTATAATTAACATTCCCAACATTATAATATCATCACAAGATAACATGAACAATTACACACAATTATCATCAATTATTTATGTTATCACGACACATAATCATGCTCAACCAATTACTATCGACAACATATAAGCATCTCCATCATAACACAACAATCTCATTTAACAACATCACCAATATCACTATGAAAATAATAGAATTGGTTAAGAAAAATTATATTTTCACATGGCATTTAGTAATCATATAAAAAATAACTCAAATACTGATATTAATCAATAGTTCTATGCGTTAGCTCTCTAACGCTTCGAACGACATTCAATTTGGACTTTTGGAACCAAAGTTATGGAAAAGACGATTTTGACCAAAAAAACATGAACATTGACCCCCGCGCTGAGCGCCCCTCCAGGCTGAGCATGGTTGTGACAGAAAGAATGCATTTTTTTATGCATTTTTCATCGTTGAAGGCCTTTCGGACCTCCGATTTCGATTCTGTAAAAACCAAAACGCTCAGAAATTTACAACCTATGCAATACCCTAATTATCTCAAGTTAATTCACAATTTTAACACAATTAAAACATCAAATCATTAATTTAAGGCTATGCCTAAAACCTTCAAAATTGCAACAATGGTGGAAAACACATCAAGTATCAAAACAGAAAAATCATTCATGAATAGTGCACGAAATTCATCAATAATTACAAAAAAATCTCATCACCCATCACATATAATCAAAATTCATCCATATCATACACCTTATTGGAGTTTAAGAACTCATCTACCCTACCCTCATGCATAAGCCTTTATTGAAGGTTATTCTCCCTCTTACCTTAGATTTACAGCAAGCAAGCTCCCTAATCAAGTTTGGTTCTTCCCTCCTTGAGCCTTAGACTTGTTCTTTACACCTTTTCCTCTTTCTCCTAAACTTCTATTTTCATGTTCTAATCCCCAAATCTCTCTACTGATCCCTTTTTATTAGAAACCTAACATCTTTTTAATTTTTTATCTCCACAATGTCCTCACTTATTCTCCTATTCCCTAAAATACCCTTCATTCCTCTACTAACTCTAATTTCTTCTATTTTTCTTATTTACTAACCAATATAATTATTTAAATGATCTACAATATTATTTAAATTCTATTTGCTTCTAATTACTCTACCAACCCACCAAACTCTCTATACACCCTCCCATGACCCACATACTCATACAAGAATCACAATTTATTAATTTAATTAATTAACATAGCTCAATAATTAATTTAATATACAAATTCATAAATAATCTAAATTGAGGTGTTATAACTCTCCTCCACTTAAAGAATTTTTACCCTCGAAAATTACCTCAAGTGAATAGATTCAGATACGATTCCCTCATCTGGCTCTCAAGCTCCCAAGTGACGTTTCCACCAGTGGGTCCTCCCCAAGCTACCTTCACTAAGGTAATCTCTTTACCACACGACTGTTTCACTTCCCAACCCTCTATCTGCATGGGTGATACCTCAGCAGTTAGGTTATCTCTCACCTGTACATATCCACTTGGATCGCATGAGATGGATCCAAAATCTATTTCCTCAACTGAGACACATGAAACACATCATCAAGATGAGCAAGGGACGGTGGTAAAACAATCCGACAGGCCACCTCTCTTGCCCTCTATAAAATCTGGTATGGATCAATGAAACACAGAGTGAGCTTTCGAGACTTCAAAGCTCGACCAACACCAGTTATCATAGTAACTCTAAGAAACACATGATAGTCTTCTTAGAACTCAAGTGCTTTCTTCCTCTTGTCATGGTAACTCTTTTGGTGACTCTAAGAAGCTCACATCTTCTTCTGAATCACTTTGATATTCTATGTGGTTTGTTGTAAGATCTCAGGTCTAATCATAACGCCCTTTCCCGACTCATACCAACATAAAGACGTTTTACATCTCCTCCCATACAACACCTCAAACGGTATCATTCTAATGCTCAAATGGAAACTATTGTTGTAGGTAATGTAATACCCCAAAATTTTCCCTCTCTTTTCTTCATATCTTTTAGCATGAGCTTTCATTGCATTGCATTGCATTCAAGCATAGAAAAATAAAACATCAAGCATTTAGCATTGCATCTTGCATAAGGGCATGTGATCAGGTGATCCTCTAAGGTGTTGATCATCCAAAGCTAAAGAAGAAGACCAAGTGTTTCTCACAAGCCTCAAGGATCTCTTACATCATGTATCATCTCCATTTGATGTCACAAGTCATTGAAAGAAGGGAATTCACCAAGAAGATTGGACAGTGCATAATATCCTACACAAGGCAGTCAAAAATTGGGATCTGACCCCCTAATGGGCAAGCTCTTTGAGTTTTTATCATCTCCAAAGGGCATATCTCATCATTGTTTAAGAGGATACACATCATATTCAGAGGAATTTGGATGTGGAGGATGTGTTATTTCCTCCTAACCAAAGGGTGCCAAATTAGGGTTTGACCTAAAATCAGTTTATCTCTGATTTTTTGGAGCAAGACTTGATCTCAGTGTATTCCTTAAGTTCTTAAGTGTTCATGGATGGAATCTTGGTCATTGGTTCTCTGGGGAAGATGTTCAGTGGATCAATTGCTTGTGAACCAAGAAAAGTCAACTGTAAAGGAGAAAGTCAACTGTGGAATTTTGAGGCTCTTTTCATGGTTTTCAAGGTCTCACATCCTCATATGGTCTTCAATTGTCAAGATTCATGTCATTTATCAATAATCAAGAGTTTGATAAAACATTGCATTTGAAAACATGGTGGCTTTACAATAACATGCGCAGAAAAACATTTAAAATTACTTTGAATGTTGAATAATCCTGGATGGTGGATTCAAACCACTCAATATTCCGGGGCATGTGTGTGTATTCTTTTGTTGCAGGTAACAGATTCAGATGATTTCAAGCACAAGACGGGTAATCACTTATTCCCACGCAGGAGACTGGGGCAATCATGTTCAGGGAAGGGTTCACTTGTCACCCTTTTGTCACAACGTTTACTGATTGAGTCCATCATTCGGTTGACGGTCATTCACGACATCTCGATATCAGTGAATTGAGTTCAACTGGGTATCGTCGTATCTTATTAAGTCGATTCTCTCTTTCAGTACTTCCAACAATTACAAGCTTTTCTGTGTCGATAACGGTTGCGAATCCCCAGTAGAGTTGCTTCTCAGACACTGAAGTTGATGGTTAATCCCCAGTGAAGTCATCAGGAGTTTGAAGATGATTAATCTCCTGTAAAATCCTCTTATGATGTTTCTTCAGGTAAGTCTTGTATCATGGAGCAGGAAGCAAGTTGTTGACCTTCCCAAGCAGGGAGCATTTTGATTTTCCCTAGCAGGAGATGTTCCAGATCTATTATCCCCAGTAGAGTTTGAGGACATTTGGTCTTCTGTAAAATCCTCTCAAAAGGCATTCCCCAGCATGAGACGCTTTAAGGTGGTTTTCTCCAGCAGAGTTGGTTATAAACTCATCATCCCCAATGGAATCGTCAAATGGAAGGTTCGCCTAACATGGGGCATTATAGCACTTATCTTAGGCTCAATAGTCTTATGCCTCAGTAGACTACTGTGGAGTTACTTTGGGTTTCCCCAGCAGATCTAAGGTCTCCTTCCCAGCATGTTGCAGCAGAACGTCTTCTAACCAGGATTTGCTTATCCCTGACAGAGTAGCCTTGATTCCCAGCAAGATCGTATCTCTGGTAATGGTATCCCCACAGAATTCAGCATTGAATATTGTCAACAATACTCCCCAGCTGAGTTGTTGTTTTCCGCAAGAGGCTTATTGATCAACAAAATCTATTCCTCAGCAGAGTGATAGTATATTCTTGCCCCAGCTGGGTTAGAAGTTTGATTCTCCCCGCAAAGGATCTCGGGTTTGATAGATTCTCAAGCAGAGTTTTAATGACTTTTCTTCCCTAGTAAGACGTCATGCAAAAAAATTCTCATCCCAAGCGGAGTTACTGTGACCAGAATTCATCCCCAAGCAGATGAAGTAATTCCTGGCAGAATCATCACTCCCCATACTCCAAAGTCCAATTTATTTTTGGCAAACTTGACAGTTCGAAACAGACGGATTGTTCATTCATTCTCCGGCAGAGACATCATCCTTTCAGGAGTCTCTGAAGTCAAATCATTGATCATTGTTCCTCAGCAGAGTCAGCAGAGATGTCTGACACGGATGCAGAGAGTAATCCAATTTTGGAATTCTTAAATTCGAACCGTAGATTGGCAAAAGGTCCATCCAAGGGTGGCAAATTCTTAAAGTCCAACCGTAGCTTGGCAAAAGTCCACCCGTAGTGTGGCAAGTTAGTAGTCGTCTGACTCCCTTTAAAAGACCGCAGCTAAGTCCAACCGTAGATTGGCGAAACACCATCCAAGGGTGGCAAAGCAAGGCAAAGTCCAACCGTAGATTGGAAAAAGTCCACCCACAGTGTGGCATCTCAGCTGCAAAGTCCAATCGTAGCTTGGGAAAAGTCCACCCGTAGTGTGGCAGGTTAGTAGTCTTCTGACTCCATTCAAAAAAAGACAGTCCACCCGTAGTGTGGCAAGCCAGTAGTCGTCTGGCGTTGTACAAAAAGAATTTGCTAAAGTCCACCCGTAGTGTGGCAAGCCAGTAGTCGTCTGGCGTTGTACAAAAGACATTGCTAAAGTTCACCCGTAGTGTGGCAAGCCAGTAGTCGTCTGGAGTTGTACAAAAGACGTTGTTAAGGTCCACCCGTAGTGTGGCAGGCCAGTAATCATCTGGCGTTGTATAAAAGGCATCTTTCCGGTGGTATTATTCATCACCAGGGTTTTATTCAAGCAGAGTTCATTTGGTTGGGTTTATATCCCTTTTCTCCTTCCCTGCAGAGTGCAAATTTTTGGTATTCAATCCCTCCATACCTTGAAAGTCTGCCAGCAATCGCTATCATCCGTTCAGGTCTACAGTGATTGAATAGGGGCAGCTGTAATACCCCAAAATTTTCTCTCTCTTTTCTTCATATCTTTTAGCATGAGCTTTCATTGCATTGCATTGCATTCAAGCATAGAAAAATAAAACATCAAGCATTTAGCATTGCATCTTGCATAAGGGCATGTGATCAGGTGATCCTCTAAGGTGTTGATCATCCAAAGCTAAAGAAGAAGACCAAGTGTTTCTCACAAGCCTCAAGGATCTCTTACATCATGTATCATCTCCATTTGATCTCACAAGTCATTGAAAGAAGGGAATTCACTAAGAAGATTGGACAGTGCATAATATCCTACACAAGGCAGTCAAAAATTGGGATCTGACCCCCTAATGGGCAAGCTCTTTGAGTTTTTATCATCTCCAAAGGGCATATCTCATCATTGTTTGAGAGGATACACATCATATTCAGAGGAATTTGGATGTGGAGGATGTGCTATTTCCTCCTAACCAGAGGGTGCCAAATTAGGGTTTGACCTAAAATCAGTTTATCTCTGATTTTTTGGAGCAAGACTTGATCTCAGGGTATTCCTTATGTTCTTAAGTGTTCATGAATGGAATCTTGGTCATTGGTTCTCTGGGGAAGATGTTCAGTGGATCAATTGCTTGTGAACCAAGAAAAGTCAACTGTAAAGGAGAAAGTCAACTGTGGAATTTTGAGGCTCTTTTTATGGTTTTCAAGGTCTCACATCCTCATATGGTCTTCAATTGTCAAGATTCATGTCATTTATCAAGAATCAAGAGTTTGTGCAAAAGTTACTAAATTTGGAAAATGACCTATAATGAGAACTTTCCATTTTTGGCAATTTTTCCACCACATTCAACTTGACTATTGATCATCAAGGAAGTTCCAAATGAATTTTCTTCCAACATGAAAGTTGAATATATTTCTCTCCCATTTCCAAAAAGTACTAGAACATCTCCATATCATTTGTGGAACTCTAGTTATGGTCAAAACAATGCAAGGTGCATTTTGAGTTTCCATATATCACTTTTTTCCACCTTTTGCATTTTAACACAAATGGACTTGTAATTGGTTTTTTTTTGGTTCATGTCACATTGTAACATCAAAGTACACTTCATTTGGCACAATTTTGGCTTTTGAATCAAGTTATTTCATGCCATATTTCTCATTATTTTCACAAAGTACAATTAAGCAAATTGATTCAAAACTCACCAACCAAGACATTTCAAGGCCCAATTCCATTTCATTTGTGATCAGCATGGAAAGTGTGAGTGGTTTATCATGAGAGGCAAGGGAATGCACGTGTGGTTTAGTGGCTTAAACACAAAGTGCAAGATTGCAAAACCACTCCAATCTCATTAACCAAAGGTTTAATCACTTGCTAATGACAATCAGTGGACTAATGGAGAGTATATAAGCTAACTCATGCCTCCAAAATTAGGTCATGCATTCATTTTGGCTCAGAATCCATTTTTCACTCCTCACTTTCTCTTTTTCGATTCTCCCTCTCCACAAGGTTTTCTTGAGAAATTCTTTCATATTCTTGATCAGTGAAGAGAGTAGAACAAGAATCAACCGTCATTTTAAGCTGAGAGCAAGGTTTTCACCAAGTTCAGTTCAAGAGGATCCAAGTTCAAAACTCAAGATCCAGACCATATTCAAGCTCTAATTGCATTTATTTTGCAATTAGAGGTTCCTAAGGCTAGATCTGCAGCTTATCTCTGGTTTTCTAGGAGTATTTTAAGCTCTTCAAGATCTCAGGTTGGTGAACTTTTCATGCTCTTAGAACTTGAATTTTAAGTGTGCATAATGATCTATGAGGTTCACTGAGCATGATGATGTGTTTTGTTTGAAATTTGGACGTGTGGATTGTGTGTATTTTGAGTTTGAAGTTTTGGATCTAAACTTTCTTTCCTTCGATTTGCATTGTATGTTGATTGTTTGTTGAAATAAGCATGATATTCTTGATCCTCATGAAATTCTGGTTCGAATGGTATACTCATGAGCAATTTCTGGAGAATTTGGAGTTGCAGCTCACCGGAGAGGGTGACCGGAGCCCTAGCTCCGGCGACTGGTTCAGTTTCCGTCCGGTGAAGGGTTGGAGGAGGAAGACACAATCACCACCGTCCTTTTGTTTGATCCAATGTTCCACATGTTGCCACGTTGTTTTAATTTCTGATTTTATTTCAATGTTCGTATGTGTGCTTTTCCATGCGTATTATGGTGAACCTTTAATCATAGCCACTCATCATGCTTACTTTCTATTTGGTTGATTGATTCTGATGTGTTTGATTAATCGTGTGGCTGTATGTTTGACAACATATTAAAATGTGCATGTGCTGCTCACGTGAGTTCTTATTGTGTCCAGTTTGATTTTGGTGTGCGCGTGTGTTTGTTTGTTTACCATGTGCGTGTGAATCTGAGCCCTAGATCATGATTACATTGTGTTTTGATTGACTGTTGGTGAGCGTTAGATGGATCCTGGGGTTGTTATTGAATTTGAATGTTTGACTGAATTCCATGGGATTATTTGACTTCGCTAGTGGACCTTTGGCTTGGGCTTTGTTATTCCCACCCCCAGTCTGAGCCCATTTTCATTTTTCAACGTGAATTGTTGCTGATTGCACCTCCCTGATTTCCTTTTAATTTAATTTTATTTTCTTTGCATTTGTTTTGCATTTTAATTTTTAAAATCATTTTAATGCATCCAAAAATCATAAAAAAAAATCATGAAGCATGTTTAGCATTTTATAAAATTTTTCCAATTTTATTTTCTTATTTTATTTTATTTTTGGTGTCTTAATTAATTGTTTAATTGATTTTCTTTTTGAATTGTCTCACATGTGCATACTTTGCATTGTAGATTTTATTTCTCTTCATCTATAACACATTTTCAACTCATTCTTTTTGCATTTATTAGATGACATATTGAAGTGCATTAAAACATTTTTGTTTCATTTTTAAAACTTTTTCATATTGCATTTTGGTCCCTCTCTTTTGCATATTGAATCATGGTGCTTGCTTGATCTTTGCTTAATTGTTTGAATTGCTTAAGTTGTGAATTTTTGTGAGATATTTTAGTATGTGATTGTATTCTGACCTAGATCATTGGAATTTTAATTTCAAAATTTCTGAATGTCATATGATACATGTTTGCTTATTTGTGCTTAAGTGACTTATGCATGATCATCTCTTGACATCTCTTTACACAAGTTGATTTGCAATGCTTAATTGATTGAGTTCCTTTATGATTCTTTGCATGAGCTTTTGATATGATGTTTACCCCTGGTTAAGGTCCTTTGAGACTAAATTTTTCAATTTGTGGATCATGTTTGAATCATGTTTGAGTATGTTTAAGTGTTGGAACTTTGTCCTCTTTTTGTAGTTTACTTTGGTGCATGTTTTGAAAGTGTTGATTGATGTTTGGACTTGTATGACTTGAGTTTGGTTTTGATATGATATTTATGTATATGCTACTGCCTCTTGAGTTCTATACTTGGGTTTCATGTTACTTGAGCATAGTTGAATGCATTTGGTTTGAATTGTATGATGAATATCATTACCTTTCCTTTTGTGAACTTCTTTGGATCTTAATGCTTCATGTTTTGAATCACTTTTACACACATGAATTGTTGATGATAATATGATCTTGGTTCTGACTTGTCTTCATATTCATCTTGCCTTTCTCATTTCATTTTGATATGAAGTCCATGTATGCTTAATTGTGCATTTCATACAAGTATGCTTGCATTCTTTCATGTTTATCTTTGCATGCTTACTTGAATTATTTTGCATTGATCTTTGAAACATGATTATTGATTTGAGTTGGAAATTTATGATATGATGTGCTTGCTGCCACTTATTGTATCTCATCTCTCTCCTTCTTCTTCTCTTTTCTTCTCTTTCACTCTTTCTCATCCCATGAATCTCAAGACTTGTTCAAGTCTTGGATTCTTTCCCTTTAGAGCTACCTAGTCCAACTTAATTTTTGATTAAGCTTGGAGTAGGATTAGCATTAGGTTTTAGGTAGTCTTTTCTCCTAAACCTCACTAACCATAGGACATCCATGCATGATAACATTAGGACTCTTAGTTTCCCTTTAGAGTTTCCTTCGGGTTTTCTCTCTTCTCATCTCAAAATAAAAGTAAAAAACACGTAATAAAGGTTAACGTGTATTACGCTTGAGCCTTCTATGTGGGAAATGGGGAACGAGGTGCTTCCTCTCATTCTTCTAGGATACCTAGTGTACGTCCTGTTTGGGACGATGCGCGAAGTATTCCTTCCTGTATTTAAGACTTTGGTTCAATGCAAGTTACAAATAACTGTAAAAAACACTTCTTGTTTAAAAAACTTCAAACCAACATTAACGTCTTTCCTTTGGGAATTCTTTTCTCATCTCACCCACTCTCAACGTACGAACGTGCTCCTACTCGTTCTCCTGCAAGATGGTAACGCACTCGGTCCAGCGAGCCTGCAACACCTGAGCTAGAACGTTAGCCGTTCCCTAAAAACATAAACAAAGCGACCCTCGGTGAGGGGAACTACGTTGCTCTGATTCTCATGTTCCCGATGAGATACGTAGGCAGTGGGGTAGGGCCCATTAGAGCACTTTTTTTATTTTCCCTACATTTATTTCTTCGTTCTTTCCGTTCCTGTTCTTTTCCCTTTCCAGTAGCAGTGGAGCTCCAGACGATGACACCTTTTGATCGAGACAAGCAAGTGTGGATCCCATCGGGTACGATGGACACGTGGGGGTGCTAATACCTTCCTCTCGCGTAACTGACTCCCGAACCCAGTTCTCTTGGTCGCAAGACCATGCTATTTCCTTTCCTTCAGGTTTACGCGGTGTTTCCTTTCCCTCTTTTGGGATAAATACACATTGCTGGCGACTCTGTTTCGGTGCCACTTTCGCGTTTGTACTAGGATGAAAATCCTGGGAGCGACAGCTAGCGACTCTGCTGGGGATCGAACTCAGAATCTCTGGTTTCCTTAGCGAGTCAATCCTAGCGCTTGTTTGTTTTCTTTCATTGGGTGTTTATTCTGGTGTTGTGTTTTGCTGTTTACTATTTTTACTGTATTGCTGTTTACTATATTTTTGCTTTACCGCTTTACTGTTTTTATCGCATTTTACTGCATTGCATTGTTATGCTGGACTGTGCTGCGCTGTGTTGTTTTTCTGTTTGGCAGGTTGGGAGGTTTTGAGAGATGAGCCCAATACCCAGGCTCGAGCATACACCTAGGTTTTAGCGTGGGCAGGTGTGACGCTCCCGTGGTGTTGGCCACGTGCAGGTGATCACGATCCCTACAATCAGACGAGGTTCTATCCGGAGCTATCTGCTACTGTATGTTGATACAGGCCAGTAGTTATTCTCTGGAGGAATTGTCGACTCTGATGACCATTCCCGAGGACTCAGTAACGTCACTCCTCCCGAGATGTGATAGTGGCAGACCACGTTCTGTGGAAAATCCATTGCACATTCTCGATCAGAGGACCCAATGCTGGGAACTTGCTATAGGATTTCCTTTTGAAGTGAATCAGCGGACGACCTCTTTTATTGGCGATAGCATTGTATCCTTTGGGCTGAATGTGCTATTGCTTCTTTAACCTCTGAAGCTGAGGATCTTTCGTTTTTGTGAATCAGTTAAGGCCTCCTCGATTGGTGATGATGCCAAACCCGAAGTGGTGAACGTATCATTATTTCTCGACCTGAGAGCCCGGGATATTGAGGATCTTAGTACCCACATGTGAGAGGGATGTGTGTTTGCAGGTTTGCAGGTAACCGTGACCTTCAACCTACCTGGTTTTCTGGTTTTATCACTATGGTGGTTATTGTTCTGAGTTTTGGTACAGAGCCTTGATTTGTTCAGTCAGCGCAGTGCAGCCAGTTTGTGTGGACACCTTGATCACATGCTCTGCATTACATTCCTTTTTTCTGACATTCATGTTTGTGCATTTTCAGGTAGTATCTAGTCTTTGATTCCAGTCAGAGGGCATTCATAGGGATGGACACTAAGAGGGGTAAGAAGCACATCATCGTCTACAAGTTCCCGAAGATCACTCTTGGCCCGTTGAACAGTTTGCAGAGTATAGCTGGTCCAGAAGTTTTAGGAGCCTTTGAAGAGAAGTATGGTTGGATTTTATCCCTGGTTCGGAGTCTCAGTGAATATGAATACAATGGGCTACACACCTTGATGCAGTTTTATGATCCTTCCTTGAGGTGCTTTATGATGCCAGATTATGTGTTGGTTCCTACCCTGGAGGAGTACTCCAACATTTTGAGGATTCCTGTCAAAGAAGGTGTTCCTTTCTGTGGTTCCCAAGGAGATTGTGATTTCCAAGCAGTGGCTGAGGCTCTTTATTTGAGCAGATCTACAGTGGAGGCTGACTTTTCTAAGAAGGGAAAATCCCGAGGCTATCACTTGGAGTACTTAGTGAAGAGGGCCCAAGAAGAAGCAAAGGAAAAGAGGTGGATGGATTTCAATGCAATATTGGCTTTGTGTATATATGGCATTGTGTTATTCCCTAATGAGTCTGATTTTGTCGATACGGATGCTATTCAGATATTTACAGCTCAGAATCCGGTGCCGACTTTGTTAGGTGATCTCCACTACGCTCTATACAACAGGAATGAGAAAAGACGAGGTGGGGTGGTTTGTTGTTGCGCATCTCTCTTTTACAAGTGGTTTGCCAAACGTTTGCCCTAATCTGGTGCTTTTGTTGATTCAAAGACTTCTTTAGAGTGGAGTAAGCGTCTGATGGACTTAGCTGCTAAAGATATTCTTTGGGTGGACAAGGGATTGGTGGGGACTGATATTTTGCATAGCTGTGGCAAGTATCCTAATATACCCTTGGTCGGAAGAAAAGGAGGTATTAACTACAACCCGTCTTTGGCTATCAGGCAGTTTGCATATGCTCTAAAAGATCCTCCAGCTGGAAAAGATTTGGAAGAATCTTTGTATTTTCATATGACTGATGGTGTGGCTATTGCACAAGAAGCTTCTCAAGCTTGGCTCAGCAGACAAAAGATAGGTAAAACTGTTTTGGGTAAGCCCAATAATCAAGCTTTCGCTCTATATGCTGAATGGGTGAAGAAGAGGGTAGAAGAGTTCTATTTGCCTTTTGATCGGGCGCCTCCCTTATATCTAGAGATTGTGGAAGAGAGACTCACTGTACCATTCGAAGAATTTGACAAGCAGCGTAAGTTGGTATCTGATCTGAGGGTGGAAAACTCTGACATGAGTAGTCAACTACAGAGTACTCTACAGGACAACTTGGAGTTGAAATGGAAAGTTCAAGACATGACTACGCATATAGAGAAAAAAGAGAAGGATTTAGCCGACAGGGCTCAGCACTTCAAAAAGGTCAGTATGGCCGCTGAATCGTCAGTCAAAGCTAAGAGGAAAAACAAGAAGCTTTTGACTAAAGCAGAAGACAAGCTTGCCACGTATCAGGATATGTGGAAGGAGGTCAAGATTGAGAATGAAGAGCTGAAAGAAGAGCTTCAGGTAGTGAAAGCAAGGAAAGATCGTTACTTTGCCAAGTGGAAAGAAGCACAGAAAGAAATTGAAGAGCTCAAACTGCAAGCGGGAATCAAGAAGTCAAAGCACGAAGGCAACGATGTTGAAGAGCAGATTGCTAGGCTGAATCAGGATGTCGATAAGAGAAACAGGCTGATCAAGGGTTTGCTAGAAAGACCTACTCATCCAGATACTGTGAACCTTCTTGAGGAGATTGAAACCGGTTTACTTGGAATTAACTTGTAGTAATTCTGTTGCTTGTTTTTGCCGTGATTACCATCAGGATTGTTGATGGAATCACTTTTGATTGTATTGAACCTATTTGTATGACTTCTTATGCTATGATATTGCAACATTCGTCTCAATGGCTATCAGTTGTTTGAAAGGGGTTATCTTTTGTTTAATTCAGCAATATTTCTGGATTCAGATTTATTTTTCGATGTTGTGTCCGATCCCTTGCCCGATTTCAAAGCTGGAATCAAAGCAGATTCGGCCTAGAAATGTTTAAATATGATTGTTTGCATTTTGCATTTGCATCCTCATAATCATAAGCATTTTTACATAACAGGTACTTGTTGCAGGAGATCTCTAACCTTTATTTGGTTTCAGGCACTATAGCTGAGAATCACATTCACCGATACTCAACTCGAAGAAATCAAGCAAGGATAATGGATCAAATGCAGAGTGATTTGGCTGAAATAAGGGCACGAATGGATCAATTCATGGCTCTCATGACTGGTATGGCACAAACTCAAGAAAGATTGAGGCTTCTGGTCGAGCGTCCAGAGGCCACGCCTGGAGGTAATCAGAATGACAATTCACAGACTCATGGCACTCCTCCTCCTGTTGGCAATCCTCCTCCTGGTGGTAATTTGGGTAATGGAAATGGCAGAAATGTTGGTGGTATTCAGGAAGATGCTCAAGAAGACCAATTTACTCTGCTGGATGCTGAGATGGGTACTCTTAATGATAAAAGGTACGATGAGTTGGCTGAAAAGATACGGGCTATGGAATGCAAGAATTCTATGGGTGTTGATGTTGCTAGTTTGGGACTGGTACCAGGGGTCAAGATTCCTCCAAAATTCAAGCCGCCTACTTTTGAAAAATAACATGGCAATACGTGTCCCCAGACACATATCCAAGCTTATTTTGGGAGGATCTCAGCCCATATAGATGATGAGAAGTTATGGATGCATTACTTTCAAGACAGTCTGGCTGGAGCTTCTTTGACCTGGTATATGAAATTGAACAGAGCTGCTGTGAGAAGTTGGAAAGATCTGGCAGAAGCATTCCTAAAACAGTACCAGTACAATATTGACATAGCGCCCAACCGCACTCAATTGCAGGGGTTGTCACAGAATGCTAAGGAAAGTTTCAAGGAATATGCTCAAAGATGGAGAGAGATGGCTGCACAGGTTCAACCTCCTTTGCTGGATAGAGAAATGGCAGATATGTTTATGGGCACCCTGCAAGGGGTATTTCTTGAAAGATTGGCTGCTTGTCCATCAACCGGATTTGCTGATATTGTGATTGCGGGTGAAAGGATCGAAAGTCTATTGAAGCTTGTAAAGATTCAAGATGTAAGTGGGGCTGGCTCTTCTGGAACGAAGAAACCCTTTACTAGTGGTTAGAAAAGAAGGGAAGGTGATACAAATGCTGTGTATAGAGGACGAGGAAGAAGACGTTCTCAAGCTTATCATCAGGTAGGTGCAGTGACAATCCCAGCACCGTCTGTTCAACAGCAACAACCCCAACAACAAGTTCAGCAACAGCAACAACCTCCTTTCCAACAGAGGTCTAGGCAGAGGGATCGTAAGATTGACCCCCTCCCTTTGACTTATTATGCGTTGTTAGCACAGTTACTCAAGTTGAAGTTGGTTGAGCTTCGTACTATGAGACCTCCTACCGCTGGCAACTTGCCACCTAATTTTGATGTAAACGCTCGCTGTGAGTTCCACTCAGGTGCTCAAGGGCATACCATTAAAAAATTTTGGGTGTTTCATCATAAAGTGCAAGACTTGATTGATGCCAAAGCAATCAATTTCTCTCTACCTCCCAATGTTCTCCAAAACCCCATACCTAACCATGGTGTGGCAGACGTGCATGCTATTGAAGATGGAAGGAGATTGAACTTGGTAGCAGATATTAATCAAGTGAAGACTTCTTTGTTGGTTGTAAAAGATCATCTGTTGAGGGGACAGGTGTTCCCAGGTTGCGACCAAGATTGTTCTGAGTGTTTGGGCCAAGAGAATGGCTGTGATAAGTTAAAAGTGGGTTTGCAGAATCTGATCAACGAAGGACGTCTACAATTTGACAGGGTTGTGAAAGAAACTGATGAGGTATCAATTGTGACCATCTATTATACTCCCGCTGAGATCCAGGTACCCGCTAGTACAACTCCCGTAGCAAATTTCGTGCAAGAAAAACCCAGTCCTGTTACCATCACGGTGCCAGGACCAATTCCGTTTACAACTACAAAGGCGATCCCATGGCACTATGGGGTAGACGTGTACTATGAAGGTAAAAAGCAAGAAGGTGGGACATCAGCCAGTTCAAATATTGATAATGTGGGTGGTGTAGGTGGCTTTACTCGAAGCGGAAGGTTGTTTGCTCCCCAAACTTTGCGCAGTGATCAAGAAGTTGAGGCCGCGGCAAAAGCTAAAGGGAAATAGGTGGTTGAGAGCGTGCCTGTGCCTGAATAAGAGACCAAGATTACTTTTGAAAATGAGGTGGAAGAGTTCATGAGGATAATAAAGAAAAGTGATTACAAGATTGTCGATCAACTGAACCAGACGCCTTCGAAGATTTCAATTTTGTCATTGTTGATGTGTTCTGATGCACACCGGGAGGCTTTGTCGAAAGTGTTGAAGAGCGCATATGTGCCACAGGAAATCACTGTTAATCAACTCGAGGGTGTAATCTCTAATGTTAATGTCAGCCACGGTTTGGGCTTCACAAGTAGGGATTTGACTTCTGAAGGAAGAAACCACAATAAAGCTTTGCACATCACAATGGAGTGTAAGGGCGCAGTGTTGTCTCACGTACTGGTAGACACTGGTTCCTTGCTCAATGTCTTGCCTAAGAAGGTACTAATGAAGCTGGAAGTTGATGGTTTGATATTAAGGCCAAGTGAATTGGTTGTCAGAGCATTCAATGGGACGAAAAGATCTGTGTTTGGTGAAGTAGAATTGCCCGTGCAGATTTGACCGCAGGTGTTCAAATCCATATTCCACGTGATGGACATACAACCTGCGTATAGCTGCTTATTAGGCCGCCCTTGGATTCATGCGGCCGGGGCTGTTACATCCACCTTACACCAAAAGCTGAAGTACGAGTTTGAAGGACAGGTCGTTACAGTGTGTGGTGAAGAAGATATCTTTGTTAGTCATTTGTCCATGTTTAAGTATGTTGAGATGGATGGGGAAATTCACGAGATGCTTTGCCAGTTGTTTGAAGCGGTAAATATTGATAATGTGCCTGAGTCTTCCTCTACGCCAGATAGAGCCGGTATCTCCATTTCATCCTACAAACAAGCTGTCGAGGTCGTTAGAGCCGGCAATGCCCAAGGCTGGGGCAGGCTAATAGAGACACCAATGAAGGATGGCAAATTTGGTATTGGTTATCATCCCTCTATGACTTCAGTTGCGGAGAACAGTGGACCCATCACTTTCAGCAGTGGGGGAATTATTTACACATATCAGTCTTGTGCAGCTACAGAAGATGGTATTGACAGTGACTGTGACTTGGACAACTGGGTACGCCCACGTGCTCTGGGACAACCATTGCAGAACTGGTCTGTTGAAGAAGTCATCCGAGTTACTCTTCAGACAGAGTAATTTTCTTTGTTTTTCTAACCATAATGCATGTCAAAATCTTGCGCTCTGCCCAAGGCGTATAGATTCATTTGTAGGGCCACCCTATTTGCATTTGCAATTTTAATCATCAATAAAGGACGTTTTGCACTCAAATTTGTTCTCTGTCTTTCAGTTTTTTATTTTTGCACAAAAATAATAAATGGCAATGTTTCATTTCTGTTTGTTTTAAAGTAAATTCTAAAATAAAGCATGAACCCGTTCGTGCAGACTTGATCCTCCGGATTCCATTGATAACGATTTTGCTATGGCTATGTATGACTTTGACAAACCGGTTTATCAAGCTGAAGAAGGGGATGAGAAGGGTTGTGAATTCCCTGAGGAACTGGCCAGATTGTAAAAACAAGAGGAACAGACTATCCAGCCTCATCAAGAGACTATAGAGATCATCAATATTGGTACCAAGGATGCTAAGAAAGAGATTAAGATTGGAGCCTGCCTGCAAGCAGATGTAAAGAAAGCTTTGACTGAGATGTTGTGTGAATATGTTGATATCTTCGCCTGGTCGTACCAAGACATGCCAGGGTTGGATACGAATATTGTTGTACACAGGCTGCCATTGAGAGAATAATGTCCGCCAGTCAAGCAGAAACTTTGTCGGACTCATCCCGACATGGCCATAAAGATCAAAGAAGAAGTTCAGAAACAATGGGATGCAGGGTTTCTTGCAGTGACTCACTATCCTCCCTGGGTTACCAACATTATGCCGGTACCAAAGAAAGACGGAAAGGTTAAAATGTGTGTGGATTATCGAGATCTTAATAAAGCTAGCCCGGAAGATGATTTTCCACTACCTCACTTTGATGTGCTGGTCGACAATACAACTCAGTTTTCAGTGTTCTCGTTTATGGACGGTTTCTCCGGGTACAACCAGATTAAGATGGCGCCCGAGGATATGGAGAAGACCACATTCATTACTCCGTGGGGTACATACTGTTATAAGGTGATGCCTTTTGGGTTGAAGAACACAGGGGCAACATATCAGCGGGCAATGGTAACTTTGTTTCACGACTTGATTCACAAAGAGATTGAATGCTATGTGGATGACATGATTGCCAAGTCGAGAACGGAAGAAGAACATCTGATTAACTTGAAAAAGCTGTTTGAAAGGTTGAGAAAGTTCCGCTTAAGGTTGAATCCAAATAAGTGCACTTTTGGGGTGCGTTCTGGAAAGCTGCTGGGTTTCATTGTGAGTGAAAAAGGAATTGAGGTTGATCCTGCCAAAGTGAAAGCAATACAAGAAATGCCTGAACCGAGAACAGAAAAGGAGGTTCGTGGTTTTCTGGGTAGATTGAACTACATTGCAAGGTTCATATCTCACCTAACAGCCATATGTGAACCAATATTCAAACTGCTAAGAAAAGATCAAACGGTCAGGTGGAATGACGATTGCCAATTGGCATTCGATAAAATAAAAGAATACTTGCAGGAACCTCCAATTCTCATGCCTCCAGTTGCAGGAAGACCTTTGATAATGTATTTGACAGTGCTTGAAGGTTCTATGGGTTATGTTCTCGGTCAACACGACGAGACAGGTAGGAAGGAGCATGCTATTTACTACCTGAGCAAAAAGTTCAATGACTGCGAGTCCCGATACTCAATGCTTGAGAAGACATGCTGTGCACTTGCATGGTCTGCCAAGCGATTGAGGCAGTATATGGTTAGGCACACAACCTTGTTGATTTCCAAAATGGATCCTATCAAATACATTTTTGAGAAACCAGCGCTAACAGGCAGAGTTGCACGGTGGCAAATGGTTTTGACAGAGTATGATATTCAATACACTTCCCAAAAGGCCATCAAAGGAAGTATATTGTCAGACTATCTTGCGCAACAGCCGATTGATGATTACCAACCCATGAAATTTGATTTCCCTGATGAGGACATCATGTTTCTCAAAGCTAAAGACTGCGAGGAACCACTCCCGGAGGAGGAGCCAGACCCTGAATCCAAATGGAGTTTGATGTTTGATGGGGCCGTCAATATGAATGGGTGCGGAGTTGGAGCAGTTCTTATCACGCCGGAAGGTGTTCACATGCCTTTCACTGCCCGAATAACTTTCGGATGCACCAACAATGAAGCAGAATATGAAGCTTGTATAATGGGGATTGAGGAGGCGATTAATTTACGAATTAAGACCCTTGATATCTTTGGTGATTCAGCTTTGGTAATTAATCAGGTGAAAGGGAGTTGGTACACGCACCAAGCAAATCTGGTTCCGTATAGAGGTTATACAAGGAGATTGCTGACATTTTTTTCAACAGTGAAGTTGTACCATATTCCTAGAGATGAGAATAGGTTTGCAGATGCCTTAGCCACATTATCTTCCATGATCAAAGTGCAAGGGTGGAATCATGTACCTAAGATTGAAGTGTCTCATCTTGATAGACCTGCATTTGTGTTCGCTGTTGATGCAACGTCTGATGACAAGCCATGGTTTCATGACATCAAGTGTTTCTTGAAAAGTCAAGAATACCCGCCAGGGGCATCCACCAAAGATAAGAAGACGTTGAGAAGGTTATCTGGTAGCTTCTTCTTGAATCAGGACGACGTGCTGTACAAACGGAATTTTGACATGGTTTTGCTCAGATGCGTGGATAGACACGAAGCTGACCTGTTAATGCAGGAAGTACATGAAGGCTCTTTTGGTACCCATGCCGGAGGACATGCAATGGCTAAGAAATGATTGAGATCAGGATATTATTGGTTGACTATGGAGTCAGATTGTTGCAAGTACGCCCGTAAATGTCACAAATGCCAGATCTATGCAGACAAAGTGCACGTTCCTCCAAATCCGTTGAATGTTATGTCCTCTCCTTGGCCCTCTGCAATGTGGGGCATTGACATGATCGGAAAGATTGAGCCTACTGCTTCAAATGGCCATCGCTTCATCTTGGTCGCCATTGATTATTTCACTAAATGGGTTGAAACAGCATCTTATGCCAATGTCACTAAGCAGGTGGTAGCTCGTTTCCTGAAACGGGACATCATTTGTCGCTATGGAGTGCCTGAGAGAATCATTACTGATAATGGTTCTAATCTAAATAACAAAATGATGGCTGAGCTGTGCCGGGATTTCAAAATCGAACATCACAATTCTTCTCCGTATCGCCCGAAGATGAATGGCGCTGTGGAGGCGGCCAACAAGAATATTAAGAAGATTGTGCAGAAAATGGTTGTCACATATAGAGATTGGCATGAGATGTTACCATTTGCTTTGCATAGGTATCGAACGTCAGTACGCACGTCCACTGGGGCAACCCCATTCTCACTTGTATACGGTATGGAGGCAGTACTACCGGTTGAAGTTGAGATTTCATCCCTCAGAGTCATGATGGATGTCAAGTTAGACGAAGCTGAGTGGGTTCGCGCTAGATTTGATCAGTTGAGCCTTATTGAGGAGAAACGATTGGCAGCTGTGTGTCATGGGTAGTTATACCAACAGAGGATGAAGTAGGCATTTGACCAAAAGGTGCGTCCTCGGGTTTATAAAGTGGGAGATGTGGTACTCAAAAGGATCCTTCCTCCAAGTACAAATCATAGGGGAAAATGGACTCCCAACTATGAAGGTCTATTCGTGGTTAAGAAGGTCTTCTCGGGCGGAGCCTTGTTGCTTACAACCAAGGATGGCGACGACTTTTCATCCCCTGTCAACTCAGACGTAGTTAAAAAATACTCCGCATAAGTAGACCCGCTGGATATATAAAAAAAAAAGGAAAAAAAAAGGAAAAGTCCAGGCAAAAAAGGGCATCCCGGCGAACCACAAAAATAGAATAAAAAGGTTCGGGCAAAAATTAGGGATAATAAATGAAAAATTGTACACCCGGTGAGTTGAAAATCCGCAAGGACAACTCAGGCAAAAAAGGGTATCCCGGTGGATTGAAAACCCGAAAGGGAGGTCCACGCAAAAGAGGGATTTAAGCGAATGACTACGATCTGAGTTATTTGTACTCCATCACCGTTTCAACAACTGACATTCCAAAGGGTAGAAATCGGTCTGATCATTCCTCAGAAGGCAAGGTCGGGGAGTCTTGAAGACATATTGGCCATAGCAAAATTGAAACTCAGTGGAACGCCGTTTTCACATTGCCATTAGGATAGTTTCTTTTCTCAATTTACAGCGATCACCTCTTTCTAGGGATTGCTTCCTGGTGTAATTGCCTATTCTGGGCTTTTTGATCAATAAATTAAATTTCAGTTAAAAGCTTCTTATTTTGTTTTACTGCTTTGTTTGCAAAAACGTCCGAATTTTTTATAAAACATTGCATTTGAAAACATGGTGGCTTTACAATAACATGCGCAGAAAAACATTCAAAATTACTTTGAATGTTGAATAATCCTGGATGGTGGATTCAAACCACTCAATATTCCCGGGCATGTGTGTGTATTCTTTTGTTGCAGGTAACAAATTCAGATGATTTCAAGCACAAGACGGGTAATCACTTATTCCCATGCAGGAGACTGAGGCAATCATGTTCAGGGAAAGGTTCACTTGTCACCCTTTTGTCACAACGTTTACTGATTGAGTCCATCATTCGGTCGACGGTCGTTCACGACGTCTCGATATCAGTGAATTGAGTTCAACTGGGTATCATCGTATCTTATTAAGTCGATTCTCTCTTTCAGTACTTCCAACAATTACAAGCTTTTCTGTGTCGATAACGGTTGCGAATCCCCAGTAGAGTTGCTTCTCAGACACCGAAGTTGATGGTTAATCCCCAGTGAAGTCATCAGGAGTTTGAAGATGATTAATCTCCTGTAAAATCCTCTTATGACGTTTCTTCAGGTAAGTCTTGTATCATGGAGCAGGAAGCAAATTGTTGACCTTCCCAAGCAGGGAGCATTTTAATTTTCCCTAGCAGGAGATGTTCCAGATCTATTATCCCCAGTAGAGTTTGAGGACATTTGGTCTTCTGTAAAATCCTCTCAAAAGGCATTCCCCAGCATGAGACGCTTTAAGGCGGTTTTCTCCAGCAGAGTTGGTTATAAACTCATCATCCCCAATGGAATCGTCAAATGGAAGGTTCGCCTAACATGGGGCATTATAGCACTTATCTTAGGCTCAATAGTCTTATGCCTCAGCAGACTACTGTGGAGTTGCTTTGGGTTTCCCCAGCAGATCTAAGGTCTCTTTCCCAGCATGTTGCAGCAGAACGTCTTCTAACCAGGATTTGCTTATCCCCAACAGAGTAGCCTTGATTCCCAGCAAGATCGTATCTCTGGTAATGGTATCCCCACAGAATTCAGCATTGAATATTGTCAACAATACTCCCCAGCTGAGTTGTTGTTTTCTGCAAGAGGCTTATTGATCAACAAAATCTATTCCTCAGCAGAGTGATAGTATATTCTTGCCCCAGTCGGGTTAGAAGGTTGATTCTCCCCGCAAAGGATCTCGGATTTGATAGATTCTCAAGCAGAGTTTTAATGACTTTTCTTCCCTAGCAAGACGTCATGCAAAAAAATTCTCATCCCCAGCGGAGTTGCTGTGACCAGAATTCATCCTCAAGCAGATGAAGTAATTCCTGGCAGAATCATCACTCCCCATACTCCAAAGTCTAATTTATTTTTGGCGAACTTGACAGTTCGAAGCAGACGGATTGTTCATTTATTCTCCGACAGAGACATCATCCTTTTAGGAGTCTCTGAAGTCAAATCATTGATCATTGTTCCTCAGCAGAGTCAGCAGAGATGTCTGACACGGATGCAGAGAGTAATCCAATTTTGGAATTCTTAAAGTCCAACTGTAGATTGGCAAAAGGTCCATCCAAGGGTGGAAAATTCTTAAAGTCCAACCGTAGCTTGGCAGAAGTCCACCCGTAGTGTGGCAAGTCAGTATTCGTCTGACTCCCTTTAAAAGACCGCAACTAAGTCCAACCGTAGATTGGCGAAAGACCATCCAAGGGTGGCAAAGCAAGGCAAAGTCCAATCGTAGATTGGAAAAAGTCCACCCACAGTGTGGCATCTCAGCTGCAAAGTCCAACCGTAGCTTGGCAAAAGTCCACCCGTAGTGTGGCAGGTTAGTAGTCTTCTGACTCCATTCAAAAAAAGACAGTCCACCCGTAGTGTGGCAAGCCAGTAGTCATCTGGCGTTGTACAAAAAGACATTGCTAAAGTCCACCCGTAGTGTGGCAAGCCAGTAGTCGTCTGGCGTTATACAAAAGACATTGCTAAAGTCCACCCATAGTGTGGCAAGCCAGTAGTCGTCTGGCGTTATACAAAAGACATTGCTAAAGTCCACCCGTAGTGTGGCAAGCCAGTAGTCGTCTGGCGTTGTACAAAAGACGTTGTTAAGGTCCACCCGTAGTGTGGCAGGACAGTAATCGTCTGGCATTGTATAAAAGGCATATTTTCGGTGGTATTATTCATCACCAGGGTTTTATTCAAGCAGAGTTCATTTGGTTGGGTTTATATCCCTTTTCTCCTTCCCTGCAGAGTGCAAATTTTCGGGTTATTTTTGGTATTCAATCCCTCCATACCTTGAAAGTCTGACAGCAATCGCTATCATCCGTTCAGGTCTACAGTGATTGAATAGGGGTAGCTGTAATACCCCAAAATTTGCTCTCTCTTTTCTTCATATCTTTTAGCACGAGCTTTCATTGCATTGCATTGCATTCAAGCATAGAAAAATAAAACATCAAGCATTTAGCATTGCATCTTGCATAAGGGCATGTGATCAGGTGATCCTCTAAGGTGTTGATCATCCAAAGCTAAAGAAGAAGACCAAGTGTTTCTCACAAGCCTCAAGGATCTCTTACATCATGTATCATCTCCATTTGATCTCATAAGTCATTGAAAGAAGGGAATTCACCAAGAAGATTGGACAGTGCATAATATCCTACACAAGGCAGTCAAAAATTGGGATCTGACCCCCTAATGGGCAAGCTCTTTGAGTTTTTATCATCTCCAAAGGGCATATCTCATCATTGTTTGAGAGGATACACATCATATTCAAAGGAATTTGGATGTGGAGGATGTGCTATTTCCTCCTACCCAGAGGGTGCCAAATTAGGGTTTGACCTAAAATCAGTTTATCTCTGATTTTTTGGAGCAAGAATTGATCTCAACGTATTCCTTATGTTCTTAAGTGTTCATGGATGGAATCTTGGTCATTGGTTCTCTAGGGAAGATGTTCAGTGGATCAATTGCTTGTGAACCAAGAAAAGTCAACTGTACAGGAGAAAGTCAACTGTGGAATTTTGAGGCTCTTTTCATGGTTTTCAAGGTCTCACATCCTCATATGGTCTTCAATTGTCAAGATTCATGTCATTTATCAATAATCAAGAGTTTGTGCAAAAGTTACTAAATTTGGAAAATGACCTATAATGAGAACTTTCCATTTTTGGCAATTTTTCCACCACATTCAACTTGACTTTTCATCATCAAGGAAGTTCCAAATGAATTTTCTTCCAACATGAAAGTTGAATATCTTTCTCTCCGATTTCCAAAAAGTACTAGAACATCTCCATATCATTTGTGGAACTCTAGTTATGGTCAAAACAATGCAAGGTGCATTTTGAGGTTTTCCATATATCACTTTTTTCCACCTTTTGCATTTTGACACAAATGGACTTGTAATTGGTTTTTTTTGGTTCAAGTCACATTGCAACATCAAATTACACTTCATTTGGCACAAGTTTGGCTTTTGAATCAAGTTATTTCATGCCATATTTCTCATTATTTTCACAAAGTACAATTATGCAAATTGATTCAAAACTCACCAACCAAGACATTTCAAGGCCCAATTCCATTTCATTTGTGATCAGCATGGAAAGTGTGAGTGGTTTATCATGAGAGGCAAGGGAATGCACGTGTGGTTTAGTGGCTTAAACACAAAGTGCAAGATTGCAAAACCACTCCAATCTCATTAACCAAAGGTTTAATCACTTGCTAATGACAATCAGTGGACTAATGGAGAGTATATAAGCTAACTCATGCCTCCAAAATTTGGTCATGCATTCATTTTGGCTCAGAATCCATTTTTCACTCCTCACTTTCTCTTTTTCGATTCTCCCTCTCCACAAGGTTTTCTTGAGAAATTCTTTCATATTCTTGATCAGTGAAGAGAGTAGAACAAGAATCAACCGTCATTTTGAGCTGAGAGCAAGGTTTTCACCATGTTCAGTTCAAGAGGATCCAAGTTCAAAACTCAAGATCCAGACCATATTCAAGCTCTAATTTCATTTATTTTGCAATTAGAGGTTCCTAAGGCTAGATCTGCAGCTTATCTCTGGTTTTCTAGGAGTATTTTAAGCTCTTCAAGATCTCAGGTTGGTGAACTTTTCATGCTCTTAGAACTTGAATTTTAAGTGTGCATAATGATCTATGAGGTTCACTGAGCATGATGACGTGTTTTGTTTGAAATTTGGACGTGTGGATTGTGTGTATTTTGAGTTTGAAGTTTTGGATCTAAACTTTCTTTCCTTCGATTTGCATTGTATGTTGATTGTTTGTTGAAATGAGCATGATATTCTTGATCCTCATGAAATTCTGGTTCGAATGGTATACTCATGAGCAATTTCTGGAGAATTTGGAGTTGCAGCTCACCGGAGAGGGTGATCGGAGCCCTAGCTCCTGCGACTGGTTCAGTTTCCGTCCGGTGAAGGGTTGGAGGAGGAAGACACAATCACCACCGTCCTTTTGTTTGATCCAACGTTCCACATGTTGCCACGTTGTTTTAATTTCTGATTTTATTTCAATGTTCGTATGTGTGCTTTTCCATGCGTATTATGGTGAACCTTTAATCATAGCCACTCATCATGCTTACTTTCTATTTGGTTGATTGATTCTGATGTGTTTGATTAATCGTGTGGCTGTATGTTTGACAACACATTAAAATGTGCATGTGCTGCTCACGTGAGTTCTTATTGTGTCCAGTTTGATTTGGTGTGCGCGTGTGTTTGTTTGTTTACCATGTGCGTGTGAATCTGAGCCCTAGATCATGATTACATTGTGTTTTGATTGACTGTTGGTGAGCGTTAGATGGATCCTGGGGTTGTTATTGAATCTGAATGTTTGACTGAATTCCATGGGATTATTTGACTTCGCTAGTGGACCTTTGACTTGGGCTTTGTTATTCCCACCCCCAGTCTGAGCCCATTTTCATTTTTCAACGTGAATTGTTGCTGATTGCACCTCCCTGATTTCCTTTTCATTTTATTTTATTTTCTTTGCATTTGTTTTGCATTTTAATTTTTAAAATCATTTTAATGCATCCAAAAATCATAAAAAAAATCATGAAGAATGTTTAGCATTTTATAAAATTTTTCCAATTTTATTTTCTTGTTTTATTTTATTTTTGGTGTCTTAATTAATTGTTTAATTGATTTTCTTTTTGAATTGTCTCACATGTGCATACTTTGCATTGTAGATTTTATTTCTCTTCATCTATAACACATTTTCAACTCATTCTTTTTGAATTTGTTAGATGACATATTGAAGTGCATAAAAACATTTTTGTTTCATTTTTAAAACTTTTTCATATTGCATTTTGGTCCCTCTCTTTTACATATTGAATCATCGTGCTTGCTTGATCTTTGCTTAATTGTTTGAATTGCTTAACTTGTGAATTTTTGTGAGATCTTTTAGTATGTGATTGTATTCTGACCTAGATCATTGGAATTTTAATTTCACAATTTCTGAATGTCATATGATACATGTTTGCTTATTTGTGCTTAAGTGACTTATGCATGATCATCTCTTGACATCTCTTTACACAAGTTGATTTGCCATGCTTAACTGATTGAGTTCCTTCGTGATTCTTTGCATGAGCTTTTGATATGATGTTTACCCCTGGTTTAGGTCCTTTTAGACTAAATTTTACAATTTTTGGATCATGTTTGAATCATGTTTGAGTATGTTTAAGTGTTGGAACTTTGTCCTCTTTTTGTAGTTTACTTTGGTGCATGTTTTGAAAGTGTTGATTGATGTTTGGACTTGTATGACTTGAGTTTGGTTTTGATATGATATTGATGCATATGCTACTGCCTCTTGAGTTCTATACTTGGTTTTCATGTTACTTGAGCATAGTTGAATGCATTTGGTTTGAATTGTATGATGAATATCATTACCTTTCCTTTTGTGAACTTCTTTGGATCTTAATGCTTCATGTTTTGAATCACTTTTGCACACATGAATGTTGATGATAATATGATCTTGGTTCTGACTTGTCTTCATCTTCATCTTGCCTTTCTCATTTCATTTTGATATAAAGTCCATGTATGCTTAATTGTGCATTTCATATAAGTATGCTTGCATTCTTTCATGTTTATCTTTGCATGCTTACTTGAATTGTTTTGCATTGATCTTTGAAACATGATTATTGATTTGAGTTGGACATTTATGATATGATGTACTTGCTGCCACTTATTGTATCTCATCTCTCTTCTTCTTCTTCTTCTCTTTTCTTCTCTTTCACTCTTTCTCATCCCATGAATCTCAAGACTTGTTCAAGTCTTGGATTCTTTCCCTTTAGAGCTACCTAGTCCGACTTAATTTTTGATTAAGCTTGGAGTAGGATTAGCATTAGGTTTTAGGTAGTCTTTTCTCCTAAACCTCACTAACCATAGGACATCCATGCATGATAACATTAGGACTCTTAGTTTCCCTTTAGAGTTTCCTTCGGGTTTTCTCTCTTCTCATCTCAAAATAAAAGTAAAAAACACGTAATAAAGGTTAACGTGTATTGCGCTTGAGCCTTCTATGTGGGAAATGGGGAACGAGGGGCTTTCTCTCATTCTTCTAGGATACCTAGTTTACGTCCTGTTGGGGACGATGCGCGAAGTATTCTTTCCTGTATTTAAGACTTTGGTTCAATGCAAGTTACAAATAACTGTAAAAAACACTTCTTGTTTAAAAAACTTCAAACCAACAATAACGTCTTTCCTTCGGGAATTCTTTTCTCATCTCACCCACTCTCAATGTACGAACGTGCTCCTACTCGTTCTCCTGCAAGATGGTAACGCACTCGGTCCAGCGAGCCTGCAACACCTGAGCTAGAACGTTAGCCGTTCCCTAAAAACACAAACAAAGCGACCCTCGGTGAGGGGAACTACGTCGCTCTGATTCTCATGTTCCCGATGAGATACGTAGGCAGTGGGGTAGGGCCCATTTGAGCACTTCTTTTATTTTCCCTACATTTGTTTCTCCGTTCTTTCCGTTCCTTTTCTTTTCCCTTTCCAGTAGCAGTGGAGCTCCAGACGGCGACACCTTTTGATCGAGACAAGCAAGCGTGGATCCCATCGGGTACGATGGACGCGTGGGGGTGCTAATACCTTCCTCTCGCGTAAACGACTCCCGAACCCAGTTCTCTTGGTCACAAGACCATGCTCTTTCCTTTCCTTCAGGTTTACGCGGTGTTTCCTTTCCCTCTTTTGGGATAAATACACATTGCTGGCGACTCTGTTTCGGTGCCACTTTCGCGTTTGTACTTGGATGAAAATCCAGGGAGCGACAGGTAAACTCAATCAATGGTAGAGAAATATCCCAAGCACATCATTGTTCTAGCACATAAGCTTTCAACAAGTCTTCTAAGGATTGGATAATCCTCTATATCTGACTATCCATATGCGGATGATAAGCATAACTCAAACACAACTTCATACCTAAAGCTTTCTGCAGACTCTCCCAGAATCTCGATGTAAACCTTAGATCCCTGTCAGATACAATATTGGAAGGAATCAAATGAAAACTAACAATCTTCTCAATATACAGCTCTGCTAACTTCTCTAACGGATGATTAAGTCGAATCAGAATGAAATGAGCCAATTTAGTCAACCTATCCACAAGAGCCCAAATAGTATCATAACCCCTCGCTGTCCTCGGCAATCCCGACACAAAGTCCATCAAAATGCTATCCCATTTCCATATAGGAATAGACAACAGTTGCATCAAATCTTACAGCTTATGATGCTCAACTTTTGACTTCTAGCAAGTCAAACACGCATACACAAATTCAGCAACCTCCTTTTTCATTCCCGACCACTAAAAGATCCTCTATAAGTCTTAATACATCTTCGTAGCATAGGGATGAATACTCAGACCACATCAGTGTCCTTCCTCGAGAATTGTCTTAAGTCCAGGCACATCAGGAACATAAACCTTATCTCTGAATCTGATCACACCATTCTCATTGATTGTGAATTCACCACCTTGGTCTTGATTGATTGGAGATAATCGATCAACCAATTTCAAATCCATCCTCTGACCTTCTTTAATCTCTTCAAGAACACTACTAGTAAGCTTCAACATACCTAACTTCACACTCTGCGACGTGATTTCACAAACTAAACTCAAGTCTCTAAATTCTTTGATCCGTTCTAACTCTCTAGCCATCATTGTCAACATATGTAACGTCTTCCTACTCAATGCATCGACTACGACATTGGATTTACCAGGATGGTAATTCAAACCAAAATCATAGTCCTTCAACAACTCAAGCAATCTCCTTAGTCTCATATTCAACTCATTCTGATCGAACAGGTACTTTAGACTCTTATGATCACTGAACAATTCAAATCTAGAGCCAAAAAAATAATGTCTCCAAATCTTAAGTGTGAACACAACGACAACCAACTCCAAATCATGTGTAGGATAATTATTTTCGTGAACTCTAATTTGTATCGAAGTATAAGCCATAACTTGTCCATTCTGCATCAACACACCACCCATACCCATCTTAGAAGCACCACAATACACAACAAAAGATTCAGTTGGACTCAGCAGAATCAACACTAGAGCCGACATCAACCTCGTGTTAAGCTCTTGAAAACTCTCTTCAAATTTCACATCCCACGCAAACGCTTGACCTTTCCTAGTTAGCTGAATTAACAGTAGTGCCAACTTAGAAAAGCCATCGATGAACTTTCGATAATAACCAGCTAATCCAAGAAAACTTTGAATTTCAGTGATAGACTTTGGAGTCTCCCACTGTAACACAATCTCTACCTTCGAAGGATCAATAACAATAGCTCCACTAAAAAATCAAATGACCGAGGAAACTCAATTCTCTTAACCAAAACTCACACTTGGATAACTTAGCATATAATTGCTTCTCATTCAATAGTTTCAATACAACTCTCAGATGTTTGGCATGCTCTTCATCAGTCTTTGAATAAATTAGAATATCATCGATAAACACTACCATAAACTTATCCTAATACAGATGAAAGACTCTATTCATTTATTTCATGAGAACACCATGAACTTTAGACACACCAAACAACATCACCGAATACTCATAATGACCATACATCATTTTGAATGCAGTCTTTGGAATATCCCCAACCTTCACACGAATCTGATGATATCCCGATCTCAAATCAATCTTGCTGAAGACAGAAGAACCTACTAATTGATCCATCAAATCATCAATCCTCAGAAGCGAATACTTGTTCTTGATAGTGACTTTTTTCAACTGTCGATAGTCAACACACAGACACATACTACCATCCTTTTTCTTCACCAACAACACTGGTGCACCCCACGACGAGACACTGGTGTAGCGAGCGATTTTGGACGCGGTTCTTAAGCGCGGTCGCTCTCTAGAGTCCGTTTACTACAGGTCGATTCATTTTTTATCCTATTAAAGCTGATGAAGGAAGGGAAATAGATGTCTCCAATTAACCCTGCTTGCATACTGAGTTTAAACAGCGATCTGTTAGGTTACAGATGCTATCAATGTGGGGGGCCTTTGTATTGGTTATTTGTATTTTCGCCAATACTGATTTCTCTCTGGGATTTTGTTAGGATACTACTTCAGATTATGATATATGGGATTTTGGTTTTTTTGTTGATTGTGCTCGCTAAGATTTTTTCTTTCAATCTTATGCCTACGTATTCCCGTTTATCGAAACAGGGAAATCATAACGTTCGTAGTTCCTCCTATTCTATGGGAGGAAATGGGTGTTTTTGGTGTCTTGTTCAAAGCCTAAGACATGAAACGAAAGGTGGTTTGTATCTTGTTCAAAGCCCAAGATGTGAAGCTGAAGGGTCTATTTGTATCTTGTTCAAAGCCCAAGATATGAAGCTAAAGGTTTGACTTTAGAGAGAATTGGTCATCTCTAAAGAGGGGTTTGTATGTCACAATTGTTTATAAAGGAGAATTACTTTAACCGGGATTTGTGAATCCGACAATGCCATAATTTCCTTTATAGGGGATTTCCAACCTGAAGGAGAAGACTTTAACTCAGTGTAGAGCAATGCCATCTTTCCTTAGGAATTTCTCATGCTAAAAGAGGGACAGTGACATGGATGTAAATAATCTAGAGGCTTGCCGCTTATAGCGATTAGATGAAGGGGAAAACGTTGTTGATGTTTGTGTACTGTGAACGAGGCACAGTTTTGATTCTAAAAGATTGATTGGATCAACCAGTGGTTTTCTTATACAAAGCCTAAGAGGAGGCTAATATGTGTCTCGTACAAAGCCCGAGAGAGAGGCTAAAAGGTCTGACTCAACAAGAGAGTCTTTCATACTCCACAAGAGAGTGTTTTTGTATATCATACGAAGCCCGAGATAGAGGCTAAAAGAGGTTGAGTCGACGATGGAGTCTTTTGGTATCTCGTATAAAGCCCGAGATGAAGGCTATTTGACTCAACAAGAGAGTTTTTTTTGTATCTCGTACGAAGCCCGAGATGGAGGCTAAATGTTGATTGACTCAACGAGGGGGTCTCTTATGTGTCTCGTAAAAAGCCCGAGAGAGAGGCTAAATGTTGTTTGACTCCGCTGGGGAGAATCATTATACAAAGCCCAAGAGGAGGCTATGGTGACTGTTTCAGTTGAGTGACAAGTCCAGTATACTGATTTAAAGAGAAAATCAGTTCTTATATGAGCAACACTGTACTCAAGGATTTGATTCAAGGATCCGGGTTATTCCTGTTTTTCAAGGAAGCGGGAAATCCGAAGGGTATTGAGACTGTCCGAGTCTACGGGTTTTCTTCCTATTTAACGAAGCGGTCCCTTGAGAATGTCTTTGAGACTCAAGGAGATTAGACTGTCCAAGTCTAGAGTTTCATCTTTTGTACTATGCTTTGAGAAATAGTAGTAGACTCTTTAAAAGGACTGTTCTATGCAGATGACTAAGTTCTGTTCCTATACCTTTAGGAGGTCGTCGGGACAATTTGTACGAAGCCCAAGAGGAGGCTGGAAACTTTTAAGAAGCCGATCTGTCCTTGTACGAAGTCCAAGAGGAGGCTATCATTCCCGGAGAAAGAGATCATTATACGAAGCCTAAGAGGAGGCTATGAATACTTCTAAGAGGCCGACGAGTCCTTGTACTAAGCCCAAGAGGAGGCGAGGGTGCTTTTAGGAAGCCTGTGGGTCCTTGTACAATGCCCAAGAGGAGGCCGATGCTTTTAAGAAGCCCGTGAGTCCCCAAACCCCAAAAAATTCAAGGCAAGCTATTCACAAGGAATAGATCAAGTCAGGAAAGTTCGAGAATTTGGAAGAAACTCAAAGATGCCATTCACGGAGAATACATTCATCTCTGGGAGTAGAGTTTCTTGACAATTCCTAATGAGGACAGCCGAAGAGAAGACTGTATCTGGTGATCCTATTGGGGATCTAGTTATCTATTTCTAAGAATAAACGAAACGACGTCACCTAGTTTTAGACGTAGTTGCCGGGGAAACTCGAAATATCTATACTATTATTACACAGTTGATATGAGTTTATGAAAGAAGACTTACAGTGAAACAACCCCACAATACAGTTATATGTATATGAAAGCGGTAAATGAAAGCAATAACCACTTACTCGGTTGTAGAGCTTCCATGCTGTTTGGTTAGTTGTTCAACAAAGAAAGATTGAAAACAGCAGTATATTCAAAATCAAAGGAGAAAGTGCTTTGAAAAAGAAAGATTTGGGGCTTACAGTTCAAGGAGAGGCCCAGGGTTTTATCAGTGAGCGCACTGTTTGAATTTGTACAGAGGGACTTATACAAGTGACTGTAGCCCAAAAAAGGTTTTTTGTACAAAGGGATGGGTCTTACACTCTCTCAAGAGGCCCAAAAAGTTTAAAGAAAAAGAGTGGGGCTTATAACACGAGGGTAGGCCCAAAGTTTGTTTTTGAAATGGCGATCGCGCCGAGATTTTCTTTTAACGCGAAGGGGCTTATATAATATCTGAGGCCCAAAATGTTTTGGTTAAAAGGGGATTGGGTCTTACACTCTATTAGAGACCCAAAGGTTTTGAATGGGTCTTATAGCTCGAGGAGAGGCCCTGATGATTTTTTAAAAGGCGACGATCGCGTCATTCACTTGTACAGAGGGACTTATACAATAAGTGAGGCCCAAAATATTTTATGTACAAGGGGGTTAGGTCTTACACTCTATTAGAGGCCCAAAGAGTTTAAAGAAAAGAAATGGGTCTTACTACTCGAGGGTAGGCCCAGGTTTGTTTCGAAAAGGCGACGATCGCGCCGTTTGTTTTTGACGGTATCGGGACTTATACAATATACTGAGACCCAAAAATGATTTGGTCGAAAAAGGATTGGGTCTTACACTCTATTAGAGGCCCAAAATGTTTTGAAAATGATTTATGAGGGTTGAATTAATCCAAAAACCCTAATTTGTTTTCAAAATGTGTTTTAATTGAATAAAAATTCAATTAAAATGATCAAAATTGTTTAACATATGGAAAACAAATTGTGATCTTGGATTAATGCTTCAAAAATTAAGTATTGACCTACAAAATAATTAGAAAGCATTAAAAGTTGCAAAATCAAGGTGGACAAAATATTTTAAATGTTAAAAACAATTAAAACATTAATTCTTTGCAAAAATATTAATTATGCAAAATAAATAATATTTTTGGGATTTTTTGGGAAAATAAAATATTTTAATATTTTTGTGAATTATTAAAAAAGGAATCAACTCAAAATCATTAAAACTCAGAGAGAAATTAATTTTTGAATCAATTAAATAAAATCACAAAATTCAAATATTCAAATATTCAAAAAATGGCGCCAAGAACAGTTGAAGAACACGGCGTGTTCTGGGATTGGCTGATTTGCATTTTTTCTCCAATCTCACTGAATACTTGATTATATCATGTAATTCACATACCAATCAACTCGTTTTAACCTCACGATCATGTCTATGACAATTAATTTCATTTAAATTAAACATATAACAAGAAATCATGAAAAATCCTCAAGAACCCTAGTTTCTGCATGAAGGCTAGGATTTTTTATACAAGGTTCAAACAATGCAATTAATTGAGGGGAAACATTCCATGCATGATTATGAACATATGGCCAAATTATTGTGCAGCAAAAATTGCATGGATCATAGAGTTAGAAGAGCTCATGCTTACCACTTGCAGCTGGTGATCGTGATTTGTGTTGGAGGTGTTACATCTAGGTTCCAATGATCTGGATAGCTTCCCTAGGTGCCATGGAGTGTGTATGGATGCTTGGAATGGATTGAAATGGTTTGGAGTTGAAGATGGTACCTCAATTGCAAAACTGTCAAGAACTTGAGCAATTGGCTGGTGATTTTGTGAAATCTGTGTTCTAGATGTTATGTGAGTGTTTGGATCACTTCTATATGATGTATATGAGGTGTGTGTGTGTGATTGGTTTGATTGGAAAAGCTCTCAAACTCAAAACCCGATAGTGACTTGCTTTAGAAGGAAAAATTGGAGTGAAAGAAGAGATTTTGAGGAAAGCATCTGTTTGATGGCTTTGGTGTACTTAAACTGATCACAATTGAGCTCTATTTATAGTAGAGCAAGTTTGTTTTGCAAGGAATAGTGAATGGTAACTGCTGAGTAGGTTTGGCCAATGTTGGCAAATGAAAATCCAAGTCTTCTCTAGCCATTGACTAGAGGTTAGGGCACAGGCTGCTGGTTCCCTTGGTCTTGGATAAGTCTTAACTGAATTCAGTTGCAAATGGCTCAGTCCATGCCACTTTGATGCTTCCATTGAATGCTCCAATCCAAAATTGGAGTCTTGTCCCTATTTTGGCAATTCTAGGTTCAACATGCTATTTCTTGTTCCAAAGACTTTGGAGGCTTGGCTCAGTGATTGTCCCCTTTAGATTCAATCCTCAGAGGTGTCCAAGTGGATAGGAGCATTTGGATTTGGCTGATTTTGGTAAATCGACCAAAAGTGAAAAATCTGCCTTGCCTTGGCAGATTTCAGCAAGGCAACTTGCCAATGTCATATCTCATGACTCAAATTGAATTTGGTAATGTTCTTGGCCATTTTGGAAAGCCCTTACATGATACAACAACTGTTTGAACATGTTTGGTTTTGATCTATTTTGAATCCAAGTGAAAAATCCCCCTACATTTGGCAAAAAGTAGGGTAAAATCTGACTTAGTGAAATTTTCACTAAGTGTTGGAACAAAGTGACTTTTTTTATTTTGATCACTCCATAACTCAAAATCCATGAGGAATTTGGACATAGGTCAGTATGAAGCTTTTGTAGAGGGAAATGAGATCTACAAATCAAGCTTTGAATGGGGAACAATGGCCTTGTGGTTTAGGAGTTATGGTCCTCCAAAGTTGGCACATTAGAGTAACTTTTTCCATAACTTAGAATTTTTTCTAAGTTTTTATGGTTACCCCTTTTACAAGTTATCCCACTTTCTTTGATTTTTCTTGATGAATGATGATTCAAATCATACATTAACATCATTTTAGGGTTAAAAATCCATTTTGGTGAAAAATCTCAAAAAGTCAAAGTTGACTTTTGTGCACAGTTGACTTTTTATCAGATGAATTCCAAACTGTGCAATTCTTCATGAAATCATGTCCTTGACCTAAATCAAACTTGATGGACATGTTCCATGGGTGTCATAGGATACATTGAATCATGTCTTAGGGTTTGGGAGCATGTCCTGGTCAAAAGTCAAAGTTACAGTTGACTTTTCTCGCGAAACCCTAATTGTGGTGCAGATGAAATTGATACTTGTTGCTCAAGCTTCTTGGATTAATCCATTGTTCCAAATGGATCAATATAGTATATTAGAGACCCTCAAACCCTCTCTTGAGGTCTTGGCTCATGATTTGCCCTAAAAGTCAACTTAGGGGTGAATTAGGTCAAGAAACCCTAATTCCTGATTTTTGATGAATGCATCCCTTGAGGCAAAATTGACTTGATGGTTAGGTCCATGAGGTTCCATGGAGTATATTAGGTTGTGTTTTGGATCCTTGGCTCATGCCTAAAGGAAAATTTCCCTTTGGAGGCCCTGATCGACCAAAACCCTAATTTGGTGATACCGACGATCTTGAGGCTTGATCCACCTAGAAGGGAGCAGCCTTGTGCTTGATCCTTGAAGTGGGAGTCCTTTTTTATCCTTTTTGTATGTTTGAGAGGTTTAGACAAGTTGAAGATCATGTCATTCCTTGATTGATCCTTTGTCTAAGGCTCTGAGAGGGCTTGAAAACCTAATTTTGATTGTAGTGGATGCTCACCCATCTTTGGGGAGACTGATGAAATATAATGGTTCCCCCATATTGTGATGATGATTTGCACAGTAATGGGAAATCTTAGTGGTCAAAATTTGGGGTATGACAGATGCCCCTATTTAATCCTCTTTGACCCGAAGGTGTGAATGACGAAGGTATTCGGGCATTCGGGGTGCAAGAGGATTAAATATCGGAATATCCAAAATTTTGACGGCTATGAATGGCAGCTTGTGCATTCATCTTCTTTTGCTAAGCAATGATGCTTAGAAAAGGTAAACTTCCCCTCGATCCTGGTTTCCTACCAAGGAACTGGTCTTAGTTTCTTTTTGGGATAAACCTCCCCTCGATCTTGGTTTCCTACCAAGGAACTGGTCTCAGTTTCTTTTGTCAACTTCCCCTCGATCCTGGTTTTCTACCAAGGAACTGGTCTCAGTTTCTTTTGAAATAAACCTCCCCTCGATCCCGGTTTCCTACCAAGGAACTGGTCTTAGTTTCTTTTGTCAATAAACTTTATTGACAAGGGACGCTATTTGTAGCGGTTTTCCTCCAAACTTCTCGCCGAATTTTCCTAGGGAGATGCCATTTGAGTGGAAAAAGTTTTGATGTCAGACTCGATGGGGAACCCAGTCGTCTGAGTTGTAGAGTTGCACAAACTTCTCTGTTGGAGACGCCATTTATTTCTACTAGGGGAAAACAGGTCTCTTGGGAGACTGCTGTCGCTTGGGATCTTACATCATACTTTTCTCGAGATCTTCCCGAAGAAATGCCATATGATGGGGTCCAATTTTGAGGTTCCGATGACCTTTTCATCAGCGATCTCTTCGGAGCGAAACTGGCGTGCTGCCGAATCTCTGATTGCGAGGCTTTCTATATGGATTTTCCTTAATCTGGGAAAGCAAGGATATCATCTTCAATGGCGAAGAGTGATGCTGACTGAAGGTTCCTCTGGTTTTTCAGAGGTTCAAGTTATCAAAGTGGTCAAGGGCCAATTTCAATCCAGAAATAAACTGGAGAAAAGATTGTTCAGACACAGTATTTCCTGACGAGGAAAGAACTGGGAACTTGATTGAGAGGACTCCTATCACTAAGGGACAAGACCGACTAGAGTGATGGTGATGCAATATGAAATGTGAATGCAAATCAATAATGCATGATGTATGTATGTATATGCTGACAGAACTGACGCGACATACAAACTGACGGGTGAACACGACTGGATACTCGGCCATCGCGGGGCGTGTAGAAATATCGCTGGTTCAAGATAGCAATTCCACCTTGCTTAGGAGAGATAGTCCCTGTTGGGAGCTACCGTTGGTCGGGCTTAGGAGGTAAGAACTCTGCCAAGGTGTGTCAGATGAAACAAGGTCTCTGACACAGTTGATCCTTCATTCAGGCGTATTAGGTTAGAAGGAGTACTTTGATTCTGCACTTTGAGGTTCACTTACTTCTGGAGGAGCGGTTAATGTTCTTTTGATGTTCAACAGTCAAAAGAAATTGCCGACTTTATTTTAAAAGCAGAAAAAGTTTTAACAAGTAAATTCATTTTTGTTTTATTTCAAGAATCGTTAATCATGTTAACAACGTCGTTCTGTAAAGCTAAAACAAATAAGAATTACAAACAAAAGCACAAAGGCTCAAATTTTATTGATAGGATGGAAATCAGCCAATCGCGTGATTCCAAAGAGTAATTACAAAGTTAGAAAATGGTAATTTACAGGGAAAAGGGCTACGTTGAAACATAACGACCACTATCCTTCTACCAACTTTGAATTCTGGGCATCCTGAGCTTCTGTCGAAGATGACCTTGATTGGGGTTTTCTGACAGATGATGTAACTGCTGCTGCTGAGGGATTCGCCTCTGTTGAACATAGTTACTTGCCATTATCCCTAATTTTTACCTGGATTGTACTATGATGTTTCTAATCCACCGGGATGATTTTTTTATTTTTTTATTTTTTTATTTTTTTTTATTTTGTCTCTAACTTTTGCCTGGACCGCCCTTTCGGGTTTTCAATCCACGGAGACGTTTTTTTTTTTAGTTTAGTCGAAGTATTTCTTGACTACATCAACATTCGTGGGGTAGGCAAATTCCTCTCTGTCCATGGTTACAAGTCTCAAGGCGCCGCCTGAGAAAGCTTTCGTGACCACATATGGGCCATCATAATTCGGAGTCCACTTGCCCCGGGAGTCAGTGAGAAATGATTGTATCTTCTTGAGCACAAGGTATCCTTTCCTGAAGATGCGGGGTCGAACCTTTTTGTTGAATGCCTTCTTCATTCTCTGTTGATACAGCTGACCATGGCATAGTGCCGTGATTCGCTTCTCCTCGATCAGATTCAATTCGTCGTGTCGACTTTGACACCATTCAGCTTCTGTAAGCTTAGCTTCCATCAATACTCGGATTGACGAGATCTCTACTTCTATGGGGAGCACTGCTTCCATGCCATACACTAGAGAGAAAGGGGTAGCCCCTATTGAAGTGCAGACAGATGTGCGATAATTGTGAAGAGCAAAGGGTAGCATCTCGTGCCAGTCTTTGTAGGTTACAACCATCTTTTGAACGATCTTCTTGATGTTCTTATTGGCCGCTTCTACCGCTCCATTCATCTTGGGTCGGTAGGGAGATGAGTTATGATGTTCGATCTTGAACTCTACGCACAACTCTTTCATTATCTTATTGTTCAAGTTAGATCCATTATCAGTAATGATCTGGCTTGGAACACCATAACGACAGATGATATTGTTTTTGATAAATCGGACCACCACTTGTCGGGTTACATTAGCGTATAACGCTGCTTCGACCTACTTGGTGAAGTAGTCAATGGCTACTAGGATGAACCGATGTCCGTTTGAAGCCTTGGGCTTAATCATGTCAATCATGTCGATTCCCCATATCGAGAATGGCCATGGGGAAGAGAGAACTTTGAGATGTGATGGCAGTACATGAATTTTGTCGGAGTATATCTGACACTTGTGACACCTCCTCATGTACTTGTAGCAATCGGATTCCATGGTCAACCAGTAGTACCCTGCTCTTAAAATTTTTCTCGCCATTGTGTGTTCGTTGGCATGAGTGCCAAAGGATCCTTCATGAATTTATTTCATCAGTATGTCTGCTTCTGGTCTGTCTACGCATCGAAGCAAGACCATGTCAAAATTTCTCTTATAGAGAGTGTCACCGCTCAGGAAGAAGTGTCTAGCCAATCTTCTGAGGGTTCTTCTATCTTTCCTGGATGCCCCAGGTGGGTACTCTTGTTTCTGAAGGAAGCATTTGATATCGTGATACCAAGGTTTGTCATCTATGACTGCTTCAATCGTGAAGATGTAAGCGGGCCTTTCAAGGCGCATTATGTCAATCTTAGGTATGTCATTCCATTGACCTACACTAATCATGGAAGAGATAGTGGCTAATGCATCAGCCATGTGATTCTCCTCACAAGGGATGTGATAAAACTCAACTCTATTGAAGAAAGGTAGCAACCTTCTTGCGTAGTCTTTATAAGGAATCAATCCTGATTGGTATGTGTTCCAATCCCCTTTTATCTGATTGATAACCAAGGATGAGTCACCGTATATGTCCAAGTTTTTGATCCTTAAATCAATCGCTTCCTCGAGACCCATGATACAAGCTTCGTATTCGGCCTCGTTATTCGCACACTGGAATGTCAGTCTGGCGGTGAAAGGAATGTGGGTACCCTGAGGGGTAACAATTATTGCCCCAATTCTGTTTCCATAATGATTAACTGCTCCGTCAAAGATAAGTCCCCATTGGGAACCTGGTTCTGGCCATTCACTGGGTAACAGTTCATCGTAATCTTTCATTTTTAGATACATGACATCTTCGTCTGGGAAGTCAAACCCGACTGATTCCTGATCGTCAATCGGTTGATGAGCCAAATGATCGGCTAAAATACTTCCCTTAACGGCTTTCTGAGCGTGGTACTCTATGTCATATTCTGATAACAGCATCTGCCAACGGGCAATCCTTCCCGTAAGAGCAGGTTTTTCGAAAACGTACTTGATTGGATCCATTTCGGAGACCAACCAAGTAGTATGACGAATCATGTACTGGCGAAGACGTTTGGCTGCCCAAGCCAAAGCACAACAATTTTTCTCGAGCATCGTGTACCGAGTTTCACAGTCGGTGAATTTCTTGCTTAAATAGTAAATGGCAGACTCTTTCCTTTTAGTTTCGTCTTGTTGGCCAAGTACACATCCCATTGAGTTCTCTAGAACTGTGAGGTAAATGATCAGTGGTCTTCCTTCCACTAGAGGTGATAGAATCAGAGGATTCAACAAATATTCCTTAATACTGTCGAAGGCGGTTTGGAAATCTTCTGACCAAACACAATCCTGGTTCTTTTTGAGTAATTTGAAAATCGGCGCACAGGTCGCAGTCATGAGGAATATGAATCTGGAGATGTAGTTCAAACGTCCCAAGAATCCTCTGACTTGTTTTTCAGTTTTTGGAGAAGGCATTTCTTGAATGGCCTTGACCTTGTCAGGATCAACCTCAATTCCTTTCTGGCTGACGATGAACCCTAGTAGTTTCCCCGAATGGACACCGAAGGTGCACTTGTTGGGATTCAAGCGGAGCTTGAATTTTCTTAAACGTTCAAACAATTTTGACAGATGTTCAACGTGTTCACTCTCTGTTTTTGATTTTGCAATCATATCATTGACATATACCTCGATTTCTTTGTGTATCATGTCATGAAAAAGAGTAGTCATGGCCCTTTGATAGGTTGCCCCGACGTTCTTCAAACCGAACGACGTTACCTTGTAACAAAAGGTACCCCATGGGGTAATGAACGAAGTTTTCTCCATGTCTTTCAGCGCCATTTTGATCTGGTTATAGCCCGAGAATCCATCCATGAAGGAGAAGACTTTGAACTTTGCTGTACTGTCTACCAACATGTCCATATGTGGTAAAGGAAAGTCGTCCTTTGGACTTGCCTTGTTCAGGTCTCTGTAGTCGACACACATTCTGACCTTTCCGTCCTTTTTGGGAACGGGTACGATGTTGGCTAACCATTGAGGATATTCTGATGTGGCGAGGAAATCCACGTCGATCTATTTCTGTACCTCCTCTTTGATTTTGATGGCCATGTTCGAATGAGTGCGTCTCAACCTTTGCTTTACCGGCAGACATTCCGATCTTAACGGTAAGTGATGTTCCACGATGCTGGTATCCAATCCTGGCATATCCTGATAGGACCAAGTGAATACATCGGGAAATTCTCTGAGAAGCTTTATCAAACCCTCTCTGGAAGTTAGACTGAGCAGTGCCCCAATCCTGATTTCTTTTCTCTCTTTTTCTGAACCCAAGTTTACCGTTTCCAACGGCTCTTTATGAGGTTCAATGGACATTTCCTCTTGTCTGAGTAGTCGGGAGATCTTTTCTGGAATTTCATTGTCAACTTCTTCTTCGGCCCCAAATACCGGGAACTCAAAGTTGGGAGAAGGCATCAGATCGTATGTTTCAACGGGGTTTAAAACAAGCAATCTGCATGACGTGATGAGTTGTGTTTAGAAGAGATAGAGAAAATGCAAGTGTGTGCAGTGTTTTATTTTACTGCTTGTTTTTATTTTTAAATTGTTTTTTAGGATTACCATTTTCTGAGAAAAGCAAAAAGAGAAAACATCAATTAATGCGGAAATTACAGAACGACGTTATTTTATTAATGAACAAGTCGAACCTTGAAACTACAGCCCTATAAAACAAAACTCTATCGCTTTGGGCAAAGCGAAGAGGGAAAATTTACAGAAAGCGAGCCCTATCAAAACATCCGTTTCACCTGGGCAGGGTGAAAGGTTAAAAGATGGCAATTACTTTGACTGATGAACGACCTCCGGAACCTCGACGGCAACCCATTGGCGGCAAACTCCTCGGTGAATCACAAAGTCTGGTACCTTCCTTGATCTGTCTTCAGAAATAACACTGATTTCTGGTGGAGCAGGATCATCGGAATTTGTCTCCCAGGCAGAGTTGTCGTAGGAGAATTCCTCTGTTGCATTTTGCATAGCATTTGTACTCTCAACTGTATCTCCCCATCCAGTCGGCTGGATGTCTTCGAGCCTGATACGAGAGCTTTTGGGAGCGGTGTACTTGACCATATAGTCGTATTTTCCACTCGGTTGTCCCAAGGTGTCCCAAACTTCTTTGGAACTGGAGGAGTCATCTCTCTCGATGACATTGACCTCGGGAAAAGCATAGTTGATGAATTCAAGTCCTGCAAATGTTGCGAATTCATCTTCATGTTGAGTAGCTTCAGGATGACCTGAGTGTTGATCCCATGACATGGTGGGGACACAGGTATTCTGTTCAATGATGCTCAGCTGAGTTTCATCATTTGGCTGACTCTCTTACCCCAAGTTTCCTGGGTAAGGCTGCCACATTGGCAGACCATCCATTGGGCCATAATAGTTGTAGTCAAAGTTGTCTTTCATCAGAGTGTCTTCCTCTAATGAATTTGGCGGAGCACGACATCCTTCCGGATCACAATCTCCATATATCATTTCGACATCTTTGGGGAGACTGATGAAATATAATGGTTCCCCCATATTGTGATGATGATTTGCACAGTAATGGGAAATCTTAATGGTCAAAATTTGGGGTATGACAACTGGGCCGAATACACTTCTTCTCGAGTAAATCTTCTAGTTAATTCTTCAACTCACTCAACTATGCAGCAGGCATCGAATAAGGAGCCATTGCCACCAGATTCGTAACTGGTGCTAAGTCTATAGCAACCTCGACCTCGCGCTCTTGCGGAAAATTGCTGATGTCTTAAAGAAACACTCTTGGAAAATAAAAAACAACAGGAAGATCACCCACTACTCCTTTACCTTTGGCTTCTAACGAGGCTAACATCACTAACACTTGCGCACCATCTCTTACGAAATCTCTTACTTGCTTAGCAGACACAAACAACTAATCACTGGCATCAAAATCTGGAAATGACACCGACTTGTCGCAATAATTGATATGAACTTCGAATCTTCATCTTTAAAAAACCCAGGAAACAACATTGACACATCTAACAACTTGCACTATTACAACAAATGCACAACGAACCAACTCTCCAAACCTGAAACATCTCAGAGAAGGAAAAGGTTCTCCCCCGCTTGTATCAATCCTGCTCCTGCAGACAAGCGATAAAAAAAAACAAACTGGCATCGACAATGTTTCACACACATGTAATGTACCAGGGAACAATTAACATTACAAAAACCTAGCCAGGTGGACCGACATGCTATGGCACCAGTAATGTAACACCCTATTTTCCCAATGCATAATTATAATTAAATCAGACATTTTTCACAACATTCACACATAGGATGTTACACATCTCGAAACACACACCTGTTGATCATGTAACACTTAATATAAATAAACATGCAAGACTTGCCATCGCATGCTCACCTTCACTTAGGGTATCATCGCGGCAGAAATAATCAATTAAAATACACCAATTTAATTCTCATAATAAATATCATATCATAATTAAAAAGCATCGAATCCCAAGTCTTCTCTAAATGCTTATCACGCCAAAATATAAAATACGAGAGTATACATTGTCTCTCAGAAATCTCAACATAAAACAGGGCAAACTCTCCTAGTGTTACATATCAGAGTATAACCAAAGCTAAAATGAAGAAACTAAAAGAAATAGATCTAAGAGATAACTTTCACTCACATCGTCGACTCTACTTTTGAGTATTTGCATGATACCCATGTAAAGGAAACATTCAAACAGAAGGGGCGAGAAATCACATTCAACAATAACAGGCATATACTACAGTGTAGGGTATCAACACATAGCATAATCTACATAATTTCAAATCACAATATATCAATTACAATCTCACACCAACACACCAATCAATCACAACTCAACAAATATATATATATATATATATATATAACACGTTATGCAATGCAACTTGACTATGTAACTCTATGCATATGCATATGGTACCGACTCAACATTTGTTTCTCTCAGGAATTAGGTCCCATCTTTGAACCCATGAGTCCCCTCTCTGAGTTCCAAGCCCCCTCTATAAGTTTAGGGTAGCGACACTCGAATGTCGTATCACAAGGACTCTTGTCTTGATTTTTACCAACTGATTAAAATAAAGGGGGTTTGATTCGATTCAAAATAAGTGATTATAAGAAGTGATTATGAAATAAGTTGATCTACTATTTCAGTCTCCCACATATCATCGATCCAAATAATTCTCAATCCCTAAGCGGACTCTATTCCCTTTTCGATTACAATATCAATCAAACAAACACAATTAATACTACAAGATATATATTCCTACTTTCCAAATTAAGCATACGAACGAGTTATAACAATCGTGAATTAAGCAAACACGATAAAACAAACACAGATTAAGAAAACACGATTAAGGTATAGGAACATACAATCATTGAAATATATCAATCAACAATAAGAGAAGTTGAATTAAGCAAACAAGATATAAAGAGAAGACTTGAAAGGAAAATAGATTTAATTGGGAAATATATGAACCTCAAAGTATGATGGAGGCGCAATTACAGTAGATCAGCCGTGAGAGGATTAATTCTCCATTACAACCGTACAAAGCAAATTATTTTCGTGAATAGTGAATAATAAAAACATGGATCCAAAGTAGTGCAGATGCTACTAGGTATAAAGAAACAAGGAATTAGGTTTTCATCCCAATTGGGTCGGAAAATATGGCCCAAAACTAATTTTTTTATAAAGTCAGAAACTTCAATGAATTATTTGACCTTGCTTCAGTCCAAATCATCTTTTGACTTCAACATAAAACTTTTAGCTCTTTATCTTAAAACTGAACCCATTGTTTGAAATTATAATGCCTGGAAAACTGAACCCGTACATGGTTCTCTGCCAATAAAAATGGTGGAACCTTTCTATTGTGATCTTGGATACACTTCATCATCTATCCAGTTTATGAAACAATCCACTCCAACAATCATAAACTTTAGTTAACCGAGTGCTAGGGTGAATGGATTTAGAATGTCCATGCCCCATTGGTAGAATAACCAAGGTGTCGTGACGGAATGAAGGATGTATCTTTGTGCATGATGCAGATTAATGTGCCTCTAGCATTTGTCACATTTCATGATGAACACCATATTTTCCTTCAATAGGGTGGGCCAATAATAGCCCTCATTTAGTCGCTTATGGGCCAGGGATCGTCCATAAATATGACTTCCAGAGTTATGTGGGACGCATTAGAAGTTTCCCATGAGGGAAATAATGAGGTCAAACAAGCTAGGATCAATACCTTAAATCAAGAGTTTGAACTATTTTGCATGGAGCATGGTGAAAGCATTGCGGACATTTGAAATCGGTTCACACATCTTATAAGTTGATTGAATGCTCTAGGTAAGTCTATTTCCAATGATATTTCTATTAATAAGGTTTTGAGATGTCTTAATAGGGAATGGAAACCTAAGGTCACCACAATAAAAGAGGCGAATAATCTTAAAGTACTTGATCTCACTACTTTGTTTGGAAAATTAGAAGAACACGAGCAAGAGCTTACTTGCTTGGAAAAACATGAAAAAGAGTATGATAAGAAGGTAAGGAAGGAGAAAGGTAAAGACAAGGAGGTAGAGAAGAAGTCTATTGCTATAAAGAATTCAAGCTCAAAGTCCTCACACCATGAGCGACGTGATTGTGAAAGTAGAGAAGACAAGATTTCCGATGATGAAGATATTGGGTTGTTTGTCAAAAGATACCGAAGGTATATAAGGAAAAATGGAGTCAAGCACCCCGACAAGAACCTACCCAAATTTAGAAGGTTGACAAACTTCTCAAAGGAAGATGAAAATAGGAAAGGTAAGCTTAGAAGTTCTTGCTACAATTGTGGGGAAGTCGGTCACTATAGACCCGAGTGTCCTATGATGAAGAAAGACAAAGAGAAAAGCCATCACAAGAAATCTAGTAATTCTAGAAGAGATTATGTTGCTTGGGAGAGTGCACGTGATTCCTCAAATGATGAAAGCACAAGTTCAAGTGTTGAATCGGCCCGGATTTTCCTCAATGGAAACAAAAAGAAAAAGAAAAAGAAAAATGTAAGTCTTTCTAAGCTTGAATCTATTAATGAACCATCTTATTCTCAATTAAAAAAAGCTTTTAAAAATATTCATAGAGAAGCCTTAAATGCTTTTAAAAAGTTAGCTTCACATGAAAGAAACTTTTTACAATTAGAAGCTAAAGTTTTAGAATCCTAAAAGAAAATGGAAGCTCTTAAGCAATCTATGATAGATGTTCAAAAGGACAAGAATGAGGATGTAAAATCTTCAATGTTTGGTTGCGAACATTGTCATAATTGGCAAGAAGAGGTAAATACTCTTCAAGTCAAATTGGACAAAGCCTTACAACCTAAGATTGCATTTGCTATTGATCCTTAAAAGGTTGAAAAATCTTTGAATCATTTAAATAAAAATCATAAATATGTGCATAAGGACTCAAATAGCAAAGGTACGTCTCATCACAGCTTATCTTGTCACTATTGTTGCAAGAAAGCTCATACTATTGAAAAATGAAAGTTTAGGAAACTTTTTGTTCCTAAAGGAGTTGTTCAATGGTTACCTAAATGCAACTTTAATTTCACTCACTCTCAAGGACCCAATGAAAATTGGGTACCTATTTCTCTTGTTTGATTCTACAGGTTGAATGTCTTGACTCTACGGATAAGATGTGGTGTCCTGATAGTGAATGATCAAGACATATGACAGGTGACATATCTCTATTCATTGACTTTGTGCCAAAGAAGAAGGGGTTCATCACTTATGGAGATAACAAAAAGGGAGCAATACTTGGAAAAGGTAGTGTAGGTAATCCCTTATCTACTACTATCTCCGATGTTATGTTAGTTGATGGTCTTAAACATAACCTCCTTAGAATTAGTCAAATTTGCGAGAAGGGTTTTAAAGTTACTTTTACAAATACTTGTTCCTTATTTGTACATAATGAGAAGAAGGATTGTATGTTTAAAGGCTTGAGGGTTAATAACACATATATGCTTAACTTAGATGACGTATCCTAGGTTGGAACTAAGTATCTAGTTACTATGAGTGAAAACTCTTGGTTATGGCATAAACGCTTAGCTCATATCAACTTTGACTTACTAAACAAAGTGACCTCAAAAGATTTAGTAATCGGTCTACCAAAAATGAAGTTTTCAAAAGACCATCTATGTGAAGCGTGTCAAATAGGGAAGCAAACGAGAATCTCATTTAAATCAAAAAACATTGTTTTAACTTCAAGACCTCTTGAGCTTTTTCATATGGACCTCTTTGGTCCCTCAAGGATCAAGAGAATAGGTGGTAACTATTATGGCTTTCTGATTGTAGATGATTACTCAAGATTTTGTTGGTCAGGTTTTGTATAGTAAAGATGAGACCTATCTGGCTTTTAGACAATTTGCAAGATTGTTCCAAAATAAGATGAACTTGAAAATTGTTTCCATCCTAAGTGATCATGTAGGAGAATTTTAAAACCTCCTCTTTGATAAGTATTGTGATAAACATGGAATTGAGCATAACTTCTCTGCTCTTAGAACTTAACAACAAAATGGTGTTGTGGAGCGCAAAAACTGTGTTTTAGAGGAGTTGGCTAGGACTATGCTTAATGAAGGTAATCTACCATAGTATTTTTGAGCCGATGCCATTAACATGGCTTGTTATGTCTTGAATAGAATTCTAATACGTCATATTTTAGACAAAATTCCCTATGAATTACTTAGGGGTAGAAAACCTAATGTTTCTCATCTACACGTTTTCGGATGTAAATGTTTTATTTTGAATAATGGAAAGGATAATCTTGGTAAGTTTGATGCAAAAGATGATGCGGGTATCTTCCTCGGATACTCCCAATCTAGTAAATCTTATGGAGTTTATAACAAAAGATTACTTATTGTTGAAGAGTCAGTACACGTTACCTTTGATGAGTCTTTTCCTAAAAATGTTGGGAAAGGTGTTTCTTTTCATGATGTAGGTGTATTTTCAGAAGATATTCTCAAGGAGCCCGATGATGGAATTGATCAGCTTAAAACGGTGGAAAATGAGAAAGAAAAGGATAATGGTGGTGAAGAGGAGAAGGTTGAAAGTCGAGCTGCAGGAGACAACCTTCCTTTGACTTAGAAAACATCCAAAGATCATCCTATCGACAACATACTTGGAGACATCACCAAAGGCGTGACAACATGCTCTAAGATAAGTAATTTTTGTAATCACTTTGCGTTTGTTTCACAAATTAAACCTAAAAATGCTAAAGATGCATTACTTGATGAGCATTGGCTTATAGCCATGCAAGATGAGCTAAATCAGTTTAAACAAAATGACGTTTGGGATTTTGTTCCTCTTCCAAAGAATCATTAAGTAATTGGCACAAGATGGGTTTTTAGAAACAAGCTTGACTAAAATGGAGTGATAACCCAGAATAAAGCCCGACTAGTGGCTCAAGGTTATAACCAAGTGGAGGGCATTAACTATGAGGAGACTTATGCTCCGGTTGCTCGCCTCAAGGCTATACGTCTTCTACTAGCTTATGCTTGCTCCAAGGATTTCAAGTTGTTTCAAATGAACGTGAAACGAGTGTTTCTTAATGGCTATATTAATGAGGAATTGTATGTAGCTCAACCTCCTGGTTTTGAAAATCACGAGTATCCAAATCATGTTTACAAACACAAACAAGCTTTGTATAGTCTCAAACAAGCACCTAGGGCTAGGTATGAGCACCTACATAAGTTTTAAACCGATCAAGGATACTATAGGGGAAAAGTAGATACTACACTTTTCATTAAGCACCAAGGAAAGCATACTTTTCTAGTTTAAGTTTATTTCGATGATATTATTTTTGGATCCACTATCATGCAACTTGTAGATGAGTTTTCTAAGCTTATGCAAGGTGAGTTTGAGATGAGCCTCATGGGGGAGTTGAATTACTTCCTTGGTTTTTAAATTAAACAACTTAATGAAGGTACATTTGAGTGTCAAACCAAATATTGCAACGACTTGCTAAAGAGATTTTGTATTGAAGATGAAAAATATATTGACACTCCTATGGCCATAAATGGAAACTTGAAGAGGAATGAAAATGGTAAGGATGTAGATGTCAAGAAATATAGAGATATGATTGGTTCTCTTCTATATCTTACCGCATCTAGGCCGAACATTATGTTTTGCGTGTGTATGTGCGCTCGTTATCAATCAGCTCCTAAGGAATCTCACTTAAAACCCATCAAATGCATTCTTAGGTATCTTCATGGCACTTCTAAGTATGGGATTTGGTATTCTAAGGGAAGAAATTGTAATTTGGTTAGTTATACCGATTCCTATTTTGCCGGTTGCAAATCGGATAGGAAGAGTACTAGTGGAACTTGCCACATGTTTTCAAATTCCTTAGTAAGTTGGCATAGCAAGAAACAAGTTTTTGTTGATTTGTCAACCGCCGAGGTTGAATACATAGCTGTTGGTAGTTGTTGTGCTTAAATTGTATGGCTTAAACAACAACTACTTGATTTTGATATAAAACTACAATGTATTCATATTATGTGCTACAACACTAGTGCTATTAATCTAACAAAAAATTCGGTGTTACATTCTCGTACTAAGCATATTGAGATTTATCACCACTTCCTGCATGACCATGTTGAAAAAGGAGACATCGTATTTGAGCATGTTGATAGTAAAAATCAACTTACGGGTATCTTTACAAAACCTCTTGCGACCAAACCACTTTTCAACATTCGAAGGGAATTAGGGATACTTGATATCTCAAATCTTGCCTAAATATAATTTGTTGCATGCACTTTATATACACTTGCTCTAACCTTTCTTGGAAGTTCAATCAAATAAGAGTGTATCCTTCATCAGTTCATAAGAGAGGTAATATTATTCCATTTTCCTTTTCCTTTAGTAAGTGAGGTTTTACTTGTGAATATTGCTTGTGTTCCAAATGATTGATATTCTTGATGCATGAAATAGTTCATAAATGTTCACTTCCAAAAATATCTATTGAAGTATGTCAATTATATGTTTATAGTGACTCCATGCTATTCTTTCTATATGCTTGAAATATGCTCGTAGTGCATTCGATTGTTATGTATTCTTGCATGAAATATGGTTTAACATGTTATAATGTTAGCAAAATACTTGTAGTGTGTCATTGTTATGATAACATATCTGTTTTTAGTTTGAGTGGTGATAAATTCATATATTGCCTTGCTAGAGCACATGTGTGTGCAACATTTTGGGGGCCCAAAGGCATATGTCACGTAATCATGTCGCTTTTGTAGAAACTCAAGAGTTCTTGGTTACATTGTATCCTTCATGTTTCTTGTTGTGTTATGTTATAAGTTGTGACAATCATGTTCTATTGTTGCTTTATATGCTTGTATTTATGTTAAGGCATTCTTTTTCAATATGAAAATAATTATATGTGAGTCCTATCGTATTGACGTTCTTATCTTTCAAACCGCCTCTGCATGTTATCCTATTTGTTTATGCGTGATTTACGATACTTCTCATGGATTACTTCGTTTCTTTTTGATATTGTCAAAAAGGGAGAAGCAAGATGAAGTTGGGATGCATATATTCAGGGGGGCCTTTCATTGAAAACACAAAATGCATCGTCTTAAGTTTTTCCATCATAAAAAAAGGGGTGTATGTGAGTGCAACTTCCGTTAGATGTATTTTTCATGATGTCAACACTAGGATATTTCAGCGTTAATGTATATTGGACGGTATCCTCCGACTCTCTATGTGCATCTTAGCATTAGGAAGCATGAAAGCATTTGGAAAAAACTTGGAAAAGGTCTCATGCATCTAAAATGCATGAAAAATAAAATTTGGAGAAAAAAATGCATCATAGGTCGACACATACGTCTACAGGTTTACCTATAGAAAATTTTTATCATCTATAGGTCGACACATCCATCCCATAGGTTGACACCCATGCTGCAGTATTGAAGCATGTGGCTTCTGTTCCATGTGTCGCCTCTTCAGATAGGCATCGCATGACATTCATAGGTCGACACATGACCTTATACAAGTTGACCTATGTGTTGAACAGGTCGACACATGACTTTCATAGGTTGACCTATGCGACAAAAATTTTCAAAATTTCGTAATTTTTTTTTCATGTTTTTGCATTCCTTTTGCTTCCAAGCATGCATGTGTCATACCCCAAATTTTGACCACTAAGATTTCTCATCATTATGTAAATCATTACCACAATATGGATGAACCATCATGCCTCATCAGTCTCCCCAAAGATGGGTGAGCATTCACCACAAACAATAATTAGGGTTTTCAAGCCCTCTCCGAGCTTTAGACAAAGGATCAATCAAGGAATGACATGATCTTTAACTTGTCTAACCTCTCAAACATCAACAAAGGATCAAGAGGACTCCCACATCAAAGATTAAGTACAAGGCTGCAACCTTCCAAGTGGATTAAGCCTCAAGATCGCCAGTGTCACCAGATTAGGGTTTTGGTCGACCAGGGCCTCCAGGTGGAAAATTTCTTCTGGGCATGAGCCAATACTTCAAAACATAACTTAAAATACCCCATGGGACCTCATGAACCCAATCATCAAGTCAATTTAGCCTCAGGGGATGCATTCATAAAAAATCAGGAATCAGGGTTTCTTGACCTAATTCACCCCTAAGTTGACTTTTGGGAAAAAACATGAGCCAAGACCTCAAGGCATGATTTGAGGGTCCCTAACACACTACATTTATCCATTTGAAACAATGGATTGATCTAAGAAGTTTGATTCACAAGTTTCAATTTCATCTGGACCACAATTAGGGTTTTGTGGAAAAAGTCAACCGTGCCTTTGACTTTTGACCAAGACATGCTCCCAAACCTTGGGACATGATTCAATACACCCTATATCACCTATTAAATCAATCCATCAAGTTTGATTTAGGTCAAGGACTTGATTTCATAGAGGATCACACAGTTTAGAGTTCATCTGATAAAAAGTCAATTGTGCACAAAAGTCAAAGTTTGACTTTTTGATTTTTTGATCAATTATGGTTCCCTAACCCTAAAATGATGTTAATGTGTGATTTTAATCAACATTCATCAAGAAAAATCAAAGAAAGTGGGATAACTTGTAAAAGGGGCAACCATAAAAAACTTAGAAATTTTCTAAGTTATGGAACAAAGTGGCTAGGGTACCAACTTCCAAGGATCATAACTTGTGATCCAAGCAACCATTTTTTATGATCCAAAGATGAATTTGTAGCTCTCATGACATACTTTAAAAGTGTCAACTACACCTCATTCCAATTCCTCAAGGATTTTAAGTTATGGAGTGATCAAAATGGCTGAAAACATGAAAAGTCACTTTTTCCAACACTTAGTGAAATTTTCACTTAGTCAGAATCTGCCTTGTTTTTTTCCCAAATGTAGGGGGACTTTTCACTTAGATCCAAAAAGTATCAAAACAAACTATGATCACATATGTGTTGTATCATATGAGAGCTTTCCAAAATGGCCAAGAACTCCATCAAATTCCATTTAAGCTAAGAGTTATGACAGTGGCAAAATGCCTTGATGCAACTGTCATAACAAGGCAGATTTGTGCATTTTGCTCGATTTGATCAAATTGTGCAAATGACAAACAAGTCTATCCATCTGAACACCTCAGGGGGAGACCAAGGAGGGAAAACACTGATCCATAAGCCTCCCAAGTCTTTGGAACTAAAAGTAGCATGCCAAACCTAAAAATGCCTAAAGAGGGGACAAGACTCCAATTTTATTTTGGAGCATTCAATGGATACACCAAGGTGGCATGAACCTAGCCATTTCTAACTGAATGAGTCAAGGATAAGCTCTGAACCAAAGACACATAGGCCTGTGCTCTAACCTCGCTAGAGGAGACTTAAGATTCCAAAATGCTACAATTGGCCAAACCTCTGCTGCAGTTGCCATTCCATATTCCTTGCAAAACAAACTTGCTCTACTATAAATAGAGCTCATTTGTGCTCAATTTAAGTACACCAAAGCCATCAAACTGATGCTTTCCTCAAAATCTCCTTCTCACTTCCAAAATTGCCTTCTAAAGCAAGTCACTATCGGATTTTGAGTTTGAGAGCAATTCCAACCAAAACAATCACACACACGCCTCATAAACATCATACCTGAGCTGATCAAACACTTAAACACCAACTGTAACACTGATTTCTCAGAATCACCAGCCAATTGCTCAAGGTTTTAACCAAGTTGTAGTTGAGATGCCATGAAGTGATCCAGCCATTTCCAATCAAGTCCAAGCATTCAAACACACTCCATATGGTGTAGGGAAGCTGTTCAGATCATCACAACCCATATTTCCTCGCACAATACTTTTGCCAAATGTTCATAATCATGCATAGAATGTTTCCCCTCAATTAATTGCTTTGTTTGAATCGTGTATCAAAATTCTCAGCCTTCATGCAAATTTTAGGGTTCTTGAGGTTTTGTCTTGATTTCTTATTCCATGCTTAAAATAAATGAAATTAAAGACCATAGACATGATCGTGATTTGAAAACGAGCAGATTGATATGTGGATTGTGTGATTTCATCAAGTATTTAGTGAGATTGATGAGAAAATACAAATCTGGGCAAAACTAAGAACACACGCGTGTTATTGGTTGTTCTTGGCGCCATTTTTGAATATTTGAATATTTGAATTTTGTGATTTTATTTAATTGATTCAAAAATTAATTTCTCTATGAATTTTAATGATTTTGAGTTGATTCTTTTTTTAATAATTCACAAAAATGTTAAAATATTTTATTTTGCCAAAAAATCCCAAAAATGTTATATATTTCATATATTTGATATTTTTTTGCAAAGAATTAATGTTTTATTTGTTTTTAACATTTGAAATATTTTTTCCTTCTTGGTTTCCCAAATGTAATTGGTTTCCAATCATTTAGTGGATATAAACATGATTTTTGAAACATTGATCCTAGATCACCACTCATTTTTCACATGTTTTCAATACTTTTTATTAATTTTTAAACAAAATTAATTCCTTTTTAAACAAAATTAAGGTTTTGATTAATTCAATCCTCATCAATCACTTAAAAACTCTTTGGGCCTCTTGGTAGAGTGTAAGTCTCATCCTTTTGTAAATAAACCTTTTTGGGCCTCACACATTGTATAAGTCCCTCTGTATATTTTCAAAAGTACGGCGCAGTCGTCGCCTTTGTAACGAAATCAATTGGGCTTCTCCTTGAGCTATAAGACCCATATTTACTCATTTTCCAACTCTTTGGGCCTCTTGGTAGAGTGTAAGTCCCATCCTTTTGTAAATAAAAACTTTGGGCCTCAGTGTATTGTATAAGTCCCGATACCGTCAAAAGGTTTGGCACGATCGTCGTCTTTTTTACAAAAACCCTTGGGCCTCTCCTTGAGTTGTAAGCCCCACCACTTGTACAAAAATAACTCTTTGGGCCTCTAATAGAGTGTAAGACCCAACCCCTTTGTAAATAAAACAATTTTTGGGCCTCACATATTGTATAAGTCCCTCTGTACGATTTTTAAAACAACGGTGCAATCATCGTTAAAACTTGGGCCTCTCCTTGAGCTGCAAGCCCCAACAATCTTTTCAAAGCACTTTCTCCTTTGATTTTGAATACAATATTGTTATCAAAACTTTATTTGTTGAACAACTGACAAAACAACATGGAAGCTCTACAACGGGTAAGTGTTTATCCGCTTTCATTTATCGCTTCCATATGTATATAACTGTATTGTGGGGCTATTTCACTGTAAGTCTTCTTTCACATCCTTTTATATACTTGTCAAATATCAACTGTGTAATACTAGTATAATTATTTAGAGTTTTCCCCGGCAACTACGTCTAGAACTAGGTAAAGCCCTGTTGATCACTCTTAAATACAAACAAAACTAGATCCCCCGTAGAATTCTAGATACAGTTTTCCCTTCTCTTGGGGTTAAACAATATGGAACAAAGAGAAAGGCAGTATTCTCGGTGAACCTTTTCTCAGACTGTCACCCTTAGAAATCATCAAAGAAACTCTACTCCGCAGAGTTGATCTATTCTCCGTGAATAGCATCTCTTGAGTTTCTTCCAAATTCTCAAACTTTCCTGGAATGATCTCTTCTCTGTGAATTACATTTCTTGAACTTCTCTTGGTTTGGGGATCCACAGGCTTCCTAAAAGCATCCTCGCCTCCTCTTGGGCGTTGTACAAGGACCCTTCGACTTCCTAGAAGTTCTCATGCCTTCTCTTGGGCTTAATACAAGGACCCTAACGACCTCTTAAAGGTATAAGACATAACTTAGTCATCCTTTGCTATAGCAGTCTTTCCAGTGTCAAACCTCCGGCCACTTTAGGGTTGATCTTCATCCCTTAAAAGCCCTTGCCCTCCTTTGGGCACCCTACAAAAGATAAAACTCTTCAATACCAGTAGACTTGGACAGTCTAAATCCATTGAGTCTCAAAGACATTCTCAAGTTCCTTTCGAACATAGGAAAAAATAGCAATCATTCTGGATTAATCTCCAGCAGAAACACGACCTCTCTCATGAGGGCTCTCCCACTTGGACCTGTCTCGGGATCTCAATAAAACCCCGGAAGAAGTTAGCCTCCTCTTAGGCTTTGTATAATGATCCTTTCCTCAGGAAAGTCAGCCTCCTCTTGGGCTTTGTACAATGATTCTCCCCAATGGAGCTAACCTTTTTAGACTCTCTTGTTGAGTATAAAAGACTCTCTTGTTGAGTCAATCTCCTTTTAGCCTCCATCTCGGGCTTCGTACGTGACACTATATCACTCTCTTATTGAGTATAAAAGACTCTCTTGTTGAGTCAATCTTCTTTTTAGCCTCTATCTCGGGCTTCGTACGAGACATTAAATCACTCTCTTGTTGAGTATAAAAGACTCTCTTGTTGAGTCAAACCTTTTTAGCCTCCGTCTTGGGCTTCGTACAAGACACATATAAAAGAACTCTCTTGTTGAGTCAGTCACTCGTTAGCACTCTCTTGTTGAGTCAACCCTTATAGCCTCTATCTCGGGCTTCGTACGAGACAAATAAAAGACACCCTCTTGTTGGGTCAATCGACTCTTCTTAGGCTTTGTATAGAGAAATCTCGGTTGAGGTAATCAACCTTTTAGCATCAAACTTGTGCTTTGATCAAAAGACACAAGTATCAACAGTTCCTCTTTAGAGATGACAAGTTCTCTCTCAGTCAAACCTTTTAGCTTCAATCTTGGGATTTGAACAAGACACAAAAAACCCTTCAGCTTCATATCTTGGGCTTTGAACAAGATACAAATACTCCTTTTAGCCTCTGTCTTGGGCTTCGAACGAGACACCAAAACATCTTTTTCCCCCTAGAATAGGAGGGAACTACGATCACTCTGATTTCCCTGTTTTGTTAAACGGGAATACGTAGGCATATGATTGTAAAATCTTAGCGAGCATACTAATCAAAAACTCAAAATCCAGTACCTCCGTCAATCAACCCAAAAGCATCAAATCTAAACACATTACCAAAAACCTCACAAATAGTCCAGACATTGTGTTCTTAGGCAAAATAACCTAAAAGAGACCCCCTTTTTTATAGCATCTGTAAACCAACAGTTTTGACTGTTTAACCTCAGTATGCAAGCAGGGTTAATTGGAGACATCTATTTCCCTTCCTTAATCAGCTTCATAGGATAAAAATGAATCGAACTATAGTACCAAGGCGATAATGATTTGAAACCACAAAAATCGCGCTACAACATGCATATAAATACTTCATTCATGCATCTTTGTCTAGAAAGGTTTCTAGTGAGTAAAACCTAAACAAAATCAAGATTCAAAACATTCTCATCATCTTCAACCTCTCTTCTATGCACACACACAATCAAACTACACATAATCATTTTTTGATTGGGTTCCATCTAGATTAAGGTTGATAACATCCAATTAGGTTGATTGTACCATTTACATTGGATTGAGAACTTTGAGGATTTCAAATCAGAAAACCAAGCTGGGGTTTTACTTCAAGATCTTTAGGGTTTGAAGGTTTTGGACAATATTACACAATTCAGATCCGAGCGAGTGAAAGCCTTATGACAAGGGGTGCCTTGCAAGGAAGTAACGTGAGACGATGGATCATATTGGTAAATCTTGGGTTTCAATAAGTGTGCTCTTAGAATTACTTCGAATAAGTGAAAACTTCGAAGAACAAGGGGTTTCATTCAAAGAAGTAACATGAGACAATGAATTGAAGCGAAATTGCTGGTTACTCTCTGTCTCTCTCCCTCTCTATCTCAATCTCTTTTAATTTGTGTTTGCAAATTATCGAATTCATTGTTCGTTCAATCAATTCGGTTGGAAACTATCTTGATCACTTTTTGAAATATATGTTGTTGAGTTAATCACAATCCATTTTATTGTGATTGGATTTTAAGATCAACAAAACCAAACAAATTTCCAAACGATATCGATTGCACATAAGGTGTTCGATAAATTGCCTTATTGTGTTTTTGTATGTTTTGATAATTGGGAATAAGCTTTGAGTATATCTTAGCATTCAATTGGATGTGATTAATGGTGTTGAACAATTTGTGTTCATTATCATACGCTTGTTTCCTTTTATGCATATTCGAGCTTTTCGATAGAGGTTCGATTAGATGATCCAATTCGGGTTGTTTCCGCTGTGCCATAAAAATTTTCAAATTAGTTTTTTCCAAAAGTTTTTAACTCTTGATCTCTTCACCCCTCTAGTTCGAAGCCTATCATCTAACATTTTTTCCCTTAATCACCTTGCTCACAAAATAAATAGGTTGCTTTGCCTTATTTATTTCTTGGACAATCACTGAAAGGCCTTTAAGTTTGAGAACGCCATATCGCATTCACCCATCTATTCAAACATTTCCTTTTTTTCTTCTTGAGTAGCAAAGAAAAGTAAAGCCTTATCACTTGCACAAGAAAGGAAACGGGATAGCACAACTAAGCACCATGTTAGTTCTTGAACCTCTTTAACATTGGAAGGGCTCCTCGTGTCAATGATGACCTAACAATTGTATGGGTTTTCATCTATACCTTTCTTGATTAACATAAAATTAAGAAAATTTCCCGCTTACATGTCAAATAAGAACTTGGCAGGATTCAAGCACATGTTGTAGTACTTGACTTTTCTGAAGATATCTTCTAAGTCTGGTGTATGGCTCCCCCTCGTATGGTCTTTACTATCATGTCATAAATATATAATTCAAGGTTGTGCTCTATCTGTTTTGAGAACACTATGTCAATATGTCATTTTAGTTTGCATCTGTTGAGGAAATCGACAAGCTCCTCCTCAACAGTGGGGTAGGCCACCTTGACCTTCTCAGCTTATATAGTTCGACTTAGAGACCTTCATCTCCACGCCGGAGATCCCAGTAGCCCTGACTATTAAGTACTCAAGTGACCTAGCATAGTTCGCATCCTCGATTTGCAGAGGGTCAAAATCCACCCATATTGGGGCTTTGGCCTTATCAACAAACTTTAGCCTTCCCTCATTCAGCGCTCCTTTCACCAAATCCCTGAAAAGGACACATGAGAAGTTTTATGTCCCAAAAAGTTGTGAAACTTACAAAACCCTTTTTTCTTACTTTGCTCAAAATATGGCGTTTTTAGTCCCATAGGGAACATGATTTGGCCATCAACAACTAAAAAGTAAAAAATCTTGTCGCACTTAGTTATGTCGAAGGTGTACGTTTTGGCGACAAACTTGCCATTTTTTGGTTCGACCAGATTCTTTTTGTCGGATGGTTTCAATAGTTTACAAATGTAGGGAGGTACTGAATTAAGTTCAGTCTCATTTACGTCATTCTTTTCGACCTCCTTGTATCCTATATCATAATCTTGGTCTCTATCATCCGTCTTTATATAGGAAACCTTCTCTTTTTTGTGGAATTTTCTCGTCCTGGCCTTCTCAGCTTTTAGGCATTCGACATATCGAATTCTGTTAGCCAACTGAGCCATATCCCTCAGATATTGGGCATCCAGTTTGTTTCTAATATAATAAATCAAACTCCCAGGCACCATTTTGACCAGTTCATATTCAAGAACTTGGGTAAAGCACCTCACCTTTAATAACCTGAACCTATTTAGGTCATCATCAATTGACTCAGGGGCTTTACGCCTTGTGCTAGCCAATTTCTTGAGACTAAATTTTGACTATCCCATTAAAACTGTTCATGGAACACTCTCTCTAACTTATTTTAATTATGTATGGAATTTGGAGGGAGTGTCGTGAACCATGTGAAAGAATTTTTTGTTAGAAAATTTGGGAAAAATCTCATTTTTAAAATCTCATTATTTGCTATATCGCCTGCTTTAGTTTGGTATCGAGTGATACGTTTGACAGTCGACTCACTTGTGTCTCCTGCAAACTTGGTGAATTTAGGGACTTTCCGTTTCTGAGAAGTTCTGTTGGAACAAGATTTGTTCACACCCTTAAAAGGTTTTGATGCTAACAAAGTATTTAAAGAACAATAGGGTTTGTTAATGGTTGTTCAAGTGTGTAGGATCTAAGAACATTAACCTTGATATAAATCAAGTTAATCACTCAGAAAAACCATTAAAGAGAAGCAAAGTTGTTATGAATATGAAGGATCAGAACCAAGCTTTCAGAATCTAAAGAGTCAACTTAAGTCTTTCAGATGCTGAACCTAAGCTTACTTGAAATACAAAGATCAACAAAGCTCTGAAGACTGGAATCACTTAAAGCAAGCAGACTCTGATATAAGGAATGTCTCTACATCTTCTGAACAAGCCTCACCAGCAGTTATGAAGATTCTTCTTCAAAGGGACTCTGTATACATCAAGTCACCTCCTCTGAAAGTGTTCATCCAAACTAGTTCTGATCAAGACTTTAATACAAACAAGCTCAGAACCTGTGATCTCATGACTCTGAAGTCTCATTCTAAACAGGTTCTGAAGACATACTTTAGCTTCTGATCATGCTTTAACTAATTCTATAAAAAGCCTATGATTCAAAAATCTAAGTATAAAGATAACTTTGACTCTGAACAAGCTTCAACAAATGTATTTAAGAAGCTTACAGTCAGAAGTTATCCAGAAAAGATCACGTGACAAAAGCACACTACTTTATGTCTAATCAACATAAAGTAATGTGGTTAGGATCTTATCTCTCCAACTGTTCTGAACTCTGCCATGATCCTCTCAACGTCTTTATGCTAGCTGATTTTTTAGCTAACTTGGTTGTACTCTAGCTAAAGACCTTCAACGGCTACTTGTACCTTGGGTAGTATCAATCTTCAACGGATCTATTCCCAGCATTTATTTAAAGAAGAAGATTAAAAACATTCTAAGTGATATTAGAGAGAGAATGAGTGAGAGTTTAAGAATATGTGAGTGTGTTCACAAGGATGTGATACCAGTTCACATAAATGGGTTGAGAGAAACTGTGTTGCATAAAAGACACAGTTGAGAGAAACACACTCAAAAAGAAAATATAACCAGAAGGGTTAAGTGTGTAAGAGCATAGTGAACTATATTCACACATGTTCTGATGAAAGAATATGTGAATATGATCTAGAAGATCAACAGAACAGAAAGGCACATCAAGAAGAAAATCTATGTAGGAGAGAAGAAGAATGAAAACTTCATTCTTCTACACTCAGGAGCAAACCCTATGTATTCTACTCAAGAGTGTAAACCTTTGTGTATCTGCTTAACTAAGAAGCACATAATAAACACAAGGTGGATACCAGATTCTTTTGTTAAGAGAATTTGAAGACTCTAGCCTCTATGCTTAGAGTAAGTATCTTTATATATGATTGAGCAACTAAAGTCTCATGCTTGAGCGCAGAGCAGGAAGTCTCGACCAGTGTGATTGAGCAGGAAGTCTTAAACCAACTGTTTAAGCAGGAAGTCTCATGCGGCAGAGTAAGGAAGTCTCGATTTGGTGTGATTGAGCAGGAAGTCTTGAACAAGTTTTTTAGGCAAGGAAGTCTCGTGCTTGCGGGCTTGAGCAAGAAGTCTCATTCTAATTTGATTATTGTTGATGCAGTAAAGCGGCAAGCAAAAGTAAGTTTGGAAGTATTTCGGGTTTTATTGTATCCACATGGATCGATGCGAGGGATCAAATGCTGTTCAACGGTTTCTACTTTTCTAAGCTCGTTATGACAAAGTTTGGTTAAAAGATTCAAGGTACAATAGATAAATATAAAGACAGAAAATATAAAATAAAAACTTAAAATAAACAGAGCCTTGTTGGGATTGGAATTTCATCAATCGATAACACATGCATTCTTCTGACCAGTTAAACACAAATCATTCGTCTAACATCCTCACGTATCACCCACAACCAAGATTATGTCTAACGCAACTTCGAGAGAACAACTGTATTGCCTCATTGGTGATATCTCACGCAACTCAACAACACAGAGCATTAAGAACTGATACTCCCGCAAATGCTAAGCCTAAATATATGTCTAGAGTTTAGAACCTAACATATAATCATCCTAGATCCAGATCCTAAGAGTATATGTCTATAGCGGTTCAAATCAAAGATAAACAGGTAAACAAAGATGACACCCATATCAGATAAATGACTGCTTCATATTAAATGCCATGATCAGAATACATACATACGCTTAACCCTTTTTTTCACATGTATTCAACTAATTTCCAAATGTATGTGAAAATAGTTCTTCATCTCTATTATTATGCTTCCTCACAATACCATATTGATCATACTTATGCTACTAATCAACACAATAAAATAAAAGATACAAGTGAATATCAACTTATAAGACTATGTCAAAAGTTTGCTCATTGATAGATGAACATCTAAGATCTAAGATTTGAAAAGAGTTTTGTCCAGACCCACAAATAAGAAATCAAAGACAACACCAATATTGAATCAAAACTAGTTCACAATACATAGATTAGATGAAATACATAAGGTACCGATCGATTACATCTAACCCTAACAAGAGATCGAAGCTACTTTCTCGAAGATCAAGCTTCGATTTGCTTTGATTTTGGCTTCTCGCTCTTAGGGTTTCTGTTTCTCTCTCTAAAATATGTTTGGAATGAAGAGAGATAAAGTTGGATTCTGAAAATTACAAATTGTACCAAAAATATCTAGCAAGTTCCCTTATATACAAGTTACAAAAAGTGCCTATAAGTGGCACCGCGCTAAGCGCCATCAGAGCGCGCTTAGCCCGATCAGTTCAAAGGTGAAAAATTCCTATAAAGCATGCTAAGCGCGGTCATGGACCCTTAGCTACTGCCTTCATCTCAAAAGCTCGCTGAAATCGCGCTAAAAAATGAGCTAAGCGCGAGTTGCCATCAAAATGCCGAAAAACTGATCTTCCAAACCTTCTTCCAACATCCAAAGGCTCCTAGCATCACATCAAGCAAGAAAACTGATTCTTCTTCATTTCTTTGGCTTCCTTGTTCACTCCTTTATGTCTTAATCATTGATGTTTTATGCCTAAATCCTGCACAATAACACACAAATCAAGGAATCCAAAGGTGTTTGCAATATGTTGAAGAATCACACAAGAACATGGAATAAATCCATCAAAACATGAGAAATGAGTTGAAAAATGCCAAGAAAGATAGTTCAAAATAAGTCATATTTCGCACTTAACAACTCTTCCCAACTAGATTTTTGCTTGTCCTCAAGCAAAGTATGCCCCTCATGAAAACAAGAGGATTTGATCAAGCATTTAATTCAACCAAGAAAAGATTAACAGTTCAAATTCAAACAAGAGAAATTTGCTCAAACAAGAGGATATGCTCAAACATGAGAATGCGCACAAGCAATGTTCACCACTTAATAAAATTGAACAATGATAAAGAATTTAGTTCTTAAACAAATATAATGCAATTTTTCAAATAACAACTAAATTCTCATGCTTGAATCACTCTAACACTCTTCTTCATAATAAGGATGAAGAAATTAACGCGTTTGCAACCGCGGTGCAATTTCACTCGCCTGACAAACAATGTAAATAACAATCCAATTCATACATTCATCTAATCAATCAAAAATAAAATCATGGAAGCAAAAAGATCACAAAGGGCTTTAAAGGTTGTAGCTTGGTCAGGTGCACGACAAAGGGACATTTCTAAGGCCATGAATTCAAAGTTTCCAATGCAAAAGAAACATTCACTAGACAAGGTTATGTATACACTACAACTTCAACCAACACTTTCTTTTCTCAATTGTTCTCCCTTCCAAACTTCCTTTATGCACATTATTCATTCTCTATTTTTTTTTCCATTCAAACAAGAAAGTTTTTTCTTTTTCTTTTTCATATTCATGCTCACAATTTTTCAATGCTTGCTTGAAATTTTTCAAAATTTTTGAGTAACCTACCACTTTTCTTTTCATTCTCCCCAACTTATATTCAACCAAACCTCAAGTGAATACTCCTTACATTTTATGGCTAGGAAATCAATTTAAAATAATGCTCAAAGGTTCAAGAATTTTTTTAGAATCTCACAAAATTCAATGATGAAATAAACTTTCAAATTATGTACATAAACCAATTTCATCACTAAAATGAGATCTAAACTGTTTAGGCTCAAAGGCGGTTAACAAATTCTCACTACTCCCGAGTAAGTTACTTTTGGAAATGGTTGTGCTCAATATAAACAAGTGCCTTAATCATTTCTAATGCTTCCACAATGTCACAATAATCAAAAGATTAAGCATGAATCAAATGAATTAAACAAAGTTATCAGTCATCCTAGCATATAGTAAACAATTGAGGTTTCTCACAATTTGCGGCTTTTGGACCTAAGTGAAGCAAGCATTCAAACAAAGTTGAAAAAGGAAACAAAAATACACATTTGCACAAAGCACAAAATTCTTAAATCATTCTAACATTCTATAAAGCGGTACAATTTACCTTGCTTGCATTCACGTGTTCAATCCTGCCATAATTGCAATTGGCATACCATAAGGGAAATCCCTCGACTCTAGTGGCATTGTGAAACTTGGAAAATAGGAAGGCCTAGGGTCCACTAAAGGAAAGTATGTGGGCCTAGGATTGATTGGAATACTTGTTGCCACGGGTAATGAAATCACTACTCCCGGCATCGACGTTGCACTCGTCACTAGGTTAAGGATAAGTTCATTAGTCCATATGAGGTTTGTATTTTCTATCATTCCAATGGTCGAGGTGACTGGTTGTTCAGTATCTGGAGTGTTGTTTTAGGGAAGTGATGTATTCTTAGGACGAACCATTTTGACTAAAGTTTTACCAATCCTCAAGCGCATATAAATCCAAATGTAGAAAATGTTATTCAATTGCAAGAAAAATCACAACAGGACAAACAAAAAAGCAATCATTTTCCTAAAGAGATAACTCAAATGTTTGCACAAACATGTCCCACCAGATGTGCCAATTTGTTCACCAATGTTTCTGGTAAACAATCACTTAGTTTTAAATTTATTGCCTGAAGGACCAAACTAGTAAATCTCGAGGCAAGTTTGTGCTAAGTTTCTGAGAAAAGGAAATGTGCATTTAATATTGTCGGGTTGCTTGTAATGAATGCTGAATGTCTTAATAAAGTAATCAAGTTTTGAAAGTAAATGAACTAACTGATTTCGACTGGGTCGAAACTAGTTACTTAGATAGTAAATAAAACAAGTAAAAACCAGTTAAATGGAAAAGAAAATCATTTGCATAAATGTAAAAGTGGTAGACAAGTACATTTCTTTAGAAAAACTCATTTATCTCTTGTGTGTGGGTACTTTAAGTAAATAGTGAAGTTTACAATGATTTTTTCCACCCCGAATTCTAACACTAGAACTCCTATTTATAAGGCTATGGGACTAACGATCTTCCAACGTTCAAATGCCTTTTTGTCCAGTACATCATCTCTGCATGTTTGACTAGCATTCTGTTTTCCTCCACGTGTCCTTGGCATTTTGGATAAGACAAAAAAATAATTATTTTAGTTTGAAATTTGAATCTGCTTCTATGAACTCCTTCAACTTGTCAAACTTGACAAATGACCAATCCCTTGAAAATTCCACTAAGTCCTAGACCAGAATCTTTAGTGTCGAATACTGCGGTTCTTTCTTCCAAATATCTTTGGTCGAAAGGCATTTTAACCTTGCCTTGTGTTTGTAGAAATTCTAGTTGGTTTCTCTATTGAATTACCTCTTTTGAAATTTCTTGGCTAACAGTTATACTACTACGTAAAAGCCATTTCACAATGGTTAGTAAAGAGATACCACTATGCCTGACCAACCGTTGTGAGGTAAGGGGTGGTTGTATGTATGATGCTTTCTATCATGTTCGTACGACCATGATTATAAGCTATGTAGCACACTTCATATCACAACGGTTACTTCAAACGACCGTTGTGATATTCTTTAATGTATAATATTTAACAACGGTTGTTCTAAACAACCGTTGCGATATATACACAAAATTTATTATAAATTATATGGAATGCTTATTTCTCCAATGCTCAATAAACATATAACCTTTCAATATAATCCAGAACATTATAATATAAAAATTAAGTTATATTAGAAGAACAAGTTACACGTTCAATAATAGACTAGAATTCTTCTGCCTGTTATCTACATTTCGCTCTTTAACCGTTAGAACTTAGTTTAATGCTCATAGTTCTTCAATCTCCCATTCCTTCACCTCTAGTTAATTTTGCAAAATATTATTTACTTTGCAAACAAAATTAGAGGTGGATAAAGGGGTGGTTGAAAAACTAGAAGAATTAAACCAAGTTCTAACGGTTAAACAACGAAATATGAATAACGAGCTGAAGAATTCTTGTCTAGAATTGAACGTGTAACTTATTTTCTTATATAACATAATCTATCATATTAGAATTTTCTAATGCCATCTGAAAAGTAATTTATTTGGTAAGGGGTTGGAAAAACACCCAAATCACATAAGATATAATAAACTCATCTTTTAAACAAACATTAGCAACAATATTCATCAACAACATTCGCTAACAACAAACCTTAAACAACATACAAGATACAAATCTTATTAGAAACAAAAAAAAAATCATCAACACATAGCATAAACTATATATAACATTTAACTTTTATTAATAACAAAAATAACATATCAACTCATAAAATGTTACAGAAATGTACATGTACCATAATGACATTCACATTGAAAGGAGGATGAAACTGAAGTGAGATCTACAAACTTGTGTTAATTTTGAATGGATGTCATTCTGGGTCTTTCACATAGGTTTGCAGTACTCACTTTAACTTCATTTTTATTAATTTTTTTCATTCACCATCCCTACCTATAAGTAAAAAAAAAAAAGTAGAAAGTTCAAATATTATGAAACAAGATATTGAAACCTAAACAATAATACATAAATAGATTTTGAAACATAAACTATTGTGAAGAAGAACCTGTAAGGTAGCCATTTGCTAAGATTTGATGCAACAAAGGTAACCCTTCGAAGAAGACGAGTTCCCTGCATAAGTTTGGGGTTTACATATGAGAGAAACGAGTGACAGAGATGTTAAGGTTTTGTTTTGAGAGAGACGAGTGAAAGAGATGCTAGAGTTTTGTTTTGAGAGAGACGACTGTTATGTACTGCAGCGAGAGATAATTCGTTTATATATAAATATGTAACACTTTTCACCACAGTTGATAATACATGATTGCACCTTATACTATGGTTGATTATAAGAACCGTGATGATATACAAGGTCAAACTCATTATGTCACGATAAATGAAAAATTGTTGGTGCTGGGATTCGAACCCTTTCACTTAAAGTACTTTTAAGAAAAATAAATGTAACAATTCTTGTGATGTTGATGAAGTCTAGCAGTTATAAAATATACTACCTCCGTCCCTAAATATAAGACCCCGTTGAGAAAATCACGGGAATTAAGAAAGTTGGTTAGAGTATTAAATTTATTGACTATTTTGTATAATTTTACAAGTTTATCCTTAGGAGAGAGAAATAGTTAATGTGTATGTAATTGTATTTATTACAGAGTGCAAAAAAAGATGTAATATAATTAGGGGTATGTGTGGAAAAAAATAATTAATGCACTTTGAAAGTTGAAGAGAGTCTTATAAAAAGGGACAGAAAAAAAACTCAACAGGGTCTTATAATTAGGGACAGAGGTAGTATATCTTTTGAAAAGTATATCGATGCACCAATTTCGATAAGGTTAAATACACTTTACTCCCTGTAATGTGAGCGAGTTTCGGTTTACCCCCTGTAAAATATTTTATTTATGCCCCTTGTAATGTTTAGATACTGTTTTTTACCCATTTGGTGACGTGACAATTATGGAGTATTCCTATTTACTGACTTGACAGTTCACATGACATTTTTATTTATTTATTAAAATCCACAAGGTCTTTTTTTTTTTAATTATATATATATATATATATATTTTTAAATTTGTTTTTAAATTTGGGTTAATAGTCATTTTGCCCCCTGCCATATAGGTGCTTTACGAAAAACTCCCTGTAAAAAAAAAACTTGCAAAAATTCCCCTAACATTTGAAGATTCTCTCAAATTTGACCTTCAACACATCCAGTCACCAAAAAACGCTGATGTGACAGTTTTTTTTTAATTTTTTTTTCTTATGTGAATGACGAGGTGACATTTAATATTTATTTTAAATTATTTTTATTGCCACGTTGCCATTTTGTTTTTTATTTATTTTTGGTTTATTTATACAAATAACTACTCAAAAATTTTGTTAAAGGTGGGTGTTTAACCCACAACCTTTGCAATGCAAGTACAAAACTTCTCCACTAGGCTATCTCTCATGTGATGTTATTATTTCGCAGTTAAATGTATATATCATATTATTAGCTAAACATATAGTAATTGCTACAATTTAATTTGATAATTAACTATTAATAATTTAATATAATTTTTTTCTAACATAATTATTTGCTACAGTAAATATTTAATTTAGTATTTATTTTTAATAAGTTTTAATTAGTTTAATTTAGTATTTATTTATAATAATTTTTATTTAGTTTAGTTTTGTTAATGCTACAGTATATTTAATTTTTAATTTTAATTTTAAATTAGTTTTAGTTTTATTTTTGTTTATTTAGTTTAGTAATTTTTGTAATTATTAACTTTTCAAAATAGTTTATTAAAACAAGTTTTATTTTGTTTATTAATTTTATATTAATATTAGTTTACTAATTTTATATTATTCTATAAATGTTATTAATAGTTCCAGTTTATTAATTTATATTAATAATTTTTAATTTAGTTTAATTTAATTTATATTAAAATGTAAATATTATTGTAATTTAATTTATTAATTTAATTTATTAATAATTTATTAATAACATAATAATTTAAAACGTATATATTAAAACATAATAATTTAATTTATTAATAATGTTAATAATTTAATTTATTAATTTATATTAATTATTTACAGTAAATATTATTTAAATAGTTATAATAAATTATTAAAGCTATAGTAATAACAACGTTAATAATTTAATTTAGTAATAATGTTAATAATTTAATTTATTAATTAGAACGTTTAAATGTTTAATTTAAATGTTATTATGTTTAATTTAAATGTTATTATATTTAAAATCTACTGTATTTAAATGCTACGTTCAAATTAGTTATACTAAATTATATACTAAATAAAAGTTCTTAAATACTAAATATTAAATAAAAGAGAAATAAATAATACATACTAAATATATACATTTGAAAAGCATTACATATCATAAAACATAAGTGGCCTATTGTAAAGCCATTTGCATGTGGAGATAAGGTTATGGGTTCAACACCCACCTCAAACAAATTTTTTGAATGTTTATTTGTTTAATAACATAAACCAAAAATTAATAAAAAAGAAAATGACAACGTGACAATATAAATAATTCAAAAATAAATATAAAATGTCATCTCTCGTCATTCACATAAGAAAAAAAACTGTCACATCAACGTTTTTTGGTGACTAGATGTGTTGAAGGTCAAAATTGAGAGAATCTTCAAATGTTAGGAGAATTCTTGCAAGTTTTTTTTACAGAAGATTTTTCGAAAAGCGCCTATATGACAGGGGGCAAAATGGTTATTAATCCTTTAAATTTTTAATTTTTTTGTTTATTTTAATCCATAAGACCATGTTGGTATTTTTATTAATATTTTATTGTTTGAGTGTTCAATGCTATAATCCACAACTTCTAAAAATTGGTTCCAATGGGGTTTGAACCTAGACCTTTGCTATGCAAAAGGACGTCCCAATAAACCATTTGCGTGTGATGTTAGTATAATAGTTTGCAATGAATAATAATATTGTTTCTTTTAATTATGTCATTCATTTAAATACATAATCTATAATCTATAACATATATAAAGGCAAAACATGGTGTTTTGGTGTAGCCTATTTTTCTACCAATTTTACCCTTATTTAATATATAACTTACTCAATAACTTCCATTAACTTCCTATCTAACTTCCTACTTTTAACTTCCTACTATTAACTTCTTACTTAACTTCTATTTAAAATTAATATTAGATAAAAAATATCATTTAAATTTTTACGTGTGTGCATTAGAAAAGCGGACAGACGGGCACGCGAGTGCCCGTCTGGACGCTAGTAGTGTTTAAAAATAAAACTTATTTATTATGCCGTGTAAAATGGTCTTTGATAGAATGAATGATTAGTACTATGGTTGAATGGATATAGTAGAATAAATTTGTTGTAAAATAATTAATATTCTATTTCGATTCATGGCAACCGCCTTAGCGAAAAGAATCACGACCACGAGAATTCTATGATCATTTTCTTTGATGGAATTTTAAATAGAGAAATTATAAGATCCATTGTTCTGATAAAATTCTAAGATCATATTTTAGTTCGATCCATGAAGACTGCCTAAACGAAAAAAATTACGACCACGAAAAATCTAATATTTTTAAGTTAAACATAATATTATTATAAATTTTTTTAAACATTATTTATTTAAATAAATGACATAATTAAAACAAACAATACTATTATTTATCATAGACTATTATACCAACAGTTCACACAATTAGTCGTTGGGACGCTCATCAAGTATTCTATAAAAGGAAATATTTCAAGCATCAAAATAATTGATAAAAAGGCCAAATGACTAATAAAAGCATGCCACATAACAGAGGATCTTATATGTGATAGATATTCCGACAACAATAACAAAATAAGTGGTGTTGGCGCACTTTAATAGTTGCTGCTTATCTGTAATCCATTAATAAAATATCATGGGACATTCAATATCGCTAGCCATTATATAGACAGATAAAATAATGTGAAGTTCTAATCAAACCTACTCTAAGTCGCAAGCTATGGAATCCCAAAATGGAGAGGATGTTGCTTCCAATTTGCTCAAAGCTCAAAGCCACATATGGAATCACATTTTCAACTTCATCAATTCCATGTCACTTAAATGTGTTGTTGATTTAGGCATACCAGATATCATACACAACTATGGTAAACCCATGTCACTCTCAAAACTCATTTCTTCACTTTCAATCCATCCTTCGAAAAAACCTTGCATCTATCGCTTGATGCGAATCATGACTCATTCTGGTTTTTTCTCTCAACAAAGTTTTACAGAGAATGAATCTGAAATTGAGTATATGTTAACGGATGCATCTAGGTTATTACTTAAGGACAATCCAATGAGTGTGACACCGTTTGTGCAGGCGATGCTTGATCCAGTTATGACCAATCCGTTTCATCAATTATCCACATGGTTAAAAAATGAGGATCCTACAACATTTGAAACAACACATGGGCGGTTTTTATGGGATTATGCTGCACATAACCCCAAATTTAACAACTTGTTTAATGAGTCCATGGCAAGTGATGCTCGATTAGTGACTAATTTGTTACTTGAGAAGTGTAAGGGAGTGTTCGATGGATTGAAGTCGTTGGTTGATGTTGGAGGAGGCACAGGGACCATGGCAAAGGTTCTTGCCAAATCATTCCCACAAATGGAATGCATTGTGTTTGATCTCCCACATGTTGTTGATGGCTTACAAGGAGTTGATAACCTAAACTATGTTGGTGGAGATATGTTTCAAGAAATTCCACAAGCACATGCCATTTTGTTGAAGGTAAAATAGTGTTTTTTATTTGTTTAAAACTTGAGATAGATTATATTGTGATATTGTCCTTGTAGATCCATAATTTATAATTGATGAGAAATCATATCTTTAGTGACACTAAAACACTAAACATAACATTAGTATTAGAAAACACAAAATTAGTGACAAAAATAAAATGTGTCAAAAAATTTAGTGTGAAAATTAAGGTGTGTTCACGTGAATAGTTTGCTAGATTTGTTGATAGAAATCCAAATAAAATAATGATATGAAATGAATTCCATAGAGAAAGAACTTATTTATTTATTTACTTTTGTTGTTAGATCAAATAATAGTGGATATTGATGACACTGTAAAATTAATTGTATGATATGGTTGAATAATGAATCTTTATTGAATGATATTGTAAAATTAATTGTATAATATGGCTGAATGATGAATCTTTATTGAATGATACTGTAAAATTATTTTATAATGTTAGGGCACTATCTTTAATCTCTTTTTATTTTATGACTTTTATGATTTTCTTTACACATATTTTGAATGAAATCGCAGTGGATATTGCATGATTGGAATGACGAAAGTTGTGTGAAGATATTAAAGAAATGCAAGGAATCATTGGATAAAAAAGGTAAAGAAGGAAAAGTAATTATCATTGAGATGGTGTTAGGCAATGAGATTAACAATGAAATGGAAAATATTAATGAATCAGTTGAAACGCAACTCTTTTTTGATATGTTGATGATGGTACTACTCGCTGGAAAAGAGAGAAACAAGAAAGAATGGAATAAGTTGATTTTATCAGCTGGTTTTAGTGATTATAAAATAACTCCAATTTTAGGCCAAAGGTCTGTTATTGAGATCTATCCATAAAAAAGGTCAAATTTTATCATTGTCGGAAGTGATTGATTGATTGGACTTTAATTTACGGTGTGGATGTTTTTTAAATCAAAATGGTATTTGTTATTTCACACTTAACATTGTTACTGCCTTCATTATTAATTAAATACTATGCTTGTTCGTATATATACAAACATATGGTAAAGAGATTAAGATTTGTTTCAGACTCTATCTCAAAATAAATGGATATCAGTGTTATTTTTAAAGCAAATCGTTGTCTAAATGACAAGAAGTTGATCGTCAAGGTGTTTGCCATACATTTCTAATTTTTACAGGGTTAATATAAGTATTCTTTGTTGGAAATTCTCCAATTCCCGCTCAAGAATGTCATCAAAACTTGATGAATTCTGAACTAAAATTTGATGAACAAGAATCAATCTTTCTGATTGATTATCTCTCTTGTTTTTCACTCTCCACTCGAGTGAATCAACCATCCTTGATTGCAAGATTGTAGCTCTGCACAATTATAATGAAAGAAGGAAATTGAATTGGGGAAGAAAGACGAATTAGGGTTTTAGAGAAAAAATAGGAGAATAAGAAAAGATTTTCTACAGAGCTTATCTCTGCTTCCAAACTAGAGTTTTATTCTTTGAAACTCCAAGTTATCATACAATGATAGGAGTTACTCCTTATTTATAGACTTTGGGTTTGCTTGCTGTCGTGGTAGAAAACGATTATGGTGTCACATGCTAGTATAAAAGTATGTTTTATTGCAGCAAGTGATATTAGTAAAGATATCGTACCCACAAGGAGTGAAAGAGGTTTAGATTGAAATTTTGTAAGTAATCTTTGTTTAAGACTAACATGAGCAAGGTAACAAAATAATAATTGATAACAAGCTAAAAGTGTCCAAAACAAAGAACTAAATGAAATAAGTGTGGGTTTGATTAAATAAGAGAGTGAATGTTAAGCTATAATCCAATAATATGTTAGTATCCAATTGTATATATGATGAGATGTGACGTCCCTCAAAAGGTCAGAATGGGATCTATATATGTATCTCTACAACAATAAAACATGCATTAATAGGGAAAGAGAACAAATATCTAAATCTCACTTATAACCCTAAAATACGTTTGGTTCATATTTTGAAAGTTCTTTATGGTCTTAGCCTCTTATCTCTAAGCAAGCTAATTAAGTGAATATCTCTATCCTACTTGTATAACCATTTTTGTTATAAAATCCAGTTGTTGTTGGATCTCTCACAACAACAAGCTTTTACCCTTTTCTAAGTTGATCATTCAAAGAGTCACGTTTATAGCATAAAAACATATAACAAAATAAGACACTCAACATCACATCATTTTAACATAAAGATAACATTGTATTAACTTCACATTACTAAAAAAAGTGTTTAGCTCATGGTGAGATGAGTAAAAACTATTGATCGAACTGAAACTAATAGGAAACATACTTAAACAAAAGATGTGAAAGAAATGACAACCTAAAAGAAACTTAGAGATCTCTTGTGTTGGAAAACCAATAAGTGAAGACTCCAGTCACGTCAGCTCTCAGCAGTGAATACATGATTGGATGAGAAGAATAATCCTTTTTTCTCACTAACCCTCACACTGAAAATAAACTAATACTAAAACTATATTCTTGATGAATTCGTGTGTATGGAACTTCTATTCTAAATCCTAAGGTCAGCTTTTATAGACTTGAGCGTGGATGTGAAATGTAGTAGTCCTTGGATCATGGGCTTTTGATGCAAACAAGGTTCAACCCATATTCAAATCAGCATATCCTCTTTTTGTCCTCTATTTTTCGTGAACAAGCATCCTGGTATAGATAATGATGGGGGAAAAGGCGTCTGTTGCAGTCTGCTACAGCAGGTAGTGGCACAGAGGTGCAAGCGGCATAATGTTTGTGTGAAGGACGCGCTTTTGCAAAAGTGATCCCCACTGTACTACTTCTTTGTCTCCTTGCACAATTGATCTTATCCTTTTGATTTTCTTTTTCTTTCAAGCATAATTCAGCCTAGCAAGCCCTAGAAATGAACACAATTCATACTCTTGCCCATTTTCTATTTAAGATCTTTAGCAAACTTTTCATTCTCCTTTCAACTCTATCTCTCAGACACTGCCTAGACAAGGTATGCCTCAGCTAGCCTTAAAATTGCGTTGCAACTTATTAACACACACTTGAAAACTACAAAATGAGTTCCGATTGTGCTCAAAGCAAAATAAGCAAAAAAAAAAAAGTAAAATTAAATAAATAAACTCTAAATTCATTAAAAAAAACATAAATGCAAAGTGATAATGATGACACACTAAAAGTGGATTATCACTCCCCAAACTTTAACTATCACCTGTCCTCAGGTCATGTGACAGGGAATGACAAAAAAGAAAATACTAATCACAACCTAATTAGATCAAAATATATGTGTGGTGAGACACTCCAAATTTTTAAGATTGAAGAACCATTGCAAAAAATTGACACAACTCAGCTTTGTTACTGATCTGAAGATGCATGATTGAGCTCACAAGACTTCTGCAGTCATGCCAATACTCTTCAATAAACAAGCTAGCTTAATTTTGATTCTAATTGATTAAGACTACGCTCCAAGAGTTATCTTTTGGTTTCAAGAGGGGAGTTTTGACTAACTCTTTCTTGACTTGTTTCATTAACAACAAGGACCTCACTTTCCACTTATTATTTTTATTCTTTTGCACAATATTTCACCTTTTCACTAGACATGATCTCACTTGTAATGAGTCCAACTTGTTATTGTGATGAAGACACTGGCTGTTCCTCCAATTTCGGGCACAAGAACTTGTTTCTCCAGTTTCGGGCACAAGAACTTGTTTTGAAGTGCACTTTGGCTACTTACTTACACACTTTGTGTGCTTATTTGATTGTGTAGTGTGTCCTTTGAAAAGAATTTAAGTCTTAATTGAGAAGTGTTATCCTCCCCTTAGTGATTCCTCGTGATCCCACTTGTTTATCATTTTCAAACAAATTAGTTTCTTGAAAATACTTTGCTTATTCAACCAACTACCAGAGGCGTGACAGAGGTTATCGGTAACCTTTACTGTGAACGCTCTAAATCGATTTGATAAGCCTTATTTCCAAAAATGTTCACAGTCCAGTTAATCTCTTATTCAAAGTGTCAAAAAGAATTTTCTTAATCAAAGGGGTTGTAATTAGTTATTTCTCTCTTTTCTTTTTTTTTAGCATGTTAAATGCAAAACAAAAAAACAAACTAAAACATCCAAACTACCTATATCATGCAAACAAGATGACTAAAATCAAAATTAACTTAAACAAGTGATAGACCCATGCATTCAGACAACAAAGATCAAATTAAGGTGATCATATCCAAGGTAAGAGGAACTAACATATCCAAGACAAACATGAAATCAAAACATTCAAGACAAACATGAAAATATACAACTAGCATTCATTGTAGCAACAAAACAGAAATGTAGAAAAGAGACAGTGAAGGGCGAGCACTAGTCCAGAAGCCACCTCTCCCCCAAACTTAAAGTAAGGACAGGGTCCTCACTGCTAGCTTGATGGGCAGGGGCAAGTCTGCACTCGCCCTCAGATGATATCATTTAGGCGTGAAGCATGTTGCTCTTACGAACAACAATGTCCTCTGCCTTTTTTCTTCATGGCTTCCTTCTTTACTCCACCTTTGACTTCAGCTAGCTTGGGCTCTCCCTTTTTATTAGCTACATGGACAACTTCAGGCAGGACAGTCTCCACATCTATTTCTTTTGCAGAAGCTTCCTTGCTAATTACCTTCTTTTTTGGACTCTTTTTGGTGGGGGCCTTCTTCTAAGGACTCGTCTTTTTTAGGCTCTTGATTGGGGTCACCTTCACAAGGGTCGCCTCTGGAGTGCTCACAAGAGTGGGAACTGGAGTCTCGCCTTCGCTCGTCTCCTTCTCAACATTTTTCCCTTTTTTAGCATCAATGCTCCCTTTTGGCTCCAACTTGTAAGATCCAGGGGTAGACTCTTTTATACTAGAATACTACTTAGACAAGTCTTCCCCTTCATCAACTATCTCGTCTTCAACCTTGTCATTTTTCTCTAACACTTCTTGAAATTCTGGTATCAGATATGTGATGTTAAGTGTGATGTCACAACAACACAATCTGCTATATGAAACAAGGCAATAAAATAATCAATCAACACAATGAATTGTTCACCCAGTTCGGTCTAACAACCTACGTCTGGGGGCTACCAAGCCTGGGAGGAAATTCACTATTAGTAGTATTAAATTACAGACTCAATAATCCCAGTTAACAATCTCCTAACTTAATCACTACCCAATGACACTTCTACCTAAGAAACTCTTAGGTATGAGATACCACTCACTCCCCCTTAATCACCTCAGTGATACAACTCAAAGATTACAAAGTTCACAACTTTATCTTGCTTAAAAGCTTTGATCAAGAACAATACTCTCTTGCTTAAAAGCTTTAGAGAGGACAATTACAACTCAAACAAACTATACCAATTCAAGCATGAATGGCTTACAAAACACAAACGAAAACTCTAATAATTGATACTCAGTATACACTCTCTAGTCTTCGTCTCTTTTAAGTAGGGTTGTGGCTGCTTTAAATAGAAACTCAGACTTGGGCTTGGACTCCACCAAATATCTGATTTGATTTAAATTTAAAAACAAATTTTATCTTCAAATCTTTGACTTGGGCTTGGACTCCTCCAAATATCTGATTTGATTTGAATTTAAAAACAGATTTTATCTTCAAATCTTTTCATATCTTTCAGCCCTAAAAACAGCAAAAAGATCTGCTCCATATCTGATTGCAAATATATCTTTACCAAAATGTTCGCCTGCAATCTCTCCACCAGATCTCTCAAAACAAACTGATACACGCAGCCCTAACAAAACACAACAGACTGATGTTCTGTCAACTGATGTCAAGACATCATGTTTAACATCAGCACACAAAACAACAACCCTAAATAATCTTAACATAAACTGAATGTTAAGAACTCATGTTAAGACATCAAACAAATGACATCTTCAACAACAACATTGTTTTACCAAAATTGCAGCCAATACAAGAACTAACAGTCTCCCCCTTTGGCTAATTTTGGCTAAAACAATCTCAACCTACACCAGAGGTACCAGCAGCGAAAAAAACATTACAAACAGCAGCAATAACTTCCATAGCTGCACAACATAAAACTCCCCCTCAAAACAAGAATCACAGCAAACTGCTAGGTAACTTTTCCCCTTTTTAGCCACAAATGGCCAACCATCAAACAGTTAGTCCCTCTCACTACTGTCAAAAACTACCAGTTAGTCCTAGGCTAGCTCTCCTTGTCAGTCAAAAGAAGGCATCACATGACTAGACAAATCATAGAACAAAAACCAGATAAACATAACAGTACCATTATCCAAGATACAAAATAGGCACTCAAGGTGCAGAGAAAGATAAAACAAAAAAATTGAAACATCACAGCTAGCTTAATCAATCTTCATCAGAATCATCAGTAGAAACATCTTCATCACCCTCATTCTCAGTTGTTGAATCACCTTTCTCAGAACCTGAACCTCCAGCACTGACATTTGTGTTGACATCCTCATCATCTTCATCCTATTCAAAAGACTTGATCAACTGCTCAAGTTTCATCTTCCTGGCAGTGCTGGTGCTGATCACCACATCTAGATCCTTGCAGGCAGACTTCAATTCTTCTATCATATCAGCTCTGTACATGCCTTCTTGACACCAGAACCTGATGTTGAGACAATATATGGGACATGATTCCCTACAAACAACTTGGGATGCAAGGATAATGCAGACTCCCTCTTGCAAGCAGTATCTGAAGTAGTCAATATTCCAGGATGTTGCTTCAGGATTACTCCATAAATGAGAGAAGGAAATGCTATATGCATTTTAATAGCATTTGTTGAAGCATGCTTCACAGTCTGATAAAAAATGTAGGACCCATAATCAAAGTTTTTCTTTGTCCCAACAGCATAAATCATCTTCCCCAAGCCAACAGAGATAATAGTTTTGTGATTAGTGGGGACCCAATTTGCAGCACCTAGCAGACAACTTTCCTTTCAAAGGTCAAACCTTCACTTGAGTTGCAGTGATCTCCTTGCACACCTCATTGTCAGTAACTTCCAGCTCTCTATAATCTTGCTCATTTCTTCCTAGGTAGGTGTTGATAACCTCAGGAGAAAAATCAATACACTTACCTCTCACATATACTTTTCTAAAGTCCACACTCCTTCTGTCAGTAATGTCCATAGGAATGTTTACAACAAACTCCTTAACTAGCCCATCATAACATTTGGAGAACCCAGAAATAGTTTTCATCAACCCAGCAAGCTTAATCAGCTCCATAACTTCCTTAATCTCCAGAGCATCTTTGCCAAGCTCTCTTTCCAGAGCCAATCTTCTTTGACACACAAACTTCCACATGTGAGCACTTCCAGCATAGTGAAAAGAGATGTTGTCCACAGGTACATCAGGAACCTTATCAGCAGTCCTCTTCAAAATGGACCTTCTCACTGGAGTGATGTCTTGAACATCCTCATCAACATTAAACTCAGAGTCAGAGTCTTCCCTTAGCTTCCTCTTTTTGGATGAGCCAGAAACCTTGCTCCAAGACTTTGCAGGGCCAACAACAGAAGTCTTCTTCTTTTTGCTTTCAGTTCTCACCTTAGGAGATAAATCAACAGTCTTCCCTTTTCTAGACTTCAATCTTTTTGCAATACCTGGAATTGCATTGCCAATAACCTCATTGTCTGACAAATCCTCAACATTCACGACCTCAACAGGCTTCTTTCCTTTGGGGCTAGAAGAAACTTCCCTAGCAGGTGATGTTCTAACATCAGGTTCAACGTCAACCCTAGCTCCAACATTAGGATCAACATCAGCTTTAGCTTCAGTTTCAGCATCTTCAATGGCAGAAACAGCCAACCTGTGAAGATTGGTTTCAGCTGGTTGCATGTCATCCTTTTTACCTTCAGATTACACAGCAGCCATTTGAGCCAAAGGTCTTGATATTCCAGCCACAGGAATCCCTTTCTCAAAAATCTTAGTGACAATCTGACCTATACTTTTATCAACATCTACAGTCTCTCCCTTATTCTGATTTCCAACAGCTTGAGGAGTGGAGGTCCTAAGAGCAGATTTATCTCCAAACAGAGTGCTAGTAACAAACTCTCTACTTTTCCTATCATCAAATTTTTTACCATCAGAATGATCAGAAGATTTACCTGATGTATCATGAGAAGGCCTTTTTGTTTGCACCTTGTCAGGTGTTGTCTTAGAAACTGGAATCATTGAGAGAGGGGTTATATCTAAAGCTTCATCCTCAGAAACCCCTTTCATCGAAACCCTAAGTTTTGTATGTGAGGACTCTTGGATGCAGACTTCTTGGAGGGAGATGACATTTGTTGAGACATTGTTCCTCTGTAGCAACTGATGAACAAAAATGTGTTGAGACTTCTATTCTTTGGAGAGAAGATGAACAGACTATGTGAATGAGGATTGATGTAGTGTGTGGAGGCAAAGTGAGAAAATGATTGCATAGGGTAGGAGGGCTGCTTTTGTTGAGCACTTAAAAGCCAATAAATGTAATTCCCCCACCAAAATGTATAACATTTCAAATTTTTGAATTTTAATAAATGTTCAGCACAAGTCATTAACATCTGTTGACTTTTACACATACCCAGTTTTCCTCTTACGACATCATAATGTTCAGTACATATATCCTTAGAGAAACTGTCATTACACCTCATTCCTGTATGGTCAACCTTAATGATCTTGCTTTCCCTAAGATTAACACTAGAGTGTTTGGTGATCCTTGGAATGTCACAGTAGGATGTCATGACATCATGCTTGACACTGCGATCAATCAAACTTTGTTTCACCTCTAGATGTTCTCCCTTTTTATCCCATAGATAGCAATTATCTTTGGACTTAGTACCCTTCATGACAACTTCACCTTTCTCATTAGTGACAATACATTCAGCTTTAGTAAGTGAACTTTAAGTCCTTGCTCACATAGTTGACTAATACTGATCAAGTTGGCCTTCAATCCTTTGACCAATAACACATCATCTAGTATAGGAGCACCTGCACAGTTCAGTCTTCCTACACCCTTGATTTCTCCTTTGACACCATCTCCAAAAGTTACACAGCTGGAATAATGTTCAACATTCAATAACAAACTCTTCATACTTGTCATGTGCCTAGAGCAACCACTATCAAAATACCAGTCCTCTTTGGCAGAACCAATTAAGGACATCTGAGCTAACAAACAAGTGGCACCATCCTTGGGAACCCATTGCTTAACAACAGTAGGACTATCCTGATTCTGTCTAGGTTGGGGATTAGGTTGAGGATATCCATAGAGCTTGAAACAGAAAGATTTCAAGTGACCAAATCTTCCACAATAGTGACATCTCCAGCTTTGAAACTCTTCTCTGAAGTGATTAACACGCCTTCTCTCTTTAGGATATTTTCTGTTATACTACTGAGGCTCCCTTCTACAATAATATTGAGGCTGCCTTCTCCCATAGTATTGAGACTGTCTCCTCCCATAGTATTGAGACTGTCTCCTATGATAATGAGGTTGTCTTCTGTAATAATGATTAGGCTGTCTTTTCCCATGATGATGGGGCTTTCTTCTGCCATAATAGTGAGGCATAGTATTATTAGGCCCATACATTTTCCCATGATGTTGAGACATAGGTTGGGACATGTTATGTTTAGGTCTAGATGCATAACCTTTCCCATGGTGTTGAGTCTTCTGATGAGGTATATATTGCTTGGGTCCTGACACATGAGCTTTCCCTTGATGTTGAGACATCTGATGGGACAAGTTCTATTTGGTACCAGAAGAACTAGCATCTGAATAAGATTTATTTTCACCATTAAATCCTAGACCAGTCTTATCACTTGCTCCTTTTCCAGCCTGAAGGATTTCATCCAGAGTGTCAGTTCCACTATTCAACATTCTGATGGATTTGGACATTTTATCTAGCTGGGATTTTAACAACAGAACTTCATTTTCAAGTTCAGCTTTATCAGCCTTAAGCTGGATTATAATTTTCTTCTACTTCTCCCTTTCTTGACAAACCTCTTCACTTTTCAGACACAACTCTTTATAGGAGGTTGCTAGCTCTTCAAAGGTCAGATCATCATCACTCGACTCTCCATCAGAATCACATATTCCAGTCAATGCCCTAACATGCTTGGCAGTCTCTTCATCACTCTTACTCTCGGTATCAGACCAGGAAACAGATAACCCATTTTTCTGCTTCTTGAGATATGTAAGACATTCTTTTCTGACATGACCATAACCTTCACACTCATAGCATTGGACTCCTTTGTCAAGATTAGGCTTCTTCTCAGCTGTAGTTCTCTTGTTGATGTCAGACGAGATGTTCTTAACATTTGGTCTATAGTTCCTGTTCATTCTTTTTAACACCTTATTAAACCGTCTTCCTAAAAGAACAATGGCATGGGACAACTCCTCCCAAGACTCAGGACTATTCTCTTTCTTAGCATCTTCAGAACTAGATACCAAAGCTATGATTTTGGTCTTCTTTTCAGGTTCCTCATCCATCCCTAATTCAAAAGTTTGAAGAGAACCAATAAACTCATCCACCATCATCTTGTTGATGTCTTGAGCTTCTTCTATAGCAGTCACCTTCATTTTATATCTCTTGGGAATGGATCTAAGAATATTCCTTACCAGCTTCTCTGTAGTCATTTTCTCTCCAAGGGCACTAAAAGCATTTGACAGCTCAAGAATATTCATGTGAAAATCATGAATGGTCTCATCATCCTTCATCTTCAGATTTTCAAACTTTGTTGTCAGCAGTTGAAGTCTTGACATCTTGACTTTGGAGGTTCCTTCATGAGTAGTTTTCAAGACATCCCAAGCTTCCTTAGCCACTTCACAAGTGTTGACCAGCCTAAAGATGTTCTTGTCAATACCATTAAAAATGGCATTCAAAGCCTTAGAATTTCCAAGCGTAAGTTCATCTTCTTCCTTGGTCCACTCTTCCTCAGGTTTCAGCTTTGATGTTCCTTCTTTTTCAACAATAACAGGATGTTTCCATTCTTTTAAAACATCCTTCCAAGCCCTTCTGTCCAAGGACTTCAAGAAGGTAACCATGCGAGGTTTCCAATAATCATAATTTGAGCCATCTAGAATAGGGGGTCTATTCACAAATCCACCACTCTCCTTGTCCATAGTACTTGTAAGTAACAACCCTAGATCTCACCCAGATGCAGAGCAGGATGCCTGCTCTGATACCAATTGAAATTCTTGTATCAGATATGTGATGTTAAGTATGATGTCACAACAATATAATCTGCTATATGAAACAAGGCAATAAAATAATCAATCAACACAATGAATTGTTCACCCAGTTCGGTCTAACTACTTACGTCTGGGGGCTACCAAGCCAGGGAGGAAATTCACTATTAGTAGTATTAAATTACAGACTCAACAATCAAAGTTGACAATCTCCTAACTTAATCACTACCCAATGACACTTCTACCTAAGAACCTCTTAGGTATGAGATACCCCTCACTCCCTCTTAATCAACTCAGTGATACAACTCAAAGATTACAAACTTCACAACTTGATCTTGCTTAAAAGCTTTGATCAAGAACAATACTCTCTTGCTTAAAAGCTTTAGAGAGGACAATTACAACTCAAACAAACTATACCAATTCAAGCATGAATGGCTTACAAAACACAAACGAAAACTCTAACAACTGATACTCAGTATACACTCTCTAGTCTTCGTCTCTTCCAAGTAGGGTTGTGGCTGCTTTAAATAGAAACTCAGACTTGGGCTTGGACTCCACCAAATATCTGATTTGATTTGAATTTAAAAACAGATTTTATCTTCAAATCTTTGACTTGGGCTTGGACTCCTTCAAATCTCTGATTTGATTAGAATTTAAAAACAGATTTTAGCTTCAAATCTTTTCATATCTTTCAGCCCTAAAAACAACAACAAGATCTGCTCCATATCTGATTGCAAATATATCTTTACCAAGATGTTCGCGTGCAATCTCTCCACCAGATCTCTCAAAACAAACTGATACACGCAGCCCTAACAAAACATAACAGACTGATGTTCTGATGTTCTGTCAATTGATGTCAAGACATCATGTTTAACATCAGCACACAAAACGGCAACCCTAAATAATCTTAACAAAAACTGAATGTTAAGAACTCATGTTAAGACATCAGACAAATGACATCTTCAACAACAACATTATTTTACCAAAATTGCAGCCAATACAAGAACTAACACTTCTTCCTCTTCCTCAAGAAGATTTTCTTCTTCAGCGTTCATATCCTCCATACTTTGTTGTATCTCATCTTCTTTCACAGGTGTTGCGTTCATCTTAGCATTGTCTTTATCGGCCTCATTAATCACCTATTTCAGAATGTTGTCTTCTCCTTTATCCTCGTGGTCGGTTTGGTTCAGATCAAAGTCCTTAATTGAACTGTCAATTGGTGGTCTGAGAATGGTTGACTATTTCTTTATCTTCTTCTCCTTTTTATGTTTCTTCTTCCTAGGTGGGCTTGGCTTATATTCTAGAGGTGCGTCCTTGCTTGCCTCTGGAGCTTCCTTGTCCAAACCTTTGTTACCACTCTTTTTTTTTGAAATTCTGGCACAGATATCAGATGTCCTATACAGATGTTGAGACACTGATATCCAACACAATGAACAAGATACCAAATAAAAAATAATAGTACAGAAAGTAAATAACACAGTGATATGTTTACCCAGTTCGGTCTAACACACCTACTCTGGGGGCTACCAAACCAGGGACGAAACCAATATATGATAGTATCAATTCATAGATCATACAATAACCGAATAATCTGATCACTTAATCACTACCCTTCCTATGACTTCTACTAAAGACTCACCTAGGTATGAGGCCCTCCTCAAATCCCTCTACAACCACAACCCGTGATTGGTACCTTTCCACACAAGAAACAAACCGAAAGTCACACTTTCAAAACACACAATTCTCAATACTTCACAGCTTATGAGAATTGACACACAAGAAACTCAATGCTTAAAAGCTTATGAGTAACTTGACAGAAATTACAACACAAAAACTAGTCCTTATACTGTTATCAGAATGATACAAGTTAGGCTCACAAAATACACTCGAAAACCCTAACAAAACACAAGTAAGTTCCACACCTAAACTAGGTTTACATCAGTCAATATATAGCATTTAATCTGGACTGAAATGGGCTTCAAAAACGCAGCAAATAGGCTGCTCACAAATCTGCAAAATTAACTCCAACAAAATAGGTCTTCAATCCAAAGTTTCCTATTATGTCTCCATAAATAGAAACAACAGCAAATCCGAAAAACCAACATAAAATCACAATCCAAAAATGCTTTGGATGCCACATAGGATAACCAAATATTCACGGAATATTTAGTAACAATTCATAGTAACAGAATCTGCTTTAAAAACTGAATCCACAACGCGATGTCCTATGAGCAGGTATGGGACATCTTCATTCGACATGTTGAATGCAGCAACTTAGAACTTCATGTTTCAATTTCTTGCTGCTATAATAGTTTTAGCAAAATAAATGCCAACCTTAAAAGCACGGAAATAACAATCTCCCCCTTTGGCTTATTTTGGCTAAAACTGCACACACAAGAAAAACTTTCAAAGAAGCACACAAAAACATCCATATCAGACAGCAGCGAAAAACAAAAACCAACATCACACAGCAAAAAAAAAATCCAGCATAGCAGCACTCCCAGCATAGCAAACAACACATCAAAGTAGCATAGCAAAACTCCCCCTCAACTGCATCATTTCACAATCTCCCCCTCAACTACTGCAACCATCCAGAAATCCACAAATCTCCCCCTCAACTACTGCAGCAGTACAAGCACACCACACACAAACATACTACTCCCCCTTTTTAGCCATAAATATGACAAAGGCAAGTACAACATCGATTAATATTTGAAAAATGGTCAAATTATAAACCAGAATAAACACCACATCACTTGACCAAGTGTCATGCTCAACCTTCAGCATTTTCCCTCCATTCACATACTGCACTACCAGAACCTCTTTTAATCCTTCCAATCTGGCAGCCAGGAGGAACATTAATTGCTAAAGTTCTTCATGAATGCAAACCCCAAGTCTGCTCCTCAGGTTTTCAAACTGAACTGCATCCAGAACCTTGGTAAATATGTCAGCAAGCTAATTTTCTGTGCTCACATGCTCAAGAGTTATGACTTTGTCCTCTACAAGTTCTTTGATGAAGTGATGCCTGATATCAATGTACTTAGTCCTGCTGTGTTGAATGGGATTTTTGGAAATATTAATAGCGCTCAGGTTGTCACAAAATAGTGTCATGACATCTTGTGTGACATTATACTCAGATAACATCTGCTTCATCCATACCAGTTGAGCACAACTACTGCCAGCTGCTATGTACTCAGCTTCAGCAGTAGAAAGGGATACTGAATTCTGCTTCTTGCTAAACCATGAAATAAGATTATTTCCCAAAACGAAACATCTTTCAGAGGTACTCTTCCTATCATCAGCACTTCCAGCCCAATCAGCATCATAGTAACCTACTAAAATGGGACTTGAGTCATGGGAGTAAAGCAACCCATAATCACATGTACCACTCACATACTTTAGAATTCTCTTCACTTGATTGATGTGACTGACCTTGGGTTCTGCCTGATATCTTGCACACACACCAACAACAAAAGTTATGTCTGGCCTATTTGCTGTAAGATACAGCAGACTGCCAATCATACTTCTATACAAACTTTGTTCAACATTCACTCCCTTTTCATCTTTGGATAACTTCAAGTGAGTAGGAGCAGGAGTCCTCTTATGCTTGGCATTATCCAGTCCAAACTTCTTCACAAGGTTCCTCACATATTTGCTCTGACAAATAAAAATGGAATCTTCTGTAAGACCCATAGCTTTTGATTAATTTTAAGTATTAGGTTGTATAATTATTAAGAGAGTTAGGGGTTGCCGATCGTGAGTCCGAGTTTGTGTTGATAAATAATACTGTATCACTAGGGACAGGTCTGGGGTGTTATCAGAAACGTTACTGTGAGTGGCGTTGTTCTCTTATTTGAATTATCTATACTAATTATCTTTTTTATTTAGGAAATAATTAAATATAAATTTACCGGCTGACCGGTCGAAATAATTATATTTATGAGTTTTATCATTTCCAGTCTGTTTTCTATAATTTCGTCACTTATAATTTATTTTGTTATGTTCAAATTTTATTTTTGATAAAAACATGAATTCAACTGTTTTTCGTTCGGGTCTTTTTCGACACTTGTAGGTGGGTTAGAAAATTTATTATTTCAGAAAATAATAATAATAATAATAAATAAGTATATGTATTAACTTAGTTTACAAAACCAAATATCAGGATATTTTGGAAAAATGTGATGATTGGTTCCACGTGAGATTTTGAGGGCGGTTACTATTCCTGTAGAGACAAAATATTAACTGTGTTAAGTTGTGGTTATTTCATTTTTACAAGTCTGTTATCTCTCTCCAAGAAAAGAAATAGTTCTGTGCTCATCAACTCCATATTCTCCATTTTCAAAAGCTTGCTTCGGTAATATATTTTTCGTACCTTAAGTATATTATTTCTTTAAGCCAATGCATGCATGTATATTACTGGTATGGTTTTCATTTTATTAGAGTTAACATGAATATGTTTTGGTTTTAACTTATATAGCATGATTTTTATATTTTTTTAAGGATTGTTTTAGGAGAGTAAATTATCATATTATTTAATAAGCTTAAGTGAGTTTATTGGTACTGGTAGTAGTGTTAAGAGAGTAGAAATAATTTAGGTATTATATTTGGTTTAGGAAAAAAAATATATTGCATGACGAAGAAAAAAAAAGAAGAAAGAAACAGGTGCCGGCGACCTATTACGACCATCACGCGCCTTTTTACCAGGCTACGACCGTAACAGGCAGGTGACGACCGTCACAGGCAAAAAGTGTGGGGGGGGGGGGGGGGGGGGGGGGCGTCACAAGGGGCGTGACGACCGTCACACCCCATTTGTCTTCCTTTCTTTTGTTTTATTATTATGTTTTAGGATTTATTTAATTATTGGTTAAAGAAATAGAAAGAATGAAGAAATAAGTGGGTGGCGGGACCCACCCTTTATATTTTTGTTCTTGTGTGACGATCGTCACTTCTTTTGTGTGACGGGCGCCATGCCCATTTCTATGGTGGGCGTCACGCTGTTTTTACTTTCGGTCTCGTAATTTTCATTCCGTTTGATATTTTTTATCCCGGTTTTTTTTAACTGAAAGAATATTTATTTATCTTTGTATATATATTTTTAGATAATTATTTTATTTTTTCGGAATTTTCCGGATACGTTCGGATTAGTATTTTAAAGTACGATCTGTGCCGATTTTTGGTACTGTTGAAAAACTGTTAACAAGTTTTGATGTCGAAATATTTTTAGATCAAAATAATTTATTTTGAATAGAAAATATTATTTTATTCTAAATTATAATTTAGAATATTATTTATTTTGGTATATTACTTAGTTATCTATATTGGTTTTCACTAATTTTATTCCTAGTGTGAGAAACGTATTTTGACAAAATTGTTTCTTCAAAATATTAATTGAATTTTAATTAGTGTGTTAGAAATTTCTTTGAACTGGAATTTAATTATTCTTTTACGGGAAAAACTATTCTCTATGTGAGAAGATTTATTTTGTTTATAAAGCGATTAGATTAGTAGTTATCGGGAATGGTTATAATTATGAGTTAGAACTGAGAGGGAATAAAATACCTTATCTAACGGTAAATATTACGTGGTTTAGGACGTGATAGTACTGGTACGTGGGAAGAAGGAAATTATCAGGAAGCGTGCGAAGGTAAGGGCACCTTCTAACGATATTATATAGTACTGAATGCGTATGTATTGGTATGAATGATTGTGTGCCCACTTGGGGTCCTTGTGAAAATGATGTACTGATTGAGTTGATTAATATAAATGTGGGAAATGCTTTCATATGATTTGTGCGAAATATATGAATTGGCATGTGGTTATGATTACCTGAGACGAGATTATATAAATTGTTGCATTGCATTTGTGTGTGCATGCATACCATAGTTGCGTGTAGGTAGTTGGTGCCGAACGGGCCAGGGTGATGTGACTGAGCCGTCACCTAATCCTGAAAGGATTCTACTGCACCAGGTGATGTGACTGAGCCATCATCGATCCTTTGGGATCAAATTGAGTCAGGTGTCTGCGAGGAGGCAACACCGGGTGTCTGCAAGTGCAGCATTTTTTGTGTCTGCAAGGCAGCACGGTTAGTGAGGACCCAAGGGGGGTATCACGACTCTCTGCGGAGAGGTAAAATTCTGGGATTCATGCATGGTGAGGGTACCCGACCAATTGGGACCACCAATTCATATAGAGTCTGCATCTAGGATATATGTGCATTTACTTTGTGGTGTTAAATTGTGTTTCAATTATATAATGTGATACCTGTATATGTGTATTCTTTTCTATATGCTATTTTTAGAAAGTGACCCTCTACTATTATTATGATGTGGTTAACGACCACCCAGACTATGGGAGAGCCACACGTTCTGCCGATCGTGTTGGGGACTATGACCACTTGGGATTTTATTGACCAGGATCGGCCCAGTGCTTGGAGGATTGACCCGACTTCAAGTACGACTTACTACTACGGGCAGATAGTGATCACGACTAGACATGACACCCTGCAGATACACCAGAGCGTGATTTGGTAGACGACCCCGTTTCCAGTTCCCATGCAGGGAGCAGGGGGAGTTCCAGGAGTAGTACCTATGGATCCTTAGCCGAGGGCACAGAGGAGTTCAGAGGGAGAGACTGTACCTCGTGGTGGATTGGGAGCCACTACTTGTGGAGGATTTGAGGTGGGAGGACCTTCTGTACCTGTGAAGGTGCAGGAGGGGGATGTGTCTGGAGCAGCAACTGCTGCTAGACCTGGACCTTCAGGGGATCCCGCGGTATCTCGCCCGGGTTATTCCCCTAGAGTTTCTTTGGAGGGGGATAGTTGCTTTGAGATTCCAGCCCCTTCAGTAACCCCGACCATGTGGGTTGACTTGATCACCAGGGAGTCCGGGGATGTGTATAGCGCTGAGATGTATGATGTGACGTCACGAGCCAGAGCCCCTACCGAGAGTTCTTGCTTGGTCTGTGGCGAGCACCCTTGCATTTGCCCGCCTTAGTTCTTTAGCTTGTGGTTATATAGTCCTATCCTGTGCTGATTGCGTTTTCGTAGATGTGGGCCCGTCTTAGTTTAGGTTTGGATATCTTTTTGGATGACTGTACCATATACTATGATACTTCTAGGAGCAGTTATTGTTATATTTTGGCTACGGTATGCCTTTTGTTCATGGCACCCTTATGTGTATAGGTCATGAACTAGGTAATGCATTTTGGGTTATTGTATTGTACAGGTAATTACACTTTGCTCCTTCGAGGAGTTACTATGGATGCATATATTATTATTTCAGTTTCAAAACAGTTGTTTATATTTCGAAAAATATGCGCGGTAGTTTCTTCGGATATGTAGAGCCGGCTGTGCATTTGAAAGTAACATGCTCCGTTGTTTTGGAATTCGTTAAACTTTTGACTCTGATGTTTAAAAAAAAAATGGGGTGTTACATTTTTGGTATCAGAGCACGGCTTTAGATCTTCAAAGGGAAAGTGTTTTAGGATGTCATCCGTCTAGAGTCTTCTGTTTAGTTGTCCAGTCAGTTCTAGAGCTTGGTTAATTAAGTTTACGTTAGTAAGTTGTTGACATGAGATAGTGTTGGAAAGCTCAGGAGAAGGTTCTAATCTAGATGTTGGGTTTTGCAGGAAGAAAATGCCTCCCTGACGTGTACCTCCACCCCCTGAGACAAATGATCGCACCATTGGTCAAATGGCTCATGCAATGAATGCTATGGCAGCTGCTGTGACTGCGCAAACCAATGCTAAGATACAAAGAGATGCAGAGAAGAGAGATCGAGAGATTCATGCTGCTGGGACTCGTACTCTCACTCAATTCCGTCGCCAAGACCCACCTCAGTTCTGTGGGGAAGGAGGTCCTGATGCGGCTGATTTATGGCTTCAGGAATTGGAGAAGATATTCGGAGCAATCCATTTCCCTGAGATAGAAAGGGTGACTCTGGCCACCTATCAACTACTAGGAGATGCTGAGTACTGGTGGAAGAACACTAGGCTGATTATGGAAGGTGCACACGAGGAGATAAACTGGGAAACCTTTAAACATAAATTTCTGGCCAAGTACTTTCCAGAGACAGCTAGGGAAAGGTACGGTGAGGAATTCCTGAACTACGCCAAGGAGGTATGACCATTGAGGCTTATGCGACCAAGTTTGAATCCCTATCAAGGTTTTTCCGTTTCTTCAGAGATGGTGTCGATGAAGCTTACACGTGTCGTCGATTCCAAGAAGGGTTGAGATATGAGATGCAGGATGCAGTGATACCTCTGGGTATTAGACAATTTCAAACACTGGTTGAGAAATGTCAAGAGATCGAGGATATGAAAAATAAGAGGGTAAACCGTGGAGGAAACTTTACTGCTGGGGGACCAAGTCGTCCAAATAATCCTAATCGTGGTAGACAGGGAATGAAGCCTTATCAACCACCCCAGAATTATCGTGGACCAACTCGTTCTGCAAATGTCACTCAAGGGAATCAGATGAGGGGGAAACTGGTATGTTACAACTGTGGACGGGAAGGACATTTTGCGAAGGATTGCAAAACAAGTACACTTACTTGCTACAACTGTAAGAAACCAGGTCATCTATCCCGAGATTGCAAGGTTCCAAAGGTGGAGTCAAAATTGAATGTGACACAGGGAGCCCGACCTACTGCAAAGGGACGTGTCTACACTATGGGTGCTGAGGAGAGTGTCCAAGCCAGCAATGCAATACATGAGAATTGTCAAGTTGCAGGTAATTCTTTAACTGCATTGATTGATACTGGTGCAACCCATTCATTCATTTCCTTAGATTGTGCAAATCGTTTGAACATAAAGATATCTCCACTGCTTTTTGATTTACAAGTCTCTACACCTGCCAAGAATCTAGTTGTGAGTTCAGCATGCTTACAATGTTTAGTAGTTATCCAGAATAGAGAGTTTTTGGTCAATCTAATTTGTTTACCCCTACCGTCACTCGAGATCATACTCGGGATGGACTGGTTATCCTATCACTATGTCATCTTGGACTGTGCTCGCAAGATGGTATTTTTCCCTGAACTCGGAGTCGTTAAATACTTGTCCGCAAACCAACTTAGAGTGGCCTTGAAGGATGACGCTCTAGAGTTTTTGTCACTACATAGTGTGGAAGTAACCTCAGACATTCAAATTGAAAACATACGTGTGGTTCAACAATTCCAAGATGTGTTTCCATTGGAGATTCCAGGATTTCCCCCGGTACGCGAAGTAGAGTTTTTTATAGATTTACATCCTGGAACAGGACCGGTTTCAGATCCTCCTTATCGGATGGTGCCGGTAGAATTAACTGAGCTGAAGAGTCAGGTTGAGGATCTACTCGCGAAAGGATTCATCAGGCCAAGTGTGTCCCCTTGGGGAGCGCCAGTTCTTTTGGTAAAGAAGAAAGATGGGCGTTCACGCTTATGTGTGGATTATCGGAAACTCAATAAGGTAACTATTAAGAACCGGTACCCCTTGCCACGAATTGATGATCTGATGGACCAATTGAATGGAGCTGCCATTTTCTCAAAGATTGACTTGAAGACAGGCTACAACCAGATCAGAGTAAGGGAGGAAGATATTTCAAAGACGGCATTTCGTACACGTTATGGGCATTATGAATACCTTGTGATGCCGTTTGGAGTGACGAATGCACCCGCCATTTTTATGGACTACATGAATAGGATTTTCCATCCGTTCTTAGACCGATTTGTGGTAGTTTTCATTGATGATATACTTATTTATTCAAAAAATGAAGAGGAACATGGAGAGCATCTTCGTTTGGTCTTACAAGTTTTGCGTGTTAAGGAGTTGTATGCTAATCCCTCTAAGTGTGAGTTTTGGCTAGACAAAGTGAATTTTCTAGGTCATGTCATATCAAGAGAAGGGATAGTAGTGGATCCTAGGAAAATTGAAACGGTGCTTGCCTGGGATCAGCCGAAGACGGTTACAGATATACGAAGTTTTATCGGTTTAGCTGGTTATTACCGAAGATTTATTGAAGGATTTGCAAGGATTGCGGCACCAATGACGCAAATTACAAGGAAGGATCAACCCTTTGCTTGGACCGAGAAGTGTGAAACCAGTTTCAAATTGCTGAAAGAGCGATTGACGACTTCACCGGTGTTAGTTTTACCGGAACCAGAGGAACCTTATGAAGTTTTTTGTGATGCTTCTCATCAAGGACTCGGATGTGTGCTGATGCAGCATAAGAAAGCAGTGGCGTATGCATCACGACAGTTAAGAACTCATGAAAAGAACTATCCCACACATGATTTAGAGCTTGCAGCGGTGGTTTTTGCCCTAAAAATCTGGAGACATTACTTGTATGGGTGCACTTTTGTTGTTTTCAGCGACCATAAAAGTTTGAGATACCTTTTTGACCAGAAGGAACTGAATATGAGACAGAGGAGGTGGATGGAGACGCTCAAAGATTTCAATTTCACACTACAATACCACCCTGGAAAAGCGAATGTTGTGGCAGATGCGTTAAGCAGGAAGAGTGTTTCCGCATTGTCGACCATCATGGCTAATCAACAAAGGTTGTTAGAAGTATTTCGAGACCTACATCTTAACGTGGAATTGGTACCAGGAGCTTTGAAATTGGGTATGATTAAAGTATCAAATGGATTGTTGGAAGAAATTGCGAGTTGTCAGGATAACGACTTGATTGTAGAAAAAAGGAATCTGATTATTCGAGGAACCGCCCCGGAATTCAAGGTAGGAGGAGACAATATCTTGAGATGTAATGGTAGAGTGTGTGTGCCCGATGCAAAAGACCTGAGAAAGACGATCCTTGAGGAGGCCCATAAGAGCAAATTGAGTATTCACCCAGGGGCAACTAAGATGTACCAGGATCTAAGGTAGGATTTTTGGTGGCCAGGTATGAAGAGACATATAGCTGAGTATGTTGCGTCATGTTTGACCTGTCAAAAGGCAAAGGTAGAGCACCAGAGGCCTGCCAGGATGTTACAACCGTTGGACATACCAGAATGGAAGTGGAATAGCATTTCGATGGACTTTATCACAGGTTTACCAAAGACTAAAAGGAAGAATGACTCCATATGGGTTATAGTTGACCGGTTAACGAAGTCTGCTCATTTTCTGCCTGTCAAGACTACTTATACAACAGAGAAGCTGACTGAGATTTACATAGCTGAGATTGTGAGGCTTCACGGAGTACCCACAAGCATTGTGTCAGACCGGGATCCAAAATTTACCTCTCATTTTTGGGGAGCACTACATGTCGCATTGGGTACTAAGTTAAGGTTAAGTTCGGCATATCATCCGCAAATGGATGGCCAGACGGAAAGAACTAACCAGTCCTTAGAGGATCTATTAAGAACTTGTGTGTTAGATGACAGAGGAAGTTGGCATGATGTTTTGCCATTGATAGAATTCACCTACCACAACAGTTTCCATACAAGTATTGGAATGGCCCCATATGAGGCTCTCTATGGAAGGCGGTGTCAGACACCGTTATGTTGGTATCAAGATGGGGAGCATATGATAGTGGGACCAGAGATGGTCCAATAGACTACGGATAAGGTCAGGACGATTAGGCAAAGGATGAAGGCTTCACAAGATCGTCAAAAGAGTTATGCAGATAAGCGCCACAGGCCGTTAGAGTTTAAAGAAGGGGAGCATGTATTCCTTCGAGTTACACCAACCACTGGTGTGGGAAGGGCCCTAAAGGCAAGGAAGTTGACCCCTAAATTCATTGGACCGTATCAAATCACCGAGAGAGTTGGGAAGGTTGCTTATCGGATAGCACTACCACCAGAATTATCCCGAATTCATGACGTGTTCCATGTGTCTCAACTAAGGAAGTATGTTCCAGATCCTTCACATGTGATCACGCCCGATGATATACAGTTAAAGGAAGACTTGTCATTTGAAGTACCACCAATAAGGATTGGAGATAAGAAAATGAAGAGCCTTAGGAACAAAGAAATACCACTGGTTAAGGTAATATGGAACGAAGCTACAGGAGATGCAACTTGGGAACTAGAAAGCAAGATGAAGGAGCAATATCCAGAGCTTTTCAACGTCGTCTAAGTTTCGAGGACGAAACTTCTTTTAGGGGGGAAGTAATGTAAGACCCATAGCTTTTGATTAATTTTAAGTATTAGGTTGTATAATTATTAAGAGAGTTAGGGGTTGCCGACCGTGAGTCCGAGTTTGTGTTGATAAATAATACTGTATCACTAGGGCCAGGTCTGGAGTGTTATCAGAAACGTTACTGTGAGTGGTGTTGTTCTCTTATTTGAATTATCTATACTAATTATCTTTTTTATTTAGGAAATAATTAAATATAAATTTACCGGCTGACCGGTCGAAATAATTATATTTATGAGTTTTATCATTTCCAGTCTGTTTTCTATAATTTCGTCACCTATAATTTATTTTGTTATGTTCAAATTTTATTTTTGATAAAAACATGAATTCAACTGTTTTTCGTTCGGGTCTTTTTCGACACTTGTAGGTGGGTTAGTAAATTTATTATTTCAGAAAATAATAATAATAATAATAAATAAGTATATGTATTAACTTAGTTTACAAAACCAAATATCAGGATATTTTGGAAAAATGTGATGATTGGTTCCACGTGAGATTTTGAGGGCGGTTACTATTCCTGTAGAGACAAAATATTAACTGTGTTAAGTTGTGGTTATTTCATTTTTACAAGTCTGTTATCTCTCTCCAAGAAAAGAAATAGTTCTGTGCTCATCAACTGCATATTCTCCATTTTCAAAAGCTTGCTTCGGTAATATATTTTTCGTACCTTAAGTATATTATTTCTTTAAGCCAATGCATGCATGTATATTACTGGTATGGTTTTCATTTTATTAGAGTTAACATGAATATGTTTTGGTTTTAACTTATATAGCATGATTTTTATATTTTTTTAAGGATTGTTTTAGGAGAGTAAATTATCATATTATTTAATAAGCTTAAGTGAGTTTATTGGTACTGGTAGTAGTGTTAAGAGAGTAGAAATAATTTAGGTATTATATTTGGTTTAGGAAAAAAAAATATATTGCATGACGAAGAAAAAAAAAGAAGAAAGAAACAGGTGCCGGCGACCTATTACGACCGTCACGCGCCTTTTTACCAGGCTACGACCGTAACACCTGTGTTACGACTGTAACAGGCAGGTGACGACCGTCACAGGCAAAAAGTGTGGGGGGGGGGGGGGGGGGGCGTCACAAGGGGCGTGACGACCGTCACACCCCATTTGTCTTCCTTTCTTTTGTTTTATTATTATGTTTTAGGATTTATTTAATTATTGGTTAAAGAAATAGAAAGAATGAAGAAATAAGTGGGTGGCGGGACCCACCCTTTATATTTTTGTTCTTGTGTGACGATCATCACTTCTTTTGTGTGACGGGCGCCATGCCCTTTTCTATGGTGGGCGTCACGCTGTTTTTACTTCCGGTCTCGTAATTTTCATTTCGTTTGATATTTTTTATCCCGGCTTTTTTTAACTGAAAGAATATTTATTTATCTTTGTATATATATTTTTAGATAATTATTTTATTTTTTCGGAATTTTCCGGATACGTTCGGATTAGTATTTTAAAGTACGATCTGTGCCGATTTTTGGTACCGTTGAAAAACTGTTAACAAGTTTTGATGTCGAAATATTTTTAGATCAAAATAATTTATTTTGAATAGAAAATATTATTTTATTCTAAATTATAATTTAGAATATTATTTATTTTGGTATATTACTTAGTTATCTATATTGGTTTTCACTAATTTTATTCCTAGTGTGAGAAACGTATTTTGACAAAATTGTTTGTTCAAAATATTAATTGAATTTTAATTAGTGTGTTAGAAATTTCTTTGAACTGGAATTTAATTATTCTTTTACGGGAAAAACTATTCTCTATGTGAGAAGATTTATTTTGTTTATAAAGCGATTAGATTAGTAGTTATCGGGAATGGTTATAATTATGAGTTAGAACTGAGAGGGAATAAAATACCTTATCTAACGGTAAATATTACGTGGTTTAGGACGTGATAGTACTGGTACGTGGGAAGAAGGAAATTATCAGGAAGCGTGCGAAGGTAAGGGCACCTTCTAACGATATTATATAGTACTGAATGCGTATGTATTGGTATGAATGATTGTGTGCCCACTTGGGGTCCTTGTGAAAATGATGTGCTGATTGAGTTGATTAATATAAATGTGGGAAATGCTTTCATATGATTTGTGCGAAATATATGAATTGGCATGTGGTTATGATTACCTGAGACGAGATTATATAAATTATTGCATTGCATTTGTGTGTGCATGCATACCATAGTTGCGTGTAGGTAGTTGGTGCCGAACGGGCCAGGGTGATGTGACTGAGCCGTCACCTAATCCTGAAAGGATTCTACTGCACCAGGTGATGTGACTGAGCCATCATCGATCCTTTGGGATCAAATTGAGTCAGGTGTCTGCGAGGAGGCAACACCGGGTGTCTGCAAGGGCAGCATTTTTTGTGTCTGCAAGGCAGCACGGTTAGTGAGGACCCAAGGGGGGTATCACGACTCTCTGCGGAGAGGTAAAATTCCGGGCTTCATGCATGGTGAGGGTACCCGACCAATTGGGACCACCAATTCATATAGAGTCTGCATCTAGGATATATGTGCATTTACTTTGTGGTGTTAAATTGTGTTTCAATTATATAATGTGATACCTGTATATGTGTATTCTTTTCTATATGCTATTTTTAGAAAGTGACCCTCTACTATTATTATGATGTGGTTAACGACCACCCAGACTATGGGAGAGCCACAGGTTCCGCCGATCGTGTTGGGGACTGTGACCACTTGGGATTTTATTGACCAGGATCGGCCCAGTGCTTGGAGGATTGACCCGACTTCAAGTACGGCTTACTACTACGGGAAGATAGTGATCACGACTAGACATGACACCCTGCAGATACACCAGAGCGTGATTTGGCAGACGACCCCGTTTCCAGTTCCCATGCAGGGAGCAGGGGGAGTTCCAGGAGTAGTACCTATGGATCCTCAGCCGAGGGCACAGAGGAGTTCAGAGGGAGAGACTGTACCTCGTGGTGGATTGGGAGCCACTACTTGTGGAGGATTTGAGGTGGGAGGACCTTCTGTACCTGCGAAGGTGTAGGAGGGGGATGTGTCTGGAGCAGCGACTGCTGCTAGACCTGGAACTTCAGGGGATCCCGCGGTATCTCGCCCGGGTTATTCCCCTAGAGTTTCTTTGGAGGGGGATAGTTGCTTTGAGATTCCAGCCCCTTCAGTAACCCCGACCATGTGGGTTGACTTGATCACCAGGGAGTCCGGGGATGTGTATAGCGCTGAGATGTATGATGTGACGTCACGAGCCAGAGCCCCTACCGAGAGTTCTTGCTTGGTCTGTGGCGAGCACCCTTGCATTTGCCCGCCTTAGTTCTTTAGCTTGTGGTTGTATAGTCCTATCCTGTGCTGATCGCGTTTTCGTAGATGTGGGCCCGTCTTAGTTTAGGTTTGGATATCTTTTTGGATGACTGTACCATATACTATGATACTTCTAGGAGCAGTTATTGTTATATTTTGGCTACGGTATGCCTTTTGTTTATGGCACCCTTATGTGTATAGGTCATGAACTAGGTGCTGCATTTTGGGTTATTGTATTGTACAGGTACTTACACTTTGCTCCTTTGAGGAGTTACTATGGATGCATATATTATTATTTCAGTTTCAAAACAGTTGTTTATATTTCGAAAAATATGCGCGGTAGTTTCTTCGGATATGTAGAGCCGGCTGTGCATTTGAAAGTAACATGCTCCGTTGTTTTGGAATTCGTTAAACTTTTGACTCTGATGTTTAAAAAAAAAAATGGGGTGTTACATCTTCCATCTGCTTGACTTGTAATCCAAGGAAGTAGGTCAATTCACCTACCAAGCTCATCTCAAATTCAGACTGCATTTGGTTGACAAAATGTTGGACCATTTCATCCGACATCCCACTAAACACAATATCATCTACATAAATCTGAGCAATCATTAGTTTCCCATCCTTATCCTTGACAAAAAGTGTTTTATCAATACCACCCTTCCTGTACCCATGGTTGACTAAGAACTCAGTCAGTCTTTCATACCAAGCTCGTGGAGCTTGTTTCAGCCCATACAAAGCCTTCTTCAGCTTGTAAACATGATCAGGAAAATTTGGATCCACAAACCCTTTAGGCTGCTCAACATAGACTTCCTTATTAAGATAGCCATTCAGAAAGGCACTCTTGACATCCATTTGAAACAATCTAAATTTCAACAAACATGCCACTCCTAGCAGCAATTTGATGGATTCCAATCGAGCCACAGGGGCAAATGTTTCATTGAAGTTTACTCCTTCAATTTGTGTGTATCCTTGAGCAACTAATCTGGCTTTGTTCCTGGTAACAACTCCTTGTTCATCAGACTTATTCTTATAAATCCATTTTGTTCCAATCACATTTGTTCCTGCTGGTCGTGGTACCAGTTCCCAGACTTCATTCCTCTTGAATTGACAAAGTTCATCTTGCATAGAACTTATCCAGAACTCATCTGTCAATCCTTCTTTGACATTCTTTGGTTCAATCTTTGAAACAAAGCATGCATTTGACACAGTCTCCCTCGTTCTGGTTCTTACACCTTCATTCAGATCTCCAATAATCAATTCCTTAGGATGATCCTTCTGAATCCTTATAGAGGGTCCCCTGTTAGCATCCTCTACCTCTTTATTCTCAGGTCTAGTGTTGGTTTCTTGAGCACTATCTTCTACAGACTCTATGTCTTGGGAGATTTCATTGTTCATGGGCAGACATGCTCCAACATCATCTGAGTCATCAATCACCACATTTATGGATTCCATCATCACCTTAGTTCTGGAATTAAATACCCTATATGCTTTACTGTTTGTAGAGTATCCCAAAAATATTCCCTCCTCACTCTTAGGATCCATCTTTCGCCTCTGCTCACGATCTGCCAAGATATAGCAGTTACTCCCAAACACATGGAAATACTTCACATTTGGCTTTCTCCCTTTCCATAGCTCATAAAGAGTGACAGAAGTACCTGATCTGATAGTCACCCTATTGTGTATATAGCAAGCAGTATTCATGGCTTCAGCCCAAAAATGATATGGAAGCTTTTTGGCATGAATCATGACTCTTGCACACTCTTGTATAGTCCTGTTCTTGCGTTCCACCACACCATTCTGCTGAGGAGTGATCGGTGATGAGAATTCATGTGTGATTCCCTTAGATAAGCAGAACTCTTCAAACCTGCTATTTTTGAATTCTTTCCTATGATCACTTCTGATTCGAATAACACCACAATCCTTTTCTCGTTGAATCCTTTGACACAACTCTTTGAAGACTGCAAACACTTCAGACTTTTCTTTGATAAAACTTATCCAGGTGAATCTGGAGTAGTCATCTATGACAACATAGGCATACTTCTTCCCACCAAGACTTTCAACCTGCATAGGTCCCATTAAGTCCATGTGAAGAAGTTCCAGAACTCTAGAAGTTGTGGTAAGATGTTGAAGCCTCTTGTGTGACACCCTTGTTTGCTTCCCAACTTGACATTCACCACATATTTTATCCTCATCAATCTTCAGCTTGGGAATACCTCTAACAGCTTCACTTGTCATAACTTTCTTCATCCCTTTCAGGTGTAAGTGACCCAATTTCTGATGCCACCGTTTGGTTTCATCTTCCTTTGACATCAAACAAGTAGACAGACTTTCAGGTTCTTGAGGATTCCACAGATAGCAGTTATCCTTAGACCTGGTTCCCTTCATAACAACTTCCTCTTTCTCATTGGTTACTAGACATTCATATTTGGTGAAATTTACTTTGAGACCTACATCACACAGTTGGCTTATACTGATTAAATTTGTGGTCAGCCCTTTAACAAATAGAACACTATCCATATTTGGTTGTCCTGTGTAGTCCAGCTTTCCAACACCTTTTATTTCACCCTTTGATCCATCCCAAAAGTGACATAATTGGTGGAGTGAGGCTTGATATCTGACAAGAACTTCTTCACACCAGTCATGTGTCTTGAACAACCACTGTCAAAGTACCAATCTTCTCTTGCAGATGCTCTAAGAGAGGTATGTGCTATGAGACAGCCATCACTTGTCTAGGAATCCATCTTCTCTTCACTTTACCCCAACTCTGTCCTTTACTTTGTTGCTGAGCAGTTTTGGGATAGCCATGCAGCTTGTAGCAAAAGGACTTTAAGTGACCAATCTTTCCACAGTAATGGCATCTCCATGGTTTATACTTTGATCTCCAAACTCTTTTCTGATGCTTCATCTGGTGTTGAAACATGTGATTCGACATCCCCTCTTCTTGCTTTATTTTCTGAGGAACAAACTTCAATACAGGCTTCTTGTAAGTCTCTGCTTGATTGTTAAAACCAAGGCCTTGCACATTTCCAGCTTCTTTCCCAGTCTGAAGAATCTCATCCAGCTGCGTGGTACCATTGTTCAGCATTCTTATAGATTTGGTCATATTGTCAAGTTTTGACTTTTGCCATTCAACCTCCTCTTTCAGATCAGCAATGGTTGATAGATGTTCTTCCTTCTCAGCTTCTAGTTGAGCTATCAGAACCTTCTGTTCCAATATTATCTGGCACTTTTCTTTATTCTTGATACACAGCTCTGAAAACCTTGTGAAGACTTCTTCCTTAGTGAGTTCTCCAACATAGGATTCTTTGTTAGAGTCAGACTCACTAGTAGTTTCTCCATCAGCCTTACAGATCCCAGTCAAAGCTGTCACCAATTTTGCTGATTCTTCTTCAAGATCACTCTCAGGCTCTCCTTCTGACCAAGACACGGATAAACCCTTCTTCTGCCTTTTTAGATACGTGGGACACTCAGTCTTTATGTGCCCATATCCCTCACATTCAAAGCATTAAACTCTCTTTCCTTGATTGGAGTCTTCTTCAGTTCTGGATCTTCTGCCTCCATCCTGGTTCTTACTGATGTCGAGAGACTTGTTATGAGCATTTGCTCTCGACTTCCAGTCAATCCTTTTCAACACTTTGTTAAATTGTTTTCCAAGCAATACCAGATCTTTAGACACCCCTTCATCTCTGACCAGGTCACCTTCATCTTCTGAGTCACCAGCATTTGACACAAAAGCTATGTTCTTCTTCTTTTCAGACTTTTCATTGATCCCTAATTCAAATATTTGAAGAGATCCCACCAGTTCATCCACGTTCATCTTGTCTATATCCTGAGCTTCCTCTATAGCCGTCACTTTAATGTCAAATCTCTTAGGTAGAGATCTGAGGATTTTTTTGACCAGTTTGCTGTTAGACATATTTTCACCTAGAGCACTAGAGGCATTAGCTATCTCAATAATGTTCATGTGAAAATCATGAATGCTCTTATCCTCTTTCATCTTCAAACTCTCAAACTTGCTAGTGAGAAGCTGAAGCTTTGACATCTTCACCTTTGAAGTCCCTTCATGAGCAACCTTCAAGACTTCCCACACCTCTTTTGCAATGGTGCAATGTTCAATCAATCTGAAGATATTCTTGTTGACACCATTAAACAATACATTCATGGCTTTGGAATTTCCCACGGACCCTTTGTAATCTGCATCATCCCAGTCTTCCTCTTCCTTCACCACATCAGTAGGGGTACCTTTTTCATCTTTAACCTTTGGGGGTTCCCATCCTTTTATAACAGCTTTCCATGCTTGATCATCCATGGATTTGATGAATGCTATCATCCTTGGTTTCCAATAGTCATAGTTGGAACCATCAAGCAAAGGTGGTTTGTTCAGAAATCCTCCATCCTTGTCCATTGTACCAGAAAGTACCTTCCCTGAATCTCACCCAGAACCAAACAAGGGTGCATGCTTTGATACCAATTGAAATTCTGGCACAGATATCAGATGTCCTATACAGATGTTGAGACACTGATATCCAACACAATGAACAAGATACCAAATAAAAAATAACAGTGCAGAAAGTAAATAACACAGTGATATGTTTACCCAGTTCGGTCTAACACACCTACTCTGGGGGCTACCAAGCCAGGGACGAAACCAATATACGATAATATCAATTCACAGATCATACAATAACCGAATAATCTGATCACTTAATCACTATCCTTCCTATGACTTCTACCTAAGATTCACCTAGGTATGAGGCCCTCCTCAAATCCCTCTACAACCACAACCCGTGATTGGTACCTTTCCACACAAGAAACAAACCGAAAGTCACACTTTCAAAACACACAATTCTCAATACTTCACAGCTTATGAGAATTGACACACAAGAAACTCAATGCTTAAAAGCTTATGAGTAACTTGACAGAAATTACAACACAAAAACCAGTCCTTATACTGTTATCAGAATGATACCAGTTAGGCTCACAAAATACACTCGAAAACTAGGTTTACATCAGTCAATATATAGCATTTAATCTGGACTGAAATGGGCTTCAAAAACGTAGCAAATAGACTGCTCACAAATCTGCAAAATTAACTCCAACAAAATAGGTCTTCAATCCAAAGTATCCTATTATGTCTCCATAAATAGAAACAGCAGCAAATCCGAAAAACCAACATAAAATCACAATCCAAAAATGCTTTGGATGCCACATAGGATAACCAAATATTCACGGAATATTTAGTAACAATTCATAGTAACAGAATCTGCTTTAAAAACTGAATCCACAACGCGATGTCCTATGAGCAGGTATGGGACATCTTCATTCGACATGTTCAATGCAGCAACTTAGAACTTCATGTTTCAACTTCTTGATGCTATAATAGTTTTAGCAAAATAAATGCCAACCTCAAAAGCACAGAATTAACATTCTTATCTTTCCTTTTCTTCTTTACTTCTTTCTTCTTATCAGCCTTTTTCTCAACAACTACCTGCTCAGGTTCCTTTTCCTCTTCAAGTTCTCCTAAAATGTTCATTAGGAAACTGGGTGGATTCGTCATCCTAGAGGGGTTTTCGGTGGCACACAACCTTTCTTACCACTCAAATTGTTCTTTCAAGAACTTGAAGAAGTCCTTTTGATCCTTTTGCATCTGTAACAGAACATTCTGTTGTGAAAAACGATACCAGAATAACAAAGTATATTTGGTTTCTTGAACACCAAGAAATCCACAAGGGTAGAAAAGAAGGAAAAACTTGAACAAACAAACGAAACCCTATTAGGGTTCACAAAGGAAGAGATAATAATAAGAAGAATAGAGAATTGGTTAAATCTGTTTTACTATTTACTTTCTCAATAGGGTTCAAAGATTACAAGTAAATATCAACAATTAACCTCTCTCAACTATAGCGAGCGATTTTTGTCGGTGACGCGACCACCTTATCGCTGAAGTTTTCCTCACTGCAATGGTAGAAGGGTGCTACTTTCTGATTTCTTATTTATCTTGTGAAGCTGGAAGGGAAAGGGAAGCTATCTAAAACTAACCTTGCACGTGAATGTTTAACAGAACAAACGCTTAAAGAGATTGGTGGGTCCGGGTCAGGTTATACAATGGGCAGTTGTCAATTACCCATCCTATATGTGGTTATCCACAGGATGTTAGCTTTAGGTTCTGCGTTGTAATTGATGGTGTTTATCTGTTAATGGGTTGGAAAAGTTTCTTCTTTGGGAGATATGAGAGAGTAAGATTGAGAGTTTTTGATGATTTTGGTGAGGTATTGGACCTCAGTTTTGATTGATGTATGAAGGTACGGGACCTAGAATTTTTGTTTAGTATGCTCGCTAAGATTTCACAATCTTATGCCTACGTATTCCCGTTTAAACGAAACAGGGAAATCAGAGTAATTGTAGTTCCTCCTATTCTAAGGGAGGAAAAAGGTGTTTTGGTGTCTCGTTCAAAGCCCAAGACAGAGGCTAAAAGGAGTATTTGTGTCTTGTTCAAAGCCCAAGATTGAAGCTAAAAGGTTGACTGAAAGAGAATTTGTCATCTCTAAAGAGGGATTGTTGATTTTTATGTGCCTTGATCAAAGCCCAAGGTTGAAGCTAAGAGGTTGATTGATTCCACTGGTGAAGTCCTTATACAAAGCCTAAGAGGAGGCTGTATGAGACCGACTCAACAAGAGAGTGGATATATTGGTGTCTTGTACAAAGCCCGAGACGGAGACTAAAAGAGACCGACTCTTTGGGGATATCCTTATATGAAGCCTAAGAGGAGGCTAAAAGTTTGACTTTTCCGAGGAAAATGTTCTTTCTGTCTTGTACAAAGCCCAAGATTGAGGCTAAAAAGGATTTTGACTCCGTTGGGGAGGTTTATAGGTGTCTTGTACAAAGCCCAAGATGGAGGTTGTGATGAGTTTGACTCTGCTTAGGGAAAATCATTCCTCAAAGCCTAAAAGAAGACTGGGAGGAAATGACTCGGCTAGGGAAGATATCTGTCCCCAGTTTGAGAGAGGGAAATTTATGTCTTGTACGAAGCCCAAGATTGAGGCTAAAAGGGTTTGACTCATCAAGAGAGAGCTTTTATCTGTCTCGTACGAAGCCCGAGATTGAGGCTAAAAAGTGTTGACTCAACAAGAGAGTGCTTTTTATCTGTCTCGTACGAAGCCTGAGATTTGAGGCTAAAAATGGTTGACTCAACAAGAGAGTGCTTTTATATGTCTTATACAAAGCCCAAGACGGAGGCTAAAGGAGTTGACTCAACAAAAGAGTGCTTTATACTCAACAAGAGAGTGATTTGCTGTCTCGTACGAAGCCCGAGATGGAGGCTGAAAGAAGATTTACCCAACAAGAGAGTCTTGAAAAGTGATGGACTCAACAAGAGAGTTTGAAAAGGTGATTGACTCAACAAGAGAGTCGGAAAAGTTATTGACTCAATAAGAGAGTCTGAAAGGGTTAGCTCCGCTGGGGGAGGATCATTGTACAAAGCCCAAGAGAAGGCTAACTATGTTGAGGAAAGATCAATATACAAAGCCTAAGAGGAGGCTATCTTACTGCTGAGGATTAGATCCATAGGCAGGCCCAAGGGTGGGGAACTCTCATGAGAGAGACCGAGTTTTTGTTGGAGATTTATCCAGAGTAATCGGTATTTTTCCTATGTTTGAAAGGAACTTGAGAATGTATTTGAGACTCAAAGAGGGTTTAGACTGTCCAATTCTACTGGTGTTGAAGAGTTTTATCTTTTGTTGGATGCCCCAAAAGAGGGCAAGGGCCTTAAGGGATGAGAATCAACCCTAAAGTGGCCAGAGGTTTGACACCGGAAAGACTGCTCTAGCAAAGGATGACTAAGTTTTGTCTTATACCTTTAAGAGGTCGTTAGGGTCCTTGTATTAAGCCCAAGAGAAGGCATGAGAACTTCTAAGAAGCCGAAGGGTCCTTGTACAAAGCCCAAGAGGAGGCGAGGATGCTTTTAGGAAGCCTGTGGGTCCCCAAACCAAGAAAAGTTCAAGAAATGCAATTCACAGAGAAGAGATCATTCTAGGAAAGTTCGAGTATTTAGAAGAAACTCAAGAGATGCTATTCACGGAGAATATATCAACTCTGGGGAATAGAATTTCTTTGACAATTTCTAAGGGTGACAGTCTGAGAAAAGGTTCACCGAGAATACTGCCTTTCTCTTTGTTCCATATTGATTAACCCCAAGAGAAGGGAAGACTGTATTTGGAAATCCTATGGGGATCTAGTTTTATTTGTATTTAAAGAGTGACCAACGTGGCTTTACCTAGTTCTAGACGTAGTTGTCGGGGAAAACTCTAAATAACTATACTAGTATCTATACAATTGATATATGACGAGTATTAAAAAGGGTATGAAAGAAGACTAACCATGCGTAGCTTCCCACAATACAGTTATGTATATGAAAGTATTTAAAAGAATGAAAGAAGACTAACTATGTGCTGCTTCCCACAATACAGTTATGTATATGAAAGCATTTAAAAGAAAGCGGATTAACACTTACCCGTTGTAGAGCTTCCATGCTGTTTTGTTAGTTGTTCAACAAAGAAATTAAAGAAAGTTTTGATAGCAACTATACATTTAGGTTCAAAATCAAAGGATAAAGTATTTGAACAGAGACCAGGGCTTACAGCTCAGGAAGAGGCCCAAATTTTAACAGTGAGGGCACTGTTGTTTTGTATGGGGACTTATACAACGACTGAGGCCCAAAAAAGTTTTGGTCAAAAGGGAATTGGGTCTTACACCTCAAGGAGAGGCCCAAAGAGTTTGAAAATGAATAATTATGGGTCTTATAGCTCAAGGAGAAGCCCAATTGATTTTGTTAAGAAGGTGACGATCTCGCCGAACATTTGAAAATATACAGAGGGACTTATACAATGTGTGAGGGCCAAAAGGGTATTATTTACAAAGGGGTTGGGTCTTACACTCTATTAGAGGCCCAAAAGATTTTTAAGATAAGGAATGGGACTTATAGCTCGAGGAGAGGCCCAAATGATTATTTGTTTGAAAAATGGCAATTGCGCCGAGGTTTGAAAACATAGTGGGTCTTATACGATGACCGAGGCCCAAACTATTTTGGTTTTCAAAAGGGGTTAGGTCTTACACTCTATTAGAGGCCCATGAGTGTTTGAAAAAGATTTGTTTAGGGTGATTAAGATCAAAACCCTAAATTAATTTCAAAATGTATTTTAATTAAATAAAAATTTGATTAAAATGATCAAAATTATCAAACATGTGTGAAAAACAAGTTGTGATCTTGGAGTAATGTTTGAAAAATCATGTTTTTATCCACAAAATGATTGGAAATCAATTAAGTTTGGAAAATCAAGAAAGAAAAAATATTTTACATGTTAAAAAACAAATAAACATTAATTCTTTACAAAAATATCAAATATTTGAAATAAATAATATTTTTGGGAATTTTTGGTAAAATAAAATATTTTAACATTTTTGTGAATTATTAAAAATAAAATCAACTCAAAATCATTAAAAACCAGAGAGAAATTAATTTTTGAATCAATTAAATAAAATCACAAAATTCAAATATTTAAAATTCAAAAAAGGGCGCCAAGAACACCACGTTCTTGCCCGCGCCCTCTGTTTCCTCAGATTTGCGTTTTCCCCTCAATCTCACTGAATACTTGATGAAATCACACAATCCACATATCAATCTACTTGTTTTCACCTCACGATCATGTCTATGGTCTTTAATTTCATTTATTTTATGCATGGAATAAGAAATCAAGACAAAACCTCAAGAACTCTTAATTATGCATGAAGGCTGAGAAATTCTATACACGATTCATTCAAAGCAATTAATTGAGGGGAAACATTCTATGCTTGATTATGAACATTTGGCAAAAGTATTGTGCGAGGAAATATGCATAGATTAAGAGATGACCAAGTTTAGGCTTACTTGAAGGTCGTGGCAGCAAGAGCAATTTGATTTTTGAGTTGGAGGTGTTACAAATGAGTTGTGATGATCTTAACATCTCCCCTACACCATATGGAATGTGTTTGAATGCTTGGAGTGATTGGTAATGGACTGGAATAGGTTATGGCACCTCAACTGCAACTTGGTTAAAAACTTGAGTAATTGACTGGTGATTTTTTGAAATTGGTGTTCCAGATGTTGTTTAAGTGTTTGGATCACTTCTATATGATGTTTATGAGGTGTGTGTGTGATTGGTTTAGTTGGAATGACTCTCAAACTCAAAACCCGATAGTGACTTGCTTTAGAAGGTAATTTTGGAGTGAAAGAGGAGATTTTGAGGAAAGCATCAGTTTGGTTTCTTTGGTGTACTTAAACTGAGCACAAATGAGCTCTATTTATAGTAGAGCAAGTTTGTTTTGCAAGAAATAGTGAATGGTGGCTGCAGCAGGCTGTTGGCCAATGGTGATCAAATGGAATCTCAAGTCTCCTCTAGCCATTGACTAGAGGTTAGAGCACATGCATATGGTTCTTTGATTCAAGGATAAGGCTGGACTGAAGTGTTCATTTTTTCTCTGATACATGCCACCTCTAAGCATCCATTGAATGCTCCAAAACAAAATTGGAGTCTTGAAGCATCTTTGGCTTTTTAGGTTTAGCATGCTACTTGTAGATTTTGGGACTTTGGAGGCTGATGAATCAGTGTTTGTCCCTTGGTTGTTCCCCCTTGAGGTGTGCAGATGGATAAGCATGCTTGGAATTGTACAATTTGGACAAATCGAGCTCTTGTGCATAAATCTGCCTTGCCAAGATAGTTTGCAGCAAGGCATGTTGCAACTGTCATAACTCCTAGCTCTGGTGGAGTTTGATGAAGTTCTTGGCCATTTTGGAAAGCTCTCATATGATACAACATATGTGTGATCATAGTTTTTCTTGACACATTTTGGATCCAAGTGGAAAATCCCCTACATTTTGAAAAAAAGCAAGGCAGATTCTGACTTAGTGAAAATTTCACTAACTGTTGGAAAAAGTGGCATTTTCATGTTTTTGTCATTTTGGTCACTCCATAACTAAAAATCCATGAGGAATTGGAATGAGGTGTAGTTGACACTTCTAAAGTATGCCATGAGAGCTACAAATCCATCTTTGGATCATTTAAAATGGTTGCTTGGATCTCAAGTTATGATCCTTGGAAGTTGGTACCCTAGCCACTTTGTTTCATAACTTAAAAAAATTCTAAGTTTTTATGGTTACCCCTTTTACAAGTTATCCACTTTCTTTGATTTTATTGATGAATGATGATTCCAATCATACATTAACATCATTTTAGGGTTAAGGAACCATAATTGTGAAAAATCTCAAAAAGTCAAATTTGATTTTGTGCACAGTTGACTTTTTATCGGATGAATTCCAAACTGTGCGATCCTCTATGAAATCAGGTCCTTAACCTAAATCAAACTTGATAGATGGATTCCATAGGTGATATAGGGTGTATTGAATCATGTCCCAAGGTTTGGGAGCATGCCTTGGTCAAAAGTCAAAGATACAGCTGGCTTTTTCCTCAAAACCCTAATTGTAGTTCAGATGAAATTGAAACTTGTAGATCCAGCTTCTTGGATCAATCCATTATTGCAAATGGATCAATGTGGTGTATTAGAGACCCTTAAATCATGTCTTGAGGTCTTGCCTCATTTTTTGTCTCAAAAGTCAACTTAGGGGTGAATTAGGTCAAGAAACCCTAATTCCTGATTTTTTGTGAATGCATCCCCTGAGGCTAAATTGAATTGATGATTGGGTCCATGAGGTCCCATGGAGTATTTTAGGTTATGCTTTGAAGCATTGCCTCATGCCCAGAGGAAAATTCCCATATGGAGGCCCTGGTCGACCAAAACCCTAATTTGGTGACACTGGCGATCTTGAGGCTTAATCCACTTGGAATGTAGCAACTTTGTGCTTGGTTCTTGATGTGGGAGTCCTATTGATCCTTTATAGGTGTTGGAGAGTTTAGACAAGTTGAAGATCATGTAAATTCTTGATTGATCCTTTGTCTAAGTGCTTAGAGAGGGCTCAAATTCCTAATTCTTTTTTGTGGTGAATGCTCACCCATCTTTGAGGAGATTGATGAGGCATGATGGTTCATCTATATTGTGGTAATGATTTTCACAATGATGGGAATCTTAGTGGTCAAAATTTGGGGTATGACATCAACCTAATAAGGATTTGCCACACCTTAGGAAGAGAGACTAGTATGCTATTTATAATAAACATAACATACTAAACTAATGGGCTTTTTAACAATTACCCATTACAAGCTAACTTAGGTTACAAGCTAACTTAAATAATTGGATCCATAACACAAGGCCCAATTTAATATGCTAACAAACCTAGCAACATTGACTAATGCATGTTAGAACAAACTTCGACTACAACACGCATTACTCCGACAGAACACATGCGAACAAACTTCAACATCATGCTTAATTCCCGTCGAACCAGAAGCTACCCTTCGACCATACTAGAGTTCAATCCAATATCTCATAAATCTCCACCTTGGAACAAACTCTATAACATAAAGGAAAAAACTAGCTTTCTTCATGCAACTTTATCAACTGCATACAATGGCAAAACTTACAACTTGGCAATGTCTTGGTGATCATATCAACATCATTATGATCTGTCGAAAACTTCAGCACTTGGACTTCTCCACGTTCAATTACCCCTCTGATGAAATGCAATCTCACATCAATGTGCTTGGTTCTCTCATGATAGGCTGAATTCTTCGACATGTGTATTGCACTTTGACTATCACATTTAATAGTGATAATTGGACCTTGAAGTTTCAGCTCCTTTGTAAAACTTTCAAGCCACAATGCTTCCTTTACAGGTTCAATTAGGGCGATATATTCTGCTTCAGTGGTTGATAAGGCAACAACCTTCTGAAGTGATGCTTTCCAACTGATTGTTGTCCCAAACATAGTGAACACATATCCAGAAATAGATTTTTTGGAATCTATACAACCTGCATAATCATAGTCGACATATCCTTCGATTGCTGCTTTACTATCTTCACCGAAGGCTCCACCATAAATTAGGACTCTATTCAGAGACCCATTTATCTACCTTAAAATTCACTTCAATGCTTGCCACTGAGCCTTTCCAGGATTCACCATGTACCTGCTAACAAGACTTACTGCATATGCTATCTCAGGTCTAGTACAGACCATAACATACATCAAAGAACCCACTATATTAGCATATGGAATGCTATTCATATGAGCTTTTCTGACATCATTACCGGGACACTGATCTATGCTCAGCTTGAATTGAAGGTTTGTCGGAGCCATAACAGGCTTTGAATTCGACATACCATACTTTTCGAGAATCTTCCGTAGGTATGCCTCTTGAGATAAGCATAATTTTGACTGCTTTCTATCTCTTCGGATGTCAATCCCAAGAATCCAGGGCACAACTCCCAGATCCTTCATGTCAAACTCCTTATTGAGTTCAACCTTCACCCTCATTACATATTCGACATTGTTGCTTGCTATTAGAATATCATCCACATAAAGCAACAAATAAACAAATGAATTACCAGGTCGAAATCTGAAGTAAACACAGTGGTCGAACTGACTTATAATGAAACTTATGCGTGCCATGAACTTGTCGAATCTCCTATTCCACTGCCAAGGAGATTGTTTCAGTCCATATGAAGATCTCTTTAGTTTGCACACATAATCTTCCTTCCCCTTTTTGACATACCCTACAGGTTGCCTCATCAGGATTGTTTCATCTAGATCACCATACAAGAAAGCAGTCTTCATATCCATCTGTTCCAGTTCAAGGTCGAACTGTGCCACCATGGCAAGCAACATTCTAATGGACATGTGATTCACGACAGGAGAGAACACATCATTTAAGTCGACACCTTCTTTCTGAGTGAACCCCCTAGCGACCAATCTTTCCTTGTATCTCTTCGACGCCACTCCTTCGATTCCTTCCTTAAATTGAAAATCCATTTATAGTTGACTAGCCTGGCTCCAGCAGGTTTCTTGATCAGTTCCCATGTGTTGTTATCATGAAGATATTTCATCTCATCATCCATGGCCTTCAGCCATTCAATCTTCTTTCGACTCATCATAACTTCCTTATAGTCTCTAGGTTCTTCGTCGAGAACCTCACTTGCAGAGATTAAGGCATAAGCTATAAGATCTGCACACCCAAGTCTCTGAGGTGGCTTGATGACTCTCCTCGACCTGTCCCTTTCTAGCAGGTAGTCATTATAAGTCTCCTCATCTTCGACAGCATCTTCTACTTCTTCTTCGACTTCATCTGGGATACGCAATTCAACATCAACATGCTCCACATTAAAAGGAATCTCTCCCTGTTCCAGCTCTTCGTTAGCATTATCAGTTTTCTTGAAAGCCATCTCAACATCCATGAAAACTACATCTCGACTGGTGATACACCTCCTATGACCTGGATCTAGGCACCATAGCTTATAAGCTTTGACTCCTTCAGGGCATCCCATGAACAAGCATTTCAGTGCTCTAGGTTCGAACTTGTCTTGCCTAATGTGAGCATAGGTCACACAGCCAAATACTCTCAGTCTATCGAGACTAATTAGATGTCCTGATCAGACTTCTTCAAGTGTCTTCATATCTAATGCAGTCGAAGGACATCTGTTTTTCAAATAAACTGATGTCGAAACAACCTCTACCCAAAAAACCTTCTTCAATCCAACACTAACCAACATGCATCTAACCCTTTCAAGGATTGTTCGATTGAATCTCTCAGCTAGGCCATTTTGTTGAGGAGTACCTGCTACAGTCTTATGCCTTGCAATCTCAGACTCAACACAGTAACTGTCGAACGCTTCATTGCAGAACTCAAGGCCATTATCGGTTCTCAACCTCTTGACCTTTCTGCCAGTTTGAGTTTCGACCAGAACCTTCTAACTTTTGAAATTCTCAAAAGTTTCATCCTTCGTCTTCTGAATGAATACCCATAAATTTCTCGAATAGTCATCAACGATGGATAGAAAATACCTTGCACCTAAGTGTGAAGGATTCCTTGCAGGCCCCCAAAGATCAGCATGAATGTAATCCAGAGATCCATTTATTCTTTGCTTGTCTTTGTTAAACTTCTCCCTACAAGATTTACCAAATACGCAAGATTCACAAAACTCCAACTTTTCGACTTTGTCACCACCTAACAGGTTCCGCTTCCCCAATTCGACCAGGCCTCTTTCGCTGACATGGCCCAATCTCATGTGCCATAATTCGGTCTTCAAAACAGGTTTTGTGGATGCAATATTTGTCGAACCACTTACAACCTCAACCTCAAGGGTATGCAAGCCTTGTTTCTTCATGCCTCAAAAGACTTCCTTCGACCTCTTCATGAATCTTAGGATACTTTTCTCTCCTTGGAAAACATATCCCTTCTTGTCGAATTCACCAAGAGAAATTAAATTTCACTTTAAATCAGGTACATACCTGACTGCAATCAATAACCTTATTAACTCATCATGGAGCTTGAATCTCACAGATCCAATACCTGCAATTTTGCAAGATTTGTTGTTTCCCAGACACACCGATCCACCATCTTGATCACATAGCTCCTCGAATAATTCTCTGTTTCGAGTCATGTGTCAAGTGCAACCTGAATCCATAATCCATTATTTTCTTGAGTCGCCGCTTGAAACTACAAGGACATCAGATTAGTCGAAGTCATCTTGAACAATGGTTGCGCTGCCATTATCCTTACCTCCAGGATCTATTAGGCGTTCAGGGCATACCTGTCTTGTGTGACCCTCCTTCTTACAGTGATAACATCGACTAACAGATGGTTCGCCACTATAAGACTTCTGCTGACTTTTACATCTCTTCTTATCGAACTTACCATCCTTTCGCAAGAATTTTCCCTTAACGGCCAAATCTTCACCAACCGTCAAAGGTTTATGCTCCTTTCGTTCATTTAGGTCCTTAGAATTCAAGGCTGATTGAACTTCTTGAAAGCTCAAGGACTCCCTTCCATACAAGAGAGTTTCTTTGAAGTGAGCATGTGTTATAGGCAAAGTACACAACAACAACAGTGCTTGATCTTCGTCATCGATCTTCACATCAATATTTTCAAGATCAAGAATTAGCTTGTTGAACATATCTAACTGCACAGCCAAAACTTTGTCTTCACTCATCTTGAATGAATACAAAGCTTGCTTCTGGTAGAATCGATTCACCAGATATTTTGTTGTGTATAAACTTTCAAGTTTCAACCATAACCCCGATGTCGTAGTCTCCTTTGATACTTGTCGAAGAACCTTATCACCAAGGCTCAACAATATTGCACTATGGGATTTCTCTATCATGGCTGTCTTTTCTTTTACCGTTAATGCAACATCCATGGCCGCCTCTCCCTTCAACGCTTTCAAACAACCCCGCTGAATCACTAGGGCTTTCTTCTTCAAGCGCCACAGACCGAAATCATTCACTCTGGTGAACTTTTCAATCTCATACTTTGTTGAAGCCATCTTCTCCATGCTCATCACACCAATTTGTTGTGAAAATGATACCGTAATAACAAAGTATATTTGGTTTCTTGAACACCAAGAAATCCACAAGGGTAGAAAAGAAGGAAAAACTTGAACAAACAAACAAAACCCTATTAGGGTTCACAGAGGAAGAGAAAAGAAGAAGAAGAATAGAGAATTGGTTAAATCTGGTTTACTATTCACTTTCTCAATAGGGTTCAAAGATTACAAGTAAATATCAACAATTAACCTCTCTCAACCTAATAAGGATTTACCACATCTTAGGAAAAGAGACTAGTATGCTATTTATAATAAACCTAACATACTAAACTAATGGGTTTTTTAACAATTACCCATTACAAGCTAACTTAGGGTACAAGCTAACTTAAACAATTGGATCCATAACACAAGGCCCAATTCAATATGCTAACAAACCTAGCAATAGTGACTAATGCATGTTAGAACAAACTTCGACTACAACACGCATTACTACGACAGAACACATGCGAACAAACTTCGATCTAATGCTTAATGCCTGTCGAACCAGAAGCTACCTTTCGACCATACTAGAGTTCGATCCAATATCTCAAAAATCTCCACCTTGGAATAAACTCTATAACAACAACGAACAAACTAGCTTTCTTCATGCAGCTTTATCAACTTCTTACAGTGGAAAAACTTGCAACTGGGCAACGTCTTGGTGATCATATCAGCAACATTATGATCTGTCAAAACCTTCAGTACTTGAACTCCTCCATGCTTGATTACCCCTCTGACGAAATGTAGCCTCACATCAATATGCTTGGTTTGCTCATGATAGGCTGAATTCTTCGACAGGTGTATTGCACTTTGACTATCACATTTAACAGTGATAACTGGACCTTGAAGTTTCAGCTCCTTTGTAAAACCTTCAAGCCACAATGCTTCCTTTACAGCTTTAGTTAGGGCGATATATTCTACTTCAGTGGTTGATAAGGCAACGACCTTCTAAACTGTTGCTTTCTAACTGATTGCTGTCCCAAACATAGTGAACTCATATCCAGAAATAGATTTTTTGGAATCCATACAACCTGCATAATCAGAGTCGACATATCCTTCGATTGCTGCTTTACTATCTTCACCTAAGGCTCCACCATAAATTAGGACTCTATTCAGATACCCATTTATGTACCTTAAAATCCACTTCAATGCTTGCCAATGAGCCTTTCTAGGATTCACCATGTACCTGCTTACAAGACTTACTGCATATGCTATGTCAGGTCTAGTACAAATCATAACATACATCAAAGAACCCACTATATTATCATATGGAATGCTATTCATATAAGCTCTTTCGACATCAGTACTGGGACACTGATCTATACTCAGCTTGAATTGAAGGTTTGTCGGAGCCACAACTGGCTTTGAATTCGACATACCATACTTTTCGAGAATCTTCCGTAGGTATGCCTCTCGAGATAAGCATAATTTCGATTGCTTTCTATCTCTTCAGATGTCAATCCCAAGAATCCAGGGCACAACTCCTAGATCCTTCATGTCAAACTCCTTATTGAGTTCAACCTTCACCCTCATTACATATTCGACATTGTTGCTTGCTATTAGAATATCATCCACATAAAGCAATAAAATAACAAATGAATTACCAGGTCGAAATCTGAAGTAAACACAGTGGTCGAATTGACTTCTAATGAAACTTATGCGTGCCATGAACTTGTCGAATCTCCTATTCCACTGCCGAGGAGATTGTTTCAATCCATATGAAGATCTCTTCAGTTTACACATATAATCTTCCTTCCCCTTTTCAACATACCCTTCAGGTTGCCTCATCAGGATTGTTTCATCTAGATCACCATACAAGAACGCAGTCTTCACATCCATCTGTTCTAGTTCAAGGTCAAACTGTGCCACCATGGCAAGCAACATTCTAATGGATATGTGCTTCACAACAGGAGAGAACGCATCATTGAAGCCGACACCTTCTTTCTGAGTGAACCCCCTAGCAACATTCTAATGGACATGTGCTTCATAACAGGAGATAACGCACTCACATCGTCGACTCTACTTTTGAGTATTTGCATGATACCCATGTAAAGGAAACATTTAAACAGAAGGGGTGAGAAATCATATTCAATAATAACAGGCATATACTACAAGGTAGGGTATCAACACATATCATAATCTACATAATTTCAAATAACAATATGTCAATTACAATCTCACACCAACACACCAATCAATCACAACTCAACAAATATACATATATCACGTTATGCAATGCAGCTTGACTATGCAACTCTATGCATATGCATATGGTACCAACTCAACATTTGGTTCTCTCAAGAATTGGGTCCCTTCTTTGAACCCGTGAGTCCCCTCTCCGAGCTCCAAGCCCCCTCTCTAAGTTTAGGGTAACGACACTCGAATTTCGTATCACAAGGACTCTTATCTTGATTTTTACCGACTGATTGAAATAAAGGGGGTTTGATTCGATTCAGAATAAGTGATTATAAGAAGTGATTATGAAATAAGCTGATCTAGTGTTTCAGTCTCCCACTTATCATCGATCCAAATAATTCTCAATCCCTAAGCAGACTATATTCCCTTTTCGATTACAATATCAATCAAACAAACATAATTAATACTACAAGATATATATTCCTACTTTCCGAATTAAGTATACGAACGAGTTATAACAATCGTGAATTAAGCAAACACGATAAAACAAATTCAGATTAAGCAAACACGATTAAGGTATAAGAACATACAATCATCGAAATAAATCAATCAACAATAAGAGAAGTCGAATTAAGCAAACAAAATATAAAAGAGAAGAATTGAAAGGAAAATAGATTTAATTGGGAAATATAAGAACCTCAAAGTATGATGGAGGCGCAATTACAGTAGATCAGCCGTGAGAGGATTAATTCTCCATTACAACCGTACAAAGCAAATTATTTTCGTGAATAGTGAATAGTAAAAACATGGATCCAAAGTAGTGCAGATGCTATTAGGTATAAAGAAACAAGGAATTAGGTTTTCATCCCAACTGGGTCGGAAAATATGGCCCAAAACTAATTTTTTTCTAAAGTCAGAAACTTCAACGAATTATTTGACCTTGCTTCAGTCTGAATCATCTTTTGACTTCAACACTAAAATTTTAACTCTTTCTCTTAAATTTCTAACGCCTATTAGAAGGCGTTGATCCGATTCTTGTAGTCCATGTTATGGTCTGCACAGTGAACAGGTATCAAATAACAATTTAAGCTGAAAATAAAGTACGAAAATAAAATAAGGTCAAAAATAAACTTAACTATAAAAACACACTAAAATACTTAAACTAATAAAATAAACTATAGAAATGCCTAAGTACAATAGTAGAAGAATGTGAAACAAAATGCACTGATCAACAAGCCATTAGTCCCCTCTCTGAACTAGCACACATGCCTCTGGACACAAATCGTATAATGCATGAGCATATTATCAAATCAATGCATTAAGACCCCCATATTATCCCCTTTCTGGATTACATTTCAACCACATTTACAAAATGTACAATATCAAATTAATAGTGCAACTCAAGCATGTCATAATTCATCTCAATCGAATTATTTCTTAAACATTCAACAATACAGCAAACATAACTCAAAATAATCCACATTCACCCTCAACATAATCCACATATTCAACATTTACATCGTTAACCAATTATAATTAACATTCCTAACATTATAATATCATCACAAGATAACATCAACAATTACACATAATTATCATCAAATATTCATGTTATCACGACACATAATCATGCTCAACCAATCACTATCGACAACACATAATTGATTGAATGCTCTAGGTAAGCCTATTTCCAATGATATTTCTACTAATAAGGTTTTGAGATGTCTTAATAGGGAATGGAAACCTAAGGTCACCACAATCAAAGAGGCAAATGATCTTAAAGTACTTGATCTCACTACTTTGTTTGGAAAATTAGAAGAACAAGAGCAAGAACTTACTTGCTTGGAAAAACTTAAAAAATAGTATGATAAGAAGTTAAAGAAGGAGAAAGGTAAAGACAAGGAGGTATAGAAGAAGCCTATTGCTATAAAGAATTCAAGCTCAAAGTCCTCACACCATGAGCGAAGTGATTGTGAAAGTAAAGAAGACAAGATTTCCGATGATGAATATATTAGGTTGTTTGTCAAAAGATACCGAAGGTATATAAGGAAAAATGGAGTCAAGCACCCCGACAAGAAGCTAACCAAATTTAGAAGGTTGACAAACTTCTCAAAGGAAGATGAGAATAGGAAAGGTAAGATTATAAGTTCTTGCTACAATTGTGGGGAAGTCGGTCACTATAGACCCGAGTGTCCTATGATGAAGAAAGACAAAGAGAAAAGCCATCACAAGAAATCTAGTAATTCTAGAAGAGATTATGCCACTTGGGAGAGTGCACGTGATTCCTCAAATGATGAAAGCACAAGTTCAAGTGTTGAATCGGCCAGAATTTTCCTCATGGCAAACAAAAAGAAAAAGAAAAAGAAAAATGTAAGTCTTTCTAAGCTTGAATCTATTAATGAACCATCTTATTCTCAATTAAAAAAAGCTTTTGAAAATATTCATAGAGAAGCCTTAAATGCTTTTAAAAAGTTAGCTTCACATGAAAGAATCTTTTTACAATTAGAAGGTAAAGTTTTAGAATCCTAAAATAAAATGGAAGCTCTTAAGCAATCTATGATAGATGTTCAAAAGGACAAGAATGAGTATGTAAAATCTTCAAGGTTTGGTTGTGAACATTATCATAATTGGCAAGAAGAGGTAAATACTGTTCAAGTCAAATTGGACAAAGCCTTACAACCTAAGATTACATTTGCTATTGATCCTTAAAAGGTTGAAAAATCTTTGAATCATTTAAATAAAAATCCTAAATATGTGCATAAGGACTCAAATAACAAAGGTACATCTCATCATAACTTATCTTGTCACTATTGTTGTAAGAAAGCTCATACTATTGAAAAATGAAAGTTTAGGAAACTTTTTGTTCCTAAAGGAGCTGTTTAATGGTTACCTAAATGCAAATTTGATTTCACTCACTCTCAAGGACCCAATGAAAATTGGGTACCTATTTCTCTTGTTTGATTCTACAGGTTGAATGTCTTGACTCTACGGATAAGATGTGGTGTCCTGATAGTGAATGCTCAAGGCATATGACAAGTGACATATCTCTATTCATTGACTTTGTGCCAAAGAAGAAGGGGTTCATCACTTATGGAGATAACAAAAAGGGAGCAATACTTGGAAAAGGTAGTGTAGGTAATCCCTTATCTACTACTATCTCTGATGTTATGTTAGTTGATGGTCTTATACATAACCTCCTTAGCATTAGTCAAATTTGCGACGAGGGTTTTAAAGTTACTTTTACAAATACTTGTTCCTTATTTGTACATAATGAGAAGAAGGATTGTATGTTTAAAGGCTTGAGGGTTAATAACACCTATATGCTTAACTTAGACGACGTATCCTAGGTTGGAACTAAGTATCTAGCTACCATGAGTGAAAACTCTTGGTTATGGCATAAACGCCTAGCTCATATCAACTTTGACTTACTAAACAAAGGGACCTCAAAAGATTTAGTAATCGGTCTACCAAAATTGAAGTTTTCAAAAGACCATCTATGTGAAGCGTGTCAAATAGGGAAACAAACGAGAATCTCATTTAAATCGAAAAACATTGTTTCAAATTGAAGACCTCTTGAACTTTTTCATATGGACCTCTTTGGTCCCCAAGGATCAAGAGAATAGGTGGTAACTATTATTGCTTTCTGATTGTAGATGATTACTCAAGATTTTGTTGGTCATGTTTTGTATAGTAAAGATGAGACCTATCTGGCTTTTAAACAATTTGCAAGATTGTTCCAAAATAAGATGAACTTGAAAATTGTTTCCATCCGAAGTGATCATGGAGGAGAATTTTAAAACCTCCTCTTTGATAAGTATTGTGATAAACATGGAATTGAGCATAACTTCTCTGCTCTTAGAACTTAACAACAAAATGGTGTTGTGGAGCGCAAAAACCATGTTTTAGAGGAGTTGGCTAGGATTATGCTTAATGAAGGTAATCTACCATAGTACTTTTGGGCCGATGCCATTAGCATGGCTTGTTATGTCTTGAATAGGATTCTAATACGCCCTATTTTAGACAAAATTCCCTATGAATTACTTAGGGGTAGAAAACCTAATGTTTCTCATCTACACGTTTTCGGATGTAAATGTTTTATTTTGAACAATGGAAAGAGTAATCTTGGTAAGTTTGATGCGAAAGACGATGAGGGTATCTTCCTCGGATACTCCCAATCTAGTAAATCTTATAGAGTTTATAACAAAAGATTACTTATTGTTAAAGAGTCAGTACACGTTACCTTTGATTAGTCTTTTCCTAAAATTTTTGGGAAAGGTGTTTCTTTTCATGATGTAGGTGTATCTTAAGAAGATATCCTCAAGGAGCCCAATGATGGAATTGATCATCTTAAAACGGCGGAAAATGAGAAAGAAAAGGATAATGGTGGTGAAGAGGAGAAGGTTGAAAGTCGAGCTGCAGGAGACGACCTTCCTTTGACATGGAATACATTTAAAGATCATCCTATCGACAACATACTTGGAGACATCACCAAAGGCGTGACAACATGCACCAAGATAAGTAATTTTTGTAATCACTTTGCGTTCGTTTCATAAATTAAACCTAAAAATGCCAAAGATGAATTACTTGATGAGGATTGGCTTATAGCCATGCAAGATGAGCTAAATCAGTTTAAACAAAATGACGTTTGGGATTTTGTTCCTCGTCCAAAGAATCATCAAGTAATTGGCACAAGATAGGTTTTTAGAAACATGCTTGACAAAAATGGAGTGATAACCCAGAACAAAGCCCGATTAGTGGCTCAAGGTTATAACTAAGTGGAGGGCATTGACTATGAGGAGACTTATGCTTCAGTTGCTCGCCTCAAGGCTATACGTCTTCTACTAGCTTATGCTTGCTCCAAGGATTTCAAGTTGTTTCAAATGAACGTGAAAAGTGTGTTTCTTAATGGCTATATTAACGAGGAATTGTATGTAGCTCAACCTCTTGGTTTTGAAAATCACGAGTATCCAAATCATGTTTACAAACACAAACAAGCTTTGTATAGTCTCAAACAAGCACCTAGGGCTAGGTATGAGCGCCTACGTAAGTTTTAAACCGATCAAGGATACTCTAGGGGAAAAGTAAAAACTACACTTTTCATTAAGCGCCAAGGAAAGCATACTTTTCTAGTTCAAGTTTATTTCGATGATATTATTTTTGGATCCACTATCATGCAACTTGTAGACGAGTTTTCTAAGCTTATGCAAGGTGAGTTTGAGATGAGCCTCATGGGGGAGTTGAATTACTTCCTTGGTTTTCAAATTAAACAACTCAATGAAGGTACATTTGAGTGTCAAACCAAATATTGCAACGACTTGCTAAAGAGATTTGGTATTGAAGATGAAAAATATATTTACACTCCTATGGCCATAAATGGAAACTTGGAGAAGAATAAAAATGGTAAGGATGTAGATGTAAAGAAATATAGAGATATGATTGGTTCTCTTCTATATCTTATCGCATCTAGGCCGGACATTATGTTTAGCGTGTGTATGTGCGCTCGTTATCAATTGGCTCCTAAGGAATCTCACTTAAAAGCCGTCAAATGTATTCTTAGGTATCTTCATGGTACTTCTAAGTATGAGATTTGGTATTCTAAGGGAAGAACTTGTAATTTGGTTGGTTATACCGATTCCTATTTTGCCGGTTGCAAATCGGATATGAAGAGTACTAGTGGAACTTGCCACATGTTTTCAAATTCCTTAGTAAGTTGGCATAGCAAGAAACAAGTTTTTGTTGATTTGTCAACCGCCAAGGTTGAATACGTAGCTGTTGGTAGTTGTTATGCTTAAATTTTATGGCTTAAACAATAACTACTTGATTTTGATATAAAACTACAATGTATTCCTATTATCTTCTACAACACTAGTGCTATTAATCTAACCAAAAATCCGGATTTACATTCTCGCACTAAGCATATTGAGATTTGTCACCACTTCCTGCATGACCATGTTGAAAAAGGAGACATCGTATTTGAGCATGTTGATAGTAAAAATCAACTTACAGGTATCTTTACAAAACCTTTTGCGACCAAACCATTTTTCAACATTCAAAGGGAACTAGGGATACTTGATATCTCAAATCTTGCCTAAATATAATTTGTTGCATGCAATTTATATACACTTGCTCTAACCTTTCTTGGAAGTTCAATCAAATAAGAATGCATCCTTCATCAGTTCATAAGAGAGGTAATATTATTCCATTTTCCTTTTCCTTTAGCAAGTGAGGTTTTACTTGTGAATATTGCTTGTGTTCCAAATGATTGATATTCTTGATGCATGAAATAGTTCATAAATGTTCACTTCCAAAAATCTCTATTGAAGTATGTCAATTATATGTTTATAGTTACTCTGTGCTATTCTTTATATAAGCTTGAAATATGCTCGTGGTGCATTCGATTGTTATGTATTCTTGCATGAAATATGGTTGAACATGTTATAATGTTAGCAAAATACTTATAGTGTGTCATTGTTATGATAACATCTCTGTTTTAGGTTTGAGTGGTGATAAATTCATACATCGCCTTGCTAGAGCACATGCGTGTGCAGCATTTCGGGGGCCCAAAGGCATATGTCACGTAATTGTGTCACTTTTGTAGAAACTCAAGAGTTCTTGGTTACATTGTATCCTTCATGTTTCTTGTTGTGTTATGTTATAAGTTGTGACAGTCATGTTCTATTGTTGCTTTATATGCTTGTATTTATGTTAAGGCATTCTTTTTCAATATGATATTCATTATATGTGAGTCCTATCGTATTGACGTTCTTATCTTTCAAACCGCCTCTGCATGTTATCCTATTTGTTTATACGTGATTTACGATACGTATCGTGGATTACTTCGTTTATTTTTGATATTGTCAAAAAGGGAGATGCAAGATGAAGTTGGGATGCATATATTCAGGGGGGCCTTTCATTGAAAACACAAAATGCATTGTCTTAAGTTTTGCCATCATAAAAAAGGGGTATATGTGAGTGCAAATTTCGTTAGATGTATTTTACATGATGTCAACACTAGGATATTTCAGCGTTAATGTATATTGGACGATATCCTCTGACTCTCTATGTGCATCTTAGCATTAGGAAGCATGAAAGCATTTAAAAAAACTTGGAAAAGGTCTCACGCATCTAAAATGCATGAAAAATAAAATTTGGAGAAAAAATGCATCATAGGTCGACACATACGTCTACAGGTTTACCTATAGAAATTTTTTATCACCTATAGGTCGACACATCAATCCCATAGGTTGATACCTATGATGCAGTATTGAAGCATGTGGCTTCTGTTCCATGTGTCGCCTCTTCATGTAGGCAGCGCATGACATTCATAGGTCGACATATGACCTTATACAAGTTGACCTATGTGTTGAACAGGTCGACACATGACTTTCATAGGTTGACCTATGCGACGGAAATTTTCAAAATTTCGTAATTTTTTTTCATGTTTTTGCACTCTTTTTGCTTCCAAGCATGCATGCATATAAATACTTCATTCATGCATCTTTGTCTAGAAAGGTTTCTAGTGAGTAAAACCTAAACAGAATCAAGATACAAAGCATTCTCATCATCTTCAACCTCTCTTCTATGCATACACACAATCAAACTACACATAATCATTTTTTGATTGAGTGCCATCTAGATTAAGGTTGATAACGTCCAATTAGGTTGATTGTTCCATTTACATTGGATTGAGAACTTTGAGGATTTCAAATCAGAAAACAAAGCTGGGGTTTTCCTTCAAGATCTTTAGGGTTTGAAGGTTTTGGACAATATTACACAATTCAGATCCGATCGAGTGAAAGCCTTATGACAAGGGGTGCCTTGCAAGGGAGTAGCGTGAGACGATGGATTATATTGGTAAATCTTGGGTTTCAATAAGTGTGTTCTTAGAATTAATTCGACTAAGTGAAAGCTTTAAAGAACAAGGGGTTTCATTCAAAGAAGTAGCATGAGAGAATGAATTAAAGTGGCATCGTTGGTTACTCTCTCTCTCTCTCTCTCTCTGAATCTCTTTTAATTTGTGTTTGCAAATTATCGAATTCATTGTTCGTTCAATCAATTCGGTTGGAAACTATCTTGATCACTTTTTGAAATAGGTGTTGTTGAGTTAATCACAATCCGTTTGATTGTGGTTGGATTTTAAGATCAACAAAACCAAACAAATTTCCAAACGATATCGGTTGCACATAAGGTGTTCGATAAATTGCCTTATTTGGTGTTTGTATATTTTGATAATTGGGAATAAGCTTTAAGTATATCTTAGCATTCAATTGGTTGTGATTAATGGTGTTGAACAATTTGTGTTCATTATCATGCGCTTGTTTCCTTTTATGCATATTCGAGCTTTTCGATAGAGGTTCGATTAGATGATCCGATTCGGGTTGTTTCCGCTGTGCCATAAAACTTTTCAAATTGGTTTTTTCCAAAAGTTTTTAACTCTTAATCTCTTCACCCCTCTAGTTCGAAGCCTATCATCTAACATTTTTTCCCTAAAACACCTTGCTCACAAAATAAATAGGTCGCTTTGCCTTATTTATTTCTTGGACAATCACTGAAAGGCCTTTAAGTTTGAGAATGCCATATCGCATTCACCCATCCATTCAAACATTTCCTTTTTTTCTTCCTGAGTAGCAAAGAAAAGTAAAGCCTTATCACTTGCACAAGAAAGGAAACGAGATAGCACAACTAAGAACCATGTTAGTTCTTGAACCTCTTTAACATTGGAAGGGCTCATCGTGTCAATGATGACCTAACAATTGTATGGGTTTTCATCTATACCTTTCTTGGTTAACATAAAATTAAGAAAATTTCCTGCTTCCATGTCAAATAAGAACATGGCAGGATTCAAACACATGTTGTAGTACTTGACTTTTCTGAAGATATCTTCTAAGTCTGGTGTATGACTCCCCCTTGTATAGTCTTTACTATCATGTCATAAATATATTATTCAAGGTTGTGCTCTATCTGTTTTGAGAACACTATGTCAATATGTCATTTTAGTTTGCATCTGTTGAGGAAATCGACAAGCTCCTCCTCAACAGTGGGGTAGGCCGCCTTGACCTTCTCAGCATATATAGTTCGACTTAGAGACCTTCATCTCCACGGCGGAGATCCCAGTAGCCTCGACTATTAAGTACTCAAGTGACCTAGCATAGTTCGCATCCTCGATTTGCAGAGGGTCATAATTCACCCATATTGGGGCTTTGGCCTTATCAACAAACTTTAGCCTTCCCTCATTCAGCGCTCCTTTCACCAAATCCCTGAAAAGGACACAATGAGGAGTTTTATGTCCCAAAAGGTTGTGAAACTTACAAAACCCTCTTTTCTTACTTTGCTCCAAAGATGACATTTTTAGTCCTATAGGGAACATGATTTGGCCATCAACAACTAAAAATTAAAAAATCTTGTCGCACTTAGTTATGTTGAAGGTGTACGTTTTGGCGACAAACTTGTCATTTTTTGGTTCGACCAGATTCTTTCTGTCGGATGGTTTCAATAGTTTACAAATGTAGGGAGGTCCTGAATTAAGTTCGGTCTCATTTACGTCATTCTTTTCGACCTCCTTGTATCTTATATCATAATCTTGGTCTCTATCATCCGTCTCTATATAGGAAACCTTCTCTTTTTTGTGGAATTTTCTCGTCCTGGCCTTCTCAGCTTTTAGGCGTTCGACCTATCGAATTCTGTTAGTCAACTGAGCCATATCCCTCAGATATTGGGCATCCAGTTTCTTTCTAATATAATAAATCAGACTCCTAGCCACCATTTTGACCAGTTCATATTCAAGAACTTGGGTAAAGCACCTTGCCTTTAACAACCTGAACCTATTTAGGTCATCATCAATTGACTCAGGGGCTTTACGCCTTACGCTAGCCAATTTCTTAAGACTAAATTTCGAATATCCCACTAAAACTATTCATGGAACACTCTCTCTAACTTATTTTAATTATGTATGGAATTTGGAGGGAGTTTCGTGAACCATGTCAAAGAATTTTTTGTTAGAGAATTTGGGAAAAATCTCATTTTCAAAATCTCATTATTTACTATATCACCTGCTTTAGTTTGGTATCGAGCGATATGGTTGACAGTCATCTCACTTGTGTCTCTTGCAAACTTGGTGAATTTAGGGACTTTCCGTTTCTGAGAAGTTCTGTTGGAACAAGATTTGTTCACACCCTTAAAAGGTTTTGATGCTAACAAAGTATTTAAAGAACAATAGGGTTTGCTAATTGTTGTTCAAGTGTGTAGGATCAAAGAACATTAATCTTGATATAAATCAATTTAATCACTCAGAAAAACCATTAAAGAGAAGTAAAGATGTTATGAATATGAAGGATCAGAACCATTCTTTCAGAATCTAAAGAGTCAACTTAAGTCTTTCAGATGCTGAACCTAAGCTTACTTGAAATACAAAGATCAACAAAGCTCTGAAGACCGGAATCACTTAAAGCAAGCAGACTCTGATATAAGGAATGTCTCTACATCTTCTGAACAAGCCTCACCAGCAGTTATGAAGATTCTTCTTCAAAGGGACTTTGTCTACATCAAGTCATCGCCTCTGAAAGTGTTCATCCAAACTAGTTCTGATCAAGACTCTGATACAGACAAGCTCAGAACCTGTGATCTCAAGACTCTGAAGTCTCATTCTAACCAGGTTCTGAAGACATAATTTAGCTTCTGATCATGCTTTAACTAATTCTATAAAAAGCCTATGATTCAAAAATCTAAGTATAAAGATAACTTTGACTTTGAACAAGCTTCAACAAATGTCTTTAAGAAGCCTACAGTCAGAAGTTATCTAGAAAAGATCACGTGACAAAAGCACACTACTTTATGTCTAATCAACATAAAGTAATGTTGTCAGGATCTTATCTTTCCAACTGTTCTGAACTCTGCTCTGCTCCTCTCAACGTCTTTATGCTAGCCGAGTTTTTAGATAACTTGGTTGTACTCTAGCTAAAGACCTTCAACGACTATTCTCAACATCTATTTAAAGAAGAAGATTAAAAACATTCTAAGTTCTATTTGAGAGAGAATGAATGTGAGTTTAAGAATATGTGAGCGTGTTCACAAGGATGTGATACCAGTTCACATAAATGGGTTGAGAGAAACTATGTTGCATAGAAGACACAGTTAAGAGAAACACACTAAAAAAGAAAATATAACCAGAAGGGTTAAGTGTGTAAGAACAGAGTGAAATATATTCACACATGTTCTGAAGAAAGAATATGTGAATATGATCTAGAAGATCAACAGAACAGAAAGGCACATCAAGAAGAAAATATATGTAGGAGAGAAGAAGAATGAAAACTTCATTCTTCTACACTCAGGAGAAAACCCTATGTATTATACTCAAAAGTGTAAACCTTTGTGTATCTACTTAACTAAGAAGCACATAATAAACACAAGGTGGATACCAGATTCTTTTGTTAAGAGAATTTGAAGACTCTAGCCTCTATGCTTAGAGTAAGTATCTTTCTATATGATTGAGCAACTAAAGTCTCATGCTTGAGCGCAGAGCAGGAAGTCTCGATCAGTGTGATTGAGCAGGAAGTCTTAAACCAACGGTTTAAGCAGGAAGTCTCATGCGGCAGAGTAAGGAAGTCTCGATTTGGTGTGATTGAGCAGGAAGTCTTGAACAAGTTTTTTAGGCAAGGAAGTCTCGTGCTTGCGGGCTTGAGCAGGAAGTATCATTCTAGTTTGATTAATGTTGATGCAGTAAAGCGGAAAGCAAAAGTAAGTTTGGAAGTATTTTGGGTTTTATCGTATCCACAAGGATCGATGCGAGGGGTCAAATGATGTTCAACGGTTTCTACATTTCTAAGCTCATTGTGACAAAGTTTGGTTAAAAGATTCAAGGTACAATAGATAAATATAAAGAGGGAAAATATAAAATAAAAACGTAAAATAAACAGAGCCTTGTTGGGATTGGAATTTCATCAATCGATAACATATGCATTCTTCTGACCAGTTAAACACAAATCAATCATTCGTCTAATATTCTCACGTATCACCCACAACCAAGGTTATGTCTAACGCAACGTCGAGAGAACAACTGTATTGCGTCATTGGTGATGTCTCACGCAACTCAACAACACGGAGCATTAAGAACTGATACTCACGTAAATGCTAAGCCTAAATATATGTCTAGAGTTTATAACCTAACATATAATCATCCTAGATCCAGATCTGAAGAGTATATGTCTATAGCGGTTCAAATCAAAGATAAACAGGTAAACAAAGATGACACCCATATCAGATAAATGATTGCTTCATATTAAATGCCATGATCAGAATACATACATACACTTAACCCTTTTTTTTATATGTATTCAACTAATTTCCAAATGTATGTGAACATAGTTCTTCATCTCTATTATTACGCATCCTCACACTACCATATTGATCCTACTCATGCTACTAATCAACACAATAAAATAAAAGATACAAGTGAATATCAACTTACAAGACTATATCAAAAGTTTACTCATTGATAGATAAACATCTAAGATCTAAGATTTGAAAAGAGTTTCAAAGACAACACCAATATTGAATCAAAACTAGTTCACAATACATAGATTAGATGAAATACATAAGGTACTGATCGATTACATCTAACCCCAACAAGAGATCGAAGCTACTTTCTCGAAGATCAAGTTCCGATTTGCTTTGATTTTGGCTTCTCTCTCTTAGGGTTTCTGTTTCTCTCTCTAAAATATGTTTGGAATGAAGAGAGATACAGTTGGATTCTGAAAATTACAAATTGTACCAAAAATATCTAGCAAGTTCCCTTATATACAAGTTACAAAAAGTGCCTATAAGTGGCACCGCGCTAAGCGCCATCAGAGCGCGCTTAGGGCGATCAGTTCAAAGGCGACAAATTCCTAGAAAGCACGCTAAGCGCGGTCATGGACCCTTAGCTACTGCCTTCATCTGAAAAGCGCGCTGAAATCGCGCTGGAAAATGCGCTAAGCACGAGTTGCCATCAAAATGCCAAAAAAATGATCTTCCAAACCTTCTTCCAACATCTAAAGGCTCCTAGCATCACATCAGGAAAGAAAACTAATTCTTGTTCATTTCTTTGGCTTCCTTGTTCACTACTTTATGTCTTAATCATTGATGTTTTATGCCTAAATCCTGCACAATAACGCACAAATCAAGGAATCCAAAGCTATTTGTAATATGTTGAAGAATCACACAAGAACATGGAATAAATCCATCAAAACATGATAAATGAGTTGAAAAATGCCAAGAAAGATAGTTCAAAATAAGTCATATTTCGCACTTAACAACTCTTCCCAACTAGATTTTTGCTTGTCCTCAAGCAAAGTATGCCTCTCATGAAAACAAGAGGATTTACTCAAGCATTTAATTCAAACAAGATAAATTTGCTCAAACAAGAGGATATGCTCAAACATGAGAATGTGCACAAGCAATGTTCACCACTTAATATAATTGAACAATGATAAAGAATTTAGTTCTTAAACAAATATAATGCAATTTTTCAAATAACAACTAAATTCTCATGCTTGAATCACTCTAACACTCTTCTTCATAATAAGGATGAAGAAATTAACGTGTTTGCAACCGCGGGGCAATTTCACTAGCCTGACAAACAATGCAAATAACAATCCAATTCATACATTCATCTAATCAATAAAAAATAAAATCATGGAAGTAAAAAGATCACAAAGGGCTTTAAAGGTTGTATCTTGGTCAGGTGCACGACAAAGGGACATTTCAAAGGCCATGAATTCAAAGTTTCCAATGCAAAAGAAACATTCACTATACAAGGTTATGTACACACTACAACTTTAATCAACACTTTCTTTTCTCAATTGTTCTCCCTTTCAAACTTCCTTTATGCACATTATTCATTCTCTATTTTTTTTCCATTCAAACAAGTATGCTTTTTCTTTTTCTTTTTCATATTCATGTTCACAATTTTTCAATGCTTGCTTGAAAATTTTCAAAATTTTTGAGTAACCTACCACTTTTCTTTTCATTCTCCCCAACTTAAATTCAACCAAACCTCAAGTGAATACTCCTTACATTTTATGGCTAGGAAATCAATTTAAAATAATGCTCAAAGGTTCAAGAATTTTTTTTAGAATCTCACAAAATTCAATGATGAAATAAGCTTTCAAATTATGTACATAAACCAATTTCATCACTAAAATGAGATCTAAACTGTTTAGGCTCAAAAGTGGTTAACAAATTCTCACTACTCCTGGCTAAGTTACTTTTGGAAATGGTTGTGCTCAATATGAACAAGTGCCTTGATCATTTCTAATGCTTCCACAAAGTCACAATAATTAAAAGATTAAGCTTGAATCAAATGAATTAAACAAAGTTACCAGTCATCCTAGCATATAGTAAACAATGAAGGTTTCTCACAAAGTTGCAAAAGGAAACAAAAATACACATTTGCACAAAGCACAAAATTCTTAAATCATTCTAACATTCTATAAAGCAGTACAATTTACCTTGCTTGCATTCACGTGTTCAATCCTGCCATCAATGCAATTGGCATACCATAAGGGAAATCCTTCGACACTAGTGGCATTGTGAAACTTTGAAAATAGGAAGGCCTAGGGTCCACTAAAGGAAAGTATGTTGGCCTAGGTTTGATTGGAATACTTGTTGCCACGGGTAATGAAATCACTACTCCTGGCATCGACGTTGCACTCGTCACTATGTTAAGGATAAGTTCATTAGTACATATGAGGTTTGTATTTTCTGTCGTTCCAACGGTCGAGGTGACTGGTTGTTCTGTATCTAGAGTGTTGTTTTAGGGAAGTGATGTATTTTTAGGACGAACCATTTTGACTAAAGTTTTACCAGTCCTCAAGTGCATATAAATCCAGATGTAGAAAATATTATTCAATTGCAAGAAAAATCACAATAGGACAAACAAAAACACAATCATTTTCCTAAAGAAATAACTCAAATTTGCACAAACATGTCCCACCAGATGTGCCAATTTATTCACCAATGTTTCTGGTAAACAATCACTTAGTTTTAAATTTATTGCTTGAAGGACCAAACTTGTAAATCTCGAGGCAAGTTTGTGCTAAGTTTCTGAGAAAAGGAAGTGTGCATTTAATATTGTCGGGTTGCTTGTAATGAATGCTGAATGTCTTAATAAAGTAATCAAGTTTTGAAAGTAAATGAACTAACTGATTTCGACTGGGTCGAAACTAGTTACTTAGATAGTAAATAAAACAAGTAAAAATAACTTAAATGGAAAAGAAATTCATATGCATAAATGTAAAAGTGGTAGACAAGTACATTTCTTTATAAAAACTCGTTTATCTCTTGCGTGTGGGTACTTTAAGTAAATATTAAAGTTTACATTGATTTTTTCCACCCCGAATCCTAACACTAGAACTCCTATTTATAAGGCTATGAGACTAACAATCTTCCAACGTTCAAATGCCTTTCTGTCCGACACATCATCTCTGCATGTTTGACTAGCCTTCTATTTTCCTCCACGTGTCCTTGACGTTTTGGATAAGAAAAAAAGATAATTATTTTAGTTTGAAATTTGAATATGCTTCTATGAACTCCTTCAACTTGTCAAACTTGATGAATGACCAACCCCTTGAAAATTCCACTAAGTCCTAGACCATAATCTGTAGTGTCGAATACTGCGGTTCTTTCTTCCAAAGATCTTTGGTCGAAAGGCATTTTAACCTTGCCTTGTGTTTGTAGAAATTCTAGTTGGTTGCTCTATTGAATTACCTTTTTGAAATTTCTTGGCTAACAGTAATACTACTACGTAAAAGCCATTTCACAATGGTTGGTAAAGAGATACCACTATGCCTGACCAACCGTTGTGAGGTAAAGGGTGGTTGTATGTATGATGCTTTCTATCATGTTCTTGCGACCGTGATTATAAGCTATGTAACACACTACATATCACAACGGTTACTTCAAACGAGCGTTGTGATATTCTTTAACGTATAATATTTAACAACGGTTGCTCTAAATAACCGTTGCGATATATACACAAAATTTATTATAAATTATATGGAATGCTTATTTCTCCAATGCTCAATAAACATATAACCTTTCAATCTAATCTAGAATATTATAATATAAAAATTAAGTTTTATTAGAAGAACAAGTTACACGTTCAATGATAGACAAGAATTCTTCAGCCTGTTATCTACATTTCGCTCTTTAACCGTTAGAACTTAGTTTAATGCTCATAGTTCTTCAATCTCTCATTCCTTCACCTCTAGTTAATTTTGCAAAATATTATTTACTTTGCAAACAAAATTAGAGGTGGAGAAAGGGGTGGTTGAATAACTAGAAGAATTAAACCAAGTTCTAACGGTTAAACAACGAAATATGAATAACGAGCTGAAGAATTCTTGTCTAGAATTGAACGTGTAACTTGTTTTCTTATATAACATAATCTATCATATTAGAATTTTCTAATGCCATCTGAAAAGTAATGTATTTGGTAAGGGGTTGGAAAAACACCCAAATCACATAAGATATAATAAACTCATCTTTTAAACAAACATTAACAACAATATTCATCAACAACATTCATTAACAACAAACCTTAAACAACATACAAGATACAAATCTTATTAGAAAAAAAAAATCAACACATAGCATAAACTATATATAACATTTAACTTTTATTAATAACAACAACAACATATCAACTCATAGAATGTTACAGAAATGTACCTGCACCATAATGACATTCACATTGAAAGGAGGATGAAACTGAAGTGAGATCTACAAACTTGTGTTAATTTTGAATGGATGTCATTCTGGGTCTTTCACACAAGTTTGGAGTACTCACTTTAGCTTCATTTTTATTATTTTTTTTCATTCACCATTCCTATCTATAAGTAAAAAAAAAGCAGAAAGTTCATACATTATGAAACAAACTATTGAAACATAAACAATAATACATAAATAGATTTTGAAACATAAACTATTATGAAGAAGAACCTGTAAGGTAGCCATTTGCTAAGATTTGATGCAACAAAGGTAACCCTTCGAAGAAGACGAGTTCCCTGCATAAGTTTTGGGTTTACATATGCGAGAGACGAGTGACAAAGATGTTAGGGTTTTGTTTTGAGAGAGACGAGTGAAAGAGATGCTAGAGTTTTGTTTTGAGAGAGATGACTGTTATGTACTGAAGCGAGAGGTAATTTCGTTTATATATAAATATGTAACACTTTTCACCACAGTTGATAATACATGATTGCACCTTATACTATGGTTGATTATAAGAGCCGTGAGAATATACAAGGCCAAACTCATTATGTCACGATAAATGAAAAATCGTTGGTGCTGGGATTCGAACCCTTTCACTTAAAGTACTTTTCAGAAAAATAAATGTAACAATTCTTGTGATGTTGATGAAATATAGCAGTTACAAAATATATATCTTTTGAAAAGTAAATCAATGCACCAATTTCGATAGGGTTAAATACACTTTACTCCCTGTAATGTGAGCGAGTTTCGGTTTATCCCCTGTAAAATATTTTTTTATGCCCCTTGTAATGTTTAGATTCTGTTTTTTTTACCCATTTGGTGACGTGACAATTATAAAATATTCCTATTTACTGACTTGATAGTCCACGTGACATTTTTATTTATTTATTTATTTTTTAAAATCCACATGGTCTTTTTTTTATATTATATATATTTTATTAATTTTGTTTTTAAATTTTAAATTTTGTTTTGTTTATATTAATCCATAAGACCATGTTAGTATTTTTATTAATATTTTATTGTTTGGGTGTTAAATGCAATAATCCACGACTTCTAAAAATTGGTTCTAATGGGGTTTGAACCTAGACCTTTGCTATGCAAATGGACGCCCCAATCAACCGTTTGCGTGTGATGTTAGTATACCAGTTTGCAATAAATAATAATATTGTTTCTTTTAATTATGTCATCATTTAAATAAATAATAGTGCTTAAAAATAAAACTTATTTATTATGCCGTGTAAAATGGTCTTTGATAGAATGAATGATTAGTACTATGGTTGAATGGATATAGTGGAATGAATTTGTTGTAAAATAATTAATATTCTATTTCGATTCATGACGACCGCCTTAGTGAAAAGAATCACGACTACGAGAATTCTAAGATCATTTTCTTTGATAGAATTTTAAATAGAGAAATTATAAGATCTATTGCTCTGATAAAATTTTAAGATCATATTCTAGTTCGATCCATGAAGACTGTCTAAACGAAAATAATTACGACCACGAAAAATCTAATATTTTTAATTTAAACATAATGATATTATAAATTTTTTTAAACATTATTTATTTAAATGAATGACATAATTAAAACAAACAATACTATTATTTATCATAGACTATTATACCAAGAGTTCACACAATCTAGTGGTTGGGACGCTCAGCAAGTATTCTATAAAAGGAAATATTTCAAGCATCAAAATAATTGATAAAAAGGCCAAATGAATAATAAAAGCATCCAGATAACAGAGGATCTTATCTGTGATAGATATTCCGACAACAATAACAAAATAATGGTGTTGGCGCACTTTAATAGTTGCTACTTATCTGTAATCCATTAATAATATATCATGGGACATTCAATATCGCTTGCCATTATAAAATAGACAGATAAAATAATGTGAAGTTCTAATCCAACCTACTCTAAGTCGCAAGCTATGGAATCCCAAAATGGAGAGGATGTTGCTTCCAATTTGCTCAAAGCTCAAAGCCACATATGGAATCACATTTTCAACTTCATCAATTCCATGTCACTTAAATGTGTTGTTGATTTAGGCATACCAGATATCATACACAACTATGGCAAACCCATGTCACTCTCAAAACTCATTTCTTCACTACCAATCCATCCTTCCAAAAAACCTTGCATTTATCGCTTGATGCGAATCATGACTCATTCTGGTTTTTTCTCTCAACAAAATTTTACAGAGAATGAATTAGAAATTGAGTATATGTTAACGGATGCATCTAGGTTATTACTTAAGGACAATCCAATGAGTGTGACCCCATTTGTCCACGCGATGCTCAGCCCGATTATGACAAATCCATGGCATCAAATGTCCACTTGGTTAAAAAACGAGGATCCTACAACATTTGAAACAACACATGGGAGGTTTTTTTGGGATTATGCTGCACATAACCCCAAATTTAACAACTTGTTTAATGAGTCCATGGCAAGTGATGCTCGATTAGTGACTAATTTGTTACTTGAGAAGTGTAAGGGAGTGTTCGAAGGATTGGAGTCATTGGTTGATGTTGGAGGAGGCACAGGGACCATGGCAAAGGTTCTTGCCAAATCATTCCCTCAATTGGAATGCATTGTGTTTGATCTCCCACATGTTGTTGATGGCTTACAAGGAAGTGATAACCTAAACTATGTTGGTGGAGATATGTTTCAAGAAATTCCACAAGCACATGCCATTTTGTTGAAGGTAAAATACTGTTTTTTTTTTGTTTAAAACTTGAGATAGATTATATTGTGATATTGTCCTTGTAGATCCATAATTTATAATTGATGAGAAATCATATCTTTAGTGACACTAAAACACTAAACATAACATTAGTATTAGAAAACACAAAATTAGTGACAAAAATAAAATATGTCAAAAAATTTAGTGTGAAAATTAAGGTGTGTTCACGTGAATGGTATGCTAGATTTATTGATAGAAATCCAAATAAAATAAGACATGAAATGAATTCCATAGAGAAAGAACTTATTTATTTATTTACTTTTGTTGTTAGATCAAATCACAATGGATATTGATGACACTGTAAAATTAATTGTGTGATATGGTTGAATGATGAAACTATAACTATAAAACTATTTTATAATGTGAGTGTACTATCTTTAATGTTTTATATTTTATTTTATGACTTCTATGACTTTCTTTACACATATTTTGAATGAGATCGCAGTGGATATTGCATGATTGGAATGACGAAAAATGTGTGAAGATATTAAAGAAATGCAAGGAATCATTGGAGAAAAAAGGTAAAGAAGGAAAAGTAATTATCATAGAGATGGTGTTAGGCAATGAGATGGAAAATATTAATGAATCAGTTGAAACACAACTCTTTTTTGATATGTTGATGATGGTAATACCCGCTGGAAAAGAGAGAAACAAGAAAGAATGGATTGAGTTGATTTTATCAGCTGGTTTTAGTGATTATAAAATAACTCCAATTTTAGGCCTAAGGTCTGTTATTGAGATCTATCCATAAAAAAAAGTCAAATTTCATCATTGTTGGAAGTGATTGATTGATTGTACTTTAATTTACAGTGAGGATGTTTTTTAAATCAAAATGGTATTTGTTATTTGACACTTAACATTGTTAATACCTTCATTATTAAACTAGTAAAAAACCCGTGCGGACGCACGGGTTATTGTTGTTTGATTTAAAATGAAATAATATAAAAACATTAAAAAGTAAATACTTGGAATAACAAAATTGGATAGAAATAATTTTAGAATATACAAATTTTTTACAAATACACGGGATAGAAATAATTTTGTACTTGAGAGTGGGATACAATGAAAGAAACGTGCACTACAGTTGAAATGTGTACGACACGGGTTAAGTAGTTTTATTTAAAATATAAAATTTGAAATAAAAATAAAAGAAAATTATTATTTAATATGCATAACTTAAAAGTATAAATTGTTAATAGAATTGTTTATATAAAAGAAAATGTATTTATAATGATATTTAGAAAAAAGAATAATATTAATAATACAATAATATTAGAAGAAGATATTAACTAATAAATAAATAAATGTTGTTTTATAAATAAAAAATATAAATTATTTTAAACAATTTATTTTTGGAAAATACAAAAAATAATATGACATAAGGATTTTATATTATATATAACTTAATACTGGTTCTTTCATTTTTTAAATATATATTATAAAAGCAAAACAACGGTAGAAAAACATAATCATAGTATTTTCTTTCATCTATTTATAATATCAACATAATAAATCCAATATGCTTAATAACTATAAATATTTACAAATATCACTAATATAATAAAATTATTTACGAATAATTTGTTGAATAAAATAAAAATAAAAAAAGGTATTGTGGTGTTAGTGTCCCGTGAAAATAATGAATTTCAGTGATAAAAGTTACAAGAGTTGGTAGCTTGGTGTTTTCACTGCAATCCAACAGATTCTCCAGGTCTTCATCACAAATAGGTATTGTTATGGTAGTGACCCGTGAGGATTTGAATAAGCATTTTAGAATATACAAACTTTTTACAAATACACGGGATATAAATAAGTTTGTATTATACAATTGTACTGAAATGCATATGGATTGCAATATTTATGCATGTTTTGTTGTCTTGATCTAACAGGTTGTGTCCCGTATCACTTCATAAAATATTTCATATCTGACTAAAGTATTGTCCAACATTCAGTACAGCAGCATAAAGTATTGACAATCTCATGGCCATTGGCTATGTGGAAGATTATTTTTACAAAGACATCTTTTCATTAGAAGAAACACTTAACTCAAAATCTCAATTTCATCCACCTAACTCAAAATCTATATCTCTTTTGCTTCCGTCACTATGTCTAACAGACACAACTACGAAATAACGTTCCCAGAATTTATATTTATATTCCATGCAAAATAAAATCCTATAATTCCTTATAGTATGCTTTACTGAAAAATCCAAGCTGACATATTTATATTTTAAAATTACTAATAATCATATATAAAAATTAAATAAAAAATTTAAAAATTAAATTAACATAATAATTAAATATAAGAAATTTAAATAAAAATTACAAATTGATAATATAACAATTTTATAGAACTATATTAAAAATGTTTATAGAACTATATTTTTTCTATTTATTTAGTCGAGATGTTCTTTTCTATGTCCATCGTCCTAAAATCTGAGTTATCTTCTGAGTTGAAGAACTCATATCCACAAACACTACTATTCTCATTGCCTATTGATAGAGTGTTGTAAATAATAATATCTTCTTCTAATGATAACGAATCATCCTCGTCAACTTCTGGGACTAAAAGTTCATCGCTACCTTGAGATATCATATTCAACAAAAGAAACTCAAACTGCAGCTGAAACACCACCCATGAGAAACTCAATAAGGAAATGGCTCTTTTCTGCTGGAGCAGCAACAAACATAGGAGAAGCATTGGTTGCAACTGTAGAAAATCAATAGTAGTTCTGCATGCAGGAGCCAATGCGACGTTTGAGTAATTACCATACGAGTATTTTTGGGACATGGAAGGTTGACGAAAGGTTCCATCATAACTCGAGAAAGGATCTGGCCAGTGACCTTCTCCATGACTGTATGCTGTTTATCAACCATGGTGCCTTCATTGAAAAATGTAGTCAACCAATGTCAAATAAGGTTTCATAAATGCTATCTCTCAAGATAGCAATCAGCCAGTAGACGCAAACAAAAACAAAAAAAACACAGTTCAATTGACCAATAATTAAATCAAGAAATGATTTTTCACAAAACTATTATGAAGTATATTAAAAGTGAACCTGAAGAGGAGTTCCAATGGGACACATAACAACATCTTCTTCAAGGGAAGTATTAGAAACTCAACTCCCAGGTTTAATATCATTGAATGACGGTAGTGTTGTTGATACCATGAAATTCATGTTTGATTTCTTCAATTCAAAATTCTGCATAGTTAAATATGCATATATCAACATGTTTAAAGTATACACTTGAATATGCCTTAAAATGTTAGTGTTTATTAGAAATTAAAGTGTACACTTGATTAGTTATAAAGGATTTCATTAGTCTTGTATAGAACTTTATGTCTATGAAAAATTATCAGAAATTTTATACATAATGAATACCTTTGTTGACTTAAAAATTAAATATTATTACACAAAAAAATAATATACAAACATCCTATCAAAAAAATGTATTATATAAAATGTTATGTAGAATCTATGAAGTTTTTTTTTACGGGAGAATCTATGAAGTTAAATGATGCATAACCCTTATAACTCTCATATGGCTAGTACATCCATTTAGTAGAAAACATACTTTATACACTATAAGTAATAATGTGGTCTGCTTAATAGATAAAAAATCAGTCTGCAAAAATTTTGTAGTGACCGATATGAAACTTTATGCTCAAGTTTAAAAAAGAATAACTACTATAGTATTCCATGTAGCTAAGACATTCATCATTGGATATAATGAAAATCTTGTTGCCTATTAACTATACATGTATACCTCTGGGCCTTCATAGCCTCTGTCCAAAGCCATCTATTATGATTGAAGATTACTTATCATATAGATTGAATCTCAACAATTTAGTATTAAAATCTCATAATGTAGATGCCTATTACTTCAAAACTTTTTTACAGCTAAAATCACTAAAGCATTAAGTTATGAGGGAGGTGGCAGGGGGCATTTTTGGACCATCCATCCATAGCAATTTATTATCTTGCACTTTTATAAGATTTCTACTTAATAGTTTATCAATATACAAAATGAAACTATAACAATTAGCAACCAACAGATCAGAGAGCGAAGGTTCCATTTCTTGTAAACTAAAAGCTCAATTTTCTCCTCATGGTCCACAACCACCATTTTCAATTTTCTCCTCAGATTCTTACAGGATATGAATACCCAAACTCTATTCAGACTCTTGGCAGCTACATTTTCAGCTTTTCCTCCAGCACATTTCTTGGTGAATTCCTCGATGCGTTCAAGGAAAGCAATCGGAGTCTGTCGTCCATCAGATTCAACAACAACAACACAGTAAGCTTAATTCTAAAAACTGAATGAAATTGTTGAGAAGGAAAACAATAATCACCTAGAGAAACATATGAACCTAGTTCTCCATCTTCATGCATCATTCTCTCCATGTTTACTTCAATGTTATCATCCTTCGTCAAGTCTTCATCTTGTAACCCTGATTCAACCTTATTGACCCTGTAAATTTTTTTCTTCTCTTGACATGAAAATTCTGCAACAATATCAACTAAAATGCGCCAATTCTCAATTAACATTCCAGCTTCTGCATCAGTATTATTCATATCGTAGTTAAGAATAAAATCTTCATTATCTCTAAACCCTTAATCCACCATCTTGTTATATCTACTTTGATTTCCATTTTTTGTAGCAGTGGAATCAATCAATTCAACATGAATAAATATGCAATCATTACCGTGCTGAAAAAATCAAGACAAAACTATATCAAAGTATATTAAAATAATATCAAAGTTAAGTTGTTTCTTTTGTAAACGTAAGTAAATGTCATTTGCAATACCTGATCCAACAATTCCTATTCTGGTGCATGAACCTGCAAGAATAAAAAATCATTGGAAGAAATTAATGAGTGAAAAGTTGAAAGCTTCATTTGTGCTATCATGTGAAACAGAAAAGATATCAAAGATATAACACAATTTACAAATTCCATGTTTCTCCATGCTACTTCGATTTAGATATCGATCCATATAAAGGAATCGTACCCAGTTTCTTACAAACCATACCATGAGAAAAAACCATTTGTGATGGGAAATAACTTATCAGTCTCTGATATGATAATGTGTCGTCAACTTTACGTAGAATTCATAAGTGACACCTCTGCGTCATTCTTCCCATCAAACACATGTGAATTTTATTCTAAAAGTTGACAAAGAAAAGATAATCAAATCATATAACATTTGTAGTAGATTAAAAAATAGAAGTATTCCTACTTAATTTACAAAATAACTAAATGTTGCAGACATTTATTTATCCAATAGCTTACCACTTAATGTATACACATATTATCCAAATACCACAAATCATAAATAACCATGAGCTAGCAGTCCTCTGTTCAGCAATGGCATTTCTTCGACTGCGCCAACCAAATGAAGTTGCAATGTTGGGTTCACTATGAGACAAACTGAGAAAATTGACAAAAATGTATAATTTTTCATCAACTACTACTGCTACTGCGTGCTTTACACTGTCAATGACTCAAAGCATCAAACCTCAACCTAAAATAAGACAGCACAAAAGGATGATTCCTAGCATAAAACTTTGCAATTTATCATACACTATTTTTAAAATTAATCAAGTCATAGAAATCCATGAAAAGTTCTAAAGCACTTGATCCTAAAGAACCAAATTAACCTCAACCACATAATCAATGGAGAATTCTCTTCATTTTGGTTTGGGCAGGTTGTCCCTTGGTAGTTGCCATAGTTGCAGCTAATTCTTCAGCTTGTTTTAATTAAGGAAAAGAAAAAAGATTAGAAAGGAAAACATGGAAAAAAAATAAAAAATATATACTTACTGCAAACCTTAAACCAGATTAAATTTATATGATCATGGTTCATGTTACAATTAAGAAACTCATTTTAAATTCCCATCCCACTCACCAAACTTTGGAACAACAACAGTTTTATCAGGCAGCCAAATCAAATTCATGGTTACATTCAATAATTTCTATTTTCTTAGATTATCATCGGTGTCGACGTGTCAAGTGTCGTATGCGGTGTTTGTATTAGTGTTTGATATGTTCTTAATTAATTTCATCAGATATTTGAAATTTCAAATGAAAAATCGGTTGGATCCTTACTTGAAGACCTGCGACATCATTGGTTGCTAACAGTGTAATTAAACCAAAGTCAGTATGAGCTCCAGCTCCGATTAGTCCTTTTGAGGGATCAGAGATTTGACCTTCACGGAATATAAATGAACGAACGGTATTATATATATAATTTATCCTTCTAATTGTACAAGCTATAACAAAGACACCAAGAACACGGGCTCGGTACCTCCATAGTGCAGCAAACGCAGAGTTGCAATTGGCTCTCCAAGCATTTCTGGTTTTTCGAAAAAATTGACATCCAAATCAAGTGCAACGACTATTATCTTTCCAACTGCTTTCCTGACTTCTCTGGATTCCCCAAATAAATAAAACAGTCAACCGAAAAAAGTGACAAATATGTGAACACCTTTTCTTTTAGACTAATAAATGTCAATCATAATACATTACTACACAAGTTGACTCCAAGTAACAATAAAACACGATCCTATTCATTTTATTTTTCTTTCAAAAAAAGAGTGCAAAAGCAATACATGTCCAAACCAAGACATCTACTTCTCAACTATGTTAGCGCAATCATATATTCAATAGACGTGACGTGACTGCAGTTTCAATTCCAATACAGTTTTGAGACGTAAATATTTTTGATATCACGGCCCTAACTATGGTCGTCAACCAATTTTTTAAACCCTAACAAATTTATGATTAGCTAGTTCCAATTTGAATCACAAATGATCAAAACATTAGCAATGTTGCATGCTATGAAGCTCAACACTCACACGGGAAAAGACACAAGATACTGACATGTTGACACCGACAATACTTTGAAGAAATTGAATATAAACATACGCGTCAGCATCAGACACCAGACACATCATCAATTTGATGTATCTGTGCTAAATATTGCATTTTAATCTTATGACAGGAAAATAACATAATTGACACTTACAATGCCTCTCTATGAAACTTTTCCATAGTTTCCCTCCATCCTGGAAGAACATCTACACAGCAAAAAAGTACAGAAAAAAAATACATTAAACCAAACAAAAAAATCCAAGAAAATGGAATACCAATTAGATAAAAATTAGATTTTTCTTCTGAAAAACCAAAAAATGATTCTTTTTACCTGGTTCAGGCCATTTATTAGTCCCATAAAAGGGTTTACTTGATTCCGGGTCATCTTCATCTACTTCAACTCCATTATAAAAACCCCTTTGTAATCCCCTACTTGAATAACAGTGAAAAATATTTTAAAAAAATGAAATTTTTATCTATAACATACACATGCAAAAAAAAACAGTAAAAACAACATTCTTCTTGACAACATTCTTCAAAAAAATGAGCAATATCAGGGTCAGATACCTTTTTCAAACCCAAAACCGAATTCAGAAAAGAAACTCCATCAAAATCTCTCTCGTCTTCAACAGAATCGTACAATCCAACAGATTCGAACTGGTCAGCTTCATCCATCCTCCGATAATCCCTGTTCAACAAAAATTCATCCAATAAACTATATACCTAAACTACACAAAACACAAAAGGAGCTTAGAACAATCATTCTCCATAACTCATGGCAGCGCATCAGTGAGGGAAGAAGGCAGAAAGAAGGTGGGGGGAAAGAGGGAAGGGAAGGAGACGAGAAAAGAGAGAGATAGTGAGGGAAGAAGGAAGAGAGAAAGACGGTGAAAGAGGGAGACAAGAAAGAGAGAGAACGTGAGAGAAAGAGAGAGAACGTGAGAAAGAGAGGAAACGTGAGAGAAAGAGAGAGAATGTAAGAAATTTTCAAAAAATTAGTGCCACTTGGCAATAAGGATGCTTGTGATAGGGTGATGAATTGTGAGATAGTCAATTACTATAAAGGGCTTTATAATAGTGTAAAGTGAAAATGAATGAAAGGGTATATTAGGGAAAGCTTAAGCACCTTCCAATCTTAGGTAGGTAGTTGATAATACTATGCTTGTTCATATATATACAAATATATGGTAAAGAGATTAAGATTTGGTTCAGACTCTATCTCAAAATAAATGGATATTAATGTTATTTTTAAAGCAAATTGTTGTCTAAATAACAAGAAGTTGAACTTTTGTAAGTAATCTTTGTTTAAGACTAACACGAGCAAGGTAACAAAATAATAATTGGTAATAAGCTAAAAGTGTCCACAACAAAGAACTAAATGAAATAAGTGCGGGTTTGATTAAATCAAGAGAATGAATGTTAAGATATGATCCATTAATATGTTAGTATTCAATTGTATATATAATGAGATGTGTCGTGCCTCAAAAGGTCAAAATGTGATCTATATGTGTATCTCTACAACATCAAAACATGCATTAATAGGGAAAGGGAACAAATCTCTAAGCCTCACTTATACTCCTAAAATACGTCTAGTTTATATTTTGAAAGTTCTTTATGGTCTTATCCTCTTATCTCTAAGCAAGCTAATTAAGTGAATATCTCTATCCTACTTGCTTAACCATTTTTGTTATGAAATCCAGTTGTTGTTGGATCTCTCACAACAACAAACTTTTACCCTTTTCTAAGTTGATCATTTAAAGAGTAAGGTTTATATCATAAAAACACATAACAAAATAAGACATTCAACATCACATCATTTTAACATAAAGATAACATTATATTAACTTCACATTACTCGACAAACAAGTGTTTAACTCATGGTGAGATGAGTAAAAACTATTGAACTGAAACTAATAGGAAACATACTTAAACAAAAGATGTAAAAGAAATGATAACCTAAAAGGAACTTAGAGATCTCTTGTGTTGGATAAACAACAAGTGAAGACTTTAGTCGCGTCAGCTCTCAATAGTGAATATAGGATTGAATGAGAAGAAGAACCCTCTTTTTTCTCACTAACCCTCACACTGAAAATAAAATAATACTAAAATTATAATCTTGATGAATGCGTATGTGTGGAACTTCTATTCCAAATCCTAAGGCCAGCTTTTATAGACTTGAGTGTGGATGTGAAATGTGGTAGGTCTTGAATCATGGGTTTTTGATACAAACAAGGTTCATCCCATATTCAACTCAACATATTCTCTTTTTGTCCTCTATTCTTCGTGAACAAGCATCCCGGTACAGACAATGGTGGGGGACAAAGCGTCCGTTGCAATCTGCTGCAACAGGTAGTGGCGTAGAGGTGCAGGTGGCATAATGTTTGTGTGCAGGGCACGCTTTTGCAGAAGTGATCCCCACCGTACTACTTCTTTGTCTCCTTGTGCAATTGATCTTATCCTTTTGAATTTCTTTTTCTTTCAAGCACAATTCTGACTAGCAAGCCATAGAAATGAACACACTTCATACTCTTGCCCATTTACTACTTGTGATCTTCAACAAACTTTTCATTCTCCTTTCAGCTCTATCTCTCAGACACTGTCTAGACAAGGCACGCCTCATCTTGCCTTAAAACTGCGTTGCAACTTATTAACACGCACATGAAAACTACAAAAGGAGCACCTATTGTTCTCAAAGCAAAATAAGCAAAAAACAATAAAATTAAATAAATTAACTCTAAATTCATTACAAAAACATAAATGCAAAGGGATAATAATGGCACAATAAAAGTGGATTATCACCCCCCAAACTTGAACTATCACCTGTCCTCAAGTGATGCAACAGGGAATGACAGAGAAGAAAATACTAATCATAGCCTAATTAGATCAAAACATATGTGTGGTGAGACACTCCAAAATTTTAAGATTGATGAACCATTACAAAAATTGACACAACTCAGCTTTGCTACTGATCTGAAGAATGCATGATTGAGTTCACAAGACTTCTGCAGTGACGCCAATACTCTTCAGGAAAACAATCTAGCCTAATTTTGATTCTAATTAATTAAGACTGCGCTCTAAGAGTTCTCTTTTGGTTTCAAGAGGGGAGTTTTGACTAACTCTTTCTTGACTTATTTCATCAACAACAAGGACCTCACTTTCCACTTATTATTTTTATTCTTTTGCTCAATATATCACCTTTTCACTAGACGGGATCTCACTTGTAATAAGTCCAACTTATTATTGTGATGAAGACAGTGGTTGTTCCTCCAGTTTCGGGGACAAGAACTTGTTCCTCCAGTTTCGAGAACATGAACTTGTTTTGAAGTGCACTTTGGCTACTTACTTACATACATTGTGTGCTTATTAGATTGTGTAGTGTGTCCTGTGAAAAGAATTTAACTTAATTGAGCAGTGTTATCCACCCCTTAGTGATTCCTCATGATCCCACTTGTTTATCATTTTCAAACAAACCAGTTTCTTGAAAAGGCTTTGCTTATTCAACCGACTACCAGAGGCATAACAGAGGTTATTGGTAACCTTTACGGCGAACGCTCTAAATCAATTTGATAAGCCTTATTTCCAAAAATGTTCACAGTCCAGTTAATCTCTTATTCAAAGTGTCAAAAAGAATTTTCTTGATCAAAGGGATTGTAATTAGTTATTTCTCTCTTTTCTTATTTTTTTTAGCATGTTAAATGCAAAACAAACAAACAAACTAAAACATTCAAACTAACTATATCATGCAAACAAAATGACAAAAATAAAAATTAACTTAAACAAGTGATAAACCCATGCATTCAAACAACAAATACCAAATTAAGGTGATTATATTCAAGGTAAGTGGAACTAACATATCCAAGACAAACATGAAACCAAAACATCCAAGACAAATATGAAAATATATAACTAGCATTCATTATAGAAACAAAACATAAATACAGAAAAGAGACAGTGAAGGGCGAGCACTAGGCTAGAAGCCACCTCTCCCCCAAACTTAAAGTAAGGACAAGGTCCTCACTGTTAGCTTGATGGGCATGGACATGCCTGCACTCGCCTTCAAATGATACCATTTTGGCACGAAGCCTGTTGCTCTTACGGACAACAATGTCCTCTGCCTTTTTTCTTCCTGGCTTCCTTCTTTGCTCCACCTTTGACTTCAGCTGGCTTGGGCTCTCCCTCTTTATCAGCTACAAGGACGACTTCAGGTAGGACAGTCTCCACATTTGTTTCTTTTGCAGTAGCTTCCTTGCTAATCACCTTCTTTTTTAGGTTCTTGATAGGGGTCACCTTGACAAGGGTCGCCTCTAGAGTGGTCACAAGAGTGGGATTTGGAGTCTCGCCTTCGATCGTCTTTTTCTCAACATCTTTTCCCCCCTTTTTTTAGAATTAAGGCTTCCTTTTGGGTCTAGCTTGTAGGATCTAGGGGTAGACTCTTTTGTACTAGAATAGTACTTAGACAAGTCTTCCCTTTCATCAGCTATCTCATCTTCAACCTTGTTATTTTTCTCTAACACTACTTCCTTTTCCTCAAGAACATCTTCTTCTTCAGTATTCATATCCTCTATACTTTCTTGTATCTCATCTTCTTTCTTAGGTGTTGCGTTCATCTCACCATTGTCTTTATCGACCTCATTAATCATCTATTTCAGAATGTTTTCTTCTCCTTCATCCTCGTGGTCGGTTTGGTTCAGATCAAAGTCCTTAATTGGACCGTCAATTGGTGGTTTGACAATGGTTGACTCTTTCTACAACTTCTTCTTCTTTTTCGGTTTCTTCTTCCAAGGTGGACTTGGCTTGTCTTCCAGAGCGCGTCCTCGCTTACCTCTGGAGCTTCCTTGTCCAAACCTTTGTTACCACTCTTTTTCTTATCTTTCCTTTTCTTCTTTACTTCTTTCTTCTTATAAGTTTTTTTCTCAATAACTATCTGCTCAGGTACCTTTTCCTCTTCAAGTTCTCCTAAAATGTGCATTGGGAAAGTGGGTGGATTCGTCATCCTTAAGGGGTTTTGGGTGGCACACAACCTTTCTTGCATCTCAAATTTCTCTTTCTGGAACTTAAAGAAGTCATTTTGATCCTTTTGCATATGTAACAAAACATTCCATAACACATTGTCTGTTTCAAAAGTAGCTTCTTCGGCTGTCTTTTCCTGTCCCGCCTCTGCAGTTCTCTTCCTCACCTTAGGCTTCATCAGAGTCTGGATTTCTGCCTTGTCAATGATTTCCTGTGGTTGACATATCTCCTTAGTGGATTTTTCTGGCACACCTTGACGCTTACACAACAGAGTGATGAGGCAAGGAAAGTAAACCATACCATCCTTCTTTTTGGAGCAGGCTTGAATATCTTGAACAATGATCTTCCCACACATTGATTTTTCTCATAGAAGTAATACAGTGCAGCAACACCAATCTGGACTTGCTCACAATATCATTATGAGTTGTTGGACGAAGAGGGTGCTTCAAAAATTGATACCAAACTTTAGATTCAGGACGGAGGTCCATCCTCCTAACAGTCTTCTCAGAACTAGACTCCAACCATTTGGTTTCTTCATTGCATAATGATGTCATGATAACATCATAATCTTGATCATCAAACTCTTTCAGCAACTCTTGATATTCATCCCCTTTTTTAAGCAGATTCAGAGTCAAGTTGATTGTGGCTTGAGAGAAGACAACCTTTCTTCCTCTCATTATTACTTCTATTCTTTTGTTTGTTGGGTCAGTCATATTAGCTTAAAACTCCTTCATAACGGAGATGTTGTAAGGACTGGGCTGCTTGCATAGCTTAGTCCATTTCAGCCCCTTGATGATGACTTCAATGTTGCATGGAAGACCAAGGTTATCATCCCTAGTATGAAAAATGAAGCCTCTTTCAGACAGAACTCCCATTCCAGAAAATTGATCAATGAAAGGATGAAAAGCTTTGTCATTGATGAAGGTTTTCGCTACGTCAACTTCTACATCAAAATAGACCATGTGTGGAGTATCATTTTTCCTAGGAACTTTCTTGTAGCGCATGCCAGTTTCAGGTTCCATTGATGATTGATGGTGAAGATAGAAATTAGGGTTTGGTTTGGGAAAGGGGGAAAATGATACAAGAGAGAGAATATTGAGAGAAATTTGAAGTTGTTTTGAGTGAGAGAGAGGGTTATGTGTGAAGGTTAGGGAAAAAGAATGCAAAAAGACTATTGATGTGATGGAAGGAAGAGAAAAGTTTTGAATTTTTCTAAAAAAGATGTGTGATGTTCCAGTTGACGTGTTGCATTCACTACCCTAGTCTGACATGGCAGACAAGAGAAGTTACTCTGACGTCATGGCACATCACTCAACAGTTCGCGTGCTCTTAAGTATCTCTCCTCCATTAATCTTTGGCTTTTTTAATTAAAGTAATCGATCATAAATTCCAGCTCACAACGTCTCTTGCTTTTCCACACTTAGTGAAAAAAAATTTTACATCAGACTCTTCCTTTTTCTTATTTTAATTTTTAATAACACCTAGATGTCATGACACCTCTTGACAGTCAGAACTTCAGTAGCAATGAATTAATCACTTGCACTAAAAAAATAAAACAAAGAAAACATGAAGCTGGGTTTCCTCCCAATAACGCTATTTTAAGGTCTTATAGCTTGACCAAAACAAAGATCTTAAGCAATGAAACTAAGGGTGTGCCTTGTGTTGTTTGAGGGGTCACCAAAATTAGTCTTAATTCTTTGACCATTAACTTTGAAGTTTTCACCAGTTTTCTCATTCAGTAAGTTAACAACCCCATGAGGGTAATTTTTCACTAATTTTAAAGGACCAAACCACCTTGATTTCAACTTTTCGAGAAACAATTTCAACCTAGAGTTAAAAAGCAAAACTCTTTGACCTTCCACCAACTCTCGCTTCTGATATTTACTGTCATGCCACCTCTTAGTCTTTTCATTGTACAACTCGGCATTTTCGTAAGAGAATAACCTATGCTCCTCCAACTCATTAAGTTGAAGCATTCTAGCTTAATTGGCTAGCAAAGTTTAAATTGAAGTTCAATTGCTTAATGGCCCAAAAACCTTTGTTCTCTAACTCAATGGTTAAGTGGAAAACCTTTCCATAGATAAGTCTGTATGGAGACATGCCTAAAGGAGTCTTATAAGCAGTGTTATATGCCCATAAAGCTTCATCTAAGTGCTTATACCAATCCTTTCTTATGGGGTTAACAACTTTTTCTAGGATTCTTTTGATCTCTCTATTTGAGAATTCAACTTGACCACCTATTTGAGGATGGTAAGTTGTAACAACTTTGTGTTTGATCCCATATTTTTCCATTAGGTTTTCAAAAATCTTATTGCAAAATGGGATCCCCCATCACTTATGAAATCTCGAGGCGTGCCATGCCTTGACAGTATGTTATTTAACAAAAATCTGGTCACAACTTTAGCATCATTAATGGGGCTTTCCACTACTTCTATCCATTTGGTTACATAATCAACAATTACCAAAATGTACAGATTCCCAAGGGATTGAGGAAATGATCCTATAAAGTCTATGCCCGACACATCAAATAATTTTATTTCAAAAATGCTTGTGAGTGGCATTTCTTGTTTCATAGGAACATTCCCAATTTTTTGACATATATCACAGGATTTAACAAATTTATGAGCATCCACAAAAAGAGAAGGAAAAAAATAACCAGATTAAAGTACCTTAGTTGCAGTTCTTACCCCTCAAATGTGTCCTCCATAAGGTGCTTTGTGATAAGATGTCAAGATCTGTCACGCCTCAGAATGATCCAAACATCTTCTAAGAAATTGGTCACCACATTTCTTATACAGAAAAGGCTCATCCCAAAAATAGCTTTTAGACATGTGAAAAAAATGTTTTCCTTTGTTGGTAATTGAACTCTGGTGGGATATACCCACTGACTAGGTAGTTAACAATGTCAACATACCAGGGGGTCACGCCTGCAGTGATCATCACTAACTTCTCATCTGGAAATGTTTCTTCAATTCCTTCTAGGCTCTTGTTTTGAACTTTCTCCGGCAGCCTTGATAAATGATCAACAACTATATTTCCTACTCCCTTCTTGTCTCTGATTTCTAGGTCAAATTCTTGGAGTAATAACACCCATCTAATCAAGTGTGGCTTAACATCCTTCTTTGCAATTAGGTACTTGATGGAAGCATAATCAGTGTACACTATCACCTTGGTAGCAACAAGATAGGATCTAAACTTGTCAAAGGAAAATACCATAGCTAATAATTCCTTTTCAGTAGTGGTATAATTGATTTGCATTTCAATAAGCATCCTACTTACATAATAGATGGTGTGGAACACTTTGTTGTGCCTTTGTCCCAACACTGCTCCTATTGCAAAGTATCTTGCATCACACGTTAGCTCAAATAGTTTAGACCAATCATAACTCTTCACTATGGGTGCAGATATCAAAGCTTTCTTCAAGAGATTGAAAGCATGGTCACATTCAGGACTGAAGACATAAGGCATGTCATGCTGGAGCAGTTGACACAAAGTTTTGGTTATCGTGGAAAAATCCTTGATAAACCTTCTATAAAAACCAACATGCCCTAAAAATTTCCTTATTCCTTTTATGTTGACAGGTGGAGGTAACTTCTCAATGACTTCAATCTTTGCTTTATCAAATTCCAATCCTCTCTTAGAGATCTTATGACCCAAAATTATTCCTTCCTTAACCATTAAGTGACACTTTTCCCAATTTAGAACCAAATTGCTTTCTTCACATTTGGCTAGCACTTTGTCAAGATTATCCAAACATTTGTCAAATGACTCTCCAAAAACTGAAAAAGCATCCATGAATACTTTCTTGGAGTTCTCTATCAATTCTAAAAAGATATCCATCATACGACATTGGAAAGTAGCTGGTGCGTTGCAATTCTTGTTGAAATAAGCTCATCTTTCTCATGGTGACTATAGCCATGCCTCCTTTCTTTGGGACACACTGGATATGACTCACCCACACACTGTCAGAAATGGGGTAGGTGATTTATGAGTCTAACCATTTGATTATTTCCTTCTTCATTACTTCCTTTATAATAAGGTTTAACCTTCTTTGACATTCAATGCCATTTTTAGAATTTTCCTCCAACAGAATTCTGTGCATATGAACAGTAGGGTTGATCCCCTTAATGTTAGATAGTTTCCATGTAATAGCTCTTTTATGCTTCTTAAGAAGTGTCAGGAGTTGACACCTCTGTTCTTCAGATAAGTCTGTAGCTATGATGACAGGGAACTTTTGTCCTGCCTCCAAGTATGCATATTGCAAGTGAGGAGGTAAATGCTTGAGCTCTAGTTCTGGTGGAACTTCTATTGATGAATTGCATTGATTCTTTAATTCTTCAGTCAGCTCCAATAATTTCAATGGTTCTTCTTTATCTACTGGCTTGCACAAAGGTCCAGTTATGATTCCTTCCTTTGAATAATACTCTTCCTTTAATCTTCCCAATTCTTGCTCGAAAACATCATTTGATTTGAGAATACTCTTGTGAATAATGGTCTCCCAACTAGAGATCATTGAACATTCAACCACATCCTCCTCGGGGTATTGCAAAGCATTCAACACGTTTAACATAACTTGTTGTCCATTAGCTCACATTGTTAGCTCTCCTTTTTCCACATCAATTAATGTTCTTCCAGTGACAAGGAACGGTCTTCCTAACAGAATAGGAGTATCCTCATCAACTTTGAAATCCATAATGATGATGTCAGTGGGAAACACAAACTTATGAACCCTCACTAGCACATCTTCATTTTTCCTTGTGGATAGCAGATGCCCCTGTCGGCCAACTTAAGTGTAATGGTTGTTGATCGAGCAACACCTATACCCAGCTTCTTAAAGATAGATAAGGGCATCAAATTTATACTTACACCAAGTTCGCACAGAGCTCTGCCATAGAATGACTCTCTAATATTACATGGAATCGTAAAACTGCCAGGATCATTCAGCTTTGGTGGTAGTGTTCCTTGCACAATCCGACTACATTCTTGTGTCAAAATAATAGTAGCAAATTTATCCACTCTCTTTTTTTGGTGAGAACATCCTTAATGAATTCAGAGTAGTTTGGTATTTGTTGTATGGCTTCAATCAAAGGAATATCTATGTGCAGTTGCTTTAGAATATCCATGAATTTCCCAAACTATTGTTCTTCCTATGCTTTCCTAATTCGATGAGGAAAATGTAGTGGTGGTCTTTCTTGAAAAATTTTTGGTATCTTGTTAACTTCAGGCATGACTCCTTTCTTCTTCTATGAATTAGAAATCATACCCTCGTCGCTTCTTTTGTCAATGTTTCCTTATTTTTCATATGAGGTCGGTTCCTCACTGTATTCTTTTTTTTGTCGTGTTGTCTTGTGGTGTCAGTTCTCCACTTGACTGTTGACTTATTGATCATTCACATGTTTTACCACTCCTAAGTTTGATAACCTTGAAAGTTTCAACATTTTTGACTCCTAAGGTAGTGTCAAAGGCTTCAGTAGAACTGGGAAGAGTTCCCGTGTTTCTAGAACTGAGGGCAATAGAAATTTTCCCCACTTAATTTTTGAGGTTCTTAATACTTGCTCCTTGTGTTAGAAATTAAGTTTTTGCCTCTTGAATGAAAGATTTCAAAACATTTTCCATCTAATTTCCTACTTGATTTTGCTGACAGTTTGGTGCAGGATAACCAGGTGGAACTTGTGGGTCTTGAGTATGTTGTGTTGCTTGGGGTTTGTTTAGTTGATTTTGACTGCTTCTCCATGAAAAGTTAGGATGATTTTGCCAACCTGGATTGTATGTGTTGCTGTAGGGGTTGTTATACTTGTTGTTACCAACATAGTTAATAGAAACAGGGTTTGATGAACATTCTTCGAATAAATGCGCTCCTCCACAGTATACAGGTATTTGCAGTCGCGTTAGTGACCACCTTCAGTGGTTCAGGTTTGGATACTTCTGGGGTTGTCATCATATTCTTCATCATCTGATGAATTTGGGCTATTTAAGAAGCAAAAGCGTTGAATTCAGAAACTTCATGAACACCAGAAGGTTTCTTTGATGTTGTACTTCCTCCAGCCCTTGTTACAGGCCATTGGTAAGTGTTGGCCGTAATTCTCTTAATCAACTTGTATCCTTCTTCATATGATTTGGAAAACAATGCTCCACGACTAGAAGCATCTAACATGTTTCTTGAAGATGGGATCAACCTATTGTAAAATGTTTCAAGCTGTATACAAATAGTTATCCCGTGGTGAGGACATTGTCTAAGCAGCTCTTTGAATCTTTCCTATGCATCAAACATGAACCCATCTTCTCCTTGTCTGAATGAAGTGATTTGATTTCTCATCCTTGTATTCTTGACAGGAGGGAAATACTTGGATAGAAATTTTTTCGCCAATGTATTCCAAGTATCAATAGAATTAGGCTCTAATGAATTTAACCAACTCTTGGCTATATCCCTTAGAGAGTATGGAAAGATCCTCAACTTGAATGCATCATGCGTCATGCCTGGGATTTTGAAATTACTAGCCACCTCCAGAAATTGTCTCAAGTGAAGATAAGGATCTTCGTGAGCAGATCTAGAATACTGCCAAATAGCTTGCAACATCTAAAACATCATAGGCTTGAATTCAAACTGAGCATCAGTTATCTCAGGCCTAATGATTCCATTATGCATAGCACTAGGGTCAAAGACTGTACAGTCTCTGATGTTGTGAGCTTTGTCATTAGCTATGCCAATGACGTCAGAACCAGCCATGACTGCGACCTCTTGTCCCCACTCTTGAAATTCTTGAGCTTCAGGAATAAAAATCCCTTCTTCTGTTTGTTGTTTAGCACATATAAATCTCCTTCGTATGCGAAATGTTCTTTCAAGTTCATGATCTTCTTTGTATTCTGGGTATAACAACCCGCGCATGCAGAAGCTCTACACCTGTCGCGACACTAGAGTACAGAAAATGGTAAAAAGCTTAAATTTTATTTTTAAACAAAATTAATCAATATGACAGTTCAAAATACTTCTTGGCACTCCACGGTAACGACGCTAAAATCTTGTTGTGCTAGAAAATGATTATGGTGTCACATGTAAGTATACATGTATGTTTTATTGCAAGTGATATTAGTAAGGATATCGTACCCACAGGGAGGGGAAGAGGTTTAGATTTAAATTTTGTAAGTAATCTTTGTTTAAGACTTAAATTAGCAAGGTAAAAAAATAATAATTGGTAAAAAGTAAAAATGTCCACAACTAAGAACAAAATGAAATAAGTGTAGGTTTGATTAAATCAAGAGAGTGAATGTTGAGTTATAATCCATTAATGTGTTAGTAGCTAATTGTATATACGATGAGATATGTCTTGAATCAAAAGGTCAGAACGTGATCAATATGTATATCTCTACAACATCAAAACAATATTAATAGGGCAAAGGAACAAATCTCTAAGTCTCACTTATAACCCTAAAATACATCTGGTTTATATTCTGAAAGTTCTTTATGGTCTTAACTTCTAATCTCTAAGCAATCTAATTAAGTGAATATCTTTATTCTACTTATTTAACCCTTTTTGTTATGAATTCCACTTTTTGTTGGATCTCTCACAACAACAAGCTTTAACCCTTTTCTAAGTTGATCATTCAAAGAGTCAGGTTTATAGCATAAAAACACATAACACAATAAGGCACTTAACATCACATCATTTTAACATAAAGGCAACATTATATTAACTTCACATTGCTTAACAAATAAGTGTTTAGCTCATGGTGAGCTGAGTACAAACTACTGAACTGTAACTAATAGGAAACATACTTAAACAAAAGATGTAAAAGAAGTGACAACCTAAAAGGAACTTAAAGATCTTTGTGTTGGATAAACAATAAGTTAAGACTCCAGTCGCGTCAGCTCTCAGTAGTTAATACATGATTGGATGAGAAGAAGAACTCTCTCTTTTCTCACTAACCCTCAGACTAAAAATAAACTAATACTAAAATTATAATCTTGATGAATGCGTGTGTGTGAAACTTCTATTCCAAATCCTAAGGCCAATATTTATAGACTTGAGTGTGGATGTGAAAGGTGGTAGACCTTGGATCATGGGCTTTTGATGAAAACAAGGTTTATCCCATATTCAAATCATCATATTCTCGTTCTGTCCTCTTTCTTCGTGAACTAGAATCCTGGTACAGATAGTGGTGGGGGGACAAGGCGTGTGTTGCAGTCTGTTGCAGCAGGTAGTGGCGCAGAGGTGTAGGCGGAGCAATGTTTGTATGCAAGGCGCGCTTTTGCAGAGGTGTTCTCCACCGTACTACTGCGTGTACTGTTCATCATCCCTAAAAATAGAGTTTCCATGGATTCTTCAAGAGTAATAGGATAGAGGTCCACTCGAGCTTCTATTTCTCGAGTAGCATCTTCAAAACCTCCATCATAAGCTCCATCTGATATTCCGGTAAATGCTATGTCTTTACTTTCTGATGAACTTGCGGAAACTTATGAAAAAAACTTTAAGAAAAGGTCAGTTATCAAGCAATTTTTTTACTATCCGAAAGTGGCTGAACGTATGCACATCCCATAAGTTATTGATATGCTTAGTCATCAAAAGTATGATAATTTTCTAAAATGTGGTACAAATTATAATGAAGACATGGTTAGGTTATTTTACATTGTTATACACAAAAAGTTTCGCGATTATGACTTTGGCTACAAGATAGGTGGTAGGAGTCTAAAGGTTGATGCCGCTGTTTGGAGAGACTTATTTGGTATTTGTCCAATTTTTTGTCCTAGTCTTAACATAACTGATACCAAATTGGCTCCGGATTATGAATTCAAAGCTACTCTGAATTCCATGTTAAAAGACCCTTATCTTGAGGATATTGTTGCTAGTGGCCTGTTCCCAAAATATGTCACTACCGGTCGGTTGAAGCCGGTAGATAGGATTCTACAGTGGATTGTGGATCATATTCTCCGTACTAAGAAGGGAGGATATTCAAGAGTTGACCAAGCTGAAGTGCATTTAGTCTATTTGCTCAAGAACAAGAAGAAAGTCAACTGGCCATACTACATTGCTAGTAGAATTTTTACTGTGAAGGAGTCAGGTAGAGGGACATATTTATGCTATGGTTCATTCATTCAAAGTGTCCTTGATCATTCTGGGATTGTTGTTTAAGATATTCCATACATCTCCATTATGAGTGATCAAGAATTCAGCTAGAAGACCATGACTTTGATGGGTTACCTTTGGGATCGTCAAGAGCAAGGTATGTGGTCAAGACAAGAGCCTCGAGTGCAAGGGTTCAGAATCTAGATGAGGATGAAGAGGAAGACCAAGAGGAAGCTGAGGAAGCTCATCATATGGAGACTGGCCATGCTGTTGATGATCATGATGATGGTGATTGGTTAGGTGATTCACCTGTTCAGGATCCTTATGCTAACCAAGGCTGGGCAGAATGGCAACACACAAGTTGGACACACCAAGGCACATCTTATATGCCTCCGTCTCTACCTCAATACCAACCAGATAATTCTGAAGTCCTGTAAATAATGTGGAATATGCAGATTCAACAATAGAATTTTGCGAATCTTCAAGAAGAGAGGTTCACAGCTATGTAGGGTTAGATCCAAGCCCAAAGTGATAATTTTGATTTGTTTGCTTCCATAGTTTTACAAAGGTTTGATGATATGGCTGAGACAACCGCAAATCAGCATCGATCTTTTTCCATTTGCTTCAATATGCTAAACATGAATGTTCTTGATTTCACTGAACGACAGGAGGAGCAAAGAGCACCACATCAGGATTATTCCTTCAGATAAAGGGGTCACCCACATAGGGGGAGGAGACTGTAGATTGTTGAGCTGTGTTGGTGTTGTGCATTTCATTTATCATGTTATTGTGTGTTTTGTTTTATTTTTTTTTTGTTATTTTGTTTGACCTAAAACTTGTAATGAACTACATTTGTTATGTAATGCACTAAGTTTCTTTCTTTCTATTTCATGTCTTATTTAGTTCTATATCTCTTACATTAACAACATTATATGTGAATGTTTGTTGATGTTGTATCTGTTGCAAAGAGTATGATTATGTACATATGAATATGTTTTGATTACGAATTACCTCTTGCTTCACTCTTTTTGATGTTGTCAAAGGGGGAGAATGCAAAAGCAAGTGCTTCACAAAGATAGATCAAAATTTTACACAGAGGAATGCATACAGTCAGGGGGAGAATGCTTCATAAAGTACTCGATGTGTCGAAGGTTTTGCAAAGGTTTTTCCATCATAAAAAAGGGGAGTATGTGAGGGCAAGGTTCCTTAGTACTTGTTTTAATGATGTCAAAAATAGTAATGTCTCATCCTTGTACTTTGGACGGTATCATCGTGTCTTATATTACATTCATCCCTTAATATGCATACAATAATCCACATACGTGTGTCTATGCATATAAGATCATCCCATATATCAAAATTGTGCATTTAATCATGTTGAATACCTAAAGTCAACGTAAAAAGTACTTCAGGTCGACTCAAATACCTACAAAAATGTGTTTGTAGTATTCTGGTGTCTTTACATTAACTCACAGATATGTGGAGGTCGATGCATGCAGTTGAATAAACAAATTGTTGCTCTCGGGTGTCCTTGCGTCGACCCACAGATGTGTGGAGGTCGACGCATACTGTAAGAAAAATAATCCTTTGCTCTCAGGTGCCCTTGCGTCGATGCAGGGCTTGGTTCAGGTCGACACATGACTTGAATTTTTGCGCATATTTGCATTCGGGTGTGTCCAGGTCGACCCACAGAATGCTTTAGTCGACCTCTCGCTCACTTAAACACATTTATTTGATTCTTTGTGTTTCAAAAAGTTGTTAATTCGGTTATGTGGTCTTGGTCTCTTATATATTCATATGCTTCATCATTTTTATAACAGTAGAACAAGAAAAGTGAAAATATACACTAATTTTGTTCATCATCTTCATTCTCACACTTGCATTCTTCAACAATTACACATAACTAGTTTTGTTGATCATTGCATTGTCGAGGTGATAACGTCCAAACATAGGATTTGTGTATCTAGTTTGGGTTGAGAATTCCATGGGTTTTTCTTGAATAAAACCTTTGGGGATTTGTCCTCCAATTTTGCACAATTCTTTGCTTCACAGATTCAACCGAGTGAAAGGTTTGAAGATCTGTGGGTTCGTTCAAACAAGTAGTGGTAACTGGAGGATTGTGTCGAAAGATTTAGGGTCGAACGTCTTGCGATTGAAATCAGCTGAGCGAAAGACTTGAAGATTCAAGTGAGTAGCAGTAACCGGAGGTTTTTTCAAAGCATTTGATGCACTTTATTTGAATTGAATCAAGGGGAGAGAAGCGGATAGAATCAACTTCAACATTTAGGCTTGAGTGTGTGTTGACTATAACTTCTCTTGTACAAACTTTGCAACTTGATAATACATATCTCAATTCTAGTTTTAGAATTGGGGGCAGACGTACCCGAAGCGAGGACGAAATGGGAACTACCTAAACAAATCGGGTGCCGTTCTCTCGTTCTTTATCTCTTTAATTTGTGTTGTTAACGTTTGTGTAATATCAACTATTCGATAAATTTCCACTGTGGTGTAGTGCTGAAATTCTATTTTGAAAACTCATTACAATCAGTTGGATTGTAATGGTGAAAAATTCTACACTATCATTTCATAGGAAATTCAACTTGGGGTGTTGTGCACACCAAGTGTTCGACATATTGATCGCACACAAACTGTTTGTGATATTGCCAATTTAATTTTACATTCTATAATTCATTGGAAACCGGTTAAGACAAAGTGATCATTATTTGTATTGATTAATTGGCAGAGTATTGATTCGTTTTCTCATTGAATTTATTCCATTCGACTTCGCATATCGGATCTTACCAATAACGGTTCGTTTAGACGATTTAAAATCCATTACCGCTTTCGCACATTTTTGAAAACATTTTTATGCGCCAATTTTTGTTAAAAGTTAGTTATCTATTCAACCCTCATTCTAGATCATTGCCATCGTCTATCATAATATACACAAGATGCTCCAAAGACTAAGAACCAGATCATATCAAATGATCTTAAAATAGAGTCTTCACAGAAAAACAGTGCCATCCAAAAAGAATATCTGACAAGTAAGGATATCAAACTGCTTTATCCATACCCTTCACGGAACCAGAACCACCTAAAAAATAATAAAAAAACATGGATTTACAAGGTTCTCATCAGTCCTAACTCAAGTCAAATGGAAGGGATAAGACTTGAGTTCACAACCCGCACACTATATGGAAACATGTTGCTTGAGTTCAATAACTTAAACTATCACTAATCGAAAACTATATAAAGGCATCCCCTCTTCCCGTCCTCTCTTGCTTTGACATACGAAATGGATTCGGATTCAAGGTGCTTTCCTCATGAATCGTTGCTTTCCATGGGACCACCCCTATATCAAGCATTTTACCCGTAGGCTCCATTCGTACTACACATGGGAATTAAACTTGTCAAAGTAATATTGCATATATTCCAGAGGAGCGCTCTACATAAGCCTTAATTCTTGGAACAACACATCTCAAAGGATTATTTCCGACTACGTGATTACAAATGAAAACATGATTGTATTCAACAATCACAAGGCGAACGAATTCACCTTATTCTCAAAGTAACAAAAAACCAGCAAATATTCCATATAATGTCTCACTTCTGCACTAGACAGTTACTTGTCAAGGATGCACACCTAGGCATCAAATGCACGAGTACCATCATCTAATTAATCTATGATATCCTAGTTAGGTCGCTAGTTCATTCCATTCAATTTCATTAAAGGTTTTTCCTCACCATTCCTTTACAATTTACAATATGCTATCATCATTCATGACCAAACAACAACGAAGGTATGCATGCATAACACTCATAATAATCATGTAAATCAGTCCATAGTAATAATAAACATGTACATGAAGCAACCAAGGAAACAATAAAACAAAATGGGAAGAACCTGCCAGGCTCGCTGTGCGAAGGCCAGCGAGGCCCCTTGAGTTTGCTGTGCAAACTCTGGGCGAGACAGGAAAATCAGAGGCAGTGGCAAAAGGGCTCAGTGGTCACTGTGTGAGCACTGGACAAATGCTCCCCTTCACCTAGCCTTCAGCTCGCAGTTCGAGCATGGAAAACTGTCATATTCGCCTTCATCTTGTTGTGCAAGCCCTGCGATTTCCAGAATTTCTCAGCATAACAGGGACAGTTCCAAAGGGGTTTTCAAACCCCATTCACCCAACCTCATTCCAATCATTGATATTAACATTTCATGTACAAAACAAAATTAAGGCAACAATCCAACATCAACATCATAAACATAACAAGAAACATGATATTTCCATGAAAATGGGGAAGATCTTACCAAATCCAAACTCACACATTTCTATCTAGAAATTTCTAACCTAAGTGTATAACTAGAACCCACCTCTAGATAATGATGGAGAAGTTGTTAATGATGAAAATGAGATGATTTTATAATGAATTGTGAAGTTTCCTTTTCTACTAGGGTTTCTTCTTCTTTCTCTCTACTTTTTCTTCTTCCTCTCTATTCTTATTTCCCTTTTCCCTTACTATCTTTTATTTCCTTTCTTGTCCTTCTTTAATACTTCTCCCACAAAGTTGGAGAAAAGGCACAAAGTAGTAACATGAGAAGTTAGTAAGACTAGGTAAAACCTCAGAGTTAGATAATATTAATTGAATCAAATTTGAACTCATCGATTGCTCTAATTATCTCAATAGATAACTCTCAGAGCACACTGGAACCCAGTTGATCTCAACTAATATTATTTAGAGTATTTTTATTTTATACGGGGTATTACATCGTCCCCCTCTTAAATAAAAATTTGTCCTCGAATTGAAATATTACCTGAAAAAGGTGAGGGTAAACACCCCGCATCTCAGACTCAAGCTCCCAAGTAGCATCTGTCGGATGTGTTTCGTCCCATTGAACCTTAACAAGTGGAATCTCTTTGTTTCTCAACACCTTATTTTCTCTTTCCACAATACGGCTTGGTAGAGGTTCAAAAGTTAAATCTGCTTCTATCTCAATTGTATCTTAAAGAACTGGTTGAAGAGAATCGAGAATAAACTTCTGGAGTTGCGACACGTAAAAAACATCATGTATCTCAGATAGAGAAGGTGGTAAGGCTAATCTGTAAGCCACTTCACCAATCCTCTCTAGAATCTAATATGGTCATACGTATCTCAGACTTAACTTCCACGACTTAAACTGTCCTTTCAAACTCAACCTTGGAGTAACTTTCAAAAATACATGATCACCCTCTTCAAATTCCAACAGTCTCCTTCGGCTATCCACATAACTCTTCTGACGGTCTTGTGCTTTCTTAACCTTGTCACGAATCATTTTAATCTTTTATGTGGTTTCTTGAATAACCTCTGGTCCTAAAATCCTTTCTTCACCAACATCCGTCCAACACAAAGGTGTCTTATGTTTCCTTCCATACCAAGCCTCGTAAGGGGCCATACCAATACTCGCGTGGTAAGTATTGTTGTATGGAAACTCAATCAATGGTAAAATTTCCTTCCAATTTCCTCCACTTTCAAGCACACAACCTCTTAACATGTCTTCCAAAGTTTGTATCGTCCGTTTCGTCTGACCATCCATCTGAGGATGATTCGACGTGCTCAAACATAACTTAGATCCCATGGCTCGTTGAAAAGCTCTCCAAATTCTTGAAGTAAACTTTGGATCTCTATTAGATACAATGCTGGAGGGAACACTATGAAGTCTCACAATTTCTGCAATAAACAACCTTGCAAGATGACTTTCCTTGTAAGTAGTCTTTACAGCCAAGAAATGTGCCGACTTCGTCAACCGATCTAGAATCACCCAAATAGAATGGTAACCACCTTATGTATAGGGTAACCTAACCGCAAAGTCCATTGAAATACTATCCCATTTCCACATCGTAATTTCTAACGGTTGTAACAAACCACTCGGTCTTTGGTGTTCGATCTTCACTTGTTGGCACACCTCACATTCCGACACATACACTGCAATATCTATTTTCATCCCGGACCACCAATAGTCCCTTTTTAAATTTTGATACATCTTCAAGGAACTGGGATGTATAGTACAAGCACCTTTATGAGCTTCCTCTAAAATATTCCTTTTTAATACTGCATCATCTGGGACACAAATCCTTTGATTAAATAGAATAACTCCATCTATGGCTCGTGTGAAACCTGGTTGAACCAGTATGCTCGTTGGATTTCATCTCTTAAAGTAGAGTTAACATTCAAGTTTCCCATTATCACACCATCCGGAGTCCAAACAAATTGAGGATTAAGATCTCAAAATTTTTCCAACAATGCATACTCACACATTATCAGCTCAGCTTTATGTACCTCTTTCCAACTTAACGCATCTGCCACCTTATTCGCTTTACCTGGATGATACTTCATTTCAAAGTCAAAGTCCTTCAAATACTCCATCCATCTCCTTTGACGCATATTCAATTCTTTCTGATCAAACAATACTTTTAACTCTTATGATCACTGAACATCTCGTAACGTACTCCATACAAGTAATGACGCCACACCTTCAGTGTAAAAACAACGGCCGCTAACTCCAAATCATGAGTTAGATAATTCTCTTCATGAACCTTCAATTGATGAGAAGCATAAGCTATAAGCTGTCCATCCTGCATTAACACACCTCGTAATCCCTTCTTGGAAGCATCACAAATAACTTCATACGACTTATTAGGATCAGGAATAATCAAAACAGGAGCAGTCATCAATCGTTCCTTCAAAATCATAAAACTTTGCTCACAGCCCGAATTTGAACTTTAAGAAACTACTTCCGGGTAAGTCTAGCCATTGGTAAGGCTAATTGAGAAAATCCTTTGATAAACCTTCTATAGTAACCTGCTAATCCTAAAAAACTTCTGACTTCTGAAGCATTCTTCATTCTTTTCCAATTAATTACTGCTTTAACCTTCGATGGATCTATTGCAACACCTCCTTAGGAAATAACATGACCAAGAAATCTAACTTCCGTCATTCAAAACTCACACTTGCTTAACTTGGCAAAAATTTGTCTCTCTTGCAATATTGATAAGACAATTCTCAAATGTTCTCCGTGCTCTTGTGGAGTACGAGAATAAATGAGAATGTCATCAATAAATATCACCACAAATTAGTCCAAGTAAGGCTGAAATATCTGATTCATGTCATCCATGAAAATAGGTGGAACATTCGTCACACTGAAAGGCATTACAAGAAACTCATAATGGCCATAACGGGTTCTAAATGTGGTCTTTGGTACGTCTGAACTCTTCACACGGATTTGATGATAACCCGACCGGATATCAATCTTCGAGAACACACAGGCTCCCTTCAACTGATCTAACAGGTCTTCTATCCTGAGTAAGGGGTACTTGTTCTTGTTGATGACTTTTTTCAATTGGTGGTAATCAAAATACAACCGTATTCCTCCATCCTTATTCTTTACTAGCAATACTGGAGCTCCCCAGGGTGAAACACTAGGTCGAACGAAATGCTTAGCCAAAAATTCTTCCAATTGTTCCTTCAATTCTCAACTTAAGTGGTGCCATCCGATACAGAGAAACGGATATAAGAGCCGTTCCTGGTACCAGGTCAATAGAGAACTCCAATTCCCTCTCTGGAGGAAAAGAAGTGACATCCTCGGAGAAAACTTTCGGAAACTCACAAACTACATGGATTTGCAAAACCTCCAAGTCGTTACTTGCCTCCTTAGTGAGAACCAAAAGAATATACTTCTTCTCAAATAAGAAATTAATCATGCCAACCGTACCTTCTAAAATAGTAGTCAATACATCCCTCGGAGTAGGTTCCCTAGACGGAATGATGAATAACTTCTCCTCACAACCAATAAACACTGAATTAGCAGAGAGCTAATCCATCCCCAAGACTACATCAACTTTCTTTAGCGGAAAACAAATAAGGTCAATATGAAAACTCTACCATCCACCGATAACACACAGTTTTCACAAATCAATAGCGTCTCAACCAACTCATCCATGGCGGTAGTAACCACCATGGAAGGAGACAAAGGAATAACTTGCAACCCAAGTCGCTTCATACATTGCATCTACACAAAAGAATGTGTTGCTCCACATTCAAACAATACAAAACAAGGATGCCCATTCACGAAATACGTACCCGCAATCAAAGAGTTGTTACCCTTGGCCTTCTTTGCATCCAAGGTATACATAGGACCAATACTCTTCCCTTGCATCTGATTCCAATTCTGAGGACAATCTCTCGTCATATGGCCCATTCCTTGACATTGATAACATATCGGTCCAACATTGGTACACTTCCCAAAATGGTTCTTACCACAATTACGGCACGAGGGGGGAGTGTTAGGCTTGGCACTTTGCATTTGTTTCCCTTTGAATGGTTGAGGTTTAGGCCTAAACTGTTGACTTGGTCTTCCTTGGTCCCTTCGACCTATCCTACTCAAATATCTCTCTTCTTGAACTCTCTTTAAACAATTCTCAGCCATATAACACTGCCTTAACAACTCAACATAAGTAGCTAACTCTCTCTGAGACACACTATCGGAGATCTCAGCTTTTAATCCAAAAAGGAACTGATCAATCTTCCATTTCTCATCCAGAGCATACACGACATGCCTAGAGTAAGCAGCCACGTCCTCAAACTTCTCAGCATAAGCAGCCACTGTCACATTACCTTGCCTAAACTGTTGGAATTCAAACTCCTTTTGAGTTCTCAAAGAACTAGGAAAATACTTGTCCATAAAGGTAGTCTTGAATTATTCCCACACCTTAGGCACACCTTGGATAGTGATTAGAGCTGAAGTACTTTCCCACCACCTTATAGCAAGACCCTTTAACATGTGGGAAGCAAACACCACCTTATCCACCTCACTACATTGCACAATCTGAAATATTTTCTCCATACCAAACACCCATTCATGAGCCTTAACATGATCTAGTCCACCATGAAATTCTAGGGAATTCATATGGAAGAAATGCTAGAAGCTCCCACTTGTATCTTCTGGAGTGATCACTAGAGGATGAAGACCCCTATTCAGCTGCTTCACCAACTACTACATGAATTGGTTCTATTGTTGCTGCATTTGTCGCATAAACTAAGGCCATGGAACATTCTCACTACCACCTGGAGGATTCGAGTCGGATGTCGGAGTTGCGCGCCTACCACGTCTTCTACGTTCGTCAACCATGTCCCTAAACGGTATAGAAATAGAATCAAGTTGATCAGGATCAAAACTATGAATATAACATTCGGAACAATGATGTTCACACACATATGAAGCAGACAAAAACACTTATAATATTTCATGGCTAGGTTGAGGATACGACCTGCTCTGATACTGACTGTAACACCCATATATAAATACATATGTCTAGAAAATACATATTATACATGTTTTCAAGCTTGGTATTGAAATACAAATAAGTTCCTAGTAGCACATTGTATACATTACACGCAACAACATAAAATATAAAAACAATGGCATAATATACACAACATGCTCCAAAGACTTAGAACCAGATCATAACAAATTATCTCAAAATAAAGTCTTCACAACGGAAACAATGCCATCCAAAAATAAATATTCGACAAGTAAGGATATCAAATTGCTTTATCCTTACCTTCACAGAACCGGAACCACCTGAAAAATAATTTACAACATGGGGTGAGATAATAATCCAAGTGGATTCCCTATCTTATGGATTCTCTCGGCTTTACAAGGTTATAATAAGTCCTAACTCAAGTTAAAGGGAAGGGATAAGACTTGAGTTCACAACCCATACACTATATAGAAACATCTTTCCTGAGTTCAACAACTCAAACTATTACTAATCAGAAACTATACCAAGGCATCCCCTCTTCCCGTCCTCTCCTATGTCTAGGACTTTAGGCACGGGTCATGGATCCTTGTATCTACTTTGATATACGAAATGGATTCAGATTCAAGGTGTTTTCCTCATGAATTGTCGCTTTCAATGGGACCTCCCCCATCTTAAGCATTTTACCCGTAGGCTCCATTCATACTACACACAAGAATAAAACCTGTCAAAGTAATAGTGCGTACATTCCAGAGGAGCATTCAACATAAGCCTCAACTCTTAGAACGACACATCTAAAGGGATTGTTTTCGACTACGTGATTACAAATGAAAACATGATTGTATTCAACAATCACAAGGTGAACACATTCACGTTATTCTCAAAGTAACACAAAACTAACACATATTCCATATAATGTCTCACCTCTCCACTAGACAACTACTTGTCAAGGATTCACACCTAGGCATCAAATGCACAAGCATCATTATCTAAGTCATCTATCATATCCTATTTATATCGCTAGTTCATTCCCTTCAATTTCATTAAGGGTTTTTCCTCACCTTTCCTATACAATTTACTATATGCTCTCATCAATCATGACCAAACAACATCCATGGTAAGCATGCATATCACTCGTAATAATCATGTAAAATAATCCATAGTAACAATAAACATGTACATGAAGCAATCAAGGAAGAAAAAAAACAAAATGGGAAGAACCTTCCAGGCTCGCTGTGCGAAGGCCAGGCGAGTCCCCTTCGACTTGAGTTAGCTGTGCAAACTCTGGGCGAGACAGGAAAATCAGAGGTAGTGGAAAAAGGGTTCAGTAGTCAATGTGCGAGACCTGGGAGAATGCTCGCCTTCCCTCGCCTTCAACTCGCAGTGCGAGCATGGAAAACTGTCATATTCGCCTTTAGATCGTTGTACGAGCCTTGCGATTTCCAGAATTTCTCAGCATAACAGGGACAGTTCCAATGGGGTTTTCAAACCCCATTCACCCAACCTTATTCCAATCATTGATATCAACATTTCATGTACAAAATAACATTAAGGCAACAATTCAACATCAACATCATAAACATAACAATAAACATGTTATTTCCGTGAAAATGGGGAAGATCTTACCAATTCCAAACTCACACAATTCTATCTAGAAATTTCTAACCTTAGTGTTTAACTAGAACCCACCTCTAGATAAGATGAGATGATTTTATGATGAATGGTGAAGTTTCCTTTTCTACTAGGGTTTCTTCTTCTTTCACTCTTATTTTTTTTCTTCCTATCTATTCTTCTTTCCCTTTTCCCTTACTATCTTTATTTTCCTTTATTTTCCTTCTTTAATACTTCTCCCACAAAATTGGAGCAAAGGCGAAAAGTAGTAACATGAGAAGTTAGTAAGAATAAATTGGTTTAATGTCCAAAATTAAGAGTATCCAAAATGTCTCTAATGTGCCAATTAATAAAACCTCAGAGTCAGATACTATTAATTGAATCAAATTTGAGCTCATCGATTGCTCTAATTTTATCAATAAATAACTCTCAGAGCACACCGAAACCCAGTTGATCTCAACTAATATTATTTAGAGTATTTTTTTATCAAATATCGGGTATTACATCACGTCAACATAGATTCGATCGAGTGAAAGCCTTGCGACAAGGTGGTTTCCTTGTAAGGGAGTAGCGCGAGACGGTGAATTGTGTTCGGGAATCTCGGGTTTCAAAAAGTTGTGTGCTCGGGATAATCGGAGGATTGTAGCCGCATTGTTGGTCACTTGATTAAGCTTTGATCAAGGGTTTGGAGGTGGAAGAATCAACACAAAACAATAGGATTTTTCGGGCTTGCATTCTTCATCTCTTGTATAAACATTTTTGCAAAGAAAAGGTTAATAGCACTACCTCAATTCGATTTTGAATTAAGGGCATACGTACCCATAGCGAGGCCGATTGGGGAACTGCATAAACAAATCTTGGTCTCTCTCTCTCTCTCTCTCTCTCTCTCTCTCTCTCTCTCTCTTCATCTCTTTATTTCTTTCATTGTTGATTACACAATTTATTGAGTTCTTCGTTGTTTGATCAATTTGATTGGAAACTATTTTCTACTATTTTTTAAAGGTATTGTTGTTGATATAATCATAATCACTTTAATTGTAATAGGTTTTAACATCAACAAAATAAACTACAATTCCAATTGTTATCTATCGCACATCAGGTGTTCGATAAATTTTTTGTGTGTATTTTGTTTGCGTTTTGCTTCATTGGATATACGAGTTACGATTAGAATTGCATTTAATTGATTCGTAACTAGATTATTGTTGAACATTTACATTCGTTATCACTTTGTTTGGTTTGCATTACACATATTTCTTTTTGATAGTAGGTTTGGTTAGACGATTCGATCCAGGTCGTTTTTCGGCTGCACCTTATTTTGAAAACAGATTTTTACCAAAAGTTTTTGGTTGTAAAATTTGTGATCTATTCACTCCCTCTAGATCAAAGCCTATCATCTAACACACACCTTAAAGGATTTCCCACTATGTTTAGATCGTTGTACAAATCTCACCCTAAGACTTCTTTACAATCTTCAAAAGTATACACAAAATGAATAATCATTAGTTTCTTTTTACAATAATAAACACCAAATCTATGGTGGACTTTGAATTAACCTAATTCAAAGAAATTTTTTCCAACAACTTATAACCATAAACTTGATGATTAAGTCACAACACAAAGTTTGAATAATCTTGAAACACTTTGATATTGACTTGATTCCAAGTATAACAATTTGTTCTTCTCTTTCTCGATATCACATTTCAAAATAATATACTTTAAGTGCTCATAATTGTTTAATAGAACTTTTATAAAATATATGAAAGTTATGCATAAGTTCCAAAACTTGACAGTTTGAACACTTTGAAAAATGTGTTTGAATTGTATGAAAAATGATACGTAAAAGAGGTTGTTTGAAAATCTAATGTATTTTACCTTAAATACACCCTAAGAAATATCTAAGATCAGATGCATATGTTTGTAGCATTTCCAAGAAGGTTTGCAAAGGTTTTATATGGTAATGGTTCATAAAAGAAATAACTTTACATTGTGTAACTGGTTACATAAAAAGTGTAACTGATTAACACTCTGGTAACGTTTAAAAAAATTCAAACACAATGAACACATAACCCTTTAAACAAAAGCAAGAAAATTATGACTGTTTTAAAAGTGTGATTATGGCGGTTTCAGATGCCATAACATACCAAAAATGACATTTTTTTAAATATGAAACAAAAAAAAAACCGATAACCGGTTACTACTTTCATGTAATCGATTACCACCGTGTTAAAAGTGAAAATAATATTTTTTATGGAAATGCTTGAATGGTTTTAATGCATGATGGTTTAGAAAATTTTGAGATGAAAATGTATGAAATATTCTAAGCATCTAAAGTGATATAAGATGAATCGTAATGAACCTTTTAACTTGATTATTTAGCTTGAGTCTTAGCTTGATTAGCTTAATCATAGTTCAACACTTGTTCATCGATATTTCTCCTATAATCACCATTGTCTTCATTAATCTTACTTTTTAAGTCATGCGACTTTTAAAATCATAGTTCAATATCTTGATTTAAGCTTCAAAATTGGCAAGCATCCATCATGTGACTTTTTAAGCTCTTTCTTATTTAATAGTCATCATCAATCTTTGTCTTCATCAAAACTACATTTGGTAAATCATGTTTCTTGTAAAGGCACCTGGTTAAAAGTTGAGTCTTTAGCCTTGTGAAATACGGTTCGAAATTTGGCACCAAACTAAAAAAACTACATTTGGTAAAGGATGAATATCTTCTTCACAATATTTCACTTTTTGATGATGACAAAATATATGGATGAAAAGTTTTGGTTTGACATTTAATACCCCTATCTTGTATATCTCCCCCTTTGTTTTACAACTCAAGCTTTGGTATCCTGAAACAAAATGAACAAAAATAATCATACCTTTTATTCCCCTTTTGACATTATAAAAAAGAAGAAAGAAAATAAAATTCAAAGCAAGGTACTATAGGGAAGGATGCATCATGATATATGAATAAATAAGATGAAAGAATATAATAATACATATTTAGACACTTATCTTCTTCACAATTGATTAGATGCTCTTTGAAAGTGATACTCTTTTCAATCCATCTTCAACAAAATGAAATTGATCTTTCCATACCATATGGTTTCCATGTATCTTGAACAACCAATCTTGTTGTGAATTAGGAAGCCTTGAAACAACATATACTCGGTTTCTTCATAGGCAAGAAACACACAGGGGTTAGGGTTAACAGGGAAAACAAGGAAAAACAAAAAATATTGGTTATAACTATTATTGTTTACTTTCTCTTTAAATCAGATTACAAGTACACAAGACTAACAAATAACCCTCTTACCCTAATTAGGATTTTCCACACCACACTTAAGATGAGAGATTAGTATTCTATTTATAATAACATACTAAACTAATGGGCATTTAACAATTACCCATTACAAGCTAACTTAAACAATTGGATCCTTAACACAAGGCCCAATCTGACAGCTACATACTAGAACACAATTCGACTACAACATGTAGGTCTTCGATAACAGCATGTGAGCAGACTTCGATGGCATGCTAAATTAGAGTTCGATCCAATATCTTACAAATCTCCACCTTGGATCTATCTCTATAACATCAAGAAACAAATTAGTTTTATTCATGCAACTTTATCAATTGCGTACAGTGGAAGAACTTGCAACTGGGCAACATCTTGGTGATCATATCAGCAGCATTATGATATGTCGAAACCTTCAGCACTTGGACTTCTCCCTGCTCGATTACCCCTCTGACGAAATGCAACCTCACATCAATGTGTTTGGTTCGCTCATGATAGGCTGAATTCTTCGACAGGTGTATTGCACTTTGACTATCACATTTAACAGTGATAACTTGGCCTTGAAGTTTCAGCTCCTTTGCAAAACCTTCAAGCCACAATGCTTCCTTCACAGCTTCAATTAAGGCAATATATTCCGCTTCAGTGGTTGATAAGGCAACAACATTCTGAAGTGTTGCTTTCCAACTAATTGTTGTCCCAAACATAGTGAACACATATCCAGAAATAGATTTTCTAGAATCCATACAACCTGCATAATCAGAGTCGACATATCCTTCGATTGCTGCTTTACTATCTTCACCCAAGGCTCCACCATAAATTAGGACTCTATTCATAGACCCATTTATGTACCTTAGAATCCACTTCAACGCTTGCTAGTGAGCCTTTCCAGGATTCTCCGTGTACCCGCTTACAAGACTTACTGCATATGTTATGTCAGGTCTAGTACATACCATAACATACATCAAAGAACCCACTATATTAGCATATGGAATGCTATTCATATAAGCTCTTTCGACATTAGTACTGGGACACTGATCTCTACTCAGCTTGAATTGAGGGATTGTCGGAGTCACAACAGGCTTTGAATTCGACATACTATATTTTTCGAGAATCTTCCGTAGGTATGCCTCTTGAGATAAGCATAATTTTGACTGCTTTCTATCTCTTTGGATGTCAATCCTAAGAATCCTGGACGCAGCTCCCAGATCCTTCACGTCGAACTCCTTACTGAGTTCAACCTTCACTCTCATTACCTCTTTGACATTGTTGCTTGCTATTAGAATATCATCCACATAAAGCAACAAAATAACAAATGAATTACCGGGTCAAAATCTGAAGTAAACACAATGGTCGAACTGACTTCTAATGAAACTTATGTGTGCCATGAACTTGTCGAATCTCCCATTCCACTGTCGAGGAGATTATTTCAGTCCATATAAAGATCTCTTTAGCTTGCACATATAATCTTCTTTTCCCTTTTCGACATACCCTTCAGGTTGCCTCATCGAAATTGTTTCATCTAGACCACCATACAAGAACGCAATCTTCACATCCATATGTTCTAGTTCAAGGTCGAACTGTACCACCATGGTAGGCAACATTCGAATGAATTTGTGCTTCATAACAGGAAAAAACACATCATTGAATATTATTACCAATATGTATTTGATATCCATATGTCATTGAATTTTGATATCCATTCAAATATGTATATTACATTTTGTTTACATTATTTAGTATTTTGGTATTAAATCAAAATATCATTAAAAGTTATTTCCAATATGCATTTGTAAACTACAAATTGTAGTAGTCCACCCCCAGAATAATTACTTGCCCCAAAATACTTGTCACTTTAGTTTACCAATACAATTTTTATTTTTATTTTTCAATTGTACCCTCTAATTAATACTTTTAATTTATTATTTTCTAACTTTGCATTAATGCTAATTCACCAATAACTGATAAGGATAATTTAATAAAATCAATATTCTCCCTCTTTCATTTTTTATATTTTCTTAATCTGTGTGAATGTGTCAAGTATGACAATTATTTTGGAAAATCAAAATAGTAAGTGAAATTTTTTTATTACCCGCAAAAACATTTTTACATGGGCAATAACGTCAGTCCGTTTTTTAACACACAAAGATGTGTGAACAAAATAAGATATTATTTGTTAACTTAGTTTTACTTTTAAAAAATGAAAAAAAAATTGTACATTTAAGAAGTTATTAATGATCTAAGTGTGAGACTGATTTTTTTCAAAAAAAAAAAAAAGATAACCAACTTTCACTGTCATCTTTAATTAATTTTAAAATATTTACAATAACTAGAAAATAAAATAGGGAAAAAACAGGTTACATCAAAAAACTATGTCTTACATATGATTTTGCGGGTTCGTCCAATTTGCACTAATTATTTGTGGTGCCATACAACAATGCTCTAATAAGAAACTACTTATAAAATATAAAATAAAATAAGGGTATACAATACAATGAAAAACCAAACTCTACTGTCTCTATTCTATGGACTTAACATGGTTTGATAATAAAAATTGAGATTATAAATTGATTCCTATAACAGTAAGAATAGTTTTTACATAAGATGTGTGATAAGCATATAAGCCTAACAACTTTCTTGAAGTCATGTTCAAGTGTTCCAATGATTCTAAAATAGAGAAAAAAAAGGTTTAATCAATAGGATAGGATGTTCATATTTTCTTAGCACACACTCTGAAAGATGTGAATGACTATGGACAATCCCACGGCATGTACCAATGCTAACTCTTTATTTTTTTTCTATTCTCAATCATTTAATAGTAACTGAATTGTGTAATTTCTCTTTAGCAACACCTAATATTTTTATTTTCTATGTTTTTCTTGTTAAGAAGTTGGATAATAGCAATACTTTTACAATTGTGTCAAACGAATGCCACTAAAATCCTAAATTTACAAAGATATAAAAAGAAAATATAAGTAAAATTAAAATATGAATGGGTAGAGTCAACAATACCTCCTTCGTGCCATTTTTGATGTAGTTGATATTGCATTATATATGTATTTTAATGGAAGTAACGGATCTCAAAATCGAAATGAAGAATTTGAAATGAATAAACAAAAACCAGTTTGAATGCATATAAAGTTAGAAATGTAATATTGACGTGGTTAATTAGGTTCACTGTTAAAATTTTATGAGTATCGAAACCTACAATAGAGGGAATGATAGAGACATAAATTTTGATTACTGAAAGCAAAAAATTTCTTTCAATGCATTCATGTTAATACTTATTGGCGCACGCCGTCCTTCTAACGATGCACAACATAACACACCAAGTAACATAACTACTTCTATGAATATTTAGAGTAGAGATAGAACAAATGTATCAAGTCTTTGTTTATCATTTAATACATACATGATGGAAGTTACTATTGGAATGGAAGCTACATTTTGAAAGGGTTGTGAAAAATTGTAAAACCCAACTTTGGTAGTTATGCCATTTCCACCTTCTCGAAAAACCCTAGAAAAGGAAATATATGTATAGAAGAGAAACATACTTCTATAATTTACCTTGGCAGAGATGAATTTGATGATTCATAATGGGAAATTTTCACTTGAGAAGATGATCTTAAGAAGTCATAATAATGGACGACAGAAGACTCTTGATGAAGACAAGTGGTAACTGTAGTGAATGGAGAAATAACTCTAGAGTTTTACAAATGGCGAAAAAGAGGGATAGTTACCTGAAAATCATATATATATATATATATATATATATATATATATATATATATATTCTTTTCAAGCAAAATTTCATGATCTCGCATTGAACTCTTCAGAATGCTCGAGTACACTAAGATAAAAAGGCATAAATATGGATAGTCATAGAGCCACATATCACAAACCTATAATGAGGTGCTAAAAGTAAGAAGGAAGACAGTTAATGTGCATGTTCTCAACGCTGCATGCCTCAAAACTATCTCACCCCAATTGACCAAGGGTCGGACAAAAAGCCTACACTGCCAAAACCCTCATTCAACAAATAGAAACAAAGGCTTAGAGGAAAATTATTATGGGCCAATCACAAAGCCCACATGTCCAGGCCCTAAATTAAGCGCTACGAAGGAAAAAGTAGAGGAATTAGTATGACCTGAAGTTTGGAACAAACAATTCTGACCTGTTGCCAATTTTTCACTGCCATATACAATTATACGTTGATTCGTACGAAACGACGAATTAACCAGGACAAGCTCTAAGTGCTCTCTCTCTCTCTCTCTCTCTTTCTCTCTCTCTCTCTCTCTCTCTCTCTCTCTCTCTCTCTATATATATATATATATATATATATATATATATATATATATATATATATATATATATATATATATATATCCATTAACGCGTCAATACTTAAGTATTCTAATAATTCTCGCACTCAAACTACTTCTCATTTATTCCATATCTTAGACATTAGAATACTAAACTTGTTGATTCACCTCACCCCTGTACTGAAAGCTCACTCCACCACATATGACTCTTACTTTCAACTTTATGTTAGGCCAATTTCAATCATTCATTAAGCCGGAGCTCCATATGCAGCACAACATAATACATTGCAATTGTGTGAGAAAATCCAAATTCAAAATTTACATGATTAGAAAACCAAAAGTAGCATAATCATTATAATGAACAAATCCATCACAGTTAAAAGTCACAAAAATCATACTACCTCAGTTCCATTTTATAAGAGACAACTTACTTTTTAGGTTCATTGAATAATATGTATTTGACAAGTTTATAGACTAGATATATTAATTATTCAATGAACTTAAAAAATAAGTTGTCTCTTATAAAAAGGAACGGAGGTAGTACCATCTAATAGCATATAAAGATTTAGTTGTAGCTTCATTTCTTTCTCATTTAACCTAAATTTTTTTAGTATCTTAGTAAATAGTGTTTCAATTTTATCTTAAATATAGGTCAAAATAAGTTCTTATCAGAACTCAGATGACTTAAAAATTTTGTTTTGTGGTTTGGTGACATTGAAAATAAATATATGATCTACTTAAAGAAAACTCATCTTCCATCATGTAGATCTAAATGGTAGAGGTGCAATGAGAGTAGAAAGTCTCCGCATTATCTCTTCATCCAGTAGGGTCGCAAAACAAAAATATATTTCCGATACCACCAATCTTTGCATCACATTGACATGGATGTTTTGCTCGCTATCACTAGTCTTAGCTCTCTATCACAGACCCTGGCTTGATGTTTTGCCGGAACCTCTGATTGAGTTTTTTATTGGATTTTTGTGTTGTGCATTATGGCATCTTTGAGGATGTAGGTTGCTATTTTTTCATGGATAATTTTCTCTCTTTTTCTCTCGGCGGTCAAGATTTATCTTGGATTCACAACTAACTATCATTGTAATATGCATGGTTGTTGGTGTTCTTCATTGTCCGACAAGGGTTGGGTTGTTGTGATGCTCCAGATATTTCAAGATGGTGGTCTTGATTAAGGTCTTGTTTATTTTATTCTAATCTTCCTCCTCCACTCCAGAAGAAGGGGTTGTTATCTTCAAAACCCAATCTTATATGGTTCATTCTTTTTGTTTGATTGCAAATATTTATGCTCGAAAGAACATGTATTCTTGTTGTTGTAGAAAGTTAATGGTACATGGATCAATTTTATTATTGGTGGTCGATTTACTCGTCGACTTTGAAACTTTAGTTGAGACTCAGGAAATCACTCTTCGCCTTTTTTTCGCAACTTAGTTTCACATCTGTATGGAGGTTCGTAGGGTTGCACTCGTGTTGAGTGTTTGTTTGATAAGATTTATTAAGGTTGGATCTATTTGTCACAACTACAAATAAGATTATTTATGAAGAAGCTTTCACCTCGAACATTCAAAAACCGAAGAAATATGTCCTAAGAGCGCTATGTTATATTTTACTAAAAACATTTTCTCTTAGTTTTAATTAAAAACCCATGTAATATATTTATAAAGAGACCTCGCTTCGAATCCCAGGTTCTGAATTTTATGTTATTTTTATTTTCTATGATTTATTTAGTATTTCTCACTTGGCGTCTTTTCAACTACCCATTTTTTCATTGTTAATCTTTTATTATTATTATTTTTTATTTCTATTAACCTCGGTTACATGTACCAACAAAGAGGTAATGTATTCTGTCAATATTTATTAATTAGTTTTTTCAAAAGCTTCTCATATTTTTTATTTTATGACCTCATATACCTCTGTTTTCTTTGGAAAATGGCGTGAAAGATCTTTTAATTGAGTTCCCAAAATATGGCGCTATAGCGCTTTTGTTGTTTATTTTATTTTTAATTAATTAATACTCGTCATTTTTCTCTTAAAAACCGTCATTAGATTGTTTTGCATGAAATACTTCAAAGAACTAGTCTATAACTTTTCATTTACCTATCAATGCTCTAACTTCATCGCCATTCTCTACGTAGAAACCTTAAGCGATTTTTATCGTCACTCTCTCATCAAAACACTTCCATTTGTTGGATATTTTCATCGTCACTCTCATCAAAATACGAACAACATCTCTATTTCCAACCTTAAATGAATCTCCGTCATCCCGTTTGAGGTACTTCTTTATCACGTTTTTGTTTATAATACTGAAATAGTTTAGTATCACAAAAATGGTTTACTATCACTGAAATGATTTCTCTTGATCATTATTTTTTCATTTTGTTTATATCTCATCAATCATGGCCTAACTGCATTAGTTTTTCACTTGTATTATCGTGAGTATAACTGAAATGACAAATAACTCCCATACAACATCAACGACTCACCCGGAAGATGATGGTGTCTTGATGAATTCAACCTCCACGACTCATACAACTACCTCTACAAATCCAAAATGCCAAAAAGCCCACAAAAACAATATTCGCTACCCAATTAAAGTTGATGTTGCAACCAACAAGGCTTATGGTGAACATGCTGAAAATTTATGGGTTACATTGCGTTACAAGGTAGAAGTAAAGTGAGTATTTTGTTGGATAGTTGGCGCGGTGTTGACGATGATTTGAAAAACAACTTATGGACCGTTATTACGATATTTATATTAAATTTTATGATTTGTTTTACAAGTATGTATGATCATTTATTTTGTTTGTTTAATACTGATAACAACTTAGAGAAAAAAAGGAAAGCTTATTATATCTAGAAATCACTATCCACATAGATTATCTCGTGGAGGATATGACAAACTTGAAAAGAAGATGATTGAAGAAAAAAGGAAACAAAGTGAACAAGAGCTAGGTGATTCTGTAAGCATTGATCACACTCCATCTCCACCATCATGCCATAAGAAATAGAAGAGGGCACATAAAAGAAAATATGGTGAGTTCACATTAGAGGCTACACGCGAAGTGGCTGAAAAGATTGTATGTAGATTCTTTTTTCAACAATATTATTTATTTGAGTTAAATCAATTTGTCAAAGATGAAATTTTATATGTGATGTGTGATGTATTGGTTGAACAATCTAAAGTCGGCCTTTTCGTTCCAAAAGATTGTCATGACATATTGGTTGAAGCGATTGGAACAGATGAGCATCCTGGGCGTGTTCGTGGTCTTGGAAGATGCATTGAATTCAAGAATTTTATGGGCGATCTCAATAAACTAGAGTAGTACACAATAAGGAATATATTAAAGAGATAATTACTATTAAGTTGGTGGAGGAAAGGGAGAAGTGGAATTAGGAGGAACGTCAGAGGGTGCAGAAAGATGAGCGGTGGAGGGTGTTATAGGAGTAGACTGAGAGGTTGTTGTAGCAATTGCGGTAGCTGGTCTAGAAGGAGCAAGAGCAGTGAGAGAGGTTGGCTAAGGTGAAGCAAAAGAAGGTGAGTGACGAGGAGTCTTAGAGGTCATCCCAAAAATGTACCCACGATGTGCTTGAGGTATAAGTATAAATAAAAAAAATTGTGTTATATTTTGTTGTTATTATTATTTGCGTTTTAATTTTTCTATTGTATTTCTGTTGTTTTTATGATGTAGAGATTGAGTTTATTGAGTTTAATCAACCAAAAAAAATAAAATTAGTTGGACATTCAAGAGAAAGTAGTGGGTGGTACTAGCACAAAAGAAAGTTGTTCTGCCCACCGGAACAATATTGAAACCACACCACAACAAGTAGATAACATTTAGAAACTAAAAATGATAGCATAAATTATTCCAGATATCTGCCAGAATATTCAATTAATTCATGTTCCAAAATCAGTTTTATGTACTTCTTAAGTCTACTATTAAGAACTTTTTGAAGGGGGATGAATGACTAGATGTTACCATAATACAATTGTGGTGCTCGTAAGTATAGTTTTTATGTTGATCATTTTTATTTAAAAGGTCTTGTAATTTAACAATAAACATTTGACTATTGCAGGTACCTGCATGATATGTGTGTTGAAAGGGGTTTAAGAAAGTGTGTTATCCTAGACCCAAATTCCATTAGCCTTCATGGTGGTGCGGAAGCAAAAAATATCAACACTACTACGAAAAACCCATTTAACAACGGTTGGGAATGACATATAATGACGCGGGCGAGGGCATTGTTATGTAGATTGTTGTTGTATATATGATACTTACAACAACGGCCTTGTATGCGTTGTAATAAACAGGAAAGCGCGCTAACTATCACAACGGTTTTACATTACATCGTTGTAATAAATATAATTGTCCTCGGTTCGATTCCAAGCAGCACAATTTTGATATTTATTTTTTGCTGGACAGCGCGCCAGATATTATAACGGTTAGGAAATATAACCATCGTTAAAGTTTCTGCAAAATTAACAAATATCATCCTGCTTTTATCATTAATCCCATTTTTTTACCTGTATTATTGTTCTCCATATCTCAGCACAGCAGAAAAATACAATTCACATTTTGTTATACAGTTTTCATAATAATATTAATCGTATCATATTCATAATATCACATATACCAGATAACAGTTTATCAGAACAAACAACCTACATAAATAAAATATCACATATACCATATTACAGTTTACACACATTACATAACTTCACATAATTGTAACTTGGTGTATTGGTATCTTGTCTCTTGGTGTCTTGTCTCTTGGCCTGGTGTCTGGACTCAAAATACCTATGATTTCAAATAATTATACTTGTTAGTAAAAATACTTCTAAACTATAACATACAATTAATATATTATGAACAAATAATAAATTACGTACTTGTTAATTTTCCCATATGCCTTATTCATGACCGAGTCGTATAGCATGCACGACATCTCCATCAACTTCATCATATGAGGTAGGAACTTGTGTTGTGTAAGAAGGTGCAGACGAAATATCAAGACTTTCATCACTAAGAGGAATGTATTTTCCTTGGAGAACGATTGACCATTTCCCCGATTTGTCCGATGGATCGGAAACATAGAAAACTTGTTTTGCTTGAGAAGCCATGATGAATGGTTTTGTATTAAAAGATGCCTTGCCAAGGTCGACCCGAGTGAATCCTAAGTCATCAATGTCTACACCATTACTATTATTGGGAACCCACTTGTATTTAAATAAAGCCACTTTGAAAATAACATAATCAATCTCCCAAATCTCATCAATGACACCATAAAACGCAGTAGTTGCCAATACTGGATTCTTATCTTTCGAACTAGAGAAATACATCGATTCGGCTTCAACCATAACCCCACTATTTTGCATTGTACTACAATCATCTTTTGATTTTGTTTAAAAGGTATAATGACCAATGTCGTATGCACTCCAGGTAATGACACAAAATTTTGGCCCGTACGACAACCATCTAAGTATCTCGGATGCACTAGGATCATTAGATACACTTTTATTAAACCAATCCATGAATCTATTGTTATGCTCTATCAATAACAACTTGTCATTCATTCGGGGATATTTTTTCTTCATAAGTCTTTTGTAAGTATCTATGAAAGGTTGAACCTCATCTATATTATTCAATATATAGAAATGTGATTGAATAACTACATCCCGAGCCATTGACCTAACATTTAGACCTTGAATACCTCTTCCGTCTGTGTCAGCATGACGAGACTTTGGAATTCCTATAGAATCTGCATCCGACAAATAGTTTGTACAAAACTCAACAGCTTCTTTTGTGATGTACCTTTCAACAATCGAAGCTTCCGGTCGGTGATGATTCTTCGTATATCCTTTAAAGATCTTCATATATCGCTCTATTGGATACATCCACCTTAAATAAACTGCACCACAAATTCTGATTTCTCTTACGAGATGAACAAGTAAGTGAACCATAATGTCAAAAAATGATGGCGGAAAATACATCTCCAATTGGCACAAGATTATGGCAGCCTCATCTTCTAATTCATCCAATTTTTTGAAATCAAGAACTTTATTACATATGGCATTGAAGAATAAACACAGTTTCATTATAGTTACTCTCACATTTTTTGGAAGGATCCCACGGATAGCCACTAGTAGAAGTTGTTGCATTAATACATGACAATCATGAGATTTTAAACCAATTAACTTGAGATCTTTCATTGATACACGTTTCTTGATGTTTGATGAGTAACCTTGCTGAACTTTAATACCTTGCAAACACTCGCAGAACATCTTCTTTTCCTTTTTAGATAGAGTGTGACATGCTGGAGGCAGATAAGTTCTTTTTCCTTTCTCTATTGGAGCCAACTGTTTTCGTATACCCATCTTCTCCATATCAAGACGGGAAGTCTTACTACCTTTAGTCTTGCCCGTAATGTTTAGAAGTGTGTCAATCAAACTATCACACACATTTTTCTCCACGTGCATCACATCAAGACAATGTCTAACATCAAGACTTGACCAATATGGAAGATCAAAGAAGATGGACCTCTTTTTCCATATATTTTTCGCAACTGCCCCTTTTTCTTTTCCTCTCTTCCCAAATTTTTCTTTTTCTCTCTTCCCACATTTTCCTTTTTCTCTCTTCCCACCTTTTCCTTTTTCTCTTTTCCCAAGGACAACATTAATGTATTCCTTCCATAGATAAACTTCATCCCCGGTTAAAGGTTTAGGAGCCTCACCAAACTCTTGCTCTCCATTAAAAGCCCTTTGCAATTTACGATAAGGATGACCCGGTTTTAGAAATTTTTGATGCCCAAGGTAAACAGTCTTTTTTCCAAACTCAAGTTGGTGATAACAAGTATCATCTTCACATATAGGACACACTTTATGTCCTTTTACACTGTATCCCGCCAAGTTACCGTAAGCCGGAAAGTCGTTAATTGTGTAAAATAACATTGCATGCATATTAAACTTTTCCCCGGAATATGCATCATCAACTTCAATGCCTTCATCCCACAAGAGTCATAAATCATCAATTAATGGACTAAGATAAACATTTATGTCGTTACCAGGTTGTCGTGGTCCAGAAATCAGCATACTTAACAGTATATACTTGTGCTTCATGCACAACCAAGGAGATAGGTTGTAAATAGTGAGAAGAACAGGCCTTTAAGTATGATTAGTGCTCATATTACCAAAGGGGTTCATTCTATCGGTGGCAAGCCCAAGCCTAAGATTTCTTGGCTCGACTCCAAAATCCAGAAACAACGAATCAATTTTCTTCCATTGCAAAGAATCAGCTACATGGAGAATGTTTCCATCACGAATCCTTTCATCTGCATGCCATCTAACATTCTTTGCATCATTCGAATTAGCAAAAAGTATCTTTAATCGTGAAAGTATTGGCAAGTACCATAACACTTTAGCAGGAGGATGCTTCCTATTAACATTTTCATAGTGATCATTGTCATCACCATTGCTAGCCTTCAGCTTGTAACGCGACACACCACATTTCGAACATTGAAACAAGTCTTCATACTCTTTCCGGTATAATATACAATCATTAGGGAAAGCATGTATCTTGATATACTCCAGACCCAGTGGACACAATATCTTCTTGGCCTCATAGGAACGATCCGACAATTTGTTATCTTCTGGTAACATTTGCTGTAGCAATTCAAGTAATTCCGTGAAACTTTTATCCGACCATCAATTTTTTGCCTTCAGATTAAACAACTTTAACACCGTCGATAATCGTGTGAACTCTGTGCATCCCTTATATAAAGGGGTGTCTTTATCACGACATAAATTATCATAAATATGAGCATTCAGAAAAGAAGATTCCCCAATATCATGGAACATATCCTCTAGGTGATCTTCCATATATTCATCTTCCTCCACTCTTTGACTTTGTGACGCCCGACTTTCCTTATTATCCACCTCACCATGCCACGTCCATATTATATAATTTTGACATATACTATCACAAAAAAGGTGATTGTGTATTTCTTTCTTTGTACCCTTTTTGATATTAGCGCAAACAACACAAAGACAATAAAATATACCATCATTGCCGGGAAGATGTTTATTAGCGTATTCAAGGAATTCACAAACTCCGTTATCATAAACCGGATCTAATCTATTGGCTTTCATCCAACTACGATCCATTACAACTTCTGAAATTTATACATGTATAATAATGTGAATGACACACCAAAATCTAATCCAAAAACTCAAGCATATGCATATACAATATGAACAAAGAAAAAATCAATGAAGATGTACTCTCATACTAAACGTAAAGCATATGAAACATCTCATTCTGACTTGAGCATATACAATATGAACAAAGAAAAAAAGGAATGAAGATGTTGAAGAGAACCTTACTTCGAAGATGAAAACGCAAATGAATGATGAAGACGGTCAATATTTGAGCATAAACCAAGAAAAAAAGGAATGAAGATGTTGAAGAGAACCTTACTTCGAAGTTGAAGAAGCAAATGAATGATGAAGACGGTCAATATTTGAGCATAAACCAAGAAAAAAGGAATGAAGATGTTGAAGAGTACCGTATTTGAGTAATATTTGAGCTCCAAATGAATGGATATGAAGAGGGTAAAGGTTAGGGCATCTCTGGCTCACTTGTTCGATTAGGGTGTCTTATGAAAGAAATACATAATAAGTTTTGTTTTAATTTATCAGTAAACCTTTTAATCTCAGTTGGAAAAACAAACCGTCGTGGAATCTTAAGTGACACATGCTAAATGTATCCTAAAAAAAGGAAAAAATGTGTTGCAGGGAATCGAAGCTTGTTACATTTCATTTATTACTACGGTTGTTTATCTTAACCGTTGTAAAATAATTTACAATTTATTTTTAAAATAATGGACTTAATTGTCACACGCTAAATGTACTCTAAAAAATGGAAAAAATGTAGCTGTAGGGAATCGAAGTTAGATACATTTTATTTATTACTACGGTGGTTTCACTCAACTGTCATTAAATGACTCACCTTTTACATGGGCGAGAAATTTTTAACCTATTACAACGGCATAAAAGGATGCGTTGTAAGCCTGGCGTTGTTGTTTTAGCGTTTTGTAGAAGTGCAAGCTTTACTTATAAGACAGGTAGAGAACAAAGAGTGTTATTTAGGCCCGTCTTTCCACACGTAAGTCTATATTAATTTTTGTTTTCATTTATAAATCATATTTATACATATTATTAATTATTATGAATGTTTATGCAGTAATCACTGACAACTACTTATTATATGCCCGAGGAAAAATATTATGGTATTCCTTTGCTCTGTGCACAATCCCATTAGCTATGTTAAACGCTTTGTGTGGGTAAGTGATATTAGTTTTTATTCACATTTGACCTTTAGTTTAAATAGTTTTCATGCATGTTTAATTTTTACTGACACGTGAAGACAGATAAATGGATACAATGCAATCAAACTAATTTTATTGGTAGAAGGCCAAGGATCGTTTCCCCAAAAGTAAGTACTCCTTGTGCTTTTTGATATTCTTTTATTTTTGTGTATTAATTAGTAACTATATGAACATTATTTGTAGTTGAGAAGACAACCCGACAACTCTTTTTGTGGATACTATGTTATTAAACATATGCATGATATTGTCACTAGAGGCATTACAAATGGTTGGACCAACCGTAAGACATTAGCATAATCCATATACATGTAATTTTGTATATTTCTTAAGTTAATTTTGTTGTTGTTGTTAGTTTACCATAATGTAATGCCCTGTATAATATATATCAAGAATAATACAATACAAGCATTTTTTTTGGTACTGACACCATCATAAGTGCCTAATGGCGTAATTCACATACTTGACCATTACTAATACAAATACAACCTATGGTACAAGACATGGAAATTAGCCAAGAAATATAAAATCTAAGATTAATATACAAGATCCCCAATTGTATACAACAATTACACAACGGAAATACTAAAGCCCAACTTCTCTTGAAACATCCCAGCATAGCTCCACTTGTAAATCGAACCTGCAAATACCTCTTGAAAATAATCAACAATAATGGGGTGAGATACATCAAATCTCAGTGAGTTCCCTATCTTATGGATTCTCTCGGCTTTACAAGGTTCTAGCCAAATCCTAACTCAAGTCAAGGGGAAGGGAAATGACTTTGAGTACACAAAATTACACTATATGGAAACAGGTTATTGAGCTCGTTACTCAAAATATTAACTTATCGATAACCTTGTCAAGGCATCCCCTTTCTCCCGCCCTATTCTACGTCTAGAAGTAGGAACGAGTCATGGACCCTCGTATATTTCTTGGCATACGAAATGGATTCGGAAATAAGGGACACATTATCACCTTAAATCGTCACTTCACACGGCCCGTACACCGTCACAAGTCTCTTTACCCGTAGGCTCCATTCGTACTATAACATTGGGAATCAAACCTACCAAGAAATCGTGCATTCATTACAGAGGAGCTCGTTACTCATGAAATGACACATAATAGAATAACGGTTATGATCTCGTGATTTCACATACAACCATAATTGTATTCAACATTTCTAGGCCACATTAGCCTTTAGGCCTCTTTTGCCTTTCTCAAATAAACATAATAATTACACGTGTTCCATACTAGTGTTTTACTCATTTCTATACCATTCGGTAATGGACACACGCCTCGGCCTCTCATGCACGAGCGTTGTCATTGTCATACATCAATGTCCTAGCCGTTACTAGGTTTCACTATTTTCAACTATGCCATTTATTTTGGGGGTAAAGTTTCCTCACTCTTCCTAATTCATATTTTAAGCATGCATATTCTCTTGATAATGCTTAATAACGATATTAGGAAAAGCATATTACAATTGCACATTTGAATTACATATCATAATTTCATCACAAGTTATACAAAAACATACTACAATTGCACAATGGAATCACATATAATGAATCTTCACATAAAACATCACTTTCGGGTTCCCTCCGATTCATTTAATTGGGTATCAAAAATCAATACTTTTCACTTCTATCCCGTAGGATATTTCCACAGCTTCACATCGGCTATAATTATGCCTCGATCGGATTTACGATCCAAAAGATATGGATTTCAACATATCACATAACATTGTTATCATTCAAATGCCACTAATTAATTAATCCCACCTCATCCGAGTTACATATCACATATCACATTACATTTCTAACGGTACCAAGAACGTCTCGATCCGAGTTACAGATCAAAAGTTATGAATTTTAGAAGAATAGTTTTCTTTTGTTCCAGGTCGCGCTAAACGGGCCCCACCTGCGCTAAGCGCGCTCCTCGTTGCTTGGAAGGGGTGAAAATTCTCCAGACCGCGCTAAGCGGGCATACCACGCTAAGCGCGCTCTGCGTTATGCTGAAAAATAAACCCTTTTGACAGCAACTTCCAACCTACAATTTCATCCTCATAACCACACCCAAACAACCAATAGAGGTATATTATCATGGTTCTATCATGGGTTATCCAACAACTTCATAACACATGATTTTCAACAACAATACATAGTTTTCACAAAACCCTACCATTTTCAAACCCATTCCAATCAATACCAAACATCATAACAATTATCAATAGATGATTCTACACATATATTGATCATACTACACAATTTATAACACAATTCAACAGTTAGATTCTTTGATTTTGCAAAAACCTCATTTTTCTTAAAATCCCACCTAACTCTAAAACCCCCAAGAAATTTTACTCTAGAGTCTCTATCTAGAACCCACCTGGTAATCGAAGAGGAGTTTGAAGAAGATGATGAATCGATGGAGAGATGATGAAGATCCAAGCTCTTCCTTCCTTCCCATTTTCCTCTTTCTCTTTTTTCCTCTTCTTTCTCTTTACTAGCTTTTCTTCTTCTTTTCTTTTTCTTTCTAACACACACACACACACACACACACACACACACACAGATATATATATATATATATATATATATATATATATATATATATATATATATATATATATATATATATATATATATATAAAATACCAATATTATATAATATAATCCAATAGAGTAAAATATCTCCAATTGATATTTTGTCGTCTCACCCCAATTGATCAATTATTAGAGTTACCTTAAAATCCTCTTTCGTAATAATAAATATCAATCTTTCTCTTTCATTAAATAATTGATCTCTTCAGAGTTCATCAGTTGCTCTATTGACCCCAATTGGCCACACTTAAACACTTAGAGGATTCCATTAATCCAATTTACCAAAGATAGAGCACATAGATACTCATTTGATCTCATCTGATATCTAATTGAGTAATTAAATAATATGGGGTATTACACTCTTCCCCCCCTTAAATTGAAATTCGCCCCCGAATTTCCTCTATTCAACAATAACCACAACTTGTATCCTTGTCTTAGTTCCACATTCAACTTTACTTCCGTTAAACTTTCTGACATATTCCAATTTCAACTTGATTCCACAGACCAAAAATCCGTATTTTCACAATTTATCAAACTTCGTGCCCTTAGTTATTCTCTTGTTCCAATATTGGTTTAAATTTCTACTTGCTTTTTCCATAATTCATCTGTTGATCCATACAAAACACTTGGTCGCATCTTACTTCGGAAAGAATGTACCATTCTACATTCCTCTACTGAGTTACAAACCAAACCGTAATATCTTATCTTGATTCAGAATAACAAACACTCAACAAATCCTTATGAGGTAATTCGGTAATTCCTTAACTTCATAGATTGTCAAACTTCTTACCAGTTTCATCTGGTCTGACGCTATACATCGTACCCATCACATCCGATATTTCATCTCTTTCGTATCACACCAAAAGGCAACACACTTAGAGCAAAATCTTCTTATTTCCAATCTTACAATAAATTTCTTCTCCGATTCTTATAAATTCTACTGAGCCCTTTCATTTGTCACCTTCCACTGTGCAACTTCAATTCTAACAATGGGATACCACCAATTCTTAAGCATTACCAAGTAGCTAACAGTCCACAGAGAACACACTTATCCACTGGGATCCTTACTAACCAACGGTACAATGAACTTACTGGTGTCCTATGGTAGAACAATTTCCTCGCCAACACACAGTATCTTAACCTCTGTCCAACACTCTCCAGACGATAAAAGTACAGGAGTTACACTGCTATAAGATAACATATACAACTCTAAAATCCACTTTAACTCGAATAATACCTCCAAAATAGTTTAACAACTCCCAGTTCTGGTTACCATATTCCAACTCGATTCTTCTTACGGTTTTCCGACTTACTTAAGGTTTCTCGTTGATACGAGATCTCAACAAATAACAAAGTAACACCAACACAGAACTGCAATCATATGCGAGACACCACTTATCAAAACTTAAACCATTCAAAGCACAATTGTGAGTTTCCATATTACTCACCAATTCACATCCAACACTCCACATACACCTACACTTTCGAAGTCCATACCACACTTCTCAGTTGAATCCACTTTTCTTAATCGTTCCATTTCATAACCGATTCCAAGTTACCTACTTAACTTCGGAACGTCTAATTCTTACTCGTACTTGTAAAGGTAACTTCCAAACTTCATTCTCTTGGTAAAACATAACTAGTACCATTCCCACAGTCTAAATCCAAAACCATGAACTCACGGAAGATAACAAATACGAACCCTAACCAACCACTCATAACTTAATAACACCAATTACGCGCCAAATTATTCCTTGCGAGCTCGATACTTCATGAGTATTTTCTAACTTTGACCTTAAGACTCGCTACAGTAATGATAACAATACACTTAAGACTTTCCCACACTTAACACAATTTCACAAGATTATTTCTCCAAAAGTTAAACTCCCTCGTTGTCTGAACAAATGGTCCACTATGTAACACCCTTCCAAAAGTTACGATTCCAAAAACACAAATCCGTCTTCCATTTACTTGAAATCCAATTTTCCATTCACACAACACTCTCCAACAAAGTGACAAGGTAAAATTCTGAATTCTGACGCGGTCACCCTACAAAACTTCAGCGGGATTGTTTCTTTTCTGCTTAAATAACTACGCTAGCGGGAGACCAATAATGATGACATTCTGGGGTTTTTAATCACAATTCATACTTGATTCCTCCACAACCAAAACCCAACTACAACCTTGTTCTCTCACTTGAACTTCTTGGTGGGAAATAAAACAACAACGTTCTTAGTCCAACAAAAGGTAGATCCCGAATATTCTGATTATTCACAAATACAAAAGTTCTCTATACTTGAAAATAGATCGGGGTAATGCACCCTCTTGAAGAACCTTTCCATCACTTCGCACACATTAACCGGGATTTCTTTCCCTTCACTATCCATGGCACACCACGCTTACACAAAATTCACTTAACGAAAGATTCGTAACCGACAATTCTCGTCAACTACTTACAAAACCCTTTCGGTAGCAACCATTCCATGATTTACATTTCGTCCGTAATAAGTCCCGATTTGCTTCTCGTTGTTTTACCATAGTCTTACTTCTTAGAACACAATGCTCACTGTTCCACAAAATACGTTCCTTCACACTTGTCTCGAGAATAAGAATCCATCACGTACACTTGTGACCGCGATGCTACGACTACGCCTATTCTTAATTACAAAGTGTAACTTCTCCCACTCCAAGTCATACTAATAGGGTCCTTACGGGTGAACCATCCGTAATTACACTTTCTTAACTATAGGTTCATCAATGCCTTAGAATTCCATTGCACACGCATCCAAAATACCTTCCATTATCACTTCCTCATAACATACCGTTAATACCGTTTTCCATACCGCATTTACTTCGCTCTCTATTGTAGTCCTCTTATGTCCAAATATAAAATCGTCATCTAAAATTCCCTTAAATCCAAGGTACTTGCACAGTTTCTTAATACAACTTCTTCCGGTCTGTACCACTACACTTTCTGTTACTAAATGAAGCTCAAACTTCCTCCGACACAATACCTTATACTGTTCCTTGGGTAATTTAATAATTCCAAATTGGTCTCTTATTGAAAACAGAAATCCTGATGTAATATCTCAACTTAATCTCTCTACGTAACTGAATATACGCAATTCAGCACACACTCTTCGTCCGGCACATACTTGTTTCACTTGAAGCATGTAAACACATCCCTGTGTTCCTCCTCACACTTCTCTACTACTTTAGGTTCCCATAAAAGTCGAACTTCCTTAACTCTCAACTTTTAACCAGTCGAAAGATATTGTCCCGAACACCCTCCTTAAAGCACTCTCGTCCATTTAAGATGCCATAACAACCTTAGAACTAAAGCACCAAAACTTATCTCACTTCCGGACCTTACACCACGTGTTCCACACAACTTTCTTTTTCACGGAACGAGATTACTTGAAACCCTTATCCATACTAGTGGTCAATCCAGCTCCACTAGCGATTTTACATATTTCTTGATACCTTAACCAATCGTCCAATAGAGATCCTTAACTTTCTGACTCCATAAACTCCATAGGATTTCCCGAACAACACACCATTCTTCAATTCCATGCTACCCAAGGCACATCTTCTACTAAGACCTCCACTGAGCTGACCAAAACTCCTCACTACTAACTCTTGGCTTGAGCCTACCCTCACAACACAAGTTCCGACAACACTACGGAGTCCTCGTGGTCGCTCAACCATGATTCTACCTATCACATACATAGTATTAGGTTGATCAGGCCCAACACTACATAGTATGATATTAAGTTTCATGATGGCAAGACACACTTAAGAGGCGGGAATAGATTTACTTATGATGTTTCAAGGATAGGTCGAGAATACAACCAGGCTCTGATGCCAACTGTAATGCCCTGTACAATATATATCTAGAATAATACAATACAAGCATTTTTTTTGGTACTGACACCATCATAAGTGCCTAATGGCGTAATTCACATACTTGACCATTACTAATACAAATACAACCTATGGTACAAGACATGGAAATTAGCCAAGAAATATAAAATTTAAGATCAATATACAAGATCCCCAATTGTATACAACAATTACACAGCGGAAATACTAAAGCCAAGCTTCTCTTGAAACATCCCAGCATAGCTCCACTTGTAAATCGAACCTGCAAATACCTCTTGAAAATAATCAACAATAGTGGGGTGAGATACATCAAATCTCAGTGAGTTCCCTATCTTATGGATTCTCTCGGCTTTACAAGGTTCTAGTGAAATCCTAACTCAAGTCAAGGGGAAGGGAAATGACTTTGAGTACACAAAATTACACTATATGGAAACACATTATTGAGCTCGTTACTCAAAATATTCACTTATCGATAACCTTGTCAAGGCATCCCCTTTCTCCTGCCCTCTTCTACGTCTAGAAGTAGGAACGAGTCATGGACCCTCGTAGATTTCTTGGCATACGAAATGGATTCGGAAATAATTGACACATTATCACCTTAAATCGTCACTTCACACGGCCCATACACCATCACAAGTCTCTTTACCCGTAGGCTTCATTCGTACTATAACATTGGGAATCAAACCTATCAAAAAATCGTGCATTCATTACAGTGGAGCTCGTTACTCATGAAATGGCACATAATAGAATAACGGTTATGATCTCATGATTTCACATACAACCATAATTGTATTCAACATTTCTAGGCCACATTAGCCATTAGGCCTCTTTTGCCTTTCTCAAATAAACATAATAATTACACGTGTTCCATACTAGTGTTTTACTCATTTCTATATGTTGAAACAGTATAAGGGGGGTGTTTTTATCGTCTCCATAGGGATTGTGCGATTTTTTATGCCTGCCGTTCAATAGTCGCAACGTTTTAAGTTAAAGAGTTTCAATTGATTCTCGGTTTCCTTTAACATAAATTTGTAGCAAAGATGTAAATTTGTAGCAAAGATGTTGTAAGGTTTTAGAAAAGCATGTCAAGGTTAGGTTTGGCTAATCCTTTTCATACATATCGATTAATCAAGCATATGAACTCAGTTTTCGACCAATACAACCGCGTATCCTCTCGACTAAGTTTATGTCTAAAGTAAAGTCGTGAGTATCATTGTTTAGACCGTTAGATGATGTCTCACGCTAACAATCGAAACCACAATCGTTAAGATCAACATAAAACGAATAACAAATCCCAAATCTATGTCTAGAGTTTGGTTTTTAAGAGATGAAATTATTAGGTCATGATTTGTAAAATCTATGTCTAGAACAATACAAACCACACATACATCATTAAGAACAAATAACTTCATCTATATTGATCATAAACCTTGTTCATATACAAACGATCAAAAGGAATACATATGATCAAGATCAACTACATCTAACCTTAACACAAAAGTGTTTAGCCACACATTGTCATGGTAGCTTGGATGACAAGTTTCAAGAGGAGATGAAAGAACATCTGAGTCGAATAATCGAGAATGGATGTGACTTCAGTTTCTCTATGTGAAAATTCACTCTTGGATGATCAAAACTCAGAAAAGTATATTTTTGTGTGAAAATAGCAAGTCATCCCAAGGAAAGTGAAAAATCTATTTATAACACTTGAATTCAGCAGCATTCGCACTGCGAATGAATCATTCGCCTAACGAATAAAAGAAAATGGCACCTTAAGTGCCTCTGAGAGTTAAACCGCCCCAGGCTTTTGTCGCGGGTTCGCACTGCGAACAATTCATTCGCACAGCGAATCATTCGCCAGTACATTCGCAAAGCGAATTTAGGGTCCTTTTTCCACTGCCTCCATTTGCCAGGTCCTTCGCACAGCGAGCAAACCAGCGAACATTCGCTAGGAGTTATCAAAGCAAACTTTAGGTTCTTTTCCATCCATGACATTCTGGAGCTATTCGTTGGGAGACTCGCTGCTGTTCGCAAAGCGAACCTTCGCTGGAACCTTCGCCAGAGTTCACAAAGTGAACACCCTGTTGTTTTCCTCTTTCTTTGGCAGCTTGTTTCATCTCTTTGTGTCTCAATTCCTTGATCAATTAGTGCCTTTTCTGCACAATAACACACATATTACAAGCATCAAAGGTATAAATAGAATGCATGAAGAACAACAACAATTAACTCCAAAAATCAACAATTAAACATAGAAAAGTGCTGAAAAATGCCAAGGATCATATACAAATATATAGCATGTTTGACATCTAACAAACTCTCCCCAACTAACTCTTTGCTTGTCCTCAAGCAAAGTATGCCTCTCATTGACACAAGAGGATTTGCTCGAGCATTTAATTCAACCCAAGACAATAGAAACGGCTCAAATAAACAAGAATTGCAACAAGGCAGCACTTACACAATCCTAGAATTAACAATGTAAAAGAACTTGACTCTTAAACAACTTTCAAACGATGTTTCAAGAGACAACTAAATCATCTTGCACATGTCATTCTAACACTCCTCTTCGAAAAAGGATTGAAGGAAAACGCGCATACAAGCACGGGAAAATTTCACTCACATTACAAATGATGCAAATACTAAGCAATTCATACAATATCTAAATGATCACAAAAGAAATCATGGAAGTAAGAGATCACTAAGGACTTCAAGGTTGTAGCTTGGTCGGGTTCACAATAAAGGGACATTTCTAAAGGCCATTGAATCGAAATTGCCGATGCACAAGAACATTCACTATACAAGGTATTCACAACATCTCAACTTCATTCACCAATTTCCTTCCTTTATCACACCTTCTCAAACTTCCTAGCACAATTATTGGACCCTTTTTTCTCATTCAAGCAAGCATTCTTTTTCTCTTTTGTGCACAAATATTCACATACTCTTTTCTTTTCATGCTTGCTTGAATGTTTTTTTTCAAAATTTTGAGTAATTCACCAATCTTTTTTTACCATTTTCCCCAAATTATTTTCGACTACACCTTAAGTGAATGTTCCTGGCTTTTTAAGGCAAGGAAGTCAATTATAACTAGAGTTCCACGGTTAAAGAAGAAAAATTTTTAGAAGCTCTCAAAAATTCAATGATGAACTTGATTTTTATATTTTTTTCCTTTTTTTAAAATATGTACAACACAAAGTTCATCACTAAAAGAGATCTAACAAATTTAGGCACAAAGGGGCTAACAAATTCTCGCTACTCACGGGTAAACTACTGTTTGGAAATGGTTGTGTTCAATATTAACAAGTGCCTTGATCCTTTCCAATACTTCCACAAAATCACACAAATCACAAGATAAAGCATGAATTAAAAATATAAAACAAAATCTATCATCAATCCAAAGCATATAGTATAACCTGGAGGTTTCTCACTTTTGTGATTTTTGGACCTAAATGACATAAGCACTCAAATATAGTTATAACAAGAAACGGCATTTTCATTTGTACAAAGACAACAAGGTTCTAATACATTCTAAATTCTAGAACTAGGTAACTATGTACCTTGCCACAACAACATGCTTAAAGTACTATCATAGCCATCCTATCTTGGAGGAATCTTCTTTTAAGATCAAGAATCACCAACCTAAAATTCCCCAAATTTCATCAACAAAAGAAGGAAACATTAAATATTCACAAGCATACCAACATAAAACATATAAAAACATATTAACAATTTTAAGAGCTGAACATTCGTAAACTGAAGAATTCAACTCTTAACACAAAAGCATACCAACCACTTAAGTGTTGAGTATTCGTAAACTGAAGAACTCAACACTTAATACAATAATTGAAACCAAAATATTAGTAAACTTAAAAACAGAAATTTTTTTCTGAAAAAACAACAAGTATTACTAATAATAATAAGAATGTAATGGTGTAAACACACCTACAAAGTCAAAAAGTACCACCAAAGGGTACAAGTACATCATACACCCCAAAATAATCCAACACAGTGGATAAAGTACATCAATACTAACTGAAATACAACAAAATACATAAAACATAATAAAAATTCACTTTGTAGCACAAAGGAAGTACAAAATCATCATCATCAAAAGAAATCAGTCCTCCTCGGACTCTGTAGCATACACCTCGATCTCCTGGTCTTCCTCCTCCTCCTCAGAGCCAGATACCTCAACATCAACACCGTCACCCTCCTCATTAGCTTCATCACCAGCAGGACCAGCCGCATCCTCGCCCCCTCCGAATAATGGTCTGGCCTTAGGCCAACCATCGTGGGTGAGGAACTGCTTCCTCGACATCATAGAATGCTCTGCGGCGGGATCTCGAATCTGAAGCTGGAGTACCTGCATAGAATCATGTAAGTCCAACATGGCGCGCTGAGAAGCCGCCATCCAGTCCCAGTTATACTGGAAAATTTGTTGCTGATAAGGATAAAAATTGTGACCCAGAAGTCTCTCCACCACTTATGCTGGCCTCAGCACCAGCACCAGACGACTCACCCCTAGCCCCCTTAGGCTTGCAGAATTTGTCGACATATCAATCATCGATAGTCGACGGTATGGTAACCTGGCGACACGCAGGCAAGGCTACCCCAGCCTCTGTATACAATGACATGATAAGACAAGGGAATGCGAGAGGGGCATTCTTCCTAGAAGTGTTACCTCCTAAGCTGCTCTCCATTATTGCCCTTATTTCGTCGGCAATTATACGCGCCACATCAATTTGCACATTTGTCAGGATACTATGGACTAGGTGAGCTAATGGAATAGTGATGGTTGAGGAATGCGATTTTGGCTTGATATTGGTTACTACCAAAAGCAATATGAGTTGGGCTAAAGGCTGCATGTCCTACCTCCTGTACCTAATCGCAACCCCAGATGGGTTGAGTTCAACATTCTTTCCTGGGCGCAAAAGATCTCTGGTCATTTGAGGGATATCTCGATGAAGGTGAAGATCCCTATGGTAATCATCAATCTCACTGGCTCATAATAGCAGAGGGCTCCCAAGAACAGTACTTATGGTCCTACGGTCACACCTCACTATTTTCCCCCAACTTGAGTCGTCCAACTAAACAGGTCCCCATCATCAGGGAGGGCGTTTGCGTAGAACTCCCGGACAATTTCCACGTTATAACTATCGATCGGAGTTATCAGAAGAATCCATTTTTTTGCTTCCCAGAGAGTGGCCGCCGCACAATAACTCCCTTGTTCACTTAAATTGAACCTCTTTTCAGCTAGAATCGTTCTTTTTTCCAATTCAGATATCTCGCATCTTGTGTGGTACCTTTAAATTGAGCTTCATCGAACCGGATCGGCACTTGTCGCGATGTGGATGCCTTTTGATTTTTAGCTGGGTTAGTTTTTGGACCCATCTGCACACATCAACAAACAAAATAATCCAAAGCACCAAGACAGGTCAGTAGAATTTAGAAGCCAACCAAAATCAGAATTGAAACTACATAAAAATTCATAATTCTGATATGTTCGCTCAAATGTTCGCACTACGAAGGCTGGCGAACATTCACCCCAGATTCGCTTTGCGAAGGTCTGGTGAATACTCGCCCAAGTTCGCACAGCGAACAGAACAGCGAACTCGCGAAAAATGCAGAAAAATAACAGCATTGCTTCCAAGTTTCAGAGCTTCATTTATCTTTTATAATTCCTATTCTAAAGCTTTCAGAAAATTTAACATGCAATGACTTCAAACCATAAAACAAAAATCAAACCCTAAGCTTACAAATGTCTCTAATGTAAATCCCAAACCTAACCATATTTAACAGAGAGTAGCAAGGAAAAGAGAGGCAAACCTGAACTTAATAATGGAATTGGAGAAAGTGTTGTGAAATTTGACACAAGAGCACACGAGAAATTTTTTTTTCTTCTTGAGAGGGTATGTTGTGATGTGTGAAAAAGAGTAACAAAAATGGGAGTAGGGTTTTTTCCCCCTCCAATGTTCAGCAAGCAAAATGGGTATTGGGCCCAAGTGTTGGCCCACCCAAATAATAATTAAAAAAAAACTTTCTCTTTTTTTTTCTAAGGTGGCAGCAGCAGACTCTCCATGTCTCGCTAGGTTCGTAATGCGAACTGGCTGGCGAATGCTCGCCCCAGGCTCGCAAAGCGAACACCAGCAAACATGACAGATTTTGCAAATTTTTTCTGCCCTGCTGCCTGTAATACCCCATATTATCTAATTGCTCAATTGGATATCAGATGAGATCAGATGAGTATTTATGTGCTCTATCTTTAGTATATTGGATTAATGGAATCCTCTAAGTACTTTAAGTATTGACAGTAGGGATCAATAGAGCGACTGATGAACTCTGAAGAGATCAATTATTTAAATTCGAGAAAGGATTTTAAGATAACTCTAATAATTGATCTATTGGGTGGAGACGACAAAATATCAATTGGAGATATTTTTCCCTATTGGATTTATACTATATAGTAATAGTATAATATATGTATATATTTGGAAAGAGAAAGGAAAAAAAAAGAAAAAGAAGAAGTTAGTAAAGAAGAAGAAGAAGAGGAAAAAGGAAAGAAGAGAAAGAGAGAAAATGGAGAAGATGAAGAAGAGAAACCCATGAAGCATCAACATCTTCTTCAAACTCCTCTTCGATTATCAGGTGGGTTCTAGTTAGGACATTAGTTTTAGAGTTTTGGAAATGTTTGAGTTAGGTTAGAATTATTGGAAATCGATAATCTAACGGTTAAAAATCGATATAATTTTGTGTAGTATGATCCCACTATGCATATGAACATTGTTGATGCTTGGTTGTGCTGTTTGGAATTGATTTGGGTTAAGAAATGGTGAATTTGGGGCTTTGGAACCATGGAACCCGTAAGGGAAGAATTCTGGTTCTGGTGCGATTCGCCAGGCGAATCAGAATTCGCCAGGCGGATTAAGTCTCGCCACTGTCTTGCTAGGCGAAGTGCTGGCGGAAGGGATTCGCCAGGCGAAATCCATATTCGCCAGGAAAATTTGAAGAAACAGAAATGTGTTAGCTACTGGAACTTAGATTTTTCTAAAATTGGGGATTCGCCGCTGGATTCGCCAGGCGAAGTGCTGGCGAAGGGAGATTCGCCAGGCGAAGTGTTGGCGAAGGGGGATTCGCCAGACGAAATCCAGATTTGCCAGGCGAATCTGCCTGGGATCAAATAACTTTTCTTTTCTTCAAAAATCAGTAACTTTTGACTCGTTGATCCGATTTAAGAGTTCTTTATATCGTTGTGAAGTTAAGAAAATATTCTATGCAATGGAGGTGAAAAATGTTAATTTTACTGCCCGATTAAATAAATTGGAGGGAAACGTGAATTGGTGTAATGTGTGATATGTTGAATTATGTGTTTCCATTATGTGATTGATGACTATATGCCTATGCCCTTATTGTTAAACATGTTTGAATATGTATGCATGTTAAAATACGAAATAGGTAGAGTGAGGAATATTACCGTAAACAATTGTAGGAAAGTGTGGAATGACATAGTGACAACGCTCGCACATGAGAGGCCGAGGCGTGTGTCTAGTAATCATAACCAGTTTATCTTACGGTGTAGTTTCATGAGACTCGATCTCCTCCTCTGAAACGTATGCACAATTACTTGGTAGGTCTGATTCCCTACGTGAAGTACGGTTGGAGCCTATGCATTGGGTAGAGACTTGTGATGGTTAACAGGCCATGAGAAGTGACGGTTCACGGTTAACAGGCCGGTGATCCCGAATCCAATTCGTATGCCAAGTAACTTCAAGGATCCATGACTCGGGTCGTCTTCTAGACGTAGAAGCGGACGTGAAAAGGGGATGCCTTGGTACCGGTTATCGATTCGTAAGGAATCTTGAGTTAACAGGCTCAGGATGTGATTCCTTCCGTGCGAACTTTATGAGTTAACAGACTCATGACGTGTTTCCATATAGTGTGAGATTGTGAACTCAAAGTCATTTTCCCTTCCCCTTTGACTTGAGTTAGGATTGATAGAACCCTGTAAAGCCGAGAAAATCTATAGGATAGGGAACTCACTGAGATTTGATGTATCTCACCCCATTATAGTTGCTTTATTTCAGGTGCAGGTTTGGTTACAAGTGGAGCGATGCTCGGATGTTTCAAGAGAAGCTTAGTTAAGCTTATTCCACTGTGTATTCTTTTGTTGTATACAATTAAGGATATTGTATATCATTCTTAGTTTTATTATTTTTGGCTAGTTTCCATGACTTGTGCCATGTGTTGTATTTATGTTTTAGAAAAGGACAAGTATGTGAACTATGCCGTTAGGCACTTTTGATGTGTCAGTACCAAATAAAATGCTTATATGATATTATTCTAGATATATATTATACAGGGCATTACAATTGGTATCAGAGCAGGTCGTGTCCTCGACCTAGCCTTGAAACATCATAAGTAAATCTATTCCTGCCTCTTAAGTGCGTCTTGCCATCATGAAACTTAATATCATACTATGTAGTGTTGGGACTGATCAACCTAATACTATGTATGTGATGGGTAGAATCATAGTTGAGCGACCATAAGGACTCTGAAGTGTTGTCGGAACTTCTGCTGTGAGGGTTGGCTCAAGCCAAGAGTTAGTAGTGAGGAGTTTTGGTCAGCTCAGTTGAGATCTTGGTAGAAGCTGTGCATGGGTAGCATGGAAATGAAAGAGTGGTGCGTTGTTAATCAATCCTTTGGAATGGATGGAGTATGTAAGTTGAGGACCTCTACCAGACGATGGGTCAAGGTATCAAGGAATATGTAAAATCGCTAGTGGAGCTTTATTGACCACTAGTATGGATAAGGATTTCAAGTAATCTCATTCCGTGAAAAAGAAAGGTTGTTTTGTGGAACGCGTGGCGTAAGGTCCGGAAGTGAGATAAGTTTTGGTGCTTCAGTTTCTAAGGTCGCTATGGTATCTTTAATGGACGAGAGTATCGTAAGGAATATGTTCTGAACAATATCCTCCAACTGGTTAAAAGTTGAGAGTTAAGGAGGTTCGGCTTTCATGGGAACCTAAAGTAGGAGAGAAGCGTGAGAAGGAACACCAGGATGTGTTACATGCTTCAAGTGAACCAAGGGTGCGTCGAACGTGGAGAAGGAGATGAATTGTGTATCTTCAGTTAGGAAGAGAGATTAAGTTCGAGATGATACATCAGGACTTCTGTTTCCAGTAAGAGATCAATTTGGAATTGTTAAATTACCCAAGTAACAGTATAAGGTATTATGTTGGAGAAAGATTGAACTTCATTAGTAACGGAAGAAGCGTGTGTTAAGGAGTAGAGTAAGTATTTTGGAATTTAAGGGAAACAGTATTAACGGTATGTTATAAGGAAGTGACAACGGGATGTATTTTTGGACGAAGGTGTAATAGAGTTATTGTGTAGTTGTGAGGCTCAAATTAAGGAAGGGTAATCAAGGATGGTTCACCCATGAGAAAGTTACACTTTGGTATTAAGAATGAGTGTAGTAGTAGCACTGTGGTCATAAGTGTACGTGGGGGATTCTTATTTTGAGACAAGTGTGAAGAGACGTACCTTGTAGAGCAGTGACTATTGTATTTTAAGGAGTAAGTTTGTGGTAAAACATTGAGAAGCAAATGGGAATTATTACGGACTAAATGTAAAACATGGAACGAGTTATACCGGAAGGGTTTGGTAATTAGTTGATGAGAATTATTGGATGTGAGTATTTCATTAAGTGACTTAAGTGTAAGTGTGGTGTACAATGAATAGTGGGAAGTAAGGAAGTCTGGTTAATGTGTACGAAGTGATGGGAAGGTTCTTCAAAAGGATGCATTACCCCGATATATTTTCAAGTGTAGAGCAACTTCTGTATTTGTGAATAATCGGAGTAAATTGGAATCTACCTTTTGTCGGACGAAGAACGTTGTTGTCTTATTTCTCACCAAGGAGTTCAAGTGAGAGAATAAGGTGGTATGCTTGTTATGAGATGTCCATCGCTTTTGTGGTACCGTGTAACGGTTGTGTACTGGGTTTTGCTTGTGGACGCATTAAGTTTGAGTTGTGGCTTAAACCTTAGAATGTCGTTATCATTGGCTTCATCTAGTGTAATTGTATGAGTGGAGAATGAACTATCCCATTGAAGTTTTGTCGTGTGACCGTGTTGGAATTTGGAATTTTGCCTTGTCATTGGATGGGGGTGTGTCGTCTGCATGTTTTGATTTTGTTGATTTTACCTTGAGTGGATCATGGTTAGTGAATGTTATACAAGTTAAGAAGCCACGAGTTGTGAACGATATTTCAAGTAGGATGAATCAGATTAATGGTTTGAGTAGGGATGGCTTTGAATTAAGAAGAAACTGGTTTTTGATTCTGCAGCAGTGTTACTCGACTAACGCAAGGTGGTTAACCGATTAACACGTGCATGGAAGGTGTTACGTGGGATTTGGAGAAGTTAACCGATTAGCTCAGAGGGTTAATCGATGAACATATGGGTAAGCTATGGAATCTCTTGAGAACCATCATCTGTGTTTTGTTACCTTATGTTGCTCCGAGGGGAGAGTATTGTGTGAATGGAAAACGGGATGGTAAGTAAATGAAAGATGGATTGCGTTTTGGAATCGTAACTTTTGGAAAGGTGTTGCCTAGTTGACCATCTGTTTAGATGACAAGGGAATTGTCTTCGAGGAAGTAATCTTGTAAACTATGTTGAATATGAGAGGGTCTTGGGTGTTTTGCCGTTGTGAGTCTTAAGGACGAAGTTAAAGAATACCCACGAAGTATTGATCTTGCAAGGAATATTTCAGTGTGTAATCATGGTATTAGTAAGGTATGAACGGTTGGTCAGAATTAGTAAGTGCTATCATCCGTGGGTTCACGGTATTGGATTTAGACTCCGTGAGAGTGGTACCAGTTGTGTGCAGTTGTGTTTTACCAAGAGAATGAAATTTGAAAGTTATCCTTCCAAGTACGAGTGAGAATTTGATGTTCCGAAGTTAAGCATGTAACTTGGAATCGTTTATGGAACATAACGATTGAGAAAAGCAGATTCAACTGAGAGGTGTGGTATAGACTTCAAAAGTGGGTGTGTATGTGGAGTGTGGTATGTGAGTGGGTGAGTAGTATGGAAACTCACAATCGTGCTTTGGATGGTTTAATTTTTGATAAGTGGTGACTTGCATATGATTGAAACATCGCGATGGTGTTATGTCATTTTGAGTTGAGATTTCGAAGTCATCAAGAAAACCTTGAGTAAGTCGAAACCCCGTGAGAAGAATCGATTTGGACTATGGTAACCAGAACCGAGGGTTGCTAAACTGTTTTGGATATATTATTTCGAGTTTAGAATGGATTTGGAGTTGTGAATGTCATGGTTGTAGCAGTGTAACTCTTGCGTCTTTATAGTCTAGAGAGTGTTGGGCAGAGGTTAAGATATTGTGTGTTGGCGAGGAAATTATTCTACCTTTGGATGTTAGTAAGTTCGTGTACCGTTGGTTAGTGAGGACCCCAGTGGATAAGTGTGTTCTCCGTAGACTGTTAGCTACTTGGTAATGCTTCAGAATTGGTGGTATCCCATTGTTAGAATTGGATTTGCGCCGAGGAGGGTGACAAATGAAAGGACTCAGTCGGATTTATAATAATCGAAGGAGAAATTGAGTGTGAGATTCGAAATAAGAAGATTTTGTTCTAAGTGTGTTAGCTTTTGGTGTGATACGAGAGAGAGAAGTTATCGGAGGTAATGGTTACCGTGTTTAGTATTGGACCTGAAGGAACTGGTAAGGAAGTCATCGACTAGTTGTGAAGTGATTCGAATGTTAAAGGATTTATGAAAGGATAGTTGTCAGTAATTGTATAAAGGAAAGGAATCATCGAATTACCTCATAAGAATTTGATGAGTGGTTGTTATCCTGAACCAAGATAAGGTGTTATGGTTTTTGTTTTGTGACTCAGTAGAGGAATGTAGAATGGTACATTATTTCCGAAGATAAGATATGACCAAGTGTTGTAGTATGGAACAACAGATGAATTATGGGAAAAAGCAAGTTAGAAGTTAACCCAATATTGGAATAAGAGTATGACTAAAGACGTGAAGTTTGATAATTCGTGAAATTAAGGATTTTGGTCTGTGAAGTCACGTTGGATTTTTGGATTATATCAGAAATTCTAACGGGAGTAAAGTTGAGGGTGGAACTAAAACAATGATGCAAGTTGTGATTATTGTCGAATAACGGAAATTCGGGGGCGAATTTCAATTTAAGGGGGGGGGGGAGAGAGAGTGTAATACCCCATATTATCTAATTGCTCAATTGGATATCAGATGAGATCTGATGAGTATTTATGTGTTCTATCTTTGGTATATTGGATTAATGGAATCCTCTAAGTACTTTAAGTATTGACAGTAGGGATCAATAGAGCGACTGATGAACTCTGAAGAGATCAATTATTTAAATTCGAGAAAGGATTTTAAGATAACTATAATAATTAATCTATTGGGTGGAGACGACAAAATATCAATTGGAGATATTTTTCCCTATTGGATTTATACTATATAGTAATAGTATAATATATGTATATATTTGGAAAGAGAAAGGAAAAAAAAAGAAAAAGAAGAAGTTAGTAAAGAAGAAGAAGAAGAGGAAAAAGGAAAGAAGAGAAAGAGAGAAAATGGAGAAGATGGAGATGAGAAACCCATGGATCATCAACATCTTCTTCAAACTCCTCTTCGATTATCAGGTGGGTTCTAGTTAGGACATTAGTTTTAGAGTTTTGGAAATGTTTGAGTTAGGTTAGAATTGTTGGAAATCGATAATCTAACGTTAAAAATCGATATAATTTGTGTAGTATGATCCCATTATGCATATGAACATTGTTGATGCTTGGTTGTGCTGTTTGGAATTGATTTGGGTTAAGAAATGGTGATTTTGGGGCTTTGGAACCATGGAACCCGTAAGGGAAGAATTCTGGTTCTGGTGCGATTCGCCAGGTGAATCAGAATTCTCCAGGCGAATTAAGTCTCACCACTGTCTCGCCAGGCGAAGTGCTAGCGGAAGGGATTCGCCAGGCGAAATCCATATTCGCCAGGCGAATTTGAAGTGACAGAAATGTGTTAGCTACTGGAACTTAGATTTTTCTAAAATTGGGAATTCGCCGCTGGATTCGCCAGGCGAAGTGCTGGCGAAGGGGGATTCGCCAGGCGAAATCCAGATTTGCCAGGCGAATCTGCCTGGGATCAAATAACTTTTCTTTTCTTCTAAAATCAGTAACTTTTGACTCGTTGATCCGATTTAAGAGTTATTTATATCGTTGTGAAGCTAAGAAAATATTCTATTCAATGGAGGTGAAATATGTTAATTTTACTGCTCGATTAACTAAATTGGAGGGAACCGTGAATTGGTGTAATGTGTTATATGTTGAATTATGTGTTTCCATTATGTGATTGATGACTATATGCCTATGCCCTTATTGTTAAACATGTTTGAATATGTATGCATGTTAAAATACGAAATAGGTTGAGTGAGGAATATTACTGTAAACAATTGTAGGAAAGTGTGGAATGACATAGTGACAACGCTCGCACATGAGAGGCCGAGGCGTGTGTCTAGTAATCATAACCAGTTTATCTTACGGTGTAGTTTCATGAGACTCGAGCTCCTCCTCTGAAATGTATGCATAATTACTTGGTAGGTTTGATTCCCTACGTGTAGTACGATTGGAGCCTATGCATTGGGTAGAGACTTGTGATGGTTAACAGACTATGAGAAGTGACGGTTCACGATTAACAGACCGGTGATCCTGAATCCAATTCGTATGCCAAGTAACTTCAAGGATCCATGACTCGGGTCGTCTTCTAAACGTAGAAGCGGACGGGAAAAGGGGATGCCTTGGTACCGGTAATCGATTCGTAAGGAATCTTGAGTTAACAGGCTCAGGACGTAATTCCTTCCGTGCGAACTTTATGAGTTAACAGACTCATGACGTGTTTCCATATAGTGTGAGATTGTAAACTCAAAGTCATTTTCCCTTCCCCTTTGACTTGAGTTAGGATTGATAGAACCCTGTAAAGCCGAGAGAATCTATAGGATAGGGAACTCACTGAGATTTGATGTATCTCACCCCACTATAGTTGCTTTATTTCAGGTGCAGGTTTGGTTACAAGTGGAGCGATGCTCGGATGTTTCAAGAGAGAGCTTAGTTAAGCTTATTCCGCTGTGTATTATTTTGTTGTATACAATTGAGGATATTGTATATCATTCTTAGTTTTATTATTTTTGGCTAGTTTCCATGACTTGTGCCATGTGTTGTATTTATGTTTTAGAAATGGACAAGTATGTGAACTATGCCGTTAGGCACTTTTGATGTGTCAGTACCAAATAAAATGCTTGTATGGTATTATTCTAGATATATATTATACAGGGCATTACATTGCCACTTCATTTTTGTTTCAACATCATTAAAAAAACAATTAAAGCGATTAATACTTACAATGTTGGAGTGCCTCCCAACAAGCGTTTATTTAACGTCGGCTAAGCTTGACGGTCCGTAGACTAGACGCCTCGAAAACAAAAGCCAAAGAATTGGCTACCGAAACGAAAACACTACGCGAACACAAACTCATCCTTTATCGTGCCCAGTTTTTGGTCTCCTTTTCTTTAAAAATGACCAATCCCAACGTGAATTCATCAAAGCCACCTTCGCATCCGCATCCTTTTTCTTTTCAAATGCTTCATTTTCCAACTTCTCTTTTTTCAAGTCTTTTTCTTTTTGCACGACTTCATCCACTTGATTCACAAACATCACTCCTTTGAACAACGTAAAACAAACTTCTTCCTTCTTACCACTTTCCTTAATCCGCACCTTCATTAAGCCTTCATCGACATCCACCAACATTTTGGCGGTTTTCATGAATGGTCGGCCCAATATGAACGGTGTATCTTCATCCTCATCCATTTCAACAATCAACAAATCAACAGGAAAGAATAATTTATCCACTTTTACCGGTACATCCTCCACAACACCATACGGACGAGTTCTAGACTTATCCGCAAGTTGTAAGGTCATGGTTGTTGATCTTATGGTCATATTATCAAGTCTTTTCACCACCGACAAGGGAATTAGATTGATGCTTGTACCCATGTCAACCATAGCTTTGCATTGAAAATCATTACCTATTGTAATAGGTAAAGCTACTCTTCCTAGATCTTGTTCTTTCCGCGAAAGCACGCATTGGATGACGGCACTACACTCGGCATTAAGATCAATGTTGTTTTTGTCAGTGCACCTCTTCTTTTTCATAAGTATGTCTTTCATGAATTTGACATACATAGGCATTTGTTCAAGAGCTTCAGAGAAAGGCACGGTTACTTGTAACCGCCCAAATAACTCCAAAAATATTGCATAATGCCTATCATTCTTTTTTTCCTTTGGAGTAGGGGGATACGGTAATCGTTTTTGTAAAACTTCCTTCTCAAACTCCTTTCTTTCTTTTTCTTTTTTCTTCCTCACTTCTTCATCAATCTTTTCAACTACACCATTTTCATCATTTTCTTCGACTTCCTCCAACATAACATCATTTTCCTTTTCAACTACCACCTCATGTTCAACATCTCCTCCAATTGCTCTTCCACTTCTTGTGAAAATGGCTTTACACTCCCTTTTGGGATTTGGTTGAGTGGTCGCGGAGAAGGATGGTCCCGGTTGGTTTTCGGCTAATTGCTTGACAAGTTGCCCTACTTGCGATTCAAGATTTTTAATTGAAGCTTTCGTACTCTTTTGAGTTGCCATTGATAATTGCATGAATTTGGTGAAAGTCTCCTCCATTCTTGAACTTCCACTTTGCTCTTGGGGTGGTTGGTAAGGGTTTTGTCTCCATCCTTGTTGATTCTGGTAGTTTCCCCGAGGTTGATAACCTTGTTGATTTTGGTACGGTTGTTGAGCACTTTGGTAAGGATGTCGTCCTTGATAACCTTGAGTTGGATTTCCAGTATAATTTACCTCCTCCACAACCAGAGGACAATATCCAGTAGGATGATCTCCCCTACACAATTCACAACAAGCTACTTGTACACTCTTGCTCAGAGAGTCATGAGTCTCTTTGAGTTGTTGAGGAAGTTTGGACATTTGTTTTGTTAACAACTCAACTTGTTGGGATAATAACTTGTTCTAAGCAAGTATAGCATCATTGGTTCCCAACTCCAAAACTCCCGGAGTCCTTTGAGAAGGGCCACGGTTATGGCTTCCCTGATGATCATTTAACGCCATCTTGTCAATTATGGCAATGGCTTCTTCGGCACTTTTGGTCATTAAGGATCCACCAGCGGTGGCATCCAACAAGGTTTTATGCACTAGTTGAAGTCCATTCCGAAAAATATGAATTTGAGACAATTCATCAAAGCCATGCCCCTTGCATTTTCTCAACATAGATTTGAATCTCTCCCACGCTTCGTTAAGAGATTCGTTGGCACCTTGCGTGAACACTGCTATTGCGGTTTTTGCCTCCATGAAACGATTATGTGGGAAAAATCGCTCTAAAATTTTTTCTTCAAGTGAATTCCAATCTGTCATTATTGCCGTTGACTGATCAAGATACTATTCCTTGGCCTTCCTAATGAGGGAATGCAGGAATATTCTCTTAAACAGAGATTCCTCTTCAGCTTCGGGCGCACCAGTTGCTCCCGCAATCTCATAGAACTTTGTCAGATGTGTAAAAGGATCCTCATGATCCATACCAGTAAAAGGACTCTGATATAGAAGCTGAAGAATACCAGTCTTCATTTCTGAATGACGACCGTTCTGCGCAATGTGAGCAAACTGTGCATTATGTCTTAGACTGTTGGTACATGGTCTAGAAGCAGGTAGTGGTGGTGGTGGGTGTTCCATAGCTGTAAGTAACTGTAGAAATGGTGGTGGTGTAGAAGTTGAACTTCCCTCTTGTTCTTGCCTTTGTCTAGCTAGTTGCCTCCTTCGTCTCGATCTGCTATTGATTCTACGAGCGGTTCTTTCAATCTCAGGATTGAACAGAAGTTGGTCCGCCGGTAGTTTCCCTCGCATAAAACAAAGTCTGCACACTAAACAAAACAAATCAACAAGCTCAAGAAAAAGTTAACACGCTTAAAACAAGACAACAACTGCAATGCTTGTAATATCAATCAACAATCCCCGACAACGGCGCCATTTTGTTGAAACAGTATTAGGGGGGTATTTTTATCGTCTCCACAGGGATTGTACGATATTTTTATGCCTGCCGTTCAATAGTCGTAACGTTTTAAGTTAAAGAGTTTCAATTGATTATCGGTTTCATTTAACATAAATTGGTAGCAAAGATGTAAATTTGTAGAAAAGATGTTGTAAGGTTTTAGAAAAGCATGCCAAGGTTAGGTTTCGCTAATCCTTTTCATACATATCGATTAATCAAGCATATGGACTCAGTTTCTGACCAATACAACCGCATATCATCTCGACTAAGTTTATGTCTAAAGCAAAGTCGTGAGTATCATTGTTTAGACCGTTAGATGATGTCTCACGCTAACAATCGAAACAACAATCGTTAAGATCAACACAAAGTGAATAACAAATCCCAAATCTATGTCTAGAGTTTGGTTTTTAAGAGATGAAATTATTAGGTCATGATTTGTAAAATCTATGTCTAGAGCAATACAAACCACACATACATCATTAATAACAAATAACTTCATCTATATTGATCATAAACCTTATTCATATACAAACGATCAAAAGGAATACATATGATCAAGATCAACTACATCTAACCTTAACACAAAAGTGTTTACCGACACATTGTCATGGTAGCTTGGATGACAAGTTTCAAGAGGAGATGAAAGAACATCCGAGTCGAATAATCGAGAATGGATGTGACTTTAGCTTCTCTATGTTAAAATTCACTCTTGGATGATCAAAACTCAGAAAAGTATGTTTTTGTGTGAAAATAGCAAGTCATCCCAAGGAAAGTGAAAAATCTATTTATAACACACTTGAATTCAGCAGCATTCGCACTGCGAATGAATCATTTGCCTAGCGAATAAAAGAAAATGGCACCTTAAGTGCCTCTGAGAGTTAAACCGCCCCAGGCTGTTGTCGCGGGTTTGTACTGCAAACAATTCATTCTTACAACGAATCATTCGCCAGCACATTCACAAAGCGAATTTAGGGTCCTTTTTCCACTGCCTCCATTCGCCAGGTCCTTCGCACAGCGAGCAAACCAGCGAACATTCGCTGGGATTTCGCAAAGCGAACTTTAGGTTCTTTTCCATCCATGACATTCTGGAGCTATTCGCTGGGAGACTCGCTGTTGTTCGCAAAGCGAACCTTTGCTGGCACCTTCGCTAGAGTTCGCCAAGCGAACACCCTGTTGTTTTCCTCTTTCTTTGGCAGCTTGTTTCATCTCTTTGTGTCTCAATTCCTTGATCAATTAGTGCCTTTTCTGCACAATAACACACACATTACAAGCACCAAAGGTATAAATACAATGCATGAAGAACAACAACAATTTACTCCAAAAATCAACAATTAAACATAGAAAAGTGCTGAAAAATGCCAAGGATCATATACAAATATATAGCATACTTGACATCTAACAATATACCATTCGGTAATGGACACACGCCTCGACCTCTCATGCACGAGCGTTGTCATTATCATAAATCAATGTCCTAGCCGTTACTAGGTTTCACTATTTTCAACTATTCCATTTGTTTTGGGGGGTAAAGTTTCCTCACTCTTCCTAATTCATATTTTAAGCATGCATATTCTCTTGATAATGCTTAATAACGATATTAGGAAAAGCATATTACAATTGCACATTTGAATTACATGTCATAATTTCATCACAAGTTATACAAAAACATACTACAATTGCACAATGGAATCACATATAATGAATCTTCACATAGAACATCACTTTCGGGTTCCCTCCGATTCATTTAATTGGGTATCAAAAATCAATACTTTTCACTTCTATCTCGTAGGATATTTCCACAGCTTCACATCGGCTATAATTATGCCTCGATCGGATTTACGATCCAAAAGATATGCATTTCAACATATCACATAACATTCTTATCATTCAAATGCCACTAATTAATTAATCCCACCTCATACTCAATATTTTCACTTTTTATTGGGTAGAGGGTCGTCGTGACTTTCTAACGGTACCAAGAACGTCTCGATCCGAGTTACAGATCAAAAGTTGTGAATTTTAGAAGAATAGTTTTCTTTTGTTCCAGGTCGCGCTAAGTGCGCTCCTCGCTGCCTGGAAGGGGTGAAAAATCTCCAGACCGCGCTAAGCAAGCATACCGCGCTAAGCGTGCTTTGCGTTATGCAGAAAAATAAACCCTTTTGACAGCAACTTCCAACCTACAATTTCATCCTCATAACACAACCCAAACAACCAATAGAGGTATATTATCATGGTTCTATCATGGGTTATCCAAAAACTTCATAACACATGATTTTCAACAACAATGCATAGTTTTCACAAAACCCTACCATTTTCAAACCCATTCCAATCAATACCAAGCATTATAACAATTATGAATAGATGATTCTACACATATATTGATCATACTACACAATTTATAACACAATTCAACCGTTAGATTCTTTGATTTTGCAAAAACCTCATTTTTCTCAAAATCCCACCTAACTCTAAAACCCCCAAGAAATTTTACTCTAGAGTCTCTATCTAGAACCCACCTGGTAATCGAAGAGGAGTTTGAAGAAGATGATGAATCGATGGAGAGATGATGAAGATCCAAGCTCTTCCTTCCTTCCCATTTTCCTCTTTCTCGTCTTTCCTCTTCTTTCTCTTTACTAACTTTTCTTCTTCTTTTCTTTTTCTTTCTAACACACACACACACACACACACACACACACACACACACACACACACATATATATATATATATATAATATAATCCAATAGAGTAAAATATCTCCGATTGATATTTTGTCGTCTCACCCCAATTGATCAATTATTAGAGTTACCTTAAAATCCTCTTTCGCAATAATAAATATCAATCTGTCTCTTTCATTAAATAATTGATCTCTTCAGAATTCATCGGTTGCTCTATTGACCCCAATTGGCCACACTTAAACACTTAGAGGATTCCATTAATCCAATTTACCAAAGATAGAGCACATAGATACTCATTTGATCTCATCTGATATCCAATTGAGTATTTAAATAATATGGGGTATTACACATAATTTAAAATTTGTTCTAATTATAGAATTTTAGCGACAATACACCATTCTCATAAGAAGAGATACATGATATCTGATCAATTTGGGCTGGTGTCTTCTTATCATCTTGTCATGAATTTCAACAATATTTTTTCTTTTGTTTTAAGCAGAATTTGTACATATAGAGATTTTGACATTTTAATGTGCAAACTCTAACTATTGTCTTAAGTGTTGATGACAACAATATAAATTTGTACATATGGTTTTTCCACAATGTAAATTTGTATAAAAAAGGAATATCAATTTTGTTATCTGTTTCTGATTTGGTATTCTGTGTTAATTTGGTATTCTGTAACAATTTTATAGTTTTTGCATGGGTACAAAATGATACAGGTCTGCCATTAAAATGAGAATCAAAACAAATTTATATAGCAATAAAAATGATTTAGCCCCTCGGTTAAAGTCAAAAACCTGACGAACAAACATATCTTATTATCTCTGTTATTTTATAAAATCAAAAGGTATATTGCGCGCGCTAGTTAGTTTTGAAAATAAAAATATGCTGTTGCTGGGATCAAACTGTTGACCTTTTTCATTTAAACTTCGACTTTATAAACACCAGGGATAAAGTTCCCATTTTTCATGTCACTCTTTGTTTCCTCGACATTATAACTGTGGTGAAATCTATTTCGCACCCGACATTACATGTGTTATTTATAGTAGTGTGTGTAGTTTCATATGGTGTGTTTTAGTTGATTACACTTTTATTAAGATTAATTGGGTCATGTATGGTGCCCCGACCTGTCTTTGTATTTCTCTGTTTTTATTTATTCCAATTTTTATTTTCTTAAAAAATAATATTTTGAAAAAAGATATTTTGGTTTTATGTTTATTATTATTTTATTGAAAATATGTTTAAAAACAAAAGGAAATAATAATGTTTTTGTTATTGTGATTGACTAGAGTTTGTTTGATTTTAATTATTGAGTTAAAAAAATTTAAAGAGATTAAAATTATCAAGTTGTTGCGACCATATAGTCGCCTTAAATTTTTGGAGACCCTCTATAGATTAGTCATAATTCAACCATGACAAAATAAATAGAGGTCCTATATATCTATGGTTAAACCGTGAGAAATATTCTTTGAAGTCTTATTTAAATATGGTTTAATCATGACAATTTTTAAAATCGTTGTTGTAGTCCGCTTCGCACGGCTTCCAAGATAGCTCTGGTTACAACTCAAACTTTTCAAACTAAGATTAACAAGATGTTACATCTCAGCTAATTCTGTCTTATTACAAAAAATATTAATTAATTATTTTAATATTTAAGATCACTAAGTTGTCATAACTCGGGTGTCATAAACAGAGATTAACAAGATGTTGCATCTCAATTAATCGAATTTTATTTTAAAAATATATTATTAGTTATAATAAAGCTCATCAAGTTGTCACAAGACATGGGTCATAAATTAAGAATAACAAGATGTCAAATATACCTTATTCATATAGTTATTTTTAAAAATTATCACAAGCGTCATAAATTAAGATTAACAAGATGGGGAAATTATGCTATCCATATAGTTATTTTTTAAAAAATTATTTTAGAAATTTAAAGTTATTATACTGTCAAAACTCATATGTCACTACAAGAAAAATTGTCTCCACCCATGTAATATAGTGACGTGAAAATCACGTGACAAGAAAAAAGAGTTGTGATATGATAATCACGTCGCTACATTATTTTATTATTAAAAAATTGAAACTGCTGCAAGTACATGAGAAAACAGAAAAAAATTTTAATCAAATTGTTGTGACGTTTTAATCAAGTCGCAACATTAAAAGTATTATAAAAAATAAAAGGAATCTGGCGTGCAGAGGTTATTAGATTGGGGGGAGATTTGAAATTTTTTAAAATTTTAGTTGTGACGTGCATATCACGTCGCAACATGAAATTAAAAAAAAAAGAATGTTATGATTCTCACGTTGACTTGATGGGAGAGGTTTACTGACACATTAATTTGTGTCATGATCCCCACGTCGCAACCCTCATGACCGTTGGGATGTTGCGGCGTAAGTTTCACTTTGCTAGGTTGCGACATGAAATTCACGCCGCTGATAGTCCTATATAAGTTCCAATTCTCTCTCTCTCTCTCTCTCTCTCTCTCTCTCTCTCCCCCCCATGCCTGTTTGCTCCGGAATTCCTTTCCTCTTCTCTATTTTTTATTCTCTGCAATTGCTTTCTTCTTCTTCATTCCAAAATAAATTGCTTATTCGTCTTCAATTCATCATTAAATTTTCTTCCTCCAATATTATCCATTTCAAAAGGTATTTTATATAGTTCAATTTTTTAGTTTTTTCGTTGTTAAACATTGTGTTGAATATTTAATTGTATAAATAACATTGTTAATTTTTTTCTTCAAGATTCATCAATAGATCTATTGGATTGTTGGTTCTTCAAGATTCGTCAAGCATCAAGGGTTCAATATTGAAGCATTTCTTTGTTATCTTCATTAAGGTATTTAAAATTTTAATATTAATTTTTTTAGATTTAAATAAATTTGTTGGTTGCGCAAATTAAAATGTAGGATAATTTTTTTAAAACAGAATTTTATTTAAAATAAATATATAGTAAACAGAATATATTATGTTATATTTTAAATATAAATATAATAAAAAATAGAATATATATATATATATATATATATATATATATATATATATATATATATATATATATATATATATATATTATATTTTAAATAGAAACATACTATATTTTTATAATATATTATTTTTTGTAATATATTATCTATTATATTATATTTTTATTATATTATAAAAACAAAATATATATTTTTTTAAAAAGGATTTTATTTAGAATATATTATATTATATATTAAATAAAAACTATATAAAAAAAGAATATAAAAATATATATTTTTTGTATTATATCTTGTAAAAACAAAATTTTATTTAGAATATATTATATTATATTTTAAATAAAAAACAGAATACATATATTATATTATATTTTAAATTAAATTAGAATATATTTCTATAATATATTATTTTTTATAATATATTATTTGTTATATTATATTTTTATTATATTATAAAAATAGAATATTTTTTTTTTTAAATAGAATAATATTTTTTTGAAATACAATATTTATTAAAAATATAATATATTATATTTGTATATTTAAAAAAATAAAATAGATTATTGTTATATTTTATGTATATTAAAAGAATAGTATGTTAATTAAAAACAAAATGGTGTGAATTATTTTTTTTTATAACATAACAATTTTTTTGAAATGTTATATATATTATTTATGTATATAATTTTATCAAAATGTTAATATATTTTTTTTATTAAAGGTTGAAACGTTTATTATATGTATTATATATGTTATTTTATATGTTTATTAAATGTTTAGTTAAAACAAAAAAAAATATTTAAGTTTAATTTAATAAAATTATTATATAAGTTTATAAAAAACAAAATATGTTATATTAATTATGTTATATGTTATATTATATGTTATCTATTATGTTGTGTATTATGTGTTATATTATATGTTATGTTATATTATATGTTATGTTATATTATATATTTACAAATTATATCTATTAAATGTTATGTTATATGTTTATTAAATGTTTAGTTAAAATAAAAAATATATATTTATGATTATTTTAAGGAATTTATTATTTAAATTTTTTAAAAACAAAACAGTATGAAATTTATTTGTAGTTATATATATTAAGAATAAATAAAAAGTAATAGATCATTTGTTTGTATTAAAAGTAGTTTCTCGTTAATGTAAGTTTATGTTAAAGAATGATATTAAAATCACATTTGTAACTAAAAGGGAAATAATTGTATAAATATGCAGTATGAAATATTATCGGTATTATCCAAGTTGGATGTACGATAGGTTGTACCCAGGAAGACGCGAACTTAAACCAAATTTTGAGGAAGGGGTTAAAAGGTTTATCAAGTGGGCATTTTCTTAGGAATGTTGTCGAAGCGGAGGAGGAGTTAGATGTCCTTGTCTTAAATGTGAATGCAGACCTATAATTAGTGACCCAGGGGAAGTAGAATGTCATTTGAAGAGAAGGGGTTTCATTTAAAATTATTGGGTTTGGACATATAATGGAGAAGAACTGTCGAGTAGCGTATCAGAGACCAGTAATATGCATGCTTCAAGTAGTCGATCACCGATGGAACATGGGGAAATTTTTAATCTGATCGGTGAGATGGTGGGCGATGCTTTTGGTTTGAACGTGACCTATGACAAACCTAAAGATTTTGATGGGGACGGGTTGTCGAATGAGGAAGCGCAAAGATTTTATCAATTCTTAAATGAGATTAAGACGCTGTTGTTTGAGGGGTCGTCAGACTCAAAATTATCAATGTGTGTGAGATTATTGGCCACTATTTCAAATTGGAATGTTCCTAGTAGCACCCATATATAAATACATATGTCTAGAAAATACATATTATACATGTTTGCAAGCTTGGTATTGAAATACAAATAAGTTCCTAGTAGCACATTGTATATATTACATGCAACAACATAAAATCTAAAAACAATGGCATAATATACACAACATGATCCAAAGACTTAGAACAAGATCATAATAAATTATCTCAAAATAGAGTCTTCACAGCGGAAACAACGCCATCCAAAAATAAATATCCGACAAGTAAGGATATCAAATTGCTTTATCCTTACCTTCACAGAACCAGAACCACCTGAAAAATAATTAACAGCATAGGGTGAGATAATAATCCAAGTGGGTTCCCTATCTTATGGATTCTCTCGGCTTTACAAGGTTATAATAAGTCCTAACTCAAGTTAAAGGAAAGGGATAAGACTTGAGTTCACAACCCACACACTATATAGAAACATCTTTCTTGAGTTCAACAACTCAAACTATTACTAATCAGAAACTATACCAAGGCATCCCCTCTTCCCGTCCTCTCCTACATCTAGGACTTTAGGCATGGGTCATGGATCCTTGTATCTACTTTGATATACGAAATGGATTCAGATTCAAGGTGTTTTCCTCATGAATTGTCGCTTCCAATGAGACCTCCCCCATCTTAAGCATTTTACCCGTAGGCTCCATTCGTACTACACACGAGAATCAAACCTGTCAAAGTAATAGTGCGTACATTCAAGAGGAGCATTCAACATAAGCCTCAACTCTTAGAATCACACATCTAAAGGGATTGTTTCCGACTACGTGATTACTAATGCAAACATGATTGTATTCGACAAACACAAGGTGAACACATTCACGTTATTCTCAAAGTAACACAAAACTAACACATATTCCATATAATGTCTCACCTCTCCACTAGACAACTACTTGTCAAGGATTCACACGCAGGCATCAAATGCACAAGCATCGTTATCTAAGTCATCTATCATATCCTAGTTACATCGCTAGTTCATTCCCTTCAATTTCATTAAGGGTTTTTCCTTACCTTTCCTATACAATTTACTATATGCTCTCATCATTCATGACCAAACAACATCCATGGTAAGCATGCATAACACTCGTAATAATCATGTAAAATAATCCATAGTAACAATAAACATGTACATGAAGCAATCAAGGAAGCAATGAAACAAAATGGGAAGAACCTGCCAGGCTCGTTGTGCGAAGGCCAGGCAAGGCACCTTCGCCTTGAGTTTGCTGTGCAAACTCTGGGCGAGACAGGAAAATCAGAGGTAGTGGAAAAAGGGTTCAGTGGCCTTCCCTCGCCTTCAACTCGCAGTGCGAGCATGGAAAATTGTCATATTCGCCTTCAGATCATTGTGTGAGCCTTACGATTTCCAGAATTTCTCAGTATAACAGGGACAGTTCCAATGGGGTTTTCAAACCCCATTCACCCAACCTCATTCCAATCATTGATATCAACATTTCATGTATAAAATAACATTAAGGCAATAATCCAACATCAACATCATAAACATAACAATAAACATGTTATTTCTGTGAAAATGGGGAAGATCATACCAATTCCAAACTCACACAATTCTATCTAGAAATTTCTAACATTAGTGTCTAACTAGAACCCACCTCTAGATAAGATGAGATGATTTTATGATGAATGGTGAAGTTTCCTTTTCTACAAGGGTTTCTTCTTCTTTCTCTCTAGTTTCTTTTCTTCCTATCTATTCTTCTTTCCCTTTTCCCTTACTATCTTTATTTTCCTTTCTTTTCCTTCTTTAATACTTCTCCCACAAAATTGGAGCAAAGGCACAAAGTAGTAACATGAGAAGTTAGTAAAAATAAATTGGTTTAATGTCCAAAATTAAGGGTATTCAAAATGTCTCTAATGTGCCAATTAATAAAGCCTAAGAGTCAGATACTATTAATTGAATCAAATTTGAGCTCATCGATTGCTCTAATTTTCTCAATAGATAACTCTCAGAGCACACCAAAACCCAGTTGATCTCAAATAATATTACTTAGAGTATTTTTTTATCAAATATCGGGTATTACATCACGTCAACATAGATTCGACCGAGTGAAAGCCTTGTGACAAGGTGGTTTCCTTGCAAGGGAGTAGCGCGAGACGGTGAATTGTGTTCGGGAATCTCGGGTTTCAATAAGTTGTGTGCTCGGGATAATCGAAGGATTGTAGCCGCATTGTTGGTCACTTGATTAAGCTTTGATCAAGGGTTTGGATGTGTAAGAATCAACACAAAACAATAGGGTTTTTCGGGCTTGCATTCTTCATCTCTTGTATAAACATTTTTGCAAAGAAAAGGTTAATAGCACTATCTCAATTTGATTTTGAATTGAGGGCATACGTACCTATAGCGAGGCCGATTGGGGAACTGCATAAACAAATCTTGGTCTCTTTCTCTCTCTCTCTCTCTCTCTCTCTCTCTCTCTCTCTCTCTCTCTCTCTCTCTTCATCTCTTTATTTCCTTTATTGTTGATTACGCAATTTATTGAGTTCTTCGTTGTTTGATCAATTTGATTGGAAATTGTTTTCTACTATCTTTAAAAGGTATTGTTGTTGATATAATCATAATCACTTTGATTGTAATATATTTTAATGTCAACAAAACAAACTACAATTCCAATTGTTATCGATCGCACATCAAGTGTTCGATAAATTTTTTGTGTGTATTTTGTTTGCGTTTTGCTTCATTGGATATACGAGTTACGATTAGAATTGCATTTAATTGATTCGTAGCTTGATTATTGTTGAACATTTACATTCGTTATCACTCTGTTTGGTTTGCATTACGCATATTTCTTTTCGATAGTAGGTTCGGTTAGACGATTCGATCTAGGTCATTTTTCGGCTGCACCTTATTTTGAAAATAGATTTTTGCCAAAATATTTTGGTTGTAAAATTTGTGATCTATTCACTCCCTCTAGATCGAAGCCTATCGTCTACACACACCTTAAAGGATTTCCCACTATGTTTAGATCCTTGTACAAGTCTCACCCTAAGACTTCTTTACAATCTTCTAAAGCATACACAAAATGAATAATCATTAGTTTCTTTTTACAATAATAAACACCAAATCTATGGTGGACTTTGAATTAACCTAATTCAAAGAAATTTTTTCCAACAACTTATAACCATAAACTTGATGATTAAGTCATAACACAAACTTTGAATAATCTTGAAACACTTTGATATTGACTTGATTCCAAGTATAACAATTTGTACTTCTCTTCTCGATATTACATTTTAAAATAATATACTTTAAGTGCTCATAATTTTTTAATAGAACTTTTATAAAATATATGAAAGTTATGCACAAGTTCCAAAACTTGACAGTTTGAACACTTTGAAAAATGTGTTTGAATATTGTATGAAAAATGATACGTAAAAGAGGTTGTTTGAAAATCTAATGTATTTTTCCTTAAATACACCCTAAGAAATCTCTATGATCAGATGCATATGTTTGTAGCATTTCCAAGAAGGTTTGCAAAGGTTTTATATGGTAATGGTTCATAAAAGAAAGAACTTTACATTGTGTAACTGGTTACATAAAAAGTGTAACCGATTAACACTCTGGTAACGTTTAAAAAAATTCAAACATAATGAACACACAACCCTTTAAACAAAAGCAAGAAAATTACGACTGTTTTAAAAATGTGATTATGGCGGTTTCAGATGCCATAACTTACGAAAAATGACATTTTTTTTAAATATGAAACAAAAACAACCAGTAACCGGTTACTACTTTCATGTAATCGATTACCACCACGTTAAAAGTGAAAATAATAATTTTGTATGGAAATGCTTGAATGGTTTTAATGGATGATGGTTTAGAAAATTTTGAGATGAAAATGTATGAAATATTCTAAGCATCTAAAGTGATATAAGATGTATCGTAATGAACCTTTTAACTTGATTATTTAGATTGAGTCTTAGCTTGATTAGCTTAATCATAGTTCAACACTTGTTCATCGATATTTCTCCTATAATCACCATTGTCTTCATTAATCTTACTTTTTAAGTCATGCACTTTTAAATCATAGTTCAACATCTTGATTTAAGCTTCAAAATTGGCAAGCATCCATCATGTGACTTTTTAAGCTCTTTCTTATTTAATAGTCTTCATCAATCTTTGTCTTCATCAAAACGACATTTGGTAGATCATGTTTCTTGTGAAGGCACCTGGTTAAAAGTTGAGTCTTTAGCCTTGTGAAATACGGTTCGAAATTTGGCACCAAACTAAAAAAACTACATTTGGTAAAGGATGAATATCTTCTCATAATATTTCACATTTTGATGATGACAAAATATATGGATGAAAAGTTTTGGTTTGACATTTGATACCCCATATCTTGTATATCTCCCCCTTTGTTTTGCAACTTAAGCTTTTGTATCCTGAAATAAAATGAACAAAAATAATCATACCTTTTATCCCCCTTTTGACATTATAAAAAAGAAGAAAGAAAATAAAATCCAAAGCAAGGTACTATAGGGAAGGATGCATCATGATATATGAATAAATAAGATGAAAGAATATAATAACAAATATTTAGACACTTATCTTCTTCACAATTGATTAGATGCTCTTTGAAAGTGCTACTCTTTTCAATCCATCTTCAACAAAATGAAATTGATCTTTCCATACCATATGGTTTCCATGTATCTTGAACAACCAATCTTGTTGTGAATTAGGATGCCTTGAAACAAAATATACTCGGTTTCTTCATAGGCAAGAAACACACAGGGGTTAGGGTTAACAAGGAAAATAAGGAAAAACAAAAAATATTGGTTATAACTGTTATTGTTTACTTTCTCTTTAAATCAGATTACAAGTACTCAAGACTAACAAATAACCCTCTCACCCTAATTAGGATTTTCCACACCACACATAAGATGAGAGACTAGTATGCTATTTATAATAAAACCTAACATACTAAACTAATAGGCCTTTAACAATTACCCATTACAAGCAATCTTAGGGTACAAGCTAAGTTAAATAATTGGATCTTTAACACAAGGCCCAATCTGATAGCTACATACTAGAACACAATTCGACTACAGCATGTAGGTCTTCGACAATAACATGTGAGCAGACTTCGATGGCATGCTAAACTAGAGTTCGATCCAATATCTCACAAATCTCCACCTTGGATCTGGCTCTATAACATCAAGAAACAAATTAGTTTTATTCATGCAACTTTATCAATTGCATACAATGGAAGAACTTGCAACTGGGCAACGTATTGGTGGCCATATCAACACCATTATGATATGTTGAAACCTTCAGTACTTGGACTTCTCCATGCTCGATTACCCCTCTGACGAAATACAACCTCACATCAATGTGCTTGGTTCGTTCATGATAGGCTGAATTCTTCGACACGTGTATTGCTCTTTGATTATCACATTTAACAGTGATAACTCGGCCTTGAATTTCCAGCTCCTTTGCAAAACCTTCAAGGCACAATGCTTTCTTCACAGCTTCAGTTAAGGCAATATATTCCGCTTCAGCGGTTAATAAGGCAACAACCTTCGAAAGTGTTGCTTTCCAACTGATTATTGTCCCAAACATAGTGAACACATATCCAGAAATAGATTTTCTAGAATCTATACAACCTGCATAATCAGAGTCGACATATCCTTCGATTGTTGCTTTACTATCTTCACCCAAGGCTCCACCATAAAATAGGACTCTATTCATAGACCCATTTATGTACCTTTGAATCCACTTTAACGCTTGCCAGTAAGCCTTTCCAGGATTCTCCGTGTACCCGCTTACAAGACTTACAACATATGTTATATCGGGTCTAGTACATACCATAACATACATCAAAGAACCCACTATATTAGCATATGGAATGCTATTCATATAAGCTCTTTCGACATTAGTACAGGGACGCTAATCTATACTCAGCTTGAATTGAGGGATTGTCAGAGTCACAACAGGCTTTGAATTCGACATACCATATTTTTCGAGAATCTTCCGTAGGTATGCCTCTTGAGATAAGTATAATTTTGACTGCTTTCTATCTCTTCGGATGTCAATCCCAAGAATCTTCGACGCAGCTCCCAGATCCTTCATGTCGAACTCCTTACTGAGTTCAACCGCCACTCTCATTACCTCTTCGACATTGTTGCTTGCTATTAGAATATCATCCACATAAAGCAACAAAATAACAAATGAATTACCAGGTCAAAATCTGAAGTAAACACAATGGTCGAATTGACTTCTAATGAAACTTATGTGCGCCATGAACTTGTCGAATCTCCTATTCCACTGTCTAGGAGATTATTTCAGTTCATATAAAGATCTCTTCAGCTTGCACATATAATCTTCCTTCCCCTTTTCGACATACCCTTCAGGTTGCCTCATCGGGATTGTTTCATCTAAATCACCATACAAGATCGCAATCTTCACATCCATGTGTTCTAGTTCAAGGTCGAACTGTACCACCATGGCAGGCAACATTCGAATGAATTTGTGCTTCATAACAGGAAAAAACACATCATTGAATGTTATTATTTGATATCCATGTGTCATTGAATTTTGATATCCATTCAAATATGTATATTACATTTTGTTTACATTATTTAGTATTTTGGTATTAAATCAAAATATCATTAAATGTTATTACCAATATGTATTTGTAAACTACAAATTGTAGTAGTCCACCCCCAGGGAACGAAATTTGGAGGGAGAGCCTCACTATTAGATATGGAGCTTTAGGCGTTAAAGTGCAATCGTATCCCGACATTGGCAAATTGAAGACAGATTCAATGTGGATGAAGGATCTTTTGTCGATTTCGGTTTCCGATTCCGATGATATTTTTTGCAAATTCATGGATTGCTCTGTTGGTGACGGCTCAGGAGTGGCGTTCTGGCAGGCTTTGTAAATCGGAGATATTCTGTTGAAAGCGAGATATCCCAGTTTGTTTAAGGCCTGCAGAAGGAAGGATTTGGCTGTCAATGATTTGGGTGATTGGGTTGGAGGGGAATGGCGCTGGACATTCTTTGATTTCTTGGATAATTCTGCTTTCATTTCTGAACAAGAAAGCTTGGATTGCTGCAATCTGTTGGGCTCCCACTCGGTTTTTAAAGAGGTCCGGGATGAGTGGGGTTGGACTCTCCATGATTCTAGGAAGTTCACTGTCAACTCTCTTTACCTGTCCTTGGCGAATTCTGCAGCTGTTAATGACATTGAGATTGAGTGTGCAGAGTTCTTGGATCTTCTTTGGAAGACAATCTTACCATCGAAAGTGCAAGTTTTCAGCTGGAGGATGGCGTTAGATAGATTGCCTACTAGAACTAATTTGGTGGCAAGAAGGTTAATTGTCGACGAACACGATAAGGTATGTGTGTTTTGTTTCCGTCAATTAGAGGATGCTTCTCATTTGTTCTTCTCTTGCTTCAAGTCTATATCCGTGTGGAACAAGATTTGCGAGTGGGTGGATATAGATTTTATCTCCGAAACCTGTAGCAGTCGTCATGTTAAAGTGTGGAATTCGAGCCTTAAAGGTCGGAGTAAAGCGGAGAAGATCAACTCTATTTGGTTCATAACTTGCTGGTTTTTGTGGAATGTTAGAAATAACATTTTATTTAATGACGCCTTGTTTGTTGTTGAGGAAATTGTTATTGATATAAAAATTTCTTCGTGGAACTGGTTGATCCTTGGTATTAAGGGTAGCAAGAAGTGCTCGTTGTACGATTGGTTTAAGTTTCCGTTCGATTTTCTTTAATGTTTAGAGTATATTGGTGGTTGTAGTTTGTTGATATGAGATTTCCTTAATCTCGTATTAATGAATTTGCTTATAAAAAAAACTACTTGCCCCAAAATACTTGTCACTTTAGTTTACCAATACAATTTTTATTTTTATTTTTCAATTGTACCCTCTAATTAATACTTTTAATTTATTATTTTCTAACTTTGCATTAATGCTAATTCAAATACACCAATAACTGATAAGGATAATTTAATAAAATCAATATTCTCCCTCTTTCATTTTTTATATTTCCTTAATCTGTGTGAATGTGTCAAGTATGACAATTATTTTGGAAAATCAAAATAGTAAGTAAAAATTTTTTATTACCCGCAAAAACATTTTTACATGGGCACTAAGTCAGTCCGTTTTTTTAACACACAAAGATGTGTGAAAAAAATAAGATATTATTTGTTAACTTAATTTTATTTTAAAAAAATGAAAAATAAAATTGTACATTTAAGAAGTTATTAATGATCTAAGTGTGAGACTGATTTTTTTCAAAAAAAAAAAGATAACCAACTTTCACTGTCATCTTTAATTAATTTTAAAATATTTACAATAAATAGAAAATAAAATAGGGAAAAAACAGGTTACATCAAAAAACTATGTCTTACATACGATTTTGCGGGTTCGTCCAATTTGCACTAATTATTTGTGGTGCCATACAACAATGCTCTAATAAGAAACTACTTATAAAATAAAAAATAAAATAAGGGTATACAATACAATGAAAAACCAAATTCTACTGTCTCTATTCTATGGACTTAACATGGTTGATAATAAAAATTGAGATTATAAATTGATTCCTAATGTTTAAGTGTTACAACGATTCTAAAATAGAGAACAATAAAAAAGGTTTAATCAATAGGATAGGATGTTCATATTTTCTTACCACACACTCTGAAAGATATGAATGACTATGGACAATCCCACGACATGTACCAATGCTAACTCTTTATTTTTTCCTATTCTCAATCATTTAATAGTATTTGAATCGTGTAATTTCTCTTTGGCAATACCTAATATTTTTATTTTCTATGTTTTTCTTGTTAAGAAGTTAGATAATAACAATACTTTTACAATTGTGTCAAACGAATGCCACTAAAATCCTAAATTTTCAAAGATATAAAAAGAAAATATAAGTAAAATTAAAATATGGAAGGGAAGAGTCAACAATACCTCCTTGGTGCCATTTTTGATGTAGTTGATATTGCATTATATATGTATTTCAATGGAAGTAACGGATCTCAAAATCGAAATGAAGAATTTGAATTGAATAAACAAAAACCAGTTTGAGTGCATATAAAGTTGGAAATTTCATATTGACGTGGTTAATTAGGTTCACTGTTAAAATTTTATGAGTATCGAATCCTACAATAGAGTGAATGATAGAGACATAAATATTGATTACTGAAAGCAAAAAATTTCTTTCAATGCATTCATGTTAATACTTAATGGCGCACGCCGTCCTTCTAACGATGCACAACATAACACACCAAGTAACATAACTACTTCTATGAATATTTAAAGTAGAGATAGAAGAAATGTATCAAGTCTTTGTTTATCATTTAATACATACATGATGTGTAACACCCACATATAATATCATACATCAAAGCATAAATACTATACATGAATTCAAGTATTTGGTACTGAAACACAAGTTCCTAGTTAACACATTATATACATGTTATGCCCAACACATAATACAAAAAACTAATAAGGCATAATGTATACAAGATGTTCAAAAGATAAATACTAAGAGCTAGATCGACAATGATCTCAAAAAAACTCCACAACGGAAGCTAAGCCATCAAACAAGTAAGGATAATCACACGGCTTTATCCTTACCCTTCGTGGTCACGGTTACCTACTTAATAAATACTTCTCCCCGGCCATCCCGCACAAGGGGCTCTTTAACACGGGTCACGGTATTTATTAAGGGATAGACTACAAACCGGAGGAATTATGGTCCTCCTCTAATAACTACTTAACAAAGACACTCTTCTAGTATCGATGTAAGCATTGGCACACAATTCTCTAAGTCATTCTATTGTACTAAGGTTTCCTCACTAACTCACATCTTGAAGCTTTTAAATTTTCAAAAGTTCCTTTTTCATAAATCACTTAATTCCGTTTATTTAAAATAATCGAATAAATTCCATATCATAATCAATACTTTCACCTTCCATAGCATAGAACACTTTCATAGCTTCACATTGATATAAAGAACGCTTAAATCGGACACCCGAGTCAAAAGATATGAATTTTAGAAAATATTTTTGAAAAACAAACAGTGGTAACCGGTTACTCACCACAGGGTAACCGGTTACTTGAGAAACAGAGCCAAAATGAGAGTTAGAGGCATATTTGGGTAACCGGTTACTCACCACAGGGTAACCGGTTACTCAGTTCATTTTCTGCACAAAACACTAATTTTTCAAAGGGCAACCGGTTACTCACCACAGGTTAACCGGTTACTCTGGGCGCAGAATAAAAAATTCTTGTTTTAATTGATACCTTTCCATCTCAAACTCATTCAAAATAACTTCCAACACACAACCAAGTATCAACAGATGGTTATACATATATATCAATCATACCGCACAATTTATATCACATTTCAACCGTTGGATTCTTTGATTCAGCAAAATTACTCATTTTTCTCAAAATCCAACCTAACTCTAGAACCTCAAGAATTCTACAACTAAAGCTTCTATCTAGAACCCACCTGGATTAGAAGATGATGATGAAGAAGATGAGATGAAATGATGAAGAGTAGAGGATGATTCTTGATCTTGAGCTCTTTGAATTTTCTCTTCTTTCCTTTCCCTTTTCGTTCTTTCTAACTTCTCTTTCTCCAAATGTTTCTATCTTTGGAAAATGAGGGAAAAAGAAATGATATAGAAAAGAAATATAATTAATTTATAACACTACCAAATGTCCAAATTATCTCAATGTACTAATTAATAAAACCTTAGAGTTAGATAATATTAATCTGCTCAGCTCTGAGTTCATCAGTTGCTCTAATTATCTTAACAGATAAATACTTAGAGCACACTAGATCTCAATTGGTCTCGAATAATATTATCCAGAGCGTTTACAAAATACAGGGTATGACATGATGGAAGTTACTATTGGAATGGAAGCTACATTTTGAGAGGGTTGTGAAAAATTGTAAAACACAACTTTGGTAGTTATGCCATTTCCACCTTCTCGAAAAACCCTAAAAAAGGAAAGATATGTATAGAAGAGAAACATACTTCTATTATTTACCTTGGAAGAGATGAATTTGATGATTCATAATGGGAAATTTTCACTTGAGAAGATGATCTTAAGAAGTCATAATAATGGACGACAGAAGACTCTTGATGAAGACAAGTGGTAACTGTAGTGAATGGAGAAATAACTCTAGAGTTTTACAAATGGCGAAAAAGAGGGATAGTTACTTGAAAATCTTATATATATATATATATATATATATATTCTTTTCAAGCAAAATTTCATGATCTCGCATTAAACTCTTCAGAATGCTCGAGTACACTAAGATAAAAAGGCATAAATATTGATAGTCATAGAGCCACATATCACAAACCTATAATGAGGTGCTAAAAGTTAGAAGGAAGACAGTTAATGTGCATGTTCTCAATGTTGTGTGCCTCAAAACTATCTCACCCCATTTGACCAAGGGTCGGACTAGATGTAACGCCCCGTTTTGCCTATTTTATTTTTATTGAGTCTTTTGATTATTTTATTATTATTTTATGGTATTTTCGACTTTTATGTGAAAATATGTTATTTTTCGGCGGGAATATATTTTATCGCATTTTGGGATCGTTTAGGAGATATTTGAGTGTGGGGGGTATTTTGGTCTTTTCCCACTTATTTTCATTAAGTTAGTAAGATAGAAAGAAAAAGAAAAATAGAAAGAAAAAGAGAAAAAGAGAAAGAGAAAAAGAGGAGAAGAGAGAAATTGAAGAAAAGAGTGGAAAAATCATCAAGAGCAAGTTCTAGAGTCGATTAAATCGGGTAAGGGTGCGAAACTCGATTATTCTATGATTGTATACGATTATGTATGTGTTTTGCTTTTGTTTTTGGATTGATTTGGAGAATATTAGTAAAACCTAGATTGTGTAAAAATTGATTAGAAATGAATTTGATTGTGGTAAAAATCTTGTTGAATGCATTGTTGATTGTTCATACATGTTTGTGGTATGTTATTACACTTCAAATTGCTGTTTTTCTGAGATTTGGATGATGAATTGGAGGTTTTTGGGTGGAAAATCGTGGGACAAATTATGCAGGAATTTTTCTGGTTTTTCCAGGTCATACGCGTATGGGGCATGTTCATACGCGTATGAACCTTGGCGTTACGCGTATGGTGGGCGAGCCATGAGGGCAATACGCGTATGGGCTGCTTGTTTTCTCGGCCATCTGCCCATTTGCGTACGATACGCGTAGCATTTCATGGCAATACGCGTACGAGAGAGGGCAATACGCGTATTGGTTTTTACACGTGAACTTTGGGAAAATGAGTCTCTGCTCATACGCGTATGGCTCATGGTGGTACGCGTATGGACAGAGCTTTTGCAGAATGTGACTTTTCAAAATATCATTTTTCGTTTTCGTTCGTAACTTTTGATCCGTTTGTCCGATTTTTGCATTCTTGGTGTCGTTGGAAATGTATCGAGGTGTATTTTGTGATTATGAGGTTTTGAGAATTGTTAGCCGATTAAATTTTGTCGGGAAATGTGAATAGTGTCGAATCTCGACTTTTGTCGCTTTAATGGTGTGTATTTGACGTGTATTATGCTATATGGTGTTGCTTTGAATGTGGTATGACTTATGTGCCGTTGTGTTGATGATTTGTGGCCGAAAGGCAAGAACATGCTAAGTGTGGTATTTGATAAATGCGCATGATTATGAATGTGTGTATGGATGCAATGTGAATGTCATGAGTCATTGTATGCCAAGCATCATAGTGTGCATTGTGGAAACGTCCTGAGTGACGGTTTGATTCCCAAGGGGAATATGCTATAACATCGTGTGCCTCAAAAATATGAGGCGCTGCCTGAGGACCTAAAGCGGTGGTTATAGACGATTGTGGGCTCCTTTTGAGACTTAAAGCAATCCTTAACGTCGTGTGCCTCGAAAATATGAGGCGTTGCCTGAGGACCTAAAGCGACGGGTGAACATCGTAGGCCCGACGGGGAGTTACTTGAGATTCTCAGTAACGAGCGATGGTTCCAATAGTTCCTGAGTGAAGTGATGATGAGACACGAGACATTGGAAGTCGGTACCGCATGGCATGTGCATAGAGTCGTTGTGTCGGTCTATGTGCATTGCATAAATCATGAATTAATTGTGTGTGAATTTGTGAATGTGATTAATGATTGTATGGTATATGTGTGGTGTGTAAGGGTATTCGATGCTTGAGAATTATGCGGTATTATGTTATATGTGGTTGTGGTGAGAATGTGTTACTTGTACATTTTTGTGTTTATATATATAATTTTATTCAATTATATTATGGTTGTTTTTCTCACCCTTCTGTTGTTTTATAACGCTCTATGAGGCGTTGTAGATTAGAGCTGCTGGAGGTATTCTTTTTGTGAAGCGTTGCGTCTTCATTCTTTTGTCGGTCGGCTCTGATATGTGACTCCGGGTAGCTAGGGTGGCCTTTTACGATTATTTTGTATATCCGATGATATATTGTGGTTGTATATGTATAACTGGATGTATGATAGATATGTTTATATGTATATATGTACATATGTTGTTCAGATTTTAGATTTTCCGCTTTAATTCTAATTTCTGAAAAGTGGGTGTAAGGAACAAAGTTTCCTCTGTGTGATTGCTACCCCACAGTTGCATATCATTATGGGCAGGTGTTGCATGTTATGTGTAGGTTTGGTTACAGTAAAATGTGATTCCTCCCTTTCTATGCCGCGAATTCAAATGTACTCTGACGAATTTTCTTTTAGTGCTTTAATTGCATGTTATTTGGGGGTATAGTTTTGGGGGCGTCACATTAAGTGGTATCAGAGCCAGTCCGTGTCAGTTGTGTCTGTTGTGTCTGGCATATTGGGCGAGTTGTGTTGGACGAGTTGTTGTTTAACCATAGTTTCTGTGTTTAGACGAACAGAATATGGCTGGTCGTAATGATGCTGCTTTGGCTGCTGCGATGGAAGCAATGGAACGAGCTGTGCAGGGTGCACCGAATGTTGCCGGAAATGATGAGTTTAGAAAGAATAAGCCGCCGGTCTTTAAAGGGAAACATGATCCGGATGGTGCGCAGTTGTGGTTGAAAGAGATTGAGAGGATTTTTAGGGTAATGGATTGTGATGACGATGATGATAAGGTGAGGCTGGGCACTCATATGCTACATGAAGAGGCTGACGACTGGTGGGTCAGTACTCGTCAGGTGTTGGAAGCTGATGAGGAGGAAGAAGAGATTACTTGGGAGGTGTTCAGCAGAGAGTTTCTAAGAAAGTATTTTCCCGAGGATGTCCGAGGAAAGAAGGAGATTGAGTTTTTAGAGCTAAAACAAGGTAATTTGTCGGTTATAGACTATACTGCTAAGTTTGTGGAACTTGTGCAGTTTTATCCTCATTATGTGGAAGCGACAGCTGAATTTTCAAAGTGTGTGAAGTATGAAAGTGGCTTGCGTCCTGAGATAAAACAGGCTATTGGTTATCAGAGGATTAGAAGGTTTGCTGATTTGGTGGAATGCTGTAGGATTTATGATGAAGATAGTAAGGCTCGTTCTGCTCACTATAAAAGTGTAAGTGACAGGAAAGGGAAACAACAGTTCCGTGGTGGTCCGTATGTGTCACCGGCTAATAAAGGTAAACAAAGGGGTAATTTTGATCGAAGGTCAAGTGGAGGAGGTATGTCTAATGCTCCTAGGTGTTTTAAATGTGGTGAATTGGGTCATCGCCAGATGGAATGCAGGAAGAAAATGGATAAGTGTTCTAATTGTGGTGGAATCGGACACGTTTTAGCTGATTGTAAAAGGAATAATGTTGTGAAGTGTTATAACTGTGGGGAACCTGGTCACATTAGTTCGAAGTGTCCTAATCCGAAGAAGGCTCCGACTAGTGGGAAAGTGTTTTCATTGGCGGGAACTCAGACTTCAAGTGCTGATCGTCTGATAAGAGGTACTTGCTTTATTAATAATACGCCTTTAATTGCTATTATTGATACTGGAGCAACTCATTCGTTTATTTCGTCTGAGTGCGCGGAACGTTTGAATCTTGGGTTGTCCTCGATGGATGGGGAGATGGTTATTGATACTCCAGCGATGGGGTCAGTAACTACTTCTTTAGTGTGTTTGAGTTGTCCTTTAGCCATTTATGGTAAAGACTTTGCGATGGATTTGGTGTGTTTACCGTTGGAAGGTTTAGATGTGGTGTTGGGAATGAATTGGTTGCAATTCAATCGGGTGCACATTGATTGTTATCATAAGCTTGTAAGGTTTCCTTCTCTGGAGGAAGATGAAGACTCGAGTTTCTTATCTACCAAAGAGTTGAAGAAACTTTTGGCGGATGAAGCTCAGTTGTTTGGATTATTTGCATCTTTGACTGTGGATAGTCAAGTTTCATTGGAGGTGTTTCCTGTTGTGTGCGAATTTCCTGAGGTGTTTCCTGTTGATATTTCAGATGTGCCGCCAGAGAGAGAAGTTGAATTTTCGATAGATCTAGTTCCTGGTACTAGACCTGTTTCTATGGCACCTTATAGAATGTCGGCATCTGAATTGGTGGAGTTGAAAAAGCAGTTAAATGAGTTGTTGGAAAAGAGGTTCGTGAGGCCAAGTGTTTCTCCTTGGGGTGCTCCAGTTTTGTTAGTGAAAAAGAAAGATGGGAGTATGCGATTATGTATTGATTATCGCCAGTTGAATAAAGTGACGATTAAGAACAAATATCCGCTTCCAAGGATTGATGATCTGATGGATCAGTTGGTTGGTGCTTGTGTGTTTAGTAAGATTGATTTGAGATCGGGGTACCATCAGATAAGGGTGAAGGAAGAGGATATTCAGAAGACTGCCTTTAGAACACGGTACGGTCATTATGAATATTTGGTGATGCCGTTCGGGGTTTCTAATGCGCCTGGTGTGTTTATGGAATACATGAATCGAATTTTCCACGAGCATTTGGATCGTTTTGTGGTGGTGTTTATTGATGATATTTTAATCTATTCTAAGTCTCGTGAGGAACATGCAGAGCATTTGCGTATTGTTTTGCAGGTTTTGAAGGAAAGGAAGCTTTTTGCCAAATTGTCCAAGTGTGAATTCTGGTTGTCTGAGGTGAGTTTTCTTGGGCACGTAATTTCAGGTAATGGTATTGCTGTGGATCCATCTAAAGTAGAAGCAGTTCTACAATGGGAGGCTCCTAGATCCGTTACCGAGATTCGAAGCTTTTTGGGTTTGGCTGGTTATTACCGGAGGTTCATTGAAGGGTTTTCTAAGCTAGCTCTTCCTTTGACGCAGTTGACTTGTAAGGGCAAAGCATTCATTTGGGATATTCAATGTGAAGAAAGTTTTTGTGAGCTGAAGAGAAGATTGACGACAGCTGCTATTCTGATTTTACCTGGTCCTAATGAACCGTTTGTTGTGTACTGCGATGCTTCTTTAATTGGTTTGGGTGGTGTTCTGATGCAGGAAGGTAAAGTTGTAGCTTATGCTTCAAGACAGTTAAGAGTTCATGAGAAAAACTATCCTACTCATGATCTTGAGTTAGCGGCTGTGGTTTTTGTGTTGAAGATTTGGAGGCACTATCTCTATGGTGCAAGGTTCGAAGTCTTTAGTGATCATAAAAGCTTGAAATATTTATTTGATCAGAAAGAGTTGAACATGAGGCAGCGGAGATGGTTGGAATTCTTGAAAGACTACGACTTTGGCTTGAATTACCATCCTGGTAAAGCTAATGTGGTAGCCGATGCATTGAGCCGGAAATCGTTGCACATGTCCGCAATGATGGTGAGAGAGTGGGAACTTTTGGAGTCGTTTAGAGATTTGAGTTTGGTTTGTGAAGTGACTTCGGATAGTGTAAGGCTTGGAATGTTGAAAGTTACTAATGAATTGTTGTTGTCGGTAAGTGAGAAACAGAAGCTGGATTTGAAATTCGTTGATTTGATGAGGAATGAGAATGTGGATTTCAAGGTTGATAATTTTGGTGTTTTGAGATTCCGTGGTCGTATTTGTATTCCTGATGATGCGGAGTTGAAAAGAATGATTTTGGAGGAAGGACACCGAAGTAACTTAAGTATTCATCCGGGTGCGAATAAGATGTACCAAGATTTGAAGAAGATTTTCTGGTGGTCTGGTTTGAAAAGAGATGTGGCTCTGTTTGTGTATGCATGTTTGACTTGTCAGAAATCGAAAGTGTAACATTTGAGGCCTAGTGGTTTGTTGCAATCGTTGGATATTCCTGAGTGGAAGTGGGATAGCATTTCGATGGATTTTGTGACGGGATTACCGAACACTCAGCGTGGGCATAATGCTATTTGGGTGATTGTTGATAGGCTGACTAAATCGGCTCATTTTATTTCGATTGACATCAGTTTTTCTTTGGAACGGTTAGCTGAGATCTATATCAGTGTGGTTGTGAAATTGCATGGGATTCAATTGAGTATTGTTTCGGATCGAGATCCTAGGTTTACATCTAGATTTTGGGAAAGTTTACAGAAGGATTTGGGTTCTAGATTGAGGTTGAGTTCGGCTTATCATCCGCAGACGGATGGTCAGACCGAAAGAACTATTCAGTCGTTGGAGGATTTGTTGAGAGCGTGTGTTTTGGAACAAGGTGGTGCGTGGGACGGTTATCTTGCTTTGGTTGAGTTCACGTATAATAACAGTTTCCATTCTAGTATCGGAATGGCACCTTTTGAGGCTTTATATGGACGAAGATGTCGAACGCCGTTGTGTTGGCACGAAACAGGCGAAAGTTCAGTGGTTGGACCGGATTTGGTGCAACAAACGACGGAAAAGGTAAAGTTTATTCGTGAGAAAATGAAGGCTTCTCAGGATAGACAAAAGAGTTATCATGATTGGAGACGGAAGGATCTTGAGTTTCAAGAGGGTGATCACGTATTTCTGAGAGTTACGCCGGTAACGGGTGTTGGTCGTGCTTTGAAATCTAAGAAGCTTACTTCTCGATTTATTGGTCCTTACCAGATATCTGCGAGAGTTGGTGCTGTGGCGTATCGTGTGGCGTTGCCGCCGAATCTGTCGAATTTGCATGATGTGTTTCATGTTTCACAGCTTCGGAAGTATGTTCCGGACCCTTCACATGTTATTCCAATGGACGAGGTTGAGGTAAGAGATAACCTTACGGTCGAGACTTTACCAGTTAGGATTTTGGATCGCGAGGTGAAGCGGTTGAGGGGCAAAGAGATTGCACTTGTGAAAGTGGCGTGGGGAGGCGCTGTTGATGGTAATTTGACGTGGGAATTGGAGAGTAGGATGCGGGAATCGTATCCGGATTTGTTTGAATCAGGTAAGATTTTCGAGGACGAAAATTTCTAAGTGGGGGAGAATTGTAACGCCCCGTTTTGCCAATTTTATTTTTATTGAATCTTTTGATTATTTTATTATTATTTTATGGTATTTTCGACTTTTATGTGAAAATATGTTATTTTTCAGCGGGAATATATTTTATCGCGTTTTGGGATCGTTTAGGAGATATTTGAGTGTGGGGGGTATTTTGGTCTTTTCCCACTTATTTTCATTAAGTTAGTAAGATAGAAAGAAAAAGAAAAATAGAAAGAAAAAGAGAAAAAGAGGAGAAGAGAGAAATTGAAGAAAAGAGTGGAAAAATCATCAAGAGCAAGTTCTAGAGTCGATTAAATCGGGTAAGGGTGCGAAACTCGATTATTCTATGATTGTATACGATTATGTATGTGTTTTGCTTTTGTTTTTGGATTGATTTGGAGAATATTAGTAAAACCTAGATTGTGTAAAAATTGATTAGAAATGAATTTGATTGTGGTAAAAATCTTGTTGAATGCATTGTTGATTGTTCATACATGTTTGTGGTATGTTATTACACTTCAAATTGCTGTTTTTCTGAGATTTGGATGATGAATTGGAGGTTTTTGGGTGGAAAATCGTGGGACAAATTATGCAGGAATTTGTCTGGTTTTTCCAGGTCATACGCGTATGGGGCATGTTCATACGCGTATGAACCTTGGCGTTACGTGTATGGTGGGCGAGCCATGAGGGCAATACGCGTATGGGCTGCTTGTTTTCTCGGCCATCTGCCCATTTGCGTACGATACGCGTAGCATTTCATGGCAATACGCGTACGAGAGAGGGCAATACGCGTATTGGTTTTTACACGTGAACTTTGGGAAAATGAGTCTCTGCTCATACGCGTATGGCTCATGGTGGTACGCGTATGGACAGAGCTTTTGCAGAATGTGACTTTTCAAAATATCATTTTTCGTTTTCGTTCGTAACTTTTGATCCGTTTGTCCGATTTTTGCATTCTTGGTGTCGTTGGAAAGGTATCGAGGTGTATTTTGTGATTATGAGGTTTTGAGAATTGTTAGCCGATTAAATTTTGTCGGGAAATGTGAATAGTGTCGAATCTCGACTTTTGTCGCTTTAATGGTGTGTATTTGACGTGTATTATGCTATATGGTGTTGCTTTGAATGTGGTATGACTTATGTGCCGTTGTGTTGATGATTTGTGGCCGAAAGGCAAGAACATGCTAAGTGTGGTATTTGATAAATGCGCATGATTATGAATGTGTGTATGGATGCAATGTGAATGTCATGAGTCATTGTATGCCAAGCATCATAGTGTGCATTGTGGAAACGTCCTGAGTGACGGTTTGATTCCCGAGGGGAATATGCTATAACATCGTGTGCCTCAAAAATATGAGGCGCTGCCTGAGGACCTAAAGCGGTGGTTATAGACGATTGTGGGCTCCTTTGGAGACTTAAAGCAATCCTTAACGTCGTGTGCCTCGAAAATATGAGGCGTTGCCTGAGGACCTAAAGCGACGGGTGAACATCGTAGGCCCGACGGGGAGTTACTTGAGATTCTCAGTAACGAGCGATGGTTCCAATAGTTCCTGAGTGAAGTGATGATGAGACACGAGACATTGGAAGTCGGTACCCGCATGGCATGTGCATAGAGTCGTTGTGTCGGTCTATGTGCATTGCATAAATCATGAATTAATTGTGTGTGAATTTGTGAATGTGATTAATGATTGTATGGTATATGTGTGGTGTGTAAGGGTATTCGATGCTTGAGAATTATGCGGTATTATGTTATATGTGGTTGTGGTGAGAATGTGTTACTTGTACATTTTTGTGTTTATATATATAATTTTATTCAATTATATTATGGTTGTTTTTCTCACCCTTCTGCTGTTTTATAACGCTCTATGAGGCGTTGCAGATTAGAGCTGCTGGAGGTATTCTTTTTGTGAAGCGTTGCGTCTTCATTCTTTTGTCGGTCGGCTCTGATATGTGACTCCGGGTAGCTAGGGTGGCCGTTTGCGATTATTTTGTATATCCGATGATATATTGTGGTTGTATATGTATAACTGGATGTATGATAGATATGTTTATATGTTTATATGTATATATGTACATATGTTGTTCAGATTTTAGATTTTCCGCTTTAATTCTAATTTCTGAAAAGTGGGTGTAAGGAACAAAGTTTCCTCTGTGTGATTGCTACCCCACAGTTGCATATCATTATGGGCAGGTGTTGCATGTTATGTGTAGGTTTGGTTACAGTAAAATGTGATTCCTCCCTTTCTATGCCGCGAATTCAAATGTACTCTGACGAATTTTCAAATTTTCTTTTAGTGCTTTAATTGCATGTTATTTGGGGGTATAGTTTTGGGGGCGTCACACTAGAAGCCTACACTGCCAAAACCCTCATTCAACAAGTAAAAACAAAGGCTTAGAGTGAAATTATTATGGGATAATCACAAAGCCCACATGTCCAGGCCCTTAATTAAGCGCTACGAAGGAAAAAGTAGAGGAATTAGTATGACCTGAAGTTTGGAACAAGCAATTCTGACTGTTGTCAATTTTCACTGCCATATACAATTATACGATGATTCGTAAGAAACGACGAATTAACCAGGACAAGATCTAGGTGCTCTCTCTCTCTCTCTCTCTCTATATATATATATATATATATATATATCCATTAACCCGCCAATACTTATGTATTCTAATAATTCTCGCACTCAAACTACTTCTCACTTATTCAATATCTTAGACATTAGAATGCTAACCTTGTTGATTCACCTCACTCCTGTACTGAAAACAAGTGATATTGCATGGGTGAGTTGGTCGGATATCTGTAGGAGTAACGATGAAGGTGGCTTAGGGGTTAAAGATGTTAGTGACTTCAATAAAGCTTTGCTTGCTAAATGGATATGGAGAATCGTAACCAATGATAACGCTATTTGGAGGGGTGTTTTGGAGGCGAGATACAGAGATCTTCGTAATATCATTTTCTCTAAGGATGGCACTAATATTAATAAGGGTTCATCCTTATGGTGGAAAGATTTGAAACTCTTAAACACCATTAGTGATCAAAATGCATTTGCGGATCTGCTGGTGCATAAGGTTAGTAGTGGCTCCAATATTTTATTTTGGATTTCAAGATGGTTAGCAGGAGTCCCTTTGGCAGTGTCTTATCCTGGTCTGTTTAATGTTTTCTCAAAAGAAAATGGGAAAGATATGTGAGTTTGGGGCATGGAGTAACGATACATGGGAATGGGTAAAAGAGTTTCCTGATCCTGCTATTGGATTTGCTGCAGAATTACAGCAAGAATGGAGGGAACTCAGGCAAATTCTGGAGGAAGTTCCTTTTGTTAGAGCAGTAATGGACAGGGTAGTTTGGCCCTACGATATATCGAATTGTTTTTTCGTGAAATCTTACTATACGTTAATGAGGTCTGCGCAAGGAGAAATGCAGTTGGATATTGATACTAAGCTTGCACTGAAATTGATGTGGAAAGGGGCGGTCCCGTTGAAAACGAGGAAGTTCGCGTGGAGACTCATTTTAGGAAGACTTGCAACTCGAGGTAATTTAGCTAGGAGAGGAGTTATAACAAATCCACATGAGCTATCCTGTGGTTTTTGTTTTCATGCTATTGAGGAATCAAATCATGTATTTTTCGGTTACCACAAAGTGAGAGACATTTGGAATAACATGTGCACTTGGTTGGAGGTGAACAATACTTTCATTGGGGTAGGACGAGAACATTTGCGGGAGTGGTGCAGTAAACTCCAAGGAAAGGTTGACATAACAAATGCAGTGGGCTTGAGGATGAAATCGCGAATTCTTCTGAGATTTCGTATAGAATCATGAGGTTGGCTTGGTGGTGGCTAGCAAAGGATAAAAAAATGCTACTTACTTGTAATTACTACAACTGGTTTAAATTTCCCTGGTTTTTTATTTAGGGGTGTTGATATTTGTTAGAAGGTGTAGGAAGGTTGGGGAGGATGGTTATTAATTGATTATTGACTTGATTGTATATGTAAATGGGTTGGAATACTCCTAGTATTCATAGAGAAATGAAGTTTACTTGCTTATAAAAAAAAACATGAGTCTTACTTTCAACTTTATGTTAGGCCAATTTCAATCATTTATTAAGCCGGAGCTCCAGATGCAGCACAACATAATACATTGCAATTGTGTGAGAAAATCCAAATTCAAAATTTACACGATTAGAAAACCAAAAGTAGCATAATCATTATAATGAACAAATCCATCACAGTTAAAAGTCACAAAAATCATACTACCTCCGTTCCATTTTATAAGAGACAACTCACTTTTTAGGTTCATTGAATAATCAATGTATTTGGCCAATTTATAGACTAGATACATTGATTATTCAATGAACCTAAAATGTAAGTTGTCTCTTATAAAAAGGAACGAAGGTAGTACCATCTAATAACATATAAAGATTTATTTGTAGCTTCATTTCTTTCTCATTTAACCTAAAATTTTTTAGTATCTTAGTAACAGTGTTTCAATTTTATTTTAAATATAAGTCAAATAAGTTCTTATCAGAACTCAGATGATTTAAAAATTTTGTTTTGTGGTTTGGTGACATTGAAAAATAAATATATGATCTACTTAAAGAAAACTCATCTTCCATCATGTAGATCTAAATGGTAGAGGTGCAATGAAAGTAGAAAGTCTCTGCATTATCTCTTCATCCAGTAAGATCGTAAAACAAAAGTATATTTCGACACCACCACTCTTTGCGTCACATTGACATGGATGTTTTGCTCGCTATCACTAGTCTTGGCTCTCTATCACAGACCCCGACTTGATGTTTTGCTGGAACCTCTGATTGAGTTTTTTATTGGATTTTTGTGTTGTGCTTTATGGCATCTTTGTGGATGTAGGTTGCTATTTTTTCATGGATAATTTTCTCTCTTTTTCTCTCGGCAGTCAAGATTTATCTTGGATTCACAACTTACTATCACTGTAATATGCATGGTTGTTGGTGTTCTTCATTGTCCGACAAGGGTTGGGTTGTTGTGATGCTCCAGATATTTCAAGATGGTGGTCTTAATTAAGGTCTTGTTTATTTTATTCTAATCTTCCTCCTCCACCCCAGAAGAAGGGGTTGTTATCTTCAAAACCCAATCTTATATGGTTCATTCTTTTTGTTTGATTGCAAATATTTATGCTCGAAAGATCTTGTATTCTTGTTGTTGTAGAAAGTTGATGGTACATGGATCAATTTTATTATTGGCGGTCGATTTACTCGTCTTCTTTCAAACTTTAGTTGAGACTCAGGAAATCACTCTTCACCTTTTTTTCGCAACTTGGTTTCACATCTGTATGGAGGATCGTTGGGTTGCACTCATGTTGCGTGTTTGTTTGTTAAGATTTATTAAGGTTGGATCTATTTGTCACAACTACAAATAAGATTTTTTTATGACGAAACTTTCACCTCGAACATTCAAAAACCTAAGGAATATGTCCTAAGAGCGCTATGTTATATTTTACTAAAATTATTTTCTCTCGGTTTTAATTAAAAATCGATGTAATATATTTATAAAGAGACATCGCTTCGAATCCCAGGTTCTGAATTTTATGTTATTTTTATTTTCTATGATTTATTTAGTATTTCTCACTTGGCGTCTTTTCAACTACCCATTTTTTCATTGTTAATATTTTATTATTATTATTATTTTTTTTATTTCTATTAACCTCGGTTACATGTACCAACAAAGAGGTAATGTATTCTGTCAATATTTATTAATTAGTTTTTTTAAAAGCTTCTCTTATTTTTTTATTTTATGACCTCATATACCTCTGTTTTCTTTGAAAAATAACGTGAAAGATCTTTTAATTGAGTTCCCAAAATACGGCGCTATAGCGCTTTTGTTGTTTATTTTATTTTTAATTAATTAATACTCGTCATTTATCTCTTAAAAACCGTCATTAGATTGTTTTGCATGAAATACTTCAAAGAACTAGTCTATAACTTTTCATTTACCTATCAATGCTCTAACTTCACCGACATTCTCTGCGTAGAAACCCTAAGCGATTTTCATCGCCACTCTCTCATCAAAACTTTTTCATTTGTTGGCGATTTTCATCGTCACTCTCATAGAAATACGAACATCATCTCTATTTCCAACATTAAATGAATCTCCGTAATCCCGTTTGAGGTACTTCTTTATCATGTTTTTGTTTATAATACTGAAATAGTTTAGTATCACTAAAATGGTTTCTCTTGATCATGATTTTTTAATTTTGTTTATATCTCATCAATCATGGCCTAACTGCATTAGTTTTTCACTTGTATTATTGTTAGTATCACTGAAATGACAAAGAACTCCCATACAACATCAACGACTCACCCGAAATATGATGGTGTCTTGATGAATTCAACCTCCACGACTCATACAACTACCTCTATAAATACAAAATGCAAAAAAAGCCCACAAAAAGGATATCCACTACCCTGTTAGAGTTGATGTTGGAACCGACAAGGCTTATGGTGAACATGCTGAGGATTTTATGGGTTACATTGCGTTACAAGGTAGAAGTAAAGTGAGTATTTTGTTAGATAGTTGGCGCGACATTGACAATGATTTGAAAAAAGACTTATGGATTGATATTATGATATTTATATTGAATTTTATAATTTGTTTTACAAGTATGTATGATCATTTAATTTTTTTGTTTAATACTGATAACAACTTAGAGAAAAAAAGGAAAGCTTAATATATCTAGAAATCACTATCCATATAGATTTTCTCGTGGAGGACATGCCAAATTTGAAAATAAGATGATTGAATAAAAAAGAAAACAAAGTGAACAAGAGCTAGGTGATTCTATAAGCCTTGATCACACTCCATCTCCACCAACATGCCATAAGAAATGGAAGAGAGCACATAAAAGAAAAGACTGTGAGTTCACATCAGAGGCTACATCCGAAGTGGCTAAAAAGATTGTAAGTAGATTCTTTTTTCAATAATATTATTTATTTTGGTTAAATCAACTTGTTAAAGATGAGATTTTATATGTGATGTAGGATGTATTGGTTAAATAATCCAAAGTCGGCCTTTTTGTTCCAAATGATTGTCATGACATCTTGGGTGAAGTGATTGGAACAAATGAGCATCCTTGGCGTGTTCGTGGTCTTGGAAGAGGCATTGAATTCAAGATTTTAGTGGGAGATCTCAATAAACTAGAGTAGTACATAGTAAGGAATAGATTGAAGAGATAATAACTATTAAGTTGGTGGAGGAAAGGGAGAAGTAGAATTAGGAGGAACGTTAGAGGGTGCAGACGAAGGAGCGGGGGAGAGTGTAACATGAGGAGACTGGGAGGTTGTTGTAGCAAGTACGGCAGCTGGTCCAGAAGGAGCAAGAAGAGTGAGAGAGGTTAGCAAAGGTGGAGCAAAAGAAGGCGAGTGATGAGGAGTCTTAGAGGTTATCCCAAAAATGTACCCGCGATGTGCTTGAGGTATAAGTATAAGTTAAAAAATTTGTGTTGTATGTTTTTGTTATTCTTATTTGTGTTTTAATTTTTCTATTATATATTTGTTGTTTTTATGATGTAGAGATTGAGTTTATTGGGTTTACTCAACCAAAAAAAATCAAATTAGTTGGACATTCAAGAGAAAGTATTGGGTTGTACCAGCACATAAGAAAGTTGTTCTGCCCACCGGGACAATATTGAAACCACACCACAACAACTAGATAACATTTAGAAACTAAAAATGATAGCATTGAGTATTCCAGATATCTTTCAGAATATTCAATTAAGTCATGTTCCAAATCAGTTTTATGTACTTCCTAAGTCTACTATTAAGGATTTTTTGAAGGGGGGGTGAATGACTAGATGTTACCATAATACAATTGTGGCGCTCGTAAGTATAGTTTTTACGCTAATCATTTTTATTTTATTTATAAGGTCCTGTAATTTAAGAATAAACATTTGACTATTGCAAGTACTTGCATGATATGTGTGTTGAAAGGGGTTTAAGAAAGTGTGTTATCCTAGACCCAAGCTTTACTTATAAGACAGGTTGATAAAAGAGAAGAAAGAATGTTATTTAGGCCCGTTTTCCCACACATAAGTATATATTAATTTACGTTTTCATTTATAAATCAAATTTATACATATTATTAATTAGGCTAAAATACAGTTTTGGTCCCCCTATTTTTCAAAATTCACAGTTTTGGTCCCCCTGTTTTTTTTTTAACAGTTTTGGTCCCCCACCCCAATTTTGGCCCCAAAAAAGTGATGAACAGTAACCTGTCCGTACATGTCCGTACATGAACAGTACACGTCCGTACATGAACAGTGAGGGGTGGGGGACCAAAACTGTTAAAAAAAAAAACAGGGGGACCAAAACTGTATTTTAGCCTATTAATTATTATGAATGTTTATGCAGTAATCATTGACAATACTTATTATATGCCCGAGGAAAAATATTGTGGTATTCCTTTGCTATATGCACAATCCCATTACCTATGTTAAAAGCATTGTGTGGGTAAGTGATATTAGTTTTTATTCAAATTTGACCTTAGGTTTGAATTGTTTTTATGCGTGTTTAATTTTTACTGACACGTGTAGAGCAATAAAGGGATACAATGCAATCAAACTAATTTTATTTGTAGAAGGCCAAGGATCGTTTCCCCAAAAGTAAGTATTCCTTGTGCTTTTTGATATTTGTCATACCCCAAATTTTTACCACCAAGATTTCCCATCATTGTGCAAATCATTGCCACAATATGGATGTACTTCCATGCCTCATCAATCTCCTCAAAGATGGTTGAGCTTTCACCACAATAAAGAATTAGGGTTTTAAGCCCTCTCAGAGCACTTAGCCAAAAGATCAATCAAGAAAGGAATATTCAATTTTTCTAACCTCTCAAGCACCCATGAAGGATCAAGAGGACTCCCACATCAAGAATCAAGCACAGGAGTGCAACATTCCAAGTTGATCAAGCCTCGAGATCACCAGTGTCACCAAATTAGGGTTTTGGTCGCCCAAGGCCTCCAGATGAAAATTTTCTTCTGGGCTTGAGCCAATGCTTCAAAGTATAACCCAAGATAGTCCAAGGAACCTTATGATTTCCATCATCAAGTCAAAACAACATCAGGGGAGGCATTCATCAAAAACCAGGAATTAGGGTTTCTTGACCTAATTCACCCCTAAGTTGACTTTTGTAGAAAAGCATGAGCCAAGACCTCAAGACATGATTTGAGGGCCTCAAATACACTACAATTATCCATTTACAACAATGGATTGATCCAAGAAGCTTGATTCACAAGTTTCAATCTCATCAGGACCACAATTAGGGTTTTGAAGAAAAATTCGACAGTACCTTTAACTTTTGACCAAGACATGCTCCCAAACCTTGGGACATGATTCAATACACCCTAAAACACCTATGGAATCCATCCATTAGGTTTGAATTGGTTCAAGAACTTGATTGCACAAAGGATCACGCAGTTTGGATTTCATCTGACAAAAAGTCAACTGTGCCTATAATCAAGTTTGACTTTTTGGAATTTTTCACAAATATAGTTCCCCTAAGTCAAAAACAATGTTAATGTATGATTTTGATCATCATTTATCAAGAAAAATAAAGAAAAATGAGGTTTCTTGCAAAAGGGGCAACCATGAGAAACCAAATTTTTTCTAAGTTATGGAACAAAAGTGATTTTGTACCAACTTTGCAAGGTCATAACTCCTAAACCACAAGGCCTTTTTCTCCTATCCAAAGCTCAAATGAAAGTTCATATGACATAATTCAAGTATGTTAACTACAAAATATTGCAAATCCTCATGGATTTTGAGTTATGGATTGATCAAAATCACAAAAAGTGAAAATGGCCACTTTTTACAACACTTTGAAAAAATTCGGTCCAAGACAGATTTTTAGTAAAACACTAAAACTTAGGAGATGTTTACACCTAGTTACAAGAAGAATCAATCTCAAATATAAACATCAAAGTTGTCATACATGTTGCCAATAATCCAAAAAGATCATTAGCATGAAACAACTTAACTTGAGCTAAGAGTTATGGTTGCCACATGAGGCATTGTTGCAATTGTTTTCATGACAATTTGGATGTTTTCTTGCAAGCCACGATTTTTGAGTCAAATGCAATGATCACTATGACAAACTAACTCAATGTGATCAGAGTGAGTCATAACAAACCTGCAAATACCAAGCATTGAGTCAAAAGGAATCACACTTGGAATTTATGAGTTTTGTCACATTATGTTGAATTCAAAGGATGCATTTATGTAAAATAGTGCACTTTCAACAAAGCCACTCTCCTCAGTCATGTTTCATGCATAAACAACAATAAAAACATCTGAGGAATGTGAAATTGGTCAAAAGTTGGCTATGCTACTTAGAGAGCTATTGTGCCTTGCATGAGATGTAAGCACACCTTGCCAAAATGCATTTAGTGAGCTCTTATCCATTGCTGCAGCACTATTCCACCAAGATAAACTCACTCACCTATAAATAGAGCTCCTTATTGATCATTCAGGGTACACCAAAGCAGCTTACAATTGCTTTCTCTCATTTCCTTCTTATGCACGAAAACTCCATTTTCTTGAGAAAGCACTATCGAGTTTTGAGTTGGAGACCAATGCAACTCAAACCAATGATTCACACACCTCATATGCAACATATAGGAGTGATCTAAACACTTACATTCGATTTTTAACATCAAAATCTTCAAGTCACCATCCTTTTGCTCAACTTTGCCTCAAAGTTGCAGATTGAGTTGTGTCAAGTGATTCAGAAGGTTTCAATCCAGTCTCAACATTGGAACACCATCCTTGAGGGTCAAGGAAGCTATTCAGATCATCAGAAAACTTATGTAACACCTCTACAAGAGAATTTGATTCTCACTTGCAAGGTTAGTTTCCTTAAAACCGAACTCAATGAATCATGCATCATAAACATGTTTTCAAGTTACCATTGTGTTTCTGGATGTTCATAGATCATTTTCCCTCAATCAATTGCTATTTATCTCGTGTGTATGAGATTTCATTTAGTTCGTCCATTATTTAGGGTTCATCTGGTTATGCTGTGATATCTTTTGTTACACTTAATTTAAACAAAATTGAAAAGAACCATCATGTTCCTTGTTTAAAAACGCATAAGTTTCATGTTTACATCTTGTGAAATGGTTAAGAAACGAGAGAGATAGATTGCTTCACACAAGTCTGATGGTTGCCCAAGGAAGAAGATGGCCATGGCGCCATTTTCAGGTTTTTTGAACCAAACATAGTATGTATTATACACTTGCCACTATATATTTGAATTGGTATTGCGCCCCAGTGGTTGATCAGTTGGTTCCTTTTGGTTTTATTTTTAAACCATTTTCAAAGGTTTTTGCATATATTATCATCACTTGCCATCCTCTATCAGTCACACGCAAGTGGCTCAATTGGTAAACTTTTAATCTCACCACCCCTGGGACGTGGGTTCAAACCTTGGGAGAACCATCCCATATTTTTTTACCACTTTTTCTTTTCACTTTTTTCACAAATTCTTAATTGATTTCAAAAATTAATTTCTCTCTCATATTTTATCATTTTTTATTGGTTCTTTTTTTAAAAAGTCACAAAAATGTTAAATTATTTTATTTTACAAAAAAATCCAATTTATATTATTTATTTAATATAGTTAGAATTTTTGTAATTTATTTAATTTTATTTATTTTTAAACATTTTAAAATGAAATTCTCACTTTGATCTTTTCATTCCAAATCAATTTCAATCTTTCATGTGATTAAACATGATATTTCAAAATATTTTTCAAAGTTGATAACTTGTTTTTGAATATATTTGATATTTTATATCATTTTTTATTTAATTTCCTTTGAAAATTGTCTTTAAATTCAAAATTAGGGTTTTCTCTAAATTTTGATTTTTCAAACTTCACATAAACACTTTTTGGGCCTCTAATAGAGTGTAAGACCCATCCCTTATCAAATATAATAAAATTTAGGCCTCAGTCATTGTATAAGTCCCACTGTGTTTCTAAAACCGCGGCGCGATCGTCGCCTTTTAAACAAAATAATTCTGGGCCTTCTTTGTGTTGTAAGTCCCATCTTTCTTTTTTCAAACTTTTTTGGCCTCTAATAGAGTGTAAGACCCATCCCTTTGTAAATAAAACAATATTTGGGCCTCAGTCATTGTATAAGTCCCGATGTGATTTCAAAAATATCGGCAGGATCGCCGCTTTCAAAACAAAAATTATATGGGCCTCTCCTTGAGTTGTAAGCCCCATCTTTTGTAATAAATAAACTATTGGGCCTCTAATAGAATGTAAGACCCAACCTCTTTTATAAATACAATAAATTTGGGCCTCAGTCATTGTATAAGTCCCGGTACAATTTTCAGAATAACAGTACAATCACTATTACATCTGGGCCTCTCCTTGAGTATAAGCCCCAATCTTCTTTTCGAAACAAATTTCCCTTTTGACTTTGATTCAAATTCATAGTTGTTATCAAAACTTTCTTTAATTTCTTGAATAACTAATCCTACTGCAGTAGTGCTGGAAGCTTGCTCACCTGTAACTTCTATCAGCTTTCTTTTACATACTTGTGTGTGTGTATATATATATATATATATATATATATATATATATATATATATATATATATATATATATATGCCTGTATATTATGTTGATTAGAGTTTTCCCCAACAACTAGGTCTAGCATTAGATCAAGCCAGTGGTCACTCTTTCAACACAGTCAAAACTAGTTCCTCATAGGAAATTCCAGATACAGTCTTGCCTTCTCTTGGGCTTATACAATATGGAACAGAGAAAGGCATTATTCCCGGTGAAACTTTTCTCAAGACTGTCACTACTAGAAATTTGTCTAAGAAGTTCATTTCCCCCAGAGAGGATTAATTCCCGGTGAAACCTCTCTTGAATTTCTTCAAACCCTAGAACTGTTCACTAAAGAAAGGATTATTCCCGGTGAAACCTTTCTTGAACTCTTCTTAGGTTTGGACCCACAGGCTTCCTAAAAGCATCCCCAGCCTCCTCTTGGGCTTTGTACAAGGACCCTCAGGCTTCATAGAAGTTCTCATGCCTCCTCTTGGGTTTAGTACAAGGACCCAAATACCTCCTAAAGGTATAGGACAAAATTTAGTCATCCTTTGATAGTTCAATCCTCCAGAGAGTCAGAATCTCAAAACATCAGACCAATTTATGGTTGATTCTCATCCCTTAAAACATCAGCCTCCTCTTGGGCATCATACAAAGATAAACTTTTTCATACCAGTAGGCTTGGACAGTCTCATCTCCTCTTGGATCTCAAAGAAAACCTCAAGATTCCTAAAAGCACAGGAAAAACCCTGATCAATCACCAGTAGAGTTAAAACCTCCATAGGTTTCAAAACTCAATCTTTAAACTCTCGCTTTCTGAATCACCAGCTAGGATCAAATTACTTTTAATAAACCCTCAGTTAGAACCTCATGGTATCTGATTCCTCAACTCTTCTGTAATCCGCATCAAGAGTTGATTACCCAATTTGGATTTGTCTCTAGATCTCAATAATCCTCAGCAGAAGCTAGCATCCTCTTAGGTTTTATATAAGAAATTCCCTAACTAGCCTCCTCTTAGGCTTTGTATAATGATCATCCCTCAGCACCTTTTAGCCTCAATTTTGGGCTTTGTAAAAGACACCTATAAATATTCTCCAGCTGAGTCAGTCAAAATACCTTTTAGCCTCAATCTTGGGCTTTGTAAAAGACATATATGGAACCTCCCAAGTGGAGTCAATCCTCTTTTAGCCTCAATCTTGGGCTTTGTACAAGACAGATAAAACCTCTCCCCAGTAGAGACAATCCCTTTTAGCCTTAATCTTGGGCTTTGTACAAGAGATATACAAAATATTCCCCGGAAGAGCCAATTCCTTCCAGCCTCCTCTTAGGCTTTGTATAATGATCTTCCCAAAAGAGTCAGTCTCTTTTCAGCCTCAATCTTGGGCTTTGTACAAGACAAATATAAAACTCCCTAGTAGAGTCAATCTTTTAGCTTCAACCTTGGGCTTTGATCAAGGCACACATAAAACTAATATCCCCTAAGTGGAAATCAAAATTTCTCTCTGTAGGAAGACATTTCTCTGTACAATCACACATCAAAACAAACAAATCAAAATAAACCTAATCCCAGAAAACTGTTGTAAGTGGCACACTTATTGATTCAACAATCCAAGGTGTAGTCCATCTCTTATCCTGGTAAACCCTATCTTTCATCTAATTGATGTAAGTGGCAAGCCTCTGGATTACTTACATCCAAGCCAATGTCCCTCTCTTAGCATGAAAGATTCCTAAGGAAAAATGGCATTGCTCAACATTGAGTTAAAGTTTTCTCCTTCAGGACAAATCCCTTATAAAGGAAATTATGGCATTGCTGGATTCCATACATTCCAATTAAAGTAATTCTCCATTATAATCAGTCACCCAACAACTGTGATAAACAGATGAGATATCTCCCTTAGAGATGACAAATTCTCTCTCAGTCAAACCTTTGGCTTCAATCTTGGGCTTTGAACAAGACACAAATAAACTTTAGCTTCAATCTTGGGTTTTGAACAAGACACTAAACATCATTTTCCTCCCATAGAATAGGAGGAACTACGATTGCTCTGATTTCCCTGTTTTCTTTAACGGGAATATGTAGGCATAAGATTGTGAAATCCTAGCGAGCACACTAATCAAAAACCTTAGGTCCAATACCTTACCAAAAACATCGGAAAACCCGAAAAAAACAAAAAAATACTCTCTCAAACATTCCCAAAGGAGAAACTTTCCCAACCCACGACAGATAAACACCAGTAAGTAGATAACAGTAAAATTTGCTAAACGATCTATGCATAACCATATATTGGACGGGTAATTGATAAATCCCCATTGTATAACCTGACCCCAGACCCCCAATCTCTTAAGCATTTGTTAAAGAAAACATTTGCATGCAAGGTTAGTTTTAGATATCTTCCATTTCCTTTCTAGCTTCATAGGATAAATAAGAAATCCAAATGTAGCACCCAATTCCAACCAATTGTGGTAAGGTGGTCGCGTCACCGACAAAAATTGCACGCTACAATATTCTTTTATTTTGGTGTATTAATTAGTAACTATATGAATATTATTTGTAGTTCAGAAGACAACCCGACAACTCTTTTTGTGGATACTAAGATGTGAAACATATGCATGATATTGTCACTAGAGGCATTACAAATGGATGGACCAAGCGTAAGGCATTAGCTTAATCCATATACATGTAATTTTGTATATTTCTTAAGTTAATGTTCTTGTTGGTGTTAGCTTACAATAATTTAAACTTTGTTGTAATTATAGAAGTTTAGCGACAATACACCATTCTCACAAGAAGAGATAGATGATATCCGATAAATTTGGGTTGGTGTCTTCTTATAATCTTGTCATGAGTTTTGACAATATTTTCTCTTTTGTTTTAAGCAGAATTTGTACATATAGAGATTTTGATATTTTCATGTGCAAACTCTAACTATTGTATTATGTGTTGATGACAACAATGTAAATTTGTACATTTGGTTTTTCCACAATGTAAATTTTTATAAAAAAGGAATATTAATTTTGTTATTTGTTTCTGATTTGGTATTCTGTGTTAATTTAGTATTTTGTAACAATTTTACAGTTTCTGCATGGGTACAAAATGATACAGGTCTGCCATTAAAATGAGAATCAAAACAAATTTATATAGCAATAAAAATGATTTAACCCCTTAGGTAAATTCAAAAACCCGACGTACAAACATATCTTATTATCTATGTTATTTAATAAAATCAAAAGGTATATTGCGCGTGCTAGTTAGTTTTGAAAATAAAAATATGTTGTTGCTGGGATCAAACCGTTGACCTTTTTCATTTAAACCTCGGCTTTATAAACACCGAGGGGCAAAGTTCCCATTTTTCATGTCACTCTTTGTTACCTCGGCATTATAACTGAGGTGAAATCCGTTTCGCGTCCGACATGCCATTATTTGTAGTAGCGTGTGTGGTTTCATATGGCATGTTTTAGTTGATGACACTTTTATTTAGATTAATTGGGTCATGAATGGTGCCCTGGTTTGTCTTTATATTTCTTTTTTTATTTAATTTAATTTTTATTTTCTTAAAAAATAATATTTTGAAAAATAAATTTTGGTTTTATGTTTATTATTTTTTTAGTGAAAATATTTTGGTGAATCTTGTTGTGAATTACGACAAAATTCAATATCAATTTGTGAGGCAAAGAACAATAGCAACCAAAATAAATGGTATTCAGCAATAATAATTTGTACACAGATAATATAACAGAATAAGGCAAGGAAAAACCGAATGTTTGTTTACCCAATTCAATCAAACAATCTACTCTGGGGGAGAGAGCAGCTTTCCAATTCACTATACTCTGAAAGTTGTTACAAGAGATTACAGATGAGTTACAAGAAAACAACCTTCTCCTTCAGGTTCCCAAGAATAACCCTATTTTCTACCCAAGTGTTTCCCAATCTCTCAAACTCTCAATATATGAAACACTCAAACCCAAGGTGTAACAATGTTTCACAATAAGCTTAAACAACTCCAAAGGTTTCCTAAACCTTTGCTTTTCTAAGGTTTTCCTTGTGAATAGCTGAAACCCTATACTATGCCTTTAAACCCTTGCTCTCTCTTGTGGTGTAAACTCTAAGATTGTCACATGTAACACCCCAAAATGAGTAAAATATTTATTTAATTGATTTATTATAATAATTCGTATGTTCGGTGAATTTTTTGTGAATTATTTGATGTCTGATGATGATGTTGTGGGGTATTATGATGTTAAGGGGGTGCAGAGAGTATGTTAGAAGTATAAGACGTATTAATATTATTTTGATAATAATAATAAGGAATTATGTGAAATATGTTACTATTATTATTATTATTATTATTATTATTATAAATAATTAAGAAGAACATTAAAGGCAAGATGGTAAATTGGATGAGTTGAGTGAGGACAAGGTTGGAAAAGCCTAGTAGGGGTCCTAGGGGTAAGTTAGACAAAAGGAATTGGAGAGAATGAGAAGTCGTTTTTTTGGTACGATCAGTTTTGGAGAAAATCTCTGAGGAAAAAGGAGAAGGAATATAGGGCTCAGAGAAGTTTCAGAAGAACTCAGAGAGGAGGAATCGCAAGTGATTTTCTAAGGTATGGGGAGAAATATTTTATCATTATAATTGAAATAAGTGTAGGAGTATGTAGGTAGTAGGTTTTCCGGGAATTTGATGAGTTCATGTCAGAATTGGGGGTTTCTGGGATGTATTCGATGTTAGGAATAAACTTATGTTGATGTGTTGTTATTGATGTGTTGCTTCTATGATGAAAAGTGATGAAAATTGGAGTATTTGGTACTGAAATTGTAAGCCTTGAGGGATTGAGCTGGTGCAGAATCGCAACTGCGAAGTTGCAGGTTCGCATGGATTCGCCAGGCAAAATTCCCAGCTCGCCGGGAGAAGCTAATTCGCCCCAACCTCGACGGGCGAAAGTGGAAACGAAGGGAAGGTGGAAAAAGGGTGCTACTGGATTTTGCATGAGAGTGTGGGATTCGCCCTTGCTTCGTCGGGCGAAGCCCAGGCGAGCGAACTACTTCGCCGGGCGAAATAGAAGCGAAGAGGGAGTGGGAAAAGTTGTGTTTCTGGATTTTGTATGGGGAAGATGTTTTGCCCCTGCTTCACCGAACGAAACCCAGGCGAGCGAGATGCTTCGCTGGGCGAGCTCCAGGAGAGCAGGATCAATAATTTTGTTTATTTTTCTTTCCTTTGCTCTTGAGTTAAGCCTTGTGCCATGACGCCTGTATGCCTTGGATATTTATGTGTTGTATTTAAATGAATAAAATGTGATGACTTGTGATGTGATTATGAGGATTTTGATGCGTGATAACGATGTGTTAACATGATATTTTGATGGAATCTTATGAATGATGATGAAATGTGCTGACTCTGTGACGATGATGATTTTGATGTATGTTAATGATGTTACTGTGATATTTGTTTTGTTTTATTTTTCGTGCTGTCTTATTTTTCCTTGTTGTTTCTTGTTGACTTGGTGCTATGGGGTTATTGATATGTTGAGTTGTGATGATTATAAATACGATAAATTGTGGAATATTGTGATGAATTGTGACACGTGTAATTGATGGCATATTATGATGAATATTCCTGAATCATGATGTAATTGTGACGATTCTTGTGTGGAGTATATTGATGAATCATGACGTATGTGAATGATGTGATAACATGATGTTTGACGGAATCTTATGAATGATGATGCAATTTGACAATTTTGTGACGAATGACGATTATGACGTTTGCATCATGCATTCATAACATTTAGGACCTCGGTCCAGTGACGGTTTTAGAACTTCGGTCCAGTGGTGGCTTCAATCCCATTGTGTGGATTAGAGTGTATGACGTTGCTCTGGTTCTTGTGTAGAATCGATCCTATTAGTGGGGATCTTTGGAGGGTGATGGCCCAATGTCCATCAAACATGACGAATTGGTACCACATGTATGAGTCTGTGTTGTGCATTTCATATTATGTGGCATTGCATGATTGTGAATGAATGATGTTGATAACATGATTTTCATGATGTATAATGATGATGTTGTATAATGACGATGTTGTTTTATTACGATGCATGCTACCCTATTATTTTGTATCTTATATCTTGTATAATGGTTTATGATTACTCACCCTGCCTGTTTAAATGTTGCCTCCACGTGGGTAACATGCAGGTAATCATGATTAGCTTTTTGGTGCGTGAAGAGCTTACTTGAAATACTTTTGATTATTTTGGTTGAGTAGGGGGTCTTGCTCTGATATGTAACATCGGTTAGGGACGTTTGAGTCGAACCATAGTGTTCTTTTATTGATGATGTTATGATGCTTTGAAGTTGTTTTAAAAACCTTTTGATGTTATAACTTATGATGTTTTTTTTAAGTTCTCCGCTGCGTAGTAAATGATTTAACTTTGATGATTATAACCCGTGTTACAGAGCTGAATGTTAATATTTGATGTTTTATGATGAAATGTGACACCCTTGTGGGATTTTACTCTGGTTTGATTGTTTATATATGTCGTGATTGTTTGTTGGGTAGAAGGGTGTTACATTAGTGGTATCAGAGCAGGTCGGTCCATCCGGCCAGGTGGTTTAACTGTGTTGTTCCCTAGTATGCGACATGTGTGTGAAAGATAAAATTGACAAGCAATCAAAATTGACAAGCATTCATCATGTGACTTTTTATGCTCTTTCTTATTTAATAGTCTTCATCAATCTTTGTCTTCATCAAAACTACATTTGGAAGATCATTTTTTCCATGAAGGCACCTGGTTAGAAGTTTAGTCTTTAGCCTTGTGAAATACGGTTAGAGATTTGACACCAAACCAAAAAAAACTATATTTGGTAGATGATGAATATATTCTTCACAATCTTTCACTTTTTGATGATGACAAAATATATGGATGAAAAGTTTTGGTTTGAAATTTGATACCCCCTATCTTGTATATCTCCCCCTTTGTTTTGCAATTCAAGCTTTAATATCCTGAAATAAAATGAACAAAAATAATCATACATTTTATCCACCTTTTGGCATTATCAAAAAGAAGAAAGAAAATAAAATCCAAAGCGAGGTACTATAGAAAAGGAGGTATCATGATAGATGAATAAATTAAATGATAGAATATAATAGTACATATTTAGACACTTATCTTCTTCACAATTGATTAGATGCTCTTTGAAAGTGCTACTCTTTTTAATCCATCTTCAACCAAATGAAATTGATCTTTCCATACCATATGGTTTCCATGTATCTTGAACAACCAATCTAAATTTCATAGCTTTAGCATATCGTTTCCAAGCATACCTACAAAAGAGAATTAATAGTCTTTTCCGGATACCTAATTTTTTTAGTTTTATTGGGTTAGTTCATTTCTCAACACATACATAATTGACACTCGGTAACCAAAATTTATAATATAACATGGATTTATGTTATTCCCCTTAAAATTTCAATAAAAACAACTATGAGTCATCTTATACATTTTCTTACGATTATAGAAATAAGTTTTGTTATACGTCTTTTTAGGATACACATTATGACATACTTTTCGAGATTAAATATTGTCACCAACATCACAAAATTTGATATAGATAGTCTTTTGGATTTTACTAGAATTTTAAATTTTAGAATATCAAAATCCACTTTTATCATTAACATGTCTTTGACTACTTAGCAAACTATCTAATCAACTTTTTTCCTTTTTCATAATTTATAACTATATATAAAAGGGATTGGTTATTTTGGAATGACCTACTGTCGTTCTCATTTTACCCTTTAAAATATATACAATTTATTTAATTAAAAAAAAATAAAATACTCGTAAAAACTTACAGTTTTTGAAAATGCATAACTACCGAAGTTGGTTTTTACAATTTTTCACAACCCTCTCAGAATGCATCTTTCATTCCAGTAGTAACTTCCATCATGTATATATTAAATGATAAACAAAGACCCGAAACATTTCTTCTCTCTCTACTTTAAATACTTATAGAAGTAGTTATGTTACTTGGTGTGTTGTGTTGTGCGGCGTTAGAAAGACGGCGTGCGCCAGTAAGTATTAACATGAATGCATTGAAAGAAATTTATTCGCTTTCAGTAATCAATATTTCTTTGTCTCTATCAATCTCTCTATTATAGGTTTCGATACTCATAAAATTTTAACAATGAACCTAATTAACCACGTCAATATGAAATTTCCAACTTTATATGCACTCAGACAGGTTTTTGTTTATTAATTTCAAATTCTTCATTTCTATTTTGAGATTCTTTACTTCTATTGAAACATATATATAATGCAATATGAACTACAAAAATTGCAACAATGAAGTATTATTGACTCTTCCCTTCCATATTTTAATTTTACTTATATTTTCTTATTATGTATTTATAAATTTAGGATTTTAGTGGCATTCGAGTGACACAATTTTAAAAGTATTTCTATTATCTAACTTCTTAACAAGAAAAAGATAGAAAAGAAAAATATTGGATGTTGGCAAAGAGAAATTATACGATTCAATTACTATTAAATGATTGAGAATAGAAAAAAATGGAGAATTAACATTTGTACATGTCGTGGGGATTGTCCCTAGTCATTCACATCCTATCCTATTGATTAAATATTTTTTCTCTATTTTAGACTCATTGTAACACATGAACATGACTTCCAGAAAGTTGTTAGACTTATATGCTTATAAACTAAAAACTATTCTTCAGGTTATATGAATAAATTTATAATCTCAATTTTTATTATCAATAATGTTGAGCCCTTGGAATAAATACAATGGAGTTTGGTTTTTCATTGTAACGTATACCTTTATTTTATTTTATATTTTATAAGTTGTATACCTTTATTTTATATTTTATATCTTAAAAGAGCATTGCTGTATGGCACCAATAATACTTAGTGCAAATTGGACGAACCGCAAAATCAAAGGTAAAACATAATTTTTTGATGTAACCCATTTTTTTTCTATTTTATCTTCTATTTATTGTAAATATTTTAAAAATAATTAAAGATGCCAAAGAGAAAGTTGGTTATCTTATCTTTATGAAAAACAGTCAATTTCACACTTAGAGTCCGCCTGATAGAGCATAAAAAGAGCTTTTATTTTATAGCTTATTGTTTTTCAGCTCACATTAATGAAACAATGCTCACTATTTTATAACTTTTGAGCTTATAACTTTTTTTTTTTCATTTGTATCCTCACTATTTTATAAAAAAACTCATTTTTACCCTTTATATTATTATGATTTAAATTAAAATAATTGTGTTTTAGTTGAGGGAATAAAAAAGGTTTGTCATTATTTCTACCGAACAAATTCACGCTACAATACATCTTCCATTTTGTTATTAATAGAATATTTTGACTCATTATATTGAATTTTTTAATTACTTTTAAATTATTATTTATTACTTGAGTTTTTATTATTAATGTATTATTTTTATAAATATGATAATGAATGATTGAATATATTTGTTTATTAGTTGGCATATCATGGATTTTGAGAGAAAAAAAAAGAATGAAGTATGCACTTTATTGAAATATAAGATCTGAAGATGGCTGGTTTATACCTGAGTGAATCGCACACTCAAAGATACAACAGAGTCGCCACCGAACTCTATTTAGTCCCAAAGGATAGGGAAAATATCGATAAAACCCAAGGGGAAGAGAAACGGGAAAGGGGGTCGGTTATGCGAAAGGAAGGTACTAGCACCTTACGCATCCGTCGTACTCGACGGGAACCATTTCGCTTGCTTCTAGGCTTGGATGGGTTATCTATATAAAGGCTTCTAGCTAAAAGAAAGAGAAGAGAGAGAGAGAGAGAGAGAGAGAGAGAGAGAGAGAGAGAGAGAGAGAAGAAAAGAAAGAAAGAAAGAAAGTGCTCGCGGAGGATTGGGGCCCTCGTGCCTACGTACCCTCATAGTGCAATGAGGAAATCAGAGCGTCGTAGTTCATGGAACCAAGGGACATAGAGGAGGAAAGAAGAAGTTGGAAGGGTGAAAGTGTGTTCGCCAAGATCATCGCGATCTCGTGCCTACGTATCATACATTCGAATGAATGCAGAATCAGAGCTTCCGTAGTTCGTGGAACTAAGACGAAAAAGGAAAAGGAAAGTGGTGTCAAAACCAAGAGCAAGAGAGGTAGAGAAAGATCCGTTGGGGATAACAAAAGAATTGGTGTCAAACCCAATAAAGGAAGGCAAAAAGGAAAGACAAAAGTTGTATTGAATAACGTGCAAGAGTGGTGTCGAAACCAAGAGGTAAAAGAGCAAAAGGAATAGAAGGGACTCCACCGGGGAGGTGAGAGAATAAAGGATCATGCTAGGGACCAGAAGGTGGCGACCCTACTGGGGAACAAGCAAAAGGATGGTGTCAAAACCAAAAGAAAAGGGGTTCGATGTATTAACTGACTGGCAGTGGTTAACTGAAGAGAGAGAGTAGGACTATGTGGGGAAAAAGTTTTAACAGATAGACTGTGATCAACCAAACGAACGTGTGTTGAACCGAATGAAGGTTGTAACCCAAAGAACGGGTGTGGAACCAAACAAAGGTTGTGACCCACTGGGGATGTTGGTACTGACCGAACAAACGGTACTTGGCCAACGAAAAGGGTATTGGAACCAAAAGAAGGTTACTAACCCAAGAGTGCAAGTATTCGAACCAAGAAAAGGTTGCCAACTGCCGGGGATTCGGTTTTAACAGAAGGACTGTGGTTAACCGAGAAGGAAATGAGTGATTAACCAAGAAAAGGTGATTAACTCAAAAGGCTCAGTATTTAACAGACGGGCTGTGGTTAACTGAAAAAAATGGGTGATTAACCAAGAGAAGGTGATTAACCCGAAAGGCTCAGTATTTTAACAGGCAAACTGTGATTAACTGAGAAGACGCGCAAATTGGTGTTTTAACTGATAGGCAGTGGTTAACCAAACAAAGGGAGAAGAACCAAGAGAAGGTTGCGAACTCCGCAGGGAATACAGTTTTAACAGGAATACTGTGTTTAACCGAAGGAAAAGGAATGAGACTCTTATGGGGAATCGAGAAGCATTAATTGACCGCAAGAAGAGAACAGGGTATTGAAACAAAGAGAGTTTACTACCCAAAGGGGAAATGATCTTAACTAAGAAGAAGGGTGATTGATCAAAAGAGAGATTGAGAGAAACAAGAGTGAACAAGGATCGACCCGACCGGGGAATGAGAAACACTATAGCTTGAGGATATAGGTGACTATTCTCGGTGGAAGGATAAGACGCCCTTACCAAAGAAATAGCCAGAATGAGGGTAGGATAGACTCCATCCTCATTCCTTCTCTAGCGCTCAAAGTATAATGTGGAAACAACTCCAAGTTGTACAGTGCTCCCGCGTCACGCGAAACTCCAACTCAGCCGGGGACCAAGAGAAAGCAAGTTTTAAAGGGAGCCTAAAGAGAAACGCTAAGGGAGAGATCAATAATCGAAACGAAGTTTCGATTAATTAATCAAAGGGGAGGAAAATGCTAACAATTCTCCAAATAAACGACAAATCATTAAAGCACAAGGGTGTATTATTGATTATACAAGATTAATCTTATTCTATTGAGAACAAACTTAATGCAAAGCAAAGAGAGAAAGTGCAACACAGTGCCAAGTGATACACCAAAACATGTAGCATATGATCAAAGAAAATGCAAGGAAGCAAGTATTCACATAATGCCAAGAATATGAACAATTTGAATAATCAAAAGTGTGCAACAAAAGTTCATGAATAAGCTTCAAACAGAGGTTAAATGACACTTAAAACATCCATAAAATCAAGCATGACAATCAATGGAAGTTAAAAGGAAGAAAGCATGGCAAACACACTTGAAAATGCAAGAAAATGACCTTCTGGTTCAGTGTTAATCGACTAACACCTTTGCACTGGAAAGTGTTAATCGATTAACACTTGAAAATCAACAAAAAAAACACTGGTTAATCAATTTACACTTTTGCACTGCAAAGTGTTAATCGATTAACACTGGACAGGGGCAGAAAAATAGTTTTCAAAAGTGCTTTTGGCCAACTTAATGATTGTGCAATCACTCTAATGCTAGGGCAAACAATTATGCACGAAAAATCAAGTTTAAAAATAGCAAATGATCAACAGTATAATCAATTAAATCATCAAGATCATGGATCAAGCAATGGTATAATCAATTCACATGTAAAAACAATGAAACTACATCGCTAATGATATGAAAACGTTCAAAACAGAAAAATGAGTGAGATCTACCAACCTACAAGCGGGAGGTTTGGCTTGGTAATCGTTGCAAAGTGATCTTGATGAAGATAATCAAAGAAAACCAGAGGAAACTTCAACTATAGCCGAAACGTATCGAATCCGAGCAAATAGTGACGAAAACTCCAAAATGAGAATTATCACCGAAGAAACTTGAAATAATCACTTGAGATGAATCCAAAAGCTACTGAAGCTCCACAAAATCCAATAGAATGGAATGGTGATGATAGTTAATCTCAAGAAATAATCACTTTTGATGTAAAAGTGATTATCCTTTAATGTAGAAATTGAGCTTTGGTAAGGTTTTGGAAGAGAATTGAGATGAAGATGAAGATGTAGCAGAGAAAAACCAGAGAGAATGTGAGAGAATTGAGAGTGAAGAAAGTGTGAATTTGTGTGAATGATTGTGGAGGAGTTGCAAAATGGTGAAGCTTTGTTTATATAGACTTTTGGTTTGGAGTGTGAGAGGTTTGGATTTTGGTTTGGACTTAGCTTTGGGTGGTTTGGAACTAGGCTAGGAGTTAGTTAGGCTTGACTCACCGAGTCAAGCAGTTAACTCGGTTAGTTAGGATCAACTCGGTAACAATCTCAATGTGAGCTTCAACATCCAAAGGTCCACATACTTGGAAAACAAGGAACATGGTGCACTTATTTGAAAATGATGCATTGGAATAAATTTGAGTGAATTCTTGAATACTCCAGAATGTTCCACATGCTACTAGACCAATGTAGAAGTTCAAAATGTGGAGTGGTAAGTTGCTGTCATGAAAAGTAGCAAATTCTGCCTGTTTTGCACGTGTTAATCGATTAACGCATTTGCATTGGAAAGTGTTAATCGATTAACACTTAAAAAACAGCAAAATTGCACTGGTTAATCGATTAACACTTTTGCACTGCAAATGGTTAATCGATTAACCAGACCAAAATACCCCAAATTTGCCTGAAAAATGGTGTTGTGGCCACGGTTCCGATTTTTAACCTCTTGCTTTGAGGAATAGGCATAGAAACCATTATTTTATGCTTGTTTTGATGATGTGATGACCTTGTGAGGATATGATTAACCGGGCTTGGAAAACCTAAATATTCCTGCAACAAAAGCAAAGAGAAAAAAATGCAAATGCGTATGTCAGCAATACGAATGCACATGCTTATGCAAAAGGCAAAAGAGGGAGGTCAAATTTCAGGTTACGACAGCTGCCCCTATTTAATCCTCTTGGACCTGAATTTTTGAATTGCGCCAGTTTTTCGATGAATCAAGGTAAAAGGGGATTAAATAAAAGAGTAGCTCGAAAATTTGGCCGACGGCGACAAAAGAAGAGTTTTGAGAGTTTTTGAAGGTTGATAAGTGTGAAATTTGGCTGAATATCTGCAAGGGAGATGAATCAGGCCGGAAGAGAGGGAGTATGCTTGATGCATAAGCCATGTATGCATTCTACATGATGCTTGATATCATGCAATGCAAAGGTGCATGTTAAGGTGATATGCGAGAGTTAGGCAGAGATTGCAGCAAAACGATCTCGACATCCACGGTCGGGGAGAGAACACACAGATAAAGACAAAATCTGCTGGGGAAGGGCCCCAAAGGGTGCTAGTTCTACTGCGAACAATAAAAAAAATTGGTGAAGACTCCGCTGGGGAAGAAACCATCACCCACGATACTGCCAGGAATAAGAGTATCAGGCCAAACTCCTCATCACAACTTACTCTGTCTGGGGAATAAAATCAGAAAATTCCAATTTCTAAGTTGCCACGGACTCTATTGTAGGGAATTCACAAGGCTCGGAGGATCTTCTCTACTTGGGGAAGGCGAGGAACCAAGTCATATCGCTACTGAAGCGCGATAGTTTCGACATCATGGGGATGATGCACAACCCGTGCTGGGGAAAGAACAAACTTGCTCCTTCTCGGGGTACATCACGACAACTTTACTGGAGTCATTATAGATCTATTGGGGAAGTGGAAGGTAATCATCCTTTCCAGAGAACCATAAATGGCGATTGCTGGGGAAATGATGACCCTGTTGAGGAACCGCTGAGGAAACAACAACTTCTTCAAGTAACCAGCACATTGTCGACCGGGCGTTAGGCTTACCAATGGATATTACTGGTTATCCTGCAGGAATTACCAGTAAAATATGCAATGCATAATGCTTTCTCGATTGATTTAGCTTTTTATTGTTCTCAACGTTTTATAGTATTACGTGATCAAAAATAATCATTTATTTTGCAAATAAAATACTGGAATGAAAACAACTAAGATAACAAATGATGCATTTTATTGAATGTGAAAATTTTTTGTACATAAGATGTGTACAAGGATGCAAAAATCCTTGATGAGGAAATTTACAATAAAATTGAAAAACAAATGTAAATAGCAAAGGGAACTCATGCTTCGCATTGATTACAACATTGGCTACCATCCCCTGTAAGTCTAGGCTCCAACGCCTTGCACCAGTTGATGATGATTTGAATGCTCTGTTACCGTCTGAGGTCTAGCTATGCTGAAAAGAGGCTCAAGGATTCACAGTCAATGCCTTTATCCTTAACTTTTGCCTGGATATTTTTTGTATTTTTTTCGTCCACCGGGATACCCATTTTTGCCTAAGTCGCCCTTTCGGGTTTTCAACTTAGCGGGCTATTATTGTTTTTTTTTTCATTGTCCCTAACTTTTGCATGGACATTTCTTTTTTTTGTCCATCGGGACATCAATTTTTGCCTAGATTGCCCTTGCATATGTCAATCTAGCAGACTCTTATCCATTTTTTTTCAGACATAATATTTTTTGATTATATCGAAGTTCACGGGCATTCATCATGTGACTTTTTATGCTCTTTCTTATGCCTGAAAAGATCTTCCCCATCCATTGTGGTGAGGATCAGGGCTCCGCTTGAGAAGGCCTTCTTGACAACAAAAGGTCCTTCGTAGTTGGGAGTCCACTTGCCTCGTGGATCTGAGTGAATAGGTGAATATCTCTTGAGTACGAGCTCACCTTCACAGAATGTTCGAGGGAGAACTTTCTTGTGAAAAGCTCGCTTGAGGCATCTCTGATATAATTGACCATGACAAATAGTTGTAAGGCGCTTCTCTTCGATAAGATTCAGCTGGTCATATCTGGATTGGACCCATTTAGCTTCATCAAGACTTGCTTCCATGATGACTCTGAGCAGAGGAATTTCAACTTCAATGGGTAGAACAGCCTCTATACCATACACAAGCGAATACGGAGTTACCCCATTAGAAGTGCGGACTGAAGTTCTGTAACCATGCAGTGTAAAGGGAAGCATTTCATGCCAATCTTTGTAAGTCTTGACCATTTTCTGGACAATCCTCTTGATGTTTTTATTTGTTGCTTCAACTGCGCCATTCATCTTGGGTCAATATGGTGAAGAGTTGTGGTGCTCGATCTTATATTCTTGACAAAACTCCCTCATCATCTTGTTGTTCAGGTTGCTTGCATTATCCGTGATAATATTGCTAGGAATGCCATAGCGATAAATTATCTCTTTCTTGATAAATCTGGCAACCACTTGTCGTGTAACATTTACGTAAGAAGCAACTTCAACCCACTTGGTGAAGTAGTCGATAGCAACTAGAATGAATCGATGACCGTTGGAAGCCTTCGGTTCGATCATTCAAATCATATCTATACCCCACATAGAGAATGGCCAAGGTGAAGTCAAAACATTCAATGGAGTTGGAGGCACATGGATCTTGTCTCCGTAGATTTGGCACTTGTGACACCTTTTGGCAAAGTTGTAACAATCTACCTCCATTGTTGTCCAGTAATATCCAGCCCGAAGGATCTTTTTGGCCATAGCAGGACCTTTAGCATGTACACCCTCGCAGCCCTCATGTATGGACCTTATGATCGTGTTTGCTTCGTGTCTATCCACGCATCTGAGCAACACGGAATCATAATTCCTCTTGTACAGTACACCACCACTTAAGAAGAACTTGGCGCAAAGCTGCCTAAGAGCTTTCTTGTCAGTGATAGTAATATCCTTAGGATATTCCTGTTTTTCCAGATATCTCTTAATGTCGTAGAACCAAAGCTTGTCATCAGACTCATCCTCGATTGCTAAACAGTGTGCTGGCTCGTTCAAGTGATCAATGCGAATATGAGGAGCTTCATTCTTCTACTTGACCTTGAACATGGATGCTAGAGTGGCAAGAGCATCATCTAGTTGATTTTCCTTTCTGGGGATATGATGAAAAGAAATCTCATCAAAGTAAGGAATCAACTTCGCTATGTGTTGTTGGTACGGAACCAGCTTGGAATCCCGAGTCACAAAATTCCCTCTAACTTGACTGATGACCAAGGCAGAATCTCTATAGACCTCAAGAATCTTGATTCTCGTGTCAATAGTCGCTTCAATACCATAGATACATACTTCGTATTTAGCCATATTGTTGGTGCATGCAAAGCATAATCTGGCAGTGAAGGGAAGGTGAAAACCTGTTAGAGAGATGAAGATAGCACCAATTCCACGACCTCTAGAATTGGAAGCACCATCGAACACGAGCGTCCATCGCGTCCATGGTTCGGGTCCTATGTCAGGGTCTAGAGTCTCATAATCTCTGATGCACAGGACATCCTCATCGGGAAAGTCAAACTTCATTTGTTGATAACCCTCTACAGGTTGACGGGCAAGGTAGTCAGACAAGACGCTCCCTTTTATTGCTTTTTGGGTAACATGTTGGATATCATACTCAGTTAACAGCATCTGTCACCGAGCAATCCTTCCAGAGATAGCGGGCTTTTCAAATATGTACTTTATCGGATCCATTTTGGATATCAATAAAGTAGTATGGCAAATCATGTATTGTCTTAAGCGTCTAGCTGCCCAGACCAAAGCACAACAAGTTTTCTCCAAGAGTGAGTATCTGGTCTCACAATCAGTGAACTTCTTGCTCAGATAGTAAATTGCATGTTCTTTTCTACTAGTGTCGTCATGTTGACCCAATACACATCCCATTGACTCATCGAGAACGGTGAGATACATGATTAAAGGCCTACCAGGAACCAGCGGTACTAAGATCAGTGGTTCTTGCAAATATTGTTTTATTTTGTCAAATGCTTCTTGACAATCATTGTTCCATTCAACCAATTAATTTTTTCTTAGTAATTTGAACATTGGTTCACAGGTAGCCGTCAAGTGAGAAATGAATCTTGAAATGTAATTGAGTCTTCCCAGAAAGCCACAGACTTCTTTTTCTGTTTTGGGAGGCAGCATGTTCTGAATTGCCCGAACCTTATCAGGATCAACTTCAATGCCTTTCTGACTCACAATAAAACCCAACAGTTTACCAGATCGAACTCCGAAGGTGCACTTCGCAGGACTCGACCGTAATCTAAACTTTCGGAGTCTGTCAAACAGTTTCTTCAGATGAACTAGATGATCATCTTTAGTTTTGGACTTGGCAATCATATCATCCACGTAAACCTCAATCTCTTTATGAATCATATCATGAAAGAGGGTTGTCATGGCACGTTGGTATGTTGCCCCTGCATTTTTCAGACTGAATGGCATAACTTTGTAACAATATGTACCCCATGGCGCGATGAAAGTAGTCTTTTCCATATCAGCTGGGGACATCTTGATCTACTTATATCCCGAGAAGCCGTCCATGAAAGAAAAGACAGAGAATTGTGTTGTGTTATCCACCAAGACATCAATATGAGGCAAAGTAAAATCATCTTTCGGGCTAGCCTTGTTGAGATCTCGATAATCCACACACATTCTGACTTTACCGTCTTTCTTTGGAACTGGGACAATATTGGCAATCCATTCAGGATATTCGGAAGTGGCGAGGAACCCAGCATCAAACTGTTTCTTTACCTCTTCTCTGATTTTGAGTTCCATGTCGGGTCTAGTCTTCCTGAGTTTCTGCTTGACAGGAGGACATCCGGGCTTGAGTGGCAAGTGATGTTCAATGATGTTGGTATCCAACCCAGGCATATCTTGATAGGACCAGGCAAAGATATCAACATACTTTTTCAATAACTTGACCAAATCAGAGTGTACATGCATAGCAAGGGACGCGCCAACCTTGACTTCTCTTCTGACTTCATCAGTACCAAGATTGACAACTTCCACTGGCTCTTTGTGTGGCTGAATCTCTCTATGCTCGTGCTCAAGGGGCCTTGCTAGTTAAGCCGGTAGTTCATAATCTTCTTCACCATCTTGTTCGGCTTGGTTAATTGGAATCCCATAATTACAACGGATGTTTGCCATGTTGTTATCAATGCTTTTATTATTTCTGTATGTTTATGAATATATTTCGAATGAGCTATTTTAAAAAGTGAAAAGAAAAAAAACTTTTTCCATTTGTTTGTGAAAAAGTAAAATAAAGAAAGAAAATAGAGCATGATTTTGAATGCAAAAACTTTTATTTATTGATCACATAGTGTTGCGGTGAGAATCGGATATCAAGCTATTAATTAACTTGAATCACACATCTTTGAAGTTCACCACCGAGCTTTGATTTATCCAAAGGAAAGGGTAAAGAACGAAACCCTAATAAGAGAATCTAGGTTCGAGGGTTGGTTATACTAAGGGAAGGTATTAGCACCCTAAGTATCTGTAGTACTCTACAGGAACCTCTTGTTAGTATGTGTTATGTTAAAGTTTTCTTGCTAAAGGAGATGTGCTAAGGGAAAGACCTAGGGGTTTATATACACTAAGTTTTCTCGCCAAGACATCGCATCTCGTGCCTACGTATCTGACTAAAGAATCAGAGCAACCGTAGTTCACCTCACTACGGGGTAAAAGGGTGTAGAAAGAAATGGTGAAATCCAAGAAGGCACTGGATGTAAAGGAAAAAGATGGAAAAAGAAAAAGGTAGAAAAAGAAAAAGGTTGAATCCGAGAAGGCATCGGATGTAAAGGTAAAAAGGGTGGCAATCCCAGAAGGCATCGAATGTAAAGGTAAAAGGTGAAAAAAGAAAAAGGTAGCTCGCTAGGATCTCACAATCCTATGCCTACGTATTCTCAAGATGAACTTGAGAAATCAGAGCAATCGTAGTTCCCCTCAATAGGGGTAAAGAACTCTTGACTGTGGTCAAGGTTCCAAGGGAAAGCAAGGTGAAAAGCTTGAAAGCAAAGCTTATGAGGGTTGATTATTTAGAAGAAGAGATTAATGGCTATCTCTTAGGAAAGGATTGTGAAGGGTTAGACCGTCGTGAAGGAGAAGAGATTAATGGCTATCTCTCGTGAAGGTTAAAGAAAGGTTTAGAGATTAATGGCTATCTCTTGGGAAGGCTAGGTCAAAAGGGTAATGAGCTATCTATGACCTTGCGGTCAATAGAGAGACTTTCCTTTGGATTTGGGAACAAAAGGGAATGAAGGATGAAGGCTAAGAAGCTCAGATCACTTGGGGATAGAGCTTATAGTACACATGAACAATATGGGTGAACATGGACAAAGATGATATTCAAGCATGATATCAATACATAAATGATGAAGATGATAAATGATGCAAATATTGACCAAAAGTTCCTTCTGACAAATTTTAAAGGTAACTTCCACTGGGGGAAAATTAGTGCAAAAAGCGACCAAAAGCATTTTCAGACAGATTTTAAATGTAACTTCCACTGGTGGAAGATTAGTGCAAAAATCGACCAAAAGCATTTTCAGACAGATTTTAAAGGTAACTTCCACTGGTGGAAGATTAGTGGAAAAACCGACCAAAAGCATTTTCAGACAGATTCTAAAGGTAACTTCCACTTCCAACATGAATAAGTACCTCAAAAATATTTATTTCCTCTAATTTCTTTTTATGTTCAAAAAGTAGACACTTTAAAGAGTAATTTGCAAAAAGAATGGGTAAAAAAGGATAAAAATGATCAAGTTATGAATTATTGAATTTAAAGCATGAATTAAAAATATGTAAAATGAATAAGTGATAAAAAAAATTAGGAGAAAGGTCTCTCATGGGGTTTGAACCCGTGACCTTGTGTGTACAGCCCAAAAGCCTTGCCAAACGAGCCAATGCGCGCATCTTTACATGTATGGGGAACACCACAATATATTTGAAACAAAGACATTATGGAAAATTAAAATAAAAGGACGGGGGCGAGGGGGATTCGAACCCCCGTCCTCATGGTCAAAAGCACGTGTGTATGTGTATGCTTGCCACTGGGGTGGCTATTACATCCGGTTATAAAACTTACTCCATAAACATTTAAACCTTCGCGCGTGCTAAGAAACATGAAACCAAAATGAGCATGGTGGTAAAACTTCAGCAAGTGCGCAAAATCCATGAACAGGCCTGTAGCGAGCGATTTTGGACGCGGTTCTTAAGCGTTGGTCGCTCTCTGCGGTTGAGTTTACTACAGGTCGATTCATTTTTTATCCTATTAAAGCTGATGAAGGAAGGGAAATAGATGTCTCCAATTAACCCTGCTTTGCATACTGAGTTTAAACAGCGGTCTGTTAGGTTACGAATGCTATCAATGTGGGGGGGCCTTGTACTGGTTATTTGTATTTTCGCCAATACGGTTTTCTTTCTTTCTAGGACTTTCTAGCGAGGAACAAGGGTTAGGATGTTAGGACTGATGCTTTTTGATAGATACATGAGAGTATGGGATTTTGGGTTTTTGTTTAGTGTGCTCGCTAAGATTTTTCTTTCAATCTTATGCCTACGTATTCCCGTTTACCGAAACAGGGAAATCAGAGCGTTCGTAGTTCCTCCTATTCTATGGGAGGAAATGGCTGTTTTTGGTGTCTTGTTCAATGCCCAAGACGTGAAGCTAAAGGTGGTTTGTATCTTGTTCAAAGCCCAAGATGTGAAGCTAAAGGTGTTGACTTTAGAGAGAATTTGTCATCTCTAAAGGGGGTCTGTATGTCACAACTGTTGGGTGAATGACTGTAATGGAGGATTACTTTAACCGGGATACGCGGATCCTAGCAATGCCATAATTTCCTTTATAGGGGATTTTAACCTGAAGGAGAAGACTTTAACTCAGTTTAGAGCAATGTTATCTTTCCTTAGGAATTTCTCATGCTAAAAGAGGGGCAGTGGCATGGATGTAAATAATCCAGAGGCTTGCCGCTTACAGCGATTAGATGAAAGGGAAGGAGTTGTTGATGTTTGTGTACTATGAACGAGGCACATCTTTGATGCTAAAAGGTTAATTGGGTTTAACCAGTGGTTTTCTTATACAAAGCCTAAGAGGAGGCTAATATGTGTCTCGTACAAAGCCCGAGAGAGAGGCTAAAAGGTCTTGACTCGACGATGAAGTTTTTTGGTATCTCGTATAAAGCCCGAGATGAAGGCTGTCTGACTCAACAAGAGAGTTTTTGTATCTCGTACGAAGCCCGAGATGGAGGCTGTTGTTTGTTTGGCTCAATAAGAACCTTTTTGTATCTCGTATAAAGCCCGAGATGGAGGCGAAAGGGTGATTGACTCAACGAGAGAGTCTCTTATGTGTCTCGTACAAAGCCCGAGAGAGAGGCTAAACGTTGTTTGACTCCGCTGGGGAGAATCATTGTACAAAGCCTAAGAGAGGGGCTAACTTCACTGAAGAAGGATCATTATACAAAGCCTAAGAGGAGGCTATGGTTACTGTTTCAGTTAAGTGACAGGTCCAGTATACTGATTTTAAAAGAGAAAATCAGTTCTTATATGAGCAACACTATACTCAAGGATTTGATTCAAGGATCCGGGTTATTCCTGTTCTTCAAGGAAGCGGGAAATCCAAAGGGTATTGAGACTGTCCGAGTCTACGGGTTTCCTTCCTATTTAACGAAGGGGTCACTTGAGAATGTCTTTGAGACTCAAGGAGATTAGACTGTCCAAGTCTGGAGTTTTATCTTTTGTACTATGCTTTGAGAAACAGTAGTAGACTCTTGGAAAGGATTGCTCTATGAAGCTGACTAAGTTCTGTTCCTATACCTTTAGGAGGCCGTCGGGACAATTTGTACGAAGCCAAAGAGGAGGCTGGAAACTTTTAAGAAGCCGACGGGTCCTTGTACGAAGCCCAAGGGAAGGCTATCATTCCCGGAGGAAGAGATCATTATACGAAGCCTAAGAGGAGGTTGTGAATACTTCTAAAAAGCCGTAGGGTCCTTGTACTAAGCCCAAAAGGAGGCGGGGTTGCTTTTAGGAAGCCTGTGGGTCCTTGTACGATGCCCAAGAGGAGGCCGATTGCTTTTAAGAAGCCGATGGGTCTCCAAACCCCGAGAAATTCAAGGCAAGCTATTCACAAGGAATAGATCAAGTCAGGAAAGTTCGAGAATTTGGAAGAAACTCAAGAGATGCCATTCACGGAGAAAAGATCATCCCTGGGGAGTAGAGTTTCTTGACAAGTGCTTTTAAGAAGCCCGTGGGTCCCCAAACCCCGAGAAATTCAAGACAATGCTATTCACCGAGAATAGATCAAAGTCAGGAAAGTTCGAGAATTTGGAAGAAACTCAAGAGATGCAATTCACGGAGAAGAGATCATCTCTGGGGAATAGAGTTTCTTTGACAACTTCTAAAGGTGACCGTCTATGAAAGGGTTCACAGGGAATGTTGCCTTTCATATCTCCATATTGTTTAACCCCAAGAGGAGGGAAGACTGTGTCTGGTAATCCTATGGGGATCTAGTTTAGACTATTTAAGAGTGATCAACGAGCTTAATGCTAGACGTAGTTGTCGGGGAAACTCTAAATATCTATACTATTATTACACAGTTGATATGAGTTTATGAAAGAAGACTTACAATGAAACAGCCCCACAATACACTTATATGTATATGAAAGCGGTAAATGAAAGCAATAACCACTTACTCGGTTGTAGAGCTTCCATGCTGTTTGGTTAGTTGCTCAACAAAGAAAGATTAAAAACAACAGTATATTCAAAATCAAAGGAGAAAGTGCTTTGAAATAAAAAGATTTGGGGCTTACAGCTCAAGGAGAGGCCCAGGGTTTTATCAGTGAACGCACTGTTTGAATTCGTACGAGGGACTTATACAAGTGACTGAGGCCCAAAATGTTTTCTGTACAAGGGGGTTGGGTCTTACACTCTAATAGAGGCCTAAAAAAGTTTTAGAAATGGGTCTTACTACTCGAGGGTAGGCCCAGTTGATTTGATTTTGAATTAGCGATCGCGCCGAGGTTTTCTTTTAACGCAGAGGGGCTTATACAATAAGTGAGGCCCAAAATATTTTGGTTAAAAGGGGATTGGGTCTTACACTCTATTAGAGGCCCAAGTGTATTTTTAGAAAAGAAATGGGTCTTACTACTCGAGGGTAGGCCCAATTGATTTTGAAAAAGGCGACGATCGTGCCGTTTGTTTTTGACGGTATCGGGACTTATATAATACACTGAGGACTAAAGAGTTTGGTAAAAAAAAAGGATTGGGTCTGACATCCTATTAGAGGCCCATGAAGTGTTTGACAATGATTTGTTTGAGTGAAAATCAAAGAAACCCTAATTTTATTCTTTAAAAGTAAATATTTAAAGAAAATCAATGAAAAATACCAAATAGGTTTGAATAAACCACTTGTGATTTTTGTTTAAGGTTTGAAAAATGAGGTATAAGTCACAAGAGATATTAAAACTCATTTGGTCTTGATTTTTCAAGATGAATATTCATTTTAAAATGCTTAAAAACAAATAAAAATGAATTTATTCACAAAAATACTAATTATATTAAATAAATAATATAAACTCAATTTTTTTGTGGAATAAAATATTTCAACATTTTTGTGACTTTTTGCAAAAAGAACCAATCAAAAATAATTAAAATTGAAAGAGTTATTAATTTCCCAAATAATTAACAAAACATGAAAATAGTTGGAAAAATAGCAAAAATGTGAAAAATCACAAAATGGCATGGGTGGGGTTTGAACCCACGACCTCAAGCATACAAGGCGCACGCTTTACCACTGGGGTGGTGATACATCCATTGTTTGAAATGAAACAATAAATATATAAGGTATGACTTGGTTTTAGGCATGTTTTGGCAAGTTTTGGCTCAAAAACGTGAAGGTCATAACATTCTCAATTCTTAATGGTTTGAGACAAAATTTATATGTATCTGGGCCAGAATTTCACAAGGAATCCAATGGTGGTGGTGGTTTTTTCAGATCACACTCCCTCCTCAAAACCTGATAGTGGTTTTGAAAATGGCCTTTGATTGCATTTTCTATGCTACACTTTGATACAGGCATGAATTACATGATCAATTGGCACAAACACAACACATATGACATGTATAATAGATGCATACTCAGTGGACTTCAAATGCACACATGTTTTGGTGAGTGCAAGTTGAGAGGCTTACCCTTCTTTGGGATTTTGGAGTTTTCTCTACAATCTACCAACCCTCTTGCTCCAGATGTGATTTTATGCCTTGAACCACCTCAAATGATCCCTTGGATGCTTTTAGGATGGTTGGAATTGACTGGTACCTGCAAAAACACAAACAGTCCCTTTCTTGCAAAAGGGGTCAAAAGTGACCAAAATAACAACTCTCTCAAATGGTGTTCCAGATGGGGGGAACCATTTGGGACAGTTCAAGGATGATATTTGGAGTGTGTTTGAGGTTTTATCTGGTTTGGAAAGTGACTGATTCAAGACATGGCTTGAAAAATGCAAAAAAAGCCTATTTTGAGGTTTTGAGAGGTGACTTTGTGATTTTGTGATTACAGGTCACTTGTGATAGTTTGCACAGCTTACATATGATATATATGAGGTGTGTGTGTGATTAGTTTGAGTGGAATTGCTCTCTAACTCAAAAACTCAAAGTTACTTGCTTTGGAAACTCAAATTTGAGGTGAAAGAAGATATTTTGAGGAAAGCATCTGTTTGATGGCTTTGGTGTACTCAAACTGATCACAATTGAGCTCTATTTATAGTAGAGCAAGTTTGTTTTGGGATCCACAGTGAATGGCAACTGCAGCAGGTGTTTGGCCAATGTTGTCCAATGGAAATCCAAGTCTCCTCTAGCCATTGACTAGAGGTTAGGGCACAGGGCTGTGGTTCCCTTGGTCTTGGATAAGTCTTGACTAATTTCAGATGAGAATGGCTCAGTCCATGCCACCTTGATGCTTTCATTGAATGCTCCAATCCAAATTTGAAGTCTTGTCCCTATTCTGGCCATTCTAGGTTCAACATGCTTTTTCTTGTTCCAAGGACTTTGGAGGCTTGGCTCAGTGATTGTCCCCTTTAGATTCAATCCTCAGATGTGTCCAAGTGGATAGGAGCATTTGGATTTGGCTGATTTTGGCAAATCGACCAAAAATGAAAATTATGCCTTGCCTTGACAGATTTCAACAAGGCAACTTCCCAATGTCATAACTCATAGCCCAAATGGAATTTGGTAATGTTCTTGGCCATTTTGGAAAGCCCTTACATGATACAACAACTGTTTGAACATATTTGGTTTTGATCTCTTTTGAATCCAAGTGAAAAATCCCCTTACATTTGGCAAAAAGTGAAGACAGATTTGGACTTAGTGAAAATTTCACTTAAGTGTTGGAAAAAGCGACATTTTCATTTTTCAGCCATTTTGATCACTCCATAACTCAAAATCCTTAATGAATTGGAATGACTTGTAGTTGAAGTTTTTGTAGAGGGTAATGAGGGCTACAAATCCATCTTTGGATGAGAAAAAATGGCTTTGTGGTTTAGGAGTTATGATCCTCCAAAGTTGGTACCCTATTCACTTTATTTTTAACTTAGAAAATTTTCTAAGTTTTTATGGTTACCCCTTTTACAAGTTATCCAACTTTTCTTGATTTTTCTTGATGAATGATGATTCAAATCATACATTAACATCATTTTAGGGTTAAAAATCCATTTTGGTGAAAAATCTCAAAAAGTCAAAGTTGACTTTTGTGCACAGTTGACTTTTTATCAGATGAATTCCAAACTGTGCAATTCTTCAGGAAATCATGTCCTTAACCTAAATCAAACTTGATGGACATGTTCCAAGGGTGTCATAGGGTATATTGAGGTATGTCCTAGGGTTTGGGAGCTTGTCCTGGTCAAAAGTCAAAGTTACAGTTGACTTTTCCGGCGAAACCCTAATTGTGGTGCAGATGAAATTGAGGCTTGTTGCTCAAACTTCTTAGATTAATCCATTGTTCCAAATGGACCAAAATAGTTCATTAGAGACCCTCAAACCCTCTCTTGAGGTCTTGGCTCATGATTTGCCCCAAAAGTCAACTTAGGGGTGAATTAGGTCAAGAAACCGTAATTCCTGATTTTTGAAGAATGCATCCCCTGAGGCAAAATTGACTTAATGATTGGGCCCATGAGGTCCCATGGAGTATATTAGGTTATGTTTTCGATCTTTGGCTTGTGTCCAGATGGAAAATTTCCATCTGGAGGCCCTGGTCGACCAAAACCCTAATTTGGTGATACTGTCGATCTTGAGGCTTGATCCACCTAGAAGGGAGCAGCTTTGTGCTTAATCCTTGAAGTGGGAGTCATTTTTGATCCTTTGTGTATGTTTGAGAGGTTAGACAAGTTGAAGATCATGTCATTCCTTGATTGATCCTTTGTCCAAGCACTCAGAGAGGGCTCGAAACCCTAATTTTGATAGTAGTGGATGCTCACCCATCTTTGGGGAGACTGATGAAGTATGATGGTTCATCCATATTGTGATTATGATTTGCACAATGATGGGAAATCTTAGTGGTCAAAATTTGGGGTATGACAGATGTCCCTATTTAATCTTCTTGGACCCGAAGGTGTGAATGACGAAGGTATTCGGGCATTTGGGGTGCAAGAGGATTAAATATTGGAATACCCAAAATTTTGATGGTGGTTATGAATGGTAGCTTACGCATTCACCTTCTTTAGCTAAGCAATGATGCTTAGAAAAGGTAAACTTCCCCTCGATCCTGGTCTTTAGCCAAGGAACTGGTCTCAGTTTTCTTTTGTCAACTTCCCCTCGATCCTGGTTTCCTACCGAGGAACTGGTCTTAGTTTCTGAAACAAACTTCCCCTCGTTCTTGGTTTCCTACCAAGGAACTGGTCTCAGTTTTTGATATAAACTTCCCCTCGTTCTTGGTTTCCTACCAAGGAACTGGTCTTAGTTTCTTTTGTCAATAAACTTTATTGACAAGGGACGCTATTCGTAGCGGTTTTCCTCAAACTTCTCGCCGAATTTTCCTAGGGAGATGCTATTTGAGTGGAAAACATTTTGATGTCAGACTCGCTGGGGAACCCAGTCGTCTGAGTTGTAGAGTTACACAAACTTCTCTGTTGGAGACGCCATTTGTTTCTACTGGGGAAAACGAGTCTCTTGAGAGACTGTTTCTGCTTGGGATCTTACATCATACTTTTCTCGGGATCTTCCCGAAGAAATGCCATATGATGGGGTCCAATTTTGAGGTGCTGATGACCTTTTCATCAGCAATCTTTCGGAGAAAGGCAGCTTAGGAAGCTTTCTCTGGGGATTTTCCTTAATCCGGGAAAGCAAGGATATCATCTTCAATGGCGAAGAGTGACATTTGTAGAAAGCTTCTCTGGCTTTTCAGAGGTTCAAGTTATCAAAGTGGTCGAGGACCTAACTTCAATCCAGAAGTGAACTGGAGGAGCGAGATCGTTCAGACAGAGTATTTCCTGACGAGGAAAGAACTGGGAACTCGATTGAGAGGACTCCTATCACTAAGGGACAAGACCGGCTAGAGTGATAGTGATGCGATATGAAATGTGAATCCAAATCAATAATGCATGATGTATGTATGTTTATGCTGACAAAACTGACGCGACATACAAACTGACGGGTGAACACGACCGGATACTCGGCCATCGCTGGGCGGGTAAGTACCCTTGGCTCCAAATAGCAATTCCACCTTGCTTAGGAGAGAAAGTCCTTGTTGGGAGCTACCGTTGGTCGGGCTTAGGAGGTAAGAACTCTGCCGTGGTATGTCAGATGAAACAAGGTCTCTGACACAGTTGATCCTTCATTCAGGCGTACTGGCGTAGAAGGAGCACTTTGATTCTGCACTTTGAAGTTCGCTTACTTCTGGAGAAGCGGTTGATGTTTAACAGTCAAATGAAATTGCCATCTTTATTTTAAAAGCAGAAAAAGTTTTACAAGTAAATTCATTTTTGTTTTATTTCAAGAATCGTTAATCATGTTAACAACGTCGTTCTGTAAAGCTAAAACAAATAAGAATTAAAAACAAAAGCACAAGGGCTCAAATTTTATTGATAAGATGGAGATCAGCCAAACGCGTGATTCCAAAGAGTATATACAAAGTTTAAAAATGGTAATTTACAGGGAAAAAGGGCTACGTTGAAACATAACGACCACTATCCTTCTACCAACTTTGAATTCGGGGCATCCTGAGCTTCTGTCGAAGATGACCTTGACTGGAGTTTTCCTCTGATGGATGATGTAACTGTTGCTGAGGGACTTGCCTCTGTTGAACATAGTTACTTGCCATTATCCCTAATTTTTGCCTGGATTGTACTATGATGTTTCCAATCCACCGGGATGATTTTTTTCCATGTCTCTAATTTTTGCCTAGACCGCCCTTTCGGGTTTTCAATCCACCAAGACGTTTTTTTCTTTTTTTTTTTAGGCGAAGTATTTCTTGACTACATCAACATTCGTGGGGTAGGCAAATTCCTCTCCATCCATGGTTGCAAGTCTCAAGGTGCCGCCTGAGAAAGCTTTTGTGACCACATAGGGGCCGTCATAATTCGGAGTCCATTTGCCTCGCGAATCAGTGAGAAATGATTGTATCTTCTTGAGCACGAGGTCTCCTTTCCTGAAGAGTCGGGGTCGGACCTTTTTGTCGAACGCCTTCTTTATCTCTGTTGATACAGCTGACCATGGCATAGTGCCGTGATTCGCTTCTCTTCGATCAGATTCAGTTCGTCGTGTCGACTTTGACACCATTCAGCTTCGGTGAGCTTAGCTTCCATCATTACTCGGATTGACGGGATATCTACTTTTATGGGGAGCACTGCTTCCATGCCATACACTAGAGAGAAAGGGGTAGCCCCTGTTGAAGTGCAGACAGATGTGCGATAACCGTGAAGAGCAAAGGGTAGCATCTCATGCCAGTCTTTGTAGGTTACAACCATCTTTTGAACGATCTTCTTGATGTTCTTATTGGCCACTTCTACCGCTCCGTTCATATTAGGTCGGTAGGGAGATGAGTTATGGTGTTCGATCTTGAACTCTGCACACAACTTTTTCATCATCTTATTGTTCAAGTTAGATCCATTATCAGTAATGATCTCGCTTGGAACACCATAACAGCAGATGATATTATTTTTGATAAATCGGACCACCACTTGTCGGGTTACATTAGCGTATGACGCTGCTTCGACCCACTTGGTGAAATAGTCAATGGCTACCAGGATGAACCGATGCCCGTTTGAAGCCTTAGGTTCGATCAAGCCAATCATGTCGATTCCCCATATGGAAAAAGGCCATGGGGAAGAAAGAACTTTGAGATGCGTTGGCGGTACATGAATTTTGTCGGAGTATATCTGACACTTGTGACACCTCCTCATGTACTTGTAGCAGTCGGATTCCATTGTCAACCAATAGTACCCTGCTCTTAGGATTTTTCTCGCCATTGCGTGTCCGTTGGCATGAGTGCCAAAGGATCCTTCATGAATTTCTTTCATCAGCATGTCTGCTTCTGGTCTGTCTACGTATCGGAGCAAGACCATGTCAAAATTTCTCTTATAGAGTATGTCACCGCTCAGGAAGAAGTTTCCAGCCAATCTTCTGAGGGTCTTTCTGTCTTTTCTGAGTGCCCCAGATGGGTACTCTTGTTTCTGAAGGAAGCATTTGATATCATAATACCAAGGTTTGTCGTCTATGACTGCTTCAATCGTGAAGATGTAAGCGGGCCATTCAAGGCGCATTATGTCGATCTTAGGTAGGTCGTTCCATTAACCTACACTAATCATGGAAGAGAGAGTGGCTAATGCATCAGCCATGTGATTTTCCTCACGAGGGATGTGATGAAACTCGACTCTGTCGAAGAAGGGTAGCAACCTTCTTGCGTAGTCTTTGTAAGGAATCAATCCTGATTGGTATATGTTCCAATCTCCTTTTATCTGATTGATAACCAAGGCGGAGTCGCCGTATACGTCCAAGTTTTTTATCCTTAAATCACTTGCTTCCTCGAGACCCATGATACAAGCTTCGTATTCGGCCTCGTTGTTCGTACACTTGAACGTAAGTCTGGCGGTGAAAGGAATGTGAGTACCCTGAGGGGTAACAATGATTGCCCCAATTCCGTTTCCATAATGATTAACTGCTCCGTCAAAAATAAGTCCCCATTGGGAACCTGGTTCTGGCCCTTCACTGGGTAGCGGTTCATCGCAGTCCTTCATTTTTAGATACATGACATCTTCGTCCGGGAAGTCAAACCCGACTGATTCTTGATCGTCAATCGGTTGATGAGCCAAATGATCGGCTAAAATACTTCCCTTAACGGCTTTCTGAGCGTGATACTCTATGTCATATTCTGATAACAGCATCTGCCAACGGACAATCCTTCCCGTAAGAGCAGGTTTTTCGAAAACGTACTTGATTGGATCCATTTCTGAGATTAACCAAGTAGTATGATGAATCATGTATTGGCGAAGACGTTTGGCTGCCCAAGCCAAAGCACAACAAGTTTTCTCGAGCATCGCGTACCAAGCTTCGCAGTCGGTGAATTTCTTGCTTAGATAGTAAATGGAAGACTCTTTCCTTTTAGTTTCGTCTTGTTGGCCAAGTACACATCCCATTGAGTCCTCTAGAACTGTGAGGTAAATGATCAGTGGTCTTCCTTCCACTGGAGGTGATAGAATCAGCGGATTCAACAGGTATTCCTTAATACTGTTGAAGGCGGTTTGGCAATCTTCTGTCCAAACGCAGTCCTGGTTCTTTTTCAGTAATTTGAAAATCGGGGCGCGCGTCGCGGTCATAAGGAATATGAATCTGGAGATGTAGTTCAAACGTCCCAGGAATCCTCTGACTTGTTTTTCAGTTTTTGGAGAAGGCATTTCTTGAATGGCCTTGACCTTGTTAGGATCAACTTCAATTCCTTTCTGGCTGACGATGAACCCTAGTAGTTTCCCCGAACGAACACTGAAGGTGCACTTGTTGGGATTCAAGCGGAGCTTGAACTTTCTTAAACGTTCGAACAATTTTGACAGATGTTCAACGTGCTCACTCTCTATTTTAGATTTGTCAATCATATCATCGACATATACCTCGATTTCCTTGTGTATCATGTCATGAAAGAGAGTAGTCATGGCCCTTTGATAGGTTGTCCCGGCGTTCTACAAACCGGACGGCATTACCTTGTAACAAAAGGTACCCCATGGGGTAATGAACGAAGTTTTCTCCATGTCTTTCAGCGCCATTTTGATCTGGTTATAGCCCGAGAATCCATCCATGAAGGAGAATACTTTGAACTTTGCTGTGCTGTCTACCAGCATGTCAATGTGTGGTAAAGGAAAGTCGTCCTTTGGACTTGCCTTGTTCAGATCTCTGTAATCGACACACATTCTGACCTTTCCGTCCTTTTTCAGAACGGGTACGATATTTGCTAACCATTGAGGATATTCTGATGTGGCGAGGAAACCCGCGTTAATCTGTTTCTGTACCTCCTCTTTGATTTTGATGGCCATGTCCGGGTGAGTGAATCTCAACCTTTGTTTTACTGGCGGACATTCCTATCTTAACGGTAAATGATGTTCCACGATGCTGGTATCCAACCCTGGCATATCCTGATAGGACCAAGCGAATACATCGGGGAATTATTTGAGAAGCTTTATCAAACTCTCTCTGGCAGTTGGACTGAGCAGTGCTCCAATCCTGATTTCTTTTCTCTCTTGCTCTGAACCCAAGTTTACCGTTTCCAACGGCTCTTTGTGAGGTTCAATGGACCTTTCCTCTTGTCTGAGTAATCGGGAGATCTCTTATGGAATTTTGTCGTCATTTTCTTCTTCAGCTTCGAATACCGGGAACTCAAAGTTGGGAGAAGGCATCGGATCGTATGTTTCAACGGGGTGTAAAACAAGCAATCTGCATGACGTGATGATTCGTGTTTAGAAGAGATAGAAAAATGCAAGTGTGTGCAGTGTTTTATTTTTATTACTGCTTGTTTTTATTATGGAATTGTTTTTTAGGATTACCATTTTCTGAAAAAGCAAAAAGAGAAAACAGCAATTAATGCGGAAATTACATAACGATATTATTTTATTTATGAACAAGTCGACTCTTGAAACTACAGTCCTATAAAACAAAACTCTGTCGCTTCGGGCAAAGCGAAGAGGGAAATTTACAGAAAGCGAGCCCTATCAAAACATCTGTTTCACCTGGGCAGGGTGAAAGGTTAAAAGACGACAATTACTTTGACTGGTGAACGCCTTCGGAACCTCGACGGCAATCCATTGGCGGCGAACTCCTTGGTGAATCACAAAGTTTGGTACCTTCCTTGATTTGTCTTCAGAAATAACGCTGATTTCTGGTGGAGCAGGATCATTGGAATATGTCTCCCAGGCAGAATTGTCGTAGGAGAATTCCTCAGTTGTATTTTGCATAGCATTTGTGCTCTCAGTTGTATCTCCCCATCCAGTAGGCTGGATATCTTCGAGCCTGATACGAAAGCTTTCGGGAGCGGTGTACTTGACCATATAGTCGTATTTTCCACTAGGTTGTCCCAAGGTATCCCAAACTTCTTTGGAACTGGAGGGGTCATCCCTCTCGATGACGTTGACCTCGAGAAAAGCATAATTGATGAATTCAAGTCCTACAAATGTTGCGAATTCATCTTCATGTTGAGTAGTTTCTGAATAACCTGAGTGTTGATCCCATGACATGGTGGGGACACAGGTATTCTGTTCAATGACGGTCAGCTAATTTTCATTGTTCGGCTGACTCTCTTGCCCCAAGTTTCCTGGGTAAGGTTTCCACATTGGCAGGCCATCCATCGGGCCATAGTAGTCGTGGTCAAAGTTGTATTTCATTGGAGTGTCTTCCTCTAATGAATTTGGCGGAGCACGGTATCCTTCCGGATCACAACCTCCATAGATCATTTCGACGCCTGATCTGGGTATAAATCTCGGACTTTGTGCGGGATAGAAAAATGGTATAGGCACCTCTTCCTAAGACATATAACCGTCCTTGTTAAGATAGGACATTAATTCTTCATTTGTGTCAGAGGGATCTTCCTCATTGATAGCATGAACTGTCTGAGACACTGGGTGAAGAAAACCTCCACTGTGGAAGAAGTTTTGCAGGGGATGAAGACTTCCATCGTCGGCAGCTGTCTGGGTACAGGTTGCAGAAAAACCAAGACCCTTCTTTGTTATATTGTCAATAGGAATGACAAGCTGTCCCCATTCGGTTGTATCGGTACTCTTGACTGCTTTGATAGCATTGTTGTATGAAGAAATGGAAGTTCCTTCTTTGAAATGATTGTCCTTGCTTACCGACAGTGCTTGGAACTGCGTTCCAATAACCTCCTCGGGTTCTACACCAGTAGATGATGACAAGTTACTCACAAGCAAGGCCTGTTCTCCACAAACTGTGACAAGTTGATCGTCCTTGACGAACTTTAGCTTTTGGTGGAGGGTTGACGTAACCGCTCCAGCCTGATGTATCCAAGGTCTTCCTAATAAACAACTGTACGTTGCCCAGATGTCCATGACCTGGAAAGTGACTTGAAAAGTATGAGGACCGATAGTTATGGGAAGATCAACTTCGCTGATAACCGTGTTTCTGGATCCGTCGAATGCTTTGACGACGACCTCGCTGATTCTCATCGAAGGGCCTTTGAATGATAATTGCATCAAAGTAGACTTCGGCATAACATTCAGGGCTGACCCTGTGTCTACCAGTACGCTGGCTAAAGCATTATCCTGGCAGTTAACTGTGATATTGAGCACCATGTTATGACGGTGACCCTTTTCGGGTAATTCCTCATCACTAAATCCCAAATTGTTGCAGGAAGTGATGTTAGAGACAATGTTATCGAACTGTCTGATTGTTACATCCTGTTCCACAAAGGCTTGCTCCAAGACTTTCTGTAGAGCCTCCCTATGCGCTTCTGAACTGAGTAACAGTGATAATACAGAGATCTTTGAAGGAGTTTGTAACAGTTGATCAACAATGTTGTATTCACTCCTTTGGATGAGCTTCAGCATCTCATCGTTGTTTTTTGAAAGGTCGGGATTACTGGATAGACTGACTGGTGGATCGGGAGCTTCTGTCTGAAGTTCCTTTTCTTTGTTAAGTTCCCCAACCCCTCGGTTGAATATTCTACCACTCTGTGTTACTCGACTGATGTCTGTAATATTCACGACGGAGGGTAATGGAATTTCCTTTCCATTTTCAATTGTTGTTGCACCGTATTTGTAATGGATAGCCTTAGTTGATTCATACGGTAATGGTCCCAGCAGATAGATGACTATGGGAACCTTTTGATTTTTCTGACCATCATAAGTAATCTTGATCCGTTCCCGGTTAGGAACTTTAGATTAGTCAAGTAGAGGGATGATGGCAAAAACATCCCTGGTCCTATGATGACCAGAGATTGTGACAACATCCTCAACTTGATCGGCAAGGTAGTTCGGCGTCCAGTTGATGGGTCCAGAACCTGGATATGGACGAATCTCTCCACGATCCACCTGACCCTGAAGAGCTGATCGCACAAGGGAGCACCCTTGATTACTTTCCGAACAGACGCTACAACGGTCGTAATTGTGTGGTGGCACCTGGCCACGCCCACTTTGAATACAATTTAACCTCACTAGGTTAGCTTCCACTGAGCTGACATCCTGACTCTGACGCCAAGTAGGATTCCTGTTACTGATACTAATTTGCTGAGTATCTTCATCCATGTAGATTGGCATCCACCAATGATTTAACAAGTGCTGAAGTGCCTCCTGGACAAGGGTACAACCTTGATTGTTTTCGCAACTCGCTTTACAGCTGTGATAGTCATGTGATATTAAGAATCTGAGTCGGACCTGTTCAGCATGTAACTCTACCAGGTTGGTATTCATCACGCGAATATCAAAGATCTGAACCATGTTGATTTGATAGGAATTCTTATCATGGTAGTCTTGGATCCATCCAAGATCCATCTGACACTGGAGGGCTTCTTGTATGAAAGAGCATCCCTGTTTGTTTACCGAGCAAGTCAGACAGGAACTGTAATCGTGCCGCGGCAGATTATGATACTGGCTTTGCCTTGAGTGCATTGCCACCAGATTGACATTCATCGCACGGATATCGTGGTTTTGAATGACGTTGGAATTCATGTAGACCATGTTAACTCCACGAACTCGGTGCTCTTGGATCCATCCGAGATCCATTTGTTCCTGTAGAGCTGCTTGCACCACAGAACATCCCTGGTTGTCTTTATAGCAGATATCACACTGATGATAGTTATGAGGTGGCACATGGCCATATCTACTCTGTCTACAATGCATCTTGACCAGATTGGTCTTTAACAAGAGTACATCGTGAATTTGATAGACATTGTTAGTCTCTTTCTCAATCAGATTGACTGCAGCTTTCTCATGTTGAGGCATCAGGTTCGTAAGAACATTAGGATTCGTATCTTTGAAAGATAAGAGCCCGCTCCTAACAAGCTTTTGCACGTCGGATTTGAAACTAAGACAATTCTCAATGTTATGCCCTGATCCTCCTTGATGGTAAGGGCAAGTTTGATCCACCTTAAACCAAAAAGGCTGATTTTCCGGTATTGTAAGAGGGGACTTAGTCTGAATGTGCCCCTTGGCTAGCAGTAATGGAAACAGCTCTGCATACGTCACGGGTATAGGATCAAACCCTAGCGGCCGTGTTGTACGGTTGTTGTTGTATTGAGGACGAGCCTGCTGAAGAGGCTGTTGTGTCCTTTGCTGATCAGGTTGGTTCTGCGCAACCTAAGGTTGATACGTAGGAATAGGCGCAGGGTTGGTAGCGGGAGTCACAGCTGCTACCGGTTGATAACGTCACCTTTGCTTTCCGAGAGAGATATTCCCAATATCTTGCTCTTTTTTCTTAGGGAGAGCACTACCATATTTTTTGGTACCGCTTGTCGATCCAGTGTCTTTTACCAAACATCCTTCTCGGACGGCTTCCTCAAGATGTACACCCATGCCCACCATCTCGGTGAAGTCACTGGGTGCACTGGCAACCATTCGGTCATAGTAAAATGAGCTTAAGGTTTTTAAGAAGATCTTTGTCATCTCTTTTTCCTCAAGAGGCGGACAAATTTGAGCGGCAATTTCACGCCACCTTTGAGCATACTCCTTAAAGGTTTCCTTTTCCTTTTGCGACATTGATCTGAGTTGATCTCTGTCGGGTGCCATATCCAAATTGTATTTGTATTGTTGGACGAAGGCAATACCAAGATCTCTGAATGTATTGATCGTAGTACGGTTTAAACCCATGTACCATTTGAGTGCAGCACCGGTTAAACTATCCTGGAAGTAGTGAATCAGTAGGTCCTGATTCTCAGTCTAAGCTGACATCCGCCGAGCGTACATCACCAGATGGCTTTGAGGGCAAGAGTTACCCTTGTATTTTTCAAAGTCGGGCACTTGAAACTTGTGCGGAACTTTCACATTGGGGACCAAGCAGAGGTCTGCGGCGTCCTTTCCAAATAGATCCTGACCGTGAATGGCTTGCAGCTCCTTCTGTATTTCCAAGAACTGTTCCTGGAATTCATCCATTCTATCGAACATAGTTTCCTTTATACCAGAAGGTATTGATGGAATCTGCCCTTCCGGGACAGTGTGCACCACAGGGGGTGGTACTGTGACTACGGTAGTGAATCTTGGCCTTTTCCGTAGTTTGTAACCTTCAGGAGTTTTCAGTATGCCCCTGGCATCTTCGCTTTCCTGAAGTTTGTAACCTTCAGACCCAGCGGCTTCTGTTGTGATTCCCTGATCTTCAGTGATCGGCGGAACATATCCTTCCGGGACATAGTTAACAGGCATGCCCCAAGGACGATCTTTTGGAATTTGATACCTAGGATCATACTTCTCCATGATGGGCGTTGAGGTGATCTCTGAGACCACAGTTCTTTGTAGCTGAGCTTCTGCCATGGCTTGCATGTCGTTACGAAGCTTTCTCATATCCTCTCTCAGAGCGTCGATCTCTTCTTTCAACTCTCTATTTTCTTCCTCAAGATCATCCATCCTTTTCTGACGATTGGCCCGAGTATTATACGAATGAGACAGTTTGACTCTAGAATCGAGACACAAACGTGAGATTTGTAGGGAAGAAGAATGTGGTACGTGAGAATGATGAATGCAATGATTATATTAATTGTTTTTCTTGGTTTAATCAAAATAAACTTCGACAATTAGATTGCAAATATCAAACGGTGGGGAAACCCCTTTTTATTGAAATTCAAAGGATTACAGAAATGGAAATACAGTATATTACAAGGTGCAGAAACAGAAACCTAAGCTAATGGGTCCCGAGTCCTCTCTGAAGAGAAATCGGGTGTTGATTCTGGTATTTTCCTCTTCTTTGACCGGGGCTCTTGGGCCGTTGTCGGGTTGTCATTCCTTTGCCAGGTGAAAGGAGTGAGCAAATTCCTTTGGTCATCTTGATTCTCTACAGCATGTTGCTCTAAAATCTCAATTAGAGCATCTTTTTCTTTCAGTAATTGCTGTATTTTGATGCACTCTATGTCGAGGGTGCGATACTTGTTCTTTCAAGACCTTCTCTCCCGTTGAACTTTGTTGAGAGTAACCTGAAGCTTTTTTGTTTTCGTCATGAAGTACATGACAGATTCCTTTGACGGAAGAATTCCGTAACGAGGATAAGGCATTTTTAGCTTGAGAGCTCTAGTTTGTACCCAATGGAGATAAGGCTCCACCGAGACACAGTCCGATTTTCCTAGAGACTCTCGTCCTTTCTTATGAACCTGTTTCCAAGCATGCACTATTTCCATCTTTAGTGCTCTGTCGTTTTCTCCTTCCTTGAAGAAAAGACCTTCCAGATGAACACCCCGTGGGATGTGTCTCATCGGGTATCCAAATTGACGGCGAACCAACACCAGATGATAGTTGATTCCTCCTTTAGTTCCTATGAGGGGTACGTTGGGGAAGTTTCCACAACGATCAATGATTATGATTCCATCATAGATCCTATTGCACCAATCTATATCAGAGTTGGTAAAAGACATGATCTTCTGCGACCAACGTAAGGCACTCTTGCAATCCCAAAAAGCAGCAGACTTTGGCAAGTGAGAGATAAACCATTTATAAAGCAGAGGTACACAACATGTGATATCCCCTCCACTGTACAAATTTCCTAAGTGTACAGAATGATACGCATCTGCGAGCAAAGTCGGCACAGGGTTTCCAATGAGAAAAACCTTAATGGAGTTGATATCGACGAAGTTATTGATGTTGGGAAACAAAAATAACCCGTAGGTGAGCAAGACAAAGATGCTTTCAAAAGCAGTCACGTTTCCTATACTGGCAAAATATAGGGCCTTCTTTGTCAAGAACTGGGCTGGCAAACCTTGGATGCCACCCTTAGCGGTCATGTGAGTCCTGACCTCAGACTCATCCAAATGAATTGCTCTTGCAATGATCTGATTCTTTAGAATTTCTTCCAGTCCAGAAAATGGAGCTCGATCTGTAATGTGTAGATCGATCAGATGAGAATACTCCTCCAACGTTGGTGCAAGCTGGTAATCCGAGAATGTGAAACAGTGATAAACTGGATCGTAAAACTGAATGAGCGCATCCATGATTCCCTCAATCACATGGACTCTTAACAGTGGCAGCAAACCTCCGTATTTGGCTCTGAAAGCCTCTTGGTTTGTGATCATCCTCGCCAAACCTCTTAAATCCTCTAGCTTTGGAACCTTGAAGGTGTACGTATGAGTTCTCCTTCTACCGAAATCCATTAGTGCAATCCTTTTATCGGATATTTGCAATCACGGTCTTAGTTTAATTTGAAAAACAGAGAGACTAGAAGAGAAGTTTTTTGAATGTTTTAATGTTTTTTAAATGAATGCATGAATGCAGCACACAAAAACATAGAAAAAACATGGGGTCAAAGGGTCGTTGTCATGAAGTCAAGGCTCTACCCATCCCCAAAGGTTTATACTAAGGTGAGTTTTGTACTTGTACTCATTATCATCAGCTCCTCCCAGGAAAGCAAAACAACAAGCGGATCGCCAGCGAGTTGTAGAGCAATCTTAGAGTAAGTGCCATTCACCGAGAATAGATCACCAGCCTCAAATGAGGGTAGTATCGCGTAACAACTATTTCTGATAGTTTCCGCACTACGAAAGGGTTTGGCTCCTCAGCTTCTCAGACTTAACAATCGGCCCATTGTCTAGGTGAGAGAATGGGTTGCATTGGTCAGCCTCCACTGAGGTTGATGGTCGACCCCGTCGCCATCACTTATCTTAAGTGTATACTCAATCTTTCCACATACGGCATCACCCACATTCCCATTAGCAGAAAAATTAACACGTATAGCAATTAGGAAAAGCATTATATATATTTGTCCTAAACATCCTAGACCTTTAAAGCTATGAATCCTAAGTTCCTGACAGAAATGGGTTCCCCGGCGGAAGCCCCAATCTGTGGTAAGAGATGAAAAGGAGAAAGAAAAACAGAGATAGGCCCCACGGTGGGCGCCATTTTTCAGTAGCGAGCGATTTTGGACGCGGTTCTTAAGCGCTGGTCGCCCTCTGCGGTTGAGTTTACTACAGGTCGATTCATTTTTTATCCTATTGAAGCTAATGAAGGAAGGGAAATAGATGTCTCCAATTAACCCTGCTTTGCATACTGAGTTTAAACAGCGGTCTGTTAGGTTACGAATGCTATCAATGTGGGGGGACGTTGTACTGGTTATTTGTATTTTCGCCAATACGATTTTCTTTCTTTCTAGGACTTTCTAGCGGGGAACAAGGGTTAGGATGTTAGGACTGATGCTTTTTGATAGATACATGAGAGTATGGGATTTTGGGTTTTTGTTTAGTGTGCTCGCTAAGATTTTTCTTTCAATCTTATGCCTACGTATTCCCGTTTACCGAAACAGGGAAATCAGAGCGTTCGTAGTTCCTCCTATTCTATGGGAGGAAATGGGTGTTTTTGGTGTCTTGTTCAAAGCCCAAGACGTGAAGCTAAAGGTGGTTTGTATCTTGTTCAAAACCCAAGATGTGAAGCTAAAGGTGTTGACTTTAGAGAGAATTTGTCATCTCTAAAGGGGGTCTGTATGTCACAACTGTTGGGTGACTGACTGTAAAGGAGGATTACTTTAACCGGGATACGCGGATCCTAGCAATGCCATAATTTCCTTTATAGGGGATTTTAACCTGAAGGAGAAGACTTTAACTCAGTTTAGAGCAATGTTATCTTTCCTTAGGAATTTCTCATGCAAAAATAGGGACAGTGGCATGGATGTAAATAATCCAGAGGCTTGCCGCTTACAGCGATTAGATGAAGGGGAAGGAGTTGTTGATGTTTGTGTACTATGAACGAGGCACAACTTTGATGCTAAAAGGTTAATTGGGTTTAACCAGTGGTTTTCTTATACAAAGCCTAAGAGGAGGCTGATATGTGTCTCGTACAAAGCCCGAGAGAGAGGCTAAAAGGTCTTGACTCGACAATGGAGTTTTTTGGTATCTCGTATAAAGCCCGAGATGAAGGTTATCTGACTCAACAAGAGAGTTTTTGTATCTCGTGTGAAGCCCGAGATGGAGGCTGTTGTTTATTTGGCTCAATAAGAACCTTTTTGTATCTCGTATAAAGCCCGAGATGGAGGCGAAAGGGTGATTGACTCAACGAGGGAGTCTCTTATGTGTCTCGTACAAAGCCCGAGAGAGAGGCTAAACATTGTTTGACTCCGCTGGGGAGAATCATTGTACAAAGCCCAAGAGAGAGGCTAACTTCACTAAAGAAGGATCATTATACAAAGCCTAAGAGGAGGCTATGGTTACTGTTTCAGTTAAGTGACAGGTCCAGTATACTGATTTTAAAAGAGAAAATCAGTTCTTATATGAGCAACACCGTACTCAAGGATTTAATTAAAGGATTCGGGTTATTCCTGTTCTTCAAGGAAGTGGGAAATCCAAAGGGTATTGAGACTGTCCGAGTCTACGGGTTTCCTTCCTATTTAACGAAGGGGTCACTTGAGAATGTCTTTGAGACTCAAGGAGATTAGACTGTCCAAGTCTGGAGTTTTATCTTTTGTACTATGCTTTGAGAAACGGTAGTAGACTCTTGGAAAGGACTGCTCTATGAAGCTGACTAAGTTCTGTTCCTATACCTTTAGGAGGTCGTCGGGACAATTTGTACGAAGCCCAAGAGGAGGCTGGAAACTTTTAACAAGCCGACGGGTCCTTGTACGAAGCCCAAGGGAAGGCTATCATTCCCGAAGGAAGAGATCATTATACGAAGCCTAAGAGGAGGCTATGAATACTTCTAAGAAGCCGTAGGGTCCTTGTACTAAGCCCAAGAGGAGGCGGGGTTGCTTTTAGGAAGCCTGTGGGTCCTTGTACGATGCCCAAGAGGAGGCCGATTGCTTTTAAGAAGCCGATGGGTCTCCAAACCCTGAGAAATTCAAGGCAAGCTATTCACAAGGAATAGATCAAGTCTGGTAAGTTCGAGAATTTGGAAGAAACTCAAGAGATGCCATTCACGGAGAAAAATTCATCCCTGGGGAGTAGAGTTTCTTGACAAGTGCTTTTAAGAAGCCTGTGGGTCTCCAAACCCCGAGAAATTCAAGGCAATGTTATTCACTGAGAATAGATCAAAGTCAGGAAAGTTTGAGAATTTGGAAGAAACTCAAGAGATGTAATTCACAGAGAAGAGATCATCTCTGGGGAATAGAGTTTCTTTGACAACTTCTAAAGGTGACAGTCTATGAAAGGGTTCATAGGGAATGCTGCCTTTCATATCTCCATATTGTTTAACCCCAAGAGGAGGGAAGACTGTGTCTGGTAATCCTATGGGGATCTAGTTTAGACTATTTAAGAGTGATCAACGGGCTTAATGCTAGACGTAGTTGCCGGGGAAACTCTAAATATCTATACTATTATTACACAGTTGATATGAGTTTATGAAAGAAGACTTACAGTGAAACAGTCCCACAATACAGTTATATATATATGAAAGCGGTAAATGAAAGCAATAACCACTTACTCGGTTGTAGAGCTTCCATGCTGTTTGGTTAGTTGCTCAACAAAGAAAGATTGAAAACAACAGTATATTCAAAATCAAAGGAGAAAGTGCTTTGAAATAAAAAGATTTGGGGCTTACAGCTCAAGGAGAGTCCCAGGGTTTTATCAGTGAACGCACTGTTTGAATTCGTACAGAGGGACTTATACAAGTGACTGAGGCCCAAAATGTTTTCTGTACAAGGGGGTTGGGTCTTACACTCTAATAGAGGCCCAAAAAAGTTTTAGAAATGGGTCTTACTACTCGAGGGTAGGCCCAGTTGATTTGATTTTGAATTGGCGATCGCGCCGAGGTTTTCTTTTAACGCAGAGGGGCTTATACAATAAGTGAGGCCCAAAATATTTTGGTTAAAAGGGGATTGGGTCTTACACTCTATTAGAGGCCCAAGTGTATTTTAAGAAAAGAAATGGGTCTTACTACTCGAGGGTAGGCCCAATTGATTTTGAAAAAGGCGACGATTGCGCCGTTTGTTTTTTACGGTATCGGGACTTATACAATACACTGAGGCGCAAAGAGTTTGGTAAAAAAAAGGATTGGGTCTTACACTCTATTAGAGGCCCATGAAGTGTTTGACAATGATATGTTTGAGTGAAAATCAAAGAAACCCTAATTTTATTCTTTAAAAGTAAATATTTAAAGAAAATCAATGAAAAATACCAAATAGGTTTGAATAAATCACTTGTGATTTTTGTTTAAGGTTTGAAAAATGAGGTATAAATCACAAGAGATATTAAAACTCATTTGGTCTTGATTTTTCAAGATGAATATTCATTTTAAAATGCTTAAAAACAAATAAAAATGAATTTATTCACAAAAATACTAATTATATTAAATAAATAATATAAACTCAATTTTTTTGTGGAATAAAATATTTCAACATTTTTGTGATTTTTTGCAAAAAGAACCAATCAAAAATAATTAAAATTGAAAGAGTTATTAATTTCCCAAATAATTAACAAAACATGAAAATAGTTGGAAAAATAGCAAAAATGTGAAAAATCACAAAATGGCATGGGTGGGGTTTGAACCCACGACCTCAAGCATACAAGGCGCGCGCTTTACCACTGGGGTGGTGATACATCCATTGTTTGAAATGAAACAATAAATATACAAGGTATGACTTGGTTTTAGGCATGGTTTGGCAAGTTTTGGCTCAAAAACGTGAAGGTCATAACTTTCTCAATTCTTAATGGTTTGAGACAAAATTTATATGTATCTGGGCCAGAATTTCACAAGGAATCCAATGGTGGTGGTGGTTTTTTTAGATCGCACTCCCTCCTCAAAACCAGATAGTGGTTTTGAAAATGGTCTATGATTGCATTTTCTATTCTACACTTTGATACAAGCATGAATTACATGATCAATTGGCACAAACACAACACATATGACATTTATAATAGATGCATACTTAGTGGACTTCAAATGCACACATGTTTTGGTGAGTGCAAGTTGAGAGGCTTACCCTTCTTTGGGATTTTGGAGTTTTCTCTTCAATCTACCAACCCTCTTGCTCCAGATGTGATTTTATGCCTTGAACCACCTCAAATGATCCCTTGGATGCTTTTAGGATGGTTGGAATTGACTGGTACCTGCAAAAACACAAACAGTCCCTTTCTTGCAAAAGGGGTCAAAAGTGACCAAAATAGCAACTCTCTCAAATGGTGTTCCAGATGGGGGGAACCATTTGGGACAGTTCAAGGATGATATTTGGAGTGTGTTTAAGGTTTTATCTGGTTTGGAAAGTGACTGAATCAAGACATGGCTTGAAAAATGCAAAAAAAGCCTATTTTGAGGTTTTGAGAGGTGACTTTGTGATTTTGTGATTACAGGTCACTTGTGATAGTTTGCACAGCTTACATATGATATATATGAGGTGTGTGTGTGATTAGTTTGAGTGGAATTGCTCTCTAAGTCAAAAACTCAAAGTTACTTGCTTTGGAAGGCAAATTTGAGGTGAAAGAAGATATTTTGAGGAAAGCATCTGTTTGATGGCTTTGGTGTACTCAAACTGATCACAATTGAGCTCTATTTATAGTAGAGCAAGTTTGTTTTGGGATCCACAGTGAATGGCAACTGCAGCAGGTGTTTGGCCAATGTTGTCCAATGGAAATCCAAGTCTCCACTAGCCATTGACTAGAGGTTAGGGCACAGGGCTGTGGTTCCCTTGGTCTTGGATAAGTCTTGACTGATTTCAGATGAGAATGGCTCAGTCCATGCCACCTTGATGCTTCCATTGAATGCTCCAATCCAAATTTGAAGTCTTGTCCCTATTTTGGCCATTGTAGGTTCAACATGCTTTTTTTTGTTCCAAGGACTTTGAAGGCTTGGCTCAGTGATTGTCCCCTTTAGATTCAATCCTTAGATGTGTCCAAGTGGATAGGAGCATTTGGATTTGGCTGATTTTGGCAAATCGACCAAAAATGCAAATTCTGTCTTGCCTTGACAGATTTCAACAAGGCAACTTCCCAATGTCATAACTCATAGCCCAAATGGAATTTGGTAATGTTCTTGGCCATTTTGGAAAGCCCTTACATGATACAACAATTGTTTGAACATATTTGGTTTTGATCTCTTTTGAATCCAAGTGAAAAATCCCCCTACATTTGGCAAAAAGTGAAGACAGATTTGGACTTTGTGAAAATTTCACCAAGTGTTGGAAAAAGTGACATTTTCATTTTTCAGCCATTTTGATCACTCCATAACTCAAAATCCTTAATGAATTGGAATGACTTGTAGTTGAAGTTTTTGTAGAGGGTAATGAGGGCTACAAATCCATCCTTGGATGAGAAAAAATGGCTTTGTGGTTTAGGAGTTATGATCCTCCAAAGTTGGTACCCTAGTCACTTTATTTTTAACTTAGAAAATTTTCTAAGTTTTTATGGTTACCCCTTTTACAAGTTATCCAACTTTTCTTGATTTTTCTTGATGAATGATGATTCAAATCATACATTAACATCATTTTAGGGTTAAAAATCCATTTTTGTGAAAAATCTCAAAAAGTCAAAGTTGACTTTTGTGCACAGTTGACTTTTTATCAGATGAATTCCAAACTGTGCAATTCTTCAGGAAATCATGTCCTTGACCTATATCAAACTTGATGGACATGTTCCAAGGGTGTCATAGGGTATATTGAGGTATGTCCTAGGGTTTGGGAGCTTGTCCTGGTCAAAAGTCAAAGTTACAGTTGACTTTTCCCGCGAAACCCTAATTGTGGTGTAGATGAAATTGAGGTTTGTTGCTCAAACTTCTTAAGATTAATCCATTGTTCCAAATGGACCAACATAGTTCATTAGAGACCCTCAAACCCTCTCTTGAGGTCTTGGCTCATGATTTACCCCAAAAGTCAACTTAGGGGTGAATTAGGTCAAGAAACCCTAATTCCTGATTTTTGATGAATGCATCCCCTGACGCAAAATTGACTTAATGATTGGGCCCATGAGGTCCCATGGAGTATATTAGGTTATATTTTGGATCTTTGGCTTGTGTCCAGATGAAAAATTTCCATCTGGAGGCCCTGGTCGACCAAAACCCTAATTTGGTGACACTGTCGATCTTTAGGCTTGATCCACCTAGAAGGGAGCAGCTTTGTGCTTAATCCTTGAAGTGGAAGTCCTTTTTGATCCTTTGTGTATGTTTGAGAGGTTAGACAAGTTGAAGATCATGTCATTCCTTGATTGATCCTTTGTCTAAGCACTCAGAGAGGGCTCGAAACCCTAATTTTGATAGTAGTGGATGCTCACCCATCTTTGGGGAGACTGATGAAGTATGATGGTTCATCCATATTGTGATGATGATTTGCACAATGATGGGAAATATTAGTGGTCAAAATTTGGGGTATGACAAGGCCTTCATCATTCTCTTCCACACTCATTACAACAAAACTCAAACAAAGAGTGTGAATCAAAGTGAAAGAGGATTGGCAACGAAGAGTCAGAACATATAGTTAGTCAAAATTCAATTAGTGTTCATCTGACTAAATCTAATTTGATAACAACAGTTGGATAAATCCAGGCTTCAAACCTCAAAATGAAAACATTACATGCTTAGAATGAAAACATTACATGCTTAACCACCAAAACAAAGGCATGGAAAACATCCTTGGCATGCTTTCATGAGCAGGTAAAAACACTTCATATCATGGTTCCAAAATGAAAACTCGAATTCTAGTTATCAATCCCAACAATGTAAAGAAACAGCAGTATCCATTCCTATGTCAAAATCCACAACTAGCTAGACAATTAGATACATAGCAGAAAAAGAACTTAAGTCAAGCACCTGAACAGGCAATGAGACAGCACCACAACAAGTGCACTCGGTAAAGACATTCTTTCACCACCAAATACATACTCAAACCAGGAATTTAGACAAAACATGAGTAGCTTAAATATGCACACTTTGTCATGAGAAAGCAAACATTGTTTAGACATGCAAATTTCAGTATGAACACATCTGAGTTGTGGAAAAACACTCAAACACATGTGGCCAGCCAATGCAAAACAGTTAAAAACAAAGACAACAAAAGCAGCATCATACTTAACATAAATCCAAGCCAAATCTTCCAGGCCATCTGAACCAAAACTAGCATGACATAGACACATCAGGAACATCCTAAAACATGCACATTTTGACATAAACCCTCTTGAATCATGGCAGTGTAGGTACAGAACAAAATCAAAATAACAGTTAAGCCTATGGCTCAAAGCATATAAAGTAAAAACATTACATTTAACTGGTTAGCATAATTCCAGACCAACCCTTCATATGGCAATACAGTTCAAAGTAAACTTAAACAAACATAGTGTGTAGGGATCAAAAACATGGGAAGCAAGCCAATATCATTGCATTCATCCTATTAGCCTAAACCAACTTTCCAGGCTGCTTAGCACAATTTCACAAATGAAACTAGAAGTTGTCAATATGCCAAAGAGTAAGTAACTTGAACAAACCTGAAGACCTGTATGTTATATTTAAAGCAAAGCCTATTCTCATGATCAAAAGGCATCATCACTTAATGTTTATTGCAAAAGATTTGGAAAAGGTGGAACTAACAGACACTCATGGTATTGTAAGGACATAGCATCAGGGGCTAATAGTGCTAAAAAGGGATCTCATAAGCTTAACAACAAAACTGCAACACACCATTCACAACTGATAGTTTCACCATCAGCAACAAAACTATAGCATTCCCATGGCAGAACATAGACAACAACAAAACTGGCACTAGTGGTTTAAAGAAAAATAGATACAAAGATCAAGTATTCTAAATTGACATACTCAACAGTTCAATATGTATACTTCAAAAATAATAACAAAGTAATGCATACTCCTAACAACCTCATGGCCATGGATCATACAAACTAAAATAACTGTGTTCTGAACCTCTGAACACAAAGATGGACATGGTATTGACATGGGCACATGGTCAAGGATATAGAGTAAAGGGTGAGACAAAGCAATTTATCATGTCAACATATATTCAAGTAAGTTCTCAACATTTGGAGACAAATATCATGTTGTCAAAACTGCCAGCATAAGCAACAAAGTAACATCATATTATCAAATGTTCAAACAACTTTTCACACGAGTGTTAACATCTCATTCATGGTTATGCAGCTAAAACACAAAAACAAAAACAAGGTAGCATTTCATGATAGAGGATGAAAAGGAAAGAAGAATACCTAGTGAAGCAATGCACTCTTAAAGTCCCAATAGAACAAGACTTTCTTTTCCTTGCAGCAGTTGTGATCCAACCTTCTCACAACCTCCTCACTTGCCAAGGTAGACTCAGAGGTCTTTAGAGTTCTTAAGTGAATTGTTGGTGTCTGAAATGAATGGAAACAACCTCTATTTATAGGGAAGAGCTAAGAACTCAAGGTATGGGCAACATTGCACAATGTGCCAACATTGCCCTTTTTCCATCGTGTGAGTTGTATTTGCTGAGCCAAGAATCTTCCAAAATCTCTGAATACTGATGCATAAGCTGGTGTGATGGGATTGGTGAGAGGCTCCATGAATAAACAAATGTTTCTCTTAAAAAGTTTCTCTTTCCTCCTCCCACTTGCACAACTATGGCAAAAACCCATATTTAAATGATAACAAAGTTGAATTTTTGTGGCGAGGCTTGGATTAGGGTTAAACTCAACATTAGAACTCAGAAATAAGTGGTTTTGGTGATTAGAGAATGGTTTGAGCAAATACATAAAAGTTGGTTTCTTGAGTTTTAAGAAATGAAACACCTATCTTTGAGGCTTCGAAACTCCCAGCTCACTCAATGGATTGAGGAATTCTAGTACTTTTTGAAAAGCCCTCAATGCCCTCTACAACTTTCATGTTCAAGGATTTTTGATTTGAGGCTTGAAACTGTATGAAAAATTAGGTTAAAGTTGTGTGCAAATTAAGGGAAAAAGGCTGGAATTTCACTAAGTCCCCAAGGGTGACTTATCTTCCATGCTTTGTAACTCAAAAACCATGCACTTTTTGAAAAAGGGTCCTCTAATATGTTTTGAATATCATGGAAAGAGATTCCATTTGAGCTTTGAGTCACTCAATTTGGGTGTGTGGTTAGAAAGTTATGACTGTTTCAATTTTGGCCCAAGTAGTGAAATTTCCTCCTTTGAAAAGTTTCATGAACCAAACCTTGCTTCCCTTGCAAGAAACTTATTAAAACTTGATCTCAAATACTTTAAATCATCAATGAGACATGTCATGAGGGATTGAGAACTTGGATGCTTCATCTTGGATCAAAATCTCAAGGATTAGGGTTTCAGTCAAAACCCTAATTTCAACTGTGAATGCACTGGGATGAATTCTGATGATCTTGCTTCTTTAATCATATCTAAGGCTCAATGATGGTCTCCAGGGATGTCTTCTATCATGTGGAGTCATGTCCCAGGGTTTGAGAACAACTCTTGGTTAAAATCAAAGGCCGTGATTGTCTTGTCTTAGCAAAACCCTAATTGGAGGCAGGGTGAACTTGTGGCTCAAGTTACTTATGATGAAAGTCAGATGGTCTTGATTTCTTGTTGGATTAGACCTCATGAATGTAAGTGAGCTCACATGGTTGCATTTGGAGCTTCAGTTGACCTTCTTGAACAGATGACTTCTTTGATTCATGCGGAGCTTGGCTTAGAAGACTTTGCCTTTCTCTTTGTATAAGCCATGGCTTTCACAAAAGAAACAAACTTGCAAAATAACATGGTTAGTTAACAATGTATAGATGATTGAATCTATATGTCAAGTGCAAAATGTTATGACATCTAAAGGGGGTAAAATTTGGGGTACAACACATAGTATCGCAAAAGTGAGAGGCCCTTTACAAGCTATCCACTCGCCTCGGGCGAGGACGAGGGAATGAGAAAGCAAAATGCATTACATGTTATATGGAAAAACCACAGGAATCACAGTAGATTCTAGTTGTTAAGATTGAAACCCGGCGGGCACTTGCGCACAAAGCTTGGAATATGATTGCTAGGACCAGCATCATCAATGGCCGCCACGATGTCACCCATTTGAAACCCCGCGCTATTGAATTTGATGGAATTGCACTGCTTCTGACCATGTGAACTAGATTGTCGACCAGGACGATAACCCAATCCAAAACAATTATGCTTCTCAACCACACCAATCACATGCCCCAGCCTGGCAAGGCACCTTTCTCGATGGTCTCTTTAGCACTCCTGGCGGATATCAACATCATTTGCGGTGATCTACCTTGACTAATTGAAGCAGAGCTGACATCCTCGAATTCGAGACACTGCAACGGTACCTCAGCTATGCCCTCTTTGGTCTCGACGTATCAGAAATACGATAACTCGCTTAAAATCAGATCCTCTTCACCATAGACGATGACCAGCTGATCGTCAAATATGAATTTTAACTTCTGATGTAAAGTGGATGTAACTGCCCCTGCGACGTGGATCCACGGGCGACCCAATAGGCAACTGTACGTCGGATTGATATTCATCACTTGGAAGGTAATGGTGAACAAATACGGTCTAACTTTGATGGGTAAATCCATTTCTCCAATGACTTGCCTTCGCGAACCGTCGAAGCTCTGACAACTAAGGCGCTCGGCCTCATCTCGCTCCCTTCCACCAGTAATTGGCTCAATATTCCCTTAGGCATCACATTAAGGGAAGAACCGGTGTCCACCAGAACTCGAGATAAGAGGATGTCTGTATAGGTTACAGATATGTGCAGTGCTTTGTTGTGGGCCGCTCCTTTAGGAGGTAACTCTGATTCATTAAAACCCAAATATCTGCTTGCTGTTATATTGGCCACCACGTCATCGAACTCAACAACGGATATATCATGCATAACATGGGCAGTGTTCAAGACTTTTAACAAAGTTGATCGGTGCGCGGGCGAACTCATAAGTAAAGACAAGATTGAGATCCTCGAGGGAGTCTGCCTCGGCTGATCCACAAACTTAAAGTCACTTTTCTTAATCAATTTAAGGAACTCTTGATCGTCAAGTGTCTCTTTGCTCTTTGAAACATCCTCAGACGGGATAGTCGGAACTGGAACTGTAGCAGGTGCCCCTTGTTAAATAGCAGGGGTTGCAGACGCAGGTGTCTCCTTGGGAGGAATAACAGTTGGAACTTGAATAAGCTTTGTAGTGATCTTCGGAGCGAACACTCATCCATTGCGAGTCATACCTCCAACGGCTGTAAAATTTACAATCTCAAATTCCGCAAACCTTATCTCTTGAACTCCGAAAAACACAGTAGACCCATACCTCCAAGGTACCTCTTTAGAACTCTGATACGGAAATGGCTTTGGCGGACAAACAACGATGGGTTGCACCTTCTTCTGCCTAGGAGTTTCAACGAGAACCTTCCTATAGACAATGGTGAATGGCTCTATAGCAGCAACTTCCTCAACAGGCTTAGACCTGGCAAATTGAACTTCACCACGGTTCATCAAAATCTGGACACAACCCTTCAGCCTTCGACACTGGTTGGGATTATCGTCGAAAATTTTACATTTACCATGCAGCCCCTTCAACAACCCATGTCCATTCAATATCTTGAAAACCACAGTCATCGGGGTCTTTACCTCGTCGACATCCATGATTAATTCAGCCCTTGAGTTATCTTTAATCATGTTCACTACAGGTCCACCGTGATTTGGCAATGGATTATTCTGAATGTTAGGTCCTTCCTCAGCAAAAGTCAGAATCTTCTTATCAATGAGTTCCTGAACTTTGGTTTTGAAAAAAAAATAGTCCTCTGTCACATGTCCTATGTATCCAGCGTGATAAGCACAAGATGCATTTGGATTATGTTTCGGGCCAAATGGAGGAATTGCAGGTGCGATCTGTTTGGGAACAATTGCCCCTTGGTGAACTAAGTAAGGAAAAAATTCAGTGTATGATACCGAAATTCTGTTGAAAATTCGGACGCTTGCGATTTCCTTGATTGTTGTTGTTCTGACAGTTTTGATTCTGCTGATTTTTGTTGTTCTGTTGAGTATGTTGCTGATTATGAGCATTCTGAACTAGTTATTGCGGATGATACTGATATGGAGGTTATTGATATTGTGCAGCAGCAATGTACGGATATGGATAATATGGCATAACTTTCACTCCCGAAATATTTGTATCCAACAGTACAAACGTGAGAGTGGCACAGAAGACACAGAGTCGCTAGCAATGTGTATTTATCCCGAGAGAGGGAAAGGAAACACTGCATAAACCTGAAGAGAAAAGGGGAAAGACATGGTCATCGCAACCATATCCTGGGTTCGGGAGTCGGTTATGCGAGGGGAAGGTGTTAGCACCCCACACATCCATTGTACTCGATGGGATCCACGCTTGTTGTCTAAACGGAGGGTGAGCTGTCCTACTATCTATGGCTGAACAAAAGAAAACGAGGATGGGGGTGACTAAGACGGACTCGGTAGGACATATTCGATGCCCTAGGCCTACGTACTCCCTCAGTGCAATGGGAAAGTCAGAGTCAACGTAGTTCGGATGGGAACTGTGGGGGAAGGTTGCTCGCCAAGACAATCGCTGTCTTGTGCCTACATATCCTCAATCGGACGAGAGAGAGGAATCAGAGCTAATGTAGTTTGTGGGTACGACCACGGATGGGTAATTGTTTTTTACATGAGTGACGAGCTCTTTTCTAAAAAAGAAGTTGAAACCCAACAATCTCGAAGGATAAAAAGATTTGAATTGGTTTGGTGTTTTTTAGACAGAAGTGTTTTTAAGTTAGTTCATAACTTGCATTGACCAAAGTCTAGGGCACAGGGACGAATACTTAACGAATCGTCCCAAGACAGGACGCCCGCTAAGCACTCTAGAAAGATGAGAGGAAGCCCCTCATTTCTCATTCCGCACGCTTAAGGCTCGTGCGCAATACACTTTATCTTGATTAAGTGTTTTCAAGAAGTTTTGAGATGAGAAGAGAGAAGACACAAAGGAAACTCTAAAGGGGAACTAAGAGTCCTAATGTTATCATGCATGGATGACCTATGGTTAGTGAGGTTTAGGATAGATGACTACCTAAAGCCTAATGCTAATGCTACTCTAAGCTTAATCAAAAATTAAGTTGGACTAGGTAGCTCTAAAGGGAGAGAATCCAAGACTTAAACAAGTCTTGAGATCCATGGGAGGAAGAGAGTGAAAGAGAAGAAAGAAGCATCTTAAATGCTAAAGCAAACACAAGTATGAAAGCTTAAAAGAGAAAGGAGAAGTTAGAATGTGGATAAATATCCACATCCCATTCACTTACCATTAGCCCCTACATGGTTAGCAAAAACAAACATAAGCAACAATAAGACAAATGAAACCCAAACAAGTCAAAACCCAAAGAGAAATGGTTACAAACCAAATGAAACTCATCCAAGTCAGAATATACACCTTAGAGGTGACCCATAATGTTTACCAAACAAACTCAAGCAAAGAGAATGCAAACAAATGGCTAAACATCCAAGAAGATCATCAAAGAAGGAGTAGAAGAAGAATGAGTGGATATGCAAGGTGATCATGCAAGAATGCTTCAAATAAAATCAAAGTCAGAATGTGGATGACCTAAACATGTGCCTAAACATGCCATACAAGTGTCACATAAGGCATACAAGCAAGTATCCAGGCATTAAGAATCATTAGAAGAAGGAGAAGGAAGCATGTAAATGAAACATGTTAAAGGATGCAAAATGAAACATGAATAACATATGGAATGAATGCAAAGCCCTAAGGTCAGAAGCATACATCATATGAGATGCAAAGAAGAGATATGGCATGGCATACACAAACCAAATACAAACCAAAAAGAGGCATAGGTGAGAAGAAGTGAGAAGATAAGTCAAAATAAGGCATGTAAATCAAACATTGAACATGTGCACAAAATATGCAACAACCTCACACCAATGACCTATAATTGCAATAAAATGACCCATAATGATTCAAACATGGTTTATGAAGTCAAAGAAACAATCCCAAATAATGGCACAAGTGCCTTCTCAAACAAGTAATCAAACATGATCAAAGATGTGAACAAAGAAGACCTCAAACAAAGAGCAATCAAACAATTAGTAAACTATCTTCAGAAATTACCAAATTAAATTTCAAAACACCTCAACCAGGGTTAAACAACATTCCAAAAGCTCATGCAAAAAAACACAATTTAAGTAACTCAAACAATTAAGCAAAGATCAAGTAAGAAACATGATTCAATATGCAAAAGAGGGGGACCAAAATGCAATATGAAATGATTTTAAAAATATGAGAAAAAAATTTTTATGACCTTCAAAGTTTCCTTTGAAGTATGCAAAAAGAATGGAATGCATATCATATATAGATGATGAGAACAAAAATCAACAAGGCAGGGTGTGCACAATTGAAACAAATCAAAAAGAAATTAATTAAACAATTAATTCAGAGGCACAAAATAAAATAAAAATGAAAAATAAAATTTGGAAAATTTTATAAAAATCCTAAACATGCTTCATGAATTTTTCAAAATTTTTTGATGCTTAAAACTATTTTTAACAAATAAAAATGAGAAACTATGCAATAAAAATAAAATAAAGAAAGAAAAAGAGCCCAAGGGTGTAATCAGCAACCCAAACACGTTCAACAACCAAAATGGACTCAACAGGGGGTGGGAATAGCAAGCCCAGTCCACTAAGAGGGTCAGCGCACCAAACAAAAAAACCAAGGACCTCAGTTAACTCTCAGAGACTAACACACACCACAGGATAGATCCCACGCTCCTCACTCAGTCAACAAAGTCACACAGTACGCATGATAAACATTCAAGACTAGAGGGCACACACTAACAAGGGTATACGTGCACACACCATGTTTATTATGAAATTATAAGATCACGTGAGGGAGACCCTCTCCTTTTAATGCGCTGTCACAAAATAAACCGTTAGATCACCAAAATGAAAGGTTGGGATTGTGTCTTCCCCAAAAGAAACCTAGATCGCCTGAGAAATAACCAGACGCCGGAGCTAGGGCTCCGGTCGTCTTCTCCGGTGGCTCCCACAGTGGAGCTCCATAAAAAACCCTAGAAATCACACATGAGTACATCATTCCAACCAGATTTTCACAAGGATTCTAAATATGCAATCCATTTCACCAAAAGATCAACACACAAGTCAAATCGAACGAAATAAGTTTGGATCTAAAACTTTCAATCTCAAAATACACACATGTTACACGTCCAAACTCAAAATAAAATACATCAGCATGCTCAGTAAACATCACAGATCATTATGCACACAACAAAATCAAGTTCTATGATGGTGAAAAGTAAGCTTACCTGAAGGTTGCAGAGCTCGAAATACACCAAGAACGCCTTCCAAAAGCTACAGATCTTCCTCTTTTTAGCTCTATTTGCAAAATAAATGCAAATAGAGGCTTGAAATTAGCTAGATCTAGGGTTTTGAACTTGAGCCAACTTGAAATGCACTTGTTGAAAACTTCACTCTCAGCTTGAATCAATGGTGGATTCTTGCTCCTCTCACCTCACTGATCAAGAATGTGCAAAGAAAACTTCAAAAACTCTCAAGAGAAGAGAGATTCGAAGAAAGAAAAGTTTGGAGTGAAAAATGGATTCTGAGCCAAAATGAGTGCATGACCTAGCAATGGACGTGTGAGTTAGCTTATATACATCTCATTAGACCTTTGATCATGATTAGAACTTGGTTAATCCCTTGGTTAATGACTTTTGAAGGTTTATGCAAAAATGCAATTTGGATTGCACCTCCTTATTCCCACGTGCTACCTCATGTTTATGGTCATGGATCATCCACAATTTCCATGCTGATCATAATTGAACTGACTTTGGGCTTTGTAGTGGCTTGATTTATGAGATTCAATGCATCTTGCATTTTGGTCACTTGAGAAATTCACCATGAATATGGCACGGGTGGGTGTGAAATAAAAGTCAAAAATGATGCTCATGGCTTGTACTTGAACATGGTAATGTGAATTGGAGCAATAGAAATCATTACAAGTCTTTTGGGATCAAAATGCAAGAGGTGTAAAATATGGCATCATAAGAAAACCCAAAAAACTCTTTGCATTGTCTTGGCCATAACTTGAGCTTCAAAAATGCTATGAGAACCATCTAGTACTTTTTGGAAATGGGAGAGAAAGATCTTCAACTTTCATGTTGGAGGAAATTCACTTGAAGTTTCCTTGATAATGAAAAATCATGTTGAATATGGTGGAAAAATTGCCAAAAATGGAAAGTTCTCATTATAGGTCATTTTCCAAATTTAGTAACTTTTGCACAAACTCTTGATTCTTGAAGAATGATGTCATCCATGCTATTACTTGACCAAATAAAGGTACATGGACTTGGGAAACATGATTTGAACCCTTGAAAACCCATGGTTGACTTTTCTTTTGAACTGTTGACTTTTGCTTACTTCACAAGTAACTGATCCACTGGAAATCCTCCACAATGAACCACTAGCCAAGTCTCTATCCATGAACACTTGTGAGCATATGGAATACCATAAGAACATGCTTGAATCCACAAAGCCCCTTCAAGAAGTCCTTTGGGTCAAAAAACCCTAACTGGTCCCTCTGGTCAGGAGGGAAAGATCCACTTGAAATCCTCTACCACTCTTGATCTTATGAAGGTGTGATGAACCCCTCAAACCACCTTGAGGCTTGAGACTCCTTGAAATGAACCAAGTACCTTGATCCCATGCTAAGAACCAATGCTATGCACAAATGCTAATGCAAGAAATGCAAAGAAACATAAGCTAGTTAGCTAAAAACAAGAAGGCAAATTTTGGGGTGTTACAGCTGCCCCTATTCAATCAACTTGGTCCTGAAGGTATGATAGCAACGGCTGTCATGCGTTCAAAGGATTCACGGCGATTGAATACCAAAAGAAACCTGAAATTTGCACTCCTCAAAGGAGGAATGACTCCACTGGGGAACAAGCAATAAATGCCGCACTGCCACAACACAGACGAGTGTTGGAAATCAATACATACGATGTATTGAAAAGTCTTGAAATAAACACAAATGAGTGTTAGCTATGCTGGGAATAAACATGGACGGGTGTCAAGGAATCAAAGATATCAGATACGAACGGGTACTGAGAAGGTACACGGACGGGTGTAAAAAGATGTTCAATATGGACGGGTATCGAAAAGGTACACGGACAGGTGTAAGGAGTTTTAATACGGACGGGTATCGAAAAGGTACACGGACGGGTGTAAGGAGTTTTAATACGGACGGGTATCGAAAAGGTACACAGACGGGTGTAAAGATATTCAATACGGACGGGTATCGAAAAGGTACACGAACGGGTGTAAAAAGTTTTAATACGGACGGGTGCTGAAAAGGTACACGGACGGGTGTAAAAAGTTTCAATACGGACAGGTATTGACAAGGTACACGGACGAGTGTAAAGATATTCAATACGGACGGGTATCGAAAAGGTACACGGACGGGCGTAAAGATATTCAATACGGACTGGTATCGAAAAGGTACACGGACGGGTGTAAAAAGGGGTTCAATACGGACGGGTATCGACAAGGTACACGGACGGGTGTAAAGATATTCAATACGGACGGGTATCGAAAAGGTACACGGACGGGCGTAAAGATATTCAATACGGACGGGTATCGAAAAGGTACACGGACGGGTGTAAAAAGGGGTTCAATACGGACGGGTATCGAAAAGGTACACGGACGGGTGTAAAAAGATGTTTAATACGGACGGGTATCGAAAAGGTACACGGATGGGTGTAAAGATATTCAATACGGACGGGTATCGAAAAGGTACACAGACGGGTGTAAAGATATTCAATACGGACGGGTATCGAAAAGGTACACGGACGGGTGTAAAAAGGTTAACTTACTGGGAATTAATCTCGTTGGGTAATGGAAGGCAACACGGATGGGTGTTATCAATAGGTCAATACGGACGGGTATTGAAATCAAAGGTTCAAACACGGACGGGTGCCGAAGGAAACACGGACGAGTGTCATCAAAAGGTCAATACGAACGGGTATTGAAACAAAAAGGTTCAGACACGGACGGGTGCCAAATGTCAATACGGACGGGCATTGAAACAAAAGTTCAAACACGGACGGGTGCTGAAAGGACACGGACGGGTGCCAAATGTCAATACGGACGGGCATTGAAACAAAAGTTCAAACACGGACAGGTGCTGAAAGGACACGGACGGGTGCCAAATGTCAATACGGACGGGCATTGAAACAAAATTTCAAACACGGACGGGTGCTAAAAGAACACGGACGGGTGTCAAAAGTCAATACGGACGGGCATTGGCTTAAAAGGTTCAAACACGGACGGGTGCTGAAAGAACACGGATGGGTGTCAAAAGTCAATACAGACAGGCATTGGCTTAAAAGGTTCAAACACGGATGGGTGCTGAAAGAACACGGACGGGTGTCAAAAGTCAATACAGACGGGCATTGGCTTAAGTTCAAACACGGACGGGTGCTGAAAGGACACGGACGGGTGCCAAATGTCAATACGGACGGGCATTGAAACAAAAATTCAAACACGGACGGGTGCTAAAAGGACACGGACGAGTGCCAAATGTCAATACGGACGGGCATTGAAACAAAAATTCCAACACGGGCGGGTGCTGAAAGGATACGGACGAGTGCCAAAAGTCAATACGGACGAGCATTGGCTAAAAAGGTTCAAACACGGATGGGTGTCTGATGGTAAAAACCTTGAGGGAATAAACCGAAGGACCACCTGGACGGAGGGGTAAAAATGAAATCACGGGTTCACGACCCTGGCAAACAACTCTGCAAGGGAATGTCAAATATTGCTTTGGATGACTAAACCCAACACTTGTGGAGTAAGGTCGAATGATGTTCTCCTGAAATCCGATTTTCCTGACGAAGTAAAACACAAACCTGGCTTATGCTTCAGATGCATATGTTTGAATTTTTCCGTAATGCTCCACACGAAGTGGAAATGCTACACATTTGGGAGGATGTCATGCAAAAAGATGCTTATGCAATGCAAAAAGACCGTCCCAGCGAAATAAACGCTGAGAACAGAAGCAACTCCACCGAGGACGACAAACTACATTGTCATCAAACCAAAGAACATGCGGAGGAAAACTTCACCCTGCTAGGGAAGATCACAATCACCAATTCTGTTGGGGAATATCAAGATCAACAACTCTGCTGGAGATGGACGAAACTCCGAGAGAATACCCACTCAGCTGGGGAGGGAGATGAATACTGAAAATGGAAACTCCTCCGCTGGGGATGACAACTATTTCAGAACTTGGATTTGACGCCTACCAAAAATGATTGGACTTAAGACCTGCTGGGGATACCACTCACCACCATACTCTGCTTGGGGATATGAGCTTAATCTGCTACTAGGGAAATAACTTTACCCTCACCCTGCTGGGGATTAGATCAAACCGTTGTCACTGAGACTATACTTTCTGACCAACTGAGGAAGTAGACACCAGGACCCTGTGGGGATAATAACATCTTTGTCCACGAACTTCCTGCTGGAGATACAACAACATCTACCTTAGAGCAATCAACTTCTGAACGCTTGTTGGGGAATATTAATCCAAACACGACTTCGGCTGGGTATACAATCCTCTGTACTCCTGCTGAGGGGGACGATCCTCTTATATCCTGCTGAGGGAGACGATCCTCATCGACACATCTGCTTGGAAAATAGTAGTTGTCAACATCCACTCTGCTAGGGGATAAACACATGTTCCCTGACTAGCTGAGGAAAAACAACTGCCCCATGCCCTGTGGGGAAACACCGTCTGCTGAGGAAAGACGAGCCAAATCACAATTCTGGCTGGGGGTAAACCTCTTATACCCTGCTGAGGGGGACGATCCTCAACGACTCTGCTCGGGGAATTACCTCTTTATACTCTATTGAGGAAGACGATCCTTGATACTCTGATGGGGAAGAGTAATAAACTGCTGAGGACGATCAGACTTTAAAGTTGGAGTGAGCAGCTCTACTGGGGAGAGTAACAAACTGTTGAGGAGGGTCGGACTTCAAAGTTAAAGAGAGCAGCTCTACTGGGGAGAGTAACAAACTGCTGAGGACGGTCGGACTTCAAAGTTGAAGAGAGCAGCTCTACTGGGGAGGTACCAATGAAGATTGGACTTTGAATTACTTGAGACGACTAGATCTGACCGTTGAGGAAGAGAACATTCTGACTCCTCATCGTCTTCATGACGATATTCTATCGTCTTACCTTGCTGAGAGTGAGGATTCCATCTGTACTGCTAAAGATAAGAAACCTTCCTAAAAGCCCTTTTCGAACGTAGGAAAACTCTCTGCTTGAGGAAGAATAACAATTCCCATACCTTGCTGGAAAACGATACCCTCTAGCTCTTTGCTGGAGGAAAAAGACTCCAAAAATCCCACACTTGGAACAACTCAGTGCTTCAAGTTTTGCACATTGATTGTCAAGAGCGAAACACAGTTCCTTTAACTCTCCACCTTGCCCCATACCACAGGGTCTACTTGAAGCAATCATCTTAAGAGGGTTTTACAGAAAACCTAGCGTTCACCAATGCTCCAGGGTTTTCAAACTCTTAGAGATGTATCCGATCTGGACATAACTGTGTCATACTTCGTGATTCATGAAGTAAACCACCTCGAGAGGGTTTGTAATGACCTGAAATGTTCTGCCACAGTATTCTGAACCTTGCAGAGGTGTTATTGATTGACTATGTTCTGATGGGAAAAACTTCTCGCGCCCTTGAAGTGACCTGCCCTAATACAGGCCTTGCAATACATTTGTCTCTGACCGACTAGTCTTCGAGAGATTTACCGAGTCTCGACGTGATTGCCCCAGTTCGAAGAAATTTTCTCAACATGAATTCCCCATGGTCGATTGTACTCTGAAAAGACCTTCTCAACTTGAATGCCCCAGCTTGGCTGCAATTTAAAGAGATTTCCCGGTGTGATTGTCCCAGATTGGTTACATCTCAACACAAATGGCTGGGAACGCCTTTTTCCCACATAATCTTTCAGCAACATATCCTCCGGAGTCTCAGGCACCTCAACTTGGCCAGTTTAAGCTTCTCGACTGATGTTCATCGTGTAAGCTTCTTTGATGTCAAACAAATGTATGCAAGCAGAAAATATTTATTCTGAGAATGATTATTCAAATGCAACACATATGTTAATCTTGAAGTCCTTATTGAAAATATGTCACACAACCGAGTTACGACACTTATTTTTGAAAGGAAAACAATATGCACATGCAACACCAACAAAAATCTTATTAGCACAACTCATGGGAGTTAGGAACGCTATCTCGTTGAAGTAGGCCTTCAGACTAAACCCTGTTTCAATTAGGACTTTTAAGGGTTGTAGTGTGGCCTTGTTCGCGGTTTGAGAAAAAAGGATTTATGGCTCAAAGTTTATTGGTACCCACCCACTCTTCATGATATTCTCCAGTCCTATATTCAGCTAATTTGACACAAGCGCTCATCTCTCAAAAGGTTTTTTGTGAGGATTGAATGACAGTTAAGGAACCCACGAGGTTTTTGGAGTGGCAACCACCCTTTTGTCTTTGGTGTTACGGTCATACGACTTTGTTCTTATCGAGGATTTTCTTTGTAATCCTTTTGGCTTTTCGCTTTCTCATTTTTTTGCTTTTTGTTCCCTAATTTCTGCCTGGACTGACTCTCTTGAGTTTTCAATTTTGAAGTCCAGCGGGATGCCTTAACTTTTGCCTAAGTCACTTGCTCTCAAGTTTTTCGACTTAGCAGGCTTTTTTTTCTCTTTTTTTTCTCTCTTTTTTTTTTAACAAGTCGTATGACACCGTTTTGCCTGACTTGTTTGAAAGGGCTGTGACTGTTTCACTCTTCGGTTAGTGAGGAGTAACCATTGTGGTTCTACACCTCTTAACCTCTTGATAGTGGAATGGAAGGTAATGGATCTTCAGATGTACACTCCTTCTGAAAGTTGAACACTTGGTCAAACTAACTGACGCCTACCCTGCCCCTGGGTTAAAATTGAGGGTTTTTCGCTTTCAGAAATAACTCCTACTACTAGGCTCAAAGGGGTTGACAAAGGTCTATCTCCTTATCTCTCCAGTGTTTGTGAATTGGAAACAATGCCTGTACATCCTTAATAGAGTTTTATCCAAAAGCGTACCATTAGAAATCTGCGTTCTTATGTCGTCATCCTCCCTCGAAGAGTCTAGACAAGAAAGATAGTATTGCAGTGCATATAAACATGACATGAGTGCATAAAAGTAAGATACTTCAAGAACAACACATCATTGCATTAAAATCAACATTCAAACACAAACAAGTTTTTACATGCAGACAATGTTTAAACAAACAAAGGAAAGCTACATATGAAAATGCAGTAAAGAAACTAATGATTGCCACGTAGAGGAGGGCTTGACTCTGTCTGGACTTGTTGCTTTTGATGACGTCCTTGCAATCTGGTGCTTACTCTGACAAAGAAGCTTCAATTCAAAGGGGGTACCATCTGGCGTGATGGCCTTTGAGTCGATCAAGTCTTGCACCTTGTGCTGGAATACATTACAATTATCAATTGTATGCCCAAACGTTCCTGAGTGGAACTCGCACCTAACATTCATGTCAAAGTCCGGAGGAATAGGGTACGGTACCGGCGTGGTACTCCTCGTTTGAATCAGAGAGTTCTTGAGCAGACGAGCAAACAAATAACTATAAGGGATAGGAATAGGATCAAATATCCTCTTGGGCTTTCTTGGTCTCGGTTGCCCCTGCTGTTGACAATTCTGCTGTCGATGCTGATTTGGGCGCCTCACCTACGCTTGCACTTTCCTTTCCGCATTTGGCTGAGGCACAAACAAAGGTTGCTGACGTAGAGCTTCTGCAGCAAAAGGTTGTGGAGAAAGTCCATGACATGAGGTGGATCCTGCAAAGAGGGGAGGAGTCTCTACTTCCTTTGCAACAATTATGGTAAAATCACCTTGTATGCTCACGCCGCCCGACGTGAATTCAATTGCCCCTGTATCAATCAAATCCTGGACTTGGTGCTGAAAGGCCCTACATTTCTCCACAGTATGCCCCGGTGCCCCAGAATGGAAATCACAATGGGCTCTTACATTGTAGCCTGGTGGGGGATTACCAGTAAGAGGAGCCAAAGTCCTTTTCTGTACCAGTTGCATAGGGATCGGATGAAAAACTTTTTTAGACTGCTTCGGTCTCTGTGCACACTTTTTATTCTTAGGCTTATCTTGGGAGACAAGACCTGGTTGCTGTTGGGAAAGTTATGGAACTTCAACTCGTGGAGGGGATTCATGAGGCAATCCATGATCTAGAGCAAATCCCACAGAGGTGGGAGAAGTAAGGACCTCTGTTGTGGAAGCGAGCACGTGATCGTTTTCCTTCTTTAACACCTTGTTCAAGATTTCCATGACCAGGCCCATCTGAGTCCTCATCTGGTTGACTTCCTCTCTTAGCATCTTCTGGTCCTGCATGAGAGTTTGCATATTCCCCATAAATTGCCCCATTTGGCCTCGCATTTCCCTCAACTCAGCTTGAATTTGCTCCATGATCAAACCTTGAATGGCCCAAGGAGTTAAGTCTGCAATTCTGAAGAAAACCAGATCAGAACAAGAATAACCAGCCTTGAACACCTGCTATGCAAAATGAGATGATTATGCAAATGCAAACATGTATGAACATTATCAAGGCGATCTATCCCTTGATTCCAGTTTTAACAATACAATAGAACTGAAATCCTGATCATATAAAGAGAATAAGCAGCTGTTACAACACAAGTCTGAATAAGCATAAACAAAGACCCCGACCAACAAGCCTGGCGGTGATCCCGGAAATACAAAGACAACAACAGCAAGGAAACTAAGGCATATCATCAAGACTCAGCCGTGCTAGAATTCCCCATTTGTCATTCTTCTTGCACCAATTTTGCACCTCCTTGAGAAGCTTCTTGGTATTAGGATGCTCTGGTCTCTGAATCAACTCCTGAATCAAAAGATCCCTCATGTGCAAGATCCCCGTTAAATAACGACTATGCAATTCCCAATCATCTTCTCCAGAAGCTCCACCTGAACTTGGACCTTCGCTTCTGGCTCTTTTCACTTCGGCTTTGATCTTCAGCTGTTCTATATCTGCCATGGTTTCCTTGAGCTTTTCTTCAATTGCTCTCCTCTCAAAGGTCCCTGATAAAATCTCCTTATCCTTTTCCCGAAGCTTTGTCTTCAACCCTTCAATATGCGCCAGATACTTGTCCCCCTTCAACCTGTTGGCAGTAATTGCTGTATTCCGACGGTCACGGAACTTGTGAATTCTTGACATAGCATAAGCCAACTCTTTCTTTTTGGATGAAAGGACCTTGCTAACCACTTTCAACGCTTGAGCCACTTTCTCTTTGGCTATGGTTTCTTTAGATAATTCTTTCTCCTTCACAGCCAAAAGTTCTGACTTCAACTTGGCAACATGGATAGCTTCGCTTTTTTCGTGCTTCAACTGACCAATCTCTCTGCCCAGCTCACGATTCTCCTCTCGGAGTTTCTCATTCTCAGCCCATAACTTATCATACTTCCCTATATCAACAGTCGTGGGAGCCTCGATCATCAAAGGATACAAAATTGGTTCCACCGGGAAGGGAAGAAGCTCATCTTCTGCTCTTTTCTTAATCCACTCTTCATAGGAAGAAAAAGCCTGGTTATTACATTTCCCGAATGAAGTTTTGCCCTTCTTGGTCACCTGCTTCCAAGCATTCACAATCTTCCTTATCATCTCCTGATCCCCAGTACCATTGAAGAATAAGGACTCTCTGATATCTCGCTCTTCAGGTGGACCTCTCAAAGGATAACCAAACTGCCTGATAACAAGGGAAGGATTATAGTTAATTCCACCTTTTCTCCCTATCAAGGGTACATTAGGGAATTCTCCGCACTTGTAAATAATCTCCATCCCTAGCAAGTCATGGTTGAACCAAACAATGTTGTCAGCAGTCAAGCCCATTAACCTCTTTGACCACTTCAGAGAATCTCTCGTATTAACGAAAGTGCCAGCTTCGGGTAGATGACTCAGAAACCACGTAGATAAGAGTGGTGCACAGCAACTCACAGTTTTTCCATGCCTATTTTCATTCTTGTAGTGGACTGAGTGATACACATCACCTAGCAAGGTAGGTATAGGATTCCTTGAAATAAAGATTCTGACAACATGCATATCCACCAGATCAGGAATATTGGGAAACAGGACAATCCCATAGATGCACATAGTCAGAATAGCTTGGAAAGCAGTCCAATTCTTCTCCTTAACATGTATACAAGCCTGATCAAACAAGAATTTCAATAAGAAACCCTTAGCTCCTTGTTTCTCCACAATATTATTGCTCAGAGTGGATGCACCAATATGAAGAGCCATGGCCATTTCTTCTATCCCGGGACGTTCTTCAGAAAAGAATACTATGTCATGCCTGATGGGGATTCCCAAAATAAATGAGAACTCATCCAACATTGGAGCCAAGATATAGTATGGGAAAGTGAAGCAACGCAAAGATGGATCATAGAACTGAAGAAGTGTATGAATGGCATCCTTCTCGTACTTAGAGATACTGTAGACAAACTTCAGAAGTCTCCCATACTCTCCACTGAACTCTGTACGAACTCTGGGACCAGCCATACTAATCAGCTTGTGAATCAACGTCAAGGTCGGGTCTGGGAACGAATAAGCAACAGTCTTCTTTCTCTGGACATCCATATCAAGGCAACCTCAGAAAACCGGAATCAAGAGTAATATGCAAGCCCTGAAAAATGTCAAACATGTTAGAATGCAAGAAAAATGATATGCACATGCAAGCATGGGATCAAGGCATCACTGCTGGATGTGCTGTGCTGTTAACTGAATGAGAACCACAACCCAGAAAACCAGAATTCCAGAATACCAAACCACTGAGATAACCAGAAACCCAGATAATCAAACACTGATGAGAAATCCAGAAAACCGGGTAGGTTAAAGGTTTCGGTTTCCTGCAAACCTGCAAACACCCATCCCATCTCACGTGTGGGTTCTAAAAAGGCGAGGATCCTCAATATCACGGGCTCTCAGGTAGAGAAATGATGATACGTTCACCATTTCTAGTTTGGCATCATCATCAATCGAGGAAGCCTCAACTAATTCCCCTAAAAAATAAGGTCATCCTATACGAGTCCCTCAGCATTGGGTCCTCGGATCGACAAGTGCAATGGGTTTACCACAAAACGTGGTCTGCCACTGTCACATCTCAGGAGGAGAGGCGCAACTGAGGTATCGGAGAAACGGTCACCAGAGTCGACAGCTCTCTAGATCAACATCCTAACATGCACAAGACATACACGTCAGAATGCGTCCCAAGATAGCCTCGTCTGGTTGTGAATTTCGTGAACACACAAACGCACCAAGATGGCACGTAGGTCCCACTACTTTCCGCTCTAGTCCTAGGGTGTACTCAAGCCTGGGTATTGGGCTTATCTCTCAGAACAACCCAATCTGCCAAACAGAAACCAGCAAGCACAGCACAACAATATCCAGTATAACAGTAATAAAATGAAATGCAATGCAATAAAAGCTGTAAAACAGTAATATACAACATAATAAAGCACAACAAAATAAACACCCAACGAAAACACAAACAAACGCTAGGATTGACTCGCTAAAGGGGATGGACCAGCAAGAGGTCAACCAGATTCCCCAGCAGAGTCGCCAGTTGTCGCTCCCGAAAGATTCGCATCCAACGGTACAAATGCGAGAGTGGCGCAGAAGACACAGAGTCGCCAGCAATGTGTATTTATCCCGAGAGAGGGAAAGGAAACACTGCATAAACCTGAAGAGAAAAGGGGAAAGACATGGTCATCGCAACCATAGTCCAGGTTTGGGAGTCGGTTATGCGAGGGGAAGGTGTTAACACCCCACACATCCATCGTACTCGATGGGATCCACGCTTGTTGTCTAAATGGAGGGTGAGTTGTCCTACTATCTATGGCTGAACAAAAGAAAACGGGATGGGGGTGACTAAGACGGACTCGGTAGGACATATTCGATGCCCTAGGCCTATGTATTCCCTCAGTGCAATGGGAAAGTCAGAGTCAACGTAGTTCGGACGGGAACTGTGGGGGAAGGTTGCTCGCCAAGACAATCGCTGTCTTGTGCCTACATATCCTCAATTGGACGAGAGAGAGGAATCAGAGCTAATGTAGTTCGTGGGTACGACCACGGACGGGTAAGTGTTTTTTACGTGAGCGACGTGCTCTTTTCTGAAAAAGAAGTTGAAACCCAACAATCCCAAAGGATAAAAAGATTTGAATTGGTTAGGTGTTTTTTAGACAGAAGTGTTTTTAAGTTAGTTCATAACTTGCATTGACCAAAGTCTAGGGCACAGGGACGAATACTTAACGAATCGTCCCAAGACAGGACGCCCGCTAAGCACTCTAGAAAGATGATAATAAGCCCCTCATTTCTCATTCCCCACGCTTAAGGCTCGTGCGCAATACAATTTATCTTTATTAAGTGTTTTCAAGAAGTTTTGAGATGAGAAGAGAGAAGACACAAAGGAAACTCTAAAGGGGAACTAAGAGTCCTAATGTTATCATGCATGGATGACCTATGGTTAGTGAGGTTTAGGAGAGACGACTACCTAAAGCCTAATGCTATTCCTACTCCAAGCTTAATCAAAAATTAAGTTGGACTAGGTAGCTCTAAAGGGAGAGAATCCAAGACTTAAACAAGTCTTGAGATCCATGGGAGGAAGAGAGTGAAAGAGAAGAAAGAAGCATCTTAAATGCTAAAGCAAACACAATTATGAAAGCTTAAAAGAGAAAGGAGAAGTTAGAATGTGGATAACCATCCACATCCCATTCACTTACCATTAGCCCCTACATGGTTAGCAAAAACAAACATAAGCAACAATAAGACAAATGAAACCCAAACAAGTCAAAACCCAAAGAGAAATGGTTACAAACCAAATGAAACTCATCCAAGTCAGAATGTACACCTTAGAGGTGACCCATAATGTTTACCAAACAAACTCAAGCAAAGAGAATGCAAACAAATGGCTAAACATCCAAGAAGATCATCAAAGAAGGAGTAGAAGAAGAATGAGTGGATATGCAAGGTGATCATGCAAGAATGCTTCAAATAAAATCAAAGTCAGAATGTGGATGACCTAAACATGTGCCTAAACATGCCATACAAGTGTCACATAAGGCATACAAGCAAGTATCCAGGCATTAAGAATCATTAGAAGAAGGACAAGGAAGCATGTAAATGAAACATGTTAAAGGATGCAAAATGAAACATGAATAACATATGGAATGAATGCAAAGCCCTAAGGTCAGAAGCGTACATCATATGAGATGCAAAGAAGAGATATGGCATGGCATACACAAACCAAATACAAACCAAAAAGAGGCATAGGTGAGAAGAAGTGAGAAGATAAGTCAAAATGAGGCATGTAAATCAAACATTGAACATGTGCACAAAATATGCAACAACCTCACACCAATGACCTATAATTGCAATCAAATGACCTATAATGATTCAAAAATGGTTTATGAAGTCAAAGAAACAATCCCAAATAATGGCACAAGTGCCTTCTCAAACAAGTAATCAAACATGATCAAAGATGTGCACAAAGAAGACCTCAAAAAAAGAACAATCAAACAATTAGCAAACCATCTTCATAAATTACCAAATTAAATCTCAAAACACCTCAACTAGGGGCAAACAACATGTCAAAAGCTCATGCAAAAAAACCTAAGTTAAGCAACTCAAACAATTAAGCAAAGATCAAGTAAGAAACATGATTCAATATGCAAAAGAGGGGGACCAAAATGCAATATGAAATGATTTTAAAAATATGAGAAAAAAAATTTTATGACCTTCAAAGTGTCCTTTGAAGTATGAAAAAAGAATGGAATGCATATCATATATAGATGATGAGAACAAAAATCAACAAGGCAGAGTGTGCACAATTGAAACAAATCAAAAAGAAATTAATTAAACTATTAATTCAGAGGCACAAAATAAAATAAAAATGAAAAATAAAATTTGGAAAAATTTTATAAAAATCCTATACATGCTTCATGAATTTCTCATAATTTTTTGATGCATAAAACTATTTTTAACAAATAAAAATGAGAAACTATGCAATAAAAATAAAATAAAAAAAGAAAAAGAGCCCAGGGGGTGTAATCAGCAACCCAAACATGTTCAACAACCAAAATGGACTCAACAGGGGGTGGGAATAGCAAGCCCAGTCCACTAAGAGGGTCAGCGCGCCAAACAAAAAAACCAAGGACCTCAGTCAACTCCCAGAGACTCACACACACCACAGGATCGATCCCACGCTCCTCACTCAGTCAACAAAGTCACACAGTACGCATGATGAACATTCAAGACTATAGGGCATACACTAACAAGGGTATACGCGCACGCACCATGTTTATTCTGAAATTATAAGATCACGTGAGGGAGACCCTCTCCTTTTAATGCGCTGTCACAAAATAAACCGTTAGATCACCAAAATGAAGGGCTGGGATTGTGTCTTCCCCAAAAGAAACCTAGATCGCCTGAGAAATAACCAGACGCCGGAGCTAGGGCTCCGGTCGTCTTCTCCGGTGGCTCCCACGGTGGAGCTCCATAAAAAACTCTAGAAATCACACATGAGTACATCATTCCAACCAGATTTTCACAAGGATTCTAAATATGCAATCCATTTCACCAAAATATCAACACACAAGTCAAATCGAACGAAAGAAGTTTGGATCTAAAACTTTCAATCTCAAAATACACACATGTTACACGTCCAAACTCAAAATAAAATACATCAGCATGCTCAGTAAACATCACAGATCATTATGCACACAACAAAATCAAGTTCTATGATGGTGAAAAGTAAGCTTACCTGAAAGTTGCAGAGCTCAAAATACACCAAGAACGCCTTCCAAAAGCTGCAGATCTTCCTCTTTTTAGCTCTATTTGCAAAATAAATGCAAATAGAGGCTTGAAATTAGCTAGATCTAGGGTTTTGAACTTGAGCCAACTTGAAATTCACTTGTTGAAAACTTCACTCTCAGCTTGAATCAATGGTGGATTCTTGCTCCTCTCACCTCACTGATCAAGAATGTGCAAAGAAAACTTCAAAAACTCTCAAGAGAAGAGAGATTCGAAGAAAGAAAAGTTTGGAGTGAAAAATGGATTCTGAGCCAAAATGAGTGCATGACCTAGCAATGGACGTGTGAGTTAGCTTATATACATCTCATTAGACCTCTGATCATGATTAGAACTTGGTTAATCCCTTGGTTAATGACTTTTGAAGGTTTATGCAAAAATGCAATTTGGATTGCACCTCCTTATTCCCACGTGCTACCTCATGTTTATGGTCATGGATCATCCACAATTTCCATGCTAATCATAATTGAACTGACTTTGGGCTTTGTAGTGGCTTGATTTATGAGATTCAATGCATCTTGCATTTTGGTCACTTGAGAAATTCACCATGAATATGGCACGGGTGGGTGTGAAATAAAAGTCAAAATGATGCTCATGGCTTGTACTTGAACATGGTAATGTGAATTGGAGCAATAGAAATCATTACAAGTCTTTTGGGATCAAAATGCAAGAGGTGTAAAATATGGCATCATAAGAAAACCCTAAAAACTCTTTGCATTGTCTTGGCCATAACTTGAGCTTCACAAATGCTATAAGAACCATCTAGTACTTTTTGGAAATGGGAGAGAAAGATATTCAACTTTAATGCTGGAGGAAAATTCACTTGAAGCTTCCTTGATAATGAAAAGTCAAGTTGAATATGGTGGAAAAATTGCCAAAAATGGAAAGTTCTCATTATAGGTCATTTTCCAAATTTAGTAACTTTTGCCCAAACTCTTGATTCTTGAAGAATGATGTCATCCATGTTATTCCTTGATCAAATAAAGGTACATGGACTTGGGAAACATGATTTGAACCCTTGAAAACCCATGGTTGACTTTTCTTTTAAACTGTTGACTTTTGCTTACTTCACAAGTAACTGATCCACTGGAAATCCTCCACAATGAACCACTAGCCAAGTCTCTATCCATGAACACTTGTGAGCATATGGAATACCATAAGAACATGCTTGAATCCACAAAGCCCCTTCAAGAAGTCCTTTGGGTCAAAAAACCCTAACTGGTCCCTCTGGTCAGGAGGGAAAGATCCACTTGAAATCCTCTACCACTCTTGATCTTATGAAGGTGTGATGAACCCCTCAAACCACCTTGAGGCTTGAGACTCCTTGAAATGAACCAAGTACCTTGATCCCATGCTAAGAACCAATGTTATGCACAAATGCTAATGCAAGAAATGCAAAGAAACATAAGCCAGTTAGCTAAAAACAAGAAGGCAAATTTTGGGGTGTTACAATAGGTTCCATGGATGCTTGATACTGAGGAGAAACTTGGGCTGTCACAGCGTTGAATTCACCTTTTTTCTTCTTGGACTGACTGTTCTGAGATTTTCTAGTGGCCGGCTACTGGGAAGCAACTCGAGGAATCTTTCCAGTCTTCAAACCATTCTCAATCCGCTCACCAATTGTTACAATGTCAGCAAAGTTCAATGAAGAGCTACCCACCATTTTCTCATAGTAAGATCCTTACAATGTTCCCATAAAGATGTCAACTAACTCAGTGTCAGAGAGAGTCAGTCGCACCCGAGATGCCATCTCATGCCATCTTTGTGCATACTCCTTGAATGTTTCAGCTGAACACTGGGACTGATTCTGCAACTATAATCTAGTAGGCGCCAGATCGAGATTATATTTGTATTGTTTCAAGAATGCTTCAGACAGATCCCTCCAAGTACGGATCTTGCTGCGTTCTAAGCCCATGTACCAATCCAATGAAGCACCAGACAAACTATCTTGCAAACAGTGAACCAGCAATTCATCACTATTAATATATGATGACATCTTCCTACAGTACATAGTGATGTGACTACGCGGGTAACTCAGACCTTTATACTTTGGCAGCTCAGGTATCTTGAATTTCTGCGGCAGTACAACATTCGAAACAAAACATAAATCTTTGGCCTCTAAGCCAAAAGCAGAAAACCCTCTAATAGCTCTGATACGGTCTTCCAACAACTTGTAGTCAGTAGGTCTATTCTGATTAATGGGCCTGACAAGAATTTGAGGATTTGGCAACTGAGAGGCGGCCGGAGCTTGCACTTGTGGAGTAGCAAACTGAGAAGGAAATACCAAACCCTGATTAACCATCTGACTAGCATTCTGACCCATCTAAACACCAAACGGATAATGCGGAGGAGGTATCACAGCAGCTGAGGAAGAGGCTCCAGGATAGAACATTCCAGGATGAACATTCTGAACAGCAGTCTGAACAGCTTGAGATGAAACTGGAACATGAATAGGAGGACCCCTATACACATGCTCTTCTTCGTCGGGAGCTTCAATGTCAGTCACTCCAGGAGTCTGACGAGTCTGACCCTGAATATTCTCATGATCATCATTCACCACTGGAGGTGGAACCCTAGTAGGCATACCCCATGGATAAGTAGCAACATTCCCATTAGACATGGGCACAACAAAAGGCTGATATGGTACGAAGGCACTACCATTATTTGCAATCTGAGGAGCTTAATTCAGAGGCATGCCCCAAGGAAAACCAGCGGGCATCTTGTTCACACTAGACTAAACAACAGGCTGATTCACAGGCTCAACTGGCACTTCAACCGCAATAGGAGAAGGAACAATAGCAGAAGTGGCTGTAACAACAGGAGAAGTAGTCACAATAGGAGTGACAATAGTTGCGTCAGTAGCAGTTGCAACAACAGTGGCAGCAGCAGCAGCGACATCCCTCTGAGCATGAAGGAGTTCCATAATGACATCTATGTGCGTCTGAAACTGATCCATCCGGCCTTGAAATTGGGCCAAAGTTTCCTTATAAGAAGTGTTCTCAGCTTCGAAGTCAGCCATGATTCTGGATTTGCTTGATCGGGTGAAATACCGATGTCGAGTCGTCATCTTGCTACAAGGCAGAAATGATCAGAGTAGGTAGAGGTTTCCTGGATGAAGGGACGTGCATATGCGGGCATTAATGAATGCGATGTATGCGAAAATGAAGTTTCAAAATGCATATGCAAAAAATTAATTTGATATGATGGAATGATATTGAAATTCTGGCCTATATATATCAGATGTCCTATCGAGATGTCGTGACACTGATATACAACAACAATGAACAAGTTCAAAATAAATGTGTGCATAAAATGTAAAGAACACCAGAAATTGTTAACCCAGTTCGGATCTAACTATCCTACATCTGGGGGCTACCAAGCCAGGGATGAAATCAATATTCGATAGTATCAATTCACTGATAACCACACCCGGTTCAATCAGCTCACTTAATCACTACCCTTCCTATGACTTCTACCTAAGACTCCCCTAGGTATGAGGCCCTCCTCAAATCCCTCTTCAATCACAACCCGTGACTGGTTCCTTACAAGACAAGTAACAATGGTCAAAACACAAATTCTCAATACTTCACGGCTTATGAGAATTAACACTCAGCTACTCAATGCTTAAAAGCTTATGAGCAACCTTACACAACTTACACTACAGTCCTTGTACTGTTATCATAAGATACCAGTTAGGCTCACAAAACACAAGCACACAGCCCTAAAAATACATGTAAGTTCGACACATAAAACTAGGTTTACATCAGTCTATTTATAGCTTGTAATTTGGACTGAATTGGGCTTCAAAAACGCAGCAATTAGGCTGCTCACAAATCTGCAAAAATAACTCCAATAAAATAGGTCTTCAATCCAAAGTTTCATATTATGTCTCCATAATTAGAAACAGCAGCAAATCCGAAAACCAACAAGTAACCCTAATCCAAAAATGCTTTGGATGCCACATAGGATAACCAAATATTCACAGAATATTCAGTTACAAATCATTGTAACAGATTCTGCAATAAATCCTGACTTCACAGCGCGATGTCCTATGAACAGTCATGGAACATCTTCATACGACATGTTGAACAAAGAGTAGTGAAACATATCTTTAGACATCTTCATTCAACACCTGCTGCTACATGAGTTTTAGCAAAATAATGCCAACCATAAAACCAAGGAAATAACAATCTCCCCCTTTGGCTTATTTTTGGCTAAAACTCCACACACACTTAAACACCATCAGAATCAGCAGCGGAAAAAAAACTCAAACACCATCAGTATCAAAAACACAAACCAAACCAGCATAGCAACACTCCCCTTCAGCTGCAAAATAACACACACAGTACCACAAGACACTCATTATAGTAAGCTGGCAAAACTCCCCCTCAACAGCAGCAACACACCATCCATCTGCAGCACACACACTCTACCTGCAGCACTCCCCCTCAACAACTGCAGCACTCCCCCTCAACACTTACTACTCCCCCTTTTTAGCCACAAATATGACAAAGAGAGGTCATAGACAAATGTAACCAAATCACATAGCAGTATATTGTTCAAAACCAAAAAAGAATTAAGTTGTCCAAAAAAAACAAACAAAAACCAGAAAGTAAAGTTACAGATAGCCTCTAGCTATTCAGCACTGTCCTCTTCAGCCACCTCATCACTTTCACCTGCAGATTCACCTTGTCCATCATCTTCAGTTAGCTCTTGCTCTTTAGCATCATTTCTCTTTTCATTCACACACTGCACTACCAGAACCTCTTTTAGTCTTTTCAGTCTGGCAGCCAGACAGCACATTGATTGTTATAGATCTTCATGAATGCACACCCCAAGTCTACTCCTCAGATTTTCGAACTTAACTGCATCCAGAGCCTTGGTAAATATGTCAGCAAGCTGATTTTCTGTGCTCACATGCTCAAGTGTTATGACTTTGTCCTCGACAAGTTCTCTGATAAAGTGATGTCTGATGTCAATGTGCTTTGTCCTGCTATGTTGGATGGGATTTTTGGAAATATTAATAGCACTCAGGTTGTCACAAAATAATGTCATGACATCTTGTGAGACATTATACTCTGACAACATGTGCTTCATCCATACCAGTTGTGCACAACTACTACCAGCTGCGATGTACTCAGCTTCAGCAGTAGAGAGGGATACTGAATTCTGTTTCTTGCTAAACCAAGAAATAAGATTATTTCCTAGAAAGAAGCATCCACCGGAAGTACTTTTCCTATCATCTGCACTTCCAGCCCAGTCAGCATCACAGTATCCTCTTAAATCAGTCCCAGAATCATGGCTATATAGCATCCCATGGTCACTTGTGCCATTCACATATTTCAGAATCCTCTTTACTTGATTCAAGTGACTCACCTTAGGATCGGATTGATATCTGGCACACACTCCAATAGCAAAGGAAATGTCAGGTCTGCTTGCTGTGAGATACAGTAGACTTCCAATCATACTTATGTACAAGCTGTGGTCCACACTTACTCCATTCTCATCCTTGGATAACTTCAAATGGGTGGGAGCAGGTGTCCTTTTGTGATTGGCATTATCCAGGCCAAATTTCTTTACTATGCTCTTAGCATATTTGCTTTGAGAAATAAAGATAGAATCCTCCATTTGTCTGACTTGTAATCCAAGAAAGTAGCTAAGTTCTCCAACCAAGCTCATTTCAAATTCTGATTGCATTTGTTGAACAAACTGTTTCACCATAGCTTCGGTCATTCCCCCAAATACAATGTCATCCACATAGATTTAGGTTATCATTAATTTTCCTCCTTCTTCCCTGACAAACAAAGTTTTGTCAATGCCTCCTTTTCTATAACCATTGGCTATTAAGAATTATGTCAGCATCTCATACCAGGCCCTTGGAGCTTGTTTCAAACCATACAGCGCTTTCCTCAGTTTGTACACATGATTGGGGAAGTTTGGATCAATGAATCCTTTAGGTTGATCTACATAGACTTCTTCATTCAGATAGCCATTCAGAAACACACTCTTCACATCCATTTGGAACAGCTTGAATTTTAGATTACAGGCCATCCCTAAGAGTAGTCTGATGGATTCTAATCTAGCCACTGGAGCAAAAGTCTCATCAAAGTCAACTCCCTCAACTTGAGTATAACCTTGTGCAACAAGTCTCGCTTTGTTTCTTGTAACCACTCCAAGCTCGTTAGACTTGTTTTTGTAGATCCACTTTGTTCCAATAACATTCACCCCTTCTGGTCTTGGTACAAGATCCCAGACATCATTTCTTCTGAACTGCTCCAGTTCTTCTTGCATAGCATTTATCCAAAACTCATCTGTCAGAGCTTCCTTGACATTCTTTGGCTCGATCTTTGACACAAAGCAAGCATTTGACACAGTCTCCCTTCTTCTGGTTCTCACACCATCATTCAGATCTCCAATAATTAATTCCCTAGGGTGATCCTTCTGAATCCTTATAGGGGGTCCCCTGTTAGCTTCCTCTACCTCTTCATTCTCAGGTTTGGTGTTGATTTCTTGAGCACTATCTTCTACAGACTCAAGGCCTGGAGAGTTTTCATTATTCATGGGCAGACATGCTCCAACATCATCTGGAACATCTTCATCGTTGCCAGAATCATCAACCACCACATTTATGGATTCCATCATCACATGAGTTCTGGAATTGAACACCCTATATGCTTTGCTATTTGTAGAGTAACCCAAAAATATTCCTTCCTCACTCTTAGGATCCATCTTTCGCCTTTGCTCACAATCCGCTAAGATATAGCACTTACTACCAAACACATGGAAATACTTTACGTTTGGCTTTCTACCTTTCCATAGCTCATAAAGAGTGACAGAGGTACCTGATCTGATAGTCACCCTATTGTGTATATAGCAAGCAGTATTCATGGCTTCAGCCCAAAAATGATATGGAAGTTTTTTGGCATGAATCATGACTCTTGCATATTCTTGTATGGTCTGGTTCTTGCGTTCCACCACACCATTCTGCTGAGGAGTAATCGGTGACGAGAATTCATGAGTGATTCCCTCAGATAAGCAGAACTCTTCAAACTTGTTGTTTTCGAATTCTTTCCCATGGTCACTTCTAATTCGAACAACACCACAATCCTTTTCCCGTTGAATTCTCTGACACAATTCTTTAAACGCTGCAAACACTTCGGACTTTTCTCTGATAAAAATTATCCACGTGAATCTGGAGTAGTCATCTACGACAACATAGGCATACTTCTTCCCACCAAGGCTTTCAACCTGCATAGGTCCCATTAAGTCCATGTGCAGTAGTTCTAGGACTCTAGAAGTTGTGGTAAGATTTTGAAGCTTCTTGCGTGACCCCCTTGTTTGCTTCCCAACTTGACATTCACCACATATTTTGTCCTCATCAATCTTCAGCTTGGGAATACCTCTAACAGCTTCACTTGACATGACCTTCTTCATCCCTTTCAGATTTAAGTGGCCCAATTTCTGATGCCACAGTTTGGTTTCATCTTCCTTTGTCATCAAGCAAGTGGACAGGTTTTCAGGTTCTAGAGGATTCCAAAGATAGCAGTTGTCTTTAGACCTGGTGCCCTTCATAACAACTTCATCTTTCTCATTGGTTACTAGACACTCAGACTTGGTGAAATTTACCTTGAGCCCTACATCACACAATTGGCTTATACTGATTAAGTTTGCAGCCAGTCCTTTGACAAATAACACACGATCCAGATTTGGTTGTCCTGTGTAGTCCAGCTTTCCAATACCTTTTATCTCACCCTTCGATCCATCCCCAAAGGTGACATAATTGGTGGAGTGAGGCTTAATCTCTGACAAGAATTTCTTCACACCAGTCATGTGTCTTGAACAACCACTGTCAAAGTACCAATCTTCTCTAGCAGATGCCCTAAGAGAAGTATGTGCTATGAGACCAGCCATCATTTGTCTAGGAATCCATCTTCTCTTCACTTTACCTCAACTCTGTTCTTTATATTGTTGCTGAACACTTTTGGGATAGCCGTGTATCTTGTAGCAAAAGGCCTTTAAGTGACCAATCTTGCCACAGTAATGGCATCTCCATGGTTTATAATTTGATCTACAAACTCCTTTCTGATGGTTCATCTGATGTTGAAACATGTGATTTGACATCTCATTTCTTGCTTTATTTTCTGAGGAACAAACTTCAATACATTCTTCTTAGAAGTCTCGGCTTGATTGTTAAAACCAAGGCCTTGCACATTACCAGCTTCTTTCCCATTCTGAAGGATCTCATCCAGCTGCGTGGTACCATTGTTCATCATTCTTATAGATTTGGTCATATTGGCAAGTTTTGACTTTTGCCATTCAACCTCCTCCTTCAGATCAGCAATGGTTGAATGATGTTCTTCCTTCTCTGCTTCCAGTTGAGCTATCAAGAACTTCTGCTCTAATATAATCTGGCACCTTTCTTCGTTCTTGATACACAATTTTGAAAACCCTGAGAATACTTCTTCCTTAGTGAGTTCTCCAACATAGGATTCTTTGTCAGAGTCAGATTCACAAGAAGTCTCTCCATCAGCCTTACAGATTCCAGCCAAGGCTGTCACCAATTTTGCTGATTCTTCTTCAACATCACTCTCAGACTCTCCTTCTGACCAAGACACGGATAGGCCCTTATTCTGTCTTTTGAGATACGTGGGACACTCGGTCTTTATGTGCCCAAATCCCTCACATTCAAAGCACTGAACTCTCTTCCCTTGATTGAAATCTTCTTCAGTTCTGGATCTTCTTCCTCCATCCTGGTTCTTACTGATGTCGAGTGACTTGTTCTGAGAATTTGGTCTTAACTTCCAGTCAATCATTTTCAACACTTTGTTAAATTGTTTACCAAGTAATACCAGATCTTTAGACACATCTTCTTCATCATCTGAGTCATCAGCATTCGACACAAATGCTATACTCTTCTTCTTTTCAGCTTTTTCACTGAATCCTAACTCAAAAGTTTGGAGTGATCCCATAAGTTCATCCACTTTCATCTTGTCAATGTCCTGAGCTTTCTCTATAGCAGTGACCTTCATATCAAATCTCTTAGGTAGAGACCTGAGAATCTTCCTGACCAGCTTGCTGTCAGACATCTTTTCTCCTAGAGCACTAGAGGCATTAGCTATCTCAATAATGTTCATATGAAAATCATGAATGCTCTCATCCTCTTTCATCTTCAAACTCTCAAACTTGCTAGTGAGAAGCTGAAGCTTTGACATTTTCACCTTTGAGGTCTCTTCATGAGCAACTTTCAAGACCTGCCCTCTTTGGCAATAGTACAATGCTCAATCAGCCTGAAGATATTTCTGTTGACCCCATTGAACAATGCATTCATGGCTTTAGAATTTCCAACAGACCCTTTGTAGTCAGCATCATCCCAGTCCTCTTCTTCCTTCAGAACATCAGTAGGGTTACCTTTGTCATCTTTAACCTTAGGGGGCTCCCATCCTTTGATGACAGCTTTCCATGCTTGATCGTCCATGGATTTGATGAAAGCTATCATCCTAGGTTTCCAATACTCATAGTTTGAACCATCCAGCAGAGGTGGTTTATTCAGAGCTCCTCCATCCTTGTCCGTTGTACCAGAAAGTACCTTCCCTGAATCTCACCCAGAAATAACTAAGGGTGCCTGCTCTTGATGCCAGTTGAAATTCTGGCCTATATATATCAGATGTCCTATCGAGATGTCGTGACACTGATATACAACAACAATGAACAAGTTCAAAATAAATGTGTGCATAAAATGTAAAGAACACCAGAAATTGTTAACCCAGTTCGGATCTAACTATCCTACATCTGGGGGCTACCAAGCCAGGGATGAAATCAATATTCGATAGTATCAATTCACTGATAACCACACCCGGTTCAATCAGCTCACTTAATCACTACCCTTCCTATGACTTCTACCTAAGACTCCCCTAGGTATGAGGCCTTCCTCAAATCCCTCTTCAATCACAACCTGTGACTAGTTCCTTACAAGACAAGTAACAATGGTCGAAACACAAATTCTCAATACTTCACAGCTTATGAGAATTAACACTCAGCTACTCAATGCTTAAAAGCTTATGAGCAACCTTACACAACTTACACTACAGTCCTTGTACTGTTATCATAAGATACCAGTTAGGCTCACAAAACACAAGCACACAACCCTAAAAATACATGTAAGTTCGACACATAAAACTAGGTTTACATCAGTCTATTTATAGCTTGTAATCTGGACTGAATTGGGCTTCAAAAACGCAGCAATTAGGCTGCTCACAAATCTGCAAAATTAACTCCAATAAAATAGGTCTTTAATCCAAAGTTTCCTATTATGTCTCCATAATTAGAAACAGCAGCAAATCCGAAAACCAACAAGTAACCCTAATCCAAAAATGCTTTGGATGCCACATAGGATAACCAAATATTCACAGAATATTCAGTTACAAATCATTGTAACAGATTCTGCAATAAATCCTGACTTCACAGTGCGATGTCCTATGAGCAGTCATGGAACATGTTCATACGACATGTTGAACAAAGAGTAGTGAAACATATCTTTAGACATCTTCATTCAACACCTGCTGCTACATGAGTTTTAGCAAAATAATGCCAACCATAAAACCAAGGAAATAACAGATATGCAACACTAAAAACAAGGGTCAGCACAGTCTGAATAATCAAATCTGGACAATCTGAACATCTGCAAAGGTAATTCTGTGTCGATACAAAAGTCTGACGCAGTGAGAGAACAAAGGTTGGAAGAGTCTTGGTTTTCTGCAGAAAAACCCAATATCCCCCTCACAGGTATGATCTAGCCAAGAATGGTCCTCATCTTCTCAGGCTCTCAGGTCGAGAAATAATAATACGTTCACCATTTCTGGTTTGGCATTATTACTCCTTAAGGAGGCCTCCACTGATTCCCCTAAAAAGGGCATCCTATAGAAAGTTCTCAGCTTCGGGTCCTCGGATCAAGAAGCGTAATGGGTTTGCCATTTCTGGTCTGCCATTATTGCCCCTTGGTAGGAGTGCCTCAACTGAGTCCTTGGGAATGGTCACCAGAGTCGACAACTCTCTAGGTTAATATCCTGAAATGCACAAGACGCGCAAATCAGAATATTTCCCAAGAAAACCTCGTCTGGTTGTGGGTTTCATGTAAACCAAACGTACCAAGATGCTACGTAGGCCACACTACTTTCCACTCTAATCATGTGTGTGTACTCAAGCCTGTGTATTGGGCTTATCTCTCAAGTAGCAACCCAACCCAACAAGAATATAGCAGATATCCAAAGTATGCAGCATATGAATATTTAATGCAGTAAAGAAATGTAGTAAATAAACATAAAGCAAATAAAGTGTAAATATAAAGCTAGTAAAGCGCAAAAGATAAACACCCAAACAAGCAAGAAAGCAAACAAAACTAGGCGAGACCCTAACTTGCAAGAGCGCAAGGACTCCCCAACAGAGTCACCAGCTGAAGATGGCTGGTTTATACCTGAGCGAATCGCACACTCAAAGATATAACAGAGTCGCCACCGAACTCTATTTAGTCCCAAAGGACAGGGAAAATATTGATAAACCCCAAGGGGAAGAGAAATGGGAATGGGGGTCAGTTATGCGAAAGGAAGGTACTAGCACCTTACGCATCTGTCACTCGACGGGAACCGTTTTGCTTGCTTCTAGGCTTGGATGGGTTATCAATCTAAAGGCTTCTAGCTAAAAGAAAGAGGAGAGAGAGAGAGAGAGAGAGAGAGAGAGAGAGAGAGAAAGAAAATAAAGAAAGAAAGAAAGTGTTCGCGGAGGATTGGGGCCCTCATGCCTAAGTACCCTCATAGTGCAATGAGGAAATCATAGCGTCGTAGTTCATGGAACCACGAGACAGAGAAGAGGAAGGAAGAAGGTGGAAGGGTGGAAGTGTGCTCGCCAAGATCATCGCGATCTCGTGCCTACATATCATACATTCGAATGAATGCAGAATCAAAACTTCCGTAGATCGTGGAACAAAGACGGAAAAGGAAAAGGAAAGTGGTGTCAAAACCAAGAGCAAGAGAGGTAGGGAAAGATCCGCTGGGGATAACAAAAGAATTGGTGTCAAACCCAAGAAAGAAAGGCAAAAAGGAAAGACAAAAGTTGTATTGAGAATAACGTGCAAGAGTGGTGTCGAAACCAAGAAGGTAAAAGAGCAAAAGGAATAGAAGGGACTCCACCGGGGAGGTGAGAGAATAAAGGATCATGCTAGGGACCAGAAGGTGGCGACCCTACTGGGGAACAAGCAAAAGGATGGTGTCAAAACCAAAATAAAAGGGGTTCGATGTATTAACTGACTGGAAGTGGTTAACCGAAGAAAGAGAGTAGGACTCTGTGTGGAAAAGGTTTTAATAGATAGACTGTGATCAACCAAAAGAACGGGTGTAGAACCGAATGAAGGTTGTAACCCAAAGAACAGGTGTGGAACCAAACAAAGGTTGTGACCCACTGGGGATGTTGGTAGTGACCGAACAAATGGTACTTGGCCAACAAAAAGGGTATTGGAACAAAAAGAAGGTTACTAACCCAAGAGTGCAAGTATTCGAACCAAGAAAAGGTTGCCAACTGCTGGGGATTCGGTTTTAACAGAAGGACTGTGATTAACCGAGAAGGAAATGAGTGATTAAGCAAGTGAAGGTGATTAACTCAAAAGGCTCAGTATTTAACAGACATGCTCTGGTTAACTGAAAAAAAAGGGTGATTAACCAAGAGAAGGTGATTAACCCGAAAGGCTCAGTATTTTAACAGGCAGACTGTGGTTAACTGAGAAGATGCACAAATTGGTGTTTTAACTGACAGGCAGTGGTTAACCAAACAAAGGGAGAAGAACCAAGAGAAGGTTGCAAACTCTGCAGGAGATACAGTTGTAACAGGAATACTGTGTTTAACCGGAGGAAAAGGAATGAGACTCTTCTGGGGAATCGAGAAGCAATGATTGGCCGCAAGAAGAAAATAGGGTATTGAAACAAAGAGAGTTTACTACCCAAAGGGGTAATGATCTTAACTAAGAAGAAGAGTGATTGATCAAAAGAGAGATTGAGAGAAACAAGAGTGAACAAGGATTGACATGACCGGGGAATGAGAAACACTATAGCTTGAGGATAGAGGTGACTATTCCCGGTGGAAGGACAAGACGCCCTTACCAAAGAAATAGCCAGAATGAGGGTAGGATAGACTCCATCCTCATTTCTTCTCTAGCGCTCAAAGTATAATATGGAAACAGCTCCAAGTTGTACAGTGCTCCCGCGTCGCGCGAAACTCCAACTCAGTCGGGGACCAAGAGAAAGCAAGTTCTAAAGGGAGCCTAAAGAGAAACGCCAAGGGAGAGATCAATAATCGAAATAAGTTTCGATTAATTAATCAAAGGGGAGGAAAATGCTAACAATTTTCCAAATGAATGACAAATCATTAAAGCACAAGGGTGTATTATTGATTGTATAAGATTAAGCTTATTCTATTGAGAATAAACTTAATGCAAAGCAAAGAGAGAAAGTGCAAAACAGTGCCAAGTGATACACCAAAACATGTAGCATGTGATCAAAGAAAATGCAAGGAAGCATGTATTCACATAATGCCAAGAATATGAACAATTTGAATAATCAAAAGTGTGCAACAAAAGTTCTTGAATAAGCTTCAAACAGAGGTTAAATGACACTTAAAACATCCATAAAATCAAGCATGACAATCAATGGAAGTTAAAAGGAAGAAAGCATGGCAAACACACTTGAAAATGCAAGAAAATGGCCTTCTGGTTCAGTGTTAATCGATTAACACCTTTGCACTGCAAAGTGTTAATCGATTAACACTTGAAAATCAGCAAAAAAAACACTGGTTAATCGATAAATACTTTTTCACTGCAAAGTGTTAATCGATTAACACTGGACAGGGGCAGAAAAGTCGTTTTCAAAAGTGCTTTTGGCCAACTTAATGATTGTGCAATCACTCCAATGCTAGGGCAAACAATTATGCATGAAAAATCAAGTTTAAAAACAGCAAATGATCAACAATAGAATCAATTAAATCATCAAGATCATAGATCAAGCAATGGTATAATCAATTCACATGCAAAAACAATGAAACTACATCGCGAATGATACGAAAAAGTTCAAAACAGAAAAATGAGTGAGATCTACCAACCTACAAGCCGGAGGTTTGGCTTGATAATCGTTGCAAAGTGAACTTTATGAAGATAATCAAAGAAAACCAGAGGAATCTTTAACTATAGCCGAAACGTATCGAAACCGAGCAAATTGCGACGAAAACTCCAAAATGGGAATTATCACCGAAGAAACTTGAAATAATCACTTGAGATGAATCCAAAAGCTACTGAAGCTCCACAAAATCCAATAGAATGGAATGATGATGATGGTTAAGCTCAAGAAATAATCACTATCGATGTAAAAGTGATTATCCTTTAATGTAGAAATTGAGCTTTGGTGAGGTTTTGAAAGAGAATTGAGATGAAGATGAAGATGTAGTGGAGAAAAACCAGAGAGAATGTGAGAGAATTGAGAGTGAAGAAAGTGTGAATTTGTGTGAATGATTGTTCAGGAGTTGAAAAATGGTGAAGCTTTGTTTATATAGACTTTTGGTTTGGAGTGTGAGAGGTTTGGATTTTGGTTTGGACTTAGCTTTGGGTGGTTTGGAACTAGGCTAGGAGTTAGTTAGGCTTGAATCACCGAGTCAAGCGGTTAACTCGGTTAGTTAGGATCAACTCGGTAACAATCCCAATGTGAGCTCCAACATCCAAAGGTCCACATACTTGGAAAACAAGGAACATGGTGCACTTATTTGAAAATGATACATTGGAATAAATTTGAGTGACTTCTTGAATACTCCAGAATGTTCCACATGCTACTAGACCAATGTAGAAGTTCAAAATGTGGAGTGGTAAGTTGCTGTCATGAAAAGTAGCAAATTCTGCCTGTTTTGCACGTGTTAATCGATTAACGCATTTGCATTGCAAAGTGTTAATCGATTAACACTTAAAAAACAGCAAAATTGCACTGGTTAATCGATTAACACTTTTGCACTGCAAATGGTTAATCGATTAACCAGACCAAAATACCCCAAATTTACCTGAAAAATGGTGTTGTGGCCACGGTTCCGATTTTTAACCTCTTGCTTTGAGGAATAGGCATAGAAACCTTTATTTTGTGCTTGTTTTGATGATGTGATGACCTTGTGAGGATATGATTAATCGGGCTTGGAAAACCTAAATATTCCTGTAACAAAATGAAAAAGAAAAAAATGAGAATGTGTATGTCAGCGATGCGAATGCACATGCTTATGCAAAAGGCAAAAGAGGGAGGTCAAATTTCGGGTTACGACAAGATCAAATTAAAATATTATTATTTTAGATATTTAAATTTTATCACAAAGTTTATATATAAGTGTTTAATATATTGTTGTGTTATGTTTAATTTTAGATTTATATTTAAAATGTTTTGCATTTGATTGTTAATACGTTTATTTTTATTGAATAAAAATTAATTTAACAAATATGACCACTAATTTTTTAAAGGATTAAATGCACTTTTAGCCTCCCTATTTACAAATTTTTAACGTTCCTTTTAATTTTTTCAGCCTTTTAGTCCCTTTAGTTGTCATTTTTTGGGATTTCTTGTAGTCCCCCTCCTATTTTGATTATGTGGCGCAAAAAATTGTTGAGTGGGCTTGCTTAGTCATATGCATGTCAGTTAATTTAAGAGACCAATTTATTGACATGGCATGAAAATGTTATTTGTATTATTTTAATTAGGCTAGAAAATTTAGAAATTATATAATTGACCGTAATAGGAAAGAACCCTAATCCCATTCCATTTTGTCCCTGAGTTCATCAACAATCTGAACGATTTTTATAATTTTTGCGAAGACACATTGGAATTCAAAATGCAAGCACGAACGAAAGGCAAGGAAGAAGCAAAGTTTTGCATGAGGTAAGTGAAACTTTTTTACGCAAATTAGGGTTTAAGTTACAGTACGGATAATTTTTCCATTCTTGAAATATGTTGTCCCTTCATATGTTTGTTTATTCTTAATGTGGTCCCAAAACATGTTGTTTATTTTGAATGTGGGACCAAACATTGTTGTCAAGTCTGAATTAGGGTATTTTTATGAATGTGGTCCCCCCAATATTGATTTTTTTTGTACCATTGTTTCTATTACAGACCAAGTCAAAATAAATGCATTAGGATACGATTTCATCTTAGGGGAAAGTTAGTGTCTGAACCTGTGAAGTTGTATGTTAATGAGGTAATTTCTAAAATGAACTGGGAATGGGATATGGATTATGTGTCTTATATGCAGTTGGAAAAGTTGATTCACAATGAGGGATATGTCAATATTAAGTGTTTATGTTATTGGAACCCCAAGTATAGTTTTTCCCGTGGCCTTAGTTCCTAAACTGTGATGAAGATGTGTTCAAATTTGTTGCTGATGTTAAGGAATATGAGGTTGTAGATGTGTATGTAGAGCATTTATTTTGTACTCCTGATATTGTAGATGAGGTTGAGGTAGGAAAGGAACATGAGAATGTGGAGGGAGGGAGAGGAAGTGAAGATGTGGAGGGAAAGGAAGATGGGAATGTGGAGGTAAATGAGGATGTAGAGGGAAAGGAAGATGGGAATGTGGAGGTGAATGAGGTTGTGTAGGGAAAGGAAGATAATAATGTGGAGGTAAATGAGGATGTGGAGGTAAATGTGGAGGGAGGGATTGGAAAGGAAGATGATAATGGCAATGATTCATTAAGTGAAAGTGACAATGAATATGTTACAAGTGAAGGTGAGAATGATTCATCAAGTGAAGGTTGTGAAGATGTGTGTCAAGCTGCTAAGACATATGGTGATGATGACTTTGATCAGTTACATACTCCTCCTGATAGTGAGGATGCTGAAGAAAATGAGAAATTCTCAGCTTATAGGAGTGGTGAAGGATTAAAATTTCAATTAGGTATGGTTTTTAACAACAAAGAGTTAGTGAGAGAGGCTGCAAAGGAGTATGCTATAGAAATGAAGAAGAATATATTCATTAAGAAAAATGATGCCAAGAGGATAGTAGTTAAGTGTATGGATGGTTGTAATTTCTACATGAGACTTAGTAAAAGGGTTGGTAATCAATTTTGGCAAGTTGTTAGTCTTATAGATGAACATAGTTATTGCAGAACACCTAAGAATAGGCAAGCAAAAATAGGTTGGCTAGCTAAGAAATTTACAAACATTCTAAGGCATAGCCCTAATATGAAACCTGTGGGTTTGATTGCCGAGTCATTTGACAGATGGGGAGTGAAATTGTCCCATGATCAAGCATATAGAGCCAAAAGGAGGGCAATGGAAATGACCCAAGGAGCTGGAATTGATCAATTTTCACATTTGAGAAGTTATGCTGAAGAGCTGCTTAAATCAAACCCCAATAGTATAGTTCTGGTGCAGTGTGCTGATTCTAAGAAAGGACATCTGTTTGAAAGGATATACATTTGTTTGGAGGCCTGCAAGTATGGATTTGCCAAATACTGTAGGCCACTTATAGGGTTAGATGCTTGTTCTTTGAAAGGTGGCTTTGGTGGGAAATTGATGGCAGCCATAGGCAGGGATGGAAACAATCAGATTTTTCCTATTGCATATGTTATTGTGGAAGCAGAGATAAGACAATCTTGGGAGTGGTTCATCTACCTTCTACTTGAAGACTTACTTGAAATTAAGCACAGGCCTTATGTCTTCATTTCAGATGAGCAAAAGGTATCCCTTACATATTCATTTTGACATTGATTTAATAATAATTTCAAAGTGTAAGTAAGTACCATCTATTTAATAATAATTTTGATATTAATTTCATACTAAAATTATAAATAAATTTCTGCAGGGTCTAGTACCAGCTATTCAAAGTGTAAGTCAGCATGTGGAGCAAAGACTATGTGTGAAGCATCTCTATGGCAATTGGAAAAAGAAACATCCAGAACTTGAATTGAAAGAGGCAATGTGGAGTGCTGCAAGAGCTACAGCCATTCCAGTATGGGAGAGGGCAATGCAAAGATTAAAGTCTTTGAAGGAAGCAGCTTGGAAGGATATGTTGGACATCTCTGCTCACTTATGGACTAGGTCACACTTCAAAATATACTCTAAGTGTGATCTACAAGTTAATAATATGTGTGAGGCCTTCAATAGGGCAATTCTAGAGTGTAGGGATAAACCCATAATCACTTTGTTGGAAGGTATTAAACATTACTTGACTAAGAGGTTAACTAGTCAAAAGGAGCTTATGAATACATACACTGGTGATATTTTCCCTAGGATTCAATTTCTTCTTGAAAAGAACAAAAAACTTGCAGAAGGTTGGACACCCACATGGCATGGTGATGATGATTTTTCCATCTTTGGTGTCACCAATGGCATAGAGACCTACTCTGTAGATCTGAAACAGCAGACATGTGCTTGCAGAAAATGGGATTTGACTGGTATTCCATGTAGTCATGCCATATCATGTATATGGCAAAACAAGAAAAAACCTGAAGATTATGTCTCTGAGTATTACAGGTTTGTTGTCTATGTATAATGTTTTAATTGTTATGTTTGCTTGAATTGGTTGAATTGGTTAATGTTATTTCTCTGAGTATTAAAGGTTGGCATATCTATGTATTATGTCATGTTTGAATTGGTTGTGCAGGAAGTCTGTTTTTATTAACAATTATTCACATATAATCTATCCTACAAATAGGCCTCAGCTATGGCCTTTGTTGGAGGGTCAGGTGCCAATCAAACCACCAGTGCTCGGAAGGACCATTGGTCGACCCAAGAAACTGAAGAACAAAGTGAATGATGAGCCAAGAAATCCATATGTCCTTCCTAGGAAGCTTACAACTGTGAGCTATCATAAATGTGGTGCCATGGGACACAACAAAAGGAGTTGCAAAGGAAAAAGGGCTACTGAGAGAGCCATTCCCAAAGGTGGTAACAAGAAGAAGGTCAAGGCATCAAATGATGGAAAGAGACATAAACTTGAAACAAAAGGTGGAAAGAAGACAAAGGCAGCTGTAACAGATATTGGAAACTCATCACAAGCACCTTAACAGAAACTTGAAACAAAAGGTGGAAAGAAGCCAAAGGCAGTTGAAACAGAAATTGGGAACTCATCACAAGCACCTCAACCTTCTCAAGATTAGTTTAAATTAGGTTCAATGTGCTTCATGTCACTTTGTAATAGTTAGATTCTTTGTGTCATTTTGTAGAACCTCAGCATTTTGTGTCATTTTGTGGCATTTTCATGTCAGATTGTGGTTTATGTGGTTGAACAAGTCTTTACACTTTGTGGCTTTGGGGTTTATGTCAGTTTGTTGTCTATGTAATAACTTTAATGATATGTCTTTGAAGTAATGCTCGGTTTCAACTTCCTTGTCAGTTAAATATGCATTAGCTATTCCAAATAATTGTAAACAAATGGAACATGTCCTATAATTGTAAACAAATGGAACATGTCCTATAATTGTGAACAAATGGAACACATACAATCTGTAAACAAATGAACATATCCTATAAGCAACATCTGCTATAATAATCTTGCATCTGCGTCAGCTATTCCAAATCCATATAACCAAGATACCATATAAACCATAATCATATTAAAGCAAATACCATATAAACCATAAACTTATTAGACCAAAAATCAGCATTCTCATTCATCAATTCATGGGTTACATTCATACATTCACTTGTTACAACTAAACCATAAACATACAACATCAATTTGAACCACAACCTACTTCATTACACTTGTTACAACTAAACCTAGTAACATTACAAAGCCCATAACACATGTAAACCTCAGTTGCATATTAAGGAACTTGATCTTCATCTTCAACTCAGCCTCTTTGACCATGCATTCATTAATCTTATTCTTCTCTGAGCATAATTTTTCCTTCAAAGCATCCCACATCCATAAAATCGTCTTCCTGGGTTAGACTCATTCCATGATGTCATCAGTGGTGCTTCTAGGTCGCACATACATTCGTCGTGGGTCGATTTGAAGTTCGAATGGGGTTTCGTGCGACTGCTTGTTTGGGAATAACCAGACATGGACAATACGAGGTAGAAGACGTGGAGAAAACGAAGTAGCAGACGTGGAGGAGAAGGAGTAGTAGCAGAATTCCAGGAAATGAAGAAAGGGATGAACACGCAAAAATTAGGGTTCATAATAAGATTGTCTAACATTAAAATATTAGGGTTCATTTTAATTTAAAATCTTAAATATTTATTAAAATATATAAATGACATGTCTCTTAAATTAACTGACATGGCATATGACTAAGCATGCTCACTTAACAATTTGAGCGCCACATAATCAAAACAGAAGGGGGACTACAAGAAATCCCAAAAAATGACAACTAAAGGGACTAAAAGGCTAAAAAAATTAAAAGGAGGACTAAAACGTTAAAAATTTGTAAATAGGGGACTAAAAGTGCATTTAACCCTTTTTTAAATTAAGAATCTCCTTTTATGTCATTTTATATTTATCAGCTAGTGTAACCGCTAATTTACCAAACACTCAAATTTGTTTATCAGTTAAAAGTCATCAGCTATACGCTACCAGTCATCAGCTACCAGCTAGCTTATCAACTATCAGCTAATTTTACTAAACAGGGTCTTAGATCATTAATAACTTCTTAAATGTACAGTTTTTTTTCATTTTCTACAACTAAAATTAAGTTAACAAATAATATCTTATTTTTCACACATCTTTGCGTGTTAAAAAAACGGACTGACGTGGGTGCTCGTCTGGAAATAGAGAAACAATATAAAAATATTTTGATGTACCCCGTGTAAAAATATTTTAGTGGGTAATAAAAATAATTTACTTGCTATTTTAATTTTTCTAAAATAAATGTCATACTTGACACTTTCGCACAAATTAAAAAAATATAATAAATAAAATAGAGAGAATAATAATTTTATAAAATTATCCTTATTAGCTATTGATGTATTTGAATTAGCATTAATGTAAAGTTAAAAAACAATAAATTAAAAATATTAATTAGAGGATACAATTGAAGATAAAAATTAAAATTGTATTAATACGCTAAAGTGACAAGTTTTGGGATAAATATGTATTTGTAAGGGTTCAATATCTGTAAGGGTGCAACAAAGTATTTGTAAGATAAAATACTTGTCACTTTATCTTACCAATACAATTTTAATTTTTATCTTGCAATTATACCCTCTAATTAATACTTTTAATTTATTATTTTCTAACTTTACATTAATGCTAATTCAAATACACTAATGACTGATAAGGATAATTTAATAAAATTATTATTCTCTCTTTTTTATTTTTTATATTTTCTTAATCTGTGTGAAAGTATCAAGTATGACAATTTTTTTAGAAAATCAAAATAGTAAGTAAAATGTTTTTTATTACCCGCTAAAATATTTTTACACGAGCTACCTCAGAATATTTTTATATTGTTACTCTATATCCAGACGGGAATTCACGTCATTCCGTTTTTTTAACACGTAAAGATGTGTAAAAAAATAAGGTATTAATTGTTAACATAATTTTATTTTTAGAAAATGAAAAAAAAAATCTACATTTAAGAAGTTATTAATGGTCTAAGTGTGAGATTGACATTTTTCAAAAAAATAAGATAACCAATTTTCACCGTCATCTTTAATTATTTTTAAAATATTTACAATAAATAAAAAATAAAATAGGGAAAAAAAATAGGTTACATCAAAAAATTATGTTTTACCTTTGATTTTGCGGGTTCGTCCAATTCACACTAATTATTTGTGGTGCCATACAACAATTCTCCAATAAAAAACTACTTATAAAATATAAAATAAAATAAGGGTATTCATTATAATGAAAAACCAAACTCCAATGTCTTTATTCCACGGGCTCAACATGGATGATAATAAAAATTGAGATTATAAATTGATTCATATAACCTGTAAGAATAGCTTATACATAAGATACGTGATAAGCATATAAGCCTAATAACTTTGTTAAAGTCATGTTCAAGTGTTTCAATGAGTCTAAAATTGAGAAAAAAAAATGTTTAATCAATAGGGTAGGATGTTCATATTTTCTTAGCACACACTTAAAAAGTTGTGAATGACTATGGACAATCCCCACGGCATGTACACTCGTGTAATTTCTCTTTGTCAATACCCAATATTTTTCTTTTCAATATTTTTCTTGTTAAGAAGTTAGATAATATCAATACTTTTTTCAAAATTGTGTCACACGAATGCCATAAAATCCTAAATTTATAAAGACATAAAAAATATAAGTAAAATTAAAATATGGAAGGGAAGAGTCAACAATACCTCCTTGCTACCATTTTTGACGTAGTTCATATTACTTTATATATGTGTTTCAATGGAAGTAAAGAATCTCAAAATAAAAATGAAGAATTTGAAATAAATAAACAAAAATCAGTTTGGGTGCATATAAAGTTGGAAATTTTATATTGACGTGGTTAATTAGGTTCACCGTTAAATTTTTATGCTAATCAAAACCTACAATAAAGGGAATGATTTTTTCAATAAGCAATGGTATTAAGATAGCACAAGGGGTGCTATAACCCGGAAACAACAGAAATCTACATTAAGTACGTTTTAAACAGTCAACGGGTGCTGTGCACCACTCATAAAAACTAAATTACTCTTAACGGAAGAGTTAGAAATCCACTTCCAAGACAGATACTTGACAGAATATAAAGTATCTATTACCGACACCAACTCGTTCTGAAAAATAAAGATATTCCTGTTCATCCAAATACTCCAAGCTGCCGCAACCCAAATAACGACTCCTATGGGCTTACGCGCGACCTGCTTGATATTCTCCATAAAAGCCATGAACGAAACAGCACAGGAAGAATGTGCCTCAACTTCAACCCCAGCCCACCTGCGGATCCCCTGCCAGACCTCCACTGCATAATCACAATAAAATAAAAGATGAAAAAAAGTCTCAAATTCAGCCTGACAAAGCGAACAAGAAGTCCCTCCTTGATCCAATTTAATATTCCTCCGCGCCAATTGAAACTTTTTCGCTAATCTATCCCTGAAAAGACGCCATAAAAAGATCTGAAACTTCGACGGGATATTAAGCAGCCAAATCCTGCCAAGGGAATTCATCAAAATCTCTTCCTCTTCGTCCCTATTCTCCGTTTCCAACACGCTGGTAGTGGTAAGCATTCTATAACAGTCTGAGACTGTGAAGGAATCCAACGCTTCACCGGAAATCCACTCAAAACCATCATCCTTGCTCTGAATCGGAGATAACGGCTCTAATAAACAAAGCAACTCTTTCAACTCCCTCTCCACATTCGCATTACCAGAAATTGGATGCAATTCAATCCTCCAATGCCACTTAGAATCAACCCAAAAATTAGCAGAAGAAATAGAAAAAGAAGAGGTTTTAGCATAAACAAACAGTCTAGGAAATCTGGTTTTTAGAGGAACACCCTCCATCCAACCGCAATGCCAGAAATTGCACGACAGATTATTAGTGAACGAATCCTCCCCTAAAACTTCATCCAAGCCAATCGAGCAAATGTCCCTCCACCATAAGGAGGCGGCTTTGCCATCCCTAACCCGATCACAACTTAAGACAGTTGCAGACAGACTACCATTAGCATATCTGTGCTTCAAAAGACTATACCATAACGTCTTCTTATCATGTAGGATCCACCACCGCCACTTCAGTAAAAGAGAAATATTCAAAGCTTCGAGATCTTTAATCCCTAATCCACCTCTATCTTTAGGCTCACAAATTATTTTCCAAGCCACCCAATTGATAACTCTCTTCTCCGACCAACCGCCCCAAAGAAACCTGCTTTGAATGCATTGAATTGCCTTAACAACCTTCTTCGGAGCCCTATAGAAAGACAAAGAAAATAATGGCAGAGAATTAAGCACCGAATTAATCAAAGTAACACGACCTCCAATGGATAGATTCCTCCTTTTCCAAGACGAAAGACGCGACCTAATATTATCAATCACCCCCTTCCACATAGCAGCCTTTCTAGGATTATCCCCTACAATAATGCCCAAGAACTTAAAAGGAAGAGTAACCACCCCACAGTTCAAAAAATCTGCTGCTGCTTCCATCTTTCCAGCCGGAAAATTAAGGCCGCCCACACTACTTTTACAGAAGTTGATCTTAAGACCAGACAACAGCTCGAAAGCCCTTAAAGCTGCCTTAATACTCCATAAGTTGTCCCAATTCGCTTCTCCAATGATTATTGTATTGTCGGCGAATTGAACCAGTTTGAAAGACACTCCTTCATCCAGCTTGAAGCCCTTAAACAACCCCTCCACCTCCAATTTATTAAACAGAAGAGAAAAAATCTCTGTAACCAGGATGAACAGAAATGGGGAGAGAGGGTCCCCCTGGCGCAGGCCTTTGGAAATGTTGAAATCTAACGTAGTGCTGCCGTTGACAAGAACAGAAGAAGAACCGCTAAAAATGAGAGAATCCATTCAAGACAACCATCGAGAACGAAAATTCATACGAATCATAACCCTTCGAAGAAAGTCCCACGATACACAATCGTAAGCCCTCTCAAATCTACCTTAACAAACATACAACTACGATTGTTTCTCTTCGCATAATCCAAGACTTTGTTGACAACCAAAACCCCATCGAAAATATGTCTGTTAGGAACAAAAGCAGTTTGCTCCGCGGAGACAATAGAACCAACCACCTTCTTAATCTGCCAGCCAAGATTTTAGATAATAACTTCTGGTAGCAACTAACCAGAGAAATAGGTCTGTAATTGGTGAGATACTGAGGATTTTTTATCTTCGGCACTAGAGCAATAAAAAAAGCAGTAACTACTTTCGTAAGACTAGGCTTCGAATGGAAATGAGTAACAAACCTAACAACGTCATGCTTAACAATGTTCCAACAAACTTGGAAGAAACCAAACGTAAAACCGTCCGGGCCAGGGCTCTTGTTAGCGTTACACTGCCAAACAGCCTCCTTAATCTTTTCGACTGAAAACACTACTTCTAAACCCTCACTATCCTTAGTAGACAGGCTGGTAGGATTTAATCCCTCAAAGTTAGGACGCAGCGACAAAGTTTCCAAGAAGTTAGCACAGAAGAACCTCCTCACTTCCTCTTTAACTTCAACCACTGACTCCTTCCCCCCCCCCCCCCCCCCTACCCTATTGACGAAAGAAATGCTATTCCTCCTTCTCCTACCCCTCACAACACTATGGAAAAATTTGGTATTCTTATCACCCTCTTTTAACCATAAAGCCCGAGATTTCAACCTTAGCATGCTCTCCTTCATACTAAGACCCTTCCAAATCTCGTCCTTCACCTCCTTCCTTCTTTTGACCAGCTCAACATCTTCCTCCATACTGACGTCACCCTCCTCCGCATCTAGCTCTCTAAGGTTATCCACCCCTTTCTTAATATTCAAGTCAACCCAACCAAAAACTCTGACATTCCACTCCTTGAGGCTCTTCTTAAGGAGTCCTAGTTTAGTTTTAAGAATGAAATCTCCTCTCCCAGAAACTGCAAATGAGTTCCACTTTTCTTCGACAAAGGCGTAAAAATCCGGATGTTTCAACCAACAGTTGTTGAAGATGAAATGCTTTGGACCCCAATCTGCAGAATTCGGTTTAATCCAGATAGGACAATGTTTAGAGACATCCCTATCTCCAATGAACTGACTCGACAATCCCCAATCTTCCATCAACGCATTGGATATCAAGAATCTATCCAGACGGCTTCTAGCTGAACTGGAACTATTAAACCAAGTCAACCTACCTCCCACACAAGGTGATCGTACCTGGATCAAAATGTTTGAAAGTGGCCAACCGTGTCTGGAATGACTGCTACTTCAGTGATGATGCTGGAAAATGAGGGGGGTGTACCTGTAGGACACTCCGATGCTTAAGTCAGTGAGTGCACAACAAGTACAGAGAGTATGATTGAGAGTATGAAGTTAACTTAACCTGACCCTTTAAAGTGAGAGGGTATTTATAGGGGACCCCCAGCGCGTGGCCAACGGTTATTTGGAACGGGTGGGACCAGCGTGTGACCCGTTCCAAATAACTGCTAGGGTTTACGTGTAGTAATAATGACCAGCTCGTGGTCAACACCCTAGTGTAACTGTCCATTTAATATCATTATTAGACGGTTACGTGAAATGTATTTGTGTAGATAAGACCGTTGATGGTCTCCTCGGGGGAGAGTCTATAGTGTCGAGGAGATGTGGTGGTCGTGGTTTGGACCTGGTTTGATGGAGGCGAGCCATGTATGTCGAGGACCTATGAATCAGCGGGGATTAGGAGCGTTCTCGCGGGGAGAAGTTAATCCGTCGAGGAGGTCCTCAGCTGGGTGTGGTGTCCTTCGTAGTCCTCGGATGCTCGAGCGTCCTCGGGTCCTTATGGTCCTCGACAGGCTTTTGGTCTTGAGTATGGTAGTCATGAGTCCTCTTTTAGGACTTTGTTGGGTTTCCTCAAGTTGTGTGGATTGGGCCTGTTTGACCGTAGGAAGTCCCGACCCAGTCCAGAACAGGAGCACCCCTAAGTCGTTGCTTTGAGGCATTAGAGGAATGACTTGAGGGTCAATAATCGTGTCGGGGTACTGCCAAGGGATGATCCGAGGAGGATATAAACATGGTTGAAGTTTTCATGACGTTCAGGGCATGATGATTTGCGGACAGTTATCATGAGGCGGGCACCTACGGTTCGCGGGCAATGAAGAGTTGCATTCGGTTGAGGTGTTAGGGAGATGAGAACTTTTCGTTTGAAATGATGGGATGATGAAAGGACACGCGTGGGTTTCTTGATAGGTGTCAGAGTGCCACGTGTCCCTAGTCATCATTGCGTAGGGTGGCTGCCTAGGGCAGAGTACTCGAGTGTCGTAGGTTTCTCGAGTTTCGTGGTTTCTCTATAAATATTCCTCCTTTCCTTTCTTTCTCATTTTTCGCTCTATTGTCTCAGAATTATTTCTTCTTTTTTCTTTGTCTTCTCATCTTCCGCTTGCTACCGTCAGCCACCGTAAGTTCACCGCGAACCGCCGTGCAGTGCCGTGCCTGAACCCTAATCCACCATTTACAAGGTACTTTCTTCAAACTGTTGTTTCTTTAGGTTTTCTCCTTCGACATTGTTGTTTTCTTTGGTGTTTTCTTTAAGTTTGACTTGAAATCATTTCTCTGATGAACTGGTGGAGTTCTCATGAGGAATGGAAAGATCCTTGGCGATTACGGCAGGGATCTTTGGCTGTTTTAAGAGAAAAGTGTATGAAACTTTTTCTCTGTTTCTGTTAACTAGCTGAGGAGCCGGGTGAATATTCCGGGGATTTGTAGGAACTTTTTAGGGATTGTAATGGACATCGAGGGGACCTGATTGTGTTTTTGGGTTCCCAACGGTTATTCGCTTTCGTTGATTATTCCCTTTCGTTGATTTCACGGGGAAAGGGGCAAAATTGTCTGGGGGAGCGACGAGTTCCCCGGGGGCATCTGTTATTCGTCCCCGACTGGTTGGTTTGGTATGACTCGTCGAGTTCACCTATTCCCTTCTGTTTTTCAGGTTGATGGACAGATTGGCTGCTGAAGTGGCCGTGGGTGAATTCGAGGAGGATAGCCAAGTTGAGGTCCCGATGGCCCATATGGCTTTTAGGCAGGAGCGTCCTCTCGGGGACTGGGTATGTGATGAGGCCCTCACTATGTCGTCTGTCTTTACATTCCCCGGAGAAAATGGGTTCTGCATCGTTGAACATAGGTTGCTCGGTTTAGAGCAATCTTGGAAAGTGTACCGTCCTAATGAGGATCAGCGTATATGTACACCTTACATGGGACTGCGTTTCCCGGTGTACGAGTTTATGTTTCAATCAGCGGGGTGGAGGCTCCCCTTCACAGACTTCCAGGTGGGGGTCTTTAAATGGTTAAAGTTGGCGCCATCGTAAGTTCATCCGAATTCTTTGGCCTTTCTCCGGGCTTTTGAGCTCGTCTGTAAATACTTGGAGGTCAGGGCAACAGTGCCCTTTTTCTTCCGAATTTTTCATCTGCAGCGGTCTACGACTGATGGTCGACACGGCTGGGTGTCGTTCAAACAGAATAAAGCTCTATTCCATACCTACTTGGACTCAGTTCGAGATTTCAAGTGGCGTTATTACTTTGTGAGGCCGGTCTCTCCCGAGGCTATTGATTCAATTTATGACCGGGTGAATCAAAAAGTGAACGGGCTGTCCACTAAAGTGCTGGTACCAAAGTTCCCCCTCTATTGGACAGAGGAGCATTATGAAGAGGGGGTTGACAAATATAAAGTGAGACATAATAAGCTCGATGTCGAGGATCGCGAGGCGTACGACAAGATCGTCTAGTATGTGGAGAGTTTGAATAAAACCTCCGGCATGTTCGAGGGCGGAGAGACCTCGACGGGTGGCGATGAGCAGGTGCCAAAGATCCGTCGCCTGATTAACACTCGTGTCTTGCTCGAGACTTTCTCCGATGAGGAGGCTGTCGAGATTTTAGGTGATGCCCGATCCTCGAATTATACTTGTGTCTTGTGTGCTCCTCTTGTTTTGCTAATGTTTCTCTTTCTTTTTGTAGGGAAAATGGTCAAAGCAGCAGACAGATATGCGAAGTTAAGGGCGAAGAGGGCCAGGGAAGAACAAGCTCGTCTGGTCGAGCAAAGTACTTCTCAGCCTGTCTCCTTGTCGATAGTGCTCGAGAATGCTCCCGCTACTGCGGTGCCCGAGGGTTCTGAGCAAACTCATGCAGCGCTAACCGGACCTGTGACTTCCGAGGAGCAGTCCCCGGGGGATCAAAGGACACCTAAATGGGCAAGGACTTCTGGGCCGCTCGTTGTCGACGTGGAGGGTACTCCTTCTCCTCCTCCTGCAAGCTTCGAGATTCCTCCGTGTCATCTCCAGCGCCGCTATTTCTCCGAGGCTGTTTGCCCTCGTGTTGCTCCTTCGGAAGCCCAAGCTTTGTTGGGGAGTACTCCGGAGGCAAGGAGGCAAATAATCATGGAGGATATGTCTGCCGTTATGCGGCTTTGTTCGGCTGCCCTTGTTTTGAATGAGGAGAGTTGTTCTGCATCTGAGCTTTCTCGATTGGAGGAAAGGCTTCAGACTTTGGGGGCTGAATTGCTTGCCGTGCAGAAGGATTTGAAGGACTGCAGGGAGTTGAACAAGGAGCAAAGTGAGCAGCAGAAAAGGTCGGAGAGGAAGTTGAAGGAAGCCGAGGATGCGGTGAAGGGCCACCTTGCCTGGGTTGCTGCGCTGGAAGGGGAAGAGCAGCGTCTCAAGGATAGGATAGCTGAATTAGAAGAAGTTGTTCGGCCAGCCGAAAACGAAACCGAGGAGGATAAACAGTTAACCTCTCGAGTAGCCTTGATAGCTAAGCTTCGGGAGGTCGAGAAGGATCTTCGGTTGGCTGAAGATGATGCTCTTGAGTTCGCTGATGTCGGGTTCCAGAATGCTGTGGCGCAGCTTAAGCTCCTGAACCCGGACCTTGTAACTGATGGGGTTGATTCAAAGTTCGAAGTGGTCGACGGCCAGATTGTGTTGCCCGGACAAACCTTTGGCGGGGGACGGGAAAATCCTGAGGCAGCCGATGCTACTGTAGAGTGATGATGTATTCAGTTTGGCCTGCGTGCCAATTTTTGTGTTGAATGGCCTGCGTACCATACTTTTTGATTTGCTTGGCCTAAGAGCCAGGGCTTTATGTAATATTTTGACAATGGGCTTGCCCGATTTTATATTTCATTTTCGCCTCTTTATCTGATCTGTGTGTGGTACTTTGCTTATTTTTATTTGAGTTATTTTGAATTTGCTGGATGCTTGGGAGTTTGCTCAATTTTAGTGATCCTCGACTACGAAGAGAGCTGGTCAAGCGGTCGGGGGTTGTACTCTGACCTTTAATGAAGCTAAGAGGTCGATCGAGGTCTTAGTTTCATGGCTTGAACTTCCCATCGCGAGCTGGGGGTTCTGCCTATAAGGTACGTCGACGACGGAGCTCGATAGAGTACTCCTCATCGGGTCAATAGTTCATCGCACACACAACGTGACTTGTGACCTTTGTTAGGATATAGAGGTGTCGTGCCCGAACCATGGCACGCTCCCCGTGATGGCAACATTTGTATAGTTACCTGTGGCGTTCAACTGTAATATTGTTTGAGCTTCTCAGCATTCCATGGTCGAGCAAGTTGTTCACCTTGGAGGTTTTCGAGGTAATAAGCACCTGTCCCCGTCTTTGCAATGACGCGGTAGGGGCCCTCCCAGTTTGCGGCCAGCTTTCCTTCACGTGAGCTTTTCTGATTTCGCCGTAAGACAAGACTACCTACTGGGAAATCTCGTTTGATGACTTTGTCATTATAACGCAAAGTTATTTTTTGTTTTAAAGAGGCTTCTCGGAGGGCCACGCCCGTCCTTATTTCTTCGACAAGGTTGAGTTTTTCGCGAAGGGCTTCGTTGTTCGCTTCTTCGTCCAGAGGAGCTTCTGTCCTTCTCGACGGTTCTCTGATCTCCACGGGGATGACTGCCTCGGTTCCATATGTTAACCGGAACGGGGTCTCCCCGGTCGTGGAATGAGGGGTAGTTCGATATGCCCAAAGGATGCTGTGTAACTCCTCGACCCACCGTTGTTTGGCTTCGCTGAGTCGTCGCTTGAGTCCTCTGAGTATCACTTTGTTGGCAGCTTCGGCTTGCCCGTTGGTTTGTGGGTGCTCGACTGACGTAAAATGTTGTTTCGTGCCTAGTTTGGCAACGAAGTCTTGAAAGTTTCCGTCTGTGAATTGTGTCCCATAGTCTGTGACAATGTCCTGAGGCACGCCAAACCGGGCGAGTATATTTCTCTTGTAAAATTGTAATATGTTGAAAGCAGTGATCTTGGCTAGTGCTTCTGCCTCGATCCATTTTGTGAAGTAATCTACCCCGACGATGAGGTACTTATTTTGGTATGATCCTACGATGAAGGGTCCGAGGATATCCATTCCCCACCACGCAAAGGGGCCACGGGGATGTCAATGATTTGAGTTCGTTTGGAGGAGCGAGGTGCATGTCCGCGTGTCTCTGACAATGGTCACACCTTTTGACGTGTTCCTTTGCGTCTTGTTGCATGGTGGGCCAGTAATATCCTGCTCGGATAGCTTTCCGAGCTAAGGATCTTCCGCCTAGATGTTGTGCGTTGATTCCTTCGTGTATTTCCTGGAGAATCTCGGATACTTTATTTTCCTCGACGCAGTGGAGTAGAGGGATGAAGAATCCTCGACGATATAGCTTACTGTTGACTACCGTGTATGCGCATGCCCATCTTCTGACGATCCCTAGGGGTGTTCGCGGGCCGGTTTGGTTCGATTTTGAGAGAATCCAATATCCGAACCAATGAAAAATAAATGGATTGGTTTGGATTGAATTTCTATATTTTTTCAATAAAGTCCAAACCAAACCGATCCGAAAAACAATGGGTTGGTTTGGATTGGATTGATCGGATATATTAAAAATAAATATACAAAAATATTTTTTAAAAATTATTTGTTTACACACTAAAATATGAAAAATAAATATTGAACACATAACACACATATTTTTAAACAAGTTATGACCATCATAGTCATATAGTTGTTGTATTTCCCTTAAATATTCAATAACTTAAAACAACTTTACTACATACTCATACTCCATAGCATAGCCTAAATTTGAAGGTTTGCAGTTTGCAGATACTTGTGATTTGAGGTTTTGTAATTTTGAAAGAAGCTTGTGGTTCGTGGATACTTGTTGTTTGCAATTTGTGAGTTTGATTTATAATGGTGGTGATGTTTGGTTTCTCGATATTTGTCATTGATTGATATGCTTGTGATAATTTGAAAGATATTGTTTCGTTTTTCATTGGAAATATCTAGAGACTATGCCTCTTTGTTACTTTCATTATGGTTTGTACTTGGTAATCGTTATAACAATTATTCTCTTCATTCAAATAAATAAGTAATAACTCAATTAAAATTAATAACTTATTATTTGAATTAATTATGTTGATTGTTATTGGTTTGGTTCGGGTTTACGGGTAGCAAATTAGAAATCCGTTGCCCGAACCAATTAACATCGGTTTTAATTGGTTCGGTTCAGATTTTGCCCAAACTAGAAAAATGCCCAACCCAAACACATTGGTTTGGTTTGGATTCCGGTTTGGTTCGGATTTGCCCGAACCAATGAACACCCCTAACGATCCCAGCCTCTTTGGGGTTGTCGGGCAGTGTGCCTGTCATCAGGTATTCGTATATTGGGGCCATCCAACAGTCTGCGTCCCCGATAACGTTCACCTTGGTGATCGGAGCAGGTTTGTTAATGCTCGGATAGGTCAGTATTTCTTGGATCACTGATTTGTTCCCTCCTTTCTTCTTAGTGCTCGCTAGCTTAGAGAGCACGTCTGCTCGAGTATTATGCTCGCGCGGGATGTGGGCCACCTCCGCGGAGACAAATTTCTTCAACTTTTCTTGCACCAAGGTTAGGTATTCAATGAGATTATCATTTTTGGCCTGGAATTCTCCCCTAACTTGGGATGCTACGAGCTGAGAATCCGTAAAGATTTTGACTTCTTTGGCGCCAAGATCTTCCGCGAGTCGGAGTCCTGCGAGGAAAGCTTCATATTCGGCTTGGTTGTTTTATGTTTTGAAAGATAGCTCTAGTGAGACTTCTATCAAGATGCCTTCCTCGTTTTTGAGGATATTGCCTGCCCCGCTGCCTTTAGCACTGGAGGCTTCGTCGACATATATTGTCCATCTTTGGGAGCCATTGGTCGAGGATTCGGGGATTGTCATTTCTGCTACGAAGTCGGCCAGTACCTGAGCCTTCAAGGCTTTTCTCCCTTCATATCAAACGTCGAATTCGGATAGCTTGAGAGACCACCGGAGTATTCTCCCCGCCATGTCTGGCCGACTAAGGAGTTGTCTGATAGGCTGCTCGGTTCTTACCACTATTGTGTGGGCCAGGAAGTAATGACGTAGTCTTCTGGCTGCCGTTACGAGTGCCAAGGCGACCTTCTCAATTTGTTGGTATCTGAGCTCGGGACCCTGTAGAGCTTTGCTCGTGAAATAAACTGGTTTTTGTCCGTCGGGGGTTTCCCGTATGAGGACAGCGCTTACTACTTCGCCGGTGATGGCCAGGTACAAAAAGAGTGTTTCCCCGTCGTCTGGTCGAGATAAGACCGGTGGTTGTGACAAGACTTGTTTTAGGTGGAGGAGGGCTTGTTCGCATTCTTCACTCCATTCAAATGTTGCTTTTTGTCGCAGAAGTTTGAAAAAGGGGAGTGCATATTGGGCGGATTTGGCGACAAAATGGGAGAGAGCAGTGAGCATCCCGTTAAGTGACTGTATCGATTTCTTCGAGTTTGGAGTGGGAATTTCGGAAAAGGCCTTACATTTGTCGGGATTTGCTTCAATTCCTCTCTCTGTAAGGTAAAATCCGAGGAATTTCCCAGATCGAACACCGAAAGTGCACTTGTCGGGGTTGAATCTCATGCGGCATTTCCTGGCTGTGTCGAACACCTTTTTAAGATAGGCAGCGTGGTCGACTTATTCTGCGGATTTGACGATCATGTCGTCCATATACACTTCGAGCATGTCGCCAATTTTCGCTTGGAAGACCTTGTTCATCATCCTTTGGTAGGTGGCGCCAGCATTCTTCTGACCAAAGGGCATCACGTTATAATAGTAGTTGCCCGACTCAGTCATAAAAGCTGTGTGCTTTCTGTCGGCCTCATCCATGGGGATTTGGTTATATCCCGAATAAGCGTCCATGAAGGATAAGAGTTTAAATCCTGCAGAGTTGTCGACCAATCGGTCGATGTTAGGCAATGGGTAAGAGTCTTTCGGGCATGCCCGATTAAGATCCGTGTAGTCAGTGCACATCCTCCATTTTCCATTAGATTTTTTAACAAGTACAACATTGGACAAACAAGTGGTGTACTTGGCTTCCGAAATAAAGTTTGCCTCTAGGAGGTCTTTTACAGCTTTTTCGGCAGCCTCCATTTTTTCTGGAGACTGCTTACGCCTACGTTGAGCTACAGCCTTAGCATTTGGATCTATGGACAGCTGGTGACAAGCCACTTGAGGATCTAGTCCGGGCATCTCCGAAGCGGGGAGTCCATGGCCGATCTTCACTGTTCTCTTTGGGTCATCGCCAAGAGGGATCAGTTCGAAATCCCCGTCTGGGATGGGGCACATTGGGTAGGTGGGTTGCCCGTTGGCTTCAACTGGGAGGTCTTTGCCTGCAGCATCTTCATGTTCCCCGGAGAACCTGCTATCGAGGTCGACCGCACTGACCGGCGGGAGCGGAACCTGTGCGACATCTACAGCTGCCCTTTTGGGGTGAACACCCCCGACGACACTAAGGCCTTTGATCGCTGCGTCGAAACATCTTCTGGCTGCTTCAATGTCCCCGTGTAGGGTTACCACCCGTCCTCGAGTAGTATAATACTTTATTTTTAGGTGGACAGTGGATGGTACAGCTGTTATTTCGGCCAAGGTGGTCCTTCCCAAGATGCAGTTGTAGAGAGAAGGGCAGTCGACTACTAGGAAACGCGTCTTTGCCTGTCGAGCTGTTTCTCCTGCTCCAAATGTGACTACCAACTCTACATAACCTCGAGGTCTTGTAGATGCACCGTTGAAGCCTTGTAGATCGGATCCCACATATGGGGACAGATGATGCTTTGTCAGCTGGAGAGTATCGATGAGGTGAGTGTACATTATGTCCACCGAGCTTCCTTGATCGACCAAAATCCGATGCACATCATAGTTGGCCATCTGTGCACGAATTAGGAGGGGTATATTAGCATTCGGGGATCCGCCTGGTAATTCCTCGAGATAGAAACTTATGGGGCATGATTTCCCGCGAGATAAGCTGAGAGTTGGGTCTCGAGGAGTGGATGTCCTTAGTTCGTCGAGCTTTCTCTTTATTGAGCCGACGGTCACCCGTTCAGGATCTCCGCCTGATATGACTAGGGCTTGTGGAAAATTTTCCCAGGTACTACGAACGCTTACTAGCTCTTCCGTTGGGAAGCTCCTCCACATGTTTCGAACAGCTTCGGCATCGCTAATATTTCCAAGGAAACCGAAGTCTTCGGGTCGTGTGATGCTTAAGGCGACCTGTAATTTTCCGGTGTCCGGATGGTTTGACTCTTCGGTATTCAGAGCTTCTTGGCTGAAAGGTCGGGGAGCTTCATCTTGTTTGGCGTATTTTTTCAGGTAGCCTTCTTTGATCAACGTTTCGATTGCGTCCTTAAGGTGGATACAATCCTCAGTAACGTGCCCGTGACTGCGATGGAACCGGCAGTATTTGGATTTGTCGGTATTTGGTTTGGGAGCTGTCGGCTTTGGGAAGCAGATTCCCCCTTTTATGAACTCCGAATTTACACAGTCACTGAAAATGCGTGCTCGGGACACGTTTAGTGGAGTGTAATCTTTGAAAAGACCGGCAGGTCCTCGAGATTCCCGGGGTTCTTTATGTCGATTATCTTTCTTCCTCTCCCCGCCTCGCCTCGGTGGAGGGGAGTCTTCTCTTCTCTTCTCCCCTCCTCGTCTAGGCGTGGGGGAGTCTTCGTGGTTCCGGCCGCGGGGGCCTTCTCTGCTCCTTAAATCAAGGGCAATCTGGGCGGCTTCAGCTTCTTCGAACTCGATGTGTGATTGAGCTCGTTCGAGGAATCCTTCAAAGCTACGGGGACGGTGTAATTCGACAGATTCTGCGAATTTGGAACCAACTCGCAGTCCTTTGATGATGAGATATAATTTGATATGGTCGATTGTGTGGACCTCGACCGCCTCTTTGTTGAATCTCTCTATGTAGCTCCGGAGGGATTCTTTATTATCTTGGAAGATGGCCTCCAAGGATGATATAGTTTTAGGATGTCTTCGTGAAGCCGTAAAATGCTTCCTGAAATGTTCCCTCAGAGCTTTCCAGGACGCTATAGATTCAGGTGCCAGGTTTTTGTACCAAGCCATGGCCCCTTTTCGAAGATTTGTAGGGAATAGCTGACATTTGATAGTTCCGGAGACGTTTCTAAAATCGAGAAGAGCCTCGAAGCTCTCAACATGGTCGTCTGGATCAGATGTCCCATCATACGTCCCCAAGGCTGGGGGTCTCTCCAAGCCTTTAGGAATAGGGGCTTCCATTATTTGTCTGGATAGGGGAGTCCGGTAGTCTTCGTCATCGCTATCTCCTGGGGATACAGAAGGAGAAATATGACCCCGAGTATAGTGGTGTCTCGGGGAGCTTTCTTGGTGGTGGACTCTTGGCTCCTCGACATAGGGTTTCCTCTTCTTAATCTTCAAGGGACGAGTGGCCGCTTTTGGTGGCGGGGAGCGATGGCGCTTCAGCGGATGCTTGGTCTGGTTGCGCTCCAAACGTTTCCTGCGACCTTTATTTACTGGGGAGGGACTGCGAGATTCCACAGGAGACAGTGAGTGCCCGGGATAAGGGGGTGGTCGGTGCTTTCGCGGGGAAGAGCGACCACGGCCTTTTTCTAGCTTCTCAATTCGTAAGTTTTGGTTGAAGATCATTTGATTGGTCTGATTGACCAATGTAAACAAAGCAGCAGTGCTTGGATCCGCATTTGGAGGTGGGTCCACGGGCTGATATGCGGGCAGGAGGGTCACTTCATGTGCGTCTTGTTGAGCAGTCTCATATTCTACCTCATCGGAAGACGGGGAAGCGGGGACTCCATCTCTGACATCATTCTCCACGACAGGCTGGAGGACATCGTTATCGCCGCGGGTGTTACCACCAAGTTGAACGATGACATTATCCACGGCTTGATTCGCGGATGGGTTGGCCATTGCTGGTATTTGAATGAGAAAACTTTGGTTTATCGCAGGGGAAAAATGGGGAAGTTAATGAGTTCCCACAGACGGTGCCACTGATCGTACCTGGATCAGAATGTTTGAAAGTGGCCAACCGTGTCTGGAATGACTGCTACTTAGTGATGATGCTGGACAATGAGGGGGGTGTACCTGTAGGACACTCTGATGCTTAAGTCAGTGAGTTCACAACAAGTACAGAGAGTATGATTGAGAGTATGAAGTTAACTTAACCTGACCCTCTAAAGTGAGAGGGTATTTATAGGGGACCCCCAGCGCGTGGCCAACGGTTATTTGGAACGAGTGGGACCAGCGTGTGACCCGTTCCAAATAACTGCTAGGGTTTACGTGTAGTAATAATGACCAGCTCGTGGTCAACACCCTAGTGTAACTGTCCATTTAATATCATTATTAGACGGTTACGTGAAACGTATTTATGTAGATAAGACCGTTGATGGTCTCCTCGGGGGAGAGTCTATAGTGTCGAGGAGATGTGGTGGTCGTGGTTTGGACCTGGTTTGATGGAGGCGAGCCATGTATGTCAAGGACCTACGAATCAGCGGGGATTAGGAGCGTTCTCGCGGGGAGAAGTTAATCCATCGAGGAGGTCCTCATCTGGGTGTGGTGTCCTTCGTAGTCCTCGGATGCTCAAGCATCCTCGGGTCCTTATGGTCCTCGACAGGCTTTTGGTCTTGAGTATGGTAGTCATGAGTCCTCTTTTAGGACTTTGTTGGGTTTCCTCAAGTTGTGTGGATTGGGCCTGTTTGACTGTAGGAAGTCTCGGCCCAGTCCAGAACACAAGGAATATCAACACACCCTACTTCTGAAATGAACCTTTTGAACCCATCAATTTCCTTCTTGTTCTCTCTAAAGGACACACCTCTTCTTTCGCAGCTACTTGCCACTGCATTAAAATCTCCCCCAAAAATGAATTCAACCTCCCTGAAATTTCTCCTTAATCCAACCAGATCCTTCCACATCTTCCTTTTGAGACTAAGCTGACAAGCTGAATAAATGTTGATCAACATCACCTCTTTACCTTTCCACTCCACCAGGACACCCAGGTAACCTTCTCCTTTAATACTGAACAAGCATTTAACCCTATCTAACCTTCACAGAGTAATTAATCCTCCAGCCTTACCATTGGATCCCACTGAGGACCAACCAACCATCGGATCCCCCCACAAAGACACTGCGAAAGAATTATTCATAACTTCCACTTTTGATTCTTGAACAAAACAAACATCCATATTCCAGATTGAACTAACCCTGCGACTCTCTTTCTCTTTATAGAATTCCCACATCCTCTTATGTTATAGGATAGCAGATTCATCAAACAACCTTTGACTTAAGCAACTTCAAAACAGAACTCTCCCTATCTCTCGACTCCATTGCGTTGATTGCAGCTAGAAAATCATCCTTTTTTCCTTCTCCTCCAATTCCAAGGGAATGAAAAATATCCCACACCTTCAGCGAAACTTTTGATTCCATCTCGGACCAAAATCTCTTATTTCCCAAAGCAACCTCCGAATCTGTGACCGAATGACAACGAGAAAACTTCCCTTCCTCATTCAAAGGATCTTCTGCAAGATTCTCCTTACCCTGAACTGAAGGTCTCTTCGGTTTCGATTTAACCACTATATCCCTTCTACGAACACCTTCAACAGAAGAACTCTCACTTTCATTCACAGAATGATGGGAAAACGAAGAAATAGATTCGGGTATAGAACAGGGCGAAATCCCTAATTTTGACCCGCAATCTGAAGGAATGGGGGGAAGGAAGGAACACCTCTAACTCCTTGCAAAGAGACTGGGCCAGACCCGCTACCACAAGGCCTCATAGCTAGTTGGGCCTTCAAAAGTCCGTCATATTGATTACTAAAAGCAAAATAATTTCTTTCAATACATTCATGTTAATACTTACCGGCGCACGCCGTCCTTCTAACGCAACACAACACAGCATAACACACCAAGTAACATAATTACTTATATGAATATTTAAAGTAGAGAGAGAAGAAATGTATCGGGTCTTTGTTTATCATCTACTATCTACCCATTACTAAAAGGTTCTATGAACTGCCCAAATTGCCCTTCCACCAAAAATAAAATACACTATGAAAATGTTATTTCGGTAACTTGCAAATTCATCCAAAATCAAAAGTAGTTTTTCACAATTGCGTGTTACGTGTTGACTTAACATTGACTACTATTTACTATATTCTATTTACTCATTCAAATTAAATATTACATACACTCATTCTCTCTCTTCATTCAAATTTCAAATTATTTTCACTTTTTTTCCCACACTTTCTCACTTTCATTTTAATTTGTTTTCACTATATTTTTTATTATCACCAAAAATACTAATAATCTATTTTTTAATTTTAATAAAATAAAAAACTTATTTATCTCACTGATCACTATCAACATAATATTTATTTTATTTTAATTAATCATTATCTTATATTTAATTTTTTTTTTCTTTCTCCATCTTATGATTAATTTTTTTTTCTTTTTATGTAATTATTTAATACAATTTAATTTATATGATTATTGTTCATTTTACAATTAAGCATATCATTTTAAATTTTGCATTTGTATCTAAATACATTTTATATCGCACCAAATAATTTATTTATCTCACGTGTCATTATCGCATCAAAATTTTCTTTTCTACTATCTACCTATTACTAAAAGGTTCCATGAACTGTCCAAATTGTCTTTCCACCAAAAATAAAATACACTAAAAGGTTATTTCGGTAACTAGCAAATTCATCCAAAATCAAAAGTAGTTTTTCACAATTGCATGTCATGTGTTGACTTAACATTGGCTACTATTTACTATCTTCTATTTACCCATTCAAATTAAATATTACATACACTCATTCTCTCTCTTCATTCAAATTTCAAATCATTTTCACTTTTTTTCCCTCACTTTCTCACTTTCATTTTAATTTTTTTTCACTATATTTTTTATTATCGCTAAAAATACTAATAATCTATTTTTTTATTTTAATAAAATAAAAAAACGTATTTATCTCACGGGTCACTATCAACATAATATTTATTTTATTTTTATTAACCATTATCTTATATTTAAATATATTTTTTTCTTTCTCCATCTTATGATTCTTTTTTTTTTCTTTTTATGTAATTATTTAATACAATTTAATTTATATGATTATTGTTCATTTTACAGTTAAGCATATCATTTTAAATTTTGCATTTGTATCTAGATATATTTTATATCGCACCAAATAATTTATTTATCTCACGGATCATTATCGCATCAAAATTTTCTTTGTCTTTCTTCATCTCACAAGTTTTTTTTTGCATGATTATTTAATACATCTGTATATAAATACATTTTATATTGTATCAAATAAACTTTCTATTTCACGGGTCACTATAAACACAATACATATTTTATTTTAATTAATAATTATCTTAACTTGAAAGATAAAATCCTTATGATCAAATATTAAATATTTCTTTTTTTTATCTTAAGAATCTTTTATTTCTATTTGTGTTTTAATACAATTGAATTTATATAATAATTGTTCATTTTATAATTAATAGCTAATTTAAATTTAAACACGTATATAAATACATTTTATAACGTTCCAAATGTACATTTAAATATATTTTATACTGTATCAAATAATTTTACCTGTGCGGGAGCACGAATATCTTACTAGTTCAATATATATTTACATGGTAGAAGTTACTATTGGAATGGAAGTTACATTTTGAGATGGTTGGGAAAAATTGTAAAAACCAACTTTGGTAGTTATGCATTTTTAAAAACTTTAAGTTTTTATTAGTATTTTGTTTATTTAATTAAATAAATTGTATATATTTTAAAGGGTAAATTGGGAATGAAAGTAGGCCAACACAAAATCAACTTTCCCTTTTATATATAGTTATATATGTATGACTTGTAAGATGTCTCACATTTCTTTAGCAATTTAGCAATTTGATACCCTTAAAGCTCATCCATTCTCAATGAAGATGCAAAATATGTTTTTGGATTTCTTATCATGACTAGTTTTCTTGTTATCTTTATCGTCCCATGACGCTTACGGTTTTGGTTGACTTACATCATTTACAAGTGTGGTTGGTATGTAGGGACCTTTTTTAACAGATTTCCATACTTCCTCCCCTTGTGATTCAAGAAACATCTGCATATTAATTTTGAAAAAAATCATAGTGTTCACAAACAAAACATGATGGTATGTTGACGGTGCCACTTTCTCATAAGAACGTTTTTTCTAAAGACATATTTTACCCGGATCTAGGAGCAAGGTAACAAACTTTTTCTGTGATGTCAATCAAAGAGCGTTTTTCACCCTAATTCAAAGAGAATTTTTTTATAAAACACCAAACACTTTGGCAGAATTAGAATTACAGCAATTCAAAGAACCTTTTATAACAAATTTGATGATTAAGTTACAACACATTTTTTTAATAATCTTAAGTATTTGAATTTTGAATTAATTCCAAGATCAATATTGATATTCCCTGTCAATGTTAAAATTCAATAATATATAAACATTAAGTTCTAATCACATATTATGAAAGCGTTTAAATTATTTGAAAGTTATGCACAAAGTTTCAATATTTTTAAAATGAATGAACACGTAGAAAATTGATTTGAGTTGTATTAAAATTTGTATGAAAGAGGTTATTGAAATTACGATGAATATTGCCTTAAAAATACCCTAAGAACACTACAAGAAAACTGCCTATTAGCGTCGGCCAAAAGTCCTCTCTAAGAGGCTAAAAGGAGATGCTAACACGTGTAAGAACAAGATTTGGTTCTACATCTTATCTCTATGTTTTGATGATAACAATGGAGTATTTGTGTGAGAACAATTTTGCTACTCTAACGTTTGTTATTCTGATGGTTTGACAAACAGGTTCTGACTCTGATAAAGACCATGTGCTACGTCACTCTGATATTCTCTATGGTCGCTTCTGTGTGAAGACGCAAGATTGTTCCTAATCTACTGTGCGTCAGAAAGATTCTAAGAAGATATTATGTTGCTGTTGTAACGTCTCTTGGATTCTAACTTCTGAGCGTGACTTTGATGTTATACTTCTGAAGCCTATTTAGCTTCTGAGGTCGTTAACTTTTGAAGACTAAGTGCTGAAGATACTGAAGACAAGGTTCTGCTGAACGAAGTTCTGAAGACTCTGAAGACTTAAGGATTCTGAAGACTAAGTGCTGAAGATTCTGAAGACAAGGTTCTACTGAACAAGTTCTGAAGACTCTGAAGACTTAAGTTTCCAATAATCAAGGGTTCTAAAGAAAAAGTGCTGAAGACTCTGATGACAAGGTTCTGCTGAATAAGTTCTGAAGACTCTGAAGACTCAATTTTCTGAAGATCCAATGATTCATTCTTCTGATCATGCTTCAATCATATCAACTCAGAAGCCTCTGATGAATAGATGAAGATGAAACGTTTGTGTGGGAAAATAGTACATGGTACAGATCAAAAACGTTCTTTTCCACTACCATTCCACTACCCTGATTTGGTGGGACAAAGGACAACTTCAGCGTACGATTTTCACCCCAGCATAACGACATTATTTCAAGTCGTCAGTACTCTTCTAATATTACTGATCTGCCCTTCAACGGATCTTTTTCTGGCTATATATAGACTTGATCATTCAACGAATCAGTTGCGCGAGAAAAATGTAACACACAGTATGAAAAAGAGAAATATTAAAAACACTGATTCATATGAAGAAAGAACTCAAGAAATAGAGAAAGTTATGAGTGAACAGTAAAGTGCCACAATAAAAAGAAGAAGAATTGTTTTTACTGTTTAGATTCGCTATAAGATAGATTGAGCTAAAAATTGTGTTTACTCTGCTTGTGTAGAAGCATCATTATTGTAAACAAACCCGTCTAACAAACAGTTGTTTGTGTTCCCTAAAGGACTGGATAGGTCAGAAGCTTTAGGAAGACTAAGACAGTGTGTTTTAGTGTTGTTAGTCATTTGTAGTTTGGCTTGTGCATTGTATTCTTTGAGAGACCGGTTAGGTCAGTATTCTTGAGAAGTCTAGGACTAGTGTGTCTTAGAGGTTAATTCCTTAAGGGACCAGTTTGGTTAGAAGCCTTAAGAAGAGACGGTTAGTCTGTGTATTATTAGTCACCAGCAGTTGCTAGTGCAGTTGTAATCAGTTTGGTTATAGTGGATTAAGTCCTCACTTGAGAGAGGCAAAATCACCTTGGCGGGTGGACTGGATTAACTTGATAATTTTCAAGTGAACCAGGATATATCGTGTGTCTTTCTCTATTGTTAGTTTATTTATGATCTTTGTTTGAGTTTCATAAAAAGCTTTCATATTGGAAAACCCAATTCAAACCCCCCCCCCTTCTTGTGTTTTTCTCACACCTTCAACACGCGTTAGCATCGAGGTCGGTGTTAGCTCCTAATTTCGACGCCTGATATTGGATTGAGATTCTTATTCAGAGAAATAGAATTTTTTTTGAAGTTATGGAAGACCTCGATAGGGACAGCATTTCTAGAGAGCCTAGTCGAAAGTGTCCTTATACAGAAGAGACATGTTCCATTGACTTAAAAATATTTCTGATAGTTTGGAGATATGTTCAACAGAAGCCTGACTAATGATGTTCGGATTCAAATTAAAATAATGGAGGAAACTTTGTTCTTATCCATTTGAGAGAAGGGGACACGTGTAGAGCAGTTGAAGGACGAAGCCATGCAGAATGACATTCGTCTCGCTCTAATTAGTAGGTTGTTAGGGGTAGTTATTTTTTACTATTATAATAGCAAGTCTTAGTGTTAAGATTTGGGTGTGTTAAAGTTGTACAAATTTCTCAAAATCACTCAAAGTATCTGTGTGTAGAGAAAAGAGTTTCTGAAGAAATGTACGTTTTATGTAACACCATTTTTCTTATTCAATACAATTCAGTTAATCTTTTCCTAGAAATTTATCTTTTTTCCTTTACTTTGTTAATTTATTTTCCAATGTACTTTTAATTACTTCCTCGTATCATTTTTCCTTCAGTATTGTCGAAATAACCCTTTTTTAAATTATGAAGATTGTCAAAAAAATTCATCCTTTTTCAAATACCCTTTTAAATTATTTTAGCACATGTTCTAGGATTTAGTATGGTCGATCCAGCAAGTTACTCATTTTCTTATAAATTTGGTAGACCAGAGGTTGTTTGCTATTTTTCACAGTAAACAAATTGGCATGCCCAGTGGGACCGTGCTAAAGCAATTTGTGAAAACAATTTTTTGTGTTTTCAAGAAACTTCTAATTCTGCATTTAATTATATTTTCTTTGTCGAAAACATCATTGTATGTTATTAAGAAGTGGTAAAGTAGCCACCACTAATGAAGATAAACCAAGGAGAAAATATACGAGGAAAATGGCAAGTACAAACCAGCCAAGTAATTCGAACCCTCAACCAAATAGTTCAAATCCTTAAACTACACCAAGTATTAACGTAGAACCACCCCCGGGATCTTCGACCGGAGGACCAGCGGTTTCAGCGCCTGTTTCTGAAGCCATGCCATCTATGACAAGTTCGATCCCTACACATTCGATTGCCCATGCTCAACCTATTCTGAGTTATGTTTGATCAAGGGGACCACCAAGGACTCCCCCACCAGTGGGAAATGCTAGTTTCCAACCATTTATTCCTCCTGGTTTCTCAGTGCCTTTGCCTAGTCGAGACCCGCCTTATGGGATGCCAACTTCGATGATGGAAAACTTACAAAATGCTCCTCTACTATTTACATAACCCATAGTGACTTCGCCACTACAAGGGTCTGGATCTGGGATTAACATGGGTCGAAACAACCAATCCTTAGAAATGGGATATTCAACCCAAATGCCAAACTTGACAAATACTACTGCAGTATATTTAAGGCAACAAATGGATGAAAGTAACCATCAAATGGTCCAAATGATGTCCCGAACTATGGGAGAAATCTTTCAGCCTCTAATCCACAATACCACCCAGACTAATCAGCAAATGGCTGCGCAGATGACACGCCTTGCATATTTCTTTGGTGTACCAAACCCTCCTTGACACCCATAGAGGGAATATATCACAGGTAACCAAGGGGTAGTGTTCGAATAGGACTCCACTATTAACCAAGTCCAACAAAACCCAGGAAATGCACCTCAGGCGAATTTAGCAAACCAGGGAGTAGTCGAACCCCCTAGGAATCAACCACAAATTCCTGTAGGAAAACAACCAAGGTTGGTTTTGGCAAATAGAAACTAGGACGTTGATAATGTTATACAACAGGTTTGACGTAATGATGTGGCAGCAGATAATAATTTTGGCAGCCATGGTTGAAAGGATTATGGCGCAAAATGGAGTAAACTTTGGCCTTCGAAGGCCAAATTATACATCTCTGTTGTCAGAATATATCCTCCAGTCAGACTTACCCCCTAGAACGAAAGTCCCTAAGTTTACAAAATTTTCTAGGGACAGCACTGAGTCCACCGTCGAACATGTGGCCAGATATGTGATAGAGGCCGGAGAAATTATGAATAATGAGAATCTTAGGGTAAAATACTTCCCAAGTTCTCTTACGAAGAATGCTTTCACATGGTTCACAACTTTGCCGCCAAATTCTATCCACAATTGGACCCAGTTGGAACGGTTATTTCAAGAGCAGTTCTATATGGGACAAACTAAGATCAGTCTAAAGGAATTGGCTAGTATAAAACGAAAATTCACTGAGCCAATAGATGACTATTTGAAAAGATTCCGACTACTCAAGGCAAGATGTTTTACACAAGTTCTAGAACATGAGTTGGTCGAAATGGCTGTGGGAGGCCTCGATTATTCCATTAGGAAGAAATTGGATACCCAATATTTAAGGGATATGGCTCAATTGGCTGATAGGGTTCGACAACTAGAACGCCTGAAGGAAGAGAATGCTAGGGTAAATTAGAATAAAAGGGTAGCCTACGTCGAAGTCAATGAAGAAGACGGAAAATATTATAATGAGCCAGTAAGTTTCGAAGAAGGCAAGATTGATCTTGCTGAATTGAAACAAGGCCCGCCTTATTCTTGTAAGCTGTTGGCCCCTTTGAATGGAAAAAATCCTGTCGAACCAAAAAAGAATGATAAATTTCCTAAGAAAACTTACACTTTCGACGTTACTAAGTGTGATGAAATTTTTCGATTTGTTAGATAAGGACAGTCAAATGATAGTGCCTCCAGGTGCTAAAATTCCTCCTTTAGAACAAAGGAAAAAGAGGGGTTTTTGTAAGTATTATAATTTCTTGGGCCATAAAACTTCTCAATGTTTTCTTTTCAGGGATCTCGTCCAAAATGCTATCCAGGAAGGAAGGCTCAAATTTAGTGAGAAGTCTAAAGGCCAGATGAAGATTGATGTTGATCCCTTATAGGTGGCTGAAGCTCACTACACAGAGCCAGTGGAGGTTAACGTGATCGAGGTCATTTAAGGTCTAGACAACAATGTCAACATGGTCGAAGTCACTGATTACTTCAACAATGGAGCGGTCATGGTCAGAATCACTGAGGGTTTCGACCAAGAGTTCATGAAGAATTTTTCTAGTGAGGTTGCCCACTATTTCACTAAAGACGTTGCTGATGGTGTCGACGTAGGGGTTACTGAAGATTCTGACGAAGGAGTCACTGACGATTCCCAATGGATGATGATAACCAAAGAAACGGTTGAAGGTTTCGTTCAAATGGACAAGGCTGCTGAGGGCCTTTAGATGGAGTTACATAAGCTTAACATCATTGACGATGTCAAAATGGAAACAACATGGTGCAGGTTTCGCAAGAGACACCCATGCAGTTCGATGATGAACGTCGACAAGAAGAATACAATAAATTGGCCTTCCCAAGATAGGAAGAAGATATGCTTGACTTCATACATAGGTGCCAAAAGAAGAAGTCAGAGGTCGTGTTGTGTCCCAGATGAAGCGTTGTATTTGACAAGAAGGCGGCGCAAAATCTCGAGGGAGTTTGAAAGACCAAACAAAGGCGCGAGGAGAAAGCCTTTCATGGTCAGCGAGGTTTCGACCCAAGGAAATCTGCTTCGAAGCAAGAACAGCCGAAGACACGAATTCCAGGGGCAAGGCCTGCCACTTTTAAACCGTTTGCAGAGCTTTCCAATGGCAAGTGGATAAAGATGAATGAAAATAAGGAAAAAAACAACTAAAATGGCAGAGTTTTGATGTAGATAGAGGCTCTTCGATGGCCTCAAATAAACCAGCCTACATTTCAGAGAATTACAAAGGAAAAACCCCTATGTCCATGTCCCAATGGAGAAGGGAACAGAGACGAAGGAAAGCCAGAGAGAAGTTGAGGCAAAAGTAAAGTCAAGCACGAATGTTCCAATCGACAGGAAGGAGCTAAAACCTGTCGAAAAGGCGCTTGCTACACAAGAGCAAGCAGCTAAAGAAGAGCATGATCAAAAGGTTGCTGAGGATGAATTGCTCACTGATAATTTCGATTTAGGGTCAGAGCAGTCTCTCGATATTTTGGTTAACGTGGTACTTGTCCTACCATGGGAATTCGACCAAATAAGTGAGGTCGAAGAGCTGGAAGATACCACTGATATAGAAATGGCCACTCAAAGGCCAGTTTGTTACAATGTGATGAATAACGGTTGTGTCAAAGAACAAAATGCATTCTTCGAAAGACCCAATGAGGCTATGAAAAGTCACTTGAAACCTCTTTTTATTACTGGGAAGATTGAAGATGTGCCATTCAACAAGATTCTGGTAGATTGTGGCGCAACGGTAAACTTGATGTCGCACTTCATGTTGAGAAAAATAGGGAAGTTCGACACAGACACCAAGCCCCGCAACATGGTGTTGTCCAATTATGAAGGGAAGGTTTTCACCACATTTGGGGTAATTCAGGTTGATTTGACAGTAGGGATGATTACAAGATCAACCATGTTTATGGTTGTGGAGACGAAGGCAAACTACAACCTATTATTAGGAAGAGAATAGATTCATGGAATTGGAGTCGTGCCATCATCAATGCATCAGAGAATTACCATTTGGCAAACAGATGGTATTGTTGAAAATATCGAAGACGGCTAGATCTATTTCCCAGCTTCGATTAATCATGTCGATGGACGTAGTTTCGACAGAAATTTAGCTAACATAGCTCCATGTAACCCAGCCAATTTTGTATTCACTCCAGACGACAACGCGTACTGTTCACTGTACCTACATCCAACAAATGGGTTTCAGTGGGACCGAGAGGTTGTAGGAGAAGATGACTTCGCTTACGAAGGGACATCTGGAGTTAAACCCACAGGTTAGGGGAATGAATTCGACGATGATGCCTAAGTTTGAGGCGCTCAAAAGGATTTCGGCTTACATAGCCAAAAACAAACTACAAGCGGCCCTAGAGGCCGAAGTTAAGCATATGGTTGTCGAAGCAAACAAAAGAATAAACCAAGAAGGTCCTGGTAAGGACTTCGATCCATAACCACCTGATAAGATTCAGGATGAAATGCAAATCTAGAGGCTCGGCGCCATTTACGATGACGAGCCTTTGGGTTTCGAAAAGGATTCGTTGGCACCCAACATCAAAATGCTAGCGCAAGATCCTTTGGAAGAAATCGACTTGGGAAAGGGGGAAACGAAAAGACCAACATATATCTGTCACACCCTAATTTTTGACCCTAAGATCCGTTTTTCTTTTTGCCTAAGCATCTTCAGGTCATGCATTTTTTGTGTGCGTGTTTACTGTGACTAATCAGTTTGTGTAGGCGCTTTAAATTCAAATAAAGATGGTACTCGCTCAGGCATTTCAGGGCAGGATCGACTGATTCTGGGCCTAGTGTTTCAAACGGATTTTGGACTATGATTTTCTAAGTGTTCCTAAGACGACTTTAGGGCTGATACCTTGTGTCGGGGGCTATGTACAAAATTTGTTTCAAAGTATAGATGGTTCATTGGGCCGTTCTCCATGTGGTTTTAAATCAGTGCATAATCGATTCCTCCAGTAAACGTCATTTCTCAAGAGTGTGATTCAAGGCCATTCAATCTAAATCCGTCTAATTGGAAATATTCAAGTACAAGCAATATTCAAGTGGAGATGCCTTTCAATACCCTTTAAGAAAGTGGTGAAAAGTCTAATGTAGAACTCAGACAAAGGGATTAAATTTCTCAAGATATAGTTAATTGATTCAAGATGACTTCAAGTTTTATTTATGGTTTATTCATGCTCCAAAGTTACAAATTTGAAATTTTTGATCATTTATTAGCAAGCCATTCAGGTTACAAGAGTAAGAAGATTCTCATGAGATTTTAAATTCTGAGGCGTATCCAAAGACCATGCTCGAGTTATCATTTCGAGATCCACATTTCTTCATGGAAAACTATGTCATTCAACAAATAAATGCCAAGACCAATGAAATTTCAATCTTGAGAAAGTCAATGGCAGGGCAGGTGATCTTTTCAATAAGTAGAATTACTATTATCATTGGCATGGTTCGAGTAAGATAGAAGTTGACATTCTACGAGGGTCACGTGATAATGCATTGATGGTTTTAAGTGGCAACAGTTTACATAAAACAATATGCAAACAGTGAGCTGTGATAGAGAGTGGCAGTGGGTATTGGTTTGAGTCTCTATCTAGAAGGAACAAATTACTTCAGATTACAACAGAAGTATTCAAAATAATAAATTGAACATTGATCTAGCTGCGGGCAGAAATCATGTAAAGCTTGGTACCATATCACGTAATAGGTTTTTTCAAACATTACCATGTAAATCTGAACAAAACTAGTTTGGTTATTAAGATTGGCATTCAAGGATTAGAACCCGAGTAAATTCCAAGCTATGCTAACACATTCAGCAGTATGATTACAAAGAGTTCCTACAATCTAGACACACACATAAAACATCACAAAGTGACATTGTTGTGATAAGAACCATGTATTAAGCACCCATTGTCCAAGTCTTGAATTAAGAAATGTAGCAGTAGCCTTCATGAATAACGAGTTGGATCTGTCGCGGTCAGTTGCAAATTCAAGTGGCCGACTGCGCATCGTTTTATGAAGAATATCTGAATTAGATTCCTGTCGAAGCAAAACAAGGAAAGCTTTAATTTTCAGATTAAAGTTAAAGAAGACGGGAAGAAATAAGGAAAACATATGGATCGATCACGCAAATGTAATAGAAATAAAGAATTGGTCTCATGTGCATACAATTGTTGAACGAACTGCTTACCATCGAAGCAGCCCAGGGCGGACGTTGTGCATGCCAAATTTTACAAGCAACGAAAGTTCCTCCAACCACATCAGCATGTTCGGCCTGTCCAAAACAAAGCCAAGTCCATAACATGGGAACCCTTACAATTTAAACCTAAAGATTCAAACTTTGAGAATTCACGATCCATTTTCTTAAGAATCACACAAAAAGTAACCTTTCCAGTGCCAGCAGTGGCGTTTTTCGCAGCATCAAGAGCAGGGTTCTATCACTGAGCTTGCCATCAACAAAGTGATACATTGAGACGCAGGTTTCATCAAACCATAAACAAGAAAATCAAAACATAATCCAAAACCAAGTGGTTTATTTTTCTCCAGCATCAAGTTTACATACACGAAAACTCTTTTTACCTTTCTACAGGAAGTCGTGAACAACAAACCATAAGTGTTACTAATGCTGGTCTCGTAACATCCCTACAACGCAAAACAAAACCATTGCCCTCATGATACACACAGAGTTCTGTCATAAGTATGTAATCTGCACAAAAAAGAATAATTCAAGACCATGTGGTAGCTTGTTGCCATAGAGGTATTCGAAGCAAAAGACTTACTCCAAAACCATGCCTGTCATGCCTTCCGCCATCCGTGCCGAAACAATTAGTTCTCAATACAACTCAACTCGCACAGATCAATTTAACCTGCATAATTGACATAACAGATTGAATCAGAAAGGAAGATTTTTGGGAAGTATCGATTACGTACAAAATACAGAGGAAATAGTCATCAAGAATATAAAGAGATAGCAACAACCTTGTGAAAGAGCAGCTCTCAAGTATTCACCCAGAATTTTATTGTTCCTGTCAAGACAAAACCGATTTGAGTAATAATAAAGAAAAACAAACACACGACCACATAGAAATCCACTGCTACCAAAATTTTGTCCCAAACCTATCAGTAACGTACATAGTCAAGAAGAAAAGTCGTTATCATCAAATGCATCCAATACAGTTTACAGATTTTGTGCAACGAAAAAGGAAAAGATTGAATGAGATAGGCCTCAGAATTTTTTTTGAATCAGAGAAATTTTCATCATCTTCAAAATTAAGAATTGAGGACAACATCGTAATGACGTCCGTGGAGCCACTTGCCATTCATCGTCGGCACTCATTTTCTTTTTTTTCTCCGCCGTTTCTTTCCATATTGCATCATTGTAACTGTAATCATCAATATAATGAGAATGATGGGGTATCGGGTCGATTGGGGATTAGGGTAGATTTAGGGTTTATGTCTATTACGAGAGAGAAGAGAAATTGAAAGGGAGAGGACGAGTGAGAGACGGAGCAAGGACGGCGGCGGTTAGGGTTTCTTTAACCCTATTTTCTTCTTTTTTTAGGCTGAGAGAAGATGAGAGGCAGGTGAGAGACGAGAGGAAAGTGAGAGATGGTTACGGGAGAGGGCGCCCCTTGGTTTTTTTTTTGTCCATTTCATTTTTTTTTCTTTTTATTTTAAAAATTAAAATCCTTTTTTAATCAAATATAACTTTTATATTCTAAGTAATAATCTTTTTTAGAGTTTTAAACTTTTTTAGTAATCTAATTCAAGACTTTTTTTTATGATTTAATTTAAAACCTCTTTTGTAATAATTAATTTAAATCTTTTATAATAATTAATCTAATAAATTAACTTTCTTTAGTAATTAACCGTCTTTTAATTAAATTAAGGAGGAAAACCTTTTACATTATTAAATCTCTTCAAATTGTTAAACCTTTTTTTTTAGATTAGTAAACCTTTTATTTAAAATAATAAACTCTTTTTATTAAAATATTATTCAACCCTTTTAGTTAATAAGATGAACCTTTTATAATTTTTTGCTTTTTCCTTTTATTAATAATCAACTTCTCTTAATAGATCGTTCCCATTTAGAGATCTCTCGTTGCGATAATTCATAGGTTCGTGTGAGGACGCTTTGTTGGTATGCCTTGTTTGTGTATCATGTATTTGATTTTTGTTCTTGCTTTAAACCTTTTAAAATAATAAAAATCTCGATCCAACGTCGAGCCATTTTTCACCCTTCGTAAGTCGATCGCTTTTAAGCATCGCTACCAACCTTTGGTCACTAGACACAAGACTAGCATCACTTTGCTAGCACACTCGTCTAATAATACAATTTAACTGCATAAATATCCAAGGGAAAATCCCATGCATGATAACCATGTTATTGTGCATGGTGCATATCATTAGCATTTCATAATCGACACCTTAAGATAAGTCAATTAGACAACTCTAGGATAGACTTCCTAGGTTAGTCCCCCCTCAATTTTGATTGTTCAAATCAAACTTTAGCCCGCCTAATTCTCCACACAAGAGAATTAGATGTTAATCATCTCAAAGAAAGGAACATACAATCCCATACCCCACAAAATTCAAACATTTTCAAAAGTGTGGTGGTCTTTCTTAAGATGATGACTCATCTTCCTCTCCTAAACCTTTTAAACATTTAGTACCCTTAATAATAAGGAACTACAAGTGCTCTGATTCCCTCTTGACAGGATATGTAGGCGCAAGATGCGATATCTTGTCGAGCACACTTAGGATAAAAATAATAAATGACCTACCCTTAAACCCTTAGCAAAACAGATAATATAAAATTAATCAAGAGGTTCCTGTAGAGTACTACAGATATCTAGGATGCTAACACCTTCCCTAGGTATAACCAACCCCCGAACTTAGAATCTTAAGTGCATTTGCATTGCATTGTGGGAATTCGGTTTTTCTCCCTTCCCTTGGATAAAATCAAAGACCGGTGGTGACATTAAAAATGCGATCCTAGTTAACAAATAACTATGGTATCCAATTTTCACCGCGACAATATCAGTGCAAATATCAGCCCACAACTCAAATTTGAAGTGATTCAGTTGTTAAAGGAGTTCAAAGACTGCTTTGCATGGGTTTATAATGAGATGCCTGGCATAAGCAGAGAGCTGGTCGAATTGAAGCTGCCAATTAAATCTGGAAAAAAGCCAATCAAGCAGAATCCAAGGCGATTTGCACTAGCAATTCTCTTGAAGATCAAGGAGGAGGTCGAAAGGCTTCTTCATTGTAAATTTATTCGAACGACCAGGTATGTCGAATGACTAGCAAATATTGTGCCTGTTATAAAAAAGAATGGTACTTTAAAGGTTTGCATAGATTTTAGAGATCTAAATGTTGTGACCCCAAATGACGAATACTCAATACTTGTAGCAGAGATGCTAGTCGATTCTGCCGATGGCCATGAATACCTTAGTATGCTCGACGGGTATTCTTGATATAACCAAATATTCATTGTTGAAGAGGATGTCCCTAAACCGGCGTTTCAATGCCCTGGGGCCTTAGGTACTTACGAGTGGGTAGTCATGCCTTTTGGCCTAAAAAATGCTGGGGCAACATACCAAAGAGCAATGAATACAATCTTCCATGATTACATAGAGACTTTTATGCAAATTTACATTGACGATATTGTTGTAAAGTTTGTTTCAGGGAAGAATCACATTGACCATCTTCGACAGTCATTCGAAAGGATGAGAATCCATGGTCTGAAGATGAACCCTCTCAAATGTGCTTTTTGTGTGCAGGCATGAGATTTCTTATGCTTTGTTGTCCACGAGAAGGGAATCGAAATAAACCAGAATAAGATCAAGGCCATTATGGAGGCGAAAGCGCCATCTACAAAGAAGGAATTGCAGTCACTGCTGGGAAAGATTAATTTCTTAAAGAGATTCATCTCGAACCTCAGCGGAAAAACTCAAGCCTTTTCACCTCTGCTTCGACTAGACAAGGAAGGATTCGAATGGGGGCAAGCTCAGCAGAAAGCTTTCGACAAAATCAAGGAGTAGTTGAGTCATCCTCAAATTCTAGCACCACCTTGTAGAAATAGGAGCATGAGACTGTACATATCTGCTTCGGATAAAACTTTAGGGAGCATGTTGGCTCAAGAGGATGAAAATGGCGTCGAAAGAGTCATTTACTACCTTATTAGGGTTTTGAACGATGCAGAAACTAGGTATAACATAGTTGAAAAATTGTGTTTATGCTTGTATTTTTCTTGTACAAAGTTGAAGCATTATATAAAACCAGTTGATGTTCATGTTTCATCTCATTTCGATATCATTAAATATATGTTGTCTAAACCAATTTTGCACAGTCGAATTGGTAAATGGCCATTAGCTTTAACTGAGTATTCCCTAACTTACATGCCTTTAAAGGCTGTTAAGGGACAAGTGGTAGCCGACTTCATCGTTGACCACTCTATAAACCAAAACATGTTGAACTATTTTGAACTTGAACCTTGGAAATTGTATTTCGAAGGTTCTAGGCATAAAGATGGTACAGGCGTAGGAGTCTTGATCATTTCTCCTAATAAAATTCCAACAAAGTTCAAGTATAAAGTCGAAGGTATTTGTTCGAATAGCGAGGCTGAATATGAGGCTTTAATAGCCGGACTTAAGATATTGTTGGAATTGGGGGAAACTCTGGTCGAAATAATTGGAGACTCAGAGTTGGTCATAAAACAAATTACAAGAGAGTACAAATATGTTAAAGAAAATCTCATTATGTACTTTGTAATAGCCAATCGATTACTGAAAAAGTTCAAAGTAGTGAGCATTCGACACATACCTCGGTTGGAAAATCAAGTGGCTAATGAATTGGCTCAGATTGCTTCTGGGTATAAAATTTCGAAGGAAAAATTAGAAGATGCAATCGAAGTCAAAGGAAGAGTTGTATCAGCCAGATTTTCCCCATCGGATTTGGAAACGACGAAGCTAGGATACGCTGATAAAGAGAATTTCGAAATCTTAGCAATAGATAATTTGACGGACTAAGATTGGAGGAAACCAATAGTAGAATATCTATAAAACCCAATGGCATCCACAAATCAAAAAATCAAGTATCGAGCTTTAAGTTATGTTCTTTTGGGTAATGAGTTATTTAAAAAGACTCCTGAAGGAGTTTTGCTTAAGTGCCTTAGTGAGTCAGAAGCGTACTTAGTCCTTTAAATTATTCATAGTGGGGCATGTGGGGCTCATCAGGTAGGCCATAAGATGAAATGGCTTTTATTTTGACAAGGTATGTATTGGCCTACTATGTTGAAAGATTGCATCGAATTTGCTAAGGGATGCCAAGAATGCCAAGTGCATGCAGGTATATAGCATGTCCCTGCAAGCGAATTACACTCTATAGTCAAACCATGACCCTTTAGAGGTTGGGCTTTGGATTTGGTTAGTGAGATTCGACCTGCATCATCTAAAAATCAAAGGTACGTTTTTGCAGGCATTGATTATTTTACAAAATGGGTCGAAGTTGTGCCACTACCAAATATTGACCAAGAAAACGTAACTGAGTTCATTCAAAAACACATTATCTATAGGTTTGGAATCCCAGAAACCATTATGAAAGATCAAGGATTAGTGTTCACTGGTCGAAAAATGCAAGAATTTGCTAAAGAAATGGGTTTCAAACTGTTATCCTCTACACCTTATTACGCTCAGGCTAATGGTCAGGTCGAAGCAGCAAACAAAGTAGTGATTAGCTTAATTAAGAAACATGTGGGAAAGAAGCCTATAAATTGGCACAAAACTTTGGACCAGGTTCTTTGGGCATGTCGAACCTCTCCCAAAGAGGCGACTAATTCTACACTATTTCGATTGACCTTTGGTCATGATGCAGTATTACCAGTTAAGATCTACCTTCAGTCGACGAGAATCTAGAGGCATCATGAGATCCCATCTAAGTTATATTGGAACATGATGTTAGTTGAATTGGTAAACTTAGATGAGGAAAGGCTTAGTGCTTTGGAGTTGTTGAAAAGGCAGAAGAAGAGAGTAGAACAATCTTATAATAAGAAAGTTAAAGTTAAGACTGTTTCGCCTGAAGAGTTGGTTTGGAAAGTAGTTTTTCCTATGGATCGAAAAGATTGATCTTTGGGGAAATGATCCCCTAAGTGGGAAGGCCTTTTTCCAATCACACAAGTTTTTTCGAATGGTGCTTACGAGATTGAAGAGTTAGATCAAGATAGAAGAATCTTGAGGGTAAATAGGAAGTATTTGAAGAAATACAAACCTTCACTTCGAGAAATAAAAATAGCAAAAGAGTAATTACGGGTGCAAAATAATCGAAGCTAATATGGTAAAACAAAAATTGTTTGCCAAAACGGCTAAATTCATTACAAGCAAAAGAACAACGAAGGGTTCAAAAAAGTCATTACATAATTCAGGAATTGATGACTAAATAAAAAGAACTAAAATGGAAGGGAGGCCTTCATGTTGAGGTATTTCGACTTCAGAAGATCCAGCCGCTTCTCACAGATGGATTTGGTTGATCTTATAACCTCCATTTCGGCTTCTAACCTTTGAGCCTTGTCAGCAAATTCCAGCCCAACTTCAAGTTCTTTCGCCATTTGGGAGTTGTCAAATTTCTGGAGCTCAGCAATCTACTTTTTGGCCTTCGAAATTCTGGCTTGAAGCTCTCTGATTTGTGCCTCCCAATAATGGATATTTAGAGTGTTGGTTTCGATAGCAGCTTTGTTGTCTTCTTAGGCTTTCTCTAAGTCAGCTAAGCGATTGGTCGATTCCGAAGCAGCATCTCATGCTGCCGCTACAGAGCCAGTATAGCTTTCGATGTCTTTTGAGCTTTGCTTGATTTTGGCAATGTCAACAACAACTTGGTCAATCATAGAGGTTAGTTCCAAGATAACATTTGAAATTTCGGGAGAAGCAGTCAGGATGTCAACTTTCTTAAGAAGACTTTTCAAGGCAAGAGGAGAAGTAGAATCAGACTCTATGAGTCGAAACATGTCACCTTCGAATTTTCTTTGATCTTTGAAAGTATTTCACTAGCGGGGTCATTGGTCATTCGACCACCAGACAATGAGGGAAAGCTAAGACTTTTTTCAGACGTACTTCCCCTAGAGCCAATCAAAGCCGTTGGGTATTCTCGAGGGTTGTTCTTTTTCAAGGCTGCCAGCTCTTCTGCATAATGGGTTACAAAGGCACTGTCTGAATCTTTCGCAGTCGACGGATCAAGATTAGTATTTGGATCGACAACTATCTCCTCATGAACATCTTCTTCCTCTTCTTCCTCCTGGTCATCATCTTCCTTGACATGTTCAGGATTATCCACGAACTCCTCAATAGGCATCGAATAGTTCTGAAGTACAGAGTGAATTTCCCTTTCTTCCATGTCATCATCTGGGTCTTGCTGAGTGATATCCATGCGTTCGACTCTTGGAGAGCCATCTTCACCTTCCTCTTCAATAGGAGCATGAGGGTTATCCACTTCTGTGACTGCTTCAATTTCCATATCCTTCTCCTGATTACCTTCGTGTTCAAAGCCACTGGTGTGAGAATTCTGAGTAGTGGTTTTGGCTGGCGATGTTTCGCGCTATTCCCTAGCCATTTGATTGATTTTGCTTATTGAACTCTTCTCAGAATCCTTCGTAGAAGTGGTATGATATGTTAGTTCACCTTCACTATTGAGGATTGTTAGGTTGGTTGATTCGATAGTTGGTTGAGTCAAAACTCATGCATCGTCCTGAAAAATATAATCGAAGTTAGTAGTCGAACAAAAATACTAAGGATAATGAGGTATAACTTTTTAGTACATTAGGAGCTTCTGCCCCAGGTCTTGAGTTGTCACTTTCAAGCTGATCTGCGGCTTTCTTCGACATCTCTTCAGGAGATGGATCCAAAATGGTTAAGTTGGTGGGTTTCCTTGTCGAGACCTTCACGACTTTCGTTTGAGATTGAGCAAGGGCTTTGCTCATTTTGAGTTGCCTTTTTTTCTTCTTCAGGGGTTGTTCAGCAGTCGGAGATAAGTCTTCATCGTCCGATTCGACTATCGCCAATGTGTCTTCCTTTGCCTTCCTTTTTTGAGGAGTTGAGGGCCGCTTTTGAGCACCCTGAAAAGGAAAAAGTTAGAGAATATTGGAATATAAAAAGTGACAAAATTAATAAAGGGTGTGAAATACCTTTGTTGTTGTTGTTGTTGTTTTGCTTCCTCCTTCTTCTTTCACTTCTGCCGGCTTCCTAACTGGTGGTTTCTTTGGAGGAATTTTCACAGCTAAAATAAAACAGAAAGTAGTTATTATATGTGAAAGCAAATAAACAAGGAAATGTTGGGTCGAAATCTTCCCGTTCCACACCTTCATATATTTCAGATTCGATGCGAACATCTTGGATCCCAGTATGAAGATGCCCTTTGAAACTGTCTAGTGTATGTTTGGTCGGAACCACCCGCTGCGCTTTTCGTTTTGATTGCTGGCGAAGTATTTTGATAGAATCCCCCAAAGACGAACCAGTCTGGATATGGAGGGGCAAGGGCCACTCCAAAATCAGCGCTTGGCAGTCGAGGGAATTTGCGAGGAAACATATTGAAAGTCGTTTCGTATCGTTTCTCAAGAGGAACGTGCGAAGGAATCTTTAAGTTCTCCATTTTCTTTAAAAAAATTTCCTTCAGAGTAACAGCTGCGTCGCGGACGGTTCGACCAAGATCATCTGGTCCATAAACATTTTCAAAGTATTTTTGGAAGGCCTGGATTTGTTTAATGCGCGTCGAAGTATCTTTCTTCACTCTTTCCTGCATAGAGAGGAAAGGCTTGTTAATGTGGTGTGTAAACGCAGCCACGTCAAAAAATTCCTCGGCATAGTAAGCCTTCCACCAGTTATCGAATTGTTGAATACAGAGAAAGCTTGGTTCAAAAGCTACTGGAAGAAGTTGCGTTCGACCAGTATATCGTGCGATTTGGTTAGTAGCCACTGCTTCAGTATGAATTGCGTTGTAAAGAAGGAGAGAAATTTTCTTGTCATAAATCGGTCGGGGTAAGACTTGAACCAATCCAAACTATTGAGCGGCAAGATTTGGTTGGTAAGTAATCAATATGGCTTGGCTTTTGGAGAGGTTAAATTTGACGGTTAAAACCCTAGGAGTTAAGAAGGCTTCCCAAATTCCTGTAGACTCTGCCTCTTGAGCCTTCGATGTCATTGGGAATGGCCTGGTGAACCATTCGGGACCATTCTTCCTTCCACGAAAGGAGCCATGTTGGGTGTAAAATCATAACGTTTGGCGAACATCATGATGAAGTTGGTGAAAGTCTGTTGGACAATTCGACCATCATCAGTAGGTGTTAGTTTCGCCAGACGCGGGCCTTCTACCCTCCTAGTTTTCACTTCGTCGGAGTCTTCATTAATCGGATTCTTGTGAGGAAGACAGACTTCGAACGAAGCATTCAACCATAATTGCAGAAGGCAGAAGGGTCCAGAGAGGAGTAGATTTCCCTTGTCTCTGAGGAATTCGAGTTGGGTGACCCTTCGCTCATGGACTCATAGAGGCTGGCTAAGATTAATTCACCAAGCATAAGTCATGGCCAGAATGTAGTTGGTTCTCCATGGTCTGAAACTTTCTAGCAACTTGCATTGACTTTGAGCAGAAGACGCAGCGAGCCAGCCACAGAACTATGAAAGTTATATGTTCAACGCCCGATACTTCCTCTATGTCCTTATCATGGTAGTGAGCTATGTGGGCCGAATAGGCTGCCCTAGAGGTAGAAAAACCTATTCTATCCTCAGCCATAAAGTCACGGTCATAAGTATTCCCAGTAGGTTTGAGCCTTATGATAGCGACTATGTCAAAAAGAGTAGGTGTCATCATGCCACATGGGAGATGGAGAGTGTAGTGGGTGATGTCCCATAAGTATAAGGACGAAATAAGCATATTCGAGCAGTATTCGGGTCCTACTTTCAACAACATGATTAGGTCATAAATACCCATTTTCTTTCAAACATCAGATTTTGTTTCTTCCAACTTGTTCAACCACCCCAAATAATCAGGGGGGTCCTTAAAGGATGGACACGCTCTAAAAACCCTAAAGTTGTTCATGTATCTAAGGTCAATAGCCTCCTCAGTTGGATGATTGCTTTGATTAGCGGGGTTTAGGTCTTCATTGCTAGCCCTAGGTTTCTTACATTGTCCTACGGGTTTGTATTTATGGTAAGAGGGGAAGAACTCCCTAAGATTGCTAGAATTTACATTTAAATCAGACAAAGGACCAAATAAAGCCAATGGTTTGTCAGAAATGGTTAAAGGAATAAGTACCTGGGAAGCATAAATTCTCCTTTTCTCTTCAACACGTGGTTCAGGTGGATATTGTTGGTTTCCCACCATGGCAGGTCCAGAGATGGAATCAAACAGAGGAAGTTGAGAGATATTTTTTGGAGCTCTCGCAGGTTTGCCAGCATCCTTGGTGACCTTGGTAGCATCTTTGGTAGAGCGTGTGGAGGAAGCCATTGTTAGAAGAAAGTGAAGAAGACTGAGTTTTGAAATGCAAGGGTTTCTGGAAAAATTTGAGAGTAAGGGAGCGTAAAAGTGAAAACAATTGTTGGAAAGGGTATTTATAAGTTGGGAAGTGGAAACGGTTTTAAAAAAATGGTTGTAATGTTTAAAATGATAGTGGGACGCGTGTCTTCCCCACGATTCTTTATGAAGCGGTGGTAATAAATGCCTACTCCCCATGATCTCTTAGACTCTAGGAAAGGTAATGATGATGGAGATCCTTGCGTGATTTGAAGAGATGTGTCAGAGGTAGTAATAATGGCTATGACATCATAGGTCTGCTGAAAGGAAAGTGAACAGTTGGAAATATAAGCAATCGTCGAAGCATCATAAGGACTGAATGAGGCGTCGAATGACATTCTCAAAAAATGCTTTTTTCTTCAATGGTGTCGAAAATGACATTTTTGGGGGGCAATTTGTTAGCGCCTAATTTTGACGCCTGATATTGGATTGAGATTCTTATTCAAAGAAATAGATTTTTTTTTTAAGTTATGGAAGACTTCAACAGGGACGGTATTTCTAGAGAGCCTGGTCGAAAGTGTCCTTTTACAGAAGAGACACATTCCATGGATTTAGAAATATTTCTGACAGTTTGGAGATATGTTCGATAGAAGCCTGACTAATGATGTTCAGATTCAAATTCAAATAATGGAGGGAACTTTTTCCTTATCCATTTGAGAGAAGGGGATACGTGTAAAGAAGTTGAAGGACGAAGCCATGCAGAATGACATTTGTCTCGCTTTAATTAGTAGACTGTTAGGGTTAGTTATTTTTTACTATTATAAATATCAAGGCTTAGTGTTAAGATTTGGGTGTGTTAAAGTTGTACAAAATTCTCAAAATCACTCAAAGTATCCATGTGTAGAGAAAAGAGTTTCTGCAAAAATGTACGTTTTATGTAACACTATTTTTCTTATTCAATGCAATTCAGTTAATCTTTGCCCATAAATTTATCTTTTTTCCTTTACTTTGTTAAGTTATTTTCCAGTGTACTTTTAATTACTTCCTCGTATCATTTTCCTTCAGTATTGTCGAAATAACCCTTTTTTAAATTATGAAGATTGTCGAATTGTTCATCCTTTTTCAAATACCCTTTTAAATTATTTTAGCACATGTTCTAGGATTTAGTATGGTCGATCCTGCAAGTTACCCATTTTCTTATAAATTTGGTAGACTAGAGGTTGTTTGCTATTTTTCACAGTAAATAGTCGGGGCGGACAACCTAAAGATGGAAGCAAAGCATAATCACGGGTCGTCGCTATGGTGAAACTAAAGTACAAAAACCGACACAACTTTGTAAATTTATATATAGCGTCGGGTATTGTTAAGAGCAAAATATAACCTATTTTGAGCTACCTTTCTTTGCATTTTTCAACTCATATCTCATGTTTTAATAGATGTAATCCATGTTCTTGTATGATTCTTCAATTATATTGCAAATACCTTTGGTTTCTTTGATGTGTGAGTTATTGTGCAGAAATTAGGCATAAAACATCAATGAGTAAGACACAAAAGATTAGACAAGGATTGCCAAGGAAATGAAAAACTTCAGGAAGTTCGCTTTGCGAACGTCTGGCGATGCTCCAACGAACGCTCCCAGGATTATGGCAGGAGAAAAAGGCACCAAAGTTCGCTTTGCGAACTTGCAGGCGAGTGTTCGCTTCGCGAATAATCCTTCACATTGCGAACTTATGCAGAAATTTTGTGGTGGTTTAGCTTATTAGAGGCACCTCAGGTGCCTAAATTTGGTGTTCGCTTTGCGAGTGAAAAGTTTGCAGTGCGAACTTGGAAATTCCTGAATGTATTATATATACATTTTTCACATTTTTTAGAGATATATAGATATTTTTTAGCATAGAATTTGATCTCTCTTCATTTCATGAATATTTTAGAGATAAAAACTCAAACACCAAGGGGGAGAAGGTAAGATCTTCAATCTCTTGTTGGGTTTGGATGTAATCTTTTGATACCTTATGTATTTCTTCTAATCTATGTTTGTGAACTAGTTTTGATTCTCTATTGTTGATTGTCTTTGATTGCTTATTTGTGGGTCTTGACAAAACCTATTTTAAATCCTTGATATTAGATTTTCATATATCAATGAGTAAACTTTTGACATGGTTTTGTGAGTTGATATTCATTTGCATCTTAGCTTTTTAGCATTGTGTTGATTGTTAGTTTGAATAGCTTATAGTAATTAATGCAATAAAGACCGCAATGACGCTTGACAAACTGTATCATGAGGCTGCGTGAGAATATTGATGAATAACTTTGTTCACATCCATGGGGTAAATTAGTTGAATGCATGTAAAAAGGATTAATCGTATGTACGTATTATGATCATGGCTTTGTATATGAACTACTCATTAGTTTGATATGGATGTTATAGTAATATATGTTGGGTCTAGATGCAAGAAAAAGATGTAGGCTTAACATTCATGTAGGTTTTAAATACTTTGTATTGATTGGTAATGTGCGAGAGCAATTATTGATCAATACAAAATCACTCACAACATGCGGGGACCGAGAGGATATGTATGTCGTGAGTGATACATGATGGTATTAGGCGAACAATTAATTTATGTATAAAATGATCTGAAGAATGCATGTGTTATCAATTGATGAGATCCAATCCCAACAAGGCTCCGTTTATAATTCATTCTTTACTTTATATTTTCAGTCTTTATATTTTTATGCCTTTAATTTTGGTTCCTTAAATCTTTTAAACCAAAACTTTTGCACCACAAGCTTAGAAATGTAGAAACCGTCGAACAACATTCTTTATCGCACTGATCCCTGTGGAGACGATAAAATTGGGTACTTAATTAATTTTTGCTTGCTGCTTTACCGCACCAACAACTATTATCGACGTAACGTTCACATAATGACGGTTTAAGGTGACACTTAATTATTCTTTTCACTGCCTTAGCATCGGTTCTAAGCGACACTTTTATTTGAATATCCATGTTGCGTCGTTCTTTGAAGAAACTAGTTGTCGCTTTATTGAATAATATAGTTACTAATAACCGATGCCATCTTCCACTAATTGTGTATTATGGCGTTGCGCAAAACCGACACTAATGGTTTTTTTATTTATTTTTAACTATATTGGCGCCAGTTGTGTCTAACAATATCACCTTAAACTTTTGTGCTATAGTGTCGGTTGTATCCGCCGCTAGTGTTTTTTGTTTGGGATTTATTTATATTTAAACATGTTTCAAACTAAATCTATTTACACCTGTTTCAAACCAAATCTATTTAAACTTGTTTCAAACTATTCATTGATATATTATCACATCAAAATTTCAACACAAGATAACAAACTTGTGTAAATCCATGATATTACTACATTAATTAAGATGTCAAAGTTACACAAAATATTGCTACATCCACAAGTCAAAGTTACATCAAAATACAAACACAAAGATGTCAAAGCATCAAAATACCAACACAAAATATCAAACTTGTGAAAATCCACAATAATTTGAACAAGTTCTAAAACTAAGAAAAAGACAATGCATATGATTCAACATCCATCACTCATTTCATCTAGATCAAATTAGGGGTGTTCGTGGTTCATGAACTGCACTGAACCAAACCACATTTATGGTTCAATTCAGTTTACAATAACCATTTCAATAGAAATGCAGTTAACTGCTAAAATGATTTCAATTCGGTTTAAAACTAGTTTAGAACCATTTGTGTTTATAAACTAGTTTATAATCAATTTACAATTATAATCCAATTTTATAATTTGAACTCTTTTAAAACCAACTTTTTTTAATTTGATAAAAAAATGTTAATTTAAAAAAATTTATAATATTTGAAAAATTTATTCAAAAAAATAATAATTTTTCTGCATAATTTAGAATTTTCTAAATAAAAAAAATTTTTAAATTCTTTTTATTTTTCCAAAAAAAAAATATATTTTTATTTTTCGGTAAAAAAATTCCAGAATAAAAAAAATTTCAATTTTTTTTTTCGGAAAAAAAAAATTTTAAATTTTTTTTCAAAAAAAATTTCAAATAAAAAAAATATATAACTTTTTTTTATTTTTTGAAAAAGAAAATTAATTTTTAAAATTAAAAAGAAAATTGATTCGAAATAAAATATACATATTAAATATACTACAAATTTTCTTCATAGATTTGTCTATATTTAGCGAGAGTAGAAAGTTTTGAACATAATCCTTATTAATCACTTAAAAATGGTTGAAAAACATGGATAAGGTTGATCCAACAAAGCAAACTAACAAAACCTTCTAGAAAACGCGATTCTGGAAATAAGCAGCCGAAAAGTTAAGTTCAGTGAATAGTAATGAGATGTAGAAATGGAAGTATCTAAAGAAAATTAAATTTTTTTTTTTAAATTTGGGAATTTTTTTTTTAATTATCTCCAAATTTTTTTTCACTTTCAATAGTTTTTCTACTTTTTGTATGAAAAACTTATTTATATAATTAAAACAGTTTATAGAAAATAAACTGGTTATGAACCGGTTTTAAACTGAATTAGAATTGTTTGAATTAAATGGTTCAGTTCATTAACCATTTAAGTGGTTCAATTTTTTTTTATGGTTCAATGCAATTCAGTTTAGTAATATAATTTTGTTAACCATATTTTTGCACACCCCTAGATCAAATGACTGCTCATCCAAGTCATCATCGTAATGGCCATGAGTAATAGGATCGACACTAGAAGGAGCAAAGGAAGGACCCGCCTGACTTGACTTCCAAGCAAACATCTCTTTCTGAAATTCTTCAAATTGCCTTTTCAAAGTTGTTGTCTCGGCTTTAGCTTCGGCAGCCTCTTCACGTGCTCTAGTAGCCTTAGCTCTACCCGCCTGAATGACTTGGCTCTCCGCTTCTCTATTCCAATTTAAAACGATCACTTGTGTCAAGTAAAACACTTCATACTGTATGTTGATCGCCATTCGGGCAGTTCCGTAACATCGGCCTCGTGATTTACCGTCGGCAGCTTCTATCTATAATTGTAGCTTTTCCGACCCATCCACATTATTATCATTTTGTGTGGCTTGTGTCAAACGGTTCACATAATCTTCCTGCAACACAAAAATTTCAAAACAGCTAAATTCCAAAACAGAATTGTACATGCCATAATCATGAAATATCAGGAACATACTCAGGTTCAGCCAACATATAGAACATACTCAAGATAAGAACAAGGCCACAAGAGCATATCAATAGTATACAGAATTTATGAGTGGTTGTTTATACAATGAAAGTAAGCTTATATCAATAGTATATAGCAACTGTGTAAATTTAGCAATATGAAGAAACATATATGTTCAAATACTTTATAGTCCTGTTACTTGGCTCTTAATATTGTGCTAATTAGTCATATTCAGGTTCAGGTAATAGATCAGATTTTGTAAGTGAGGTAGATAAGCGAAAAAAATTGAACAAATTGCTAGAGCATCCATGCAATCTGCTTTGTTTGCTTTCAGAGTTCAGATCCCCACTTAAATGAACAATTACCTTAGCCAATTGGAAAGTGTTTTCAAAGCTTATACCCTCAAGTTGACCACTGATGTGAAAAACCTTGAGATTTGGTGCGTGAATATTAAGTTGGGTGATTGTAACATCAGACCAACTAAAAATTGTCAACAATCTCAAATCTTCAAGCACAGGGCAGCCGGATAACAAGTTTTCAAAAGCATCTTAAGTCATTGTAACATCAGACAAAGTAAGAATTTTCAAGTTCTTTAAGCCTTTAACTGCCGATGGAGGATTAAGGCAACAATTATATAATGTTAAACGATGCAAACTTTGACAAGAAATAAGCACCAAGGTAACTTATAAGAATTCTCCAGCCATGAATCTAGCTCAAGCTCTTTGATAGACCTTATGGAGAGCTTGAGAGACAGAATCTGATAAAACACTTGTTCTCACAGCATCCCTAATAGGCAAGTGCGACAGAATCTGATCTATTACATGTTTGTTATGCTCGGGTTCAGGTTTAGCCAACATATGGAACAACTAAATTGCCCTAACTGGTAACTATCGACATATTTTATAGTCTTGTTACTTGGCTCTTAATATTGTGCCAATGAGTCATATATTTGTTTTGCTTAAATACATTATCCATATAGCTTTGATGCTGACTAGGGAATTGTTCTATTAGATAATATATAAATAATACATTATCTATATTTGTTATGCTTAATTAGTCCTGTTACATTATCTATGACCTATCCTACATCAGGTCTAGACAAGGTCAAACTTATTTACTAAAAAACTAGGCCAAAGCTTTTCTTAGAGCTTATTTTGCTATCTTGCAGACACAGTTACAAGGTTTTTATCTTGCAGACACGGTTGGCTACATTAAGACTTATCTTGCAAGGTTTTTATCATATTCAACAATGACAGCAGTAACAATTAAGACATATAACACATACAGCCATGCCAATTCAAACATATAACACTTACATGTGTTTTCTCTGCACGTCGGTCAACCCACTGCCCGTTCTTCTTTTTGTTGGTGGCCATGAAGAGCTCGTCGGGATTTGGTGGTCGACCTAACTTCTTCTCCTATAAATAAAGACAACATATACACAAATTACAATGAATATCGGATATAAATATCTTGACGCACTGAAATTACAAATAGAATACACACGAATTCTATAGCAACATCATGATGAGCTCTACGTCCTGTGGTATGGACCGCCCCACCTCTGGCTGACGTGCGATTAGTCTTATTTTGTTGAAAGAGCTTTTTGAAATCTTCTGCTTTTCACCCGTCAAGAAGATACACATAAACCTTTTCACCCATCCAAGATGGAGAGTGAGCGTTTGTGAGGGGAAGCTTGAAAAGAAAATCGCAATGCAGCACCCACATCATCAGAGAATTACAAGATTTCAGATATTTACCACAAATCACATTCATTACAGCAAAATCCAAATTAGATAAACGGCAACAACATCTATTGGGCAACAAAGAAAAAGCAATTGAAGGAGCTACAAAAATACCTTAATCAAAATCGAAATCGAAACGGTGGCGTAGAGATTGAACGGACTAAATCGAAAACAATTGAAGGAGAGTTTCTTAGAATGTTCTTGTAGATTGTGAGAATCAAAATCGATTATGAAGAACAAAATAAAGAACAAAACTCACAATGGAAACAATTGAGAACATTACGGTTAGGGATTTTGGGAAGCGATTTTTGAAAACATTTTGATGTTGGGAAGCGATTAGGAATTTTGGGAAGTGATTGTGAAGCGAGAGTGATGAGAGTGAAAGTTTTTGAAGCTGGCCTAATGTTTCTGAAGCTGAAGCGAGAGTGATGAGTTTATTTGATTTTTTCTTATTTTTTAGTTTAAAAGTATATATATTCCTATAAGTTTAAAATGATAAACTAAGTTTTGATATTTGATTTTTTAAATTAAAATGATAACATAAATTTATTTTATTTATAAGTTTAAAATTTTTAATTTAAAATAAGTTTAAATTTATAATTTAAAATGATAAAAAATTTATTTCAAATTAGGAATTTTATAAAATTAGTTTTTAGCATATAATTTTATTTAGTTTTTAAATAATTTATAATTTTATTTGAAGTTATTATTATAAATAATTAAGCAATAAAAAATGTAAAACATTGAAAAAAAAAATTTTCACATTAAACTTAGTGTTGGCCTGAGTCAACACTACTAAAAAAAAGGTGGCAAACGGAATTTTTGGGGGGACATGAATATTTTGACACTAATATGAGCGTCGCCTAAAACCGCTGCTATCATAAAAAATAAATAATCATTTATAATTAAAAATAAAGAAGGCAACAAAATTTGTGGGGGGAAATGAATTATTTCCGCACCAAAATTAGTGTTTCAGAGAGTCAACGCTAATAATTATGACCTATTAAAGCAATTAAGACAACTATTTTTAACTATTAGTAACGGTCATTTGAGGCGATAAGTCAACGCTAGTAATGTCTAGGTCGGGGACGACGCTAAAGTTTTGCAACTAAAACGTGTTTTTCTTGTAGTGGAAACCGCAATGAATAAATGCATAAGTTTGTAGCATTTCCATGAAGGTTTGTAATGGGTTGGAATGAAAATGCTTCAAGAAAAGACACATTTTCATAGTGTGTAATCGGTTACATAAAAGGTGTAATCGGTTACCACATCTGTAATCGGTTACATAAAAAATTCAAATTTAAAAGGTGTAATAGGTTACATGATTTAAAAAAGTAGAAATAAACTTTTCCAATGTTCAAAAATATCAGACAACGACAACTGCAAATAGGTTACTTAAATCATGTAACTGATTACCTAATTAAAAAAGTGTAGAATTCAACTTTTGATGACAGTTTCAAAGGTTTTTATGCATTATGTTCACAGCGTTTATAGATGAAGATTGATATGATTTTTTTGAGCATCTTAAGAGATATATTATGAATTGTAACATTGAAAGGGAAGACCAATCTCCATATTGAAATTCATTCAAGATTTAAATACTTAAGATTATTCAAAAAGTGTGTTATAACTTAATCACTAAATTTGTGGTGATAAGTTGTTTGTTGTAAAAGGTTATTTGAATTGGTCTAATTCAAACTCCACCATAGTGTTTGGTGTTTTGTGAAAAAGGTTCTTTGAATTGGGGTGGTTCAAAATCCACGATAGTATTTAGCGTTTATGTTAGAAGATTGTAAAAGAGGTCTTGGTGTGAGACTTGTACAATGGTCTAATAGTGGAAAATCCTTCAGGTGTGAAGGTAATAAATATACCCTTGGTGGATATATCATTTTCGTAACCTGAAAATTAAGAACATAGTGAAAAAATATGAAAAATATGACAACACTAATCACCCTCCCATAGGTTGTATCTCGTAGTTACAACTCTGTGATTTTTGTTGGCACAATTACTATGCCATTAGTTTTTCATTCAGCAAAATGGCCCCATTGTTAGAGATTGTTGATCTCTTCAACAAGCAACAACATGCGATTGTACTTGAGATATAACACATTTAAATTATTTTTTTTAATTTTTTTAATTGTCTATAAAAACTCTAAAAAAATATGTTCTTATCTTATTTTGTTTTCCTAACTAAAAGTTAGGATCTATTATAGAACGAGGGCGAAGAAACAAGGGGTAGTAGGTAAGGTAATAAGGCTGATCAAACTCAAGCGATCCGCGAGATAGAGGAACATGACAGGAATGGGAAAGCAAAGATAGATAAAAATATGTTAGTCATTGTTGTGAACAACGATACTGGAATAACAGAGTATATTTGGTTTCTTGAACACCAAGAAATCCACAAGGGTAGAAAAGAAGGAAAAACTTGAACAAACACACGAAACCCTATTAGGGTTCACAAAGGAAGAGAAAAGAGGATAAAGAATAGAGAATTGGTTAAATCTATTTTACTATTCACTTTCTCAATAGGTTCAAAGATTACAAGTGAATGCCAACAATTAACCTCTTTCAAGTTGAAGCTAGCGGGATTATACCTGAGTGAATCGCACACTCAAAGATATAACAGAGTCGCCACCGAACTTTATTTAGTCCCAAAGGACAGGGAAAATATCGATAAAACCCAAGGGGAAGAGGAACAGGTCAGGGGTTCGGTTATGCGAAAGGAAGGTACTAGCACCTTATGCATCTGTCGTATTCGACGAGAATCATTTCGCTTGCTTCTAGGCTTGGATGGGTTATCTATCTAAAGGCTTCTAGCTAAAGAAGAGGAGAGAGAAGAGAAAAGAAAGAAAGTGCTCGCGGAGGATTAGGGCCTTCATGCCTACATACCCTCATAGTGCAATGAGGAAATCAGAGTGTCGTAGTTCATGGAACCAGGGAGAAGAAGAAGAATGGAAGAAGGTGGAAGCGTGCTCGCCAAGATCATCGCAATCTTGTGCCTATATATCTTACATTCGAATGAATGTAGAATCAGAGCGTTCGTAGTTCGTGGAACCAAGACGAAAAAGGAAATGGACAGTGGTGTCAAAACCAAGAGCTAAAGAAGGAAAGAAAAGCTCCGATGGGCATTCAAAAGAAACGGTGTCAAAACCAAGAAAGGAGTGCAAAGGAAAAGATAGTAACTGTGATGAGGATAAAGTGCAAGAGTGGTGTCGAAACCAAGAAGATAAAGGAGCAAAAGGATAAAGCAACTCTACTGGGGAGTAAGAGAACAAATAATTGTGCTAGGGACGAGAGGGTTAGCGACCCTACTGGGGAACAAACAGAGGTATGGTGTCAAAACCAAGAGAAAACAGGATTCAGTATGTTAACTGACTGGCAGTGGTTAACCGAAGAAAGAGAGTAAGACTCTGTGGGGAAAAAAGGGTTTGGTGTCAACAGGCAGGCTGTGATGAACCAAAAGATAGAGTACTGAACCAAGAGAAGGTTTTTGACTCTGAGGGGATTTCGGTATATTAACAGATAAAACAATGGTTAACCAGAAAAAAGAAAAGATTGCAACTCTGGGGAGAGAGAAAGGTTTTAACAGATAGACTGTGAACAACCAAAAGAACAAGCGTAGAACCAAGCGAAGGTTTGACCCAAAGGACGGGTATGGAACCAAGGTTGTGACCCAAAGGACGGGTGTGGAACCAAGCAAAGGTTGTGACCTAAAGGACGAGTGTGGAACCAAGCAAAGGTTGTGACCTAAAGGACGGGTGTGGAACCAAGTAAAGGTTATGACCCAAAGGACGGGTGTGGAACCAAGTAAAGGTTGTGACCCAAAGAACGGGTATGGAACCAAGCAAAGGTTGTGACCCAAAGGACGGGTGTGGAACCATGAAAAGGTTGTGACCCAAAGGACGGGTGTGGAACCAAGCAAAGGTTGTGACCTAGAGGACGGGTGTGAAACCAAGCAAAGGTTATGACCCAAAGGACGGGTGTGGAACCATGCAAAGGTTGTGACCTAAAGGACGGGTGTGGAACCAAGCAAAGGTTGTCACCCAAAGGACGGGTGTGGAACCAAGCAAAGGTTGTGACTCAAAGGACGGGTGTGGAAACATGCAAAGGTTGTGACCTAAAGGACGGGTGTGGAACCATGCAAAGGTTGTGACCCAAAAGACGAGTGTGGAACCAAGCAAAGGTTGTGACCCACTGGGGATGTTGGTACTGACTGAACAAGCAGTACTTGACCAACGAAATAGGTATTTGAACCAACAGAAGGTTATTAATCCAAGGGTGCGAGTATTCGAACCAAAAGATAGTTACTAACTCACAGGGTATTGGTTTTAACAGAAGGACTGTGATTAACCAAAAAGAATGAGTGGTTAACTAAGGTAATGTGATTTACTCAAGAGGAGCTCAGTATGTTAACAAACAGGTTGTGGTTAACTGAGAAATGGGTGATTAACCAAGAGAAGGTGATTAACCCAGGAGGAAACTCGGTATGTTAATAGATAGACTGTGGTTAACTGAGAAGAAGTGCAAAATGGTGTTTTAACTGACAGACAGTGGTTAACCATCAAAGGGAGAGGAACCAAGAGAAGGTTGTGAACTCCGCTAGGGTCTCTGTGTTTGACAAAAAGATTGTGTTTAACCGAAGAAAAGGGATTGAGACTCTTCTGGGGAGTCAATAGGCAATAATTGACCACAAGAAAAGAATATTGAGACCAGAGACGGTGTTAACCCAAGAGACAATGATATTTAACCAAGAGAATGGTGATTGATCAAAAGAGGGATTGAAAAGGATAAGAGTGATCAAGGATCGACTCGACTGAGTATTGAGAGACACTACAGATTGGAGATAGAGACGATAATTCTAGGCACAGGGTCATTCGTCCCCTACCCAAAATAATCAAGATGATTGTATGAATTCTCCACTCTCATCCCTTCTCTAGCACCAAAGTGTAGTGCGGAAACCGAAATAGACAGCATAACAACGCCAATTTGTACAGTGCTCTAGTGCGTCATGCAAACCTCCGACTCGGTAGGGGATCAAGAGAACAAGACTCTAAAGGAAGCCTAAAGAGAAGAGCAAGGAGGGATCAACTAATCGAAACAAGGTTTCAATTAATCAATCAAAGGGAATTGATATGCTAACAATTTTCCAAAGAGATGGAAAATCATTAAAGCAAAAGTGTGGATTATTAATTATACAAGATTAAGCTCATTCTTTGAAGAATAAACTTAATGCCAACATGAATGAAAGTGCAAAATAGTACCAAAGGTCAATCATGAATCATGCATCAAGTGAGCAAAAGATGTGCAAGAATGATCATGAGCAAACATTGTCAAAATTGCAAACAATTGATAATGGAAAAATCGAGCATCGAAATTTGTCAAGCATGTTTCAAACAGAGGTTAAACAAATCATAAAACATCAACAAAATATCAAGCATATCAAGCCATAGAAGTTAAATGAGGAAAGAAGATCAAACAAGCTTGAAAAATAGGCAAATATGGCATTCTGGTTCAGTGTTAATCGATCAACTCTTTTGCACTGCAAAGTGTTAATCGATTAACACTTGCAAAACAACAGAAAAACTGAAAAAATAGAGTGTTAATCGATTAACACTTTTGCACTGCAAAGTGTTAATCGATTAACACTGGAGCAGTGGCCAAAAATTAGTTTTCCAAAAGTGCTTCCAGCAGTTAATCACTTATTTGAACATCCACATGCTATGGTTTACATTTGTGCACGAAAATTACATCATGCATGAGAAATTAAACACAAATTGAAAGCATTAAACATGAAGATCAAAGATCAAGCAATCACATGATTAAACGAACTGAAAAACTATCGAAACTACATCGAAAACGCGCGAAAATGATCGAAACAGTGAATAGAGTAAGAGCTACCAACCTAAAAGCTGGAGAATTGGCTTGGTGATTGTTGTAAGCAAAATGTAGAGAGAAGAAAGCAAGAAAACCAGAGAATTCTGCACTTGCACTTCGAATCGTAGCAAAACCGAGCAAAAAACGCTAAAATGCACCGAGATCGAATTTGCACCGAATTGATTGATATGAACACTTGAATTGAAGTAGAATTTGTTGTGATTCCAGAAATCCAAACACAATTGAAGATGAATGAAGGCTTAAGCTCAAGAGAAAGCAATTTCAATGTGAAATTTGCTACTCTTTAATGATGATAATGGAGCTTTAGTGTGGTTTGAAGAAGAAGATGAAGATGAAGGTGAAGGTGTTGCAGAAAATGCAGAGAGAAAATGAGAGAATTGAGAGTGAAGAGAGTGAGAAATGATTGAAATGGTTGAAGGTCCTTTGTAAAATGGTTGAGCTTTGTTTATATAGAGTTTTGGTTTGGAGTGTGATTAGTTAGGAATGTGCTTTGGAGTTAGGTTTGGAGATAGGTTGGGAGTTAGTTACACTTGACTCACCGAGTCAGCGGTTAACTCAGTTAGTTAGGTAGTTAACTCAGTGGAGCAATCCCAATGCAAGTCTAGATCAATGACTCACATGCTTGGAAGTTAAGGAACACAGTTCACTTAATTCAATGTGATGCATTGGAGTAAATGTAAGTGAAGTGTCTTGAATAGTCTTGAACTGTCTAGAGATGTCTAGAATGTTCCACACACTGTTAGAACCAAGTGGAACCCCAAAATATGGAGGAAAAGGTGTTGTCATGAAAAAGCAGCAGATTCTGCCCATTTTAGATGGGTTAAATAATTAATACTTTTGCACTGCAAAGTGTTAATCGATTAACCAAGCCAAAAAAATGCCCAGTTAGCTTGAAAAATGGTGTTGTGGCCACGGTTCCGATTTTCAACCTCTTGCATTGATGAATAAAAATAAAAACCCTTGTTTTTTGCTTGTGTTGATGATGTGAGGACTTTGTGAGGATGCGATTAATCGGGCTTGGAAAACCTGAATATTCCTGCAACAAAATCATAGAGAAAGATGTGCGAATGTGTATGCCAGCGATGCAAATGCACGTGCTTATGCAAAAGGTAAAAGGGGAGGTCAAATTTTGAGTTACGACACGAGCTAATAAGGATTTGCCACACCTTATGAAGAGAGACTAGTATACTATTTATAATAAACCTAACATACTAAACCAATGAGCTTTTTAACAATTACCCATTACAAGCTAACTTAGGGCACAAGCTAACTTAAACAATTAGATCCATATTACAAGGCCCATTTCGATCTCCTACATACTAGAACACAATTCGACTACAGCATGTAGGTCTTCGACAACAGCATGTGAGCGGACTTCGACGACATGCTAAAACTAGAGTTCGATCCAATATCTCATAGTCATGAATTTAATGTCAAATAATATTATATGATGGGGACAATAGAGTAAAGAGAAGAAACTATCTCATTTCCTAAAATCTTATAATTTTGATATGTTGACTAATTGACTCCAAATAATAAAGGGAGGTCGTGAATTAGGTTGCTTGAAAATCAAAAACAAATTATAAAAGTTATGGTGTTTAAAACAATTTTATTTAAGTTGATTAACAACCATAGATATTGTATCAAAAATATGAAAGAAGATTGAGATGAAGAGAGATACATAACGAAAATAACATAAACAATAGAAATTAAATAGAGAAGATATAGAGAGATTGTACTAGAGATCCATACATGTTCGATATAATCATTTGGCCTACTCCAGTTCCCAAGAGTTTTCTCTTGAGAGTTCCATTAAATACACATTTGATATTTTTATAGGATTTTCCCACGAACTTAAAACATAAAAAAAAAGCTTTTACACTAGCTAAGCTCAAGAACGAACAAACACAACTTTTACACGAGCTTAGCCTAGAAACCTTCAAACAAAACTTTTACACAGGTCAAGCTCAAAATACCTCAACCATGCTTTTATCTGGTTTATCTTGTAACCTTTGAATAAGGAAAATTATTTGCAGCATCGATTACAACCCAACTCTCACAAGGACTTTTTCAGTTTATTACCACTATGGCAATTCTTGTGAAAAAAAAGCAATTTTAGAACAATGAGAGTAGAAGAAAAATAGAGAGATTTCTATTCAGAAATTTGGTGTAAAACGAAATGAGGAGAAACCTCCTCTATGTAAATAATTATTTGGCTCAAAAAATGAAATGATCCATGGGCCAATGTAGTGATTTAATCATTAACCCTAACTAGTAATCGGTTAAAAGATCTCAAACTACACCAACCGTAATAAAAAAACGGAAGCCCTAAAATGACTATATGTCTAAATCGTTTAACAAATTTTCTAATGGATTAAGAGGTATTTCACATTTCTCTAATCAAAGTTACCGAGTCTTTAATTGATTAGGCTATGTGTAAACTTTCTTTGTTTGACTTATTGAGTTGTCATCTTTAAAGATGCTTCATCAGTTATCATCATAAAAAACAACTGAGGGATACACATGCAGGCACATACATCCACATTCTCCTTTTTTTTTATGATAAAAAGGCACTCTGAAGGAGTTGTTAAACAAAGAAAACGAAGGGTAAATATTTGGAGTGATCAAAATCCCCTCACAGATTAAGAGAGTATACTTTACTCCCTTCTGAGAGTATACTTCTCCCTCTTTGCCATTATAAAAAAGGTAGGTACATAATTAGATAGCGCAAGCACATAGATCACAATAAAAAAGGAGGGTGCATTTAAAAAAACAAACTCTTAATGAAAAAGGAGAAGGAAAGGAATTGATTACACTAAGCTAATAAAAACAGAAGATTTAAAAAGACTCTAAAGCAAGAAATAAGTCATAGATCAAAGACAACTACTCATTGTTTCTATCATCATTAACATAAGGCATTCCATTATGAACCGAAAACTTTATTATAGAGTAGACTTGATTGGATAATATATGAAAAGCTTTCGCATTCTATTGAGATCTTGAGAGGATAGAGGATAACATTACTTCAGACGGAAAATCTGAAGGAATTAGTGATCATTTTCTTCCATGTTTTATGGCCTATGCTCTTAGTCTCCATTGACAACTCAAATCTTTATTCGACTTAGAGAATTTCTCCTAATCATAATGGGATTGGGATTTTTGTTTTCACCTTCCAAGTTAAAATCAGAATTCGACATGATTTGTGATCAAATGTCCATATGGTAGTGTTGGTGCGGAATAGCGGCAAGCAACAAAAGTTTTGGAAGTATTTTTTCGGGAATTTATCGTGTCCACAGAGATCGGTGCTACTGAACTGCCGTTCGACAATCTCTAAGTTTATGAGTTTGGATTAAAATGGTTGAAACATAAAAACAGAAAAGTAAATATTAACACAAGAAAATTCATTCGTCAGAGAGAAAAGACTTATCAAGCATGTATATATTCGACTCGTCACAAACTTAAACTTACTGACCAGTTATACTCAACCTACAATACTCCTAAATATCATCCATCATCACTCTCAATAGTGTTCATCTATGACACACCGAGCTGAGAGAAAACCCGTATAACTCTTTTAGTCACTTTCGCGTACGAAGCCTCGAGACACGGAAGCATTAAGCTCCGACACCCAAATAGATTGTTAGCTCTAAATCTATCTCTAGCATCCAGAAACTAATAGATAATCATCCCTAATCAAGATTTGTGAAGTTTATCTCTAACACAACACAAACCCCGCGTATAAAGCAAAAATCAGAGGCAATCATCGATAAAGATTTGTAAAGCAACTTAAATATAACGCCATGGGCGACAAATATACATATGATCAAATTAAAAATATATACAAACCCAACAAAGAAGAAAGACATGAAGAAAACCAGAAATGAACCAAACACTTCACGGATTGTCAGAGCCGATCGATGAGAAATCCACCCCGGATCATCCAATTGCAAGCTTCCATGATGTTTTCTAAGCTAATCTAATGAAGAAATGAAGTTTGATGGAGTGGGAGCAAAAATCACCCAAAACATCCCTAAAAAATGTGTTTTTTACCCATATTTATTACTGTCATCATCGCACACCGCGCTAAGCGCGCTCTGGGCGCTAAGCGCGCCCTTATTAATGTTTAAACCGCCTTAAAAGCCCGCTAAGCGCGGACGGGCGCGCTTAGTGCGCTACCTGCTGTCATGAAAAATGTTTCGGCCATAACTTGAGAACCGTAACTCCGTTTTTCGCCCGGTTCGAAGCGTTGGAAAGCTTATTCAATTTCCTATCTAAAAATGAATAAATATCAACCAAATTGGTGATTTATATCATCCTAATTTTGAGCCTTATTCGTTGATGAGTTGCTCAAAATCGCGCGTTTGAAGTAGTGTCTTCGACACTTTATTGCTCATGCTCCAAATACACTTCATTACCTACAAAATGAGTAGAAAACTATCAAACGGTACACAAATACACTAAAACTTGATTATACACTAAATATACACATTTACATACTAAATGGGGTTTTATTCAATACAATTAGAATGATAAGTGCAACAAAAATACTACTAAAAACACGACTTTTTGGCACTCATCACTCTCCCCAACTTACATCATTGTTTGTCCTCAAACAAAGCCAACATCTAAAGGAACAAAAGAGAAATCCAAGAAATCACGCAACAACAAGGTTTTACAAACAAAAACAAATGCAATGGTTCAATCGAAAATGGTACACATAAAGTAAATACTTACCACTAAACTTCAACGATAACATAATCACGAAACAAATGCTAAATACAAAAGTCATGCCAAACATTCTAAAACAACACAAGTTCAAATGTGAATCACACCTTGCAAAAACAATCATCGGTAGATGAAAAACACAAAATGAAGGATTTTTCACTCTATTTACCTTGAAAATTGGTAAACAACCCCTGATCTTCTAAAACAGTAAAGTTCTAGTAACTTACAGGATTGATCAGATTGATCCTAGGACATGTGTTGTATGTGTATTTTGAATATTTCACTATTTGGTAAGGTATGCTCTTTCGACAATACTCATAAATAAAAAGGTGTTTGAAATGTAAAGGACAACGATAAAGATCAAAGAAACAACTAAATCGAACGATACATCAAAAGAGAGAAAAAACTGAATGTAAAAGTTTGATAAAAACTGGAATTAAATGCTGGAAAGGAATGCGTAATGATCTTAAAGTGCAGAAAGGTAAATGCTTGAAAGTAGAGGCTTGGTAATGTAATTGACTTGAAAGGTAAAAGTTTGTAAAAACAAAGATTTCAAAGTAAAGAATCTAAAACAGAAACTTCAAAGTAAATTGCATTGCAATAAAGGATAATGGTGATTACAATCACGTACATTCTCACTTCACTTGTTTCTCGACACACTGGATACTTTGAGTGAATATAGAGTTACTTGTACAAATATGATTTTTTCACACCTATTCTAACTCTAGGACTAACCTATTTATAATACTCTAAAGTAACCACCATTTGACGGTTATACTCCTAGATTACGCCACTTGGCACTTTGCATGTCTTCAACTTCTGGATCTTCGCCACCTGTCCTCTTTTCAAATTCAAATAGTAAAACTTCCCTCCACTATCTAGTCGTAACTGCATCGCATTATCCATATCAGTTTTATCCTGTCGAATCGACACTTTGAACTTAGAAATATTTGAAGTCTTAAAATCCTTCCATTCGACTTAGGCTTTCAACAAACATGGTCGAAGACCTTCTAGTCGAAGCCTTCTTTTTTAGCTTATTATCTTAAAGAATATCTTCCCTTAAAGCCAACTTGTTTGAAATCATGTAGCGTCGAAATTAGGAGCTAACAAATTGCCCCCCAAAAATGTCCTTTCACCAGTGTTGGTAGGAAGGTCATATTTTGATAACATAATTTTCGACGCCTGCTCATTCGATTATGGAAAACATGGTCTTAACTGACCAACCCACGATTTAGAAACTATTCAGTTTCTTTCAACCATGCTTATTACGTCATGTCATGATGGAAAATCTTCAAACGTCCCTTCAGCCGTATTTACGAACAGTTTTCATCATCACTTTTCTTGGGATTAAGCATTTACAGTCTGCTCTTAACGACCACCATCCAACGATCTCAAAAGAGGACACGCGTCCCACTATCGTATCCATTTTAACGGTGGATTCACAGTCTCCTCACCTTCCAAACGCCTATAAGTACCCTTTTCTTCCAACTTGAAACTCTTTGCATTCTCAGACTTTCTTTCAACTTATTTTTCTTGTTCTCTAAACTCTCTCAAGAAACCCCAGAACACACTCTTACTTTTCTCTTCAACTCCCAACAATGGCGTCTTCACAACCCATTCATCAAGAAACAAAAAACCAAAAGGGTAAAACCACTCCGTTCAAGCAAACTCTCCCGCAATTTTCAAACATCCTCGGACCAAAGGTGGTAAAGAACCAACAGTTTATGCCGGAACCTCTTCTTGAAGAAGCAAGGAGCATTTATGAATCTCAGGTAATGATCCCTCTCCTTGTATCCGATAAACCCTATGCTTTAGGTGGCCCCCTAGCTGATGTAAAACCCACCAATGAAAAATTGGATGAGTTCTTTCCTTCTTACCTTAAATCTAGACCTTTAGGGCAAAAAAGCAACCCTAATGAGGATGGAGCCTCTCCTAATACACCCACTCTGACAAAAATGGATCTGAGGTACCTTCATGATGGTACGAGGCTGGTAAGAGCTATCAACCCTTTAAAGGATTTTGACCTTTGGATTACCAGAATGGAAAGGGTCAAAGCTGATAATTGGAAAACTATTGGAATCTATGATCTGCTTATGCTGTCGAAGACCAACATCCCTTATTGTTTGAACTTGCTGGCAGCATCGCTTTACTTCTGGGATAGTACCCACTACACCTTTCATCTTCCTTGTGGGATGGTTACTCCCACACTCTTCGACCTTGCTGCCATTGCAGGTCTTCAACCAGATGACATCTCATACGATCCTGATACTGATGCAGAGGATACCATAGGGATCTCTAACTCCAAGCTCACATATACCCACTTCATCAACCACCACAAACGTGATACTGCAGAAATCACTGATAAGGAACACATTGCCTTCCTCACCGTTTGGCTGTCGAGGTATGTTTTTTGTTCAAAATCCCTGCAGGTGGCCAAGAAGTATCTCACTCTGGCCAACCAACTTCACAACAATAGAGGAGTTTTCCTTAGTGGGTTGATTCTGGCGAACCTCTACGAGTCTCTCAGTGAAGGGGTGGCTCGACTCAAAGACTTGGAGGCCCAAGGTACTGTTCACTTGAATGGCCCTCTATGGCTACTTCAGTTGTGGCTCAATGCAACTTTTGAGGCTAGCCTTCCCAGGAAAGGGCAGGTCGATGCGGATTATGCTAAAATCAAAGAGAGGAGGGTCGAAGGTACCCGCCTGGTGAAACTCAGACCCAATGACGATGGGGAAACTCTCAAGAGAGCCTTCTCCAGTTATATTATGATGTTTGCAAAAAGGCATGAGTTCACACCTAGTATGGCTCCCTTTGCTGAGAGAAAATATGGACCTGAGTGGTTCACAAGACCATTCCCTGGTTCCTCCACCAACCTCGACACCGAATCTGTTTCAATCTGGGAAGCCTTTTTGATTCCTAGATTTATCGTTGAAAGGCTGAATCTTGGGAGAGACATGGCAGCCCTAATTGTTTACCAACCAAATCTTGTCTCTCGACAGTTTGGGTTGGCTCAGATTTTCCCCAAGTGTCTATATGGGAAGAAAGGCCATGTGGTCCTTCACACCGCCAGTTTTGATGAAGGGGGTGCTGCAGTCACTTTCGACCGGTGGAACGCTAGGAAAGCAACCTTTTCCCCTGTGTATTTTCAGCCCACCTTCTTGTGTACCAAACCCTTCCATAACTGGTGGTCGAAGTACTACAGTGAGCAATTTCTTGATGTTGGTGCTTTCTCTTCCTTGCTTGACCAAGCTTTTCTTGATGTGCAGAAGAAGACCAAGAAGAGTAAGTTCATTCATGTCAAATAAATTCAAGCCTTTCAAAAGTACTTTGAAACTGTCTATCGACCAGATGATATTAGTCGAACCGTTCGTGAGGCTGCTGTCACTTTGAAGGAGAAATTTCTACGAAAAATGGATCAGTTGAAAATCCCTTCAAACGTTCCCCTTGAGAAACGTTATAAGGTAGCTTTTGAACTCTTCCCTCCAAAGTTCCCTCGACTGCCTAACGCTGATTTTGGAGTGGCACTTGCCCCCCCATTTCCAGACTGGTTTGTCTATGGTGAGCACTTTAAACTCTTTCGACAGCAGTCTCAACCGAAAGCCCAACGGGTGGTTGCGACTAAACATACGCTGGACAGTTTCAAAGGACACCTTCATATAGGGGTCGAGGATGTCCGTGTCGAATATGAAATATATGAAGGTTTGAGGCCCTTGATTTGTGATTTTTTAACTAACCACTCAATTATTAACCTCGTAATAATCGTATGTCTTTCAGCCATGGCCAGGAAGACCAGCTCATCGAAGGGTGCTGCGAAGGTCGAAAAAGACACTGAAGGCACAAAGGTACTTTATATCCCTTGCCTATGTCTTTTTGTGTAACCAATCCTCTAATATTTGCGTCACCTTTCAGGCTGCTCGAAAACCACCAACGCCTTCAAAAAAGGGCAAGAAAGATGCTCAAGTAGTTGTTCCTCCAGATACTGATGATGAGTCCCCTGAGGAGATAGTAGTTAAGAAGAAAAGGAAGCTTGTCAAAGCTTCTGGAACTACCACCCAATCTCCCTCAAAGGCGGCAAGAATCCTTGAGAAGACACCTACTGGTAGTGGTGTCAAGAAACAACTCTCCAGGGTTACGTCGAAAACGACTGCTGGCGATCCTGAGAGTGCGAACTCAAGTCCTGATGCTGCGCCTGTACACATATGCGTACTATCTTCATTCAGTATTTGGATTCCCTACTCAGACTTCTCTCAATCTTATTCCCTTTACTTGTGGTTTTTCGGCTGATGTAGGTGGTTCTAACCCACCACAACCTTCCTTCAGCTTTACAACAACTTTGCTGAATAGCCAAGGTGAGCCAACTTATCACCCTACCTCTGACCTTGGTTCTGGATATAGTTCAATCAGCGAAATTAACCAACCTATCCCTCTTACAGTTCCTCCTCCTGCAGCAGATGAAACAAACCAAAGTTCTCCTGCCAGGACCACTACTTAACAATCCCAGACCGATGGCTCTGATCATGAAAAGGATGATGTTTCTCATCAACAACCTCTCGACCAAACAGAGACTATTGGTATGGACACAGAAGGAAGGCCCACCGAAGCAGAAGAGGAGGAAGTCGAAGAAGATGAAGAACAAGAAGAATAGAGGGAAAGGACTGAGCAAGATCAAGCCCACACACCTGTGGCTGGACCAGGTCCTGCCAACACTCCAACTCCTGGACCTACAGTCACTTCGACTGTTGGAGGACCCCCTACAGGAGACCCTTTGGCTGCCCTCAAATGGTCGAATCCTCGAGAGTATGCCAGGATGATACTTGGGAAGAAGTACAACTCTTCAGGTACCAGTCTCAGCACTTCGACCAGCTCTGGGGCTCCAGCTCCAGATGATTTTGCCAGACCCATCCTTCAAAAAATCAAGGACAAATTCTTCAAGGGAGACATCCACAATGTCTTACTTTCAGATCAAACTGCTCCTCTCTTTCTGAAAGATAGCCTCTAAAAACTGGACCTTTCGACCCTTGGTAAAGATGTTTCTGAATTCCTTATGGAGCTAACTGCTCTAGTAAATCAGATGTCTGAGGACTTCAAGCTCCTTCCCAAGATCTAAGACAACATTGAAATCTCAACTGGATTGGAAGCTTCAGCTTGGGATGAAGCACATGCATCAGAAGCTATGGTCAAAAGTCTAGAGACTGAACAACAGAAAAGGCAGGCAGAAGTGGAGTCGAACCAAAATAACATTGATGACTAGAAGCAGTAAATTGAAGAGCTACAGAACAAGATTTCTAACGCTGAAAAGCGCAACCTTGAGCTGGGAGAGTTCGACGACACTGAAATGGCCAGAGAGCTGAAGCGCACCATAGACTTTCTTGACAAGGCCCAAACGCTTGAAAAAGAACTTTCAGCAGCCAAAATCAACATAGCTCTATGTGAGAAACGCCTTCAGAATCACAAGGTCAACTTCCTTGAGTTGAAGTCGAAGCTCCCTTTCTGATTGTCATATGATTTCTTGTTTGTAGTTCCACTTTTTGTTCATCAAGTTTTATGGCCCTTTTAAGGCCCCATATACAGACAAACTGAATGCCCTATGGCCTTTATCTAAATTCTTCTGTTTGCTACTAACTCTTTGACTTGCAAAATTTTTCTCTCAAACTTTGCTAACTGAGTAATTAAAGTATTCTGCCTCTTTTCTTGGAAATCATGAAAATAGCGCAGCTTTTAACAGCTTAGTGTTCCAACGGCACAAGTTTCTATTCCATAAAGGAATATTAATAGCGCAACCCTAGGGTCTCTTCCCAAGGGTCATTTCACGTATTTCCATCATTGACTGGCCAATCTCTACAAAGCCTTGCCTCTATAAAACCTTCTTTCCTCTTGGGATATTTTGCACCTACCACAACAAGCATGAGTACTTCTTCAAAGAAAGCAATGACCAAGAAGGTGGCTGGGGAGACAAAGAAAGTTGAGGCAACAACCACTGCCCTCAATAACACTTCAACTGGAGCAACATCTCGCGCCACGAAGAGAGAAACCAAGATGAAGGTCCCCAAGAAAGGACATTCCAAAGCACAAAACTCTGATGATGAAGCTGACGAAGATTATGTTGCCTTCCTCAACTTTATTAATTGGAGGGACTATGAATGATCTTTCTCCTGGGTTTCATGTTATTGTAACTGTTGTTTTTTTTTGTATGCCATTTTGGCCCCACATGGCCTATTTTGGCTTTTATAGTCTGAATGAAACTTTATGTTTTAATATGAATTTCTTGTAAAATAGGCTTATATTTTTTCAAATATTTCCCATTTACCCTTAAGACTCGTAGATCACCCTCCATCTCTTGAATCTCATAAGCATTATTACTAAACGCCTTAATAATTTGAAAAGGACCTTCCCACTTAGGAGACCACTTCCCTAAAGTTTTGGTCTTTCGATCCATAGGTAAGATCACTTTCCACACTAGGTCTCCAACTGAAAAGGTTTTAATCTTGACCTTTTTGTTATAAGACTTCTCCACCCTTTTCTTTTGCCTTTTCAGCAACTCTAATGCATGGAGCCTTTCTTCATCTAAGTCTACTAATTCATCAAACATCATATTCCAATAAGATTCAGATGGAATCTCATGATGCCTTTGAATCCTTATTGATTGAAGATAAATTTCCACAGGCAGAACTGCATCATGACCAAAAGTCAGTCGAAATGGGGTAGTATTAGTTGCCTCTTTAGGGGGCGTTCGACATGCCCAGAGTATTTGGTCCAATGTCCTGTGCCAATTTCTTGGCTTTTTTCCCATATGCTTTTTTATCAACCCAATAACTACTTTATTTGTTGCTTCGACTTGGCCATTAGCTTGAGCATAATAAGGTGTGGACGTTACAAGCTTGAATCCCATTTCTTTAGAAAACTCTTGCATTTTTCGACTAGTGAAGACTGATCCTTGGTCTGTTGTAATTGTCTCTGGGATTCCAAACCTATAGATGATGTGCTTCTGGATAAATTCAATCACATCTTCTTGATCAACATTTGGTAATGGGATAGCCTCTACCCATTTGGTAAAATAATCAATACCTACCAAAATGTACTTATGATTTTTAGATGAGGCTGGTCGAATCTCTCCGACCAAATCCAAAGCCCATCCTCTAAAAGGCCAAGGTTTCACTATAGAGTGTAATTCACTTGCAGGGACATGTTGAATGCCAGCGTGAACTTGACATTCCTGACAACCCTTAGCAAATTCCATACAATCTTTTAACATGGTAGGCCAATACATGCCTTGTCGAAACAACAACCATTTCATTTTATGGCCTACCTGATGTGCCCCACATGCCCCACTATGGACAGTCGAAAGGGCTAAGTATGCTTCTGCCTCACTGAGGCACTTAAGCAATACTCCCTCAGGAGTCTTTTTGAATAATTCATTACCCAACAAGACATAACTTAAAGCTTGATACTTGATTTTCCTTTCTGTCGAAGCTATTGGATTTTTCAGGTAATCCATTATAGGCTTCCTCCAATCCTTGTCAGTTATACTATCAACTGCCAGAATTGCGAAATTGTCTTCATCAACATATCCAAGCTTAGTTTCTTCCAAATCTGATGGGGCTAATCCTACTGACACCACCCTTCCTCTGACTTCGACTTCGATTGCATCTTGTAATATGTCTTTCGCAACTTTATACCCTGATGCAATCTGAGCCAAGTCATTAGCTACCTGGTTTTCCAGTCTAGGGATGTGTCGAAAACTAACTGCGTCGAATTTTTTCAATAGTTGATTCACAACTACAAAGTACATAATCAAGTTTTCTTTTATGCACTTATACTCTTTAGTCACTTGTTTTATGACCAGTTCTGAATCTCCCATTATTTTGACATGAGTTTCCCCCAATTCCAACAATATTTCAAGTCCAGCAATTAAAGCTTCATATTCAGCTTCGTTGTTAGAACAACGGCCTTCGATTTTATACTTAAGTGTTGTTGGAATTTTATTAGGAGAAATAACAAGTACTCCTATGCCTGTCCCATCTTTGTGGCTCGACCCGTCGAAATATAACTTCCAAGGTTCCACATCAAGATAGTTCAGGGGGGTCTCATTTGTAGAATGTTCAGCTATAACGTCTGCCACTATTTGTCCTTTAACAGCTTTTAAAGGCTTATAAGTTAAAGAATATTCAGTTAATGCTAATGCCCATTTTTCAATTCGACTATGCAAAATAGATTTGGACAACATATGTTTAATAACGTCATAATGAGAAGAAACATACACATTAACTGGTTTTATATAATGCTTCAATTTGGTACAAGAGTAATACAAACATAAACATAATTTTTCAATCATGCTATATCTAGTTTCTGCATCATTTAAAACTCTACTAAGGTAATAAATGGCTCTTTCGACACCATCATCATCCTCTTGAGCTAACATGCTCCCTAAAGTTCTATCTGACGCAACTATGTACAATCTCATACACTTATTGCCACGAGGTGGTGAGAGAATAGGGGTGACTCAGGTACTCTTTGATTTTGTCGTAGGCTTCCTGTTGATCTTGCCCCCAGTCGAACCCATCCTTGCTAGCTCGAAGCAATGGTGAAAAGGCTTGTTTTTTCCCACTTAAGTTACATATAAATCTCCTCAAGAAATTTATTTTGCCCAAGAGAGACTGCAATTCCTTCTTTGTTGATGGCGCTTTTGCTTCCATAATGGCTTTGGTTTTATTCTGGTTAATTTCGATCCCCTTCTTGTGGACCACAAAGCCTAAGAAATCCCCTGCCTGCACACAAAAAGCACATTTGAGAGGATTCATTGTCAGACCATGCTTTCTCATCCTTTCAAAGGAATGTCGAAGATGGCTTATATGATCTTTTCTTGAAAAGGACTTAACAACAATATCATCAATATATATTTGCAAAAAAGTCTCAATAAAATCATGAAAGATCGAATTCATTGCTCTCTGGTAAGTTGCCCCAGCATTTTTTTAGACCGAAAGGCATCACTACCCATTCATAAGTGCCTAATGGCCCTGGACATCGAAGAGCAGTTTTTGGGACATCTTCCTCAGCAATGAATATTTGGTTATAACCAGAATAACCATCCAACATGCTCAAGTATTCATGTCCTGCAGAAAAATCAATCAGCATTTCTGCCACAGGCATATAATACTCGTCTTTAGGGGTTGCAGAATTTAGATCTCTAAAATCTATACAAACCCTTAAAGAACCATTCTTTTTAATGACTGGTACAATATTAGCTAGCCATTTGACATACCTAGCTGTACGGATGAACTTGCATCTAAGTAGCCTTTCAATCTCCTCTTTGATCTTGGAAAGGATTGTTGGGGCAAACCGTCTTGGATTTTGCTTGACTGGTTTTTTCCCAGGTATGATTGGCAACTTATGTTCAACAAGCTCTCTCCTCAAACCGGGCATTTCATCATAGTCCCAAGCGAAGCAATCCTTGAATTCCTTCAACAGCTGGACCATTTCGACTTTGAGTAGTGGGTCGAGACTAGCGCTAATATAAGTAGGCCTTTTTACTCCCCCTTCACCCAAGTCAATTTCTTCTAAAGGATCTTGCGCCAGCATTTTAATATTATCTGACAGTGGATCCTTTTCAAAACCTAAAGGCTCATTATCATGAACAGCATCAAGCCTTTGGTTTTGGTCTTCAATTTGAGGCCCATCAGGTGGCTCAGGTTCAATGTCCTTACCAGGGCCTACTTCACAAATTTGAGTTTTGGATTTGACAGCCATGTGATTGAGTGCAGCCTCTAAGGCCGCTTGTAACTTAGATTCGGCCACATAGGCCGAAATTCTTTGTAGTGCGTCGAACTCAGTCATTGTTACTGAATTCACTTCCCCAGCCTGTGGGGTCAACCTCAGGCAGCCTATAGTACATGACATTGCCTTCTTCTCTTACGACCTCTCTGTCCCATCGAAACCCCTCCAGTGGGTGAAGTGTAATGAGCAGAATGCGTGGTCATCTGGGGAGAGATCGAATTCTGCTGGAGTACAAGGCGCAATATGCGCCAAATTTTTGTCGAACTCAGAACCATCAACATGATTAACAGGCACCTTAAAGTAGCCTTGATCAGCTTCAATGTTTTCTACTATTCCATCAGGCCTCCAGATTGTTATTCGTTGGTGCATTGATGAAGGTACTGCCCCAATGCCATGGATCCATTCCCTTCCTAGCAAAAGGTTGTAGTTAGATTTGCTTTCGACCACCATGAACAAGGTGGGTCTTGTCACTGTACCCACAGTCAAGTCAACCTGTAAGACACCTATAGTGGTCCCAATCTTCCCTTCATAGTTGGAGAGGACCATGTTGTGGGGTTTAAGATCAGTGTCGAATTTACCAATTTTACCTAGCAGAAAATGTGGCATTAAATTGATAGTAGCCCCACAATCCACCAAGATCTTATTAACAGCCACATTCTCTACTTTCCCTGTAATATACAGAGGCTTCAAGTGTCCCTTCATGGCCTCAGTTGGTCGCTCAAAGAAAGCATTCTGTTCTTCGACACAGCCGTTGTTCATTACATAATAACACACAGGTTGATGTACTACCATTTCTGCCTCAGCATTGGCATCCAAGTTTTCCACTTCAGTCACTCTGTCATATTCCCTTGGCATTACTGACACTACGTTGACAATGATGTTCAAAGAAGCATCAGAGTCTGAATCAAAATTGTGGGTTGACGTTTCGTCTTCAACTGTGTCGACCACAAATTTCTCAGCTTCTTTCTTGGAAGTAAACAGCTTTCGACCCACCGGCAGCTGGTTTATTGTTCTCATGCCAACACCTTTATTGCTAGCTGGCAGGACATTAGTGCTGGTCTTCGTCGAATCTTTAGCCTGAGCTTCCCTTAGATCCTTCCTTCATCTCTGTTCTCTCCTCCACTAGGACCTAGACATGGGATTTTTTCCTTTGTAATTTTCAGAAACATAGGCAGCTTTGTTGGAGGACTTGAATTCTTTCCTATACTCAATCGAAGAACCTCTAGCCACATCGAAACTTTTCCATCTTTGGTTCCCTTTTCCTACTGCTTCAACGGGCTTAACCCACCTTCCAGTTGGTACTTCGCCACTGGGCTTGAAAGTAGCTTGCTTGGCCCTTGGAACTTGTGGCCTTGGCCATATTGTTTTTTAGTAGCTTTCCTTGGGTCGAAACGCCCTGGCTTATGAGCAGCTCTTTTCTCACGTCCAGATTTGGCCTCTTTCCCCGCTTGGAGGCCATGAGCAGCTTCTTTGTCGAAGATAGCACTGCATCGAGGGCACAGCATGACTTCAGAGTTCTTCCCCTGGAACCTATGGAGAAAATCAATGATGGTTTCATCCTCTCCGGGATAAGCCAGTTTGTCGCAGTCCTCTTGTTCATCAATATCCATGGCCTGTTTGTCAATAACTTCGACCATGTTTATGTTGACCTCATCTTTTAAACGCATTTTGGAAAGGTCAATATCAAGGCTTTCAGCAGCCTCGTCCATCTGTCTAAAATGACCAGCAATCTCTCTTGTCACCATCTGCAATTTTGGTGCTTCAACTTCAACATGGGTCTCAACTGTAGTTTTAGCGTCGAACCTTTGAACGTCAGAAGAGGTGCTAAAGTAATGTTCAACAGCCATACATATCAAATGTTCAAGCTGATAGCCATCTATTTCTTCAACCTCTCTAATAAACACAACTTCATTGGTAAGGTCCTCAGTAACCTCCACCACCTTGGCATTTCTGCCAAGAGCTTCGTTGGTACTAACACTATCCGAACTGCTGTCAGATGATTCAACCAGTTCGACCATGTTGAACTCCTCAGGCTCTGCATAATTTGCTTCAGCTACTTTAAGGGGGTTGGTATCAATCTTCAGCTGGGTCTTAGTCTTCTCCCCAAATTTGAGCCTTCCCTCATGAATAGCGTTCTGCACCAAATCCCTGAAAAGAAAATATTGAGACGTCTTATGACCCAAGTAATTATGGTATTTACAAAAACCTCTCTTTTTTCTTTGCTCTAAAGGTGGTATTAGCACCATGAGGCACTAATATTTGACCATCCTTAACTAACAAGTCAAAAATTTCGTCACATTTAGTGATGTCGAAAGTGTATGTTTTCTTTGGGAACCTATCATTCTTTTCGGTTTCGACAAGGTTTTTTCCATTCGAAGGAACTAATAATTTACAAGAATAAGAAGGACCCTTCTTAAGTTCGGCAAGGTCTATCTCGTTTTCGTCGAACCTAACGGACTCATCATACAGTTCTTCGATGCCCTCCTGGTATTCGACGTAAGCTACCTTCTTGTTCTTATTCACCCTAGCTTTCTCATCTTTGAGACGCTCTAGTTGTCGAACTCTGTCAGCCAACTGGGCCATATCCCTTAAATACTGGGTGTCCAGTTTTTTCCTGATAGAGTAATCAAGGCCACCAGCGGCCATTTCGACAAGCTCATGCTCAGGCACCTGTGTAAAGCATCTAGCCTTGAGTAGTCGAAACCTATTCAAGTAATCATCTATTGGCTCATTGAACTTTCATTTCACACTAGCCAATTCTTTCAAACTAATTTTCGTTGGACCCATGTAAAATTGCTCATGGAACAAACGTTCTAACTGGGTCTAATTACAAATCGAACCAGACGGTAACGTAGTGAACCATGTGAACGCATTTTTAGTGAGGGAACTAGGGAAATACTTCACCCTCAGACTCTCATCATTTGCAATTTCACCAGCTTCGATCAGGTAGCGCGCCACATGTTCGACGGTAGATTCTGTAGTATCTCTTGAGAACTTAGTAAACTTTGGTACTTTTGTCCTGGGAGGCAATTCAGCTTGAAGTATATAGTCTACTATAGGCGAAGTAAAATTTGGCCTGGAAAAACCCATATTCAGGTCATTTCGAGCCATTATTCTTTCGACCAAGGCTGCCAAATTGTTCTCTGCTGCTACATTGTTGCGTCGAACCTGATTCACCACACGATCAACGTCTTGATTTTTATTCACTAGCACCATCCTTGGTTCCTCCTCTTCAAGTATTGGTATTTGATTTCTAGGAGGCTCCTCCCTAGGTGGTTCGACTAACCCTGGATTCACTGGGTTAACTTGTTGAGCATTCTCCCTCATCTCGACTCCCTGATTTTGGTGTTGAACAGGAGCTGACACTCCCATGAACTCTGCTATTCGTGTCATCTGGGTTGTCATCATTTGATTGGTTTGAGTAGTATTCTGGATCAATGGCTGGAAAATTTCTCCCATTGTTTGAGACAAAGTATGTACCATTTGCATGTTGCTCTCATCCATCTGTTGCCTCAAATATGCTGCAGACTCATTTGTTAAGTTGGGCCCTTGAGCAGAATATCCCAAACCTATGGACTGGCTGTTTCGACCCATGTTAATTCCAGAACCTGACTCCTGCAAAGGGGAAGATATCACATTTTCTGAATATACTGGGGGTGCAGTGCGCAGATTCTGCATCATTGCCGTTGGCATGCCATAAATTAGGTTCCTAGGCAAAGACTGTGAAAATCCTAGGGGAGGAAACTGCCTGTACGTCGAACCTCCTCCTGGCGGAGTCTGAGGATTTGTCACTGATGGGCCAATGTACTCCAAGACTGGCTGAGTGTAAGGCCTCACGTATGTCGCCCCTGGTCCCGCTGTCGCAGACGTTGGCTCTGTCATCATGGTTAACACTGTCGACCCTCCTGTCGAAGGAACTGGAGTTGGCGCCACAGTACTTCTTGGTAATTCTTGAGGATTGATGGTGCTGTTCTGAACACTTGAACTGCTTGGCTGAGTATTAGTCCCAACAGAACTGGGATTCAAATTTCCTTGGCCAGATGCCATTCTCCTCACGTTTCTTCTCTTTGGTCTATATTCGTTTGAATTGGCTACCTTTCCACTTCTCAAGTGCATACGATAGTTTGCCACAATCTTGACCAATGAAACAAAAATACTTAAGAAGGCAGTTATAAAACTTCCTTTTGGCGGTTATTTAAAAGTTACAAACTTCCAAATCCACGTTTAGCACAGTCCCACTGGGTGTGCCAATTTGTTTACCTTGAAAATTGGTAAACAACCGCTGATCTTCTAAAACAGTAAAGTTCTAGTAACTTACAGGATCGAACAGATTGATCCTAGGACATGTGTTGTATGTGTATTTAGAATATTTCACTATTTGGTAAGGTATGCTCTTTCGACAATACTCATAAATAAAAAGGTGTTTGAAATGTAAAGGACAACGATAAAGATCAAAGAAACAACTAAATCGAATGATACATCAAAAGAGAGAAAAGGCTGAATGTAAAGGTTTGATAAAAACTGGAATCAAATGCTGGAAAGGAATGCGTAATGATCTTAAAGTGCAGAAAGGTAAATGCTTGAAAGTAGAGGCTTGGTAATGTAATTGACTTGAAAGGTAAAAGTTTGTAAAAACAAATATTTCAAAGTAAAGAATCTAAAACAGAAACTTCAAAGTAAATTGCATTGCAATAAAGGATAATGGTGATTACAATCACGTACATTCTCACTTCACTTGTTTCTCGACACACTGGATACTTTGAGTGAATATAGAGTTACTTGTACAAATATGATTTTTTCACACCTATTCTAACTCTAGGACTAACCTATTTATAATACTCTAAAGTAACCACCATTTGACGATTTTACTCCTAGATTACACCACTTGGCACTTTGCATGTCTTCAACTTCTGGATCTTCGCCACCTGTCCTCTTTTCAAATTAAAATAGTAAAACTTCCCTCCACTATCTAGTCATAACTGCATCGCATTATCCATATCAGTTTTATCTTGTCGAATCGACTCTTTGAACTTAGAAATATTTGAAGTCTTAAAATCCTTCCATTCGACTCAGGCTTTCAGCAAACATGGTCGAAGACCTTCTAGTCGAAGCCTTCTTTTTTAGCTTATTACCTTAAAGAATATATTTCCTTAAAGCCAACTTGTTTGAAATCATGTAGCATCGAAATTAGGAGCTAACACACTCACACAACAATCTTGCAAACAAAAGACTAAATTATGCAATCATCCAAAAATCATGCTGAAAACACAAAAGCAAGAATCAAAAGGACTTTCAGGGTTGTAATGTGGCCAGGTGAACAAACAAGGGGTAATTCCTAAAGCTAATCGAAACAAAAACTTTCCTAAACCTAAGGGAGTGATCAACTCACAAAAGTTCAAACACAAAATTTCAATCAAACTTCTTCCAAAATCCCAAGTGTTACACCAAACACAGAGAACTTATTAGCACAACATTATTCTACTCTTTTTGTTTTTCTTTTCCAAAGCTTTTTCAATTTTTTTTTCTTTCTTTTTCTTTTTCATATTTTTCTCTTTTTTCTTTTCTTTTTCAACCTCATAGCAACCAATAACATAAGTGAGAAAACATTGCTCTCCCTAACTTGAATTCAACCACATCATCATGTGAATACTCCCTACTTTCTAAGGCAAGGTAAAAATTCATACAACAACACAAAGTTGAGGGTTCAAGAAAAAACAACAATCAAGATCCACAAAAAAAATGAATTTGACACTCATAGACAAGAATCAAACTCAAACAACATGGATAATGACCAAAGGCTCAAAGGGTTTACAAACGATCACACACTCACAAGGTGAATTGACTATTTGGCTAAGGTAGTTGTGCTCAAAATGAAACAAGTGCCTTAATCCTTTTCATGCTTTCAAATAATCAACACAAACCTAAGATTAAGCATAATAAAATCCAGTTAAAACAAGAATATTGGTACTCCGAGCATATATGAACAATGGAAGGCTTCCTCATAAAAAGGGTGGGAACTAAAGTGATTCACATACGAACAAGCATATAAAAGAATGAATGGCATAGAAGTTATAAAAAGCCTAAGTATCATGAATACGCTAAAGTCAAGAAAGCGATAAACACATACCTTGAACGTGTACAAAACTTTAAACACTATCATTACCACGCATTCGCAAGTTGAAACACTCAAAATTAGAAAATCACCGAATGCGACTTCAAGCTATCGAACCAAAATTTGAGTCCAAACAACAAAAAAAGAATTAGAAAAATTACTAATAATTACTAATATATAAGGCCTTGGTGGAAGTGGGAAGAAGGGGGAACCAAGTGAACAATTAAAAGAATTCACTGGCTCAACACAGCAGGCCGCGCTAAGCGCGCAGACCCGCACTAAGCGCGCTACACCAGAACCAGAAAAACCAGTACATCAACAAGGTTCTGGTGTAGGCCTCCACTTAACACCTACACAATCTCAATTACAAAATATACAATATTTACACATACAAACTTCCTCAAGTTAAACACGACAACCTTGAGGAAAACAAAACTTAACACCTTAACACGAACTACTATAAACATACTAAAAGAATGGGAGAAAAAAAAACATTAGAAACTAACAACAATAAAACATGCTTGTTTTACATCATAAGCTCGACGCCTATTATTTATACACACTTCTCCAATTTGCCTCTTTACACGGTTAGTGCTCACCGACGACGAAACCTAACCAAACACTTAGCAAACGTGAAGAGAAACAAACATATACACTAAATTTACAAGTATGCAAAACATGTAAAATTCACAAATATGGTAAACATATACAAGTATCAATATAAACAAGTGAAAATAGACAATATATACGATATCTACAAAACTCAAAAACAAAGAAACTATCGCAATGCGATCCAATAAAAACACCAATCCCCGGCAACAACGCCATTTTGTTGGTGCGGAATAGCGGCAAGCAACAAAAGTTTTGGAAGTATTTTTCTGGGAATTTATCGTGTTCACAGAGATCGGTGCTACTGAACTGCCGTTCGATAATCTCTAAGTTTATGAGTTTGGATTAAAATGGTTGAAACATAAAAACAGAAAAGTAAATATTAACACAAGAAAATTCATTCGTCAGAGAGAAAAGACTTATCAAGCATGTATATATTCCACTCGTCACAAACTTAAATATACCGACCAGTTATACTCAACCTACAATACTCCTCAATATCATCCAGCATCACTCTCAATAGTGTTCATCTCTGACACACCGAGCTGAGAGAAAAACCGTATCACTCTTTTCGTCACTCTCGCGCACGAAGCCTCGAGACACGAAAGCATTAAGCTCCGACACCCAAATAGATTGTTAGCTCTAAATCTATCTCTAGCATCTAGAAACTAACAAATAATCATCCCTAATCAAGATTTGTGAAGTTTATCTCTAACACAACCCAAACCCCGCGCATAAAGCAAAAATCAGAGACAATCATCGATAAAGATTTGTAAAGCAACTTAAATATAACGCCATGGGCCATAAATGTACATATGATCAAATTAAAAACATATACAAACCCAACAAAGAAGAAAGACATGAAGAAAATCAGAAATGAACCAAACACTTCACGGATTGTGAGAGCCGATCGATGAGAAATCCACCCCAGATCATCCAAATGCAAGCTTCCATGATGTTTTCTAAGCTAATCTAATGAAGAAATGAAGTTTGATGGAGTGGGAGCAAAAATCACCCAAACCATCCCTAAAAAATGTGTTTTTTTACCCATATTTATTATTGTCATCATCGCAGACCGCGCTAAGCGCGCTCTGGGTGCTAAGCGCGCCCTTATTAATGTTTAAACCGCCTTAAAAGCCCGCTAAGCGCGGTCGGGCGCGCTAAGCGCGCTACCTGCTGTCATTAAAAATGTTTCGACCATAACTTGAGAACCGTAACTCCGTTTTTTTCCCGGTTCGAAGCGTTGGAAAGCTTATTCAATTTCCTATCTAACAATGAATAAATATCAACCAAATTGGTGATTTATATCATCCTCATTTTGAGCCTTATTCGTTGATGAGTTGCTCAAAATCGCGCGTTTGAAGCCGTGTCTTCGACACTTTATTGCTCATGCTCCAAATACACTTCAATACCTACAAAATGAGTAGAAAACTATCAAACGGTACACAAATACACTAAAACTTGATTATATATTAAATATACACATTTACATACTGATCGTACCTGGATCAGACAGTTTCTGGTGGCCAACGACGTCTGTTGAACTTTGGCTCCGGTGAAGTTGAAGGACGTCCGGGGGGGGGGGGGGGAGTACCTGCAAGGCACTCCGACGCTCAAGTAAGGTGGTTGTCAGAGTAAAAGCAAGTACAGAAGTAAGAGTAAGAAAGTGTGTAACCTGACCCTCTCAAGTGAGAGGGTATTTATAGAGCCCCCAGCGCGGGGCCAACGGTTACTTGCATTGGGCTGGATTGCCAGGCCCAATCCAAGTAACTGCCAGGGCTTACATGGCGTAGTGAAGACCAGCACGTGGTCTTCACCCTGGGGTAACCGTTCCTAGATCTCCGGGATTAGGGCAGACTGATTCCATCGGGAGTGGAGCGGTTACGTGAGAACGGGTCCTCGCGGGGAGGACTCTTGCATGTCGGGGAGAGACGTGTCCTCGCGGGGAGGACTTGCTGCGTGGACGGAGATGACTCCTCGCGGGGAGCAACGTCCTCATGTCGAGGAGGGGAGAACTTAGGGGAAGGCTCAATGCTTCTGCCCGAAGCTCTACGCCATTTGTTCCCGACACTGTGGTGCGACGCTTGCCCGACACTGGCTTGACTAAGTCCTTCGTATGGGCCGCCCCAGAGCGTGTGGGTTGGGCCTGTTCGGATGTGAAGCAGGTCCTCGGCCCAGTCCGGAACACATACTAAGTGGGGTTTTATTCAATACAATTAGAATGATAAGTGCGACAAAAACACTACTAAAAACAGGACTTTTTGGCACTCATCAGGTAGCCATACTGATTTACTTCTTTTGCATTCCATCATGTGACACATTAGTCCATAAGCCCAAATGGGTTGAATATTATGAGTAAGAAGCCACATGACAACTATGTCATCCTTTAAAATCTCTTCACGATTGATATTTCTTTGAATAAGCACACGAGTCACTACATGGAACGCATCATGAGAAACTATCTCTGGCTTAAACACAAAATATTATTAATGCATCAAGTATTACGTCTCCTAAATTATGCTTCAAGAATCCATCACCTTAAAAAAGGAAAGCGAAGCCATAAACGATGACTAAGAGACCTCACTCCCTGATTCTCCACCAAAGAGAAGAAAAGTCATACGAGAATATCATTCCACCCTTACTATCAAGGCTAGAGCCTAAAAAGGGGGGAAATCAAAGAGGTTACCTAGGCCAAGAACATCCATATTGTAATAACAAAGAAAATTAGTAATAACCGAAATAAGTTAAAAAAGGAAAAATTTCTATGGACCAGGAACAACTCTTAGGCTAAATTAACATTAAAAATTGGTATTAATCGAAAAGTCATCCTAAGAGACACAATTTATATGGGTCAGGAATAACCCCAAGGCCAAATAAACAAAGAGAGTCAGTATCAACCGAAAAGGCACCAATAGAGGCACAATTTCTATATGTTGGGAATATCTCTAAAGCCAAACAACAAAAAAGTTGGTATTAACCGAGAAGAAACCCCAACCAGAAGAAAATTTAAAAACACAAGAAAAATATTATAAAATCATACAAAGCCAAATTAAATTTTAGTCAATTAAAATAATATATGAAAACACGCCCAAGAAAATTATAAACTGACACACTCTTATGCAATCCACCCTTCCCATGAATTTTTTTACGTAAATACCCCTAATTTTGAAAAAAATTCCCTAAATAACCCATGTTTCAAAAATATTCCCAAAATGCCCCCATTAGGGTTTTGGTTTGAACTATGTCGCCAATGTAATTGGCGACTCCCTTGTAGAGGTTGAACCATGTCGCCAATTGCACTGGAGACACCCAACCAAGTCTCCAGTGCAATTGGCGACACAGTGTAATGCTTGAACTATGTCGCCAATCCAATTGGAGACATAGTGTAAAGCTTAAATCAAGTCGCCAATCCAATTGGAGACACCCTTCAAACTAAAATTTTTCACTATAAATAGGGGTGTTAAGCTTGGTTTGTTCCACATCTCTTCTCACAACTTTGTTTTACTCATAAAATGTATCGTCGTCGTTGGGGTAAAGTTATTTTTTCGCGAGACAAGCCACCGATCGACATACAAGGTATCAATCAACTTATTGTTGTATGTTGTTTAAATTGTTATAACAAAGAGAAATGCATTAATGAAAACATTTGGTTACAACAAACGAAAAGATAAGATAAATTATGATGCAGATGTTCCTCCAACATTGGGACAAAGAAGATTGTGTACGAGCCATAAGATAAATTATGATGCAGATGTTTCTCCAACTACATTTTATGGCTCGTACACAATCTTCTTTGTCCCAATGTTGGAGAAACATCTGCATCATAATTTATCTTATCTTTTCGTTTGTTGTAACCAAATGTTTTCATTAATGCATTTCTCTTTGTTATAACAATTTAAACAACATACAACAATAAGTTGATTGATACCTTGTATGTCGATCGGTGGCTTGTCTCGCGAAAAAATAACTTTACCCCAACGACGACGATACATTTTATGAGTAAAACAAAGTTGTGAGAAGAGATGTGGAACAAACCAAGCTTAACACCCCTATTTATAGTGAAAAATTTCAGTTTGAAGGGTGTCTCCAATTGGATTGACGACTTGATTTAAGCTTTACACTGTGTCTCCAATTGGATTGGCGACATAGTTCAAGCAATACACTGTGTCGCCAATTGCACTGGAGACTTGGTTGGGTGTCTCCAGTGCAATTGGCGACATGGTTCAACCTCTACAAGGGAGTCGCCAATTACATTGGCGACATAGTTCAAACCAAAACCCTAATGGGGGCATTTTGGGAATATTTTTGAAACATGGGTTATTTAGGGAATTTTTTCCAAAATTAGGGGTATTTACGTAAAAAATTCCCTTCCCATTCTATTTTAGTAGGGTCATGGTCTGAAGACATCAGAGAAATTAAAAGGTTTAAAGCATAGCTCGACTATCCCATTTTCGAAACGTCATGCATTTATACTAGCAACCACCACTTACAACGACTCTCTACCAAGACGAATAACCTAGTGCATTTGCATGCCTCCCGGTTAACCATCATCATTTAAAAGTTGTCCAAGGCTAAGGAAACAACTTTATACTTCAGCACCTCAAACTTATGATAGCAAGAACACCTTGTCAAAATCTTATTCTCAAGGTGAAGTGTAATTACTCTTCTCTCAGAATCCAAAAATTATCCTTCCATTATCTTTTTCCCTTCAATACACATAGCTACCAAGACGTAAAACAAACTCTTCTCTTGGTCTAAGAATTGGATTTTCTCACGATGATAACCTTGGTTTGATAGATGATCATCAATGACTCTTTTCATATCTTCACGAAAAAAGACAAAGATCTTCCTCACGATTGTTCTTTGATTCATCAAGCCTAGCTCATACACGGAGAAACACGTTGCTCTCCACATGGGCCTCATATTTAGTTTGTTATAACTCATTAAGATTTTTCTCCTCCCTCAATGTGTAAGTACCATAAGGGGTAATTAAATGACACATCAAATTCACCCATTTAGTCATAAACGAGACCCATGATGCAAACACAATTTGACAACCAATAGGCCCCAAATTTGCAACCAAGAGGAATCCACCTTAGGGATTTGAACATGTAAAGAAGACGAATCTAAAGGAAGGGACATGTTGAATGTAGTAGGAAATATAGATAGCACCCAATCTTCATGAGAGATAATGACTAAAGCTTTCTCAAACCTCGTGAAACCATGAGTCCAAGACTTCTTAAGAATTGATTTAGTCTTTATGTCAGGAGTACTTTTCGACCTTTTATGTAAGGAGGAAAGTTAAATTGGCTTCCCCGAGACATTATTAGAACCAAGAAAGTCATTCTTATGCTCCCTTCTACTGACTATCGTAGATTTAAGAAACGAAAATAATGAGTAACATGTAGAAAGAAAGGTATAGCAAAACATTTTATTAAAGAGTGCATTAGAGGCAGCTAAAACCTTGTCTCTCACTACATAAACTACCTGTAGGGAATCAATAAATGTAAGAGATTACGTGTTACCAAAGAATTAAAGTAGCCTTTGATCTTTGGATAGAAAACAAAGTGATCAACATCTAATGTTTCAAGGAAGAGGCACAACTCCTAAAAAAATAGTGATAAATGTTCATTGGACCAACAATGAAGGAAATGTGTCTAACAAGGGTCACCAACAACACATATGAACTGAGGAGCAGCGTGAGATAAAGGGCAAAGTACTATAGACAATTAGTGGACATCTTCAACAGGTTAAGGAAAATCTTCAAAAGAGGGAAAGTATACTTAAAAGTCACTAAACCATGATTATTACGAAAAAAATCTCCCAAATGACATGGAAGATTACGTAGAACACCGTGACTCGGGGTCATATTTGAATGTGAGCACACATATGTTGGAAAGATTGAATATATCGATAGGAAGGAAAAAAATTCATATAAGGAATCAACCTCATACTCGACAATAAATGACGTCGAACGAGAAAAAAGAAAAGCAAAAACTGTAATCCTTGAATGTTAGATCATGCATATAGAAATAACACAAAGGAGAAAATGTCACTTCACCTCAAGCGACGAAGAAGAAAAAATAGAGTGAATAAGAGAAAAACTAATTGAATAAACATTTGAGAGGACTAAAGAAAAATCAAGAAGGTATAAATGAAGACATCAATATATACATCTCGAACATAGAGCTCTGAGATGTATGTTCCTTGGATACCCTGGAGGAGTCAAAGCTTATAGGTTGTGGTGCCTAGAGCCAGGTCACATGAGGTGTATCATAAGTCGAGATATAGTTTTCAAAGAAGTTGAAATGGCTTTCAAGAAAAATGATGATGTTGGTCGAAGTACGAAGATCTCTGTAGAGGAGTTGGAACAAGAAGAGATTCTTGTTGAGGTGGAGCATAGTGATGCTTGATTGCATAACCTATATGAGGTCAACGAAGAAATCACAAGTTGCTAATGAACATGAGGAGAATACCTGCTGGAAAGAGACAGTCGAGAAGAGTCATCAAGCTACACCTCAGAGAATTTGTTATGCATGTCTTATAGCATTCACCCTAATCTCTACAAGTGAGACTCTTGATGAAGAATCTAGAGATTACAAGGAAGCTATGAGGAGTGGAAATAAGACTAAATGGATAAAAGTCATGGATGATGAGATGAAATCTCTTTATGATAATAACACTTGGGAGCTGACCGAGAAACCTGCTAGAGCCAGGATAGTCAATTGTAAGTGAATTTTCAAGGTTAAGGAAGGAATCGAATGAGTGATGTCAAAGCGATTTAAGGTAATATTGGTTGCAGGGGATTCACTCAGAAAAAAAGTGTTTACTTCAATGATATGTGTCACCTATTGTAAGGAACATATCCATTAGAATATTGTTAGTCATGGTGGCAAAGTTAGATCTATAACTTGAACAGATGGATGTGAAGACAACCTTCCTATATGGTGATCTAGATGAAACAATCATGATAAGGTAACCTGAAGTGTATGCAGAAAAGGGAAAGGAATATTATGTGTGCAAGCTGAATAGGTCATTATATGGCATGAAACAAACTCCTGAAAAATGGAATAAGAGGTTCAACAAGTTCATGGCACACAAAGGTTTCACTATGAGCCATTTCGACCACTGTGCTTACCTTGGATTTTGACCTCGAAATTCACTTGTTATTTTGTTGCTTTATGTGGATGATATCTTCATTGAAAGCAACATTGTCGAGGATGTTATGAAGGTGAAGGATAAACTTGATAAGGAGTTCAACATGAAGGATTTGGGAGCTGCCTCTAGAATTCTTGGGATTGACATCCGGAGAGATAGAAAGCAGTCGAGATTATGCTTATCTCAAGAGACATACTTGCTAAAGATTCTCGACAAGTTTGGTATGTCGAATTTGATGACAGATTGTTATTACATGATTTTTATGAGTATTGTGATGAATTTGGTGTAATAGCAAGTAAAAGATGCGATAAATATGAAGAAGTATGAATAAAATGAATAAGTTGAAGAAACAGAACAAATCCAAGAAATCGGGAAGAAATTGAGAATTAACGAGCAATTTTTAGCATAATTTATATTTTGACGTTTATCCAGTAAATTGATCATATTTGGAATTCTGTAAACACGTTTTGACGCAGGTTTTTTTTAATAAATGAAGCTAAAAGAAATATCTACATTATGGAATAATCATGCACGCTATGGAAAGTATCATGCACACGTGGCAGCGTGATCAAAATTGCCTGCGCGATGGTACCTATTTCGGTCTTTCTCTGACGCGTTTTTAATCCATTCTGACTGCTTTAAAAGGGGAAATTTGGTAATTTTTCAAGGGTTCAACAATTTTACACTAACTTCTACACTGAAAGTGACGATTTACAACGCTAGAAGGCATATCTGGTGAGCATTTGAAGCTATTGGAGGCCAATTCTTCAAGGGAATTCTTATGCAAACCTCTTATCATTATTTCGGTATTGTAATTTGAATTATGAGTAGCTAATTCTCTCTAGAATAGGTTGTGTTTAATGAACCTATTTTAATATTGTTGGGACATATGTTTGATTTGATATTGCACGAGTATTTTGATCTATAACTATATTCAATTGCACCTTGTTCGTAATGCTTTTTATGTGAGATACTCTTTTAATTTGATTTTGGGCATATAGGGAATACTAGCCATTATTCTATGTGTTGGACTTAGGGAAATTTTCGTGCTTACGCTGGTTGAATAGGGATAGGAGACCCCGAGTAGTGGCTAGTGAATTAATACTCTGTTGCATTGCCTAATCCTGCTTACGCTAATGGACTAGGGATATAATACTCTGAGTAGTGATTAGTGAGATGTATCGCAAGGGATTTGTTATAGCGGTTTTGTTAATGTGTCTTGGGATTATAGTGAAAATATCATTCATGTAATGCATTGAACATCAACACTAGAGAAATATGAGATTCTATACACAACCCGACCACTTTCGTATTATTGTCTAAACACTTTATTGTAGTTTCGCATTTAAAACTTGAAACCCCCTCCCCCAATTTACTAATTTATATGCATTGCACGATTTTTTTCTTGTTAAAAAAGTAGTCCATGTGGATTCCATCTTATTTATTACTACGACATCATACATACACTTGCCGAGAAGTCAAAGCCTATTGTGACACCGACTAATCCTCGATTTAAGTTGTGTTCAACTGAAAGTCCTTGTACTAAAGTTAAAAGAGCCTATATGAATAGCATTACATATACTAGTATAGTAGGTTCTTTGATGTATGATATGGTTTGTACTATGTCAGACATAGCGTACGAAGTGAGCCTTGTAAGCAGGTATATGTCCAATCCTGGGAAGGCGCACCAGGTAGCATTAAAGTGGATTATATAGTACATAAATGGGTCTTTGAGCAGATTCCTGATTTATGGTGGAGCCTATGGTGATGATAACAAAGCAGAAATTGAAGGATTTGTCGACTCTTATTATACAAATTATATAGATTCCAGATAATCTATTTCTGGATATGTTTTCACTATGTTTGGTACATCAATCAATTGGAAAACAACACTTTATAAGGTTGTTGCCTTATCAACCACTTAGCGGAGTATAATACCCTCACTGAAGTTGTGAAAGAACCATTATGACTTGAAGATTTTCCTAAGGAGATGAAACTTTAAGGTCAAGCAATCATTATTAAATGTGACAGTCAAAGTGCCATACATCTGTCGAAGAATTCATCCTATCATGAGCGAACCAAGCACATCGTTGTGAGACAACATTTTGTCAGAGAGATAATCGAGCGTGAATAATTCCAAGTGCAGAAGGTTTCGACTGATGACAATGCCGCTGATATGATCACCAAGATATTGTCGAGTAACAAGTTCTTCTACTGTATATAGTTGATAAATTGACATGATGAAAACTATTTTGTTCCCTTGTTAGTGTAGAGTTAGTTCCAAGGGAGAGATTTGTGGTATTTGGTTCAAACTTTATCCTCAACAAGGTTAGCTTCATGATTTGACAGTAGTCAAAGATGTGCATGCCTCAGTCGAAGTCCATTCTTGCCTTGAAGAATATGTTAGCTTGTTGTTTAAGTTAGCATGTCGATTTTGGGCCAGTCTGTTGGCCCCATTGTTTAGTATGTTAGTTGAAAGTTATGGTTTAGTTTTCCTATAAATAACATAGTAGTCAATATTTCTTCATCAATCCCTGATAATCCTAATTAGAGGGAGAAAGTGGTGTGATTGAGATTCAATTGTAAACATTGTTTTTTAATGTGTAATTGAATCAAGAATCTAGTTTTTAACCACTTTGAATTATCTTTTTCTTCTCTTATCTCTTTTCTTTTACTTTCTAATTTTCTTGTTAATCAAAAGAACCAATCCTACTCTATTTTTTTAGTATCATTTTCACAATAATTAAATAAGTACTACGTTTGTTTGTTCTTATATGTAAGACCTATTGTAAAAAGGTTGAGATTTGGTTAAGATTCTATTTCAAAATAGATGGATATCCATGTTATTTTTAAAGCATATTGTTGTGTAATTTACAAGAAGTTAATTGTCAAGGTGTTGTTCATACATTTCTAATTTTTATAGGGTAATAACTAATAAGTATTCTTTTTCTTTTTTGGATTATGTGTAATTTTTTATGCTATAATGTAATACCTTGATATGAAGATTATATAATTTTAGTATTCATGATATATGTGTCTATAAATGCTTTTAATGATTTTAATTAACTAATCTTCATACCATGTTCATTTGGTTTACAATTGAGGGTTAGCAAAATGCATGACACACGAGGTTTGAATTATGTGGTTTTAAAAAACTTCTCCTTTTAAAAATTAGTTGAAACTAAATATCTCAAAGTAAAACATAAAATAAAGAGGAAAAGAAAATAAGGAAACATTAGAAATTTATTCTAGTTCACTATCATAAATTTGGAGCTATGTCCATTCCTTTCACACGAATAATTCCTTTCAATATAATCAAACAGATATAGCTACTAAAATACATTCTTATCCAAAAAAAAAAAAACAATATCTTAAATTTCTCACCCAGAACCCTAAACATCTGTTGGGAAAATAACAAAAAATAAATTTCTAAGCACGCAGAAATATACCCCCAAAAAAGAAAAAGAAGTAAAAATTTCAACAAAAAAAAATATAAAATCATAATTCAACTTGTAATTTTATAATGACAAAATTACAAATTTTTCATACAATTGTAATTTTCTAAGGAGAAAATTGCAAACCCTGCCACTTACAATTTTTGAACGGAAAAATTGTAAAGCCTCGCTCAATTGCTATTTTTGAACAGAAAAATAGAAAACCCTCTCAACAAACTATTTTTGAACGAAAAAATAGAAAACCATATCTAAACACACAATTACCCAAATCCCTAAAACATCCAAAAGACTACATTTTGTTGATGTGTTGAAAAACTAAAACTAACCATCTCTATTTATATTAATACTCAAAATCTATTTTTTCTACTACTCGATGTGAGACTTGGATGAATATGATATTTGACCCAACAAATTTTCCCTTCATTCAAAGTCTCACATATCTTCACTTTGTCTTCAACTTCATCTTCAAATTCATCTTCAAAGCGATCATTATAATTATAATGATTAGGCATATTTGTAAAACTATTACTCTTCAATCTTTTTGTCTTCTTCCTCCCTTGATCAGAATAATTGTTACTCTTCCTTCCTCCCTTGATCAGAACCTTAGCTCTGATACCAGTTGTTGGAAAAATAACAAAAAATAAATTTCTAAGCATGTGGAAGCATACCCACAAAAAAGAAAAAGAAGTAAAAATTCCAACAAAAAAAAATCATAAAATCATAATTCAACTTGTAATTTTATAATGACAAAATTACAAATTTTTCATACAATTACAATTTTTTAAGGAGAAAATTGCAAACCCTACCACTTACCATTTTTTAACGTAAAAATTGTAAACCCTCGCTCAATTGCAATTTTTGGACGGAAAAATTGCAAACCCTCTCAACAAACTATTTTTGAACGGAAAAATAGAACATCCTTTCAACAAACTATTTTTGAACGGATAAATAGAAAACCCTCTCTACAAACTATTTTTGAACGGAAAAATAGAAAACTCTCTCAACAAACTATTTTTGAACGGAAAAATAGAAAACCCTCTCTAAACACACAACTACCCAAATCCCCAAAACACCCAAAAGACTACATTTTGCTGATGTGTTGAAAAAGTAAAACTAACTATCTCTATTTATATTAATACTCAAAATCTATTTTTTTCTACTATCCGATGTGGGACTTGGATGAATATGATATTTGACCCAACAACATCAACTAAATCCATTAAGAAATTCTAAATTCAAATGAAAATTTTGTTTTAGTGTTTATAAAATAACTTTCTCAAAATAGTATAAAACCATTATACTACAAGTGATTAACTTATGCACACTTTTGTTGAGTTAAGATGTTAGTATTTTTACTTTCTATAAATCAAATTGTTGTCCCTTGATAACTTCTTGATATCATATTTAGAATTTATGGTGCTCACTTGATAACTTAAACCCTATGCCCCTTAATGGACACAATTTGTTCTAAAATTGAATTACTCGTACACACTAAGAACTTAAATGTGTGAGACAAAAACACTGACAACAAAAATAAATGGCATCAAACAAATATAATGTGCCAAATAGTGTTAGTAAATCCACACGATCAAGAATAAAATAGAACATGATAACACACATAATTTGTTTACCCATTTAAATCAAACCAATATACTCTAGGGTTGAGATAATATATTTATTCCACTCTACTTTAAGAGTTGTTACATTAGATTACAAGATGAGTTATACGAAAAAGCCTTCCAAGTTCATAAGAACAACTCATATTTCCTATTCAAGTGTTTCTCGATTTCTCGTCATATGAATACATGGATCACATAAATCCAATGTGTTTATAATTATTTTTCAATTTCATTATTTATTCTATTTTGGCTTTTCTAATTCCTCCTTCCTTGGTAATTTGCTTTTTTTTCCTACCTTTGGGGTAGTTCGGCACCTTCTAAGGTGATTGTGTTCTTAACAACTTCTTATTGATAAGTTCTCTTTCATAGAGAATTTATTCAAGAGAAAGTGATTGTTGATTCTGGCTTTATCATGTGTATTTTCTGCGGTATTTTTGTCGAGTCAACTTTTCACCTGTTTGTCGTGTGTGACTTATTTAGCACAAACATGTATATGATTTTTAGTTGGTTGGGGTTTTTAGTTTTACAATGTGTTCAATGATCTATCAATGACGTAGTCTAGACCATTTGGAAGGCCCAAAATGAGATTGTGTTTACTAGGTCTATAACAAACTCGAAAGAAATTGTGTAGAGATGTATTTTATTTTGGCTTGGAAATGAATTTTGGGAAGATCATGGGGAACTCTTGCACCTTCATATATTGGATTTAGAACCATATTCTTTGGAATAATCAATATCGAATCGAGATTTAGGCCATGTTAAAAGTGTTTGTGTTTCTTTGTGTTTTTTTTTCTTGATGATCTTTTATCCAATATTTGTGGTTTAGCTGGCTTGAGGTCGAGTTTGATCCACCTTTTGTGTGGAGTTTCTTATAGGATTATTCTCATGGAGTTGCATTGTTGTGGCTTTTTTTTGTGTGGTTTTAGTTGTATAGCTTTCATGTCTTTTTTTTTTGGCTCTACTTTACCTTTTGGTACTTCTTATACCAATAGATTGCCCATATTTACTTTGTTTGAACTTCTTATCCTTTATTATTACTATTATTTTACCTTTAAAAATATTCGTTTAGATATTCCTAAAAATCTTTGTATTCTTAGAATAATTAAGTCTTGAGAATAGGGGAAGTATGTTGGTGTTATTACACCCTGTGAATGCAGAAGTTTAATTGAGAGAAAGAGAGAAAAAGTATTTGAGTGAAAGGGATGAAAGAGAGTGATGAATATTGAGTGAGAGAAAGTTTTGTTATTGATGAATTGTTACAAAACTACATAAGTAGTTATTATATATACACATATAGCAATTAACCAACTAACGATGTTTGAATTAATACACAACACACTCCCTTAATACAAACTTTCACCAAGTGATACACATCAGAAGCTGATACTTCAGACTCTGCGTCTTCACACTCCAGCCACTCTTCAAAAACTGTTTCAGAGGCTACAGGTTCAGAAGTTGTTCCCCACCTCTGACTCCTTCAGAGGCTGATGGTTCATAAGTTATCAAAGCTTCAGAGGCTAGGCTGCTCCATCCTATGACTCCTTCAGAGGTTTCTACTTTAAAGGCTAGGTTGTTCCAGCCTCTGAAACCTTTAGAGGTTATTGATTCATAAGCCATCAAAGCTTTAGAGACTAGTGATCTATAAGTCATTCCAACCTCTGAATCAAATGCCAATACTCCCATGTCCATCTTCATCTTAAAAAAGTGTTCTCCTTTTAAAGACTTAGTCAAGATATCAATAATCTGGTCCTTGGTAGGACAATATCTCATTGCCAACCTTCATTTGTTCACTTGCTCCCTTATGTAATGAAACCTTGTTTCAATATGCTTGGATCTTCCATGAGAGACAAGATTTTTTTGCTAAGTTTATTGAAGATTTGTTATCAACAAGAAGCTTGATTGGTACTTGAATGTTTACTCCAAGATCAGTCAATACATCTTCAATCCAAGAAGCTAAATAACTAGCAATATATTATTCCTCATAGCTAGACAGAACCACAACAGGTTGCTTCTTGGAGATCCAAGAGATTGGAGCTCCTTGAAACTTGCAAACATATCCTACGATACTTCTCCTGTTCAATATGTCACCATACTATTCTGAATCACAAAATCATGTCACCTCTTCTCTGCTTCTCTTACTTCCATATGAGAAGATTACACCATGCCTCAAGGTTCCCTTTATGTTTATTAGTACTCTTTTTCCAGCCAGCAGGTGAGACTTCCTTAGACCGTGCATGAATCTGCTCAACACTTCTATAAAAAAGTTGATACCTGGTCGAATATTGTAGATGTAATCCCCTGTATAATATGTACATAGAATAATACTATACAGTCATTTTATTTGGTACTGACACCATCACAAGTGCCTATTGGCATAATTCACATACTTGACCATTACTAAACACAATTACAATCTATGGTAGAAGACATGGAAATTAGCCAAAATAATAAAATCTAAGATCAATATACAATATCCTCAATTATATACAACAATGACACAACGGAAATACTAAAGCCAAGCTTCTCTTGAAACATCCATGCATAGCTCCACTTGTAAATCAAACCTGTACTCAATACCTCAAAAATAGAAACAATAATGGGGTGAGATATTAAATCTCAGTGAGTTCCCTATATTAAGGATTATCTTGGCTTTACAGGGTTCTAGCCAATCCTAACTCAAGTCAAAGGGAAGGGAAAGGACCTTGCGTTCACAATCTCACACTATATGGAAACACATTATTGAGTCCGTTAACTCAAAAATTATCACAATCGTCAACCCTATCAAGGCATCCCCTTTTCCCATGCTCTTCTACGTCTAGAAGTCGGAATGAGTCATGGATCCTTGTAGATTACTTGGCATACGAGATAGATTCGGAACTAAGGAACATATTATCACCTTAATTTGTCACTTCACATGGCCCGTATACCATCACAAGTCTCTTTACCCGTAGGCTCCATTCGTACTATAACATTGAGAATCAAACCTACCAAATAATCGTGCATTCATTCCAGAGGAGCTTGTTACTCTATAGACGGCACAATAATGGGGAATGGTTGCGATTTCGTGATTTTACATACAACCATAATTGTATTCAACATTTCTAGGCCACATTAGCCTTTAGGCCTCTTTTGCCTTTAGGCCTCTTTTTCCTTTTCTCAAATAAACATAATAAATACACGTGTTCCATACCAGTGTTCACTCTCTCCTAGACCACTACTCGTCAAGGATGTACCTTTCTACATCGAATGCACGAGCATCGCCATCTAGGTTCTCTACTCTAGACCATTACTGTAACACCCCAATTCCCATCGCGAATAAATAATACATAAATAAAATCAGAGTAACTAAAAATTTATTTTTCCGACAGAAACAAGGATGTCACATTTAAATAAACAAAACATCATCCCTGCTCATAAATTTGATACATAGCGTAAAATAGATAACCCTCAATTGGGAAACTTTTCCTTATAAAGGTAATACCAAATATATTCAACAATTATATACATAAATAACATAATCGTTTCCCCGACTCTCGTGCTACGTATCAGAGCAGGCACCAAAACTGACAACAGAACGGAGGGCTAGTCTCCACAAAAGACCTCCAGCAACTCTAATCTGCAATGCCTCATAGAGCATCATAAAACAGCAGAAGGGTGAGAAATATCAACTAAATCAAGATTGTATAATAATATGCAAACACACATTCAAACACATGAATAAATTATCTCACCCATACCATCACATACTAACACATATAGCATGCCACAAATACAACATATCACACATAATAAATCAAATCATGATTTTCCACACTTAACGCATCCATTCACAATTCTCACCACAATTCATCACAACTCACTCATATACATCACAATGTATATATGTACAAAACCAAGCATATTCATCATGCACACTTCCACAATTCTTATCACTCCACATAAACATACATATTTATGTTTATTCATCAATGCACAAATACAGAGATGATAAATGCTAATCATAGAGACCGACTCACGACTCTATCCAATGCAATGCGGTACCGACTCAATCATCTCAAGTTCACTCAGGAACTTATTGGAACCATCGCTCGTTACCAATGTAACTCCCCGTCGGGCATACGATGTTCCCCGTCGCTCACACCCCACACGGGCACATGACATTTATGGATCGCTCACACCCCACGGGCACACGACCCGATCGCTCACACCCCACATGGGCACACGATCGTTTATAATCATCGCTCACACCCCACATGGGCACACGACATTATAGCGGATTCCCTCTAGAACCAACTGTCGCTCACACCCCACACGGGCACACGACGTTTCTGGATCGCTCACACCCCACATGGGCACACGATCGCACAAGATGCATATCATGATGCTTGGCACACAAGAAATCATGACAATCAAATGCATCACCACAATTCAACAATATGAATTATCTCATCATCATTATTCATGCATTGAAAACAATTCAAACAATGCATTTCATCACATACCACATACCGGGCACACAATCCGATTGCTCACACCTCACCTAGGCACACAATCGTTTGTAATCATCGCTCACACCTCACATAGGCACACGACGTTACAACGGATTCTCATTAGAATCACACAACACAAGAATGTACATCATTATGCTTCACATACAAAATAACTCAAGACATTCTTGAAATGCACACCTATTCACAATATATTCATGCATTCATCTCATACAATCACAATTCAACCATATGAATTAATCAACATCATCACACTCATGCATTGCAAACCAATTCAAACAATGCATTTCAAACCACAAAGGCCACCAAATAACACACATTGAATTTCACATAAATAATGCATATCATCACAAACCACAACAATCATACAACCACAATTACTTCCACAAGGGATTCACACCACAAAGGCTACCCACAACACATCATAACAACATACGTTGATATTCAATCAAACAATGTATTTTACTACACAACAACATCATTAATTACGCATCGGAGTCTAATCCAAAACAATGCACATATTTGCCATAGGGCCACAACCCATCATCACAACATTTCATCATGTATATTCACATCATATAACGGTCTACAAGCTACATGTTACATGTCACAAGCATATATCATGCTAACACATCAATCGCACACATTGTACGCGATAAAAACCCGACAACCCAACACTTTTCCAAAACCACGACCTAAATAATTCATCTACTTCCCTCCAAACCATTTTTAATAGAAATAGCTTTTCATTAGCTTCCCAACGCTTCGAACGGCGACCAAAACGGACTTACGGTTTGAAAATTACGACGAAAACAAAATTGGAAAATATCACGTTCGCTCCAGTATTCGCTAGGCGAACCCTAGCGAACCAAAGCAGTGGAAAACAGTCATAAAGTTCGCTAGGCGAACCATCTAGCGAACATTCGCCCGTTCCTTCGCTGGGACTCGCTAGGCGAACCCGCGAAACCCAGAATTCGCAGCAGCGTCAACCTAGGTCATATGGGACCAAAATACACCATTTTTACCACCCAAACCCTTCTAATTCATACCAGAACAACCAAAACATGTTTAGACATATTCAACGAGTATTCTACGCAGTTTATATCGAATTTCATCCGTGAAAACATCGATTTCTATCAATTGCTCCTAATTTGAATCGATAAGAAATGTCGCGAAACAACCAAAACAATTACAACAAACAACACATATACATACACAAGCAAGATATAATTGAAACTTCTCACCCTTACCCGATTAATCGCGCTTGAAACGGAGAATCTTCGATTTTCTTCTCTTTCTCCTCTTTTCTTTCCTCTTCCTTTCTATCTTCTCTTTTCTTTCTCTCTATTTTCTTTTCTCTCTTTTTCTTTCCACTTTCTATTTATAACAAAATATCTAACTACCCAAAATGACTATTTTGCCCTTACGCTCAAATATCTCCCAAACGCTCTCAAAATGCGATAAAACATAAACAGCGATGGAATATATTTTCATGAAATAAAAGTTGAAAAGAAAATTATAATTTATTGAAAATATTTTACCTATCAGAGAAATTAACCAATTAACTCAATTAGGAGGTAAAATGCAATAAATTCACACATTTCACAAAATTCAAATAAATGAAATAAATAAATAGAATTAAACAAATCGGGGCGTTACAATTCTCCCCCACTTAGACATTTTCGTCCTCGAAAATCTAACCGATACGAACAACTCCGGATACGACTCTCGCATCCGACTAACAAACCAACATGCCAGCAAAAGGCACACCACGAATAACACAACTGACAAACCACCTTGCTAACTACCACAACGACACGACAACGACGACAACTACAACGACAAGATGCAAAGCCCATACAATGCACTTGACCACCAACTCACAACTCAAAGAAAACCAAGATACCAACACACAGGTTCACTCTAGAACCGAAACACAACAAGATCGTTACCCTACCCTAGGTAACACTCTCCTAATTCCCCACATAGGAATTAGCTACACACACTCGAAGCATCACCATGGAAACGAGGCAACAACACAAACAAGAACATAAAGTTCCATGACACCACAAGGTCTCAACAACATCAACAAAACTAGAACACCAACAACAGTGCTACGATTCACTAATCGAACATGCAACCAAACATCCATCTACATAGTAGCCCATGGATAACATTTGAACCTTTCACCTAACACTTCCATTCTAAAACATCCAATGGCCTCCTCACTCCTACATGTTCCCAATGTTCAACCTATGAACTCTTACAAGTCCCACACGCAAGTACAAATTGTGCCACACCACGCATCCGCTCCGCACTCTGATTACTCGTAACCATCACAATTACCATTTCACGTCCAAAGTCTAACTCTTTCTCATTTTCACCAAAAATCACTGTTCACTGTTAATATACCCAACCGCACACTATCAGACGTCAATTCACACACCAACCCAAATCTCTAAATCCTCCCAAAAGTTCCCACTCTTTAACCATCAAAGCAGACATAAGTAAAACTTTCGACTTAACTCATCACGCACGACATAAACTTTACCAATAGGATAATTCGAGCCAAAGTCATAACTAATCAGGAATTCCAATCATCCGACCGTGCCTCAATCCGAGTCACCAATCAAAAGTTATAAAGGAAACAAAATGGGACAACCTGCCGCTAGGCGAACCTTCTAGCGAACCCTCGCCTTGCCGTTCGCTCCGCGAATCCCTTGGCGAACCAAGGCAACAACCACCAACATCAAAAACACCCAAACTTCGCTAGGCGAACAACTCAGCGAACCTTCGCTGACCTTCGCTAACTGGTTCGCTAGGCGAACCCGCGAAAACCTCACTCGCTGCCACCTTCGCCCCAGGTTCGCTAGGCGAACCTGCAAAAACTCAGAATTTTACTGCGCTGTTTGAAACCCCAAAATCCACATTTTTCAACCCAAAACATTTTCAAACCCACATAAATATGGAAGGTACGATTCCTCTACTCCACAAATATTACAGGCGCATTACTATCACCGAACAACATCACTGCACGTTGTAATGCCCAAACAAACCAAACCTCATTCAAACTTGTCCAGACTCACATTAAATCAATCAAAGCCTCAACTCACACCATTCACCACTCTTATCAAACATTCCATCCAATTGCGATTTCACTCAAACTCAACCAAACCATTCCAGTTATCTATTCATGAAAGTGGACACTTATTCTCAATCGTTACCTTAATCAACTGTTAGTAACCCATACATAATTTCTTCTCTTAACAGTCCAAATTCCATAAATCCCCACGCGTAGCAACAACCATCCCAAAAGAACTCTCAAATAGTACATTCACACTTAAGGTTTTCTCAAAATTTCCATTAACGCTTTATAATTCCAAGGACTCCAAACCTCTCCAGAACTTTAAGTTTCGCTTTCCATAGTCTCAATACCAATACCATCATAATGCTTGTTATTCCATTCAATCATCTCTCCATTTTGTTACTACCCATACTGGGGCTCTCCAAGACGACACACTTGGCCTCACAATTCTCCTTTCCAGTAAATCTTCCAACTGCTCTATCAGTCCAGGTACTTCTAATACTAACATCCAATATTCCATCCGGGAATACATCTAAAATTACGCACAACCGGTAGCTCATCACTGTGTCCTTTCTGCTAATTCCTAGAAAACTATCGTCACAAACATAATAACATATTAGTTTCACGTCCTAAAAGTTCTTTTACTTACTTAGCAGATTCAACCTCAAATCCTTACCTTCGTCCAATTTGAGTTCACACTCTACTCTCTAAAAACAACCTTTAACAATACCTAATCGTTCTCTCCCAATGACTTCCCAACTTGACCAACATACCAAAAACCTCTAATCCGTCTCATCTTCCAGTATAAGAGTCTTCATCAACTCATCAAAGCAATCCGTAATCATTTTCTCAATTCCAAATAATTCATGGCACACACTATCCAAGCCAGAAAGACCATCTATTCCATCCAACATAATTCCCGTCTACTATCAACAAGAGATTAAGGGTGATCAGTCCCTCAATTTGTCAATAGACAGCCGACAATCATGATGGGGCATAAACCGTCTTCACCAAACTATAATAGCATTCCTTACATCTCATGCACGAAACTAACTAAGGCACCAATCCTTAGTCGACACAACCCTTACCTCTGCATTCCCTCCAGAATCGGGAACAACACTGTCCTAACAACACTTACAATCTTGCAATTCACAACACACTGAGCCAACGCTCCACAACCGAAGCAACTTGGAGAAGTACCCGCTTCTCCCCCACTTATCTCATTCTAACACCCGAGGACAAAAGATTAGGAAACCAGAAAGTACCGACAGTGCTCCACACACATATCACGTACTAAGGGACCAACAACATCGACAGTATTCAACTGTCACACCAACTGACTCAACAACTTGGCCGGACGGACCGACCTGCTTTGATACCACTAATGTAACACCCCAATTCCCATCGCGAATAAATAATACATAAATAAAATCAGAGTAACTAAAAATTTATTTTTCCGACAGAAACAAGGATGTCACATTTAAATAAACAAAACATCATCCCTGCTCATAAATTTGATACATAGCGTAAAATAGATTACCCTCAATTGGGAAACTTTTCCTTATAAAGGTAATACCAAATATATTCAACAATTATATACATAAATAACATAATCGTTTCCCCGACTCTCGTGCTACGTATCAGAGCAGACACCAAAACCGACAACAGAACGGAGGGCTAGTCTCCACAAAAGACCTCCAGCAACTCTAATCTGCAATGCCTCATAGAGCATCATAAAACAGCAGAAGGGTGAGAAATATCAACTAAATCAAGATTGTATAATAATATGCAAACACACATTCAAACACATGAATAAATTATCTCACCCATACCATCACATACTAACACATATAGCATGCCACAAATACAACATATCACACATAATAAATCAAATCATGATTTTCCACACTTAACACATCCATTCACAATTCTCACCATAATTCATCACAACTCACTCATATACATCACAATGTATATATGTACAAAACCAAGCATATTCATCATGCACACTTCCACAATTCTTATCACTCCACATAAACATACATATTTATGCTTATTCATCAATGCACAAATACAGAGATGATAAATGCTAATCATAGAGACCGACTCACGACTCTATGCAAATGCAATGCGGTACCGACTCAATCATCTCAAGTTCACTCAGGAACTTATTGGAACCATCGCTCGTTACCAATGTAACTCCCCGTCGGGCATACGATGTTCCCCGTCGCTCACACCCCACACGGGCACACGACGTTTATGGATCGCTCACACCCCACACGGGCACACGACCCGATCGCTCACACCCCACATGGGCACACGATCATTTATAATCATCGCTCACACCCCACATGGGCACACGACGTTATAGCGGATTCCCTCTGGAACCAACCGTCGCTCACACCCCACACGGGCACACGACGTTTCTGGATCGCTCACACCCCACATGCGCACACGATCGCACAAGATGCATATCATGATGCTTGGCACACAAGAAATCATGACAATCAAATGCATCACCACAATTCAACAATATGAATTATCTCATCATCATTATTCATGCATTGAAAATAATTCAAACAATGCATTTCATCACAAACCACATACCGGGCACACAATCCGATTGCTCACACCTCACCTAGGCACACAATCGTTTGTAATCATCGCTCACACCTCACATAGGCACACGACGTTACAACGGATTCTCATTAGAATCACACAACACAAGAATGTACATCATTATGCTTCACATACAAAATGACTCAAGACATTCTTGAAATGCACACCTATTCACAATATATTCATGCATTCATCTCATACAATCACAATTCAACCATATGAATTAATCAACATCATCACACTCATGCATTGCAAACCAATTCAAACAATGCATTTCAAACCATAAAGGCCACCAAATAACACACATTGAATTTCACATAAACAATGCATATCATCACAAACCACAACAATCATACAACCACAATTACTTCCACAAGGGATTCACACCACAAAGGCTACCCACAACACATCATAACAACATACGTTGATATTCAATCAAACAATGTATTTTACTACACAACAACATCATTAATTACGCATCGTAGTCTAATCCAAAATAATGTACATATTTGCCATAGGGCCACAACCCATCATCACAACATTTAATCATGTATATTCACATCATATAACGGTCTACAAGCTACACGTTACATGTCACAAGCATATATCATGCTAACACATCAATCGCACACATTGTACGCGATAAAAACCCGACAACCCAACACTTTTCCAAAACCACGACCTAAATAATTCATCTACTGCCCTCCAAACCATTTTTAATAGAAAGAGCTTTTCATTAGCTTCCCAATGCTTCGAACGGCGACCAAAACGGACTTACGGTTTGAAAATTACGACGAAAACAAAATTGGAAAATATCACGTTCGCTCCAGTATTCGCTAGGCGAACCCTAGCGAACCAAAGCAGTGGAAAACAGTCATAAAGTTCGCTAGGCGAACCATCTAGCGAACATTCGCCCGTTCCTTCGCTGGGACTCGCTAGGCGAACCCGCGAAACCCAGAATTCGCAGCAGCGTCAACCTAGGTCATATGGGACCAAAATACACCATTTTTACCACCCAAACCCTTCTAATTCATACCAGAACAACAAAAACATGTTTAGACATATTCAACGAGTATTCTACGCAGTTTATATTGAATTTCATCCATGAAAACATCGATTTCTATCAATTGCTCCTAATTTGAATTGATAAGAAAAGTCGCGAAACAACCAAAACAATTACAACAAACAACACATATACATACACAAGCAAGATATAATTGAAACTTCTCACCCTTACCCGATTAATCGCGCTTGAAACGGAGAATCTTCGATTTTCTTCTCTTTCTCCTCTTTTCTTTCCTCTTCCTTTCTATCTTCTCTTTTCTTTCTCTCTATTTTCTTTTCTCTCTTTTTCTTTCCACTTTCTATTTATAACAAAATATCTAACTACCCAAAATGACTATTTTGCCCTTACGCTCAAATATCTCCCAAACGCTCTCAAAATGCGATAAAACATAAACAGCGATGGAATATATTTTCATGAAATAAAAGTTGAAAAGAAAATTATAATTTATTGAAAATATTTTACCTATCAGAGAAATTAACCAATTAACTCAATTAGGAGGTAAAATGCAATAAATTCACACATTTCACAAAATTCAAATAAATGAAATAAATAAATAGAATTAAACAAATCGGGGCGTTACAATTACTCGTCAATGATGTACCTTTCTACATCGAATGCTCGAGCATCGCCATCTAGAGTTTCTATCAATTCATAGCCATTACTAGTTTCCAATATCATGTTGTTATGGGGTAAAGTTTCCTCACTCTTTCTATTCCATATTTTAACATGCATACTCTCTCGATCATGTTTAACAACAATTTTAGGCAAAGCATATTACAATTGCACATTTTAGAATTTCATATAATAATTCAATCATAAGTTATACAAAGCATATTACAATTGAATAATAGAATCACATATAATGATTCAGTCACAAGTTATATCACCCTTAGGTTCCCTCCGATTTATTTAATTGGGTATCGAAAATAATATTTCTCAATCTTATCCCATAGGATATTTTCACAGCTTTGCATCGGCTATAACCATGCCTCGGTTGGATTTACGATCCAAAAGATATGGATTTTCAACATATCACATAACCATTATTTTCATTCATTATCCTCAAAATAATTAATCCCACATCATACCCATAATTTTCACTTTTTATTGCGTAGAATATTCTCATAGCTTTCCCTCGGTACTAAGAACACTTAAATCGGGTATACGAATCGAAAGTTATGGATTTTTAAAGAAAAGAGAGTTATTTGAAAACTCCCAGGAGCACCCGACGGTCCATGCTTCGCCCGGCGGTGCCCCCCTGTGCCTACTACTTCGCCCGGCGAAGCAGCGACATAAGACCCATGCCAAAAACCAAAGTTCCAGAATCAAAACCTGCTGCGCCTCTTGACTTTCGCCCGGCAGAGCAGCGGTGCAAGCTTGCGTCGCCCGACGCTCAAAGCGCCGCCCGGCGGTGCGTATCAGAATCAGAACATTACAACTGCGTTTTTTAGGGTTCCAAGGGCTTCAATACCCACCCTTTCCATACCAAATCGTTTACCAACATCAAAACAAGTATCATCAAGTGATCACATGCATATTACGACTACACTACGCAATTTATATCGAATTTAATCCGTTAGATTTCATTGATTTATCCGTTTAATCATTTTCTCTCAAATCTAACCTAAGTTCAAATCATGGATTTCTAGACCTTAGAGTTTCTAACTAGAACCCACCTGGTAATCGAAGAGGAGTTTGAAGAAGATGATGAATCCAAGTTTTTCTCTCTTCTTCCTCTTTCTCCACTTTCTCTCTTTCTCTTTTCTTCCTTTCTCTTTTCTTCCTTTCTCTTCTTTCTCTTTTCTTCTTCTTTACTATCTTTTCTTTTTCTTTCTCTTTACAAATATATATATATATATATATATATATATATATATATATATATATATATATATATATATATATATATATATATAATACTATTATTATATAATATAATCCAATAGAGTATAATATCTCCAATTGATATTTTATCGTCTGACACCAATTGATCAATTATTAGAGTTACCTTAAAACACTCTCTTATACTAATCAATATTGATCTTTCCCTTTAATAAATTGATCTCTTCAGAGCTCACCAGTTGCTCTATTGATCCCAATTGACCATACTTAAAACACTTAGAGGATTCCATAAATCCAATTAACCTAAGATAGAGCATATAGACACTCATCTGATATCCAATTGAGCATTTAGATAATACGGGGTATTACACTCTCCCCTCCTTAAATTGAAGTTCGCCCCCGAATTTCCTTCGCTCAACAATAACCACAACTTGTATTATTGTCTTAGTTCTACACTCGACTTTACTTCCGGTAGAATTTCTGACATAATCCAAAATCCAACTTGACTTCACAGACCAAAGTCCGTATTTTCACAATTTATCAAACTTAGTGTCCTTAGTTATACTCGTGTTCCAATTTTGGGTTAACTTCTAACCTTGCTTTTCCATAATTCATCTGTTGTTTCATACTACAACACCTGGTCGTATTCTACTTTCGGATAGAATGTACCATTCCATATTCCTCTACTGAGTCACAACAAAACTGTAACACCTTATCTTGGTTTAAGATAACAAACACTCATCAAATCTTCGCGAGGTAATTCAGTGATTTATTATTTTCATGCAATCACTGACGATTTATATTTTCATAAATCTTTTAACATCCAAAACCACTTCATAATTAGTCAAACGACTTCTTTACCAGTTCCATCTGGTCTGATGCTGTACATGGTACTCATTAAATCCGATATTTCATCTCTTTCGTATCACACCAAAAGGTAACAAACTTTTAACGAAATCTTTTTACTTCCATACTTATAAGTAACAATCATTCTAATCCTTATTAGTCTGACTGAACTCTTTCATCTGTCACCTTCCACTGCACAACTCAATTTCTAACAGTGGAACACCACGGATTCTTAAACACTACCAAGTAATCGTGCATTCATTCTAGAGAAGCTTGTTACTCTATAGACAACACAATAATGGGGAATGGTTGCGATTTTGTGATTTCACATACAACCATAATTGTATTCAACATTTCTAGGCCACATTATCCTTTAGGCCTCTTTTGCCTTTAGGCCACTTTTGCCTTTCTCAAATAAACATAATAAATACACGTGTTCCATACTAGTGTTCACTCTCTCCTAGACCACTACTCGTCAAGGATGTACCTTTCTACATCGAATGCACGAGCATCGCCATCTAGGTTCTCTACTCTATACCATTACTCGTCAATGATGTACCTTTCTACATCGAATGCTCGAGCATCGCCATCTAGAGTTTCTATCAATTCATAGCAATTACTAGGTTCCACTATCATGTTGTTATGTGGTAAAGTTTCCTCACTCTTTCTATTCCATATTTTAACATGCATACTCTCTCAATCATGTTTAACAACAATTTTAGGCAAAGCATATTACAATTGCACATTTTAGAATTTCATATATTAATTCAATCATAAGTTATACAAAGCATATTACAATTGTATAATAGAATCACATATAATGATTCAGTCACAAGTTATATCACCCTTAGGTTCCCTCCGATTTATTTAATCGGGTCTCGAAAATAATATTTCTCAATCTTATCTCGTAGGATATTTTCACAGCTTTGCATCGGCTATAACCATGTCTCGATCGGATTTACGATCCAAAAGATATGGATTTTCAACATATCACATAACCATTATTTTCATTCATTATCCACAAAATAATTAATCCCACATCATACCCATAATTTTCACTTTTTATTGCGTAGAATATTCTCATAGCTTTCCCTCGGTACAAAGAACACTTAAATCGGGTATACGAATCGAAAGTTATGGATTTTTAAAGAAAAGAAAGTTATTTGAAAACTCCCAGGAGCACCCGACGGTCCATGCTTCGTCCTGCGGTGCCCCCCGGCGGCATAAGACCCATGCCAAAAACCAAAGTTCCAGAATCAAAACCTGCTGCGCCTCTTGACTTTCGCCCGGCGGAGCAGCGGCGCAAGCTTGCGTCGCCCGGCGATGCGTATCAGAATCAGAACATTACAACTGCGTTTTTTAGGGTTCCAAGGGCTTCAAAACCCACCCTTTCCACACCAGATCGTTTACCAACATCAAAACAAGTATCATCAATTGATCACATGCATATTACGACTACACTACGCAATTTATATCGAATTTTATCCGTTAGATTTCATTGATTTATCCGTTTAATCATTTTCTCTCAAATCTAACCTAAGTTCAAATCATGGATTTCTAGACCTTAAAGTTTCTAACTAGAACCCACCTGGTAATCGAAGAGGAGGTTGAAGAAGATGATGAATCCAAGTTTTTCTCTCTTCTTCCTCTTTCTCCACTTTCTCTCTTTCTCTTTTCTTCCTTTCTCTTCTTTCTCTTTTCTTTTTCTTTACTATCTTTTCTTTTTCTTTCTCTTTACATATATATATATATATATATATATATATATATATATATATATATATATATATATATAATACTATTATTATATAATATAATCCAATAGAGTAAAATATCTCCAATTGATATTTTATCGTCTGACGCCAATTGATCAATTATTAGAGTTACCTTAAAACACTCTCTTGAACTAATCAATATCGATCTTTCCGTTTAATAAATTGATCTCTTCAGAGCTCACCAGTTGCTCTATTGATCCCAATTGACCATACTTAAAACACTTAGAGGATTCCATAAATCCAATTAACCTAAGATAGAGCATATAGACACTCATCTGACCTTATCTGATATCCAATTGAGCATTTAGATAATACGGGGTATTACACTCTCCCCTCCTTAAATTGAAGTTCGCCCCCGAATTTCCTTCGCTCAACAATAACCACAACTTGTATCATTGTCTTAGTTCTACACTCAACTTTACTTCCTGTAGAATTTCTGACATAATCCAAAATCCAACTTGACTTCACAGACCAAAGTCCGTATTTTCACAATTTATCAAACTTCGTGTCCTTAGTTATACTCATGTTCCAATATTGGGTTAACTTATAACCTTGCTTTTCCATAATTCATCTGTTGTTTCATACTACAACAGCTGGTCGTATTCTACCTTCGGAAAGAATGTACCATTCCATATTCCTCTACTGAGTCACAACAAAATCGTAACACCTTATCTTGGTTTAAGATAACAAACACTCATCAAATCTTCGCGAGGTAATTCAGTGATTTATTATCTTCATGCAATCACTGACGATTTATATTTTCATAAATCTTTTAACGTCCAAAACCACTTCATAATTAGTCAAACGACTTCTTTACCAGTTCCATCTGGTCTAATGCTGTACATGGTACTTATTAAATCCGATATTTCATCTCTTTCGTATCACACCAAAAGGTAACAAACTTTTAACGAAATCTTCTTACTTCCATACTTACAAGTGACAATCATTCTAATCCTTATTAGTCTGACTGAACTTTTTCATCTGTCACCTTCCACTGCACAACTCAATTTCTAACAGTGGAACACCACGGATTCTTAAACACTACCAAGTAATCGTGCATTCATTCTAGAGGAGCTTGTTACTCTATAGATAGCACAATAATGGGGAATGGTTGCGATTTCGTGATTTCACATACAACCATAATTATATTCAACATTTCTAGGCCACATTAGCCTTTAGGCCTCTTTTGCCTTTCTCAAATAAACATAATAAATACACGTGTTCCATACTAGTGTTCACTCTCTCCTAGACCACTACTCGTCAAGGATGTACCTTTCTACATCGAATGCACGAGCATCGCCATCTAGGTTCTCTACTCTAGACCATTACTCGTCAATGATGTACCTTTCTACATCGAATGCTCGAGCATCACCATCTAGAGTTTCTATCAATTCTTAGCCATTACTAGGTTCCATTATCATGTTGTTATGGGGTAAAGTTTCCTCACTCTTTCTATTTCATATTTTAACATGCATACTCTCTCGATCATGTTTAACAACAATTTTAGGCAAAGCATATTACAATTGCACATTTTAGAATTTCATATAATAATTCAATCATAAGTTATACAAAGCATATTACAATTGTATAATAGAATCACATATAATGATTCAATCACAAGTTATATCACCCTTAGGTTCCCTCCGATTTATTTAATCGGGTATCGAAAACAATATTTCTCAATCTTATCCCGTAGGATATTTTCACAGCTTTGCATCGACTATAACCATGCCTCGATCGGATTTACGATCCAAAAGATAGGGATTTTCAACATATCACATAACCATTATTTTCATTCATTATCCACTAAATAATTAATCCCACATCATACCCATAATTTTCACTTTTTATTGGGTAGAATATTCTACTAGCTTTCCCTCGGTACCAAAAACACTTAAATCGGGTATACGAATCGAAAGATGGATTTTTAAAGAAAAGAGAGTTATTTGAAAACTCCCAGGAGCGCCCGACGGTCCATGCTTCGCCCGACGATGCCCCCCTGCTCCTGCTACTTCGCCCGGCGAAGCAGCGACATAAGACCCATGCGAAAAACCAAAGTTCCAGAATCAAAACCTGTTGCGTCTCTTAACTTTCGCCCGGCGAAGCAGCGACGCAAGCTTGTGTCGCCCGACGCTCAAAGCGCCTCCCGTCGGTGCGTATCAGAATCAAAACATTACAACTGCATTTTTTAGGGTTCCAAGGGCTTCAAAACCCATCCTTTCCACACCAGATCGTTTACCAACATCGAAACAAGTATCATCAATTGATCACATGCATATTACGACTACACTATGCAATTTATATCGAATTTCATCCGTTAGATTTCATTGATTTATCCGTTTAATCATTTTCTCTCAAATCTAACCTAAGTTCAAATCATGGATTTCTAGAACTTAGAGTTTCTAACTAGAGCCCACCTGGTCATCGAAGAAGAGTTTGAAGAAGATGATGAGTCCAAGTTTTTCTCTCTTCTTCCTCTTTCTCCACTTTCTCTCTTTCTCTTTTCTTCCTTTGTCTTCTTTCTCTTTTCTTCTTCTTTACTATCTTTTCTTTTTATTTCTCTTTACAAATATATATATAATACTATTATTATATAATATAATCCAATAGAGTAAAGTATCTCCAATTGATATTTTATCGTCTGACACCAATTGATCAATTATTAGAGTTACCTTAAAACACTCTCTTGAACTAATCAATATTGATCTTCCCCTTTAATAAATAATTGATCTCTTCAGAGCTCACCAGTTGCTCTATTGATCCCAATTGACCATACTTAAAACACTTAGAGGATTCCATAAATCCAATTAACCTAAGATAGAGCATATAGACACTCATCTGACCTGATCTGATATCCAATTGAGCATTTAGATAATACGGGGTATTACAGTATAGGTACCTCAATGATCCAATCATATGCTTGTACATGGTGGCATCTACCCTTTCTTCATCATTATCTTCTTCCAACTTCTGACCTAATTCAATAGGAGTCACAACAACATTGTAGTTCAACATGTTAAATCGTTTTAGTAAGTCAGTAGCATACTTTTCTTGATTCAAGATTATTCCACCATCTTTGTCTAGAAACTCCATACCAAGGAACTATGACAAGTTACCTATATCCGACATCTTGAATTATGACTTCATTGTACTTTTGAGATCAGAAAGTCTAATCTTATGACTTCATTATAAGATTAGACTTTCTGATCTTCGTGAACAGAATGTCAAATGCTTAATGTCTGTTAATGAAGAGCAATGGGTATGGCATAGACGTTTAGGCCATATTAGCATGAGGAGGATTTCTCAGCTAAATAAGCTTGAACTCGTCAGAGCTTGCAAAATCTGAAGTATTCTTCAGATGCTCTTTGTGAAGCATGTCAAAAAGGAAAGTTTTCTAAAACTTCTTTTAAAGCAAAGAATGTTATGTCCACCTCTAGACCGTTAGAACTTCTACATATTTATTTGTTTGGACTAGTGAAAACTGCCTCTATAAGTGGAAAGAAGTATGGATTAGTAATCGTTGATGATTATAGTCATTGGACATGGGTAAAATTCTTGAAACACAAGGATGAGTCTCATTCTGTGTTCTCTACCTTTTGCTTTCAAGTGCAAACAGAGAAGGATTGTAAAATAGTCAAAGTCAGAAGTGATCATGGCGGAGAATTTGAGAACAGATACTTTAAGAATCTTTTTTATTCCCATGCCATTTCCCATGATTTCTCATGTCCCAAAACTCCACAACAAAATGGAGTAGTGGAAAGGAAGAATAGGACTTTGCAAGAAATGGCTCGTACCATGATCCAAGAAACTGACATGGCTAAGCACTTCTGGGCAGAGGCAGTAAAAATAACATGCTACATTTAGAACAGGGTTTCAATAAGACCTATTATGGGTAAGACTCCTTATGAATTGTGGAAGAATAGAAAACCCAACATTTCATATTTTCATCCTTTTGGTTGTATTTGTTTTATGTTGAACACTAAAGAGAATCTTGGCAAGTTTAACTTCAAAGCTCAAAAGTGTTTACTGTTAGGATACTTTGAACGCTCTAAAGGCTACATAATTTATAACACAGAAACACGAATTGTTGAAGAATCAATTTATTTCAGATTCAATGATAAGCTTGACCCTGAAAAGTCAAAGCTAGTTGAAAAGTTTGCAGATTTGAAGATCACCTTATCAGAATCTAAAGAAGAAGAAGATTCAAGAGAAGCAGACAAAAATGTGGATTCTCCAGATTCAGATACAACCTTACCAGAAACTGAAAATAACCCATCTCATCAGAAAAAGAATAGATTAAAGACTTCTCATTCTGAAGAACTGATTCTGGGAGATAAAGCTGATCCAGTCAGAACTGGTTCATCATTCAGACATTCTGAAGAAACCCTTCTAGATTTGGTGTCTTTGATAGAACCAAAATCAGTTGATGAAGCTCTTAAGGAGAATGAGTGGATTTTGGCCATGCAAGAAGAACTGAATCAATTCACCAGAAATGACGTCTGGGATCTTGTTTAGAAACCTAAAGGTGTCCATGTCAATGGAACTAAATGCGTATTCAAAAACAAGTTAGATGAGAAAGTTGAGGTCGTAAGAAACAAAGCACGACTGGTTGCACAAGGTTATAGTCAACAAGAAGGGATAAACTATACATAAACCTTTGCCCCAGTTGCCAGGTTAGAATCTATTTGCATTTTAATCTCATTCGCTATGAATCATGACATTACTTTATATTAGATGGATGTAAAAAGTGCATTTTTAAATAGATATGTTTCTGAAGAAGTGTATGTGCACCAACCTCCTGGTTTTGAGAGTTCTGAAAACCCAGATTTTGTTTTCAAACTTAAAAAATGGTTTTATGGTCTAAAACAGACTCCCAGAGCTTGGTATGAAAGGCTAAGTAACTTTCTTTTGGAAAATGACTTTACCAGAGGAAAAATGGATACAACACTCTTTTGTAAAACCTTTAAAAATGACATTCTGATTGTTCAAATCTACGTTGATGATAGTATATTTGGTTCTGCTAATATTTCCTTATGCAAGGAATTTTCCAAGTTAATGCAGGCTGAATTTGAAATGAGTCTGATGGGAGAACTCAGATTCTTTCTGGGAATTCAAATTGATCAACGATCAGAAGGAACATACATTCATCAGAGCAAGTATGCAAAAGAACTTCTGAAGAAATTCAATATGTCAGAAAGTAAACCCGCTAAGACTCCTATGCATCCGACATGCATCCTGGAGAAAGAAGAAGTAAGTAAAAAGTTTTGTCAGAAGCTCTATCGTGGTATGATAGGCTCTCTTCTGTATTTGACAACTTCTCGACCAGATATTCTGTTCAGCGTATGTCTTTGTGCTCGTTTCCAATCAGATCCAAGGGAAACTCACTTAACTGTTGTTAAGAGAATCTTAAGGTATCTAAAAGGAAAAACTAACCATGGCTTGATGTATAAGAAAACATCAGAGTACAATCTTTCTGGTTACTGTGATTCAGATTATGCTGGAGATAGATTGGAAAGGAAAAGTACTTATGGAAACTGTCAATTTCTTGGAAGTAACCTCGTCTCCTAGGCAAGCAAGAGACAATCAACAATTGCTCTCTCAACTGTAGAAGCAGAATACATATCAGCATCTCTGTACATTACTCAGATACTCTGGATGAAGAATTAACTAGAAGATTATCAGATACACGAGTGTAACATTCCTATCTTCTGTGATAATTTTTACGTGACTATGTTCAGAAGGGTACTTTTCAGTTAAAATTTGTGGATACAGATCACCGGTGGGCCTGATATTTCCACAAAACCCCTTGATGAATATAGATTCGTATTCATTCTGGAAAACTTATTTATTAAACCTTGTCCGAAATAAGATGATAATATTTTAATGTGTCAGGCTACCAGAACGTCTAATATAAGATTCTGATGTTAAGCAAGGTGTGTTAATTATTTTTTGTTGACCATCTGATTCATGATACTTCTACAAGTTAGAAAATGTCCTGATGAGAAACTGTCTAGTCAGATACCTCTTGGTATTCTTGACGTTGGGAACATCAAAATGCGCTCTCTTGAAAACAAACGAATATGATTATTTGTGACACGTGTCCAAAATCAAATCATACCTACTGTTGAAAAGACACCTCGAGCGTTGTGATTTCGTGAGACTAGGTTTCAATTAATTATTTCCTATTACTCCTTAATATCTTCATAATCATGTTTAACACATTGGATTTGAAAATTTACTTGATAACTATTTAAATCTTTACGTCTTCCTCCCTTATTATGTATTCATAAAGTTGTGTGTAAGACAAAGATTTCTTGGAACTAAACATTTGTCTTCCTTCCTTTATTCTTTGTCAGATTCTGCCCTCTCTCTTTAGAAATACATTTATTTGTATTTATTATCTGATGTCATAATATGAATAACGTATACTGAGCTGTGATCTTTTGGAGACTGATACACTCCTATTCATTTTTTGTTCTTGTTTGTATCCCTTGTATTGGAAATGATGAATTCCTCGCCTCAATTCATCTAGTCTTTATTGCTATTTATTGCTATCACTCTTTGTTCTCTTTATATACCACACTTCTCCTCATAACTATTCACCCGTTTCTAAACTTGCTTTTCACTAATATCCATCCTATTTCACTATGTCTATCAAAACTTTTGCTGACAATGATGAAGTTATGGAGGTCATTAATGAGAAAAGGCCAAATCTCCCAAGACTAAGAGACTCTAGTGTTTACATGTCCACCAGCATGCAAATTCAAGGATGGTCAGGATACTATGCAATCCTGCATGGACCCATTTATCCTGTCATGGTGAAAGAATTCTGGAAATACGCACGGATTGGAGAAGAAAACAATTCTGTCTGGTCTTCTATTTTTGGTGTTCCGGTCATCATAAAACCTATCTTCATCGCCCAAGCCATCAATTGTATTCAATCTGGAGTGACTTTTAAAGATTTTCATCTGAACTATTCCTTTGTTGAGGATCTCATTGGAATTCATGATGTGTCTCGAGACAGGTATGAACCCTATAATCCTGAAGGACTTCTCCCTGATGGAAAGTTGTGGTTTCAACTCCTGCTCACCAACCTTTGCCCTAGAGGATTGGCCAAAAGTACATTGACTCATGATGATAAACTGTTATCTATTTCATGATGTATAAAGTCTGGGTGAATCTTCCGCAAACCATTTTCAATCATCTGAAGAACTGTGTTGAAATCTCCAGAAATTAATACAACTCCTTCATACCTTATGGAAGAATTCTGTCTGAGTTATTCTACAGGGCTGAAATCATCACTTTATCCAGAATACTTGGACCATAGGATGCTACAGATGAAGAAAGGTGTGAAAGGGTTGATGAGGTGGAGGATTTCTGATAGCTGGTTGGCGGGTGTTTCTGTTGGTCTCTCTTTCATTTATCATTGTTGTTTCTGTCTATTGTCCTTGTTTTTTATTTGTTTTCCTATTTTGTGATTCTGTTCCTGTACTGCGCCCCTGGCGTTTTGTTTTAATCAATGAAATTTTTTCCTTATTTGCATTTGTCTTATCTTACTGCATTCCATTGATTGCCATAAAAGGAGGAGAAGTACTGAATTTAACTTATCTAAATTCTCTCAAATCAAAATGCTTAAGTTAATCATTGATTACCCTTTTTGATTATGACAAAAAGGGGGAGTATTAATATGGAAAGTAATTTTGATAAATATCTTGTCTCTAATCATAACTCTAACATTCTAACACCTTAATTGCATATCTTTTAGAATGTTTTTCAGGAAAGAGATTTATATTGGCAAAATGACTTTGATATCAATCAGGCTCTGATTTATTTAATCAAGCTCTGTTATCAGAATGCATCACCACTATAATCAAGCTCTGATATTATGGATATGTCTAGATCTTTGCAATCAGGCTCTGTATCCCAAATCTTATAAGATTTTGTTAAGTCTTAGATTCAGGGGGAGCTTGATAAAGGGAAGTTTACTTTGAACTTATCTGAGTCAATTCTTATTATCTTCGTACAAAATGGTGTTATCAAAATACATTATTTTGTCATTATCAAAAAGGGGGAGATTGTTTGAACAAGATTTGGGTCTGCAAGATTTCTCTTTGTTTTGATAATAACAAAGTTGTATTTGTGTGAGAATAATTTTAGTACTCTAACGTTTGTGTTCTTAAGTATTGACAAATAGGTTCTGACGCTAATAAAAATAATTCTGACTCTGATAAAGATAGCTCTGACTCTGATAAAGATCATATGAAGCGTCACTCTCAAATTCTCAAAATTCGCTTCTGAGTCAAAGAAGCAAGATTGCTTCTGATCTACTGTGCTTCAGAAAGACTCTAAGATGACAATATTTTGCTGCTGCAATGTTCTCTTGGATTCTTGCTCTGAATATAACTCTGATACTTATCTTCTGAAGACTAAGTGCTAACGACTTTGAAGACAAGGTTCTGATGAACAACGTTCTGAAGACTCTGAAGACTTAAGTTTCTGAAGACTAAGTTCTGAAGACTCTGAAGACAAGGTTCTATTAAACAAGTTCTGAAGTCTCTGAAGACTTATGCTTCTGATAACCAAGGGTTTTGAAGAAGGAGTGCTGAAGACTCTGAAGACAAGGTTCTGCTGAACAAGTTCTAAAGACTCTGAAGACTCAAGATTCTGAAGACCCAGTGATTCATTCTTCTGATCACGCTTCAACCATATCAATTCAGAAGCTTCTGATGGATAGAAGAAGATGAAATGTTTGTGAGGGAAAATAGTACATAGTACAGATCAAACACGTTCTTTTCCACTACCATTCCACTGTCCTGATTTGGTGGTACAAAGGACAATTTCAGTGTACGACTTTCATCCCAGCATAATGACATTATTTCAAGTCGTCAGTATTTTACTGATATTCTTGATCTGCCCTTCAACGGATCTTTTTCTGGCTATATAAAGACTTAATCATTCATAGAATCGTGTGTTACACCAAGTAAGAATAAGAGAGATATACAAAAACACTGATTCATACGAGAATGAACTCAAGAAATAGAGAAATCCATTAGTGAACAGTAAAGCTCCACAATACAAAGAAGAAGATTGTTCTTACTGTATAGATTCTCTCTAAGTTAAATTGAGCTAGAAATTGTGTTTATATCAGCTTATGTAATAAGCATTTCATTGTAAACATTTTATTTGATAAAACAGTTGTTTGAATTCCTTAAGGGACCAGTTGGGTCAGAATCCTTAAGAAGAGACAATTAGTCTGTGTATTGTTAGTCAGCAGCAGTTGCTAGTGCAGTTGTAATCAGTTTGGTTATAGTGGATTAAGTCCTTGTGTATAAGGCGAAATCACCTTGGCGGGTGGACTGGATTTACTTGATAGTTTTCAAGTGAACCATGATATATCGTGTGTCTTTCTCTATTGTTAGTTTATTTGTGATCTTTGTTTGAGTTTCACAAAAAGCTTTCATTTTGAAAACCCAATTCAAATCCCCCTTTCTTGTGTTTTTTCACACCTTCAGTGATTACTGAGTTATTTCACAAGGGATTGGTTATAACGACTTTGTCAATTCCCCATGGGATTATAGTGAGAAGGTCTTTCATATAAGGCATCAAACATCAACAATAGAGGATTAGGGGATTCAATACACGACCCGACCGCTTTCAGTATTCTGTTTTAAACTCTTATTTTGTTTTTCACACTACAACCTGACCCCCCCCCCCCCCCCCCAATTTATTGTTTTCTTTACTTTGTACAAATAATTTCTTGTTCGAACACAATCTTTGTCGATTCAATCTTTTATTACTGCGACACTATTGATACACTTCAACTAGCTAACATTCAGAGACTATCTAGTATTGAGGAGATTCCAGAATTTTCCATGTTTGAATCAAAACATGAACCAGAAATACCTTTTGTACTTAATAAGAGTTGTCTTCTGGAATTTTTGAAGGGAGATGATTGGATAAACATACTCGTAATACAATTGTGGTCCTCGCAAGTATAATTTTTATGGTGATTTCAATTAATATTCATTGGTCTCATACTTTAACATAAAATTTTAACATTTAAATTAAATTTTAATTAGGGTCATGCATTAGATGTGTATTGAAATGAAATTGAAAAAGTATTATTTCATAGATCCATTGAAAATTCAATTTCGAGGTAATTTAACTAATGCTATCAAGATGCAGATAAAAGATAAGTTGGTTAAGGAGAATAAGGATTGTTACATTGCACCGTTTATCCATAAATGTGTATATGCTTTAATTTGTATTTCCATTTATAAATCAATTTTACACACAATAATAATTATTCTAAGTGTTTAGGTTAGGATCATTGGCAACTAATTAATTTATGTCCAAAGCAAAGTATTGTAGTTTTGTTATTCTCATACAATATCATATCGATGAAGATATGTAAAAGGTTTTGAGATGGTAAGTGGTATTTGTTGTACCCCAAATTTTTACCTTTAGATGTCATCTTCATTTGTGCATCTTAGGTCAATCATCTCTGCATTATTTGAGCTAACCCATATCTTGCAATTTGTTTCTTTGTGTTCAAATTAGGTTTGTATATCACCATGAAGCTCCCAAGTTGTTTTGAAGCAAGTCAAGTCAACAAAAGATCTCCAGTGCAAGAACTTTGGAATTAGGGTTTTGCTCTGAAGAAATCACTGAGAATTTAGCTCTATCAAGTCAAGATTTGTGTGGTTCACTTACCACTTAAGGTCATCTACATCCAAGAGACATCATTCAACAGGAATCCAAGATCTATTGGTCCTCAACAAGAGAAGTTTGAGCCTCAACCTCACTATACCTCAAAATTAGGGTTTCTGTGACACTTATCAGTCAATGGCTTTGATTTTAAAACCCTAATTCTTTGATTCTATTGGTTTATCAACATCCTCAAGAGTCTCCTAAGACCTTAAGATGAGAAGGAAGAAGCCAGTTTACAAGATCTGACCTCAGTGCATTCACAGTCAAAATTAGGGTTTGACTGAAACCCTAATCCTTGGAATTTTTTGTTCAAATGAAGTGTCAATGGTTCTAATCATTATAGAATGTCTCATGAGGTATTCAAAGCATCAAGCTCAAGTTTCACGAGGTTTCTTGCAAGAGAAGTAGGGTTTTGATCATGAAAGATTTCATATGTGAGATTTTCCCTCTAATAGCACAATTTGAAATGACCATAACTCCTAAACCCCACACTCAAATGGAGTGACTCAAAGCTCATTGGAAAGCTCTTTTCAAGATATCCAATTTGTTCCATATGACTTTTTGTCCAAAAATGCTTGGTTTTTGAGTTATGAGGCTTGCAAGATATTTTGACCAAACACTTAGAGAAATTTCAACACTTTTCTTCACATTTTTTTTCTAACTCTGACCTCACTTTTCACCCATTTCCACTTGGATTCAAGACTTGGGCCCCAAATGAAAGTTGTAGAGCATGATCAGAGCTTTCCAACCATATGTGGAACATCTTATTTGAATAAGCCATTCTCAAGTTATGGGCTCTCAAAGAAGGGTACTTTAAGTTGTCAAATTTTAACTTAGAAAGTCATTTTGTGCAGTTTTTAGTGGACACGATTTGTGGGCAGTTTTCTACTAATTCAAGGCATTATTTCAACTACATTTGAACACCAACATTGTAGTATGATGCATGAGCTTTCATTAGAGCCAAAGAGCATGAAATTTGGATCACAAAATCAAGAGATATCATGTGTAGAACAAGGGCACTCGAAGCTGATTTACACCAAGTTCTACCTCAGATTTGAATTTGAACTTTTATCCTCTCTCTCCAAGTACACACCTATAGCCCTAACACATTAGTTCAAGTCTTCCTTTTATTCAACTAATCCACCAAAAGGCAAGCTGCAAAGTACACTCCCTTTTGTACTTTCAAGTTGACTTTTGCAAGCAAGATCAAGGGACTCTCGTGTGCAACAAAGATCCATCAGATACAAGCCAAAACATACTATACTGTCTGACCTAATGGAAAAAAGAAGAAGTTCACTTGGCTCCAGGAAAGATTGTGTTCAGAACAACCATATTCCTCAAATCTTTCCACGATTTTCTCTTCACAAACAAATCCTTGGTCCATTGGTTATTCACTCTTCTTTGTCCAGCCAAACTCTCTATAAAAGGAACCCTATTCTCCTTCATAAAAAAGACATCTATCGAGAACAATAACACCAACAAATATCCTCAGCAACCAGAATCCACAACATACCCCAACTAAGAGAGTTTCATAAAAACTTTGAAGAGCAAAAGCTTGTTTTGAGGAAGAGGAGTAGCTAGCTACATAAAGAAAACTCTTGCTCATTTGTGCTTGGACTTCAGGTAAGCCTTTCACCTTTCCTTTATCATAACCATGCATGAATAAATCTTGATGCATTGTTCAGTTTTACCATATGTTATACATGTTAACTCTGATGTCCATTTGGTTTATACCTTGATATACTTTCTGTTAAGTTGATGAAGAGGTTCTATCTCTCTTCCGTGTGGTCTAAACATGTGTGCTTCTATGTTAATATTTCTATATGAAATGCTATGTCTATCTTTCTGACCATGAGAACAGTGGAATATCATTCTGAATGTTTTTTTATGATAGCATAGCTGTTAGGGTTATCTCTTTGTTTTGCTTAAGCTGTTAAGGTTCATGTATTATGTGAATGAGTATGATAAGTTATATGCAAAGTTGTGCGTGGCTCTGTGAAGCTTTTGATTGATGGTTATGTGTAAGTGTATATGCTAGTTGCTCTTCAACTCATGAGTAGTTTATGTCATCATGTTGCTAGCTGCGGAACTATGTGCGTGATAGTTGTGTTGGTCATATGCTGTTTAAATGATTCCTGATCCGTTGTTATACATGGCTGTTGGTTTGTTTAAAAGCCGCATGCTCTTTCATGGCTGGTATAATGCAAACAAATTGTCCCTTTGATAAAGACAGTGGTAGTGATATGCTTGAACTGAGATGTTATTTAAAGAACATGGTTTCCTTCCAATCACTTTAGCCATTGTTCTTTCCATTGATCACACTCACACCTTTCCATGTTATTTTTTTCTATATGATTAAGTCGTTGTTTGAGTTTGTTTAGGGTTTAAGGTGATTCAATGTTTTGAGAACTTCATTATGATGTTTTGTTTCGTGACAAATGGTTGGGTTTGGTGGAAAAATGAGAGAGCAAGGGAGTTATGTTGCTAAGGTTGGAGCTGGATGTATCACGACAGTTTTAGTTGGTTATTGCATGTTTTGCATGGCCAAGAGAAGGAGTTGTTAGGTGATTGGCCAGCGAAGGTTTTGTCTTGTTGTGGGTTTAAATTCTAATGACCTATTGATATGAGTTACTAGCACGCAAGTACCTTCATGTATAAATCCCTCGCCTGTTTGTTTTTTAATTAGCATTTATTCCATTCGCCTTGGTTTAAATGTTATTTGGGGTGGCATATACAATGAATGTATAGCCACCCCAGTGGTAAGAAGCCGTGCCTTTAACCTATAGGACTGGGGTTCGATCCCCTGCCCAGTCCTTTTATTTTTAATTTCTGATTTTCAGTTCTGTAACATATATATTTGTGTTACCCTTGTTATGTCACAAGGCGCGCGTTGGCCAGGTGGATAGGTTTTTGAGCTGCAGGCGAGTGGACCTGAGTTCAAGTCCTAGATGCACCATTTCCTTATATTTTTAGCACTTGATGTTTTTCTTATTTTTAAAGTTTATGCTTCATTTTCAAAATATCATAACTTGCTTGTTTTTTACTCTTTTTAATCCATTCTTTTTGCAAAATGCTCCTTAACATGTCTATTTTATGGATATAAAAATAAATTAGTAAAAAAATTAATTTTTGAGGCCTTTAGACATGATTAAATCATGAGTGTTTATTAGGATTTTTAATTGCACTTTCTTATTCCTCATACTATGTTGTCTACATATCATGATTAATCTTTGTCTACTTTATGTATGGTTCCACTTTGCACTAACATCTTGACTTTATTTCGCATCATTATCTTATCCATATCTTCTTGCATCATCTTACTTGAATTATTAACTTGTTAGCTTCTAGGATTTTTATAACTATTATCTTTTTCCCCGTTCCAAAGGAAGGTGATCTATGTTGACTCTTAAAGTCATAGCCCCCATCTTAACCTAGTAGCCTCATAAGAGCTAAACCTTATTTCTTGGCCTCATCAGAGCCATGGAATCATAACTAGCCTTAGGAGAGAGTTCTTACACTCTTGGTGATATTCATCCTAATGAATACTCACTTTCCCTATTGACTAAAACTTAACATAGGGCCATTATAACTAGATTTAGAGAGTTCTTATACTCTACAATGAGGTCACACTCATTTCCCCTCTAAATATTGACCACAGTCAATCATTCAGTAGAAGTAGAACTACGCATACTCTGATTCTATACCCGAGGATACGTAGGCGCAAAGTGCGATGCTTTGTCGAGTATACTTAGATACTAACCCCTAGGGTTTCAACCTTTAGCATAGAACCTTTAGCAGACATAAGATAACATTAAAATAAGAGGTTCCCGTAGAGTACTACGGACGTTTAGGGTGCTAATACCTTCCCTAGACGTAATCAACCCCGGAACCTTAGATCTCCCCCATTTAGGTTTTTCTAACGATCTTGAACCTTTCCTTTCGATAAATCAAAGTCGGTTGTAAAAGAAAATGATGCAAATTAATTAATAATTTGTTATCCAATTTTCACCGCAACAGAAATGGCGACTTCACTGGGGACTCCTGCATATTTTTTAGGGTTAAGCCCACCTTTGTTATATTAGTTCTACTTATGCTTGCTTGCTATATTTGTGTATATCTGTTTGATTGCCTGTATATATACTTTTCTTGATTATCCTTTGGCTTGGTTGTTGAGTGGTGAGATAAATCCTAACCCAGATTTTAAGTGCACTTATGATAGGACGATGGTATATTCAAGGAGGCTTTGAGGGAGTCGATTCCTGAAAAAGTTAACTTGAGACACCATCACTCAGTTGAGGCCCTCTTGAGAGTCTAGTTATATTGAACGAATCCATTCGTGAAAGCGTGCAACTCTCGACCTAGGAGCCCATGATATTGAGAACCGTAGTTTCCAAACCCCACTTGGCCTTTTAGGATGTAGTGCGGTGACCATGATGGAGTCTATTTCTGAATTGGTTGTCACGCGATACTACACTCAGACGAGATTCTCTTGAGAATTTTGTTGATTACCAAGTCATTTGGGAAGTCGATAAAATCCGAAAGATGGATTGTAGACTCTGGGAACTCCTTAGAACCCTGTTCTGCAGATGAAAACCGGTAGTACATACCTATTGGGATGGGTAGACCATGGCTCTATTCATGAGACCCCAAAACCTAGGATTTGTATGTTTTGTTGGGTGTACATATGTCTGTGCTCGTGTGCTTTATGCATCTCTACATTCAAGCATTCTTAGCCCTTTGGTTTCGAGGAACTCAAATGTTTATTCCCTTTTCAAAGATCAGCAGAGCTTGGATTTAAAAAAAAAAAAACTCTTCAATTTTTCGAAAATGTTTACAACTCGCCTTTGAGTTCCTTGAAACCATTTGGCTTGCATTAGCATCTCATTTGCATCATGTCATAGCATGTGCATTTCCTTTCTGTCTTCGTCTTATGTCACCGTTTTCCCTTCAGAATCGTCTTTGAATCGTCACTCGACCCAAACTCGACAAAGGATGTCTGAGCAATACTGTGAAATGGACAGAGTCAACAATGAATTGAGTGAGCTCCGAGGAGGAGTGGGGCAGATTCTAGAAGCAATTCAAGTTATGAGTGCAAGGATGTATACACAAGCGACGGTGGTCTCCGAGATTATCACTACAACTGTAGAACCTCCCGTTACTATTGTGAACCCCACGTTAGGCATGCCTTTTAACTTTATGCGTGCTCCGGGCGTCACTTCTACTCGACAAGCTGTTCCCTTGGTTAATGAGGCATTTCAAGCTATTCCTACCTTCACTCCAACAACAGTGCAAGCTCAGGTGCGCCCAATTTTTCAGATCCCACATCCGGTTTATGATCATGTCAATATGTCCGAAGAAGGGGATAATAGACATGAAAGGTTGAAGGAAAGTGTAGAGACAATGTGGAGGAAATTGGAAGCAATGGAGATGACTAATCTATCTAATACTAATGTTAAAGACATGTGCTTAGTCTCAGGCTTGGTAATTCCACCCAAGTTCAAACTACCCAATTTCGACCTATACTCAGGAGTGACCTGTCCTAAGTCGCATTTGGTCATGTATTACCGACGAATGGCCGCATTTATGGATAATGATAAGTTAATGATCCACTGCTTCCAAGATAGTTTGAAAGGGGCTGCCGCAAAGTGGTATTTGACTTTGGACCAATCTAGGATCCAATGTTTTCAAGATGTATCTGATGCTTTTGTAAAGCATTATAGATATAACATGGACCTCGCGCCAGATCGTAGACAAATATTGAGCATGTCTCAGAAAGATACCGAGTCTCTTAGAGAGTATGCATAAAGATGGAGAGATCTGGCTTCACAGGTAGAGCCACCTTTATCTGAAAAAGAGTTATCTGATTGGTTTGTCGACACGGTAAGACCAGAATTCTACGAAAGGATGATCAGTAGCGTGTTGCTAGTTTTTCCGATATTGTGGCTGTGGGGGTCAAAGTAGAGCTTGGTCTGAAGAGTGGGAAAGTGACCAAGAGAGCTGGTAATTCGAGCGACGATGCCAAGATATCCTTCAAAAGGGAAGGAGATACCAATGTGGTGATGACGAACAAAAGGAAGAAGAATCAGTTCTGGAAACGACAACAGCAACAACAGTGTTATTCTGTTCAGTAACCTTATGTGGCCACCATCGCGCCAACATTCAACCACCAAGCTTCTGTTTATCAGTCGGTTCCTCAACCACCAGTATATCAACGAGTGCCCAACGCTTCTGCTTATCGCCAACGGACTCAAGTTTCTCGTCAGAACATTCCAGGAAAAAGAAAAGGTGGAAGGCCTCCGATTCCTCCCATTCTAATGACGTACACAACATTGTATCATGTTTTGGTACAACAAGGATTAATAACTACAAGGTCATCAGGCCCACCTCCTAATTCGCTTCCACCTTCTTACAATCCCAATGCTCATTGTGCATTCCATGAAGGTGCACCAGGCCATAATTTAGAAGGTTGTTTTGCTTTGAAGCATATTGTGAAGGACTTAGTGGAGAGAAACATTTTGTCTTTCGATGGCTCCCAGCCTAATATCAAGAACAATCCTTACCCGCTCATGAGATAAGTAATGATATGGAGGATGTATCAAGACAAAGAGGGATTAGGTGTCTCCTCTTTGATTTTCTGTATTTTGGTTCCCTAAAGCTGGCAATCTTTTGGCTGTTTCAGCAATTTTACTGTATTTCCTTTGCACTTTGAATTTGTATTTGCTTATAAGCTTTGTTGTACTTTCAGATTGGCAAGGTTAATGAAATGTTTGTGCATCTTTTGGATTAAGTCCATTCGTTTCACTCATATACTTTTTATCGCCATGCAAAAATATATATCTCCATCTTGTTCCTTTCCCTTTATCAAACTATTTGTTTAAACAAAGATTGGGGAGGATGATGAAAACCTCGTGCTCATAATTGCTGTGGTATGCTGCCGATTCAACCTTGCCGATGATGTAAGGCATTGTTTCAATTCCTAAATACTGGAGAAATAAGGACGATAATCCCTCGTTAACCCTTCGAGCCTAGAAGTAGAAGTTTCTTTTCTTACATAAAAAAAACCTTAAGTCTCAACCTTGGGGCAGGGTAGTTCTCAGCTTAACTTGGTTATGCAATCAAATGCAAACGCCTCGTGTAAGGTGCCGGTCAACTCTCTCAAATCAAGTGACTTCCTAGTTTTGGAAACTTGAATGTGTAGCTTAAGCCAACTGAGCATAGGATTGGAGTTCATCACGAAGATTGGGTGGGACAAATAAATTTTAAGCCTTTATCCTTTGTTTCATGAACCGTGAACCAGGCCACGTTACAACCCTTAAAAGACCTAATTGAGGTAAGGTTGTTTTGAAGGCATACTACAGCAAGGTTGATTAACCTGACTCATAATAATTTTTTTTATTTGCGTGTGTTGATCGCTTCATCTGTCATTCCATAAATGGCTGGATCCACCTTTGTTGTTTTTTATTTAATCATTCCACCGTGTGTGTTTCATCAATAAACTTTGTTTTCAAAAGCTTGCATGAATATCGCATTGAAATTGCCAATTTTTTATAAACAATACTTGTTTGTAAAAACAATTCAATATCAAAGAAATCTCAACAGATGCAGCTAGCTAAGGGATTCGACTTGATAAAGGAATCTCAGTCAGGGGCAACCAAGCAGAAGGATTTACCAATCTATTGAATCAGGGGCAGAACTCTTCAAGTTCAGAATATTGGGACAGGTCTTCTCCGGGTCATTTTATGACAAGTGTGGACCCCAGTGACCCATCAGCATGGGCAAGTTTTGTTCCCCAGTCGTTTCTACTACAATTTGAGTATTACGAATACAGTTGAACTGGGGTAATCATGTCTAGGTTCATTTCTTTTCAAAAGTTTGAAGACATTGAGGCATCTGGTGCGTCAATTCTTCTGTGAAATCCTTTTGATGACTTACTCTCACATACCAATTAATCAGAGGCAGTTAAGTCGAGATTCGGTAAATCTCTAAAAGGCCAATCAGTATGAGGCATATCTTCCCCAAATCGTCAAACAACCAGTCTAAAGTGAGTTCAAGGACCTTGTTTTGTGAATGCAGATAATCTGGGGCAGTTACGTCGAGATCTCTCCAAGAGTTTGAAGATATTGAAACACCTTGTATGCCAATTCTTCTATAAAATCCTCTTGTTATCCTCTTTTGACAGACCATATAGCCTGGGGCAGATAAGATTTGAAGATGATAATTATGCCAGTGGGATGCATAATTACTTTGTTAGCTCCCCAGTGAGCTGTTACTTCAGCTAATTTTGACAAATTATCCGTGGATTCTCTTCCAACAAAGAAATTAAGCTCATGATGGCAATACTCATGATGTTATACCTCAGGTGGAATACTCTTTTCACCAGTGAAGTTGTTGATTCTTCTTCATCCCCAGTATTGGTCCAACCTGTTGATTTTGGCTGGGTGTTCTTTGTCGAGACGTTTCCTTCGTCTCCGGTTTCGGTTTCTGTCTGTTTTGTCAGCATAAGCATAAGCATGGCATGCGCATTTCATATGCATAGTATCTTAGAATTTCTGCTTCCTTTTCCTGGTGTTTACCTGTTTTGGTTCACTTTGGTGTTTATCTCCCCAAGTGACTGGGTTTATCTATTCTCTCCAATAGAGTTATCAGCCCTAGGCATAAAGTGCCCATCCTTTTTTGAATTCCCCACAGAGTTTGATTCTCGTGGATGATGGTTGGTTCAATTATATTTTCCTTTTGGATGAGATAAATTCCCATTTGAGTTATTTCCTCAATTGTAGTCTTGTTTGACCGTTTCTTTCTAGCTTGTCCCTAGATTGAACTTTGGTCCCTGGCAGGTGTGGTTTTCAAACCTATCTTTGGACGTGCATTTATTTTGCACTGTGTCTCGCAAGAAGAATCTCAGGATCCTCAGTGAAGACATAATTATTTCTCCAACATTGTTGTGATATCAACATATCTTTGAAGCAACAATCTCTTGAAGAAGCTTGGCAGTCTCTTATAAGCAGCTTATCTATATCTGGTACTATTCAACCTCTTCGCAACCGTAATTGGGTATTCCCCAGGAATCCTTATCTTCAGTTACGCAACCCCGGTACTAACCTATCACATTCTATACCTTTATTGGGGTCCATTTCTTGGTTCAATCTCCAATAAGGTTCTTCTTTTTCCAAAGTGCCAACCGGTCATACTTGAACCTGTTGTTCCATCACTCTGGATGTCTTTTTCCCAGTGAAGACCGTTTCTCTGGTTCAACCTTCATTGCGGATCTTTTCTAGAATGTCATCTAGCCTTGATGATCAATCATTCTAGATACCTTTATTGGGGCCCATTTCTTGGTTCAATCTCTAATAAGGTTCTTCTTTTTCCAAAGTGCCAACCGGTCATACTTGAACCTGTTGTTCCATCACTTTGGATGTCTTTTTCCCAGTGAAGACCGTTTCTCCGATTCAACTTTCATTGCGGATCTTTTCTAGAATGTCATCTAGCCTTGATGATCAATCATTCTAGATACATTTATTGGAGCCCATTTCTTGGTTCTACTTCCAATAAGGTTACCTTTCTGGCTCCTACCGGTTCTCCTCATGAAGCAAATTATTTGTTACCTCAACCAACTGATATGGATACCAGAGTCTATTCTTGGCTCATTAACCTTGTTCCCATTTAAACTCCAATTGTTCATCTTCGGTTATCATGAACCGTTTGCTTATATCAAGTTACCTTGAACCTGTATTACTCATTTCAGGTGTTTTTATCTGGCGCGTAAAGTTTGTCTCTGTCTTCCTGGCTTTTCTTGAAGATCCCATTTTGAACTCTTCAGTATAAGATCCCCAGGAAGTCTTTGCTTGGTTGTCTGTTCTTTTGACTGATCCCTAGTGATCAGGTTTTTCTTTCTGGTTTCATGCCCAAGAAGAGTGTGGGTTTGTTTTGTCCCCAGTATTCTGTCTCCCCGGATTTTCTTTCCCCAGTGGAGATTATTTTTTTTGGTTTTTCCCCAGTGTTTCTTTGGAGTCTCCCCAATGAGCCTCTTTCGTTGGTTAGCCTGTATCCCCAGTGAGTTTTTCTTGTGGATTCTAGCTTCCGTCTTTCCCTGGTGGAGCTTATCTTGTACGTTTGCTTTCTGTTGTCCCTGGTGTCTGGTCTGTCTGCATCTTTGCACCTTCTTGGCATCATATCATCATTTTAGAAGTTCATGGCATGTCAGCATTTGCATGTCTGTCGCTTGTCCTTAGCATCTGCATTCCATCTAAGGGCAAAATTTTTGGTCTGCTATATTTAAATACCTTTCACCTTGATGCCCCTGGAATCTCCGTTCCTCGTGCCATCCGATAAAGCTATTTAAATAGGGGCAACTGTTGTACCCCAAATTTTTACCCTTAGATGTCATCTTCATTTGTGCATCTTAGGTCAATTATCTCTGCATTATTTGAGCTAACCCATATCTTGCAGTTTGTTTCTTTGTGTTCAAATTAGGTTTGTATATCACCATGAAGCTCCCAAGTTGTTTTGAAGCAAGTCAAGTCAACAAAAGATCTCCAGTGCAAGAACTTTGGAATTAGGGTTTTGCTCTGAAGAAATCACTGAGAATTTGGCTATATCAAGTCAAGATTTGTGTGGTTCACTTACCACTTAAGGTTATCTACATCCAAGAGACATCATTCAACAGGAATCCAAGATCTATTGGTCCTCAACAAGAGAAGTTTGAGCCTCAGCCTCACTATACCTCCAAATTAGGGTTTCTGTGACACTTATCAGTCAATGGCTTTGATTTTCAAACCTTAATTCTTTGATTATATTGGTTTATCAACATCCTCAAGAGTCTCCTAAGACCTTAAGATGAGAAGGAAGAAGCAAGTTTACAAGATCTGACCTCAGTGCATTCACAGTCAAAATTAGGGTTTGACTGAAACCCTAATCCTTGGAATTTTTGGTTCAAATGAAGTGTCAATGGTTCTAATCATTATAGAATGTCTCATGAGGTATTCAAAGCATCAAGCTCAAGTTTCATGAGGTTTCTTGCAAGAGAAGTAGGTTTTTGATCATGAAAGATTTCATATGTGAGATTTTCCCTCTAATAGCACAATTTGAAATGACCATAACTCCTAAACCCCACACTCAAATGGAGTGACTCAAAGCTCATTGGAAAGCTCTTTTCAAGATATCCAATTTGTTCCATATGACTTTTTGTCCAAAAATGCTTGGTTTTTGAGTTATGAGGCTTGCAAGATATTTTGACCAAACACTTAGAGAAATTTCAACACTTTTCTTCACATCTTTTTCTAACTTTGACCTCACTTTTCACCCATTTCCACTTGGATTCAAGACTTGGGCCCAAATGAAAGTTGTAGAGCATGATGAGAGCTTTCCAACCATATGTGGAACATCTTATTTGATTAAGCCATTCTCAAGTTATGGGCTCTCAAAGAAGGGTACTTTAAGTTGTCAAATTTTAACTTAGAAAGTCATTTTGTGCAGTTTTTAGTGGACACGATTTGTGGGAAGTTTTCTACTAATTCAAGGCATTATTTCAACTACATTTGAACACCAACATTTTAGTATGATGCATGAGCTTTCATTAGAGCCAAAGAGCATGAAATTTGGAGCACAAAATCAAGAGATATCATGTGTAGAACAAGGGCACTCGAAGCTGATTTGCACCAAGTTCTACCTCAGATTTGAATTTGAACTTTTATCCTCTCTCTCCAAGTACACACCTATAGCCCTAACACATTAGTTCAAGTCTTCCTTTTATTCAACTAATCCACCAAAAGGCAAGTTGCAAAGTACACTCCCTTTTGTACTTTCAAGTTGACTTTTGCAAGCAAGATCAAGGGACTCTCGTGTGCAACAAAGATCCATCAGATACAAGCCAAAACATACTATACTGTCTGACCTAATGGCAAAAAGAAGAAGTTCACTTGTCTCCATGAAAGATTGTGTTCAGAACAGCCATATTCTTCAAATCTTTCCACGATTTTCTCTTCACAAACAAATCCTTGGTCCATTGGTTATTCACTCTTCTTTGTCCAGTCAAACTCTCTATAAAAGGAACCCTATTCTCCTTCAGAAAAAAGACATTTATCGAGAACAATAACACCAACAAATATCCTCAACAACCAGAATCCACAACATACCCCAACTAAGAGAGTTTCATAAAAACTTTGAAGAGCAAAAGCTTGTTTCGAGGAAGAGGAGTAGCTAGCTGCATAAAGAAAACTCTTGCTCATTTGTGCTTGGACTTCAGGTAAGCCTTTCACCTTTCCTTTATCATAACCATGTATGAATAAATCTTGATGCATTGTTCAGTTTTACCATATGTTATACATGTTAACTCTGATGTCCATTTGGTTTATACCTGGATATACTTTCTGTTAAGTTGATGAAGAGGTTCTATCTCTCTTTCGTGTTGTCTGAACATGTGTGCTTCTATGTTAATCTTGCTATATGAAATGCTATGTCTATCTTTCTGACCATGAGAACAGTGGAATATCATTCTGAATGTTTTTTTTATGATAACATAGCTGTTAGGGTTATCTCTTTGTTTTGCTTAAGCTGTTAAGGTTCATGTATTATGTGAATGAGTATGATAAGTTATATGCAAAGTTGTGCGTGGCTCTGTGAAGCTTTTGATTGATGGTTATGTGTAAGTGTATATGTTGGCTGCTCTTCAACTCATGAGTAGTTTATGTCATCATGTTGCTAGCTGCGGAACTATGTGCGTGATAGTTGTGTTGGTCATATGTTGTTTAAATGATTCCTGATCCATTGTTATACATGGCTGTTGGTTTGTTTAAAAGCTGCATGCTCTTTCATGGCTGGTATAATGCAAACAAATTGTCCCTTTGATAAAGACAGTGGTAGTGATATGCTTGAACTGAGATGTTATTTAAAGAACATGGTTTCCTTCCAATCACTTTAGCCATTTTTCTTTCCATTGATCACACTCACACCTTTCCATGTTGTTTTTTTCTATATGATTAAGTCGTTGTTTGAGTTTGTTTAGGGTTTAAGGTGATTCAATGTTTTGAGAACTTCATTATGATGTTTTGTTTCGTGACAAATGGTTGGGTTTGGTGGCAAAATGAGAGAGCAAGGGAGTTATGTTGCTAAGGTTGGAGCTGGATGTATCATGACAGTTTTAGTTGGTTATTACATGTTTTGCATGGCCAAGAGAAGGAGTTGTTAGGTGATTGGCCTGCGAAGGTTTTGTCTTGTTGTGGGTTTAAATTCTAATGACCTATTGATATGAGTTACTAGCACGCAAGTATGTTCATGTATAAATCCATCGCCTGTTTGTTTTTTAATTAGCATTTATTCCATTCGGCTTGGTTTAAATGTTATTTGGGGTGGCATATACAATGGATGTATAGCCACCCCAGTGGTAAGAAGCCGTGCCTTTAACCTATAGGACTGGGGTTCGATCCCTTGCCCAGTTCTTTTATTTTTAATTTCTGATTTTCACTTCTGTAACATATATATTTGTGTTACCCTTGTTATGTCACAAGGCGCGCATTGGCCAGGCGGATAGGTTTTTGAGCTGCAGGCGAGTGGACCTGAGTACAAGTCCTAGATGCACTATTTCCTTATATTTTTAGCACTAGTTGTTTTTCTTATTTTTAAAGTTTATGCTTCATTTTCAAAATATCATAACTTGCTTGTTTTTTACTCTTTTTAATCCATTCTTTTTGCAAAATTCTCCTTAACATGTCTATTTTATGGATATAAAAATAAATTAGTAAAAATATTAATTTTTGAGACCTTTAGGCATGATTAGATCATGAGTGTTTATTAGGATTTTTAATTGCACTTTCTTACTCCTCATACTATGTTGTCTACATATCATGATTAATCTTTGTCTACTTTATGTATGGTTCCACTTTGCACTAACATCTTGACTTTATTTCGCATCATTATCTTATCCATATCTTCTTGCATCATCTTACTTGAATTATTAACTTGTTAGCTTCTAGGATTTTTATAACTATTATCTTTTTCCCCATTCCAAAGGAAGGTAATCTATGTTGACTCTTAAAGTCATAGCCCCCATCTTAACCTAGTAGCCTCATAAGAGCTAAACCTTATTTCTTGGCCTCATTAGAGCCATGGAATCATAACTAGCCTTAGGAGAGAGTTCTTACACTCTTGGTGATATTCATCCTAATGAATACTCACTTTCCCTATTGACTAAAACTTAACATAGGGCCATTATAACTAGATTTAGAGAGTTCTTATACTCTACAATGAGGTCACACTCATTTCCCCTCTGAATATTGACCACAGTCAATCATTTAGTAGAAGTAGAACTACGCATACTCTGATTCTATACCCGAGGATACGTAGGCGCAAAGTGCGATGCTTTGTCGAGTATACTTAGATACTAACCCCTAGGGTTTCAACCTTTAGCATAGAACCTTTAGCAAACATAAGATAACATTAAAACAAGAGGTTCCCGTAGAGTACTACGGACGTTTAGGGTGCTAATACCTTCCCTAGACGTAATCAACCCCCGAACCTTATATCTCCCCCTTTAGGTTTTTCTAACGATCTTGAACCTTTCCTTTGGATAAATCAAAGTCGGTTGTAAAAGAAAATTATGCAAATTAATTAATAATTTGTTATCCAATTTTCACCGCAACAGTATTGCTTGTAGTGTTCAAATTATACCTTTAATTCTGAATAATTCCTATTCATTTGAATAGTTTTTATTCATGTATAATTTTTACCTACATGTAGAGCTATGGAGGGATACAATTTTGTGAAACATAATATATCTGGTAAAAAGTCAAAGTTTATAGAATCCCGTGTAAGTATTACTTGTACCTTTTGACATTCTTTTATTTTCGCTAATGTATTACTTGTGCTTTGTGTGTATTAATTAGTTACTATATGAAAATTACTTGTTGTCGCATAGACAACTTAACGACTATGAATGTAGATACTATGTGATGAGACATATGTCTAATATTATCTCCAAAGGCATTATCAATTCATGGACTAAAGTATTAACTATCCATATACATGTAATTTATGTAAATTTGTTAAGTTAATGTTGTTGTTGTTAGCTTATCATAATTTAAACTATTTTTTTTAAATTATAGGGATTTAGTAACGAAACATCATTCTCACGAGAAGATATAGATGACATCTAATCACGTTGGGTCGGTGTCTTCCTATCTCATCATGAATCTAGTAAACACTAAGTTCCCTTGATTTACATTTAGACATTAGCATTGTATAAAGGTTTTTACATTATAGGTGTAAATATGTATAGGTTAAAATATGTATAGGTTCTCTTGGTAGTGGGTTTGTGTATCTCAAATATTATTATAAGTATTGTAAGCATTGTACATTTGGTATTGTAAACAATGTAAATTTGGTATTTTGTGTTATGTTCTATATAATATACAAATGATCTGATTCTGTCACATAATTTGTAGATTTTGTGAAAAAAAAAGATCCAAATTAGTCAAAACTGGATTTAAAATATAAAAAATTAGTTAAATCCCTCATTTATTAACATAATCCGAAGTAAATAGTGGTGTATTTCCCTTGAATATTCAATAAAACTGAGAGGTAAGTGGGACGCACGCAACATATTTTTGAAATTCATAAAAATGTTATTGTTGGGGTTAGAACTCATATGAAGAACATTTTACCCCTCAATTATACAATAATTAAGGGGTAAAGTGGATAGCTTTCATGATGTCATTCGTTACCCCACCTCTGAAACCAAGGTTAAAGCCCTTTTCATGAAGAAGATATTCATCATCAATCATTGCTTGGTTTTGATGAAGACAAAAGGCTTTCTTAAGAAGAAAGATCAAAGAAGAAAAAGAATGATTCAAGTTTCAAGTTTATATCAAGATTTGAATATCTATGATAATAAGTCACAAGCAAAGTTATATGCAATTCAATTCATATACACATCTTAACTGCTCATAGATTGTTCTTGCATTTCAACCATTTCATATTTGATTCTTACTTTGAAAAATGTTAAACTTGATTTTAATATAATCTATTAATATGATTGAACCTATAGATTGTCATATGGACATTTTTTCATAACTTAAAAGAATTTCAATTTTCCAAGAACCTATCAATAGACATCAAAGTCCAATAGATTGTTTTAAACTCTCTATTTCAGAAAAATCAGATTTTTCAATTGATCAATCAATTGATGTTATGGACTAATTGATTGTCTTGTGTAAAAATTCAAAATTTTAAGTTGCAAATAATGGACCAATCGATTGACATCAAAGAGCAATCAATTGTTTCTGGAGCTTTTTTCATATTTCCGAAACATTGTCACACCACATCATGTATCTCTTCATGGCAACTTTTTTCAAATCATTGCAATTATTTTTTTGATGAAATATTAAACATTTCCATGATAGATCAAAGGGTGTTTGTGTCATATAAATAGAAATCAAATTTCAGATTTGAATTACACCGCTTTCAAAAATAAAATTAAAACACTCTGCATTTTTTCTTCTCAAAATTTTATTTAAAAAAAAGGTACATTGTTTAAATCATTTTCATAACATTTTCAAAAGTATCTTGAGCACATAAGAATGTAGAATATTTGAATTGTCATATATTTGAAAGAGAAGGAGTATTTATTATATTAGAAGTTTTCAGAATTATCCATGCTCATATTTTAAAATTCACTTGTAACTTATATTAAATTGTTGAAACTTGACTCCAGGATTGTTGGATCAAGGTTGTTGAAGAGGAAGTAGGTTTTCTTTATCTGAATTTGTAAAATCACAAGGTGGGTGCATTGGTGATTGATTGATTGATTGTTTCTATTATCATAAAATCTCTTACAGGGTATGAGGGATTGAAGTACCCTTTAGTTGGAAAAGAGAATTGGGATATATTTTGTATTCTTTACATTTCAAAATTTATTTTTCTGCACTTTACTTTTTAAAGTTCATACAAAGTTCAAGAAAAATAAGAACACTCGAACTGTCATCTAAAAATGAGAAAATTCTTTCAAACTAAATTCACCCCGTCTTAGGTTGCGCACTCAAAACTTACACTTTTGCGTACGAGGTCAAATTCCTTTTTTGTAGTAGTGTTCCCTACATTAGCGTTTTTATAGATCTTGTGCAAACTCGAATATAGGCTTAATTATTCTCGTTATTCATGTGTGCAAACTCTAAGAGTGTGTTTGGATGAAGAATTTGAGAATTTTTAGGGAATTTAAAATTTTAAGTAATTCAAATGATTCAATTGAAATTCATTCATGTTTAAATTATTTTGTTTGGATGGAGTATTAAAATGTTTCAATGTAAAAAATTTGGGGTTATTTTCATAATTTTTAAAGCTTTTGGGTCAAATTTAAAATATAAAAAATAGGGACCAATTTCTAATTTTTGAAAATTTGAAGGGATCAATTTGTCAAATTTGAAATTTTTTAAGGACTTATTAGCAATTTTTTGAAAATTTTGGGGGTGATTTTGAAATTTTCATAAAATATGAGGACCATCTTGCAAAATTTAAAAAATTAATAATAAACAATTTAACATTCATATTATATAGTGTTAAGAAGCAATTTAAAATTCTTTACTTTTTGGTGTCATTTTAAATTTCTTAAATTTAACATAAATAAAATACTCCATAAATTTACATCATTTTAACAATTCTCCATATTTTTTATCCAAACAATGGATTTTGATCAAGTCATTTCAAATTCTCTCAAAAAATTACTTTCCCTCATTAAAATCCTTCGTCCAAAGACACTCTAAGAGTGTGTTTGGATGAAGAATTTAAGAATTTTTAGGAAATTTAAAATTTGAAGTAATTCAAATGATTCAATTGAAATTCATTCATTTTTAAATTCTTTTGTTTGGATGGAGTCTTAAAATGATTCAATGTAAAAAATTTGGGGTCATTTTTATAATTTTTAAAGCTTTTGGGTCAAATTTAAAATATGAAAAATAGGAACTAATTTGTAATTTTTGAAAATTTAAAGGGACCAATTTGTAAAATTTGAAAATTATTAGAGACTAATTTGTAATTTTTTAAAAATTTTGGGGGTGAATTTGAAATTTTCATAAAATATGAGGATCATTTTGCAAAATTTGAAAAATTAATAATAAACAATTTAACATTTATATTATATAGAGTTAAGAAACAATTTGAAATTCTTTACTTTTTGGTGTCATTTTAAATTTCTTAAATTTAACATGAATAAAATACTCCATAAATTTACATCATTTTAACAATTCTTCATATTTTTTATCCAAACAATGGATTTTGATCAAGTCATTTCAAATTTTCTCAAAAAATTACTTTCCTTCATTAAAATTCTTCATCCAAACACACTCTAAGACAATTTAAAAGTGTTTCAAATATTATAAGGAAAGTGACAATCAAGACTTCGGGTTCAAGTATCCAGGGGAAGAATGAAAAAAAAAATTCAACTAAAAAATCAAGAATCTATCGACAATGAACGTCATTCATCTGGATAATGTTTCTCTTAAGGAGAAATATCTTCATCACTTACAAGTTAATTTTGATAACTTTTGGAGAGAGTTAAACAACAAATTAAAGCAGCAACGGAGAAAGAGAATAAGATTGATGTGAGCTATTTACAAGCAGTTTGTTGAAACTTTGACGAGCCATCATGTTTCTGTGGTAGCAACAGTTCGGAAGCCTTTTAATCCCTTGGGAAGTTAAACTTTGGAAATGCATATATTGTTGATGTTTGAAAGATTTTTTGATAAGAGAAATTGTATTTAATTTTCTTGAAAAAATGAGTTAGTTGTAGTTTATGATATTAGCTTTTCTAGCATAGAGAAACTTAATAATCCAATGCAAATTACTAATAGCTACTACCTTCGTTTTTTTTTTATCATAAGTCATTTTAAAAAAAACTGTACCACAATATAAATCGTTTTATAATATTAATAAATTATTAATGTTATTTTTTTTATTATATTCTTAAATATTTATTATCTTCTCTCATTTCAATTATGTAAATTTGTCTTTTTAATAGTATTAATAAAAAATAATTTTGTAAAATATATTATTATTTTTCTTTTCCATACTATAATTATTACGTTTCTTAATATGTGTAAAAAATCAAAAACAACTTATAATAAAAAATGGAGAGAATAACATAATAACTTGAATTCAACAGTAATGTCATATAAGCTAATTTTTAGAGAAATACTATTGCATTGCGTTGTTTGGAATTTCTCCATATCATGATGTTGAAAGAAATAATTTTTCATTTTTGGTTTCCGTAGAAAACAAAAGTTTTTGTTTGGGAGTTCTTTACATGTGATGCGAATGGAGTTTTATTTTGGTAATTCAGCGTGAAAATCAAGTAAGTAGAAGTATTAAAATATTTAGGAGTGATAGGAGATGTGAATATTTTTCTACTCAATTTGATGTATATTGTGAAGAATGTGGTATTATACACAAATGTTTTGTACCTCATGCACCACAACAAAATAGTTTAGCCGAAAGAAAGAACATGACATATTAAAAAATGATAAATGACAAGTTAATGCATTTTGAATTATCATTTAAATTATTAGATTAAACATTACTCTTTGCTTGTCACATAATGAATAGAATTCATTTGGAAAAAAAACTGGTATTTCTCTATATGAGATATGGAAAGGCAGAACACCAAATATCCATTTTTGAGAGTGTGGGAGTGTGTAGTCTCTTATAATAACATGGATCCTAAAATAACTAAATTGGATCCTCGAGAGATCAAATGTGCCTTTGTAGAATATGCACCCAACAACAAAACATATAAATTTTCAAATCTAGAGTCTAATATAATTGTTGAATCCCGAGATGAGGAATTTTTTAAAAATTTTATTACAAAGGATAAGGAATATGAGATTCCCACATATTAAAAAACTTGTGATAAAAATTCTCCACAAATTATTGAAATACAACCTGAAAGTCTTTCACACATCATTGAAACACAACTCGAGTCTAGGATAAGCAAGAGAGCCTGAAAAGCTAAGGATCTAGGACAAAACGAAATCGATATTCAACTTATTTCCTTGTATCTAATTGAAGGAAATTGTGAGAATGATGTTCATAAGATTCCTATTAATCTTCAATTAGAGGATGATCTAAAACCTATAAAGAAGTAGTAGCTTCAAGGGATTCTTCATTTTGGAAGGATACTATCTAAGATGAAATTGATTCAATTCTGTCTAACTACAATTGGGAACTTGTTGATCTTCATAAGGGACCAAGGCACATTGGATGCAAGTCGGTGTCTAGAAAGAAGTATCATAGTGATGGTACATTAAACACCTACAAGGCTAGGTTAGTAGCAAATGGGTTTAGCGAAAGGAAGGGGTTGAATTTTTAGACACATTTACACTAGTAGCAAGGACGACGACAAATAGAAAATTCTTTGCACTAAGTTATTTGAATGGTCTTATAGTTCATCAAATGAATGTAAAAGTAACATTCCTAAATAGAGATCTCAATGCGGAGATTTACATAGAGCAGACAGAAGGTTATGTGCTTCATGTAAATGAATAAAAGGGGTGCAAGTTTGTCAAATCCTTGTATAGATTAAAATATGCACCAAAGCAATGTCATAAAATGTTTGACTTTGTCATTGCAAGAATAACCAATTAAGGGTGGGAATTTTCAGTCATTATCAAAACACGAATTCAAAGAGTTTGTCATTATCAAAAGGGGGAGATTGTGAAGAATACATATTATATCTAGTTCAGTTTAATGAAGAAAAATATCATCAAAGAAGTAAAGGATCATAAGTGTCATGCACATCAATGGGACAGTTAAACAAGAAGTTTGAACATAAAAATTCAAGTGAAGATTTGAGACAAGTGAACATAACTAAGGTGCTAATTGTAATTCATACTATACTACTTTAAATTGCTCAGAATTTCATATCTCACTTCATCTAAAAATATTCTTGCCTCATGATGCATGATCATCTAAAAACCTTCTTCATCGAATTCTTGTGACAAGTATTTATACACAAAGTAATGAGAGAATATTGTGATATTCCTTTATCTCCATGTTGGTTACATGATTGATCATTAGCAACGAGATGAATGAATTTTAGAAACAAAGAAGTTTCAAACTTCCACATTCAAGATAAAAGATCTTGGACTAGTTGAACCACCTTTTGAAATCAAAGTAAAGCGAAATAGTGGGGGCTATGAACTTAGTCAAACACACTATGTTGAAAAAAAATACTTGATAAGTTCAAAGACTTACGTTTCATGGTGTAGCACCCCAAAATTTGCTCTCCTACCTTTAGTATTAACTGGCTTATGTTTCATTTCATTTTTGCATTATCATGTGTGCATATCATTGGTTCTTAGCATGGGGTCAAGGTGCCTGAGGCAGTTCAAGAGGAGAAGATGTTCTTCAAAGGGTCAAGCAAGAGCCCTTATATTGTCCAAGAGATCTCAAGTGGATCACTCTCTCCTAACCAGTGCAGAAATTAGGGTTTTGAGATTCTTGGGTTTATTGCTCCAATGGGAAAGCTTCTTGGGTTTTTATCATCACCAAATGGCATATCTTATCTTTGTTGGAGAGGATACACATCATATTCAGAGGATTTGGATTTGGAGACTGTGCTATTTCCTCCTAGACTGAGGGTACCAGAATTAGGGTTTGCTATAAAGTCAGTTTATTTCTGATTTTTTGGGCAAGACTTGATTCCATGGTATTCCTTGGGTCCCTAAGTATCTAGGAATGGAAGATTGTCCATCAGTTTGGTTCATGAGAAGTTCAATTGGCCAATGGATTGGGAATCAGGAGAATTGGAGAAAAGTCAACAGTGAGAGGGGAAGTCAACTGTGAAATTTTGAGGTTCTCTTCAAGGTTTTCAAGGTCTCGCATCCTCATATAGTCTTCAAGAGTCAAGTCTCATGCCATTTATCAAGAATCAAGGGTTGGCACAAAAGTTACTAAATATGGAAATGACCTATAGTTTGAAAGTTTCCATTTTTGGCAAGTTTTTACACTACATTCAACTTGAATTTTCATCATCAAAGAAGCTTCAAGTGAATTTTCCTCAAACATGAAAGTTGAAGATCTTTTTCTCCCCTTTCCAACAAGTACTAGATGGTCTCCATATCATTTGTGAAACTCAAGTTATGATCAAAAGAAGGCAAAGTGGTTTTTAGGGTTTTCTCATGGTTCCATTTTCGCAACTTTTGCATTTTGGGACATAGTGACCTATATTTGGTTCCATTGCTTCATGTCACATTCTAACATCAAAGTACATTCCTTAAGGATCCTTTTTCGCCTTTGAACCAAGAGATTTCATGACTTGTACATCACTTATTTCACATTATGCAAAATTGCAAGATCATTGAAAACTCATGAACCAAGACATCTCAAGGCCCAAATTCCATTCAGGTGTGATTAGCAATTGTTAAATAAATGATCCATCATCAAAGGCTTGGGTGTGATGCATGGAGGAGGGTGTATTTCACATTATGCAAATTTCCAAAATCACCCAAAACTCTTTAAGTGAGGAATTAACAAGGCCCAAATGCTAATCAGTGGATTAACCTAATATATTTAAGCTAACTCATGCACTGGTTAGAGGGAGACACGTGATTTTGAGGAGAACAAAACTTTCAACCCTAATCCTTCATTGATTCGAATCTCACAATCCACAAGAGTTTTTCCAAAACTTCTTTCACAATCTGAACCCTTAGGATCCATAGAGCACGAAGCAACCATCATTTGAAGCTAACAGCAAGGATACATGTTGCTTGATCTCAGGTTAGTGGCACTTTTCATGATCTTAGAACTCAAATTTTTGACATGCATAATGATCTGTGGTTGTTGCTGAGCATGATGATGTATTTTATTTTGAATTTGGACATGTAGATTGGTTGCATCGTGAGTTTTAAGTTTTGGAACCATAACTTGTTTCATTCGAATCTCTTTGTGTGTTGGTTATTTGTGATTTTTAATGGCATATTATTGATCCTCATCAAATTCTGGACAAGAAGGTATACCCTTTTGCATTTTCTGGGAGGTTTTTGGTTGCAGGTGGCCGGAAGGGACGACCGAAGCTAGGGCTCCGGCGTATGGCTTGATCGCCGGCGAGATTAGGGTTCCAAGGTAAGGGACGAAATCTCAACCGTCCATGGCCTTCATCGTGTGGTCCACAGCGTGCCACGTTTTTAAATTTTTATTTTTATTTTATGGTTTAAGTGTGTGCCACTCCATGCTTGTTAACGTGTGCTGCAGATCTAGGCCATTGATTTTGATTATTTTTTGAATTATTGATTTAATGCCATGCGTTTGATTGATCGTGTGTACAGGATTTGGCCAACACATTAAATATGCATGCGAGGCTCACGTGTGCCCTTTTAATTTTCTGATTAATTTTGTATGCGCGCACGTATGATAGTTATGGTGTGCTGGGTGATCTCAACCATTGATCTTATTTACTTTGTGATATGTTTGACTTGATGACGTGCGTTGGATCAAGTGTGTGGTCCTGATTAAACCTGATTGTTTGACTCATTCCATTGTTCCTCATTAACTGCGCCTTGGACTTTTAACATTGGGTCTTGCTTTCCACACCCCTTTCTTTAAGCCCACTTATCATTTCCAACGTATTTGGGCTGCTGAACACACCCCCCATGTTTATTTCAATTTATTTATTTTATTTAATTGCATTATTTCATTTTTATTTTTAAAAATAGATAACTGCATCCAAAAATCATAAAATAAATCATGAAGCATTTTTAGAGTTTTATAAAATTTTCCCAAATTTTATTTTTATTTTTATTTTATTTTAGTTTTAGCATCTGAAATAATTATTTGTTTATTTTCTTTTGAATTTATTCCATGTATGCATACTCTAACTTGTTTATTTTATTTCTCATCATCCATAAAACATTCTGAGTCTATTCTTTTTGCATTGTTTCACCAACATATTGAAGTTCATTAAAAAATTTTCTCATATTTTTAAAATCATTTCATATTGCATTTTAGTCCCTTTCTGTTGCATACTAAACCATGTTTCCTACTTGATATTTGCATGATTGTTTGAATGACTTATCTTGTGAATTTTAGCATGAATTTTTAACATGATGTTTGCCACTGGTTTAGGTGTGTTAGGTTTTAATTTGGTAATTTTAGAATATGTTTTGCTAATTGTTTGATTGTTCTTTGTTTGAGGTCTTCTTTTATGCATATATTTGATCATGTCTGAGTACTTGTTTGAGAAGGCACTTGTGCCATCATTTGGGATTGCTTCTTTGACTTCATAAACCATGTTTGAATTGTTATAGGTCACTTGATTGCCATTATAGGTCATTGGTGTAAGGTTGTTGCATACTTTGTGCACATGTTCAATGCTTGGTTTGCATGCCTTTTCTTTGACTTATCTTCTCACCTCATCTCATTTGTGCTTACTCATGACTTATGTTTGGTTCATGTATGCCATACCTTATCATTCATCTGAACTTCATTTGATGTATGTTTCTGACCTTGGAGTTTTGCATTCATTCATGTCATATGCTATTCATGCTTCATCTTACAGGCTTGAACATGTTTCCCTTATATGCTTCCTTCTTCTTCTATTGATGTTTGATGCTTGGATATCTGTTTGCATGCCTCATGTGACACTTGTATAGCATGTTTAGGCACATGTTTAGGTCATCCACATTCTGACTTGGATATTATTTGAAGCATTCTTGCATAATCACCTTGCATATCCACTATTCCTTCTTCTATTCCTTCTTTGATAACTCTCTTGTTTGTTGTGCCACTGGTTTGCATTCTATTTGCTTGATTTTGTTTGGTAAACATTGTGGGTCATCTCTAAGGTGTATATTCTGGCTTGGATGAGTTTCATTTGGTTTGTAACCTTTTCTCTTTGGTTTGTGGCTTGCTTGAGTTTCATTCGTCTTATTGTTACTTATGTCTGTTTTGTACTAACCTTGTATGCAGGGGCTGAGGTAAGTTATTTGAGGGTGTGGATAATTATCCATGTCCACCCTCACTTTTTCTTTCTCTAATCTTTCCTTTTCTTTAGGCTTAGGTTGTTGTCAAACCTCCCCTTAGGGCCACCTTTGCATGATAACATTAGGACTAAATTCCATAGGATAGTCCCCCTCCAAACCTCCCCTTAGGGCCATCTTTGTATGATAACATTAGGATATAATCCCCTTAGTGTTTTTCTTTTCTTTTGAGTCCCTCTTCTCATCTCATAATATCTCTAAGATACTTAATAAGGTCAACTTGCCTTGCACACAAGCCTTAAACATAGGAAATGAAGATTGAGGGGTCCCCCTTCTCTCTTCTAGAGTATTGAGCATACGTCCCATTGGGGACGACCATGCGACGCATTCGTTCCCGTGTCATAGACTTCAGTTCAAGTCGAGTTATGAGTCGCAAACTTCAAACCTTTTTATCCTGCGGGATTATCAAACTAAAGGCTATTTTCAAAAAGGGCACGTTACTTCCCGTCTGAGTCGCAAACAGGCATCGACCCTAACTGCCGGACGCGAACTTAACGTCGCTCATAAAAAACACAAAAAGAACTTGGTCCGAACTACGTTGACTCTGAATTTCCCATTGCACAAAGGGAGTACGTAGGCCTAGGACGTCGACGTCCTACCGAGTCTGTCCTTGTTTTCCCCTCCCCCGTTTTAGTGTAGCCATAGATGTTAGGATAACTCACCCTTAGATTAGACAATAAGCGTGGATCCCATCGAGTACGATGGACGCGTGGGGGTACTAATACCTTCCCCTCGCGTAACCGACTCCCGAACCCAGGCTATAGTTGCAATGACCATTCCTTTCCCTCTTCCTCAGGTTTATGCAGTGTTCCCTTTCCCTCTCTTGGGATAAATATACACGGCTGGCGACTCTGCGTTCCGCGCCACTTTCGCGTTTGTACCTGGATGAAAATCCTGAGAGCGACACATAGATGTAACTATTCCATTTGATCATAGTGTCAAAATTCAAACAATGATGGAAGAGTAGTGACTCAATTGAAATATGCAAGTATAATTCGTTGTCTAAAGTATTTGATGCAATGCACTAGACCCGACATAGCATTTGCAGTTAGTAAAGTGAGTAGATTTACAAGAAATCTAAATGGTGACCATTTGAAGGTCATCACAAGGATTTTTTTTATTATCTTTTGAATACAAAAAATCTTGACTTCCATTATGGTATGTTTCCTACAATATTATAAGGATATACCAATGCGAGTTGGATATCGAGTATCGATGATCATAATTTACAATTGAGTGGATATTTACACTAGCTGGATGTGTAATTTCTTTGAAGAGCAAGAAACAGAAACTTATTGAAGGCGCGAGAAAGACACAAGAAAGGGGGGTTTGAATTGTGTATTTACTTTTTAGCAACTTTTCGCTTCTAATCGTTAAGACGCTGAGATAACATCAGAGTTCGTTGAGAGACTCTGACTTATGAAGTAACATTCAGACTTGCCAAGCATGAAGCATAAGAACCAACAAGAGTCTGAACGCAATATGCATTATTCAGAACTTGCAGTGCGGAAGCTTATCAGAGTTAAGCTGCAAGGTTCTGACTCGCTTATGTAATGTTCTGATACTTAATACAGAAACATAAACAATAACATAAAGCATAACAAGAGTAAGGAACACACGATATATCCTGGTTCACCACAAGGCTAATCCAGTCCACCCTCCTCAGGTGATTTCGCCTTGAACACAAGGACTTAATCCACTATAATCAATATCGATTACAGATGCATAAGCACATAGCTGGTGACTAACAACCTGCACAGCCGCACTATGACTAACCCACAATAACTTGCGTCATTGTCATCTCATGTACCCAGATCATCTCATGATCCCTTGAGGTATCTCTCTCAGTGAACCGTTTAGGGATCCAATCAGGATATAATGTTCACTGGAGGAATCACAATGAGTTCCATCAGGGATCCCACAAGAGTCTGATCAACATATGATCCTCTTTGAGACATGACTATCATTGACCATATTTCAGGATTTCTACAATAGCACCAAGCCATTGTCTTCTCAAGTCTCCGATCACACTGATCACTTGAGGAATCCTAATTTACATAGAATTAGTTAAACTGGAGATTACAATGATGCTTCTTAATAAGCAGATAACTCCTAAGTTTAAGTACAAGAGAACACACAAGTGTTCAAGAAAGTTGTGAGCAACAACTCCTTGCTATGTTAAGAAACTACAAAGATGTATTGTTAATTTGACAGTTGTTGACATCTTGTAGATCTTCTACTTTATCATCTTCTTGGGTGAGCAAGCTTTGAGTAACAACTCCTTGCTTCAGATCTTTAATGTAGCACTAACGAGAAGGTGGTTGATGACTTAACTGATTTGCAATGTTGTCTTCTTCATCAACAACTTCTATACCAATTAATTGTTGTTGTGTTGATTTATAATCTTTGAGCTTCAACAACAATGGCCATGTGTAAATGGTGATAGCTTTGAATATTTAAGTGTTACAACGAGAACTCATCATTGCGACTATCATCACCTAACAACTTGAAGCATTTTCTTCTTTCCTTTAAATAGCCAAGTAAAATATAGCCGTTGGAATTTATGTTGGCTGTTGGAAAAGAGACATTGTGTAATGATAAAGTTGTACTGACACATCTCCTTTTTACTGTAGAAGAAATGATGGGATATATCTTTCTTGGGCGCTGTGTACAGTCATTCACAACGGTAACATTTGTCTTCAAAATGTCAGAGGCTTCTGATGGTAAATAATTGAAGCATGAGTAGAGACTTCTTAACAGGATATCTAAAACTCCAAGTCTTCAGTCTTTCGAAGTCGTCAAATAGGAATCAGCCTTCAGAACTTCAGCACTTGTCTTTATATCCGTTATCCTTTACTACTTCAAGTCTTCTGAAACTTCAGAGCACGTCCATTAGGAATCCGTCTTCAGAGTCTTCAACACTTGACCTTTGGAACCATAATCCTCAGAACACATAAGTCTTCAGAGTCTTTCTACACTTGGTCTTCAGAGCCTTCAGCCTTCAGAACTTCAAGTCATTGGAATCTTCAGCACTTCGGTTCTCTATAACATTCTCTTCTTCAGAAGCTTCGCAATCTTCCGAATCACAACCCTTCTCAGAGAGCATCCACAAGAGCATTGCAACAGCAATATCAGCATCCTTGGATCTGACTGATCATGATCAGATACAGAAGCATTCTTGCTTCTTGCGACTTGTGTCACACATAGTAACTTCGCATATAATCATTCACGCACATTTTGCTGGTGCTTGTTGGATCTGATATCTTCTATGATTATGATCGGCACACAACACACATTAGAACATAAAATGGTTATTTCACAAATACCATTGTTATCATCAAAACATAGAGACGACTTGTAGAGACAACTCTTGCTCTAACAATCTCCCCCTTTTTGATGATGACAAAACCGTGTATTTTGATTGAACATTTTATAAAAGGTAATCACCAAAACTAAACATATTTAGAGTCCGGAACAACAGCTCCCCCTGAATGTGTTATCCTCAAAGTTTTATCTGTGATCATCTAAAATCTTATATGATCCAAAGACATACAAAATAACAACTTGAGTTGCCAGAACTAAGAATAGAAAAGAACTACTTCTCTATCTTGTCTTTAAGGAGACAAAATTCTTCAGCATCTGGACTAGTTCATCAGAACTTCCATCTTCAGATATTTAGAGCTTAGTTCCTTTTTAATGTCATATCAGAGCTTATAATCTTCAGAGACATCTGAAGCATTTTCTACTTTTCAGCAGAATCATTTGAGCACATAAACAGAATAGTTCTCAACTAATAACATAGCCTTGCTATTTATCAGAAACAGACACTGTCTTTTGAAAAACTCCCCCTGAGTTTCAGACTTTGTGAAGATTTTAGAATTTAACATTTTAATCTTCTGGGTAGTCTCCCTCTAGTTTCCATAAGTCAGATATTAGGATTTTCAGAATCGTAATTCAGATATATTAATTTTAATTCACCAATAAATCATGACTTTCCAGAGTTTGACTTTGAACACAGGCCTTTATCTCAGAACCTTGTTACTGTCACAACTTAGTGGTTCATCAAAGCTTGATTCTTGATCAGATATAAATAGAAGGATAGTTTACTGATCAATCAACGCTTGATTCTGAATCTGGTACACATGTGATCTAACTTTTATTTGATACAAAATTATGTGTTGAGTCTGATACCAGAGTATGTTGAGTCTGATACCAACTGAGGTATTTTCTTCATACCATTTGAGGGGTATTTCCTTAGTGTGCTAAAATTGATACCAATGAAGGTATTTGACAATATTTCACAGCTTTGCTCTGATTGATATTACTTCAGATTGAGTCTGATACCAATTTTATATACAGAGTCTGATTACCAATGGTTGATTTAGTCAGATACCAAATCATTTTCTTTTTAATTGGTTCTTGGTTAAATCAGAACTACTCTTTCTTGGATCTTCAATCCAGATCTTCAGACAGTCCTTGACTTCTGATTTGCACAGTTCTTCTGAAAAGCATCTTGAGATGTAGACTTGTCTTGACTGCTTTCAGAGCTTTCCTTTTTCTGATTCTTATGTTTTGAATATCATATTTTCAGATAGCTTACAACTTCTGAACCAAGTGAAACAGAGATCACGGTAATTTTGACTTTCAAAAAGTTCTCAACTTCTAAATAGTACTGGGTAGATCTGATTCTGAACACATGTTCACGAAGTGTACAACTTCAATCATATGAGCAACAATTCATAAGAACTTTTAAACAAAGTTCTTCTTTCTTTCTTAAACCTGTTCTGAGAATGCCTAGTGAACATGTTCAGAGTTCCTCGGTTAATCATCAACAACAAACGTTAATAGAAAACGCATTTTATATGATTAATTCATTTGTTTGAGTTTGCATTCTATCTTTAATCAAAATCAAAATCATATACTTTCTATTTCTCCTCCTTTTTGACGTCATCACAAAGTTTTAGAGCGTATGAGCATTAAGCATAGTTAGATCAATATGATAGAGAACAATAAACATCTTTAGAATTTAACCTTGAGCATTTTCATTGATCAATTTATAGCCATACATGAAACAGAGATATTAACATAAAATGACACAAAATGATAACAAAACACAACCGTTATTTGAAAGACACAGGGTTTAAAACTTAATTATCAAAGTCCTCAACATTGTCTACTTTCTCACATTTGGTTTCAACAGGTGAGGGCCCTGCTTATCAATCTCCAGGCATTTTCTTTTAAGATTATTTCAGATATTATTCTCCCATATGGAATGTAAGAATGCATCTGGTTTCTTGATACTTTGATAGAGTGTCTCATGTGGTTAAAAATGGTCTTGGGAAGGTCTATTGTAACGTGATGTGTTAGGAGTAAGACAAAGATTTTGTCATCATGAGTCAGAGTGCCTCTCACAGATGCTCGTCGACGAAGGTTGGTCAAGGAAAATTTGAACCAGGTTTTGGGAGTAGGAAGGAGCTTCTCAAGATTATTCGGTTCGTAAGGAACTGAATCATCAAACAGGATTCTGCACCTCTCCACCATGCTTAAATCAGTTTGAAAGTTATCAATCGTGACTCCGTTGGAGATGCAACTAGTGAATTTCTCTATCTAGGAGACAAAGATAACAATGGGGGTGAAAGTGGACCTCGGACTAGATGGTGTTTCCATCGTTGCTGACCCTGGCATAATTCCAGAACTCTTTAACAAGGTCAGGAAAGATGGGACCATTTAGTAGAGAGTAATAACTCTGCCAAGACTGGGCCTGCATGCTTCTAATCATTTCCAATCCATCTTTTCTGAGATGAGCAAGGTTAGGTCTTTTCTCAGAAATAACTTCTAGGTTTTCTTATCTTCCTAAGAAGGTTGGACCATTTCTTTGGGAATTCATCATCTTTGTTGCAATAAGAGTTTTGGGATAGTGACGAACTAGGTTTTGAGGATGAATTAGAGTGAAGCAAAATCCTATTATTTAAAGGCGAATGAGAGTAAAGAGTATAATAACTAAATCGGTACTCAAAGATATGGGTTTACTATTTCCTAGGTAGTCATGATTACTTAGGGTATGCTAAAAGGCGTAATTGTGTGGGAATAGAAAACGAAGCAGTTACTAATTTAAAAAACAATTGATCAATTATGGATAACACTATTTTATGGTGAGTGGTAGCTAGGTTTAATGCATTTTGATAATGATGGTTTTCTTGAGCCACTCAAATATTTATCAGATATCTTTCAAAAGATAAAATTAATCTATCATTAGAGCTTGTCAGATATTTGATTTGCTTAAGTTTAAATATTTAGGATTATATATATCATTAATAGGAGAAAAGATATAAAACGATTCATAATATAGTTTTTGACCATTCATTAATCTTAAATAACTTAAGGCAAACTGACACGATTACAGCAACTTAGAACAAATACAATTTGAATTAAGAACATGCATTCCGCATACGTAGTTAAGATATAGATAGGTCTAGTTTTCCTAGTTACTAAAGATTTCACATTTAGTCTTCAACAAGCAGTTCTCTGGAAGGCTTTTAGGACCATCTTCTTCAATTTTCTCTGATCATATCTACAATTCCCTCTCTGAAGAATATATCGGATAAAACTCTTGCATAAGGAATGTAAGATTTTGTGAGGTTTATGGATTCAGAGATGCATTTCCAAAGACAGTTGAAGATAGTGTGTGGTAGGTTAATCTGATAGTCATTCATTAGCAAATGAATAAATTGGTGGTCATGAAATCTTAGTATGTCATGGTATTCTCCTCTGGGAAGGAAATTTGACACAACTAGCTTGTACCATGCTTTGGGAATGGGTAGAAGGTTTTCAGGATTGGATGGTTCATATCCGGATGAAAGGTTATGAAGGAAGGAAAATCTTCTAGCAACAAAGAATTTGTTTAGGTTACAATCAACAGTGATTCCAACATTCTCACATCTAGTTGCTAGAGTGACTGAGAACGGGTTGATGGTGATTGGGACTTCAAAAACAAAGAAGGTGATACACATACTTTCAAAATCAAGATCAGCATGTTTCCAGAAGTCCTTAACTAGATTTACATAAATGGGTTTTTCTAGCATAGTGGAGTATCTAGTCCATTGTTGAGTGTAAAGCACATCTGCTATACTGCAAGCAATGTGACTTGGAAGAGGAGTGGTGTTGATTACAAACTGTTTTTCGGGAATAATTTCAAGAAGATCTTGGTCTCCAAGATAAGTTAGTGGAGCATGATGATGGATGGATAACTGAGTTTTGACACTTATGTTTTACGATAGAAGGACTTTAGTGTAAAAATGTTTGACAGGGAGAAGCGATTTTTATACACATAGATAGATAGGATGAGTTGTGCCTAGTCTAGGGAAAACATAGATCAAGTACAAAAAGATTTTAATAAGATTTCAAAAAGCTTATGTTGTCAGAGATATGTTATGATTACTCAAGTTTTGTAATTATTATTGAGGTTACTTTTGAGTGCACGCATTGTCAAAGGATTTTTCTTGTAAGACAAAAATATATTAGATCATTTATTTCTACCAGATCAAATTCTTGCAGTGGTGTTTAACTATTTTAAAATGAAGAGGATCATACCTTTAGAAAATCTAAAATCTTTATTTTTATTCTTGTATTCAGTTCTGATTCTGAGCTTCTGATTATCATCCTTCCGCTTCTGCTTCCTTCTGGTTTATAGTTCCCTCATTCTGTAAAGATTCATTTGTATTCTGGTTTCTGAAGAGTATAATTTATTTTCTAAACTTCTAATCCTGGTTTGAGAGCAAGAATCAATCTACTCAAAAATCCTTTCCTATTTCCTGTTCAGACCTATACATCTGATTTTTTAGAACAACCAATCAGAGGCTCTGAACTTGATTGTTAGAAGGGCAAACTTCCATCACGCTTTCTCATTTTTCAGAAGGTCATTAGATTCAACTTTATCATAAACCATTGAAAGGTTATGTGTTGAGAGGATTTGATCTTCGTCTCATAGCATGTTCCTTTGAGCAGATGCAGATCATGTTCAAAGGTGAGTATCATCAAACACGTGTGTAACACATGACATTGTTTGAATGACACTTCTTGTGCTCGCAATGCTGATTAATCTTGTTTAGAATTAGTCCATCAAGGATCAACAACATATCTACTTCTAAAAGAATGTCAACTTATTTTCTTCATTTAAAAGAACTTTAGCAACTTAAGTCCTTTTGACTTCAAGAGATAATGCATCAAATTGAACATCTTCTGGATTAATGACGTTCTGAGAAACTTATCAGATAAAATCCAATCAATCACAAATGGTTCAACTGAGATAGAATCTCAAGTTAACAGAACTTAATTATGAGAATCAAGACTCAGAAATATTTCATAACCAATTCTTGATGACTCATCGGATATCAACTTCCTGAATATTCTTTCCGTTTTCTCCAAAGCTTTCCAAGAAAACAATATTCAGTTCTTCATTGAATCTCTTAACTTCTTGATTAGTTAAAATTCAGATGTTGAGTTATTTTGAATTCTTCAGTTTTCTGAATTCTGCATACTTCATTCTGAAGTTCAACATCATAGAACAACAATCTTTCTTCCTTACATGAAAAAGTTCTGAATGAGTTTTTACACAAGAAATTCAAGGGTGGACCTAATCCGTTTCTTGAAAACATCTCAAAAACTCATAAAGAATTAATCTTCAGCAAACAAGATTTCTTGTTTTCTGATGATTCAACTTTGAGCAATTACGTGGTTCATTCACACATATCTTCCAATATAAGCATTCAACAGATACTACTACTTATCTGATGAATCTAACTTATCAGCTGGTTCTTCAAGCTTCATCACAACTTAAGTGAGGAGGAATTAGTTGTTAACAACTGTAAAAACTTCCAGAATTAGTGACTTGCTCAAGTCATCCAATTGATTACAATTTTGTACACGGTCATCTTCTGAGCTGTTACAGAAATTGTAAGTGGATTGAAATCTCACCCAGAGTATTTCTACGCACCGCATCTGGATCTTTTTCTGACACAGTTAAGTGTTTGATATCTATCAATAACAGAACCGACACTCTAATACCAATTGAAGGTGCGAGAATGAAACGAGAAATGAGGGGTTTGAATTGTGTATTTACTTTTTAACAACTTTTCGCTTCTAATCGTTAAGACTCTGAGATAACATCAAAGTTCGTTGAGAGACTCTGACTTACAAAGTAACATTTAGATTTGCCATGCATGAAGCATAAGAACCAACAAGAGTCTGAACTCAATATGCATTATTCAGAACTTGTAGTGCAGAAGCTTATTAGAGTTAAGCTGCAAGGTTCTGACTCACTTATGTAATGTTCTGATACTTAATACAGAAATATAAACAATAACATAAAGCATAAAAAGAGTAAGGAACACACGATATATCCTGGTTCACCACAAGGCTAATCCAGTCCACCCTCCTCAGGTGATTTCGCCTTGAACACAAGGACTTAATCCACTATAATCAATCTTTATTACAGATGCACAAGCACATAGCTGGTGACTAACAACCTGCACAGCTGCACTGTGACTAACCCACAATAACTTGCGTCATTGTCATCTCAAGTACCCAGATCATCTCATGATCCCATGAGGTATCTCTCTCAGTGAACCGTTCAGGGATCCAATAAGGATATAACATTCACTGGAGGAATCACAATGAGTTCCATCAGGGATCCCACAAGAGTCTGATCAACATATGTTCCTCTTCGAGATATGACTATCATTGACCATATTTCAGGATTTCTACAACAGCACCAAGCCATTGTCTTCTCAAGTCTCCGATCACACTGATCACTTGAGGAATCCTAATTCACATAGAATTAGTTAAACTAGAGATTATAACGATGCTTCTTAACAAACAGATAACTCCTAAGTTTAAGTACAAGAGAACACACAAGTGTTCAAGAAAGATGTGAGCAACATCTCCTTGCTATGTTAAGAAACTACAAAGATGTATTGTTAATTTGACAGTTGTTGACATCTTGTAGATCTTCTTCTTCTTCGTCTTCTTGGGTGAGCAAGCTTTGAGCAATAACTCCTTGCTTCAGATCTTCAATGTAGCACTGACGAGAAGGTGGTTGATAACTTGAATGATTTGTAATGTTGTCTTCTTCATCAACAACTTCTGTACTAATTGATTGTTGTTGTGTTGATTTATGATCTTTGAGCTTCAACAACAATGGCCATGTGTAAATGGTGATAGCTTTGAATGTTTATGTGTTACAACGAGAACTCATCGTTGCAACTATCATCAACTAACAACTTGAAGCATTTTCTTCTTTCCTTTAAATAGCCAAGTAAAATATAGCCGTTGGAATTTCTGTTGGCTGTTGGAAAAGAGACGTTGTGTAATGATAAAGCTGTGGTGACACATCTCCTTTTTACTGTAGAAGAAATGATGGGATATATCTTTCTTGGGCGCTGTGTACAGTCATTCACAACGGTAACATTTGTTTTCAAAACGTCAGAGGATTCTGATGGTAAATAATTAAAGCATGAGTAGAGACTTCTTAACAAGATATCTGAAACTCAAAGTCTTCAGTCTTTCGAAGTCGTCCATTAGGAATCAGCCTTCAGAACTTCAGCACTTGTCTTTAAATCCGTTATCCTTTACTACTTGAAGTGTTCCGAAACTTCAGATCTTGTCCATTAGGAATCCGTCTTCAGAGTCTTCAGCACTTGACCTTTGGAACCATAATCCTCTGAACGCATATGTCTTCAGAGTCTTTCTGCACTTGGTCTTCAGAGCCTTCAGCCTTCAGAACTTCAAGTCATTGGAATCTTCAGCACTTCGGTTCTTTATAACATTGTCTTCTTCAGAAGCTTCGCAATCTTTAGAATCACAACCCTTCTCAGAGAGCATCCACAAGAGCATTGCAACAACAATATCAGCATCCTTGGATATGACTGATCATGATCAGATACAGAAGCATTCTTGCTTCTTGCGACTTGTGCCACACATAGTAACTTCGCATATAATTATTCACGCACATTTTGCTGGTGCTTGTTGGATCTGATATCTTCTATGATTATGATCTATACACAACACACATTAGAACATAAAACGATTCTTTCACAAATACCATTGTTATCATCAAAACATAGAGACGACTTGTAGAGACAACTCTTGCTCTAGAACTTATTACTCTTTAGACCATGTAATCAGGTTTTGTGGCTCTCGCTTTCGCAGGTCAAGAAGAAAAATGGTTGAGGGACCTTTTATTAGAAGTTCCATTCGTTGAAGACAATGTTTCAACATTTTTGATATATTACGATAGTCAAGCCATTTTAGCTAGAGAATTCAACAAAATGTATAATGGAAAGTCTATGCACATAGGACTTAGACAATATTTCTTGAGAAAATTATTGAAGGGTGGAATCATTTCACTCACATATATACAACCGAGCTATAATTTGGATGATCTGTTTACTAAACCACTGGCCAGAGATTTAATAATGACTACCTAGAGACGTATGGGACTGGAATTCCTTGAATAAGAGTTCTAACAACAATATCAACCTAATCTGACATTAAGAAAACCTTAACCTACTATTCAATGGGTAACAATAAGTCGTTGATTTATATGTTTGTGCAATATTATTTAATGATGTTGACTATTACATATTGAGGATTGAGTTTAAAAACTCTTAATAAAGTTCTATGTCGAGAATACGTAACTCAAGAAAAGAAATACAATATGAAATTCACCTATGTGAATTTCGGGATGATGTCGTCTCAAAGTGAAGAATGGAGTTTCTCTCACGTAAAAATTCACGAAATAGGAAAAGTACATGGCCATAAATAGTGATAGGCAAGAGATGTCGGCGAAGAACCATTAATGAGTGTGTGTAGCGTCAGTCTAATCACAAGGGATAACAGTTCAAAACATTGCTACCTAAAATTCCTCTTAGACTTTATATTGTCCTTACTAAGGTTAAGGTCAAATCAAAAGATACTTAACTGTATTAATATTATTTGTTTCATTTTTTTTCTTTCAGAATTGATCTTGTCATTATTAGAACAAGTGTGGGGTTATTGTAATCAATAATAACTAATGATAATGGGCATGTTTTAAAATGACAAGAAAATATGCAAGTGACAGTTATTTTTTGAATTCAGAAATAGGCAGCACTTGTGAAGTATTGTAGTAGGAAATTTGTTTTTAATTTGGAAATAGGAATCACTTTGTGAAGTGTTGCAGTAGGATGTTTGCTTTTGAGTTCGAAAATAGGCAATGCTTCATGAAGTGTTGCAATTGGTAGTTTGTTTTTTGAATACAGAAATAGACAACGCTTCATGAAGTGTTGCAGATTGGAGTCAGGAAAAGGCAACGCCTCTGAAGTATTGTAGTTGGCGAAAAGTTGCAACACACAAAAAAAGTGATTTTGAAAGGATGTGTTTCATCAACGTCGTAAACCTTGTGAAACAACACTACTTTGGCCTATAAATTGAGCATTTCAGATTCCAAAAAGTACATACAAAAGCCTATCATCTTTACACAAAATTCTAGATTTCTTATTTACTTCATTCGAGTTTTCATCGGTCTTATGCAATCATTGAGTATATACTAAATTCTCATGGGTACTCATGCGTATAAACTCTAAGATAATTTAAAACGTGTTTGAAATACTATAAAAAAAGTGTTTCGTTCACGATTCTAAACTCGATCAATTTATTTTACAATTAATTTTCTAATTGTGGCTTGTAATTTATACGACTAATTGGTCTATAATCAAACACTTCTATAATGAAAGTATGTTTTAAAAAAATCATATTTAATTTCGTACAATTTTTCATGTACTAATTAATATATAACCTGCCATGATAAATTTAAGGTTTAAATAGTCTCTTGATCCTTATAAGTTAGCTTGTTTTTTATTTTCATCCCTGAATACTTTTTTTATAAAGTCCTTAAATATTGAATTTCGTTGGGTTTTAGTTCCTAAATTTAAAATACATAGGAAAATCTTCAGGTTTACTAAAGATTTTCAACGGATTTTCTGCAGATTTTAACTTTAGAGATTAAAACCAAACCGATTTTAACATTTAAGAATCATTTAAAAAAATTTAAGAATGAAAAAAAAAAGCGCCAACTTACATGAACAAAAGACTTTTTAAACCACATTATCACTTTTTTTTGAATTGGAAAAAGTGGAAAAAATATCGTTTAATGCTCTGCTGGGGTTGAGGACCCATGGGCAAAAGGGGCATCGGTCAGCCAAAATACCAGGTGGAGACGCACCGAAAAGCGGTGGAATAGACGATCATATCGCAATCTGGGGTAGAATAAGCTCCAGAGGTGAAAGAAGAGAAAGCTGATGAAGAATTACTATGGGGGAACTTTCAACCGGAGATTAGTCTACAAAGCCCAACATTGAAGATTTTCTCACCGTCGTTAGAGACATCAAAGGAGACGGAGGAATCATTACCGATGAAAAAGACTGACGCACAAAGCAAACCTTGGGTCGACATATTCCAAGGTAATAGAAACCTAAATTGTGGAATGGCAGTGGAATTCGTAGCTCCAAAACTTGTTAATGAAGAAGTTGAAATTTCTGTTGAAAATTCAAATGTCACTGAGGAATTAGAGTTTTAGGAGAATGTGATTATTCTATTTGCCTTGGGTGAAATGCTATCAATGAATGCTATAAAAAAATTCATGGAGAAATCATCGAATTGTGTCATTACCAGACCTATACTACAATGATGAGGGGTATTTTATTGTGAGATTTAGGAGCAACGAGGATAAGGAGAACGTCATGGCTCAAGGCCCCTACTTCATCTATGGTAAACCTTTATTCCTTAGACAATGGACCACAAATTTCAAATGAAGGAAGATCTTCTAAGGGTGTTACAATTGTGGATTACAATGCCAAATTTACCATTACACTTATGGGGGGAAAAGTATCTCAAAGATATCTATTGTTATTGGGAAGCCAATCACTACAGATGAGTGTACTACGAAGAAATTGTGCATCTTCTATTCACGAGTGCTAGATAAATTGGACATAACTCAAAAACAAAGGGAGGCAGTTTGTATTAGAGATCATAATCGGAAACTTTTGGAGAAGAGGATTAAATATGAATGGAGGCCCAGATTTTTCCAAACTTGGCTAAAGATTGGACATGATTGTGCCTTAAAGAAGCATAATGGGAAGAAAACTAATCCTGATAAGGTGTGGAAACCGGTAGCTAGCAAACCTACATCAATACATCTTAAAGAGGTATTGAATTCCAAACATGCTTTAATTTGATCCATATTTATTGTCATTTTTCATCTCATTTGTTATGTTTCGTTGGATTTATTCCATGTTTTCATGTTATTCTTCAATTATGCTGCAAATATCTTTGGTTGCTTTAATTTGTGTGTTATTTTGCAGGAATTAGGCATAAAACCTCAAAGTGTAAGTATAGTGTCGGTTTTTTGGTGATGTGACCACCTACCGCTATTTGGTGCTAGTTTTTGATTTCTGTATTTATCCTATGAAGCTTAAAAGGAAGAGGAAGATATCTTAAACTAGCCTTGCACGCAAGTGTTTTAACAAATGCTAAGAGATCGGGGATCGGGGTTTGGTTATACAAATGGAAGCTATTAACACCCAGAGTATCTATAGTAATCTATAGGAACCTTTGTTTGCATATATTTTCTACTGCTTTGAATGCTTTCTTAATTTTTTCTGCTATTGATTGGGAAAGTTTATCCTTTGGGAGGATTGAGGAAATGTTTTTGTTGTTTCTAGGTTTTCTATTGTTTTTGGAAAGGTTCTAGGCCTAAGATTTTTGATTTGTGAGCTCGCTAAGATTTTGCAATCTTATGCCTACGTATTCCGTAAAGACGTTTGGGAACTCAGACCAATCATAGTTCCTCATATTCTATGGGAGAAAAATTGGTGTCATGTTCAAAGCCCAAGATTGAAGCTAAAAGTTGAGTATTTATGTCTTGTTCAAAGCCCAAGATTGAAGCTAAAAGTAAATTGAGAGAGAGAACTTGTCATCTCTAAAGGGATATATCTCACCTATTCGTCACAAATGTCATGTAATTGGTTATAAGGGAAATTACTTTAACTGGAATGTGTGGAATCCAACAATGCCATAATTTCCTTTATAAGATAAATGTCATGAAGGAAGAAGCTTTAACTAAGTGTAGAGCAATGCCACTTTTTCCTTATGAATCTTTCATGCTAAGAGAGGGACATTTTCTTGGATGTGCAGAATCCAGAGGCTTTCCACTTATAGGTGTTAGATGAAAGAAGAATTCAAACCATGATAAAGGAGGGACTCCAGCTTGGATTTTGAATCGACAAGTGTGCCACTTACATCAATTATCTGGGAAAAGGTTTTGATGGTTTGTTTTGATATATGATGTATAGAGGAAATATCCCCCTACAGAGAAGACTCATGGTCTCATCTGTGGGGATGATTGATTTTTTTCCTTGATTAAAGCCCAAGGTTGAAGCTGAAAAAGTTGAAAACTGACTCAACTGAAGGAGTTTGATATGTGTCTTGTACAAAGCCCAAGAGTGAGGCTGACTGGAAAAATCATTATATGAAGCCTAAGAGGAGGCTGACTCTTGATGAGAATTTATTGAAATCTAGGAGAAGGTATAAACTGTGTTGGGGAATCCAAAGGGAACTCACTCTTGCTGGTGATTTGAGTAGAGTTGAATTATCAGATGCCATGAGACCCTGATACTTTTGGGGGATTTGTTGATGGTAACCTGATCCTGGCTGGGGATTTTTAAGGTGAAAGTTAAGCCTTGTACTAAGCCTAAAAGGAGGCTGGGGAACTTTTAAGAAGCCTGTTGGTCCAAGTCTGGGAAAAGTTTAAGAATGGTTTCACCGGAAATAATCCTTTCTTTGTTAAATAGTTCCAAGGTTTGAAGAAATTTAAAAGAGGTTTCACCGGGAATTAATCCTCTATGGGGAAATGAATTTCTTTTATATGTTTATAAGTTTTGACAGTCTTAAGAATAGATTCACCGGGAATAATGCCTTTCTTTGTTCCATATTGAATAAAGCCCAAGATGAGGCAGACTGTATTGGGGAAGTTTCCTATGAGGTCACTTGTTATTGAACTAAGTTATGAGTATCCCACTGTTTGTCCTAAAGGGTAAACTGAGGATGAATTACCCTGTTACTTAAAACCCCTTTAACAACAGTTGAAAAATATATATAATAACGCGGATCAAGGCGTTGTTATGTAGAGTGTTGTGGTAAATGCGCTACCTTTAATCACGGCCCTGGGACCGTTGTGGTATTATAGAAAGCGCACATTATATCACAAAGGTTATGCTTAACAACCGTTGTGATAGATAACGTAATTAATTAATTAGATGACGGTTAACCTAGACAACCATCGTGGAAAGTACACATAGTTTATTATATAAAAATGTATATTGCTTGGTTTACCATACACCTATTTAAAGAAACACAACCATTCAAATTGGCAAAGAAATATATAATCTGGAAATTAAACTATTCTTGAAAACCAACTTTAACACATCAATTTTTTTTGAATTGAATCCGTCTCATTCAGCACATTTTATGTTCTTTAACACATAATATACGATTCAATGGTCTGATTCCTTCAATTCATTGATATCTTTTATTATAGTTTACCTTATCATCGTCGATTATCAACGCGATTGTAAATTATATCGATGAATTGAAGCAAACAGAGCACTAAACCATATATTATGTGTTAAGGAACATAAAATATGCTGAATGAAATGGATATGATTAGAAAAATATTGATTGATATAGGTTGGTTTTCAAATACATCTTAATTTTCAGAATATAAGTTTCTATGTCAATATAAATGATTGCATTTTCATTAAAAGGTAAATGAAACAAACAATATACATAGTATATAATAAACTAAACTTGTCAACCTGTATAAGAAATTAAAAAACAAAACATTGCTAAGTCACAAGAAGCCTCTATCTTGTGAACTAGCAATGTTTTGTTCTTGTTTTTAGAACATTTGTCAACAACAACAACATACAGCAAAACAACATGAAACACAATAAAAAAAATATACATTATTTAAGTAACAAAACCCTAAGTGAGACTGTAACAAATCAAGATACATAGAGTCAATAACGCACCTCTTTTTGAAAATAATCGTGGAACTGTAACAAATCAAGATATATCATGTTCATCTAGTTTGTGAAGCCATGAAGAAGAAATATAAGGTGGATGAAGTTTATACAATAACTTCATACTTCTTATATTTTTCTTCATGGCAACAAAAACCATATGAAACTTCACCATAGTATACGCTTGCTACCACCATCATCACCATGTATCTACATGGAAACACAACAAAAATCAAACTTAACCCTAAAACATCAATAACATAATGTTTTCCACAACATCCTAAAACTAAACCGGAAAACAATAATCCTAGAAAGATAAGAGCAGGAGAACATACCATCTTCGCCGCAGTAGGAGTTTCCGTCGGACGTTGCTCTCCTCTCATATCCTTTAAGCTTATTTTCTCCATTCTCTTGTAATAGTATTGGTTAAGATTCATGAGAGGAGAGGGTTGTGTTAGGCACTAATTATGCTGAGTATAAAATCAATAAAAGCAAAAAATAAAACTCACGAAATAAAAATGATAGTGAAGATATATCTCATTAGTATCACCTGAAGATATAAAACCTTCTACATTAAAAGCCATAACAAGAATAAAAGAGAACTCCAAACTTATCTTTATCCTCTGTTTTGTAAACTATTTAAAAAAAAAAAGAATAAACGATTTTCATTCTTGTCTTCATTATGTTTTTATTATTGTTTTCATTCTTGTATGATAGTTATTGTAATATTGATAGTTATTGTATTGATGGAGTTATGATATATAGAGCCATGAAAGTGGAGTTATGATAGTTATTGTATTGCATGGTCAAAGAAAGTATGATATTTGTCTTTGCATGAGATGTTTATCTTGCTCAATAATTGCTTTGATGGTTATCTTTGTGATATGATGATTACTTGTTTAAGTATGATTTAAACTTGATTCTTGATAGATTTAGGTTATCGTATGAATGTTACTTGTTTAAGTTGATGCATGTTTACTTGTTTAGGTATTGCTTAGATTTGAATCTTGTTAGGTTTAGGATGAATTGCTCTAATGCTTGGTTACTTGTTTAAGTATGCTTGGTTACTTGTTTAAGTATGTTTGCTCTTAAGTATGTTGCTTGTTTGTGATTACATGTTGCCACTTATCAAGTTATGACTCATAATTGGTCAATTAATGATATTTCATTTTATGATACGTGTACAGGGGGATCTTGGTAATTCTAACCTATCTGGACACTGTATGGGTCTAGAAGTTGTTTACATCTCTAAAGGTAATTAGTTGTTCTCTCTCGCCACTGTAATTAGGGGTTACTTGTGATCAAAGTGTGAAAGTCGGATCGTTTCCCTACAGGTAAATATTTTTTATTTTTGTTTTTGTTTAGTTTAATTAGTATAACTATGGATAAGAAATGGATGTCTTCAAGTCGATTTTCGAAAGAGTACGAGAATGGGGTATCGGAATTCGTTAAGTTTGCTGTTGCGCACGCTAAAGACCCCAGTCGAATGAGATGTCCTTGCTTGGGTTGTTGTTTTGGGAGTCGGGTTAACGCGGTTCAGTTGGCATCGCATTTAATGAGGAGTGGAATTGATAGAAGTTATACATATTGGAATTTGCATGGTGAGAAAATTAACGGGAATGTTGAACCGGGGGATAATACGACCTATGCTTCAAACGACAAAGGCACAGATACATACGATTCTGATCGAGTCGAAGAGATTGCAGAAGCACTTGAAGAAGATCTTAAGGATTGTTCCAAAATGTTTGAGAGGTTGGTAAGCAATGCAGAGAAACCGTTATATAATGGTTGCACCAAATTCACAAGATTGTCTGCGGTATTAAAGTTGTACAACTTAAAGGCGGGCAATGGATGGCCGGATAAAAGTTTCACAGAGTTATTGGCCCTTATGAAAGATATGCTTCTAGAGGATAATGTTCTTCCCAATCGAACATATGAGGCCAAAAAGATGTTGTGCTCTATTGGCATGAGCTATGATAAGATACATGCCTGTCCAAACGATTGCGTTTTGTTTTGAAATGAGTATGCATCGTTAAATGAGTGTCCTAAATGCGGTGTCTCTCGATATAAGGAAAAGTTGTCTCCAGCAAAAGTCTTATGGTATTTTCCTATAATTTCGAGATTTAGACGCATGTTTCGTAGTGAGACCGATTCAAGACACTTGACTTGGCATGCAGATGAAAGAATTATTGATGGAAAGTTTCGACATCCGGAAGATTCACCACAGTGGATGAAAATTGATGATGATTATCCTGAATTTGGAAAAGAAGCAAGAAACCTTCGCTTGGCATTATCTACTGATGGAATGAACCCACACGGTCTTCAAAGTATCTCACATAGCACTTGGCCTGTGATCATAATGATTTATAACCTACCTCTATGGCTATGTATGAAGCGTAAGTACATGATGTTATCTATGTTAGTTTATGGGCCTAGACAACCAAGGAATGACATAGACGTATACTTGGCACCCTTAATCGAATATTTAAAGTTTTTATGGGAGAACGGTGTGGAGGTTTATGATGGGTATAGGAAAGAAAGTTTCAACTTGAGGGCGATGTTGTTTGGCACAATTAATGATTTTCCAGCATACGAAAATCTATCAGGGTAGAGCATAAAAGGTCAATGTGCGTGTCCTATTTGTGAAGATAAAACAGATTGGACGCGATTGGAGTTTGGTCAGAAGAATGTGTTTCTCGGTCATCGTAGATTCTTAAATTCTAATCATCACTATCGTGGGTGGAGAAAAGCATTCAATGGAGAGGCAGAACATGGTAGAGCTCCAACTATATTGACAGGTGATCAAATTTTTGAAAAGGTGAAAGATGTGAGTACTCAGTTTGGAAAGCCTTTTGCACATACACTTGTCAAGAGTGGATGGAAGAAGAGGTCAATTTTTTTTGAACTGCCATATTGGAAGTCGTTGTATGTAAGACATTTTCTCGATGTTATGTATATTGAAAAAAAATGTATTTGACAGTGTTATTGGTACGTTACTCAATATACAAGGAAAGTCTAAGGATGGCCTTAAAGCAAGAAAGGACCTAGTAGCGATGGGAATAAGAAATGAATTAGGACCCATGAAGAAAGGAACACGAACATATCTACCACCTGCTGCTTATACTCTATCTAGAAAAGAGAAAAAGGTATTGTGTAAGTTTCTAAGTGAAGTTAAAGTTCTAGAAGGATACTCTTCAGATATTAGAAGACTTGTGTCTATGAAAGACCTCAAGTTAAAGAGTTTAAAGACGCATGACTGCCATGTTATAATGGAACATTTTCTACCAATAGGTATACGTTCTATTCTGCCAGAAAAAGTAAGAAGCGCAATAACTAAATTGTGTTTTTTCTTCAAGTCAATTTGCAGTAAGGTGATTGATCCTGCGATCTTACCAACATTGCAAAAAGAAATAGTTATTACTTTGTGTGATCTTGAAATGATTTTTCCTCCCTCGTTTTTTGACATAATGGTTCATCTAGTTGTTCATTTGGTGAAAGAGACACAATTGTGTGGACCGGCTTATATGAGATGGATGTACCCTGCTGAACGTTATATGAAAATATTAAAAGGGTATGTTAAAAACCGAAGTCGACCAGAGGGTTGTATTGCCGAACGATACATTGTTGAAGAAGCGATTGAGTTTTGTACTGAATATCTGTCCAATGTACAATCAATTGGACTCCCCAAATCTCATATTGTCGAAAAAAAAGAAGGAAAAAAGTTAATTGGAAATGAAGTTGTGACAGTATCAAGGGTCGAACGAGATCAAGTGCATTTGTATGTTCTGCACAATGAGAATGAGGTTGAGCCGTATGTTGAAATGCACAAGGATGTTCTCCGAGGTTTAAATTCGAATAGAAATGAGAATTGGATAGTACGAGAGCACAATCGAAGTTTCATACCTTGGTTTAAGGATCATATTTATTCAAAGTATTATTCAGATCCTGCTTCAATAACAGAAATGTTGAGATGTTTAGCATATGGTCCAAGTTTGGTTGTGTTTTCTTATAGCGCATACGCAATTAATGGATACACATTTTATACCAAAGAACAAGATGATAAAAGTACTATGCAAAATAATGGTGTCACCGTGGTAGCTGAAGCAATCCACATTTCAAGTGTGAAAGATTTAAACCCCAAATTTGCAAATCTGTCATATTTTGGGGTTATCGAACGCATGTGGGTGTTTGATTATGAGAAGTTTCAGATTCCTATATTTCGTTGCAAGTGGGTTGAAAATAATAATGGCGTACGAATGGATAAGTCAGGATTTTTGCAAGTGGATCTTAATAGGGTGGGGGTACAAAGATGAGCCTTTTATTCTAGCCTCTCAAGCTAAACAAGTGTTCTATGTCACTGATCCGACAAGTACAAAATGGTCTATAGTGCTTTTATCTAACAAAGTAATTGATGAAAACATTGGAGATCAAGTTGATATTGAATCGTTTACTAGAAATGATCAAGATGAAAATATTATAGTGAATGAATCATATACAAGAAATGATCATAATGAGGGTATTTGGATCAATCCAACCGTCCGTGTTGTTAAGAGACGGGTAGAACATATTCCAACCAAGAAAAGAAAGAGACGTTAGTGAAAAAGGTACTAGTTATAAAATTATAGCTTATATCATTCAATAATATTAATTAGTTGTCATGTTATATATAGCTTATATCATTCAATGGATTATGGATTATGGATTATGGATTTTTATATTTGTCATTTAATTTTTATTTTTTTCTTTCTTACAGGTGAAATGGCTAGTGACCATGACGACACACACGAGACACATGATGAAAATGAAGCTCAGAAGGTATATTAATTTTCACAATGTTGCTTATTAGTGATGCTACTTGATAACACAAAACAACTATATATTAATTCTTATTTGTTTGTCTATGTGTAGTGCCCTCGTCAGCGTAATGGCATAGACTGCGGGTATTTCGTTTTGAGGTTTATGAGAGAAATCTTTCAAATGGATCGATTAGAGATTCCTATTACGGTATGCATGGATTTATAAATTAGGATTTATTTTAATATTTATCGGATATGTCATATAATTTATTATTTTTAACTAAATCATGCATATTTTGTTTTGTTATGTAGTATTTTGATGAATACGTGTGTTCTCATTACACGAAGGATAAATTGCAAGAAATTAAGGAGGAATTGTGCGAATACCTTATTGGAAAAAAAGTCATATAAGGTATAGGATAATGGGATTATGTGAATGTATAGTTTTGTGAATGGTTTATTTTACGGGATTGTATAGTTTTGTGAATGGTTTATGTTATTTATGTGATTTTGGAATATAATTGTATAGTTTTGTGAATGGTTTATTTTATGGGATTGTATAGTTTTGTGAATGGTTTATGTTATTTATGTGATTTTGGAATGTAATTGTATAGTTTTGTGAATGGTTAATGTAAATGACTTGAATTATAATGGAAATGGTTTATGTGGTTTATGTGATTTATGGGATTAGTGTAAATGGTTAATGAACCATACTAGAAATTGTTAATGGAAATGTGAAATATACAGGTTTATTGAAATGGCTTGAATTATACAGGTTTATGCATAAAAAAAATGGTTAAAATGGGATTTTTAAAAAAAATCATTAAAATTATACGTAGAGAAAAGACAGCGCTTTCTAGAAAAAGCGCTGTCTATAGTTCACAACAGAAAGCGCTTTTCCTAAAAAGCGCCCTCTAAAGGTATAGAAAAATTCATAACTAAAATTATAGGCATACATTAGACAGCGCTTTTAAAAGCGCTGTCTAAAGGGGGCCTTTAGAAAGCGCTTTTTCTAAAAAGCGCCCTCTAAAGGCATAGAAAAAATTACATTAGACAGCGCTTTTTAAAGCGCTGTCTAAATGCTTTTTCTTGAAAAAGCGCCCTCTAAAGGTATAGAAAAATTGATAATTAAAATTATAGACATACTTTAGACAGCGCTTTAAAAAGCACTGTCTAAAGGGGGCCTTTAGACAGCGCTTTTTGTTGAAAAAACGCCTTCTAATGTATACTTTAGAGGGCGTTTTTTCGTAAATAAAGAGCGTTGTCTTTACCTACGCCAGCGCTGCCTTAGGCAGCGCTGTCTAAGGCCAAAAAAAGCCCTGTCTAATGTCTTGTTTGGCGTAGTAGAGGTAGGGTCTTATACTCTATTAGAGGCCCAAAAATGATTATTGAAGAAAAGAAAGGTGGGGCATATACTCAAGGAGAGGCCCAGATGACGTATTTTAGAAACAGTGACCGCACCGTGATACCGAAAGACGTCATGGGACTTATATTATAGCAGAGGCCCAAGATTATTTATTTAGAAAGGGGTTGTGTCTTACACTCTATTAGAGGCCCAAAAATGATTATTTAAGAAAAGAAAAGTGGGGCTTATACTCAAGGAGAGACCTAGATAAAAAAATAGTAAATGCACCGTTATTTTAAAAATCGTACTGGGACTTATACTATAACAGAGGCCCAAGATTATTTATTTACAAAGGGGTTGGGTCTTACACTCTATTAGAGGCCCAAAAAATGATTATGAAAGAAAGCTTGAAGATTTAAAAATAAAGAAGAAACCCTAATTTTAATAAAAATGCATTTTTTAAAGAAAATTAAATAAAAATGATACAAAAATATCAAATATATTTAATAAACATGTTGTGACCTTTGATAAATGTTTGAGAATAGATATTTTATTCACATGATGGTTTGAAATTCAAGTGGTTTTTAAAAATCAAGAGAGAATTTATTTAAAATGTTTAAAAACAATTAAAAAGAAATTCTTTATAAAATTTAAAAATATATCAAATATAAAATATTTTTTGATTTTTGTGTGGAATAAAATATTTAAATGTGTGAGTATTTTTGTGCAAAAAATCATTTTCTAATAATTAAAATTGATTTAGAAAATAATTAATTGAAATAAACTATCAAAATATAAAAAAGTAAGAAAAATGTGAAAATGGCGAAAATTGGGCAAAATGGCATGGGTGGGTGTTGAACCCACGCCCTCCAACCAAACACACTTGAAAAACACACACTGCTACCAATGGGGTGGTGATACATCCTTGTATCAAAACCACCCCATGAATACATATGGGTAGCATGATTCTAGTCCTGGCCAAGGCGCCTTGGCCTGGTCCTTGCCCAAGAAGGCCTGATTTTGTGCCTCTTACAAGAAGGCTATAACATTCTTATTTCTCCATGAAAATGGATGAAATAAAGATGGATCCTATCTAGAATTTCATGAGGAATCCAATGGTGGTCTTGGGATTTCCTAAAAATTCCTACATTTTAAAACCCGATAGTGGTTTCAAAATAGGTCAAAATTTGCAAGTTCTGTGTTACAACTTCATACTAGCAATAATAGCATGGAAAATTGGTTCAAACACAACAAATATGATATGTATGACATGTTCATGATCAATGGATATCAAATCAATGCATATTTCACAAAGTTCAAGTTCTTATGCACTTATCTCTTGAAGCTCCACTTGCTAACTTTCAAGATGCTTGTGATAGAAGTAATCAAATGCCCTGGACACTCTTAATAGACCCCTTAGAAGCTTTTAGGATGATTAAGATCAACTGGAAACCTCTCGATAAGAAACTGGCTCTTTCTTGCAAAAGAGGCAAAAGTGACAAAAAATGGTAACTCCCTCAATTGGTGTTACAGTTGAGAGACACTAGTTTGAACAACTTAGGGATGATATTTGGAGAGTGTTTGAAGTGTTGTTTGGCTTTGAAAGTGATTGGATCAAGACATGGGTTGAAAAATGCAGAAAAAACAAAATTTGAGGTTTTGATGGTAGACTTTCTGATTTTGGTGTTATGAGTTGAAGGTGAAGGTTTGAACACCTCCAATGGATGATTTCTGAAACGTTTGGATGGTTGCTTGAGTGGTTCAAGCTCTGGTTTTGATAATTTCAAGTTTGATCCTTGAAACCTTGAATTTGAAGCAAGAGAAGGAAAGTGAGAAAACAAGGCTTTGGTAATTTTTTGGTGTATTTTGAAACATTAGAAATGACCTCTATTTATAGGAGAGGATGTTTTTTTTTGGAGGAATAGTGAATGGATGAGGGAGCATGCTATTATCCAATGTGTTTTGTCATGTAACACTTTCTTAAATGCCAAGGTACCAAGTCTCCTCTAGCCATTGACTTGAGCAAATATTTGTAGCTTTAGGTCTTCTGGTCTTTGAATAAATCTCAATTCATTTGGATAGTCATGGACTGATACATGCCACCTCTATGCATCCTTTCAATGCTTCATGACAAACTTGGAGTTTTTGGATTTGAAACTTGAATGCCACATGCCTAAGAGATAGTGTCTTAACTTGCAAGGCTCTATTCTTTGATTCCTTTGCAGATAGCAAGTGCATTGCATCTTATATGTTTGTCTTACATGGTGACAAGGCTTTCAAAGTCACCAAAATTACAAAATTGTGGGTTGTTGCCAAATCTGCCTTGGAAAACTAGGGTGAAAAATGTCATTTTGTGAGGCTTATAACTTCTTGCTCAAATTGAATCATGGAAGGCTCTTGTACTTTTTAAAAATCCCACATATCATATTTCAACTTTGATGTTTGCATTTGGTCTTGATTCATCTTGGATCATGACGAAAAGTGCCTTTGAACATTGGTGTCCAAAGCTGTAAAACTTGGCAGATTTTCACTAAGTGTCAAGAATGTTCACTTCATAATTTTTGTGATTTTCCTCAATCCATAACTTAAAATCCATGAAGATTTGGAATTTGGTATAGTTGACAAACTTGTAGTATGTAACAAGACCTATCATTTGAGCTTTGGATGGAAGAAAATGGTTGCTTGGATCACAAGTTATGGCCTTGCAAAGTTGGGTAAAAATCACAATTTTTCCATAACTTAGTGAAAATTTAAGTTTCTCAAGGTTGACCTTTTTGCAAGTAACCTCATTTTTCTTGATTTTTATTGATTGATCATGGTCCAAACTATTAGTTAACATTGTTTTTGACTTGAAGAGGCCATATTTTTTAAAAGAATCTCAAAAGTCAAACTTGGTTTTGATCACAGTTGACTTTTTAACAGATGAATTTCAAACTTTGTGATCCTTTATGAAATCAAGCCCTTGGGCTAAATTGAACCTATTGGATGGATTCCATAAGTGGCTTAGAGTGTCTTGAATCATGTCCCAAGGTTTCAGATCATGTCTTGGTCAAAAGTCAAAGGTGGGGTTGACTTTTTCTCAAAAACCCTAGTTTGTGGTCCCGATGAATATGAGTCTTTATATTTCTCATGAATCAAATTCTGTGTCAATTTAAACTTGTGAGGGGATTAATATAAAATACTTGAGGTCTTCAAAACATTTCTTGAGGTCTTGGCTCATGCCTTGCTCCAAAAGTAAACTTAGGGGTGAATTAGGTCAAGAAAACCCTAATTCCTGATTTTTGATGAATGCATCCCCTGAGGCTATTTTGAACTCATGATTGGACTCATGAGGTTCCTTTGACCTTCATGAATAATGTTTTGAAGTATTGGCTCATGCTCAGATGAAAATTTCCCTCTAGAGGCCTTGGTCGACTAAAACCCTAATTTGGTGACACTGATGATCTTGAGGCTTGATCAACTTGAAATGTTGCACTCTTGTTCTTGATTCTTGATATGGGAGACCTTTTGATCCTTCATGGATGTTTGAGAGGTTTTACAGGTTGAAGATCAAGTCCATTCTTGATTGATCATTTGCTTGAATGTTCTAAGAGAGCTCAAAACCTTTATCCTTGGTTGAGGTGAATGCTCAACAATCTTTGAGACGATTGATGAGGCATGAATGTACATCCATATTGTGGTGATGATTTGCACAAGGATGTGAAATCTTGTGGTATAAATTTAGGGTATTATAGTAAGAAACAAGTAATTTGACAAGGAAGCCATATAAAATGTGAAGATTCAGCATGTTCGCTGGGCGAACAACCAGCGAGGAACAACAACGAATATTTGCTGGGAGAGCCCATGGCGAAGCCCCAACGAACCATCTCAGAATGATGGCGGTAAGAAAAGGGCACTAAGTTTTCTGGGCGAATTTATAGCGAATATTCGCTAGGCGAGGTTGCAGTAACTAATGGACCATAAGTTTGCTGTGCGAACTTGTAGCGAAGAAGCTCGATGGGCGAAGAAGTGTTTCGCACAATGAACTTCGTGATTTCCTGAGGGGCGATTTAGCTGTTCAGAGGCACTTCAGGTGCCATAAAGTAGTGTTTGCTGGGGGAGGAATGAGTTCGCTGAGCGAACTTGGCAGACTTTAGTTGTACTATATAAGTAATTTTCACACTTTTTGGGGATCATAACCCCATTTTCACAGAAAAACCTCATTTTTCAGCATTTCTTCACCAAAGAGTGATATTTTGCAAATAGAAGCTGGATTCACATCCGAGTTCGATTCTTTGACGTGGATGCTCATTCATCTTCTCTCAAGACATGTAAAGAAAGCTACCATGGCTATGGGTAGCTAATTTCCTTTGTATCAAAGATAGAGGTAGTCTACCTTAGCTTTATGTATTTCTTTTGATTGGCCTTGTATGCGAACAAGTGCTGATTAATATATGATGAACATTTTTGGTTCTTAATGATCCATTCTTGTTTAGTAAAAGTCTAGACATAGATTTTATAGAACTTGACCTAAAATATTCATTTATCAATATTTATAAATCAGGTAGATCGATCTATGGTTGATATTTGCTTTGTATTGAACTTAAAGCTTACTATATTGGTTGTTATATGGAGAGATCGTTGTAGCAATGAATACAGTATTTCTCATAATGCCGCTCTAGAGATAGATGATATTGAGAGAATACGCGATGATATTAATCGGATCGATTTCACATGCAAGATTGAAACACTTTAGAATTGATAAGCTTTGCTACTAAAACAGTGACAATTTATGAAACAAACTTTGAAAGCCCTTTTTCTTGAAATGATAAACTATTTAACGACAAGCATCTAATATCAGGACAATCCCTGTGGAGACGATAACAAAAACCTCCTGTAGTACAAATTATAACAAGAGGACAGAAGTCAAATTCCAACAGTCGAAGAAGAACCAATTATTAAGGAAAGGGTTGAGAAAGAGCTAGAGATTCAAACTGCTGATAACTGGACAATGGTGACATCTGGCAAAGTGGACAAAGGAAAGAGAGAAATGATACATAACCCCAAAAGCTCCTTTGGTACTTACCAAAATTCGTTTACTCCCCCAAGGATTGGAGAATGTTCTATGGGAGAAAACAACATTGCTCAATGATAGTGACTTGGAATGTTAGGGGCATTAATAAGGAAGCTAGGCATAGAGAGGTGATCTCCTACCTCTCCACTTTTAAAGTTCTTATAATTGCCTTGCTTGAAACTAGAGTAAAGATGCATAATGCTGAAAAAATAAGAAGGAAATTAGGAAGCATTTGGATGTATATAGACAACTATAACCACCATCCCAATGGTAGAATCTAGCTACTTTAGAATCAAAAAGAGTTGGAGATAAAAATGGTTAAATCCAAGGAGAAATATTTACATGTTGAAGTCTATGGTTTGGATCAAAAAATGTAATATGTGGATTGTTATGGATTGTTATGGGAGACTTCAACAATGTCTTGACCACCCAAGAAAAAATTGGAGTTAATAATGTCACTGAAGCAGAATTTCGAGACCTTGCTAGTATGATGCAGAATGTGGGATTGTATGAATTTAGCACAAAGGGAACCACTATACTTGGTCCAATAAACACACTAGTGGGGTGATCTAATCTAGGATAGATAGGGTCATAGGTAATGCTGAGTGGTTCCAAAAGTTCTAAGAGAAAAATGTGGAGAATTTAGCCCATGATATCTCAGATCATCATCTTGTGAAGAATGGTAGTATTGTCCATAAAATTAAGACCAAAGTCATGTTTAAATTCCTTAATTGTGTTGTCTAGAACCCATCTTTTTTGTAAGTTGTGACCAACTACCGACACCAAGAGGTCCATGGCAGAACAATGTATAGGCTTTCGACCAAAATGAAAAGATTACAACCTATCCTCGAGCAGATGAATAGAAAATTCTCTGATATTCATATCCAAATGCAGAAGGCCAGGTTGGATCTTCATCAAGCCCAAAGCAACTCCAAAATAATTTGTTTGATGAGCAGAATATGGGGCATGTCAAGTATTGTACAGAAAGATTTATGCATTTGAATCATGTTGAGGAAAATATATTGATGCAGAAAGATAAAATTCAATGGCTCCAACTTGGTGACAATAACAATGCCTTTTTTCATGATTCTGTGAAGGATAAGAACAAACAAAAGGGTATATACACTATGGTATCACTTGAAGAGAAGTTGTTAAGCAATAAAGAGGATATAGAACAATAAATCATGGGATTCTACCACAAGTTTGTTAATACAAATGCCAATGAATTGAGAGATATTGATGTCCCTACAGTGAGGCATGGCAAAGTTCTTTCTAGAGAACAAGCTCAACAATTATTTGGGACTATAGAAGACAAGGAAATATGGGAAGCCTTGAGCAGCATTGGGAATAACAAGGCACCAGGTATGGATGGATTCAATGCATATTTTTCAAATCATCCTGGAAGATAGTGAAACATGATGTTAAGGACGTTGTCTTGGATTTCTTTGGGACTAGCCATATGTATAATGTTGTCAACTGCTCCTTGGTGACTTTGATCCCTAAATCCCCTGAGGCCAAGACAATCAAAGATATGAGGCCTATCTCATGTTGCAGTACTATCTACAAAATAATTTCAAAGATCTTTACTGCTAGACTTGGGAAATTAGCCACATTGTTGAAGATTCTCACTCTGCTTTTGTGCCTGGTGTAGCGAGCGATTTTGGACGCGGTTCTTAAGCGCTGGTCGCTCTCTGCGGTTGAGCTTTGACTACAGGTCGATTCATTTTTTATCCTATTGTAAGCTGAATAAGGAAGGGAAATAGATGTCTCCAATTAACCCTGCTTTGCATACTGAGTTTGAACAGCGGTCTGTTAAGTTACGGATGCTATCAATGTGGGGGGGGGGGGGGCTTCGTACTGGTTATTTGTATTTTCGCCAATACGGTTTTCTTTCTTTCTTTTTTGACAGAAGGTTTCTGGCGGGGAACAAGGATTAGGATGTTAGGACTGATGCTTTTGAATTACTGCTTTTGATTGATGGAGATATGGGATTTGGGTTTTTTGTTTAGTGTGCTCGCTAAGATCTTTTCTTTCGATCTTATGCCTACGTATTCCCGTTTACCGAAACATGGAAATCAGAGCGTTCGTAGTTCCTCCTATTCTATGGGAGGAAATGGGTGTTTTTGGTGTCTTGTTTAAAGCCCAAGACGTGAAGCGAAAGGTGGTTTGTATCTTGTTCAAAGCCCAAGATGTGAAGCTGAAAAGTCTATTTGTGTCTTGTTCAAAGCCCAAGACGTGAAGCTGAAGGACCTCGACTTTAGAGAGAATTTGTCATCTCTAAAGAAGGGTTTGTCTGTCACAACTGTTGGGTGACTGGTTATAAAGGAGGATTACTTTAACCGGGATACGCGGATCCTAGCAATGCCATAATTTCCTTTAAAGGGGATTTTAACCTGAAGGAGAAGACTTTAACTCAGTGTAGAGCAATGTTATCTTTCCTTAGAAATTTCTCATGCTAAAAGAGGGACAGTGGCATGGATGTAGATAATCCGGAGGCTTGCCGCTTACAGCGATTAGATGAAGGGGAAGAAGTGGTTGATGTTTATGTACTGTGAACGAGGCACAACTTTGATGCTAAAAGGTTGATTGGATCAACCAGTGGTTTTCTTATACAAAGCTAAGAGGAGGCTGATATGTGTTTCGTACAAAGCCCGAGAGAGAGGCTAAAAGGGTTTTGACCCGACGATGGAGTCTTTTGGTACCTCGTATAAAAGCCCGAGATGGAGGCTATTTGACTCAACAAGAGAGTTTTTTGTATCTCGTACAAAGCCCGAGATGAAGGCTAAAATTTGTTTGGCTCAATAAGAACCTTTTTGTATCTCGTATAAAGCCCGAGCTGGAGGCGAAAAGGGTGATTGACTCAACGAGGGAGTCTCTTATGTGTCTCGTACAAAGCCCGAGAGAGAGGCTAAACGTTATTTGACTCCGCTGGGGAGAATCATTGTACAAAGCCCAAGAGGAGGCTAACTTCATTGAAGAAGGATCATTATACAAAGCCTAAGAGGAGGCTATAGTTACTGTTTCAGTTGAGTGACAGGTCCAGTATACTGATTTTAAAGAGAAAATCAGTTCTTATATGAGCAAAACTGTACTCAAGGACTTGATTCAAGGATCCGAGTTATTTCCTTTTCTTTGAGGAAACGGGAAATCCAAAGGGTATTGAGACTGTCTGAGTCTGCGGGTTTTCCTTCCTATTTAACGAAGGGGTCACTTGAGAATGTCTTTGAGACTCAAGGAGATTAGACTGTCCAAGTCTAGAGTTTTATCTTTTGTACTATGCTTTGAGAAACAGTAGTAGACTCTTTGAAAGGACTGCTCTATGAAGATGATTAAGTTCTGTTCCTATACCTTTAGGAGGTCGTCGGGACAATTTGTACGAAGCCCAAGAGGAGGCTAGAGACTTTTAAGAAGCCGACGGGTCCTTGTATTAAGCCCAAGAGAAGGCTATCATTCCCGGAGGAAGAGATCATTATACGAAGCCTAAGAGGAGGCTGTGAATACTTCTAAGAAGCCGTAGGGTCCTTGTACTAAGCCCAAGAGGAGGCGGGGTTGCTTTTAGGAAGCCTGTGGGTCCTTGTACGATGCCCAAGAGGAGGCCGATTGCTTTTAAGAAGCCGATGGGTCCCTAAACCCCCGAGAAATTCAAGGCAATTCTATTCATCGAGAATAGATCAAGTCAGGAAAGTTCGAGAATTTGGAAGAAACTCAAGAGATGCCATTCACGGAGAAAAGATCATCTCTGGGGAGTAGAGTCTCTTGACAAGTGCTTTTAAGAAGCCCGTGGGTCCCCAAACCCCGAGAAATTCAAGGCAATGCTATTCACCGAGAATAGATCAAAGTCAGGAAAGTCCGAGAATTTGGAAGAAACTCAAGAGATGCAATTCATGGAGAAGAGATCATCTCTGGGGAATAGAGTTTCTTGACAACTTCTATGAATGACAGTCTATGAAAGGGTTCACAGAGAATGCTACCTTTCATATCTCCATATTGTTTAACCCCAAGAGGAGGGAAGACTGTGTCTGGTAATCCTACGGGGATCTAGTTTAGACTATTTCTAAGAGCGATCAACGGGCTTAACCTAGTGCTAGACGTAGTTGCCGGGGAAACTCTAAATATCTATACTATTATTACACGGTTGATATGAGTTTATGAAAGAAGACTTACAGCGAAACAGCCCCACAATACAGTTATATATATATATGAGTTTATGAAAGGAGACTTATAGTGAAACAGCCCCGCAATACAGTTATATGTATATGAAAGCGGTAAATGAAAGCGGATAAACACTTACTCGGTTGTAGAGCTTCCATGCTGTTTGGTTAGTTGTTCAACAAAGACAGATTGAAAACAACAGTATATTCAAAATCAAAGGAGAAAGTGCTTTGAAAAAGAAAGATTTGGGGCTTACAGCTCAAGGAGAGGCCCAGGGTTTTATCAGTGAGTGCACTGTTGAGTTTGTACAGAGGGACTTATACAAGTGACTGAGGCCCAAAATGGTTTTCTGTACAAAGGGATGGGTCTTACACTCTCTCAAGAGGCCCAAAAAGGTTTTAAGAAAAGGAGTGGGGCTTATAACACGAGGGCAGGCCCAATTGATTTTTCGCTTAAAAATGGCGATCGCGCCGAGGTTTTCTTTTAACGCATAGGGACTTATACAATAAGTGAGGCCCAAAATGGTTTTGGTTAAAAGGGGGTTGGATCTTACACTCTATTAGAGGCCCGAAAGTTTTGAATGGGTCTTATAGCTCGAGGAGATGCCCAGTTGTTATTTTTCGAAAGGCGACGATCACGCCGCTTGTTTTTGACGGTATCGGGACTTATACAATACACTGAGGCCCAAAATGTTTTGGTCAAGAAAGGATTGGGTCTTACACTCTATTAGAGGCCCAAAAAGTTTTAAGAAAAAGAAATGGGTCTTACTACTCGAGGGTAGGCCCAGGTTTATTTTAAAAAAGGCGACGATCGCGCCGTTTATTTGAAAATGTACAGGGGGACTTATACAACGAATGAGGCCCAAAAAGGTTTTCTGTACAAGGGTGTTGGGTCTTACACTCTAATAGAGGCCCAAAAGTTTTGAAAAGGCGACGATCACGCCGTTTATTTGAAAATGTACAGAGGGACTTATAGAACGAATGAGGCCCAAAATGGTTTTCTGTACAAGGGTGGTGGGTCTTACACTCTAATAGAGGCCCATGAATGTTTGAAAAAGTTTGATGAGGGTTGAATTAATCAAAAACCCTAATTTCATTTTTTAAAGGACATTTTTCAAAGAAAAATCAAGTAAAAAATTATAAAAAAATATCAAATAAAATTATTAATCATGTTATAAACAGTGATTAAGGTTTATGAAAAAGTATTTTATCCACATGAATATTTAAAATCATTTTGGTTTTAAAAATCAAGAAAAAGAAATAATTTTAAAAGCATTTAAAACAATTTAAAACAATATTTTTGAATATATTAAAAATATATCAAATAATAATATTTTTTGTGATTTTTTGGTGGATTAAAATATTATGGAGTATGAATAACAAGTGTGTAAAACAGATTTGGAAAATGATGATTTTTGCTATGTAAAAGAATTTGTTAAGTTTTGAAGATAAACTAAGAAAAAGAGGAATGTGATGTCACAACATCACTCATGAGACATCACTCATGAGTTTTCAACATCTTTTTTATCAAACTTCCAACACCCATAACTTTCTCAAATCTCAATGGTTAGAGACAAAATTTATATGCATATGGCCCAGAATTTCACAAGGAATCCAATGGTGGTGGTAGTTTTTTCAGAACGCACTCCCTCCTCAAAACCCGATAGTGGTTTTGAAAAGGACCTATAATTGCATTTTCTGTGCTACACTTTGATACAGACATGAATTACGTGGTGAATTAGCCCAAATACAACATATACAACATGTATGAGATGTGTATGATCAGTGGACTTCAAAGCAATGCATGATTTAAAGGATTCCAAGTTGCGATGCTTACCTCTTTTTGAGCTTTTTGGAGTTTTTGTGCAATCTGTCAAGCCTCTTGCTCCAGAAATGATTTGATGCTTTAGACACACTCAAATGATCCCTTAGAAGCTTTTAGGATGATTGGAATCAACTGGTACCTGCAAAAACACAAACTGTCCCTTTCTTGCAAAAGGGGTTAAAAGTGACCAAAATAGCAACTCTCTCAAATGGTGTTCCAGATGTTGGGAACCATTTGGGACAGTTCAAGGATGATATTTGGAGTGTGTTTGAGGTTTTATCTGGTTTGGAAAGTGACTGAATCAAGACATGGCTTGAAAAATGAAAAAAAGTGCCATTTTGAGGTTTTGAGAAGTGACTTTGTGATTACAGGTCACTTGTGATAGTTTGCACAGCTTACATATGATATATATGAGGTGTGTGTGTGATTGATTTGAGTGGAATTGATCTCTAACTCAAAAACTCAGAATTACTTGCTTTGGAAGGCAAATTTGAGGTGAAAAAAAGAGATTTTGAGGAAAGCATCTGTTTGATGTCTTTGGTGTACTCAAACTGAACACAAAGGAGCTCTATTTATAGTAGAGCAAGTTTGTTTTCGCAGCAACAGTGAATGGTGGCTGCAGCAGAGGTTTGGCCAATGTTGGCCAATGAAAATCCAAGTTTCCTCTAGCCATTGAATAGAGGTTAGAGCACAGAGCTTTGGTTCCCTACTTGTTGGAGGAATGGTGACTGAATTCAGTTGCAAATGTGTCAGTCCATGCCACCTCTAAGCATCTATTAAATGCTCCAATCCAAAATTGGAGTCTTGTCCCTCTTTTAGGGATTTTTAGGAATAACATGCTACTTCTTGTTCCAAGGACTTTGGAGGCTTGGCTCAGTGATTGTCCCCTTTAGATTTGATCCTCAGAGGTCTCCAAAGTGATGACAAGGCTTGGAAATTCGTGTGGCACAAGAAATGTGCAAATCTGTCCTATGAAAAATTCAGTTGCAGCAAGCCGTTTTGTAAAATTCATAACTCCCTGCTCGAGTATGCTACAAGGACGTTCTACACCTTTCTGGAAAGCTGAGACAACGTACTTCAACTTTTATGTTGGACTTTGGTCTTGGTTCAGCTTGCAAAGTCATCAAAAATGGCCTTGAACTTGTGTAGTCGAATCTGTCCTAAAAGCTGTCATGAAAATTCTGCTTTATCAATGCTTCTTGCGAAAATCATATCTCCCTGCTCGAGTATGCTACAAGGACGTTCTATAACTTTCTGGAAAGCTGAGACAACGTACTTCAACTTTCACGTTTGACTCCAGACCTGGTTCAACTTGGATCATGGAGAAAAACGTCCTTGAAGTTGGGGCATTCTTGCTGAAAAAATATTAATGATGTCCCTATGCAATGTCAGAACATTGGACATTAAGAATTCCCAACTTTGATCGCTTATATCTTTCAATCCTTATGATATTTTGAGTTGATTCCCTCTACAATGTTGAAGTATCAAATACCCTCTTTAAAAGTAGCTCTTACTCAAAATCAATGGATGTTTGGATCAATAGTTACAACCTTGAAAAGTTGTGCACTTGAACATGATTTTAACTTAGAAAAAATTTCTAAGTTTCTTTCAATTTGATCAATTTTGCAATTTTGCATGATTTCTTGATTTAAATTTGATCAAATTAAATCATCCATCATATTTTCTTGAGTAATGGCTCGTGAAGCTCAAAGTTGACCAAAAAGTCAAACTTTGACTTTTTGCGTCAGTTGACTTTGTATTAGATGAACTTGAGGCTTGATCCACTTGAAATGTTGCACTCTTGTGCTTAATTCTTGATATGGGAGTCCTCTTGATCCTTTGTGGATGTTTAAGAGGTTTAGACAAATTGAAGATCATGTCATTCCTTGATTGATCATTTGTCTAAAGGCTCTGAGAGGGCTTAAAACCCTAATTTTGATTGTAGTGGATGCTCAACAATTCCTTGAGGAGATTGATGAGGCAAAGAGGTACATCCATATTGTGATGATGATTTGCACAATGATGGGAAATCTTAGTGGTCAAAATTTGGGGTATGACACCTGGTAGAACCATTCACGACAACATAATGCTTGCTCAAGAATTTGTGAGATGGTATAGTAGAAAACATGTCTCTCTTATGGGTATGGGCGAGGTGGACATCAAAAAGGCTTATGATGCGGTTGAATGACAAGCTATATCTCAGATTATGTGTGAAATGGAGTTTCCTCAATTATTCATTGTCTGGATTATGGCTTGTGTAACTATAGTTTCATACAGATTTTCTCTTAATGGTGTCCTTTCTGAAATCTTGAAAGCTAAGAGAGGATTGAGACAGGGGGATCCTATCCCCCCCCTCTTACTTGTGCTTATTATGGATTATCTTCACAGGCTGCTGCAAAGGCTTCAATTGAATCCTAATTTTAATTTTCACCCGAAGTGTGAAAAACTTATGATTATCAATCTCTGTTTTGCCGATGATATCCTCATCTTTGTGAGAGGAGATCTTGAATCTATTAAGCTGATAAAGGATAAATTTAAAGAATTCTCTGCTGCAACTGGCCTCTACATAAGTCACCCCAAAAGCAAATAGTACCTTGGTGGAGTGGACAATGAAACTCAAAGGATGTTACAATAGGAAAGTGCTTTTGACATTGGAACTTTGCCCTTCAAGTATCTTGGTGTACCTTTACATAGCAAGAAACTTTCAATTTCTAGCTGCTAATCTCTTATTGAGAAAATTCTTAAAAGGTTACACCATTGGAGTACTGGATTGATGTCCTATGCTGGAAGGTTCCAACTTATTAAAAGTGTAATGTTTGCAATCTTCAATTATTGGATGCAAATATTCCCTCTTTCTAAGAAGGTGATCTCCCACATTGAAGGATTATGCAGGAAATTCGTTTGGACATGCAAGGACAATGATAGCAAGAAGGCTCCCGTCTCATGGGATCATATGTGCGACACTATTTCTGCTGGTGGCCACAACATTGTATCCTTGATTGTGTGGAATAAAGCCACTATAGGGAAAATGTTATGAAACATATGGGATAAGAAGGACAAACTATGGATCAAATGGGTGCACATCTATCATATGAAACGGGTGGATGTTAGCATATATCAACCAGCCAATCATTGCTCATGGATTCTAAAGGAAATTTTCAAAAACAGAGACTTGATGATCAATTCTCATACTTGAAAAGAGTTCCAAGCTGCTGGTAGATATAATACTACGAGAATGTATGTTATGCTTCGAGGGACCAAACCCAAGGTACTATGGAGGAAACTTTTCTTTAATAACATGGCGAGACCTAGAGCCATCCTCACATTATGGATGGCCTGCAACAGACAACTGCTTACTAAGGATCATATGCTAGGATTTGACATTAATTCTGATGGCTTGTGCGTATTTTGTAACTTTCAAGAAAGTTGTGGCGACTTGTTCTTGAATGTGCAAATACTAAAATTATGTGGGAACATGTTCTAGCCTAGCTTGATAATCAACAAAACACGGGTGGCTGGGAACATGAGATGGAGTGGATCACTCAACACACTCGTGGAAAGAGTAGCTGAGCAAATATATTGAAGACGGCGTTTGCTGAGGCGCTCTACCATATGTGGACAATGAGAAACAAAATCTTCTTTTAAGATTGTGACAAAGGAACTTTACATAGTAAGCATGTAATAGGCATGATACTTGGTAGAGTTGAAATGGATCGTAAACTAGTTCATTTTTGTACTAGGGCCTGGTTTTTAGGCTTGTTATTTTGTTGGTTGTTTTGGTCTTTTGGCTGCCTGGATCGTTAAGATCGGCGATGGTTGTATCGTGTTTTTGATAATAATATATTCTTTTATTAAACAATAAAAGAACCTAACTTTAATTGAATATTTTAATCAATGTGACTTGTCATAACTGCTCATTTTAATCAACACTTATAGACAACACCTAATTTTGTTACTGAAATACACATAACCTGTACAGTGCCATTGATTTTAAGGTGGCTGATAATTCTCCGTTGAAAATTCTGTTTTAATTTATTCTAGAAAAGAGATTGATTATAAGAAAAAAATATGCTTCATATTTGATGGAAACTTCAACTTAGAAGCATGAAATTGAAAATTCTGAAAGGAGGCTACTTTAAATTATTATGCAACTTTGATCACAGCAAAAAGGGGGTTCATGTGGTCTATTATAGTCTGATTTTATGCCGTGTGGAATATTAATTTTCATCCATGTGGGTCTATGAAATGACATTTTTTTTTTGCCTTTATATCATTTCTCATAATATATATGTTTACATTTTTTTTTTACAATTTAAATTCAAATTACCTTTAAATATTATTCTCTTCACTTTTGATTATAAATCGTTTTGGAAAATATATTGTATTAAATTATAAATTGTTTTACAATATAAATAAATTATTTATTTTATTTTGTTTAAATACATGCTTAAATATTATTTTTTAACACCAATAAATTATTAAATTATTTATTTTAAAGAATCATAAATATTTATTATTTTCTTTTTTATTAACTCTTTAAATATATCTTTTAAATTCCGGAATAATTTTATAAAATTTTAAAATTTCTCTTTTATATCTGACAATGATTATGTTTTTTAGTACGCATAAAAATGCCAAAATGATTTAAGTATTAGCTATAGCATTATGTGAAATTGGTTTGCTAAAATTTGTGATAAACAAAATCACAATTCATATTATTTTAATTTCTTTTAATATATTCAAATAAATCTTTGGCGGAACGGGTAAAATATTTTGACTCAAAAGAGATACCAAAATTTTATATAAAATGTTTTCACCGTTAAATCCCTATAATAATATCTCATATAAAAAAAATTTAATTCTATATATAACAAATTAGGGAAAAGTTTGGCTAAAAAAGGGAGGAAAATAAAGTAAAGAACAATTTCTTTAAATATAAACATAAGTTCTATGTTGGGGTAAATGAACTAAATAATTTGTGTAAAATTGTAAAATATTTAATGAACTATTTTATTATTAAATGCAATTTTATTATCTTTATATTTGTCTCTTTATTAAATTTAAAAGTAATTTTTAATTATCTCATATTTACAAACAGAATTTCCGTTCGTGCATATATATATATATATATGGAGGCTTGTTCATATAATTAAAAATAGGTTAAAATACAGTTTTAGTCCCCCTGTTTTTCAAAATTCACAGTTTTGGTCCCCCTGTTTTTTTTTTAACAGTTTTGGTCCCCCACCCCAATTTTGGCCCAAAAAAAGTGATGAACAGTAACTTGTCCGTACATGTCCGTACATGAACAGTACACGTCCGTACATGAACAGTACGTCCGTACATGAACAGTGAGGGGTGGGGGACCAAAACTGTTTAAAAAAAAAACAGGGGGACCAAAACTGTGAATTTTGAAAAACAGGGGGACCAAAACTGTATTTTAGCCTTAAAAATAAAAATAACAACCAAACCTTATTTGGGTAAGTAGAGTTGTTTATAAGGATTTACTTCATAATTTTTTTATTTATGATTATTTTTCTATCCAAATCATGAATCTCGTGATTTTTTTAAATAATTTATCTAATATTTTTTTTAGCTTTTCTTTTATCTCTAATTGTTTAACTTCTCTTCATCTTGTTTACGCTTTTTATACGAAATTTGCATGTCTTTTCTCTACATGTCCAAATCATCTAAGTCTACTTTTTAACATCTTTTCTACTATAAGATATTACCTTAATACTCTTTCTAATATTTTCATTTCTACTATAAGATATTCCTCATATATGTTACACGTACATTATTCTTATGTTGATTCTTAGCCGTCCAACATTATATCTCGTACAATATCGCAGGTGTTACTGTAGTCTGAAAAATTATCACTCCTTCTTTAGTGATAATTTTATTTTATGTCACATAAAACCCCTAAATCGCACCTCCATTTTTGCCACCCAGTTTGAATTCGATGGTTTACATCACCTTCTATTTCTCTTTTATTTTTTATTATATATCCAAGATATTTAAACTGTGTGACTTGAGGGATGGTATGACCACTTACTTTTACCTCTGTTAGAAACTCTTCTCATTTTGTTGAACTTGAAATTTATATATTTCTTATTACTTTTCCTTAAGCGAAAGACATGTGTTTCTAAAGCTCATTTTCATGTTTCAAACCTCTCATTTAAATATTTCTTCTACTATCCAAGTATGACTATATCATATGCAAAAAACATGCATCTCAGTGCTATATATCTTTAAGACGTGTTCTGTTAGCACATCCAAAATTAATGTAAAAATAAATAGACGTAGGGTTGAACCTTGATGCAAATCTATCGTAATGGGAAAATTGTATGTCTTTCCACTATGTGTTTGCACCTTAGTCGATACCCCTTCATACATATCTTGGATAACTAGAATATAAGAAATCCAAGCCTCTTTCTTCTTACGGGCTTTACACAAAATATATCTAGGCATTCTATCACGCATCTTCTCCAAGTCAATACAAATTAATTTCAAGTTTTGTTGGCCGATCCGATATGGCTGTATCACATGTCTTAGTATTTAGATCACTTCCATGATCGACAATGACTTGAGTCTCTTTTTTAGTCATCGTTAAATAATTATTGCTCATAACTTCATGATATGAATCATAAGTTTAAACCCCCTATAAGTTGCACATTTTTGTATATTCCTCTTGTTCTTGTAAATTTGAACAAAAGTGATTCTTCTTCATTCATCCGACATTTTAAACTATAGAGTGAAACCTATGAGAGGGTGAGTCAGGTTTGCTAAATTTTTCTTATTATGTTGCAAATATTTTTCCCTTTTAATTTTTCACAATTAAGTCATTAAACTTTGAATGTAAAGTACAAAAAAAATATATGCAATAATGTAAACGAAACAAGGATATGTCCTAGTTCCCCTTATAACAAGGGAACATCTAGTCCCTTCACACCTTGTTGGATTTTCCACCATATTATATCTTTGTACATGTCTCACACAAAAACCTCTCTTACAATCTTCTAACATAACACCAAACACTATAGTGGGATTTGAATTACACCAATTTAAAGAATCTTTTATAACAATTATCTTATCACACCAAACTTGGTAATTAAGTTACAAAACACTTTTTGAATAATCTTAAGTAGTTGAATCTCGAATGAATTCCAAGATGAAGATTAATCTTCCCTTTCAATTTTAAATTTCACTAATACATAAACCTTAAGTGTCCGTAGGTGAGCAGAACAAAGACGCTATTGAAAGCAGTCACGTTCCCTATACTAGCAAAGTACAAAGCTTTCTTTACCAAAAACTTGGCTGGTAAACCTTGGATTCCATCCTTAATGGTCATGTGAGTCCTGATTTCTGACTCGTCCAAATAGATTTCTCTTGCAATGGTTTGACCCTTTGGAATTTCTTCCAGTCCAGAAAAGGGAGCTTGGTCAGTGATGGGTAAATCAGTAAGGTAAGAGTACTCCTCCAGTGTTAGTGCTAATTGATAATCCGGGAATGTGAAACAGTGATAGACCGGATCGTAGAACTGAATCAACATAGACATGATTTCTTCAATTACATGGACTCTTAACAGAGACAGCAGTCCTCCGTACTTAGCTCTGAAAGCATCAGGGTTGGTGATCATCCTTGCCAACCCTCTTAAATCCTTTAGTTTTAGAACCTTAAAGGTGTACTTGTGCGTCTTCCTTCTACCGAAATCCATAATACGGTCTTTCTCTCTGATATTTGCAATCATTGTCTTAGTTTAATTTGAAAAAATAGAGACTAGAAGAGAAGATTTTTCTTTGTTTAAAGTTTTTTTAATGAAATGAATGCATGAATGCAACACACAAAAACATAGAAAAAACATGGGTTCAAAGGTTCAGCGTCACGAGCATGGAGTCATGGCTCTACCCATTCCCAAAGGTTGTATTATGGTGAATTTTTGTACCTGTCCTTAAAATCATTGACCCCCCTTGGGATAGCAACAGAAGGCTGGTTCACCCGAGCGAGCTGTAGTATCTTAGGGTAATCTCAAATAAGGGTAGTATCGCGTGACAACTATTTCCGATAGCTTCCGCACTACAAAAAAGTCACATGGCCTCAGTCTACTAAATCCTCAGTTTCATGGATACAACAATCGAACAATCTGCTTTTGCAACCGAAGTCACTAGACATTGAATCCGCAAAGGGTATCTCCACTGATACGATGGTCTACCAGGATCGCTTATTCGAGAATCACTCCCTGTAAGATCACCCGTCTATGCCATCACTTATCTTAGGTATCACTAAAACTTTCCACATGCGGCATCACCGGCAACCCCATTAGCAGAAAAATAAACACGGATATCAAGTAGGAAAAGCGATATATATATATATATATATTCATTCCTAAAACTAACATCTTAGACCTCTTAGGAGCTATAATCCTAGTCCTAAACAAATAAAATGACTCCCCAGCAGAGTCGCCATTTTACTGTAGCGCGCGATTTTTATCGGTGACGCGTCCACCTTATCGCGGAATTTTGGTTTTCTCCTCAATGAAGAGAAGGGGGTGCTACTTTCTGATTTCTTATTTATCCCGTGAAGCTGGAAGGGAAAGGGAAGTTATCTAAAACTAACCTTGCACACGAATGTTTAACTGAACAAACGCTGAAAGAGATTCGGGGAGTTCGGGGTCAGGTTATACAATAGGGAGTTGTCAATTTCCCATCCTATATGTGGTTATCCACAGGTTGTTTGCTTTAGGTTCTGCTTTGTAGTTGATGGTGTTTATCCGTTAATGGGTTGGGAAAGTATCTTGGGATATATGAGAGAGAGAGATAGAGTTTTTGTTGATGTTCGGGTTCTCCGATGTTTTTGGTAAGGTACCATACCTAAGTTTTGATTGGTATAAAGGTACTGGAACTAGAGTTTTTTATTAGTATGCTCGCTAAGATTTCACAATCTTATGCCTACGTATTCCCATTTAAATGAAACAGGGAAATCAGAGCAATCGTAGTTCCTCCAATTCTAAGGGAGGAAAAAGATATTTTGGTGTCTTGTTCAAAGCCCAAGATTAAAGCTAAAAGGTTTATTTGTGTCTTGTTCAAAGCCCAAGATTGAAGCTAAAAGGTTTGATTGAGAGAGAATTTTGTCATCCCTAAAGGGAGACATCTAGTATGTTTATCATAGTTGTTGGGTGATTGTTTATAAAGGAGGATTACTTTAACTGAGATATGTGAATCCGGCAATGCCATAATTTCCTTTATAGGGGATTTGTCCTAAAGGGGAAAACTTTATCTCAGTGTAGAGCAATGCCATTTTTCCTTAGGAATTTCTCATGCTAAGAGAGGGACAGTTGCGTGGATGTAAATAATCCAGAGGCTTTTCGCTTACAGCAATCAGATGAAAGAAAAGGATTTTTCCAGGATAAATGATGGACGACAGCTTGGATATTTGAATCAACAAGTGTGCCACTTACAGCAGTTATCTGGGATTGGGTTTTGTTTTGATTTTCTATTTTGATAAGTGATAAATAGATAGATGACTTCCTACAGAGAGATTTTGATTTCCTCTGAGGGGATGTTGATTTTTGTGTGCCTTGATCAAAGCCCAAGGGTGAAGCTAGGAGGTTGATTGACTCCACTAGGGAAGTCCTTAAACAAAGCCTAAGAGGGGGCTGGAAATGACTGACTCAACAAGAGAGTGTTTTTATATGCCTTGTACAAAGCCCAAGATTAAGGCTAAAAGAGACTGACTCTTTGCGGATATCATTATACAAAGCCTAAGAAGAGGCTAAAGGTTGACTTTTCTGGGGAAATATTTTGTCTGTTTTGTACAAAGCCCAAGATTGAGGCTAAAAAGGATTTTGACTCTGTTGGGGAAGGTTCGTATATGTCTTGTACAAAGCCCAAGATTGAGGCTGAAAAGAAGACTGACTCTGTGGGAAAGAGCTCTTTATCTGTCTTGTACAAAGCCCAAGATTAAGGCTAAAAGAGACTTTACTGACTCGGTTGAGGATATTTTAAGTGTCTTGTACAAAGCCCAAGATAGAGGTTGAAATGAATTTGACTCTACGGGAGAGTATTATATGTCTTGTACAAAGCCCAAGATTGAGGCTGAAAAAGAGTTTTACTCTACGTGAGAGTATTATATGTCTTGTACAAAGCCCAATAATAAGGCTGAAAAAGAGTTTGACTCTGCTTAGGAAAATTTATATGGTGTCTTGTACAAAGCCCAAGATTGAGGCTGAAAAGGGGTTTGACTCAACAAGAGAGTGCTTTTATCTGTCCTATACAAAGCCCAGGATTGTGGCTGAACAAACTGGAGAAATCATTATACAAAGCCTAAGAGGAGGCTGATTTCTACCAGGGGAAATCATCATAGCAAGCTTAAGAGGAGGCTAGAAGATTGTCTCAACAAGAGAATGGTTTTATCTGTCTTGTACAAAGCCCAAGATTGAGGCTAAAAGGGTCGACTCAACAAGAGAGTACTGAAGGGTGATTGACTCAACAAGAGAGTCTGAAAAGGTTAGCTCCGCTGGGGAGAATCATTGTACAAAGCCTAAGAGGAGGCTGGCTATGCTGAGGAACAGAAGGATCATTATACAAAGCCTAAGAGGAGACTATCTTCTGCTGGGGATTATTGAGATCCCGAGACAGGTCCAAATGGGGAATCAACTCTTGTTTGAGGGTTACAGCAGAGTTGGGGTATCAGATACCTTGAGGTTCTGATAGTGTTATACTGATGATAAACTGACCCTGGCTGGGGAATTTTTAGGAGAGAGACTGGGTTTTAGAACCCATGGGTTTTAACTCTGCTGGAGATTGATCCAGAATGATCGGGGTTTCTCCTATGTTTATAGGGAACTTGAGAATGTCTTTGAGATTCGATAGGGGATTAGACTGTCCAAGTCTACTGGTATGGAAGATTTTATCTTTGCATGATGCCTAAGAGGAGGCAGGTCTTTTTAAGGGATGAGAATCAACCCTAAATTGGTCTGAGATTTGACACTGGAAAGACTGCTCTAGCAAAGAATGACTAAGTTCTGTCTTATACCTTTAATAGGTCTTCAGGGTCCTTGTATTAAGCCCAAGAGAAGGCATGAGAACTTCTAAGAAGCCGGAGGGTCCTTGTACAAAGCCCAAGAGGAGGCGGGGATGCTTTTAGGAAGCCTGTGGGTCTAAACTTAAGAAGAGTTCAAGAAAAGTTTCACCGGGAATAATCTTTTCTTTAGTGAACAGTTCTAGGGTTTGAAGAAATTCAAGAGAAGTTTCACCGGGAATTAATCCTCTCTGGGGAAACTGAATTTCTTTGACAAGTTCTAATAGTGACAGTCTAAGAAAAGGTTCACTGAGAATACTGCCTTTCTCTTTGTTCCATATTGTTTAAGCCCAAGAGAAGGCAAGACTGTATCTGGAAATCCTATGGGGATCTAGTTTTGAATGTATCAAAGAGTGAGCAACTGGCTTTACCTAGTTCTAGACCTAGTTGCCGGGGAAAAACTCTAAATAGATATACTAGTATATATATAGTTGATATATGAAAAGTAATTAAAAGGATATAAAAGAAGGACTTACAAGGGAGCAGCTTCCCACAATACAGTTATATATATATGAAAGCAATTAAATGAAAGCTGATAAAAACTTACAGGTGAGCAATCTTCCATGGTGTATTGTTAGTTGTTCAAAGAAATTAAAGAAAGTTTTGATAACAACTGTATATTTGAACCTAAATCAAAAGGGAAGTTGTTTTTGAAAAGATTATTGGGGCTTATACTCAAGGAGAGGCCCAAGGTTTAATAGTGATCGCACCGTTGTTTTGAAGATCGTATCGCGACTTATACAACGACTGAGGCCCAAAGAGGTTTTTTTTACAAAAGGGTTGGGTCTTACACTTTCAAGAGGCCCAAAGATGTTTTGAAAAAGAAAGATGGGACTTACAACACGAGGGGAGGCCCAGATAATTTTGTTTTAAAAGGCAACGACCGCACCGTGATTTTGAAAATACAGTGGGACTTATACAACATCTGAGGCCCAAAATGGTTTGTATTTACAAAGGATTGGGTCTTACACTCTATCAGAGGCCTAAAGATGTTTACAAAAGAAAGATGGGACTTAAACCACGAGAGGAGGCCCAGATGATTTTGTTTTAAAAGGCGACGACCGCGCCGTGATTTTGAAAATACAGTGGGACTTATACAACATCTGAGGCCCAAAATGGTTTTATTTACTAAGGATTGGGTCTTACACTCTAGCAGAGGCCCAAAGATGTTGGAAATTTTAAAATCGAGAGAAACCCCTAATTTTAAATAAAAATGTTATTTTTCAAAGGAAATTAAATGAAAAAAATGATATAAAATACGAAACATATTCAAAAATAAGTTGTACACTTTGAAAAATATTTTGAAAAATCATGTCTAATTGCATGAGAGTTTGAAATTCAATTGGTTTTGAAAGATCAAAGTGGGAATTCCATTTAAAAATGTTTAAAAACAAACAAAATGAAATTAATTACAAAAATTCTAACTATAATAAATAAATAATATAAATTGCATTTTTTTGTAAAATAAAATATTTAAACATTTTAGTGAATTTTGAGAAAAAGAATCAATTCAAAAACATAAATATTCAGAGAGAAATTAATTTTTGAATCAATTAACAAAAATAACTAAAATTCAAAAATTTGAATTATGGCGCCAAGAACACTTGGTTCTTGCCCGCGCCCTCTGTTTTTTCAGATTTGCATTTTCTCACTTTTCTCCATGGTTTCTCATTGGTTTTCCACGATTCAAACACCAATCTTGTTCGTTTTTAAACAAGGATCACAACCATATAGATTAATTGCATTTATATTAAGTATTGAGTGAGAAATCAGAAGAAAATCTCAAGAACCCTAATTTCAGCATGAACATAATGAAATTCCATACACGATTGATTCACGGCAATTGATTGAGGGTTATCACTCTATATACATGCAGGAACAAGATGGTAACTCACAAATCATTTATGATGCATGGAACATAGAGTTTGAAGGGTTCATGCTTACCTCTTGCAGCTGGTGATTAAGTTTGGTGATGGAGGTCTTACAGCTAGGTTCCAATTATCTAGACAGCTTCCTTAGGTGCCAAGGAATGTGTTTGAATGCTTGGAATGGATGGAAATGGCCTGAAACTGGTTGTGGTACCTCAACTGCAAATTTGTCAAGAACCTGAGCAATTGGCTGGTGATTTTGTGAATTTGATGTTCCAGTTGTGATTTTGTGTTATGGATCACTCATACATGATGTTTATGAGGTGTGTGTGTGTGTGATTGGTTTGGTTGGAATTGCTCTCAAACTCAAAACCCGATAGTGACTTGAGTTAGAAGGAAAAATTGGAGTGAAATGGGTGATTTTGAGAAATGCATTTGTTTAGGACCTTTGGTGTATTCAAACTGATCACAATTGAGGCCTATTTATAGTGTGTCAAGTTTGTTTTGCAAGCAACAGTGTGTGGCAACTGCAGCAGGCCTTTGGCCAATGTGGATCAAATGGAATCTCAAGTCTCCTCTAGCCATTGACTTGATATCAGAGCACAGGTCTATGGTCCTCTATGTATGAGCTTATCTTGACTCATTTGGTTGATCATGGACTGATACATGTCAGCTCTACGCATCCATTGAATGTCTTAAAACAAAATTGGAGTCTTGAGGCATCTTTAGCTTTTAGGGATGGCAAACCTACACGTAGTTCCAAAGACTTGGAAGGCTTATGGATCAGTGTTTGTTCCTTCTTGGTCTCCCCCTGAGGTGTACAGATGGATAAAGATGTCTTTGATATTCATAATATGCAAATTCGACTAAACGCACAATTCTAACTTAGTGAAAAATCAGATTTTGGAGCTAACTTCCCATGGATGTATCTCTCAGCTCAAAATGAATTAGAGAGGCTTCTTGTACATTTTGAAAAGCTCGAATGATGTACTAAAACATTGAAGTTTGAGGATTTCATTGATTCATCTTGGATCAATGTGAAAAATGCCTTGGAAGTTTGATGTTTCATGCTGAAATTACAAGGCAGAATTTTCACTAAGTGTTTTTTGACATATTTTGGTTTTTTCACCACTTTGATCCACTACTAACTAAAAATCCATGAAGAATTGGAACTTGATGTATTTGAAGCTTTTGTAGAGTGTAGCAAGACCTACAAATCCAGCTTTTGATCACCCAAAATGGTTGCTTGGATCTCAAGTTATGATCCTTGGAAGTTGGTACCCTAGCCACTTTGTTCCATAACTTAGAAAAATTCTAAGTTTTTTTATGGTTACCCCTTTTACAAGTTAACTCACTTTCTTTGATTTTTCTTGATGAATGATGATTCAAATCACATATTAACATTGTTTTAGGGTTAAGGAACCTTGGTTGACCAAAAATCCAAAAAGTCAAACTTTGGATTTTTGTACAGTTGACTTTTTCATCAGATGAAATTTTGACTTTGTGATCCTTTTGTGAAATCAATCCCTGGGCTTAATTAAACTTCACGGATGGCCTCCAAGGGTATTTAGGAATGTCTTGGACCCCTCCCCAAGGTTTGAGATCAAGGGTAGGCCAACAGTCAAGGGTAGGGTTGACTTTTTCCACCAGAAACCCTAATTTGTGATCAGATGGTTTTGAGTTCTTGTGGCTTATGATTTGAACTCTTTGAGTCAATCAAATCTTGTGAACATGTCAATATGATGTATTTGAGGTATTTTAAGTTCATTTTGAAGCTTCAAGCCATGCCTCACTTCACAAAGTTAACTCAAGGGTTGAATTAGGTCAAAACCCTAATTCCTGATACTTTGATAGATGGACCTTCAAGGTGATTTTGCCATTGTCGATGGGATCTTGAGATCCTTTTGAGCTAATTGGACCATACATTGAGGCATTGGCTCATGCCCAGATGGAAATTTTCATCTGGAGGCCTCAGTCGACCAAAACCCTAATTTGGTGACACTGGCGATCTTGAGGCTTGATCCACTTGGAATGCTGCAACCTTGTACTTGATTCTTGATGTGGGAGTTCTCTTGATCCTTTGTGGGTGTTTTGACAGGCTAGACAAGTTGAAAATCATGTCATTTCTTGATTGATCTTTGTCTAAATGCTCTGAGAGGGCTCAAAACCCTAATCTTTGATTGTAGTGAATGCTCAACCATCTTTGAAGAGATTGATGAGGCATGATGGTTCATCCATATTGTGATGATGATTTGCACAACGATGGGAAATCTTGGTGGTCAAAATTTAGGGTATGACACCAACAAGTTCCATAATAGGACAGACTTCCTTCCATTTATGTATGTCCTGCATAAGAAAAGTATAACTATTCTTAGGTGTTTATTAAGAGTATATGGCTAACCAGTGCTTATATATAAGCTATTTTTATATCAAAAAATCAAACAAATGTTTTTATAAATTTTATTATAGCTTATTTTCATAAGCTTTCCAAAACAGTCTCACAAGTACTTGTATTAGTAGATATGCTTAAATAAGTCAATCTAAACGGACACTTATTAATAATTCATCCAAAAAAACATTTATTAGAGAATATATTTTGGTATCAGAAGAACCTGCAAGAAGAATGATGGAGTTGCGAGAAAGCATCCTAAGCAAGTTCCCACTACAGACAACTGTGTAAGAATCAAAATTTTGGATTCAGAGTTCGCAAAATGTAGCATAATAAGAAGGAATACAATCTAAAATGTACTACCAGTAAAAGTGGTCGTCTTCCAGATTTATCCAGCAAAAATACTCCTAAAGTTGCATTGGAATCTACAATCACAGACGATGAAATTGTGTGAAGAGACTCAGGAGTCAGTAATGAAGTGTGAGTCAATTCTCTTATACAGAATTAGACCAATATAAATGATGAAATTGTGTGAAGAGAATTAAGAAACTTAACAGCAATCATTGCTATAGTTCTGATACTCTCTGAGAAAGCTCACTATAAGTGACTTCAAATATTGCAATTGAAATAAGCCAATAATGCTAGCCTCTGTTTGTTGCTGAAGGGCGTCAGTATAATCCTACAAATGAAAATACAATTCACCATATGATATACCGATCCATTTGGCTTCTTCCTTTTGCAACACAAGAATGCATTCTAAAAAACAAAAAGTAGTTACATACTATGATTTCATTGGTCTTTTTATAAACATCAACATTTTTTCCTCTGCACCAAGATAATCAATTTGTGTTACCAATTTTAGGCTTATAAAAACAGCTATGTTCATCATCATATAAGGATAAAACAACATATACTCCCGAAAAAGTAGCCCGGAGAATTGTTTCCATGTGAGACTGTTCTGTTGACCAATACCGTAAAAAAGAAACTAGTTAGCACAAACAAACTATCAAAAGAAAACATTATATATTGAATATGCGTTGACTGATCTAGTAATTTATTTATAAAACGAGTACTTTACAAGAGAATCATGTGAATGGTTACTTGGATGGTACATATCATGAAGTGCTACTAGAGACAAGCTTTGTTTGTCACAGATTTAGAACAAACCAACACAATCAACAAACGCATGCATAACAATAGTTATATAATAGGACATATTCATCTAAAAATCTATCAAGTGAAATAATAATCCTTTAAAACAGAATGCATAACTCATAAGTGGCAATAGTTAAAAAAATACACAGTATGGAAGAAACACCAACAATAGTTAGAATAAAATATACAACAGGCTTCTAGAATAGAGAATAAAGTTATACTATTAACAACAATCAACATTACCCTTATAATGGGGCGTTATGAAAGCATATTTTGTGGCATACCTATGTTCCCAACCAAGTACCTTTGCCATGCCAAAAAATAATAAAGGAAATGGAGGTCCGACCTTTGATGATTGAATTGTAAGTTCTTGGTGACCTATATTCAGAGCATCAAACTTTACCAAAGCTACATCAACTGCACTTGGCAGTATCATTTGTAGCATCAATAATAGAACTGGATAACGTACAATGACAACTTCCAAAGTAAAATGTGATATTTGGGTCGAACTCATGCTGTGTCGAAGGAGAAGCTTTCATATGTATTTCAACAAGAGGCAAGGATGCAGTCGAAGCTTATTCACTTGCTGATGCCTTATTGTTACATACAGTAGTCGAAGTCTGTTCTAGTATGTATGTAGTGTCGAAAATGTTATTCTGTCGAATTGGGCCTTGTTTTAAGGATCCAATTGTTTAGGTTTCTTGGGCTACAAGTTACCTAGTTAGTCTATAAATAGGCAAGTACACTCAGTTTGTTGAGTGTGGCAAATTGTGATATTCACTTGTAAACATTTGTGACTTTAACGAGAAAGTGAATAGTAAACAGAATTTGTATTTGCCCAATCCTTGTTGTTTCTTCTTCTTCTTCTTGTTTTCTTTTCCGTTAAACCATAACCCTTGTTTTTGGTTATTGATCATCAAGAAACCGTTTTATACTTTGCTTAAAGATATCGTTTTTCACAACAAATTGGTGCGGTGAGCGTGGAGAAGATGTCTTCAACAAAGTATGAGATCGAGAAGTTCACTGGAGTGAACGACTTCAGTCTGTGGCGCTTGAAGATGAAAATCCTATTGGTTCAGCAGGGTTATTTGGAAGCGTTGAAGGGAATGGCAGCCATGGATGCTGCGTTGACGGAAAGAGAAAAGACGACAATGATCGAGAAAACACACAGCGCAATATTGTTGAGCCTTGGTGATAAGGTTCTCTAGCAGGTATCAAAAGAGACGACGGCGTCAGGATTATGGGTAAAGCTTGAAATCTTGTACATGACCAAATCGTTGGTAAATCGTTTGTACCTGAAGCAAGCTTTGTATTCATTCAAGATGAGAGAAGACAAAGCCTTGGCTGAGCAGTTGGATATGTTCAACAAGCTGATTCTTGATCTTGAAAATATTGATGTGAAGATCGATGACGAAGATCAAGCATTGGTTGTTATGTGCTTTGTCCAGATCGCATGCTCACTTCAAAGAAACCCTCTTGTATGGAAGATAATCCCTGACATTTGAAGAAGTTCAAGCAGCCTTGTATTCAAAGGACTTGAACGAAAGAAAGGAGCGGAAACCTTCATCAGTTGGCGAAGGGTTGTCCGTGAAAGGAAGATCGTCGAAGAAAGATGGTAGGTTTGACAAGAAGAAAGGAAAGGTTCAGCAGAAGTCTTATATGGTGGTGATATGTCTGGTATCAAATGTTATCACTGTAAGAAGGAGGGTCACACAAGAAAGGTGTGCCCTGAGCGCCTGAATAATCATGGTGGTAAGGACAATGGAAATGCAGATATAGTGCAAGATGGTTATGAATCATCTGATGTCCTTGTGGTGTCGAGCAGCAACTCTTGCGAAGAGTGGATTATGGATTCAGGATGTACTTGGCATATGACTCCAAACAAGAATGTGTTTGAAGAATTGTGTGATCAAGATGGTGGATCAGTGCTGCTGGGGAACAATAAAGCTTGCAAGATTACAGGTATTGGATCTGTTAGATTCAAGCTCCATGATGAGTCAATAAAGCTATTAACTGGGGTTAGGTATGTACCTGATCTTAAGAGGAATTTAATTTCTCTTGGTGAATTCGACAGAAAGGGATATGTTTTCAAAGGAGAGCAAGGTATCCTGAAAGTCATGAAAGGGTCGAAGGAAGTCTTGAGAGGCATGAAAAACCAAGGCTTGTACACCCTTGAGGCTGAGGTTATAAGTGGTTCGACAAATGTTGTATCCACGAAACCTGTGTCGAAGACAGAGTTATGGCACATGAGATTGGGCCATGTCAGCGAAAGAGGCCTGGTCGAATTGGGGAAGCAGAACCTGCTAGGAGGTGACAAAGTCGAAAAGCTAGAGTTTTGTGAATCTTGTGTATTTGGTAAATCCTGTAGGGCGAAGTTTAACAAAGGCAAGCAAAGAACACATGGATCCCTTGATTACATTCATGCTGATCTTTGGGGGCCTGCAAGGAATCCTTCACACTCAGGTGCACGGTATTTTCTATCCATCGTTGATGACTATTCCAGAAAGCTATGGGTATTCATTCAGAAGACGAAGGATGAAACTTTTGAGAATTTCAAAAGTTGGAAGATTCTGGTCGAAACTCAAAATGGCAGAAAGGTTAAGAGGTTGAGAACCGACAATGGCCTTGAATTCTGCAACGAAGCATTCGACAGTTACTGTGTTGAGTCTGGGATTGCAAGGCATAAGACTGTAGCAGGTACTCCTCAACAAAATGGCTTAGCTGAGAGATTCAATCGAACAATCCTTGAAAGGGTTAAATGTATGTTGGTTAGTGCTGGATTGAAGAAGGTGTTTTGGGCAGAGGCTGTTTCGACAACAGCTTATCTGATAAATAAATGTCCCTCGACTGCGCTTGGAATGAAGACACCTGAAGAAGTTTGGTTGGGTCATCCACCAGATCTCGACAAACTGAGGGTATTTGGCTGTTTAGCCTATGCTCACATTAGGCAAGACAAGGTCGAATCTAGAGCTATAAGATGCATGTTCCTTGGATATCGTGAGGGAGTCAAGGGTTATAGGTTGTGGTGCCTAGAACCGGGTCACAGAAGATGTATCACAAGTCGTGATGTAGTTTTCAATGAAGTCGAAATGGCTTTCAAGAAAACTGGTGATGCTAGTCGAAGTGCAGAAATCTCTGAAGAGGAGCTGGAACAGGTAGAGATGCCTGTTGAGGTGGAGCATAGTGATGCTGAAGTGCATAGCCCAGATGAAGTCAAAGAGCAAGATGCTGAAGAGGCTGAGGAAACTGTCGATGACTACCTACTGGCAAGAGATAGGTCAAGAAGAGCCATCAAGCCACCTCAGAGACTTAGTTATGCAGATCTTATAGCTTTTGCCTTAATCTCTGCAAGTGAGGTACTTGACGAAGAACCTAGAGATTACAAGGAAGCTATAAGGAGTCGAAACAAGACTGAATGGCGAAAAGCCATGGATGAAGAGATGAAATCTCTTCATGATGATAACACTTAGGAGCTGATTGAGAAACCTGCAGGAGCAAGGTTAGTCAGTTATAAGTAGATTTTCAAGGTCAAGGAAGGAATCGAAGGAGTGATGTCGAAGCGCTTTAAGGCGAGGCTGGTTGCTAGAGTGTTCACTCAGAAAGAAGGAGTCGACTTCAATGATGTGTTCTCACCTGTTGTAAAGCATAGATCCATTCGAATGCTGTTGGCCATGGTGGCAAAGTTTGACTTGGAACTTGAGCAAATGGATGTGAAGACAACATTTCTGTATGGTGATCTAGATGAAACGATCCTGATGCGTCAACCTGAAGGGTATGCAGAAAAGGGTAAAGAAGATTATGTGTGTAAGCTGAATAGGTCTTTGTATGGCCTGAAACAATCTCCTCGACAGTGGAATACGAGATTCGATAAGTTCATGGCACATTGGTTTCACTAGAAGTCAGTTCGATCACTGTGTTTACTTTAGATTTCGACCTGGAAACTCACTTGTTATGTTGCTGCTGTATGTGGATGATATCCTCTTAGCTAGCAATAGTGTTGAGGATATAACGAAGGTGAAGGCTGAACTCAGTAAGGAGTTCGAAATGAAGGATCTGGGAGCTGCAGCCAGGATTCTTGGGATTGACATCCGGAGAGATAGAAAGCAGTCGAAGTTGTGCTTATCTCAGGAGACATACCTACGGAAGCTTCTCAACAAGTTTGGTATGTCGAATTCAAAGCCTTTTGTGACACCTACAAATCCTCAGTTTAAGCTTAGTACTACTCAAAGTCCGAGTACTGAAGCTGAAAGAATCTATATGAGTAGCATTACATATGCTAGTGTAGTGGGTTATTTGATGTATGATATGGTATGTACGAGGCCAGACATAGCATATGGGGTGAGCCTTGTGAGCAGGTATATGGCCAATCCTGGAAAGGCACACTGGCAAGCTGTAAAGTGGATTCTCAGGTACATAAATGGGTCTCTGAAAAGAGTCTTGATTTATGGTGGAGCCTGTGATGGTGATAGCATAGTCGAAATCGAAGGATTTGTTGACTCTGATTATGTAGGTTGTATGGATTCCAAAAAGTCTATTTCTGGATATGTTTTCACAATGTTTGGCACAACATTCAGTTGGAAATCGACGCTTCAGAAGGTTGTTGCCTTATCAACCACTGAAGCTGAATATATTGCCCTCACTGAAGCTGTGAAAGAAGCATTGTGGCTTGAAGGTATTGCAAAGGAGCTGAAACTTCAAGGTCGAAGTATCGCTGTTAAATGTGATAGTCAAAGTGCAATACACATGTCGAAGAATTCAGCCTATCATGAGCGAACTAAGCACATTGATGTGAGGTTGCACTTCGTCAGAGAGATAATCGAGCGTGGTGAAGTCCAGGTGCTGAAGGTTTCAACTGAAGATAATGCTGCTGATATGATCACCAAAACATTGCCAAGTTGCAAGTTCTTCCACTGTATGCAGTTGATAAAGCTGCATGACGAAAGCTAGTTGATTCTCTTGTTGCTGAGTTAGATCCAAGGTGGAGATTTGTGAGATTTGGGTCGAACTCATGCTGTGTCGAAGAAGAAGCTTTCATGTGTATTTCGACAGGAGGCAAGCATGCAGTCGAAGCTTGTTCACATGCTGATGCCTTATTGTTACATACTGTAGTTGAAGTCTGTTCTAGTATGTATGTAGTGTCGAAAATGTTATTCTATCGAATTGGGCCTTGTGTTAAGGATCCAATTGTTTAGGTTTCTTGGGCTGCAAGTTACCTAGTTAGTCTATAAATAGGCTAGTACACTCAGTTTGTTGAGTGTGGCAAATTGTGATATTCACTTGTAATCATTTGTGACTTTAATGAGAAAGTGAATAGTAAACAGAATTTATATTTGCCCAATCCTTGTTGTTTCTTCTTCTTCTTCTTGTTTTCTTTTTCGTTAAACCATAACCCTTGTTTTTGGTTCTTGATCATCAAGAAACCGTTTTATACTTTGCTTAAAGATATCGTTTTTCACAATATAAAAAAAACACCATTTTCTTCCCGAAAGCACTCAAGCATGTGATACTAGTTTCACAAATAATGCAAAAAAATCTACAAGTTTAGAGTAAAAAAAGACCATTAACAACCAAAAGAAAGAAAAATATTAATAAACAAAATATCAAGTAAAAAAGAAGATATTAAGCTAAAAAAGGAAAAAAAAAATCCCCACAACATACCCTCTTCTACCTTGCTGAATGACGTTTCTGATGTGGCACTCAATCCACCGAACCATAACTAATATGAACCTATACAGTTTCCAGATCAAACCAAACAAATAACAAAATCAGCACTTATTAGTTACTTCTTCATTCAATTTAATTTGAAATTCGTAAGATCCCTAACCCTAACCGACGAAATTGAAATTGAAAGTAAAGAAAATAAAAAACCTCAACACCTTCAGAGGAAGCTGCAGACGCAAAAGCGGTGGAAGAAGGAGGAACATCAGGATTGAGAGTGAGAAAGAGAAAAACAACGAGAGCAAAAAATCCAAGAGCCATTACAAATAGAAGTGCGATGAAGCAGTTACGTTGCAAGATCAGAAGTTCGAATTCATAATGGACGATCGATTCTCTGTATATGATTCGGGTCCACCTGGTTTTCTTCGTGATAGTCCTCCCCGGTGTTGTGACCATGAGGAAGCCATTGTAAAAGAACCCTTATTCCCTTCTTCATACCCTTTTTCATCCTTTAGTTTAAGACAAAAGAAGGTTTCTTTTAAAAAAAACAAGGTTAAATATATAGGATAGGAGAAAAGGTTTCTTTATTGATCGAAATTTTTTATATTAAACTTTTCTTAATTTAAAAATTATTAAATTATATATTGACCAACTAATGAAAATGACTTTGTCAAGTCACTTGAGTGTTGAGGTAAAAAAAACTAATGAAAATGGAAAATTAAAAATAGAAAAGAATAATAATAAAAATTTAAAAAAAATTGGAAAAATAAAATAATGAAAAAAAAGTGGGAAAGTAATGGAATAAAAAAAGTAGCACGATGATTGGCCAAAATAATCGCGATAGTTCTCTCTAAGGGTCGCGAGTGTGGAAAGAGGACAGTTCTTTGGTAACTGTCGTAATTATTTTATATAGCGTGTCTAAAAAATCTGTGACGGTTGGCCCTAACTGTCGTTACAACCGGCATTGTCTAGAAATACGGGCGGTTTTGTGAAAACTGTCGTAACTCATGTGTCCTACATATCTTTTTTTCTTTTAGTGATAGACTGCAGTTGTTGAAATTCAAAGCATGTCTCTGAATTAATTTTCTCCTCGGTTTTCTATGTCAACCGAGGAAATAGATGATATTAAAACAAATTAAAATGTAACGTATTCATGAATTATGTAAGTTATTTATTGGGTGAAGTGAAAGCTTTATCGTAAAATGTATTATTTATAAAGTGAAAGTTAATTAAATGTATTACTTGGTAGTGAAGAACAATAAAATGCAGTTTCCCTTTATGGTGCAATACACAACATTTTGTATGTAATAAGATCATTAATGAATAATACTTCTATCGATACTTTAATGTTTTGTTAATATATATTTCCATTATTCTCATTTAACCGTCTGTATATCTGTTCATACACAGTACACATGTATTTAAACTGTTCTTTTTCATTGACTAAAATGTATGTGGATCGTATCACACTTTTAATGGAAAAAAAAAAATTGGAGCAGTGCAAATTTTTCCGATTAAATTGGAGCAGTGCAAATTTGGCTTTCATTGACTTTAGCGAATTCTTGTAGTCGATGGGATTTAAATTTTCTGAGCTGTCAGAACAGGACGCTGTAATAATGTTTTATTTTTCACAAATTTATACCACTCCAATAAAGATAGTATTCCACACAACGCTCTAGATATTTAATCGTAATCTAACAACAAATTGAAAATAAATAGAAATAATAAAATTATATTACGAGAAGTGGTTTAAAGGCAAAAAAATTGTCATATCATAGAACCTTGATAAATATCCAACATCACATGAAATCATACTAACAGACCACATGAATATACTCCTAGTAATTTAAAGTGCACAAACTCAATTTGGAGTTTTCAATTTCATGCTTCAAATTTCAGTTTCAAGTCTTTTATGTATGCACTATATTCTTTATTTTATTGTTCTAGTCAATGGAATTGTACAGCTTATAGATCAACTAGCCTTATAAATAGAGACCCAAATAATGAGAGGTTTCATACCTTAAATATTTACTAGCTAACATAAAATGGATTCTCACAATTCTTTGAATTTGCTCAAAGCTCAAAGCCACATGTGGAATCACATTTTCAGCTTCATAAATTCCATGTCACTTAAATGTGTAGTTGATTTAGGCATACCAGATATCATACACAACTATGGCAAACCTATGTCACTCTCAAAACTCATTTCTTCACTACCAATTCATCCTTCAAAAAATCCTTACATTTATCGCTTGATGCGAATCATGACTCAATTGGGAATTTTCATTGAGGACAATGTCACTGAAAATGACCTAGAGACTAAGTATATGTTAACGGATGATTCTATATTGTTGCTTAAGGATCACCCCTTGAGTGTGGTACCCTTTTTGCACGCAATACACCATCCAATTTTGGCGAGCCCGTGGCAAGAATTGTCTTCATGGTTAAAAACTGATGATCCTACAACATTTCAAACTGCACATGGAATGTTGATATGGGATTATGCGGCACGTGAGCCAAAATTTAACAATATGTTTAATGATGCAATGGCGAGTGATACTCGATTGGCAACAAGTGTGATTATTGAAAAGTGCAGTGGATTTTTCAATGGATTGGAGTCATTAGTTGATGTTGGAGGAAGTACAGGGATCATAGGAAAGGCCATTTCCAAATTATTCCCACAATTGAAATACACTGTATTTGATCTCCCCCATGTTGTTGATGGCTTAGAAGGAAATGAAAATCTAAAATATGTTGGAGGAGACATGTTTAAAAAAATCCCTAGTGCTGATGCTATTTTGTTGAAGGTAAAATTTTATAACATAATATTTTCAATTAAAAGAAAATGAAAATAAAAAAGATATTTTATAAATGTTGAATACTATATTAAGTGTTATAATTTAAGATTGTTAATTTTCTTATAATGATTATGATCCTTATTATTTTGAATGACAAAGCAGTGGATATTGCATGATTGGAATGACGAGGACTGTGTAAAGATATTAAAAAATTGTAAGGATGCAATAATAAATGATGGAAAAGTTGGAAAAGTGATTATCATAGACATGGTGGTGAATAATGAGAAGGGAGCCAATGAAATGGTTGAAACACAACTTTTCTTTGATATGCTCATGATGGTGTTGGCCGACGGTAAAGAGAGGACTAAGAAAGAATGGATTAACTTGATTGCTCTTGCAGGTTTCAGTGACTACAAGATAACTCCTATTATGGGCCTAAGGTCTATCATTGAGATTTTTCCATAATACTAAAATATATCCAAATGTTATATTTTCATATGAGAAGTGAATAAATATGAATCAACTCCAAGAAGATTCATATATGTGATCGTAATTTATGTATTGAATAAGATTCAGTCAACACTATGAAGATTTACATATAGTCATAATTTATGTATTGAATAAGAATGAGTTATCACTACAAGGAAGATTCATATGAGAGGTCATAATTTTTGTATTTCATCGGTTCTTTTCAACTAAAAATTGTTTTTTATATTTTAAAACAATTAATCAATTTTGTTATTTTTTATATTATAATTTTTCTTTTTTCCGTAATATAACAAATGCATCTGTCACTGTCATGCACTTTGTACACATTCGATATTATTAAGTTATCAAATTTTTCATGTCATTGTTTTGTAGCTTGTTTTAGACCTTACTGTAGCACCCAAAATTTGCCCTCCTTACTTTATTACTAACTGGCTTATGTTTCATTTCATTTTTGCATTATCACGTGTGCATATCATTTGGCTCTGTGGTTATGGGATCAAGGTTCTCTGTTCAAGCATCGTCAGGTTGCAACAGACGTTTATTTCGTCACTCGACATATGCGCAAAGTATTTCTCCGGGTTACGTAATCAACGGGTCAGCAAAGCTCTTATCAAACATAATTTTTCATGTCAAGAATCTCAGAGGAAGTTGAAGTTTTCAGCCGATTCAGAACAGTTTGAGCAGAAAATCAGTTTGCTGTGCAAATTTGCAAAATTCATAACTCTTGCTCTGAAACTCGTTTTGGCTGGATATTCAACAGTTAGAACCGTCTTGGTATTCTCTACAACTTTTATGTTCGACTCGGAAGTCAATTCATCAAGGAAAGTGATGGGAATTACTTGTTTCTGAAATTTCGGTTTCGCTAGATAATTGTGTCAGCGGTATTCAAAAGGGCTTAACTTCTGATTGAATCATCATTTCTGAGCTATTCCTATGCCAAAAAGTTCCATATTGAAATTATCTGCAACTTTTGTGTTTGGACCGAGGGCTGATTCTTTGAGGAAGATCTCTGAACACGCGAGTTTTCAGAGTCGATACAGTGCAAAAAACAGTGAAAAATAGTGCTGAACCGGTGTATTTCGGACACTAAAAAATTCATAACTCTCAGCTCGTTTATCGGATTGATGCTGTTCCGGTGCCTAAAATTCCGTTTAGATGTTATCTTCGTGGCGTGAATTCAGTTTGGGTCAGGTCCGAGCGGAAGGACCCCGAAAATGTGAATTACCAGTGGGGTTCTTTGATGTAGTGCACTGTCTGTTAGATTTTGTAAAATTCATAACTCGGTCAATTTTCATCGGATTGCGTCCGTTCTCGAAGCGTTGGTTCACAAATTTTAGCATCTTCAAGTTCCAAGAAAAGCTCGAGTTCGAACGATGCTCCGAAGATCATCGTTTTGGTTTATTTCGCAAAACAGAAGTGCTGAACCGAAGAAAAAGGCTGAAAGTTATTTCACGGGAAAATGCATATCTCGCTCGTTTTTTGTCCGATCGCGCTCATCTTTTGACACAAGGTTACTGACTCAGAGATCTACAACTTTGCTGACAAAGTCGAGTCGAGATTGTGCTCCGAAGAGGTTGACCTCGTCACCTTTTCGAGTAGCGGACACCAAATAAGCTGAAAAAAACGACTTATTCAGTGACGTCTTGCAGTTTAAGCGTTTCGAATTCATTCGATTTTGATCGAATAACGTCCGTTCTTTTTGCGTTGCGTCCGTGACTCAGACGCGGACAGTTTCTTAAGAGGCTCAGAGTCGAAATTTTGTAACGGGCAAGGTGTTATTTTTGCTTAAGTTGCCGACAAGCTGGAATTTTACCGTTTCACTTTGTTTTTTATCACACTATATATTCAAAATTCTCTCATTTTCACAAACCCTGATTCATAATTCACAAACACTCAAAAATCAAACCTAAATTTCCCTCAAGGATCAAACAACAAGGTTTTCATATTCTCTCAAGAACATTCATCAAGTTCACCAATCTTCAAGGACATTCAAAGGCAAATTTTCAAATATCTCAAGATCTCTTCTGATCCGATCTCCCTTGGCCAGACCACCGCCGCGATTTCCGGCCACCCTCCTCAACCGCGAGCGCCGCCGCGGATTCCTTCCTCCGTCGCGGGAGTTTTCGAGCGTCTTCTCCGTCCGCTTCCGACGTTTCTCTTCGGATTCCATCAATTCTTCCTCAGATTCACTTTCTGGTAATAATCCTTCACTTTAATTCTTGAATAATTGTTGAATTGGGTGAATTAGCATTTAATTGATAGTTGATTGTGAATTGAGATTATATTGTTGAACTTAATTTTCTTGTGATAAAATTGTGAATCAAACTTTGGATTAAGCTTTGCATTGGTGAATTAATTTGTGAATTGATTCTTGAATTGGTGAAATATGATTAAATCCGGAATTGGATAGTTATTTCATGAATTGTTTGTGATTCTTGAATCGAATTATAGTTTCGATATTAATGGTTGTGATGTTGTTCACTTTCCAAGAGTTGGATTTTGATTCCGGATAATTAGTTGTTGAATGATATTTAGTTTCGAAACTTGAGAATAGTGCTACCGGTGTGGTTTTGTTGATTTAATGTAAGTGTCGATGTTTGTGTTCATTTACTAATTCTTGTGCAATTCATGAGTTAATATAATTTCTATTCAATTCAAAGCATGGATTATTTCATTTTTGCAAACGAAGAGCTTGAATCGAATGAAATTATGTCAATTCTTGAATTTGGTTTTAATACCTGATGCTAGCTCATTTTGGTCATAACTTCCTAACCGTAGCATGTTTTTGCGAATGCGAATAATGTAACTTGACTTTGTTGATGATTCTGGAGCTGTTGGTGGACTTTTTGGTCGATTTCTGACAACTTTTTTTTACTGTTTCGCTACTGCCAGCCGACGAAATTGGCCTAAAAGTCCCACTTCCGAGCGGAATTAATTCAAACCGAGTTCGTTTTTGAGTCCGTTCAAACGTTTGAAGTCAACCATACGATTTTCGTTCAATTCCGAGTCGGTGATTTTTAACGCTTATTTTATGATTTCGTGTTATTTGCCTCCGTTTGTGATGTACTTTGCATACTAATTGCTACTTGATGCATATTCATGCTTACTTAGTGATTTATGTACTATCGCATTCATGTTCGCTTATTTCGGATTGACTCCATGTACATATTGTGTTTTGACATAACCATTGTCACTTTTCGTGCGATTTCTTGATTTGATATTGTGATACAAAAGTTGCGTTTGCTTGTTTTTACTAACTTGTGTACAAGGAATTTTTATAAAAGAGTCTCCAATGGTGCTTATCCGCTGGGTGTTCCACTTTATTTGTTGGATGCTACTTCGCGTCTGATGCGCTTTCTCTTTGTCTTTCATTCTTGAGGCGTGCATATGTATTTGTGGTATTGTGTCTGGATTGCGCTTCTTGCAGGTGTACTGTCTGATTGGGTGGTTGTGTCTGATACACACCACATGCCGGTTGTGATTTATTTTCACACCGACCATGCTTTGACGCTTATGTCAGATATACGATTTCTGACTTGCTTTGTTTGGTGATGCTAGCTTGCTCGAAGTATTCTGGGTTTCTTACTTTGTTTACTTTTGCTACGGATTGTTATCCGTTTGGTATAGTTTCTTTTCCCTTTTATCTTATTCCGCACTTACTGCTTTCGATGCCATGAGAAGTAGGAATAGAGATGCATGCTTGGAAGTCCGTTCCTTTCTTTGGTCGGCATTCTGGAAAAGTCCTCAAGTAAGGCCATGATTGTGCTTGTTTAATATTGTGCCTAAAGACCTCCAAAGAGGCATCCCACTCCCGTATCCCCTTGTAAGACCTCCAAGAAGGCAATTGACGGAAGGTAGGGTTCGCAATCGACCCCCGTTATTTTAGTCGAGTCGTTCTTAGCTCTCATTACATGGTCGAAGCTTTGAACATAGCTTACTCTTGTTATCGAGTCCGTCAAGTGGAAGAAGGGTTTCGCAATCAAACCCCCACGCCTTGTCTATAGCTCGCATTGACCGATGCTGATGCTTATGTGATCTTATTCACATCCCCCTTTCTCTGCTCTCCATGGTTCTCGATACCATTGGGTGAGTACCCCTATTTCCTATAGCTAGCTTGTTTGCCTCGGTTGATATGACCCCTTGGCTAAAGCTTCCCCCTTTTTACTTTGATTGTGTGACATTGTTGTTGACTAACACTGTTTATTCTTCGTTTGTTTTTAGTTCGTTTTGTGATTGATTCATCCTAGGTTTACTTGTGTCTGTTTCGTACTAACCTTATATGCAGGGACTAAGGTAAGTCATTTGAGGGTATGGGATAAGTACCCATGATCACCCTTACTCTTTCCTTCTCCCATCTTTTCCTTTCTTTAGGCTTAGGTTGTCGTCAAACCTCACTAACCGTAGGTCACCCGTGCATGATAACATTAGGACTCTTAGTTCCCCTTAGAGTTTCCTTTGTGTCGTCTCTCTTCTCATCTCAAACTTCTTGAAAATACTTAATAAGGATAAATTGTATTGCGCACGAGCCTTAAGCGTGGGGAATGAGAAATGAGGGTCTTCCTCTCATCTTTCTAGAGTGCTTAGCAAGCGTCCTGTCTTGGGACGATGCGTTAAGTATTCGCCCCTGTGCCCTAGACTTTGGTGCAATGCAACTTATGAACTAACTTAAGCCGCTTCTGTCCTAAAAAATACAAACAAACGTCAAACCTTTTTGTCCTTCTGGATCGTCAAACTAAAGGATATTTTCAAAAAGGGCACGTTACCTTCCGTCTGAGTCGCAAACAGGCATCGACCCTAACTGTCGGACGCGAACTTAACGTCGCTCATAAAAAACACAAAAAGAACTTGGTCCGAACTACATTGATTCTGAATTCAACATTGCACAAAGGAGGTACGTAGGCCTAGGACGTCGACTTCCTACCGAGTCTGTCTTTGTTTTCCCCTCTCCCGTCTTAGCACAGCCATAGATGATAGGATAACTCACCCTTAGAATAGACAACAAGCGTGGATCCCATCGAGTACGATGGACGCGTGGGGTGCTAGCACCTTCCCCTCGCGTAACCGACTCCCGACCCAGGCTATGGTTGCGATGACCATTCCTTTCCCTCTTCCTCAGGTTTATGCGGTGTTCCCATTCGCTCTCTTGGGATAAATTTACACGACTGGCGACTCTGTTTTTCCGCGCCACTCTCGCGTTTGTACCTGGATGAAAATCCTGGGAGCGACAGCTGGCGACTCTGCTGGGGACTTCTGGTTGACCTATGCTGGTCCATCCCTAACCGAGTCAGTCCTAGCGCTTGCTTTGTCTTGTTCTCTTTGGGTGTATTTGTGTTTTCTTTGTTGTGTTTGTTGTATTTTATTTTTACCACATTTTCTGCATTACATTTCATTTTATTACTGTCATACTGGATGCTACTGTTTTGTGCTGGCTGTTTCTGTTTTGCAGGTTGGGTTGTTTTGAGAGATAAGCCCAATACCCAGGCTTGAGTACACCTAGGACTAGAGTGGAAAGTAGTGGGACCTACGTGCCCGCTTGGTACGTTTGTGTGTTCACGAAATTCACAACCAGACGAGGCTATCTTGGGACGCATTCTGACGTGTGTGTGTCTTGCGCATGTTAGGGTGTTGATCTAGAGAGCTGTCGACTCTGGTGACCGATCATCGAGGACCTTAGTGGAAACATCCCTCTTTAGTGGTGACAGTGGCAGACCACATCCTGTGGCAAACCCATTCGCACCCGAGGGCCCACTTTGGAACTCGCATAGGATGGCCCCTATCTTTTGAAGAGAATCAGTGGAGGCACTCCTCGATTGACGATAGTACTGTGCCCCGAGGGATGAATGTACTATTGTTTCTCGACCTTAGTGCCAAAGCTGAGGACCTTCCGCTTTGGAGAATCGTTGAGGCCTCCTCAATTGATGATGCCAAACCAGAAATGGTGAACGTATCATCATTTCTCGACCTGAGAGCCCGGGATACTGAACATCCTAGTACCCACACGTGAGAGGGGATGGGTGTTTTGCAGGTTTGCAGGTAACCGAAACCTTCAACCTACCCAGTTTTTTTGGATTTCTTATCAATGTTTGATTGTCTGGGTTTCTGGTTATCTCAGTGGTTCGGTATTTTGGAATTCTGGTTTTCTGGGTTGAGGTTCTCGTTCAGTTAACAGCACAACACATCCAGCAGTGTTGCCTTGATCCCATGTGTGCATTTGCATCATCATTTTGCATCCTAACATGTTTATTCATTCTCAGGGTTGCATCCTAACCTCGATTCTGGTTCCTGAAGACTATCGAGGATGAGTATTGAGAAGAAAAAGAATATCATAGGATACAAGTTCCCGTCACTTATTCTGGATCCTGTTCACAAGGTTGTTTCTATGGCAGAACCTAGGGAATTGGCACTTGTGGACTTTGATGACATGTCGTAGTTCTCTTTCTCTCTATTGTATTAGGATTAGCACCAGGCTTGTTGGTTGGGATCCATGATTATTATGTTCAGACTTATTATCTCGAGCTGTGATCGTTGACATCTGGTTTTCCTCTGGTTTTCTTAATATATGAGCAGAAGTCCCGTTCTATCTTATTGTTAAATTGGAATCAAGGGGGTGGATCGCCTTGCGAATTTTTAAACATGTTCATTTGCATTCGCATATTCATAATCATTTTGCATAATCATTTTGCATAACAGGTGTTCAAGGTTGGGTATCTTATTTTGATCTGGTTTTCTCAGAATTGCAGACTTAACTCCTCAGGCCATTCAAGAGTTAATTATGGAGCAAGTTTAAGCTGAGTTGAGGGAAATGCGAGTTCAGATGAGGCAATTTGGGGAAGACATGCTCCAGGAGCAAAAAATGCTGAGGGAGGAGATCAATCAGATGAAGACTCAGATGAGTTTGGTCATGGAGATTTTGAAAACAGTGTTTGAAGAAGGAAGACAGTCCTGGGCCCGCTTCCACAACAGAGATCCTTACTCCTCCCATCTCTTTGGAATTTGATTTAAATTGTGGATTACCTCGTGAGTCTCTTCCACAAGCGGAAGTTCCAGAACTTTCCCAACAGCAGCTAGGTCTTGGCTCCCAAGAGAAGCCCAAGGGCAAAAAGTGTACACAGGGACAGAAGAAGTCTGAAAGAGTTTTTCATCCGCTCCCTATGCCATATTCTCAGCTATTGCAGGCATCTCCTTCAGTGGCAACTGGTACAGAAAAGGACTTTGGCTCCTCTCACCGGTAATCCTCCACTAGGCTATGATGCAAGGAGCCCATTGTGATTTCCATTCTGGGGCACCAGGGCATACGGTGGAGAAATGTAGGGCCTTTCAGCACCAAGTCCAGGATTTGATTGATGCAGGGGGAAATTGAGTTCACGTCGGGGCGACATGAATATACAAGGTGTTTTACCCCAATTGTTGCAAAAGAAGTGGAGACTCCTCCCCTCTTCGCAGGATCCACCTCATGTCATGGACTTTCTCCACAACCTTTTGCTGCAAAAGCTCTACGTCAGCAACTTTTGTTTGCGCCTCAACCAAATGTGGAAAGGAAAGTGCAAGCACAGGTGAGGCGCCCAAATCAACACCGACAACAGAGTTATCAGCGGCAAGGGCAACCAAGACCAAGAGGGCCCAAGAGGATATTTGATCCTATTCCTATCCCTTATAGTCAGCTGTTTGCTCGTCTGCTCAAGAACTATCTGATTCAAACGAGGAGTACCGCACCGGGTACCGTACCCTATTCCTCCGGATTATGACATGACTGCTAGGTGCGAGTTCCACTCGGGAATGTTTGGGCATACGATTGATAAGTGCAATGCATTCCAGCACAAGGTGCAAGACCTGGTAGACTCAGAGATCATTGTATTCACTGAAGATGATATGTACATCAATGGAAGCCTCCTTTCTCAAATGAACACACAGTCTGCAAGTACGTCCAGACAGAATTAAGCTTCCTCAGCAATGGCAATCTTCAGCTTCTTTACTTGCATTTTCATTTGTAGTTTTTCATTTCTTGTTAAAGCATCGTATGCATGTAAGACTTGATTGTTTTTTATGATGATATTAATGCAATGAGTATGTTTTTCTTGAAGTAATCCATTCGTTTTCACTCTTAAATGTTTATATGCACTGCAATACCAATTTTCTTGTTTAGAACTCTTGAGGGAGGATGATGACACGAAAACGCAAAATCTCTGGTTGTATGGATAGAACCCTGTTGAGGATATACAGCCATTGTTTGAAACCCCTAAACACTGGAGAGATAAGGAGATAAACCTTCGTTAACCCCTTTGAGCCTTGGAGTAGGAGCATCTTTCGTACGAAAAAACCCTCTTACTTAACCCAGGGGAGGGTAGGCGTCAGTTAGTTTGACCGAGCGTTCAAATTTCAAGGAGAGTGTGCCATCTGAGGATCCATTACCTTTTATCCCACCATCAAGAGGTCAAGAGATGTGAAACCACAATGGTTATCCTTCAACAATCAAGGAGTGAGGCAGTCACAACCCTTTCAAGAAAGTAAGACAACCAGTGTCACACGCTTTATTCGAAAAAGGGGAATAAAAAAAAGAAAAGCCCGCTAAGTCGAAAACTTTAAAACAAGCGACTTAGGCACTAGTAAGGGCATCCCGCCAGACTTAAACATTGAAAAGCTCAAAAGAGTCAGTCCAGGCAAAAATCAGGGATCAAAAAAAGCAGAAGAAAGAAAAGTGAAAAGCATTACAAAAGAAAATCCCCGATAAGAACAAATTCGTGTGATTACAGACACAAGATAAAAAAGGGATGACTGTTATTCCAAAACCCCCTTAGGTGCCAAACCATTAGTGGCGTAGGTTCCTTAAAGATCATAAACCTTTTGAGAGATGAGCGTTCGGGTCAGATTAACTGAACATAGGATTGGAGAACATCACGAAGAGTGGGTGGGCACCGATAAATTTTGAGCCATAAATCTTTTTTCTGAAACCGTGAACCAGACCACGTTACAGCCCTTAAAAGGCCTAATTGAAACAGGGTTCATTCCGAAAGCGTACTCCAGCCAGATGGCGTTCCTGACTCCTATGAGTTGTGCTAATAAGATTTGTTGGTATTGCATGTGCGCATTGTTTTTCCATTCAAAAATCGGGGTCGCATCCCGGCTAATGATTCGTTCACAAGGCCGGGCGATGTATTTTCAATAAAACTTCAAGGTTAACATGAGCGTTGCATTAGAATTGTCATTCTCATAATAAACATTTTCTGTTTGCATATATGTGCCTAAGCATCAATGGCAGCTTACACAGTGAACGTCAGTCAAGAAGCTTGATCCTACCAAGTTGAGATGCTTGAAAATTCTGAAAGACAATCATATCAAAGGGCATGCTGCCAAGAGACTCAGTGTAGAGTGGGCTCTCCCCAGTAAGTCGTGTTAAGATGTAGCCAATCTGGGGCAGTCACGTCGAGAAAACTCTCCAAAATTCAGTTATTCTGGGGCATTCATTCTAGGATCAGGGGCAAAGTCACTTCAAAGCCCATAGTGGGGCAGGCCACCTCTAGAGCATGGGAGATCGTCCACTCCTAAAAATGGTTAATTGAAAACACCTCCTCAAGGTTCAAGATGCTAAAGCAGAGTATTGTCAAGTCATTACGATCCCCTTCGAGGTAATGTACGTCATGGATTATGAAGACTGGGGCAGTTATGTCGAGATATGATAAATCTCTCCAAGAGTTTGAAGACCCTGGGGCAGTGCGAACGCCCGATCTTCTGTAAAATCCTCTTGAGATGAAAAGTTCAAAGAGCCGTTTATGACCATAAAGATAAGTCAGGTTGCAGGGCAACAGATTGTACATCCCCAGCAGTTGGCTCTCCCTAGCATTAAGATTGCACTTTCCTCAGCAGAGCAGACCTTCCCCAGCAGGAGACTTGGGAAGCATTTTCTCCGGATCAAGACGTTATTTCCCCACGGAATCAGGGTGTTCACCTTCCCCATCCAGTCAGGAAGCATGCTCTCACCGACGATGTCATATTCTAATCCCCGGCAAGGAAGAGGTAAAGTCATTCTCCCCATCAGCAGGCTAAGATCAGCAGTATCCCCAAGCAGGATGGTATTATGGGCTGGTATCCCCCAGCAGGTTCTGAGCCCAATTGGTTATTAGCTATCCTCAGTAACAGACTTTCGGTTCCGTTATGGGCGTTCATTCTCAACTCCCCCAGCAGAGGAGAAATCTCAGGTTTTGGATGTTACCTTCAGTGAAAGACAGGTGTGGCCCCCGGTAGTTCTTTCGGGATTTCATCCCCAGCAGAAGTTGTTGATCCGAAGAGTCGATCAGTATGACCCTTCTCAGCAGAGTTCCTAGATTCAGAGGACAATTTATTCTTGTCATCCCCAGCTGAATTGGCCTTTTCTCTCCGGCATTTATTTTGCTGGAGGGACCCTTTTTGCATATCATAAGCATTCGCATTACATCCTCAAACGCGTAGCATTTCCATTTCGTATGGAGCATTACGCCAAAATTCAAACATAGGCATCCGAAGCATAAGCCAGGTTTGAGTTTCCTTCGTCGGGAAAAAAGCAGGTTTCGGAGAATATCATTCGACTTTAATCCACAGGTGTGGGGTTTAGTCATTCAGCAATACTTGACATTCCCTTACAGAGCTGTTCGCCAGGATCGTTAATCCATGATTTCATTTTTTACCACTTCGTCCAGGTGGTCCTTTGGTTTATCCCCTCGAGGTCTTTACCGTCAGACGCCCGTCCGTGTCCTTTCAGCACCCGTCCGTGTTTGAACCTTTTACTTCAATACTTGTCCGTATTGATCTTTGACGCCCGTCCGTGTCCTTTCAGCACCCGTCCGTGTTTGAACCTTTGATTTCAATACCCGTCCGTATTGACCTTTCGATGGCACTCGTCCGTGTTGCCTTCCATTCCCCAGCAAGATTAATCCCCGGTAAAAGTTGCTTTACACCCTTTTCGACACCCTTCCGTGTACCTTTTCGATACACGTCCATATTGAAACCTTTTTACACCCGTCCGTGTACCTTTTCGATACCCGTTCGTATTGAGCCTTTTACACCCGTCCGTGTACCTTTTCGATACCCGTCCGTATTGAAACCTTTTTACACTCGTCCATGTACCTTTTCGATACCCGTCCGTATTGAGCCTTTTACACCCGTCCGTGTGCCTTTTCGATACCCGTCTGTATTGAAACCTTTTTACACCCGTCCGTGTACCTTTTCGATACCCGTCCGTATTGAGCCTTTTACACCCGTCCGTGTACCTTTTCGATACCCGTCCGTATTGAAACCTTTTTACACCCGTCCGTGTACCTTTTTGATACCCGTCCGTATTGAGCCTTTTACACCCGTCCGTGTACCTTTTCGATACCCGTCCGTATTGAAATCTTTTTACACCCGTCCGTGTACCTTTTCGATACCCGTCTGTATTGAGCCTTTTACACCCGTCCGTGTACCTTTTCGATACCCGTCCGTATTGAACCTCCTTACATCCGTCAGTGTACCTTTTCGATACCCGTCCGTATTTGATATCTTTGATTCCTTGACACCCGTCAGTGTTTATTCTCAGCATAGATAACACCCGTTAGTGTTTATTTCAAGACATTTCAATACATTGTTTGTATTGATTTCCAACACTCGTACGTGTTGTGACAGTGCAACATTTATTGCTTGTTCCCCAATGGAGTCGTCCCTCTTTTGTTGATTGCAAATTTCTGGGTTCTTTGGTATTCAATCTCCGTGTATCCCGATTGTCTGAAAGCCGTCACTATCATACCCTCAGGACCAAGTTGATTGAATAGGGGCAGCTGTAGCACCCCAAAATTTGCCCTCCTTCCTTTATTACTAACTGGCTTATGTTTCATTTCATTTTTGCATTATCATGTGTGCATATCATTTGGCTCTGTGGTTATGGGATCAAGGTTCTCTGTTCAAGCATCGTCAGGTTGCAACAGACGTTTATTTCGTCACTCGACATATGCGCAAAGTATTTCTCCGGGTTACGTAATCAACGGGTCAGCAAAGCTCTTATCTAACATAATTTTTCATGTCAAGAATCTCAGAGGAAGTTGAAGTTTTCAGCCGATTCAGAACATTTTAAGCAGAAAATCAGTTTGCTGCGCAAATTTGTAAAATTCATAACTCTTGCTCTGAAACTCGTTTTGGCTGGATATTCAACAGTTAGAACCGTCTTGGTATTCTCTACAACTTTTATGTTCGGCTCGGAAGTCAATTCATCAAGGAAAGTGGTGGGAATTACTTGTTTCTGGAATTTCGGTTTCGCTAGATAATTGTGTCAGCGGTATTCAAAAGGGCTTAACTTCTGATTGGATCATCATTTCTGAGCTATTCCTATGCCAAAAAGTTCCATATTGAAATTATCTGCAACTTTTGTGTTTGGACCGAGGGCTGATTCTTTGAGGAAGATCTCTGAACACGCGAGTTTTCAGAGTCGATACAGTGCAAAAAACAGTGAAAAATAGTGCTGAACCGGTGTATTTCGGACACTAAAAAATTCATAACTCTCAGCTCGTTTATCGGATTGATGCCGTTCTGGTGCCTAAAATTCCGTTTAGATGTTATCTTCGTGCTGTGAATTCAGTTTGGGTCAGGTCCGAGCGGAAGGACCCTGAAAATGTGAATTACCAGTGGGATTCTTTGATGTAGTGCACTGTCTGTCATATTTTGTAAAATTCATCCAAGACAAGCTCGAGTTCGAACGATGCTCCGAAGATCATCGTTTTGGTTTATTTCGCAAAACGGAAGTGCTGAACTGAAGAAAAAGGCTAAAAGTTGTTTCACAGGAAAATGCTTATATCGCTCGTTTTTTGTCCGATCGCGCTCATCTTTTGACACGAGGTCAATGACTCATAAATCTACAACTTTGCTGACAAAGTCGAGTCGAGATTATGCTCCGAAGAGGTTGACCTCGTCACGTTTTCGCGTAGCGGACACCAAATAAGCTGAAAAAAAACGACTTATTCAGTGACGTCTTGCAGTTTAAGCGTATCGAACTCATTCGATTTTGATCGAATAACATCCGTTCTTTTTGCGTTGCGTCCGTGTCTCAGACGCGGACAATTTCTTAAGAGGCTCAGAGTCGAAATTTTGTACCGGGCAAGGTGTTATTTTTGCTTAAGCTGCCGACAAGCTGGAATTTTACCGTTTCACTTTGTTTTTTATCACACTATATATTCAAAATTCTCTCATTTTCACAAACCCTGATTCATAATTCACAAACACTCAAAAATCAAACCTAAATTTCCCTCAAGGATCAAACAACAAGGTTTTCATATTCTCTCAAGAACATTCATCAAGTTCACCAATCTTCAAGGACATTCAAAGGCAAATTTCCAAATATCTCAAGATCTCTTCCGATCCGATCTCCCTTGGCCAGACCACCGCCGCGATTTCCGGCCACCCTCCTCAACCGCGAGCGCCGCCGCGGATTCCTTCCTCCGTCGCGGGAGTTTTCGAGCGTTTTCTCCGTCCGCTTCCGACGTTTCTCTTCGGATTCCATTAATTCTTCCTCAGATTCACTTTCTGGTAATAATCCTTCACTTTAATTCTTGAATAATTGTTGAATTGGGTGAATTAGGATTTAATTGATAGTTGATTGTGAATTGAGATTATATTGTTGAACTTAATTTTCTTGTGATAAAATTGTGAATCAAACTTTGGATTAAGCTTTGCATTGGTGAATTAATTTGTGAATTGATTCTTGAATTGGTGAAATATGATTAAATCTGGAATTGGAAAGTTATTTCATGAATTGTTTGTGATTCTTGAATCGAATTATAGTTTCGATATTAATGGTTGTGATGTTGTTCACTTTCCAAGAGTTGGATTTTGATTCCGGATAATTAGTTGTTGAATGATATTTAGTTTCGAAACTTGAGAATAGTGCTACCGGTGTGGTTTTGTTGATTTAATGTAAGTGTCGATGTTTGTGTTCATTTACTAATTCTTGTGCAATTCATGAGTTAATATAATTTCTATTCGATTCAAAGCATGGATTATTTCATTTTTGCAAACGAAGAGCTTGAATCGAATGAAATTATGTCAATTCTTGAATTTGGTTTTAATACCTGATGCTAGCTCATTTTGGTCATAACTTCCTAACCGTAGCATGTTTTTGCGAATGTGAATAATGTAACTTGACTTTGTTGATGATTTCGGAGCTGTTGGTGGACTTTTTGGTCGATTTCGGACAACTTTTTTTTACCGTTTCGCTACAGCCAGCCGACGAAATTGGCCTAAAAGTCCCACTTCCGAGCGGAATTAATTCAAACCGAGTTCGTTTTTGAGTCCGTTGGCACGTTTGCGGTCAATTCCGAGTCGGTGATTTTCGTTCAATTCCGAGTCGGTGATTTTTAACGCTTATTTTCCGATTTCGTGTTATTTGCCTCCGTTTGTGATGTACTTTGCATACTAATTGCTACTTGATGCAGATTCATGCTTACTTAGTGATTTGTGTACTATCGCATTCATGTTCGCTTATTTCGGATTGACTCCATGTACATATTGTGTTTTGACATAACCATTGTCACTTTTCGTGCGATTTCTTGATTTGATATTGTGATACAAAAGTTGCGTTTGCTTGTTATTTCTAAATTGTGTGCAAGGAATTTTTCTGAAAGAGTCTCCAATGGTGCTTATCCGCTGGGTGTTCCACTTTATTTGTTGGATGCTACTTCGCGTCCGATGCGCTTTCTCTTTGTCTCTCATTCTTGAGGCGTGCATATGTATTTGTGGTATTGTGTCTGGATTACGCTTCTTGCAGGTGTACTGTCTGATTGGGTGGTTGTGTCTGATACACACCACATGCCGGTTGTGATTTATTTTCACACCGACCATGCTTTGACGCTTATGTCAGATATACGATTTCTGACTTGCTTTGTTTGGTGATGCTAGCTTGCTCGAAGTATTCTGGGTTTCTTACTTTGTTTACTTTTGCTACGGATTGTTATCCGTTTGGTATAGTTTCTTTTCCCTTTTATCTTATTCCGCACTTACTGCTTTCGATGCCATGAGAAGTAGGAATAGAGATGCATGCTTGGAAGTCCGTTCCTTTCTTTGGTCGGCATTCTGGAAAAGTCCTCAAGTGAGGCCATGATTGTGCTTGTTTAATATTGTGCCTAAAGACCTCCAAAGAGGCATCCCACTCCCGTATCCCCTTGTAAGACCTCCAAGAAGGAAATTGACGGAAGGTAGGGTTCGCAATCGACCCCCGTTATTTTAGTCGAGTCGTTCTTAGCTCTCATTACATGGTCGAAGCTTTGAACATAGCTTACTCTTGTTATCGAGTCCGTCAAGTGGAAGAAGGGTTTCGCAATCAAACCCCCACGCCTTGTCTATAGCTCGCATTGACCGATGCTGATGCTTATGTGATCTTATTCACATCCCCCTTTCTCTGCTCTCCATGGTTCTCGATACCATTGGGTGAGTACCCCTATTTCCTATAGCTAGCTTGTTTGCCTCGGTTGATATGACCCCTTGGCTAAAGCTTCCCCCTTTTTACTTTGATTGTGTGACATTGTTGTTGACTAACACTGTTTATTCTTTCGTTTGTTTTTAGTTCGTTTTGTGATTGACTCATCCTAGGTTTACTTGTGTCTGTTTCGTACTAACCTTATATGCAGGGACTAAGGTAAGTCATTTGAGGGTATGGATAAGTACCCATGATCACCCTTACTCTTTCCTTCTCCCATCTTCTCCTTTCTTTAGGCTTAGGTTGTCGTCAAACCTCACTAACCGTAGGTCACCCGTGCATGATAACATTAGGACTCTTAGTTCCCCTTAGAGTTTCCTTTGTGTCGTCTCTCTTCTCATCTCAAACTTCTTGAAAATACTTAATAAGGATAAATTGTATTGCGTACGAGCCTTAAGCGTGGGGAATGAGAAATGAGGGGCTTTCTCTCATCTTTCTAGAGTGCTTAGCGAGCGTCCTGTCTTGGGACGATGCGTTAAGTATTCGCCCCTGTGCCCTAGACTTTGGTGCAATGCAACTTATGAACTAACTTAAGCCGCTTCTGTCCTAAAAAATACAAACAAACGTCAAACCTTTTTGTCCTTCGGGATCGTCAAACTAAAGGCTATTTTCAAAAAGGGCACATTACCTTCCGTCTGAGTCGCAAACTGGCATCGACCCTAAATGTCGGACGCGAACTTAACGTCGCTCATAAAAAAACACAAAAAGAACTTGGTCCGAACTACGTTGACTCTGAATTCCCCATTGCACAAAGGGGGTACGTAGGCCTAGGACGTCGACGTCCTACCGAGTCTGTCTTTGTTTTCCCCTCTCCCGTCTTAGCACAGCCATAGATGACAGGATAACTCATCCTTAGAATAGACAACAAGCGTGGATCCCATCGAGTACGATGGACGCGTGGGGTGCTAGCACCTTCCCTTCGCGTAACCGACTCCCGAACCCAGGCTATGGTTGCGATGACCATTCCTTTCCCTCTTCCTCAGGTTTATGCGGTGTTCCCTTTCCCTCTCTTGGGATAAATTTACACGGCTGGCGACTCTGTTTTTCCGCGCCACTCTCGCTTTTGTACCAGGATGAAAATCCTGGGAGCGACACTTACAAAGACTTATCTAACTACAAACCTTGTTTTCTTGCTCATGAATTACAAACCCTTCATGTTAGTCCATATCAATGTTTTAAAAATCAGATCGATCATCAAACTGGTGAAGGTACTGGTTTACTAGTTCATCGATCGAACCACTGGTTCACTGGATGAACTGCATGAACAAACCAGATTAAACCGGGTAACTCGATTGAATAGATCTGTCATTATAACTAAACTATATAGGTATAAAACCAGTCGAACTGGATGATTCAGGCTCTAAAAAAATATAACTACCAATTAAATGTTTTGAATATATAATATCATAAATTCACAAGTTCATAATGTAAATTCTAATTTTAAACATAGGTATCACACATAACAAAATAGTACAAAATTACTAAGTATAATTGCAATCAAAGTCTAACTGCAACATAATCTAATTGAATAGTTTATAACAAAATAAATCCAATGTCACTTAAGTTTAGTTTCAAGGAGGTAAAATTATTTCAATGTTGGGATCTCCTTCTTCAATATTAAAACCATCCGCAACAAAATCAATCGCATCTACAATATTTTCCCCATCAATGATATCATTACTTTGGTTGTTTTCTCAAGAATTAAGCTGTGCATCACCCTCAACGTCAACCTCATTCAAATTTAATTGATCCATAACAACATCAATTTAGTGAGATTAGCAGTTGGCATATAGTAATAAATTAAAATAAAAAATTGTAATCACAATAACTAATACCATACCAATATCATTTGAAATAGGTTGTATTGTCATACTAGCAAGATCTTTGCATAGTGCTTCCACCTCCTCAATGGTTAAGAATGGTGGTGAATTCTCCAACATAGTATTACACCCGTTTTTTTTTTACATTTAACACCCGTTATTAGAGGGCATTAATTCAACAGGTGCGAAATGTATGACTAATTTACACCCAATTTAAAACATGAGTAAATAGATGTTATATTACACCCTTTTTTTTGTTGAAAATGGGTGTAAATATATTTTATATTACACCCTGTTTTATAGAAAAACAGGTCTAAATGTTTACATATATACATTTATAGATGGTAGATTACACCTTTTATGTTTAAAATGGGTATATATATATATGGCATATTACACCCTAATTTCTAGAAAACGGGTGTACATTTTTAAATAATTGCATTTAAATCAAACGAATTTACATCCCTTTTGATAAAAATCTGGTATAAATTGAGCAATGTTTACTCTAGATGTTGACAAGTTTACACTCTATTTTCTTTAAATAAGGTGTAAAAATATAGTATATTGCACCCTATTTTCTTTAAACAATACACATATTTCCATATGAAATGGGCCACTATTTGAAAAAGTAACTCATTGAAAATTAGTTGAATTTAATCATCGGACTATTTACTTTTCAATTTTTTCATCTCTCGAATAATGATTCACATTCACGAGAGAATTTTTCGAAATATTTAATGAAAACAAATAAATACCACAGTTAGCACACATTGCATGCACAAAAGAAAAGAGTTTCTCCACCATATCCAGACTCAATCAAATATCATAATACAGTGAGTACAAAATCAAAATCCTCTTAGATCACAATGTCATTGATGAAAAACTTCCGAAAAAACTATCACACGCCTTAAACCATGTTGGATCTGTGTAGCTTTATATTCTTTGAAATGAAGTTGGTCATTTTCTCATCCAACCGTTCACTAGCCTGGTAAGGCCATATAAGAAACTTTGGCATGGACATAGCAATCAGTGATAAATTTAATACAATCGAATAGATACAAATTATAGCATATTATTTTATTAAAGAATAATCGACAATGATAAGAACGGTGTACCTTGTAGGTTTTGAGAGAGACGGTTGTCGGAATAATGAGTATGAGAGAATTACTACCCTCATTGTCATTTTGAGTTTTCAAAGTATGTTAATTGTCTAATGGGGAGACACTTAAATAAATAAACGACTAAGGGCATGTACCTCTCATTGGACTTAACTAAATGGTCCAACCTATCACGGTCTATTTAGGCACAAAACTCAATCAAATAATTCATCTATTTAGTGTTTAATAACAATAGACCATAATATAATTAATTAATAATTAATCATGTCAATCCATATTTGATTAATTAAATAATTAATCTAGCAATCTCCCACTTGAATGGCAATAATTAATTATTAAAAATATTGATTTTAATATTATATTATCAATAATGGTCAAAACACTAATAAATCAAAAAGAAGTAAATTTTAATGCTGCAGAAATTGTATCTGATAGGGAAGACAAACCATACATGTTAAAACTCACAACTTTATATAAAGAATGATGAATTTAGAATAACATATTTAACTTCAGATTAATATGTTATAAAGAATTGCCCAAGTATATGAAAATGCTATTGATAAACTCTCACTAACCCAAAGTATCATAAGACTTACTCATGTGTATAAGTCTATGGTTAGTGATTATACTAATGAGTTTTAAATTATAGGTCATATAAAATCCACATAGGTCTAAGAATAGTAATTAATTATAGAGAGTAATTACATTTAATTATAAGTACCTTTATAACACAATATCATACTCGATAAGAGTATTAATATTTACTTGTACTTTCATATTATGATCTGACAAATGCGGACTATTGAAGATGGAATAACACAATATTATTACATGCTAAAGAATTATTGTGTCTTTTCAATATCGACCTAAACATCAAATTATGATGTTTCCTGAGATTAAGAGAATAATATATATCTCAGTATAACAAAATAAGACTTCTTATAATTATATCATATTTTGTAGTCCTTTTAGAATATGTCATATTTAAAGTGCGGGCAAGAATATATGAAACTATGAGAATAATAATCTAAATTGTTTTAGATTATATGATTGTGTAGACATGCACTCCCACTGATTCAATAGGATAAAGATTTATCAGAGCCCACTAATGTAATACCCCGTATTATTTAAATATTCAATTGAATATCAGATGAGATCAGATGAGTATTTATGTGCTCTATCTTTGATCAATATTTATGGAATCCTCTAAGTACTTTAGGTATTATTAATTGGGATCAATAGAATAAATAGTGAACTCTGAAGAGATCAATTACTTTAACTCAAGATGGGTTTTTATGGTAACTCTAGTAATTGATCAATTGATTAACTCAAGATGGATTATATTATATAATATTGGTATTATATATATATATATATTTGTTAGGAAAAAAAGATGGTAAGAAGAAGAAGAAAACAAGGAAAAGAGAAAGAAAGAGGAAAGAAGAGAAAGGAGAAGAGAAAAGCTTGGAAGAAGAAGAAGAAGAAGCTTGGATTCATCATCTCATCTTCTTCAATCTCCTCTTCGATTACCAGGTGGGTTCTAGTTAGACACTCTAAGTTCTAGAAATATAACTTTAGAACTTAGGTTAGATTTGAGAGAAAATGATTAAACGGATAAATCAATGAAATCCAACGGAAGATTTGATGGAATGCATGTCTAAATGTGTTATAACATGTTATTTTAGGTCATTGGGTGCAATAATATCATATGGGTTGAAGGTTATGGTCATTTTTAGATCCCAAACACGTTTTGGGAGAGTTCTCGTTCGTCCAGATTCGCCAGGCGAGCTAGAGGCGAGTCTGCTTCGCCAGGGATTCGCAAGGCGAATTTGACTGGAGACAGCAAAACATTGTTTTCGTATTTTCGTCGTAACTTTTGATCCGTAACTCGGATTGACGCACGGTCGGAAGCTTTAGAAAGCTATTTCAATGCTCTTGGTGATGGTGAGGTAGAAACATAGTTAGATGCTATGGATTGATATGGTAGAGTTAAATATTGTGATGAATGTCAAAGGTGTGATTTATGTTTCCACCGGAAATTCATGAATCGGGAGGCCGATTGATATGGGACTTGAAGCCTTGGAAAGAGAATCCAATGTGCTATTAAATGGTGATGTGAGATCATGATTTAACCAAGGATGCTTGGTAGAGGATAGTAGTGGCTAGTGTGCCTTAAAAATGTGTGTGAACTACTATGTGATTTATGTTTGATATGTTATGCTATCTTGTGTGTTTTATAGTTGATATTGTAATATGCTTGTCTAAAATAAATATTAAAATGATAAGAGAACATGCATGCTTAAAATGAATTAGGGAGAGTGAGGAAACTTTACCCCAAAACAAATGTCATAGTTAAGATTATTATAATTCTAGGTTGTGAACAGAATTGTGATATAAACTCTGGATGGCGACGCTCGTGCATTCATTGGCGAGTTCTGGTCTGGATAGAGAACTTAGAGAGCATTGCTTATTCATCGATACTAAAAGAGTGTCTTTGTTAAGTAGTTGGTAGTGGAGGACCGTATTTCCTCCAGTTTTTCGTTTGTTCCTTAATAAACACCGTGACCTGTGTTGTAGTGCCTTGTATAGGCTGACCGGGGAGAAGTGTTTATTAAGTAGGTATCCCTTAATAAATACCGTGACACGTGTTGAAGAGCCCCTTGTGCGGGATGGACGGGGAGAAGTATTTACTAAGTAAGTAACCGTGACCTGTGTTGAAGTGCTCCGTGTGTGGGCTGGCCGGGGAGAAGTTACTTAGTGGATGGTACCGTGACCCGTATTGTAGTGCTCCTGGTGTGGGCTGGCTGGGAAGAAGTACCATTTGTAGATAGCCGTGACCCGTGTTGAAGTGCTCCGTGTGTGGGATGGCCGGAGAGAAGTTTTCTACGTTAAGGATCCGTGTCCCGTGTTGTAGTACCTTGTATAGGCTGGTCAGGGATAAGATTCCTTAACTAGTTTTGTTTTGTGAATTGTACGATTGTTTCTATAGTTAGGAATGTTTGAACTCAAGGTCTAGTTCTCTTCCCCCGACATGAGTTAGGCTAAGGTAGAACCATGTAGAGCCGAGAGAATCCATAAGATAGGGAACTCACTGAGATTTGATGTATCTCACCCCACTATTGTTGATTATTTTCATAAGGTATTTGCAGGTTTGGTTTACAAGTGGAGCTATGCTTGGATGTTTCAAGAGAAGCTTAGTTGAGCTTTTTCCGCTGTGTATTATTTTTGTTGTATACAATTGAGGATATTGTATATTAATCTTAGTTTTTATTGTTTTGGCTAATTTCCATATCTTGTACCATAGATTGTATTTATGTTTTTAGAATGGTCAAGTATGTGAATTACGCCATTAGGCACTTATGATGGTGTCAGTACCAAATAAATGCTTGTATTGTATTATTCTAGGTATATATTATACAGGGCATTACAGTTGGTATCAAAGCAGGTCGTGTCCTCGACCTAGCCTTGAAACATCATAAGTAAATCTATTTCTGCCTCTTAAGTGTGTCTTGCCAACATGACTCTTAATATCATACTATGTAGTGTTGGGCCTGATCAACCAAATACTATGTATGTGTTAGGTAGAATCATGGTTGAGCGACCACGAGGACTCCGTAGTGTTGTCGGAACTTGTACTGTGAGTGTAGGCTCAAGCCAAGAGTTAGTAGTGATGAGTTTTGGTCAGCTCAGTTGAGGTCTTAGTAGAAGTTGTACTTTGGGTAGCATGGAATTGAAGAGTGTTGTGTTGTTCGGGAAATCCTTTAGAAAGGTTGGAGTCTGAAAGTTAAGAATCTCTAGCGGACGGTTGTTTAAGTATTGAGGAATATGTAAAGTCGCTAGTAGAGCTGGATAGACCATAGGTTAAAAGTTGAGGGTTAAGGAAGTTCGGCTTCTATGGGAACCTAAAGTAGTAGAGAAGTGTGAGAAGGAACACAAGAATGTGTTTACGTGCTTCAAGTGAAACAAGTATGTGCCGGACGAAGAGTGGGTGATGAATTGAGTATATTCAGTGACGTAGAGAGATTAAGTTCGAGATATTACATCGGGATTTTCTGTGTTCGATGAGAGACCAATATGGAATTTGAAAATGTTTTGGTTTGGAAAAGTTGGATTTTTGAGGCTTGGGAACCATGTAAAATGCAGAAAAAAAATTCTGGTTCTGATGCGATTCGCCAGGCGAATTGGGATTCGCCAGGCGAATTGAGTCTCGCCACTAGTTCGCCAGGCGAAGTGCTGGCGAAGAGGGATTAGCCAGGCGAAATCCTTAGTCGCCAGGCGAAAATGAAGAAACAGAACATGTGTAGCTACTAGAACTTTTAGGTTTTTATGAAATGAGGATTCGCTGCAGGTTCGCCGGGCGAAGTACTGGCGAAGTGGGATTCGCCAGGCGAAATCCTTAATCGCCAGGCGAATCTGGCTGTTTCTAATAATTTTCTTTCCTTTAAAAAAGAATTCATATCTTTAGACTCGGATGTCCGTTTTAAGCGTTCTTTATATCGATATGAAGCTATGAAAGTGTTTTATGCTGCGGAAAGTGAAAATATTGTTTATGAGGTGGATTTTATTCGATTATGTGGAACAAACGGTATTAACAGTATGTTATGAGAAAGTTACACCTTGGTATTAAGAACAAGCGTAGTAGTAGCACCGTGGTCACAAGTGTACGTGATGGATTCTTATTCTTGAGACAAGTGTGAAGGGACGTACTTTATCGAGCATTGAGTATTATACCCTAAGAAGTAAGATTACTATAAAACAAAGAGAAGCAAATCAGGACTTATTACGGACTAAGTGTAAATCATGGAACGATTTATACCGGAAGGGTTTTGTAAATAGTTGATGAGAATTGTCGGTTGCGAATCTCCCATTAAGTAAATTGGTGTAAGTGTGTTATGCAATGGATAGTGAAGGGTAAGAAATCCCAGTTAACGTGTACGGAGTGATGGAAAAGTTCTTTAAGAGGATGCATTGCCCCGATTTATTTTCAAGTATAGAGAAACTTCTGTAATTGTGAATAATCGGAATATTAGGAATCTACCTTTTGTTGGACTAAGAACATTGTTGTATTATTTCTCACCAAGGAATTCAAGTGAGAGAACAAGGTTGTGTGCTGCAGGTTATGTCCATCGCTTTGTGGTACCGTATAATGGTTGTGTGTTGGATTTTGCTTATGGACGAATCAAGTAGGAGTTGTGATGACTTTTAAATTATAAGAAATTGGTTTTTCAATTTCTGCAGCAGTGTTAACCGATTAACATAATGGGGTTAGCCGATTAAAACATGCAAGAATGGTACTTGCACTTAATTTTGAGGAGTTAACCGATTAGCCTCAGACGGTTAATCGATTAACGTGTGTGTAAATTGTGAAATCCCATAGGAACCATCATCCACGTTTTGTTATCGTGTGTTACTCCGATTAGAGAGTATTGTGGGAATGGAAAACGGGATTGCATGTAAATGAGAGAAGGATTTGTGTTTCGATATTGGAACTTACGAAAGGTGTTACATAGGGGACCATTTGCTTAGACGACAAGGGAGTTTGACTTTTGGGAAGGTAATCTTGTGAACTGTGTAGAGTATGAGAAAGTCTTAAGTGTATTACTGTTGAAGGACTTGAGGGCGAAGTTGGAAAATACTCTCGAAGTGTTGATCTTGAAAAGATCGTTTCGGTAATTTAATTTATGGTGTTAGTAAGGAACGAACGGTTGGTCGGAGTTAGTAATTTCTATCTTCCGTAAGTTCATGGTTTTGGATTTAAACCCCGTGAAAGTGGTACCAGTTGTGTTCAGTTGTGTGCAGTTATGTTCTAACCAGAGAAGGAATTTGTAGGTTATCTTTCCAAGTACTAGTAAGAATTGGACGTTCCGAAGTTAAGTATGTAACTGGGAATAGTTTATGAAATGGAACGAATGAGAAGATTTGATTCAACTGAGAAGTTTGGTATGGACTTCGAAAGTGTGTGTGTATGTGGAGTGTTGTACGTAAATTGGTGAGAAATATGGAAACTCACGTTTGTGCTTTGAGTGGTTAAAGTTTTGATAAGTGGTGATTCATGTATGAATGAAGTTTTGTAATGGTGTTACATTATCATTACTTGAGATTTTGTGGCGACAGAAACCTTGAGTAAGTCGGAAAACCATAAGAATAATCAATTTGGAATGTGGTAAGCAGAACCGGAAATTGTTAAACTATTTTGGATATATTATTTTGAGTTTAGAATGGATTTGGAGTTGTGTATGTTATGGTTGTAATAGTGTAACTCCTGTACCTCTATCGTCTGGAGAGTGTTGGATGGATGTTATAATATTGTGTGTTGGCAAAGAAATTGTTCTACCTTCAGACGTCAGTAAGTTTCTTGTACCGTTGGTTAGTAAGGACCCCAATGGATAAGTGTGTTTCTCCGGAGATTGTTAACTACTTGGTGGAACTTGAGAATCCGTGGTGTTCCACTATTAGAATTGGATTGTACAGTGGAAGGTGACATACGAAAGACTTCAGTCAGAATATTAGGGATTCGAAGGATTGTTGCTTAGAAATATGGAAGTAAGGAGATCTTGTTTAAGTGTGTTACCGTTTGGTGTGGCACGAAAGAAAGGAAATATCGGATTGAATGAGTATAGTGTACAACATCAGGCTAGTTGGAATTAGTAATTGAGTCGTTTGATAGTTTATGAAGTGGGTTTGAACGTAAAGGAATTATGGTTTTGTGTTGTGACTCAGGAGGAGGGTATAGAATGGTATATTTCTTCTAAAGGCAAGATATGATCAAGTGTTTCAGTATGAAGGAACAGATGAATTTTGGAAAAAGCAAAGTTCAAAGTTAACCTAATATTGGAACAAGAGTATAACTAAGGACACGAAGTTTGGTAATTCGTGAAAATAAGGATTTTGGTTTATGAAGTCAAGTTCGATTTTAGATTATGTCAGAAATTCTGACGGAAGTAAAGTTGAGTGCGAAACAAAGAAAATGATGCAAGTTGTGGTTATTGTCGAATAGAGGAAATTCAGGGGAGAATTCCAATTTAATGGGGGGGGGGGGGAGAGTGTAATACCTCGTATTATTTAAATGTTCAATTGGATATCAGATGAGATCAGATGAGTATTTATGTGCTCTATCTTTGATCAATTGGATTTATGGAATCCTCTAAGTACTTTAGGTATTATTAATTGGGATCAATAGAGTAACTAGTGAACTCTGAAGAGATCAATTACTTTAACTCAAGATGGGTTTTTATGGTAACTCTAGTAATTGATCAATTCGTGTGAGACGATAAAATATCAATTGGAGATATTTTACTCTAATGAATTATATTATATAATATTGGTATTTTATATATATATATATATATATATATATATATATATATATATATATATATATATATATATATATATATTTGTTAGAAAAGAAAAAGATGGTAAGAAGAAGAAGAAAAGAAGGAAAAGAGAAAGAAAGAGGAAAGAAGAGAAAGGATAAGAGAAAAGCTTGGAAGAAGAAGAAGAAGCTTGAATTCATCATCTCATCTTCTTCAATCTCCTCTTCGATTACCAGGTGGGTTCTAGTTAGACACTCTAAGTTCTAGAAATATAAGTTTAGAACTTAGTTTAGATTTGAGAGAAAATGATTAAACGGATAAATCAATGAAATCTAACAGATGATTTGATGGAATGCATGTCTAAATGTGTTATAACATGTTATTTTGGGTCATTGGGTGCAATAGTATCATATGGGTTGAAGGTTTTGGTCATTTTTTGGTCCCAAACACGTTTTGGGGGAGTTCTCGTTCGTCCAGATTCGCCAGACGAGCTAGAGGCGAGTCTGCTTTGCCAGGGATTCGCCAGGCGAATTTGACTGGAGACAGCAAAATATTGTTTTCGTATTTTCGTCGTAACTTTTGATCCGTAACTCGGATTGATGCATGGTCGGAAGCGTTGGAAAGCTATTTCAATGCTCTTGGTGATGGTGAGGTAGAAAAATAGTTAGATGCTATGGATTGATATGGTAGAGTTAAATATTGTGATGAATGTGAAAGGTGTGATTTATGTTTCCACCGGAAATTCATGAATCGGGAGGCCGATTGATAAGGGACTTGAAGCCTTGGAAAGAGAATCCAATATGCTATTAAATGGTGATGTGAGACCATGATTTAACCAAGGATGCTTGGTATAGGATAGTAGTGGCTAGTGTGCCTTAAAAATGTGTGTGAACTACTATGTGATTTATGTTTGATATGTTATGCTATCTTGTGTGTTTTATAGTTGATATTGTAATATGCTTGTCTAAAATAAATGTTAACATGATAAGAGAATATGCATGCTTAAAATGAATTAGGGAGAGTGAGGAAAATTTACCCCAAAACAAATGTCATAGTTAAGATTATTATAATTCTAGGTTGTGAACAGAATTGTGATATAAACTCTGGATGGCGAAGCTCGTGCATTCATTGGCGAGTTCTGGCCTGGAGTAGAGAACTTAGAGAGGAATGCTTATTCATCGATACTAGAAGAGTGTCTTTGTTAAGTAGTTGGTAGTGGAGGACCGTATTTCCTCCGGTTTGTGGTTTGTTCCTTAATAAATACCGTGACCCGTGTTGTAGTGCCATGTATAGGCTGATCGGGGAGAAGTATTTATTAAGTAGGTATCCCTTAATAAATACCGTGACCCGTGTTGAAGAGCCCCTTGTGCGGGATGGCTGGGGAGAAGTATTTATTAAGTAAGTAACTGTGACCCGTGTTGAAGTGCTCCGTGTGTGGGCTGGCCGGGGAGAAGTTACTTAGTGGATGGTACCGTGACCCGTGTTATAGTGCTCCTGGTGTGGGTTGGCCGGGGAGAAGTACCATTTGTAGATAACCGTGATCCGTGTTGAAGTGCTCCGTGTGTGGGCTGGCCGGGAAGAAGTTATCTACGTTAAAGATCTGTGACCCGTGTTGTAGTGCCTTGTATAGGCTGGCCAGGAAGAAGATTCCTTAACTAGTTTTGTTTTGTGAATTGTACGATTGTTTCTATAGTCAGGAATGTTTGAACTCAAGGTCTAGTTCCCTTCCCCCGACTTGAGTTAGGCTAAGGTAGAACCCTGTAGAGCCGAGAGAATCCATAAGATAGGGAACTCACTGAGATTTGATGTATCTCACCCCACTATTGTTGATTATTTTCAGGAGGTATTTGTAGGTTTGGTTTACAAGTGGAGCTATGCTTGGATGTTTCAAGAGAAGCTTAGTTGAGCTTTTTCCGCAGTGTATTATTTTTGTTGTATACAATTGAGGATATTGTATATTAATCTTAGTTTTTATTGTTTTGGCTAATTTCCATATCTTGTACCATAGATTGTATTTATGTTTTTAGAATGGTCAAGTATGTGAATTACGCCATTAGGCACTTATGATGGTGTCAGTACCAAATAAAATGCTTGTATTGTATTATTCTAGGTATATATTATACAGGGCATTACAACTAATATTAAATACTCTGATTGCACAATCTAATACTATTTAAAGAAAAACTAGATAAAGAAGTGATTGTATAATATAACATCATTTCAGCCACATATTTTGCATGTAAATGGAATATATTATTATTTAGATAATTTCACATGAAAGAATATGATGGTCATATAAAAGATTTACCATCAACAGAGTGAGATCAAACCCATAATATATGATTATACATAACATCTAAATAACTCACTCAAACTACAAATGCTACAAATATAACTACACACATTGGAGAAACATGTTATGTTATACGCAGCGAAAAAATATGAGACTTTAAATTTAACTATTATTGAGAATATAACACAAATAGTCATAAACTTTATTACTAACATAAGAATATAATATTCTCAACATAAGTCTATTTAAAGTAATAAATAAATAATATTTGTTTCTCAATTTTATACAATTGACATGTTAAATTCTCCCACATGATAGAGAATAATTGTTGAACTAAGATTAAGAGTTTTGAAAAAAATTTAAACAAATATTCAACTATTTTCTCTATCACACAATAATCATGTCAAGTAACGTCACACCGATAGGATATGTCCATCACTTACATAATATAAAAAGAATTGAAATCCATTTAAAAAAAAATATTAAATAAAAATTATTGAATTTAATAAAGTATTACATGATAATAATAACATACCGATATGGTATAATTATGATCAATATAATATTTATTATAATTAAAATAAATTTAATTATTTTAAGAAACAAAATTTATATAGTTATACCCACGATATGTGAGTTACAACTATATGAATTAAGAATGCTTATATTTTATCAAAAATAGAAAATTTTATATAATTGTATCCACGATAGGTGGGATTACAATTACACGAATTAATAATAATTACTTAATTTTCCATAATAAAAGTCATAAAATAATAAGATTTCTAATTTATTCATAAAACTATATTTTTATTTCTTTATTTGGGTATATAACTAGAAATCAATTTATGACATTAAATATGAAAATTTTAATTAAGAATATTTTGAAAAATTAATAATTTTATATAAATGCATATTTTGTATTTTTTTCAAAAGGAGTAGATAGTATAAGAAATAATTTCTCCTTATATGCAATTATATAATTAGTCACAAGAGATTTAAAAAAAATTACGACTAACCTCGATGAGAATGCGACATTCATCCTTGTAAATGGAATCGGTAAATCCTAGAACTGTTCTGCAAAGAAAGGACTTATTCCCTCTTTTGAATTTCTTCAAACCCTAGAACTGTTCTACAAAAGAAAGGACTTACTGCTGGTGAAACCTTTCTTGAACTTTTCTTAGGCTTGGATCCACAGGCTTCCTAAAATCATCCCCATCCTCCTCTTGGGCTTAGTACAAGGACCCTCGGGCTTCTTAAAAGTTCTCAGCCTTCTCTTGGGCTTAGTACAAGGACCCAAAGGCCTCTTACAGGTATATGACAGACACTAGTTATCTTTACTAGTTCAATCCTCCGGAGAGTCAGAATTCCAGAACATCAAACCATTTTAGGGTCGATCTTCATCCCTTAAACCTCAGCCTCCTCTTGAGCATCATACAAAAATCATCCTCCAGTTAAGAGTCAGCCTCTTCCTACCAGTAGACTTGGAAAGTCTCATATTCTCTCAGATCTCACAGAGACCGTCAAGTTTCCTAAAGGCACAGGAAAAACCCTGATCATTTCATCAACACACTAATCTCAAGCAGAGTTAAAACCTCCATAGGTTTTCAAACTAAAGGTTTAAACCTTCACCTTAAAAAACCTAGCTTGGGTCAATTTACCTTCAATAAAACCCTAACAGAATCAGAACCTCAGGGCATCTGGTATTTCAACTCTTCTTCAATCCACGACAAGAGTTGATTCCCCAACACATATTGGATCTGTCTCTAGATTTCAACAATCCTCAGCAGAAGCCAACCTCCTCTTAGGCTTCATATAAGAATTACCCAAATTAGCCTGCTCTTAGGCTTTATATAATGATTCTCCTCAGTAGATTCAGCCTTAATCTTGGGCTTTATACAAGACAGATAAAACCTCCCCAGTGGAGTCAATCCTTTTCAGCCTCAATCTTGGGCTTTGTACAAGACAAATATAAAACTCCCCTAGTATAGTCAACCTTTTAGCTTTAACCTTGGGCTTTGATCAAGGCACACAAAAATCAACATCCCCTCAGATGAGACCATGGGTCGACTCTATAGGAGGACATTTCCTCTATACATCACATCTCCAAAACAGATAACCAAAACCTTTTTCCCAGATAATTGTTGTAAGTGGCACACTTGTTGATTCAAAATCCAAGCTGGAGTCCTTTTATCCTAGTCAAAAATCATCTTTCATCTAACTGCTTTAAGTGGCAAGCCTCTGGATTATTTACATCCATGTCAATGTCCATCTCTTAGTATGAAAGATTCATAAGGAAAAATGGCATTGCTCAATACTGAGTTAAAGTTTCTTCCTTCATGACATCACCCTTATAAAGAAAATTATGGCATTGCTGGATTCACATATCCCAGTTAAAGTAATTTCCCTTATAATCAATTTTCCAAATATTTGTGATGAATAGGTGAGATATTCTCCCTTAGAGATGACACATTCTCTATCTCAGTCACCCTTTTAGCTTCAATCTTGGACTTTGAACAAGACACAAATACCCAAATAGCTTCAATCTTGCTCTGATTTCCCAGCTATCTTTACGGGAATATGTAGGCATAAGATTGCGAAATCTTAGCAAGCACACAAATAAAAAACTTTAGGTCTAGTACCTTCCCAAAATCAACGGAAAACCCGAAAACAACAAAAACACTCTCTCGACACTCCCAAAGGAGAAACTTTCCCAAACCACAACAGATAAACACCAGAGAAAAAACTTAAATCAACAGAGAAACATATAAAAAGTCTATGGATAACCATATATACACTGGATGATTGACAACTTCCCTTTGTATAACCTGACCCCGAATCCCCAATTTCTTAGCATTTGTTAAAGAAAACATTTGCGTGCAAGGTTAGTTTTAGATATCTTCCCTTTCCTTTCCAGCTTCATAGGATAAATAAGAAATCAGAAAGTAGCACCCAATTCCAACCATTGCGGTAAGGTGGTCGTGTCACCGACAAAAATCGCACGCTACAACAGGCTGCTGCAAAGGCTTCAATTGAATCATAATTTTAATTTTCACCCGAAGTGTGAAAAACTTATGATTATCAATCTCTATTTTGCTGATGATATCCTCATCTTTGTGAGAGGAGATCTTGAATCTATTAAGTTGATAATGGATAAATTTAAAGAATTCTCAGCTGCAACTGGCATCTACATAAGTCACCCCAAAAGCAAAGTGTACCTTGGTGGAGTGGACAATAAAACTCAAAGGATGTTACAACTGGAAACTGCTTTTGACATTGGTACTTTGCCTTTCAAGTATCTTGATGTACCTTTACATAGCAAGAAACTTTCAACTGCTAGCTGCCAATCTCTTATTGAGAAAATGCTTACAAGGTTACACCATTGGAATACTAGATCGTTGTCCTATGCTAGAAGGTTCCAACTTATTAAAAGTGTGATGTTTGCAATCTTCAATTATTGGATGCAAATATTTCCTCTTTCTAAGAAGGTGATCTCCCACATTGAAGGATTATGTAGGAAATTCCTTTGGACAGGCAAGGACAATGATAGCAAGAAGGTTCCCGTCTCATGGGATCATGTGTGCGACTCTATTTCTGCTGGTGGCCGCCACATTGTATCCTTGATTGAGTAGAATAAAGCCACTATAGGGAAAATGTAATGAAACACATGGGATAAGAAGGACAAACTATGGATCAAATGGGTGCACATCTACCATATGAAACGGGTGGATGTTAGCATATATCAACCAGCCAATCATTGCTCAGGGATTCTAAAGGAAAATTTCAAAAACAGAAACTTGATGATCAATTCTCATACTTGAAAAGAGTTCTAAGATGCTGGTAGATATAATACTAAGAGAATGTATGTTATGCTTCGAGGGACCAAACACAAGGTACTATGGAGGAAACTTTTCTTTAATAACATGGCGAGACCTAGAGCCATCTTCACATTATGGATGGCCTGCAACAGACGACTGCTTACTAAGGATCATATGCCAGGATTTGACATTAATTCTGATGGCTTGTGCCTATTTTGTAACTTTCAAGAAAGTTGTGGCAACTTGTTCTTTGAATGTGCAAATACTAAAATTATGTGGGAACATGTTCTAGCTTAGCTTGATATTCAACACAACACGGGTGGCTGGGAACATGAGATGGAGTGGATCACTCAACACACTCGTGGAAAGGGTGGCAAAGCAAATATATTGAAGACGACGTTTGCTGAGGCGCTCTACCATATGTGGACAATGAGAAACAAAATCATCTTTCAAGATTGTGACAAAGGAACTTTACATAGTAAGCATGTAATAGGCATGATACTTGGTAAAGTTGAAATGGATCGTAAACTAGTTAATTTTTGTACTAGGGCCTGATTTTTAGGCTTATTAGTTTGTTGATTGTTTTTGTCTTTTTGGCTGCCTGGATCGTTAAGATCGGCGGTGGTTGTATGCGTTTTTGATAATAATATATTCTTTCATTAAACAATACAGAAGACTTTTTAAACCCAACTTTAATTGAATATTTTAATCAACGTGACTTGTCATAACTACTCATTTTAATCAACACTTATAGACAACACCTAATTTTGTTACTGAAATACACATAAACTGTACCGTGCCATTGTTTTTATGGTGGCTGATATTTCTCCGTTGAAAATTCTGTTTTAATTTATTCTAGAAAAGAGATTGATTATAAGCAAAAAATATGCTTCATATTTGATGGAAACTTCAGAATTTTTTACCTATATACCCAAGTTTTCAAGCCTAATATTCCAATCTACCTATGTTTCCATCAATTATACCAAAATACCCAAGTTTCAAAAAAAAAAAACGTGAGTTTAAAGGGGGGCGCCAAAGCCAATGGAGTCACCCTGTAAAATTGTGACATGTCGCCATTGCTGTTGGAGTCACCTTTATATTTAAAGGGGGGCGCCATTCAATTTGAAGTCACCCTTTAAATATAAAGGGGGGCGCCATTGGGCTTGGAGTCCCCTTATAAAATGATTTTTTTTTAATAATATTTAATATATTAATTTTTTATGAAATATTAATTTATTTCATACAACTCTTATATAAATAGATGACACTCTTGTACATTCATTCACCACAAAATTTTCTTTGTGTCTTAAAATTTTAGCAGATTCAATCATGTTTCTCAGAAGATACGGTCATGTTATTTTTTCAAGAACGAAGCTGCCGATAGGGATGGCAATGGGTCGGGTCGGGTGCGGGTTTCACACTACCCAAACCCGCACCTGAAATCACCACCCGAACCCGAACCCGAACCCAAAGGCTATTCGGGTGGTAAAATAACACCCACGGCCACACCCGTTGGGTTCGGGTTTTTTCACCCAAACCCGAACCCGTAGCAAAAACTCAAAAAAAAAAAAAAAAAAAAAATATATATATATATATATATATATATATATATATATAGCGGGTGTGGTTTCGGGTTTCGGGCACGGGTTTTACACTACCCAAACCCGCACCCGAAATATCGGGTGGCACCCGAACCCGAACCCGAACCCAGTCAACTCGGGTTTTCACCCGTTGACTCGGGTTCGGGTGCGGGTGGGCCCCGCGGGTTTTGGTCTGCCTGCCATCCCTAGCCGCCGATAAGGATGCTGTTCTGGAACATTCAAAGCTTAGAGCAACTAACAAGGAATTTGAATCGATGGTTAGAAGGAGACATTGCAGATGGCGAAAGAATTAGAAGTATTGAAAGGCTACATTCTTACTTCTCTTTCGAATGGATTAAGTGTTGTTGCCGATTAATGTTAGTTGTACATGTGTGGGGTGGATCAATTGAACCTATCTCCCAAGTACCACTTCTCTTCCGATAGGACGCTGCTAATCGAAACTTGCAAAGTTTGTTTCGACAGACTACGACGTATCGATTTGAGTCGTTGCGGTTTACATGAAAATCGACAAAATTTTCCATGTGAAACCTTATTATAGCTTGCATGCAGTCTTCTTTTGTGCGGGACTGGTTCCCCACCTTTAAGACACCTTTCATTTGTTGAGAAGGATTGTAGAACACTTCCGTCCCTGTGGACCCAACGCCACCACAACCGCGAAGAGAACGAAGACAAGTACGTCATCGAGGATGTGGTACGGGCGGAAATTTGCCTCGACCTCGTCGACAAAATTAATGTACTATGTTATTTTTTCGCCTATGCAATTTTTATTTATTAAAAAAAAATATTTAGTATGAGAATTATTTATTAAAAAGATTAAATATTATTAATGTATTATTATTATTTATGTATTTATTGTTACTTTATTTAAAAAATAAAAAAAAATCGTTGTCTAAGGGGACTCCAAGCCCAATGGCGCCCCCCTTTATATATAAGGGTGACTCCAAATGGAATGGCGTCCCCCTTTAAATATAAGGGTGACTCCAAAGCAAACGGCGCCCCCCTTTTAAATATAAGGGTGACTCCAAAGCAAACGGCGCCCCCATTTAAACTCATGTTTTTTTTTTTTGAAACTTGGGTATTTTGGTATAATTGATGGAAACATGGGTATATTGGAATATTAGGCTTGAAAACATGGGTATATAGGTAAAAAATCCGAAACTTCAACTTAGAAGCATGAAATTGAAAATTCTGAAAGGAGGCTACTTTAAATTATTATGCAACTTTGATCACAGCAAAAAGGGGGTTCATGTGGTCTATTATAGTCTGATTTCATGCCGTGTTGAATATTAATTTTCATCCATGTGGGTCTATGAAATGACATTTTTTTTTTTCCTTTATATCATTTCTCATAATAGACATGTTTACTTTTTTTTTTTACAAGTTAAATTCAAATTATTTTTAAATATTATTCTCTTCACTTTTGAATATAAATCGTTTTGGAAAATATTTTGTATTAAATTATAAATTGTTTTACAATACAAATAAATTATTAATGTTATTTTGTTTAAATACATGCTTAAATATTATTTTATAACACCAATAAATTATTAATTTAATTATTTTAAAGATTCATAAATATTTATTATTTTCTTTTTTATTAATTCTTTAAATATATCTTTTAAATTCCAGAATAATTTTATAAAATTTTATAATTTCTCTTTTATATATGACAATGATTATGTTTTTTAGTACGCATAAAAATGCCAAAATGATTTAAGTATTAGCTAGAGCATTATGTGAAATATCATTTTTATTGGTTTGCTAAAATTTGTGATAAACAAAATCACAATTCATATTATTTTAATTTATTTTTAATATATTCAAATAAATCTTTGGCGGAACAGGTAAAATATTTTGACTCAAATGAGATACCAAAATTTTATATAAAATGTTTTCACCGTTAAATCACTATGATAATATCTCATATCAAAAAAATTTAATTCTAACAAATTAGGGAAAATTTGGCTAAAAAAGGGAGGAAAATTAAGTAAAGAATAATTTTTTTAAATAAATAAATAAGTTCTATGTTGGGGTAAATGAACTAAATAATTTGTGTAAAATTGTAAAATATTTAATAAACTATTTTATTATTAAATGCAATATTATTATCTTTATATTTGTCTCTTTATTAAATTTAAAAGTAATTTTTAATTATCTCATATTTACAAACAGAATTTCCGTTCGCATATATATATATATATATATATATATATATATATATATATATATATATATATATATGGAGGCTTGTTCATATATTTAAAAATAAAAACAACAATCAAACCTTATTTGGGTAAGTAGAGTCGTTTATAAGGATTTACTTTCTCCATAATTTTTATATTTAAGATTATTTCTCTATCCAAAACATGAATCTCGTGATTTTTTTAACTAATTTCTCTAATATTTTTTTTAGGTTTTCTTTTACCTCTAATTGTTTAATTTCTCTTCATCTTATTTATGTTTCTTACAAGAAATTTGCAGATTTTCTCTCTACATGTCCAAATCATCTAAGTCTACTTTTAAACATTTTTTCTACCATACGATATTACCTCAATACTCTTTCTAATATTTTCATTTCTAATCTTATCATGTATAGTCTTACCACATATTCAATGCAACATCCTCATATATGTTACACTTACATTATTCTTATGTTGATTCTTAACCGTCCAACATTATGTCTCGTACAATATCGCAGGTGTTACCTGTAATGCCCCAGTTTTGGTTAGTTTTATTTAATCGAGTCGTTTTGATTATTTTATTATTATATTATTTTATTTTTGGCTTTTATTTGAAAATATATTATTTTTCATTGTTGTTATGTTTTATCGCGTTTTGGGAGCGTTTGCGAGATATTTGAGTGTAGGGGTAATTGGGTCATTTTGCTTTATTTTCTTTAAGAGAGAAAAATAGAAAGAAAAGAGAGAAAAATAGAAAGGAAAGAAAAAGAGAAGAAGAAAAAGAGGAAGAAAGAAAAGAGAAAGAAAAGGAGAAAAAGAGAGAAAGACTTGGAAAATCTAGAAATCGATTCAACCGACTTTCAAAAACACGATTAATCGGGTAAGGGTGCGAAACTCGATTATCTTATGATTGTGTATGATTATGTATGTGTGTGTTGGAATGTTTATTGTGTTTTCATAGCTTTTCAATTCTAGGTCGGAACGATGGAAATCGATGTTTTCGCGGTTGAAATGTGATGTAAATGTTGTAGATTACTTGTTACCATGATTGGGGTGTGTTCTGATTTTTATGTTTTGACTTGGAAGAGATTTTGGTTGAAAAATATGAATTTGAACCTCAAAACAGCGCTGCAGAATTTCTGGGTTTTCCTTGGTTCGCCTAGCGAACCTGGGGCGAAGCAGTAGCGAATGATTTTTCGCGGGTTCGCCTAGCGAGCCAGTTAGCGAAGGTCAGCGAATGTTCGCTAACGTTGTTCGCCTAGCGAACTTTGTATCTTTTTGGTTCTGGTTGTTGCTGCCTTGGTTCGCCAAGGGGTTCGCCTAGCGAACTTTGTGTCTGTTTTCATCTAATAGTGGTTTCGCTGGACATTTGCCTAGCGAAGGTGGCAGCGAATGCTCGCTAGAAGGTTCGCCTAGCGAACATGGCAGTTTGTGCAATTTTGTTTTCTTCATAACTTTTGATCCGTAAGTCGGATTGAGGCGCGGTTGGGTGCGTTAGAAAGCTTTTGAGTTGTTCTTGCTTATTAAAATGGTTTTGAGATTGTTGGTCGATTTAATTATTTCGGGAATTTGGAATAGTGTCGTTTTGGCGACTTTTACCGTTTTAATTGTGCGTAATTGGTGTGTTGTCATGCAATGTGCTGGTGGTATATTTTGTACGACTTGTGTGCTGATTATATGAGGTGAATGCATGTGTTTAAATGTTGTGATGAGGGTTTGTGGCCTTATGGCAATTAAATGCATTGTTTTGGGCTTGAGTGTAAAGCATGATTATTGTTGGTTGAGATGGTTGCATGTATGTGTGCATTTGAATGTCATGAGTCATTGTATGCCAAGCATCATGATATGCATTCTTGTGATGTCGTGTGCCCTAGTGGGTGTGAGCGACGAATTGATTCCAGAGAGAATCCGATATAACATCGTGTGCCTTATACCAAGAGGACCTAAAGCGATGATTATAGACGATCGTGTGCCTTATACAAAGAGGACCTAAAGCGATCGGATCGTGTGCCTTATACAAAGAGGACCTAAAGCGATCCATAAACGTCGTGTGCCTTAAAATAATAAGAGGACCTAAAGCGACGGGGAACATCGTTTGCCCGACGGGGTGTTACATGAGTAATCCTAAGTAACAAGCGGTGGTTCCAATAGTTCCTGAGTGAACTAGTGTTGAGATTAACGAATAGATGGTACCACATTTGCATAGAGTCGTTGTGTCGGTCTCTTTGCATTTGCATAAATCATGAATGGATTGATTTTGTGTGGAATTGTAAATGCAATTGATGAGTAGATATATATATATATATATATATATATATATATATATATATATATATATATATATATATATATATATATATATAAATATATATGTTGTTGATAAAATGTATTTATTTAATTATATATGCCTTGGTGATGGATATTTGACGATATGCATTGTGTTGTTTTGCGTTTGAATTCTGGTATAAGTTGTGGTGAGAATATTACATGTGTACTTTCGTGTTATTATATAATTGTATGCAATTATATTATGATTGTGTTTCTCACCCTTCTGCTGTTTTAATGCTCTATGATGCATTGCAGATTAGATGTTGGAGGTCTTTTTGTGAAGCTTAGGTCTTCATTCTTTTGTCGGTCGGCTCTGATATGTAGCACCAGGTAGTCGGGGAGATCGTTGTGATTTATGTGTATATGTGTATATGCCTTATGGATTGTATATGTATGGATCGGTGTATGACAGACAAACTCTTTATGTGATGTATATATATGAGATTCAGTTACACATTTTCCGCTTTTATTCAGTATTTGAATTGTGGGTGTTAGGAACTAAGTTCCTTTGTTATGTGCTACCTGAATTGTTGCATATCTATATGAGTAGGTTTATTGTGTGTTTGTTTTAATTGATGTGACTCCTCAGTCCATGCCTTGAAGTTTTGAATATACTCTGATGAAATTTTGAATTTTGTTATCGCTTTATTTGTTGGGGGTATAGATTGGGGGTGTTACATTACCGTAGTCTGATAAATTATCACTCCTGTTTTAGTGATAATTTTATTTTATGTCACATAAAACCCCTAAATCGTACCTCCATTTTTGCCACCCAGTTTGAATTCGATGGTTTACATCACCTTCTATTTTTCTTTTGTTTTTTATTACATATCCAAGATATTTAAACTGTGTGACTGGAGGGATGGTATGACCACTTACTTTTACTTCTATGTTAGAAAATCTTCTCATTTTGTTGAACTTGAAATTTATATGTTTCTTATTACTTTTGCTTAAGCGAAAGCCATGTGTTTCTAAAGATCATTTTCAATTTTCAAACCTCTCATTTAAACATTTCTTCTACTGTCCAAGTATGACTATATCATATGTAAAAAACATGCATCTCAGTGCTATCTTTTGTACCTTGATGCAAATCTATCGTAATGAGAAAATTGTATGTCTTTCCATTATGTGTTTGCACATTAGTCGATACCCCTTCATACATATCTTGGATAACTAGAATATAAGAAATCCAAGCCTCTTTCTTCTTACGGGCTTTACACAAAATATATCTAGGCACTCTATCATGCATCTTCTCCAAGTCAATAAAAATTCATTTCAAGTTTTGTTGGTGGATCCGATACTGCTTTATCACATGTCTTAGTATATAGATCACTTCCATGATCGACAATGACTTGAGTCTCTTTTTTAGTCATCGTTAAATATTTATTGCTCATAACTTCATGATATGAATCATAAGGTTAAATCCCCTATAAGTTGCACAATTTTGTATATTCCTCTTTTCTTGTAAATTTGAACAAAAGTGATTCTTCTTCATTCATCATACATTTTTAACTATAGAGTGAAACCTAAGAGGGGGTGAGTTAGGTTTGTTGGATTTTTCTAATTAAGTTGCAAATATTCTTCCCTTTTAAATTTTCACAATTAAGCCATTAAACTTTGAATGTATAGTACAAAAAAATATATGCAATAATGTAAACAAAACAAGGATATGTCCTAGTTCCCCTTATAACAAGGGTACATCTAGTCCCTTCACACCTTGATGGATTTTTCACCATATTATATCTTTGTACATGTCTCACACAAAAACCTCTCTTACAATCTTCTAACATAACACCAAACACTATAGTGGGATTTGAATTACACAAATTTAAAGAATCTTTTATAACAATTATCTTATCACAACAAACTTCGTAATTAAGTTACAAAACACTTTTTGAATAATCTTAAGTAGTTGAATCTCGAATGAATTCCAAGATGAAGATTAATCTTCCCTTTCAATTTCAAATTTCAATAATACATAAACCTTAAGTGTCCATAATATGTTTATAAAGCTTTTTTATGATTTGAAAGTTATGCACAAAGTTTCAACATTTTGAAAATAAATTAACAATGATTTATTTGATTTGATATGAAAATTAGTGTTTTTTTGGAAAGAGGTTAAAAAATTGAATTTTCGATGCATACAACTTATATATCTCATAAACCATTGTTATGAAAATAAGTACAAGTTCAAAAATAAAACCATGAACCATTGTTGTGAAACGATGCCTTGGTTGGAAAACAACCATGAAGCATTGCAATGTGTTAAAAATATTTTTAAAAGTGAAAAAATGCATTGCTTTGGGTTGGTATTCAGATACCATGATGTGGTAATCGAATACCACATCATAAATGTTTATAAAAGAAAAAACTTGAAAACTGGTATTCAGATACCATATATTGGTATTCAAATACCAAGACATATGTTTTGCTTCTATTTGAGAAATAGTCTAATACCAATATATGGTATTCGAATACTATTATCAATTTTGGTAAAATAATGTATTTTAAAATAGATTGATTCAAAGATGATCATGTATGAAGACGTAAAAATGTTTTTAACGGATTGATTATGAGATTTTTGTGTATTTAAAATATTATATCATGAATTGTGGTGAACTTTAATGTTAATCTATTTTAGTGAGTATTATCCCAGAAATTTTAATAATTGATAGACATTTTGACATCCCACTTTTATTCTTTATCTTCTTTGATAATTGTTGTCGTCATAAAAATTAAGTTAGATAGATGATGAATATCTTCTTCCTAATATTTGCTTTTAGCTTAAAATTTCTTTAAAGATCTTGTAAGCCACTCAATATATCTATCTCCAAGAAATTTTCACACTTTAATAGCTACGTTGTTTAACCTAACTTTATTACTATTACACATCCTTTTCAACACTTATTTAACATCCTGTTTATTTATATATATATATATATATATATATATATATATATATATATATATATATATATATATATATATACACACTACAAAAAAAACAGGAATTTGCCAGGTGAATATCACCCCGCAAACCCAAAATTCACCCTGCAACGTCACATTTGCGGGGTGCTTGAAATACTTCGCAAAAACAGTAGTCGCAACTTTTTGCCAGGTGAAAATCACCCTGCAACCTTGCCAGGTACAAATCACCCCGCAACTTTGCCAGGTACAATTCACCCCGCAAGTACATTTGCACAATTACGCGTGTCAGAGCTGTTAAAAGCACGCAGAGCAGGCATGGGTCAGATTTGTTCAGAATTTTGCGGGGTGCAAATCACCCAGCAAATCTTTAATATTAATTATTTTCTCTCAGCAGAGCAGGCGTAGGGCTAGTAGGTTTATAGGGTTCAGAAAATTTGCGGGGTGCATACCACCTAGCAAATTTTGACCATTTAATTTTGCTGGGTAAAATTCACCTGACAAATGAGTTATATTTACCAAGTTTAAATCACCACGCAAATACTAACACATATAATAAAAAAATATATATTTATATTATTCTAAATATTAAATTAATATTTAGAATAATATAAATATAATAAATAATTTAAATTCAGAAATATTTAAAATTGATATATTATTTTAAATTCTAAATATTTAAATTCAAATTTAATTTAAAAAAGTTGATAATTAAATAAATTTATAATTAATCCTAAATATTTAAATTCAAATTTAATTTAAAAAAGTTGATAATTAAATAAATTTATAATTAATCCAAAATATTTAAATTTAAAATGACATTTACTCCGGATCCGAATCTTGGTTGTTTCCGGTTTCTTCATCATTCTCGTCTACCACTCCTTGGTTATCAACCGGTCCACCTCCGCCACCACCATAATGTTGTAGAAACATTTGTTGCCATTGTTGCATTTGTTGTTGCATTTGTTGTTGTATTTGTTGTTGTACTTGTTGTTGTACTTGTTGTTGAATTTGTTGTTGTGTAAGCATTATTTGCTCTTGTGAAAGTCTCAATGCTTCCTCCAACTCCATTTGTTTTTTTCTCAATGCTTCATTTTCACGTGCTGATTCACTCTGAGCTAGCTGTCTAATTGTTTCAGTTATTTCAGGAGTTAATGTCGGAGGACGTGAAGACCCTTCCCCGCATAAAATTCTCCTAAATAAAGACATCTTATCCCCTTTTTTGTAGTTGCCAGCTAAAGGCCCAGTAGCATAAATTTTTCCATTTCTATTCCTTCCCTTACATGCTTTCAACCACAAATATTGATCAACATCTGGAGCAAGTGGATGTCGCCCCCGTGGGCCACCTAATTCCGGATGTTTAGCTAAAAGTGCTGCCTTCAATCTTGCATACTCCGCCTACACATGCATAAAAAAATAAATTAAATAATATTTTAGGCAATTTTATTTAATTAAAAAAACTTAACATAACATTTAAATATTAATATTTTGGTCAATTATATCAAATAACTAATACACATAAATTTCTATTTTAAAAACATAAAAAATACTATAATTATGTTATTATAAATAACATTTCATTTCAAAATTAAAGTATGCCATACTATTTACAAAATAATCATGCTATTATAAAATCATGTCAGAATGCTATTTTAAAAATATATTATAACTATCATATAATAACAATATATTAAAAAATAATAAAAAAATGTAAATACGATATTAATTAATGCTACTATAATAATATATGTTTATGTGTTAATTATGCTTAGTATTGTATCAATGTTACTACAAAATATAAATTTATAACAATTATGTTTAGCATTCTATTTTTTAAGAATTAACTATTTTACTAAATATTCTGTTTTATAAAATTAACTATAATAATATTCTGTTTTATAATTAACTATATTATACTATTTAATAATATTCTGTTTTATAATAAATATTCTGTTTTTTTAGAATTAACTTTTTTTAAGAATTAACTATTTAAAATATATTCTGTTTTTAAAAATAATAATAATCTGTTTTTTAAACAAATGATAATATTCTGTTTTACTAAATAATAATAATAATATTCTGTTTTTTATAATAAAAAAATATTCTGTTTTATAAAAGAAAAAAATATTCTGTTTAATAAATAAAAAAATTTGTTTTCACAAATATTAATAACATCCTATTTATAAAAATAAAAATAATAATCTGTTATTTCTTTAAATAATATTCTGTTTTTTTTTTATTTTAATATTCTGTTTTTAATAAAATATTATTTTTCATAAATATAATATTAATTATAAACTAAAGCTAAATCTATTAAAAATAATATTATTCTGTTATATAAATAATATTATAAATATAGTATTAATAACATCTTATTTAAGAAACTAATATTTATTATACTATTTAATAATATTCTGTTTTATAATAAATATTTTGTTTTATTAATCAATGGTTCAGATTTATTAAAAAACAAAAATAGAATATTTTACATTTTCTCACACCTCCCCCAACCATTAGCATTTATATCTTCATCGAAACTCCAACAGATCTAATCCTAAAAAGAAGTGTGTTTTTCAAATTACAACACTTTTTCAAACCTTGAGCTGTCTTATTTATGACTTAATGGAACAAGTTTCCATGTGAATTTTTCGGTTGGTTACATTGAAGAATGAAATTTTTTGACAAAATACAAATATATATTCTTTTTGAGAAACTAAATCTGTCTTATTTATGATTTATAATATTAATAATAAATAAATCTAAATCTGTTTTATTAAATAATAATAATAATATTCTGTTTAAATAAATTATATTTTTCTGTTTATAAAAAAGTAACAGTATTCTACTTTAAAAAATATAATATTTAGTTTAAAAATTATATTATACATATTTATATTAATTTTGGTTTTAATAATAAACTAAATCCAAATATATTATTTATTTACTAAATCTAAATCTAAATCTTAAACTAAATCTAAATCTATTATTTATTTACAAAAATAATAATCTATATTTTAAATATTATTTATTTACTAATTTATAAAAAAACGAAAAAAAAAATATTTTTAACATTTTTATAAACAGATTATTTAGAAAAATATTTTTAACATACAAACTAAACAAATCTAAACAGTTTTTATAAATCTAAATCTATTATTTATTTACAAATACTCTAACATCACCTAACATACAAATACTCTAACATACAACAGAAATCAAATCTACAAAAAAATCATTAAAACTAAACTCTAATATCATACAACAACCAATAAAGTAGAAAAAAAAAGTTGATAAAAAATAAGTACCTATTGATGAAGAAGACCACAAACTCGTACAGGAGAGGAAGTGAAATGGGTAGGAAGAAGAATATAATTTTTTGGAAGAAGAATATGAAATGGGTAAGAAGAAGAGTGAAATGGGTAGGAGAAGAAGATGGAAAACGTGTGGAGTGAATGAATGTGAATGAATCAGCACAAATAATAAATATATGCCTACTCATTTGACCGTTGCGCCTTGGAAAACGTGTCTTTCACGTTGCTAAGTGATTTTCACCCCGCAACTTTGCTGGATGTAATTCACGCGGCAAAACATGCAGTTGCAGGGTGGTATTCACTTCGCAACTTTTCTTACATTGCTGAGTTAAATTCACCCCGCAACACTTACTGACACAACCTGCCCTCTCTGCTATGAATTGACATGTCTGAACGTTTTATTTTTTTGAAATTTTAAAAAAACTTTGCGGGGTGATTTACACTCGGCAAACTTTGTTTCAAAAATTCCGTTCCCTCCAAATTAGTTGCGAGGTGAATTTTTAAATAAATTTTATTTATATATATATATATTTTTAATAAATGAGTTGCGGGGTGTTTTGCACGCGGCAACGTATTTATTTTGCTAAGAGAGTTTCACCCAGCAAAACCACCCAGCAAATATGCATATTTCTTGTAGTGATATATATATATATATATATATATATATATATATGAGAGAGAGAGGATGTATCCTATGAGAATGTCATTTTTATGTGAGAACATGAGAATGAATCTGAATCATTAGATTTTAAAATAAATGACGGAGATTATGTGTTGTTATTATTTTCTTTCTCCTCCATCATTTATTTTAATAATGGAGAAGGGAGAAAAAAATAACCATACACAGTTTACACCAATTATTTTAAAATGTAATGGTGCAGATTCTTTCTCATGTTATCACATAAAAATGTCATTCTCATAGGATATATATATATATATATATATATATATATATATATCTTCCTTCTTGATTTATAAAGATTAATATAATTCTCCAAAAACTTTGAATCTTCCTTCAATCACCGCGTTCTTGGTCTCGATTTTAGTTTTATTATACTTTTTCTAAGTTTTAGCATTTTTAAACCTATACAAATCTTTAAAACAATCCTTTTTACTCTAGCTTTACTGTGAACACTTTAGTAGTGTTATTGGAAGAGATTGTTGGAGGGTGGCGAAGGCATACACTTTATTCCTTCCATATCAGTGCTTTGTTGGTTTGAGCACCTCTTTTTTTATTGGACGCCATTTCTTCGGATATGTTTCACGAATGCTTTGTGTTTCCCTCCATAGCACTTGATCGTGTGGGTACATATATTTGGTCAATCACGACACATGAAGTCATGGGAATTCACTGCATTATCTAAATTTGAAGGAATCAACTACCCATTCCCAATTGGGTTAATATATCATTGGAAGTCTTGGATCCATACTCATAACGACTATAAGTAACTTAATATCACGACAGGGAAGAAAAACACAAAGAAATACATGCATACAGCATATAGTTAATTGTAATTGAAAATAACTTAACATTGAGTTTTATAACCAGATTTAGCAAAAACATTGGAGCTTCATACAGCATAGTCACTAGACTCCATTGGAACACACTATGGAAGCAATTTTGTTTGTACTGGTACATAAACCTTCAATATTTCGAAAACCATCGACAACTCATACAAAAAGAATATCGGAACAATCAGCACCATTGTTGGCACCATAATATTTATGGAAGAATTGTGAACATTAACAAGCAGTTTTGATCCCCGAGCAATCCACTTAGACACCACCACATGTTTGATTTTTGACATTTTTTAGAAAGTTCCCTATGAAAAAGAATGGCCAATAACTGTAAAATACAACTAATGCCCTCACGATTGAATACCACTTTTTAAAACTCTAGTATAGTTGACAAAAACGAATGAGATGAAAGAGTTTGTTACCTGTAGGAAGTCATGACTTCAAGATCTCTTAAGAACCCATGTTGATGTAAATGGAGCGGGTTTTTTTTACTTCAATTGTATTAGAGGTACTACTTCACATGAATTCCGCACTTCACATATCTAGTTCATAACAATAATCTTCTTTTGAGTTTTTTCTACCTGTATCAAACATTTTTAAAATAATACTTTTTTTTTTTTTAAAATAGAGGTAAAATAATATCAATAAATTTTATATCCAGTTCTAGAAATTAAGACAAAAATTTATTACAACCAGCATCAGGACATTAATTTAGAACAATTATTCTAATGTGAAATCCCAGAATAAATCATAGTTCTAAAGACATGTGGTAGATTCATAGGATTATGGTGATGACAGAATTAACCATATTAAAATGGACATGGGATTATGGTGATGATAGGCTCATAGCACATATTAATATTTCTATATTTGAATATAATAACTGAAAAGATATAATATTCCTAATTATTATATCTACACAAATGTTTTAATATCCATCCTAGGTTTACTAGAATTCAGCTAACATATAAAACAATGGGGAATAACAGGGACCAAACTATAAATCACACCGTCATAAAAGCTTTAATACCATGCAATGAACCATCTGTTCCGATTACTAAAATAATTAGGAATAAACACGAGAATAAAAATGGTTTCATGCATAAGCAGAAACATATGTCATCCTTGAATTTTTATGCCCCTTAGTGCTATTTTGGGCCAATTGACCAGTCCTAATACAAACAAATAGAGTAATTCAAATGACATACGTTGCTAGAAAGCAATAACGGAGGTCGCTGGATGACAGAAATATCAATTGAACTGTATGGAATAAGAATTAAATCTGTATCCTTGTAAAATTAGTATTCAAGAGATTACAAATCAATCTAAACTTTTTCTCTTGCCCCAAAAACAGAGTTGTCCCGACTACTTATTACCACTAGGACCATCACCTGCAAGATATAACAAAAAGTAATCAGATGACTCCAACTCAATGAAAATAATTGAAGCATCAAGAATGAGTCACTTCAACTGACCTGTTGCAGTACCTTAAATGCTTGACATAACAAGTTCACATATTATAGTATCTTATATGCTTGCATTAAGATGAAAGTTAAACAAAGTTGACATATAGCAATACATTATATGCTTTACATATAAAGTTCATTTTAATAATGATCTTTTCCATCACAAGGTATTGTTTGTTTTTAATAATTATGACCAAACACAGGACTCAAAAATTGGGCCTAAATTCTAAAATAAAACATATGAAATAAATATAGAAATAAATCATTGCCATACTCACTTCTGCCACAAATGGCCAAAGTTTGCTCTAGCACCTGAGAAAACTGTTACGAACCTAAAGCCCACTAGAGCCAAAAGACAGCCCAAGTGGCTAGAAGACAACATTCAATATTAAATAGGGGTTCATTTAGTAATTTTAATCTAAGTAATTTTATTTCTTGTTGGGCCTGACCCATCTTTGTCCTTAACCCTAGTATTTAAAGTGTAACTTTGGCTGAACCAGATTGGGAATGAAAAAAATTATGTTCTTGCTGTTTTAAGTTTGTCTTTCAATTTTGCTTGGTTTTGTTTAGCTTATCACAGATCTATCATTGGTGCTTTCATCCTTACTCATGGCTCCCCCAAAACCCCCTAATCCTAAGGAAATTATTGATGAAGCTGTTCATGCTTCCCAACTGCTTGTGGAATCCGCGTTACAGCAGAACCAACTTGAGATTGATGAAAAACTTACCAAGGCTGCTGCAGATCTAGATCTAAAGATTGGTCAGCTTCATTCAATGCTGACCCACGAAAAAACTCTTGAAACGGAAAGATTTGAGACCATTAAAGCGCTGCTCACTACACAAAACGAACAATAGCAACAAGCTAACCGGACCTCCCCTTCACACACGGCGGGATCTTCAGGTATCTCTCATATTACAAGTTCATTACCTACCCCTACTACCGTAATGAGTCCCATTCGGACCCAAACTACAGTTCCACTAGTTTCCCCATTGTTCACACAATCACCTCCCATTCTAACACATTCAGCAAATTTTTCCCACTACCCCCCACCATACACTACCTCCTTACCATTTCGCACTACATCAGCTCACCACTACACCACAATTCCCAGATTTTACTCTCACCTAAATTCTGTGGACCCACTCTACCTCAATCCCCCAATCCTTAACCCTCCCTTTTCTACCACGTCCCAAATTTCCTCATCCCAAGCCACACAACAAACCCTATTTCCTCCTTTTCGTACGCCAAAGTTAGAACTGGCCTTATTTGATGGGACAAATCCGTTGGAATGCCTATTTCAAGCAGAACAGTTTTTTACCTTTTATCACTTACCTCCGGAAAATCGTTTGGCTATGATGTCGTTTTATATGAAAGGAGAAGCATTATGTTGGTTTACGTGGATGCATCAAAGTGACTTACTCACCGATTGGCCTTCTTTCACTCAGGCTCTGAAATTGCGATTTGGTCCATCCACTTACACAAATCATCAAGCCGAGTTGTTCAAGCTGAAACAAGATGGATTTGTTGTGGACTATCAAGCCAAATTCGAAAAATTAGGCACACAAGTCATGGGGCTGCCTCAAGACGCTATCCTAAACTGCTTCATTTCTGGCTTACGTCATGACATTCAAAACGAGATTGCACTCCACAAGCCAATATCCATTTCGCAAGCAATTGGGCTTGCAAAACTGATCGAATAAAAAATCCTTGATGCTAAGCCTAAATTTCAAAAACACTTTTCCCAACCCTATAACCGACCTTCAACTTCTCCCACTACTACGTTGCCCAGCAGCGTTACAAATTCTGGCCCGTCCCAAGCCCAACCAACCCAAAAGAGTATTTCCACCAATCCACCTAAAATTCCCATTCGTCGCCTCTCCAATACACAGCTCCAAGAACGCCGTGCTCAAGGCCTTTGTTTCAATTGCGATGACAAATTCATACCCGGTCACAAATGTGCCACTAGTCGTTTTCTACTGTTACTTGATGAGGATTCTCATAGTGAGGTTGATGAATCATTAGCAGCCCCTCAAAATGACACAATTCAAACTGAAGTCAACGACACCTATTTTCAACTCTCCCCCAAGCCTTGACGGGTCAATTTTCCCCACAAACACTCAAGTTCAAAGGTTTCATTTCCGGCCTTCCGGTGATGGTATTAGTAGACACCGGCAGTACTCATAATATAATGCAGCCAAGAATCGCACATCATTTGAACCTATCAATCTCACACATCCCTCAATTCTCCGTTATGGTAGGAAATGGTTCTCACCTTCAATGTGAAGGCATTTGCACGGATGTCCAACTTACCCTCCAAGACAAACCCTTTTCCATCCCCTTCTACTTACTCCCTATTGAAGGTGCTGATATCGTTTTAGGAATGGCATGGTTGCGAACCCTTGGTCCAATACAAGCTGACTTCTCAATTCCATCAATTACATTCCACCACACCAACACCCCAATTACACTTAAAGGTGACCCTAAAGCCTTACCCACCCTAACCACCTTCCACCAGCTGCGCCAATTGATCCATACTGACTCTATTGCTTCTTTTCACCTCATGACATTTCTACCAGCCGAATCCTCCAACCAACACTCACTTGTCCCAAACCTGCCACCATCCACACATCCTCAAGTTGCTAATCTTATCCGTAATTACCCAACCGTTTTTGACGGCAAATTTCACCTCCCTCCCACCAGACCTTATGACCACCGTATTCCCCTTACCCCAAACACTTCACCCGTTAACGTGAAACCTTACCGTTACCCCCACTCTCAAAAAGACGTTATGACCAACCTAATCCATGAAATGCTCAATGAAGGCATCATTGTCCCAAGTCAAAGCCCCTTTTCTTCCCCTGTTCTCCTAGTTAAAAAGAAGGACGGCAGTTGGCATTTTTGTGTGGATTATCGCGCCTTTAACGCAGTTACAGTCAAGGACCGTTTTCCTATACCTACAATTGATGAACTTCTAGACGAGTTGGGTAAAGCCAAAATCTTTACTAAGATAGATCTGCGATCTGGCTATCACCAAATCCGAGTTTCAGCGGAAGACACTCATAAAACAGCTTTTAGAACATTCGATGGTCATTATGAATTTCTCGTAATGCCTTTCGGCCTCACAAATGCACCCTCTACTTTTCAAGCAGCTATGAACGATTTGTTACGTCCTTACCTTCGACGGTTTGTTTTAGTTTTTTTTGATGATATACTGATTTACAGTTCGTCCCTAAGCGACCATTTGATTCATTTGGACATTGTTTTTAATCTGTTAAAGTCCAATTCTTTTATTGCCAAACTTTCAAAGTGTGTTTTTGCAGTGAATGAGGTGAATTATTTAGGTCATATCATTTCTGAAAAAGGAGTTTCACCAGATCCTGAGAAGGTCCAGGCAATGTTGGATTGGCCTGTCCCACGTTCGCTCACGGCATTAAGAGGGCTTCTCGGCCTCACCGGATTTTATAGACGCTTTGTGCGCCACTATGCCACTCTCGCCGCTCCTCTCACCGATCTTCTTCGTTCCACTATATTTTCTTGGAGTACAGAGGCAGCATGTGCCTTTACAAGATTACAACAAATTATGACCGACATGTCGGTCCTGGCTTTGCCAGATTTTACAAAAACATTTATTGTCGAAACAGATGCATCTGGTGTAGCTATAGGTGCTGTCCTCACTCAAGAAGGTCATCCAATCGCTTTCTTCAGCAAGAAAATGTGCCCCAGGATGCAGGCCGCTTCTGTGTATGTCCGAGAAATGTATGCTGTGACAGAAGCCGTAAAAAAATGGCGTCAGTATCTTATTGGTCAAAAGTTTCACATCCATACAGATCAGAAAAGTCTTAGGAATTTGTTGCTTCAGAAAATTCAAACACCCGAACAACAAAAATGGGCCTTCGAGTTACAAGGGTTTAATTTCGAGATATTTTACAAACCTGTACGCTCAAATGTTGTCGCTGATGCTCTGAGTCGAAAATTCTCCTCGGATAAATCTCTGTTGTTAGCTATCTCCTCTCCAATTCCTGACTTGCTCACCCATTTACGCCATTTTTATGCCACCGACCTGGAAGGGAAATCCCTTGTGCAAAACAAAGAATCAGAAGAGCACAAAGAATACAAATTCACTAATGGGTTGCTTTACTATCAAGACAGAATTTTCATACCAGATTGCTCTCAGTTACGCCTCTCTATCACCCGGGAATTCCACAATACACCCACATCAGGCCACTCTGGCACGAAAACAACCACTGCTCGCCTCAAAGCTTCATTTTCTTGGCCTAACCTACACAAAGAAGTCAAAGAGTACATTAAACATTATTCAATTTGTCAGGAAAACAAGTATTTGACTCAAAAGAAACAAGGTCTGTTACAGCCTCTGCCAATTCCTCAACAAGTTTGGGAAGATCTCACAATGGACTTCATAACTCACCTTCCGAATTCTTTTGGTCACACTACAATCTGGGTCATTTGTGACCGCTTAACAAAATACGTACACTTCCTTGCTCTTCCTTCTAAATTCACAGCCTCAGACTTAGCAACACGCTTTTCTGTCGAAGTGTGCCGCCTTCACGGTATTCCAAAGTCCATCATCTCTGACCGTGATCCTGTCTTCCTGAGTAGCTTTTGGAGAGAACTGTTCAAAACACAAGGCACAACACTTAAGTTTAGTACGACTTATCACCCGGAGACGGATGGGCAAACCGAAGTGGTTAACAGAAGTTTAGAAACATACCTTAGGTGTTTCACTGGAGACCAACCGAAGAAATGGTTTAAGTTTTTGCATCTGGCGGAATTATGGTATAACACCTCCTTTCATTCTGCTATAAAGATGACGCCTTTCACTGCTTTGTATGGTCGTCCACCACCGGCACTCCCAGACTACCTCCCTGGTTCTTCTTATATGATCACGCTTGACTCCTCCTTACAACAACGACAAACAGTTATTGACCAACTCAAGGCTAACTTAGCTAAGAGTAGACTTCACATGAAAACACAAGCAGATAAAAAAAGAAGAGATTTCACCTTTAAAGAGGGCGATCTGGTCCTCCTTAAACTCCAGCCGTACCGTCAGCAGACTGTGGCAAGACGTTCTTCCCAAAAGCTATCTAAGCGTTTTTTCGGTCCCTTCAAGGTGATTAAACGCGTTGGGGAAGTAGCTTACACCTTAGATCTTCCTTCATATTCGAAGATCCATCCTGTAGTGCATGTTTCTATGCTGAGACCCTACTTTGGTAAAGCGCCGGTGGCCACCTCCACCATACCTATGGATCTCTCTAACATCTTTCTCAAAGACAGTTTTTTGGCTCCAACAGACTACAACCAGAACATAACACAGGGAAAGCAAGATGAGGATGAAAAAAAGAAACAGAGGTCGTCGAGTTCAACAAAAGGTTCTTCAGAAAACAAGGTGGAAAAATCTAAGGGTTTGAAAGTTTTGGAGGAACCAGTTGAGAGAAAACAAAGTACAATGGAAAATGAAGACACACAAACTGAACCAGTAACTCAAGCTTCACCTCATAACACTTCAACTTTGTGTGTTCCACTTTCCAAGACCTCATCAATCCATGGAGACAACAACACGTGTCCTCATCAAACGGTCCGCATGCAGCCACCCCACCTCATTAATACAGCCCTCCAGCTACCACGTGGGGACCATGCATCCTTTCCCCCAACGATTCTTTCTTCTCAGCCTGGGAACCTGCAACACGTGGACACACAACCCAATACACTCCAGCCTGTCTCCCACCCACTTTTCCCTCATTCAAAATATGTTCCTATCCCATTCCTACGGGGCCCACCTCACACGCCCTCTCCTATTACTTCCCAACCTATTCCTTCTCCAAATACCCCACATCAGCACTTGGACCTTGAGGACAAGGTCCTATTTGGGTCGGAGAGTATTGTTACGAACCTAAAGCCCACTAGAGCCAAAAGACAGCCCAAGTGGCTAGAAGACAGCATTCAATATTAAATAGGGGTTCATTTAGTAATTTTAATCTAAGTAATTTTATTTCTTGTTGGGCCTGACCCATCTTTGTCCTTAACCCTAGTATTTAAAGTGTAACTTTGGCTGAACCAGATTGGGAATGAAAAAAATTATGTTCTTGCTGTTTTAAGTTTGTCTTTCAATTTTGCTTGGTTTTGTTTAGCTTATCACAGATCTATCAAACACGGACACGACAAAGAGTCAAGAACGGAATTACGCAACTATTAAGTGAATAATAAAATAATTCCAAGTGGCTAGAAATAAAGTAAGTATGTATCTGAATGTGGATTGTATTAGTGAGCTATATGTACAATGTTTGAACTTCGAAACTACTCTTCTCGGATAGACAAAATAGATTTTTCTTCTGTCGGTGGTTTATTCAATTATTCACTAATAAATTGATTTAGTATGGTCGTGATAAGATGAGGGCCATATCAAATCAACATGACCTTTTTATTTTTGAGGATGTTTATTCAATATGTCATGAAAAAATATGACAGAACCGATATACCTTTTGTTTTAGTTCCTCAATGCAAGATTCAAGAATAAAAAGCACACATAACACGACACACACCAAAAATTTACAAATGTAAACATGAATATTATGCTTTCATTTGAAATTAAATTGAACATAATGTAATTTTTCTTAAATTTCTAAATAGAGTTCAAATTTGTCTAACATAAAAAAGGGGAAAGGAAATTTGTTAAATATAATTCATAGTGTGTCGAAGTCGAATATCATTCATAGTGTCGAAGGTATTTCGACAGATTTAATGCTAGATATGATTTGATTTGGATTCAGATTTGTTTAGATTAGATTTGATATTTTTGAGCTTTTAGTTTTGGGCCTTTGCAAATCTATATTTATAAATAGATGCCTTGTATTGTAAACATAACATTGAGAACAGTATTCACAGTTGCAGTTGCAGTGAAAGTTCAATATAATTAGAAATCCCACAGTTCGTGGGTATTACTTTTCTCCTCCAAATATTTCTCTTTTCTCTCATTCTTGTTTCTTGCTGTTATTGTTCTTCTTCTTTCTTTGTTCTTCATTGCCATTACATATTGTTTGTGGGTTGGTGATCAATCTTGAGATCAAGATTGAAGTGGAATTCTCATAGGGTGTGGTGAATTTCCAACGTCTGGTATCTAGAGCTCCGGTTGCGATTCAAGGAGGAAAATCGTGATGGCTATGAATCATTCAAATGGACACTTTCCGGCGACCCTACCCATTCTCAAGAAAGATAATTATGAGAATTGGTGCAAGCAGATCAAGGTGGTTTTCAGTTATCAAGATCTGTGGGATCTTGTGAAGGAAGGAGTAACACCGCTTGGGGAAAACGCGACGAATCAAGAAAAGATTGCACTCAAAGATTTGAAGAAGAAAGATTATAAAGCGCTGTTTATAATCCATCAATGTGTTGATCCAGATAACTTTGAAAAATTTAGCGATGCAGAATCAGCAAAGGAAGCATGGGAGATTCTTGAAAAGTCATTTGGAGGTGCAGAAAAGGTGAAAGAGGTGAGGTTACAAACTCACAAGAGAACCTATGAGTTGGTTCAGATGGAAGACAACGAAAGTATTACAGATTTCTTCACCAGAGTTATAAAACTGGTGAATCAAATCAAAGTATGTGGAGAAACGCTGACGACGAAAGCAGTAGTCTCAAAGATTTTGAGATCGTTGGCTCATAAGTTCGACCACGTGGTAGTAGCCATAGAAGAGTCGAAAGACTTGTCAGTATTGACGAAGGAAGAGCTTCAAGGGACGCTTGAGTCTCATGAACAAAGGATGGCTGAGAGAGCTGTAGGAAAGTTGAAGAGTGATATGGCTTTACAGGCGCAGTCAGAAAAGGAAAGGAAAGGCAAAGGAAACGTGAATGGCAACAAAGATAGAGGAGGCAGTAATTCGACTCAGAAGAAACCTTGGAACCAAGGCAACTAAAGAGGTGGTGCTGCAGGTAGAGGAAGAGGTGGTGGTTGAAAGCCAGACAAAAGTCACATTCATTGTTTCAATTGTCAGAAGTATGGCCATTATGTTAGTAATTGTCCAGAAAAGAAGAAAAATCAAGAAACTGATGCAAATCTGGCGAAGCATGAAGAAGAAGAGACGTTGCTAATGGTCACAACGAAAGATGAAGAGAGATTCCAAGATCAGTGGTACTTGGACTCAGGATGCTCATCACACATGACTGGAAGGAAATATTGGTTTGTCAACATGAAGCCCTCGTCGAAGAACACAGTGAAGTTTGCAAATGACAACACTCTAGCAGCTGAAGGTGTTGGTGATGTTCTGATTATGAGAAAAGATGGCAAAAGGTCAATAATTTCCAATGTGTTGTACATACCAGGCATGAAGAGTAATTTGCTCAGTATAGGGCAGCTTGTCGAAAAGAACTACAAGGTATTTGTCGAAGACAAGATGATGAGAGTTCTCGACGCAGGTGGTAGGTTGATCTTGAAGGCACCAATGTCTCAGAATAGGACCTTCAAGATTAAACTAAATGTGATGGAGCACAAGTGTCTAGCAACAGCAGCCAGCAGAGATGAGTGGTTATGGCATTTTCGACTAGGCCATCTCAACTTCAATGACATCAGAGAACTGAAGAGAAGAAATATGGTTTCAGGATTACCAGAAATCGACATTCCAAATGAAGTCTGTGAAGAGTGTGTTCAGTCGAAACAACACAAGAATGGCTTCAGCAAGGATGCAGGAAGGAAGTCAAAGGCAATACTTGAAGTCATATACTCTGATGTATGTGGTCCAATCCAGGTGGATTCGTTTGGTGGCAATAGATATTTTGTCACGTTTATAGATGACTTCAGTCGAAAGTTATGGACCTACCTCATCAAGAAGAAAAGTGATGTGTTTGAGGTATTTGTCAGATTCAAATCCATGGTCGAAAGACAGAGTGGTTGAAGGTTGAAAAATCTGAGAACTGATGGTGGTGGAGAATATGTGTCGAAAGAGTTTGATGCATTGTGTAGAAAAGAAGGGATTGTGCATGAGGTGGTGCCACCCTACACTCCATAGCAGAATGGGATTGCAGAACGCAAGAACAGAACCATCATGAACATGGTAAGAAGTATGTTGAATGGAAAACATCTACCCAAAGAATTATGGGGAGAAGCAGTTTCGACAGCAACATATCTTTTGAACAGATGTCCGACGAAGAAGCTTAAAGGAGTCACACCAGAAGAATGTTGGTCTGGTGACAAGCCTAGTCTCAGTCACTTGAAAGTGTTTGGATCGATAGCACATAGACATGTGCTAGATCAGTTGAGAAGGAAGCTTGATGACAAGTCGAATCAGATGATCTTGATAGGATACCATTCGACTGGAGGTTACAAGTTGTTCGACCCAGTGAATAAGTAGGTAGTGATCAGCAGAGACGTGATCATAGATGAGCTTAAAGAATGGGATTGGAAAGAGAAAGCCAAGAAGGATTCAGTGAGAATCTCTTGTGAAGAACCAGCCACTGAAGTCGAAAGAGAAGTTTGACAGGAACCAGTTGCAGATGAAGCAGGTTCAAGCAGACCTCGACGAACAAGACACATGCCTGCAAGGTTGCAAGAATGTGTAATTACATCAGATGATGTGGTCGATGAAGAAGGTGAGCTGGTTCATTATGTTTTCTATGCAGATGTCGAACCAGTCAATGCAGCCGAGGCACTGAAAGATTCGAAGTGGGTGAAAGCAATGAATGAAGAGTTAGAATCCATCGAAGTCAACAACACATGGTCACTTGTCGAATTGCCTCAAGGCAAGAAGGCAATTGATGTGAAGTGTGTTTACAAGGTGAAGGTAAATCCTAGAGGAGAAGTAACCCGACACAAGGCGAGACTTGTGGCGAATGGATTTCTTCAGAAGGAAGGAATCGACTTCGATGAAGTGTTCGTACCTGTTGCTAGGATCGAAACAATCAGGTTGGTTGTTGGTCTAGCAAATATGAACAAGTGGCACACATGTCAGATGGACGTGAAGTGTGCATTCCTTAATGGTCCCCTAGATGAAGAAGTTTATGTCGCACAACCAGCTGGGTATGTGAAACAAGGCAAAGAAGGAAAAGTGTACAGGCTGCATAAAGCCCTGTACGGACTTAAGCAAGTTCCAAGAGCTTGGAATAAGAAAATCGACAGCTTCTTAAGGGAAAAGAAATTTGTGAAGTGTACGACAGAGCATGGAGTATATGTAAGAAGAAGCAATGTCGAATTGCTTATACTATGTCTCTATGTCGATGATTTGTTGATAGCAGGAAGTTGCAGAAAGGAGATCGAAGATTTCAAACATGACCTAAGTGAGGAGTTTGAAATGTCAGACTTGGGAGATCTCTCATATTTCCTTGGCATCGAATTCTACAAGACTAGTAGAGGTTTGATGATGCACCAAAAAAGATATACAGGTAAAATACTCAAGAGATTTAAGATGCAAGATTGCAACTCAACTTCGACTCCAGCTGAGAACAGACTGCAACTGTCGAAGGACCCAGACGAAGATGATGTCGACCCAACCCAATATAGAAGACTTATTGGGTCACTTAGATACCTTTGTCACACAAGGCCTGACTTAGCATACAGTGTTGGTATGGTAAGTAGATTTATGTAGAAGCCAAAGGTATCATACCTAACAGCGATGAAGAGGATACTGAGGTATCTGAAAGGGACTCTCGACTATGGCATTTTATTTCCTGTAGCTGACGAAGGGAAAGAATGCAAGTTAGTGGGATACACAGACTCTAGCTGGTGTAGTGAAGCAGAAGATAGAAAATCCACAGCTGGATATGTGTTTATGTTAGGTGGTGCACTAGTTGCTTGGAGTTCAAGAAAGGAGCCAGTAGTGGCATTGTCATCATCCGAAACAGAATATATAGCTGCTTCTCTTTGTACATGTCAAGCAACCTGGATGGTGAACTTGGTCGAAGAGATTACAGGGAAAAATCATGGAGCAATTACCATGAAGATCGACAGCATGTCAGCTATCAATTTGGAGAAGAATCTAATAGCACACGGTCGAAGCAAGCACATCAAAATGAGGTTCCATTATCTTCGAGAGCAGGTAGCAGAAGGGAAGATGAAGTTGGAACACTGCAGAACTGAGAATCAGATTGCAGATATCATGACGAAGGGAGTGCAGGTCGAAGCCTTCAGAAAGCTAAGGATTATGATTAATGTAGATAGTTTAGACACAATGAATTAGGTGGTGTGTTAAATATAATTCATAGTGTATCGAAGTCGAATATCATTCATAGTGTCGAAGGTATTTCGACAGATTTAATGCTAGATATGATTTGATTTGGATTCAGATTTGTTTAGATTAGATTTGATATTTTTGGACTTTTAGTTTTGGGCCTTTTCAAATCTATATCTATAAATAGATGCCTTGTATTGTTAACATAACATTGAGAACAATATTCACAGTTGCAGTTGCAGTGAAAGTTCAATATAATCAGAAATCCCACAGTTCGTGGGTATTACTTTTCTCCTCCAAATATTTCTCTTTTCTCTCATTCTCGTTTCTTGCTGTTATTGTTCTTCTTCTTTCTTTGTTCTTCATTGCCATTACATATTGTTTGTGGGTTGGTGATCAATCTTGAGATCAAGATTGAAGTGGAATTCTCATAGGGTGTGGTGAATTTCCAACAAAATTGATATTATCGTTAGATGCTATAAAGTTTGAGCAGTGTCTCATCTCCAAAATAATAATTCAATTGAAAAGTATTACTTGGCTTGATTTTTTTAGAAGATTTCTCGAACTTCAACCTATTCTATGCACTCGATTAGCCACTTAGTTGAACCCTTTCGCATAATTTGAAGAAAGTCGCCTTCCCGGGTCAGGAAACATCCTCCCCATTTATCAATCACATCAAATCCAAGAGAATCATGATAAGTGCCCTCGACTTTTCTTCTATACCAGAGATAATCCACGACAACATACTACAAGTGTTTAAAGCAAAGAAATCATGTCTATATTGAATAAAACTAGAACAAAAATATCCAATCTCACCACAAGCTATGGTTCCTTGGAGAGGGCATACCTCATATCCATGATGATAGAGATGCTGAGAAGCAATTTTAGTATTTTGTAAGAATTCTTGTTCAGAAATTGTCCAGCAAATGGAAACTTATGAATTCCAATCTCTCGGTGGGATGCAACCATGTTGAAGGTCACTCTCTGATGCATTTCTAGATCACAAAGAGAAATTTTGAGCTGTTGTATACTTCTAACTTTTTTAAAGAAAATTATAAGGCGAATAATAAAGGTTAATTCATTAACAATAGCATTTTAACCCTACCTCTTTCATAAGTCTCATTCAACGTCTCAACTTATATCATTGGGCTATGCATTTGGTGGCATATGTAAAGTAATAAAGTTTTTTGTAAAAATAATGTTATTGATTAATTTGTTAGCCTAACTTATAATTGAAATAGTTATTGTGCAAGTAAAAATAATGTCTTATGGATGTTACAAAGGCTACTTAAAAAATGCTAAACAAGTCTAATAACTTAAGCAACTGACAAAAGGAACTTAAATTAACTGCAGATAATTGATTACACTTATGCTATGTTTACAATGGTAAAGTGACATCATGAAAAGTAGACAACTCACAGGTTGGACAAATCTGCAGAAGTTGTAATTCTTTTATCCTGATGAGTAGTAGTGTCAAAAAGGGCAACATGAGCAGGGCCAATCAAAACCTCAGCAATGTCTTGTAATCCATTTTCTTTCCCAAAATATTTCCAAAAGATGATTCATATTTTTATGTTTTTGCTAGTACGTGAGTATACAAAACAATGTTACAGCAATTAAAACATAATAACAGTTCAATTTAGCTCAAAATTGGAAAGTTTATATAGAATTCATCTTTAAATTTGATTAAAAGAAGACACATTATTAGATCAAATCAAAACAGCAAAAGATACATCTTACTATATGTCGTACACTTTTAGGTATAATTTCTTAAATCCAGTTGCACATAATAATGTTATCTATAATAGTATGTACTCCAATCCTTACTAAGATGATTTTTAACATCTTGCGGTGCATGCTTAATAACAACTCTCCTAGTGTTCAATTTGTTCTTAGTATATACAACAAAGGACATATTTTGCAATCTTTCATCCATGAAGTTCTAATAGGTAGGCTCTAAATCACTTTTCTGAGGAACATGTCTTTGGATAGAACAAACAATAACACTATTTTAATAGACTTGATTATGGCATATAGGGATGATAAAAATATCCGTACCCGCGGATATCTGTGGATAAAATCCGTCACGGATATGAGACAGATAACTTAATGGATATCCACGGATAAAATAAATGGATATTTAAATATCCGTTCGTTAATAGATATGGATATGGGTTTAATGATATCCGTACCCGCGGATATCCATATCCGTTAACAAATTATAACAATCATTTAAATATCATTAGTTTATTATACATTACCTTTTCTTCTTCTAAAATAAATAGTATTATTATATTTATTTCTTTTTTTAAATTTTCTTTGAAGAAAACCTTTCACATTTCATTCAAATTCTATTAGCCATTTCATATTTAAACTCTTCAATACTTCATACCCCACTTCAATAATTTCACAGTCCAACCACCTAGTGTTGTCATTCCTCTATCGAACCAGTGTCTCCCTGCCTACTCCTCTGTGTTTGCTTTTCCATCATAACTCACAATCATAATATCTTTTATTTGTTTCGTTAAAATGAAATGTATGGATATTATGTATGGATCTAATTATATTTTGGTGAATAAGAAGAAAATTAATGTGATGAAATTTTATTGTTAAATTAAGAGCGAATTGTATGAATGGTATATGATAATAATTATTTGTGTCTTTAAAAGAAGTTAAAAGTATATTTTAAAAAAAATAATTTTTATAAAAAAAATATTATCCATGGATATCTGTAAATATCCACGGATATCATAAAACCCGCGGATTATCCGCTTAACGGATATCCACATAGATATGGGGCGGATATGAATATCATATTTATCCAACGGGGCGGATACAGATATCATAGTATCCGTCCCCATGGATATCCATTTACATCCCTAATGGCATATGCTTAATAACAATAACAAAACCTAAATCATCCAAATAAACAAATATGGACATAAACATTAAACACTCATTAAGAAACCACAAAACATAGAAAATGGGGATACAAATTGTGAGAAACTTTTGATGAAGGTACATATATACCTGCTTTTTTGGCCAACGAGAGGACAAATAGCCTTAGGGTTTTCGAAAATAAATTATGGCATGCATGGGACAATGTTGCGGCAAATGGAAAACCTTACATCTCTGCACAAAAATAGGCAGGACGGAGCCAGAGATTTTGAATTGTGGGGGCATTATATTAATATATGAATTTATTTCTATTTATTTTTAAAGCAAAAATATATATTATATTTATTTTTAATGAAATTTATCTCTAAAAAATATTTAATAATTTTCTCAATTTTATATTTCTGTAATTTTTTAAATTTTACCATCAACAAAAATATTTATCTATTATCTCTATATATATGTAAATAATAATAATATGATTAGTTGTATGCATTTTTTTATGAGATCATAACATTAAAATAAAATCCTATATATTAATTTATTTTTAAAGGTTTAGGGAAATATTATTTTAAAATTAAACAAAAAATCAATTCGACTATATTTTAGTCTGACATATTTTGATTTAAATATTGCCTTTTAAAATAAATAAATAAAACTCACATTCATTTCATATAATACCATAAACAAATATTCATAAACTTTATGATTTTCACCTAATTTTTAATAATATCTTCATAACAATAATATTATTTCATATAATTTAAAATATATGATTTTAACTAAATGTATTGTTTTGATTGATTATATATAAATGTATAATAGTATTACAATTTGTTTTTCTTTTTGAAAAATATAGTGGGGGCACATGCCCCCATAGCAATACATGTGCCTCCGTCCCTGAAAATAGGCGAGGGATCCAAGGAAAAAACACACATAGGTGTTATACCACCCCCGCTGAATCACTTTTCTCAACATAAAGCAATAAACTTTTATTTAAAAATAACACAAATCATAATCTATATCAACAGAACATTAAAAGCCAATATACAAATCAAGATTAGAATTTTCACACATTGTTTCAGATAATAAAAAGTATCATAAGAATCATACGAACCATAAGAAATGGGAAGAGGAATGAAATTCAAAAAAAATAAAGAAACAAAACGAGAATGAAGAAGCTGATTGAAATCAAACCTAATTAAAATTGAGACCTAATAGGATATGATTTAATGGGTGTACAACACTAACCAATATGAACATGTATCAAGCTAGAGGAGATATACCAAGGCAAAGAAGATGTTACTCTTAAATTTTTTTCAAAAGTTAGAAATACCGGAAGCTATATTGAAGCATTTATCTCTAACAATATCTAAGAGTTAAAAATTGGAAATGTAATCCAACAAGAAGGAAATTATAGAGAAATTGAATGAGTTAATTCAATTACTTATAGATGACGATACAAGCTTAGAAAATGAAGAATCATTAACTTCATCAAACACTTATCATAAAAATCCGATGGTCTCCTTCGAAAATACATACTCAGTAGTTCAACAATATTTGGAAGTCTTGAATGAAGGAACCTCATGTGTAAGAAACTGTGAAGAAGGAGTATCTTCAGCTGGAATCTTTGAAAGAAGAAGAAAAAAAGGAGAAACATCAACCTTAGAAATAACGATAAAATAATATTCTTTCAACGAAAGAGAAGAAGTCTGCTTAAAGGCATCCTATGAGAAAGATGATGTTGAGGTAATTAAACATTTTTATAAGAAATTGTTAAAAATTATTTTAAGTTTGTTAAAGAAAATGATAAACTTATAAAAGTCTACTCAAACCTTTAGAAATATTTAGAGTTTCTTGAAGAGAGTAATAAGTAATTTAAGTTAAAATAACGAAAATTAGAAACTCAAATAAATCTTGTGAGACTAGTGTCTCATTAAAAAAGGAAGTAGTTGATTTACATGAAATCATAGGTAAGTTTATCCAAGGGAAAGAAAAGTTTGACTTGATCTTATCAAGTCAAAAAGCTTCCATGAATAAGAATGGATTAGGATTCCAAAAGGATAGAAAACCTAATAAAGTTGTGGATCATAAGAAAAATATGCATCTGATTTATAAATGCACACATTGAAAAAGAATTGGCCATTTGGAGCCCTTCTCTTTTGACAAATTGAAAAGGTCTCGTAATAACCTTAGACCTTCCATAAAATCTAACCCACCGAGACTCAAGAAAATTTGGGTACAAAAGATGAAGCCGTAGTGTGTTTTTAAGGTATGCTTGAGAAGTATACTCTCAAGAGGAGTAGAGTATAATTTCTACTTAATTGATGCATCAGAGTGAAGATACATTGTAAAAATATTAGTGTTTTCTCGTAAAGTATATGGCTAATCAAACACACAAATAAGTTTTTGTGTTGATCAAAGAAGGAATCAGAGGTTTGGATGTGGTCTTGTTGCATGCAAGAGGTGAGATGAAGTTTTGTGTGGGTTGTTTCACTTCTCTAGTTTTCACGTGTTCCACCCTTTTTCCTTTCCCAATTATGATTTGGCAAGGAAAGTATGAGAGGAAAAACAACTTACCCAAGTCCTAACACTATTAAAGGGGTGAAATGATCATAACGTCCTTCCCTACCTAATTGACCCAATTTCCAAAGAAATGTCAATTTGTAGAAACTACTACCACTAATCTCCCAATTGATCATACTAATAGTTCATTGGCGCATGTATTAGTCAATAATTGTATCAGGGTGCTACATTTGGTGTTTTTATTTGTCACAAACTTCAAGCTTCGAGGACTGAACTAATATTTTGGTTAATAACTTTAGATCCAAAAATTTTATTTTATTATACGCGTTATAATATTTTAACTTTTTACCATATAAATATTGGTTTTTTTTATTATCATTTTATTTTATTTAATGAGGGAGTTTTATCCTAATATTTTAGACTTTCTAGTTTCGAGAAGGAAACTATATTAAGGGGGTAAGAATTTAACACGCCGATATTTTTATATGCAATACATTTTATAGTAAATTTTATTATTTAGTTAATAATGTATTTTATATGTGTATAATTATATTTTAATTATTTGTTTCTATCGCCCTGATTTTGTTACTGGTTTCTATCTCCCTAATTTAATTAATTTTTAGAAATAATTATTTTTATAAATTAATAATATTAAAATTAATTGTATTTATTTTTATATCCCCTAAGTTTTGTTGACTTTATAAATTTATTTATCATATTTAATAATTAAAATTACGTGTCAATATTATATTTTTTATTTTATTATTTTAATACGTATAAATATGATGGTATTTTAATAAATAATTTTTTTTTTTGTAAACTGAGAGGAGGAATCCACTGAACCTACAAAATGGTTGAATCGGGAGGAACTAACCGGGGCTTCATAGTACAATAGTGAGAATACTGTTAAACCTGATAAAAAATAACATCAACAATATTATAAGGCAAATTATAAAATTTGCATTGTGCAGCTTGTGATTCCTCCAATTCCTTATAGAATGACAAGCAACACCCCATAACACCTTCCAATACTTGAACCTAGGATTCAAGTTATAGAGCAGCTTGATTTGGAGCCAAGTTCCAAACTCAGCTTGAAAGAAAGAATGCTTGTTATTATTACTAACAAGTTAAGACCAGATCTGCGGAGCCAAATTAAAATCATGTAATGCAAGCATAGAAAAATCCTCTTGAATTCTACAGTCATCACAATAAACATCCCTTAATAAAAGATGCCTAAGAACCTGATTCGTAGGAAGACAATTATGAAACAACTTCCAAACCAAATATGCAGCTTAGCTCTTATCTTCCCGAGAACTTTCCAATCAAAGCTCACATTTGTAACATTATTTCTAGCAGCATTCGAGATGATAACACACGAACGCTATAGAGAAAGCCCCATCAGCCATACCACTCAAAATTCTCACATCATTAACCTTAGAGTTATGACTTGGAGGAGGAATGGCTCTAATTTTAACTGAAGTACCTTGATCAAAAAAACTAGACAGAAGCTTCTAGTTCCAGTCTCCAATATTGTCCACCATCATACACACTTTAATATTATGCTCAATTCTACAATTCTGGCTGCACGAATTTGAACTCAAATGCAGATCTGGGTCGATCCACGTGTCATCCCAAAACCTGGTAGTCTTACCATTCCTAGACTCCCAATACGTCATACTCCTAATATGAGGCAACACCTTTTTAAGATTCTTCCAAAGACTCGAATCCGTAGTCTTGGAACACCCTGATTCCATCTGAGGCCAGTTAGTTATATACTTACTTCTCATAATAGCACGACAAGCTTAATTCAAATATTCAATTGCCAGCTGAGCTTAGTAAGGCAAGCTTGATTCATAATCTCAAGCTTTCTTATGCCTAACCCTCCTTGAGCCTTCTTCATATCTATTTTACTCCAACGAATCATATGCAAATGATGCTTATCAGAAATATCTCCACATATAAAATCCCTATGCAACTTTTGAATCTCTTTTATACAAGTCTTAGGAATAGCAGTTGTCATCATGTTATAAGTAGGAAGGGCTTCAATCATCTTTCTGGCGAGAGTGACACGCTCAGTAAAGGACACTTGATTCCTTTCCCAATTTGATATCCTATTTTGAACTTTCTCAATCAAGTACCCATAGTATTTGATTCTAGTACTTCGACCAATTAGAATCACTCCTAAGTATGTTCCCAACACCTCTATTCCCTTAAAACCAGCCATGTTAAGAATAAGCCTCCTAGCCGCTTTACTTGTGTTCCTAGAGAAAGTGATATTGGATTTCTCCATACTCACCCTCTGCCCAGACATCTGATAGAAAAACTGAAGAATATTCAGCAAAATATCAATCTACTTCTTCATTGTGGCTCCAAATAAGATTAAATCATTAGCAAACATGAGATGCGTAACACTAGGCCCCCCTTTGCCAATCATCATGCAATACAACTTCTTCTTCTCAACCGAATCCAAAATCATATGAGAAAGCTTGTCAATTCTTAAAACAAAAAGATATGGAGACACAAGATCTCCTTGCCTAAAACCTTTCCTGGCATTAAAATACTCTCCTTTCACACCTTTCCACTAAACCTTCATCTTGTTAGTTGAAAAAGATTTCAATACATGACCTTTTAACACCTCCGGAATACCAGTTTCCCCAAGAATTCTCTCCATAAAATACCAGCTAAGGTTATCATACGCTTTAGCAAGAGCAAGCTTTAAAGCAAAGTAACCTTTTTGACCTTTAACACGACTCATACTATGAAACATTTCTTGAGCCACCACAATTGTAACGCCCCGTATAATATTTATCTAGAATAATACCATACAAGTGTTTTATTTGGTACTGACACAATCATAAGTGCCTAATGACGCAATTCACATACTTGACCATTCTAAAAACATAATACAAACTATGGTACAAGATAAGGAACTCGCCAAAATAATAACATCTAAGATCAATATACAATATTCTTCATTGTACAAGAAAATAATACACAGCGGAATAAGTTCAACTAAGCTTCTCTTGAAACATCCAAGCATAGCTCACTTGTAAATCATACCTGCAAATACCTCCTGAAAATAATCAACAATAGTGGGGTGAGATACATCAAATCTCAGTGAGTTTCCTATCTTATGGATTCTCTCGGTGTTACAAGGTTCTATGTTAGCCTAGCTCAGGTCAAGGGGAAGGGATCTAGCCCTTGAGTTCAAACATTTCTGATTAGAAAAACGATCGTACAATTCAAAAAACGACAAACTAGTTAAGGATCTTCTCCCCAGCCATCCCGCACAAGGGGCTCTTCAAAGCGGGTCACGGATCCTTAACGTAGATAACTTCTCCCCGGCCATCCCGCACCAGGGGATCTCGACACAGGTCACAGTTATCTACAAATGGTACTTCTCCCCGGCCATCCTACACCAAAGGATCTCGACACGGGTCACGGTACCAACCACTAAGTAACTTCTCCCCGACCATCCCACACCATAGGATCTCGACATGGGTCACGGTTACTTAACATAGATAACTTCTCCCCGGCCATCCCACACCAAAGGATCTCGACACGGGTCACGGTTATCTACAAATGGTTACTTACTTAATAAATACTTCTCCCCGGCCATCCCACACTAAAGGATCTCGACGCGGGTCACGGTATTTATTAAGGGATAACAACAAGCCGGAGGACTCCTCCACCAACAACTACTTAACAAAGACACTCTTCTAGTATCGATGTCTAAGCATTGTCATTCAAACTTTTACCGAGACCTAGTTACATCTCTAGGATCATAACATTTTTTTAGGGTAAAGTTTCCTCACTCTTCCTAATTCATTTTAAGCATGGTATTTTCTCAATTATGTTCAACAACAATATTAGAAAAGCACATTACAACATCAATCATAAAACACACAAGATAACATAACATATGAAACATAAATCACATAGTAGTTCACACACATTTTAAGGCACACTACCACTATTATCCCCTACCAAGCATCCTTGGTTAAATCATGGTTTCACATACCATTTAATAGCACACTGGATTCTCTTTCCAAGGCTTCAAGTCCCATATCAATCGGGCTTTCGATTCAAGAATTTCCGGTGGAAACATAAACCACACTTTCACATTCATCACAATATTTAACTCTACCATATCAATCCATGACAAATAACCATATTTCTACCTCATTATCATAAAGGGCATTGAAATAGCTTTCCAACGCTGCAGACCGTGCGTCAATCCGAGTTACGGATCAAAAGTTATGAAGGAAACAAAATCTGACATGTTGGAAAAATTCTGTAACGCTCGGGTCAGCAGGAGTCGACCATGCGTCAACGCAAATATGTTTTAGGTCGACTCAAAGTCCGTGAGGTCGACGCATACTGCACAGATTTTGCTAAAAACTCAGTTTTCAACCGTTAAATGCCTTCCGGACCTCCGATTTCGATTCCGTAAAAAGCTCCGGTCTCAGAATTCAACACACTATGATATCATCCCAATTAAAAGTCCATCTAACATAATTATAAAATTAATACCAATTTTATCAAATATGAAAAGTTAGGTTTTTCAACCAAACCAATTCAATTCAAACTCAATCCAACATACCCAATCATAACAATAAGTATTCTCAATTATGTTACGCAGTTTATTTCACGTTTTATCCGTTAGAAACATTGATTCCATGTTATTATTCAAAATCCAACATTTCTAACCTAAACTCTATCATCTCCAATATTTCTAAACTTAAGTTCTAACTAGAACCCGCCTTAGAGATAGAAGAGGAGGTTGAAGACAATGATGAATAGTGATGATGATGATCCAACTTTCTCTTCTTCTTCCTTGAGTTTCTTCTCTTCTTTTCTTTCTTTCTCTCTTTCCACGTTTCTATTTCTTTCTTCTTTACTAACCTTTTCCTTTTCCTTTCTTAACACACACACACACACACACAGATATATATATATATATATATATATATATATATATATATATAATGCTTATTATATAATATAAATCCAACAGGGTAAAATATCTCCAATTGATATTTTGTCATCTCACACCTATTGATCAATTATTAGAGTTATCTTAAAAATCCTCTCTTAACTAATAATTATTGATCTATCTCTTTAATAAAATAATTTGATCTCTTCAGAGTTCATCAGTTGCTCTAATGATCCCAATTGATAATACTTAAAGTACTTAGAGAATTCCATTAATCCAATTATCCAAAGATAGAGCACATAGATACTCATCTGATCTCATCTGATATCCAATTGAGCACTTAAATAATATGGGGTATTACACTCTCCCCCCCTTAAATTGAAATTCGCCCCCGAATTTCCTCTACTCAATAATAACCACAACTTGTATCGCTGTCGTAGATCCATACTTAACTTTACTTCTGTTAACAATTCTGACGTAATCCAATTCCAACTCGACTTCATAGACCAAAAAAAAATCTTATTTTCACAAATTAACAAACTTCACGTCCTTAATCATACTCTTGTTCCAATATCGAGTTAAATTCTAACTTTGCCTTTTCCGTAATTCATCTGTTGTTTCGTACTAAAACACTTGGTCGCATTCTACCTTCGGAAGAAATATACCATTCTAAGCTCTTATACTTAGTCACAGCATAAAACCATAATACCTTGTCTTGGTTTAAGGTAACAAACACTCATCAAATCTTTGCGAGGTAGTTCAGTGATTTCCTTCCTTTATGCAATTACCGACAACTATCATTTCATAAATCCTTTGACATTCGAACCACTTCATAACTAGTCAAACGACTTCTGTACCAGTTCTATTTGCTCTGATATTAAACATTGTACCCATTACATCCGATAATTTATCTCTATCGTATCACCACAAAAGGTAACACAATTAGAACAAGATCTTCTTACTTCCATACTTATAAGCAACAATCTTTTAATCCTGATTAGTCTGACTGAACTCTTTCATCTGACACCTTCCACAGCGTAACCCAAAATCTAACAGTGGAACACCACAGATTCTCAAGAACTACTAAGTATCTATAGTCAGCAGAGAAATACACTTATCCATTGGGGTCCTTACTAACCAACGATACAAAAAGCTTACTGACGCCCTATGGTAGAGTAATTTCTTGGCCAACACACAATATTATAACATCGGTCCAAAACTTTCTAGACGGTAGAGGTACATGAGTTATACTGGTGCAACCATAACATATACAACTCCAATTCATTCTAAACTCGAAATAATATATCCAAAATAGCTTAACAACTTCCAGTTCTAGTTACCACATTCCATATCAATTCTTCTTACGGGTTTTTCCGACTTACTCAAGATTCCTTGTTGACACGAGTTCTCAACCAATATTACATAACACCATTATGATAATTCAATCATATGCGAGTCACCACTTATCAAAACTTAAACCATTTAAGGCACAACTGTGAGTTTCCATACTACTCACCAATTCACATACAACACTCCACATACACCCACACTTTCGAAGGCCATGCCATGTTTCTCAATTGAGTCCACTTTTCTTAATCATTCTGTTCCATAAACGATCCAAATTATATGCTTAACTTCGGAACATCTAATTCTTACTCGTACTTGGAAAGATAACTTTCAAATTTCCTTCTCTGGGTAAAACACAACTGCACACAACTGGTACCACTCTCACGGTCTAAATCTAATACCATGAACTCGCGGAAGATAATAATTACTAACTCTGACCAACCGCTCATACCTTAATAACACCAATTACGCACCAAACTATTCCTTGCGAGATCAATACTTCGTGAGTATTCTCTAACTTCGTCCTTAAGACTCTCAACGGTAAAGTTAACAATACACTTAAGACTTTCCCACACTTAACATAGTTCACAAGGTTACTTTCCCAAAAGTCAAACTCTCTTGTCGTCTAAACAAATGACCAATTACGCAACACCTTTCAGAAGTTTCGATTCCAAAACACAAATCCCCTTTCATTTACTTAAAATCCCGTTTTCCATTCACACAATACTCTCCACTCGGAGCACATACAACAACAAAATGTAGATGATGGTTCTTAAGGGATTTCACAATTTACACACACGTTAATCGATAAACCATCTGAGCTAATCGGTTAACTCCTCAAAATTCAGTGCAAAGCACAATCCTTGCACGTGTTAATCGGTTAACACTGCTGCAGAAACTGAAAACCAATTTCTTATAATCCAAAAGTCATCACAACTCAAAACCATCAATCTGATTCATACTGACTCTCGATATCATCCTCAACTCGCGGCTTCTTCACTTTTATAACATTCACTAACCATGATCAACTCAAGGTAAAACCGACAAGGTCAAAACATTCTGACGACACTCTCCAACCAAGTGACAAGGCAAAATTCCAAATTCTGACGCGGTCACACTACAAAACTTCAGCGGGATAGTTTGTTTTCTACTCATACTACCACGCTAGATGAAAGCCAATGATGACGACATATAGGGTTTTAACCACAACTCACACTTGATTCGTCCATAAGCAAAACCCAACACACCATCATCACACGGTACTACGAAAATTATGGACATATCATAACATGCATACCACCTTGCCCTATCCCTTGAATTCCTTGGTGAGAACTAAAACAACCACGTTCTTAGTCCAACAAAAGGTAGATTCCGAGTAATCAGATTATTCACAAATACAGAAGTTCTCTATACTTGAAAGTGAATCGGGGCAATGCATCCTCTTGAAGAACCTTTCCATCACTTCGCACATATTAACCGGGATTCTTTGCCCTTCACTATCCATTACACATCACACTTACACCAAATTACTTAATGGAAGATTTGCAACCAACAATTATCATAAACTATTTACAAAACCCTATCGATATAAACCATTCCATGACTTACACTTAGTCCGTAACAATCTTGATTTGCTTCTCGTTGTTTACCGCAATCTTACCTCTTAGGTCCAAATATAAAACCACCATACTAAAATTTCCTTGAGTCCAAGATACTTACTCTGATTCTTAATACAAGCTCATTCGGTCCGTATCACTATACTTGCTGTTACCAAATAAAGTTAAAACTTCATCCGACACAATACCTTATACGGTTCCTCGGGTAATTTAACAAATTCCAATTTCCAAATTGGTCTCTCATCGAATACAGAAAATCCCAGTGTAATTATCTCGAACTTAATCTCTCTACATAACTGAATATACGCAATTCATCACCCACTCTTCGTCCGGCACATACTTATTTCACTTGAAGCATGTAAACACATCCTTGTGTTCCTTCTCACACTTCTCTACTACTTTAGGTTCTCATAAAAGCCGAACGTCCTTAACTTTTAAATCTTTAACCAATTGGAAGATATTGTTCCAAACACACTCCTTAAGGTACTCTCATCCTTTCAAGATACCATAATGAACTTAGAAACTGAAGCACCAAAACTTATCTCACTTCCGGACCTTACCTCACACGTTCCACAAAACAACCTTTCTTTTTCACGGAATGAGATTTCTTGAAATCCTTATCCATACTAGTGGTCAATCCAGCTCCACTAGCGATTTTACATATTCCTTGATACCTTGACCAATCGTCCGATAGAGATCCTTATCTTTCAGACTCTACTCATCCAAAGGATTTGCTTGAACAACACATCACTTTTTCATTCCCTGTTACCCAAAACACAACTTCTACTAAGACCTCAACTGAGCTGACCAAAACTCCTCACTACTAACTCTTGGCTTGAGCCTACTCTCACAACACAAGTTCCGACAACACTTCGGAGTCCTCGTGGTCGCTCAATCATGATTCTACCTATCACATACATAGTATTAGGTTGATCAGGCCCAACACTACATAGTATGATATTAAGTTTCATGATGGCAAGACACACTTAAGAGGCAGGAAAAGATTTACTTATGATATTTCAAGGCTAGGTCGAGGACACAACCTGCTCTGATACCAACTGTAACGCCCCGTATAATATTTATCTAGAATAATACCATACAAGTGTTTTATTTGGTACTGACACAATCATAAGTGCCTAATGGCGTAATTCACATACTTGATCATTCTAAAAACATAATACAAACTATGGTACAAGATATGGAACTAGCTAAAATAATAAAATCTAAGATCAATATACAATATTCCTCATTGTACAAGAAAATAATACACAGCGAAATAAGCTCAACTAAGCTTCTCTTGAAACATCCAAAATACCTCCTGAAAATAATCAACAATAGTGGGGTGAGATACATCAAATCTCAGTGAGTTCCCTATCTTATGGATTCTCTCGGCTTTACAGGGTTCTATCTTAGCCTAGCTCAGGTCAAGGGGAAGGGAACTAGACCTTGAGTTCAAACATTTCTGATTAGAAAAACGATCGTACAATTCACAAAACGACAAACTAGTTAAGGATCTTCTCCCCGGCCATCCCGCACAAGGGGCTCTTCAACACGGGTCACGGATCCTTAACGTAGATAACTTCTCCCCGGCCATCCCGCACCCGGGGATCTTGACACGGGTCACGGTTATCTACAAATGGTACTTCTCCCCGGCCATCCTACACCAAAGGATCTCGACACGGGTCATAGTACCAACCACTAAGTAACTTCTCCCCGGCCATCCCACACTAGAGGATCTCGACACGGGTCATAGTTACTTAACGTAGATAACTTCTCCCCGGCCATCCCACACCAAAGGATCTCGACATGGGTCACGGTTATCTACAAATGGTTACTTACTTAATAAATACTTCTCCCCGGCCATCCCACACCAAAGGATCTCGAAGCGGGTCACGGTATTTATTAAGGGATAACAACAAGCCGGAGGACTACAATCCTCCACCAACAACTACTTAACAAAGACACTCTTCTAGTATCGATGTCTAAGCATTGTCATTCAAACTTTTACCGAGACCTAGGTACATCTCTAGGATCATAACATTGTTTTAGGGAAAAGTTTCCTCACTCTTCCTAATTCATTTTAAGCATGGCATTTTCTCAATTATGTTCAACAACAATATTAGAAAAGCACATTACAACATCAATCATAAAACACACAAGATAGCATAACATATCAAACATAAATCACATAGTAGTTCACACATATTTTAAGGCACACTAGCCACTACTATCCCCTACCAAGCATCCTTGGTTAAATCATGGTCTCACATACCATTTAATAGCACACTGTATTCTCTTCCCAAGGCTTCAAGTCCCATATCAATCGGGCTTTTGATTCTTGAATTTCCGGTGGAAACATAAACCACACTTTCACATTCATCCCAATATTTAACTCTACCATATCAATCCATGACATATAACCATGTTTCTACCTCACTATCATAAAGGACATTGAAATAGCTTTCCAAAGCTTCCGACCGTGCATCAATCCGAGTTACGAATCAAAAGTTATGAAGGAAACAAAATCTGACATGTTGGAAAAATTCTGTAACGCTCGGGTCAGCGAGAGTCGACCATGCGTCGACGCAAATGTGTTTTAGGTCGACTCAAAGTCCTGGAGGTCGACGCATACTGCACAGATTTTGCTAAAAACTCAGTTTTCAACCGTTAAATGCCTTCCGGACCTCCGATTTCGATTCCGTAAAAAGCCCCGGTCTCAGAATTCAACACACTATGATATCTTCCCAATTAAAAGGCCATCCAACATAATTACAAAATTAATACCAATTTTATCAAATATGAAAAGTTAGGTTTTTCAACAAAACCAATTCAATTCAAACTCAATCCAACATACCCAATCATAACAACAAGTATTCTCGATTATATTACGCGGTTTATTTCACGTTTTATCCGTTAGAAACATTGATTCCATGTTATTATTCACAATCCAATATTTCTAAACTTAAGTTCTAACTAGAACCCACCATTGAGCTAGAAGAGGAGGTTGAAGAAGATGATGAATAGTGATGATGATGATCCAACTTTCTCTTCTTCTTCCTTGAGCTTCTTCTCTTCTTTTCCTTCTTTCTCTCTTTCCATGTTTCTATTTCTTTCTTCTTTACTAACTTTTTCCTTTTCTTTTCTTATAATATATATATATATATATATATATATATATATATATATATATATATATATATATATATATATATATATATATATATATATATATATAATGCTTATTATAGAATATAAATCCAACAGGGTAAAATATCTCCAATTGATATTTTGTCATCTCACACCAATTGATCAATTATTAGAGTTATCTTAAAAATCCTCTCATAACTAATAATTATTGATCTGTCTCTTTAATAAAAATAATTTGATCTCTTCAGAGTTCAACAGTTGCTCTATTGATCCCGATTGATAATACTTAAAGTACTTAGAGGATTCCATTAATCCAATTATCCAAAGATAGAGCACATAGATACTCATCTGATCTCATCTGATATCCAATTGAGCACTTAAATAATATGGGGTATTACAACAATGTTCTGGTGAATAGTTCTCTTGGGTATGAAATCTGTCTAATTAGGTGTTATCAAAGTATCCATTATAGGCTTCAACCTATTGCCTGTTATTTCGCTGAACAACTTGTAAATCGAATCACAAAGAGTGATAGGCCTGAATTGATTAAAAGTTGGGGGCTGAGAGTTTTTGGAATAAGGCCTATATCCGTATAATTGATCTCCGCTATACTAGTTTCTTACAACCAAATACTCTTGATGAAACGACACACAACATCGCCTGTAACATCCAAAGTTCTTTGATAGAATCTTGCTGGAAAACCGTCAGACCCAGGAGACTTCCAAGCCTTCATATCGAAAAGCACTTGCTTAACCTCAGTATTGTTAATGTCAGCCTCAAGAGGTCTTCTATGATGAATAGACAGAAATAAAAAATCACAAACAACCAAAGTTTCATCCACTTCACATCATCATACTTAGTCCAATTAAATTGGATTTACATTTGCGGTTGGGAAGAAAAAACTCTATGGTAATGGTACTTCCCCATACCGATTATAACGAAAATAATAGTTAGATATTATTGAATAAAACCATATAATACATAATTGTTATGAAGAGAGAATTAAAATATATTTATATTCAATATAAATACTACCAAATGACATATGAAGAGTGGATGAAACTTTGGTTGTTTGTGAATTTTATTACTGTATGTGGTTGTGATGTGAATCAAAGGAATTGTCTTGATCAATTATGTTTAGAGATGGAAGATTGTGAAATATATCGTAGAATGATTTTCTTGAATGATACTTTGTGGAATTTTTGGAAGGTATATCTATTTCAACCTATATGCATCTTTTGCCTTTGTGGCGAATGACCTTTATGGCGGATTGCTTTTGTGGCGGGTTACCTATGTGGCGGCTTATGATCAGATCATTTAGATTTAAAAGCATGTATATAATTATAAAAAAATAATTTCTATGGATTTTATTTCATGCAGGTTTTTATATTTTGTATGATATGTTTTATAATATTATAGTGTGTGTTTTATTTGATTTGATATGGATGATGGATGATTGACCTCTTACAAATGACATATTGGGTGCTAATGAGTTCAAAATGTGAAACTACATGTATAATTTTGCGCGCAATTGACGAATTCAATAAATTGTTTTGTACTATGTAATTTTATTTCTAAGGAAGATTAGTTTATCATCAAAACTTTAGAGATGAGGATTTTTAACGTGTTAAATAGTTTATTTTAGAGTCTGTTTGGTAAGACTAAAAAAAGAGCTTTTACCTTTTCAGCCTATTTTGCTTAAAAAGCTCTGTTTGGTACCTGTCTTTTAGCGTTTAGCTTATATCTTTTTAACTAGCTTTTATTTATTTTTTTCAAAAGCTATTTGAAATAGCTTTTGAGCTTTTAACTTTTAGCTTATGGCTTTTTATTCCAATTATACCCTTATTATTTTAAATATATATATATATATATATATATATATAATATTTACTATTAAAAAATTGATTTTAAAAAATTGAATTTATGGAGACTTTAAAGAATGTTATAGAAGATTTTTATTATTTTTCTCTATATTATTAGACTGTATTTTCATTTATTGAATATAAATTATATAATTAATTTATAAATAGTGTTGATAATTCTCAAGTTAGTGAAACATTGGAGGAGAATCAATGAAATCAACAAAGATGAAGAAAATTCAGAATATTATTACAGTTTTATTGTAAAATATTAGACAATAAATTTATTTTTGTTATTATTTTAGAGTAATAAAACTAAATTAAAAATTACAAAGTTATTATTTCATGTATTTTATTAAATTTTATTATAAAATTTAGAAAAAAAATCTATATTTTACGAAAGAATGAGTTAACCAGACCGAAAATTGTAGTTATTAGAATTGCTTTTACTTTTATGTCCTCGTAAATGGCTTTATGAAATACCCCTGCTTCATATATGGTTTGCTGATTCTTTTATTCATTGAATTTTATTGTCAATATATTCATCCTAAATAGCAAAGCTCATAAAACTTTTATACAAATTTATATATTTTGATGATATCTTCAATTTTTCCTATATATTAAAATTGTTTTGCATTTTGTTATTCATACATTTAATTTTATCGAATAAAAATTAATTTAATAATATAATATAATAAGATAATGAAATCACCAATTTCTTAATTTAAAATGTCCTTTTAGGTCATTTTGTAATTATTAGCTAGTGTAACAACTAATTTACCAAACACTCAAATTAACTTATCAGCTACTAGTCATCAGCTATCAGCTAACAACTACCAACTATCAACAATAAGCTAGTTTTACCAAACCGATCCTTAATAATTTTCTTTTAATTTTGATTTTTTTGAATTTATCATGAATGATTATTTTGTTTAAATTTACAAAAAAAAAATTGTCACATACTATCAAGGTGATATTTTTAAGTAATATCTTAGATGAAAATTAGCAGCGTTACAATATGGTATCAGAACAATAATCCTCGTACAAATATTTTTAGGTTAGGATGGGTTTGTGTGATGTTTACTTTTGAATGACGTGTGAATGTTTTAAACCCATTGTTGTTGAATTTTCTACTTTTTGTCTTTATTATTAGTGTGGTTGAAAGTTATTTGTCTAATAATATGCATTCGTATTATATTTTTGTTATATATGTACTTATTCTTAAATTTATGCTTTATGATTTTATATATATATATATATATATATATATATATATATATATATATATATTTTAATAAGCAAAGAATTTTCATTAAAAGCGAGAACAATGGGTTCTCGAAGCCAAACTACAAGAAGAGGCTACAAAACACAAAAAAGAGAATTACACCTAATTAAACCTTAAGCTAAGTAATACAAAGGAAATTTGCAAAACTCATAAAAGCTATAATTAGAACGAGTAATTTTCTCTATAAAAGACCACCTCCAAATCAATGCATTGATATTCCAAACCGAATCCAACACATTCCAACTCTGATTGTTAAAAATAATACCATTACGCAAAATCCACAAACACCAAGTCGTGGCCAACCAAACACAACCTTCTTTCTCTTTCTTCACTCTTTTATGCTTAAAAAAAGTAAACCAAGATAAGAAGCTTTCTTTAATATCATTAGTCCTCCAATTCTCAAACCCAAACCACTCGGCGATCTCCTTCCAAACCAAAGAAGAAACACCGCAAGACAACAAAATATGATATATATATATATATATATATATATATATATATATATATATATATATATATTTGTATGCGCACACATACACACCCGCACTTGTTATTGTCTATTTGTTTTTAATATTTATAAAATCAATAATTTTGGTTTATTAATTATTTTGATGAGTCGTATTATTTTTTGTATTGTCATTATGGAGCAAGAAAAATTTTATCTACATATTTAGAAATTTAAACATGTGTTTTTTACAATGGTATTTGATATCTATGTTATTAGTTAAAAAATAAAAAACTTTTATAATATATCATAAGTTATAAATAATTTATTTGACTTCGGATTTTTTAAGTCATTGACTTTGGATTTTTTAAGTCATTGACTTTGGTGTTAAATATATATGTAATGAATATACCTTGTGAAAGATATATGTTTAATATTTATAATATAAGAATTTTGGATGTTGGTATAAATGTCGTCTTTATAAATTTGAGTTTTCTTTTAATAGTTCTTATAAGTAATTTCCACTTACAAACTAACTAACGATTTTTATGAAATAAGATAGTGTCTTATCTCACTTCGTTAATTAAATAGTGATTTTAAAATATAGTAACTATTATTTTAAAATTAGAGATTATTTTCAGGATGATATTTTCATCTATAGATTATTTTTGTAGGATTATTTATTTAATTTTTTTTTAGATTGTTTTTTTTACTAATATAACTTGTATTTCTATGACCCTTCACTAAAAGTCCTTTAATGTAAAATATGTTTTATTAATGTCTGACATTAAATGTATGTTTTTGTGTGTTATATCTTCTCTATTATAAAATGTTATTTATTTTCTGCAGTTTATCACTAAAGGTAATTTTTAAAATTATGTCAGTCTGCTGATTGTAGTTTGTAGTTAAACATGATATTATTTATATTTTATGTAGTTAAACATGATTTTATGTATATTCTTTAATGTAGTTTTTATTGTAGATAGAATTAAGCAATATTCTTGGTTATGGATGACTTTTAGTACCTCAAAACCACGTAGGTGCTCGTATTATGATTGGTTGAAACATCTAACTTATTTTTTGTAAGAGTTTGGATGGGTAATAGGTTGGTAGATTGGGGGTAAGGTGGGTTATTTTTAACAGGTGATTTGGTTGGCGCTGATGTTGGAAAACTATGTAATATGTTATGTGTATAGTGAAAGCTTTTTGTTTATAAAAAAATGTATATTTTGTTCATTCATTGTCTGTCACTATACGTGATTTTTTTGCATAATTTATTTCTCGGTTTCATATCACTAAATGCGATGTTGTTTTCAATTATATATGTTGTTTCTGTTATGAATTTTAATTTAATTTAATTTATTACAATTTGATCTTCAAATGGGTTTGCTATTTTCCTTTTTGTTATCAATGTGTTGAAATTCATTATCATTAAATGATGTTGTTACTAAATAAATTTGTAAAATAGAATGTTTATGGATTTGGGATAACTAAAATAATTTTGTTTTATGATAAATTAAAACACATATAAGTTGATCGAAATAAAGTGAAAGTATAATGATTTGGGGTAATTGAGTATTGTGGATTGATGTACAAATTTTTAGAGAAAAAAAGTTAAAAATGTGAAATAAGGTGTGAGTGCTTGTATTCTACCTACCGTGCATCCCGTTTGTTGTCATATTGTTTGATTTCTTGATCTTGCTACTTGTTTTTGAATATATGATTATTTGAGGTCAAATTTTACTTGTGAAACACGCAAAGTTAAAAATAAATTGTTAAGTCTTTTCAAACTCAACTAGATTATAAAATATTAAAAACTCGACATTCATTCTTGAGGGATGAGTCGTGTTGTTCTGGGAGGCACATGAATCAAATGTGTTGAATGTTAATAGAAAATTCAAAGGACTCAAAGTGCAAGTTGTAGCAAACATTATTATTATTGTTCGGTGACTATTTACAAATTGAATGATTGATCCACCATGATCTCTTGTTCATATTAGTCGATATTATAATGGGTGCAATAGATCGACCTCACCAACTATTGGAGCAAGATAAATTAATTGCACATCCTAAGCAATGGAGTAGGCGGCCAACAATTTGATTTACTATCACTTTTAGCTTTTGATTTTAAAACTCATCATTATTTATAATACACCAGAAATATTCATATTTTACATGATCTAATAATTGTGTTTTAAAATATATTTTCTCTATCTTTTATATAAATTCAACTGTGAACTTATATAAAAGAAGTTAAATAGTTTCACTTCATATTTTTGGGTGTTTTGTTGATTTGTCACAACCTTTAAGTTTCAAGGACAGAGCTATTATTTTGGGTATTAACTTAAGATCAGCAAATTTTTTTATTATACGGGCGCATTATAATATTTTAAATTTTCGTCATATAAATATAGGTTTTATTATCGTTTGATTTTATTAAATGAGAGTTATATCTATTATTTTAGGAATTCTTGTTTCGAGGACGAAACTATTTTAAGGGTGTAAGAATATAACATTTCGATACTTTTATATGCAATACATTTATTTTTTCAATAAATTTTATTATTTAGTTAATAATGTATTTTATGTGTATAATTATATTTTAAATATTTAGTTTTATAAACCTAATTTAGATACTTGTTTCTATCTCCTTAGTTTAGTTATTATTATTTTAAATATTTATTTTAATAAATTAATAATATTAAAATTAATTATTTTTATTTTTATACTCTCTAAGTTTTGTTGATATTATGTTAAATATTTTATTTATTATATTTAATATCAGATTTTTCTAGAGAGAGACTCTCTCCCTTCTCTCTAGTTTTAGAATCAGTTGAATATCCAACCAGTTATTCATCCACAACTTGATCGCCATAATGTATCAAGTCCATTAACAATCATCTTATCCTTGAGCTTTGAGGATCTTGAATCAGTTTCTGGGGGATCATTGTTAGGCTCTTTGGGTTTGGTTTAAAGTCCTAATTTTTGAATTAGGGACCTTCCTCCCTCTGGGTCTTCTAATACAGTGTTATATTCATTAACTGGATTCTTTGATCTGCTCTTATTTCGTTGGTTCGGATTAGGTTTTTGGTTGGGTTGGTGTGTCATTAACCGGCTCATTTGAAATTAGTTTGTGTGTGTATTCTTGGAACCAAAGATGGATCAAGACAGAGGTTGGGAACAAGTTAGGAAATCCAAGGCAATGAGGGAGACCATTGCAAGAAGATCGGTGTGGAGAGCTATTGGAAACAAAGCGACTGAACAAGATTCAAGTAAAACATCTTCTCTTTTCTTCACTGAATTTCCAGACTCATTTGAGGCTAAAGATATGTTCAATGTGTTCAAGGAGTTTGGTTTGGTTCTTGAAGTGTTCATTCCTGCTAGACTTGATAAGCGAGGAAAAAGGTTTGGTTTCGTTCGATTTCAAACAGGTGTCTGATGAACATCTTCTTGCCATTAAACTGGACAATGTTGTCCTTAATGGCATGAAGATATTTGCAAACACACCGCATTTTCAAAGAGATGATAGATTGAATGGTACTGAGAATTTGAGGTCAAGGTTGGAGGACAAGAACTGGAGTACGAATTATGATACAGTGAAAAAACAAAAACAAAAACAAGTGTCTTGGAATGGTAAAAAATCATATGTGGAAATCGCTAAAGGAGATCCGAAACAGAATCGTAATGAGAGGATGCTTATGGGTGATAAACCATGTTTTGCCCACCTCATGTTCAATGTTAGGGATGAGGACATTGAACGTTTTCAACAAGCATTTGTCGGCAAAATGGGAAATCCAGGTGGATCTTATAAATTTCAGGAGGCACTTCACATGGAAGGTTACTTTAAAATTAAAGCAACTCCTATGGGTGCGAATTTGGTTCTATTAGAAGAAGAGGTTACTGGAGACATCAAGAAGATGATTGATGAAGATAAAAAATGGGTCGAGAAATGGTTTTCTGACATTCATCCTTGGATGCCTTCGGATGTGGACTGCGAGAGGATGACATGGGTTAATATATTTGGTTTACCATGTCATGTCTGGGGAGACAAATTTTTCAAATTTATAGCTGAAACTGTTGGAGTTTTTGTCAAATATTTGGTTTACCATGTCATGTCTGTTAGAGTAATGGACAGTATTATATCACCAACCACTACAAGAAAAAAAGTGAGTTACGACGGTTTTTTGGGAAGGTTACGACGGTTCAAACTGTCGCAAAATCTGTTTCGCGACAGTTTCTCAACCGTCATAAAAATGTGTGTCGCGGGGCTGTTTTACAACGGTTCAGAAAACTGTCGTGCCAACCGTCGTACATATTTGCGACAGTTTTAAACCGCCACCAAAATATAACTACGACAGTTCTAATTCTGCCAACTAATTTTGTTTTTAAGGTAAATTGTGGCGGTTGCAACCGCCGCAAATTGTGAATAATTAAAATAAAATAGAAATCCACCTCCAACTTTTGGCATTAATATAAAATAAACAAAATAAAAAATAAAAAACTAAATTCTAACTATATTAATATTATAAAAAAACTGCTGTCAAATCTAGATTACACACTTTTACACATAATTATCATTCTAGAGTAACTCAAACTTCATGAAAATCCAAACAATAAGCAGCAGCAGCCTCAATTTAAGCAGTCCCACCTCCTAGGCCACAATAACGTAGAACCTTATGCATATAGTCTTCTCCACAGGGTTTCATCATTCACCACTAATCCTAGGTTCACACATCTTCATTTCAACAATGTATATGTTAGTAAATCAGAGTGCTTCCGGTACAACTTCCTCCTTGTTGTCTTCTGAACCAAAACAATCTAACTAAATGTAGTAGTTTGTTTTTTTACAAACATAGCCCAATTTTGTACTCAAAGGTGCTATGACATACACATGAATCATAAACAAAATCAACAGTAATACCTTTCCATATACCTTTCCATATGGTGAAAAAGTAGCAGTAACTAATGCATTCACCAAACTTTTTCGTATTGCAAACGTCACCAAATTTTAGTCTCACCAAAACAGTTGAGAGCCTCTGTCAGCACGATAGTGAATATAATTTGGAGCAAATAAGATCAATGTAATCCAAAGTCATGGTACACAAAAATCAATTAATTTGTGTTACTTATTGTGTAAAACATGCAAGAGGGATCAAAACCAATAACCAGATGAAAGTCACATTTTCACCCAAAAATACTTAAGACAATCACATTAGAAGAAAGTTACTTACAAATTAATGTTGCCAAAGAAGAAAAAAAATCTACTGAAAAAATTGCAAAATTAAGTGGTCAACCTATTCATTAGTGTATTATGTTGTCATTTACAATCACATAATTATGGCAGCATTGGCCTTACTCCAGTACATATCTCTTTTCATGTGACTAAAATGGTTATCTTTGCCTAGCTTCAAAATAATAATAAACCATATGTTTACCTTTAAGTGATAAACTTTGCACTTAAAGTTAGATCACTTAACCATTGGTGAAGTTAATCATGCAAAATATTCAAGCTCCCTTAACTTTATTTTAACTTAAAACATCTGAAGTAAACATCAAAAAATTTCATATGATAATACACTCTAATGAAATAACAAGTATAGTTCATAACTACATTTTTATGTAAATAATTAAAAGGGTAAATTAATGAAACAGATATATGTAAGTGACTTAAAACATTTATTTTTTCCTTCTTTGTTTCAAACTAATACCATCTATCAAGAAGGATGAAACAAAAAGAGAATTGTCACTAAAATAGGACAATCATCATACTTGAAATGGTATGTCTAACTTATCCTTCTCGACATTAAGCTACATCCAAGAAGCACTGAACTCTACTGGACAAACATTTTAGTTATCTAACAGTCAAGGACTCATGGTCATCAGACTGAGAAAACCAAAGGGCTATGTAACACGAACAACCCGAATACAACACCGACACTGATACGACAACACCGGTAATAATTTGAAAAAATGAATAAAGTAAATGTAATTACAAATGTCGGTGTAGGTGTCTGACACCGACACAGACATGCCTATTTAAAAGGTGTCGGTGCAACATAAGCAAAGGGCCATTGCAACCAGGCCACCAATCCAATTCAAACAATAGAAATCATATATTTAAGCATGTAACTTCAAAGAGATTATCTGCACCAATCCAGTTCATACAATATAAATTATATATTTAAACATGTAACTTCAAAGAGAGTATTTGCACCAATCCAGTTCAAACAATAGAAATCATATATTTAAACATGTAGCTTCAAAGAGTGAACTTACATTTTTTCAAAAAAGCTATCAGTCATATTAACTCGATTCAGATCCTTGGAGGGACTAAATTTCTCATACTTCTAAGTTAAAAGAAAATAAAAACCATGAACTCATTATGAAAATTATGTAAAACAATTATGAAATCATAAAGTATACAACAGAAGAAAATAACTAAAAAAATTAACAACTACATACATTAATTTTTTTTTCATTTCGCAATGCTATAAAAGTCAAGCGAACTATATCCTATAAAAAATCAGAAGTAGACTTGAGTGATTAGGTAGAGGTATATAAACTTCTAATTATACAAGCATATGCAATTATATAAAATAGAAATGGAGTCTTGGTGCAACAATTATAGTTGCAGCTACTGTCTTATAATTTTTTATTATCAAGAGGCAACATGAAATACTCAAGCTTTCTTATATTTAATACTATTTCCTTTCTTCATATTTTTATTTGTGGGATGATGTTGTCAAAAATCTTCATACACATTACAAATTAATAAGAAAAAAGAAAAGAGAGTCAGTATATTACCTTATCATTAACTAAGGAAGGAGTGTTGGAACCAAGGTCCATATAACTAATATTCCGCAGCTGTTGCTGTTGTTTCTCATGATGTACAACTGTAGACATTTGAGGGCTCATTGGGGACATTGGTTAAACACTTACTGGACCAAGGTCCCTAGAACTAATACTTTGCAGATGTTGTTTCTCGCGATGAGCAAATGCAGACATTCAAAGGCTCATTGGGGAGATTGGTTCAACACTTCTATGGGACATCCTACCCAAAGAAGGGACACCAAATGAAGCCTGTAACAAAGGATGCTCTACATTTTTAGGAGATAGCATATTTTGATGCTGTTTAAAATGATTCATATTAGCTGATTCATGTGAGGGGGAAAACACAGAATGCAATGATGGGTCAGAATACCGGGGAGATGATAAAATCTCAGCATAAAAGAGCTCTTCAAGATTTGATGGTGTTAGTGCTTTACTCCAATATTGCAAAAATGTATAAACCATGAACAAATCAAAACAAAATGTTGTTATTAAAGACCAATCAAATATATCTGGTACAAAGAATAACTATTAAAACACTCATTTCAGTTTCCTCTCCACTTCATTGGGAAAATTAGCAGATAAACCTAAAAAAAGCACAAATTTGGTTACAAAACACAAACGAAGGTAAGCAACAATTCTAAAAAGAAAACGAGAGCGAACTGCAGTTAAAAAGAACACCCATATAAAGTCCTTATCTACAGAACTATGAGATGTCAGGTCACACCATCAAGAAACTAGTATCACTACTAAAAAGAATAACAATAGACTATAGAGGTGGAAATCAAGAAACTGATACTGAAAATATGCAGTAGAAAATACAATAGAGAGGGTGAACAGACATACCTCTTTTTCATATTTGTGTATACAACACTTATTATTCCTGAAGAAAAAACAAGGGTTTCAATAAACGAACTTAGGATTCTCAAGGGAATTAGGAAATGATGAAGAACTATGGTTTAAAGGAACTTAGGATTTACAACCTTCAAATGTGTTTTCTACGAATACCCTTAAATTTCATGTTTAAACTTGTGCTCTGCGAAAAAAAACCCTCCAAATTTGTGCCATGTGAACTACCTGTAATTCGTCATTCGTCATGTATGAACAACACCCTTCAAAATTGTGCTCTATAAAGACCCTTCAAATTTGTTTTGGGAGAACTAGGGTTTCAAAATATTGGGATATGTTAGAGAAATTTAGTGGAAAGAAGAAGAAATTTCTTATTTCGTAGAAAACTATGATTTGTTTTGTGATTAAAATTTGAGGAAAGAGGAAATTGATAAGGTTTTGATTTGAGGGAAAAGAAGGAGCGCAGTCATCTAAAATTAAGAGAGAGGGAAGGTAAGTTGCTAACAATAGGGAGGGGCGGCGGTTGTTTAGCCGTCGTGGCTTGGATTTTACGGCGGTTCAATGAACCAACCGTCGCCATCTTTACTAATTTTTAAAAAAATAAAAGGGCGGTTGCCATAAACTGTCGTGGCAACCGTCGCTATAGGAAAGTTACGACAGTTATCAAGTAACTGTCGCGATTTTTGTGTCGTAAAATTCTAATTTTCTTGTAGTGAACTCATACAGCTTTTGTTGCAGTGAGGAGTTTACTTGATGGAGTATTATCATTGAATGAGGTTGTGGATTATTCAAGAAGAAGCAATCTCAAGAGTTTAATCCTCAAAGTCGACTTCGCAAAGGCTTATGACTGCACTGAGTGGTCCTATATACGACAGGTTATGCAGGTCATGGGTTTTGGTAGTAAGTTTATGAGATGGATTGAAGGAACGGTTTTTAAAAGTTTTATGTCTGTTCTTGTGAATGGCAGTCATTCACGAGACTTTCAAGTTTCTCGTGGACTTCGGCAAGGAGATCCTTTATCTCCATATCTCTTTGCCATTGCTGCAGAAGGATTAGCCACTATGATGAAAAAGGCGGAGGAAGTTGGAATATTCCAGGGTTTTAAAATAAATCAGAAGGACACTTTGAATCTGCTTTAATACGCAGACGATACAGTCATAGTTGGTGAAGCCACTTGGAACAATATTTGGGCTTTCAAAGTGATCTTGAGAGGTTTTCAATTAACGTAGGGGTTAGAGATCAACTTCAATAAGAGCAACCTTATTGGTTATGGTGTGGAAGAAATGTTTTTTAATGTGGTAGAAAGATTTCTAGCATGTAAAATTCAAAACTGTCCTTTCAAATTTCTCGGTATTCAGATTGATGGAAATCATAGATTGATTTCATTTTGGAAACTGGTGATAGATAAGGGCCAAGCCAGGTTAGCATCTTGGAAATGACGTCTTTTGTCTATTGGGGGCAGAACTACACTAATAAAATCTGTACTTACAAACCTTCCAATCCACTACATGTCGTTCTATAGGATGCCGAAAAAAGTCACTAAAATTCTAACAGCTCTTCAAAGGAATTTTTTGTGGAATGGTTCACCTATAAAGGATGGAATAGCTTGGATATCATGGAATACGGTGTGTAAACCAAGGGAGGCAGGGGGCTTGAACATTATGGATACTCAGAGTTTGAATGAAGCTCTATTAGCTAAATGAATTTGGAAATTTACGAGTTCTCGAGATCATATATGGACTGATATTTTGCATGTGAGATATGGTGAATTTACGTCATCCTTGGTGTGTGGTGATGCAGAATCTGGGCCTATCAAGCCTTCATTATGGTGGTGCGACATTGTTTCCTTATCATGTGAATTTGGCAACGATTCAATCTTCAGGCACATGAATTCGATGATAGGAAATGGGGAAATGACTTTATTCTGGACTTCAACTTGGTGTGGCAGTGCACCCTTGGATTTAATGTATCCTGAACTGCATAGTTTTGTCAATAATCCTAGAAGTATAATGGCTGACAATGGGAGCTGGATTGGTACAAATTGGCACTGGAAAGTAAAACTACAACAAGACATTGGAAATTAGATCTTAATGCAGCAGAATGAGAGCTTACAATTATTACTTCAAGGGAAGATGTTGCGCAGGGGCTGCAATGACAGACTCTCGTGGAGTTTAACTTCGGTTGCTGAATTCTCTATCCATTCCACGTATGAATTTTTGATCAAAAGGAAATTATTACCAGATAATCTCTCTACTGATTTTGTAGCAGCATTTAAACTATTATGGACTGCTTCTTCACCTATTAAAACGGTGGTTTATGGTTGGCTTTTACTTCACGACCGCCTTCCTTCGCGAGACAACTTAAGTGCACGTGGTATTATTTCTTCTCCTCATGAAAAAGTTTGCCCCTTTTGTTTTCAGGTTGAAGAAAATCTAATTCATTTATTGTTTTATTGTTCCAAATCAATCAATGTTTGGAAGAAAATTCTTGAGTGGATTGGGGTAGTGGTTTCTTTGAATGGCTCGGTGGTGGATTAGTTAAGGTGTTGGACTTCTTCCTTATATTCGGCTGGTGTAGTCATAAAAAATGCGGTTGGTTTATGACTTATCATATGTTGGAGTTTGTGGAGAGTTAGGAATAACATTTTGTTTACTGATGAAATTTGGAGTGACGACATCATAGTTCATAACATTGTGATTCTAGCATGGAGGTGGATTGGCAAAAAATATAATTTTAGTTGTAATTATTACGACTGGTTCAAATCGCCGATAGATTTTTTGTAACGGCGAGTCCATCGTAGGTTTTTGTAGCCGGGTTCGGATACCCCTTTGTATCCTACAATGAATATATTTTGCTTATTAAAAAAAAAAATTTAGTATTTTAATATATAATATTTTAATACATAATATTTTAATCATATGTAAATAAAATACATAGGTAAATGTGAATGCAATTTAATTCTACTAAGTTTTAGAAATAACTGGGTGTAAGTTTGTAAAACCCATAATTCAAATAATTTAAGATAACGAAAAAAAAAAAAGCATATTTTTCATTAATTGATTGAATTCTCAAATATTGCACAATAACGTAAAATACGAAACTTAATTTTCATCAATAGAAATCGTTCGGAGAAAAGAAATTTCGGTTTCAAAATCAAATAAGATATTAAAAGAAATGTTTTCTGTTTCGTCATAGATTTCAGTATGTTATTTCTTTTAACTAATTAGTTAAGTTTCTATATTCACATCAGTTTTCAGTATGTTATTTCTTTCAACTAATTAGTTAAGTTTCTATATTCACATCATTTTTCCTGTGTGGCGGGTTTTCTGTGTGACGGTTTACATCCGGATCATTTAGATTTAAGAGTATATATATAATTATAAGAGACTGATTTATGTTGATTGTATTTTTTGTAGGTTTTTATGTTTTGTATGATTTGTTGTATAATATCGTATAGTATGTTATGTTTGATTTTATTGATGATGAAAGGTTGAACACTTACAAATAACATATTAGATACCAATGAGTTCGATATGCGAAGCTATAAGGATAAAATATTATGAGCAATCAGAGGATTCAATAAAGCGTTTTTAACTTTGTCATTTTATTTGTAAGGAAGATTATTTTATTTTAAGAACTTTAGAGATGATGATTTTTAACGTTTAGAATAGTTTATTTTATTCATTTTCATACAATTACACTACTACAGAAAACACCTATCATTACGGTGAAAAGGGATACAACCATGTCCGACCAACCTTTGTGAGGTAAGGTGTGATTGTATGTATGATGCTTTCTACCACGGACGTAGAACCGTTCTGATAAACTAGGTGGCGCACTATATATCACAATGGTCAAAGTATACCACCGTTGTGATATAATGTGAAAGGTCATGAATTTGAAACCTAGTGGTTGTATGGTTTATAATATTATGATTAAATACTTTGTTTATTTTATTTTATTTTATTTTTTAATATATTACAAACCTATATTTGTTTTGCTTGTATAATATACATATATTAGCTAAATATTTACCAAATATTAAAGTTAGGAATAAAAAAATATTTACAACAATCAAAGAAAAATTCATACAATACCATCCCATTTTTCAACAAACGCAGAGAAAATAAACGCCCAACATCTACAGACGTCGTGTTAGTCATCGGGAGAGAAAGTCATAATGTCGTTAAACATCTACCTAAACAAGTGAAAAAATTTGAATATCATGTTATTTGAATTATAATAGCATATTACTTTAATATTAATATGTTATTCTAAATATTTCATGACATTATATATTCTTGATCTCACAAATCAACAATGTTAAACGTGTATTTTATTACATAGTGTTTACTGGGAATTTTGGTAAACAACCTCTGATCTATCAATCTAAATGCAAATTGATTTAACTTGCAGGATCGATCACACAAATCCTAGGACATGTGCTAAGTTTGAGAGACAAGTGTAACTTAAAGAAAATATAAACTGAACTCCACGTTCGACAATGCTGAAAATAAAATCTAACTGAACTCCACGTTCGACTACAGGCAATAAAGTAAAGTGAGAACTTGAAATTTAAAGAAAGGCAAGTAAAGGTTGCAAAAATTAAAGGCGTCGAATGGGTAAAAGCTTTGAAAGTAAAATGCAACGAACTCCACGTTCTTGGAAAGTAAAGGCTGGGAAAGTAAAAGTGTTGTCGAAGGTAAGGTGCTGGAAAGTAAAAGACTTTGAAAATAAATGCAGTTGATTTAAAGGAGAACTTCACGTTCTTGAAAATGAAAGGCTTTGAAAAGTAAAGGCTTGAAGATTAAGTGCTTGAACGTAAAATGCAGTCGAAAGTAAAACGCAGAAAACTTAAATGACTTTGAACATAAATTTGACATGGAATATAAATTTCAAGAAACTATAAAGGCATGGAAAGTAAACATGCTGAAGATAAATTAGATTAATGAAGACAATGGTGTTACATTACGTACATTCTCACGAACTCGTTTCTCTACACGCGGGTACTTTGAGTTTCTTAGAGTAACTTGTACAAAAATATGAACACCCCATTTACATAGAACCAACTCCTATTTATAGTGCTAGGAAATAACTACTCAGTGGTGGTTACTGCTTCGAACGTGTGGATTTTGGCGCCTTCCCCTTAATCTCAACTGTTCCCACGTCCACAACTGCTCTTATTTAAATTTCAAATATTGGAAATTCCCTCCAATCTTAACATAACCGCTGCAGCGCTACATTCTCACGGTCGAAGAACCCTTTCCATACTTAGCCATTTTTTAAGACTTCTTCACATTTATTCGACTCAGGCCTCTCAAAAGTTAGGTCGAAGCCTTCTTTATATTAAAAATAATTTTTTAACATTAATATAACTTTGATTTTGTCTGGCGTCGAAATTGAGGGTTAACAAATTGCCCCCAAGGAATGTCCTTTCGCCAGACTTGGTAGGAAGGCCATTTCTTGACATAATTTCTTGACACAATGCTTATTTCGACGCCTATTTGCATGGCCTTAACTTAACATCCCACTAATTCCCTAATGGCTAAACTATTCAGTTTCTTTAACCCACGCCTCTGACGTCACGCCATCATGACAAATCCTTAAAACGTCTTTTCAGCCGTATTCATCATAACGCCTTTCTTGAAAACAGACGTTAACAGTCTGCACATAACTGCTCCTTTCCATCACGCCTTCAGGAGGAAGCCACGTGTCCCACTAACCCCTCAGCTTCAACGGTGGATCCAAGTCCCTGAAGGTTTCCAAACATCTATATATAACCATTTCCGCCATTTTGTGATCTTTCCACTCCTTTAGTACTCTCAAGCAACTCTTCTTCTCTTCAGTTTTTTGCGCAAACCCAGTAAAGACACCATCTTTCCATCTTCTTCCACAATGGCATCCTCCCACATTAATCCTCAAGCAAAGAAGACCCAAAAGGGCAAAGTCACTCCATTCAAGCAAACCATCCCACCGTTCGCTAACATCCCAGGCCCTCAACTGGTAGATAACCGTCGTTGTTTACCGGAACCTACCTCTACAGAAGCAAGAGCCATCTACCAATCTCAGGTAATGATTCCCCTTATTATGTCTGATAAAACTTATGTATTATCTGGTCCTTTGGCTGAGGTGGATATTTCCAACGAGAAGCTGAGTGAGTTTTTCCCATCGTACCGGAAATCCAAACCATTAGGGCAAAAGAGCTCCCCTAAAATTGATTCTGCTGCTGGATCTTCCCCCGAAGAGATCCCTTTACCCAAACTCAATGTTGGCTATCTCACTGATGGCACTAGATTGATGAGAGCCGTCAACCCTTTAAAGGAATTCGACCAATGGATGGCAAAGATGGAGAAAGTTAAAGCTGACCATTGGAAGGAGATAGGGATCTATGACCTTCTGATACTGTCGAAGACCAACATACCTTATTGCTTGAACATGTTGGCAGCATCTTTGTACTTTTGGGACAGCACCCATTATACATTCCACTTGCCATGTGGAATGGTCACTCCAACCCTCTTTGACGTAGCTGCCATCACGGGGCTTCGACCAGATGGCTTCGTCTACAATCCTGAGGTTGATGCTGATGATACCATCAACATTGCAGGCTCAAAACTGACCTACACCCTCTTTATCAAGCATCACTTCAAACAAGAAGACGATGAGGTGTCTGATGAAGAACACATCGCTTTCCTCACAGTCTGGCTGTCGAGGTATGTTTTTTGTACCAAGTCCTTGCAGGTGGCTAAGAAATACCTGCCTCTGGCGAACCAACTCCACCACAATAGAGGGACCTGTCTGAGTGAACTCATTCTGGCGAATCTTTACGAATCTATCAATGAAGGGGCTTCTCGACTGAAGAATGTGGACGCCCAAGGTCCTATGCATTTGAGCGGTCCTCTTTGGCTACTTCAACTGTGGCTCAATGCTACGTTTGAGGCTAGCCTCCCCAGAAAAGGCATAGTCGATGAAGCTTCCGCTGAGATCAGGGAGAGGAGCGTCGAAGGGACACATCTGGCTAAGCTTACTCCTAATGATGATGGTGAAAACCTTCAGAGGGCTTTCACCAGTTATATAATGATGTTCGCCAAACGCTATGAGTTTACTCCTAGCATGGCGCCTTTTGTTCGACGAAGCCATGGCCCTGAGTGGTTTCAAAGGCCATTTCCAAATCCTCTCCAACCCCTTGATCCAGAGTCTGTTGCCATCTGGGAAGCCTTTTTGATTCCTAGATTTATTGTCCACAGGCTGAACCTAGGGAGAGGTTTATCAGCGTTGATTGCCTACCAACCCAACTTGGTTTCTCGACAATTTGGGCTGGCCCAGAGTTTCCCTCAGTGCTTATATGAGAAAAAGGGTCAAGTGATTTTTCACACCGCCTACCTCGACGAGGAGAACGTCTCTGAAGCACTCAACATCAGGAACGAAAAAAGAAGCATCCTCTCCCCTTTGTTTTTCGAACCTTCCTTTTTATGCACTTCATCCTTCCACCAATGGTGGTTGAAGCATTATAATGAACACTTCCTTGATGCGACTATGTTTTCTTCGTTACTTGACCAAGCTTTCCTCCATGTGCAGGACAAGACGAAAAAAAGTAAGTTCACTCACATCGAAGAAATACAGGCTTTTCAAAAATACTTCGAAACTATCTATCGACCAGATGATCTTAGTCGAACCATTCATGAGGCTGCTGGTACTCTAAAGAGAAAATTTCTAGAAAAGTTGGATCAACTAAAAATTCCTCCCAACGTCCCTCGTGAGAAACGTTATGAGGTAGCTTTTAAACTTTTTTCCCCAAAGTTCCCCCGACTGCCTAATGCTGATTTTGGAGTGGCGCTTGCCCCTCCATTTCCAGATTGGTTTGTCTGTGGGGAGCATTTAAAGCTTCTTCGACAGCAGTCTCAGCCAAAAGCCCAACGAGTGGTTTCGACTAAGCATACGTTAGACAGTTTTAAAGGGCACCTTCATATAGGAATTCAGGACGTTCGTGTCGAATCTGAAATATATGAAGGTTTGAGATCCTTACTCCATGGCTTTATGACTAGTCGTGTAATCATTAATTTGTAACAATTGTGTGCTATCTTTCAGCTGTGCCTAGGAAAGCTGCTTCAACTAGAGCTGCCACCTTGCAAAGTGGCAAAGACCAAGGGAGTACACAGGTATACTTTGCACCTTTTGTTTTTACTTATACTCTATGAATTTCTTCCTTATTTTCACCGCCTCTTCAGACTGGTCGAAGGCCTCCAACACCTTCCAAGAAAGGTAAGAAGGATACCCCAGCTGTGGTTACAGTTTCAGAGGCCTCAGATGAATCTCCTGAAGAGGTTCTCACGAGGAAAAGGAAAAAACCCACAAAGGCCTCTGGACCTGCTGGCCCACCCCCTTCGAAGGTGGCCAAAATACTCGAAAAGGCATCCACCACAAGTGGTGTCGAGAAGGAACCCTCCAAGGTAGCCTTGAGAACCCCTCTTGGTGACCATGGGGTTGAAGAATCAAGTCCTTCTGTTGAACAAACTCAGGTATGCCCACCATTACCTTTTCTATTATGCTTGACATCCTCCACCTATTATTTCATTCTCATTATCTCCACTTGTGTTCTTCAGGCACCCATCATCAACAATCTGGATCCTCGACCAACTCCAAGCAACTTTGCCGCCACCACACTTGATGAATCCGTTTCTCACCCAACTTCAGAAAGCCTCACTACCACGCTTCTTAACAGCCAAAGTGAGCCAACTTATCACCCATCTTCTGATATTGGCTCTGGTTTGAGTGAGATTAATCAACCTATTCCACGTGTTACAGCAGCTAATGCAGCACCAGCTCCAACCCCAACTCAGCATGCACAAGCAGAGGGAGCTAACTCTGATGAGGATGACGCTTCAAGCCCACCACTTATCAATCAGGGTACCTCCATGGATAAGGGCCAGATGGTTGAAGACGAAAGGCGTGAACCTGAGATACAAACACACAACGCCACTCTTGATCAAACCACACCGGCTGATCAGCAGGAGAATGTGCAACCAGCTGCGAATGAATCTGATGAGGAAATGGGAGGAGAAGAAGGTGAAGAGGAAGAGGAATCATCAGAGGAGGAAGAAGAACAAGCTGAGCCTCGCCCCCACCATACTCCTTCGCCTTTGGTCGCTCCACTATCTGGGGACTCACTGATAGCGCTCAAGTGGTCGAACCCACATGAGTTTGCCAAATTAATTCTTGAGCAAAGGCACGGTTCTTCCTCTGTTTCTTCGACCTCAGCACCAAATGACTTCGCCCAATCAATTCTCCAAGCCATCAAGAAATTTTTTTTAAAGGGGATATTTACAAAATTCTAGCCTCAGATCCAACTGCAACTGCTTACCTGAAGGACACCCTTGCAAAGATTGAGCTCACTACCCTCAATCCAGATGTCTCTGGTTTTCTAATAGAGCTAACTGCCGTGGTAAACCAAATAGCTACAGAAATAAAACTACTTCCTTCGATCAAGGATACCATCGAGAGAACATCTGGCTGTGAGAGTGTAGCCTGGTGTAGTGCACAAGAGGCGTACGAAGAGATCCAACGTATGGAGGCTAATCAAAAGAAAAAGCAAGACGAGATAGCCTCCAACACGAAGGACATTGAAGCATGGAAGCAACAGATCACATAGCTACAAGCTAAAATTGCAAATGCTGAAAACCACAACCGTGAACTGCGCCAACTCGACGACACTGAGATAGCTGAAGAGACGAAGCATGCTATTGATAGTATTGAGGCGGCCCAAAGATACGAGAAAGAGCTCGCAGAAGTAAAACTTGACGAATCTTTGTGCAACGCTCGTCTCAAACATCACATAGAGTCTTTTTCTCAGTTGGCGTCGAGGCTTCCCTTCTGATACCTTCGACACCTTTATTTCATTTGTCTAATCATCAACTCCAAGGCTCTAAGCCTTTCTTCATCCAAATCCACTAATTCATTCATCATCATTTCCCAATAATTCTCAGAGGGAATCTCATGATGTCTTTGAACTCTTACAGACTGTAGATAAATCTCAACAGGTAATACTGCATCATGACCAAAAGTGAGTCAAAATGGGGTAGTGTTGGTAGCCTCTTTGGGGGATGTTCGACACGCCCAAAGAATTTGGTCTAACGTCTTGTGCCAATTTCTAGGCCTTTTTCCCACATGTTTCTTGATTAGTCCAATCACTATCTTATTGGCCGCTTCGACTTGCCCATTGGCCTGAGCATAATACGGTGTAGAAGTTAATAACTTAAAACCTATCTCTTTGGCAAATTCCTGCATCTTTCGACCAGTGAACACGGATCCCTGATCTGTAGTAATTGTTTCAGGAATACCAAATCTATAAATAATGTGACTTTGGATGAACTCAATAACATCTTCCTGACCTATATTCACCAGTGGTATTGCCTCAATCCACTTGGTGAAATAATCAATTCCCACCAAAATATATCGCTGGTTCTTTGAAGATGCTGGTCGAATCTCTCCCACTATATCCAAAGGCCATGGTTTCACTATAGAATGTAATTCACTTGCAGGGATGTGTTGTATGCCAGCATGAATTTGACATTCTTGGCACCCTTTAGCAAATTCTATGCAATCCTTCAGTATAGTGGGCCAATACATGCCTTGTCGAAACAACAACCATTTCATCTTCTGGCCAACTTGGTGTGCTCCACATGCCCCACTATGTACTGTCGAAAGTGCCAAATACGCTTCTGCCTCACTAAGGCATTTCAATAAGACTCCCTCGGGGGTATTTTTAAACAATTCATTACCCATCAGCACATAGCTCAAAGCTTGATACCTGACTTTCCGTTCTGTCGAAGCCGTTGGGTTTCGCAAATACTCAACTATGGGCTTTCTCCAATCTTCATCTGTTAAATTATCTATGGCAAAAATTTCAAAATTTTTGCCATCTATACACCCAAGCTTAGTTGTTTCTAAGTCTGATGGACATAATCCAACAGCCACCACCTTACCTCTTGCCTCAATTACTTCTTGAAGGTTCTCTTTCGACACCTTGTATCCAGAAGCAATTTGGGCCAAGTCGTTAGCAACTTGATTCTCTATTCTAGGTATGTGTTGAATGACCACTACCTCAAATTTCTTTAATAATCTATTGGCTATCACAAAGTACATAATGAGATTTTCTTTAACACATTTATACTCCTTTGTGATTTGTTTTATAACCAATTCGGAATCTCCCATTATTTCGACTCTAGTTGCCCCCAATTCTAACAAAATTTCAAGGCCAGCAATTAATGCTTCATATTCAGCCTCATTGTTAGAACAAGGACCTTCGACCTTGTACTTGAATTTTATTGGAATTTTTTCAGGAGAAATAATGTATATTCCTACTCCTGTTCCATTTTTATGACTTGATCCGTCGAAGTATAATTTCCAAGATCTTAATTCGACGTAATTCGAATCATTTTCGTTTATGGAATGGTCAACTATGAAGTCTGCAACTATTTGCCCTTTCACAGCTTTTAAAGGTTGATATGTTAAGGAAAATTATGTCAATGCTAATGCCCATTTGCCAATTCGACTGTGCAAAATGGGTTTAGATAACATATGTTTTACAACATCAAAGTGAGATGAAACATACACATCAACAGGTTTTTTATATTGCTTTAATTTAGTACAAGAGAAATACAAGCATAAACATAACTTTTCAATCATGCTATACCTAGTTTCTGCATCATTTAAAACTCGACTAAGGTAATAAATGACTCTTTCGACTCCATTTTCATCCTCTTGAGCTAACATGCTCCCTAGAGTTTTATCTGCTGCAGCTATGTACAATCTCATACTTTTGTTTCTACAAGGTGGTGAAAGAATTGGAGGGTGGCTTAGGCACTCCTTGATCTTGTCGAAGGCTTCCTGCTGCAATTGCCCCCACTCGAAACCATCTTTGTTAAAACGAAGCAATGACGAAAAAGCTTGTGTTTTGCCACTCAGGTTAGATATAAACCTTCTTAAGAAGTTGATTTTGCCCAACAACGACCGCAACTCCTTTTTGGTTGATGACGCTTTCGCCTCCATTATGGCTTTGGTTTTATTCTGATTTATTTCAATCCCTTTCTTGTGGACCACAAAGCCTAAGAAATCCCCTGCCTGCACACAAAAAGCACATTTAAGAGGATTCATTTTAAGACCATATTTTCTCATCCTTTCAAAGGATTGTCGAAGATGGTCAATGTGACTATTCCCAGAAATAGATTTTATAACAATATCATCAATATAAATTTGCATGAATGTGTCTATAAAATCGTGGAAAATTGAATTCATTGCCCTTTGATAAGTAGCACCAGCATTCTTGAGACCAAAAGGCATCACTACCCACTCATAGGTGCCTAAGGCTCTAGGGCATCTGAAAGCAGTTTTATGAACATCTTCCTCAGCAATGAATATTTGGTTATAGCCAGAATATCCATCCAGCATACTAAGGTATTCATGTCCTGCTGCAGAATCTATTAACATTTCTGCTACTGGCATTGAATATTCATCTTTGGGAGTTGCAGAGTTTAAATTCCTAAAATCGATGCACACTCTCAAAGACCCATTCTTTTTAATAACAGGTACTATATTAGCCAACCATTCGACATACCTTGCAGTGCGAATGAATTTGCAACGAAGCAGTATTTCGACTTCCTCTTTGATCTTTGACAGTATCTCTGGTGCAAACCGTCTTGGATTCTGCTTGACTGGTTTTTTCCCAGGCGTCATAGGCAACTTGTGTTCGACTAACTCCCTGCTCAGACCAGGCATCTCATCATAATCCCAAGCGAAGCAGTCTTTGAATTCTTTCAACAGCTGGACTACTTCAACTTTCAACTGGGGATCAAGATTGGCACTGATGTAAGTAGGCCTTTTGGTTGCCCCCTCACTGAGATCCACTTCTTCCAAAGGATCTTGTGCTAGCATTTTTATATTGTTTGCCAACAGATCCTTTTCAAATCCCAAAGGCTCATCTTCATAGATAGCGTCGAGCCTCTGGCTTTGCCCTCCAGTTTCAACCTTGTCTGGTGGTTTTGGGTCGAAGTCCTTGCCAGGACCTTCTTGATACACTTCAGAAATGGCTTCACCAGCCATATAATCATTGGCGGCTTCCAAAGCCGCTTGTAGTTTTGTTTCGGCCACATAGGCCGAAATTCTTCTCATAGCATCGAACTCAGTCATGATCACTGAATTCATCTCTCCACCCTGTGGGCTCTATTGGAGGTGTGCCTAGGCATGTCAATCTTCCTCCTGGTACCTCCCTGTCCCATCTGAAACCTTCTACAGGGTGTAAGTACAACGAATAAAACGTTTCCTCGTCAGGTGTGAACTCAAAATCAGCTGGAGGACGTGGAGCAATGTTCGCCAGATGTTTCTCAAACTGCCTACTGTCCACATGATTAACAGGCACCTTGAAGTACCCTTGATCAGCTTCAATGTTTTCTACTATCCCATCTGGTCTCCAGATTATGATTCTTTGGTGCATAGATGAGGGTACTGCTCCTATCCCATGAATCCACTCCCTTCCTAAGAGTAAATTATAGTTAGCCTTTGTTTCGACGACCATGAACACTGTTGGTCTGGTAATAGTTCCCACTGTGAGATCTACTTGAATCACTCCCAGAGTAGAACCAACTTTGCCTTCATAGTTTGACAGAACCATGTTGTGGGGTTTAGTATCAGTTTCAAATTTTCCAATCTTGCTCAACAGAAATCTTGGCATCAAATTAACCGTCGCACCACAGTCTACCAAAATCTTGTTGACAGGAACGTTCTCCACTTTTCCAGTAATATAAAGAGGCTTCAAGTGACCCTTCATTGCCTCCGTGGGACGCTCAAAGAAAGCATTATGTTCTTCGACGCACCCATTGTTCATGATGTAATAGCACACAGGCTTGTGTGCCATCATTTCCAACTCAGCAGTTTGGTCTAAGTCTTCGATCTCTGAGACTTGACCAAATTCTCTTGGCATTACTGACACCACATTTACCAAAATGTCTAGGGAAGCTGCTGACTCATTGTCGAAGTTATCAGTTATATCATCATCCTCTTCGACCTTCTTTTCTGGATGAATAGTAAATAACTTTCGTCATATGGGCAGTTTCTCCATGGCCCCAGCCACATTGGTGCTTGACTCCCCTTGCACCTGAGCCTCCCTAACAGCTTTTCGCCTGCGCTGCTCTCTTTGCCATTGCGATCTAGACATTGGGTTGTTACCCTTGTAATTCTGCAAAATGTATGCTGATTTGTTTGTGGTGCGATTCTCCTTCCTGTACTCAAATGACGCACCTCTTTCCACATCGAACTTCTCCCACTTTTTCTTCTGTCCTCTCCCTTCGACAGGTTTAATCCAACTACCTGTTGGTGCGTTCGCCGTTGGCTTGAACGTACCTGGCCTAATTCCTGGTGTTTGGTTTTTTAGCCCTGTCGAAAGTCGCCTATGGTCAAAACCTCGGTGCCCCTTTCCCACCTTCTGCCCCCAGCTTTCGCCAGCTTTCTTAACACCTTCAAGCTTGTGGGCAGCCTTTTCATCAAAAATGGCGCTGCACCTGGGACACAGCATTACTCCAGAGTCTTTTTTCTGGCAACGATGTAAGAAGTCCACAATTGTCTCTTCTGGCTTAGGATAAGCCATTTTGTTGAGTTTCTCTTGCTCATCTACCTTACCCAATGGTTCATTCTTTCGATCAATAATTTCGACCATGTTGACATCCATTATGTCCTTCAGTCGCATCTTGGAGAAGCTGGCTTCCAGACTTTCAGTGGTCTTTTCCAAGCAGCCACCACCTACTGCTGCTTTTGCAGCTCTTTGGGAAGCTTTTTCCCAAGCAGCTTTCTCAGCCTCCACCATCTCCGCACCATTAACTCTCTCGACATCAGGAGATGTCTTGAAAAAAGTTTCAGCAGCCATACAGATCCAATTTTCCACCAGACAACCATCCATGTCCAGCATCTCTCCAACCAAGAGCATGTCATCTTCCAATTCCTTAACAACTTGAACTTTGGGGGCATTTCTACCCATAGCCTCATTGGTGTTGATACTATCTGAACTAGAATCAGACTCCTCAGCCAACTCGACCATATTAATGCCTTCATTGACAGTTATCTTCCACCCACTCACGGTTACATCAAAAACCTTAGCAGCATTATCCATTTCCACAAACTTATCAGCAGTTTCTTTGGTCACCAACATCAGACTGGTGCCATCAACGTTTAGGCCACTTGTAGCCTTACTAGAACCTTCAATCTTCACAGCACTGATGGCGAAGTCTTCAGTAACTTCTACCATGTTGACTGACTCGTCGAATCCCCCTGTGGCTTCCACCATCTGAACCTCATGAGGCTCTGTATAGTTGGCCTCTGCAACTTGCAATGGGTCAGAGTCAATCTTCATCTGGGCTTTGCCTTTTTCCCCAAACTTCAGCCTTCCTTCCTGGATAGCGTTTTGCACCAGATCCCTGAAAAGAAAACATTGAGAAGTTTTATGACCCAAAAAATTATGGTACTTACAAAAACCTCTTTTCTTTCTTTGTTCTAAAGGTGGCATTTTAGCACCAGCAGGCACTATCATTTGCCCATCTTTAACTAACAAATCAAAAATTTCGTCACATTTAGTGACGTCGAAAGTATATGTTTTCTTAGGGAATTTGTCGTTAGATTCGACAGGATTTTTTCCTTCTGAAGGAGCTAATAACTTGCAAACGTAAGGTGGACCTTGCTTTAACTCAGCAACGTCAATCTCATTTTCGTTGAAACAAGATGGATCACCATACAGACTCTCCACATCTTCCTTGCATTCGACAAACGCTACTTTTTTACCCCTACTGAATTTGGCTTTTTCTTCTTTTAGCCTCTCTAGCTGTCGAACCCTATCAGCCAGCTGGGCCATATCTCTAAGATATTGGGTATCTAATTTCTTCCTAATGGAATAATCAAGACCCCCAGCAGCTATTTCGACCAACTCATGTTCTGGCACTTGTGTAAAGCACCTGGCTTTAAGAAGTCGAAAGCTATTCAGGTAATCGTCAATTGGCTCAGTGACCTTGCGCTTGATGCTAGCCAATTCTTTCAAACTAATTTTAGTTTGCCCCATGTAGAACTGTTCATGAAACAAACGTTCTAATTGGGTCCAATTGTATATGGAATTTGGAGGCAACGTAGTAAACCATGTGAAGGCATTCTTGGTAAGGGAACTTGGGAAGAATTTGATCCTAAGGCTTTCGTCAGCAGCAATCTCGCCCGCTTCGATCAAATATCTAGCCACATGTTCGACAGTAGACTCAGTAGTATCTCCTGAAAATTTGCTGAACTTTGGAACCTTCATCCTAGGGGGAAGTTCTGCTTGGAGAATGTAGTCCACTATAGGTGATGTATAATTTGGCCTGGTGAAGCCAAAATTCATCCCATTCCTAGTCATTATCCTTTCGACCATGGCTGCAAGATTATTTTCTTCTGCTTGATTCTGGTGTCGAACCTGCCTAAGTAGTTGGTCTGCGTTTTGGTTCCTGTTTACCATCACTACTGGTTCTACCTCCATCTGGTATGGCATCTGGTTTCTTGGTGGTTCGACTCTGAAATGGTCAACCATCTCTTGATCCTCCAGGTTAGCATCAGGTATCTGACGTTGATGACGCCTTGGGATATCTTCAACCACCGTCGCTCTTCGATCTACTGCTGGCACTCCCATGAAATCAGCCATGCGTGCCACTTGTGCAGCCAGTTGTTGGTTAGTTTGAGTTGTATTTTGAATCAAAGGTTGAAAAACTTCTCCCATTGTCTGAGACAACGTATGTACCATTTGCATGTTACTTTCATCCATCTGCTGTCTCAAACAATTTATGGATGTATTTGTAAGGCTAGGGGTTTGAATAGAGTAACCAACGCCTATACTCTGATTGTTTCGTCCCCCTGATCCTGACCCTTGTAGTGGCGAAGACACAACAGTTTCTGAAAATACAGGTGGAGCATTCTGCAGGTTTTGCATCATTGATGTAGGCATACCATAGGGTTGACTCCTTGACCCTGGATGTGGGAAACCTGGTGGAGGAACGTGCCTGTACATTGTATTTCCTCCTGGGGATGTTGGCGAATTAGAACTTTGTGGTCCTATATATTCCAACACATATTGAGTATATGATTTTGTATATGTTGATCCTGGCTCAGACACCACTAACGGAAGTGACGCCGGTCCTCCTGTCGAAGACACTGGTGATGGAGTGCTTTGAGTCCCAATACTGCTACTAGACTGAGTGTTTGAAATACTCCCTTGAGGATCAACTTGTTGATTGGCATTAGTTGCCATCTTCTTAGTATATCTTCTCTTTGGTATCTCTTCGTTTGCTGTGGCTAACTTCCCACTCCTCAATAACATGCAACGAAAACACTTCTTCACCAAGAGAGATAAGGATGACAAAAAGGTTTGACTTAGCACTGGGTCCCACTGGGCGTGCCAATTTGTTTACTGGGAATTTTGGTAAACAACCTCTGATCTATCAATCTAAACGCAAATTGATTTAACTTGCAGGATCGATCACACAAATCCTATGACATGTGCTAAGTTTGAGAGACAAGTGTAACTTAAAGAAAATATAAACTGAACTCCACGTTCGACAATGCTGAAAATAAAATCTAACTGAACTCCACGTTCGCCTACAGGCAATAAAGTAAAGTGAGAACTTGAAATTTAAAGAAAGGCAAGTAAAGGTTGCAAAAAGTAAAGGCATCGAATGGGTAAAAGCTTTGAAAGTAAAATGCAACGAACTCCACGTTCTTGGAAAGTAAAGGCTGGGAAAGTAAAAGTACTATCGAAGGTAAGGTGCTGGAAGGTAAAAGACTTTGAAAATAAATGCAGTTGATTTAAAGGAGAACTTCACGTTCTTGAAAATGAAAGGCTTTGAAAAGTAAAGGCTTGAAGATTAAGTGCTTGAACGTAAAATGCAGTCGAAAGTAAAACGCAGAAAACTTAAATGACTTTGAACATAAATTTGACATGGAATATAAATTTCAAGAAACTGTAAAGGCATGGAAAGTAAACATGCTGAAGATAAATTAGATTAATGAAGACAATGGTGTTACATTACGTACATTCTCACGAACTCGTTTCTCTACACGCGGGTACTTTGAGTTTCTTAGAGTAACTTGTACAAAAATATGAACACCCCATTTACATAGAACCAACTCCTATTTATAGTGCTAGGAAATAACTACTCAGTGGTGGTTACTGCTTCGAACGTGTGGATTTTGGCGCTTTCCCCTTAATCTCAACTGTTCCCACGTCCACAACTGCTCTTATTTAAATTTCAAATATTGGAAATTCCCTCCAATCTTAACATAACCGCTGCAGCGCTACATTCTCACGGTCGAAGAACCCTTTCCATACTTAGCCATTTTTTAAGACTTCTCCACATTTATTCGACTCAGGCCTCTCAAAAGTTAGGTCGAAGCCTTCTTTATATTAAAAATAATTTTTTAACATTAATATAACTTTGATTTTGTCTGGCGTCGAAATTGAGGGTTAACACATAGTACCCACACTCGTATCCATATTCTTGTCTCCTCGTCTAAAAATTTAAACATTTCATGAATATATAACCACACATTTCAAGAATATGTATAAGTGAATGTCAAAACTAATTCACTTACCTTGGGCTCACAAAATGCGAGCTTTTTTCCTAGAGTTGTTCAACCAATAGTGTCTCTCCACAACCCTGTATATTGAAAATGATTTTAAAATATTACACACTAAGATAATTACAAAGTAAAAAGAAAATATTACTAAAAATCTCATAAACATAAAGTTAACTAATAGTAACTTGTTGCATCCTAGGTTCAAGTGGATTGTGTAACGAACACAATGTACTTACCATGTTCGTTTAAAGAGATATGATGATCAATTTAAAATGTTGTCTGAACGAAGAATACAAACATATATAATTAGTATTTGGTAAAACATTAAAATTAACTACAATAGAGAAGCCATAATTTTCAAATTACTCATCTATTGAAGAATAGTGCTAAGTAACATTCTTCCCCCCCCCCCCCCCCCCCCCCCCCCACCGCGTTATCCCAGATGTTGAGTAGTCTTCAATCTTTTTTTGGAGTAATATAATTATGTGCACCAAGTAATGTACCATGATGAGATATAACTATGTGAACCAAACTTGTACTAACCCTAAGTCGAGTCATCGATTTACAACGATCATATCCTTTATATCTCTAGAAATGATCAGGAATTCCTCTAACCCCCTGTTTCTTTTGATCATGTTCTAGCGCAAGAATAAATAACTCGTCTTCATTGCTCATAATGTGACATAACATTCTGGCATATGATCCTTTAGGGGGAGCAAATAACCCATTTTCGATCTCAGTACCGCTATGGGCGTCTGATCAATTGCCTTTTATGCTTGCACCACGTATAACATTTCTATCAAACAATTGATAATCAACATCATAATATTCATTTGTACACAATGGGACGGTTCCACTAATTCTCAACATCATAAAAAACACAGGAACACAAAATAGAATTAAAACAATATATATATATATATCATACATTTCAGATATCACAATGTTCTCACATACTGCACATAACTCTTGTACTTCTTCCAATTCTTTCCTGCGATTTTCCTGCTCCACTTCTACCTTCTCTTCAAATTATTTGTTTTGACTATTTATCTTCCTCTCAAACTCTTCCAATGTTTCTGTTTGCACCAATCTGATGCTTTATCTAGACGTATACTAAAAAACACTCTCTGGTCGATGCCATCTCCAACCTCACAGACATGTCCATCATTGCAATGCCCTGTATAATATATACCTAGAACAATACAATACAAGCATTTTATTTGGTACTGACACCATCATAAGTGCCTAATGGCGTAATTCACATACTTGACCATTTCTAAAACATAAATATAACCTACAACACAAGGCATGGAAATTAGCCAAAACAAGAAAAATCTAAGAATAAGGTACAATATTTCTCATTGTACAAGAAAATAATACATAGCGGAAATACTAAAGAGATGCTTCTCTTGAAACATCCAAGCATAGCTCCACTTCTAAATCAAACCTGTACTCAATACCTGAAAAATAGCAACAATAATGGGGTGAGATATTAAATCTCAGTGAGTTCCCTATCTTATGGATTCTCTCGGCTTTACAGGGTTCTAGCCAATCCGAACTCAAGTCAAGGGGAAGGGAAATGACATTGAGTTCACACTCTCACACTATATGGAAACACGTTATTGAGTCCGTTAACTCAAAAGTTATCACAATCGTCAACCCTATCAAGGCATCCCCTTTTCCCGTCCTCTTATACGTCTAGAAGTCGGAACGAGTCATGGATCCTCGTAGATTACTTGGCATACGAGATGGATTCAGAACTAAGGGACATGTTATCACCTTAATTTGTCACTTCACACGGTCCGTACACCGTCACAAGTCTCTTTACCATATAGGTTTCATCCGTACTATAACATTGGGAATCAAACCTACCAAGTAATCGTGCATTCATTCTAGAGGAGCTCGTTACTCATGAAATGGAACATAATGGGGAAATGGTTACGATTTCGTGATTTCACATACAACCATAATTGTATTCAACATTTCTAGGCCACATTAGCCTTTAGGCCTTTTTTGCCTTTCTCAAATAAACATAATAAATACATGTATTACATACTAGTGTTTCAATCTTACCTAGACCATTACTCATCGCGGATTTACCTTTCTACATCGAATGCACGAGCATCGTCATCTAGGTTGTCTACTCTAGGCCATTACTCGACAAGGATGCACTTTCCTACATCGAATGCACGAGCATCGCCATCTAGCGTTTCTATCAATTCCTAGCCATTACTAGGTTCCACTATCATGTTGTTATGGGGTAAAGTTTCCTCACTCTTTCTATTCCATATTTTTACATGCATACTCTCTCAATCATGTTTAACAACAGTTTTAGGCAAAGCATATTACAATTGCACATTTTAGAATTACATATAATAATTCAATCATAAGTTATACAAAGCATATTACAATTGTATAATAGAATCACATATAATGATTCAATCACAAGTTATATCACCCTTAGGTTCCCTCTGATTTATTTAATCGGGTATCAGAAACAATATTTCTCAATCTTATCCCGTAGGATATTTTCACAGCTTTGCATCGGTTATAACCATGCCTCGATCGAATTTCGATCCAAAAGATATGGATTTTCAACATATCACTTAACCATTATTTTCATTCATTTCCCACTAAATAATTAATCCCACATCATACCCATAATCTTTTTATTGGGTATAATATTCTCATAGCTTTCCATCGGTACCAAAAACGCTTAATTCGGGTATACGAATAGAAAGTTATGGAATTTTAAAGAAAAGAGAGTTATTTGAAAAACTCCCAGGAGCGCCCGGCGGTCCAGGCTTCACCCGGCGGTGCCCCCTGCGCCTGCTACTTCACCCGGCGAAGCAGCGGCCAAAGACCCATGCCAAAAACCAAAGTTCCAGAATCAAAACATGTCGCGCCTCTTGACTTTCGCCCGGCAGAGCAGCGACGCAAGCCTGCGTCGCCTGGCACTCAAAGCGCCGCCAGGCGGTGCGTATCAGAACCAAAACATTACAACTGCATTTTTTAGGGTTCCAAGGGATTCAAAACCCACCCTTTCCTCACCAGATCGTTTACCAACATCAAAACAAGTATCATGAATTGATCACATGCATATTATGACTACACTACGCAATTTATATCGAATTTCATCCGTTAGATTTCATTTTCTCTCAAATCTAACCTAAGTTCTAAATCCTTAATTCTAGAACTTAGAGTTTCTAACTAGAACCCACCTGATAATCGAAGAGGAGGTTGAAGAAGATGATGAACAATGACCCAATCTTCTTTCGAAGTTTCTTCCTCTGTCCCTCTTCTCTTCTCTTCCTCTTTACTATCTTTCTGTTTTTTTTTCTTTCTCTTTACAAATATATACATATATAATACTATTATTATATAATATAATCCAATAGAGTAAAACATCTCCAATTGATATTTTGTCATCTCAATCCAATTGATCAATTATTAGAGTTACCTTAATATACTTTCTCGTGTTAAAATAATTGATATGTCTCTTTCATCAATAATTGATCTCTTCAGAGTTCACCAGTTGCTCTATTGATCCCACTTAACAATACTTAAAGAATTCATTGTTCCAAATGATCAACGATAGAGTACATAGATACTCATCTGATCTCATCTGACATCCAATTGAGTATTTAAATAATACGGGGTATTACACTCTCTCCCCCTTAAATTGATATTCGCCCCCGAATTTCCTTTACTCAACAATAACCGCATCTTGTATATCTGTCTTAGATCCATATTTAACTTTACTTCCGTTCAAATTTCTGACGTATTCCATTTCCAACTCAACTTCACATACCAAAATCCGTATTTTCACAATTTATCAAACTCCATGTCCTTAGTCATACTCCTGTTCCAATATCGAGTGAACTTCTAATTCTGCTTCTTTTCAATTCATCTATTGTTTTATACTAAAACACTTGGTCACATTCAACCTTCAGAAAGAATGTACCATTCCATACCCCTCTACTGAGTCACAAAAAAATCGTAACACCTTATCTTTGTTTAGGATAACAAACACTCATCAAATCTTCGCGAGGTAAAATGGTGCTTTCTTAAATTCATGCAATCATCGACGATTTATATTTTCATAAATCTTTCAACGTCCAAAACCACTTCATAATTAGTCAAACGACTTCTTTACCAGTTCCATCTGGCCTGATGTTGTACACTACATTCATTTAATCCGATATTTCCTTTCTTCTGTGTCACACCAAAGGTAACACACTTAAAACAAAATCTCCTTATTTCCATACTTACAAGCAATAATCCATCTAAATTCTCATTATTCTGACATAACTCTTTCATCTGTCACCTTCCACTACGTAATCCAAATTCTAACAGTGGAACACCACAAATTCTTAAGCACTACTAAGTAGCTAACAGTCTGCGGAGAACACACTTATCCATTGGGGTCCTTACTAACCAACGGTACAAGAAACTTACTGACATCCTATGGAAGAACAGTTTCCTCGCCAACACACCATATCTTAACATCGGTCCAAAACTTTCCAGACGATAAAGGTACATGAATTATACTGTTGCAACCATAACATATACAACACTCCACGTACATGCCCACACTTCCGATGTCCATATCACGCTTCTCAACTGAATCCACTTCTCTCAATTGTTTTGTTCCATAACAATTCAATTTACATGCTTAATTCCGGAACACCTAATTCTCACCCTTACTTGGAAGGATAACCTTCAAATTTCCTTCTCTGGGTAAAACACAACTGGACACAATTGGTACCCCTCCCACGGAGCCTAAATCCAATACCATGAACGCACGGAAGTTAACAATTACTAAATCTGACCAATCGTTCATACTTTACTAATACCATAATTACACATCGAAATATATTCCATGCAAGATCAATACTTCGTGAGTATTTTCCAACTTCGTCATCAAGACTCGCAACAGTAATACACCTAAGAATTTCTCATACTCAACACAGTTCACATGATTATTCCCCAAAGTCAAACTCCCTTGTCGTCTAAATAAATGACCAATTACGCAACACTCTTCAAAAGTTTCGATTTCAAAACACAAATCAGTCTTTCATTTAATTACAATCCTGTTTTCCATTCACACAATACTCTCCAATTGGAGCAACATAAAGTATCAAAACCCAGATGATGGTTCCTAAGGGATTTCATAATTTACACACATGTTAATCGATTACCCATCTGAGGTCAATCGGTTAACTCCATAAAATTCAGCACAAAACACCATCCTTGCACGTGTTAATCGGTTAACCCACTGCTGCAGAAGCTGAATATAAACAATTTCTTTTAATTCAAATCCATCCCTACACAAAACCATCAATCCGTCTTGCACTATCTTGGAATATCATTCTCACTCGTGGCTCTTTAACTTATATAACATTCACCAACCATGATCCACTCAAGGTAAAACTGACAAGGTCAAAACATTCAGACGACACACTCCAACCAAGTGACAAAGCAAAATTTCCAAATTATGTCGCAGTCACACGACGAATCGTTGGCGGGATAGTTCATCTCTGCTCATACCACTACGCTAGATGAAAGCCAATAATGGCGACATTATAGGGTTTCATCCACCACTCATACTTGATTCGTCCATAAGTAAAATCCAACACACAACCATCACACGGTACTACAAAAATGATGGATATATCATGTCAAGCATACAACCTTGTCCTCTCACTTGAATTCCTTGGTGTGAAATAACACCACAACGTTCTTAGTCCAACAAAAGGTAGAATCCGAATATTCTGATTATTCACAAATACAGAAGTTTCTCTACACTCGAAAATAAATTGGGGCAATGCATCTTCTCGAAGAACTTTTCCATCACTACGTACACATTAATCGGAATTACTTAATAGAAAATTCGCACCGACAATTCTCCTCAACTATTTACAAAACCTTTTTGGTATAAACCGTTCCATAATTTACACTTAGTGCGTAATAAGTCTTGATTTGCTTCTCGTTGTTTTACCACAATCTTACTTCTTAAATACAATATTCACTGTTCCACAAAGTACGTCCCTTCATACTTGTCTCAAGAATAAGAATCCATCACGCACACTTGTGACTACGGTGCTACTACTATGCTTGTTCTTAATACCAAGGTGTAACTTTCTCATTTCACATCATACTACTAGGGTTCTCATGGGTGAGCCATCCGTGATTACACTCCCTTAAATATAGGTTCATCAACACCTTAGAAACTTCATTGCACATTCGTCCAAAATACATTCCGTTGTCATTTCCTCATAATATATTGTTGATACCGTTTTCCACACTGCATTTACTTCGCTCTCCCTTGTAATCCTTTTAGGTCCAAATATAAAACCATCTTACTAAGATTCCCTTAAATCCAAGGTACTTACTTTGTTTCTTAATACAAATTTTTTCCGGTCCGTATCTCTACACTTTCCGTTACTAAATGATGTTCATTCTTTCTCCAACACAATACCTTATACTGTTCCTTGGGTAATTTAACATTTCCAAGTTCCAAATTGATCTCTCATCGAATACAGAAAATCCCTTTGTAATATCTCGAACTTAATCTCTCAACATAATTGAGTATACGTAATTCATCACCCACTCTTCGTCCGACACATACTTGTTTCACTTGAAGCATGTAAACACATCCTCGTGTTCCTTCACACACTTCTCTACTACTTTAGGTTCCCATAGAAGTCGAACTTCCTTAACTCTCAACTTTTTGCCAGTTTAAAAACATTGTTCCGAACACATTCCTTAAGGTACTCTCGTCCATTCAAGATACCATAGCGACCTTAGAACAGAAACACCAATAACTATCTCACTTATGGACCTTACTTCACACGTTCCACAAAATAACCTTTCTTTTTCACGGAATGAGATTACTTGATATTCTTATCTATATCAGTGGTGAATCCAGCTCTACTAGTGATTTTACATATTCCTCAATACCTTGACCAATCGTTCGATAGAGGTCCTTAACTTTCAGACTCTACTCATCCAAAGGATTAGCTTGAACAACACACCACTCTTCATTTCCATGCTACCCAAAGCACAACTTCTACTAAGACCTCAACTGAGCTGACCAAAACTCCTCACTACTAACTCTTGGTTTGAGCCTATTCTCACAACACAAGTTCCGACAACACTTCGGAGTCCTTGTGGTCGCTCAACCATGATTCTACCTATCACATACATAACATTAGGTTGATCAGGCCCAACACTACATAGTATGATATTAAGAGTCATGCTGGCAAGACACACTTAAGAGGCAGGAATAGATTTACTTATGATGTTTCAAGTCTAGGTCGAGGACACGACCTGCTATGATACCAACTGTAATGCCATGTATAACATATACCTAGAACAATACAATACAAGCATTTTATTTGGTACTGACACCATCATAAGTGCCTAATGGCGTAATTCACATACTTGACCATTTCTAAAACATAAATACAACCTATGGTACAAGGCATGGAAATTAGCCAAAACAAGAAAAATCTAAGAATAAGGTACAATATTCCTCATTGTACAAGAAAATAATACACATGCAGAAATACTAAAGCCAAGTTTCTCTTGAAACATCCAAGCATAGCTCCACTTTTAAATCAAACCTGTACTCAATACTTGAAAAATAGCAACAATAATGGGGTGAGATATTAAATCTCAGTGAGTTCCCTATCTTATGGATTCTCTCGGCTTTACAGGGTTCTAGCCAATCCTAACTCAAGTCAATGGGAAGGGAAATGACCTGTAGTTCACACTCTCACACTATATGGAAACACGTTATTGAGTCCGTTAACTCAAAAGTTATCACAATCGTCAACCCTATCAAGGCATCCCCTTTTCCCGTCCTCTTATACGTCTAGATGTCGGAACGAGTCATGGATCCTCGTAGATTACTTGGCATATGAGATGGATTCGGAACTAAGGGACATGTTATCACCTTAATTCGTCACTTCACACGGTCCGTACACCGTCATAAGTCTCATTACCATAGAGGTTCCATTTGTACTATAACACTGGGAATCAAACCTACCAAGTAATCGTGCATTCATTCCAGAGGAGCTCGTTACTCATGAAACGACACATAATGGGGAAATGGTTACGATTTCGTGATTTCACATACAACCATAATTGTATTCAACATTTCTAGGCCACATTAGTCTTTAGGCCTTTTTTACCTTTCTCAAATAAACATAATAAATACACGTGTTCCATACTAGTGTTTCACTCTCACCTAGACCATTACTCGTCACGGATGTACCTTTCTACATCGAATGTACGAGCATCGTCATCTAGGTTGTCTACTCTAGGCCATTACTCGTCAAGGATGTACCTTCTTACATCGAATGCACGAGCATCGCCATCTAGAGTTTCTATCAATTCCTAGCCATTACTAGGTTCCACTATCATGTTGTTATGGGGTAAAGTTTCCTCACTCTTTCTATTTCATATTTTAACATGCATACTCTCTCGATCATGTTTAACAACAATTTTAGGCAAAGCATATTACAATTGCACATTTTAGAATTACATATAATAATTCAATGATAAGTTATACAAAGAATATTACAATTGTATAATAGAATCACATATAATGATTCAATCACAAGTTATATCACCCTTAGGTTCCCTCCGATTTATTTAATCAGGTATCGGAAACAATATTTCTCAATCTTATCCTGTAGGATATTTTCACGGCTTTGCATCGGTTATAACCATGCCTCGATCGGATTTACGATCCAAAAGATATGGATTTTCAACATATCACTTAACCATTTTTTTCATTCATTTCCCACTAAATAATTAATCCCACATCATACCCATAATTTTCACTTTTTATTGGGTAGAATATTCTCTTAGCTTTCCATCGGTACCAAAAACGCTTAATTCGGGTATACGAATCGAAATTTGTGGATTTTTAAAGAAAAGAGAATTATTTGAAAAACTCCCAGGAGCGCCCGGCGGTCTATGCTTCGCCCGGCGGTGCCCCCCTGCGCCTACTACTTCGCCCGGCGAAGCAGCGACCTAAGACCCATGCCAAAAAGCAAAGTTCCAGATTCAAAACATGCTGCGCCTCTTGACTTTTGCCTGGCGGAGCATCGGCGCAAGTCTGCGTCGCCCGGTGCTCAAAGGGCCTCCCGGCAGTGCGTATCATAACCAGAAGATTACAACTGCATTTTTTTTGGGTTCCGAGGGTTTCAAAACCCACCCTTTCAACAGCAGATCATTTAACAACATCAAAACAAGTATCATCAATTGATCACATACATATTACGACCACACTACGCAATTTATATCGAACTTCATCCGTTAGATTTCATTTTATCTCAAATCTAACCTATGTTCTAAATCCTTAATTCTAGAACTTAGAGTTTCTAACTAGAACCCACCTGATAATTGAAGAGGAGGTTGAAGAAGATGATGAACAATGATCCAATCTTCTTCCCAAGTTTCTTTCTTTTTCCCTCTTCTCTTCTCTTCCTCTTTACTATCTTTCCTGTTTTTTCTTTCTCTTTACAAATATATACATATATAATACTATTATTATATAATATAATCCAATAGAGTAAAACATCTCCAATTGATATTTTGTCGTCTCAAACCAATTGATCAATTATTAGAGTTACCTTAATATACTTTCTCGAGTTAAAATAATTGATCTGTCTCTTTCATCAATAATTGATCTCTTCAGAGTTCACCAGTTGCTCTATTGATCCCACTTAACAATACCTAAAGAATTCCATTATTCCAATTGATCAGTGATAGAGTATATAGATACTCATCTAATCTCATCTGACATCCAATTGTGTATTTAAATAATATGGGGTATTACAATCATGCTCCTTTATTCTGATTGCTTTTACTAATATATCATGCCATGGTTTTGGAACAAAGGAACCTTCACGAAATAAGTTAACCAGCGAATCCTACACAACATGATAAGACATACATTGCTAATTACCAAAGCGATTTAAATAACACTTAACTTATGCACAACAAATCCTACTCAAAGTTTTCTCAGCTACTAATCTTGAGGCATCTGAAGTGTAGTCTTCATTTGGTTTTTGCCGAGCCCTCTTCTACTTCCCATGTCATGATGGTGAATATGGTTCCATATCATGACTAATGGAGTCCCCATCTCCTAGTTGTTATTTTTTCAGCAATCATTGTCTTCTCGAGTTTCTTGTATCCCTCACTAGATAATCTATGGGGGTATTTGTTTTTAGACTTTTTCAGCTTTCCTGCTTCACTTTAAACCTGTTTTAAACATAGGAAAAGTATTAACGTCCATGGTTGTATCCATAAAATAATAAAAATATACAACTGGTACTAACCATGAACTCCTCAAAACTACAAGACTTCACACACTTTTTCCAAACCTTCTTCTCAAGATAAGGATATTTCACCCACAGACGCTTAATATTAGGCTTATGCTTCGTAATGTAGTCACTCGTGAGTCGTGACTTAAAACTCCTTCAAGTTGTACCAGCATACATGATCCATTTTTTTCCAACTTCGAATCATCACTAAAATAAAATGTCAACTACAAATTTACATCAATAATTATGTATTAGTGTTTATATAAAGTAATATTGAATCGATGAAAATGAAAACTAATACCTGGACTTCTATTCATATGCTCGTTTTCTCCTCATCTGTTACATCTTTCCAATCATTTAACAATATGTCGACCTTGCTATGTCCAAGGAACGCAACATAGCTTTTAAACATAGAATAATAGGACCATCAAGAATAGTATAAATAATCTTAAACTCGACAAGAAGTCTGACACCCGACTGCAAACATTTGTAAATTGAACCATTATTGTGGCACCTCTTTGTTTTTTTTTCTATTCTCCTTCTACAGATTGGGAATCATTTGTCATGGTTACATTTGTATATGTAGCTTCGTCGCTAGTAAATGAAGAAGAGGCCATCTATAAAGACATAAAACAATCAACATCAAGACACAAACATCATCAAAAATATCATCATCAACACAATGGCATCATAACCACAATGGCATCATCAACAACAAATACATAAGCAATAATATGGCATCATCAATAACAATGGATTCAACAAAAAAAATGGCTTCATCAACAACAATGGAATTAACAACAACAAATACATAAGCATCAATGGCACAAAAAACAACAATGTCATCAACAATAATAATGGCATCATCAACACAATGTCATCAACAACAATGAATAAATAAGCAACAAAATGGCATCAACAACAACAATGGCATCATCAACAACAACAATTGAATCAACAACAACAATTGTATCAACAACAACAAACACATAAGAATCATTAACACAATGGAAAATGACGGTAATGTAGATGTACGGGGAAAAAGTTTACATACCTGAAACGTCATGAATAAGTAAAAAAATGTTGTCGTATTCTTTGAGTTTCTCCTCGACATCTAAACCGATGGTTAGTTAAGAACAAAGAACACGGTGTCACTCCTTCCCTGACGATACGAAATCATAGACGTTGGTTCAAAATGTTGTTGTTTCTTCAGGTTTTAAGATAGTGTTGTACGCTTTGTTAGCGTTGAAACTGGTTTTGTTTCGTTATGGATGAAAATGGTGTCATTAGGTTTGAAAATCATGTTGTTTCGTCAGGGTTTGTTTCTTGATGGAAATAAAAATATGGAATTGAAGAGACATGTTATCTAGCCCTGTTTAAAGTGATTAATAATATCACAACGGTTGTTTATCAAAACCGTTGTGATATATGATGAAATTTTATAAAAAAAATGCGCCTGGTTTTAAGCAATTAAAAATTTTAATAAATAATAAAAAAAAATATTATAACGGTGTTTTTAGAAAATTGTGGTGATATTTGATTTACATTAATGATATTTTATGAAAAAAGCGTCAGGTTTTAAGTAATGAAAAATTAAAAAAAATAGAAAATATATTACAACGGTTAGTTTACAGAACCATGGTGATGTATCTTTCTTTATTTAAATAAAAAGGAAAGGCAGTGCTAAAATACTAAAGAAATCACGAATTAGCAGACGCAGAAAATTAAACTCATGAAATGTCAATTGCTATCACTACGGTTGTTTTAAAAAACCGTGGTAATAAATTAACAATCTTTAATTTTATATATATATATATATATATGTACCTTAATTTAGAGATATCACACGGTGCTTTGAAGGACTGTGGTAATGGCGGCGTTGATGTATGTACTTTTTATAGTAGTGTTATGAATTTTTTTTTTAATTTATCATGAAAATTTAGGGCATTACAGTTCTCGTTCTGATTGGATGTTAAGGATTTCTTGTGGATTGATGTGTTAGTAATATCTTAAGCGTTGTTACTTTATAAATGGATGAGAAGAATTCATTATAAACAAAACTGTGTTACTTTTTACCTTAGTTCTTAAATAAAACTGATGTAAAAGGTTATTTATTTTTTAAATAAAAAATAAAATAAAATAGAGACTTTTTCTCTCAGTGTCTGAATCCATCAAGGTAATAGATTATTTCTATCATACATAATAGTGAATGAAAAAAAATATAAAGTAACAATTATTGTTTCCTTTTTCAATTTTTTATCATTAACCAAATTCTCTGTGTTCCGATATTCAAACAAAAGGACTATATTCAAAATAAAATTTTGAAGATCTTGTTTTCTGTAACAAAAACATTGCTTGCAATATATTATGGGTGTGATTATGAATAAATTTTTCAATGTTTTCAGACGAGGAAAGTACTCCCTCTGTTTTAAAATGACTGTTGTTTTAGAAAATTAAATGTGTTTCAAAATACATGTCATTCTCACTTTTCAATATAGAAATGATTATTATTTTTCAAATTGTGTCCTTTAATTATAACTCTGTGCACTACTTCCAATATATGTTTAAGGTTAATTTAGTAAAAGTGCAATTTCTTTTAACAATATTATTACATTTCTTACTCGGTGTGCAAAAACCATAAGTGACAGTCATTTTAAAGCAGACGGAGTAATAAAATTATAGAATGTTTAAATTGAGTGACAATATTAAGAAGTTATTCCAAAATATAACAATGACATTGCACGGAAACAACAACAACACTACCACCACCACCACCAACAACAACAACAATAACAACAACAATGACAACAACAACAACAACATAAACAATAACACCATCACGTGAGATAGATTGGAAGGATAGAAAAATATTTTGTTCAATGTTGGTAAATTAGTTTCTTCAATGCGGGTATGGAAAAACAACAACACAGAACCTTTAAAGATATGTTAATTAATTAAGAAAACTTTATAATTTTTCTTTCTTGCAATCCAACCCATAAAATGTTGTTTACGAGTTTGGAGCAATTGTAGATAAGTTAGATTTAGGGAAAAACTTAATGAATGGATGACTTTATAGTTAAATCTAGGTATCAAACCCTTTAGTTAGTATTGTAATCCAAGGAATATATAATTTAATTTTTAAATAAAAATAAAAATAAAAAGAAAGATTTCACTTTTAAAGAAATAAAAACATACACCACAGGAAAATTGGCAAATTTCGACGGTTCATTTTGGTAAGTTATGATGGTTAGAACCGTCACAATTTGCATGTTATAATGGTTGCATCTTCGTCCCAAATACGGGCATTGCGAGGATGTATTACGATGGTTATAAAAACCATCACACCAACCGTCGTTCTCTTTCAGGACGGTTAGGAAACTGACATAACCTAAATATTGCGACGGTTACAACAGTCGTGGAATTTCCTTTTCATTTTTATTTTCTTTGTTGATCGTGGCAGTTTGAACTACCGCAAATTGCGAATATTTAAAAAATAACTCTATAAACCTCTTCAAGGGCACTCATCGTTTTAGCTTCTGGTATCCATAGAATTGCACTGAAAGTATCTTTCGGGAAAAGATTCATCCAATAATAAGCAATATCCAACAAGAACCAAGTAGTAGCAGTTGCAAACAAATATAGTCCATGACGGCAAAGAAACTTTTTTGTAACCAAAACCTTTTTTCTTAGGAACATGAAGGAATATTAACATTTGATTAACATTTAAAATTTATATCTATTCCTCTAGCATATATTGTTCTTCTATCTTCATCTTTTCCTATAGCCTTTAATGATCACCCATTCAACCTTATCCTCTGCAAGATTATAATGCATATTTTCAGTAAACAGAATGAATTTGATGATATCAAAATTAACTCAAACATATAGTTCTAATTCAACAAATAATCATAATTGCAATTATAGATAAATTATAGCAAGAATTACTTTAGTAAAGTATTATATTATGCGGATCAGTGATTAAAAAATAACTCGTGGGAATAGTACTGACTTTCTTCCATTTATGTATGTCCTACACAAAAAGAACGATAGGGCTGCGAGAAAGCATCATAAGCAAGTTTCCACTGCAGAAAACTATGTTGGAGTCAAAATTTCAGAAGTGAATTAAAATGGTAAGATTTATTTTATAATAATAACGACTTAAAATGGTAAGATTTGTTTTGGACTTTATAAGTTCAATATCTCGACGTCTAAATGGAATTTGCATAGACATTTCAAAATAACATTTATATAAATAACATAATTAAAATAATATAATTAAAATAAAATGGACATTATAACGGCTTACCGGTTACTTATGAAAATGATTTGGGCAGAACTTTGACGTATAAAACTCATTTGAAACTTTAGAAGAACTTTAACCACAAAATAACTCTAAAAGTTACGAACCGACACCGTGAGAACCTCGATAACTAAAACTAATATTTCTATATGAAGAAACTAGAGAAGGAAAGAAATAAAGAGGTAAGTGTTTACCTTGGAAATTGGTAAACAACCGCTGATCTTCTAAAACAACAAAGTTCTAGTAACTTACATGATCGATCAGATTGATCCTAGGACATGTGCTATGAGTGTATTTAGAATATCTCACAATTAGGCAAGGTATACATTTCGACAGTGCATATAAATAAAAGAATGTGTTTTGAAATGTAAACGAAAGTGACAGAAATCAAAGAAATGTTTAAGTCGAACAACACATCGAAGGAGAAAAACTGAATGTAAAGGTTTGATAAAAACTGGAGTTAAATGTTGGAAAAAAGTGCATAAAGATCTTAAACTGCAGAAATTTAAATGCTTGAAGGTAAAGGCTTTTTAATGTAAAACTGCAAAGTAAAAACTTTATAACGTAGAATTCTTAGAAGTAAAAGACTGAATTAAAGGATTTCAAAGTAAAGGATCTAAGATAGAAACTTCAAAGAAAATGGCATTGCAATAAAAGATAATGGTGATTACAATCACGTACATTCTCGCCTCACTCTTTTCTCTACACGCTGGATACTTTGAGTGACTTCAGAGTTACTTGTACAACACGATTTTTTCACACCTATTCTAACTCTAGAACTAACCTATTTATAATACTCTAAAGTAACCACCATTTGACGGTTTACTCCTAGAACACGCCACTTGGCAATTTGCATGTCTTCAACTTCTGGATATTCGCCACTTGTCCTCTTTTCAAATTCAAATAGTAGAATTTCCCTCCACTATCCAGTTGTAACTGCAGCGCATTATCCATAGCCATTTTACCCTGTCGAATTGACTCTTTGGACTTGGACATGTTTGAAGTCTAAAAATCATTCTCTTCGACTCAGGCTTTCAACAAATATGGTAGAAGCCTTTCTGGTCGAAGCCTTCTTCTCCTTTAGCTTATTATTTTAAAGAATAACTTCTTTAAAAGCGAAATCTATCTGAAATCATGCAGCTTCGAAATTAGGAGCTAACAAATTGCCCCCCAAAAATATCCTTTCACCAGTGTTGGTAGGAAGGTCATTTTTTGATAAAACAATTTTCGACGCCTGCTCATTCGACTATGGAAAAACATAACTGACCAACCCACGATCTAGAAACTATTCAGTTTCTTTCCACCATGCTTATGACGTCATGTCATGATGGTGAATCTTCAAACGTCTTTTCACCCGTATTTGTGATCAGTTTTCATCATCACCTTTCTTGGAACTAGACATTTGCAGTCTGATCATAACCACCACCCTCCAACAATTTCAAAAGAGGAAACGCGTCCTACTACCGTATTTATTTTAACGGTGGATTCACAGTCCCTTTATCTTCCAAACGCCTATAAATCCTCTTTTTTCTCCAACTTGCAAACTTTTGCATTCTCAGACTTTCTTGCAACTTATTTCTTCGTTCTTCAAACTCTCTCAAGAAAAACCCAGAACACATTCTCACTTTTCTTCAACTTCCAACAATGGCGTCTTCACAAACCATTCCCCAAGCAACAAAAGGTCAAAAAGGTAGAGCCACACAGTTCAAGCAAACCCTTCCACCGTTTTCCAACATTCCAGGACCTAAGGTGGTGAAGAATCAACAGTTTATGCCAGAACCCCTTCTTGAGTAAGCGAGGAGCATTTACGAGTCTCAGGTAATGGTTTCTCTCATTGTTTCTGATAAGCCTTATGCTTTAGGTGGCCCCTTAGCTGATGTTAAACCCACCGATGAGAAGCTTAGTGAGTTTTTCCCGTCTTTCTGTAAATCAAGACCTTTAGGGCAAAAGAGTAACCCTAAAGAAGATGAAGCTTCCCCCGATACACCCACTTTGACTAAGATGGATCTTATGTATCTTCATGATGGTACTAGATTGGTAGGAGTTGTTAACCAGTTAAAGGATTTTGACATTTGGATCACCTGAACGGAAAAGGTCAAAGCTGATCATTGGAAGACCATTGGAATTTATGATCTGCTTATGCTGTCGGAGACCAATATTCCTTATTGTTTGAACCTACTGGCAGCATCACTCTACTTTTAGGATAGTAGCCACTACACTTTTCATCTTCCTTGTGGGATGGTTACCCCTACACTCTTCGACCTGGCTGCCATTGCAGGGCTTCGACCAGATGGCATTTCATATGATCCTGAAACTGATGCAGAAGATACCATAGGGATCTCTGATTCCAAGCTTACATACACCCACTTCATAAACCACCACTAACGTGACACTGAAGAAATAAGTGACAATTAACACATTGTATTCCTCACCGTATGGTCGTTGAGGTATGTATTTTGCTCAAAATCCCTACAGGTGGCCAAGAAATATCTACCTCTGGCCAACCAACTTCATAACAACAGAGGAGTTTGCCTTAGTGGGTTGATTTTGGCAAACCTCTATGAGTTTCTCAGCGAAGGGGCTGTTCGACTCAAAGACTTGGAGGCCCAGGGTACTGTTCACTTGAATGGCCCCCTCTGGCTGCTTCAATTGTGGCTTAATACAACTTTCGAAGCTAGCCTTCCCAAAAAAGGGCAAGTCAATGAGGACTCTGCTGAAATCAAAGAAAGGAGGGTCGAAGGTACTCGCCTGGTGAAACTCACACCCAATGATGATGGGGAAACTCTCAAAGCAGCCTTCTCCAGTTACATTATGATGTTTGCCAAGCGGTATGATTTCACACCCAGTATGGCCCCTTTTGCTGAAAGAAAATGTGGAACTGAGTGGTTTACAAGGCCATTCCCTAATTCATCCAAAAAACTCGATGCCGAATCTATTTCAATCTGGGAAGCCTTTTTTATTCCTAGATTTATAATTCAGAGGCTGAATCTTGGAAGAGATATGGCAGCCTTGATTGCTTACAACCAAATCTTGTCTCTCGATAGTTTGGGTTGGCTCAAATTTTCCCCAAGTATCTGTATGGGAAGAAAGGCCATGTAGTCCTTCATACTTCCAGTTTTGATGAAGGAAGTGCTGCAGTCCCTTTCGACCGGTGGAACGCTAGAAAAGCAACTCTTTCCCCTGTGCACTTTCAACCCACATTTTTGTGCACTAAACTATTTCACAACTGGTGGTCGAAGTACTACAGTGAACAATTTTTTGATGTTGCTACCTTCTCTTCATTAATTGACCAAGCTTTTCTTGATGTGCAGGAGAAGACCAAGAAGAGTAAGTTCATTCATGTCAAAGAAATTCAGGCCTTCCAAAAGTACTTTGAAACTGTCTATCGACCAGATGATATTAGTTGAACCGTTCGTGAGGCTGCTGTCACTTTGAAGGAAAAATTTCTACAAAAAATGGATCAGTTGAAAATCCCTTCAAACGTTCCTCTCGAGAAACGTTATGAGGTGGCTTTTGAACTCTTTCCTCCAAAGTTCCCTCGACTTCCTAACGCTGATTTTGGAGTGGCACTTGCCCCCCCCCCCCCCATTTCCAGACTGGTTTGTCTGTGGTGAGCACCTAAAACTCCTTCGACAAAAGTCTCAACCGAAAGCCCAACGGTGGTTGCGACTAAACATACGCTGGATAGTTTCAAAGGACACATTCATATAGGGGTCGAGGATGTTCGTGTCGAATCTGAAATATATGAAGGTTTGAGGCCCTCGATTTGTGATTTTTAACTAACCACTCAATTATTAATCTTGTAATAATCATTTATCTTTCAGCTATGGCCAGGAAGACCAGCTCATCGAAGGGTGCTGCAGGAGTCGAAAAAGAAACTGAAGGCACAAAGGTATTTTATATCCCTTGCCTACATCTTTTTGTGTAACCAACTTCTAATATTTGCATCACCTTTTAGACTGCTCGAAAACCTCCAACGCCTTCAAAAAAGGGCAAGAAGGGTGCTCAAACATTCGTCCCTTCAGATGCTGATGATGAATCCCCTGAGGAGGTAGTGGTTAAAAAGAAAAGGAAGCTTACCAAAGCTTCTGGAGCTACCACCCAATCCTCCTCAAAGGCTGCCAGAATTCTTGAGAAGACGCTTGCTGATAGTGGTGTCAAGAAACAACTCTCCCAGATTGCATCGAAAACGACTGCTGATGATCCTGAGAGCGCAAACTCAAGTCCTGATGCCGCAACTGTACATGTATGCACACTATCTTTACTCAACATTTGCATTCCCTACTCAAATTTCTTTCAATCTTATTCTCTTTACTTGTGGTTTTCAGGCTGATGTAGGTGGCTCTAACCCACCACAAACTTCATTCAGCTTTGTAACAACTATCCTGAATAGCCATGGTGAGCCAACTTATCACCCTACCTCTGACCTTAGTTTTGGATATAGTTCACTGAGCGAAATTAACCAACCTATTCCTCTTACAGTTCCTCCTCCTGAAGCAGATGACACAAACAAAAACTCGCCCACCAGGACCAACACTCAACAATCCCAAACCGATGGCTCTGAACATGGAGAGGATGATGTTTCTAACCAACAACCTCTCGACCATACAGATACCATTGCCATGGACGTGGAAGGAAGGCCAATTTAAGAGGAAGAAGAGGAGGTCGAAAATGAAGAAGAACAAGAAGAAGAGGAGGAAAGGACTGAGCAGGATTAGACCTATTCAACTTGAAGGGAAATTTGGGATCTAAACGCAGCGGAAAACAAAATTTTCCCTTTAGAGATCCTTACGAAAGATCATGATCTGTGATAGAAAGGTTACCTCTTGTGGCGATGAAACCTTTGATTCCAAATCTATGGATGATCACGAGCGTTGTACGATGAACAGCGCCTCTACTCAGTCCACACGAACAACTTCCTTCAGTCACAGTGCTAGCTGATTACGATTGAAGGTTTTGAGTGAGGGAGAGGAAAAATAGAATACGGTCAGGGTTTCAACAACAACCACCTTTGATCTTCTGCACAAGGGTTCTATTTATAGAACTACTTGTGTGGGCTACAAGCTAAAAAGCCCAACTCAATAATAATATTATTATATTATAATAACTATTATTATAATAAATATAATTTTATTATTATTATATTTTATAACTATTATAAAATTAACAATAACTATTATTATATTACATGGTACCTTACCATATTCCGTATTCCATTCAAGTGCACCGTACCTTACGGTGTTCCTTATTTACTCTATCTCTTCTCCAACTATCCATATGTGTGTGACCCTGTAGGATTTCGCGACGTTGGCAATTATATTAAATCATGTATTTAACATAATAAACAGTGAGCGGTATCTAGCAACACATCACTGCTACCCAAGTCACAAAATTGTCATGTGATCTGACAAAACCTTTTGTGATAGTACTTGTGTGTACAATTACCCTTTTACCCCTATGTCTATTTTGAACACAAGGCATATACCGTGTCATCCTTGTCCAGTTCAATATTGAGCCCTTAGACATTTATCCTGTTATGCATGATGGGCAAATTCCATCTAGGCTACTCATGTCCCTCAGCATGCTTTGTGAAGTACCCATCAACTGTCTTTATGATCATCCAGTTACGGACAATGTTTGATCAGCAATAAAGTACTTGACTCTACATCTAGGGTACATAGTAGTTTTAGGTCGAAGGGTGGTATACACCACTATCACCATGAGAGTAACTTATGACACTTTGCATAACATTCTATGTAGTACTCTCATAGTGGGTCAATCCAGTATAAATATTACTCCTAATATTCATACCTATGTCAAGACTTGATAACTCCTTATCCATGATCCATGAGATGTGATCATCAGTCTATCTACATAATAGTCTTAATGTTTTAAGGCTATCCCATTTCACATTAAAGCTCGACTATGGATGCTTTAAGAATAGTGTCCTTATGTTTAATGGAATCTCATGATTAAGTCATACTTAATGTTTCATTAAACGAACTAGCTATTCTAGGGACTTTATCATTTAGGAAAAACAAACATAATAAAGAAATGCCTTTTATTATTAATAAATAATTTGATACAAGTACCAAAAGTATTGGCCTCTAGGGCTTACACCAACAATCTCCCACTAGCACTAGAGCCAATCAGGCATACCCCTAATACCCATAGATCTAGTATGACCATCATGCTTCAGCTGTGCAAGAGGTTTTGTTAGTGGGTCAGCAATATTATCAAGTGTAGGTACTCTACATATCTTCACATCTCCATGATCTATTATCTCTCGAATGAGATGATAACGCCTAAGTATGTGTTTGGATCATTGGTGAGATCTAGGCTCCCTAGCTTGTGCGATAGCACCATTGTTATCACAATAGAGATCAATGGGGTCCACAATGCTAGGGATTATGCCAAGTTCACTAATGAACTTCTTGATCCAAACAGCTTCCTTCGCTGCATTTGAGGCAGCAATATACTCGGCCTCGGTTGTAGAATCAGCAACTGTTTCTTGCTTTGAACTTTTCCAACTCACAGCGCCACCATTTAGGCAGAACACATAACCAGATTGTGATCTAAAGTCATCCTTATCTGTCTGGAAGATAGCATTGGTGTAACCAATTACCGCGAGCTCTTCCTGACCTCCATATATCAAGAATGAGTCCTTAGTCTTTCTCAAGTACTTAAGGATATTCTTGATAGCTACCCAGTGAGCATCACCAGGATCAGATTGGTACCTACTCGTTGCACTTAAAGCATACAAGACATCTGGTCGAGTACATAACTTGGCATACATGATAGATCCTATTGCAGATGCATATGGAATCTTATTCATGCGATCCCTTTCTTCCTTTGTTGAAGGGGATTGTGTTTTTGATAGACATAGGCCATGTTGCATAGGTATGAATCCTTTCTTGGAATCATGCATATTAAAGCATCTCAACATTTTGTCTATGTATGTACTCTGACTTAGACCAAGCAGTTTTTGTGAACTATCTCTATAGATCCTAATTCCTAATATATAGGCTGCTTCACCAAGGTCCTTCATAAAAAAGCATTTCCCTAACCAAGCTTTTACTTGTTACAAGGTAGGGATATCGTTTCCAATGAGTAATATGTCATCTACATATAATACCAGGAAAACGATTATGCTCCCACTAACCTTCTTGTAGACACAAGGCTCATCTTCATTCTTTATGAATCCATATTGTTTTACAGTTTCATCAAAACGAAGATTTCAGCTTCTGGAAGCTTGCTTTAATCCGTAGATTGATCGTTGTAACTTACATATCTTTTGGGCTTCTTCAGGTATGTCAAATCCTTCAGGTTGTGTCATGTACACATCCTCAAGAAGATTCCCATTAAGGAAAGCAGTCTTGACATCCATCTGCCATATTTCATAATCATGATATGCAGCGATAGCAAGTAAAATCCGAACAGATTTAAGCATTGCAACTGGTGAAAAGGTTTCATCATAGTCTACACCATGAATTTGTTTATAACCTTTAGCAACCAGTCTTGCATTATAGGTATGTACCTTACCATCCATGTCAGTCTTCTTTTTGAAGACCCACTTGCATCCTATAGGATTAATTCCTACAGGAGGCTCTACCAAGGTCCAAACCTGGTTTGTTTACATGGAATCCATTTAAGATTTCGTGGCTTCTAGCCACTTCTCAGACTCAGGACCATTTATAGCCTCTTGATAGGTTACAGGCTCATCTTGATCCATGAGTAATACTTCACCTTGATCATTTATGAGATATCCATATCTCTCTGGTTGGTGACGTATCTTGCTCGACCTACGCTGGTCTTGTTCTGCTTAAGCAGGTTGCTCTTCCACAACTACTTGTGGTTCCTACTCTAATTCCTCCATAGGTGTATCAATGCTTTGTGATTCTTGAATTTCTTCAAGCTCTACTTTCCTCCCACTGATTCCTTTAGAAATAAAGTCCCTTTCCAAGAAAACTCCAGTTCGAGCGACAAACACATTGCCCTCAGAAGGATTGTAGAAGTAATACCCTCTTGTTTCTTTTGGATACCCCACAAATAAGCATTTGTCAGATTTGGGCTCAAGCTTAGTTGAAATTTGTCGTTTTACATAAACTTCACAACCCCAAATCTTCATGTAAGACATATGTGGTTTCTTACCACTCCATATTTCATTTGGTGTCTTTTCAACCTTTTTGGATGGAACACAGTTAAGTGTGTAAGCTGCTGTCAGTAGTGCATGTCCCCAAAAGGAGTTTGGAAGATCGGCATGACTCATCATGGATCGGACCATGTCTAACAAGATTCAATTTCTTCTCTCAGATACACCATTCCATTGTGGTGTTCCAGGAGGAGTGAGTTGGGATAGAATCCCACACTCTTTTAGATGGTCATCAAACTCTAGGCTTAAATATTCACCGCCTCGATCTGATCGAAGAGTTTTAATATTCTTACCTAGTTGGTTTTGTACTTCATTCTTAAATTCCTTGAACTTTTCAAAGGATTCAGATTTGTGTTTCATTAAATAGACATAACCATATCTACTGAAATCATTGGTAAATGTGATGAAGTATTGAAAACCTCCTATGGCTGGTATGTTCAGTGGTCCACATACGTCAGTGTGTATGAGGGCCAAAATATCATTAGCCCTTTCACCTTTTCCTGTGAATGGGGACTTTGTCATATTTCCAATTAAACAAGATCTGCATGTATCATATGATTCGTAATCAAAAGAGTCCAATAGTCCATCTTTATGGAGTTTGGAGATGCGTTTCTCATTTATATGGCCTAAGCGACAATGCCAAAGGTAACTTGGATTTAACTCGTTAGGTTTCATCCTTTTAGTATTAATGTTATAAATTGGCATTTCAAGATCAAGGACATATAATCCATTGTTCATTTGTGCAGTAGCATATAATATATCATTCAAATAAATAGAGCAACAATTGTTCTTTATTATAAATGAAAATCCAAACTTGTCCAAACAAGAAACGGAAATAATATTCCTACTAATTGTAGGTACATAATAACAGTTCTCTAACTAAATTATTAAACCACTAGGTAAAGTCAAAACATAAGTTCCTACAACTAAAGCAGCAACCTTTGCTCCATTTCCATCTCGTAGGTCGACTTCACCTTTTGCCAAATCTCTACTCCTTTTTAGTCCCTGTACATTGGTACAAATGTGAGAACCACATCCAGTATCTAATACCCATGATGCAGAAGTAGATAAATTTATTTCTATAACAAAAATACCTGAAGTCGAAGTCACCACTCCATTCTTCTTATCTTCCAGGTACTTTGGGCAATTTCTCTTCTAATGTCCGGTCTTACCGCAATAGAAGCAAGTGCCCTCCTTTGCTATACCTCCACTAGGCTTCAAAGCAAGGGTAGTATGTTAGGGTTTGGCAACTTCCTTGCCTTTCCATTTACCAACCTGCTTGGTGGGCCTTTTGTTCTGTTTCTTTCCATTACTGATCATCAGAATGGATTTCCCTTTTGGCTTCAGATTTTGCTCAGCAGTTCTTAACATGCTTAGCAATTCAGGAAAAGTTTTGTCCATGTCATTCATGTTGAAACTAAGGACAAATTGACCGAAGCTTTTCGGCAACGATTGCAGGATCAAATCAGTCGCAAGCTCCCTTTTGAGGGCAAATCCCAATCTTTCAAGATTCTCCACATACCCAATCATCTTGAGTACATGGGGACCTACTAGGGTTCCCTCAGAAAGCTTGGCTTGAAAAAGGGCTTTTGAAACTTCAAACCTTTCATGCCTTGCCTGCTCTTGATAGAGCATTTTCAGATGTTCGATCATATCGAACGCTGCCATGTTTTCATGTTGCTTTTGTAATTCAGAATTCATGGTAGCCAGCATGAGGCAAGCAGTTTCATTGGCAACATCGACATGCTTCTTATAAGCATTTCTTTCAGCCTTAGGAGCAGAACTAGGAGGTTCCTCATCAGGAACAGGTGTCTCTAAGATATACAGCTTTCTGTCATGTTTGAGGACAATCCTCAGATTTCGGTGCCAATCCAGAAAATTTGTCCCAGACAATTTTTCCTTATCCAGGATTGTTCGCAAAATGTTATTAGATGTGTTTGTTGTCATGGTAATCTACAAAATGGAATGGAATAATATAAGTGTCATAACATATTCAATTAGGCCTTTAATTAAATATGCTCCCACTATTTTAATCAAACCAAATGACCCTCATCATTTGATTCGGAAAATCCCGTTGGAAGATTTTCTAGTGGATCGAGATCCATATTTCACTTTGTTTTAAGTCAACGTTAGGCTGATTACACAAAACTTAGCTATTTAGGTAGGAACTCCTTCCAATTGTATCCAACATAATTCTCGAATATTTCAGTTGGGTGACTAACTCCTTATTCCAATCCATCATATGGACTCTTCCCAACTCTTGCTTCTAAACGCATATAATCTTATTATATTTTGTTTAGTTAAGTTTGACCCATTATTTTAGAAATTGGATATTACAATTATCCCATCGCACCTTACTAATATGGAACATGCACCTCGCGTTAGGCGAACCCTACAATATTCGATACTAGTCTTGATGAGTTATAAAACTTGGAAAGCAAAAACTTAATATTTAGTTTTGAGGGATTTTTAATTAGTTTGATCTCACCGGCTTATTTATCATATAAATCGTTCCTCACACATGCATCAACATACATACAATATATATCAACATACATACATACAAATGAAACAGTTATGGCCCCTAGCGCAATTGTTCTCCCAAGCCAATGAGAGAACTTAAGCTAAACCTAATAACGATCTTCACTTCTCCAAGCAAGATCTCCAAGGTTGTCCTTCTTTGTTTTGTAGTCTTCTCTTTCTTCATAATAATACATTACATAAAGGAAACTCGTTTTACATATGAGGGAGTGAGATGAGAAAAGAAGTTACATGATGAGAATAAGAGAGAGGCACGACACGCATGTCGTATTTATAAAATCCAAAACAACGAAAAATAAACTAAGGCCATAACTGATCACCACAAGAAAGATAATAAATAAATTTTATTATTATTAATTTAAATCCTGTTTATTAAATAAATCAAATTAAATTTTTGGCGAATGCATGACCTAAAGCGCAGACTGCATTGACGCAACATTTGCGCTGTCATACTGCCTGCGACGACCGTCATAGTTGCCATGGCGACCGTCACACATCAGCCCAGGAGGACCGTCACAAAGCTATGGCGACCGTCACACTAACAGAACGCGTGGCTTTTGATCGTAGACCTCTTTGACGGTGCAACCCTTGTACCGTCATAAACCTTGATGCAACAATTTCATACCATCAAAACACCATGATCAATAATTTAGTATGATTGATCCGTATGCCATCGCTTCACCATACTAAAGTCCGATTCCGAAGCAGATAACCACAGATCGCTCAATCGAATGATAATCATTACGTGATTTGAACTAACGAAATAAAATAGTATATCCAATATACCATCTTTGCATCAAAGTTAATCATATCACATATGAATTAGATCGATCATATATGTGTAACTTATGAACGATTGACATATCGTTGCTTCACCATACTATTGTCGGATTCCGAAGCATAGTCAATATCAATCATCCAAACCCTACACAATTTGATGCCAAAAAATTCAATATCTGGATTTGATTTAATTTTTACGTGTTTTAATCCAATTAAAACAAAAATGACAAAAAATAAACAATTACCAGACTCATGGTTTCGTAAGTACCTCTGATACCACTGAAGGGAAATTTGCGATCTAAACGCAGCGGAAAACAAAATTTTCCCTTTAGAGATCCTTACGAAAGATCATGATCTGTGATAGAAAGGTTACCTCTTGTGGCGATGAAACCTTTGATTCCAAATCTATGGATGATCACGAGCGTTGTACGATGAACAGCGCCTCTACTCAGTCCACACGAACAGCTTCCTTCAGTCACAGTGCTAGCTGATTACGATTGAAGGTTTTGAGTGAGGGAGAGGAAAAATAGAATACGGCCAGGGTTTCAACAACAACCACCTTTGAGCTTTTGCACAAGGGTTCTATTTATAGAACTATTTGTGTGGGCTACAAACTAAAAAGCCCAACTCAATAATAATATTATTATATTATAATAACTAAAATTATAATAAATATAATTTTATTATTATTATATTTTATAACTATTATAAAATTAATAATAACTATTATTATATTATATGGTACCTTACCATATTCCGTATTCCATTCAAGTGCACCGTACCTTACGGTGTTCCTTATTTACTCTATCTCTTTTCCAACTGTCCTTATGTGTGTGACCCTGTAGGATTTTGCGACGTTGGCAATTATATTAAATCATGTATTTAACATAATAAACAGTGAGCGGTATCTAGCAACACATCACTGCTACCCAAGTCACAAAATTGTCATGTGATCTGACAAAACCTTTTGTGATAGTACTTATGTGTACAATTACCCTTTTGCCCCTATGTCTATTTTGAACACAAGGCATATACCGTGTCATCCCTGTCCAGTTCAATATTGGGCCCTTAGACATTTATCCTGTTATGCAGGATGGGCAAATTCCATCTAGGCTACTCATGTCCCTCAGCATGCTTTGTGAAGTACCCATCAACTGTCTTTATGATCATCCAGTTACGGAAAATGTTTGATCAGCAATAAAGTACTTGACTCTACATCTAGGGTACATAGTAGTTTTAGGTCGAAGGGTGGTATACACCACTATCACCATGAGAGTAACTTATGACACTTTGCATAACATTCTATGTAGTACTCTCATAGCGGGTCAATCCAGTATAAATATTACTCCTAATATTCATACCTATGTCAAGACTTGATAACTCCTTATCCATGATCCATGAGATGTGATCATCAGTCTATCTACATAATAGTCTTAATGTTTTAAGGTTATCCCATTTCACATTAAAGCTCGACTATGGATGCTTTAAGAATAGTGTCCTTATGTTTAATGGAATCTCATGATTAAGTCATACTTAATGTTTCATTAAACGAACTAGCTAATCTAGGGACTTTATCATTTTGGAAAAACAAACATAATAAAGAAATGCCTTTTATTATTAATAAATAATTTGATACAAGTACCAAAAGTATTGGCCTATAGGGCTTACACCAACACACTTGTGGCTGAAACAGGTCCTGTCAATACATGCCTTGTCGAAACAACAACTATTTCATTTTATGGGCTACCTGATGTGCCCCATATGCCCCACTATGGACAGTCGAAAGGGCCAAGTATGCTTCTGCCTCACTGAGGCACTTAAGCAATACTCCCTTAGGAGTCTTTTTGAATAATTCATTACCCAACAAGACATAACTCAAAGCTTGATACTTGATTTTTCTTTCTGTCGAAGATATTATATTTTTCAGGTAATCCATTATAGGTTTTCTCCAATCCTTGTCAGTTATACTATCAACTTCCAGAATTGCAAAATTGTCTTCATCAGCGTATCCAATCTTAATTTCTTCCAAGTCTGAAGGGGCTAATCCTACCGACACCACCTTCCCTCTGACTTCGATTGCATCTTGAAGTTTGTCTTTCAAAATTTTATACCCTGATGCAATCTGGGCCAAGTCATTAGCGACCTGGTTTTCCAATCTAGGGATATGTCAAAAACTAACCGTGTCGAACTTCTTCAGCAGTCGATTGACAACTACAAAGTACATAATAAAGTTTTCTTTTATACATTTGTACTCCTTGGTAACTTGTTTTATGACCAGCTCTGAATCTCCCATTATTTCGACATGCGTTGCCCCCAATTCCAACAATACTTCAAGTCCAGCGATTAAAGCTTCATATTCAGCTTCGTTGTTTGAACAATGACCTTCAATTTTATACTTAAGTGTTGTTGGAATTTTATTAGGAGAAATAACAAGCACTCCTATGCCTGTGCCATCTTTGTGGCTTGACCCGTCGAAGTATAACTTCCAAGGTTCCACTTCAAGATAGTTCGGAGGGGTCTCGTGTGTAGAATGGTCAACTATAAAGTCTGCCACTACTTGCCCTTTAACAGCTTTTAAAGGCTTATAAGTTAAAGAATATTCAGTTAATGCTAATGCCCATTTTCCAATTCGACTATGCAAAATAGGTTTGGACAACATATGTTTAATAACGTCATAACTAGAAGAAACATACACATCAACTGGTTTTATATAGTGCTTCAATTTTGTACAAGAGTAATACAAACATAAACATAATTTTTCAATCATGCTATATCTAGTTTCTGCATCATTTAAAACTCTACTAAGGTAATAGACGACCCTTTCGACACCATCATCATCCGCTTGAGCTAACATGCTCCCTAAAGTTTTATCTGACGCAGCTATGTACAATCTCATACACTTATTGCCACAAGGTGGTGAGAGAATCGGGGGGTGACCCAGTCGAACCCATCCTTGCTAGCTCGAAGCAATGGCGAAAAGGCTTGCGTTTTCCCACTCAAGTTGGATATAAACCTCCTCAAGAAATTTATTTTGCCCAAGAGAGACTGCAATTCCTTCTTTGTTGATGGCGCCTTTGCTTCCATAATGGCTTTGGTTTTATTCTGGTTAATTTCGATCCCCTTCTTGTGGACCACAAAGCCTAAGAAATCCCCTGTCTGCACACAAAAAGCACATTTGAGAGGATTCATTTTAAGACCATGCTTTCTCATCCTTTCAAAGGAATGTCGAAGATGGCGTAAATGATCTTTTCCTAAAAAAGACTTAACAATAATATCATCAATATAGATTTGCATAAAAGTCTCAATAAAATCATGAAAGATCGAATTCATTGCTCGCTGGTAAGTCGCCCCAACATTTTTTAGACCAAAAGGCATTACTACCCATTCATAAGTGCCTAATGCCCCTGGACATCGAAAAGCAGCTTTTGGGACATCTTCCTCAGCAATGAATATTTGGTTATAACCAGAATAACCATCCAACATACTCAAGTATTCATGTCCTGCAACAGAATCAATCAACATTTCTGCCACAGGCATAGAATATTCGTCCTTAAGGGTTGCAGAATTTAGATCTCTAAAATCTATACAGACCCTTAAAGAACCATTCTTTTTAATGACTGGTACAATATTAGCTAGCCATTCGACATACCTAGTTGTACGGATGAACTTGCATCTAAGTAACCTCTCAATTTCCTCTTTGATCTTTGAAAGGATTGTTGGGGCAAACCGTCTTGGATTTTGCTTGACTGGTTTTTTCCCAGGTATGATTGGCAACTTATGTTCAACAAGCTCTCTCCACAAACCAGGCATTTCGTCATAGTCCCAAGCGAAGCAATCCTTGAATTCCTTCATTAGTTTGGCCATTTCGACTTTGAGTTGTGGGTCGAGATTAGCACTAACATAAGTAGGCCTTTTTACTCCCCCTTCACCCAAGTCAATTTCTTCCAAAGGATCTTGCGCCAGCATTTTAATGTTGTCTGACAATGAATCCTTTTCGAAACCCAAAGGCTCATTATCATAAATAGCATCAAGCCTTTGATTTTGGTCTTCGATTTGAGACCCATCAGGTGGTTCAGGCTCAAAGTCCTTACCAGGGCCTACTTCATAAATTTGAGTTGTGGCTTCGACAGCCATGTGGTTGTGTGCAGCCTCCAAGGCCGCTTGTAGTTTAGATTCGGCCACATAGGCCGAAATTCTTTGCAGTGCATCGAATTCAGTCATTGTTACTGAATTCACTTCCCAAGCCTGTGGGGTCTATAGGCTCCCCACAGTATGGGACATTGCCTTATTCCCTTATGACCTCTTTGTCCCATCGAAATCCCTCCACTGGGTGCAAGTGTAATGAGCAGAATGCATGGTCATCTAGGGTGAAATCAAATTCTGCTAGAGTACAAGGCGCAAAAAATTGGCGCACATTTAACATGAACCTTGATCACCTTCAATGTTTTCTACTATACCATCAGGTCTCCAGATTGTGATCCGCTGGTGCATTGACGAAGGTACTGCTCCAACACCATGGATCCACTCCCTCCCCAGCAGAAGGTTATAATTAGCTTTGCTTTCGACTACCATAAACACGGTAGGCCTTGTCACCGTTCCCATGGTTAAATCAACTTGCAGAACACCAAGAGTGGTCCCAATTTTCCCTTCATAGTTAGAAAGGACCATGTTGTGGGGCTTAAGATCAGAGTCGAATTTACCGATCTTGCTTATTAGGAAATGTGGCATTAAATTGACTGTAGCCCCACAATCCACCAAGATTTTATTCACAGCCACGTTCTCTACCTTCCCTGTAATGTACAGAGGTTTCAAGTGCCCTTTCATGGCCTCAGTTGGTTGTTCAAAGAAAGCATTATGTTCTTCGACACAGCCATTATTCATCACATAGTAGCACACAGGTTGGTGCGCTGCCATTTCAGCCTCAGTGTTGGCATCCAAGTTTTCTACTTTAGTTATCCTATCATATTCTCTTGGCATTACTGAGACCACATTAACAATGATGTTTAAAGAGGCATCAGAGTCAGAATCAAAGTTGTGAGTCGAATCTCCGTCCTCAGCTGCTTCGACTGCAAACCTCTCAGCTTCTTCCTTCTTAGAAGTAAATAACCTACGCCCCATAGGCATCTTATTTGTTATTTTTGTCCCAACGTCTTTATTGCTAGCAGGCAGGACGTTGGTACTAGTTTTAGTTTGATCTTTGGCCTGAGCTTCCCTCAAAGCCTTCCTTCGTCTCTGTTCCCTTCTCCACTGGGACCTGGACATAGGATTTTTGCCTTTGTAATTCTAAGAAATATATGCAGCTTTATGGGAGGACTTGAATTATTTCCAGTACTCCATTGAAGAACCTCTAACCACGTCGAAATTCTTCCATCTCTGTTTCCCTTTCCCTGCTGCTTCAACTGGTTTGACCCACTTTCCAGTTGGTACATCACTGCTAGGCTTAAAAGTAGCCTGCTTAGCCCTTGGCATTTGTGGCTTTTGGCCATATTGTTTTTGAGCAGCTTTCCTTGGGTCGAAACGCCCTGGCCCTTGAGCAGCTCTTTTCTCACGTCCAGATTTGGTTTTTTTCCCTGCTTGGAGGCTATGAGCAGCTTCTTTGTCGAAGATAGCACTGCATCGAGGGCACAACATGACTTCAGAGTTCTTTCCTTGGCACCTGTGGAGAAAATCAACAATGGTTTCATCTTCTCTGGGATAAGCCAGCTTGTTGCAGTCTTCTTGACGAACCTCTTCATCAATATCCATGGCTTGTCCGTTAGTCACTTCGACCATGTTTATGTCAACTTCATCTTTTAAGCGCATTTTGGAGAAGTTGACATCAAGGCCCTCAACAGCCTCGTCCATCTGTCTGAAATGGTCAACAGTCTCTTTTGTCACCATCTGCAATTTTGATGCTTCAGCTTCAGCATGGATCTCGATTGTAGCCTCAGCGTCGAACCTTTGAACTTCAGAAGATGTCCTAAAATAGTGTTCAGCAGCCATACATATCAAATGCTCAAGCTGGAAGCCATCCATTTCCTTGACTTCTCTAATAAACACAACATCATTGGTAAGGTCTTCAGTAACCTCCACCACTGTGGCATTTCTGCCAAGAGCTTCGTTGGTGTTAACACTATCTGAGCTACTGTCAGATTCCTCAACTAGTTCGACCATGTTAACCTCTTCGGGCTCTGTGTAATTTGCTTCAGCTACTTCAAAAGGGTTGGTATCAACTTTCATCTGGGTCTTAGTCTTCTCCCCAAATTTGAGTATGCCTTCCTGAATAGCATTCTGCACCAGATCCCTGAAAAGAAAACATTGAGAAGTTTTATGACCCAAATAATTATGGTATTTGCAAAAACCTCTCTTTTTTATTTGCTCTAAAGGTGGCATTTTAGCACCAGGAGGCACTAGTATTTGACCATCCTTAACTAACAAATCAAAAATTTCGTCACATTTAGTGATGTCGAAAGTGTATGTTTTCTTTGGGAACCTATCGTTCTTTTCGATTTTGATAGGGTTTTTCCCATTTGAAGGGACCAATAATTTACAAGAATAAGGAGGACCTTGCTTAAGTTCAGCAAGATCTATTTCACTTTCGTCGAACCTAACAAGCTCGTCATACAACTCTTCGATGCCCTCCTGGTATTTGACGTAAGCTACCTTCTTGTTTTTGTTCACCTTAGCTTTCTCATCTTTGAGACGCTCTAGCTGTCAAACTCTGTCAGCTAACTGGGCCATATCCCTTAAATACTGGGTGTCCAGTTTTTTCCTGATAGAGTAATCAAGGCCACCAGCGGCCATTTCGACATGTTCACGCTCAGGCACTTATGTAAAGCACCTAGCCTTGAGTAGTCGAAACCTATTCAAGTAATCATCTATTGGCTCATTTAACTTTCGTTTCACACTAGCCAATTCTTTCAAACTAATTTTAGTCTGCCTCATGTAAAATTGCTCATGGAACAAACGTTCTAACTGGGTCCAATTACAAATCGAACCAGATGGTAACGTAGTGAACCACGTGAATGCATTTTTAGTGAGGGAACTAGGGAAATACTTCACCCTTAGACTCTCATCATTTGCAATCTCACCAGCTTCGATCAGGTAGCGCACCACATGTTCGACGGTAGATTCTGTAGTATCTCCTAAAAACTTAGTAAACTTTGGTACTTTTGTCCTGGGGGTAATTCAGCCTGGAGTATATAGTCTACTATAGGCGAAGTGAAGTTTGGCCTAGAAAAACCCATATTCAGGCCATTTTGAGCCATTATTATCTCAACCATGGCTGCCAAATTGTTCTCTGCTGCTACATTATTGCGTCGAACCTGATTCACCACATGATCAGCGTTTTGATTTCTGTTTACTAACACCATCCTTGGTTCCTCCTCTTCAAGTATAGGTATTTGATCCCTAGGAGGCTCCTCCCTAGGTGGTTCGACCAACTCTGGATTCACCGGATTCACTTGTTGAGCGTTTTCCCTCATCTCGACTCCTTGATTTTGGTGTTGAACAGGAGCGGGCATTCCCATGAATTCTGCTATACACGCCATCTGGGATGTCATCATTTGATTGGTTTGAGTAGTATTCTGGATCAATGGCTGGAAAATCTCTCCCATTGTCTGAGACAAAGTATGTACCATTTGCATGTTGCTCTCATCCATCTGTTGCCTCAAATATGTTGCAGATTCATTTGTTAAGTTGGGTCCTTGAGCATAATATCCCAAACCTATGGACTGGCTGTTTCGACCCATGTTAATTCCAGAGCCTGACTCCTGCAAAGGGGAAGATATCACATTCTCTGAAAATATTGGGGGCGCGGTACGCAAATTCTGCGTCATTGCCGTTGGCATGCCATAGATTGGGTTCCTAGGCAAAGGCTGTGAAAATCCTGGGGGAGGAAATTGCCTATACGTCGAACCTCCTCCTGGAAAAGTCTGAGGATTTGTCACTGATGGGCAAATGTAGTCCAGGACTGGCTGAGTGTAAGGCCTCACATATGTCGCCCCTGGCCCTGCTGTTGAAGGCGTTGGCTCTGTCAACATGGTTAACATTGTTGACCCTCCTGTCAAAGGAACTGGAGTTGGCGCAACAATACTTCTTGGTAATTCTTAAGGATTGATCGTGCTGTTCTGAACGCTTGAACTGCTTGGTTGAGGATTAGTCCCAGCAGAACTGGGATTTGAATTCCCTTGGCCAGATGCCATTTTCCTCGGGTTTCTTCTCTTTGGTCTATATTCGTTTGAACTGGCTACCTTTCCATTTCTCAAGTGCATACAATAAATTTTGCCAAAATCTCGACCAATGAAACGAAAAAATTTCAAAAAAGGGCAGTTATAAAACTTCGTTTTGACAGTTATTTAAAAGTTATAAACTTCCAAATACACGTTTAGCACTGTCCCACTGGGCGTGCCAATTTGTTTACCTTGGAAATTGTTAAACAACCGCTGATCTTCTAAAACAACAAAGTTCTAGTAACTTACAGGATCGATCAGATTGATCCTAGGACATGTGCTATGAGTGTATTTAGAATATCTCACAATTAGGCAAGGTATACATTTCGACAGTGCATATAAATAAAAGAACGTGTTTTGAAATGTAAATGAAAGTGACAGAAATCAAAGAAATGTTTAAGTCGAACAACACATCGAAGATAAAAAACTGAATGTAAAAGTTTGATAAAAACTGGAGTTAAATGTTGGAAAAAAGTGCATAAAGATCTTAAACTGTAGAAATGTAAATGCTTGAAGGTAAAAGCTTTTTAATGTAAAACTGCAAAGTAAAAACTTTATAACGTAGAATGCTTAGAAGTAAAAGACTGAATTAAAGGATTTCAAAGTAAAGGATCTAAGATAGAAACTTCAAAGAAAATGGCATTGCAATTAAAGATAATGGTGATTACAATCACGTATATTCTCGCCTCACTCTTTTCTCTACACGCTGGATACTTTGAGTGATTTCAGAGTTACTTGTACAACACGATTTTTTCACACCTATTGTAACTCTAGAACTAACATATTTATAATACTCTAAAGTAACCAGCATTTTACGGTTTACTCCTAGAACACGCCACTTGGCACTTTGCATGTCTTCAACTTCTGGATACTCGCCACTTGTCTTCTTTTTAAATTCAAATAGTAGAATTTCCCTCCATTATCCAGTTGTAACTGCAGCGCATTATCCATAGCCATTTTACCCTGTCGAATTGACTCTTTGGACTTGGACATGTTTGAAGTCTAAAAATCATTCTCTTCGACTCAGGCGTTCAACAAATATGGTCGAAGCCTTTCTGGTCGAAACCTTCTTCTCCTTTAGCTTATTATTTTAAAGAATAACTTCTTTAAAAGCCAAATCTATCTGAAATCATGCAGCGTCGAAATTAGGAGCTAACAGTAAGAAAGAAGATTTGTGAATGAGTGAATGAAAATGGGGTGGGAAAGACTCCTATTTATACTAGTTGTAAAATATTAAAATAATATAAATGTATCTTCTTTTGCCCATACCTTCTAATTTTTCAACTCTTACTAGTAAATGTCTTTATCAAATATTTACTAGTCTTACATCAATAGTTCTTTAGATGTTCTAGTATGAATTTTGTGAAAATAATTTATGAGAAAGGTATGAGAGCTTGATATTTTAATGTTTCATGACATAATATCATTTATGATATTAATAAAAAAAATAAGATATATATTTCTTTTATAAAAATAAAATGATAATAATAATAAAAATAATAATAATGACAACAAGGATAATTATTATTAACTTAAGATTATTTTATTTACTCATTAGTTTGTAGAATAAAATGATAATATTCAAATAAAATAAAATCAAATGATAATAATAACAAAACAACCACAATAATAATAATAAAAATAATATGAATAATTAATTAAATTAAAGTTAAGTATTTTTAAGTATTCATTTCAATTTCAAAGTTTAGTTTGTAAAATGAAACGATATTATTCAAATTGAATAATAATATTAATAATAAAAATAAAGGGTAATTAATTGATAAATTAATTATTATAGGTGCTAGTTTTAATATTTAGTTTTTAATAAATAGCGATGTTAAAACCTCAAGTCTAATTAGATATATTATTTAAAGTATGAAAAATTAGGATGTTTCAAAATATAACCACTCGTTATCATGTTGAAGAACTATTATGTTTAGACATATTAAGACGAAGCTACCTCAGACATTATAACCCATGGAATTACCCCCATGCCTAGGGAGAATAATACAACATAAATCTGGTCATTAACAAAAATAAAAAGAGAATTACATTTATCTGTCAAGAGATTCAAACTCTTATAATCATTTCTAGCACGTGAAGGAAAGTACAAATGTACAAGGACAATGAAAGATCTACGAGAATGGGGCACATCATCAAAGTTTTACCGAGAACTTCATCAAATGTGCAAGAAATTCTAATAGTATTGTACAATTGACTAAGATTTTAATGATTCGCAAAATATAGTAATTATTTAATCCATCATTTAGAGCTTGAGTTAAAATTTTGGACATTTCACATTATAGTCTAAATTTCGACGAATATGAGGATGATTGCATAAGCATTATTACCATTACACCAACAAGTTCCATAATAGGACTGACTTTCTTCCATTTATGTATGTCCTGCACAAGAAAAGTATAACTATTCTTAGGTGTTTATTAAGAGTATATGTCTAACAAGTGTTTATATATAAGCTATTTTTATATCAAAAAATCAAACAAATGTTTTTATAAATTATATTATAGCTTATTTTCATAAGTTGTCCAAAACAGTCTCACAAGTACTTGTATTAGTAGATAAGCTTAAATAAGTCAATTTAAACTGACATTTATTAATAATTCATCCAAAAAAACATTTATTAGTGCATATATTTTGGTATCAAAAGAACCTACAAGAAGAATGATCTAGTTGCGAGAAAGCATCCTAAGCAAGTTCCCACTACAAACAACTGTGTAAGAGTCAAAATATTTTATTCAGAGTTCACAAAATGTAGCATAATAAGAAGGAATACAATCTAAAATGTATTACCAGTAAAAGTGGTCGTCTTCCAGATTTATCCAGCAAAAATACTCATAAAGTTGTCATTGGAATCTACAATCACAGACGATGAAATTGTGTGAAGAGACTCAGGAGTCAGTAATGAAGTGTGTGTCAATTCTCTTATACAGAATTAGACCAACATAATTGATGAAATTGTGTGAAGAGAAATAAGAAACTTAACAGCAATCATTGCTATAGTTCTGATACTCTCTAAGAAAGCTCACTATAAGAGACTTCAAATATTGCAATTGAAATAAGCCAATAATGCTAGCCTTTGTTTGTTGCTGAAGGGCGTCAGTATAATCCTACAAATAAAAATGAAATTCACCATATGATATACCGATCCATTTGGCTTCTTCCTTTTGCAACACAAGAATGCATTCTAAAAAACAAAAAGTAGTTACATACTCTGATTTCATTGGTCTTTTTATAAACATCTGCATTTTTTCCTCAGCACCAAGATAATCAATTTGTGTTACCAATTTTAGGCTTATAAAAACAACTCTGTTCATCATCACAGAAGGATAAAACAACATATACTCCCGAAAAAGTAGCCCGGTGATTGGTTTCCATGTGAGACTGTTCTGTTGACCAATACAGTAAAAAAGAAACTAGTTAGCACAAACAAACTATCAAAAGAAAACATTATATATTGAATATGCGTTGACTGATCTAGTAATGCATTTAGAAAATGAGTACTTTACAAGAGAATCATGTGAATGGATACTTGGATGGTACAAATCATGAAGTGCTACTAGAGGCAAGCTTTGTTTGTCACAGATTTAGAACAAACCAACACAATCAACAAACCCATGCATAACAATAGTTATATAATAGGATATATTCATCTAAAAATCTATCAAGTGAAATAATAATCCTTTAAAACAGAATGCATAACAAACTCATAAGTGGCAATAGTTAAAAAAATACACAGTATGGAAGAAACACCAACAATAGTTAGAATAAAATACAACAGGCTTCTAGAATAGAGAATAAAGTTATACTATTAACAACAGTCAACATTAACCTTATAATGGGGAGTTATGAAAGCATATTTTGTGGCATACCTATGTTCCCAACCAAGTACCTTTGCCATGCAAAAAAATAATAAAGGAAATGGAGGTCCAACCCTTGATGATTGAATTGTAAGTTGTAACGCCCTGTATAATATTTGTCTAGAATAATACCATACAAGTGTTTTATTTGGTACTGACACAATCATAAGTGCCTAATGGCATAATTCACATGCTTGACCATTTCTAAAACATAAATACAACATATGGCACAAGTCATAGAAACTAGCCAAATTAAAACAAAAATCTAAGAATAGGGTACAATATTCCTTATTGTACAAGAATGATACACACCGGAAATAATTAAAACTAAGTTTCTCTTGAAACATCCAAGCATAGCTCCACTTGTAAATCAAACCTGCAAATACCTCCTGAAAATAATCAACAATAGTGGGGTGAGATACATCAAATCTCAGTGAGTTCCCTATCTTATGGATTCTCTCGGCTTTACAGGATTCTAGCCAATCCTAACTCAAGTCAAGGGGAAGGGAAATGACCTTGGGTTCACAAAATCACACTATATGGAAACATGTAATGAGTTCACCAACTCAAAATATCACTAATCTATAAGTCGACCCGAGTCATGGATCCTTGTAGTTACTTGGCATACGAAATGGATTCGGGTTCTACGGGCCATTAACCGTTTTGAACCGTCACTTCACACGGGCCATAAACCGTCACAAGTCTCTTTACCCTTAGGCTACATTCGTACTCACACGCGGGAATCAAACGTGTCAAGTAATTGTGCATCCATTTCAGAGGAGCTCGAGACTCATGAAACTGCACTCAAGATAAACGGTTATGATTACGTGATCACACACATAAACAAACATGATTGTATTCAACAATCATCAGGCCACATTTGCCTTTTCTCATAATCACAATGTTCACACATGTTCCATACTAGTGTTTCACTCTCTCCTAGACCAATCTCGTCACGGATGCACCTTTCTACATCAAGTGCCCGAGCCTTGCCATCTAGGTTTTCTACTCCAGGCCAGAACTCGTCAAGGATGCACATCTACACATCAAATGCACGAGCGTCACCATCCAGAGTTTCCATCACAATTCTATTCATAACCTAGAATTATAACAATCTTAACTATACCATTTGTTTTGGGGTAAAGTTTCCTCACTCTTCCTAATTCATTTTAAGCATGCATATTCTCTCAATCATATTTAATAACAATTAATAAACAAAGCATAGTACAATTTGCATAATTGAAACACATATAATAATTCAATCACAAGTTACATAACCCTTAGGATCACACCGATTTATTTAATCGGGTATCGAAATTGTGAGATTTGGGTCGAACTCATCTGTGTCGAAGGAGAGCTTTCATGTATTTCGACAGGAGGCAAGCATGCAGTCGAAGCTTGTTCACATGCTGATGCCTGTTTGTTACATATAGTAGTCGAAGTCTGTTCTTATATGTATTCTGTCGAAATGTTTATATTCTGTCGAATTGGGCCTTGTGTTAAGGACCCAATTGTTTAGGTTTCTTGGGCTGATAGGCTAGTACACTCAGTTTGTTGAGTGTGGAAAATTGTGATATTCACTTGTAAGCATTTGTAAACATTAATGTGAAAGTGAATAGTAAACAGAATTATATTTGCCCAATCCTAGTTGTTCTATTTCTTCTTCTTCTTGTTCTCTTTTCCATTAAACCCTAACCCTTGTTTTGGTTTCTTGATATCAAGAAACCGTTTTGTACTTTGCTTAAAGACATCGTTTTTCACAACAAATTGGTGCGGTGAGCATGGATAAGATGGCTTCAACAAAGTATGAGATTGAAAAGTTCACTGGAGTGAGCGATTTCGGCCTGTGGCGCTTGAAGATGAAAGCCCTACTGGTGCATCAGGGATGTTTGGAAGCGTTGAAGGGAATGGAAGCCATGGATGCTGCGTTGACGGAAAGAGAAAAGACGACAATGATCGAGAAAGTACACAGCGTAATATTGTTGAGCCTTGGTGATAAGGTTCTCCGGCAGGTGTCAAAGGAGACGACGACGTCGGGATTATGGACGAAGCTTGAAAGCTTGTACATGACCAAGTCGTTGGTGAATCGTCTTTACCTGAAGCAAGACTTGTATTCGTTCAAGATGAATGAAGACAAAGCTTTGGCTGAGCAGTTGGATTCTTTCAACAAGCTGATTCTTGATCTTGAAAACATTGATGTGAATATTGATGATGAAGATCAAGCATTGTTACTGTTGTGTGCTTTGCCAAGATCGCATGCTCACTTCAAAGAAACTCTCTTGTATGGAAGAGAGTCCCTGGCCTTTGAAGAAGTTCAAGCAGCCTTGTATTCGAAGGACTTGAACGAAACAAAGGAGCAGAAACCTTCATCAGTTGGCGATGGGTTATCCGTGAAAGGAAGATCGTCAAAGCAAGATGGTAGGTTTGATAAGAAGAAAGGAAAGGTTCAGCAGAAGTCTTATGGTGGTGATATGACTGGTATCAAATGTTATCACTGTAAGAATGAGGGTCACACAAGAAAGGTGTGCCCTGAGCGCCTGAATAATCATGGAGGTAAGAACAATGGGAATGCAGCTATTGTGCAAGATGGTTATGAATCATCTGATGTCCTTGTGGTGTCGAGCAGCAACTCTTGCGAAGAGTGGATTATGGATTCTGGATGTACCTAGCATATGACTCCAAACAAGAATGTGTTTGAAGAATTATGTGATCAAGATGGAGGATCAGTGCTGCTGGAGAACAATAAAGCTTGCAAGATTGCAGGTATTGGATCTGTTAGATTCAAGCTCCATGATGAGTCAATAAAGCTATTGACTGGGGTTAGGTATGTACCTGATCTTAAGAGGAATTTAATTTCTCTTGGTGAATTCGACAGAAAGGGATATGTTTTCAAAGGAGAGCAAGGTATCCTGAAAGTCATGAAAGGGGCGAAGGAAGTCTTGAGAGGCGTGAAAAACCAAGGCTTGTATACCCTTGAGGCTGAGGTTGTAAGTGGTTCGACAAATGTTGTATCTACGAAACCTATGTCAAAGACAGAATTATGGCACATGAGATTGGGCCATGTCAGCGAAAGATGCCTGGTCGAATTGGGGAAGCAGAACCTGCTAGGAGGTGACAAAGTCAAAAAGCTGGAGTTTTGTGAATCTTGTGTATTTGGTAAATCTTGTAGGGCGAAGTTTAACAAAGGCAAGAAAAGAACTCATGGATCCCTTGATTACATTCATACTGATCTTTGGGGGCCTGCAAGGAATCCTTCACACTCAGGTGCAAGGTATTTTCTATCCATCGTTGATGACTATTCCAGAAAGCTATGGGTATTCACTCAGAAGACGAAGGATGAAACTTTTGAGAATTTCAAAAGTTGGAAGGTTCTGGTCGAAACTCAAACTGGCAGAAAGGTCAAGAGGTTGAGAACTGACAATGGCCTTGAATTCTGCAACGAAGTGTTCGACAGTTACTGTGTTGAGTCTGGGATTGCAAGGCATAAGACTGTAGCAGGTACTTCTCAACAAAATGGCTTAGCTGAGAGATTCAATCGAACAATCCTTGAAAGGGTTAGATGCATGTTGGTTAGTGCTGGATTGAAGAAGGTGTTTTGGGCAGAGGTTGTTTCGAGAGCAGCTTATCTGATAAATAGATGTCCCTCGACTGCGCTGGGAATGAAAACACCTGAAGAAGTTTGGTCGAATCATCCACCAGATCTCAACAAACTGAGAGTATTTGGCTATTTAGCCTATGCTCACATTAGGCAAGACAAGGTCGAACCTAGAGCTCTGAGATGCATGTTCCTTGGATATCCTGAGGGAGTCAAGGGTTATAGGCTGTGGTGCCTAGAACCAGGTCACAGAAGATGTATCACAAGTCGTGATGTAGTTTTCAATGAGGTCAAAATGGCTTTCAAGAAAACTGGTGATGTTGGTCGAAGTGCAGAAATCTATGAAGAGGAGCTGGAACAGGTTGAGATGCCTGTTGAGGTGGAGCATAGTGATGCTAAAGTGCATAGCCCTGATGAAGTCGAAGAGCAAGATGCTGATGAGGTTGAAGAAACTGTCGATGACTACCTACTGGCAAGAGATAGGTCTAGAAGAGTCATCAAGCCACCTCAAAGACTTGGTTATGCAGATCTTATAGCTTTTGCCTTAATCTCTGCAAGTGAGGTACTTGACGAAGAACCTAGAGATTACAAGGAAGCTATAAGGAGTCGAGACAAGACTGAATGGCGAAAAGCCATGGATGACGAGATGAAATCTCTTCATGATAATAACACTTGGGAGCTGATTGAGAAACCTGCAAGAGCAAGGTTAGTCAGTTGTAAGTGGATTTTCAAGGTCAAGGAAGGAATCGAAGGAGTGATGTCGAAGCACTTTAAAGCGAGGCTGGTTGCTAGGGGGTTCACTTAGAAAGAATGAGTCGACTTCAATGATGTGTTCTCACCTGTTGTAAAGCATAGATCCATTCGAATGCTGTTGGCCATGGTGGCAAAGTTCGATTTGGAACTTGAGCAAATGGATGTGAAGACAACATTTCTGTATGGTGATCTAGATGAAACAATCCTGATGCGCCAACCTGAAGGGTATGCAGAAAAGGGTAAAAAAGATTATGTGTGCAAGCTGAATAGGTCTTTGTATGGCCTGAAATAATCTCCTCGACAGTGGAATAGGAGATTCGACAAGTTCATGGCACACATTGGTTTCACTAGAAGTCAGTTCGATCACAGTGTTTACTTTAGATTTCGACCTGGAAACTCACTTGTTATGTTGCTGTTGTATGTGGATGATATCCTCATAGCTAGCAACAGTATTGGGGATGTAACAAAGGTGAAGGCTGAACTCAGTAAGGAGTTTGGAATGAAGGATCTGGCAGCTGCATCCAGGATTCTTGGGATTGACATCCGGAGAGATAGAAAGCAGTCGAAGTTGTGCTTATCTCAGGAGACATACCTACGGAAGCTTCTCGACAAGTTTGGTATGTCGAATTCAAAGCCTGTTGTGACACCTACAAATCCTCAGTTTAAGCTTAGTACTACTCAAAGTCCGAGTACTGAAGCTGAAAGAATCTATATGAATAGCATTCTATATGCTAGTGTAGTGGGTTCTTTGATGTATGCTATGGTATGTACGAGGCCAGACATAGCATATGGAGTGAGCCTTGTGAGCAGGTATATGACCAATCCTGGAAAGGCGCACTGGCAAGCTGTAAAGTGGATTCTCAGGTACATAAATGGGTCTCTGAAAAGAGTCTTGATTTATGGTGGAGCCTGTGATGGTGATAGCATAGTCGAAATCGAAGGATTTGTTGACTCTGATTATGCAGGTTGTATGGATTCCAGAAAGTCTATTTCTAGATATGTTTTCACAATGTTTGGCACAACAATTAGTTGGAAAGCGACGCTTCAGAAGGTTGTTGCCTTATCAACCACTGAAGTTGAATATATTGCCCTCACTGAAGTTGTGAAGGAAGCATTGTCGCTTGAAGGTTTTGCAAAGGAGCTGAAACTTCAAGGTCGAAGTATCACTGTTAAATGTGATAGTCAAAGAGCTATACACCTGTCGAAGAATTCAGCCTATCATGAGCGAACTAAGCACATTGATGTGAGGCTGCATTTCGTCAGAGAGATAATCGAGCGTGGTGGAGTCCAGATGCTGAAAGTTTCAACTGAAGACAATGCTGCTGATATGATCACCAAGACGTTGCCAAGTTGCAAGTTCTTCCACTGTATGCAGTTGATAAATCTTCATGATGAAAGCTAGTTGTTTCCCTTTGTTGCTGAGTTAGATCCAAGGTGGAGATTTGTGAGATTTGGGTCGAACTCATCTGTGTCGAAGGAGACCTTTCATGTATTTCGATAGGAGGCAAGCATGCAGTCGAAGCTTGTTCACATGCTGATGCCTGTTAGTTACATATAGTAGTCGAAGTCTATTCTTATATGTATTATGTCGAAATGTTTATATTCTGTTGAATTGGGCCTTGTGTTAAGGATCCAATTGTTTAGGTTTCTTGGGCTGCAAGTTACCTAGTTAGCCTATAAATAGGCTAGTACACTCAGTTTGTTGAGTGTGGCAAATTGTGATATTCACTTGTAAGCATTTGTAAACATTAATGTGAAAGTGAATAGTAAACAGAATTATATTTGCCCAATCCTTGTTGTTCTATTTCTTCTTCTTCTTGTTCTCTTTTTCGTTAAACCCTAACCCTTGTTTTGGTTTCTTGATCATCAAGAAACTGTTTTTTACTTTGCTTAAAGACATCGTTTTTCACAACAGAAATCAATACTTTTCAATTTTATAGCGTAGTATATTTCCATAGCTTTCCAACGACTATTACCATGCCTCGATCGGAGTTACGATCCAAAGGATATGGATTTTTAAACACTTTCACAAATTCCATTTTTAAACATTTATACATTTTTGTAACCATTTACATTTCTATACTTATCTTATCAATCCATGGCATATGACCATGTTTCTACCTCGCCATCACCTAGAGTATAAAATTAGCTTTCCAACTCTTCGAACAGGGACCAAAACGGACTTACGATTCAAACGATACGCCCTTTTTAATTTTCATTTTTCTGCCAATAACAGTGGTAAACGGTTAGTACATATGCTGTAACCGGTTACTGGCTAGAAAATACCCCAGAAACGCCATTTTTCAAAAGGTAACCAGTTAGCACATATGCTGTAACCGGTTACTGTCATAACTGAACCCAAAAATCATGTTTTTCTTCATTCTAAACCATTCTAACTCATACCTAAACATGTTGGGACATCAAAACAAGTATGATAGGTTCAATCCGCACATAACCCGACTATATTACTCGGTTTATTTCACGTTTCATCCATTAGAACATTGATTTTTATCAATTTCATCATTTTCTCACAATTTCTAACCTAAGTTCTAAACTTAGTTCTAGAACTTAAAGTGTCTAACTAGAACCCACCTGATAATCCAAGAGGAGTTTGAAGATGATGATGATGATCCATGAGCTTCTCCTCAAGCTTTCCCTCTTTCTCTTCTTCTTTCTCTCTTCCTTTCTCTTCTTTCTCTTTACTATCTTTTTTTTTCTTTTCTTTTTCTTTCTAACATATATGTGTATATATATATATAAACTTTATTATATAATATAATCCAATAGAGTAAAATATCTCCAATTGATATTTTGTCGTCTCAACCAAATTGATCAATTATTAGAGTTACCTTAAAATCCTTTCTTGAATTTAAATAATTGATCTCTTCAGAGTTCATCAGTTGCTCTATTGATCCCAATTGATAATACTTAATGTACTTAGGGGATTCCATTAATCTAATTTACCAAAGATAGAGCACATAGATACTCATCTGATCTCATCTAATATCCAATTGAGAATTTAGATAATATGGGGTATTACACTCTCCCCCCCCCCCCCTTAAATTGAAATTCGCCCCCGAATTTCCTCTACTCGGCAATAACCATAACTTGTATCCTTGTCTTAGTTCCACACTCAACTTTACTTCCGTTCAAATTCTGACGTACTCAAATTCCAACTTGACTTCACAAATCAAAACCCTTGTTTTTACAAATTATCAACTCCACTTCCTTAGTCATACTCTTATTCCAATATCGAGTTAACTTCTAACTTTTCTTTTTCCATAACTCATCTGTTGTTCCTTACCATACACTTGGTCGCATTCTACCTCGGAAAGAAATATACCATTCTATACTCTTCTACTGAGTTACAAACAAAAACCGTAACACCTCAACTTGATTTGGGATAACAAACACTCATCAAATCCTCATGAGGTAATTCGGTGATTCCTTTCCCATAAGCAATTACCGACAATAATCCTTTCATAAATCTTTTAACGTCCAAAACCACTTCATAATTAGTCAAACGACTTCTTTTACCAGTCTCACTTGATCTGATACTATACACGGTACTCATTAAATCCGATATTTCCTTTCTTTCGTGTCACACCCAAAAGGTTACACACTTAAAACATGATTTCCTTATTCCCATACTTCCAAGCAATAATCCTTCTAAATTCTTATTATCCTAACATAACTCATTCATCTGTCACCTTCTATTGCGCAATCCAATTTTTAACAGTGGAACACCACAAATTCTTAAGCACTACCAAGTAGCTAACAGTCCACGGATGAACATACTTATCCACCGGGGTCCTTACTAACCAGCGGTACAAGAAACTTACTGATGTCCTATGGTAGAAAAATTTCCTCGCCAAAACATAAAGTTATAACATCCGTCCAACACTCTCCAGACGATAGAGGTACAGGAGCTACACCGTTACAACCATAACCACACAACTCCAAATCCGATCTAAACTCAAAACAATTCATCCAAAGTAGCTTAACAACTTTCGTTTCTATTTACCACATTCCGTAACAACTCTCCTTGCGGTTGTCCGACCCACTCAAGGTTTCTGTTTGATTTCGAGATCTCAATCAATCAAATGTAACACCATCACGAAATTTCAATCATGTGCGAGTCACCACTTATCAAAACTTGAATCATTCAAGGTACAACTGTGAGTTTCCATACTACTCACCAAATCACATACAACGCTCCATATACACCCAGACTTTCGAAGTCCATACCACCTCTCTCAATTGAATCAACTTTTCTCATTTATTCCGTTTCATAAACGATTCCAAGTTACATAATTAACTTTAGAACGCCCAATTCTTACTCACACTTGGAAAGATAACTTTCAAATTTCATTCTCTTGGTAAAACACAACTACACACAACTGGTACCACTCTCACAATCTAAAATTCAAAACCGCGAACTCACGGAAGATAACAAATACTAAACTCTGACCAACCGCTCATACCTTACTAACACAATAATTAAAATACCGAAGCATTCCTTGTGAGATAAAAACTTTGTGAGCATTCTCTAACTTTGTCCTCAAGCCCTCAATGGTAATGCTAACAATACACTTAAGACTTTCTCACACTCAACACGATTCAGAAGATTACTTCCCCATAAGTCAACTCTCTTGTTGTCTGAACAAATTGTCAACTACGCAACAACTTTCCACAAGTTCCAATTTTCAAAACACAATTCCGTTTTTCATTTACTTGCAATCCCGTCTTTCATTCGCACAATACTCTCCACTCGGAGCAACATAAGGTAACAAAACGCAGATGATGGTTCTTAAGGTATTTCATAATTTACACACATGTTAATCGATTTCCCGCTTGAGGTAATCGGTTAACTTCTCAAAATTCAACGTAAAACACCATTCATGCACGTGTTAATCGGTTAACACCAGTGTGTTAATCGGTTAACACTGCTGAAGAATAAAAAAACAGTTTCTTCTTAATTCAAGACATCCCCACCCAAACCATCAATCCGATTTGTTCTAACTTAAAATATCATTCTCAACTTGCGGTCTCTTAACTTGCATAACATCACCAACCATAATCCACTTAAGGTAAATCCGATAAGGTCAAAACATTCAGACGACTCACTTCAACCAAGTGACAAGGAAAAATTCCAAGTTTTGACGCGGTCACACTACAAACATTTGCGGGATAGTTCATTCTCTGTTCATTCAACTACACTAGATGAAAGCCAATAATGACGACATTATAGGGTTTTAGCCATAACTCATACTCGATTCGTCCATAAGCAAAACCCAACACACAACCATTACACGGTACTACGAAACGATGGACATCTCATGTCGAGCATACAACCTTATTCTCTCACTCGAACTCCATGGTGAGAATTAAAATAACAATGTTCTTAGTCCAACAAAACGTAGATTCCGAATATCCAATCCTTCACAAATACAGAAGTTTCTCTATACTTGAAAATAAATCGGGACAATGCATCCTTTTGAAGAACCTTTCCATCACTTCACACACACTAACCGAAATTTCTTACCTTCCACTATCCAGTGCACGCCATACTTACACCTAATTACTTAATGGAAGATTCACAACCAATAATTCTCATCAACTATTTACAAAACCCTTCCGGTATAAATCGTTCCATGATTTACACTTAGTCCGTAATAAGTCCTTATTTGCTTCTCGTTGTTTTACCACAATCTTACTTCTTAAAATACAATATTCACTGTTCCACAATGTACATCCCTTCATACTTGTCTCAAGAATAAGAATCCATCACGTACACTTGTGACCACGGTGCTACTACTACGCTTGTTCTTAATACCAAGGTGTGACTTTCCCACTTCACATCATACTAAAATTTCCTTGAGTCCAAGATACTTACTCTGATTCTTAATACAAACTCTTTCGGTTCGTATCACTACACTTTCTGTTACCAAATAATGTTAAAACTTCTTCCGACACAATACCTTATGATGTTCCTCGGGTAATTTAACAAATTCCAATTTGGTCTCTTACCGAAAACAGAAAATCCCGATGTAATTATCTCGAACTTAATCTCTCTCCATAACTGAATATATGCAATTCATCACCCACTCTTCGTCCGACACATACTTGTTTTATTTGAAGCATGTAAACGCATCCTTGCATTCCATCACACACTTCTCTACTACTTTAGGTTTCCATAAAAAAAAACTGAACGTCCTTAACTCTCAACTTTAAACCAGTCGGAAGATATTGTTCCGAACACATTCCTTAAGGTACTCTCGTCCATTCAAGATACCATGACGACCTTAAAAACTGAAGCATCAATTACTTATCTCACTTCCGGACCTTAGGTCACACATTCCACAAAACAACTTTTCTTTTCCACCGAATGAGATTACTTGAAATCCTTATCCATACTAATGGTCAATCCAGCTCTGCTAGCAATTTTACATATTCCTCAATACTTTAACCAATCATCCGATAGAGGTCCTTAACTTTCAGACTCTACTCATCCAAAGGATTACTGGAACAACACATCATTCTTCAATTCCATGTTACCCAAAGCACAACTTCTAAGAAACTTCACCGAGCTAACCAAAACTCCTCACTACTAACTCTTGGCTTGAGCCTTCTCTTACAGCACAAGTTCTGACAACACTTCGGAGTCCTCGTGGTCGCTTAACCATGATTATACCTATCACATACATAGTATTAGGTTGATCAGGCCCAACACTACATAGTATGATATTAAGAGCATGCTGGCAAGACACACTTAAGAGGCTGAAATTGATTTACTTATGATGTTTCAAGGTTAGGTCGAGGACACGACCTGCTCTGATACCAACTGTAATGCCCTGTATAATATTTGTCTAGAATAATACCATACAAGTGTTTTATTTGGTACTGACACAATCATAAGTGCCTAATGGCATAATTCACATGCTTGACCATTTCTAAAACATAAATACAGCATATGGCACAAGTCATGGAAACTAGCCAAAATAAAACAAAAATCTAAGAATAGGGTACAATATTCCTCATTGTACAAGAATGATACACAGCGGAAATAATTAAAACTAAGTTTCTCTTGAAACATCCAAGCATAGCTCCACTTTTAGCTCACACCTGCAAATTCCTCCTGAAAATAATCAACAATACTGGGGTGAGATACATCAAATCTTAGTGAGTTCCCTATCTTATGGATTCTCTTGGCTTTACAGGGTTCTAGCCAATCCTAACTCAAGTCAAGGGGAAGGGAAATGACCTTGAGTGCACAAACTCACACTATATGGAAACATGTCATGAGTTCACCAACTCAAAATATCACTAATCGATAACCTGTACCAAGGCATCCCCTTTTCCCGTCCGCTTCTACGTCTAGAAGTCGACCCGAGCCATGGATCCTTATAGTTACTTGCCATACGAAATAGATTTGGGTTCTACGGGCCATTAACCGTTATGAACTGTCAGTTCACACGGGCCATAAACCGTCACAAGTCTCTTTATCCTTAGGCTCCATTTCAGAGAGAATCAAACCTGCCAAGTAATTGTGCATCCATTTCAGAGGACCTCGAGACTCAAGAAACTGCACTCAAGATAAACGGTTATGATTACGTGATCACACACACAAACAAACATGATTGTATTCGACAATTATCAGGCCACATTCGCCTTTTCTCATAATCACAATGTTCACACATGTTCCATTCTAGTGTTTCACTCTCTCCTAGACCAATCTCGTCACGGATGCACCTTTCTACATCAAGTTCCCGAGCCCTGCCATCTACGTTTTCTACTCCAGGCCAGAACTCGTCAAGGATGCACATCTACACATCGAATGCATGAGCGTCGCCATCCAGAGTTTCCATTACAATTCTATTCATAACCTAGAATTATAACAATCTTAACTATGCCATTTGCTTTGGGGTAAAGTTTCCTCACTCTTCCTAATTCATTTTAAGCATGCATATTCTTTCGATCATATTTAACAATGATTAATAGACAAAGCATAGTACAATTTACATAATTGAAACACATATAATAATTCAATCACAAGTTACATAACCCTTAGGTTCCCTCCGATTCATTTAATCGGGTATCGAAATCAATACTTTTCAATATTATAGCGTAGGATATTTCCATAGCTTTCCAACGACTATTACCATGCCTCGATCGGAGTTACGATCCAAAGGATATGGATTTTTAAACACTTTCACAAATTCCATTTTTAAACATTTATACATTTTTGTAACCATTTACATTTCTATACTTATCTTATCAATCCATGGCATATGACCATGTTTCTACCTCACCATCACATAGAGCATAAAATTAGCTTTCCAACGCTTTGAACGGGGAGCAAAACGGACTTACAGTTCAAAAGATGCGCCCTTTTTAATTTTCATTTTTCTGCCAATAGCAGTGGTAACCGGTTAGCACATATGATGTAACCGGTTACTGGCTAGAAAATAGCCCAGAAACGCCATTTTTCAAAGGGTAACCGGTTAGCACATATGCTGTAACCGGTTACTGTCGTAACAGAACCCAAAAATCATGTTTTTCTTCATTCTAAACCATTCTAACTCATACCTAAACATGTTGGGACATCAAAACAACTATGATAGGTTCAATCCACACATAACCCTTCTATATTACTCGGTTTATTTCACGTTTAATCCGTTAGAACATTGATTTTTATCAATTTCATCATTTTCTCACAATTTCTAACCTAAGTTCTAAACTTAGTTCTAGAACTAAAAGTGTCTAACTAGAACCCACCTGATAATCTAAGAGGAGTTTGAAGAAGATGATGATGATCCATGAGCTTCTCCTCAAGCTTTCCCTCTTTCTCTTCTTCTTTCTCTCTTCCTTTCTCTTCTTTCTCTTTACTATCTGTTTTTTCTTTTCTTTTTCTTTCTAACATATATATATATATATATATATATATATAAACTTTATTATATAATATAATCCAATAGAGTAAAATATCTCCAATTGATATTTTGTCGTCTCAATCAAATTGATCAATTATTAGAGTTACCTTAAAATCCTTTCTTGAATTAAAATAATTGATCTCTTCAGAGTTCATCAGTTGCTCTATTGATCCTAATTGATAATACTTAATGTACTTAGAGGATTCCATTAATCCAATTTACCAAAGATAGAGCACATAGATACTCTTCTGATTTCATATAATATCCAATTGAGCATTTAGATAATATGGGGTATTACATATATTCTTGGTGACCTATGTTCAGAGCATCAAACTTTACCAAAGCTACAACAACTGTACTTGGCAGTATCATTTGTAGCATCAATAATAGAACTAGATAACATACAATGACAACTTCCAAAGTAAAAAAAACACAATTTTATTCCTGAAAGCACTCAAGCAAGTGATACTAGTTTCACAAATAATTGCAAAAAAATCTGCATACATTAAGTTTAAAGTAAAAAAAGATCATAAACAACCAAAAGAAAGAAAAATATTAATAAACAAAATAACAAGTAACAAAGAAGATATTAAGCTAAAAAAGGAAAAAAAATCCCCACAACATATTGTCGCTCCCAAAAGATTCGCATCCAACGGTACAAACGCGAGAGTGGCGCAGAAAACACAGAGTCGCCAGCAATGTGTATTTATCCCGAGAGAGGGAAAGGAAACACTGCATAAACCTGGAGAGAAAGGGGAAAGACATGGTCATCGCAACCATAGTCAAGGTTCGGGAGACGGTTATGCGAGGGGAAGGTGTTAGCACCCCACGCATCCATCGTACTCGATGGGATCCACGCTTGTTGTCTAAACGGAGGGTGAGCTGTCCTACTATCTATGGCTGAACAAAAGAAAACGGGGATGGGGTGACTAAGACGGACTCGGTAGGACATATTCGATGCCCTAGGCCTACGTACTCCCTCAGTGCAATGGGAAAGTCAGAGTCAACGTAGTTCGGACGGGAACTGTGGGGGAAGGTTGCTCGCCAAGACAATCGCTGTCTTGTGTCTACATATCCTCAATCGGACGAGAGAGAGAAATCAGAGCTAATGTAGTTCGTGGGTACGACCACGAATGGGTAAGTGTTTTTTATGTGAACGACGAGCTTTTTTCTGAAAATGAAATTTGAAACCCAACAATCCCGAAGGATAAAAAGATTTGAATTTGTTTTTGTGTTTTTTAGACAGAAGTGTTTTTTAAGTTAGTTCATGACTTGCATTGCACCAAAGTCTAGGGCACAGGGACGAATACTTAACGTATCGTCCCAAGATAGGACGCTCGCTAAGCACTCTAGAAAGATGAGAGGAAGCCCCTCATTTCTCATTCCCCACGCTTAAGGCTCGTGCGCAATACACTTTATCTTTATTAAGTGTTTTCAAGAAGTTTTGAGATAAGAAGAGAGAAGACCCAAAGGAAACTCCAAAGGGAAACTAAGAGTCCTAATGTTATCATTCATGGGTAACCTATGGTTAGTGAGGCTTAGGAGGGACGACTACCTAAAACCTAATGCTAATCCTACTCCAAGCTTAATCAAAAATTAAGTTGGACTAGGTAGCTCTAAAGGGAGAGAATCCAAGACTTACACAAGTCTTGAGATTCATGGGAGAAAGAGAGTGAAAGAGAAGAATGAGAAAGAGAAGGATGAGATAAGAAACAAGATAGGGCAGCAAGAACTTCATATCAAGTACATCCAACTTACATCAATAAACAAGTCTCAAAGATCATGCAAAACATCTCAAGTAAGCATGCAAAGGTAATCATGAAAGAATGCAAGCATACTTATATGAAATACACAATTAAGCACCAATGAACTTCATATCAAGATGAAATGAGAAAAATAATATGAAGATGAAAGCAAGTCAGAACCAAGATCATACCATCATCAACAAGTCTCATGTGCAAGAGAAGATCAAAACACGAAACACTATGCACCAAAGAAAGTCCACAAAAGGAAGTCAAAGCACAAGCACTTAAAGCATACCCAAACATGATCCACAAATTGAAAAATTTTGGTCATAAGGGACCTCAACCAGGGGTAAACATCATATCAAATACTCATGCAAAGAATCATAAAGAAACTCAAACAATCAAGCATGGCAAAGCAATTAGGGTTAAGAGATGTCAAGAGATGATCATGCATAATTCACTTAAGCACAAATAATCAAACATATATCAAATGACATTAAAAAATTGTGGATTTAAAACCCAAGTGACCTAAGTCAGAAGCTAGCAACATACCAAAAGATCACACAAAAATTCACAAGTTAAGTACCTCAAACAAAGCTTCAAAGTTGCATAAGAACAAAGAAGAACAGTGCACAAATAGAGGGACTAAAATGCAATATGAAAAGAGTTTAAAAATATGATAAAAAAATTTTTAAGGACCTCAAGATGTCTTCTGAAATATGCAAAAAGAATGGGATGCAAATCATACACCAATGATGAGAACAAAAATCAACAAGGCAAGGTGTGCACAATTGAGACAATTCACAAAGGAAATTAATCAAACAATTAATTCAGATGGACAAAATGAAATAAAATGGAAAAATAACATTTGAATTTTTTTTATAAAATTCCAAAGATGCTTCATGATTTTTTTGGTGATTTTTAGATGCATAAAACTAATTTTAAAAAATAAAAATGAGAATGCAACAAATAAATAAAATAAAAAGAAAATAATACAAGCCAGGGGGTGCAGACAAAGTAAAATCACTTTCAAAATCCACAATGGGCCCAAAAGGGGGGTTTGGAAAGCAAATCAAGGCCTGGTCCAGTCCAAAGCGCAAGTCAACATAAAAAAATGGAATCAGTCAACAATCTTGACTCCCACACACCCTCAGATTGATCCAATGTTTCACATTCAGTCAACAAAATCACAAGTATACATGATCAACGCTCAGGATTAGAGGACACATGATAACAATGATACACGTGCGTACATCACACCATTCAAAAATTAATACAAAGCACGTGAATAACACATGGAAATTTTAATGTGTTGGCACAATCATCATCATCAGATCAATCTAAAGCATACAAATGACTCAACGAATCACAAAATCAAACAAGATGAGTGGTCAGATCTGTGTGTGCATAATAACAACCATGGAATAAAAACACACAATCAATAAAATAAAATATGATTTTAAATGACGTGGCCAAGCATGAACCATCAGATCTGGACCACCAACGGTCCAGATTTCATCTTCAACCTCCATCCTCAGGTGACCTGAAAAGTGAACCAGACGCCGGAGCCCTAGCTCCGGTCGTCTTCTCCGGCAACACCAAACTCAAAAATATTCCAGAAATAAAAAACAAGTACACCATTCCATTCAGAATTTCACAAGGATCATGAATATCAAGTTCAAATTAACAGATCATGCAAGAATAAACCAAATCGAAGGAAAAAAGTTTGAACATAAAAATTCCAGATCCACATTACAACCATAATACACGTCCAAATCAAGGTCTAAACACATCAGGATGATCAGCAAAGCACAAGGAACATTATGCACATAAGAAAATCAAGTTCTAGGATCATGAATTTCACACTAACCTAAAACTTGTAGAGCTCAAAATACACCAAGAAAACCTTCAGAAAGCTGCAGATCTACTCCTTGGAACTTCTGATTGCAAAATAAATGCAATATGAGGCTTGAATCAGGCTGGATCTTGAAGTTTGAAAGTGAGCAACTCAAATTCGTGTATGGTGAAAACCTTGCTTAGAGCTTCAAACAATGGTTGATTCTTGTTCTATGGAGTGTGTAGATCAAGAATATGGAAAGAGATCTTCAAAAACCCTTGTGAGGAGAGAGTTTCGAAGGAGAGAAAGTTTGAGTGAAAAATGGAATTCTGAGCAAATGAGGGTGCATGATGTGTGAAAGAACGTATGAGTCTCCTTATATAGACTTGGTTAGACCTCTGAGCATGATTAGGGTTTGATTAAATCCTTGATTAAGGCTATCCAAAGTGATTTGCAAAAATGAAAGTTGTGATGCACACCCTTAATCACACGTGCATTGGTCATGAAATAAGTATGATTCATCTCCATTTTACTTGCTGATCACAATGGAATTGGGCTTGGGCTTTGTAGTGGTCTGAATTGTGAGATTCAATCCATCTTGCAAATTTGCATTTTGTGAAATTCATGAAGTACATGGCACGTATCCACTTGATTCAAGGGTCAAAAATGGTCCTCATGGAGTGTACTTGAATATGGCAATATGACTTGAAGCATTAGAACCAATTACAAGTCATTTTGAACCAAAATGCAAAAGGTGGAAAGATGAATACATGTGAAAACCTTAAAAACACTTTTCCTTCTTTTGGTCATATCTTGAGTTTCACAAATGGTATGGAGATGGTCTAGTACTTTTTGGAAAAGGGAGAGAGAGATCTTCAACTTTTATGTTTGAGGAAAATTCATTTGAAGCTTCTCTGATGATGAAAAGTCAAGTTGAATATGGTTTGAAAAGTTGCCAAAAATGGAAGTTTCACATTATAGGTCATTTTCCAAAAATAGTAACTTTTTCACAAACTCTTGATTCTTGATGAATGGTATGAATCTTGATATTTGAGGACCATATGAGGGCATAAGACCTTAAAAATCATGAAGAGGACCTCAAAATTCCATGGTTGACTTTCCTCTTACAGTTGACTTTTCTTGGTTCACAAGCAACTGATCCACTGAACATCTTCCACAATGAACCACTAGCCAAGCCTTCCTCTATGAGTGCTTGTGAACATATGGAACCCATGAGAGCATGCTTGAATCCACAAAGTTTTCTCAAGAAACTCTTTTGGGTCAAAAACCCTAATTTGGTCCCTCTGGTTAGGAGGGAAAGATTCACTTGAAAACTCTTGCCACTCTTGGTCTTATGAAGATATGATGACCTCCACAAAACACCTTGAGGCTTGAGATTCCTTTGAGATGAGCCAAGTACCTTGATCCCATGATAAGAACCAATGCTATGCACAAATGCTAATGCAAGAAATGCAAAGAAACATAAGCTAGTTAGCCTCAAAACAAAAGAGCAAATTTTGGGGTGTTACACATACCCTCGTCTACCTTGCTGAATGACGTTTCCGATGTGGCACTCAATTCACCGAACCATAACTAATATAAAAATATATAGTTTCCTGATCAAACCAAACAAATAACAAAATCAGCACTTATTAGTTACTACTTCATTCAATTTAATTTGAAATTCGTAAGTTCCTTAACCCTAACCGACGAAATTGAAATTGAAAGTAAAGAAAATAAAAAACCTCAACGCCTTCAGAGGAAGCCGCAGACGCAAAAACGGTGGAAGAAGGAGGAACATCGGGATTGAGAGTGAGAAAGAGAAAAACAACGAGAGCAAAAAATCCAAGAGCCATTACAAATAGAAGTGCGATGAACAAGTTACGTTGAAAGATCAGAAGTTCGAATTCATAATGGACGGTTGATTCTCTGTATATGATTCGGGTCCACCTGGTTTCTTCGTGATAGTCCTCCCCGGTGTTGTGACCATGAGGAACCCATTTGAAAGAACCCTTATTCCCTTCTTCATACCCTTTTTCATCCTTTAGTTTTAGACAAAAGAAGGTTTCTTTTAAAAAAACAAGGTTGAATATATAGGATAGGACAAAAGGTTTCTTTATTGATCGAAATTTTTTATATTAAACTTTTCTTAATTTAAAAATTATTAAATTATATATTGACCAACTAAAGAAAATGACTTTGTCAAGTCACTTGAGTGTTGAGGTAAAAAAAAACTAATGAAAATGGAAAAATTAAATAATGAAAAAAAATGGGAAAGTAAAGGAATAAAAAAAGTAACATGATGTTGGCCAAAATAATCGCGATAGTTCTCTCTAAGGGTCGCGAGTGTGGAAATAGGACACTTCTTTGGTTATTGTCATAATTATTTTATTCAACATGTCTAAAAAATCTGTGACGGTTGGCCCTAACTATCGTTACAGCCGTCATTGTCTAGAAATAAGGGCGGTTTTGTGAAAACTGTCGCAACTCATGTGTCCTAAATATCTTTTTTTCTTGTAGTGATGGACTGCAGTTGTTGAAATTCAAAGCATGTCTCTGAATTTGATTTCTCCTCGGTCTTCTATGTCAACCGAGGAAATAGATGATATTAAAAAAAACTTAAAATGTAACGCAACTGCGTCAACATCGAAGCAAAAATGTCTGAAGATCCCGTCGCAGCACCAAAAGAACTCATTCAATCAACCTCTCGTATTTCTACAACTCAACAACAGTAGGATTTAAAACATCATCTGGCTTTCTGGGAGCGATTCAACCATTGTTTTCGGCTTAAACTCCTAGCCTTAGGGCTAGGGGCCTTGGCTCTAGTTGGATCATTCTGGAATCTTTTTTCGTTCCTATTGTGAGAAGCTAATATTATACACATTACTTCGGATTTGATCATGGATTGGAAAGAAGTGAAATGAAGTGAAGAAAAGAAGAGATGGAGACAATAGGTTGAGAGTTTCGATTTGGAAGGAGAGAAATGGAAAACACATTGGGAGTTAAGAAGAGTTATCTTCTTTCTTTTTCACTGAATTACCCGATCATTTTACTGCTGGAGATATGGCAAGGATTTTCATGGACTATGGAATTTTATATGAAATATTTATGCCAGCTAAGAGAGACAAGAGGGGCAAAAGATATGGATTCGCGAGATTCAGGAAAGTGGGAGATGAGAGAACCTTGGCATGCAAATTAGATAACATTCAGATCAATGGTAGAAAACTGTATGTGAACACACCAAGGTTTAACAGAGATATAGCGGGGATAGAGAATGTAATAAACAAGAAACAACCGGTAATGCCTAGATTCAAGGATTATAGTGTTAGACAAGAATGGAAGAAAGTCAGTCATGACAGTTCTTACGCTGAAGCGGTGGCGGGAGAGAAGATGAATATTTCAAAGTTTTAGAACAATCATAAGAGATTCAAAGACGGAGGGTGGAAGTTGGAAACACCTTGTTGGAATGGACTCACTTTCAAGATAGAAGAAAGGGAAATCAAAAGGTTTGAAGATGCTTACGTCGGAGTTGTGAAGGAAGCTGGAAATTCTTACAACATTAAGGAAATATTCAATAGAGAAGGTCTCTTTCAGATAAAAATTACACCTATGGGAGCAAACTTGTGTCTCCTGGAAGATAGAGAGGATAACACGGTGAGAAACTTAATCAAGAATGAAGAAGATTGGCTCCGAAATTGGTTTGAAGACATTCGTCATTGGTCGCCGGCAGAGGTGGACAAGGAACACTTAACTTGGGTGAAATGCTTTGGGGTGCCTTGTCATGCATGGAAATGACTTCTTTAGATACATATCGAGTAGGGTGGGGGAATATATCCGAAGCGACGAAGAAACGGAAGCTCAATCCAAACTTGATGTGGCAAGGATACTAATCAAGACTAAATACACAAGCAACCTGAACGAAGTGATAAACGTGGAGATCAATGATGCTCTTTTCTGCATCAAGCTGGTTGAGGACAATCACGACCCAAAAAGAATTACCCTATGTGGAAGGAAGATAAATTCGGAGGCCTCTGAAGAATCTTTTGTTGAGAACACGGAGGAAGGATCAGATGACGATGAGGACGATTCTGAAGACATTGGTTCGTCTAATGGTGATTCACGGGGGGAGGAAGACGATACCAATAATCATGGTGGTGACTTGCAAGATGTTAGGGATGGAAGACACGTGGTTGATGTAGATGGGATCACTCTTTCTTGAACTAGGGTAAGGCAGAATGTAGCTGCCTCTTCCTTAATAGCAGACGTGGGAAACACGCAGAAAGTTGTTGAAAAGGTGACTCTTGGAATTGGCAGAAAGTCTTGTCAACATGAAAAGAAGTCAAAGAACTTAGAAACATTTAATGTTTGTGAGGTTCAAGGTAACGAGATGGGACCTGAGAAGGAGAATAGGCAGGGTCACATGATGACTCCTACGATTATGGTTAGTCTGTGCGCTGTTAGGAATGAATTGGTGATTGTGAATGAAACTCCAGGTATCGGTAGCAAAGGTTTGGGCCTAGACGTTGGTCCATCTAACGATTTCAATGAAGAGTTGAGGCCCAATTTAAAATTGGGATCTAGCCACAGAATCTTTGGGGCCCACAATGTGAATGGTAGCAAGAAAAAGAAATTGTTATCTGAGATATACGAGACAATACAGATACCATACGCACCTTCATACTACTCAGCCCTGATCCATTCTTCTTTTGACCCTTTCCAGCCCAATCAATTATTAAACCAAAATTCTGGGCATTACTCTTCATCTCCCTCGAATGAAAAAAATGACTCTAGATACTCGGGGGGTTGCATTCTATGTTGTGAATCTCTATCAGATAAATATTTGGAGATGGGGAATGTGAGGGTGAGGAATAGGTTGGAGGGTGTTCCAGGAAAAGTGTGGAATATTCTGAAGGATATGGGGCTGGAGGGTGAAGAAGACAATGAAGTGCATGAGGGTATAATCAGAAATTTGGAGAAGCGAGATCAAAAGAGATATGACAGATTGAGGGTGGTAAATTCACATGAACAATGAATATTACAACATATAATGTGCGTGGGAGCAACTCTGCTATTAAAATTAGCAAAGTTAGAAAACTGATTTTACAGGACAAAGTTGAATTTTGTATGATTCAAGAAACAAAGAGGCAAGTGATAGACGAGAAATTTGTCAGAAGAATTTGTGGAAGAGAGGATTTTGGATGGTCTGCGACAGGTTCAACAGGGAAATCGGGAGGTATGCTATCGGTTTGGAATAAGAAATCATTTAGTTATATATTTAGCTTTGCTGGTGCTGGTTTTTTGGGAGTATTTGGCTTGTGTAGGAATAGACCAATATATGTTGTAAACATTTACTCTTCTTGTTTATTGAATGAGAAAAGTAAACTATGGGCGGAATTGATGAATTTAAAATCCAAATTCTCAAGGGCTGATTGAATCCTTGGGGGGGATTTTAATGTTATTAAATCAATTAGTGAGAGAAAAGGAAGAGGGAGATAAAATCATATAGAACTGGAGGAATTCGGGTTATTTATCAATGATATAAACTTAGTGGATCTCCCTGTGATTGGTAATCAATTTTCATGGTTATACTCCAACGGATCGTGTAAGAGCAGGTTGGATCGTTTCCTTATTTCAGAGGATCTTTGTAGTAATTGGAAGATTGTAAATCAGAAAGTAGGAGAACGGGAAATATCTGATCATCGACCGGTTTCTCTTGTTATGGATGACAAAAACTGGGGGCAAAAGCCATTTATATCAATTAACGCTTGGCTCGACCACCCAGAGTTTTTGGAGTTTGTGAAACAAGTATGGCTTAATTGCAGAGTCTCGGGCAGTGCAAGCAATATCCTTCTGCAAAAATTGAAGATACTCAAATCTAGATTAAAATGGTGGAACAAAAATGTGTTTGGTTTCATAGATCTAAAGGTGAAGGAGGGCATTGAGGATCTCAATCACTTGGAAGGTTTAATGGCTGATATGGATTCAGAGATACCATAAAATATTTTGAAAAAAAGAAGTGCTGCCATAGAGGATGTATGAAACAAATTACATTTTAAAGAGAGCATACTACACCAAAAGGCAAGATCTAGATGGAAATTTGAAGGAGATAACAACACCAAGTATTTTCACTCCTTAATCAATTCAAGAAGGAGAGACAACACTATTACTGCCTTGAACATTGGGCTGAAGGAAGAAGACAGTGTGGAGAAAGTAAAACGGGTTATATACGAGAAATTTTCGGATAAGTTCAAGAATATAAGTGTTGAAGGGTTCAAAATGGATCTCAGTGGTTTAAAGAAACTATCTGTGGAAGATAATGCAATGTTGACAGAACCATTTTCCCCGGAGGAGATTATTGAGGCTGTAAATTCGTGTGATGGTAACAAAAGTCCGGGACCTGATGGACTTAACCTGAAATTTATCAGACACATGTGGGAAATTATAGGAGGAGACATTATAAACTGTATTACGGAATTCCACGAGAAAGCAGCCCTAATCAAACCCTTTAGTTCCTCTTTCTTAGTTCTGATACCAAAGAAGGATAACCCACAGTCCTTGGCAGAGTTCAGACCAATTGCACTTATAGGATGTATCCATAAACTTTTGTCAAAATTGATGGCTGCTAGGCTCTGTTTGGTGATTGGAAAGTTGGTATCAAATTCTCAAACAAAATTCATTCCAGGTCGTCAATTATTAGATGGGGTTCTTGTGGCGAACGAGATTCTCGATTATGCAATAAAAAAGAAGAAGAATGGATTCATGTTTAAGGTCGATTTCTCACAGGCTTATGACTGGTCAACTAGTGTTTTTTATTCAAGATCCTTGAAGCTATGCATTTTGACCATAAATGGATGAGTTGGATTAGGGGTCTTCTTGGAAATAGTTATGGGTCGATAATTGTCAACGGCAGCTCCTCAAAAGATTTCAAGATTGAAAAGGGCCTTCTATAGGGCGTTCCATTATCTCCCTTTCTCTTCGTACTTGTTATTACTGGTGAGAAATGCAGTAAACAACAACATTCTGCAAGGCGTAATGGTGGATGAAGCTGCATCAGTAAGATTATTACAGTTTGCTGATGACACATTATTCATTTGCGATGATTCATGGTCAAATTTGTGGGCGATCAAATCAATACTGAGAGGCATGGAACTTCTATCAGGACTAAAGGTGAATTTCAACAAGAGTAACCTAATTGGCATAGCACTAGATAAGGAAAGAATTGAGGCTGCTGCAGATTTCCTCTCTTGTAAAGTGGCAAGCTTCCCTTTTAGATTTTTGGGCTTATCAGTGGGTGGTAATCATAAATCAATCGCATATTAGGAACATGTTTTAACATCAATCAAAGCACGATTAGCTTCTTGGAGAGGAAGACGGTTATCCATTGGAGGCCGTGTCACATTGATTAACTCAGTTATTACAAACTTACCAATTCATTATCTTTCATTTTTCCTGGCTCCAATGACCATCTTGAGAAAAATCAAAGCAATCCAAAGACATTTTTTGTGGGGAGGAGAATTGGAAAAGAATAGTATTTCTTGGGTGAAATGGTCCCAAGTTTTCAAAACTACAAATCTTGGTGGATTGGGCATTAAGGACGTTACGGTATTCAATCGTGCTTTAGTCGCTAAATGGATTTGGAGAGCGCTAAATGATCAAGATAACATATAGGGGAGTGTGCTCGAAGCGAAGTATGGATCGAACTACATGTCAACCCTTCTAAAACAGGCGTGTAACAGTTCAAGAAAATGGTCAAGATGGTGGAAGGACATTAATAAATTGGCTGATCCTGATAATGATCTGGGCATATACAACACTCTGTCATGGAAAGTGGGAAATGGGGGTGCTGCCCTATTTTGGCAAGCCAGATGGGTAGGAGGAAAACCACTCAAACTTCTTTATACGGATTTATCCGAATCTTCTCCAAGTCAGAATGTGCTAATAAAGAACTGTGGATATTGGAGCAACAATAGTTGGGTATGGGACCTCTTTGGGTCAAATGTAATAGTGCACAATGGTGATGATGGTCCTGCGGCTGAACTGATACAAATTTTGAATGAAACAATATTGAACCTATTTTAAGAAGACATGGTTATTTGGCCAAGAGGAGCAGACCTCAAATTCAGCGTGAAGCTTTGTTATTCAACATTATGTCGTAAAGAGGAGGAAGTATTGATTGACAACGAAACGTAGGAAGCATTAGATAGAATATGGAAGATGGGAGTTCCGTTAAAGATCAGAATATTTGGCTGGAGATTATTCTTAAACAGGCTGCCAACTCGAGACAATCTCGCCAAAAGAGGTATTATCTATGAAACTAATCTAATGGTCTGCGCGTTTTGCGGTCAAAGTCTCGAAGATATATCTCATATCTTCTTATCATGCTCGAAATCGAAACATGTATGGTGTGAAATTGAAAGATGGTTAGGAGTACAATTCCCAATAGGATTGAATTGTATAGAATCTTTTCTTCGCTGTGCCAAACTCCCTAGGATTGGTACTCCTGTCTCATTCATTTGGTTTATTTCATGTTGGAGTCTATGGTGAAATAGAAACGTTGTGGTGTTTAAAAACCAACCTGGGGAGCCTAAGGAAATATCATCACAAATCATCCACAGAGCTTGGAATTGGAGAGAGTTAAACACCAAAAAGAAGTCGTCTGGTTCCTTTTACGATTGGAACAAAATGCCCTTTGATTTCTACTGATATTGTATCTATCAGTCATGCTAGGTTCCACACAATCCATCAAGATCATGGGTTCAAACATTGTATGTCCTTGCTGAATTGGTTTTAATTATTTTTAGGGGGGTTGTTTGTCTGATTCTCTTCATGTATTCATTTATGCTATATAGCAGAAGTTGTAAAAGTGTTCATTTGGAGGCTGAATGCCTGGTTTTTAATGAAGTTTGATTATTAAAAAAAATGAATTATGTAAATTGTTTATTGGGTGAAGTGAAAGATTTATCGTAAAATGTATTATTTATAAAGTGAAAGTTAATTAAATGTATTACTTGCTAGTGAAGTAACAATAAAATGCAGTTTCCCTTTATGGGGCAATACACAACATTTTGTATGTAATAAGATCATTAATGAATAATACTTCTATCGATACTTTAATGTTTTGTTAATATATATTTCCATTATTCTCACTTAACCGTCTGTATATCTGTTCATACACAGTACACATGTATTTAAACGGTTCTTTTTCATTGACTAAAATGTATGTGGATCGTATCACACTTTTATGAGAAAAAAAAATTGGAGCAGTGCAAATTTGTCTTTCATTGACTTTAGCGAATTCTTGAAGTCGATGGGATTTAAATTTTCTGAGCTGTCAGAATAGGACGCTGTAATAATGTTTTATTTTTCACAAATTTATACCACTCCAATAAAGATAGTATTCCACACAACGCTCTAGATAGTAATATTTAATCGTAATCTATCAACAAATTGAAAATAAATAGAAATAATAAAATTATATTACGAGAAGTGGTTTAAAGACAAAAAATTGTCATATCATAGAACCTTTATAAATATCCAACATCACATGAAATCATACTAACAGACCACATGAATATACTCCTAGTAATTTATAGTGCACAAACTCAATTTGGAGTTTTCAATTTCATGCTTCAAATTTCAGTTTCAAGTCTTTTATGTATGCACTATATTCTTTATTTTATTGTTCTAGTCAATGGAATTGTACAGCTTATAGATTAACTAGCCTTATAAATAGAGACCCAAATAAAGAGAGGTTTCATACCTTAAATATTTACTAGCTAACATAAAATGGATTCTCACAATTCTTTGAATTTGCTCAAAGCTCAAAGCCACATGTGGAATCACATTTTCAGCTTCATAAATTCCATGTCACTTAAATGTGTAGTTGATTTAGGCATACCAGATATCATACACAACTATGGCAAACCTATGTCACTCTCAAAACTCATTTCTTCACTACCAATTCATCCATCAAAAAATCCTTACATTTATCGCTTGATGCGAATCATGACTCAATTGGGAATTTTCATTGAGGACAATGTCACTGAAAATGACCTAGAGACTAAGTATTTGTTAACGGATGATTCTCTATTGTTGCTTAAGGATCACCCCTTGAGTGTGGTACCCTTTTTGCACGCAATACACCATCCAATTTTGGCGAGCCCGTGGCAAGATTTGTCTTCATGGTTAAAAACTGATGATCCTACAACATTTCAAACCGCACATGGAATGTTGATATGGGATTATGCGGCACGTGAGCCAAAATTTAACAATATGTTTAATGATGCAATGGCGAGTGATACTCGATTAGCAACAAGTGTGATTATTGAAAAGTGCAGTGGATTTTTCAATGGATTGGAGTCATTAGTTGATGTTGGAGGAAGTACAGGGATCATAGGAAAGGCCCTTTTCAAATTATTCCCACAATTGAAATACACTGTATTTGATCTCCCGCGTGTTGTTGATGGCTTAGAAGGAAATGAAAATCTAAAATATGTTGGAGGAGACATGTTTAAAAAAATCCCTAGTGCTGATGCTATTTTGTTGAAGGTAAAATTTTATAACATGATATTTTCAATTAAAAGAAAATGAAAATAAAAAAGATATTTTATAAATGTTGAATACTATATTAAGTGTTATAATTTAAGATTGTTAATTTTCTTATAATGATTATGATCCTTATTATTTTGAATGACAAAGCAGTGGATATTGCATGATTGGAATGACGAGGATTGTGTAAAGATATTAAAAAATTGTAAGGATGCAATAATAAATGAAGGAAAAGTTGGAAAAGTGATTATCATAGACATGGTGGTGAATAATGAGAAGGGAGCCAATGAAATGGTTGAAACACAACTTTTCTTTGATATGCTCATGATGGTGTTGGCCGACGGTAAAGAGAGGACTAAGAAAGAATGGATTAACTTGATTGCTCTTGCAGGTTTCAGTGACTACAAGATAACTCCTATTATGGGCCTAAGGTCTATCATTGAGATTTATCCATAATACTAAAATATATCCAAATGTTATATTTTCATATGAGAAGTGAATAAATATGAATCAACTCCAAGAAGATTCATATATGTGATCGTAATTTATGTATTGAATAAGATTCAGTCAACACTATGAAGATTTACATAAAGTCATAATTTATGTATTGAAAAAGAATGAGTTATCACTACACGGAAGATTCATATGAGAGGTCATAATTTTTGTATTTCATCGGTTCTTTTCAACTAAAATTTGTTTTTTATATTTTAAAACAATTAATAAATTTTGTTATTTTTTATATTATAATTTTTCTTTTTTTCCGTAATATAACAAATGCATCTGTCACTTTCATGCACTTTGTACACATTCGATATTATTAAGTTATCAAACTTTTCAGGTCATTGTTTTGTAGCTTGTTTTAGACCTTACAAAAACTTATCTAACTAAAAACCTTGTTTTCTTGCTCATGAATTACAAACCCTTCATGTTGGTCCATATCAATGTTTTAAAAATCAGACCGATCATCAAACTGGTGAGGGTACTGGGTTACTGGTTCATCGATCGAACCACTGGTTCACTGGATGAACTGAATGAACAAACCGGATTAAACTGGGTAACTCGATTGAATAGATCTGTCATTATAACTAAACTATATAGGTATAAAACCAGTCGAACTGGATGATTCAGACTCTAAAAAAATATAACTAGCACTTAAATGTTTTGAATATATAATATCGTAAAGTCACAAGTTCATAATTTAAATTCAAATTTTAAACATAGGTATCACACATAACAAAATAGTACAAAATTACTAAGTATAATTGCAATCAAAGTCTAATTGCAACTTAATCTAATTGAATAGTTTATAACAAAATAAATCCAATGGCTCTTAAGTTTAGTTTCAAGGAGGTAAAATTATTTCAATGTTGAGATTTCCTTCTTCAATATCAAAACCATCTGCAACAAAATCAATCGCATCTGCAATATTTTCCCCATCAATGATATCATTACTTTGGTTGTTTTCTCAAGAATTAAGTTGTGCATCACCCTCAACGTCAACCTCATTCAAATTTAATTGATCTATAACAACATCAATTTAGAGAGATTAGCAGTTGGCATATAGTAATAAATTAAAATAACAAAATTGTAGTCACAATAACTAATACCATACCAATATCATTTGAAATAGGTTGTATTGTCATACTAGCAAGATCTTTGCGTAGTGCTTCCACCTCCTCAATGGTTTAGAATGGTGGTGAATTCTCCAACATAGTATTACACCCGTTTTTTTTACATTTACCACCCGTTATTAGAGGGCGTAAATTCAACAGGTGCGAAATGTCTGACTAATTTACACCCAATTTAAAACAGGAGTAAATAAATGTTATATTACACCCTTTTTTTTGTTGAAAATGTGTGTAAATATATTTCATATTACACCCTGTTTTATAGAAAAACGGGTCTAAACGTTTACATATATACATTTATAGATTTTAGATTACACGTTCTTTTGTTTAAAATGGGTATATATATGGCATATTACACCCTAATTTCTAGAAAACGGGTGTAAATTTTTAAATAATTGCATTTAAATCAAATGAATTTACATCCCTTTTGATAAAAATATGGTATAAATTGAGCAATGTTTACTATAGATGTTGACAAGTTTACACTCTATTTTCTTTAAATAAGGTGTAAAAATATAGTATATTACACCCGATATTACTATGGATGTTGGCAAGTTTGCACCATATTTTCTTTAAACAATACACATATTTCCATATGAAATGGGCCACTATTTGAAAAAGTAACTCATTGAAAATTAGTTGAATTTAATCATCGGACTATTTACTTTTCAATTTTTTTTCATCTCTCCAATAATGATTCACATTCACTAGACATGTTTCCGAAATATTTAATGAAAACAAATAAATACCACAGTTAGCACACAATGCATGCACAAAAGAAAAGAGTTTCTCCACCATATCCAGACTCAATCAAATATCATAATACAGTGAGTACAAAATCAAAATCCTCTTAGATGACAATGTCATTGATGAAAAACTTCCAAAAAAAACTATCACACGCCTTAAACCATATTGGATCTGTGTAGCTTTATATTCTTTGAAATGAAGTTGGTCATTTTCTCATGCAACCGTTCACTAGCCCGGCAAGGGCGTATGTAACGCCCTGTATAATAATTATCTAGAATAATACCATACAAGTGTTTTTATTTGGTACTGACACCATCATAAGTCCCTATTGGCATAATTCACATACTTGTCCATTTCTAAAACATAAATACAACATATGGCACAAGTCATGGAAACTATCCAAAAATATATAAAAAATCTAAGATCAATATACAATATCCTCAATTGTATACAATAGATTACACAGCGGAAATACTAAAACGGAGCTACTCTTGAAACATCCAAGCCTAGCTTCACTTGTAAATCAAACCTGCAAATACCTCCTGAAAATAATCAACAATAGTGGGGTGAGATACATCAAATCTCAGTGAGTTCTCGATCTTATGGATTCTCTCGGCTTTACAAGGTTCAAACCAAATCCTAAATCAAGTCGGGGGAAAAGGAACTAGACATTGAGTTCAAATATCTCTGATTAGAGAAACCAACACAATTACACAAAACGATAACTAGTTAAAGAATCTTTCCCTGGCCATCCCGCTCAAAAAGATTAAACACGGGTCACTGATCCTTAACGTAAATAACTTTCCCCGGTCATCCCTCTCAAAGAGATTAAACAAGGGTCACGGTTATCTACAATTGGTACTTTCCCCGGCCATCCCGCACAAGGAGATTAAACACGGGTCACGGTACCAACCACTTAGTAACTTACCCCAGCCATCCCGCACAAGGAGATTAAACACGGGTCACGGTTATCTACTTAATAAATACTTTCGCCGGCCATCCCACACCATAGGATTAAACACGGGTCACTAATATTTATTAAGGAACACAAACCTAATAAATACTTTCCCCGGCCATCCTACACCACAGGTTTAAACACGGGTCACTTATATTTATTAAGGGACACAAACCTAATAAATATTTTCCCAGGCCATCCTACACCACATGATTAAACACAGGTCACTAATATTTATTATGGGATACATACTTAATAAATACTTTCCCCGACCATCCTACACCAGAGGATTAAACACGGATCACTAATATTTATTAAGGGATACAACAAACTTTTACCGTGTCCTAGTTACATCTCTAGGCCGGAACTCGTCAATGAATGCACGAGCGTCACCATCCAGAGTTTCTTTCACAATTATATTCACAACCTAGAATTATAACAATCTTAACTATGCCATTTGTTTCGGGGTAAAGTTTCCTCACTCTTCTTAGTTCATTTTAAGCATGCATATTCTCTTATCATGTTAACATTAATATTAGGCAAAAACATATCACAATTGCATAATAGAATCACACAAACATACATGGTAGCACAACATGTCAAACATAATCCACATAGTAGTTCACACACATTTTTAAGGCATACAAGCCACTACAATCCTCTACCAAGCATCCTTGGTTAAAATCATGCTCTCACATTACCATATCATAACACGTCACATAAAAAGTCACTTTCGGTTCCCTCCGATTCATTTAATCGGGTATCGAAATTAATACTTTTCATTTTTATGCCGTAGGATATTTCCACAGCTTTATATCGGCTATAATTATGCCTCGATCGGATTTACGATCCAAAAGATATGGATTTCAGCATATCACAAAACATTGTTATCATTCAAATGCCACTAATTAATTAATCCCAAGAACGTCTCAATCTGAGTTACGGATCAAAAGTTATGGATTTTTAAAGAAAACATAATTATTTGAAAACTCCCAGGAGCGCCCGGCGCTATAATTTTCGCCCGGCGGTGCCCCTTCGCCTGTGCTTCGCCCGACGAAGCAGCGACGTCAATCCCATATCCAAATTTCAAAAGTTACAGAAGCGTTCTATGCTGCGCCGCTTGGCCATCGCCCGACACAAGCCCGCATCGCCCGACGCTCAAAGTGCCGCCCGGCGGTACGCATCAGAAGCATAATTTTCTGCTGCGTTTTCCATGGTTCCCAAGGGTCCAAAACTCACCCTTTCCACACCAAATCATTTCCAAACATCAAAATAAGTATCAACCATTGATCATATACATATTACGACTACACTACGCAATTTATGTCGAATTCCATCCGTTAGATTTCATTGATTCACCAGTTTCATCATGTTCTCTCAATTTCTAACCTAAGTTCCAAACATCCAATTCTAGAGCTTAAAGTGTCTAACTATAACCCACCTGGTAACCGAAGAGGAGGTTGAAGGAGATGATAAATCGATGAAGAGATGATGAAGATCCATGCTCTTCCTTCTTTTGCATTTTCCTCTTTCTCTTCTTTCTCTCTTTCTCCTTCTCTTTTCCTTTTCTTCTTCTTTCTATTTCTTCTTCTTTCTTACTAACATATATATATATATATATATAAACTTATTATATAATATAAATCCAACAGGGTGAAATATCTCCAATTGATATTACTTAAAGTACTTAGAGGATTCCATTAATCCAATTATCCGAAGGTAGAGTACCAAGATACTCATCCGATCTCATCTGATATCCAATTGAGCATTTAAATAATATGGGGTATTACACTCTCCCCCCCTTAAATTGAAATTCGCCCCCGAATTTCCTCCACTCAACACTAACCGCAATTTGTACCCTTGGCTTAGATCCACACTTAATCTTTACCTCCGATAAAATTTCTGACATAATCCGATTCCAATCTTGACTTCATAATTCAAAATCCTTGTCCTCACAATTATCAAACTTCATCTCCTTAGTTATATTCTTATTCCAATTTTGGATTAACTCTCAACTTGTTTTTCTATAATTCGTCTGTTGGTTTATACAAAAGACTTGGTCATATCTTACCTTCGGAAGAAATAAACCATTCTACATTCCTCTACTGAGTCACAGATCAAACCATAATATCTTATCTTGATTCAGGATAACAAACACTCAACAAATCCTCCTGAGGTAATTCGGTGATTCCTTTCCTTTATACAATTACAGACAACTATCCTTTAGTAAATCCTTTAGCATCGACCCACGTCATAACTAGTCAAACGACTTCTTTACCAGTTCCATCTGGTCTGATACTAAACATTGTAACCATTAAATCCGATAATTCATCTCTTACGTATCACACCAAAAGGTAACATAATTAGAATGAGATCTTCTTACTTCGATACTTACAAGTAACAATCCTTATAAATTCTTAATATTCTTAACCTCTATCCAACACTCTCTAGATGTTAAAGACACAAGAGTTACACTGCTACAACCATAACGTACACAACTCCAAATCCATTCCAAACATGGAATAATTCATCCAAAGTATATTAACAACTTACTCAAGGTTCCTTGTTGATTCGAGATCTCAACCCAAAATAATGTAACACCAACACAGAACTTCAATCATATACAAGTCACCACTTATCAAAACTTAACCCACTCAAGGTACAATTGTGAGTTTTCATACCACTCACCAATTCACAAATAACACTCCACCTAATATCACACTTTCGAAGGCCATGCCATGTTTCTCAATTGAATCCACTTTTCTCAATCGTTCTGTTCCATAAATGATCCAAGTTATCTGCTTAACTTCGGAACGTCCAATTTTTACTCATACTTGGAAAGCTAACATTCAAATTTCTTCTCTGGGCAAAACACAACTACACACAACTGGTACCACTCTCACAAACTAAATTCGATGCCATGAACTCACCGAAGATAGCAATTACTAACTCTGACCAACCGCTCATACCTTACTAATACCATAATTATGCACAGAAATATTCCTTGCAAGACCGATACTTCATGAGTATTTTCCAACTTCGTCCTTAAGACTCGCAATGGTAATACACCTAAGACTTCTCATACTCAACACAGTTTCACAAGATTAGTTTCCCAAAAGTCAACCCTCTCGGTTTGAACAATTAGTCAATTACGCAACACCCTTCCAGAAGTCACGATTCCACAACACAAATCCGTCTTTCATTTACTTACAATCCTGTTTTCCATTCGCACAACACTCCCCAATCGGAGCAACATAAGGTAACATAACACAGATGATGGTTCCTAAGAGATTTCACAATTTGCACACATGTTAATCGATTACCCGTCTTAGGTCGATCGGTTAACTCCTCAAAATTCAGCACAAAACACCATCCTTGCACGTGTTAATCGGTTAACCCCATTGTGTTAATCGGTTAACACTGCTGCAGAAGCTGAAAATAAACAATTTCCTTTAATTCAAAGCCATCCCTACCCAAACCATCACTCCGTCCTGCTCTATCTTAGAATATCACTCTCAACTCCTGGCTTTTTAACTTGTATAACATTCACTAACCATGATTCACCCAAGGTAATACAGAACAAAGTTAAAACATGCAGATGACACACTCTAACCAAGTGAAAGGTAAAATTCCAATTTCTGACGCGGTCACACTACAAAACTTCAGCGAGATTGTTCATTTTTCTGCTCAACCAATTTCACTAGCGGGAAGTCAATAATGAAGACATTCTACGGCTCTTACCACATTCATACTTGATTCTTCCATAAGCAAAACTCAACACACAACCATTATACGGTACCACAAAATTGATGGACATCTCATATCAAGCATACCACCTTATCCTCTCACTTGAATTTCCTTGGAGATAATTAATACAACAACGTTCTTAGTCCAACAAAAGGTAGATTCCTAATATTCCAATCATTCACTAATACAGAAGTTTCTCTATACTTGAAAATAAATCTGGGCAATGCATCCTCTTGAAGAACCTTTCTATCACTTCGTACACATTAACCGAGATTTCTTGCCCTTCACTATCCATTGAACATCCCACTTACACCAAATTACTTAATGGAAAATTCGCAACCGATATTTCTCATCAATTATTTACCAAAGCCTTCCGCTATAAATCGTTCCATGATTTACACTTAGCCCGTAATAAGTCCTGATTTGCTTCTCGCTGTTTATCGCAATCTTGCTTCTTAAAAAAAATACAATATTCACTATTTCACAAGGTACGTCCCATCACACTTGTCTCCAGAATAAGAATCCATCAGTACACTTGTGACCACGATGCCACCACTACGCTTGTTCTTAATACCTTGGTGTGACTTTCCAATTTCACATCATATTAGTAGAGTTCTCACGGGTGAACCATCCTTGATTACACTTCCTTAACTTAAGGCCCAACAACTACTCAATAGCTCTATTGCACATTCGTCCAAAATACATTCTGTTGTCATTTCCTCATAATATACTGTTAATATCGTTTTTACTTCACTCTCCATTGTAATCCTCTTAGGTCCAAATATAAAACCATCTCTCTAAGATTTCCTTAACACAAACTTCTTCCGATCCGTATCACTACACTTTATATTACAAAATGAAGCTCATTCTTTCTCCAACACAACACCTTATACGGTTCCTTGGGTAATTTAACATTTCCAAATTACAAATTGGTCTCTCATCGAATACAGAAAATCCCGATGTAGTATCTCAACCTTAATCTCTCTACATAACTGAATATACGCAATTCATCACCCACTCTTCGTCCGGTACATACTTGTTTCACTTGAAGCATGTAAACACATCCTTGTGTTTCTTTCACACACTTCTCTACCACTTTAAATTCCCATAAAAGTCGAACGTCCTTAACTTTCAGACTCCATCAATTCCAAAGGATTACTTGAACAACACATCACTCTTAAACTCCGTGCTACCCAAAGCACAACCTCTACTAAGACCTCAGTTGAGCTGACCAAAACACCTCACTACTAACTCTTGGCTTGAGCCTACCCTCACAGCACAAGTTCCAACAACACTTCGGAGTCCTCGTGGTTGCTCAACCATGATTCTACCTATCACATACATAGTATTAGGTTGATCAGGCCCAACACTACATAGTATGATATTAAGAGTCATGCTGGCAAGACACACTTAAGAGGCATGAATAGATTTACTTATGATGTTTCAAGGCTAGGTCGAGGACACGACCTGCTCTGATACCAACTGTAACGCCCTGTATAATAATTATCTAGAATAATACCATACAAGTGATTTTATTTGGTACTGAAACCATCATAAGTGCCTATTGGCATAATTCACATACTTGTCCATTTCTAAAACATAGATACAACATATGGCACAAGTCATGGAAACTATCCAAAAATATATAAACAATCTAAGATCAATATACAATATCCGCAATTGTATAAAATAGATTACACAGCGGAAAAACTAAAACTGAGCTACTCTTGAAACATCCAAGCCTAGCTCCACTTGTAAATCAAACCTGCAAATACCTCCGGAAAATAATCAACAATAGTGGGGTGAGATACATCAAATCTCAGTGAGTTCTCTATCTTATGGATTCTCTCGGCTTTACAAGGTTCTAACCAAATCCTAACTCAAGTCGGGGGAAAAGGAACTAGACCTCAAGTTCAAATATCTCTGATTAGAGAAACCAACGCAATTACACAAAACGACAACTAGTTAAGGAATCTTTCCCCGGCCATCCCGCTCAAAGAGATTAAACACGGGTCACGGATCCTTAACGTAAATAACTTTCCCTGGCCATCCCTCTCAAAGAGATTAAACACTGGTCACGGTTATCTACAATTGGTACTTTCCCCGGCCATCCCGCACAAGGAGATTAAACACGGGTCACGGTACCAACCACTTAGTAACTTTCCCCGGCCATTCGGCACAAGGAGATTAAACACGGGTCACGGTTACCTACTTAATAAGTACTTTCCCCGTCCAACCCACACTAAAGGATTAAACATGGGTCACTAATATTTATTAAGGAACACAAACCTAATAAATACTTTCCCCGACCATCCTACACCACAGGATTAAACACGGGTCACTAATATTTATTAAGGGACACAAACCTAATAAATACTTTCCCCGGCCATCCTACACCAAAGGATTAAACACGGGTCACTAATATTAATAAAGGGATACATACTTAATAAATACTTTCCCTGACCATCCTACACCAGAGGATTAAACACGGGTCACTAATATTTATTAAGGGATACAACAAACCTTTACCAAGACCTAGTTACATCTCTAGGCCGAAACTCGTCAATGAATCCACGAGCATCGCCATCCAGAGTTTCTTTCACAATTATATTCACAACCTAGAATTATAACAATCTTAACTATGCCATTTGTTTCGGGGTAAAGTTTCCTCACTCTTCCTAGGTCATTTTAAGCATGCATATTCTCTTATCATGTTAACATTAATATTAGGCAAAAACTTATCACAGTTGCATAATAGAATCACACAAACATACATGATAGCACAACATTTCAAATATAATCCACGTAGTAGTTCACACATCTTTTTAAGGCATACAAGCCACTACTATCCTCTACCAAGCATCCTTGGTTAAAATCATGGTCTCACATTACCATATCATAGCACGTCACATAAAACGTCACTTTCGGTTCCCTCCGATTCATTTAATCGGGTGTCAAAATCAGTACTTTTCACTTTTATCCCTTAGGATATTTCCACAGCTTTATATCGGCTATAATTATGTCTCGATCGGATTTACAATCCAAAAGATATGGATTTCAACATATCACAAAACATTGTTATCATTCAAATACCACTAATTAATTAATCCCAAAAACTTCTCAATCCGAGTTACGGATCAAAAGTTATGGATTTTTAAAGAAAACAGAATTATTTGAAAGCTCCCAGGAGAGCTCGGCGCTATAATTTTCGCCCCGGCGGTGCCCATTCGCCTGTGCTTCGCCTGGCAAAGCAGCGGCGTCAATCCCATATCCAAATTTCAAAAGTTACAGAAGCGTTCTATGATGCGACCCTTGGCCATCGCCCGGCCCAAGCCCGCATCGCCCAGCGCTCAAAGCGCCGCCCGACGGTACGCATCAGAAGCAGAATTTTCTACTGCGTTTTCCATGGTTCCCAAAGGTCCAAAACTCACCCTTTGCACACCAAACCATTTCCAAACATCAAAAAATGTATCAACCATTGATCATATACATATTACGACTACACTACGTAATTTATGTCGAATTTCATCCGTTAGATTTCATTGATTCACCAGTTTTACCATTTTCTCTCAATTTCTAACCTAAGTTCCAAACATCCAATTCTAGAGCTTAAAGTGTCTAACTAGAACCCACCTGGTAATCGAAGAGGAGTTTGAAGGAGATGATAAATTGATGAAGAGATGATGAAGATCCAAGCTCTTCCTTCTTTTCCATTTTCCTCTTTCTCTTCTTTCTCTCTTTCTCATTCTCTTTTCCTTTTCTTCTTCTTTCTATTTATTTTTCTTTCTTACTAACAAATATATATATATATATATATATATATATATATATATACATATATATATATATATATAAACTTATTATATAATATAAATCCAACAGGGTGAAATATCTCCAATTTATATTACTTAAAGTACTTAGAGGATTCCATTAATCCAATTATCCAAAGGTAGAGCACAAAGATACTCATCTGATCTCATATGATATCCAATTGAGCATTTAAATAATATAGGGTATTACACTCTCCCCCCCTTAAATTGAAATTCGCCCCCGAATTTCCTCCACTCGACAATAAGCGCAATTTGTACCCTTGGGTTAGATCCACACTTAATCTTTACCTCCGATAAAATTTATGACATAATCTGATTCCAATCTTGACTTCATAATTCAAAATCCTTGTCCTCACAATTATCAAACTTCGTCTCCTTAGCTATATTCTTATTCCAATTTTGGATTAACTCTCAACTTGTTTTTCTATAATTTGTCTGTTGGTTCATACAAAAGACTTGGTCATATCTTACCTTCGGAAGAAATAAACCATTCTACATTCCTCTACTGAGTCACAGATCAAACCATAATATCTTATCTTGATTCAGGATAACAAACACTCAACAAATCCTCCTGAGGTAATTCGGTGATTCCTTTCCTTTATACAATTACAGACAACTATCCTTTAGTAAATCCTTTAGCATCGACCCACGTCATAACTAGTCAAACGACTTCTTTACCAGTTCCATCTGGTCTGATACTAAACATTGTAACCATTAAATCCGATAATTCATCTCTTACGTATCACACCAAAAGGTAACATAATTAGAATGAGATCTTCTTACTTCGATACTTACAAGTAACAATCCTTATAAATTCTTAATATTCTTAACCTCTATCCAACACTCTCTAGACGTTAAAGACACAAGAGTTACACTGCTACAACCATAACGTACACAACTCCAAATCCATTCCAAACATGGAATAATTCATCCAAAGTATATTAACAACTTACTCAAGGTTCCTTGTTGATTCGAGATCTCAACCCAAAATAATGTAACACCAACACAGAACTTCAATCATATACAAGTCACCACTTATCAAAACTTAACCCACTCAAGGTACAATTGTGAGTTTTCATACCACTCACCAATTCACAAATAACACTCCACCTAATATCACACTTTCGAAGGCCATGCCATGTTTCTCAATTGAATCCACTTTTCTCAATCGTTCTGTTCCATAAATGATCCAAGTTATCTGCTTAACTTCGGAACGTCCAATTTTTACTCATACTTGGAAAGCTAACATTCAAATTTCTTCTCTGGGCAAAACACAACTACACACAACTGGTACCACTCTCACAAACTAAATTCGATGCCATGAACTCACCGAAGATAGCAATTACTAACTCTGACCAACCGCTCATACCTTACTAATACCATAATTATGCACAGAAATATTCCTTGCAAGACCGATACTTCATGAGTATTTTCCAACTTCGTCCTTAAGACTCGCAATGGTAATACACCTAAGACTTCTCATACTCAACACAGTTTCACAAGATTAGTTTCCCAAAAGTCAACCCTCTCGGTTTGAACAATTAGTCAATTACGCAACACCCTTCCAGAAGTCACGATTCCACAACACAAATCCGTCTTTCATTTACTTACAATCCTGTTTTCCATTCGCACAACACTCCCCAATCGGAGCAACATAAGGTAACATAACACAGATGATGGTTCCTAAGAGATTTCACAATTTGCACACATGTTAATCGATTACCCGTCTTAGGTCGATCGGTTAACTCCTCAAAATTCAGCACAAAACACCATCCTTGCACGTGTTAATCGGTTAACCCCATTGTGTTAATCGGTTAACACTGCTGCAGAAGCTGAAAATAAACAATTTCCTTTAATTCAAAGCCATCCCTACCCAAACCATCACTCCGTCCTGCTCTATCTTAGAATATCACTCTCAACTCCTGGCTTTTTAACTTGTATAACATTCACTAACCATGATTCACCCAAGGTAATACAGAACAAAGTTAAAACATGCAGATGACACACTCTAACCAAGTGAAAGGTAAAATTCCAATTTCTGACGCGGTCACACTACAAAACTTCAGCGAGATTGTTCATTTTTCTGCTCAACCAATTTCACTAGCGGGAAGTCAATAATGAAGACATTCTACGGCTCTTACCACATTCATACTTGATTCTTCCATAAGCAAAACTCAACACACAACCATTATACGGTACCACAAAATTGATGGACATCTCATATCAAGCATACCACCTTATCCTCTCACTTGAATTTCCTTGGAGATAATTAATACAACAACGTTCTTAGTCCAACAAAAGGTAGATTCCTAATATTCCAATCATTCACTAATACAGAAGTTTCTCTATACTTGAAAATAAATCTGGGCAATGCATCCTCTTGAAGAACCTTTCTATCACTTCGTACACATTAACCGAGATTTCTTGCCCTTCACTATCCATTGAACATCCCACTTACACCAAATTACTTAATGGAAAATTCGCAACCGATATTTCTCATCAATTATTTACCAAAGCCTTCCGCTATAAATCGTTCCATGATTTACACTTAGCCCGTAATAAGTCCTGATTTGCTTCTCGCTGTTTATCGCAATCTTGCTTCTTAAAAAAAATACAATATTCACTATTTCACAAGGTACGTCCCATCACACTTGTCTCCAGAATAAGAATCCATCAGTACACTTGTGACCACGATGCCACCACTACGCTTGTTCTTAATACCTTGGTGTGACTTTCCAATTTCACATCATATTAGTAGAGTTCTCACGGGTGAACCATCCTTGATTACACTTCCTTAACTTAAGGCCCAACAACTACTCAATAGCTCTATTGCACATTCGTCCAAAATACATTCTGTTGTCATTTCCTCATAATATACTGTTAATATCGTTTTTACTTCACTCTCCATTGTAATCCTCTTAGGTCCAAATATAAAACCATCTCTCTAAGATTTCCTTAACACAAACTTCTTCCGATCCGTATCACTACACTTTATATTACAAAATGAAGCTCATTCTTTCTCCAACACAACACCTTATACGGTTCCTTGGGTAATTTAACATTTCCAAATTACAAATTGGTCTCTCATCGAATACAGAAAATCCCGATGTAGTATCTCAACCTTAATCTCTCTACATAACTGAATATACGCAATTCATCACCCACTCTTCGTCCGGTACATACTTGTTTCACTTGAAGCATGTAAACACATCCTTGTGTTTCTTTCACACACTTCTCTACCACTTTAAATTCCCATAAAAGTCGAACGTCCTTAACTTTCAGACTCCATCAATTCCAAAGGATTACTTGAACAACACATCACTCTTAAACTTCGTGCTACCCAAAGCACAACCTCTACTAAGACCTCAGTTGAGCTGACCAAAACACCTCACTACTAACTCTTGGCTTGAGCCTACCCTCACAGCACAAGTTCCAACAACACTTCGGAGTCCTCGTGGTCGCTCAACCATGATTCTACCTATCACATACATAGTATTAGGTTGATCAGGCCCAACACTACATAGTATGATATTAAGAGTCATGCTGGCAAGACACACTTAAGAGGCATGAATAGATTTACTTATGATGTTTCAAGGCTAGGTCGAGGACACGACCTGCTCTGATACCAACTGTAATGCCCTGTATAATAATTATCTAGAATAATACCATACAAGTGATTTTATTTGGTACTGAAACCATCATAAGTGCCTATTGGCATAATTCACATACTTGTCCATTTCTAAAACATAGATACAACATATGGCACAAGTCATGGAAACTATCCAAAAATATATAAACAATCTAAGATCAATATACAATATCCGCAATTGTATACAATAGATTACACAGCGGAAAAACTAAAACTGAGCTACTCTTGAAACATCCAAGCCTAGCTCCACTTGTAAATCAAACCTGCAAATACCTCCGGAAAATAATCAACAATAGTGGGGTGAGATACATCAAATCTCAGTGAGTTCTCTATCTTATGGATTCTCTCGGCTTTACAAGGTTCTAACCAAATCCTAACTCAAGTCGGGGGAAAAGGAACTAGACCTCAAGTTCAAATATCTCTGATTAGAGAAACCAACGCAATTACACAAAACGACAACTAGTTAAGGAATCTTTCCCCGGCCATCCCGCTCAAAGAGATTAAACACGGGTCACGGATCCTTAACGTAAATAACTTTCCCTGGCCATCCCTCTCAAAGAGATTAAACACTGGTCACGGTTATCTACAATTGGTACTTTCCCCGGCCATCCCGCACAAGGAGATTAAACACGGGTCACGGTACCAACCACTTAGTAACTTTCCCCGGCCATTCGGCACAAGGAGATTAAACACGGGTCACGGTTACCTACTTAATAAGTACTTTCCCCGTCCAACCCACACTAAAGGATTAAACATGGGTCACTAATATTTATTAAGGAACACAAACCTAATAAATACTTTCCCCGACCATCCTACACCACAGGATTAAACACGGGTCACTAATATTTATTAAGGGACACAAACCTAATAAATACTTTCCCCGGCCATCCTACACCAAAGGATTAAACACGGGTCACTAATATTAATAAAGGGATACATACTTAATAAATACTTTCCCTGACCATCCTACACCAGAGGATTAAACACGGGTCACTAATATTTATTAAGGGATACAACAAACCTTTACCAAGACCTAGTTACATCTCTAGGCCGAAACTCGTCAATGAATCCACGAGCATCGCCATCCAGAGTTTCTTTCACAATTATATTCACAACCTAGAATTATAACAATCTTAACTATGCCATTTGTTTCGGGGTAAAGTTTCCTCACTCTTCCTAGGTCATTTTAAGCATGCATATTCTCTTATCATGTTAACATTAATATTAGGCAAAAACTTATCACAGTTGCATAATAGAATCACAGAAACATACATGATAGCACAACATTTCAAATATAATCCACGTAGTAGTTCACACATCTTTTTAAGGCATACAAGCCACTACTATCCTCTACCAAGCATCCTTGGTTAAAATCATGGTCTCACATTACCATATCATAGCACGTCACATAAAACGTCACTTTCGGTTCCCTCCGATTCATTTAATCGGGTGTCAAAATCAGTACTTTTCACTTTTATCCCTTAGGATATTTCCACAGCTTTATATCGGCTATAATTATGTCTCGATCGGATTTACAATCCAAAAGATATGGATTTCAACATATCACAAAACATTGTTATCATTCAAATACCACTAATTAATTAATCCCAAAAACTTCTCAATCCGAGTTACGGATCAAAAGTTATGGATTTTTAAAGAAAACAGAATTATTTGAAAGCTCCCAGGAGAGCTCGGCGCTATAATTTTCGCCCCGGCGGTGCCCATTCGCCTGTGCTTCGCCTGGCAAAGCAGCGGCGTCAATCCCATATCCAAATTTCAAAAGTTACAGAAGCGTTCTATGATGCGACCCTTGGCCATCGCCCGGCCCAAGCCCGCATCGCCCAGCGCTCAAAGCGCCGCCCGACGGTACGCATCAGAAGCAGAATTTTCTACTGCGTTTTCCATGGTTCCCAAAGGTCCAAAACTCACCCTTTGCACACCAAACCATTTCCAAACATCAAAAAATGTATCAACCATTGATCATATACATATTACGACTACACTACGTAATTTATGTCGAATTTCATCCGTTAGATTTCATTGATTCACCAGTTTTACCATTTTCTCTCAATTTCTAACCTAAGTTCCAAACATCCAATTCTAGAGCTTAAAGTGTCTAACTAGAACCCACCTGGTAATCGAAGAGGAGTTTGAAGGAGATGATAAATTGATGAAGAGATGATGAAGATCCAAGCTCTTCCTTCTTTTCCATTTTCCTCTTTCTCTTCTTTCTCTCTTTCTCATTCTCTTTTCCTTTTCTTCTTCTTTCTATTTATTTTTCTTTCTAACTAACAAATATATATATATATATATATATATATATATATATACATATATATATATATATATAAACTTATTATATAATATAAATCCAACAGGGTGAAATATCTCCAAAGCACAACCTCTACTAAGATCTCAGCTGAGCTGACCAAAACTCCTCACTACTAACTCTTGGCTTGAGCCTTCCCTCATAGCACAAGTTCCAACAACACTTCGGAGTCCTCGTGGTCATTCAACCATGATTCTACCTATAACATACATAGTATTAGGTTGATCAGTCCCAACACTACATAGTATGATATTAAGAGTCATGCTGGCAAGACACACTTAAGAGGCAGGAATAGATTTACTTATGATGTTTCAAGGCTAGGTCGAGGACACGACCTGCTCTAATACCAACTGTAATGCCCTGTATAATAATTATCTAGAATAATACCACACAAGTGTTTTTATTTGGTACTGACACCATCATAAGTGTCTATTGGCATAATTCACATACTTGTGCATTTCTAAAACATAAATACAACATATGGCACAAGTCATGGAAACTATCCAAAAATATATAAAAAAAAATCTAAGATCAATATACAATATCCTCATTTGTATACAATAGATTACACAGCGGAAAAACTAAAACTGGGCTACTCTTGAAACATCCAAGCCTAGCTCCACTTGTAAATTAGACCTGCAAATACCTCCTAAAAATAATCAACAATAGTGGGGTGAGATACATCAAATCTCAGTGAGTTCTCTATATTATGGATTCTCTCGGCTTTACAAGGTTCTAACCAAATCCTAACTCATGTCTGGGGAAAAAGAACTAGACCTTGAGTTCAAATATCTCTGATTAGAGAAACCAACGCAATTACACAAAATGACAACTAGTTAAGGAATCTTTCTCCGGCCATCCCACTCAAAGAGATTCAACACGGGTCACGGATCCTTAACGTAAATAACTTTCCCCGGTCATCCCTCTCAAAGAGATTAAACATGGGTCACGGTTATCTACAATTGGTACTTTCCCCGACCATCCTGCACAAGGAGATTAAACACGGGTCACGGTACCAACCACTTAGTAACTTTCCCCGGCCATCCCGCACAAGGAGATTAAACACGGGTCACGGTTACCTACTTAATAAATACTTTCCCCGACCATCCCGCACCAAAGGATTAAACACGGGTCACTAATATTTATTAAGGAACACAACCTAATAAATACTTTCCCCAGCCATCCTACACCACAGGATTAAACACGGGTCACTAATATTTATTAAGGGACACAAACCTAATAAATACTTTCCCCAGCCATCCTACACCACAGGATTAAACACGGGTCACTAATATTTATTAAGAGATACATACTTAATAAATACTTTCCCCGACCATCCTACACCAGAGGATTAAACACGGGTCACTAATATTTATTAGGCTAAAATACAGTTTTGGTCCCCCTGTTTTTCAAAATTCACAGTTTTGGTCCCCCTGTTTTTTTTTTTAACAGTTTTGGTCCCCCACCCCAATTTTGGCCCAAAAAAAGTGATGAACAGTAACCTGTCCGTACAAGTCCGTACATGAACAGTACACGTCCGTACATGAACAGTGAGGGGTGGGGGACCAAAACTGTTAAAAAAAAAACAGGGGGACCAAAACTGTGAATTTTGAAAAACAGGGGGACCAAAACTGTATTTTAGCCTATTTATTAAGGGATACAACAAACCTTTACCAAGACCTAGTTACATCTCTAGGCCGGAACTCGTCAATGAATGCATGAGCGTCGCCATCCAGAGTTTCTTTCACAATTATATTCACAACCTAGAATTATAACAATCTTAAATATGCCATTTGTTTCGGGGTAAAGTTTCCTCACTCTTCCTAGTTCATTTTAAGCATACATATTCTCTTATCATGTTAACATTAATATTAGGCAAAAATAGATCACAATTGCATAATAGAATCACACAAACATACATGATAGCACAACATGTCAAACATAATCCACATAGTAGTTTACACACATTTTTAAGGCATACAAGCCACTACTATCCTCTACCAAGCATCCTTGGTTAAAATCATGGTCTCACATTACCATATCATAGCACGTCACATAAAACGTCACTTTCGGTTCCCTCCGATTCATTTAATCGGGTATCGAATTAAAACATTTCACTTTTACCCCGTAGGATATTTCCACAGCTTTATACCGGCTATAAATATGCCTCGATCGGATTTACGATCCAAAATATATGGATTTCAACATATCACAAAACATTGTTATCATTCAAACGCCACTAATTAATTAATCCCAAGAACGTCTCAATCCGAATTACGGATCAAAAGTTATGGATTTTTAAAGAAAACAAAATTATTTGAAAACTCCCAGGAGCGCCCGACGCTATAATTTTCGCCCGGCGGTGCCCCTTCGCCTGTGCTTCGCCCGGTGAAGCAGCGACGTCAATTCCATATCCAAATTTCAAAAGTTATAGAAGCGTTCTATGCTGCGCCCCTTGGCCATCTCCCCGCGCAAGCCCGCATCTCCCGGCGCTCAAAGCGCCGCCCTGCGGTACGCATCAGAAGCAGTGTTTTCTGCTGCGTTTTCCATGGTTCCCAAAGGTCCAAAACTCACACTTTCCACACCAAATCATTTCCAAACATCAAAACAAGTATCAACCATTGATCATATACATATTAAGACTACACTATGCAATTTATGTCGAATTCCATCCATTAGATTTCATTGATTCACCAGTTTTATCATTTTCTCTCAATTTCTAACCTAAGTTCCAAACATCCAATTCTAGAGCTTAAAGTGTCTAACTAGAACCCACCTGGTAATCGAAGAGGAGGTTGAAGGAGATGATAAATCGATGAAGAGATGATGAAGATCCAAGCTCTTCCTTCTTTTCCATTTTCCTCTTTCTCTTCTTTCTCTCTTTCTCCTTCTCTTTTCCTTTTCTTCTTCTTTCTATTTCTTCTTCTTTCTTACTAATATATATATATATATATATATATATATATATATATATATATATATAACTTATTATATAATATAAATCCAACAGGGTGAAATATATCCAATTGATATTACTTAAAGTATTTAGAGGATTCCATTAATCCAATTATCCAAAGGTAGAGCACAGAGATACTCATCTGATCTCATCTGATATCCAATTGAGCATTTAAATAATATGGGGTATTACACCGTATAAGAAACTTTGGCTTGGAGATAGCAATCAGTGATAAATTTAATAGAATCGAATAGATACAAATTATAGCATATTATTTTATTAAAGAATAATCGACAATGATAAGAATGGTGTACCTTGTAGGTTTTGAGAGAGACGGTTGTCGGAAGAGTTAGTATGAGAGAATTACTACCCTCATTGTCATTTAGGGTTTTCAAAGTATGTTAATTGTCTAATGGGGAGACACTTAAATAGATAAACGATTAAGGGCATGTACCTCTCATTGGGCTTAATTGAATGGTCTGACCCATCAAGGTCCATTCAGGCACAAAAATCAATCAAATAATTCATCTATTTAGTGTTTTATAACAATAGACCATAATATAATTAATTAATAATTAATTATGTCAATCCATATTTGATTAATTAAATAATTAATCTAACAATCTTCCACTTGGATGTCAATAATTAATTATTAAAAATATTGATTTTAATATTATAAAATCAATAATGGTCAAACACTAATTAATCAAAAAGAAGTAAATTTTAATGCTACAGAAATTATATCCGATAGGGAAGACAAATCATACATGTTAAAACTCACAACTTTATATAAAGAATGATGACTTTAGAGTAACATATTTAACTTCAGAGTAATATGTTATAAAGAATGACCCAAGTATATGAAAATGCTATTGATAAACTCTCACTAACTCAAAGTATCATAAGACTTACTCATGTGTATAAGTCTATGGTTAGTGATTATACTAATGAGTTTTAAATTATAGGTCATATAAAATCCACATAGGTTTAAGAATAGTAATTACATATAGAGAGTAATTACATTTAATCATAAGTACCTTTATAACACAATATCATACTCGATAGGAGTATTGATATTTACTTGTACTTTCATATTATGATCTGACAAATGTGGACTATTGAAGATGGAATAACTCAATATTATTGCATGCTAAAGAATTATTGTGTCTTTTCAATATCGATCTAAACATCAAATTATGATGTTTCCTGAGATTAAGAGAATAATATATATCTCAATATAACAGAATAAGACTTCTTATAATTATGTCATATTTTGAAGTCCTTTTAGAATATGTCATATTTAAAGTGCGGGCAAGAATATATGAAACTATGAGAATAATAATCTAAATTTTTTTAGAGTATATGATTGTGTAGACATGCACTCCCCCTGATTCAATAGGATAAAGATTTATCAGAGCCCACTAATATTAAATACTCTGATTGCACAATCTAATACTATTTAAAGCAAAACTATATAGAGAAGTGATTGTATAATATAACATCATTTCAGCCACATATTTTGCATGTAAATGGAATATATCATTATTTAGATAATTTCACATGAAAGAATATGATGATCATATAAAAGATTTACCATCAACAGAGTGAGATCAAACCCATAATGTATTATTATACATAACATCTAAATAACTCACTCAAACTACAAATGCTACAAATATAACTACACACTTTTGAGAAACATGTTATGTTATATGCAGCGGAAAAATATGAGACTTTAAATTTAACTATTATTGAGAATATAACACAAATAGTCATAAACTTTATTACTAACATAAGAATATAATATTCTCAACATAAGTCTCTATAAAGTAATAAATAAATAATATTTGTTTCTCAATTTTATACAATTGACATGTTAAATTCTCCCACTTGATAGAGAATAATAGTTGAACTAAGATTAAGAGTTTTGAAAAAAATTTAAACAAATATTCAACTATTTTCTCTATCACACAATAATCATGTCAAGTAACGTCACACCGATAGGATATGTCCATCACTTACATAATATAAAGAGAATTAAAATCCATTTTTAAAAACAATATTAAATAAAAATTATTGAATTTAATAAAGTATTACATGATAATAATAACATACCGATAGGGTATAATTATTATCAATATAATATTTATTATAATTAAAATAAATTTAATTATTTTATGAAACAAAATTTATATAGTTATACCCACGATAGGTGAGTTATAACTATATGAATTAAGAATGCTTATATTTTATCAAAAATAGAAAATTTTATATAATTGTACCCACGATAGGTGGGATTACAATTATACGAATTAATAATAATTACTTAATTTTCCATAATAAAAGTCATAAAATAATAAGATTTCTAATATATTCATAAAACTAGATTTTTATTTCTTTATTTGGGTATATAACTAGAAATCAATTTATGACATTAAATAAGAAATTTTTAATTAAGAATATTCTGAAAAATTATTAATTTTATATAAATGTATATTTTGTATTTTTTTCAAAAGGAGTAGATAATATAATAAATAATTTCTCCTTATATGCAATTATATAATTAGTCACAAGAGATTTAAAAAAATATTACGACTAACCTCGAAGAGAATGCGACATTCATCCTTGTAAATGGAGTCGGTAAACATTGATGACTTTAGAACTTACAATGTCATCTCAAATGATTCATAAATCATATAATAAAACAAACTCTAATAATAATTAATAAAACAATGATATATAATAAAATGTCAAACAAATTTATTATAGAATAAAATTAATTTCTTAAAGACACATTATATTATATTAATGGAGAGAATAAGATATACTAAAGCATCTCAAAGACAATAAAAAATACTCAAAATATTTTAGGGCAATAAATTAAGAATGTGATAATTAAAATTTTTTGAAAAAATATTCAATACCAAAACAAGAAAAAAATATTTAATGCTAATTATTTTGCTAAAAAACTGGATCAAACTCTCAAACTCTTTCAATTAATTCTGATTCCACACACAATAAAATGCAATTGTTTAGCAATCCAATCCTAAAAATAGGTGAGACATAACAACCTTTTACCAATATAGACGTAAAGTATAATATACCTCGATTCTAAATATGAAATTTAGACTTTAATAAATTTCTAAAATCATTAGACTAAAATATTTAAATATAAGATCTAAAATTTCTCCAATTTTAAGAAAACCCACAATTTACATGAATCATATAAAATTAGTGTATCAGGTTTAATTATTTAACTTGTCTAACTCAAAACATATAGAAACCATAGACCAATTCAAATTATATAATTCAAATTATAGCTATAAAATGTATTTACGAGGCTCTGATACCAATTGATAAATTTAATCGAATCAAATAGATACAAATTATAGCATATTGTTATATTAAGTAATAATCGACAATGATAAGAACGGTGTACCTTGTAGGATTTGAGAGAGACGGCTGTCGGAAGAGTGAGTATGAGAGAATTACTACCCTCATTGCCGTTTAGGGTTTTCAAAGTATGTTAATTGTCTAATGGGAGACACTTAAATAACTTAACGGCTGAGGGTAGGGACCTTTCATTGGGCTTAACTGAATGGTACAACCCATCACGGTCCATTCAGGCACAAAACTCAATCAAAAAATTTGTCTAGTTAGTGTTTAATAACAATAGACCATAACATAATTAATTAATAATTAATTATGTCAATCCATATTTGATTAATTAAATAATTAGTCTAACAATCAGGACAGATAAGGAATGTTTTTTATATAACTTACTTTTTCAAAAAAATTCCCAAAAAAACACACATTTCAACATATTTACCAAAATGACTATGTTTGGAAATGCATTATAAGGGTGGTGCCATATGGCATGGCGCCTCAGTTAAAAGGTAAAAGCCATACCATATGGCGCCTCAAGCCATATGGGTGTGCCCTAAAAAAATTTATGCTGCAAAGAGGAGGCGCCATCTGGGATGGCGCCTTAGTTCACTTAATTTTTTTTTAATTTTTTGTTTGATTTGTGAAATGAAAAATGTATTGGAAATAAAATTAGGGTAGTCATAAATACATCAGAATGTTAAGGACAACAATTAGTACAATCGGTAGTAAAGAAAAATTCAATGATCGTGCCTATCTAAACGTCCACCGGTTCCACATGCGGGGGCTCTTGCGCGGCGTCTTTGTCTAGCACCACGATTTTGTTGATGTGTGGCTGGTCTTTGTGTCTGTTGAGATGGCCCAGACGCATCAGACGATAGCCCCGGCGCATGAGACAAATTCTGAAGCATTTGTCCCCAATAGTCGGGGGGTTGCCGCCGATGGCGCTTCCGTAATCCAGCTGCATGCCCATGTTTGCGTAGTTTGTAATGGGGGGTTGGGTTTGTTGCATACGGTATGGTGGGCTGAAATGTTGCATTGATGGGTGTTGGTACTTATTTAGTGGTTGATGTGGGGTTTTGTAGTCGAAAAGTGGGTGGGTTTGTTGGCTTTAGGACGATTGTGGTTCTTGGTTGTAGGAAGATGGGGTGTTAATTTGTGGGGGGCTATGGTGGGCTAGGGTGGGTTCGAAAGACTCGTCAGGGCTATAGGCGGGATGGGGGTAGGGGTAAGGGTTTTCTTGTTGTGATTGAGTTGTTGGAATGCTAGGGTAGGGGTAAGGCTTTTCTTGTTGTTGGGTATAGGTAGGTGTATGATGTTGGGCATATTGCTGGGTATGTTGCTGCGAGGAAGACGCACGTTGGTGGGGGTCAATGAGATACGTCGGCTGAGAGAGGAATGGTTGCAGTGTTGTAACAGACCTAAACCAACTCATATATTGGTGCGTTGGAATATAATCTTCTACAACGGGGTCGGTTAAGATGTGCTGGTGTTGATTCTCCCAGTGGTGACACATCTTTGTTGTAAAGTTAGTCCATCACCCACTGCCCATTGCGTGTCGACTCTACGCAGATGCCACTTTCCCAAACTTGTAGGAGCCACCAGAATATCCTGATGCATTCCGAACTGAAGTTTGACTCGATCGCTCTGATGCATCTCCACAGTGGTGAACCGAATGATGGGCGTTTTTGAAGTTCACACAACATCATCATTCGGGTTGGGCTGGTGGTCGAGCTCCTCGTACGGCCTCCAGACAAACTACAAGAACATAATGTTTAATAAAAAATTGTATTGTGCTTTAAAGTGTTAGAAATATTTATGTAAGTATTAGGAAAATTTACGTCGTCTGGGCCAATGTGATCTAGTAGGTTGCGGTAGACTGTTATGGCGTTCCTGGGATTTCGATGGTAGCTCATTCCCGGAATTGCCCACCTGAAAATGTAGTTAGAGATGAATTAGTTACAACTAAACATTTCATAAAAGGACATAGGCGCAGGGAAGTGTACAAGCCTACCTTAATGCGTAGGGGAATGTGAAGGGGTTCCGGTTAATTGGAGCTAGTGTTGGAATTCTCGACCAACCCCACGCCTGAAGGAGATAGGCGCAACCATAAAATGTACAAACGTCTTTTTTTGCAGTTTTGCAGAGTGAACTATATAGATGGGCCAGGACAGCTGAACCCCAACTATATTCGTGTTCTCTGTTAATGTTAGTCAACAAAGGTAGATACATAATCTTTACACTATTTCTAGTGCTTTCTGGAAACAAAAAATTACCGAACAATAGCATTAAATAACACCTAGTTTTTAGTATCTTGTGATAGGGGAGGGAATCCTCGTCTAATACGATAGAGTCATAGTAACCCCTAAGGTATTTTAGGTTTATACCTTGCCCCCTAGGTCTACCATCTTATTCTGGCTGAGGTGCTTCCAGCCTTAGAGGTGTGCCTAACAAATCGTTGCACAGTTGGTTGTTTACAAAAACGGGGCCGTTGACGGTCGTGCCATCTATGCGGAGGCCGAGTAACATATGCACGTCTTGGAGTGTGACCGTGCATTCACTAAACGAAAGGTGAAATGTGTGGGTCTCCGGCCTCCATCGTTCTAACAAGGCCAGAATAAATTTTGGGTCTACATGGTATGACTTGATTTTAATCAAGTCACCAAATCCACATCTTATTAGATATTGTCCGATGAAAGGGTCGTGGGGCATGTATTCGTGCCCACGGCAATGGAACTTTGATACCTCATGAACAAAAAAAAATAACATTACTTAGATAAAAAATACATATATGTTTAGGAGTGTAAAACAAAAGAAGGCGGAAACACTTACGAATTCTTCAACGTTTTCCGGGGTTCCTCGGTGGTCGTTTCCCATGGTGAGCAGAGACATTTTTTTTCGTAAGTGGTTTTAAGAGGAAGACTTTGTGATGGATGCGATTTTTTTGTGAGTTGAAGAGAATAGAAGAGTTTGGGATGAGAAAAATTTGTAGAGTGGTGAGATGGTATTTATATTGGTGTAGAGGGGAGTCACATGATAATGCATGCATTTTTGGTCTTTGTAGTCTGACATGTGTAGTAATGCATGCCTTGGATTCTGTTATGTGTTCTCTTGCATGCATTCTTGGTCTTCGTAGCATGTCAAGTGTAGTCTTGCATGAGAAAGTGCAGGCATGCTTGTATTGTCATGTCAATAGTAATAGTATACAATATTATACAATCGTAATAGTCTTTATTAAAAAATTAGTCACATGAGAAAGTGTAAGTCTGGTCTTGTCTCATAGTATACAATAGTGGTACGAATTATTTGCAAAAAATATATATTCTTGGCGTGGGAGTGTGGTCTTGTCACGTAGATCACATCATTTCTTTACTTTTTCTTCCCATGACTAAAGTTTGCCAATAAAAATAATACCAATAAAAATAATAACAATAATGATAAAGCATTCAAAAGTGTGGTCTTATCAAAACAGTAAAACAGTCTGAAGCAATTAAACTCCCAAAAATAATGGTTCAGAGGCATGCTAAAGAATAGTGGAAAGCAAGTGTAGGCATGCAGAGTGTAGGCATGTAGAGTTGTGTGGTCTTATCAAGGCTAGTCTGGCCATGCAGAGTGTAGGCATGCAAAGTGTAGACATGCAGAGTTCTGTGGTCTTGTCAAGGCTAGTCTGGCCATGCAGAGTCGTGTGGTATTGTCTAGGCTAGTCTGGCCATGCAAGGGAATGGTAAACTATTCTGAAGCAATTAAACTACCAAGAGACATAAGTTATATCAGCTATACACCTATTAATACTCATGAAAGATAAAACTTATCATCACATACTTGCAACAACTAAAGTTTATAAACCATTTCTTCCAAACTTTAAAGTTTATAAACCAGTTCTTCCAAACACAATTTAGTTATGGCTCAAAGGCCACAATACCTGATAAGTGCACATCTCAATGGTGAGATATTTGAATGTCCAAACACGGGTTTCAATTTTAGGGATACAGAAGTGACTAGGTTTTTAATTGATAGAAGACTGGTTTTGTAGCTACTCTTGGAGACGTGTCAGAAAAAGAGGAAAGTTGTAAAGATACTTTGGGAGCTGCGTCAGGGGATGAGTCAGAAAAAGTTAAGAGGGGAAAGCCTTTAGTTGACAGAAAAGAGGTTGTGGGCCAGGATTTTGCTCTTAAGGATTTAGTTGGATCTGTGGGTGGTGTAAGCCCCTTTAAGGGGTCTTTTGACAATTTGGTGTTGGGCCATAGTCTCAATGCTTTTAAAACTAGCAGGCCAGGTAATTCCAAAACCCGGCCCAATATCAGTTTGGTGTCGAAATTGAATGGTTCAGACAGCATCTCCAATTTCTCTTCTGGGAAACAATCAAATTATAAAGACCCTTTTTCATTTCATTCTTCGCCAACGAGTTTTGAAGAGATTGCTACTCCGGTCAAGTTGGGAGGTTTTGGTGAGGAAGTTGGTGGGTTTAATGGTGATTCTAGGGTTTCTCGTGAGGAGGCTTTAGGGGAGGCGCCTCTAGTTGGATCTTCCTCGTTCGAGGTGTCTCAGAGCCCTTTTGTTAAAGAAGGAGTGTCAAGATGCTTTTCGGTAACAGATTCGGAAGTGGGGCAAGGCAACAAAAGATTCTGGAGAGAAATGGAGCGCAAGGTTTCAAATAAGGTGTGGGATATAGTCAGTTCTCTGGGAATTTTAGGTGAAGAGGGAAGAGAAGTCTATGAGGCCAAAATTAGGGCGATGGAGATTAGGGATAAAGAGGGGAAGAAAAATAGGGTGTCCAAACATATGAGTTCCCCATGAATATTGTATCACTTAATATTCGAGGGGGAGGAGTTCCATCTAAACGAAGAAGGGTGGCTAACCTCATTCAGTCTGGGAATTTTGATGTTTGTTTCATTCAGGAGACTAAGCTTAGTGGTGTTGGTGTTCGAGTTGTTGCAGAGTTCTGGGGTAGTCAAGAGGTAGAATGGACAGAGAGTGGTGCGGTAGGGGCGGCTGGAGTCCTTTTAATCCTTTGGAAGAAGGGTTCTCTTAACCTTCGTTGTAGTTTTGTGGGGAGAGGCTACGTTGGTATTCAAGTTGAATGGAAAGGATTAGTGATTTACTTGGTCAATGTTTACGCTCCTTGTTGTTCCAAGCTTAAGAAGAAGTTGTGGAGGGATTTGGTGGAAATAAAGAGGAGATTCCCTTTAGGGGAATGGGTGCTAGGGGGACTTCAACTCTGTTTCCAAAAGAAGGGAGAGGATTGGGAAGTCGGTTTGTGGTAGATTAGCTAAAATTGAAGATTTCTGCGGGTTCATTGCAGACGTTGATTGTGTGGATGTCCCACTTATTGGAGGAAGTTTTACGTGGTTCAACAGAGTGGGGTCTGCTATGAGCAGGCTAGATAGATTTTTAGTTTCTGAAGGGATAACATATAGATGGAGGATTGTGGTTCGACATGTGGGTAGGAGGGAGATCTCTGATCATGCCCCTATTTGGTTGAAATCGTGCTCTGTGGACTGGGGCCCGAAGCCTTTCAGATTCAACAATGGGTGGTTTTCGAATAAAGGGTTCTATCAGTTTGTTGCAGGTGAGTGGGGATCGATGGTTGTTTCAGGCAGTGGTGATTATATTCTTAAAGAAAAACTGAGGTTGTTGAAGGATAGTTTGAAGGTTTGGAACAAAGAAGTGTTTGGGTGGTTGGACATTAGGATTGATACGGAGGTTGATCTACTCAATAGACTTGATGTCGAAGCTGCAGAGATGGGAGAGAACTTGAAGGATCAGATGGAGTTTAGAAGGGAGGAGGCTCATAACTCAGTCTGGGATAGTATTTTGGCTAAGGAAAGGTTCATTAGACAGAAGTCTAGGTTGTTGTGGCTTCAAGAGGGTGACCGTAACTCTAAGTTTTTCAACAGAATGATGAAGGCAAGGTTCAGGAGGAATCATATCTCAGTAGTTAATTCTAAGGATGGGATTAAGGAGGACGTCGTAGGGGTTAAAGATGAGGTGTGTAACTTTTTTAGGGAAAACTTCCTAGAGGAGGAGTTTCAAAGACCGGTGCCTAATGGAGTGCTTTTCAAGAGTCTTTCTCAAGAAGATAGCTTGTTTTTCGATAAGGAGTTTTCAGAAGAAGAGATTAAAGTTGTGGTTTAGAGCTGTAATGGGGAGAAGAGCCCGGGGGCGGATGGTTTCTCACTCTTATTTTTTCAAAATTGTTGGGATATTGTTAAAGAGGATGTTTTTAAGTTCGTTAAAGATTTTCATTTCAGGCCTAAATTGTCGAAGGCTGCGGTTTCTTCCTTCCTTACTCTTGTTCTGAAGGTAAATTGTCCAGCCTCTCTAAAGGAGTACAGGCCCATTTGTTTGGTTAGTTCTCTGCAGAAGATTTTGGCTAAGATCTTAGCTAACCGTCTTAAGGTTGTCATTGGGAGTATCGTATCAAAGGAGCAAACAGCTTTCGTGCCTGGTAGAAGCATGTTTGATGGTGTGGTTGTTGTCAACAAAATTCTTGATTTAGGAAAGAGGAGTAACAAACCGTGCTTTATTATGAAAGATGATTTTGAGAGAGCTTACGACTGTGTAAGCTGGAATTTTCTGAGGTTTCTTATTAATAAATTGAATTTTGGTGAGAAGTGGAAGGGTTGGATGGAGGCTTTGGTTTTTGGGGAATCGTTATCCGTTCTGGTTAACGGGAGCGCTACGAGGGATTTCCAGGTGGGGAAAGGCCTTAGGCAGGGTGACCCGTTATCTCCATTCCTATTTATCATTGTCATGGAAGACCTTAATAGGCTGATGAATAAAGCAGTTCAAGCCACCATTTTTAATGGTTTCAGAGTTGCCGAAGGTGTGTCTTATAGCTTGGTGCAGTTTGCTGATGACTCCATTTTTTTGGGAAATGGTAGATGGGAAGACTTGTGGGGTTTGAAATCAGTCCTTAGAGGGTTCGAGTTGATTTCTGGTATGAAGGTTAATTTCTTTAAGATTCGGATTTATGGAGTGAATCTTAGAGATGGATTCTTGAGCGCAGCTGTAGAGTTTCTGTCGTGTGAGGTGTGCTCCTTACCGTTTAACTTTCTGGGTATTGTTGTAGGGTGTAATCCTAGGAGGGTGCAGTCTTGGAGGCATGTCGTGGACAGGATAAGAAGTAGATTAGCGTGGTGGAAAGGTAAGTGTCTCTCGATTGGTGGAAGGGTTGCTTTAATTAACTCAGTTTTGAATGCATTGCCTATTTTCTCTATGTCCTTTTATAAAGCTCCAGGGAGGATCGTCAAGGAAATTAACAGAATTCAATCTAACTTTTTGTGGGGAGGCTTGGATGGGAAGAAACATATTCACTGGGTTAGATGGCATAAGGTCTGTAAGTCGAAGGCAGAAGGGGGATTGGGGGTTAAGAATGTGGCTGACTTCAATGTAGCGCTTCTACTAAAGTGGAAGTGGAGGTTCATTTCTGATAAGAACGCACTTTGGTATGAGCTTCTTCATTGCAGGTACGGAAAGAGGTATGGGAACATTTCTAAGTTTGTTCTTTTCCATGCTGGTTCTTATGTTAGATAGAAAGACTCACTATGGTGGAAAGATATTTTGGCTGCTGGTGTAAATAAGTTTAATTCTTCTGACTTGTTTGCATTAGCTCTCGAAGGTAGATTGGGGAATGGCAAGACCTTATCCTTTTGGGAGTCGCGGTGGTTAGGCAGAGTGATCTTGAGGGACTCCTTCCCTCTTCTATTTAATTTGGTTGGTGACAGTAGGAAAGTGGTGGCTGATTTTGGTATTCAGGCGGAGGGGGGATGGGTTTGGAAGGATTGGGAAGTTGGAGAGGTGGTTAGTCCGGAGTTGAGGAATGAGATAGACGTGTTAAATTCTTTACTATCGGAGGTGAAGTGGAAGGTTAAGAAGGAAGATGGTTTCATTTGGAGTCTTGAACCTGAAGGTGGCTTTTCTGTTGCCTCTTGTTACTCTCTGATGAAGGAGGAAAATCTGTCAGCTGAATTTGGTAAGGAGCTGGAGGCACTGGTGCATTTGTGGAAGTCGTCTTTACCGTCGAAAATTCAAATTTTTGTGTGGCGTTTGGTGTGGAATAAGGTGGCTACTTAGGACCAATTGTTTAAGAGAGGGATTATGGGTAGTAGCAGTAATGGTATCTGTGTGTTGTGTGGGTTAAGTCCTGAGACTTCTAAGCATTTGATGTTGGAATGTCCTCAGGCCGTGGAAGTGTGGAATGCTATTCAGGTTTGGACATGGGCGGTTACGAGTAAAGGTGTTAGCTGCCACGAGGACTTTCTTCAATTCGGGCTGAGGATTAGAAAGAAATGGGGTAAATGGGCGGGGTTTGCTATTTGGGCTTTCTCTGTGTGGAGCATTTGGTGTAGGAGAAACAATGTAATTTTTTGGAATTCAGCTTGCTGTATTGAGGAGACAGTCTATGCCATTAAGGAGCACTCTTGGAGTTGGTTTGGCTCTCACTCCCTCCTTGTGAATCCTTGTTCGTTTTATGACTGGATTCACAATCCAGTTTTGTGTGTTAGATAACTTTGTGATTTTTTGGTGTATGGGTTGAGTACCCCTTATACTCTTTTTATTAATTCCATGGCTTATTAAAAAAAAAAGAATTTACTATCAGCTTGGCATTTAGATTTGGTGAGGGAATGAAGCTTAGCTGATAATGTTAACAAGTCAAATCCTTGTAATTAATAGTAAGCCAATAACCAACTTCAAAACAATGAGCCAATAGAATTATCGTATATATTATTATTATTATTATTATTATTATTATTATTATTATTATTATTATTATTAGTATTAATATTATTATTAGTATTAGTATTAATATTATTAATATTAGTATTATTAGTATTATTAGTACAATTATTATTAGTACTATTATAAGTACTATTATTAATAATATTATTAGTACTATTATTAGTACTATTAGTACTATTATTAGAACTATTATTATTAGTACTATAATTATTACTATTATTATTTCTATTATTATTAGAACTATTATTATTACTACTATTATTAGTACTATTATTAATATTATTACTATTATTATTACTATTATTATTATTACTATTATTATTATTATTATTATTATTGTTATTATTATTATTATTACTACTGTTATTATTATTATTATTATTACTATTATTATTACTATAATAATAATAATAATAATAATAATAATATAATTATTATTATTACTAATATTACTACTATTTTTATTACTATTTTATTACTATTATTACTATTATTATTACTATTAATTTTACTATTATTATTACTATTATTATTATTATTAATATTTTTATTATTATTATTATTATTATTATTATTATTATTATCATTATCATTATTATTATTTTTAATTTTATTATTATTATTATTATTTTATTATTATTATTATTATTATTATTATTTGTATTATTATTATTATTACTATTTTTATTATTACTATTATTATTAATATTATTATTATTATTATTATTATTATTATTATTATTATTATTAAATGGTCTTTTATGGATATTTTATTATTGGTAGCTACGTACTTCTACCACATTCTCAAAAGCTAAATTATTGTTGAATTTCACTTAACAATGATTTTTCATACATCTTTTAAAACATAAAGGTGATTTACGTAATGCATTTAAAATTTTAAAGTTGAAGTAGGATATCAATTAAGTAAAAGTATTAAAGTATTTAGGAGTAATAGAAGATGTGAATATTTTTCTACTCTGTTTGATGTATATTATGAAAAATATGGTATTATACATGAATGTTTTGTACCCCATGCACCACAACAAAACAGTTTAGTCGAAAGAAAGAACATGGCATATTATGAAATGATAAATGGCATGTTAATGCATTTTGAATTGTCATTTAATTTATTAGGTGAAGCTTGCTTGTCACATAATGAATAGAATTCAATTGACAAAAAAAAATGGTATTTCTCCATATGAGGAATGGAAAGGCAGAATACCAAATATTCGTTTTTTTGAGTGTAGGGGTGTGTAGCCTACTACAAGAACATGGATACTAAAAGAACTAAATTGGGTCCTCGAGATATCAAATGTGTCTTTGTAGAATATGCACCCAACAACAAGGCATATAAACATTCAAATCTGGAATCTAATGTAATTGTTGAACCCTGAGATGTGGAATTTTTTGAAAACCTTATTACAAAGGATAAGGAACATGAGAATCCCACATATGAAGAATCTTGTGATGAAAATTCTACACAGATTGTTGAAATACAACCCGAAAGTCTATCATAGATTATTGAAACACAACTCGAGCCTAGGATAAGCAAGAGAGCCCGAAAAGCTAAGGATCTAGGACTAAAAGAAATTGATTCTCAGCTTATTTCCTTGTATCTGATTGAAGGAAATTGTGAGAATGATGTTCATAGGATTCCTATTATTCTTCAAGTAGAGGATGATATAAACCCTATATAAAAAGAAGAAGTAGCTTGTTAAGTGCAAATTTTGACTTAATTTGAACCATCTTTCTTGGCATTTTTCAACTCATTTCTCATGTTTTAATAGATTTATTTCTTGTTCTTGTGTGATTCATCAATTATATTTCAAATACCTTTGGATTCTTTAACGTGTGTGTTATTGTGCAGCACATAGGCATAAAACATCAATGATTAACACACAAATGATTGGACAAGGAAGCCAATGAAATGAAGAAGAATCAGCATGTTCGTTGTGCAAACATATGCGAGAAGCCAGCGAATGATCGTTGTGCGAAGTTGCAGCGAGGTCCCAGCGAAGGAGAAACCTTGGATGGCAGTATGAAAACGACTCTAAGTTCATTGTGCGAAGCTGTAGCGAAGAGGTTCGATGTACGAAGAATGAGTTGGCACTGCGAACTTAGATATTTCCCAAGGGCGGTTTAACTATTCAGAGGCACTTCATGTGCCTAAAAAGGGTCTTCGTTGTGCGAAGAAGATGTTCGCTAGGTGAAAAAGACAGATTTCTTTTACTATATATGTTCTTTTACTTGCTTTTTAGAAGATAACGTTTTATAACTTTTATAACATATTTTATAGGGATTAGAACTTGCATCTCTCTTCATTTTCAAAGCATATTTTAGAGAGAGAAACACAAACCCTAAGGGGGAGAAGGTAAGAGCTTCGATTTGTTGTTGGGTTTGGATGTAATCTATTAATACCTTATCTATTTCATCTAATCTATGTATTGTGAACTAGTTTTGATTCAACATTGATGTTGTCTTTGATTTCTTATTTGTGGTCTTGACAAAACCTTTTCAAATCTTAGATCTAAGATATTCATCTATTAATGAAAACACTTTTGACATAGTCATGTAAGTTGATATTCACTTGTATCTTTTATTTTATTGTGTTGATTAGTAGGATGAGTAGCATGAGTAGGATCAACACAATATTGTGAGGATACTTGATAATAGAGATGAGAAAATATGTTCACAGACATTTGGCACATTATTTGAATGCATGTAAAAAGGGTTAAGTGTATGTGCGTATTCTGATTATGGAGTTTTATATGAATCAATCACGGATATGATATGAATGATATCTTTGTTTACTTGTTTATCATTGATTTGAACTGCTATAGACATATAATCTTCAGATCTGGATCAAGGATGATTATCTGTTAGGTTCTAGACTCTAGACATAGATATAAGCTTAAAATTTGCATGGGTATCAGTTCTTAATGCTCTGTGTTGTTGAGTTGCGTGAGACATCACAAATGAGACAATACAATTGTTCTCTCGACTTTGCATTAGACATAACCTCTTTTGTGGGTGATACGTGGTGATATCAGGCAAATGATTGATTTGTGTTTAATTGGTCAGAAGAATGTATGCGTTATCAATTGATGAGATCCAATCCCAATAAGGCTCTGTTTATTTTAAAGTCTTTATTTTATATTTTCCATCTTTATATTTTCTGCCTTTATTTATTATACCCTTGAATCTTTTAACTAAATTTAATCACAACAGGCTTAGAAATGTAGAGACTGTTGAACGTCATTCTTTCCCTCGCACCGATCCCTGTGGAGGCGATATAAATCCCGGAGGGAATCATTCCAAAACTAAATTTTTGCTTCTTTCCGCTTTACTGCAGTTCGAACAAAATGGTGCCGTTGTCAGGGATTGGTATATAGACATTGAATAACATGGCAATAGTTTTATATTTTTGAGCTTTGTATAGTTGTTTAAATTGTATATATACTTGTTTCCTCTCATGTTTTCTCAAGTGTTGATTAGGGATAAATAATGAGAACTTCTTCATGATTTGTTGCTATTTGTATAAAAGTATCAAATGAAGATTCTCCTAAGTTTTGATGGTGATGATAGGATTTTGAACATGTGAATGCAAGCAAGGTAAATTGTACCACTTATTTGAATGTTAGAATGATTCATGAATTTTGTGCTTTGTGCAAATATGTATTTTTGTTTCATTCTGCAACTTTTTTTTAATGCTTGTTTCACTTAGGTTCAATAGCCACAATTTGTGAGAATCCTCCATTGTTTACTATATGCTTATGATGAATGATAAACTTTGTTTAATATGTTTTATTCATGCTTAGTCTTTTAATTATTATGATTTTTTGGAAGCATTAAAAATGATCAAGGCATTTGTTGATATTGAGCACAGCCATATCCCAAAAAAGTAACTTACCCGTGAGTAATGAGAATTTGTTAACCCCTTTGAGCCTAAATAATTTAAATCTCATTTTAGTGATGAACTTGGTTTATGTACATAATTTGAAAGTTTAGTTCATCATTGAATTTTGTGAGATTCTAAAAAAAATTCTTGAACCTTTGAACATTGTTTTAAATTAATTTCCTTTCCATAAAAAGCAAGGAGCATTCACTTAAGGTTTGGTTGAATTCAAGTTAGGGAGAATGAAAAGGAAAATTGTAGGTTACTAAAAATTTTGAAAAATTTCAAGCAAGCATGAAAAAATGTGGATATGATTGTGAAAAACAAAAGAAAAAGAAAGTTTGTTTGAAAAAGAAAAATAGAGAATGAAATAATTGTGAAAAAGAAAGTTTGAGAAGGTTTGCCATAGAGGAAAGAAAGTTGTGTCTGAAGTTGTGATGTGTAAATAACTTGTATAGTGAATGTGTCTTTTGCTTTGGCAAATTTGATTCAATAACCTATAGAAATGTCCCTTTGTGTGAACCCGACCAAGCTACAACCTTAAAATCCCTTAGTGATCTTTTTGCTTCCATAATTTTATTTTCGATTGATTAGATGAATGTATGAATTGGATTGTTATTTGAATTGTTTGTCAGGCGAGTAAAATTGCCCCGCTATTGCAAACGCGTTAATTTCTTCATTCTTATTCTGAAGATGAGTGTTAGAGTCATTCAAGTATAATAATTTAGTTGTTATTTGAAACATTGCATGATATTTGTTTAATGACTAAATTCATTATCATTGTTCAATTCAATTAAGTGGTGAGCATTGCTTGTGCGCATTCTCTTGTTTGAGCAAATCCTCTTGTTTAAGCAAATCTCTTTTGTTTGAATTTGTTCCATTAATCCTTTATTGGTTGAATCTTATGCTTGAGAAAATCCTCTTGTTTTCATGAGGGGCACATTTTGCCTGATGACAAGCAAAAATCTAGTTGAGGAGAGTTTGTTAAGTGAAAATTTTGACTTAAATCGAACCATCTTTCTTGGAAGTTTTCAACTCATTTCTCATGTTTTAATAGATTTATTTCTTGTTCTTGTATGATTCTTCAATTATATTGCAAATACCTTTGGGTTCTTTGATGTGTGTGTTATTGTGAAAAATATAGGCACAAAACATGAATGATTAAGACACAATGATTGGACAAGGAAGCCAAAGAAATGAAGAAGAATCAGCATGTTCGTTATGCGAACATATGCGAGCAGCCAGCGAATGATCGCTGTGCGAAGTTGCAGCGAGGTCCCAGCAAAGGATAAATCTTGGATGTCAGTATGAAAAGGACTCTAAGTTCATTGTGCGAAGCTATAGCGAAAAGGTTCGATGTGTGAAGAATGAGTTCGCACTGCCAACTTAGATATTTCCCAAGGGCGGTTTAACTATTCAGAGGCACTTCATGTGCCTAAAAAGGGTCTTCGTTGTGCGAAGAAGGTGTTCGCTAGGTGAAAAAGACATATTTTTGTTTTAATATATATGTACATTTACTTGCTTTTTAGAAGATAACTTTTTATAACTTTTATAACATATTTTATTCGGATTAGAACTTGCATCTCTCTTCATTTTCAAAGCATATTTTAGAGAGAGAAACACAAACCCTAAGGGGGAGATTGTAAGAGCTTCGATTTGTTGTTGGGTTTGGATGTAATCTATTGATACCTTATGTATTTCATCTAATCTATGTATTGTGAACTAGTTTTGATCCAACATTGATGTTGTCTTTGATTTCTTATTTGTGGTCTTGACAAAACCTTTTCAAATCTTAGATCTAATATATTCATCTATCAATGAAAACACTTTTGACATAGTCATGTAAGTTGATATTCACTTGTATCTTTTATTTTATTGTGTTGATTAGTAGAATGAGTAGCATGAGCAGGATCAATATAGTATTGTGAGGATACTTGATAATATAGATGAGAAACTATGTTCACAGACATTTGGCACATTATTTGAATGCGTGTAAAAAGGGTTAAGTGTATGTGTGTATTCTGATCATGGCGTTTTATATGAATCAATCATGGATATGATATGAATGATATCTTTGTTGACTTGTTTATCATTGATTTGAACTGCTATAGACATATACTCTTCAGATCCGGATCAAGGATGATTATCTGTTAGGCTCTAGACTCTAGACATAGATATAAGCTTAAAATTTACATGAGTATCAGTTCTTAATGCTCTGTGTTGTTGAGTTGCGTGAGACATCACAAATGAGACAATAAAATTGTTCTCTCGACTTTGCATTAGACATAACCTCTTTTGTGGGTGATACGTGGTGATATCAGGCGAATGATTGATTTGTGTTTAATTGGTCAGAAGAATGCATGTGTTATCAATTGATGAGATCCAATCCAAATAAGGCTCTGTTTATTTTAAAGTCTTTACTTTTTATTTTTCGTCTTTATATTTTCTGCCATTATTTATTATACCCTTGAATCTTTCAACTAAATTTAATCACCACAGGCTTAGAAACGTAGAGATTGTTAAACGAAATTCTTGCCCTCGCACTGATCCCTGTGGAGACGATATAAATCCCGGAGGGAATTATTCCAAAACTAAATTTTTGCTTCTTTCCGCTTTACTGCAGTTCGAAAAAAATGGTGCCGTTGTCGGAGATTGGTATTTAGATATTTAATAGCATGACAATAGTTTTATATTTTCGAGCTTTGTACAGTTCTTTAAATTGTGTATATACTTGTTTCCTTGCACATTTTCTCAAGGGTTGATTAGGGATAAATGATGAGAACCTAAGTTTGGATGGTGATGATAGGATTTTGAACCTATATTTGCAAGCAAGGTAAATTGTACCACTGCTTAGAATGTTAGAATGATTCATGAATTTTGTGCTTTGTGCAAATGTGTATTTTTGTTTCATTCTGCAACTTTTTTTGTAATGCTTGTTTCACTTAGGATCAATAGCCACAATTTGTGAGAAACCTCTATTGTTTACTATATGCTTATGATGAGTGATAAACTTTGTTTAATATGTTTTATTCATGCTTAGTCTTTTAATTATTTTGATTTTCGGGAAGCATTAAAAATGATCAAGGCATTTGTTTATATTGAGCACAACCATATCCCAAAAAAGTAACTTACCCGTGAGTAATGAGAATTTGTTAACCCCTTTGAGCCTAAAAAGTTTAGATCTCATTTTAGTGATAAACTTGGTTTATGTACATAATTTGAAAGTTTAGTTCATCATTGAATTTTGTGAGCTTCTAAAAAAACATCACCAACCTCAAGAAACAGCAAGAACAAGACAAACCGTAGTCTGACTCGGTCCAAGACAACAACAAAAGTTTGGCAAGGCAGCAAGCTGACACGGCCGCCCGTGTCCTATGACACGGCCCGTGTCAGGAAGTCTGAACAAAATTTCCCCAAAACGAAAAGAAATATGCAGGACAGTAGGCTGACACGGCCGCCCGTGTCCTGTGACACGGCCCGTGTCAGGAAGTCTGCTAGTAAAAAAAAACTTTTCTTCCACTCAACCCGAAAGCTGACACGGGTGCCCGTGTTGTGTGACACGGCCCGTGTCAGGATGCGATAAAACCCACTTTTTCCCGAAAACTGATTTTCTGGGTTTTTGACTTCGATTACCCCAAAAATTAGTTTTTCCCACGAAATTTGATTAGAAATACTCACAAAACACACATATAGTAATACATATCAATCAAATCCATCATACTTTCATCAAATTACTCATTCTACATCAACAATCATCAAAATCAACATAATTCATACAATCCTTAGTCTATTCATCTCCAATTTCTATAAAACTATAAGAAATTATGAACTCTCCCCATACCTTAGAGTAATCCGAAGCTTTTTCCTTCTTTCTTCAAGATTCCTCTAGAAATCCTCAAGCCCTAGTTCTCCTTCTTCTCTCTTCTTCAGTGTTCTTCACAAAAGATACGACAAAATGAGAAAATGATCGTTCTCCTTCTTTTTCTTTGGCTAACCAATCCCAACTTATGAACTTCCCATCCTATCCTTACTTATTTTCCAATAAGACCACCTTGCCCTTTCTCATTTTATTTTTAATAATAATAATAATAATATAAATAACACATGCTCATCTACTTTATTAAAATTATTCAAAAACACTCTTACACTCCAAAATTCTCCAAAATTATAAAAAACCTCCTCATTCCTTCTAAATTAATTAAATAAATAATTAAATAATTGATTTAGATTTTTGGGTCGTTTCATATTTCATCTAATCTATGTATTGTGAACTAGTTTTGATTCAACATTGATGTTGTCTTTGATTTCTTATTTGTGGTCTTGACAAAACCTTTTCAAATCGTAGATCTAAGATATTCATCTATCAATGAAAACACTTTTGACATAGTCATGTAAGTTGATATTCACTTGTATCTTTTATTTTATTGTGTTGATTAGTAGCATGAGTAGGATCAATACGGTATTCTGAGGATACTTGATAATAGAGATGAGAAACTATGTTCACAGGAAATTGAATGCATGTTAAAAGGGTTAAGTGTATATGTGTATTCTGATCATGGCATTTTATATGAAATAATCACGGATATAATATGAATGATATCTCTGTTGACTTGTTTATCATTGATTTGAACTGCTATAGACATATACTCTTCATATCTGGATCAAGGATGATTATCTTTTAGGTTCTAGACTCTAGACAAAGATATAAGCTTAAAATTTGCATGAGTATCAGTTCTTAATGCTCTGTGTTGTTGAGTTGCGCGAGACATCACCAATGAGACAATACAATTGTTCTCTCGACTTTGTGTTAGACATAACCTCTTTTGTGGGTTATACGTGGTGATATCAGGCGAATGATTGATTTGTGTTTAATTGGTTAGAAGAATGCATGTGCTATCAATTGATGAGATCCAATCCCAATAAGGCTCTGTTTATTTTAAAGTCTTTAATTTATATTTTCCGTTTTTATTTTTTCTGCCTTTATTTATTATACCCTTGAATCTTTCAACTAAATTTAATCACCACAGGCTTAGAAACGTAGAGACTGTTGAACGACATTCTTTCCCTCGCACCGATCCCCGTGGAGACGATATAAATCCCAGATGGAATCATTCCAAAACTAAATTTTTTCTTCTTTCCGCTTTACTGCAGTTCGAAAAAAATGGTGTCGTTGTCGGGGATTGGTATTTAGATATTTAATAGCATGACAATAGTTTTATATTTTCGAGCTTTGTACAGTTTTTTAAATTGTATATATACTTGTTTCCTTTCACATTTTCTCAAGGGTTGATTAGGGATAAAGGATGAGAACTTCTTCAAGATTTGTTGCTATTTGTATAAAAGTATCAAATGAAGATTCTTCTATGTTTGGATGGTGATGATAGGATTTTGAACATGTGAATGCAAGCAAGGTAAATTGTACCACTTCTTAGAATGTTAGAATGATTCATGAATTTTGTGCTTTGTGCAAATGTGTATTTTAGTTTCATTCTGCAACTTTTTTTGTAATGCTTGTTTCACTTAGGTTCAATAGCCACAAATTGTGAGAAACCTCCATTGTTTACTAAATGCTTATGATGAGTGATAAACTTTGTTTAATATGTTTTATTCATGCTTAGTCTTTTAATTATTTTGATTTTTTGGAAGCATTAAAAATGACCAAGGCATTTGTTAACCCCTTTGAGCCTAAAGAGTTTAGATCTCATTTTAGTGATGAACTTGGTTTATGTACATAATTTGAAAGTTTAGTTCATCATTGAATTTTGTGAGATTCTAAAAATTTTTTTTGAACCTTTGAACATTGTTTTAAATTAATTTCCTTGCCATAAAAAGAAAGGAGCATTCACTTAAGGTTTGGTTGAATTCAAGTTAGGGAAAATGAAAAGGAAAATGGTAGGTTACTAAAAATTTTGAAAAATTTCAAGCAAGCATGAAAAAGTGTGAATATGAATGTGAAAAACAAAAGAAAAAGAAAGTTTGTTTGAAAAAGAAAGTTTGAGTAGGTTTGCAATAAAGGAAAGAAAGTTGTGTATGAAGTTGTGATGTGTAAATAACTTGTATAGTGAATGTCTCTTTTGCTTTGGCAAATTTGATTCAATGACCTATAGAAATGTCCCTTTGTGTGAACCTGACCAAGCAACAACCTTAAAAGCCCTTAGGTATCTTTTTGCTTCCATAATTTTATTTTTGATTGATTAGATGAATGTATGAATTGGATTGTGATTTGTATTGTGTGTCAGGCGAGTAAAATTTCCCCGCAGTTGCGAACGCGTTAATTTCTTCATTCTTATTCTGAAGAGGAGTGTTAGAGTGATTCAAGTATAAGAATTGAGTTGTTATTTGAAACATTGCATGCTATTTGTTTAATAACTAAATTCATTATCATTGTTCAATTCTATTAAATGGTGAACATTGCTTGTGCGTATTCTCTTGTTTGAGCAAATCCTCTTGTTTAAGCAAATCTCTTTTGTTTGAATTTGAACCATTAATCCTTTATTGGTTGAATCTTATGCTTGGGAAAATCCTCTTGTTTTCATGAGGGGCATACTTTGCTTGATGACAAGCAAAAATCTAGTTGAGGAGAGTTTGTTAAGTGTAAATTTTGACTTAAATTGAACCATCTTTCTTGGCATTTTTCAACTCATTTCTCATGTTTTAATAGATTTATTTCTTGTTCTTGTATGATTCTTCAATTATATTGCAAATACCTTTGGATTCTTTGATGTGTGTGTTATTGTGCAGAATATAGGCATAAAACATCAATGATTAAGACACAAATGATTGGACAAGGAAGCCAAAGAAATGAAGAAGAATCAGCATGTTAGTTATGCGAACATATGCGAGCAGCCAGCGAATGATCGCTGTGCGAAGTTGCAGCGAGGTCCCAGCGAAGGAGAACCCTTGGATGGCAGTATGAAAAGGACTCAAAGTTCATTGTGCGAAGCTGTAGCGAAGAGGTTCGATGTGCGAAGAATGGGTTCGCAATGCTAACTTAGATATTTCCCAAGGTTGGTTTAACGATTCATAGGCACTTCATGTGCCTAAAAAGGGTCTTCGATGTGCGAAGAAGGTCTTCGCTTGGTGAAAAAGACCGATTTTGTTTTACTATATATGTTCTTTTACTTGCTTTTTAGAAAATAACTTTTTATAACTTTTATAACATATTTTTTGAGGATCAGAACTTGCATCTCTCTTCATTTTCTAAGCATATTTTAGAGAGAGAAACACAAACCCGAAGGGGGAGAAGGTAAGAGCTTCGATTACTTGTTGGGTTTGGATGTATTCTATTGATACCTTATGTATTTCATCTAATCTATGTATCGTGAACTAGTTTTGATTCAACATTGATGTTGTCTTTGATTTCTTATTTGTGGTCTTGACAAAACCTTTTCAAATCGTAGATCTAAGATATTCATCTATCAATGAAAAAACTTTTGACGTAGTCATGTAAGTTGATATTCACTTGTATCTTTTATTTTATTGTGTTGATTAGTAGTATGAGTAGCATGAGTAGGATCAATACGATATTGTGAGGATACTTGATAATATAGATGAGAAACTATGTTCACAGACATTTGGAAAATTATTTGAATGCATTTAAAATGGGTTAAGTGTATGTGCGTATTCTTATCATGGTGTTTTATATGAATCAATCACGGATATGATATGAATGATATCTTTGTTGACTTGTTTATCATTGATTTGAACTGCTATAGACATATACTCTTCAGATCTGGATCAAGGATGATTATCTGTTAGGTTCTAGACTCTAGACATAGATATAAGCTTAAAATTTGCATGAGTATCAGTTCTTAATGCTCTGTGTTGTTGAGTTGCGCGAGACATCACCAATTAGACAATAGAATTGTTCTCTCGACTTTGCATTAGACATAACCTCTTTTGTGGGTTATACGTGATGATATCAGGCGAATGATTGATTTGTGTTTAATTGGTTAGAAGAATGCATGTGTTATCAATTGATGAGATCCAATCCCAATAAGGCTCTGTTTATTTTAAAGTCTTTAATTTATATTTTCCGTCTTTATTTTTTCTTCCTTTATTTATTATACCCTTGAATCTTTCAACTAAATTTAATCACCACAGGCTTAGAAGTGTAGAGACTGTTGAACGACATTCTTTCCCTCGCACCGATCCCCGTGGAGACGATATAAATCCCAGATGGAATCATTCCAAAACTAAATTTTTTCTTCTTTCCGCTTTACTGCAGTTCGAAAAAAATGGTGCCGTTGTCGGGGATTGGTATTTAGATATTTAATAGCATGACAATAGTTTTATATTTTGAGCTTTGTACAGTTTTTTAAATTGTATATATACTTGTTTCCTTTCACATTTTCTCAAGGGTTGATTAGGGATAAATGATGAGAACGTCTTCAAGATTTGTTGCTATTTGTATAAAAGTATCAAATGAAGATTCTTCTATGTTTGGATGGTGATGATAGGATTTTGAACATGTGAATGCAAGCAATGTAAATTGTACCACTTCTTAGAATGTTAGAATGATTCATGAATTTTGTGCTTTGTGCAAATGTGTATTTTTGTTTCATTCTGCAACTTTTTTTGTAATGCTTGTTTCACTTAGGTTCAATAGCCACAAATTGTGAGAAACCTCCATTGTTTACTATATGCTTATGATGAGTGATAAACTTTGTTTAATATGTTTTATTCATGCTTAGTCTTTTAATTATTTTGATTTTTTTGAAGCATTAAAAATGATCAAGGCATTTGTTAACCCCTTTGAGCCTAAAAAGTTTAGATCTCATTTTAGTGATGAACTTGGTTTATGTACATAATTTGAAAGTTTAGTTCATCATTGAATTTTGTGAGATTCTAAAAAAATTTTTGAACCTTTGAACATTGTTTTAAATTAATTTCCTTCCCATAAAAAGAAAGGAGCATTCACTTAAGGTTTGGTTGAATTCAAGTTAGGGAAAATGAAAAGGAAAATAGTAGGTTACTAAAAATTTTGAAAAATTTCAAGCAAGCATGAAAAAGTGTGAACATGAATGTGAAAAACAAAAGAAAAAGAAAGTTTGTTTGAAAAAGAAAAATAAAAAATGAAATAATTGTGAAAAAGAAAGTTTGAGAAGGTTTGCAATAAAGGTAAGAAAGTTGTGTATGAAGTTGTGATGTGTAAATAACTTGTATAGTGAATGTCTCTTTTGCTTTGGCAAATTTGATTCAATGACCTATAGAAAATGTCCCTTTGTGTGAACCTGACCAAGCAACAACCTTAAAAGCCCTTAGGTATCTTTTTGCTTCCATAATTTTATTTTCGACTGATTAGATGAATGTATGAATTGGATTATGATTTGCATTGTTTTTCAAGCGAGTAAAATTTCCCCGCGGTAGCGAACGCATTAATTTCTTCATTCTTATTCTGAAGAGGAGTGTTAGAGTGATTCAAGTATAAGAATTGAGTTGTTATTTGAAACATTGCATGCTATTTGTTTAATAACTAAATTCATAATCATTGTTCAATTCGATTAAAAGGTGAACATTGCTTGTGCGTATTCTCTTGTTTGAGCAAATCCTCTTGTTTAAGCAAATCTCTTTTGTTTGAATTTGAACCATTAATCCTTTATTGGTTGAATCTTATGCTTGGGCAAATCCTCTTGTTTTCATGAGGGGCATACTTTGCTTGATGACAAGCAAAAATCTAGTTGAGAAGAGTTTGTTAAGTGTAAATTTTGACTTAAATTGAACCATCTTTCTTGGCATTTTTCAACTCATTTCTCATGTTTTAATAGATTTAATTCTTGTTCTTGTATGATTCTTCAATTATATTGCAAATACCTTTGGATACTTTGATGTGTGTGTTATTGTGTAGAATATAGGCATAAAACATCAATGATTAAGACACAAATGATTGGACAAGGAAGCCAAAGAAATGAAGAAGAATCAGCATATTAGTTATGCGAACATATGTGAGCAGCCAGCGAATGATCGCTGTGCGAAGTTGCAGCGAGGTCCCAGCGAAGGAGAACCCTTGGATGGCAGTATGAAAAGGACTCAAAGTTCACTGTGCGAAGCTGTAGCAAAGAGGTTCGATGTGCGAAGAATGAGTTCGCACTGCTAACTTAGATATTTCCCAAGGTTGGTTTAACGATTCATAGGTGCTTCATGTGCCTAAAAAGGGTCTTCGATGTGCGAAGAAGGTGTTCTCTAGGTGAAAAAGACCGATATTTTTTTACTATATACGTTCTTTTAGTTGCTTTTTAGAAAATAACTTTTTATAACTTTTATAACATATTTTTTGAGGATCATAACTTGCATCTCTCTTCATTTTCTAAGCATATTTTAGAGAGAGAAACACAAACCCGAAGGGGGAGAAGGTAAGAGCTTCGATTACTTGTTGGGTTTGGATGTAATCTATTGATACCTTATGTATTTCATCTAATCTATGTATCGTGAACTAGTTTTGATTCAACATTGATGTTGTCTTTGATTTCTTATTTGTGGTCTTGATAAAACCTTTTCAAATCGTAGATCTAAGATATTCATCTATCAATGAAAAAACTTTTCACGTAGTCATGTAAGTTGATATTCACTTGTATCTTTTATTTTATTGTGTTGATTAGTAGTATGAGTAGCATGAGTAGGATCAATACGATATTGTGAGGATACTTGATAATATAGATGAGAAACTATGTTCACAGACATTTGGAAAATTATTTGAATGCATTTAAAATGGGTTAAGTGTATGTGCGTATTCTGATCATGGCATTTTATATGAATCAATCACGGATATGATATGAATGATATCTTTGTTGACTTGTTTATCATTGATTTGAACTGCTATAGACATATACTCTTCAGATCTGGATCAAGGATGATTATCTGTTAGGTTCTAGACTCTAGACATAGATATAAGCTTAAAATTTGCATGAGTATCAGTTCTTAATGCTCTGTGTTGTTGAGTTGCGCGAGACATCACCAATGAGACAATACAATTGTTCTCTCGACTTTGCATTAGACATAACCTCTTTTGTGGGTTATTCGTGGTGATATCAGGCGAATGATTGATTTGTGTTTAATTGGTTAGAAGAATGCATGTGTTATCAATTGATGAGATCCAATCCCAATAAGGCTATGTTTATTTTAAAGTCTTTAATTTATATTTTCCGTCTTTATTTTTTCTACCTTTATTTATTATACCCTTGAATCTTTCAACTAAATTTAATCACCACAGGCTTAGAAACGTAGAGACTGTTGAACGACATTCTTTCCCTCGCACCGATCCCCGTGGAGACGATATAAATCCCAGATGGAATCATTCCAAAACTAAATTTTTTCTTCTTTCCGCTTTACCGCAGTTCGAAAAAAATGGTGCCGTAATCGGGGATTGGTATTTAGATATTTAATAGCATGACAATAGTTTTATATTTTTGAGCTTTGTACAGTTTTTTAAATTGTATATATACTTGTTTCCTTTCACATTTTCTCAAGGGTTGATTAGGGATAAATGATGAGAACTTCTTCAAGATTTGTTGCTATTTGTATAAAAGTATCAAATGAAGATTCTTCTATGTTTGGATGGTGATGATAGGATTTTGAACATGTGAATGCAAGCAAGGTAAATTGTACCACTTCTTAGAATGTTAGAATGATTCATGAATTTTGTGCTTTGTGCAAATGTGTATTTTTGTTTCATTCTGCAACTTTTTTTGTAATGCTTGTTTCACTTAGGTTCAATAGCCACAAATTGTGAGAAACCTCCATTGTTTACTATATGCTTATGATGAGTGATAAACTTTGTTTAATATGTTTTATTCATGCTTAGTCTTTTAATTATTTTGATTTTTTGGAAGAATTAAAAATGATCAAGGCATTTGTTAACCCCTTTGAGCCTAAAAAGTTTAGATCTCATTTTAGTGATGAACTTGGTTTATGTACATAATTTGAAAGTTTAGTTCATCATTGAATTTTGTGAGATTCTAAAAAAATTTTTTGAACCTTTGAACATAGTTTTAAATTAATTTCCTTGCCATAAAAAGAAAGGAGCATTCACTTAAGGTTTGGTTGAATTCAAGTTAGGGAAAATGAAAAGGAAAATGGTAGGTTACTAAAAATTTTGAAAAATTTCAAGCAAGCATGAAAAAGTGTGAATATGAATGTGAAAAACAAAAGAAAAAGAAAGTTTGTTTGAAAAAGAAAGTTTGAGTAGGTTTGCAATAAAGGAAAGAAAGTTGTGTATGAAGTTGTGATGTGTAAATAACTTGTATAGTGAATGTCTCTTTTGCTTTGGGAAATTTGATTCAATGACCTATAGAAATGTCCCTTTGTGTGAACCTGACCAAGCAACAACCTTAAAAGCCCTTAGGTATCTTTTTGCTTCCATAATTTTATTTTTGATTGATTAGATGAATGTATGAATTGGATTGTGATTTGCATTGTTTGTCAGGCGAGTAAAATTTCCCCGCGGTTGCGAACGCGTTAATTTCTTCATTCTTATTCTGAAGAGGAGTGTTAGAGTGATTCAAGTATAAGAATTGAGTTGTTATTTGAAACATTGCATGCTATTTGTTTAATAACTAAATTCATTATCATTGTTCAATTCTATTAAATGGTGAACATTGCTTGTGCGTATTCTCTTGTTTGAGCAAATCCTCTTGTTTAAGCAAATCTCTTTTGTTTGAATTTGAACCATTAATCCTTTATTGGTTGAATCTTATGCTTGGGCAAATCCTCTTGTTTTCATGAGGGGCATACTTTGCTTGATGACAAGCAAAAATCTAGTTGAGGAGAGTTTGTTAAGTGTAAATTTTGACTTAAATTGAACCATCTTTCTTGGCATTTTTCAACTCATTTCTCATGTTTTAATAGATTTATTTCTTGTTCTTGTATGATTCTTCAATTATATTGCAAATACCTTTGGATTCTTTGATGTGTGTGTTATTGTGCAGAATAAAGGCATGAAACATCAATGATTAAGACACAAATGATTGGACAAGGAAGCCAAAGAAATGAAGAAGAATCAGCATGTTAGTTATGCGAACATATGCGAGCAGCCAGCGAATGATCGCTGTGCGAAGTTGCAGCGAGGTCCCAGCGAAGGAGAACCCTTGGATGGCAGTATGAAAAGGACTCAAAGTTCATTGTGCGAAGCTGTAGCGAAGAGGTTCGATGTGCGAAGAATGGGTTTGCACTGCTAACTTAGATATTTCCCAAGGTTGGTTTAACGATTCATAGGCACTTCATGTGCCTAAAAAGGGTCTTCGATGTGCGAAGAAGGTGTTCGCTAGGTGAAAAAGACCGATTTAGTTTTACTATATATGTTCTTTTACTTGCTTTTTAGAAAATAACTTTTTATAACTTTTATAACATATTTTTTGAGGATCAGAACTTGCATCTCTCTTCATTTTCTAAGCATATTTTAGAGAGAGAAATACAAACCCGAAGGGGGAGAATATAAGAGCTTCGATTACTTGTTGGGTTTGGATGTATTCTATTGATACCTTATGTATTTAATCTAATCTATGTATCGTGAACTAGTTTTGATTCAACATTGATGTTGTCTTTGATTTCTTATTTGTGGTCTTGACAAAACCTTTTCAAATCGTAGATCTAAGATATTCATCTATCAATGAAAAAACTTTTGACGTAGTCATGTAAGTTGATATTCACTTGTATCTTTTATTTTATTGTGTTGATTAGTAGTATGAGTAGCATGAGTAGGATCAATACGATATTGTGAGGATACTTGATAATATAGATGAGAAACTATGTTCACAGACATTTGGAAAATTATTTGAATGCATTTAAAATGGGTTAAGTGTATGTGTGTATTCTGATCATGGCGTTTTATATGAATCAATCACGGATATGATGTGAATGATATCTTTGTTGACTTGTTTATCATTGATTTGAACTGCTATAGACATATACTCTTCAGATCTGGATCAAGGATGATTATCTGTTAGGTTCTAGACTCTAGACATAGATATAAGCTTAAAATTTGCATGAGTATCAGTTCTTAATGCTCTGTGTTGTTGAGTTGCGCGAGACATCACCAATGAGACAATACAATTGTTCTCTCGACTTTGCATTAGACATAACCTCTTTTGTGGGTTATACGTCGTGATATCAGGCGAATGATTGATTTGTGTTTAATTGGTTAGAAGAATGCATGTGTTATCAATTGATGAGATCCAATCCCAATAAGGCTCTGTTTATTTTAAAGTCTTTAATTTATATTTTTCGTCTTTATTTTTTCTGCCTTTATTTATTATACCCTTGAATCTTTCAACTAAATTTAATCACCACAGGCTTAGAAACGTAGAGACTGTTGAACGACATTCTTTCCCTCGCACCGATCCCCGTGGAGACGATATAAATCCCAGATGGAATCATTCCAAAACTAAATTTCTTCTTCTTTCCTCTTTACTGCAGTTCGAAAAAAATGGTGCCGTAATCGGGGATTGGTATTTAGATATTTAATAGCATGACAATAGTTTTATATTTTTGAGCTTTGTACAGTTTTTTAAATTGTATATATACTTGTTTCCTTTCACATTTTCTCAAGGGTTGATTAGGGATAAATGATGAGAACTTCTTCAAGATTTGTTGCTATTTGTATAAAAGTATCAAATGAAGATTCTTCTATGTTTGGATGGTGATGATAGGATTTTGAACATGTGAATGCAAGCAAGGTAAATTGTACCACTTCTTAGAATGTTAGAATGATTCATGAATTTTGTGCTTTGTGCAAATGTGTATTTTTGTTTCATTCTGCAACTTTTTTTGTAATGCTTGTTTCACTTAGGTTCAATAGCCACAAATTGTGAGAAACCTCCATTGTTTACTATATGCTTATGATGAGTGATAAACTTTGTTTAATATGTTTTATTCATGCTTAGTCTTTTAATTATTTTGATTTTTTGGAAGAATTAAAAATGATCAAGGCATTTGTTAACCCCTTTGAGCCTAAAAAGTTTAGATCTCATTTTAGTGATGAACTTGGTTTATGTACATAATTTGAAAGTTTAGTTCATCATTGAATTTTGTGAGATTCTAAAAAAATTTTTTGAACCTTTGAACATTGTTTTAAATTAATTTCCTTGCCATAAAAAGAAAGGAGCATTCACTTAAGGTTTGGTTGAATTCAAGTTAGGGAAAATGAAAAGGAAAATGGTGGGTTACTAAAAATTTTGAAAAATTTCAAGCAAGCATGAAAAAGTGTGAATATGAATGTGAAAAACAAAAGAAAAAGAAAGTTTGTTTGAAAAAGAAAGTTTGAGTAGGTTTGCAATAAAGGAAAGAAAGTTGTGTATGAAGTTGTGATGTGTAAATAACTTGTATAGTGAATGTCTCTTTTGCTTTGGCAAATTTGATTCAATGACCTATAGAAATGTCCCTTTGTGTGAACCTGACCAAGCAACAACCTTAAAAGCCCTTAGGTATCTTTTTGCTTCCATAATTTTATTTTTGATTGATTAGATGAATGTATGAATTGGATTGTGATTTGCATTGTTTGTCAGGCGAGTAAAATTTCCCCGCGGTTGCGAACGCGTTAATTTCTTCATTCTTATTCTGAAGAGGAGTGTTAGAGTGATTCAAGTATAAGAATTGAGTTGTTATTTGAAACATTGCATGCTATTTGTTTAATAACTAAATTCATTATCATTGTTCAATTCTATTAAATGGTGAACATTGCTTGTGCGTATTCTCTTGTTTGAGCAAATCCTCTTGTTTAAGCAAATCTCTTTTGTTTGAATTTGAACCATTAATCCTTTATTGGTTGAATCTTATGCTTGGGCAAATCCTCTTGTTTTCATGAGGGGCATACTTTGCTTGATGACAAGCAAAAATCTAGTTGAGGAGAGTTTGTTAAGTGTAAATTTTGACTTAAATTGAACCATCTTTCTTGGCATTTTTCAACTCATTTCTCATGTTTTAATAGATTTATTTCTTGTTCTTGTATGATTCTTCAATTATATTGCAAATACCTTTGGATTCTTTGATGTGTGTGTTATTGTGCAGAATATAGGCATGAAACATCAATGATTAAGACACAAATGATTGGACAAGGAAGCTAAAGAAATGAAGAAGAATCAGCATGTTAGTTATGCGAACATATGCGAGCAGCCAGCGAATGATCGCTGTGCGAAGTTGCAGCGAGGTCCCAGCGAAGGAGAACCCTTGGATGGCAGTATGAAAAGGACTCAAAGTTCATTGTGCGAAGCTGTAGCGAAGAGGTTCGATGTGCGAAGAATGGGTTCGCACTGCTAACTTAGATATTTCCCAAGGTTGGTTTAACGATTCATAGGCACTTCATGTGCCTAAAAAGGGTCTTTGATGTGCGAAGAAGGTGTTCGCTAGGTGAAAAAGACCGATTTTGTTTTTCTATATATGTTCTTTTACTTGCTTTTTAGAAAATAACTTTTTATAACTTTTATAACATATTTTTTGAGGATCAGAACTTGCATATCTCTTCATTTTCTAAGCATATTTTAGAGAGAGAAATACAAACCCGAAGGGGGAGAAGGTAAGAGCTTCGATTACTTGTTGGGTTTGGATGTATTCTATTGATACCTTATGTATTTCATCTAATCTATGTATCGTGAACTAGTTTTGATTCAACATTGATGTTGTCTTTGATTTCTTATTTCTGGTCTTGACATAACCTTTTCAAATCGTAGATCTAAGATATTCATCTATCAATGAAAAAACTTTTGACGTAGTCATGTAAGTTGATATTCACTTGTATCTTTTATTTTATTGTGTTGATTAATAGTATGAGTAGCATGAGTAGGATCAATACGATATTGTGAGGATACTTGATAATATAGATGAGAAACTATGTTCACAGACATTTGGAAAATTATTTGAATGCATTTAAAATGGGTTAAGTGTATGTGCGTATTCTGATCATGGCGTTTTATATGAATCAATCACGGATATGATATGAATGATATCTTTGTTGACTTGTTTATCATTGATTTGAACTGCTATAGACATATACTCTTCAGATCTGGATCAAGGATGATTATCTGTTAGGTTCTAGACTCTAGACATAGATATAAGCTTAAAATTTGCATGAGTATCAGTTCTTAATGCTCTGTGTTGTTGAGTTGCGCGAGACATCACCAATGAGACAATACAATTGTTCTCTCGACTTTGCATTAGACATAACCTCTTTTGTGGGTTATACGTCGTGATATCAGGCGAATGATTGATTTGTGTTTAATTGGTTAGAAGAATGTATGTGTTATCAATTGATGAGATCCAATCCCAATAAGGCTCTGTTTATTTTAAAGTCTTTAATTTATATTTTCCGTCTTTATTTTTTCTGCCTTTATTTATTATACCCTTGAATCTTTCAACTAAATTTAATCACCACAGGCTTAGAAACGTAGAGACTGTTGAACGACATTCTTTCCCTCGCACCGATCCCCGTGGAGACGATATAAATCCCAGATGGAATCATTCCAAAACTAAATTTTTTCTTCTTTCCGCTTTACTGCAGTTCGAAAAAAATGGTACCGTAATCGGGGATTGGTATTTAGATATTTAATAGCATGACAATAGTTTTATATTTTTGAGCTTTGTACAGTTTTTTAAATTGTATATATACTTGTTTCCTTTCACATTTTCTCAAGGGTTGATTAGGGATAAATGATGAGAACTTCTTCAAGATTTGTTGCTATTTGTATAAAATTATCAAATGAAGATTCTTCTATGTTTGGATGGTGATGATAGGATTTTGAACATGTGAATGCAAGCAAGGTAAATTGTACCACTTCTTAGAATGTTAGAATGATTCATGAATTTTGTGCTTTGTGCAAATGTGTATTTTTGTTTCATTCTGCAACTTTTTTTGTAATGCTTGTTTCACTTAGGTTCAATAGCCACAAATTGTGAGAAACCTCCATTGTTTACTATATGCTTATGATGAGTGATAAACTTTGTTTAATATGTTTTATTCATGCTTAGTCTTTTAATTATTTTGATTTTTTGGAAGAATTAAAAATGATCAAGGCATTTGTTAACCCCTTTGAGCCTAAAAAGTTTAGATCTCATTTTAGTGATGAACTTGGTTTATGTACATAATTTGAAAGTTTAGTTCATCATTGAATTTTGTGAGATTCTAAAATATTTTTTTGAACCTTTGAACATTGTTTTAAATTAATTTCCTTGCCATAAAAAGAAAGGAGCATTCACTTAAGGTTTGGTTGAATTCAAGTTAGGGAAAATGAAAAGGAAAATGGTAGGTTACTAAAAATTTTGAAAAATTTCAAGCAAGCATGAAAAAGTGTGAATATGAATGTGAAAAACAAAAGAAAAAGAAAGTTTGTTTGAAAAAGAAAGTTTGAGTAGGTTTGCAATAAAGGAAAGAAAGTTGTGTATGAAGTTGTGATGTGTAAATAACTTGTATAGTGAATGTCTCTTTTGCTTTGGAAAATTTGATTCAATGACCTATAGAAATGTCCCTTTGTGTGAATCTGACCAAGCAACAACCTTAAAAGCCCTTAGGTATCTTTTTGCTTCCATAATTTTATTTTTCATTGATTAGATGAATGTATGAATTGGATTGTGATTTGCATTGTTTGTCAGGCGAGTAAAATTTCCCCGCGGTTGCGAACGCGTTAATTTCTTCATTCTTATTCTGAAGAGGAGTGTTAGAGTGATTCAAGTATAAGAATTGAGTTGTTATTTGAAACATTGCATGCTATTTGTTTAATAACTAAATTCATTATCATTGTTCAATTCTATTAAATGGTGAACATTGCTTGTGCGTATTCTCTTGTTTGAGCAAATCCTCTTGTTTAAGCAAATCTCTTTTGTTTGAATTTGAACCATTAATCCTTTATTGGTTGAATCTTATGCTTGGGCAAATCCTCTTGTTTTCATGAGGGGCATACTTTGCTTGATGACAAGCAAAAATCTAGTTGAGGAGAGTTTGTTAAGTGTAAATTTTGACTTAAATTTAACCATCTTTCTTGGCATTTTTCAACTCATTTCTCATGTTTTAATAGATTTATTTCTTGTTCTTGTATGATTCTTCAATTATATTGTAAATACCTTTGGATTCTTTGATGTGTGTGTTATTGTGCAGAATATAGGCATGAAACATCAATGATTAAGACACAAATGATTGGACAAGGAAGCCAAAGAAATGAAGAAGAATCAGCATGTTAGTTATGCGAACATATGCGAGCAGCCAGCGAATGATCGCTGTGCGAAGTTGCAGCGAGGTCCCGGCGAAGGAGAACCCTTGGATGGCAGTATGAAAAGGACTCAAAGTTCATTGTGCGAAGCTGTAGCGAAGAGGTTCGATGTGCGAAGAATGGGTTCGCACTGCTAACTTAGATATTTCCCAAGGTTGGTTTAACGATTCATAGGCACTTCATGTGCCTAAAAAGGGTCTTCGATGTGCGAAGAAGGTGTTCGCTAGGTGAAAAAGACCGATTTTGTTTTACTATATATGTTCTTTTACTTGCTTTTTAGAAAATAACTTTTTATAACTTTTATAACATATTTTTTGAGGATCAGAACTTGCATCTCTCTTCATTTTCTAAGCATATTTTAGAGAGAGAAATACAAACCAGAAGGGGGAGAAGGTAAGAGCTTCGATTACTTGTTGGGTTTGGATGTATTCTATTGATACCTTATGTATTTCATCTAATCTATGTATCGTGAACTAGTTTTGATTCAACATTGATGTTGTCTTTGATTTCTTATTTGTGGTCTTGACAAAACCTTTTCAAATCGTAGATCTAAGATATTCATCTATCAATGAAAAAACTTTTGACGTAGTCATGTAAGTTGATATTCACTTGTATCTTTTATTTTATTGTGTTGATTAGTAGTATGAGTAGCATGAGTAGGATCAATACGATATTGTGAGGATACTTGATAATATAGATGAGAAACTATGTTCACAGACATTTGGAAAATTATTTGAATGCATTTAAAATGGGTTAAGTGTATGTGCGTATTCTGATCATGGCGTTTTATATGAATCAATCACGGATATGATGTGAATGATATCTTTGTTGACTTGTTTATCATTGATTTGAACTGCTATAGACATATACTCTTCAGATCTGGATCAAGGATGATTATCTGTTAGGTTCTAGACTCTAGACATAGATATAAGCTTAAAATTTGCATGAGTATCAGTTCTTAATGCTCTGTGTTGTTGAGTTGCGCGAGACATCACCAATGAGACAATACAATTGTTCTCTCGACTTTGCATTAGACATAACCTCTTTTGTGGGTTATACGTCGTGATATCAGGCGAATGATTGATTTGTGTTTAATTGGTTAGAAGAATGCACGTGTTATCAATTGATGAGATCCAATCCCAATAAGGCTCTGTTTATTTTAAAGTCTTTAATTTATATTTTTCGTCTTTATTTTTTCTGCCTTTATTTATTATACCCTTGAATCTTTCAACTAAATTTAATCACCACAGGCTTAGAAACGTAGAGACTGTTGAACGACATTCTTTCCCTCGCACCGATCCCCGTGGAGACGATATAAATCCCAGATGGAATCATTCTAAAACTAAATTTTTTCTTCTTTCCGCTTTACTGCAGTTCGAAAAAAATGGTGCCGTAATCGGGGATTGGTATTTAGATATTTAATAGCATGACAATAGTTTTATATTTTTGAGCTTTGTACAGTTTTTTAAATTGTATATATACTTGTTTCCTTTCACATTTTCTCAAGGGTTGATTAGGGATAAATGATGAGAACTTCTTCAAGATTTGTTGCTATTTGTATAAAAGTATCAAATGAAGATTCTTCTATGTTTGGATGGTGATGATAGGATTTTGAACATGTGAATGCAAGCAAGGCAAATTGTACCACTTCTTAGAATGTTAGAATGATTCATGAATTTTGTGCTTTGTGCAAATGTGTATTTTTGTTTCATTCTGCAACTTTTTTTGTAATGCTTGTTTCACTTAGGTTCAATAGCCACAAATTGTGAGAAACCTCCATTGTTTACTATATGCTTATGATGAGTGATAAACTTTGTTTTATATGTTTTATTCATGCTTAGTCTTTTAATTATTTTGATTTTTTGGAAGAATTAAAAATGATCAAGGCATTTGTTAACCCCTTTGAGCCTAAAAAGTTTAGATCTCATTTTAGTGATGAACTTAGTTTATGTACATAATTTGAAAGTTTAGTTCATCATTGAATTTTGTGAGATTCTAAAAAATTTTTTTGAACCTTTGAACATTGTTTTAAATTAATTTCCTTGCCATAAAAAGAAAGGAGCATTCACTTAAGGTTTGGTTGAATTCAAGTTAGGGAAAATGAAAAGGAAAATGGTGGGTTACTAAAAATTTTGAAAAATTTCAAGCAAGCATGAAAAAGTGTGAATATGAATGTGAAAAACAAAAGAAAAAGAAAGTTTGTTTGAAAAAGAAAGTTTGAGTAGGTTTGCAATAAAGGAAAGAAAGTTGTGTATGAAGTTGTGATGTGTAAATAACTTGTATAGTGAATGTCTCTTTTGCTTTGGCAAATTTGATTCAATGACCTATAGAAATGTCCCTTTGTGTGAACCTGACCAAGCAACAACCTTAAAAGCCCTTAGGTATCTTTTTGCTTCCATAATTTTATTTTTGATTGATTAGATGAATGTATGAATTGGATTGTGATTTGCATTGTTTGTCAGGCGAGTAAAATTTCCCCGCGGTTGCGAACGCGTTAATTTCTTCATTCTTATTCTGAAGAGGAGTGTTAGAGTGATTCAAGTATAAGAATTGAGTTGTTATTTGAAACATTGCATGCTATTTGTTTAATAACTAAATTCATTATCATTGTTCAATTCTATTAAATGGTGAACATTGCTTGTGCGTATTCTCTTGTTTGAGCAAATCCTCTTGTTTAAGCAAATCTCTTTTGTTTGAATTTGAACCATTAATCCTTTATTGGTTGAATCTTATGCTTGGGCAAATCCTCTTGTTTTCATGTGGGGCATACTTTGCTTGATGACAAGCAAAAATCTAGTTGAGGAGAGTTTGTTAAGTGTAAATTTTGACTTAAATTGAACCATCTTTCTTGGCATTTTTCAACTCATTTCTCATGTTTTAATAGATTTATTTCTTGTTCTTGTATGATTCTTCAATTATATTGCAAATACCTTTGGATTCTTTGATGTGTGTGTTATTGTGCAGAATATAGGCATGAAACATCAATGATTAAGACACAAATGATTGGACAAGGAAGCTAAAGAAATGAAGAAGAATCAGCATGTTAGTTATGTGAACATATGCGAGCAGCAAGCGAATGATCGCTGTGCGAAGTTGCAGCGAGGTCCCAGCGAAGGAGAACCCTTGGATGGCAGTATGAAAAGGACTCAAAGTTCATTGTGCGAAGCTGTAGCGAAGAGGTTCGATGTGCGAAGAATGGGTTCGCACTGCTAACTTAGATATTTCCCAAGGTTGGTTTAACGATTCATAGGCACTTCATGTGCCTAAAAAGGGTCTTTGATGTGCGAAGAAGGTGTTCGCTAGGTGAAAAAGACCGATTTTGTTTTTCTATATATGTTCTTTTACTTGCTTTTTAGAAAATAACTTTTTATAACTTTTATAACATATTTTTTGAGGATCAGAACTTGCATATCTCTTCATTTTCTAAGCATATTTTAGAGAGAGAAATACAAACCCGAAGGGGGAGAAGGTAAGAGCTTCGATTACTTGTTGGGTTTGGATGTATTCTATTGATACCTTATGTATTTCATCTAATCTATGTATCGTGAACTAGTTTTGATTCAACATTGATGTTGTCTTTGATTTCTTATTTCTGGTCTTGACATAACCTTTTCAAATCGTAGATCTAAGATATTCATCTATCAATGAAAAAACTTTTGACGTAGTCATGTAAGTTGATATTCACTTGTATCTTTTATTTTATTGTGTTGATTAATAGCATGAGTAGCATGAGTAGGATCAATACGATATTGTGAGGATACTTGATAATATAGATGAGAAACTATGTTCACAGACATTTGGAAAATTATTTGAATGCATTTAAAATGGGTTAAGTGTATGTGCGTATTCTGATCATGGCGTTTTATATGAATCAATCACGGATATGATATGAATGATATCTTTGTTGACTTGTTTATCATTGATTTGAACTGCTATAGACATATACTCTTCAGATCTGGATCAAGGATGATTATCTGTTAGGTTCTAGACTCTAGACATAGATATAAGCTTAAAATTTGCATGAGTATCAGTTCTTAATGCTCTGTGTTGTTGAGTTGCGCGAGACATCACCAATGAGACAATACAATTGTTCTCTCGACTTTGCATTAGACATAACCTCTTTTGTGGGTTATACGTCGTGATATCAGGCGAATGATTGATTTGTGTTTAATTGGTTAGAAGAATGTATGTGTTATCAATTGATGAGATCCAATCCCAATAAGGCTCTGTTTATTTTAAAGTCTTTAATTTATATTTTCCGTCTTTATTTTTTCTGCCTTTATTTATTATACCCTTGAATCTTTCAACTAAATTTAATCACCACAGGCTTAGAAACGTAGAGACTGTTGAACGACATTCTTTCCCTCGCACCGATCCCCGTGGAGACGATATAAATCCCAGATGGAATCATTCCAAAACTAAATTTTTTCTTCTTTCCGCTTTACTGCAGTTCGAAAAAAATGGTACCGTAATCGGGGATTGGTATTTAGATATTTAATAGCATGACAATAGTTTTATATTTTTGAGCTTTGTACAGTTTTTTAAATTGTATATATACTTGTTTCCTTTCACATTTTCTCAAGGGTTGATTAGGGATAAATGATGAGAACTTCTTCAAGATTTGTTGCTATTTGTATAAAATTATCAAATGAAGATTCTTCTATGTTTGGATGGTGATGATAGGATTTTGAACATGTGAATGCAAGCAAGGTAAATTGTACCACTTCTTAGAATGTTAGAATGATTCATGAATTTTGTGCTTTGTGCAAATGTGTATTTTTGTTTCATTCTGCAACTTTTTTTGTAATGCTTGTTTCACTTAGGTTCAATAGCCACAAATTGTGAGAAACCTCCATTGTTTACTATATGCTTATGATGAGTGATAAACTTTGTTTAATATGTTTTATTCATGCTTAGTCTTTTAATTATTTTGATTTTTTGGAAGAATTAAAAATGATCAAGGCATTTGTTAACCCCTTTGAGCCTAAAAAGTTTAGATCTCATTTTAGTGATGAACTTGGTTTATGTACATAATTTGAAAGTTTAGTTCATCATTGAATTTTGTGAGATTCTAAAATATTTTTTTGAACCTTTGAACATTGTTTTAAATTAATTTCCTTGCCATAAAAAGAAAGGAGCATTCACTTAAGGTTTGGTTGAATTCAAGTTAGGGAAAATGAAAAGGAAAATGGTAGGTTACTAAAAATTTTGAAAAATTTCAAGCAAGCATGAAAAAGTGTGAATATGAATGTGAAAAACAAAAGAAAAAGAAAGTTTGTTTGAAAAAGAAAGTTTGAGTAGGTTTGCAATAAAGGAAAGAAAGTTGTGTATGAAGTTGTGATGTGTAAATAACTTGTATAGTGAATGTCTCTTTTGCTTTGGAAAATTTGATTCAATGACCTATAGAAATGTCCCTTTGTGTGAATCTGACCAAGCAACAACCTTAAAAGCCCTTAGGTATCTTTTTGCTTCCATAATTTTATTTTTGATTGATTAGATGAATGTATGAATTGGATTGTGATTTGCATTGTTTGTCAGGCGAGTAAAATTTCCCCGCGGTTGTGAACGCGTTAATTTCTTCATTCTTATTCTGAAGAGGAGTGTTAGAGTGATTCAAGTATAAGAATTGAGTTGTTATTTGAAACATTGCATGCTATTTGTTTAATAACTAAATTCATTATCATTGTTCAATTCTATTAAATGGTGAACATTGCTTGTGCGTATTCTCTTGTTTGAGCAAATCCTCTTGTTTAAGCAAATCTCTTTTGTTTGAATTTGAACCATTAATCCTTTATTGGTTGAATCTTATGCTTGGGCAAATCCTCTTGTTTTCATGAGGGGCATACTTTGCTTGATGACAAGCAAAAATCTAGTTGAGGAGAGTTTGTTAAGTGTAAATTTTGACTTAAATTGAACCATCTTTCTTGGCATTTTTCAACTCATTTCTCATGTTTTAATAGATTTATTTCTTGTTCTTGTATGATTCTTCAATTATATTGTAAATACCTTTGGATTCTTTGATGTGTGTGTTATTGTGCAGAATATAGGCATGAAACATCAATGATTAAGACACAAATGATTGGACAAGGAAGCCAAAGAAATGAAGAAGAATCAGCATGTTAGTTATGCGAACATATGCGAGCAGCCAGCGAATGATCGCTGTGCGAAGTTGCAGCGAGGTCCCGGCGAAGGAGAACCCTTGGATGGCAGTATGAAAAGGACTCAAAGTTCATTGTGCGAAGCTGTAGCGAAGAGGTTCGATGTGCGAAGAATGGGTTCGCACTGCTAACTTAGATATTTCCCAAGGTTGGTTTAACGATTCATAGGCACTTCATGTGCCTAAAAAGGGTCTTTGATGTGCGAAGAAGGTGTTCGCTAGGTGAAAAAGACCGATTTTGTTTTTCTATATATGTTCTTTTACTTGCTTTTTAGAAAATAACTTTTTATAACTTTTATAACATATTTTTTGAGGATCAGAACTTGCATCTCTCTTCATTTTCTAAGCATATTTTAGAGAGAGAAATACAAACCAGAAGGGGGAGAAGGTAAGAGCTTCGATTACTTGTTGGGTTTGGATGTATTCTATTGATACCTTATGTATTTCATCTAATCTATGTATCGTGAACTAGTTTTGATTCAACATTGATGTTGTATTTGATTTCTTATTTGTGGTCTTGACAAAACCTTTTCAAATCGTAGATCTAAGATATTCATCTATCAATGAAAAAACTTTTGACGTAGTCATGTAAGTTGATATTCACTTGTATCTTTTATTTTATTGTGTTGATTAGTAGTATGAGTAGCATGAGTAGGATCAATACGATATTGTGAGGATACTTGATAATATAGATGAGAAACTATGTTCACAGACATTTGGAAAATTATTTGAATGCATTTAAAATGGGTTAAGTGTATGTGCGTATTCTGATCATGGCATTTTATATGAATCAATCACGGATATGATATGAATGATATCTTTGTTGACTTGTTTATCATTGATTTGAACTGCTATAGACATATACTCTTCAGATCTGGATCAAGGATGATTATCTGTTAGGTTCTAGACTCTAGACATAGATATAAGCTTAAAATTTGCATGAGTATCAGTTCTTAATGCTCTGTGTTGTTGAGTTGCGCGAGACATCACCAATGACACAATACAATTGTTCTCTCGACTTTGCATTAGACATAACCTCTTTTGTGGGTTATACGTCGTGATATCAGGCGAATGATTGATTTGTGTTTAATTGGTTAGAAGAATGCATGTGTTATCAATTGATGAGATCCAATCCCAATAAGGCTCTATTTATTTTAAAGTCTTTAATTTATATTTTTCGTCTTTATTTTTTCTGCCTTTATTTATTATACCCTTGAATCTTTCAACTAAATTTAATCACCACAGGCTTAGAAACGTAGAGACTGTTGAACGACATTCTTTCCCTCGCACCGATCCCCGTGGAGACGATATAAATCCCAGATGGAATCATTCCAAAACTAAATTTTTTCTTCTTTCCGCTTTACTGCAGTTCGAAAAAAATGGTGCCGTAATCGGGGATTGGTATTTAGATATTTAATAGCATGACAATAGTTTTATATTTTTGAGCTTTGTACAGTTTTTTAAATTGTATATATACTTGTTTCCTTTCACATTTTCTCAAGGGTTGATTAGGGATAAATGATGAGAACTTCTTCAAGATTTGTTGCTATTTGTATAAAAGTATCAAATGAAGATTCTTCTATGTTTGGATGGTGATGATAGGATTTTGAACATGTGAATGCAAGCAATGTAAATTGTACCACTTCTTAGAATGTTAGAATGATTCATGAATTTTGTGCTTTGTGCAAATGTGTATTTTTGTTTCATTCTGCAACTTTTTTTGTAATGCTTGTTTCACTTAGGTTCAATAGCCACAAATTGTGAGAAACCTCCATTGTTTACTATATGCTTATGATGAGTGATAAACTTTGTTTAATATGTTTTATTCATGCTTAGTCTTTTAATTATTTTGATTTTTTGGAAGAATTAAAAATGATCAAGGCATTTGTTAACCCCTTTGAGCCTAAAAAGTTTAGATCTCATTTTAGTGATGAACTTGGTTTATGTACATAATTTGAAAGTTTAGTTCATCATTGAATTTTGTGAGATTCTAAAAAATTTTTTTGAACCTTTGAACATTGTTTTAAATTAATTTCCTTGCCATAAAAAGAAAGGAGCATTCACTTAAGGTTTGGTTGAATTCAAGTTAGGGAAAATGAAAAGGAAAATGGTAGGTTACTAAAAATTTTGAAAAATTTCAAGCAAGCATGAAAAAGTGTGAATATGAATGTGAAAAACAAAAGAAAAAGAAAGTTTGTTTGAAAAAGAAAGTTTGAGTAGGTTTGCAATAAAGGAAAGAAAGTTGCGTATGAAGTTGTGATGTGTAAATAACTTGTATAGTGAATGTCTCTTTTGCTTTGGCAAATTTGATTCAATGACCTATAGAAATGTCCCTTTGTGTGAACCTGACCAAGCAACAACCTTAAAAGCCCTTAGGTATCTTTTTGCTTCCATAATTTTATTTTTGATTGATTAGATGAATGTATGAATTGGATTGTGATTTGCATTGTTTGTCAGGCGAGTAATATTTCCCCGCGGTTGCGAACGCGTTAATTTCTTCATTCTTATTCTGAAGAGGAGTGTTAGAGTGATTCAAATATAAGAATTGAGTTGTTATTTGAAACATTGCATGCTATTTGTTTAATAACTAAATTCATTATCATTGTTCAATTCTATTAAATGGTGAACATTGCTTGTGCGTATTCTCTTGTTTGAGCAAATCCTCTTGTTTAAGCAAATCTCTTTTGTTTGAATTTGAACTATTAATCCTTTATTGGTTGAATCTTATGCTTGGGCAAATCCTCTTGTTTTCATGAGGGGCATACTTTGCTTGATGACAAGCAAAAATCTAGTTGAGGAGAGTTTGTTAAGTGTAAATTTTGACTTAAATTGAACCATCTTTCTTGGCATTTTTCAACTCATTTCTCATGTTTTAATAGATTTATTTCTTGTTCTTGTATGATTCTTCAATTATATTGCAAATACCTTTGGATTCTTTGATGTGTGTGTTATTGTGCAGAATATAGGCATGAAACATCAATGATTAAGACACAAATGATTGGACAAGGAAGCTAAAGAAATGAAGAAGAATCAGCATGTTAGTTATGCGAACATATGTGAGCAGCCAGCGAATGATCGCTGTGCGAAGTTGCAGCGAGGTCCCAGCGAAGGAGAACCCTTGGATGGCAGTATGAAAAGGACTCAAAGTTCATTGTGAGAAGCTGTAGCGAAGAGGTTCGATGTGCGAAGAATGGGTTCGCACTGCTAACTTAGATATTTCCCAAGGTTGGTTTAACGATTCATAGGCACTTCATGTGCCTAAAAAGGGTCTTCGATGTGCGAAGAAGGTGTTCGCTAGGTGAAAAAGACCGATTTTGTTTTACTATATATGTTCTTTTACTTGCTTTTTAGAAAATAACTTTTTATAACTTTTATAACATATTTTTTGAGGATCAAAACTTGCATCTCTCTTCATTTTCTAAGCATATTTTAGAGAGAGAAACACAAACCCGAAGGGGGAGAAGGTAAGAGCTTCGATTACTTGTTGGGTTTGGATGTATTCTATTGATACCTTATATATTTCATCTAATCTATGTATCGTGAACTAGTTTTGATTCAACATTGATGTTGTCTTTGATTTCTTATTTGTGGTCTTGACAAAACCTTTTCAAATCGTAGATCTAAGATATTCATCTATCAATGAAAAAACTTTTGACGTAGTCATGTAAGTTGATATTCACTTGTATCTTTTATTTTATTGTGTTGATTAGTAGTATGAGTAGCATGAGTAGGATCAATACGATATTGTGAGGATACTTGATAATATAGATGAGAAACTATGTTCACAGACATTTGGAAAATTATTTGAATGCATTTAAAACGGGTTAAGTGTATGTGCGTATTCTGATCATGGCGTTTTATATGAATCAATCACGGATATGATATGAATGATATCTTTGTTGACTTGTTTATCATTGATTTGAACTGCTATAGACATATACTCTTCAGATCTGGATAAAGGATGATTATCTGTTAGGTTCTAGACTCTAGACATAGATATAAGCTTAAAATTTGCATGAGTATCAGTTCTTAATGCTCTGTGTTGTTGAGTTGCGCGAGACATCACCAATGAGACAATACAATTGTTCTCTCGACTTTGCATTAGACATAACCTCTTTTGTGGGTTATACGTGGTGATATCAGGCGAATGATTGATTTGGATTTAATTGGTTGAAGAATGCATGTGTTATCAATTGATGAGATCCAATCCCAATAAGGCTCTGTTTATTTTAAAGTCTTTAATTTATATTTTCCGTCTTTATTTTTTCTGCCTTTATTTATTATACCCTTGAATCTTTCAACTAAATTTAATCACCACAGGCTTAGAAACGTAGAGACTGTTGAACGACATTCTTTCCCTTGCACCGATCCCCGTGGAGACGATATAAATCCCAGATGGAATCATTCCAAAACTAAATTTTTTCTTCTTTCCGCTTTACTGCAGTTCGAAAAAAATGGTGCCGTTGTCGGGGATTGATATTTAGATATTTAATAGCATGACAATAGTTTTATATTTTTGAGCTTTTTACAGTTTTTTAAATTGTATATATACTTGTTTCCTTTCACATTTTCTCAAGGGTTGATTAGGGATAAATGATGAGAACTTCTTCAAGATTTGTTGCTATTTGTATAAAATTATCAAATGAAGATTCTTCTATGTTTGGATGGTGATGATAGGATTTTGAACATGTGAATGCAAGCAAGGTAAATTGTACCACTTCTTAGAATGTTAGAATGATTCATGAATTTTGTGCTTTGTGCAAATGTGTATTTTTGTTTCATTCTGCAACTTTTTTTGTAATGCTTGTTTCACTTAGGTTCAATAGCCACAAATTGTGAGAAACCTCCATTGTTTACTATATGCTTATGATGAGTGATAAACTTTGTTTAATATGTTTTATTCATGCTTAGTCTTTTAATTATTTTGATTTTTTGGAAGAATTAAAAATGATCAAGGCATTTGTTAACCCCTTTGAGCCTAAAAAGTTTAGATCTCATTTTAGTGATGAACTTGGTTTATGTACATAATTTGAAAGTTTAGTTCATCATTGAATTTTGTGAGATTCTAAAATATTTTTTTGAACCTTTGAACATTGTTTTAAATTAATTTCCTTGCCATAAAAAGAAAGGAGCATTCACTTAAGGTTTGATTGAATTCAAGTTAGGGAAAATGAAAAGGAAAATGGTAGGTTACTAAAAATTTTGAAAAATTTCAAGCAAGCATGAAAAAGTGTGAATATGAATGTGAAAAACAAAAGAAAAAGAAAGTTTGTTTGAAAAAGAAAGTTTGAGTAGGTTTGCAATAAAGGAAAGAAAGTTGTGTATGAAGTTGTGATGTGTAAATAACTTGTATAGTGAATGTCTCTTTTGCTTTGGAAAATTTGATTCAATGACCTATAGAAATGTCCCTTTGTGTGAATCTGACCAAGCAACAACCTTAAAAGCCCTTAGGTATCTTTTTGCTTCCATAATTTTATTTTTGATTGATTAGATGAATGTATGAATTGGATTGTGATTTGCATTGTTTGTCAGGCGAGTAAAATTTCCCCGCGGTTGCGAACGCGTTAATTTCTTCATTCTTATTCTGAAGAGGAGTGTTAGAGTGATTCAAGTATAAGAATTGAGTTGTTATTTGAAACATTGCATGCTATTTGTTTAATAACTAAATTCATTATCATTGTTCAATTCTATTAAATGGTGAACATTGCTTGTGCGTATTCTCTTGTTTGAGCAAATCCTCTTGTTTAAGCAAATCTCTTTTGTTTGAATTTGAACCATTAATCCTTTATTGGTTGAATCTTATGCTTGGGCAAATCCTCTTGTTTTCATGAGGGGCATACTTTGCTTGATGACAAGCAAAAATCTAGTTGAGGAGAGTTTGTTAAGTGTAAATTTTGACTTAAATTTAACCATCTTTCTTGGCATTTTTCAACTCATTTCTCATGTTTTAATAGATTTATTTCTTGTTCTTGTATGATTCTTCAATTATATTGTAAATACCTTTGGATTCTTTGATGTGTGTGTTATTGTGCAGAATATAGGCATGAAACATCAATGATTAAGACACAAATGATTGGACAAGGAAGCCAAAGAAATGAAGAAGAATCAGCATGTTAGTTATGCGAACATATGCGAGCAGCCAGCGAATGATCGCTGTGCGAAGTTGCAGCGAGGTCCCGGCGAAGGAGAACCCTTGGATGGCAGTATGAAAAGGACTCAAAGTTCATTGTGCGAAGCTGTAGCGAAGAGGTTCGATGTGCGAAGAATGGGTTCGCACTGCTAACTTAGATATTTCCCAAGGTTGGTTTAACGATTCATAGGCACTTCATGTGCCTAAAAAGGGTCTTCGATGTGCGAAGAAGGTGTTCGCTAGGTGAAAAAGACCGATTTTGTTTTACTATATATGTTCTTTTACTTGCTTTTTAGAAAATAACTTTTTATAACTTTTATAACATATTTTTTGAGGATCAGAACTTGCATCTCTCTTCATTTTCTAAGCATATTTTAGAGAGAGAAATACAAACCAGAAGGGGGAGAAGGTAAGAGCTTCGATTACTTGTTGGGTTTGGATGTATTCTATTGATACCTTATGTATTTCATCTAATCTATGTATCGTGAACTAGTTTTGATTCAACATTGATGTTGTATTTGATTTCTTATTTGTGGTCTTGACAAAACCTTTTCAAATCGTAGATCTAAGATATTCATCTATCAATGAAAAAACTTTTGACGTAGTCATGTAAGTTGATATTCACTTGTATCTTTTATTTTATTGTGTTGATTAGTAGTATGAGTAGCATGAGTAGGATCAATACGATATTGTGAGGATACTTGATAATATAGATGAGAAACTATGTTCACAGACATTTGGAAAATTATTTGAATGCATTTAAAATGGGTTAAGTGTATGTGCGTATTCTGATCATGGCATTTTATATGAATCAATCACGGATATGATATGAATGATATCTTTGTTGACTTGTTTATCATTGATTTGAACTGCTATAGACATATACTCTTCAGATCTGGATCAAGGATGATTATCTGTTAGGTTCTAGACTCTAGACATAGATATAAGCTTAAAATTTGCATGAGTATCAGTTCTTAATGCTCTGTGTTGTTGAGTTGCGCGAGACATCACCAATGACACAATACAATTGTTCTCTCGACTTTGCATTAGACATAACCTCTTTTGTGGGTTATACGTCGTGATATCAGGCGAATGATTGATTTGTGTTTAATTGGTTAGAAGAATGCATGTGTTATCAATTGATGAGATCCAATCCCAATAAGGCTCTATTTATTTTAAAGTCTTTAATTTATATTTTTCGTCTTTATTTTTTCTGCCTTTATTTATTATACCCTTGAATCTTTCAACTAAATTTAATCACCACAGGCTTAGAAACGTAGAGACTGTTGAACGACATTCTTTCCCTCGCACCGATCCCCGTGGAGACGATATAAATCCCAGATGGAATCATTCCAAAACTAAATTTTTTCTTCTTTCCGCTTTACTGCAGTTCGAAAAAAATGGTGCCGTAATCGGGGATTGGTATTTAGATATTTAATAGCATGACAATAGTTTTATATTTTTGAGCTTTGTACAGTTTTTTAAATTGTATATATACTTGTTTCCTTTCACATTTTCTCAAGGGTTGATTAGGGATAAATGATGAGAACTTCTTCAAGATTTGTTGCTATTTGTATAAAAGTATCAAATGAAGATTCTTCTATGTTTGGATGGTGATGATAGGATTTTGAACATGTGAATGCAAGCAAGGTAAATTGTACCACTTCTTAGAATGTTAGAATGATTCATGAATTTTGTGCTTTGTGCAAATGTGTATTTTTGTTTCATTCTGCAACTTTTTTTGTAATGCTTGTTTCACTTAGGTTCAATAGCCACAAATTGTGAGAAACCTCCATTGTTTACTATATGCTTATGATGAGTGATAAACTTTGTTTAATATGTTTTATTCATGCTTAGTCTTTTAATTATTTTGATTTTTTGGAAGAATTAAAAATGATCAAGGCATTTGTTAACCCCTTTGAGCCTAAAAAGTTTAGATCTCATTTTAGTGATGAACTTGGTTTATGTACATAATTTGAAAGTTTAGTTCATCATTGAATTTTGTGAGATTCTAAAAAATTTTTTTGAACCTTTGAACATTGTTTTAAATTAATTTCCTTGCCATAAAAAGAAAGGAGCATTCACTTAAGGTTTGGTTGAATTCAAGTTAGGGAAAATGAAAAGGAAAATGGTAGGTTACTAAAAATTTTGAAAAATTTCAAGCAAGCATGAAAAAGTGTGAATATGAATGTGAAAAACAAAAGAAAAAGAAAGTTTGTTTGAAAAAGAAAGTTTGAGTAGGTTTGCAATAAAGGAAAGAAAGTTGCGTATGAAGTTGTGATGTGTAAATAACTTGTATAGTGAATGTCTCTTTTGCTTTGGCAAATTTGATTCAATGACCTATAGAAATGTCCCTTTGTGTGAACCTGACCAAGCAACAACCTTAAAAGCCCTTAGGTATCTTTTTGCTTCCATAATTTTATTTTTGATTGATTAGATGAATGTATGAATTGGATTGTGATTTGCATTGTTTGTCAGGCGAGTAATATTTCCCCGCGGTTGCGAACGCGTTAATTTCTTCATTCTTATTCTGAAGAGGAGTGTTAGAGTGATTCAAATATAAGAATTGAGTTGTTATTTGAAACATTGCATGCTATTTGTTTAATAACTAAATTCATTATCATTGTTCAATTCTATTAAATGGTGAACATTGCTTGTGCGTATTCTCTTGTTTGAGCAAATCCTCTTGTTTAAGCAAATCTCTTTTGTTTGAATTTGAACCATTAATCCTTTATTGGTTGAATCTTATGCTTGGGCAAATCCTCTTGTTTTCATGAGGGGCATACTTTGCTTGATGACAAGCAAAAATCTAGTTGAGGAGAGTTTGTTAAGTGTAAATTTTGACTTAAATTGAACCATCTTTCTTGGCATTTTTCAACTCATTTCTCATGTTTTAATAGATTTATTTCTTGTTCTTGTATGATTCTTCAATTATATTGCAAATACCTTTGGATTCTTTGATGTGTGTGTTATTGTGCAGAATATAGGCATGAAACATCAATGATTAAGACACAAATGATTGGACAAGGAAGCTAAAGAAATGAAGAAGAATCAGCATGTTAGTTATGCGAACATATGTGAGCAGCCAGCGAATGATCGCTGTGCGAAGTTGCAGCGAGGTCCCAGCGAAGGAGAACCCTTGGATGGCAGTATGAAAAGGACTCAAAGTTCATTGTGAGAAGCTGTAGCGAAGAGGTTCGATGTGCGAAGAATGGGTTCGCACTGCTAACTTAGATATTTCCCAAGGTTGGTTTAACGATTCATAGGCACTTCATGTGCCTGAAAAGGGTCTTCGATGTGCGAAGAAGGTGTTCGCTAGGTGAAAAAGACCGATTTTGTTTTACTATATATGTTCTTTTACTTGCTTTTTAGAAAATAACTTTTTATAACTTTTATAACATATTTTTTGAGGATCAAAACTTGCATCTCTCTTCATTTTCTAAGCATATCTTAGAGAGAAAAACACAAACCCGAAGGGGGAGAAGGTAAGAGCTTCGATTACTTGTTGGGTTTGGATGTATTCTATTGATACCTTATATATTTCATCTAATCTATGTATCGTGAACTAGTTTTGATTCAACATTGATGTTGTCTTTGATTTCTTATTTGTGGTCTTGACAAAACCTTTTCAAATCGTAGATCTAAGATATTCATCTATCAATGAAAAAACTTTTGACGTAGTCATGTAAGTTGATATTCACTTGTATCTTTTATTTTATTGTGTTGATTAGTAGTATGAGTAGCATGAGTAGGATCAATACGATATTGTGAGGATACTTGATAATATAGATGAGAAACTATGTTCACAGACATTTGGAAAATTATTTGAATGCATTTAAAACGGGTTAAGTGTATGTGCGTATTCTGATCATGGCGTTTTATATGAATCAATCACGGATATGATATGAATGATATCTTTGTTGACTTGTTTATCATTGATTTGAACTGCTATAGACATATACTCTTCAGATCTGGATAAAGGATGATTATCTGTTAGGTTCTAGACTCTAGACATAGATATAAGCTTAAAATTTGCATGAGTATCAGTTCTTAATGCTCTGTGTTGTTGAGTTGCGCGAGACATCACCAATGAGACAATACAATTGTTCTCTCGACTTTGCATTAGACATAACCTCTTTTGTGGGTTATACGTGGTGATATCAGGCGAATGATTGATTTGGATTTAATTGGTTAGAAGAATGCATGTGTTATCAATTGATGAGATCCAATCCCAATAAGGCTCTGTTTATTTTAAAGTCTTTAATTTATATTTTCCGTCTTTATTTTTTCTGCCTTTATTTATTATACCCTTGAATCTTTCAACTAAATTTAATCACCACAGGCTTAGAAACGTAGAGACTGTTGAACGACATTCTTTCCCTTGCACCGATCCCCGTGGAGACGATATAAATCCCAGATGGAATCATTCCAAAACTAAATTTTTTCTTCTTTCCGCTTTACTGCAGTTCGAAAAAAATGGTGCCGTTGTCGGGGATTGATATTTAGATATTTAATAGCATGACAATAGTTTTATATTTTTGAGCTTTGTACAGTTTTTTAAATTGTATATATACTTGTTTCCTTTCACATTTTCTCAAGGGTTGATTAGGGATAAATGATGAGAACTTCTTCAAGATTTGTTGCTATTTGTATAAAAGTATCAAATGAAGATTCTTCTATGTTTGGATGGTGATGATAGGATTTTGAACATGTGAATGCAAGCAATGTAAATTGTACCACTTCTTAGAATGTTAGAATGATTCATGAATTTTGTGCTTTGTGCAAATGTGTATTTTTGTTTCATTCTGCAACTTTTTTTGTAATGCTTGTTTCACTTAGGTTCAATAGCCACAAATTGTGAGAAACCTCCATTGTTTACTATATGCTTATGATGAGTGATAAACTTTGTTTAATATGTTTTATTCATGCTTAGTCTTTTAATTATTTTGATTTTTTGGAAGCATTAAAAATGATCAAGGCATTTGTTAACCCCTTTGAGCCTAAAAAGTTAAGATCTCATTTTAGTGATGAACTTGGTTTATGTACATAATTTGAAAGTTTAGTTCATCATTGAATTTTGTGAGATTCTAAAAAAATTTTTTGAACCTTTGAACATTGTTTTAAATTAATTTCCTTGCCAGAAAAAGAAAGGAGCATTCACTTAAGGTTTGGTTGAATTCAAGTTAGGGAAAATGAAAAGGAAAATGGTTGGTTACTAAAAATTTTGAAAAATTTCAAGCAACCATGAAAAAGTGTGAATATGAATGTGAAAAACAAAAGAAAAAGAAAGTTTGTTTGAAAAAGAAAGTTTGAGTAGGTTTGCAATAAAGGAAAGAAAGTTGTGTATGAAGTTGTGATGTGTAAATAACTTGTATAGTGAATGTCTCTTTTGCTTTGGCAAATTTGATTCAATGACCTATAGAAATGTCCCTTTGTGTGAGCCTGACCAAGCAACAACCTTAAAAGCCCTTAGGTATCTTTTTACTTCCATAATTTTATTTTTGATTGATTAGATGAATGTATGAATTGGATTGTGATTTGCATTCTTTGTCAGGCGAGTAAAATTTCCCCGCGGTTGCGAACGCGTTAATTTCTTCATTCTTATTCTGAAGAGGAGTGTTAGAGTGATTCAAGTATAAGAATTGAGTTATTATTTGAAACATTGCATGCTATTTGTTTAATAACTAAATTCATTATCATTGTTCAATTCTATTAAATGGTGAACATTGCTTGTGCGTATTCTCTTGTTTGAGCAAATCCTCTTGTTTAAGCGAATCTCTTTTGTTTGAATTTGAACCATTAATCCTTTATTGGTTGAATCTTATGCTTGGGCAAATCCTCTTGTTTTCATGAGGGGCATACTTTGCTTGATGACAAGCAAAAATCTAGTTGAGGAGAGTTTGTTAAGTGTAAATTTTGACTTAAATTGAACCAACTTTCTTGGCATTTTTCAACTCATTTCTCACGTTTTAATAGACTTATTTCTTGTTCTTGTATGATTCTTCAATTATATTGCAAATACCTTTGGATTCTTTGATGTGTGTGTTATTGTGCAGAATATAGGCATGAAACATCAATGATTAAGACACAAATGATTGGACAAGGAAGCCAAAGAAATGAAGAAGAATCAGCATGTTAGTTATGCGAACATATGCAAGCAGCCAGCGAATGATCGCTGTGCGAAGTTGCAGCGAGGTCCCAGCGAAGGAGAACCCTTGGATGGCAGAATGAAAAGGACTCAAAGTTTATTGGGCGAAGCTGTAGCGAAGAGGTTCGATGTGCGAAGAATGGGTTCGCACTGCTAACTTAGATGTTTCCCAAGGTTGGTTTAACGATTCATAGGCACTTCATGTGCCTAAAAAGGGTCTTCGATGTGCGAAGAAGGTGTTCGCTAGATGAAAAAGACCGATTTTGTTTTACTATATATGTTCTTTTACTTGCTTTTTAGAAAATAACTTTTTATAACTTTTATAACATATTTTTTTAAGGATCAGAACTTGCATCTCTCTTCATTTTCTAAGCATATTTTAGAGAGAGAAACACAAACCCGAAGGGGGAGAAGGTAAGAGCTTCGATTACTTGTTGGGTTTGGATGTATTCTATTGATACCTTATGTATTTCATCTAATCTATGTATCGTGAACTAGTTTTGATTCAACATTGATGTTGTCTTTGATTTCTTATTTGTGGTCTTGACAAAACCTTTTCAAATCGTAGATCTAAGATATTCATCTATCAATGAAAAAACTTTTGACGTAGTCATGTAAGTTGATATTGACTTGTATCTTTTATTTTATTGTGTTGATTAGTAGTATGAGTAGCGTGAGTAGGATCAATACGATATTGTGAGGATACTTGATAATATAGATGAGAAACTATGTTCACAGACATTTGGAAAATTATTTGAATGGATTTAAAATGGGTTAAGTGTATGTGCGTATTCTGATCATGGCATTTTATATGAATCAATCACGGATATGATATGAATGATATCTTTGTTGACTTGTTTATCATTGATTTGAACTGCTATAGACATATACTCTTCAGATCTGGATCAAGGATGATTATCTGTTAGGTTCTAGACTCTAGACATAGATATAAGCTTAAAATTTGCATGAGTATCAGATCTTAATGCTCTGTGTTGTTGAGTTGTGCGAGACATCACCAATGAGACAATACAATGGTTCTCTCGACTTTGCATTAGACATAACCTCTTTTGTGGGTTATACGTGGTGATATCAGGCGAATGATTGATTTGGGTTTAATTGGTTAGAAGAATGCATGTGTTATCAATTGATGAGATCCAATCCCAATAAGGCTCTGTTTATTTTAAAGTCTTTAATTTATATTTTCCGTCTATGTTTTTTCTGCCTTTATTTATTATACCCTTGAATCTTTCAACTAAATTTAATCACCACAGGCTTGGAAACGTAGAGACTGTTGAATGACATTCTTTCCCTCGCACCGATCCCCGTGGAGACGATATAAATCCCAGATGGAATCATTCCAAAACTAAAATTTTTCTTCTTTCCGCTTTACTGCAGTTCGAAAAAAATGGTGTCGTTGTCGGGGATTGATATTTAGATATTTAATAGCATGACAATAGTTTTATATTTTCGAGCTTTGTACAGTTTTTTAAATTGTATATATACTTGTTTCCTTTCACATTTTCTCAAGGGTTGATTAGGGATAAATGATGAGAACTTCTTCAAGATTTGTTGCTATTTGTATAAAAGTATCAAATGAAGATTCTTCTATGTTTGGATGGTGATGATAGGATTTTGAACATGTGAATGCAAGCAATGTAAATTGTACCACTTCTTAGAATGTTAGAATGATTCATGAATTTTGTGCTTTGTGCAAATGTGTATTTTTGTTTCATTCTGCAACTTTTTTTGTAATGCTTGTTTCACTTAGGTTCAATAGCCACAAATTGTGAGAAACCTCCATTGTTTACTATATGCTTATGATGAGTGATAAACTTTGTTTAATATGTTTTATTCATGCTTAGTCTTTTAATTATTTTGATTTTTTGGAAGCATTAAAAATGATCAAGGCATTTGTTAACCCCTTTGAGCCTAAAAAGTTTAGATCTCATTTTAGTGATGAACTTGGTTTATGTACATAATTTGAAAGTTTAGTTCATCATTGAATTTTGTGAGATTCTAAAAAAAAATTTTGAACCTTTGAACATTGTTTTAAATTAATTTCCTTGCCAGAAAAAGAAAGGAGCATTCACTTAAGGTTTGGTTGAATTCAAGTTAGGGAAAATGAAAAGGAAAATGGTAGGTTACTAAAAATTTTGAAAAATTTCAAGCAAGCATGAAAAAGTGTGAATATGAATGTGAAAAACAAAAGAAAAAGAAAGTTTGTTTGAAAACGAAAGTTTGAGTAGGTTTGCAATAAAGGAAAGAAAGTTGTGTATGAAGTTGTGATGTGTAAATAACTTGTATAGTGAATGTCTCTTTTGCTTTGGCAAATTTGATTCAATGACCTATAGAAATGTCCCTTTGTGTGAACCTGACCAAGCAACAACCTTAAAAGCCCTTAGGTATCTTTTTGCTTCCATAATTTTATTTTTGATTGATTAGATGAATGTATGAATTGGATTGTGATTTGCATTGTTTGTCAGGCGAGTAAAATTTCCCCGCGGTTGCGAACGCGTTAATTTCTTCATTCTTATTCTGAAGAGGAGTGTTAGAGTGATTCAAGTATAAGAATTGAGTTGTTATTTGAAACATTGCATGCTATTTGTTTAATAACTAAATTCATTATCATTGTTCAATTCTATTAAATGGTGAACATTGCTTGTGCGTATTCTCTTGTTTGAGCAAATCCTCTTGTTTAAGCAAATCTCTTTTGTTTGAATTTGAACCATTAATCCTTTATTGGTTGAATCTTATGCTTGGGCAAATCCTCTTGTTTTCATGAGGGGCATACTTTGCTTGATGACAAGCAAAAATCTAGTTGAGGAGAGTTTGTTAAGTGTAAATTTTGACTTAAATTGAACCATCTTTCTTGGCATTTTTCAACTCATTTCTCATGTTTTAATAGATTTATTTCTTGTTCTTGTATGATTCTTCAATTATATTGCAAATACCTTTGGATTCTTTGATGTGTGTGTTATTGTGCAGAATATTGGCATGAAACATAAATGGTTAAGGCACAAATGATTGGACAAGGAAGCCAAAGAAATGAAGAAGAATCAGCATGTTAGTTATGCGAACATATGCGAGCAGCCAGCGAATGATCGCTGTGCGAAGTTGCAGCGAGGTCCCAGCGAAGGAGAACCCTTGGATGGCAGTATGAAAAGGACTCAAAGTTCATTGTACGAAGTTGTAGCGAAGAGGTTCGATGTGCGAAGAATGGGTTCGCACTGCTAACTTAGATATTTCCCAAGGTTGGTTTAACGATTCATAGGCACTTCATGTGCCTAAAAAGGGTCTTCGATGTGCGAAGAAGGTGTTCGCTAGGTGAAAAAGACCGATTTTGTTTTACTATATATGTTCTTTTACTTGCTTTTTAGAAAATAACTTTTTATAACTTTTATAACATATTTTTTGAGGATCAGAACTTGCATCTCTCTTCATTTTCTAAGCATATTTTAGAGAGAGAAACACAAACCCGAAGGGGGAGAAGGTAAGAGCTTCGATTACTTGTTGGGTTTGGATGTATTCTATTGATACCTTATGTATTTCATCTAATCTATGTATCGTGAACTAGTTTTGATTCAACATTGATGTTGTATTTGATTTCTTATTTGTGGTCTTGACAAAACCTTTTCAAATCGTAGATCTAAGATATTCATCTATCAATGAAAAAACTTTTGACGTAGTCATGTAAGTTGATATTCACTTGTATCTTTTATTTTATTGTGTTGATTAGTAGTATGAGTAGCATGAGTAGGATCAATACGATATTGTGAGGATACTTGATAATATAGATGAGAAACTATGTTCACAGACATTTGGAAAATTATTTGAATGCATTTAAAATGGGTTAAGTGTATGTGCGTATTCTGATCATGGCGTTTTATATGAATCAATCACGGATATGATATGAATGATATCTTTGTTCACTTGTTTATCATTCATTTGAACTGCTATAGACATATACTCTTCAGATCTGGATCAACGATGATTATCTGTTAGGTTCTAGACTCTAGGCATAGATATAAGCTTAAAATTTGCATGAGTATCAGTTCTTAATGCTCTGTGTTGTTGAGTTGCGCGAGACATCACCAATGAGACAATACAATTGTTCTCTCGACTTTGCATTAGACATAACCTCTTTTGTGGGTTATACGTGGTGATATCTGGCGAATGATTGATTTGTGTTTAATTGGTTAGAAGAATGCATGTGTTATCAATTGAGGAGATCCAATCCCAATAAGGCTCTGTTTATTTTCAAGTCTTTAATTTATATTTTCCGTCTTTATTTTTTCTGCCTTTATTTATTATACCCTTGAATCTTTCAACTAAATTTAATCACCACAGGCTTGGAAACGTAGAGACTGTTGAACGACATTCTTTCCCTCGCACCGATCCCCGTGGAGACGATATAAATCCCAGATGGAATCATTCCAAAACTAAATTTTTTCTTCTTTCTGCTTTACTGCAGTTCGAAAAAAATGGTGCCGTTGTCGGGGATTGATATTTAGATATTTAATAGCATGACAATAGTTTTATATTTTCGAGCTTTGTACAGTTTTTTAAATTGTATATATACTTGTTTCCTTTCACATTTTCTCAAGGGTTGATTAGGGATAAATGATGAGAACTTCTTCAAGATTTGTTGCTATTTGTATAAAAGTATCAAATGAAGATTCTTCTATGTTTGGATGGTGATGATAGGATTTTGAACATGTGAATGCAAGCAATGTAAATTGTACCACTTCTTAGAATGTTAGAATGATTCATGAATTTTGTGCTTTGTGCAAATGTGTATTTTTGTTTCATTCTGCAACTTTTTTTGTAATGCTTGTTTCACTTAGGTTCAATAGCCACAAATTGTGAGAAACCTCCATTGTTTACTATATGCTTATGATGAGTGATAAACTTTGTTTAATATGTTTTATTCATGCTTAGTCTTTTAATTATTTTGATTTTTTGGAAGCATTAAAAATGATCAAGGCATTTGTTAACCCCTTTGAGCCTAAAAAGTTTAGATCTCATTTTAGTGATGAACTTGGTTTATGTACATAATTTGAAAGTTTAGTTCATCATTGAATTTTGTGAGATTCTAAAAAAAATTTTTGAACCTTTGAACATTGTTTTAAATTAATTTCCTTGCCAGAAAAAGAAAGGAGCATTCACTTAAGGTTTGGTTGAATTCAAGTTAGGGAAAATGAAAAGGAAAATGGTAGGTTACTAAAAATTTTGAAAAATTTCAAGCAAGCATGAAAAAGTGTGAATATGAATGTGAAAAACAAAAGAAAAAGAAAGTTTGTTTGAAAAAGAAAGTTTGAGTAGGTTTGCAATAAAGGAAAGAAAGTTGTGTATGAAGTTGTGATGTGTAAATAACTTGTATAGTGAATGTCTCTTTTGCTTTGGCAAATTTGATTCAATGACCTATAGAAATGTCCCTTTGTGTGAACCTGACCAAGCAACAACCTTAAAAGCCCTTAGGTATCTTTTTGCTTCCATAATTTTATTTTTGATTGATTAGATGAATGTATGAATTGGATTGTGATTTGCATTGTTTGTCAGGCGAGTAAAATTTCCCCGCGGTTGCGAACGCGTTAATTTCTTCATTCTTATTCTGAAGAGGAGTGTTAGAGTGATTCAAGTATAAGAATTGAGTTGTTATTTGAAACATTGCATGCTATTTGTTTAATAACTAAATTCATTATCATTGTTCAATTCTATTAAATGGTGAACATTGCTTGTGCGTATTCTCTTGTTTGAGCAAATCCTCTTGTTTAAGCAAATCTCTTTTGTTTGAATTTGAACCATTAATCCTTTATTGGTTGAATCTTATGCTTGGGCAAATCCTCTTGTTTTCATGAGGGGCATACTTTGCTTGATGACAAGCAAAAATCTAGTTGAGGAGAGTTTGTTAAGTGTAAATTTTGACTTAAATTGAACCATCTTTCTTGGCATTTTTCAACTCATTTCTCATGTTTTAATAGATTTATTTCTTGTTCTTGTATGATTCTTCAATTATATTGCAAATACCTTTGGATTCTTTGATGTGTGTGTTATTGTGCAGAATATTGGCATGAAACATAAATGATTAAGGCACAAATGATTGGACAAGGAAGCCAAAGAAATGAAGAAGAATCAGCATGTTAGTTATGCGAACATATGCGAGCAGCCAGCGAATGATCGCTGTGCGAAGTTGCAGCGAGGTCCCAGCGAAGGAGAACCCTTAGATGGCAGTATGAAAAGGACTCAAAGTTCATTGTACGAAGTTGTAGCGAAGAGGTTCGATGTGCGAAGAATGGGTTCGCACTGCTAACTTAGATATTTCCCAAGGTTGGTTTAACGATTCATAGGCACTTCATGTGCCTAAAAAGGGTCTTCGATGTGCGAAGAAGGTGTTCGCTAGGTGAAAAAGACCGATTTTGTTTTACTATGTATGTTCTTTTACTTGCTTTTTAGAAAATAACTTTTTATAACTTTTATAACATATTTTTTGAGGATCAGAACTTGCATCTCTCTTCATTTTCTAAGCATATTTTAGAGAGAGAAACACAAACCCGAAGGGGGAGAAGGTAAGAGCTTCGATTACTTGTTGGGTTTGGATGTATTCTATTGATACCTTATGTATTTCATCTAATCTATGTATCGTGAACTAGTTTTGATTCAACATTGATGTTGTATTTGATTTCTTATTTGTGGTCTTGACAAAACCTTTTCAAATCGTAGATCTAAGATATTCATCTATCAATGAAAAAACTTTTGACGTAGTCATGTAAGTTGATATTCACTTGTATCTTTTATTTTATTGTGTTGATTAGTAGTATGAGTAGCATGAGTAGGATCAATACGATATTGTGAGGATACTTGATAATATAGATGAGAAACTATGTTCACAGACATTTGGAAAATTATTTGAATGCATTTAAAATGGGTTAAGTGTATGTGCGTATTCTGATCATGGCGTTTTATATGAATCAATCACGGATATGATATGAATGATATCTTTGTTGACTTGTTTATCATTCATTTGAACTGCTATAGACATATACTCTTCAGATCTGGATCAACGATGATTATCTGTTAGGTTCTAGACTCTAGACATAGATATAAGCTTAAAATTTGCATGAGTATCAGTTCTTAATGCTCTGTGTTGTTGAGTTGCGCGAGACATCACCAATGAGACAATACAATTGTTCTCTCGACTTTGCATTAGACATAACCTCTTTTGTGGGTTACACGTGGTGATATCAGGCGAATGATTGATTTGTGTTTAATTGGTTAGAAGAATGCATGTGTTATCAATTGATGAGATCCAATCCCAATAAGGCTCTGTTTATTTTAAAGTCTTTAATTTATATTTTCCGTCTTTATTTTTTCTGCCTTTATTTATTATACCCTTGAATCTTTCAACTAAATTTAATCACCACAGGCTTAGAAACGTAGAGACTGTTGAACGACATTCTTTCCCTCGGACCGATCCCCGTGGAGACGATATAAATCCCAGATGGAATCATTCCAAAACTAAATTTTTTCTTCTTTCCGCTTTACTGCAGTTCGAAAAAAATGGTGCCGTTGTCGGGGATTGATATTTAGATATTTAATAGCATGACAATAGTTTTATATTTTCGAGCTTTGTACAGTTTTTTAAATTGTATATATACTTGTTTCCTTTCACATTTTCTCAAGGGTTGATTAGGGATAAATGATGAGAACTTCTTCAAGATTTGTTGCTATTTGTATAAAAGTATCAAATGAAGATTCTTCTATGTTTGGATGGTGATGATAGGATTTTGAACATGTGAATGCAAGCAATGTAAATTGTACCACTTCTTAGAATGTTAGAATGATTCATGAATTTTGTGCTTTGTGCAAATGTGTATTTTTGTTTCATTCTGCAACTTTTTTTGTAATGCTTGTTTCACTTAGGTTCAATAGCCACAAATTGTGAGAAACCTCCATTGTTTACTATATGCTTATGATGAGTGATAAACTTTGTTTAATATATTTTATTCATACTTAGTCTTTTAATTATTTTGATTTTTTGGAAGCATTAAAAATGATCAAGGCATTTGTTAACCCCTTTGAGCCTAAAAAGTTTAGATCTCATTTTAGTGATGAACTTGGTTTATGTACATAATTTGAAAGTTTAGTTCATCATTGAATTTTGTGAGATTCTAAAAAAAAATTTTGAACCTTTGAACATTGTTTTAAATTAATTTCCTTGCCAGAAAAAGAAAGGAGCATTCACTTAAGGTTTGGTTGAATTCAAGTTAGGGAAAATGAAAAGGAAAATGGTAGGTTACTAAAAATTTTGAAAAATTTCAAGCAAGCATGAAAAAGTGTGAATATGAATGTGAAAAACAAAAGAAAAAGAAAGTTTGTTTGAAAAAGAAAGTTTGAGTAGGTTTGCAATAAAGGAAAGAAAGTTGTGTATGAAGTTGTGATGTGTAAATAACTTGTATAGTGAATGTCTCTTTTGCTTTGGCAAATTTGATTCAATGACCTATAGAAATGTCCCTTTGTGTGAACCTGACCAAGCGACAACCTTAAAAGCCCTTAGGTATCTTTTTGCTTCCATAATTTTATTTTTGATTGATTAGATGAATGTATGAATTGGATTGTGATTTGCATTGTTTGTCAGGCGAGTAAAATTTCCCCGCGGTTGCGAACGCGTTAATTTCTTCATTCTTATTCTGAAGAGGAGTGTTAGAGTGATTCAAGTATAAGAATTGAGTTGTTATTTGAAACATTGCATGCTATTTGTTTAATAACTAAATTCATTATCATTGTTCAATTCTATTAAATGGTGAACATTGCTTGTGCGTATTCTCTTGTTTGAGCAAATCCTCTTGTTTAAGCAAATCTCTTTTGTTTGAATTTGAACCATTAATCCTTTATTGGTTGAATCTTATGCTTGGGCAAATCCTCTTGTTTTCATGAGGGGCATACTTTGCTTGATGACAAGCAAAAATCTAGTTGAGGAGAGTTTGTTAAGTGTAAATTTTGACTTAAATTGAACCATCTTTCTTGGCATTTTTCAACTCATTTCTCATGTTTTAATAGATTTATTTCTTGTTCTTGTATGATTCTTCAATTATATTGCAAATACCTTTGGATTCTTTGATGTGTGTGTTATTGTGCAGAATATAGGCATGAAACATCAATGATTAAGACACAAATGATTGGACAAGGAAGCCAAAGAAATGAAGAAGAATCAGCATGTTAGTTATGCGAACATATGCGAGCAACCAGCGAATGATCGCTGTGCGAAGTTGCAACGAGGTCCCAGCGAAGGAGAACCCTTGGATGGCAGTATGAAAAGGACTCAAAGTTCATTGTGCGAAGCTGTAGCGAAGAGGTTCGATGTGCGAAGAATGGGTTCGCACTGCTAACTTAGATATTTGCCAAGGTTGGTTTAACGATTCATAGGCACTTCATGTGCCTAAAAAGGGTCTTCGATGTGCGAAGAAGGTGTTCGCTAGGTGAAAAAGACCGATTTTGTTTTACTATATATGTTCTTTTACTTGCTTTTTAGAAAATAACTTTTTATAACTTTTATAACATATTTTTTGAGGATCAGAACTTGCATCTCTCTTCATTTTCTAAGCATATTTTAGTGAGAGAAACACAAACCCGAAGGGGGAGAAGGTAAGAGCTTCGATTACTTGTTGGGTTTGGATGTATTCTATTGATACCTTATGTATTTCATCTAATCTATGTATCGTGAACTAGTTTTGATTCAACATTGATGTTGTATTTGATTTCTTATTTGTGGTCTTGACAAAACCTTTTCAAATCGTAGATCTAAGATATTCATCTATCAATGAAAAAACTTTTGACGTAGTCATGTAAGTTGATATTCACTTGTATCTTTTATTTTATTGTGTTGATTAGTAGTATGAGTAGCATGAGTAGGATCAATACGATACTGTGAGGATACTTGATAATATAGATGAGAAATTATGTTCACAGACATTTGGAAAATTATTTGAATGCATTTAAAATGGGTTAAGTGTATGTGCGTATTCTGATCATGGCGTTTTATATGAATGAATCACGGATATGATATGAATGATATCTTTGTTGACTTGTTTATCATTCATTTGAACTGCTATAGACATATACTCTTCAGATCTGGATCAACGATGATTATCTGTTAGGTTCTAGACTCTAGACATAGATATAAGCTTAAAATTTGCATGAGTATCAGTTCTTAATGCTCTGTGTTGTTGAGTTGCGCGAGACATCACCAATGAGACAATACAATTGTTCTCTCGACTTTGCATTAGACATAACCTCTTTTGTGGGTTACACGTGGTGATATCAGGCGAATGATTGATTTGTGTTTAATTGGTTAGAAGAATGCATGTGTTATCAATTGATGAGATCCAATCCCAATAAGGCTCTGTTTATTTTAAAGTCTTTAATTTATATTTTCCGTCTTTATTTTTTCTGCCTTTATTTATTATACCCTTGAATCTTTCAACTAAATTTAATCACCACAGGCTTAGAAACGTAGAGACTGTTGAACGACATTCTTTCCCTCGCACCGATCCCCGTGGAGACGATATAAATCCCAGATGGAATCATTCCAAAACTAAATTTTTTCTTCTTTCCGCTTTACTGCAGTTCGAAAAAAATGGTGTCGTTGTCGGGGATTGATATTTAGATATTTAATAGCATGACAATAGTTTTATATTTTTGAGCTTTGTACAGTTTTTTAAATTGTATATATACTTGTTTCCTTTCACATTTTCTCAAGGGTTGATTAGGGATAAATGATGAGAACTTCTTCAAGATTTGTTGCTATTTGTATAAAAGTATCAAATGAAGATTCTTCTATATTTGGATGGTGATGATAGGATTTTGAACATGTGAATGCAAGCAATGTAAATTGTACCACTTCTTAGAATGTTAGAATGATTCGTGAATTTTGTGCTTTGTGCAAATGTGTATTTTTGTTTCATTCTGCAACTTTTTTTGTAATGCTTGTTTCACTTAGGTTCAATAGCCACAAATTGTGAGAAACCTCCATTGTTTACTATATGCTTATGATGAGTGATAAACTTTGTTTAATATGTTTTATTCATACTTAGTCTTTTAATTATTTTGATTTTTTGGAAGCATTAAAAATGATCAAGGCATTTGTTAACCCCTTTGAGCCTAAAAAGTTTAGATCTCATTTTAGTGATGAACTTGGTTTATGTACATAATTTGAAAGTTTAGTTCATCATTGAATTTTGTGAGATTCTAAAAAAATTTTTTGAACCTTTGAACATTGTTTTAAATTAATTTCCTTGCCAGAAAAAGAAAGGAGCATTCACTTAAGGTTTGGTTGAATTCAAGTTAGGGAAAATGAAAAGGAAAATGGTAGGTTACTAAAAATTTTGAAAAATTTCAAGCAAGCATGAAAAAATGTGAATATGAATGTGAAAAACAAAAGAAAAAGAAAGTTTGTTTGAAAAAGAAAGTTTGAGTAGGTTTGCAATAAAGGAAAGAAAGTTGTGTATGAAGTTGTGATATGTAAATAACTTGTATAGTGAATGTCTCTTTTGCTTTGGCAAATTTGATTCAATGACCTATAGAAATGTCCCTTTGTGTGAACCTGACCAAGCAACAACCTTAAAAGCCCTTAGGTATCTTTTTGCTTCCATATTTTTATTTTTGATTGATTAGATGAATGTATGAATTGGATTGTGATTTGCATTGTTTGTCAGGCGAGTAAAATTTCCCCGCGGTTGCGAACGCGTTAATTTCTTCATTCTTATTCTGAAGAGGAGTGTTAGAGTGATTCAAGTATAAGAATTGAGTTGTTATTTGAAACATTGCATGCTATTTGTTTAATAACTAAATTCATTATCATTGTTCAATTCTATTAAATGGTGAACATTGCTTGTGCGTATTCTCTTGTTTGAGCAAATCCTCTTGTTTAAGCAAATCTCTTTTGTTTGAATTTGAACCATTAATCCTTTATTGGTTGAATCTTATGCTTGGGCAAATCCTCTTGTTTTCATGAGGGGCATACTTTGCTTGATGACAAGCAAAAATCTAGTTGAGGAGAGTTTGTTGAGTGTAAATTTTGACTTAAATTGAACCATCTTTCTTGGCATTTTTCAACTCATTTCTCATGTTTTAATAGATTTATTTCTTGTTCTTGTATGATTCTTCAATTATATTGCAAATACCTTTGGATTCTTTGATGTGTGTGTTATTGTGCAGAATATAGGCATGAAACATCAATGATTAAGACACAAATGATTGGACAAGGAAGCCAAAGAAATGAAGAAGAATCAGCATGTTAGTTATGCGAACATATGCGAGCAGCCAGCGAATGATCGCTGTGCGAAGTTGCAGCGAGGTCCCAGCGAAGGAGAACCCTTGGATGGCAGTATGAAAAGGACTCAAAGTTCATTGTGCGAAGCTGTAGCGAAGAGGTTCGATGTGCGAAGAATGGGTTCGCACTGCTAACTTAGATATTTCCCAAAGTTGGTTTAATGATTCATAGGCACTTCATGTGCCTAAAAAGGGTCTTCGATGTGCGAAGAAGGGGTTCGCTAGGTGAAAAAGACCGATTTTGTTTTACTATATATGTTCTTTTACTTGCTTTTTAGAAAATAACTTTTTATAACTTTTATAACATATTTTTTGAGGATCAGAACTTGCATCTCTCTTCATTTTCTAAGCATATTTTAGTGAGAGAAACACAAACCCGAAGGGGGAGAAGGTAAGAGCTTCGATTACTTGTTGGGTTTGGATGTATTCTATTGATACCTTATGTATTTCATCTAATCTATGTATCGTGAACTAGTTTTGATTCAACATTGATGTTGTATTTGATTTCTTATTTGTGGTCTTGACAAAACCTTTTCAAATCGTAGATCTAAGATATTCATCTATCAATGAAAAAACTTTTGACGTAGTCATGTAAGTTGATATTCACTTGTATCTTTTATTTTATTGTGTTGATTAGTAGTATGAGTAGCATGAGTAGGATCAATACGATACTGTGAGGATACTTGATAATATAGATGAGAAATTATGTTCACAGACATTTGGAAAATTATTTGAATGCATTTAAAATGGGTTAAGTGTATGTGCGTATTCTGATCATGGCGTTTTATATGAATGAATCACGGATATGATATGAATGATATCTTTGTTGACTTGTTTATCATTCATTTGAACTGCTATAGACATATACTCTTCAGATCTGGATCAACGATGATTATCTGTTAGGTTCTAGACTCTAGACATAGATATAAGCTTAAAATTTGCATGAGTATCAGTTCTTAATGCTCTGTGTTGTTGAGTTGCGCGAGACATCACCAATGAGACAATACAATTGTTCTCTCGACTTTGCATTAGACATAACCTCTTTTGTGGGTTACACGTGGTGATATCAGGCGAATGATTGATTTGTGTTTAATTGGTTAGAAGAATGCATGTGTTATCAATTGATGAGATCCAATCCCAATAAGGCTCTGTTTATTTTAAAGTCTTTAATTTATATTTTCCGTCTTTATTTTTTCTGCCTTTATTTATTATACCCTTGAATCTTTCAACTAAATTTAATCACCACAGGCTTAGAAACGTAGAGACTGTTGAACGACATTCTTTCCCTCGCACCGATCCCCGTGGAGACGATATAAATCCCAGATGGAATCATTCCAAAACTAAATTTTTTCTTCTTTCCGCTTTACTGCAGTTCGAAAAAAATGGTGTCGTTGTCGGGGATTGATATTTAGATATTTAATAGCATGACAATAGTTTTATATTTTTGAGCTTTGTACAGTTTTTTAAATTGTATATATACTTGTTTCCTTTCACATTTTCTCAAGGGTTGATTAGGGATAAATGATGAGAACTTCTTCAAGATTTGTTGCTATTTGTATAAAAGTATCAAATGAAGATTCTTCTATATTTGGATGGTGATGATAGGATTTTGAACATGTGAATGCAAGCAATGTAAATTGTACCACTTCTTAGAATGTTAGAATGATTCGTGAATTTTGTGCTTTGTGCAAATGTGTATTTTTGTTTCATTCTGCAACTTTTTTTGTAATGCTTGTTTCACTTAGGTTCAATAGCCACAAATTGTGAGAAACCTCCATTGTTTACTATATGCTTATGATGAGTGATAAACTTTGTTTAATATGTTTTATTCATACTTAGTCTTTTAATTATTTTGATTTTTTGGAAGCATTAAAAATGATCAAGGCATTTGTTAACCCCTTTGAGCCTAAAAAGTTTAGATCTCATTTTAGTGATGAACTTGGTTTATGTACATAATTTGAAAGTTTAGTTCATCATTGAATTTTGTGAGATTCTAAAAAAAAATTTTGAACCTTTGAACATTGTTTTAAATTAATTTCCTTGCCAGAAAAAGAAAGGAGCATACACTTAAGGTTTGGTTGAATTCAAGTTAGGGAAAATGAAAAGGAAAATGGTAGGTTACTAAAAATTTTGAAAAATTTCAAGCAAGCATGAAAAAATGTGAATATGAATGTGAAAAACAAAAGAAAAAGAAAGTTTGTTTGAAAAAGAAAGTTTGAGTAGGTTTGCAATAAAGGAAAGAAAGTTGTGTATGAAGTTGTGATATGTAAATAACTTGTATAGTGAATGTCTCTTTTGCTTTGGCAAATTTGATTCAATGACCTATAGAAATGTCCCTTTGTGTGAACCTGACCAAGCAACAACCTTAAAAGCCCTTAGGTATCTTTTTGCTTCCATAATTTTATTTTTGATTGATTAGATGAATGTATGAATTGGATTGTGATTTGCATTGTTTGTCAGGCGAGTAAAATTTCCCCGCGGTTGCGAACGCGTTAATTTCTTCATTCTTATTCTGAAGAGGAGTGTTAGAGTGATTCAAGTATAAGAATTGAGTTGTTATTTGAAACATTGTATGCTATTTGTTTAATAACTAAATTCATTATCATTGTTCAATTCTATTAAATGGTGAACATTGCTTGTGCGTATTCTCTTGTTTGAGCAAATCCTCTTGTTTAAGCAAATCTCTTTTGTTTGAATTTGAACCATTAATCCTTTATTGGTTGAATCTTATGCTTGGGCAAATCCTCTTGTTTTCATGAGGGGCATACTTTGCTTGATGACAAGCAAAAATCTAGTTGAGGAGAGTTTGTTGAGTGTAAATTTTGACTTAAATTGAACCATCTTTCTTGGCATTTTTCAACTCATTTCTCATGTTTTAATAGATTTATTTCTTGTTCTTGTATGATTCTTCAATTATATTGCAAATACCTTTGGATTCTTTGATGTGTGTGTTATTGTGCAGAATATAGGCATGAAACATCAATGATTAAGACACAAATGATTGGACAAGGAAGCCAAAGAAATGAAGAAGAATCAGCATGTTAGTTATGCGAACATATGCGAGCAGCCAGCGAATGATCGCTGTGCGAAGTTGCAGCGAGGTCCCAGCGAAGGAGAACCCTTGGATGGCAGTATGAAAAGGACTCAAAGTTTATTGTGCGAAGCTGTAGCGAAGAGGTTCGATGTGCGAAGAATGGGTTCGCACTGCTAACTTAGATATTTCCCAAGGTTGGTTTAACGATTCATAGGCACTTCATGTGCCTAAAAAGGGTCTTCGATGTGCGAAGAAGGTGTTCGCTAGGTGAAAAAGACCGATTTTGTTTTACTATATATGTTCTTTTACTTGCTTTTTAGAAAATAACTTTTTATAACTTTTATAACATATTTTTTGAGGACCAGAACTTGCATCTCTCTTCATTTTCTAAGCATATTTTAGAGAGAGAAACACAAACCCGAAGGGGGAGAAGGTAAGAGCTTCGATTACTTGTTGGGTTTGGATGTATTCTATTGATACCTTATATATTTCATCTAATCTATGTATCGTGAACTAGTTTTGATTCAACATTGATGTTGTATTTGATTTCTTATTTGTGGTCTTGACAAAACCTTTTCAAATCGTAGATCTAAGATATTCATCTATCAATGAAAAAACTTTTGACGTAGTCATGTAAGTTGATATTCACTTGTATCTTTTATTTTATTGTGTTGATTAGTAGTATGAGTAGCATGAGTAGGATCAATACGATACTGTGAGGATACTTGATAATATAGATGAGAAACTATGTTCACAGACATTTGGAAAATTATTTGAATGCATTTATAATGGGTTAAGTGTATGTGCGTATTCTGATCATGGCGTTTTATATGAATCAATCACGGATATGATATGAATGATATCTTTGTTGACTTGTTTATCATTCATTTGAACTGCTATAGACATATACTCTTCAGATCTGGATCAACGATGATTATCTGTTAGGTTCTAGACTCTAGACATAGATATAAGCTTAAAATTTGCATGAGTATCAGTTCTTAATGCTCTGTGTTGTTGAGTTGCGCGAGACATCACCAATGAGACAATACAATTGTTCTCTCGACTTTGCATTAGACATAACCTCTTTTGTGGGTTACACGTGGTGATATCAGGCGAATGATTGATTTGTGTTTAATTGGTTAGAAGAATGCATGTGTTATCAATTGATGAGATCCAATCCCAATAAGGCTCTGTTTATTTTAAAGTCTTTAATTTATATTTTCCGTCTTTATTTTTTCTGCCTTTATTTATTATACCCTTGAATCTTTCAACTAAATTTAATCACCACAGGCTTAGAAACGTAGAGACTGTTGAACGACATTCTTTCCCTCGCACCGATCCCCGTGGAGACGATATAAATCCCAGATGGAATCATTCTAAAACTAAATTTTTTCTTCTTTCCGCTTTACTGCAGTTCGAAAAAAATGGTGTCGTTGTCGGGGATTGATATTTAGATATTTAATAGCATGACAATAGTTTTATATTTTCGAGCTTTGTACAGTTTTTTAAATTGTATATATACTTGTTTCCTTTCACATTTTCTCAAGGGTTGATTAGGGATAAATGATGAGAACTTCTTCAAGATTTGTTGCTATTTGTATAAAAGTATCAAATGAAGATTCTTCTATGTTTGGATGGTGATGATAGGATTTTGAACATGTGAATGCAAGCAATGTAAATTGTACCACTTCTTAGAATGTTAGAATGATTCATGAATTTTGTGCTTTGTGCAAATGTGTATTTTTGTTTCATTCTGCAACTTTTTTTGTAATGCTTGTTTCACTTAGGTTCAATAGCCACAAATTGTGAGAAACCTCCATTGTTTACTATATGCTTATGATGAGTGATAAACTTTGTTTAATATGTTTTATTCATACTTAGTCTTTTAATTATTTTGATTTTTTGGAAGCATTAAAAATGATCAAGGCATTTGTTAACCCCTTTGAGCCTAAAAAGTTTAGATCTCATTTTAGTGATGAACTTGGTTTATGTACATAATTTGAAAGTTTAGTTCATCATTGAATTTTGTGAGATTCTAAAAAAAATTTTTGAACCTTTGAACATTGTTTTAAATTAATTTCCTTGCCAGAAAAAGAAAGGAGCATTCACTTAAGGTTTGGTTGAATTCAAGTTAGGGAAAATGAAAAGGAAAATGGTAGGTTACTAAAAATTTTGAAAAATTTCAAGCAAGCATGAAAAAATGTGAATATGAATGTGAAAAACAAAAGAAAAAGAAAGTTTGTTTGAAAAAGAAAGTTTGATTAGGTTTGCAATAAAGGAAAGAAAGTTGTGTATGAAGTTGTGATATGTAAATAACTTGTATAGTGAATGTCTCTTTTGCTTTGGCAAATTTGATTCAATGACCTATAGAAATGTCCCTTTGTGTGAACCTGACCAAGCAACAACCTTAAAAGCCCTTAGGTATCTTTTTGCTTCCATAATTTTATTTTTGATTGATTAGATGAATGTATGAATTGGATTGTGATTTGCATTGTTTGTCAGGCGAGTAAAATTTCCCCGCGGTTGCGAACGCGTTAATTTCTTCATTCTTATTCTGAAGAGAAGTGTTAGAGTGATTCAAGTATAAGAATTGAGTTGTTATTTGAAACATTGCATGCTATTTGTTTAATAACTAAATTCATTATCATTGTTCAATTCTATTAAATGGTGAACATTGCTTGTGCGTATTCTCTTGTTTGAGCAAATCCTCTTGTTTAAGCAAATCTCTTTTGTTTGAATTTGAACCATTAATCCTTTATTGGTTGAATCTTATGCTTGGGCAAATCCTCTTGTTTTCATGAGGGGCATACTTTGCTTGATGACAAGCAAAAATCTAGTTGAGGAGAGTTTGTTAAGTGTAAATTTTGACTTAAATTGAACCATCTTTCTTGGCATTTTTCAACTCATTTCTCATGTTTTAATAGATTTATTTCTTGTTCTTGTATGATTCTTCAATTATATTGCAAATACCTTTGGATTCTTTGATGTGTGTGTTATTGTGCAGAATATAGGCATGAAACATCAATGATTAAGACACAAATGATTGGACAAGGAAGCCAAAGAAATGAAGAAGAATCAGCATGTTAGTTATGCGAACATATGCGAGCAGCCAGCGAATGATCGCTGTGCGAAGTTGCAGCGAGGTCCCAGCGAAGGAGAACCCTTGGATGGCAGTATGAAAAGGACTCAAAGTTCGTTGTGCGAAGCTGTAGCGAAGAGGTTCGATGTGCGAAGAATGGGTTCGCACTGCTAACTTAGATATTTCCCAAGGTTGGTTTAACGATTCATAGGCACTTCATGTGCCTAAAAAGGGTCTTCGATGTGCGAAGAAGGTGTTCGCTAGGTGAAAAAGATCGATTTTGTTTTACTATATATGTTCTTTTACTTGCTTTTTAGAAAATAACTTTTTATAACTTTTATAACATATTTTTTGAGGATCAGAACTTGCATCTCTCTTCATTTTCTAAGCATATTTTAGTGAGAGAAACACAAACCCGAAGGGGGAGAAGGTAAAAGCTTCGATTACTTGTTGGGTTTGGATGTATTCTATTGATACCTTATGTATTTCATCTAATCTATGTATCGTGAACTAGTTTTGATTCAACATTGATGTTGTATTTGATTTCTTATTTGTGGTCTTGACAAAACCTTTTCAAATCGTAGATCTAAGATATTCATCTATCAATGAAAAAACTTTTGACGTAGTCATGTAAGTTGATATTCACTTGTATCTTTTATTTTATTGTGTTGATTAGTAGTATGAGTAGCATGAGTAGGATCAATACGATATTGTGAGGATACTTGATAATATAGATGAGAAACTATGTTCACAGACATTTGGAAAATTATTTGAATGCATTTAAAATGGGTTAAGTGTATGTGCGTATTCTGATCATGGCGTTTTATATGAATCAATCACGGATATGATATGAATGATATCTTTGTTGACTTGTTTATCATTCATTTGAACTGCTATAGACATATACTCTTCAGATCTGGATCAACGATGATTATCTGTTAGGTTCTAGACTCTAGACATAGATATAAGCTTAAAATTTGCATGAGTATCAGTTCTTAATGCTCTGTGTTGTTGAGTTGCGCGAGACATCACCAATGAGACAATACAATTGTTCTCTCGACTTTGCATTAGACATAACCTCTTTTGTGGGTTATACGTGGTGATATCAGGCGAATGATTGATTTGTGTTTAATTGGTTAGAAGAATGCATGTGTTATCAATTGATGAGATCCAATCCCAATAAGGCTCTGTTTATTTTAAAGTCTTTAATTTATATTTTCTGTCTTTATTTTTTCTGCCTTTATTTATTATACCCTTGAATCTTTCAACTAAATTTAATCACCACAGGCTTAGAAACGTAGAGACTGTTGAACGACATTCTTTCCCTCGCACCGATCCCCGTGGAGACGATATAAATCCCAGATGGAATCATTCCAAAACTAAATTTTTTCTTCTTTCCGCTTTACTGCAGTTCGAAAAAAATGGTGCCGTTGTCGGGGATTGATATTTAGATATTTAATAGCATGACAATAGTTTTATATTTTCGAGCTTTGTACAGTTTTTTAAATTGTATATATACTTGTTTCCTTTCACATTTTCTCAAGGGTTGATTAGGGATAAATGATGAGAACTTCTTCAAGATTTGTTGCTATTTGTATAAAAGTATCAAATGAAGATTCTTCTATGTTTGGATGGTGATGATAGGATTTTGAACATGTGAATGCAAGCAATGTAAATTGTACCACTTCTTAGAATGTTAGAATGATTCATGAATTTTGTGCTTTGTGCAAATGTGTATTTTTGTTTCATTCTGCAACTTTTTTTGTAATGCTTGTTTCACTTAGGTTCAATAGCCACAAATTGTGAGAAACCTCCATTGTTTACTATATGCTTATGATGAGTGATAAACTTTGTTTAATATGTTTTATTCATACTTAGTCTTTTAATTATTTTGATTTTTTGGAAGCATTAAAAATGATCAAGGCATTTGTTAACCCCTTTGAGCCTAAAAAGTTTAGATCTCATTTTAGTGATGAACTTGGTTTATGTACATAATTTGAAAGTTTAGTTCATCATTGAATTTTGTGAGATTCTAAAATTTTTTTTTGAACCTTTGAACATTGTTTTAAATTAATTTCCTTGCCAGAAAAAGAAAGGAGCATTCACTTAAGGTTTGGTTGAATTCAAGTTAGGGAAAATGAAAAGGAAAATGGTAGGTTTCTAAAAATTTTGAAAAATTTCAAGCAAGCATGAATAAGTGTGAATATGAATGTGAAAAACAAAAGAAAAAGAAAGTTTGTTTGAAAAAGAAAGTTTGAGTAGGTTTGCAATAAAGGAAAGAAAGTTGTGTATGAAGTTGTGATGTGTAAATAACTTGTATAGTGAATGTCTCTTTTGCTTTGGCAAATTTGATTCAATGACCTATAGAAATGTCCCTTTGTGTGAACCTGACCAAGCAACTACCTTAAAAGCCCTTAGGTATCTTTTTGCTTCCATAATTTTATTTTTGATTGATTAGATGAATGTATGAATTGGATTGTGATTTGCATTGTTTGTCAGGCGAGTAAAATTTCCCCGCGGTTGCGAACGCCTTAATTTCTTCATTCTTATTTTGAAGAGGAGTGTTAGAGTGAATCAAGTATAAGAATTGAGTTGTTATTTGAAACATTGCATGCTATTTGTTTAATAACTAAATTCATTATCATTGTTCAATTCTATTAAATGGTGAACATTGCTTGTGCGTATTCTCTTGTTTGAGCAAATCCTCTTGTTTAAACAAATCTCTTTTGTTTGAATTTGAACCATTAATCCTTTATTGGTTGAATCTTATGCTTGGGAAAATCCTCTTGTTTTCATGAGGGGCATACTTTGCTTGATGACAAGCAAAATTCTAGTTGAGGAGAGTTTGTTAAGTGTAAATTTTGACTTAAATTGAACCATCTTTCTTGGCATTTTTCAACTCATTTCTCATGTTTTAATAGATTTATTTCTTGTTCTTGTATGATTCTTCAATTATATTGCAAATACCTTTGGATTCTTTGATGTGTGTGTTATTGTGCAGAATATAGGCATGAAACATCAATGATTAAGACACAAATGATTGGACAAGGAAGCCAAAGAAATGAAGAAGAATCAGCATGTTAGTTATGGGAACATATGCGAGCAGCCAGCGAATGATCGCTGTGCGAAGTTGCAGCGAGGTCCCAGCGAAGGAGAACCCTTGGATGGCAGTATAAAAAGGACTCAAAGTTCATTGTGCGAAGCTGTAGCGAAGAGGTTCGATGTGCGAAGAATGGGTTCGCACTGCTAACTTAGATATTTCCCAAGGTTGGTTTAACGATTCATAGGCACTTCATGTGCCTAAAAAGGGTCTTCGATGTGCGAAGAAGGTGTTCGCTAGGTGAAAAAGACCGATTTTGTTTTACTATATATGTTCTTTTTCTTGCTTTTTAGAAAATAACTTTTTATAACTTTTATAACATATTTTTTGAGGATCAGAACTTGCATCTCTCTTCATTTTCTAAGCATATTTTAGTGAGAGAAACACAAACCCGAAGGGGGAGAAGGTAAGAGCTTCGATTACTTGTTGGGTTTGGATGTATTCTATTGATACCTTATGTATTTCATCTAATCTATGTATCGTGAACTAGTTTTGATTCAACATTGATGTTGTATTTGATTTCTTATTTGTGGTCTTGACAAAACCTTTTCAAATCGTAGATCTAAGATATTCATCTATCAATGAAAAAACTTTTGACGTAGTCATGTAAGTTGATATTCACTTGTATCTTTTATTTTATTGTGTTGATTAGTAGTATGAGTAGCATGAGTAGGATCAATACGATACTGTGAGGATACTTGATAATATAGATGAGAAACTATGTTCACAGACATTTGGAAAATTATTTGAATGCATTTAAAATGGGTTAAGTGTATGTGCGTATTCTGATCATGGCGTTTTATATGAATCAATCACGGATATGATATGAATGATATCTTTGTTGACTTGTTTATCATTCATTTGAACTGCTATAGACATATACTCTTCAGATCTGGATCAACGATGATTATCTGTTAGGTTCTAGACTCTAGACATAGATATAAGCTTAAAATTTGCATGAGTATCAGTTCTTAATGCTCTGTGTTGTTGAGTTGCGCGAGACATCACCAATGAGACAATACAATTGTTCTCTCGACTTTGCATTAGACATAACCTCTTTTGTGGGTTATACGTGGTGATATCAGGCGAATGATTGATTTGCGTTTAATTGGTTAGAAGAATGCATGTGTTATCAATTGATGAGATCCAATCCCAATAAGGCTCTGTTTATTTTAAAGTCTTTAATTTATATTTTCCGTCTTTATTTTTTCTGCCTTTATTTATTATACCCTTGAATCTTTCAACTAAATTTAATCACCACAGGCTTAGAAACGTAGAGACTGTTGAACGACATTCTTTCCCTCGCACCGATCCCCGTGGAGACGATATAAATCCCAGATGGAATCATTCCAAAACTAAATTTTTTCTTCTTTCCGCTTTACTGCAGTTCGAAAAAAATGGTGTCGTTGTCGGGGATTGATATTTAGATATTTAATAGCATGACAATAGTTTTATATTTTCGAGCTTTGTACAGTTTTTTAAATTGTATATATACTTGTTTCCTTTCACATTTTCTCAAGGGTTGATTAGGGATAAATGATGAGAACTTCTTCAAGATTTGTTGCTATTTGTATAAAAGTATCAAATGAAGATTCTTCTATGTTTGGATGGTGATGATAGGCTTTTGAACATGTGAATGCAAGCAATGTAAATTGTACCACTTCTTAGAATGTTAGAATGATTCATGAATTTTGTGCTTTGTGCAAATGTGTATTTTTGTTTCATTCTGCAACTTTTTTTGTAATGCTTGTTTCACTTAGGTTCAATAGCCACAAATTGTGAGAAACCTCCATTGTTTACTATATGCTTATGATGAGTGATAAACTTTGTTTAATATGTTTTATTCATACTTAGTCTTTTAATTATTTTGATTTTTTGGAAGCATTAAAAATGATCAAGGCATTTGTTAACCCCTTTGAGCCTAAAAAGTTTAGATCTCATTTTAGTGATGAACTTGGTTTATGTACATAATTTGAAAGTTTAGTTCATCATTGAATTTTGTGAGATTCTAAAAAGTTTTTTTGAACCTTTGAACATTGTTTTAAATTAATTTCCTTGCCAGAAAAAGAAAGGAGCATTCACTTAAGGTTTGGTTGAATTCAAGTTAGGGAAAATGAAAAGGAAAATGGTAGGTTACTAAAAATTTTGAAAAATTTCAAGCAAGCATGAAAAAGTGTGAATATGAATGTGAAAAACAAAAGAAAAAGAAAGTTTGTTTGAAAAAGAAAGTTTGAGTAGGTTTGCAATAAAGGAAAGAAAGTTGTGTATGAAGTTGTGATGTGTAAATAACTTGTATAGTGAATGTCTCTTTTGCTTTGGCAAATTTGATTCAATGACCTATAGAAATATCCCTTTGTGTGAACCTGACCAAGCAACAACCTTAAAAGCCCTTAGGTATCTTTTTGCTTCCATAATTTTATTTTTGATTGATTAAATGAATGTATGAATTGGATTGTGATTTGCATTGTTTGTCAGGCGAGTAAAATTTCCCCGCGGTTGCGAACGCGTTAATTTCTTCATTCTTATTCTGAAGAGGAGTGTTAGAGTGATTCAAGTATAAGAATTGAGTTGTTATTTGAAACATTGCATGCTATTTGTTTAATAACTAAATTCATTATCATTGTTCAATTCTATTAAATGGTGAACATTGCTTGTGCGTATTCTCTTGTTTGAGCAAATCCTCTTGTTTAAGCAAATCTCTTTTGTTGAATTTGAACCATTAATCCTTTATTGGTTGAATCTTATGCTTGGGCAAATCCTCTTGTTTTCATGAGGGGCATACTTTGCTTGATGACAAGCAAAAATCTAGTTGAGGAGAGTTTGTTAAGTGTAAATTTTGACTTAAATTGAACCATCTTTCTTGGCATTTTTCAACTCATTTCTCATGTTTTAATAGATTTATTTCTTGTTCTTGTATGATTCTTCAATTATATTGCAAATACCTTTGGATTCTTTGATGTGTGTGTTATTGTGCAGAATATAGGCATGAAACATCAATGATTAAGACACAAATGATTGGACAAGGAAGCCAAAGAAATGAAGAAGAATCAGCATGTTAGTTATGCGAACATATGCGAGCAGCCAGCGAATGATCGCTGTGCGAAGTTGCAGCGAGGTCCCAGCGAAGGAGAACCCTTGGATGGCAGTATGAAAAGGACTCAAAGTTCATTGTGCGAAGCTGTAGCGAAGAGGTTCGATGTGCGAAGAATGGGTTCGCACTGCTAACTTAGATATTTCCCAAGGTTGGTTTAACGATTCATAGGCACTTCATGTGCCTAAAAAGGGTCTTCGATGTGCGAAGAAGGTGTTCGCTAGGTGAAAAAGACCGATTTTGTTTTACTATATATGTTCTTTTACTTGCTTTTTAGAAAATAACTTTTTATAACTTTTATAACATATTTTTTGAGGATCAGAACTTGCATCTCTCTTCATTTTCTAAGCATATTTTAGAGAGAGAAACACAAACCCGAAGGGGGAGAAGGTAAGAGCTTCGATTACTTGTTGGGTTTGGATGTATTCTATTGATACCTTATGTATTTCATCTAATCTATGTATCGTGAACTAGTTTTGATTCAACATTGATGTTGTATTTGATTTCTTATTTGTGGTCTTGACAAAACCTTTTCAAATCGTAGATCTAAGATATTCATCTATCAATGAAAAAACTTTTGACGTACTCATGTAAGTTGATATTCACTTGTATCTTTTATTTTATTTCGTTGATTAGTAGTATGAGTAGCATGAGTAGGATCAATACGATATTGTGAGGATACTTGATAATATAGATGAGAAACTATGTTCACAGACATTTGGAAAATTATTTGAATGCATTTAAAATGGGTTAAGTGTATGTGCGTATTCTGATCATGGCGTTTTATATGAATCAATCACGGATATGATATGAATGATATCTTTGTTGACTTGTTTATCATTCATTTGAACTGCTATAGACATATACTCTTCAGATCTGGATCAACGATGATTATCTGTTAGGTTCTAGACTCTAGACATAGATATAAGCTTAAAATTTGCATGAGTATCAGTTCTTAATGCTCTGTGTTGTTGAGTTGCGCGAGACATCACCAATGAGACAATACAATTGTTCTCTCGACTTTGCATTAGACATAACCTCTTTTGTTTGTTATACGTGGTGATATCAGGCGAATGATTGATTTGTGTTTAATTGGTTAGAAGAATGCATGTGTTATCAATTGATGAGATCCAATCCCAATAAGGCTCTGTTTATTTTAAAGTATTTAATTTATATTTTCCGTCTTTATTTTTTCTGCCTTTATTTATTATACCCTTGAATCTTTCAACTAAATTTAATCACCACAGGCTTAGAAACGTAGAGACTGTTGAACGACATTCTTTCCCTCGCACCGATCCCCGTGGAGACGATATAAATCCCAGATGGAATCATTCCAAAACTAAATTTTTTCTTCTTTCCGCTTTACTGCAGTTCGAAAAAAATGGTGCCGTTGTCGGGGATTGATATTTAGATATTTAATAGCATGACAATAGTTTTATATTTTCGAGCTTTGTACAGTTTTTTAAATTGTATATATACTTGTTTCCTTTCACATTTTCTCAAGGGTTGATTAGGGATAAATGATGAGAACTTCTTCAAGATTTGTTGCTATTTGTATAAAAGTATCAAATGAAGATTCTTCTATGTTTGGATGGTGATGATAGGATTTTGAACATGTGAATGCAAGCAATGTAAATTGTACCACTTCTTAGAATGTTAGAATGATTCATGAATTTTGTGCTTTGTGCAAATGTGTATTTTTGTTTCATTCTGCAACTTTTTTTGTAATGCTTGTTTCACTTAGGTTCAATAGCCACAAATTGTGAGAAACCTCCATTGTTTACTATATGCTTATGATGAGTGATAAACTTTGTTTAATATGTTTTATTCATACTTAGTCTTTTAATTATTTTGATTTTTTGGAAGCATTAAAAATGATCAAGGCATTTGTTAACCCCTTTGAGCCTAAAAAGTTTAGATCTCATTTTAGTGATGAACTTGGTTTATGTACATAATTTGAAAGTTTAGTTCATCATTGAATTTTGTGAGATTCTAAAAAAATTTTTTGAACCTTTGAACATTGTTTTAAATTAATTTCCTTGCCAGAAAAAGAAAGGAGCATTCACTTAAGGTTTGGTTGAATTCAAGTTAGGGAAAATGAAAAGGAAAATGGTAGGTTACTAAAAATTTTGAAAAATTTCAAGCAAGCATGAAAAAGTGTGAATATGAATGTGAATAACAAAAGAAAAAGAAAGTTTGTTTGAAAAAGAAAGTTTGAGTAGGTTTGCAATAAAGGAAAGAAAGTTGTGTATGAAGTTGTGATGTGTAAATAACTTGTATAGTGAATGTCTCTTTTGCTTTGGCAAATTTGATTCAATGACCTATAGAAATGTCCCTTTGTGTGAACCTGACCAAGCAACAACCTTAAAAGCCCTTAGGTATCTTTTTGCTTCCATAATTTTATTTTTGATTGATTAGATGAATGTATGAATTGGATTGTGATTTGCATTGTTTGTCAGGCGAGTAAAATTTCCCCGCGGTTGCGAACGCGTTAATTTCTTCATTCTTATTCTGAAGAGGAGTGTTAGAGTGATTCAAGTATAAGAATTGAGTTGTTATTTGAAACATTGCATGCTATTTGTTTAATAACTAAATTCATTATCATTGTTCAATTCTATTAAATGGTGAACATTGCTTGTGCGTATTCTCTTGTTTGAGCAAATCCTCTTGTTTAAGCAAATCTCTTTTGTTTGAATTTGAACCATTAATCTTTTATTGGTTGAATCTTATGCTTGGGCAAATCCTCTTGTTTTCATGAGGGGCATACTTTGCTTGATGACAAGCAAAAATCTAGTTGAGGAGAGTTTGTTAAGTGTAAATTTTGACTTAAATTGAACCATCTTTCTTGGCATTTTTCAACTCATTTCTCATGTTTTAATAGATTTATTTCTTGTTCTTGTATGATTCTTCAATTATATTGCAAATACCTTTGGATTCTTTGATGTGTGTGTTATTGTGCAGAATATAGGCATGAAACATCAATGATTAAGACACAAATAATTGGACAAGGAAGCCAAAGAAATGAAGAAGAATCAGCATGTTAGTTATGGGAACATATGCGAGCAGCCAGCGAATGATCGCTGTGCAAAGTTGCAGCGAGGTCCCAGCGAAGGAGAACCCTTGGATGGCAGTATGAAAAGGACTCAAAGTTCATTGTGCGAAGCTGTAGCGAAGAGGTTCGATGTGCGAAGAATGGGTTCGCACTGCTAACTTAGATATTTCCCAAGGTTGATTTAACGATTCATAGGCACTTCATGTGCCTAAAAAGGGTCTTCGATGTGCGAAGAAGGTGTTCGCTAGGTGAAAAAGACCGATTTTGTTTTACTATATATGTTCTTTTACTTGCTTTTTAGAAAATAACTTTTTATAACTTTTATAACATATTTTTTAAGGATCAGAACTTGCATCTCTCTTCATTTTCTAAGCATATTTTAGAGAGAGAAACACAAACCCGAAGGGGGAGAAGGTAAGAGCTTCGATTACTTGTTGGGTTTGGATGTATTCTATTGATACCTTATGTATTTCATCTAATCTATGTATCGTGAACTAGTTTTGATTCAACATTGATGTTGTATTTGATTTCTTATTTGTGGTCTTGACAAAACCTTTTCAAATCGTAGATCTAAGATATTCATCTATCAATGAAAAAGCTTTTGACGTAGTCATGTAAGTTGATATTCACTTGTATCTTTTATTTTATTGTGTTGATTAGTAGTATGAGTAGCATGAGTAGGATCAATACGATATTGTGAGGATACTTGATAATATAGATGAGAAACTATGTTCACAGACATTTGGAAAATTATTTGAATGCATTTAAAATGGGTTAAGTGTATGTGCGTATTCTGATCATGGCGTTTTATATGAATCAATCACGGATATGATATGAATGATATCTTTGTTGACTTGTTTATCATTCATTTGAACTGCTATAGACATATACTCTTCAGATCTGGATCAACGATGATTATCTGTTAGGTTCTAGACTCTAGACATAGATATAAGCTTAAAATTTGCATGAGTATCAGTTCTTAATGCTCTGTGTTGTTGAGTTGCGCGAGATATCACCAATGAGACAATACAATTGTTCTCTCGACTTTGCATTAGACATAACCTCTTTTGTGGGTTATACGTGGTGATATCAGGCGAATGATTGATTTGTGTTTAATTGGTTAGAAGAATGCATGTGTTATCAATTGATGAGATCCAATCCCAATAAGGCTCTGTTTATTTTAAAGTCTTTAATTTATATTTTCCGTCTTTATTTTTTCTGCCTTTATTTATTATACCCTTGAATCTTTCAACTAAATTTAATCACCACAGGCTTAGAAACGTAGAGACTGTTGAACGACATTCTTTCCCTCGCACCGATCCCCGTGGAGACGATATAAATCCCAGATGGAATCATTCCAAAACTAAATTTTTTCTTCTTTCCACTTTACTGCAGTTCGAAAAAAATGGTGCCGTTGTCGGGGATTGATATTTAGATATTTAATAGCATGACAATAGTTTTATATTTTCGAGCTTTGTACAGTTTTTTAAATTGTATATATACTTGTTTCCTTTCACATTTTCTCAAGGGTTGATTAGGGATAAATGATGAGAACTTCTTCAAGATTTGGTGCTATTTGTATAAAAGTATCAAATGAAGATTCTTCTATGTTTGGATGGTGATGATAGGATTTTGAACATGTGAATGCAAGCAAGGTAAATTGTACCACTTCTTAGAATGTTAGAATGATTCATGAATTTTGTGCTTTGTGCAAATGTGTATTTTTGTTTCATTCTGCAACTATTTTTGTAATGCTTGTTTCACTTAGGTTCAATAGCCACAAATTGTGAGAAACCTCCATTGTTTACTATATGCTTATGATGAGTGATAAACTTTGTTTAATATGTTTTATTCATACTTAGTCTTTTAATTGTTTTGATTTTTTGGAAGCATTAAAAATGATCAAGGCATTTGTTAACCCCTTTGAGCCTAAAAAGTTTAGATCTCATTTTAGTGATGAACTTGGTTTATGTACATAATTTGAAAGTTTAGTTCATCATTGAATTTTGTGAGATTCTAAAAAATTTTTTTGAACCTTTGAACATTGTTTTAAATTAATTTCCTTGCCAGAAAAAGAAAGGAGCATTCACTTAAGGTTTGGTTGAATTCAAGTTAGGGAAAATGAAAAGGAAAATGGTAGGTTACTAAAAATTTTGAAAAATTTCAAGCAAGTATGAAAAAGTGTGAATATGAATGTGAAAAACAAAAGAAAAAGAAAGTTTGTTTGAAAAAGAAAGTTTGAGTAGGTTTGCAATAAAGGAAAGAAAGTTGTGTATGAAGTTGTGATGTGTAAATAACTTGTATAGTGAAAGTCTCTTTTGCTTTGGCAAATTTGATTCAATGACCTATAGAAATGTCCCTTTGTGTGAACCTGACCAAGCAACAACCTTAAAAGCCCTTAGGTATCTTTTTACTTCCATAATTTTATTTTTGATTGATTAGATGAATGTATGAATTGGATTGTGATTTGCATTGTATGTCAGGCGAGTAAAATTTCCCCGCGGTTGCGAACGCGTTAATTTCTTCATTCTTATTCTGAAGAGGAGTGTTAGAGTGATTCAAGTATAAGAATTGAGTTGTTATTTGAAACATTGCATGCTATTTGTTTAATAACTAAATTCATTATCATTGTTCAATTCTATTAAATGGTGAACATTGCTTGTGCGTATTCTCTTGTTTGAGCAAATCCTCTTGTTTAAGCAAATCCCTTTTGTTTGAATTTGAACCATTAATCCTTTATTGGTTGAATCTTATGCTTGGGCAAATCCTCTTGTTTTCATGAGGGGCATACTTTGCTTGATGACAAGCAAAAATCTAGTTGAGGAGAGTTTGTTAAGTGTAAATTTTGACTTAAATTGAACCATCTTTCTTGGCATTTTTCAACTCATTTCTCATGTTTTAATAGATTTATTTCTTGTTCTTGTATGATTCTTCAATTATATTGCAAATACCTTTGGATTCTTTGATGTGTGTGTTATTGTGTAGAATATAAGCATGAAACATCAATGATTAAGACACAAATGATTGGACAAGGAAGCCAAGGAAATGAAGAAGAATCAGCATGTTAGTTATGCGAACATATGCGAGCAGCCAGTGAATGATCACTGTGCAAAGTTGCAGCGAGGTCCCAGCGAAGGAGAACCCTTGGATGGCAGTATGAAAAGGACTCAAAGTTCATTGTGCGAAGCTGTAGCGAAGAGGTTCGATGTGCGAAGAATGGGTTCGCACTGCTAACTTAGATATTTCCCAAGGTTGATTTAACGATTCATAGGCACTTCATGTGCCTAAAAAGGGTCTTCGATGTGCGAAGAAGGTGTTCGCTAGGTGAAAAAGACCGATTTTGTTTTACTATATATGTTCTTTTACTTGCTTTTTAGAAAATAACTTTTTATAACTTTTATAACATATTTTTTGAGGATCAGAACTTGCATCTCTCTTCATTTTCTAAGCATATTTTAGAGAGAGAAACACAAACCCGAAGGGGGAGAAGGTAAGAGCTTCGATTACTTGTTGGGTTTGGATGTATTCTATTGATACCTTATGTATTTCATCTAATCTATATATCGTGAACTAGTTTTGATTCAACATTGATGTTGTATTTGATTTCTTATTTGTGGTCTTGACAAAACCTTTTCAAATCGTAGATCTAAGATATTCATCTATCAATGAAAAAGCTTTTGACGTAGTCATGTAAGTTGATATTCACTTGTATCTTTTATTTTATTGTGTTGATTAGTAGTATGAGTAGCATGAGTAGGATCAATACGATATTGTGAGGATACTTGATAATATAGATGAGAAACTATGTTCACAGACATTTGGAAAATTATTTGAATGCATTTAAAATGGGTTAAGTGTATGTGCGTATTCTGATCATGGCGTTTTATATGAATCAATCACGGATATGATATGAATGATATCTTTGTTGACTTGTTTATCATTCATTTGAACTGCTATAGACATATACTCTTCAGATCTGGATCAACGATGATTATCTGTTAGGTTCTAGACTCTAGACATAGATATAAGCTTAAAATTTGCATGAGTATCAGTTCTTAATGCTCTGTGTTGTTGAGTTGCGCGAGACATCACCAATGAGACAATACAATTGTTCTCTCGACTTTGCATTAGACATAACCTCTTTTGTGGGTTATACGTGGTGATATCAGGCGAATGATTGATTTGTGTTTAATTGGTTAGAAGAATGCATGTGTTATCAATTGATGAGATCCAATCCCAATAAGGCTCTGTTTATTTTAAAGTCTTTAATTTATATTTTCCGTCTTTATTTTTTCTGCCTTTATTTATTATACCCTTGAATCTTTCAACTAAATTTAATCACCACAGGCTTAGAAACGTAGAGACTGTTGAACGACATTCTTTCCCTCGCACCGATCCCCGTGGAGACGATATAAATCCCAGATGGAATCATTCCAAAACTAAATTTTTTCTTCTTTCCGCTTTACTGCAGTTCGAAAAAAATGGTGCCGTTGTCGGGGATTGATATTTAGATATTTAATAGCATGACAATAGTTTTATATTTTCGAGCTTTGTACAGTTTTTTAAATTGTATATATACTTGTTTCCTTTCACATTTTCTCAAGGGTTGATTAGGGATAAATGATGAGAACTTCTTCAAGATTTGTTGCTATTTGTATAAAAGTATCAAATGAAGATTCTTCTATGTTTGGATGGTGATGATAGGATTTTGAACATGTGAATGCAAGCAAGGTAAATTGTACCACTTCTTAGAATGTTAGAATGATTCATGAATTTTGTGCTTTGTGCAAATGTGTATTTTTGTTTCATTCTGCAACTATTTTTGTAATGCTTGTTTCACTTAGGTTCAATAGCCACAAATTGTGAGAAACCTCCATTGTTTACTATATGCTTATGATGAGTGATAAACTTTGTTTAATATGTTTTATTCATACTTAGTCTTTTAATTGTTTTGATTTTTTGGAAGCATTAAAAATGATCAAGGCATTTGTTAACCCCTTTGAGCCTAAAAAGTTTAGATCTCATTTTAGTGATGAACTTGGTTTATGTACATAATTTGAAAGTTTAGTTCATCATTGAATTTTTTGAGATTCTAAAAATTTTTTTTGAACCTTTGAACATTGTTTTAAATTAATTTCCTTGCCAGAAAAAGAAAGGAGCATTCACTTAAGGTTTGGTTGAATTCAAGTTAGGGAAAATGAAAAGGAAAATGGTAGGTTACTAAAAATTTTGAAAAATTTCAAGCAAGCATGAAAAAGTGTGAATATGAATGTGAAAAACAAAAGAAAAAGAAAGTTTGTTTGAAAAAGAAAGTTTGAGTAGGTTTGCAATAAAGGAAAGAAAGTTGTGTATGAAGTTGTGATGTGTAAATAACTTGTATAGTGAATGTCTCTTTTGCTTTGGCAAATTTGATTCAATGACCTATAGAAATGTCCCTTTGTGTGAACCTGACCAAGCAACAACCTTAAAAGCCCTTAGGTATCTTTTTGCTTCCATAATTTTATTTTTGATTGATTAGATGAATGTATGAATTGGATTGTGATTTGCATTGTATGTCAGGCGAGTAAAATTTCACCGCGGTTGCGAACGCGTTAATTTCTTCATTCTTATTCTGAAGAGGAGTGTTAGAGTGATTCAAGTATAAGAATTGAGTTGTTATTTGAAACATTGCATGCTATTTGTTTAATAACTAAATTCATTATCATTGTTCAATTCTATTAAATGGTGAACATTGCTTGTGCGTAATCTCTTGTTTGAGCAAATCCTCTTGTTTAAGCAAATCCCTTTTGTTTGAATTTGAACCATTAATCCTTTATTGGTTGAATCTTATGCTTGGGCAAATCCTCTTGTTTTCATGAGGGGCATACTTTGCTTGATGACAAGCAAAAATCTAGTTGAGGAGAGTTTGTTAAGTGTAAATTTTGACTTAAATTGAACCATCTTTCTTGGCATTTTTCAACTCATTTCTCATGTTTTAATAGATTTATTTCTTGTTCTTGTATGATTCTTCAATTATATTGCAAATACCTTTGGATTCTTTGATGTGTGTGTTATTGTGCAGAATATAGGCATGAAACATCAATGATTAAGACACAAATGATTGGACAAGGAAGCCAAGGAAATGAAGAAGAATCAGCATGTTAGTTATGCGAACATATGCGAGCAGCCAGCGAATGATCGCTGTGCGAAGTTGCAGCGAGGTCCAGCGAAGGAGAACCCTTGGATGGCAGTATGAAAAGGACTCAAAGTTCATTGTGCGAAGCTGTAGCGAAGAGGTTCGATGTGCGAAGAATGGGTTCGCACTGCTAACTTAGATATTTCCCAAGGTTGGTTTAACGATTCATAGGCACTTCATGTGCCTAAAAAGGGTCTTCGATGTGCGAAGAAGGTGTTCGCTAGGTGAAAAAGGCCGATTTTGTTTTACTATATATGTTCTTTTACTTGCTTTTTAGAAAATAACTTTTTATAACTTTTATAACATATTTTTTGAGTATCAGAACTTGCATCTCTCTTCATTTTCTAAGCATATTTTAGAGAGAGAAACACAAACCCGAAGGGGGAGAAGGTAAGAGCTTCGATTACTTGTTGGGTTTGGATGTATTCTATTGATACCTTATGTATTTCATTTAATCTATGTATCGTGAACTAGTTTTGATTCAACATTGATGTTGTATTTGATTTCTTATTTGTGGTCTTGACAAAACCTTTTCAAATCGTAGATCTAAGATATTCATCTATCAATGCAAAAACTTTTGACGTAGTCATGTAAGTTGATATTCACTTGTATTTTTTATTTTATTGTGTTGATTAGTAGTATGAGTAGCATGAGTAGGATCAATACGATATTGTGAGGATACTTGATAATATAGATGAGAAACTATGTTCACAGACATTTGGAAAATTATTTGAATGCATTTAAAATGGGTTAAGTGTATGTGCGTATTCTGATCATGGCGTTTTATATGAATCAATCACGGATATGATATGAATGATATCTTTGTTGACTTGTTTATCATTCATTTGAACTGCTATAGACATATACTCTTCAGATCTGGATCAACGATGATTATCTGTTAGGTTCTAGACTCTAGACATAGATATAAGCTTAAAATTTGCATGAGTATCAGTTCTTAATGCTCTGTGTTGTTGAGTTGCGCGAGACATCACCAATGAGAAAATACAATTGTTCTCTCGACTTTGCATTAGACATAACCTCTTTTGTGGGTTATACGTGGTGATATCAGGCGAATGATTGATTTGTGTTTAATTGGTTAGAAGAATGCATGTGTTATCAATTGATGAGATCCAATCCCAATAAGGCTCTGTTTATTTTAAAGTCTTTAATTTATATTTTCCGTCTTTATTTTTTCTGCCTTTATTTATTATACCCTTGAATCTTTCAACTAAATTTAATCACCACAGGCTTAGAAACGTAGAGACTGTTGAACGACATTCTTTCCCTCGCACCGATCCCCGTGGAGACGATATAAATCCCAGATGGAATCATTCCAAAACTAAATTTTTTCTTCTTTCCGCTTTACTGCAGTTCGAAAAAAATGGTGCCGTTGTCGGGGATTGGTATTTAGATATTTAATAGCATGACAATAGTTTTATATTTTCGAGCTTTGTACAGTTTTTTAAATTGTATATATACTTGTTTCCTTTCACATTTTCTCAAGGGTTGATTAGGGATAAATGATGAGAACTTCTTCAAGATTTGTTGCTATTTGTATAAAAGTATCAAATGAAGATTCTTCTATGTTTGGATGGTGATGATAGGATTTTGAACATGTGAATGCAAGCAATGTAAATTGTACCACTTCTTAGAATGTTAGAATGATTCATTAATTTTGTGCTTTGTGCAAATGTGTATTTTTGTTTCATTCTGCAACTTTTTTTGTAATGCTTGTTTCACTTAGGTTCAATAGCCACAAATTGTGAGAAACCTCCATTGTTTACTATATGCTTATGATGAGTGATAAACTTTGTTTAATATGTTTTATTGATACTTAGTCTTTTAATTATTTTGATTTTTTGGAAGCATTAAAAATGATCAAGGCATTTGTTAACCCCTTTGAGCCTAAAAAGTTTAGATCTCATTTTAGTGATGAACTTGGTTTATGTACATAATTTGAAAGTTTAGTTCATCATTGAATTTTGTGAGATTCTAAAATTTTTTTTTGAACCTTTGAACATTGTTTTAAATTAATTTCCTTGCCAGAAAAAGAAAGGAGCATTCACTTAAGGTTTGGTTGAATTCAAGTTAGGGAAAATGAAAAGGAAAATGGTAGGTTACTAAAAATTTTGAAAAATTTCAAGCAAGCATGAAAAAGTGTGAATATGAATGTGAATAACAAAAGAAAAAGAAAGTTTGTTTGAAAAAGAAAGTTTGAGTAGGTTTGCAATAAAGGAAAGAAAGTTGTGTATGAAGTTGTGATGTGTAAATAACTTGTATAGTGAATGTCTCTTTTGCTTTGGCAAATTTGATTCAATGACCTATAGAAATGTCCCTTTGTGTGAACCTGACCAAGCAACAACCTTAAAAGCCCTTAGGTATCTTTTTGCTTCCATAATTTTATTTTTGATTGATTAGATGAATGTATGAATTGGATTGTGATTTGCATTGTATGTCAGGCGAGTAAAATTTCCCCGCGGTTGCGAACGCGTTAATTTCTTCATTCTTATTCTGAAGAGGAGTGTTAGAGTGATTCAAGTATAAGAATTGAGTTGTTATTTGAAACATTGCATGCTATTTGTTTAATAACTAAATTCATTATCATTGTTCAATTTTATTAAATGGTGAACATTGCTTTTGCGTATTCTCTTGTTTGAGCAAATCCCCTTGTTTAAGCAAATCCCTTTTGTTTGAATTTGAACCATTAATCCTTTATTGGTTGAATCTTATGCTTGGGCAAATCCTCTTGTTTTCATGAGGGGCATACTTTGCTTGATGACAAGCAAAAATCTAGTTGAGGAGAGTTTGTTAAGTGTAAATTTTGACTTAAATTGAACCATCTTTCTTGGCATTTTTCAACTCATTTCTCATGTTTTAATAGATTTATTTCTTGTTCTTGTATAATTCTTCAATTATATTGCAAATACCTTTGGATTCTTTGATGTGTGTGTTATTGTGCAGAATATAGGCATGAAACATCAATGATTAAGACACAAATGATTGGACAAGGAAGCCAAGGAAATGAAGAAGAATCAGCATGTTAGTTATGCGAACATATGCGAGCAGCCAGCGAATGATCGCTGTGCGAAGTTGCAGCGAGGTCCCAGCGAAGGAGAACCCTTGGATGGCAGTATGAAAAGGACTCAAAGTTCATTGTGCGAAGCTGTAGCGAAGAGGTTCGATGTGCGAAGAATGGGTTCGCACTGCTAACTTAGATATTTCCCAAGGTTGGTTTAACGATTCATAGGCACTTCATGTGCCTAAAAAGGGTCTTCGATGTATGAAGAAGGTGTTCGCTAGGTGAAAAAGGCCGATTTTGTTTTACTATATATGTTCTTTAACTTGCTTTTTAGAAAATAACTTTTTATAACTTTTATAACATATTTTTTGAGGATCAGAACTTGCATCTCTCTTCATTTTCTAAGCATATTTTAGAGAGAGAAACACAAACCCGAAGGGGGAGAAGGTAAGAGCTTCGATTACTTGTTGGGTTTGGATGTATTCTATTGATACCTTATGTATTTCATTTAATCTATGTATCGTGAACTAGTTTTGATTCAACATTGATGTTGTATTTGATTTCTTATTTGTGGTCTTGACAAAACCTTTTCAAATCGTAGATCTAAGATATTCATCTATCAATGAAAAAACTTTTGACGTAGTCATGTAAGTTGATATTCACTTGTATTTTTTATTTTATTGTGTTGATTAGTAGTATGAGTAGCATGAGTAGGATCAATACGATATTGTGAGGATACTTGATAATATAGATGAGAAACTATGTTCACAGACATTTGGAAAATTATTTGAATGCATTTAAAATGGGTTAAGTGTATGTGCGTATTCTGATCATGGCGTTTTATATGAATCAATCACGGATATGATATGAATGATATCTTTGTTGACTTGTTTATCATTCATTTGAACTGCTATAGACATATACTCTTCAGATCTGGATCAACGATGATTATCTGTTAGGTTCTAGACTCTAGACATAGATATAAGCTTAAAATTTGCATGAGTATCAGTTCTTAATGCTCTGTGTTGTTGAGTTGCGCGAGACATCACCAATGAGACAATACAATTGTTCTCTCGACTTTGCATTAGACATAACCTCTTTTGTGGGTTATACGTGGTGATATCAGGTGAATGATTGATTTGTGTTTAATTGGTTAGAAGAATGCATGTGTTATCAATTGATGAGATCCAATCCCAATAAGGCTCTGTTTATTTTAAAGTCTTTAATTTATATTTTCCGTCTTTATTTTTTCTGCCTTTATTTATTATACCCTTGAATCTTTCAACTAAATTTAATCACCACAGGCTTAGAAACGTAGAGACTGTTGAACGACATTCTTTCCCTCGCACCGATCCCCGTGGAGACGATATAAATCCCAGATGGAATCATTCCAAAACTAAATTTTTTCTTCTTTCCGCTTTACTGGAGTTCGAAAAAAATGGTGCCGTTGTCGGGGATTGGTATTTAGATATTTAATAGCATGACAATAGTTTTATATTTTCGAGCTTTGTACAGTTTTTTAAATTGTATATATACTTGTTTCCTTTCACATTTTCTCAAGGGTTGATTAGGGATAAATGATGAGAACTTCTTCAAGATTTGTTGCTATTTGTATAAAAGTATCAAATGAAGATTCTTCTATGTTTGGATGGTGATGATAGGATTTTGAACATGTGAATGCAAGCAATGTAAATTGTACCACTTCTTAGAATGTTAGAATGATTCATGAATTTTGTGCTTTGTGCAAATGTGTATTTTTGTTTCATTCTGCAACTTTTTTTGTAATGCTTGTTTCACTTAGGTTCAATAGCCACAAATTGTGAGAAACCTCCATTGTTTACTATATGCTTATGATGAGTGATAAACTTTGTTTAATATGTTTTATTCATACTTAGTCTTTTAATTATTTTGATTTTTTGGAAGCATTAAAAATGATCAAGGCATTTGTTAACCCCTTTGAGCCTAAAAAGTTTAGATCTCATTTTAGTGATGAACTTGGTTTATGTACATAATTTGAAAGTTTAGTTCATCATTGAATTTTGTGAGATTCTAAAATTTTTTTTTGAACCTTTGAACATTGTTTTAAATTAATTTCCTTGCCAGAAAAAGAAAGGAGCATTCACTTAAGGTTTGGTTGAATTCAAGTTAGGGAAAATGAAAAGGAAAATGGTAGGTTACTAAAAATTTTGAAAAATTTCAAGCAAGCATGAAAAAGTGTGAATATGAATGTGAAAAACAAAAGAAAAAGAAAGTTTGTTTGAAAAAGAAAGTTTGAGTAGGTTTGCAATAAAGGAAAGAAAGTTGTGTATGAAGTTGTGATGTGTAAATAACTTGTATAGTGAATGTCTCTTTTGCTTTGGCAAATTTGATTCAATGACCTATAGAAATGTCCCTTTGTGTGAACCTGACCAAGCAACAACCTTAAAAGCCCTTAGGTATCTTTTTGCTTCCATAATTTTATTTTTGATTGATTAGATGAATGTATGAATTGGATTGTGATTTGCATTGTATGTCAGGCGAGTAAAATTTCCCCGCGGTTGCGAACGCGTTAATTTCTTCATTCTTATTCTGAAGAGGAGTGTTAGAGTGATTCAAGTATAAGAATTGAGTTGTTATTTGAAACATTGCATGCTATTTGTTTAATAACTAAATTCATTATCATTGTTCAATTCTATTAAATGGTGAACATTGCTTGTGCGTATTCTCTTGTTTGAGCAAATCCTCTTGTTTAAGCAAATCCCTTTTGTTTGAATTTGAACCATTAATCCTTTATTGGTTGAATCTTATGCTTGGGCAAATCCTCTTGTTTTCATGAGGGGCATACTTTGCTTGATGACAAGCAAAAATCTAGTTGAGGAGAGTTTGTTAAGTGTAAATTTTGACTTAAATTGAACCATCTTTCTTGGCATTTTTCAACTCATTTCTCATGTTTTAATAGATTTATTTCTTGTTCTTGTATGATTCTTCAATTATATTGCAAATACCTTTGGATTCTTTGATGTGTGTGTTATTGTGCAGAATATAGGCATGAAACATCAATGATTAAGACACAAATGATTGGACAAGGAAGCCAAGGAAATGAAGAAGAATCAGCATGTTAGTTATGCGAACATATGCGAGCAGCCAGCGAATGATCGCTGTGCGAAGTTGCAGCGAGGTCCCAGCGAAGGAGAACCCTTGGATGGCAGTATGAAAAGGACTCAAAGTTCATTGTGCGAAGCTGTAGCGAAGAGGTTCGATGTGCGAAGAATGGGTTCGCACTGCTAACTTAGATATTTCCCAAGGTTGGTTTAACGATTCATAGGCACTTCATGTGCCTAAAAAGGGTCTTCGATGTGCGAAGAAGGTGTTCGCTAGGTGAAAAAGGCCGATTTTGTTTTACTATATATGTTCTTTTACTTGCTTTTTAGAAAATAACTTTTTATAACTTTTATAACATAATTTTTGAGGATCAGAACTTGCATCTCTCTTCATTTTCTAAGCATATTTTAGAGAGAGAAACACAAACCCGAAGGGGGAGAAGGTACGAGCTTCGATTACTTGTTGGGTTTGGATGTATTCTATTGATACCTTATGTATTTCATCTAATCTATGTATCGTGAACTAGTTTTGATTCAACATTGATGTTGTATTTGATTTCTTATTTGTGGTCTTGACAAAACCTTTTCAAATCGTAGATCTAAGATATTCATCTATCAATGAAAAAACTTTTGACGTAGTCATGTAAGTTAATATTCACTTGTATTTTTTATTTTATTGTGTTGATTAGTAGTATGAGTAGCATGAGTAGGATCAATACGATATTGTGAGGATACTTGATAATATAGATGAGAAACTATGTTCACAGACATTTGGAAAATTATTTGAATGCATTTAAAATGGGTTAAGTGTATGTGCGTATTCTGATCATGGCGTTTTATATGAATCAATCACGGATATGATATGAATGATATCTTTGTTGACTTGTTTATCATTCATTTGAACTGCTATAGACATATACTCTTCAGATCTGGATCAACGATGATTATCTATTAGGTTCTAGACTGTAGACATAGATATAAGCTTAAAATTTGCATGAGTATCAGTTCTTAATGCTCTGTGTTGTTGAGTTGCGCGAGACATCACCAATGAGACAATACAATTGTTCTCTCGACTTTGCATTAGACATAACCTCTTTTGTGGGTTATACGTGGTGATATCAGGCGAATGATTGATTTGTGTTTAATTGGTTAGAAGAATGCATGTGTTATCAATTGATGAGATCCAATCCCAATAAGGCTCTGTTTATTTTAAAGTCTTTAATTTATATTTTCCGTCTTTATTTTTTCTGCCTTTATTTATTATACCCTTGAATCTTTCAACTAAATTTAATCACCACAGGCTTAGAAACGTAGAGACTGTTGAACGACATTCTTTCCCTCGCACCGATCCCCGTGGAGACGATATAAATCCCAGATGGAATCATTCCAAAACTAAATTTTTTCTTCTTTCCGCTTTACTGCAGTTCGAAAAAAATGGTGCCGTTGTCGGGGATTGGTATTTAGATATTTAATAGCATGACAATAGTTTTATATTTTCGAGCTTTGTACAGTTTTTTAAATTGTATATATACTTGTTTCCTTTCACATTTTCTCAAGGGTTGATTAGGGATAAATGATGAGAACTTCTTCAAGATTTGTTGCTATTTGTATAAAAGTATCAAATGAAGATTCTTCTATGTTTGGATGGTGATGATAGGATTTTGAACATGTGAATGCAAGCAATGTAAATTGTACCACTTCTTAGAATGTTAGAATGATTCATGAATTTTGTGCTTTGTGCAAATGTGTATTTTTGTTTCATTCTGCAACTTTTTTTGTAATGCTTGTTTCACTTAGGTTCAATAGCCACAAATTGTGAGAAACCTCCATTGTTTACTATATGCTTATGATGAGTGATAAACTTTGTTTAATATGTTTTATTGATACTTAGTCTTTTAATTATTTTGATTTTTTGGAAGCATTAAAAATGATCAAGGCATTTGTTAACCCCTTTGAGCCTAAAAAGTTTAGATCTCATTTTAGTGATGAACTTGGTTTATGTACATAATTTGAAAGTTTAGTTCATCATTGAATTTTGTGAGATTCTAAAATTTTTTTTTGAACCTTTGAACATTGTTTTAAATTAATTTCCTTGCCAGAAAAAGAAAGGAGCATTCACTTAAGGTTTGGTTGAATTCAAGTTAGGGAAAATGAAAAGGAAAATGGTAGGTTACTAAAAATTTTGAAAAATTTCAAGCAAGTATGAAAAAGTGTGAATATGAATGTGAATAACAAAAGAAAAAGAAAGTTTGTTTGAAAAAGAAAGTTTGAGTAGGTTTGCAATAAAGGAAAGAAAGTTGTGTATGAAGTTGTGATGTGTAAATAACTTGTATAGTGAATGTCTCTTTTGCTTTGGCAAATTTGATTCAATGACCTATAGAAATGTCCCTTTGTGTGAACCTGACCAAGCAACAACCTTAAAAGCCCTTAGGTATCTTTTTGCTTCCATAATTTTATTTTTGATTGATTAGATGAATGTATGAATTGGATTGTGATTTGCATTGTATGTCAGGCGAGTAAAATTTCCCCGCGGTTGCGAACGCGTTAATTTCTTCATTCTTATTCTGAAGAGGAGTGTTAGAGTGATTCAAGTATAAGAATTGAGTTGTTATTTGAAACATTGCATGCTATTTGTTTAATAACTAAATTCATTATCATTGTTCAATTCTATTAAATGGTGAACATTGCTTGTGCGTATTCTCTTGTTTGAGCAAATCCTCTTGTTTAAGCAAATCCCTTTTATTTGAATTTGAACCATTAATCCTTTATTGGTTAAATCTTATGCTTGGGCAAATCCTCTTGTTTTCATGAGGGGCATACTTTGCTTGATGACAAGCAAAAATCTAGTTGAGGAGAGTTTGTTAAGTGTAAATTTTGACTTAAATTGAACCATCTTTCTTGGCATTTTTCAACTCATTTCTCATGTTTTAATAGATTTATTTCTTGTTCTTGTATGATTCTTCAATTATATTGCAAATACCTTTGGATTCTTTGATGTGTGTGTTATTGTGCAGAATATAGGCATGAAACATCAATGATTAAGACACAAATGATTGGACAAGGAAGCCAAGGAAATGAAGAAGAATCAGCATGTTAGTTATGCGAACATATGCGAGCAGCCAGCGAATGATCGCTGTGCGAAGTTGCAGCGAGGTCCCAGCGAAGGAGAACCCTTGGATGGCAGTATGAAAAGGACTCAAAGTTCATTGTGCGAAGCTGTAGCGAAGAGGTTCGATGTGCGAAGAATGGGTTCGCACTGCTAACTTATATATTTCCCAAGGTTGGTTTAACGATTCATAGGCACTTCATGTGCCTAAAAAGGGTCTTCGATGTGCGAAGAAGGTGTTCGCTAGGTGAAAAAGGCCGATTTTGTTTTACTATATATGTTCTTTTACTTGCTTTTTAGAAAATAACTTTTTATAACTTTTATAACATATTTTTTGAGGATCAGAACTTGCATCTCTCTTCATTTTCTAAGCATATTTTAGAGAGAGAAACACAAACCCGAAGGGGGAGAAGGTAAGAGCTTCGATTACTTGTTGGGTTTGGATGTATTCTATTGATACCTTATGTATTTCATCTAATCTATGTATCGTGAACTAGTTTTGATTCAACATTGATGTTGTATTTGATTTCTTATTTGTGGTCTTGACAAAACCTTTTCAAATCGTAGATCTAAGATATTCATCTATCAATGAAAAAACTTTTGACGTAGTCATGTAAGTTGATATTCACTTGTATTTTTTATTTTATTGTGTTGATTAGTAGTATGAGTAGCATGAGTAGGATCAATACGATATTGTGAGGATACTTGATAATATAGATGAGAAACTATGTTCACAGACATTTGGAAAATTATTTGAATGCATTTAAAATGGGTTAAGTGTATGTGCGTATTCTGATCATGGCGTTTTATATGAATCAATCACGGATATGATATGAATGATATCTTTGTTGACTTGTTTATCATTCATTTGAACTGCTATAGACATATACTCTTCAGATCTGGATCAACGATGATTATCTGTTAGGTTCTAGACTGTAGACATAGATATAAGCTTAAAATTTGCATGAGTATCAGTTCTTAATGCTCTGTGTTGTTGAGTTGCGCGAGACATCACCAATGAGACAATACAATTGTTCTCTCGACTTTGCATTAGACATAACCTCTTTTGTGGGTTATACGTGGTGATATCAGGCGAATGATTGATTTGTGTTTAATTGGTTAGAAGAATGCATGTGTTATCAATTGATGAGATCCAATCCCAATAAGGCTCTGTTTATTTTAAAGTCTTTAATTTATATTTTCCGTCTTTATTTTTTCTGCCTTTATTTATTATACCCTTGAATCTTTCAACTAAATTTAATCACCACAGGCTTAGAAACGTAGAGACTGTTGAACGACATTCTTTCCCTCGCACCGATCCCCGTGGAGACGATATAAATCCCAGATGGAATCATTCCAAAACTAAATTTTTTCTTCTTTCCGCTTTACTGCAGTTCGAAAAAAATGGTGCCGTTGTCGGGGATTGGTATTTAGATATTTAATAGCATGACAATAGTTTTATATTTTCGAGCTTTGTACAGTTTTTTAAATTGTATATATACTTGTTTCCTTTCACATTTTCTCAAGGGTTGATTAGGGATAAATGATGAGAACTTCTTCAAGATTTGTTGCTATTTGTATAAAAGTATCAAATGAAGATTCTTCTATGTTTGGATGGTGATGATAGGATTTTGAACATGTGAATGCAAGCAATGTAAATTGTACCACTTCTTAGAATGTTAGAATGATTCATGAATTTTGTGCTTTGTGCAAATGTGTATTTTTGTTTCATTCTGCAACTTTTTTTGTAATGCTTGTTTCACTTAGGTTCAATAGCCACAAATTGTGAGAAACCTCCATTGTTTACTATATGCTTATGATGAGTGATAAACTTTGTTTAATATGTTTTATTGATACTTAGTCTTTTAATTATTTTGATTTTTTGGAAGCATTAAAAATGATCAAGGCATTTGTTAACCCCTTTGAGCCTAAAAAGTTTAGATCTCATTTTAGTGATGAACTTGGTTTATGTACATAATTTGAAAGTTTAGTTCATCATTGAATTTTGTGAGATTCTAAAAATTTTTTTTGAACCTTAGAACATTGTTTTAAATTAATTTCCTTGCCAGAAAAAGAAAGGAGCATTCACTTAAGGTTTGGTTGAATTCAAGTTAGGGAAAATGAAAAGGAAAATGGTAGGTTACTAAAAATTTTGAAAAATTTCAAGCAAGCATGAAAAAGTGTGAATATGAATGTGAAAAACAAAAGAAAAAGAAAGTTTGTTTGAAAAAGAAAGTTTGAGTAGGTTTGCAATAAAGGAAAGAAAGTTGTGTATGAAGTTGTGATGTGTAAATAACTTGTATAGTGAATGTCTCTTTTGCTTTGGCAAATTTGATTCAATGACCTATAGAAATGTCCCTTTGTGTGAACCTGACCAAGCAACAACCTTAAAAGCCCTTAGGTATCTTTTTGCTTCCAAATTTTATTTTTGATTGATTAGATGAATGTATGAATTGGATTGTGATTTGCATTGTATGTCAGGCGAGTAAAATTTCCCCGCGGTTGCGAACGCGTTAATTTCTTCATTCTTATTCTGAAGAGGAGTGTTAGAGTGATTCAAGTATAAGAATTGAGTTGTTATTTGAAACATTGCATGCTATTTGTTTAATAACTAAATTCATTATCATTGTTCAATTCTATTAAATGGTGAACATTGCTTGTGCGTATTCTCTTGTTTGAGCAAATCCTCTTGTTTAAGCAAATCCCTTTTGTTTGAATTTGAACCATTAATCCTTTATTGGTTGAATCCTATGCTTGGGCAAATCCTCTTGTTTTCATGAGGGGCATACTTTGCTTGATGACAAGCAAAAATCTAGTTGAGGAGAGTTTGTTAAGTGTAAATTTTGACTTAAATTGAACCATCTTTCTTGGCATTTTTCAACTCATTTCTCATGTTTTAATAGATTTATTTCTTGTTCTTGTATGATTCTTCAATTATATTGCAAATACCTTTGGATTCTTTGATGTGTGTGTTATTGTGCAGAATATAGGCATGAAACATCAATGATTAAGACACAAATGATTGGACAAGGAAGCCAAGGAAATGAAGAAGAATCAGCATGTTAGTTATGCGAACATATGCGAGCAGCCAGCGAATGATCGCTGTGCGAAGTTGCAGCGAGGTCCCAGCGAAGGAGAACCCTTGGATGGCAGTATGAAACGGATTCAAAGTTCATTGTGCGAAGCTGTAGCGAAGAGGTTCGATGTGCGAAGAATGGGTTCGCACTGCTAACTTAGATATTTCCCAAGGTTGGTTTAACGATTCATAGGCACTTCATGTGCCTAAAAAGGGTCTTCGATGTGCGAAGAAGGTGTTCGCTAGGTGAAAAAGGCCGATTTTGTTTTACTATATATGTTTTTTTACTTGCTTTTTAGAAAATAACTTTTTATAACTTTTATAACATATTTTTTGAGGATCAGAACTTGTATCTCTCTTCATTTTCTAAGCATATTTTAGAGAGAGAAACACAAACCCGAAGGGGGAGAAGGTAAGAGCTTCGATTACTTGTTGGGTTTGGATGTATTCTATTGATACCTTATGTATTTCATCTAATCTATGTATCGTGAACTAGTTTTGATTCAACATTGATGTTGTATTTGATTTCTTATTTGTGGTCTTGACAAAACCTTTTCAAATCGTAGATCTAAGATATTCATCTATCAATGAAAAAACTTTTGACGTAGTCATGTAAGTTGATATTCACTTGTATCTTTTATTTTATTGTGTTGATTAGTAGTATGAGTAGCATGAGTAGGATCAATACGATATTGTGAGGATACTTGATAATATAGATGAGAAACTATGTTCACAGACATTTGGAAAATTATTTGAATGCATTTAAAATGGGTAAAGTGTATGTGCGTATTCTGATCATGGCGTTTTATATGAATCAATCACGGATATGATATGAATGATATCTTTGTTGACTTGTTTATCATTCATTTGAACTGCTATAGACATATACTCTTCAGATCTGGATCAACGATGATTACCTGTTAGGTTCTAGACTCTAGACATAGATATAAGCTTAAAATTTGCATGAGTATCAGTTCTTAATGCTCTGTGTTGTTGAGTTGCGCGAGACATCACCAATGAGACAATACAATTGTTCTCTCGACTTTGCATTAGACATAACCTCTTTTGTGGGTTATACGTGGTGATATCAGGCGAATGATTGATTTGTGTTTAATTGGTTAGAAGAATGCATGTGTTATCAATTGATGAGATCCAATCCCAATAAGGCTCTGTTTATTTTAGAGTCTTTAATTTATATTTTCCGTCTTTATTTTTTCTGCCTTTATTTATTATACCCTTGAATCATTCAACTAAATTTAATCACCACAGGCTTAGAAACGTAGAGACTGTTGAACGACATTCTTTCCCTCGCACCGATCCCCGTGGAGACGATATAAATCCCAGATGGAATCATTCCAAAACTAAATTTTTTCTTCTTTCCGCTTTACTGCAGTTCGAAAAAAATGGTGCCGTTGTCAGGGATTGATATTTAGATATTTAATAGCATGACAATAGTTTTATATTTTCGAGCTTTGTACAGTTTTTTAAATTGTATATATACTTGTTTCCTTTCACATTTTCTCAAGGGTTGATTAGGGATAAATGAAGAGAACTTCTTCAAGATTTGTTGCTATTTGTATAAAAGTATCAAATGAATATTCTTCTATGTTTGGATGGTGATGATAGGATTTTGAACATGTGAATGCAAGCAATGTAAATTGTACCACTTCTTAGAATGTTAGAATGATTCATGAATTTTGTGCTTTGTGCAAATGTGTATTTTTGTTTCATTCTGCAACTTTTTTTGTAATGCTTGTTTCACTTAGGTTCAATAGCCACAAATTGTGAGAAACCTCCATTGTTTACTATATGCTTATGATGAGTGATAAACTTTGTTTAATATGTTTTATTCATACTTAGTCTTTTAATTATTTTGATTTTTTGGAAGCATTAAAAATGATCAAGGCATTTGTTAACCCCTTTGAGCCTAAAAAGTTTAGATCTCATTTTAGTGATGAACTTGGTTTATGTACATAATTTGAAAGTTTAGTTCATCATTGAATTTTGTGAGATTCTAAAAATTTTTTTTGAACCTTTGAACATTGTTTTAAATTAATTTCCTTGCCAGAAAAAGAAAGGAGCATTCACTTAAGGTTTGGTTGAATTCAAGTTAGGGAAAATGAAAAGGAAAATGGTAGGTTACTAAAAATTTTGAAAAATTTCAAGCAAGCATGAAAAAGTGTGAATATAAATGTGAAAAACAAAAGAAAAAGAAAGTTTGTTTGAAAAAGAAAAATAAAAAATGAAATAATTGTGAAAAAGAAAGTTTGAGAAGGTTTGCAATAGAGGAAAGAAAGTTGTGTATGAAGTTGTGATGTGTAAATAACTTGTATAGTGAATGTCTCTTTTGCTTTGGCAAATTTGATTCAATGACCTATAGAAATGTCCCTTTGTGTGAACCCGACCAAGCAACAACCTTAAAAGCCCGTAGTGATCTTTTTTTATTCCATAATTTTATTTTCGATTGATTAGATGAATGTATGAATTGGATTGTTATTTGCATTGTTTGTCAGGCGAGTAAAATTGCCCCGCGGTTGCGAACGCGTTAATTTATTCATTCTTATTCTGAAGGGGGGTGTTAGAGTGATTCAAGTATAAGAATTGAGTTTTTATTTGAAACATTGCATGATATTTGTTTAATAACTAAATTCTTTATCATTGTTCAATTCTATTAAGTGGTGAACATTGCATGTGCGCATTCTCTTGTTTGAGCAAATCCTCTTGTTTAAGCAAATCTCTTTTGTTTGAATTTGAACCTTTAATCCTTTATTGGTTGAATCTTATGCTTGGGCAAATCCTCTTGTTTTCATGAGGGGCATACTTTGCTTGATGACAAGCAAAAATCTAGTTGAGGAGAGTTTGTTAAGTGTAAATTTTGACTTAAATTGAACCATCTTTCTTGGCATTTTTCAACTCATTTCTCATGTTTTAATAGATTTATTTCTTGTTCTTGTATGATTCTTCAATTATATTGCAAATACCTTTGGATTCTTTGATGTGTGTGTTATTGTGCAGAATATAGGCATAAAACATCAATGATTAAGACACAAATGATTGGACAAGGAAGCCAAAGAAATGAAGAAGTATCAGCATGTTCGCTATGCGAACATATGCGAGCAGCCAGCGAATGATCGCTGTGCGAAGTTGCAGCGAGGTCCAAACGAAGGAGAACCCTTGGATGGCAGTATGAAAAGGACTCAAAGTTCATTGTGCGAAGCTGTAGCGAAGAGGTTCGATGTGCGAAGAATGAGTTCGCACTGCGAACTTAGATATTTCCCAAGGGCGGTTTAACGATTCATAGGCACTTCATGTGCCTAAAAAGGGTCTTCGATGTGCGAAGAAGGTGTTCGCTAGGTGAAAAAGACCGATTTTTTTTTACTATATATGTTCCTTTACTTGCTTTTTAAAAAATAACTTTTTATAACTTTTATAACATATTTTTTGAGGATCAGAACATGCATCTCTCTTCATTTTCAAAGCATATTTTAGAGAGAGAAACACAAACCCGAAGGGGGAGAAGGTAAGAGCTTCGATTACTTGTTGGGTTTGGATGTATTCTATTGATACCTTATGTATTTCATCTAATCTATGTATCGTGAACTAGTTTTGATTCAACATTGATGTTGTATTTGATTTCTTATTTGTGGTCTTGACAAAACCTTTTCAAATCGTAGATCTAAGATATTCATCTATCAATGAAAAAACTTTTGACGTAGTCATGTAAGTTGATATTCACTTGTATCTTTTATTTTATTGTGTTGATTAGTAGTATGAGTAGCATGAGTAGGATCAATACGATATTGTGAGGATACTTGATAATATAGATGAGAAACTATGTTCACAGACATTTGGAAAATTATTTGAATGCATTTAAAATGGGTTAAGTGTATGTGTGTATTCTGATCATGGCGTTTTATATGAATCAATCACGGATATGATATGAATGATATCTTTGTTGACTTGTTTATCATTCATTTGAACTGCTATAGACATATACTCTTCAGATCTGGATCAACGATGATAACCTGTTAGGTTCTAGACTCTAGACATAGATATAAGCTTAAAATTTGCATGAGTATCAGTTCTTAATGCTCTGTGTTGTTGAGTTGCGCGAGACATCACCAATGAGACAATACAATTGTTCTCTCGACTTTGCATTAGACATAACCTCTTTTGTGGGTTATACGTGGTGATATCAGGCGAATGATTGATTTGTGTTTAATTGGTTAGAAGAATGCATGTGTTATCAATTGATGAGATCCAATCCCAATAAGGCTCTGTTTATTTTAGAGTCTTTAATTTATATTTTCCGTCTTTATTTTTTCTGCCTTTATTTATTATACCCTTGAATCATTCAACTAAATTTAATCACCACAGGCTTAGAAACGTAGAGACTGTTGAACGACATTCTTTCCCTCGCACCGATCCCCGTGGAGACGATATAAATCCCAGATGGAATCATTCCAAAACTAAATTTTTTCTTCTTTCCGCTTTACTGCAGTTCGAAAAAAATGGTGCCGTTGTCGGGGATTGATATTTAGATATTTAATAGCATGACAATAGTTTTATATTTTCGAGCTTTGTACAGTTTTTTAAATTGTATATATACTTGTTTCCTTTCACATTTTCTCAAGGGTTGATTAGGGATAAATGAAGAGAACTTCTTCAAGATTTGTTGCTATTTGTATAAAAGTATCAAATGAAGATTCTTCTATGTTTGGATGGTGATGATAGGATTTTGAACATGTGAATGCAAGCAATGTAAATTGTACCACTTCTTAGAATGTTAGAATGATTCATGAATTTTGTGCTTTGTGCAAATGTGTATTTTTGTTTCATTCTGCAACTTTTTTTGTAATGCTTGTTTCACTTAGGTTCAATAGCCACAAATTGTGAGAAACCTCCATTGTTTACTATATGCTTATGATGAGTGATAAACTTTGTTTAATATGTTTTATTCATACTTAGTCTTTTAATTATTTTGATTTTTTGGAAGCATTAAAAATGATCAAGGCATTTGTTAACCCCTTTGAGCCTAAAAAGTTTAGATCTCATTTTAGTGATGAACTTGGTTTATGTACATAATTTGAAAGTTTAGTTCATCATTGAATTTTGTGAGATTCTAAAAATTTTTTTTGAACCTTTGAACATTGTTTTAAATTAATTTCCTTGCCAGAAAAAGAAAGGAGCATTCACTTAAGGTTTGGTTGAATTCAAGTTAGGGAAAATGAAAAGGAAAATGGTAGGTTACTAAAAATTTTGAAAAATTTCAAGCAAGCATGAAAAAGTGTGAATATAAATGTGAAAAACAAAAGAAAAAGAAAGTTTGTTTGAAAAAGAAAAATAAAAAATGAAATAATTGTGAAAAAGAAAGTTTGAGAAGGTTTGCAATAGAGGAAAGAAAGTTGTGTATGAAGTTGTGATGTGTAAATAACTTGTATAGTGAATGTCTCTTTTGCTTTGGCAAATTTGATTCAATGACCTATAGAAATGTCCCTTTGTGTGAACCCGACCAAGCAACAACCTTAAAAGCCCGTAGTGATCTTTTTTTATTCCATAATTTTATTTTCGATTGATTAGATGAATGTATGAATTGGATTGTTATTTGCATTGTTTGTCAGGCGAGTAAAATTGCCCCGCGGTTGCGAACGCGTTAATTTATTCATTCTTATTCTGAAGGGGGGTGTTAGAGTGATTCAAGTATAAGAATTGAGTTTTTATTTGAAACATTGCATGATATTTGTTTAATAACTAAATTCTTTATCATTGTTCAATTCTATTAAGTGGTGAACATTGCATGTGCGCATTCTCTTGTTTGAGCAAATCCTCTTGTTTAAGCAAATCTCTTTTGTTTGAATTTGAACCTTTAATCCTTTATTGGTTGAATCTTATGCTTGGGCAAATCCTCTTGTTTTCATGAGGGGCATACTTTGCTTGATGACAAGCAAAAATCTAGTTGAGGAGAGTTTGTTAAGTGTAAATTTTGACTTAAATTGAACCATCTTTCTTGGCATTTTTCAACTCATTTCTCATGTTTTAATAGATTTATTTCTTGTTCTTGTATGATTCTTCAATTATATTGCAAATACCTTTGGATTCTTTGATGTGTTTGTTATTGTGCAGAATATAGGCATAAAACATCAATGATTAAGACACAAATGATTGGACAATGAAGCCAAAGAAATGAAGAAGAATCAGCATGTTAGTTATGCGAACATATGCGAGCAGCCAGCGAATGATCGCTGTGCGAAGTTGCAGCGAGGTCCAAGCGAGGGAGAACCCTTGGATGGCAGTATGAAAAGGACTCAAAGTTCATTGTGCGAAGCTGTAGCGAAGAGGTTCGATGTGCGAAGAATGAGTTCGCACTGCGAACTTAGATATTTCCCAAGGGCGGTTTAACGATTCATAGGCACTTCATGTGCCTAAAAAGGGTCTTCGATGTGCGAAGAAGGTGTTCGCTAGGTGAAAAAGACCGATTTTTTTTACTATATATGTTCCTTTACTTGCTTTTTAGAAAATAACTTTTTATAACTTTTATAACATATTTTTTGAGGATCAGAACATGCATCTCTCTTCATTTTCAAAGCATATTTTAGAGAGAGAAACACAAACCCGGAAGGGGAGAAGGTAAGAGCTTCGATTACTTGTTGGGTTTGGATGTAATCTATTGATACCTTATGTATTTCATCTAATCTATGTATCGTGAACTAGTTTTGATTCAACATTGATGTTGTCTTTGATTTCTTATTTGTGGTCTTGACAAAACCTTTTCAAATCGTAGATCTTAGATATTCATCTATCAATGAAAAAACTTTTGACGTAGTCATGTAAGTTGATATTCACTTGTATCTTTTATTTTATTGTGTTGATTAGTAGCATGAGTAGCATGAGTAGGATCAATACGATATTGTTAGGATACTTGATAATAGAGATGAGAAACTATGTTCACAGACATTTGGAAAATTATTTGAATGCATTTAAAATGGGTTAAGTGTATGTGCATATTCTGATCATGGCGTTTTATATGAATCAATCCCGGATATGATATGAATGATATCTTTCTTGACTTGTTTATCATTGATTTGAACTGCTATAGACATATACTCTTCAGATCTGGATCAAGGATGATTATCTGTTAGGTTCTAGACTCTAGACATAGATATAAGCTTAAAATTTGCATGAGTATCAGTTCTTAAAGATCTGTGTTGTTGAGTTGCGCGAGACATCACCAATGAGACAATACAATTGTTCTCTCGACTTTGCATTAGACATAACCTCTTTTGTGTGTTATACGTGGTGATATCAGGCGAATGATTGATTTATGTTTAATTGGTTAGAAGAATGCATGTGTTATCAATTGATGAGATCCAATCCCAATAAGGCTCTGTTTATTTTAAAGTCTTTACTTTATATTTTCCGTCTTTATATTTTCTGCCTTTATTTATTATACCCTTGAATCTTTCAACTAAATTTAATCACCAAAGCCTTAGAAATGTAGAGACTGTTGAACGACATTCTTTCCCTCGCACTGATCCCTGTGGAGACGATATAAATCCCAGAGGGAATCATTCCAAAACTAAATTTTTGCTTCTTTCCGCTTTACTGCAGTTCGAAAAAAATGGTGCCGTTGTCGGGGATTGGTATTTAGATATTTAATAGCATGACAATAGTTTTATATTTTTGAGCTTTGTACAGTTGTTTAAATTGTATATATACTTGTTTCTTTCACATTTTCTCAAGGGTAGATTAGGGATAAATGATGAGAACTTCTTCAAGATTTGTTGCTATTTGTATAAAAGTATCAAATGAAGATTCTTCTATGTTTGGATGGTGATGATAGGATTTTGAACATGTGAATGCAAGCAAGGTAAAATGTACCACTTCTTAGAATGTTAGAATGATTCTGGAATTTTATGCTTTGTGCAAATGTGTATTTTTGTTTCATTCTGCTACTTTTTTTATAATGCTTGTTTCACTTAGGTTCAATAGCCACAATTTGTGAGAAACCTCCATTGTTTACTATATGCTTATGATGAGTGATAAACTTTGTTTAATATGTTTTATTCATGCTTAGTCTTTTAATTATTTTGATTTTTTGGATGCATTAAAATGATCAAGGCATTTGTTAACCCCTTTGAGCCTAAAAAGTTTGGATCTCATTTTAGTGATGAACTTGGTTTATGTACATAATTTGAAAGTTTAGTTCATCATTGAATTTTGTGAGATTCTAAAAAAAAAATTTTGAACCTTTGAACATTGTTTTAAATTAATTTCCTTGCCATAAAAAGCAAGGAGCATTCACTTAAGGTTTGGTTTAATCCAAGTTAGGGAAAATGAAAAGGAAAATGGTAGGTTACTAAAAATTTTGAAAAATTTCAAGCAAGCATGAAAAAGTGTGAATATGAATGTGAAAAACAAAAGAAAAAGAAAGTTTGTTTGAAAAAGAAAGTTTGAGAAGGTTTGCAATAGAGGAAAGAAAGTTGTGTATGAAGTTGTGATGTGTAAATAACTTGTATAGTGAATGTCTCTTTTGCTTTGGCAAATTTGATTCAATGACCTATAGAAATGTCCCTTTGTGTGAACCCGACCAAGCAACAACCTTAAAAGCCCTTAGTGATCTTTTTTTCTTCCATAATTTTATTTTCGATTGATTAGATGAATGTATGAATTGGATTGTTATTTGCATTGTTTGTCAGGCGAGTAAAATTGCCCCGCGGTTGCGAACGCGTTAATTTCTTCATTCTTATTCTGAAGGGGGTGTTAGAGTGATTCAAGTATAAGAATTGAGTTTTTATTTGAAACATTGCATGATATTTGTTTAATAACTAAATTCTTTATCATTGTTCAATTCTATTAAGTGGTGAACATTGCATGTGCGCATTCTTTTGTTTGAGCAAATCCTCTTGTTTAAGCAAATCTCTTTTGTTTGAATTTGAATCTTTAATCCTTTATTGGTTGAATCTTATGCTTGGGCAAATCCTCTTGTTTTCATGAGGGGCATACTTTGCTTGATGACAAGCAAAAATCTAGTTGAGGAGAGTTTGTTAAGTGTAAATTTTGACTTAAATTGAACCATCTTTCTTGGCATTTTTCAACTCATTTCTCATGTTTTAATAGATTTATTTCTTGTTCTTTTATGATTCTTCAATTATATTGCAAATACCTTTGGTTGTGTTATTGTGCAGAATATAGGCATAAAACATCAATGATTAAGACACAAATGATTGGACAAGGAAGCCAAAGAAATGAAGAAGAATCAGCATGTTCGCTATGCGAACATATGCGAGCAGCCAGCGAATGATCGCTGTGCGAAGTTGCAGCGAGGTCCAAGCGAAGGAGAACCCTTGGATGGCAGTATGAAAAGGACTCAAAGTTCATTGTGCGAAGCTGTAGCGAAGAGGTTCGATGTGCGAAAAATGAGTTCGCACTGCGAACTTAGATATTTCCCAAGGGCGGTTTAACGATTCATAGGCACTTCATGTGCCTAAAAAGGGTCTTCGATGTGCGAAGAAGGTGTTCGCTAGGTGAAAAAGACCGATTTTTTTTAACTATATATGTTCCTTTACTTGCTTTTTAGAAAATAACTTTTTATAACTTTTATAACATATTTTTTTAGAATCAGAACTTGCATCTCTCTTCATTTTCAAAGCATATTTTAGAGAGAGAAACACAAACCCGGAGGGGGAGAAGGTAAGAGCTTCGATTACTTGTTGGGTTCGGATGTAATCTATTGATACCTTATGTATTTCATCTAATCTATGTATCGTGAACTAGTTTTTATTCAACATTGATGTTGTCTTTGATTTCTTATTTGTGGTCTTGACAAAACCTTTTCAAATCGTAGATCTAAGATATTCATCTATCAATGAAAAAACTTTTGACATAGTCATGTAAGTTGATATTCACTTGTATCTTTTATTTTATTGTGTAGATTAGTAGCATGAGTAGCATGAGTAGGATAAATACGGTATTGTGAGGATACTTGATAATAGAGATGAGAAACTATGTTCACAGACATTTGGAAAATTATTTGAATGCATGTAAAATGGGTTAAGTGTATGTGCGTATTCTGATCGTGGCATTTTAAATGAATCAATCGCGGATATGATATGAATGATATCTTTGTTGACTTGTTTATCATTGATTTGAATTGCTATAGACATATACTCTTCAGATCTGGATCAAGGATGATTATCTGTTAGGTTCTAGACTCTAGACATAGATATAAGCTTAAAATTTGCTTGAGTATCAGTTCTTAATGCTCTGTGTTGTTGAGTTGCCGAGACATCACCAATGAGACAATACAATTGTTCTCTCGACTTTGCATTAGACATAACTTCTTTTGTGGGTTATACGTGGTGATATCAGGCGAATGATTAATTTGTGTTTAATTAGTTAGAAGAATGCATGTGTTATCAATTAATGAGATCCAATCCCAATAAGGCTATGTTTATTTTAAAGTCTTTACTTTATACTTTCCGTCTTTATATTTTCTGCCTTTATTTATTATACCCTTGAATCTTTCAACTAAATTTAATCACCACAGCCTTAGAAATGTAGAGACTATTGAACGACATTCTTTCCCTCGCACCGATCCCTGTGGAGACAATATAAATCCCCGAGGGAATCATTCCAAAACTAAATTTTTGCTTCTTTCCGCTTTACTGCAGTTCGAAAGAAATGGTGCTGTTGTCGGGGATTGGTATTTAGATATTTAATAGCATGACAATAGTTTTATATTTTTGAGCTTTGTACAATTGTTTAAATTGTATATATACTTGTTTCGTTTCACATTTTCTCAAGGGTTGATTAGGGATAAATGATGAGAACTTCTTCAAGATTTGTTGCTATTTGTATAAAAGTATCATATGAAGATTCTTCTAAGTTTGGATGGTGATGATAGGATTTTGAACATGTGAATGCAAGCAAGGTAAAATGTACCACTTCTTAGAATGTTAGAATGATTCATGAATTTTGTGCTTTGTGCAAATGTGTATTTTTGTTTCATTCTGCAACTTTTTTTGTAATGCTTGTTTCACTTAGGTTCAATAGCCACAATTTGTGAGAAACCTCCATTGTTTACTATATGCTTATGATGAGTGATAAACTTTGTTTAATATGTTTTATTCATGCTTAGTATTTTAATTATTTTGATTTTTTGGAAGCATTAAAATGATCAAGGCATTTGTTAACCCCTTTGAGCGTAAAAAGTTTAGATCTCATTTTAGTGATGGACTTGGTTTATGTACATAATTTGAAAGTTTAGTTCATCATTGAATTTTGTGAGATTCTAAAAACAATTTTTGAACCTTTGAACATTGTTTTAAATTAATTTCCTTGCCATAAAAAGCAAGGAGCATTCACTTAAGGTTTGGTTGAATTCAAGTTAGGGAAAATGAAAAGGAAAATGGTAGGTTACTAAAAATTTAGAAAAATTTCAATTAAGCATGAAAAAGTGTGAATATGAATGTGAAAAACAAAAGAAAAAGAAAGTTTGTTTGAAAAAGAAAAATAAAAAATCAAATAATTGTGCAAAAGAAAGTTTGAGAAGGTTTGCAATAGAGGAAAGAAAGTTGTGTATGAAGTTGTGATGTGTAAATAACTTGTATAGTGAATGTCTCTTTTGCTTTGGCAAATTTGATTCAATGACCTATAGAAATGTCCCTTTGTGTGAACCCGACCAAGCAACAACCTTAAAAGCCCTTAGTGATCTTTTTTTCTTCCATAATTTTATTTTTGTTTGATTAGATGAATGTATGAATTGGATTGTTATCTACATTGTTTGTCAGGCGAGTAAAATTTCCCCGAGGTTGCGAACGCGTTAATTTCTTCATTCTTATTCTGAAGAGGGGTGTTAGAGTGATTCAAGTATAAGAATTGAGTTTTTATTTGAAACATTGCATGTTATTTGTTTAATAACTAAATTCTTTATCATTGTTCAATTCAATTAAGTGGTGAACATTGCATGTGCGCATTCTCTTGTTTGAGCAAATCCTCTTGTTTAAGCAAATCTCTTTTGTTTGTATTTGAACCTTTAATCCTTTATTGGTTGAATCTTATGCTTGGGCAAATCCTCTTGTTTTCATGAGGGACATACTTTGCTTGATGACAAGCAAAAATCTAGTTGAGGAGAGTTTGTTAAGTGCAAATTTTGACTTAAATTGAACCATCTTTCTTGGCATTTTTCAACTCATTTCTCATGTTTTAATAGATTTATTTCTTGTTCTTGTATGATTCTACAATTATATTGCAAATACCTTTGGATTCTTTGATGTGTGTGTTATTGTGCAGAATATAGGCATAAAACATCAATGATTAAGACACAAATGATTGGACAAGGAAGCCAAAGAAATGAAGAAGAATCAGCATGTTCGCTATGCGAACATATGCGAGCAGCCAGCGAATGATCGCTGTGCGAAGTTGCAGCGAGGTCCAAGGGAAGGAGAACCCTTGGATGGCAGTATGAAAAGGATTCAAAGTCCATTGTGCGAAGCTGTAGCGAAGAGGTTCGATGTGCGAAGAATGAGTTCGCACTGCGAACTTAGATATTTCCCAAGGGCGGTTTAACGATTCATAGGCACTTCATGTGCCTAAAAAGGGTCTTCGATGTGCGAAGAAGGTGTTCGCTAGGTGAAAAAGACCGATTTTTTTTTACTATATATGTTCCTTTACTTGCTTTTTAGAAAATAACTTTTTATAACTTTTATAACATATTTTTTGAGGATCAGAACATGCATCTCTCTTCATTTTCAAAGCATATTTTAGAGAGAGAAACACAAACCCGGAGGGGGAGAAGGTAAGAGCTTCGATTACTTGTTGGGTTTGGATGTAATCTATTGATACCTTATGTATTTCATCTAATCTATGTATCGTGAACTAGTTTTGATTCAACATTGATGTTGTCTTTGATTTCTTATTTGTGGTCTTGACAAAACCTTTTCAAATCGTAGATCTTAGATATTCATCTATCAATGAAAAAACTTTTGACGTAGTCATGTAAGTTGATATTCACTTGTATCTTTTATTTTATTGTGTTGATTAGTAGCATGAGTAGCATGAGTAGGATCAATACGATATTGTTAGGATACTTGATAATAGAGATGAGAAACTATGTTCACAGACATTTGGAAAATTATTTGAATGCATTTAAAATGGGTTAAGTGTATGTGCATATTCTGATCATGGCGTTTTATATGAATCAATCCCGGATATGATATGAATGATATCTTTGTTGACTTGTTTATCATTGATTTGAACTGCTATAGACATATACTCTTCAGATCTGGATCAAGGATGATTATCTGTTAGGTTCTAGACTCTAGACATAGATATAAGCTTAAAATTTGCTTGAGTATCAGTTCTTAAAGATCTGTGTTGTTGAGTTGCGCGAGACATCACCAATGAGACAATACAATTGTTCTCTCGACTTTGCATTAGACATAACCTCTTTTGTGGGTTATACGTGGTGATATCAGGCGAATGATTGATTTATGTTTAATTGGTTAGAAGAATGCATGTGTTATCAATTGATGAGATCCAATCCCAATAAGGCTCTGTTTATTTTAAAGTCTTTACTTTATATTTTCCGTCTTTATATTTTCTGCCTTTATTTATTATACCCTTGAATCTTTCAACTAAATTTAATCACCAAAGCCTTAGAAACGTAGAGACTGTTGAACGACATTCTTTCCCTCGCACTGATCCCTGTGGAGACGATATAAATCCCAGAGGGAATCATTCCAAAACTAAATTTTTGCTTCTTTCCGCTTTACTGCAGTTCGAAAAAAATGGTGCCGTTGTCGGGGATTGGTATTTAGATATTTAATAGCATGACAATAGTTTTATATTTTTGAGCTTTGTACAGTTGTTTAAATTGTATATATACTTGTTTCTTTCACATTTTCTCAAGGGTAGATTAGGGATAAATGATGAGAACTTCTTCAAGATTTGTTGCTATTTGTATAAAAGTATCAAATGAAGATTCTTCTATGTTTGGATGGTGATGATAGGATTTTGAACATGTGAATGCAAGCAAGGTAAAATGTACCACTTCTTAGAATGTTAGAATGATTCTGGAATTTTATGCTTTGTGCAAATGTGTATTTTTGTTTCATTCTGCTACTTTTTTTATAATGCTTGTTTCACTTAGGTTCAATAGCCACAATTTGTGAGAAACCTCCATTGTTTACTATATGCTTATGATGAGTGATAAACTTTGTTTAATATGTTTTATTCATGCTTAGTCTTTTAATTATTTTGATTTTTTGGATGCATTAAAATGATCAAGGCATTTGTTAACCCCTTTGAGCCTAAAAAGTTTGGATCTCATTTTAGTGATGAACTTGGTTTATGTACATAATTTGAAAGTTTAGTTCATCATTGAATTTTGTGAGATTCTAAAAAAAAAATTTTGAACCTTTGAACATTGTTTTAAATTAATTTCCTTGCCATAAAAAGCAAGGAGCATTCACTTAAGGTTTGGTTTAATCCAAGTTAGGGAAAATGAAAAGGAAAATGGTAGGTTACTAAAAATTTTGAAAAATTTCAAGCAAGCATGAAAAAGTGTGAATATGAATGTGAAAAACAAAAGAAAAAGAAAGTTTGTTTGAAAAAGAAAGTTTGAGAAGGTTTGCAATAGAGGAAAGAAAGTTGTGTATGAAGTTGTGATGTGTAAATAACTTGTATAGTGAATGTCTCTTTTGCTTTGGCAAATTTGATTCAATGACCTATAGAAATGTCCCTTTGTGTGAACCCGACCAAGCAACAACCTTAAAAGCCCTTAGTGATCTTTTTTTCTTCCATAATTTTATTTTCGATTGATTAGATGAATGTATGAATTGGATTGTTATTTGCATTGTTTGTCAGGCGAGTAAAATTGCCCCGCGGTTGCGAACGCGTTAATTTCTTCATTCTTATTCTGAAGGGGGTGTTAGAGTGATTCAAGTATAAGAATTGAGTTTTTATTTGAAACATTGCATGATATTTGTTTAATAACTAAATTCTTTATCATTGTTCAATTCTATTAAGTGGTGAACATTGCATGTGCGCATTCTTTTGTTTGAGCAAATCCTCTTGTTTAAGCAAATCTCTTTTGTTTGAATTTGAATCTTTAATCCTTTATTGGTTGAATCTTATGCTTGGGCAAATCCTCTTGTTTTCATGAGGGGCATACTTTGCTTGATGACAAGCAAAAATCTAGTTGAGGAGAGTTTGTTAAGTGTAAATTTTGACTTAAATTGAACCATCTTTCTTGGCATTTTTCAACTCATTTCTCATGTTTTAATAGATTTATTTCTTGTTCTTTTATGATTCTTCAATTATATTGCAAATACCTTTGGTTGTGTTATTGTGCAGAATATAGGCATAAAACATCAATGATTAAGACACAAATGATTGGACAAGGAAGCCAAAGAAATGAAGAAGAATCAGCATGTTCGCTATGCGAACATATGCGAGCAGCCAGCGAATGATCGCTGTGCGAAGTTGCAGCGAGGTCCAAGCGAAGGAGAACCCTTGGATGGCAGTATGAAAAGGACTCAAAGTTCATTGTGCGAAGCTGTAGCGAAGAGGTTCGATGTGCGAAAAATGAGTTCGCACTGCGAACTTAGATATTTCCCAAGGGCGGTTTAACGATTCATAGGCACTTCATGTGCCTAAAAAGGGTCTTCGATGTGCGAAGAAGGTGTTCGCTAGGTGAAAAAGACCGATTTTTTTTAACTATATATGTTCCTTTACTTGCTTTTTAGAAAATAACTTTTTATAACTTTTATAACATATTTTTTGAGGATCAGAACTTGCATCTCTCTTCATTTTCAAAGCATATTTTAGAGAGAGAAACACAAACCCGGAGGGGGAGAAGGTAAGAGCTTCGATTACTTGTTGGGTTCGGATGTAATCTATTGATACCTTATGTATTTCATCTAATCTATGTATCGTGAACTAGTTTTTATTCAACATTGATGTTGTCTTTGATTTCTTATTTGTGGTCTTGACAAAACCTTTTCAAATCGTAGATCTAAGATATTCATCTATCAATGAAAAAACTTTTGACATAGTAATGTAAGTTGATATTCACTTGTATCTTTTATTTTATTGTGTAGATTAGTAGCATGAGTAGCATGAGTAGGATAAATACGGTATTGTGAGGATACTTGATAATAGAGATGAGAAACTATGTTCACAGACATTTGGAAAATTATTTGAATGCATGTAAAATGGGTTAAGTGTATGTGCGTATTCTGATCGTGGCATTTTAAATGAATCAATCGCGGATATGATATGAATGATATCTTTGTTGACTTGTTTATCATTGATTTGAACTGCTATAGACATATACTCTTTAGATCTGGATCAAGGATGATTATCTGTTAGGTTCTAGACTCTAGACATAGATATAAGCTTAAAATTTGCTTGAGTATCAGTTCTTAATGCTCTGTGTTGTTGAGTTACGCGAGACATCACCAATGAGACAATACAATTGTTCTCTCGACTTTGCATTAGACATAACTTCTTTTGTGGGTTATACGTGGTGATATCAGGCGAATGATTGATTTGTGTTTAATTAGTTAGAAGAATGCATGTGTTATCAATTAATGAGATCCAATCCCAATAAGGCTATGTTTATTTTAAAGTCTTTACTTTATACTTTCCGTCTTTATATTTTCTGCCTTTATTTATTATACCCTTGAATCTTTCAACTAAATTTAATCACCACAGCCTTAGAAATGTAGAGACTATTGAACGACATTCTTTCCCTCGCACCGATCCCTGTGGAGACAATATAAATCCCCGAGGGAATCATTCCAAAACTAAATTTTTGCTTCTTTCCGCTTTACTGCAGTTCGAAAGAAATGGTGCTGTTGTCGGGGATTGGTATTTAGATATTTAATAGCATGACAATAGTTTTATATTTTTGAGCTTTGTACAATTGTTTAAATTGTATATATACTTGTTTCGTTTCACATTTTCTCAAGGGTTGATTAGGGATAAATGATGAGAACTTCTTCAAGATTTGTTGCTATTTGTATAAAAGTATCATATGAAGATTCTTCTAAGTTTGGATGGTGATGATAGGATTTTGAACATGTGAATGCAAGCAAGGTAAAATGTACCACTTCTTAGAATGTTAGAATGATTCATGAATTTTGTGCTTTGTGCAAATGTGTATTTTTGTTTCATTCTGCAACTTTTTTTGTAATGCTTGTTTCACTTAGGTTCAATAGCCACAATTTGTGAGAAACCTCCATTGTTTACTATATGCTTATGATGAGTGATAAACTTTGTTTAATATGTTTTATTCATGCTTAGTATTTTAATTATTTTGATTTTTTGGAAGCATTAAAATGATCAAGGCATTTGTTAACCCCTTTGAGCGTAAAAAGTTTAGATCTCATTTTAGTGATGGACTTGGTTTATGTACATAATTTGAAAGTTTAGTTCATCATTGAATTTTGTGAGATTCTAAAAACAATTTTTGAACCTTTGAACATTGTTTTAAATTAATTTCCTTGCCATAAAAAGCAAGGAGCATTCACTTAAGGTTTGGTTGAATTCAAGTTAGGGAAAATGAAAAGGAAAATGGTAGGTTACTAAAAATTTAGAAAAATTTCAATTAAGCATGAAAAAGTGTGAATATGAATGTGAAAAACAAAAGAAAAAGAAAGTTTGTTTGAAAAAGAAAAATAAAAAATCAAATAATTGTGCAAAAGAAAGTTTGAGAAGGTTTGCAATAGAGGAAAGAAAGTTGTGTATGAAGTTGTGATGTGTAAATAACTTGTATAGTGAATGTCTCTTTTGCTTTGGCAAATTTGATTCAATGACCTATAGAAATGTCCCTTTGTGTGAACCCGACCAAGCAACAACCTTAAAAGCCCTTAGTGATCTTTTTTTCTTCCATAATTTTATTTTTGTTTGATTAGATGAATGTATGAATTGGATTGTTATCTACATTGTTTGTCAGGCGAGTAAAATTTCCCCGAGGTTGCGAACGCGTTAATTTCTTCATTCTTATTCTGAAGAGGGGTGTTAGAGTGATTCAAGTATAAGAATTGAGTTTTTATTTGAAACATTGCATGTTATTTGTTTAATAACTAAATTCTTTATCATTGTTCAATTCAATTAAGTGGTGAACATTGCATGTGCGCATTCTCTTGTTTGAGCAAATCCTCTTGTTTAAGCAAATCTCTTTTGTTTGTATTTGAACCTTTAATCCTTTATTGGTTGAATCTTATGCTTGGGCAAATCCTCTTGTTTTCATGAGGGACATACTTTGCTTGATGACAAGCAAAAATCTAGTTGAGGAGAGTTTGTTAAGTGCAAATTTTGACTTAAATTGAACCATCTTTCTTGGCATTTTTCAACTCATTTCTCATGTTTTAATAGATTTATTTCTTGTTCTTGTATGATTCTACAATTATATTGCAAATACCTTTGGATTCTTTAATGTGTGTCTTATTGTGCAGAATATAGGCATAAAACATCAATGATTAAGACACAAATGATTGGACAAGGAAGCCAAAGAAATGAAGAAGAATCAGCATGTTCGCTATGCGAACATATGCGAGCAGCCAGCGAATGATAGCTGTGCGAAGTTGCCGCGAGGTCCCAGCGAAGGAGAAACCTTGGATGGCTGTATGAAAAGAACTCTAAGTTCATTGTGCGAAGCTGTAGCGAAGAGGTTCGATGTGCGAAGAATGAGTTCGCACTGCGAACTTAGTTATTTCCCAAGGGCGGTTTAACGATTCATAGGCACTTCATGTGCCTAAAAAGGGTCTTCGTTGTGCGAAGAAGGTGTTCGCTAGGTGAATAAATGTGATTTTTTTTTCTATATATGTTCTTTTACTTGCTTTTTAGAAAATAACTTTTATAACATATTTTTTGAGGATCAGAACTTGCATCTCTCTTCATTTTCAAAGCATATTTTAGAGAGAGAAACACAAACCCGAAGGGGGAGAAGGTAAGAGCTTCGATTTCTTGTTGGATTCGGATGTAATATATTGATACCTTATATATTTTATCTAATCTATGTATCGTGAACTAGTTTTGATTCAACATTGATGTTGTCTTTGATTTCTTATTTGTGGTCTTGACAAAACCTTTTCAAATCGTAGATCTAAGATAATCATCTATCAATGAAAAAAATTTTGACATAGTCATGTAAGTTGATATTCACTTGTATCTTTTATTTTATTGTGTTGATTAGTAGCATGAGTAGCATGAGTAGGATAAATACAGTATTGTGAGGATACTTGATAATAGAAATGAGAAACTATGTTCACAGACATTTGGAAAATTATTTGAATGCATGTAAAATGGGTTAAGTGTATGTGCGTATTCTGATCATGGCGTTTTAAATGAATCAATCGCGGATATGATATGAATGATATCTTTGTTGACTTATTTATCATTGATTTGAACTGCTATAGACATATACTTTTCAGATCTGGATCAAGGATGATTATCTGTTAGGTTCTAGACTCTAGACATAGATATAAGCTTAAAATTTGCTTGAGTATCAGTTCTTAATGCTATGTGTTGTTGAGTTGCGCGAGACATCACCAATGAGACAATACAATTGTTCTCTCGACTTTGCATTAGACATAACTTCTTTTGTGGGTTATACGTGGTGATATCAGGCGAATGATTGATTTGTGTTTAATTAGTTAGAAGAATGCATGTGTTATCAATTGATGAGATCCAATCCCAATAAGGCTATGTTTATTTTAAAGTCTTTACTTTATATTTTCCGTCTTTATATTTTCTGCCTTTATTTATTATACCCTTGAATCTTTCAACTAAATTTAATCACCAAAGCCTTAGAAACGTAGAGACTGTTGAACGACATTCTTTCCCTCGCACTGATCCCTGTGGAGACGATATAAATCCCAGAGGGAATCATTCCAAAACTAAATTTTTGCTTCTTTCCGCTTTACTGCAGTTCGAAAAAAATGGTGTCGTTGTCGGGGATTGGTATTTAGATATTTAATAGCATGACAATAGTTTTATATTTTTGAGCTTTGTACAGTTGTTTAAATTGTATATATACTTGTTTCGTTTCACATTTTCACAAGGGTTGATTAAAGATAAATGATGAGAACTTCTTCAAGATTTGTTGCTATTTGTATAAAAGTATCATATGAAGATTCTTCTAAGTTTGGATGGTGATGATAGGATTTTGAACATGTGAATGCAAGCAAGGTAAAATGTACCACTTCTTAGAATGTTAGAATGATTCATGAATTTTGTGCTTTGTGCAAATGTGTATTTTTGTTTCATTCTGCAACTTTTTTTGTAATGCTTGTTTCACTTAGGTTCAAGAGCCACAATTTGTGAGAAACCTCCATTGTTTACTATATGCTTATGATGAGTGATAAACTTTGTTTAATATGTTTTATTCATGCTTAGTATTTTAATTATTTTGATTTTTTGGAAGCATTAAAATGATCAAGGCATTTGTTAACCCCTTTGAGCGTAAAAAGTTTAGATCTCATTTTAGTGATGGACTTGGTTTATGTACATAATTTGAAAGTTTAGTTCATCATTGAATTTTGTGAGATTCTAAAAACAATTTTTGAACCTTTGAACATTGTTTTAAATTAATTTCCTTGCCATAAAAAACAAGGAGCATTCACTTAAGGTTTGGTTGAATTCAAGTTAGGGAAAATGAAAAGGAAAATGGTAGATTACTAAAAATTTTGAAAAATTTCAAGCAAGCATGAAAAAGTGTGAATATGAATGTGAAAAACAAAAGAAAAAGAAAGTTTGTTTGAAAAAGAAAAATAAAAAATCAAATAATTGTGCAAAATAAAGTTTGAGAAGGTTTGCAATAGAGGAAAGAAAGTTGTGTATGAAGTTGTGATGTGTAAATAACTTGTATAGTGAATGTCTCTTTTGCTTTGGCAAATTTGATTCAATGACCTATAGAAATGTCCCTTTGTGTGAACCCGACCAAGCAACAACCTTAAAAGCCCTTAGTGATTTTTTTTCTTCTATAATTTTATTTTTGTTTGATTAGATGAATGTATGAATTGGATTGTTATTTGCATTGTTTGTCAGGCGAGTAAAATTGCCCCGCGGTTGCGAACGCGTTAATTTCTTCATTCTTATTCTGAAGAGGGGTGTTAGAGTGATTCAAGTATAGGAATTGAGTTTTTATTTGAAACATTGCATGCTATTTGTTTAATAACTAAATTCTTTAACATTGTTCAATTATATTAAGTGGTGAACATTGCATGTGCGCATTCTCTTGTTTGAGCAAATCCTCTTGTTTAAGCAAATCTCATTTGTTTGAATTTGAACCTTTAATCCTTTATTGGTTGAATCTTATGCTTGGGAAAATCCTCTTGTTTTCATGAGGGACATACTTTGCTTGATGACAAGCAAAAATCTAGTTGAGGAGAGTTTGTTAAGTGCAAATTTTGACTTAAATTGAACCATCTTTCTTGGCATTTTTCAACTCATTTCTCATGTTTTAATAGATTTATTTCTTGTTCTTGTATGATTCTACAATTATATTGCAAATACCTTTGGATTCTTTGATGTGTGTGTTATTGTGCAGAATATAGGCATAAAACATCAATGATTAAGACACAAATGATTGGACAAGGAAGCCAAAGAAATGAAGAAGAATCAGCATGTTTGCTATGCGAACATATGCGAGCAGCCAGCGAATGATCGCTGTGCGAAGTTGCAGCGAGGTCCCAGCGAAGGAGAAACCTTGGATGGCTGTATGAAAAGGACTCTAAGTTCATTGTGCGAAGCTGTAGCGAAGAGGTTCGATGTATGAAGAATGAGTTCGCACTGCGAACTTAGTTATTTCCCAAGGGCGGTCTAACGATTCATAGGCACTTCATGTGCCTAAAAAGGGTCTTCGTTGTGCGAAGAAGGTGTTCGCTAGGTGAAAATGACCGATTTTTTTTACTATATATGTTCTTTTACTTGCTTTTTAGAAAATAACTTTTTATAACTTTTATAACATATTTTTTGAGGATCAGAACTTGCATCTCTCTTTATTTTCAAAGCATATTTTAGAGAGAGAAACACAAACCCGAATGGGGAGAAGGTAAGAGCTTCGATTTCTTGTTGGATTCAGATGTAATCTATTGATACCTTATATATTTTATCTAATCTATGTATCGTGAACTAGTTTTGATTCAACATTGATGTTGTCTTTGATTTCTTATTTGTGGTCTTGACAAAACCTTTTCAAATCGTAGATCTAAGATATTCATCTATCAATGAAAAAACTTTTGACATAGTCATGCAAGTTGATATTCACTTGTATCTTTTATTTTATTGTGTTGATTAGTAGCATGAGTAGCATGAGTAGGATAAATACGGTATTGTGAGGATACTTGATAATAGAGATGAGAAACTATGTTCACAGACATTTGGAAAATTATTTGAATGCATGTAAAATGGGTTAAGTGTATGTGCGTATTCTGATCATGGCGTTTTAAATGAATCAATCGCGGATATGATATGAATGATATCTTTGTTGACTTGTTTATCATTGATTTGAACTGCTATAGACATATACTCTTCAGATCTGGATCAAGGATGATTATCTGTTAGGTTCTAGACTCTAGACATAGATATAAGCTTAAAATTTGCTTGAGTATCAGTTCTTAATGCTCTGTGTTGTTGAGTTGTGCGAGACATCACCAATGAGACAATACAATTGTTCTCTCGACTTTGCATTAGACATAACCTCTTTTGTGGGTTATACGTGGTGATATCAGGCGAATGATTGATTTGTGTTTAATTAGTTAGAAGAATGCATGTGTTATCAATTGATGAGATCCAATCCCAATAAGGCTATGTTTATTTTAAAGTCTTTACTTTATATTTTCCGTCTTTATATTTTCTGCCTTTATTTATCATACCCTTGAATCTTTCAACTAAATTTAATCACCACAGCCTTAGAAACGTAGAGAATATTGAACGACATTCTTTCCTTCGCACCGATCCCTGTGGAGACGATATAAATCCCCGAGGGAATCATTCCAAAACTAAATTTTTGCTTCTTTTCGCTTTACTGCAGTTCGAAAGAAATGGTGCTGTTGTCGGGGATTGGTATTTAGATATTTAATAGCATGACAATAGTTTTATATTTTTGAGCTTTGTACAATTGTTTAAATTGTATATATACCCGTTTCGTTTCACATTTTCTCAAGGGTTGATTAGGGATAAATGATGAGAACTTCTTCAAGATTTGTTGCTATCTGTATAAAAGTATCATATGAAGATTCTTATAAGTTTGGATGGTGATGATAGGATTTTGAACATGTGAATGCAAGCAAGGTAAAATGTACCACTTCTTAGAATGTTAGAATGATTCATGAATTTTGTGCTTTGTGCAAATGTGTATTTTTGTTTCATTCTGCAACTTTTTTTGTAATGCTTGTTTCACTTAGGTTCAATAGCCACAATTTGTGAGAAACCTCCATTGTTTACTATATGCTTATGATGAGTGATAAACTTTGTTTAATATGTTTTATTCATGCTTAGTATTTTAATTATTTTGATTTTTTGGAAGCATTAAAATGATTATGGCATTTGTTAACCCCTTTGAGCGTAAAAAGTTTAGATCTCATTTTAGTGATGGACTTGGTTTATGTACATAATTTGAAAGTTTAGTTCATTATTGAATTTTGTGAGATTCTAAAAACAATTTTTGAACCTTTGAACATTGTTTTAAATTAATTTCCTTGCCATAAAAAGCAAGGAGCATTCACTTAAGGTTTGGTTGAATTCAAGTTAGGGAAAATGAAAAGGAAAATGGTAGGTTACTAAAAATTTTGAAAAATTTCAAGCAAGCATGAAAAAGTGTGAATATGAATGTGAAAAACAAAAGAAAAAGAAAGTTTGTTTGAAAAAGAAAAATAAAAAATGAAATAATTGTGAAAAAGAAAGTTTGAGAAGGTTTGCAATAGAGGAAAGAAAGTTGTGTATAAAGTTGTGATGTGTAAATAACTTGTATAGTGAATGTCTCTTTTGCTTTGGCAAATTTGATTCAATGACCTATAGAAATGTCCCTTTGTGTGAACCCGACCAAGCAACAACCTTAAAAGCCCTTAGTGATATTTTTTTCTTCCATAATTTTATTTTTGTTTGATTAGATGAATGTATGAATTGGATTGTTATTTGCATTGTTTGTCAGGCGAGTAAAATTGCCCCGCGGTTTCGAACGCGTTAATTTCTTCATTCTTATTCTGAAGAGGGGTGTTAGAGTGATTCAAGTATAAGAATTGAGTTGTTATTTGAAACATTGCATGCTATTTGTTTAATAACTAAATTCTTTATCATTGTTCAATTCTATTAAGTGGTGAACATTGCATGTGCGCATTCTCTTGTTTGAGCAAATCCTCTTGTTTAAGCAAATCTCTTTTGTTTGAATTTGAACCTTTAATCCTTTATTGGTTGAATCTTATGCTTGGGCAAATCCTCTTGTTTTCATGAGGGACATACTTTGCTTGATGACAAGCAAAAATCTAGTTGAGGAGAGTTTATGAAGTGCAAATTTTGACTTAAATTGAACCATCTTTCTTGGCATTTTTCAACTCATTTCTCATGTTTTTATAGATTTATTTCTTGTTCTTGTATGATTCTATAATTATATTGCAAATACATTTGGATTCTTTGATGTGTGTGTTATTGTGCAGAATATAGGGATAAAACATCAATGATTTAGGCACAAATGATTGGACAAGGAAGCCAAAGAAATGAAGAAGAATCAGCATGTTCGCTATGCGAACATATGCGAGCAGCCAGCGAATAATCGCTGTGCGAAGTTGCAGCGAGGTCCCAGCGAAGGAGAAACCTTCGATGGCAGTATGAAAAGGACTCTAAGTTCATTGTGCGAAGCTGTAGCGAAGAGGTTCGATGTGCTAAGAATGAGTTCGCACTGCGAACTTAGATATTTCCCAAGGGCGGTTTAACGATTCATAGGCACTTCATGTGCCTAAAAAGGGTCTTCGTTGTGCGAAGAAGGTGTTCGCTAGGTGAAAAAGACTGGTTTTTTTTACTATATATGTTCTTTTACTTGCTTTTTAGAAAATAACTTTTTATAACTTTTATAACATATTTTTTGAGGATCAGAACTTGCATCTCTCTTCATTTTCAAAGCATATTTTAGAGAGAGAAACACAAACCCGAAGGGGGAGAAGGTAAGAGCTTCGATTTCTTGTTGGATTTGGATGTAATCTATTAATACCTTATATATTTCATCTAATCTATGTATCGTGAACTAGTTTTGATTCAACATTGATGTTGTATTTGATTTCTTATTTGTGGTCTTGACAAAACCTTTTCAAATCGTATATCTAAGATATTCATCTATCAATGAAAAAATTTTTGACATTGTCATGTAAGTTGATATTCACTTGTATCTTTTATTTTATTGTGTTGATTAGTAGCATGAGTAGCATGAGTTGGATCAATACGGTATTGTGAGGATACTTGATAATAGAGATGAGAAACTATGTTCACATACATTTGGAAAATTATTTGAATGCATGTAAAATGGGTTAAGTGTATGTGCGTATTCTGATCATGGCGTTTTATATTAATCAATCATGGATATGATATGAATGATATCTTTGTTGACTTGTTTATCATTGAGTTGAACTGCTATAGACATACACTCTTCAGATCTGGATCAAGGACGATTATCTGTTAGGTTCTAAACTCTAGACATAGATATAAGCTTAAAATTTGCATGAGTATCAGTTCTTAATTCTCTGTGTTGTTGAGTTGCGCGAGACATCACCAATGAGACAATACAATTGTTCTCTCGACTTTGCATTAGACATAACCTCTTTTGTGGGTTATACGTAGTGATATCAGGCGAATGATTGATTTGTGTTTAATTGGTTAGAAGAATGCATGTGTTATCAATTGTTGAGATCCAATCCCAATAAGGCTCTGTTTATTTTAAAGTCTTTACTTTATATTTTCCGTCTTTATATTTTCTGCCTTTATTTATTATACCCTTGAATCTTTCAACTAAATTTAATCACCACATGCTTAGAAACGTAGAGACTGTTGAACGACATTCTTTCCCTCGCCCCGATCCCTGTGGAAACGATATAAATTCCTGAGGGAATGATTCCAAAACTAAATTTTTGCTTCTTTCCGCTTTACTGCAGTTCGAAAAAAATGGTGTCGTTGTCGGGGATTGGTATTTAGATATTTAATAGCATGACAATAGTTTTATATTTTTGAGCTTTGTACAGTTGTTTAAATTGTATATATACTTGTTTCCTTTCACGTTTTCTCAAGGGTTGATTAGGGATAAATGATGAGAACTTCTTCAAGATTTGTTGCTATTTGTATAAAAGTATCAAATGAAGATTCTTCTAAGTTTGGATGGTGATGATAGGATTTTGAACATGTGAATACAAGCAAGGTAAATTGTACCACTTCTTAGAATGTTAGAATGATTCATGAATTTTGTGCTTTGTGCAAATGTGTATTTTTGTTTCATTCTGCAACTATTTTTGTAATGCTTGTTTCACTTAGGTTCAATAGCCACAATTTGTGAGAAACCTCCATTGTTTACTATATGCTTATGATGAGTGATAAACTTTGTTTAATATGTTTTATTCATGCTTAGTATTTTAATTATTTTGATTTTTTGGAAGCATTAAAATGATCAAGGCATTTGTTAACCCCTTTGAGCGTAAAAAGTTTAGATCTCATTTTAGTGATGGACTTGGTTTATGTACATAATTTGAAAGTTTAGTTCATCATTGAATTTTGTGAGATTCTAAAAACAATTTTTGAACCTTTGAACATTGTTTTAAATTAATTTCCTTGCCATAAAAAGCAAGGACCATTCACTTAAGGTTTGGTTGAATTCAAGTTAGGGAAAATGAAAAGGAAAATGGTAGGTTACTAAAAATTTTGAAAAATTTCAAGCAAGCATGAAACAGTGTGAATATGAATGTGAAAAACAAAAGAAAAAGAAAGTTTGTTTGAAAAAGAAAAATAAAAAATGAAATAATTGTGAAAAAGAAAGTTTGAGAAGGTTTGCAATAGGGGAAAGAAAGTTGTGTATAAAGTTGTGATGTGTAAATAACTTGTATAGTAAATGTCTCTTTTGCTTTGGCAAATTTGATTCAATGACCTATAGAAATGTCCCTTTGTGTGAACCCGACCAAGCAATAATCTTAAAAGCCCTTAGTGATCTTTTTTTCTTCCATAATTTTATTTTTATTTGATTAGATGAATTTATGAATTGGATTGTTATTTGCATTGTTTGTCAGGCGAGTAAAATTGCCCCGCGGTTTCGAACGCGTTAATTTCTTCATTCTTATTCTGAAGAGGGGTGTTAGAGTGATTCAAGTATAAGAATTGAGTTGTTATTTGAAACATTGCATGCTATTTGTTTAATAACTAAATTCTTTATCATTGTTCAATTCTATTAAGTGGTGAACATTGCATGTGCGCATTCTCTTGTTTGAGCAAATCCTCTTGTTTAAGCAAATCTCTTTTGTTTGAATTTGAACCTATAATCCTTTATTGGTTGAATCTTATGCTTGGGCAAATCCTCTTGTTTTCATGAGGGACATACTTTGCTTGATGACAAGGAAAAATCTAGTTGAGGAGAGTTTGTTAAGTGCAAACTTTGACTTAAATTGAACCATCTTTCTTGGCATTTTTCAACTCATTTCTCATGTTTTTATAGATTTATTTCTTTTTCTTGTATGATTCTATAATTATATTGCAAATACATTTGGATTCTTTGATGTGTGTGTTATTGTGCAGAATATAGGCATAAAACATCAATGATTTAGACACAAATGATTGGACAAGGAAGCCAAAGAAATGAAGAAGAATCAGCATGTTCGCTATGCGAACATATGCGAGCAGCCAGCGAATAATCGCTGTGCGAAGTTGCAGCGAGGTCCCAGCGAAGGAGAAACCTTCGATGGCAGTATGAAAAGGACTCTAAGTTCATTGTGCGAAGCTGTAGCGAAGAGGTTCGATGTGCGAAGAATGAGTTCGCACTACGAACTTAGATATTTCCCAAGGGCGGTTTAACGATTCATAGGCACTTCATGTGCCTAAAAAGGGTCTTCGTTGTGCGAAGAAGGTGTTCGCTAGGTGAAAAAGACTGATTTTTTTTACTATATATGTTCTTTTACTTGCTTTTTAGAAAATAACTTTTTATAACTTTTATAACATATTTTTTGAGGATCAGAACTTGCATCTCTCTTCATTTTCAAAGCATATTTTAGAGAGAGAAACACAAACCCAAAGGGGGAGAAGGTAAGAGCTTCGATTTCTTGTTGGATTTGGATGTAATCTATTGATACCTTATATATTTCATCTAATCTATGTATCGTGAACTAGTTTTGATTCAACATTGATGTTGTCTTTGATTTCTTATTTGTGGTCTTGACAAAACCTTTTCAAATCGTAGATCTAAGATATTCATCTATCAATGAAAAAACTTTTGACATTGTCATGTAAGTTGATATTCACTTGTATCTTTTATTTTATTGTGTTGATTAGTAGCATGAGTAGCATGAGTTGGATCAATACGGTATTGTGAGGATACTTGATAATAGAGATGAGAAACTATGTTCACATACATTTGGAAAATTATTTGAATGCATGTAAAATGGGTTAAGTGTATGTGCGTATTCTGATCATGGCGTTTTATATTAATCAATCATGGATACGATATGAATGATATCTTTGTTGACTTGTTTATCATTGATTTGAACTGCTATAGACATACACTCTTCAGATCTGGATCAAGGACGATTATCTGTTAGGTTCTAAACTCTAGACATAGATATAAGCTTAAAATTTGCATGAGTATCAGTTCTTAATTCTCTGTGTTGTTGAGTTGCGCGAGACATCACCAATGAGACAATACAATTGTTCTCTCGACTTTGCATTAGACATAACCTCTTTTGTGGGTTATACGTAGTGATATCAGGCGAATGATTGATTTGTGTTTAATTGGTTAGAAGAATGCATGTGTTATCAATTGATGAGATCCAATCCCAATAAGGCTCTATTTATTTTAAAGTCTTTACTTTATATTTTCCGTCTTTATATTTTCTGCCTTTATTTATTATACCCTTGAATCTTTCAACTAAATTTAATCACCATATGCTTAGAAACGTAGAGACTGTTGAACGACATTCTTTCCCTCGCCCCGATCCCTGTGGAAACGATATAAATTCCGGAGGGAATGATTCCAAAACTAAATTTTTGCTTTTTTTCGCTTTACTGCAGTTCGAAAAAAATGGTGCCGTTGTCGGGGATTGGTATTTAGATATTTAATAGCATGACAATAGTTTTATATTTTTGAGCTTTGTACAGTTGTTTAAATTGTATATATACTTGTTTCCTTTCACGTTTTCTCAAGGGTTGATTAGGGATAAATGATGAGAACTTCTTCAAGATTTGTTGCTATTTGTAAAAAAGTATCAAATGAAGATTCTTCTAAGTTTGGATGGTGATGATAGGATTTTGAACATGTGAATGCAAGCAAGGTAAATTGTACCACTTCTTAGAATGTTAGAATGATTCATGAATTTTGTGCTTTGTGCAAATGTGTATTTTTGTTTCATTCTGCAACTATTTTTGTAATGCTTGTTTCACTTAGGTTCAATAGCCACAATTTGTGAGAAACCTCCATTGTTTACTATATGCTTATAATGGGTGATAAACTTTGTCTAATATGTTTTATTCATGCTTAGTCTTTTAATTATTTTGATTTTTTGGAAGCATTAAAATGATCAAGAAATTTGTTAACCCCTTTGAGCCTAAAAAGTTTAGATCTCATTTTAGTGATGAACTTGGTTTATGTACATAATTTCAAAGTTTAGTTCATCATTGAATTTTGTGAGATTCTAAAAAAATATTTTGAACCTTTGAACATTGTTTTAAATTAATTTCCTTCCCATAAAAAGCAAGGAGCATTCACTTAAGGTTTGGTTGAATTCAAGTTAGGGAAAATGAAAAGGAAAATGGTAGGTTACTAAAAATTCTGAAAAATTTCAAGCAAGCATGAAAAAGTGTGAATATGAATGTGAAAAACAAAAGAAAAAGAATGTTTGTTCGAAAAAGAAAAATAAAAAATGAAATAATTGTGAAAAAGAAAGTTTGAGAAGGTTTGCAATAGAGGAAAGAAAGTTGTGTATGAAGTTGTGATGTGGAAATAACTTGTATAGTGAATGTCTCGTTTGCTTTGGCAAATTTGATTCAATGACCTATAGAAATGTCCCTTTCTGTGAACCCGACCAAGCAACAACCTTAAAAGCCCTTAGTGAACTTTTTTCTTCCATAATTTTATTTTCGATTGATTAGATGAATGTATGAATTGGATTGTTATTTGCATTGTTTGTCAAGCGAGTAAAATTGCCCCGCGGTTGCGAATGCGTTAATTTCTTCATTCTTATTCTGAAGAGGAATGTTAGAGTGATTCAAGTATAAGAATTGAGTTGTTATTTGAAACATTGCATGCTATTTGTTTAATAACTAAATTCTTTATCATTGTTCAATTCTATTAAGTGGTGAACATTGCATGTGCGCATTCTCTTGTTTGAGCAAATCCTCTTGTTTAAGAAAATCTCTTTTGTTTGAATTTGAACCATTAATACTTTATTGGTTGAATCTTATGCTTGGGAAAATCCTCTTGTTTTCATGAGGGACATACTTTGCTTGATGACAAGCAAAAATCTAGTTGAGGAGAGTTTGTTAAGTGAAAATTTTGATTTAAATTGAACCATCTTTCTTGGCATTTTTCAACTCATTTCTCATGTTTTAATAGATTTATTTCTTGTTCTTGTATGATTCTTCAATTATATTGCAAATACCTTTGGATTCTTTGATGTGTGTGTTATTGTGCACAATATAGGCATAAAACATCAATGATTAAGACACAAATGATTGGACAAGGAAGCCAAAGAAATGAAGAAGAATCAGCATGTTCGCTATGCAAACATATGCGAGCAGCCAGCAAATAATCGTTGTGAGAAGTTGCAGCGAGGTCCCAGCGAAGGAGAAACCTTGGATGGCAGTATGAAAAGGACTCAAAGTTCATTGTGCGAAGCTGTAGCGAAGAGGTTCGATGTGCGAAGAATGAGTTCGCACTGCGAACTTAGATATTTCCCAAGGGAGGTTTAACGATTCATAGGCACTTCATGTGCCTAAAAAGGGTCTTCGTTGTGCGAAGAAGGTGTTCGCCAGGTGAAAAAGACCGATTTTTTTTACTATATATGTTCTTTTACTTGCTTTTTAGAAAATAACTTTTTATAACTTTTATAACATTTTTTGAGGATCAGAACTTGCATCTCTCTTCATTTTCAAAGCATATTTTAGAGAGAGAAACACAAACCCGAAGGGGGAGAAGGTAAGAGCTTCGATTTCTTGTTGGGTTTGGATGTAATCTATTGATACCTTATATATTTCATCTAATATATGTATCGTGAACTAGTTTTGATTCAACATTGATGTTGTCTTTGATTTCTTATTTGTGGTCTTGACAAAACCTTTTCAAATCGTAGATCTAAGATATTCATCTATCAATGAAAAAACTTTTGACATAGTCATGTAAGTTGATATTCACTTGTATCTTTTATTTTATTGTGTTGATTAGTAGCACGAGTAGCATGAGAAGGATCAATACGGTATTGTGAGGATACTTGATAATAGAGATGAGAAACTATATTCACAGACATTTGGCAAATTATTTGAATGCATGTAAAATGGGTTAAGTGTATGTGCGTATTCTGATCATGGCGTTTTATATGAATCAATCACGGATATGATATGAATGATATCTTTGTTGACTTGTTTATCATTGATTTGAACTGCTATAGACATATACTCTTCAGATCTGGATCAAGGACGATTATCTGTTAGGTTCTAAACTCTAGACATAGATATAAGCTTAAAATTTGCATGTGTATCAGTTCTTAATTCTCTGTGTTATTGAGTTGCGTGAGACATCACCAATGGGACAATACAATTGTTCTCTCGACTTTGCATTAAACATAACCTTTTTTGTGGGTGATACGTGGTGATATCAGGCGAATGATTGATTTGTGTTAAATTGGTTAGAAGAATGCATGTTTTATCAATTGATGAGATCCAATCCCCATAAGGCTCTGTTTATTTTAAAGTCTTTACTTTATATTTTCCGTCTTTATATTTTCTGCCTTTATTTATTATACCATTGAATCTTTCAACTAAATTTAATCACCAAAGGCTTAGAAACGTAGAGACTGTTGAACGACATTCTTTCCCTTGCACTGATCCCTGTGGAGACGATATAAATCCCGGAGGGAATGATTCCAAAACTAAATTTTTGTTTCTTTCCGCTTTACTGCAGTTCGAAAAAAATGGTGTCGTTGTCGGGGATTGGTATTTAGATATTTAATAGCATGACAATAGTTTTATACTTTTGAGCTTTGTACAGTTGTTTAAATTGTATATATACTTGTTTCCTTTCACGTTTTCTCAAGGGTTGATTAGGGATAAATGATGAGAATTTCTTCAAGATTTTTTGCTATTTGTATAAAAGTATCAAATGAAGATTCTTCTAAGTTTGGATGGTGATGATAGGATTTTGAACATGTGAATGCAAGCAAGGTAAATTGTACAACTTCTTAGAATGTTAGAATGATTCATGAATTTTGTGCTTTGTGCAAATGTGTATTTTTGTTTCATTCTGCAACTTTTTTTGTAATGCTTGTTTCACTTAGGTTCAATAACCACAGTTTGTGAGAAACCTCCATTGTTTACAATATGCTTATGATGAGTGATAAACTTTGTTTAATATGTTTTATTCATGCTTAGTCTTTTAATTATTTTGATTTTTTGGAAGCATTAAAATGATCAAGGCATTTGTTAACCCCTTTGAGCCTAAAAAGTTTAGATCTCATTTTAGTGATGAACTTGGTTTATGTACATAATTTGAAAGTTTAGTTCATCATTGAATTTTGTGAGATTCTAAAATAAAATTTTGAACCTTTGAACATTGTTTTATATTAATTTTCTTGCCATTAAAAGCAAGGAGCATTCACTTAAGGTTTGATAGAATTCAAGTTAGGGAAAATGAAAAGGAAAATGGTAGGTGACTAAAAATTCTGAAAAATTTCAAGCAAGCATGAAAAAGTGTGAATATGAATCTGAAAAACAAAAGAAAAAGAATGTTTGTTTGAAAAAGAAAAAGAAAAAATGAAATAATTGTGAAAAAGAAAGTTTGAGAAGGTTTGCAATAGAGGAAAGAAAGTTGTGTATGAAGTTGTGATGTGGAAATAACTTATATAGTGAATGTCTCGTTTGCTTTGGAAAATTTGATTAAATGACCTATAGAAATGTCCCTTTGTGTGAACTCGACCAAGCAACAACCTTAAAAGCCCTTAGTGATCATTTTGCTTCCATAATTTTATTTTCGATTTATTAGATGAATGTATGAATTGGATTGTTATTTGCTTTGTTTGTCAGGCGAGTAAAATTGCCCCGCGGTTGCGAACGCGTTTATTTCTTCATTCTTATTTTGAAGAGGAGTGTTAGAGTGATTCAAGTGTAAGAATTGAGTCGTTATTTGAAGGTGTTCGCTAGGTGAAAAAGACCGATTTTTTTTTACTATGTATGTTCTTTTACTTGCTTTTTAGAAAATAACTTTTTATAACTTTTATAACATATTTTTTGAGGATCAGAACTTGCATATCTCTTCATTTTCAAAGCATATTTTAGAGAGCGAAACACAAACCCGAAGGGGGAGAAGGTAAGAGCTTCGATTTCTTGTTGGATTTGGATGTAATCTATTGATACCTTATATATTTCATCTAATGTATGTATCGTGAACTAGTTTTGATTCAACATTGATGTTGTCTTTGATTTCTTATTTGTGGTCTTGACAAAACCTTTTCAAATCGTAGATCTAAAATATTCATCTATCAATGAAAAAACTTTTGACATAGTCATGTAAGTTGATATTCACTTGTATCTTTTATTTTATTGTGTTGATTAGTAGCATGAGTAGCATGAGTGGGATCAATACGGTATTGTGAGGATACTTGATAATAGAGATGAGAAACTATATTCACAGACATTTTGAAAATTATTTGAATGCATGTAAAATGGGTTATGTGTATGTGCGTATTCTGATCATGGCGTTTTATATGAATCAATCACGGATATGATATGAATGATATCTATGTTGACTTGTTTATCATTGATTTGAACTGCTATAGACATATACTCTTCAGATCTGGATCAAGGACGATTATCTGTTAGGTTCTAAACTCTAGACATAGATATAAGCTTAAAATTTGCATGAGTATCAGTTCTTAATTCTCTGTGTTGTTGAGTTGCGTGAGACATCACCAATGAGACGATACAATTGTTCTCTCGACTTTGCATTAGACATAACCTCTTTTGTGGGTGATACGTGGTGATATCAGGCGAATGATTGATTTATGTTAAATATGTTAGAAGAATGCACGTGTTATCATTTGATGAGATCCAATCCCAATAAGGCTCTGTTTATTTTAAAGTCTTTACTTTATATTTTCCGTCATTATATTTTCTGCCTTTATTTATTATACCCTTGAATCTTTCAACTAAATTTAATCACCACATGCTTAGAAACGTAGAGACTGTTGAACGACATTATTTCCCTCGCACCGATCCCTGTGGAGACGATATAAATCCAGGGGAGAATGATTCCAAAACAAAATTTTTGCTTCTTTCCGCTTTACTGCAGTTCGAAAAACATGGTGTCGTTGTCGGGGATTGGTATTTAGATATTTAATAGCATGACAATAGTTTTATATTTTTGAGCTTTGCACAGTTGTTTAAATTGTATATATACTTGTTTCCTTTCATGTTTTCTCAAGGGTTGATTATGGATAAATGATGAGAATTTCTTCAAGATTTGTTGCTATTTGTATAAAAGTATCAAATGAAGATTCTTCTAAGTTTGGATGGTGATGATAGGATTTTGAACATGTGAACGCAAGCAAGGCAAATTGTAACACTTCTTAGAATGTTAGAATGATTCATGAATTTTGTGCTTTGTGCAAATGTGTATTTTTGTTTCATTCTGCAACTTCTTTTGTAATGCTTGTTTCACTTAGGTTCAATAGCCACAATTTGTGAGAAACCTCCATTGTTTACTATATGCTTATGATGAGTGATAAACTTTGTTTAATATGTTTTATTCATGCTTAGTCTTTTAGTTATTTTGATTTTTTGGAAGCATTAAAATGATCAACGCATTTTTAACCACTTTGAGACTAAAAAGTTTAGATCTCATTTTAGTGATGAACTTGGTTTGTGTACATAATTTGAAAGTTTAGTTCATCATTGAACTTTGTGAGATTCTAAAAAAAAATTTGAACCTTTGAACATTGTTTTAAATTAATTTCCTTGCCATAAAAAGCAAGGAGCATTCACTTAAGGTTTGGTTGAATTCAAGTTAGGGAAAATGAAAAGGAAAATGGTAGGTTACTAAAAATTCAGAAAAATTTCAAGCAAGCATGAAAAAGTGTGAATATGAATGTGAAAAACAAAAGAAAAAGAATGTTTGTTTGAAAAGAAAAATAAAAAATGAAATAATTGTGAAAAATAAAGTTTGAGAAGGTTTGCAATAGAGGAAAGAAAGTTGTGTATGAAGTTGTGATGTGGAAATAACTTGTATAGTGAATGTCTCGTTTGCTTTGGCAAATTTGATTCAATGACCTATAGAAATGTCCCTTTCTGTGAACCCGACCAAGCAACAACCTTAAAAGCCCTTAGTGAACTTTTTTCTTCCATAATTTTATTTTCGATTGATTAGATGAATGTATGAATTGGATTGTTATTTGCATTGTTTGTCAAGCGAGTAAAATTGCCCCGCGGTTGCGAATGCGTTAATTTCTTCATTCTTATTCTGAAGAGGAATGTTAGAGTGATTCAAGTATAAGAATTGAGTTGTTATTTGAAACATTGCATGCTATTTGTTTAATAACTAAATTCTTTATCATTGTTCAATTCTATTAAGTGGTGAACATTGCATGTGCGCATTCTCTTGTTTGAGCAAATCCTCTTGTTTAAGAAAATCTCTTTTGTTTGAATTTGAACCATTAATACTTTATTGGTTGAATCTTATGCTTGGGAAAATCCTCTTGTTTTCATGAGGGACATACTTTGCTTGATGACAAGCAAAAATCTAGTTGAGGAGAGTTTGTTAAGTGAAAATTTTGACTTAAATTGAACCATCTTTCTTGGCATTTTTCAACTCATTTCTCATGTTTTAATAGATTTATTTCTTGTTCTTGTATGATTCTTCAATTATATTGCAAATACCTTTGGATTCTTTGATGTGTGTGTTATTGTGCAGAATATAGGCATAAAACATCAATGATTAAGACACAAATGATTGGACAAGGAAGCCAAAGAAATGAAGAAGAATCAGCATGTTCGCTATGCAAACATATGCGAGCAGCCAGCGAATAATCGTTGTGAGAAGTTGCAGCGAGGTCCCAGCGAAGGAGAAACCTTGGATGGCAGTATGAAAAGGACTCAAAGTTCATTGTGCGAAGCTGTAGCGAAGAGGTTCGATGTGCGAAGAATGAGTTCGCACTGCGAACTTAGATATTTCCCAAGGGAGGTTTAACGATTCATAGGCACTTCATGTGCCTAAAAAGGGTCTTCGTTGTGCGAAGAAGGTGTTCGCCAGGTGAAAAAGACCGATTTTTTTTACTATATATGTTCTTTTACTTGCTTTTTAGAAAATAACTTTTTATAACTTTTATAACATTTTTTGAGGATCAGAACTTGCATCTCTCTTCATTTTCAAAGCATATTTTAGAGAGAGAAACACAAACTCGAAGGGGGAGAAGGTAAGAGCTTCGATTTCTTGTTGGGTTTGGATGTAATCTATTGATACCTTATATATTTCATCTAATATATGTATCGTGAACTAGTTTTGATTCAACATTGATGTTGTCTTTGATTTCTTATTTGTGGTCTTGACAAAACCTTTTCAAATCGTAGATCTAAGATATTCATCTATCAATGAAAAAACTTTTGACATAGTCATGTAAGTTGATATTCACTTGTATCTTTTATTTTATTGTGTTGATTAGTAGCACGAGTAGCATGAGAAGGATCAATATGGTATTGTGAGGATACTTGATAATAGAGATGAGAAACTATATTCACAGACATTTGGCAAATTATTTGAATGCATGTAAAATGGGTTAAGTGTATGTGCGTATTCTGATCATGGCGTTTTATATGAATCAATCACGGATATGATATGAATGATATCTTTGTTGACTTGTTTATCATTGATTTGAACTGCTATAGACATATACTCTTCAGATCTGGATCAAGGACGATTATCTGTTAGGTTCTAAACTCTAGACATAGATATAAGCTTAAAATTTGCATGTGTATCAGTTCTTAATTCTCTGTGTTATTGAGTTGCGTGAGACATCACCAATGGGACAATACAATTGTTCTCTCGACTTTGCATTAAACATAACCTTTTTTGTGGGTGATACGTGGTGATATCAGGCGAATGATTGATTTGTGTTAAATTGGTTAGAAGAATGCATGTTTTATCAATTGATGAGATCCAATCCCCATAAGGCTCTGTTTATTTTAAAGTCTTTACTTTATATTTTCCGTCTTTATATTTTCTGCCTTTATTTATTATACCATTAAATCTTTCAACTAAATTTAATCACCAAAGGCTTAGAAACGTAGAGACTGTTGAACGACATTCTTTCCCTTGCACTGATCCCTGTGGAGACGATATAAATCCCGGAGGGAATGATTCCAAAACTAAATTTTTGTTTCTTTCCGCTTTACTGCAGTTCGAAAAAAATGGTGTCGTTGTCGGGGATTGGTATTTAGATATTTAATAGCATGACAATAGTTTTATACTTTTGAGCTTTGTACAGTTGTTTAAATTGTATATATACTTGTTTCCTTTCACGTTTTCTCAAGGGTTGATTAGGGATAAATGATGAGAATTTCTTCAAGATTTGTTGCTATTTGTATAAAAGTATCAAATGAAGATTCTTCTAAGTTTGGATGGTGATGATAGGATTTTGAACATGTGAATGCAAGCAAGGTAAATTGTACCACTTCTTAGAATGTTAGAATGATTCATGAATTTTGTGCTTTGTGCAAATGTGTATTTTTGTTTCATTCTGCAACTTTTTTGTAATGCTTGTTTCACTTAGGTTCAATAGCCACAGTTTGTGAGAAACCTCCATTGTTTACAATATGCTTATGATGAGTGATAAACTTTGTTTAATATGTTTTATTCATGCTTAGTCTTTTAATTATTTTGATTTTTTGGAAGCATTAAAATGATCAAGGCATTTGTTAACCCCTTTGAGCCTAAAAAGTTTAGATCTCATTTTAGTGATGAACTTGGTTTATGTACATAATTTGAAAGTTTAGTTCATCATTGAATTTTGTGAGATTCTAAAATAAAATTTTGAACCTTTGAACATTGTTTTATATTAATTTTCTTGCCATTAAAAGCAAGGAGCATTCACTTAAGGTTTGATAGAATTCAAGTTAGGGAAAATGAAAAGGAAAATGGTAGGTGACTAAAAATTCTGAAAAATTTCAACCAAGCATGAAAAAGTGTGAATATGAATGTGAAAAACAAAAGAAAAAGAATGTTTGTTTGAAAAAGAAAAAGAAAAAATGAAATAATTGTGAAAAAGAAAGTTTGAGAAGGTTTGCAATAGAGGAAAGAAAGTTGTGTATGAAGTTGTGATGTGGAAATAACTTATATAGTGAATGTCTCGTTTGCTTTGGAAAATTTGATTAAATGACCTATAGAAATGTCCCTTTGTGTGAACTCGACCAAGCAACAACCTTAAAAGCCCTTAGTGACCATTTTGCTTCCATAATTTTATTTTCGATTGATTAGATGAATGTATGAATTGGATTGTTATTTGCTTTGTTTGTCAGGCGAGTAAAATTGCCCCGCGGTTGCGAACGCGTTTATTTCTTCATTCTTATTTTGAAGAGGAGTGTTAGAGTGATTCAAGTGTAAGAATTGAGTCGTTATTTGAAGGTGTTCGCTAGGTGAAAAAGACCGATTTTTTTTTACTATGTATGTTCTTTTACTTGCTTTTTAGAAAATAACTTTTTATAACTTTTATAACATATTTTTTGAGGATCAGAACTTGCATATCTCTTCATTTTCAAAGCATATTTTAGAGAGCGAAACACAAACCCGAAGGGGGAGAAGGTAAGAGCTTCGATTTCTTGTTGGATTTGGATGTAATCTATTGATACCTTATATATTTCATCTAATCTATGTATCGTGAACTAGTTTTGATTCAACATTGATGTTGTCTTTGATTTCTTATTTGTGGTCTTGACAAAACCTTTTCAAATCGTAGATCTAAAATATTCATCTATCAATGAAAAAACTTTTGACATAGTCATGTAAGTTGATATTCACTTGTATCTTTTATTTTATTGTGTTGATTAGTAGCATGAGTAGCATGAGTGGGATCAATACGGTATTGTGAAGATACTTGATAATAGAGATGAGAAACTATATTCACAGACATTTTGAAAATTATTTGAATGCATGTAAAATGGGTTATGTGTATGTGCGTATTCTGATCATGGCGTTTTATATGAATCAATCACGGATATGATATGAATGATATCTTCGTTGACTTGTTTATCATTGATTTGAACTGCTATAGACATATACTCTTCAGATCTGGATCAAGGACGATTATCTGTTAGGTTCTAAACTCTAGACATAGATATAAGCTTAAAATTTGCATGAGTATCAGTTCTTAATTCTCTGTGTTGTTGAGTTGCGTGAGACATCACCAATGAGACGATACAATTGTTCTCTCGACTTTGCATTAGACATAACCTCTTTTGTGGGTGATACGTGGTGACATCAGGCGAATGATTGATTTATGTTAAATATGTTAGAAGAATGCACGTGTTATCATTTGATGAGATCTAATCCCAATAAGGCAATGTTTATTTTAAAGTCTTTACTTTATATTTTCCGTCATTATATTTTCTGCCTTTATTTATTATACCCTTGAATCTTTCAACTAAATTTAATCACCACATGCTTAGAAACGTAGAGACTGTTGAACGACATTCTTTCCCTCGCACCGATCCCTGTGAAGACGATATAAATCCAGGGGGGAATGATTCCAAAACTAAATTTTTGCTTCTTTCCGCTTTACTTGCAGTTCGAAAAACATGGTGTCGTTGTCGGGGATTGGTATTTAGATATTTAATAGCATGACAATAGTTTTATATTTTTGAGCTTTGCACAGTTGTTTAAATTGTATATATACTTGTTTCCTTTCATGTTTTCTCAAGGGTTGATTATGGATAAATGATGAGAATTTCTTCAAGATTTGTTGCTATTTGTATAAAAGTATCAAATGAAGATTCTTCTAAGTTGGATGGTGATGATAGGATTTTGAACATGTGAACGCAAGCAAGGCAAATTGTAACACTTCTTAGAATGTTAGAATGATTCATGAATTTTGTGCTTTGTGCAAATGTGTATTTTTGTTTCATTCTGCAACTTCTTTTGTAATGCTTGTTTCACTTAGGTTCAATAGCCACAATTTGTGAGAAACCTCCATTGTTTACTATATGCTTATGATGAGTGATAAACTTTGTTTAATATGTTTTATTCATGCTTAGTCTTTTAGTTATTTTGATTTTTTGGAAGCATTAAAATGATCAACGCATTTTTAACCACTTTGAGACTAAAAAGTTTAGATCTCATTTTAGTGATGAACTTGGTTTGTGTACATAATTTGAAAGTTTAGTTCATCATTGAACTTTGTGAGATTCTAAAAAAAAATTTGAACCTTTGAACATTGTTTTAAATTAATTTCCTTGCCATAAAAAGCAAGGAGCATTCACTTAAGGTTTGGTTGAATTCAAGTTAGGGAAAATGAAAAGGAAAATGGTAGGTTACTAAAAATTCTGAAAAATTTTAAGCAAGCATGAAAAAGTGTGAATATGAATGTGAAAAACAAAAGAAAAAGAATGTTTGTTTGAAAAGAAAAATAAAAAATGAAATAATTGTGAAAAAGAAAGTTTGAGAAGGTTTGCAATAGAGGAACGAAAGTTGTGTATGAAGTTGTGATGTGGAAATAACTTGTATAGTGAATGTCTCGTTTGCTTTGGCAAATTTGATTCAATGACCTATAGAAATGTCCCTTTGTGTGAACCCGACCAAGCAACAACCTTAAAAGCCCTTAGTGATCTTTTTGCTTCCATAATTTTATTTTCGATTGATTAGATGAATGTATGAATTGGATTGTTATTTGCATTGTTTGTCAGGCGAGTAAAATTTCCCCGCGGTTGCGAACGCATTAATTTCTTCATTCTTATTTTGAAGAGGAGTGTTTGAGTGATTCAAGTATAAGAATTGAGTTGTTATTTGAAACGTTACATGCTATTTGTTTAATAACTAAATTCTTTATCATTGTTCAATTCTATTAAGTGGTGAACATTGCATGTGCGCATTCTCTTGTTTGAGCAAATCCTCTTGTTTAAGCAAATCTCTTTTGTTTGAATTTGAACCATTAATACTTTATTGGTTGAATCTTATGCTTGGGCAAATCCTCTTGTTTTCATGGGGGACATACTTTGCTTGATGACAAGCAAAAATCTAGTTGAGGAGAGTTTGTTAAGTGAAAATTTTGACTTAAATTGAACCATCTTTCTTGGCATTTTTCAACTCATTTCTCATGTTTTAATAGATTTATTTCTTGTTCTTGTATGATTCTTCAATTATATTGCAAATACCTTTGGATTCTTTGATGTGTGTGTTATTGTGCAGAATATGGGCATAAAACATCAATGATTAAGACACAAATGATTGGACAAGGAAGCCAAAGAAATGAAGAAGAATCAGCATGTTCGCTATGCGAACATATGCGAGCAGCTAGCGAATGATCGCTGTGCGAAGTTGCAGCGAGGTCCCAGCGAAGGACAAACCTTGGATGGCAGTATGAAAATGACTCTAAGTTCATTGTGAGAAGCTGTAGCGAAGAGGTTCGATGTGCGAAGAATGAGTTCGCACTGCAAACTTAGATATTTCCCAAGGGCGGTTTAACGATTCATAGGCACTTCATGTGCCTAAAAAGGGTATTCGTTGTGCGAAGAAGGTGTTCGCTAGGTGAAAAAGACCGATTTTTTTTACTATATATGTTCTTTTACTTGATTTTTAGAAAATAACTTTTTATAACTTTTAAAACATATTTTTTGAGGATCAGAACTTGCATCTCTCTTCATTTTCAAAGCATATTTTAGAGAGAGAAACACAAACCCGAAGGGGGAGAAGGTAAGAGCTTCGATTTCTTGTTTGGTTTGGATGTAATCTATTGATACCTTATATATTTCATCTAATCTATGTATCGTGAACTAGTTTTGGTTCAACATTGATGTTGTCTTTGATTTCTTATTTGTGGTCTTGACAAAACCTTTTCAAATCGTAGATCTAAGATATTCATCTATCAATGAAAAAACTTTTGACATAGTTATGTAAGTGGATATTAACTTGTATCTTTTATTTTATTGTGTTGATTAGTAGCATGAGTAGCATGAGTAGGATCAATACGGTATTGTGAGGATACTTGATAATAGAGATGAGAAACTATGTTCACAGACATTTGGCAAATTATTTGAATGCATGTAAAATGGGTTAAGTGTATGTGCGTATTCTGATCATGGCGTTTTATATGAATCAATCACGGATATGATATGAATGATATCTTTGTTGACTTGTTTATCATTGATTTGAACTGCTATAGACATATACTCTTCAGATCTGGATCATGGACGATTATCTGTTAGGTTCTAAACTCTAGACATAGATATAAGCTTAAAATTTGCATGAGTATCAGTTCTTAATTCTTTATGTTGTTGAGTTGCGTGAGACATCACCAATGAGACAATACAATTGTTCTCTCGACTTTGCATTAGACATAACCTCTTTTGTGGGTGATACGAGGTGATATCAGGCGAATGATTGATTTGTGTTAAATTGGTTAGAAGAATGCATGTGTATCTGCCTTTATTTATTATACCCTTGAATCTTTCAACTAAATTTAATCACCACATGCTTAGAAACGTAGAGACTGTTGAACGACATTCTTTCCCTTGCACCGATCCCTGTGGAGACGATATAAATCCCGGAGGGAATGATTCCAAAACTAAATTTTTGCTTCTTTCCGCTTTACTGCAGTTCGAAAAAAATGATGTCGTTGTCGGGGATTGGTATTTAGATATTTAATAGCACGACAATAGTTTTATATTTTTGAGCTTTGTATAGTTGTTTAAATTGTATATATACTTGTTTCCTTTCACGTTTTCTCAAGGGTTGATTAGGGATAAATGAAGAGAATTTCTTCAAGATTTGTTGCTATTTGTATAAAAGTATCAAATGAAGATTCTTCTAAGTTTGGATGGTGATGATAGGATTTTGAACATGTGAATGCAAGCAAGGTAAAATGTACCACTTCTTAGAATGTTAGAATGATTCATGAATTTTGTGCTTTGTGCAAATGTGTATTTTTGTTTCATTCTGCAACTTTTTTTGTAATGCTTGTTTCACTTAGGTTCAATAGCCACAATTTGTGAGAAACCTCCATTATTTACAATATGCTTATGATGAGTGATAAACTTTGTTTAATATGTTTTATTCATGCTTAGTCTTTTAATTATTTTGATTTTTTGTAAGCATTAAAATGATCAAGGAATTTTTTAACCCCTTTGAGCCTAAAAAGTTTAGATCTCATTTTAGTGATGAACTTGGTTTATGTACATAATTTGAAAGTTTAGTTCATCATTGAATTTTGTGAGATTCTCAAAAAAAAATTTGAACCTTTGAACATTGTTTTAAATTAATTTCCTTGCAATAAAAATCAAGGAGCATTCACTTAAGGTTTGGTTAAATTCAAGTTAGGGAAAATGAAAAGGAAAATGGTAGGTTACTAAAAATTCTGAAAAATTTCAAGCAAGCATGAAAAAGTGTGAATATGAATGTGAAAAACAAAAGAAAAAGAATGTTTGTTTGAAAAAGAAAAATAAAAAATGAAATAATTGTGAAAAAGAATGTTTGAGAAGGTTTGCAATAGAGGAACGAAAGTTGTGTATGAAGTTGTGATGTGGAAATAACTTGTATAGTGAATGTCTCGTTTGCTTTGGCAAATTTGATTCAATGACCTATAGAAATGTCCCTTTGTGTGAACCCGACCAAGCAACAACCTTAAAAGCCCTTAGTGATCTTTTTGCTTCCATAATTTTATTTTCGATTGATTAGATGAATGTATGAATTGGATTGTTATTTGCATTGTTTGTCAGGCGAGTAAAATTTCCCCGCGGTTGCGACCGCATTAATTTCTTCATTCTTATTTTGAAGAGGAGTGTTTGAGTGATTCAAGTATAAGAATTGAGTTGTTATTTGAAACGTTGCATGCTATTTGTTTAATAACTAAATTCTTTATCATTGTTCAATTCTATTAAGTGGTGAACATTGCATGTGCGCATTCTCTTGTTTGAGCAAATCCTCTTGTTTAAGCAAATCTCTTTTGTTTGAATTTGAACCATTAATACTTTATTGGTTGAATCTTATGCTTGGGCAAATCCTCTTGTTTTCATGGGGGACATACTTTGCTTGATGACAAGCAAAAATCTAGTTGAGGAGAGTTTGTTAAGTGAAAATTTTGACTTAAATTGAACCATCTTTCTTGGCATTTTTCAACTCATTTCTCATGTTTTAATAGATTTATTTCTTGTTCTTGTATGATTCTTCAATTATATTGCAAATACCTTTGGATTCTTTGATATGTGTGTTATTGTGCAGAATATGGGCATAAAACATCAATGATTAAGACACAAATGATTGGACAAGGAAGCCAAAGAAATGAAGAAGAATCAGCATGTTCGCTATGCGAACATATGCGAGCAGCTAGCGAATGATCGCTGTGCGAAGTTGCAGCGAGGTCCCAGCGAAGGACAAACCTTGGATGGCAGTATGAAAATGACTCTAAGTTCATTGTGCGAAGCTGTAGCGAAGAGGTTCGATGTGCGAAGAATGAGTTCGCACTGCAAACTTAGATATTTCCCAAGGGCGGTTTAACGATTCATAGGCACTTCATGTGCCTAAAAAGGGTATTCGTTGTGCGAAGAAGGTGTTTGCTAGGTGAAAAAGACCGATTTTTTTTACTATATATGTTCTTTTACTTGATTTTTAGAAAATAACTTTTTATAAATTTTAAAACATATTTTTTGAGGATCAGAACTTGCATCTCTCTTCATTTTCAAAGCATATTTTAGAGAGAGAAACACAAACCCGAAGGGGGAGAAGGTAAGAGCTTCGATTTCTTGTTTGGTTTGGATGTAATCTATTGATACCTTATATATTTCATCTAATCTATGTATCGTGAACTAGTTTTGGTTCAACATTGATGTTGTCTTTGATTTCTTATTTGTGGTTTTGACAAAACCTTTTCAAATCGTAGATCTAAGATATTCATCTATCAATGAAAAAACTTTTGACATAGTTATGTAAGTGGATATTAACTTGTATCTTTTATTTTATTGTGTTGATTAGTAGCATGAGTAGCATGAGTAGGATCAATACGGTATTGTGAGGATACTTGATAATAGAGATGAGAAACTATGTTCACAGACATTTGGCAAATTATTTGAATGCATGTAAAATGGGTTAAGTGTATGTGCGTATTCTGATCATGGCGTTTTATATGAATCAATCACGGATATGATATGAATGATATCTTTGTTGACTTGTTTATCATTGATTTGAACTGCTATAGACATATACTCTTCAGATCTGGATCAAGGACGATTATCTGTTAGGTTCTAAACTCTAGACATAGATATAAGCTTAAAATTTGCATGAGTATCAGTTCTTAATTCTCTATGTTGTTGAGTTGCGTGAGACATCACCAATGAGACAATACAATTGTTCTCTCGACTTTGCATTAGACATAACCTCTTTTGTGGGTGATACGAGGTGATATCAGGCGAATGATTGATTTGTGTTAAATTGGTTAGAAGAATGCATGTGTATCTGCCTTTATTTATTATACCCTTGAATCTTTCAACTAAATTTAATCACCACATGCTTAGAAACGTAGAGACTGTTGAACGACATTCTTTCCCTTGCACCGATCCCTGTGGAGACGATATAAATCCCGGAGGGAATGATTCCAAAACTAAATTTTTGCTTCTTTCCGCTTTACTGCAGTTCGAAAAAAATGATGTCGTTGTCGGGGATTGGTATTTAGATATTTAATAGCACGACAATAGTTTTATATTTTTGAGCTTTGTATAGTTGTTTAAATTGTATATATACTTGTTTCCTTTCACGTTTTCTCAAGGGTTGATTAGGGATAAATGAAGAGAATTTCTTCAAGATTTTTTGCTATTTGTATAAAAGTATCAAATGAAGATTCTTCTAAGTTTGGATGGTGATGATAGGATTTTGAACATGTGAATGCAAGCAAGGTAAAATGTACCACTTCTTAGAATGTTAGAATGATTCATGAATTTTGTGCTTTGTGCAAATGTGTATTTTTGTTTCATTCTGCAACTTTTTTTGTAATGCTTGTTTCACTTAGGTTCAATAGCCACAATTTGTGAGAAACCTCCATTATTTACAATATGCTTATGATGAGTGATAAACTTTGTTTAATATGTTTTATTCATGCTTAGTCTTTTAATTATTTTGATTTTTTGTAAGCATTAAAATGATCAAGGAATTTTTTAACCCCTTTGAGCCTAAAAAGTTTAGATCTCATTTTAGTGATGAACTTGGTTTATGTACATAATTTGAAAGTTTAGTTCATCATTGAATTTTGTGAGATTCTCAAAAAAAATTTTGAACCTTTGAACATTGTTTTAAATTAATTTCCTTGCAATAAAAATCAAGGAGCATTCACTTAAGGTTTGGTTGAATTCAAGTTAGGGAAAATGAAAAGGAAAATGGTAGGTTACTAAAAATTCTGAAAAATTTCAAGCAAGCATGAAAAAGTGTGAATATGAATGTGAAAAACAAAAGAAAAAGAATGTTTGTTTGAAAAAGAAAAATAAAAAATGAAATAATTGTGAAAAAGAATGTTTGAGAAGGTTTGCAATAGAGGAAAGAAAGTTGTGTATGAAGTTGTGATGTGGAAATAACTTGTATAGTGAATGTCTCGTTTGCTTTGGCAAATTTGATTCAATGACCTATAGAAATGTCCCTTTGTGTGAACCCGACCAAGCAACAACCTTAAAAGCCCTTAGTGATCATTTTGCTTCCATAATTTTATTTTCGATTGATTAGATGAATGTATGAATTCGATTGTTATTTGCATTGTTTGTCAGGCGAGTAAAATTGCCCCGCGGTTGCGAACGCGTTAATTTCTTCATTCTTATTTTGAAGAGGAGTGTTAGAGTGATTCAAGTATAAGAATTGAGTTGTTATTTGAAACATTGCTTGCTATTTGTTTAATAACTACAACACTTGCTTTCCTCAAAATCTCTTTCTCTTGGCCAAAATGCCTTCTTTAGCAAGGTAACTCTGAGTTTTTGAGTTAGGGAGCAATTCCATCACAGCTCTTGATCCAAACATATCCAATATGTCATATCTAAGCTGTCCAAACTCACACAAGTGACCTGTAATCCTTAAGTCTCAAAGTCACCTCTCAAAACCTCAAAATAGGCTTTTTGTGCATTTTTCAAGCCATGTCTTGATTCAGTCACTTTCTAAACCAGATAAAACCTTAAACACACTCCAAATATCATCCTTGAACTGTTCCAAATGGCTCCTAACATCTGGAACACCATTTGAGGGAGTTGCTATTTTGGCCATTTTAACCCCTTTTGCAAGAAAGGGCCAGGTTTTGTTTTTGCAGGTTCCAGCTGATTCCAATCATCCTAAAAGCTTCTAAGAGATCATTTGAGAATGTCCTAAGCATTAAACCATTTCTGGAACAAGAAACTTGGCAGATTGCACAAAAAACTCCAAAAGCTCAAAAAGAGGTAAGCATCGTGACTTGAACTTTCCAAATATGAATTGCTTTGAGGTCCACTGATCATGCACATCTTGTACATGTTATATGTGTTGTGTTTGCACCAGATTTCCATGCAATTCTTGCCTGTATCATGAGATAGCACAGAAAATGAAATTGGAGGCCTATTTCAAAACCACTATCGGGTTTTAAAATGGGGACATGATCTTGAAAAACTACCACCACCATTGGATTCCTTGTGAAATTCTAGGCTGGATAGACCTAAATTTTGTCTCAATCCATGGAGAAATGAGAAAGTTATAGCATTCACGTTTCTAAGCCAAAACCTGCCTTGCATTTCCTTGGCCAGGCCTAGGACACAAGGCAAGCCTTGTGTATTTGTTGGTTTGTTTCAATCAACGGATGTATCACCACCCCAGTGGTAAGGCGCGCGCCCTATAACCTTGAGGTCGTGGGTTCAAACCCCACCCAGACCATTTTGTGTTTTCTCACATTTTGCTATTTTTTCCAATATTTTCATGTTTTATTAATTAATTGGAAAATTAATAACTCCTTCAATTTTAATTATTTTTTATTGGTTCTCTTTGCAAAAAATCAAAAAAATGTTGAAATATTTTATTCCCCAAAAAAATTAGATTTGTATTATTTATTTCATATAATTAGTATTTTTGTGAATAAATGTCTTTTATTTGTTTTTAAACCTTTTAAAAATAAATATCCATTTTGGAAAATCAAAACCAAGTAGGTTTTAATTCATCTTGTGATGAAAGCCTCCTTTTTCAAACCTAAAACCAAAATCACAAGTTGTTTATTCAAACTTATTTGGAATTTTTATCATTTGTATTAATTTTCTTTGAATAATTATATTAAAAAATGATGAAATTAGGGTTTTATTGATTTTCACCCTAACAAACTTTTTTCAAACACTAATGGGGCTCTAATAGAGTGTAAGACCCAATCCTTTGTAAATACAACCCTATTTTGGGCCTCAAATGTTGTATAAGTCCCGTTGTATTTCAAAAGTTCGGCGCGATCATCGCCCTTTTAAAACAAACCATCTGGGCCTCTCCTCGAGCTATAAGACTCATTCAAAATCATTTTGGGCCTCTAATAGAGTGTAAGACCCAGTCCCCTTTTGAAACCAAAAACTTTTGGGCCTCAGTCGTTGTATAAGACCCACGGTGTTCTCAAAACCTCGGCGCGATCGTCGCCCTTTTCAAAATTAACCCTGGGCTTCTCCTTGAGCTATAAGACGCATCTTTGTTCACTTTTAATCGTTTTGGGCCTCTTGAGAGAGTGTAAGACCCATCCCTTTGTACAGGAAATCTTTTGGGCCTCAGTCACTTGTATAAGTCCCTGTACAAAACGACAGTGCGATCACTGATAAAACCTTGGGCCTCTGCTTGAGCTGTAAGCCCCAAAAATATTTTCAAAGCACTTTCTCCTTTGATTTTGAATATAATGATGTTATCAAAGCTTTCTTTGTTGAACAACTAACCGAACAGCATGGAAGCTATACAACCGAGTAAGTATTTACCCGCTTTCATTTACCGCTTTCATATGTATATAACTGTATTGTGGGGCTGTGTCACTATAAGTCTTCTTTCATAAACTCATATCGACTGTGTAATACTAGTATAGATATTTATAGTTTCCCCGGCAACTACATCTAGAACTAGACAAAACCTCGTCTCCTTACATCCGACATTCTCCCGGATATTTCAACATAACTTAAAACCATGAGAATTTTCTTTTACAACAATTTTAGATAACTAGATCTAAGAAAACTCCCCCTTGAACAGTTCATATACAGAAGGTCAATGTTCCAAGTGAAACCCCTTCTGAAACTATTCATCAGCCTCCTCTTGGGCTTAGTGCAAGGACCCACAGGCTTCCTAAAAGCATCCCCGCCTCCTCTTGGGCGTTGTACAATGACCCGTCGGCTTCTTAGAAGTTTTCACAGCCTCCTCTTAGGCTTCGTATAACGATTCTTCCTCTGAGAAGATAGCCTCCTCTTGGGCTTCGTACAAATTGTCCCTTCGGCTTCCTAAAAGTTTTTCTCGCCTCCTCTTGGACTTCGTACAAATTGTCCCGACGACCTCTTAAAGGTATAGGAACATAAATTAGTAATCTTAATAGAACAGTCTTTCAAAGAGTCTAGATCTTTCTACGGCAAACATACTGTCCCTTGATCTCTCTTAAGCTTAGTACAAAAGATAAAACTCTAGACTTGGACAGTCTACTCTCCTTGAGTCTCGAAGACATTCTCAATTTCCTTTCAAAAATAGGAAAAAACACCCATAGACTTGGGCAGTCTCAATACCCTTCGAATTCCCCGTTTCCTTAAAGAACAGGAAATAATCCTGGTCCTCAGATCAAATCCATGAGTACAACATTACCCATATAAGAACTGATTTTCTCTTTTAACCAACATACTAGACCTGTCACTCAACTTAAACAGTAACCCTAGCCTCCTCTTTGGCTTTGTACAATGATTCTCCCCAGCAGAGTAAACCTTTGTAGCCTCCATCTCGAGCTTCGTACGAGATACAAAAACACTCTCTTGTTGAGTCAAACATCTTTTAGCCTCCATCTCGGGCTTTGTACGAGATACAAATCACTCTCTTGGTGAGTATAAAAGACTCTCTTGTTGAGTTAAACCCTTTTAGCCTCCGTCTTGAGCTTCGTACAAGACACATATAAAAACACTCTCTTATTGAGTAAACCCTTTTAGCCTCTATCTCGGGCTTCGTACGAGACACAAAAGCATCCTCTTGTTGGGGCAATAGCCTCCTCTTAGGCTTTGTATAAAGAAATACCCGTTTGATTCAATCATCCATTTAGCATCAAATCATGCTTTGGTCACAGCATACAAACATCAACAACTCCTTTTCCCTCGTCTAATTGTTGTAAGCGGCAAGCCTCTGGATTATTTACATCCATACCACTGTCCCTCTTTTAGCATGAGAAATTCCTAAGGAAATATGGCATTGCTCTAAACTGAGTTAAAGTCTTCTCATTCAGGTTGAAAATCCCCTATAGAGGAAATTATAGCATTGCTGGATTCGTATATCCCAGTTAAAGTAATTCTCCTTTATAAATCAGTCACCCAACAGTTGTGACAGACAAACCCTTCTTTAGAGATGACAAATTCTCTCTAAAGTCGAGGTCCTTCAGCTTCACGTCTTGGGCTTTGAACAAGACACGAATAGACTTTTCAGCTTCACATCTTGGGCTTTGAACAAGATACAAACCACCTTTAGCTTCATGTCTTGGGCTTTGAACAAGACACCAAAACACCATTTCCTCCCCTAGAATAGGAGGAACTACGATCGCTCTGATTTCCCTATCCCGAGAATACGTAGGCATAAGATTGAAAAAGAATCTTAGTGAGCACACTAATAAAAAAACCCCAAAGTCCCCTACCTCTAGCCAATCTAACACATTATCCCAACAAATTCCCCATGAACAATCCCGGTATTTCGTTCTGAACAAAATAAGCAGAGAGAGACCCACGAACAAAAGCCGCATCTGTAAACCAACAGTTTTAACTGTTTAACCTCAGTTTGCAAGCAGGGTTAATTGGAGACATCTATTTCCCTTCCTTCATCAGCTTCAATAGGATAAAAAATGAATCGAATTGTAGTACCAAAGCGATAGTGATTCGAAACCACAAAAACCGCGCTACAGAAAAATGGCGACCACAGTGGGAGATGCCATGGTAAGATCTTGTCATCCCCATTTTCCACAGAAAAATGGCGACCACAGTGGGAGATACTTGTTCTTCTCCCATCTCTTAGGAGGAAACCTTAAGTTTAGACAATTTCACAGGAAAAATGGCACCCACCGTGGGGCCAAACAAAGGAATCTTGTCTCTCTTATCTCTCTTGTTGAAACCTTCTCTTAGGACGAGTCCTTGGGTTCACAAGGTATCACCGAATGACGGTTCCATCGGGGAATGTAATTATTGCTAGGATCGGCCCTCACTAGGATCTTAGGTCAAAAACCTTTAAGTTGGGAAGGTTCCACAGAATGGCGACTCCGCCGGGGAGCCATTTTCTGTTAGGATCATAGGATTCGTAGCTCTTAAAAAGTCTAGGACATTAGGACAAATATATATATTGCTTTTCCTAATTGATATCTGTGTTTATTTTTCTGCTAATGGGAATGCGTGTGATGCCGCATGTGGAAAAATTGAGTATAGACCTAGGAAAAACCTCTTTCAGTAGTGCAGAAGCTATCGGAAATAGTTATCACGCGATACTACCCTCTTCTGAGATTCTTCGAAATACATCACCTAGCACGGTTCCCGGCCCGCTGATGTTATCTCAACAAGAATCAATGATTTTGAGAGACAGGTACAAAAATCACTAGTATAAACCGTTGGAATGGGTAGAGCCTTGACTTCATGACACCGACCCTTTGACCCTATGTTTTTTCTATGTTTTTGTGTGATGCATTCATGCATTCATTTTAAAAAACATTAAGCAAAGAAAAATTTTCTCTTCTAGTCTCTCTTTTTCAAATTAAACTAAGACAATAATTGTAAATGTCAGAGAGAAACGGATTGCGCTAATGGATTTCAGTAGAAGAAAAACTCACAAGTATACCTTCAAGGTTTCGAAACTAAAGGATTTGAGAGGATTAACAAGGATGATCACTAACCCTGGCGCTTTCAGAGCCAAGTACGGAGGTCTGCTACATTTGTTAAGGGTCCATGTAATTGAAGGAATCCTGGAGGCACTCGTTCAATTTTATGATCCGGTCTATCACTGTTTCACATTCTCAGATTACCAGCTCGCACCAACGCTGGAGGAGTATTTTCATCTGATTGATCTACCCATTACTGATCAAGCTCCCTTTTCTGGACGGGAAGAAATTCCAAATGATCAAATCATTGCAAGAGCAATCTATTTGGATGAGTCAGAAATCAAGAATCACCTGACCACCAAGGGAGGAATCCCAGGTTTACCAACCAAGTTTCTAGTAAAGAAGGCTCTGTACTTTGCTAGTATAGGGAACGTGACTTCTTTTGAAAGCATCTTTGTTTTACTCACCTACAGGTTATTTTTGTTTCCCAACATTGATAACTTCGTCGATATCAACGCCATTAAGGTTTTTCTCATTGGAAACGCCGTATCAACCTTGCTCGCAGATGCATATCATTCTGTACACTTAAGGAATTTATACAGCGGAGGAATGATCATGTGTTGTGTACCCCTGCTATATAAATGGTTAATCTCCCATTTGCCTAAGTCTGCCGCTTTTTGGGATCATAAGAGTGCCTTACGTTGGTCGCAGAAAATCATGTCTCTTACCAACTCTGATATAGATTGGTACAATAGGATTTATGACGGGATCAGGATCATTGACCGTTGTGGAAACTTCCCCAACGTACCCCTCATAGGAACTAAAGGAGGAATCAATTACCATCCAGTTTTAGTTCGTCGTCAATTTGGATACTCGATGAGGCATGTCCCGCGCAATGCTCATCTGGATGGTCTTTTCTTCAAGGAAGGAGAAAATGACAGGGCACTAAAGATGGAAATAGTGCACGCTTGGAAACATGTTCATAAGAAAGGACGAGAGTCTTTAGGAAAACCGGACTGTGTCTCGGTGGAGCCTTATCTCCACTGGCTACAAACTTGATCTCTCAAGCTAAAGATGCCTTATCCTTGTCACGGAGTTCTTCCGCCAAGGGAATATGTCATGTACTTCATGACTGAAACGGAAAAACTTCAGGTTACTCTCAACAAAGTTCAGCAGGAGAGGATGTCTTGGAAGAACAAGTACCGCATTCTCAATGTGGAGTGTACCAAAATACAGCAACTGCTGAAAGATAAGGATGCTCTAATTGAGATTTTGGAGCAACATGCTGTAGAAAATCAGGATGACCAAAGGAATTTGCTCGCTCCTTTCACTTGGCAAAGGAATGACAACCCGACAACGGCCCAAGAGTCCCGGTCCAAGAAAAGGAAAGTACCTGAATCAGCACTCGAGTTCTCCTCAGAGAGGACTCGAGACCCATTAGCTTAGGTTTCTGTTTCCGCACCTTGTAATTTACTGTATTTCCATTTCCTCAATCCTTTGAATTCAATAAAACGGGGGTGTCCCCACTGTTTGATATTTGCAATCTAATTGTCGAAGTTTATTTTGATTAAACAAAAAAAAACAATTAATATAATCATTGCATTCATCATTCTCACGTCACGTATTCTTCTTCCCTACGAATCTCACATTTGTATCTCGGTTCTAGAGTTAAAATGTCTCATTCGTACAATACTCGGGCCAATCGTCAGAAAAAGATGGATGATCTCGAGGAAGAGAACAGAGAGTTGAAAGAAGAGATCAACGCTCTGAGAGAGGATATGAGAAAGCTTTGTAACGACATGCAAGCCATGGTAGAAGCTCAGCTACAAAGAACTCTGATCTCAGAGATCACCTCAACACCCATAGTGGAGAAGTATGATCCTAGATATCAAATGCCGAAAGATCGTCCCTGGGGCATGCCTGTTAACTATATCCCAGAAGGATATGTTCCGCCGATCACTAAAGATCAGGGAATCATAGCAGAAGCCACTGGACCTGAAGGTTACAAACTTCGGGAAAGCGAGGATGCCAGAGGCATAATGAGGACTCTTGAAGGTTACAAACTTCGGGAAGCGCCAAGATTCACTGCCGTAGTAACGGTACCACCCCCTGTGGTGCACACTGTCCCAGAAGGACAGATTCCACAGATACCTTCTGGTGGAAAGGAAAGTATGTTCGATAGAATGGATGAATTCTAGGAGCAATTCTTGGAAATGCAGAAAGAACTGCAGGCTATTCGCGGTCAGGTTTTATTTGGAAAGGACACCGCAGACCTTTGTTTGGTCCCCAATGTGAAAGTCCCGCACAAATTCCAAGTACCCGATTTTGAAAAGTACAAGGGTAACTCTTTCCCTCAAAGCCATTTGGTGATGTACGCTCGGAGAATGTCAGCTCAGACAGAGAACCAGGATCTACTGATTCACTACTTTCAGGATTGTTTAATCGGTGCCGCATTAAAATGGTACATGGGTTTAAACCGCACTACGATTAGCACTTTCAGATATCTTGGCACTGCTTTCGTCCAACAATATAAATACAAATTGGACATGGTACCAGACAGAGATCAACTCAGATCAATGTCGCAAAAGGATAAAGAAACCTTTAAGGAGTACGCTCAGAGATGGCGTGAAATTGCCGCTCAGATTTGTCCACCTCTTGAGGAAAAAGATATGAAAAATATATTCTTAAAGACCTTGAGCTCATTTTACTACGACAGAATGATTGCCAGTGCGCCCAACGACTTCACCGAAATGGTCGGTATGGGAGTGCGTCTCGAGGAAGCCGTTCGAGAAGGACGTCTAGTCAAAGACACTGGGTGGACAAGCGGTACTAAAAAATATGGTAGTGTTCTCCCTAAGAAAAAGGAGCAAGATATTGGGAATATCTCTCTCGGAAAGCAAAAGCGACGGTACCAACCAGTAGCAGCTGTAACTCATGCTATCAACCCCGCGCCTATTTCTATGTATCAACCTCAGGTTGCTCAAAGCCAACCGCATTCGCAGTAATTTCAGCAAAGGACACAACAGCCTCTTCAGCAGGCTCGTCCTCAATATAACAACAACCATACAACGCAGCCACCAGGATTTTATCCTATACCCGTATCGTACGCAGAACTATTTCTGGTACTACTGGCCAAGGGGCATGTCCAGACTAAGTCTCCTCTTACAGTACCGGAAAATCCGCGTTTTTGGTTTAAGGTGGATCAGACTTGCCCTTACCATCAAGGAGGACCAGAGCATAACATAGAAAACTGTCTCAGTTTCAAATCCGATGTACAAAAGCTTGTTAGGAGCGGGGTCTTATCTTTCAAAGATACGAATCCGAGTGTTCTCACGAACCCGCTGCCTCAACACGAGAAGGCTACAGGTAATTTGATAGAGGGAGAGTCTAACAACACCTATCAAATTCACAATGTACTCTTATTAAGGGCCAACTTGGTCAAGATGCATTGTAGACAGAGTGGATATGGCCATATGCCACCTCATAATTATCACCAGTGTGATATCTCCTCTAAAAGCAATCAAGGACGTTCTGTGGTGCAATCAGCTCTACAGGAACAGATGGATCTCGGATGGATCCAAGAGCACCGAGTTCGTGGAGTTAACATGGTTTATACGAATTCCAACATCATTCAAAACCACGATATCCGTGCGATGAATGTCAACTTGGTGGCAATGCACTCAAGGCAAAGCCAATATCATAATCTGCCGCGTCACGATTATAATTCTTGTCTGACTTGCTCGGTAAACAAACAGGGATGCTCTTTCGTATAGGAGGCCCTCCAGCATCGGATGGATCTTGGATGGATTCAAGACTACCATGATAGGAATCATTATTAAATCAACATGGTTCAAATCTTCGATATTCGCTTGATGAATACCAGCCTGGTGGAGTTACATGCTAAACAGGTCCGACTCGAGTTCCTGGTATCACATGATTATCAGAGCTGTAAAGCGGGTTGCGAAGACGATCAGGGTTGTGCCCTTGTCCAGGAAACACTTCAGCACTTGTTGAACCACTAGTGGCTTCCAATCTATATGGATGAAGACACCCAGTAAATTAGTATCACTAACGGGAATCCTACTAGATATCAAAGTCAGGATGTTCGGTCGATGGAAACAGATGTAGTAAGGTTACACTGTATTCAAAGCGGACATGGCCAGGTGCCACTACACAACTATGAGCGGTCCGGAGTTTGCTCAGTGGATAATCAAGGATGCTATCTCGTGCGAGCAGCCCTTCAGAGTCAGTTGGACCGCAAAGAGATTCAGCCATGGTCAAGTTCTGGATCAGTCAACTACTTCCCTGATCAAATCGAGGATGTTGTCGTAATCTCTGATCATCAGAGGGCTAGGGATGTTTGTACCATTATCCCTCTACTTGACGAATCGAGAGTTCCCAACCGGGAACGAATCGAAATTACTTACGATGGTCAGAAAAATCAGAAGGCTCCCATAGTCATCTATCTACCAGGACCGATACCGTATGAATCAACTACGGCTATCCCTTAGAAATACGGTGCAACAATAATTGAGAATGGAAAGGAAATTCCGTTACCCTCCGTCGTGAATATTGCAGACATCAGTCGAGTAACACGGAGTGGTAGAATCTTCAACAGAGGAGTTGGAGAACCCATCAAAGAAAAGGAACCTCAGACAGAAGTTCCCAATCCACCAGTCGGTCAATCCAGTAATCCCGACCTTGCGAAAAACAATGATGAGATGCTGAAGCTCATCCAAAGGAGTGAATACAACATTGTTGATCATCTATTTCAAACTCCTTCAAAAAACTCGGTATTATCACTGTTACTTAGTTTAGAAGCGCACAGGGAGGCTCTACATAAAGTATTGGAGTAAGCCTTTGTGGAACAGGATGTAACAATCAGACAGTTTGATAGCATTGTCTCTAACATCACTTCCTGCAATAACTTGGGATTTAGTGATAAGGAATTACCTGAAGAAGGTCGCCGTCATAACATGGCACTCAACATTACAGTCAACTGCCAAGACGATGCTTTAGCCAGCGTACTGGTAGACACAGGGTCAGCCCTGAATGTTATGCCGAAGTCCACTTTGATGCAACTATCATTCAAAGGACCTCCGATGAAAACCTGCGAGGTCATCGTCAAAACATTTATCGGATCCAGAAAAACGCTTATCGGCGAAGTCGACCTTCCCATAAATATCGGTCCTCACACTTTCCAAGTCACTTTCCAGGTCATGGACATCCGGGCAACATACAGTTGTTTATCAGGAAGACCTTGGATACATCAGGCTGAGGCGGTCACTTCAACCCTCCACCAAAAGCTAAAGTTCGTCCAGAACGACCAACTCGTCACGGTCTGTGGAGAACAGGTCTTGCTTATAAGTAACTTATCATCATCTACTCGTTTAGAACCCGAGGAGGTTGTTGGGACTCAGTTCCAAGCGCTTACGGTGAGTAATGAGAATCAATCAGAGAAAGGAACCTTGATTTCCTCATACAGAGATGCTCTCGAAGTGATCGAAAATAACAATGCAAAAGAATGGGGACAGCTTGTCATTCCCACTGATAACAAGACAAAGAAAGGTCTTGGCTTTTCTGCAACCTGTACCCAGACTGCCGCTAACGGTGAAAGTCTTCATCCCATTCAGAACTTCTTCCACAGTGGAGGCTTCCTTCAACCAGTGACTCAAGACGTGCATACCATCAAAAAAGATGATTCCTCTGATACGGAGGAAGAATGGAAGTCCTATCTCAACGAGAACCGTTATACGTCTTAGGGTGAAACACAGACTCCCTTTTGCTATCCTGCACAGAGTCCGAGATTTATTTTGAGGTCAGATGTCGAAATGATATACGGAGATTGTGATCCTGAAGGATGCCGTGCTCCGCCAAATTCATTAGAGGAAGACACTCTGATGAAATTCGACTTTGACCACGACTATTATGGCCCAATGGATGGCTTGCCTATCTGGCAGTTGTATCCCGGAAACTTGGGGCAAGAAAATCAGCAGAATAATGAAAATTAGCTGAGCATCATTGAACAGAAAATCTGTGTTCACGCCATGTCATGGGATCAACACTCAGGTCATTCTAAACTTATCTAGTACGATGATGAATTGGCAAAGCTTGCCGGACTAGAATTCATCAACTATGCTTTTCCCGAGGTCAACGTCATCGAGAGAGATGACTCCTCCAGTTCCAAAGAAGTGTGGGACACCCTGGGACAACCAAGTGGAAAATTTGACTTCAGGGTCAAGTACACCGCTCCTGAAAGCTCTCGTATCAGGCTCGAAGACATCCAACCAACTGGATGGGGAGATACAGATGAGAGTACAAATACTATGCGAAATACAACTGAGGAATCCTCCTACGACAACTCTGCCTGGGAGACAGATTCCAATGATCCTGCTCCGCCAGAAATCAGCGTCATTTCTGAAGACAAATCAAGGAAGTTACCAGACTTTGTGATTCACTGAGGAGTTCGCCGCCAATGGGTCGTTGTCGATGTTCCGAAGATTGTTCATAAGTCTAAGTAATTGCCATCTTTACTTTAACCTTTCACCCTGCCCAGGTGAAACGAATGTTTTGATAGGGCTCACTTTCTGTAAATTTCCCACTTCGCTTTGCCCAAAGCGACAGAGTTTTGTTCTATAGGGCTGTAGTTTCAAGAATCGACTTGTTCATTAATAAAATAACGTCGTTCTGTAATTTCCGCATTAATTGCTTTTTTCTCTTTTAGTTTTTCAGAAAATGGTAATCCTAAAAAACAACCAAATAATAATAACAAGTAGTTTTCAGAAAATACACTACACACACTTTTGCATTTTCCCTCTATCTCTTCTAAACACAAATCATCACGTCATGCAAATTGTTTGTTTTAAACCCCGTTGAAACATACGATCCAATGCCTTCTCCCAACTTTGAGTTCCCGGTATTTGAGGCTGAAGAAGAAAATGACGACGAAATTCCATAGGAGATCTCCCGACTAATCAGACAAGAGGAAAGGTCCATTGAGCCTCACAAAGAGTTACTGGAAACAGTTAACTTAGGATCGAAAGAAGAGAGAAAAGAAGTCAAGATTGGGGCACTGCTCAGTCCAACCGTCAAACAAAGTTTGATGAAACTTCTCAAAGAGTTTCCCGATGTTTTCGCTTGGTCCTATCAAGATATGCTAGGGTTGGATACCAGCATCGTGGAACACCATCTACCGTTAAGATCAGAATGACCCCCAGTAAAACAAAGGTTGAGACGGACTCATCCAGACATGGCTGTCAAAATCAAAGAGGAGGTACAGAAACAGATTGACGCGGGTTTCCTCGCTACGTCAGAATATCCTCAATGGTTAGCCAACATCGTACCAGTTCCGAAAAAGGACGAAAAAGTCAGAATGTGTGTCGACTACCGAGATCTAAACAAGGCAAGTCCAAAGGACGACTTTCCCTTACCACACATTGACATGCTGGTAGACAGTAGAACAAAGTTCAAAGTTTTCTCCTTCATGGATGGATTCTCGGGCTATAATCAATTCAAAATGGCGCCCAAAGACATGGAGAAAACTTCGTTCATTACCCCATGTGGTGCTTTTTGTTACAAAGTAATGTCATTCGGCTTGAAGAACGCCGGGGCAACCTATCAAAGGGCCATGACTACTCTATTTCATGACATGATACATAAAGAAATCGAAGTATATGTCGATGATATGATTGCAAAATCTAAAACAGAGGAGGAGCATGTGACCCACCTGTCAAAACTATTAGTGCTTTTGCGAAAGTACAAACTCCGCTTGAATCCCAACAAGTGCACGTTCGGTGTCCGTTCAGGGAAACTCTTAGGATTCATCGTCAGCCAGAAAGGAATTGAGGTTGATCCTGACAAGGTCAAGACCATTCAAGAGATGCCTTCTCCGAAAACTGAAAAACAAGCACTACTAAAAAACTGTGTTTTAGCTTCGAATTTAGCCTCGGCCACCGACACCGACGCTAATTAGCCTCGGCCAAACCCACACTATTTAAACGCAAAAAAGCCATTTTATAGTTACATTTTACCATTGTTTTTATTTATTTAAATAGACACGGCTGCGCCGAGGCTAGTTTTTTTTCCTAATTTTTGAATTACTTTTTTATATATATTAGACACGGTTGGTCTAAGGCTAAATATTAATTTATTTTGTGATAATTTTTTTTTATGTAATAGACACAAACGAATCGAGGCTAAATTAAATTTTATTTTTATTATTAAGTAGACACGTATTTACCGAGGGTAAATATTAATTATTTTATTAATGTATTTTTAATTTTATTTAATAGACACGAATTCACCGAGGCTAACTGTTAAATAATTTTTTTACTTGTATTATTAGTTAGATACAAGATAATGTTCTTATCAACTCAACTATCAAGTTTTACAGAAAAATTTACTTATTAAATGTATTTATTTATTGGGTTGTTCCAATAATAACGCAAAATCTATTTTCTCTCTTCTTTTTCCCCTTTCCCTCTTCCTTTTCCCACTCTTTTTTCTTTCCCTTACGTTTCCCTAAAACTCTCAACTCTTTCTTCTACGATTCTAAACCCTAAAAGTCAAACAACTGCAAGATCATCTTCGTACGAAAAAAATCAAGAACTCAGGTACTTTTTCTTCTGATTTCGAAATCAAGAATCTGTTGGTTAAATATGATTTCATTTCTCTTACGATTTTTCATCTCTTTGTTAGATAGTTGAGAGATGGGGTGAAACAATTGATAATCGATTTTGTTCGTTTCATGTTCATCAGGTGCTTTCCCCCTTTCTCTCTTCCTTTTTCCACTGCTTTTCATCTCTTGATTTGCTTTCATCTTTGAAGAACCAAAAACCCTAAGCATTTTCGCCTGATTCCGCTATAATAATGTCGCAAAGCGGCCGGTGTGGTGGAATATCCGCCATCGAGAACACTGGTTTGTAGAAGTAAAAAAAAATCTTGGAAGTCAATAAAACTCTATTCTCTGTATTTTAAACCTTTCAGTGAAGTATGTTAAAAAGTGTAGGAAACTGTATAGGCAAGCCTGATACAAGGTTTGAAGAATTTTAAACCTTACATAACTGATGCAAGCCCATCTTGATTTCTAGAACCTACAAAAACTGTATAGGCATATACTTTTGAGTTCTTATAGATTAAAAAAGTGTAGGAAATAGAGAAATATTGCAGAGGAACAAATTTCTGTTGTTGCTTACTTATGTGTTGCTCTCGCCTTCGTCGGGCTGCTAATGAGGCAGGAAACATGCGTTCCTTGTTGTTCCTTACTTACGCAATTATATGTGCCTATATATATTAGGTAATATAGGAATCATAGGGAACTTATTCAGTCATAATCTAACTATCGTTGTTGTAGTGTCCACCATTTCGGTTAAGCTATCAGGGACGTGGAGAGCCATTGTGTTTTGCAGCATTTGGTCCTTTTTTGCCACTACTGATTTTTATTTAGTACAAGGCAGTGCTATGTTATCTCAGTTACCTTTCATAGTTTGATTGTTGTTTTTGAATGATTTTAGTAGTGTGACGAACGGTTGAGTGGAAAAATCATGACTTGTTATTCTCCCCTGCTATTAGAATTAGTGAATATTGTTAGTGTAGTACCTAGTGCATTGTGATTGTCTAGACCTACGAAGGATTCAAGTCTAAAATGTTGTGTGAATTTTCTGTTTTTATTAGCACAAAAATTTACAAACATACATATAGCTTGTAAAATCAGAACCACTTTTAGAATCAGAAGCACTTGTAGAATTAAAAGCATGGCTACTGGTAGTGATGATTCTTATTACATGTGATGTGCATTTTCATCTCCGATTTCTAAGTTTTTACCAAATAAGTTAATATGATTCAATTATGAACATTAATGCCTGAAGCAGAACTATTAAATGGCAGCATGATATGTCCCCCTCAAGTTAGATAAATTCATTTAAGTGTTATTATATCAATTACTTTTTGGATCATGCTTGATTAGTTACTAATAGTACTTATACAATCATGGTTGATTAGTTAGTGATAGTACTTATACTAATAGTACTTATATATTAGGTAAAAAATTCTACTGATATAGGAATCATGTTATTTTAGGGAACTTTTTCATTCATATGCTAACTGCTGCTTTTTAGTACAGGGTGGGTGCATGACATAATTGAGTACCACAAAGAACTTAAAAATAATCACTCACTCCTACTTTAATCATTCATGTTTTACCAAATTAATTTTCAATCTTAATTACATGCATGAATTATGAATACGTGGAGTAATATCATCATGTCCAAATTATTGAATATAAAGCTCAATTAGATGTGCCATCCAAAATAAAAACATCTTCAGAAGTTTCACTCGTGCTTGGAGGTGGAATTGATTGCATTTTATCCAAAACCTCATATTTGAAGATATTCCTCGGAAACATAGTTGTTTTCCTCTCCAGCTAGATAGTTTGTTCTTGACCTTCTCAATCAAATAATATTAATCATTTACCTTAGGGCTTTTTCCTGTCAAAGGCACCCAAAGATAAGCACATAACTCTGCACTTTGAGTCCTGACACTTTGAATCAAAGGCACCCCAAATAATATTTCTTTTGGTTTTCACATTTTATATATTTAGAGTTGTCTGTTTGAATTTTTATACAATGTATTCTAACTTTTATACAATGTGTTCTTAACTTATGGTTTTCACGTTTAATATAATTTTTATACAATGTGTAACTTTTATGTGTTCTAACTGTTTGAATATCTTTAGTTTGTTTTTGTCACTTTATATATTATATAAGTTTTGTGTTTTGGTCATTTCTATATATATGTAGGTAAAAAGGACAAATAAGGTGGTAGTTAAAATGTTATTATGTGACTAGATTCGTTATCTTCTGATTACAAAGGACAAGACATGACATATAAATAATTGTTATCTATTTGACTGATCTATTGCCAAACATGGTCAATATCTATAGATTATGCACACAAATAATTGTTGTCTTCTCCATGGAAACACATTATTGTTATCTTCCTATTGTAGAGAAAACCAAGACAGCGAGGGAGAAAGCCAAGTATGCGGTTGTTCAGGAAAAGGATGTTACCGTAGAGAAAGGGAAGACTGCTGCAAAAGATGTTGCACGAAAGGCTTCTCAACCTAAGGTTATCTTCTCTATATTCATACCTTTTACTACTCTTTCTCATTTTATTATGTATAATTTATAAATTGAGTTTTGATTTTAGGAAGGTGAAGAAGTCTAGCCATCATCAGAAGGTACCGCCAAAAATGTGAGCGACTATAGAGATAGGTTTTGTTTCTATCATCCGAAGGAGAAAATATGAGGTATGCAATTTGACCTTGTATTTAGAGCAATTTCTATTTATTTCCACTACTATGGGTTAAATCAAAATCTATACTTATTGTGTTTCCTTCAACTATTGTAATGTTAGAATGGAGTGAGTTGAAACTGTTAATAATGGACAAAAATTGTTGTGTTTACTTAGCTTCAGATGCTGGTAGAGTTTGTCATCATCTTGTCATTGCTGACAAAGGAGTATCAAGAGTCAAAGCTTATCATACGAAAGAGTTAAAGGTAATCTTATCATATGCTTTTATCTTGAAATAGAGAATGAAAGTTGTTTATGAGAATATTAATTCAAATGTGTTTTCAGGATAGAGTGTACACATTTCGTGACTTTTTACGTAATGGCTTGATTGAGTATCTTGATGTCAACGAGGAAAATAATGCTATGGTGTGTTTTTCTTAAAGTTACATTCTCAAATAGGATATGGGTTGTCAATAAGTCTAAAATTGTGAGTTCTAATTGTACTCATTGTTTTAGTTTTTTAATAGAATCAATTCATAAGGTCATGTCGGTTTTTACTTTTTTATGGAAAAAAAAGGGAATAAATGAAAAATGAGTATATTTTATGTGACTGTTGCAATTTTGTTGCTTAATTCCATAAGTTATAGACATGATATTAAGTATTAGTTATATAAAAAACAAAAGTCTAGATTTGAGTTGCAGTATAATAACATGTATTGTCTATTATAGATAGCCTATCATATAATTTGGTTATCTAGTTTCAACATTTTATTTTTGTTTGTTGGCATAACTATCGTGGTAAAATTTCTTCCATCATGTTCATTGGTGTTCACTTTTCTATTTAGATTCATTATGAGATTGATTGTTATGCTTACTAATATATTTTCGTTCAGAAGGTTGATTCTAAGATGAAGGAGATTTTAAGAGAAAACAATTGTATGTGTTTCTCAATCTGTTTTGCATTACTTCTTTTATTTTTCTGTTGTCTACCCATTGCAAATAGTTTCATGCTTAATGACGCGATAATCTTTTTCCAGGAAACAAAGGTTTTATAATCCTGGAAATATGGACTTCACAAACAAACAGGATTGCAAGAAAGTGTTTGTATCCCCTATGAGGCATTTAACAAAATGTTTCACTCTCCAAGGCTACAACATGGTTGTGAGTATTTTTTTTTAAGAAGATACCAATTTATATTTGATGCATAACTGTTCACTCCTACCTGAGAGGAAATCTAGTGAATCCATTTATCTACGTTTTCTATATGCAAATATAATGTGTGCTTTCTGCTGACATTGAGCTTGGGAAAGCAAGAAAAAGCTTGTAGTACTAACAGTTGAAGTAGCATATGTTGGTCCAGAACCTTCAAGGAGAATAAGGCCCTTCTCCAAAGCTTGATCCAAAGCTGGGCATAAATGGAAGCACGAGATTAAGGGACCTCGTAAATAATTTTGCCTAAAATAACAAATTTTGCAAGCATAATTTATAAAGAATAATATAAAACTAAAAAATACTATAATTTACAAAACACAGCCTCTCATGTATAAAATGGCTGAAGCCAATAAATTTGTTACGCAAAATATGTTACCTTTTAAAGCCCATAAATTTGCAATGTCATCGGTCGAAGCAGGCTCAAAATGCTGAAGTTCAATGACCTCGGAGCCACGGAGCTGAATCATTAAAAAATTTTTACTAATTAGTAATTACTATTTAGTGTCCCTAAATATGGTTTAATCATAATACAGCAGGTCAAATTGTCTTTTTCTAAGCAGATTCTGAGCAGTGTCTTTTTCTCAATGCAACAGTTCTTACCTTTGAAGTGAGTTTCTTTTCTTCCAGAGCTTTCACAATTGCAGGAACTCTGAAATGTGACTCTGGATGAGACTCCTGTCATAAGTAGAATATCTTATTTGGGGAAACCTACTTATAGATTTCGAATTCAAAAGAAATAACAGTATCAATACAAATAGAGGTTAAAAATTGCTTTCTGGACTGTGTCATATCAGTGTGAGCCTTTGACATTCATGTGCATTATTAACTTACACGAGCCTTTGAAATTCATGTGCATTATTAACTAACATGGTCTTCATATCAGATGCAGTTTATAATCCTGCCCCAACTGCAGTTTATATGGACTAATAATTATTATAAATTTTTTCTAATACAACAATTATTATGAGTTTTTCTCTGCTCCTCATTTGTTCTTGATTTATCTCTGCTTTAAGTTTATATATTACAGTGTTACTGTTACTTACTGCAAATCTATCTTGCAGATTTTGGTATGGCTTGAATTGTCTATGTTACTGTTACTTATGAAAGTTATTTGTTAAAAATATGTTTGATTTTGGCATGTCTTATGGGAGGGTGGAGTTTGTTAAAGATGAAGATTTTGGCACCTGAATTTGAAGGCACCTTGAGAGTCCTGTTGGCTCTTCTGTTTTACTTTTTTCTATTTGGTTATCTCCCAATTAGAAAAAAATTGGGAGTATCAATAGCTCAAAATTGAAGGAGTATCAATAACTCTTCTCTGTTTGGATATTTCAAATGTATTTTTTGACATTATTCAGTCACTTAGAATGTTGCATATTTTTGACATTACTCCTTATTTGTTCGTGAGTTATATCGGCTTTAAGTTTATATAATACAATGTTACAATTACTATGATCGGAATGCTACATTGTTTCCTTATCATTTGTTTGCTGTAACTTAGGGTCTTAATTTCTCGCAGTTGTCGACCCACTTCACAAACATGGATGAATTATCAAAATTTGAAAAGTTGTAGAATTTGTGTACGACTGTTAGAATTACCAATAATTTTGTGTAGGACTATTAAAACTACCAAGAATCAGCAGGGTCCAGGCTAATTAATTTTATGGACTTTTATAATTTGAATTTAGCCTCAGTTAGGCCGAAGTTAATTATTTTGTTGACTTCTGCGGTTTGACTTTAGCCTCGGCCAAGCCAAAGCTAAATATTTGGTTGCCGACCTTAGCCTCGAAGTATCCGAGGCTAAATATTTTGTTAGCCTCGACCAGGACCATGGTTAAATATTTTGGTGACATATGAAGTTTGACTTTAGCCTCGGTCAGACCCAAGCTATTTTTTTTGTTGACTTCTTTATTTTGACTTTTAAGCGTTGGCTTTAGGGTAGCCTTGATTTAGACTCGGCTAAACCGAGGCTAAATTAGACACGACTCATTTTGGCCGAAGCTAAATATTAGCTTCGATTATTTTAGACTAACCCCGACACCAAGGCTAAACCGAGGCTAATTGTTAAATAGTGTCAGTTTTTTGCCTTATAGTGTTGAAAAAAGGCCGAGGCTAAATATAGTATTTCTAGTAGTGAAGTCAGAGGATTCTTGGGACGTTTGAATTACATTTCCAGATTTATATTTCTTATGACCGCGACATGCGTGCCGATTTTCAAGTTACTATAAAAGAATCAGGATTGCGTTTGGACAGAAGACTGCCAAACCGCCTTCGACAGTATCAAGGAATACCTGTCGAACCCGCCAATTCTATCACCTCCAGTGGAAGGAAGACCACTGATCATCTATTTAACAGTCTTGGAAGACTCAATGGGGTGTGTACTTGGCCAACAAGACGAAACCAAAAGGAAAGAGTCTGCCATCTACTATTTGAGTAAGAAATTCACCGACTGCGAGACTCGGTACACTATGCTTGAGAAAACTTATTGCGCTTTGGCTTGGGCAGCCAAACGTCTTCGCCAGTACATGATTCGTCACACCACTTGGTTAATCTCTGAAATGGATCCAATCAAGTATGTCTTTGAAAAGCCTGCTCTCACGGGAAGGATTGCCCGTTGGCAGATGTTGTTATCAGAATATGACATAGAGTACCATGCTCAGAAAGCCGTTAAAGGGAGTATTTTAGCCGAACATTTGGCTCATCAACCGATTGACGATCAGGAATCAATCGGATTTTACTTCCCAGACGAAGATGTCATGTATCTAAAAAAGAAAGACTGTGATGAACCGCTACCCAGTGAAGGGCCAAAACCAGATTCCCAATGGGGACTTTCTTTGACGGAGCTGTCAATCAATATGGAAACGGAATTGGGGCAATTATCATAACACCTCAGGGTACCCACATTCCTTTCACCAGTAGACTTACATTCAAGTGCACAAACAACGAGGCTGAATACGAAGCTTGTATTATGGGTCTCGAAAAAGCGATCGACTTAAAGATTAAGAACTTGGATGTATATGGCGACTCAGCATTGGTTATCAATCAGATCAAAGGAGATTGGAATACATACCAATCAGGATTGATTCCTTACGAAGACTACGCAAGAAGGTTATTATCTTTCTTCAACAGAATCGAATTTCATCATATCCCTCGTGAAGAGAATCACATGGCTGATGCCTTAGCCACCCTCTCTTCCATGATTAGTGTAGGTCAATGGACCGACTTACCTATGATCGACATAATGCGCCTTGAACGGCCTGCTTACATCTTCACAATCGAAGCAGTCATAGACGACAAACCTTGGTATCACGATATCAAATGCTTCCTTCAAAAACAAGAGTACCCACCTGGGGCATCCAAGAAAGACAGAAAAACCCTCAGAAGGTTGGCTGGCAGTTTCTTCCTGAGCGGTGATGCACTCTATAAGAGGAACTTTGACATGGTCTTGCTCCGATGCATAGAGAGATCAGAAGCAGACATGCTGATAAAAGAAATTCACGAAGGATCCTTTGGCACTCATGCCAACGGACACACAATGGCGAGAAAAATTCTAAGAGCAGGGTACTATTGGTTGACAATGGAATCCGATTGCTACAAGTACATGAGGAGGTGTCACAAGTGTCAGATATACTCCGACAAAATCCATGTAACGCCTACGCATCTCAAAGTTCTCTCTTCCCCATGGCCTTTTTCCATATGGGGAATCGACATGATCGGTGTGATTGAACCCAAGGCTTCGAACGGACATCGGTTCATCTTGGTAGCCATTGATTACTTCACCAAGTGGGTCGAAGCAGCGTCATACGCCAATGTGACCCGACAAGTTGTGGTGCAATTTATCAAAAACAATATCATCTGCCATTATGGTGTTCCGAGCCAGATCATTACCGATAATGGATCTAACTTGAACAATAAGATGATGAAAGAGTTGTGTGCTGAGTTCAAAATCGAACACCATAACTCATCTCCCTACCGACCCAAGATGAACGGAGCGGTAGAAGCGGCTAACAAGAACATCAAGAAGATTGTTCAGAAGATGGTTGTAACCTACAAAGACTGGTACGAGATGCTACCCATTGCTCTTCACGGTTATCGCACATCTGTCAGCACTTCAATAGGGGCAACCCCTTTCTCTCTAGTATATGGCATGGAAGCAGTGCTCCCCATCGAAGTAGAGATCCCATCAATTCGGGTATTGATGGAAGCTAAGCTTATAGAAGCTGAATGGTGTCAAAGTCGATACGACAAACTGAACCTGATCGAAGAAAAGAAAATAACGGCACTATGCCATGGTCAGTTGTATCAGCAAAGAATGAAGAAGGAGTTTGACAAAAAGGTCCGACCCCGTGTCTTCAGGAAAGGAGACCTCGTGCTCAAAAAGATACAATCATTTCTCACTGATTCCCGGGGCAAATGGACTCCGAATTATGACGGACCCTATGTGGTCAAGAAAGCTTTCTCAGGCGGCGCCTTGAGACTTGCAACCATGGACGGAGAGGAATTTTCCTAGCCCACAAATGTTTACGTAGTCAAGAAATACTTCGCCTAAATTAAAAAAAGAAACGTCTCGGTGGATTGAAAACCCGAAAGGGCGGTCCAGGCAAAAATTAGAGACATGATCAAAAATCATCCCGGTGGATTGGATACATCACAGTACAATCCAGGCAAAAATTAGGGATAATGGCAAGTAACTACGTTCGACAAAGGGGCAAGTCCCTCAGCAGTAGTTACGTCGTCCATCAGAAAGACTCTAGTCAAGGTCATCTTCGACAGAAGCTCAGGATGCCCCGAAGTCAAAGTTGGTAGAAAGATAGTGGTCGTTATGTTTCCATGTACCCCTTTTCCCTTAAATTACCATTTTCTAACTTTTTAAATACTCTATGGAATCACGCGTTTGGCTGATTTCCATCCTATCAATACAATATAAGCCCTTGTGCTTTTGTTTGCAATTCTTATTTGTTTTAGCTTTACAGGACGACATTTTAATATGATCAACGATTCTTGAAATAAAACAAAAATGAATTTACTTGTAAAATTTTTTTTCTTTTAATAAAGATGGAAATTTCTTTTGATTGTTGAACATCGAAAGAACATCGACTGCGTCTCCAAAGGTGTTTGAACCTCGAAGTGCAGAATCAAAGTACTCCTTCTAAACCAATGCACCTGAATGAAGGATCAGCTGTGTCAGAGACCTTTGTTTCATCTGACACCCTCGGCAGAGTTCTTATCTCCTAAGCCTGACCAACGATTTTTCCCGCGTGGACTATCTCTCCTAAGCAAGGTGGAATTGCTATCATGAACCAGTGATACTTTTCATCCCCCACTATGGTCGAGTATCCAGTCGTGTTCATCTATTAGTTTGTATGTCGTGTTAGTTTTGTCAGCATATACACACATACATCATGCATTACTACTTTGAGTTCATATTCATGTTGCATCATTATCACTCTGGTCAGTCTTATCCCCTAGTGATAACAGTCCTCTCAATCAAGTTGTCAGTTCTTTCCTCGTCAGAAAATGTTGCGTCTGGACTACCTCTCTCCTCCAGTTTATTTCTGGGATGAAGTCGGCCTTTGACCACTTTGATAACTTGAACCTCTGAAAAACCAGAGAACCATCAGCCAACATCACTCTTCACCATGGAAGATGATATCTTCGCTTTCCCGGATTAAGGAAAATCCCTAGAGAAAGCCTCTCAACTAAAGACTTTCAGCAACACATTGGTCCTTCTCTCCAGAATGTCAATGTCAACAAAGTAATCGGCACCCCAAAATTGGAATACATTGTATGGGATTTCTCCGAGAAGATCTTGAGAAAATAATGATGTAATATCCCCAAATGAAAGAAGACTCTCAAGAAGACTCGTTTTTCCCAGTAGAGTTGACAAACGGCGTCTCAAACATAGAAGTTGTGCCTCTCTACAATCAAAACTTTTTCCATCAAATGGCATCTCTCCAGGAAAATTCGGCGAGAAGTTTGAGGAAGAACCGCTACAAATAGCGTCCCTTGTCAAGAAAGCTTATTGATAAAAGAAACTGAGATCAGTTCCTTGGTAGGAAACCAGGATCAAGGGGAAGTTTACATCAGAAACTTAGACCAGTTCCTTGGTAGGAAACCAGGATCGAGGGGAAGTTTACATCAGAAACTGAGACCAGTTCCTTGGTAAGAAACCAGGATCGAGGGGAAGTTTATATCAAAAACTGAGACAAGTTCCTTGGTAGGAAACCAGGATCGAGGGGAAGTTTGTTTCAGAAACTGAGACCAGTTTCGTGGCTAAAGACCAAGATCGAGGGGAAGTTTATTAACAAAAGAAAACTTAGACCAGTTCCTTGGTAGGAAACCAGGATCAAGGGGAAGTTTTTACCTTTTCTAAGCATCATTGCTTAGCAAAAGGAGAAGGATGCGTGAACTACCATTCCTAACCACCATCAAAATTTTGGGTATTCCGATATTTAATCCTCTTGCACCCTGAATGCCCGAATACCTTCGTCATTCACACCTTTGGGTCCAAGAAGATTAAATAGGGGCATCTGTCATACCCCAAATTTTGACCATTGATATTTCCCATCATTGTGCAAATCATCATCACAATATGGATGAACCATTAGTCTCCCCAAAGATGGGTGAACATCCACTACAATCAAAGATTAGGGTTGCAAGCCCTCTCTGAGCTCTTAGACAAAGGATCAATCAAGAAATGACATGATCTTCTACTTTTCTAGCCTCTCAAACATTCAAAAAGGATCAAGAGGACTCCCACTTCAAGGATTAAGCACAAGGCTTCTCCCTTCTAGGTGGATCAAGCCTTGAGATCGCCAATGTCACCAAATTAGGGTTTGGTCGACCAGGGCCTCCAGATGGAAATTTTCCTCTAGGCATGAGCAAATGCTTCAAAGCATAGCCTATGATGCTCTAAGGGACATCATAAACCCAATCATCAAGTCAATTTAGCCTCAGGGGATGCATTCACCAAAAATCAGGAATTAGGGTTTCTTGACCTAATTCACCCCTAAGTTGACTTTTGGGACAAAACATGAGCCAAGACCTCAAAGGAGGATTTGAGGGTCTCTAATACACCACATTGATCCATTTGCAACAATGGATTGAGCCAAGAAGCTTGAGCAACAAGTTTCAATTTCATCTGAACTACAGTTAGGGTTTCGCGAGAAAAGTCAACTGTATCTTTGACTTTTGACCAGGACATGCTCCGAAACCCTAAGACATGATTCAATACACCCTATAACACCTATGAAATCAATCAATCAAGTTTGATTTAGGTGAAGGACTTGATTTCATAGAGGATCTCACAGTTTGGAATTCATCTGACAAAAAGTCAACTGTGCACAAAAGTCAACTTTGACTTTTTGAGATTTTTCACAATTATGGTTCCTTAACCCTAAAATGATGTTAATGTGTGATTGGAATCATCATTCATCAAGAAAAATCAAGAAAAGTGGGATAACTTGTAAAAGGGGTAACCATAAAAACTTAGAAAATTTTCTAAGTTATGGAACAAAGTGGCTAGGGTACCAACTTTGGAGGACCATAACTCCTAAACCACAAGGCCATTTTTACCCATCCAAAGCTGGATTTGTAGCCCTCATGGCCCTCTACAAAAGCTTCAACTACACCTCATTCCAATTCATCATGGATTTTGAGTTATGGAATGATCAAAGTGGCTGAAAACATGAATTGCCACTTTTTCCAACACTTAGTGAAATTTTCACTAAGTCAGAATCTGCCTTCACTTTTTTTCAAATGTAGGGGCATTTTTCACTTGGATCCAAAAAGGATCAAAACCAATTATGATCAAACAGTTATTGTATCATATGAGGGCTTTCCAAAATGGCCAAGAACTCCATCAAATTCCACTTGAGCCATGAGATATGACAATGGCAATATGTCTTGCTGAAAACTGCCAAGGCTAGGCAGAATTTTGCACTTTTGCTCGATTTGGCAAAATTAGATAATTCCAAGCCTTGTCATCACTTTGGACACATCTGAGGATCAAATCTAAAGGGAACAAACACTGATCCAAGCCTCCAAAGTCTTTGGAACAAGAAGTAGCATGCCAAACCTAGAAATCCCTAAAAGAGGGACAAGACTCCAATTTTGGATTGGAGCATTTAATGGATGCACCAAGGTGGCATGGACTAACACATTTGCAACTGAATTCTGTCAAGAATGATCCAACAACTAGGGGACCAGCAGCTTGTGCCCTAACCTCTAGTCAATGGCTAGAGGAGACTTGGATTCTCATTGCTCAACATTGGCCAAACCTCTGCTGCAGTTGCCAATCACTATTGCTTGAAAAACACACTGGCCCTACTATAAATAGAGCTCATTTGTGCTTAGTTTGAGTACACCAAAGCACTACAACACTTGCTTTCCTCAAAATCTCTTTCTCTTGGCCAAAATGCCTTCTTTAGCAAGGTAACTCTGAGTTTTTGAGTTAGGGAGCTATTCCACTATAGCTCATGATCCAAACACATCCAATATGTCATATCTAAGCTGTCCAAACTCACACAAGTGACCTGTAATCCTTAAATCTCAAAGTCACCTCTCAAAACCTCAAAATAGGCTTTTTGTGCATTTTTCAAGCCATGTCTTGATTCAGTCACTTTCCAAACCAGATAAAACCTCAAACACACTCCAAATATCATCCTTGAACTGTCCCAAATGGCTCCCAACATCTGGAACACCATTTGAGGGAGTTGCTATTTTGGCCATTTTAACGCCTTTTGCAAGAAAGGGCCAGTTTTTGTTTTTGCAGGTTCCAGCTAATTTCAATCATCCTAAAAGCTTCTAAGAGATCATTTGAGAGTGTCCAAAGCATCAAACTATTTCTGGAACAAGAAACTTGGCAGATTGCACAAAAAACTCCAAAAGCTCTAAAAGAGGTAAGCATCATGACTTGAACTTTCCAAAATATGCATTGCTTTGAGGTCCACTGATCATGCACATCTTGTACATGTTATATGTGTTGCTTCTGCACCAAATTTCCATGCAATTATTTCCTGTATCATGAGATAGAACAGAAAATGCAATTGGAGGCCTATTTCAAAACCACTATCGGGTTTTAAAATGGGGACATGATCTTGAAAAACTACCACCACCATTGGATTCCTTGTGAAATTCTAGGCAGGATAGACCTAAATTTTGTCTCAATCCATGGTGAAATGAGAAATTTATAGCCTTCACGTTTCTGAGCCAAAACTTGCCTTGCCTTGCCTTGGCCAGGCCTAGGACACAAGGCAAGCCTTGTGTATTTGTTGGTTTGTTTCAATCAACGGATGTATCACCACCCCAGTGGTAAGGCGCGCGCCCTATAACCTTGAGGTCGTGGGTTCAAACCCGACCCAGACCATTTTGTGTTTTCTCACATTTTTTCTATTTTTTCCAATAATTTCATGTTTTATTAATTAATTGGAAAATTAACAACTCCTTCAATTTTAATTATTTTTTTTTTGTTCTTTTTGCAAAAAATCACAAAAATGTTGAAATATTTTATTCCCCAAAAAAATTAGATTTATATTATTTATTTAATATAATTAGTATTTTTGTGAATAAATGTCTTTTATTTGTTTTTAAACCTTTTAAAAATAAATATCCATTTTGGAAAATCAAAACCAAGTAGGTTTTAATTCATCTTGTGATGAAAGCCTCCTTTTTCAAACCTAAAACCAAAACCATAAGTTGTTTATTCGAACATATTTGGAATTTTTATCATTTGTATTAATTTTCTTTGAATAATTATATTAAAAAATGATGAAATTAGGGTTTTATTGATTTTCACCCTAACAAACTTTTTTCAAACACTCATGGGCCTCTAATAGAGTGTAAGACCCAATCCTTTGTAAATACAAACCTATTTTGGGCCTCAAATGTTGTATAAGTCCCGTTGTATTTCAAAAGTTCGGCGCGATCATCGCCCGTTTAAAACAAACCATATGGGTCACTCCTCGAGCTATAAGACCCATTCAAAATTATTTTTGGCCTCTAATAGAGTGTAAGACCCAGTCCCCTTTTGAAACCAAAAACTTTTGGGCCTCAGTCGTTGTATAAAACCCACGGTGTTTTCAAAACCTCGGCGCGATCGTCGCCCTTTTCAAAATAAACCCTGGGTTTCTCCTTGAGCTATAAGACCCGTCTTTGTTCACTTTCAATCATTTTGGGCCACTTGAGAGAGTGTAAGACCCATTCCTTTGTACAGAAAACCTTTTGGGCATCATTCACTTGTATAAGTCCCTGTACAAAATGACAGTGCGATCACTGATAAAACCTTGGGCCTCTCCTTGAGCTGTAAGCCCCAAAAATCTTTTCAAAGCACTTTCTCCTTTAATTTTGAATATAATGTTGTTATCAAAGCTTTTTTTGTTGAACAACTAACCAAACAGGATGGAAGCTCTACAACCAAGTAAGTGTTTACCCGCTTTCATTTACCGCTTTCATATGTATATAACTGTATTGTGGTGCTGTGTCACTGTAAGTCTTCTTTCATAAACTCATATCGACTGTGTAATACTAGTATAGATATTTAGAGTTTCCCCGACAACTACGTCTAGAACTAGACAAAACCTTGTCTCCTTACATCCGACGTTCTCCCGGATATTTCAACATAACCTAAAACCATGAGAACTTTCTTTTACAACAATTTTAGATAACTAGATCTAAGAAATCTCCCCCTTGAACAGTTCATATACAGAAGGCCAATGTTCCAAGTGAAACCCCTTCTAGAACTGTTCATCAGCCTCCTCTTGGGCTTAGTGCAAGGACCCACAGGCTTCCTAAAAGCATCCCCGCTTCCTCTTGGGCGTTGTACAAGGACCCGTCAGCTTCTTAGAAGTTTTCACAGCCTCCTCTTAGGCTTCGTATAACGATTCTTCCTCCAGGAAGATAGCCTCCTCTTGGGCTTCGTACAAATTTTCCCTTCGGCTTCCTAAAAGTTTTTCTCGCCTCCTCTTGGGCTTCGTACAAATTGTCCCGATGACATCTTAAAGGTATAGGGACAGAAATTAGTCATCTTAATATAACAGTCTTTCAAAGAGTCTAGATCTTTCTACGACAAACATACTGTCTCTTGATCTCTCTTAAGCTTAGTACAAAAGATAAAACTCTAGACTTGGACAGTCTAATCTCCTTGAGTCTCGAATACATTCTCAATTTCCTTTCAAAAATAGGAAAAAACACCCGTAGACTTGGGCAGTCTCAATACCCTTCAGATTCCCCGTTTCCTTAAAGAACAAGAAATAATCCCGGTCCTCAGATGAAATCCATGAGTACAACATTACCCATATAAGAACTGATTTTCTCTTTTAACCAACATACTGGACCTGTCACTCAACTGAAACAGTAACCCTATCCTCCTCTTGGGCTTTGTACATTGATTCTCCCCAGCAGAGTAAACCTTTGCATCCTCCATCTCGGGTGTAATGCCCTGTATAATATATACCTAGAATAATACAATACAAGCATTTTATTTGGTACTGACACCATCATAAGTGCCTAATGGCGTAATTCACATACTTGACCATTCTAAAACATAATACAGCTATGGTACAAGCTATGGAAATTAGCCAAAAAATAAAATAAAACTAAGATCAATATACAATATTCCTCATTGTACAAGAACAATAAAATACACAATGGAATAAGCTTAACTAAGCTTCTCTTGAAACATCCCAGCATCGCTCCACTTGTAAATCAAGCCTGCAAACCGTACCTGAAATATAGCAACTATAGTGGGGTGAGATACATCAAATCTCAGTGAGTTCCCTATCCTATAGATCCTCTCGGCTGTACAGGGTTCTATCAATCCTAACTCAAGTCAAGGGAAGGGAAAATGACCTTGAGTTCACAATCTCACACTATATGGAAACATGTCATGAGTTCATCAACTCAAAATATCACTAATCGATAACCATACCAAGGCATCCCCTGTTCCCGTCCACTTCTACGTCTAAAAGTCGACCCGAGTCATGGATCCTTGTAACCTACTTGACATACGAATGGATTCGGGTTCTACGGGCCTTTTACCGTTATGAACCGTCACTTCGCACGGGCCTTTTACCGTCACAAGCATACGCTCCATGGGCGCCATTCGTACAACACGGGGAATCAAACCTGCCAAGTAGTTGTGCATCCATTTCAGAGGAGTCTGAGACTCATGAAACTACACTCAAGATAAACCGGTTACGATTACATGATCACATACAACAGTACGATTGTATTCGACAATCACAAGGCTATAATGCCTTAAGGCTCTCATGCCTTCTAAAACCACAAAGTAACCACATGTTCCATACTAGTGTTTCACTCTCAACTAGGCCAATACTCGGCAAGGATGTATCTTCCAACAACACGTGCCGGAGCATCGCCATTTAGGTTATCTACTCCAGGCCAGAACTCGCCAATGAATGCACGAGCGTCGCCATCCAGAGTTTCTATCAATTTCTAATCACAACCTAGAATCATATCATTAGGTTTGGGGTAAGTTTTCTCACTCTTCCTAATTCATTTTAACATGCATATTCTTTCATTCACAGTTTACAATTAAATAGACATGGTATAATACAATGTACACAAGTAAAACATTTAACACAACATATCACATAAAATATATTTCATCAATCCATGACATATAACCATGTTTCTCCCTCACCATCTCATAGAGCATAAAATTAGCTTTCCAACGCTTCCGACCGTGCGTCAATCGGAGTTATGGATCAAAAGTTATGACAAAATTACGAAAAATAATGTTTTGCTGTCCCAAGCAAATTCGCCTGGCGAATCCCTGGCGAATCAGACTCGCCACCTACTCGCCTGGCGAATCTGGACGAACCAGAATTCTCCCAAAACGGGTTTGGGACCCAAAAATTATCCAAACCTTCAACCCACATGATATTAATGCATCCATATACCCAAAACAACATGTTAGATCACGTTTAGACATACATTTCATCAATCTATCCGTTAGATTTCATTGATTTAACAAAATTACTCATTTTATCCAAATCTAACCTAACTCTAAAACCTCCAGAAATTTACTCTAAAGTCTCTATCTAGAACCCAACTGATGATCGAAGAGAAGTTTGAAGAAGATGTTGATGATCCATGAGCTTCTTCTTCATCTTTCTCCACTTTCTCTCTTCTTCTCTTCCTTTCTCTTCTTCTTCTTCTTCTTTTCTTCCTTCTTTCTATCTTTTTCTTTCTTAACATATATATATATATATATATATATATATATATATATATATATATATAATCCTTATTATATAATATAAATCAAACCAGGCAAAATATCTCCAATTGATATTTTGTCGTCTCAACCCAATTGATCAATTATCAAAGTTACCAAAATTACTTTCTTGAATTAGTAAATATTAATCCGTCTCTTTAATAAAATAATTGATCTCTTTAGAGTTCATCAGTTGCTCTATTGATCCCAATTGATAATGCTTAAAGCACTTAGAGGATTCCATTAATCCAATTACCCAAAGATAGAGCACATAGATACTCATCTGATATCCTATTGAACATTTAAATAATACGGGGTATTACACTCTCCCCTCCTTAAATTGAAATTCGCCCCCGAATTTCCTCTACTCGACAACAATTGCAACTTATATCCCTGTCTTAGATCCACACTTAACTTTACGTCCGTCCAAATTTCTGACGTATTCCAATTCTAACTTGATTTCACAGAGTAAAAATCTATATTCTCACAATTTATCAAACTTCGTGTCCTTAGTTATACTCTTATTCCAATATTGATTACACTTCCAACTTGCTTTTTCCATAATTCATCTGCTGAACCATCCAAAACACTTGGTCGCATCTTATTTCAGAAAGATTGTACCATTCTACATTCGTCTACTGAGTCACAAACCAAACCGTAATATCTTATCTTGATTCAGGATAACAAACACTCATCAAATCCTTTAACATTCAAACCACTTCACAATTAGTCAAACAACTTCTTTTACCAGTTCCATCTGGTCTGATGTTGCCCACTGTACTCGTTAAATTTGATATTTCATCTCTTTCGTATCACGCCAAAGGTAATACACTTAAAACAAGATCTCCTTATTTCCAATCTTATAATCACTTTCTCCTCCGATTCTTATAAATCCGATTGAGCCCCTTTCATTTGTCACCTTCCACTACGCAACTTCCATTCTAACAGTGGAACACCACCATTTCTTAAGCACTACTACGTGGCTGCTAGTCCACGGAGAACACACTTATCCACTGAGATCCTTAATAATCAACAGTACAAGACTTACTGACGTCCTATAGTAGAACAATTTCTTTACCAACACACAATATCTTAACATCTGTCCAACATTCTCTAGACGATAAAGATGCAGGAGTTACACTATTACAACCACAACATATACACTTCTCAATCCGTTCTAAACTCGAAATAATGTATTCGAAATAATTTGAAAACTTCCGGTCCTGGTTACCACATTCCAAATCGATTCCTCTTACCGATTTTTCCGACTTACTCAAAAATTCCTTGTTGACACGGGATCTCAACCAATATTACATAACACCATCACGATACTTCAATCATACGCGAGTCACCACTTATCAACTTAACCTGTCCAAAGCACAATTTTGAGTTTCCATATTACTCACCAATTCACGTACAACACTCCACATACACACACTTCTCGGTTGAATCAACTATTCTCATTCGTTCCATTTCATAAACGATTCCAAGTTACATACTTAACTTCGGAACGTCCAATTCTTACTAGTACTTGGAAAGATAACCTACAAATTCCTCCTCTAGTTAGAACACAACTGCACACAACTGATACCACTTCCACGGGGTCTAAATCCAAAACCAAGGACTCACGGAAGATAACAATTACTAACTCCGGTCAACCGGTCATTCCTTAATAACACCATAAATTAAATTACCGAAACGATCTTTTCGAGATCAACACTTCGAGAGTATCTTCGAACTTCGCCCTCAAGTCCTTCAACAGTAATACACTTAAGACTTTTTCACACTCAACACAGTTCGCAAGATTACTTTTCCAAAGTAACTCCCTCGTCGTCTGAACGAGTGGTCAACTATGCAACACCTTTCCAGAAGTTACGATTTCAAAACATAAATCCGTCTTTCACTTACTTGAAATCCCATTTTCCATTCGCATAATACTCTCAACTCGTAACAACATAAGGTAACAAAACACAAATGATGGTTCTCAAGAGATTTCATAAGCTTACCCATACGTTCGTCGATTAACCATCTGAGCTAATCGGTTAACTTCTCCAAATCCCACGTAACACCTTCAATGCACATGTTAATCGGTTAGCCACCTTGGTTAATCAGTTAACACTGCTGCAGAATCTACAAATCAGTTTTCCTCTTAATTCAAAGTCATCCATACTCAACCATCAATCCGATTTGTTCTAACTCGAAATATCATTTCCCAACTCGCGGTCCCTTAACTGGTATAACATTCATCAACCATGATCCACTCAGGTAAAACCGACAAAGTCAACACATGCAGATGACACACTCCAACCAAGTGACAAGGTAGAATTCTAAATTCTGACACGGTCACACGACAACTCTTTTGCGGGATAGTTCACTTTTCTACTCAAACAATTTCACTTGCGGGAAACCAATAATGACGATATTCTGGGGTTTTTAATCACAATTCATACCTGATTCGTCCACAACCAAGACTCAACATACAACCTTGTTCTCTCACTTGAACTTCTTGGTGGGTCATAAAACAACAACATTCTTAGTCCAACAAAACGTAGATTCCGAATATTCCGATTATTTACAAATACAGAAGTTTCTCCATACTTGCAAATAAATCAGGGCAATGCATCCTCTCGAAGAACCTTTCCATCACTACGTACACATTAACCGGGGTTTCTTGTCCTTCACTATCCATTGGACATTTCACTTACCAAATCACTTAATGGAAGATTCGCAACCGACAATTCTCCTCAACTATCTACAAAACCATTCTGGTATAAATCGTTCCATGATTTATACTTAGTCCATAATAAATCTTGGTTTGCTTCTCGTTGTTTACCGCACACTTACTTCCTAAACTACAATACTCACTGCTTCACCAGGTACGTCCCTTCACACTTGTCTCAAGAATAAGAATCCATCACGTAATCTTGTGACCAAGGTGCTACCACTACGCTTGTTCCTAATACCAAGGTGTAACTTTCTTATAACATAATGTTAATACCGTTTATTCCACATAATCGAATAGAATCCACCTCATACACAATATTTTCACTTTCCATAGCATAGAACACTTCCATAGCTTCATATCGATACAAAGAATGCTTAAATCGGACACCCGAGTCAAAAGATATGAATTTCTGAAGAAAGGAAAATTATTGGAACAGCCAGATTCGCCTGGCGATTAATAATTTCGCCTGGCGAGTCCCCCTTCGCCAGCACTTCGCCCGACGAACATGCGGCGAATCCTCATTTCATAAAACCCCAAAAGTTCCAGTAGCTACACCAGTTCTATTTCTTCATTTTCGCCTGGCGACTAAGTAATTAGCCTGGCGAATTCCTCTTCGCCAGCACTTCGCCTGGCGAACCTGCGGCGGGACCCCATTCGCCTGGCGATTTCCTGTTTCGCCTGGCGAATCACACCAGAAGTAGATTTTTCTGCTGCGTTCTTAATGGTTCCCACACCTCAAAATCCAACTTTTCCAAACCAAAACATTTTCATTTTCCAAATTGGTCTCTAATCGAATACAGAAAATCTCGATGTAATATCTCGAACTTAATCTCTCTTCATAACCGAAGATACACAATTTATCTCCTAGTCTTCATCCGACGTATATTTATCTCGCTTGAAGTATGTAAACACATCCTTGTGTTCCTTCTCACACTTCTATACTACTTTAGGTTCCTATAAAAGCCGAACTTCCTTAACTCTCAATCTTAAACCAATCGGAAGATATTGTTCCGAATACATTCCCTAAGGTACTCTCGTCCATTCAAGATACCTTAACGACCTGAGAAATTGAAGCACCAATTACTATCTCACTTCTGGACCTTACGCCACGTGTTCCACAAAACAACTTTCTTTTTCCACGGAATGAGATTACTTGGAATCCTTATCCGTATTAGGGGTCAATCCAGCTCTACTAGTGACTTTACATATTCCTTAATACCTTATCCAAACGTACAATAGAGGTCCTTAACTCTCGGACTCCTTCCATTCCTAAGGATTACTTAACAATGCACCACTCTCTCATTCTATGCTACCCAAGTACAACTTTTACCAAGATCTCAACTGAGCTGACCGAAACTCCTCACTACTAACTCTTGGCTCGAGCGTTCCCTCACAGCACAAGTTCCGACAACACTACGGAGTCCTTGTGGTCGCTCAACCATGATTCTACCTATCACATACATAGCATTAGGTTGATCAGACCCCACACTACATAGCATGATATTAAGTTTCATGATGGCAAGACACACTTAAGAGGCAGGAATAGATTTACTTATGATGTTTCAAGGATAGGTCGAGGACACGACCTGCTTTGATACCAACTGTAATGCCCTGTATAATATATACCTAGAATAATACAATGCAAGCATTTTATTTGGTACTGACACCATCATAAGTGCCTAATGGCGTAATTCACATACTTGACCATTCTAAAACATAATACAGTTATGGTACAAGCTATGGAAATTAGCCAAAAAATAAAATAAAACTAAGATCAATATACAATATTCCTCATTGTACAAGAACAATAAAATACATAGCGGAATAAGCTTAATTAAGCTTCTCTTGAAATATCCCAGCATCGCTTCACTTGTAAATCAAACCTGCAAACCGTACCTGAAATATAGCAACTATAGTGGGGTGAGATACATCAAATCTCAGTGAGTTCCCTATCCTATAGATCCTCTCGGCTGTCCAAGGTTCTATCAATCCTAACTCAAGTCAAGGGAAGGGAAAATGACCTTGAGTTCACAATCTCACATTATATGGAAACATGTCATGAGTTCATCAACTCAAAATATCACTAATCGATAACCATACCAATGCATCCCCTGTTCCCGTCCGCTTCTACGTCTAGAAGTCGACCCGAGTCATGGATCCTTGTAACCTACTTGACATACGAATGGATTCGGGTTTTACGGGCCTTTTACCGTTATGACCTGTCACTTCACACGGGCCTTTTACCGTCACAAGCATACGCTCCATGGGCGCCATTCGTACAGCACGGGGAATCAAACCTGCCAAGTAGTTGTGCATCCATTTCAGAGGAGTCCGAGACTTATGAAACTACACTCAAGATAAACCGGTTACGATTACATGATCACATACAACAGTACGATTATATTCGACAATCATAAGGCTATAATGCCTTAAGGCTCTCATGCCTTTTAAAACCACAAAGTAACCACAAGTTCCATACTAGTGTTTCACTCCCAACGAGGCCAATACTCGGCAAGGATGTATCTTCCAACAACATGTGCCCGAGCATCGCCATCTAGGTTATCTACTCCAGGCCAGAACTCGCCAATGAATGCACGAGCGTCGCCATCCAGAGTTTCTATCAATTTCTAATCACAACCTAGAATCATATCATTAGGTTTGGGGTATGTTTTCTCACTCTTCCTAATTCATTTTAACATGCATATTCTTTCATTCACAGTTTACAATTAAATAGACATGGTATAATACAATGTACACAAGTAAAACATTTAACACAACATATCACATAAAATATATTTCATCAATCCATGACATATAATCATGTTTCTCCCTCACCATCTCATAGAGCATAAAATTAGCTTTCCAACGCTTCCGACCGTCCGTCAATCGGAGTTATGGATCAAAAGTTATGACAAAATTACGAAAAATAATGTTTTGCTGTCCCAAGCAAATTCGCCTGGCGAATCCCTGACGAATCAGACTCGCCACCTACTCGCCTGGCGAATCTGGACGAACCAGAATTCTCCCAAAACGGGTTTGGGACCCAAAAATGATCCAAACCTTCAACCCACATGATATTAATGCATCCAAATACCCAAAACAACATGTTAGATCACGTTTAGACATACATTTCATCAATCTATCCATTAGATTTCATTGATTTAACAAAATTACTCATTTTATCCAAATCTAACCTAACTCTAAAACCTCCATAAATTTACTCTAAAGTCTCTATCTAGAACCCACCTGATGATCGAAGAGGAGTTTGAAGAAGATGTTGATGATCCATGAGCTTCTTCTTCATCTTTCTCCACTTTCTCTCTTCTTCTCTTCCTTTCTCTTCTTCTTCTTCTTTTCTTCCTTCTTTCTATCTTTTTCTTTCTTAACATATATATATATATATATATATATATATATATATATATATATATAAGTAATCCTTATTATATAATATAAATCCAACCAGGCAAAATATCTCCAATTGATATTTTATCGTCTCAACCCAATTGATCAATTATCAAAGTTACCAAAATTACTTTCTTGAATTAGTAAATATTAATCCGTCTCTTTAATAAAATAATTGATCTCTTTAGAGTTCATCAGTTGCTCTATTGATCCCAATTGATAATGCTTAAAGCACTTAGAGGATTCCATTAATCCAATTACCCAAAGATAGAGCACATAGATACTCATCTGATATCCTATTGAACATTTAAATAATACGGGTTATTACAGCGGGCTTCGTACGAGATACAAAAACACTCTCTTGTTGAGTCAAACATCTTTTAGCCTCCATCTCGGGCTTTGTACGAGATACAAATCACTCTCTTGGTGAGTATAAAAGACTCTCTTGTTGAGTCAAACCCTTTTAGCCTCCGTCTTGGGCTTCGTACAAGACACATATAAAAACACTCTCTTGTTGAGTCAACCCTTTTAGCCTCTATCTCGGGCTTCATACGAGACACAAAAGCATCCTCTTGTTGGGTCAATAGCCTCCTCTTAGGCTTTGAATAAAGAAATCCCCGTTTGATTCAATCAACCTTTTAGCATCAAATCATGCTTTGTTCACAACATACAAACATCAACAACTCCTTTTCCCTCGTCTAATTGTTGTAAGCGGCAAGCCTCTAGATTATTTACATCCACGCCACTGTCCCTCTTTTAGCATGAGAAATTCCTAAGGAAAGATGGCATTGCTCTAAACTGAGTTAAAGTCTTCTCCTTCAGGTTGAAAATCCCCTATAAAGGAAATTATAGCATTGCTGGATTCACCTATCCCAATTAAAGTAATTCTCCTTTATAATCAGTCACCCAACAATTGTGACAAACAGACCCCTTTAGAGATGGCAAATTCTCTCTAAAGTCAATACCCTTTTAGCTTCACATCTTGGGCTTCCAACAAGATACAAATAGACCCTTCAGTTTCACATCTTGGGCTTTGAACAAGATACAAACCACCTTTAGCTTCATGTCTTGGGCTTTGAACAAGACACCAAAACACCATTTCCTCCCCTAGAATAGGAGGAACTACGATCGCTCTGATTTCCCTATCCCGGGAATACGTAGGGATAAGATTGAAAAAGAATCTTAGCGAGCACACTAATAAAAAAACCCCAAAGTCCCCTACCTCCAGCCAATCTAGCACAGTATCCCAACAAATACCCCATGAACAATCCCGGTATTTCGTTCTGAACAAAATAAGCAGAGAGAGACCCACGAACTAAAGCCGCATCTGTAAACCAATAGTTTTGACTGTTTAACCTCAGTGTGCTAGCAGGTTTAATTGGAGACATCTATTTCCCTTCCTTCATCAGCTTCAATAGGATAAAAAATGAATCGAACTGTAGTACCAAAGCGATAGTGATTCAAAACCACAAAAACAGAGCTACAACGTGGTGATATCAGGCGAATGCTTGATTTATGTTTAATTGGTTAGAAGAATATATTTGTTATCAATTGATGAGATCCAATACCCATAAGGCTCTGTTTATTTTAAAGTCTCTACTTTATATTTTCCGTCTTTATATTTTCTGCCTTTATTTATTATACCCTTGAATCTTTCAACTAAATTTAATCACCACAGGCCTAGAAACGTAGAGACTGTTGAATGACATTCTTTCCCTCGCACCGATCCCGGTGGAGACGATATAAATCCCGGAGGGAATCATTCCAAAACTAAATTTTTGCTTCTTTCCGCTTTACTGCAGTTCGAAAAAAATGGAGCCGTTGTCGGGGATTGGTATTTAGATATTGAATAGCATGACAATAGTTTTATATTTTTAAGCTTTGTACAGTTGTTTAAATTGTATATATACTTGTTTCCTTTCACGTTTTCGCAAGTGTTGATTAGGGATAAATGATGAGAACTTCTTCAAGATTTGTTGCTATTTGTATAAAAGTATCAAATGAAGATTCTCCTAAGTTTGGATGGTGATGATAGGATTTTGAACATGTGAATGCAAGCAAGGTAAATTGTACCACTTCTTAGAATGTTAGAATGATTCATGAATTTTGTGCTTTGTGCAAATGTGTATTTTTGTTTCATTCTGCAACTTTTTTTTAATGCTTGTTTCACTTAGGTTCAATAGCCACAATTTGTAAGAAACCTCCATTGTTTACTATATGCTTATGATGAGTGATAAACTTTGTTTAATATGTTTTATTCATGCTTAGTCTTTTAATTATTTTGATTTTTTGGAAGCATTAAAAATAATCAAGGCATTTGTTGATATTGAGCACAACCATATCCCAAAAAAGTAACTTACCTGTGAGTAATGAGAATTTGTTAACCCCTTTGAGCCTAAAATATTTAGATCTCATTTTAGTGATGAACTTGGTTTCTGTACATAATTTGAAAGTTTAGTTCATCATTGAATTTTGTGAGATTCTAAAAAAATTCTTGAACCTATGAACATTGTTTTAAATTAATTTCCTTGCCATAAAAATCAAGGAGCATTCACTTAAGGTTTGGTTGAATTCAAGTTAGGGAAAATGAAAAGGAAAATGGTAGGTTACTAAAAATTTTGAAAAATTTCAAGCAAGCATGAAAAAGTGTGAATATGAATGTGAAAAACAAAAGAAAAAGAAAGTTTGTTTGAAAAAGAAAAATAGAGAATGAAATAATTTTGAAAAAGAAAGTTTGAGAAGGTTTGCAAAATATGAAAGAAAGTTGTGTATGAAGTTGTGATGTGTAAATAACTTGTATAGTGAATGTCTCTTTTGCTCTGGAAAATTTGATTCAACGACCTATAGAAATGTCCCTTTGTGTGAACCCGACCAAGCTACAACCTTAAAAGCCCTTAGTGATCTTTTTGCTTCCATAATTTTATTTTCGATTATTTAGAGAATGTATGAATTGGATTGTTATTTGCATTGTTTGTCAGGCGAGTAAAATTGCCCCGTGGTTGCAAACGCGTTAATTTCTTCATTCTTATTCTGAAGAGGAGTGTTAGAGTGATTCAAGTATAAGAATTTAGTTGTTATTTGAAACATTGCATGATATTTGTTTAATAATTAAATTATTTATCATTGTTCAATTCTATTAAGTGGTGAACATTGCTTATGCGCATTCTCTTGTTTGAGAAAATCCTCTTGTTTAAGCAAATCTCTTTTGTTTGAATCTGAACCATTAATCCTTTATTGGATGAATCTTATGCTTGGGAAAATCCTCTTGTTTTCATGAGGGGCATACTTTGCTTGATGACAAGCAAAAATCTAGTTGAGGAGAGTTTGTTAAGTGCAAATTTTGACTTAAATTGAACCATCTTTCTTGGCATTTTTCAACTCATTTCTCATGTTTTAATAGATTCATTTCTTGTTCTTGTATGATTCTTCAATTATATTGCAAATACCTTTGGATTCTTTGATGTGTGTGTTATTGTGCAGAATACAGGCATAAAACATCAATATTAAGACACAAATGATTGGACAAGGAAGCCAAAGAAATGAAGAAGAATCAGCATATTTGATATGCGAACATATGAGAGCAGCCAGCGAATGATCGATGTGCGAAGTTGCAGCGAGGTCCCAGCGAAGGAGTAACCTTGGATGGCAGTATGAAAAGGACTCTAAGTTCATTGTGTGAAGCTGTAGCGAAGAGGTTCGATGTGCGAAGACTGAGTTTGCACTGCGAACTTAGATATTTCCTAAGGGCGGTTTAACAATTCATAGGCACTTCATGTGCCTATAATTCGTTGTGCGAAGAAGGTTTTCGCTAGGTGAAAAAGACCGGTTTTTTTTACTATATATGTTCTTTTACTTGCTTTTTAGAAAATAACTTTTTATAACTTTTATAACATATTTTTTGAGGATCAGAACTTGCATCTCTCTTCATTTTCAAAGCATATTTTAGATAGAGAAACACAAACCCGAAGGGGGAGAAGGTAAGAGCTTCGATTTCTTGTTGGGTTTGGATGTAATCTATTGATACCTTATGTATTTCATCTAATCTATGTATTGTGAACTAGTTTTGATTCAACATTGATGTTGTCTTTGATTTCTTATTTGTGGTCTTGTCAAAACCTTTTCAAATCGTAGATCTAAGATATTCATCTATCAATGAAAAAACTTTTGACATAGTCATGTAAGTTGATATTCACTGGTATCTTTTATTTTATTGTGTTGATTAGTAGCATGAGTAGCATGAGTAGGATCAATACGGTATTGTCAGGATACTTGATAATAGATATGAGAAACTATGTTCATAGACATTTGGCAAATTATTTGAATGCATGTAAAAAGGGTTAAGTGTATGTGCGTATTCTGATCATGGCGTTTAATATGAATCAATCACGGATATGATATGAATGATATCTTTGTTGACTTGTTTATCATTGATTTGAACTGCTATAGACATATACTCTTTATATCTGGATCAAGGATGATTATCTGTTAGGTTCTAGACTCTAGACATAGATATAAGCTTAAAATTTGCATGAGTATCAGATCTTAATGCTCTGTGTTGTTGGGTTGCGTGAGACATCACAATGAGACAATATAATTGTTCTCTCGACTTTGCATTAGACATAACCTCTTTTGTGGGTGATACGTGGTGATATCAGGGGAATGATTGATTTGTGTTTAATTGGTCATAAGAATGCATGTGTTATCAATTGATGAGATCCAATCCCAATAAGGCTTTGTTTATTTTAAAGTACCTACTTTATATTTTCCGTCTTTATATTTTCTGCCTTTATTTATTATACCCTTGAATCTTTCAGCTAAATTTAATCACCACAGGCTTAGAAACGTAGAGACTGTTGAACGATATTCTTTCCCTCCCACAGATCCCTGTGGAGACGATATAAATCCCGGAAGGAATCATTCCAAAACTAAATTTTTGCTTCTTTTCGCAATGGTGCCGTTGTCGGGGATTGGTATTTAGACATTGAATAGCATGACAATAGTTTTATATTTTTGAGCTTTGTACAGTTGTTTAAATTGTATATATACTTGTTTCCTTTCACGTTTTCTCAAGTGTTGATTAGGGATAATTGATGAGAACTTCTTCAAGATTTGTTGCTATTTGTATAAAAGTATCAAATAAAGATTCTCCTAAGTTTGGATGGTGATGATAGGATTTTGAACATGTGAATGCAAGCAAGGTAATTTGTACCACTTCTTAGAATGTGTTAGTTCTCTTGTATTAGGATTGGCTTAATTTTTGTAAAACAAATAATAGCAGCAATATTGTAATAGAGAATAGGATGTATAAACTTGCTAAGGAGAACAGGTACAACAAGATGTCCTTTTTGAAATGCCAGAACATGTTGTGTTGAAGTTATTCAACAACTGGAACAACATGTCGAAGAAGATGTCCTATGAGGGAGCATTTGACATCGCGCCTGCTTAGCTGGAATTAATGAGATTCAGCTATGTTTTGAATTGTGCAGAATATTTAAGAGAAAATTATGCATTCTATGTGGCACATATTTGAAGGTTTAGAAGATTCAATCAGATATCAAGACTTTCTAAATATGGAGACATATTAGGAAAAATTAGATTGAAGACTTTTTTTCTTGGAGTTTATTTTGGAGATCTGTGACAGCTATTGAAGTTGTGATTGAAGGCCTAAATCCAGTTGGGTACATGTTATAAATAGAAGGGTTTGTAACCTTGGAGGTGACGGCTCAACATGTAGAAGTCTAGGGTTCTGTCTAGGTAAACCTCCCGACTTGTGGGAAGGTTACCCGTATTCCTCAAAACCTGTAGGTAAGAGGCAGTACGTTTTGTTCTTGGAGGAAGCTGTTAAGCAACTCCAAGTTGTGGTCTTAGTTAAGGGAAAAAGCTAACAAACGGTGGTGTTTGGCATCATACTTAGCTAGGTATTGTTCTCATCAGATGTTGATGTGTCATAGGAGTGTGGATTCATGTGTATCTGTGTAATCAGTGTATAGGTAAAGAGCCGTTGATGCAGTGGCGGATTGTCAACTACTAGACATCATTGCGACGATTGGGAGTGAGAAGGGTTTCTCATATCTAGAGAGGATCTAGGTAGAAGGGTCATTAGGTAGTGATTAAGTGATAAGCTGTAAACGGGGAGTTTAGCTTTGAATTGATACTGTTGATAGTGGACTTCATCCCTGGCTTGGTAGCCCCCAGAGTAGGTGTGTTAGACCGAACTGGGTTAACAATTCTGTGTGTCTTGCTCTTATCTTTTCAGTACCATGATTATTGCAATATACCTTGCCCTTTGTGATCATGTCAGACCAGATGTCGAACAACATGTTCTAGGACATCTGAATTCTGCACATGTACCAGAATTTCAATTGGTATCAGAGCAGGTCATTCTGTTCTGTATCTAGATGAGATCCAAGGGAAGATACTTTCTGGTTCATGGTCAAGGTAGAAGCTTTCAGCTGAAAAGTTGTTTGAACTTGGAGTAGTTCATATAGGTGTGAGAATGGTCCCTAGAAGTGGAGGATGGACTATTCGTGACAGGCAGTGGCATGTGCTGAAGGCTTGGAGGTTTGGTTGAAAAGCTGTTGTGTTGTGGTTACGTTAGGTTTGATTTATTTTCAAACCTGTGGTATTGTGGTGTCACCTGGACTATGATGCTAGGGGTGATATGTGACACCTGAAGGTTTTGAGGAGTTTGTGTTTTGATCCACTGCGTATCTATCTGAAAACTCCTGAGGTTGCAATTGAGGAGGTTATTCTGCTCTGAATGTATACTTTATGGTGATGGGATATATGCAAAACTTCTTCAACTTACTTTGTCAACGATACTTGAAGATTTTTGTTCAAGTCCACTCATAAAGGCATTGATAAGTGAAGTTGTAAGGAAGAAAAGTTATTTACTTTTGCCTCTATTCCTAAAAGGGCTAATCTCCAGTCTTTGATCTCTTGATGTGTTCATTGGAATGATGTCCTATCTTGTGTTAGAACATCTCGTCAGAATTGTGCTAAATTCTGTTGTCTGAAGGAATGGCATAACAGATGCTCTGGGTGCTAAACTAATGTGGTTTGATCACATGGGTTTGGAACCTACTCCTGATCTGGAAGAGGAGGCATCTGGGTGGTTTGTCTAAGAAGGTTCTGGCCATGGAACTTATCTTAGATGTGTGAGTTGGTCAAGGTGTGATCAACATGTTATTTACTCCTGAGGTCAGTTTATTTATGGTCCTTGCTGCAGGAGTGGAGAACCTGAGATTTCAAGAAGTATTCTCACTTGCAGACTTCTTGGATATGAAGGTCAAAGATCAAAAAGTCAAGATTTTTTCTCTGTTATTTGGAAGCATTATCTGAATGATCTTGTGAAGCTAGATAAGTATTGACTGTGTGTGCTTAAGGATTGAGATGATCTAATCACAGGTTGTGCTGCTATTAAATGGAAGAATGTATGATTCTCTGAAGGGCTCTTGGCAGATTCTGAGGGAGAGTACCTGATGTATTAAGAATTTATTCTCTCAAGCTGTCTGGATGATGTTTCTCTGATTCAGGATGGAGGTTGTTTACTCAAACTTGATGATATTTATCAAGTCTATGAGAGCATGGAACTCTTATTCTGGTGTAGTGGAGAACTTTCAAGAGTTAAGCACTGTGAAGTTGAATCAACCGGTGGGGTTAGGTGGTGACTATGTGCTTGGATGTGTTTGGATGACGGATTAGAAGAGGCAAATTGGTTGTGGAATGTTGATGACATCCAACATCTCAAAGTCAGGCAAGATGCTGTGATTTAAGGAGAAGACTCTTGAGTTGTTCCTGTTGCTGAATGTGATATGACCTGAAAGCTTGATCAGGTACTGATGGTTGATCCTCGTGTGCTAGAGCTTTACTATTGAAGATATCTTCAAAAAAGCTCTGTGAAGATGTGTGACTGAGATTGATGTTGCAACATCAATTCAGGTGGTTGCTCAGCCAAGGTTGTTTTGCGCAGAAAGAAGTCCAAGATCAAGCCATTGATCCAAGTTAAAGTAACTTGTGAATATATGTCATGAATCAGAAGTTGTCAGACGTATGCAGAAGATTACAAACAAATTGTCATACCTTGTGTGAGAAGGTAATCTTGTTCTGTCTAATAGTAGATACTTTGACGGGAGACTTAGTATTTGTCTATTATTGATGTTATGCATAAGGGTAAATACTTTGACGGGAGACTAAGTATTTGTCTAGAGAATTATGCAAGTTTGCAGTCTGGTTATTATGGTTCAGGAATTTTTTCTTTCTGAGTGGTTATGATTGATAACAATCTGAGGTAGCCTTATCAGCTGACTGTATCAGAAGTGTGTGAATGAAGAAGTGAGCATCATCTGATATTTGATTGTGAATCCTTCTTGGATAAACAAATACCTTGTTGGGAGCTTGGTAGTTATCTGATGTGTGGATGCAATTCAGATTTCTGAATTGTGTGAGAGTTTATTTCTCTCTGTTGTGATCAGGTGGTTGTGATTCCCTGAATAAAATGCAGAAGGTGTGATCTTTTATCTAATGCTGATGTCCTACATTTTGTTACAACATTTTTGTTTGTCGTGTACCATACTTATGGAGTTGGAAGAAGCAGCATTATCGTCTGAATTGGCAGTTCTGACATAATGTGGATTAGAATGGGCAGATTCTAATCTTGATGGTAAGTAGTTCTGGAAATACATGGCTACTTTCTTGTTGAAGACTCTATTAGGGTGTTATAAGGTTGTTTCCAGGAGGTTTCTTCTAATACAAGCAAAAGGTGGTGGCAGTCCTTATCTTGTGTTGCAAGACATTTGTTTGGAATTTCAAATCAAGTAGGCTTTTGTTTATTGGACTTGGCAGACCTTGTATCTAAAATCCCCATGGTGAGGTCTTGCTCAACTTTTACCAGAATGTGGCATTATTGGTGTAATATCATAAAAGGCATTGAATGTTAAGGCTGTTGTTTATGGCCTATTGCATCATGTGTAATGTCAAACATCATGATGGGACATATCATAGCTGTGTGGAGTTAGTGCCTATGCAGGAGAAGTCTGAAAAACAGAATGTTGTATCTGGGTGACCCTACTTTTTCTCTGCTGTTTTTGAAGGAATCCAAGAAAATATGCTTGGAATGTATAAATCTTTGAGAAGTCTTGGGTTGATAACTTTGTGAACAAGCAGACAAACTATTTTGGTAAGATGTCAGAACAGCACTCAAGACATGTTTCCCTGAGCCAAACAAAGGAATATTCTAGACTGTGCATCCAGCCACGCGTAAGAAGGGAGCCTAGTAAATGCTGATTGGCCATCCAGGACTGGTCTAAAAGCTATTAAAGGCGTTCAAAGTCAGTTTGGACGGTGCACCTTGAATTAAGTTACAGGTTTTCCATTCTCAATTAACATTCTCTTTGACCAAGAATTAAAGATCGTTAATATCTAAGAAACTGCTATGCTATTTAGAGAGGCTTCTCCTATCCTCTACCATCAGGTCAGGGTTGTTCTTATAAAAACTATGGGTTTTGTTCGGGTCTGGGTTAGTTGTGCCTGGGTTTGGTTTTGTGATGGCCTCCTTTGTCAATTTTTGATCAAAAAGGGGGAGAAGGGGATTGTTGCTCAGAGGTTCAGACAGGAGTTTGTGATTGCATATGTTGTCCAAACATGTCAAATCAAATGTCTATCATGTTTATTTTTGGATATTTTTGTGACCTATGATCTGAGTTATGAACACAGTTGTGATCTGTGTTCTGAGTTACCAGGAGTGGTGGAGGGTTTGGTCTTAAGTTTCCTCTTATGCCCTTCAAAGAGCAATTAAGAGTTCTCTTATGCCACCATTGGTCTTCGTGTTAAGAAGAGGTTCCTGGATTGAGGGGGAGTACAAGCTTCCTTCTGCTATCTTCTTCCTCGTGTGCATCAACAAACTTCAGGACCTTCCTTCCTTTTATCCTGAAGATTGCTGTTCGTTGGTGCTGATGCAGTGGAGTTCTTCAGAGTGCTGCAAAGAAGATGTCAATCAAAGATGGTGAGACATTATTTTCAACATGAAGATATGTTGTTGTGTGTTGTAGACTCTGAACACTACAACTGTTGGCTGTATTTTTATATTGCTGTAAACTTCTGGTTTATAATTGTTTTTAGATTATTTGTTTTAGCCAAAATTTGCCAAATGGGGAGATTGTTAGTTGTCTTGTATTAGGATTGGCTTAATTTTTGTAAAACAAATAATAGCAGCAATATTGTAATAGAGAATAGGATGTATAAATTTGCTAAGAAGAACAGGTACAACAAGATGTCCTTTTTGAAATGCCAGAACATGTTGTGTTGAAGTTATTCAACAACTGGAACAACATGTCGAAGAAGATGTCCTATGAGGGAGTATTCGACATCGCGTCTGCTGAGCTGGAATTAATGAGAATTAGCTATGTTTTGAATTGTGCAGAATATTTAAGAGAAAATTATGCATTCTATGTGGCGCATATTTGAAGGTTTAGAAGATTCAATCAGATATAAAGACTTTCTAAATATGGAGACATATTAGGAAAAATTAGATTGAAGACCTTTTTTCTTGGAGTTTATTTTGGAGATCTGTGACAGCTATTGAAGCTGTGATTGAAGGCCCAAATCCAGTTGGGTACATGTTATAAATAGAAGGGTTTGTAACCTTGGAAGTGACGGCTCAACATGTAGAAGTCTAGGGTTCTGTCTAGGTAAACCTCCCGACTTGTGGGAAGGTTACCCGTATTCCTCAAAACCTGTAGGTAAGAGGCAGTACGTTTTGTTCTTGGAGGAAGCTGTTAAGCAACTCCAGGTTGTGGTCCTAGTTAAGGGAAAAAGCTAACAAATAGTGGAGTTTGGCATCATACTTAGCTAGGTATTGTTCTCATCAGATGTTGATGTGTCATAGGAGTGTGGATTCATGTGTATCTGTGTAATCAATGTATAGGTAAAGAGTCGTTGATGCAGTGGTGGATTGTCAACTGCTAGACATCATTGCGATGATTGGGAGTGAGAAGGGTTTCTCATATCTAGAGAGGATCTAGGTAGAAGGGTCATTAGGTAGTGATTAAGTGATAAGCTGTAAACGGGGAATTTAGCTTTGAATTGATACTGCTGATAGTGGACTTTATCCCTGGCTTGGTAGCCCCCAGAGTAGGTGTGTTAGACCGAACTGGGTTAACAATTGTGTGTGTCTTGCTCTTATCTTTTCAGTACCATGATTATTGCAATATACCTTGCCCTTTGTGACATGTCAGACCAGATGTCGAACAGCATGTTCTAGGACATCTGAATTCTGCACATGTATCAGAATTTCAGAATGTTAGAATGATTCATGAATCTTGTGCTTTGTGAAAATGTGTATTTTTATTTCATTCTGCAACTTTTTTTAATGCTTGTTTCACTTAGGTTCAATAGCCATAATTTGTGAGAAACCTCCATTGTTTACTATATGCTTATTATGAGTGATAAACTTTGTTTAATATGTTTTATTAATGCTTAGTCTTTTAATTATTTTGATTTTTTGGAAGCATTAAAAATGTTCAAGGCATTTGTTGATATTGAGCACAACCATATCCCAAAAAAGTAACTTACCTGTGAGTAATGAGAATTTGTTAACCCCTTTGAGCCTAAAAAGTTCGGATCTCATTTTAGTGATGAACTTGGTTTATGTACATAATTTGAAAGTTTAGTTCATCATTGAATTTTGTGAGATTCTAAAAAAAATTATTGAACCTTTGAACATTGTTTTAAATTAATTTCCTTCCCATAAAAAGCAAAGCATTCACTTAAGGTTTGGTTGAATTCAAGTTAGGGAGAATGAAAAGGAAATTGGTAGGTTACTAATAATTTTGAAAAATTTCAAGCAAGCATGAAAAAGTGTGAATATGAATGTGAAAAACAAAAGAAAAAGAAAGTTTGTTTGAAAAAGAAAAATACAGAATGAAATAATTGTGAAAAAGAAAGTTTGAGAAGGTTTGCAATAAAGGAAAGAACGTTGTGTATGAAGTTGTGATGTTTAAATAACTTGTAAGTGAATGTCTCTTTTGCTTTGGCAAATTTGATTCAATGACTTATAGAAATGTCCCTTTGTGTGAACCCGACCAAGCTACAACCTTAAAAGCCCTTAGTGATATTTTTGCTTCCATAATTTTATTTTCAATTGATTAGATGAATGTATGAATTGGATTGTTATTTCCATTGTTTGCCAGGCGAGTAAAATTGTCCCGCGGTTGCAAACGCGTTAATTTCTTCATTCTTATTCTGAAGAGGAGTGTTAGAGTGATTCAAGTATAAGAATTTAGTTGTTAATTGAAACATTGCATGATATTTTTTTAATAACTAAATACTTTATCATTGTTCAATTCTATTAAGTGGTGAACATTGCTTGTGCGCATTCTCTTGTTTGAGCAAATCCTCTTATTTAAGCAAAACTCTTTTGTTTGAATTTGAACCATTAATCCTTTATTAGTTGAATCTTATGCTTAGGCAAATCCTCTTGTTTTCATGAGGGGCATACTTTACTTGATGACAAGCAAAAATCTAGTTAAGGAGAGTTTGTTAAGTGCAAATTTTGACTTAAATTGAACCATCTTTCTTGGCATTTTTCAACTTATTTCTCATGTTTTATTAGATTTATTTCTTGTTCTTGTATGATTCTTCAATTATATTGTAAATACCTTTGGATTCTTTGATGTGTGTGTTATTGTGCAGAATATAGGCATAAAACATCAATGATTAAGACACAAATGATTGGACAAGGAAGCCAAAGAAATGAAGAAGAATCAGCATGTTCGCTATGCTAACATATGCGAGCAGCCTGCGAATGATCGCTGTGCGAAGTTGCAGCGAGGTCCCAGCGAAGGAGAAACCTTGGATGGCAGTATGAAAAGGACCCTAAGTTCATTGTGCCAAGCGGTAGCGAAGAGGTTCAATGTGCGAAGAATGAGTTCACACTGCGAACTTAGATTTTCCCAAGGGCGGTTTAACGATTCAGAGGCACTTCATGTGTCTAAAAAGGGTCTTCCTTGTGTGAAGAAGATGTTTACTAGGTGAACAAGACAATTTTTTTTACTATATATGTTCTTTTAATTGCTTTTTAGAAGATGACTTTTTATAACTTTTATAACGTATTTTTTAGGGATCAGAACTTGCATCTCTCTTTATTTTCAAAGGATATTTTAGATAGAGAAACATAAACCCTAAAGGGGAGAAGCTAAGAGCTTCGATTTCTTGTTGGGTTTGGATGTAATCTATTGATACCTTATGTATTTCATCTAATCTATGAATTGTGAACTAGTTTAGATTCAACATTGATGTTGTCTTTGATTTCTTATTTGTGGTCTTGACAAAACCTTTTCAAATCTTAGATCTAAGATATTAATCTATCAATGAAAAAACTTTTGACATAGTCATGTAAGTTGATATTCACTTGTATCTTTTATTTTATTGTGTAGATTAGTAGCATGAGAAGCATGAGTAAGATCAATACGTTATTGTGAGGATACTTGATAATAGAGATGAGAAACTATGTTCACAGACATTTGGCACATTATTTGAATGCATGTAAAAAGGGTTAAGTGTATGTGCGTATTCTGATCATGGCGTTTTATATGAATCAATCACGGATATGATATGAATGATATCTTTGTTGACTTGTTTATCATTGATTTGAACTGCTATAGACATATACTCTTCAGATCTGGATCAAGGATGATTATCTGTTAGGTAAAAGACTCTAGACATAGATATAAGCTTAAAATTTGCATGAGTATCAGTTCTTAATGCTCTGTGTTGTTGAGTTGCGTGAGACATCACAAATGAGACAATACAATTGTTCTCTCGACTTTGCGTTAGACATAACCTCTTTTGTGGGTGATAAATGGTGATATCAGGCGAATGATTGATTTGTGTTTAATTGGTTAAAAGAATGCATGTGTTAGCAATTGATGAGATCCAATCCCAATAAGGCTTTGTTTATTTTAAAGTCTTTACTTTATATTTTCCATCTTTATATTTTCTGCCTTTATTTATTATACCCTTGAGTCTTTCAACTAAATTTAATCACCACAAGCTTAGAAACGTATAGACTGTTGAACAACATTCTTTCCCTCGCACCGATCCATGTGGAGACGATATAAATCCCGGAGGGTATCCTTCAAAAACTAAATTTTTGCTTCTTTACGCTTTACTGCAGTTCGAACAAAATGGTGCCATTGTCGGGGATTGGTGTTTAGATATTGAATAGCAAGACAATAGTTTCTATATTTTTGAGCTTTGGACAACTGTTTAAATTATATATATACTTTTTTCCTTTCACCTTTTCTCAAATGTTGATTAGGGATGAATGATGAGAACTTCTTCAAGATTTGTTGCTATTTGTATAAAAGTATCCAATGAAGATTCTCCCAAGTTTGGATGGTGATGATAGGATTTTGAACATGTGAGTGCAAGCAAGGTAAATTGTACCACTTCTTTGAATGTTAGAATGATTCATGAATTTTGTTCTTTGTGCAAATGTGTATTTTAGTTTCATTCTGCAACTTTTTTTAATGCTTGTTTCATTTAGGCTCAATAGCCACAATTTGTGAGAAACCTCCATTATTTACTATATGCTTAGGATGAGTGATAAACTTTTTTTAATACGTTTTATTCATGCTTTATCTTTTAATTATTTTTATTTTTTGGAAGCATTAAAAATGATCAAGGCATTTGTTGATATCCCAATAAAGTAACTTACCCGTGAGTAATGAGAATTTGTTAACCCCTTTGAGCCTAAATAGGTTAGATCTCATTTTAGTGATGAACTTGGTTTATGTATATAATTTGAAAGTTTAGTTCATCATTGATTTTTGTGATATTCTAAAAAAAATTCTTGAACCTTTGAACATTGTTTTAAATTGATTTCCTTGCCATAAAAAGTAAGGAGCATTCACTTAAGGTTTGGTTGAATTTAAGTTAGGGAGAATGAAAAGGAAAATGGTAGGTTACTAAAAATTTTGAAAAAAAAAAGAAAAAGAAAGTTTGTTTGAAAAAGAAAAATAGAGAATGAAATAATTGTGAAAAAGAAAGTTTGAGAAGGTTTGTAATAGAGGAAAGAAAGTGGTGTATGAAGTTGTGACGTGTAAATAATTAACTTGTATAGTGAATGTCTCCTTTGCATTGGTAAATTTGGTTCAATGACCTATACAAATGTCCCTTTGTGTGAACTCCGCCAAGCTACAACCTTAAAAGCCCTTAGTGATATTTTTGCTTCCATAATTTCATTTTCGATTGATTAGATGAATGTATGAATTGGATTGTCATTGGCATTATTTGTCAGGCAAGTGAAATTTCCCCGCGGTTGAAAACACGTTAATTTCTTCACTCTTATTCCGAAGAGGAGTGTTAGAGTGATTCAAGTATAAGAATTTAGTTGTTATTCGAAACATTGCATGATATTTGTTTAATATCTAATTTCTTTATCATTGTTCGAATCTATTAAATGGTGAACATTGGTTGTGCACATTCTCTTGTTTGAGCAAATCATCTGGTTTAAGCAAATCTCTCTTGTTTGAATTTGAACCATTAATCCTTTATTAGTTGAATCTTATGCTTGAGCAAATCCTCTTGTTTTCATGAGGGGCATACTTTGCTTGATGACAAGCAAAAATCTAGTTGAGGAGAGTTTGTTAAGTGCATATTTTGACTTAAATTGAACCATCTTTCTTGGCATTTTTCAACTCATTTCTCATGTTTTAATAGATTTATTTCTTGTTCTTGTGTGATTATTCAATTATATTGCAAATACCTTTGGATTCTTTGATGTATGTGTTATAGTGCGGGATATAGGCATAAAACATCAATGATTGAGACACAAATGATCGGACAAGGAAGTCAAAAAATGAAGAAGATTCAGCATGTTCGCTATGCGAACATATGCGAGCAGCCAATGAATGTTCGCCGTGCGAAGTTGCAGTGAGGTCCCAGCAAAGGAGAAACCTTGGATGGCAGTAGGAAAAGCACCCTAAGTTCATTGTGAGAAGCTGTAGCGAAGAGGTTCGATGTGCGAAGAATGAGTTCGCACTGCAAACTTAGATATTTCCCAAGGGCGGTTTAACTATTCAAAGGCACTTCATGTACCTAAAAGGGTATTCGTTATGCGAAAAAGGTGTTTACTAGGCGAACATGACAATTTTTTTTACTATATATGTATTTTTTTATTTTTAGAAGATAGCTTTTTATAACTTTTATCATATATTATGGGGATCAGAACTTGCATCTCTTTTCATTTCCAAAGCATATTTTTTAGAGAGAAACACAAAATCTAAGGGGGAAAGGTAAGAGCTTCTATTTATTATTGGGTTTGGATGTAATCTATTAATACCTTATGTATTTCATCTAATCTATGCATTGTGAACTAGTTTTGATTTAATATTGATGTTGTCTTTGATTTCTTATTTGTGGTCTTGACAAAACCTTTTCAAATCTTAGATCTAAGATATTCATCTATCAATGAGCAAACTATTGACGTAGTCTTATAAGTTGATATTCATTTGTATCTTTTATTTTATTATGTTGATTAGTAGCATGAGTAGGATCAATATGGTATTGTGAGGATACATGATAATAGAGATGAGAAACTATGTTAACATTCATTTGGCAAATTAGTGTAATGCATGTAAAAAGGGTTAAGTGTATTGATGTATTCTGATCATGGCATTTTATATGAGTCAATCACGGATCTGATATGGATGATATCTTTGTTGACCTGTTTATAATTGATTTGAACTGCTCTAGGCATATACTCGTCAAATCTTGAACTAGGATGATTATCTATTAGGTTCTAGACTCTAGACATAGATTTAGGTTTAACATTTGCTAGAGTATTAGTTCTTAATGCTCTGTGTTGTAGTGTTGCGTGAGACATCACCAATGAGACAATAGGTTGTTCTCTCGACTTTGCGTTAGACACGACCTCAGTTGTGGGTGATACGTGATGATATTAGACGAATGATTAATTTGTGTTTAATTGGCTAAAAGAATGCATTTGTTATCAATTGATGAGATCCAATCCCAATAAGGCTCCGTTTATTTTAAAGTCTTTACTTTATATTTTTCGTCTTTATATTTTCTTCCTTTATTTATGGTTCCCTTGAATCTTTCAATTAAATTTAATCACCACAAGCTTTGAAACGTAGAGACAGTTGAACGACATTCTTTCCCTCGTACCGATCCCTGTGGAGACGATATAAATCCCGGAGGGAATCCTTTCAAAACTAAATTTTTGCTTCTTTTCGCTTTACTGCAGTTCGAACATAGCTTCAACGGATTCTTCCTTTTGGAAGGATACTATCCGAAATGAAATTGATTCAATTGCGTCAAACCACACTTAGGAACTTGTCGATCTTCCTAAGGGACCAAGACACATTGGATGCAAGTGGGTGCTTGGAATTAAGTATCATATTTATGGTACATTAAACACATATAAGGCTAGATTAGTAGTAAAAGGGTTTAGACAAATGGAAGGTGTTGATTGTTTCGACACATTTGCACCAGTAGCAAGGACGACAACAAATAGAGTATTGTTTGCACAAAGTTAGTTGAATGGACTTATAGTTCATTAAATGTATGTCAAAATAACATTCCTAAATAGAGATATCAATGAGGAGATTTACATGGAGCAAACAGAATGTCAAATGCTTCCTGGTAATGAATAAAAGGGGTGCAAATTTGTCAAATTCTTGTATGAATTAAAATATGCACTTACGAAATGTCATTAAATGTTTGATTTTGTCATTACAAGAATCATCAATCAAAGGGGAGACGTTTCAATCATTATCAAAACACGAATTCAAAGAATTTGTCATCATCAAAAGGGGGACATTGCAAAGAATACATCTTATATCTAGTTTAGTTTTGATGAAGACAAATGTTATCAAAGAAAAATAAGATAAAAATTGTCATAAAAATCAGTGATGAAGTTGATCAAGAACTTTGAACATATAAATTCAAGTGAAGATTTGAGACAAGTGAACATAACTTAGATGCTCATTGCAATTCATACTATACAACTTTAAATTGCTCTGAATCTCGTATCTCACTTCATCTAAAAACCTTCTTGCACCATGAAACATGATCATCTTAAACCCTTCTTCATCTATTTCTTGTGATAAGTATTTATACACAAAGTTGTGAGAGAATATTGTGATATTTCTTTATCTTTGTGTTGACTACATGATTGATCTTTAGCAAGGGGATGAATGAATTTAAGAAAAAAAAGGAGATTTCTAACTTCCACATTCAAGATAATAGATCTTGGACTAGTTGTCCCGCCTTTTGGGATCAAAGTAAATCAAAACAGTGAGAGTTATGAACTTAGTCAAACTCACTATGTTGAGAAAGTACATGATAAGTTCAAATAGTTAATTTCATGGAAGTAACTACTCCATTTGAGCATAGTGTCAAAATTTAAATAATCATGGAAGAATCGTGGCTCAATTGAATTATGCAAGTGCAATTGGTTGTCTAAAGTATTTGATTCATTGTATTAGATCCGACATAGCATTTGCAGTTTGTAAAAGAGTATATTTACTAGCAATCCAAATGGTGACCATTGGAAGACCATCACAAGGATTTTCAATTATCTTTCGAAAACAAAAAATATTGACCTCCATTATGGTATGTTTATTGCCATATTATAAGGATATACCAATGCTAGTTGGATATCGATTATCGGTGATCATAAATTTACAATTGAGTTGATATTTACACTAGCTGGAGGTGAAATTCCTTAGAAGAGTGTCATACCTTAATTTTTTACCCCTAAGATGCCACTTCATTTACATCATTTTGCATAACATTCATCATTACATATGTGTGTGTGTCTTTATGCATCACTAACCCATATCAGTTACAAGATGTGTGTGCTTGCCTGCTTTAAAATTAGGTGGTCCCCCAAGGGCTCAAGTAGATAAATTGTCAAATTATGGGCATCATATTCAACATCTCAAGTTCCTTATTCATGAAGATCAATAGCTTTCATTCATCAATAATCAAATGAAAAGTTGCATTGAATCAAGATCAACAAGGCTCAAATCCTCAAATACACCTAAATTAGGGTTTTTACCTAATTCAGTCCCTGGTTTGACTTTTGAAGCAAGACATGATCCCACACCTCAAGATATGTTTCAAGGACCTCACATGCATCATATTAGTCAATTCATATGATTGGATTGATCCAAAGAGCTTGATTCATAGGCAATTCAAGAAATCAAATTCATCTGGTCCACAAACTAGGGTTTTTACATCCAAGTTTAAAGCTTCTTCCCTTATTATCTTATTTCTAAAAATGTTTATGGTGAATAGGTGAGATATCTCCCTTAAGATGATAACTTGTCTCTTCTCTCAAACCTAACTCTACCCATTAGTATGTGGAACTACAAACGCTCTGATTTTTCAAATTTGTTTTGAGAATATGTAGACATAAGATTGCGAGATCTTAGTGAACACAATAATAATTAAAACCTTTAGGTTCTTATACCTCTGTCTTAGTTTATTTCAACAAAACCTACAAAAACAACAAAAAAACATTTCCCACTCTTACCAATCACTCAAAACATGTCAATAAATCTCCAACACACAGCAAATCACTTAATCAAAAGTAACACAAATATACACAACAGGTTCCTATAGAATACTATAGATACTTAGGGTGCTAGTACCTTCCCTTAGTATAACCAACCCCGATTCCCGATCTCTTATTGCATTTTTTTACACTTTGCACACTCACGGGTTTATTCAGATTTTTCCCCTTCCCTACCTATGGTATAAATTAAAAGTTCACATGTAAAGAGGGCAACCTTCACGAAAGAGTAAAATCGCACTCGCTACAGAAAAATGGCAACTTCACTGTGGGAATAGGGATTTCATCCCCCTTAAAAGGGTTAAGCATATCTTGTATATATTCATGATTTTTTACTGTTGATATCATCTGTTTGCTGTTATATTCATCATGTTTGTTTGGGTTGATCTCTATGAGTGAGACAAATCCTAACCCGGATTTGAGAGTACATACATAAGATAGGATGTTGATATAATCAAAAGTTACATGTATAGAGTAATCCTACGCATGAGTGACATATGATATAATCACACTCAGTGGAGGCCCCTTTGGAATTACTGATGCCATTTCGAGTAGCCGTAATGTCATTACTTTTTCAGACCTGGGAGCCTGAAAAACTGAGGACCTTTAGTATCCCTTTACCCCACTTAGCCTTTTTAGGATGTAGTGCGGTGATTATCCAGGTGTATATCTGAGATAGTTGATAGGCAATACTACACTCAGATGAGTTTCTCTTGAGAATATTATTGATTCTCGAGTAGGCGGTGTGTCGATAATATTCGAAAGATGGACCTATGACTCTGGGAACCATGTTAGAACATGTTCAATAGGTACAAAAAAACCCATAGTACATATTCTCTTGGTTTGGTTAGACCCATGACTCCATGCTCGGACGTCGGACCTTTGAACCCATGTTTGTTACTTTGTCTGTATGTGCATCCATACATTCATACATTCATTCAAAGATCATTTTTAACCAAATTTTTTTTAAGGAACTTAAAACCTCTATGGTAAATATCATAGGGTTTGAACATGGATTTTAGGAAAAGAAATACCAAGAAGTACAACTTCAAGGATCCTGATACAACAAAATTGGGAAAGTTAGGTCGTATGATCTCTTGTCCAGAGGATTTCAAAAGAAGTTATGGAGGGCTCTTAGGTATTCTAAAGACTAATGTTGAAGAAGGAATTCTTGACACCCTTGTACAATTTTATGATCCCCTCTACCATTGTTTCACATTTCTAGATTATCAACTTACACCCACTTTGGAGGAGTATTCATATTGGATTAGGTTGGTTGTATTAAACAAGATTTCTTTCAATGGCTCAGAGGAAATTCCAAAGTACTCAGTTATTTCAAAGGCCCTTCATTTGGAAACTTCAGATATGAAAGACAACTTCATTTCCAAAGGAGGGATCAAAGGGTTAACTTCCAAATTCTTGATAGAAAAGGCAACAGAGTTTGCTAAAGCCAATAGTTTAAGTGCCTTTGAAGCTATCTTTGCACTACTCATATATGGTCTTGTACTATTTTCAAACATCAACCACTATGTTGGTCTTAATGCCATCTATATATTTTTAAGTGGTAACCCAATACATACTTTACTTGGAGACACTTACCATTCAATTTATCACAAGACTATGAAGGGTACTGGAACAATCATATGTTGTGCACCTTTGTTGTACAGGTGGTTCAAGTCACTCTTACCAAGAATCAGACTTTTTGTTGAAAATACTGACAAACTCAGATTGTCTTAAAGGGCTTATGTCCCTCACTCATACTATATGAATTAGTATGACCCAACTTATGAAAAATGAGTTATCATCGACAGTTGTGGAGAATTCCCCAATGTACCCCTTCTTGGTATACATGGAGGGAATAACTACAACCCTACTCTTGCAAGACGCCAGTTTGGGTACCACATGAAAGACAGACCTAACAGTCTCTTGGTGTCAAGTTTCTTCTACATTAATGAGGGTGGAAATTCAGATTTGAAAAGGGCAGTTATAAAGGCTTTGCATACCATTCATAAAAAGAGCAAATATTAGATGGAAAATAAAAATTGTGTTGCTTTCATGCTATACACTCAGTGGGTCAATGCCAAAGCTTATGAACTCAAGATGACTTATCCTCTTGAGAAACTTTCACCGCCTTTCATTATTTATCCTCCATCATCCCTTTTGAGAATAAGGAAGAATATCAAGAACTCTTAACCCAGATGAAGCTGGAAAGAGACACTTGGAATGATAAATATCATACTTCAAGGGCTGAGAGAAGAGAGTTGAAGAGGCAAATGAATGAAAAAGAGGACTTAATAGAAATCTTGGAGCAACATGCTATAAAGAGACAAGCAGAACAAGAGATTTTATTTTTCTCTGGTCATATTCCCCGTACTTCTTGCGCTTGGAAGAATATCGTCGACCAGCTTACAATGGAAAATACACGACTGAAGAGGCAGAAGAGGAAGCAACAATAGGGGGCTGCATCTTCGTCAACAAGATTTCCTTAGGACCCATGTGCTTAGATTTGTCATCTTTGTTCTAGATCTTTTCGAAGTTGTACTTTCATTGTTGTGATCCTTTAAGTGCATTAAATAAAATAAGATCTTTTCAGTTACCCACAGTGTTATCATTTTTATGATATTTACAACATAATTGTTATAGTTCCTTTTAAACAAAGTCATTTGCATTTTGCACATCATACACCATTCAAGCATTTTCTATTACAAGAAACTTGTGACCATGAGGAAGCCACTGTGAAAGAACCCTTATTCCCTTCTTCATACCCTTTTTCATCCTTTAGTTTTAGACAAACAAAGGTTTCTTTAAAAAAAACAAGGATGAATATATAGGATAAGATAGAAGGTTTCTTTATTGATCAGAATTTTTTATATTAAATTTTTCTTAATTTAAAAATTCTTAAATTATATATTTACCAACTAATGAAAATGACTTTGTCACATCAGTTGAGTGTTGAGGTAAAAAAATCTAATGAAAACGGAAAATTAAAAATAGAAAAGAATAATAATAAAAATTTTAAAAAAAAAGGAAAAATAAAATAATGAAAAAAGTGGAAAAGTAAAGGAATAAAAAAGTAGTATGATGATTGGCCAAAATAATCGCGACAGTTCTCTCTAACGGCCACGAGTGTGGAAAGAGGACAGTTCTTTAGTAACTGTCGTAACTATTTTACTCAACATGTCTATAAAATTTGTGACGGTTGGCCCTAACTGTCGTGACAACCGTCGCAGTCTAGAAATATGGGCGGTTTTGTGGAAACAGTCGCAACTCATGTATCGTAAATTTCTTTTTTTCTTGTAGTAATAGACTACAGTTGTTCAAATTCAAACCATGTCACTGAATTAATATTCTCCTCGGTCATCTATGTCAGCCGAGGAAATAGATGATATTAAAAAAATTTAAAATATGACGCGTCCAAGAATTATGTCAGTTATTTATTGGTTGAAGTGAAAGGTTTATCGTAAAATGTATTATTTATAAAGTGAAGGTTAATTAATTGTATTACTTGGTAGTGAAGTAACAATAAAATGCAGTTTCCCTTTATGGTGCAATACACAACATTTTATATGTAATAAGATCATTAAAGAATAATACTTCTATCGATGCTTTAATGTTTGAATTTTTTACCCAAATATCCCTGTTTTTCAACATGATTCCCAAAATACCCTAGTTTTCAAAAAAATTTCCAAACTACCCCAGTTAGGATTTGGGATTACACAAGGGCGCCAGTCCTATTGGCGACCCTTCTTTAAGGCTACAAGGCTGTCACCAATTGAATTGGAGACATCTCATCAAGTCGCCAATTCAATTGGCGACATAGTTCAAATTATATAACCCTGTCGCCAATTGATGTGGAGACAGGGTGTACTTTGTAATTTTTTTTTTGCACGATGAAATATTAAATTAAATTTACATTAGTTCAAATATTACATTAATTTTTTTTGCACCATGAAATAATATTATCATTAATTTAATAAAATATTACATTAGTTAATGTTGGTGACCAGGTGCATCCAACCGGCCACCGGTTCCACATCCCTTAGGCACCCTCACTCGTTGCACTCTGTCCCCTCGTTCCCCTTGTTGTTGATTCACTTCTGGTGTTTGAATAGTTGAAGTCTCAGGAACATTCCGAGATGGTTCCCTTAGGATGTCTTGTATTTCCGTGAAGTCTTGGGGGCTAAAACTGAGCGTGCGACCCATGCCAGGGTATTTTGGATGTGATGAATGGGTGATTGGTGTGTGGCCTGGATGATTGAAAGGGGATATTGGTGTGAAGGATTCGTTTGTGAAAGGTTGAAATGGTAGTGGTGTTTGAAAGCCATAAGGCTATTGAGATGGTTGATTATGTTGGCTAAGGTATGATGTTTGGGCATTAGGGATATGGGAAGATGTTTGTCCAATTTGGCTATGGTATGATGTACCCTCATTTTGGTTGTATCTTGGTGCCGTGGTGGGGGCATAGCCATATTGGGTTTCTTGATAGTAATAATTTTGTTGAAGTTGGTATGGGGGACGCTCTTGGTATTGTGGTTGGGTGTATGGCATGCTTGGATGGTTAATGGGTTAGTAATTTTGTTGGGTAGGATTTGTGAGTAACATGGCCTTGGAGGTTGGTTAGACGTTGAGGCTTCTTGTGTGTAGGAGGTCTGGCGTGGGTTGTATAAATACCTGTCTTCGGAGACAAACCCAGTTGCAACCGATATGTACCAAGCCATATAATTATTTGTAGGTATAGATGGGATTGGCATCACCGGCTCAAGTAAGACATAGTGGCTGCGGTTCATCCATTTACAATGCTCAGTTTTTGAAAAATCCTTCCAGTCTTTAAAGTTCCATTAATCATTAACTCTTTTTAGATGCCATTTACTGATGTCAACAGGAAGATCTGGGATGTTTTGATGCATTCCAAATTGCAGTTTGATACGGTAACTGTTGTGCATCTCCACAGTTGTGAATTTGATGATCGAGACATATGCAGTCCAAACGGCAACATCTTTCTTTCTGACTTCATGTAGGTCTTCCATGCCTAAATATGGATGCCATATGAACTGAAGAAGAGAAAAATATTAGTTAGTAAAATATCTGATATAAAAGAAGAGAAAATGTTTAGGAGGACTTACATCTGCGGGTGTTAGGTGATCCAAAAGATTGCGGTATTGAATGATACAAAGCCATTGTCAACAAAGCCATCACAAATGATTAAATGTGATACAGATGATTTACTATGACACTCTAGATGAATTATGTCTCTCTGCTACAAGTTTCCTTCAGATGACTTCTCTGCAAACCTCATGCTACTTTATATAGGGCATAGGACTCATGTGACAAATATTTCAGCCTGAACCAAGTCGCCAGATGAAATGGCGAAGCTTCATACCCTTAACAAATGGTCGCCAGTCCTATTGGCGACTGACCCTATCTGCTGCGTAGCCTGTGCCCTTGCTGGAGTCTGCCTTATGCATGCATAGCATACTGCCACCCAGTTGGTGACTCAGTCATTAAAGATTGCACCATGTTGCCATTTCAACTGGCGAATGCATTTATTATTTTGAAGGTTGTCACCAATTAATATGGTGCTATCTTTGACTGCATTGATGTGTCGCCATTTATTATGGCGAACATGTTACGCATTTATTTGTTCTATTAATATGTCTTTTCAGGCATGCATATTAACTCCTATCAAACAAGCAAAGCAAAAATACTTAGTCTGTCCCAATCAACTCCTATCAGTATGTCATCTGCACAGAGTTACATTGTTAATGCCCATTACAATGGAGACACATATGTCTCCGATGTATCTGGTTTTGGTTTTCAAAACACCGATTTTGTCTGATTCGCAGTCAATAGAAATACAAGTTTTTTCCATTTCAACCAAAGGTTGGAATCGAAGTTTGGTCTTGGTCCTATAGCACAAATAATATATCAAAACCCTATTTTTTTAAACCAACCAAGTTAAATTTTATCCACTAAAATTGCGAGAAGACGAAGATGTTAAAAATATGTTCATTAGTCACGAACATTCTGGTTTCAACTATATTGAGTTGTACACATTTCTCCAAAAAAATATTCCATCTAAATAGTCTCAGATCATAAATCAATCACCATGTGTAGACTCAGATGAAATCGAAGCAGAATACTCAGATGAAACTGAACCAGAGGTCAACATCGTTGATGAAGAAGAAGAAGGAAGTGAGGCGCTGGTCGATCAGATGTTGAACGACAACAATGAAGATGACGAAGAACTGCCCATACCTCCAGATCATGTACATCGTCCGCCTCAACATATGACAGACCTGGATTTGCAAGACGAAGATCCATCCGCAGATATATTGCACAACCCGTATATGCGGTCAGGGAATGAATTAAAAGGAGACAAGTTTCGTACCAAAGAAGATTGTGTACGAGCCATAAAAAAATTTCACATGGATAACTCTGTTGATTATAGTGTACACAAAATGGATTCGAGAAGGTATGTAATTATTTGTCGTAATCCTCTTTGCAAGTTTCGACTGGCTGCTTCTTACAGAAAGAGAAGCGATTATTGGAAGATAGCTTCCATAGAGCCACCTCATAGTTGCACTACGGCAAATTTTGTCCAGGATCACCGAAAGCTAAGCGCAAATTTGATATGTCAAGACTTTTTGCCGCTTGTTAGTAAGGATCCTTCAGTCAAGGTGAGTATAATAATATCTCATATCGTGACGAGGTATAATTATACTCCCTCTTACAAGAAGGCGTGGATTGCAAAGACAAAGGCTGTTGAAAGGGTCTTTGGCAACTGGGAGGATCGTACAAAGAATTACAGCGATTTTTGGTAGCCCTGAAGACATACACACCGGGAACTGTTGCAATCATGCAGATAGTGCCGGCATGTAGGCCAGATGGAACCAATGTTGATGGAAATGTCGTCTTCCACCGTCTCTTTTGGTCATTTCAACCATGCATAAGAGGTTTAGTGTGACGCCCCCGATCCATACCCCCAATTAACACGCAATTAAAGCGGTAAAAAGAAAATTTGAAAATTGATCAGAGTATATTTGAAACATCGTGGCATAGAAAGGGGGAATCACATCATTTGTAACCAAACATACACATGACATGCAACACCTGCTCATTTAGATATGCAACGTGGGGTAACAATCATACAGAGGAAGCTTCGTTCCTTACACCCACTTTTCAGAAATTAGAATTAAAGCGGAAAGATCTAAAATCTGAATAACACATATACATATATACATATAAACTTGGCTGTCATACATCACGTTATAACTGTACAACCAAAATATATCATCAGATATACAAAACAATCACAAACGGCCACCCTATGCTACCCGGAGTCACATATCAGAGCCGACCGACCAAAATAATGAAGACGCAACACTTCACAAAAAGGAATACCTCCAGCAGCTCTAATCTGCAACGCCTCATAGAGCGTTATAAAACAGCAGAAGGGTGAGAAAAACAACCATAATATAATTGTATAAAATTATATATTAACGCAAACATTCACAAGTAAACACATTTCTCACCACCAAAGCACACAGATAAATTATAACAACACACAGTACCATTCACACGTATCAATTACCACTGCACATCAATCATTCACAATACAATCACACATATTCCGTTTCATTAATCACATTTACAATTCCATGCACAAATGACTCATGATGAATGCAAATGCACATAGATCGACACAACGACTCTATGCACATGCCATGCGGTACCGACTTCCATTGTCTCATGTCTCATCATCAGTTCACTCAGGAACTATTGGAACCATCGCTCGTTACTGAGAATCTCAAGTAACTCCCCGTCGGGCCTACGATGTTCACCCGTCGCTTTAAGTCCTCAGGCATCGCCTCATATTTTCGAGGCCCACGACGTTAAGGATTGCTTTAAGTCTCCAAAGGAGCCCACAATCGTCTATACCCATCGCTTTAAGTCCTCAGGCATCGCCTCATATTTTCGAGGCACACGATGGTATAGCATATTCCCTCAGGAATCAAACCGTCTCTCAGGACGTTTCCACAATGCACATTATGATGCTTGGCATACAATGACTCATGACACTCACATTGCATCCATGCACACATTCATAATCATGCATAAATCATCAAATACCACACTTAGCATTTTCTTGCCTTACGGCCACAAATCATCCTCACAACAGCATATAAGGCATACATATCCAAAGCACAAACATATAGCATAATACATGACAATTATGCACCATTAAAACGACAAAAGTCGACCATTGACACTATTCACATTTACCGACAAAATAAAATCGGCTAACAAATTCTAAACCATCATAATAAGAAAGTACAGCTCAATGGCTTTCCAACGCATCAAACCACGCCTCAAACCGAAACACAGATCAAAATTTATGCAGAAAACAAAATTACACGAACAGCACTGTTCGCTGGGCGAACCTCCCTCGCGAGCATTCGCTAGCTGCTTCGCTAGGCGAACATCCCTCGCGAGCATTCGCTAGCTCCTTCGCTAGGCGAATGTTCCAGCGAACCAAGTCAGAACCAAACAGAGCCAAAAACACCCAAAGTTCGCTAGGCGAACACTCTAGCGAACCTTCGCTCATGCCTTCGCTAGGCGAATGCCCGAGCGAACCTTCGCTACCCTTCGCTGAATGGTTCGCTAGGCGAACCTGCGAAAACCTCACTCGCTGCCACCTTCACCCCAGGTTCACTAGGCGAACCAAGGAAAACCCATAATTTTTCTGCGCTGTTTGAAACCCCAAAAGTGATATTTCCCAACCAAAACATTTCCCAATCAACATATATCAATCAGAACCTATCCTAATCATGCCAACAAGCAAACTACCACCTTTACGTCGATTTCCAACCGTTAACCCATCGATTCTACTCATTTATCATTTTCGACCTAAAAGTGAAAAACGTAGAAACAAGAGAATCATCCAAACACATACATACATAATCATATACAAGCATAGTATAATCGAGTTTCACACCCTTACCCGATTAAATCGACTCTAGAACTTGATCTTGATGATTTTTCCACTCTTTTCTTCAATTTCTCTCTTTTCTCTCTTCTCCTCTTTTCTTCTTTCTCTTTTTCTTTCTATTTTTCTTTTTCTTTCTATCTTACTAACTTAATGAAAATAAGTGGGAAAAGACCAAAATACCCCCACACTCAAATATCTCATAAACGATCCTAAAACGCGATAAAATATATTCCCGCCGAAAAATAACACATTTTCACACAAAAGTTGAAATTACAATAAAATAATAATAAAATAATCCAAAAAGACTCAATAAAACAAAATTAGCAAAACGGGGCGTTACAATTCTCCCCCACTTAGAAATTTTCGTCCTCGAAAATCTTACCTGATACAAACAACTCCGGATACGACTCCCGCATCCTACTCTCTAATTCCCACGTCAAATTACCCTCAGCGGCGCCTCCCCACGCCACTTTCACAAGTGCAATCTCTTTGCCCCTCAACCGCTTCACCTCGCGATCCAAAATACTAACCGGTAAAGTCTCGACTGTAAGGTTATCTCTTACTTCAACCTCGTCCATCGGAATCACATGTGAAGGGTCCGGAACATACTTCCGTAGCTGTGAAACATGAAAAACATCATGCAAATTCGACAGATTCGGCGGTAACGCCACACGATACGCTACAGCACCAACTCTCGCAGATATCTGGTAATGACCAATAAATCGAGAAGTAAGCTTCTTAGATTTCAAAGCACGACCAACACCCGTTATCGGCGTAACCCTCAGAAATACGTGATCACCCTCTTGAAACTCAAGATCCTTCCGTCTCCGATCATGATAACTCTTTTGTCTATCCTGAGAAGCCTTCATTTTCTCACGAATAAACTTTACCTTTTCCGTCGTTTGTTGCACCAATTCCGGTCCAACCACAGAACTCTCACCAGTTTCGTGCCAACACAACGGCGTTCGACATCTTCGTCCATACAAAGCCTCAAAAGGTGTCATTCCAATACTAGAATGGAAACTGTTATTATACGTGAACTCAACCAATGCAAGATAACTGTCCCACATACCACCTTGTTCCAAAACACACGCTCTCAACAAATCCTCCAAAGACTGAATCGTTCTTTCGGTCTGACCATCCGTCTACGGATGATAAGCCGAACTCAACCTCAATCTAGAACCCAAAGCCTTCTGTAAACTTTCCCAAAATCTCGATGTAAACCTAGGATCTCGATCAGAAACAATACTCAATGGAATCCCATGCAATTTCACCACCACACTGATATAGATCTCAGCTAACCGTTCCAAAGAAAAACTGATGTCAATCGGAATAAAATGCGCCGATTTAGTCAGCCTGTCCACAATCACCCAAATAGCATTATGCCCACGCTGAGTGTTCGGTAATCCCGTCACAAAATCCATCGAAATGCTATCCCATTTCCACTCAGGAATATCCAACGGTTGCAACAAACCACTAGGTCTCAAATGTTCCACTTTCGATTTCTGACAAGTCAAACACGCATACACAAACTGAGCCACATCTCTTTTCAAACCAGACCACCAGAAAATCTTCTTCAAATCTTGGTACATCTTATTCGCACCCGGATGTATACATAAATTACTCCGGTGTCCTTCCTCCAAAATCATTCTTTTCAACTCCGCATCATCAGGTATACAAATACGACCACGGAATCTCAAAACACCAAAATTATCAACCTTGAAATCCACATTCTCATTCCTCATCAAATCAACGAATTTCAAATCTAGCTTTTGTTTCTCACTAACCGACATCAAAAATTCATTCGTAACTTTCAACATTCCAAGCGTCACACTAACCGATGTCACTTCACATACCAAACTCAAATCTCTAAACGATTCCAAAAGTTCCCACTCTTTCACCATCAATGCGGACATATGCAACGATTTCCGGCTCAATGCATCGGCTACCACATTAGCTTTACCAGGATGGTAATTCAAGCCAAAGTCGTAGTCTTTCAAGAATTCCAACCATCTCCGCTGTCTCATGTTCAACTCTTTCTGATCAAATAAATATTTCAAGCTTTTATGATCACTAAAGACTTCGAACCTTGCACCATAGAGATAGTGCCTCCAAATCTTCAACACAAAAACTACAGCCGCTAACTCAAGATCATGAGTAGGATAGTTTTTCTCATGAACTCTTAATTGCCTTGAAGCATAAGCTACAACTTTACCTTCCTGCATCAAAACACCACCCAAACCAATTAAAGAAGCATCGCAATACACAACAAATGGTTCATTAGGATTAGGTAAAATAAGAATCGGAGCTGTCGTCAATCTTCTCTTCAGCTCACAAAAACTTTCTTCACATTGAATATCCCAAATGAATGCTTTGCCCTTACAAGTCAACTGCGTCAAAGGAAGAGCAAGCTTAGAAAAACCTTCAATGAACCTCCGGTAATAACCAGCCAAACCCAAAAAGCTTCGAATTTCAGTAACGGATCTAGGAGCCTCCCATTGTAGAACTGCTTCTACTTTAGATGGATCCACAACAATACCATTACCTGAAATTACGTGCCCAAGAAAACTCACCTCAGACAACCAGAATTCACACTTGGACAATTTGGCAAAAAGCTTCATTTCCTTCAAAACCTGCAAAACAATACGTAAATGCTCTGCATGTTCTTCACGAGACTTAGAATAGATTAAAATATCATCAATAAACACCACCACAAAACGATCCAATTGCTCGTGGAAAATCCGATTCATGTATTCCATAAACACACCAGGCGCATTAGAAACCCCGAACGGCATCACCGAATATTCATAATGACCGTAACGTGTTCTAAAGGCCGTCTTCTGAATATCCTCTTCTTTCACCCTTATCTGATGATAACCCGATCTCAAATCAATCTTACTAAATACACAAGCACCAACCAACTGATCCATCAGATCATCAATCCTTGGAAGCGGATATTTATTCGTAATCGTCACTTTATTCAACTGGCGATAATCAATACATAATCGCATACTCCCATCTTTCTTTTTCACTAACAAAACTGGAGCACCCCAAGGAGAAACACTTGGCCTCACGAACCTCTTTTCCAACAACTCATTTAACTGCTTTTTCAACTCCACCAATTCAGATGCCGACATTCGATAAGGTGCCATAGAAACAGGTCTAGTACCAGGAACTAGATCAATAGAATATTCAGCTTCTCTCTCTGGCGGCACATCTGAAATATCATCAGGAAACACCTTAGGAAATTCGCACACAACAGGAAACACATCAAGAGAAACTTGACTATCCACAGTCAAAGATGCAAATATTCCAAACAACTGAGCTTCATCCGCCAAAAGTATTTTCAACTCTTTGGTAGATAAGAAACTCGAGTCTTCGTCTTCCTCCAGAGAAGGAAACCTTACAAGCTTATGATAACAATCAATGTGCACCTGATTGAATTGCAACCAATTCATTCCCAACACCACATCTAAACCTTCCAACGGTAAACACACTAAATCCATCACAAAGTCTTTACCATAAATGGCTAAAGGACAACTCAAACACACCAAAGAAGTAGTTACTGACCCCATCGCTGGAGTATCAATAACCATCTCACCATCCATCGAAGACAACCCAAGATTCAAACATTCCGCGCACTCAGACGAAATAAACGAATGAGTCGCTCCAGTATCAATAATAGCAATTAAAGGCGTATTATTAATAAAACAAGTACCTCTTATCAGACGATCTGCACTTGAAGTCTGAGTTCCCGCAATGAAAACACTTTCCTACTAGTCTGAGCCTTCTTCTGATTAGGACACTTCGAACTAATGTGACCAGGTTCCCCACAATTGTAACACTTCACCACATTCTTCCTTTTACAATCAGCTAAAACATGCCCAATACCACCACAATTAGAACACTTATCCACTTTCTTCCTACATTCCATCTAGCGATGACCCAATTCACCACATTTAAAACACCTAGGAGCATTAGACATACCTCCTCCACCTGACCTTCGATCAAAAGTTCCCCTTTGTTTACCTTTATCAGCTGGTGACACATACGGACCACCACGGAACTGTTGTTTCCCTTTCCTGTCACTTACACTTTTATAGTGAGCAGAACGAGCCTTACTATCTTCATCATAAATCCTACAGCATTCCACCAAATCAGCAAACCTTCGAATCCTCTGATATCCAATAGCCTGCTTTATCTCAGGACGCAAACCACTTTCATACTTCACACACTTTGAAAATTCAGCAGTCGCTTCCACATAATGAGGATAAAACTGCACAAGTTCCACAAACTTAGCAGTATAGTCAATAACCGACATATTACCTTGTTTTAGCTCTAGAAACTCAATCTCCTTCTTTCCTCGGACATCCTCGGGAAAATACTTCCTTAGAAACTCTCGGCTAAACACCTCCCAAGTGATCTCTTCTTCCTCCTCATCAGCTTCCAACGCCTGACGAGTACTGATCCACTAGTCGTCAGCCTCTTCATGTAGCATATGAGTGCCCAGCCTCACCTTAACATCATCGTCATCACAATCCATTACCCTAAAAATCCTCTCAATCTCTTTCAACCACAACTGCACACCATCCGGATCATGCTTCCCTTTAAAGACCGGCGGCTTATTCTTTCTAAACTCATCATTTCCGGCAGCATTCGGTGCACCCTGCACAGCTCGTGCCATCGCTTCCATCGCAGCAGCCAAAGCAGCATCATTACGACCAGCCATATTTTGTTCGCCCAAATGCAGAAACTATGGTTAAACAACAACTTGTTCAACACAACTCGCCCAATATGCCAGACACAACAGACACAAACAACACAACAAACACAACTGACACGGACTGGCTCTGATACCACTTAATGTGACGCCCCCAATCCATACCCCCAATTAACACACAATTAAAGCGGTAAAAAGAAAATTTGAAAATTGATCAGAGTATATTTGAAACATCGTGGCATAGAAAGGGGGAATCACATCATTTGTAACCAAACATACACATGACATGCAACACCTGCTCATTTAGATATGCAACGTGGGGTAACAATCATACAGAGGAAGCTTCGTTCCTTACACCCACTTTTCAGAAATTAGAATTAAAGCGGAAAGATCTAAAATCTGAATAACACATATACATATATACATATAAACTTGGCTGTCATACATCACGTTATAACTGTACAACCAAAATATATCATCAGATATACAAAACAATCACAAACGGCCACCCTATGCTACCCGGAGTCACATATCAGAGCCGACCGACCAAAATAATGAAGACGCAACGCTTCACAAAAAGGAATACCTCCAGCAGCTCTAATCTGCAACGCCTCATAGAGCGTTATAAAACAGCAGAAGGGTGAGAAAAACAACCATAATATAATTGTATAAAATTATATATTAACACAAACATTCACAAGTAAACACATTTCTCACCACCAAAGCACACAGATAAATTATAACAACACACAGTACCATTCACACGTATCAATTACCACTGCACATCAATCATTCACAATACAATCACACATATTCCGTTTCATTAATCACATTTACAATTCCATGCACAAATAACTCATGATGAATGCAAATGCACATAGATCGACACAACGACTCTATGCACATGCCATGCGGTACCGACTTCCATTGTCTCATGTCTCATCATCAGTTCACTCAGGAACTATTGGAACCATCGTTCGTTACTGAGAATCTCAAGTAACTCCCCGTCGGGCCTACGATGTTCACCCGTCGCTTTAAGTCCTCAGGCATCGCCTCATATTTTCGAGGCCCACGACGTTAAGGATTGCTTTAAGTCTCCAAAGGAGCCCACAATCGTCTATTCCCATCGCTTTAAGTCCTCAGGCATCGCCTCATATTTTCGAGGCACACGATGGTATAGCATATTCCCTCAGGAATCAAACCGTCTCTCAGGACGTTTCCACAATGCACATTATGATGCTTGGCATACAATGACTCATGACACTCACATTGCATCCATGCACACATTCATAATCATGCATAAATCATCAAATACCACACTTAGAATTTTCTTGCCTTACGGCCACAAATCATCCTCACAACAGCATATAAGGCATACATATCCAAAGCACAAACATATAGCATAATACATGACAATTATGCACCATTAAAACGACAAAAGTCGACCATTGACACTATTCACATTTACCGACAAAATAAAATCGGCTAACAAATTCTAAACCATCATAATAAGAAAGTACAGCTCAATGGCTTTCCAACGCATCAAACCACGCCTCAAACCGAAACACAGATCAAAAGTTATGCAGAAAACAAAATTACACGAACAGCACGGTTCGCTGGGCGAACCTCCCTCGCGAGCATTCGCTAGCTGCTTCGCTAGGCGAACATCCCTCGCGAGCATTCGCTAGGTCCTTCGCTAGGCGAATGTTCCAGTGAACCAAGTCAGAACCAAACAGAGCCAAAAACACCCAAAGTTCGCTAGGCGAACACTCTAGCGAACCTTCGCTCATGCCTTCGCTAGGCGAATGCCCGTAGCGAACCTTCGCTACCCTTCGCTGAATGGTTCGCTAGGCGAACCTGCGAAAACCTCACTCGCTGCGACCTTCGCCCCAGGTTCGCTAGGCGAACCAAGGAAAACCCAGAATTTTTCTGCGCTGTTTGAAACCCCAAAAGTGATATTTCCCAACCAAAACATTTCCCAATCAACATATATCAATCAGAACCTATCCTAATCATGCCAACAAGCAAACTACCACCTTTACGTCGATTTCCAACTGTTAACCCATCGACTCTACTCATTTATCGTTTTCGACCTAAAAGTGAAAAACATAGAAAGCAAGAGAATCATCCAAACACATACATACATAATCATATACAAGCATAGTATAATCGAGTTTCACACCCTTACCCGATTAAATCGACTCTAGAACTTGATCTTGATGATTTTTCCACTCTTTTCTTCAATTTCTCTCTTTTCTCTCTTCTCCTCTTTTCTTCTTTCTCTTTTTCTTTCTATTTTTCTTTTTCTTTCTATCTTACTAACTTAATGAAAATAAGTGGGAAAAGACCAAAATACCCCCACACTCAAATATCTCATAAACGATCCTAAAACGTGATAAAATATATTCCCGCCGAAAAATAACACATTTTCACACAAAAGTTGAAATTACAATAAAATAATAATAAAATAATCCAAAAAGACTCAATAAAACAAAATTAGCAAAACGGGGCATTACATTTAGCATTCTGCGAACCTACTATTCAAATTGATGGAACAAGGCTCTACAGAAAATACAAGGGCACCTTGCTTATGGTTGTTGCACAAGACAGTAACAATAATGTCTTTTCTATAGCCTTTGCTTTAGTTGAGGGTGAGATCGCTTCTACTTGGAGTTTCTTCCTTAAGAATCTAAGAACACATGTTGCTCCACAAGCCAATCTCTGTTTAATTTTAGACAGGCATGCTACTATAGAGAGTGCCTACAATAACCATGATAACGGGTGGAATAATCCTCCTTCTATTGATGTATATTGCATTAGACATATTTCACAAAACTTCATGCGTGCAATCAAAGACAAGCACCTTCGCAAACAGGTTGTGAATGCTGGTTATGCTCTAACTCAACCAACATTTCAATACTACCTTAACGAAATAAGGATGTCAAATGCAGATGCAGGAAGATGGTTGTGAAAGGTGGACAAGAGTTTTTTGTTGTGGCTGTCGTTGGAGTCACATGACGACAAACCTTGTGGAGTCCATGAACGGGGTATTCAAAGGAATAAGAAACCTTCCGATCACCGCTTTGGTGAGATCAACCTATTATAGGTTGGCATCACTTTTCGCAACAAGAGGAGAAAGATTGAGTGCAGTGTTAGCGTCTGGTCAAGTATACAGTGAGAGCGTTATGAAATTGATGAAAGTGGATACTATCAAAGCCAGCACACATGTAGTTACAATCTTTGACCGACATAGGCAAACATTCAGTGTACAAGAAACAATGGACCATAATGAAGGGAGGCCCAATTTATCGTATGTTGTCAGACTAAACAGATGCTGGTGTGAGTGTGGCAAGTTCCAGGCCCTCCATGTACCTTGCTCACATGCCATTACAGCATGCGCGCATGCTCGCCAAAATGCTTATGGCTATCTATCTGATATTTACAAGGTGATTAATGTTATGAATGTATACAGCGAAGGCTTCGCAGTGCTACCAATGGAGGATTATTGGCCTCCATACCAAGGTGACATAGTTTGGCACAACGATCAAATGAGAAGAAAGAAAAAGGGGCGCCCAAACAGCAAGCGTATAAGAACCGAAATGGATACCGCTGATAAAATGATAAGACTATGCATTATCTATCGTCAGCCCGGACACAACAAAAAAAATTGTCCCAATGTTGGAGGAACATCTGCATCATAATTTAGCTTATCTTTTCATTTTTTGTAACCAAATATTTTCATATATTGATGGGTTTTTGTTACAACAATTTTCACTACTAGAAAACACTGTTTTAGCCTCAACGTAAAATGGATGCTAATCGTTGGAATTTGGACGCTAATAGCAATTTAGCGTCCAATTCATTGACGACAATAAAAGCCTTGAAGCTAAACATTAGCATCCTGCTGAAGCTAATTAGAATTTACATAAATGGACTCTAAAACGGAAGCTAAATATTAATCTAATCGTAGACGCTAATTAGTGTTTGTAATCTACTGAAGCTAAATTTGGCATCAACATATTTTAAAATCTAACTAGCATTAAATTTTAGGGAAGCTAAATTTAGCTTCAATATATTTAAAAGGCTAAATAGCATTTTTTATTGTTGATTCTAAATTTAGCGTCCAAAATAAAAAATGCTAAGTCCAATTTATAATATTATTAAATTCCAAAGATAAAATAAGATTAAAATTTCACGCACCTACTACTCCCAACCTCCCACATAATGTTAAAGTGTAATTTTATATCTATCCTTACAACTAAACTAGATTTGAAAAGATTCATAGCATTAAACTTGCCATAGATTTCAAAAGTTCTCAACCTGCCATAAGTATTCCATAGATTTCAAAAGTTTTCAACCTGCCATAAGTACAACATACATCAAACAGAACCTGCTACAAAAGGGTCACAATAGAACTAAAAAACTAGTATTCAACAATGATAAGTAATGCACATATAGTGACGTTTTAACCACAAAAACTAGTAGAAACTAAATAATCCTATAGAGAACCCATAGTATGTCACTAGTTCATTAAAACTAAGTAGGGTCATATAAAAAATATTAAAGTTGTGTCATTGTTAAAAGACTAGGCTAGGTCATCCTCTGGTTGATCATCAAGATCATCATCCTCCGAAAGATCATTAAGAGCGCCATTATAATGTGGTTGAGGTCGACTAGTACTACAAGTTCCACCTCCTGAATGATGCTCTAAAGCTGTCATCCGTTTCCTAAACTCTTCCATATCAATTAGGAACTGTTTATGCAACTCCTTCATGCGTTGATCAGCCTCAACGGCTCTTTGGTTTGCTTCATCCGCTCTTTGGTTTGCTTCATCCGCTCTTTGGAGCTGCCTCTTCACGGGCTGTGGTTGCCTCCTGACGAAGCATCTCAATGACCTCGTTTTCGGGAGGACATGACTCTTGAGTAAGATGGGATACACCTGGTCTAAGGTTAATAGACAAAGCTCCAGTTCCATAACACTGACCTCGAGAAATACCCCCAGCAACATCTACTCACAATTAAAGTCTTTTCTCACCATCAACCTCTAGTGTATCACTTGTAGTATGATCATCATTCTTAATTGATAGAGTAAGACGCTCCTGATAGTTATCCTGAAAAAAAAATAACTTACATAAGTTTAAATAACAAGATAGAACTAACATGAATATATTTTGAATAAAATGTCTTACATAAGTTTGATTATATATGATACAATTCAAAAAAATAATTCCATCAGACAACATGTTATGTGTAAAGTTGTAGTGAATCATGACCTTGCATTGCATGGATAAATATGATTGCTTTCAACCTTAGACATTGATATCATATTTATTATTCTAGATCAAAAACATGTTTCCTGTAAACCTAATTTACTCTTCCACAAGACAGAATTGGTTTCAATTAAAGATGTTCATATTAGCTAGCATAGTTAGGTTTCTACCTCAAGTTAGAAATTTGTTAATAAATTCTAGCCAATTGAAATGTATGTTGTATCAACAGGTTTTTTTTCATGTTTTAGTAAATTCACATATGTCATTGTCTATGATTACAACTTTTTTATCAACCTAAATAACTCTTACACTGCACTCAATACATTTCAATTAGAGTTGTTAATATATCAGTATTGTATCATGAAGAAAGGCATAATGTTGTGGCACATTTTGTATCATGAAGAAAGGCATGTGTCATTGTCTAAATAAATTTTTTATCAACCTAAATAACTCTTACCTTACACCTAAACATGTTTTGTCCAATTAACCAAAATAGTTCATGCATAATCAACTAATGGCATGGAAGTACTATAAGCAAACAACTTACTTAAGTTTTTTCGGCACGACTATCAACCCAATCACCTGACTTCTTCTTATGGGTAGCAAAAAAAAGCTCATCGGGATAGACAGCTCGTCCAAGTATTTTGCTCTGCCAATAAAGTCAATCAGTAAGAACCTTTCATGAATTCTATGTAAAGAAGTATTTCATAAACTATCTCAAATCTCATATATTGAACATGTATTTTATAAACAAACTAAGTTATACATTGAACAAGAAAATATGATATTTCTACCAATATCAAAAACCTATATCAAAACAAAACCAGTATGTGAACCAAATGCCAAAACAGAACCAGTGTCAAAACAAAAATCAGTATGTGAACCAATATCAAAACAAAACCAGTATCAAAACAAAAATCAAAACATAAACAAAATCATTATCAAACTAGTATCAAAATATTATATTGCAGAAACAAAACCAATATCAAAATTGAAACAAAACCAATATCAAAATACTATATTGCATTGCTTCCTTAAATCTAAACATGTAAGTTTTATTCAATATGCAAATTCATATATACCATATCAAGTGCAATGTCGTGATGGGCCTTGCGTCCTGTGGTGTGGATAGCTCCTCCATTACTTGAACTCCGATTAGTCTTGTTTTGTGAAGACAACCTTTTGAAACCATCACTCTCCTAATGTTTAAGAAGACCCTTATATGCATCCCCTCCTATCCACCTAGGTCTTTCCTCCTTGTCTCTCACTTATGTAAGCATGTCAATAAGGCGTTTAGGACATTTTTTAATTAAATATCTTTCTGATTTTCTTCTCATGAAGAGGCTCCCATGAAACTTAGTTTTGGTCAACAATGTAAATAGAATGAAATTTAATTCCAAAAAATATATTCATATTAATAAGGTTGTAAAAAGATATTTTATTTCATGATCATAAAAAGTTAAGTTGTTGAATTTAAGAGGTGTTATAATTCATTTGTCACAGAGTAACTACAACCAATTTACAAGGCTTACCGAAAATATTCCAAACCATTCATCCTGGGGAACATTTTTCCAACACATAAATTTCTCGAAACTGTTTCCTAATAGCCATACTAATTGCATTAGCAGCATCTTTTCCAAGAGTAAATCTACATACACCAAAATGTAAATTGTAAAAGAAATAGATTTAAATAAAAGTAAATTCATGACAAATTATTAAAAAGTAAAAATGTAATACCCTTCACCAAGATGTCGTATCATTATCTTTGTAACATTATCCTCTTGACGGACCTCTTGTTCATTCTGCATGTGATCCCCCTCATCATTGTGTGTAAAATCTGCCTCCTCTAAGGAAGGTTGTGGTTTCGCTTGGACTCTTGTCGGCGCGTTCATTAATGAAGGTTGGACCATTGGTGTTGTTTCTTGGACCACTATTGGTGTTGTCACTTGGGGTGGTTGGACCACTCTCGTTGTTTCTTGGACTGTTGTTGGTGCAGTCACTTGGGATGGCTTAACCACTGTTGTTGTTTCCGAGACTATTGTTGGTGCCGTCACTTAGGAAGGTTGGACCTCTGTTGTTGGTTCTTAGACTAATGATGGGGTAGGATGGAGTACTTTAGGGGCTGGTTGGACCACAAGTTGTTTCTTTTCGACTGTTGGTGATGAAGGATGGGTTGATGATGGTAAACCCAATTTCTTAAGGCGCTTCTTGTTGGCTTCAGCAAGCTTCTTGGTAGCTTTGTCAAGATCTCCAGATCGTAACAACCTATGATGAGTAATGGCAGAAGACTTCTTCCTCTTAGTTCCATGGCATTGTCCAATCATTTTTCTCAATGTATAAGTCTTGCTGCAGAATAACAAGTTAACATATGTCAAGAAAAGATACAACATAGATACAACACAAAGTGCCAATAAGGCATTGTATAATCATTCTACAAACTATATAATTTAAAAAAGTAAAACATATATAATTAAAAAAGTAAAACATTATAGAAATAGTTAATCATTCTACAATAAGTATAATTTAAAAAGTACATACTGTATAATAAAAAGTACATACTATATAATAAAAACTACATAAAGTTCTATATAATAAAAACTACATACTGTATAATTTAAAAAGCAAATCATTATATAAATAGATATAAAAATATCTAATTCAAAACATGTCTTATCATATTTAAAAAAAATTAATCTTGACCCTAACAATAAAATATAATACATTAATAACAAAACATAAGAAAAAAAGCTTCGAATAAATCTACTTAAAACTTCCAGTTTTAAAAATAATACACATTTAGATGTCCATATGTAGAACGGAATGATGGACCAAACTTTATAAAGTAGGGTGAAACTATAGAAGTCCTATAACCAAGTCAAGGTAAAAAGAATTATTAAAGAATGAAAAGAGTGATATACAAGAATTATTACTATTATATGATTTTGAATAGGCTTCCTACTAAAGTTTCTATTGTTGGTAGAGGTTGTGTTTTTCCGAATAGGGGGTTGGAATGTAGTTTTTGCTCTTCGTCGGTGGAATCGGTAGATCATATTTTTCTGAGGTGTGGAGTCTCTTTGTTGGTGTGGAAGGAGATGGCCGAGTGGATCGATTTTGATGATTGGGAAGCTAATGATATCAAAGAAAGTTTTCTTAAGTGGTGTGCCTTTTTGAAGTTAAGAAGGGTGAAGAGAGGGAAAGAGGGATGTGTGTGGATGACATCGATTTGGTATTTGTGGAATTTGTGGAATGGAATCATCTTTAGGAACGATAGTTGGAATGTTTTGGACACAGTGTGGAATATTAAGGAGTTAGTTTGGAGATGGTCTTTCATCGAGAAAATTACCCGTGCCAATTGTAGCTTTTATGAGTTTAGTAAGTTCCCTTTATTCTACTTATCATAAGGCTCAATTGGGTTGTAATTTTCTTTTTGCTTCGAGGTTTTCCTCCCTTTTGTAAGTGGTTTCGAGAACCCATTGTTCTCTCTTTTAATGAAACTTGCTTATTAAAAAAAAACATATAGGCTGCTATAATGGTCTTGGCAGCTTTCAAGATACTAAAACAATGGGACAATATTAAAGTTGTGACACACTTTTATAAGTATTTAAAATTAACATTAATATGAGTAAAATCAAGAGTTATTTTAAAGTAATGTGTTAATTGTGAAAATAATTGTGAATTTCTGAAATCCAAGTCAGTTAACTTTTTTGTAATATAAATAAATAAATAAATAATTTTTTTGATTTCTCTCTCTCTCTCTTTCATTTGTGATATTTATTGTGATTAAGTATTACGTTCTAAATCTATGTAGTTTGAGTACAAGAGTTTTCATTTTCTTTTACTCTAGTCATGTCCATAATATTGTCAACCGACATAAGCTTTATAAGTTTGATGATCTTATCCCTCATGAAAACCTAAAGTGCAATTGATGCATAAAAATAAAACTACCGTATAATCTGTCCATACAACTATCCATAATATTATGGTAATTAGTGTCAAATATGTCCATAATTACATTCTGATATAAATAATGATATTCATTGTAATTAAGTTATAACTTGATACTCTCTGGCTTCTTTCTAGAGTGAGAACACTTCATCTTCTACATCTCAATCGATTTGAGCCCTTCCTTTAATCGACAATGTATCAGGTTCATTAGGAGCATTTGTTGATTCTCCGTTCTATCGATAACCCATCTCTAGCTTCCTCTGACTTGTTATTCGAGTAGACACTGGGTGAGCTCTTCTCTATCTTTGGCTTAAATTCCTGGCTTTAGGGCTTAGGGGCCTCGGTAGGGAGGTGTCGTCATCTGGGTTTTACTGGGTAGCGGGTTGGTGGTTGTTATTTCTCTGGTTGGGTTCATCGTTGTTGTGTCTGTTTGAAGTATGGCATTTCAGAATAACAAAGGGGGTTTCAGAGGTGTTTGGACTGAGGTGGGTAGGAAGAAGAAGCCTTTAGGCCGAAAAGCTGCTATTGGGAGAATGTCTATATGGAAGAGTAACAAAGGTAAGGTTACTGATTTGGATTTACAAGAATCTTCTTCTTTTTTCTTTACTCGGTTTCCAGATTCGTATGAAGCGAAGCAGATGTATGCAGTCTTTAAGGAGTTTGGGTCAATATTGGAGGTGTTTATCCCGGGTAGGCTTGATGTCAGGGGCAACTGATTTGGATTCGTTAGGTTTAAGAGCGTAGAGGACAAACATCTTCTTGCCATTAATCTAGACAAAGTTGTTATTAACGGCACTAAGATTTTTGCCAATCTTCCTAGATTTAGAAGAGAGTATAAGGAAGGTGGAGGTTTTGGTCCTGTAGACCGTAAGATCGAGGAATTGAGGCGGGTAGAAGGTCTCTCAATCAGTAAAGAGAAAAGGAAAGGTTTTGTTTCAAAATTGACTTTTGCTCAGGTTGTTAGAAGGTATAAAGATTGGAATGGTGATACTAAGAAATCAAAGTTTGAGGTTATGGGTGATAAACCTGATTTTGCTCATCTGAGTTTTGATGTTAACATAGAAGATTTGGAAAGGTTTGAGCAGGCGTTTACAGGGGTTTTGGAGATACCTGGTTCTGCCGTGGAAGTAGTGGAAGCATTTCAAATGGAAGGTTTCTTTAACATTAAGGTTACTCCTTTGGGAGCTAACTTCTGCCTTATTGAGGAAGACAATCCAGGTGATATTGAAAGATTGATAGCAGAGGAATCTAGTTGGATTGCCAGATGGTTTTCGGACATTCACCATTGGTCTCCAAATGATGTGGACCAAGAAAGACTAACTTGGGTTAAGATTTTTGGTCTTCCATGTCATGTGTGGAGTGAAAATTTTTTCAAGTTCTTAGCTGGTACAATAGGTGCTTTCGTCAGTATGGATGATGACACAAGGAAACACACTAGGTTCGATATGGCGAGAATCTTGATTAGGACTAAGTCTGCTATGAATCTCAATGAAGTGGTCAATTTGGATGTCAATGAAAATGTTTTTCGTATTAAGATAGTAGAGGATTCTTTTGGGCCATATGTTAAAGATTCTGAGATCCTGCTTTGAAGATAACAGTTCAGATTTTGTGGATTCCCAATCTTATAATTCAGATGGTATCGAGGTGGAACTTAACATGAATTTGGGATGGGAGAATTCGAATGGGGTGGAGAAAGTTGGTATGAGGGCTGAGGGCAAGATTGGCTCTTCTAATCGAGAGGGTGTTGTGTCAGTTAGTAATTCTACTGAGGAATCTTCTCATCATACAGATTCAGTGGATGTCAATTGTTCTAAACTAGGGCATGTTCTTGGTGACAGTCCTACTCTTGATGGATATTGTAGATCTAATATTGTTGGTGAAGCTGTTCTATGTGACTTAGAGGTTAATTCCCTTAAGTCTCCTGAGGATGGATCGACTCCAGATCATGTTACTTGTTCTTTGGCTAAACTTTATAGAGATGAAGAGGGTATAGAGGGTGGTAGTCAAAAGAACCATATTCTTAAAGTTAGGTCTCCTTTGGGGAGATATCCTATGCCTCTGTCTGATAACCTTAGTGATTTAGAGGCTGGTAGACCTGTTGCACAGGATATTGTAGGATCTCAGGTTATTAAGAAGAAGAGTAAGAAGAAAATCATTGGTGATATTTATCAAAGACTGAAGATTCCTTTCGACCCCTCCTATTATGCTACTCTTCTTCAAGCCGAAAGTTCTTTTCTGAGGTATCATAAGAAGCAGGATGCGTAGGGGAAGGATATTGGGAAAGATAATAATAAGGACCCTGTGTTATTTCACGAAAACAAGCCATCTGGTTCAAATGACAATTCTATCTTTGATTCTAGTTTTGTTCAGAGTAATCTAAGGATCAAGAAGAAAATGGAGAATATTCCTATAAGGGTGTGGGATTCTATTCAACAGTTAGGAATAAAAGCTGAAGAAGACGATGAAGTGTTTGAGAATATTCTGAGGAATTTGGAAGAGGTAGATAGAAAAACAATAAAAGGAAAGAAGGTGGAAGCTACTAAGTTTAAATGAATATTGTTTCCTACAATATTCGTGTGTGCGGAGGGGTATTGAAGAGAAAGAAGATTAGAGAAACTTTGATTAAAGATGGAGCAGAGATATGTTTTCTTCAGGAAACAAAGTGTATAAGTGTTTCTGATGAGTTAGTTTTTAGAGTATGGAAAGATAGGTCTTGTCAGTGGTCTGCATCCAATGCTAATGGGTTATCTGGAGGATTAATCACCATTTGGAAGTCTGATGTTTTGTCTCCTATTTGTAGTTATAGGGGCAAAGGTTATCTTGGGATCCAAGCGTTATGGAAAGGTAGAAGATGTTATTTGTTCAATATTTACTCTCCTTGTAATATTGCTGAGAGGAGAGTCTTATGGAAGGAATTATTAATTCTTAAAAATAGTTTGAGTCCGGTGGAGTGGATAGTAGGGGGACTTTAATTCAATTAAGAGCAGGGAGGAGCAGATTGGGTATTCTCGACCCAATAGAAGGCACATGGTAGAGTTTTTTGAATTCATTAATTCTCTAGGTTTGGTTGATCTACCTTTAAGTGGTCTCAAGTTCTCTTGGTACAAATCAAAAGATACAGTTTGTAGTCGACTTGATCGGTTTCTTGTTTCGCCTTCTGTATTTAAAGATTGGAATATGGTTACACAACGAATAGGAGAGAGGGATATATCAAATCACAGGCCGGTTTGGATTATAGCTAAGAATAATAATTGGGGTCCCAAGCCGTTTAAGGTTTTGTCGTGTTGGTTCGACCATTGTGATTTCTTACCTTTCATTAAGAAAGAATGGGAAGAGCTTAAGATAACTATAAAAGCTTCTTATATATTGGCAAAGAAAATGAAATATCTAAGAAATAGAGTTCGTTGGTGGAATATAAATATATTTGGTTGGATTGACCTCAGTATTCAAAAGGAAGTTGGGGCTGTCAATGAAATGGAAGAAGTGTTGGTTCAAAAATATGGAGATATCAGTAGAGAGGAGCTGACGTGCAGGAATGATGCAGAAGATAATTTCTGGAAATCCATTAGAATTAAAGAGAGTATTCTGAAGCAAAAGTCGAGATCTAAGTGGATTACTGACGGAGATATTAACACAAAGTTCTTTCACAATGTTTTCAGACAGAGGATAAATTTGAATACCATCAATGGAGTCATGATAAATGGTAAACTGGTGGAGGATGTTCAAATGGTAAAACAATTGGCCAGTTCTCATTTTGCTAACAGATTTAGTAGGGCAGATAGACCTTTCCCTCATATTGGTGGTTCTGGTTTTAAATCTTTATCACTTGCAGAAAGTCAAGAACTAGAGGTTGATGTAAATATGCAGGAAATCAGGGAAGTGGTATTTGGTTTTTCTGGGGATCGTAGTCCTGGGCCTGATGGCTTCAGTTTTGAATTCTTGAAAAAGTGCTGGGGAATTGTAGGTCCAAAGTTTTCAAATTGTGTGTTGGAGTTTTTTTGAAGGAGAACAACTTCATAAAAGCTTTGCGTCCTCTTTTGTGGTTTTGATCCCGAAGGCTGATAATCCTGAAGACTTTGATGGATATAGGCAAATCTCTTTGGTTAGTTCAGTTTATAACGTTATATCTAAAATTCTTTCTAATAGGCTCAAGAAGAAAATTGGAGGAACTGTCTCAAATACTTAAACTGCGTTTTTGGAAGGAAGAAATATATTAGATGGGGTGTTGGTTTTAAATGAGATTCTGGATTTTGCCAAGGGATCTAAGAAGGAGCTAATGATTTTCAAAGTGGACTTTGCTAAAGCGTATGACTGTGTTGATTGGAATTATCTCCAAGAAGTGATGAAACATATGGGATTTGGTTCAAAGTGGTTGAGATGGATGGACCTTGGAGTTTTTAATAGTTTCTCATATGTTTTAGTTAATGAAAGTCCTGCTCAAGATTTCAGAGTGACTAGGGGTCTCAAGCAAGGAGACCCCCTAGCTCCTTTCCTCTTCTGTTTGGCTGCAGAGGGACTGGAAGTTATTATGAAACGTGCAATAGCTGGTGGTTCATTTTCAGAGTTTAAAGTCAACTCAGATATTGATTTTCATATGTTGCAATATGCTGATGATTCTGTCTTAATTGGTGATGGTTCGTGGAAAAATATCTTACTTCAGGGTTGGACATTAATTTTAGCAGGAGTTCGTTGATATGTGTAGGTTTGGAAGATAGCAAGATCAGATCTGCTGAGTTATGTCTTTCTTGTAAAATTTCTCCCTCTCAGTTTTCGTTTCTTGGGATTTTAATTGGAGGTAATCATAGGTTAATCTTTTTCTGGAAGCCGGTGATAGATATGATGCATGCTAGATTGAACACTTGGAGGAGCCAGTTCTTATCAATGGGAGGTAGAGTTACTTTAATTAATTCTGTTCTGAGTAATTTGCCAATCCATTACATGTCTTTCTATAGAATGCCGGCTAAGGTGGTAAGGATTCTCAAGTCAATTCAAAGATCGTTTTTGTGGAATGGCTTGGAGACTAAAAGAGGGATTTCTTGGTTAAGTTGGCATACGGTTTGTAGAAGTAGAGAATTGGGCGGTTTAGGTGTGAAAGATCTAAAATTATTCAATTTGGCCTTGTTCCTTAAGTGGTCTTGGAAGATTTTAGAGAATAAGACTTCAATTTGGAAGGATTTCATTAACTTTAGATATCCTTTTTGCTGCTCTGATTTTTTTAGTGGAGATGTTTCAGTTATGCAGGTGACTCCTTCTGTTTGGTTTTTAGATTTGTTACAGGCCACGAAAGTTGCTGGAGAAGGAATGTTGGCTGAACTAATCGCTTTTGAAATAGGAGATGGAAGTAGGGTGGATTTTTGGAGGACTAAATGGGCATTGGATGATACTTTCAGTAGGAGGTTTCCGGTGCTGTTTGGTATAGTAGATACAAATTCAAGTTCTGTCAGTGATAATGGATTTTGGGAGGGAGATAACTGGATTTGGGATATTAAAGTGGATGTCTTTGATGCGCAGGTGCAGGCTCGGGTTCAGCTCGATGAACTTTACTTGATATTGGCCGATACTTCCATAAACAAGAATGTCAATGGTTCGATTAAGTGGATGCTGGAGAAAAATTATGTTTTTTCTGTCTCGTCTATGTACGTTTTTTTGCAGGAGAAATTTGAAGACAATGAATTTCAGTGTGGAATTGAAATGAATGCGGCGTTTAAGTTAATTTGGTTAGCTCAAGTTCCTTTTAAGGTGAAAGTTTTTGGTTGGAGGATGCTTCATAAGAGAATTCCAACGAGGGATAATTTGATTCGGAGAGGTATTGTCACTAATAGGTATGAGATGACATGTCCTTTTTGCTTTCTTGAAACGGAATCGGTTGAGCATGTTCTATTTTTTTGTGGTAAGTCGATTATGGTGTGTAATCTTGCTTGTAAATGGTTGGGGATTCCTTGTATATTGGTAGGAAATATGATCACTCATTTAACTTGTTGGGTTCAGGGTTGTGTTGATAGAGGATTGGTTGTTAGAATAGCAGTAGGGTTATGGCTATCGATAGGTTGGATCATTTGGTTATCCCGTAATAATATTATTTTTAGGGATAAATTTTGGGATTTAGATACGATTTCTAATCGTATCTTACTTTATACTTGGTGGTGGGTAGGAAAGAGTTATAATAGTTCGTATTTTTGTAATTATTTCACTTGGGTTAACTCTCCTGGTGATTTTTGTAGCCGGTGATAATTGATCTGACTATTGATGTATACGGGTTGGGGTACCCCTTTGTAGTCTGGTTTATATGAAAGTTTAGCTTATTAAAAAAAAAAAAAATATATTTTTAGCATTTAATTTTTAACTTTGTTACACTACCTTTACCATTTAACCATCTAAACTGTCCTTCCTATCATTCAACTATTTACGTAGTAGATGGAATTTACTTGAGACAATAAGAACACAATACCATAATGTAGTAAAAACTAAAATGATACTGTAAAGATGTAAACTATGTATATGACAATAAGGAACCCAATATATTAATGTCATATATGCTAGTGGTGTATGGAACATATATACTTATACAAAAATTTATTTCTCAACTAAACTCTCAAAAAAGGTGACAAGAATTGAAAGAGTAAACACATAGTCCATTACATTTACAACAACCACATTCACATGCACTTCACATCATAAGTCCTCAAATATCTAAGAGTTGAACTAGAAAAAAATAGTTTTCCCTTACCTTTCATACTATGAAATAATAAAAAATTTCATATTTATCAAACTTACCTAATGCATGACACTTACTTTTCATCATCAATCATGCACTTAACATGAAGCAAGAACAATAGCAACTTTCCTACATTATTCTTAACATATTCCTTCTCACTCTTTATTCAACACTTGGACTCAAGTATTAAATCTAAACCAAGTCCCCTGCTACTCTAAAGAATGGCTTCTTTGACTCATAATTGGAGGAGTACTCAAAAGGCATCATTACAAATCTCATATGCTACAATATGCAGAGAGAATTCACTTAGTTGCTAAAATTGATTCCTAAAAAGATAGATAATGCACTTTTTTTATATAGTCAAAATTGCTTTTAGACCATTGCACCATTCTTCTAATTTGACTATGGAAAATAGAAATGCAACAATCTAAGTGCTCCTTTCGAAACGATGCACAAGTTGTAATCAATCAAATCATGCACACAGTATAATAAAATAGTCCAAAAGCAAAACAAAAGCATGTAAAGAGATTAAGAACATTTTCTTTTAACAAAAGATTACCAACAAACGGAAACGGATCAACCAACAACATTATACTTCTATCTAGCCATTCGAGAAGAATAAAATTTTCATGAAACAAAGCCTTTTATACTTAAATAGAGTCGAGACAATCAGGTTCTACACCAAAACTGCAAAATCACAGATACTGCCACATGAACAACTTAAAGTACATGCATAAAACACCAATAGAAATAACAGGTTTGCTATTTTGACACCCATTTCTACACCTACACCGTATTTCCATACTGTACGGACGACACTGTTCATCGCCCGTACTGTACGGACAAGTACTGTTCATGTACGGCAATACGTTGCTGTTCATGTACGGACGACACTGTTCATTGTACGAATGTGTACTGTTCATGTACGGACGACACTGTTCACCGTCCGTGCGTACGGTGTAGGGTGTATAATGGGTGTCAAAATATCATTTTTGTAGAAATAAAGAGCACAATATCATCATGCTTTTTCAGTTACCAAATATATTAATTGGGAATCCCCTCAAATTAGATAAAACACCATGACATTCCAATTTTAAGCCATTAAAATCAAATCGGGTTAAAACTCAATGAAGAAAAAATAACAGAATATCAACAAGACTTTTTAGTGATTCCCTCAAACTACAAAACTACAACTATCCTAAGCGCAAGTGCATCTTCAACTCAAAAATCAGAACAACTAAAATTGAGAAGAATATCAACAAGTTCTTTCAGCAACCAAAAGCAGTAACCATAATTACCGCAATCAAATTTTAATTAACGAGTGCATATACAAGTGCATCTACAACCATAATTAACGACTCATTAAAATTTTAAACCGTTGAACTAAAAATTAACTAAGCAATCATGTAGAATACACAGCAGAACCAAAATATCAACACGAAAATCAAAATCAAAACAACTAAGAGATTTCAAAATATGAACAAGTTTTTTCAGTAAATAAACATAGTGTTTTTAGTAACCTCAAACTACAAAACAAAATCTCATTATTCCAAGCAATTAAAATCAAACTAACGCAGCATTCATCGAGTTAACACAACACAACAAACAACAAAATTCAACTCAAAAAGAAAATTAAAAACAACAAATATCAACAAATCCATTATGTAACCAAAAATTGAAAAACCCTAATTAATTCAAATTAGGGTAATAACTTCTCAAAATCCCAATTAGCTCAAACTACAAAACAACTTCTCAAAATCCCAATTAAGTTGGAATAATTAATCCGAAGAAACCACACAACCTAAATGACCAAAATAATCAAAGATTTTCACAAACCACAAGCCCTAAAATATGAAGAAGAAATAGAAAACCCAAAATATAAATACAAGAAATTATATAAGAGAAGAAAGACAATAGAGTTTAGAAAAAATAGAAAGCTACTAGTTTAATGTAGAAGAGTAGATAATGATGATGAACGAAAGAAGAAATAAGAAAAGGAAAAAAGATTGGGAGTTTGATTACTTACCTCTTCGTCGAAGAATACTGAACGGAGGTCGGTGGATCGATGAACGGAGTTCGTCGAAAATTGTTGGTGAACGGAGGTCGGAGATTGTTCTTGAACTGCAGTCGGAAGGAAAAACGTGAGAAATGAAGCTGGATAAATATTAGGTTAGAGAAATACTTTTTCTAAAAAAGAAAAAAGAGGGAAAAATTTTCCTAAAACAAAAAGAGAGGGAAATGTTAAAAAACGTGGGAAACTTTATGATCTATTTTGTTTTAGCTTCAAAACTAATAAACAATAATTATAAAATTAAAATTTAACAATACATTAGCATCAAAACTTGTTGATGCTATTTTAAAATTAAATTATAAAATAATTAGCGTCAACCAATATATTGGATAACGTCTAATTCTATTGACTAAAATTTATGTAAAAAAAATTAGTTAAAAAAAAGCATTTGCGTTTGAATATTTGGATGCTAAATAGACGCTATTAGCATCCAAAATTGGTGGATGCTAAGTTTTTTGAAGCTAAATCACACTTTTCTTGTAGTGTTTAACAACAAACAACACTAACCCAAACAACACTAACAACAAACAACAATGTTAACAACAAACAACACAAACAACATAATATATTCCTAACTGATTACAACAATCAAACTAATTTCATTCGGTCCAAACATGACTTCCCTCGCATCTTTGTCAGTCTTCACACGAACCCATCCACATAGCCGATCAAGTCTCTCGATACTTCAGATTTTTCCCCTTCACCAATGTCTCCCTCCAACCACCGATTCAGCTCCCTCTTAAGTTGATTGAAACTTTGTATGTTCCAAAACAGCATGTCGATTGAAGGCTTCTCTCGCGAAAAGACGACTTTTCTCCATCGACGACGATACATTTCATCAGTAGAACAAAGATGTGAGATGAGATGTGGAAGTAACTGAGCTGAACACCTCTATTTATAGAAAAAAATTCAGTTTCTAGAGAGTCTCCAGATGAATTGGTGACTCCCTTTTGTGTCTTGAACCATGTCGTCAATTGAAATGGCGACTTGATGAGTTGTCTCCAATTCAATTGGCGACAGCCTTGTAGCCTTAAAGAAGGGTCGCCAATAGGACTGGCGCCCTTGTGTAATCCCAAACCCTAACTGGGGTAGTTTGGGAAGTTTTTTGAAAATTAGGGTATTTTGGGTATTTTGTTGAAAAACAGGGGTATTTGAGTAAAAAATTCTTAATGTTTTGTTAATATATATATTTCCATTATTCTCATTTAACCGTCTGTATATCTGTTCATACAGAGTACACATGTATTTAAACTGTTCTCTTTCATTGACTAAAATGTATGTAGATCACATCACACTTTAATGAGAAAAAGTTAATTGGAGTAGTACAAATTTTTCCGTTTAAATTAGAGCAGTGCAAATTTGTCTTTCATTGACTTTAGCGAATTCTTGAAGTCGATGGGATTTAAATTTTTTGAGCGGTCAGAATAGGACACTGTAATAAAGTTTTATTTTTCACAAATTTATACCACTCCAATAAAGATAGTATTCCACACAAAGCTCTAGCTAGTAATACTATCCCTGTCCCAAATTATAAATCACTTTGTAAAAAATATTTGTCTCAAATTATAAATCACTTTAGAATCCCAATACATTATTAATGACTTTTTTCTTAATATACCCTTTATCATTTATTTCTCTTTCTTCTTCTTGTTCGTTTAGTCGGTTTTTTTTAATAGGCAAAAAATTATATATCACGGATACAAAGGGGTATCCAACCCATATACAAAACCACCACCAACCACTAACAAAATCACCCTACATAAAATCACAGGGTGACTTGACCCATTCGCAGTAATTACAAGTAAACGGTCTCTTCAATTTTTTTCCAATCCACCACCAACCATTAAGAATAATATTATGCTCAACTAACTCCCCGTACCAACTACCGTCTCTAAACATTATATTATTTCTACATAACCAAAAACTCTAGCAACATACCAGCTATAAACCTGTGGCATTGTTGATGCCGATACCACACGCATGAAGATATGTAATCCACTGTCTAAGATGATCGATAATGTTATCACTATGTATCATATCTATACCCAACCAGCCGGACAAACCCAACCACACCTTTTTACTTTTGTAACACTGATATACTACATGAAAAGCAGATTCCGCAACGAGAAAACAGAACGGGCATACCATATCGTGTGGATCCGATAAAATACCTCGAGCAGTGAGATTATCTATAGTCGGCAATTTGTTATGAAACAATCTCCAACCAAACAAAATAGTTTTTATGGGTGAAGAAGCCAACCAAATGAGCTTGAATACAGCGCATTCCTCGTCCTGCAACACCTATAGAGTTTCTTTCTGCTGCAGCCAAAGATATCCGGTTTTGACAGAATATTTCGAATCAGAGCTGTGCGGCCACAACCATTCACCCTCTTTCTGATCCGTAACAACAACTTCAAGCAGCAGATTCTGAATGTTTTGCTCCTCCTGTATCCAATTAATCCGCAACCCTTCATCATCAAAACAGACTCGCCAATGCCATTCAGAGCCTTCCCAAAATCCATTTTCTGATACCAAGCTATCATACCTATTAGTGGCATAACAAACCTCTGGAAATAAAGACGACAGCGAGCTGGAACCGTGCCAAACCGAAGACCAAAACAGAGTCGTTTCCCAATTCCCCACCACTGACTTCATACTATCCGCTATAGATGACTCCCCTAAATTCTTGGATATCTTAAATAAATCTCACCACCAAAGGGATGGTGGAACCTTATACTTAGGATAGAATCGACGAACCAAATCTATACCGTATTGGCCATATCTCCCTACCAATATGCCTTTCCACAAACCTTCATTACAATTCAGAAATTTCCAATACCATTTGCTTACCAATGCCGTATTAAAATTCCGAACATTTAATATACTAAGACCTCCCTCCTCTTTAGGTTTGCAAACCAACTTCCAATTAATCCAAGCCACTCCTTTTTTAATTGTAGATCCATTCCACAAAAACCTCCTTTGAATTGTCGTAATGAAATTGATAATCTTGGTAGGCATTCTATAGAAAGACATGTAATGGATAAGGAGATTGGATAGAACCGATATTATAAGAGTTGTTCTCACTCCCATTGACATGAACCCTCCTTTCCACGATGCTAATCTAGCATGAATCATGTCGATAACTAGCTGCCAGAAGGATAGTAGTATATGATTTCCTCTAATGTGTATGCCAAAAAACTTGAGCAGGCACGTTTGAATTTTGCAAGCCAAGAATCGTCCAGCCGCCTTCAAGAATGTGGCTTCCACCCCAAATCCAAACAATGAGCTTTTGCTAAAGTTGATCTCCAATCCAGATATTAATTGAAAACCTTTTAGAATGACTTTCATCGCCCATATTTTCCTCCAAGTACCCTCTCCAACAATTACCGTATCATCCGCGTATTGGAGAAGACTAAAGTTGGTTCCATGATAAAAATTAAAGGCCTTGAAAAATTCTCCCTCTATAGCTCTCTTCATTAATGCCGCTAGACCTTCCGCCGCAATAGCGAAAAAAAAAAGGAGATAGCGGATCACCTTGCCTAAGCCCTCTAGTAACGGGAAAATCATGAGTTGGGCTACGTTAACAAGGACTGACATATAATTGTTCATTACACTCCCTTCCATCCACTTCATCCTTTTGTCACCGAATCCTATATTTGCCATAATCTTTCGAAGGTCAGGCCACTCGACACAGTCATAAGCTTTCGCGAAATCAACTTTAAGAATCAACCCACTTTTCTTGCTTCTTTTCGCGAAATCCACTATGTCGTTCAAAACGAGCACGCCATCAAGTAGATTCCTACCTTCAATAAATGATGTTTGTGAGGACGATACAATGCTTTTAGTCCATTTTGTAAAGTCATAAATCATTTCACTTTTCCATAGACTAATAATTGTATTTCTTAATCTGTGTGAAATACCTAAAACATCTTATAATTTGGAACGGCGGGAGTATTTAATAGTAATCTAACAACAAAGTGAAAATAAATAGAAATAATAAAATTATATTACGAGAAGTGGTGTAAAGGCAAAAACTTGTCATATCATAGAACCTTTATAAATATCCAACATCACATGAAATCATACTAACAGACCACATAAATATACTCCTAGTAATTAAAAGTGCACAAACTCAATTTGGAGTTTTCAATTTCATGCTTCAAATTTCAGTTTCAAGTCTTTTTTGTATGCACTATATTCTTTATTTTATTGTTCTAATCAATGGAATTGTACAGCTTATAGATCAACTAGCCTTATAAATTTAGACCCAAATAAAGAGAGGTTTCATACCATAAATATTTACTAGCTAACATAAAATGGATTCTCACAATTCTTTGAATTTGCTCAAAGCTCAAAGCCACATGTGGAATCACATTTTCCGCTTCATAAATTCCATGTCACTTAAATGTGTAGTTGATTTCGGCATACCAGATATCATACACAACTATAGCAAACCTATGTCACTCTCAAAACTCATTTCTTCACTACCAATTCATCCATCAAAAAATCCTTACATTTATCGCTTGATGCGAATCATGACTCAATTGGGAATTTTCATTGAGGACAATGTCATTGAAAATGACCTTGAGACTAAGTATATTTTAACGGATGATTCTATATTGTTGCTTAAGGATCACCCCTTGAGTGTGGTACCCTTTTTGCACGCATTACACCAACCAATTTTGGCGAGCCCGTGGCAAGAATTGTCTTCATGGTTAAAAACTGATGATTCTACAACATTTCAAACTGCACATGGAATGTTTTTTTTTAAAGGCAAGAAGAGATTTACTAAAAAACATGAGTACAAGGGGTACTCCACCCTTACAAGGTACAAAAACACACAGCTAGAGAAAAAAAAGTCAACAGGATTAGTCAACCAAATGGAAGAGTACAAGACAGGGGAATATAAGCCCCTTTAGTTAACCACTTCCACGCTGAAATTTTAACAGCATTAACACACTTCTCCTCTGAAAAACAGACAGATTAAACACCGAATCATTACGACATAACCAAAGATTCCAAACCGTGGCAATCCATATTACCATATCCAGAATTCTGCTATGTCTCCTGCTTATATTAGAACAAACATCCGTAAAAGACTCGAGGCAGGTAGGAAAAGGCGGGAACCTGCAACCAGACCAATCCCCAACAGCATTCCACACCCTCGCCGAAACAGCGCACGATCCAAAAAGATGATCTTCATCTTCTATTCCACTTCTGCACAGAACACAAACTAAATTCGTTGGATCAGCAATAACACCGCGTTTCGCAAGTTGCAATCGGGTTGGAATTCTGTTTTTAATTAATCTCCATATAAACACCTGTATATTCGACGTTAAAGACGTCATCCAAACTTTCTTCAAGCAAAAATGTGAATCCTGGCTAACTTCATCTGCAGAAACTCCCGCTGCTAAAGCATCATACCCAGCCGAGACAGAATAAAGTCTATTGTTATCCGCAGCCCAGCCCACCGTATCGTTCTCAGAGGAGGCTCCAACCCTGGCAGCAATGGCCTCTGTGACTGATTTACAATCTGCCACCATCAACTCCTTATCAGTTGCAGAATTTACAGATGCAAAAGAAGCCTCCCACACAATACCACCCTGCTGCTGTGAGATAGCTTCATGAATAGACATAAAAGGTTTAGTAGACAGCTGAAACAGAAAAGGAAAAATATCTTTAAGAGACTCCCCTTCCACCCATTTGCTTAACCAAAAAGGCAACATCCTGCCGTTGCCAGCTTTGCAAGACGAATGATCCAAAAACCAATCGGAGTTGTTGACAGCGTCGAAGGACAAAGATGAAAGATCCCTCCACCAAATCGACCCACCAACCTTCTTATCGGCGAAAGAATTAAAAACCAATTCCCATATGTTACCAGATTTAGAATAGCGGGCCAAAAGGACCTTCTTCCATAAAGAATCCTTCTCCGTTAAAATGCGTCATTTCCATTTAAAAAGAAGAGCTTTGTTAAACATATGCAAGTCTTTAATACTCGATCCTCCTTCACACTTAGGCTTGCACACCACACTCAATTTAACCCAATGGATCTTCCTAGTTTCATCCAATCCGCCCCATAAGAAATTACTTTGAATTTTAACTATCTCCTTAATAACCTTCGCCGGAGCTTTGTAAAAGTAGAACGAATAAATAGGAAGAGAATTTAAAACCGAATTGATCAGAACAACTCGTCCCCCAATAGACAGATTCTTCCCTCTCCAATCTGCAAGTCTACGACGCACGTTACTTAAAATGTGATTCCAATTAGAAAGTTTCCTAGGGTTGTCCCCTAGTAGAATCCCCAAGAACACAAAAGGGAGCTTACTTCTTTTACAACAAAGAAAATCCCTAGTGCTGATGCTATTTTGTTGAAGGTAAAATTTTATAACATAATATTTTCAATTAAAAGAAAATGAAAATAAAAAAGATATTTTATAAATGTTGAATACAATATTAAGTGTTAAACCCGAGAGGGTTGGCCTAGTGGGAGGATACTTGGGTCTCAAGGGTTTGCTTTCCTTGAGGTCCTGAGTTCGAAGGAGCCTAGGTCCAACTTTCGGAGGCTACGTGGAGCGAAAGCTCTCGGGTGGATTAGTCGGTACGGAAGGAAGGATACCACTCTATAAAAAAAATTATTAAGTGTTACTCCCTCCGTCCCAAATTATAAGATGTTTTGCGTTTTTCACACAAATTAAGAAACTTAATTATTACTTTATGGGAAAGACAAATTATGTATAACTTTACAATAATGCCCCTCATAATTATATAGGATAGAGAAATTAAAAGAGTTAAAAAAATAAATAATAATAAATATTTGAGGGTATATTGGGGAAGATGTCATTTATATTGCATTGAGAATGTAAGGTGACTTATAATTTGGGACAAATTTTTTTGGGAAAGTGACTTATAATTTGGGACGGAGGGAGTATAATTTAAGATTGTTAATTTTCTTATAATGATTATGATCCTTATTATTTTGAATGACAAAGCAGTGGGTATTGCATGATTGGAATGACGAGGATTGTGTAAAGATATTAAAAAATTGTAAGGATGCAATAATAAATGAAGGAAGAGTTGGAAAAGTGATTATCATAGACATGGTGGTGAATAATGAGGAGGGAGCCAATGGAATGGTTGAAACACAACTTTTCTTTGATGCGCTCATGATGGTGTTGGCCGACCGTAAAGAGAGGACTAAGAAAGAATGGATTAACTTGATTGCTCTTGCAGGTTTCAGTAACTACAAGATAACTCATATTATGGGCCTAAGGTCTATCATTGAGATTTATTCATAATACTAAAATATATCCAAATGTTATATTTTCATATGAGAAGTCAATAAATATGAATCAACTCTAAGAAGATTCATATATGTGATCGTAATTTATCTATTGAATAAGATTGAGTCAACACTATGAAGATTTACATATAGTCATAATTTATGTATTGAATAAAAATGAGTTATCACTACAAGGAAGATTCATATGAGTCGTCATAATTTTGGTATTTCATCGGTTCTTTTCAACTAAAATGTGTTTTTTATATTCTAAAACAATTAATAAACTAGAGGTTTTAACATTTTTTTAATTAATTTTGTATTTATTTGATTATAATAATTGTTATTATTTTGTGATTTTCATAAAATATAGAGATATTAATATTAAATATTTTAAATTGGCTTAAATAGTGTTTTCGTCCCTGTAAGTTGGCGAGTTTTTGGTTTTGGTCCCTGAATCTTTTTTTTTTCAGTCCAAGTCCTTAACATTTGATTTCTTTTTGCGATTAGTCCCTGACGTTAAACTTCCGTTACAAAAATGATGATGTGGCTAACGTCGCTGACGTGGCAAGTGTTTTTTATCATTTTTCATTTATTTTAATCCCTAATAATTCCACATAAGCTGTTTTGATTCTCACTTGTGTTTTTATTTGCAACAAATTTATATATTACATAAATCCAATATTTACTATTTAATACTTATATTTAAAATATAAATTATTTTATAAATTAGTATAAATAATTAGTTTATTAAATATTTCATTAATTTAATATTCCAAATATTTAATATTTCAATTATTAAATATCATAATTATTTATTATTTAGTATCATAATTATTTACTATTAACTAATAATACAATATTATTTACTAATAATTATTTATTATTTATTATCGTAATTATGTATGATTTATTATCGTAACTAATAATTATTTATTATTTAAATAACTAAATAATTTTAATATTAATAATCATAATTATTTAATATCTCATTTATTTAATTTACTGTAATTAATATTATAATTATTTAATAAATTAAACTATTATTAATAATTTACTGTAATTAATTAATACTCTAATTATTTAATAAATTAAACTAAATAAATTTACTGTAATTATTTAGTAAATTATTTATTATTAGTTATTAATAATTAGTTACAGTAAATTATTTAGTTATTTAATAGTTTAATTTACTAAATACATTAAAATTAAATTACTAAATACAGTAAATGTTTAATAGTTTAATTTAATATATTTATAATTTACTATATTTAGTAAATAATTTACTGTATTTATTATTTAATAATATACTGTATTTATTATTTTGTAAATAATTTACTTTATTTATTATTTAATAATTATTTATTATTAGTAATAATAAATACAGTAAATTATTACTGTAGTTATTAATAATTATTAGTTAAAGTAAATTATTTAGTTATTTAATAGTTTAATTTACTAAATAATTACAGTAAATTTATTTAGTTTAATTTATTAAATAATTAGAGTATTAATTAATTACAGTAAATTATTAATAATAGTTTAATTTATTAAATAATTATAATATTAATTACAGTAAATTAAATAAATGAGATATTAAATAATTATGATTATTAATATTAAAATTATTTAGTTATTTAATTAATAAATAATTATTAGTTACGATAATAAATAATAAATAATTATTAGTAAATAATATTGTATTATTAGTTAATAGTAAATAATTATGATACTAAATAATAAATAATTATGATATTTAATAATTGAAATATTAAATATTTGGAATATTAAATTAATGAAATATTTAATAAACTAATTATTTATACTAACTTATAAAATAATTTATATTTTAAATATAAGTATTAAATAGTAAATATTGGATTTATGTAATATATAAATTTGTTGCAAATAAAAACACAAGTGAGTTAAATGGTCTAGTGGCTAAGAAGCATGCTTTGGAAGCAAAAGTCATGGGTTCAAGTCCTCTTGGGGCCAAAATTTCCATTTTTGCCTTCTTAAACAATAGGGACCATTAGCCACATAATCATTTTTGTAACGGAAGTTTAACGTCAGGGACTAATCGCAAAAAGAAATCAAATGTTAAGGACTTGGACCGAAAAAAAAAAGATTCAGGGACCAAAACCAAAAACTCGCCAACTTACAGGGACGAAAACACTATTTAAGCCTTTTAAATTATTTTGTGTATGTTTTATATAGTAGAATGGTATTAAGGTAGTTTCAAGTTTTTATTTAAATACAAAAAGAAATTAAAAAATTATTTTGATATTATTCAATTTTTTTGGACTAAAATATATTAATTGTTTTGAATTTTGTGGCTATTTTTTTAGTTTAAAGTAAGTTTATTATTTGCAGGTATTAGGAATATTTTATGTTATCGAGGAAATGTATATCATGTTTTTAAATTATACATTAGAATTTTATAATTTTAAAACATAAAAAAAAATCAAAATAATTATTTGCAATTAAAAACCTTAATCACATGATTATAGTTTTTTTTTAATATTTAGAAATCAAAATATTTCTATTTTATGATTTTTTATTTTATTAATTTTTAAATTAAGTTCAAATTAGTTATGAAAATTGATTAACAAATAAAACTATTGTAGTTATTAAATTTTGTAAGAGTTTTATATATTTAATATCATTTTTTGTTAGACATCAGTTTTTTTTATTTTTTATTTTTGAATGATAGGTTTATTTTTATGCTAAATGTTTTTTAGTTTAATAAAATAGTGTACTTATTATATTTTTAGGTATTAGGCTCTATTAGTTATGAAGCGGAAGAAGACGATGAAGTGTTCGAGACCATTCTTCGTAATTTGGAAGATAAATACAGGAAGTCCAAGAAGTGTAAGAAGGCGGCAGCTAAGGAATTCTTATGAATATAGTTACTTACAACATCAGAGAGTGTGGCGGTGGTTTAAAGAGGAAAAGAATCAGCGATAGCATTAAGAAAGGTGGTGGCGAGGTATGTTTCATCCAGGAAACCAAGTGTGCTTCTATCACAGATGAGTTGGTTTACAGCATTTGGGGCAATAGGAACTGTCAATGGTCGGCTTCTTATTCTATTGGCTCTGCAGATGGGATTCTCATTGTTTGGAAAGACGGGATTTTTAAGCCAATTAGTAGTTTTAGTGGGAAAGGATACCTTGGAGTCCAAGTCGATTGGCTTGACAGAATAATTTACCTTCTAAACATTTACTCCCCATGCAGCATCAAAGAAAGAAGAGAGTTATGGTCCAAGATTCTAGAAATAAAAGCTAGAGCGGAACTCGACAAATGGATAATAGGTGGAGATTTTAACTCGATAAAAAAACCAAGCGAACAATTTGGATGCACGAGTCACAAAAGGAGACCCATGGCTGAGTTCTCAGAGTTCATTAATATGTGTGGTTGTGTAGATACCCCTGTTTCTGGTTGCAAGTTTTCCTGGTTCAAACCTAGAGGGATGTCGTGCTGCCGCCTTGACAGGATCCTTGTTTCACCTGGAATTTTAAATGAATGGAACTCAGTTAACCAGAAGAGTGGGGAGCGGGACGTTTCGGACTACAGACCAGTCTGGCTTTCTACTAGAAATATTAACTGGGGTCCTAAACCCTTTAAAGTTTTGTCGGGTTGGTTCGACCACCCTAGTTTCATCACATTTGTGAAAAACCAGTGGGAAGCTTGCACCGTGACTGGGAAGGCCTTGTTCATTCTATCTAGAAAACTTCAAATGTTACGGGAGAAATTGAGATGGTGGAACGTAAATATTTTTGGCTGGATCGATACAAGAATCAAGATGGATGTAGGAGTTATCAACGATGTGGAGGATTTCTTTGAGTCTAAGAATGAGCAGATTTCCACACAGGTCGTAGCTGCGAGGAACGAAGCTGAGGACAATCTATGGAGAAACTTGAGGTTTAAGGAAAGCATCCTTAGACAAAAATCTCGGTCGAAATAGATTCAAGACAGGGATTTCAACACAAAATACTTTCACGCTGCATTAAAAATTCGAATTAACTTAAATTCAATATCCTCTGTTTATGGTAATGATGGCTTAGTCGAGGATGTGGCAGGGGTAAAATGAATTATTAGAAATCATTTCTTAAAGAGATTCAGCAGAAATCCAAGACCTCTTCCTCATGTTGGTAGTAGTGGCCTTAAAAGATTATCAGTACAAGACAGCCGGGAACTCGAAAGAGATGTTGATTTGAATGAGATCAGAGGCGCGGTATTCGATTGTGCTGGCGATCGGAGTCCAGGTCCCGACGGAGTTTTTCAAGAGGTGCTGGAATATAGTAGGACAGGATTTCTCTAAGTATATTCTTGAATTCTTCGAGGGCGACAAACTTCCAAAGGTTCTCGCATCTTCCTTTTTGGTTCTCATTCCAAAAAATGACAGTTTGAAAATGTTACACGATTATAAACCAATAACACTTGTTGGTTTTGTATACAAAGTGGTGTCAAAGGTCCTTGCTAATAGGCTTAAAGGCATAATTAGTAGTATTATCTCAAAATCACAATCGACTTTTATTGAAGGTAGGATTATACTCGACGGTGTCTTAGTGTTAAACGAACTTCTGGACTTATCCAAAAGATCCAAGAAAGAGTTAACTTTTCTCAAGGTAGATTTCGCTAAAGCCTATGATTGTGTGGAATGGGATTATTTGCGTGAAGTAATGCAGATAATGGGCTTCGGTGAAAAGTGGATGACGTGGATGAATAACGGGGTTTTCAATTGCTACACTTCTGTTTTGGTTAACGGAAGTCCCACTAAGGATTTCAAAGTTACTAGAGGTTTACGACAAGGAGACCCGTTGGCTCCATTTCTTTTCACTATTGCTGCCGAGGGTCTTGCAGTGTTAACGGACAGAGCTTTGGCGAACGGTACTTATTCTGGTTTCAAGGTATCTGATGGTGCTTCTTTTCATATACTCCAATATGCAGATGACTCAATGTTTGTGGGGGATGGATCGTGGAAGAACATATTGGCGATGAAGGTTATTCTGAAAGGCTTTCATTTAGTTTCTGGCCTCGACATCAACTTCAACAAGTGCGCTCTGTTTGGAATTAATCTGGAAGACTCGATGCTTATGGCGGCGAAGAACTATTTATCTTGCAAAGTTTCAACATGCCCTATCAAATTCCTAGGAATTCCTGTAGGAGGCAATCATAGACTCGAATCATTTTGGAAACCAATGATTGAAAAGGTGCAGGCTAGACTTAACTCATGGAAAGCTCGGTTCATTTCAATTGGCAGCAGAATCACATTGATAAACTCGATTTTAGCAAATCTACCAATTCACCTTATGTCATTTTATAAGCTTCCTAATCGTGTCATTCGTATTCTTATGACAATCCAAAGGAGGTTCCTTTGGAATGGTTCCATGAGCAAGAAAGGAGTTTCTTGGGTTAGATGGGATGTGGTATGCAAAATCAAAGAAGAGGGTGGTCTTGGTGTCAAAGATTTAAAGCTTTTTAATCATGCTCTGCTATTCAAATAGGTTTGGAAAATTGTTTCTACGGACGACTTCATTTGGAGACAGTTAATTTCAAGCAGATATGCAAATCCTGCATATGACTTCCACTTCAGAATGCTTCCCAAGTATGAAGTTCCTCCTTCTCTCTGGTGGAGCGATTTATTTCTCATCACAGGTTTATGTAGTAATCAGCGTCTTTCGGAATTCCTATTATATGAAGTCGGTAATGGCGAAAATGTTCCATTTTGGGTTGCTCGTTGGGTTGGTCCAGCAACCCTTGCATCTTCTTTTCCGGACTTTTGTACCAGCTCAGAGAATGTCGAAAATTGGGTCGCTGACAACGGTTCTTTTGAAGAAGGAAATTGGAGTTGGAATCTGAAACTTCCTATTCAGAGTGTTTCTGAGGACCTAGTACAACAACTTTATTCTCTGTTGAAAGATATAGAGGTGACTGCAGGTAAAAAGGACAAGGTGTTGTGGACTTTAGACGATTCTGGTGTTTTTTCGGTTTCCTCGCTTTATAGTTTTCTGTAGAAGAACGTCGACAGGTCCAATTGGAGCTGCGGCGAGACCCTAAAGGAAGCTCTCAATTTGATATGGAATGTCAAACATCTCTTAAAGTAAGCATTTTTGGGTGGAGGTTGCTGCATAATAAACTTCCAACTCGCGAGAACCTTGCGCATCGAGGTATTATAACTGACCCTCACCAAACGGTATGCCCTTTCTGCTTCCTAGAAGATGAAGTATTTGAACATCTTTTCTTCCATTGCCATAAAACTGTTTTGGTTTGGAAGTTTGTGTTCAAGTGGTTAGGAATGGAAGAATTTCTTATAGGCGATGTCCTCAATCACCTCTCTTTTTGGATGGACAGTTGTGTGAAGAAAAATTTTTCTGTCAGGAATGGGGCTGGGCTTTGGTTATTAGTTTGCTGGGCTATCTGGATAACTAGGAACAATATTATGTTTAGAGATGAATTTTGGGAACTCGATTCTATTTCTAATCGAGTCGTTTTGTTATCTTGGTGGTGGATAGGAAAGAAGGGTAAAAATGCTTCTAACTGTAACTATTATATGTGGGTTAACACCCCTTTTGATTTTTTGTAGGCCCGGATTTTAGATAGTGGCCATTTTGTATACGGTTGGGACACCTTTTTGTGTCCTCAATATAATACACTTTTGCTTATTAAAAAAAAAAAATAATAATTGTGTTTAGTTATGATTAACATATATAATAATAAGATTTTTATAACATATTTGGAATAAAAGTTGAAGTGTAATTGTATTTTATTAATTTGTAAATCAAATTTTAATTTTTTAGGAAAATTAAACAACTAATAAAATTATTTAAATTATTAAATTTTGTAAGAATTTTAAATATTTAATATAATTTTTTTGTTAGTCATTAGTTTTTTATTTTTATTTTGTATGATCGTTTCTTTTTGTGATTTTTGTAATTTAACAAAATAGTCGAGTTATTAAATTTTGTGATATTAAACTCTATAAAAAAGAATAGTGTAGTTATTAACACAATTGTGTAATTATTATTATTTTTTAGATGTAAGGTGAAAAGATTGAATTATATAAAGGGTGATAATTGTTTTTAATTGTAATTTGTGAGATATTTAATAATAAGATTTTTGTAATCTATCATTTTTGGAATAAAAATTGAAGTATAATTGTGTAAATTTATTGCACGATTCACTCTTAAGGGTGACACATCAGATTTTAATTGACGTGACAAATATAACCTACGTGGCGTATTATGTGTTGTAACATAATCCGCTGCATTAGATTTAATATATTATAATAGATTTTGTTATTTTTTATATTATAATTTTTCTTTTTTCCGTAATATAACAAATGTATCTCTCACTTACATGCACTTTGTACACATTCGATATTATTAAGTTATCAAACTTTTCATATGATTGTTTTGTAGCTTGTTTTAGACCTTACAAAGACTTATCTAACTACAAACCTTGTTTTCTTGCTCATGAATTACAAACCTTTCATGTTGGTCCATATCAATGTTTTAAAAATCAGACTCATCATCAAACCGGTGAGGGTACTGGGTTACTAGTTCATCAAACAAACCACTAGTTCACTGGATGAATTGCATGACCAAACCGGATTAAACCGGATAACTCGATTGAATAGATCTATCATTATAACTAAACTATATAGGTATAAAACCAGTCGAACAGGATGATTCAGTCTCTAAAAAAATATAACTAGCACTTAAATGTTTTGAATATATAATATCATAAATTCACAAGTTCATAAATTAAATTCTAATTTTAAACATAGGTATCACACATAACAAAATAGTACAAAATTACTAAGTTTAATTGCAATCAAAGTCTAATTGCAACATAATCTAATTGAATAGTTTATAACAAAATAAATCCAATGTCTACTAAGTTTAGTTGCAAGGAGGTAAAATTATTTCAATGTTGGGATCTCCTTCTTCAATATCAAAATCATTTGCAGTAAAATCAATCGTATCTGCAATATTTTCCACATCAATGATATCATTACTTTAGTTATTTTCTCAAGAGTTAAGTTGTGCATCACCCTCAACGTCAACCTCATCCAAATTTAATTGATCTATAACAACATCAATTTAGAGGGATTAGCAGTTGACATATAGTAATAAATTAAAATAACAAACTTGTAATCACAATAACTAATATCATACCAATATCATTTGAAATAAGTTGTATTGTCATACTAGCAAGATCTTTGCGTAGTGCTTCCACCTCCTCAATGGTTAAGAATGGTCGTGAATTCTCCAACATAGTGTAGAAAGAGTAATTTACACCCATTTTTTTACATATAACACCCATTATTAGAGGGTGTTAATTCAACAGACGCGAAATGTCTAACTAATTTACACACAATTTAAAACGGGAGTAAATAAATATTATATTACACCCTTTTTTAGTTGAAAATGAGTGTAAATATATTTCATATTACACCATGTTTTATAGAAAAACGGGTCTAAATATTTAAATATATACATTTATAGATGGTAGATTACACATTTTTTTTTTGTTTAAAATGGGTATATATATATGGCATATTACACCCTAATTTCTAGAAAACGGGTGTAAATTTTTAAATGATTGCATTTAAATCAAACGAATTGACACCCATTTGGATAAAAATCAGGTATAAATTGAGCAATGTTTACTATAGATGTTGACAAGTTTACACCCTATTTTCTTTAAATAAGGTGTAGAAATATAGTATATTACACCCGATTTTACTATGGATGTTGGCAAGTTTACACCCTATTTTCTTTAAACAATACACATATTTTCATATGAAATAGGACATTATTTGAAAAAGTAACTCATTGAAAATTAGTTGAATTTAATCATCGAACTATTTACTTTTCAATTTTTTGTTTTCATCTCACCAATAATGATTCACATTCACTAGAGATGTTTCTGAAATATTTAATGAAAACAAATAAATACCACAGTTAGCACACAATGCATGCACAAAAGAAAAGAGTTTCTCCACCATATCCAGACTCAATCAAATATCATAATACAGTGAGTACAAAATCAATATCCTCTTAGATCACAATGTCATTGATGAAAAACTTCCAAAAAAACTATCACACGCCTTAAACCATGTTGGATCTGTGCATCTTTATTTTCTTTGAAATGAAGTTGGTCATTTTCTCATGCAACTGTTCACTAGCCTGGCAAGGCCATATAAGAAACTTTGGCTTGGACATAGCCATCAGTGATAAATATAATAGAATCGAATAGATGCAAATTATAGCATATTGTTTTATTAAAGAATAATCGACAATAATAAGAACGTGTACCTTGTAGGTTTTGAGAGACGGCTGTCGGAAGAGTGAGTATGAGAGAATTACTAACCTCATTGCCATTTAGGGTTTTCAAAGTATGTTAATTATCTAATGGGGAGACACTTAGATAGCTAAACGGCTGAGGGCAAGAACCTCTCATTGGGCTTAACTGAATGGTCCAACCCATCACATATCATTCAGGCACAAAACCGAATCAAATAATTCATCTATTTAATGTTTAATAACAATAGACCATAATATAATTAATTAATAATTAATTATGTCAATCCATATTTGATTAATTAAATAATTAATCTAACAATCTCCCACTTGAATGGAAATAATTAATTATTAAAAATATTGATTTTAATATTATAATATCAATAATGATCAAAACACTAATCAATCAAAAAGAAGTAAATTTCAATGCTGCGGAAATTGTATTTGATAGGGAAGACAAATCATACATGTTAAAACTCATAACTTTATATAAAGAATGATGACTTTAGAGTAACATATTTAACTTCGGAGTAATATGTTATAAAGAATGGCCCAAGCATATGAAAATGATATTGATAAACTCCCATTAACCCAAAGTATCATAAGACTTACTCATGTGTATAAGTCTATGGTTAGTGATTATACTAATGAGTTTTAAATTATAGGTCATATAAAATCCACATAGGTCTAAGAATTGTAATTACATATATATAGAGAGTAATTACATTTAATCATAAGTACCTTCATAACACAATATCATACTCGATAGGAGTATTGATATATACTTGTACTTTCATATTATGATCTGACAAATGTGAACTATTAAAGATAGAATAACACAGTATTATTGCATGTTAAAGAATTACTTTGTCTTTTCAATATCGACCTAAACATCAAATTATGATGTTTCATAAGATTAAGAGAATAATATATATCTCAGTATAACAGAATAAGACTTCTTATAATTATTTTCTATTTTGAAGCCCTTTTATAATATGTCATATTTAAAGTGCGCGCAAGAATATATGACACTATGAGAATAATAATAATCTAATTTTTTTAGATTATATGATTGTGTACACATGCACTCCCACTGATTCAATAGGATAAAGATTTATCAGAGTCCACTAATATTAAATACTCTGATTGCACAATGGAATACTATTTAAAACAAAACTATATAGAGAAGTGATTGTATAATATAACATCATTTCAGCCACATATTTTGCATGTAAGTGAAATATATCATTATTTAGATAATTTCACATGAAAGAATATGATGGTCTTATAAAAGATTTACCATCAACTGAGTGAGATCAAACCCATAATATATAATTATACATAACATCTTAATAACTCACTTAAATCACAAATGCTACAAATAACTACACACATTTGAGAAACATATTACGCTATACACAGCGGAAAAATATGAGACTTTAAATTTAACTATTATTGAGAATATAACACAAATAGTCATAAACTTTATTACTAACATAAGAACATAATATTATCAACATAAGTCTCTATAAAGTAATAAATAAATAATATTTATTTCTCAATTTTATACAATTGTCAAGTTAAATTCTCCCACTTGATAGATAATAATAGTTGAACTAAGATTAAGAGTTTTGAAAAAATTTTAAACAAATATTCAATTATTTTCTCTCTCATACAATAATCATGTCAAGTAACGTCACACCGATAGGATATGTCCATCACTTACATAATATAAAGAGAAATGAAATCTATTTTTTTTTTAAATTGAATAAAAATGATTGGATTTAATAAAGTATTAATTACATGTCTTTAAAATAATTATTTCTCAATTAATACTTTCAACAATTTTAAATAAGAAATAAAACAACGTACGAATATTAGGTTATAAAATTTTTTAATACCGATAAGACACTCAAACAGTAATTTACATAATTATAAATCAAAAGTTTATTGAACAAAATAAATTATACTAATAATAACATACCGATAGGATATAATTATTATTAATATAATATTTATTATAATTAAAATAAATTTAATTATTTTATTAAACAAAATTTATATAGTTATACTCACGATAGGTGAGTTACAACTATAGAAATTAAATTTTTTTATATTTTATCAAAAATAAAAAAAATTATATAATTGTATCCACGATAGGTGGGATTACAATTATACGAATTAATAATAATAACTTTATTTTCCACAATAAAAGTCATAAAATAATTAGATTTCTAATATATTAGTAAAACTAGATTTTTATTTCTTTATTTGGGTATATAACTAGAAATCAATTTATGCCATTAAATAAGAAATTTTTAATTAAGAATATTCTGAAAAATTAATAATTTTATATAAATGCATGTTTTGTATTTTTGTTCAAAAGGAGTAGATAATATAAGAAATAATTTCTCCTTATATGTAATTATATAATTAGTCACAAGAGATTTTTAAAAAAATTACGACTAACCTCGAAGAGAATGTGACATTCATCCTTATAAATGAAGTTGGTAAACATTGATGACTTTGGAACTTACAATGTCATCTCAAATGATTCATAAATCATATAATAAAACAAACTCTAATAATAATTAATAAAAAAATGATATATAATAAAATATCAAGTAAATTTATCATAGAATAAAATTAATTACTTAATGACACATTATATTTTATTAATGGAGAGAATAAGATATATTAAAGTGTCTCAAAGACAATAAAAAATACTCACAAAATATTTTAGGTCAATAAATTAAGAATTAGATAATTAAAATTTGTTTTCAAATAAAACTATATAGAATTTTTTTTTGGTCAAATTCAATACCGAAACAAGAAAAAATATTTAATGTTAATTATTTAGCTAAAAAACTGGCGCACACTCCCAAACTCTTTCAATTAATTCTCATTCCACACACAATAAAATGCAACTGTTTAGCAATCTCATCCTAAAAATAGGTGAGACATAAAATATTGACCAAAATGCAAGTGCCAGAGATGTACAAGGAGATGTCAAGTGCCAGAGAGTTAACAAAAAAAATTGCAACTTTATCACCTATTTAAAAGCTAAGAAATGAAATTTAAAATAAATAAATAAGAAATTGAAAGTTTAAGTTGAAGGGAACCTGTTCTCACTACTACGGAAAACTCTTTTAACAACGGTTGAAAAATACATATAATAACGTAGATCAAGACATTGTTATGTAGAGTGTTGTGGTAAATGCGCAACTTATAATCACGGCCCTGGGATCATTGTTGTATTCTGGAAAGCACGCAGTATATCACAACGGTTATATTTAACAACAGTTGTGATACATTGGTTTATTTCTTGTTGGAATATTTGGAAATTTAGGAATAATATATTATTTAGGGACGAAGTCTGTAATGTCGACTCCATTTTTAACGCAATTATTACGACTTCCTGGAATTGGTTGGTTTTTGGCAAGCGTAATAGGCAGTGTTGTAGCCTTTACGAATGGTCCAAATTTCCCTTAGATTTTTTGAAGTAGGGTTGGTTTGTTGGGTTTTATTGGGGTTTCCCATTTTTACAGATGTTTCTCCTGTACTTTGGTTTGAGATTTCCTTAATCTCTTTTTATTGATGTTGTTGTTTGCCTATAAAAAAAAACATAAGGTATTGGGTTCGAAACCCAACAACAGCAAATAAATTACATTAGATCACAGTTAATGTAGAAAACCGATGTGGAAAGTACCCATAGTTTATTATATACCAATGTATATTGTTTGGTTTACCGTACACCTATTTAAAGAAATACAACCATTAAAATTGGCAAAGAAATATATAATCTGAAAATTAAACTATTCTTGAACACCAACTTAAACACACCAATGTTTTCTGAATTGAATCCGTCTCATTATGCACATTTTATGTTCTTTAACACATATACGGTTCAATGGTTGGATTCCTTCAATGCATCGATATCTTTTATTATAGTTTGTCTCATCATCGTCGCTTATCATCGCGATTGTAGATATCGATGAATTGAAGCAAACAGAACATTGAACCATATATTATGTGTTACGGAGCGTAAAATGTGCTGAATGAAACAGATTTGATTCGAAAAACATTGATTGATATAGGTTGGTTTTCAAATACTTCTTAATTTTCAGAATATAATTTTCTATGTCAATATAAATGATTGCATTTTCATTAAAAGGTTAGTGAAACAAACAATATACATAGTATATAATAAACTAAACTTGTCAAGCTGTATAAGAATCACTACTAAAAACTTCGCGTTTAGTGACCGATTTAGAGACTGAAAAAGCCTAAAAATCGGTCACTATAACGTTTAGCGACTACCAAATTTCGGTTGGAAAAGTGCTAGGCGCTAACCTTTAGAGACGAATTTGGTGACCGAAATTAGTGACCGATTTTAGCGACTGAAATTAGTGACCGATTTTAGTGACTAATTTCAATTGTTTAAAAAAACTTAAAATAAAACAAAATTTTTGTCTATAGCAAGAATCAAACCAATGCACTTCCGTTTGAGAGGCTTTCGGGTGTCCATTAAGTCATTTGATTTTTGTTGTATAAATTACATTTGAAATGTATATATTATTAATGAAATAGAACTTTCAAATATTATTTAAAAAGATTCTTATAGTAATTATCATTAAAATTATATTTTATCTAAATTAATAAATTTGTATGAGTTAATTATTTATATAAACATATGTTTTATTTGTTAAAACAATAAAAATGTAAAATTTTGACTAAAAAATTTAAAAAATAAATAAAAGGAGAAAATTGGGAGGGAAGCAACTTAATAATGAAAAAAAAAACAAAAAAATATTAGTGACTGAAATTTTGGTCACTGATTTTTTTTATGAATTAATTTATATAAAAACGATTATTTGAGAATGAAATTATGGTCACAAAATATCAGTCGCTAATTCGGTGGCTAATTTTATTTAGTGACCGATTTTGTGACTTTTAAAATTTTACTAACATGATGTCTAATTTTGGTGGCTAATTCCATCACTAGAGTGACCGAAATTTTTCAATCACTAAAAGCGAATTTAAAGAACAAAACATTGCTAAGTCACAAGAAGCCTCTATCTTGTGACTTAGCAATGTTTTGTTCTTGTTTTGAGAACATTTGTCAACAACAACAACATACAACAAATCCATGCACCACAATAAAAAACATACATTATTTAAGCAACAAAACCCCAAGTGGGACTGTAACAAATCAAGATACATTGAGTCAATAACGCACCTCTTATTGAAAATAATCTTGGAACTGTAACAAATCAAGATATATTAAGTTCATCTAGTTTATGATGCCATGAAGATATAAGGTGGGTGAAGTTTATACAATAACTTCATACTTCTCATTTTTTTTTCCATGGCAACAAAAACCATATGACCATCACCATACTATACGCTTGCTACCACCATATGCTTGTTACCACCATCATCATCATTTATCTACAAGGAAACACAACAAAAATCAAACTTAACCCTAAAACACCACACTACTACAAAACGCGTAAACAACAACGTCATGGTCACCACGCTTATTCCCTACACCAATGTGACATCTCTAAACTAAGACTTTATCATAATATTATTGTTTTTTGATTAAAAATTATTTATATATAACAACGGTTAAGAAGCCAACCGTTGTGATAACCTCAAGCTTTCATGGGTGCGAACCTCTTGGCCCTCATATATGTTATTCCTTTAATGTTAAGTGGCACCTTTTCTTTTTTAATTATTTTTAAATAAAAAACTTAAAAGTTTATGACGACGGTTTAAGAGTTCCACCGTTGTTAAGTTGCGCCTTTTCATTTTTATTTAATTTTAATTTAAAAACTTAAAAGTTTAAGATGACGGTTGAAGAGACAACCATTGTTAAGTCGCGCATATTCATTTTTAATTATTTTTAAATAAAAAAGCTTTAAAGTTTATGACTACAGTTGATGTTTACAACCGTTGTAATATATTTTGTTTTTTATTTAAAATTTTTAATTGTTAATACGCTGATGCTTTTTTATGAAATTTCACCATGAAAGGAAAATATCACTACGATTGCACGTATTGGCCGTTGTGGTAGCGTGATAATATTATACACTCCTAGTTAGCTTGTCTCTTAAGTATCCTTTTTTCCATTGCAAATAGAAACAAGACGAAACAATACACGATTTCAACCCAAACCCTAACGTTCAATACTGTGAAACATTATACGATTTCATCCAAAACACCATCGTTCCTACTTCACTATGTATTTGCCATTGTCGTCATCATCGTCAACCAAGTTGATAAAACCATCATGATCAACGAAGTTGTTACCGTCTAGAAGGAAAACAACAACAACACCGTCGTCACCACAAGGAAGGAAGACAACACCATCACCAACACCAACATCATTTACTTAGTCATCACGTTTAGGGTACGTAAAATATTTTCCCCATGCATCTACAGTAAACTTCATTTGTCATTGTTGTGGTTGTTGTTGTTTTATTTTGTGGTTGATGTTTATGTACTTGTTGTTTATGTTGTTGTTGTTGTTTTTGAACTTAGATGTCGACCTTGTTGAGTTCTTCATCAGAAACCAGCGAAGAAACTCAAACAAATGAGATGTTAGACAATGACACTCAAACAATTGAAAGTCAAACAAAAAGATCACAAAGAGGTGTCACAATATTGTCCCAATTCACATCTGTCTGGAACTCATCAGGTGAAAAAATTCCCATCCAGTTTGATTCGTTGTACAGAGTTGTGGATTGTCAACACTACTCTACTTTTAAGAGTTATGTTTCGTTCCTTTCACGTAGCAAGGTCAGTATATTGATTGATGATTGGAAACAAGTTGATAATAAGGTCAAAGAAAGCATATGGACTGATGTTAAGGTATTACATACTATAATTTTCATATATCGCCGATATCAATATCTATAATTTCCAATACATACTTATATATTGATTTAAATGTAGTTGAATTTTGAGTTTCCCGATGACTCAAATTTGAAAAAAAAAAGTGGATATCTTATGCTGGTACTCGTTGGAGGGGATTTAAGGAACAACTCACGGCTGACTACATTAGGAAGCCTAAGAGCGGTCTTGCTCATCCATGGATTCGATATAGTTTTATATTGAAGAAGTAATGGAAACGGTTTGCAAAGATACGTCGTTCTGAGGAATTTAAGGTTAGTATTATTCTCATGTAACCGATAATGTTATGCTAATGAGTTATAGATACTAATCATATATTTTTTCAATATGTCCATAATAGGTTAAAAGCGAAGTCGGAATACTCAATAAGGCCAAGAACATGTACCCCCATAGATTGTCTCGTGGAGGTTATAGGAATCTTGAAAAAAAAATAATGCATGAAAGACAATCAGACACAGGAGATGATCGCATCCCATCTCCACCTTCAAGACATGAAAAATGGAAGAGGGCTCGATTAAGACCAGATGGAGAGTACACCTCTGAGGCTTCAAGAGTAATTGCCAAAAAAATTGTAAGTATGATTTGTGATGCTTATGTTATTTTTTATTTAAATGCGTTGGTAACAATATATGTAAGTTTCTCTTGTTGTGTAGGATAAGTTGGTTGAGGCAGCCCGTGAAGGCACATTTGTTCCGCAAGCACGACATGAAATATTAGTAGAAGCTATCAGAACATATGAGCATGGTGGGCGTGTCCGTGCTGTTGGAGAAGGTGTCGACTTAAGGTCATTCTTTGGGTCTCAAAGAAAAAGTATCGAAAGCCCGGAAATTATTGCATAAAGGAAAAAGATTGAAAATTTTGAGAAGCAATTAGAAGAACAACGGAGAATGTTAGAATAAGAGAAGGAAAAAAGGGAGAAAGATATGGAAATATTCCAAGAGTTATATTCGGTATGTACTTTACTTGAGATGTTAGTGTTTTATCGGAAATGTATGATATATATTGTGCTTGTTTTTTTTTTATGTTTTAATTGAATATTAGGATGCAGAGATTAAGTGAAAACTTGGAACAACGGACAAATGAAGATCACTGTAATGTTGATGGTGATGATGATGATCAAACTCCTAGTAGAAGTGTTGTACGTCATGCTTCTACAAAAGGAAGTAATTGTTCAGCCCATCCCCCCATGCTGGTAACCGCAATGATATAATGGACCCTAATCCAAATGAAATCACAATGTTATACTTGAAAGTTGTGGTGATAAATGAAACGCATCCTCTCTCTCTAGAACATTGTCCATGTTTGGATTTATTCTATTATAATCCTGAAGATGTAAGGGATTTTCTTGGTGGGTATAAGTGACTGGACATTGGGATATTGCAAGTTTGGTGCATGTAAGTATATATAGTTGAATATACATGTCATTATATAACATTATCATTTATAGAACATCACCCCTAATTTATTCATTTTCTTTAACCATTTAGGTACAGTCACCGTCTTTGTAATCGAGTACTTATGGAATCTTGGATCCACTTTTTATTTGTGGGCTTTTAATGAACCAAATGATATCCGAGAGTACTTGAGAACACTGTTAAATGAGGGAGGAAAAGAATTTTACTTAGCATCATTCCTCTGCGCGTAAGTATTTTTGGAATTGATGTTTGTGTATTCTATATTTAGTTTTGTTTTAGCAAATACCCTTAACCTATATGTGCTTTTGTGTATTTAGTGGTCATTGGCAATTGATCATCATATCATTTAGGACGAATACGATAACTTTTCTGTGTTCCTTGCATGATCCATTGGAAAACAAAATGAAAGATATGATTAATTCGTAAGTGTATGCTTAATTCATTTTCTTTGACATTGTAATTAGTTTATCATGTGATATGTTTAATTCAAATTCAATGTACAGTGTTGTGGAGTAAGTGAATATGATGAACAATGTTAGAAGAAAGCCCAAATGGATCTGTCCTAAAGTAAGTGGCACGATTATGTTTCTTTCATTTACATTCATGTGTGGTTGTATTCATGTGATTTTTGCTTAAATTTATAGACAAGGAAACAACCCAAGAATTACGAGTGTGGTTATTATGTCATGAAACACATGCTAAACATTGTCCTTGCCGGCATTGTTGATTCATGGGATAAGGTATACATGTCATAAAATGTTTACATATATTAATATATAAGTTCGCTATTGAATTATTATCATACATGTTATTGCCTCTTTCTTATGTAGATGTTTAACGACGAAACCCCATTCCCCGTTGAGGACTTCGTAGATCTCCGTAAACGTTGGACATATATCCACAATGTTCTTAAGGGTCCTCCTGATTGATGATGTCAATGACACTTTTCTGTAGAGATGATGTGAATAACACTTTTCTGTAGTGATGACATGAATATAGTTATTGGTGTAATAAGATTGAAGAAATTTCATTAAGATTAAAGTTAGAATTGGCACATAATCGCATTACAAATTCGCTGAATTGAAACTCAATTTTCTTGATAGCACGCGCAAAGAACGAATTCCAATGTTCGCAACGCAATTGAAAAAATCTTAGCTCAGATCGTTGATTATTCAATTTTTAGAAAACGAAAATCATATACTCGTGAATTTTCCAACCATAATCTGCTATAAGAGTGGTGCAAAGCAGCTGATATGGAGGGAGTTTGGCTCTCTGCCATGAACCGCCATCGAAAACACTGCTACTATAGTATTCCATCCAAACAATACTACCAGAAAAAATAATCCATACCCTATTACAAGAAAATTCTAAAAGTAAGTATCAACTTTAGAAATGTTATTTTTCTATTCAAATTTGCATTTAACCATAACAACACATTCTTTTTCAAAAGTTAACTTCAAAAACACACTACACGAACATTAAAATTAAAATTTAAATAAGTTCATACAAATAGATATTTCATAATTGTTTTTTCTACTACATATGGTAAAATGAAGAGAGTGATAAATACCCTCATATGCCATGTTTATATCTTGAAACATCGATGTAGTAGAGTTCTGGTCTTTCTGTTTATTCGAGTGCCATTTCTGTGTTCAATGTAACGCCCCAGTTTTGTTAGTTTTATTTGATTGAGTCGTTTTAATTATTTTTATTATTATATTATTTTACTTTTGACTTTTATTTGGCAATATATTATTTTTCATTGATGTTTATGTTTTATCGCATTTTGAGAGCGTTTGCGAGATATTTGAGTGTAGGGGTATTTTGGTCAATTGGGGAGTTATTTGTTTTAAATAGAAATAGAAAAAGGGAAATAGAGAGAAAAGAAGAGGAAGAGAAAGAAAAGGAAAAGAAGAGGAAAGGGAGGAAGGAAAGGGAAAAGAGGAAAAAGTGATGATTCTCCGTTTCAAGCGCGAATAATCGGGTAAGGGTGAGAAGTTTCGATTATATTGCGATTGTATATGTATATGTGTGTGATTGTTTGAATGTTTTCTTGTTTCTACAATGTTTTTACATTTGATAAATTGATGAACAATTGATTGGAATCGATGTTTTAACGGTTAGAATGCGGAATAGTTCGCGTAGAATAGTCGGGAAATGATAGGATTTAGTCGGGAATACTTGTCGGTATGATCGGGGGGTTTAAGGATGAGTTTGGGGGGTTTTTGCATCATAAAAATCTGGTTTTTTTGCTTCTACGAAGCAAGTAACCGGTTAACGCTCTGTGAGTAACCGGTTACCACTGTTAGTTTCAGAAAAATAATATTTTCAAAAATTCATAACTTTTGAACCGTAAGTCGGTTTTGGTCCCCGTTCGAAGTGTTGGAAAGCTAATAAAATATTCTTTCTATTAAAAATGGTTTGGAGGGAAGTAGATGAATTATTTAAGTCGTGGTTTTGTAAAAGTGTTGGGTTGTCGGGTTTTTATCGCGTTAAATGTGTGCGGTTAGTGTTTTACCGTGTGTTGTGCTATTGTTATATAACGTAGAGCTTTTATGTGGTTTATATGGCGTTGATGCATGTGATAATTATGTGGTTGTGTGGTAAAATACTTTGCTAAATTGAATTACAAATGTATGTTATTATGAATGTTGTTGTGGTTGTGGATTATGATGAAATGCATTGTTTGTGTGAAATTCAATATATGTGGTTTGGTGGCCTTTTATGGTTTGAAATGCATTGTTTGAATTGGTTTCCAATGCATGAATAATGATGATGAGATAATTCATATTGTTGAATTGTGAATGTACGGAATTGATGAGTTGAAATATATGTATAATTATGGTTGCATATATGTGTGAAGATGCATTTGATTGTCATGAGTTCTTGTGTGTCAAGCATCATGATATGTATCTTGTGATGTTGTGTGCCCTAGTGGGTGTGAGCAACGAATTGATTCCAGAGGGAATCCGCTATAACATCGTGTGCCTTAAAAATAAGAGGACCTAAAGCGATCGAATCGGATCGTGTGCCTTAAAAATAAGAGGTGTGAGCGATGATTATAGACGATCGTGTGCCTTATACAAAGAGGTGTGAGAGATCGGGTTGTGTGCCCGTGTGGGGTGTGAGCGATCATAAACGTCGTGTGCCTTAAAAATAAGAGGTGTGAGCGATCGAATGGATCGTGTGCCTTAAAAATAAGAGGTGTGAGCGACGGGGAACATCGTGTGCCCGACGGGGAGTTACATTAAGTAACAAGCGATGATTCCAGCAGAGTTCCTGAGTGAACTGGTGATGAGAAATGATGGTTGGATGGTACCGCATATGCATTGCATAGAGTCATTGTGTCGGTCTCTGTGCATTTGCATAAATTATGATTGGATTCATTATGTGTGGTAAATTGTGCCTTGATTTGTTATGTGTTGAGATTTATGATTGGATTGGTGAATTGATGTGCATACGTGATAAATGCATTGTTTATGGACGATATGCTATGTATGAAAATATGTGATGTGGTGGTGTGTTTCCGTATGTTGTGACTTGGTGTGCCTTATGTGTGAATATGTGATTATGTTAGTAAAAATTGGTATATGTTATGTGTATTAATACGTGATGCTTGTGGTGAGAATAACTATGTATGTGAATTTTTATGTTTTGCATATTATTATGCAATCTTGATTTAGTTGTTATTTCTCACCCTTTTGCTGTGGTTTATTGCTCTATGAGGCAATTGCAGATTTGTAGTCTTGGAGGCTTTTGTGAAGATTAGTTCTCCATTCTTTTGTCGGTCTTGGTGTCTGCTCTGATACGTAGCACGGGAGTCAGGGAACGATTATGTTATATATGTATACCTTTGTTAGATTTATTTTGTATTACCTTTGTATGTATATTTTGATGTTACAAAATAATTTATTTTGTAAAGCAAGTCAGTTATGGATCTTTCCGCTTTATTCCATAATTGAACTTTCCTTTTATATGGAAAAGGTTCCCTTTTACGTTTATTCCATTTTGTGTTATGTATCAAATTTATGAGCAGGGATTGTGTTTTATTTACTTAAATGTGGCATCCTTGTTTTTTCGGAAAAATAAATTTTTAGCTACTCTGATTTATCTATGTATTATTTATTCGCGATGGGAATTGGGGTGTTACATTAGTGGTATCAGAGCAGGTCGGTCTGTCCGGCCAAGTTGTTGAGTCAGTTGGTGTGACAGTTGAATACTGTCGTTGTTGTTTGTCCCTTAGTACGTGATATGTGTGTGAAACACTGTCAGTACTTTCTGGTTTTTCTATTCAGTTGTCTGCAGGAGTTAGAATGAGATAAGTGGGGGAGAAGCTGGAACTTCTCCAGGTTGCTTTAGTTGTGTGTCGTTGGTTGCAAGATTGTAAGTGCTCTTTGGACAGTGTGGTTCCCGATTCCGGAGGGAATGCGGAGGTAAGGTTTATGTCGACTAAGGATTGGTGCCTTAGGTAGTTTGTGCATGAGATGTAAGGAAAGCTATTATAGTTTGGTAAAGATGGTTTATGCCCCATCATGATTGTCGGCTGTCTATTGACAAATTGAGGAACTGATCACCCTTAATCTCTTGTTGATAGTAGACAGAATTATGTTGGATGGGATAGACGTGTATTTCCGGCTTTGATAGTGTGTGCAATGGATTGTTTGGAATTTGAAAATGTGTTGGTTTGGAAAAGTTGGATTTTGAGGTGTGGAAACCATGAAAAACGCAGCAGAAAATTCTGCTTCTGGTGCGATTCGCCAGGCGAATCAGGACTCGCCATGCGAATGGAGTCTCGCCATTGGATCGTCGGACGAAGTGCTGGCGAAGAGGGATTCGCCAGGTGGAATTCTAATTCGCTAGGCGAAATTCAAGAGACAGAACTTGTGTAGCTACTGGAAGTTTGGGTTTTCAGAAAAATCAGGTTTCGCCACTAGTTCGCCAGGCAAAGGGCTGGCGAAGAGGTATTTGCCAGGCGAAATCCTTACTCGCCAGGCGGATCTGGCTGTTTTCCAATAATTGGCTTTCCTTCAAAAATTCATATCTTTTGACTCGGGGGTCCGATTTAAGCGTTCTTTATATCGTTATGAAGCTATGAAAGTGTTTTATGCTGTGGAAAGTGAAATTATTATTTATGAGACGGATTAGAGGTTTTGGTATGTTGGTCCATTTGGGAAGTCATTGAGAGAGAACGATTGGGTATCGTTAATGGTTGTTCTCAGAGAGTAGAGTGTGAACTCAAATTTGACGAAGGTGAAGATCTGAGGTTTGGATCTGCTAAGTGAGTAGAAAAATCTTAGGCGATGAAACCAAGGTGTTTGTTATATTTATGATAATAGTGTTCTGGAATTTACAGGAAAGCCACAGTGAAGGGCTGCCAGTTGTGCGTGATTTCCAGATGTGTTTCCGGATGGAATATTGGATGTTGGTGTTAGAATTACCCCGTGAAGAATTTTGCAAAAACTTTAAGAATTTATATCATTTGGAATTGGGTTGGAACGTTCGATAAGAGTGGTGAATTTTGTGAGTTGAGACTTTGATCAATTTCATGTGACTGGTTAGGTTTGTTATCATCGGAATATGTTGTTATTTACTCAATTAAGCTTGTATGTGAGTCTGGACAAGTTTGGATGAGGGTTGGTTTGGTTGGACATTACAATGTACAGTGATGTTGTTCGGTGTTAGTAATGCGTCTGGAATGTTTGTGGAGTATATGAATCGTATCTTCCATATTTATTTGGATAAGTTCGTAATGGCTTTGATTGAGGATATTCGGATCTGTTATAAACTCAGAGGAAGAACAAGTAAAGTGTTTGAGATTTGAATTACAAGTGTTGAAAAGAGACGAAGTTTTATGCTAAGTTTTTCGAGTGAGAATTTTGGTTGAAAAGGGATAGTTTTTTGGATATGTTATTTCAGATGAGAGTATTGTTATGGATCCATCGGAAGTAGATGCAGTTCTACAATGAGAGGCCCCGAAGTTTGTTAAGGAGATTAGAATCTTTTTGGACTTTAGTTGGTTATTACCGGAGGTTATGGAAGGTTTTTCCAAGTTAACATTTTCGTTACTTTGGTTGACTTGCAAAAAGTAATTCGTTTGTTTGGGATGTTCGTTGTAAGGAAAGTTTCAGAGAGCTGAAGTAGAAGTTGTCTACGACTCCAGTTTTGATTCTGTGTGATCCTAATAAATCATTTGTGAGGTATTGTGATGTGTCTTTGATGAGTTTAGTCAGTGTGTTAATGCAAGAGGGTAAAGTCGTAGCTTATGCTTTATGACAATTGAGGATTCATAAAAGGATCTATACTATTCAGGATTTGGAATGGGTTGCGGTTGAATTGTGTTGGAAAATTTGGAGGTATTATTTTTATGGTTCTAGGTTCGAAGTGTTTAGTTATCACAAGAGTTTAGAGTACTTGTTTGGTCTGAAGGAATAGAGTATGAGACAACGAGGAGGGTTGGAATTCGTGGCAATTTATGAATTTGGCTTGGATTATCCTTCGGGAAAAGCGAAGGTTGTGCCTGAAGAGTTAAGTCGAAAGTTTTTATGCATGTCTGTTTTGATGGTCAAAGAATTAAAATTAATTGAGCAATTCCGAGACTTGTGTCTGGTGTGTGAGATAACATAGTAGAGTGTGAGGTTGGGTATATTAAAAGTGAACAGTGATTTTTGGTGAATATGAGAAAGAGTTAGACTTTGGACGTGAGATTAGTAGTTTTGATGGATACGAGTAATCAGAGTGCGCAGCGGAAGCGTGATGTGACACATTTTGTATTTGCGTGTGTGACTTGTAAGAATTCATAAGTTGAACATTGGGAACATGTAGGAATGGTAAGACTATTGGATGTTTCAGGATGGAAGTGTTCGGTGAAAGGTTTAAATATTATTCATGGGTTACTATGTAGATGGAGGTTTTGGTTGTATGTTCGATTAAGGAATCGTAGCATTGTTGTAATATTGTTGTGTGACCAGGATGTTGGTATCATGGTTATGTAGAGGTTGTTGAACGAAGTTGGGTCGTGGAACTTTATGTTCTTGTTGTGTTTCGGTTCGAGAGTGTATATGTGTGTGTTCGTAACTTGGGTATTCTTTGAGTCGTGAGTTGGTCGTCAAGTGCATTGTATGGGCTTTGCATCTTGTCGTTGTAGTTGTCGTCGTGTCGTGTTGTTGTAGTAGTTGCTGTTAGGGAGGTGGTTTGTCAGTTGTGTTATTCGTGGGGTGCCTCTTGTTGGCATGTTAGTTTGTTGGTCGGTGGCGAGAGTCAGGTATGGAGTTGTTCGTCTCAGTATATTTTCGAGGACGAAAATCTCTAAGTGGGGGAGAGTTGTAACGCCCCAGTTTTGTTAGTTTTATTTGATTGAGTCGTTTTAATTATTTTTATTATTATATTATTTTACTTTTGACTTTTATTTGGCAATATATTATTTTTCATTGATGTTTATGTTTTATCGCATTTTGAGAGTGTTTGCGAGATATTTGAGTGTAAGGGTATTTTGGTCAATTGGGGAGTTATTTGTTTTAAATAGAAATAGAAAGAGGGAAATAGAGAGAAAAGAAGAGGAAGAGAAAGAAAAGGAAAAGAAGAGGAAAGGGAGGAAGGAAAGGGAAAAGAGGAAAAAGTGAAGATTCTCCGTTTCAAGCGCGAATAATCGGGTAAGGGTGAGAAGTTTTGATTATATTGCGATTGTATATGTATATGTGTGTGATTGTTTGAATGTTTTCTTGTTTTTACAATGTTTTTACATTTGATAAATTGATGAAAAATTGATTGGAATCGACGTTTTAACTGTTAGAATGCGGAATAGCTCGCGTAGAATAGTCGGGAAATGATAGGATTTAGTCGGGAATACTTGTCGGTATGATCGGGGGGGGGGGGGGGGGGGGGGGTTTGCATCATAAAAATCTGGTTTTTTTTGTTTCTGCGAAGCAAGTAACCGGTTAACGCTCTGTGAGTAACCGGTTACCACTGTTAGTTTCAGAAAAATAATATTTTCAAAAATTCATAACTTTTGAACCGTAAGTCGGTTTTGGTCCCCGTTCGAAGCCTTGGAAAGCTAATAAAATATTCTTTCTATTAAAAATGGTTTGGAGGGCAGTAGATGAATTATTTAAGTTGTGGTTTTGTAAAAGTGTTGGGTTGTCGGGTTTTTATCGCGTTAAATGTGTGCGGTTAGTGTTTTACCATGTGTTGTGCTATTGTTATATAACGTAGAGCTTTTATGTGGTTTATATGGTGTTGATGCATGTGATAATTATGTGGTTGTGTGGTAAAATACTTTGCTGAATTGAATTACAAATGTATGTTATTATGAATGTTGTTGTGGTTGTGGATTATGATGAAATGCATTGTTTGTGTGAAATTCAATATATGTGGTTTGGTGGCCTTTTATGGTTTGAAATGCATTGTTTGAATTGGTTTCCAATGCATGAATAATGATGATGAGATAATTCATATTGTTGAATTGTGAATGTACGGAATTAATGAGTTGAAATATATGTATAATTATGGTTGCATATATGTGTGAAGATGCATTTGATTGTCATGAGTTCTTGTGTGTCAAGCATCATGATATGCATCTTGTAATGTTGTGTGCCCTAGTGGATGTGAGCAACGAATCGATTCCAGAGGGAATCCGCTATAACATCGTGTGCCTTAAAAATAAGAGGACCTAAAGCGATCGGATCAGACCGTGTGCCTTAAAAATAAGAGGTGTGAGCGATGATTATAGACGATCGTGTGCCTTATACAAAGAGGTGTGAGCGATCGGGTCGTGTGCCCGTGTGGGGTGTGAGCGATCCATAAACGTCGTGTGCCTAAAAAATAAGAGGTGTGAGCGATCAGATGGACCGTGTGCCTTAAAAATAAGAGGTGTGAGCGACGGGGAACATCGTGTGCCCGACGGGGAGTTACATTAAGTAATAAGCGATGATTCCAGCAGAGTTCCTAAGTGAACTGGTGACGAGAAATGATGGTTGGATGGTACCGCATATGTATTGTATAGAGTCGTTGTGTCGGTCTCTGTGCATTTGCATAAATTATGATTGGATTGATTAGGTGTGGTAAATTGTGCCTTGATTTGTTATGTGTTGAGATTTATGATTGGATTGGTGAATTGATGTGCATACGTGATAAATGCATTTTTTATGGACGATATGCTATGTATGAAAATATGTGATGTGGTGGCGTGTTTCCGTATGTTGTGACTTGGTGTGCCTTATGTGTGAATATGTGATTATATTAGTAAAAATTGGTATATTTTATGTGTATTAATACGTGATGCTTGTGGTGATGTAAGTGGCTAATTTCGACGCCAGGGAAATGGTTCAAAAAGAAAGAAAAAATTCGACAAATTCGACCAGATCTTGCAGTTAGAAAAGTTTTGGCGAAAAGATGCAAGTCGAAAAAGCATGGTACTTAAAAGAAACATTGGCAGATTTTTTCCAAGTAAGAAAGCTAATTTCGACGAGAGAAGGTTTTCGACCATTCGACGGTTGTTTTGAATTTCAAATTTTTGGAGGGAGTTTTCATTTTTGAAATGGGACGCGTGGAACGCATCTAGAAGGCAAATACATGCAGAATGACATTTGTCGCCATTAGAAGAGATAGCTGTTAGGGGTAGTTATTTCGTTTGTATATAAATAGGGGGTCTTGATGTTAGATTCAGGGTGTTCCAAACTTTGTACAAATTACCGTAAATACTCAAAGTAACAGCGCGAGAGAAACGAGTGTTCTGGAAAATGTATGTGTGGGAAACACCACTTTACCTTTATGCATTTCAATAAAATTTCAAGTTTTCTTTCATTTCTTTATATTCAAGTCATCTTTCACTTCAGAAATTTACTTTCAGTTCAAGTTTGTTTCGATTACTTTCTCGCAATTACAAGGTTTTGTTCTATTAGTCGAATTAGTTGTTAAAAGAAATCTTAGAAACATAGCACGAATACATTACTTTTCTAAATCAAACACATTCTCAAAAGCACTTTATCCTAGGATTTGTTTGGTTGGTCCTGTTAGTAAACTAATTTTTTATAAATTAGGAAACTAGAGATTGTTCGCCAAATTCACCAGCGAACAAATTGGCACACCCGGTGGGACCTAGTGCATTCATTTGTTTAGTTTATCCTTTGTTCTTATAGCAAATTCTTAGAGGGAAAAGTTTTATTTCGTTGTATGATTCTAAGGAGTGGCAAGTTAGCCGTGAACAACGAAGAAAGACCAAAAAGAACAAGAACAAGAAAAATGGCGAGTCAAAGCGCGCCTAATAATTAAAATGTTAACCCAATGCCTATTACTTCGACAGGAGACAATACGGCGTCAGTTTCTGTGTCAGAAGCAATACCATCATCAACGGGGTCAATTCCAGCGTTTTCGGCATCCCAAAACGTGCCCAGTATTTCTACAGTGGGACCCCAAATGCCTCAGATGACTCCCCCTCCTTTAGGGGGTGTTCATAGGCCATTTGTGACGAATTTTTCAATGCCTCCACATAATAGGGAACAGCCTTATGGAATGCCAACAACGGTGATGGAAAATTTGCACAATTCGACCTCATTATATTCTGATTCTTTGATGAATGTTACTTCGCCCCTACAAGGATCAGGGTCTGGTGCAAACCACATAGGCAGAATAGGTCAGCCTGTGTCGACGGGATACCAAACTTATATGCCTACAATCACTAATAATTCTGCATAAGTCATTAGGCAACAAATGGACGAAAGTAACCATGACATGGTGCAGATGTTAACAAAACAAATGGGGGCTGTGTTTAATCCTTTAATCCAAAACACCACCCAAACGAACCAATTATTAGCAGCGCAAATGACGCGCATTGCTGACTTCTTTGGCGTTCCTCAAACCCAACCAAGGGAACAAATAGTTCAGAACCCCAGGGTAGTTGTCGAAGAGGAGCCCACAATAAACCAGAGGCCGGCGAATATGCCTCAAGGAAATCCTAGAAACCAAGAGGCAGTGGTCGAACAACCTCATATTGAAATTCCCGTCCAACAAGAGCCTAGAAGGGTGTTAGTCCATAGAGACCAAGACGCTGATAATGTTGTGCAACAATTATGCTATAATAACGTGCCAGCAGAAAACAACTTAGCAGCCATGGTCGAAAGGATTATGGCCAGAAATGGTGTGAATGTGGGGCTGCAAAGGCCCAGTTATACATCACCATTGTCGGAATATATTTTGCAAGAGGAATTACCCCCAAGGTGGAAGGTCCCCAAGTTTACCAAATTTTCAGGGGACACTAGCGAATCCACTGACAAACACGTGGCCCGTTACTTGATCAAAGCAGGAGAGATTACACGCAATGAAAATTTAAAAATGAAATATTTTCCAAGTTCTTTGACGAAAAATGCCTTTACATGGTTCACATCCTTACCTGCGAATTCGATCCACACGTGGGTCCAATTAGAAAGACTGTTCCATGAACAATTTTACATGGGACAAACAAAAATAAGTTTGAAGGAATTGGCTAGTGTTAAAAGAAAATTCTCTGAGCCAATCGATGATTATTTAAATAGGTTTAGGCTATTTAAGGCAAGATGTTTTACGCAAGTGCCTGAGCACGAGTTAGTCGAAATGGCAGCAGGTGGTCTAGACTACTCAATTAGGAAGAAGTTAGACACCCAATATCTGAGGGATATGGCACAATTGGCAGACAGGGTGAGGCAGGTCGAACGTTTAAAAGCCGAAAAGGCCAGAGCAACTAAAAATAAGAAAGAAAGAGTGGCATATGTAGGCGTATGTCAAGAAGATGATGATGACGAGAGCGGATCGTTTAGTTTCGACGAACAAGAAGTTGACTTAGCAGAATTGAAACAGGGTCTGCCATACTCCTGTAAAGTATTGGCTCCGTCGAACGGAAAAAACCCAGTCGAACCTGAGAAGAATGATAAGTTTCCTAAAAGGACCTATACATTCGACGTCACTAAGTGTGACGAAATATTTGACTTACTGGTTAAAGATGGCCAAATGATAGTGCCACCTGGCACCAGAGTGCCTCCCATAGAACAACAGAAAAAGAGAGGTTTTTGTAAGTACCATAATTTTTTAGGTCATAAAACATCTCAATGTTTCCTTTTCAGGGATCTGGTGCAAAATGCCATTCGTGACGGAAGGTTGAAGTTCGGCGACAAGTCGAAGCCACCAATGAAGGTTGATTCAAATCCGATGCAGATGGTCGAAGCCCATTACGCTGAACCATCCACTGTGAACATGGTGGAGGTCGAAGAGGGTTCTAACTGCAGCTTTGAGATGATAGAAGCCACTGAAGGTTTCGACGCAAATGTGAACATGGTAGAGATCGCTGAGATCCCAATAGACGAAAGTGATGTGGAAGAAATATCCGAAGATTTCGTCAATGAACCAGTAATGATCAAGATTACTCAATACCTTAACGAAGAAAGCTTAAAGAATTGCGTCAGCAAAGAGGCCACTGAAGACCTCAACAATGTGAACAAAGAGAAGACTATTGAGAGTCTCAACTTTGTGAAGAATGACAAAACTACTGAGGGTTGCGTCGATAAAGAGAAGGAGACTACTGAGGGTCTCAACATTGTGAAGAATGACGAAGCTACTGAAAGCTTTGTCGAAAACAAGAATAAGGCTACTGAGGGTCTTAATGAAGATAGCATGAAGTTTGGTGTTGATATTGACCAAGCCAACAAGGCCAGTACTGAGATTGGCGAAAATCTTGTTGAGGTGAATGCAAAGACTACTGATGGTCCTGCAAAACAAACTGTTTATGGGATTTTACGAAGAACAACAGAGGATCCCAGAGAGAAATGTGTGGGTTTTTGCTGCCAACATAACATTAATAAGCCAGAAAGGGATTTCGACCTGGCTAAGAAGAAACATGAGATTGAGGAGGGACTCACTTTGAAAATGAACAAGTTGAGTATTGGAGATAGTCAATCAGCCAACGTTAATATGGTCGAAGTATCCCAGAAAGCTCCAATGAAGACTGACGAAGAACGCCGTAGAGAAGAATATCAAAAAGTGGCGTACCCTAAGGAAGAAGAGAATCTGATTGAGTTTCTCCAAAGGTGCCAGAAGAAAAGGTCCGAGGTTATGCTATACCCCCGCTGTAGTGCCGTGTTTGACAAGAAGGCAGCAAACAACCTGGAGGGAATCGAAAAAGCCAAAAGGAAAGGAAACTGGGGGGCAGTTCCACCTGCGAGAACGGAGAGGTTCGACCCAAGGCGAAGTGATCAGAATCAGCAAAGGTTTGGACGAAGGTACCCAAATACCTTCAAACCAACCAACAAAGCTCCTAATGACAAATGGGTTCAACCAATAAGGGAAGCCCAGGGACAGAAAAAAGGGAGAAATTTCGAAGTTCAGAGGGGATCGTCTATGGCTGGCAACAAGGAAGGTGAAAGGCCAAAACCAAGGCCTTATCCCTCAGAAAATTATAAAGGCAAGAATCCCATGTCGAGGTCCCAATGGAGGCGTTTCCAAAGACGAAAAAGGGCGGAAAAGGAAGCTGCTGAAAAAGGAGCTGCTGAGGAAGTAGTCGTCAAAAGAAGCAAACCAGAGCCAAGTAGCAATACTGAAGTAGCAAATCAACAAGGAGCATCTTACAGCATCAATTCATGCAATGCAATTGAGTCGGTACAACCCAAGGAAAAAGTGGTGGAAGATGACGAAATGACAGATGATTTCAGGTCCGAATCAGATGCATCTCTCAACATTGTGTGCAACGTGGTATCTGTCCTTCCAAAGGAATACGACCAAATCATGGAGGTCGAAGAAGAGGAGGATGTTGTCGAGAGTGAAGTTATAGGACACGGGCCAGTGTGTTACTATATCATGAATAACGGCTGCGTCGAAGAACAAAATGCCTTTTTCGAAAGGCCAGATGACTCCATGCATGGCCACCTCAAGCCCCTATTCATAAAGGGGAAGGTGGAGAATGTAGGAGTAAACAAAATCTTGGTGGATGGAGGGGCTGCAGTTAATTTAATACCCCATTACCTGTTGAAGAAAATTGGGAAAGATGATTCCGACACAAAGCCCCACAACATGGTACTATCAAATTATGAAGGCAAAGTAGGAACAACTATGGGCGTTATCCAAGTGGACTTAACTGTTGGAACAATAACCAGACCAACGATGTTCATGGTCATAGCCTCGAAGGCTAATTACAACTTACTTCTGGGTAGAGAATGGATCCACGGAGTAGGTGTTGTGCCCTTGTCGATGCATCAGCGCATAGCTATTTGGCGATCTGATGGTATCGTCGAAAACATAGAGGCGGATCAAAGTTATTTCATGGCTGAGGTAAACCATGTGGATCGGTGCAGTTTCGACAAACACTTGGCTCACATAGCTCCATGCAGTCCAGCAAATTTCGACCTGAACGCTACTGGTAATGCGTTTTGTTCGCTGTACCTCCACCCCACATATGGTTTCCAGTGGGATATAGAAGTGGTCGACGAAGCAAACTACATCTTTGGGGCTGCACATATAGAGCCAACAGGCTGGGGAAGCGAGTTTGGTGACGATGAGTGAATCATCAGCGCTCGAAAGGATTACGGCTTATGTAGCCAAAAATAAGCTCAAGGCGGCTCTAGAAGCCGAAGTAAAGTATATGGCTGTCGAAGCCAATAAAAAAGATTTCAACAAACAATGTCCTAGAAGGGACGTTGAAGAAGATCTGTTCCACACAGAGATTGGCGAATGGCAACATCAAAAGCTAGACGCCATTTATGATGACGAACCCTTGGGGTTTGAAAAGGATCCAGCTTCGACTGATATGAAGATGGTGGTGCAGGATCCATTAGAAGAAGTCGATTTAGGACTGGGGGCAGAAAAAAGGCCAACCTACATAAGTGCCAAGATGGACCCTCAGTTAAGAGTCGAAATAGTCCAACTGCTGAAAGAATTTAATGATTGTTTCGCGTGGGACTACGACGAAATGCCTGGTCTCGACAGGAGTTTGGTCGAATTGAAGTTGCCAATAATGGCGGGAAAGAAACCTGTAAAGCAAACTCCCAGACGCTTCGCACCAGAAATTTTGTCGAAGATTAAAGAGGAGGTCGAAAGACTTCTGAAATGTAAGTTCATCCGCACAATGAGGTACGTCGAATGGATTGCAAATATTGTTCCTGTAATAAAGAAAAATGGCAAATTAAGGGTATGCATTGACTTTCGAGATTTGAATTCAGCTACCCCTAAGGACGAATATCCTATGCCAATAGCGGAAATGCTTATAGATTCTGCTACAGGCCATGAGTATTTGAGTATGTTAGATGGATACTCTGGCTATAATCAAATTTTTATTGCTGAAGAAGATGTCCCTAAGACGACATTTCGTTGTCCCAGAGCCATAGGCACCTACGAATGGGTGGTAATGCCTTTTGGTTTAAAAAATGCTGGGGCAACTTATCAGCGAGCCATGAATTCGATTTTTCATGATTTTATCAAAACTTTTATGCAGATCTATATAGATGACATTGTAATTAAGTCTGTTTCAGGAGAAAGTCATATTGACCATCTTCGACAATCACTCGAAAGGATGAGGAAGTTTGGTTTAAAAATGAACCCTCTCAAATGTGCTTTTGGTGTGCAGGCGGGAGATTTCCTTGGCTTTGTGGTCCACATGAAGGGGATCGAAATCAATGAAAACAAGGCCAAAGCAATAATGGAGGCGAATGCGCCATCGACAAAGAAGGAGTTGCAGTCTCTGCTTGGGAAGATCAACTTTCTCAGAAAGTTCATCTCCAACCTTAGTGGAAAAACGCAAGCCTTCTCCCCTCTACTTCAACTGAAGAAGGAAGATTTTATATGGGGGCAAGATCAATAAGAGGCATTCGATAAAATCAAGGAATACTTGACCCATCCCCCAATCTTGATGTCTCCTTGTAGAAGTAAAAGTATGAGGTTGTATATAGCGACATCAGATAAGACATTAGGAAGTATGTTATGTCAAGAGGATGAGAATGGCGTTGAAAGAGCCATCTACTACCTCAGTAGAGTCTTAAATGATGCCGAAACTAGGTATAGTGTGATAGAAAAGTTATGTCTGTGTGTTTACTTTTCGTGTATGAAGTTGAAGCACTACATAAAGCCAGTCGATGTATATATTTCCTCTCATTTTGACGTAATAAAGCATATGTTATCAAAATCAATTTTACATAGTCGAATTGGGAAATGGGCTTTAGCATTGACTGAATATTCCTTAATGTATTTGCCGTTAAAAGCTGTTAAGGGACAAGTGATGGCTGACTTTATAGCCGACCACGCCATAAATGAAGATTATGTTGGATATGTCGAAATAGAGCCATGGAGATTAAATTTCGACGGGTCCAGCCATAAGAATGGAACCGATATTGGGCTATTGGTTATTTCTCCTAACAGAATTCCAACAAAATTCAAGTACAAAGTCGAAGGCTTATGTTCGAACAATGAAGCAGAATATGAAGCTTTGATAACTGGACTTGAAATTTTATTGGAATTGGGGGCAACTAGAGTCGAAATAATGGGAGACTCTGAGTTGGTAATAAAACAAGTGACCAAGGAGTACAAGTGTGTTAAAGAAAATTTAATCATGTATTTCGTAATAGCTAACAGGCTCTTGAAGAAATTCGACAGTGTAACTATCAGACATATTCCTCGAATGGAAAATCGGGTGGCGAATGATTTGGCACAACTCGCATCCGGTTATAAAGTGTCGAAAGAAAAATTGGAAAAAGCCATTGAAGTAAGAGGAAGAGTTGTATCAACTAAGTTATCCCCATCAGATTTGGAGACAATAAAGTTAGGATATGGTGATGAAGAAAGTTTCGAGATATTTAATATAGACGACTCGAGAGTCGAAGACTGGAGAAAGCCCATCAAGGACTATTTACGAGACCCTAATCAGAAAGTCGAAAGGAAAGTTAAGTACAGGGCGTTAAGTTACGTGCTTTTTGGAAATGAGTTGTTTAAAAAGACTTCAGAGGGAGTTTTGTTAAAATGTTTGGGCGAAGATGAAGCTTTTATAGCATTGTCGAATGTGCACAGGGGAGCATGTGGTGCTCATCAAGCAGGCCAAAAAGTGAAATGGTTATTATTTCGACAAGGGATGTATTGGCCAACAATGTTCAAGGATTGTGTCGAATTTGCAAAAGGTTGCCAGGAATGTCAAGTACATGCAGGGATACCACATATTCCTGCAAGTGAGTTACATTCGATTGTGAAGCCTTGGCCATTTAGGGGTTTGGCTTTGGATTTAATTGGAGAAATTCGACCATCATCGTCGAAAGGCCAAAGATACATTTTGGTTGGAATAGATTATTTTACAAAATGGATAGAAGCCATACCTTTGGTAAATGTTGATCAAGAAGCAGTCATAGAATTCATTCGAAAGCATATCATCTATAGGTATGGGATACCTGAGACAATAACAACAGATCAAGGGTATGTGTTTACTGGGAAGAATATGCAAACATTTGCAAAGGAGATGGGATTCAAGCTTCTCACTTCAATGCCTTATTACGCTCAAGCAAATGGACAAGTCGAAGCAGCGAATAAGGTGGTGATAAGTTTAATTAAAAAGCACGTGGGGACAAAGCCTAAGAATTGGCATAAGACGTTGGATCAAATCTTATGGGCTTGTAGAACATCCCCTAAAGAAGCAACAAATACTACTCCATTTAGACTGACATATGGACATGATGCAGTTTTACCAGTTGAGGTTTATTTACAGTCGATTCGAATTCAGAGGCATCATGAAATTCCATCAGACACATATTGGAGTATGATGATGGATGAGTTAGTTAATTTGGACGAAGAAAGATTAAATGCGTTGGATTTATTGAAAAGGCAAAAGGAAAGAGTCGAAAAGTTCTACAATAAGAAAGTAAAATATAAGACTTTCCTAGTTGGTGAGTTAGTTTGGAAAGTAATTCTCCCCATGGATCGAAAAGACAGACTTATGGGAAAATGGTCCCCTAAGTGGGAAGGACCTTTTCAAATCATACAAGTATTTTCCAATGGCGCATATAAAGTCGAGGAAGTGGATAAAGATAAGCGTATATTAAAAATAAACGGGAAATATTTGAAGAAATATAGGCCCACATTACAAGAAATTAAAATAACAGTCTAATAATTGTGAAGAAAAAGCAATATGGCGGATTATAAATCTTCTCGCCAAATAATATAGATCAATTGTCATTACAAAAGGGCCTTAAAAAAGCCAAACAAAAAATTACAAGTATTCAAACAGGAAAAGATGCTTTCAGCTTCTCAAATTTCGACCTCTGGATTTGAAGACGTCGCTCACAAAGCGTCTTGCTTTTCAAAATCTCCTCAATCTCCTCACCAAGCTTACGGGCCCTGTCAACATGATGAACACCAACTTCAAGCTCTTTGCGGATTTCCTCTTGATCATTCTGTTGCAGTTCTGCTTGGCGCTTTTCCGCCTGCGAAATTTTGCTTTGAAGAACAGCAATTTGTTTCTTCCATTTGAGGATATTTTCGCCATACAAAGCTGCTTCCTGTTTATTTTGCTCAGACACTTGCTCCAATTCAGTTACTTTGTTGGACGAATTCGACGCAGCTTCCCACTCAGCAAGTTGGGTTTCTGTTTTGTTTTCAAGCTTCTTGGAATACTCCCGAAGTCGGTTGAAGTCAGTTACCACAAGATCTATCAAGGTAGTAAGGTCCAACACCACATCAGTGACTTCAGGAGGAGCCTCCAGGACGTTGACTTGCTTTAGGATTTTCTTCAGGTCAAATTGAGCAGAAGAGTCATTCTCCAGAAGTTGAAATAAGTCAATTTCAAGAACCTTCTGTCGAATGTTGGCCAACGATTCGTCCATTGATTTGGCATCAGAAGTAGTCCCTGAGGTGGTCGAACTACTGATTATAGTGTCAGCGAAATTGTAGCGGGAACTGAGCATGGTCTTAAGGTATTCGAAGGGTCTTTGTACCTTCATATTTTCTAGCTCCTCATGGGAGAGTTGGGTCGAAGTCGTCCCGGTCGAAGCAGCTTTATTTGTTTTGCCGAGGTCTTTTTCGATGTTTTCTGTCTCTTCGTCAGTATCAGCGGCAGGGGTTGGTCGTTTTTCGTCTTCTTTTTCTTTTTTCTCTTCAGCGTCAGTTGCACCCTCTTCATCTTTCTCTTCGACATCAAATCCTGAGTGGGGGCGAGATTGGTCTTCGGGTTCATTTCTTGTAGCAGCCATTGCAGTGGGCATCACAGTATCCCCACCAGTTTCGACTAAGTCTTCAGTTTCAGGACCAGTCTCTTCTTCCACTACCTTTGGAATTCGTGAAGAAATAGCAGTGGGTTGATTTACTTCAGTAGCTGATTCCTTCGCTGTATTCTTAGGAGAAGATTTGGAGGCGCTGGCTGGATTATAAGTGGGATCACTGCTGGTCTTGGGGAGAACTTGGACCATGGGATGTCCATGAATATTGACAGCTACCTGAAAGATAAACAGATCAAAAGAAGGTAACACAAGCCAACAGCCTTTGAGTATCGAAAGGAGGAGGAAAAATTATACCTGTGGAATTTTCGTCTTCAAGCTAGAGCTTACGCTGTCTGCTGGAGCAGGAGTGGTTTCTTCGCCTGGATTTTTTGATAAAGTTTTTTCTAAAACTCTGGGAGTGGGAAGTTTCTGTGGAAGAGGTTTGGCAGTTTTCTTCTTCTTTTTGGTGGGTTTTGCTTGATCAAGTGACTCATCACCATCATCAGTATCAGCAGCTGGGACTTCTTTTGCTTTCCTTTTCTTTGGCGTTGATGGGGGTTTTCGACTGCCCTGTGGATCAAGAAAATTTCATTACTTAGTTAAAAAAAAAAACATTTGGTGAACTAAGAGAAAATAAAACAAGGTGTCTTGGCAGTGTCTTTCTGAGGCTCTGCATCTCCTGCAGTGGTTGCTTCGCCTGTGGCAGGTTTCTTGATTGGAATCTTGATAGCTAGAGAAGAAAAGAAGAAAAGAGTCAGGCATAAAATAACATATATATTCGAATAAATAAAAAGTGAGATTGAACTGCTTCCCATTTCCCACACCTTCATATATAGGAGTTTCCACGCGAACGTGTTCTATGCCAATATGAAGGTGGCCTTTGAAATTGTCCAGGGTGTACTTAGTCGGAACCACTCGCTTGGCACGTTTTTGATTATCTTGGCAAAGAACTTTTAGAGACTCCCCAAAAATGAACCAATCTGGGAATGGAGGGCTAAAAGCCACGCCAAATTCAGCAGATGGTAGAGGGGGAAATTTTGGGCGATAAAGTTTAAAAGCTACCTCATAACGTTGTTCTGGTCGAACATACGAAGGTAGTTTTAACTCATCAAGTTTTTCTGTAAACTTTTGTTTCAAAGTAACTGCTGCTTCGCGTATATTTCGACTAAGATCATCAGTCCTGTAGGCAGTTTCAAAGTATTTCTGGAAAGCTTGGATTTCTTTGATGTGCCGAGAAGTACCTTTCTTGGTCCTGTCCTGCACAAGGGCAAAGGCTCTAGTCAGTTGAGTGGTAAAAGAATCCATGTTAAACATTTGAGACTCATAGTAAGCCCTCCACCATTCATCAAACTCTTGAGTGCAGAGGAAGCTAGGTCGAAAGACCAGTGGTTGGATTTTGACCAGGTTAGAATACTTCGCCAACAGCTCAGAGCATTCATCTTTAGTGTGGGTCATGTTGTAATGAATCAGAGAACCCTTCCTGGAGAAAAGAGGTTTTGGTATTATCTGTATCAACCCAAACTGTCGAGAAACCAGGTTGGGCTGATAGTTGACAAGGGAAACTTTGAGTTTTGCAGGGCCAAGTTTGGAAACTAGAAGTCTTGGAGTAAGGAAAGATTCCCAGACGTTGAGGAATTCGTCCTCCAGAGATTTCGATTCCAAGGGGAGTTTTCTAGTAAACCATGAGGGTCCAACCTTCCTCTCAGCAAAAGGAGCCATGTTGGGTGTAAAACTATAACATTTAACAAACATCATGACGTAGCTAGTAAAGGTTTGTCGGAGGCTCGGACCTTCGTCCTGGGGTGTCAGCTGCGCCAAACGAAGACCTTCGACTCGCCTGTCCCCTAGAACAGTTGGGTTCACAATTGGTTTGTTGGGAAGAGAGGCTTCGAAAGTGGCATTGAGCCACAATTGTAAAAGCCAAAAAGGCCCTGATAACAGCAAAGTCTTCTTTTCCTTGATGCTCTTCAAGATGGCGACTCCTTCGCCAAGGGATTCGTATAGATTTGCCAGAATCATTTCGCTAAGACATAGCTGGTGCCCAGCATGAAGCTGATTCGCTATGGTAATATAGCGCTTCGCCACCTAAAGAGATCTGGAGCAAAAAACACACCTCGACAGCCAAAGGGCCAGGAAGGCTACATGTTCTTGGTCAGAGACTTCCTTGGTTTCCTTGTCATGGTAGTTAGCAATATAGGCTGTAAAGGTGGCCTTGTTTGTGTCGAAACCTATTGAGTCATCAGCAAGCAAGTTGGTATCATAGTCGACTCCTAGGGGGCTTAAACCAGTGATAGCAGCTATGTCGAAAAGCGTAGGAGTAATCATCCCACAAGGAATGTGGAAATTGTTGTAAGTACTATCCCAGAAATAGAGAGAAGCCAGAAGCATGGAAGGGCAATATCCTGGCCCTACTTTCGACAATTGAATAAGGTCGTAAATGCCCATGGTTTTCCAGTCATTGCTCTTAACATTTTCTATCTTTTCCAGCCAAGCCAAATAATCAGAAGGATCCTTCGACAGAGGGCAGGATCTAAAAATTCTAAAGTTATTCATGTATTCTAGGTTTATTACTTCGTCAGAAGGGGTCCCTTGACCATCTACTTTGGATTTTTCATCGATAATATTCTCCTTATCCGTCCTAGGTCTAACACCATTTGCTATAGGTTTATAGCGATGGTAGGTTGGGAAAAACTTCGTACCTTAACGGGATCTAATTTTAAGTCAGGTAATGGTCCTAACATGGCATGAGACTTTCCAGAAATTAAGATGGGAATAAGTACCTGGGATTGGTAAATGGAGCGCTTTTCTTCTTAGTTGGGAGGTTCTGGAACATACTCTTGGTTTCCCACCACCCTGGGACCAAGGATCCTTTCCACCGGTGCTAAACTGTTGGACTTCCGAGGATCTTTACCGGTGACCTTTTGAGTAACAGAGGACGCCATTGTTGGTTGCAGAGAAGTAGAGAGAAATGAGGAAGATGAAGTTTTGAAAAGAGTTTTTTGGAAAGAAAGAACGTAAAGGTGGAAAAAATGAGATCTTTAGCTTATATATAGATGTTGAAAGTGGAAGCGGTTGATATTCTGGAAGTAAAGTGGGGAAAGTAATGGGAAAGTTTTTGGACACGTGGAGAGTATAAAGTGGATAGTGCTGACGGTGGCAGTTAGGGTTTGACCCACGATGTGATAGGGGTAGAGTAGGAATGATGAGGATCTAAAAAACGTGGGTTGAAATGACGTTTTGGGAAAAGCGTAATGATGATTCTGACATTTCTAATGTCTAAATCATGTGAAGAGTCACTAGTCGAATGCTCTATGGCGTCGAATTTTACTAGCAAAAAATGGTTTTTCTCCCTCGGTCGAAAATGCATTTTTTGGGGGCCAATTTGTAAGTGGCTAATTTCGACGCCAGGGAAATGGTTCAGAAAAAAAGAAAAAAATTGACAAATTCGACCAGATGTTGCAGTTAGAAAAGTTTTGGCAAAAAGATGCAAGTCGAAAAAGCATGGTACTTAAAAGAAACATTGGCAGATTTTTTCCAAGTAAGAAAGCTAATTTCGACGAGAGAAGGTTTTCGACCATTCGACGGTTGTTGTGAATTTCAAATTTCTGGAGGGAGTTTTCATTTTTGAAATGGGACGCGTGGAACGCATCTAGAAGGAAAATACATGCAGAATGACATTTTTCGCCATTAGAAGAGATAACTGTTATGGGTAGTTATTTCGTTTGTATATAAATAGGGGGTCTTGATGTTAGATTCAGGGTGTTCCAAACTTTGTACAAATTACCGTAAATACTCAAAGTAACCGCGCGAGAGAAATGAGTGTTCTGGAAAATGTATGTGTGGGAAACACCACTTTACCTTTATGCATTTCAATAAAATTTCAAGTTTTCTTTCATTTCTTTATATTCAAGTCATCTTTCACTTCAGAAATTTACTTTCAGTTCAAGTTTGTTTCGATTACTTTCTCGCCATTACAAGGTTTTGTTCTATTAGTCGAATTAGTTGTTAAAAGAAATCTTAGAAACATAGCACGAATACATTACTTTTCAAAATCAAACACATTCTCCAAAGCACTTTGTCCTAGGATTTGTTTGGTTGGTCCTGTTAGTAAACTAATTTTTTATAAATTAGGAAACCAGAGATTGTTCGCCAAATTCACCAGCGAACAGGTGAGAATAACTATGTATGTGATTTTTTATGTTTTGCATATTATTATGCAATCTTGATTTAGTTGTTATTTCTCACCCTTCTGCTGTGGTTTATTGCTCTATGAGGCAATTGCAGATTTGTAGTCTTGGAGGCTTTTGTGAAGATTAGTTCTCCATTCTTTTGTCGGTCTTGGTGTCTACTCTGATACGTAGCACGGGAGTTGGGGAACGATTATGTTATATATGTATACCTTTGTTAGATTTATTTTGTATTACCTTTGTATGTATATTTTGATGTTACAAAATAATTTATTTTGTAAAGCAAGTCAGTTATGGATCTTTCTGCTTTATTCCATAATTGAACATTCCTTTTATATGGAAAAGGTTCCCTTTTACGTTTATTCCATTTTGTGTTATGTATCAAATTTATGAGCAGGGATTGTGTTTTATTTACTTAAATGTGGCATCCTTGTTTCTGTCGGAAAAATAAATTTTTAGCTACTCTGATTTATCTATGTATTATTTATTCGCGATGGGAATTAGGGTGTTACATTCAAACTCATAGCAAAATCGATTATTAACTGCTCCACCGAGATGATAGAAGAAAAAGAAGAACACATAAAACGAAACTCACAAAAACAAGACGAATGTAATTAGAGCAATTAGCATCGTAATCCACTTCCAATATCTTGTAATAATTCTGCACATCACAAAATAGAAACAAAAACAAACCCTAAATTGATGAATTATTCATGAAAAACCCCTAAGTGAGGGTGAGGGTTTGGGAACCTTGGGTTTGGAAAGACCTGAGGAGAAATCGAAATTGAGATAGGAATTAGGCTCCCACCACACACCACACACAAACGAGAGAGAGAGAGAGAGAGAGAGAGAGAGAGAGAGAGAGAGAGAGAGAGAGTTGAGCTTAGGCATCGTAGAGATGTTTAAACTTCTGGGTCACACAAAATAATCCTAGTTTTTCTATTTTTTTTTTAAATCTTTTTATTTTTTATTTTTTTATTGATAAAAATTAAAAGAGGGTGAAATATTGAGCACCTTTGATGAAAATTAAAGGTATTGTTTGATGGAAGAGAATATTAAACTTGTGGTTTGTTAATGTGTTTAATTAGGTTAATTCATTTACATAATATTCACTTAAAAAAATTTGCATCCATTATTCACTTAATTAGTAACTAAAATTAATATTTTGGATTATAAAATTAAATAATTTTTTTCAGTCCATCTAACTTTACACCCATTTTAAATTTAACTAGATTAATAGAGATTTGATTATAATAATAATTTAAATTTACACCCGTTTTTAAAATATAGGGTGTGTATTGTCACATGCTAATACTTAAAATGACACTTTATTTACAAAATTGTCACTGTGTTTCTTATTTACGCCCATTTTTAATATAACTGGTGTAAAATTTAAAATTATATTATTCTTTTTGCACTAGTTTCTATAAATCATTAACGATAATGCAAACATAAAACAAAACAAACTTAACAAATCAAACAATAGCATATATTCTTAACAACCAAACAATATCATATATTCTTAACTATAGAATCATATAATATTCTTAAAAAAAATCCAACAACATCATATATTCTTAAATATAGAATCAATATTCTCATGTCATCAAGATGAAAACAAAATAACCTTGTTTACAAACAGAACAAAACAAACCAAACAATATAATATTTCTTAAATATACAACCATATAATATATTCTTAACTATAGAACCATAGAACCAGTGTTATAATGCCATAAAGACGATAACAAAATAGCCATGTTTACAAATAGAACCAAACAAACCAAACAATAACTTATATTCATGTCATCAAGTATAGAAACAATATCCTAAAAAGCATAATATGTGCAATACCTATTTTGTAACAGTAAGTTGTAACGAACATAGACGAGAATATTAAGCTTTTGATGCTCCAACCTTTTTTTTAATGAATGTGCTCAAACACACTCCAATTTCATTCACAACCAGATCCACTACAAGTTTGGCTCAAAATCTGAATAGTTAGCTTTTGTAAATTGGGCGCTTCGGTTCCATAAGTTTTCCACCATTGTTCTAGAATAGTGCATGTAAAAAAATTTTAAAAAAATTAAAATACATATTGACATTGTACTAAAGTGCAAAATTTATATCATCTAATTTTACCTGGAAAAACTTCATCTCAGTTTTCTACGATTGTTGGCTTTCCAAAACTACCTTCACAATTTTGGAATGAACTCATCCCAATAGTTAATTTAGTTCGCAAGTCCTTACTATCATAAGCATACTTTTCAATGGCATTTAAAAGGCCTTGGGTGTTGGACTTGTTTTTTTTAATATATTCTAGCCTGAATCCACAAGATGGATTTAACCAGTAACCAGCAGCATTAAGATTTTTTGCGAAGTTGTGCATCCTAACGGTTATCGAAGATTTTTGCAAAGTTGTGCATCTCCAAAAATTAATACTTGTAATTTCTCAACTCAAACAAGGAGAAATTAATATAATTCTCTAAAGAGAATTCAATAAAATATTTGGCAAATTCAACGAATAGAAAGAAAGGGAGAAAAGTTAGTGCTTCGACAATTTGAAAGACATAGAGTTATGAGACTAAGGAAGGAAAAACTCAACAAATGGAGTTTTTGGTGTGTTTTGGAATGAATGAAGGAATCTACGTATATAATGAAGTGAGATAGCTATGATATCTCACTTATGCAATATGGAACTAAGGAGTTTTTCCCAACTAACACACTATATGGGACTTAGATGAACAAGTTTACGTTGCACAACCAGTTGGGTTTATGAAACAAGGCGATGAAAGAAAGGTATACAGGTTGCATAAAGCCATGTACGGACTTAAGTAAGCTCTGAGAGCTTGGAACAAAAAGATGGATATATTTCTAAGGGGGAAAGAATTTGTGAAGTGCACAACTGAGCATGGAGTATTTGTAAGGAGAAACAATGGTGAATTACTTATACCATGTCTCTATGTCAATGACCTGCTGATAACGGGAAGTTGCAAGAAGGTGATCGAAGATATCAAACATGACTTAAGTGAGGAGTTTGAAATTTCAGACTTGGGAAATCTCTCATACTTACTTGGATTCGAATTCTACAAGAGCAGTAAAGGTTTGATGATGAATTAAAGAAGATATGAAGGTGAAATACTCAAGAGATTTGAGGAAAGCGCGCTAACTATCACAACGGTTTTACATTACACCGTTGTAATAAATATAATTGTCCTCGGTTTGATTCCCAGTAGCACAGTTTTGATATTTATTTTTTGCTGGACAGCGCGCCAGATATTATAACGGTTAGGAAATATAACCGTCGCTAAAGTTTCAGTAAAATTAACAAATATCATCCTGCTTTTATAATTAATCCCATTTTTTTTACCTGTATTATTGTTCTCCATATCTCAGCACAGCAGAAAAATGCAATTCACATTTTGTGATACAATTTTCATAATAATATTAATCGTGTCATATTCATAATATCACATATACCAGTATACATTTTATCAGAATAAACAACCTACATAAATAAACTATCACATATACCATATTACAGTTTACACACATTACATAACTTCACATAATTGTAACTTGGTGTATTGGTATCTTGTCTCTTGGTGTCTTGTCTCCTGGCCTGGTGTCTGGACTCAAAATACATATGATTTCAAACAATTATACTTGTTAGTAAAAATACTTCTAAACTATAACATACAATTAATATATTATGAATAAGTAATAAATTACGTACTTGTTAATTTTCCCATATGCCGTCTTCATGATCAAGTCGTATAGCATGCACGACATCTCCATCAACTTCATTATATGAGGTAGGAACTTGTGCTGTGTAAGAAGGTGTGGATGGAATATCAAGACTTTCATCACTAAGAGGAATGTATTTTCCTTGGAGAACGATTAACCATTTCCCCGATTTGTCCGATGGATCAGAAACATAGAAAACTTGTTTTGCTTGAGAAGCCATGATGAATGGTTCTATATTAAAAGATGCCTTGCCAAGGTCGACCCGGGTGATACTTGCGCAGGTTGTCGTGGTCCAGAAATCATCATACTTAACAGTATATACTTGCGCTTCATGCACAACCAAGGAGATAGGTTGTAAATAGTGAGAAGAACAGGCCATGAAGTATGATTAGTGCTCATATTACCAAAGGGGTTCATTCCATCGGTGGCAAACCCAAGCCTAAGATTTCTTGGCTCGACTCCAAAATCCGGAAACAACGAATCAATTTTCTTCCATTGCAAAGAATCAGGTACATGGCGAATGTTTCCATCACGAATCCTTTCATCTGCATGCCATCTAGGATTCTTTACATCATTCGAATTAGCAAAAAGTCTCTTTAATCGTGAAAGTATTGGCAAGTACCATAACACATTAGCAGGAGGATGCTTCCTACAAACATTGTCATAGTGATCATTGTCATCACCATTGCTAGCCTTCTGCTTGTAACGCGACACACCACATTTCGGACATTGAAACAAGTCTTCATACTCTTTCCGGAATAATATGCAATCATTAGGGCAAGCATGTATCTTGATATACTCCAGACCCAATGGACACAATATCTTTTTGGCCTCATAGCAACAATCCGGCAATTTGTTATCTTCTAGTAACATTTGCTGTAGTAATTCAAGTAATTCCGTGAAACTTTTATCCGACCATCCATTTTTTGACTTCAGATTAAACAACTTTAACACCGCCGACAATCGTGTGAACTCTGTGCATCCCTTATATAAAGGGGTGTCTTTATCACTACATAAATTATCATAAATATGAGCATTCATAAAAGAAGATTCCCCAATATCACGGAACATATCTTCTAGGTGATCTTCCATATATTCATCTTCCTCCACTCTTTGACTTTGTGACGCCCGACTTTCCTTATTATCCACCTCACCATGCCACGCTCATATTATATAATTTTGACATATACCATCACAACAAAGGTGATTGTGTATTTCTTTCTTTGTACCCTTTTTGATATTAGCGCAAACAACACAAGGACAATAAAAGATACCATCATTGCCGGGAAGATGTTTATCAGCGTATTCAAGGAATTCACAAACTCCGTTCTCATAAACCGGATCTAATCTATTGGCTTTCATCCAACTACGATCCATTACAACTTCTGAAATTTATACATGTATAATAATGTGAATGACACACCAAAATCTAATCCCAAAACTCAAGCATATGCATATACAATATGAACAAAGAAAAAATCAATGAAGATGTACTCTAATACTAAACGTAAAGCATATGAAACATCTCATTCTGACTTGAGCATATACAACTGGCGAATGCATTTATTATTTTGAAGGTTGTCACCAATTAATATGGCGTTGTCTTTGACTACATTGATGTGTCGCCATTTAATATGGCGAACATGTTACGCATTTATTTCTTCTATTAATATGTCTTTTCAGGCATGCATATTAAGTCCTATCAAACAAGCAAAGCAAAAATACTTAGTCTGTCCCAATCAACTCCTATCAGTATGTCATCTGCACAGAGTTACATTGTTAAGGCCCATTACAACGGAGACACATATGTCTCCGATGTATCTGGTTTTGGTTTTCAAAACACCGATTTTGTCCGATTCGCAGTCAATAGAAATACAAGTTTTTTCCATTTCAACCAAAGGTTGGAATCGAAGTTTAGTCTTGGTCCTATAACACAAATAATATATCAAAACCCTATTTTTTTAAACCAACCAAGTTAAATTTTATCCACTAAAATTGCGAGATGACGAAGATGTTAAAAATATGTTCGTTAGTCACGAACATTCTGGTTTCAACTATATTGAGTTGTATACATTTCTCCAAAAAAATATTCCATCTGAATAGTCTCAGATCATAAATCAATCACCATGTGTAGACTCAGATGAAATCGAAGCAGAATACTCAGATGAAACTGAACCAGAGGTCAACATCGTTGATGAAGAAGAAGAAGGAAGCGAGGCGCTGGTCGATCAGATGTTGAACGACAACGATGAAGATGACGAAGAACTGCCCATACCTCCAGATCATGTACATCGTCCGCCTCAACATATGACAGACCTGGATTTGCAAGACGAAGATCCATCTGCAGATATATTGCACAACCCGTATATGCGGTCAGGGAATGAATTAAAAGAAGGAGACAAGTTTTGTACCAAAGAAGATTGTGTACGAGCCATAAAAAAATTTCACATGGATAACTCTGTTGATTATAGTGTACAAAAAATGGATTCGAGAAGGTATGTAATTATTTGTCATAATCCTCTTTGTAAGTTTCGACTGGCTGCTTCTTAGAGAAAGAGAAGCGATTATTAGAAGATAGCTTCCATAGAGCCACCTCATAGTTGCACTGCTATAAATATTGTCCAGGATCACCAAAAGCTAAGCGCAAATTTGATATGTCAAGACTTTATCCTTCAGTCAAGGTGAGTATAATAATATCTCATACCGTGACGAGGTATAATTATACTCCCTCTTACAAGAAGGCGTGGATTGCAAGGACAAAGGCTGTTGAAAGGGTCTTTGGCAACTGGGAGGATCGTACAAGGAATTACAGCGATTTTTGGTAGCCCTGAAGACATACACACCGGGAACTGTTGTAATCAGGCAGACAGTGCCGGCATGTAGGCCAAATGGAACCAATGTTGATGGAAATGTCATCTTCCACCGTCTCTTTTGGTCATTTCAACCATGCATTAGAGGTTTAGCATTCTGCGAACTTGCTATTCAAATTGATGGAATAAGGCTCTATGGAAAATACAAGGGCACCTTGCTTATGGTTGTTGCACAAGACGGTAACAATAATGTCTTTCCTATAGCCTTTGCTTTAGTTGAGGGTGAGATCGCTTCTACTTGGAGTTTCTTCCTTAAGAATCTAAGAACACATGTTGCTCCACAAGCCAATCTCTGTTTGATTTTAGACAGGCATGCTGCTATAGAGAGTGCCTACAATAACCATGATAACGGGTGGCATAATCCTCCTTCTATTGATGTATATTGCATTAGACATATTTCACAAAACTTCATGCGTGCAATCAAAGACAAGCACCTTCGCAAACAGGTTGTGAATGCTAGTTATGCTCTAACTCAACCAACATTTAAATACTACCTTAATGAAATAAGGATGTCAAATGCAGATGTAGGAAGCTAGTTGGATAACATTTCACTTGAAAGGTGGACAAGAGTTTTTGATGGTGGCTGTCGTTGGAGTCACATGACGACAAACCTTGTGGAGTCCATGAACTGATGGGAGCCCAAGTACACATAAAAGTTATGATATCCGCTTGTTGGAAACATACTTGGTAAAGATGCATTGCATACAGAGTGGACAAGGTCGTATACCACCCCACAATTATGAACGTTGCGGGATATGTTCAGAAAATAACCAAGGATGCTACTTCGTGCGAGCAGCTCTCCAGAATCAGATAGACCGAAGAGAGATCATACCATGCAAAACGGGGGATTATCATTCAATCAATATGATGCAAGGTTGCCCAAGACAGAACGCAATTTATGATAAAGAATAATTAGTCAAACGGTTGCATAAACCTGACCGCGTTAGTCTGAATCAACATGATCACTCAACTTGCAAAAAGTGCCGCAAAAGCCGACATGGTTGCCTCCTCATCCAGGATGAGATTCAAAGACTATTAGATCAAAAGGTCATCACAGCATTCCAGGAAGGAGAGCCCATCAATTATGGAATTGATGAAGATGTTTACACCATAATTCCTCTACTCAATGAACCAAAGCCCGTGGAAATCCCTTTTGATGGTAGAAAGATTCCTGATATCCCCAAGTTGGAACCAATAGAGGTCACCTATGACAGTAGTATGACCAACGTGACTCCTTTGGTCACTTACTTGCCAGGTCCAGTACTATACGAATCAGAGAAAGCCATTCCTTATAAGTACAATGCCACCATGATAAAAGATGGAAAGGAAGTTCCACTTCCATCCATTGTCAACATCGTCGATATAAGTCAGGTCACCCGAAGTGGCCGGGTATTCAACAAAGGAGTTGAAAAAATTCCTGGGAAGAAGGAACCCTAAATTTAAATCCCCGATAAGCAGATATGCCAATCAAGTGGCCTAGAGCCCGTAAAGAACAATGATGAGATTTTAAAACTAATTCAAAAAAGTGAATACAACATTGTGGATCAGTTATTGCGTACCCCTTCCCGAATATCTGTATTATCTCTTCTACTGTGTTCAAAAGCTCACAGGGAAGCTTTACAGAAGGTTTTGGAACAAGCCTTCGTAGAATAAGACGTAACGATGGGTCAATTTGATAACATTATTGCTAACATCACTGACTGTAATAACTTAGGCTTCAGTGATGAAGAGTTCCCAGAGGAGGGAAAAATCATAACATGGCACTCGATATCATAATAAACTGCATGGACGACGCTCTGGCTAGCATACTAGTAGACACCAGTTCATCCTTGAATGTCATGCCAAACTCAACTCTTGTGTGATTATCCTTTCAAGGCATCCACATGAGAAGCAGCGAGATTGTAGTCAAAGCTTTTGACGGGTCCAAAAAGACAGTTATTGGCGAAGTTGACCTTCCCATAACCATTGGTCCTCACACTTTTAAATCACCTTCCAGGTAATGGATATCCGAGCAGTATACAGTTATTTGTTAGGATGTCCTTGGATCCATGAAGCGGGAGCATTCAACACTTCATCAAAAGTTAAAGTTTGTAAAGAATAATAAATTGCTTACAGTATGTGGCGAACGAGCTTTGATTGTAAGCAATCTGTCATCACTTTCCTACTTGGAACCAGAAGAGATCATCGAAACTGAATTCAAGGCGCTTTCTATGAGTAACGAGGATAGTCAAGAAAAATGAGCATCTATTTCCTCTTACAAGGACGTTCTCCAAGTAATGGATAGTGGAATTACGAAAGGATGGGGACAAGTTGTGAATACTGCCGATAACAAAGCAAGAGAAGGCCTTGGTTTCTCTCAAGAATTCACCAAAGCTACAAAGAAGGACAAAGGCATTCGTCATATTCAAGATTTCTTCTGCAACGGAGGTCTCCTCCACCCCATTTCTCAAGAAGTGGACACCATCGAATAGATGAAGAATGGAAATCATACATCAACAGTGATGGTTATTGAAATTCCGGCATAGCAGACAACAAATGTCCTAACACATGTCAAGACATTGTTCTACATAATCATTTAAATAAAGAAACATAACAGCAGGCTGATACCTTGAATATCAGAACTGCAGAAACACAGATGTTACGACATCTGATCCAACATGTTTATCAAGACCAATAACAAAATATGTAAGTCTGTAGAATGATAAAAGAACACAGTAATTATTAACCCAGTTCGATGCAATTCACCTACATCTGGGGGATACCAATCCAGGAAGAAGACTCGACTCTCTGTAGTAAAATTATAAAGTTAAACTCCCCCGTTTACAACTTTATCTCATAAATGCTACCCAGTGAAATCCTGACCAAAGAACACCCTCTTTGATATGAGAATCACCACTCACTTCCCTTAATCACAAACTGTGATTTCTAGACCATCCCTGTCAATACAGACTTCTGTCAAGCATACTTGACCCACACGTTAACTTGGATTTGCTTCTAAGCTTCATCCAAGAACAATACAAGATTCATTACCTAAAGACTTCTGAATCTGTACAGTACTTATGTCTTCCACAATGTGTCAAACCGATACAGAGGGAGACTTACAAACCTAGAGCCAACAACTTTCAAAACCCTAAACCCTTATTTTTTACACAAGAGAACTAGGTTACAATAGATACATTCAAGGTACATCAGAAAACCCTAGGACTAAGTCTTCTTTTATAGTCTTCAGTCGGGCTTCAAATCTTTCCTTGATCCACTGCTGAGCGCGCCTAGGATCTTGGAACCAATTTGAAATAGATTTAAAATAAACTGTTATAGCAGTTCAGGATGTCGAGTCTTCAAGTTAAGACATCTTCTTCGACATCTTTGTTCTTTGGCAGAATTCTTCAGCTTTGGTCTTCATGTTGGAACATCTTCTTCAGCACTGAGTTTTACCAAAATTTTGTCCAAATTATTTGAGCTTTCAATCTCCCCCTTTTGGCAAATTTTGGCTAAAACTCTTTGTACCCTAAGACCAAGATGTTCCTAACGTGTCTTCACCCTGAGTGTCCTCTTTGTACCATAAGACCAGGATATTCCTAACGTCTCTTCACCATGAGTGTCGGCTATGATTAGAGTACTGATGTGACCCCCCTGAAACAATGAGGTATCTAGAAGTACACATCCACATACACACCCAAGAGATTGGAGACTCCTGAAATTCCTAGGTATAATTCTTAACTCAGGACACAAGACACAAAAGAGACTGAGGTACAAAACCTTTCTCCCTCTTTTTTGTCAAAAATTGAAAAAAAAAGTACCAAACGAGCCCAGACACACCACAACCAAGGACCAATTCTGAATAATGCCATGGGAACACATATTAGATTCACATCTTGAACCAAAAGTGACCAAGGCTTTCCTATAAATACCCAAGCGGTCTTCATAGTAATTAACTAACCAAGGGTCAATTCAAAAAGGTCATTAATAGCGAATGAGACTTCTCCAACAACGAGTGTGCACCGACCAAGAATGATTTGACTATTTCTCCTATAAAGAACACTGTCCAAAGATTTTGCAAAACCCGAAGAGCATGTTTTGCACGCGCATGTTTTCCACTTTTCAAGGTACACCATCCATAATGACCCAGTTACTTTAAAAACAGGTCCTTAACAATGTCCTGACATCATGTCAGACATTGTTTATCAAAAACTTCTGTATTGATCAATACCCTTACAGTCTGCAGCAGCAGAGCAATGTCAAGACATACTTCTTGACATCTCATCTTCAAAATAATCACAGATTGCTTGACCTCCAACAAAACTAGATACAGAACTGCACCCCCGCAGAAATACATCTTAGATCAAGGAGCAACTCCCCTATCTAAGATAACCAGTGCTCCTCCAATGAAGACTTATGATGATTAATGGAAAATATAGGACACATCTTCATGTCTTCAAGAGCGCACTCTCTGTTCAACACACCTGCTGAATACATTCACCTACTACTTGACTCTCAGGCAAACCATGTGCCACACCAGGACATAAATCAGATAGAAGTCTTCCCCCTATCTTTCTCAACTGATGCTTCTTCAGCAAGAAACACCTTAAAATCACCACATGATATCCCATGACAACTTCATGATCATATAGTGAGAGTACCAGGAACACATCCTTGTACCATAACTAACAGACTCTTGAATTGAGACCAAAGCTCCATTGATCCCTCTCGTCCAGAAACTATCCATACACCACACGAATTCCTCCTGAATTCTCATGTAAAGATCTCCTTGTTCCTTGAGATACACCCCAATTAAATCTGGAATACTTCACATTCCTCAAAGAGACACACAGGGCCCCTTAGTTTGCTAGCTCGCCCAGATGTTCTTCACACTTGAAGGACATCAAACACATGTTCCAGAAATCTTCAGCCCATTTTCTCCACAAGCCCAAACTGATCCAATTCTAGCATGTCCCATTCACATCAAACTTCCAAGACAGTCATTTACCCATCATTCTCTCGTATGATAAGATAAATACCTCTTAGACAAAATGTGAGTGTCAAGTTCCACACTCAGAACTTAGCATCCTACTCCAAGGATAACCAACCCAGAAGATGTTCTACCATCAGTTAGGACATCCTTCACATATCATAGACACCAACCAACACGGTTCTAGATATGTTCCACAACTAGACTTACTATCTGCATAGTATTCCAACTGAAGATCTTCAAACAACACCGCGCCACCAGCTTGATCAACAAGAACTCCAGATAACCAAAGAGAGAAATAAACTCTCATCCACCAAAAGAAGGTAATCTTCCATCCCCAACTTAGAACTTCTACCACAAGCTCCAAGATAGACCTAAACCAGAACCTCTTTACTGAAGGTGTGAAAAACACAAGAAAGGGGGTTTGAATTGGTTTTTCAAAATAAAATTGTTTCTTTTATGAAAACTTGTTTTTATAAGACTCTTTCGTTTATCAATAAAAACCTTTTTGAATCACAACATGATAACACGTTATTTTTATACTAGTTCACTTGAGAAACACTCAAGTTAGTCTAGTCCACCCGCCAAGGTGATTTCACCTCTCTCAACGAGGTCTTAATCCCTTATTCAATCAAACAGTACAATGCACTAGCAAAAATGCTGGTGACTAACACAACTTATAAAACTCTCAAGTTTTAGACTTCTCAAGTAATACAACCTCACAGGTCTTACTCAAGGAACAACCTCTAAGACTACACATCCTAGACTTATCAAGAAATGCAACTACACGGTCTTTCTCAAGGAACACAAACCTAAGTTTGAATAAATTCCATTTACAAACAATTGCTTCTATACAAGCTGATAATGTAAACAAGTTTTGACCAGAAAGATTTAAGAAAGATTTCAGTTGGAAAGAATATTGCAGTAGCGTTCATGTATCTTTTTTCAAGTCTTTTGCTTCCTTTTATAGCCGTGTAGAAAGAGCCATTGAAATGTAATCATGATAGCTTAACTAGGCTGGCGGCTAAAAGCGTAAGGACAAATAAAAACTTTTGCGTGTTGTGTGTCCTGTTTTTGTCAGAATATCTTTGATTGTACCATTGCATTGTTACCAAGATATTTTTGCTTTGTATTGAGGTACAGCTGTACTAAGTAGCTTTGTCTTCTTGGCTTCTCAACTTCCGAGGCTTTTTACGAGCATGAGTAAGAAGGGAAAACATCGCTCGGTTCTTGAGATTATCAAGTCTTCGAATCTTCAAATCAGTGTCTTCAGAGTCTTCATCACTTGGTCTTCAGAACCTTGTTTGCTTGATGCGTTGTCTTCATATCTTTAGAGGCTTCTGATAGTATTTGGTTGAAGCATAAGTAGAGACTTGATTTAGGTTTTCAGAACCTTGATCAGAGCGCTTAAGTCTTCAGCATCTGGACTTCGTTCGATCAGAACCTATGTCTTCAGATCTTCAGAACTCGTTCTCTTTTCCTTTTATATCAGAGTCTTGAGAGCTTCTTATTATCTTAAAATGAGTTCTTCTTTTCAAGAGTGTAGGCAGAGTATTTTCCTTTAAGCATTGTGTTCGCGCCAATTTACGGAAGCATAACCTGATTGTTAAGTTCTCACAAATAACAAACATTAGTTCTACAAAATTGTTCATACACAAATACTCATTTGATATCATCAAAACTTAGAGATAGAATTGCAGAACCAAATCTTGTTATCACAATCTCCGCCTTTTTGATGATGACAAAACTATGTATTTTGGTGACACAATTTTGATATATATAATGCAGGGAAAATAGTAGATTCTAAAGATAGCTTATCCTTCATATGAAGTGCTCCCCTTGAGTTTTAGACTTGATGAATTTTTGTGCTTGGGCTCCCCCTGACTTTAATAAGTCATGAGATCCTAGTCTTGATTCTCTTTTCAGCAGAGTTCTGATTTTCTTAATGAATCTTGATTTGGATCAGAATTCCTGAAAAAGAAAAACACTCTAATAAAAATAGCAGTTTATCTGTTAGCATGTAAACAACGTTGTTTTTCAGAGATTGACTATGGAATCAAAATATCACATTCATATTACTTCTCCCCCTTTTTTCATTGATAAAAAAGATTAGTGGTGCAAGGGTGAAAAACAAAGATCTAAAGTCTTAAGGACAACAAAGACATAAGAATTAGGTGCTACTAGAGGACATCTTGTCCCATATCTTCTAAAGCATGTCCTGAAGATTAACATTGACAGTCTTTTGTTCCTCAAAGTTATCTCTGAACTTCTATTGTTCTTCTCTGATTTGTCTAATTGCGTCTTCCAAATGCTTTACAGCAGGATCAGAAGTATAAATAACTGCATTAGCTTGCTTGGCCTTTTCCATGGTTTCAGCTTCTTGTGCTATTCTTGCTTCTTTAGTAGCCTTTTCTGCAAGAAGTCTTGCTTCCTTAGCAGCCATTTCTTTAACTTCTTTCTGCTTTTCAGCCAAGAACTTAAGTATCCTGATCCGTTCTTCATCTTCTTCTCTCTCCTTTGCCCGTTGAATTCCATCTGTGATGGTTGCATCTGAGAAGCTTACAATTCTTGCAAGCTCACTGCTCAACCATTTCTGGAAGTTTTGACAAGATCTTTCAAGTTCCATAGGCTTGATACTTATGTTAAATTCTGCTCTTAGGTTCGCAGACTTCCTTAATACCTTGTCATAAAATTGACTTGTGCATTCTTCAAAGGATGTTGGAGGTGGTTTAGTATAGATGACCAAAGCAAGGCCAGGCTTGGCAGAATTTGTTTCAAGTGGTGTTTGCTGAGATGAAACGATCTCAATATGAGCATGTTCACTGATTTGTTGATCAGCATGAGATGTCACTTCTGGAGTGTCTGAGACCATGAGAGATTCAGGGGTGACGATCTCTAGAGATTCAGAGGTTGTATCCTCAGTGATAGACTCAATACTGAGGACTTGAGATTCAGAGATTAGGTTCATGGAACTTTGATCATTTGGCTGAATGATTGACGAGGTTATTGACGAGGTGTAGGTAGGAATGGCTTCAGACGAGATGGGGGTACTGATTGATGAGTTAGGTGAAGATTGGATAGTGCTAGTTGAAGGAGGAATTGAAAAGGATGGTGGTTTAAACTTCACTTGTGGATTGGAGGTAGGAATAAAGGTGGTTGGAGATGATGATGGTGTAGTAACGGTCTTAGGGACATTCATGGACCCAGAAGAATTGATAGCTGATTTATTGATTTTCTCAAGAAGAAGAGATTCCAGTCTAGAAGTTTTGGAGGTTTCAGTTTCATCCTTTTTCTTCTTCTTAGGCTCAACATCCTCTTCAGTTTGCTTCCTCTTACTCCTCGTGATGTATTTAGATTTGGAAGCAACCTCTTCAACTCTGGATTTTGGCATGTCATGCCCTTCTTCTCTCATTATAGCCACAAACGAAGCAATTGCTGTTGGATTATCTTCTTTGTGATAATAGGGGTAGTTCATTACTGGACGTCGGTTATCAATCACAGTGTCTTGAGGGATGGATGTGGGTTTCACATCAACATTTGTAATCATTTTCATATGCTTAAGGTTCACAGCATTGAAGGCTTCTCCTACTTTGCCAGCCAGATAATCTATGTACTTAGCTTCCTTGACTAGATACTCCACTAGGCCACTTTCAACAAAGATGTCAAAGAGAAGTCTTTCAAACGGAATGTAGTTTACAATCTTCCTATCTGGTGAAGTTGTTGTTCTTGTCTTGCACACCATATCTCTCAGGTAGTAGAAAAGAATGGATGGAAGACACATTTTCTCATTCTTGTGCAAGTAGTACAACATGTACTTTTTATTTGTGTTGAAGAAATCTGCAGCACTCTTTGGAGGTCTTGGATTGATACATCCAAGAATAATTTTATGCTAGATTCTCAGATTGTTACGCAAATTCTTGCTTTTGTACTCTGTAGTCCCAGGTTGGCAATTTTTGAAAATTGCTTTGTTGATGACGGAGTCAGATATTTCATTTTTTCCATTAACTCTTTTTCCTTCCAAGAGTTGCATCCCTAGTAGGTCTGAAATAGATTTTTCAGTGATAATGATCTTTTGATCCATAACAAAAGATACAACATGAAGATCGTCTATTTCAGCGTGCCTCCAGAATTCCTTTACTAGGTCATCAAAGGTTGGACCTCTAAGTCTTTCAAAGTAATTTTTCCATCCTTGAGTATTAAATTGATCAATTAGGTTAAACCCATTATCGCAAAGATTGTCGAAGTCAAAAAACAGCTCTTTCAGAACAATTAGTTCATTTGCATGCATAACACAAGTAACAGAGGAATTTCTCTGTGTTACATGGGTCGCATCGATCGTAGGAAGAGATAATGGAGTTGAAGCAATCGTCGTGGTGGTTGTGGAGGTGGTAGAAGGTGTGATAGATGAAGATGGTAGCTCTTGAGAGGGATTTAGTGATGGTTCAAAATTTTGAGAGAGGGGAGCGTTTTCTTGTTGAATGATGTTCATCTTGATGATAGTTAAGATCGGAGAGGTTTAGAACAGGGATTGAGTTGGTTCGATAGGGAGATTTAGAGAATTAGGGTTTTAGAATTTCCTTTTGAATAAGAGTGGGAAGAGGATGGTTTTTGAGAATTTAAAGAAATAGACACCGTACAGGGGATAGGTGAATAAATGTAATAAGGTTTTGAGTCAATCCGAAGAAAATTGTTGTTCGTTTTATTTGAATAGATATAGTGAGTAAGATATAATCTAATCACATGCAAAAATTATTTTCTAATTAAATGACACGTCAGAACTGTCTTTAAAAGAAAAATTTATCAGAACTGAGACACATCTCACAAAAGTGATTCTGATGATTTAAAAAATATTTGTTTCTTCTGACTTAAACACATTGGGTTCTGAAATAATTTCATTCCGAACAGTACTCCATTTTCAGATGTTTTAAAATAATTTGAAATCTATCTTCAGCTAAGGGTTTTGTAAAAATATCAGCCCATTGATGGTCTGTATCAACGAGTTTTAAGCATAAGGTTCCCTTCTGAACATAGTCTCTGATAAAATGGTGTTTTATTTCAATGTGTTTAGCCCTAGAATGTAAAATTGGATTTTTACTTAAACAAATAGCAGCAGTATTATCATAGAAGATAGGGATGTTACTCTCATATATCTGATAATCTTCCAGCTGATTTTTCATCCAAAGCATTTGTGTACTGCATAGAGTGGCGGAGATGTATTCAGCTTCTGCTGTAGAGAGAGAAATTGTAGATTGCCTCTTACTTGACCATGAGATTAGATTGTTCCCTAGGAACTGACAATTTCCAGATGTGCTCTTTCTTTCCAATCTGTCTCCAGCATAATCTGCATCGCAGTAACCAGAAAGAGTATACTCTGATGTTTTCTCATACATCAAGCCAAGGTTAGTTGTTCCTTTCAGATACCTTAGAATTCGTTTAACATCAGTTAAATGAGATTCTCTTGGATCTGATTGGAATCTAGCACATAAATGTACACTGAATAATATATCAGGTCTAGAAGCAGTTAGATATAAGAGAAAGCCTATCATACCACGATAAAGCTTATGACAAACCTTAGTTTCTGTTTCTTCTTTTCTCGTGACACATGTTGGATGAATTGGTGTTTTGGCTGTGTTACAATCGATCATGTTGAATTTCTTCAGAAGTTCTTTTGTGTACTTGCTTTAATGAATGTAAGTGGCTTCTGGTTTTTGATCTATTTGAATTCCCAGGAAGAACTTTAACTCACCCATCAGACTCATTTCGAATTCGGCTTGCATTAACTTTGAAAATTCTTCACATAAAGAGGAGTTGGCAGAACCAAAAATGATATCATCAACATAGATTTGAACTATAAAAATATCATTCTTATATGTTTTACAGAAGAGAGTTGTGTCATCCCTTCCTCTGGTGAACTGGTTTTCTAAAATAAATTTGCTCAATCTATCATACCAAGCTCTGGGAGCTTGCTTTAAGCCATAGAGAGACTTTTTTAGTTTAAAAACAAAATCTGATTTTTCTGAATTTTCAAAACCAGGAGGTTGTTTGACATAGACTTCTTCTGATATATATAACCATTTAAGAATGCACTTTTAACATCCATCTGATATAGGGTGATGTTATGGTTTACTGAGAATGAAATTAATAACCGTATTGCTTCAAGTCTGGCGACCGGAGCAAAGGTTTCGTTGTAATCAATTCCTTCTTGTTGACTGTATCCTTGAGCAACAAGTCGTGGTTTGTTTCTGAAAACTTCTCCCTTCTCATTTAGCTTGTTCTTGAATACCCACTTGGTTCCAATAATATGAACATTCTTAGGTTTTGCAACTAGATCCCAAACATCATTCTTAGAGAATTTATTCAGTTCTTCTTCCATAGCCAGAACCTAGTCCTTGTCCATAAGAGCGTCTTCAACTGTAGCTGGTTGGATCAACGACACCAGTCCCAAGAGTGTTTCTTCTGATGGTCTGAAAGCTTATTTGGTTCTAATTGGAGCATCCTTGCTACCCAGAATTAGTTCCTCAGGGTGAGATGTAGACATTCTTCTTTTCTTTTGCTGTGGAGTATTCAAAGTTACGTCAAAGGTCTTTGGTGTAGGATCTTGCTGGTCTTTGACTTCATCTGCCTTTTCTTTAGGTTTCGAGAAGCTAATTTCCAAACCTGTAAGTTTTTCAGCTAGCTTTGACATTTCCAATAGTTTCGGAGCCAATAATTCTTCCTTTATGATTTCCTCCGAAACCAACGACACCTCTGGGCTTAAGTTTCAGATCTTGGAACATATGCCTTTCTCCAGTCATGTGTCGCGAGCATCCACTGTCCAGGTACCATGACTGGTGTTTCAATGGTGCCATTAAGGATGTCTGCAACATAAATTATCTTATTCTTAGGTACCCATTTTGTGGGTCCTTTCACATTAGCTTTTTCAGAAGTTATGACACCTTTGGATTTCCTTATATTGGAATAATAGTGTGGAATTTGTGCATAGTGTTTAAGTTTGGGAGTTTTCTTTAGTGTCTGTACTTGTGTAGTGATAGATTTTGAACCTTTTTGTTCAGAACATTTCAAGATAGTGCCAGAGGGCACAAAATGTTTGGACATAGGTATTATCTGGATACTCTTGGTCTTATCATATGGATGTGATGGTCCTGAATATCCCAGACCTCTGTTACCATTTCTGCTGACTCCATAGATTATTGAAGCCATTTTGCTTTTGTTTATGCTCTTAGTGAGAAAATGTTGGAAAGCTTTATCATACTTGGCTACTTCATTAGTATTGGTTATGTTAGAGGTGATTTCTTCTTCTAACCTAGAGATTTTACATTTTAATGCAGTATTTGAATTTTCTAGAGAAAGTAGTTTTTCATTTAATTCAAAGATAGTTTGTTTGCTTTCAGTAAGATCTTCTGAAGGAACCACAAGTGTCTTTTTCAGAGTTTTGTGTTTTCTTCGAAGAGTTTTATATCTTTCCATAAGTTCATATAATCCTATTTCAAGTTCAGAGCGAGACAGGGAAGAAAGTACCTCTCTTTCGTCGTCAGAATCTGAAGGTTCTCCTTTTGATAGAGCATCAGTGGTTTTAGCCATGAATGCTACGTTAACACGGTCTCCATCAGAATCATCTCCGGACTCTGAATCATCCCAAGTTGCCATAAGACCCTTTTTTGTTTTCTTGGGTCTTTCATCTTTCTTAACCTTTGGACAGTCATTTTTAATATGTCCAGGTTCCTTGCATTCAAAGCATGTAACGTCTCTTCCATAAGTTCTCCTTTGACCATATGTAGATTCAGATCTTCTTTTTGGTCCTCTGAGCTTATTTCTTCTGTATTTCCATAGTTGACTGATTTTTCTTGATATGAGAGATATGTCATCTTCGTCTGTTTCTTCTTCACATTCTTCCACTTCCTCCTCTGCTTGATACGCCCTTTTCTTTTTCAGATTTAGCTTTAGAGCAATGGATTTGCTTTTCTTTTGGGGTTCATCTTCTTGGAGCTCTATTTCATGACTTCTTAAAGAATTGATTAGTTCCTCAAGACTTATATTGTTCAGATCCTTTGTTAGTTTCAATGCAGCCACCATTGGTCTCCATTTGGCGGGTAGACTTCTGATAATTTTCTTGACATGATCATCAGTAGAATAGCCTTTGTTCAAAACTCCGAGTCCTGCAACAAGCATCTGAAATCTTGAGAACATGGTTTCCACAGATTCATCATCTTCCATCTTGAAGACCTCATATTTTTGAATTAATGCAAGAGCCTTCGTCTCCTTGACTTGAGCATTGCCTTCGTGAGTCATACGAAGAGAGTTAAAGATGGACTTTGCAGTTTCTTTGTTTGTAATTTTCTCATATTCTGTGTAAGAAATTGCGTTTAACATAATCGTTCTTGCTATGTGATGATTTTTGTAAGTTTTCTTCTGTGCATCTGTAAATGCACTTCTATCAATCTTCTTGCCTGCAGAATCTACTGGGTGACTGTAGCCATCAACTACCAGATCCCATAGATCTAAGTCAAACGACAAAAAGTAACTTTCAATTCTATCTTTCCAATAGTTAATTTTTTCTCCATTAAAGATAGGAGTTTTTGCACTATAAGAATGTCTTTCATTTACAATAACACTTGTCTCAACATTTGGTATAGACATTGTTTTTCACACTTGGATCAGTACTGAACACTGTTAAGTGCTTCAAAAAAATTCAACCTTTTTATCACCTCAGAACCGGAGCTCTGATGCCAATTGAAGGTGTGAAAAACACAGGAAAGGGGGGTTTGAATTGGTTTTTCAAAATAAAATTGTTTCTTTTATGAAAACTTGTTTTTATAAGACTCTTTCGTTTATCAATAAAAAACCCTTTTGAATCACAACACGATAACACGTTATGTTTATACTAGTTCACTTAAGAAACACTCAAGTTAGTCTAGTCCACACGCCAAGGTGATTTCGCCTCTCTCAACGAGGTCTTAATCCATTATTCAATCAAACAGTACAATGTACTAGCCAAAATACTGGTGACTAACACAACCTCTAAAGCTCTCAAGTTTTAGACTTCTCAAGTAATACAACCTCACAGGTCTTACTAAAGGAACAACCTCTAAGACTACACGTCCTAGACTTCTCAAGAAATGCAACCACACGGTCTTTCTCAAGGAACACAAACCTAAGTTTGAATAAATTCCATTTACAAACAAGTGCTTCTATACAAGCTGATAATGTAAACAAGTTTTGACCAAAAAGACTTAAGAAAGATTTCAGATGGAAAGAATATTGCAGTAGTGTTTGTGTATCTTTTTTCAAGTCTTTTGCTTTATTTTATAGCCGTGCAGAAAGAGCCGTTGAAATGTAATCATGATAGCTTAACTAGGCTGGCGGCTAGAAGCATGAGGACATATAAAAACTTTTGCGTGTTGCGTGTTCTATTTTTGTCAGAATATCTTTGATTTTACCGTTGCACTGTTACCAAGATATTTTCGCTTTGTATTGAGGTACAGCTGTACTAAGTAGCTTTGTCTTCTTGGCTTCTCAACTTCCGAGGCTTTTTACGAGCATGAGTAAGAAGGGAAAACATCACTCGGTTCTTGAGATTATCAAGTCTTCGAATCTTCAGAGCAGCGTCTTCAGAGTCTTCAGCACTTGGTCTTCAGAACCTTGTTCACTTGATGCGTTGTCTTCATATCTTCAGAGGCGTTTGATAGTATTTGGTTGAAGCATGAGTAGAGACTTGATTTAGGTCTTCAGAACCTTGATCAGAGAGCTTAAGTCTTCAGTATCTGAACTTCGTTCGATCAGAACCTATGTCCTCAGATCTTCAGAACTCATTCTCTTTTCCTTTTATATCAGAGTCTTGAGAGCTTCTTATTATCTTAAAATGAGTTCTGCTTTTCAAGAGTGTAGGCTGAGTATTTTCCTTTAAGCATTGTGTTCGCGCCAATTTACGAAAGCATAACCTGATTGTTAAGTTCTTACAAATAACAAACATTAGTTGTACAAAATTGTTCATACACAAATACTCATTTGATATTATCAAAACTTAGAGATAAAATTGCAGAACCAAATCTTGTTCTCATATTTACGTTTTCAACCAATTACCCTTCTGGCCAAGAGTAATTAGTTCCAAGAACCCTGCTTGAATACACACTAAAGATCAACCAAATGCCATTGTTTGATTCATCTTAACTTTTGTTCAGAACTCTCACAAGATACACTGATCCACCAATGAAATCTGTTATTCAAGTTACATGAACTACTTGCTCCATAGCAAGACATCTTGGATCCACCAAGCCTTAGACATGTAACATCTTCTCCTTCCACAGCTCCTGCAAACTACATGAGATAGACCTTTTTGAAGCATCCATAACTTCCATTTTCCTGTAGATCACCTTATCTTAAGCTGATGTGTCACATCACCAGCTGAGATCCTGATGTTAAGCTTGATGGCAGAACATTCTGATACGACATCCAGCCGCTGAATTCAGCTCCTCCTTCTACCACTTAGAAGAACCTCCTCCTTACTATAGAACAAGAGTTCCATGCTCTCATATACTTGATTTAACAACCAAGTTTAAGTAGACAACCTCCATCCTGCTTAAACTTATCACAGGTATTCCATTCAAGCTCACACCTTGATGAATATTTGCTTTGAAACTCCAAAGACTTCATACCTGCCACGTCTGAATCTTCAGAAGAGAAGTAGTCATAGACTACACCATAGACATACCAAAGAATGCCACTTTTCTTAGTTGAGCAATCTGTAGAAAGTCAGAGATAAATGCCACTTAACCTTAACCTCCAAGATGAGCAAGATCCCATTCTCCTAAGTACCTAGATCAGAAATAAACTGATCCAAGCTGTGACATCACCAGCACTCCATTCTGGACAAGTCTCTTGCCAGGACACTTTCCAAATAAAACCAGATGCTTCCAGAAACAGCTTAAACACACCTGCTGCACTCCAATACTCCTAGATTAGAAATAAATGGATCCAAGAACTATCCATCAAGATTATGATGTCTTATTCTTCATCTTCCACATCACCATTGTTTAGACCAGTTTCTTGCCAGAAAACTCTCCAAATATCAGATGCTTCTGCCACACCAATTGAAGCAAATTCTTAGGTTAACACCTAAGAGAACTAGATCTAAAAGCTTACGCAGTACCCCTCCCATGATTCGGCATAAACCAGATGAAGATATGTTCCAACATCGTGTTGAACATCAGCAATCTTGAACTTCACATACAAGGATAATCAATTAAATACTTGTGAGTAACACAAATAGCAATTGATCTTAAATCCTTGTTCAATAATCCTGTTTCACTGTTGAAGCCACACTCCACTAGATCACTTCAAGAACACTCATCAAGTATTCAATCTTTTGCATGTATCTTCTTTGAAAACAAATTATTGAGATACCAAGGCTGCCACCCGTGAATCAAGTAATTAAGATTCTCTCTGAACGAACCATATTTACCTCAACATTTCTGAAATCTCCATTCAGATTGGATCCACCCTTAGGATTAAGAGAGATGAATCCTTCCTTGCTATTTTGGATGGTGAAAATAAATCACATCCACTTTCTTCAGGTTTGAATTTCACAGAAACACCCTCTAGTCAGAAGAATAACTAGAAGAATCCAGATCCACCACTGAGACGCCTTTATAAGTGGACTTGAGATCATTCTCAAGTATCTTTGACAACTTAGCCGATTAATAATTTATCAAACTCCCAGAGCAAGAACTTGATAAACCTAAACTCAACTCCTCTCCTCTTCAACTAACTTCAAACTGCACCATGGAACCAAGCTTCCAAGTACCAAGTCACCATAACAGATATCTTCCAACAACTCTCTCCATTCCATTGCTCCCGACTTTGGAATAAAAAGATGTAGGTATCTTCACATATAGAGGCCGACGATTGAGATCTTCCACCATCTGTCTTCAGTAACAACTCCAGAATCCCATAATTCTAGAGCTCTTCCATTAGAAACATATGCAGCGGAACCACCAAGGAAAAAATTATGCTTGCCTTAATAAGATGTCAAAACATCTTATAATACACCTCAATAGAAGAACTAGCCACTTCTCCTACAGTTGTTATAGAACCTCCTCAGCAACATGAACAACCACCATGTTGTTACCTTCGATCCAGAACATCCATCCCATCCATTAATACCATTGAGTATGACTGAGTTGATTGATCTAATCTTCAAAACTCCTCCTTGTTTAAGCGTGAGAAAGTATCTCCCAAAGATCTCATCCAGAAACAGACAGGATGCCTGCTCTGATACCAATTGAAATTCTGGCATAGCAGATAACAGATGTCCTAACACATGTCAAGACATTGTTCTGCATAATCATTTAAACAAAGAAGCATAATAGCATACTGATACCTTGAATATCAGAACTGTAAAAACACAGATGTTACGACATCTGATTTAACATGTTTATCAAGACCAATAACAGAATATGTAAATCTGCAGAATGACAAAAGAACACAGCAATTGTTAACCCAGTTTGGTGCAATTCACCTACATCTGGGGTATACTAATCTAGGAAGAAGTCTCCACTCTCTGTAGTAAAATTATAAAGTTAAACTCCCCCGTTTACAACTTTATCTCATAAATACTACCCAATGAAATCCTTACCAAAGAACACCCTTTTGAAATGAGAATCACCACTCACTTCCCTTAATCACAAACTGTGATATCTAGACCATCCATGTCAATGCAGACTTCTGTCAAGCATACTTAACCAACACGTTAACTTGGATTTGCTTCAAAGCATCATCCAAGAACAATACAAGATTCATTACCTAAAGGCTTCTGAATCTGTACAATACCTATGTCTTCCATAATGTATTAAACCGATACAGAGGGAGACTTACAAACCTAAAGCCAGCGACTCTCAAAACCCTAAACCCTTATTTTTTTACACAAGAGAACTAGGTTACAATAGATAGATTCAAGGTACATCAGAAAACCCTAGAACTAAGTCTTCTTTTATAGTGTTCAGTTGGGCTTCAAATCTTTCCTTGATCCACAGCTGAGCGCGCCTACGATCTTGGAACATATTTGAAATAGATTTAAAACAATCTGTTATAGCAGTCCAGGATGTCGAGTCTTCAAGTTGAGACATCTTCTTCGACATCTTTGTTCTTTGGCAGAATTCTTCAGCTTTGGTCTTCATGTTGGAACATCTTCTTCAGCACTGAGTTTTACCAAAATTTTGTCCAAATTATTTGAGCTTTCAATTATATATCACAAGAAGAGACATACATACCCTTTTGTAGTACACAGCAAAACTTCAGATATATACCAAAGTCAGACAACAGGTTGGCCTACAGAGATCACGATACTAAACGGCCTTTCTCCTCCTAATTCATTAGAAGTTGATGTTGTGATGAAAAATAACTTTGACTACAACTCGGAAGATCCCATGGATGATTTACCCATTTGGTAGCCTGACATGGAAGATCTAGGGTATCAAAGCCAGCCAGAAAATGCATATCTTCTGAATAGCCCTGAAAAAGATTCATCTGTTCCTTTGGAAGAATGGAGGCCTTATTTGAAAAATCTTGAATATGGAAAACATCGTCTTGATGATGTCGCAAGAATTGCTGAACAAGAGTTTATCAACTTTGAAATCAACGCCATTGAAGAAGATGATTCATCAGTTTCTTTAGAGAGCTGTGATACCTTGGGACAGCCAAGCGACAAGTTTGATTTCCTAGTAAAGTATACTTCCCCTGAAAGTTCTCACATCTTGTATGAAGACATCCAACTAACTAGATGGAGAGATTCTATTGAACATGAAAATACGTACAGAAAAACAACAGAAGACCTCTCTTCTAATAAATCTGCATGGGAAGAAGACTTTACTGACCCGACTCTGCCAGAAGTTAGCACCATTATTGAAGACAATCCCTAGAGGGATGTACCAGACTTTGTGAGACATAGAGGAGTTCGCCACAATTGGATAGTTGTTGATGTCCTGACTATTATTCACATCTCTAAGTAAATACCTCATCTTTATTTTGACCTCTCACCTTGCCCAGGTGAAGATATGTTTTATAGGGCCTCCATTGTCTCTAAATTTCCCCTCTCCGCTTTGCCCAAAGAGAAAGAGTTTTGTTTTATTTGGCATGTGTTTCAAGAATCGACAAATCATAAATAAAGATGTCATTCTGAATTCCTGCATTTATTGCTATTTTTACTTTTTGCTTTTTCGGAAAATAGTAATCCTAAAACAAACACAAATGAATAACAAACGCTTTCAAGAAAAAAAAACCTGCACACAATCTTGCATTTTAATATGTTTTCTAAAAAAATCACATTATGCAGATTAATCATAAAAAAACCCATTGAAAGATATGACCCAATGCCTTTTCCCAACTTTGAGTTCCTGGTATTCAAAGTTGAATAAGAAGAAGACGAAGAAATTCTAGATGAGATCTCCCGACTACTCAGACATGAGGAAGAGTCCATTCAAACCCACAAAGAGTCGTTGGAAACGGTCAATTTGGATTCAGAAGAAGAAAGGAAAGAAGTTAAGATTGGAGCACTGCTTAGTACAACTGTTACAGAAAGTATGATAAAGCTTCTCAAAGAATTTTGAGATGTGTTTGCTTGGTCCTACCAAGATATGCCAGGGTTGGATACTTACATTGTGGAACATCATTTTCCATTAAAGCCAGAGTGTCCGCCAGTTAAACAAAAGTTGAGAAGAACTCACCCAGATATGGCCATCAAAATTAAGGAAGAAGTTCAAAAGCAGATTGATGCAGGCTTCCTTGCCTCGTCAGAATACCCTCAATGGCTAGCCAATATAATACCTGTTCCCAAGAAGGATGGAAAAGTCAGGATGTGTGTAGACTACAGGGATCTAAACAAAGCCAGTTCGAAGGATGACTTTCCATTACCACACATTGATATGTTGATTGATGGCACTGCAAAGTTCAGAGTCTTTTCCTTCATGGATGGATTCTCAGGCTATAATCAAATAAAAATGGCACCAGAAGATATGGAGAAAATTTCATTTATTACAACCTGGGGAACCTTTTGCTAGAAAGTAATGGCTTTTGGTTTAAGGAATGCGGGTGCAACTTACCAAAGAGCCATGACAACTCTGTTTCATGACATGATACACAAAGAAATTGAAGTATATGTCGGTGACATGATTGCTAAATCCATAACTTAAGAAGAATAAGTGGAACACTTATCAAAGTTATTCCAGCGTTTGAGGAAATACAAAACTCCGTTTGAATCCCAACAAATGCACATTTGGTGTTCATTCAGGAAAACTCCTGGGTTTCATCGTTAGCCAGAAAGGAATAGAAGTTGATCCCGACAAAGTCAAGGCCATTCAAGAAATGCCTTTGCCCATAACTGAGAAACAAGTAAGAGGATTCTTGGGACGTTTGAATTACATTTCAAGGTTCAGATTCCTCATGACTGCAACGTGCACAATAATTTTCAACCTCCTCCGAAAGGATCAAGGTTGTGTATGGACAGAAGTTTTCCAAAAAGCTTTTGAAAGTATCAACGAATATCTGCTTAAGCCGCCTATTTTGTCCCCTCCTGTGGAAGGAAGACCCCTGATTATATACTTAACGATCTTAGAAGATTCCATGGGTTGTGTACTTGGCCAACAAGACGAAACAGGAAGAAAAGAGTATGCCATTTATTACTTGAGTAAGAAATTCAAGGACTTTGAGACTCAATACTCTATGCTCGAGAAAACGTGTTGCGCTCTAGCTTAGGCTGCTAAACGTCTTCGCCAATATATGATTTGTCATACCAGTTGGTTAATCTCCGAAATGGATCCGATCAAGTATGTCTTTGAGAAACCTGCTTTAACCGAAAGAATTTCCCGTTGGAAGATGTTACTATCAGAATACGACATCGAGTACCACACTCAGAAAGCGGTCAAAGGAAGTATTCTGGCTGAATATTTGGCCCACCAACCAATTGATGATCATGAATCTCTCAAATTTGACTTCCCCGACCGTTACCAAAAGAAGGACCAGAGCCAGGATCCTGTTGGGGTCTAATATTCGACGGAGCTATTAACACTTATGGAAATGGAATTGGGGCGATCATTGTTACGCCTCATGGTACCCACATTCCTTTCACAGCCATATTGACATTCAAATGTACAAAAAATGAGGCCGAGTATGTAGCTTGCATCATGGGTCTCGAAGAAGCCATTGACTTAAGGATAAAGAATCTAGATATGTATGGAGACTCTGCTTTGGTTATAAATCAAATCAAAGGAGAATGGGACACACGTCAACCCAGTTTAATTCCTTACAAAGACTACGCAAGAAGGTTGTAACCTTTCTTCCATAGAGTTGAATTTCATCACATTCACCGTGAAGAGAACAACATGGCTGTTGCGCTTGCTACCTTATCCTCCATGATTAATGTGAGTCAATGGAATGACGTAACCAACATTAATGTGACGCGCCTTGATAGGCCCGCTTACATATTCACAATGGAGGAAGTCATCGATGACAAACCACAGTACCATGATATCAAGTGCTTCCTTCAAAGACAAGAATACCCTTTTGGGGAATCAAGGAAAGATAGGAAAACTCTCAGAAGACTGGCTGGCAACTTCTTCCTAAACAATGATGTGTTATACAAAGGAAACTTTGACATGGTTTTACTCAGATGCATGGATAAACGTGAAGCAGACGTGTTAATGATGGAAATCCATGAAGGCTCCTTTTGCACCCATGCCAATGGACGTGCAATGTCAAGAAAGATGTTAAGAGCAGGATATTATTGGTTGACAACTGGAATCGGATTGTTACAAATACATGAGGAAATGTCACAAATGTCAGATTTATCCCAACAAGATTCATGTGCCTCTGACTCTTCTCAAATTCTATTCTCCCTATGGCCCTTTTCTATATGGAGAATTGATATGATCGGAATGATCGAACCTAAGGCTTCAAATGGACATCGCTTCATCCTGGTGGCTATTGATTATTTCACCAAGTGGGTCGAAGCAACATCATACGCCAATGTAACCAGACAAGTGGTGGTCCGGTTTATAAAAAACAATCTCATCTGTCGTTACGGTGTCCCAAGCCAAATCATTACTGATAATGGATCGAACTTGAACAACAAAATGATGAAGGAATTATGTGTTGAATTCAAAATTGAACACCATAACTCATCTTCTTACCGACCTAAGATGAATGGAGTGGCTGAAGCGGGTAACAATAATATCAAGAAGATCATTGAAAAGATGGTCGTGACTTACAAGGATTCGCACGAGATGCTCTCGTTTTCCCTTCATGGATATCGCACATCCATCCGCACTTCAACAGGGGCAACCCCTTTCTCTTTGGTATATGGCATGGAGGTTGTGCTCCCCGTAGAAGTTGAAATCCTATCAATAAGAGGCTTGATGGAAGCCAATCTAACAGAAGCTGAATTGTGTCAAAGCATATACAATGAACTGAATCTAATCGAAGAAAAGAGGATGACGACTTTATGCCATGGTCAGTTATATCAACAAAGGATGAAGAAAGCTTTTGACAAAAATGTTCGGCCTCGGGTATCCAGAGAATGCGACCTCGTGCTAAAAAAGATCCAATCTTTCCTCACCGACTCTAGGGGAAAATTGACTCCAAATTATGATGGCCCATATGTTGTTAAGAAAGCCTTCTCAGGTGGCGCCTTAATGCTTACAACTATGGATGGTGAAGAGTTCACTCGTCCTACAAATTTTGATGCAGTCAAGAAATACTTCGCTTAAAAAGAAACAAAAGAACAACTCGCTAAGTTGAAAACCTAAAAGGGAAGCATAGGCAAAAAGGAGCGTCTTGGTGGACTGAAAATCCGAAAGGGTGGTCCAGGAAAAAATTAGAGACATAAACAGAAAATAACTACCCTAGTAGATTGAAAACCTGAAAAGGGAATCTAGGAAAAAGTTAGGGATTTATGGAAACTAATTGTATCCAACAAGATTGGATCATCTAAAGCAACGTCATCTGTCAAAGAATCCTCAATCAAGTCACCTTCAGCAAAAGCTCAAGAATACTCCAAATTCAAAGATTTTAAAAGAATTGTGGTCATTACATTTCAATGTATCCCTTTCCCTTTAAATTACCATCTCCTAACTTTGTAATGCTCCACGGAATCACGCTTTTGGCTGATTACCATTCAATAATTGAAAATTTGAGCCTTTTTCCCATTTGATTACAATTCTTATTTTATTCTGCCTTGCAAAATAACTTTTTTATTTATTGATATTCATTCTTGCAACAAAAACGTATTTACTTTTGCTTTCAAAATAAAGACGACAACTTCCTTTGGTTTATGAACATAAGAAGGAATATCAGCAACTACTCTAAGAACGATCAAACCTCGAAATACATAATCAAGTGTGTTTGTGACCAATCTCACAAACATCTCCAAGTGGCGGATCATTACTTCAAATTAAGGTGCTCGACCCATCGTCCCAGTATGGAGTGAACTTCCTTTTTCCTCTGATGAATGTTGGAAACAAGATAATATTTGGTCCATTTACCCAGTAGAGTGTTGCCTACAAAAGCATTGCTTCCATCTATGCAAGATTTGTCGAGTACCCGGTTTTGTTTATTTTCATCACTAGTTCTTGTTTCGTGTTTGTTTTTTCAGCATAAACATAACATTCATTCACACATCATGCATAGTTGAATTCATGATTCATATTCATGTGCATTTCTTAACATGGTTCACTCACTTCGGTCATGTTTTTCCCCAAGTGACAAGTTCCCTCTCTCCAATAGAGTTGTCACCTTTAAGCAGAAAGTGTATATCCTTTTTAACTCCCCACTGAGTTAGATCCTTGTGGAAGTTTTTGCTTCAGTCCTCCTCTCCACACTTGGATGGGATAAATTCCCAGTTTGAGTTTATTCCTCATTGAGAAGTGTCTTGTTTAAAAAGTCTCTCTCCAGTTTATTCCTAGATCGAATTCGGTCCTTGACCAGTTTGATAACTTGAACCTCTAAAAGATAAGAAGGAATTTATTTTTTGCACCTATTAAACCCCACTCTTCCCAGCAGGGGTACACTTTGCTTTCCAAGATAAAAGTAAATCCCCTAGTGGAAGCCTCTCAGCAAAACCTCTTGAGAAAAAAAGGGATATCACATCCTTAGGAAGTCTCTACTAATAAATAAACGGCAGTCTCCTTCCAAGCAGTTTGTTTATCCTCGTTAAAGATAAGTTTATCCCTCTTTGGAATCTACACCTGAAAAACAAGTGACTGTCTCTTAAGAAGCTTGTTTTTTTCAGAGAAATTCTCGGTGGATTGATAAATGGAAATCTCTTCCCAAGAAGTTTATCCCTCTTTCAATAATGTCATCAACACCTCAAAATTGTCCTACATCACATGGCATCTCTCCGAAGAAGTCTCAAAGGGAAGTATGATAAATTTTTTCCAGCAAATGGCATCTCAACAGAGAAGTTTGCAAAACTCCTCATTTCAGACAATGGCATTCACCAGCAAGTATAACATCAGATTGTCACTCATCCTATGGCGTCTCTCCAAAGAAGTCTCGAAGAGAAGTATGATGAAGTTTATTTTCATCAAATGGCTATTTCCCCAGTAAATCTCGGCGAGAAGTTTGGTGAGGACCATCATAGATTGTGTCTCTTTATCTAAGAAATTTGTCCCGCAAGATAACTAGCCTGCATCTCCTCGAAGATTCCCGGTGAAGTTATTGATCCAGCAAGTGATAACCTTTTCCAGAGCTTGTTATCTTAACCTTTTCAAGATAAAGACTTGAAAAGAAGAAACGAAGACCAGTTCCATGGCTAAAAACCAGGATCGAGGGGAAGTTTATTTCAGAAACGAAGACCAGTTTCATGGCTCTTGACCAGAAACGCGGGGAAGGTTTACCCTTTCTAAGTAGGATTATTTAGTTAAAGAAGATGAGTAAGCATGTTCCAACGGTAGGAGCATGTTACCATTCAAATTATCAGAATCATAGTCGTGTCCCTCCGGCAGAGTTTTTATCTCCCTAATCAGTGAAGATACTTCTTTGTTTCCCAGCAGACTACATCCTCAGTCTTAATTTCTTTCCTTAGTGAATAATTCTTTAATCCCCATCGATTGGAATTATTATTAGTCTTATATGGTGTCATCCTCACAAGTCTCATGTCTTTCATTCATGAGCATCACATCATTTATGGCATCTTAGGATCCACAATTTGTGCATTTTTAGTTGTATTTAAGTCTCTCCTATCTGGTCGAAACTAAGATATCAATCTTCACCTCACAAGATAGGAGAACCTTAAATAGGGGCATATGTCATACCATAATTTTTGACCCTAAGATCCCACATCATTTGCATTTAATTAGCATCATATGTATGTCTATTTTTATGCATCACTAACCCATTTGGAGATACAAAGATTTTTGTTTGTTTCATTTGATTACAAATTAGGGTTTTGAGCCTCAAAAGAGACTCAAGCAAAGGATAAATCAAGAATGGGCATGATTTTCAACTTACCCTGTCTCTCATTCATCAATGAAGATCAAGAACTCCCATTCATCAATAGTAAAGTAAAGGTCGCCTCATTTCAAAATCAACAAGCCTCAAGATCCTCAGTGCACCAAAATTAGGGTTTTGACCTAATTCAGTCCCTAGGTTGAATTTTTGAGCAAGGCATGATCCAAGACTTCAAGATATGTTTCAAGGACATCAAATGCCTCATATTAGTCCATTCATATGATTGTATTGATCCAAAGAACTTGATTCATAAGCAGTGCAAGAATTCAAATTCATCTGGACCACAAACTAGGGTTTGGATGAAAAGTCAATTATACCATTGACTTTTAAGCAAGGCATGATCTCAAACCTTGGGATATGATTCAATACACTCAAAAACACCTTTGGAGTCCATCCATGATATTTATTTTAGCCCAAGGATTTTATTTCATAAAGGATCACAAAGTTCAAAATACATCTGATACAAAAAGTCAACTGTGGTAAAAAATCAAGTTTCTTTTTTGGAGTTTTTAGTCAAACATGGTCTCTTCGAGCCAAGAACAATGTTAATATGTGATTTAGATCATGATTGATCAAGAAAAATTAAGAAAAGTGAGGTTATTTGTAAAAAGGGAAACCATGGAGAACTTAAAATTTTTCTAAGTCATGAAAAACAATGATTTTTGCCCTACTTTCCAAGGTCATAACTTCCAAACCAAGTAACTATTTTCTTTTATCCAAAGATCAAATTGAAGAGCTTGTTACATACTACAACTTTTTCAATTAGGGTGGAATCCCAAAAAGTGCATAGATTTAAAGATATGAGGTCATGAAGTTATGGTTTCAACACTTTTTGAACTTTGACACATAGAAATTTTTTAGACAGAATCTGTCTTGTGTTGGAGCCAACTTTGAGGCTATTTTTTACCATGATCCAATATGAACCAAGGCCAAATTAAAACACCAAAGTTGAAGTATGACATCTCAGCTTTCCAAAATGTCCTAGAACACAATCTAACTCCATTTGAGCAAGGAGATATGGAGTGCACAATATGCCTTGACGTAACTATTTTGGCAAGACAAATTTTGCATTACTTGTGATGCACGATTTTTTAGGCCAAATGTGATGATCATACAATGCTAATTCAACAAGAATCTGAATGAATCATACAAAACCTGCAAGATAGAGCCACTAAGTCAAGAGGGATCCCTTTGAAATGATGAAACATTATCACTTAAGCCTTGAATTCAAGAGGCATTTATGTGAAATAGTGCATTTTCAAAGAGACCATTTCCACCAGTAAAGATGCACTCTTAAACAACAATTGAAACATTAGCAGAATGTGGAATTGGTCAAAAGGAGAGCTGGGCTAGTGGAAAAGATAATGTACCTTGAGATAGAAGTAATGATGCAATGCCAAAACCATTGGACATTGAGCTCATCTTTCAACCATCACTATTCATCCAAAATAAATTTGTTCCCCTATAAATAGAGGCCACATTTGATCATTCAGAACACACCAAAATAATCACAACACTTTTTTTCTCATTCTTCTACTTTCACTTCAAGAATGCAAAATTTTAAAGAGTGATGATGAGTTCAAGCCTTTGAGGTTGGCATCAAGTTTGGTAAAACTAACTTAACAACAAGATGTTGGATAATATGTCCTAACATGAAGAACTAACTGAAGATCAATATGTTGGGCAAGATATCCTATCATCATGATTCGACATCTTTGTCTGTTACTTTTTAGTTTTTAATTATGTTATTCTAGATTTCATATTATTATGAGATTATTTGTTTTTCCTATGTGGTGTCCAAGATTGAGGAATCAGAGATTCTGATTATAATTTGAAGATATTGTTTCTAAGTGTGGAGACACTTTAGGAAACTTAGGATTGAAGAAACTATTCTAGAGGAGAATTAGTTGCAGATTTTGTGGAGCAGAATTGCTGTGTTTCTGAAGCCCAAATCTAGTCATGTTTATGGTTTAAATATGATGGATTTAACCTAGGAAAAGTGTGGAAAAATAAATGGTTGCGTAGTGAGTTTAGGGTTTGTATTTTTGTGAGCCTCTCTTGTGTCGTGTTGATACTAGAGCTATACAGTTTACATTGAGTTGTAATTTCTATCACTGTGGTGATTGAAAGGGAATTGAGAAGGATCTCATACCTAGGAAGTGTCTTAGGTAGAAATTAAGCACGGGTAGTGATTAAGTGATAAGTTGTAAACAGAAGGTGTTTAGCTTTGAATTAATACTATCTAGTGGATTTCATTCCTGGCTTGGTAGCCCCCAGACGTAGGTGTTGTTGTTCACCGAACTGTGTTAACAATCCTTGTATGTTACTTTATTTTCTGCAATTTGTATTATGTTCCTTATTATCCTTGTCTGTGAAGCAAAGATCAAGTGTCTCGACATATCTCAGGACATCTGAGATCTGCTACCAGTATTTCAATTTGTATCAGAGAAGGCATCCTGCTCTACATCTCGGTGAGATTTCGGGATGATACTTTCTGGTTCAATGGATAAAGAAGGAGGACTATTAAATAGACCAGCCATTCTTGATGGTTCCAATTATGAATATTGGAAAGTGTGCGTGGTGGCATTCATCAAGTCTATGGATGGTAAAGCTTGGAAGTGTGTGGTGAGAGGGTGGGACCCACCAAAGGGAAAAGATAAGGACGGGAAGATCATTGATGAGTTGAAACCTGAGGAAGACTGGGATGATGAAGATGACAAGCTTGCTCAAGGAAACTCCAAAGCTTTGAATGCCTTGTTCAATGGTGTTGACAAGAACGTCTTCAGGTTGATCAAAAACTATATTGTTGCCAAGGATGCTTGGGAGATTTTGAAGACTGCGCATGAAGGAACTTCTAGGGTAAAATATTTAAGACTTCAACTTCTCACCACCAAGTTTGAGAACTTGAGGATGAAGGAGGACGAAAGTATTCACGACTTTCATATGAACATTGTTGATATTGCCAACATTTCAAGCGATCTTGGAGAGAAAATTCCATAAGCCAAGTTAGTTCAAAAGATCCTAAGGTCACTTCCAATGAAATTTGATATGAAGGTGACTGCTATTGAAGAAGCCAGGATATAAACATTATGAAGGTGGATGAGCTTATGGGATCTCTTCAGACTTTTGAGATGGCAATCAGTGAGAAATCTGAGAAGAAAAAAAGTATAGCTTTGGTGTCTAATCAAGAAAAAGGTGATCCTAATTCCAATGAGGAATTGTTTAAGGCTATGGGATTTCTTGAAAAATAGTATAACCAACTACTGAAGAAACTGGACGAGAAATCAAGATCTAATGTCAAGGCTCAGTCTTCCGACATCAGTAGAAGAAAAGATTTTGGAAGAAGAACTAATAATGATAACAAATCCAACAAGGGAAAGGGAATCTAATGTTATGAGTGCAAGGGGTTTGGACACACAAGAGCAGAGTGTCCTACCTTTCTCAAGAAGGAGAAGAAAGGGTTATCTACTTCTTAGTATGAAGAATACTCCTCAAGCGACGGAGAAACTGCTAAACATGTTTCTGCACTTACTGGAGTATATGATTCGGACAAGGAATCAAATCTCATTGCTGATGAACTGGCTGCCTCTTATAAGGAGATGTGCATCAGAAGTGCTGAAGTCTGTCAATTAGGGCAGGATCAATAGAATTTTATTGCTCAACTTTGTGATGAAAGACTAAAGCACTTGGCCACCATTTCTGATTTGGAGGATGAAGTTGTCTTACTCAATTAAAAACTTGACAATATAACTAAGTACATAAGAATGCTCAATAGCAGTTCAGATTTGCTGGATGAAATTCTTAAATCAGGAAGAAATGCTGGAAATGGAAAAGGACAAAGGCCTGGTGTGAACTCTGTACAACAGAAAAGAAAGCAGGATCAAACACTGTCAAGTAGGATGTCCCAACATCGTCAAAGACCTCAAAAGAACTCCTTAGGAAGAAAGAATCAAGACAAGAAATGTCATCACTGGGGTAAGTATGGTCACATGAAGTCTTACTGCTACAAGTTGCATGGTTATCTCAAATTAGCAACTCGACCCAGAAGAAGAATGGAGGGTGCTAAAGCAAAGAAGAAGTGGATTCCTAAGAATGAAACTGTCTCTCTCATAGCCCATACCTCTCTGAGAGCCTCTGCCTAAGAAGACTGGTACTTTGATAGTGGTTGTTCTAGACACATGACTGGTGTCAAGAAGTTCTTAGTTGATATTAAACCACATTCCACTAGCTATGCCACCTTTGGGGATGGGTCAAAAGGTGAGATAAAAGGTGTTGGGAAGCTGAATTATGCTGGGCATCCTAGCCTGGATAAAGTTATATATGTTAAAGGATTGACTGCTAATCTGATAAGTATTAGCCAATTGTATGACTAGGGTCTCAAGGTTAACTTCTCTAAATCTGAGTGTTTGGTAACAAATGATAAAGAGGAAGTTATCATGAAGGGTGCCAGATCCAAGGATAATTGTTACTTGTGGACTCCCCTTGAAACAAAGTGTCCCTCCACCTGCTTGATGTCAAAAGAAGATGAGGTGAAGATGTGGCATCAGAAACTTGGCCACTTGCACTTGAAGGGAATGAAAGAAGTCTTGTATAAGTTGGTTGTCAGAGTTATCCCTAATCTAAAAATAGATGAAGGAAGAGTATGTGGCGAATGTCAAATTGGAAAACAGACAAGGATGTCACATAAAAAGCTTCAACATCTGACCACTTCAAAAATCTTGGAGCTACTTCATATGGACTTGATGGGACCTATGCAGGTTGAAAGTCTTGGAGGAAAGAGGTATGCTTATGTTGTGGTGGGTGACTTCTCTAGATACACTTGGGTGCATTTCATCAAGGAGAAGTCAGAAGTATTTGAAGTGTTTAAAGGATTGTGTCAAAAACTTCAAAGGGAGAAGGATTGTGGCATAGTTAGAAACAGAAGTGACCATGGGAAGGAATTTGAAAACAACAAGTTTAATGATTTTTGTTCCTCTAAAGGAATCAGTCACAAGTTTTCTTCACCCATCACTCCTCAACAGAATGGTGTGGTTGAGAAAAAGAATAGGACAATTCAAGAATGTGCAAGGGTCATGCTTCATGCCAAGAAACTTCCATATCATTTTTGTGCTGAAGCCATGAATACAGCTTATTATATTCTAAACAGTGTAACCATCAGATCTGGCACTTTTGCCACATTATATGAGCTATGGAAAGGAAGGAAGCCAACTGTGAAATACTTCATGTTTTAGGAAGCAAATGTTACATCTTGGCTGACCATAAGCAAAGGAGGAAGATGGATCCCAAAAGTGATGAAGGAATATTTCTAGGATACTCTACAAATAGTAGAGCCTATAGTGTTTTTAACTCAAGAACTAAGGTTATGCTGGAATTCATAAATGTTGTGGTTGATGAATCAACTATAGAAGCTGGTGTCACTAATGATATTGAAGCATTCTTTCCCATGGGTGATGAAGATGTCACAGAGGATGTTGGAACATCACATGATACTCCTGAAGGTGTTGCAGACTCAAATGATGTTAATCCTAAATCTGCAGAGATTGAAAAGGTTGACAAGGGACCCTCCACCAGAGTTTAGAAAGATCATCCTAAGGAGGTTATAATATGAGATCCAAATGGTGGAAGAATGACCAGGTCACGAGATATTTTTGTTGGCGCTTGTTTTGTCTCAAAGTTGGAACCCAAGAATGTTAAGGAGGCCTTGACTAATGAATTATGGATCAATGCTATGCAAGAGGAACTGTGGCAGTTCAAAAGGTATGAAGTCTGGGATCTTGTGCCAAGACCTGAAGGGTCAAATGTGATTGGTACAAGATGGGTGATTAAAAATAAGTCTGATGAGCAAGGGGTGGTCACGAGAAACAAGGCTAGACTTGTTGCTCAATGGTACACTCAGATTGAAGGAGTAAACTTTGATGAAACTTTTGCTCCTATTGCTAGATTGGAATCTGTTACACTGTTACTTGGAGTAGCTTGCCTATTGAAATTCAAACTATTTCAAATGGATGTTAAGAGTGCCTTTCTGAATAGACACTTGAATGAAGAAGTAAATGTGGAACAACCTAAAGGATTTGTTGATCCTACATTTCCAGATCATGTGTTCAAATTGAAGAAGGCTTTGTATGGGTTGAAACAAGCTCCAAGGGCTTGGTATGAGAGGCTAATTGAATTCCTCATCAATCATGGTTACAGAAAAGGTGGAATTGACAAAACCCTCTTTGTTAAAGAGAGGGATGGAAAACTCATGATAGCTCAAATATATGTTAATGATATTGTGTTTGGAGGGATGTCGGATGAGATGGTTCAACACTTTATTAAGCAAATGCAATTTGAGTTTAAGATGAGTTTAGTGGATGAATTAACATACGTTCTTGGTCTCCAAGTCAAACATGTGGAAGACTCCATATTCCTTTGTCAAGGGAAATATGATAAGAGTATTGTGAAGAAGTTTGGCTTGGAGAATGCTAACCACAAAAGAAATCCCGCTCCTACACACTTGAAGTTGTCTAAGGATGAAAATGGTGTTAGTGTTGATCAGAGTTTGTATAGAAGCATGATTGGTAGTTTTTTATACCTTACTGCAATCAGACCTAACATAACTTTTGCGGTAGGAGTTTGTGCTAGATATCAGGATGAACCTAAAGTTAGTCATATTAATCAAGTCAAAAGAATTCTGAAGTATGTGAATGGTACATGCGACTATGGTCTGTTGTATTCTCATAGTTCTAATTCCATGTTAATAGGATATTCTGATGCTGATTGGTCCGGGAGCGTAGATGATAGGAAGAGCACCTCTGGTGGATGTTTCTTTCTGTGAAACAATTTGATTTCATGGTTTAGTAAGAAACAACATTGTGTTTCTTTGTCTACTGCTGAGGATAAATACATAGCTGTAGGTAGCAGTTGTTCTCAAATGATGTGGATGAAGCAGATGCTGACTGAGTACAATGTCAACCAAGATGTCATGACACTTTTCTATGACAACTTAAGTGCCATTAATATTTCAAAGAATCCTATTCAGCACAGAAGAACCAAACATATTTACATTAGGCATCACTTTATAAGAAATCTTGTGGAAGAAAAAGTTATAACCTTGGAGCATGTTGCCACAGAGAATCAGTTAGCTGACATCTTCATTAAAGCCTTGGATGCTTATCAATTTGAAGTATTGAGAGGCAATCTTGGAGTTTTCCTGTCTGAAGATTTGTAGCAGTCGACTTGGTGTGGGAATGCTATTCAAGTAAGTGCATTAGTGTTCCCACCAAATAGATGGAGGTCTTCAAAACAAATCTCAGGTTGAGCATTACTCGTCAACTGTTTCCTGGTATGAAGAAGAGGAAGAGGAAATTGAAGATGACATTTGAATGTTGTCTTGTTTTTTTTTTTGTGGTTATGTAAGGGCTTAATGCCCAGGATTTCTTTTTGCACTTTATGTGCTTGTTTTGTACTCTAATACTTTATGTTATTGCTTGGTTATTTAGTTAGTTTAACTGACTTTGTCATATTATGGCTAAAAAGGGGGAGTAATACTAACTTTACTAACCACTAACTACTTCTGCTGTTAACCATTGAGGGGGAGTATGCTAATCTATTGCTTGTAGAAGAAGGAACTGATTGAGGGGGAGGCAAGATGTTTTTTCGCTGCTGATGTTTGTTGTTATGATTTTCTGTTTCTTGGCCTCAGACTGTGATTTTTCTGTTTGCAAGTTTCATTTAGTTAGTTTTAGCCAAAATCTGCCAAAGGGGGAGATTGATGAGTTCAAGCCTTTGAGATTGGCATCAATTTTGGTAAAACTAACATAACAACAAGATGTTGGACAAGATGTCCTAACATGAAGAACTAACTGAAGACCAAGATGTTTGACAAGATGTTCTATCATGATGATTCGACATCTTTGTTTTATTACTTTTCAGTTTATAATTATGTTATTCCAGATTTCATATTATTATGGGATTATTTGTTTTTCCTAGGTGGCGTCCAAGTTTGAGGAATCAGAGATTTTGATTATAATTTGAAGATGTTGTTTCTAAGTGTGGAGACACTTTAGGAAACTTAGGATTGAAGAAACTATTCTAGAGGTGAATTAGTTGCAGATAATGTGGCGTAGAATTGCTGCGTTTTTGAAGCCCAAATCCAGTCATGTTTATGGTTATAAATAGGATGAATTTAACCTAGGAAAAGTGTGGAAAGATACATTGCTGCCTAGTGAGTTGTAATTTCTGTCACTGCAGTGATTGAAAGGGAATTGAGGAAGGTCTCATACCTGGGAAATGTCTTAGGTAGAAATTAAGCACGAGTAGTGATTAAGTAATAAGTTGTAAACAGGAGATGTTTAGCTTTGAATTAATACTATCTAATGGATTTCATTCCTGGCTTGGTAGCCCCCAGACGTAGGTGTTGTTGTTCACCGAACTGGGTTAACAATCCTTGTGTGTTACTTTATTTTCTGTAATTTGTATTCTGTTCCTTATTATCCTTGTGTGTGAAGCAGAGATCAAGTGTCTCGACATATCTCAGGACATCTGAGATCTGCTACCAGAATTTCAAGTGAGAATCGAGTTTTCAAACTAGAGCTTCTCCACTCAAACTTTTGATTCAAACACTTCATATGCATCATGTATAAGTGATCCAAACACTTAAACACTTTCTGTAACATCAAATTCATCAAGATCACATCTCACCTTGATCAAGTTGCAGTTGGATTCGAGCCAAGCAATCCAGGAGGATTCACCTTGTTCTAAGCATTTCAACATAATCCTTGAGGTCTAAGGAAGCTATTAAGATCATCATTCCACATCTGTAACACCTCCAACTGAGGATTCAATTTCTTCTTGCAAGGTAACCTTGAACTTTTCAAACTTTATGATTCATGCATCATAAATGTTATTTCAAGTTACCAATGTGTTTCTGGTAGTTCATAGATCATTTACCATCAATCAATTGTCATTTATATTACGTGTATAGGATTTCATTATAGTTTTTGCAAAACTAGGGTTCATCTGGTTCATGCTTAATAATTCACTCCACACTAAAAATAAATAAAATTAAAAACCACCATTCGATTCCTTGTTTAAAAACGAACAATTTTCATGTTTACATCTTTCTAAACCATTGCGTATTGAATGAGATAGAGCCCATTCTGCAAAAATGGAGCTTGAGGAAGAAGATGAAGTCCATGGCGCACATTTTTTGAATTTGGCACGCAATTTTAATATTTATTCAAATGGTTGTGTTTTGTTATCACCAACGCACGTTGGCTCAGTTGGCAAGGGCGTGTTTTGTTGGTTTGACCCTTGGTGGCGTGGGTTTAAATCCCATCCACAACATTTTTTTTACCACATTTTCCTATTTTTCATATTTTTATCCCAAAGTTAAAACATTTATTTCTCCTATCAAATTAGTTCTTTTTGACCCATTTTTTTCTCACATATCAATCATACACTCTATTATTTTAATCCATCAAAAAATTCCAAAAAAAGAATTTATTTAATCACTTTTTATTAAGTTGAAAAGAAGTTCCTTTTTAGGTTTAAAACCTTGAAAATTGATTTTTCTTTCTAATTGTTTCAAACCTAATTCATTTTTTATTCTCATATGGATAAATACACTTTACTTAAAACATTGTTACATGATCACAACATGCTTATTTTGACTTGCACATCATTTATACCATGTTTAAATCATTTTTGAAAGTATCTCTGATTAATTCTTTCATTAGGGTTTCATCTTGATTTAAAAACTTTTTCAAAACTTCCTAAACAACTCCATGGGCCTCTATTAGAGTGTAAGTCCCTCCCCTCATCTCAAAACTTTCTTTAATTTCCCAAAGCTTTCAATCTTTCAAAAGTCAATCTTCAACTCTCAACAAACACAACCCTAGTGGCATTCAAATTTCTAGACATGGGCCTCTAAAGAGTGTAAGACCCACCACTTTTCAATTCAATCATGCTTAGACATGGGCCTCTATAAGAGTGTAAGACCCATTACTTTTCAATTCAACCATGCTTAGACATGGGCCTCTATAAGAGTGTAAGGCCCATCACTTTTCAATTCAACCATGCTTAGACATGGGCCTCTATGAGAGTGTAAGACCTATCACTTTTCAATTCAACCACTACTACGGAAGACCCATTTAACAACGGTTGGGAAAGATATATAATGCGCAGACATATGCGTTGTTATATAGAGTGTTGTTGTATATATGATACTTACAATCACGGTCCTGTGACCATCATAATAAATTGGAAAGCGCACACCCTATAACAACGGTTAAGAGTAATAACCGTTGTGATATTGTTTGTGAATAAAAAACAAACGTTTCATACCAGAATCAACAATACACCATTTGTGAACAAATATCAAAACCATTAATTATGAAGGAATATCAAAGGATGAAAAATGAAATTTCAAAAGACAAAGAGATATAATCATTAATTCAACAGCTTGAGGTTGGCAGAAACTTATCCAACTTCCAAGAGAAGATGAAGAATCAGAAGAAACAATATAAAAGCGTAAGAGCCAAAACATAAAAACAACTTAATCCAAAAGAATCAAAATGAGTTATACTGCTCAAGCTATTAAAAATGTTGAGAATGAAGTTGTTGTTGTAGAGGGGGATGTAGTTCAAAACCTTCCTCAAAATCAACATGTTGCTGTAGACGGGGTTGTTGTTCAAAACCTTCCTCAAAATCAACAAGTTGTTGCTGTAGAGGGGGCTGTTGCGGAAAGAAGGAGAGCTCTGAGGGTGAGGAGAAAAAGGAGAAGAATGTTGAGAAGGCAGATGGTTGTTTTCAATTCTAATGATGATGATGATGAGGTTGACTATGGTTGGTCAATCTTCCTCTCATCCAGAGCATTTAGATTTGATGATTAAGTTTATGTAATGAAACTTAATTTATCTAATGAAATTTTAATCTTTTTGCTTAACAGCTTAAACTATCAGCTACAATATCTATCAACTAATATACTAACAAACAGATACCTAATTGAAAATTCAAAAGTTTGCGTTGAACTTACTCGTAAGAAACTGTCTTTTATTAGTTGCATTCCTATCTTCATAATGTAATTCAAACATCAACAATGCATCTGCAGTTTAAACATCAACATTGTAATTCAAACTCTAATTCAATTGTTACATTTCATAACAAAGTAAACATTAAACACAAAGGAGACAAGAAAACATAACATCTTGAGATTTCCAGAAAATCTCTCTGATTTCAGTTTGTTCTTCAAATTCTTGTTCTTTTTCTTTAAATCCTCATACATAACCTTCAAATAGCCCACAACTTCCAACACTGACTTCATAATGCTCTCATCTTCATTTCCACCTATTTCTCCCATGTTTTCATCCCATATGAACAAATTACATGTTTCATCGCTCCTCCAAAATGGACATCTCCAAAAAAGCCTTCCTTTATTTTGTCCCTTCTTGCATTGGTACGAAACCATACGACCATCACAACCACAAAAATTTTCAGATCGAGATTTTACAGCGGAAGAAGACATAGAAACACCTTTGGATGAGTTTGTCTTCAAATGCGACATTGAAACACCTTAAAGTAGAACACTTTCTTGTTGTTGTTGTCTTCTTCCTGACGATGGTGACGGCATTGGTGTTAGGGTTGTTTCATCTTCTTTCTTTTTTCAGTGGATAAATGGATATATACTTGGTGTTTAAAATACATAAAGAAGCTTCAGTTTGTAACAACGGTTTTAAGAAATAACCGTAGTGATAACCTTATTATTTTTTAGTTAAATATAAATAAAACTAAAAAGGGGTGCATTTAGGTCAAAGGAATAAACTATTTGAGGGTGGTGAGGTTTGAACCCATGGAAGCTTGATTGTATCACCACGGTGTTCACAACAACTGTTATTATACCCTTGAAATTTCTAATTAAAATAATATTAAAAAAAATGTTAGCGCATGAGTTTCAAATTATCACCACGGTGTTTGAAAATAATATGTAAAAACCCAAAAAATGCTGGTGCTGGGGCTTGAATCCATGACGAGACGCTACCTATAATGACGGTTTTGTAGATAACCGTGGTGAAAGGCCTCACAGTTCCCCAAGGTTGAAATTTTAACCGTCATTAAAATAATTTTAATGAGACTTAAAACAATACATGCATTCAGTACGCACTATTACAACGGTGTATAGGATGTCGTTAGTAGTGAACCATGCTTAGACATGAGCCTCTATAAGAGTGTAAGATCCATCACTTTTCAATTCAATCATGCTTAGACATGGGCCTCTATAAGAGTGTAAGACCCATCACTTTTCAATTCAACTATGCTTAGACATGGGCCACTATCAGAGTGTATACACCACAATTCAAAATCAAACATTAAAAACTTTTTTCCATATAAGATATGTAAGTGGGACACTTGTTGATTCAAAATCCAAGCTGGAGTCCTTCTCTTATCATGTTCAAAACATTTCTTTCATCTAAGTAATGTAAGAGGCACACTTGTTAATACTATATCCAAGTTAAGATCCTTCTCTTAGCATGCAAAGACTCATAAAGGAAGATGTGACATTACTTAGGATTATTTAACATCCAATTTCAAAGCTTCTTCCCTTATGATATTATTCTCAAATGTTTGTGATGAATAGATGGGATATCTCCCTTAAAAATGTCAATTTGTATTTTCTTTCAAACCAACAAAAATTTTAACTTCAACATCTTGCGCTTTGAACAAGATACACAAAACTTTTAGCTTCATCATCTTGGGCTTTGAACAAGATACAAATTCCACCCCTAGTTAGGTGGAACTACGAACGCTTTGATTTATCAAAAGTCTCTTTTTTTGGGAATACGTAGGCATAAGATTGCGAGATCTTAGCAAGCACACATTTGAATAAAACCCCTTAGGTCCTTGTATCTTTCATAAAACAAAAACTCCCAAAAACATCTCACATTCTCATTCTCACCCATAGGTTAAAACTTTCCCAATCAACAGTAAATAACTTAAGTAGATAGGATAACTAATAGTAAAAAAAAATATACAAAAGATTCCTATAGAGTACTATAGATACTGAGGATGTTAATAGCTTCCCTAAGTATAACCGACCCTCGATTCCATATCTCTTTGCATTTGTAGGGAAAACATTTGCACGCAGGGTTAGTTTAGATTCCTTCCTCTTTCGTTTAAGAATCATAGGATAAATATTAGAAATTCGAAAGTGGCACAATCACGGTTCATGAGGATCTCACCATCTCAGAATTGGTGGGGTCACGGAAATCGGTCCACACCATGAAAACACTCACAAAAAATTTTCCTCTCCTTTTTAGATAGAGTGAGACATGCTAAAGGCAAATAAGTTCTTTTTCCTCTATCTTCTAGAGCCAACATTTGTCGTATACCCATATCCACCATATATAAACAGGAATTATTATTATCTTTAGTATTTCCTGAAATGTTTAAAAGTGTTCCTATCAAACTATCACACACATTTTTCTCCACATGCATTACATCAAGACAATATCTTATATCGAGGCTAGACCAATATGGAAGATCAAAGAACATCGAGCTCTTTTTCCAAATATTTCTTTGAACGAGAACTTTTTCATTCTTTCTAAAGACAACAGTAAGGTGTTCTTGTCATATGCATGAATAGGAGAGGGCTTATGCACGAACAATCGGCGAAAATGGAAAAAATGGAAGAAAATTACATGGATTCTACTATCATGATGACCTCCCAAGTGCCATAACGGTCGTGACCCGTCATAGGTGGTCAAACCATCATGAAAAAGTCACAAATGAAGAATTTGCACAAGAGGTGGATGACTGAGAGGTCATCATGGCGCTGACGACCGTTAGCTAAGTTCAAAAGGGTGTCAAGAATGTCGTTAGGCTCATGATGCTTGTCACCAATCTCAGCTTCATGACGGGCAGCCCGTCACCAGCATGACGCCCGTCATGCTTGGTCAAAGAAGAAATTGAGCGCTCTTCAAAGAAATCAGTTGTTGCACTTCCCCACTATCTCCACCACCTACACATGATTGCATCAGTTACCTGCACGAATTTTACACTATAAATAGTACATTTTAGGGTATTTTTAGGCATCCAAGCTTATTGTAAGAATTCAAACTAATTTTGAGCAGAGTGTGTTATCTCCCATTGAGAAATATTGCACCTTTTTTATTTAAGTTTTGGAGCGTGGAGTTTACTTTCTTCAAACATTGTAGTTGCTACTTAAATTTAATAATGTCAAAATTTTATCACCAAGTTAATTTTTCCCGCATTCTATACTAGATAAAGTCTCCATTTAGAGCAGTTTCTAATTTTAATCAAATTTATTCATTCCAGATTACCTACGTTTCCTTTATTTACTTTATTAAGTTATTTTTCGTGTATGCATTTGTTTATTAATATTTTTGCAAGCATGAGCATGAGTATTAGAATTAACTACTTTACGCTTTACGTTTTTAACATGTCAAGCTAAATCTGTCGAGTCAAGAATGTGAGGACTGTCGTACTGATAGTGCTCTGTTAAGTTGTAACGTTTAAAAATATAATAATAATTACTTTTAAGTCTAAATTTTTTGGTTTTAATGATATAAATTTTATAGTGAAAGCTGAAACAATGCGATATCAGTTTCTCCTTGAACGATGAGAAGTTGTATTTGTTTGTGGAAAATTTAGAATATGATTTTAGAATACAACGAAAGCGCCTTTTTAATTAATTTAGGAATTATCAATTTTCAAAAAGTCATTTTAACCTTATAAATAGATATGCACGAACGAGCGCCTGTGAGTTTAAAATATGGTTTCAGACATGCGAAAGCTAATGGAACCTTTAGATTAAAATTTCTACTAAAAGTAAATTTTCAAATAAAATTAATTAATTTCCAAAAAGGAATTTGAAGTTGTAATGAGCACTTGCGAAAGCCAACGAATAGATTATGTGGAATCTGACATTTTTTATACTATACCCAATATTTCTATCCACTTGCGGACCTATAGTAGATCAATTTTTGTAGGTAGTCATCGTGCTGACAATGTTTGGCAGCCATGTTGCTCGTGCACTATAATTCGTAACTAGCCACTCTTTTTTTGTGTGAGTATATATATTTTATTGATGTAAAAATATGTTTATCTAATTGGATGATGTCTAATTTTATTTTATGCCAAAATGTTGTTTACATTTAGCTACAACATATGGCCATAGGTACAATAAGAGATGAACATCTTACTAGGAAACACCTACCAGCTAGTGCTTTTGAATTAAGCCTAGCTTACGAGATCTGTGGCATTCCAATTGAACTCTCCCGCTTACGGGATACACTTAAGCGCAAGGAATATCCTCTGTCATTCTTTCACATATAGTTAGAACTATCTCCATCGAGACCTATCTCATCGCATGTTCGTCACCTAGGAGTGCGATTACATATATACACTAAGTCAGTCTAGGGTTTCTCACATGATTCAATTATTTCATTTGAACATTAACACAAAGACACATAGTCGACACTATTCTTTACTCAAGCAATTCTAGTAATTACCTAGAATCATTTACTTATTATCTCATTTCTTTTTATAGCAAATCAATGCATACAAGAAGGATCATAGAACACACAAGTTAACTCATGGAATATAGTTGGATATAATACAAAAAATACGAGTTAGAGGTGGGTTGCAACCAGCCGATAGTGAGTGCTATGGCCCGCAGCCCAGTCCAATTCCTTTCCCAGACAAAATTCTAGGGACCGACTACGACTAGCCCGTAGTGGGCGCTACGGCCCGTAGTCGTGCCTAGAAAACCTTTTCTTTCATATTTTGGCTATGTAACCTGCAAGTTATTTATGCGTGGAAGCTAAAACCAAGCCTTGAGAAAAACAAATAAGTTAAGTAGGGGTCGTCCTGTCTTGACCACCGTGGATTTTTATTCTGTGGGGGTCTTTGATGATGACTCCGCCTATAGTAGATCAATTCAAAGGGTCTGTCATGAGTGGGCTAGCACCGTGCACTCTCATTATGTTAAATATTAGTGCTCAAAATTTTATGTAAAAACATAGCATATTGAATTATTATTTTTTCATGCATCAACTTGGCGAAACGTCAAATTTTATAAGGTATCATCTTGCCTCAAAGCAGTGGTAACCGGTTACCATAGATCTTGTAATTGGTTACATGTCTCTAACATTAACATTTTTTTTACCTTTTTTTAGTTGGTGTAATCGGTTATCATATTTCCTGTAACCGGTTACATGCGCTTATTTTTTTCAAAATTTTTTACACCACTTCAGGTGTAACCAGTTACTACTGAAGCAGTGGCAGTGGTTCACTCATTTTTTGAATCAAACGAACTTTTGAAAGTCCTTTTGAGCCATGACATCATTTCATGCATTTGTACAATTTTAGAAAGGTGTTAAGGAACTATATAAACCATACTTTTCATATTTTGAAACTCACCACTTTCATTTGCAATTCAAAACTTAGCTTCTCTCATTTTCAAAATCAAATGTTCTTGACATAGCGTTTTGTTGAAACTTCTGCACATAAATTTTATTGCATTTTCAAATAGTTTCAACTACTAATAATCATTGAGCACTTGTACTATATATTGAGATTTGCTTACTTGAAGGAGAAGATCAATCCAAGTGATTGATAAATTGCTATACAACTTCAAAATACTTATAAAAATACAAATTAGTTTTGTTTTCCTTGTTGTCCAGATTTGTTGGAAGCAAGATGTGATTAAGGGAGGATTGTTCTCTAATTTCACTTTGTAAGATCATAAGGGTATTGTCTTTATTGACTGGTTTAGGATTTGTGTATAGTGTCTAGGATAACTTGTACAAAGTCCAAACAAGATAGTAAAATCTCTTACTGCGTAAGGGGACTGGAGTACTCTCGGATTGTGAGGGGAACCAGGATATATCGATGTGTCCTTTATTTTCCCTCACTTTACCGCTTTCATCACTTAACATCCAACCGGAAAAATAATCACATCTAAGTCTAAAACCAGAAAAATTTTAAAGTACCTAATTCACTCCCCCTATTTAGGTGGATTCCATACTTACAATTCTGGGTACAATTAAATATTAATAGGTACGAAGAACTAAGAGAAGAAAAACTTCACTTGTCTCTATGGAACCTTTTCCTTTATAATAATGCCATTTGGACTATGTAATGCTCCATCAACTTTTCAAAGTTGCATGATGACCATATTTTCGAACTTGATAGAGCGTCCCATATTAGTGTTTTTGGATGGTTTCCCAATGTTTGGAGATTCATTTAGAAAATGTTTAGATAAATTGGAGATGGTACTCAATCAATTTGAAAAGAATGACATGGTTATAAATTAGGAGAAGTTTCATTTCATGGTTAAAGAAGGAATTGTTTTAGGGAAAGCGATTTTAAAAAAAGGATTGGAGGTGGACCAAGAAAATATTGAAGTTATTAAGAAGTTTTCTCCACCTTCCAACATAAAAGGAATATGGAATTTTCTTGGCCATGTTGGATTTTACTGAACATTCATCAAAGATTTTTTCAAAATTCACAAAACTATTGTGCCAACTTTTGCAACATGACATCCCATATGTCTTCAGTAAGGAATGTGATAAGGTGTTCAAGGTATTGAGACAAGCTTTGATTTCAGCACCCATTGTGAAAACTCCTGACTAGACTAAGTCGTTTGAGCTTATGTTTTACCCTAGTGACTTTTGCATTGGAGTTGTGTTAGGGCAAAGACACAAAAACGTTTTCCACACCATTTACTATGCTAGTAGAACACTCATTGAAGCTCAGATAAATTATACCACTATTAAGAAATAATTATTGGCAACCGTGTTTGCATTTGTCAAGTTCAGACCATATTTGATGGGCACCAAGGTGATGATATATATTGACCTTGCAGCTAAGTACCTCATTGCAAAGAAATATGCAAAGCCGGGATTGTTAAGATGGGTGTTGTTGATGCGATTTGATTTGGAAATTAGAGACAAGAAGGAAATAAATAATTTAATTGTTGATCATTTATCAAGACTCACTAATGAAGTCTAGAGGCATGACAATGAAGACAACAATGAAACGTTTCTTGATGAGCATGTGCTTATGATTATTTGTGATGTAAGACCATGGTATGCACACATTGTAAATTACTTGTTCAGTGGGTATGTCCTACTAGAGTTCAACTCTAAGCAAAGGAAGAGGTTCTTCCATATTTCCAAGGGTTTCTTCTGAGTTGAATCCTTTCTATACAAGAAATATGCTGACCAATTGCTGAGAAGATGTGTGGACTGTAACACCCCTAATCTATAACCCGAGTAATTAAAGCGATAACAAATAATCATAGTAGAATTAAAACATTCATGGCATAGACGGAGCGTCACATCACGATGATGAAATATAATAACCTGCTCATAAAGATATGCAAAAATCAGGTAGCAACATAAACAGAGGAACTCAGTTCCTAACACCCACAATTCAGATACAGAATAAAAACGGAAAATCTGCAACTGAAATCTCATATATATAAACATAGAAGTTTGTCTGTCATATCCAGAGTCATACATGTAAAATCCAAAAAGATATATATATATATATATATATAATGTCGCATAACGATCTCCCCGACTACCCATTGCTACATATCAGAGCCGACCGACAAAAGAATGAAGACATAATCTTCACAAAAAGACCTCCAGCATCTAATCTGCAATGCCTCATAGAGCATTCAAAACAGCAGAAGGGTGAGAAACACAATTATAATATAGTTGCATACAATTATATAATAACACAAAATACACATGTAAAACATTCTCACCACAACTTACACCATAATTCAAATACAAAACAACACAATTCATATTTCATACATCCATCACAAAGGCATATCAATCATGCTCAATACATTTATCACCAATATATATATATATATATATATATCAACTCATTAGTTCCATTCACAAATCCCACACATAATGAATCCATTCATGACTTATGCAAATGCACAGAGACCGACACAACGACTCTATGCAATGCAATGCGGTACCATTCCATCCATCATTCTCATCATTAATTCACTCAGGAATTATTGGAATCATCGCTTGTTACTTAGTGTAACTCCCCGTCGGGCAAACGATGTTCCTCGTCGCTTTAGGTTCTCTTGGTATAAGGCTCATGACGTTTATGGATCGCTTTAGGTCCTCTTTGTATAAGGCTCACGATCCGATCGCTTTAGGTCCTCTTTGTATAAGGCTCACGATCGTCTATAACGTCGCTTTAGGCCCTCTTTGTATAAGGCTCACGATCGTCTATAACGTCGCTTTAGGTCCTCTTTGTATAAGGCTCACGACCGTTTCGTCGCTCACACCTACTAGGGCACACGACATCACAAGATGCATATCATGATGCTTGGCATACAATGACTCATGACAATCAAATGCATACACATATACAACCATGTGAACCATTTCAACATCTATAATCATGCATATACAATCAAACATAACACAATGCATTTATTTTCCATAAGGCCACAACCCATCATCACAAAATTTCATCACATGCATTCACATTATACAACAGCACACAAGCTATACGATATATATTAAAAGCAAACCACATGATAACACATCAATCGCACACAATTACGATGGTAAAAGTCGACAAAACGACATTATTCCAATTCACGACACAATTAAATCGGCCACTAGTCACAAAACCATTTTTATAAGAAAGAACATCTCATTAGCTTTCCAACACATCCAACCGCGCCTCAATCCGACTTACGACCCAAAAATTATGACAAGAACAAAATGGAAAATCTGTCATGTTCGCTTTCCTATTCGCAATGCGAACCCCTAGAGAACCATGGCAGAGAAAAAACAGCATAAAGTTCGCAAGCCGAACTTTCAGTGAACCTTTGCTTTCCCCTTCGCAATGCGAATTCCCTGCTGTAATACCCCAAATTTTGACCACTTAGATTTCCCATCATTGTGAAAATATTCATCACAATATGGATGAACCATCATGCTTCATCAGTCTCCCCAAAGATGGGTGAGCATCCAATACAATCAGAATTAGGGTTTCAAGCCCTCTCATAGTTCTCAGACAAAAGATCAATCAAGAAATGACATGATCTTCAACTTGTCTAACCTCCCAAGTGACTACAAAGGATCAAAAGGACTCCCACTTCAAGGATTAAGCACAAGGATGCTCCCTTCCAGGTGGATCAAGCCTCAAGATCGCCAGTGTCACCAAATTAGGGTTTTGGTCGACCAGGGCCTCCAGATGGAAAATTTTCATCTGGGCACAAGGCAAGGATCCAAAACATGACCTAATATACTTCATGGAACCTCATGAACCCGTGCATCAAGTCAATTTTGCCTCAGGGGATGCATTCATCAAAAATCAGGAATTAGGGTTTCTTGACCTAATTCACCCCTAAGTTGACTTTTGGGACAAACCATGAGCCAAGACCTCAAGACATGATTTGAGGGTCTCTAATATACCATATTGATCCATTTGGAACAATGGATTGATCCAAGAAGTTTGAGCAACAAGTCTCAATTTCATCTGCACCACAATTAGGGTTTTAAGAGAAAAGTCAACTGTAACTTTGACTTTTGACCAAGACATGATCCCAAACCCTAACACATGATTGAATATACCCTATGACACCCATGGAACATGTCCATCAAGTTTGATTTAGGTCAAGGACATGATTTCCTGAAGAATTGCACAGTTTGGAATTCATCTGATAAAAAGTCAACTGTGCACAAAAGTCAACTTTGACTTTTTGAGATTTTTCACCAAAATGGATTTTTAACCCTAAAATGATGTTAATGTATGATTTGAATCATCATTCATCAAGAAAAATCAAGAAAATTGAGATAACTTGTAAAAGGGGTAACCATAAAACTTAGAAATTTTTCTAAGTTAAAAATAAAGTGGCAAAGGTACCAACTTTGGAGGACCATAACTCCTAAACCACAAGGCCATTTTTTCTCATCCAAAGATGGATTTGTAGCCCTCATTATCGCCTACAAAAACTTCAACTACAAGTCATTCCAATTCATTAAGGATTTTGAGTTATGGAGTGATCAAAGTGGCTGAAAAGTGAAAATGTCACTTTTTCCAACACTTAGTGAAATTTTCACTAAGTCAGATTCAGCCTCACTTTTTGCCAAATGTAGGGGGATTTTTTCACTTGGAATCAAAAGAGATCAAAACCAAACTTGTTCAAACAGTTGTTGTATCATGTAAGAGCTTTCCAAAATGGCCAAGAACATTGCCAAATTCAACCTACACCATGAGATACAACATTGCCAAGTTGCCTTGCTGAAATCTGTCAAGGCAAGGCAGAATTTGCAACTTTGGTCGATTTACCAAAATCAGCCAAATTTAATTGCTCATATCCACTTGGACACCTCAGAGGATTGAATCTAAAGTGGACAATCACTGAGCCAAGCCTCCAAAGTCCATGGAACAAGAAATAGCATGTTGAACCTAGAATGGCCAAAATAGGGACAAGACTTCAAATTTGGAATGAGGCATTCAATGAAACCATCAAGGTGGCATGGACTGAGCCATTCTCATCTAAAATCAGTCAAGACTTATCCAAGACCAAGGGGACCAAAGCTATGTGCCCTAACCTCTAGTCAATGGCTAGAGGAGACTTGGATTTTCATTTGCCAACATTGGCCAAACTTACTTACCAGCTGCCATGCACTATTCCTTGCAAAACAAACTTGCTCTACTATAAATAGAGCTCAATTATGGTCAGTTTGAGTACACCAAAGCCATCTAACATATGCTTTCCTCAAAATCTCTTCTTTCACTCCAATTTTGCCTTCTAAGGCAAGTCACTATCGGGTTTTGAGTTTGAGAGCAATTCCAATCAAACCAATCACTCACACACCTCACATACATCACATATGAGCTGATCAAATGCTTAGATTACCTCTGAAACATCAATTTCACAAAATCACCAGCTGGTTGCTCAAGGTTTTAACCAAAGTGCAGTTAAGGTACCACAAAATGATCCAGCCAATTTCAATCAAGTCCAACCATCCAAACACAATCCATAGGGTGTAGGGAAGCTGTTCAGATCATCACCACTCATCTGTAACACCTCCAAATCAAAAATCACTTTGAACTTGCTGTCACGACTTGGAGGTAAGCACATACTTGGTCATCTCTCAATCTATGCATATTTCCTCACACAATAATTTGACCATATGTTCATAATCATGCATGGGATGTTTTCCCTCAATTAATTGCATTGTTTGAATCGTGTATCAAAAATCCTAGCCTTCATGCAGAAATTAGGGTTCTTGAGGTCTCTTCGTGATTTCTTGTTGTATGTTTAATTTAAATGAAATTATAGTACATAGACATGATCGTGAGGTTGAGGCGAGCATAATGATATGTGGATTGCATGATATGATTACGTATTCATGGAGATTGGATAGAAAATGCAAATCTGAGAAACCAAGAACACGCGCGTGTTCTTCAGCTTGTTCTTGGCGCCATTTTTAGAAATTCAAATATTTGAATTTTGTGATTTTGTTTAATTGATTCAAAAATTAATTTCTCTCTGAGTTTTAATGATTTTGAGTTGATTCTTTTTTTAATAATTCACAAAAATGTTAAAATATTTTATTTTCACAAAAAATCCCAAAAATATTATTTATTTCATATAATTGATATTTTTGCAAAGAATTAATATTTTAATTGTTTTTGACATTTTAAATATTTTTTCAACATTGATTTTGCAACTTTTAATGCTTTCTAATTATTTTGTAGGTCAATACTTAATTTTTGAAGCATTAATCCAAGATCAAAATTTGTTTTCCATGTGTTAAACAATTTTTTATCATTTTAATTGAATTTTTATTCAATTAAATACATTTTGAAAACAAATTAGGGTTTTGGATTAATTCAACCCTCATAAATCATTTTCAAAACTCTTTGGGCCTCTTGAGAGAGTGTAATACCCATCCCCCCTTGTACAAAAACTTTTTGGGCCTCACTCATTGTATAAGTCCCTCTGTACAAGTAAACGGCGCGATCGTCGCCCGTTTAAAAATAAAAAATCATCTGGGCCTCTCCTTGAGCTATAAGACCCATTCAAAACACTTTGGGCCTCTATTAGAGTGTAAGACCCCATCCCCCTTTTAACCAAAACATTTTAGGCCTCACTTATTGTATAAGTCCCTCTGCGTTAAAAGAAAACCTCGGCGCGATCGCCATTTTTAAACGAAAAATCATTTGGGCCAACCGTCGTGTTATAAGCCCCTCTCTTTTCTTTAAACCTTTTTTGGGCCTCTTGAGAGAGTGTAAGACCCATCCCTTTGTACAGAAAACCTTTTTTGGGCCCCAGTCACTTGTATAAGTCCCGCTGTACAAAGTCAAACAGTGTGCTCATTAATAAAACCCTGGGCCTCTCCTTGAGCTGTAAGCCCCAAATCTTTCTTTTTCAAAGCACTTTCTCCTTTGATTTTGAATATACTGTTGTTTTCAATCTTTCTTTGTTGAACAACTAACCAAACAGCATGGAAGCACTACAACCGAGCAAGTGTTTACCCGCTTTCATTTATCGCTTTCATACATATATAACTGTATTGTGGGGCTGTTTCACTATAAGTCTTCTTTCATAAACTCATATATATATAATTGTATTGTGGGGCTGTTTCACTGTAAGTCACCTTTCATAAACTCATATCTACTGTGTAATAATAGTATAGATATTTCGAGTTTCCCCGACAACTATGTCTAGAACTAGGTGACGCCGTTTCATTTATTCGTAGAAATAGACGCCTAGATCCCCAATAGGAGCACCAGATACAGTCTTCTCTTCGGCTGTCCTCCTTAGGAATCGTCAAGAAGCTCTACTCCCCAAGATGAATGTATTCTCCGTGAATGGCATCTTTGAGTTTCTTCCAAATTCTCGAACTTTCCTGACTTGATCTATTCCTTGTGGATAGCTTGCCTTGAATGTCTCGGGGTTTGGGTACCCACTACGGTCATAATCTTGGACCTTAACTAAGGAACCCTCTTTAAAGCTAAAAATCGCTGGATAGTAAACCTCGCACGTTTACCAGTGGTTTTTATCTTTAAAAGAGTTATCTCTCCTAATGGAAAGGAGATGATAGACCCACGGGCTTCTTAAAAGCATCCGCCTCCTCTTGGGCGTTGTACAAGGACCCTACGGCTTCTTAGAAGTATTCACAGCCTCCTCTTAGGCTTCGTATAATGATCTCTTCCTTCGGGAATGATAGCCTCCTCTTGGGCTTCGTACAAGGACCCGTAGGCTTCTTAAAAATTTCCAGCCTCCTCTTGGGCTTCGTACAAATTGTCCCGACGACCTCCTAGAGGTATAGGAACAGAACCTAGTCATCCTCATAGAACAGTCCTTTCATAGAGTCTACTACTGTTTCTCAAAGCATAGTACAAAAGAAAAAAACTCTAGACTTGGACAGTCTAACTTCCTTGAGTCTCAAAGACATTCTCAAGTGACCCCTTCGTTAAATAGGAAGGAAACCCGCAGACTCGGACAGTCTCAATACCCTTTGGATTTCCCGTTTCCTCAAAGAGATGGAAATATCCCTGATCCTCAGATCAAATCCCTGAGTACAGTGTTGCTCATATAAGAACTGATTTTCTCTTTTAAAATCAGTATATTGGATCTGTCGCTCAACTGAAACAAACCTTTAGCCTCCATCTCGGGCTTCGTACGAGATACAAAAACACTCTCTTGTTGAGTATCAAAGACTCCCTCGTAGAGTCAAACAAACAATAGCCTCTATCTCAGGCTTCGTACGAGACACAAAGACTCTATCGTCGGGTCAAAAACTTTTAGCCTCTCTCTCGGGCTTTGTACGAGACACAAAATAGCCTCCTCTTAGGCTTTGTATAATGATTTTCCTAGCACAAAATAGCCTCCTCTTAGGCTTTTGTATAAGAAAACCACTGGTTGATCCAATTAACCTTTTAGCATCAAAGTTGTGCCTCGTTCACAGTACACAAACATCAACAACTCCTTTCCTTTCATCTAATCGCTGTAAGCGGCAAGCCTCTGGATCATCGATATCCATGCCACTGTCCCTCTTTTAGCATGATGAATTCCTAAGGAAAGATGGCATTGCTCTACACTGAGATAAAGTCTTCTCTTTCAGGTTAAAACCCTTTCTTCGGAAATTATGGCATTGCTCGGATCCGCGTATCCCAGTTAAAGTAATTCTCCTTCCCCTTCTTTAGAGATGACAAATTCTCTCTAAAGTCGAGGTCTTTCAGCTTCACGTCTTGGGCTTTGAACAAGACACAAATAGACCTTTCAGCTTCACATCTTGGGCTTTGAACAAGATACAAACCACCTTTCGCTTCACGTCTTGGGCTTTGAACAAGACACCAAAACACCAAAAACACCCATTTCCTCCCATAGAATAGGAGGAACTACGAACGCTCTGATTTCCCTGTTTCGGTAAACGGAAATACGTAGGCATAAGATCGAAAGAAAAGATCTTAGCGAGCACAATCAACAAAAAACCCAAATCCCATATCTCCATCAATCAAAAGCAGTAATTCAAAAGCATCAGTCCTAACATCCTAATCCTTGTTCCCCTGCCAGAAACATTCTGTTAAAATAACACAAGAAAGGCCCCCCCACATTGATAGCATCCGTAACCTAACAGACCGCTGTTTAAACTCAGTATGCAAGCAGGGTTAATTGGAGACATCTATTTCCCTTCCTTATTCAGCTCACAATAGGATAAAAAATGAATCGACCTGTAGTTTAAGCTCAAACCGCAGAGAGCGACCAGCGCTTAAGAACCGCGTCCAAAATCGCTCGCTACAGAAAAATGGCGCCCACCGTGGGGCCCTTCAAAGTTAGATCTAGGCACGGTTTCCCTTTTCACCTCTTGTTTGAATACCACAGATTGGGGCTTCCGCCGGGGAACCCATTTTCTGTCAGGAACTTAGGATTCATAGCTTTAAAGGTCTAGGATGGTTAGGACAAATATATATACTGCTTTTCCTAAATGCTATACGTGTTTATTTTTCTGCTAATGGGAATGCGGGTGATGCCGTATGTGGAAAGATTGAGTATACACCTAGAAAAGCCAACCCTTTCGTAGTGCGGAAGCTATCGAAAATAGTTGTTACGCGATACTACCCTTATTTGAGGCTGGTGATCTATTCTCGGTGAATGGCACTTACTCTAAGATTGCACACAACTCGCTGGCGATCCGCTTGTTGTCTGCCTTCCTGGGAGGAGCTGATGATAATGAGTACAGGTACAAAAATCACCCTAGTATAAACCTTTGGGGATGGGTAGAGCCTTGACTTCATGACAACGACTCTCTGACCCCATGTTTTTTCTATGTTTTTGTGTGCTGCATTCATGCATCCATTTAATAAAACATTAAAACATTCAAAAAACTTTCTCTTCTAGTCTCTCTGTTTTTCAAATTAAACTAAGACTGTGATTGCAAATATCAGAGAAAAAGATTACGCTAATGGATTTCGGTAGAAGGAGAACTCGCCAGTATACCTTCAAGGTTCCAAAACTAGGGGATTTGAGAAGGTTAGCAAGGATGATCGTTAACCCAGAGGCTTTCAGAGCCAAGCACGGTGGTTTGCTACCACTGTTAAGAGTCCATGTGATTGAGGGGATCATGGACGGGCTCATTCAGTTCTACGATCCGGTTTATCACTGTTTCACATTCCCGGATTACCAGCTATCACCAACCCTGGATGAGTATTCTCATCTGGCTGATTTACATATCACTGATCGAGCTCCATTTTCTGGACTGGAAGAAATTCCAAAGAATCAGACTATTGCAAGAGCAATTCATTTGGACGAGTCTGAGGTCAAGACTATTGCAAGAGCAATTCATTTGGACGAGTCTGAGGTCAAGACTCACATGATTACTAAGGGTGGCATCCAAGGTTTGCCAGCCCAGTTCTTGACAAAAAAGGCTCTATACTTCGCTAGTATAGGGAACGGGACTGCTTTTGAAAGCATCTTTGTCTTGCTCACCTACGGATTATTTTTGTTTCCCAACATCAATAACTTCGTCGATATCAACGCTATTAAGGTTTTTCTCATTGGAAACCCTGTGCCGACTTTGCTCGCAGATGCGTATCATTCTGTACACTTGGGAAATTTACACAGCGGAGGGGAGATCACATGTTGTGTACCTTTGCTCTACAAATGGTTTATCTCTCACTTGCCCAAGTCTGATGCTTTTTGGGATTGCAAGAGTGTCTTACGTTGGTCGCAGAAGATCATGTCTCTCACCAATTCCGATATAGATTGGTGTAATAGGATTTATGAGGGAATCAGAATCATTGACCGTTGTGGAAACTTCCCCAGCGTACCCCTCATAGGAACTAAAGGAGGAATCAACTATCATCCGATATTGGTTCTTCGTCAATTTGGATACCCGATGCGACACATCCCACTGGGTGTTCATCTGGAAGGTCTTTTCTTCAAAGAAGGAGAAAATGACAGAGCACTAAAGATGGAAATAGTGCAAGCTTGGAAACGAGTTCATAAGAAAGGACGAGAGTCTCTGGGAAAATCGGACTGTGTCTCGGTGGAGCCTTATCTCCATTGGGTACAAACCAGAGCTCTCAAGCTAAAAATGCCTTATCCTCGTTACGGAATTCTTCCGCCGAGAGAATCTGTCATGTACTTCATGACGGAAACTGAAAAGCTTTAGGTTACTCTCAACAAAGTTCAAAAGGAAAGAAGGTCTTGGAAGAACAAGTACCGCGCCCTCGACGTAGAGTGTACCCAAATACAGCAACTACTAAAAGAGAAAGATGCTCTGATTGAAATTTTGGAGCAGCATGCTGTAGAGAATCAAGATGACCAAAGGAATTTGCTCACTCCTTTCACTTGGCAAAGGAATGACAACCCGACAATGGCCCAAGCGCCCCGGTCAAAGAAAAGGAAGATACCAGAATCAGCACCCGGTTTCTCCTTAGAGAGGACTCGGGACCCATTAGTTTAGGTTTCTGTTTCTGCACTTTGTAATCTACTGTATTTCCATTTCTGTAATCCTTTGAATTTCAATAAAAAGGGGTTTCCCCACTATTTGATATTTGCAATCTAATTGTCGAAGTTTATTTTGATTAAACCAAAAAACAACAATTAATATAATCATTGCATTCATCATTCTCACATCGCGTATTCTTCTTCCCTACGAATCTCACGTTTGTGTCTCGATTCTAGAGTCAAACTGTCTCATTCGTATAATACTCGGGCCAATCGTCAGAAAAAGATGGATGATCTTGAGGAAGAAAACAGAGAGTTGAAAGAAGAGATCGACGCTCTGAGAGAGGATATGAGAAAGCTTCGTAACGACATGCAAGCCATGGCAGAAGCTCAGCTACAAAGAATTGTGATCTCAGAGATCACCTCAACGCCCATCATAGAAAAGTATGATCCTAGGTATCAGATGCCGAAAGATCGTCCTTGGGGCATGCCTGTTAACTATATCCCGGAAGGATATTTTCCGCCGATCACTGAAGATCAGGGAATCGCAACAGAAGCCGCTGGGCCTGAAGGTTACAAACTTCGGGAAAGCGAAGATGCCAGGGGCATACTGAAGACTCCTGAAGGTTACAAACTTCGGGAAATGCCAAGACTTACTGTCGTAGTCATGGTACCACCCCCTGTGGTGCACACTGTCCCGGAAGGACAGATTCCGTCAACACCTTCTGGTAAGAAGGAAACTATGTTCGATAGAATGGATGAATTCCAGGAGCAGTTCTTGGAAATGCAGAAAGAGCTGCAAGCCATTCGTGGTCAGGATCTATTTGGAAAGGACGCCGCAGACCTCTGCTTGGTCCCAAATGTGAAAGTCCTGCACAAGTTCCAAGTGCCCGACTTTGAAAAATACAAGGGTAACTCTTGCCCTCAGAGCCATCTGGTGATGTACGCTCGGCGGATGTCAGCTCAGACGGAGAATCAGGACCTGCTGATTCACTACTTCTAGGATAGTTTAACCGGTGCCACACTCAAATGGTACACGGGTTTAAACCGTACTACGATCAGTACATTCAGAGATCTTGGTACTGCCTTCGTCCAACAATACAAGTACAATTTGGACATGACACCCGACAGAGATCAACTCAGATCAATGTCGCAAAAGGAAAAGGAAACCTTTAAGGAGCATGCTCAAAGGTGGCATGAAATTGCCGCTCAAATTTGTCCACCTCTTGAGGAAAAAGAGATGACAAAAATCTTCTTAAAGACCTTAAGCTCATTTTACTATGACCGATGGTTGCCAGTACACCCAGTGATTTCACCGAAATGGTCGGCATGGGTGTACGTCTTGAGGAAGCCGTCCGAGAAGGACGTTTGGTAAAAGACACTGGATCAACGAGCGGTACTAAAAAATACGGTAGTGCTCTCCCTAAGAAAAAAGAGCAAGATATTGGGAATATCTCTCTCGGAAAGCAAAGGCGACGTTATCAGCCAGTAGCAGCTGTTACTCCTGCTATCGGCCCCGCGCCTGTTCCTATGTATCAACCTCAGGTTGCGCAGAGCCAACCTGACCAACAAAGGACACAACAGCCTCTCCAGCGGGCTCGTCCTCCATATAACAACAACCGTACAACACGGCCACCAGGATTTGATCCTATACCCGTAACGTACGCAGAGCTGTTTCCGTTACTGCTGGCTAAGGGGCACATTTAGACTAAGTCTCCTCTTACAGTACCGGAAAATCTGCCTTTTTGGTTTAAAGCGGATCAAACATGCCCTTATCATCAAGGAGGTTCAGGGCATAACATTGAGACTTGTCTCAATTTCAAATCCGACGTGCAAAAGCTTGTTAGGAGCGGGCTCTTACCTTTCAAAGATACGAATCCTAATATTCTTACGAACCCGCTGCCTCAACACGAGAAAGCTGCAGTCAATCTAATTGAGAAAGAGACTAACAATGTCTATCAAATTCACGATGTACTCTTATTGGGGACCAATCTGGTCAAGATGCATTGTAGACAGAGTGGATATGGCCATGTGCCACCTCATAATTATCACCAGTGTGATATCTGCTCTAAAGACAACCAGGGATGTTCTGTAGTGCAAGCATCTCTACAGGAACAAATGGATCTTGGATGGATCCAAGAGCACCGAGTTCGTGGAGTTAACATGGTTTACACGAATTCCAACGTCATTCAAAACCACGACATCCGTGCGATGAATGTCAACTTGGTGGCGATGCACTCAAGGCAAAGCCAGTATCATAATCTGCCGCGGCACGATTACAGTTCCTGTCTGATTTGCTCGGTAAATAAACAGGGATGCTCTTTCATACAAGAGGCCCTCCAGCGTCAGATGGATCTTGGATGGATCCAAGACTACCATGATAGGAACTCCTATCAAATCAGCATGGTTCAGATCTTCGACATCCGCGTAATGGATACCAACCTGGTAGAGTTACATGCTGAGCAGGTCCGACTTGGATTCTTAATATCACATAACTATCAAAATTGTAAAGCGGGTTGCGAAAACGATCGAGGTTGTACCCTTGTCCAGGAGGCACTTCAGCACTTGTTAAATCACTGGTGGATGCCAATCTATATGGACGAAGATACTCAGCAGATTAGTATCAATAACAGGAATCCTACTCGTCGTCAAAGTCAGGATGTCCGATCAATGGAAGGTAACCTAGTGAGGTTACATTGTATTCAAAGTGGGCGTGGCCAGGTGCCACCACACAACTATGACAGTTGTAGCGTCTGTGCAGAAAGTAACCAAGGGTGTTACCTTGTGAGAGCAGCTCTTCAGGGTCAGGTCGATTATGGAGAAATTCGTCCATATCCCGGTTCAGGACCCATCATTTGGTCGCCGAACTACCTTGCCGAGCAAGTTGAGGATGTTATCACGATCTCTGGTCATCACAGGACCAGGGATGTTTTTGCCATCATCCCTCTACTTGACAAATCTAGAGTTCCCAACCGGGAACGGATCAAGGTTACTTATGATGGTCAGAAAAATCAAAAGGTTCCCATAGTCATCTATCTACCGGGGCCACTACCGTATGAATCAGCTAAGGCAATCCCTTACAAATACGGTGCAACAATAATCGAGAATGGAAAGGAAATTCCATTACCCTCCGTCGTGAATATTACAGACATCAGTCGTGTAACACGGAGCGGTCAAATCTTCAACCGAGGGGTTGGAGAATCCAACAAAGAAAAGGAACTTCAGGCGGAAATTCCTGATCCACCAGTCAGTCAATCTGGTAATCCCGACTTTTCAAAAGACAAAGATGAGATGCTAAAGCTCATCCAAAGGAGTGAATATAACATTGTTGATCAACTGTTACAGACTCCTTCAAAGATCTCAGTATTATCACTGTTACTCAGTTCAGAAGCACACAGAGAGGCTCTACAGAAAGTCTTGGAGCAAGCCTTTGTGGAACAGGATGTAACAATCAGACAATTCGATAGCATTGTCTCTAACATCACTTCCTGCAATAATTTGGGATTTAGTGATAAGGAATTACCTGAAGAGGGTCGCCGTCATAACATGGCGCTCAACATTACAGTTAACTGCCAGGGCGATGCTTTAGCCAATGTACTGGTAGACACAGGGTCAGCCCTGAATGTTATGCCGAAGTCCACTTTGACGCAATTATCATTTAAGGGCCCTCCGATGAGAGTCAGCGAGGTCGTCGTCAAAGCATTCGACGGATCCAGAAAAACAGTTATCGACGAAGTTGATCTTCCCATAACTATCGGTCCTCACACTTTCCAGGTCACTTTCCAGGTCATGGATATCCGAGCAACATACAGTTGTTTATTAGGAAGACCTTGGATACATCAGGCTGGAGCGGTTACTTCAACCCTCCACCAAAAGCTAAAGTTCGTCAAGAACGATCAACTTGTCACGGTTTGTGGGGAACAAGCCTTGCTTGTGAGTAACCTATCATCATCTGCTTGTGTAGAACCCGAGGAGGTTATTGGAACTCAGTTCCAAGCACTATCGGTGAGCAAGAACGATCAATACGAAGAAGGAACTTCAATTTCTTCATACAAAGATGCTATCAAAGTGGTCGAGAGTAACGATACGATAGGATGGGGACGGCTTGTCATTCCTATTGACAATAAAATAAAGAAGGGTCTTGGTTTTTCTACGACCTGTACTCAGACAGCTGATAACGATGATAATCTTCATCCCCTTCAAAACTTCTTCCACAGTGGAGGTTTTCTTCACCCAGTGTCTCAGATAGTTCATGCTATCAATGAGGAAGATCCCTCTGACACAGATGAAGAATGGAAGTCCTACCTTAACAAGGACGGCTATATGTCTCAGGAAGAGGTGCCTATGCCTTTTTGCTTTCCTACAGAAAGTCCGAGATTTATACCAAGATCAGATGTCGAAATGATCTACGGAGATTGTGATCCGGAAGGATGCCGTGCTCCGCCAAATTCATTAGAGGAAGACACTCTGATGAAATAAAACTTTGATCACAATTACTATGGCCCGATGGATGGTCTGCCAATGTGGCAGCCTTACCCAGGAAACTTGGGGCAAGAAAGTCAGCCGAGTAATGAAACTCAGTTGAGCGTCATTGAACAGAATACCTGTGTCCCCGCCATGTCATGGGATCAACACTCAGGTCATTCGGAAACTACTCAACATGAAGATGAATTCACAACATTTGCAGGACTAGAATTCATCAACTATACTTTTCCTGAGGTCAACGTCATCGAGAGGGATGACTTCTCCGGTTCCAAAGAAGTTTGGGACACTTTGGGACAACCAAGTGGAAAATACGACTTTATGGTCAAGTACACTGCTCCCGAAAGCTCTCGTATCAGGCTCGAAGATATCCAGTCAACTGGATGGGGAGATACAGCTGAGAGCACCAATGCTATGCAAAGTGAAACAGAGGAATCCTCCTACGACAATTCTGCTTGGGAGACAGATTCCAATGATCCTGCTCCACCAGAAATCAGCGTCATTTCTGAAGACAAATCAAGGAAGGTGTCAGACTTTGTGATTCACCGAGGAGTTCGCCGCCAATGGGTTGCCGTCGAGGTTCCGAAGGTCGTTCATCAGTTAAAGTAATTGCCATCTTTAACCTTTCACCCTGCCCAGGTAAAACGGATGTTTTGATAGGGCTCGCTTTTTGTAAATTTCCCTCTTCGCTTTGCCCAGAGCGAGTGAGTTTTGTTTTATAGGGTTGTAGTTTTAAGATTCGACTTGTTCATTAATAAAATAACGTCGTTCTGTAATTTCCGCATTAATTGCTGTTTTCTCTTTTTGCTTTTTCAGAAAATGGTAATCCTAAAAAACAATTCAAAAATAAAAACAAGCAGTAAAATAAATACACTGCACACATTTACATTTTCTCTATCTCTTCTAAACACGAATCATCATGTCATGCAGATTGCTTGTTTTATACCCCGTTGAAACATACGATCCGATGCCTTCTCCCAACTTTGAGTTCCCGGTATTCGAGGCTGAAGAAGAAAATGACGACGAAAGTCCAGAAGAGATCTCCCGACTACTCAGACAAGAGGAAAGGTCCATTGAACCTCACAAAGAGCCGTTGGAAACGGTAAACTTGGGTTCAGAAAAAGAGAGAAAAGAAATCAGGATCGGAGCACTGCTCAGTCCAACTGTCAAAGAAAGTTTGATAAAGCTTCTCAAAGAATTCCCCGATGTATTCGCTTGGTCCTATCAGGATATGCCAGGGTTGGATACCAGCATCGTGGAACATCACTTACCGCTAAGATCGGAATGTCCGCCAGTAAAGCAAAGGTTGAGACGGACTCACCCCGACATGGCCATCAAAATCAAAGAGGAGGTACAAAAACAGATCGACGCGGGTTTCCTCGCTACATCTGAATATCCTCAATGGTTAGCCAACATCGTACCCGTTCCCAAAAAGGATGGAAAGGTCAGAATGTGTATTGATTACAGAGATCTAAACAAGGCAAGTCCAAAGGACGAATTCCCTTTACCACACATTGACATGCTGGTTGACAGCACAACAAAGTTCAAAGTATTCTCCTTCATGGATGGATTCTCGGGCTATAATCAGATCAAAATGGCGCCGAAAGACATGGAGAAAACTTCGTTCATTACCCCATGGGGTACCTTTTGTTACAAGGTAATGCCGTTCGGTTTGAAGAATGTTGGGGCAACCTATCAAAGGGCCATGACTACTCTGTTTCATGACATGATACACAAAGAAATCGAGGTATATGTCGATGATTTGATTGCAAAATCAAGAACAGAGGATGAGCACGTTGAACATCTGTCAAAATTGTTCGAACGTCTAAGAAAATTCAAGCTCCGCTTGAATCCTAACAAGTACACCTTCGGTGTCCGTTCAGGGAAATTACTAGGGTTCATCGTCAGCCAGAAAGGAATTGAAGTTGATCCTGACAAGGTCAAGGCCATTCAAGAAATGGCTTCTCCGAAAACTGAAAAACAAGTCAGAAGATTCCTGGGACGTTTGAACTACATCTCCAGATTCATATTCCTTATGACCGCGACATGTGCGCCGATTTTCAAATTACTCAAAAAGAACCAGGATTGCGTTTGGTCAGAAGATTGCCAAACCGCCTTCGACAGTATCAAGGAATATCTGTTGAATCCTCCGATCCTATCACCTACAGTGGAAGGAAGACCACTGATCATTTACCTCACAGTCCTAGAGGACTCAATGGGATGTGTACATGGCCAACAAGACGAAACTAAAAGGAAAGAGTCTGCCATTTACTATCTAAGCAAGAAATTCACCGACTGCGAGACTCGGTACACAATGCTTGAGAAAACTTGTTGCGCTTTGGCTTGGGCAGCCAAACGTCTTCGCCAGTACATGATTCGTCATACTACTTGGTTGGTCTCCGAAATGGATCCAATCAAGTACGTTTTCGAAAAACCTGCTCTCACGGGAAGGATTGCCCGTTGGCAGATGTTACTATCAGAATATGACATAGAGTACCATGCTCAGAAAGCCGTTAAAGGAAGTATTTTAGCCGATCATTTGGCTCATCAACCGATTGACGATCAAGAATTAATCGGGTTTGACTTCCCAGACGAAGATGTCATGTATCTAAAAATGAAAGATTGCGATGAACCGCTACCCAGTGAAGGGCCAGAGCCAGGTTCCCAGTGGGGACTTATCTTTGACGGAGCAGTCAATCATTATGGAAACGGAATTGGGGCAATCATTGTTACCCCTCAGGGTACCCACATTCCTTTCACTGCCAGACTTACGTTCAAATGTACGAACAACGAGGCCGAATACGAAGCTTGTATTATGGGTCTCGAAGAAGCAATTAATTTAAGGATAAAAAACTTGGACGTATACGGCGATTCAGCCCTGGTTATTAACCAGATAAAAGGAGATTGGAACATATACCAATCAGGATTGATTCCTTACAAAGACTATGCAAGAAGGTTGTTACCCTTCTTCAACAGAGTCGACTTTCATCACATCCCTCGTGATGAGAATCACATGGCTGATGCATTAGCCACTCTCTCTTCCATGATTAGTGTAGGTCGATGGAATGACATACCTAAGATCAACATCATGCGCCTTGAACTGCCCGCTTACATCTTCGCGATTGAAGCAGTCATAGACGACAGACCTTGGTATCACGATATCAAATGCTTCCTTCAGAAACAAGAGTACCCATCTGGGGCACTCAGAAAAGACAGGAAAACCCTCAGAAGATTGGCTGGAAACTTCTTCCTGAGCGGTGACACTCTTTATAAGAGAAATTTTGACATGGTCTTTCTCCGATGTGTCGACAGACCAGAAGCAGACATGCTCATGAAAAAAATTCATGAAGGATCCTTTAGCACTCATGCCAACGGACACACAATGGCGAGAAAAATTCTCAGGGCCGGGTATTACTGGTTGACCATGGAATCCGACTGCTACAAGTACATGAGGAGGTGTCACAAGTGTCAGATATACTCTGACAAAATTCATGTACCGCCATCACATCTCAAAGTTCTTTCTTCCCCGTGGCCTTTTTCCATATGGGGAATCGACATGATTGGTATGATTGAACCTAAGGCTTCAAACGAACATCGGTTCATTCTGGTAGCCATTGATTATTTCACCAAGTGGGTCGAAGCAGCGTCATTCGCCAATGTAACCCGACAAGTGGTGGTCCGATTTATCAAAAACAATATCATCTGCCGTTATGGTGTTCCAAGCGAGATCATTACTGATAATGGATCTAACTTGAACAATAAGATGATGAAAGAGTTGTGTGCAGAGTTCAAGATCGAACACCATAATTCATCTCCCTACCGACCCAAGATGAACGGAGCGGTAGAAGCGGCTAACAAGAACATCAAGAAGATCGTTCAAAAGATGGTTGTAACCTATAAAGATTGGCACGAAATGCTACCCTTTGCTCTTCACGGTTATCGAACATCTATCCGCACTTCAACAGGGGCAACCCCTTTCTCTCTAGTATATGGCATGGAAGCAGTGCTCCCCATAGAAGTAGAGATCCCATCAATCCGGGTATTGATGGAAGCTCAGCTCACCGAAGCTGAATGATGTCAAATTCGACACGACGAACTGAACCTGATCGAAGAAAAGAGAATCACGGCACTATGCCACGGTCAGTTATATCAACAGAGAATGAAAAGGGCGTTCGACAAAAAGGTCCGACCTCGTATTTTCAGAAAAGGAGACCTCGTGCTCAAGAAGATACAATCATTTCTCACTGACTCTCGGGGCAAATGGACCCCAAATTATGATGGCCCCTATGTGGTCACGAAATCTTTCTCAGGCGGCGCCTTGAGACTTGCAACCATGGACGGAGAGGAATTTGCCTACCCCACGAATGTTGATGTAGTCAAGAAATACTTCGCCTAAAAAAAACGTCTTGGTGGATTGAAAACCCGAAAGGGCGGTCCAGGCAAAAGTTAGAGATATGAAAAAAAATCATCCCGATGGATTGGAAATCTCATAGTACAATCCAGGAAAAAATTAGGGATAATGGCAAGTAACTATGTTCAACAGAGGCAAGTCCCTCAGCAGCAGTTACAGCATCATCTATCGGAGGAAATCTCCAGTCAAAGGTCATCTTCGACGGAAGCTCAGGATATCCCGAACTCAAAGTTGGTAGAAGGATAGTGGTCGTTATGTTTCAACGTAGCCCTTTTCCCTGTAAATTACCATTTTCTAACTTTGTATATACTCTTTAGAATCACGCGTTTGGCTGATCTCCATCTTATCAATAAAATTTGAGCCCTTGTGCTTTTGTTTGTAATTCTTTACTTGTTTTAGCTTTACAGAACGACGTTGTTTAAACTTAATCAGCGATTCTTGAAATAAAACGAATTTACTTGTTAAACTTTTTCTGCTTTTAAATTAAAGATGGCATTTCTTTTGACTGTTGAACATCAGAAGAACATCGATCGCTTCTCCCGAAGTAAGCGAACTTCAAAGTGCAGAATCAAAGTACTCCTTCTAAACCAGTTCGCCTGAATGAAGGGATCAACTGTGTCAGAGACCTTGTTTCGTCTGACACCCTCGGCCGAGTTCTCATCTCCTAAGCCCGATCAACATAGATCCCAACGGGACTATCTCTCCTAAGCAAGGTGGAATTGCTATTTTGAATCAACGGTACTTCTTCGCCCCGCGATGGCCGAGTATCCAATTGTGTTCATCTCTTAGTCTGTATGTTGCGTCTGTTTTGTCAGCACATACATACATACATCATGCATTTTTTATTTGCATTCACATTTCATATTGCATCACTATCACTCTAGTCGGTCCTGTCCCCTAGTGGTAGAAGTCCTCTCAATCGAGTTGTCAGTTCTTGCCTCGTCAGGAAATACTGTGTCTGAACAACCTCGCTTCCAGTTTAATTCTGGAAAGAAGTTGGTCCTTGACCACTTTGATAACTTGAACCTCTGAAAAGCCAAAGAAAACTTTCAATAAGCATCACTCGTCGCCATTGAAGATGATATCCTTGCTTTCCCGGATTAAGGAAAATCCACAGAGAAAGCCTCGTGATCAGAGATTCGGCAGCACGCCAGTTTTGCTCCGAAAAACCACCGATGAGAAGGTCATCGGCACCTCAAAATTGGATCCCATCATATGGCATTTCTCCGGGAAGATCCCGAGAAAAGTATGATGTAACCCCAAACGAAAACAGTCTCTCAAGAGACTCGCTTTCCCCAGTAGAATCGACAAATGACGTCTCCAAAACAGAGAAGTTTGTGTACCTCTACAACTCAGACGAATGGGTTCCCCAGCAAGTCTGGCATCAAAACTTTTTCCACTCAAATGGCATCTCCCCAGGAAAATTCGGCGAGAAGTTTGAAGGAAAGCCGCTACGAATAGCGTCCCTTGTCAGTAAAGTTTATTGACAAAAGAAACTAAGACCAGTTCCTTGGTAGGAAACCAGGATCGAGGGGAAGTTTAAATCAGAAACTAATACCACTTCCTTGGTAGGAAACCAGGATCGAGGGGAAGTTTAAATCAGAAACTAAGACCAGTTCCTTGGTAGGAAACCAGGATCAAGGGGAAGTTTGTTTCCACAACTGAGACCAGTTCCTTGGTAGGAAACCAGGATCGAGGGGAAGTTTATTTCAAAAGAGACTGAGACCAGTTCTTGGTAGGAGACCAGGATCGAGGGGAAGTTTACCTCTTCTAAGCATCATTGCTTAGCTAAAGAAGATGAATGTGTAAGCTACCATTCATAACCACCATCAAAATTTCGGGTATTCCGATATTTAATCCTCTTGCACCCCAAATACCCGAATCCCTTCGTCATTCACACCTTCGGGTCCAAGAAGATTAAATAGGGGCATCTGTAATACCCCAAATTTTGACCACTTAGATTTCCCATCATTGTGAAAATCATCATCACAATATGGATGAACCATCATGCTTCATCAGTCTCCCCAAAGATGGGTGAGCATCCAATACAATCAGAATTAGGGTTTCAAGCCCTCTCATAGTTCTCAGACAAAAGATCAATCAAGAAATGACATGATCTTCAACTTGTCTAACCTCCCAAGTGACTACAAAGGATCAAAAGGACTCCCACTTCAAGGATTAAGCACAAGGATGCTCCCTTCCAGGTGGATCAAGCCTCAAGATCGCCAGTGTCACCAAATTAGGGTTTTGGTCGACCAGGGCCTCCAGATGGAAAATTTTCATCTGGGCACAAGGCAAGGATCCAAAACATGACCTAATATACTTCATGGAACCTCATGAACCCGTGCATCAAGTCAATTTTGCCTCAGGGGATGCATTCATCAAAAATCAGGAATTAGGGTTTCTTGACCTAATTCACCCCTAAGTTGACTTTTGGGACAAACCATGAGCCAAGACCTCAAGACATGATTTGAGGGTCTCTAATATACCATATTGATCCATTTGGAACAATGGATTGATCCAAGAAGTTTGAGCAACAAGTCTCAATTTCATCTGCACCACAATTAGGGTTTTAAGAGAAAAGTCAACTGTAACTTTGACTTTTGACCAAGACATGATCCCAAACCCTAACACATGATTGAATATACCCTATGACACCCATGGAACATGTCCATCAAGTTTGATTTAGGTCAAGGACATGATTTCCTGAAGAATTGCACAGTTTGGAATTCATCTGATAAAAAGTCAACTGTGCACAAAAGTCAACATTGACTTTTTGAGATTTTTCACCAAAATGGATTTTTAACCCTAAAATGATGTTAATGTATGATTTGAATCATCATTCATCAAGAAAAATCAAGAAAAGTGAGATAACTTGTAAAAGGGGTAACCATAAAACTTATAAATTTTTCTAAGTTAAAAATAAAGTGGCAAAGGTACCAACTTTGGAGGACCATAACTCCTAAACCACAAAGCCATTTTTTCTCATCCAAAGATGGATTTGTAGCCCTCATTATCACCTACAAAAACTTCAACTACAAGTCATTCCAATTCATTAAGGATTTTGAGTTATGGAGTGATCAAAGTGGCTGAAAAGTGAAAATGTCACTTTTTCCAACACTTAGTGAAATTTTCACTAAGTCAGATTCTGCCTCACTTTTTGCCAAATGTAGAGGGATTTTTCACTTGGAATCAAAAGAGATCAAAACCAAACTTGTTCAAACAGTTGTTGTATCATGTAAGAGCTTTCCAAAATGGCCAAGAACATTGTCAAATTCAACCTACACCATGAGATACAACATTGCCAAGTTGCCTTGCTGAAATCTGTCAAGGCAAGGAAGAATTTGCAACTTTGGTCGATTTGCCAAAATCAGCCAAATTCAATTGCTCTTATCCACTTGGACACCTCAGAGGATTGAATCTAAAGGGGACAATCACTGAGCCAAGCCTCCAAAGTCCATGGAACAAGAAATAGCATGTTGAACCTAGAATGGCCAAAATAGGGACAAGACTTCAAATTTGGAATGAGGCATTCAATGAAACCATCAAGGTGGCATGGACTGAGCCATTCTCATCTGAAATCAGTCAAGACTTATCCAAGACCAAGGGGACCAAAGCTCTGTGCCCTAACCTCTAGTCAATGGCTAGAGGAGACTTGGATTTTCATTTGCCAACATTGGCCAAACCTACTTACCAGCTGCCATGCACTATTCCTTGCAAAACAAACTTGCTCTACTATAAATAGAGCTCAATTGTGGTCAGTTTGAGTACACCAAAGCCATCTAACATATGCTTTCCTCAAAATCTCTTCTTTCACTCCAATTTTGCCTTCTAAGGCAAGTCACTATCGGGTTTTGAGTTTGAGAGCAATTCCAATCAAACCAATCACTCACACACCTCACATACATCACATATGAGCTGATCAAACGCTTAGATTACCTCTGAAACATCAATTTCACAAAATCACCAGCTGGTTGCTCAAGGTTTTAACCAAAGTGCAGTTGAGGTACCACAAAATGATCCAGCCAATTTCAATCAAGTCCAACCATCCAAACACAATCCATAGGGTGTAGGGAAGCTGTTCAGATCATCACCACTCATCTGTAACACCTCCAAATCAAAAATCACTTTGAACTTGCTGTCACGAGTTGGAGGTAAGAACATACTTGGTCATCTCTCAATCTATGCATATTTCCTCGGACAATAATTTGGCCATATCACTACAAGAAAATTAGGATTTTACGACACAAAATTTGCGACAGTTACTTGATAACTGTCGTAACTTTCCTTTAGAGACGGTTGCCACGACGGTTTACCCCAACCGTCGTTATATTTTTTAAAAATTAATATAGTTTGCGACGGTTAAAACGTAAACCGCCCTAAAAGTATTTTTATGACAGTTCCCTCAACCGTCCTAAAATATAGATTACGACAGTTAAAAATCCGTCGCACCTTAAACCTTTGTTTCCAACTTAGTGATCTAAAAAATAAACCAAAGGTCACGAGGGTTAAAATAACCGTCGCCCCTTGAAATACTAAATAAAGGTTCGCGACGGTTTGAAACTGCCCTCAAACACTTCTTGCAACAGGAATCGCGACGGTTGACAAATGAACCCTCGTCCACCTATTTAACTTTCCCACTTAAAACACGCTACACACTACAACAAAACAGAGAATCCGGAAAACGAAAACGAAAATCACAGAAAGCTCAGCTGCAGTGGCGGGGCCAACGCCCGACAAAGTAGGGCAGCTGCCCAGGCTCGACCTCCATTTTATCTTCATCTTTAACTTCTTTTCGTTCACATTCCATCTTTTCCATTACTCTTTGAAACTACCCACTGCTACTAAGTGCACAATCCCCAAAATTTTGATTTGGATTTGTTTATTTGTGAATTTTTGTGGAAATTTTGGTGGGTTTTGATAAGCAAGTCATAGAAAATTCGATTTTTATTAATCTAATATCAAGGACTTGTCTATAGACTACATCACCAAGCTCACTGAACAACACCAAGGTTAGGGTTTCTTTTTTGTCTCAGTCTCGCAAGTTCTCATCAAATTTACTTGAGTTTCATACTTCCATATGCAATTTATAATTTCAACTAATTTAGACTAAATTCATGTATATTTACTTGATTTTCATCTTCAGTCTAAAAATTTATTTATTCATTTTAAAATTTTGTCAGTGTTTATGGTTACTGTATCAGTTATGTTAAGAGTTTAATTTTTCATTTTCTGAGTTTATTTTCATAGAAAAATATAATTGAACACTGTTTCTCTATGATAGACACTATTTATCAAAATTTATATCCACAGTATTACATATTGGATGAATGTTTACCTGTTAAAAATGCAGAAAAAATAAAACTTTTAGTCTCGCCCGCAAGGTGTTCGATAGAATGCTTTAACCAATATCTCGCCTCTTTTCGCTTCAATTCTTTCACTTCATGATGTTGAATCATTATTGTTGTTGATTATTGTTGTTGTTGCAGGTTTTGGTTTATGAATCAGTATCGAATTGTTGTTGTTTCCACCGTTTTGCAACTTGCACACTAATTGTTCGGTAAATTACCTCAACCAAGTTTCTTTTTCTTTTTCGTTTTTGTTTCTTACGAATTATGGTGCTGAATTGTTGTTATTGATTATTTACTTTATGTTACAAACATAGAATTTTTAATTTTTCTTATTAATTTTGGATCCCACACAACGTAATGAAGCTCTAACAACTTTGTAACTGATTCATGTGCTCGATATCTGAATCTTGCTTGCTCAGTCTGACTCTTACTTTTTCTTGCATGTGCTTCATCTGTGAATATTTTTTTGCTCATTGTAAATTTGGTGTTAAGAATCTTTTTGCTTGTTCGTGTTCCTGCATGTGTTCAATTTGTGAATGTTGATTGCTCAATGTGAACTTTGTGTTCAGAATCTTTTTTCTTGTTCCTGCGTGTGCTTTATCTATGAATTTTACTTGTTTACAGTGAATTTGGTGTTAAGAATAATAACTTTGCTTGATATTTCAGGGCTCGATCGCAACACACGATTTACAATACTTGCAGCTCTAGCTTCTTGTCCTCTCCTTCATAGATCTTCAATTCAAGTATTCTTCATCCTTGTTTGTGAGTAGCTCTAGCTTATTTCATCTCCTTCCTAGAAGTCAATGTTGTCAAGAGTTATTTGAAATGTGATTTTTCCATTTGATTTCTAGTAATAGTAATATTAGTTTTTTAACGGCAACAATTTTAATTTTGTAAACAAGGTGTTTGCTGAAATGTCACTTAGAGTTTGGCTATGATGGTTTCTAGGCTAAACACATTTCTTGCTTGGTTGAGTACAAATTCATATGAATGTCTCTCTTTAAGGTGTTTCAAATTTTGATTTAGTATGCATTTAATGTGATTCTAAATGACAAGACTTGGTGTTATAAAGTTTGGTAAGGAGAATATGGTGCAGCTTAAGGGTCATAGATCTGTTGGTGGAATGAGAGCTTCGATTTACAATGCTATGCCTTTGGCTGGTGTGGAAAAGTTGGTGGCTTTCATGAAGGAAAAGTTGGTGGAATGAGAGCTTCGATTTACAATTCTCTTCCATTCTCTCAGTAAACCCAAACACATTATTAGTTGTCAAATATTAGTTTGTTTTTCAACGGCAACCATACCTGACACAAATGTATGTGATTAGTTTTATAGCACTAGGTTTCACCTTTAGTTATGTCTATGTACTTTATTGATTTTAGAACTTTGTCTACTGTGGAGTTAAGAGCAAAGTCTAAGTTTTTCAATACGTTTTGGTTTGCACCATTATGATTAAAGCCAAAAAAAAGGATAAAATATGATTATGTGCATATGTGCTTTCCTAAAAAGTGTCAATTTGAACATATCAGCTTATGTGTTTTATACACCAATTTTTTATCATACTAACTTATTCTCTCTCTTGTTTTTCGTAGCAGAATTATTGTTGGACCAATATGATGTAGATAATTGTGCGTCGCATAAGTCTCGGGATGCAGAGGTGGATGTAATGGTTGAAGCGTCCACGACTGGTACTTGGATATAGCTTTAAAAAATCTCTTACCTAGTTTCTCAGATTTATGATTTTGTGCGTCTACTCACTGTATTAATATAGGTGATGTGGCTGCTAATCCCACAAATGTTGCAGATTCACACATGGAGTGCTCTACAGTACTTAAAGTGAGAACATTGCATATTAGCTCTACCATCCTGGCTGGGAAAAGTATGTTCTTCTACAAGGTATGTGTCTTTTCTTTATTAGTTAGATCTGAATATTTTTCCTAATTTTTTTTCTTAGTTATGTGTATTATTTTGCAGCTCTTCTCTAACGGGATGAGGGAGTCGCATCAGACGCACATCACCCTGAGAATTGAAGCATCAGGTATAAACATATATCAAAATATTTTTAGATTATTTGCTTAATCAGATTTTTTTCTCTAATAGTTTGCCTAGTAATGCTAATTTATTTTGCACGTGACAGAGGAAGCTTCATTCATGGAGCTTTTGAACTTTATGTACAACAGTTCTCTGAATGTGACCTCACCGCCTAGCTTGTTGGACGTCTTGATGGCAGCGGACAAGTTTGAGGTGGCGTCCTGCATGAGATACTGCAGTCAGGTATTGCTGAACATACCCATGACAGTGGAGACTGCGTTGCTCTACCTAAAGCTCCTTTCAATGTGCGAAAGGCTAATGCTGTTAGACCATTACTTATAGCAGCAAAACAGTATCTCGCGGCTCGTTACAAGGATATCACAGAGTACGTTTATTTTTTTTCCTTTATGTTTAAATTAGTTATATGATATATGTTATAAACTTCTTTTAAAGAGACTTTTTTATTATACCGGACACAATGCTATGCCTTTGGGTTTACTTGAGTTTGATACTTCCATATGTAATTAATGTGTTTGGGTTTACTGAAAGAATGGCAGAGAATGGCATGATCCTGGTGACACTCTGATTTTAAAAAATTCACTACTCATCCAACCATAAGCTTACTTAATTATGTGATGCGATGTTGTGTTTCAGTTTAATCACTGTTTATATATATTGTGACAGAAACGGGAGGCACCACCTGGTGAGAAGCCGGAACCAGTGAGGACCCACCTCCGTAACATGATCATCGTGCCTGAGATGATCGGTAGCATCATTGGTGTCTACAATGGCAAGACCTTCAATCAAGTTTAAATTAAACCTGAAATGATTGGCCACTATTTGGCTGAATTCTCAGTCTCTTACAAGCCTGTTAAGCACGGTAGGCCTGGTATTGGTGCTACTCACTCCTCCAGATTTATTCCTCTCAAGTGAAGATCATCATGGATGCCCCTATCTATCTGTCAATGGGAACTTTTCCCTGTTTTTAATGCTCTACTTAAATATTTGATTTCTACTTGATACAGTTTTGACATTTAGGATATCAATGAACCTGAAAGTTTTGGTTTAATGTAACATACAATAGCTGTATTCTGAATCCTAAACTGAATGCAGATTTTTTTTTGAAAAATATTTGCAACTTGCGGCGGTTCAAACCGCCACAATATACCTTAGTTTTTTTTTAAAAAATATTTACAACTTGCGGTGGTTCAAACCGCCACAATATACCTTCGCTTCATTAAGCAAGTTAAGACGGTTGAAAACCGTCACAATATGGAGATTACGACAGTTAGCTACCCGTCATGAAAATAACGACGGTTTGTACGACAGTTTTCACAACCGTCGCAATACGGCCTCGCGACGCACGTTTCCGCGACAGGGCTGAAACCGTCGTAACTTATAAATTGCGACGGTTCTAACCGTCGCAATCTGCCAAAATGAACCGTCGCAATTTGCCAATTTTCTTGTAGTGTATGTTCATAATCATGCATGGAATGTTTTCCCTCAATTAATTGCATTGTTTGAATCGTGTATCAAAAATCCTAGCCTTCATGCAGAAATTAGGGTTCTTGAGGTCTCTTCGTGATTTCTTGTTGTATGTTTAATTTAAATGAAATTAAAGTACATAGACATGATCGTGAGGTTGAGGCGAGCATAATGATATGTGGATTGCATGATATGATTACGTATTCATGGAGATTGGATAGAAAATGCAAATCTGAGAAACCAAGAACACGCGCGTGTTCTTCAGCTTGTTCTTGGCGCCATTTTTAGAAATTCAAATATTTGAATTTTGTGATTTTGTTTAATTGATTCAAAAATTAATTTCTCTCTGAGTTTTAATGATTTTGAGTTGATTCTTTTTTTAATAATTCACAAAAATGTTAAAATATTTTATTTTCACAAAAAAATCCCAAAAATATTATTTATTTCATATAATTGATATTTTTACAAAGAATTAATATTTTAATTGTTTTTGACATTTTAAATATTTTTTCTACATTGATTTTGCAACTTTTAATGCTTTCTAATTATTTTGTAGGTCAATACTTAATTTTTGAAGCATTAATCCAAGATCACAATTTGTTTTCCATGTGTTAAACAATTTTTGATCATTTTAATTGAATTTTTATTAAATTAAATACATTTTGAAAACAAATTAGGGTTTTGGATTAATTCAACCCTCATAAATCATTTTCAAAACTCTTTGGGCCTCTTGAGAGAGTGTAAGACCCATCCCCCCTTGTACAAAAACTTTTTGGGCCTCACTCATTGTATAAGTCCCTCTGTACAAGTAAATGGCGCGATCGTCGCCCGTTTAAAAATAAAAAATCATCTGGGCCTCTCCTTGAGCTATAAGACCCATTCAAAACACTTTGGGCCTCTATTAGAGTGTAAGACCTCATCCCCCTTTTAACCAAAACATTTTGGGCCTCACTTATTGTATAAGTCCCTCTGCGTTAAAAGAAAACCTCGGCGCGATCGCCATTTTTAAACAAAAAATCATTTGGGCCTACCCTCGTGTTATAAGCCCTTCTCTTTTCTTTAAACCTTTTTTGGGCCTCTTGAGAGAGTGTAAGACCCATCCCTTTGTACAGAAAACCTTTTTTGGGCCCCAGTCACTTGTATAAGTCCCGCTGTACAAAGTCAAACAGTGTGCTCACTAATAAAACCCTGGGCCTCTCCTTGAGCTGTAAGCCCCAAATCTTTCTTTTTCAAAGCACTTTCTCCTTTGATTTTGAATATACTGTTGTTTTCAATCTTTCTTTGTTGAACAACTAACCAAACAGTATGGAAGCACTACAACCGAGTAAGTGTTTACCCGCTTTCATTTAGCGCTTTCATATATATATATATAACTGTATTGTGGGGCTGTTTCACTGTAAGTCTCCTTTCATAAACTCATATATATATAATTGTATTGTGGGGATGTTTCACTGTAAGTCTCATTTCATAAACTCATATCTACTGTGTAATAATAGTATAGATATTTCGAGTTTCCCCGGCAACTACGTCTTGAACTAGGTGACGCCGTTTCATTTATTCGTAGAAATAGACGCCTAGATCCCCAATAGGAGCACCAGATACAGTCTTCTCTTCGGCTGTCCTCCTTAGGAATCGTCAAGAAGCTCTACTCCCCAAGATGAATGTATTCTCCGTGAATGGCATCTTTGAGTTTCTTCCAAATTCTCGAACTTTCCTGACTTGATCTATTCCTTATGGATAGCTTGCCTTGAATGTCTCGGGGTTTGGGTACCCACTACGGTCATAATCTTGGACCTTAACTAAGGAACCCTCTTTAAAGCTAAAAATCGTTGGATAGTAAACCTCGCACGTTTACCAGTGGTTTTTATCTTTAAAAGAGTTATCTCTCCTAATGGAAAGGAGATGATAGACCCACGGGCTTCTTAAAAGCATCCGCCTCCTCTTGGGCGTTGTACAAGGACCCTACGGCTTCTTATAAGTATTCACAGCCTCCTCTTAGGCTTCGTATAATGATCTCTTCCTTCGGGAATGATAGCCTCCTCTTGGGCTTCGTACAAGGACCCGTAGGCTTCTTAAAAGTTTCCAGCCTCCTCTTGGGCTTCGTACAAATTGTCCCGATGACCTCCTAGAGGTATAGGAACAGAACCTAGTCATCCTCATAGAACAGTCCTTTCATAGAGTCTACTACTGTTTCTCAAAGCATAGTACAAAAGAAAAAAACTCTAGACTTGGACAGTCTAACTTCCTTGAGTCTCAAAGACATTCTCAAGTGACCCCTTCGTTAAATAGGAAGGAAACCCGCAGACTCGGATAGTCTCAATACCCTTTGGATTTCCCGTCTCCTCAAAGAGAAGGAAATATCCCTGATCCTCAGATCAAATCCCTGAGTACAGTGTTGCTCATATAAGAACTGATTTTCTCTTTTAAAATCAGTATATTGGATCTGTCGCTCAACTGAAACAAACCTTTAGCCTCCATCTCGGGCTTTGTACGAGATACAAAAACACTCTCTTGTTGAGTATCAAAGACTCCCTCGTAGAGTCAAACAAACAATAGCCTCTATCTCGGGCTTCGTACGAGACACAAAGACTCTATCGTCGGGTCAAAAACTTTTAGCCTCTCTCTCGGGCTTTGTACGAGACACAAAATAGCCTCCTCTTAGGCTTTGTATAATGATTTTCCTAGCACAAAATAGCCTTCTCTTAGGCTTTTGTATAAGAAAACCACTGGTTGATCCAATTAACCTTTTAGCATCAAAGTTGTGCCTCGTTCACAGTACACAAACATCAACAACTCCTTTCCTTTCATCTAATCGCTGTAAGCGGCAAGCCTCTGGATCATCGATATCCATGCCACTGTCCCTCTTTTAGCATGAGAAATTCCTAAGGAAAGATGGCATTGCTCTACACTGAGTTAAAGTCTTCTCCTTTAGGTTAAAACCCTTTCTTCGGAAATTATGGCATTGCTCGGATCCGCGTATCCCAGTTAAAGTAATTCTCCTTCCCCTTCTTTAGAGATGACAAATTCTCTCTAAAGTCGAGGTCTTTCAGCTTCACGTCTTGGGCTTTGAACAAGACACAAATAGACCTTTCAGCTTCACATCTTGGGCTTTGAACAAGATACAAACCACCTTTCGCTTCACGTCTTGGGCCTTGAACAAGACACCAAAACACCAAAAACACCCATTTCCTCCCATAGAATAAGAGGAACTATGAATGCTCTGATTTCCCTGTTTCGGTAAACGGGAATACGTAGGCATAAGATCGAAAGAAAAGATCTTAGCGAGCACAATCAACAAAAAACCCAAATCCCATATCTCCATCAATCAAAAGCAGTAATTCAAAAGCATCAGTCCTAACATCCTAATCCTTGTTCCCCTGCCAGAAACATTCTGTTAAAATAACACAAGAAAGGCCCCCCACATTGATAGCATCCGTAACCTAACAGACCGCTGTTTAAACTCAGTATGCAAGCAGGGTTAATTGGAGACATCTATTTCCCTTCCTTATTCAGCTCACAATAGGATAAAAAATGAATCGACCTGTAGTTTAAGCTCAAACCGCAGAGAGCGACCAGCGCTTAAGAACCGCGTCCAAAATCGCTCGCTACACCTACGAACCGTGGCAGAGAAAAAACAGCAAAAAGTTCGCAATGCGAACCTTCGCTTTCCCCTTCGCTGCCCTATTCGCAGTGCGAACCTGCGAACCCAGAAAATCTCAGCAGCGCTGTTGTTCACTCCAACCCAACATTTTCTCCACCAAAACACTTCCAAACCATAACATAACAACCAAAACATACCCCAATCATAGTAACAAGTATTCTACAACATTTGTATCGCATTTCAACCGCGAAAACATCGATTTCTATCGTTTTCTCTCATTTCGACCTAGAATTGAAAAGCTAGGAAAAACCAGCAAACATTCCAACACACACATACACAATCATACACAAGCATAGCATAACCGAGTTTCGCACCCTTACCCGATTAATCACGCTTCGAAGTGTTGGTTGAATCGGTTTCTTACACTCCAAGTTTTCCTCTTTTTCTTCTTTTCTTTCTCTTTTCCTTCTTTTCTTTCTTCCCTTCCTATTTTTTCTCTTTTTCTTTCTATGTTTCTATTTTAAATGAAAAACAATATCTAACCAAGCCAAAAAGACCAAAATACCCCTACACTCAATTTTCTTGCAAACGTTCCCAAAACGCGATAAAACATAATAACGATAAACATAACACATGTACCAAATAAAAACCAAGAATTAAATAATATAAAGACAAAAATAATTAAATTGACTCGATTAAATAAATCTAAAAAACCGGGGCGTTACATGGACCATTCAGAGGTGTGTCAGATCATGATAGTTTGCTGTAATGCACCTTATAGGGGACACTTTGGAGAAACCATAACTACTGCAAATATGCTGCAATCATGTTATTTCTGGCTCTCTCTATTCAAATATGCTAATGCATTAGTCAAGGCATGTGATAGATACTAAAGGGTAAGCAATATTTCTATGAGGCAAGAAATGCCACTCACAAACATTTTGGAAATTTAACTTTTTGAAGTGTGTAGCATATATTTCATGGGACCATTTCCTAATCCTTTGACAATCTTTACATCCTTGTAGTTGTGGACCATGTATCCAAATAGATAGAGGCAATAACAACCCCCACCAATGATGCAAAGGTTGTAACCAAAATTGTAATTAAAAACTTGTTTTCTAGACATGGTACACTTAGGGATATAATTAGTGATGAGGGAGCCCATTTTTTTAACAAGTTGTTTGAAAATCTAATAGAAAAGTATGAGGTCAAGCACAAGGTTTATACAACCTATCATCCACAAAGTAATGGACAAGCAGAATTATCTAATAAAGAGATAAAAAGTATATTGGAATAGGTGGTTAACCCCTCAAGGATGGACTGGTCAACTATCTTGATGATTATCTATGGGATTATAAGACTACTTATAAAACCCCTTTAGGAATGTCTCCCTATAGGCTAGTTTATAAAAAGGTTTTCCTCTTACCCATTTAGTTGGAAAACAAAGCATTTTGGTCTATAAAAAGGTTTAACTTTAACTTGCCATCTGTTGGGCAAGCAAAAATGCTCCATCTCAATGGGCTGGAAGAACATATATTGTTCTCATATGAAAATTCTAACTTATACAAGGAAAATACTAAAAAATGGCATGACAAGAAATCTCGTAAAAGGGAATTGATGGAAGGACAACAAGTTCTCTTGTTTAACTCAAGATTGAAACTATTCTCTGGTAAGTTGAAGTCAAGAATGTCACCCCCCTTCAAACTTGAGAATTTATCCACATGGGGATATAGACCTTTGAATGAGAAAATTGGGAACGAGTTCAAGTTTAATGGTCAAAAGAGTGAAAAAATATATTGGTTATCCCTTAAACAAAATAAAAATCACTTTGAATTTGAATGATTAATATCTCTTGTTTTATATGAGGATATAAGACTCTAAGTGCTACTGGGAGGCAGCCCAACTTAATAAATTTTTGTTTTAATTTTCATTGTTTAAAGTGTTGAAGTGGAAAACTGGTGGAATTCTAATGCCTTCTAAAGTCTTATGTAATGATTGCAAAGTGGCATAAAAAAGGGGACAAAGTGAATTTTCCTGGAAAAGAAGATGCATGACAAAAGAAAAATAAAAAAAGGGAATATTAATATTTGATGAAAAAGGAAAATAATGAGGAAAGAGAAAGTCAACAATGGGAAAAACCTTAAACAACGCACGTGAGATACTTTGTGTCGTACTCAAGCTTGTGTAATATTGGCTATGTCTACCATCATTTACTGTGTGATTAACCACTACAAGTCGCCCAACAATAAAATTGAAACGCTTACTTGTTTCTCTTTTCCAACATTCAAATTTGATTTTTAACCCTATTACATCTATGGGTAATGCTAACTTGTTCTCTTGGTGCACAAGTTAAGAGATAAATATAAAAAATATTTCTTGAAAATTGTATATTAAATTTATTTGAAACTTACAATTAATAACTTTATTGATTTTTTCAATACAAATTTTTTATTTATGGATTTCTTAACTTATGCCCCAAGGGCACAAATTAGCATTACCCTACATTTATTTACTATAACTAGGCATATCTTTCCCTCACCAATATCATTGTTCACTCTTATTGAAAACTGTAACCTTTCAAATTCATCTATATCTCTCTGAAAGATCTCATAAAATCAAATGCCTCCACCTTCAATCCCACAAATATCATACCGTCAAATCTCAATAGACCCCAACATGACCGACAAGAGGATAAAAATGCATACAAGGACAAATTCTACCTTTCATGTTGATTACTCTGATTATGATTCCTCTGATTTGAATACATTCATGAACAGTGATGCCAAGTATTGTTTGACCCAAAACTCCGCATCCAAGAGTGTGCAATCAGAAAGGGGTTTTATATTCAATATGGAGGATGATGATTTGGTCCTTGTTGATAAGGTTGGGCGCATCATAACAAGCCATAAGTGGAAGAAGTTTTGTAAATATCCAAATCCTCACAAGAATTAGATAGTGAAGGAGATCTATTCCAACACGGTCGATACTTAAATATAGAGGCAAGAGGTCATTGTGAGAGGAACAATGGTACATCATTATGAAGGAAACTTTAACATGATGTTGGGAGTGAAAAGTGTGGAAGATACCTATAATAGTTTGTTTGAAACAATGGACGATGAAGATCTTAATGTACTGAAAGACTCTATCTGAATTCCTGGTACGAAATGGATAAAGACGGACAAATATGTTGATAAAACGCCACTAAGGATGGACCTACAACCTGTACCAAAGGTTTGGTACCAATTCCTTAATCACTATCTCAAGACCACTGCTAACAACGAAACAATCAACAAGGCTAGGTTATTCTACTACACTGCATTACTAGTTATAGCCCGACGAATGTTTCTATAATAATTTTTCAAGAGTTCCAAGCTTGTTCTAAAGAGCGTGATGGAATAATATACTGCCCTTGTCTCATTACTACTTTATGCAAAAGAAAATGAGCTCCATAGAAAGTCACAAATGAAATCTGCTATCCACAAGTTAGGTTTGATAAGTCAGCCATCTTAAATCTGTTGAATCTAAGAGCGAAGAAGGGACGAGTGGAGATGTGCTAGAAGTCATAAAGATCTAGTTCCTCAAGTAACAACAAAGAAATATTATGTGCCATTTTTCTACAAATGCAAAAGAACCAAAGGGAGTTCTACCGATTTGTTAGAGAATAGTAGACGGTCCCTCTGTCTTTCCCAAAGTCATAAACATCTCATCTAAGGTCACCAGCCATGTCAAAACCCTAGTCCAACAAAAATTAAGAGCCCCATTAAAATGAAAAGCCCTTATAAGAACAAGAGCCTAAAGAAAGTTAAGAAGAATATCCATGTTGTCATGCCTGAACATGTTAGAGAGTCGTCAAAAGGATAGAAAATGAGGACCATTGAGTCCTCTAAAAAACTAAAAGAAATATAGACATATACTTTTGTTCATAAGGTGAATAACATGGTGCGAACAAAGGATAAAGAATCTGAGAAGAAAGAAGAGGTGAAAAGGAGGAAAAAGACTGAAAAAGAGAACTCCACTAGGAAAAAGCAACAGGCTTCAAGTCTAACTGCTATTTCAAACCAATCGTGTTTAATTTTTGCAATTTACATTAGGCTTTCTGATGTGCAGAAACTCATTAGACTAACAGTGAAGACATTGTCCTTACTTTAATTTTGGGGGTGAAGGCACCTATCTAGTTTTCTATTTCAATAAAGTTAGCTTGTGTTAATACCAATTTCAATCAATGAAGTGTCTATGTTTGCTGTTTATTTTGCTTTAAAAAACTTTAACTTCATCTTTAAAAAAATAGCAGAATTTCTACGAAATTAGGAGACTTCTAATTAGACTGATGACAATATTTGAAACAAGGTTTTTTTAAGAATCAATACACCCATTTGTGACTTAATGATAAAACATGACACACCAGAACAAGGTAGAAAAGTAGTTAACGTCTTAAGAAGTTTGAATTGCTTAAAATTATGGAATAAGATTCATTATAGGATTTGGTTTACGAGAGTAAAACACTAATAAATAAGGCTAACACAAGAATCTATTGCATCTACTAAAAATATTACAATTAAACTCATAAAATTGTGCAAAAAAAAAGTTAAAATGCCAAAGATCTTATAAATAAAGTTCATGTGCCAGAAACTAGAGGAACAACAAATGTTTTCACCATTAGTAACAGGTTAGACTCATTACACGTGAGATACCGTCAGGTGAAAAGGTGGTGCATCTAGCAAAAGTTACTAAGAAAAGTGATGCTTGTAGAATCATCAAGTTCAAAATGAACTCAAGAAACAAAGAAAAAAGAAATCTTGTAAATCCCCCCTGTTGAAACTAAAAAAATGAAATCTTGGACCGTAACCAAACTAGGATTGAGGCTATTTATCCTAAATTAAGACTTATGGCATGATAGACATCATCATGAATCAAGCAAAAAAGACTATGTTTTTCCAATCTTTGAATGGGTTCCTCTTAGATAAATTATGGGTTATATAAAGTGTGTTGCTAGAGGAAGACACGAAAGAAGTAAATTTTTTTTCTGATATTATCTATCTCAACACTTGAGAATAAGTAATGGTTCAAGTGTGGGGTTTTGATAGCTTACATATTGTGAGTTGTTTAAAACCTTAATAATTGAATTTTTAGTTATTTACTTGATTTTAATTTGGGTATTCAGTTGAGTCTTGCTATTTTTATGTGTTTTTTCTTGTGTAGGAGTCACTCAAGTGACGAGTTCTGTCGCGCCTGGTAGTCATTTCATGTTCAGTGTGCTCTAGGTCCAGAAGATGCTGAAAGGAGTAGAGAACACCAAGAGGAAGGGAAGATGAAAGAAGATTGGTGTGATAGCAGGACGCTGAGCTGGAAAGTAAAGGGATAAGATCAAAATGCTAGAAGACAAAAGACTACAAAAAATAGTATTGCCACAACAGAGCGTGACTTGTCCCCTACACAACAGGTCTTTAATCAGACGCTTTGTCCCCTGCATGCGCTGTGTACCTCACCTACTATTGGTATGAAAGAGAAGGAATTAAGGGAATAAACTGATTCTCATGGGACCAAAAGATATGGATAATAACCAAGGTCGTGATCCAATACGTAACAAAACCCTAGATGAAGCTTTCTATAAAAGAACCCCTTGGACGAAATGAAAAAGAGGTTCAAACTCAGAGAGAAACAACTGAGATAAAATTCAGTGGAAGGAATTTGAATCAAGTGTGTAAGACTTCTCATCTTTTCTTTTTTAGTATAAAGAATCAGTATCTGGCATAACAGAACTTGTCTCTTGCTAATTGATGACTGCAAGAAGATGAATAAGTTACTCTTAGGTTTTCATTTCTTTTTCATTATGTATTTAAGAATATTTAGCTTTGGAATCAGTGTTAATGTATGTATTGACCTAATCATTAGCTAAGCTCTCTTATGTTGAGCAATGTGAAGTTAATATGAATAAACCATTTTTGTCATTTGATGTGATGTTACTAACTGATTTTATCATTCATTATATTGTTATAAATCTAATTCTTTGGTTGATCATTTTACAAAAAGATAAAATCTTGTTGATGTGAGAAATCCATCAACAAGAGGAACTCTTGATAAATATGATTAAAAATAGTATGATAGACCACTACTACGAAAGCTACATATAATGACGGTTACGAAACACATATAATGACGATTTCACGTCTATTGTCAGGTAAAGTGTGATTGTATGTATGGTGGTTTCCACAACGGGCGTGTGACCATGGTTATAAGCTAGGTAGCGTGCCACTAATCAAAATTGTTATACTACACATCTGTTGTGATATATATTTAGGTCATGGGTTCGAAAACCACCACCATCAACAATTTATTTGGAATATAATTAACATTTCATCAAGGTTACAAAAGATAAATGTTGTGAAAAGTGCCATGAGTTTATTAAAAAAATATATCGATTGCTTCTTTTTCCTTACACCTCACTAAACATATACAACCATTAAAATTGATGTAGAAGATAACAATTTGAAAAATTAAATTATTCTTGAAAAAAATCTTAAATATACCATTGTTTTTCAAATTGCATTCATACCGTAATTCATCTCTTGCTTCTTAACACAAAGTATTTGATTCATCTCTTGCTCCTAATTATGGTGATCACTCAGCCATGATACTCACCTAGGTATCATATCATACATGCATCGCCGTTTAATGTTATTCATGTTATCTAAGTTATATGTGTAATCTTCTTGACCTAATTAGATCACTAGCTCAACTCGCTTAGTTCATCATGTATTTCCCCTAATTATTATTGATTCAAAGCATATATATCATGGCATGTGTTTAGTAGTTGTTTTAGTGCATTAAGAATCATCAAGAATTAAGATAAGACGCAAATAAGCATGAGTCAATTGGTTAGGGAGGCTTAATCGATTGGTTGAGTTCAGATTTTTGTTTTTCTGAAAAAGATAAATATTAATCGATTGTAGTTGATTGCCAATTGATTGGCTTCAGAAATAATTTCACTTCTTCAAAATCAGAGAGTCAATACAATCGATTTTAAGTGAATGCCAATCGATTGGGTTTAGAAAGTTTTCAATTTCTTCAAAATTAGTGAGTCCATCCAATCGTTTGACCTGGAAGGAAGCATAGGACCAATCAACTGGTCCATGTCTTCTTCTTAAAAAAATTCTCTGTAACTTCCCTTTTTCCCAAAAATCATTCATGCTTACTCACTTCTAACAGCTATTACACCATGAGTTAAAACAACATAAGACATACCCTCACCATACAACATACATACACTTAATAGTTCCTCAATTTTATGAAACATACAATCCAAACAACAAGAATAACATTCCACCATGTTAAAACAACACAATCATGGAAAACATGAATAAATCATTTGTTCATAGACATTTTCATGACTAAGGTAGAACACGTTGTCATACCCTAAATTTTGACCATAAGATTCCACCATATTTGTGTATCATCTTGCATAGCATCTCTAGGTCATACAGTCTTTGTGTGCGTGTTTATCATGACTAACCAGTTTGTGCAGGTGTGGTAGGCTCAAGCGTAGATTCTCTCAGTCAAGCACTTTAAGATGTGATCGTTGGATTCTGGTTCAAAAGGTTCTTAGGGTTATCTATTGGGTCATTTTCCTCGATATTTCTCAGAAGTTACAATGTATACTCCCCAGGGCGGATTAAGGTTTTCCTTCCATTGGTATTAAGCATGATTATGTGGAGACTGGTTGTGGTTTTCGTGGCAAAGTTGCATCCTCACTTTTAAGGTATTTCTCAGGACATAGTTCGGGTTTTATTCAGGAAGTTGGATCATTAGTTGTCAAGTGGAGGAGCTTTGGTTTTTGGTAATTTGTGATCAATATGTTTTAACGTGGTAGAGTTTGAATAAAAGTCTAGAATCAAGTTTATACCAAAAGTTATGAAAGTGGAATTCAAGATTTTATGTTCTTTATAAAAAAAAAGTTCAAATATGATTTTATCATTGAAATTTGAATTTCCAAGTTGCAAACATAATTCATCATGAAAGTTCAAATTTGAGGACTTACCAAGCTCAAGCTAAAACTAAAAATTCAAGTCCACCACTATTCAAAGATCAAATTCAAGATTCAAGAAAGTTTAAATTGTGAAGAACTACAAGGTTGAATTCCAAAGTACAAATTCAAGTTCAAATTTAATCCATCCTAAGATTCAAGTTCTTCATGAAGGTTCAAGTTTGAAGATTTACAAATTCAATTCAAAGGTTCTCAAATTAAAGTATTCAAGGATCCATTACAAGTCAAGCTTAATTCCAAGATTCAAAGTTCATTAATTAGATTCGCATTGCTCAACATCCATTTCAAAACTACAAGATACATTCCAAATATCAAATTCAATGTTCATGGACCATTACAAAAGTACAAAGCCCAAATCCAATGCTAAAATATACATAACATGTGTGGTATGTACTTTGAGGAACTGCAGAAATAATACATGGTTCGTGGGACCTAGCAAGTGCTGTCCAAAAGCTCACAATCAAATCCAGAATTCTTGATAAATGTGCGGCTTGTGATTTTTTAGTGTACTGATATGTGGTTGACTTGTTAACTCTTGAAAGTACACCTTACCATAAAAATCGTTTCAAAGGCAGTCATTGCAAAGGAAATCTTGTGATAAGCACCTACTCACCACTTTCAACAGCTTTGTACTCCAAGCAACTGCAAAAAAACGGTGGAATACATTCAAATCAGGACAATGGGACAAGAGTCATAACTATTTTTTTCAGACATGTTTGGTTAAGAAAGGAAATCCATTCATCGTGATATCACATGTTCAAGGCAAAAGAAAATCATAAAACAATCCATAATAATACACTTCCAATTCAAGAGATCACAAACATTAAAATTCCTAAAACAAAATCCAGTCTGATTCTAAAAATCGAACACCTTCCAAAACAGCCAGTAGACACAATCCAGACATGTCAAGACGGATACGGAAAGTTCGATAAAGGCATTCATCATCATCCATAAATCAGAAAAATAGCACATCTCTCCCATTCATTTCAACGACCCTATATAAGAGGGACGAAAATCATCAACAGACATCAAAAACATACCCCTCACATTGGAAAAAAAAATCACAATAAGAAAATCAGAAAACACACGGTTTGAAAGAGAGATTCATACCAGAAAAATTTCACCAAAAAAACCACGATTCACCAATCTCATAACAACAAACAACCACACGCATTATCAGAAAAACTCGCTACCCACAAGCAGTGGTATCAGAAAAGAAAAAAGCTCACACCATATCAGAACTCATACAGCAGCATCCACACGAAGATCACTCAAAAAAAGGTTCGCAGCTCACACACAAATAAACACACGTTCAGAGCAGTAGGAGAAACTCATACCAGAAGAAGAAATCACACGCAGGATCAGTAAGCAAGAAAGAGGAAGTTATACTTGTATTTAGCTCGTGTCGGCATCGCCTCGAAGTCGCGTCAGACGAACTCCGACAGGTAATTCTATTCACTCCGCCCCTGTTTCTCATATGCAGTAATCGATTGTTGTTCGTCGCTATTATTTGTTTGTTTCCCCTTTCAATGAACTGTGTATGTCGCCGAAAATGATTTAAGCGAAACCGAGAGAACACGATCGAGAGAGCAGAAGTTGGGAACGGGAGGCGTGCGAGACGGAAGGGTTTATTCATGATTAAGGGAGGAGAATGAGCGTGAGTGAGATGTGAACGATGGTTGTACGATGAGGTGGAAGCATCTGCGTGCGGTTTGGGGCTGATTGAAGAAGAAGAGGAACATGGGAAGGGTCGGTCGCGAGAGAAAGAAAGATGGCGAGGCGAGAGAGAAGAGCGAGTGAGGATGATGAATAGGAAAGGGCATACGAATAAAAGAGATGGTCAGAAAATAGGGTTTTCTTGACCCTTTCTTTTTTGATTGAAAACCAAACCGGGTTTGGGTGCTAACCCGACCCATCTCCTAAATCTGCCCAGGCCCACATAAATTGGACTTTGCTAAATACACCCTAAATCACCGGCCCATTCTCCTTTTAATTAGATTTTAGATTTCCTTAATTTAATTAATTTTGTTAGAACTTAGGTTAAGTAGTTTTTTTTTAATTCTCATTTAATTAGTTTTTATTTAAAAAATTACTTAGTTTCTTTAGTTTTTAGGATTTAGTTAATTTAGTCTTTAATTAAATTTTGGTTCAATTAGACAATTCTCGATTTGGTGAATTCTTGAAGTTAATTTTATTTGATCTTGTTAATTCCTGATGTTCATTCTAGATGTCTTTGATTGTGATTAAGTCCTGATCTGGATGTCTTATCTTTTTGAGTTTTGACGTATTTTGCGGTACATGGTGTCGTTCACTCATTAATACTTGAGGTTTCCCTCTTTGACCCTCTGTTACTTATGCCCGATTCCAAAGGAAAGATTTTTCTCTGTTGACTGCCATGTCACAGTTTATTCTACTTTTACAACTTTATCCATTTATCCAAAGCATTTTTCAAAATAAACTCTCAATTCACATCGAGCCATTTTTCCCTTGTAAGTCGATTGCTTCTCTAAGCATCGCCATCGACCTTTAGATCGACCTTAGCATATACCCTTAGCAAACAAGCAATAAATAACATAAATAATAACAAGAGGTTCCCGTAGAATACTACGGACGTTTAGGATGCTAATACATTCCCTAGACGTAACCAACCCCCGAACCTTAGTTCTCTTAGGTTTTTTTCGTTCTTTAAACCTTTCCTTTGGATAAAATAAAGACCGGTGGTGAATTTCAAAAATTGTGATTCAAGTTAATCCAATAGCTTGGTATCTGATTCTTACCGCGACAAAAATGGCGACTTCACTGGGGAATTTCGAGGGTTTCCCCTAACTTGTTTATATCTATGTTATTTATTTGCTTATTTGCATATATATCTTTATATCTGTATATATACCTGTTTTACTTGGTTTTTCTGTGTGAAGGGTACTATTTGTGTGGTGAGACAAAGTCCTACACCCGGACTAGAGTGAAATTAAGATAGGAAAACGGTGAGACTTCAATGATACTTTGAGGGAGTCGATTCCTGAAAAAGTAAATTGAGACTTCACCACTCAGTCTAGGCCCTCTCGAATAAAATATTTGTCCAACGAGTTCATTCGTGAAGACGATATGGTTTCGATCTAAAGGCCCTCGGGACTGGGGACCGTAGTTACCTTTAACCCAACTTGGCCTATTAGGATGTAGTGCGGGGACTATGCGGGAGTCTATTTCTGCAATAGTCGCTACGCAATACTACACTCAGAAGAGATTCTCTTGAGAATATTATTGACTACCAAGTGATTTGGAAAATCGATAATATCCGAAAGATGGATTGTAGACTCTGGGAACTTTGTAGAACCCGTTCGACAGGTACAAATAAACCTCTAGTACATACCTTGGGAAGGGTAGACCATGGCTCCATGCTCGTGATCTTCAAGCCTAGGCCTTTGTTTGCCTGTATATGTGTATACATGTGCTTATGCATCCATTCATGCATTCATGATTAACCATTCGGTTTCAAGAAACTCAATTGTTCTTTCCCTTGCAAAATCAATAAAAAATCATGGATTATAAAATGAAACTTTTTTTTTTCGAAATGTTTGCAACCTAATTTTGAGCTCCTTGAAACCATTGCATTGCATCACATATCATTTGCATCTTTGCATTGCATCCGTTGGTCCAGAAGCTCATTTCCAGTTGTCTTCATCTTCCAGTGTCACCTGTAAGTTGTCAAGCTGATTCTTCGACACAAATACCAGACTAGAGCTAACTACAGACGCATAATGGAAGAGCAAGAAGCACACAATGCTGAAATGCAAATGGAGATTGACGGCCTTAAGTCAAGCATGGCAAAGCTCACTGAAATGCTCCAAGTTTTGATTGCTAGAGGAGAGCAACCCCAAAGGACTGTCATCCAGGAAGTTTCAAGCGTTGAGCCTCCACCGGTTCAAATGCCACCTTCAACCTGGCCAGAGTTTGGTTTACCTTCCGACTATTCTCCACATCTTGCATCTACTGCTATGATTGGTCAGACTTCCAGACCAGTGTTTCAAGCTCCGGTTTTCTCCGAGCCTAGATCTGTGGTTACTGCTCCACGACCAGCTCCTCAACGTCCAGCTGTAGGACAAAATCGGTACCGTAATAGGAATAATTTTGATCCTATTCCGATGACATATACTTAATTATATCCTGGTCTGGTTCAGAAAGGTTTGATTACTACAAGGCCTTTGCCTCCTCCTCCAAATCCTCTTCCAGCCGGCTATAGGGCTGATCTCCATTGTGAATTCCATCAAGGTGGTGCAGGTCATAATTTAGAAGGTTACTTTGCGTTGAAGGTTAGAGTACAAGAGCTTATCAGAATTGGTATTCTCTCCTTTCGTGACACCAATCCAAATGTCAAGAACAATCCTTTGCCAGAGCACGCTACGTGAAGCTTCAGTCGACTTCAGCAGACTTCAGTGTTTCAGACGGGACAGCTCACCCTTGTTTCTGATTAGTCACTAGACCATGTTTCTTATTATTTGCATCTTCCTTATTTGTATTAGTTGTTTGCTTTCGATTTATGTTTGTACTTTCATAATTAATAAAATGAGCATTGCAACTTTTAATTCAATTCATTTGTGTTTGCTATTTTACGCTTTATATTTCAAAAACAAAAAAAAACAACAAAAAAAAACAAAAAATCATCTCTTTTCCACTTTCCTTCTGATTATGCTAAGATTGGAGGGAGGATGATGAAAACGTTATACTCATAATTGTTGTTGGTATGCTTTCAAATCAAAACTTTGCTGACGATGTAAGGCATTGTTTAAATTCCTAAACACTGGAGAAATAAGGAAGATAAACACTCGTCAACCCCTTTGAGCCTTGAAGTGGGAGTTTCTTTTCTATACAAATAAAAACCCGCAATCTTAACCTGGGGCAGGGTAGTTCTCAGTTAACTGGATTGTGCATTCAAATACAAGAGTTTCATGCAAGACATCTTTCAACAAAAGGGTTGCATTCTCAATTTTTCCTTCGCACGCAACAAGCAAGTGTCGAAGATGTCTTTCAAGTAAAAAGTCGATGATGGTTCGCCGTAATCATTAAGCCAAGCAATCACTTTCTTTCAAAAAAGATAAAAAAATCAAAAAAGGAAAAAGCCCGCTAAGTCGAAACCTGTGAAGGAGACTTAGGCAGACAAAAAAACTGGGGCATCCCGCTGACTGTAAGATTCACGAGAAACAGTTCAGGCAAAAGTTAGGGATAATAAAAAGGAGAAATCTTTAAATCCTTACCATGAAATCCTCAATGAAAAAAACAACCAAGAGTTATAAGGAAGTAGTGACTGTCACCTCAAAAGTCCCTTAACTTCTGAACCATCATCACTATCATCAATGCAATCCCTAACCTATAGGAACCTGAGTGCAAAGTCTGAGTTAACTGAGTGTAGGACTGGAGATCATCACGAAGATTGGGTGGGTACAAATAAACTTTGAGCCTTTATCCTTCGTTTCTTAAACCGTGAACCAGGCCACGTTATAACCCTCAAAAGACCTAATTGAAGCAAGGTTATTTTGAAAGCATACTATAATGAGGTTGCGTAAACTGACTCCTAAAGATCTTTGCAGATAATTTTTTTTGGCATCACGCCTTTTTGCTTTATCTTTCACTTTTAAACGTCTTGAACCACCGTGTTCTGACCAGTGACCCTATTGTTTTACCTCTTTACAAAAATGATTTTGATTTCAAAAGTTACATGAACTTTGCATTTACTATGTTTGTATGAACACTTTTGTTTGCAGTCTGGCTTCCGCTTAAGGAATTTTCAAACATTTGAGAAACTTGGTCAGTGATCCAATCAGGGGCAAGTTCCTTCCAGATCCTATTGAGAATCAGTTCAAGATTTGTTCAGTGCAAGTCCTTCTCGGAATTGGTTTATATAGAAGACTTTTTCAAGACTCATACTGGGGCAAGCTTTCCAAGTGCACAGTTAAGCAGTCATTTACAGAATCAATCCAGCTGAGGCAATTATCAGTTCATCTACAACAGACAGCTTATCAGGGGCAGTTTACTTGAAGAATCCCCATGCAGCTTTCCATCCTTCCTACATGGATCGTCAACTTGATACAATTTACCAGTTTGGCAGAGTTGTGCCCAATGGTAGCATCTCTAGTCCCAAAGCAGAAAGGCAGTGATCTCTATGTTGAGGAATCAGTCTTCCAGTCCTGTCTTCTTCACAAAAGAGTCGAGTTGTGTCTTTGACGTCTACATTGCATTTACATTTGCATTTGATCATATATCATTTGCATAATTCATATACATATGCATAGTAAGAGTGTCATCCTCATTTGCACTCATTTGCATTCTCCATGGGTCGTATTATTATCCACGTCTTACCTTGTGGTAAAAGTCCAACTTACTTGGCACCTACCAAACATATATTGTTGTACCTATCTGATGTTATTCCGGATATGTACTTTTGTTCTGATGTTCTTCCAGAACTCCCTCTGTGTCTATCTGACGTTCTTCCAGATACGACTTTGTTTCTGATGTTTTTCCAGAACTTATCTGATGTTCTTCCAGATATTACCTTTGATTCTGATGCTTTTCCGGAATCTATCCGACGCTCTTCCGGATATGTATATTTGTTCTGATGTTCTCCCAGAACCGTCTTTGTGTCTATCTGACGTTCTTCCAGATACGACTTTGCATCTGATGATTTTCCAGATGTGTCTTTATTTCTGATGTTCTTCCAGATTGAGTCTTTGTTATCTGAGGTTCTTCCAGATATATCGCCTTGTTTATTCTGATGCTTTTCTGGAATGACCTTTCTTTACCATCTAATGCTTTTCCGGATGTGTCCCTCTTTCTGATGTTTCTTCCAGATCGAGTCTTTGTTCACATTTATCTAAAGCCATTATTAGATATTGTGATTGTACCTTTCATTCAAAGCCATTATTGGATGATAGGTTTCTTTACCTTGTTCACTTTATCTAAAGCCATTATTAGATATTGTGATTGTACCTCTCATTCAAAGCCATTATTGGATGATTGGTTCCTTTTGCATTCAATGCCATTCTTGAATGTAGTCTTTGCTCACAATCATCTAAAGCCATTATTAGATATTGTGTTTATACCTTTCATTCAAAGCCATTATTGGATGACTGGTTTCTCTGTCCAATGCATTCTTGGATCTCCTATCTTCTTCACATTCATCTAAAGCCATTATTAGATATTGTGAGTTTACCTTTCATTCAAAGCCATTATTGGATGTCTGGTTTCTTTACCATCTGATGCTTTTCCAGATGAATCCCTCTTTCTGATGTTCTTCCAGATCGAGTATGTGTTCACATTCATCTAAAGCCATTATTAGATACTGTGGTTATACCTTTCATTCAAAGCCATTATTGGATGTCCGGTTTCTCTACTTTGTTCACTTTGTCTAAAGCCATTATTAGATATTGTGATTGTACCTTTCATTCAAAGCCATTATTGGATGTCTGGTTTCTTTACCATCTGATGCTTTTCCAGATGGGTCCCTCTTTCTGATGTTCTTCCAGATCGAGTCTGTGTTCACATTCATCTAAAGCCATTATTAGATACTGTGGTTATACCTTTCATTCAAAGCCATTATTGGATGTCCGATTTCTCTACTTTGTTCACTTTGTCTAAAGCCATTATTAGATATTGTGGTTACACCTTTCGTTCAAAGCCATTATTGGATGTTTGGTTTCTTTACCTTGTTCACTTTCATCTAAAGCCATTATCAGATATTGTGAGTGTACCTTTCGTTCAAATCCATTATTGGATGACTGGTTTCTTTGTGTCCGATGCCTTCTCAGATTACACTATTTATCTCATTTTCATCTGTTGCCTTCTTAGATATTATGAGTTTACCTTTCATCCAAAGCCATTATTGGACGTTCGGTGCCTTTTCTTCATCTAATTCCATTCTTGGATGATGTTCCCCATATACTTTGCTTTGTTTCAATTCATTTCTGACACAACTGTGACATTTCTCCCCTATGGCACCATTCTCCATTGGATCCTTGTCTTTTCATATCATTTCATATCATATCATATACATTTGTGGCATCTTAGGGCCAAAACTTGTGCATGTTTGTATTTAAGTCCCTCCTATCTCGTCGAGACGAAGATTTCAATCTCCATATCTCCAGATAGAAGAAACTTAAATAAGGGCATCTGTCATACCCTAAATTTTGACCATAAGATTCCACCATATTTGTGTATCATCTTGCATAGCATCTCTAGGTCATACAGTCTTTGTGTGCGTGTTTATCATGACTAACCAGTTTGTGCAGGTGTGGTAGGCTCAAGCGTAGATTCTCTCAGTCAAGCACTTTAAGATGTGATCGTTGGATTCTGGTTCAAAAGGTTCTTAGGGTTATCTATTGGGTCATTTTCTTCGATATTTCTCAGAAGTTACAATGTATACTCCCCAGTGCGGATTAAGGTTTTCCTTCCATTGGTATTAAGCATGATTATGTGGAAACTGGTTGTGGTTTTCGTGGCAAAGTTGCATCCTCACTTTTAAGGTATTTCTCAGGACATAGTTCTGGTTTTATTCACGAAGTTGGATCATTAGTTGTCAAGTGGAGGAGCTTTGGTTTTTGGTAATTTGTGATCAATATGTTTTAACGTGGTAGAGTTTGAATAAAAGTCTCTAATCAAGTTTATACCAAAAGTTATGAAAGTGGAATTCAAGATTTTATGTTCTTTATAAAAAAAAAAGTTCAAATATGATTTTATCATTGAAATTTGAATTTCCAAGTTGCAAACATAATTCATCATGAAAGTTCAAATTTGAGGACTTACCAAGCTCAAGCTAAAACTAAAAATTCAAGTCCTCCACTATTCAAAGATCAAATTCAAGATTCAAGAAAGTTTAAATTGTGAAGAACTACAAGGTTAAATTCCAAAGTACATATTCAAGTTCAAATTTAAGCCATCCTAAGATTCAAGTTCTTCATGAAGGTTCAAGTTTGAAGATTTACAAATTCAATTCAAAGGTTCTCAATTTAAAGTATTCAAGGATCCATTACAAGTCAAGCTTAATTCCAAGATTCAAAGTTCATTAATTAGATTCGCATTGCTCAACATCCATTTCAAAACTACAAGATACATTCCAAATATCAAATTCAATGTTCATGGACCATTACAAAAGTACAAAGCCCAAATCCAATGCTAAAATATACACAACATGTGTGGTATGTACTTTGAGGAACTGCAGAAATAATACATGGTTCGTGGGACCTAGCAAGTGATGTCCAAAAGCTCACAATCAAATCCAAAATTCTTGATAAATGTGCGGCTTGTGATTTTTTAGTGTACTGATATGTGGTTGACTTGTTAACTCTTGAAAGTACACCTTACCATAAAAATCGTTTCAAAGGCAGTCATTGCAAAGGAAATCTTGTGATAAGCACCTACTCACCACTTTCAACAGCTTTGTACTCCAAGCAGCTGCAAAAAAAACTGTGGAATACATTCAAATCAGGACAAAGGGACAAGAGTCATAACTATTTTTTTCAGACATGTTTGGTTAAGAAAGGAAATCCATTCATCGTGATATCACATGTTCAAGAAAATCACAAAACAATCCATAATAATACACTTCCAATTCAAGAGATCACAAACATTAAAATTCCTAAAACAAAATCCAGTCTGATTCTAAAAATCGAACACCTTCCAAAACAGCCAGTAGACACAATCCAGACATGTCAAGACGGATACGGAAAGTTCGATAAAGGCATTCATCATCATTAATAAATCATAAAAATAGCACATCCCTCCCATTCATTTCAACGACCCTATATAAGAGGGACGAAAATCATCAACAGACATCAAAAACATATCCCTCACATTGGCAAAAAAAAAATCACAGTAAGAAAATCAGAAAACACACGGTTTGAAAGAGAGATTCATACCAGAAAAATTTCACCAGAAAAACCACGATTCACCAATCTCATAACAACAAACAACCACACGCATTATCAGAAAAACTCGCTACCCACAAGCAGTGGTATCAGAAAAGAAAAAAGCTCACACCATTTCAGAACTCATACAGCAGCATCCACACGAAGATCACTCAAAAAAAGGTTCGCAGCTCACACACAAATAAACACACGTTCAGAGCAGTAGGAGAAACTCATACCAGAAGAAGAAATCACACGCAGGATCAGTAAGCAAGAAAGAGGAAGCTGTACCTGTATTTAGCTCGTGTCGGCATCGCCTCGAAGTCGCGTCGGACGAACTCCGACAGGTAAATCTATTCACTCCGCCCCTGTTTCTCATATGCAGTAATCGATTGTTGTTCGTCGCCATTATTTGTTTGTTTCCCCTTTCAATGAACTGTGTATGTCGCCGAAAATGATTTAAGCGAAACCGAGAGAACACGATCGAGAGAGCAGAAGTTGGGAACGGGAGGCGTGCGAGACGGAAGGGTTTATTCATGATTAAGGGAGGAGAATGAGCGTGAGTGAGATGTGAACGATGGTTGTACGATGTGGTGGAAGCATCTGCGCGCGGTTTGGGGCTGATTGAAGAAGAAGAGGAACAGGGGAAGGGTCGGTCGCGAGAGAGAGAAAGATGGCGAGGCGAGAGAGAAGAGCGAGTGAGGATGATGAATAGGAAAGGGCATACGAATAAAAGAGATGGTCAGAAAATAGGGTTTTCTTGACCCTTTATTTTTTGATTGAAAACCAAACCGGGTTTGGGTGCTAACACGACTCGTCTCCTAAATCTGCCCAGGCCCACATAAATTGGACTTTGCTAAATACACCCTAAATCACCGGCCCATTCTCCTTTTAATTAGATTTTAGATTTCCTTAATTTAATTAATTTTGTTAGAACTTAGGTTAAGTAGTTTTTTTTTTTAATTCTCATTTAATTAGTTTTTATTTAAAAAATTACTTAGTTCCTTTAGTTTTTAGGATTTAGTTAATTTAGTCTTTAATTAAATTTTGGTTCAATTAGACAATTCTCGATTTGGTGAATTCTTGAAGTTAATTTTATTTGATCTTGTTAATTCCTGATGTTCATTCTAGATGTCTTTGATTGTGATTAAGTCCTGATCTGGATGTCTTATATTTTTTAGTTTTGACGTATTTTGCGGTACATGGTGTCGTTCACTCATTAATACTTGAGGTTTCCCTCATTGACCCTCTGTTACTTATGCCCGATTCCAAAGGAAAGATTTTCCTCTGTTGACTGCCATGTCACAGTTTATTCTACTTTTACAACTTTATCTATTTATCCAAACCATTTTTCAAAATAAACTCTCGATTCACATCGAGCCATTTTTCCCTTGTAAGTCGATTGCTTCTCTAAGCATCGCCATCGACCTTTAGATCGACCTTTGCATATACCCTTAGCAAACAAGCAATAAATAACATAAATAATAACAAGAGGTTCCCGTAGAATACTACGGACGTTTAGAATGCTAATACCTTCCCTAGACGTAACCAACCCCCGAACCTTAGTTCTCTTAGGTTTTTTTCGTTCTTTAAACCTTTCCTTTGGATAAAATAAAGACCGGTGGTGAATTTCAAAAATTGTGATTCAAGTTAATCCAATAGCTTGGTATCCGATTCTCACCGTGACACACGTATCAAATTATTATGAATCATTACTAACCATTCTATGATTTAAACATGAACCCTGGTTTTTGATCTATGAAATTTCTAACTAGAACACACCTTAGACTAAGAAATGAAGAAGGATTGTTGAAAGATATTGAGATAAGATGATGACTCCAAGCTTCTTCTTTCTTCCTTCGAGTTATTTTTTTCTTCTCAAAGTTTTTTCCTCTGCTATATTTCTACTGATACAATAATAAATGATACATAGAGAGAGGTATCATAACACGTGGTGGGTAAATGGCAAATAGGTGAAAAACACGTGGTGGAGAATTGAGGTCATAAAGAGAAAGAGATTTTTTTGTGGTTGGTAAGGAAAATACTAGTAAGAAATATCTCATGTGGTATTTCTTTACGATATTTTACCTACTAGAGCAGTTGAGCCATTATTAATGTTATAAAAGTGTCACTTCTTGTACCAATTAATAAAAGGTCAATATCAAAGAATATTAATTAAGTCAATCTGAGTTCACTAGTTACTCTATTTGTCCCAACTTATAGCTTTCAGAACACTTAGAAACTCAGTTGATATCAATTAATATGAGGTAACCCAGTTGCAAAGTCCATTGAAATACTAGGGTCACAATGAAATACTATCCCATTGGCTACGAGGTAACCCAGTTGTAAAGTCCATTGAAATACTATCCCATTTGCACACCAAAATTTCTAAGCGTCACAACAAACTGCCTGGCTTTTGATGTTCGATCTTTACCTATTGGCATACCACACATTCAGACACATATCTGAAATATCCTTTTTCATCCTAGGCTGCCAATAGTCCTTCTTCAAGTCTTGATACATCTTTGATGAACTTGGATGTATGGTAAATGGACACTTATGAGCCCCTTCTAAAACTTTTAATTTTAGCTCTACATCATTTGGAATACAAATCATTTGTTTAAAAAGGAAAACTTTGTTCGTGGCTTAAGTGAAACTTGGTTGAGTTAACATCTCTTGTAACTTCTCATCTAACATTTTCCCTTGCTGGATTTCTAATCTTAAATTGGAAGTAATATTCAAATTTGTCGTCATCACACCATTCTGAATCTACGGAAACTGAAGGTTAAAAACTCAAAATCTCTCCAACAACTAACATCATCAACTCAACTTTATGTATCACTTTCCGACTTAATGCATCAGCAACTTTATTCGCTTTAACTAAATGGTACTTTAGCTCAAAGTCAAAATCCTTCAAGTATTCAATCCGTCTTCTTTATCGCATGTTTAATTCCTTCGGATCAAACAATATTTCAGGCTCTTATGATCACTAAACATTTTAAAACATACTTCGTACAAGTAATAAGGCCACACCTTTAAGGTAAAAAAAGAATCGCTAACTCAAGATCATGTGTTGGGTAATTCTCTTCACGAGTCTTCAACTGACAAGAAGCATACACCACAACCTGACCGCCCTGCATTAGCACTCCTCATAATCCCTTCTTAGAGGCATCACAAAATACATCATAAGGTTTAGTAGGGTCCTGAATAATTAAAACAAGTGTGGTTGTCAACCTTTCCTTTAAACTTACGAAACTCTGCTCACACTTTGAATCCCAACAAAAAGTCATATCCTTCTGAGTTAGCCGAGTCATTGGTAAAGTCAACTAAGAAAATCCTTTGATGAACCTTCTATAATAACATGTCAATCCTAAGAAACTTTTGTCTTCAAAAGCATTCTTTATTCTTTCCCAATTAATAACCGCTTTAACTTTAGATGGATCCACTGCTACTCCTCCTTGTGATATGACATAACCAAAAAACTTAAGTTCAGTCATCAAAAATTCACACTTAACTTCGAAAAAAGTTTCTTCTCCTGCATTACTGACAAAACAATTCTTAGATGTTCCCCGTGCTCTTGGGGAGTACGAGAATAAATAAGAATATCGTTAATAAAGATCACCACAAACTGGTCCAAATAAGGTTGGAATATATGATTCATATAATCCATGAAAATAGAAGGTGAATACGTTACTCTAAATGGCATAACCAGGAATTCATAATGGCTATATCGAGTTCTAAATACGTTATCTGGTATATTAGAATTTTTAACTCGGATCTGATGATAGCCCGATCACAAATCAATCTTCGAGAACATACTGGCTCCCTTCAGTTGATCAAACGAATCGTCTATCCTTGGTAGTGGGTACTTGTTCTTAATGGTGACTTTATTCAACTGGAATTAGTCAAAACACAACCGCATACCACCATCCTTCTTCTTTACTAGTAACACTTTAGCTCCCTATGGTGAGACACTAGGCCGAATTAGGTGCTTGGTCAACAACTCTTCCAATTGATTCTTTAACTCTCTCAATTTAAGTGGTGTCATACGATACACAGAGACATATATTTAGGCCATCCCAGGTATCAGATCAATAGAGAATTCCACTTCCCTTTCAGGAGGGAGAGAAGTAACATCCTTTGGAAAAACTTCTGGAAAATCACAAACTATAAGAATTTGTGTATGCTTCAGATCATCATTTGATTTCTTGGAGAGAACCAAGAGAACAAACTTTTCCTTCTCGAACAATAAATTTACCCTGCCAACCGTACCTTCTAAAATAGTCGTTAGTACATCCATTAGGGTAGCTTCACTAGATGGAATGATAATTATCTTCTCTTGGCACCCAATAAACACTGAATTGGCAGAAAGCCAATCCATCCCTAAGACTACATCAACCTTCTTTAGTGGAAAACATATAAGGTCAATCTAAAAAACTCTACCGTTCACCGACAATGAATAATTTTCACAAATCAATGGTGTCTCTACTACGTCATCCATGGCAGTAGTCACCACCATACGGGGAGACAGGGTAATTTCTTTCAAACCAAGATGCTTCATACATTGACTCAATAAAATATAGTGTGTTTCTCCACAATCAAACAATACAAAACAAGGATTATCATTTTCGTGACACGTACCAGCAATCAAAGCGTTGTTATCCTTAGCCTTCTTTGCGTCCAAAGTAAAAACCTGACCAGTACCTTTCCCCTGAATCTGAATTTTATTATGAGGACAATCACTAGCCATATGACCTTCTCCCTGACACTGATAACATCTCAACCCTATGTTGGTTACGGAATAGCCATATTTATTTTCGGAAGAATTCCCTCCGGGATTTATGTCGTGTCCACAGAGATCAGTTCGAGGGAAAGAATGTCGTTCGACAGTCTCTCGCGTTTATGAGTTTGGATTAAAATGGTTTAAAGTAAATGCAGAAAATTAAACATTAAAATAAAAAGAAATCATTCTTCAGAGAGAAGAAACTTATCAAGCATACATATAGTCCACTCGTCACAAACATAAATTTATCGATCATTTTCACTCTACTACAATACTAGTCAAAATCATCCAGTATCGCTCACAACAGTGTCCATCTCTGGCACACTGAGTTGAGAAAGCAAACGTATCACTCTCTTCGTCACTCTCGCGCACGAAGCCTCGAAACACGGAAGGCATTAAGTTCCGACACCATAAAGATTATCATCTAAATCTATCTCTAGCATCTAGACAATATATATCCATCCCTAATCAAGATTTGTGATGTTTATCTCTAACACAACACAAATCCAAACATAAATGCAAAAAGATCAAGAAAGACATCGATAATGATTTGTAAAGCAGACGTTTATACAATATTATGATCAACAAAGATACATATGTTTAGAGTAACTATACAAACACCCAACACAAAATAAATTACAAACAGAGAGAAAGAGAGATAAACAAAAACCTCTCGGTTGTCAACCCGATTGATGAAGATCCAAATCCGATTCTTAAAGATGCAAAATCCATGCGTTGTTATCAAGTTCTCTCATCAAAGAATGAGGTTGATGAAGATGGGAGACCAAAAATCACTCCCAAACATCATAACCTAACAAATGAACTAAAAATAAGTTATATACAAAAAGCTGTCACGACGCCACCGCCCGGCGCTGGCTTTAATTACACTCACACCAGCTGTACAAAAGACCAGCCTGACATCAAATATCTAGTACCACCCAACGCTAGAAGTACTGCCCGGCGCTAGCCAAAATTTCAAGAAAGCTACTGGAATTCTTATTTCAATTCTCTTCCGCCGCCGCACCTCCCGACGCTTAAAACGCACGGCCTGACGCTGCTGAGGCGCAGCTGACAGTAGACAGCAAAAATCCATCATTGTTTTATTCGTAACTTTTGAACTGTAACTCTGTTTTTCGCCCGGTTTAAAGCACTGGAAAGCTTATTCAATGATCTATACAATAATGGCAAGATATACTTAATTGAATACCTGCAAAAATAAATGTAAATCAATTAAACTCAATGATATTTACACGATAACGCAATATATACACTATAACGTAAAGTAAACGTATTTATAAACAAAGCGGGGTTTATTCGAACGTTTGTAACAGAAAGTATCGATAAGTGCAACAAAAATTATGTACAAAAATAGCTACAATTTGCACTTATCACCCTCCCAAGGCACATCTTCCATAACGAGTCTTCTTACACCTATCGCAAAAAGGAGGAGGGGTAGATTTTACATTCTGCGCTTGCTTCCCTTTGAAATATTGGGGTCTATGCCTAAATTAATGACTCGGTATTCCTCCGTCCTTCTGGCCAACTCTATATTAATCCCTTTCCTCTTGAACCTTTTTTAAACTATTTTCAGCCTCATAACATTGTTTCTACAATTTTGCACAAGTAGTGAATTCCCTCTGAGAGACACTATGAAAGACTTCACCCCTTAAACCAAATAGAAAAGGATCAATCTTCCACTTCTCATCTGGTATATACACGACTTTCCTAGAGTAAGCAGCTACATCATCAAAATTTTCAGCATACATAGCTACTGACATAACACCCTGTCTAAGCTACTGAAATTCAAACTTCTTCAGAGTTCTCAAAGTGCTAGGAAAATACTTGTCTAGAAAAGTAGTTTTAAAATGTTCTCAATCCTTGGGTACACCTTAATTAGTCATAAGAGTCAAAGCACTTTCCCACCACCTGAGAGCAGGATCCCTCATCATGTGAGAAACAAATACAACCATATTCTCTTCACTACAGTGTACTGTCTGAAAAATCATTTCAATGTTGGTTACCCACTCATGATCCTTCACAAGATCTAATCCACCATGGAACTCAGGAGGATTCATGCGAAAGAAATCCCAGAAACTACCACCTGTAGCTTCTTGCGGAGTCACTTGAGGGTGAAGGCCCCCATTCAACTATTGCATCATCTACTTCATCAATTAGTTTTATCGTTGTTGCATCTGTTGCACAAATTAAGGCCACTGAACACCATCATTGCCAACTGCTGGTTCTGGATCTAAATTTTGAGTTCTAGGCCTACCACGACCTGTGCGTCTGTCACCCATGATCCTAAATGTCATACAAATAGAATTAAGTTGATCAGGCTCTATACTATGAATATGACATCGAGAACAATGATGACAATACACATATGAGGCAAAAAGAATAACTCATAATATTTCAAGGCTAGGTCGAGGATTCGACCTGCTCTGATACCAATTGTAACCCCCATATATACTACATGTCTAGAAATACATATTATACATAGTGTAATACTGGTACTGAAATACATAAGTGCCTATTAGAAATATTGTACATATTCACATGCCCAAAATAAAGCTACAACTATGGTAAAATATATACAAGGGTGCCCAAAATAAAACTAGGAGCTAGATCATTCTTCGAATGATCTCAAAATAGATATCTACACTGTGGAATGTCATCCAAAAATATCAAGAAAACATGGACATCAAGCCATCTTGTCCTTACCTATCACCTGTTCAGAACTTCCTTAAAAATATCAACAAATATGGGGTGAGTTAGTAATCCCAGTGGGTTCCCCATCTTATGGGTCCAATCGGCTCTACAAGGTTTCCTAATCGATTCACCATTTAAGTCAATAAGGGGAAGAATACTTAAGAAAAAGGGAATTCTCGCAATTTATGGAAACATGTCTCTTGAGTTCATCTAACTCAAACAATCACTAATCGAAAACCATACCAAGGTAACTTTCCCTAGCCAACCCTACGCCTAGGATTATCGACACGGGTCACAGATCCTTGTACCATACTTCGACTTCGTATGGTTTTCATATTCTAAGGGATAACAACCCACTTCAAGAATCGTCTTTCCCTATGGGACTCCAGACCCATTTTGATCCTTTTCCTCGTATGGGACCCTAACCCACTTTGAATTCCACCACTTTATGGGACTCTAACCTATGTGGTTGATGCAAAGTATTGGTGTGTACATCCCAAATATTACTTTATATAAGTATCACAACTTGGGACAACATAATAAAGAGGTTTTTTTCAATTACATGACTAGATAGAACACAACTTGATTTTATTCGATAACTATAAGTTGAACACATTCGCCCTAATAACATAACAACACTACATGTTCCATACCAGACATATCATTCCTAAATATGGCGATCACTCATCTATGATACTCACCTAGGTATAATATCATACAATCACCGTCGTCTAATGTTATTCATGTTATCTAAGTCATGTGTCTAATCTTGTTGACCTAATTATATCACTAGGTTAACTCACTTAGCTCATCATGTATTTCTCCCAATTATTATTGATTCAAAGCATATATATCATGGCATGTTTTTAATAGTTGTTATAGTGAATTAAGAATCATAAAGAATTAAGATATGAAGCAAATAAGCACGAGCCAATCGATTGGTTAGGGAGGCCCAATCGATTGGTTGAGTTCACATTTTTGTTTTTCTGAAAAAGACAAAGATCAATCGGTTGTAGTTGATTGTTAATTGATTGGATTCTGAAAATTTCACTTCTTCAAAATCAATGACTCAATACAATCGATTGTAAGTGAAGGCCAATTGATTGGTTTCAGAAAGTTTTCAATTTCTTCAAAACTAGTGAGTACATCCAATCGATTGGCCTAGAATGAAGCCCAGGACCAATCAATTGGTCCATGCTTTCTTCCTAAAAAATTTCCCTGTAACTTCCCTTTTTCCCAAAATCATTCATGCTTACTCACTTCTAACAGTTATTACACCAAGAGTTCAAACAACATACGACATGGCTTCATCATACAACATACATACACTTAATAGTTCTTAAAATTTATGAAACATACAATCACAACAACATGAACAACATTCAAGCATGTGAAAACACCACAATCATGGAAAACATGAATGAATCATTTGTTCATAGCAATTCTCATGACTAAGAATGCACCTTAAAGTAAGAGATGAAGAGAGATTGTTGAAAGATGTTGAGATAAGATGATGACTCCAAGCTTCCTATTTCTTCCTTCAGTTTTTTTTTCTTCTTCTCAAGTTTTCTTCCTCTGCTATATTTCTACTAATAGAATGAAAAATGATACGTATGGAGAGGTATCATAACATGTCGTGGGAAAATAAAAAATGGGTGAAAAACATGTGGTGGAGAATTGAGGTCATAAAGAGAAAGAGATATTTGTGTGGTTAGTAAGGAAAATACTAGTAAGAAATATCTCATGTGGTATTTCTTTATGAAATTTTCCCTACTAGAGAAATTGACCCATTATTAATGTTATCAAAATATCCCTTCTTGTACCAATTAATAAAAGGTTAGTCCCAAAGAATATTAATTAAGTCAATATGAGTTCACTAGTTACTCTATTTGTCCAAACTGATAACTTTCAGAACATTTAGGAACTCAGTTGATCCCAACTAATATGAATTTAAGTATTTAAGGAAACACGAGGCATTACACCACTACAACATAAATCTCGCAAATGTATTTCATGCACAAAGGTTAAACTAAGGATAAGGTGATTGAAATCTTGATTATGATGCATGAAATAGTGAGGAGACACCCTCCTTATATGGGAGAAAATATATCTAAAAAAGGAAAACAATCCTTGGGCGTTTTAATGTTCATAATCAATTATCCCATAAGTATAATAAATTATGTTGAGTAAAAAATAGAACGTTTTCAAATTGCGATGTTATTAATCGATTATCAACCATAACAATAATTAATGAGATGTTACAAATGAGATATTTGACAATACCTAATTGATAATCAATTATCCAGTGTGATTTTCAGTCATAAGGTATTATTTGCGCTAGTAATTATCTAGCTACGTGCCAAAATAATTTTCTAGTGATTTTATCAAAATGAGAGGGTTCTCAAAAACATTTTACGAGCGTGTGAGAGTTGCCTTAGTAACATATGAGTTACTCTAAACCTTTTACAATACTCTGGTCATTCAAACACCATGCAGAGCGCATGCCGATTAGGCGAGCTTATACACTTCCTCTCTTTCACAACTTTGAAGCTTCAGGTTCCTTGTTACATTATCTTTGACTTTAACACATCATTGAAATATTGAGTCTTCTCTCTAATGAGACTTGAGAGAAATTCTGGATGAGCATCATAATTAGAGTCAATTGGAAAGATAACATCATAGATCTACATGATCAAGCATCACGGTTCCACCCAACATCAGAGTCATCATAAAAACTACCATGATCCAACCATTGACTGCAATCTGCTATACCTGGAAGCAAATAGAGCCACAAAAAATAACAAATCATTGTCATCAGTTTAGCTATTGTTAGTTTCTTGGATTGGCTGGAATTTTGGTAAAACAAAGGTTGTTCAATGTTTGATGTCATATGGGTGATGTCACAACATTGAGTCTTAACACTGGGCTGTGTTAAGTGGTTAAGTTGCTGAAGTTGGATGTCTGATGTCACAAGCGATGTTGTGACATTAGATCTGCAGAATTAATAACATCAGGTTTAGTGATGTTGTTAGGGTTTGTGTTTTAGCTGGAATTGTGGAGAGCAGGTAGTCTCATTGGATGCAAATATCTCGGGATAGATATTTTCAGTTGCATAGAGATTTGATGCAGATTTGTAGGAGATTTAAAAGGTTGAAGATTTGAAAATATTTTAGGAGAAAATCTGTTTTGAATATTCAGTTTTAAATAACAAATCAGGTCAGATATTGTAGCAGGTCCAAGTCCAATTCAAATAGCTATATAAAGCGCATCAGTACTGAAGGAAAAGTAACGAAGAAAGAGAGCTAAAGACTGAGTGTCGTTTATGTCTTCGTGTATATTTTGTAAACCATTCGAGTGTGAATTGGTATTGTTGTTTTGAGTTGTTCTTGATCAAAGCTGTGAAGCAGAATCAAGTAGTGTTATTCAAAGTGTGTGATCTTTGAATAATATCACGGAAGTGTTTTAGGGATTGAGTAGTGTTCTCATATTTAAGTGGTTTCTTAGGTAGAAAGTCACTAGTAGGAATTAAGATTAGGAGATTGTCAACTGGGTTGTTGAGTCTGTAATTTAATTCTACAAGTAGTGAATTTCATCCCTGGCTTGGTAGCCCCCAGACGTAGGTAGTTAGACTGAACTGGGTGAACAATTCATTGTGTTGATTTATTGTTGTTATTGCACTATCCATTGTTCAGAGTGTGTTGTTGTGACATCGCACCTTAACATCACACATCTGGTACCAGAATTTCAATTGGTATCAGAGCAGGCATTCTGTCTGTCTCTGGGTGAGATCTAGGGAAGTTACTTTCTGGTGTAAAGATGGACAAAGAAGTTGGAGGATTTGTCAACAGACCCCCTATTTTGGATGGCTCAAATCATGATTATTGGAAGCCAAGGATGATCACGTTTTTGAAATCCTTGGACAACAGGGCTTGTAAGGCTATCGTTAAAGAATGGAAAACACCTGTTGTGTTTGAAAAAGATGATGCTGAGAAAGATAAAGAGGGCACCTCAAAGCCGAAGCCTGAAGAAGAATGGACCAAGGAAGAAGATGAGCTTGCCCTTGGCAATTCCAAAGCTTTAAATGCAATTTTGAATGGAGTGGATAAGAACATATTCACGTTAATCAATACCTGCGAAGTTGCTAAGGAATCTTGGGATATTTTGAAGGCTACACATGAAGGAACATCTAGAGTTAAGATGTCAAGACTTCAGCTTCTAACATCGAAGTTTGAAAGTCTGAAGATGAAGGAGGATGAGACTATTCATGACTTCCACATGGGTATTCTTGAGATATCCAATGCATCCAGTGCTCTTGGAGAAAAGATGTCAGAGGAAAAGCTTGTAAGGAAAATCCTAAGGTCCCTTCCTAAGAGGTACAAGATGAAGGTGATTGCGATTGAAGAAGCTCAAGACATCAGCAAAATGAGGGTTGATGAGCTTATTGGATCCCTTCAAACATTTAAGTTAGGGTTAATTGAAGAAGAACCTAAGAAGAAGTCCAAGAGTATAGCTTTAGTTTCCAGTTCTGAAGAAGACAAGAAAGAGAAAGTAGATGACTCTCAAGAGGAGTTGTCTCAGGCTATTGCGTTGCTGGGTAAACAGTTCAACAAAGTTATGAAGAGGATAAATAGGAGTTATAATCCCAATGTCAAGAACATTACCTCTGACATCAACAGATCAGGAAAACAAGGGAAGAAATCTAAAGATGAATAAAAATCCAGTAATGACAAAGGGATACAATGCTTTGAGTGTGAAGGGTATGGACATGTCAAGAAGGAATGTCCTACTTTTCTAAAGAAGCAGAAAGGGTTATCAGCTTCTTGGTCTGACAGTGAGAGTGAATCTGAAGAAAATTCAGCTAAACTTGTTAGAGCTATGGTTGGGGTTTATTAGTCAGATGAGGATTCTTATGATGATGAGGTTTCTTACGATGAACTTGCTGTCACTTACAAAGATCTTTTCGTGAGAAGTGAGCAAGTGTGTCTTGAAGGAGAAGAGCTGAAGAAAACCATAGTACAGTTAAAAGCAGAAAAGACTGAACTTGAAGCTGAAATCAGTATGCTTAACTATAAGCTGGACTCTATGACCAAAACTATCATAATGTTTAACAATGGTACTGATGCGTTAGACAACATTCTCAGTATTGGGAAGATGGCTGGAGACAAATGTGGTTTGGGATTCACCAGTGATGCAGGTTCTATCACCCCAAAACCAGTGATGTTAAAACAGATGTTAAAACATCATGACAGAATTCCATCTAAGAAGAAATACAGACGCTGGAGGTGTCACCATTGTGGATGTTTTGGACACATTAAGGCTTATTGTTATAAGCTACATGGGTATCCACAGAAGGCTCATCAGGTTGTTCCCAAACAAAACTGTTATAAAGGAAGGCAGGTTCCCAAGCCTAAGAAGCAATGGGTTCCTAAAGTTAAGGTTACCAGCTTGATAGCTCACACCTCTTTAAGGGTTTCTACCAAAAAAGACTGGTACCTTGACAGTGGGTGTTCTAGGCACATGACTGGAGTAAAGAATCTGTTGGTAGATGTGAAGCTTCATTCTTCAGGCTATGTTACATTTGGTGATGGGGTCAAAGGAGAGATCAAGGGGAGTGGTAAACTGAACTGTGTTGGGGCTCCCAAACTGGAGGATGTTCTTCTCGTTAAAGGACTGACAGCTAATTTGATTAGCATTAGTCAACTTTACGATCAAGGATTCAAAGTAAACTTTACAAAGTCTGAATGCATTGTCAAAGATGATAAAGGAGAAGTCATTATGAAAGGAGCCAGGTCTAAGGACAACTGTTATCTCTGGGTGCCACAAGACTCAAGTTCTTCCACTTGTGTTTTTGCTAAAGAAGATGATGTCAAAATCTGGCATCAGAAGTTGGGACATCTTCACCTAAAGGGAATGAAGAGAATCATCTCCTCAGAAGCAGTCAGAGGAATTCCCAAACTTAATATTGAGGAAGGAAAAGTGTGTGGAGACTGTCAAAAAGGGAAGCAGACAAAGATGTCTCATCTGAAGCTTCAACATGACACCACCTCCAAGGTATTGGAACTACTTCATATGGACTTGATGGGACCTATGCAGGTGGAAAGTCTGGGTGGAAAGAAATATGCATATGTAGTTGTGAATGACTATTCTAGGTACACCTGGGTGAGCTTCATCAAAGACAAGTCAGAGGTGTTTGATATTTTTAAAGATCTTTGTCAAAGACTCCAAAGAGAAAAGGAGAGTAAGGTTATCAGAATAAGAAGTGACCATGGAAGAGAGTTTGAGAATAGCAAGTTTGAAGAATTCTGTTCTGCTGAAGGTATAAGTCATGAGTTTTCATCTCCTATTACTCCTCAGCAAAATGGAGTAGTTGAGAGGAAGAACAGAACTATCCAAGAGTCTGCTAGAGCGATGATCCACGCCAAGAAACTTCCTTATCATTTCTAGGCTGAAGCCATGAATACTGCCTGCTACATTCACAACAGGGTTACCCTGAGAAAAGGCACTTCATCCACTCGGTATGAACTATGGAAGGGAAGAAAACCCAATGTTAAATACTTTCATGTTTTTGGAAGTAGATGTTATATTCTGGCTGATAGAGAACAGAGAAGAAAATTGGATTCCAAAAGTGATGAAGGAATATTTTTGGGATATTCTACTAACAGCAGAGCATATAGGGTTTTTAACTCTAGAACCAAGGTGATGATGGAGTCAATCAATGTGGTGATTGATGATAATGACAAGCAGGAAGATGATGATGTCCCAGATGATGTTGGAACATCAGTTGGTGAAGTTGCACCAGAAGCTGAAGACAGAAGTCCAACTCCTAGTGTTGCTGCTGCTGAGCCTGAAACTGAGCAACCTCATAAGGATCCCTCCATCAGAGTGCAGAAGGACCACCCAAAAGAGCTCATTATAAGTGATCCAAACTCTGGAGTGAGGACTAGGTCAAGAGATGTTATAGCAAGTTCATGGTTTGTCTCCAAAACTGAGCCAAAGAATGTCAAGGAAGCATTGACTGGTGAGTTTTGGATAAATGCAATGCATGAAGAGCTGGAGCAATTCAAGAGGAATGAAGTATGGGAGCTTGTACCTAGGCCTGAAGGAGTAAATGTGATTGGCACAAAGTGGGTCTACAAAAATAAATCTGATGAACAAGGGGTGGTCACTAGAAACAAGGCCAGATTAGTTGCTCAGGGATACACTCAGGTTGAAGGAATTGATTATGATGAAACCTTTGCTCCTGTGGCTAGATTGGAGTCTATCAGATTGCTCTTAGGGGTGGCTTGTAATTTCAAATTCAAGCTTTTTCAGATGGATGTTAAAAGTACCTTCTTGAATGGTTACTTAAATGAAGAGGTGTATGTTGATCAACCAAAAGGATTTATTGATCCAACATTTCCTGGCCATGTGTACAAACTAAGGAAAGCTCTATATGGTTTGAAGCAAGCACCAAGAGCTTGGTATGAAAGACTTACTGAATTCCTGGTTATGAATGGCTACAGAAAAGGAGGGATTGACAAGACTTTGTTTGTTAAAGAGGAACAAGGAAAACTGATGATAGCTCAAATCTATGTTGATGACATAGTATTTGGTGGGATGTCGGATGCGATGGTGAAACATTTTGTGGAACAGATGCAGTCTGAATTTGAAATAAGTCTTGTTGGTGAGCTAAACTATTTTCTTGGCCTACAAATTAGACAAATAAAGGACTCCATATTTATCTCTCAGAGCAAGTATGCAAAGAACATAGTGAAGAAGTTTGGTTTAGAGAATGCTAATCACAAAAGGACCCCTGCTCCTACTCATCTAAAATTATCCAAGGATGAACATGGTGTCAGTGTGGATCAAAGTTTATATAGAAGCATGATTGGGAGTCTATTGTATCTCACAGCTAGCAGACCTGACATTGCTTTTGCTGTTGGAGTTTGTGCCAGATATCAATCTGAACCTAAGGCTAGTCACTTGAATCAAGTGAAGAGGATCTTGAAATATGTTAATGGCACTAGTGACTATGGGATGTTGTATAATCATGGATCTGGGACTGAGTTAAGGGGATATTGTGATGCTGAGTGGGTTGGGAGTGTAGATGATAGGAAAAGCACTTTAGGAGGTTGTTTCTTCTTGGGGAATAATCTGATATCATGGTTTAGCAAGAAGCAGAACTGTGTGTCTCTCTACTGCTGAGGCTGAGTACATAGCAGCAGGAAGTAGTTGTTCTCAACTTGTTTGGATGAAGCAAATGTTGACTGAATACAATGTCAAGCAAGATGTCATGACATTGTACTGTGATAATCTGAGTGCAATCAATATTTCTAAGAATCCTATTCAGCATAGCAGGACTAAGCATATTGATATAAGGCATCATTTTATAAGAGAGTTGGTTGAAGATAAAGTTGTTGTCTTAGAACATGTAGCTACAGATAAGCAATTAGCTGATATTTTCACTAAAGCCTTAGATGCAAACCAATTTGAAAGTTTAAGAAGTAAATTGGGAATTTGCATTTATGAAGATTAAATGTGATGGAGAGTGTATTGTGCAGTTGTGTACTTTATTGAAAATTGATTCAACTGCTGAAGACATACAAGATTGGAGTTTATAAAAAGTTACAAACAAAGAGTCTACAGGTTGTCAAATTGTGGCTAAAAAGGGGGAGAAGTAGCCAAGGAGTTGGAAAGTTGTCAAATATTTTGATATGTCAAATGCTCTCAAAGGAGTTGATGGTTGTTGCTGAGGATTTGCTGCTGAGGAAAGTGATGTGATGCAGAAGTGCAGAAATTAAGGGGGAGTAATTGTTGATCTGTTGAACAGCTGTTATGCTGGTTCTTGTTTTGAGGGGGAGCACCATTGTTGTTTGTTGAAAATTGTAGCTGTTGTAGATGGTGCAGTTTCAAAATTTATTCAAGTTTATTCCGCTGCTGAAGTCTCTGAAGGTGCAGAGATTGTTTTATCCAAAATTAGCCAAAGGGGGAGATTGTTAGTTTCTTGGATTGGCTAGAATTTTGGTAAAACAAAGGTTGTTCAATGTTTGATGTCATATGGGTGATGTCACAACATTGAGTCTTAACACTGGGCTGTGTTAAGTGGTTAAGTTGCTGAAGTTGGATGTCTGATGTCACAAGCGATGTTGTGACATTAGATCTGCAGAATTAATAACATCAGGTTTAGTGTTGTTGTTAGGGTTTGCGTTTTAGCTGGAATTGTGGAGAGCAGGTAGTCTCATTGGATGCGAATATCTTGGGATAGATATTTTCTGTTGCATAGAGATTTGATGCAGATTTGTAGGAGATTTAAAAGGTTGAAGATTTGAAAAGATTTTAGGAGAAAATCTATTTTGAATATTCAGTTTTAAATAACAAATCAGGTCAGATATTGTAGCAGGTCCAAGTCCAATTCAAAGAGATATATAAAGCGCATCAGTACTGAAGGAAAAGTAACGAAGAAAGAGAGCTAAAGACTGAGTGTCGTTTGTGTGTTCGTGTATGTTTTGTAAACCATTCGAGTGTGAATTGGTATTGTTGTTTTGAGTTGTTCTTGATCAAAGTTGTGAAGCAGAATCAAGTAGTGTTATTCAAAGTGTGTGATCTTTGAATAATATCACATAAGTGTTTTAGGGATTGAGTAGTGTTCTCATATCTAAGTGGTTTCTTAGGTAGAAAGTCACTAGTAGGAATTAAGATTAGGAGATTGTCAACTGGGTTGTTGAGTCTGTAATTTAATTCTACAAGTAGTGAATTTCATCCCTGGCTTGGTAGCCCCCAGACGTAGGTAGTTAGACCGAACTGGGTGAACAATTCATTATGTTGATTTATTGCTGTTATTGCATTGTCCATTGTTCAGAGTGTGTTATTATGACATCGCACCTTAACATCACACATCTGGTACCAGAATTTCAGTTATTATTAGGATGCATTCCACAAACACAAATTGACAACAAATAGACCCAATATATTCAATCCATAATGAATCCACCGTAGGGATCTAAACATGTAAAGCACATGGGTCTCAAGGAAGGGCTGATTTGAATGTAATAGAAAAAAATTAAACACCGTAATACTTGAAAGGTATATCATGCATAGGAAAACAATGCAAAGGATAAAATTTCACTGCCAGCGAAGAAAAACAACTAAAATGATGAAGGGAAAATTTTAGTAAAAAGAAATTTCAGAAGGCTAGAGAAAAATAGAGAAGGTGAAAAGAAAGAAGAAATGAAAGACATCAAATATATATATATATATATATATATATATATATATATATATATATATATATATATATATATATATATATATCAGGACGAAGGCACAACTCAAAAAGCAATGAGAAGTGGTCATTGGACCAACAATGAAGGAAATACACCCAACAAGGGTTACAAAAAATAAATATGGACATGTGAGCAGTGGGTAATAAAAGGTAAAGCACTACAAACCAATTTTGGAAATCTTCAACATACAAATGAAAGCGTTGAAAAGAGGGAGAATATGTTCAAAACTCACCAAACCATAATCATTACTATGGAACTCTCACATAACATGGAAGATGGAACACAACATTGTTACTTAGAGCCTTGTATAAAGGTGAGAACACAAACTTATGATAGATCAAATGTATCTATTGTTAGTGCACAAGGTGGTGAAAACAAAAGGAATGAGAGAATATTTATTGCTTTGCAATGACGACTATAAAAGTTGTAAGAAAGATGATTAAAAATGACAACTACCACTAGTCTATTTATACACAAATACTAGGGCCACATAGGAAACATACTAAAATACTAAATTACCCTTCAATATCATCCCTTAATTTAGGATTTCCTAATCAAAACTAACATCACCGATTCCATCCCTTAAGTGGAGAAATTGATCCATTTTGATCACCTTTGTCAGAACATCTGCCAGCTGCTTCTGGGTGCTATAGTGGAGAACATCTGACCTTAAGTGGAGAACTTACCAATTCCATTCTGGACTTCACTTCTCAGAAAATGATATTTTTTCTCAATATGCTTGCTTCTCCCATGCATAACCGGGTTCTTGGCAATATTGATTACAGACTTGTTATCAATCATCAGCTTCAGACGCTTATTTACTTTAATCTTCAGATCCTGCAGTAAATTCAGAAGCCATGCAACTTAACATGCAACTACAGCAGCTGTGATGTACTCGTCTTCACATGTTAATAGTGCAACAACAGGTTGCTTCATGGAACACCAATAAATAGGACCTCCTAGAAACTTAAATAATTATCTAGAAGTACTTCTCATGTCAACTCTATCTCCACACCAATCAGAGTCTGAGTAACTCATCAGCTCTGAATTAGTCTTTCTTTCAGAAGGTAATAGCACTCCATACTTCACAGTTCCCTTGATATACCTCAGAATCATGACAATAACTTGGTAATGGGACCACTTAGGTTTACTCATGAAACTACTAACCATTCCAACTGCATAGCAGATATCAGGTCTGGTATTACACAGATACCTCAAAGAACTAACCAACTGTTTAAAGGTTGTAGCATCCACATCCTTACCTTCAGAATCAGAATCCAATTTGTGATAGGTTTCTAAATGTCTGACAATAGCCTTACAATTCTGCAGCTTAAATCTCTTCAGAAGCTCAAGTTCATACCTCAGCTGATGCAAAATGATACCCTTCTCAGAGTACATAAACTTCATCCCTAGAAAATATGCCATTTTCTCGAGGTCAGTCATTTCAAACTTATTCATCAGCACCATCTCGAACTTGGCTATCTCTTGTTCAGAACTCCCTGTCATCAATATGTCATCAACATACAGATACACCATAATCATATTGCCTCTAGAGATATGCTGAACATAAACATTATACTCCATCTCACATTTCTGAAACCCATGCTCCTTGAAAAATGAATCAATCTTCAGATTCCAAGCCCTAGGCGCTTGCTTCAATCCATACAAAGCTCTATGTAATATGTACACCATTTCTTCCTGATTCCTTTTAGCAAATCCAGGAGGTTGTGACATGTATACCTCTTCTTGTATTGGAACGTTCAAAAATGAAGATTTCACATCTAAATGCATCATATGCCAATTCCTAGTAGCAGCAATTGCAATCACCAATCTAATTGTTTCATGTCTCGCTACAAGTGCAAACACTTCAAAATAATCCAACCTAGGTTTCTGTAGAAATCCTCTTGCTACTAAGCTCGCTTTGTGTTTGCCAATTGATCCATCTGACTTTAGCTTCACCTTGAAAATCCATATGATGGTGATGGCTTTCTTGTCCTTTGGAAGCTTAGAAAACTTCCAAGTCTTGTTTCATTCAATAACCTCAATTTCTTCTTTCATGACCTTCATCCAAAATTTCTTTTTGAGGGTGTCTTTTGTACTTACTAGTTCATAGTCTATTACCATGGCACACTGAATAACCTCTCCCTCAGAGTCTATTTTAGTATCTCGTAGCATGTCATACTCTAAGAATCTTCTCGAGATGTTTCTGACTCTCTGTGGCCTCTGACCACGTTCAGAATCTCCTCCGGATGCTGGAACCCCGGAAGTTCTATGTTCAGAATCTTCTCCTTCAGAAGCTCTTGCTTAAGAAGGGTGACCTCCTCCAGAACATTGACCACCTTCAGAGTCTGGAATATTCCCAGAATCTGAATCACCACCAGAATCAGAATCAGAATCATTTTCACCTTCTGAGTCTCCTTCAGAGTCAGAATCACCATCAGAGTCAGACTCGCCTTCAGAGTCTACTCCAACTTTAGAATCTTCTTCAGCTTCTGACTCATCTTCAAAAACTTCTAATTCTAAATTTTCTTCAGAAGTTCTCACACCAGAGTTGGATTGAAACTTATTCCAATCCCAAGCTTTTGATTCCTTTACAATGACGTCTCTACTGAATTCAAGTTTATTAGTTTCTTGACAATAAAGCTAGTACGCACCTATACTGTGGTACCCCACAAGTAACATCACTTTGCTTCTATCTTGCAGCTTCTGTCTTCTGGCTTCTGGAACGTGTTTGTAACATACAGAACCAAACACCTTCAGATGACTAACACTTTGCTTGTCTCCAGTCCACTTTTGAATAGCAACTATTTCCTTCAGTTTCTTCATTGGACATCTGTTGAGCACATATGATGTGGTGGCAAAAGCTTCTCCCTATAAGGTGTGAGGAAGCTAATTCTCCTTCAGCATGTTTCTCGTCATATCAAGCAAAGTACAATTTCTTCTCTCAGTAAGACCATTGTGTTGAGGAGTATAAGGAGCAGTAACCTCATGCTCAATTCCATTCTCCTCAAAGAACTTTCTGAACTCAGTGGAGTCATACGCACCTCTACCATCGATTCTGAGATTCTTCAGAGTATGACCACTCTGATTCTCAACCTTCATTCTGAATTTCTTGAATTCAGCAAACACCTCGTGTTTGAACTTTATTAGGGATACCCATGTCATCCTTGTGAATTCACCAACAAATGACACGAAGTATTTGTTCCCTCCAACCGATGCTACTAGAAATGGACCACACACATAAAAATGCACTACGCCCAAGGAATTCTTTGCTCTAGAAGCTACTTATGACGCAAATGGCAATTGTGGTTTCTTTCCTTCCATGCACACTTTGCATGACTTCTCAGGCTTCTTAATTGTAGGAATTCCATGTACCAGCTTCTTCGAATTCAGATGCCCTAAGCTTCTAAAATTCAGATGACCAAATCTACTGTGCCATAGATCATTTTACTTCACAACACTTGTTGCACGAAGGCATTCAGAGTCTGCAGTTCTAACATTCACCTTGAATGTTCTATTCCTTCCCCGTTCTGACTCCATAATCAGCTTCTGATTACAGTCATACAACTTAAAAAGATTGTCGTTCATGGTAACTGAAAAACCTTTCTCAATTAGTTTCCCTACACTCATTAAATTATTTTTCATGCCAGGTACATACCACACATTCTGAATCAACATTATTTTCCCATTGTTAAGGATGACTCTGACATTTTCCAGACCTTCAGCGTTGAGGAATTTATCATCAGCACATCTGATCTTTGTCCTCTTTCCAAAGTCAAAGTCAACTAGCCATGTCTTATTTCCAGTAAGATGATTTGAGCAGCCAATGTCCATATACTACCAGTCTATCAAATTCGTATCATTAGATTCAGAAGCCATCAATAGCACAGATTCATCATCAGAATCTCTTATGGCTATGTTTGCTTCTTCTGACTTCCTTTCCTTGTTTAACCAATAATCAGCAGCAAAGTGGCCAAACTTCTTACAACAGTAGCACTGGATCTTCTTCTTGTCACACTTCTCTTTTCCCTTCTAAGCATGCTTCTGCCTATCAGAAATTGAGGTTTATGACTTCTGAACATCATCAGATCTTCTCCTAGCTTTTGACCAAGACTACTTTTAATGCTTCTTACCAAAAACTGCTTTTAGAGACTGCTTCTCTACTTCTCTTTCAGAAGTTATCTCAGTCACACGCAACTCTTGTGCTTCTAGAGTGCTTTGCAACTCTTCAATTCTCATGGTGTTTAGATCCTTAAAATGTTCTATTGCTACCATAATGTAATCAAACTGAGGAGTAAGGGATCTCAATACCTTCTCAATGATTACTTGTTCATTAAGGGTTTCTCCACAAGCTTTCATCTCATTCGTGATCAGAATCACTCTAGAGATGTACTCAAATACCTTCTAGTTGTCCACCATGTTGAGATTCTCATAATGCTTTTGTAGAGACTGAAGCTTCAACTTCTTCACTAATACGTCGCCACCGTAACACCTAACCAGTGTGTCCCACGCAGCCTTCGCCGTCGTCGAATCAACGATTTTCTCAAGCACGTTCACATCTACACACTGATTAATGTAGAACAACGCCTTCTGATCTTTCTTCCTCAGATCACGCTGAGCATTTCTCTGCACATCACTTGCATTTTCTAGAAGAGCGACTGAAACGTAACCATCGTTGATGAGATCAAGAACATCTTGATCGCCAAATAACACACGCATTTGAATCATCCAACGATTCCAGTTCTTGCCATCGAAGACTGAAAGCTTAGTGCTCAAACTACCGTTTCCGTTCATCTTCAACCTTGTGCAAGTCACTCAGATCTCACCAAACACAGTGTTTCTGAATCCCACAGAACCATAAAATGCGATTATGTTACGATTTCGTTCAAGATTCAACACGAATTCAAGAAATGAAATCAATCAAACAAGGCCTCACCGTTTTACTAAAATTTAATCATTAAAACTTCATGCCTCTCTAAACACACACACACACACACAGATATATATATATATATATATATATATATATATATATATATATATATATATATATATATATATATATATATATATATATATATATCAATATTGGGAAAAACCATGAATTTCAAATATATGTTTCATGATCCAAAATAAATAAAAAATAACATTTATGTGTAGAGGACATATCTCAATAAAATAAACATGAAGGCCTGCTCTGATACCACTTATTGGAATTAATTTAATAATAATTATACAAGCATGCTCAATAACAAACATTAAAACTATAATCTTACTTTAGTGCGGAATCCATATGAGCATATATAAAGTAGGATCTACAACATGTTAATTTATCAAGGATTGATATTAGATTAATAACGATTAATCAAAACATACATGCTCAAGAAATTATAGTATATAATATAGTGCGGAAGCCTGAGTTATACAAGCATGCATAAATTAAAGGATATAATAGTTGATTATAAGAATACTTGGATCCATTAAGAGAGTTTCTGTTGGCGATAATCCTGAAGGCTAAGAGACAAATAACAAATAACTTATGGCTGGTTTTTCCTGAACCGGTACTCCTAATACCTTGAATTCTCTCCAGATGGTGAGAATAGATAATTTGCTTGTGTACGGTATATTGGGGACTATAGCCTATATATAGTGTGATGATCTATTAGGGTTTCCATTATTCCTAAATGGGTCATCCTGACATCCACTCATATTTGAGTCCATACCCAATTATTTAATTAATTAAATAATTTCTAATTGAAGTGTATTGAGCCTTTTAACGATATTTGATCTCTTAACTATTTATGGAAGTTAATTGGTAAAATAACTAATATAATTAAATAAATATATTTGGCCACATAATTATTGGAATACTAATATAATACTAAATTATTAAAATATTTCGATAACTTATCCTAGGTTTGGGTTGTGTTTCAACAATCTGTGGAGAACCTTCCACCCGATATTCTTCATTTGAGGGAATCTCATATTCCTCATCTTTCATAATAAGGTTTTAAAAGAACCTTCCACCTGTTAGGCATATTTTTCAAAGCGTTTCCATTTTTCGAATTCAAACTTCGATGCATTATGCCTAAGTACTCAAGTGCCGCCAACAAGTCACCACTAGAACTTCTATTTCCACGGTCCTGGAGCCAAAACTGATATACTAGCGATGCGGAGTACAGAGGTTTTTTTTTCAATAAGTAAGGAATAATATAAAAGCGAGAACAATGGGTTCTCGAAACCGCTTACAGAAAAACCGATGCAAAACAACCGGCAAAAAAGTGGAAAATTACAACCCAATTACCCTTACGATAAATAGAACAAGGGAAACTTGCTAAATTCATAAAATTCGTAATTGGTCTGAGTAATTTTCCCGATGTAAGACCATCTCCAAAATAAAGCTTTGATCTCCCAAACCAAGTCCAAAACGTTCCAATTGACATTTCTAAAAATAATGCCGTTTCTCAACGTCCATAAGCTCCAAATGGTAGCCAGCCAAATAACACATTCTCTCCCCTTCCTCACTCCTTTGTTCTTACAAAAGATAGTCCATTTAAGGAAACTATGCTTAAGAGTAGACGAACCAACATCCTCAAAACCAATCCAATCTGCCATTTCCTTCCAAACCAAAGCCGCCACAGTACAGTTCGAAAAAATATACGATACCGACTCTAAATGATTAGAGCACAAAACACAATCCACCCCACTACTCGGATTAGCGTACCCACGTCTAGAAAGAGAATCTTTAGTGGAGATTCTATCAATGAAGCACCTCCTCCCAAAGGCCTTAATTTTAAAAGGCATCTCCATCTTCCATAATAACAAGAACACCTCATCATGAATATTACTAGGACCAAAAGGGGTCCTAAAACAACAAAGAAGATCATAAAAACTTCTAACCGAATACCCCTCCGACTGATTAGGGACCCAAATAATCGTATCTCCCCCAACCGAACTCTGACCAGCCTGCTCCACAAGGGAAAGCAGCTGCTGCCGAGTAGAGACCACATCACTCGGCTGATGAAACAGACTCCCAGAATCCAAACAAAAACTCTGTTGTGCGCCCACAGGATGCTGGACCACCTCTGGAGTATCAGCCCGCTGCTGCAGAAACAATCTCCCAATCGTGTCCAGAGTACCCTGCTGCACGCTTCCAGGAGGCAGACTCGTGGAACGCACCTTATAATCAGCATTATGCAGACCAAACAGAGCTGGAAATCTCTGCTATCCGGCTTCGATACCACTATGCCCCGCACCAAACTGCCCACCCGAAACAGGGGTAGCAGCCCCTAGCCCGAAATTGCCCCATCTCCACCTATCATGACGCCAAAAACCCATGCAAGCGACTCCCACATGTTTAAGCTTCGACTCAAGAAAAAGTGAAGGAAACTTTTCCTTAAGGCACAAGTCGCCAATCCACTTCGAGAACCAAAAATACGTAGAGAAACCGTTTCTGATATTAAACCTACAATTTGCCACAAAAAGATTATCCGGAATTCCTTTGTCCAAGTTTAGAATATCTCTCCACCAAAAGGAGGCATTCACCCCCCCCATCCTTAGTCACTCCGGCACCGACCACCTTCAAGTTTATGTCACCATAACGAGCCTTAAGAACTCTATACCAAAGAGCATCTGATTCTCCAAGAATTCTTCATCTCCATTTATTCAAAAGAGCCACATTAAGGTCATCGACCCTCCTTAAACCGAGACCCCCTTTGTCGCTAGGAAGGCACACCTCCTTCCAACTAACCCAATGAATTTTCCTCCTCTCTTCCGACTCACCCCAAAGAAAACAACTTTGTAATCTCGTGATTTCTTGACAAATCTTCTTCGGAGCTTTGTAAAAAGAGAGGGTAAAAATAGAGAGACTAGAAAGAACCGATTTAAGCAAAGTTAATCTTCCTCCCAAGCTAAGACACCTATTCTTCCAACCAAAGAGCCTCCTTCTCAATTTCGAAAGCAAATCCATCTATATTGCGCCTCTACAAGAATCCCACCCAATCGGAATACCGAGAAAAACGAACTTACTATCCTTCTTTCCACAAGAGAGAAAAGAAGAAGCCACTTCCAAGAAACGGGAACAAATATTAATACCAATAATTTTACTTTTATGAAAGTTAATGCCCAAACCAGACACAATCTTGAAACCCCTTAAAACCGTTTTGATAGCCCAAATATGATTCCAACTCCCATCACCAACCAATAAAGTATCATCCGCAAATTGAAGTATATCAACAAAATAACCACCGTTAAATTTGAACCCCATAAAATTACCATTCTCCACCGCCTTGCTCACCAAACCACTCAACTCCTCCGCCATTATTACAAACAAGAAAGGAGAGAGAGGATCCCCTTGCCTCAATCCCCTTTCAACCAAAAACTATTTCGTAGGGCTACCGACATCTTACTTGAAAATTCCAACTAACCTTATCATAGGCCTTTTCGAAATCAACTTTTAATAACAAGCAACCTCTTCCTTCCTTTTTAGCATAATCCACCAATTTATTTGCCACTAACAAACCATCAACCAATTGCCTACCCGGAACGAAAGCACTTTGACAATTAGAGATAACCGACTTTAACACCACCTTAAGTCTTGCCGCCAAAAGCTTGGAAAGAATCTTATAAACACACCCCACCAAACAAATAGGCCTATATCCTTCCAACCTCAAAGGGTTGGGAGTCTTCGGAACCAAAGTCAAAAAAGAAGAAATAATAGTTTTAGATAAAATAGCTTCTGAATGGAAGGCAAGAACACAATTAAAGAAATCCTCTTTCATGAAATTCCAACAATTCTTGTTAAAGACAAAAGAATAACCATCCGGGCCCGGACTCTTATCTCCGCCACAACTCCAAACCGCCTCCTTAATCTCCTCCTCCGTGAACGGCGCTTCAAGGACGATCTATCCCCCTCACTAATACATTTAAAAGAAAGGCCCTCCAAAGTAGGCCTCACCTTATCCGGTTCAACAAACTTTAAGGCAAAATGACCCCGAACAAACTCCTTGACCTCCTCCACCTTCTCGACCAAACCATTATCCCCCTTGATATGCCCAATAAAATTATTCCTTCTTCTATCTTTCAAGACCCTATGAAATAACTTACTATTAGAATCACCATCGTTCAACCACTTCAACCTCGACTTTTGGATTAACATATTTTCCTTAATCTTAAGGTTCAACCAAAACTTGCTACTAGCCGACTTCTTTTTACGAAAGATCTCCTCCTCCAAAAGATCACCCACCACCCCCTCCTCGTCATCACCATCATACAATTCTCTAACCCCCTCCTCCATGTCTAAATCAATTTTCCCGAAAATGTTATAGTTCCACCACTTTAGCCTTCCTTTTAAAATGCAAAGTTTTTCTTTAAGAACGAAATCTCTCCTACCCTCCACCACAATCTTCCTCCACTCCCTCTCAACAAAAGGAACAAAATCTTTACTAGAGAACCATTCATTATTGACTCTAAATGGCTTCGGCCCCCAATCCGATACATCCGACACCAACAAAACCAGACAATGATCCGAAATATCCCTCGGTCCAACCAATTGCCCAATTAAATTCCACTCCTCAATGATGCTATCCGCCACTAAGAAACGATCTATCCTACTTTTTGACTTACCATCTCCACCATAACAAGAAAACTTCTTCCCCTTTCAAGGAAGATCGACCAAATTACTCGCCAAAATGAAGTCCTCAAACTCTCTACATTCCAAACCCGAACCGAAAGCAGTTCTACCTCTTCGTTCTTGAGAGTTTTTCACAGCTTTAAAGTCTCCACCTAGCAACCATTTACCATCCTAATAGCTACTCATGAGATCCAATAACTTCTTCCACAAAATTATTTTTGGTCCATTCGCACAAGGTGAGTAAATGTTAACAATGTAATACACTTTATTTTTCCAAAGAGCCTTTACACCCAGTACCCCGTACCTCTAAAGCTACATAAGACATCCAACACCCCCACCTTCCATAAAATGATCAAACCCCCGAACATCCCTTCCGAGTTGGCAAAAGAAAAATCAACCTATTCCTTACACCAAAAACTCTTAGCAACTCCTTCCGTCATTCCTTGAATTTTTGTCTCTTGAATTAAAAAAACATCCGCCTTCCCTTTAGATATAATCTGTGAAATTCTTCTTCTTTTTATCCTACTAGCACCCCCTCTAATGTTCATATATCCCATAATCATTAGAACAAATTCATTTTCGCCTTCTCTCATTCCATTATGTTTTTAACACCACATTCCATAGCATCCAAAATTTTAGAATAATCCTTATTAGGATCAACCTTCGACACACCTAAATTAGTCATACCTCTCCATAATATGCCCCCAATGTTAGAGTCAAGATTAACTAACATCCTTTGGTTACACCTCTCTATGTTTGAAATGGACGACTCCTCGCCGTGATAACGCCTGTCATCCATCGATTCCACCGCTTGAACTGAATAATTGGACTCATCCACCCTATCCCTAGCTCCAGCGCCCTTTAATTTAGAATTCTTATAATATTTTTATTTCTTTCTTATACCAAACGTGGGCCCACCAGAATCATAAATGTGTTTGAGTTTGAGGCTTTTTAGGACCTTATTCCTCCTACTCCCCTTTCTCTTGTCACCATCCGAGATACCACTTTTAAAACCCTTATCCTTAAAATGTGAATTTGGCCCCACCGTATCTCTTTCCAATGAACAAGACACGAAAGATTTAATAAAGTCTACAGAAAGCTCACGCTCCCTAATGCACTCCATTTGTTCCCTTGGATGACACAAATCCTCATTCAAAGCAGCAACTGCTCTGTCAAAAGAGAGAATGTCAGCACCACTTTCACCTGCCTTTTTCACATCAACCTCACACAACCTAATAACCGACGGTCCATCAACCTTTGAAACTTCCACCGGTCCAAGAGAGATACCCCGATTTACCCTAACCTTCTCGCCATCCTCAGCCGAAACGTCTCCTCTCAGCCCCAGAGAACCAACTTCTGAATCCGACAAACCCGATGACTCCTCGCATCATCTTCAAGGCTCCCATTAAAAAAGCTAAGAACGTCCTCCTCTGAGCCCGAAAATTCAGCGGACGATGAAAAGCCCGAAGAAACAAAAGACGTAGGAGGCAGGGAAACCGCAAAATCCTCAATCAACACCAGAGAGAACTTAATGTTATCCACTAAAACAGACAAAGAATTTGGAGTTCTAGCTGCCAACGGTATCTTCACTTTGATCCTTGCCATCTCAAGGATCTTACCACTCTTCGTATTCTCATCAACGCATATGAAAACCCCAATCGAGTTACCGATCTTCTAAAAAAACTCCAGATGCCAAGCTTGGGAGGGTACCCCATACACCCGGAACCACACCACTCTATCACTATCGTAATCAGTCTCCCTCCAAGGTCTGAAAACCCGAAACCACTTTTTCCACCAAGATTCGCCTTCCACCATTATTTCCTTAAGGCCTCCTTCCTCCGAATCCTCAAGCAAACAAATATTTGGTCTGAGCAGTGTGATTTTAACAGAGAAATACCCCTCAGCCTCAAATTTCGATAGAACGTTATACGTCAAACTCGGAACTAAAACAACTCCCACAAAAGCTCTATTCAATCTATCTAATAACCCAGCGTCAGAGGATTATCTAACAACCGGCAACTCCTCCCCCTTGACTTCCGACTGATCAAACCTAACCGCCTCCGCAAAGGACCTATGACCCAAACCCGGAAGGCGAACTGGTCCCCTTAATGAGGGCTTCTCCAACTTGTGAAAGCGACCAACTGGTCCAGAACTCCTCCCCCTGGTATGAACGTTCAAAGATTGCAATGCAATTGCAATTTACAGCCATGGTTACAATGTTAATCACAATCTCTGTATTTCTTGGTGCTACAATCATTAACATAGTCTTATCTAGAAATTGTTTCACTTTGTTTTTTAAAACCACTAAAATAAAGGTACTAAATGTTCTCTTATCAGAGGTTACATGGCGCCTGAGTATGTTATGCGGGGTTACTTGACCAACAAAGCAAATGTATATAGTTTCGGAGTTGTAGCCTTAGAGATTGTAAGTAGAATGAACAACACAAATTATAGGCCAAAAGAGGAAAATTAAAAATCTTACTGTTTGTCTTTAGTTTATTTGTGTGACATAATATGAAAAATTTAGAATAAAAAGATTCTAAAATTATTTTAGAGACATTTTATTTACATGATACGTCAAAATTTATCTTCTTTCATCTTTATATTTAAAAATATTTGCAAAAAAAATTAATACTGTTTTATAAATTTAATGAAAATAAATTATATGAATAATAATATTTTTGTGTTATTTTTCAAAAAAGAAATATCTTAATTTGTTATTAATGATATTATAAAAAATTTATGTGATTTTATTGTTGATATTAGTTGAAATATTATAGTTCTTATTTTAGGGATTACTACATTTGTTTTTTTAATTATACTTCCTAAGATTACTATAAGAAAAAATATGAGCAAAGCATAAATAAATTTTGGCAAACTCTATATAGAGTTTTTAATTAGACAGCGCTTTTCATTAAATATAACCCCCTTTAGACAGCGCTTTTGGTATTACCCAAAGCGCTGTCTAAACCTTTAGCAGCGCGGGTTTAGACAGCGCTTAAAAATACTGTCTAAGGCCAAAAAAAGCGCTGTCTAAGGTCTTGTTTGGCGTAGTGATTGTTAGTTGTCTTTAATTTATTTGTCTGACATGATATGAAAAATATAGAATAGAAAGTTTTATTAAAAATATATATCAAAATTTCTTTTCTTTAATTTTTATGAGTAAAAAATAATTGCAAGAAAAATAAAAATGAAATTCTATAAGTTTTATGAAAATATTATGTATCAAATATGTAATTGTTAAGTTAATATATTTTTGCATTTGTCTATTTTTTTTTTTTCATTTGTCTGAATTTGAATTTGTGACTTTTAACCTTATGTAATTCTGTCTTTCAAGAATTGAAGATGAGATTTGGAAGATGCCACACAAAAATATGGGTAATGTGACACAAATATATTGAAGTTTCAGCATTAGAGTGTGCAATTCTGATTTAATAACTTATAATAGGTAAGAGAATATAAAAAAAAATTGAACAAACTAAAAACTCTACTGTCATATATCTGAAAAAATAAAAATTTTACTGTTTGTTTTTAGTTTATTTGTTTGACATAATATGAAGACGGTATAGTAGAAAGACTCTAAAATTATTTTAGATACATTTTATTTACATGATATATTAAAATTTATTTTCTTTCATTTTTATAATTTAAAAATAATTGCAAGAAAATATAAATATATTTTTATAAATTTTATGAAAATAAATTATATGAATAATAAATATTTTTTATGTTATTTTTCTAAAAAGAATTATATTAATTTGTTATTAATGATATTATAAAATTTTTATGTGATTTTTTTGTTGATATTAGTTAAAATATTATAGTTCTTATTTTAGATATTACTAAATCTATTTTTTTAATTATACTCCCTATGGTAACTATAAGAAAAAAATATCAGCAAAGTGTAAATAAATTTTGATAAACTCTATATTTTTATATGTGAGAAATCAATAATATTGTTAATTGTCTTTAATTTATTTGTCTGACAAGATATGAAGAATAATGAATAGAAAATTATATTTAAAATATATATCAAAATTACTTTTTTCTTTAATTTTTATAAATAAAAAAATAATTGTAAGAAAAATAAAAATGAAATTCTATAAGTTTTATGAAAATAATATGTATCAAAGTTAATAAACAATAGGTAAGTTGATATATTTTTTACATTTGTGTGGATTAGAACCCATGACCACTAACACTATGCGATGTGTCTTGAGAAGTGATAAAATATTTTAAAAGATGTCACATAAAAATATGAGTGATGTGGCACAAATTATGTTGAAGTGTGAGCATTAGAATACGTATTTCTGATTCAATATTATAATAGATAATAAATATCTTATGGGACATTGAATATTGCTAGCCACATATATAGACAGGCCAAAATAATGTGGTTTTTATCTTTTGTGAAATATGTGTGACACTAGTGTTAAGTTAAATTGAATTGTTTTATTAAATGTTGAGTCAGAGAATTATGTTGTTACAGCAAGCTCCTCGAAAATTATTAATGTTCATTTTGCGATGGGAAGCCCCTGGAACATTATGATTGTTTGGTCAAATCATGTCAGTGTCATTACAATGTCTCTGTTGTTATCATTATTGCTATATTGTTGCTGCTTATCTGTAATATGCTGCTTACCTGTAATATTCCAACCATAACGCATATAAAAACATTAAACAACGTGAGGCTTCAATCAACATTCCAAATACTTTAGATCTTGTTAATAGAATTCAATTAGCAAGTATGGAATCCCAAAAAAGAGATAATGTTGCTTCCAATTTGCTTAACGCTCAAAGCCATATATGGAATCACATTTTCAACTTCATGAATTCCATGTCACTTAAATGTGTTGTTGATTTAGGCATACCAGATATCATACACAACTATGGCCAACCCATGTCACTCTCAAAACTCATTTCTTCACTTCCAATCCATCCTTCGAAAAAACCTTGCATTTATCGCTTGATGCGAATTATGACTCATTCTGGTTTTTTCTCTCAACAAAATGTTACAGAGACTGAACTAGAAATTGAGTATATGTTAACTGATGCATCCAGATTACTACTCAAGGACAACCCAATGAGTGTGACCCCATTTGTCCACGCGATGCTCAGCCCGATTATGACAAATCCATGGCATCAAATGTCTACATGGTTAAAAAATGAGGAATCTTCTGCATTTGAAACGACACATGAGAGGTATTTTTGGGATTATGCAGCTCATGACCCAATATTTAATCGTTTATTCAATGAATCCATGGCAAGTGATGCTCGATTAGTGAGCGATCTGTTGATTAAGAACTGCAAGGAAGTGTTCAATGGATTGGAATCATTGGTTGATGTTGGAGGAGGCACAGGGACCATGGCAAAGGTTCTAGCAAAATCATTTCCACAATTGGAGTGCATTGTGTTTGATCTCCCACATGTTGTTGATGGCTTACAAGGAAGTCATAACCTAAGCTATGTTGGTGGAGATATGTTTCAAGAAATTCCTCAAGCACATGCCATTTTATTAAAGGTATGATGTTAAATATTCATCTAAATGTTATTATCTTTTCTCTATCTTTCTCTTATAACCAAACAAAATATGAATGAAATCACAGTGGATCTTGCATGACTGGAATGACGAGGAATGTGTGAATATATTGAAGAAATGCAAAGAATCATTGAAGAAGAAAGGTAAAGAAGGGAAGGTGATTATTATAGATATGGTGTTGGACAATGAAAACATTAATGAATCAGTTGAAACACAACTCTTCTTTGATATGTTGATGATGGTAATACTCAAGGGAAAAGAGAGAAATGAAAAAGAATGGGTTAAGTTGTTTTTATCGGCTGGTTTTAGCGACTATAAAATAACTCCAATTTTCGGCTTAAGGTCCATGATTGAGATTTATCCTTAATAAAAAATAAGCCAATTAGAAAGAAAAAAAAAATAAAGGATATTATGAAGTTCGTCGTCAATATCAAAATTCTAATTCTGAATGTTATTTTTGTATGTGTAATTTTGTAATAGTTTTTATCATTTTGTCTATCAAAAGTCAATTGTCATGATCATTTAAAAGTGATTGATTAGTGAACATTAATATGTAACAATAATAATGTGTTGAATGGAGTCTTTAATTTATTATGTTGTTTTTTCTTATGGAAATCAAAATCATCAAAACAAAAAAAAAAAAAAACACGTTAAGATAACTATTTTTTGGATACTTGGATACTTTAGAATAAAACAAACTCATGTCCATTTAATCTTAACATAACTAAGTATATGTTTGACTCCATTCAAATATCTTTGTGTATGTGAAAAACTATATCTTGCAAATAGAGTTATATAAATTAACATATTATGGTGCGTATAACTAGCAAGATAGATCAGTGCTTGAATTACACTAGAATATGGTACTTCAGGACCAATTAGTTTTTCATCCTCTTCTAAAATAATCGTCTCCTCATCCCATGATCTAAAATTATAGAGGTAGACAACATACAAGATTTGTTCATATAAGAACATTTTAAAAATTTTGTTATACACAATATTTTCTAATATAGAAATGTTTTAACACTTTTTTATATAACCTCTTGGTGTATAAAAGTTTCATAGTCGAAATGTCCATTTAGTAAGGACTTTTTATTTTGCAAGTTCTTCATCTCAAATAATTGAATTTTTTTAGTATAACGTATTTATTCAATAAAAATACCAAAAAAAAAAATAACATTTCAAAAAAATTACCAAAATGGCATGGTTTTGAAAAAGTTTAACAGGGTGGCGCCATATGGTATGACACCTCAGTTAAAAGGCAAATGCCATCCCATATGGCGCCTCAGGCTAAAGTCATGTGCCCTAATTTTTTTTCTGTGCCTGAAGGGAGGCGCCATACCATATGGCGCCTCAGTTGATGTCTTTTTTTTAATTTTAATTTGGAAATTGATTAAATTAATGGTGCTACAATGTTTCATGTGTCTATAAATGAGACTGCACCCTCATTTGTTACTCCACAACACTTCTCACCATTACCTTAATCTCTTCCCTTTCCAACACTTCTCACCATTACCCTAATCTCTCTCCTTCTCAACACTATGTCTGAGTGGTTAAATCGCCGTCCATCATCATCACCGTCAGCACCGAAGGAACCATTTCCAACATTTCCACTGATGAAAAGAAATGCCCTAGTTGTATTCTCCTTTGTCAAGCCTCCGATGAAGATGATACTATTGAACAAACAGACATTTGAGCATTTGCATGGGGAACTGTATCGCTGGCTAGAAGGAGAATTTGAGGCAAGTGAAAAGATCAGGAAGATTGAGAGGCTGGTTGAGCAGTCTGGTTCAAACGGAGTTACCCGGACTTGGAGAAAAATGGAAAATGATGTTGGTGTACTCATGATGATGTTAACACCAAAGAAAATTAGCTTGATGGTTGTAATATCTTAGATAAGCTGATTCGTTGAGTTGTTTCGTTTGGGTATGCTGTTGTTATTTTCTGATTTGGTATTAGGTTATGTCGTTGTTATTTGTTGATGTTAAGCTATTAAGTTATGCTCTGTTATGTTATGTCGTTGTAATCGCTTATGAATGCCATCAATGAAATAAAATTTGTTGTTGTTATAAATAGACAAGTTTACAGTTGAAACTATGATGTTGTGCTAGATCCCACATTGGGACACTTGGTACGATTGTGTCCCGGCTGGCGGCACAAACCACATAACCTCACCATTTTGTCTGCTGCATCCACCTCCGTTCGAATACGGGTGCTGTTAGGGCGACCCTTTTTATTTCTTCGCATCAAATCATTATGCCACACAATTTCGCCTTCGTATGGAGGCCAGTAGTCCTCCTTTGCTACCACTTGAAAGCTTGTGCCGTAGACATTACATAGAGTAATGACTTGGTGAAGAATAGAGAGATAGTTGGTTGGGTCCAGTCTGGCCTTGGAACATGCTGCTATAACATGGGAGCAAGGCATACGAAATGCCTGAAACTTTCCACAGTCACACCAACTCCTATCCAGTTCCACTCGGTAACATCCCCCAGGTCTCCCTTCATTGTGATCAATAGACTCTGCAACACTGAAGTGACCTTTAGTACGGTCAAAGACCGTGACCACATGTGTGTTGGCCTTAGCAGCTTCGTCCTTCATGAATGTCATTGAACTATTACGAAACAGCTGCCCAGATTGCATGACCGAACCCTACTTTGTACGTCTGGTATCAAAGAGTGCAGCGAGCCTAAAATATGTTGACCTCACCAAAGCGGTTATCGGTAGGTTTCAGATGCCCTTGAATACAGAGTTCATAGATTCAACGAGGTTTGTTGTCATGTGGCCCCATCGCAGCCCATTGTCGTATGCCCTTGTCCACTTCTCTCGTTGAATATTATCAATCCATCTCAATGCATCTGCATTTGTCAGTCTGATCTCGTCACGGTAGTGTCTGAAGGTAGGCCCTGTTAGTGCATAACCCGCGTTAGTAACCATCTTCTTTAGCCCCTTGTCCTTGAACTCCCACATGAAATTTTGACCGATGTGTCTAATGCAATACACATGGCTTGAGGGAGGATCTTGCCAACCGTTATCAAGATTGTCGTAAGCACTCTCGATTGAGGGGTGTCTATCGAAGATCAAGACTCGTAAGGGATTCTGGCTATCTTTTGTTGTAAACACTTCAAGACTCAGAATGGATTATGGCTATGCAAGAAGAACTCAATCAATTCTCCATAAATGACGTATGGGATTTACTGCCAAGACCCAAAGGAACTCATATTAGTGGAACTAAGTGGGTCTTTAGAAACAAGCTTAACGAACAAAGAGAGGTAGTTAGAAAAAAGGCTCGACTGGTATCACAAGGTTATAGTCAGCAAGAAGGGATTGACTATACTGAAACCTTTGCACCAGTTTCCAGGTTAGAGTCTATTCATCTCTTAATTTCCTTTGTTGTTAATCATAACATCATCTTATCTCAAATTGACGTTAAGAATGCATATTTCAATGGTTGATGTTGCAGGAGGCACAGGGCATTTGGCAAAGGCTCTTGCCAAATCATTCCCACAAATGGAATGCATTGTGTTTGATCTCCCACATGTTGTTGATGGCTTACAAGGAAGTCATAACCTAAGCTATGTTGCTGGAGATATGTTTCAAGAAATTCCTCAAGCACATGCCATTTTATTAAAGGTATGATGTTAAATATTCATCTAAATGTTATTATCTTTTCTCTATCTTTATCTTATAACCAAACAAAATATGAATGAAATCACAGTGGATCTTGCATGACTGGAATGACGAGGAATGTGTGAATATATTGAAGAAATGCAAAGAATCATTGAAGAAGAAAGGTAAAGAAGGGAAGGTGATTATTATAGATATGGTGTTGGACAATGAAAACATTAATGAATCAGTTGAAACACAACTCTTCTTTGATATGTTGATGATGGTAATACTCAAGGGAAAAGAGAGAAATGAAAAAGAATGGGTTAAGTTGTTTTTATCGGCTGGTTTTAGTGACTATAAAATAACTCCAATTTTCGGCTTAAGGTCCATGATTGAGATTTATCCTTAATAAAAAATAAGCCAATTGGAAAAAAAAAATAAACGATATTATGAAGTTCGTCGTCAATATCAAAATTCTAATTCTGAATGTTATTTTTGTATGTGTAATTTTGTAATAGTTTTTATCATTTTGTCTATCAAAAGTCAATTGTCATGATCATTTAAAAGTGATTGATTAGTGAACATTAATATGTAACAATAATAATGTGTTGAATGGAGTCTTTAATTTATCATGTTGTTTTTTCTTATGGAAATCAAAATCATAAAAAAAAAAAAAAAAAGACGTGAAGATAACTATGTTTGGATACTTTAGAATAAAACAAACTCATGTCCATTTAATCTTAACATAACTAAGTATATGTTTGACTCCATTCAAATATCTTTGTGTATGTGAAGAACTATATCTTGCAAATAGAGTTATATAAATTAACATATTATGCTGTGTATAATTAGCAAGATAGATCAGTGCTTGAATTACACTAGAATATGGTACTTCAGGACCAATTAGATTTTCATCCTCTTCTTGAGGTCTAAAATAATCGCCTGCCCATCCTATGATCTAAAATCATAGAGGTAGACAACATACGAGATTTGTTCATATAGGAACTGTGAAGACATGGCTTCTCAGAGGTTTTGATGAAGATACACCTACTACAAAGAATCTCATAAAGACAAGATGGATTAACAAAAAGGATTGATCAAGTCTCTTGCTCAAGAATCAAGTCTCTATAATTTGTCAAGGCATTATGAAGATTGGAGCTCAATGGAATAGGTATAACACTTAACCTCTTTGCAATCATACAATTGTCAATCATATTCCTCATTTATGCCATGATCATTAGAAACATATTTGGTTGCATTAAAAATGGTTTTGAAACTCTGGTTTTATGCATTTTTCAATTCTGGTCTTGAGTAACCGTTACTCTATATAAGGTAACCGGCTACCTTTTCAAAACTTTCAAATTTTTAAACGTTACAGTCAAGTAACCGGTTACCACTGAAGCAGAGGCAAAAATTTTTTTGCATCCCTTCATTAAATTTTTCTGTTATTTCTTCTAATCAACCATGGCATCCTTTCATGATTTGTAACCATTTGTAGAGGTGTCATAGGCATATATAAACATCATTTTCTCATATTTAGATTTGACCTCCTTACAAAATTTCAAATCAATTACTCATTATTTTTAAAAATCTCCAAAATCTTTCTAAGTGTTCTTCAGAAGTTTACTAAAAGTAAAACTTTGCATAAACCTTCATTTTAAGCATCATAGTTTCATTTGCATACAAAGAACAATCTTGTGACTGATAAACATCAAAATTCCATCTGTCATAAATATTCAAAAAATCAGAATTACATCATTGGGTGTTATCTTAATTTCCAGGATTGTTGGAATTAAGTTCAGTTGGTCTTGTTATCCTTGCTATCTGGATTGTGGATACAAGAGGTCCATTGTGAGAGGTTGGTTCTCGGTTGGACTTTAAACTTGTAAAATCCAAGAGTTATTGACTTGTATAGAAAGACTAGGTAGAGTCTTGTCTTGTCCAAAACTATAGTGAAATCTCTTTCAAGTTGAAAAGGGACTGGACTACTCTCGACCTGTGAGGGGAACCAGTATACTTCCTGGTGTTCTTTACTTTCCGCGTATATCGCATTCCATCACTTAGAAATCTTTAGGAAAGTAAAAAGCAAAAACCATCAAAAATCCGGATAATCGTCTTAGTGCCTAATTCACCCTCCTCTTAGGCACATCTATAACTTACATTTGGCATCAGAGCAGGTCATAGGCAACCTATTCCTAAAGATCCAGAATGGCTTCTGCAAGCACAAACCCGGTTTTCAAAGACGGTGGAAGTTGTAAATATCCCCCACTTTTCTCTGGAGAGTATTTTGATTTTTGGAAAATTCTTATGATAGCACATCTTGAAGCCCAAGGAGAAGGTATATGGGAAGCTATTGAGAATGGTCCGCATAATCCTGTGAATGTGGTCAATGGTGTTGGTACTGCAAAAGTGAAGAGTACATATGATGAAGAAGACAAGAAAAAAAATTCTATATGAAAAGAAAGCTATCAATCTTCTTCAAAGTGCTTTAAGTATTGATGAGTTCTTTCGTGTTTGTCAATGTAAATCGGCAAAATAAATATGGGATATTTTGGTAGAAACACATGAAGAAACGGATGAAATTAAAAGATCTAAACTAAACACTTTAAGTCAAGAATATGAAATGTTCCTAATGCAGCCCGGAGAATCCATTGTCGCTTTACAAAAGAGATTTATTCATTTGACTAATCACTTAATGACACTTGGTAAAACATTCTCAAATGATGAATTAAATCTCAAAATTCTAAGATCACTGACTAGAGAATGGCAACCAAAAGTAACGGCAATATCAAAAAAGAAAAGCCTCTCTACGATGACTTCCGCGTCTCTATTTGGTAAACTCCAAGAACATGAATTAGAACTTGGACAACTTGAAAAACATGAAATTCAAGACAAGAAGTCCAAGGGTATTGCATTAAAAATAGATACAAACGGAAAACAAAATGATGATTCATCGGAGGAAGACGAAAATTTCATGCTTCCAGTAAAAAGACTCGGTAAATTTTTTGGAAAAAAAGACAAGTCTTTTTATGCTAAAAGGAAGAAACACTTTAAGAAAAAGGAGATTTCCACTTCATCTCAAGATATTACATGTTATGAATGTGGAAAGCAAGGTCATATAAAACCCGAATGTCCACAACTTGCAAAGAAAGGAAGTTTCAAAGGCAAGAAGGAATCAAAAAATAAGAAGGCATACATTGCATGGGAAAACAACGAAATTAGTTCATCATCCGAATCGGAGAGCGATGAAAGCGTAAAATTAGCACTTATGGCTACACATAACTCCGAAGATGAAAATGACGAGGTTAGTACTAAATTTTCCCTTTATGATAATGATGCACAAGAAGCTATAAATGAACTCTTAAATGAATGTAAGGTCTTATGTAAAACAATTTCTTCACAAAAAAGACAGATAACATCTTTAGAAGAAAAAGTCGATGTTATGGAAAAATAGTCAAAAGATGAAAAACAAAAGAAAACTAGTGAAGAAAAACAAGAGTTGGTATGTAAAAATTGTGAATCACTTTCATTCCAAATTGTTCAATTAAAAAGAGTCCTAAAAAGATATGAGAAAGGACAAATTGGTTTAGAAACGGTCCTTAGTCAACAAAGATATTCAAACGATAAAAGTGGACTTGGTTACTCAAAATTTTCTAAACCAAGTTCTAGTAAAACAATCTTTGTTAAGGCAAGTGACCAAACTTCTAAAAAGAAAGTGAACAAACCTAGGAATGTGCATCCTTATCCTAAAAAGAAAAGTTCTCCTAAAAGGAAAAGATTTCCTAAAAAGAAATCCTATGTTCCTAGATATAAAAGCAATTTTGTTCCTACTTGTTTTTATTGTGGTATTATTGGCCATACACCTAATGCTTGCTATGTAAGAAACTTTAGTATTGCAAGTGGACATTATGTGTGGGTAAATAAAGGTACTAATTATGAAGGACCCAAGGCTATTTGGGTACCTAACAAAACTTAATTTGTTTTGTAGGTTTGCTTGAAGACCACTTCAAATCTATGGTATCTTGATAGTGGTTGTTCGAAGCATATGACCGAAGACATAAATAAATTTTCAAGTCTAGTGCTTAAGGCCAAGGGTTATGTTACTTATGGTGATAACAATAAAGGAAAGATTCTTGGCGTAGGCAATGTGGGTGCACCACCTTTCACAACAATTGAAGATGTGCTTTATGTTGAAGGCTTAAAGCATAATCCTATTAGCATAAGCCAACTTTGTGACAAAGGATTCAAAATCAAGTTCACTAAAGATGAATGTTTGATAGAAGACGAAGTCACTAATGAGGTAATGCTTAAAGGTAATAGAATTAAAATATATTTATGATTTCCCTTGATGACACTTCTTTGAAGATTAAATGTCTTATGGAAAGCAATAATGATTCATGGCTTTGGCACAAAAGGATTGCTCACATTCATATGGAGCATTTGAATAAATTAATTAAGCATGATTTAGTTATTGGTTTACCAAAGATAAAATATGTCAAAGATAAGTTGTGTGATGCATGTCAAAAAGGTAAACAAACCAAGTCAACTTTCAAATCTAAAGATGTGGTGTCCACTTCAAGGCCACTACAATTGTTGCATATGGACTTATTTGGTCCATCAAGAACAAGAAGCTTCGGAGGTAATGTATATGCTTTAGTTATTGTTGATGAATTCTCTAGATATACTTGGACATTCTTTTTAGTGCAGAAAAGTGATGCATTGAAGGTGTTCAAGAAATATGCAAAGCAAATTCAAAATGAGAAGTCACTTTCAATTGCCTCCATTAGAAGCGACCATGGCGGAGAATTCCAAAATGCTTATTTCGAAGAATTTTGCAAAGAACATGGAATCTCTCACAACTTCTCGGCACCAAGGACTCCTCAACAAAATGGAGTGGTGGAGAGAAAGAATAGGTCATTGGTGGAACTTGCAATAACAATGCTTAGCGACTCAAATCTTCCAAAATATTTTTGGGCGGATGCGGTAAGCACGACATGTTTTGTAAGTAATCGTGTTAACATTAGACCTATTCTTAAGAAGACCCCTTATGAACTTTTCAAAGGGAGGAAACCAAACATTGCTTACTTTCACATTTTTGGATGCAAGTGCTTTGTCTTAAACAATGACAAAGTCAATCTTGGTAAGTTCGATGAAAAATCGGATGAAGGTATATTTCTTGGTTATTCTCTTTCTAGTAAGGCTTATAGAATTTATAATAAAAGAACTTTAACAATTGAAGAATCTATGCATGTTAAGTTTGATAAATCTAACCCCTCTAAGGAGGATATTGTTCTATGTGGTGATGATGATGATGAAATTGTAAAAGTTCCTCAAGAAGATACTTCAAAAGAAAATCAAGTGGAACATCAAGAAGAAACGATTCAACAAGAGTCAAATGTAAATAATCTACCTAAGGAATGGAGGACTCATAGAGATCATCCAATTGACAAAGTTATTGGTGATATTAGTCAAGGTGTAGCAACAAGGTTAAATCTTAAAGATGCTTGCTTAAACATGGCTTTTGTCTCACAAATTGAACCTTCCAAAATTGGTGAAGCCTTAAGTGACGACCATTGGATTATTGCTATGCAAGAAGAGTTAAACCAATTCGAAAGGAATCAAGTTTAGGAACTTGTTCCTAGACCAAGTGATAAACACATCATTGGTACCAAATGCGTGTTTAAGAACAAGCTTGATGAGAATGGGATAATTATTCGGAACAAGGCAAGATTGGTGGCTCAAGGTTACGATCAAGAGGAAGGCATTGATTTTGAGGAAACATTCGCTCCGGTTGCAAGGTTAGAAGCTATTCGGTTATTACTTGCTTACGTATGTTCATTAAATTTTCAGCTATATCAAATGGATGTCAAAAGCGCATTCTTGAATGGCTACATCAATGAAGAAGTCTATGTCAAACAACCCCCGGGCTTTAAAGACTTCAAGAATCCTTCACATGTCTTCAAGTTAAAGAAAGCTCTTTATGGCTTAAAGCAAGCACCAAGGGCTTGGTATGATCGTCTAAGCAACTTTCTTTGTGAAAAGGGATTTGTAAAAGGCAAAGTTGACAAGACATTGTTCATTAAGAAAGCAAAATATAATACTTTGTTAGTTCAAGTCTATGTCGACGACATCATATTCGGTTCAACGAACAATGATCTTTGTGAAGAATTTTCATTAATGAAGCAAGGAGAGTTTGAGATGTCTATGATGGGTAAGATGAATTACTTTCTTGGACTTCAAATTAAGCAACTAAAGGACGGTATCTTCATCAGCCCATCCAAGTATTGCAAAGAATTAATGAAAAGATTCGACATGGATGGATGCAAGGCTATGGCTACACCAATGGGATCCGGAACCTATGTTCATCAAGATGAATCGGGTGCTTCCATTGATATTACTAAGTATCGAGGTATGATTGGTTCTTTATTATATTTGACGGCAAGCCGTCCTGACATAATGTTTAGTCTGTGTTTATGTGCTCGCTTCCAAGCAAATCCAAAGGAATCACATCTCACCACCGTAAAAAGAATCATGAAGTATCTCAAGGGAACGACGAACGTTGGTCTATGGTATCCGAAAGGTAGTGTTTGTAATTTAATTACTTATTCTGATGCGGATTGTGCAGGATGTAAAATCGATAGAAAAAGTACAATTGGTACTTGTCACATTTTGGGAAATGCATTAGTGTCTTGGGCGTGCAAGAAACAAGCATGTGTCGCACTTAGTACGGCCGAAGTAGAATATATTGCAGCAGGTAGTTGTTGTGCACAAATTCTTTGGCTCAAACAACAACTTCTTGATTATGGACTAGATCTCGGTTGCATTCCTCTACGATGTGACAACACAAGTGCTATCAATATTACAAAGAATCCAGTCATGCATTCCCGTACAAAACACATAGACAATCAACATCATTTTCTACGTGATCATGTGCTAAAAGGCGATGTTGAAGTCACATACGTGGATACACATAATCAACTCGCGGACATTTTCACAAAACCGCTTGAAAAAGAATCGTTTTACAAGATTCGAAGAGAACTTGGCATTCTAGATGAAGGTGATGTGTAGATCTTTAATATTTATTCATTATATGCTATAATGAAGCCACGGTACACAAATTTCCTTCATTTTAATTGTTTATTTTTTCTTTTTTTTTTTGCAATTTTACATTAAAATATGTATTATGTGATATTTTTAATTTTCTTGAATTTTCATGATCTTAAATATATGTTTTTGACATAAGTGTGTTACTCAAAGATGCATAATTATATGTTTCAACTTGTCATAGCAAAAAAAATTTTGAAAATTCTGATCTTTTTGGAGTTATGAAGCTGCTGTTTTTCAAATTTTGCATCAGGTAACCGGTTACCCATTCCAGTTTTCCAGAATCTGCGCTTTTTAATCAAGTAACCGGTTACCCTATCTGAAGTAACCGGTTACCACTGTAAGTTCAGAAAAATAAATTCATTTTTTTTCGTTCTTTGTTTCACATACGTTCATCATTTTCTTTGTGTCACAAAAGTGCTTATGTGATAAGTTCTCTGCATCTCTCTTCATAAGTCTAGGTTCACCTCTTCTTCTATCTTTCAAACTACCTCCATTACCCACATTCAAAGCTCCATTCAAAAGAGAAATTCAAAGGAACTTTAAAACCCAGTCACTAATTTCTCTTTATAATCTCCAAACATCTCAATTTCTCAACACAAAACTCCACACTCTCTCTAAATCCGAAAATTCTATTTAAAACCCTAAACTTCTCAAAGCTTCATCAATGGCCCCAAAACTTGACATGGGTAAGAAGAAGATGACTGAAGGGAGCTCAGAACCCATTGAGGAAGAACATGTACCTACAGTCAAGTCTCGAAGATTGGATTTCGCGGTTCGCACTCGACCTTTGATGGCGGTAAAGTATGTCAATTTTAGTGCTTTTCCTGATCATAGTTTTACTTTTAGCACTCTATTAGAAGAATCTGGTGTCAAAGAGCTTGTTGCTGAAAAGGGTCACTATTACCCGGATCTGATTAGGGAGTTTTACTCCACTTTAAAGTATGGAACTGATGATTTTGGAGATATTAAAATTTCTGCTCTGGTCAAGAAGGTTGAAATTAATATGGATTTATCTGAAGTGGGAACATGTTTGGGAATCCCTTCAAAGGGGGAAGAACTTCGACACGGGGTCCTTCCGGCCACTCCCTTTTGGAAAAAATTTGACATCTTAGATTACTTTGTCTCAATCTGTAGAGGAACTCATGAGGATGTTATGAGTAAGCAGTCTCATAACTCAAGCAGGGTGATGAAGTATGCAAACCTTCTAACAGTGAGCGACAGAATGCTTCACTATGTTTTGGCGTATATTCTGGTGCCGAAACATTCTAATCATTCGCAAGTCAGTGAGCTAGAAATGGAATTAATCAGATGCATGAAGCTGAATATAGGAATTAATTGGGCTTATGTCATCGTGCACAATATGGCACACCAACTTTCTCTCAACGGCGGACTACCTTATGCTAGGATCATCTCAAGGTTTTTGGAGTATAAGGAAGTCTTGCTTCAAAGGGAACCAAAAAATGACATGGTTGCTAAGGTGTATGAGATCAATGCTATAACGGCAACTAAGAACACCGACATCACCTTTGCACCCAATGGGATGTTCCGTTACAAGGATGAGTTTGCTTCGCAAAACCCTCAAATCCCAGAAGGTGGAATTAACAGTGAGTTCCTATATTCCGAAGTTCGCTCCATCAAGGAAACCATGGAAAGGAACCATCGTGAAACAACTAGGGGAATAAATGCTCTTAAAAAACTCTTTAGAACCATGAACCGTTCCCGGGATGTTATTGAAGAAAGTGATGAAGACGAAGATGGTGGAGATGAAGAGGAAGAAGGAAACCAAATGTCTGAGGATGACTAAAGACTTATGATCATATTTTGCATTATGTTATGTTTTGTGTTGCAATTATGTTTTAAGTTCTAGATATTTCAATTCCTAGTTTCTAAGACTTTTGTTAAGTACTTGTTGTTTCGTGATGATCGTACAATGTTTCGTTTATCAAGTATTGTTTGTTTCTAATTATTGTGTAATGGTTTATGATTAGTTTGTGAATATGTTTCTTGTTTTATTCATAATCGTACTTTCGTGGAATGAAAAAACACTTAAATTTCAAAAAAAATCTTTTCCATCCTTTTTGTTAATGACAAAGGGGGAGAAGAATTAGTTGTGTTTACATTTTTCTAACCTCGTGCAGATTTCAAAAGCTCTTTCGATTACTGGATTAAGGGGGAGCATATATCTAGGGGGAGTTAGTTAGGGAAATCAAGGTTGATTCAAAGTTTTAAAGATTGGTTGTCATCATCAAAAAGGGGGAGAATGTGAAGACATGGCTTCTCAGAGGTTTTGATGAAGACACACCTACTACAAAGAATCTCATAAAGAAAAGATGAATTAACAAAAAGGATTGATCAAGTCTCTTGCTCAAGAATCAAGTCTCTACATTTTGTCAAGGCATTATGAATATTGGAGCTCAAAGGAATAGGTATAACACTTAACCTCTTTGCAATCATACAAGTGTTCATCATATTCCTCATTTATGCCATGATAATTAGAAACATATTTGGTTGCATTAAAAATGGTTTTGAAACTCTGGTTTTATGCATTTTTCAATTCTGGTCTTGAGTAATCGGTTACTCTATATAAGGTAACCGGTTACCCTTTCAAAACTTTCAAATTTTTAAACATTACAGTCAAGTAATCGGTTACCCTATAAAGAGTAACCGGTTACCACTGAAGTAGAGGCAAATATTTTATTGCATCCCTTCATTAAATTTTTCTGTTATTTCTTCTGATCAACCATGGCATCCTTTCATGATTTGTAACCATTTGTAGAGGTGTCATAAGCATATATACACATCATTTTCTCAGATTTATATTTGACCTCCTTACAAAATTTCAAATCAATTACTCATTATTTTTAAAAATCTCCAAAATCTTTCTAAGTGTTCTTCAAAAGTTTACTAAAAGTAAAACTTTGCATAAAACTTCATTTTAAGCATCATAGTTTCATTTGCATACAAAGAACACTTGTATTATTATCTTGAGAATTGAGTGATACAAAGGAGAAGATCAATCTTGTGATTGATAATCATCAAAATTCCATCTGTCACAAATATTCAAAAAATCAGAATTACATCATTGTATGTTATCTTAATTTCCAGGATTGTTGGAATTAAGTTCAGTTGGTCTTGTTATCCTTGGTATCCGGATTGTGGATACAAGAGGTCCATTGTGAGAGGTTGGTTCTCGATTGGACTTTAAACTTATAAAATCCAAGAGGGTGTTCTTGGTGGTTCATAGTTAGTGACTTGTATAGAAAGACTAGGTAGAGTCTTGTCTTGTCCAAAACTATAGTGAAATCTCTTTCAAGTTGAAAGGGGGCTGGACTACTCTAGACCTATGAGGGGAACCAGTATACTTCCTGGTGTTCTTTACTTTCCGCATTTATCGTATTCCATCACTTAGAAATCTTTAGGAAATTAAAAAACAAAAACCGTCAAAAATCCAGATAATCGTCTTAGTGCCTAATTCACCCCCCTCTTAGGCACATTTATAACTTACAGGAACATTTTAAAAATTTTGTTATACACAATATTTTCTTATATAAAAATTTTTTAATACTTTTTTATATAACCTCTTGGTGTATAAAAGTTTCATAGTCGAAATGTCCATTTAGTAAGGACTTTTTATTTCGCAAGCTCTTTATCTCAAATAATTTCTATAAACAATTTATAACTTTTAGAAACTCTTCAAGAGTTCTAATAATATTTATGTCATCTACATGGGTATCTATTATATCAAAAAAAAATTCAGATATTTTTATAAAAATACAAGGACATACGGAGTTATTTATATATCTCTTCCTTAACAAATATTTAACGAGACAGTTATATCACATGTGTCCATATTGTTTTAGCCCATAGAGAATCTTGTTCAATTTGATCGAGTAGCTTTCTCAAAATTCAAAATTATGTGTCTCTGATATATTAAATCCTTTAGAAGTTTCATGTAAATGTCACCATCAATTTGTCGTGAGTTTTGAATGGTAGAGAATGCGTATTTGTTAGATTAATTAATTTTCAATAATTCACATTTCTATAAACCATAAATAACCAAAGATTTATTCTTTACACTTATACGATTGCTTTAGACTGCTTTACCCAAATAATCCAGTTTTTCAAAAAAAATCCCAAAATACCCCACTTTTCAAAAATATTCCCAAACTACTCCACTTAGGGTTTCTGCATACACAAGGGCACCATACCAATTGGCGATCCTTTGTTAAGGACATAAGGGTGTCGCCAATTGGATTGGCGACACCTCATGCAGTCTCCAATCCAATTGGCGACTTGGTTCAAGACTTAAAGTCCGATCGCCAATTCATCTGGAGACAGAGTGCATTTTGTAAAATTTTTGCCAAAATTAAATAAAATTATCATTAATTAAATAAAGTATTACATAAATTAATGTTGGCGACCGAGTGGATCATACCGGCCACCGGTTCCTTATCCCCTAGACACCCTCACTCGTTGCCCTCTTCCCCCTTGTTCCCTTCGTTGTTGATTCACGCCAGGTGTTTGAGGAGTTGAAGTCTCAGGAACATTCCCAGATGGTTCCCTAAGGATTTCTTGCATTTCCATGAGGTCTTGCGTGTTGAAACTGAGTGTGCGACCCATGCCAGAGTATTTTGAATGTGATGAAGGGGTCATTGGTGTGCGGCCTAGACGATTGAAGGGGGACATTGGTGTGAAGGATTCGTTGATGAAAGGTTGAAATGGTAGTGGTGTTTGAAGGCCATAAGGTTGTTGAGATGGTTAAGTGTGTTGGCTAGGGTATGATGTTTGGGTGTTATGTCTATGCAAAGATGTTTGCCCAATATGGCTATGGTATGATGTACCCTCATTTTGGCTGTATCTTGGTGCTGTGTTGGGGGCATAGCCATATTGAGTTTCTTGATAGTAATCATTTTGTTTGAGATAGTATGGGGGACGCTCTTGGTATTATGGTTGGGTGTTTGGAATGTTTGGATGGTTAATGGGTTGGTAATTTTGTTGGGTAGGAGATTGTGAGTAACATGGCCTTCCAGGTGGGTTAGACGTTGAAGCTTCTTGTGTGTAGGTGGTCTGGCGTGGGTCGTATAAAAACCTGTCTTCGAAGACAAACTCAGTTGCAACCAATCTGTACCAAGCCATATAATTATTAGTTGGTATAGACGAGGTTGCCATCACCGGGTCACGTAAGACATGGTTGCTGCGGTTCATCAATTTACGACGCTCAAATTTTGCAAAATCCTTTAAGTCGTTAAAGTCGCATTGATCATTAACTCTTTTTAGGTGCCATTTACTGATGTCAACAGGATAATCTGGGATGTTTTGAAGCATTCCAAATTGCAGTTTGACACGGTAACTATTGTGCATCTCCATAGTTGTGAATCTGATGATCGGGACGCATGCAGTCCAAACGGTAGCATCTTTCTCTCTGACTTCATGTAGGTGTTCCATGTTTAGATATGGACGCCATATGAACCGAAGAAGAGAAAAATATTAGATAATAAAATAGTTTATATAAAATATAAATTTATTTTTTTAGAGGCCTTACATCTGCAGGTGTTAGGTGATCTAATAGATTGCCGTATTGAATGATACAATGTCTAGGACATCTATTGTAACTCATACCCTTAGCTGACCATCTGAACAACAAGAAGTGAAAATTCAATTAGTTAGACACAATAATTGGTAAGGTGAAAAAAACTAATATTATGTTATTAACTTACTTTTGTGCATACGGGAAGGAAAAGCCGTTGTGGTCGACGGGCGCTAGGGATGGCAATCTAGACCAACCCCAAGCTTGGAGCAAAACGGCGCATCCAAAAAAAGTAGATGTGTTTTTTTGGCGCACTTACACAAAGAGCTATACAAATAAGAGAGACAACTGAAACCCCAACTATACTCTCTTGTTTGATTTAGATCTCTCAATAAGGGTAAATACATAATGTGCATAGAAGAACCAGTACCCTCGGGAAATAAAAATAAACTAATGAAAAGCATAAGATAACACTTGGTTTTCATTATTTTCATTTCTTCTGTAGAATATTGAGTTAATATAAAATCGGCGTACCATGATTTTAGTTGCGAGAGTAAGATACCTTGGCCTCTCGAGCTCTCATCTAGCAAGTCGGTACCCAAAAGTTCCTCACAAATTGATGAGTCAAGGTTTGTTGGTTCATTAACCTCCTTAACATCAATACGCAAACCAATTAACATGTACACATCCTCTAAGGTCACGGTACATTCACTGGTTGGAAAAAACAAGGTGTGTGTCTCTGGGCGCCATCTCTCTTGCAAAGCTAGTATAAACTTTGCATCAACCGAGTAAGACATGATTTTAATTACATGTTCGAAACCGGCGAGCTCAATATATGGTTTAAATAGTTCGTTGGGTGCAACGTATTCATAGGAATGAGGCCGAAATCTAGAACATCCTCCATAATTATCAATTTAGAAACAAAATTAATAGAGACATTAAAAATTAATAGAAACAAAAAAAAACAAAATAAATAAAAATTAACAAAGACAATAGAAATAAATAGAGACAATAAAAATTAACGCTTACATCATTCGCGATATTTGCGACAATGCCTCTTTGTGTTTCACCCATTGTCATCAAAGCCATTATAATTGATTAAATGTGATTCAGATGATTAAATGTGACACTCTAGACTTGATTTTACCTCTCTACAACAAGTATGATTAAGATGATTTTACCTCTCAACAACACTCTAGCTTCCTTATATAGTGCATAGGAGTCACATGTGAGAAAAATCAGTTGAACCATGTCGCCAGATGAATTGGAGGCTACACTCACCCTTTACAAAGGGTCGCCAGTCCAAATGGTGACTGAGCCTATCTGTGCACATAGATTGAGCCTAGCTGCATGTTGCTTCATGCATGCATAGCATGCTGACATCCACCTGGCGACACAGTCTTTAAAGCCTGTACCATGTCGCCAATTAATGTGGAGTCTTCATTTAATAGCCTGAACCATGTCGCCAATTAATGTGGCGGCTTCAATTTGACTTTATTAATATATCGCCAATTAGGGTGGCGAGTATGTTACGTATTAATATGTCCCATGCATTCAATCAAAGTATGTTCCAAAAAAAAACAAAAATAGTAAGTTTGTCTCTAACAAGTCCTTTTGGTATGTCATCTGTACAAAGATACATTATTAATGCCTATTACAATGGAAAGACATATGTCTCCGATGTATCTGGGTTTGGTTTTCAAAACATCGATATTGTCTGATTCACAGTCAATAGAAACACAAGTTTCTTGCATTTCAAAGAAAGATTGGAATCGAAATTAGGGCTTGGTCCTATAGGACAAATAATATATCAAAACCCCATCTGATCGACGAACATTCTGGTTTTACCTATATTGAGTTGTATACATTCCTCCAACAAAATATTCCATCTCAATAGTCTCATATCATAAATCAACCAACAGGTGTAGACTCAGATGAAACCGAAATAGAATACTCAGATGAAACTGAACCGTAGGTCAACGTCGTTGATGACGAAAAAGAAGGAAGCGAGACGTTGGTCGATCAGATGTTAAACGACAACGTTGAGGATGACGAACAACTGCCAGTACCTCTAGGTCATGTATACTGTCCGCCTCAACATATGTGTCATACCCCAAATTTTGACCACCAAGATTTTCCATAATTGTGAGAATCATCATCACAATATGGAGGTACCATCATGCCTCATCAATCTCCTCAAAGATGGTTGAGCATTCACCATAATCAAGAATTAGGGTTTCAAGCCCTCCCAGGATACTTAGACAAGGGATCAAGCAAGAAATGACATGATCTTCAACTTGTCTAACCTATAAAACACCCACAAGGGATCAATAGGACTCTCACATCAAGAATCAAGCCCAAAGTTGTGGCATTCCAAGTGGTTTGAGCCTCGAAACACCCGATGTCCCCAAATTAGGGTTTTGGACGACTGGGGACCTCCAGAGTGAGATTTTCACAAGAGGATGAGCCAAGACTTCCACATGTGACTTAAATTGTTCAAAATAACCCTAAGAATCCATTTGAAAAGCTAAATTACCATTAGAGGATGCATTCCCCAAAAGTCGGGAATTAGGGTTTTTACGCGCCAAACCAGTCCGGAGCCAAAAGTCAAAACATGACTTTTTTGGCAAAAATGATCCTTATGACTCAAATTTTCATAAAATGTGACTTATAATGACATTTGAACAAGAATTGATCATGAAATCAAGATAACTTGTAAAAGGGGTAACCTTGAAAAATTGAAATTTTTTCTAAGTTATTAAGTTTAAATAATTTTGGTGCCAACTTCCAAGGACCATAACTTCTGATCCAAGCAACCATTTTGGGTGATCCAAAGCTGGATTTGTAGGTCTTGCTACACTCTACAAAAGCTTCAACTACCTCCAACTCCAATTCTTTATGGATTTTAAGTTATGGAGTGATCAAAATGACAAAAACATGAAAATGACAATTTTTCCAACACTTAGTGAAAATCTGCCTAAGTTACCAGCCTTGGACACCAATGTTCATGAGGATTTTTCAGTTGGATTCAAATACTTTCAAGACAAACTATGATCGCACATGTATTGTATCATATGGGGGCTCTTTAAAAAGCACAAAAGCCTCTCATAACTCAACCTGAGCAGGGAGATATTAATCCCTCAAAATCACCATTTCCAACTGTGTTGTACAAGGCAGATTTTGGCATTTTGCTCGATTTTACAAATTTGGACAACTCCAAGCCTTGTCATCCATTTGGACACATCAGAGGATGAAATCAAAGGGAATGATCTAATCCCCAAGCCTCCAAAGTCCAAGAATCTACACATAGCCATAACAAACCTAAAAAGGCTAAAAAGGTGCCAAGACTCCAATTTTGTTTCCAAGCATTTAATAAATGCACCAAGGTGGCATGGACTGACGCATTTCTAACTGAATGAGTCAAGAATAAGCTCTGAATCAAAGGACCATAGGCCTGTGCCCTAACCTCAGGTCAATGGCTAGAGGAGACTAAAGATTCCCTTGGATCAACATTGGCCAAAGGCCTGCTGCAGCTGCCATTCACTATTGATGCCAAAAAAAACTTGACACACTATAAATAGAGCTCAATTGTGATCAGTTTGAGTACACCAAAGCACTACAACTGATGCTTTCCTCAAAATCTCCCTCTTTAGGCCAAAATGCCTTCTTTTGCAAGTCATCTATGAGTTTTTGAGCTAGAGAGCAATTCCACCACAGCTCATGATCCAAACACATCCAACATATCATATCTAAGCTGTCTAAACACTCACCTTTGATCTGAAATACCAAAATCATAAAGTCAACCTCCAAAACCTCAAAAATTGACTTTTCTGCATTTTTCAAGCCATATCTTGATTCAGTCACTTCCAAAACCAAACCAGGCCTCAAACACACTTCAAATATCATCCTCAAGCTGTCCCAATTGGTTTCCCTCATCTGGAACACCATTTGAGGGAGTTACTATATTGGTCACTTTTGCCACTTTTGCAAGAAAAGGCCTATACTTGTTCTTGAGGATTCCAGCTGGTTCTGATCATCCTAAAAGCTTCTAAGGGATCAATTGAGAGTGTTGAAAGCATTAGATCACTTCTGGCACAAGGAACTTGGCAGATAGCACAAGGAGCTCCAAGAGGGAAGTGCATCATCACTTGAACTCTCTAAATTATGCATTGCTTTGAGGTCCATTGATCATACCTCTCATACATATCATACATGTTGTGTTTGAACCAAATTGTCATGCTATTATTGCATGTACCATGAGATAGCATAGAACATGCAAATCTAGACCTATTTTGAGATCACTATTGGATTTTGAGATAGGGACATTTTCTAAAAATTCCAAGGGCACCATTGGATTCCTCATGAAATTCTAGGTCAGATGCACCTAAATTTTGTCCAAATCCATGGAGAAATGAGAAAGTTAGAGGCTTCACGTAAATTGCCAAAACTAGGCCTTGCCTTGCGCAAGGGCCAGCCATGGCGTCATGGCCAGGCCTAGAACTTGGCATCCCATATGTATTTATGGGGTGATTTTGATACACGGATGTATCGCCACCCAGTGGTAGCGCGCATGTGTGTTTGTTGCTGAGGTCGTGGGTTCAACACCCACCAGGACTATTTTGCCTTTTCTCTCTTTTTTGCTATTTTTACTATTTTTATGGTTTTTGTTAATTAATTCAAAAATTAATTTCTCTCTCAATTTTAATTATTTTTTATTGGTTTTTTTTTTAATTCCCAAAAATGTTAAAATATTTTATTCCATAAAAAATTTCACAAAAATATATTTTATTTCATATATTTAGTATTTTTGTAAAGAATTATGTTTTATTTGTTTTTAAAAATTTAAAAATATTTCTTTCTCTTGATTTTTCAACTTCAAATGATTTTCAAATCATTCCATAAATAAAACATGATTTTTTCAAACATTAATCCAAGATAACAACTTTTTTTTTCACACATGTTTGATAATTTTGGTCATTTTAATTGAATCTTATACAATTAAAATACATTTTCTTAAATCAAATTAGGGTTTTGTTGTTTTCACCCTCACAAACCTTTTTCAAAACTTTACTTTGGGCCTCTAATAGAGTGTAAGATCCAACCCCCTTTGTAAATAAAATAATTTGGGCCTCAGTCATCGTATAAGTTCCGATATAGTTTTCAAAACAACGGTACGATCATTGTTACTTCTGGGCCTCTCCTTGAGTTGTAAGCCCCATCTCTTGTACAAAAAATTTACTTTGGGCCTCTTGATAGAGTGTAAGTCCCATCCCTTGTAAATAAATAAATTTGGGCCTCAGTCATTGTATAAGTCCCACTGCAATTTCTAAAATCTCAGCGCGGTCGTCGCCTTTTAAATAAAAGTCAATTGGGTCTACCCTTGTGTTGTAAGTCCTATTTCTTTTCTTTTTCAAACCTTTGGGCCTCTCCTTGAGGTTTAAGACCCGACCCTCTTTGTAAAACCTTTTTGGGCCTCAGTCATTGTATAAGCCCTAGTACAATTTTCAAATCAATGGTATGATTACTGTTTTTTATCTGGGCCTCTCCTTGAGTATAAGCCCGAACAATCTCTTCAAAATAACTTCCCTTTTGATTTAGGTTCAAACTCATAGTTGTTATCAAAACTTTCTTCAATTTCTTGAACAACTAACCATACAGCTGTTACAATAGAAGCTTGCTCACCTGTAAGTTTTTATCAGCTTTCTTTACATGCTTTCATATATATATATATATTTGTCTGTATTGCTGGAAGCTTGCTCACCTGTAAGTCCTTCTTTCATATCCTCTTAAATACTTGTCATATATCAACTGTATATATACTTGTATATCTGCTTAGAGTTTTCCCCAACAATTAAGTCTAGAATTAGATAAAGCCAGTTAGTCACTCTTTCAACACAGTCAAAACTAGTTCCCCATAGGAATTTTCAGATACAGTCTTGCCTTCTCTTGGGTTTATACAATATGGAACAAAAAGAAAGGCATTATTCCCGGTGAAACTTTTCTCAGACTATCACTATTAGAAAATTGTCAAAGAAGTTCATTTCCCCAGAGAGGATTAATTCTCGGTGAAACCTCTCTTAAATTTCTTCAAACCCTAGAACTGTTCACTAGAGAAAAGATTATTCCCGGTGAAACTTTTCTTGAACTCTTCTTAAGTTTAGACCCACAGGCTTCCTAAAAACATCCCCGACTCCTCTTGGGCTTTGTACAAGGACCCTCCGGCTTCTTAGAAGTTCTCATGCCTTCTCTTGGGCTTAATACAAGGACCCTGAAGACCTCTTAAAGGTATAGGACAGAACTTAGTCATCCTTTGTTAGAGCAGTCTTTCCAAAGAGTCAAAACCTCAGACCAATTTAAGGGTTGAGTCTCATCCCTTAAAACACCAGCTTCCTATTGGGCATCATACAAAGACAAACTCTTCTATACCAGTAGACTTAGACAGTCTAATCCCCTCTTAGATCTCAAAGACATTCTCAAGTTCCCTACAAATACAGGAGAAACCCTGATCATGTAATCAATCTCAAGAAAGTTAAAACCCTCACAGGATCTAAAACTCATTCTTTATCCTAAATTCCCCCAGCTAGGGTCATATCATCATCAATTACATACTAGCCTATCAGGACCTCAAGGCATCTAATACCTCAACTCTTCGATAAACCCTCAGCAAGAGTTGATCCCCCGACTTAGACCTACCTCTGGATCTCAATAATCCTCAGCAGAAGTCAGCCTCCTCTTAGGCTTTGTATAATGATTTCCCTCCGCAGATCACCCTTTAAAGCACTCTCTTGTTGAGTCAAACCCTTCTTCTGGCTCAATCTTGGGCTTTGTACAAGACAGATAAAAACACTCTCTTGTTGAGTAAATCTTCTTTCTTTAAAGCACCCTCTTGTTGAGTCAATCACCTTAAGGCACTCTCTTGTTGAGTTAACCTTTTTCATCCTCCTCTTAGGCTTTGTATAATGATTTCCCCTAGCAGAAGTCAAATGTTAGCCTCCTCTTAGGCTTTGTATAAAGATTTTAAAATACTCTCTTGTTGATTCAAACTCTTTTTTTAGCCTTAATCTTGGGCTTTGTACAGGACATATAAAAACTTTCTCCAGAAAAAGTCAAATCTTCATAACCTTCTCTTAAGCTCGGGAGAAGTATCTTCCCCAGCGGAGTAAAATCCCTAAGCAGAGTCGACCTCTTTCAGCCACAATCTTGGGCTTTGTACAAGACACCTGAAATATCCTCAGCAGAGTCAGTCACTTTTTAGCTTCAATCTTGGGCTTTGTACAAGACACCAAATAAAACACTCTCTTGTTGAGTCAGTCTCATTTCAGCCTTAATCTTGGGCTTTGTACAAGACACATATAAATATTTCCAGCAGAGTCAATCTCTTTTCAGCCACAATCTTAGGCTTTGTACAAGGCAGATAAAACCTCTCCCCCGTAGAGTCAGTTTCCCCTTTTAGCCTCAATCTTGGGCTTTGTACAAGACAGACAAAATATTTCCCCGGAAAAGTCAACATTCAGCCTCCTCTTAGGCTTTGTATAATGATATCCCCAACAGAGTGAGTCTCTTTTAGCCTCAATCTTGGGCTTTGTACAAGACACATAAACACTCTCTTGTTGAGTCAGCCTTTTCTAGCCTCCTCTTAGGCTTTGTATAAGGGCTTCCCCAGTGGAGTCAATCAATCTCTTAGCTTCAACCTTGGGCTTTGATCAAGGCACACAAAAACCAACATCCCCTCAGAGGAAATCAAAATCTCTCTGCAGGAAGACATTTCTCTGTGTTATCACACATCAAAACTAACAAATCAAACAAACCTTAATCCCAGATAACTGCTGTAAGTGGCACACTTGTTGATTCAAAAGTCCAAGCTGTTGTCCATCTCTTATCCTGGTAAAATTTCCTCTTTCATCTAATAATTGTAAGTGGCAAGCCTTTGGATTATTTACATCTACGCCACTGTCCCTCTATTAGCATGAAAGATTCCTAAGGAAAAATGGCATTGCTCAACACTGAGTTGAAGTTTTCTCCTTTAGGACAAATCCCTATAAAGGAAATTATGGTATTGTTGGATTCACATATCCCAGTTAAAGTAATCCTCCTTTATAATCAGTCACCAAACAGTTGTGATAAACAGACGAGATGGCTTCCTTTAGAGATGACAAATTCTCTCTCAGTCAAACCTTTAACTTCAATCTTGGGCTTTGAACAAGACACAAATACTCCTTTTAGCTTCAGTCTTGGGCTTTGAACAAGACACCAAAACATCATCTTTTCCTCCCATAGAATAAGAGGAACTACGATTGCTCTGATTTCCATGTTTCTTTAAACGGGAATACGTAGGCATAAGATTGCGAAATCTTAGCGAGCATACCAATCAAAAACTCTAGGTACAGAACCTTCACATACCAAATCAAAAACTTTAGGTCCAACATCTTATCAAAAACATCGGAAAACCCGACATCAAACAAAAACTCTCTCTCTCTCTCAAAATCCTCCCAAAGGAGAAAATTTCCCAACCCACAACAATATGGCAGACTTGGACTTGCAAGGCGATGATCCATCCGCAGATATGTTTCACAACCCGTATATGCGGTCAGGGAATGAATTAAAATAAGGAGACAAGTTTCGTACCAAAGAAGATTGTGTACGAGCCATAAAAAAATATCTTATAGATAACTCTGTTGATTATAGTGTACACCGAACGGATTCGAGAAGGTATGTCATTATTTTTCGTAATTCACTTTGCAAGTTTCAGCTTGCTGCATCTTACAGAAAGAGAAGCGATTCTTGGAAGATAGCTTCCATAGAGCCACCTCACAGTTGCACTGCCACAAATATTAATCAGGATCACCAAAAGCTAAGCTCAGAATTGATATATCAAGACATTTTGCCGCTTGTTAACAAGGATCCTTCAGTCAAGGTGAGTATAATAATCTCTCATATCATGACGCGATATAATTATACTCCCTCGTACAAGACGGCACGGATTGCAAGGACAAAGGTTGTTGCACAGGTATTTGGCAACAAAAAATCGTGGCCACATGGGGTATTCAAAGGAATTATAAACCTTCCAATCACCGCTTTGGTGAGATCAACCTATTATAGTTTGGCATCACTTTTCGCAACAAGAGGCGAAAGATGGAGTGCAGTGTTAATGTCGGGTCAAGTATTCAGTGAAAGCATAATGAAATTGATGAAAGAGTATACTATCAGAGCAAGCTCACATGTAATTACAGTCTTTGACCGTCATAGGTAAACATTTAGTGTACAAGAAACAATGGACCATAATGAGGGGAGGCCCAATTTATCCTATGCTGTCAGACTAAACAGATGTTAGAGTGACTGTGGCAAGTACCAGGCCTTCCGTGTACCTTGCTCACATGCCATTGCGGCATGTGCACATGCTCGTCAGGATGCTTATGGCTATCTATCTGATGTTTACAAGGTGATTAATGTTATGAATGTATACAAAGAAGGCTTCGTAGTGCTACCAATGGAGGATTATTTGCCTCCATACAAAGGTGACATAGTTTGGCACAACGATGAGATGAGAAGAAAGAAAAAGGGACGCCCAAACAGCAAGCGTATAAGAACCAAAATGGACACCGCTGATAAAATGATAAGATTATGCAGTATATGTCGTCAGCTCGGACACAACCGAAAAAATTTTCCCAATGTGTGAGGAACATTTGCATCATGATTTAGCTTATCGTTTCATTTGTTGTAACCAAATATTTTCATATATTGATGAGTCCTTGTTACAACAATGTTAACAACAAACAACACTAACAACGCACAACACATACGACACTTAAAATAACTAACTGAAAAGAAACATAAAATATTCCTAACTGATTACAACAATCAATCTAATTTCATTCGGTCCAAACATGACTTCCCTCGAATCTTTGTCAGTCTTAACACGAACCCATCCACGTGGGCGATCAAGTCTCTCGATACTTCAGATTTTTTCCCCTTCACCAATGCCTGCTTCTAACCACCGATTCAGCTCCCTCTTAAGTTGATTGAAACTTTGTATGTTCCAAAAAAGCATGTCCAACGGAGGCTTCTCTCTCGAATAGACGACTTTTTACACCGGCGACGATACATGTTATCAGTAGAACAAAGATATGAGATGAAATGTGGAACTAAATGATCAGAACACCTCTATTAATAGGAAAAAAATTAGTTTCTAGGGAGTCTCCACATAAATTGGCGACTCCCTTTAACTTTTGAACCAAGTCGCCAATTGGATTGAAGATTGCATGAGCTGTCTCCAATCCAATTTGCGACACCCTTATGTCCTTAACAAAGGGTCGCCACTTGGAATGGCGCCGTTAGGTAAACCCAAACCTTAATTAGGGTAGTTTGGGAATATTTTTGGAAAGTGGGGTATTTTGAGTTTTTTTTTTTAAATTGAGTTATTTGGGTAAAAAATTTACTACTTCACACTCCATTAATTTCCTTAACTATACAATTCTATTTATTTCCATAACTACCACCATTATGTATCATTATTAGCATCATGTAATATTTTGATTCCCACATTTAAACGTAGCATATAAATTAATATCAACATCAACAAATGAACTTTTAAATTTTTAAATTAATTTAATATGTTCATATACACTTCATATAAAGTGAGAACAATAAAAACACATATTCTTACATTTTATATTATTCAATATATTCACTCAAATTTAATCAATAAAATAGTAACAACAAAAGACACATCTTTTTAAATTTTTAAATTAGTTAATTTATTCACTTAAACTTAATTTAATATTATTCAATATATTCATTCAAACTCAATTAATAAAATAGTAACAGCAAGAAGACACATATTCCAAGATTTTGGATATTTTTCCTTAGACTAATTTTATCTATCTTAGTTACACTAAAATAATCATTTTAAATGATTAAATTAAAATATGTGATTTTAACTAAATAATTAAAATCATATAAATTAAATTTCAAATAACTATTTATCTAATAAAGTTGAGTACACCAAAATATGTTTTACTCTCACATTATTGCAAACAAGATTTTGAATTTCATTTGAAAGAGATATTCACTAAAAAAAAAATTAAAATAACAAAAATAACAAGTATACTTTTAGCTCTCAGTATTCGTTATTAAATCCATTAAACACATAAAGATACCACAAAATATAGTGAGTATTAAAATATATAAATTTAATAACGATATTAATAATTTTTCAAGATATCTATAACTATATATAAAGGGGATAGAGGATTTTGGGCTGACCTATTTTTCTTTCTATTTTGTCCTTTTTTTTTTTTAGAAAGCAAGAAATATATTAACAAAGAGCACAAAAAGTACTCTAACTGTTACAACCAAAAAGCCCGAAACAAAACTCGCCTAAAACAAAAGAAATTACTAACCAAATTGCACTAAGACAAGAAAAACAAGGGATCCTTGTCAAATTCGTATAAGTTGCAATTTGGATGAGCACTTTCCCCGATCAAACTCCATCTCCATAAGGAAACCTTAATCTGCCACACAATATCTAAAATATTCCACTTCAAATTCCAAAAAATTATTTCATTCCTAACCAACCAAATGTTCCAACAAACCGCCAACCAAATAATGCCCTGACGACCTTTCGAAACTTGTCTAGATTTGCAAAAATCGAACCAACACAAAAAACTCCCTTTAATATCATTATCCACCTCGACTTTGTAATCCACCCAAACCGATATATCTTTCCAAACCAATCTCGCAACAATACATTAAAGCAAAAGATGAACATCCGTCTCAACTTCCATACCGCAAAAAGGGCAAAGCAACTCGTTCGGGTCCACACTACCTCCTCTAACCGACAATGCTAATTTAGACGGTAATCTATTACGGAAGCATCGCCACCCAAACAATCTAATTTTAAGCGGAACCGACAGCTGCCAAATCAAGATAAATGCTGCATCGTAACGATTTGGAGGTCCAAAAGGAATATGAGTGCTCATAGCCAACAAGTAGAAGGATTTGACGGAGTACCTGCCATCCTCCTCGCCACCCCACACGACCGCATCAGGACCAGAAATTTGCGGCGAAAACTGCTGCAGCAGAATTTTCAGCCGGCGAAACTCAGCAGCCGCGAGAAAAGCCCCACTGAAACCAGACGAAACCGCAGAGGAAACTGAACCGAAGATCACAGCAGAAGGCGTAGCAGCAGTCGCGACATTATTCTGAGTAACAGACCCATGAGGATCCGCGAAACCGCAAGACCCAACACCATATCTATTCGCGAACAGTTCTGTTTCTCTCCCTCCAAAATCGGTAACAGAATTCTGTGCCATTTCCTGATGACAGTTAAAATCAGCACCAGGAGCAGTGTCAAAATTCCAACTGTCAGTACCTGCAAGAGAAACAAAGTTAGTAAAAACCTCCCCTCCATCTCCAACCACTCCCAAATCTCCCCATTTCCAAGCCTGATTCACCCATCCCCCCATTGCCGCCACAGAAACTTCCTGCAAGCGGGAAGCCGCGTGCGCATTCGGAAATATACGCGAGAGCGAACCCCCACCAGTCCAGTCAGCATACCAAAACGAGGTAGCGAAACCACGTCCGACCACCACCCGACTATTACCCACCATGACGTCCTCATTTCTAGAAATGTTGTAAGACATAAGATCCAACAGCCATGTGGAGAAAACTGAGCCTTTGGAATTGCAGCCCCTCCCGTTCCACATCAACATCCGAATATCCCCATACTTCGCCTTGAGAACGCGAAACCACAAATCCTCCAAACCTTCCAAAATCCTCCACCTCCATTTACTAAGCAACGCCTCATTAAAAACATCCAATCTTTTCAAGTTTAAACCACCATTTGCTAACGGCAAACAAAGAGTTTCCCAATCAATCCAATGAATCTTCCTCTTGCCTTCCGAACTCCCCCAAAAGAATCGATATTGAATCCTCATCATCTCCTTCCAAATTTTCACCGGAGCTTTATAGAAGGAAAGATGAAAAATAGACAAACTACTCAAAACGGATTTAATCAAAGTAAGTCTCCCACTTATAGATAACAACCGACCTTGCCAAGATGAAAGCCTTTTCTGGAACTTAGCTAACAAAGAGGTCCAAGAGTTGGTTCTCCTAGGATTAGCGCCAATCGGAATGCCAAGGAAATTAAAATTATGAGGTTCCGTCCTACAAGAGAGAAAATTAGCCGCCGCCTCAATATATTTGATATAAGTTAGTGGTTATTAGAAGTTACTTAAATACTCACATAATAAATAATGATTATTAGAAGTTGCTTAGATTATTATCAATTCTATGTAACTGCAACACACAAATACACTGCTTTACACACTATCTCAATCAATGGAGGAATCAATTTAAAATATGAAAAAATATTTATTTAAAAAATTATAGAATATATTTGATATAAGAAAGAATATTAAATTTATAATCTTCTATAACTATTTTATATATAAAGGGGATATGAGAGTTTGGATTGACCTATTTTTCTTCTTAAATTATTTCGTAAATAACTTCTTAAAAAAAACTGACATACAAACATAACAATGTATATCAAAAAGTTTATTGCACAAATAATTTAAATTTAAATCAAAATTAATAAAAAATATACGTTGATATTTCTAACGTATGTGTTCATTAAAAAAGCAGATAAACGGGCACGGGAGTGCCCGTTTGGACGCTAGTTAATTTATAAAATAATTAATTAAAATACGATGACTATAAATAATTCAAAATATAATAATACACATAAACAAATCATTGAACAAATAGTAAATCAACAAAATTAATCAATATTATATATAATTTATATAAAAATATGGAAAAATACACTTTTTGGTCCCTTAAGTATACCCCCTGGTTCACTTTGGTCCCTTAATGTCTTTTCGTGCTATTTTGGTCCTTTAATTATATAAAAGATGCAAAAGAGTCTCTTCTGTCCATTTGACTCAAACAACCGTTTGTTTTGTCCACCTGGTGTCTGAGCTGGCATCGTGGCACCTTCTTCTTTATATCATCTTCATTGTTTCATTGTTTCCAGATGTACTTGCTTTTCTTCATCGTTCCATTTTTATCTTTGAGCACATCAAGGCCAGGTTTGGGAAAGGGGACGGGTCAGACTTGACATGGTTCGGTTACAACATGGGTCGGATCTGACCCGTTAATTAAATCAAAAGGGCTGGCGAAATTCCCTCAAATGACCAAACCCTAAAGAAGAAGCATCTGCCGTTTTTCTTCATCTTTTTCTCTCAAAGCAAAAACCTCACAACCCAGGAAAACTCTCGCAAGCTCTTCTTCTCACCCAAAATTCGACCGCCACCGCGGTTTGCTTTACACTTCCATTTACAACCTAAAACAAGAACCGCTAGCAGAACGTTACATAGCAACCAAACACGACTCATTTCCTCATAAAACCTTCAATCATTTTGCTCGCTTTCCAAATCACTATCCCTCTTTTTTTTTCATTTCTCAATCGCCTTTAAGAAAAAAACTATGCAATAGCTTCATGCCCAACAAAAAAAAATCCTTCGAAGAAGGTGGAAACGAGTCTGGTGGCGGCCTTGGAGGCTGCGGTGGTGCTACTGCCACACATACACTCTCGATTTGGGAAGAAACAAACAAGGGCAGGCAAAGAATCAACAATGATACATTTGAAGGTATATGAGTATTCAAAGATGTGAAGAAAGTTACCCTTCTGGACGTTACCCTTACTGATGCCTTGCATTTGGTAGTACACGTAAGCAGAACCAATGCCATTTGGAGTATTATTTTTCAACTTTGACAAACGTTCCATTAACGGAAGGACTAACGTCGATATGTTTAGATAATTAAAGGACCAAAATGAACGAAAAAATATTAAGGGACCAAAGTGAACCAGGGGGTATACTTAAGGGACCAAAAATGGTATTTTGCCTAAAAATATTGGGATGTTACACTAGCTCAGGCCACATGTGAAGGACAATGGATCTTATACTTGCTGCAATACTTTTACATCAATCATTCTTCTCCTTTTATGATTTACCGTGGCAACAAATTAGCTCTTCATATAGCTATAAATCCATATTTCCTTGAAAGAACTAGGCATATAGAAATTGATTGCAATGTGGTGTGAGATATGGTACAACCAGAAGAATTCTTCACTTGCTTCTTATTGCATCTAAAGATTAAGTGGCTAACATCATGACTAAGTCACTTACATGTAGGGCTATTCAACAACTTACAAAGCAAGCTAGGAATGATGAATTTGAGAGAGGGGCTGTTAAGCATGAAAATTAGAAGTATTTGGTAAAATTACTTATTTAGCAAGTCAACTTAACCATTGTTTTAATCTTTAGCTTAGCCTCTTAATAACTAACCTACTTTAGGTTGTTAGAGGGTGTTGAGAGTTAGTTAGTAACAATAACAAACTATAGATGATATAAGTATGATGACCTTGACCATTGTATAATAGATTTGTTGTAACTCTTTTCTCTATTATGCAATGCAAGCTATCTTTTTTCATTTCAATAGTGTTCTTGTTTTAGCTTTCACATGGTATCACCACCCAGTAGCTATGCTTTCACCATTGCTGCTACATAATCTTCACAAATCTCGCCATATTTTTTCTTTACTTTATTGATTTTTATCTCCTTCTTTTTCTTCTTTCTCTCCTCTATACAACTATGTCAGTTGAGAGTTCCTCGGGAACCATTAATGGTCATGCTCTATCACATTAACCTAATGTGATTTTCAACACCAACAAAGGCTATCTATCAAAATGATACCCTTAATCCATATTTCATGCATCCTAATGAAAATCTAGATATTGTGTTAGTTACTCCATTGTTGAATGTTATAAACTATCATTCATGGTCCAGATCCATGACGATGGCTTTATGCCCCAAGAACAAGCTCCACTTCATCAATGGTGCTTTATCCAAGACCACCAAAAGAAGATCGTAACTTCATTTCTTGGAATTGATGCAACACGGCGATCATGTAATTGATGGATAATTTAGTGGACCCTAAAATATCTCAAAGTATCTTATTAATGGAAACTGCTTCAACCATATGCAAGAAACTAAAAGATCGATTTTATCATGTTTATGTGTTCTGAATATCAAATATTCAGGAAGACATTTGTATTATAAAGTAAGTTGATTGTGCTACCTCTTCTTATTACATAAAATTAAATATGTTATGGTAAGAATTAGACAATTTTTTGTCCCATCACTGCATGTGATTGTGATATCTCATGTTTAGCCATTGATAAGATTAGTAGTTAGAAGGATTCTAATCAAGATATCATATTCTTGAAATGATTGAATGATCAATATTCAGTTGTTAAATCTCAAATCATGTTTATGGATCATCTGCCCAACATTTGAAAAGTCTATTCTTTGCTTGTTCAAAAAGAAAGGAAAATTGTTTTTCCCATTGATGAATCCAAACTTGTAGCTTTTCCTACTGGTCAATTCCAAGGCAGAGATTCTTCTTCTCGTGGAAGACATGGTATAGGCGATAGATCCTTCAATGTTTGAGGCAAAGGTTGTAACACCCTACTTCCAGAATCAATAATTAATAAACAAAATATAATTCTATCCAAGTAGGATGTCACTTCACTATCCAAGAAGTTTGAAAGTTGCTCTATTTAATAAAAGAATTATAGTCCAAACAGCTGAATTAAACAAAAGAATGGCATCTATAATCTCAACAAATCCCCCACGCCAAAAGTGGTTCAATAATTACTTTAAATTAAAGATACGAACCATAATAACATAAAGAAAACATCTTGTTCCTCAGTGTTACATATTAGAGCAACTCAACTAGTAGACTCGATCGATAGTAACATGAGGTACATCTCCAACTACTCAGGTACCTGAGTGTCTGTACTCTGAGAGAGGACATACACAACAAACACAAAAGGGGTGAGAAATCCACTTATATAATAAATGGTGTATAATAATTAAGAGAGTGGTATTTATACACACAACTCACATTCTTACCACAACAAATGCACAAGCACAACATAATTATAATGCAATAAGACCCAACAACATTACATGCTGCATGTGGTACCAATTCTCATCAATACCTCATCATACAAACCCGATTCTCCCTTTGGAATCCCGAAATCCCAATTCTGAGTTCCAGATAATTCTTTCATCCCCCTTCAGACCTATGTCATATCTCCTTCAAAATATCAACAATGAATGCTTGACATGGTAATAATGTAATTAACATAATAATTATAATAATATTTAGTGATCCACAATTGATCACACAATTGCAACCATATTTTACGTAATCCACCCTTCTGGACAACCACTATTATAATCAAACACACCATCGCAATCATTCACAACACATCAAATAATTTGTAAATACGGACCTCGTCAATATTCATCACCTCATACACTTCTTTTCCACCTGCTACCGACCTCTGATAAAATCGTTAAAAATATTTTATCCATGAAACAAAATTATAGCCCTCTGTTTAAGTTACCCAGCACTTCAAACCCCATCCCAAAATAATTTATGAGTATAAAGTTATGATCAAAACCGTGCACGAATGTGTTACTCAAAAGTTGATGTTTTTCTGAAATTTCCAGCATGATTTTAATCTTCTTCAACCCCAAAAATTTCTATGAAATCATCACCAAAAATATTTTATCCTTGAAATAAAATTATAGCCCTCTGTTTAAGATACCCAACGATTCAAACTCCATTCCAAAATGATTTACGATTTAAAAGTTAGGATCATAACCGTGCACAAAGGCGTTATTAAAAAGTTGCTATTTTTCTAAAATTTTCGACACGATTTTCATCTTCTTCAATCCCAAAAACGTCAAGGAAATCATCATAAAAAATATTTTATGGTTTTAAACTCAATCATATACATACCAATATCAATCACCACACATATTCATATAATCAGACCAATAAATTCACAACTTCATACTCTAACATCCTCATAATCATCATCCCAAACCCTTAACATTCAACAAATATAAAATTCAACAATAATTAAAAATTCATCATCAACAAATATCAATTGATATAGCCACAAAAATTACAATTCATTCCTCACAATCATGGTCACAAATTAACAACAATCATATCATGGCATAAGACCAACCTAAGAGGGTAAAGACCCATGACTACCCTCTCATGATTAGACACCCTTATAGGCATAGTTTCTCCCCCTACCTTAAAATTTTAAGCTCTAAGCTCTTCTACAATGGTAGTCTTCTTCTTCTTCCTACCCTTGCCTCTTTCCCTAATTCTCCATTTTCCAATTCTTTCACGTATGTTCTCGACTCTCTATTCTATCCTCACCTTTTTATAAGTATACAAACTAAATCTCTTATTTTTAATTTATTTTTAAATATTATTATTATTACTATAATATTAAATCAAGCTAAAAAATCAAATATTATATATATATATATATATATATATATATATATATATATATATATATATATATATATATATATATATATATATATATATATTATTTTCTAAAACATATCATTAAGCCAACTACTCAATAAAATAATAATAAAAGAAATATTATATCTATATTATTATTGTTATTTTATATAAATATTAACTTATTTATTATTACTACTAAATTAATTTTATTAAAACTAATAGTAATACTATTACGCTCATTGTGTCCAATACCCCATACTTGTTAATTACTACCACACCCTTTACTTAAAACTATAATAGTCTAGGGACACTGCCTCATACCTAAGGCTCCCCTACTACCCCAGTCATTCAAAACACATATAATACAATTAAATTATTCTGAAGAAATAGATAATTCAACTGGGGTTTTACAAAGGTACTCGAGTATGTACACTTTGTTGTATGACTTTTCATACCATTGTTACATGTTTTAAGAAACATGGATATCCTCCACATTGGGAACAATAAGTAATGACAAATAATGTGTCTCTTGATGATTCTCAAGATGATGAAGTTCCTCCTAACAATTCTGAAGACCAATTTTTCTATCAGGATACAAGTTTCTTATACTTTACTCCAGACCATCACAAAGCTCTTTTGGCTTTACTTCAACAATCTACAAACCACAACAATATAATGTTAACCACCTCACTGCTCACTCAAATTCAAATATAGGTATTATATGCACAATTCCCATCAATGTCACACATGAATCCTTCACACTTGATACACATGCCACTAATCATGTATATTTCTCTCGAAATTTGTTCTCTTGGTTGAAAAGAATCTCTTCTATAGTAGACAAACTTCCCAATAGATCCATGGTCATCACTAAATATGTAGGAACTATTTTCTTTGATAACACATTTATTCTAACCAATGTCTTATACATGTCTCAACACTCTTTCAATTTTATTTATGCTCCTAAGCAAACTCATTGTCTAGATTGTCAACTCGTTTTTAACAATTATACTTTCTTAATAACTAACTCCTACTAAAAGAAGATGATTTGTGCAACTGACTTGAGAGGTAGAATATACATTCTCAGTCATCCTCAAGTTGCAGTCTCAAACAAATTCTAATGCATTTCTAATTCATGTATAAACATTTTACATTTGAAGAACAATGCATATGTCAACTATGTTAAACACCATGATTCTTCACATGATAATTCTTGTAACATTTGGAATTTAAGATTTGGCCATCTCTCTTATGAAAAATTAATTGAAATAAAGAAATCATTTCCTTTTGCCCAAATTATTCTGACAAACATACCTTGTGACATTTGCTTCTATGCCAAGCAAAAAAGACAGCCTTTACCAACAACACTCATAAATATCTTAACAACTTTAACTTAATTCATATGGATATCTGAAGGCTATTATCTATTCCTTCTATTAATGGCCATAGATATTTCTTTACAGATGTAGATGACTAAAGTACATTTACATGTATTTTCCTCGTGAAATGCAAATAAAAAACTCAAACCTCGTTAAAGCTTTTGTCTTAATGGTTCACACTCAATTTAATACCTAAATCAAGTGCCTTAGATCATATAATGGTAGTGAGTTCATCCTTATATATTTCTATAAGGAAATTGGTGCTATACATCAAACCTCAGGTGTTGGTACCCCTAAACAAAATGACATAGTTGAGAGAAAGCACCCACACATACTTGGTATTACTAGAGCTCTCTTATTTCAAGATCAACTCCCTAAATTTTTTGGTCCTATGCAGTTTGTCATGCCATCCATATTGCCCACTCCTTTCTTGCACAACAAGTCACCATTTCATATTTTACATCAGTGTTTAGCAGATATTAATCTGCTTAGCGTATTTGGATATATTTGTTTTACTTATTTTTTTTTTAGTAAGCAAGAAATTCATTAAACCGAGAACAAAGGGTTCTCGAACCCACTTACAAAAAGCGAGATGGAGCTCGGCAAAAGAAAATTACCCACCAATTAGGCTTTACGACAAATAGTAAAATTTGAGCTTACTAAACTCATAAAAGCTACAATTGGAATTTGTAATTTTCCCAATAAAAGACCATCTCCAAATTAACAATTTGACATTCCACACTACATCAATAATATTCCAAGTATCATTCCTAAAAATAATACTGTTTCTCAACAACCACAAAGACCATGATGTCGCCAACCAAATAACCCCTTCCTTTCCGCTCTCCACCTTATTCTTCTTACAATAGAAAAACCACCTTAAGAAACTCTCCTTGAGCACCGAACCACCACCCTCCTCAAAACCAACCCAATCGGCGACTTCCTTCCACACCATTCTTGCCACCGGACAACCCAACAAAATATGGTTTAAAGATTCGGTTCCCAACAAGCAAAAAACACAATTCAATTCACTATTAAAAAAAACACCACCTCTAAAAGAGAGAGAGAGTCCTTTGTTGGAAGTCTATCTAATAAACACCTCCACCCAAAAGCTTTAATTTTAAAAGGAACCCTCCCCTTCCAAACCAACGAAAAAGCTTCATCATGCTACTCACTTGGACCGTAAGGGATCCGAAAAAAACTAACAAGAGAGTAAAAAGAACTAACCGAAAAAGTCTCCAAATTATCGACCTCCCAACGGACCGAGTCCGACTCCAACGACACCAGGCAAAAAGGATGCAAGACCTCCCTCAATTCCAATAATTCGGTGTCAACACCAACATCACCGTTATCTCTAATGCCAAAATCCCCCCAATTCCAACCATCACTACTAGTACCGCCCATGCAAGCCACCGAAACACCTTTAAGGCAAGATAAATAAAAAAGAAGAGGGAATTTATCCTTAAGAGAAATATTAGAACACCAACAAGAGTGCCAAAAAGACGTTGAGAACCCGTTTCCAATTGTAAATCTACAATTAGAAGTAAAAAAAAATTCCAACATACCTTTATCTAAGCCGATGACATCCCTCCACCAAAAAGAACACCGTAGCTTCTTATTAAAGAAATTCCCGGAATCCACAATCCTCAAATTGATATCACCATACCTCTCCTTTAGGACTTTGTACCAAAAAGCATTTTTTTCGAAAGAATCCTCCATCTCCACTTGTTAAGAAGAGCCAAATTAAAATCATCCACTCTACGCAAACCTAATCCACCCTTTTCAATCGGAGAGCACACCTTATTCCAACTAACCCAATGAATTTTCTTCTCCCCCTCATTCCTTCCCCAAAGAAAGTTACTTTGAATACTAGTAATCTCTTTAAGAATCTTCCTCGGGGCTTTATAGAAAGAAAGCATGAAAATTGATAAACTAGAGAGAACCGATTTTAACAAAATAATCCTTCCTCCGAAACTAAGATACCGATTCTTCCAACAAGAAAGCCTCCTTTTCAACTTCGCCACCAATTCCGACCACAAAGATGAACCATTAGCATTGAATCCAATAGGAATACCAAGAAAAGTGAAAGAACTCACCTCTCTTGTAGAAGAGAGGAAAAAGGAAGCCAACTCCATAAACCGATCACTAATATTATTTCCAATTAGTTTACTCTTGTGAAAGTTAATACCCAAGCCGGAGACGATTTCGAAGCCCCTTAACACCGCTTTAATCGTCCACACATGATTCCAATTCCCCTCCCCTATAAGTAAAGTATCATCCGCAAATTGAAGGATATCAACAAAACACCTTTTTATGTTGAAACCCTCAAACTCCCCATTCTCCACCGACCTTAAAACCATCCCCCTCAACCCTTCCGCCACTATCACGAAAAGAAAAGGAGAAAAAGGATCTCCTTGTCTCAAGCCTCTCTCCACAACAAACTCCTTCGTAGGACTACCATTAACCAACACCGACATCTTACTATTAAAGACTAACGCTTCCAACCACTTCATCCAAACATCCCCAAAGCCCATTTTCCTTAACATAAATCTAAGGAAATTCCAACTAACCTTATCATAGGCCTTCTCGAAATCAACTTTGAAGAGCAGATAACTTCTTCCCTCCTTTTTAGCAAAGTCCACCAATTCATTTGCCACCACCACTCCGTTTAACAATTGTCTACCCGGCACAAAAGCACTTTGAGAATCCGAAATTATCGAATCCAACATCACTTTAAGTCTTGATGCCAAGAGCTTATAAATAGCCTTATACACACAACCCACAAGACAAATTGGCCTATAGTCATCCAAACAAAGCGGATTTGGAGATTTCGGCACAAGAGTCAAGAAGGAGGAAATGAAAGCCTTCGAGAACATAGCTCCGGAATGAAAACTCTGGAAACAAACAATAAAATCCTCACAACTCCAAATCGCTTCCCTAATCTCTTCTTCTGAAAAAGGGGCTTCGAGAAGAGATCGATCCATTCCATTAATACTTTTAAACTCAAGGCCCCCAAGAGTAGGGCTCACAACACCCGGCTCAATGAACTTAGCCGCAAAATAACTCCTAACCACCTACTTTACCTCCTCCACCTTATCCACGATTCCATTATCCGTAGAAATAAAACCTAAAAAATTGCGTCTCCTCCTCTCCTTCATAACTCTAAGGAAAAATTTACTATTGGAATCCCCATCATTTAACCACTTTATTCTCGACTTTTGGATGATCATATTCTCTTTAATCCTAAGGTTACGCCAAAACATCCCACTTGCCTCCTTACTCCTCAACACCATCTCCTCCTCTTCCTCCACATCCCCTAAAACCGAATCCGCATCATCGATAAAATTCATCTCCCTAACACCCTCCTCCATCTCCAAATTGAACCTCCCGAAAACGTTTGTGTTCCACCATTTAAGACTTTCTTTTAAAATACGTAATTTCTCCTTGAGAACATAATCTTTCCTTCCCTCCACACCAATATTATTCCATTCCTTTACAACAAAAGGAATAAAGCGCCTATCGGAAAACCACTCGTTATTCACTTTAAAAGGTTTCGGTCCCCAATCCACTTTATCCACCACCAACCAAATCGGGCAATGATCCGAAATATCCCTCATGCCAATCAATTGCCCCACCACACCCCAACTATCTAAAATTCCGTTTGAAACCAAAAAACGATCAATCCTACTTTTTGCCTTGCCATCCCCCCCGTACCAACTAAATTTCTTACCCTTGCAAGGAAGATCCACCAAGCTACCATCACTAATGAATTCTTCAAACTCTTTCCATTCCCTTCTAGAATTAAATGCGGTACTCCCCCTACGTTCATTAGCCTTCGTGACCGCATTAAAATCTCCTCCAACCACCCACTCTCCATCCGTCGAAGCCCTCTTTAACTCAAACAACTTCCTCCACAAATTTCTTTTTAACTCAAGGGAACAAGGAGAATAGATATTCACGATATAATATAAATTGTTTTTCCATCTAACCATGACTCTCAAATAACCAACACCTCTAAAACTACTAAAAACCTCAACCGATTTAACTTTCCAATGAATTAACATACCTCCCGACATTCCAACCGAGTTAGAAAAAGAATAATCTACATCTTATTTCAACCAAAAACTCTGAGCCACCTTATCGGACATGTCTTGGATCTTTGTCTCTTGAATAAAAAAAACTTCCGCCTTGCCATTAGAAATAATTTGAGAAACTCTACTTCTCTTGACTCTACTTCCACCCCCTCTAATATTTAAAGATCCTACTATCATTGCTCCAAGAACTTTTGTTCCTTCCTTCCAAACATTTTAGATTTGTCTCTTCTTTCAATTTCCGCAATTCTCCTTTGATAGTCTCCCTTGGAATCACCCATCACAACACCCAAGTCTGAAACAACTTTCCAAAGTTTACCCCCTAAATTGGATTCAAGGTTCGCCTTAATCCTCCGGTTACATCTGTCCATACCGGACACTTTCGATTGCTCTCCGTGATAAATATTACCTACCACCGGACCTGAACAAGGGACTCCTTCCGCTGCAATCAAATAGCAGGAATTCAAAGAAGAAGAATCTCCTTCCGCGGCCACAACAGCATGAAGAGTAGCTTCCTCTTCCTTTCCCAACAGCTCGTTTCTATGATTTAGGATTGTTTTAATTTTATTAATTTTATTATGTCCCCTGTGGGACCCACCAACCCCATAAAAGTGTTTCAACTTTAAACTTTTCAACGCCTTTTTCTTCAACAATTTATTTCTCGTTGCAGTAGAGGGTCCCACCTGCGGAACTCCCTCGTGCATGGTATTGACCTTCTTATCCGCATTAAAAGCCATTGAACAAGGGACAAAAGAAAGGTTCTCCGTACCACATAGGGAAGGCCCCCCTGCCTCACTCCTTTCTGATTCCACAAAGAGACAATTGTTGCCTTTTATGGCCATCAACGCCTTCTTAAAGGCTCCTCCATCAGAACCCATGCCTACTTTCCTCATCCTGTCCAAATCATCCTCTGCAAAAGCCTGCTCCTTATCAGAAGCACTATCACCCGTTGGACAAACAAAAGTATTCACCGGCGCTTCGTACACCGCTCCGCCTTCCTCTCCGACATCTGGGAAAATAACCTCTACACGAGACCCTTCTGAATCGCCAATGGAATCATGTACAGATTCAAGGTTAATGAAGCTTTTATCCTCATCCTCCGAACCAAGCGAAGAAGAAGAATACATTTCACCATGGAAAGAACTACTCCCCTGAGCAACCGAAGGATAGGAGTCTTCAAAAATACATATCCTATAGGGAACCTTATCGATGACGACATTCAAAATAGTTTCGAGAACCTTTGAACTTGGTACCGCGACTCTTACTCTAGCAACATCTTTTCGCTTACCCTCCTGAGTAGGGCCATCCACGCCAATGAACACCCCGACGGAGTTCGCTAATAGCTTAAAGAAGTTCAGATTCCATGCATGGCATGGAACACCATGAACACGAATCCACGCTTCCCTTTCGGTATCAACATCAAATACTTTCCAAGGTCTAATAGACTTAAACCATTGGTGCCACCAACCTTCTCCATCCACAATCAAATCGTGGTTCGCCCCCTCCTCTTCTTCTTCAAGCAAGCAAATATTTGGACCAAGAGGCGAAGCAACGATGGAAAAATACCCTTCAGATACCAGATCCTTTTGCATATCTAAGGCGGAACCTGCTAAGATCATCACCCCAACATACGCCTTGCGGAGTTTATCAAGCACCCCTTTCTCCGAAACGAATTCTGGCAGCACCTCATCATCTTCTTTAAACTCTTTTTGATTTAACCCTTCTTTCTTTCTAACAGCGTCTGCAAAAGACCTCACACCACCTACCTCCATAAAATGCTCATGACCAACTAATGAAACATCAGAATGAATAGCGGGTCGCATCTCTCCACCATTACTAAAACCACCTTCAACATTGTTACTCACAAGACGCTTCTCTCTTCTAAACCTAGGAATATTGGCGTGAATTTTGATACTGTCGATCTACACATTATCGAGCTTGATAGCTAATAATCTTTCGTCCTCCACCTCCCTAAACCTAGCGAACCCAAATATCTTCCCGACTTTGTTTCTTCTAGGGGAGATTACCACCTCAACCAATTCTCCAATACAACCGAACAAAGCTGAAATATCCGCCGCCCTCGTTTTGTCAGGAAATTCCGAGAAATAAAATGACGACAACGCCTCCCTATCAACAACCCGCGACTCTCCGCCATTGATGAAAAAATCCCATTTGGGAGCTAAAGCCCTAAAACCTTTTTTCTTCGCCCTCTGCCAGTCCATGCAGAGACGCTCCAAACAGAAGAAGAAAACTATGTACGAAACAAAAAACGAACAGAGCACTCTAAGGCCAAAACGAACAGAAACACACACACAGAGAACCCATGGAACAAGCGAATATATTTGTTTTACTTCCAATAGGAATAAATTGGATTATAGGTCCAATAAATATTTGATCTAAGTCTGCAAGTTGGTGTTAAAGGTCACAATTTATTTGATCTGCATTCCAAACATTTTTTTTTGTCTATAGATGTTGTTTTCTTTGATTCCATTTTCCTTACAAACTACCAAATACTACCTCTTCTAACAATCATTCAACACACCATATTACTCATCATCAAACTGATTATTTTGATTTCCCTTACATTCATGACTATGAACCTCAACTTACATATGATAATCCTCATACTGAACCTTCAACTTCACTTACAACTAATATTCCTCAAACTGAACCTCCAACTCCATTTATCGTCCATAGTCCCAATATTCAACCTGACTCAATTCATCCAACTTCATCAAAATATTTATCTATCAACTTCTCCTTCAACCAATCATAATCTTCAACCTAGAAGATCATCTATACTTACTAAACCTCTATCATTTTTACAATATTATCATTGCAATTTGATTGAGAATACAATTCAATCTTTTAATTCAGGTAATGCATCCACTTATTCTCCAATTAAGTATCCACTATCTTATTTCATCTCCTAACATAATGTTCCTACTACTGATACCAAGTACATTCTTAATTTGTCATCTATTTCTGAACTTCATTCCTATGAAGAGGCTATTTATGATGCAAATTAAATTCAAGTTATTCAATCTGAACTGGTTGCACTGAGGAAAATTAACACATGGAAATTGGTTACCTTACTTGGTCATAAGAAAGCTATTGAATGTATATGGGTGTTTAAACTTAACTTACATGCTAATGGCTTTGTAGAGAGATATAAATCATGCTTAGTTTCCAATGGCTTCACTCAAACTGAAGGACATGACTACCAAGACACCTTCAGTACAGTTATCAAGATGGAAACCATCAGAGTTTTCATGGCCATTGAAGCTACTAAAAAACGGCCCTTGTTTTAACTTGATGTAAATACAATATTCTAACATGGAGATCTCAATGAAGAGGTCTATATGCAACCTCCTCTAGGCCTTGAGCTACTTCATCCTAACTTAGTGTGCAAGCTTCAAAGATATGTTTATGGCTTGAAACAAGCAAGTAAGCAATGGAACACAGATCTCACTGCAACTTTGTTACACTCAGGATACATTCAATCAAAATCTAATTATTTATTGTACACTAAGTCCAATGGCACCTTATTCACACTGATCCTTGCATTGTTGAATAAACTTAATGTTTTGTTAGTGGGTCTTTAATTATTTAGTTAGTGGAGAAATCTAGAGTTAGTGGAATATCAAAAGATAGTGGGCTATTATTAGCTTTTATTGTTTGTTTGAATAATAGAACTTTTGGGTCTATATAAAGACCAAGATTGTATTTTTCATTTCAACAAGAACAAGATCAATATAGAATTCTTGTGCAAAGTACTGCTTCTGTTTTATCAAATTGGCATCAGAGCTAATGGTGAATACGATAAGTCAAATGTCGTTGCCGCGTTTAACGAAGGCGAATTACGAGAAATGGAGTATCCAAATGAAAGCTCTTCTTGGATCTCTAGATGCGTGGGAGGTGACCAGGGATGGTTTTGCAGAACCAGCAGACACCACGGAGTATACGGCGGCTCAACAAAAGGCGTTGAAAGAGACGCGTTAGAAGGATAAGACGGCATTGTATATGCTGTTCCGAGCAGTTGACGAATCAGGCTTTGAGAAAATTGTCGGTTCGACTACGTCGAAGGAGGCTTGGGACACGTTAGAAAAAGTGTTCAGAGGAGCAGATCGCGTGAAGCAAGTTCGACTTCAAACCCTTCGTGGAGAGTTGGAGAGGATACAGATGAAGGAGTCAGAAAATGTATCTGACTACATCACGCGTGTACAAACGGTGGTGAACCAACTCACTAGAAATGGCGAAGCAGTGACTGATGCACGAGTTGTTGAGAAGATTTTAAGATCTTTAACAGATAAATTTAAGAATATTGTGTGTGCAATAGAAGAGTCGAAGGACCTTTCGACGCTCTCAGTCGAAGAGCTCGCTGGTTCTCTTGAGGTACACGAACAACGAAAGATGAAAAAGAAGGAGGAAGCAGTCGAGGAAGCAAATCAAACGAAGGAGTCAGTCAAAGACGAAAAGGTACTCTATTCTCAAAACTTTTGAGGAAGAGGACGTGGTCGTGGAGGTCGTGACAATGGTCGAAGTGGTCGAAGCAGCAACTTCGACAGAGGACAGTCGAGCTAGCAAAATTGGCGTGGCAGAGGACGCGGTCAAAGAGGAGGTCGGTCGAACTATTCCAATGTCGAATGTTACAAATGTAACAAGCTTGGTCATTTTTCAAAGGATTGCAACTCCTTCAAATGTTACAACTGTGGTAAAGTGGGACATCTTGCAAAAGATTGTCGTGTCGAAAAGAAAGTAGAAGAAACAACCAATCTAGCTTTGGAAGTCGAAGCGAACGATGGTTTTCTGTTGATGACTCAGAAGGAAGAAGACGGGGAGAATGACACTATGTGGTATCTCGACTCTGGAGCAAGTAATCATATGTGTGGTCAAAAACACCTGTTTAAAGAAATGTAAAAGATTGAAGATGGTCATGTGTCTTTCGGAGATGCATCGAAAGTGAAGGTCGAAGGCAAAGGTACGATTTGTTACTTGCAGAAGGATGACTTAACTGGGTCAATCCAAGATGTTTATTATGTACCAAATCTCAAGACAAATATTTTGAGTCTGGGACAACTCACAGAAAAAGGTTACTCGATATTCATGAAAGATCGAATATTGCACTTGAAGGACAAGTTAGGGCATTTGATTGCCCAAGTCGAAAAGGGGAGAAATCGAATGTACAAGCTGAACTTGAGGAGTGTTCAAGGAAAATGTTTTCAAATCAATGTCGAAGACAAAGCGTCGCTGTGGCATCAACGCTTTGGTCATTTACATCATGCTGGTCTAAGAAGGTTAGCGAAGAGGAACATGGTACACGGGCTACCAGACATGGAATATGAAGGAAAGTTCTGTGAAGATTGTGTGCTTAGCAAACAGACAAGAACCTCATTTCAAAAGAAGGCAGAATATCAAGCTAAAGATATTCTCGAATTGATTCATACTGATATTTGTGGGCCAATCACTCCAGAATCTTTCAGTGGCAAAAGGTACTTCATTTCTTTTGTCGACGATTTCTCACGAAAGACCTGGGTTTATTTCTTGAGAGAAAACTCTGAAGCATTCGAGGTGTTCAAAAAGTTCAAAGTAATGGTGGAGAAGGCAACTGACAGACACATCAAAGTAGTTCGATCTGACAGAGGTGGTGAGTATACTTCGACAGCCTTTATGAAGTATTGTGAAGAGCAGGTGATAAGTGCAAATTGTAACTATTTTTGTATATATGTTTTGTTGCACTTATCGATTCTATTTGGTAAATATCGTGCGAATAAAACCCACTTTGTGTGTAATTACGTTTACTTTACGTTTTCGGTGTATAGTGCGTTATCGTGTAAATATCATTGAGTTTAATCGATTTTCATTTATTTTTGTAGGTGTTCCAGCAATGGGATATTTCCATATTCATAAAGAGCATTGAATAAGCTTTCCAACGCTTCAAACCGTGCGTCAATCGGAGTTACGGTTCAAGAGTTATGAAGAAAACAAATTCTGGTTTTCTGTCATACTCGCTAGGCGAGCCCCCGTAGCGAACACTCGCTAGCTTGTTCGCTAGGCGAACCGGGGCGAACGAAAAGTTCCAGAATCGTGAAAAAACTCAACAGAAAGGCGGTTTACGTTCGCCTAGCGAACGGGGACTCGCTAGGCGAACCTGGAAATGCAGAATTGCCCATTTAAGCCATTTTTCATCATTTTTTAGTTATGGGTTTGATATTTTTAGTTCCAAATCCATCCAATAGCATTTTTTGACCAGAATTAGGCTAGAAAACACATTGGAGCATGAATTAGGATGATCCGGAGTTGAATCCTTCATGAATCGGAGCCGACAACTTTTGAGATGTTTGGTTTTTCTCCATTTCTTCTCTATGTATTTCTCTATTTTGTGGGTTATGTTTGTATTGTTACTCTAAACCTATGTACATGTATTGATCATGGTTGTATAATATATATGCTTTACAAATCATTATCGATGTTTTCCTTGATCTTTTTGCATTTATGTTTGGATTTGTGTTGTGTTAGAGATAACCATCATTAATCTTGATTAGGGAGGGATATCTATTGTCTAGACTCTAGAGATAGATTTAGATAATAATCTTTATGGTGTCGGAACTTAATGTCTTCCGTGTTTCGAGGCGTCGTGCGCGAGAGCGTCGACGAGAGTAATACGGTTGCTCTCTCAACTGTGCGTTAGACATAACCTTTGTTGTGAGCGATCCGTGATGATTTTGATGAGTATTGCATGTTGAATGCGACCGATTGATAGGTTTACTTTTGTTCTGAGTAGTGTATATTCATGCTTGATAGGTTTCTTCTCTTCAAAGAATGTATTCTTTTTATGTTTTAATGTTTACTTTTATGTTTTCTTGTTTGAAACTATTTTAATCCAAACTCATTAACGCGAGAGATTGTCGAACGACATTCTTTCCCTCGAACCGATCTCTGTGGACACGACATAAATCCCGGAGGGAATTCTTTCCGAAAATAAATATTTTTGCTTGCTTGCCCTATTCTGCAACCAACAAAATGGCGCCGTTGCCGGGGATTTGGTTTTGATATTGAATCGCATTGCGATAGTTTCTTTGTTTTTGAGTTTTGTAAATATCGTATATTGTGTATATTTTCACTTGTCTATACTAATACTTGTACATTTTTGTTTCTTTTAACGTTTGTTCAAGTGTTTGGTTAGGACACTTACTTTAGGTTTGCGCGGTGAGGCATCACTATGGCATGAAGGAAGTGAGTTTGCTAGCTAAGCAATGTAAAGGCGTCGAGCTTACGACGTAAAACAAGCATGTTGTATTATTTTCTTTGGTTGTGTGGTGAACTTTCATTAAACAAGTTGTACTCGGATTTTTCGTAAACTTATCAAATCTTCACTTTACAACTTGTTTAATGAAATTTCTCCCTTTCTTTTCGTTTGTTTATATTAATAATTCTTGTTCTCGCTAAGCGAGTTCTGGCGAAGTCACCAGCGAAGGTTCGCCTAGCGAACGTTGGCGAAGGTGCCAGCGAAGGGTGGCAGAAAGTTTCTTGGTTGAAAACACCCAAACTTCGCTGGGGCGAAGGATGTAGCGAAGGCTCGCGTCGCGAATGATTCCTTCGCTAGGCGAAGGCTGCTAAGATTTTGGTTGTTGTTTGCTCACAGATTTTGATTGACTTATTTGAGGATGCTTTTGTGATTTTCCAAGTTGGTTCGTTTCAACTTGCGAATGCGTGGTAATGATCTTTGTAAGTTTTGTACACGTCCGAGGTATGTATTTATCACTTTCTATACTGTAGCATATTCATGATACTTAGGCATTTTACAAACTTCCATGCCATCCATTCTTTTGTATACTTGTTCTTATTGTGAATCACTTTAGTTCCCAACCTTTTTGTGAGGTGGCTTTCCATTGTTCATATATGCTTGGAGTACCGACATTCTTGTTTTACTGGATTTTATTATGTTGAATCTTTTGTTTGTGTTGATTATATGAATGCATGAAAAGGATCAAGGCAATTGTTTCATTTTGAGCACAACCACCTTAGCCAAATAGTCAATTCACCTTGTGAGTGTGTGATCATTTGTAACCCCTTTGAGCCTTTGGTCATTATCCATGTTGTTTGAGCTTGATGCTTGTCTATGAGTGTCAAATTCATATTTTTGTGTGGATCTTGATTGTTGTTTTTACTTGAGCCCTCAACTTTTTATGCTGTTGTATGAATTTTTTCCTTGCCTTAGAAAGTAGGGAGTATTCACATGATGGTGCGGTTGAATTCAAGTTGGGGAGAGGATGATTGTGTGTACTCATTGGTTGGATTCTATGAGGATTGAAAAAGAAAAGAAAAAAGAGAAAAATATGACAAAGAAAAGAAAAGAAAAAAGTGAAAAAGGAAGAAAAAAGAAAAATCCTTGAAAAAGGAAACAAAAAGAGTTCAATAATTGTGCTAAATAAGTATTGTGTTGTGTGTAACACTTGGGATGAAAGAAGAAGTTTGATTGAAATTTTGGTGTTTGAATCTTTGTGAGTTGATCACTCCCTTAAGTTTAGGCAAGTTTTTGTTTCAATTACCTTTAGAAATTGGCCCTTGTTTGTTTACCCGACCACGTACAACCTTGAAAGTCCTTGTGATTCTTGTCTTTGTATGTTCAATATGAATTTTTGGATGTATGCATAATTTAGTCTTTTGTTTGCATGAGTGTTGTGTGAGTGTAAAGTACCTTATTGTGTGTTTTTCATCTACCGATGATTATTTTTGCTAGGTGTGATTCACTTTGGAACTTGTGTTGTTTTAGAATTTTTGGCATGACTTTTGTACTTTGCTTTTGTTTCGTGACTATGTTATCGTTGCAGTTTAGTGGTAAGTATTTACTTTTTGTGTGTACCATTTTCATTTGAACCATTCATTTGTTCCGTTTTTCAAAACCTGTTGATTCGTCATTCTTTGGTTATTTCTTGCGCATTTTCAAGTTTGTTTAATTTTTGTTTGTGGACAAACAAGTAGGTAAGTTGGGGAGAGTTTGATAAGTGCAAATTGTACCTATTTTTGTATATATGTTTTGTTGCACTTATCGATTCTTTTTGGTAAATATCGTGCGAATAAAACCCACTTTGTGTGTAATTACGTTTACTTTACGTTTTCGGTGTATAGTGCGTTATCGTGTAAATATCATTGAGTTTAATCGATTTTCATTTATTTTTGTAGGTGTTCCAGCAATGGGATATTTCCATATTCATAAAGAGCATTGAATAAGCTTTCCAACGCTTCAAACCGTGCGTCAATCGGAGTTACGGTTCAAGAGTTATGAAGAAAACAAATTCTGGTTTTCTGTCATACTCGCTAGGCGAGCCCCCGTAGCGAACACTCGCTAGCTTGTTCGCTAGGCGAACCGGGGCGAACGAAAAGTTCCAGAATCGTGAAAAAACTCAACAGAAAGGCGGTTTACGTTCGCCTAGCGAACGGGGACTCGCTAGGCGAACCTGGAAATGCAGAATTGCCCATTTAAGCCATTTTTCATCATTTTTTAGTTATGGGTTTGATATTTTTAGTTCCAAATCCATCCAATAGCATTTTTTGACCAGAATTAGGCTAGAAAACACATTGGAGCATGAATTAGGATGATCCGGAGTTGAATCCTTCATGAATCGGAGCCGACAACTTTTGAGATGTTTGGTTTTTCTCCATTTCTTCTCTATGTATTTCTCTATTTTGTGGGTTATGTTTGTATTGTTACTCTAAACCTATGTACATGTATTGATCATGGTTGTATAATATATATGCTTTACAAATCATTATCGATGTTTTCCTTGATCTTTTTGCATTTATGTTTGGATTTGTGTTGTGTTAGAGATAACCATCATTAATCTTGATTAGGGAGGGATATCTATTGTCTAGACTCTAGAGATAGATTTAGATAATAATCTTTATGGTGTCGGAACTTAATGTCTTCCGTGTTTCGAGGCGTCGTGCGCGAGAGCGTCGACGAGAGTAATACGGTTGCTCTCTCAACTGTGCGTTAGACATAACCTTTGTTGTGAGCGATCCGTGATGATTTTGATGAGTATTGCATGTTGAATGCGACCGATTGATAGGTTTACTTTTGTTCTGAGTAGTGTATATTCATGCTTGATAGGTTTCTTCTCTTCAAAGAATGTATTCTTTTTATGTTTTAATGTTTACTTTTATGTTTTCTTGTTTGAAACTATTTTAATCCAAACTCATTAACGCGAGAGATTGTCGAATGACATTCTTTCCCTCGAACCGATCTCTGTGGACACGACATAAATCCCGGAGGGAATTCTTTCCGAAAATAAATATTTTTGCTTGCTTGCCCTATTCTGCAACCAATAGCAGGGCATAAGGAGATTTTTAACTGCACCATATTCACCTCAACAAAATGGTGTGGCTGAAAGGAAGAATCGAATAGTTCTCGACATGGTTCGATCAATGCTTAAGAGCAAGAACATGTCGAAGGAATTCTGGGCAGAAGCTGTACAATGTGCTGTTTATGTTCAGAATCGATGTCCACATTCAAAGTTAGAAGATCAAACACCACAAGAAGTATGGAGCAGACAGAAGCCAACAATTTCCCATCTCAGAGTATTTGGTAGTGTGGCTTATGCACACGTACCAGATCAACGAAGAACAAAGCTTGAAGATAAAAGTCAGAAGTACATATTCATTGGCTATGATAAGAAGACGAAAGGGTACAGGTTATTCGATCCCATAAACAAGAAGGTGATAGTGAGTAGGGATGTTCGAATAAACGAAGCCAGCAAGTGAGACTGGAACAATTCGACAGAAGTTATCGTCGAAGTTGGAGAATCACCAGTCGCTGTACCAACAAGCATTTTGACAGAACCTGAAGATTCTGACAATGAATATGAACCTCTACAACCTAGAATGCGAAGTCTACAAGATTTGTATGATTCGACAAGTGAAGTACATCTTGTATGTCTTTTGGCAGATGCTGAAAATATTAATTTTGAAGAGGCGCTGCGAGACAAGAAGTGGAAAACTGCTATGGACGAAGAAATCAAGGCAATTAATCACAACAACACATGGGAGCTGGTCGAATTACCAAAAGGTAGTCAACCCATTGGTGTGAAGCGGGTATTCAAGAAAAAGATGAATGCCGAAGGCGAAGTGGAACGATACAAGGCGAGACTTGTAGCAAAAGGATATAAGCAGAAAGCAGGAATCGACTATGACAAAATATTTGCTCCCGTTGCAAGAATGGAGATGATTCGACTACTTATTTTACAAGCTGCTCAATTCAAATGGCCAATATTTCAAATGGATGTCAAGTCAGCATTTCTGAATGGTGTGCTCGAAGAAGAAGTTTATGTCGAACAGCCACCAGGGTATATGAAAGCTGGAGAAGAGAAGAAGGTGCTGAAATTGAAGAAAGCACTTTATGGGCTGAAGAAAGCACCACGGGAATGGAATACACGTATTGACACATATTTTAAGGAGAATGGGTTCAAGCAACGTCCTTATGAGCATGCCCTTTATGTAAAGAAGAATGGAGGTAATATGTTACTTGTTGCTCTTTATGTTGACGATCTCATCTTTATGGGTAGTAATGATCAGATGATAGAAGAGTTCAAGGGCACAATGACACGAGAATTTGAGATGACAGACTTAGGTCTGATGAGATTCTTTCTTGTTCTGGAGGTTCGACAAGAAGAATCAGGAATTTTTATTTCACAGGAAAAATATGCAAGAGAAATCTTGAAGAAATATAAGATGGAAAGCTGTAATCCGATTTCGACGCCAATGGAACCAGTTGCCAAGCTGTTGAAATTTGATGGGGGAGATCGTGTCGAAATAAGTAAATTTCGAAGCTTGGTAGGAAGTCTTCGCTATCTCATATGCACAAGGCCAGACATTTCGCTAAGTGTCGGAATTGTAAGTCGATTCATGGAGGAACCAGTCTATTCACATTGGAAGGCATTAAAAAGAATCCTTCGATACATCCAAGGAACTGTGTCACTTGGAATGTTTTATTCAAAAGCTGAAGAATACAAGTTGATTGGTTATTCCGACAGCGATTGGTGCGGTGATATTGATGATCGAAAGAGCACGTCTGGATATGTGTTCTTTATGGGAAATACTGCTTTTACTTGGCTTTCAAAAAAGCAACCAATAGTAACACTTTCGACGTGTGAAGCTGAATATGTGGCAGCATCTTGGTGCGTTTGTCATGCAATATGGCTTAGAAGATTGTTGAGCAAGATGGAGATAAAACAGGAAGGTGCAACTGTGATACACGTGGACAACAAATCAGCAATTAAGCGAGCAAAGAATCCAGTGAACCATGAAAGAAGCAAGCACATCGACGTTCGATTCTATTTCATTCGAGAACATGTGAAAGAAGGAAATGTCGAATTGAAGCATGTGGCGAGCAAAGACCAAGCAGCAGATATCCTCACAAAGCCATTGTCGAAAGAGCTTTTTGACAGAGGAAAGAAAATGATAGGCTTGGTGGACGGTAGAAACATTTAAGTTTACAGGGGAGTTTTGTTGAATAAACTTAATGTTTTGTTAGTGGGTCTTTAATTATTTAGTTAGTGGAGAAATCTAGAGTTAGTGGAATATCAAAAGATGGTGGGCTATTATTAGCTTTTATTGTTTGTTTGAATAGTAGAACTTTTGGGTCTATATAAAGACCAAGATTGTATTTTTCATTTCAACAAGAACAAGATCAATATAGAATTCTTGTGCAAAGTACTGCTTCTGTTTTATCATGCATATGTAGATGATTTGTCTTAGGGGGGACTGATGTTTATAAGATTTCCAACATTAAGACCCTCCTAAATGACAAACTTAACATCAAGGATCTAGAAGTTCTCAAATATTTTATAGGATTTGAAGTGGGCAAATCAAATGAAGGAATTACACCATGTCAAAGAAAGTATGCACTTGATCTCCTACAAGACATTAGCTTAAGTGGATTGAAACCTTGTAGTGCTCCTATGCAGCCACACCTACAGTTGCACAAAGACTGGTAATTTACCATCTGATCCAACAACATATAAAAGATTGACTGGGAGACTCTTGTACTTGGAACACTTTAGCCAAAGATGTCTTATGTTGTAGGCAAACATAGCCAATTCTTAAGTGCACCAACTGATGAACATATGCTAGCAGGCTTGCATTATTTGAAATAACAAAAAGCTAGTCCGGATAATGATTTGTTCTTCAACTCATCATCAGCATTGACACTTAAAGGATCTTTGATTATGATTGAGGAACATGTTCTAATACTAAAGATCTACAAGTAGTTTGTGTTTCTTACTCAGGCAAGAAGCAAACTATGGTTTCTAGATCATCATCAAAGATTGAGTATAGGGAACTAGCTCAGACCACATGTGAGGGACAATGGATCTTATACATGCTGCAAGACTTTCACATCAGTCATCCTTCTCCTTTTGTGATTTACTGTGGCAACAAGTCAACTCTCCATATAACTGCAAATCAAGTTTTCCATAAAAGAACTAAGCATATAGAAATTGATAGCCATGTGAGAGATGCAAATCAAGTTTTCCATAAAAGAACTAAGCATATAGAAATTGATAGCCATGTGAGAGACAAGGTATAGGCAAGAGTTCTTCATTTGCTTCCTATTGCATCAAAAAATCAAGTGGCTGGAATCATGACCAAGTCACTGCATGTAGGATCATTCAACAACTTACAAAGCAAGCTAGGAATGATGAATATATTCTCAACCTTGAGAGAGGTTGTTAAGGATGGAGATTAAAAGTAGTTTGTACAATTACTTTCTTCGCAAGTCAGTTTAACAATTGTTGTAATCTTTAGCTTAGCCTCTCTATAGATGACATAAATATGGTGAGCTTGATCATTGTATAGTAGATTAGTTGTAATTATTTTCTCCATTGTGCAATACAAACTATCTTTCTTCATTTCAATGGTATTCTTGGTTTACCTTTGACAAAAAAAAAATAATACAATGTATAATAATATTATTACAATTTTTTTTTTATAAAAAAAGTCGTAGATTAAAACTTACTCTAACAAGTAAAAATGATAGTGGCTCATGATAGACCAAAACTTCACTTCCCAGCTTTAAATGCCACCATACTTCAGATCAAACATTTGATTTTTGTTGCGAATTTGAAACCCCTATGCTTACTATAGTTTTGAATTGTTATTTATTGGTATTTTATTTTGTGTGCATTTGGCATTCATCGTCTGACAACATGCAACCAAAACGAGTTCCCACCTTTGTACAAGTTGCATGTATAATCAATTGTTCATGGTCCACAATAGGAAATTATTGGTCTCATCTTCTGACGATAAACAACAATTTTAATTAACCACTTTAACTTTTTATTGCATGTCTAATAAATTGTTCACAGTCCACAATTGGAAATTATTTGTATTATCTTCTGACTATGCACAACAGTTTTAAAAAACACACATGTGACTACAGGTCCACAACTTCAAAATATATAGATGCAGCAATTCACGTAATAGCCAAGCAATTATCATTGACATCATAGTCAGGCCAGTTCTAATAATGTCTGACATCATTAAAACCTCTCCGATTTAATATATAGAGAATTAATATTCTTACATCCAAATCTTACCCATATACCGTATTTTATTATTTATTAATTGGGTGAATAATGAAATATTATAATAATATATTTTTTTAAATATTAAAAAGTAATTTTTTTAGATTAAATGATATTAATATAAAATTGTGTGATTAATCGACTTCATAATTTCAATAACCAATTTTTTTACATTTAATTAATCAACTTTTTAACTGTTAAAAATTATTTTTAATATTTTAATGTTTATTAACCAAGAACATAATTTTATTAACCAATTTTTTACTTTAAATTTAACCAACTTTGATTTACTACTAAAAATTATTTTAAATATGTGAGTATTTATTAACCAACTTCATCATTTCATTAATTAAATTTTTTACATTTTATTAACCAACTTTATTTTATTATTCAAAGTCAGTGTTCTTGGGTACTATTCGCGAGCATTATTCATAAAAAAACACTGTTTACCGTATAAATACGGTGAATAGTATATACGGTGCATGTATTTGTATAAGAAAGGGTGTCAAGATAGCATTGTTATAATATATATATATATATATATATATATATATATATATATATATATATTTAATAGGCAATTCCTTAATATGAGATTAAGGACATCTCAAAACCAACGAACTACAACCAACGATCGATAGAAAAGATTATAAAAAATCGAAGGGGAATTTGTACCACTCGTAAAAACTGCACCTCTTACTATCATTTCTACCTAAAATCAACCAATTCCAAGAAAAAACAATAATAGTATTAACTATCTATTCTACATTACAAATTTCGTCACGAAACAAAATATTATTTCTACTCCTCCAAATACTCCAGCAAGTAATAAACCAGATTGAATTTGTCTTATTCTCTTTTCCACGACCTTTAAGGCGCTGAAACTAATCTCTCACATGAAGCCTGCACTCAATTTCCGCTATTCTTCATATGTTCATCCAGTCATAAATCTTACTCCACACCCTCAAGGATTTTTGACAATTAAAAAATAAGTGAGATGCGTCTTCTATCTCGTGGAAACACAGAACACACACCTTGTCATGAACATTTTCTATAATGTGTTTTTCCGCTAAGTTCGCTCGCGTTGGTAACCTATCTATCACCAACCTCCAAGCAAAGACTTGAACCTATAAAGGAATAACAGAACTCCACAAAAGATTAAGCAAATCTATAGTTTGTTCATCGAGGAGGTTCAGGGAGTCGAGAGAGTTAAGGTAAGAGTAGAAAGAACTTACAGAGAAACCGTTCGAAACGTCAAAGGACAACTCCTAGGCGTCATTCGCCTCCTGCTGAATTTGAACCTCCTCCAACATTTTTCTACAAACATCCATCTATGACTGGACCCACTGATCTTCACCTTCCATGAATTCCTCTAATTTCAAGCTCCAACGACCCTCTTCCCAATCCCCCATCTCACTAATCGAACAAGTCTTGTTGCTGCTCGCCAGGTACATGGACGAGAATCTACGTTTCAGAGCAGAATTACCCAAGCAAACCGTTTGCCAAAAAGAAGTGTGTATGTCGTTTCCTACTTTGCCCACCAACAGATTACCGAACCTGTCATAGACCTCTGAAACCGAAATAGACAAAAGGTCTTTCATCCATAAAGAGTCAAATTTGGAACTGCCGACTTCCATGAAAGTTTGGACTTTCAAACTCAAGTTTTTGTATCTTTTAACGAGCAACGGTCTCCAAATTTCGTTACCGTCGCAGCAGAATTTCCAAAGCCACTTAGCAAGGAGTGCCCTATTGAAGCAACCGACGTGTTTAATGCCAAGCCCCCCACAATTATTCGGTTTACAAATAGAATTCCAACTAACCCAAGGAACAAAGTTGTCGTTCGAGGAACCAACCCATAGGAAGCGGCGGTGGATAGCTATAATTTCCTTCACAACATTCTTAGGAGCCTTGAAGAAAGCCAAGTGATGAATCGGGAGATTAACTAGAACTGAGTTTATAAGGGAAACTCTTCCTCTAATGGAGACATTCCGACCGAACCAACTAGATAATCTAGTTTTCAAACAATGGATAACAGGTTTCCAAAACTCGTAACGACGATGATTTCCTCTGATCGTTAAACCAAGAAACTTGAAAGGAAGGCTATCAGATTTACAATGAAGGAACTGAACTGCAGCTTCGATGAAATCTGTCTCCAATCCTATCTCGTACAAACAACTTTTAGAATAATTAATCTTAAGGCCAGAAGTCAATTCAAAAGGCCTGAGAATAGCTTTGAAAGCCCAAATGTTAGAAGCCGGCCCATCCCAAAATAGGAGGGTATCATCTGCAAATTGGAGCAAGCTAACAATCGGACTGTCAAGAACCTTAAATTCTGTTAGCATATTATTGATTGTAGCATTTCTCACCAAACCGGCCAGGCCTTCCGTAACTATAGCAAAAAGAAACGTGGATAGCGGGTCTCCTTGTTTCAATCCCCTGAACGCCTTAAAATCCTTCGACGGACTACCGTTAATAAGGATTGATAAGTAGCTATTGAAAACTGATCCTCTAATCCACTTCAATCAATTATTCCCGAAGCCCATTTTAATAAGCAATTCTTCAAGGTAGGCCCAATCAACGCAGTCTTAGGCTTTTGTAAATTCTACCTTAAGAAGCAAACAAGACTTACTGTTCCTTTTTGCATAATCTATAATTTCGCTTTCCGTTAGAACACCATCAAAAATCTGTCGACCCGGGATGAAAGCTGACTGGGAAGGAGAGATCAACTTGTGAATGACCTTACCCAATCTGCTAGCAAGCATTTTTGACAGGGTTTTAAAAACACTGCTGACAAGGCTTATAGGCCTAAACTCTTCGAAGGACTGAGGGTTTTCCACCTTCGGGATGAGAGAAATAAGAGAAGACACAAACGTCTTAGGCAAAGAACCAGAGTTGAAGAAGTCAAGGACACAATTAGAGAAGTCGATTCCCACTATGTCCCAACAGTTTTTAATAAATTTGAAGTTGAGCCCGTCAACACCTGTGCATTTGTTCTCGTCACAGCTGAAGACAGCCGCTCTCACATCCTCGTACACGAAATCCTCATCCAACATAAGCCTATCCGCCTCGTCCAGCCTAGCCAAGCCTTCAAGGGGACAACTGAATCTAGGAGAGTCAGGTTGATGAAATTTTCCATCGAAGAACATTCTAGCTTCAAGTTTAATCTCAACAAGGTCTTCCACCAAAATACCTGACACCCTAATAGCAGTCAAAGAATTTGAACAATTTCTCGCCTTCAACGATTCATGGAAGAATCGAGTGTTAAGGTCGCCGTCTTTAAGCCATCTTGCACGAGATTTCTGTTTGAGCAAACTTTCTTTCAATCTGAGGTTCTTCCAAATCTCTTCTTGGGCACGACACCTTTCCTTAGAGACAAATTCCTGATGACTGTCACCATCCTGACTCGAAGATAACTCTACTTGGTTGAGGATTTGAACAATATCTTCTATCTTCAAGTCAATCCAACCGAAGGTGTGAATATTCCAATGTCTCAAATCTGCCTTAAGAGCCTTTAGTTTATTGAGAAAAATGTAGCTGTAGGAACCCGTAACGGAATAGGAATTCCAAACCTCCTTCACGAACAGAACAAACTCTCTGTGGTCAAACCAACAATTTAAGGTCTTAAAGGGCTTACGACCCCAGTTCACATTGTTAGCTTTCAACCAGACTGGTCTGTGATCAGACACGTCCCTATCGCCCACAACTTGGTTTTTCAAAGACAGCAACTCAATAACCTTGTCTTTGATCAAAAATCTGTCACGCCTACTTCTACTTTTGCCGTTAGAATTATGCCACGTGAACTTATTTCCAACAGCCGATAAATCAATCAGGTTCATGTCTTCTATGAAGGAGTTAAATTCCCTCATTTCAACACAGTTAGAACCTCCTACTCCTTTCCTTTCCGCTCCAGTTTTGACTGCATTGAAGTCCCCGTCTACTATCCAACCTCCATTCAGGAACCGACTCTTCGCAGATAAGAGATCCAACCAAAGTCTTCTTTTGTCTGAAATTCTGCAAGGAGAGTAAATATTTACAACCGTTAACGGATGGTTCTTCCACATGAAGTGAATACCTAAGAACCCTTTGCCACTGAAACTCGCACAAGCAGTCAAAGATTTAGAGTTCCACATTGTAAGAATACCACCAAATCTTCCTTCTAAATTCGACGCTGACCAATCCACCTCCTGACTTCTCCACATACTATGAACCAAGTTAACGTCCATCTCCACGACCTTCGTTTCCTGAATTAAGCAGAGCTCTGCATTTCCTTTATAAAGAATTTGAGATAATCTTCTTCTCTTTAAGGAACTGCAACATCCACGAGCATTAAAGGTCACTATATTCATAGGATACTAGTTGCTACAACCCTCTTGCAGTTTCTCGCTTCCTTGTCAACTTTATCCATGTTTCTTAATAACCCGTCAAAGGCACTATCTTCCACATCTCTTACAACCCCCAACTGCTTCAGGGATTTTCTCATCTTAGAAGGAACCTCTTCCATAATTTTCCTGCATCTTGAATTCCCTCTAATCAAGTCTGTCTCAGTAATCGATTCACAGCAAAAAAGCGAAGAGTTGGACATAGAAGGAACAATCCTCCCAGGTCTTCTCTTAGAAGAAATGAAGAAAAGTAGGATGGGGAATAGGGAACTTTAACGCAGTCATACACTTCGTGGTGTAATTTTTTCTTCTTGCTATTTTAAACCCAATTGGAAGGCCCTTCAATACCACCCGGAGGACCAATCAAGGGAACATAACACCCCAGATCTACAACCAATTCTCCGTTGAGTGACTCGATCTGAGTGGCTTTGTCAGGCACAACAGCTAAATCCTGACTACTCTTGGCAACAGAATTAAGAGGAGACGGCTTTTCCCGAACCATAAGATCCTACTTATCCTTCGCGCCACCATCCCGAAGCTGGATGCCTCTAGAATTGTTAACAGAATTTAGAATAGTTCCTGAAGCAACTTCAACCTCCTTAGGGTTGGATCTAACGCTAGATGCCATATCCACTAAACTATCTCCAACGAAGGACACACTATCAGAGTTTTGACTACCAGAACCAGCTACCTGTACTCTACTAGAGGACTCAGATACCTGAGTATCGTTTTTAGGGATGCATGAAACTTCAACTTCCAATTCTGCACCCTCATCCCAGTCTTCTACGTCTTCTGATTGGGATAGGGAAGAGGAATTGCATTCATCAGATAACATTTCCTCATCGTCTTCCACTAATAACTTTCTGAATTGATCCCCTGACAAATCCTCAACCAGGGCAATAGAGTAAAAATGATTGTTAAGCTCAACACAAATCTCTTCTTTAATAAAGAAATCTTTACTGGTTTTGATCAGAACCCTAGTTGCGTCAAGGCTATCCATTCTACTTGTACTCTCGCCGCAATGAATAAAAAAACCCAAGCACGAAACAATATCACGGATTTTTTGATCATTCCAAGCAGCACAAGGCAGGTCGTAGCATCTGATCCAGGCTAGTCTATCTCTATCAACCTCCAAAGGTGACCACTCCCGGATTTCCTTGAACCACAAATCTAGCCATTCACTAGATTCTTTGACAAACTCCCCTAAATCATCCCTTGTCACGTCTTCCAAGATGCATTTCGAGGCACCTAACGGTATGACCTTAATATTGAAGATACCCTCTTCTTGCAAGCTTAATTGCACATTGGTCACCTCTAGTCCTTCAATAACCACTCCAATTTTGGCATTCGTGGACTTATCCATAGTCGACTTCTCAATAGAAAGGGATATAGGGTTCATGGTTTGACTCTTAACTGGGTAATCGCTACCAGATACCCCTCCCCCCACAGCCTGGGCAAAAGATCTTCCATCTTCAAAATACCCATTCTTGAAGCCCTTGTTGTTAGAAACTTGAAAAGCACTAGCTGATTTAGCAAAGATTCGGTTCTTGTCCTTCTGTTCCAACTGGAATCTGGGGATGTTAGCGTGTATTTTCCTACCTTGAATGAATATAGTGTCCAACTTCACAGCGAATAACCGGGCATTATGGACTTTTCGAAACTTAGCGAACCCAAATCTTCTACCCCGTTTATCTCTTCTTACAGGTAGATATACTTCTGATACAACTCCGTAAACTAGGAAGATCTCAAAGATGTCTTTAGCGCAGAAAGACTCAGGGAAATCTGAGATGAAAAAAGTCGTCGTCTCTACATCAACACCGCATCCTTGCCTTTGTTTTCTTTCTAAACCGACATCCTTGGCTGGTTCACCCCCTTCTTCTTGTACCTGACTTGATTCCACGCCATAATCTCACCCGGAACGATTCCCCAAAAAAGCTCAAGCCTATCCCAAGTCCACACAAAACAAGGCCAATCCTTAGCCAATCAAAGACTCCGAGGAACCCAGTATCAAGCAACTCCTTACCAAGGTCCCTGAGCCCTAAAGTCAGGAATTTAAGCCAAAGATAAGGAGAAGTTCAACCAGTATCTCCTTCGTGCAAAGATTGAAATCAGGCAGAAAGCGACGGATTGAACAGGGAGGAAAAAAGAAGCTTAGCTTACCTTAGTGAACTTGATACATTGATGCGGATGAATAGGAGGTCTGGCCGCCGGGGGGGAAGTGGGGTGATAAACAATACTTAAAGAGAGTGAGAAAGTTGAGGAATAAAGATGTGTTATTTGCATATATATATATATATATATATATATATATATATATATATATATATATATATATATATATATATATATAAAGTTCCAATTCATTTTATTTACTTTAATTCTCTCTAATAGAATTCAGTTAGATAGGCTATGGGATCCCAAAATGAAGACCATGTTGCTTCAAATTTACTCACTGATCAAAGCCACATATGGAATCATATTTTTAACTTTGTAAATTCCATGTCACTTAAATGTGTTGTTGATTTAAGAATACCAGATATCATACACAGCTATGGCAAACCTATGTCACTCTCAAAACTCATTTCATCCCTACCAATCCACCCTTCAAAAAAACCCTTCATTCATCGCTTTATGCGAATCATGACTCATTCTGGTTTTTTCTCTCAACAAAATGTCACTGATAATGAGCTAGAAATCGAGTATATGCTTACCCATGTGTCTAGGTTGTTACTCAAGGATAATCCAATGAGTATGGCGCCATTCGTGCAAGGGAGTCTCGATCCTACGTTGACAAATCCATGGCATCAATTTTCCTCTTGGTTAAAAAATGATGATATTACAACCATTGAAACTACACATGGGAGGTTTTTGTGGAATTATGCTGAGCATAACCCTAGATTTAACAAATTATTCAATGACGCCATGGCGAGTGATGCTCAATTAGTGACCAAATTGTTGTTTGAGAATTGCAGGAAAGTGTTCAATAGATTGGAGTCATTGGTTGATGTTGGCGGAGGAACCGAACCTTAACTGAGGCTCTTGCAAAATCATTCCCAAAATTAGTGTGCACTGTGTTTGATCTCACACATGTTATTGAAGGTTTACATAAAAGTGATAACGTAAGATATGTTGGTGGAGATATGTTTACAGAAATTCCATCTGCAGATGCCATTTTGTTGAAGGTAAATGTTTAAATTAAATCTCTAGTTATTTATTTTTCTCTATCTTTTGTTTATAATCAAACATAACTTGAATGAACTCTCAGTGGATATTGCATGATAGGAATGACGAGGAATGCGTGAATATATTGAAGAAATGTAAGGAATCATTGAAGAAGAAAGGTGACGGAGGGAAGGTGATTATCATAGAAATGGTTTTGGACAGTGAGGAAAAAAATATTAATGAATCAGTTGAAACAAAACTCTTCTTTGATATGGTAATGATGGTGTTAGTAGCTGGAAAAGAGAGAAATAAGAATGAATGGGTTAAGCTGGTTTTAGTAACAAATAACTATAAGTTAACTCCAATTTTAGGTTTAAGGTCTGTAATTGAGGTCTATCCATAACAAAAATAGAAGTAAGCCAATTGTCATAATCATCTTAAAGTGCTTGATGAGTGAAGATTAACATGTGACAATAACAATATTGTTGATTGGACTCTTAAATTTATAAGGTTTAATATCTATTTTGGTATTTAGACAATTTATTATGGGGTTTTTTTTTTTAATGAAACAAAGCATTTCTTATATGATTAAGTAAGTTATCCTATGCATGTAATCTAGTTAACGTGAGACTTAGAGTGTTTTTCAATTAACAAAACAAAACACATAATTTTCTAGTAATGTGAGACTTAAGTATTTTTTTTTAGAGCTTAAGGAATAGTGAAAGATAGTTTTGAAAGGCGTTTAGAGCCGTCGGAAGCGGTGCTTCTTCTTCCTGGTTTTCTCGGAGGGGAGGTATATTTCTATGCTTCCTTTTCCTTTTCTACTTCGGAAACAGTTCGTCTGCTATGTCTTAGATTTCTACGACAAAATCTTCGGCTTAAATTCCTAATCTTAGGGTTAGGGGTCTTGGTTTTGTGGTGGTTCTCTTTTTGCCTCCTGGAATTCTTTTCGAAGGTGTTGCATAGCAGGGGGGTTGTTTGGTTGGTGAGCAGTGTTTATGGTGACGTTCAGGGGTGGTGGAAGGTAAAGAAAAGGGGTTTTCGGAGAGCTGTGCAGAGATGGGATTCCTTCTCCGAGGTTAGAGGCGATTTCAGGAGTAAGAATATAGGTACTTTCTCTATTTACTTCTCTGAGTTCCCTGATAGTTCTACAACTAAAGAGATTTTCCAGTTGTTTGGGTGTGTAGGGGAGGTTGTAGAAGTGGTTATACCGTCCAAGAGAAACAGGTTGGGGAAACGTTTTGGGTTTGCGAGGTTCCGCGACGGGGGAGATGCTCGGCTTTTGGCGGTTAAACTAGATAATATTTTGATCACGGGAAAGAAGATTCACGCTAATCTCCCTAGATTCGAGAGGAAGGGTTTGAACTTTAAGGGTAGTGTAAGGGCTGAGGCGTGTGGCGGAGCAGACGTGGGTAAGAAGGGGGTACCCGTGGGGGTTAGTCGTAGAGGTAGAGATGCTTTGGTGGGAAATCTGTCCTTTGCTAATGTTGTTAGTTCTAAGGAGCAAGTTCAACAGGCAGGGGGGAATAATGTTGCGGTAAAGTTTAAATCTATTCCGGAGGTTTGCGATAGGTTGAAGAAGGAATTCGTCGGAAGAGTCCTTATCCCTGGTTCCACTTATAATTTACAGACCAATTTCGAAATCAAGGGTGTTTTTTCGATTAAAGTATCATCATTAGGTGGTAATTTGTGTTTATTGGAGGAAGTCGAAGACGGTTTTATAAAGGAACTTCTTTGTGAAGGTGAAGGTTGGTGGAAGCACTCGTTCTCTGAGATTAAACCATGGGATAAGGAGGTGGTAGATGATGAGAGAGTTATGTGGGTAAGGGTTTATGGTGTCCCTTGTCATGCTTGGAACATGGATTTTTTCACTGAGGTCGGAAATTCTATCGGTACTTTTGTTTGTATGGACGAGAGCACATCGAAAGGGTTGAACTTGGATGTCGGGAGAATCATGGTTAAGATGTTGCTTTTGAAACCCCTTAAGGATTTGGTTCTTGTGGAGATCGATGGCGTTGAGTTTCCTTTAATCCTTAAGGAAGACACTTACGGGCCGGTCAGAATTTCTAATGTGTCTTCTATAGGAAAGGTGGGCGATCGTGTTTCGTCGTCCTTTGATGGATCTGGTTCTTTCATGGCTGATTTGTCTGGAGGGGTTGAGGATCACAATTCCATTGAAGATTTTGACTCCGACGTTGGGGTATCGTGCAGTAATCCGGGCCTGTTTGACCAGAATCTACATGAAGCTGCTAGAACGGCTTCCCCTGCTAAGTCTGTTTCTCGTGGGGATTCTGTTTCTAGAACAGCGTCCAGGTTGTAGTGGCAAAATCGTGAGTGTAAGCTATTGATTAACTTAACTCGAAAATCAAGAGTCACCATCGCACTTTTATTTTATCCAACAAGGAAAGGAAAAAGAGCGAACAAAACCTACACATGCTCTACAACAAGAACAAGTGAAGAGAGACTGGATAAGGGGGGTTGGTTACGTTAAGAGAAGGTGTTAGCACCCAAAAAGTCTATAGTACTCTATAGGAACCCTTTGAAATATCTACCGCTTTTGGTCTGAAAAGGTTTGCTTGAAAAGAGATTGAGGAGATGAGAAAAGAAATTGTTTTTTAAGATTTTTGTGTTTGGAGAGACTTGTCGTCTCATGCCTACGTACCCACGATGTGCAAAGTAGGATCAAAACCCCATAGTTCGTGGTACAAAGAATGAAATTTGTTTGTTTTGGTTGTTTTTAAATGTAAAGACAAGTCGTCATTTCCAAGCGAATAATTTCGCTTAAAGAAATGAATCATGTCTAAATTTATGAAAAAGTTAAAGGAAAAGTGCACAAGGGCACAAAAGGAGAGTTTGATGAGTTTGATGTTTTTTAAAGTCTTTTGAAAAAGGTGTCAACATGCTTATGTAGTTTAGCATTTGTTAAAAAATGAAAAGGAAAAGAGTAAAATCACTTGACGAAGTGAAGGTTTGATTATGAAAGAGGTGATAGTTTGAAATCAAGAATGTTTTGAAAAAGAAAGAGAGTTTTGAAAATTAAAGAATGGGGAGGAGAAGAAGTGACTATCCTAAAGCATAAAGTAAAAGCTAAGGATAAGAATAGCCTAACCACACAAGTAATCTCCATAGTCTTCGAACCATAATTCCAAAGCAAAGGGAGAAGGTCCTAGTTCTAAGTCCAAGGTTCCAAGAATTGCATTGGATGTCCAAGTTCTAAGTCCAAGGATTCAAGAATAACATTGAAGTCTAAGGTCTAGGTGCAAAACTCCATGTCCATTGCAAAGGATAGTAACCATAGTCCAAGATTAGAAGCACAAGTTTTTTTAGAGGTTTTGGCCTTTATTAATGTTTTTGGTCCAAGTGGACAAAGAGAAAAAGGCATAAGCATAAACATGTGTCCAACGGACAAAGGAAAAATTACGGAAGCATAAACATGTGTTCAACGGACAAAGGAAAAATTGCGGAAGCATAAACATGATATGAAATGATAATAATGGAGCATAAAAGTAAAAGAGAGATAGGGAGCGAGAAGGAAATGTAAAAGTAAAAGTTAGAAGTTAGTGATTAGTTGTTAGAGTTAGTGATCAATAATAATTGAATAATTGCACTTAGGTCAAGTTAGTGATTAGTTGTTAGAGTTAGTGATCAATAATAATTGAATAATTGCACTTAGGTCAAGGTTAATGAAGACTTGTTAGAAGATTGATAGAATCAAAGCCTCTACAACAACAAGCTTCATAAGTTTTGAACCAAAAGACAAATAATCAACAATTTTGATCGTTTCCGATAAAGGGACATAATGTTGCGCTATGTTAAGCAATCACCGAGTAATTTACGGAGTAATTACCCTACAAATGAGGCCGGTCAATAGATCTTTGTGCTAATGCATGCTAGATGAACGATATGTAAATCGTCATTCGAAAGCAATACCGCACGAAAAGAAAAATGGTAACGATCTAGTCTTGATCAAAATTCAACAAAGAAATTTCAAGATCTCTTAGACTTTCATCGATAAAAAAGAAAAGAGATGAAGAAAAAGAATGGATCTAACAAGTTATGATCCATCAACAACCAACAATTAGAATCCAAAATAGAATTCAAAAATAAAATCAAGATTAAAATGAAAACTCATGATATATTTTTTTTATGACATTTTCAAGAAATGTTTCTAAACAAAATTTCAAAATAAAAAAATCCACAAGAAAACAAAATTGATTTTTAAAAATTATTTCAAAAAAAAAAAGAAGAAAAAGAAATTATTAAAAAAAAATTGAAAGAAAGAATTAAAAGAGATGGAGGTTTAATTTGAAATAATGATGGTGTTGATATGAACTTCAACGGGCCCTAGGCCCAAATTCTAGTTGAAAACATAAAATATATAAAAAAAATACATACAATTAAAAGCAAAAAAGAAAAATAAAAAGGAAAAGAGAAAGATCATAAAGATCATCTTCTCCATCGTGATTGAGAGAACACGATCCCTATTCACGGCACGCGGAAATGAGAGAAGCACACAGTTCATCACGGCGGAGCGACGGAGAAAAATTCTTGTACGGTTGTGATCGAAACTCAACATAGATTCCAAATATGTGTTTAACTTCATGTGAAAATGCATCGGTAGATCAAATTGGAACCGCGAGAATTTGTCGAAAAGCTCCAATTACCTCAAAAATAGTGAGATTCAATTCTTCTTCTGAATTTGAACGTGTGTTGTTGTTGTTATTTGTTGATGTGTGATAATCGAAATTGTGAGATGCTTTGTTGTTGATGAATTTGAAGCGTGTTTGTTGTTGAATTTATTTGCAGGTTAGTGTTGTGAGAGTGGTTGGATTGATGAGGAAACAAAGTTGAATTAAGTTTGAAGAAGAGTTTGTATGAAGGTTTTAAGAAGAAGGTTGAAGGAGGTTTGGGAGGTTGAAGAGAATTGGATTGTTGTGAATGCTTTGTGAATAATTTGCAGGTGAATTGAAGTTTTGAGATGAATTGGAGAGTGAAGCTTGAGTGTGGATTTTGGCAGAGGTTTGAGGGCTTTCAAGCTTGAATTATGAAGAAGATGGTTGTGTTATTTATAGAATAATTTGGAAGAAACTTTGAATGGAAATTGAGGTGAGTTTGATGCCGTTTTTGCATTTTCTTCTGCGTTTTGAACGATGCTTTTTGCGTGATTTGCTGCTGAGTTTTGATGCGTTTTCGCTTTGAAATTTTTTTTTTTTGCGGCTTGAATTGTGATGCCATTGATGTCGTTTTGGTCTATTTGCAGTGTTTTCCTCTTGTTATCGCGCTGCCGTTTTGTTATGATGGTGTGTGTGTGACGTTTGTGACTTCGCATGACTTGGACTTGCACGGAACGGCTTGGCTTCCTTGGCTTGGCAACTTGAAGTTTGTAGTAACATAAAGTGGCAGCTTGTTTTATGGTATTTTTCATGTGGCTCACATTTGGTAGCTTGAAGGCTTTGAAACGGCTTGCACGTAGTAGAAGCTGGGATGTGTCGTGTGGAATTTGGCACGACTGTGAATTGAGACTTGTGTGGGGTAGCATGAATTGCAAAAGCCTTTCATGAGCTTGCTTTTATTTTTCTTATTTTTTTGGCAATTCTTGTTGTAATAATAAAAAATGTAATGGGCCCTTCATGACTTACTATTCTTTTAGTAATTTTTTTGTGATAATGGTAGTGGATAAATGAATTGAGAAAAAGATTATTGGATAATGGCTTGAATAACATGATCATGGACAATTTGCTTAGAGAAAATATAAATTGGAAAAGAGGAAAAAAATGGCTATGAATAAGAAAAAAAATGGATTTAAAATATATATGGATAATTGAAAAAGGTATGGATTTAAGAATGTGAAAATTGAATGGATATCCAAATCAAATGGATTTTTTTTTAAAGTTAATGGATAATGGATTTTTGGATTATTTGGAATGAAAATGGATGATGAATAAAAAAGGAGAATCTAAGAAGGAATGGATATTGAAACTTGAATATGGTAAAAAAAATGTGGATAAACTGGTTAAAATATGGATAATGGTTTATAAAGTGGATCATGGATAGCATGTCTTTATTTTTTTAGCCCAAAACCAATCTTGACTTTTTTTTTAAGCCTCTGATAAAATGTGCAACATAGCTGCCACTGAACAAACCACGACTGATCAACGGCCATTTGAATCTGTCATCCTCTGAATCTCTGATGATAAATTCTGAATCACTTTCAAATTTGATTGAATCAATCTCTAGGAAAATAAATCCACAGAGGAAACTCAATTTGGACTGGTGAACTCAGATGATCATGATGGACATCACCACACAACTTGACAGTCACTGCTTGAGAAATAACCCACTGAAACAGATAACTTGCACTTGAAACGATTGCTTGATAGTTTGACCAAGATTAGGTCAAACATACATCTGAACTGGATCAAGAACGAACAATCACCTTTGACTTGAAATCACTTCATTGTCTTTGACAAACCTGCACAACACACAGAGAGAGAAACTGCAGCAAATTTTTTGGTATTTTGGTTAGAGGTTAGAAAACACAGTCAAATATAAAACAGGTAAGAAAAATATACAGATGCTCAGGAGAGACAAAGATTGTGATCTTGTTTGTGGTATGAGATGCAAATGAGATGTGCGAAATCTTAGGGGGTCTGCTGCGGTTAGCAGTTTTGACGGGGCTGTCAGTGGTTTGAAAGAGTTTCTGGGAGGGGTTGCGGTCTCCGCTCCTAGTCCTCGTAAGGTCGATGTCCCGGAAAATTCAGTTTCGGCCTCTGTGGAAACTGTTGTTTGGTGTAGTGTTGGTGGAGGAGACTCTGCTATTGGGGCAGAGGGGAAGAAATGTTGTAATAGAAGGAGGAGACCTAAAGCGGTGAGGTTTAAACTTTGTGTGGAAGAGGGTGGTTTCTGTAAAAGGAATGAGAGGAGAAGGAAGCGTAGATTGCTTAAGGAGGGTAGGAGGAGTAAGCTGTCTCCATCGGTTCAGGATCAAATAGGGTCAAATGTCGGAGTTGCTTTGCACGAGTCTAATGTTGTGCATAGCGAGGAAACTCCAGTTTTTTATGGGGCTCATTCGGAAGAATGTACTATTCAAAGGAATAATCTTAAGTTGTGGGAGAATTTGAATAACTTTTAGGTGCTAAAATGTGTTATTATATAGTTTAGTTTTTGGCACCTTTTGAGATCTTTATTTGTTAATCGATGCTTTTTCCCGTTGTTTCCGATAAATAATCGTAGTATAGTTTAAATGTATTATTAGACTTAGTTATTTAACTTTTGTGTTTATAATTGTAGGTTTTAACATTTCAATGGAAGCTTGGAGCATGGAAGGCTCTTAAGGAGCATTTTTGAAGAAATTTCATTTTTGAAGCATGCTGCAAGCGTGCTCCAAGCGCAATCTGGAGATATTTTCCAGTGCGTTGCCTGCTTAGCGCGGTCTGGAGCCCGCTTAGCGCGGTCTAGGGCGGTTTGGCAATAAATGACAGCGCACTTAGCGCGCTCTGCCTAACTCAGCCCCCTTATAAATATATTAGATCAGATTTTTGTGGATCCTTCATATTTTATGAGAGCAAAAACCTTGTAAACACTGTAGCATCTTATTTTTGAAGAATCAGAGCATCAAAGGTCGAGAGATCGTCGTTGATGCTTGTTTCTCTTCTCCATTTTCTTGTTTGTGAGGCTACCATGACAATGGGTAGCTAAGCACTACTAGTGTCAAGATTAGTGGAGGTAATCCATCATTTTTGTATGTATTGATATTGTATTAAGTTTGTGAACATTGTAAATGATAAATATAGAGAAGAAACTTTGTTTGTATGGTTCATCTTTTGTTTTGATTCATGATTGAGAGATATATGTTAAAACCTGACCTAAGTTTCAACCCATCAATATTCATGAGGCTAGAGATAGTTTTGAATGTTGATGTTCATAAATATTGTTCTTAAATGTTATCATATTGATAGTTTGTGTGAGAGATCAACAAAGGATCAATATGATGAATCCCACAACAAGTGTTCGAGAGAAACTTGTTGAGAGGATATGTGAGTTTATTTATCGTTAAAAAGTACACACGCTTTTTCGAAGATATACATATGAAAACGGATTACTGGCTACTAATCTTGACATGTTTTTATAAATCGTTAAAACAAATCTTTTTACCGTTCATTACTTAACTTTGAATGCAAACGTTCCGACTGAAAACAACCAAAACCCTTTGTTCCGATTAAAGTTTAAAACCTTTTCAACTGTAGAAAGGCAGTGATATCGCTAACAATCTCTGTGGAACGATAACAAATTGTCATACCCCAAATTTTGGCCACTAAGATTTCCCATCATTGTGCAAATCATCATCACAATATGGATGGACCATCATGCCTCATTAGTCTCCCCAAAGATGGGTGAACACTCACTACAGTCAAAATTAGGGTTTCAAGCCCTCTCTGAGTTCTTAGACAAAGGATCAATCAAGAAATGACATGATCTTCAACTTGTCTAACCTCCCTAACATCCCCAAGGGATCAAGAGGACTCCCACTTCAAGGATTAAGCAAAAGGCTGCTCCCTTCTAGGTGGATCAAGCCTTAAGATCGCTAGTGTCACCAAATTAGGGTTTGGTCGACCAGGGCCTCCAGATGGAAATTCTCCTCTGGGCATGAGCTAATGCTTCAAGGCATAACCTATGATGTTCCAAGGGACATCATAAACCCAATCATCAAGTCAATTTAGCCTCTGGGGAAGCATTCATAAAAAAATCAGGAATTAGGGTTTCTTGACCTAATTCACCCCTAAGTTGACTTTTGGGACCAATCATGAGCCAAGACCTCAAGAGATGATTTAAGGGTCTCTAATAAACTACATTGGTCCATTTGCAACAATGGATTAATCCAAGAAGCTTGAGCAACAAGTCTCAATTTCATCAGTACCACAGTTAGGGTTTTGAGGAAAAAGTCAACTGTAGCTTTGACTTTTGACCAGGACATGCTCCCAAACCCTAGGACATGATTCAATGTACCCTATAACACCCATGGAACATGTTCATCAAGTTTGATTTAGGTCAAGGACATGATTTCCTAAAGGATCGCACAATTTGGAATTCGTCTGACAAAAAGTCAACTGTGCACAAAAGTCAACTTTGACTTTTTGAGATTTTTCACAAAAATGGTTTTTTTAACCCTAAAATGATGTTAATCTATGATTGGAATCATCATTCATCAAGAAAAATCAAGAAAAGTGGGATAACTTGTAAAAGGGGTAACCATAAAAACTTAGAAAATTTTCTAAGTTATGAACAAAGTGGCAAGGGTACCAACTTTGGAGGATCATAACTCCTAAACCATAAAGCCATTTTTCCCCATCCAAAGCTTGATTTGTAGATCTCATTACCCTCTACAAAAGCTTAAAACTGACCTCCCTCCAAATTCCTCATGGATTTTGAGTTATGGAATGATCAAAATCACAAAAAGTGAAAATGTCACTTTTTTCCAACACTTAGTGAAATTTTCACTAAGTCAGAATCTGCCTTCACTTTTTTCCAAATGTAGGGGGATTTTTCACTTGGATCCAAAAGGTATAAAAACCAAATATGATCAAACAGTTTTTGTATCATATGAGGGCTTTCCAAAATGACCAAGAACATCACCAAATTCCACTTGAGCCATGAGATATGACAAGGGCAATATGCCTTGCTGAAAACTGCCAAAGCTGGGCAGAATTTTGCATTTTTGCTCGATTTGGCAAAATCAGATAATTCCAAGCCTTGTCATCACTTTGGACACATCTGAGGATCATATTTAAAGGGGACAAACACTGAGCCAAGCCTCCAAAGTCCTTGGAACAAGAAGTAGCATGCCAAACCTAGAATTTCCTAAAAGAGGGACAAGACTCCAATTTTGGATTGGAGCATTCAATGCATACACCAAGGTGGCATGGACTGAGCCATTTGCAACTGAATTTAGTCAAGACTTATCCAAGACCAAGGGAACCACAACCCTGTGCCCTAACCTCTAGTCAATGGCTAGAGGAGACTTGGATTCCAAACTGCAACCATTGGCCAAACCTCTGCTGCAGTTGCCATTCACTATTGATCCCAAAACAAACTTGTTCTACTATAAATAGAGCTCATTTGTGCTCAGTTTGAGTACACCAAAGCCATCAAACAGATGCTTTCCTCAAAATCCCTTGCTTTAGGCAAAAATACCTTCTTTAGCAAGGTAACTCTGAGTTTTTGAGTTATAGAGGATTTCCATCACAGCTCATGATCCTAACACCTCATAAACATCATATGTAAGTGATCCAAACTCACACAAGTGACCTGTAATCCTTAAATCACAAAGTCACCTCTCAAAACCTCAAAATAGGCTTTTTGTGCATTTTTCAAGCCATGTCTTGAATCAGTCACTTTCCAAACCAGATAAAACGTCAAACACACTCCAAATAACATCTTTGAACTGTCCCAAATGGTTCCCCCCATCTGGAACACCATTTGAGGGAGTTGTTATTTTGGCCATTTTAACCCCTTTTGCAAGAAAGGGCCAGTTTGTGTTTTTGCAGGTTCCAGTTGATTCTAATCATCCTAAAAGCTTCCAAGGGATCATTTGAGAGTGTCCAAAGCATCAAACCATTTCTGGAACAAAGAACTTGGCAGATTGCACAGAAGACTCCAAAAGCTCAAAAAAAGGTAAGCCTCATGACTTGAACTTTCCAAAATATGCATTGCTTTGAAGTCCACTGATCATACACACCTCATACATGTTGTATATGTTGTGTTTGAACCAATTCATCATGTAATGCATGCCCGTATCAAAGTGTAGCATAGAAAATGCAATTATAAGCCTTTTTCAAAACCACTATCGGGTTTTGAGGAGGGAGTATGATCTGAAAAAAATACCACCACCATTGGATTCCTTGTGAAATTATAGGCCAGATGCATATAAATTTTGTCCCCAAACATGGAGAAATGAGAAAGTTATGACCTTCAGGTTTCAAAGACAAAACTTGCCTTGCCTTGCCTTGGCCAGGCCTAGAAAACAAGACAAGCCTTGTATATTTGTGGTTTCACTTCAACCAATGGATGTATCACCACCCCAGTGGTAACGCGCGCGCCCTATAACCTTGAGGTCGTGGGTTCAAACCCCACCCATGCCATTTTGTGTTTTCTCACATTTTTGCTATTTTTTCCAATATTTTTATGTTTTATTAATTAATTGGAAAATTAATAACTCTTTCAATTTTAATTATTTTTTATTGGTTCTTTTTGCAAAAAATCACAAAAATGTTGAAATATTTTATTCCACAAAAAAATTAAGTTTATATTATTTATTTAATATAATTAGTATTTTTGTGAATAAATTCCTTTTTAATGTTTTTTAAACATTTTAAAAGTGAATATTTGCTTTGAAAATCAAAACCAAGTGAGTTTTAATTCACCTTGTGATTAATCCCTCATTTTTCAAACCTTAAACAAAAATCACAAATGGTTTATTCAAACTTATTTGTATTTTATTTGATTTTCTTTAAATATTTACTTTTAAAGAATAACAAATTAGGGTTTCTTTGATTTTCACCCACATCAAACAAATTCAAACACTTTTGGGCCTCTAATAGAGTGTAAGATCCAATCCCTTTTTAACCAAAACAATTTTGGGCCTCATATATTGCATAAGTCCCTCTGCGTTAAAAGAAAACCTCGGCGCGATCGCCAGTTGAAAAAATAACCTTGGGCCTCTCCTCAAGCTATAAGACCCATTCAAAACCATTTTGGGCCTCTAATAGAGTGTAAGACCCAATCCTTTGTAAATACAAACCTATCTTGGGCCTCACTTATTGTATAAGTCCCGTTGTATTTCAAAAAGTTCGACGCGATCATCGTCCGTTGAAAAACAAACCTTGGGCCTCTCCTCGAGCTATAAGACCCATTCAAAATCTTTTGGGCCTCTATTAGAGTGTAAGACCCAACCCCCTTTTGAAAACCAAACCATTTTGGGCCTCAATGCATTGTATAAGACCCACCGCGTTTTCAAAAATCTCGGCGCGATCGCCATTTTCAAACAAATGACCCTGGGCCTCTCCTTGAGCTGTAAGCCCCACCACTTGTATAAAATTAAATCACTTGGGCCTCTTGAGAGAGTGTAAGACCCATCCCCTTGTACAGAAAAACTTTTTGGGCCTCACTCACTTGTATAAGTCCCTCTGTACAAAACGACAGTGCGATCACTGATAAACCTTGGGCCTCTCCTTGAGCTGTAATCCACAACATCTTTTCAAAATAATTTCTCCTTTAATTTTGAATATACTGTTGTTTTCAATCTTTCTTTGTTGAACAACTAACTAAACAGCATGGAAGTTCTACAACCGGGTAAGTGTTTATACGCTTTCATTTACCGCTTTCATATACATATAACTGTATTGTGGGGATGTTTCACTGTAAGTCTTATTTCATAAACTTATATCAACTGTGTAATACTAGTATAGATATTTAGAGTTTCCCCGGCAACTACGTCTAGCACTAAGCCCTGTTGGTCACTCTTAAATAGACAAAACTAGATCCCCCATAGGATTACCAGACACAGTCTTCCCTCCTCTTGGGGTTAAACAATATGGAGACGTGAAAGGCAGCATTCTCGGTGAACCCTTTCACAGACTGTCACCCTTAGACATTGTCAAAGAAACTCTACTCCCCAGAGATGATCTTTTCTCCGTGAATGGCATCTCTTGAGTTTCTTCCAAATTCTCAGACTTTCCTGGCTTAATCTATTCTCTGTGAATAGCCTGTCTTGAACTTCTCGGGGTTTAGGGACCCACAGGCTTCCTAAAAGCATCCCCGCCTCCTCTTGGGCGTTGTACAAGGACCTGTCAGCTTCTTAGAAGTATTCAAAGCCTCCTCTTAGGCTTTGTATAAGGATTCTTCCTCCGGGAAGAGAGCCTCCTCTTGGGCTTCGTACAAATTGTCCCTCGGCTTCTTAAAAGTTTCCAGCCTCCTCTTGGGCTTCGTACAAATTGTCCCGACGACCTCCTAGAGGTATAGGAACAGAAATTAGTCATCTTAATATAACAGTCTTTCAAAGAGTCTAGATCATACTACTACTATTTCTCTAAAGCATAGTACAAAAGACAAAACTCTAGGCTTGGACAGTCTAACTTCCTTGAGTCTCGAAGGCATTCTCAAGCCCCTTTCAAAAATAGGGAAAACACCCGCAGACTTGGACAGTCTCCAATACCCTATGGATTCCCCATTTCTTTAAAGAACAAGAAATAACCCTGATCCTTTGATCAATCCTAAAGCATAGCCTTGCCTTTAATCAGTCTCTTTATAAGAACTGATTTTCTCTTTTAACCCACATACTGGACCTGTCGCTCAACTGAAACAGCCAACCTTTAGCCTCTATCTCGGGCTTCGTACGAGATACAAAAAGACTCTCTTGTTGAGTCAATCTCTCTTTTAGCCTCCATCTCGGGCTTCGTACGAGATACAAATCACTCTCTTGTTGAGTATAAGGCACTCTCTTGTTGAGTCAACCTTTAGCCTCTATCTCGGGCTTCGTACGAGATACAAAAAGACTCTCTTGTTGAGTCAATCTCTCTTTTAGCCTCCATCTCGAGCTTTGTACGAGATACAAAACCACTCTTTTGTTAAGTATAGAGCACTCTCTTGTTGAGTCAAACCCTTTTAGCCTCTCTCTCGGGCTTCGTACGAGACACAAAAAAACACCCTCTTGTTGGACCAATAGCCTCCTCTTAGGCTTTGTATAAGAAAACCCCGGTTGAGTCAATCAACCTTTTAGCATCAAATATGTGCCTCGTTCACAGTATACAAACATTAACAACTCCTTTTCCCCCATCTAATTGCTGTAAGCGGCAAGCCTCTGGATTATTTACATCCACGCCACTGTCCCTCTTTTAGCATGAGAAATTCCTAAGGAAAGATGGCATTGCTCTACACTGAGTTAAAGTCTTCTCCTTCAGGTTAAAAATCCCCTATAAAGGAAATTATGGCATTGTTGGATTCACATATCTCAGTTAAAGTAATTTTCCTTTATAACCAGTCACCTAACAGTTGTGGCAAACAGATACCCCTCTTTAGAGATGACAAATTCTCTCTAAAGACAACACCTTTTTAGCTTCACGTCTTGGGCTTCGAACAAGATACAAATAGACATTTTTAGCTTCACGTCTTGGGCTTTGAACAAGATACAAACCACCTTTAGCTTCACGTCATGGGCTTTGAACAAGACACCAAAACACCATTTCCTCCCATAGAATAGGAGGAACTACGATCGCTCTGATTTCCCAGTTTTGGTAAATGGGAATACGTAGGCATAAGATTCAAGAAAAATATTAGCGAGCACACTAATAAAAAAACCCAAATCCCCTACCTTCATATATCAAACGAAAAGCATCAGTCTTAAACTCCCACCAATCGCCCAGGCACTATTTTAACAAAATAACTTAAGAGAGACCCACAATCTCAATAGCATCTGTAAACCAACAGTCATCTGTTTAAACTCGGTATGCAAGTAGGGTTAATTGGAGACATCTATTTCCCTTCCTTCATCAGCTTCAATTGGATAAAAAATGAATCGAACTGTAATACCCCAAAAGCGATAAGTGCTTCGCAACCACGTCCAAAAATTCGCGCTACAGAAAAAATGGCGACTTCACTGGTGAAGAGATCATGTTCTCTTCCCATCTCTTAAGAATAAACCTTAAAAAGTACCACGGAAAAGTGGCGCCCACCGTGGGGCTCTTTTCTTTTCTTTCTTTCTTCGGGGATTTCACTGGGATAGGACCTTTTTGACTTCACTAGGATCTTAGGTCAAAACATTTAAAGTTGGGAAAGTACCACAGAATGGCGACTCCGTTGGGGATCCATTTTTGTCAGGAACATAGGATTCATAGCTCTTTAAAGTCTAGGACTTTAGGACAAATATATATACTGCTTTTCCTAATTGATATCTGTGTTTATTTTTCTGCTAATGGGAATACGTGTGATGCCGCATGTGGAAAGATTGAGTATACACCTAGGAAAAACCTCTTTTAGTGGTGCAGAAACTATTGGAAATGGTTGTCACGCGATACCACCCTCTTCTGATGGTTCTTCAAAAAACATCACCTAGCACGGTTCCCGGCCCGCTGGTGTTCTTTCGACAAGAACTGATGATTTTGAGAGACAGGTACAAAAATCACTAGTATAAACCTTTGGGGGGGGGGGGGGTAGAGCCTTGACTTCATGACACCGACCCTTTGACCCCATGTTTTTTCTATGTTTTTGTGTGCTGCATTCATGCATTCATCTAAAAAACATTACATCAAAAAAATTTTCTCTTCTAGTCTCTCTTTTTCAAATTAAACTAAGACAATGATTGCAAATGTCAGAGAAAAAGATTGCGCTCATGGAGTTCGATAGAAGGAGAACTCATAAGTATACCTTCAGGGTTCCAAAACTAGAAGATTTGAGAGGATTAGCGAGGATGATCACTAACCCTGAAGCTTTCAGAGCCAAGTATGGAGGTCTGCTACCTCTGTTAAGAGTCCATGTGATTGAAGGAATCATGGAGGCACTCATTCAGTTTTACGATCCAGTCTATCACTGTTTCACATTCCCGGATTACCAGCTCGCACCAACGCTGGAGGAGTATTCTCACCTAACCGATCTACACATTACTGATCGAGCTCCATTTTCTGGACTGGAAGAAATTCCAAAGGATCAGACCATTGAAAGAGCAATTTATTTGGATGAGTCAGAAATTAAGACTCACATGACCACCAAGGGAGGGCTCCCGGGTTTACCCGCCCAGTTCCTGACAAAGAAGGCTCTGTACTTTTCTAGCATAGGGAATATGACTGCTTTTGAAAGAATCTTTGTCTTACTCACCTACGGGTTATTTCTGTTTTCCAACATTAATAGCTTCGTCGATATCAATGCCATTAAGGTTTTTCTCATTGGAAACCCTGTGCCAACTTTTCTCGCGGATGCGTATCATTCTGTACACTTAGGAAATTTGTACAGCGGAGGAGTTATCACATGCTGTGTACCCCTGCTATACAAATGGTTTATCTCCCATTTTCCCAAGTCTGCTGCTTTTTGGGATCATATGAGTGCCTTACGTTGGTCGCAGAAAATCATGTCCCTCACCAACTCTGACATAGATTGGTGCAGTAGGATTTATGACGGGATCAGGATCATTGACCGTTGTGGAAACTTCCCCAACGTACCCCTCATAGGAACTAAGGGAGGAATCAACTACCATCCAGTATTAGTTCGTTGTCAATTTGGATACCCGATGAGGCATATCCCGCGTGATGCTCACCTGGAAGGTCTTTTCTTCAAGGAAGGAGAAAATGACATGACACTAAAGATGGAAATAGTGCACGCTTGGAAACATGTTCATAAGAAAGGACGAGAGTCTCTAGGAAAACCGGACTGTGTCTCGGTGGAGTCTTATCTCCACTGGGTACAAACTAGGGCTCTCAAACTAAAGATGCCTTATCCTCATCACGGAGTTCTTCCGCCGAAGGAATCTGTCATGTACTTCATGACTGAAACGGAAAAACTTCAGGTTACTCTCAACAAAGTTTAACAGGAGAGGAGGTCTTGGAAGAACAAGTACCGCATTCTCAATGTAGAGTGTACCAAAATACAACGACTGCTGAAAGATAAGGATGCTCTGATCGAGATTTTAGAGCAACATGTTGTGGATAATCAGGATGACCAAAGGAATTTGCCCGTTCCTTTCACTTGGCAAATGAATGACAACCCGACAACGGCCCAAGAGCCCCGGTCCAAGAAAAGGAAAGTACCAGAATCAGCACCCGGTTTCTCCCCAGAGGGGACTCGGGACCCCTTAGCTTAGGTTTCTGTTTCCGCACCTTGTAATCTACTGTATTTCTATTTTCGCAATCCTTTGAATTCAATAAAATGGGGTTTCCCCACTGTTTGATATTTGCAATCTAATTGTCAAAGTTTATTTTGATTAAACAAAACAAAACAATTAATATAATCATTGCATTCATCATTCTCACGTCACGTATTCTTCTTACCTGCGACTCTCAGTTTGTGTCTCGGTTCTGGAGTCAAACTATCTCATTCGTACAATACTCGGGCCAATCATCAGAAAAAAATGGATGATCTCGAGGAAGAGAACAGAGATTTGAGAAAAGAGATCGACGCTCTGAGAGAGGATATGAGAAAGCTTTGTAACGACATGCAAGCCATGGTAGAAGCTCAGCTACAAAAGACTGTGATCTCAGAGATCACCTCAACGCCCATAATGGAAAAGTCCGATCCTAGGTACAAAATGCAGAAAGATTGTCCCTGGGGGCATGCCACTTAACTATATCCCGGAAGGATATATCCCGTTGATCAATGAGGATCAGGGGACTGCAGCAGGAACCGTTGGGCCTGAAGGTTACAAACTTCGGGAAAGCGAAGATGCCAGGGGCATGACAGCAACTCCTGAAGGTTACAAACTTCGGGAGACACCAAGAGTCTCAGCCATAATGATTATACCACCGCCTATGGTACACACTGTCCCGGAAGGACAGTTTCCACAGATACCTTATGGTGGAAACGACAACATGTTCGAAAGAATGAATGAGTTCCAGGAACAGTTCCTGGGAATGCAGAAAGAACCACAGGGCCTTCGCGGTCAGGATTTATTTGGAAAGGACGCCGTGGACCTCTGTTTGGTCCCCAATGTGAAAGTCCCGTACAAATTCCAGGTGCCTAACTTTGAAAAGTACAAGGGTAACTCTTGCCCTCAGAGTCACTTGGTGATGTACGCTCGGCGAATGTCAGCTCAGACAGAGAGCCAGGATTTACTAATTCACTACTTTCAGGATAGTTTAACCGGTGCTGCACTAAAATGGTACATGGGTTTAAACCGTGCTACGATTAGCACTTTCAGAGATCTTGGCACTGCCTTCGTCCAACAATATAAATACAATCTGGACATGGCACCCGACAGAGATCAACTCAGATCAATGTCAGAAAAGGATAAGGAAACCTTTAACGAGTACGCCCAGAGATGGCGTGAAATTGCCGTTCAAATCTGTCCACCTCTTAAGGAAAAAGAGATGACAAATATCTTCTTAAAGACCTTAAGCTCATTTTATTACGACATAATGGTTTCCAGTGCGCTCAGTGACTTCACCGAGATGGTCGGTATGGGAGTTCGTCTTGAGGAAGCCGTCCGAGAAGGGCGTCTAGTCAAAGACACTGGATCATCAAGTAGTACAAAGCGATACGGTAGTGCTCTCCCTAAGAAAAAATAGAAAGATATTGGGAATATCTCTCTCGGAAAGCAAAGGCGGCGTTATCAGCCAGTAGCGGCTGTGACTCATGCTATCAATCCTGCGCCTGTTTCTACATATCAACCTCAGGTTGCACAGAACCAACCTAATCAGGAAAGGACTCAACAACCTCTTCACCAGGCTCGTCCTCCATACAATAACAACCGTACAACGTGACCACCACTATTAAATGTTTACGTTTGCGTTGTTGATTAATTGATGCTATGAACACCATACACACACTTCTTTGAGCATGTTGACTGTGATTAAATGCTTATGTTGCCGGAAGTGTGTTATGCATGCCTAATTATTTATATTCCTTGAGGTGCATGTTTGTTCCGATTTGTGCACATGCTTAATGTTGTGCATCCGTTCATGATGTGGTGCATTCTTTCATGTTATCTCCAAGTGTTGTTTACCATGGTATATGATGTGTTTGCAATCATAATGCATGTTGTTTGATGCGTATTTGCTTTGCCATGCTTGATTCGTATTCGAGTGTATTGCATGTCGCCTTGTTCCTACAGCTGCCTAAGTGTGAGTGTACTGTTGTATGTACGGCTGTTTGGCTTTTCACACCCCTTATTGTGCTGAATTGTATGTTGTTATAAGCTGTGCTGCTTGTGAGTTGCTTTTTACCACCGTTTTGGTGCATTAACGTTGTGGTAGCTGTTGTTTTTATGTTTTCGCTTCCTTTCCTCTTTCGTCTCCTTCACTCTTTTCTTCCCTTGGATCCCAAGACTTGTTTAAGCCTTGGATTCTTTTCCCCTTAGAGCTACCTAGTCAAACTTAATTTTTGATTAAGCTTGGAGTAGGATTAGCATTAGGTCTTAGGTAGTTGTCTCTCGCCTAAACTTCACTAACCATAGGACCACCCTTTTGCATGACAATACTAGGATAGTGATTCCCTTAGAGTCACCCTTCTTCCGTGTGTCTTCTCTTCTCATCTCATAACATTTCTAAAACACTTAATAAATATAACGAATATTACGCTCGAGCCTTAAGTGTAGGAAGTGAAGAACGAGGTGTCTCCCCTCCTCTTCTAGAATGTTTAGCATACGTCCCATTTGGGGGCGACCATGCGATTCACTCGTTCCCGCATGGTAGACTTTGGTCCCATGTGAGTTATGAACTAACTTCAATCCACTTCTGTCTAAAAAAATACAAAAACAAACCCAAATCTTTTTATCTTTCGGGATCGTTAATCTCAAATCTTTTTTTCAGAAAAGGGCACGTTACTTCCGTCTCGTCGCAAACAGGCATCGACCCTAACTGCCAGACGCGAATCTAACGTCGCTCATAAAAAACACTAATTGACCTCGTTAGGTCGAACTACGACTGCTCTGATTTCCTCTTTCTCGTCCGATTGAGGATACGTAGGCACAAGACGACGATGTCTTGGCGAGCAACCTCCCCCCTTAGTTCGTGTCTGAACTACGTTGACTCTGACTTTCCTATTGCACGAGGGAGTACGTAGGCATAGGAAGAACGATGTCCTATCGAGTCACTTCTTTTTCTTTTCTTCTTTGTTCCTTTGTTCCTTTCCGTTCCCGTTTCTTCTCCTTTCCAGTAGCAGTGGAGCTCCAGGCGACGACAGCCTTTGATCGAGACAGCAAGCGTGGATCCCATCGAGTATGATGGACGTGTTGGGTGCTAACATCTTCCCTTCGCGTAATCGTCTCCCTTACCCATTTCTCTTGGTCGCGAGACCATGCTCTTTCCCTCTTCCCTCAGGTTTATGCAGTGTTTCCTTTCCCTCTCTTGGGATAAATACACATTGCTGGCGACTCTGTTTTTTCGCGCCACTTTCGCGTTTATACCATGGATGCAAATCCTCGGGAGCGACAGCTGGCGACTCTGCTGGGGATTAGATAGACCTCTGGCTGGTCCATCCCCTTTTGTGAGTCAATCCTAGTGCTTGTTTGTTTGTTTTCATTGGGTGTTTATTTGTGGTGCTTTATTTTGTTGTATATTATTGTATATTACTATTTTACTATATTTACCGCATTTATTGCATTGTATTTCATTATTATGCTGTACTGTTCTGCTGCTGGATTTTCTGTTTGTAGGGTGGGGTGGATTCTTGAGAGAAAAGCCCAATACCCAGGCTTGAGCATACACCTATGATTAGCGTGGAAAGTAGTGTGGTTTGTTTGGCATTTGGCCAGACTTAGTATACATGAAAACTCCACATCCAGACGAGGTTTTCTCGGTAATATTCTATCTTGCGCATTTGGGGCAGACGATGGAATATAACCTGGAAAACTGTCGACTCTGGCGACCGTCTCCCGAGGACTCAGTAACGCCTCTCCTCCCGGCATGTGATAATGGCAATCCAGAAATGGCAAACCCATTACACTTGTCGATCCGAGGACCCAATGCTGGGAACTTACCATAGGATGACCCTTGTTTTTGGGAGAATCAGTGGACGACCTCTTTGTTTGGCAATAGTATTGTACCCTGAGGGATGAATTTACTATTGCTTCTCAAATCGAGAATCCGAGACTGAGGATCCCGTTTTCTAGAACCCACATGTGAGAGGGGATGGGTGTTTGCAGGTCTGCAGGTAACCGAAACCTTCAACCTACTCGGTTTTCTGGATTTTTTCATCGGTGTACTGTTATTATCCTGATTTTCTAGCAGTTTGAATGGCCCGTTATTCGGGAATTCTGGGTTTCTGATATCTGGAGTTTTATTCAGTTAGCAGAACAACAACAATTTTGAGCATCATAGATACCTTGATCCCATGTTTGTATTTGCATCATCATTTTGCATTATAACATGTTTGTTTATTTATAGGGTTGCATCCTAACTTTGATTCCGGTTGTCCGAAGACCGTTCATGATGAATACTAGCACTGAAGAAAGAAAGAATATCATCCCGTACAAGTTCCTAGAGCTTCATTTAGATGTTGTGCACAAGATCTCGGCTATGGCAAAACCCGGGGTATTGGCAGACTTTAGAGGAGAATATGGGAGGATTCTGAGTTTCGCCCGAGAAGTTACCAACCATGAGTTCAGGGCTCTACACACTCTGGAACAGTTCTATGACCCTCACCTGCGGTGTTTTCTGTTTGCGGATTATCTTTTAGCTCCGACATTGGAAGAGTATGCTCTTATTTTGGATGTTTCGGTCAAAGAAGAAGTTCCCTTATATCCTTCTAAGGAGTTTCCCGATCTGGAAAAGGTTGCTGCTGCGTTATGCTTGGATCAGTCTTTGCTGAAGAAGAATGTTGCGAGTAAAGGAGGTTATAAAGGCTTTCACACGAAGTTTTTGATCGAGCAGGCTGCTATTTGTGCTAAGGCTAAGTGTTGGTCGCTGTTCAATGCAATTCTGGCTATGTGTGTTTATGGAACGTCATTGTTCCCTAATGTGAAGGATTTTGTAGACGCGCACGCCGTCCGGATATTCACCACCAAGAATCTGATACCTACCTTGCTTGGGGATCTATACTATTCGATGCACTATAAGAATGAGAAGAGGAGAGGAGGACCTCTTTACTTTTGTGCTCCAGTACTCTACAAGTGGTTTGCCGATCACCTTCCCAAATCTGGGGCATTCGAAGACACCAAGGAAATGTTGGACTGGTCAAGGAGATTGATGGGATTAAGGGCTGACAACTTGATTTGGATCAATCGTGATTTGCTAGGCCAAGAGATCTTGATTAGTTGTGGAGGTTATCCAAACGTACCTTTAATAGGAAGAAAAGGGGGAATTAATTATAATCTTATTCTTGCTATTAGGCAATTTGGGTATGCTTTGAAGGAGCCGCCAAAGGACCAAGATGTTCAAGAGTCTCTATATGTGAGTGGAGAAGCCAATCTGGAAGTGTTAAAGGAAGCTGCAGATACTTGGAGAGATCGCCACAAGAAAGGGAATATTTCTTTTGGAAAGTGTAACAACAAAGCCTTCCCTGCATACGAGGACTAGATTCAGAGGAGAGTAGAGAGTGTACTTCTACCATTCTACAGAGAACCTCCATCTTACCCCCTGCTGATTGAATCTCCGACCACAATTGAGATAGAGAAGTATAACAAACTGTGGGCTGAAAAGGAGAAGCTTCGAGAGGAGAACGGTGAGCTGCAAAGAGAAATCTACCAGTTGAAACACGAGCGAGGTGAAGCTGTTCATGTCGCCAAGTTGAAAACAGAATTGCTCGCTAAGAAAGAAAAAGAGCTAGCTGAAGAGGTCATAGCCAAACAAAAGGTAGGGCAAGCTCTAAAAAATGTTAGCAGGATTCTCAAATCCAAGAAGGAAGATCTAGCCAAAGCTTGGTCGAAGATTCACAAGTTCAACGCTTATCGAGATACTGTAATAACGGCCAACAAACAGAAAGAAGATAAGCTTCTGGATCAAATCGAGAGTCTGAAGGCGAAGCTCAAGAAGAAAGACGAGGATATCTTATCAGGGACATTCCAGAGGCACGCAGTTGAGGAGCGACTAAATGAGGCCATAGCAACCATAGCACATCTGAAGATACGAGCTGAGGTGAAGAGGCCTAGGGGTGAAGGTTCTAGCTCAGGCAGTTGATGATACTCTGTAGTTTGTTTTTCTTTGTATCTTGGGTCACCACCAGAATTGTTAGTTGGGATCCTTGCTTCTCTTGTTTCAGACTTATTGTTATTTTGGGTTGTAATCTCTGACAGTGATTTTCTCTGATTTATATGAGCAACGGTTTCATCTTATCTCGTCTTTAAACTGGAATCAAGGGGTGGATCGCCCTGCAAATATTCAAGCATGTTCATTTGCATTTGCATAATCATAATCATTTTTGCATCGCAGGTGCTCGTTCTGGTTTGTTCTAACCTTTATTTGGTTGCAGGCAGGATTGATAACCAGTTGTTTCACTGGTATTCTACTAGATCAAATCAGAGGAGAATTATGGAGAAGATGCAAGCTGATATGGCTGCCATGCAGGCCCGTATAGACCAATTCATGGAGCTGATGCAAGGTGTTGCCCAAGGGCAAGAGCAGTTGAGGACTTTGGTCAACCCTTAGTGGCAAGGGTGGATGAAGACAGAGTTCTTCATGGTGGAGTCCATAATGGCGTTGGTAACGGTGCTCAGGGAGGTCCTATTGGTGTAGAGATCCCCATTCCTGGTGTTGTGATCCCTCCGGGCGGAGGAGAGCAGCTTGTGATTCCTTCTGTTGTGGGAGGAGGAAGTGTTTTTGCTGTTCATGGTCGTCGTTTTGAAGACCAACAAGATGACGTTTTCTCTCTGCCAGGAGGGGATGCTGGTCCTCAGGCCGACAATGACCAAAGGTTCAGACTCATTGAAGAATAACTAAGGGGAGTGGTGAACCAGAATTCTGTAGGAATGAATCTGGAGGATTTAGGGCTGGTTCCCGGAGTTGTAATTCCACACAAATTTTAGGTGCCCACTTTTGCGAAGTACAATGGTACCACCTGTCCTAAGACGCATGTCAGGGCATACGCGATGAAGATGGCCGCGTATTCTAAAGATGAAAAATTGCTGATGCATTTTTTTCAGGACAGCCTGTCTGGGGCATCCTTGGAATGGTATATGCAATTAGAGAGATGCCATGTCCGTAATTGGAGAGAGTTGGTCGAGGCCTTCATCAAGCATTACCAATATAACACTGATATGGCTCCCAACAGGACCCAATTACAGAATATGTCCCAGAAGAATAACGAAAGCTTCAAGGAATATGCGCAGAGATGGCGTGAACTGGCGGCAAGGGTGCAGCCGCCCATGTTGGAAAAGGAAATGTTGAATTTGTTTATGGATACTTTGTCGGGACGTTATTATGATAAACTGTTACCTTACGCGTCAGGCAAGTTTGCTGATTTGATCATGGTCGGGGAAATGCTAGAGAGTGGAATCAAAGCGGGGAAGGTAACAGGTAGTGATGGTCCGTCTTCTCGTCAAGGGAAGAAACCCTATGCTAATTATAAGAAGAAGGAAGAAGCAAATTCTGTGTCGTCTCACTGAGGTAAAGGAAGGCAGCATCAGAGTTATAACCAACAGGTAGCTTCAGTGACAATTCCTGCAGCACCTCCACAGCAGCAACAGAATCGTGCTCCACGCCAGCAGCATTTTACTCCTAAACAGAACCGACATTTTGATACTCCACCTCTACCATATTCACAGTTGTTTCAGCACTTGCTAGAGTTGCAGTTAATCCAGAAAAGGACTCTAGCTCCTCCCACCGGTAATCCACCTCCGGGTTATAATCCTAACGCCCACTATGACTTTCATTCTGGGGCACCCGGACACTATATTGAAGACTGCAAAGCTTTTAAGCACGCCGTCCAAGACTTGGTGGATTCGAAGGCCATTAACTTTTCAAATGATGGGCCGAATGTCATCCAGAATCCAATACCGAACCATGGTGGACCAAGGGTCAACGCTGTGTTAGAGGAGTATGAATCTTTAAATTTGATTACGGATGTTAATGAATTAAGGACTCCTTTGATGGTGGTAAAGGAGAGGTTATTGAGGGGTGGGGTGTCCCCCGGATGTGATGAGAATTGTTCAGACTGTATGTCGCAAGTGAATGGGTGTGATTTGTTGAAGTCAGGAATTTAAAAGCTGATAGATGAAGGTCGATTGCAGTTTGACCGATGTGACCAACGGAAAGAGGTTGTTAGCAGGAAAAATGAGGTTGCTACCATTACTATCCCCTTCAAAACAATCACCATTTCAGGGCCAGCCAGACCAACAGCGGTGATTATTATAGCTCCCGGACCCGTACCATATGAAAGTACCAAGGCCATTCCTTGGAATTATGGAGCCGAAGTGTTTGTCAATGGACAGAAACAAGAACTGGTGGGAACTTCTGTATTGAACTCTTGTGTTGAAAGCAGTATTAAGGCAGGGGCTATCACAAGAAGTGGTAGGGTCTTTACCTCTTCTAATGATCAAGCTGGTAGTTCTGGACAAGACAAAGGGAAACAGGTTCTAGGTAGTTCTGTGCAAGCACCAGTAGTGAATGACTCCACGACAGGGCTGGTTAATAATTCTTTCTCCGAGAACGTAGAAGAATTTATGAGATTAATCAGGAAGAGCGACTACAAGATTGTTGATCAGTTGCATCAGACTCCGTCCAAGATCTCCATCTTGTCCCTGTTATTGTGTTCCGAGGCACACAGAAATGCGTTGCTGAAAGTACTGAATGCTGCTTACATACCTCAAGAGATCTCTGTTAATCAGTTGGAGGGGGTAATGGCCCATGTCAATGCAGGAAATGGTCTGGGTTTTACTGATGTTGACTTGAATCCAGCTGGGAGAAACCACAACAATGCCTTGCATATTTCTGTTGAATGCCGTGGTTCGTTGATGTCTCATGTGCTTGTGGATACTGGGTCCTCTTTGAATGTTCTGCCTAAGAAAGCCTTGATGAAGCTAGACACCCGAGGGTTGATATGCACACCTAGTGATTTGGTGGTGCGCGCTTTCGACGGCTCGAAGAGGTCTGTTTTTGGTGAGATTGTGCTACCAATTAAGGTTGGGCCAGAAGTTTTCGATGCTACCTTCTACATCATGGACATTCAGCCTGCCTACAGTTGTTTGCTGGGTCGTCCATGGATTCACAGTGTTGGGGCTGTGACGTCTACATTGCATCAGAAGTTAAAGTATATGGTAGACGGGCATGTGGTGACGGTTTATGGAGAAGAGGATATGATGATAAGCCAGCTATCTACTTTCAAGTATGTGGAGGTAGATGGTGAAATACACGAAACTCAATGTCAGGGTTTCGAAGCAGTGAAGATCACTAAGAAGCCTCTTAAGGAAGGTAGCCAATCTGAAGTGTTTCAGCCTACAGTGGTACATCAGCCGGAGATTTCAATGTCTTCTTTCAAAGATGCTCGGGTCGTGGTTGAAGCCGGTGGTTCACAAAGGTGGGATCAGATTATTGATGTCCAGGAAAAGCGGGATACTCATGGACTGGGTTATAAGCCACCCGGGCGCCCTGAAGAGCCTCCTAAGTTCTATGGCCCAGTCCATTTCACCAGTGCCGGTGTTTTCTTCGACAGAGTCAATGCGATTGCGGAGGATGGAGATAGTGATTGTGATATGGATAGTTGGATCCGCCCATGTGTCCAAGGTCAAAGCCTTCGCAACTGGTCGTGGGAAAGAGCCATTCAAGTGACCAGACCAGAGTAATTGCTCCTGTTTGTCATCTATATTAATCCTACGTTCTGCCCAAGACGTAGTGATTCTTGTTTGCAGGGCTTGAATGTTTTTGTATCCTTTTCTTTATCATTAATAAAGGATGTTTTCACATTCAAATGTTTAGATCCCTGTTTTTCTGTTTTTGTTTTTGCATTAAAATCACATCAAAATGGCAACGTGTTTTTGTTTGATGCATCCATAATAAACATATATCATCAATCATGCAGGTTTTCTTGTTCAGATTCCACCCATCATAATTCAGCTATGGCCCGAACGACTTCGATAATCCCATATATCAGGCTGAAGAGGGGACTGATGAAGACTGTGCCTTACCATAGGAATTAGCCAGGCTGTTAAAACAAGAGGAAAAGGTCATTCTGTCTCATCAGGAGGAAATCGAGGTTGTTAACTTGGGAGCCGAGGATGCAAGGAAAGAGGTACGGATTGGGGCTGCTTTGGAAGACACTGTCAAGGGAAGATTGATTGGAATGCTCCGAGAATATGTGGATATCTTTGCCTGGTCTTACCAAGAGATGCCTGGGCTCGACACTGACATCGTGGTACACCGGCTGCCGCTCAAAGAAGGATGTGCTCCGGTTAAGCAGAAGCCGAGAAGGACGAAACCGGAAATGGCTGTCAAGATTAAAGAAGAGGTTCAGAAGCAGTTAGATGCTAGTTTTCTTGCTGTAACAAATTATCCTCCGTGGGTTTCTAATAGTGTGCCTGTACCTAAGAAGGACGGAAAGGTCAGGATGTGCGTTGATTACAGAGATCTGAATAGAGCAAGCCCAAAAGATGACTTCCCGCTTCCTCACATAGATGTGTTAGTGGACAACACCGCTCAGTATTCTGTGTTTTCCTTCATGGATGGCTTCTCTGGGTATAACCAAATCAAGATGGCCCCAGAGGACATGGAGAAAACAACGTTCATAACACCGTGGGGATCATTCTGTTACAAAGTGATTCCCTTTGGATTGAAAAATGCTGGGGTAACATATCAGCGGGCGATGGTGACTCTCTTTCATGATATGATTCACAAAGAGATCAAGGTCTATGTTGATGACATGATTGCAAAGTCACAGACGGAGGAAGAGCATCTAATGAATCTTCAGAAACTGTTTGAGAGGTTGAGAAAGTTCAGACTGAGGTTGAATCCAAACAAGTGCACCTTCGGGGTGAGATCTGGAAAGTTATTGGGTTTTATTGTCAGCGAAAGAGGTATCGAGGTGGACCCTGCTAAAGTAAAAGCCATTCAAGAAATGCCTGAACCAAGAACAGAAAAGGAGGTTCATGGTTTCTAGGGAGGTTGAACTACATTGCTAGATTCATCTCTCATCTTACAGTCACGTGTGAACCGATATTCAAATTACTACGAAAAGATCAAGAGGTCAGGTGGAACGAGAATTGTCAAAAGGCGTTCGAAAAAATAAAAGAATATTTGTAGGAACCTCCGGTCCTTATGCCACCAGTGCCAGGAAGGCCATTGATTATGTATCTTACGGTTCTTGAGAACTCAATGGGGTGTGTGCTCGGTCAACACGACAAGTCAGGTAGAAAAGCGCATGCCATCTACTACCTGAGTAAGAAGTTTACTGATTGTGAGTCGAGGTACTTGATGCTGGAGAAAACATGTTGTGCTCTCACTTGGCCAGCTAAGCGTTTGAGGCAGTATATGTTAAACCACATAACCCTTTTGATTTCGAAGATGGATCCGATCAAATATGTGTTTGAAAAGTAGGCGCTTTCTGGAAGAATAGCCCGTTGGCAGATGGTTCGGACAGAATACGATATTCAATATGTTTCCCAAAAGGCCATTAAGGGAAGTGTTTTGTCAAAATATCTCGCTGAACAACCAATTGAGGATTATCAACCGATGAAGTTCGAATTTCCCGATGAGCACATTATGTATCTGAAGATGAAAGACTGTGAAGAGCCTTTACCTGATGAAGGACCTGAAATTGGATTCCAATGGAAGCTGGTATTTGATGGGGCTGTTAATTCATACGGTAATGGAATCGGGGCAGTCATTACAACTCCAAAAGGTTCTCATATACCTTTCACTGCCTGATTAGCGTTCATATGTAACAATAATGAGGCGGAGTATGAAGCATGCATCATGTGGTTAGAAGAAGCAATTGATTTGAGAATCAAGAACCTCAATGTCTATGGTGATTCCGCATTGGTGGTTAATCAGATCACAGGTGAATGGGAAACTCGTCAAGCGAATTTGGTGCCTTATAACAACTATGCCAGGAGGTTATTACCTTTCTTTGACAGAATGGATTTCCATCATATACCCCGGTTAGAGAATCAGATGGCCGATGCGTTGGCAACGTTGTCCTCAATGTATCAGGTGAATCGTTGGAATGAGACTCCTTCGATCAGAATCATCCATCTGGACAGACCAGCATTTGTGTTTGCGATTGAAGGCGTATCAGATGGCAAACCCTGGTATCATGATATTAAGGTTTTTCTGAAGAATCAAGAGTATCCAGAAGATGCATCCACCAAAGACAAGAAAACTCTGAGGAGGCTGGCAAGAAATTTCTTTCTGAATAAGGATGACGTGTTATACAAGAGAAACTTTGACATGGTCTTGCTCCGTTGTGTTGATGAACACTAGGAAAACCTGTTGATGGAGGAAGTTCATGAAGGATCTTTCGGTACCCATGCCAATGGGCATGCTATGGCCAGAAAACTGTTGAGAGCGGGGTATTATTGGATGACTATGGAATCTGATTATTTCAAATACGCCCAAAAATGTCATAAATTCCAGATTTATGCTGATAAGGTGCATGTGCCTCCTACTCCTCTGAATATGTTGTCATCACCTTGGCCCTTCGCCATGTGGGGCATTGATATGATCGGAAAGATTGAGCCGACTGCTTCCAATGGGCATCGTTTCATTTTAGTTGCCATCGATTATTTCACGAAGTGGGTGGAAGCAACCTCGTTCGTTAACGTCACCAGACAAGTGGTAGCCAGATTTATTAAGAAGGACATCATCTGCCGGTATGGAGTCCCAGAGAGAATCATTACTGATAATGGTTCAAATTTGAATAACAAGATGATGAAGGAGCTATGTCAGAGCTTTAAGATTGAACATCACAACTCCTCTCCCTATCGTCCAAAGATGAATGAGGCTGTTGAAGCAGCGAATAAGAATATCAAGAAGATTGTGCAGAAGATGGTAGTGACCTACAAAGACTGGCATGAGATGTTGCCTTATGCTTTACATGGTTATCGTACTTCGGTACGCACATCAACTGAGGCAAATCCTTTCTCACTGGTATATGGTATGGAAGCAGTTCTACCATTAGAGGTTGAGATTCCTTCTTTAAGAATCCTGGCAGACGTGAAGCTTGATGAAGCTGAATGGGTACGTTCTAGACTGGATCAGCTGAACCTTATTGAAGAAAAGAGACTGGCACCCATTGCACATGGTTGGTTGTATCAGAGCAGGATGAAGAAAGCCTTTGATCAGAAAGTGCGTCCTCGATGTTTTCAGGCTGGTGAATTGGTTTTGAAAAGGATCCTCCCTCCTTAAACAGATCACAGGGGCAAGTGGACTCCAAACTACGAAGGGCCATATGTAGTAAGACAGGTTTTCTCTGGTGGAGCCTTATTACTCTCAACTATGGATGGCGAAGATTTTACGTCCCCTGTGAAAGAAGACGTAGTCAAAAAATACTTTGCATAAAAGAGACCCGCTGGACACAAAAAGAAAGTCCAGGCAAAAAAGGGGTATCCCGGCGAACCATAAAAAGAAAAGGTTCGGGCAAAAATTAGGGATAAAAAGGAAAAATAATAAACCCTCAAAGTTGAAAACCTGAAAAAGGCAACTTTGGCAAAAAAGGGTATCCCGGTGGATTGAAAACCCGAAAAGGGCGATCCAGGCAAAAGTTAGGGATTTAAAAGCAAGAGGCTACGATCTGCGTTCGATCTGTGAACACCTTTGATACATGGAAGTTTCGAAGGAAAGGAATCAGTCCAGTAAGTCTGTTCGAAGGCCAGAGCATCTACGGATAAGCGAGGCATACTGGGTCATAGCTGAATTGAATCCTGGTGGATATCTGTTCCTCACATTGCCGACATGTGTATTTTCTTTTATTTCTTTTTTGCAATTACCTCTTTCCAGGAATTGCTTCCAAATGTAAATGCCTATTCTTAGGCCGATTTCATTCAATAAAATCTTCATTTCACTCAAAAGCTTTCCATTTGTGTTTTTACACTTTTGTTGTTTTGTTTGTGAAAACGTCCGATATTTTGATAAAACATTGCATGCGAAATGTTAAGCTTTGCGAAACATATCAGAAAACAGTGGAATTGCTTAGTCAACTGTCGTTGTAATGGTAATTGAGGTAGCTATTTTGCACATAGAACTTTCTGTGGATTTTGTGTGCAGGATAACAGGTTTGTTCTTCCCCAATAGAGCTACTCTCCTCGACATCGAAAAGTTCATCATCCTCAGCAGAACCCATTCCCCCCAGCAAGCAGTTTAAAGTGGATTGCTCTGAGGTGAGTGTGGTTGTATCTCCCGCAGGAGGTGTGTTGGATGTCTTTGAAAAGACTTTGTGTTCCCCACAGATCCTGGTAGTCACTTTCCTCAGGAGGTCAGGAAGTGTAGTTCCGTTAGCAACGACGTGCTCTAATCCCCAGCAGGGATGATTCTTTCCTCCAACAGCAGCAGGTTGTTATTTTTCCCAACCAGAGTGTCGAGAATTATCTTCCTCAGCAGAGTACAAAGGATTAATTCCCCAGCTAGGTAGTTGGGATTGATTTATCACTTTCTCAGCAAACAATCAGAAGTGGATGCTGTTACTCCCCAGCAGGAGACTTAAGGAATATCTTCATTCTTTGGACAAAGGTATTTTGTCCCCACAGAGTCTGAACACTCATTCTCCTTAGCTAGTCAAGAAATGTTTTCCTCACCGGCAACGGTATGAGTTAATCTCCTTAAATGAGTGAACTTGATGTTATCCTCTAGCAGGGTGGATGTTAGTATCTACCGTTCCTCAAGCAGGTTTGCTAGTCATGGTCGGTACTCCCCAGCAGGGTAAAAGTACTGATATTCCCTGGCAGGGTAAAATCAAGGGCATCTCCCAACAGCAGGTTGAGTTCGGTAATATCCCCAAACAGGTTTGGAATTATTGACTTGTCTCCCTAAGCAAAGTTTGATGGTGATCTTCTCAGTGGTTTGTTCAACAGCAGTTGAAATCCCCAGCAGGTCTTAAGTCCAATTGTTATTGGCATTCTTTCAGATCCAAGTAGAAGTCATTGGTAATCCTCAGCGGTGAGAATTTCTCTTTGGATTCCATCTTCATTATTCATTTTATCCGTCTCCAACAGAGTGGATTTTCTCTCCGAGTTTTTCATCTCCAGCAGAGTTTGTGATCAGGAAGTCGTTCAGTGAAGTCTTCCTCAGCGGGGTCTTTTATTTCAAAGGACAATTTAGTTTGTCGTCCCCAGTGGAGCTGCCTTGGTCTTCAGCATTTATTTTGCTGAGACGCCTCTTTTGCATTGCATAAGCATTTCGGCATGGCATCCTCCCAAACGCGTAGCATTTCCATCTTGTATCGAGCATTACGGCAAAATTCAAACATATGCATTCGAAGCATAAGCCAGGTTTGGTATCCTTTATCGGTTTCTTTCCCCAGCAGAAAGTAACAAAATTCAAAAGATGTTGTTTTACACTACACCGCAACCAGTGGATTCGTCCTTCTTGTTGGTCTTTCCTGTACTCCTCCGTAGAGTTGTCTGTTTAGATTTCTCTCTTCCCCAGTGGAGTCATCATTGTAGATATGTTGATTCTACTTTTCTTGGGTTGGAAAGTCTATCTTCAGCTGGGTCTTTCTTTTCGAGTTCGCTTTCGGTCGTCCTCGCACTCTTTGTTATTTCGTTATCCCCAGTAGAGTTATCCTATATGGTATAACCCTTGTTGGAAGTCCGCTTTCGGTCGGTCTTTCTTTTCGAGTCCGCTTTCGGTCGTACTCGTTTGTTGTTGGAAGTCCGCTTTCGATCCGTCTTTCTTTTCGAGTCCGCTTTCGGTCGTACTCGTTTGTTGTTGGAAGTCCGTTTTCGGTCGGTCTTTCTTTTCGAGTCCGCTTTCGGTCAGTCTTTCTTTTCGAGTCCGCTTTCGGTCGTACTCGTTTGTTGTTGGAAGTCCGCTTTCGGTCGGTCTTTCTTTTTGAGTCCGCTTTCGGTCGTACTCGTTTGTTGTTGGAAGTCCGCTTTCGGTCGGTCTTTCTTTTCGAGTCCACTTTCGGTCGTACTCGTTTGTTGTTGGAAGTCCGCTTTCGGTCGGTCTTTCTTTTCGAGTCCGCTTTCGGTCGTACTCGTTTGTTGTTGGAAGTCCGCTTTCGGTCGATCTTTCTTTTTGAGTCCGCTTTCGATCGTACTCGTTTGTTGTTGGAAGTCTGCTTTCGGTCGGTCTTTCTTTTTGAGTCCGCTTTCGGTCGTACTCATTTGTTGTTGGAAGTCCGCTTTCGGTCGGTCTTTCTTTTCGAGTCCGCTTTCAGTCGTACTCGTTTGTTGTTGGAAGTCCGCTTTCGGTCGGTCTTTCTTTTCGAGTCTGCTTTCGGTCGTACTCGTTTGTTGTTGGAGGTCCGCTTTCGGTCGGTCTTTCTTTTCGAGTCCGCTTTCGGTCGTACTCATTTTATTTTGCTTCTCCCCAACGTAGTCTGCCTTCGGTCGGTCAACCTTTTCGAGTTCGTCTGCGGCCGTCCTCGTAAACAACGCTATTTCATCCTCCCCGCAGGGTGCAAATTTTCAGGTTATTTTGGTATTCAAACCTCGCGTATCCCGATTGTATGAAAGCCGCTACTTCCATACCCTCGAATCCGAGAAGTTTGAATAGGGGCAGCTGTAACACGTCAAATTTGTCCTTTTGTTTCTAACCTAACTGGTTTATGCTTCCTTTCATTTGCATTATCATTCCTGCATTTTGCATTTTCCTTTTGAGCATGGGATCAAGGTATTCTTTCAGCAGCTCGCGGCATCATCAGATCCAGTATGATTTTTAACAGTGTTCAGAGCCAAGCAAATAGCTTTCCAAGTCTTTTTGAGCATTTATTTTGCTCACTAAGCGACTGGATGATCAGAAACTCCGGCAGTCAATTTTTGATCAGTTATTCAGCACCAGACAGTTGGTATCAGCAGTTTAATTCGAGTGTGAAAAACATTTCGTAGCATATTTCAAGTGTATTCCAGTGGTAATATCAGTCGGCAAGTTTCAGAGGTCTATCATTGTCCAGAACAGGCGGAACCGGGCGAATATCCAAGTTTCCCTCCTTTTGGCGCCAATTTTTGAATTTTTGAACTGAGTAATCAATTACTCAAAGTGAGTAACCGATTACTCTGGGCAAAATTGCAAAAAATGTGGCATTTTCAGCACTGCAGAATTTTGGAGTATTTTGTGGTCATGTGCTTGGCTTGTGCATGTGTGGGAAGGATCTAGAACTGATCTATTTTCATCATTTTTCACCCAAAATTCAAATTCTCTCCATCATTTTTCCACTCTAATTCCTCATTTTATTTCGTAATTCACATTTCACCCCAATTTCCACTCACTTAACCTCACTCCAAACCATATTTGGATTTCTAACCTAGCTTTTATTTAAACCAATTCATTCCAAACCTCAAAAACCTATATCATTTTCACTCTCATTTTTCAGAATTTTGCTCCCAATTCTCTCTCACTTTTTTCACTCTCAACCTCCATTTTCAACCACACTCAAAGCTCTCTTTCAAATATTAACAAGTTCTTCATTGGAACTTGTTAATTCTTGAGCTAAAGCCTCTCATCATCACTACATTTCAGCTTTTCAATTTGAATTTTCGTGTGGATCTGGTGCTGATTTTTTAGAAGTGATTTTGGAGTTTTATTGCTTATTTGCTTGGATCTTCAACTTTTGAGTGCAAGGAGCTTGTGGATCTTGTATTTCTCTACTTGAATTCATCCATTTCTGTTTACAACACTCACCAAAGCAAATCTCAGCTTTGTAGGTTGGTTAATCTTAGATCCATACTCATTTTAGCTTAATCTCAACTTATGCAATGTAGATCCTTGGTGTGTGATGTGATTTGATCCATTTACTTGATTTGATTTGTGATCTTGTTGTTTGATTGATGAAATTGGTGTTTGATTACTGATATTTGATGTGAATTTCGTGATTAATTGATTGCGTGATCATTTGGATGTTTGCATAAGTGATTGAATGCTGAAAAGTGCTTTTCAAAGTTGATTTTCTGCCTCTGTTTTAGTGGTAATCGATTACCCTAATAGAGTAACCGATTACTCTTCCCAATTTTCACATTTTTGGCCAAATTTCAACTGAGTAACCGATTACTCAAAGTGAGTAATCGATTACCACTGCTGCAGAGTGATATTTTCTTGCATTTTCTTGGTTGTTTGAGATCCGGTGCATGCCTAAACTTCATGGATTAATATGTCATTGATTTGTGGATTATTATTGAGCCGTTGCACCTCACACTAGGGCTTGGATATGATTTTGTCGACGCGCGATTCTTGGTTTTCACTATTAAATGTTTACGTTTGCGTTGTTGATTAATTGATGCTATGAACACCGTACACACACTTCTTTGAGCATGTTGATTGTGATTAAATGCTTATGTTGCCGGAAGTGTGTTATGCATGCCTAATTATTTCTATTCCTTGAGGTGCATGTTTGTTCCGATTTGTGCACATGCTTAATGTTGTGCATCCGTTCATGATGTGGTGCATTCTTTCATGTTATCTCCAAGTGTTGTTTACCATGGTATATGATGTGTTTACTATCATAATGCATGTTGTTTGATGCGTATTTGCTTTGCCATGCTTGATTTGTATTCGAGTGTATTGCATGTCGCCTTGTTTCTACAGCTGCCTAAGTGTGAGTGTGTTGTTGTATGTACGGCTGTTTGGCTTTTCACACCCTTTATTGTGCTGAATTGTATGCTGTTATAAGCTGTGCTGCTTGTGAGTTGCTTTTTACCGCTGTTTTGGTGCAGGAACGTTGTGGTAGCTGCTGTTTTTATGTTTTCGCTTCCTTTCCTCTTTCGTCTCCTTCACTCTTTTCTTCCCTTGGATCCCAAGACTGGTTTAAGTCTTGGATTCTTTTCCCCTTAGAGCTACCTAGTCCAACTTAATTTTCGATTAAGCTTGGAGTAGGATTAGCATTAGGTCTTAGGTAGTTGTCTCTCGCCTAAACTTCACTAACCATAGGACCACCCTTTTGCATGACAACACTAGGATAGTGATTCCCTTAGAGTCACCCTTCTTCCGTGTGTCTTCTCTTCTCATCTCATAACATTTCTAAAACACTTAACAAATATAACGAATATTGCGCTCGAGCCTTAAGTGTAGGAAGTGAAGAATGAGGGGTCTCCCCTCCACTTCTAGAGTATTTAGCATACGTCCCATTTGGGGGCGACCATGCGATTCACTCGTTCCCGCATGGTAGAGTTTGGTGCAATGTGAGTTACGAACTAACTTCAATCCACTTCTGTCTAAAAAAATACAAAAACAAACCCATATCTTTTTATCCTTCGGGATCGTTAATCTCAAATCTTTTTTTCAGAAAAGGGCACGTTACTTCCGTCTCGTCGCAAACAGGCATCGACCCTAACTGCCGGACGTGAATCTAACGTCGCTCATAAAAAACACTAACCGACGTCGTTAGGTCAAACTACGACTGCTCTAATTTCCTCTTTCTCGTTCGATTGAGGATACGTAGGCACAAGACGGCGATGTCTTGGCGAGCAACCTCCCCCCTTAGTTCGTGTCCGAACTACGTTGACTCTGACTTTCCCATTGCACGAGGGAGTACGTAGGCATAGGACGAGCGATATCCTATCGAGTCACTTCTTTTTCTTTTCTTCTTCGTTCCTTCGTTACTTTCCGTTCCCGTTTCTTCTCCTTTCCAGTAGCAGTGGAGTTCCAGACGACGACACTCTTTGATCGAGACAGCAAGCGTGGATCCCATCGAGTACGATGGACGTGTTGGGTGCTAACACCTTCCCTTTGCGCAACCGACTCCCTTACCCATTTCTCTTGGTCCCGAGACCATGCCCTTTCCCTCTTCCCTCAAGTTTACGCAGTGTTTCCTTTCCCTCTCTTGGGATAAATACACATTGTTGGCGACTCTGTTTTTTCGCGCCACTTTCGCGTTTGTACCATGGATGCAAATCCTCGGGAGTGACAATAGAATTTGGTGGCGGATCATTTGTTCCGCTTGATCAATGTGGAGGTAACCAAAACTGAAAAGGAAATCTAAAAGGAATTTCCCGATGAAAAATTGTTTCGAGTACAAGTTAGGCCTTGGTTTGTGGATATTGCTAACCACAAAGCAACCGGTTGGATACCCGAAGACCTAACTTGGAATCAAAAAAGGATGTTCTTATCGGATGCAAATTATTATGTGTGGGATGACCCTTACTTGTTCAAGTTAGGAGGTGACAACCTTTTGAGAAGGTGTGTCACTAGTGATCAAGCTCAGAGTATTCTTTGGCATTGTCACAATTCGCCTTATGGAGGCCATTTTAAAGGTTCGATAACGGCCACGAAAGTCTTGCAATTAGGCTTTTATTGGCCTACTCAATTTAAAGACGCAAATCTCCATGCGCAAAGTTGTGATACTTGCCAAAGAACTGGTGAAAATAGAAAAAGAGATGAAATGCCCCTTCAAAATATCCAAGAGGTTGAAATTTTTTATTGTTGGGACATAGATTTTGTTGGTCCATTCCCACCCTCTTTTGGAAATGAGTATATTATAGTGGCGGTTGATTATGTTTCGAAGTGGGTTGAAGCGATTGTTTCACCTAAGGCTGATGGCAAAACGGTAATAAAATTTTTAAAGAAAAACATCTTTGCCCGTTTTGGCACTCCTCGTGTTCTTATAAGTGATGGCGGGTCACACTTTTGTAATACATCCCTTGAAAGTGCTTTGAAACATTATGGTGTAACGCATAAAGTGGCGACCCCTTACCACCCACAAACGAACGGTCAAGCCGAGGTGTCCCACCGTGAGGTGAAAAGGATTCTGGAAAAAACCGTGTCGAGTTCTAGAAATGATTGGTCACAAAAATTGGATGAGGCATTGTGGGCGTACCGTACTGCTTACAAGGCTCCAATTGGCTTAACTCCGTTTCAATTGGTCTATGGTAAAACATGCCATTTACCCGTTGAAATGGAGCACAAAGCATTGTGGGCCCTGAAACTGTTAAATTTTGATAAAAACTTGGCCGGAGAAAAAAGGAAAATACAACTACATGAATTGGAGGAAATGCGGAATGTCGCATATCATTCAAGTTGGTTGTATAAGGAAAAGGTGAAAGGTTATCATGACAAGAAGATCCGTCAAAAGGATTTTAAGGTTGGGCAAATGGTATTACTGTTCAATTCCCAGTTGAAACTTTTCCCGGGAAAGTTAAAATCGAAGTGGTCAGGACCATTTCTTCTCAAAGAGGTGAAAAGTTTTGGAGCAATTATGATCGAAGATATGCAGAAAAAAGACAGTTGGACCGTAAATGGTCAACGTTTGAAAATCTACCTTGGAGGCAATTTTGATCGGGAAATTGTTCCGTTCTTCTAGACGTTCTTCATTGATCATCTTGGGTCGTCGAGCTTAACCGACGTTAAACAAGCGCTCGTTGGGAGGCACCCAAATTTTGTAAGTTTTTATCGTTTTTTGGTTAATTTGCTGTTTAATCGTGTTTTTGTAAAGTTGGTGTGATTTTGGATGCTTGGAATGATGTTTTGTGCTGCTGGAAACAAGTTTTGAGTTGCTGGTAGTATTTTTGGTGTTGCAGAACCCGCTTAGCCCGCAGGAGCGCGCTTAGCGTGCTCTGAAGAAAAATTCATCCCCACTTCCAGTGAGCAGCGCGCTTAGCACGGCCAGAGCCTGCTTAGCGCGGTCTGCGAAATTTAAAAAAAATGATTTTGTATGGGCCCAATAACCAAGACCCGAGCCAGATTTCTTTTAGTATAACTAGGGTTCTGAGGTTGTGCCTCACTCCCCCCTTTTTCTCAAAAATCTCAAGTTTCCTCTCTTCTCCAAAATCCTTGAGAGATCCTTGGATTCTTTGTGCCCTAGCTCAATCTTGTCATTTTCTTGCTCATCATCTACATCAAAAACTGTAAGTTCTTCATTTTCTTTTTAATTTTTCATGTAAAAAAAAAACCATTTTTGGTTGAAGCTTTAGTGTTTAATGTTCTTGTTCATCTTGTTCTTCTTTTTGTTTTGTCATTTTCCATTGTTATCACTAGACTAGTGTAATTGCATGTGGATAGGAACTTTGATTTTAGAAATTAGGGATTTTGAATGTAGAAATTAGGTTTTTTGTAGATATTAGGGTTTTAATTTTATGTATTCATGATTGAAGAATCTCTCTGAATATGTCTGTTTTTAGGAATTAGGGTTTTACCCATTGTATGCTTGTCTGTTGCAGAGAGGAGTTTTTCTGCAAATCGCAGAGCCCGCTTAGTGCGCTCCTGCGCGCTTAGCGCGGTCTGGGATTTTTAGAAAAACTCCCCTCTTCTAAAATTCTGTTCTGATCCCTTGGATGAATTGTTGTATTTTTTAGGAATTTAGACATATTTTAATGTTGATTTCGTTAACGTATTTGTCTGTTTTTGTGGATGTTTTGTTTTATTTTCCAGATGTCTGGTAGAAAGAAACAGCGTGTCGGGTCTACATCAAACCCAACAAGACGTGCTCCATCAGGGCCATTTGATCGAAACCGGTTTCTTGGTCTGGAACAACAGCTGAGATATCAACAACTCGAGAGAGGACTGTTTGGGCTGATAGGATTATACAGATTGATCCTCAGGGAAGTTATCACCGTACAACTTCTCTTGTGCAAGGAGGTGGCTGGGACAAGCTCTCTGAACCTTACCCCGAATATCATCTGGATATTGTTAGGGAATTTTTCGCGAATGCCTTACCTTCGGGTGATGAGGCTTTCAATTTTAAAACTTGGGTAAGGGGCAAAGAGATTGATTTCTTTAGAAACTTCATTAATACCTACCTTGGGAACCACTTAGAGTTGGCGGAGGATGAGTTGTGCAATTACGGGAAAATGTTAGCTCGAGGAAGTTGGAATGTCGAACAGTTAAGAGAGGTTTTATGTGTAAGAGGGCTGTCTTATCAGTTGGGTGCTAATGGATCCCCTTTGAAGTTCATGCGAGGTGTGTTGACTACGAAAACTCAAATTGTAATGTCGGTTGTCTTGCATAACCTAAAGCCTCGTAGTCACACCTCCTCCATTCCCATGCAGACTGCAGCCCTCTTAGCTTGTATTCTTGATGATGAGAAGACCGTGGATTTAGAACGGATTATTTCTAATGAGCTGAAGAGGGTTGTTGTGAGCTCTACACCTTTAGGTGATAGGGTGGCTTGTACTTTGACTTATCCTGGGCTGATTATGGCATTGTGCCATAAGGCGCGAGTCACCCTTCCTAGCCATGGGAATGTGAAGTTGGGTGTTTTGGATGACAATTTTATCACCCGTTTTTGTTTACAGGCACACAATGAAGTTGTCCCTGTTGCTGCTGCTGCCCTTGCAAGGCGTGTTTGTGATTCGAGTGCTGAGGCCAACTGGGCCATGAACGAGGCTCATCAGCGTGCCTTTTTATTTATGCATGATTCTATGATGCAGCTGCAGCTCTAGATCCACTACTAGAAAATTCGCTTTTAGTGACCGAATTAGTGACTTTAAAATTTCGGTCATTCTAGTGACCGAATTAGCCACCAAAATTAGACATCATGTTAGTAAAATTTTAAAAGTCACTAAATCGGTCACTAAATAAAATTAGCCACTGAATTAGCGACTGATATTTTATGACCATAATTTTCATCCTAAAATAATTGGTTTTATATAAATTAATTCCTAAAAAAATTCAGTGACCGAAATTTCGGTCACTAATATTTTTTTTTTTCATTATTAAGTTGCTTCCCTCCCATTATTCTTCTTTTATTTATTTTTTAAATTTTTTTGTCAACATTTTAAATTTTTATTGTTTTAACTAATAAAACATATATTTATATAAATAATTAACTCATACAAATTTATTATTTTAGATAAAATATAATTTTAATGACAATTAGTGTAAGAATCTTTTTAATTTAAGTTCTATTTCATTAATGATATATACATTTCAAATGTAAATTATACAACAAAAACCAAATTGCTTAGTGGACGCCTGAAAGCCTCATAAAGGAAAGTGCATTGGTTCAATTCTTGCTAGAGACAAAACTTTTGTTTTAATTTAAGTTTTTTAGACAATTAAAAATGGTCACTAATTTCGGTCACTAAATTCGTCTCTAAAGGTTAGCGACTAGCACTTTTCCAACTGAAATTTGGTAGTAGTGTTATTGGTTGCTAAACGTTATAGTGACCGATTTTTAGACTTTTTCGGTCTCTAATTCGGTCACTAAACGCTATTTTTTAGTAGTGATCCGAGAGCCTCATGTTGATCACCCATTGAGGTCTAGAGAGGACCTCATGGCATATGCTAGGTTGCCTGAGGCCAGGCCAGGTTTTTTGGAAGGGGCAGCTGATGATGATGGTGGTGATGATGACCGAGATGGAGCTAATGATGGAGTATCGAGTTCGAGTTCTTATTGATGGGTTTGATTATTTCACCTTTGTATTTTATTATGTTTAGTATGTTGCTAGTATTATTGACTTTTGTTTAGGATATTGTAGTTCACATCCGAGCGGATGTTGACATTGGTATTTTGGATATGTGTTAATTGTTAAAAAATTTCTTTTTTATTATTGAAGTTTCCATCCGGGCGGATGAGGTTTTTGGTACAAATTTTTTTGTGTTTGTTCTTGATTAAGGTAATTGATTGATGGAAGCAAGTTTGTTTTAATTTTATTTGTTCAAAAAGTGATGTTGTACACCAATCATTGATGGTGATGATAAAATTCTGGATTGTTGCACGAAAAAGGTACTCTGTTTGTGCTTTGTAGAATGTTAGTATGTGTATGAACATTTTGCTTTACACAAATTTCAAGCTATTTTTCATTCCGTATGTATGTTCATATGGGAATCAATTAGGACATTACCACAAATATGATTTTCCTCCATTGTTCACAAATTATTGAGGGATTCAAGTAGTTGTTGCTTACTCAAATGGTTTATGTTTAATCTTGCTTTTGGTTTTGAAATTTTGGAAACTTTGAAATGATTAAGGCACATTTTTTAGTACTATGAGTAGAACCACTTTTCCAAAAATCACTTCAAGTCACCTTGTGAGTGTGTGAACATTAGAAACCTCTCTTGAGCCTAAACCGAAAATTTTTGTATCTTTGAAGCATGAACCCGGATTTTAACCATTTTGAAGAGCATTTTAATTTAAGTTTGTAGTATTGTCGAAGTTGGGGAGATTGGTTCATTGTGAAAAGAGAAGGAATTTTAGACACAATGCATTCTCAAGTGAAATAAAAAAAAATAGAATGAAAAAGAAAGAAAAAGAAAAATTGTGGGAATCAAAAGAGAAAGAAATAGAATGCATTGTGAGAATAAGTTGGAAGTTTGAGCAAGAATGGTTGTCTAGAAAAGAAAATGCTCTTCATGAAATTTGCCCTTTCTTGTTTCAATAGCCGTGTACATATGCCCCTTGTTTCTTAACCCCGACCAAGTTACAACCGATAAAAGTCCTTTTGTGATCTTTGTTTCCATTGTTTTCATTAGTTGTGAGATGATTGCATAAATTGTTTTGGATGTGGCACAATTGCTTATGAGTGTGTTTTGACCCTTGTAAATATTGCGTGTAAATAAATAGGTGATTCCCGTTTGAACATTTGATTGCTTATGATGAGTGCTTGTTATTTCAGTTTAGAAGTTAGTTCATAGACATGTTTTGATTCTTTGTTGGAGCTGTGCATTACTTGCAAGCGCATCAATTTAGTTTGAACCATCAAATTTTGATTGTGTTTGCGTATCTGATATTCTTCTTGTTTCTATTCTATATTACCTTTATTGAGGACAAACAAAGAAGCAAGTTGGGGAGAGTTGTTAGGTGCTAAAATGTGTTATTATATAGTTTAGTTTTTGGCACCTTTTGAGAGCTTTATTTGTTAATCGATGCTTTTTCCCGTTGTTTCCGGTAAATAATCGTAATATAGTTTAAATGCATTATTAAACTTAGTTATTTAACTTTTGTGTTTATAATTGTAGATTTTAACATTTCAATGGAAGCTTGGAGCATGAAAGGCTCTTAAGGAGCTTTTTTGAAGAAATTTCATTTTTGAAGCATGCTGCAAGCGCGCTTAGCGCGCTCCAAGCGCAATCTGGAGCTATTTTCCAGTGGGTTGGCCGCTTAGCGCGGTATGGAGCATGCTAAGCACGGTCTAGGGCGGTTTGACAATAAATGACAGCGCGTTTAGCGTGATGCTGCGCGCTTAGCGCACTCTACGTAACTCAGCCCCTTATAAATAGATTAGATCAGATTTTTGGTGGATCCTTCATATTTTCTGAGAGCAAAAACCTTGTAAACATTGTAGCATCTTATTTTTGAAGAATCAGAGCATCAAAGGTCGAGAGATCGTCGTTGATGCTTGTTTCTCTTCTCCATTTTTTTGTTTGTGAGGCTACCATGATAATGGGCAGCTAAGCACTACTAGTGTCAAGATTAGTGGAGGTAATCCATCATTTTTGTATGTATTGATATTGCATTAAGTTTGTGAACTTTGTTAATGACAAATATAGAGAAGAAACTTTGTTTTTATGGTTCATCTTTTGTTTTGATTCATGATTGAGAGATATGTGTTAAAACCTGACCTAAGTTTCAGTCCATCAATATTAATGAGGCTAGAGATAGTTTTGAATGTTTATGTTCATAAATATTGTTCTTAAATGTTATCATATTGATAGTTTGTGTGAGAGATCAACAAAGGATCAATATGATAAATCCCACAACATGTGTTCGAGAGAAACTTGTTGAGAGGATATGTGAGTTTATTTATCGTTAGAAAGTTCACACGCTTTTTCAAAGATATACGTACGAAAACGGATTACCGGCTACTAATCTTGACATGTTTTTATAAATCGTTAAAACAAATCCTTTTACCGTTCATTACTTAACTTTGAATGCAAACGTTCCGACTGAAAACAACCTAAACCCTTTGTTCCGATTAAAGTTTAAAACTTTTTCAACTGTAGAAAGGCAGTGATATCGCTAACAATCTCTGTGGAATGATGACAAATCCCTAACTCTATTTGTATTCCAACAATAACAATGCGGTAGAAAAGTTGTGGAAGATGATGGAAAGTTTGGGTGTTTCATCGAAGGCATTAGTGGAGGGGTATAAGGAGAATACTATTGTGATGGAAAAGGAGGATGAGAGGAGAATGTTAACATGGATGGCGAATAATAATTGTATCAAATGATTATCAGATAATTGAATATTCACTACAAGAAAAATAGTGTTTTGCGACACATAGATTGCGACGGTTCCATAAAAACCGCCCTCCTTTGTAAGTTGTGACGGTTGTCACGACGGTTTTGGACAACCGCCGTTAAATTTTAAAAAAATTTAAACATATTACGACAATTTTAGACATCCTCCGTTAAATATTTATAAAATTTCAAATATTTTACGACGGTTGTAGGCATATCCGCCTTAAAAAGATGTTTGTGACGGTTCAACAACCGTCGCCCCAAATAAATTCGAAAATCATTACTTCTTGAACAAATTTAGAGAAATCACAAAAAATAAAAAATAAATTAAGGCTATGACAATATTAGAACTGCCATCACCCCAAAATTAAAAGAATTCGCACGGGACAGAGTTGAAATAAATGAATGGATAAGTTCTTCACTACGTTTTTTCAGCTTCTTCTTTTCATTGAAACAACCACCACCGCACCACTGCAGAAACCCTAACTCCGCCGACGACGTCGTATTGGTATTTATCTCTATCTGAACGTTATTGCAAAAACCTCACACCACCAATCTCAAACCAATCTTTCCAGGTTAGTATTCTTAAACTCTAAATCAATTTCTCTCTCTCTCTTTCTCATTTGTGATAGGTTTCAATTTAAAAGCCCTAAATCAATTTCTCTTTGTTTCCCTTCTGATTCATCCCTTGCTTTTGTCTGTGTTGATGCATCTCCGTGGTGGCGGAACAAAAGTGGTTGCTACAGGTGATACGACTTGAATCGGAAACAGTGAAGGTTGATATTTGATGGTTGTTGCTGTCGAAGGTTACTGCAAGGTTGGGGTTTGTTGTTTAAAGATGAAAGCCGTAGAGAGAGTTCATGAGGAAGGGTGGAAAAAGTTGAATGAAAATATTGAGGTGTGTTTGTTGTATGGTTGGAAAAGTTTTGAAGATGATGATGATGTTTGATTTGGCGTGGCAATGTAAGTGGTGGAGGAGGGCTACTTAGTCACCAGCGGTGGTTGCTACAAAGTGGAGTTTGGAATCATGGTGGTAGTGATTATGGAATCTTGGTGGAGTGTGGATCAAAGTTTGTTGATAGAAGAGTTGTGTGTGCAGTCGGCTAGAGAATCTGGCGGATGGAGATGTGGACGGTGGAAGATGGAAAATGGTCGTTGGGTTTAGAATATTGGTGATGGTGGGTATTCTGGCGGTATTGTGTAGAAGGAGGGTGTGGTATTTTGTGTGTTTTTCTATTTTTCTTTTCCACACATGCCTAGAGAGACTAGGTGAGTGATGTGTATTTATTTTGTGAAGAGGGAGGTCCACGCATGAGATAGTGGAAGTTTTAAAAAGATCCATGTTCTATTATGTATGGTGGTAGTATACTGTTGTGTTGGTTTTTGTTGTGGAGAGTAAGTGAATGGAAGAAAAATAAGGGTGGGTTACTGTGCTATGGATGAAGTGGAAAGTTATTATGAAAATAAAGGTGATGATATTGAGTTGGTACAGAGTTTTTTTGAAAAAGTTTCTTGTTGTCTGCTAAAGGTGCAGCTCATGAAGTGTTAAAATCGAAGAAGAGGAAATGTAAAGGGGTCCAGGTGAGGTAAAAAATGAGGAGGCAAAAAGTAATATGCATAACCAAGGTACGTTGGTGATACAGTCTGCTATGTGTATGCATAACCAAGTATACTTAAAGGACTTCTTCTGCCTTGTGTTATTGATTTTTTTCTGCTCTTACTTGATAGTCTATTCTGTTGCTGGTAATGTGCACATTTTTATTTGAGTTGTTAATTAAATGCATGTAGGGACTGTGGTTATCACATATGATGTAAGTCAAAAAGCTTGGAAAAGTAAATACGCTATACTTTAATTATAAAAAATTATTCTTATTGTGGATTTGCAGATTTTGATACACAATATTAAGCAAATTGGAGCGTCATAAGATCCTGAATATAAGCTAGCACATGCATTCTCCATTTACTTAGTGCAGCCACTGCTAGCTACCTCTTTGGCTTTACTTTCTTACAATTGGTAATGATTGAATAGTTTTATATTTTTTTGTTTAAACCTTATTTTCACTTGACTAGGAGTAGTTCGCTAACTACTATTGTTCTCTTTCTAAGTATCCTTCTTCAGTTTTTGTTGGTGATACGTATACATACTTTGCTAGGATGACTATGGTCGTGGTTGGTATTTTAGGCCATTTTAGGTATATCCTTGCTTTAACCGAGAATAGTATTAATTTGGCTTTTCACTCTTATGTGTATTTTCAGTGCTTATCGAGTTAAAACTTGTGAATCAATTTTCTAATTTCTGGTTTCACATGAATTCTTTTTATTGAATTATAACTTTTATTACTATGATTATTCGTTTCTGAGTAATAACTGCTCATTTATTTTTTTTGTTTCAGCGAAAAACTCTTGATTTTCTTCTTGCCTCAAGTTTTGAACTTTCTCTTGTCACTACCACAGGTTTGACTAACTGAAACAGAATCTATTTTTGTTAATAAGTTAAAACTCTTATGAATATATTGTTTGACAAAGAATGCATTTCCCTCCAACTTTCTGGCTACATTCCATGTCCACGTCATCGTCTATGTCATGTTCAATTTCCTTGTCCATTTTTACTTTCATCTAAGATCCAAAATTGAGTGCTTAGTGTATTTTTGTTTTTTAATTTTCAAATTTTCAGGTTGTTGGATCATGTAGCTCTGGCAAAGGCAAGAGCAATCAGTACCCTCTTAAGTATGGCTTTTGCTTAGTTGAAGGGAAACCCGATCACCCAATGGAGGACTTTCATGTAGCGAAAATCATACAGTTCCATGGCTGAGAGTTAGGACTTTTCGCCATATTTGACGGACACTCAGGAGACACCGTGCCTGCCTATTTACGAAAACATCTCTTTGCTAATATCTTGTAGGAAGTGAGTTTTCAACCGATCTGAACTTGTCATGTTTGATTCCATTCTTTTCTGTTCTATGTTACATATATGTTGTAATGTCTTTTGGAATAATTTAAGTTTTGCGATTGGTTATTGTAGGAAGACTTCTGGACCGATCCTAACAGTTCGATCATTGAAGCTTATGAGTCAACAGATCAGGCCATTCTTTCTCACAGTCCTGACTTGGGGCGAGGAGGATCGACTGTAGTAATTTATTTATAGAAGTGAGTTTTCAACCGATCTGAACTTGTCATTTTGAATTGTTTTGATCAATAAAAAAAGATCTATCTTTGGAAGTTGTTTTATTGGTACTATTTGTTTCAGAAAATTATATTATAGCAATTGACTTTGATTCAGAAAGTTTATTAGCTTCTACCTCACCAAAGGGAACCATCATAGCATGTTGTTAGGACTGAATTGCTGACCCTAGTGCCTTGCGGTGTCCGCCTTTTAGTACTCTGGTTTTTTGTTGCATATTGTGGCTTCTTGTTTCTATATTAACCCTTTTGAATTGAATGTCTATATTTTAGCCATATCAATTCAGACAAGTTTTTATGCCCGCATAAACAATAATGCCTTATATCTTAATTATTGAATATTTATTAGATAGTGCTTATTCAATTTAGTGCGGCTGATTGATACAGAAATTTAATGAATAAATTTTCATGACTCTTGGTACTGCTGTTAGGGTTATTTTTAAGGTGGTATAACATTTTCTCTATTTCAGGTCTTTCCATATGGGTCAGTTCCATTAAAAACATATCTTCCGAATGGAGATATGTATCTGACATCACTTAATTGTCAAAACATTGAGGATGGCTTGGTATCTGATGTTCATTCTGTTCTTCGGGGAGAGGAAAACAATGAAGCTGTTGAATATGAAGTAAAGGATGTTCGATTCATTGATGCAGAGGTTGTTTCCATCCCTTTGATACCTTGTATGAAACAGAATACAACTTAGTTTGTGAAACATTTGCTGCCCATAAATTAGAAATCACTAGCTATGAGCCTGAAAATGTTGAACCTGCCCTTCAATATTTACTTTTATTTGGGGGAAAAGGGTGAAAGCATTTATTTTTTCACCCTCTTTTGAAACTTTGAGGTGTTTTCAAATGTTTAGATAACCGTCTCTTCTATTACCATTATTTCCTATTTTCTGAAGCAGGCAGTGTTAAAGAGTGTTTCATCTCTTTTCTGAAGCAGGCAGTTGTTGAGATGCTTATATCCAGTGATTAATTATAATGTAGTTTTCTCCTCCCTTTTATCATAAAACTATTGTGGTTATTCAAGAATTGGTGCTACCCTTGTTCTTCTGTCACTTGACAGATTTTATATGGTTTAGGGACTAAATTGAAAAGAGAGGATACTTTAGGGACTAAATTGATAATTTATCTACATTATTGTACCTGAATCATTTGTGATTAGTTGCACCTTTAAATTAATTTCAAGTAGTTTAGGTACAATTCTATTGCAAGATGGATCTAATTATCCATCTCTCAAACAATCATATAAACTGAATATGCAGGACTTTCCGTGAATGTCCCATTCCCACATAATTCATGTTTTAATATGAAATTTGGTAATGATTGTGATTTCCTCTTGATAGGAGCTCTGCTTTAAGGATGAGTAATGTATTATTCTCAAATTATTTTCAGGGCTTGTGGGTGAACTTTACAAAAGATCAGTTATTTTGTCTTTTAGGACCGAACGGAGCAGGAAAAACTACAGCTATTAATTGTTTGACTGGGATAACTCCAGTAACTGACGGAGATGGTGTAAGTTGATATTGAGTGTGTTGCTTTTAAGTGTGTAGAACTTAAGAAATTGTGCATTAAGCGTTATCCTGTGTCTAATGTCGGCATTGCAGCATTACAGGAATGTGATCTCTGCATGTTAGTAAGTTACTATTTTGATAAATACAAACAACTAGCATTATTATTTTGAGGTCTTTAATGCTTACTCTTACTCATAGATTCAGTACTTTTATGTCGGACCAGATTCTGGTGCACCTCCTATTGAAGGACACGACAAGTTGAGGAGGAGTATCAAGGTGCTTATTCAATTTATTATTGATTCATTATATTTAATGTTTTTGCTTAACATTGGTTTCTGTCTCTTTTCTTTACACACTACCTACTGAAACCACTGTTAATGACTGAAACTACTTAGATTTTTTATAATGTTTTTCAGCTTATATTGAACCATAGTAAATTTCTCTTCCTCTATTTCCTGTCTTGTTTAAGGTGATAATTTGGCGGCTCGACGAACATTCCGTTAGCTAAAACAAATTATAGCTAACCTGTAATCTCAACATAATCTATAACAGTTTTGATGCTCATTGGATATTGTAGCATGGATTCATTTCATTCAAAACAGAATTGAACTAAATCTGAGTTCATAGAATCCTCTTGTAGATTATATATTTCTATCGATGAAAAATCTAAATTCACTAGTGTAGGATGTGATAAAATTGAGAGGGAAATGTTTCATTCCTTTGAAAAACTATTAATATGAAAAGTGATTATGTTACAGCAGGTGCATAGACCTTATTTGCATAGGAAGCTGATAAGAACCCCGAGTTCAGTCAACTATAGAAGGTTGCTTTCATTTTTGAAGAATCATACTAAAGAAGACTTTGGTAACCACTGTTTTCAGCCGTTTATGCAATATTAGTTATATACTTTAGATTTTAGTTAGAAATGAACAATGAAGGTACTAGCTGATTTTGTAGGTACATCAAAATTTGGTGATTAGGCTCAAGAAGCAGGTTGGTTTGCAAAGGAGCTTCCTTTGCCATCTCAAAGTGAAGAAGCTTATATTAGAATACAAATGGCAGGCAGTGGCCCAATGCAAGACAAAGTTGACCCTAATGCTTTGACATCTTCCCAAGACTTCTCTGAATTGTCAATGAAATTGGATGCAAAAAAATGGTCCATTAGTGCTTATCCGAATTCAATGTATTTAATTCTTTATCTGAATGTAGTTGTAATATGATATAAGCTTCTAACATATGGTGCTTGTATAAATGTAATATGATATATGTTTAGTTGAATGAAGAATATGTGATTTTGTGCCCCATTTTGTTCATATTTGTAAAATTGTTTTTTTTTAACTTTAGAAATAAATTACCTGCGGATTTACCTGTGGAAAGAAAATTTCCTATGGATTTACTTGCAGATATACCTGTGGAACAGAAAGTTACGACGGTTGGAACCGTCGTAATCAACAATAAAAAACAAAAATCAAATGGAAACTTACGACGGTTACAACCGTCGAAATATGCAGATTACGTCGATTCCTTAACCGTCGTAAGGGATAACGACGGTTGGTGTGACGGTTTTGACAACCGACGTGATATGGCCTCGCGACGCACGTGATGGTGACAGCGGTGCAAGCGTCGTGACTTGCAAATTATGGCGGTTTTAACCGTCGTAACCTACCAAAATAACCGTCGCAATCTGCCAATTTTCTTGTAGTGATTATAGGAGGCGGTTCTCTTTTGAAGAGAAGAAGGGTGAGTGAGATTATCAAAAAAGGGAGAGCGGAAGTGTTTCCCTTACAAGAAACTAAGTTGTCCACTTTTAAGGAGGGGGTGGCTAAGAGTTTATGGTATAATGGGAAAGTCAGTTTTTCGTTTCTCGAATCAAGGGGTGCTTCGGGAGGTCTTGCTATTTTGTGGAGGGAAGGAGAGTTAGAAGTGATTTGTAGTTTCAGAGGCGAGGGGTTTTTGGGTATCAAGGCGGTTTGGAGAAGTTTCACTTATTATATTGTGAACGTTTACTCCTCGTGTGAGTTATCCAATAAGAGGGTTTTATGTAATGCTTTACTTGACCTTAAATCTAGGTTTGCGGATGGAGATTGGATTATGGTTGGTGATTTTAATGCGGTGAAGAATAATTATGAGAGGAAAGGGATCGCTAGATGGAATATGGGTTCCGAGATGAAAGAGTTTGGCACTTTCATTGATAAGAGTTCTTTGGTGGATGTTCCTTGTAAAGGGAAGAGGTTCAGTTGGTTTAGTGGAGACGGGAAAGCTATGAGTAGAATAGACCGTTTTCTAGTGTCGGATGTTATCGTGAACATGTGGGGGTTAGTGGGTCAATTGATTGGTGAGAGAGACGTATCAGATCATTGTCTGATTTGGTTAGTCGGTGACACGTAAGATTGGGGTCTGAGGTGTCATACCCCAAATTTTTACCACTAAGATTTCCCATCATGGTGCAAATCATCATCACAATATGGTGGAACCATCCTATATCATCAATCTCCCCAAAGATGGGTGAGCATCCACTACAATCAAAATTAGGGTTTCAAGCCCTCTTAGAGCCTTAGACAAAGGATCAATCAAGGAATGACATGATCTTCAACTTGTCTAAACCTCTCAAACATCCACAATGGATCGAGAGGACTCCCACATCAAGGATTAAGCACAAGGTTGCTCCCTTCTAGGTGGATCAAGCCTCAAGATCGATAGTGTCACCAAATTAGGGTTTTGGTCGACTAGGGCCTCCAGATGGAAAGTTTCATCCGGGCACAAGGCAATGATCCAAAACACAACCTAATATACTCCATGGAACCTCATGGACCCAAACATCAAGTCAATTTGACCTCAGGGGATGCATACATCAAAAATCAGGAATTAGGGTTTCTTGACCTAATTCACCCCTAAGTTGACTTTTGGGGCAAATCAAGAGCCAAGACCTCAAGAGAGAGTTTGAGGGTCTCTAATGAACTATATTGATCCATTTGGAACAATGGATTAAGCCAAGAAGCTTGAGCAACAAGTCTCAATTTCATCTGCACCACAATTAGGGTTTTAAGGGAAAAGTCAACTGTAACTTTGACTTTTGACCAAGACATGCTCCCAAACCCTAGGACATGCCTCAACATACCCTATGACACCCTTGGAACATGTCCATCAAGTTTGATTTAGGTCAAGGACATAATTTCCTGAAGAATTGCACAATTTGGAATTCATCTGATAAAAAGTCAACTGTGCACAAAAGTCAACTTTGACTTTTTGAGATTTTTCACCAAAATGGATTTTTAACCCTAAAATGATGTTTTTGTATGATTTGAATCATCATTCATCAAGAAAAATCAAGAAAAGTGGGATAACTTCTAAAAGGGGTAACCATAAAACTTAGAAATTTTTCTAAGTTATGGAAAAGTACCACTAATACACCAACTTTGGAGGACCATAACTCCTAAACCACAAGGCCATTTTTTTTCATCCAAAGATGGATTTGTAGCTCTCATTAGCCTCTACAAAAACTTCAACTAGACCTAAGGCCAATTCATTAAGTATTTTGAGTTATGGAGTGATCAAAATCAAGAAATCACACTTTGTTCCAACACTTAGTGAAAATTTCACTAAGTTAGATTTTGCTTCACTTTTTGCCAAATGTAGAGGGATTTTTCACTTGGATTCAAAAGAGATCAAAACCAAACTTGTTCAAACAGTTGTTGTATCATGTAAGCGCTTTCCAAAATGGCCAAGAACATTGCCAAATTCAACTTACACCATGAGATATGACATTGGAAAGGTGCCTGGCTGAAATCTGTCAAGACAAGGCAGAATTTGCAACTTTGGTCAATTTGCCAATATCAGCCAAATCCAATTGCTCCTATCCACTTGGACGCCTCAGAGGATTGAATCTAAAGGGGACCATCACTGAGCCAAGTCTCCAAAGTCCATGGAACAAGAAATAGCATGTTGAACCTAGAATGGCCAAAATAGGGACAAGACTTCAAATTTGGATTGAAGCATTCAATGGAAGCACCAAGGTGGCATGGACTAAGCCATTCTCATCTAAAATCAGTCAAGACTTATCCAAGACCAAGGGAACCAAAGCTCTGTGCCCTAACCTCTAGTCAATGGCTAGAGGAGACTTGAAATTCCATTGGACAACATTGGCCAAACCTACTTACCAGCTGCCATTCACTATTCCTTGCAAAACAAACTTGCTCTACTATAAATAGAGCTCAATTGTGATCAGTTTGAGTACACCAAAGCCATCTAACAGATGCTTTCCTCAAAATCTCTTTCTCTTGGCAAAAATGCCTTTCTTAGCAAGGTAGCTATCGGGTTTTGAGTTTGAGAGCTTTTCCACTCAAACCAATCACTCACACATCTTACATACATCACATATGAGCTGATCAAACACTTAGATCACTTCTGAAACACCAATTTCACAAAATCACCAGCTGGTTGCTCAAATTTTCAAACAAGTTGCAGCTGAGGTACCACAAAGTGATCCAGCCAATTTCAATCAAGTCCAAGCATTCAAACACAATCCATAGGGTGTAGGGAAGCTGTTCAGATCATCACCACTCATCTGTAACACTTCCTACTCAGAAATCAATTTGCTCTTGCTGTCACGACTTAGAGGTAAGCATATACTTGGTCATCTCTCAATCTATGCATATTTCTTCGCACAATAATTTGGCCATATGTTCATAATCATGCATAGAATGTTTCCCCTCAATTAATTGCATTGATTGAATCGTGTATCAAAAATCCTAGCCTTCATGCAGAAATTAGGGTTCTTGAAGATTTTTCGTGATTTCTTGTTATATGTTTAATTTAAATGAAATTAATGGACATAGACATGATCGTGAGGTTGAGACGAGCATAATGATATGTGGATTACATGATATGATTAAGTATTCAGTGAGATTAGAGAGAAAATGCAAATCTGGGAATCTCAGAACACGCGCGTGTTCTTCAGCTTGTTCTTGGCGCCATTTTTCCAAATTTGAATATTTGAATTTTGTGGTTTTATTTAATTGATTCAAAAATTAATTTCTCTCTAAGTTTTAATGATTTTGAGTTGATTCTTTTTTTAATAATTCACAAAAATGTTAAATTATTTTAGTTTAACAAAAAATCCCAAAAATATTATTTATTTCGTATAATTGATATTTTTGCAAAGAATTAATGTTTTAATTGTTTTTAACATTTAAAATATTTTTTCCACCTTGATTTTGCAAATTTTAATGCTTTCTAATTATTTTGTAGGTCAATACTTAATTTTTGAAGCATTAATCCAAGATCACAATTTGTTTTTCATATGTTAAACAATTTTGATCATTTTAATTGAATTTTTATTCAATTAAATACATTTTTGAAAACAAATTAGGGTTTTTGGATTAATTCAACCCTCATAAATCATTTTCAAAACCTTTTGGGCCTCTAATAGAGTGTAAGACCCAACCCTTTGTAAATACAACCTAACTTTGGGCCTCACTTATGGTATAAGTCCCGTTGTATTTCAAAAAGTTTGACGCGATCATCATCCTTTGAAAAACAAACCTTGGGCCTCTCCTTGAGCTATAAGACCCATTCAAAACACTTTTGGGCCTCTAATAGAGTGTAAGACCCAACCCTTTGCAAATACAACCTAACTTTGGGCCTCACTTATGGTATAAGTCCCGTTGTATTTCAAAAAGTTTGACGCGATCATCATCCGTTGAAAAACAAACCTTGGGCCTCTCCTTGAGCTATAAGACCCATTCAAAACACTTTAGGGCCTCTATTAGAGTGTAAGACCCAATCCCCTTTTAACCAAAACATTTTGGGCCTCACTTATTGTATAAGTCCCTCTGCGTTAAAAGAAAACCTCGGCGCAATCGCCATTTTTAAACGAAAAGTCAACTGGGCCTACCCTCGTGTTATAAGCCCCACTCTTTTTCTTTAAAACTTTTTGGGCCTCTTGAGAGAGTGTAAGACTCATCCCTTTGTACAGAAAACTTTTCTTGGGCCTCAGTCACTTATATAAGTCCCATCTGTACAAATTCAACAGTGCGCTCACTGATAAAACCCTGGGGCTCTCCTTGAGCTGTAAGCCCCAAATCTTTCTTTTTCAAAGCACTTTCTCCTTTGATTTTGTATATACTGTTGTTTTCAATCTTTCTTTGTTGAACAACTAACCAAACAACATGGAAGCTCTACAACCGAGTAAGTGGTTATCGTTTTCATTTACCGCTTTCATATACATATAAACTGTATTGTGGGGCTGTTTCACTGTAAGTCTTCTTTCATAAACTCATATCAACTGTGTAATAATAGTATAGATATTTCGAGTTTCCCCGGCAACTACGTCTAGAACTAGGTGACGCCGTTTCGTTTATTCGTAGAAATAGACAACTAGATCCCCAATAGGATCACCAGATACAGTCTTCTCTTCGGCTGTCCTCATTAGGAATTGTCAAGAAACTCTACTCCCAAAGATGAATGTATTCTCTGTGAAATGGCATCTTTGAGTTTCTTCCAAATTCTCGAACTTTCCTGATTTGATCTATTCCTTGTGAATAGCTTGCCTTGAATTTCTCGGGGTTTGGGGACCCGCGGGCTTCTTAAAAGCATCGGCCTCCTCTTGGGCATCATACAAGGACCCACAGGCTTCCTAAAAGCAACCCCGCCTCCTCTTGGGCTTAGTACAAGGACCCTACGGCTTCTTAGAAGTATTCACAACCTCCTCTTAGGCTTCGTATAATGATCTCTTCCTCCGGGAATGATAGCCTCCTCCTGGGCTTAGTACAAGGACCTGTCGGCTTCTTAAAAGCTTCCAGCCTCCTCTTGGGCTTCGTAAAAATTGTCCCGACGACCTCCTAGAGGTATAGGAACAGAAACTAGTCATCTCCATAGAACAGTCATGTCATAGAGTCTACTACTGTTTCCCAAAACATAGTATAGAAGACAAAACTCTAGACTTGGACAGTCTAATTTCCTTGAGTCTCAAAGACATTCTCAAGCACCCCTCCGTTAACTAGGAAGGAAACCTGCAGACTCGGACAGTCTCAATACCCTTCGGATTTCCCGCTTCCTTAAAGAACAGGAATAACCCGGATCCTCAAATCAAATCCATGAGTACAGTGTTGCTCATATAAGAACTGATTTTCTCTTTTACAATCAGTATATTGGATCTGTCACTCGACTGAAACAGTAACCCTAGCCACTCTCTCGGGCTTTGTACGAGACACATAGGAGACTCCCTCGTTGAGTCAATCACCCCTTTAGCCTCCATCTCGGGCTTTATACGAGATACAAAAAGGTTCTTATTTGAGCCAAACAAACAATAGCCTTCATCTCGGGCTTTATACGAGATACCAAAAGACTCCATCGTCGGGTCAAGACATTTTCGCCTCTCTCGGCCTTTGTACGAGACACATAATAGCCTCCTCTTAGGCTTTATATAAGAAAACCACTGGTTGATCCAATCAACCTTTTAGCATCAAAGTTGTGCCTCGTTCACAGTATACAAACATCAACAACTCCTCCCCCTTCATCTAATCGCTGTAAGCGGCAAGCCTCTGGATCATCTACATCCATGCCACTGTCCCTCTTTTAGCATGAGAAATTCCTAAGGAAAGATAACATTGCTCTACACTGAGTTAAAGTCTTCTCCTTCAGGTTAAAACCCATATAAAGGAAATTATAGCATTGCTAGGATCCGCGTATTTCGGTTAAAGTAATTCTCCTTTATAACCAGTCACCCAATAGTTGTGACAAACAAACCTTCCTTTAGAGATGACAAATTCTCTCTGAAGTCGAGGTCCTTCAGCTTCACGTCTTGGGCTTTGAACAAGACACAAATAGACTTTTCAGCTTCACATCTTGGGCTTTGAACAAGATACAAATCACCTTTCGCTTCACGTCTTGGGCTTTGAACAAGACACCAAAAACACCCATTTCCTCCCATAGAATAGGAGGAACTACGAACGCTCTGATTTCCCTGTTTCGGTAAATGGGAATACGTAGGCATAAGATTGAAAGAAAAATCTTAGCGAGCACAATCAGCAAAAAACCCAAATCCCATATCTCCTTCAATCAAAAGCAGTAATTCAAAAGCATCAGTCCTAACATCCTAATCCTTGTTCCCCGCCAGAAACCCTCTGTCTAGATAAAAGAAGAAAGAAAACTGTATTGGCGAAAATACAAATAACCAGTACAAGGGCCCCCCCACATTGATAGCATTCGTAACCTAACAGACCGCTGTTTAAACTCAGTATGCAAGCAGGGTTAATTGGAGACATCTATTTCCGTTCCTTATTCTGCTCACAATAGGATAAAAAATGAATCGACCTGTAGTTTAAGCTCAAACCGCAGAGAGCGACCAGCGCTTAAGAACCGCGTCCAAAATCACTCGCTACACGAGGCCTTTTAAGTTCAATAACGAATGGTTTAAAAGCAAAGAATTCCTTACTTTTGTGGATAAAGAATGGAAGAAGTTGGTGGTTTGCGGGAGGACCGACTTCGTTTTGAAGGAGAAATTGAGATTGATTAAGGGTAGACTAAAGTGGTGGAATGATAACGTTTTTGGTAGGTATGAGTTAGAAGTGGAGGAGGGGGTTAGGATAAGGCGGATGAGCTCTTAAACTATGTGGATGAGCATGAGTTAGATGGAGTTCTTGGGATGAGGAAAGAAGCGACTAGACGGTTTTGGTTAAACTTGAAGATTAAAGAGAATATGTTAATTCAAAAGTCTCGGTTGAAATGGATCAATGACGGTGATAACAATAGTAGTTTTTTTCACAAAGTCATGAAGGAGAGGAGGAGGAGGAATCACGTTGGTATGATTAATACCGTCAATGGTAGGTTAGATTCGGTTTGTTTAGTGAAGAAGGAGGTGTTTGATCATTTCTCTAAGAAATTTAAGGCTGATGGTGCGGAGAGGCCTCTTTTAGAAGAGGTTCCTTTTCGTTCCCTCTCGTCGTTGGAGAGTTTTTCTCTTAAAGTTCCCTTCTCAGAGGGGGAGATTAAAGAGGTTGTTTGGAGTTGTGGGGGTTCGAAAAGTCTGGGCCCCGATGGGGTTTCTCTTTTGTTTATTCGTAAATGTTGGGATTTTTTGAAAGAGGATGTTGTAAGGTTCTTTCGTTCTTTTCATTCGGGGACGGCGTTATCTAAATCTATTACTTCGTCTTTCTTGACGTTAGTCCTGAAGATCCCGAATCCCCTTTGTCTTGACGATTATAGGCCATTTTTCTTGGTCTGGTGTCTTTATAAGATCACTTCGAAACTTTTGGCGGGTAGATTGAAGTTGGTCTTGGGTTCTTTGATTTCTCCGTGCCAAAGTGCTTTTGTTCCCGGTAGGCAACTCCTCGATGGGGTGTTGGTGGCTCACGAAGTGGTCGATTTTTATTCTAAGGAAGGCAAGAGTTGTGTTCTCTTTAAGGTGGACTTTGAAAAAGCATATGATAAGGTTAATTGGAACTTTGTTAGATATATATTTAATAGGATGGGTTTCGGGGGGAGATAGATGAGTTGGATGGATCTTTTGATTTTTAATAGAAATATGTCGGTGCTTGTTAATGGGAGCCCTACAAAGGAATTTAGGGTGGAAAGAGGTTTGAGACAAGGAGATCCCCTCTCTCCCTTTATTTTTGTGATTGTGGCGGAGGGTCTTACTGGGTTGATAAACAAGGCGGTGGATATTGGGTTGTATAGTGGGGCGGTTGTTAATAGATCATGTTAGGTGAATATTCTTCAATTTGCGGATGACATGTTATTGTTCGGGGAATCGTCTTGGAATCAAATTTGGGCTATTAGGGCGGTTCTTAGAAGTTTCAAGATTGTGTCGGGTTTGGGCATTAACTATCATAAGAGTAAGTTGATTGGGATCAATTCGGGATCTCGGTTTGTGGAAGCGGAGGCTTATTTTCTATCTTGTAAAGTGGAGGATTGTAAGTTTATCTTTCTTGGTATTCCTATAGGGTTTAATCCGAGAAGGATTTCAACTTGGATTCCTTTGGTGGAGAAGATTAAGAAACATTTAGATAATTGGAAGAATCGTTTTCTTAGCTTTGGCGGGAGAATTACTCTCTTGAAGTTGGTTTTGTTCTCCATTTTGATTTTTTGGCTCTCTTTTTATAGGATGCCGGTAAATATTACGAAAGAGATTACTAGTTTACAAAGTAATTTCTTGTAGGGAGGATCCAAGGAGAAGAGGAGAATTCATTGGGTGGGGTGGAAGGAGGTTCGTAAGCCTTTGGATAAAGGTGGATTGGGGATTAGGAGGATTGAGGATTTCAACGTAGCCCTCTTGCTTAAGTGGAGGTGGCGTATCCTTAAGGGATTGGAATCCCTTTGGTATCGGATTTTGAAGGCTCGCTATAGTGATATCAATTTGGCATTATCTATTCGTAATTTTTTTCTTGATTCTCTTAGTACTCGTTCCACGTGGTGGAATGATTTGGTCAATATTGATAAGAAATTAGAGGTGGATTTTTTCGCTAAGAGTTGTAGATTCGAGATTGTAAATGGTTTGTGTAATGCCCTGTATAATATATACCTAGAATAATACAATATAAGCATTTTATTTGGTACTGACACCATCATAAGTGCCTAATGGCATAATTCACATACTTGACCATTTCTAATACATAATACAATCTATGGTACAAGACATGGAAATTAGCCAAAACAAAAATCTAAGATCAATATACAATTTCCTCAATTGTATACTACAAATACACAGCGCAATAAGCTCAACTAAGCTTCTCTTGAAACATCCAAGCATAGCTCCACTTGTAAATCAAACCTGCAAATACCTCCTGAAAAGAATCAACAATAGTGGGGTGAGATACATCAAATCTCAGTGAGTTCCCTATCTTATGGATTCTCTCGGCTTTACAGGGTTCTAACAATCCTAACTCAAGTCAAGGGTAAGAAATGGACTTCGAGTTCACAATATCACAATCTCACAATCTCACACTATATGGAAACATGTCAGGAGTCCTGTTAACTCACATAATTATCACTATCGATAACCTTATCAAGGCATCCCTTTTTCCCGTCCTCTTCTACGTCTAGAAATCGGAGCGAGTCATGGATCCTCGTAGATTACTTGGCATACGAGATGGATTCGGAGCTAAGGGACACATTGTCACCTTAAGTCATCACTTCACACGGTCCGTACACCGTCAAAAGTCTCTTTACCATATAGGATTCATTCGTACTATAACATTGGGAATCAAACCTACCAAGTAATCGTGCATTCGTTCCAGAGGAGCTCGTTACTCATGGACGACACATAATAGGGAAATGGTTACGATTTCGTGATTTCTCCTACAACTGTGATTGTATTCAACATTTCTAGGCCACATACGCCTTTTGGCCTCATTTTCCTTTTCTCTATACTTAAAATAGTACACATGTTCCATAATAATGTTTGTTCCTTTCTATACCATTCAGTATTTGGTTACACGCTTCGACCTTTCTTGCACGAGCGTTAACATTAGCTTGTTTACCAATTTCCTCGCCCATTACTAGGTTCTAATATAATTTGGTGTAAGTTTTCCTCACTCTTCTTATTTTTTTTCATCGTTTAAGCATGCATATCTCCCACAATCATGTTTAACAACAATAAGATAGGCAAAGCATATTACATTTTGCACAAGAGAATTACATATAATAATTTAACATAATTATACCAATTTTGGGTTTCCTCCGATTCATTTAATCGGGCAATGAAAACAATATTTCTCACTCTTATCCCGTAGGATATTTTCACAGCTTCCCAACGGCTATTGATATGCCTCGATTGGATTTACGACCAAAAAGATATGGATTTTCAACATATCATAAAAACATTATTTCCATTCAATTTCCACTAAATAATTAATCCAACATCATACCTAAAGTTTTCACTTTTTATTGGGTAGAAGATCGTCATAGCTTTCCAACGATACCAAGAACGTCTCAATCCGAGTTACGGATCAAAAGTTATGGATTTTTAAAGAAAACAGAATTATTTGAAAACTCCTAGGAGCGCTCGGCGGTACAATTTTTGCTCGGAGGTACCCATTCGTCTCTACTTTTCTCGGTGAAGCAAATGCGTAAGACTCTTGCTAAAAACTTAAAAGTTACAGAAGCGTTCCACGCTGCGCCCCTTGGCCATCGTCTGGCGGAGGCGCACGCTTCGCGTCGCCCGGTGCTCAAAACGCTGCCCGACGGTTCGTATCAGAATGAGAAAAATACTGCTGCATTTTTAGGGTTCCAAGAGCTCCAAAATCCACCCTTTTCCACAGCAGATCGTTTTAAAACAACAAAGCAAGTATCATCAATTGATCACATGCACATTACGACTACACTACGCAATTTATATCGAATTTCATCCGTTAGATTCCATTTTCTCTCAAATTTAACCTAAGTTCAAAACTTATATTTCTAGAACTTAGAGTGTCTAACTAGAACCCACCTGATAATCGAAGAGGAGTTTGAAGAAGATGAAGATGATGATCCATGAGTTTTTCTCTTCTTCCTCTTTCTCCACTTTCTCTCTTTCTCTTCTTTCCTCTTCTTCTTACTAACTTCTTCTTCTTTTTTAACAAATATATATATATATATATATATATATATATATATATATATATATATATATATATATATATATATATATATATATATATATATATATATAACTTATTATATAATATAATCCAATAGAGTAAAATATCTCCAATTGATATTTTGTCGTCTCAACCCAACTGATCAATTATTAGAGTTACCTTAAAATCCTTTCTCAAATGAAAATAATTGATCTGTCTCTTTCATAAAATAATTGATCTCTTTAGAGTTCACCAATTGCTCTATTCATCCCAAATGTCAATACTTAAAGTACTTAGAGGATTCTATTAATCCAATTTACCAAAGATAGAGCACATCGATAATTATCTGACCTCATCAGATATCCAAATGAGCGTTTGGATAATATGGGGTATTACAGTTTGACGACTCGTTTTGGCACGCCTATTGGTTGGATAATCGGTGTCTTAAAGATGAATTCCCTATTGCTTATGAGGCTTTAGATCTTAAATTTGTTTCGGTGGGAGGTATGGGAGGGCGGGTTGATGGTCGTTGGGTGTGGAGCAATTTGGGATTAACAATGAGTCGGGTGTCGATTTGGTGGAGGGGTTGGATCATTTTTTTTCTGTTGGATGGGTACGGGCATTCATCATCCGACCATGATTTAGTCAAGTGGAAACCTGATGTTGAGGTGGGGTTTACTGTGAGTTCTTGTATGAAACTTATTAAAAAATGCAAGAGTTGTTTTTCTGGTTTTTCAGTCCCAGAATCAACGGCAACGGTTCACGACTTGCCTTCTTCTGTTATTGCTGCTGTGCACCCTCCTGTAGAGAGGTTTTGTGAAAGTAGGTTTGCAGGTGAAACGATTAACAGTGGTTGTCTTAGATCTGGTGAAGACAACAGACTGTCTGTTGTACCGGGTCTGTTTGCGGCTAGAAATGTGGACAGTATGCTGGCTGGGTCTTGGACTGGTCCGAATGTTCCTGCTGCTGTGTTGGGAGAGGAGAGTAGGCGGTCTGCTGGGGGTGTTCACGCTTCTATCATGGATTGGTTTTGGAGAAAGTTATGGAAGTTGGGGGTTCCTATAAAGGTTAAGGCTTTTGCTTGGCGTTTAGTTAAGGACAGGTTGCCTTCGAAAGTCAATCTTAGGCGGCGTGGTATTAGTTTCGAGGATTCTTCCACGGATTGTGTTTTTTGTTCATCGGTTGAAGAATCCATGGAGCATTTTTTGTTGGGATGTATAGTGGTGAAAATGATTTAGAGGGAGATTAGGGAGTGGATTGGTTTTGTGGATATTTCGGTTGTCGAAATTGGAGGATTCCTTTATAGTTTTTCGAATTGGTTTAATTTTTGTTCTTCTAGAAAGGTGTTATCTAGGAAGGCGGGTGTTGTTTGGATGGCGGTTTGGTGGAATATTTGGTCTCTCAGGAATAGCATTATCTTCGAGAGGTACTCGTGGTATGTGCTTGATGCGGTTTGGAATATTAAGGTTACGGCTTGGAAGTGGTCTTTTATAGGCGATATTGGTAAAACCAATTGTAATTTTTATGATTTTGTAAAAATCCTTTGTATTATTTATCGTAGGGACAATTGGTTTCCAATATCTTTTTTGTCAAGAGTAATTCTCTTGTTGTTTTTGTAACCAGGTTTCGAGAACCCTTAGTTCTCGTTTTGAATGAATCTTCTTGCTTACAAAAAAAAAGAATTTTTTTTTAATTCATCTTCATCTTGAAATTTTGACATGTCCCAATGTTTTAGAATTATTGTTGAACGCTTTTAAGACTGTGCATAAATAGAGGTGTCTACGACTTGAATCTATGTATAATAAGTAGGATTCTGATTTAAGAATAGTGACAAATTATCCTGAACACTATCATAGACATCAAATACTCACACAACCTTTTTTAGTGTGTATTGTATAATCCAGCGCATTAATGACTATGCTTGTCTATCCTAGTTTAGTGAAGGCTCTAAGAATACTACCTCGAAATTTCATAGGAATCCGCCTTAGTTCTACAATTACACAGGTGGTCTATCAAAATTACTATTGTAACCTTATATTTCGCTCATACAGATTTTAAATTTCATAAAAAGTTTATATTATCCCATCCTCTTATGCTTCAGGATTCATGCTTCTTTAATTTATACTACCAAATGAATCTATTTCTTGGGATATCAAGTCTTTTAGGTCAGATTATCATCCTTAGAAACTCACTTATCTTTAGGCATTAGTCCCATTATATTGGTTATATTATGGAATTTCATCAAAGAATCTGTTAAATTTTTATCAATGCATACATGATTCACTCTTACAATTTCCTTAGATATACATTCTCTTTTGGAGAAATTTCCAAAATATTAAATTGATAAATAATAATGGTTAAATTAACAAAATAAATGGCCAAAAGTTGCAACTTTATAAAATGATACCAAAAATCCTATAATGATTGGGTGTGTGGTCATAAGGTGCAACAACCAGACCAAGACAACTTTTCGTGAAAATATTTGATGTTATTGATATATAATGGTTCGGGAATGGTCATGTTGAAACCATTAAAATATTGTTTCTCCTCACCAATTGGTACAAGTTTTTCTATAAATAGAGATACTTGTTAGGCTTAAAAAATATACGAATATAATATATTTCAGAGTCAAAAAATTATATCTAAGTCATTTCTTTATTTTTCTAGTGCACGAGAATAAATGAGGAAACTTTATTCAGTAAAATATCATTAATCGATATGCTTAATATGAATGTGCGATTCATGTTAAGGTTTCTAAAGTATCCTGAATGTGATTCGTCGGGTAACCCTCTTGCATCTAATTTGCATAAATTTGCGAGGACAAATTGAACCTAAAGCTTAGTGTAAACACACGCTTTGAAATTATTTTGTGCAACTTTCATCGTACTGTCTTCATCATCTTCTTCTAGTTCATATTTTGCAGCAGACCCCAACACAAGATCTAACAATCTTTAGGTTTGATTATATTTTTTGTAATTACTTTATAGTTGCAACTTTGATGGAGAAATGAATTCATGCTCTCTTATTAATAACCATGGTGAAAGGTACGTAATAATTCCATTGCATTAATATATATTCATATAATGTTTTAAATTCATGTATAATATTATATGATGAAAATAATGTGTATTTATGTTAAGTTTAACATGTGATATTAAATTTATACATGCATGATTTATAAACTATTCAAATATGTGAAATGAAATAATTATGAATATGTTTGGTTTGTGTTATAAACTTGAATGTAAAATGTATGTTAAATATTTTATTTGGTTCAAGTAATTTATTTCAATTAATAATGCATTATTTCTGGATGTGATTATTTGGTAATAATTAAAAGAAATAAAATCATGAATTTGAATATATGGTAAATTTATTGGTAATATAAAATAGTGTAAATAACATGTTAAAAATATCAAGAATATGTTTCAATTGTATTGTTGTTTACGCAAGAATTTTAAAATGATTTATCTCATATAGTATGTGTATCATAATATGAAAGTATTATTTTTTATTTATCTTGATATTAAAAGTAATTTGGATATAGTTTATCTTGTTGTAAGTTGTTAAGTGTTCATCGAGAAACGTTACAAGAAATATTAGTGATGTTGGTTTATTGTTCATTTAGTGATTCTTATTTGGATATACCATAAAACATTATTATCTATGAAACATAGATTTATCAAATAGAATTTTTTATGCATATATTGGTCATGAAAGAAAATTAATTATTTTAAAAAGAATAGAAATAAATTTTATGGTGTTATTTTTATATGGACTTTACGAATCAGATGTTTGAACCCACTGAATGAAATAAAATGTAGTGATCACAAATTTGTATGATCATGGTTGTCAAAATGGTTAATGCATTAAATATATTTCGGATATATTTAAGTGGAAGTAAACTTCAAATTAAAAAGGTTAGCAAATAAAGAATGACATAAAATTTGTGTATATGACAAAATGAATGACAAAAGTGTCATGATGATAGTTTATCGAAACTATCAAGAATATAGAACATATGTTATATATAGAAATTATATTAATATGACAAAAAGTGTTATGATTTAATGATAGATGGCAAATACTATCAATAGTACATAAAGTAATCATATGAATGATCAGTTGAAAAATTGAATATGTAGAATTTATTAAAGTTTGGAAAAATTTGCAATTCTTTGACGAAAGAATTAACAAAGATATGTTGTCTTTGGATATAATTGAATACAATGAAGACATCATTAGAGATGTGGAACAAGCACATATCTAATTAATCATCAATGGTGGAAACTTAACTCACACTTGATTAACGTTAAGTCTTGAGTTCAATGATAGGTTTTCCTCTTAATGGACATATAGCATATGTTTGCTGGAATGCATAATTATGGGTGCATTTCTGATATAGTCTACCTATATGAGAATGAAGTGGTGCCGCTTCATAGAGTTCAAAAGCTTGACTCTTAAATTCTCATGAAAATGATATGAGACACAAGGCCTTATTAAATGTGTCATATTAATAATTCGATCAATGACACCGAGATTTCGTGCGCGATTTATGCACGCTTGTTCTAATGAATAATTGGTTCAAAGCTTGTCTACCAATCTATTCGGAGATGAGTGAAAACTTAACTTACTAAGTAATGACTCAAATTGTAAGATACCTTTATCTAAAACCATGAAATTTCCTGAATAATTAATTTAAATATATTTTGAAAATGATGGGGGGTTGTTGGAGAAATTTCCAAAATAGTAAATTGATAAATAATAATGGTTAAATAAACAAAATAAATGGCCAAAAGTTGCAACTGTATAGAATGAAACCAAAAACTCTATAATGATTGGGTGTGTGGTCATAAGGTGCAACAACCAGACTAAGACAAGTTTTGGTGAAAAGTTTTGTTGTTATTAATATATAATGGTTCGCAAATGGTTATGTTGAAACCATTGAAACATTGTTTCTCCTCACCAATTGGTAAAAGTTTTACTATAAATAGAGATACTCGTTAGACATAAAAAATATACGAAAATAATATATTTCAGAGTCAACAAATTATATCTAAGCCATTTCCTTATTTTTCTAGTGCACGAGAATAAATGAGGAAACTTTATTCAGTAAAATATTGTTAATCGATCTGCTTAATGTGAATGTGTGATTCATGTTAAGGTTTCCAAAGTATCCTAAAGTGGATTCGCCGGTTAACCCTTTTGCATCCGATTTGCATAAATTGGTGGTGGCGAATCGAACTTAATGCTTAGTGTAAACACACGTTTTGGAATTTTTTTGTGCAACTTTCATTGTACCGTCTTCATCGCCTTCTTCAGGTTCATATTTTGCAGCAGACCCCAACACAAGATCTAACATTCTCCAACAATGTTGTGTTTTCTTTTTATTTGTCATTTCTTACAATTATAATATCGGATCTCAATTTTTTCAATAGTCGTGATACTATCACAATGAATCAACACAAATGACATAGGTTTTTTTTCAGCAAAAAGGATCACAACTAGCATGTTTCTCAACCAACTTGCTTCTTCACTAGCTATTGCTAATGCTATCATTTCAGACTCTATCGTGGATTGAGCTATGATAGTTTGTTTATTTGATCTCCAAGATACAGATCCCCAAACTATACTGAATGTATAGCCATTAATTATTTTGGAGTAACCTGCTAATGTATTCAAATCTGCCTCATTGTATCCCTCAAGTACAGCAAAAAATATATGATATTGTAAATCAAAACTCATGACTTTTTCAACAACTTGTCAATGTTCATTGCTCTATATACTAGTAAACCTGCACAAAAATCCAACAACATATAGAATGTCGAGTCTAGTACAATCAATATCATACCTAAGACTGCTAATGATACTTGCATACTCAGTTTATCTAACATTGTCATCGGTGTTATTAAATAGTTTAACCTAGGATGGCATGGTGTGTGTAATACCCCATATTATCTAAACGTTCAATTGGATATTAGATGAGATCAGATGAATGTCTATGTACTCTTTCTCGAATCAATTAGAATAATGGAATTCTTTAAGTATTGTCAATTGCGATCAATATAACAACTGATGAACTCTTAAGAGATCAATTATTTTATTAAAGAGACAGATCAATTTTATTAATTCAAGAGAAGCTTAGTTTGAATTTTCCGCTGTGTAATTTGTTGTATTCAATTGAGAATATTGTATATTGATCTTAGTTTTTATTATTTTGGCTAGTTTCCATATCTTGTACCATAGATTGTATTATGTTTTTAAAATGGTCAAGTATGTGAATTACGCCATTAGGCACTTATGATGGTGTCAGTACCAAATAAAATGCTTGTATATTATTATTTTAGGTATACATTATACAGGGCATTACAGTTGGTATCAGAGCAAGTCGTGTCTTCGACCTAGCCTTGAAACATCATAAGTAAATCTATTCCTGCCTCTTAAGCGTGTCTTGCCAGCATGAATCTTAATATCATATTATGTAGTGTTGGGGCTGATCAACCTAATGCTATGTATGTGATAGGTAGAATCATGGTTAAGCGACCACGAGGACTCCGAAGTGTTGTCGGAACTTGTGCTGTGAGGGTAAGCGCAAGCCAAGCGTTAGTGTGAGGAGTTTTGGTCAACTCAGTTGAGATCTTAGTAGAAATTGTGATCTGGGTAGCATGGAAATTAAGGGTGGTGTGTTGTTCAAGCAATCCTTTGGAATGAATGGAGTCGGAAAGTTAGGGATCTCTATCGAACGATTGGTTAAGGTATTGAGGAATATGTAAGATCGCTAGTAGAGCTGGATTGGCCACTAGTATGGATAAGGATTTCAAGTAGTCTCATCCTGTGAAAAAGAAGAGTTGTTTTGTGGAACGCGGACGTAAGGTCCGGAAGTGAGATAATTATTGGTGCTTCTGTTTCTAAGGTTGCTATGGTATCTTGAATGGACGAGAGTACCTTAAGGAATATGTTCGGAGCGATGTCTTCCAACTGGTTAAAAGTAGAGAGTTAAGGAAGTCCGGCTTTTGTGGGAACCTAAAGTAGTAGAGAAGTGTGAGAAGGAACACAGGGATGTGTTCACTTACTTCAAGTGAAACAGGTATGTTCCGGACGAATGGTAGGAGAGATGTGGCGTGTATTCAGGTATAAAGAGAGATTAAGTTCGAGATATTACATTAGGATTTTTGTATTTAGTAAGAGATCAATTTGGAATTTGGAATTTGTTAAATTACCCAAGGAACATTATAAGGTATTGTGTTGGAGAAAGAATGAGCTTCATTTAGCAACGGAAAGTGTAGTGATACGGACCGGAAGAAGTTTGTATTAAGAAACAGAGTAAGTATCTTGGATTTAAGGGAATCTTAGTATGATGGTTCACCCATTGGGACCCTAGTAGTATGATGTGAAATGAGAAAGTTACACCTTGGTATTAAGAACAAGCGTAGTAGTAGCACCGTGGTCACAAGTGTATGTGATGGATTCCTAGTTTGGAGACCAGTGTGAAGGGACATACCTTGTGGAATAGTGAGTATTGTATCCTAAGAAGTAAGATTGCGGTAAAAACGAGAAGCAAATCAGTACTTATTACGGACTGAGTGTAAATCATGGGATGATTTATACCAGAAGGGTTTTGTAAGTAGTTGATGAGAATTGTTGGCTGTGAATCTTTCGTTAAGTGAATTTGGTGTAAGTGTGGTGTGCAATGGATAGTGAAGGGTAAGAAATCCCGGTTAGTGTGTACGTAGTGATGGAAAGGTTCTTCAAGAGGATGCACTGCCTTAATTTGTTTTCAAGTATAGAGAAACTTTTGTATTTGTGAATGATTGGAATATTCAGAATCTATCTTTTGTTGAACTAAGAACGTTGTTGTTTTAACTCTCACCAAGGAGTTCAAGTGAGAGAACAAGGTTGTATGCTGATATGATATGTCCGTCGCTTTGTGGTACCGTATAATGGTTGTGTGTTGAATTTTGCTTATGGACGAATCAAGCATGAGTTGTGGCTAAAACCTTAGGATGTCGTCATTATTGGCTTTTCGCTAGCGTAGTTGTATGAGTAGAAAACGAACTACCCCGCTGAGGATTTGTCGAGTGATTGCGTCAGAATTTGGAATTTCTACCTTGTCACTTGGTTGGAGTGTGTCATCTGCATGTTTTGACTTTGTTCGGTATTACCGTGAGTGGATTATGGTTAGTGAATGTTATACAAGTTAAAGAGCCACGAGTTGAGAATGATATTTTGGGTTAGAGCAAGCCGAATTGATGGTTTTGAGTTGTGATGACTTTGGAATTAAGAGATACTGGTTTTTCAGCTGCTGCAGTAGTGTTAACCGATTAACACAATGTGGTTAACCGATTAACATGTGACAAAATGAGGTTTTGTGCTGAATTTTGAGGAGTTAACCGATTAACCTCAGAAGGTTAATCGATTAACGTGTGTGTAAATTGTGAAATCCCTTGGAAACCATCATCTGCATTTTGTTACCTTATGTTGCTCCGATTGGAGAGTGTTGTGTGAATAGAAAACGAGATTGCAAGTAAATGAAAGACGGGTTTATGTTTTGGAAATCAGAACTTTTGGAAGATGCTGCATAGTTGGCCATTTGTTCAGACGACGAGGGAGTTTGACTTTTGGGGAAGTAATCTTGTGAATTGTATTGAATGTGGGAAAGTCTTAAGTGTATTGTTACCATTACTGTTGAGAGCCTTAAGGACGAAGTTAGAGAATACTCACAAAGTATTGATCTCGCAAGGAATAATTCGGTATTTTGATTATTGTTCTAAGAAGATATAAGCGGTTGGTCAGAGTTAGTATTTGTTATTTTCCCACAAATTCATGGCATCGGATGTAGACTCCGTGAGAGTGGTACCAATTGTGTGTAGTTGTGTTTTACCCAGAGAAGGAAATTTGAGGTTATACTTCCAAGTAAGAGTGAGAATTGGGTGTTCCGGAATTAAGCATGTAAATTGGATTGTATGTGAAACAAAACGATTGAGAGAAGTGGATTCAACTGAGAAGAGTGGTATGAATTTCGAAAGTGTGTGTGTATGTGGAGTGTTGTATGTGAATTTGTGAGTGGTATGAAACCTCTTAATTGTGCCTTGGATGGTTTAAGTTTTGATAGGTGGTGACTCGCATAAGATCGAAATTTTGTGATGGTGTTACGTTGTTATTGGTTGAAATCTCGTGTCAACAAGAGAACTTGAGTAAGTCAGAAAACCGTAAGAAGAATTATTATGGAATGTGGTAACTAGAAACTGAAGTTGTTAAACTACTTTTGGAGGAATTATTTCGAGTTTGGAATGAATTTGGAGTTGTATTTGTTATGGTTGTAGCAGTGTAACTCCTGCACCTTTATCGTCTGGCCGGAGAGTGTTGGACGGATGTTATAATATTGAGTTTCGGCGAGAAAAATTGTTCTACCATAGTACGTCAGTAAGTTTCTTGTACCGTTGGTTAGTAAGGATCCCAGTGGATAAGTGTGTTTCTCCGTGGACTGTTAGCTACCTAGTAGTGCTTAAGAATTTATGGTGTCCTACTGTTAGAATTTGGGTTACGCAGTGGAAGGTGACAGATGAAAGAGTTCAGTCAGAATAATAAGGATTTGAGGATTATTGCTTACAAGTATGGAAGTAAGAAGATTTTGTTCTAAGTGTATTACCTTTTGGTGTGATCCAAAAGAAGTGAAATATCGGATGTGATGGGTACAATGTGTAACATCAGATTAAGTGGAACTAGTAAAGGAGTTGTTTGACAATCTATGAAGTGGTTTTGAACGTTAAGAAATTTATGAAAGGATAGTCGTCAGTGATTGCATGAAGATAAGAAATCACTTAATTACATCGCGAAGATTTGATGAGTGTTTGTTGTCCCAAATTAGGATGAGGTGTTACAGTCTTGCTTTGTGACTCAGTAGAAGAGTATAAGAATGGTATATTCTTTCCAAAGTAAGATGTGGCCAAGCCTTTTAGTGTGAAACCACATATGAGTTATGAAAAAACAAGTTGAAAGTTAACCCAATATTAGAACAAGAGTATGACTAAGGACGTGAAGTTTGATAATTTGTGGAAACAAAGATTTTGGTCTGTAAAGACAAGTTTGAATTGGATTACGTCAGAAACTTTATTGAAAGTAGAGTTAAGTGTGGACCTAAGACAGTGATACAAATTGTGGTTATTGTTGAGTGGAGGAAATTTGGGGGCGAATTTCAATTTAAGGGGGAGAATGTAATACCCCATATTATCTAAACGCTCAATTGGATATCAGATGAGATCAGATGAGTGTCCATGTACTCTATCTCTGATCAATTAGAATAATGGAATTCTTTAAGTATTGTCAATTGGGATCAATAGAACAACTGATGAACTTTGAATAGATCAATTATTTTATTAAAGAGACAGATCAATTTTATTAATTCAAGAGAAGCTTAGTTTGAATTTTCCGCTATGTAATTTGTTGTATACAATTGAGGATATTGTATATTGATCTTAGTTTTTATTATTTTGGCTAGTTTCCATATCTTGTACCATAGATTGTATTATGTTTTTAAAATAGTCAAGTATGTGAATTACGCCATTAGACACTTATGATGGTGTCAGTACCAAATAAAATGCTTCTATAGTATTATTCTAGGTATATATTATACAGGGCATTACAGTGTGCAAGTAGTTTTATAATATAAATAATTATAATTCTTTAAGATCTTCTCCATATAGTAACATCGATCAAAAGATCTTCTCAGATATAGTGATCTTAATTCTAAGAATCACGTTGACTTCTTTGAGGTCTTTTACATCAAATTTTTTCTATAACAATAATTTCACATCATTCATATCCTGGATGTTTGATCAAAACATATGTAAGTCATCATAGAGACATATGATAGTGTAAATTCTATTTTAAAATTTATAATAAATATATTTCTCACTTTCATTGACTTTGTACCCATTCAATATTATTAATTTATCAAACTTTTCATGTCATTTCTTAGGAGTTGGTTTTATATCTACAAATACTTATCTAACTTACAAACATTGTTCTCATGCCAATGAATCACAAATCTGTGTGATTGGTCTATGTACATTTTTTATTTTGAGTCACCATTGAAAAATCGATTTTTACATCCATTTATTGTAATATTAGGTTATAAATACTGGCAATTGAAACCAACACCCTAATGAAAGTGATTCTAATGACTGAAAGAAAAAGTATCAAAGAAATCTATATTTTCTCTTTGTTGAGAGATGTAAAGGTTTCTTAAAGATTTATTTGATCTTTTTCTATAGTATAAGCTGATTATTCAGCCTATTGTCTTTAGAAGTTCTTACTTTATTACTCCCTTGAAGTTCTGTTGCTACTAATTCATCGATGCTTTCAGTGCTTCTTATCACATGAATGTGATTTGATTCATTTTCCTCACTAGTTCTCAAATTGAAAGGAAAATTATGTTCTTAGAATTTAAAGTCATTCAATTTTATGTTCACTTTAATTTTTAGATCATAAAATATATATCCCTTACTATTTACTGCACACTTAATGAATACATATTTATAAGACCTACTAGAGAGTTTAACTCGCATCAGATCTAGAATTTTGACAAAATAGATACAACACCAAGTCATAAAATAAGACAAGTATATTTGTCTTTTCCTTAATATCAGAGATATCTTATTTTTAGATTTGGAAACTCTATTCAAGATATATCATATAATCAATATAATTTGCCTCACTTATGAGATACATAATAGCAACAATTAATTAAGTAAGAGTTCTATTATTTCTTTCTCCTTTATTATTGATTTTAGGAGAATGTTATAAAGTGGTCTCATGTATAATTGCATGTATAATCATTATACTCAATTCCCCTATCACTATTAAGCCTATTAGTATTCACACTAAATTGATTTTTTATTTCATTCACAAAATTCTTAAACATATCAATCGCTTCATTTTTATTACTCATTATGTATACAATAGTATAATTAGTGAAATCATCAATAAAAATTATTAAATAACATTTACTCTTTCTTCTTAAAGTCCCAACAAATTCATATATGTCAAAATTTGTTAGATTTAAAGGTTCATATTATTTTTTTATTGATTTATCGAAGTCTTAATATCTATGCTTAACTGTAAAATTCACATATTTCTAAATCATTTACATTTAAATTTGTGAATAAGCCTAGATTACTTAAGTTATAAATGATGCACCCATTAACATGACCAAGTTTAGCAACTCTAACATTAAAATCACAAAAAGAGTAAACATAAGAAAACATTTTATTCATTTCAGCATTTAACTTAAACATGCCATAAATGGTGTAACGCCCTAGTTTAATAAATTTATTTTCCGTAATTTAATTATGTGATGTTGTATAATTTTATGTGTTGATTGGCATTTTGGTACTTTAGGGGGACCCTTTGGTGTGGGGCAGTGGTCTTATAAATAGAATTTAAAGTGTTGGGGGTGTGAGTAAAAGTGTAGAGATTGGAGGTGTTGTGAGTAAAGCTAATTAAGTGATATTGGTTACTATTTATTTAATTAAATAATATTAGGTGAATATTATTTAGTTTAAATATTGAATGAAAATTATTATTATTATTATAATTATTATTTAATTAGTTGGATTAAGTTATAATAATAATATATTAAAATAAAGAAATAAGGGAGATATGGATAAAACTTGTCAGATCGTGAAATTCGAAGAACACGGAGAAAAAGAGAAGAGTGGAGGCTAGGGCTCTAGGAGATAGAGAAGGAAGCCATTGTTGAAGAACCTTGCAAGAACTCTGAGGTAAGGGTGGGGTTTTGATTTTATAAGGGATTGTATAATGATTTGTGGGTGGGGCTTGTGATTGCTATGTTGGAATTTTAATTCTCATATGTTATGAACTTGCAATTGTATGAGTATGTTCAGTAGTTGTATGTTTGAATTGAATTGTGTGAATCATGCAATTATATGTTTGTTTGGATGATTTAGATTTGTTAGAATGTTGCTGATGTTGTAGATGAATAGGAATTAGAATCCAAATTATGAGTCTATGGATTGTGTGAGAGTTGGAGGTTTTGGGTTGAGGAGAAAAGTGATTTTCATATCAAAAAGTAGCAGAAAAGTGATTATGCTACATGTGTAATCGGTTACCAGAAAGGGGGTAACCGGGTACACTGTTTAAAAAATGTGTTTTCTGGGCATGTTTTTTAGGGTGTAACCGTTTACCTCATTTTGGGTAACCGATTACACTGAGTAGGAATTGAGTAGCAGAGGATGGTTACAAGGGTGTAACGGGTTACCTCATTTGTGTGGAACCGGTTACATTGGGAACAATTTTTTAAAAACTTTGAAAAATTATATCTCGAGTTGCGGGTGTCCGATTCGAGTGTCGTTTGAATCGTTGGGAAGCTAATGCAATGTACTTTATTCTAAATTTGGTTTCAATACCTGAAATGAATAAATTGTTGTGTGATGGTGTTAAATGCATTGTAGTGTTATGTTTTGGTGTGACATATTCGTACATGCATTGTTGTTGCTTGCTATGTTGGTGCATTGTTGTTGCTGAATGTTATAGCATGTGTCTGGTGCATGATGGCCAGCATTGACGTAGTACCTGGACTAAGGTGATGTCATTGTACTTGTTGTTGTTGTTGTTGCATGTATGTTACATATTTCATGCATCATGGTGTGGGACAGTGGTCCGTGAGCCTCAATCCTATGGTGATGGAATTAGTGAAGTATTACCTATGATGATGGTAACAAGTTTTTTATGAGCCTCAATCCTATTGTGTTGATTGGGTGCGAGTAGCTACTTCCTATTGTGATGGAATTAGTGAAGTGTTGCCTATGGTGACGATTTTTGGTGGGCTCAGAGCCTAGGTAGGGATCAGAGCGGTGAACCTGAGAGTTCACGAATTGGTACCACATGCATTGTGTCAAGTTGTTGAGTCTCATTGCATTACATATATATTGTGTTGTTGTGGTTGGTTGTATGGAAGTTTGATTGGTGGAATGGGAGATTGTGCATGAATAAACTGATGCTTACTTGTTATTATGCATTTCCTTATATAATTATGATATCTCACCCCTTCTGTTTGAATGTTGCCTTTACATGGGCATCGTGCGTATAATCTGCAGTAGAATAATGGATGTGAGTGGAAGATTGTGTTCTTCCTTTTATTTTTATAGAGTCGGTGTCTTCTCTGATGTGTAACACTCGGAAGAGGGAACACTTCCTATTTTTTATGTTTATCATGGATTTATGGATATTCCCTAAGTTGTTATTTCTTTTGATTACCTTAAATCATGAACATATTTTGATTAATTAAATTGTGAGTTGTAGATGTTTCCGCTGCTTAAAAAAATTGAAGTTTAGACATGATCAATGTTATTAATATTATTATTAATTTTTTACCATAGTATGTTTTACATATCTGGTTGCATGAGCAGGTGGTTGTTGAATTAATGTATAATCCTAAATGTCGTGGAGGAAAGGTGTTTGCTCTGTCGGGGACTCAGACTTCCAGTGATGACCGATTGATTAGAGGTATATGTTACCTCAATAATTCACCTTTGATTGTTATTATTGATATTAGTGCTACTTATTCTTTTATTGCTGCTGATTGTGTGAAAAGGCTAGGCCTTGTTGTGTCTTCTATGAAAGGAGAGATGGTTGTCGATACTCATGCTAAGGGATCAGTAACTACTTCTTTGGTGTGTTTGAATTGCACTCTGTCAATCTTTGATAGGGATTTTGGTGTTGATATTATCTATTTGCTGCTGAGGGATCTTGATGTAATCTTGAGAATGAACTGGTTGAAGTTCAATCATATTCATATCAATTGCTATAACAAATCGTTGCGGTTTCTTGCTCCTGATGATGAGGAAGAAGCTGGTTTCTTATATGTTAGGCAGTTGAAAGAGCTTTTGGAAGAGGAAGCCCAGGTGTTTGCATTGTTCACGTCATTATCTGTGAAAAGTCAAGCTGTGATTGATGAATTGTAGGAGGTGCGTGATTTTCCAGATGTAGAAAGCTTTGGTTTTATCTTGTTGGAACTAATTTTTCTTCTGATATATTTTGTGTAGAAAGCTTTGCTTTTACATTGTTGAAACTAATCGATAGCTGAGACAACTGAGGCTATTGGGTCATGAGACCAACAATGTGTGAGAGTTCGATTCATTAGGATATAAAGGTGAGGACCTGCTTAATATATTTTAGTTATAGATAATGGTTCAACTTGTGAATGTTGAGGTTAGAAGTAAGCCATATGTATTAAGTGTGTGATGTTGGTATTTTGACTAGGAGTCTGCTTCATACCTTTTAGAAATCATAAAGTGTTGAGGTTTAACATCTTGATACATCCTAACATATTGAAATTATAAAAGACAAAACATTGTGTTTGGCAATTTTGTGATGATTTTAATGATCTTGATTTACAAAATTGATTTGGGTTAATATTAGTTTGTGATCCAAATATGAGAAACTTCCAGCCAACTGAATGTATTTGAAAGCAAATAGAGCAATGATAATATGATAGACCCAATCAACAACCTCATCTTACTTAATCTAATGTATTCAACACAAACTTTTACCACCTATAATAAAAAATTCAAAGCAGCTCAGTTCCAATTAGTGAACAAAAAAACTCAGACCAAACACAAAACAACATAGAAATAGTTTTAAAAAACTAGATGATCAAAAAGGGGAAATGAGAGAGGGTTAGTTTTAACGAGCCTCTAGGACACAAATTTATTGAGCCACTGATTCTGAAGTAATGAAGGGTAATAAGAGGTTCTGGAAGGAGCTAGAAAGTAAAGTATCAGAAAATGTGAGGGAGATTGTGGTTGCTTTGGGTGTCAAAGGGGGAGAAAAGGGGTGTGACATGGTGAAAGAAATCAGAGTTCTTGAGAGGAGAGATGTTGTTGCTAAGGGCAAGAAGGAGGAAAAATCAATAGGTTCTTAATGAATATTCTTTCCATAAATATGCGAGGGTGCGGTAGTATGGTGAAAAGAAAGAGGGTTGCGAATTTGATCCAGTTTGAGAGTGTTGATGTTTGCTTCATCCAGGAGACAAAGAAGGATAAGATAGATGGTTTGCTGGCTTCTTCCATGTGGGGTAACCAAGAAGTGGATTGATCAGAATCTGGTTCGGCATGGAGTGCAGGTGGAATGGTCATTCTTTTGTAAAAATATTTTTTGGAGCTTATTTGTAGTTTTCAGGGAGAAGGTTTTGTAGGCCTAAATGCGGTTTGGAAAGGTAAAGACATGTTTTTCATCAGCGTTTACTCTTCGTGCCGTTTATCCAAGAAGTGGAAGTTTTTGCATGATCTCTTAAGGATTAAAAGGTGGTTTGGGAGAGGGGATTGGGTGATAGGAGGAGATTTCATTGCTATTACTTTCAAAGAAGAAAGGAAAGGAGTGTGGGTAACTATGGTGGCAAGGAGATGGAGGATTTTAGAAGATTCTTGTTTGAATTAGACTATGTAGATGTCACGTGTGAAGGAGGCAAGTACACATGGTTCAACAGGATAGGAAACTGAATGAGTAGACTGGACAAATTCTTGCTGTCAGACAATCTGGTGGAAGAATTGAAGATTAGACGCTAGGTCATTGGTAGAAGATAGGTGTCTGATCACTGCCATGTGTGGTAGATGGCCAACGACTAGAATTGGGGGCCAAAGCCCTTTCGTTTTAACAATGGATGGTTGAAGCATCCAGAATTTTTACCTTTTGTGAAGTCGGTTTGGAATTCAAATGAGGTGAGGGGAAGAGGAGATTATGTTCTTAAGACCAAGATAGGGAGATTGAAGGAAGGTCTCAAAAGTTGGAGTCATGAGGTCTATGGTTGGATAGATGTTAAAGTAGAGAAAGCTATTGACGTTTTAAATAATCTTGATAAGGAAGTTAGTAGGTTCGGTTTTTCTAGCTTTGAGGAGATGGTTAGTAAGAGGTCTAAGTCAGCTGATGAGGTGTGCAAAAACCTGTTAATGAAAGAAGAGATGTTAAGGCTGAAAGCGAGAGAGTTGTGGCTGAAGGGGGGTATTGTAATTCAAAGTTCCTTCATCAAGCTGTTAAAAGGAGACGAAGGAGGAATACTATCTGGTTTGTTAAAACTGATAGAGGTACAATCGAAGATGTGGAAGGAGTTAAATTTGAAGTCAGCAAGTTCTTCAAGGAGAATTTTAAAGAAGATTGTTGTACCCGTCCTATTCTTGATGACTTGGATTTGAAGAGATTAACAGAGGAAAACAAAAGAGGGTCGAAAACTGTTTTTTCTATAGATGAAATCAAGGAAGCTGTGTGGGGGTGCAACAGAGGTAAAAACCCGAGCCCTGATGGATTCACATTAGCTTTTTTTCAGGTGTGCCGGGAGATTGTTGAAGAGGATGTGCTCAGGTTCGTTCGTGACTTTCTTGATAACCCAGTGTTAACGAAGGCTACTTCAGCCTCTTTTATTGCTCTGGTTGCTAAAACCAAGAATCCTCAAGAGCTTGGAAATTATAGGCCAATTTTTTTACTCAACTGTTTTCATAAAATTCTCTCCAAATTGCTAACGAGCAGGTTGAAGAAGGTGGTTAGTTCCCTAGTGTCTACTTAACAGACGGCGTTTGTGCTTCGAAGATACATATTCGATGGAGTTCTTACGTCTAATGAAGTTCTCGACTTAGCTAAATGTAGTAAAAGGAGCTATTTGATGATGAAGATAGACTTTGAGAGGGCATACGACTGCGTGTCGTGGGATTTTCTTAAAAGTTTAAATGTTAAGATGAACTTTGGCAGTAAATGGGTTTCTTGGATCGAATCTTTAGTGTGTAAAAAAACCATGTCTGTGTTAGTCAATGGGAGTGCTTCTAAGGACTTCGTTGTTGGGAAGGGATTGGGCCAAGGGGACCCTTTGTCGCACTTCCTCTTCATTCTAGTAATGGAAGTGCTTAACAGGATGGTAAAGAAGGCAGAGACTATAGGTTTATAGGATGGTTTCAAAGTGGGGTCAGAGGTGAGTATAAGCATTTCTCAGTTCACAGACGATACTCTGTTTTTGGGGGAGGCTAGGTGGACTAATGTTTGGTGCATCAAGGCTGTTTTACGTGGTTTTGAGATGTTATCAGGTCTCAAAATCAATTTATTCAAGAGCAAGATTGGAGGAGTCAACTTGAGCCTTGAGTTTCTGTCTGCTACTTCTAATTTTCTGCATTGTGACATCCTTAATCTACCTTCTTCTTTCCTTGGTGTGATTATAGGAGACAGTCATATGAGAATTTATCATTGGCAGAAGATGATTGAAAAAATAAGGTGTAGCATAGCTGATTGGAAAGGGAGATACTTGTCCATAGGAGGGGAGGCTGGTTCTCATTAACACTGTCATAAGCGCTTTTCCTCTGTATGCGTTTTCTTTTTATAAGGTCTCATCTGGGGTAATAATGTCACTGTATAGTATTCAGAGTAGGTTTCTATGGGGAGGTTGTGATTCCAAGAAGAGGATTCATTAGGTGGACTGGAAGACTATATGTTTTCCAAAAGAAAAGGACAAATTGGGCATCAAGGATCTTGCTAGTTTCAATGACGCTCTTCTCATGAAGTGGAAATGGAGATTGTTAAACAAGGAAGATTGTGTTTGGAAGGGTGTGTTGGAAAGTAGGTATGGGAAAAATTTGACTCTGGCTATCAACTGTTATGATGGGGTGAAAGGAAGGAAAGACCTCATATTCTTTGGGGTGGAGGGATACGTTGAGTCTAGGATTAGATATTGCTTCCAAGAGGAATCTCTTTGTGGAGAATGTGAAGTGTAAGTTGGGGAGGGGGAAGAGATTACTTTATGGCATAACTGTTGGATACTTAAGGTTCCTTTGAAAGATGTTTTTCCTAACTTATTTCTTTTTGAGAAAGATTCTTGTGGCTCTGTTGCAGATCAAGGTGAGTGGAGTGGTGAGGTCTGGTCTTGGAAATTATGCTTCAGTTCCTTTCCCCAAGACTATGTCATGGCTAGAGAGTATGAAGACCTTATGGATCTCATAGTTGAAGTTGTTCCTAGCAGAGATAGTGCAGATGAATTCAGGTGGGATCCAGGTATGAGCAATACCTCCTTCTCTTTTAATGGTTATGTTCTCAATTCCTGCTACCATAGCATCAGGAAAGAAATTGAGGTGAGCAGAGTAGATGAAGTCTATATAAGCGGATTGTGGAAATCTTGGCAACTGAAAGTTCCTTCAAAGTTCATATTTTTGTTTGGAAAATGTTGAAAAGCAGGTTAACGACTAAAGATGAATTGGTGAAGAGAAACATAGGCTTACCCGATGAAGATGTTGAATGTAAATTATGTGGATTCCATGAGGAAACTTCCCCTTACGTGTTCTTGGCTTGTCCTGTTGCAGTTGGTGTTTGGAAGGGGATAGAGATGTGGTTGGAAATCTTTAGTATCAGTAAACATAGTTGCCTCGCATCTTTTTTGGATTTTGAGGGGGTCATTAAAAGAAAAACTGGTAATTCAAGGGGTTTGATTATTTGGGCAGCAACTGTTTGGTTCCTTTGGTTTGGTAGGAACTGTTTCATCTTTGACAACAAGCTGAGGTCAATTTTGGAGCTACTAAATTCTATTAAATACTACAACTGGAGATGGTTAACAGTCGATAATTCCAAGTTTTGTTCTTCTTTTTACGAGTGGTACTCTGTGCTATGTATCCGCCTTTATAGATCTTTATAACTGTTGTGTATTTGGGTTGTTGTACCCCTTGTGCAGCTGGTTTAATATCATTTCTTCGCCTTCAAAAAAAATTGAGAATGTTCTTAATGGAGTAATGATATAAGAGATTGGCTTTCTTATAAGATTTGGATGCCATTATGGATGAATATAATTTAAAAGTGTACTAACAACAATAAGTTTCTCCAATTTAACAGCATCTGAGTTACTTCTAACCACATATATTTCGTTACGGAGAAGTAGTTTGTGGACTAGTGGTAGATTTGGTCTTGATATTTTGACCCAACATGGGAGAATATAACGTAGTTGTCGCTCCCGGGATTTTCATCCAGGTACAAACGCGAAAGTGGCGCGGAAACAGAGTCGCCAGCAATGTGTATTTATCCCAAGAGAGGGAAAGGAAACACTGCGTAAACCTGAGGGAAAGGAAAAGCATGGTCTCGAGACCAAGAGAAACGGGTAAGGGAGTCGGTTACGCGAGGGGAAGGTATTAGCACCCCCACGCATCCATCGTACTCGATGGGATCCACGCTTATTGTCTGGATCAAAGGGTGTCATCATTTGGAGCTCCACTGCTACTGGAAAAGAGCAAAGAAATGAGGAAGAAAATAAAAGGAAGTGACTCGATAGGACATCGCCGTCCTATGCCTACGTATTCTCTCATACAATGGGAAAGTCAGAGTCAACGTAGTTCAGACACGAACTAAAGGGGGAGGTTGCTCGCCAAGACATCGTCGTCTTGTGCCTACGTATCCTCAATCTAACTAGAAGGAGGAAATCAGAGCAGTCGTAGTTCGACCTAACAAGGTCTTAGTGTTTTTTATGAGCGATGTTAAGTTCGCGTCCGGCAGTTAGGGTCGATGTTTGTTTGCGACAAAATGGAAAATAACGTGCTCTTTTCTGAAAATAGGTTTGAAACTTAACAATCCCGAAGGATAAAAAGGTTTGAGTTTGTTTTGTATTTTTTAGACAGAAATGGATTGAAGTTAGTTTGTAACTTGCATTGCACCCAAGTCTACAACATAGGAACGAATACGTCGCGTAATGTCCCCAAAAGGACGTACACTAAGTACCCTAGAAGCATGAAGGGAGATCCCCCATACCTCACTTCCCATATATAAGGCTCATCCGCAATACACGTTAACCTTTATTAAGTGTTTTAGAAAGGTTTTGAGATGAGAAGAGAAGACTGAAAGAAAAGAAAACACTAAGGGGAAACTAATTGTTCCTAATGTTATCATGCAAAGGTGGCCCTAAGGGGAGGTTTAAGAACAACCTAAGTCTAAAGAAGAGAGAGGGATAGCACTACCTAATGCTTATCCTACCTCACCTTAATCAAAAATTAAGGATGAGCTAGGATCCCAAAGGGGTGTGAGATAGTTGTACCCAAAGCATTATATCATGTAATCCACACACAAAAGAGAAATAGAAGTAAAAAAGATGAGAAATGAAAGGAGAAATGAGCATTGATAAGCATCCACATATTCAAATGACTTACCTCTGCCCCTACACAAAAGGTTAATACAAAATCATCACAAGTAATGAATACAAGTGAAAGAAGATAAATCAAACAATGCTAATTGCCTTAAGAAGTCAACTTAAGAAGTAAACAAAGTTTGAACTAAGAGGACGGGATCCTAAGGGTTAAGGAACCTCCAAGGTCAGTAGGTATAGGTCAATGTATCCTACTAAGGTCAAGGTATCAAACAAAGTCAAACTAGGCTGAAACATGCATCAAAAGATCATTCAAATGCAAGTTAAGCAATAACTATGCAAGATGAAAGCATATGAATCATAAACATGAATAAATGCATATGTAAATATCAAAGTCAGAAGTGAATGACATTTAATAAGGCATGGATATTGCATTAAGATAGCATGTGATTCATGAATGCAAGCATTGATTAAGTAAGAAGAAGTGGAAACCAAATACCATTCAAGTTCATACCTACATGCATACTTGTAATGCAAGTAAAGAATGGAAGTGCAAGATGAACATACTTGTAAATGAATGCAAGTCAGTAGCACATGATATTTAAGATGACATTTAAGATGCAAGAATGGACATGCAAAGTTCATACAAGTCTCTTGTTAAGGCACATTGAAGATTAGAAGCAAACATGTGCAAATTAGGTCAAACAAACATGCAAAGGTTTATGAACTTAGAAACATGCAAGATGCAATTAAGGGTCATGTCATATGGTTAAGAATGATCACAAACAGAAGTGAAATTGTCGTAACCCAAAATTTGACCTCCCTTTTTTCTTTTTTCATATGCACGTGCATTCGCATCTCAGGCATACACATTCGCATTTTTTCTCTTTGATTTTGTTGCAGGAATATTCAGGTTTTGCAAGCCCGATTAAGCGCACCCTCTCAAGATTATCTCATCATCAACATAAGCACAAAATAAGGATTTCCATGCCTATTTATCAAGACAAGAGGTGGAAAACCGAAACCAGGACTTCAGCATCATTTTCCAAGCAAATTTGGGAAAGTTTGGCTGAAGTAACCGGTTACAGCATAACTGATAACTGGTTACACAGTGTAAATTTCACTAGAAACGCAGTTTTTCAAGCAAGTAACCGGTTAGCAGATATGCTGTAACCGGTTACTCTGTACAAAGTTGCAGATTCTGCTGCATTTTTGGGTCAGCAGTTGTGCACTCTCTTTGGTCTTTGTTTATACATTATTCTAGCAGCATGTGGAACCTTCTAGATAATTCAAGACCATTCAAGACATTTCCCTTACATTTATTCAATGCATCACTTTAAATTAAGAGCACCATGTTACCTAATTTACAAGTATGTCAACCTTTGGATTTTGAAGCTCACATTGGGATCGTTACCGAGTTGATCCTAACTAACCGAGTTAACCGCCTTGACTCAGTGAGTCAAGTGTAACTAACCCCAACCTTAACTCCAAACCTCCCAAAGCTAAGTCCAAACCAAAGTCCAAAGCTCTTACACTCCATACCTAAACTCTATATAAGCCAAGCTTCACCATTTTGCAACCCCTCCACAATCATTCACACAAATTCACACTTTCTTCACTCTCAATTCTCTCATTCTCCTCTTCATTTTTCTGCAACTTCTACACATTCCAATTCATCTTCTTTCCCAAACCACACAAAAGCTCTTAATTCTTGAAGAATAATCACTTTTCACATTGAAAGTGATTATTTTTTGAGCTTAACCTTCATCATCTTTCCATTCTACTGAATTTTGTGGAGCTTCAGTAGCTTTTGGATTCATTTCAAGTGATCACTTCAAGTTTCTTCGGTGATAATTCTCTTTTTGGAGTTTTCGTCGATGTTTGCTCGGTTTCGCCACGATTCGAAATGCAATTGAAGATTCCTCTGGTTTTCTTTGATTATTCTCATCATTTTGCAATTATACTTGAGTATCTAAAGTTCTATTAGCTTTTGGATTTATCTCAAGCGTTTACTTCAAGATCCTACGGTGCAAATTCGATTTCGGAGCTTTTATCGCATTTTGCTCAGTTTCACTACGGTTCGAAGTGCAAGTGTAGGAATCTCTAGTTTTCTCTGGTTTTCTTCACTTACCTTCATCACATTTCATTTACAACAATTACCAAGCCAATCCTCCGGCTTGTAGGTTGGTAGATCTTACTTTCCTCACTGTTTCGATCATTTCCGCGCATTTACGTCGTAATTTCGATCGTTTTTGGTTTAATTTATCATGCAATTGCTTGATCTTTAATCTCCATGATTAATGCTTGTAATTTGTGTTTAATTGCTCTTAAATGATGTGATTTTCGTGCACAAATTCATGTCCTAGCATGTGATGATTGGCATATGTGATGATTTGCTGTTATTTTTGCCACTGTCTCAATGGTAACCGGTTAGCAGATATGCTGTAACCGGTTACACAGTTTAATTTTCACTAAAAACGCAAGTTTTCAAGCATGTAACCGGTTAGCAGATATGCTGTAACCGGTTACCACTGTGCAGAATGGCCAATTTTGAGTTTTTTCAAGCTTGTTTGGTATCATCTCTTCTTCTAACTTCCATGGATTAACATGCTTGATATTTATGGATGTTTTAAGTGCTGTTAACCTCTGTTTAGAGCATATTTACATTAATTCAATGATTGATTTATCAATTCATGCAATTATGTGTGTTCTTGATATTTGTTTGAACATTCTAATTCTTGTACAGTCTTTGATCACTTGATACATGATTTGTGATACATGCTAATATTTGTTTGGCACTGTTTTGCATTTCCAATTCTTGACCACATTAAGTTTGTTCTTTATTGAGCAAATTTAATCTTGTATAATCAATAATTCACACCTTTTTGCTTTAATGACTTTTCATCCTCTTTGGAAAGTTGTTAGCATGTTTCTCCCTTGATTAATGGATCGAAACTTTGTTTCGATTAATTGATCTTCCCTTTTCCCCTCTTTAGGCCTCCTTTAGAGCTTTTTCTCTCGATCCCCTCGTGGAGTTGGAGGTCGCGCTACACCTTTCATCGGGGCACTGTACAAATTGACGCCGTCACGCTGTCCATTTCTCTACGCAGGAGCACTATACAACTTGGAGTTGTTGTGTCGTCCGGTTCAACTTCCGCATTACACCCTGTGTGTTAGAGAAGGAATGAGAAGGGAGAATTCCTACTCTCATTCTGACAACTTCAGGTAGGGGGCGAATGACCTTGTGTTTGGCTTAGTCACCTCTATCTCCAGGCGGTAGTGTGCTCTCTCTTCCCCAGTCGAGTCGATCCTTGATCACTCTTTGCTCTGTGCAACCTCTTTCGATCCTTGATCACTCTTTTCTCTTTGCAATCTCTTTCGATCCATGATCACTCCTATCTCCATCTCTCTTGATCAATCACCTTCTTGGTTACGATCCTTTGTTCCTTGGGTTAGCAAGCTTTCTTCGTTTCAATACCCTTTTCTTTTCTTACGGTCAATCATTGCTTTTTGATTCCCCTGAAGATTCTCAAGTCTCTTTCCTTGGTCCAACACGGTTTTCCTGTTACGACTATTTTTCCCCAGGAATTCACAACCTTCTCTTGGTTCTTCTCCTTTGTTTGGTTAATCACTACCTGTTAGTTAAAATACCAATGTTTGCACCCGTTTCTTCAGTTAACCACAGTCCGTCTGTTAAAATACTGAAGCACTTTTGAGTTAATCATCTTCTTTTGGTTAATCACTCACTTTTCTCGGTTAATCACAGCTCTCCTGTTAAAACCGAATCCCTTGCAGTTGGCAACCTTTCTTGGTTCGAATACTTGCACCCTTGGGCTAGTAACCTCTTTTGGTTCAATACCTTTCTTTGTTGGTCAAGTGCTGTTTGTTCAGTTGTACCAACACCCTTTTTGGGTTGCGACCTTTGATCGGTCCGACACCCGTTCTTTGGTTGATCATAGTTTTCTCTGTTAAAACCAATGCTTCTCTATCCCCACAGAGTTGCAGTCTTTTATCCCTCGGTTAACCACTGTTTACCAGTTAATATACCTAGGCCCCTTCAGAGTCAAACTCCTTCTCTCGGTTCAGCACTCTCTCTCTTGGGTTATCACAGTCCGTCTGTTGACACCAGCCTTTTCCCCGCCAGAGTCTTACTCTCTTTGTTCGGTTAACCAATGCCAGCCAGTTAACATACCGAGTCTCCTTGTTCTCTTGGTTATGACACCATCCTTTTATTTGGATCCCCAGCGGAGAACCTTTCTATTCCATGTGCTCTTTCATTCTTGGGTTTCGACACCATTCCTCTTTGTTATCCCCAGCGGAGTTTCTTTCATTCTTGGTTTTGACACCATTCTTTTCCTAGTCTCTTGTACAATCACTCTTACTGTGTGTTCTTCCCCCAGTAGAGTTTTTCTTTCACTCTTGCTCTCGGTTTTGACACCACTTCTTTCGTCTCCCTGTTTCTTTCTTGATTTTTTTTTCCGTTCGGTTCCCCGAACTACGGAAGCTCTGATTCTGCATCCTTTTGGATGTATGATACGTAGGCACGAGACGCAATGTCTTGGCGAGCACACTTCCACCTTTCTTTCCTTCTCCCCTTCTTTTCTTCCTTTCTGTCCCCTGGTTCCATGAACTACGACGCTCTGATTTCCTCATTGCACTATGAGGGTACGTAGGCACGAGGGCCACAATCCTCCGCGAGCACTTTCTTTCCTTTCTTCCTTTTTCCTCTTTTTTCTCTCTCTCCTTCTTTAGCTAGAGGCCTTTAGATAGATAACCCATCCAAGCCTAGAAGCAAGCGAAATGGTTCCCGTCGAGTACGACGGATGCGTTAGGTGCTAGTACCTTCCTTTCGCATAACCGACCCCCGTTCCCGTTTCTCTTCCCCTCGGGTTTTATCGATATTTTCCCTGTCCTTTGGGACTAAATAAAGTTCGGTGGCGACTCTATTATATCGTTGAGTGTGCGATTCACTCAGGTAGAAATCAGCCATCTTCAGAAATCATGTTTTCATGGATGCACAAGATCATACAAGCATTTGTGAAAACAAACCATCAAAGATGTGCAAAGGAATGAACACAAACCCACAAGATAATTCAAGTTTTAACGAATGCATACAAGTCAATTCAAGATGGATAAGCAATGACCTATAACATGAGAAAAATGACCTATAATGTTCATACAACATGTATCAAGAGGTCTTAACAATTGTCAAAGATGGTTGCATACAATGCACATTAAAACACTAGCATAAGTCCTCTAACAAACAAACAAATAAACATGCTTTTAGGCAATCCATAAAGTCATGTTAGAAGGATTAGAAAATAGAAATATCCAAGTCATTTGAAGTGCAAATAGTGTGCAAACATGTCTCAAAAGTATGGCTCAAAATTCATTAGGGATCATGCATAAACATGCTTCACAAGTTCATACAAGTCACACAAACAAAGTGCACAAAGACAACATTCAAAAGTCAATAAGAAATGACCTAAAAAATCTACAAAAATAGGTATGAGATGCCTTAATATGTCATGCAAACATGGATCAATGCTCATGGATAGATTCAATTCAAAACTAGGTCAAACAATTCACCAATTCAATATGTGTCATGAACAAAGATCATACACAATGCAAAATAATGAAAAATCCACAAAAAATAGCAACATAATCCAAAAGTGGAAAAATAAAATGTCAAAAATTATTTAAATGCATCAAGATGCCATGAGAATTTATTTGGAATTTTTATCATGCTAGAAGTATTTTTAATAAAATGATTTGAAACATGTATGTACATGAAAATAGAAAACAAAGAAAAAGAGGTAGGGGGTACACAGGTAGCAATTACATAGTTATAATTGCATTGGGCTCAAGGGGAGGGGGTGTGCATAGATGAGCGAGCCCAGTCCACAAACACACGCACAGATAGGGTGCATGTGGTGGATATTAGTCAAATCCTTGACTCATCCTAAGCCATTGGATGAGTCCACGCAAGATGATCACACAAAGTACAACCATCATGTAAACCCCAAAGCACGCACATGACAGCTTAATATGGAATCACCACACACGAGCACAAAATTCAAAATAAATCAGCAAATGAAAACATGTGCAAGGGAGGTGGCTCATTAATGCGCTGACACAATTAGGATCGTTGGATTCAAATGATCAGATGACTGTGTTATAACCTGGTAAATTAATTAGGGTTCATGACTGAAGAACACACCACCGGCCGAAGAAGACTCCGGTCATCTTCTCCGGCCACTCACCACCGTGACAAAACTTTCAGGTCACCAGAAATTAATAAATCATATACCAAAATAATCCTCAAGTCACGTAGGTTCCAAATCCAGACTCAAAAATCACCAACAATTCATATACAGAGAGAATCGAAGCAAGCAAGTTTGCCCTAATTTTCAGGTCTATGCTCCTAAGGAGCCTATCAACTAGCCGGATGTTCACATTGCTCCTATTGAGCTCCAAGACACACAAAATCAAGTTTAAATCAACTTAAAATGCAAGAGGAAAATAAAGAGGAACCTGTATTGTTGATGAAACTTTGAGCACAAGAAAACCAGAGATGAGGTTCCTTATTATCTGGAGCTTGTTGCTTGGCCAAATAATGGCAAAATGAACTTCAATGTCCTTGAATTTCAGTTGATGCAGATTGAAATGGAAATAGAAAATGCAATGCTATGCTTTAAGGCCTTGGATCCACAGATGATTCTTGGTGAAGAAGAATGAAGAAATGTGCAGAAAGGAGTGATGGAGATGAAGCTTCGTGAGAGAGAAAATTCAGAGAGAGAGAGATTGAAGAATGGTGAAAAGTGAAAAATGATCCAAAGTTGGTTGCAATTCTGTTATGGATTAGCTTTTATATACTTGGTTAACTGTTAACCACCTTGGTTAACAGTTAGAACCGTGGTTAATGCAAGGGTGAATGGAGATATAGGAGGTGAAGTGAGAAATGGAAATGAAGTGAGTTTTAGTTGATGGCTCAGGTTTGTTCATGTGGTGATATAACATGGAAGCTTGTGGTGTGTTCATGATGTAGGGTGGTGATTATGGGAGCTAGTGATGTTAGCAGCTTGTTATGTAAGTTTCCTCTCACTTTTCATGCTTGAACAAATAAGGGAAGGATGGTACATGATGATGTATGGCATGCAAGGTGTTTGTTTGGTTTGAAAAGGCAAAGTTTTGGACATGGTATGGTACATGATGTTCAGCATGCGCATGACAACAACAAAATGCAACAGGTTTTGTGTTGTTTTGGTTTGCTTGGATTAGAAGAAAACAATTGCATAAACCTCACTTTGGAGCATTGAATATCCATGAATAATGGATAGAATAACAAGTTCTTGGGGTCCTTAGAAAGAGGGTATGGAAAACAATAATGTTGATGTTCAAAATGAATGGAAATGAAACCTCTAAAGTACCTAAAAATGATGATGAACATACTTGGTTACAACTAAATTGAGCATGCATTTTACCCTACTCGTGCCCAGTCATGTGCCTATGAAATGAGTCAGGTTGAGACCACTACTTTGATCCATCATATCTCCTCATACATTGATCAAATGAAAATTTTTCCAACACCAAAGTTGTAGAGGAGATCAAGAGGAACAAGATTGATGTTGACCACTTTTTAATTTGGAGCCTACACCATGGAGATAATTGGCTATGAACTTGGACAAAACATGCACACCAACTGTTTGTGTTATTTACTCCGAGCCAACTGGTCATAACTTGCCTGACTAGCCAATTTTGCCTTGTTTTCTCTCAACTTTAATCCATCATATCTCTCTCAATTTTGATCCAATGGACATGTTCTTGTTATGGTTTTGAAGCTTGGAATGTGAACTTTTGATAGGTCTCCATAAAATTTCAATTTGGAGCTTGGAACATGGAGAAAGAATGCCCTAAAGTTGGGTGCTCACCTTGCCAAAACTTGCCATAAATGGAAACCCTAATTTCTATTTTTGGCAACTTTGCACATTTCTTGATTGTTGATGAATCCCTTGATATTTATTGGTCAAATCTTCATCAATGAACCTATTTGAGATGAGGAACATGAATTTGACCTCAAAAAGTCAAGAGTTGACTTTTTCCTCTGCACAGTTGACTTTTCCCCAATTCTCCTGATTCTCAACCAATTATTCAATTGAAGATCTTCTGAAATGAACCAATGGGCAATACTTCATCCTTGGACAATTGAGAGCATATGGAAAACCTTGAAAACAAACTTTGGCTAAAAAATTCACTTGCACTGACTTTTCACCAAAACCCTAATTTTGCACTAGTTAGGAGAATGTGATTCACTTGAGATTGCTCATGTACCTTGATCCCATGCCAAGGGCCAATGGTATGCAATGATGATTATGAAAAAATGAAATGAAACATAAGCCAGTTAGTTTTAAAAGCAAGAGGACAAATTTTGAGGTGTTACAGCTGCCCTTATTCAAACTTCTTGAATCCGAGGGTATGATAGCAACGACTTTCAGACAATCAGGATACACGGGGTTTGAATACAAAAATAACCTGGAAATTTGCAACCTGTGGGGGGTAACGAAATAGGGTGAATATGAGGACGGCCGAAGGCGAACTCGAAAAGAAATACCATCCGAAGGTGGATTCTGCGGGGGACAAGATAATACGAGGACGGCCGAAGGCGAACTCGAAAAGGTATACCGACCGAAGGCGGGCTACCAACCAACAATAATACGAGGACGACCGAAGGCGAACTCAAAAAGGTAGACCAGCCGAAGGTGGGCTAAAAACAGTAATACATGAGTACGGCCGAAGGAGAACTCGAAAAGGTAAACTGGCCGAAGGCAGAATAACAAGCAACAACAGTACGAGGTCGGCCGAAGGTGAACTCAAAAAGGAAATACCCGCCGAAGGTGGAATTTCAAACAAAGGTAGACCGGCCGAAGGCGGGCGAACAAACATCCATAATACGAGCTCGACCGAAGGCGAACTCAAAAGGAAAGACCAGGCGAAGGTGGAATTTCAGACAAAGGTAGACCGACCGAAGACGGGCTAACAAACATCAATAATACGAGGACGGTCGAAGGCGAACTTGAAAAGAAATACTGGCCGAAGGCGAGCTAATCAACGAAAGTGAAACGAGAACAGCCGAAGGCGATCTCGAAAATGAAAGACCAGCCGAAGGCGGAATTTCTAACAACAAACACGAGGACGGCCGAAGGCGAACTCGAAAAGAAAGACCGGCCGAAGGCAAAATTTCTAACAACAAATACGAGGACGGCCAAAGGCGGACTCGAAAAGAAAGATCGGCCGAAGGCGGACTAACCAACAAAGGTAATACGAGGACGGCTGAAGGCGAACTCGAAAAGAAAGGCCAAGCCGAAGGTGGACTTTCCAACAATAAGATAACACGAGGACGGCCGAAGGCGAACTCAAAAAGAGAGACCAAGCCGAAGGTGGACTCGAAAAGAAAGACCGAGCCGAAGGTGGACTTTCAAAGAAAGACTATGCCGAAGGTAGACTTTCAAACAAAGGATACAAGGACGGCCAAAGGCGAACTAGAAAAGAAATACCAGCCGAAGGTGGAATTTTAAAGAAAGACTAAGCTGAAGGTAGACTCTCAAACAAAGGATACGAGGACGGCCGAAGGCGAACTCGAAAAGAAATACCAGCCGAAGGTGGAATTTCAAAGAAAGACTAAGCCAAAGGTAGACTCTCAAACAAAGGATATGAGGACAGCCGAAGGCGAACTCGAAAAGAAATACCAGCCGAAGGTGGAATTTCAAACCCAACAATATGAGACCAAACCGAAGGTGGACTTGAAAAGAAAGACCAAGCCGGAGGTGGACTTTCAAAGAAAGACTAAGCCGAAGGTAGACTTTCAAACCCAAGAATATGAGACCAAGCCGAAGGTGGACTCGAGAAGAAAGACTAAGCCGGAGGTGGACTTTCAAAGAAAGATAAGTAGAATCAACAGATCTACAAAGATGACTCTGCTGGGGAAAGAGAAATCTAAACAGACAACTCTGTATGGGAGTAAGGGAAGGAATAACCAATAAGAAGGACGAATCCATTGGTTGCGGTGTAATGTTAAACAACATCTCCTGAATTACATCTCTTTCTGCTGGGGACAGAAACTGGTAATAGATATCAAACCTGACTTATGCTTCGAATTAATATGTTTGAATTTTTCTATGGTGTAATGCTCCATACGAAGTGGAAATGCTACGCGTTTAGGAGGATGTCATACAAGAATTCTTATGCAATGCAAAATAAATGCTGAAGACGAAGGCAACTTCACCGGGACGACAAACTATAATTCTCCTCTGAATTAAAAGATCCTGCTGAGGAAGATTTCACTGAAAGACTTCCTGATCACAAACTCTGCTGGAGATGAAAAACTTTGAGAGAACTTCCACTCTGTTGGAGATGGATAAAAACTACTGAAGTGGAACCCAAAGAGAATTTTCTCCGCTGGGGATTACCAATGACTTCTACCAAAGACAGAACCCAAAACCTGGATCTGAAATATGCCAATAACAATTGGACTTAAAACCCGCTGGGGATGTCAACTTCCGTTGAACAAACCATTGTGAAGATCACCACCAAACTCTTTTTAGGGAGACAAGTCAATAATATCGAACCTTCTTGGGGATATTTCTGAAATTAACCTGCTGCTGGGAGAAATCTTTACCTTCACCCTGCTGGGGAATATCAGCCACTATTAGCAAACCTGCTTAGGGAATGGTGATTGACGACATCAACTTTGCTAGGGGATACCATCAAGCTTACTCATCTGTTGGGGATTAGATCATACCGTTGATGATGAGAAAAACACTTCCTGACTAACTGAGGAAAATGGGTGCCATGACTCTGTGGGGGAAAATAACCTCTTTGTCCAAAGAAGATATTCCATCAATCTCTTACTGGGGATGCAGAAGTGTCAACTTCTGGCTGCTTATTGAGAGAGTAAATCAACCACAACTCTAGCTGGGGAAATAATCCTCCGTACTCTGCCTGGGGAGAGCAACAACCTACTGGGGATGATGAAATTTCAACGTTGAGGAGAGTAGCTCTACTAGGGAGAAACAATATTGTTACCCAGCCTGACCTGTCTCTGTGGTCATAAACGGCCCTTTGAACTCTCCACTTGCCCTAGACCATCAGGTCTAAAGGAAGAAATCATCTCAAGAGGATTTTATAGAATACCAGGCATTCACACTGCCCCAAGGTCTTCAAACTCTTGGAGATTTTTATCAGATCTCGATATAACTTCCCCAGACTTCATAATCCATGAAGTAAATTACCTCGAAAGGATTTGTAATGACTTGAAAATACTCTGCCCCAGTATTTTGAACCTTGAAGAGGTGTTTTCAATTAACCGTCTTCAGGAGTGGACAACTTCTTACGCTCTAGAAGTGTCCTGCCCCAAGTCTTGAAGAAACTTTGTCCCTGACTAATCTTACAGAGATTTGTCAAATCGACCTGATTGCCCCTGTTTGGCTTCTTTAGGGAGAGTTTTCAATGTGACTACTCCACATTGGCTACATCTTATCACCATTTATCGAGAACCCCCAGGCTGCACACAGTCTCTTGGCCACATACCCCTTGACATGACTCTCCTTCAGAGTTTTCGCCATCTCAACTTGGCGTGATCGAGCTTCTCGACTGACGTTCACTGTGTAACCTTCTTTGATGTCAAACACATGCAAGCAGAAAATGTTTATTATGAGAATGACAATTCTAATACAACACTCGTGTTACCCTCGAAGTTTTATTGAAAATTTGTCGCCAAGCCTCGTGAACGAATCACTAGCTGGGATGCGGCATTGATTTTTGAATGGAAAATATACGCACATGCAATACCAACAAAAATCTTATTAGCACAACTCATAGGAGTCAGAACGCTATCTCGCTGAAGTGTACTTTCGGAATAAACCCTGCTTCAATTAGGACTTTTAAGGGTTGTAACGTGGCCTGGTTCACGGTTTTGAGAAAAAGGATTTATGGCTCAAAATTTATTGGTGCCCACCCACTCTTCGTGGTGTTCTCCAGTCCTACGTTCAGCTAATCTGGCGCAAGCGCTCATCTCTCAAGAAGATTTTATGATCTTTAAGGAACCCATACAACTGATGGTTTGACACCTGATAAGGTTTTGGAGCGACAGTCACCCCTTTTTGTCTTTTGTTCGTAGTCACAAGACTTTGTTCTTGTTTGAGAATTTTTCTTTTGTAATCCTTTTCGCTTTTCGCTTTTCATTCTCTTGCTTTTTGATCTCTAATTTTTGCATGGATTGACTCTTTTGAGTTTTTTCGATTTTGAAGTCCAGCGGGATGCCCTAACTTTTTCCTAAGTCGCTTGTTTTCAAGTTTCGACTTAGCAGGCTTTCTTTCTTTTATTCTTTTTTTTAACAAAGCGTGTGACACTGGTTGTCTTATTTGTTTGAAAGGGTTGTGACTGCCTCACTCCTTGATTGTTGATGGATAACCATTGTGGTTTCACACCTTTTGACCTCTTGAAGGCAATGGATCCTCAGATGTACACTCCTTTTGAAATTTGAAAGCTCAGTCAAATTAACTAACACCTCCCCTGCCCCAGGTTAAGATTGAGGGTTTTTTCATTTTCAGAAATAAACTCCTACTCCAAGGCTCAAAGGGGGTTAACGAGGGTCTATCTCCCTTATATCTCCAGTGTATAGGGATTTGAAATAATGCCTGTACATCCTCAACAAGGTTCTATCCAAAAACATACAACCAGAGATTTTTTCGTTTTTCACTTCATCATCCTCCCTCAAGAGTTTTAAGGCTAGAAAAGTTGGTATTGCAGTGCATATAAACATGATATGAGTGCATAAAAGTAAATTACTTCAAGAACAACACATTTATTGCATTAAAATCAACATTCAACACCCAAACAAGTTTTTACATGCAGACAGTGTTTAAACAAACAAATGAAAGCTACATATGAAAATGCAGTAATGGAAGCTGATGATTGCCATTGTTGAGGAGACTTGACTCTGTCTGGACTTATTGCGTCTGATGATCTCTTCGCAGCCTCGGGTGCTCACTCTGACAAAGAGGCTTCACCTCATAGGGGTACCATCTGGGGTGATGACCTTTGAGTCAATCAAATCTTGCACCTCGTGTTGGAACTCACAGTTAGCATTAATGTCATAGTCCGGAGGAATAGGATATGGCACTGGCATGGCATTCCTCAACTGAATCAGAGAGCATTTGAGCAAGCGAGCAAACAACTGACTATAAGGAATAGGAATAGGATCAAATATCTGCTTGGGCCTTCTTGGTCTGAGTTGCCTCTGTTGCTGATAGTTCTGCTGCTGATGCTGATTTGGGCGCCCAATCCGCTCCTGCATTTTCCTTTCCACACGAGGCCCAAACAAGGGTTGCTGACGTAGAGCTTCTTCAACATAAGGTTGTGGAAGAGATCCCTGACGCGAGGTGGATCCTTTGGGAAAGGGGGGAGTCCTCAATTCCTTTGCAATAATGGGAGTAAAATCACCTTGTTTACTAGTGCCAACTGATGTAAACTTGATTGCCTCTGAATCAATGAGCTCTTGGACTTTATGCTTGAACCTTGTACAATTCTCAACATTGTGATCAGGTGCCCTAGAGTGGAACTCACATCTAGCCTTAGCATTAGGTCCCAGAGGAATCTTTGTTGAAAGAGGTCCCAAACTAACACGTTCAACCAGTTTGAGCTCGAGAAAATAAGAAAGCAACTGCGCATACGACATTGGAATGGGATCAAACTTCCTCTTAGGCCCCTCTGACTTAGGATCCTCTTGGGGAGCAAGAAGTGATTGCTGATGAGAAAGCTCTGAAACTTCAATTTGTGGAGAGGATTCACGAGGAAATCCATGATCTAGAGCAAACCCCAAAGAGATGGAAAGAGTAAGGACCTTTGTTATGGAAGCGAGCACATGCTTGTTTTCCTTCTTTAACACCTTATTCAAGATTTCCATGACTAGGCCCATCTGAGTCCCCGTCTGGTTGACTTCCTCTCTTAGCAGTTTCTGGCCTTGAGACAAGGCCTGCATATCTTCCCCAAACTGCCTCATCTGGATCTTCATTTCAGTCACTTCTGCACGGAGTTGTTCCATGGCTATCTTTTGATTAAGCATGATGAATCTGCTCCTGGAATTCATCCATTCTATCAAACATAGTTTCCTTTTTACCAGTAGGTATCGGTGGATCTGTCCTTCCGGACAGTGTGCACCACAGGGGGTGGGACCGTGACTACGGCAGAGAATCTTGGTGTTTCCCGAAGTTTGTAACCTTCAGGAGTCTTCAGTATGCCCCTGGCATCTTCGTTTTCCCGAAGTTTGTAACCTTCAGGCCCAGCGGCTTCTGTTGTGATTCCCTGATCCTCAGTGATCGGTGGAACATATCCTCCCGAGATATAGTTAACAGGCATGCCCCAAGGGCGATCTTTCGACATCTGATACCTAGGATCATACTTCTCCACTATGGGCATTGAGGTGATTTTAGAGATCACAGTTCTTTGTAGCTGAGCTTCTGCCATGGCTTGCATGTCATTACGAAGCTTTCTCATATCCTCTCTCAGAGCGTCGATCTCTTCTTTCAACTCTCTGTTTTCTTCCTCAAGATCATCCATCTTTTTCTGACGATTGGCCAGAGTATTATACGAATGAGACAGTTTGACACTAGACCCGAGACACAAACGTGAGATTCGTAGGTAAGAAGAATACGTTGCGCGAGAATGATGAATGCAATGATTATATTAATTGTTTTTTGGTTTAATCAAAATAAACTTCGACAATTAGATTGCAAATATCAAACAGTGGTGAAACCCCTTTTTATTGAATTCAAAGGATTGCGGAAATGGAAATACAGTAGATTACAAGGTGCGGAAACAGAAACCTAAGCTAATGGGCCCAGAGTCCTCTCTGAGGAGAACTCGGGTGCTGATTCTGGTACTTTCATTTTCTTTGACTGGGGCTCTTGGGCCGTTGTCGGGTTGTCATTCCTTTGCCAAGTGAAAGGAGCGAGCAAATTCCTTTGGTCGCCCTGATTATCCACAGCATGTTGCTCTAAAATCTCAATCAGAGCATCCTTATCTTTCAGTAGTTGCTGTATTTTGGTACACTCCACGTTGAGAATGCGGTACTTGTTCTTCCAATACCTCCTCTCCTGTTGAACTTTGTTGAGAGTAACCTGAAGCTTTTCAGTATCTATCATGAAGTACATGACAGATTCCCTTGGCGAAAGAACTCTGTGACGAGGATAAGGCATCTTTAGCTTGAGAGCTCTAGTTTGTACCCAGTGGAGATAAGGCTCCACCGAGACACAGTCCGGTTTTCCTAGAGACTCCCGTCCTTTCTTATGAATATGTTTCCAAGCGTGCACTATTTCCATCTTTAGTGCTCTGTCATTTTCTCCTTCCTTGAAGAAAAGACCTTCCAGATGAGCATTCTGTCGGACATGCCTCATCGGGTATCCAAATTGACGACGAACCAATACCGGATGGTAGTTGATTCCTCCCTTAGTTCCTATAAGGGGTACGTTGGGGAAGTTTCCACAACGATCAATTATCCTGATCCTGTCATAAATCCTATTACACCAGTCTATATCAGAGTTGGTAATAGACATGATCTTCTGCGACCAACGTAAGGCACTCTTGTAATCCCAAAAAGCAGCAGACTTGGGCAAGTGGAAAATAAACCATTTATAAAGCAGAGGTACACAGCATGTGATCTCCCCTCCGCTGTACAAATTCCCCAAGTGTACAGAATGATACGCATCTGCGAGCAAAGTCGGCACAGGGTTTCCAATGAGAAAAACCTTAATGGAGTTAATATCGACGAAGTTATTGATGTTGGGAAACAAAAATAACCTGTATGTGAGCAAGACAAAGATGCTTTCAAAAGAAGTCGTGTTTCTTATATTGGCAAAATATAGGGCGATTTTGTCAAGAACTGGGCTGCCAAACCTTAGATGCCACCCTTAGTAGTCATGTGAGTCCTGACCTCAGACTCGTCCAAATGAATTGCTCTTGCAATGGTCTGATTCTTTGGAATTTCTTCCAGTCCAGAAAATGGAGCTTGATCAGTAATGTGTAGATCAATCAGGTGAGAATACTCCTCCAGCGTTGGTGCGAGCTGGTAATCCGAGAATGTGAAACAGTGATAAACCGGATCGTAAAACTGAATGAGCGCATCCATGATTCCCTCAATCACATGGACTCTTAACAGTGGTAACAGACCTCCGTACTTGGCTCTGAAAGCCTCAGGGTTAGTGATCATCCTTGCTAACCTTCTCAAATCCTCTAGTTTTGGAACCTTGAAGGTGTACGTATGAGTTCTCCTTCTACCGAAATCCATTAGCGTAATCCTCTTCTCTGATATTTGCAATCACAGTCTTAGTTTAATTTGAAAAACAGAGAGACTAGAAGAGAAGTTTTTTTAATGTTTTAATGTTTTATTAAATGAATGCATGAATGCAGCACACAAAAACATAGAAAAAACATGGGGTCAAAGGGTCGTTGTCATGAAGTCAAGGCTCTACCCATCCCCAAAGGTTTATACTAGGGTGATTTTTGTACCTATACTCATTATCATCAGCTCCTCCCAGGAAAGCAAAACAACAAGCGGATCGCCAGCGAGTTATAGTGCAATCTTAGAGTAAGTGCCATTCACCGAGAATAGATCACCAGCCTCAAATGAGGATAGTATCGCGTAACAACTATTCCCGATAGTTTCCGCACTACGAAAGGGTTTGGCTCCTCAGCTTCTCAAGCATCACAACCGACCTATTGTCTAGGTGAGAGAATGGTTAAATTAGTCATCCTCCACTGAGGTTGATGGTCGACCTCGTCGCCATCACTTATCTTAAGTGTATACTCAAACTTTCCACATACGGCATCACCCGCATTCCCATTAGCAGAAAAATAAACACGTATAGCAATTAGGAAAAGCGGTATATATATTTGTCCTAAACATCCTAGACCTTTAAAGCTATGAATCCTAAGTTTCTGACAGAAAATGGGTTCCCCGGAGGAAACCTCAATCTGTGGTTTTCACATAAGTGAAGAGAAGGAAGACCGTGCCTAGATCTAACTTTGAAATGCCCCACGGTGGGCGCCATTTTTCTGTAGCGAGCGATTTTGGACGCGGTTCTTAAGCGCGATCGCTCTCTGCGGTTGAGCTTTAACTACAGGTCGATTCATTTTTTATCCTATTGTGAGCTGAATAAGGAAGGGAAATAGATGTCTCCAATTAACCCTGCTTTGCATACTGAGTTTAAGCAGCGGTCTGTTAGGTTACGAATGCTATCAATGTGGGAGGCCTTTGTACTGGTTATTTGTATTTTCGCCAATACTGATTTCTTTCTTTTTACCTTGGCAGAAGGTTTCTGGCGGGGAACAAGGATTAGGATGTTTGGACTGATGTTTTTGAATTACTGCTTTTGATTGATGGAGATATGGGATTTGGGTTTTTTGTTTAGTGTGCTCGCTAAGATTTTTCTTTCAATCTTATGCCTACGTATTCCCGTTTACCGAAATAGGGAAATCAGAGCGTTCGTAGTTCCTCCTATTCTATGGGAGGAAATGGTGTTTTGGTGTCTTGTTCAAAGCCCAAGACGTGAAGCGAAAGGTGTTTGTATCTTGTTCAAAGCCCAAGATATGAAGCTAAAAGGTCTATTTGTATCTTGTTCAAAGCCCAAGATGTGAAGCTAAAAGGTGTTTGTCTTTAGAGAGAATTTGTCATCTCTAAAGAGGGGGGTTGTATGTCACAACTGTTTATAAAGGAGAATTACTTTAATCGGGATACGCGGATCCTAGCAATGCCATAATTTCCTTTAAAGGGGATTTTAACCTGAAGGAGAAGACTTTAACTCAGTGTAGAGCAATGTTATCTTTCCTTAGGAATTTTTCATGCTAACAGAGGGACAGTGGCATGGATGTAGAGGATCCAGAGGCTTGCCGCTTACAGCGATTAGATGAAGGGGAAGGAGTTGTTGATGTTTATGTACTGTGAACGAGGCACAACTTTGATGCTAAAAGGTTAATTGGATCAACCAGTGGTTTTCTTATACGAAGCCTAAGAGGAGGCTAATATGTGTCTTGTACAAAGCCCGAGAGAGAGGCTAAAAGGTTTTGACTCAACGATGGAATCTTTTGGTATCTCGTATAAAGCCCGAGATGGAGGCTATTGTTTGTTTGACTCAATAAGAACCTTTTTGTATCTCGTATAAAGCCCGAGATGGAGGCGAAAGGGGTGATTGACTCAACGAGGGAGTCTCTTATGTGTCTCGTATAAAGCCCGAGAGAGAGGCTAAACGTTGTTTGACCCCACTGGGGAAAATTTTGGTATCTCGTACGAAGCCCGAGATGGAGGCTAAACGTTTGCTTCGCTGGGAAGAATCATTGAACAAAGCCCAAGAGGAGGCTATGGTAACTGTTTCAGTTAAGTGACAGGTCCAGTATACTGATTTTAAAGAGAAAATCAGTTCTTATATGAGCAACACTGTACTCAAGGATTTGATTCAAGGATCCGGGTTATTCCTGTTCTTTAAGGAAGCGGGAAATCCGAAGGGTATTGAGATTGTCCGAGTCTACGGGTTTTCTTCCTATTTAACGAAGGGGTCACTTGAGAATGTCTTTGAGACTCAAGGAGATTAGACTGTCCAAGTCTAGAGTTTTGTCTGTTGTACTATGCTTTGAGAAACAGTAGTAGACTCTTTGAAAGGACTGTTCTATGTAGATGATTAAGTTCTGTTCCTATACCTCTAGGAGGTCGTCGGGACAATTTGTACGAAGCCCAAGAGGAGGCCGGAAACTTTTAAAAAGTCGACCGGTCCTTGTACGAAGCCCAAGAGGAGGCTATCATTCCCGGAGGAAGAGATTATTATACGAAGCCTAAGAGGAGGCTGTGAATACTTCTAAGAAGCCGACAGGTCCTTGTACTAAGCCCAATAGGAGGCGGGGTTGCTTTTAGGAAGCCTGTGGGACCTTGTACGATGCCCAAGAGGAGGCCGATTGCTTTTAAGAAGCCGATGGGTCCCCAAACCCCGAGAAATTCAAGGCAAGCTATTCACAAGGAATATATCAAGTCAGGAAAGTTCGAGAATTTGGAAGAAACTCAAGAGATGCCATTCACGGAGAAAAGATCATCTCTGGGGAGTAGAGTCTCTTGACAAGTGCTTTTAAAAAGCCCGTGGGTCCCCAAACCCCGGGAAATTCAAGGCAATGCTATTCACCGAGAATAGATCAAAGTCAGGAAAGTTCGAGAATTTGGAAGAAACTCAAGAGATGCAATTCACGGAGAAGAGATCATCTCTGGGGAATAGAGTTTCTTGATAACTTCTATGAGTGACAGTCTATGAAAGGGTTCACAGAGAATGCTGTCTTTCATATCTCCATGTTGTTTAACCCCAAGAGGAGGGAAGACTGTGTCTGGTAATCCTATGGGGATCTAGTTTAGACTATTTCTAAGAGTGATTGAAATGGCTTTACCTAGTGCTAGACGTAGTTACCGGGGAAACTCTAAATATCTATACTATTATTACACAGTTGATATGAGTTTATGAAAGAAGACTTACAGCGAAACAGCCCCACAATACAGTTATATATATACGAGTTTATGAAAGGAGACTTACAGTGAAACAGCCCCACAATACAGTTATATACATATGAAAGCGGTAAATGAAAGCGGGTAAACACTTACTCGGTTGTAGAGCTTCCATGTTGTTTGGTTAGTTGTTCAACAAAGAAAGATTGAAAACAACAGTATATTCAAAATCAAAGGAGAAAGTGCTTTGAAATAAAAATGGTTGGGGCTTACAGCTCAAGGAGAGGCCCAAAAAGTTTTACCTGTGATCGCACTGTTGAATTTGTACAGAGGGACTTATACAAGTGACTGAGGCCCAAGAAAGGTTTTCTGTACAAAGGGATGGGTCTTACACTCTATTAGAGGCCCAAGTGAGATTTAAGAAAAGAAATGGGTCTTACTACTCGAGGGTAGGCCCAATGGTTAATTTTGAAAAGTGTGACGATCGCGCCGAGGTTTTGGAAACACCGTGGGACTTATACAAGTGACTGAGACCCAAAATTTTGGTATTTACAAAGGGATTGGGTCTTACACTCTATTAGAGGCCCAAAGAGTCTTGAAACATTTGAGTATGATTAAAAATCAAAGAAACCCCAATTTTCACTTTTTAAAAGTAATTTTTCAAAGAAAATTAATAAAAAATGACAAAAAAAACAAATAAGTTTAAGTAAACCACATGTGATTTTTGGTTAAGGTTTGAAAAATGAGGTTTTAATCACAAGATGATTTAAAACTTATTTAGTTTTGATTTTCAAGATGAATATTCACTTTTAAAATGTTTAAAAACAATTAAAAATGAATTTATTCACAAAAATACCAACTATATTAAATAAATAATATAAATTTGATTTTTTTGTAGAATAAAATATTTTACTATTTTTGTGATTTTTCAGAAAAAGAACCAATAAAAGATAATCAAAATTGAGGGAGTTATTAATTTTCCAAATCATTAAAAAATAATATGAAAAATGAGAAAATATGAAAAAGTGATAAAAAGGGGGGGTTGGGTCTTACACTCTATTAGAGGCCCAAAATGTATTTTTGTACAAAAGATGGGGCTTACAACTCAGGGAGAGGCCCAAAATATTTTCAGTTTGAAAATGACGATCGCGCCGAGGTTTTCTTTTAACGCAAAGGGACTTATACAATAAGTGAGGCCCAAAATTGTTTTGGTTAAAAGGGGATTGGGTCTTACACTCTAATAGAGACCCAAAGTGTTTGAAAAAGATTTGTTATGGTGAAAATCAAAGAAAACCCCAATTTTATTTTTTAAGGCATTTTTCCAAGAAAAATTGAGTAAAAAATGATAAAAATATCAAATAAAATCATTAAATAATGATTAAAGTTTATGAAAAAAATATTTTATCCACATAAATATTTAAAATCATTTTGGTTTTTTTAAAAAAGAAATTATTTTAAAAGCATTTAAAACAATTTAAAACACTATTTTTAAATATATTAAAAATAATCTAAAAATAATACTTTTTTTTGTGATTTTTTGTGGATTAAAATATTATGGGGTATGAATTGGAAAATGATGATTTTTTGCTATGTAAAAAAATTGGTTGAGTTTTGAAAATAAAAAATAAGAAAAAGAGGAAAGATGTCACAATATCATCTCCGACATTTCTTATGGGGTAAAAACTAGTACCGAAACTTTAATTTTCAACACGTTTTTTATCAAAATCCGGAAGTACCTATCTTGACCGATTTTTCGCAAGGAATCCAATGGTATTACTCACGCACACGGAAAATCAACACACAAAACACAGAAATTAAAAAACCAGAACTGTTATCGATTGAAAACATCGTTCCGCGTCGAATTTCCGACACGCGTAACTTTCTCGATTTTCATCCGAATTGAAATCCGTAAAAACCTATCTTGACTGATTTTTTGCAAGGAATCCAATGGTATTACTCACGTACATGGAAAATCAACACAAAACCCAGAAATAAAAAAACCAGAACTGCACTGTTTTGAAAACATCGTTCCGCATCGAATTTCCAACACGCGTAACTCTCTCGATTTTTATCCGAATTAAAATCCGTAAAAACCTATCTTGACCGATTTTTCGCAAGGAATCCAATGGTATTACTCATGCACACAGAAAATCAACACACAAAATGCAGCAATTAAAAAACCAGAACTGCTATCGTTAATTCGACGTCGTTTCGCGTCAAATTTCCAACGCGCGTAACTTTCTCAATTTTCATCGGAATTGAAATCCGTAAAAACCTATCTTGACCAATTTTTCGCAAGGAATCGAATGGTATTACTCACGTACACTAAAACTTAATATACAGAACACATCAATCAAAAAAACCAGAACTGGACATGATTTTAAAACAACCAAAATTCCACATATAAACATGTTAAAATGCAAACAGTTGGAGGATCACAACATACACATTAAGGACTACATTTTTGCCCAAAGAATTGTTCAATATGATGCATGTATGTGGACAACAAAGGTAAGCATGATTCAAAGAATTCAAGTTGTGAATTTTACCTCTTTTTTGGAGATTTTGGGCAACCTACCAAGTGCTTTGTTCCAGAAATGATTTGATGCTTTGGACAACCTCAAATGACCTCTTAGAAGCTTTTAGGATGGTTGGAATCAGCTGGAAACCTCTGGAGCAAGTTTGAGCACTTTCTCGCAAAATGGTCAAAAGTGGCCAAAATGCCAACTCTCTCAAATGGTGTTCCAGATGTGTGGCACCATTTGGGATAGTTCAAGGATGATATTTAGAGTGTGTTTGAGGTTTATCTAGTTTGGAAAGTGACTGAATCAAGACATGGCTTGAAAAATACAAAAAAGTGCCATTTTGAGGTTTTGAGATGTGACTTTGTGATGTTGGTGTTATAGGTCACTTGTGAGAGTTTGGATCACCTACATATGATGTTTATGAGGTGTTAGGATCATGAGTTGTGATGGAAATGCTCTCTAACTCAAAAACTCAGAATTTCCTTACTAAAGAAGGCATTTTGGAGTGAAAGAGAGAATTTGAGGAAGGCATCTGTTTGATGGCTTTGGTGTACTCAAACTGAGCACAAATAAGCTGTATTTATAGTAGAGCAAGTTTGTTTTGCAAGCAATAGTGAATGGTGGCTGCAGCAGAGGTTTGGTCAATGTTGGCCAATGAAAATCCAAGTCTCCTCTAGCCATTGACTAGAGGTTAGAGCACAGGCTGCTGGTTCCCTAGTTGTTGGAGGAATCTTGACTTAATTCAATTGGAGGAAGCTCAGTTCATGCCACCTCTAAGCATCCATTAAATGCTCCAAACCAAAATTGGAGTTTTGTCCCTCTTTTAGGGATTTCTAGGTTTTGGCATGCTTTTTTTGGTTCCTTGGACTTGGGAGGTTCATGGATCAGATCATCCCACTTGGATTTGATCCTTAGATATGTCCAAAATGATGACAAGGCTTGAAAATTTGTGTGGCACAAAAACTGTGCAAATCTGCCCTGAAAAATTCAGCTGCAGTAAGCCTTTTTGTAAGATCCATAACTCCCTGCTCGAGTATGCTACATGGACGTTCTAGGACTTTCCGGAAAGCTTAGATGACGTACTTCAACTTTGATGTTTGACACTAGACCTGGTTCAACTTGGATCATGGAGAAAAACAGCCTTGAAGTTTGGACATTGTGCTGAAATTACAAGGCAGATTTTTGCTAAGTGCTGAAAAATGTCAATTTTAGGTTTTTAGCCATTTTGATCCAACCATAACTCAAAATCCATGATGAATTGGGATGAAGTGTAGTTGACACTTTTGTAGAGGGCCATGAGGGCTACAAATCCATCTTTGGATGGGGAAAAATAGCTTTATGGTTACCCCTTTTACAAGTTATCCCACTTTCTTTGATTTTTCATGATGAATGTTGATTCCAATCACACATTAACATCATTTTAGGGTTAAAAAACCATTTTTATGCACAGTTGACTTTTTATCAGATGAATTCCAAATTGTGCGATCCTTTAGGAAATCATGTCCTTGACCTTAATCAAAACTGATGGACATGTTCCATAGGTGTTATAGGGTGTATTTAATTGTGTCCCACGACTTGGGAGCATGTCCTGGTCAAAAGTCAAAGCTACAGTTGACTTTTCTCGCGAAACCCTAACTGTGGTTCAGATGAAATTGAAACTTGTTGCTCAAGCTTCTTGGGTCAATCCATTGTTGCAAATGGATCAACGTGGTATGTTGGAGTCCCTCAAATCATGTCTTGAGGTCTTAGCTCATGATTTGTCCCAAAAGTCAACTTAGGGGTGAATTAGGTCAAGAAACCCTAATTCCTGATTTTTGATGTATGCATCCCCTGAGGCTAAATTGACTTGATGATAGGGTTTATGATGTTCCATGGAGCATTTTAGGTTATGCTTTGAAGCATTGGCTCATGCCCAGAGGAAAATTTCCATCTGGAGGCCCTAGTCGACCAAACCCTAATTTGGTGACACTGGCGATCCTGAGGCTTGATCCACTTAGAAGGGAGCAGCCTTGTGCTTAATCCTTGAAGTGGGAGTCCTCTTGATCCATTATGGATATTTGAGAGGCTAGACAAGTTGAAGATCATGTCATTCCTTGATTGATCTTTTGTCTAAGAGCTCTGCGAGGGCTTGAAACCCTAAATCCTGTTTGTAGTGAATGCTCACCCATCTTTGGGAAGACTGATGAGGTACAAAGGTACATCCATATTATGCTGATGATTTGCACAATGATGGGAAATCTTAGTGGTCAAAATTTGGGGTATGACAGATGCCCCTATTTAATCTTCTTGGACCCGAAGGTGTGAATGCCGAAGGTATTCGGGCATTCGGGGTGCAAGAGGATTAAATATCGGAATACCCAAAATTTTGATGGTGGTTATGAATGGTAGCTTACGCATTCATCTTCTTTAGCTAAGCGAAGATGCTTAGAAAAGGTAAACTTCCCCTCGATCCTGGTCTTCAGCCAAGGAGCTGGTCTCAGTTTTCTTTTGAAATAAACTTCCCCTCCATCCTGGTTTCCTACCAAGGAACTGGTCTTAGTTTCTTTTGTAAACTTCCCCTCGATCCTGGTTTCCTACCAAGGAACTGGTCTTAGTTTATGATTTAAACTTCCCCTCGATCCTGGTTTCCCACCAAGGACCTGGTCTTAGTTGCTGAAATAAACTCCCCTCGATCCTGGTTTCTTACCAAGGAACTGGTCTCAGTTTCTTTTGTCAATAAACTTTCTTGACAAGGAACGCTGTTAGTAGCGGTTTTCCTTCAAATTTCTCGCCGAAATTTCCTGGGGAGATGCCATTTGAGTGGAAAAAGTTTTGATGTCAGACTTGCTGGGGAACCCATTCGTCTGAATTGTAGAGGTACACAAACGTCTCTGTTTTGGAGACGGCATTTGTCGATTCTACTGGGGAAAGCGAGTCTCTTGAGAGACTGTTTTCGTTTGGGGGCTTACATCATACTTTTCTCGGGATCTTTCCGGAGAAATACCATATGATGGGATCCAATTTTGAGGTGCTTTTGACCTTTTCATCAGTGGTTTTTTCGGAGAAAAACTGCCGTACCGCCGAATCTCTGATTAAGAGGCTTTCTCTGGGGATTTTCCTTAATCCGGGAAAGCGAGGATATCATCTTCAATGGCGAAGAGTGATATTTGTTGAAAGTTTTCTTGTTTCTCAGAGGTTCAAGTTATCAAAGTGGTCAAGGATCGTCTCTAATCCAGAGATAAACGGGAGAGAGATTGCTTAGATGATTCACTTCCTAACGAGGAAAGGTCTGACAACTCGATTGAGAGGACTTTTATCACTAGGGGATAAGACCGACTAGAGTGATAGTGATGCAATATGAATGTGAATGCAAATCAATAATGCATGATGTATGTATGTATATGCTGACAAAACTGACGCAACATACAGACTAAAGGATGAACACGACTGGATACTCGGCCACAGTGGGGCATGTAGAAATATCGTTGGTTTAAGATAGCAATTCTGCCTTGCTTAGGAGAGATAGTCCCTGCGGGGAACCATGCTCGTCGGGCTTAGGAGATGAGAACTCGGCCGAGGATGTCAGACGAAACATGGTCTCTGACATTGTTGATCCTTCATTTAGGCGTAATGGTCTAGAAGGAGTACTTTGATTCTGCACTTCGAAATTCAAACGCCTTTGGAGACGTAATCGATGCTCTTTCGATGTTCAACAGTCAAAAGAAATTGCCATCTTTATTAAAAAGCAGAAAAAGTTTTAACAAGTAAATTCATTTTTGTTTTATTTCAAGAATCGTTAATCATGTTAACAACGTCGTTCTGTAAAGCTAAAACAAATAAGAATTACAAACAGAAGCACAAGGGCTCAAATTTTATTGATAAGATGGAGATCAGCCAAACGCGTGATTCCAAAGAGTATATACAAAGTTTGAAAATGGTAATTTACAGGGAAAAGGGCTACGTTGAAACATAACGACCACTATCTTTCTACCAACTTTGAATTCGGGACATCCTGAGCTTCTGTCGAAGATGACCTTGACTGGAGTATTCCTCCGATGGACGATGTAACTGCTGCTGCTGAGGGACTTGCCTCTGTTGAACATAGTTACTTGCCATTATCCCTAATTTTTGCCTGGATTGTAGTATGAGATATCCAATCCATCGGGATGATTTTTTTCATGTCTCTAATTTTTTCCTGGACCGCCCTTTCGAGTTTTCAATCCACCGAGGCTTTTTTTTTTTTAGTTTAGGCGAAGTATTTCTTGACTACATCAACATTTATGGGGTAGGCAAATTCCTCTCCATCCATGGTTGCAAGTCTCAAGGCACCGCCTGAGAAAGCTTTCGTGACCACATAGGGGCCATCATAATTCGGAGTCCACTTGCCTCGCGAATCAGTGAGAAATGATTGTATCTTCTTGAGCACGAGGTCTCCTTTTCTGAAGACACGAGGTCGGACCTTTTTGTCAAACGCCCTCTTCATTCTCTGTTGATACAACTGACCATGGCATAGTGCCGTTATTCTCTTTTCTTCTATCAGATTCAGTTCATCGTGTCGGTTTTGACACCATTCAGCTTCGGTGAGCTTAGCTTCCATCAGTACTCGGATTGATGGGATCTCTACTTCTATGGGGAGAACCGCCTCCATGCCATACACTAGAGAGAAAGGGGTTGCCCCTGTTGAAGTGCGGACAGATGTGCGATAACCGTGAAGAGCAAACGGTAGCATCTCGTGCCAATCTTTGTAGGTTAAAACCATCTTTTGAACGATCTTCTTGATGTTCTTGTTAGCCGCTTCTACCGCTCCGTTCATCTTGGGTCGGTAGGGAGATGAGTTATGGTGTTCGATCTTGAACTCAGCGCACAACCCTTTCATCATCTTATTGTTCAAGTTAGATCCATTATCAGCAATGATCTCGCTTGGAACAACATAACGGCAGATGATATTGTTTTTGATAAATCGGACCACCACTTGTCGGGTTACATTGGCGTATGACGCTGCTTCGACCCACTTGGTGAAGTAGTCAATGGCTACTAGGATGAACCGATGTCCGTTTGAAGCCTTAGGTTCGATCAAGCCAATCATGTCGATTCCCCATATGGAAAAAGCCCACGGGGAAGAAAGAACTTTGAGATGTGATGGCTGTACATGAATTTTGTCGGAGTATATCTGACACTTGTGACACCTCCTCATGTACTTGTAGCAGTCGGATTCCATGGTCAACCAGTAGTACCCTACTCTCAGAATCTTTCTCGCCATTGTGTGTCCGTTGGCATGAGTGCCAAAGGATCCTTCATGAATTTCTTTCATAAGCATGTCTGCTTCTGGTCTGTCTACACATCGAAGCAAAACCATGTCAAAATTTCTCTTATAGACAGTGTCACCGCTCAGGAAGAAGTTTCCAGCCAATCTTCTGAGGGCTTTTCTGTCCTTCCTGAGTGCCCCAGATGGGTACTCTTGGTTCTGAAGGAAGCATTTGATATCGTGATACCAAGGTCTGTCGTCTATGACTGCTTCAATCGCGAAGATGTAAGCGGGCCGTTCAAGGCGCATTATGTCAATCTTAGGTATGTCATTCCATTGACCTACACTAATCATGGAAGAGATAGTGGCTAATGCATTAGCCATGTGATTTTCATCACGAGGGATGTGATGAAACTCAACTCTGTTGAAGAAATGTAGCAACCTTCTTGCGTAGTCTTTGTAAGGAATCAATCCTGATTGGTATGTGTTCCAATCTCCTTTTATCTGATTGATAACCAAGGCTGAATCGCCGTATACGTCTAAGTTTTTTATCCTTAAATTAATTGCTTCCTCGAGACCTATAATACACGCTTCGTATTCAGCCTCGTTGTTCGTACATTTGAACGTAAGTCTGGCAGTGAAAGGAATGTGGGTACCCTGAGGGGTAACAATGATTGCCCCAATTCCGTTTCCATAATGATTGACTGCTCCATCAAGGATAAGTCCCCATTGGGAACCTGGTTCTGGCCCTTCACTGGGTAACGGTTCATCGCAATCTTTCATCTTTAGATACATGACATCTTCGTCTGGGAAGTCAAACCCGATTGATTCTTGATTGTCAATCGGTTGATGAGCCAAATGATCGGCTAAAATACTTCCTTTAACGGCTTTCTGAGCGTGGTACTCGATGTCGTACTCTGATAACAACATCTGCCAACGGGAAATTCTTCCCGTGAGAGCAGGTTTCTCAAAAACGTACTTGATTGGATCCATTTCGGAGACCAACCAAGTAGTATGATGAATCATGTACTGGCGAAGATGCTTGGCTGCCCAAGCCAAAGCGCAACAAGTTTTCTCAAGCATCGTGTACCGAGTCTCACAGTCGGTGAATTTCTTGCTTAGATAGTAAATGGCAGACTCTTTCCTTTTGGTTTCGTCTTGTTGGCCAAGTACACATCCCATTGAGTCCTCCAAAACTGTGAGGTAAATGATCAGTGGTCTTCCTTCCACTGGAGGTGATATAATCGGAGGATTCAACAGGTATTCCTTAATACTGTCGAAGGCGGTTTAGCAATCTTCTGATCAAACGCAATCCTGGTTCTTTTTGAGTAATTTGAAGATCGACGCGCAAGTGGCGGTCATGAGGAATATGAATCTGGAGATGTAGTTCAAACGTACCAAGAATCCTCTGACTTGTTTTTCAGTTTTCGGAGAAGGCATTTCTTGAATGGCCTTGACCTTGTCAGAATCAACCTCAATTCCTTTCTGGCTGACGATGAACCCTAGTAGTTTCCCTGAACGGACACCGAACGTGCATTTGTTGGGATTCAAGCAGAGTTTGTACTTTCTCAACCGCTCGAGTAGTTTTGACAGGTGGGTCACATGCTCCTCTTCTGTTCTAGATTTAGCAATCATATCATCGACATATACCTCGATTTCTTTGTGTATCATGTCATGAAACAGAGTAGTCTTGGCCCTTTGATAGGTTGCCCCAGCTTTCTTCAAACCAAACGACATTACCTTGTAACAAAAGGTACCCCATGGGGTAATGAACGAAGTTTTCTCCATGTCTTTTGGCACCATTTTGCTCGGGTTATAGCCCGAGAATCCATCCATGAAGGAGAAAACTTTGAACTTTGTTGTACTGTCTACCAGCATGTCAATGTGTGGTAAAGGAAAGTCGTCCTTTGGACTTGCCTTGTTCAGATCCCTGTAATCAACACACATTCTGACCTTTCCGTCCTTTTTGGGAACGGGTACGATGTTGGCTAACCATTGAGGATATTCAGATGTAGCGAGGAAACCCGCGTCAATCTGTTTCTGTACTTCCTCTTTGATTTTGATGGCCATGTCCGGGTGAGTCCGTCTCAACCTCTGCTTTACTGGCGGACATTCCGATCTCAACGGTAAGTGATGTTCCACGATGGTGGTATCCAACCCTGGCATATCCTGATAGGACCAAGCGAATACATCGGGGAATTCTTTGAGAAGCTTTATCAAACTTTCTCTGGCAGTTGGACTGAGCAGTGCCCCAATCCTGATTTCTTTTCTCTCTTGCTCTGAACCCAAGTTTACCGTTTTCAACGGTTCCTTGTGAGGTTCAATGGACCTTTCCTCCTGTCTGAGTAATCGGGAGATCTCTTCTGGAATTTCGTCGTCAACTTCTTCTTCAGTCCCAAATACCGGGAACTCAAAGTCGGGAGAAGGCATCGGATCGTATGTTTCAACGGGGTTTAAAATAAGCAATCTGCATGACGTGATGATTCGTGTTTAGAAGAGATAGAGAAAATACAAGTGTGTGCAGTGTATTTATTTTACTGCTTGTTTTTATTATTTGATTGTTTTTTAGGATTACCATTTTCTGAAGAAGCAAAAAGAGAAAACAACAATTAATGCGGAAATTACAAAACGACGTTATTTTATTAATGAACAAGTCGACTCTTGAAACTACAACCCTATAAAACAAGACTCTGTCGCTTCGGAAAAAGCGAAGAGGGAAAATTTACAGAAAGTGAGCCCTATAAAAACATCCGTTTCACCTGGGCAGGGTGAAAGGTTAAAGATGGCAATTACTTTGACTTATGAACAATCATCAGAACATCAACAGCGACCCACTGGCGGCGAACTCCTCAGTGAATCATAAAGTCTGGCACCTTCCTTGATTTATCTTCAGAAATAACGCTGATTTCTGGTGGAGTAGGATCATTGGAATCTGTCTCCCAGGCAGAGTTGTCGTAGGAGGATTCCTCAGTTGCATTTTGCAGAGTAGTTGTGCTCTCAGCTGTATCTCCCCATCCAGTTGGCTGGATATCTTCGAGCCTGATACGAGAGCTTTCGGGAGCGGTGTACTTGACCATATAGTCGAATTTCCCACTTGGTTCTCCCAGGGTGTCCCACACTTCTTTGGAACTGGATGAGTCATCTTTCTCGATGACGTTGACCTCGGGAAAAGCATAGTTGATGAATTCAAGTCATGCAAACGTTGCGAATTCATCTTCATGTTGAGTAGTTTCCGAATGACCTGAGTGTTGATCCCATGACATGGTGGGGACACAGGTATTCTGTTCAATGGTGCTCAGCTGAGTTTCATTACTCGGCTGACTTTCTTGCCCCAAGTTTCCTGGATAAGGTTGCCACATTGGCAGACCATCCATTGGGCCATAGTAGGTGTAGTCAAAATTGTCTTTCATCGGAGTGTCTTCCTCTAATGAATTTGGCGGAGCGCGGCATCCTTCTGGATCATAATCCTCGTAGATAATTTCGACATCTAATCTTCGTATAAATCTCGGACTTTCTGTAGGAAATCAAAAAGGCATAGGCACCTCTTCCTGAGACATGTAACCGTCCTCGTTAAGATAGGACTTCCATTCTTCATCTGTGTCAGAGGGATCTTCCTCATTGATAGCATGAATTGTCTGAGACACTGGGTGAAGAAAACCCCCACTGTGGAAGAAGTTTTGAAGGGGATGAAGACTTTCATCGTTGGCAGCTGTCTGGGTACAGGTTGCAGAAAAACCAAGACCCTTCTTTGTTGTATTGCTAGTAGGAATGACAAGCTCTCCCCATCCGGTTGTATCGATACTCTCGACCGCTTTGATAGCATCTTTGTATGAGGAAATTGAGGTTCCTTCTTTGAATTGATCGTCCTTGCTCACCGATAGTGCTTGGAACTGAGTTCCAATAACCTCATCGGGTTCTATACTAGTAGATGATGACAAGTTACTCACAAGCAAGGCTTGTTCTCCACAGACTGTGACAAGTTGATTGTTCTTGATGAACTTTAGCTTTTGGTGGAGGGTTGAAGTAACCGCTCCAGCCTGATGTATCCAAGGTCTTCCTAATAAACAACTGTATGTTGCCCGGATGTCTATGACCTGGAAAGTGACTTGGAAAGTTTGAGGACCGATAGTTATGGGAAGATCAACTTCGCCGATAACTGTTTTTCTGGATCCGTCGAACGCTTTAACGACGACCTCGCTGACTCTCATCTGAGGGCCTTTGAATGATAATTGCATCAAAGTGGACTTCGGCATAACATTCAGGGCTGACCCTGTGTCTACCAGTACACTGGCTAAAGCATCGTCCTGGCAGTTAACTGTGATATTGAGCGCCATGTTATGACGGCGACCCTCTTCGGGTAACTCCTCATCACTAAATCCCAAATTGTTGCAAGAAGTGATGTTAGAGACAATGCTATCAAACTGTCTGATTGTTACATCCTGTTCCACAAAGGCTTGCTCCAAGACTTTCTGTAGAGCCTCCCTGTGGGCTTCTGAACTGAGTAACAGTGATAATACCGAGATCTTTGAAGGAGTCTGTAACAGTTGATCGACAATGTTGTATTCACTCCTTTGGATGAGCTTTAGCATCTCATCATTATTTTTCGAAAGGTCGGGATTACTGGATTGACCGAGTGATAGATCGGGAGCTTCTGTCTGAAGTTCCTTTTCCTTGTTAGGTTCCCCAACCCCTCGGTTGAAGATTCGACCGCTCCGTGTTACACGACTGATGTCTGCAATGTTTACGATGGAGGGTAATGGAATTTCCTTTCCATTTTCAACTATCGTTGCACCGTATTTGTAAGGGATAACCTTAGTTGATTCATACGGTAGTGGTCCCGGTAGATAGATGACTATGGGAACTTTATGATTTTTCTGACCTTCGTAAGTAATCTCGATCCGTTCCTGGTTGGGAACTTTAGATTCGTCAAGTAGAGGGATGATGGCAAAAACATCCCTGGTCTGGTGATGACCAGAGATGGTGACAACATCCTCAACTTGATCGGCAAGGTAATTCGGCGTCCAGTTGATGGGTCCAGAACCCGGATATGGACGAATTTCTCCACGGTCCACCTGCCCCTGGAGAGCTGCTCGCACAAGGTAGCACCCTTGGTTACTTTCCGAACAGACGCTACAACGATCGTAATTGTGTGGTTGCACTTGGCCACGCACACTTTGAATACAATGTAACCTCACTAGGTTAGCTTCCACTGATCAGACATCCTGACTTTGACGTCGAGTAGAATTCCTGTTACTGATACTAATTTGCTGAGTATCTTCATCCATGTAGATTGGCATCCACCAGTGATTTAACAAGTGCTGAAGTGCCTCCTAGACAAGGGTACAACCCTGATCGTTTTCGCAACCCGCTTTACAGCTTTGATAGTCATGTGATATTAAGAATCCGAGTCGGACCTGCTCAGCATGTAACTCTACCAGGCTGGTATTCATCACGCAAATGTCAAAGATCTGAACCATGTTGATCTGATAGGAATTCCTATCATGGTAGTCTTGGATCCATCCAAGATCCATCTGACGCTGGAGGGCCTCTTGTATGAAAGAGCATCCCTGTTTGTTTACCGAGCAAGTCAGACAGGAATTGTAATCGTGTCGTGGCAGATTATGATACTGGCTTTGCCTTGAGTGCATCGCCACCAAGTTGGCATTCATTGCACGAATGTCGTGGTTTTGAATGACGTTAGAATTCATATAGACCATGTTAACTCCACGAACTCGGTGCTCATGGATCCATCCGAGATCCATCTGTTCCTGTAAAGCTGCTTGCACTACAGAACATCCTTGGTTGTCTTTAGAGCAGATATCACACTGGTGATAATTATGAGGTGGCACATGGCCATATCCACTCTGTCTACAATGCATCTTAACCAGATTGGTATTTAACAAGAGTACATCGTGAATTTGATTGACATCGTTAGACTCTTCTTCTATCAAATTGACTGCAGCCTTTTCATGTTGAGGCAGCGGGTTCGTAAGAACATTAGGATTTGTATCCTTGAAGGATAAGACCCCGCTCCTAACAAGTTTTTGCACGTCGGACTTGAAATTGCGGCAAGTCTCTATGTTATGCCCTAGACCTCCTTGGTGGTAAGGGCATGTCTGATCCACCTTAAACCAAAAAGGCGGATTTTCCGGTACTGTAAGAGGAGACTTAGTCTGGATGTGCCCCTTAGCCAGTAGTAACGGAAATAGTTCGGCGTACAACACCGGTATAGGATCGAATCCTGGTGGCCGCGTTGTACGGTTATTATTGTATGGAGGACGAGCCTGCTGAAGAGATTGTTGTGTCCTTTGCTGAAACTGCTGTTGATTAGGCTGGCTCTGCGCAACCTGAGGTTGATACGTAGAAATAGGCGCAGGATTGATAGCAGGAGTTACAGCTGCTACTGGTTAATATCGTCTCCTTTGCTTTCTGAGAGAGATATTCCCAATATCCTGCTCTATTTTCTTAGGGAGAGCACTACTGTATCGTTTTGTACTACTTGATGATCCAGCATCTTTTACTAAACGTCCTCCCCAGACGGCTTCCTCAAGACGAACCCCTATGCCCACTATCTCGGTGAAGTCGCTGGGCACACTGGCAACCATTCTGTCGTAGTAAAATGAGCTCAAGGATTTTAAGAAGATCTTTGTCATCTCTTTTTCCTCAAGAGATGGACAAATTTGAGCGGCAATTTCACGCCACCTTTGAGCATACTCCTTAAAGGTTTCCTTGTCCTTTTGCGACATCGATCTGAGTTAATCTCTGTCGGGTGCCATGTCTAAATTGTATTTGTATTGTTGGACAAAGGCAGTACCAAGATCTCTGAATGTACTGATCATGGTACGGTTTAAACCCATGTACCATTTGAGTGCGGCACCGGTTAAACTATCCTGGAAGTAGTTAATCAGTAGGTCCTGATTCTCCGTCTGAGCTGACATCCGCCGAGCGTACATCACCAGATGGCTTTGAGGGCAGGAGTTACCCTTGTATTTTTCAAAGTCCGGCACTTGGAATTTGTGCGGAACTTTCACATTGGGGACCAAGCAGAGGTCTGCGGCGTCCTTTCCAAATAGATCCTGACCGCGAATGGCTTGCAGTTCTTTCTGCATTTCCAGGAACTACTCCTGGAATTCATCCATTCTATCAAACATAGTTTCCTTTTTACCAGTAGGTATCGGTGGAATCTGTCCTTCCGGGACAGTGTGCACCACAGGGGGTAGGACCGTGACTACGACAGTGAATCTTGGTGTTTCCCGAAGTTTGTAACCTTCAGGAGTCTTCAGTATGCCCCTGGAATCTTCGCTTTCCCGAAGTTTGTAACCTTCAGGCCCAGCGGCTTTTGTTGTGATTCCCTGATCCTCAGTGATCGGCGGAACATATCCTCCCGGGATATAGTTAACAGGCATGCCCCAAGGGCGATCTTTCGGCATCTGATACCTAGGATCATACTTCTCCATTATGGGCGTTGAGGTGATCTCTGAGATCACAGTTCTTTGTAGCTGAGCTTCTGCCATGGCTTGCATGTCATTACGAAGCTTTCTCATATCCTCTCTCAGAGCGTCGATCTCTTCTTTTAACTCTCTGTTTTCTTCCTCAAGATCATCCATCTTTTTCTGACGATTGGCCCGAGTATTATATGAATGAGACAGTTTGACACTAGACCCGAGACACAAACGTGAGATTCGTAGGTAAGAAGAATACGTTGCGCGAGAATGATGAATGCAATGATTATATTAATTGTTTTTTGGTTTAATCAAAATAAACTTTGACAATTAGATTGCAAATATCAAACAGTGGGGAAACCCCTTTTTATTGAATTCAATGGATTGCAGAAATGGAAATACAGTAGATTACAAGGTGCGGAAACAGAAACCTAAGCTAATGGGCCCAGAGTCCTCTCTGAGGAGAACTCGGGTGCTGATTCTGGTACTTTCCTTTTCTTTAACCGGGGCTCTTGGGCCGTTGTCGGGTTTTCATTCCTTTGCCAAGTGAAAGGAGCGAGCAAATTCCTTTGGTCGCCCTGATTATCCACAGCATGTTGCTCTAAAATCTCAATCAGAGCATCCTTATCTTTCAGTAGTTGCTGTATTTTGGTACACTCCACGTTGAGAATGCGGTACTTGTTCTTCCAATACCTCCTCTCCTGTTGAACTTTGTTGAGAGTAACCTGAAGCTTTTCAGTTTCTGTCATGAAGTACATGACAGATTCCCTTGGCGGAAGAACTTCGTGACGAGGATAAGGCATCTTTAGCTTGAGAGCTCTAGTTTGTACCCAGTGGAGATAAGGCTCCACCGAGACATAGTCCGGTTTTCCTAGAGACTCCCGTTCTTTCTTATGAACATGTTTCCAAGCGTGCACTATTTCCATCTTTAGTGCTCTGTCATTTTCTCCTTCCTTGAAGAAAAGACCTTCTAGATGAGCATTCTGTGGGACATGCCTCATCGGGTATCCAAATTGACGACGAACCAATACCGGATGATAGTTGATTCCTCCCTTAGTTCCTATAAGGGGTACGTTGGGGAAGTTTCCACAACGATCAATTATCCTGATCCTGTCATAAATCCTATTACACCAGTCTATATCAGAGTTGGTAAGAGACATGATCTTCTGCGACCAACGTAAGGCACTCTTGCAATCCCAAAAAGCAGCAGACTTGGGCAAGTGGAAAATAAACCATTTATAAAGCAGAGGTACACAGCATGTGATCTCCCCTCCGGTGTACAAATTCCCCAAGTGTACAGAATGATACGCATCTGCGAGCAAAGTCGGCACAGGGTTTCCAATGAGAAAAACTTTAATGGAGTTAATATCGACGAAGTTATTGATGTTGGGAAACAAAAATAACCCGTAGGTGAGCAAGACAAAGATGCTTTCAAATGCAGTCATGTTTCCTATATTGGCAAAATATAGGGCCTTCTTTGTCAAGAACTGGGCTGGCAAACCTTGGATGCCACCCTTAGTAGTCATGTGAGTCCTGACCTCAGACTCGTCCAAATGAATTGCTCTTGCAATGGTCTGATTCTTTGGAATTTCTTCCAGTCCAGAAAATGGAGCTTGATCCGTAATGTATAGATCAATCAGGTGAGAATACTCCTCCAGCGTTGGTGCGAGCTGGTAATCTGGGAATGTGAAACAGTGATAAATCGGATCGTAAAACTGAATGAGCGCATCCATGATTCCCTCAATCACATGGACTCTTAACAGTGGTAGCAGACCTCCGTACTTGGCTCTGAAAGCCTCAGGGTTAGTGATCATCCTTGCTAACCTTCTCAAATCCTCTAGTTTTGGAACCTTGAAGGTGTACGTATGAGTTCTCCTTCTACCGAAATCCATTAGCGTAATCCTCTTCTCTGATATTTGCAATCACAGTCTTAGTTTAATTTGAAAACCAGAGAGACTAGAAGAGAAGTTTTTTGAATGTTTGAATGTTTTATTAAATGAATGCATGAATGCAGCACACAAAAACATAGAAAAAACATGGGGTCAAAGGGTCGTTGTCATGAAGTCAAGGCTCTACCCATCCCCAAAGGTTTATACTAGGGTGATTTTTGTACCTGTACTCATTATCATCAGCTCCTCCCAGGAAAGCAAAACAACAAGTGGATCGCCAGCGAGTTGTAGTGCAATCTTAGAGTAAGTGCCATTCACCGAGAATAGATCACCAGCCTCAAATGAGGGTAGTATCGCATAACAACTATTTCTGATAGTTTCCGCACTACGAAAAGGTTTGGCTCCTCAGCTTCTCAGGCATCACAACCGACCCATTGTCTAGGTGAGAGAATGGTTACATTAGTCAGCCTCCACTGAGGTTGATGGTCGACCTCGTCGCCATCACTTATCTTAAGTGTATACTCAAAATTTCCACATACGGCATCCCCCGCATTCCCATTAGCAGAAAAATAAACACGTATAGCAATTAGGAAAAGCGGTATATATATTTGTCCTAAACATCCTAGACCTTTAAAGCTATGAATCCTAAGTTCCTGACAGAAAATGGGTTCCCCGGCGGAAGCCCCAATCTGTGGTTTTCACATAAGTGAAGAGAAGGAAGACCGTGCCTAGATCTAACTTTGAAACGCCCCACGGTGGGCACCATTTTTCTGTAGCGAGCGATTTTGGACGCGGTTCTTAAGCGCGGTCGCTCTCCGCGGTTGAGCTTTAACTACAGGTCGATTCATTTTTTATCCTATTGTGAGCTGAATAAGGAAAGGAAATAGATGTCTCCAATTAACCCTGCTTTGCATACTGAGTTTAAACAGCGGTCTGTTAGGTTACGGATGCTATCAATGTGGGGGGGCCTTTGTACTGTTTATTTGTATTTTCGCCAATACTGTTTTCTTTCTTTTTACCTTGGCTGAAGATTTATGGCGGGGAATAAGGATTAGGATGTTAGGACTGATGTTTTTGAATTACTGCTTTTGATTGATGGAGATATGGGATTTGGGTTTTTTGTTTAGTGTGCTCGCTAAGATTTTTCTTTCAATCTTATGCCTACGTATTCCCGTTTACCGAAACAGGGAAATCAGAGCGTTCGTAGTTCCTCCTATTCTATGGGAGGAAATGGTGTTTTGGTGTCTTGTTCAAAGCCCAAGACGTGAAGCGAAAGGTGTTTGTATCTTGTTCAAAGCCCAAGATATGAAGCTAAAAGGTCTATTTGTATCTTGTTCAAAGCCCAAGATGTGAAGCTAAAAGGTGTTTGTCTTTAGAGAGAATTTGTCATCTCTAAAGAGGGGGGTTGTATGTCACAACTATTTATAAAGGAGAATTACTTTAACCGAGATTCGCGGATCCTAGCAATGCCATAATTTCCTTTAAAGGGGATTTTAACCTGAAGGAGAAGACTTTAACTCAGTGTAGAGCAATGCTATCTTTCCTTAGGTATTTTTCATGCTAACAGAGGGACAGTGGCATGGATGTAGAGGATCCAGAGGCTTGCCGCTTACAGCGATTAGATGAAGGGGAAGGAGTTGTTGATGTTTGTGTACTGTGAACGAGGCACAGCTTTGATGCTAAAAGGTTAATTGGATCAACCAGTGGTTTTCTTATACGAAGCCTAAGAGGTGGCTAATATGTGTCTTGTATAAAGCCCGAGAGAGAGGCTAAAAGGTTTTGACTCAACGATGGAATCTTTTGGGATCTCGTATAAGGCCCGAGATGGAGGCTATTTTTTGTTTGACTCAATAAGAACCTTTTTGTATCTCGTATAAAGCTCGAGATGGAGGCGAAAGGGGTGATTGACTCAACGAGGGAGTCTCTTATGTGTCTCGTATAAAGCCCGAGAGAGAGGCTAAACGTTGTTTGACCCCACTGGGGAAAATTTTGGTATCTCGTACGAAGCCCGAGATGGAGGCTAAACGTTTGCTTCGCTGGGAAGAATTATTGAACAAAGCCCAAGAGGAGGCTATGGTAACTGTTTCAGTTAAGTGACAGGTCCAGTATACTAATTTTAAAGAGAAAATCAGTTCTTATATGAGCAACACTGTACTCAAGGATTTGATTCAAGGATCCGGGTTATTCCTGTTCTTTAAGGAAGCGGGAAATCCGAAGGGTATTGAGACTGTCCGAGTCTACGGGTTTTCTTCCTATTTAACGAAGGGGTCACTTGAGAATGTCTTTGAGACTCTAGGAGATTAGACTGTCCAAGTCTAGAGTTTTGTCTGTTGTACTATGCTTTGAGAAACAGTAGTAGACTCTTTGAAAGGATTGTTCTATGCAGATGATTAAGTTATGTTCCTATACCTCTAGGAGGTCGTTGGGATAATTTGTACGAAGCCCAAGAGGAGGCTGGAAACTTTTAAGAAGCAGATCGGTCCTTGTACGAAGCCCAAGAGGAGGCTGTCATTCCCGGTGGAAGAGATCATTATACGAAGCCTAAGAGGAGGCTGTGAATACTTCTAAGAAGCCGACGGGTCCTTGTACTAAGCCCAAGAGGAGGCGGGGTTGCTTTTAGGAAGCCTGTGGGTCCTTGTACGATGCCCAAGAGGAGGCCGATTGCTTTTAAGAAGCCGATGGGTCCCCAAACCCCGAGAAATTCAAGGCAAGCTATTCACAAGGAATAGATCAAGTCAGGAAAGTTCTAGAATTTGGAAGAAACTCAAGAGATGCCATTCACGGAGAAAAGATCATCTCTGGGGAGTAGAGTCTCTTGACAAGTGTTTTTAAGAAGCCCGTGGGTCCCCAAACCCCGAGAAATTCAAGGCAATGCTATTCACCGAGAATAGATAAAAGTCAGGAAAGTTCGAGAATTTGGAAGAAACTCAAGAGATGCAATTCACGGAGAAGAGATCATCTCTGGGGAATAGAGTTTCTTGACAACTTCTATGAGTGACAGTCTATGAAAGGGTTCACAAAGAATGCTGCCTTTCATATCTCCATATTGTTTAACCCCAAGAGGAGGGAAGACTGTGTCTGGTAATCCTATGGGGATCTAGTTTAGACTATTTCTAAGAGTGATTGAAACGGCTTTACCTAGTGCTAGACGTAGTTGTCGGGGAAACTCTAAATATCTATACTATTATTACACAGTTGATATGAGTTTATGAAAGAAGACTTACAGCGAAACAGCCCCACAATACAGTTATATATATACGAGTTTATGAAAGGAGTCTTACAGTGAAACAGCCCCACAATACAGTTATATACATATGAAAGCGGTAAATGCAAGCGGGTAAACACTTACTCGGTTGTAGAGCTTCCATGTTGTTTGGTTAGTTGTTCAACAAAGAAAGATTGAAAACAACAGTATATTCAAAATCAAAGGAGAAAGTGCTTTGAAATAAAAATGGTTAGGGCTTACAGCTCAAGGAGAGGCTCAAAAAGTTTTACCTGTGATCGCACTGTTGAATTTGTACAGAGGGACTTATACAAGTGACTGAGGCCCAAGAAAGGTTTTCTGTACAAAGGGATGGGTCTTACACTCTATTAGAGGCCTAAGTGAGTTTTAAGAAAAGAAATGGGTCTTACTACTCGAGGGTAGGCCCAATGGTTAATTTTGAAAAGGGCGACGATTGCGCCGAGGTTTTGGAAACACCGTGGGACTTATACAAGTGACTGAGGCCCAAAATTTTGGTATTTACAAAGGGATTGGGTCTTACACTCTATTAGAGGCCCAAAGAGTCTTGAAACATTTGAGTATGATTAAAAATCAAAGAAACCCCAATTTTCACTTTTTAAAAGTAATTTTTCAAAGAAAATTAATAAAAAATGACAAAAAAAACCAAATAAGTTTAAGTAAACCACTTGTGATTTTTGGTTAAGGTTTGAAAAATGTGTTTTTAATCACAAGATGATTTAAAACTTATTTAGTTTTGATTTTCAAGATGAATATTCACTTTTAAAATGTTTAAAAACAATTAAAAATGAATTTATTCACAAAAATACCAACTATATTAAATAAATAATATAAATTTGATTTTTTTGTAGAATAAAATATTTTACTATTTTTGTGATTTTTCAGAAAAAGAACCAATAAAAAATAATCAAAATTGAGGGAGTTATTAATTTTCCAAATCATTAAAAAATAATATGAAAAATGAGAAAATATGAAAAAGTGATAAAAAAAAAGGGGGGTTGGGTCTTACACTCTATTAGAGGCCCAAAATGTATTTTTGTACAAAAGATGGGGCTTACAACTCAGGGAGAGGCCCAAAATATTTTCAGTTTGAAAATGGCGATCGCGCCGAAGTTTTCTTTTAACGCAAAGGGACTTATACAATAAGTGAGGCTCAAAATTGTTTTGGTTAAAAGGGGATTGTGTCTTACACTCTAATAGAGGCCCAAAGAGTTTGAAAAAGATTTGTTAGGGTGAAAATCAAAGAAAACCCCAATTTCATTTTTTAAGGCATTTTTCCAAGAAAAATTGAGTAAAAAATGATAAAAATATCAAATAAAATCATTAAATAATGATTAAAGTTTATGAAAAAAATATTTTATCCACATAAATATTTAAAATCATTTTGGTTTTTTTAAAAAAGAAATTATTTTAAAAGCATTTAAAACAATTTAAAACACTATTTTTAAATATATTAAAAATAATCTAAAAATAATACTTTTTTTTGTGATTTTTTGTGGATTAAAATATTATGGGGTATGAATTGGAAAATGATGATTTTTTGCTATGTAAAAAAAATTGGTTGAGTTTTGAAAATAAAAAATAAGAAAAAGAGGAAAGATGTCACAATATCATCTCCGACATTTCTTATGGGGTAAAAACTAGTACCGAAACTTTAATTTTCAACACGTTTTTTATCAAATTTCAAACACTCATAACTCTCTCAATTTTTATCGGAATCAAAATCCGGAAGTACCTATTTTGACCGATTTTTTGCAAGGAATCCAATGGTATTACTCACGCACACGGAAAATCAACACACAAAACGCAGAAATTAAAAAACCAGAACTGTTATCAATTGAAAACATCGTTCCGCGTCGAATTTCCGACACGCGTAACTCTCTCGATTTTTATCCGAATTGAAATTCGTAAAAACCTATCTTGACCGATTTTTCGAAAGGAATCCAATGTTATTACTCACGCACATGGAAAATTAACACACAAAACGCAGAAATAAAAAAACCAGAACTGCACTGTTTTGAAAACATCGTTCCGCGTCGAATTTCCAACACGCGTAACTCTCTCGATTTTTATCCGAATTGAAATCAGTAAAAACCTATATTGACCGATTTTTCGCAAGGAATCCAATGGTATTACTAACGCACATGGAAAATCAACACACAAAATGCAGCAATTAAAAAACCAGAACTGCTATCGTTAATTCGACGTCGTTTCGCGTCAAATTTCCGACGCGCGTAACTCTCTCAATTTTCATCGGAATTGAAATCCGTAAAAACCTATCTTGACCGATTTTTCGCAAGGAATCCAATGATATTACTCACATACACTAAAACTTAATGTACGGAACACATCAATCAAAAAAACCAGAACTGGACATGATTTTAAAACAACCAAAATTCCACATATAAACATGTTAAAATGCAAACAGTTGGAGGATCACAACATACACATTATGGACTACATTTTTGCCTCAAGAATTGTTCAATATGATGCATGTATGTGGACAACAAAGGTAAGCATGATTCAAAGAATTCAAGTTGTGAATTTTACCTCTTTTTTAGAGATTTTGGGCAACCTGTCAAGTGCTTTGTTCCAGAAATGATTTGATGCTTTGGACAACCTCAAATGACCTCTTAGAAGCTTTTAGGATGGTTGGAATCAGCTGGAAACCTCTGGAGCAAGTTTGAGCACTTTCTCGCAAAATGGTCAAAAGTGGCCAAAATGCCAACTCTATCAAATGGTGTTCCAGATGTGTGGCACCATTTGGGACAGTTCAAGGATGATATTTAGAGTGTGTTTGAGGTTTTATCTGGTTTGGAAAGTGACTGAATCAAGACATGGCTTGAAAAATGCAAAAAAGTGCCATTTTGAGGTTTTGAGAGGTGACTTTGTGATGTTGGTGTTATAGGTCACTTGTGAGTGTTTGGATCACCTACATATGATGTTTATGAGGTGTTAGGATCATGAGCTGTGATGGAAATGCTCTCTAACTCAAAAACTCAGAATTTCCTTACTAAAGAAGGCATTTTGGAGTGAAAGAGAGAATTTGAGGAAAGCATCTGTTTGATGGCTTTGGTGTACTCAAACTGAGCACAAATGAGCTCTATTTATAGTAGAGCAAGTTTGTTTTGCAAGCAATAGTGAATGGTGGCTGCAGCAGAGGTTTGGCCAATGTTGGCCAATGAAAATCCAAGTCTCCTCTAGCCATTGACTAGAGGTTAGAGCACAGGTTGCTGGTTCCTTAGTTGTTGGAGGAATCTTGACTTAATTTAATTAGAGGAAGCTCAGTTCATGCCACCTCTAAGCATCCATTAAATGCTCCAAACCAAAATTGGAGTTTTGTCCCTCTTTTAGGGATTTCTAGGTTTTGGCATGCTTTTTTTGGTTCCTTGGACTTGGGAGGTTCATGGATCAGATCATCCCACTTGGATTTGATCCTTAGATATGTCCAAAATGATGACAAGGCTTGAAAATTCGTGTGGCGCAAAAAATGTGCAAATCTGCCCTGAAAAATTCAGCTGCAGCAAACCTTTTTGTAAGATCCATAACTCCCTGCTCGAGTATGCTACATGGACGTTCTAGGACTTTCCGGAAAGCTTAGATGACGTACTTCAACTTTGATGTTTGACACTAGACCTGGTTCAACTTGGATCATGGAGAAAAATAGCCTTGAAGTTGGGACATTGTGCTGAAATTACAAGGCAGATTTTTGCTAAGTGCTGAAAAATGTTAATTTTAGGTTTTTAGCCATTTTGATCCAACCATAACTCAAAATCCATGATGAATTGGGATGAAGTGTGGTTGACACTTTTGTAGAGGGCCATGAGGGCTACAAATCCATCTTTGGATGGGGAAAAATGGCTTTGTGGTTTAGGAGTTATGATCCTCCAAAGTTGGTACCCTTGCCACTTTATTCCATAACTTAGAAAAATTTCTAAGTTTTTATGGTTACCCCTTTTACAAGTTATCCCACTTTCTTTGATTTTTCTTGATGAATGATGATTCCAATCACACATTAACATTATTTTAGGGTTAAAAAACCATTTTTATGAAAAATCTCAAAAAGTCAAAGTTTGACTTTTGTGCACAGTTGACTTTTTATCAGATGAATTCCAAATTGTGCGATCCTTTAGGAAATCATGTCCTTGACCTAAATCAAAATTGATGGACATGTTCCATGGGTGTTATAGGGTGTATTTAATCGTGTCCCACGGCTTGGGAGCATGTCCTGGTCAAAAGTCAAAGCTATAGTTGACTTTTCTCGCGAAACCCTAACTGTGGTTCAGATGAAATTGAAACTTGTTGCTCAAGCTTCTTGGGTCAATCCATTGTTGCAAATGGATCAACGTGGTATGTTGGAGACTCTCAAATCATGTCTTGAGGTCTTGGCTCATGATTTGTCCCAAAAGTCAACTTAGGGGTGAATTAGGTCAAGAAACCCTAATTCCTGATTTTTTATGTATGCATCCCCTGAGGCTAAATTGACTTGATGATGGGGTTTATGATGTTCCATGGAGCATTTTAGGTTATGCTTTGAAGCATTGGCTCATGCCCAGAGGAAAATTTCCATCTGGAGGCCCTAGTCGACCAAACCCTAATTTGGTGACACTGGCGATCCTGAGGCTTGATCCCCCTAGAAGGGAGCAGCCTTGTGCTTAATCCTTGAAGTGGGAGTCCTCTTGATCCATTGTGGATATTTGAGAGGCTAGACAAGTTGAAGATCATGTTATTCCTTGATTGATCCTTTGTCTAAGAGCTCTGCGAGGGCTTGAAACCCTAAATCCTGTTTGTAGTGAATGCTCATCCATCTTTGGGGAGACTGATAAGGTACAAAGGTACATCTATATTGTGCTGATGATTTGCACAATGATGGGAAATCTTAGTGGTCAAAATTTGGGGTATGACACCAAGACACGCAAAATCAAGTTTAAATCAACTTAAAATACAAGAGGAAAATGAAGAGGAACCTGTGTTGTTGATGAAACTTTGAGCACAAGAAAACCAGAGATGAGGTTCCTTATTATTTGGAGCTTGTTGCTTGGCCAAATAAAGGCAAAATGAACTTCAATGTCCTTGAAATTCAGTTGATGCAGATTTAAATGGAAATGGAAAATGCAATGCTATGCTTCAAGGTCTTGGATCCACGGATGATTCTTGGTGAAGAAGAATGAAGAAATGTGCAGAGAGGAGTGATGGAGATGAAGCTTCATGAGAGAGAAAATTCAGAGAGAGAGAGATTGAAGAATGGTGAGAAGTGAAAAATGATCCAAACTTGGTTGCAATTCTGTTATGGATTAGCTTTTATATGCTTGTTTAATTGTTAACCACCTTGGTTAACAGTTAGAACCATGGTTAATGCAAAGGTGAATGGAGAAATAGGAGGTGAAGTGAGAAATGGAAATGAAGTGAGTTTTAGTTGATGGCTCGGGTTTGTTCATGTGGTGATGTAACATGGAAGCTTGTGGTGTGTTCATGATGTAGGGTGATGATTATGGGAGCTAGTGATGTTAGCAGCTTGTTATGTATGTTTCCTCTCACTTTTCATGCTTGAACAAATAAGGGAAGGATGGTACATGATGATGTATGGCATGCAAGGTGTTTGTTTGGTTTGAAAAGGTAAATTTTTGGACATGGTATGGTACATGATGTTCAGCATGCGCATGACAACAACAAAATGCAACAGGTTTTGTGTTGTTTTGGTTTACTTGGATTAGAAGAAAACAATTGCATGAACCTCACTTTGGAGCATTGAATCTCCATGAATAATGGATAGAATAACAAGTTCTTGGGGTCCTTAGAAAGAGGGTATGGAAAAGAATAATGTTGATGTTCAAAATGAATGGAAATGAAACCTCTAAAGTACCTAAAAATGATAATGAACATACTTGGTTGCAACTGAATTGAGCATGCATTTTACCCTACTCGTGCTCAGTCATGTGCCTATGAAATGAGTCAGGTTGAGACCAATACTTTGATCCATCATATCTCCTCATACATTGATCAACTGAAAATTATTCCAACACCAAAGTTGTAGAGGAGATCAAGAGGAACAAGATTGATGTTGGCCACTTTTTAATTTGGAGCCTCAACCATGGAGATAATTGGCTATGAACTTGGACAAAACATGCACACCAACTGTTTGTGTTATTTACTCCGAGCCAACTGGTCATGACTTGCCTGACTAGCCAATTTTGCCTTGTTTTCTCTCAACTTTAATCCATCATATCTCTCTCAATTTTGATCCAATGGACATGTTCTTGGTATGGTTTTGAAGCTTGGAATGTGAACCTTTGATAGGCCTCCATAAAATTTCAATTTGGAGCTTGGAATATGGAGAAAGAATGCCCTAAAGTTGGGTGCTCACCTTGCCAAAACTTGCCATAAATGGAAACCCTAATTTCTATTTTTGGCAACTTTGCACATTTCTTATTTTTGATGAATCCCTTGATATTTCTTGGTCAAATCTTCATCTATGAACCTATTTGAGATGAGGAACATGAATTTGACCTCAAAAAGTCAGGAGTTGACTTTTTCCTCTACACAATTGACTTTTCCCCAATTCTCCTGATTCTCAACCAATTATTCAATTGAAGATCTTCTGAAATGAACCAATGGGCAATACTTCATCTTTGGACAATTGAGAGCATATGGAAAACTTTGAAAACAAACTTTGGCTCAAAAATTCACTTGCACTGACTTTTCACCAAAACCCTAATTTTCCACTGGTTAGGAGAATGTGATTCACTTGAGATTGCTCATGTACCTTGATCCCATGCCAAGGGCCAATGGTATGCAATGATGATTATGCAAAAATGAAATGAAACATAAGCCAGTTAGTGTTAAAAGCAAGAGGGCAAATTTTGAGGTGTTACAACAGTAACATAATCTTTTTTTAGAACCATCTTTCAAAGTTTAATGTTTAAGTTATCTATGATCAAGTCAATGTTCCAAATGATTAAATCCTATTGTTGCTGATACCTATAGATACGAATGTCATGTGGCTCTTCCAAATGCTGCTACAATGTGAAGGTATTATGCTTACGGTCTAGCCATGGTCGTTAGTTTCTGTAAAAGGATGGCTTTATATTAATGAGTTACATTATTTATTTTATTGGGGCCATCCTTGAGTCTAAAATGCTTGAAGTTTATTTTCAATATCACATTTTATTCTATGTTTAGTTGGGTGAAAGATACTTTTTTATTTCTTATAAGGTAAATCAGTTGTACTCTAGGGTTGCGCTTTGAGATCATATAGACCGCATGTCATTGAAATATTCTAAAGTATCAAAGATTGCAATGTGATAACAAATGCTATTACTAATTTCTAATTTGGATAATAGACACACAATGATCTCATAATGGTTGAAACTGCGATTGCTTTTATGCTTTGAACTTTGATATTCCTATCATAGTTCTAAATTGCGGCCCCAAACCGTAATTGCAACCGTATTACTTTGTTTACATATAGAGGTTGGTAACTTGGTTAATCATAAGTTATGGTTGTTCTAGTTTGTTTGGCCTTAAATTTACAGATACTGCATTACTTGGTTAGATCTATTACAACGGTGAAGGATCACACATGTTTTTTTCCTTGATTTTTACTATGCTTCTATTTCCAAATCCTGTATTTGTGATAGAGAGTAGAATTATAATTATATTAATTAAGTTTATTTAGAATTTATATAAATAGTACTTTATTTGTATTGCTATTTTAGTGGGCTCTTATTAATATTTGAGCCTTTTAGCTTATTACCCATTAGAGGTATTATATAATGTAGTCTCATAGAGACATTTGAGGGGGAGAAATAAAAAATCAAGTTATCTTTTAATTCTATTTTCTTAATTTGCTTTTAGATTTATAGTTGTTTTCATACCTTGTTAGGGTTTTTGAAAATGATAGAGAGTAGAATTATAATTATATTAATTAAGTTTATTTAGAATTTATATAAATAGTACTTTATTTGTATTGATATTTTAGTGGGCTCTTTTTAATATTTGAGCCTTTTAGCTTATTACCCATTAGAGGTATTATATAATGTAGTCTCATAGAGACATTTGAGGGGGCGAAATAAAAAATCAAGTTATCTTTTAATTCTATTTTCTTAATTTGCTTTTAGATTTATAGTTGTTTTCATACCTTGTTAGGGTTCCTGAATTAGCATCCTAACAATTGGTGCTTTCATTTTCGATCTCACTTTCCGATTTAACTCATGACAATATTATTGTTTGACGGAGAAGAAGATGCTTATTGGTGGATTCTTTGTTTTGAGAAATTTTTTAAAGAACATGGAACACATGAGTCATTGAAGGTGTTGAAAGTTGTAGGAGCTTTGAGAGGTTCTGCTCTCAAATGGTGGATATGGTGGTCTCGTGTTCATCGCCGATATAGTTGGGATACATTTACAACTGCTTGTTATGGAGATTTAAACCGGAATGGAGAGAAATTTTACCAATAGAAGAAGAGGAAGAGCCAGATATAGAATCGGTGAAATTCATTGAGAAACCTTCCCTTCGTGAAGACTTTGTTGTTGAACCAAACACTTCATTTGTTGGTGAAAAGGATCTAAATCCTTGTGAGGCATTGATTCCCTATAATAATATTGTGGATTTGGTTTGTGTGGTCGAATCTCATTCCACACACACATGTTTTCACGATGATTCCAATTTCACGATTTCAGCCATTCCACCAAAACCTCCTTTCGATTGCACGTCCAAGGCTCTAGATCCAAGCTTCTCGGAGTCTCATTTTACACACATGGGTTTTAATGATGAGGATGAGGAACCAACTTTGGCTTCAAAATCCGGTAATGACAATGTATTATCCATGGATCTAATCTGTGAAACTGTCGAAGAGGATGTAGAAGAACTCATTGATGAGAATCGTGCGATTGCTTCTTCGGTTGGACCTAAATATTATATTGATGAAGTTGATCCAATGGTTACTGTCATGAAGGTAGAGCAAGCTCCTTTAGAATCACATGCTGACATCGGTGGTTTAGATGCCCAGATACAAGAAATCAAAGAAGCCGTTGAGCTTCCCCTGCAAGATCCTGAACTGTATGAAGATATTGGTATCAAGCCTCCAAAGGGAGTCATTTTATTTGGAGAACCTAGAACACGAAAGACATTGCTTGATAAGGCTACGGCACCGTTTCCTCCACCTAAACCTCCGGATTTGCAAACCTCATCGGATCCTACTTTCAACGTCAACAACAACGTCACTTGGAATCTCGAAGCTAACATGCCTCCTCTGCTATGGTGCGAAGATGTAGAAACACAATCACCACCGACGACGCTCTCTGATCAACTATTGTTTGTTGAAATGCTAGAACGAGACGCTGCCAGATTCTTTGTCGCAGAGGTGTTGCACATCATCTCCATGACCAATGATCCAGGTCCACTTGCGACTATGGAAACTAAGTTTCCGAAAAGCCCACACAAGTCAGAACGAATTGTTCCTTGTAGCACATTGAGTCGGGACTACACAAATATGTTACTTTAGTTTTTTCAATTGGACCTGCATCAATGTTCTGCAACCAAACCACCTTCAGTGTCACCTCAAACAGGTTGGGTGTAACGCCCCGGTTTTTGTTAGATTTATTTAATCGAGTCGATTTAATTATTTTTGTTTTTATATTATTTTATTCTTGGTTTTTATGTAGTAAATGTGCTATGTTTATCGTTATTATGTTTTATCGCGTTTTGGGAACGCTTGCGAGAAAATTGAGTGTAGGGGTATTTTGGTCTTTTTGGCTTGGTTAGATATTATTGTTTTTATTAAAATAGAAACATAGAAAGAAAAAGAGAGAAAAATATGTTAAGAGAAATAGAGAAGGAGAAGAAGAAAAAGAGGAAAACTTGGAGTATAAGAAACCGTTTCAACCGACACTTTGAAGCGCGATTAATCGGGTAAGGGTGCGAAACTCGGTTATGCTATGCTTGTGTATGATTGTGTATGTGTGTGTTGGAATGTTTGTTGGTTTTTCCTAGCTTTTCAATTCTAGGTCAAATGAGAGAAAACGATAGAAATCGATGTTTTCGCGGTTGAAATGCGGTATAAATGTTGTAGAATACTTGTTGTTATGATTGGGATATGTTCTGGTTGTTATGTTATGGTTTGGAAGTGTTTTGGTGGGGGAAATGTTGGGTTGGAGTGAACAACAATGCTACTGGGATTTCTGAGTTCGCAGGTTCGCACTGCGAATAAGGCAGCGAAGGGAAAGCGAGGGTTCGCGGGAGGTTCGCATTGCGAACTTTCTGCTGTTTTTTCTCTGCCACGGTTCGCAGGGAATTCGCATTGCGAAGGGGAAAGCGAAGGTTCGCTGGGTGTTCGCATTTCGAACTTTAGGCTATTTTTTCTCTACCATGGTTTGCTGGGGGTTCGCATTGCGAATGGGAAAGCGAACATGACAGTTTTTCCATTTTGTTCTTGTCATAACGTTTGGGTCGTGAGTCGGATTGAGGCGCGGTTGGATGCGTTGGAAAGCTAATAAAATGTTCTTTCTTATAAAATAGTTTTGAGACTAGTGGCTGATTTAATTATGTCGGTAATTGGAAATGTGTCGTTTTTTCGACTTTTACCGTCGTAATTGTGTGTAATTGATGTGTTAACATGCGATACGCTTTTGATATATAACGTATAGCTTGTGTGTTATGGTATGATGTGAATGTATGTGATGAAATGTTGTGATGATGGTTTGTGGCCTTATGGAAAATAAATGCATTGTTTTGGGTTTAATTTCAATGCATGATTATTGATGTTGAGATGGTTCACATGGTTATGTATGTTATGCATTTGATTGTCATGAGTCATTGTATGCCAAGCATCATGATATGCATTCTTGTGATGTCGTGTGCCCTAGTGGGTGTGAGCGACGAAACGATTCCTGAGGGAATCTGCTGTAACGGTCGTGTGCCTTATACAAAGAGGGCCTAAAGTGACGTTATAGACGATCATGTGCCTTAAACAAAAAGGACATAAAGAGACTGGATCGTGTGCCTTATACAAAGAGGACCTAAAGCGATCCATAAACTTCGTGTGCCTTATACAAAGAGGACCCAAAGCAACGGGGAACATCGTTGTCCCGACGGGGAGTTACACTAAGTAACAAGCGATGATTCTAATAATTCCTGAGTGAATTAATAATGAGAATAATGGATGGAATGGTACCGCATTGCATTGCATATAGTCGTTGTGTCGGTCTCTTTGTATTTGCATAAGTCATGAATGGATTGATTATGTGTGGGATTTGTGAATGGAATTGATGAGTTGATATATACATATGTTGGTGATAAATGTATTGAGCATGATTAATATGCCTTTGTGATGGATGTAGAAGATATGAATTGTGTTGTTTTGTATTTGAATTATGGTGTAAGTTGTGGTGAGAATGTTTTACATTGTGTATTTTGTGTTATTACATAATTGTATGCAACTATATTATAATTGTGTTTCTCACCCTTCTGCTGTTTTGAATGCTCTATGAGGCATTGCAGATTAGATGCTGGAGGTCTTTTTGTGAAGATTCTGTCTTCATTGTTTTGTCGGTCGGCTCTGATATGTAGCACCGGGTAGTCGGGGAGATTGTTATGTGACATTATGTATATATATCTTTTTTTTGGATTTTACATGTATGACTCTGTATATGACAGACAAACTTTTATGTTTATATATATGAGATTTCAGTTGCAGAGTTTCCGCTTTTATTCTGTATCAGAATTGTGGGTGTTAGGAACTGAGTTCCTCTGTTTATGTTACTACCTGATTGTTACATATCTTTATGAGCAGGATATTTTATTTCATCATCGTGATGTGACGCTCTGTCTATGCCATGAATGTTTTAATTCTACTCTGATTATTTGTTATCGCTTTAATTACTCGGGTTATAGATTGGGGGTGTTACATTAAGTGGTATCAGAGCCAGTTTGTGTCAGTCTGTGCCAGTCCGTGTCATTCGTTTTGACCAAGTTGTTTGTTGTGCGTCAGTTATGTTTTGGCGAGCTGATTGTTTAACCATAGTTACTGTTATTGGATATGAACAGAATATGGCTGGAAGGAATGACGCTACTCTTACTGCTGCTATGCAAGCTATGGCTCAGGCTGTGCAGGGTGCACCTAATGCTGGTGGGAATGATGAGTTCAGGAAGAACAAGCCGCCTATCTTCAAAGGAAGACATGATCCTGATGGTGCTCAAATTTGGCTTAAGGAGATTGAAAGAATCTTTCGAGTGATGGACTGTGCTGAGGAGCATAAGGTGAGATTGGGTACTCACATGTTGCAGGAGGAGGCTGATGATTGGTGGGTTAGTGTGCGTCATGTGTGGGAAGCTACAGGCGAAGAGGTCACTTGGGCTTTGTTTAGCAGTGAGTTCTTGAGAAAGTATTTTCCTGAAGATGTTAGAGGAAAGAAGGAAATAGAGTTCTTGGAGTTGAAACAAGGTTACATGTCTGCTACTGATTACACTGCTAAGTTTATGGAGCTGGTTCAGTTTTATCCACATTATGCTGAAGCAACTGCGGAGTTTTCCAAATGTGTGAAGTTTGAGAATGGGTTGCGTCCCGAGATCAAACAGGCAATTGGTTATCAAAGAATTAGGAGGTTTTCGAATTTGGTGGATTGTTGTAGAATTTATGAGGAGGATAGCAAAGCTCGTTCTACTCATTATAAGAGTGTGAACGAAAGGAAAGGAAAGCAACCGTTTCGTGGTGGTCCTTATGTGTCACCAGCTGACAAGGGTAAGCAAAGGGCTAATTTTGATAAAAGGCCAAGTGGGGGAGGTATGTATAATCCTCTGAGATGTTTTAGGTGTGGTGACTTAGGACATCATCAGTTTGAATGTAGAAAGGATGTGAGGAAGTGTTCCAATTGTGGAGGTTTAGGACATGTCGTAGCTGATTGCAAGAGGAATGTGGTGAAGTGTTTCAACTGTGGTGAACCTGGTCATGTTAGTACGAAGTGTCCGAAACCAAAGCAAACTCAAGTTGGGGGAAAGTATTTGCATTGGCAGGAACCCAGACTACTAGTGCAGATCGTCTGATCAGAGGTACTTGTTTTATTAATAGTACACCTTTAGTTGCTATTATTGATACCGGAGCGACTCATTCATTTATTTCGTCTGAGTGTGCGCAGCGTTTGAATCTTTTGTTGTCGTTGATGGATGGAGAGATGGTTATCGATACTCCAGCAATGGGGTCGGTAACTACTTCTTTGGTTTGTTTAAGTTGTCCTTTGACCATTTATGGTAAGGATTTTGATATGGATTTGGTGTGTTTGCCGTTGGAGGGTTTAGACGTAGTTCTGGGAATGAATTGGTTGCAGTTAAATCGAGTTCATATTGATTGTTATCATAAGTCGGTAAGATTTCCTTCTCTTGAAGAAGACGAGGAATCAAGTTTCTTATCTACCAAAGAGTTGAAGAAACTTTTGGCGGATGAAGGTCAGTTGTTCGGGTTGTTTGCATCGTTGACCGTGGGTAGTCAAGTTGCAATTGATGTGTTTCCGGTCGTGTGTGATTTTCCAGAGGTGTTTCTGGAGGATATTTTTGATGTGCCGCCAGAAAGAGAGGTGGAGTTTTCTATAGATCTAGTTTCTGGTACTAGACCTGTATCTATGGCACCATATCGTATCTCGGCATTTGAGTTGGTTGAGTTGAAGAAGCAGTTGAATGAATTGTTAGAAAAGAGGTTTGTGAGGCCGAGTGTATCGCCTTGGGGTGCTCCAGTTTTATTGGTGAAAAAGAAAGATGGAAGTATGCGATTGTGTATTAATTATCGCCAGCTGAATAAGGTGACGATTAAGAATAATTATCCTCTTCCAAGAATTGATGATTTGATGGACCAGTTGGTAAGTGCGTGTGTGTTTAGTAAAATTGATTTGAGGTCAGGTTATCATCAGATTAGAGTGAAAGAGGAAGATATTCAGAAGACGACTTTTAGGACACGATACGGACATTACGAATATTTCGTGCTGCCGTTCGGGTTTTCTAATGCGCCGGGAGTGTTTATGGAGTATATGAATTTTGTGACAGGGTTGCCGAATACTCAGAGGGGACATAATTCCATTTGGGTGATTGTGGATAGGCTGACTAAATCGGCGTATTTCATTCCGATTGACATCATTTTTTCTTTGGAGAGGTTGGCTGAGATTTATATCCGTGTGATTGTGAAGCTACATGGTGTTTCGTTGTGTATTGTTTCAGATCGAGATCCGAGGTTTGCTTCTAGATTTTGGGAAAGTTTGCAAAAGGCGTTAGGTTCCAAGTTGAGATTGAGTTCTGCTTATCATCCTCAGACGAATGGTCAGACCGAGAGAACTATTCAGTCGTTGGAAGATTTGCTGAGAGCTTGTGTTCTTGAGCAAGGTGGTGCTTGGGATAGTTATCTTTCGTTAGTTGAATTCACGTATAACAACAGTTTCCATTCGAGTATTGGAATGGCACCTTTTGAAGAGTTGTATGGCAGAAGATGTCGAACATCTTTGTGTTGGCATGAATCTGGTGAGAGTTTGGTGGTTAGACCGGAGTTAATTCAACAAACTACGGAAAAGGTGAAACTTATTCGTGAGAAAATGAGGGGTTCTCAGAGTAGGCAGACGAGTTATCTTGATCGAAGGAGGAAAGATCTTGAGTTTCGAGAAGGCGATCATGTATTTTTGAGAGTTACACCGGTGACAGGTGTTGGACGTGCATTGAAGTCGAAGAAACTTACTTCTCGGTTTATTTGTCCTTATTAGATATCCGTGAGAGTGGGTCCTGTAGCTTATCGGGTGGCGTTGCCGCCGAATCTTTCGAATTTACATGATGTGTTCCATGTTTCACAGCTTCAGAAGTATGTTCCGGATCCGTCGCATGTGATTCCAATGGATGAGGTTGAGGTAAGGGAGAACCTTACGGTTGAGGCATTACTGGTGAGGGTTTTGGATCGCGAGTTAAAGCGGTTAAGAGGCAAGGATATTGCGCTTGTGAAAGTAGTGCGGGGAGGCACTGCTGAGGGAAATTTGACTTGGGAGTTGGAGAGTCGGATGCGGGAATCGTATTCGGAGTTGTTCGTCTCAGGTAATATTTTCGAGGACGACAATTTCTAAGTGGTGGAGAGTTGTAACGCCCCGGTTTTTGTTAGATTTATTTAATCGAGTCGATTTAATTATTTTTGTTTTTATATTATTTTATTCTTGGCTTTTATGTGGTAAATGTGTTATGTTTATCGTTATTATGTTTTATCGCGTTTTGGGAACGTTTGCGAGAAAATTGAGTGTAGGGGTATTTTGGTCTTTTTGGCTTGGTTAGATATTATTGTTTTTATTAAAATAGAAAAATAGAAAGAAAAAGAGAGAAAAAGAAGTTAAGAGAAATAGAGAAGGAGAAGAAGAAAAAGAGGAAAACTTGGAGTATAAGAAACCGTTTCAACCGACACTTCGAAGCGCGATTAATCGGGTAAGGGTGCAAAACTCGGTTATGCTATGCTTGTGTATGATTGTGTATGTGTGTGTTGGAATGTTTGCTGCTTTTTCCTAGCTTTTCAATTCTAGGTCGAATGAGAGAAAACGATAGAAATCGATGTTTTTACGGTTGAAATGCGGTATAAATGTTGTAGAATACTTGTTGTTATGATTGGGATATGTTCTGGTTGTTATGTTATGGTTTGGAAGTGTTTTGATGGGGGAAATATTGGGTTGGAGTGAACAACAGCGCTGCTGGGATTTCTGAGTTCGCAGGTTCGCATTGCGAATAGGGCAGCGAAGGGAAATCGAGGGTTCGCGGGAGGTTCGCATTGCGAACTTTCTGCTGTTTTTTCTATGCCACGGTTCGCAGGGAATTCGCATTGCGAAGGGGAAATAGAAGGTTCGCTGGGTGTTCGCATTGCGAACTTTAGGCTGTTTTTTCTCTGTCATGGTTCGCTGAGGGTTCGCATTGCGAATGGGAAAGCGAACATGACAGTTTTTCCATTTTGTTCTTGTCATAACTTTTTGGTCGTGAGTCGGATTGAGGCGCGGTTGGATGCGTTGGAAAGCTAATAAAATGTTCTTTCTTATAAAATGGTTTTGAGACTAGTGGCCGATTTAATTATGTCAGTAATTGGAAATGTGTCGTTTTGTCGACTTTTACCGTCGTAATTGTGTGTAATTGATGTGTTAACATGCGATACGCTTTTGATATATAACGTATAGCTTGTGTGTTGTGGTATGACGTGAATGTATATGACAAAATGTTGTGATGATGGTTTGTGGCCTTATGGCAAATAAATGCATTGTTTTGGGTTTGATTTCAATGCATGATTATTGATGTTGAGATGGTTCACATGGTTATGTATGTTATGCATTTGATTGTCATGAGTCATTATATGCCAAGCATCATGATATACATTCTTGTGATGTCGTGTGCCCTAGTTGATGTGAGCGACGAAATGATTCCCGAGGGAATCTGCTGTAACGGTCGTGTGCCTTATACAAAGAGGACCTAAAGCGACGTTATAGACGATCGTGTGCCTTATACAAAGAGGGCCTAAAGCGATCGGATCGTGTGTCTTATACAAAGAGGACCTAAAGCGATCCATAAATGTCGTGTGCCTTATACAAAGAGGACCTAAAGCGACGGGGAACATCGTTTGCCCGACGGGGAATTACACTAAGTAACAAGCGATGATTCCAATAATTCCTGAGTGAATTAATGATGAGAATGATGGATGGAACGGTACCGCATTGCATTGCATAGAGTCATTGTGTCGGTCTCTTTGCATTTGCATAAGTCATGAATGGATTGATTATGTGTGGGATTTGTGAATGGAATTGATGAGTTGATATATACATATGTTGGTGATAAATGTATTGAGCATGATTGATATGCCTTTGTGATGGATGTAGGAGATATGAATTGTGTTGTTTTGTATTTGAATTATGTTGTAAGTTGTGGTGAGAATGTTTTACATTGTGTATTTTGTGTTATTACATAATTGTATGCAACTATATTATAATTGTGTTTCTCACCCTTCTGCTGTTTTGAATGCTCTATGAGGCATTGCAGATTAGATGTTGGAGGTCTTTTTGTGAATATTTTGTCTTCATTCTTTTGTCGGTCGGCTCTGATATGTAGCACCGGGTAGTCGGGGAGATCATTATGTGACATTATGTATATATATCTTTTTTTTGGATTTTACATGTATGACTCTGTATATGACAGACAAACTTTTATGTTTATATATATGAGATTTCAGTTGCAGATTTTCCGCTTTTATTCTGTATCTGAATTGTGGGTGTTAGAAACTGAGTTCCTCTGTTTATGTTGCTACCTGATTGTTGCATATCTTTATGAGCAGGATATTTTATTTCATCATCGTGATGTGACGCTCTGTCTATGCCATGAATGTTTTAATTCTACTCTAATTATTTGTTATCGCTTTAATTACTCGGGTTATAGATTGGGGGTGTTACATTGGGGACAGAATGATCAAAAAGCTAAAGAAACGGATTTGTTGAAAGTTCACCAGAGCTTCATATGTGTTTCAGCTGATCAATCCTGTGAAGGGACCAACCCACTTCTAATTCCTTTTGGTTTAAAAGAGAATGATGAGGAATGTGTAGTTCTAGGTTCAATTTTGCCTACCATTCAAGAGGACGTTTCCAAAGTTTTTCCTTCCACCTCCTATCATAAACAACTTGTTTCCGTTAATGGAAGCTCACAATCAGCTCCCAAGAAACACGATGGTTCTGAATTCTCTGAGTGTGGTTTGGATCCTGAGTTCAGCTTCGGAATTACCTCTCGCAGAATAGGAGCTAGACTACTTAATCTTGGAAACAGTTGTTTTCTCAATTCAGTTTTGCAGTGTTTGACGTATACTGAGCCTTTAGCTGCTTATCTGCAAAGTGGCAATCATCAAAGTTCATGTCGCATTGCTTGGTTTTGTGCGATACAGAATCATGTTAGTAGGGAATTGCAATCAACTGGAAAAATATTATCACCGGCGAATTTGGTTGTAAACCTGCGGTGCATATCACGCAATTTCCGAAAATGTAGGCAAGAGGATGCACATGAGTATATGGTGAACTTACTTGAATCGATGCATAAATGCTGCCTACCTTCTGGAGTGCCGAGCGAATCACCTGGGGCTTTTGATAAAAGTTTTGTTCATAAGATCTTTGGTGGTCGTCTACAAAGTCAGGTGAAGTGCATGCAGTGTTCTCATTCCTCCAACATGTTTGGTCCATTTTTAGATTTAGGTCTCGAAATACTCAAGGAAGATTCTCTTCAAAAGGCACTTGAGTATATGGTGAACTTACTTGAATCGATGCATAAATGCTGCCTACCTTCTGGAGTGCCGAGCGAATCACCTGGGGCTTTTGATAAAAGTTTTGTTCATAAGATCTTTGGTGGTCGTCTACAAAGTCAGGTGAAGTGCATGCAGTGTTCTCATTCCTCCAACATGTTTGGTCCATTTTTAGATTTAGGTCTCGAAATACTCAAGGAAGATTCTCTTCAAAAGGCACTTGCAAATTTCACAGCATTAGAATTTTTGGATGGAAGGGAGAAGCAATATCAATGTCAATGTTGCAAGCAGAAAGTGAAGGCTCTCAAACAGCTAACAACTAATAAGGCACCTAATGCGCTAACAGTTCATCTAAAGAGATTCTACGCACATGACCCTAACCTAAAGATTAAAAATAATGCTCGGTTTAGCAGTGCACTGGATTTAGAAACTTATGTCAGTGGCTCACATGATGGTGGTGTGCATTACTCATTGTATGGGGTCCTGGTTCATTCTGGTTACAGCACTCGTTCTGGCCACTATTATTGCTATGTTTGCACTTCGAGTAACATGTGGTATACCTTGGACGACAATTGGGTCAAAGATGCCAGTGAACGTGAAGTTCTAAATCAGAAACCTTACATGTTGTTTTATGTTCGTGATAGAAAAGGTATAGCTCCAAGGAAGCCTGATGTCATTGCTAAGGAGGAGAATGTGACGACAAATGTTATTGGAAATAGATGTTCTTTAACTTCTAACAATGCATTGAATGATTATCCAAATGGTCAGGTGGAAAATATGTTTTGTGACGATTCTTCTTTGACTGCTGATACTCATAAAAATTTGATAAATGTTGATTCATCAAGGGTTTCATGTGAGAATGATGCTCTGGTTCAGCAAAAACATAGTGACATTTTAGTAGAAAACTTAATGAACAACAAGACTCCTATATTTGAACTTACTTCCAAGAAACATACACAGAAAACCTCATCTGATGAGCCCTCAGTTGCTATATCAGAACTTGAGTGTTTGTCATCCTTAAATCACTCTAGAAAAGACAACGACCCTTGTATTCAGAAAAGTTTAGATGAACCAGTTGTTGATAGACCTAATCAGTTCAATGAGAATGCTATTTCTAAAGTGTGTGTAGATTCTCCCATAATAGAGCCAACTGTGAGTAGTCCCCTAAATTTTCCTAGTAGACCTGCTAGTGACAAAACATCCCAGTCTCAGGTGGACCAACTTGTTTTTGAAGAGTTTGGACTTTGCTATATTGGGCCACGTGATGGTCATAACATTGATGATCTTGTTGCGATTTATAAAGCCAATTGGGAACTAGGTTTTGTGGCCTCTGCTATTTTAGCAGGAATGGATCAAGCAAGTAACCTTGCTGCTACTTTTGTTAATGCCTTTGTTAATGATGGGTTGGGTCAGGATGAGTTAATGTTGGACTTGATTGTTCTATTTAAGCAATGGGATCCGAGAGTAGGTTTAGAACCTTGAGGATAAGGTTCAAGTGAACCCCGCGGCAATGATAGAGAGTAGAATTATAATTATATTAATTAAGTTTATTTAGAATTTATATAAATAGTACTTTATTTGTATTGCTATTTTAGTGGGCTCTTATTAATATTTGAGCCTGTTAGCTTATTATCCATTAGAGGTATTATATAATGTAGTCTCATAGAGACATTTGAGGGGGAGAAATAAAAAATCAAGTTATCTTTTAATTCTATTTTCTTATTTTGCTTTTAGATTTAAAGTTTTTTCATACCTTATTAGGGTTCCTGAATTAGCATCCTAACAATTTGGATCAACACAAATCCTATACACTAATATTTTTTAATCTAGTTTATCTATATGAAAAATAAGTATTATCAACCATTGACTAACACAAATCATAGTAAATCATGAAAATGTTCAAATATGAATCAGCCTCATAAGAAGGAAGTTCAGCCTCATCCAGAGTAAATTACTTTACTATTTTAGTCATCTTATATAGAGGATTTGTCCCGAGTTTTTCAATCATTCTATCTCCATCATTTTCAGTTTTGATCTTATTGGTTGATCAGAACTTAGAAGTGGGCCAGAGACTTCGTCTACGATGCTGGAATGGAGGAGGAGGAGAGGGTGTACCTGCAAGGCACTCCGACGCTCAAGTAAGAAAAGATCAGAGAAAAAGGCAAATACAAAGTGTGTTCTTAGGAAGATTATTGGATACCTGACCCTCTCTCGAGAGGCTTTTTATAGTGCCCCCAGCGCTTGGCCATTGGTTACTAATTTTTGGCGCGGATCGCGGATCCCCCAAAAATAGGTAACTGCCAGAAGCTAGCCCTTGGAATGGGCAGACCTGCTCGAAACTAGCCTGTTGCTTTGAGCAAGGGAGTGTTTCCGGGCAGGTGCATTCCTGCTTGGTTCTGGATGAGTGTCCCGTGCATGATGGGCAGAGGTGAGACAAAGGGCAGAGATGGGCGGTTACCCCTAGAGGTTAACTGGCCATCTCTCCTCGGCTGAGGGGGAGACTTGCTCAGAACTAGCCTGTTGCTTTGAGCAGGGGAGTGTTTCCGAGCAGGTGCATTCCTGGTTGGTCCTGGATGGTTGTCCCGTGTATGACGGGCAGAGATGGAATGGAGGGCAGAGCTAGCCTTCTGTCCCTGGAGATTAGGTGGCCAGTCTTCCTCGGTAGAGGGTCGGGAGGAAAAAGGCTTTCCTTTGTCCTCAACAGGCTGGCTCAAGACCACTGGGTCATTCTGGGCAGCCTCCTTGGCGGAGGGGCAGAAGATGATTCCGGGCAGGAGCACTACGGTCATCCCTGGATGTCTGCCCTGTGCATGATGGGCAAGAATGTGATGGATGGGCAGAGATGACCGGCTGGCCATCCCTCCTCGGCGGAGGGGCAGAAGATGATTCCGGGCAGGAGCACTACGGTCATCCTTGGATGTCTGCCCTGTGCGTGATGGCCGAGAATGTGATGGATGGCCAGAGATGGCCGGCTGGCCATCTCTCCTCGGTGGAGGGGCAGAGGGAAAACCGGTTCCCTTTTGTCCTCACTTGGATGGATCTAGGCTATTGTTCCGTTCTGGATGCAGAAGTGAATTGGGCCATGCCTAGTCATCGGTCCAGTCCGGAACAAGAGCCCCCTAAGTCGTTGCTCCTGGGCACAGGAATGATGAACTAAGAGTAGCTCGCGATCCCAGGGAGAACTTTGCACGGTTGGTGCGTGTTTGTGGAGATGGCGACGTTCCGTGGTGCCTGTATGTGGACGTTCCCGAGGAACGAAAGCATCGCCTTGTCTGCTGGAGACATTTTCACTCGCTTGTTATCGCTAAGTATTGCATGATTCTCGCTGTGAGTGCTCGTTTGTATGAGCAGTTTTGTATGGATTATTCGTAGTGTTTTGGGGTTTGCTCAGTAGTTATTTTATTTGTTTGACCAGTTTGGGGAACTGGTTCAAAGAGGCCTGGGTTGTTTCCGGGCACGAGAATGATGCTCAGGTCATGATTATGGCCCGAGCTCCGTGGCGTGAACGTCCCATCGCGAGCTGAGTGTTCTGCCAATCATGGTACGATGACGACGTCGAACTCGGTCGAGTATCCGATGTGTGACAGGATCATCTCGTTTAAGAGTAGAGGTATGCCTTGTTAAACTTTTAGGTATGCAATGCTTGTACCTAGGCATGCATTTATGGTTGGTATGTTGCACTTCGTTGCTTAGACGGGTATGCCGACTGTAGTGGCTTTAGCCGTAATATATCGAGCAAGTTGTTCCCCATTGAGGTGTTCAAGGTAGTGGGCCCCATTTTCCATTTTTTCTCAGGCAAGATATGGACCCTTCTAGTTTGCGGGGAGTTTGCCTTCGCGAGAATCTGTGATTTCTCCTTAGGACGAGACTACTGACTTTGATGTTTTTTCGTATGACTTTGGCTGCCCATGCGTAACGGGAAGAGATGTGAATGAGGGCAACGGTGGTCCTGCTGATCCTGGGTGTCAGCTGACCAGCCTTCCTTGGTTGAGGGGCAGAAGGAAAAATGTTTTCCCACAGACGGCGCCACTGATCGTGAAGGCTGATCAGATCCTGTGATGGGCCAAGAAGAACGTCTGTGATGCTGGGTGTATGAGATGAGGAGGAGGGGAGCGGTGGTCCTGCTGATCTTTGGTATCAGCTAACCAGCCTTCCTCAATTGAGGGGCAGCAGGATGAATGCTTTCCTTGTTTGAGGTGTTCGCGGGGAACATATTCCTGCTCGATTTGTGTGTTCGTAGGGAACTGTTTGTTTATGCACTATACTCGTTGGGGAGGCTGGTGAGGTCATCTCTGCTTTGTTCGGGTCATTACCGAGGAGGATAACCTCAAATTCTCCGTATGGAATGGGGAGCAGAGGACTGGAAGGGTCCGTGCTGTCAGTTAATGTCAAGGAGCCCTCCCCTGTTAGTCGGGCTTCTCCTCATTTCTTCCTCTGCTCCTTGGCGGGGTGCGGGTTGGTCATCATGCCTAGAAGCCTGGGAATTTTCTTGATGCCTCTAATTCTGAGCATTACTGGCTGCCTCCTTCTCCTCGTACTGGATGTATGCTCTGGCCTTGAGGAGGAGGGCATCTAGTGTTGTCGGTGTTTCAATGCCAATTGCTTTGGAAAAATCCCTGCGGGGGCGTAGTCCTTGTTCGAGCAAGTATTTCTTCATGTCATCAATCGTGGAGACCTGAATGGCTTCTTTATTAAATCTCTCGATGTACGCTCGCAGAGATTCATCTTTCCCTTGGATGATGGCCTCGAGCAAGGCTTCTGTCTTCGGGTGACGACAGGACGCGGTGAAGTGTCTGGAGAACATCCTCCCTAATTGTCTCCACGATGTGATGGATTCGTCGGGCAAACTTTTATACCAGGACATCGTGCCCTTCCTTAAGGTTGTTGGGAACAACCTGCATTTAATGGTTCCTCGGACCCCGCGGTAATCGAGCAGGGCATCAATATTCTCGATGTGCTCATCTGGGTCGGTGGTGCCGTCATAGGTGCCCAAAGGAGGAGGCTTCTACAGCCCTCTGGGTAGGCGGGTGTCCATGATTTCCTGAGATATTGGGCCGAGGGGCTCGTCATCATCACTATAGCTGCTCGACCTCGAGCGTGAGTGGTCGTTCCTTTTGTGCCGAGGGTTGTGACCTCGACGGGGAGAAGGGGTTCACGTACATCCTCTGGTCCTGAGTGGTGGAGAGCACTGGGCTTCTGCCCGTAATTCTCTTATGGTCTTTTTGGCTCCTGGGGAGCGTTGGCTCCTAGGAGGTATGCGGTCACGTTTTCTGATGGCCAGGGATTCTGGCCTCCCTGGTTCCTGGTAGTTTCTGCTTCGTCGAGGATAAAGGCTCCAGGACCTCTGGCGCTCTCGCCTGGGAGGGGGAGATATCGAGCGATGGACTTCTTCTGTTCCAACCCTCGTATTGTGGAGGAATTGAGAGTTCTTGTTAAGAGCTTCGACCAGTGCAGCCATGGTCGGGTCGGCGTTGGGCGGCACTGGGATGAGCTGGATATCCTCGGGTGCTTCCTCAGGGATCTCTGTTTTTTTGTTGTGGTCTGGTCGCCGGTCTTCCTTATCATTGCGATTTGGAGAAGGGGACGTAACGACTCTGTCCCTTTGGAGGGGGACGTGGTCCTCAAGAAGAGGAAATGCTCCATCCTTGTCCATCTTGCTAACGGGGAGGATGACAGTGTTGCGAGCATCACTGGCATTATCACGGCTGGCCATGATCGAAATCTTGGAAATCTGCCTTGATCTTTGGTTTTCAGGGAAAGAAAGATGGTGAAAACAAGAGTTCCCACATGTGAGGGATATCCTTCTAGCTATCTTGTTTTAATGATGTCAACAAACATATTAGATTGTAATTTGAGCGGTATCACTTCACGTGTCGGGCATATAGCGTCTTATCGTTATTGGTCATGTGTCTAGATGCATAGGATCTTGTTCTCTCCAAAAATAAAGGTCCACTATTGTTTTAGTAGTGTCTAGCATGTATGTTTGACCTTGGTCTGGTAAAAATGTTCAAAAATTGGAATTTCCTGAAAAATCTGCACTTCATGCGCTGACCCTTAAGTTCATGCGCTAACCCCAGAATTCATGCGCTAACCTCCAAAACTTGCAGGTAAGCGCACAAACCTGAGAATTCAAAATTTGTATTTTATGCGTCGACGCATAGATACTGGAGGTCGACGCATGACCTTTATTTTTGCATTTTTTCACTTAACTTCTTTTCTGTTATTTTTCTGTTATTATTTTTGTTGGTCATATTTTTCATATAAATAGTTTTGGTCTTCATTTTTCATCATAACAAGAAACGTGAAAAATATATGTCATTTCTCTCTTCATCTTCATCTTCTTCATTGTGTAAACAAACAATCACACATAATCATCTTTGTTTGTGTCGCCCATTGATCGAAGTGATAACGTTCAGAATTTAGGAAGTGTGATCTTCATCTTCTGGGTTGAGAGTTTGGCAGGTGTTTCTTGAATCAAACCAGTTGGGTTTGTCCTCCAAGAATCGAAGAGATTTTGGGGTTTTTTGTACAAACTATTCATTCTACAGGGATTCGGCTGGGCGAAGGTAACCGGAAATTGGCGCAACTATTTCGGTTTAGTAGCTGTAATCAGAGGATTGTAGAAGAAGGTTTGGGTTCGAATTCTTGGAAGATTTCAATTGACCGAGTGAAGGTAACTGAAGAACGGTGTTTTCTTTCAGTTTAGTAGCGTGGGACGGTAATTGAATCAACCATATTCGGAGCACTTGATTCATCTTGAATCAAGGGAAGAGAAAATTCTGCATCAACGATCAAAGACGTTCGGGGTTTGAATGTTCATAGTTTTCTCTTGTAATAAACAATTTGCAACAACTACATATATATATATATATATATATATATATCTCAATTCCTTTTGTGGAGTTGGGGGCAGACGTACCCAAAGCGAGGACGATTGGGGAACTGCCTAATCAAATCTCGTTTGTTCTCTCTTTCCCTTAACTCTTTTACATTTCAGTATTGTTCGAATTTGTGACGTAGCAAACTATTGAAATTTCTGTCGTAGGATAATTGTACGCTGATAAATTGTTTTGTTAAATCAATACAATTCATTGAATTGTGTTTTGGAGCAGCTGTACATTATTCTCCATAGAAATTCTGCACATAGTGTGTTTACGCACACTAGGTGTTTGATAATTTGTTTCCAAGCAAAATTCGAACACATAGCTTTAAATTGCTTATCAATTAACCTCATTGGATTGGAATAAACATCAAGCAAGTGATAATTTGTTGTCTGCGTTTTTAAGTGTAGTATTCAAAACTGAATTTTTTCTCTTCTGTACTCATCCGTAATATATTCGTGCATATCTGATCCTTTCGGTAGAAGGTTCGTTGTAGACGTTCTATCCAGTGGTAGCTTCCGTTAAACAAATTTTTTAAAACAGAATTTTTGTAGACCATTTGCGTGTAAAACTCAAGGGATCTATTCAACCCCCCTTCTAGATCCATAGCCATCGTCTAATAAGTGGTATCACGAGCTCCGGTTTATTCTGGTGCTTCAGTAAAACTTCTTGGATCATGGCGAACGAACCTAATGGGGCTTATAATAGAGCTCTAGTTTTTATAGGTGAAAACTACAGCTACTGGAAGGATTGTATGCGCGTCCATATTAACTCCATAGATTAGAAGGTTTGGAATGTTATTTTAAACGGTCCCATGGCAATTACTATGACTAACGCGGAAGGCGTTGTCGTTCCTAAACCCGAAGCTCAATGGACTGAGGAGGACGAGAAAAAGTATAGTTATGATTGGAAGGCTCGTAATATGATCATTTCCTCCTTGGGAGTTGATGAGTATTATCGAGTCTCCCATTGTGAAACAGCCAAAGCTATGTGGGATACCTTACAAGTAGCCCACGAAGGCACTAATGATGTTAAGATGGCTCGTATTAATACACAAATGCAAGAGTTTGATTTGTTTTACATGAAGCAATGGGAAACCATTGCGGATATGAAAAAATGATTCACTCACATTATCAACAAATTGCATGTTCTTGGTAAACCAATTCCAAATGAGGTTTCTACTAACAAAATTCTGAGGTGTCTTAACAGGGAATGGCAACCGAAGGTTACCGCTATCAAGGAGGCCAATGATCTTGCTACACTAGACCTCACAACACTCTTTGGTAAACTCGATGAGCATGAGCAAGTGCTAATTAGCTTGGATAAACATGAAAAGAGTATAAAGAAAGAGAAGGAAAAATATATGGAGAAGAAGTCGATAGCTCTTAAGGCTTCTTGTTCAAAGTCCACACATCAAGACCTAAGTGATGATGAAGCCAAAAATGACAAAGATGAAGAATCCGATGATGATATGAGCTTATTTGTGAAGAGATACAATAGATATATTTGTAAGAATGATATTCAGCACTCGAACAGAAATCTTGTCAAGTTCAGGAAGCAATCTAGAAGTGAATGAAATAAAAATGGCAAGGTAAAAGGGACGTGCTACAACTGTGGAAAATCCGGGCACTACAAGCCGGATTGTCCATCCCTAAAGAAAGACAAAGATAAGGATAATGACAAGAGTCGCTCAAACAAAAAGTCCAACAAGTCTCGACGAGCATACATCGCTTGGGAAAGCGATATTGAGTCGGAGAAAGATGATTCCTCAAGTGACGAAAGTGAATCCGTCAACCTTTGTCTTATGGCACGTCACAACAAAGCAAAAGAGGTAAAACACTCTAAATATGAAAATTGTCAAAATATGTCTCATGCTGAATTAAAAAGAGCTTTTGATACATTGCACCATGAAGCTAAGGAAGCATTTCAATGCTTAGCTTCGAATAAAAAGATCTTTTCCTATTTGGAGAAAAAGGTTTCCGATTCCCAAAAGGAATTGGAAGATCTTAAAAACTCCATGGTGAATGTATCAAAAACTAAGATCGATGAGAATAAATATCCATGGTTTAACTTTGGGGGCTGTGATACTTGTCATATTTGGCAAAGAGAGGTGAGAACCCTCAAAGCCAAGTTAAACAAGGCTCTCAAGCCTAAGATTAAGTTTGCAATTGATCGATCACATTATCGTGAAACAATGAATAATCTGTATCAACAATACACGTATATGATTCGAGATAGTGATAGCAAAGGTAAACTCCAAACGAATCATGATTGCTTATATTGTTGTAAGCCCGGTCATACTATTGCTAAGTGTCGCTTTCGGAGATTTCATGTTCCAAAGGGCATTTATCAATGGTTGCCCAAAGGCAATATTGGTTTCACTTACCATAAAGGACCCAATGAGAATTGGGTACCTACTCTCCCTTGATTATTTTTGTAGGTACAAAGTCTTGAGACCACCGAAGGAAGATGGGTTCTAGATAGTGGCTGCTCAAGACATATGACCGGAGACATATCTCTTTTCATCGACTTTGTGGCGAAGAAAAAGGGGTTTGTCACCTACGGAGATAACAACAAGGGATAGATTCTCGGCAAAGGTAGTATAGGTAACCCCTCATCTACTACTATCTCTGATGTACTTCTTGTGGAAGGCCTTAGACACAACCTTTTAAGCATTAGTCAACTATGTGACAAAAATTATAAAGTCTCTTTTTCAAAGGATTGTTGCGTAGTTGAAGATTGCGACAAAAAGAATGTGTTTAAGGGCTTGAGGGTGAATAACGTATATATGCTAGACTTAAACGAGGTATCATTGGATGGAGACAAGTGTTTAGTCACTATGAATGAAGATTCATGGTTGTGGCATAGACGCTTGGCTCATATCAACTTTGATTTGCTTAACAAAATTGTCTCTAAAGACCTAGTCATCGGTTTGCCCAAAATTAAATTCACAAAGGATCATCTTTGTGATGCGTGCCAAATGGGGAAGCAAACAAGGATCTCTTTTAAATCTAAAAACATTGTTTCAACTATGAGACCCCTTGAGCTCCTCCATATGGACCTCTTTGGACCATCTAGGGTTAAAAGCCTAGGTGGTAACTATTATAGGTTTGTTATAGTCGATGATTTTTCTAGGTTTTGCTGGACAATTTTCTTAGCAAATAAGAGTGATACCTTTTCGGCCTTTGAACGATTTGCTAAGTTATCTCAGAACAAGTTAAACACAAACATTGGGTCAATCAGAAGTGACCATAGGGGTGAGTTTGAAAATCATTTATTTGAAGCATTTTGTGATTCCAACGGAATTGATCATAATTTTTCCGCACCACGTACCCCTCAACAAAATGGGGTAGTGGAACGTAAAAATAGAGTTTTGGAAGAACTTGGAAGGACTATGATCAATGATAGTGGATTACCAAAATACTTTTGGGCCGACGCCATAAGTACGGCTTGTTATGTTTTGAATAGGGTGCTCATCCGGCCTATTCTAAACAAGACACCGTATGAGCTTTTAAAAGGGCGTAAGCCAAACATCTCTCACCTTCATGTATTTGGTTGCAAATGCTTTATGTTAAATAATGGGAAAGAGACTCTCGAAAAATTTGATGCCAAGGCTGACGAGGGTATTTTTCTTGGATACTCTCAGTCAAGTAAAGCATATAGAATTTATAATAAGAGGTTACGTGTAGTTGAAGAGTCAGTTCATGTTACTTTTGACGAGTCTTATCCGAGAAATGTCAGAGAAGGTAGTTCTTTTAATGGTGCAGGTGTACCTACTGAAGACATACTCAAGGACACTGATAAGGGAATTGATCAGCCTGAAGCAGTGTGTATTGAGGAGGAAAAGGATCACCAGCCAGTGAAAAGTGAGGATGATCATCATGCTAATAAAGATGAACTTCCTCCAGCTTGGAAGTCTTCAAAAGACCATCCAATTGACAACATTCTCGGTGTTATCTCTAAGGGAGTAACTACTCGCTCTAAACTTAGTAACTTTTGTTATTACTCTGCTTTTGTTTCCCAAGTTGAACCTAAAAACTCTAAGGAGGCGTTACTCGATGAGCATTGGTATCTATCAATGCAAGATGAACTAAATCAATTATGGAGAAATGAGGTTTGGGACCTTGTCCCCCCTCCGCGAGATCATCGAGTAATAGGCACCCGATGGGTGTTTAGGAATAAACTTGATGAAAATGGAGTAATAACGCGTAACAAAGCTAGGCTTGTAGCGCAAGGCTATAACCAAGAGGAAGGAATCGACTATGAGGAAACTTATGCGCCGGTTGCCCGACTCGAGGCCATACGCCTTCTACTTGCCTATGCATGCACAAAGAACTTTAAATTATTCCAAATGGATGTTAAAAGTGCATTCCTTAATGGATATATAAATGAAGAGGTTTATGTAGCCCAACCTCCAGGTTTTGAATCACATGAATATCCTGATAATGTCTATAAACTTAAGCGAGCTTTGTACGGACTTAAACTAGCCCCTAGGGATTGGTATGAACGTCTAAGCAAATTTCCACTTGATCAAGGGTATTCAAGAGGAAAGATTGACACAACCCTCTTTATTAAACGTCAAGGAAAACACTTAATTTTGGTACAAATTTATGTTGACGATATTATATTTGGGTCTACTAACATGACCTTGGTCAAGGAGTTTTCTAGTTTGATGCAGGGAGAGTTTGAAATGAGCATGATGGGGGAGCTCAACTATTTCCTCGGATTGCAAATCAAACAACTTGAAGAGGGCACATTCGTGAGTCAAACAAAATATTGTCTTGAGTTACTAAAACGTTTTGATATGCTGAACTGCAAAGCAATAGATACTCTTATGCCTATAAGTGCTAATCTTGATCGTGACGAAAAGGGTAAGGATGTTGAGGTAAAGAAGTACCAAGGTATGATAGGGTATCTCCTTTATCTTACCGCATCACGTCCCGATATAATGTTTAGTGTATGCATATGTGCGAGGTATCAGGCACATCCCAAGGAATCCCACCTGAAGGAAGTTAAGCGCATACTTCGATACCTCTCTGGTACTCCAAAGTATGGGCTGTGGTATTCCAAAGGTAGTGTTTGTTCCTTAGTTGGCTACTCCGACTCCGACTTTGCCGGGTGCAAGGTGGATAGGAAAAGTACTAGTGGCACGTGTCACTTTTTCGCAAACTCCTTGGTGAGTTGGCACAACAAGAAACAGGTTTCCGTTGCTTTGTCAACAGCCGAGGCGGAATACGTTGCCGTCGGTAGTTGTTGTGCTCAAGTCCTATGGCTTAAACAACAATTACTTGATTTCAATTTAAAACTTGAACGTATTCCAATTTTGTGCGATAACACTAGTGCGATTAATCTAACTAAAAACCCTGTACTACATTCACGCACCAAGCATATCGAAATACGCCATCATTTTCTTAGGGATCATGTAGAGAAAGGTGATGTTATTTTTGAGCATGTTGACACTAAGAATCAACTTGCTGATATTTTCACAAAACCATTAGCTACAGAGCCTTTCTTTCACATCCGTAGGGAACTTGGCATTCTCGATATCTCAGATCGTGCATAACATCTTTTAGAATAGTGATCTTCACACACACACACACACACACACACATATATATATATATATATATATATATATATATATATATATATATATATATATATATATATATATATATATATATCATGCTTGTTTATTTCTTTAACTAGCAATGCAAAGAGATACTTAGCCATATGTGAGGGATCTCACCGTCATGATGTTCAAGGTAATATCGTTCCAACTTATAGAGGCTTATCAACATTTTGTGCCATGTTACTTACTCTAATCTTAATGTTTATTTAATTTTGAGCACTTATCATTCATGTGAATGTTTGGTTCTATTTGTGTATATGTGTATGTATCTGGTTGGAACAAAACTTTTTGCAAAATTTCACTTTTTTATGTCCATGCGTCGACGCATAGATTCATGCACTAACCTATTAAACCTTCGGGTTAGCGCATAACCACATGTTCAGTTTCTTTTCAAATTTTCAAGAATTATGCGCCGACGCACAGATTCACAGGTCGATGCATGGATGAACCGTTCAGACTTCTTCTTTACTGGGTTGCGTGCGCCGACCTAGTGGTGTTTACCTTCCCTATATTTTCTCATTGCACATTAATCTATGATTATTGCATGTCATCTCATTAGTCTTTGTGGTCAATCTCTCCCTATTCTTCTCCTTTAAACCTAATCAATCTCAATTACTCTCCACTAAACCCTCATCAAAACCCTAATAAAACAAAAAAAATGGGGGGGGGGAACACCAAGAGAAAACTCTCTATATATCTGCTGCAAGGTCTTCAAAGTGTTTCACACATCTCCTCTTCTATCTCTGCAAAAATCTAGTGTGATAATCCTTCTTCAACTCTTCTTTAACCATGCCTTCCAGAAGAAATCCTGGTACAAGGGGAACAAGAGGATCAACTTCACAACCAGGACCAACCAGAGCATCATCCTCACACCGGGTAACTTTTGAATCTTTAATTTCTGAAAGGCTAGCTACTCCTTTTGGGGAATTATTCTCTACCCAGGCTGTTATAAGACAACATGGATTTTATCCTCTGATGGGTCAGAATTTTCACATTCCTGAAATTTCTGAACTCATAAACTTTCAAAATCTGAATGAATTTGTCGAATGTGATGACAAGTATAGTGAAGATTTGACTCGGTTGTTCTATTGTGGGATGAAGGGAAAATTCCGTGGGGCTGAATTTAAATTCTCTATAAATAATGCAGAATTTCAGGTGACAAACGATGTATGGTCTACATTATTTGTTTTGGACACTGATGAAAATCTCCCAAAGGTTACTGATAAAACCTTAGTTCAGGGCTATGAATTCAAAACTGCCCTGAATTCAATGTTGAGGGAACCATATCCAGCTGAGTTTGTGGCAAGTGAAGCATTTCCTAAGAGTGTCACTACCGGTCATTTAAAATTTGAAGAACGTATTCTTCAGTGGATTGTTGCTCGCATCTTGAGGCCTAAGAAAGGAGGCTACTCAAGAGTTGAACAAGCAGAGGTGCATCTTATTTATATCCTGAAGAATAAGATCAAAATTAACTGGCCTTATTACTTTGCTTATAGGATGTTCACAACTCGTAGCTCCAACAAATTTCTGGCACTTGGTTATGCATCTGCTGTGGAAAATTTTTTGAATCACTTTGACATTCCTATTCCACAGATTTGTCATATTCATATTACTGCTGAACAACAGTTTCTGGCCAAAACCTTGTCCATGATGGGTTACCATTGGCAGCCACGTGAGCGCAGGTTCATCCATCGACAAAGAGCTACTCATCCTGAACATAATGAACCTATTCATCTTGAAGCAAGTGAGGATGAAGGCAGTCAAGGTAATGCAAATAAAGTTGGTAATGATGAAAATGTGGTGATGCAGGAAGATGTTGTTATGCAAGACAATGTGATTGTGGAAGAAGAAGACAATGAGGCATGGATGGGCTATCAACCGAAAGAAACCTCTGACAATCAAGGTTGGGGTCAGTGGCAACAAAACTGCTAGACTAACCTTGGTGTTGCATATGTTCCTCCATCCTATGATGCGGACTATGAATGGCAGCATCCAGAAAATTCTCCTCCTCCAACTCCACCGTTTCAGCATGATCAACAATCCTCTGATGAAATTCTAGCAAGGCTGACTGAGTTGTCTCTGCAACATCAAAAATTCCAAGCGCAGCAGGAAACTCGATACCTGACTCAGCAGGAACAGCTCGCAAACTTGTCTAACCAAATATCGTCTCATGCCACCAACTTCAACAATTTCGCCAATGCAGCTATGAATAGGTTCAATCAAATGGATGCCAATCTGACTCAACAAAATCTAAACTTGGTAAACAGCCTTGGTAACCTCAATAGCACCTTGATTGAGCTCAACCTTCAACTCGAGGAATTTCCACCACCAAGTCAACACCATAGGGGACGAGGTTATTCGTTTAGGGAGAGGAGACCATAAACCTTAGGGCATTATGTTTAGTTATGCGTGAATTTGTGATTTGTGGTTTGATTTTTTTTGTTATTTTGACATGTGCTGCTGTTATGTTTAAACTTTTATGGAGTGAATGTTTTGCTTTTATGTCATTGTTCCGTATTTAATCATTACTTGTTTACATTAGCAGTATCATATGTGGATGCTGGTAAATGTTTGTTGTTGCAAATATCTGATGATCCACTACATATTTTAGTATGCTATTTTGACCACCGTCCTCTCTTCTTTTTCATGTTGTCAAAGGGGGAGAAGAAGAATACAAGCAGCAGAAATGTTACTAACCAGATGTCAAAGACAGGGGGAGCATTGATCATCTCAAATTACATCTCTTGTGACAATCAAGAAAGTGTTGCCATCATCAAAAAGGGGGAGTATGTGAGGGATATCCTTCTAGCTATCTTGTTTTAATGATGTCAACAAACATATTAGATTGTAATTTGAGCGGTATCACTTCACGTGTCGGGCATATAGCGTCTTATCGTTATTGGTCATGTGTCTAGATGCATAGGATCTTGTTCTCTCCAAAAATAAAGGTCCACTATTATTTTAGTAGTGTCTAGCATGTATGTTTGACCTTGGTCTGGTAAAAATGTTCAAAATTTGGAATTTCCTGAAAAATCTGCACTTCATGCGCTGACCCTTAAGTTCATGCGCTAACCCCAGAATTCATGCGCTAACCTCCAAAACTTGCGGGTAAGCGCACAAACCTGAGGATTCAAAATTTGTATTTTATGCGTCGACGCATAGATACTGGAGGTCGACGCATGACCTTTATTTTTGCATTTTTTCACTTAACTTCTTTTCTGTTATTATTTTTGTTGGTCATATTTTTCATATAAATAGTTTTGGTCTTCATTTTTCATCATAACAAGAAACGTGAAAAATATATGTCATTTCTCTCTTCATCTTCATCTTCTTCATTGTGTAAACAAACAATCACACATAATCATCTTTGTTTGTGTCGCCCATTGATCGAAGTGATAACGTTCAGAATTTAGGAAGTGTGGTCTTCATCTTCTGGGTTGAGAGTTTGGCAGGTGTTTCTTGAATCAAACCAGTTGGGTTTGTCCTCCAAGAATCGAAGAGATTTTGGGGGTTTTTTGTACAAACTATTCATTCTACAGGGATTCGGTTGGGCGAAGGTAACCGGAAATTGGCGCAACTGTTTCGGTTTAGTAGCTGTAATCAGAGGATTGTAGAAGAAGGTTTGGGTTCGAATTCTTGGAAGATTTCAATTGACCGAGTGAAGGTAACTGAAGAACGGTGTTTTCTTTTGGTTCAGTAGCATGGGACGGTAATTGAATCAACCATATTCGGAGCACTTGATTCATCTTGAATCAAGGGAAGAGAAAATTCTGCATCAACGATCGAAGACGTTCGGGGTTTGAATGTTCATAGTTTTCTCTTGTAATAAACAATTTGAAACAACTACATATATATATATATATATATATATATATATATATATATATATATATATATATATATATATATATATATATCTCAATTCCTTTTGTGGAGTTGGGGGCAAACGTACCCAAAGCGAGGACGATTGGGGAACTGCCTAATCAAATCTCGTTTGTTCTCTCTTTCCCTTAACTCTTTTACATTTCAGTATTGTTCGAATTTGTGACGTAGCAAACTATTGAAATTTTTGCCGTAGGATAATTGTACGCTGATAAACTGTTTTGTTAAATCAATACAATTCATTGACTTGTGTTTTGGAGCAGCTGTACATTATTCTCCATAGAAATTCTGTACATAGTGTGTTTACGCACACTAGGTGTTTGATAATTTGTTTCCAAGCAAAATTCGAACACATAGCTTTAAATTGCTTATCAATTAACCTCATTGGATTGGAATAAACATCAAGCAAGTGATAATTTGTTGTCTGCGTTTTTAAGTGTAGTATTCAAAACTGAATTTTTTCTCTTATGTACTCATCCGTAATATATTCGTGCATATCCGATCCTTTCGGTAGAAGGTTCGTTGTAGACATTCTATCCAGAGGCAGCTTCCGTTAAACAAATTTTTTAAAACAGAATTTTTGTAGACCATTTGCGTGTAAAACTCAAGGGATCTATTCAACCCCCCCCCCCCCCCTTCTAGATCCATAGCCATCGTCTAACACCACAGACGGCGCCACTGGTCTTACCGATTGATTAGAACCTTGAAGTGGGCCAGAGACTTCATCTACGATGCTGGAATGGAGGAGGAGGGGGTGTACCTGCAAGGCACTCCGACGCTCAAGTAAGAAAAGGTCAGAGAAAAGGGCAAGTACAAAGTGTGTTCTTAGGATGATTATTGGATACCTGGCCCTCTCGAATGAGAGGGTTTTTATAGTGCCCTCAGCGCTTGGCCATTGGTTCCTATTTTTTGGCGCGGACCGCGGATTCCTTAAAAAATAGGTAACTGCCAGAAGCTAATCGTTGGAATGGGCAGACCTGCTCGGAACTAGCTTGTTGCTTTGAGCAGGGGAGTGTTTTCGGGCAGGTGCATTCCTACTTGGTTCTAGATGACTGTCCTGTGCATGACGGGAAGAGGCGAGACGGAGGGCAGAGATGGGCGGATGCCCCTAGAGGTCAACTGGCCATCTCTCCTCGGCTGAGGGGCATACCTGCTCAGAACTAGCCTCTTGCTTTGAGCAGGGGAGTGTTTCTGAGCAGGTGCATTCCTGGTTGGTCCTAGATGACTGTCCCGTATATGATGGGCAGAGATGGAATGGAGGTCAGAGCTGGCCTTCTCTCCCTGGAGATCAGTTGGCCAGTCTTCCTCGGTAAAGGGTCGGGAGGAAAAAGGTTTTCCTTTGTCCTCAACTGCTGGCTCGAGACCACTGGGTCATTCTGGGTAGCCTCCTCGGCGGAAGGGCAAGAGATGATTCCGGGCTCATCCCTGGATGTCTGCCCTGTACGTGACGGGCAAGAATGTGATGGATGGGCAGAGATGGCCGGCTGGCCATCTCTCCTCGGTGGAGGGGCAGAGGGAAAATTGGTTCCCTTCGTCCTCAACTGGATGGATCTACGCTATTGGGTCGTTCTGGATGCAGAAGTGAATTAGGCTATGCCTAGCCATCGGTCCAGTCCGAAACAAGTTTTTCAGTGTTTATTCATATCAAATTAGCTTTGTAGAGAGATCTGAAATAACAACAAATTAACATAAAAAAACTACAACACCTGAATTAAAACAGTTAAACTATATCTAACAAAAACGGAGAGGTATGTAGGATGGTCTTATTTTGTTTAGAATTTATGTATTCTATGCATTTCTCCTATTTTTGTTTCTTCTATCATGTTGTATCATGTTGCATATATGTTGTGGCAATCAATTTTGTAAAAAGCAATTATATCTTGCTTAAAAGTTTTCTTACTTTGTTATACTTTTAAAAAGAAAAAAACCAGACTCGATTTTTTGCCATTATGGATATCACTGTGGCTTATGTATTTAGCTGAAAAGATTAGTAAGAAAATTCATGGACAGGTAGTTTCTTTAGTTTTTCATGCGTGGTTAGTCAGGAGTTTTTGCTTTTTTTCTGTCCTATGGTACCGTTTTATGGGGTTTGAGTTTTCTGTGCTATTGAATGGGGTTAGAAGAGTACCATTTAGGATGAAACTTGTTCTAGATTGGGTCAGAGGCTGCCCCACTGTCGGGCACAGGCCAACCTATCTCCCCTGTCGGGAAGGGCCCAATGAAGGCCCAATGCATTAAGTCTTACGGGGAGCGCCCACGCGCCTCCCCCACGGTCTCCACGTGCCCCTAACGCAGGGACATGTCACCAGGAAACTATTGTGTGGAGGGAAACGTGTCTTGGGAAGAGGATTTGGCTTGGGGACGCGCAAGGCACGTGGGTTGGGGTGAGGTGTTGTCAGAAAAAGTTAGTGGGTTTTGGTTGGCAATTGTGATGGGCATTTGACCGTTGTGGAAAGGGAGGGTAAAACGGGAATTTGGTATGGGGAGAGAGTCACGTGTAGTCAAGTACTTACACGGTACTTTGGCTGAAGTGAATTGAGTTAAAGTCTTGGAATCATTTATGTTGCTCATATTTTCCACAACACTTCTCTTACCACCCAAAACCTCCAAATCCATATTCTTTTGTTCTTCCAAACCACAAACCGTCTTCTTTGTCTCTTGTTCTTCCAAACCACAAACCGTCTTCTTTGTTTCACCCTTTTCTTCTGTAAATACTTTCTTTGAATGAAGAATCTGGGTCGTTTTTTCTGGTCGCACCTTCTTCACCGTTTATTGTGCTTGACTATTTCTGATGGTTGCATGTGGAGATCCTGTGGTATCAGCCTGATTAACATACGTGGAGCGATCTTGAACCAATGGTGGAGGTCTGAAATCCTGGCCAACATTCGTACCACGGTAGGGTTTGAGGAGCGAAACATGGAAAACTGGGTGCACACGGGATGAAGACGGTAGATCCAACATGTAAGCGACGGATCCAACCCGTTTGATGATTTTAAACGGCCTAAAGTAACGCTTTGAAAGTTTTTGTGAGGTGCGGTGAGCTATGGTCGCTTGTCGGTACGGTTGGAGTTTTAGCCAAACAAACTCGCCTTCCTTAAAGGTATACTCCCTTCTCTTTATATTAGCTTGCTTTTCCATTTGAATACGACTTTTTTTTAAGTGATTCTGCAACTGACTGAAGATCTTTTCTCTGTTTTGCATGTTGGTGTCCAAGACGTCATCAGAGACCGTACCGGCTAGATAGTTCGTGAGGTTGGGGGGATCCCGTCCGTACAAGGCTCGGAAAGGTGTCATCAGGATTGTGGTGTGGAAAGACGTATTATACCAGTATTCAGCTAAATGTAAAAATTTATACCATGAGCGGGGGTTATCGCCGGCCAAACAACGAAGGTAAGTTTCAAGCGACCTGTTAACAACCTCTGTTTGTCCGTCAGTTTCCGGATGGTAGGCCGTACTGTATTTTAATGTGGTTCCTTGTATTTTGAAGAACTCTTTCCAGAATGAGCTAAGGAACACAGGGTCGTGGTCAGAGATTATCGTTTTCGGGATTCCATGGAGTCTAAAAATCTCAACTGCGAATCTGGACGCAGGATCTTTTGCCGAGAACTTAGAGGGCAGTGCTATGAAGTGGACGAACTTGGACAAACGATCGCAGATAACCCAGATCACCGTATGGCCAAAGGAGTTAGGTAAATGCGTGACAAAGTCCATCGTCAAATCTTCCCAGACCTTAGAAGGAATCGGTAAAGGTTGTAGCAAACCCTTCTTTTTCTGTGTGTCATACTTATTTTCTTGGCAAGTGCTGCAAGTTCTAACCAGATTTTTAACTGCGAGGTACATCCCTGGCCAACAAAAAGATGACGCAATCCTAGCTAGAGTAGCTTTCATGCCTGAATGACCAGCTGTTGGAGTAGAGTGATACTCGTAGAGGATCTGTTGACGGAGCTGGAGAATATCTGGTATGTACACCCTATCCTTGTAATAGATGAGGCCTTGTGTGAACTTGTATAGGGCTGTGTCATTGTTTTGAGAGAACGTCTCCTTTACTAACTGCTGGCCTCTATCATTACTAGCATAGAATTCACGAAGGACATGGAGGATATCTGGAATTGGGGAAGACAAGGCGAAAAGCAGGGGTTCCTCCGGACCATACTTGCGACTCAAGGCGTCAGCCACTTGATTGGATTTACCAGGTTTGTAGAAAATTTAGAAGTTAAATCCTTGCAACTTGAAAGCCCATTTCTGTTGTTCTAGAGTTTGTATCTTTTGCAAAAGTAAATTCTTAAGGCTCTTTTGATCTGTGTAGATGTGGAAACACTGGCCTATGATGTATTGGCGCCACTTCTTCACAGCCTCAGTAATAGCAAACATTTCACGGACATAAGCAGAAGCAACTTGTAGACGTGGGCACATCTTTTTGCTGAAAAAGGCGATGGGGTGACCTCCTTGCGAGAGAACTGCACCAACAGCCACACCAGAAGCATCTGTTTCAATTGTAAATGTCTTAGTGAAATCTGGTAGGGCTAGGACCGGCATGTCGGTCATTTTTCTTTTCAATTCTGTAAAGGCGGTATCAGCCTCTGTACTCCATCTGAACATAGTGGAACATAACAGGTCGGTGAGAGGAGCGGCGAAAGTGGCATAATTACGCACAAAGCGGCGATAGAATCCTGTGAGGCCCAAAAATCCACGTAGTGTCGTGAGTGAACGCGGTGGGGGCTAATCCAAAATGGCTCTCACTTTTTTCGGATCTGGTGCAACACCACCAACAGAAATCACATGACCCAAATAATCAATGGTATCCACTGCAAATACACACTTAGATAGCTTGACGAAAAAAGAATTGGACTTCAACAAGTCAAAAATAACCTGCAAATGAGATAAGTGATCCTGAAAATTTGAACTATAAATTAAAATATCATCAAAGAAAACCAGAACGAATCGCCTTAGATATGGTCTCAAAAGATCATTCATAGCAGATTGAAAAGTAGAGGGAGCGTTTGTAAGGCCGAAAGGCATCACAAGAAACTCGTAGTGTCCATCAAAAGTACGAAAAGCTGTTTTATGTGTATCTTCTTTTGCAACACGGATCTGGTGATAACCGGATCTCAAATCTATCTTGGAAAAAATGCTTGCTGAACCTAACTCATCGAGCAGCTCGTCAATGGTAGGTATAGGAAATCTGTCCTTAATTGTAACTGCGTTTAGAGCTCGGTAATCGACACAGAAACACCAAGTGTCGTCCTTCTTTTTAACTAATAGGACCAGGGATGAAAAAGGGTTGTTACTAGGGATAATAGTTCCTTCTTTCAGCATTTCCTGAATAATGGAAGTCATGGCATCTTTCTGGGAATGAGGGTAGCGATAAGGCTTCACATTGATGGGGGAAGTGTTGGGTAAGAGAGGGATATGGTGATCATGAGGTCTGTTTGGGGGTAGGCTGGTTGGGGGTTGAAAAAGTGAAGTGTACTGATGAAGAAGGGCAGAAAGCTTAGGGTCAAGGTTAGTTTGGAGTGTGGTTAAGGGACATGGGGATTGGTCAACAATGTTTTGGGGGGTGGAACATGGTTGCATGAATATTAAATGGAATGAAGCAACTGAGTTTGTATGAATGAGGTGGCAAAGTTGGTGAAAAGTAGTGTGAACAGGATGGGCAGATGTGTCACCTGTTAGAGTAATTACACTCTTTTGGTGGTGAAAAGTTATTGATGGTATGGAGAAGTCTGCCTGAATGGGGCCTAACGTACGCAACCAAGCCATTCCCAACACTATGTCCGCACCCTCAATAGGTAAGAGATAAAATGAGAGTGTGAAAGGTTTGTCTTGAAGGGTAATTTGGACATTCTCGCAAATTCCTTCACATTGCAAATGAGAGCCATTTCCAACCATAACCGAAAATTGGGAAATAGGTGTAGTAGTAAGATTAAGGTGGTGGGCAATTCTTGGCTGCATGATGTTGTGAGTACTGCCTGTGTCCACCAAAACTATAACAGAAAGTCCACCAATAGTTCCTTTGAATTTTAATGTTAGTGGAGAGAATAGGCCTGTCAAAGCTTGTGTAGATAATTGAAAATAAGTGTCTCCAAGGTCAAGAGCAACTTCAGATTCTTGCACAGCTTGTTCATTTTGAGGATCCTCTAAAATCTCATCTTCAGCCAAAAGAAGTAAAAATTTGTTTGTGGTACATTTATGGTCGGGAATAAACTTTTCGTCACAATTAAAACATAGGCCTTGTGCACGTCTCTCTTGAAGTTGGGCTTGAGAAAGACGCTTGATTGGGAATTTGGAAGGGGTTGGGCTGGTTTGGGGTTTAGAAGCAAAAGCTACTTATGGCTGAATTGGGGTAGTAACTTTGGAAGGTTGGGCGTTAGTATTGGAAGTGTTTGGCTTAGAATAATAGGTTGTGAAGGGTTTAGGTTTGGGTTTAGAATCCTTAATTTTTTCTTCTATCTGTTTTGCTAGCCCAATTGCTTGAGAAATTGTTGTAGGATGATGAATAGCCATTTCATTCCGAATTTCAAGTGCTAGACCTGAAATAAAACAATTTAATATCGCATCCGGAGGTAGGCCAAAAACTTGGTTACCTAGGGTTTCAAACGCTGTTTGGTATTCAACTATTGTTCCCACTTGTTTCAATTTGAATAACTCAGCCTGATGGTTATCATAGGTAGAAGGACCAAATCTTAATTCCAAATCCCTAGTAAAAGAAAACCAATCACTTAAAAATTGATTTTGGTGCATCCATTTGAACCATCCCAAAGCTTCTCCCTTCATATAGAATGAAATTAAAGGTAATCTACTTTCAGGTGGGATATTGTAAAATAGAAAAAATTGGTCAGCTTGAAATAACCAATCTAAGGGGTTTGAGCCATCAAAAGGTGCAAGTTCAAGTTTAGGGGTTCTGAATGAGGGAAATGGTGACATGTGAGGATATTGAGGGTATGGGATTTGGGAGTAGAGTGGGGGGTTATAATGTTGGGTTGAGTGCAAAACCGTTTGAGGAGATTGAGTGGAGTGAATGAAAGGTGGGGGTGGCAAGTGGGATGTGCGTGGTTGGAGAGTGACGGAAGTGAGGGGGGTTTTGAGAAAAAATCGTTGGTATTCGGATGGGTGTATTCAAGGGTGTATTGGAATGGGGAGTAGGTGTAGGGGATGAAGAAACTAAAGGGGGGTTGTGTGTTATACCTGATACTTGTGGAGTTGGCTGGACCTTTAGTGAAGACATTTTAATGGTAGCCATGACTTGTTCAAATCTGGAATCTTCCAAATGTTTGTCATTCTCCAATCTGGTGTAAATATTGCCAATTTGTTTTTCCAAATCTGCAGCAACCCTTTCCAATCTCTCATCCAGCAGCTGCTGATTTTGAGCCATTACATTATCAATGTGAATTTGGGCTGTTTGGACAGCCTCTTCCACAATTTATTTGGGTGTGGGATTAGGTGGTTTAGGGGGAGCCATGAATTCAGCAAGATGAAAGCACCAATGATAAATTTAAAATTAGGTTAAACTTAGATCTATATTGAAAAAGAGAAAATAATAAAACAACTTTTCATTTCTTCACATTCAGCAGCACAATCATATAATATATATATGACTAGGGTTACTACTAAAAGGGCCATGGGCCAAGATACAAATTAAACTACCCAATTGATATAAACTTGAGGACAGCACCCCCTTTAATTTAAATAAAAGTCTTTTAATAAAACTGATTGTCTTTTTTTTCTAGTGGGCCTAGGACTCATCTTAACAGAAGATCCTTCCAAATCTAACATATGTGATTTTGAATTTTATCCTTATGTCTTTTGAATGAATGAAATACACGGAAATGAAATATCAGTAATCCAAGTCACCCATGAAGACGAGTTTAGTTGTGCATTCTTTTAAGTTGTGGGTCTTGTTGAAAGGGTTTTAGCATTTTTCTATCCAACAAATTGGTTTTATGAACACGATAAAGGTAATTTACTTTTTTGAGTTACCGAGTGAGTGTACTGATAGTGCGGATTCCTAGTTGTAATCAGTAGATTTTACTTCTACATAAATAATTATGCAGCACCTTCCACACAACATGCTCAAAGGCTAGTCTTCCTTCGTGGAGAGGTTCAACAACATATCATTCATAGATGGCAATGATGGGAGAAAATATTCAAGGCTAAAGTGGAAGGTATTGTCGCTCCCAGGATTTTTATCCAGGTACAAACGCGAGAGTGGCGCGGAAAAACAGAGTCGCCAGCCGTGTAAATTTATCCCAAGAGAGGCAAAGGGAACACCGCATAAACCTGAGGAAGAGGGAAAGGAATGGTCATCGCAACCATAACTTGGGTTCGGGAGTCGGTTACGCGAGGGGAAGGTTCCAACACCCCACGCGTCCATCGTACTCGATGGGATCCACGCTTGTTGTCTAATCTAAGTGAGTCATCCTATCATCTAGGGTTGTACTAAGACGGGGAAGGGAAAACAAAGACCGACTCGGTAGGACGTCGACGTCCTAGGCCTACGTACGCCCCTTGTGTAATGGGGAATTCGGAGTCAATGTAGTTCAGACCAAGTTCTTTTTGTGTTTTTTATGAGTGACGCTAAGTTCGCGTCTGGCAGTTAGGGTCGATGCCTGTTTGCGACTCAGACGGAAAGTAACGTGCCCCTTTTTGAAAATAGCCTTTAGTTTGACAATCCCGAAGGACAAAAAGGTTTGAAGTTTGTTTGTATTTTTTAAGACAGAAGTGACTTAAGTTAGTTCATAACTTGCAATGCACCAAAGTCTAGGGCACAGGGACGAATACTTAACGAATCGTCCCAAGACAGGACACTCGCTAAGCACTCTAGAAAGATGAGAGGAAACCCCTCATTTATCATTCCCCATGCTTAAGGCTCGTGCGCAATACACTTTATCCTTATTAAGTGTTTTAGAGATGTTATGAGATGAGAAGAGGGACTCAAAAGAAAAGAAAACACTAAGGGGAAATCTATCCTAATGTTATCATGCAAAAGTGGCCCTAAGGTTGAGTTTGAAAGGGGAACATCTAGCTAAGTTAGCATGCATGGTTTGAATCCTAATGTCTATCCTACTCCAAGCTTAATCAAGGATTAAGTTGGACTAGGAAACCCTAAGGGAACACGCAAAAGTGAATCCAAGACTTAAACAAGTCTTGAGATCCAAAAGGGAAGAAAAGAAGTGAGGGAGATGAAGAAGAAGATGACACAAGAGATAAGAAACAAGGTAGGGCAGCAAGCACTTCATGTCATAGTAAGCTCAAATCATCAAAGAAGGAACATCATCCGTCATACTCAAAACATGTGCCAAAACTAGGCAAAACATTCACTTATGTCATTCATGCAAGCAACAAAAGATCATGTGAGGCAAGAAGTGAGGAAATGTCATTTAATGGAAACCATATCAAGAGGATCAGAACCTCACATATGTCATTCAAAGCAAATAAGAGTCACCAAACATTTATGAGATCTTATGAGAAGGCATCTCAAAGAAACTAGTTCAAAACATCCAAAGAGTTGTGTCAAAACATTGTCAACTTGGAAAATCCACCATAAACAGAAATATGATTAAATGAAAATGATTCCAAAGCCACAAACAATCCAAGTCAATATATGATCACAACGTATAATCATTCCAAGCTTCACTTAAACACAAAGGGTCAAAAAGATCCAAACTAGGTCACGTACCCAAAACATTCCATTCAAAGTTTGAGTCACATGTAAATATCAACCAAAAATAGAAGCATGCCTTATAAAAATCTGAATAAATTCTGAAAATCACGTCATATCTATCAAGAATGTATGTGAAAAAGGTCTCACCAAGAACCACAAAATTGCATAACCAAATGGATCCAAACATCACATGTATCAAGCTAACGAAGCAATAATCGAGGAGCGAAGAGAACCACATGGAAAATAATCAAAAATTGATCAACAAGACATAAACATGACATTCAAACATTCATAATTTAAGTGTAAATACATGGCAAAAAAATCGGCTCAAGAAGGCATGGCAAAGTCATCAAACACAAGCATTAACCACAAGGGTAAACATGGAATACACCTTGGAAAAGAAAATCAGAATTAATTATCAAAACAAATGAAAAATTAAAATAAAATTCAAAAATAATTAAATAAGACATTAAAATATGTTCATGATTTTTTTTGGAATTTTCGAATAATCGGAAGTATTTTTAATTATTAAAACAAAAACGAAAAATAAAGTAATAGAAACAGAGGGTGTATAGTAGTTAGTGTGGAATGACACATATGTAAATCATAAAATAAAAACAAAAATTAAAATATGTGGCATCATATGGATCGTGGGATCAAACAATTGGATGGTCAAGATTTCGTCTCCTACCTCCAAATCCTAAACTCGCCGAAACCTGAACCAGCCACCGGAGCTAGGGTTCCGGCCATCCTCTCCGGTCACCTGCAATGAAAAATTCACCAAAACACGCAAACGAATACACTATTCTGACCAGATTTTAATGAGGATCACAAATATGCAATTAAAAATCATAAACAAACAGCACATAAGCCAAATCGAACGAAACAAGGTTGGATCAAAAACTTTCAAACTCATCATACAACCATATTACACGTCCAATCTCAAAATAAAATACATCAGAATCATCAGTGAGTATCATATATCATTATACACACCAAAAAATTGAGTTCTAAGATCATGAAAAATGCCCTAACCTGAGATCACGCAATCCGTACCCTTGCTGTTAGCTTCCAATGATGGATGATTTGTGTTCTATAGATCCCAAGGATGAGGACTGTGAAAGAATCTTTGGAAAAGCTCTTGTGGATTGAGAGATTCCAATGATTGAAGCTTTTAGGGTTCCAACTCTTTTCCTCCTCCAAATCACGTGTCTCCTCTCCAATGAGTGTATGAGTTTTTGGTTTTTTTGATCTTGTGAGAGTTGAGAGAAAAAATTGAGAGAGTTTTTGGTGTTTGTGAGAATGAGTGAAATTATGGGAAATGAGAGAGAGTTTTGAATATATAGTGGAGTGTAAAATGAAGGGCAAAAGGTAGAATCTGGCTTAAGTGAAAATAACACCGTCTTCGACAAGAAATTTCGACTCTGAGCCTTCCACAATATCATCCGCCTCTGAATCACGGTTGCAACGTAAAAAGAACGGATGTCATACGATCAAAATCGAGTGCGATCAATATGTTTAAGCTGCAAGATGTCACTGAATAAGTTGTTTTTTTCAGCTTATTTGGTGTCCGCTACTCGAAAATGTGACGAGGTCAACCTTTTCGGAGCATAATCTCGACTCGACTTTGTCAGCAAAGTTGATATCTATGAGTCAGTGACCTCGTGTCAAAAGATGAGCGCGATCGGACAAAAAACGAGCGAGATATAAATTTTCCCGTGAAACAACTTTCAGCCTTTTTCTTCGGTTCAACACTTCTGTTTTGCGAAATAAACCAAAACGATGATCTTCGGAGCATCGTTCGAACTGGAGCTTGTCTTCAATCTTAAAGAGCACAAAATTTGTGAACCGTAGCTTCGAGAACGGACACAATCTGATAAAAATTGACCGAGTTATGAATTTTCCAATATCTGGCAGATAGCGAATTGTTCCAAAGAATTCTTCCAATAATTCGCACTTTCGGGGTTCTTCCGCTTGGACCTGACTCATATTGAACTTACGTCACGAAGATGGCATCGAAACGGAATTTTAGGCACCGAAACGACATCAATCCGATAAACGAGCAGAGAGTTATGAATTTTTTAGTGTCCGAAATACACCGGTTCAGCACTATTTTTCACTGTTTTTTGCACTGTATCGACTCTGAAAACTCGCGTGTTCAGAGATCTCCCTCAAAGAATCAGCCCTCGGTCCAAACACAAAAGTTGCAGATAATTTCAATATGGAACTTTTTAGCATAGGAATAGCTCAGAAATGATGATCCAATCAGAAGTTAAGCCCTTTTGAATACCACTGACGCAATTATCCAGCGAAACCGAAATTCCATAAACAAATAATTCCCACCACTTTCCTTGATGAATTGACTTCCGAGCCGAACATAAAAGTTGTAGAGAATACCAGGACGGTTCTAACTGTTGAATATCCATCCAAAAGGAGTTCCAGAGCAAGAGTTATGAATTTTGCAAATTTGCACAGCAAACTTATTTTCTGCTCAAACTGTTCTGAATCGGTTGAAAACTTCAACTTCCTCTGAGATTCTTGTCATGAAAAATTATGTTTGATAAGAGCTTTGCTGACCCGTTGATTACGTAACCCGGAGAAATACTTTGCGCATATGTCGAGTGACGAAATAAACGTCTGTTGCAACCTGACGATGCTTGAACAGAGAACCTTGATCCCATAACCACAAATCCAAATGATATGCACACATGATAATGCAAAAATTAAATGAAACATAAGCCAGTTAGTACTAAGGGTAGGAGAGCAAATTTTGGGGTGCTACAGCTGCCCCTATTCAATCAACTTGGTCCTGAGGGTATGATAGCGACGACTTTCAGACAATCGGGATGCACGGAGATTGAATACCAAAGAACCCGGAAATTTGCAATCCTCAAAGGAGGGACGACTCCACTGGAGAATCAGCCATAAATGCTGTATTGTCACAACACGGACGAGTGCTAGCTATGCTGGGTATAAAGTGAAACAAACTCTCCCGGGTTATGTCATCTCTGCTGATAAAGAGAACTGACAAAAGAATCTCGAAATATGCCATCCCTGCTGATAAAGGGAACTGACGAAGGAAATCTTCAAAAGATTGCTATCCCTGCTGACAAAGAGAACTAGCAAAACAAATGCCATCCCTGCTGATAAAGGGAACTGACGAAAGAAAATATTCAAAAGATTGCTATCTCTGCTGATAAAGAGAACTAGCAAAATAAATGTCATCCCTGCTGATAAAGGGAACTGACGAAGAAAATCTTCAAAGGATTGCTATCCCTGCTGATAAAGAGAACTAGCAAAAGAAATGCCATCCCTGCTGATAAAGGGAACTGACGAAAGAAAATCTTCAAAAGATTGCTATCTCTGCTGATAAAGAGAATTGGGTTTCACCAAGTAAGTCAGACGAGAACTGACTACCAGACGAGAACTGGATTTACAAAATAAGTCAGACGAGAACTGACTACCAGACGAGAACTGGATTTACAGAATAAGTCAAACGAGAACCGACTACCAGACGAGAACTGGGTTTCACCAAGTAAGTCAGACGAGAACTGACTACCAGACGAGAACTGGATTTACAAAATAAGTCAGACGAGAACTGACTACCAGACGAGAACTGGATTTACAGAATAAGTCAGACGAGAACCGACTACCAGACGAGAACTGGGTTTCACCAAGTATGTCAGACGAGAACTGACTACCAGACGAGAACTGGATTTACAAAATAAGTCAGACGAGAATTGACTACCAGACGAGAACTGGGTTTCACCAAGTAAGTCAGACGAGAACTGACTACCAGACGAGAACTGGATTTACAAAATAAGTCAGACGAGAACTGACTACCAGACGAGAACTGGATTTACATAATAAGTCAGACGAGAACCGACTACCAAACGAGAACTGGGTTTCACCAAGTAAGTCAGACGAGAACTGACTACCAGACGAGAACTAGATTTACAAAATAAGTCAGACGAGAACTGACTACCAGACGAGAACTGGGTTTCACCAAGTAAGTCAGACGAGAACTAACTACCAGATGAGAACTGGATTTACAAAGGAGATTAGCCAATCCAAGGCAAACTCCTAACAAAAATACGGTCTTGAATCGAAAGGGTGAGAGGTGAAATCAACAGACTTACAACCCACAGATAAGATGACTCCGCTGGGGAAAGGAGAAGTCTAAATAAAAGACTCCGCTGGGGAGCACAGGTAGGATGAACACATTCCTCGGCGATCTCACCGAGGATGAACCAAAATCTCCTGAGTTATGCCATCTCTGCTGGGAAAGAGAACTGGCAAGGAAATCATCAAACCTAACTTATGCTTCAAATGCAAATGTTTGAATTTTGCCGTAATGCTCCACACGAAGTAGAAATGCTACGCGTTTGAGGATGCAATGCAAATGCTTATGATATGCAAAAGGAGTCTCTCCGGCAAAATAAATGCTGGAGAGAAAAGATCAATTCAGCTGGGGATGACAAAAATAAATTGTCCTCTGAATCCAAGAACTCTGCTGAGAAGGACCACGATGATCGACCCTTTGGATCCACAACTTCTACTGGGGATGAAATCCCAAAAGAACCTCCACACTACCGGGGGTTACACATGTCCTTTACTGAAGGTAACATCCGAAACCTGAGATTTCTCCTCTGCTGGAGGAGTTGAGAATGAGTGCCAATAACGGAACCGGAGGTTTGTTACTGAGGATTACCAATAACAGATGGGCTTAGGACCTGTTGGGGAATGCCAGCCCATAATATCATCTTGCTTGGGGATACTGTTGAACCTAGCCTGCTGATGGGAGAATGACTTTACTCTCACCTTGCTGGGGGTTATAACATAACGTTGTCGGTTAAAGTACACTTCCTGACTGGCTGGGGAAAGTGAACACCTGATTCTATAGGGAGATAACGTCCTGATCCGGAGAAAATACTTCCCAAGTCTCCTACTGGGGAAGGTCTGCTCTGCTGGGGAAAGGTGCAATCTCAATGCTGGGGAGAGCAAACTGCTGGGGAAATACAATCCTGTTGCCATAGACGGCCCTTTGAACTTTCCACTTGCCCCAGACCACCAGGTCTAATGGAAGAAATCATCTCAAGAGGATTTTATAGAAGATCGGGCGTTCGTACTGCCCCAGGGTCTTCAAACTCTTTGAGAGATTTATCATATCTCGACATAACTTCCCCAGTCTTCATAATCCATGAAGTACATTACCTCGAAAGGGGTTGTAGTGACTTGAAAATACTCTGCTTTAGTATTTTGAACCTTGAGGAGATGTTTTCAATTAACCATTTTCAGGAGTGGACAATCTCTCGCGCTCTAGAGGCAGCCTGCCCCAATTCTTAAAGGACCTTTTCCCCTGACTGATCTTACAGAGATTTGTCGAATCGACCTAATTGCCCCAGTTCGGCTGCTTTAGGGAGAGTTTTCAATGTAATTGCTCCAAGTTAGCTGCATCTTATCACCATTTATCGGGAACCCCCAGGCTGCGCACAGTCTCTTGGCCACATACCCCTTGACACGATTGCCCTTCGGAGTTTTCACCATCTCGACTTGGCGTGATCGAGCTTCTCGACTGACGTTCATCGTGTAAGCTTCTTGGATATCAAACGCATGCAAGCAGAAAATGTTTATTATGAGAATGACAATTCTAATGCAACACTCATGTTAACCTTGAAGTTTTATTGAAAATGTGTCGCCAAGCTTTGTGAACGAATCACTAGCTGGGATGCGACCTTGATTTTTTTGAATGGCAAAACAACGCGCGCATGCAATACCAACCAATCTTATTAGCACAACTCATAGGAGTCAGGAACGCTGTCCTGTTGAAGTACGCTTTCGGAATAAACCCTGTTTCAATTAGGACTTTTAAGGGTTGTAACATGGTCTGGTTCACGGTTTCAGAAAAAGGATTTATGGCTCAAAGTTTATCGATGCCCACCCACTCTTCGTGATGTTCTCCAGTCCTATGTTCAGTTAATCTGACCCAAACGCTCACCTCCCAAAAGGTTTACGATCTTCAAGGAACCCATGCAACTAATGGTTTGACACCTAAGGAAGTTTTGGAATGACAGTCAACCCTCTTTATCCTTTGTGTCTGTAGTCACACGAATTCGTTCTTATCGAGGATTTTCTTTTGTGATGCTTTTCGCTTCTTCTTTCTTTTGCTTTTTGATCCCTAATTTTTGCCTGGACTGACTCTTTTGATCTTTTCGATTTTTAAGTCCAGCGGGATGCCCTAACTTTTGCCTAAGTCGCTTGTTTTCAAGTTTCGACTCAGCGGGCTTTCTTTTTTATTCCCCTTTTGAACAAAGCGTGTGACACTGGTTGTCTTACTTGCTTGAAAGGGTTGAGACTGCCTCACTCCTTGATTGTTGATGGATAACCATTGTGGTTTTACATCTCTTGACCTCTTGACGGTGGGATAGAAGGTAATGGTTCCTCGGATGCACACTCTCCTTGGAATTTGAACGCTCGGTCAAACTAACTGACGCCTACCCTGCCCCTGGATTAAGTATGAGGGTTTTTCCGTAAGAAAGAAACTCCTACTTCAAGGCTCAAAAGGGTTAACGAGGGTCTATCTCCTTTATATATCCAGTTTTTAGGGGTTTGAAACAATGCCCGTACATTCTCAACAGGGTTTTGTCCAAATGCGCACCATTAGAAATCTGCGCTCTTATTTCGTCATCCTCCCTAAGAGTTCTAAACAAGAAAATTGGCATTGCAGTGCATATAAACATTTAAGAGTGAACACGAATGGATTACTTCAAGGAAAACATGCTCATTGTATTATGATCGTCATTAAAAACAAACAAGTTTCTACATGCATACAATGCTTTAACGAGAAATGAAAAACTACGAATGAAAATGCAGTAAAGAAACTGATGACTGCCGTTGTTGAGAAGACTTGACTCCGCTTGGACTACTGGCTTTAGGAGATGACCCTTGAAGTCTTCAAACAGATGAGAGGTCGACATGCACAACCAAGTCTCCTTCTGGAAATGATATGTACCCTTTGTCAATCAATTGTTGCACTTTGGCTTGGAAGGCTTTGCAATCTTCGGTTGAGTGCCCCATAGACCCTCCATGATATCCACATTGCACATGGGGATTGTACCCCGGAGGGTATGGTTCTGGAACAGGCTTCAAAGTCTTAGGCTCCACCAATGAGTTTCGAACCAGGTGCGGCAAGAGTTGACTGTACGACATGGGAACTGGATGAAGAGGAGCATTCCTTCTTTCCAAGTTGTTGCGCGGCCTGTGCTGATTCTGACGCTAATACTTCTGTTGTTGAGGAGCATAAGGTTGTTGGTACTGAACGACATTAGTCTCTCCTTCTTCTTCCCTGTAACGTTTCTTCGCATTTTCAGAATAACCGGGAGCAACTTGAATCTTTCCCGTTTTGATGCCGTTTTCAACTCTTTCTCCTGCCAATACAAGACTTGAAAATCCAGTTGACAAACATCCAACCAATTTCTCATAATAATGCCCCTGAAGCGTATCCATGAACATATCAACGAGCTCTCTTTCCAACATCATAGGTTGAACTCGGGAATCCAATTCACGCCACCTCTGGGCGTACTCTCTAAAGCTTTCATTGCTCCTTTGAGACATATTCTGCAGCTGTGTACGATTGGGAGCCATATCAGTGTTATATTGATAGTGTCTAATAAATGCCCCTGCCAGCTCTCTCCAACTACGAACGTCTTTCCTCTCTAGCTGCATATACCATTCCAGGGATGCCCCAGATAGGCTATCTTGAAAGCAATGCATCATCAACTTTTTGTTCTTTGCGTGAGCAGCCATTTTACTCGTGTATGCCCTGATGTGAATCCTTGGCCAAGTCATACCATTGTACTTTTTGAAGGTAGGAGTCTGAAACTTGTGCGGGATAACAACGCCTGGAACCAGCCCCAAATCCTCTAAATCTATACCCACAGAATCTTGATTGGCAATACCCCTCAGTTGTTCCTCAATCAACCTGAATCTCTGATCAGTGTCAACCTGGGAACTAGCATCCCCACCTGGCACAGAGAATGCATCATCTTGAATATCATCAAACTGACGGCCATGAATAGCACAGACACCAATACCACCTCCCCCAACATTTTCAGCCCCGCCCGGAGGGATCACAACACCAAAAATAGGAATACCTCCGCCCGTAGGGCCATTCTGAACATTATTACCGTCTTCATCATTCCTTGCAATCAGTGGCTGAACGAGAGTCCTCAACTGCTCTTGGCCTTGAGCAACACCTTGCATTAATTCCATGAATTGGTTCATGCGAGTCCGCATCTCAATCATCTCATTTTGTAGCTGATCCATGAATCTCTTCTGATTTTGTCTGGTAGAATACCGATGAATGTGTTGATCTGCAATCCAGATATTGGAACAAGATAAGAAAACCAGAGATAAACACCTGTCATGCAAAATGATTATGCAAAATGATTATGAATATGCAAATGCAAATGAACATGTTTGAATATTTGCAGGGCGATCCACCCCTTGATTCCAGTTTAACAACAAGATAGAACGGAACTTCTGCTCATATATTAAGAAAACCAGAGGAAAACCAAATGTCAATAATCACAAATCCAAGATAACAAGTCTAAACACAATAATCATAGATCCTAACCAACAAGCCTGGCGGTGGTCCGAATAATGAAAGAAAATAGAAAACTACGGCACGTAATCAAAGTCTACAAGTGTCAATCCCCCCCATCCACTATGCTTTCTGCTCCAGTCTTGAATTTCCTTGAACAGTTTTTTGGTGTCGGGATGCTTCGGTCTCTGAATTAGCTCTTAAATGAGAACGTCTCTCCTATGCATGATCCCCTCCAAGTATCGGCAATGTAATTCCCAAGCGTCTTCTCCAGAAACACCATCCATGCTAGGACCCTCACTTCTAGGTCTCTTCACTTCAGCTTGGATCTTCAGTTCCTCTATGGAGGCTATGGCTTCATTGAGTCGACCCTCAACTACTTGTCTCTGGAATATCCCTGATAAGATCTCAACGTCTTTCTTCTTGAGGTTCGACTTCAATTGATCAATCTGAGCTAGATAATCGTCTTCCTTCTGCTTATTCTCAGCCATTACAGTTTCTCGGTGATCATTGAACCTGTGAATTTTCAACAAAGCCTTGTCTAATTCCTCCTTCTTAGACTCGAGAACCTTACTGATACCATCCAAAGCTTGTTTCATCCTTTGTCTGGATGTGACCATGTCAGCTAGCTCTTTTTCTGCCTTAGCAAGAAGCTCTGTCTTCAACTTGGCGGTATGAACAGCTTCACCCCGCTCATGTTTCAACTGATAAATCTCCCTTAGTAGCTCACTGTTTTCTTCTCGCAGCTTTTCCTTTTCAGCCCACAACTTGTTAAACTTCTCTATCTCAACTGTGGTAGGAGGCTTAATCAGCAAGGGGTAAGATGGTGGTTCTACCGGGAAGGGAAGAAGCTCCTCTTCTGCTCTCTTCTTAATCCACTCTTTATAGGAAGGGAAAACCCGGTTGTTACATTTCCCGAATAAAGTTTTTCCCTTCTTGGTCACCTGCTTCCAAGCATTCACAATCTTCCTTATCATCTCTTGATCCTCAGTACCATTGAAGAATAAGGACTCCCTGATATCTCGCTCTTCAGGTGGACCTTTCAAAGGATAACCAAACTGCCTGATAACAAGGGAATGATTATAGTTAATTCCACCTCTTCTCCGTATCAAGGGTACATTAGGGAATTCTCCGCACTTGTAAATAATCTCTATTCCTAGCAAGTCACGGTTGAACCAGACAATGTTGTCAGCAGTCAAGCCCATTAACCTCTTTGACCACTTTAGAGAATCTTTCGTATCAACGAAGGCGCCAGCTTCGGGGAGATGGCTCAGAAACCAAGTAGATAAGAGTGGTGGACAACAACTCACGGTTTTTCCCCGCCTATTTTCATTCTTGTAGTGGACTGAGTGATACACATCACCTAGCAAGGTAGGTATAGGATTCTTTGAAATAAAGATTCTGACAGCATGCATATCCACCAGATCAGGAACATTGGGAAACAGGACAATCCCATAGATGCACATAGCCAGAATAGCTTGGAAAGCAGTCTAATTCTTCTCTTTAACATGTATGCAAGCTTGATCAAACAAGAACTTCAATAAGAAACCCTTAACTCCTTGTTTTTCCTCAATATTACTGCTCATAACGGATTCACCAATATGAAGAGCGGTAGCCATTTCTTTTATCCCGGGGTGTTCTTCAGAAAAGAATACTATGTCATGCCTGATGGGGATTCCCAAAATAAATGAGAACTCCTCCAATGTTGGGGCCAAGATGTAGTCTGGGAAAGTGAAGCAACGCAAAGACGGATCGTAAAACTGAAGAAGTGTATGAATGACATCCTTCTCATACTTGGAGATATTGTAGACAAACTTCAGAAGTCTCCCATACCCTCCACTGAACTCTGTACGAACTCCGGGACCAGCCATACTAATCAGCTTGTGAATCAACGTCAAGGTCGAATCTGGGAACGAATAGGCAACAGTCTTCTTTCTCTGGATATCCATGCCAAGGTAACCTCAGAAAACCAGAATCAAGAGTAAGATGCAAGCCCTGAAAAATGTCAAACATGTCAGAATGCAAGAAAAATGATATGCTCATGCAAACATGGGATCAAGGCAACACTGCTGGATGTGCTGTGCTGTTAACTGAACGAGAACCACAACCCAGAAAACCAGAATTCCAAAATACCGAACCACTGAGATAACCAGGAACCCAAATAATCAAACATTGATGAGAAATCCAGAAAAATCGGGTAGGTTGAAGGTTTCGGTTACTTGTAAACCTGCAAACGCCCATCCCCTCTCACGTGTGGGTACTAGGATGTTCAGTATCCCGGGCTCTCAGGTCGAGAAATGATGATACGTTCACCATTTCTGGTTTCGCATCATCATCAATCGAGGAGGCCTCAACTGATTCTCCAAAATGGAAGGTCCTCAGCTTCTGGCACTGAGGTTGAGAAACAATAGTACATTCATCCCTCGGGGTACTATCGTCAATCGAGGAGTGTCTCCACTGATTCTCTTCAAAAGATAGGGGCCATCCTATGCGAGTTCCAAAGTGGGCCCTCGGGTGCGAATGGGTTTGCCACAGGATGTGGTCTGCCACTGTCACCACTAAAGAGGGATGTTTCCACTAAGGTCCTCGATGATCGGTCACCAGAGTCGACAGCTCTCTATATCAACACCCTAACATGCGCAAGACACACATGTTAGAATGCGTCCCAAGATAGCCTTGTCTGGTTGTGAATTTCGTGAACACACAAACGTACCAAGCGGGCACGTAGGTCCCACTACTTTCCACTCTAGTCCTAGGGTGTACTCAAGCCTGGGTATTGGGCTTATCTCTCAGAACAACCCAACCTGCAAAACAGAAACAGCCAGCACAACAGAGTAATATCCAGTATGACAGTAATAAAAATGAAATGCAATGCAGAAAATGCGGTAAAAATGAAATACAACAAATAAAGCAAAACAAAAACAAAAACACCCAAAGAGAACAAAGACAAGCAAGCGCTAGGATTCACTCGCTTAGGGATGGACCAACATAGGTCAACCGTTATCCCCAGCAGAGTCGCCAGCTGTCGCTCCCAGGATTTTCATCTAGGTACAAACGCGAGAGTGGCGCGGAAAAACAGAGTCGTCAGCCGTGTAAATTTATCCCAAGAGAGGGAAAGGGAACACCGCATAAACCTAAGGAAGAGGTAAAGGAATGGTCATCGCAACCATAACCTGGGTTCGGGAGTCAGTTACGCGAGGGGAAGGTGCCAGCACCCCACGCGTCCATCGTACTCGATGGGATCCACGCTTGTTGTCTAATCTAAGTGAGTCATCCTATCATCTAGGGTTGTACTAAGACGGGGAAGGGAAAACAAAGACCGACTCGGTAGGACGTCGACGTCCTAGGCCTACGTACGCCCCTTGTGTAATGGGGAATTCAGAGTCAATGTAGTTCAGACCAAGTTCTTTTTGTGTTTTTTATGAGTGACGCTAAGTTCGCGTCTGGCAGTTAGGGTCGATGCCTGTTTGCGACTCAGACGGAAAGTAACGTGCCCCTTTTTGAAAATAGCCTTTAGTTTGACAATCCCGAAGGACAAAAAGGTTTGAAGTTTGTTTGTATTTTTTAAGACAGAAGTGACTTAAGTTAGTTCATAACTTGCAATGCACCAAAGTCTAGGGCACAGGGACGAATACTTAACGAATCGTCCCAAGACAGGACACTCGCTAAGCACTCTAGAAAGATGAGAGGAAACCCCTCATTTATCATTCCCCATGCTTAAGGCTCGTGCGCAATACACTTTATCCTTATTAAGTGTTTTAGAGATGTTATGAGATGAGAAGAGGGACTCAAAAGAAAAGAAAACACTAAGGGGAAATCTATCCTAATGTTATCATGCAAAAGTGGCCCTAAGGTTGAGTTTGAAAGGGGAACATCTAGCTAAGTTAGCATGCATGGTTTGAATCCTAATGTCTATCCTACTCCAAGCTTAATCAAGGATTAAGTTGGACTAGGAAACCCTAAGGGAACACGCAAAAGTGAATCCAAGACTTAAACAAGTCTTGAGATCCAAAAGGGAAGAAAAGAAGTGAGGGAGATGAAGAAGAAGATGACACAAGAGATAAGAAACAAGGTAGGGCAGCAAGCACTTCATGTCATAGTAAGCTCAAATCATCAAAGAAGGAACATCATCCGTCATACTCAAAACATGTGCCAAAACTAGGCAAAACATTCACTTATGTCATTCATGCAAGCAACAAAAGATCATGTGAGGCAAGAAGTGAGGAAATGTCATTTAATGGAAACCATATCAAGAGGATCAGAACCTTACATATGTCATTCAAAGAAAATAAGAGTCACCAAACATTTATGAGATCTTATGAGAAGGCATCTCAAAGAAACTAGTTCAAAACATCCAAAGAGTTGTGTCAAAACATTGTCAACTTGGAAAATCCACCATAAACAGAAATATGATTAAATGAAAATGATTCCAAAGCCACAAACAATCCAAGTCAATATATGATCACAACGTATAATCATTCCAAGCTTCACTTAAACACAAAGGGTCAAAAAGATCCAAACTAGGTCACGTACCCAAACCATTCCATTCAAAGTTTGAGTCACATGTAAATATCAACCAAAAATAGAAGCATGCCTTATAAAAATCTGAATAAATTCTGAAAATCACGTCATATCTATCAAGAATGTATGTGAAAAAGGTCTCACCAAGAACCACAAAATTGCATCACCAAATGGATCCAAACATCACACGTATCAAGCTAACAAAGCAATAATCGAGGAGCGAAGAGAACTGTAATACCCCAAATTTTGACCACTTAGATTTCCCATCATTGTGAAAATCATCATCACAATATGGATGAACCATCATGCTTCATCAGTCTCCCCAAAGATGGGTGAGCATCCAATACAATCAAAATTAGGGTTTCAAGCCCTCTCTGAGTGCTTAGACAAAGGATCAATCAAGAAATGACATGATCTTCAACTTGTCTATCCTCCCAAGTAACTACAAAGGATCAAAAGGACTCCCACTTCAAGGATTAAGCACAAGGATGCTCCCTTCTAGGTGGATCAAGTCTCAAGATCGACAGTGTCACCAAATTAGGGTTTTGGTCGACCAGGGCCTCCAGATGGAAAATTTTCATCTGGGCACAAGGCAATGATCCAAAACATGACCTAATATACTTCATGGAACCTCATGAACCCATGAATCAAGTCAATTTTGCCTCAGGGGATGCATTCATCAAAAATCAGGAATTAGGGTTTCTTGACCTAATTCACCCCTAAGTTGACTTTTGGGACAAACCATGAGCCAAGACCTCAAGACATGATTTCAGGGTCTCTAATATACCATATTGATCCATTTGGAACAATGGATTGATCCAAGAAGCTTGAGCAACAAGTCTCAATTTCATCTGCACCACAATTAGGGTTTTAAGGGAAAAGTCAACTGTAACTTTGACTTTTGACCAAGACATGCTCCCAAACCCTAATACATGATTGAATATACCCTATGACACCCATGGAACATGTCCATCAAGTTTGATTTAGGCCAAGGACATGATTTCCTGAAGAATTGCACAGTTTGGAATTCATCTGATAAAAAGTCAACTGTGCACAAAAGTCAACTTTGACTTTTTGAGATTTTTCACCAAAATGGATTTTTAACCCTAAAATGATGTTAATGTATGATTTGAATCATCATTCATCAAGAAAAATCAAGAAAAGTGAGATAACTTGTAAAAGGGGTAACCATAAAACTTAGAAATTTTTCTAAGTTAAAAATAAAGTGGCAAAGGTACCAACTTTGGAGGACCATAACTCCTAAACCACAAGGCCATTTTTTCTCATCCAAAGATGGATTTGTAGCCCTCATTATCAGCTACAAAAACTTCAACTACAAGTCATTCCAATTCATTAAGGATTTTGAGTTATGGAGTGATCAAAGTGGCTGAAAAGTGAAAATGTCACTTTTTCCAACACTTAGTGAAATTTTCACTAAGTCAGATTCTGCTTCACTTTTTGCCAAATGTAGGGGGATTTTTCAGTTGGAATCAAAAGAAATCAAAACCAAACTTGTTCAAACAGTTGTTGTATCATGTAAGAGCTTTCCAAAATGGCCAAGAACATTTCCAAATTCAACCTACACCATGAGATACAACATTGCCAAGTTGCCTTGCTGAAATCTGTCAAGGCAAGGCAGAATTTGCAACTTTGGTCGATTTGCCAAAATCAGCCAAATTCAATTGCTCCTATCCACTTGGACACCTCAGAGGATTGAATCTAAAGGGGACAATCACTGAGCCAAGCCTCCAAAGTCCATGGAACAAGAAATAGCATGTTGAACCTAGAATGGCCAAAATAGGGACAAGACTTCAAATTTGGAATGAGGCATTCAATGAAACCATCAAGGTGGCATGGACTGAGCCATTCTCATCTGAAATCAGTCAAGACTTATCCAAGACCAAGGGGACCAAAGCTCTGTGCCCTAACCTCTAGTCAATGGCTAGAGGAGACTTGGATTTTCATTTGCCAACATTGGCCAAACCTACTTACCAGCTGCCATGTACTATTCCTTGCAAAACAAACTTGCTCTACTATAAATAGAGCTCAATTGTGGTCAGTTTGAGTACACCAAAGCCATCTAACAGATGCTTTCCTCAAAATCTCTTCTTTCACTCCAATTTTTGCCTTCTAAGGCAAGTCACTATCGGGTTTTGAGTTTGAGAGCAATTCCAATCAAACCAATCACTCACACACCTCACATATATCACATATGAGCTGATCAAACACTTAGATTACTTCTGAAACATCAATTTCACAAAATCACCAGCTGGTTGCTCAAGGTTTTAACCAAAGTGCAGCTGAGGTACCACAAAATGATCCAGCCAATTTCAATCAAGTCCAACCATCCAAACACAATCCATAGGGTGTAGGGAAGCTGTTCAGATCATCACCACTCATCTGTAACACCTCCAAATCAAAAATCACTTTGAACTTGCTGTCACGACTTGGAGGTAAGCACATACTTGGTCATCTCTCAATCTATGCATATTTCCTCGCACAATAATTTGGCCATATGTTCATAATCATGCATGGAATGTTTTCCCTCAATTAATTGCATTGTTTGAATCGTGTATCAAAAATCCTAGCCTTCATGCAGAAATTAGGGTTCTTGAGGTCTCTTCGTGATTTCTTGTTGTATGTTTAATTTAAATGAAATTAAAGTACATAGACATGATCGTGAGGTTGAGACGAGCATAATGATATGTGGATTGCATGATATGATTACGTATTCATGGAGATTGGATAGAAAATGCAAATCTGAGAAACCAAGAACACGCGCGTGTTCTTCAGCTTGTTCATGGCGCCATTTTTAGAAATTCAAATATTTGAATTTTATGATTTTGTTTAATTGATTCAAAAATTAATTTCTCTCTGAGTTTTAATGATTTTGAGTTGATTCTTTTTTTAATAATTCACAAAAATGTTAAAATATTTTATTTTCACAAAAAATCCCAAAAATATTATTTATTTCATATAATTGATATTTTTGCAAAGAATTAATATTTTGATTGTTTTTGACATTTTAAATATTTTTTCTACATTGATTTTGCAACTTTTAATGCTTTCTAATTATTTTGTAGGTCAATACTTAATTTTTGAAGCATTAGTCCAAGATCACAATTTGTTTTCCATGTGTTAAACAATTTTTGATCATTTTAATTGAATTTTTATTCAATTAAATACATTTTGAAAACAAATTAGGGTTTTGGATTAATTCAACCCTCATAAATCATTTTCAAAACTCTTTGGGCCTCTTGAGAGAGTGTAAGACCCATCCCCCCTTGTACAAAAACTTTTTGGGCCTCACTCATTGTATAAGTCCCTCCGTACAAGTAAACGGCGCGATCGTCGCCCGTTTAAAAATAAAAATCATCTGGGCCTCTCCTTGAGCTATAAGACCCATTCAAAACACTTTGGGCCTCTATTAGAGTGTAAGACCCAATCCCCCTTTTAACCAACACATTTTGGGCCTCACTTATTGTATAAGTCCCTCTGCGTTAAAAGAAAACCTCGGCGCGATCGCCATTTTTAAACGAAAAATCATTTGGGCCTACCCTCGTGTTATAAGCCCCTCTCTTTTCTTTAAACCTTTTTTTGGGCCTCTTGAGAGAGTGTAAGACCCATCCCTTTGTACAGAAAACCTTTTTGGGCCCCAGTCACTTGTATAAGTCCCGCTGTACAAAGTCAAACAGTGCACTCACTGATAAAACCCTGGGCCTCTCCTTGAGCTGTAAGCCCCAAATCTTTCTTTTTCAAAGTACTTTCTCCTTTGATTTTGAATATACTGTTGTTTTTAATCTTTCTTTGTTGAACAACTAACCAAACAGCATGGAAGCACTCCAACCGAGTAAGTGGTTATCGCTTTCATTTACTGCTTTCATATTATAAACTGTATTGTGGGGCTGCTCACTGTAAGTCTCCTTTCATAAACTCATATCTACTGTGTAATAATAGTATAGATATTTCGAGTTTCCCCGGCTACTACGTCTAGAACTAGGTGACGCCGTTTCATTTATTCGTAGAAATAGACGCCTAGATCCCCAATAGGAGCACCAGATACAGTCTTCTCTTCGGCTGTCCTCCTTAGGAATCGTCAAGAAGCTCTACTCCCCAAGATGAATGTATTCTCTGTGAATGGCATCTTTGAGTTTCTTCCAAATTCTCGAACTTTCCTGACTTGATCTATTCCTTGTGGATAGCTTGCCTTGAATGTCTCGGGGTTTGGGTACCCACTACGGTCATAATCTTGGACCTTAACTAAGGAACCCTCTTTAAAAGCTAAAAATCGCTGGATAGTAAACCTCGCACGTTTACTAGTGGTTTTTATCTTTAAAAGAGTTATCTCTCCTAATGGAAAGGAGATGATAGACCCACGGGCTTCTTAAAAGCATCGGCCTCCTCTTGGGCATTATTCAAGGACCCTACGGCTTCTTAGAAGTATTCACAACCTCCTCTTAGGCTTCGTATAATGATCTCTTCCTCCGGGAATGATAGCCTCCTCTTGGGCTTCGTACAAGGACCCGTAGGCTTCTTAAAAGTTTCCAGCCTCCTCTTGGGCTTCGTACAAATTGTCCCGACGACCTCCTAGAGGTATAGGAACAGAACCTAGTCATCCTCATAGAACAGTCCTTTCATAGAGTCTACTACTGTTTCTCAAAGCATAGTACAAAAGATAAAACTCTAGACTTGGACAGTCTAACTTCCTTGAGTCTCCAAGACATTCTCAAGTGACCCCTTCGTTAAATAGGAAGGAAACCCGCAAACTCGGACAGTCTCAATACCCTTTGGATTTCCCGTTTCCTCAAAGAGAAGGAAATATCCCTGATCCTCAGATCAAATCCCTGAGTACAGTGTTGCTCATATAAGAACTGATTTTCTCTTTTAAAATCAGTATATTGGATCTGCCACTCAACTGAAACAAACCTTTAGCCTCCATCTCGGGCTTCGTACGAGATACAAAAACACTCTCTTGTTGAGTATCAAAGACTCTCTTATTGAGTCAAACAATAGCCTCTATCTCGGGCTTCGTACGAGACACAAAGACTCTATCGTCGGGTCAAAAACTTTTAGCCTCTCTCTCGGGCTTTGTACGAGACACAAAATAGCCTCCTCTTAGGCTTTGTATAATGATTTTCCTAGCGGAAATTAGCCTCCTCTTAGGCTTTTGTATAAGAAAACCACTGGTTTATCCAATCAACCTTTTAGCATCAAAGCTGTGCCTCGTTCACAGTACACAAACATCAACAACTCCTTCATCTAATCGCTATAAGCGGCAAGCCTCTGGATCATCTATATCCATGCCACTGTCCCTCTTTTAGCATGAGAAATTCCTAAGGAAAGATGGCATTGCTCTACACTGAGTTAAAGTCTTCTCCTTCAGGTTAAAACCCTTTCTTCGGAAATTATGGCATTGCTTGGATCCGCGTATCCCAGTTAAAGTAATTCTCCTTCCCCCTCTTTAGAGATGACAAATTCTCTCTAAAGTCGAGGTCTTTCAGCTTCACGTCTTGGGCTTTGAACAAGACACAAATAGACCTTTCAGCTTCACATCTTGGGCTTTGAACAAGATACAAACCACCTTTCGCTTCACGTCTTGGGCTTTGAACAAGACACCAAAACACCAAAAACACCAATTTCCTCCCATAGAATAGGAGGAACTACGAACGCTCTGATTTCCCTGTTTCAGTAAACGGGAATACGTAGGCATAAGATCGAAAGAAAAGATCTTAGCGAGCGCAATCAACAAAAAACCCAAATCCCATATCTCCATCAATCAAAAGCAGTAATTCAAAAAGCCAACCCTTTCGTAGTGCGGAAGCTATCGGAAATAGCTGTTACGCGATACTACCCTCATTTGAGGCTGGTGATCTATTCTCGGTGAATAGCACTTACTCTAAGATTGCACACAACTCGCTGGCGATCCGCTTATTGTCTGCCTTCCTGGGAGGAGCTGATGATAATGAGTACAGGTACAAAAATCACCCTAGTATAAACCTTTGGGGATGGGTAGAGCCTTGACTTCATGACAACGACCCTTTGACCCCATGTTTTTTCTATGTTTTTGTGTGCTGCATTCATGCATCCATTTAATAAAACATTAAAACATTCAAAAAAACTTTCTCTTCTAGTCTCTCTGTTTTTCAAATTAAACTAAGACTGTGATTGCAAATATCAGAGAAAAAGATTACGCTAATAGATTTCGGTAGAAGGAGAACTCGCCAGTATACCTTCAAGGTTCCAAAACTAGGGGATTTGAGAAGGTTAGCAAGGATGATCGTTAACCCAGAGGCTTTCAGAGCCAAGCACGGTGGTTTGCTACCACTGTTAAGAGTCCATGTGATTGAGGGGATCATGGATGCGCTCATTCAGTTCTACGATCCGGGGTATCACTGTTTCACATTCCCGAATTACCAGCTATCACCAACGCTGGAGGAGTATTCTCATCTGGCTGATTTACATATCACTGATCGAGCTCCATTTTCTGGACTGGAAGAAATTCCAAAGAATCAGACTATTGCAATAGCAATTCATTTGGACGAGTCTGAGGTCAGGACTCACATGACCACTAAGGGTGGCATCCAAGGTTTGCCAGCCCAGTTCTTGACAAAAAAGGCTCTATACTTCGCTAGTATAGGGAACGGGATTGCTTTTGAAAGCATCTTTGTCTTGCTCACCTACGGATTATTTGTGTTTCCCAACATCAATAACTTCGTCGATATCAACGCTATTAAGGTTTTTCTCATTGGAAACCCTGTGCCGACTTTGCTCGCAGATGCGTATCATTCTGTACACTTGGGAAATTTGTACAGCGGAGGGGAGATCACATGTTGTGTACCTTTGCTCTACAAATGGTTTATCTCTCACTTGCCCAAGTCTGCTGCTTTTTGGGATTACAATAGTGTCTTACGTTGGTCGCAGAAGATCATGTCTCTCACCAATTCCGATATAGATTGGTGTAATAGGATTTATGAGGGAATCAGAATCATTGACCGTTGTGGAAACTTCCCCAGCGTACCCCTCATAGGAACTAAAGGAGGAATCAACTATCATCCGATATTGGTTCTTCGTCAATTTGGATACCCGATGAGACACATCCCACTGGGTGTTCATCTGGAAGGTCTTTTCTTCAAAGAAGGAGAAAATGACAGAGCACTAAATATGGAAATAGTGCAAGCTTGGAAACAGGTTCATAAGAAAGGACGAGAGTCTCTGGGAAAACCGGACTGTGTCTCGGTGGAGCCTTATCTCCATTGGGTACAAACCAGAGCTCTCAAGCTAAAAATGCCTTATCCTCATTACGGAATTCTTCCACCGAGGGAAACTGTCATGTACTTCATGACGGAAACTGAAAAGCTTCAGGTTACTCTCAACAAGGTTCAAAAGGAAAGAAGGTCTTGGAAGAACAAGTACCGCACCCTCGACGTAGAGTGCATCCAAATACAGCAACTACTAAAAGAGAAAGATGCTCTGATTGAAATTTTGGAGCAGCATGCTGTAGAGAATCAAGATGACCAAAGGAATTTGCTCACTCCTTTCACTTGGCAAAGGAATGACAACCCGACAACGGCCCAAGCACCCCGGTCAAAGAAAATGAAGATACCAGAATCAGCACCCGATTTCTCCTCAGAGAGGACTCGGGACCCATTAGTTTAGGTTTCTGTTTCTGCACTTTGTAATCTACTGTATTTCCAGTTCTGTAATCCTTTGAATTTCAATAAAAAGGGGTTTCCCCACTGTTTGATATTTGCAATCTAATTGTCGAAGTTTATTTTGATTAAACCAAAAAACAACAATTAATATAATCATTGCATTCATCATTCTCACATCGCGTATTCTTCTTCCCTACGAATCTCACGTTTGTGTCTCGATTCTAGAGTCAAACTGTCTCATTCGTACAATACTCGGGCCAATCGTCAGAAAAAGATGGATGATCTTGAGGAAGAAAACAGAGAGTTGAAAGAAGGGATCGACGCTCTGAGAGAGGATATGAGAAAGCTTCGTAACGACATGCAAGCCATGGCAGAAGCTCAGCTACAAAGAACTGTGATCTCAGAGATCACCCCAACGCCCGTCATAGAAAAGTATGATCCTAGGTATCAGATGCCGAAAGATCGTCCTTGGGGCATGCCTGTTAACTATATCCCGGAAGGATATGTTCCGCCGATCACTGAAGATCAGGGAATCGTAACAGAAGCCACTGGGCCTGAAGGTTACAAACTTCGGGAAAGCGAAGATGACAGGGGCATACTGAAGACTCCTGAAGGTTACAAACTTCGGGAGGCACCAAGACTTACTGCCGTAGTCACGGTACTACCCCCTGTGGTGCACACTGTCCCGGAAGGACAGATTCCGCCAACACCTTCTGGTAAGAAGGAAACTATGTTCGATAGAATGGATGAATTCCAGGAGCAGTTCTTGGAAATGCAGAAAGAGCTGCAAGCCATTCGCGGTCAGGATCTATTTGGAAAGGACGCCGCAGACCTCTGCTTGGTCCCAAATGTGAAAGTCCCGCACAAGTTCTAAGTGCCCGACTTTGAAAAATACAAGGGTAACTCTTGCCCTCAGAGCCATCTGGTGATGTACGCTCGGCGGATGTCAGCTCAGACGGAGAATCAGGACCTGCTGATTCACTACTTCCAGGATAGTTTAACCGGTGCCGCACTCAAATGGTACATGGGTTTAAACCATACTACGATCAGTACATTCAGAGATCTTGGTACTGCCTTCGTCCAACAATACAAGTACAATTTGGACATGGCACCCGACAGAGATCAACTCAGATCAATGTCGCAAAAGGAAAAGGAAACCTTTAAGGAGTATGCTCAAAGGTGGCGTGAAATTGCCGCTTAAATTTGTCCACCTCTTGAGGAAAAAGAGATAACAAAAATCTTCTTAAAGACCTTAAGCTCATTTTACTATGACCGAATGATTGCCAGTGCACCCAGTGATTTCACCGAAATGGTCGGCATGGGTGTACGTCTTGAGGAAGCCGTCCGAGAAGGACGTTTGGTAAAAGACACTGGATCAACGAGCGGTACTAAAAAATACGGTAGTGCTCTCCCTAAGAAAAAAGAGCAAGATATTGGGAATATCTCTCTCGGAAAGCAAAGGCGACGTTATCAGCCAGTAGCAGCTGTTACTCCTGCTATCGGCCCCGCGCCTGTTCCTATGTATCAACCTCAGGTTGCGCAGAGCCAACCTGACCAACAAAGGACACAATAGCCTCTTCAGCAGGCTCGTCCTCCATATAACAACAACCGTACAATACGACCACCAGGATTTGATCCTATACCTGTAACGTATGCAGAGCTGTTTCCGTTACTGCTGGCTAAGGGGCACATCCAGACTAAGTCTCCTCTTACAGTACCGAAAAATCCGCCTTTTTGGTTTAAAGCGGATCAAACATGCCCTTATCATCAAGGAGGTTCAGGGCATAACATTGAGACTTGTCTCAATTTCAAATCCGACGTGCAAAAGCTTGTTAGGAGCGGGCTCTTATCTTTCAAAGATACGAATCCTAATGTTCTTACGAACCTGCTGCCTCAACACGAGAAAGCTGCAGTCAATCTGATTGAGAAAGAGACTAACAATGTCTATCAAATTCACGATGTACTCTTATTGGGGACCAATCTGGTCAAGATGCATTGTAGACAGAGTGGATATGGCCATGTGCCACCTCATAATTATCACCAGTGTGATGTCTGCTCTAAAAACAATCAAGGATGTTCTGTGGTGCAATCAGCTCTACAGGAACAAATGGATCTCGGATGGATCCAAGAGCACCGAGTTCGTGGAGTTAACACGGTCTACATGAATTCCAACATCATTCAGAACCACGACATATGTGCAATGAATGTCAACTTGGTGGCGATGCACTCAAGGCAAAGCCAGTATCATAATCTGCCGCAGCACGATTACAGTTCCTGTCTGATTTGCTCGGTAAACAAACAGGGATGCTCTTTCATACAAGAGGCCCTCCAGCGTCAAATGAATCTTGGATGGATCCAAGACTACCATGATAGGAACTCCTATCAGATCAATATGGTTCAGATCTTCGACATCCGCGTAATGGATACCGACCTGGTAGAGTTACATGCTGAGCAGGTCCGACTTGGATTCTTAATATCACATGACTATCAAAATTGTAAAGCGGGTTGCGAAAACGATCGAGGTTGTACCCTTGTCCAGGAGGCACTTCAGCACTTGTTAAATCACTGGTGGATGCCAATCTATATGGACGAAGATACTCAGCAGATTAGTATCAATAACAGGAATCCTACTCGTCGTCAAAGTCAGGATGTCCGATCAATGGAAGGTAACCTAGTGAGGTTACATTGTATTCAAAGTGGGCGTGGCCAGGTGCCACCACACAACTATGACAGTTGTAGCGTCTGTGCAGAAAGTAACCAAGGGTGTTACCTTGTGAGAGCAGCTCTTCAGGGTCAGGTCGATCATGGAGAAATTCGTCCATATCCCGGTTCAGGACCCATCATTTGGTCGCTGAACTACCTTGCCGAGCAAGTTGAGGATGTTGTCACGATCTCTGGTTATCACAGGACCAGGGATGTTTTTGCCATCATCCCTCTACTTGACGAATCTAGAGTTCCCAACCAGGAACGGATCGAGATTACTTACGATGGTCAGAAAAATCAGAAGGTTCCCATAGTCATCTATCTACCGGGGCCACTACCGTTTGAATCAGCTAAGGCAATCCCTTACAAATACGGTGCAACAATGATCAAGAATGGAAAGGAAATTCGATTACCCTCCGTCGTGAATATTGCAGACATCAGTCGTGTAACACAGAGCGGTCGAATCTTCAACCGAGGAGTTGGAGAACTTAACAAAGAAAAGGAACTTCAGGCAGAAATTCCTGATCCACCAGTCGGTCAATCTGGTAATCCCGACTTTTCAAAAGACAAAGATGAGATGCTAAAGCTCATCCAAAGGAGTGAATATAACATTGTTGATCAACTGTTACAGACTCCTTCAAAGATCTCAGTATTATCACTGTTACCCAGTTTAGAAGCTCACAGGGAGGCTCTACAGAAAGTCTTGGACCAAGCCTTTGTGGAACAGGATGTAACAATCAGACAATTCGATAGCATTGTCTCTAACATCACTTCCTGCAATAATTTGGGATTTAGTGATGAGGAATTACCTGAAGAGGGTCATCGTCATAACATGGCGCTCAACATTACAGCTAACTGCCAGGGCGATGCTTTAGCCAACGTACTGGTAGACACAGGGTCAGCCCTGAATGTTATGCCGAAGTCCACTTTGACGCAATTATCATTTAAGGGCCCTCCGATGAGAGTCAGCGAGGTCGTCGTCAAAGCATTCGACGGATCCAGAAAAACAGTTATCGGCGAAGTTGATCTTCCCATAACTATTGGTCCTCACACTTTCCAAATCACTTTCCAGGTCATGGACATCCGGGCAACGTACAGTTGTTTATTAGGAAGACCTTGGATACATCAGGCTGGAGCAGTCACTTCAACCCTCCACCAAAAGCTAAAGTTCATCAAGAATGGCCAACTTGTCACGGTTTGTGGGGAACAAGCCTTGCTTGTGAGTAACCTATCATCATCTGCTTGTGTAGAACCAGAGGAGGTTATTGGAACTCAGTTCCAAGCACTATCGGTGAGCAAGAACGATCAATCCGAAGAAGGAACTTCAATTTCTTCATACAAAGATGCTATCAAAGCGGTCGAGAGTACCGATACAAAAGGATGGGGACAGCTTGTCATTCCCATTGACAATAAAACAAAGAAGGGTCTTGGTTTTTCTGCGACCTGTACTCAGACAGCCGCCAACGATGAAAGTCTTCATCCCCTTCAAAACTTCTTCCACAATGGAGGTTTTCTTCACCCAGTGTCTCAGACAGTTCATGCTATCAATGAGGAAGATCCCTCTGACACAGATGAAGAATGGAAGTCCTACCTTAACAAGGACGGCTATATGTCTCAGGAAGAGGTACCTATGCCTTTTTGCTTTCCTACAGAAAGTCCGAGATTTATACCAAGATCAGATGTCAAAATGATCTACGGAGATTGTGATCCGGAAGGATGCCGTGCTCCGCCAAATTCATTAGAGGAAGACACTCTAATGAAAGAAAACTTTGATCACAATTACTATGGCCCGATGGATGGTCTGCCAATGTGGCAGCCTTACCCAGGAAACTTGGGGCAAGAAAGTCAGCCGAGTAATGAAACTCAGCTGAGCGTCATTGAACAGAATACCTGTGTCCCCGCCATGTCATGGGATCAACACTCAGGTCATTCGGAAACTACTCAACATGAAGATGAATTCGCAACGTTTGCAGGACTAGAATTCATCAACTATGCTTTTCCTGAGGTCAACGTCATCGAGAGGGATGACTTCTCCAGTTCCAAAGAAGTTTGGGACACTCTGGGACAACCAAGTGGAAAATACGACTTTATGGTCAAGTACACTGCTCCCGAAAGCTCTCGTATCAGGCTCGAAGATATCCAGTTAACTGGATGGGGAGATACAGCTGAGAGCTCCAATGCTATGCAAAATGCAACAGAGGAATCCTCCTACCACAATTCTGCCTGGGAAATAGATTCCAACGATCCTGCTCCACCAGAAATCAGCGTCATTTCTGAAGACAAATCAGGGAAGGTGCCAGACTTTGTGATTCACCGAGGAGTTCGCCGCCAATGGGTTGCCGTCGAGGTTCCGAAGGTCGTTCATCAGTCAAAGTAATTGCCATCTTTAACCTTTCACCCTGCCCAGGTGAAACGGATGTTTTGATAGGGCTCGCTTTCTGTAAATTTCCCTCTTCGCTTCGCCCAAAGCGACAGAGTTTTGTTTTATAGGGCTGTAGTTTCAAGATTCGACTTGTTCATTAATAAAATAACGTCGTTCTGTAATTTCTGCATTAATTGCTGTTTTCTCTTTTTGCTTTTTCAGAAAATGGTAATCCTAAAAAACAATTCAAAAATAAAAACAAGCAGTAAAATAAATACACTGCACACACTTACATTTTCTCTATCTCTTCTAAACACGAATCATCACGTCATGCAGATTGCTTGTTTTAAACCCCGTTGAAACATACGATCCGATGCCTTCTTCCGACTTTGAGTTCCCAGTATTCGAGGCTGGAGAAGAAGTTGACAACGAAATTTCAGAAGAGATCTCCCGACTACTCAGACAAGAGGAAAGGTCCATTGAACCTCACAAAGAGCCGTTGGAAACGGTAAACTTGGGTTCAGAAAAAGAGAGAAAAGAAATCAGGATTGGAGCACTGCTCAGTCCAACTGTCAAAGAAAGTTTGATAAAGCTTCTCAAAGAATTCCCCGATGTATTCGCTTGGTCCTATCAGGATATGCCAGGGTTGGATACCAGCATCGTGGAACATCACTTACCGCTAAGATCGGAATGTCCGCCAGTAAAGCAAAGGTTGAGACGGACTCACCCGGACATGGCCATCAAAATCAAAGAGGAGGTACAGAAACAGATCGACGCGGGTTTCCTCGCTACATCTGAATATCCTCAATGGTTAGCCAACATCGTACCCATTCCCAAAAAGGATGGAAAGGTCAGAATGTGTGTTGATTACAGAGATCTAAACAAGGCAAGTCCAAAGGACGACTTTCCTTTACCACACATTGACATGCTGGTTGACAGCACATCAAAGTTCAAAGTATTCTCCTTCATGGATGGATTCTCGGGCTATAATCAGATCAAAATGGCACCGAAAGACATGGAGAAAACTTCGTTCATTACCCCATGGGGTACCTTTTGTTACAAGGTAATGTCGTTCGGTTTGAAGAATGCCGGGGCAACCTATCAAAGGGCCATGACTACTCTGTTTCATGACATGATACACAAAGAAATCGAGGTATATGTCGATGATTTGATTGAAAAATCAAGAACAGAGGATGAGCACGTTGAACATCTGTCAAAATTGTTCGAACGTCTAAGAAAATTCAAGCTCCGCTTGAATCCTAACAAGTGCACCTTCGGTGTCCGTTCGGGGAAATTACTAGGGTTCATCGTCAGCCAGAAAGGAATTGAAGTTGATCCTGACAAGGTCAAGGCCATTCAAGAAATGCCTTCTCCGAAAACATAAAAACAAGTCAAAGGATTCCTGGGACGTTTGAACTACATCTCCAGATTCATATTCCTTATGACCGCGACATGTGCGCCGATTTTCAAATTACTCAAAAAGAACCAGGATTGCATTTGGTCAGAAGATTGCCAAACCGCCTTCGACAGTATCAAGGAATATCTGTTGAATCCTCCGATCCTATCACCTCCAGTGGAAGGAAGACCACTAATCATTTACTTCACAGTCCTAGAGGACTCAATGGGATGTGTACTTGGCCAACAAGACGAAACTAAAAGGAAAGAGTCTGTCATTTACTATCTAAGCAAGAAATTCACCGACTGCGAAAGTCGGTACACAATGCTTGAGAAAACTTGTTGCGCTTTGGCTTGGGCAGTCAAATGTCTTCGCCAGTACATGAATCGTCATACTACTTGGTTGGTCTCCGAAATGGATCCAATCAAGTACGTTTTCGAAAAACCTGCTCTCACGGGAAGGATTGCCCGTTGGCAGATGTTACTATCAGAATATGACATAGAGTACCATGCTCAGAAAGCCGTTAAAGGAAGTATTTTAGCCGATCATTTGGCTCATCAACCGATTGACGATCAAGAATCAATCGGGTTTGACTTCCCAGACGAAGATGTCATGTATCTAAAAATGAAAGATTGCGATGAACCGCTACCCAGTGAAGGGCCAGAACCAGGTTCCCAGTGGGGACTTATCTTTGAAGGAGCAGTCAATCATTATGGAAACGGAATTGGGGCAATCATTGTTACCCCTCAGGGTTCCCACATTCCTTTCACTGCCAGACTTACGTTCAAATGTACGAACAACGAGGCCGAATACGAAGCTTGTATCATGGGTCTCGAAGAAGCGATTGATTTAAGGATCAAAAAATTGGACGTATACGGCGACTCAGCCTTGGTTATTAACCATATAAAAGGAGATTGGAACACATACCAATCAGGATTGATTCCTCACAAAGATTATGCAAGAAGGTTGTTACCCTTCTTCAACAGAGTCGACTTTCATCACATCCCTTGTGATGAGAATCACATGGCTGATGCATTAGCCACTCTCTCTTCCATGATTAGTGTAGGTCGATGGAATGACATACCTAAGATCGACATCATGCGCCTTGAACGGCCCGCTTACATCTTTGCGATTGAAGTAGTCATAGACGACAGACCTTGGTATCACGATATCAAATGCTTCCTTCAGAAACAAGAGTACCCATCTGGGGCACTCAGAAAAGACAGGAAACCCCTCAGAAGATTGGCTGGAAACTTCTTCCTGAGCGGTGACACTCTTTATAAGAGGAATTTTGACATGGTCTTGCTCCGATGTGTCGACAGACCAGAAGCAGACATGCTCATGAAAGAAATTCATGAAGGATCCTTTGGCACTCATGCCAACGGACACACAATGGCGAGAAAAATTCTCAGGGCCGGGTATTATTGGTTGACCATGGAATCCGACTGCTACAAGTACATGAGGAGGTGTCACAAGTGTCAGATATACTCCGACAAAATTCATGTATCGCCATCACATCTCAAGGTTCTTTCTTCCCCGTGGCCTTTTTCCATATGGGGAATCGACATGATTGGTATGATTGAGCCTAAGGCTTCAAATGGACATCGGTTCATCCTGGTAGCCATTGATTATTTCACCAAGTGGGTCGAAGCAGCGTCATTCGCCAATGTAACCCGACAAGTGGTGGTCCGATTTATCAAAAACAATATCATCTGCCGTTATGGTGTTCCAAGCGAGATCATTACTGATAATGGATCTAACTTGAACAATAAGATGATGAAAGAGTTGTGTGCAGAGTTCAAGATCGAACACCATAACTCATCTCCCTACCGACCCAAGATGAACGGAGCGGTAGAGGCGGTTAACAAGAACATCAAGAAGATCGTTCAAAAGATGGTTGTAACCTATAAAGATTGGCACGAAATGCTACCCTTTGCTCTTCACGGTTATCGAACATCTATCCGCACTTCAACAGGGGCAACCCCTTTCTCTCTAGTATATCGCATGGAAGCAGTGCTCCCCATAGAAGTAGAGATCCCATCAATCCGAGTTTTGATGGAAGCTCAGCTCACCGAAGCTGAATGGTGTCAAAGTCGACACGACGAACTGAACCTGATCGAAGAAAAGAGAATCACGACACTATGCCACGGTCAGTTATATCAACAGAGAATGAAAAGGGAGTTCGACAAAAAGGTCCGACCTCGTATTTTCAGAAAAGGAGACCTCGTGCTCAAGAAGATACAATCATTTCTCACTGACTCTCGGGGCAAATGGACCCCAAATTATGATGGCCCCTATGTAGTCACGAAAGCTTTCTCAGGCGGCGCCTTGAGACTTGCAACCATGGACGGAGAGGAATTTGCCTACCCCACGAATGTTGATGAAGTCAAGAAATACTTCGCCTAAAAAAAACGTCTTGGTGGATTGAAAACCCGAAAGGGCGGTCCAGGCAAAAGTTAGAGACATGAAAAAAATCATCCCGATGGATTGGAAATCTCATAGTACAATCCAGGCAAAAATTAGAGATAATGGCAAGTAACTATGTTCAACAGAGGCAAGTCCCTCAACAGCAGTTACAGCATCATCTATCGGAGGAAATCTCCAGTCAAAGGTCATCTTCGACGGAAGCTCAGGATGTCCCGAACTCAAAGTTGGTAGAAGGATAGTGGTCGTTATGTTTCAACGTAGCCCTTTTCCCTGTAAATTACCATTTTCTAACTTTATATATACTCTTTGGAATCACGCGTTTGGCTGATCTCCATCTTATCAATAAAATTTGAGCCCTTGTGCTTTTGTTTGTAATTCTTTACTTGTTTTAGCTTTACAGAACGACGTTGTTTAAACTTAATCAGCGATTCTTGAAATAAAACAAATTTACTTGTTAAACTTTTTCTGCTTTTAAATTAAAGATGGCATTTCTTTTGACTGTTGAACATCAGAAGAACATCGATCGCTTCTCCCGAAGTAAGCGAACTTCAAAGTGCAGAATCAAAGTACTCCTTCTAAACCAGTTCGCCTGAATGAAGGGATCAACTGTGTCAGAGACCTTGTTTCGTCTGACATCCTCGGCCGAGTTCTCATCTCCTAAGCCCAATCAACATAGCTCCCAACGGGACTATCTCTCCTAAGCAAGGTGGAATTGCTATTTTGAATCAACGGTACTTCTTCGCCCCGTGATGGCCGAGTATCCAATTGTGTTCATCTCTTAGTCTGTATGTTGCGTCTGTTTTGTCAGCATATACATACATACATCATGCATTTTTTATTTGCATTCACATTTCATATTGCATCACTATCACTCTAGTCGGTCCTGTCCCCTAGTGGTAGAAGTCCTCTCAATCGAGTTGTCAGTTCTTGCCTCGTCAGGAAATATTGTGTCTGAACAACCTCGCTTCCAGTTTAATTCTGGAAAGAAGTTGGTCCTTGACCACTTTGATAACTTGAACCTCTGAAAAGCCAGAGAAAACTTTCAATAAACATCACTCTTCACCATTGAAGATGATATCCTTGCTTTCCCGGATTAAGGAAAATCCACAGAGAAAGCCTCGTGATCAGAGATTCGGCAGCACGCCAGTTTTGCTCCGAAAAACCACTGATGAGAAGGTCATTGGCACCTCAAAATTGGATCCCATCATATGGAATTTCTCCGGGAAAATCCTGAGAAAAGTATGATGTAACCCCAAACGAAAACAGTCTCTCAAGAGACTCGCTTTCCCCAGTAGAATCGACAAATGGCGTCTCCAAAACAGAGAAGTTTGTGTACCTCTACAACTCAGACGAATGGGTTCCCCAGCAAGTCTGACATCAAAACTTTTTCCACTCAAATGGCATCTCCCCAGGAAAATTCGGCGAGAAGTTTGAAGGAAAGCCGCTATGAATAGCGTCCCTTGTCAGTAAAGTTTATTGATAAAAGAAACTAAGACCAGTTCCTTGGTAGGAAACCAGGATCGAGGGGAAGTTTAAATCAGAAACTAAGACCAGTTCCTTGGTAGGAAACCAGGATCGAGGGGAAGTTTAAATCAGAAACTAAGACCAGTTCCTTGGTTGGAAACCAGGATCGAGGGGAAGTTTGTTTCCACAACTGAGACCAGTTCCTTGGTAGGAAACCAGGATCGAGGGGAAGTTTAATTCAAAAGAGACTGAGACCAGTTCTTGGTAGGAGACTAGGATCGAGGGGAAGTTTACCTTTTCTAAGCATCATTGCTTAGCTAAATAAGATGAATGCGTAAGCTACCATTCATAACCACCATCAAAATTTTGGGTATTCCGATATTTAATCCTCTTGCACCCCGAATGCCCGAATCCCTTCGTCATTCACACCTTCGGGTCCAAGAAGATTAAATAGGGGCATCTGTAATACCCCAAATTTTGACCACTTAGATTTCCCATCATTGTGAAAATCATCATCACAATATGGATGAACCATCATGCTTCATCAGTCTCCCCAAAGATGGGTGAGCATCCAATACAATCAAAATTAGGGTTTCAAGCCCTCTCTGAGTGCTTAGACAAAGGATCAATCAAGAAATGACATGATCTTCAACTTGTCTAACCTCCCAAGTAACTACAAAGGATCAAAAGGACTCCCACTTCAAGGATTAAGCACAAGGATGCTCCCTTCTAGGTGGATCAAGTCTCAAGATCGACAGTGTCACCAAATTAGGGTTTTGGTCGACCAGGGCCTCCAGATGGAAAATTTTCATCTGGGCACAAGGCAATGATCCAAAACATGACCTAATATACTTCATGGAACCTCATGAACCCATGCATCAAGTCAATTTTGCCTCAGGGGATGCATTCATCAAAAATCAGGAATTAGGGTTTCTTGACCTAATTCACCCCTAAGTTGACTTTTGGGACAAACCATGAGCCAAGACCTCAAGACATGATTTCAGGGTCTCTAATATACCATATTGATCCATTTGGAACAATGGATTGATCCAAGAAGCTTGAGCAACAAGTCTCAATTTCATCTGCACCATAATTAGGGTTTTAAGGGAAAAGTCAACTGTAACTTTGACTTTTGACCAAGACATGCTCCCAAACCCTAATACATGATTGAATATACCCTATGACACCCATGGAACATGTCCATCAAGTTTGATTTAGGTCAAGGACATGATTTCCTGAAGAATTGCACAGTTTAGAATTCATCTGATAAAAAGTCAACTGTGCACAAAAGTCAACTTTGACTTTTTGAGATTTTTCACCAAAATGGATTTTTAACCCTAAAATGATGTTAATGTATGATTTGAATCATAATTCATCAAGAAAAATCAAGAAAAGTGAGATAACTTGTGAAAGGGGTAACCATAAAACTTAGAAATTTTTCTAAGTTAAAAATAAAGTGGCAAAGGTACCAACTTTGGAGGACCATAACTCCTAAACCACAAGGCCATTTTTTCTCATCCAAAGATGGATTTGTAGCCCTCATTATCACCTACAAAAACTTCAACTACAAGTCATTCCAATTCATTAAGGATTTTGAGTTATGGAGTGATCAAAGTGGCTGAAAAGTGAAAATGTCACTTTTTCCAACACTTAGTGAAATTTTCACTAAGTCAGATTCTGCCTCACTTTTTGCCAAATGTAGGGGGATTTTTCACTTGGAATCAAAAGAGATCAAAACCAAACTTGTTCAAACAGTTGTTGTATCATGTAAGAGCTTTCCAAAATGGCCAAGAACATTGCCAAATTCAACCTACACCATGAGATACAACATTGCCAAGTTGCCATACTGAAATTTGCCAAGGCAAGGCAGAATTTGCAACTTTGGTCGATTTGCCAAAATCAGCCAAATTCAATTGCTCATATCCACTTGGGCACCTCAGAGGATTGAATCTAAAGGGGACAATCACTAAGCCAAGCCTCCAAAGTCCATGGAACAAGAAATAGCATGTTGAACCTAGAATGGCCAAAATAGGGACAAGACTTCAAATTTGGAATGAGGCATTCAATGAAACCATCAAGGTGGCATGGACTGAGCCATTCTCATCTGAAATCAGTCAAGACTTATCCAAGACCAAGGGGACCAAAGCTCTGTGCCCTAACCTCTAGTCAATGGCTAGAGGAGACTTGGATTTTCATTTGCCAACATTGGCCAAACCTACTTACCAGCTGCCATGCACTATTCCTTGCAAAACAAACTTGCTCTACTATAAATAGAGCTCAATTATGGTCAGTTTGAGTACACCAAAGCCATCTAACAGATGCTTTCCTCAAAATCTCTTCTTTCACTCCAATTTTTGCCTTCTAAGGCAAGTCAATATCGGGTTTTGAGTTTGAGAGCAATTCCAATCAAACCAATCACTCACACACCTCACATACATCACATATGAGCTGATCAAACACTTAGATTACTTCTGAAACATCAATTTTACAAAATCACCAGCTGGTTGCTCAAGGTTTTAACCAAAGTGCAGCTGAGGTACGACAAAATGATCCAGCCAATTTCAATCAAGTCCAACCATCCAAACACAATCCATAGGGTGTAGGGAAGCTGTTCAGATCATCACCACTCATCTGTAACACCTCCAAATCAAAAATTACTTTGAACTTGCTGTCACGACTTGGAGGTAAGCACATACTTGGTCATCTCTCAATCTATGCATATTTCCTCGCACAATAATTTGGCCATATGTTCATAATCATGCATGGAATGTTTTCCCTCAATTAATTGCATTGTTTGAATCGTGTATCAAAAATCCTAGCCTTCATGCAGAAATTAGGGTTCTTGAGGTCTCTTCGTGATTTCTTGTTGTATGTTTAATTTAAATGAAATTAAAGTACATAGACATGATCGTGAGGTTGAGACGAGCATAATGATATGTGGATTGCATGATATGATTACGTATTCATGGAGATTGGATAGAAAATGAAAATCTGAGAAACCAAGAACACGCGCGTGTTCTTCAGCTTGTTCTTGGCGCCATTTTTAGAAATTCAAATATTTGAATTTTGTGATTTTGTTTAATTGATTCAAAAATTAATTTCTCTCTGAGTTTTAATGATTTTGAGTTGATTCTTTTTTTAATAATTCACAAAAATGTTAAAATATTTTATTTTCACAAAAAATCCCAAAAATATTATTTATTTCATATAATTGATATTTTTGCAAAGAATTAATATTTTGATTGTTTTTTACATTTTAAATATTTTTTCTACATTGATTTTGCAACTTTTAATGCTTTCTAATTATTTTGTAGGTCAATACTTAATTTTTGAAGCATTAGTCCAAGATCACAATTTGTTTTCCATGTGTTAAACAATTTTTTATCATTTTAATTGAATTTTTATTCAATTAAATACATTTTGAAAACAAATTAGGGTTTTGGATTAATTCAACCCTTATAAATCATTTTCAAAACTCTTTGGGCCTCTTGAGAGAGTGTAAGACCCATCCCCCCTTGTACAAAAACTTTTTGGGCTTCACTCATTGTATAAGTCCCTTTGTACAAGTAAACGGCGCGATCGTCGCCCGTTTAAAAATAAAAATCATCTGGGCCTCTCCTTGAGCTATAAGACCCATTCAAAACACTTTGGGCCTCTATTAGAGTGTAAGACCCAATCCACCTTTTAACCAAAACATTTTGGGCCTCACTTATTGTATAAGTCCCTCTGCGTTAAAAGAAAACCTCGACGCGATCGCCATTTTTAAACGAAAAATCATTTGGGCCTACCCTCGTGTTATAAGCCCCTCTCTTTTCTTTAAACCTTTTTTTGGGCCTCTTGAGAGAGTGTAAGACCCATCCCTTTGTACAGAAAACCTTTTTGGGCCCCAGTCACTTGTATAAGTCCCGCTGTACAAAGTCAAACAGTGCACTCACCGATAAAACCCTGGGCCTCTCCTTGAGCTGTAAGCCCCAAATCTTTCTTTTTCAAAGCACTTTCTCCTTTGATTTTGAATATACTGTTGTTTTCAATCTTTCTTTGTTGAACAACTAACCAAACAGCATGGAAGCACTCCAACCGAGTAAGTGGTTATCGCTTTCATTTACTGCTTTCATATTATAAACTGTATTGTGGGGCTGCTCACTGTAAGTCTTCTTTCATAAACTCATATCTACTGTGTAATAATAGTATAGATATTTCGAGTTTCCCCGGCTACTACGTCTAGAACTAGGTGACACCGTTTCATTTATTCGTAGAAATAGACGCCTAGATCCCCAATAGGAGCACCAGATACAGTCTTCTCTTCGGCTGTCCTCCTTAGGAATCGTCAAGAAGCTCTACTCCCCAAGATGAATGTATTCTCCGTGAATGGCATCTTTGAGTTTCTTCCAAATTCTCGAACTTTCCTGACTTGATCTATTCCTTGTGGATAGCTTGCCTTGAATGTCTCGGGGTTTGGGTACCCACTACGGTCATAATCTTGGACCTTAACTAAGGAACCCTCTTTAAATGCTAAAAATCGCTGGATAGTAAACCTCGCACGTTTACCAGTGGTTTTTATCTTTAAAAGAGTTATCTCTCCTAATGGAAAGGAGATGATAGACCCACGGGCTTCTTAAAAGCATCGGCCTCCTCTTGGGAATTATTCAAGGACCCTACGGCTTCTTAGAAGTATTCACAACCTCCTCTTAGGCTTCGTATAATGATCTCTTCCTCCTGGAATGATAGCCCCCTCTTGGGCTTCGTACAAGGACCCGTAGGCTTCTTAAAAGTTTCCAGCCTCCTCTTGGGCTTCGTACAAATTGTCCCGACGACCTCCTAGAGGTATAGGAACAGAACCTAGTCATCCTCATAGAACAGTCCTTTCATATAGTCTACTACTGTTTCTCAAAGCATAGTACAAAAGATAAAACTCTAGACTTGGACAGTCTAACTTCCTTGAGTCTCCAAGACATTCTCAAGTGACCCCTTCGTTAAATAGGAAGGAAACCCGCAGACTCGGACAGTCTCAATACCCTTTGGATTTCCCGTTTCCTCAAAGAGAAGGAAATATCCCTGATCCTCAGATCAAATCCCTGAGTACAGTGTTGCTCATATAAGAACTGATTTTCTCTTTTAAAATCAGTATATTGGATCTGTCACTCAACTGAAACAAACCTTTAGCCTCCATCTCGGGCTTCGTACGAGATACAAAAACACTCTCTTGTTGAGTATCAAAGACTCTCTTGTTGAGTCAAACAATAGCCTCTATCTCGGGCTTCGTACGAGACACAAAGACTCTATCGTTGGGTCAAAAACTTTTAGCCTCTCTCTCGGGCTTTGTACGAGACACAAAATAGCCTCCTCTTAGGCTTTGTATAATGATTTTCCTAGCGGAAATTATCCTCCTCTTAGGCTTTTGTATAAGAAAACCACTGGTTGATCCAATCAACCTTTTAGCATCAAAGTTGTGCCTCGTTCACAGTACACAAACATCAACAACTCCTTCATCTAATCGCTATAAGCGGCAAGCCTCTGGATCATCTATATCCATGCCACTGTCCCTCTTTTAGCATGAGAAATTCCTAAGGAAAGATGGCATTGCTCTACACTGAGTTAAAGTCTTCTCTTTCAGGTTAAAACCCTTTCTTCGGAAATTATGGCATTGCTTGGATCCGCGTATCCCAGTTAAAGTAATTCTCCTTCCCCCTCTTTAGAGATGACAAATTCTCTCTAAAGTCGAGGTCTTTCAGCTTCACGTCTTGGGCTTTGAACAAGACACAAATAGACCTTTCAGCTTCACATCTTGGGCTTTGAACAAGATACAAACCACCTTTCGCTTCACGTCTTGGGCTTTGAACAAGACACCAAAACACCAAAAACACCAATTTCCTCCCATAGAATAGGAGGAACTACGAACGCTCTGATTTCCCTGTTTCAGTAAACGGGAATACGTAGGCATAAGATCGAAAGAAAAGATCTTAGCGAGCGCAATCAACAAAAAACCCAAATCCCATATCTCCATCAATCAAAAGCAGTAATTCAAAAAGCATCAGTCCTAACATCCTAATCCTTGTTCCCCGCCAGAAACCTTCTGCCCAGGTAAAAGAGAAAGAAAATAGTATTGGCGAAAATACAAATAACCAGTACAAGCCCCCCCCCCCCCACATTGATAGCACCCGTAACCTAACAGGCCACTGTTTAAACTCAGTATGCAAGCAGGGTTAATTGGAGACATCTATTTCCCTTCCTTATTCAGCTCACAATAGGATAAAAAATGAATCGACCTGTAGTTTAAGCTCAAACCGCAGAGAGCGACCAGCGCTTAAGAACCGCGTCCAAAATCGCTCGCTAGAAGAACCACATGGAAAATAATCAAAAATTGATCACCAAGACATAAACATGACATTCAAACATTCATAATTTAAGTGTAAATACATGGCAAAAAAATCGGCTCAAGAAGGCATGGCAAAGTCATCAAACACAAGCATTAACCACAAGGGTAAACATGGAATACACCTTGGAAAAGAAAATCAGAATTAATTATCAAAACAAATGAAAAATTAAAATAAAATTCAAAAATAATTAAATAAGACATTAAAATATGTTCATGATTTTTTTTGGAATTTTCGAATAATCGGAAGTATTTTTAATTAATAAAACAAAAACGAAAAAAAAAGTAATAGAAACAGAGGGTGTATAGTAGTTAGTGTGGAATGACACATATGTAAATCATAAAATAAAAACAAAAATTAAAAGATATGGCATCATATGGACCGTGGGATCAAACAATTGGACGGTCAAGATTTCGTCTCCTACCTCCAAACCCTAAACTCGCCGAAACCTGAACCAGCCACCGGAGCTAGGGTTCCGGCCACCCTCTCCGGTCACCTGCAATGAAAAATTCACCAAAACACGCAAACGAATACACTATTCTGACCAGATTTTAATGAGGATCACAAATATGCAATTAAAAATCACAAACAAACAGCACATAAGCCAAATCGAACGAAACAAGGTTGGATTAAAAACTTTCAAACTCATCATACAACCATATTACACGTCCAATCTCAAAATAAAATACATCAGAATCATCAGTGAGTATCATATATCATTATACACACCAAAAAATTGAGTTCTAAGATCATGAAAAATGCACTAACCTGAGATCACGCAATCCGTACCCTTGTTGTTAGCTTCCAATGATGGATGATTTGTGTTCTATAGATCCCAAGGATGAGGACTGTGAAAGAATCTTTGGAAAAGCTCTTGTGGATTGAGAGATTCCAATGATTGAAGCTTTTAGGGTTCCAACTCTTTTCCTCCTCCAAATCACGTGTCTCCTCTCCAATGAGTGTATGAGTTTTTGGTTTTTTTGATCTTGTGAGAGTTGAGAGAAAAAATTGAGAGAGTTTTTGGTGTTTGTGAGAATGAGTGAAGTTATGGGAAATGAGAGAGAGTTTTGAATATATAGTGGAGTCTAAAATGAAGGGCAAAAGGTAGAATTTTTGCTTAAGTGAAAATAACACCGTCTTCGGCAAGAAATTTCGACTCTGAGCCTTCCACAATATCGTCCGCCTCTGAATCACGGTTGCAACGCAAAAAGAACAGACGTCATACAATCAAAATCGAGTGCGATTGATATGTTTAAGCTGCAAGACGTCACTGAATAAGTTGTTTTTTCAGCTTATTTGGTGTTCGCTACTCGAAAACGTGACAAGGTCAACCTTTTTGGAGCATAATCTCGACTCGACTTTGTCAGTAAAGTTATAGATCTATGAGTCAGTGACCTCGTGTCAAAAGATGAGCGTGATCGGACAAAAAACGAGTGAGATATACATTTTCCCGTGAAACAACTTTCAGCCTTTTTCTTTGGTTCAGCACTTCCGTTTTGCGAAATAAACCAAAACGATGATCTTCGGAGCATCGTTCGAACTCGAGCTTGTCTTCAATATTAAAGAGCACAAAATTTGTGAACCGTAACTTCGAGAATGGACACAATCCGATAAAAATTGACCGAGTTATGAATTTTACAATATTTGACAGATAGCGAATTGTTCCAAAGAATTCTTCCAATAATTCGCGCTTTCGGGGTTCTTCCGCTTGGACCTGACTCATACTGAACTTACGTCACGAAGATGGCATCGAAACGGAATTTTAGGCACCGAAACAGCATCAATCCGATAAACGAGCAGAGAGTTATGAATTTTTTAGTGTCCGAAATACACCGGTTCAGCACTATTTTTCACTGTTTTTTGCACTGTATCGACTCTGAAAACTCGCGTGTTCAGAGATTTCCCTCAAAGAATCAGCCCTCGGTCCAAACACAAAAGTTGCAGATAATTTCAATATGGAACTTTTTAGCATAGGAATAGCTCAGAAATGATGATTCAATCAGAAGTTAAGCCCTTTTGAATACCACTGACGCAATTATCCAGCGAAACCGAAATTCCAGAAACAAATAATTCCCACCACTTTCCTTGATGAATTGACTTCCGAGCCGAACATAAAAGTTGTAGAGAATACCAGGACGGTTCTAACTGTTGAATATCCAGCCAAAAGGAGTTCCAGAGCAAGAGTTATGAATTTTGCAAATTTGCACAGCAAACTGATTTTCTGCTCAAACTGTTCTGAATCGGCTGAAAACTTCAACTTCCTCTGAGATTCTTGACATGAAAAATTATGTTTGATAAGAGCTTTGCTGACCCGTTGATTACGTAACCCGGAGAAATACTTTTCACATATGTCGAGTGACGAAATAAACGTCTGTTGCAACCTGACGATGCTTGAACAGAGAACCTTGATCCCATAACCACAAAGCCAAATGATATGCACACATGATAATGCAAAAATGAAATAGAACATAAGCCAGTTAGTACTAAGGGTAGGAGAGCAAATTTTGGGGTGCTACAAGTACATGTATTTCTTTGTTGGCTAGTTCAGGTAAGCAAGATGATTAACATTAGTTGCCGATCATTGCAAGTGTTTTAAAAAACGATCTTGGTTTTTTTGCGGTCGCATAAAGGCTTGCGCGATTTTGATCGGTATACGTGTCGCGACATTCGTTACAGTTGTTGCAGTATGAATTAACCATACACTACGCCAAAAATGAGTTTTCGCAGCGCAACAAAGACAACGCTTTCTGGCAGAAGTGCTGCTATATGTTTTGCTAAAAACAAAAATAAAAAACGAAAGAAAAAAGCGCTGCTAAATGGGGGACATAAGACAGCGCTTTTAAAAAGCGCTGCTAAAGCCCTAAGCAGGTGAACTTTAGGAAGCGTTTTATGAAAAGCGCTGCTAAATGTGGGACATAAGGCAGCGCTTTTAAAAAGCGCTGCTAAAGGGCTTTCGTACAACACGCTTTAGCCAGCGCTTTTGGAAAGCGCTGCTAAAGGCCTTTCATTAATCCCAAATAAGAAAGCGCTTTTACCCCAAAAGCGTTGCTAAAGGATTAACATAAGAAAGCGCTTTCTAAAAGCGCTGCTAAAGGTCTTTTAAAATATTAAAATTAAAACAGATTCTGATCTCCCTCTATTTTCATTACGACCGTTTCTATTTCGCCCTAGCGACTACTGTTTCTCTTCTTCCTCCATTTTTTTCTGCAAACGAACGAAACCACGCCGTCCGTCGTCGTTCTGCAAACGAAATCCGTCGTGGCTTTACTCCGTTTGTGGCTTCCCTCCGTCATTTCTTCTTACTCACACCGTCGTCTGCCATTGTTGATTGTTTCTCTGAGGTTTTTACTCTCCTTTTTCTGGTTTTCTCTCCATTAATGAAAATGTCTAATATTCTCCATTGTAGACTGTTTCTCTGTTGTTTTTGTGAGATAAATTTGGTGTATTATTAGTTGTTGATGTTAGGTTTTCATTTTTTAATTTGTAGGAGTTAGTTAGTGATTAATTGGAAAAGTGATTAATTAGTAGAAGTTAGTATAGTGATTATTGTGTAAAATGTGATTAATTTGTAGAAGTTAGTTTAATGATTAATTTATAGAATAGTAGAAGTTAGTTTAATGTGTAAAATTTGTAGAATAGTGATTAATTATAAAATTCAAGGTAGTTAAGAGTGTTGTAGAAGTTAGATTGTTGAGGTTGTTATAGGGCTATTTGTAAAGTTAAAGTGAACATCTATCGGAAAATTTTAGTGATGTAAGAATTTGGTTGTTATTGAAAATGATAATGAAATTAGTAGTTAAGTGAACTAGTGATTGAATTTATTTTGAGAGATGATTGAAAACGATAAATAGTGATTGAATTGTTACTTGAACTTAAGCGTTGAAGTTGTTTTTTTTTTTACAATGTTGAGTTGAAACTATACTATGCTATTTGATTTAATGATGATGTTTACTAAATTTGTTTCTTGAAACTTTGACTTGTTATATGTGGTATACACCATCACTTACTAACTTACGTTCATTTGCTATAGGGGTTACTTGTGAAGAGTGAATTCGGATAGTTTTCAAGAATCTTACACTTTGTGGTTCAGTCCAGAAGTTGCTGACTTCTATATAGACAGATACGTAGTTGTTCTTTTGTTTTTGTTTTGCTTACTTAGTAAAATCATGGATAAAAAATGGATGTCGTCCAATCGATTATCGAAAGAGTACGAGAATGGGGTATCAAAATTCGTTAAGTTTGTTGTTGAACATGCCAAAGACCCAAGTCGAATCACATGTCCTTGCTTGAGTTGCTGTTTTGGGCGTCGGATTGACTCGGGTCAAATGGAGTCGCATTTAAAGAGGCATGGAATTGATCGAAGTTATACAAGTTGGACACTTCATGGTGAGAAAAGTATTGGGAATGTTGAACCGGGGGATAATACGACCTATGCTTCAAACGACAATGCCACAGATACATACGATTATGATCGAGTCGAAGAGATTGCAGAAGCACTTGAAGAAGATCTTCAGGATTGTCCCAAAATGTTTGAGAGGTTGGTAAGCGATACAGAGAAACCGTTGTATAAGGGTTGCACTAAATTCACAAGATTATCTGCGGTATTAAAGTTGTACAACTTAAAGGCGGGTAATGGATGGTCGGATAAAAGTTTCACAGAGTTATTAGCCCTTATGAAAGATATGCTTCCGGAGGATAATGTTCTTCCCAATCGAACATATGAGGCCAAAAAGATGTTGTGCTCTATTGGCATGAGCTATGATAAGATACATGCATGTCCAAATGATTGAGTTTTGTTTCGAAATGAGTATGCATCGTTAAATGAGTGTCCTAAATGCGGTGTCTCTCGATATAAGAAAAAGTTGTCTCCAGCAAAAGTCTTGTGGTATTTTCCTATAATTCCTAGATTTAGACACATGTTTCGTAGTAAAACCGATGCAAGAAACTTGACTTGGCATGCAGATGAAAGAATTATAGATGGAAAGTTTCGACATCCGGCAGATTCACCACAGTGGACGAAAATTGATAATGATTATCCTGAATTTGGAGAAGAAGCAAGAAACCTTCGTTTGACATTATCTACTGATGGAATGAACCCACACGGTCTTCAAAGTATCTCACATACCACATGGTCTCTTATTATTATGATTTATAACCTACCTCCATGGCTATGTATGAAGCGTAAGTACATGATGTTATCTATGTTAATTTCTGGGCCTAAACAACCAGGGAATGACATAGATGTATACTTGACACCGTTAATCTAAGATTTAATGATTTTGTGGGAGAACGGTGTGGAGGTTTATGATGGATATAGGAAAGAAAGTTTCAACTTGAGGGCGATGTTGTTTGGCACAATTAATCATTTTCCAGCAAACGGAAATCTATCAGGGTATAGCATAAAAGGTCAATGTGCGTGTCCTATTTGTGAAGATAAAACAGATTGGACGCGATTGGAGTTTGGTCAGAAGAATGTATTTCTCGGTCATCGTAGATTCTTAAATTCTAATCATCACTATCGTGGGTGGAGAAAAGCCTTAGAACAAGGTAGAGCTCCACCTATATTGACAGGTGATCAAGTTTTTGAAAAGGTGAAAGATGTGAGTACTCAGTTTGGCAAGCCTTTTGCACATACCCTTGCAAGAGTGGGTGGAAGAAGAGGTCAATTTTTTTTTGAATTGCCATATTGGAAGTCTTTGTATGTAAGACATTTTCTTGATGTTATGCATATTGAAAAAAATGTATTTGATAGTGTTATTGGTACGTTACTCAATATACCAGGAAAGTCTAAGGATGGCCTTAAAGCAAGAAAGGACTTGATATCGATGGGGATAAGAACTGAATTAGGACCCTTGAAGAAAGGAAAACGAACATATCTACCACATGTTGCCTATACTCTATCTCGAAAGGAGAAAAAATATTGTGTAAGTTTCTAAGTGAAGTTAAAGTTCCAGAAGGATACTTTTTAGATATTAGAAGACTTGTGTCTATGAAAGACCTCAAATTAAAGAGTTTAAAGATGCATGATTGTCATGTTATAATGGAACATTTTCTACCAATAGGTATACGTTCTATTTTGCCGGAAAAAGTGAAAATTCTGGTCTATGCAGACAGTCGATGTCTTAACACAATTCAAGACATTGTGCTGCATAATCATTTAAACAAGAAAGGAACAACACACAGTTGATAGCTGACAATCAACATGAAGCCACAACAGATGTTACAACATATGCTAAGACATGTTTATCAAGAGTAGGTAGAGAACATTAAAAACTGCAGAATGATAAACAACACACATAATTTGTTCACCCAGTTCGGTCTAACAACCTACATCTGGGGGCATACCAAGCCAGGAAGAAAGTTCACTATCAGCAGTATCAATTCATAGACCCTACAATCAACACACCCGTTGATGATCTACTCACTTAATCACTACCCAATGACCCTTCTACCTAAGTCCACCCTAGATAAGAGACTCCATCTCACTTCCAATCATCGCAATGATGTCTAGCAGTCAACACCTCAGCCACTGCATCAACAGCTTAATTTCCAACAACTCTTCAATCACAGAAAAGTAGAAGACACATTTCAAAGAAACACAATCATCATTGCTTAAAAGCTCATAGATGATTGACAAATACAACTCAACTAAACAGTCCAACTCTAAGTACAAAACAGTACTAGAGTGGCTCACAATTTCACACAAACCCTAATGATCTACATCTTGGACCCGTGCTTATTCTAGGTTACAAGCATTCTATTTATAACTTTTTCCCAACTGGATTTAGGCTTCTAATCAAAGCATATCAGCTGCTACAAATCTGCAAAAGATTCTCCTACAAAATAGGTCTTCAATATATCAAATCCTTCCTAATTTATCTCCATAATTAGAAAGTCATTACTCTTCAATATTCTTCTTGATTCTGACTTGAATCTTCCAGACCTATAAATCAGCTCCACAAAGGATACATAATATTTCCAGGATCTTATGTATCTTTTAAATCTTCACTTTTTAATTCAGCTGCAAGATCTTCTCCATAAGAATAGGAACAAATCTCCAAATAGTTTCCTAAAAAGTCTCCAAGATCCTTTTTATGAAATCCAATTAAATCTGAACTTTGTTCCTAATTAATCTCCTTGACTTGTGTATAATGATGAGGTATATCCAAAAAGATCTCATCAAATTAAATCAAATATGTCAAGAGATATACAATAGCAGCACCTGCTGTAACAGACAATGATGTTGTGACATCTCCTTTGACATCTTGATTAACCATCACAAAGCAGCAGTACCTGTTGTACCAGATCAAGATGTTCTGTCATGGCATTCCAAAGACAGCCACGTCACATCACCTTAAACATTCAGGTTTAGTGAAGTGCTCATGACATCTCTGTCACACCATTACAACCATGCACTCATACTAGGTAGGTGCAGCACAACATGTCAAGACATCACACTTGACATTTAACTAATATGACAGAAACTGAACATAACCAGTTAGTGCAGAACAACATGTCAAGACATCCTACTTGACATTTCACAACCTGCAACTAATCTGTTACGGCAGATACACATACAGCATGTTAAAACACCTTCAGTGACATAAGAGCTAACATAAAGGTTTTAACAAAATTTAGCCAACATACATACTGCATAGCTGCAGAACTAACAAACTCCCCCTTTGGCAAATTTTGGCTAAAACCAACAATCAGAGATACCAGCATCAGAAGACAGTCACAGATTATTAGCACAGTCACACACACATCAGCAACTTCACAACAACAGATCAACACTCAACTACATCTGCACACAATCACAACCTCACACAGTTAGTGGCAGAGGTACACAAATAAATGTTAGAACATCATATGGGGCATCAGATGTCAGCACATCATGCAATCACACACTCTCACCCTTTTTAGCCATTTTTGACAAAGCAATAGCACACCAGAGCAATATCCATACAACCTTTGGATAACACAACCAGCTCCCCCTCAAGGAAACAACCAAGGTACTCTACTACTACTTACAACCATCTCCCCCTGACATGGATAACCTGTGTTCCTTTGCAAGAAGAACACCCAAAATGAATGAAAAACATAAGACGCATATTTATGTCTTCAAGAGCTCACTCCCAGTTCAGCCACCGGCTGAAGCTCATTCATTTTGACACCTGCTAAATAAGCAGTCACTCACACATCATGCTATACGTGAGGAACATAAGGATCACCATCCTCCTTCAAACAAACTAAAGCTCCCCCTCAAGCCAAGGGCCAGAAACAACCAGAACAAAACACATCATATCCCATCACATCACAGAAGATCACAAGAACACAAGAACACAAGAACAGTACTCTCTCTCCAAGCTTTTCAACTGGCCTTAGCAAGGCCCTCCATCGATAATCACCCAACTCTCCAAAGGCAGTAATTCCCTATCATTCTCCTGTATGATAAATTGGAATACTCCTGATCAGTTGATGAGTATCTTCACTTTTAGACTTCCAAGCAATCAATATCTGATCTGCTTTAGTCTTCTACATTCTCCATCCAAGGCAGACCTTCTACTTCATCATTCTCCCGTATGACTATGTAGACGCTCCTTAGGCATAATGTAAGCACCAAGCTCCTGAACCAGAGAATAATCATCCTTCACCAAGGATATCCAATCAGACAATGTCCCAACACAAGTTAGAACATCTTCCACACACCAAGACATCATCACCATGATTCTTGATTTGCTCCACCAACTGGACTTACTATAGCATAGTAATCTAAACTGAAGATCTTCACACAACACTGCGTCATCCAAGACAGATTATGACTATCATCATAATTCCAATACATGTGCATGCAAAGATAACCATTCCATTTTACACATCCTCCTAACAGCACCGTCCACAATACTTCCTTGTATGGCTCAAGGAGAAAACATGTCCCGATAAATGTCCTGACATCCAATCAGACATTATCTTCTTTCTCTTGTCTGCACAAAAGCTTGACCAACACAGCTTCAACCATCCAGTCAGGAAAGCTTCACACAATCATTCACACGTTCAGAAGCACAAACACACTGCCTTCCACTAAACTCTAAGTAAACTCCTCTTACCAAGACAAGTGTGACATCTCCCATCAACAAAGACCCTCACAGAGTTCTTCCAAAATCTGCAGAGAAAAATAAATTCTCCCAGACACAAACAAAACTGTCCTTCAGACTCCTCCTCAGAAGCATGTGCGCACATGATTCAAACAATTAGTTTCACATGGCTAGAACCATACATGTCCTATTAAGAACACACCAAAAAGCTATCCAACAGCGTAATGTCATAGCATGTTATCTGACATTATATCCTCATAAGAGGCAACCAAACTCCACAAGCTTGATCAGCATGCAAGATCTTCTCCATAAGAATAGGAACAAATCTCCAAATAGTTCCTAAAAAGTCTCCAAGATCCTTTTTATGAAATCCAATTAAATCTGCACTTTGTTCCTAATTAATCTTTTTGACCTGTGTATAATGATGAGGTATATCCAAAAAGACTCATCAGATCAAATCAAATCTGTCAAGAGATATATAATAGCAGCACCTGCTGTAATAGACAATGATGTTGTGACATCTCCTTTGACATCTTGATTAACCATCACAGAGCAGCAGTACCTGTTGTACCAGATCAAGATGTTCTATCATGACATTCCAAAGACATCCACGTCACATCACCTTAAACATTCAGGTTCAGTGAAGTTCTCATGACATCTCTGTCACACCATTACAACCATGCACTCATACTAGGTAGGTGCAGCACAACATGTCAAGACATCACACTTGACATTTAACTAATATGACAGAAACTGAACATAACCAGTTAGTGCAGAACAACATATCAAGACATCCTACTTGACATTTCAATCCCTGCAACTAATCTGTTATGGCAGATACACATACAGCATGTTAAAACACCTTCAGTGACATAAGAGCTAACATAAAGGTTTTAACAAAATTTAGCCAACATACATACTTCATAGCTGCAACACTAACAAAAGTAAGACGCACATCTTCTTCAGGTCAATTTGTAGTAAGATGATCGATCATGCGATCTTACCAACATTGCAAAAAGAAATAGTCATTACATTGTGTAAGCTTGAAATGTTCTTTCCTCCATCGTTTTTTGACATAATGGTACATCTAGTTGTTCATCTTGTAAAGGAGACACAATTGTGTGGACCAGCTTATATGAGATGGATGTACCCTGCTGAACGGTATATGAAAATATTAAAAGGGTATGTGAAAAATCAAAGTCAACCAGAGGGTTGTATTGTTGAATGATACATTGTTGAAGAAGCGATTGAGTTTTGTACTGAATATCTTTCCAACGTTCAATCCATTGAACTTCCCAAATCTCACATCGTTGAAAAAAAAAGAAGGAAAAAAGTTAATTGGAAATAAAATTGTGACCGTATCAAGGGCTGAACAGAAGCAAGTGCATTTGTATGTTCTGCACAATGACAATGAGGTTGAACCGTATGTTGAAATGCACAAGGATTTTCTCTGAGGTTTGAAAATTGGATAGTACGAGAGCACAATCGAAGTTTCATACCATGGTTTAAGGATCACATTTATTCAAAGTTTTGTGTAGATCCCGCTCCAATATCAGAAAGGTTGAGATGTTTAGCATATGGTCCAAGTTTGCATGTGTTTTCTTATAGCGCATACGCAATTAATGGATACACATTTTATACCAAAGAACAAGATGACAAAAGTACAATGCAAAATAGTGGTGTCACCTTGGTAGCTGAAGCAATGCACATTTCAAGTGTGAAGGAGTTAAACCCCATATATGTAAATATGTCATATTTTGGGGTTATCGAGCGCATTTGGGTTTTTGATTATGAGAAGTTTCAGATTCCTATCTTTGGTTGCAAGTGGGTTGAAAATAATAGTGGCATACGAATGGATAAGTCAGGATTTTTGCAAGTGGATCTTAATAGGGTGGGGTACAAAGACGAGCCTTTTATTCTAGCCTCTTAAGCTAGACAAGTGTTCTATGTCACTGACCCGACAAGTACGAAATGGTCTATAGTGCTTTTATCTAACAAAGTAATTGATGATAACATTGGAGATCAAGGTGATATTGTTGGAGCGAATGCATCATATATTATAAGTGATCAAGATGAGACTGTTGGAGCGAGTGAATCATATATTAGAAATGATCATAATGAGGGAATTTGGATCAATCCATCCATCTGTGTTGTTAAGAGACAAGTAGATCATCTTCCTACCCGGAAAAGAAAGAGATGTTAATAAAGAGGTAATAGTAAAATTATATATTATGTCATGTACTTTTCATGTTTGAGAATGATTATGGATTTATATGTTTGTCGTGTGTTTGTCATTTCATATTTGATTATGGATCATGGATTTATATGTTTGTCATGTGTTTGTCATTTTCATATTTGATTATGGATTATGGATTATGGATTTATATGTGTTTTTCTTTATTATAGGTAAAATGGCTACTAATGAGGATAACTCGCACTATACTTCCAAGAATGATCCAAAAGAATCAGTTCAAGATGCGGAAGTAGATATTTCAAGAGGAATAACAATCGTGAAAGGAGTTATCCGTGCTAGAGACAAGGGAATAAAATACGACGTTCATTGGAATGAAACAGGTCAACTAATTGAGCTTAATGGCGCAATGTTGACTAGTTACATTGGTGCACTTGTCCGTTCACTAGTTCCTATTACTTGTGACAATTGGAGAAATACACAGTTGAAACCCACCAAAGATAAAATATGGAGTGAGATACAGGTATTATATGTGATGTTTTTTGTTATGTTTGTCGATTATATTTTTAAACTAATTATACTGACACACTTTATTTGTTATTGTAGAGACCTTGTAACATTGGTGACGAGAAGCAAACATATTGTCTTCAATTAGCCAGAAAAAGACATAGATGGTTCCGAGCATTTTTATCCAACAAGTTTCTGAGGGATGCCCAAGGAAAGTTTGTTGAAGCGGAATGCCCGAAGAAATATGCAGACTTGATTGCACCCGAAGAATGAGACACTTTTGTCGCCAAACGAAGAACAGAAAAATTCCACGTAATCTTAATTTAATTTATCATGAACATTGTCTTATATTCATGTAGTTATTACATGTGTTCTGAAATGACTTATAATTGTTTATGCAGGTTGTGAGTGACGTTAATCGTCAAAGAGCCTCGAAACCTACGTATCCATACAAGAAAGGACGTTTGGGATATGCACGCTTGGAACAAAAAATTGTAAGTATATATAATTGCTATGGTCTTTTTGTATTATTATTAATCCTAATTCTTGGCTTAATGTGTAGCTTGAAGAGGAGAAAAGTGAAGAAACATCTGTTCCGGAGCATGTTTTGTGGAAGGCTGCCCGTGTGGGAAAGGATGGAGTTGTAACCGAAGGTGTTCAACAAGTTTTCGAAAATTGTGTAAGTATACAACATGTTTTGTGGAAGGTTGTCCGTGTTTAGTTAGAGATAAAGTTCTTGTTTATCTAATATATTTATGCATGGCTCTAATATTGAATTTCAGGAGACTCTATCTCAGTCCTTAACTGCCACGGAAGACCAGGATTGTAGGAGCATACTGAGTCGAGTATTAAATGTTCCTGAGTATTCTGGTCACGTGAAGGGTAAGGGATTTGGAGTCACTCCATCTACCTTCTATAAGAGTTCAAAGACAAAAAAAATCCTAGCAATAGAGAGGTGATGGAAACGTTGGAAGAATTGAGAGCTCAAGTTCGTGAACTACAACAGGATAAAGAAAGATATATGTCAAAAAGGCGCGGTTCAGAATTTAAAGATGCTAGTGACAAGGCCAGCATCAATTGTCAACAAAAAATTCTTGAGGTAGTTATATTTATTAAATTAGTATAGTTATTTATATTGGCATCATTGCACAATAAAAATTTCGTATTATTTTTGTTTTGTTTAGGGCATTTCACCTTGTCAACTAAATTTATCGGCACCGACATATCGAATGGTTGGCAAGGGAAAAGTGCATAACACTCCCGGAGACGTCCTTCACACTAGATCGCTCCCTGCTGGATATTTGAAGGTTTCGATTGATATTGCTTTAGAGCGGGATGCGGTACTACCTATACCCGACGAAGTGTCAGATGCAACATTGGTGGGGGACGCAATAGGGTCGTATGTTGCATGGTCGTCAAACCTCATCGTCATAGATGACTCGGTATATTAAAAACCATTATTAACAGTTTAGTTTTCAAATGTTTTACTTGCATATAAGTTATGATATGCTTACTTTTACCTACATTTAATTTACATGACATCGTTAGACTCCTTCAAAATCTAAATCAAAATACAAAGGGATTGTGCAGCAAACCGAGTCGGTTGCATCACAAAACGAGGTACAATGATATATATGCATCGAAAATGTTAATTCTGTGATCCGAATTCAAAAGCTTCATGATTACTAAGTTTATGACTTATATGATTTTCAGATTCCTACACAAGAGGTGCAACAAGGGATCAAGAACAAGAAGCCAGTAGTCGCCAAGGCAAAAAAAAGCATCTATTTCTCGATTTCGGTTGTGCCTTGAAACAATTGTAGGCACAACGGATTTGATAGAAGGTGGTATCCGTGAAATACCTATGGAAGCAGGTATTTTTGGGTTTGCCTGTTCAGAAACAATTTCTAAAGAAGACTTTGATCAGATATTTACGCATTCTGAATTAGGCGCCGCTGTTATTAATTCATACATCAGGTAATGCATCGATTTTATTTATTTAATTGATCAATTTATTTACTCATTTCAATGAATATTAGAATTTTAATTATAATAACATATTTATTATAATCCGTTTTTATTTCAGGTTCTTGTATGAAAAATTGATGCTCCTGCGTCAATTGACTGAAAGACACTCCTTCTTGCCTCCCAACTGTGTCAATGCAAATTTAATCACTCGAACTCCATATGAGGTCAAAGATCACCTAGTGCGTGCATTTATAACCAACATTGATACAGAGAAGTTGTATCTTTTAGCGTATAATCCTAGCCATGGGTAAGATTTTCATCCTAACTTCCTTTATTATAATTTTTTGCTTTTTTACGTTGTGTATAACATTTCCATCTATAGTTTTGTTTTATTTTACAGTGGACATTGGTTGTTGCTTGCGATTAATCCGATAAAAGAAATTGTTTATTATCTGGATTCGCTAGAGGGTGATTGCACAAAATACCCGGAGATGAAGAATATGATTGATACATAAGTGATGCATTGTTCTAAATATTCGCGTGTTTATTTCTTTATTTATGTGAGATTGTTCAAACTATTCGTTTATAATATGTTAGATCCATAAAAATATTCCGATCACAATGACAAGCTCAGGTACCAAAGCCCAGAGCAAACAACATTACATGGATAAGAGTGGAGGTATGATTTGATATTATAATAGTAATGCTACTTGATCAGACAATTCATCTATGATACTTATTGATACTTCTTTTATCTATGTGTAGTGTCCTCGGCAACGTAATGGTATCGATTGTGGTTATTTTGTCTTGAGATTCATGAAAGAAATTATTCTTTTGGAACACATAGAGATTCCAACCATGGTATGAATTTATTTTAAGATTTATTATCGGATATTTCATCTAATTAATTACTTTTAACTAAATCTTGCATATTATGTAAAATGTAGTATTTTGATGAATTCAAGTGTGCCACCTACACGAAAGACAAATTGGAAGAAATAAAGGAGGATTGGTGTCAATACATGGTTGAAATGAGAATTTGTGAGTTTTAGAAATTGTGTTAGGTTTATGGAATGTGTTGTATATATAGGTGATGGATATGGTGTATAAGGTTTCGAATTGGTGTATGGAATTGGTGTTGTATAGTTTGTATTGAGTTATATATATGTAATGTTTATTTTGGTGTTGTATATATAATGGTTTTTACCATTTATGTGTTGAAGTTTAATCGTATAAAGGCCTATTGTTGAATTATAATGCTATAAGGCCTATGTGTTGACATATAATGGTATCAAAGGCCATGTGATGAATGGTTATGAATTCTGATAAATTATACAGGTTTAAATTATACAGGTTTGAATTATACAGGTTTAATAATTGATTTTTCAAAAAAAAGCTTTTAAAAAGCTCTTTAATAAAATACAGCGCTTTCTAAAAAAAGCGCTGCCTAAAGGGATGTAATGGCGTATACATAAGACAGCACTTTTAAAGCGCTGCTAAAGGTGGGCATACGAAAGCGCTTTTCTTTGGAAAAGCGCCACCTAAAGTGGGACCTTTAGCAACGCTTTATAAAGCGCTGCTAAAGAGGGACATACGAAAGCGCTTTTCTTTGGAAAAGCGCTGCCTAAAGGTGGACCTTTAGCAGCGCTTTTAAAAGCGCTGCTAAAGGGGGGCCTACGAAAGCGCTTTTCTGTGGAAAAGCGCTGCTATAGGGATCCTTAGGGGGATCTAAAACAGCGCTTTTTAAAGGAAAAAAAGCGTTGTCTTTACCTTTAACAGTGCCAGCTTTGGCAGCGCTTTTAAGCGTTGCTAAAGGCAAAAAAAAGCGCTGCTAAAGGTCTTCTTTGGCGTAGTGATAATTTGTTATTTAACGTGAAAACAGTGATAATGGTATTGGTATCGACACTCACATCTTTGATAGCAAAGATGGAGGTATGTGCAATTAAAATACTTTAATTAGCCAATGGAAAGTGTAGTGTTTGCTTCCTAATGTATTTTTGGACCTTTCAATTGTTTTAGTTTTTCTTGTAACTATCATGTTTTGAATATGTTGTAGATTTGTTTATCTATTTCTATGCTATATAGTAGTATGATTATTGGCACTAGCACCACTAACTAATATAATTAAGAAGAGGAAATGAAACTGATCGTACCTGGATAAGAAAGTATGCCAGTGGCCAACAACGCCGTGAGATCTTCAACTTCGGTAGTGATGGAACGGCGAGGGTGGGGGGTGTACCTGCAAGGTACTCCGATGCCAAAGTCAGGAAACGGGAGTAAGCAAGTACAAAATATAAGTATAAGAGTAAGAATGAACTTAACGTGACCCTCTCAAATGAGAGGGTATTTAGAGAATGCCCTCAGCGCGGGGCCAACGGTCTCCTGCACTGGGCTGGATTGTTAGGCCCGATCCAGGTGACTGCCAGGGCTTACGTAGCGTAGGGAAGACCAGCACATGGTCTTCGCCCTGGGGTAACGGTCCCGAGATCTTCGGAAGGTGGGCAGACCGATTCCTTCAGAAGTGGGAGGTTACAAGGTGACGTGTCCCCGCGGGGAGGAGAACATGGAGGTCGAGGAGATAGTTGCCTTCCTAGACTCAAGGACTCTGCTCGACGGCACCTGTCTGATACGTGCCCGATGAAAGCAGTGTCTTGGTCGTGCCCGACACTGGATAGCTATGGGCCCTGCTGGGCCTTCTTAGTCTATTGGGTTGGGCCTGCCCGGCTAATGGGCAGGCGCTGGCCCAGTCTAGAACAGGAACCCCCCAAGTCGTTGCTCCGGGGTGTCGGAGTAATGACTTAAGGGCCAGTCGCCAGTCAAGGATCTGCTTGACAGGGCGAGCTGAAGGTAGTTCAGGTGTCTATAGGTGATCTTCTGTCGGGGAGACGCTGTGGGGAGAAATTTTGAGTCTGACTATGGAAAGACCACGAGCGAGGGATGCTAGGTGGGCAGAAATTTTGAGTTTCGCTCACAGGTGGGCAGAAATTTTGAGTTTTGCTCGCCTGTCGCTGATGGCCGACACTGCGGGGAGATGAGAGGTTGCAGATTTGAGCGTCAAAGCAAACGAAAGGACTAGTGTGGGAACCCGTGTGCCATGTGTCACGCGTCATCATTACCTAGGGCGGCTAGGCTAGGGTTAGGGCACTTGAATGCCTAGGGGCGCCTTGAGTTCTGTGAGGGCTCTATAAATACGACCCAGCCCGTGTCATTTTCACGTTTTTGCTCTCCTTCACCCATAGTTGCTCTCCCTCTTTCTCTGCTCTCTCCACCGTTTTGCCGCCGTACCGGACTTTTGCAAAAGCCGTTTTCAAGTAAGTTTCTTGATCTTTTTCTTTCTTAATGCATTTCCTACCGTGGTCCTTCGGTAAACTGATGAAGTTCCCGGGGAAGCCACGAAATTTCTGGCAAAAACGGTGGAGTTTCTCTAGATTTTTTATGGATTTTTATGAATCTCGTGGGGAGATGGGATGAATGTCCTGGGGACCTGAGGAAGGTCCTGAGGACGTGGGATGAATCTCCTGGGGACATAGGACGAGGCACCCAGGACCCGAGGACAGTCCCGGGGATGCTTGCCGGATGCCCTGGGGAGTGGGGTAGACGTGTGACCCTGACATCCCTAGACGGCGGCGTTGCCCGTGCAGTTCCCTACGTCCCTTCTTTGCCCTTTCACTTGATCGGCGGTGGAGGGGTGAATTTGACATAGACCATCAAATTCACCATTTCCTTCTGCTTTTCAGGTAGATGGAAGTTGTGGTCGTGGCCGTGGGATCTATAGATATCGACGACCAACCTGACTCCTCGATGGTGCCGATCACCAGTGTCGAGGGACGGCTGCCCGAGGATTGGGTTAGCGATGAGCCTCTGAACTCCGAATCCCAGTTTGTCGCTGGTGACCAGGATGATATCTTCTCTACTGTCGAGCATCGCCTTTAGGGCTCCTACAAAACCTGGATGGTGTACAGGCCTCTGCAGCACCATCGCATCTGCTCGACGTACAGAGGAATGAGATTTCCCTTATACGAGTTCATGTTCGACGAGGCGGGGTGGCGCCTGCCCTTCACCGATTTTCAGTGAGAGGTGTTCCTTTGGCTGCGCCTGGCACCTTCATAACTCCACCCCAACGCCCTCACCTTTATTCGCGCCTTCGAGCTCATCTGTCAGTATCTCCGCATCAGGGCGACTCTACCTCTGTTCTTCCGTATATTCTACTTGCAGAGGCAGACAATTGATGAAAGACACGGCTGGGTGTCCTTCAAGCAGGTGAGCAGGTTGTTCCAGACTTACATGGACTCTGTTCACCACTTCAAGTCCCGATTCTACATTGTGATACCCATCTCGTTCGAGGTCGTGGAATCGGTGTATAGACGGGTGCACCGAGAGATAGACGGGCAACATGAAGAGGTCCTCGAAGCGAAGTTTCCCCTATTTTGGACGGAGGAGCATTTCAAGGGGGGCACGGATAGTTATATATTCAGTCCTGGCAGACTGTGCGAAGGGGATCGTTTGGCTAACGAGGAGATAGTTAAATTCGTCGCCAGTTTCTCCCCGGCACAGCTCGTGACACCGGACGGGAAACCCATCCGCGGCAATGACGGGAGGCCTCTAGAGAAAGCCCGATTGATTAATACGAGGGCCCTCCTCGAGACGTTTTCTGATGAGGACTCCCTTAAGCTATTAGGTGGTGGATGCCTCCTCGACTTTATCTTTCCTTGCATTTTGGTCTTCGATTTACTAATGTATTTCTTTTTCTTTTGCAGAGACCGTGTCGAGCGCGGAGGAGCGTATCAAGAAGCTGGCGGCCACCCGAACTTCGAAGAAGAGTGGAAAGGGTCGGGTCGAACAAATCTGGTCACAGCGCCCAGGCCCCACTCCGGCAACCAGGGATTCTTCCAGCTCTCCCCAGAGTAGCCAGTCTCCCAGCACCCAGGGGTCCCCAAAGAGACAGCGACTCGACAAGCATGTGGACGTCGATCTTACCAAGAGCGAAAGCCCTCCCGCTGTGAAGTTCGTGCTCCCGCCTTGTCACTCGAGGCCGAATTTCTTTACGGGGAACAATTCCATGTGTGTTGGTGCACCTGAGGCTCAGACCATCTTGGGCGTAGACCGGGCTTCTCGGAGAAAGGCTTTGGTGGAAGACGTGTCCGCGGTGATGCGGGTTTGTGCTACTGCCCTGGTCCTGAACGACGAGACATGCCTAGCGGCCGAGCTGACCAGGCTGCAGGAGAGCTTCAAGTTTATCTCAGCTGAGATGAAGAAGGTGGGCAAGGAGCTGACCGACTGCAAAAATTAGAACAAGGCCCAGGTCGAGCTTTAGGGGAAGTTGGAGGAGAAGTTGAAGAAAGCCGACAAGGAGAGGAAGGTTCTCTTGGCGAGGGTCGCCGAGCTAGACGAAGTTGTTCGCCTTGCTGAAGAGGAAACCGAGGAAGACAGGTTGTTGACGTCTTGGGCAGCGCGGATCACGAAGCTCAGGCAAATGGAGCAGGATGTCCTAGTGGCGGCTGACGTGAGTTTCAAGAATGTCGTGTAGCAGCTTTGGATTGTGAACCCCGACCTCATCACTGAAGGGACTGACCCCGACTATGAGGTGATCGAGGGTCAGATCGGGCAGCCGATGCAGGAGGATGTGATCGACGGAGGGGTTACGGGGAACAAGCGGCCAGAGGAGAACGTAGTCGACTAGGTTTTCACTTGTTCGTTATGTTTGACTTGCAAGCCATTTTTCTTTTAATGATTCTTGCCTGGCCTGCGTGCCAGGGGCTTTTTGATATCTTTGTAATATTTGTACAATGGGCTTCTGCCCGATTAATGTTTTAACTTTCGCTTATTTGTGTGTGATTATTGATATACTTATTGTTTTTGTCTAAGTAATCTGTCTAAGTTGTTTGGGGGTTTGCTCGACTTTGTTGGTCCTCGACTGTGTGGGGAACTGGTCGAGTGGTCAGAGATGTAGTCTGACCCTTGACGAGGCTAAGAGCTCGGTTGAGGTCTTAGCTTGGTGGTGTGAACTTCCCATCCCGAGCTGGGTGTTCAGCCTGATTGGTACGGCGACGACGGAGCTTGGTCGAGGTATCCTTGTCAGATCAAAGGTCCTCACGCACACACAACGCGGCCCTTGATCTTCGTGTGTCGTGGAGGGGAGTCGCGCTTGTACCTTAGTGCGCCCCCGTAATCGCGACGTTGCTATGTCGTGGGCAGTGTTTAACTGTAGTATTGTTTAAGCTTCTCAGCATTCCATGGTCGAGCAAGTTCCTCCCCGTGTAGATTTTCGAGTTAGTAGGCTCCTGTTCCCGTTTTTGCGCGGACGCGTTAGGGGCCCTCCCAGTTCGCGACGAGCTTGCCTTCTCGCGAATCTTTCTGGTTCCTTCGTAGGACGAGGGTGCCTACTTGAAAATCACGTTTAATGACTTTGTTGTTATAACGTAGAGTTATTTTCTGTTTAAGTGAGGCCTCTCGGAGGGACGCGCCAGACCTTATCTCCTCGACAAAGTCGAGCTCCTCCCTTAGGGCCTCATCGTTTGTCCCCCCGTCGAGGGGAGATTCCATTCTCCTCGAGGGTTGCCTTATTTCCACGGGGATCACTGCTTCTGTTATGTAGGTTAAACGAAAAGGGGTCTCCCCAGTCGTGGAATGTGGGGTTGTCGGGTAGGCCCAGAGGACGCTGTGTAGTTCTTCGACCCACCTTTGTTGGGCGTCGCCTAGTCAGCGTTCCAGTCCTTGCAGGATCACTCTATTCGCCACTTTAGCTTGCCCGTTCGTTTGAGGGTGCTCGACCGACATGAAGTGTTGCTTCGTGCCCAGCTTGGTGACGAAGTCTTAGAAATTCTTGTCGGTGAACTGTGTCCCATTGTCGGTGACAATCGCCTGGGGCACGCCGAACCGGGCGAGTATGTTCCTCTTGTAGAAACGTAGTATGTTGTGAACGGTGATTTTGGCCAGGGCTTCTGCCTTGATCCACTTTGTGAAGTAATCCACGCCTGGATCAGAAAGTATGACAGTGGCCAACAACGCCGTGAGATCTTCAACCTCGGTAGTGATGGAACGGCGGGGGGGGGGGGGGGGGGGGGGGGGGGGGGGGTGTACCTGCAAGGTACTCCGATGCCAAAGTCAGGAAACGGGAGTAAGCAAGTACAGAATATAGGTATAAGAGTAAGAATGAACGTAACGTGACCCTCTCATTTGAGAGGGTATTTAAAGAATTCCCCCAGCGCGGGGCCAACGGTCTCCTACACTGGGCTGGATTGCCAGGCCCAATCCAGGTGACTGCTAGGGCTTACGTGGCGTAGGGAAGATCAGCACGTGGTCTTCGCCCTGGAGTAACGGTCCCGAGATCTTCGGAAGATGGGCAGACTGATTCCTTCGGAAGTGGGAGGTTACAAGTTGACGTGTCCCCGCGGGGAGGAGAACGTGGAGGTCGAGGATTCCTTCGGAAGTGGGAGGTTACAAGTTGACGTGTCCCCGCGGGGAGGAGAACGTGGAGGTCGAGGAGATAGGTGCCTTCCTAGACTCAAGGACTCTGCTCGACGGCACCTGTCTGATACGTGCCCGACGAGAGCAATGTCTTGGTCGTGCCCGACACTGGATAGTTATGGGCCCTGTTAGGCCTTCTTAGTCTATTGGGTTGGGCCTGCCCGGCCAATGGGCAGGCGGTTGCCCAGTCCAGAACAAAAACTATAATTACATATACATGATTAAATGTAGCCATTTTGAGTTCTTCAAGTATCTATTTTTTGTATTATTAGTATCTTTTTTAATGTTGCTTTCATGATTGTTAGCTTTTAACTTTGTATTTAACTTTTATATATGTGCCATGCACACATGTATAGTCAAGCATTTTGTTTCTGTGAGAAAGTTAGGAGAATTTGAGCAATATATTATTAGCAAACATTTTTACAATCAAACATTCTTTAAGTACTAATATTTTTAGCAATGGATTAAAAAAAGAAGGGTTAAATATACAATACCCCCTGCAATGTTAGCGATTTCTCATTTTAGCCCCTGGCAAAGTTTTTTTTTTAAAAACCCCCTCATCTTATTTAGATTCCCTCACTTAGGCCCCCTGGCTGCCACATGGCAGCAAAGATTCCTTTTTATTGCTTGCGTGGCAGCCACGTGGCATTTTTAATATTATTTTATTATTTTATTATTATTTTATTATTTTTTTTATTTATTTTTTTTTTTTTTAATTTTTTTTTAATTTTTTTAAATTTTTTTAATTTTTTTTAATTTTTTTTTTTACTTTTTTGTTTTATTTTGTTTTATTTGTTTTTATTATAATTTTTATAATTTTTTTTTCTTTTTTTTTTATTTCTTTTTCGTTTTTATTTATATATTTTTTATTTTTTTATTTTTTTTTATTTTTCGTTTTTTGACCTAATTTTTATTTTTAATTCTATTTTAAACAAATTTTTATTTTAAAAATTACACTAGTGCAGAAAAGACTTTTTACATTGGGCAAAAAACACATTTTACATCGGTTCTGGGTCCGATGTAAAGCCAAGCGATGTAGTAAATCAAAGACATTTTACATCGGGCCATAGTCCGATGTGAAAAATACATTTACTACATCGGTTGACTATTAAGTCTGATGTTAAATATGGGTTTAACTTTTTTTTTTATAGAAATAAATGCACATTTTACATCGGTTGCCTTCCTGGCCCGATGTAAAATGTATGTTTTTACATCGGTTGCCTTTCTGGCCCGATGTAAAATGTTTTTTTTTTACATCGGTTTCCTTTCTGGCCCGATGTAAAATGTATGCTATCTTTCTTAAAATGTATGTTTTTACATCGGTTGCAAGGCGAAAAAGAAATAAAAAAAAAAGAAAAAAAATTATAAAAATTATAATAAAAACAAATAAAACAAATAAAACAAAAAATAAAACAAAATAAAAAAAAATTTAAAAAAAAAAATTTTTTAAAAATTAAAAAAAAAATAAAAAAAATAAATAAATAAATAAATAAATAAATAAAAAAATAAAAATAAAAAAAATAATAAAATAATATTAAAAATGCCACCTGGCATGTCACGCAAGCAAAGAGAAAGGAATCTTTGCTGCAATGTGGCAGCCAGGGGGCTAAGTGAGGGAATCTGGATATTAAGAGGGGGTGTTTAAAAAAAAAAAATTTACAGGAGCTAAAATGAGAATTCACTAACATTGCAGGGGGTATTGTATATTTAACCCAAAAAAGAATAATTTACAAAATTTAGTATGTGCTTGCTTTATGAGTTACAATCTTAAAGTAGGAAAACATTTTGTTTTGGAAAATTTATTTTATGTCTCTTTAGACACAACTACAAATAATACATTTGTTTACTACGATTTCATTTTACGAAATGAAAAACCGACGTCAAATACCTAGACACACCTTGTTTTTTTTAAATATAATATATTTCGTCATTTATTTGGAAAATCAATGGGTAAACATATATACTGTTCATGCTTCGCATTCCACCAACCTCAGTTTATGTTTTTATCTCAATAAAATGGCGCATTCTTGAATATTTTATTTTTAATTTAAAAGTAGGCTACTTTACCCCTAAGTTTTTTATCTTGACGGCTGATCAGAACTTGAAGTGGGTCAGAGATGATGTCTGCGATGTTGGGTGTGAAAGATGAGGAGTGGGTGTACCTGCAAGGCACTCCGATGCTAAAGGAAGAATCGGGAGAAAGAGAAGGCAAGTACAAAGTAAGTGTTTTATCGGATGATTTTGAATACCTGACCCTCTCAAATGAGAGGGTTTTTATAATGCCTCCAGCGCTCGGCCATTTGTCCCTATTTTCGGGGCGAGATAACCGTTTCCCAAAGAATAGCTAACTGCCAGAAATTAGGCGTTAGGAAGGCAGAGGTGCCCGAAACTAGTCGTTGCCACGGGCAGAGGCATAGTTGCGGGCATAGACGTCGTGGCTGTTTCTTGATGTTGGAACCATGCGTGACGGGCAGGAACTAACAAGGAGGGGCAGCTGACCCTTGGGGTCATCCGACCAGTCGTGCCCGGTAGAGGGGTAGAAAGGTAAATGCTGCCCTAAATTGGCTGGACTTAGGCAATTGGGCCGTTCTGGGAGTAGAAGTGGATTGGGCCATGTCTAGTCATTGGGCAAGTCCGGAACAGGAGCCCCCTAAGTCATTGCTCCCGAGCATGGGACTTATGACTGAAGGGTAGTCCGCAGTCCCGGGGAGGTCTAGAAATCGTCATCGCTTATCGACTAAATAAGGTTGTTCTACAGTGCCCGAGTGAGTCTGTGCCCGCGAGACATGTAACGTTGTTTGGCGTACCTGGCTTGCGGGGAGCCCAACGGTTGATGTGATCTGAAGAGGTGAAGTGCCACGTGTGCCTGGAGCAACGTGCTGCATTTAATGCGTCATGATGGCTAGACTAGGGTCATGATGATGCCCCTAGCCGCCCGTGCTCGTAAACGTGCCCACAAATTGTCTATAAATAGAGGGAGAAGATGCTCATTTTCACTTTTCGCTTATCTCTCCTTCTTCGTTCTTCTATTCTGTGCTCCGCCGTCTACCGCCGTTCTACGTCGTCCAGCCACTGTACAAGCACCGACCAACGTTCTTCGACTCCTTAATTCTTCCTCGACCACATAAGTTACTTGAACTGGTCATTGTTTTAGATTTTTTTGCTTTCTGTTTCCTTAGAATGCATGTGGTTAGGGCGAAATTAGGTAGTGTAGGTGTTTTTTCTGGCGACTGTTTGTGGCTGGCAGTGGTTTGGCTATTTTTCGCCGCCGCAGGGGTCGCCGGAACCTTAGGAACTTAGGACTTTAGGTTGATTCTGACGTTGTTGCAACGACGGAAGCGTTTGTTGCCTGCGGAAACAATGAATTTTCTGATGTACTCATGAGTTTTCCGACGGATTCATGAGTTTTTCGGTAGATCTTCAATTGATATTCTTTGTAGCAAACCGGGGAAGATCTCCCCGTGTGCGTCAGAGGGATTGTCCTGGGCATCTCCTCGCGTTATAGCTATGCCATTTGAGTAGGGCTTAGGTCGGGGACGTCGTCCTCGGGCCTTCGTGCACCCTTTCACTTGACTAGCGGTGGAAGGGTGGATTTGATTATGTCATCGAATTCACTTTTGTCCTCTGCTTTTAAGGTAAAGGAGATGGCACGCAAAACCGAGGATGAAATTCTTAGAGACTTGTCTGAGGAGAGCTCCTCGGAGGATAGCGACACTGAAGACACTGCTACTCCCCGAAATGCTGACAAAACCCCTTCCTTTAGGACTACTGCAGAGGAGTGGTCCGTCACAGAACCTGGGGAGCATCCCTCTATTTTTTCCTCATACACCGGAGATGCTTTCACGGTGGTGGGGGCTGAGGGGGAGTGGAAGGTCCATTTCCCTGGAGAAGACGACTGTATTTTCTCAGACCGCGGGGAGAGGTTCCCAATGTACGAATACGTTTTCAAGGAGATAGGGTTGAGGTTTCCCTTTACGCATTTTCAGAGGTCAATCTTTGTGCACTTAGATCTGGCGCATTCGCATCTACATCCCAACTCCATTGCCTTCATTCAGGCATTCGTGTTGACGTGTGACTTTCTGGAGATCAGAGCTACCCTCCCCCTTTTCTTTACAGTTTTCCACCTTCAACGACAAGTTACGGGGAGGAAGTTCGACTGGGTCTCCCTGAAGCAAGGGAGGAAGTTTTTCAAATCCTTCTCTGAGTCCATTAGGACTTTCAAGGAGAGGTATTATATTATTGAGCCCGTGTCGGAGAGGGCCACTGACTCCACGTTTGTCTGGGAGGTCTCGAAGGACGAGAACGGGGAGGATATTGTCGACAAAGAGGGCAAGATCCAAGGGCAGAGGTTGTTGAAGTTCCCCTTCTGCTAGAGCGGGGACCATTTCACCGTTGGAACAGATGGTTACACAGCCACCCTAGAGATGCCGAACGAGGATGACAAGGTCGGCTACGTGAAGCTGGTGGGTTTTGTCAACAGTTTTATCCCTGTTCAGTGCGTGACTAAGAGCGGGGATCTAATCTACGAGGAAGATGAGGGGCTCAAGGTGGAGAGTCATTTTATCAATACAAAAGAGCTCCTCGAGTGCCGCACTCGGGAGGATGCTCTAGAATTGTTGGGTAGCCTTTAATTCTTAGCTTGTTCGGATTGTTATCCTTTCCTTTTACTTGTGTGCTCGTTACTTTTTTGCAAGGAAAATGTCTTCTGCCCAAGAACGGATGATGAAGAATGCCTAAGCGAAGGGCAAGGGAGGCATAACAATCGGGAAGAGCCGCCTCAGCTAGCGAGGGCCTCCTCCTTAAACGGGATCGGGGACCTCCTCGTCTACCCCCCAGTCGTCCAGGCATCCCCTGTGCCCATTAATTCAAGGCCCAAGTGCAGACGGACGGGCGAGATTGTGGACCTCAGCAAAGAGGGGGGAAAGAGTAGGGTTGAGCTGCCTCCGTGCCTCCACAACAAAAGGGTCTTTGAAGGATCTTCTTTGGCAATTCCTCGAGCGGAGTCTCTGAAGCTCGAGGAGATGGATCGTCAGAGCGAAAGGGCAATGATGGCTCGGGACGCTTCTGCCCTGATTAGGGTCTTGGAGATGGCGGTGGTTTACACCAAGGAAGGTTCCCACTATGACTCTAAGCTGAAGAAGGCCCAGGCAGCGATTACGGATCTGGAAGAGAAGTTAAAGAAGTCCAGTGAGGAGCACACCAGGGCCGTCGAGTAGGCGGTGAAAAAGTCCCAGGATGAACTGACCAAGGTAAACGGGGAGAAATCCGCCCTTGCCGTGGAGAAGAAAGCCGCAGAAGACCTGGTCGATCAACTGTGGACCACTGCTGCCCCTGCAGAAGACGAGCACGAGAAGGTGAAGAAGTTGAAGACTCGGGCTGAGTTTGTTGCACGTATCAACTGAGCAAAGGTTGAGTGCGAAGTTATCGCTAAGGATTCCTTCAACAATGTCGTGGCGTAATTGAGGATTCTGAACCCCGGGGTCGAATTGTCCACCGAGGGGGCTGGGTTTCTCTACAGCATTGAAGACGGCAAAATCGTCATCCCCGAGTTTCTTCAAATATGTGAGGAGCATGCGCAAATTGTCCGTGACGAGCCTCAGCATATGGACAAGTGACTTCTTTCTAGTTGTATCTTTGGCATGCGTGCCGTATTCTTGTAACTTATTTTTTGTATGGGGCATGGCCCCTTGGTGATGTAACTAGTACACTCGTGGTCCTCGTGGCCACTCTTATTGTAATTTTTATTCCCGACCGATGTGGTCAGTTTTGCATGATTTGTTTTCGCGCATGGCTTTACTTTGCTTTATTTTCGGGCATGGCTTTACTTTGATTTATTTTCGCTAAGTGTTAAAATTTTGCTTGATACACGTGTGCCCGTTATAAGGGTACTTTAAATAATTTGTTGTTTCGGGGTTTGCTCAAATTAGATGTATTCGGCAATGAGGGGAATTGATCGAAAAGCCTGGGTAACTTCCGGACATGAGGGCGGAGCTCGGGTCGTGTTTGCAGCCTGATTTCGCGTCATGAACTTTCCATCGCGAGCTAGGTGTTCTGCTTGCCATGGTACTTGGACGACGACGGGCTCGGTCGAGGGACCGCTGTCGGGCATGGGTTTTGCTCGTTCTTGAGCGAAAGCCTGCCTTGATTTATTTTGGTATGCAGTGTTTGTACCTGGGCGCGCATTGGTGGTCGGTACGTTCTGCTTGTCGTGTCGACGAAGGACGCCGACAGTTAGGGCCTTAGCTATAATATTGTTTTAGCTTTTCAGCGTTCCATGGTCGAGCAAGTTCTTCCCCATTAAGCTGTTCTAGGTAATTGGCCTCATTCTCTATTTTTGGTCGAATACGATATGGCCCTTCCTAATTCGCGACGAGTTTGCCTTCTCGAGATTCTTTGCGATTCCTCCTTAGGACAAGACTACCTACTTGGAATTCTCGTCGTATAACTTTGGCGTTGTGCTTAATTGTGATTTTTTGTTTTAGTGAGGCCTCGCAGAGGGCTGCTCTTGACCAGACCTCTTCGAAGAGATTGAGCTCCTCCCTTAATGCCTCGCCATTGGTCTCCTCGTCCAGGGGGATTCAGTCCGCCTGGAGGGCACGTGTTTCTGAATGGGGATTACTTCCTCAGTTCCGTACGCTAGACGGAAAGGGGTCTCGTCGGTCTAAGAGTGGGGCATAGTACGGTATGCCCAGAGTACGCTGTGCAGCTCCTCGACCCATTGTTTCTTTGTTTCGTCTAGCCTTCGTTTAAGGCCTCGTAGGATTACCATGTTCGCTACTTCGGCTTGCCTGTTAGTCTGGGGATGCTCGACGGACGCGAAGTGTTTCTTAGTGCCCAGTTAGGCGACGAACTCCTGGAATTTTTGGTCCACTTACTGTGTCCCCACTACTACAAAACGCGCAAACTACAACGCCAAGTTTACATTGGATTCATCTAAACCGTTATAATAGGTTAAAATTTTCGCGCCCAGTAACTAGCCGTACGTATAAACTGAAATATAATGATGGTTGTTTTAAAAGACCGTAGTAATAAATATTCTGCAGCAAGCTTCGATTCCCTGCAGTTACACTTTTCCATTTTTTAGAGTACATTAAGCGTTTGTCACTTAAGTCCATTATTTATAAAATAAATTGTAAATGATTTTACAACGGTTTTTTAAACCAACCGTTGTTATAGAACTTAACTCAATTACTTTAAAAATAAATTGTAAAATAGTTTACAATGGTGAAGTAAAAAACCGTTGTAAGAGGTCTTCAATTCCACTACGGTTGTGTTTCCCAACCGTAATTAAAGGGTTCACTGATAAATTAAAACAAAACTTATTTTGTATTATTTCTTTTGAAAGACGCCGTAGTTGAACAAACGAGCCACCAGAGAAGACAACGGCGGCGTAGACTTTACCCTCTTCGTATCTCAAATCTTCACACCCTCTTCGTTCATTTGATTCTTCAGCTTCGAAGTAAGGTATTCTTCAACATCTTCATTCCTTTTTTCTTTGTTTATATGCTTAAGTCAGTATGTTTATGTTGTTTATGCTCAAGTCAGTATTAGAGTAAAAGTTTTATATGCTTTAGGTTTAGATTTGCAAATGCATTAAGTTTTTGGATTACATTTTGGTGTGTCATTCACATTATTATATGTGTATAAATTTCAGAAGTTGTTATGGATCGTAGTTGGATGAAAGCCGATAGATTAGGTCCGGTTTATGAGAAAGGAGTTCTTGAATTTCTTGAATACGCTGATAAACATCTTCCCGAAAATAATGGTATCTTTTATTGTCCTTGTGTTCTTTGTGCGAATATCAAAAAGTGTAGAAAGGATGAAATATTTCATCACCTTTGTTGTGATGGTATATGTCAAAATTATATAATATGGACGTGGCATGGTGAAGTGGAGGAAAGTCGTGCGTCACAAAGTCAAAGAGTAGATGAAGATGAATATATGGAAGATTAACTAGATGATATGTTTCGTGATATTGGAGAATCTTCTTTTAAGAATGCTCATATTTATGATACTTTACGTAGTGATAAAGACACCCCTTTATATAAGGGATGCACAGATTTTACACGATTGTCGGCGGTGTTAAAGTTGTTTAATCTGAAGGCAAAAAAGGGATGGTCAGATAAAAGTTTCACGGAATTACTTGAACTGCTAAAGGAAATGTTACCAAAAGATAACAAATTGCCGGATTGTTATTATGAGGCCAATAAGATATTCTGTCCAATGGGTCTGAAGTATATCAAAATGCATGCTTTCCCTAATGATTGCATATTATACTGGAAAGAGTATGAAGACTTGTATCAATGTCCAAAATATGGTGTGTCGCATTACAAGCTTAAGGCCAACAATGGTGATGACAATGACTATGACAATGTTAGTAGGAAGCATCCTCCTGCTAAAGTGTTATGGTACTTGCCAATAATTTCACGATTTAAGAGACTTTTTGCTAATTCGAATGACGCAAAGAATCTTAGATGGCATGCAGATCAAAGGACTTATGATGGAAACATTCGCCATGTTGTTGATTCGTGGCAATGGAAGAAAATTGATTCGTTGTTTCCGAATTTTGTAGTTGAGCCAAGAAACCTTAGGCTTGGACTTGCCACCGATGGAATGAACCCCTTTGGTAATCTGAGCACTAATCATACTTCATGGTCTATTCACTATTTACAACCTATCTCCTTGGTTGAGTATGAAGCACAAGTATATACTGTTAAGTATGATGATTTATGGACCACGTCAACCTAGAAACGACATAGATGTTTATCTAAGTCCATTAATTGATGATTTACGACTCTTGTAGGATGAAGGCGTTGAAGTTAATGATGCATATTCTGGGGAAAAGTTTAAGATGCGTGCAATGTTATTTTGCACAATCAATGACTTTCCTGCTTACGGTAACCTGGTTGGATATAGTGTCAAAGGACATAGAGTGTGTCCTATATGTTAAGATGATACTTGTTATAACTAACTTGAGTTTGGAAAAAAGACTGTTTACCTTGGGCACCGAACATTTCTAAAACCCCACCATCCTTATCGTAGATTGCGGAAGGCTTTTAATGGAGAGCAAGAGTTTGATGAGGCACCTGAACCTTTAATTGGGGAAGAAGTTTATCAACGGCAGGAACACATTAATGTTGTCTTTGGGAAGAAAAAAAAAAGAAAAAGGGGCAGTTGTGAAAAATATTTGGAAAAAGAGGTCCATCTTCTTTGATCTTCCGTATTGGTCAAGTCTTGATGTTAGACATTGTCTTGATGTGATGCACGTGGAGAAAAATGTGTGTGATAGTTTGATTGGAACACTTCTAAACATTCCATGCAAGACTAAAGATAGTAAGACTTCCCGTCTTGATATGGAGAAGATGGGTATAAGAAAACTGTTGGATCCAATAGAGAAAGGAAAAAGAATTTATCTGCCTCCAGCATGTCACACTCTTTCTAAAAAGGAAAAGAAAATTTTCTGCGAGTGTTTGCAAGGTATTAAAGTTCCGCAAGGTTACTCATCAAACATCAAGAAATTTGTATAAATGAAAGATCTCAAGTTAATTGGTTTAAAATCTCATGATTGTCATGTATTGATGCAACAACTTCTACCAGTGGCTATCTGTGGGATCCTACCAAAAAATGTGAGAGTAACGATAACGAGATTGTGCTTATTCTTCAATGCCATATGTAATAAAGTTCTTGATTTCAAAAAATTAGATGAATTAGAAGATGAGGCTTCCATAATCTTGTGTCAATTGGAGATGTATTTTCCTCCATCATTTTTTAACATTATGGTTCACTTACTTGTTCATCTAGTCAGAGAAATCAGAATTTGTGGTCCAATTTATTTAAGGTGGATGTATCCAATTGAACGATATATGAAGATCTTTAAAGGATATACGAAGAATCATCACCGACCAGAAGCTTCGATTGCTAAAAGATACATCACAGAAGAAGCTGTTGAGTTTTGTACAAACTTTTTTTCGGAAGCAGATTCTATAGGAATTCCAATTTCTCGTCGGCTGACATAGACGGAAGAGGTATTCAAGGTCTAAATGTTAAGTCAATGGCTCAGGATGTAGTCATTCAAGCACATTTCTATATATTGAATAATATAGATGAAGTTCAACCTTTCATAGATACTCACAAAGGACTTTTGAGGAAAAAATATCCCCGAATGACTGACAAGTTGTTGTTGATAGAGCATAACAAGAGATTCATATAATGGTTTAATAAAAGTGTATCTAATGATCGTAGTGCATCCGAGATACTTAAATGGTTGTCGTACGAGCCAAAATTTTGTGTCATTACTTGGACCGCATACGACATTGGTCATTATACTTTTTATACAAAATCAAAAGATGATCGTAGTAAAATGCAAAATAGTGGGGTTATGGTTGAAACTAAATCGATGTATTTCTCTAGTTCGAAAGATAAGAATCATGTATTGGTAACTACCGCATTTTATGGTGTCATTGATGAGATTTGGGAGATTGATTATGTTATTTTCAAAGGGCTTTATTTAAATGCAAATGGGTTCCCAATAATAGTAATGGTGTACACATTGATGACTTAGGATTCACATGGGTCGACCTTGGCAAGGCATCTTTTATGACCGAACCATTCATCATGGCTTATCAAGGAAAATAACTTTTCTATGTTACCGACCCATTGAACATATCGAGGAAATGGTCAATTGTTCCCCAAGGAAAACACATTCCTCTTAGTGATGGAAGTCTTGATATTCTATCCACATCTTCTTACACAACACAAGTCTCTACCTCATATGATGAAGTTGATGGAGATGTCGTGCACGCTGTTCGAATCGATCATGAAGAAGGCATATGGGAAAATTAACAAGTATGTAATTCACTCTTTATTCATAATATATTAATTGTATATTATAGTTTCTAAATATTTTTACTAACAAGTATAATTATTTGAAATCATAGGTCTTTAGAGTCAAGACAGCAAGACACAAGAAACCAAAACACCAAGTAACAATTATGTGATGTTATGTACTGTGTAAACTGTAGGTTGTTTGTTCTGATAAATTGTAAGATATTTGTTACAATTGAATATGATACAACTATGTGATGTTATGTAATGTGTAAATTGTAGGTTGTTTGTTCTGATAAATTGTAACATATTTGTTACAATTGAATATGATACAATTATGTGATGTTATGTAATGTGTAAACTACAGGTTGTTTGTTCTAATATATTGTAAGATATTGGTTACAATTGCATGTGATACAGTTATGTGATATTATGAGTATGATACAATTAACATTATTATGATTACTTTATCACAAATGTTAGTTGTATTTTCTGTTGTGATATGGTGAACAATAATACAGGTTTAAAAAAGGGATTAATTATAAAATCAAGAATCTTTTTCTTAATTCTACAGAATATGTAACAACGGTTATACATGATAACCGTAATAATATTTTATGCTTTAACAATGGTTATATTACACAACCGTTATAATATCTCGCGCCCTGTCTAGAAAAAAATAAATATCAAAACAGCGCAGCTGGGAATCGAACCTAGGACAATTGCTTTATCACAACAGTTGTTTGTATCAACCGTTGTGATAGGTAGCGCTCTTTCCAATTTAATACAATGGTTACTTATCCGTGATTGTACGTATCATATATATAACGACACCCTACATAACAACGCCTGTGCACGCGTTATTACATACCTTTCCCAACCGTTGTTAAATGGGTTTTCCGTAGTAGTTCCTGTTGTCGGTGACGATCGCTTGGGGGATGTCTAAGCGAGCAAGGATGTTTCGCTTGTAGAAGCGGAGTATGTTGTGGACCGTTATTTTGGCCAGAGCCTCTGCCTCTATCCATTTTGTGAAGTAGTCAATGCCTACTATCAGGTACTTATTTTGATTTGACCCTACGACGAATGGTAATAGGATATCCAGGCCCAACCATGCGAATGCCCACGGGGAGGACATTGCTTTGAGCTCATTGGATGGTGCCAAGTGCATGTCCCCGTGTCGTTGGCATTTGTTGCATTTCTTTACATGTTCTTTTCCATCATGCTGCACGGTTGACCAGTAATATCCTGCTCGTAGAGCCTTCTTGGCGAGGATATCCCCCCGAGGTGTTGGGCGTTAATCCCCTCATGGATCTCGCGCGGGACGTGGGCGACCATCTCTTCCTCGACACATTTGAGGAGGGGGATGGAGAACCTTCACCTGTAGAGCCTATTCTCGACCAGGACGTAGGTGCAGGTTCTACGCTTGACTGTGCTGGCTTCCTTGTGATTGGACGAAATTTCGTCCTTGGTGAGGTAGTTGTAGACGGGGGCCATCCAGCAGTTGTTGTCGCCAACGATGTGCACGTCGAGGATTGTGGAAGCTTTATCGATGCTAGGTCGAGGAAGTACTTCATAGATGACAAATTTGTTTCCCCCTTTTTCTTTGTGCTCGCCAGCTTTGACAAAACATCTCCTCGGACATTATGTTCGCGAGGAACATGCTTTACCTCTACCGATGTGAATTTCGTCATATTTTTCTTGACCAGGGTCAAGTATTCATACAAGTTGTAATTCTTGGCCTGATATTCTCCTCGAACCTGGAGGGCCACTAGTTGAGTATCGGTGCAGATGATGACTTCCTCGACTCCTAGGTCTTCAGCTTGATTGTTGGAAGTGGGGAAAGATAAGATAAGCGAGACTTCGACGAGGATTCCTTACTTATTTTCCAAGATGATACATGCCCCACTTCCTGCCGAGCTAGATGCCCCGTCGACGAAGATTGTCCATTTGTGAGCCCCGCAAGTGGGGTAATCGGGTAATGTCATCTCCGCGACAAAGTCGGCCAGTGCCTGAGCCATGGGGGCTTTTCTGCTTTCATATTGGATGTCGAATTCGGATAGTTCCAGCGACCATTTAAGCATTCATTCGGCCATATCTTGGCGGCCCAACAGTTTCTTTACAGGCTTGTCCGTCCGTACCACAGTTGTGTGGGCTAGAAAGTAGTGCCTCAGCCTCCTCGCAGCATTGATAAGAGCCAGGGACACTTTTTTATCTGCTGGTATCTCAATTCTGATCCTTGCAGTGCTTTGCTCGTGAAGTGTATGGGCTTCTGCCCATCGGGCATTTCACGAATGAGGGCGGCGCTGACGACGTCGGTCGCAACGACGAGATAGAGATACAGGGTTTCGTCGTTATCTGGCCGGGAGACGAAAGGAGGTTCTGACAGTGCTCACTTTAGGTGGAAAAGGGCTTGGTCGCATTCCTCCGTCCACTCGAAAGCTGCCTCCTTGCGAAGGAGTTTGAAGAAGGGAAGTGCGTGTTGAGCAGACTTCACTACAAAACGGGATAGCGAAGCGAGCATCCCGTTGAGGGATTGGATGAACTTCTTCGAGCTTGGCGTAGGGAACTCGGAGAAGGCCCTGCACTTGTCGGGGTTAGCTTCGATTCCTCGTTCTGTTAGATAGAAGCCGAGGAACTTGCCCGCTCGTACCCCGAACGTGCACTTCTCCGTGTTGAAGCGCATCCTGTAGTTACTGGCCTACTCAAATACTTTCCTCAAATGGATTGGGTGATCGGATTCCTCGTGGAATTTCACGATCATGTCATCCATATATACTTCGAGCATATCCCCGATTTCTCCCCGGAAGACCTTGTTCATCATTCTCTGGTAGGTAGCACCAGCGTTTTTCAAGCCGAATGGAATTACGTTGTAGTAATAGTTTCCCGATTCGGTCATGAAAGTTGTTTACCTTTTGTCTCTTTTCGCCATGGGTTTTTGATTATAGCCCGAATATGCGTCCATGAAAGACAACAATTTAAAGCCAGCAGAATTATCAACTAATTTGTCTATGTTGGGGAAAGGATATGCATCTTTAGGGCAGGCCTTATTGAGATCGGTATAGTCAACACACATGCGCCATTTTCTATTTAATTTTTTAAAGAGTACAACATTGGACAACCAAGAAGTGTACTTGGCCTCTGAAATAAAATTTGCCTTTATCAGGTCTTTTACAACTTGTTCGGCAGCCTCTGTTTTCTCCGGAGACTGCTTTTGCTTACATTGAGCTACTGCGTTAGCGGCGGGGTCGATGGTGAGCTGGTCGCAGGCGACGTCAGGATCTAGGCTGGGCATTTCTGCGGCGCTCCAAGCAAACAAATCTGCATTCTCCCAGAGACAGACTTTGAGTTGTTTCCTCGCTAAGTCGGGGAGTCCAGTCCTGATCTTCACCCCTCGCTTGGGGTCATCACCGAGCAGGACAAGTTCGAACTCGCCATCCGGAATTGGGCGCATTAGGTGGGAGGTCTCTTCGCTGCTGTTTGAAGTTGAAGGGCTGCTAGAACATGGTTGGATCTCCTTCCCCTTCTTTTTCTCCTCCCTCTGGTCATCCTCGGAGAAGCGGCTTTCAAGTTCGATAGAGTCGACACGGGGCAGCGGCTTTGCCTCTTCGAAGTTGCTGGGCAGGGCAGGTTTGCTGGAAGTCTTCAGCTTGGTGGCATTGGTGTTCATCCCTTTCGAGGCTACCTCAAAACATCTCTTTGCTGCTTTGATGTACCCGTGCAGAGTGGCAACGAGACCCTTAGAAGTGTAGTAATTCATCTTCAAGTTCCCGGTTGATGGTACATATACCAATTCGGCCAAAGTTGGCCTCCCAAAGATGCACTGATAGAGAGAGGGGCAGTCGATGACCAGGAACTCGACTTTGATAGACTTGGCCATCTCTGCAGACCCAAAAGTCACGATCAGTTCCACGTACCCCCAGGGCTTTGTGACCGACTCGTTAAACCCTTGTATGTCACAGCCTACGTAGGGCGTTAGGTGTGTCTCATCCAGCTGGAGGGGGGAAAACAGCTGGGAATACATGATGTCAAAGTTGGCCATTTGTGCTCTCACGAGTAGCAGAATGCTTGAGTTGGGAGCCCCACCGAGTTGTTCCTCACGGTAGAAGGTGATGGGGACCGATTCTCCCCAGACTTTGTCGAGCGTGGTACTCTGGTTTGAGCTCATGCTGAGAAGATGTTCGAACTTCCTTTTAACAGAGCCCACAGTAACCTTGTTGAAGCCCCCTTCGGAGATGACCAAGGCGGAGGGGAAGGTTTCCCACGGGCTGTGCGCAGCGAAGTAAGGGGGAACGTTGAGTCTCTCACGGATGTAGAAGTCTTCAGGCCGCGAGATGCTCATGGCGACCTGAAGGCTCGTCTCTTCCGAGGAAGGCACCTCTTCCTCGACATTCTTAGACTCCTGGGCGTCTTGCCGTGCAGCATCTTTCTTCTTGGAAAACTGTTTCAGGTGCCCGTTCCTGATCAGTATCACAATGGCATCCTTTATGTGGATGCAATCGTCGGTCGTTTTGTCGTGTCTCTTGTGGAACCGGCAATACTTCGACTTGTTAGTATTCGGCTTGGCCAGTATCTATTTAGGGAATCAGACCCCTGCTTGTCGGAACTCCGAGTTGGCACATTCGGAGAAAATCTTCTCCCTGTAGACGGCCAGAGGAGTATACTCGTGGAAGCGGCCGGAGGGTCCTTTGTTGTCTCAGGACTCCCGAGGGCGATCCTCGCCTCTTCTATCTCCTCGACATCTTGTCGAGGGTTCATCGTGCTTCAAGGATCTGACACTCTCTTGGTGCCTTGATTCCTTGGAGGAACTAGCAGCTTCTTTCTCCTTGTACTGGATGTACGCTTGTGCCTTAAGGAGGAGGGCGTCAAGCGTTGTCGGGGTTTCAATGCCAACTACTTTGGAAAATTCTATATGAGAACGAAGTCCTCGCTCAAGCAAGAACTTCTTCATATCATCGGTTGTTGAGACCTGGACTGCTTCTTTATTGAACTTTCGATATAGGCTCGAAGAGGCTCGTCTTTCCCTTAAATTATGGCTTCAAGGGAGGCTTCGGTCTTCGGGTGGCGACGCAAGGTCTTGAAGTGTCTAGAGAACATTCTCCCCAGCTGTCTCCATGATGTGATGGATTTGTCGGGGAGCTTTTTGTACCAAGTCATCGCTCCCTTCCTAAGCGTGGTAGGGAACAATCTACATTTGATGGTGCCCCAGATGCCACGGTAGTCGAGCAATGCATTGATATTCTTGATGTGCTCATCAAGATCCATAGTACCGTCATATGTGCCCAGAGACGGTGGTTTCTCCAGCCCCTTTGGCAGGCCATGGCCATAATTTCCTAGGACAACGGCCCGCGAGGCTCGTTGTCGTCGCTGCTGCTGGACCATGACGGGGAACGGGTGCTTCGCTGAAGGGTAGGACAATGATCTCGGCGGGAAGACGGGGTTCGTGCTTGGCCCTTGGGTCTGGGCGAAGGCGAACGCTGGGGCTCTTCTCGCTGGTTCCTTCTGGTCCTCTTGGTTCCCGGAGAGTACTGGCTCCGTGGGGAGATGCGGCCGCGCTTTCTGATTTCCTGGGACTCTGACTCAGGCGGTGCCCAACGGTCTCTTTCACGTCGGGGAGGCGGACTCCGAGATCTTTGGCATTCTTCCTCAGTGGAAGGGATCTTGGCTGGTTGGACTCTTCTAGTGCTCCAATCCTCGTGTTCTGTTTGAGGATTAGGAGGTTGGTCTTGTTGAGAGCTTCAAGGAGGGCCGCCATGTGGGTCGGAGCTGGGCGGAACCGGGACACGTTAGTGGTCCTGAGGAGGCTGGACCTCAGTGTGATTAGCGCGAACGAGGAAGGGAGACGCGGTGGCTCCATCTCTAAGTTGATGGGCATCGTTCCCAAGAAAGGGGGCTGCTTTTTCGGTGTCAGTCTTGTTGACAGGGAGAAAAGCAGAGTTACGAGCATCGTGGACATGATCTTGGCTTACCATGATCAGAATCTTGGAAGGGTTATTTTGGTCTTGAATCTACGATGGAAGAAAGACGGGGATAACAAAGTTTTCTACAGACGGCGCCACTGATCTTGACGGCTGATCAGAACCTGAAGCGGGTCAGAGATGACGTCTGCGATGCTGGGCGTGAAAGATGAGGAGGGGGTGTACCTACAAGGCACTCCGATGCTAAAGTAAGAATCAGGAGAAAGAGAAGGCAAGTACAAAGTATGTGTTTCGCAGGATGATTTTGAATACCTAACCCTCTCATTTGAGAGGGTTTTTATGATGCCCTCAGCGCTCAGCCATTGGTCCCTATTTTCGGGGCGAGATAATCGTTTCCCAAATAATAGGTAACTACCAGAAACTAGCCGTTAGGATGAGCAGAGGTGGCCGAAACTAGCCGTTGCCACGGGAAGAGGCGCAGTTGCGGGCACGGGCGTCGTGGCTGATTCTGGATGGTGGAACTGTGCGTGACTGGTAGGAACTACCGAGGAGGGGCAGCTGACCCTTGGGTTCATCCGACCAGATATCCCGGTTGAAGGACAGAAAGGTAAATACTGCCCAAAATTGGTTTTACTTAGGCAATTGGGTCGTTTTGGGAGCAGAAGTGAATTGGGCCATGCCTAGTCATTGGGCCAGTTTGAAACAGTTTTCTTACCAATCGTGGTGAATATGTTTCTCTGATATATATATATATATATATATATATATATATATATATATATATATATATAGACACACACACACACATAGCTTTAACCCGTAACCTTCAGTTTCATTTGTCTAAACAACATAAACAGAACCCTAACGAAGAAAACTAAACAACAAGAGACATAAACACATACCATTTTCAATATGAAGATGTTATATGTTTAGGGCTCTCTTTTTTTCTTCAGAGATCCGAATCATTCTCTTTTACTTCTTATTCAGAGATCTGGTACGTCAAACATCACTATTAATATTTTTATCATATTGTTATTGTTGTTATTGTTGTTGTTGTTGTTGTCATTGTTGTTGTTATTGTTGTTGTTGTTGTTGAGATCCGAAACCCTATAGTTTTTGTTGTTGTTTTTATTGTTGTTAATGATGTCGTTTTTGTCGATGTTGTTGTTCATATTGTTGAGACCCTAAACCCTAGAGGTTTTTTATTGATGTTGTTGTTATTGATATTGTATTTGTTTATTGATGTTGTTGTTCTCGATGTTTTTGTTATTTTCTTGTTCTGTCTAGTGTAGTTTATCATATCTAATGTCGATTGTTTGTTTCACTAACCCCTCTTTAAACCTAGTAAATTGTGATTGGAAATAATCATATCCAAACTTATGTTGTATCCGAAATTTATCTTATACTGATTAATACTTTTCTAGCATCTTCTAACTCGTCGTTCATCTCATGCTATTTTATAGTTAAAATCTCTCCAATACTTATAGTTTTTTTTAACATTATTCCTTATTTGTTCATTTTTCAAAGCATCAAAATTTATGTTTTCAAGAATGAATTAGTAGAAAGAAAGTGTTGAATAAAGAACTTGAAACATTAGAGAGATTTTAACCATAAAATGGCGTGAGAAGAATGATGAATTATAGGATACTTCAAAATCATAATCAATATAAATTATTCTTCAAATATAACACAAGTTTTCATATAATTATTTTCCTAACCAATTTTTAGAAGTTATATGTTCAGTATCGGGTTTAGTGAAATAAACAATCCACATTAGATTTAATAAACTCAAAATTGTTTTACCCCTTAGATTTATTAGATAACCGAGGTGAAAATGTGGTATATTCGCCAGTGAAATTACAAAACTGATGGGACATGTGTTTTCCTCATTTCAGAATTCCAAAAAGGCCTCTTCCTCGATTGAACCCATGACTGTTTCACATACTCATCAGTTATTCTAAAACTAAGAGGTAAAACGTGAACTTTTCATGATGCCCTTTGTTACCTCGCCTCTGTAGTCAAGATTAAATGCATTTTGCGTCCGATGTTAAATGTGTTTTTTCTAGTAGTGATAGATGTATACAACTTTATATAGTTTTGCTAGTTGAAATGTAAATATTAGTTGTCTTGAAAGACTTGGAAAAAAATTAAAACTTCACATTATTTAATATTCAGTAATTTGACTTATAGTATAGCTACTAAGAATAAGATTATATGGTATGCATTTAGGCAGCATTAGCCAAAAATAAAACGATTATACAGTTGGATTTTGCACACATTATTTGGAAGTTTTATAGCGCTATAAAGAAATCCTAGTATCATATTAAATTTAGAACTAGATTCTTTTTTAATAATGGTCAAATACTATAAAGGGGATGTGAGTGACTAAAGAAAATTTTACTTTGTAAAAGTTTACTATTCTACAATCAGGTATCCGTAAGCACTTATTTGAAAAATGCTATTAAAGAAAAAATTTAAGATAATGTCTTATGAAAAAAATACTATTACATCTTGTCGTACCTCAAATTTTGACCACTTTTTTTGCAGTCATTTGAGTTAAGAATATAGGACATATAATCTGAGGCGTAGAGGTATTTTGTAGATTGATCAGATCTCATGTATCCTTTGTACAGGTGAATCGAAATCTATATTCCATCTGTTCTTTCTTTGTACTTTTGCGAAGAAGGTTTGCTGAGCCGTTTTGGAGTGAATAGGGCTGAAATATTTTGTTTGTGCTGATGTTTGTATCCATTTTTTGCTTTGGGCTGCCTTCTCTAAAAGAAAGAAGGTTTAAAAAGAGAAGGTTGAGCTGATTTGGTTTGTTGTTTGTTGGAGTATTTGAAGATTGAGGAACAGAATGATCTTCAGAGACGAAGGATGCAACGTTTCTGATCTAATTTGGAACATCAAAATTTTGGTGTGGAGATGGTCTTCAATTGGAGATATTACTCAATCCAAATGTAATTTTTATGAGTTTTGCAATGATCATGTGCATTTTTTCGGTTAAGTTTCATTTGGTGTAATCTCTTTTTTGTTGTTTTTTTATTTTTCTCCGTCTTTGTAATCTGGTTAGAGTACCCCTAGTACTATTTGAATGAATTCCTATATAATCTGGTTAGCTTACAAAAAAAAACTTATCAGAGTCCCATACAGGATATCTAGTCACCCCAATGACCTAAAAAGTCAAAAGGGATTATTTTGACTTTTTTATCCTCTATTAGGAGTCTAATTCCATCTTATGGTTTTAGATGCTATTTTTAGGTATCATTTATCTTTTAGTATAATATTTATTGTTTTGTAATTTTAATTAATTAATTATAATTAGAAAATTATGCTTAAGAGATCATTTAACTATTAATTATTAGTTTGCTAAGAAAATATTTTTTAAATAAAAGTTAATGTTATTATTTAATTAGCTATTTAATTTACTTTTAGGTCATTATTATTTAATATTTAGTAATTAGAATTTAATTGGTAGTGATATTATTAATATTATAGATTAAATGATTATTAAGTTATATTACAATTATTAATTAATCAAATAACTATTATTCCAGAATTACTAATATTATTATTTAGATTTATATTTTCGAGTTAGTATTTTGATATGATATAGATTAACACTACGCCAAAATTGATATTTCGTATCGCCTAATTTAATAGCGCTTTTAAAGAAAGTGTTATTAAAAAGGAAAAAAACACATCTATAATAACACTTTATAGTATGACGCTATTATAGGATGCAGACAATGTGATTTTGATAACACATTGTAAAAAAATACTATTATTAAACTTCACTTAGATAACACTTTTTTTAAAACGCTGTTAATATTCTTCACTAAGATAACACTTTTTGAAAAATGCTATTATTTTATCATCTTATATTAGCATTTATAGAAAAGCACTATTTTATTATAAAATATATAATAAATAATAAAATAAAAATAAAAAACCAAAACACAATATTTTGGATACTTTTCATTTTACCGCACAATTTTTCGCAACTACACCACGGAAAACAAAAGTATTCACTCAGATCCTTCAAACCTTGGAATAGAGAAAGATCCTTCAAACTTCTCACGCACTCACTTCGTCGATTATAGGAAGGCCCAGCCACACCGTTAATCTTCAAATCTTCCTTCGATTCACTCACGTCATCGACCCAGCCACGCCCTCTAATTCCTTCGATTCACGCAGACACCGATAATCTCTTTGTCGCTATTGAGGCTGTTCACTCCCTCGGAATCTCCGTTCTTATCTAAAAACTCATTAAAGAGAAAACCTGTGCCGGTTAGTAATTGAATTTCTTTCAAGATTTTGAATCTTTTTAATTTTTGCGCTATTGGGTAGGTTAAAAATTTCCCCTTTTTTGTTCTATCAAAAGATCAAAATTTTGGGGTTTGTTTCTATATATTTTGATCCCTTTATTAGATTTCCTTAAAAGAAAATAGAATTTTGTCTTTTCTTTTCTACGGTCTCAATCAGATTGGCATTGTTTAGCTAGTTTCAATTGTGTTTGGCTTAATTGGATCAAGGAGAGACTTTAATTGAATTTTTGATTTTGTGTTGATGATGGTTTTGAATGATGTACACAGGATTATCACTCAAATCCCAGGAATTAACAGCTATATTTTTAGCTGTTAGGCTGTATTGTAGTTTCGTCATGGAATATGACATACACATCATACTTGATTTGGCTACTTTCGTCACTACGGTGTGGGTTATATACATGATTCGATTAAAGCTAAATGCTAGTTACATGGAAGAGAAGGATAAATTTGCAATATATTATGTGGTAAGCTCGAATTGTTTCGTCGTAAATTTAAAAGCATTTTTTTCGTTCTCTTTTATGGTAAGTATGGTAGTTTGACATTATTGGTTTGAGCATTCAATCCAGTATCTTTAGATGATAGAGATGTACTATGAAGCATCTCACATATTTGATGTGGCATTGTGTGAAAATGGATGAAGGTGTTACCCTGTGTCGTGTTAGCCATGGTTATTCATCCATCAAATTCTCATCATATATTGAACAGGATTTTCTGGGCATTCTGTGTATATCTGGAAGCTGTTTCAGTTCTACCCCAACTTTGGGTCATGCAGAACACCAAAGTATAATTTCTTAACTTTGGGATCTACGTTCATCCATCTTCTAATGTATGGGATCTGATTCTATTATTTTCATTCTGAATTGTTTTATTTTGTACTTTCAGATCGTTGAGCCTTTCATCGCTCATTATGTATTTGCACCGGGCGTAGCAAGATTCTTGAGCTGTGCTCATTAGGTTCTCCAGGTCTGTTCATGAACTTTCACAATTTCGTTAGTCAGTCCTTTGATTCACTTGCAAATTTATAACCACATTTTTTGAATTGTCTTTCCTGTTGATCAAGGAGTGGAGTATGAACGAATTTCGATAATTTTAGTTTCTATTTTGTTGTCTACGGTATAAGTATGACTACAACATTTTTAAAGGCATCTTGTGCTGTAAAGGTCTTGCTATTTTGTGAGGGTTAAAACCATGTAAGCTACAATAGACAAAGCAGTTCTTACCATATTGGCAAATGATACTGATTTGACAACCCAAATCTGTAATCCCGGAGTTACATGGCAGCACTTCTTCTGTTGCAATCTTTGCGTGTTCGCAAGTTTACATCTGATCTTATTGATGGTCACGTGGTTACAAGAATGTTGTTGTTATTACCTTGTTTCTTATGTTTTGTACTTGGATTTTGTAACCATAGATCCCCTACTCACTTTTACTATTTCTTGTAACAGGTGTTAGATACCCATGGACATTTGTTGGTTGCCTTAGCGTATGGTTTATGGCCGTCAATGGTTCTTATCTCAGAAATTGTCCAGACATTCATCTTAGCTGATTTCTGTTACTATTACGTCAAAAGGTTAGTATAGTTCATAATATAGTTTTTCTGCAATCTTTTTGCAGCTTTTGCTGTAGCGACTTAAGATATGTCCAGCATGACTATACGTTGTTGTCCTAATAATGTTTATTTAATTTCAGTCTTTCATCACTACTCCAAAACTGATATTTTGTATACTTCATAAGTAACAGAGTTCAAGCCTATTAAAATTAAGATATTAAAAATTTCACTTTTAGGTTCCAGTTTTCTCTTTATTGTACAATACATAATCAATATTCTTTCTATGATACAGGAAAACAAGAAGCAGTTATTTTGCCTAGCTAGCTAAGAGATTGTATATGTGGGTTCGGCAGTGCTTTGGTTCGCGAAGTGTTTACTACTTCTTGTAGAGACCGATTCCAGTGAGTTGGAGAGATTTTCCAAGGCTTATGTTGGAGAGGTGCAATCCAATGGGAATCCCTTTTTGATGTTATTTTGTTGTCCTTTCTTGTTTTTTTAGGTGTTTTTTCTTTAGTTTGGAGAATATGCCTAGCTATGCCTAGCTAAGTGATTGTACTGTTAAGGATTGCGTAAAAAACCACACATATACTCCGTGAAATTGCATCTGCTTTGCACTCCATAGGCATTCAAGTAGAATAGGTGGTTGTTCCTTTTTTATGGTATTTTTGGCTTAAACTCCTAGCTTTAGGGCTAGGGGCCTTGGTACTAGAGGAGGGTGCTCCATTTTTTCACTCTTTGTGGATGGCCATGGATTGGAAAGTTATATCAAGAAAGAAGAACAAAGTTAACTAAGCAAGATGTTCGGTTTGGAAGGAAAGAGGTGGTTTGGGAGCGTCTGAGGGAGAGCCCGTTACGTCTTTCTTCATCACAGAGTTCCCGGATAATATGGGGGCTAAAGACCTTTTTGAGGTGTTCAAGGTGTATGGTTTGATATCTGAAGTCTACATTCCAGCTAAAAGAGATAAAAGAGGCAAGCGATACGGTTTTGTGAGATTTAGGAAGGTGCATGATGCGCGTATCCTTGCGGTGAAACTGGACAGCACTTATCTCAATGATAGGAAAATTTTTGCTAATATTCCTAGGTTTCAGTCTGTTCCTCCAGCTCGCTTTAATGGTATTCAGTCTGCTGATAGATGGTTTTTCAAAGGTCGTGTGATTTCTGGGTTTAATCACGCAACCTCTTCTTATGCACAAGTGGTGAAAGGAACGCCTAAGTTGGACGTGGCAGAAGAGATCCATGGTTAAGATTTTAATGTCTGCAGAGTTTCGACCGATTCCAGTGAGTTGGAGAGATTTTCCAAGGCTTATGTTGGAGAGGTGCAATCCAATGGGAATCCTTTTTTGATCCAAAAGGAGCTCTTTGAAGCTGGTGTTTTTAACATTAAGGCCTCTGCCTTAGGAGCTAGCCTTTGTCTTCTTGAATCTCTGAATGATAGTGATATTTCGTCTGCTCTTGGGGATGCTAAGGGCTGGTGCGATTCAGTTTTTAAATCCTTACGTCCTTGGAATCAAGAGAGTTTAGACTCTTTTAGATTCGTTTGGGTTAATTGCTGGGGTTTACCTTGTCATGCTTGGAAAGGTTCGGTTTTCATTCGTCTTGTGGAGAGTTTTGGTTTTTTTTATCAAATGTGATGATGCTACGGAGAGTCGTTCCAGCTTCGCGGTGGCCATAATTTGTATTAAGGTTGATGGCTTTGAGAAAGTTAACAAAGTTATTCCTATTGAGGTGAATGTAGTGGCCTTTAACGTGAGAATTTTCGAAGAAAATAAGGTTGAGCTACCTTATGTTCCAACTGAAGACGAAGCAGTCTCCGATGACGAATCAGATTATTTGATTACTTCTGGAGATGACAAGGGTTTGTTTTCTGATGAAGATGTCGAGGTTGTCTTGTATTCCAATAGTGTTAATTCTCGGACTTTGTTAGACAAACAGGAGGGTTCAGTGTCGCCTTTTGATAACGTGAGTAGGGCTGACTCTGTTCAAACCTATGTTTGCGAATCTGAGGAGGAAAGAGTAGGTCTTGATGGTGACTATGCGGCTAAACCTGTTGACTTTCCCTCTCAGAACATTTGCTTTATGGGGGGAATCCTTAATAATCCGACAGCTCAGTTAGACGTATTTAATTCTGATGTTGACCTTGACGTGGATAAACAACCATTTTCTGGTCTGGTTAATTCCAAACTTGATGGTTTGGTTGGAGGTTTTATGGCCCCACCTTCTTTGTTGGAGTCTCGCCTTGGGCCAGACAGAAATTTAATCACCTCTCCTTTTGAGTCTGACCCAATTTCCCTTTCGGAAGAATCGCTTAGTGGGCCGTGTGGTGGGCCTAGCGAGAAAAAGAAAAAACCCTTTGCAGAAATCTATGGGGATTTTCAGATCCCTTTTTCCCCATCTTTCTATTCTACTCTCATTAAAATTCCCTCTGCTTCGAGATCGAATCTGAAGAAATCAAACTTTAAGAAGAAGTTGAATCTCCCTGTTATCAACGGAAAGGGGGATCACAATTTGGTTCCGGAACCTTCTTTTTATGCGTCGGTGGATGATTCAGATATCATTCGAAGCAACGCCAAGTGTTCTAAGAGTTTGAATCATGTTCCTTAGCTTATTTAGGATTCCTGTAAACTCCTTGGGGTACATGCTGTTGAAGATGAAGTTGATTGTGTCGAGATGGTTAACAAATTGGAGATTAGAGATAGTCAACAATTTGCTAGTAAGAAGGTTGTCGACAAAAAGGAATTATGACAGTGGTAAGGTTCAACGTTCGAGGCTGCAATTCTTCTATCAAGAGGAGAAGAATTTGTCATTCTTTATCGAAAGGCAAAGCTGATTTGGTTCTTATTCAGGAAACTAAGATCCAATCGTTGAGTGATGAGTTAGTTAAAAGTTTGTGGGGTGATTTTGGATTCGGTTGGTCTGCGGTTGGTTCTGAAGGAACTTCGGGAGGAATTCTGACGATTTGGAGAAAGGACTTATTCATCCCTATTTCTAGCTTCAGAGGTAAAGGCTTTCTCTGCTCTAATTTTCTTTGGAGAGGCATTAATTTGTATATCGTAAATATCTATTCTCCCTGTGATTTGAGGGATAAAAGGACTCTTTGGTCAGATCTCTTGTCCTTTAAAAATAGCTGTATAGAAGGTAGGTGGTTATGTGGAGGAGACTTTAATGCTGTTAAGTCTCGTGACGAAAGGAGAGGGTGTGGTTTATCTAGCAGAAGGGAATGTGAAGAGTTTAATCTGTTTATTAATAACTTGAATTTGGTGGACCTTCCCTTCGTGGGTAATAAGTTCTCTTGGTTTAAAGCTAATGGAAGCAGCTGCAGTAAAATAGATAGATTCCTTATTGATGATCTCCTGGTCGATAGATGGGAGCTTAAAGCTCAATTTGTTGGATCTCACGATGTCTCTGACCACCGGCCTATCTGGATCAAATCTGATACTTCTAACTGGGGGCCAAAACCATTTCGCTTCTTTAATTGTTGGCTACAACATAAGGAGTTCCTAGATTTTGTTAAAACACAATGGAACTCTGCTTCCATACTTGGTTCCCCTCCTTTTGTGTTTAAGGAAAAACTTAAGTTCTTGAAGTCTCGTTTAAGTTGGTGGAATCAACATGTTTTCGGTTGGATTGACCTTAAGTTGGAGGATAGTGTGGAAGGTATTAATGGTATCGATTTGGAATTGGCTTATGCTGATTGCTCCTTGCCTGAAGAGGTCATTAAACTGAGGGCTAAGCATCAGGAAGATTTCTGGAGTTCTCTTCGTATTAAAGAGGCCTTGATTTTTCAGAAATCTAGATCTAACTGGGTTATGGAAGGTGATATTAATTTTCGGTTTTTCCACGCTTCTCTTAAAGCTAGAACCAGACTTAATGCTATTTCGGCTTTAGGCTCCTCTGAAAACCTTATTGAGGATCCTGTTAGTATCAAGGAAGCAGCTGTGGAGTATTTTGCTTCAAAATTCAAAAAGGTGGATGCTCCTAGCATTAAAGTGGATTTGTCTGGATTGAATAGGCTTTCTCCTACTGATAGAACTTGGTTGGACTCTGATTTTTCTCTTGAAGAAATCAGGTTGGCTGTGTTCGATTGCGATGGGAATAAATCTCCAGGGCCTGACGGATTTTCCTTTAATTTTTTCAAAGAAGGATGGGAGATAGTTGGAGATGATTTTACTAAGTGTGTCCTTCACTTTTTTAGGACATGCAAGCTCTCTAAAGCTTTTTCTTCTTCTTTCTTAGTTTTGGTTCCGAAAGTTGATAATCCGCAGTTTTTCGTGGAGTATAGGCCTATAAGCCTCGTTGGTTGCGTTTCCAAAGTTATCTCCAAGCTTTTGGCCAATAGACTTTCTGTTGTCATTAGTAAATTGGTATCTACGCCCCAAACTGCCTTCATTCCGGGAAGAAATCTCTTAGATGGTGTCCTTGTGGCGAATGAAATCATAGATCTCGCCAAAAGAGATAAGCGTAAATGTATGCTCTTTAAGGTGGATTTTGCGCAAGCCTACGATTGTGTAGATTAGGATTTCTTATTATCTATTCTTGAGGCTATGAATTTTGGGCCTAACTGGTTAAAGTGGATAAAAGGGAATGTTTGTTCTAGTTTCGTTTCTGTTCTCGTTAACGGAAGTCCTTCTAGGGATTTTGAGGCAACGAGGGGTCTTAAACAAGGGGATCCCATAGCCCCCTTTCTTTTCGCGGTTGTGGCTGAGGTTCTTGCGCTTATGGTCAAGAGAGCGACAAATTCTAATCTGCTTTCGGGGTTTTGTATTAAAGAAGGTGTTTCGATAGAGTTATTGCAATTTGCTGATGATACCATTTTGGTTTACGATGGTGACTATTCGAATTTATGGGCGGTGAAAGCTATTCTCCGGGGCTTCGAGATTGTTTCTGGCCTTAGAATTAATTTTACTAAAAGTTGTGTGAATGGAGTTGGTCTTGACCCTATTTTCCTTCTTGCCGCTGAATCTTTCTTATATTGTAAGTCGGTGTCCTTCCTTTTAAATTCCTGGGTATAGTTGTTGGAGGGAATCATAGAAGACTCTCGTTTTGGGAACCGGTTTTAATGTCGTTCAAAGCTAGACTTAGTTCTTGGATTGGGAGGAATCTCTCTCTTGGTGGCAGAGTCACTCTAATTAACTCTGTCCTTACCAATCTGCCCATCCATTACTTGTCTTTTTTCAAGGCTCCTTCCAAGATGGTTAAAGCTATAATTCATATGCAGCGGCGTTTCCTTTGGTCGGGATCGGTGGACAAAAAGAGTATCTCTTGGGTTAATTTGAATTCGATGTGTAAATCTAAGAAGGAAGGTAGGTTAGGAATTAAGCATATTGAGTTGTTTAATAAGGCTTTGTTAGTTAAATGGTTGTGGAAATTCCTTAATCAAGGGAACGAGATTTGGAGAAACTTGTTGAATAGTCGTTACGGTAACTTGGTTAATCTTGTGGCTGGTTCGGATATTTCTCTTATTCCTCCTAAATGTTCAGTTTGGTTTAGGGATGTCTTGAATCTTAGAGTTCTTAATAATAACACTGCTTTTGAGGACCTGGTCACGCCAATTGTTGGAAAAGGAAGGACCATTCAATTATGGCATCATCATTGGTGTGGTGATTTTTCTCTAAAATTTGTTTTTCCTGTTTTATTTGATGCTACAGATAATAAGGAGTGCACTCTTTCTGAACTCGGATCTTGGAATCATGCGGATTGGACTTGGAACTTTGATTTTCCGCGATTTCATGACAGGAAGCTCGATACAAGATTCGTCCACATCTTGAAGGGTTTGGTTTCTGGAACCAGGCTGGATTTTTTGAAGGAAGATCATTGGGCCTGGAACTTGGAATCCAATTCTGAATTTTCTGTGAATTCTGTCTATTCTTCTTTAAGTTCTGAGATTGATGGCTTGGTAATCAATGCAGAAGTTTCCTCTGTGCTTGAAGAGACGTGGCATTCTAGAATTCCTATGAAAGTCAAATTTTTCATTTGGAGGATGCTGATTAATAGACTCCCCACTCGTGATAATTTGGCGGCTAGAGGTGTTGTTTTTTCTTCTCATGATAAGGTATGTCCCATTTGCTTTTTGGAAGAAGAAAATATGTCTCATCTTTTTCTCTCTTGTCTGAAAGTTCAAGCCCTGTGGAGTAAGATTTACACTTGGATGGGAATCCAGCCAGTTCATGCAAATTCGGTTCCTCACAATGCTTTGGCTTGGTCAAATGCTTTGAGAGATTCTTGTAAGATTGGTATGTCGACTTACATATGGCAGATTGTGAACTGGTGTATTTGGAGTACTAGGAACAACATCATTTTCGGTGACGATTTTGGAAACGTCGAAGATATTTTTAATCGTATTTTGATTATATCTTGGAGATGGCTGGAAATTGGAGGTGTAAAATGTAGTTTTTATAACTGGATGAAATTCCCTCTTGATTTTCTGTAATGTTCAGGAGTTTTCTCCTGCTTCTTTATTTTTCGTTTTTTGTATTGGTTTGAGAAGCCTTTTTCTCCTTATTAATACAAGTTGATTATCAAAAAAAAAAAAGAAAAGTGATTGTACTGTTTGTTTGGGATTTGGTTAGAAGTACTCTTAGTTGGAATGTATACATCTACAACTTTGGCTATGCAAATGCTCTCTTCTTTTTTAATTAGTACTTGGTTTGAAGTACTCTTAGTTGGAATGCATATGTCTACAAATTTGGCTATGCAAATGCTCTCTTCTTTTTTAGTACATTATGCAAATGCTCTCTCTATATATTATGATATTTGTAGACCAAAAGAATGATTGTGTACAGAAAAAAAGTGTACTACAACCTCTATATATATATATATATATATATATATTATGATATTTGTAGACCAAAAGAATGATTTTGTGTATAGAAAAAAAGTGTACTACAATAGCGTTTTGTAGAGAAAGTGCTATTAATGAAACATCTTATAATAACACATAGGGCTTTGTTTGAAAGTGCTATCAAAATCAAATCAAAATATGTATTATAAAATGCAATGTCTACTTCAGTAGCACTTTTGAAAAAATGCTATTAAATACTGGTATTATAATAGATCTTTTGGGAAAACGCTATTAATTACCAATACTATAATAGCGCTTTTAAACCGCTATTAAACGAAAATATTTACAATAGCAGTGTGGTTAATAACACTTTTAAGTGCTATCAAAAACAAAAAAATGCTATTAAATAGGTTTTTGGCGTTGTGTAAGGTATTTTTAACATTATTAGTCAGATTATTATCATTTTTGAGATTATTAAGTTTTATTTAGAACTTGGTCAAACAAGGTATTCAAGTCAATCCAACTCAAGCCCAAAACCTTAATGCAATGAAAACTAAGTGAAGAAATGGATCAATCACATTGAATGGACAAAATCAATTGAAACTTTCCATTATTACATTCAGGTACATCAAAGAACAGGTTTACGGATGAGAACGGATAACATACAAGCTGTTACAATTACAATCCAAAAACCCTAAGAAATCAAATAACAATCAAATTAAAACTTTCCTAAAATAATCACAACAAAAAAATGTGTAACTTATGGCGGTTTAGTTATGCCTTTTAGTTTAAAACACCACAATTTACGACTGATTACGGCGGTTTAACTAAACAACGTGATATTAGTAATAAAATGGAAATTTCAACCCCCACTATTGACTCAATTGTTTCTAAAAATATGCACAAGTAATGGCGCACGTTTATCTCCTCCTTCGTAGTTCCTTCACTGAAACCCTAAGGTTTAGCTCAACGTAACTCTCTCTAGTATTCAATCTTTCTTGTCCAAATTGTAGTTTCCTCAAAGCTTCAATTTTGAATTTCTCTAATTCAATTCCTTCCATTCAGTTTATCCGTAAATCCTTTTTATTTCAACTAGCGTCCATTTGTCTGCTTTTTCATTGAATTAACACGTGTATATTTGTAAGGTGTTTTTTTTTGTGTATGTCCCATAAAAATAATATAATTTAGAAACAATAATTAAAATTAAAAGTAAGATTATAAATATTCATTTTCAATATTCTAATATCTCTCCCCTTTCAAGTCTACTTGTCTGCTTTTTTTAAGTCACGCGCGTAAAAATATAAACAATATCATTTTTTTAATTTTGATATCTTTCTCAATATTTATTGAAAAATACAATAAATTAAATTTTATTCATTTTTTAAATTGAAATCCATAAACATTAAAATTGACCAATTATGACACAAATGTCCAATATAATAAACAATATTTTAAAACATAAATAATTAAAAAACACCATCTTCTAAGTTAATTAATAGATATAAAACACACATTGAACCATTTCATCTATGTCTTCTTAACATAAGACACAACATATTTATTGCTTATTTTTTATTCAACAAATTTACTCAAAGAATCAATTATTTTCATGTAAATAAAGGGAAGGTGAAGTTAAGAAAATGTATAGACTTTGCTAAAAAGGAGTACATTATGTTTCTCTTTTAACTACTTTCTTGCAATGAAACAAATAAAAAAGAATTTAGTTTGAAAAATATTAATTTATAAAATATAACATAGACTAAGGTTTGTTTTATAAAACTTAACTATATTATATTTATAACCTTTATAATACTCTATTGGATCAATGATGATATTTGTTACCTCATTAATCCTTATATCATCTTTTATTCGTCTTCCATAATTTGTATCGGATGTTATATGTCTTCCCTCCTGTTTTCTATTTTTTATGTATCTTGTTTTCTTCTTTCATCAATTCCTCTTTATTTCTCTTTTACAGAATTAAAAATTGATTTTTCTATAATTTTATAATTTTTTCCTATTTTTTTATGTCTTTCAATACAAAATGTCAAAAAATAAATTATAAATAAATGTGGAAAAATATGAGATACTGAAACTTTTTTTTTTCAATTTATTTTATTGTATTTCATATTTTTCCCAATTTATAAGCATATATCAGTATATATAGATAACCAATACATGTAAAATTTATAATTCATATACTAAAAAGAAATTTAAAAAAAAAATTAAATATTAAATATGCAATAAAGTTGAATATTATATCTCAGAAAAGCATGGATTGGATTTGTCTACAGTAAAAAAAATCCAAAAACAACCTATAATATAACTTTAATTTACGGAAACAATCCTACTTACCATTACAATTGAGGTGACTACTACAGGGATAAAACTAATATACTTTAAACCACATGCAAGGATTAGAAAGTTTCATAATTGAGCAAATGCCATTACTTAACAATCAGAGATGCCCTCATCGCTAACCATTCCAAGCACCCCCTTATAACAACCAAAACTTTGTTGTTGTAAATTTAGTCTACCCAGAAAATTCTTTTAAAATAAGTATGAAATAAATAAACTCTTCTCTAAAGCGAAAAAACACCATGTTCATAACATGCACATAGTCATTTTCAAAATTTGATCCTCCTGTTTAAGAAAAGATGAATGGTGGAGTTATATAATATTTGTATTTAAAACGAAAATAAAAACAAAAAATTAATTAAATATTTATTGAAAAATAAAAAAAGGATAGATATAAAAATAGGAAGAACTTCAAACTAGAGAAATAGAGGGACTAAAAGAGAATGAAGAGAAAAACACGCAATTATGATTTCTTGTTGGTTATCATTTGTATTGGTTTCATATGATAAAGTAACCGCTACTCATCATCCATGAGTTCCGTATGTCCAATTTTTTTTAAGCTAACAATATAAAAGATTCTCAAAAAAAAAAAAAAAAAAATTCTTGTGTTAATAGTCATTTACCCCCCCCCCCCCCTGTAATATAGGCAAGTTTTGATCTACCCCCTTTAAAAAAATAATTTTGGATTACCCCCTGAAATTTTGGGGTACTCCATAAGCGTGTAAAAACTAGGGGGGTAAATAAAAAAAAATATTTTACAGAGGGGTAATTTTTCTACCTGAGGGGCAAAAGGCTTAGAATTTTAAAATTTCAAGGGGGTAATCCAAAAAACTTTTTTTAAAGGGGGTAAATCAAAACTCGCCTATATTGCAGGGGGGGTAAATGACTATTAACCCAAAATTCTTTAATGATCGTCTCTAAAAACACATATGTTTTTTCTGGGGCAGTCTCCTCTACTGTAATAGGTTTTTTCATAAGAAAAAGATTTGAAAATCTGCAAAATTAGGGCAATGTATTTTACATCAAACACTAAAATTAAAAGTTGCACACATTATTACCACTAATAATTAAAAATAAATTGAATAAACCAGTAAAAATTACATGAACATTATTCAATTGAAAAATTTAAATTTTCAAGGCAACAGTTATGACATTATACACGATGACAATGGTAAAATTATATTTATACATCATGTGGTAGAGACTAGATAATGAAAAAATTAAAAGAGAGTATAGAGTGAAGAAACAAAACGATATATGGAAAGGAAGATGAGAGAAAAGAATGAAAAATGAGAAACATAGTAAAAAGTAAGGAAAAGAAGTAGAGAGTGCGGAAATATACAGAAAAAAAAATTAGAGAAACAAAATAGAAGGAAGAAAAATGCAGAGAAAAGAGATATGCTTTGGATTTGTGGATATGCAATCATTGTTGAATTTAACCTCTCAAAGCAAATTAAGGAAAATGAGGTGTACATTTAAAATTGAAAATACGTGTCACTTTTCAATTATCTGTATTTTAATGTTGGTTATTTTTTTGAAGGGTAATAATGAAAAGAAAAAAAAGGTTACACCAAAAATAAGTTTTGCCATTATATATTACTAGCGTCCAAACAGGCACTTGCGTGCCCGTTTGTCCTGTAATACCCCGTATTTTTATTTTGCTCTGGATAATATTAGCTTTGATCAACTGGGTTCCGATGTACTCTGAGAAATTATCTGCAAAGATAATTAGAGTAACTGATGAACTCATAGCAGATCAAATTAATATCATCTGACTCTGAGGTGCTAGCATTTGGTGCTATAGAGATATATTGGACATTTAGGTTAGTGTTACTAACTAAATGATATCTCTACGTATCATTTCATTTCCTTTCCTCTTCATTTTGGAAAAAAGATAGAAAGAAGTAGAGAGAAGGAAGAGCAAGAAGAGTGAAAAAGAAAGAAAACCTAGAAGAAGAAGAAAGCTCCGGTCATCATCTCTTCTCCATCAACTCTTTCCAACATCTTCATCATCATCTTGTCTAGAGGTGGGTTCTAGTTAGAAATTGAGTTTTAGAGATTCTAGAAATGCTAGAGTTTAGGTTAGAAATGTTGGATTGTGAGTAATAACATGAAATCGATGTTTTGATGGTGTAAAATGGGTAATAATGTGTAGCATGACTGATATACGTGTGTATGCGATGTGTGATAATTTATCATATGATCCATTGAAGTTATTTTATGTTTCCATTTGATTTTTATGCTGAAAATAGCAGGTTTTGGGTTTCTGACTTAGTGGTACCCCGGTTACCCATTATTGAGTAACCGGTTACTTGCAGGAAAAGTTGAGTTTTGTGGGAAAAATGAACTGAGTAACCAGTTACCCATTCTGAGGTAACCGGTTACCCAATTGTGCCTCTAAACGTTAATTCAGTTCTGTTTTGGAAATTTGGCTTGAGTAACCGGTTACTCATTCTGAGGTAACCGGTTACCACTGTTAGTTGATGGAAAATACTTTTTTGAAAATTCATAACTTTTGAACCGTGATTCCAATCGAGGGGTTCTTCGTATCGATGGAAAACTATGGAAGTATTCTACACAATGAAAGTGAAAAATATTGGTTTTATTACCCGATTAAATAATTAGAGAAAAACCCAAGAATGTGTTAATTTTTATGAATCGAATTACTATGTGCATTTTGCTATACTATTGTATTGTGTTACATTTAACCTCTTTTTGTGAAAACAATTGAGTGATTGCATGTTTAAAATATGGAATAGGAAGAGTGAGGAAATCTTGCCATGAATCTATAATAGAATCTAGTAATGTGACTAGGCTTTCATAGATAATCTAGATGGCGATACTCGTGTGTTCGATGCCTAGGTGCGCATCTTCGACGAGTAATGGTCTAGGCGAGAATAAGACACTAGTACGGAACATGTGTGTGAACCTTTTTATTCTTTGTGATGAAGGAAATTGTAGCCTTGTGAATGTCGAATACAATCACGTTTGTAGGTGAGATCACGTAATCGTAACCGTTTCTCTTGAGTTGCAATTTCATGAGTCTCGAGCTCCTCTAAAATATACGCATGACAACTTGGCAGGTTTGATTCCCGCGTGCAGTATGAATGGCGCCCGTGGGGTGTATGCTTGTGACGGTTAATGGCCCGTGTGAAGTGACGGTTCATAATGGTTAATGGCCCGTAGAACCCGAATCCATTCGTATGTCAAGTAGGTTACAAGGATCCATGGCTCGGGTCGACTTCTAGACGTAGAAGCGGACGGGAAAAGGGGATGCCTTGGTAAGGTTATCGATTAGTGATATTTTGAGTTGGTGAACTCATGAACATGTTTCCATATAGTGTGAGATTGTGAACTCAAGGTCACCTCCCTTCCCTTTGACTTGAGTTAGGATTGATAGAACCTTGTAAAGTCGAGAGAATCTATAAGATAGGGAACTCATTGAGATTTAATATCTCACCCCGTGTTGTTGATTATATTACAGGTACTATAGGTTCCGCGAAGGGTAAGGATAAAGTTGTTTGATTATCCTCACTTATCTTGGCTTTTTGGGAGGGAAATACTTTCGTTGTTGGAGATTATTTTTTGAGATCATTGTATTGATCTAGTTCTTAATGCATTGGAACATCTTGTATATAGTATGCCATAGATTTTAGTACCTTGTATTTTGGGCATGTGATATGTACAATGTGTTAACTAGGAACTTATGGTATTTCAATACCAAAACTTGGATTCATGTATAATATATATGCTTTGATGTATGTTGTTATATGTGGGTGTTACAATTGGTATCAAAGCAGGTCGTATCCTCGACCTAGCCATGAAATAATATAAATGATTCTTTCAATTTCATATGTGTTATGTCGCCATTGGTCTTAAGTGTTATATTTATGACATTGACCCTGATCTCCTTAATCCTATCTGTATGAGCTTTAGGAACATGGATGACGGACGTAGAAGCAACCGTGGTAGACCTAGAACCACTCCTGCAGGGAGGAATCCTCCAGGCGGCGAGGAATATGTCCCATGGCCCCAGTTTTTACAACAGATGCAGCAGCAGCAGAACCGGTTCATGCAACATATGGTACAACAGATGAATGGAGGTCTTCATCCTCCAGTAGTTGTTCTAGATGCAGTAGGTGGATGTTTTCGGGATTTCATCCGCATGAATCCTCCAGAATTTCATGGCGGATTAGATCTTGTGAAAGCTCATAAATGGGTTGCTGGCATGGAGAGAATTTTCCTGATAGTCCAGTGTAGTGAAGAGAACGAGGTGGTGTTCGCTTCTCATTCGTTGAAGGGTCCTGCTATGAGGTGGTAGGAGAGTACTTCAGCCCTAATGACTATCCAAGAAGTGCCAAAGGTCTGGGAGCAATTTAAGATTACTTTTATGGAGAATTATTTCCCTAGTTCTTTGAGGACCCAGAAAGAATTTGATTTCCAACAGTTGAGATAAGGTACTTTGACTGTGGCTGCTTATGCTGAGAAGTTTGAGATTATGGCTGCTTATTCTAGGCATGCAGTGTATGCTCCAGATGAAAGGTGGAAGGTTGACCAATTCCTTTTTGGTTTGAAAGCTGAGATTTCTCATAGTGTGTCTCAAAGAGAGTTCACTACTTATGCTGAGTTGCTAAGGCAATGTTATGTGGCTGAGAATAGTTTGAAGAAAGTTCAAGCAGAGGGGGAATTGAATAGGTCGAATCAGAATGGTCTTGGAAGATCGAACCAACAGTTTAGGCCTAGACAACAAGCTTTCAAAGGCAAGCAAGTTCAGAATTCTAGGACTAGTGCACCTCCCGTGTGTCGTACTTGTGGTAGGAATCATCATGGTAGGTGTGGTATTGAAAGTGTGAGGTGCTATCAGTGTCAGAAATTGGTTCATATGGCGAGAGACTGTCCTCAGAATAGGAATCAGACGCAAGGAAAGAGTATCAGTCGAGTTTATACATTGGATGCGAGGAAGACAAAGGGTTATAACTCTTTGATTGCTGGTACATGTTTCGTTAATGGACATCCTTGTTTTGTATTATTTGATTGTGGAGCAACACACTCTTTTGTGTCAATGCAATGTGTGAAGCGACTTGGGTTGCAAGCTATTCTGTTGTCTCCACCCATGGTGGTTACTACTGCCATGGATGAGATGGTTGAAACACCTTTAATGTGTGAAAATTGTGTTTTATCTGTGGATGGAAGAGTTTTCCAAATTGATCTTATTTGTTTGCCGCTTAAGAAAGTAGACGTCATTTTGGGAATGGATTGCTTTTCTGCTAATTCGTTATTTATTGGTTGTGAGGAAAAGCTAATCATCATTCCATCTGTTGAAGCTACTCCGAAGGATGTGTTGACTACTATTTTAGAAGGTACGTTTGGAATGATTAATTTCTTGTTTGAGAAGGAAAAATTGATTCTTTTGGTTCTCACTAAGGAGGAGAGTAGCGACCTTCAAGTTTTGAGTATTCCTGTAATCTGTGAGTTTTCCGAAGTTTTCCATGAGAATGTCACTTCTCTTCCTCCGGAAAGGGAAGTTGAATTCTCTATTGACCTGATACCTGGAACGACTCCTATATCCGTTTCTCCGTATCGGATGGCACCACTGGAGTTAACAGAATTGAAGGATCAATTGTAAGAGTTAATGGCTAAACATTTTGTTCGACCCAGTGTTTCTCCCTGGGTAGCTCTAGTGTTGTTAGTAAAGAAGAAGGATGGTGGAATGCGGTTATGTATTGATTACCGGCAGTTGAATAAAGTTACCATTAAGAACAAGTACCCAATACCCAGGATAGATGACCTGTTGGACTAATTAAAAGAAGCCTGTCTGCTCTCGAAGATTGATTTACGGTCGGCTTAACATCAAATCCGTGTGAAGAGTTCAGATGTACCAAAGACCGCATTAAGAACCTGTTATGGCCATTATGAATTCTTAGTAATGCCTTTTGGGGTGATGAATGCTCCGGCAGTTTTTATGGATTATATGAATCGGATATTTCAACCTTACTTGGACCAATTTGTAGTGATCTTTATTGATGACATTCTTATTTATTCTCGTACTTCTCAAGAGCACGGAGAACATCTAAGAATCGTCCTATCGATCTTACAAGAGAGACAACTATTTGCCAAACTAAGTAAGTGTGAGTTTTGGATGTCGGAGGTTAGTTTTCTTGGTCATGTTATATCTCAAGGAGGTGTAGCGGTAGATCCATCAAAAGTGGAAGCATTGATTAATTGGGAGAGACCAAAGAATGTTTCCGAAGTTAGAAGTTTCTTGGGACTGACAGGTTATTATAGAAGGTTTATCAAAGGCTTTTCTCAATTGGCTTTACCAATGACTAAACTTACTCGAAAGGATTGTCTTTATGAGTGGGATCACTACGCCAAAAATGACTTTTACTAGCGCACCTTAGACAACGCTTTTATGAAAAAGCGCTGCTATAAGTTAAATAAAAAATAAAACACGGAAATTGTACACGAAAAAGAGTTAAAGCGCTGCTAAAAGGCCTACCTTAGACAGCGCTTTTTGTAAAGCGCTGGTAAAGGACAACATTAGCCAGCGCTTCTGGGAAGTGCTTCTAAAGGCCTATATTAGCCAGCGCTTTTCTAAAAAGCGCTTTCTAAAGTCATATAAATTAAAAAAAAAAATAATCTCAAAAGCGCTGCTAAAGGCCCACATTAGCCAGCGCTTTTCAAAAGCGCTGCTAAAGGCCTATATTAGCCAGCACTTTTTCTCAAAAGCGCTGTCTAAGGTCTTATTAATTAAAATATAAAATGGAATAGTATCAGTATTCTATTTTTCATATCTCTATTCTTTCCCTCTCTGCTGCGAACTGCGAACGACGAGAACGAACGAAGAACAGCTCTCGCTACCGTCGTCCACCCTCCTCCACCGTCTCGGTTACAGTCTCGCCGTCTTCCTTCCTCCATTGTCTTCCACCGTTCTCCACCGTACTCCACCGTTCTCCACCGTTTAGGTATGTTTTCTTCTTTTCTGTTATGGTTAACGTTAGAGATGATAAATAGTGGTTCTACTCATGAATGTAGCTTGGTACTGATGTGTTGGTTTTATGGTTTGTTTCTGTATGTTGAGCAAAGGATAATTTTTTTTGGAAATTGGAAATATTTTAATTGATATGTTCATTTTTCTGAAACTGGTAATGGTCTTGTACTGATATGGATACATTCTTACTACTGCGCCCAATTTGTACATCTATTTTGGTTTGGTTTGATACTTGTAATCAATTTGATATATATAAATAGTATAAATATGTGATGTTGCTGTTGCAATTCATGTCACAAATTCTATTACGTAAATACTATCTTGCTGAGATTTTGCAATTTGTTGCTTTGTTTGCGGTTTCGGTAACCTGTCAATTTAAGTTATGCGTTGTGCGAATTACTCCGTTGAATGCGTCTTTTGATCACTATGTATCAGTTCATTTTGTTGTGTGAATAATTCCAATTGTCGGTTGCGGATCTGTTTTGGTTTTCTATTTATCACATTTAGTTTTCAATTCGATTTCATAATGTTGTTAATCCTTGTTTTCTTTATTACAAGTTAGATGGCTACTAATAAGGATCACCCACATGATGATTCTATTCATGATGGAGTAAGAATGTAGCTAATGCGGAAGAGGAAATTAAAAGAAGAATAACAGTTATGAAGAAAGTGATTCGTGATAGAGATCGAGGCATCATATTAGATGTGCATTGGAGCCCACAAGGCCTTCTTATTGAGCCTAACGGTTATACGTTGACAAGTTTTATTGGTGCACTTGTAAGGAATGAGGTTCCAATTACTTGTGATGATTGGAGAAATAAAGAGTTGAAGGAAGCCAAAGAAAAAATTTGGAGTGAGATAAAGGTACCATAATTATGTCTTTAATTATGCCAACTAATTCTGTCTTTTAAATTACTTGTACTAACGCACAATGTGTATGTTTTTCTTAGAGGTGTTTCAACATTGATGATGATAGAAGACCTTTTTGTCTCAAATTGGCCGGAAAACTACTAAGAGGGTTTAGAACATTTTTATCAACCAAGTTTCTTAGGGATGCAGAAGGTAATTTTGTTGATGCAGAGCTTCCATCTAAATATGGAGCTTTGATTTCACAAAAAGAATGGGACACGTTTAAAGCCAAACGAATAACCCCAGAATTTCAAAGTGTAAGTGAAACAAATCGGGAAAGAGCATCAAGTCCCGCCTATCCATATAGAAAAGGACGTGTTGGATATGGACGCTTAGAACAGTCTATAGTAAGTATCTATAAATTTCAATGATATACTTGTTCATCATGAGTTATATTTGATCATATTGTTTGGCTTAATGTGTAGTTACAAAAGGAGAATAGTTCTGAAACATCTCTTCCGGCACATGTTTTGTGGAAGGTAGCCCGTGAGGGCAAGGATGAAGTTGTTAAAGAAGGTGTTCAACAAGTATTTGAGAAATGTGTAATTTAACATTATTTATTTAATTAAATCAAAACTTTATTAACATATATTTGACAAATATTCGATATTCATCTGATTTTCAGGAGACTCTATCTCAGTCTTTATCTCCAGATGAAGCCAATGATTCCAGGAGCATACTTAGTCGGGCATTAGATGTCCGTGAGTATTCTGGCCCGGTGAGGGGTAAGGGTTTTGGGATCACTCCGACATCCTTGAATATTAAAAAACAAAAGGCTCCTAGTAATAAAGAACTTCAGCAAAAATTGGAAGCACTGCAAGCTGAAGTTCGTGAATTAAGAAAGGAAAAAGAAAGAGATAGCGCTTCGGACAAAGATAGTATCAACTATAACTTTCAACCGAATATTCCAGAGGTAATTATATATATTTTTATGAAATTAAATTATTAGCTTAAATTATTTAATTGACATATATATTATTGGTTTTAGGGCATTTCCCCTTGTCACCTCTACTTATCGTCACCAACTTATCGGATGGTTGGCAAGGGAAAAGTGTATAACACTTTGGGAGAATTACTTCACACTAAACCGCTCCCTACTGGATGTTTGAAAGTATTGGTTGATATTGCTTTAGAGATGGATGCATTATTACCATATCCTGACGATGTTTCGGATGCAACATTGGTGGGAGATGCAATAGGTTCGTTTGTTGCATGGCCGTCAGGCCTCATTAGCGTAGGATATGAGGTATGCTTAAAACCATTATGAACCTTTGAGTATTCAAAGTTTTTACAAGCATTTTACGTACATTTTTTACATGGTAATGTTAATTAGACTCCAACAACATCCAAAGCAAAAGATAAGAGGATTCCGCAGCATACCGAGTCCGTTGTTTCAAAAAAAGAGGTACATCACAATTATATGATATTCATGCATGGAAAATGTTAAATTCGTGACCTTATACTTCATCTAACTAATTATATGATATATAGCTTCATGGTAAAGAGATTAGCAACGTCTCCACACAAAAAAGGTTGTTGCTAAGAAAACCGCGCCTAGAAAAAAACCTACTTCCAAGTATAGGTCGTGCCTTCAGACATTTCTAGAAATGACAGATATTCCGAATGGAGGTATTCGTCTTGTACCTATGGAGGAAGGTATTTATGGCTTTCAATATGAACAATCAATTGGTAATGAGGAATTTGAGCAAGTTTTTCGTCATGAAGAATTAGGCGTCAGTGTTGTCAATGCATACGTGAGGTATATCCGATCTACTTTGTTATATTAATTGAACAACTTATTTACTTTATGTTTCAAATGAATAGTCTAATGTTAATGATGTTTTTATTTAAGGTTTCTGTATGACAAATTGATGCACCCGCGTGGATTGGAGCAAAGATTCGCATTCTTAAGTCCCGCGAGTATCAACTTAGGGTTAATCATAAATAAACCAGATGATGTTATGGTGTATGTACTCAACCGCTTTATGGCCGACAAAGATACAGAAAAGTTGTTCTTTTTACAGTTTAATACTGGGTTAGATTTTCATTCTAAATTCATCTATTATAATTTTTTTGTATTTTGACGTCGTGTAGAAAGTTTCCATCTAACATTCGTTTAATCTTATAGTGGACATTGGTTGTTGATCGCGATTAATCCTATCAGAGAAGTTGTGTATTATCTGGATTCGTTAGGAAATGATTGGACAACATACCCGGATATGAAGAAAATGATTGATACGTAAGTTAGATTGTTCTAAATATTCATGTGTCTATTTATTTATTTATTTATGTGAATTATTCTAAATATTCATTTATATTTTATTAGCATTATACAAGCTTTTCGAGCACAAAGAGATATCCAAGTAACAAAGAGGAGAGCCAACAACATTACATGGATTGGAGTGAAGGTATATTAATTATCACATTTTTTATTATATTAGTGATGATACTTGATAAAACTAAGGATTTATCCATATTTTCTTTTCATGTGTAGTGTCCTCGGCAACGTAACGGTATAGATTGCGGTTATTTCATGTTGAGGTTTATGAGAGAAACTCTTTTTTTGGATCGAATAGAGATTCCATCCGATGTATGTATTTCTAACTTATGAGTTATTTTAATATTTAACACATATTTCTCATATAATTAAATAGTTGGAACTAAATCAAACTATGTTATATTATTATGTAGTACTTTGATGAATTCAAGTGTGCGTATTACTCAAGAGATCATTTGGATGAAATTAAAGAGGATTGGTGTCAATTCATTATTGAGCTCGGAGTTTTATAAGGTATATTGTACTCTTACTTATTGATGAGAATTTTGAGTATGTATAACTTTGTAACTATAGACATTGTTTATTTTTGTTTTAATTGAATTACAATCTTTTTGTGTTGTTTCAGGTTATATGTGCAAAGTAGAAGATAGAGTTATCTTGATGTGCATTGCTTTTTGCTTAGCATTTCTATAAGTAATATGTAGATTTGAAGCAAAATGTTTTGTTGAATGAAAATTGTATATATAAATACGCAAAATTTGTGAGTATATATTGGTTTGAAGCTCCAATTTATGATATTTTGGTGCAAAAATGTGGTTGAAAAACAGGTGCAAATTGTGGTTGAAAACCTGGTGCAAATTGTGGTTCAAAAACAGGTGCATATAAACTGTATAAAACAAACAGCGTTTTTTCCAGTAATTTGAATAAAAAGCGATAAAGTAGGGTTTAGACAGCGCTTAGTCCAAAAAGCGCTGTCTAAGGTATACCAAAAAAAGCAAAAGCGCTGTCTAAGGTATACTAAAAAGAATGCAAAAAGCGCTGTCTAATGTTAGTCTAAAAAACAATAAGCGCTGTCTAAAGCACCATTTAGACAGCGCTTTTAAAATATAAGCAAAAGCGCTGTCTATTGTTAAAGCACTGTCTAAATGGTGCTTTAGACAACGCTTTTTCAGTCAAAGAACCCCTATAGACAGCGCTTTTTACATTAACCAAAGAGCTGTCTAATCTTTTAGCAGCGCCAGTTTAGACAGCGCTTTTAAGCGCTGTGTAATGCCAAAAAAAGCATTGTCTAAATGCTTTTATGGCATAGTGGATTCGGCTTGTGAACAGAGTTTTCTGAGTTTGAAGGAAAGATTGACGACTGCCCCTGTTTTGGTCATTCTTGATCCTAGCAAGTCATATGAGGTATTTTATGATGCATCAAAGATGAGATTAGGAGGGGTCTTGATGCAAGATAGTCACGTGGTGGTTTATGCTTCTAGACAATTAAAGGTTCACGAGAAGAATTATCCAACGCATGATTTGGAATTGGCGGCAGTTGTTTTTACATTGAAAGTGTGGCGTCACTATTTGTATGGAGTACATTTTGAGATGTTTAGCGACCACAAGAGTTTGAAGTATCTATTTGACCAAAAAGAGATGAACACATGCGTCAAAGGAGATTAGTGGAATATTTAAAGGATTATGACTTGGAACTAAAGTACCATCCGGGTAAAACGAATAAAGTGGCGGATGCATTAAGTCGGAAAGTGTTGAATAATGCCAAGTTGACGATGTAAGAGTATGCCTTATTGGAAAAGTTTCGTGATCTTAACCTCCAATTTGTTTGGACTCCTAATGGTGAGATTATGGGAAAATTGAATGTTAATTCTACTCTTAGAGAGGAAATTCAACAAGGATAAATATTGGATGAGAAGCTACAAGAAGTGTTAGTTCAACCAGGTTTCGTGCGAGCTACTGATAGAATTATCCTGTTTAACCAAAGGATTTGTGTTCCGGATGACGCGGTGTTGAATGGAAGAATTTTGGAGGAAGCGCATAAGGGTACTTTTACTATACATCCTGGTTCTTCGAAGTTGTATCAAGACATAAAGAGGGACTATTGGTGGTTTGGTATGAAAATAGATATTGCAGTATATGTATCAGAGTGTGCGGTATGCCAACAAGTGAAGATTGAACACCAAAGACCGGGTGGCTTATTACAACTGTTAGAAATTCCGGTATGGAAGTGGGATAGTATTTCTATGGACTTTGCAGTTGGATTACCCCGTGCACAAGGTGGCTACGATTTTATTTGGGTAATTATGGATCGGTTGATGAAATCTGCGCATTTCTTAGCCGTAAAGACTACCTACAAGGCAAGTCATCTTGCAAGGTTGTTTATTTCGGAAATTGTGAGGTTGCATGGTATTCCCTCTAGTATTGTTTCGGATAGAGATCCAAAGTTTACTTCAAGATTTTGGAGAGCTTTTCAACAAGCCATGGGAATGAAGTTGTGTTTGAGTACGTCGAATCATCCGCAAACGGATGGTCAGACGGAACGGATGATACAAGCGATGGAAGATATGTTAAGGGCTTGTGTACTTGGAAGTGGAGAAATTGGATAGAACTTTTACCGCTAATTGAGTTTTCATACAACAACAGTTATCATGCGAGTATTGGTATGGCTCCTATGAGGCATTGTATGGAAGGAAATGTAGGACGACTTTATGTTGGGAGGAAGTTAGCAAAGATAGAATTTAGGGACCGAAGATTATCCAAGGGACTATGAAAAAGATTAGAATGATCTGTGATAAAGTTAAACATGAACAAGATCGTCAGAAGAGTTATGCGGATAACCATAGGAGACCTTTAGAGTTTGATGAAGGTTACTCTGAGATTGAGGTTGAAATGACCGTTTAAGTCGCGGAAGTTAAGTCCGAGATACGTGAGACCGTATCAAATTTTAGAAAGGATTGGGGAAGTAGCTTATAGATTAGCCTTAGCGCCTTCTCTGTCAGAGATGCACGATGTTTTTCATGTGTCTCAACTCCAGAAGTTTGTTCCAGATCCTCTTCAGCCAATTCTACTAGATACAATTGAGATAGAAGCAAATTTATCGTTTAAGCCTCAACCAAGTCATATCACAGGAAGAGAAACTAACGTACTAAGGAATAAAAAAAATCTTCTTGTGAAAGTTCAGTGGGATGAGATGCATCCGGGTGATGCAACTTGGGAACTAGAATCAGAGATGCGAGATGCTTACCCTCACCTTTTCAGGTAATCTTTAAATTCGAGGACGAATTTCTATTTAAGAGGGGAGGATGTAATACCCCATATTTTTATTTTGCTCTGGATAATGTTATCTTTGATCAACTGGGTTCCGGTGTACTCTGAGAAATTATCTGCAAAGATAATTAGAGTAACTGATGAACTCAGAGCAGATCAAATTAATATTATCTGACTCTGAGATGCTTGCATTTGCTGCTATAGAGATATATTGGACATTTAGGTTAGTGTTACTAACTAAATGATATCTCTACATATCATTTCATTTCCTTTCCTCTTCATTTTGGGAAAAAGATAGAAAGAAGTAGAGAGAAGGAAGAGCAAGAAGAGTGAAAGAGAAAGAAAACCTAGAAGAAGAAGAAAACTTGGATCATCATCTCTTCTCCATCAAATCTTTCCAACATCTTCATCATCTTGTCTAGAGGTGGGTTCTAGTTAAAACTTGAGTTTTAGAGATTCTAGAAATGCTAGAGTTTAGGTTAGAAATGTTGGATTGTGAGTAATAACATGAAATCGATGTTTTGACGGTGCAAAACTGGGTAATAATGTGTAGCATGACTGGTATATGTGTGTATGTGATGTATGATAATTTATCTTATGATCCATTGAAGTTATTTTGAGTTTCCATTGATTTTTATGCTGAAAATAACAGGTTTTGGGTTTCTGACTCAGTGGTAACCGGTTACCCATTATTAGGTAACCGGTTACATGCAGGAAAAGTTGAGTTTTGTGGGAAAAATAAACTGAGTAACCAGTTACCCATTCTGAGGTAACCGGTTACCCAATTGTGCCTCTAAACGTGAATTCGGTTCTGTTTTGGAAATTTGGCTTGAGTAACCGGTTACTCATTCTGAGTTAACTGGTTACCACTGTTAGTTGATGGAAAATACTTTTTCGAATATTCATAACTTTTGAACCGTGATTCCAATCGAGGGGCTCTTGGTATCGATGGAAAACTGTGGAAATATTCTACACTATGAAAGTGAAAAATATTGGTTTTATTACCCGATTAAATAATCGGAGGAAATCCCAAGAATGTATTAATTTTTATGAATCGAATTACTATGTGCATTTTGCTATAATATTGTATTGTGTTACATTTAACCTCTTTTTGTGAAAAGAATAGAGTGATTGCATGTTTAAAATATGGAATAGGAAGAGTGAGGAAATCTTGCCATGAATCTATAATAGAATCTAGTAATGTGACTAGGCTTTGATAGATAATCTAGATCACGTAATCGTAACCCTTTGTGTTCTTTGTGATGAAGCCAATTGTGGCCTTGTGATTGTCGAATACAATCATGTTTGTGGGTGAGATCACGTAATCGTAACCGTTTCTCTTTGTAGTGAGCGATTTTTGTCGGTGACTCGACCACCTTATCGCTGGGTTTTCCTCACTGCAATGGTAGGAGGGGGTTCTACTTTCTGATTTCTTATTTATCCCATGAAGCTGGAAGGGAAAGGGAAGCTATCTAAAACTAACCTTGCACGCGATTGTTTAACTGAACAAACGCTTTAAAAGAGATTGGGGGGTCCGGGGTCAGGTTATATAATGGGGAGTTCTTAATTACCCATCCTATATGTGGTTATCCACAGGATATTAACATTAGGTTTCGCTTTGTACTTGATGGTGTTTATCTGGTAATGGGTTGGGAAAGTTTCTTGGGAAAGTATGACAGGGAGAGTGAGTTTTATTTTCTGTGGAAAATGATGATGATGATGGCTAAGGTATGAAACCTAAAGTTTTGATTAATATGAAGGTACTGGACCTAGAGTTTTTTTTTATTAGTATGCTCGCTAAGATTTCGCAATCTTATGCCTACGTATTCCCGTTTAAACGAAACAGGGAAATCAGAGCAATCGTAGTTCCTCCTATTCTATGGGAGGAAAAATATATTTTGGTGTCTTGTTCAAAGCCCAAGATTGAAGCTAAAAGGTTTATTTGTGTCTTGTTCAAAGCCCAATATTGAAGCTAAAAGGTTTGAGTGAGAGAGAGTTTGTCATCTCTAAAGAGGGATTGTTGATTCTTGTATGCCTTGATCAAAGCCCAAGGTTGAAGCTAAGAGGTTGATTGACTCCACTGGAGAAGTCCTTATACAAAGCCTAAGAGGAGGCTGGAAATGACCAACTCAACAAGAGAGTGTTTATATATGTCTTGTACAAAGCCCAAGATTGAGGCTAAAAAGAGACTGACTCTATGGGGATATCATTATACAAAGCCTAAGAGGAGGCTAAAAGTTTGACTTTTCCAGGGAAAATGTTCTATCTGTCTTGTACAAAGCCCAAGACTGAGGCTAAAAGGGATTTTTTCCTTTTACTTACTCTGGTGAGGATATTTTAGGTGTCTTGTATGAAGCCCAAGACAGAGGCTGAAATGAGTTTGACTCTACCTGGGAAATCATTCCCCAATGCCTAAAAGAAGGCTGGGAGGAAGTGACTCCGCTAGGGAAGATATCTGTCCCAAGCTTAATAGATGGAGATTTATGTCTTGTACAAAGCCAAAGATGGAGGCTAAAAGGGTTTGACTCAATAAGCGAGTGCTTTTATTTGTCCTGTATGAAGCCCAGGATTATGGCTGAACAAGCTGGAGAAATCATTCACACAACTTAAGAGGAGGCTAACTCCTGCTAGGGGAAATCATTATACAAAGTCTAAGAGGAGGCTAAGAGGATTAAATCAACAAGAGAGTGTTTTTATCTGTCTCGTACAAAGCCCAAGATAGAGGCTAAAAGGGGTTGACTCAACAAGAGAGTACTGAAAGGTGATTAACTCAACAAGAGAGTTTGTAAGAGTGATTGACTCAACAAGAGAGTCTGAAAAGGTTATCTCCGCTGGGGAGAATTATTTGTACAAAGCCCAAGAGGAGGCTATCTTCTGCCGGGGATTATTGAGATCCCGAGGCAGGTCCAAATTGGGAATCAACACTTGCTGAGGATTACAGAAGAGTTGAGATGTCAGATTCCTTGAGGTTTTGATTTGAGATAGTGTTATACTGATGATAAACTGACCCTGGCTGGGGTTTTAGGAGAGAGACTGGGTTTTAGAGCCCACAAGTTTTAACTCTGCTGGAGGTTGATCAGGGTTTCTTCCTATGTTTTGTAGGGAACTTGAGAATGCCTTTGAGACTCAAGGGAATTTGGACTGTCCAAGTCTACTGGTGTGGAAGAGTTTTATCTTTTGTATGATGCCCAAGAGGGGGCATGAGTTTTAAGGGATGAGAATCAACCTTAAATTGGTCTGAGTTCTGACACTGGAAAGACTACTCTAGCAAAGGATGACTAAGTTCTGTCTTATACCTTTAAGAGGTCTTCAGGGTCCTTGTATTAAGCCCAAGAGAAAACATGAGAACTTCTAAGAAGCCGAAGGGTCCTTGTATAAAGCCCAAGAGGAGGCGGGGATGCTTTTAGGAAGCCTGTGGGTCCCAAACCAAGAAAATTTCAAGAAATGCTATTCACCAAGAATAGATCATTTAATGAAAGTTCAGAGGTTTGAAGAAATTCAAGAGATGCTATTCACCGATAATAGATCAACTATGGGGAGTAGAATTTCTTTGACAATTTCTAGTGTGACAGTCTGAGAAAAGGTTCACGAAGAATACTGCCTTTCTCTTTGTTCCATATTGTTTAAGGCCAATGGAAGGCAAGACCGAATCTGGAAATCCTATGGGGATCTAGTTTTGACTGTATTTAAAGAGTGATCAACATGGCTTTACCTAGTTCTAGACCTAGTTGCCGGGGAAAACCCTAAATAACTATACTAGTATATATACAGTTGATATATGACAAGTATTTAAAAGGGTATGAAAGAAGGACTTACAGTGCACAGCTTCCCACAGTACAGTTATATATATGAAAGCGAGTAAATGAAAGCTGTTAAAACTTACAGGTGAGCAAGTTTCTATGCTGTTTTGTTAGTTGTTCAAAGAAATTAAAGAAAGTTTTGATAAATACATGTATATTTGAACCTAAATCAAAAGAGAAGTTATTTTTGAAAGGATTGTTGGGGCTTATACTCCAGGAGAGGCCCAGGGTTTAACAGCGATTGCATCGTTGTTTTGTGAACTGTGCTGGGACTTATACAATGCCTGAGGCCCAAAAACGTTTTCTGTACAAAGGGATGGGTCTTACAACTCAAGGAGAGGCCCAAAGAGTTTGGAAATGAATAAAGACGGGTCTTATAGCTCAAGGAAAAGCCTAGTTGATTTTGTTAAAAAGGTGACGACCGCGCCAAACTTTTGAAAATATACAGAGGGACTTATACAATGTGTGAGGCCCAAATTATTTTATTTACAAAGAGGTGGAACTTACACTCTGTCAAGAGGCCCAATGAGTGTTTGAAAATATTAAAATCGGGAAAAAACCCTAATTTTTGAATTAAAACGACATTTTTCAAAGGTAATTTAAATAATAAATGATGAAATATCAAATATATTCAAAAACAAGTTGTACACTTTGGAAAATATTTTGGAAAATCAAGTTTAATCATGTGAAAGCTTAAAATCCAATTGGTTTTGAAAGATCAAAGTGAGAATCCCATTTAAAAATGTTCAAAAACAATTAAAATGAAATTAATTACAAAAATTCTAATTATATTAAATAACTAAGGCTTAAATAATGTTTTCGACCCTGTAAGTTGGCGAGTTTTTGGTTTTCGTCTCTGAATCTTTTTTTTTTTTTTCAGTTTTAGTCCCTATATTTCACATTCGTGTTCGTTTTAGTCCTTAAAACCAAAATCCGCAGAAAACCTTCGAATTTTCCTGCGGATTTTGGTTTTAAGGACTAAAACGAACACGAATGTGAAATATAGGGACTAAAATCGAAAAAAAAAAGATTCAGGAACGAAACCCAAAAACTCGCCAGCATACAGGGACAAAAATACTATTTAAGCCAATAAATAATATAAATTGGATTTTTTTGTGTAATAAAATATTTTAACATTTTTGTGATTTTTTCCAAAAAGAACCAATCAAAAGTAATTAAAATTGAGAGAGAAATTAATTTTCCAAATCATTTAAAACAATATGACAAATAATAAAAAAAATGGAAAAAGTGTTAAAAAAAAGGGGTCTGGGGCGAGGGGGATTCGAACTCCAGACCTCAAGGTTGCAGTGCGCGCCTTCTACTGTAATGCCCCAAATTTTGTAGAATATTTATTTAATTTATTTAAATATTATATTCGTGGATTCTTGTGAATTTTGGTGTTTCTTGTCGATGTCGGTGATTTTGTGAAGTTTTGGTTATTTTAATTAAATAATAGTATATAATATGAATATATTTGTATTATTATTTATTTCAAATAATATTAGAAGAATGAAGGGTAAAGTGGACATTTGAGGAGAATTAGCGAGGGTATAATGGGAAGAGCACATTTAGGGGTATTTTAAGAGAGAATAATGAAAGGAACTCATTATTCGTATTACTTTGAGGAAAAGGCAAATGTGTTCTGAAGAACAAGTGAGAAGGAGGTTGGGGCATAGAAGAATTCTGGCGAAACTTCAAGAGAGGTCGAAGGAGACAATATTCTAAGGTATGGGGAGTATCACTTTGCAATATTTTGATATAAAGATTAGGTGTTAGTGGGTAATTGGGGTTTTGGGGGAAAACCTAGAAATTAGAGGTTAGGGATGATGGATTTTGATGATTTTCTATGTGATGGTTGTTGCTATTGATGTATATGTGATAGCTATAGGTTATAATAACATAATCTCTTAAAAATTTGAGTTAAAAACGAGTTTAGGAGTGCAGGATCGCAGATGGAGGAGTGCTGTTATCGCATGGTTTTTCTGCAGAAATCGCAAAGCGCGCTTAGCGCGGCCTAGCAGGCTTAGCGCAGTCTAAAGAAATTTTTCCTCTTTGAGGCAGTGAGTAGCGCGCTTAGCGCGGGTGGGGCGCGCTTAGCGCGACTTGGGACTGAAAAATATTATTTTTATTGATTTAAAATTCATGAAAAATATCTGTTTTATATTATATTAATGCGGTGATGTTGCTGTGAATTTCGGCTATGTGTTGACGTGTTATATGATGAATTATTTAGTGATGAAAATGATGTTTTGATGATTAGGTGATGATATGATGTTATTGATGATTATTAGATGTTTATATGTGATGTTTGAGGATATAATGACGATGTGAAGTACCATGAGTATATTGATGATTATAGGACGACGATTCATGATGTTTGGATGATTAAATGATGACATGGATTAACATGAGATTTTGATGAATGTTGATGCACGTAATGACTTTTGTTGATGATGATGATATTGACGTTGTGCATCATGCATTCATAGCATTTAGACTTTGGTCTATTGATGATGTTATGACTTCGGTCCAGTGGTGGCTTCAATCCCATTGTGTGGATTGAGGTGTTTGTGACGTGCTCCCTTGTGGAGGGTTGATGGCCTAGTGTCCATTATTATGACGATTTGGTACCACATGCAATTTTATGACGTTGCATTTCATTCTTGGTGGCATCGCATGGGTGCATATGAGTGATATTGGTGATGTGATGTTTTATATGATGTTTTGGGTGAGTCATTGAAGTAATTGATAAAGCAATTATTGCCCTGTTAATGTCTTTTCTTTATATAATTTATATTGAATTGTGATTACTCACCTTGCCTGTTTGAATTTTGCCTCCACGTGGGTAACGTGCAGGTGATCAGGCTTAGCTTTGGATGCTTTCGAGGACTTGAAGTTTATTTACTTTGGACGATTTAGAGGGCCTTGCTCTGATAGTGTAACATCGGGTTGGGGTCCTTTGAGTCGAACTATGTTGTTTCCTTACTTTGGTGTCATGCGATGATGTGGTTTTATTTTTTATTATTACGACGTTTTTTTTATTGAGAATTTTGAGTTCCGCTGCCATGTGAAGGATTTTTGTGAAACATTGAGGAAAAACCCTTTCTGTTTACAGGGTAATTGTGTTATTTTGATTTAATGAGAAATGTGCACCCTTCGAGGGAATTTTTAAGCTTTACTCTAATATTTGAGTTGTTTCTGCTGCAACATTATTTGGAGGTAGAAAAGGGTGTTACATCTACCACTAGGGTGGTGATACATCTGCGTATCAAAGCCATCCTAGAAATACATAAGGCATGCCTTGATTTAGGCCAGGGCAAGGCAAGGCAAGCCAACTTTTGGGCCAAAAACGTAAAGGTTGTAACTTCCTCATTTCTTCATGGATTGGGACAAAATTTAGGTCTATCCTGCCTAGAATTTCACAAGGAATCCAATGGTGGTCTTGGTTTTTTCAGATGAGGTCCCTATTTAAAAACCTGATAGTGTTTTTGAAATAGGCCTATAATTGCATTTTCTATACTAACACATGGTACAGGCTAGAATTACATGGCCAATTTGTTCAAACACAACATATATAACATGTATGAGATGTTTATGATCAGTGGACTTCAAAGCAATGCATATTTTAGAAAGTTCAAGTGATGATGCACTTACCTCTTAGAGCTTTTTGTGCAATCTCCTAAGTTTCTTATGCCAGAAGTAATTTGATGCTTTAGACACTCTCAATTGACCCCTTAGAAGCTTTTAGAATGGTTAGAACCAGCTGGAATCCTCAGGAACAAGTTTGAGCTCTTTCTTGCAAAAGGGGCAAAAGTGACCAATAAGGCAACTCTCTCAAATGGTGTTCCAGATGTGGGGAACCATTTGGGACAGTTCAAGGATGATATTTGGAGTGCGTTTGAGGTTTTATCTGGTTTTGAAAGTGACTGAATCAAGACATGGCTTGAAAAATGCAAAAAAGTCCAAATTTGAGGTTTTGAGAGGGGACTTTGTGATTTTGGTGTTACATGTCACATATGAGAGTTTGGAAAGCTTAGATATGACATATTGGATGTGTTTGGATCATGAGCTGTGATGGAAATGCTCTCTAACTCAAAAACTCATAGACACCTTGCAAAAGAAGGCAATTTGGCCTAAAGAGTGGGATTTTGAGGAAAGCACCAGTTTGGTTGCTTTAGTGTACTCAAACAGAGCACAAATGAGCTCTATTTATAGTAGAGCAAGTTTGTTTTGGCATTAATAATGAATGGTGGCTGCAGCAGGCCTTTGGCCAATGTTATGCAAAAGGAATCTCAAGTCTCCTCTAGCCATTGACTAGAGGTTAGGGCACATGCCTATGGTTCTTTGATTCAGAGCTTATCCTTGACTCATTCAGTTGGGAATGTATCAGTCCATGCCACCTTGGTGTATCCATTAAATGCATTGCAACAAAATTGGAGTCTTGGCACCTTTTTAGCTCTTTTAGGTTTGACATGCTACTTGTTGATTCTTGGACTTTGGAGGCTTGGAGATCAGATCATCCCCCTTGGATTTGATCCTCAGATGTGTCCAAATTGATGACAAGGCTTGGATTCATCAGATTTGGACAAATCGAGTAAAATGAACAAAATCTGCCAAATCTGTCTTGAAAAAATCAGTTCATGATGCCATGTTTCAAGAGTTGTATCTCCTTGCTCAAATGGAATTTGGAGATGATCTGGTACTTGTTGGAAATCCCTCATGGCATACTTCAACTTTGATGTCCATCCCTAGACCTAGTTTGACTTGGATCAAGGTGAAAAATGTCCCTACATTTTGGAAAAAGTAAGGCAGATTCTGACTTAGTGAAAATTTCACTAAGTGTTGGAAAAATGTGATTTTCATGTTTTCAGCCAATTTGGTCACTCCATAACTTAAAATCCATGGAGAATTGGAATGAGATGTAGTTGACACTTTTAAAGTATGCCATGAGAGCTACAAATCCAGCTTTGGACCATCCAAAATGGTTGCTTGAATCTCAAGTTATGATCCTTGGAAGTTGGTACCCTAGCCATTTTGTTCCATAACTTAGAAAAATTCTAAGTTTTTTATGGATACCCCTTTTAAAAGTTAACTCACTTTCTTAGGTTTTTCTTGATGAATGATGATTCAAATCACATATTAACATTGTTTTAGGGTTAATGGACCTTGTTTGACCAAAAATAAAAAAGTCAAACTTTGGGTTTTTGCACAGTTGACTTTTTATCGGATGAAATCCAAACTGTGCGATCCTTTGTGAAATCAAGTCCTTGACCTAAATCAAACCTAATGGATGTAATCAAACCTAATGGATGTATTGAATCATGTCCCAAGGTTTGGGAGCATGTCTTGGTCAAAAAGGTACAGTTGACTTTTTCTTCAAAACCCTAATTGTGGTCCTGATGAAATTGAAACTTGTGAATCAAGATTCGTGGATAAATCCATTGTTGTAAATGGATCAATGTGGGGTGTTAGAGACCCTCAAATCATGTCTTGAGGTCTTGGCTCATGTTTTGTCCCAAAAGTCAACTTAGGGGTGAATTAGGTTAAGAAACCCTAATTCTTGATTTTTTGGTAAATGCATCCCCTGAGGTTAAATTGACTTGATGATTGGGAGGTCCCTTGGAGTATCTTGAGTTATGCCTTGAAGCATGGGCTCATGCCCAGATGAAAATTTTCATCTGGAGGCCTTAGTCGACCAAAACCCTAATTTGGTGACACTGGCGATCTTGAGGCATGCTCCACTTGGAATGTTGCAACCTTGTGCTTAATTCTTGATGTGGGAGTCCTCTTGATCCTTTATGGGTGTTTGAGAGGCTAGACAAGTTAAAGATCATGTCATTCCTTGATTGATCCTTTGTCTAAGTGTTCTGAGAGAGCTCAAAACCCTAATCTTTGATGGTAGAGAATTCCTAACAATTCCTGAGGAGATTGAGGAGGCATATATGTACATCCATATTGTGATGATGATTTTCACAATGACGGGAAATCTTGGTGGTCAAAATTTGGGGTTGACACTCTTGAGTTGCAATTTCATGAGTCTCGAGCTCTTTTGAAATATACGCATGACTACTTGGCAGGTTTGATTCCCGCGTGCAATACGAATGGCGCCCGTGGGGTGTATGCTTGTGATGGTTAATGGTCTGTGTGAAGTGACAGTTCATAACGGTTAATGGCCCGTAGAACCCGAATCAATTCGTATGTCAAGTAGGTTACAAGGATCCATGACTCGGGTCGACTTCTAGATGTAGAAGCAGACGAGAAAAGGGGATGCCTTGGTAAGGTTATCGATTAGTGATATTTTGAGTTGGTGAACTCATGAACATGTTTCCATATAGTGTGAGATTGTGAACTCAAGGTCACCTCCCTTCTATTTGACTCTAGTTAGGATTGATAGAACCTTGTAAAGCCGAGAGAATCTATAAGATAGGGAACTCACTGAGATTTAATATCTCACCCCATGTTTTTGATTATATTACAGGTACTACAGGTTCCGTGAAGGGTAAGGATAAAGTCGTTTGATTATCCTCACTTATCTTGGCTTTTTGGGAGGGAAATACTTCCGTTGTTGGAGATTATTTTTTGAGATCATTGTATTGATCTAGTTCTTTGTGCATTGGAACATCTTCTATATAGTATGCCATAGATTTTAGTACCTTGTATTTTGGGCATGTGATATGTACAATGTATTAACTAGGAACTTATGGTATTTCAATAACAAAACTTGGATTCATGTATAATATATATGCTTTGATGTATGTTGTTATATGTGGGTGTTAAATGTCTGCTTTTTTAATGCACACGTAAAAATTTAAATGATATTTTTTTATCTAATATTAATTTTAAATGGACGTTAAGTAGGAAGTTAATAGTAGGAAGTTAATAGTAGGAAATTTGGTAGGAAGTTATGTAGGAAGTTAATAAAAGTTATTGAGTAAGATATACATTAAAGTAAGGGTAAAATTGGTAAAGAAATAGGCTACACCAAATATTTTTTTATGGAAATTAGATTATAGATTTATTCCTTTAATTCAAATTCAAACCTTAACAATGATTTGAAATTAGAATCGCATGTCTTCAGTAAAAGTATCAATATGGAATCCTAATAATTAACCCTACCAATAATATAAACCACCATTTTCTCTTCGTTCAATTGCTAATCCGTAACCCGCAGTTCCGCAATATAGTTTTCTACTGCTTTATTATGTAGTTCCTAAATCTACAGTTCCGCAATCGACCGTTCTACTGTTCCATTCTTCTACTCAATAATCCACAATTCCACAATCCACTTATTATAAGGTAATAATGTGCTTTAGTTTTTCATAATATAGTTTCTGATATTGACATAACTGAAATGATTTAAGAGACTCAAGTGTTAATTTGATATCCTTTTTCACAGGGTTAACATTTTATATATATATATATATATATATATATATATATATATATATATAGATTTATTTTCTTGTGTCTAAGGTCAAGTTTTTGATATATTCTTGTAGAAGATTGTCTTTCGTAGGGTACTTTGAATAATAGTTTCTTAGTTATTGGGTTTATCTTATAATTTGGGTCACCCAATTCACATTATTCAATTGCATTTAGTGTCTATATCATAAATTTGAAAAATATTGTGGATCGATTCTATTCTAATAATGCATACGAACATGCCGTACTGTTGGATGTTTTAAGAAGGCTTACGATTGCATGGAGTGGACGTATCTGCGAAAGGTTATGAATATCATGGGATTTGGCAAGAGATGGATGATATGGTTGGAAGGGACTGTTATGCACAACTTCATGTCCGTTCTTGTCAACGGGAGCCCTACAAGAGATTTCGAAGTGACGAGAGGTCTTCGTCAAGGTGACCCAATTTCACCGTTTTTGTTTGCAATTGTGGCGGAGGGGCTGGCAGTTTTAATGAAGAGGGCTATAGAAATATCTGAGTTTCGTGGTATTAGATTCAGTCATTGTGTCTCCTATGAGTTGTTACAATATGCGGACGACAAGGTTATTGTAGGGGAAGGTTCTTGGGACAATATTTGGACTGTTAAAGCCTTACTTAAGGGATTCCAACTTGTGCCAGGTTTAGAGATCAACTATAACTAGATCTCTTTATATGGAATAGGTGTGGAGGAAGATTTTCTAAAAGCGGTTGAAAGCTTCCTAGCGTGTAAAATTGATGATTTTCTGTTCAAGTTTCTTGGGGTATTCGTTGGAGGAAACCATAGGCTCGTATCGTTTTGGAAACCTATGATAGAGAAAGTTCGTACAAGGCTAGCAACTTGGAAAGGGAGATTTTTGTCAATGGGAAGACGGGAAACTCTTCTCAATGTTGTTCTTGCTAACATTCCTATACATTATATGTCCATATATGTTTTACCGGTCAAAGTGGCTCGAATTTTAGCAGGTATCCAAAGACGGTTTCTCTGGCACGGTTCTTCTCATACAAGTGGAATCTCAAGGATAAGGTGGAGGGATGTTTGCAAAAATAAAGAAGATGGTGGACTCGGGATTAAAGACATTCGCCTGTTCAATATTGCGCTGATATCTAAATGGCTGTGAAAGTTGATGGCTCTTAAAAACAGATTGTGCAGTGGAATTTTAGAGACAAGATATGCTGGATATGCCGCTACATTGTAAAGAGGAGAGTTACCTAAATACGCTATTGTGCCATCCTTATGGTGGAGGGACCTCTTCAAGATTTCGTTAGTTTATGGAAACAACGGTTTCTTTGATACGGTTAAATACAAGATTGGAAATGGAGAGTTAGCATTATTTTTGAGTTCTAAGTGGGGTGGGGATTGTCATACCTAAACTTTTCACCACTAAGATTCCCCATCATTATGCAAATCATCATCACAATATGGATGGACCATCGTACCTCATTAGTCTCCCCAAAGATAGGTGAGCATCCACTACAATCAAACTTAGGGTTTCAAGCCCTCTCAGAGCTCTTATACAAAGGATCAATCAAGGAATGACATGATCTTCAACTTGTCTAAACCTCTCAAACATCCACAATGGATCAAGAGGACTCCCACACCAAGGATCAAGCACAAGGTTGCAACAATCCAAGTGGATCAAGCCTCAAGATCGCCAGTGTCACCAAATTAGGGTTTAGGTCGACCAAGGCCTCCAGATGGAATTTTTCCTCTGGGCATGAGCCAATGCTTCAAAGCATAACCCAAGATACTCCAAGTGACCTCATGGACCCCATCATCAAGTCAATTTAGTCTCAGGGGATGCATACATCAAAAATCAGGAATTAGGGTTTCTTGACCTAATTCACCCCTAAGTTGACTTTTGGGACAAAACAGGAGCCAAGACCTCAAGAGAGGATTTGAGGGTCTCTAACACACTACATAGATCCATTTACAATAATGGATTAATCCAAGAAGCTTGATTCACAAGTTTCAAATTCATCAGAACCACAATTAGGGTTTTAAGGGAAAAGTCAACTGAACCTTTGACTTTTGACCCAGGCATGCTCCCAAACCTTGGGACATGATTCAATACACCCTATAATACCTATGAAACCAATCCATCAATTTTGATTTAGGTCAAGGACTCGATTTCATAGAGGATCGCACAGTTTGGATTCATTTGATAAAAAGTCAACTGTGCATAAAAGTCAACTTTGACTTTTTGAGATTTTTCACAATTATGGTTCTTTGACCCTAAAATGATGTTAATTTGTGATTGGAATCATCATTCATCAAGAAAAATCAAGAAAAGAGGGATAACCTGTAAAAGGGGTAACCATAAAAAACTTAGAAAATTTTCTAAGTTATGGAACAAAGTGGCTAGGGTACCAACTTTGGAGGATCATATCTCCTAAACCACAAGGCCATTTTTACCCATTCAAAGCTGGATTTGTAGCTCTCATAACACTCTACAAAAGCTTCAAACACAACTCATTCCAATTCCCCATGGATTTTAAGTTATGGGATGATCAAAATCACAAAAAGTGAAAATGTCACTTTTTTCCAACACTTAGTGAAATTTTCACTAAGTCAGAATCTGCCTTCACTTTGTCCCAAATGTAGGGGCATTTTTCACTTGGATCCAAAAAGTATCAAAACCAACTATGATCAAACCGTTTTTGTATCATATGAGGGATTTCCAAAATGGCCAAGAACTCCATCAAATTCCACTTAAGCCATGAGATATGACAATGGCAATATGCCTTGCTGAAAACTGTTAAAGCAAGGCAGATTTGTGCATTTTGCTCGATTTACCAAATTTGTGCAAATGACAAACACACTTATCCATCAGAACACCTCAGTGAGGGACCAAGGATGGAGAAACACTGATCCCAAGCCTCCCAAGTCTTTGGAACTAAAAATAGCATGCCAAACCTAGAAATCCCTAAAGAGGGGACAAAACTCCAATTTTGTTTTGGAGCATTCAATGGATGCACCAAGGTGGCATGGACTGAGCCTCTTCCAACTGAATTCAGTCAAGACATATCCAAGACCAAGGGAACCAGCAGCCTGTGCCCTAACCTCTAGTCAATGGCTAGAGGAGACTTGGATTCCCATTGATCAACATTGGCCAAACCTATACAGCAGTTGCCATTCACTATTGCTTGCAAAACAAACTTGACACACTATAAATAGAGCTCAATTGTGATCAGTTTGAGTACACCAAAGCCATCAAACTGATGCTCTCCTCAAAATCACCTTCTCACTTCCAAATTTTCCTTCCAGAGCAAGTCACTATCGGGTTTTGAGTTTGAGAGCTATTCCAATTAAACCAATCACACACACACCTCACACACATCATATAGAAGTGATCCAAACACTCACATAACACCTGGAACACTGAAATCACAAAATCACCAGCCAATTGCTCAAGCTTTTAGCAGACTTGCAGTTGAGGTGCCAAATCAAGTTCCAGCTCAATTCAATCCACTCCAAGCATCCAGACACACTCCATAGCACCTAAGGAAGCTGTGCAAATCATTGGAACCAGCTTCCAACACCTCTAACACAAAACATGATCACCAGCTGCAAGAGGTAAGCATGAGCTCTTCTAACTCTATGATCCATGCATTTTTTGCTGCACAATAATTTGGTCATATGTTCATAATCATGCATAGAGTGTTTACCCTCAATCAATTGCTTTGTTTGAATCGTGTATGGAATTTCTGAGCCTTCATGCAAATTTTAGGGTTCTTGAGGTTTCTCTTTGATTTCTTATTCCATGCTTAAAATAAATGAAATTAAAGACCATAGACATGATCGTGAGGTGAAAACGAGTAGATTGACATGTAGATTGCATGATATCATCAAGTATTCAGTGAGATTGGATAGAAAATGCAAATCTGCAGAAACAGAGGGAGGGCGCGTGTTCTTGCCATGTTCTTGGTGCAATTTTTGAATATTTGAATATTTGAATTTTTGTGATTTTATTTAATTGATTCAAAAATTAATTTCCCTCTAAGTTTTAATGATTTTGAGTTGATTCTTTTTTTAGTAATTCACAAAAGTGTTAAAATATTTTATTTTGTCAAAAATTCCCAAAAATATTATTTATTCCATATATTTGATATTTTTGCAAAGAATTAATGTTTTATTTGTTTTTAACATTTGAAATATTTATTCCTCTTTGATTTTCCAAATTTAATTGGTTTCCAATCATTTTGTAGATATAAACATGATTTTTCAAACATTGATCCAAGATCACCACTTTTTTTTATACATGTTTGATAATTTTGATCATTTTAATTAAGTTTTTATTTAATTAAAACACATCTTTGAAATTAATTTAGGGTTTTGATCTTAATCACCCTATACAAATCATTTTCAAATACTCTTTGGGCCTCTAATAGAGTGTAAGACCTTACCCCCTTTTGTACATAAACCTTTTTGGGTCTCAGTGTATTGTATAAGTCCCGATACCGCCAAAAAGTTCTGCGCGATCGTCGCCTTTTTAACAAAAACCCTGGGCTTCTCCTTGAGTTGTAAGACCCATCTCTTGTACAAAAATACTCTTTGGACCTCTAATAGAGTGTAAGACCCAATCCACTTTTAACAAAAACCATTTTGGGCCTCAGACATTATATAAGCCCCTCTGCGTTAAAAGAAAAGCTTTGGCACGATCGCCGTTTTCAAACAAACCATGGGCCTCTCCTTGAGCTGTAAGCCCCATCCCTTGTACAAAAATAAATCTTTGGGCCTCTTGAGAGAGTGTAAGACCCATCCCTTTGTACAGGAAACCTTTTTGGGCCTCAGTCACTTGTATAAGTCCCTGTACAATTCAAAACAACAGTGCAATCACTGATTAAACCTTGGGCCTCTTCTTGAGCTGTAAGCCCTAACAATCTTTTCAAAGCACTTTCTCCATTGATTTAGAATATAATATTGTTATCAAAGCTTTCTTTGTTGAACAAATAACAAAACAGCATGGAAGCTCTACGACCGAGTAAGTAATTACCCGCTTTCATTTACCGCTTTCATATATATAACTGTATTGTGGGGCTGTTTCACTGTATGTCTTCTTTCACAAAATTTTATATACTTGTCAAATATCCACTGTGTAATACTAGTATAGTTATTTAGAGTTTTCCCCGGCAACTACGTCTAGTACTAGGTAATACCCTGTTGGTCACTCTTAAATACAAACAAAACTAGATCCCCGTAGGATTTCCAGATACAGTCTTCCCTCCTCTTGGGGTTAAACAATATGGAGACGTGAAAGGCAGCATTATCGGTGAACCCTTTCTCAGACTGTCACCCTTAGAAATTATCAAAGAAACTTCAACTCCCCAGCGATGATCTTTTCTCTGTGAATGGAATCTCTTGAGTTTCTTCCAAATTCTCGGACTTTTCTGGCTTGATCTATTCTCGGTGAATAGCATGTCTTGAACTTCTCGGGGTTTGGGGACCCACAGGCTTCCTAAAAGCATCCCCGCCTCCTCTTAGGCGTTGTACAAGGACCAGTCGGCTTCTTAGAAGTTCGCATGCCTTCTCTTGGGCTTAGTACAAGGACCCAGAGACCTCTATAGGTATAGGAACATAACCTAGTCATCAATTTGCTAGAGTTGTCTTTCTGAGTCAAGTGTCAGACCAGTTAATGGGTTGACCTTCATCCCTTAACACGCCAACCTTCTCTTGGGCATCATACAAAGAGCATTCACTATCTGAGAATCGATTTCTCAAAACACCAGTAGACTTAGACAGTCTCAATACCCTTGGGATTTATCATTTCCTTAATGAACAGGAAATAACCCTGATCCTCTAATCAATACCGCAGCACAACCTTACCTAAAATCTTTCTCTTTATAAGAACTGATTTTCTCTTTTATCCAACACACTGGACCTGTCACTCGACTAAAACAGTCATCCGCACAGTTAGCCTCCTCTTGGGCTTTGTACAAATGATTCTCCCCAGTGGAGCTAACCTTTTCAGACTCTCTTGTTGAGTCAAACTTTTAGCCTCCGTCTTGGGCTTCATACAAGACACATATAAATCACTCTCTTGTTGAGTATAAAAGACTCTCTTGTTGAGTCAAATCTCCTTTTAGCCTCCATCTTGAGCTTCGTACGAGATATAAAACACTCTCTTGTTGAGTATAAAAGACTCTCTTGTTGAGTCAAATCAAACTTTTAGCCTCCGTCTTGGGCTTCATACAAGACACATATAAAACACTCTCTTGTTGAGTATAAAAGACTCTCTTGTTGAGTCAAATCCCCTTTTAGCCTCTATCTCGGGTTTCGTACGAGACAACAAAACACTCTCTTGTTGAGTATAAAAGACTCGCTTGCTGAGTCAAACAACCTTCAGACTATCTTGTTGAGTCAATCACCTTCAGACTCCCTTATTGAGTCAACCTTTTTAGCCTCTGTCTTGGGCTTTATACATGATAGATAAAAGAACTCTCTTGTTGAGTCAGCCACTTGTTAGTATTCTCTTGTTGAGTCAACCATTTTAGCCTTTATCTCGGGCTTCGTACGAGACAAATAATAACACCCTCTTGTTGGGTCAATAGCCTCCTCTTAGGTTTTGTATAAAGAAAACCCCGGTTGAGTCAATCAACCTTTTAGCATCAAAGTTGTGCCTTGCTCACAGCATACAAACATGAACAACTCCTCTTTAGAGATGACAAATTCTCTCTCAGCACAAAACCTTTTAGCTTCACATCTTGGGCTTTGAACAAGATACAAACAGACCCTTCAGCTTCACATCTTGGGCTTTGAACTGGATACAAACCATCTTTCGCTTCATGTCTTGGGCTTTGAACAAGACACCAAAACAACCTTTTTCCTCCCACAGAATAGGAGGAACTACGATCGCTCTGATTTTCCTGTTTCGTCAAACGGGAATACGTAGGCATAAGATTGTAAAATCTTAGCGAGCATACTAATCAAAAACCCAAAATCTCATACCTTCACACATCAATCGAAAAGCATCAGTCCTAACATCCTACCAATAACCTAAACACTGTTTTTAGTTAGTAACCCAAAGGGAGAACCCCCTATTTTGATAGCATTTGTAAACCAACAGTTTTGACTGTTTAACCTCAGTTTGCAAACAGGGTTAATTGGAGACATCTATTTCCCTTCCTTAATCATCTTAATAGGATAAAAAATAAATTGAACTGTAGTACCAAAGCGATAGTGATTCGAAACCACAAAAATCGCGCTACAGGGATCAAACTCTGGCATCCCGTTTTCCTGGACTACGGGAAGCATCTAACAACAAATACGGGCATGTCGTGGAGTTTGGTTTTCGAGATGGCAGTTCGTGGAATTGGCAGCCGGTGTTGGATGATAATGATTTAGATAATATTTGCAGACTTGAATTGAATAATTTACTGGTCTTTCTAGCAGATTTTTCTTTGAACCTTCAAGTCGGGGATGAGATGATTTGGCAGTCTGGAAATGTAGTGAGATATACGGTCCAAGCTGGATATGCAATGTTGAATCAATGGGATCAGGAGCAAAATTTAAATGAAGAATCCAGGGCTGCATTTCAACGGGTGTGGTTATCGCCAGTGCCTTCAAAAGTAAAGATTTTTGGTTGGAGGCTTTTGCGTGATCGATTGCCAACTAGAGTTAACTTGCAGAATCTCGGAATACTAGCGAGTAGTTTTGATATTACCTGTCCTGTTTGTTTTAGGGAGGAAGAAAATGCTTTTCGTCTTCTCTTTGGCTGTAGTAAAAGCATTGCGGTTTGGAGAGAAATTGGTTATTGACTGGGTGTGGAGGTAGGTGCTCATGTGAACATGTTTGCACACTTTCAAAATTGGATAGAGTTGTTGTTAGTGAAAAAGGTGGCTGTCAAGAATGCAACAACTCTATGGTTGTCAACCGGCTGGTGTGTATGGTTAAGCAGAAACAATATATTGTTCAAAGATGATTTTTGGGATGGAGACTTAGTGGAAAATAGGATTATTTTGTTCACTTGGTGGTGGGTGGGTAAGAGATTTAATACTCCTTATACATGTAATTACTATGATTGGATCAACTTTTCTTGCGAATTTTTGTAGTTCTCGCTTAGTTTGGTGATTTTCTTGTACTTGGGCTGGATACCCTATTTTTGTATCCGTTGAATGAGATCTTTGCTTATTAAAAAAAAACGACTTGGAAAAATTATAAGAGCAGAATTTTCATAGGGGATTTTCAGCTTTGTGTTAAATTGTAGGTGCACACCTTTGCGTTTGGATTTGGTATCTTTACTATTTGGTGTATTAGAAGATAAATGAGTGATTAAAACAATATTTTGATAGAGATAAGGAATAATTCAGACAGATATTGATGTTCAATGTCACAGAATTTTTTCGAATTTGATTCTAGATGTTGCAGATTTTTATTGGATGAAAAAGTATGAGTGTTTCACATTTTAGGTTGATATACTTTAACTCCTTAAAATATTATGTACTCGTTGTCATTATGTATATTTGTTTCACTGTTTTTTTTTTCTATGCATTCAGCAAATATTAGTACTTTTGATATCAAAAAGTCAATAGTCTAATATTAACAAAAAAAGTTGTTAATTGATGGGAAAAACCTTGCATATTACTAGGGGTGTGCATGGTTCATAAACCAAATCAAATTGAACCAAATATATGGTTCAGTTTGGTTCTTAAAACCATTTTAATGAAACCAGTTTATTTTTTAAAAACTGGTTTATATTTGGATTGGTTTGGTTCAAAACTGGTTTATACTAAAAACCGGTTTTTGGTTGGACTATTTTTAAAACCAAATTTTCTCAAACTTGTTTTTGATTAAAACTCAGTTTTCAATTCAAACAACATTTTTCTAACACCATCCAATCGTTTTAAATCCATTTTTTGAAACCAATAACCTCTCGACGGTGGTAGATTTTAAATGTCAATTATAATATTTACGAAATTCGATCAACAATAATTTGATTTTTGCAAGAATATAGAATCAATAAAAATAATAAGAAAGGGCAAAAAAAAAAAACAAATCATAACAAAACAAAAATGAATTGTGACTTGAAAATCTAAATGATTTTACTAGAGAATTTTTTTACTTGAAAATCAACAGAATATATTCAAAAAATATAATTAAGAGCCATGATTAAAAAAAAAAAGGAGATTTCAACTTGAGAGAGGATTAATGAAGACCATAAATAAAATCGGTGGCAATGCATTAATGTGTACTTAAGTGTTATCTTGATATCTACAGTATATTATTAATTTATAATCATGAATTAGAGACAAGGTGAAGAGTATATTGGTTAACCATTTATATATTGGTTTTAAAAAGTGGTTATTGGTTTTTTATGGTTTTAATAAAATGGATCCGGATCAGTTTTAATCAAAATAATATGGACATTTAAAATAGGTGCACCATATTTTTAAAATTGGTTTTTGTGAACCAGTTTTTTTGCACACCCCTACATATTACCGGATCAAAGTTGGATTACGGGAAAACCCACCAACAATTCAAGACACATATGCTCAAAAATTGGAACCAAAACAATATAGACTATATTTAAGGACACCAACATCAATCGATTTTGACATTGTCTCTGGAGACTTAATAGGAAGGAACATCAGTGTATTCGATTTAGACTCTTTAAAACAATATAGACTATTTAAGAAAACCAATATCAATCAATTTTAAAATGGTATTGACAGATGCACAATGGTTTCTTTAACTAAATTGTCGAATTCATAACTCTATTTGCTAGCTGGTGAGATATTCCTTATCCTTGTAGTTGTTCGATGCATTAGTATATAACATAGTTTGTTTACAGCAATTAGAAAATGAGGTTTCTTTGTTGGTAGAATGGGGATGTTTCGACCATTTACCTTTTTCTTTTTGTTAGTGTTTGGATTGCATTGAATATTTACAATGTCTAATGTATGTATTCTTAAGCTTTTAGATGTTCACTAGTTGATGTTATTATAGGTCTGTTTCCATGTCGTGTCTGGCTGCTGTTTTTAGCTACTAGACCAAAAGTCATAATTTAGAATGTAAAAATTTTACTTTGGAAGTTGCGCACAAAGGGAAGTATTTTCAAAAGTACATAATATAAATCAGTAACTTATGGATCTCTAAATTTAACTTTTATGCAAACTCACACAATAATATTCCATAATATTATTTTGAAGAGATGATCCTGCAATGGGGGATACATCATACAATAATATTCATACCATTTAGCATGTTTATTGAGCCAACCTGTCACACATATTTGTTGATATCAATTATATATATATATATATATATATATATATATATATATATAATTTTTGAGCCTTTTAATATATGTTCTTTAATTTCTTTTATAAGAATGCATAATTGTAAATGTATTATATATTTTTTAATTTGTTGGTGTTAAATTGTGACAAAAATTTTAAATGAACTTTAACATATTTTAATTTAATATATTTGAAATTAATTTAAAAATTGTGGCGATTTATATAGTGTTATTTTGGTTATTTTGGAATTAGGAGGGTTTAAAATGGCGTAATTTGTAGTATATTATGTCGATTTTAATCAAACTAAAATTTGAAAAAATGTTTTATTATGTGAATTATACGGCGTTTGAAACTGCCACTATTATTAAACAAAATCTACCACATTAAATCGTGTGTAATACGTCATTTAAATTTAAACCGCCTCTATTTTCCTTGCAACAAGAAAATTTAAGGCGTTTTAAAACACAGTATTTTTTAACTGTGGCGATTGAAATCGCCATAATCATCTTAAATTATACGCCTCAAATTCATGTTGACATTATCTTGTCCAAAACCTTTAAATCACACTGATCTTGAAGGAAAACCCCACCCTGTTTTTCCTATTTGAAACACACAAATATCCTAACCCAATATTCTCGGTTATAACAACCTAATTGGACGATATCAACCATAATTTGGATGTTCACCCAATCAAAATATGATTATGTATAGTTCAATTGTGGAGATGCATAGAAGAGAGGTTGAAGATGATGGGAATGCTTTTTAATCTGGTTTCGTATAGGTAACTCGCTAGTACCTTGCTAGACGAAGATGCATGTATGAGTATATATAGGCATGTGTAGAAAAATTAGCAAAAGGAATGCAATAAGTCGGAGCAAAAATTAAATTTTTAAGATGGGAAATCATATAGGTCGGCCTGTCAATGCAATAGGTCGGCATGTCAAAGCAATCAGGTCGGCCTATGAAGGGTTTGTGTTGCATACATGTCTGCTTTACCTTATTTCTTTGTTCTATTTTAGGGTTGAAATTCCATTTTCTTTTTGCTTTCTTTATATGCTAACTTGACTCTCTGTCACTACTAACAACGAAAATGGGAGTTGTGAATCTACTTTCTTTCTTTTGAATTTTGACTAATAATTTTGATTGAAAAAAGATTTGATTTTGACTAATGATTTAATTGAATTTTAAATTTTGAGTTTTAACATTGGAATTTGATACTCAAAGGAAAAAGAAAAGAAAAGATGGAAGGAGGAAGAAGTGGGAGGGCTTGTGTTATAGTTTTGGATGACATTCGACGCAGCCTTAGAATGCAGTACCATGCTTTCTCACTCGCCAATTATGTTTTTTCTTTTCTTTTCCATTTCCCATTTGCTTGGTATAATTTCATCCGATCATAGGGGATCTGGTGCAGTTTTTCGTTCGGGTGGCTCAAAATCATCGACATTGTTTTTGCACTGATAAGGTTAATCATGTTAGGAAGCCTACAGTATTGTGGCTTTTTTCTGATGTTGTTCTGCAGGTGTTGTTTTTTGCTCATCGTTATTGTCGTCGCAGTGTTGTTTTTCGGGGCAGTAGTGGGCTTGAGCTTGTCTCCAAGACCAAGTGGTATACTATTTCATCTAAACCTAAGTTTCTTCCTTCCGTATAGGTATACAATTTGTAGTGATAATACACCACAAACGTGTAGGTTAGATTATATAATCGTACCATGGTTTTCTATTGACAAATTGGTTTACTTTTTTCCTACACAGCTGAACATAGGAAATGGATTTGATAGCTGAGAGGGGCATTGTAGTTCATTTTAGTGGGAAATAATTTGTTCACTTGTGAAGGTATTGACTTATATTTTAATCTTACATTTGATTTTAAGTAATTTCTCTCGATTGATCATATATTACATTGCTGAGATATGTTTCTTATTGGTTGATTGCTTTAGCTTGTTGACTGTTGGAGGTATTATAAATGAATGCTACCTTGTATTTAACCTATCTTATCCTTAAGGGTCCGTTTGGTTGGAGGTAGATGGAAGGGAGGGGAGGGGAGTGGAGGTGAGGGGATATTTTTAAATATATTTGTTTGGTTCATTTTTTATAAGGGGAGGGGAGCAAAATCCCTCATAGACTCACTTTTTGCTCCCTTCCAAATTGGGAGGATTTGGAGGGGAGGGAAGATTCATTATTTAGAATTTTATTACATTCCCTAATTTATCCTTAATTATTTATTTTAATTCCAAGATTGTCCTTAGTTTTTGCTCATCTTCAATTTGTTTATGTTATGTAGACTAAACTGAATGCATGTATTAGTTGCGTCGAAGAGATATAGTTCAACTAATGTATGTTGTTATTTACTATTATGTTTGAATGTCTTGTAAGGATAAAAAGGTAATTTAGTTTTAAAATCTCTCCCCTCCCCTTGTGAACCAAACATATATGTAGTTAAAAATCTCTCTCATCCCCTCCCCTCCCCTTCTTTAAACCAAACATATATTTAATTAAAATACCTCCCCTCTTCTCCCCTCCCTGCCCCTCCCCTCCCCTTCCCTTCTTTGAACCAAACGGACCCTAAGAATAAATTCATGTTTTCAAATTTTACAAATTCTATAGTGTTTCAAACAAGATATTTAATTGTATCACGTAGTTAAAGAATTAGATTTTATAGAAACGTAATCTTAGTGTTTTAAAGTTGGAGTTATTTTATAGACACGCTATATTTAACTATTGGAGGTATTTCATAGACACAAGATATATTAATGGATATTATTTATTATATTATATATAAGATATTTAACTGTACCACACACTACCGATCTTAGTGTTTCAAAGTTGTTTCTGATGGTCTCCCGTGTTGTATTTACTTTCTCCATTGGTAGTGATTTTTAACAAGAAAGTAGTCATTCTGTTGCGAGCACTTACCACTTTCCATTGGATTTATTGCTCAATATGCGGTGAAAAGTGTTTTTGCAATAGCACCGTAGCTTATTGAAAATTTATCAAACCATTGTTTTCTGGAAATTGCAATTGACAACACTAACCTGAATTTGAATTAATGACAATTTAATTTGTAAAAATTTGACAGATTGTTCTTACAGGTTGGAAAATTTCGAGGGATAGCAACTTAAAAAACAAATTTTGGGGCAGATCAATTCAGCTTGACCTTATTGGTATTTTGACTTTGGAATTTGAGTTTCTAAGTGTTTGGTACTATAGGATGTCATTTACTAATACGAAGTTTGTAATTTAGCTATTAGTTTTCTTATGTGTTAATGTTTGAATCAGATTGATCAACTTTATATATAAGTAAACCACTTCATCTTCACCCTTTACAATTACTTGGAGTGGTAGTCTAAGTCTCTTTTAATTATTTCTTTTAATATTGATACACCATTCATTTGTTAAATTTATGAAAGCTAAATGTAATTGACACTGCCAATATTTCTTTCCATTCGGAGATACGATCAATTTGCGTGTACCATGTGATAGCTTCACTTTTATTGTGATCCTCACTGTGTTTGCCAGTTTTAACCATCTTAAACTGGGAAAGCAGATTTGTGGTGGTGCTATGAGTGTGAACCATCTTCCTATAATGTAAAAACCATTCTTCTATAAATTCAAAGCTTGCTAGGAGGTAACTATGAGAGCTGCATTAATTTGATAGCAGACATTTATTTTAATTAACCATTGTCTTGTCTGTTTAATACTTATTTTCTATATCCTTTTTTAACCATTTATTCTTTATCCCATGTCAATGTATAGTTATTATGAAACCGTTTTTCAATTGTTCATGATCTCTGATTTATCCTATTTACGGTGAAGGAGAACTACCACAAGCTTTTTTTCGTCGTGCTACTGTCAAAGGTTGCAGTTATGTAAGTTTTAAAGGATTCATGAGTCTGTTTCAGGAAATTTATAAATACGTTAATTCCATTCTATTTAAATCTTGCATATCGTGGTTTTATTCAACACTTATGCTTATTTACATCTAAAACGTTTGTCAATCATGTTCTTCGAATGCCGGTTATTTCTCTGCTTATGAATAAGGTGCAGAAATAATTTGGACATGTTAATAATGATATAATATAACATGTTTGAGAAGAGATGAGGTTGAAATGTTAAATAATTGCAAAGCAATTTCACCTTATTCATTTTTAAACGAATACTGTAGGTTACTGAGTCATATAAAGGTGTTACATTAGCTTCGAGTCAGGATTTATATAGTCATCAGCTAATCTTAGATTCATCCTACATAATTCCATCAACACATTTGTTGTCTCCCAAATAAATGGTGGCAAGAGGTATATGCATCACAAGGAGTTCCATAAAGCCAGATGTGTCAAACTGCTCCGTGGTGTATCCTCCTAAATGTAAGACAAATTAAATCTCTGCATTTTGTTAATCGGGGGCATATTAAAATGAGAGAGGACCAGGTGCTTTCATTGCTTTCAAATCTCCTATACCTTTCAGAGCATTGGTAATATCATCCTCAATAATGCTTTTGACAAGAAAATCCCTTTGTTCCATGTCTAGCTGGTTACCCAACCTCATGGCCTTAAGGTCAACATGGGTGATGTTGTTGTCAGCTTTACCTATCAATATGGGTGATGTTGTTGTCAGCTTTACCTATCAACCTACCAATCACCTTTGGCTAAGGTGAATACCAGGAGCCCCAAACACCTCAGGTTTATCATAGAAAACCTCAAAGTCAAGCGAATGCGCCGAGGTGTGGAACCGGTGGGCATTACGATTGAGTGGGGCATTAAATTTCTATCCAATCGTTGTGTAATTCTATTAGATGGAATAAACTTATAATTTATTTTTTATTAAACATTTTGTGTAATATTATTTTGTTGTTAAAATAAAAAAAAAATACTAACAAGACAACATAGTTACCACTGCATGTGGCTCATACTCCTAGAGGATGCATGTATGCGCCACATACAGTGCCATGACATACAAGGATGCGTCATACCCTATGACACCTTAGTTTAACATTTCAATGCATGTGCCACTGCCTATGACTCCACCTCGTATGGACGGATTTTTTTTATTTGAAACATAGTTACTTTTAAAAATATGGTTGTTTTAAAAATTAATTTTGAAAAACATGACTATTTTCAAAAAAGATTGAAACATTCTAGTGTTTGAAATAGCGCTTCTTAAAAGGTCAGTAAATAGAAAATCGTGGGTCCAAAAAGTTGTGTCCTTGTAATTGAATATTTCTATATAACTATCATCTAAACTGACTTAACTTAATAAATATTAAAATTTTGGATTGATCATTTTACTTTATGTATAAATTTAAGACCTTGCAGTCCATAAGTTTTTTAAAAATTATTATCACTTTTGTATATATATATAAAATCAAAATTAAAATTAACATAGAAAAGAATCAAACAGAAATTACAGTAAGCATGTGACATAACAAGACAACCAAAGAGCTTATTTCAGATATCTGATGAACTAGTTGCATGTTGTTCACGATACCCAACTGGAAACTACAAACAACAAACTTAAATAAACCAGTTTAAGGTTTTATTGCTCCAATAACAAAGTATAATGAAAAAACAGCCAGATCCAACAAAAGGGGACACCACTCCCAATAGAAGACAAAAAATAAACCAGGATGTGCTTCCCTCACCTGAAACTCCATGTGAGCAACAGGTCCGCAACTTCAAAATATATAGATGCTGCCAATTTTTTTGTTTTGTTAAAGGTACATTGAATCTCAACAACCACTCAGGTAATAGCCACTCGGTTATCATTTACCTCACAACCAGACAAATGCCCGGGTTTTTCGCACGGGTTAAAGTATCATTTAATATGATGGATAAAAAATCTAAAACACCCTTATAATATTATTAATTTAATGACTTTTCTCAAGTTTATGGCAGATCAATTGACGTATAAAGGATTAACTTACTCCAGCACTGATTTTGCATTGAGTTATCTTGTTTAATAAATTAAGAATAGATGATATGCTGAAATTTTAAAATTTTCTTTTGAATAATTTGATACTTCATTTAATAGATTCAATTGGAAATATAAGATATTCTTTTTATAAATAAATGAATATACTGACTATTCGATTACCTATTTGTAACAGTCTATTTTTTTTATTTAAAATATGCAACCATAATTTATTTCATAAAAACTATTAATTCAATTATTAAATTGATAAAATTAATATTTATAATAAATTATTAATTAAAATAACTCTATATATATATATATATATATATATATATATATATATATATATATATATATATATATATATATATATATATATATATATATATAACTGTAAATGGGAACTTGTGTAGGTTTGTTTGGTGGAAAACACAAGAAATAAATTTTGATAACAATAATGAGAAAAACAATCAGGTCGTATTATCATAATCATATGTTTCTATTTGATTGATGAAACGCGCATTATGAGACTTGCAACGAATAAACATTTGTGGTCCTTTTATTTTCTTTTAATCCATTCTTTTTTTGAAAATGTCATGTTTTTGACATCTTTTTTTTCTTTCGTGACCAAATTTTCTAGTACCCCCAACCCAAAATTTTAATGTGGATAACATCCAAGAGCAACCCCAAACTTAGTGCTTAGCGTACTAAGCCAAAAATATGATTAGACAGCACCAAACAGACAGCGGTTTTATGCAAAAGCGCTGCTAAAAAGAATAAAAAAATTTCGATAAAAAAAACCGCCTTAAAAGAAAGGCTTTAGAAAGCGCTGTAAAAGAATGTAAAAGAGTGTCACCTTAGACAGCGCCTTCCAAAAAGCGCTGCTATAGGTATCCCTTTAGAGAGCGCTTTTAAAAAGCGCTGCTATAGGTATGACCTTAGAAAGTGCTTTCAGAAAACGCTCTAATAGGGCTCAATTTCTTTTCACTTTAGAAAGCGCTTTCTAAGGAAAAGCGCCCTCTAAAGTCATTTACTAATTAAAATATAAAACAATTCTAAACATTTTCTGAGACAGCGCTGTATTTGTTGTTTGGCAAAAGGGGAGGTCGAACCCACGCCCTTTATGTATGGAAACGAATTTTAAATTATATTAATATTTCAAATTATATTTAATATATTTAAATTATATATTTTAACTTATTTAAATTATATTTAATATATATAAATTATATTAATATATAATTTAAAATATATTAATTTAAAATATACTTTAAATTATATTAATATATCAAATTATATTTAATATATTTAAATTATATTAAATTATATTTTAATTTATTTTAAATTATATTTTAAATTATTCAAATATTATATTTAAATATATATGTTTTAAGTACAAACATTTTAACTTATTTAAATTATATATAATATATATAAATTATATAAAAATATAATTTAAAATATATTAATTTAAAATATGCTTTAAATTATATTAATATATCAAATTATATTCAATATATTTAAATTATATTTTAATTTATTTTAAATTATATTTTAAATTATTCAAATAATATATTTAAATATATATGTTTTAAATACAAACATTTTAACTTATTAAATTATATTTAATATATATAAATTATATTAATATATAATTTAAAATATTTTAATATTAAATATACTTTAAATTATATTAATATATCAAATTATATTTAATATATTTAAATTATATTAAATTATATTTTAATTTATTTTAAATTATATTTAAAATTATTCAAATAATATATTTAAATATATATGTTTTAAATACAAACATTATAACTTATTTAAATTATATTTAATATATATAAATTATATTAACATATAATTTAAAATAAACTTTAAATTATATTAATATATCAAATTATATTTAATATATTTAAATTATTTTAAATTATAATTAAAATTATTCAAATAATATATTTAAATATATATGTTGTGAACTTATTTTATATATTCATGGAGTCAGTCTAAATAATGGATGAGGGTGTAGTACCGCTGGTCAAGGAGGTTTGTGTGTTTGTTTGCCATGCTTTGTGTCTGGGGTTCGAATCCCCTTCGCCCCAGACTCATTTTTATATTTTTTGACATTTTCAGCTAAACCTTAGACAGCGCTTTCTAAGGACAAAGCGCTATTATAAGGCTTCTAAAAATAGCCTTTAGAGAGCGCTTTAGAAAAACGCTGTCTAAAGTTAACCATATAATTTAGAATATATTAATTTAAAATATGCTTTAAATTATATTAATATATCAAATTATATTTAATATATTTAAATTATATTTTAATTTATTTTAAATTATATTTTAAATTATTCAAATAATATATTTAAATATATATGTTTTAAATACAAACATTTTAACTTATTAAATTATATTTAATATATATAAATTATATTAATATATAATTTAAAATATTTTAATATTAAATATACTTTAAATTATATTAATATATCAAATTATATTTAATATATTTAAATTATATTAAATTATATTTTAATTTATTTTAAATTATATTTAAAATTATTCAAATAATATATTTAAATATATATGTTTTAAATACAAACATTTTAACTTATTTAAATTATATTTAATATATATAAATTATATTAACATATAATTTAAAATATACTTTAAATTATATTAATATATCAAATTATATATAATATATTTAAATTATTTTAAATTATAATTAAAATTATTCAAATAATATATTTAAATATATATGTTGTGAACTTATTTTATATATTTATGGAGTGAGTCTAAACAATGGATGAGGGCGTAGTACCGCTGGTCAAGGAGGTTTGTGTGTTTGTTTGCCATGCTTTGAGTCTAGGGTTCGAATCCCCCTCGCCCCAGACTCATTTTTATATTTTTTGACATTTTCAGCTAAACCTTAGACAGCGCTTCTAAGGACAAAGCGCTGTTATAAAGCTTCTAAAAATAGCCTTTAGAGAGCGCTTTAGAAAAGCGCTGTCTAAAGTTTAACCTTAGAAAGCGCTTTAAGAAAAGCGCCCTCTAAGGTCTTTAAGTCTCCTCACTTTAGAGAGCGCTTTTTAAGTAAAGCGCCCTCTAAGGTCATTATTAATTAAAATATAAAACACATTTCAATTCATTTTCTGAAACTGCTTCTAATCATTTTCTTCTCTCGACCCTTGCTCTCTTTCTTCTCTGCTGAAACCCTTGCTCTCTTTCTTCTCTGCTGAAACCCTTTGCAATTGCCGTCGTTCATCCGCCATTGCCGTCGTTCATTCGCGGTTGCCGTCGTTTTGCTGCCGTCGTTCATTGTCGTGACTTCACTGCTGCCGTCGTTTTGCTGCAGTCGTGACGAAGAAGAGGTACATTGTTGTTGCTGTTCTTACTTCTAACATTGTTCGTTGTTGCTGTTCTTGTCATCGTTATTGTCAATCATTCTTGCATGTTACTGTTGTTCGTTGTTGTTCGTTCTTGTCATAAAGCAAAAGTGTTTCTTACCACCACCTGCAACTTTTTCTTCTTTTTTTTAAAGGAAACGTAAAACAACATTTTTGTTGATGTTTTTTGTTTATAAATTTATTTCTCTTGATTTTTAAACTATTATTGTTGTTATTGTTTGGTATATATAATAGAATATTAGATAAAGGGTTGAGAATGAAGTGAAAGTAACCTGTTAATGATGTTTGTGTACCAACTTAGCCATGTTTTTATTTAGATACTTATTTTATAGTAATAACAAACAACTATATATGATAATTAAAATGGAAGGAATATTAGATAAAGGGTTGAGAATGGAGTGAAAGTAACCTGTTAATGATGTTTTCAGCAACACCGCAAACAATTTGCCCAGCCATCCTTCAAACAAGTATCAATTTCTTGTTAGAATTAGAAACTCAGAATCTTATCATTCTTTTATAAGGGTGTTTGTTTATTTACTTGGTACCTGTTACTAACAAGTATCAATTTCAGTGTTTATTAATTATTTTTCTTTTCCTTTTCAATTTTCACTTTAACTTGCTTAGGCTCTGTAATTTGTAAGTATTCATTAACAGTGAAGTGAGGGTGTTGGTAAGAAACACTTTTGCTTTATGAGTTTATATTTCTTGGTAGTATGTGTGATGAAAGGGCTAGGTAAGAAACTTTTTTGCTTTATGAGTTTATATTTGTCATTTAATTTTTGTTTTTTTCTTTCTTACAGGTAAAATGTCTAATAACCAGGAAGACACCCACGAGACACAAGATACACAGGAAGCTCAGAATGAAGCTTCGAATGTAGAACATGAAATAAAAAGAGGAAAAACCATTATGAAGAGAATCATCCGTGCTAGAGATAAAGGGTTGAGATTTGATGTACATTGGAGTGACCAGAACCAACTAGTTGAGCCTAACGGTTCAATGTTATCTTCATACATTGGTTCACTTGTCCGTCAACACATTCCAATCACTAGTGATAATTGGAGGAGTAAATCGTTGGATGCCGGTAAAGAAAAGATATGGACTGAGATACAGGTACTTACCAAATATGATTGATGTTATTAGACTTTTGTTGACGATTAAGTCTTTAATTTACTTATACTAAAACACTTTATGTTTATATGTGTATGTTTTTTCGTAGAGGTCCTTTAATATTGAAGAAAGCCGGCAAAAGTATTGTCTTCAATTGGCCGGAAAGAGACACAGAGGGTTTAGAGCCTTATTATCAAACAAATATCTTAGGGATGAGAACAAAAATTTTGTTGAAGCAGAACTTCCACCATTGTATGCGGATGTGATTACACCGCAAGAATGGGGCATTTTTGTAGACAAACGGAAAACCGAAGAATTCAATGTAATGTTGTCTTGTCATGTCTATTGATTGTATTATATATGTGTTTCATTAGTTTGTTTTGATATGACTTAAAATTTTTTATCCAGAAATTGAGTGCCATTAATTGCGAAAGTAATCACCATGTAAAAAAAAAAGTAAGTAATGGTTCAGAATGATTTTCATAATCGTTAAGAATTGACATTTGAATACTAAGAGATTCGTAATGGTTTTCAACATACCTCATCACCTATGCAAATGAGGTCTAACGGCCATGCAACAAACGAACCTATTGCATCCCGCAGCAATGTAACCTCTGAAACCGAGTCTGGTATCGGTAGTAACGCATCCGTATCTAAAGCGATATCAACCGACACTTTCAAATAACCTTGTGGGAGCGGATGATGGTGAAGTAACGCTCCCGCAAAGTTATGCACTTTTCCCTTGCCAACCATGCGATAAGTCGGAAACGACAAATACAGCTGGCAAGATGAAATGCCCTGAAGCAATGATAAATATGTAACTGTTAATATGTATAAAGGTCAAATAAAATAAATGTGTCAATTTAATTAAAATAAATATGTGCTAATTACCTCGGGAATTTTATTTGGAGAATTGATACTAGCTTTGTCACTAGCATCTTTCAAACCGGACCCGCACCTTTCCGCCTCATATCTCTCTTTATCCTGCTGCAATGCTTGGACTTGCGCTTGTAGTGCCATCACAGTTTGCATGATTTCTTGGGTGGTGGAATTTTTTTTCCTTGATTGCTTATACAAGGATGATGGAGTCACACCAAATCCTTTACCTCTCACCCGACCGGGATACTCAGGAACATTTAGTACTCGACTAAGAATGCTCCTGCAATCATCCTCACCTGCGGGAATGGATTTAGATAGATTCTCCTGAAATTTATCGAAAATTATTAGTGGGGATTAAAAATTAATTATAATTTAATAAAATTTCAATTAACTTTGAGACATAATGTTATACTTACACATTCTTCATAAACATGCTGAACATCTTCTGTAACAACTCCACCCTTACCCACGCGAGCTTCCTTCCACAAAACATGGTCCGGAAGTGATGATTCTTCACTTTTAGACTCTTCTAACTACACATTTAGTTAAATAATAAGTTCATCAATTATAACACAATAATACAGTTAATAAAATCATAGCATTAATATATACTTACCAATTTTTGTTGTAATCGTGCATATCCCAAACGCCCTTTTCTGTATGAATATGCGGGGTTTGATGCTCTTTCGCGATTAATGGCACTCAATTTCTGGATAAAAAATTTTAAGTCATATCAAAACAAACTAATGAAACACATATATAATACAATCAATAGACATGACAAGACAACATTACATTGAATTCTTCGGTTTTCCGTTTGTCTACAAAAATGCCCCATTCTTGCGGTGTAATCACATCCGCATACAACGGTGGAAGTTCTGCTTCAACAAAATTTTTGTTCTCATCCCTAAGATATTTGTTTGATAATAAGGCTCTAAACCCTCTGTGTCTCTTTCCGGCCAATTGAAGACAATACTTTTGCCGGCTTTCTTCAATATTAAAGGACCTCTACGAAAAAACATACACATATAAACATAAAGTGTTTTAGTATAAGTAAATTAAAGACTTAATCGTCAACAAAAATCTAATAACATCAATCATATTTGGTAAGTACCTGTATCTCAGTCCATATCTTTTCTTTACCGGCATCCAACGATTTACTCCTCCAATTATCACTAGTGATTGGAATGTGCTGACGGACAAGTGAACCAATGTATGAAGATAACATTGAACCGTTAGGCTCAACTAGTTGGTTCTGTTCACTCCAATGTACATCAAATCTCATCCCTTTATCTCTAGCACGGATGATTCTCTTCATAATGGTTTTTCCTCTTTTTATTTCATGTTCTAGATTCGAAGCTTCATTCTGAGATTCCTGTGTATCTTTTGTCTCGTGGATGTCTTCCTGGTTATTAGACATTTTACCTGTAAGAAAGAAAAAAACAAAAATTAAATGACAAATATAAACTCATAAAGCAAAAGTGTTTCTTACCTAGCCCTTTCATCACACATACTACCAAGAAATATAAACTCATAAAGCAAAAGTGTTTCTTACCAACACCCTCACTTCACTGTTAATGAATACTTACAAATTACAGAGCCTAAGCAAGTTAAAGTGAAAATTGAAAAGGAAAAGAAAAATAATTAATAAACACTGAAATTGATACTTGTTAGTAACAGGTACCAAGTAAATAAACAAACACCCTTATAAAAGAATGATAAGATTCTGAGTTTCTAATTCTAACAAGAAATTGATACTTGTTTGAAGGATGGCTGGGCAAATTGTTTACGGTGTTGCTGAAAACATCATTAACAGGTTACTTTCACTTCATTCTCAACCCTTTATCTAATACTCCTTCCATTTTAATTATCATATATAGTTGTTTGTTATTACTATAAAATAAGTATCTAAATAAAAACATGGCTAAGTTGGTACACAAACATCATTAACAGGTTACTTTCACTTCATTCTCAACCCTTTATCTAATATTCTATTATATATACCAAACAATAACAACAATAATAGTTTAAAAATCAAGAGAAATAAATTTATAAACAAAAAACATCAACAAAAATGTTGTTTTACGTTTCCTTTAAAAAAAAAGAAGAAAAAGTTGCAGGTGGTGGTAAGAAACACTTTTGCTTTATGACAAGAACGAACAACAACGAACAATAGTAACATGCAAGAATGATTGACAATAACGATGACAAGAACAACAACGAACAATGTTAGAAATAAGAACAGCAACAACAATGTACCTCTTCTTCGTCACGACTGCAGCAAAACGACGGCAGCAGTGAAGTCACGACAATGAACGACGGCAGCAAAACGACGGCAACCGCGAATGAACGACGGCAATGGCGGATGAACGACGGAAATTGCAAAAGGTTTCAGCAGAGAAGAAAGAGAGCAAGGGTTTCAGCAGAGAAGAAAGAGAGCAAGGGTCGAGAGAAGAAAATGATTAGAAGCAGTTTCAGAAAATGAAATGAAATGTGTTTTATATTTTAATTAATAAATGACCTTAGAGGGTGATTTTCCCTAAAAGCGCTCTCTAAAGTGAGGAGACTTAAAGACCTTAGAGGGCGATTTTCTTAAAGCGCTTTCTAAGGTTAAACTTTAGACAGCGCTTTTCTAAAGCGCTTTCTAAAGGCTATTTTTAGAAGGCTTATAACAGCGCTTTGTCCTTAGAAAACACTGTCTAAGGTTTACCTGAAAATGTCAAAAAATATAAAAATGAGTCTGGGGCAAGGGGTATTCGAACCCCAGACTCAAAGCATGGCAAACAAACACACAAACCTCCTTGACCAGCGGTGCTACGCCCTCATCCATTGTTTATACTCACTCCATAAATATATAAAATAAGCTGTCAACATATATATTTAAATATATTATTTGAATAACTTTAAATATAATTTAAAATAAATTAAAATATAATTTAATATAATTTAAATATATTAAATATAATTTGATATATTAATATAATTTAAAGTATATTTTAAATTATATATTAATATAATTTATATATATTAAATATAATTTAAATAAGTTAAAATGTTTGTATTTAAAACATATATATTTAAATATATTATTTGAATAATTTTAAATATAATTTAAAATAAATTAAAATATAATTTAATATAATTTAAATATATTAAATATAATTTGATATATTAATATAATTTAAAGTATATTTTAAATTAATATATTTTAAATTATATATTAATATAATTTATATATATTAAATATAATTTAAATAAGTTAAAATGTTTGTATTTAAAACATATATATTTAAATATATTATTTGAATTATTTAAAATATAATTTAAATATATTAAATGTAATTTGATATATTAATATAATTTAAAGTATATTTTAAATTAATATATTTTAAATTATATATTAATATAATTTATATATATTAAATATAAATTAAATAAGTTAAAATGTTTGTATTTAAAACATATATATTTAAATATATTATTTGAATAATTTAAAATATAATTTAAATTAAAATAAAATAAAATTTAATAAAATTTAAATATATTAAATATAATTTGATATATTAATATAATTTAAAGTATATTTTAAATTAATAAATTTTAAATTATATATTAATATAATTTATATATATTTAATATAATTTAAATAAGTTAAAATATATAATTTAAATATATTAAATATAATTTGATATATTAATATAATTTAAAATTAATTTCCCTACCTAAAGGGTGTGGGGTCGACCCTCCCTTTTGCCATTTTTTGTGATTCTTGATGTTTAGAATTGTTTTATATTTTAATTAGTAAATGACTTTAGAGGGCGCTTTTCCTTAGAAAGCGCTTTCTAAAGTTAAAAGAAATTGAGCCCTATTAGAGCGCTTTCTGAAAGCGTTTTCTAAGGTGATACCTATAGCAGCGCTTTTTAAAAGCGCTCTCTAAAGTGATACCTATAGCAGCGCTTTTTGGAAAAGCGTTGTCTAAGGTGGCACTCTTTTACATTCTTTTACAGCGCTTTTGTAAAGCGCTTTCTAAAGCCTTTCTTTTAAGGCGCTTTTTTTTAGCGAAATTTTTTTATTCTTTTTAGCAGCGCTTTTGCATAAAACCGCTGTCTTTTTGGTGCTGTCTAATCATATTTTTGGCGTAGTGAGTGAAGCTGAAAATGTTCAAAAGGATGAAATTGAGAAAAAGAAAGGTGGAATTGAGATAAAGGAGAAGGAACCTCAGAAGGACCAAAAAGAGAGAAGTTACTCGTGATCAATTCATAGACCAAAACTCTCCTTGGAAGAGAACAAAAGGGCAAGTTCTGAGTGAATCAAACCCACCTTTACCTAATTACATGACACCGCATTATCCCATTATTAAGGAGAAACAGGCGTCGGAGAATGATACTGGAACGTTTGAAAAATTTAAAGAGATGTTGAATCAAGTTCAAGTAAGTATCTCTTTTCATTAGTTTGTAGAATTAATTCCAAAGTTTGCTAACTTTATGCAGGCATTGCTAAAAGGTGGAAACATAAGTTGACTCAAGAACAGGTCAACCTGACGGAGAAAGAAGACACGGAATCGCCGAAAGTGCCACCAAAGATGAAGGATCCAGGGGACACTACAACAAAAATGACTTTAGGCAACAGAGGAATAGACAACGGCTGTAAAACCGTCCCTGGAAGTAACATAGGCTACGCTTTTTTACGCGTTGGCGTTTTTTTTTCAAAACCGTCCCTTATTAATTATATGCTATGGTTTTGAAAATGTGGTTATAGTATAACCGTCGCGTATTCACTATTATCCACGGATTCATAAGCGTTGCATATAAGAACCGCAGCTTATTCTTTTTTTGCAACGGTTTTAAACTGTGGAACTTTGATTTCTATATTTTTTTAAATTTAATGTTAATTATTCGCTTATAATTAAATGTGCAGAATGGGGATCGAACCCCTGTCCTCGAAGTACTCTAACTCAAACTTGAAAATTAATTTAAGAAAAATGTCATAATTAGGACTTGAACTCAAGTCCTTTGACTTGCAGAAAAACCTCGCTACCACTGGACCAGTAGCGCCATATGATATAAGTTTTAATTCAAAATCTATTAATTAATTAATCTATTTTAAAAATTGAAAATTTTCATCCGAAAAATATCAGATATAGTTTCTAAAAATTGGGGTTGTTTAAACCCTAAGTTTTTCATCTCTGTACGCGAACGCGAACGATAATTCTTTCACCCTCATCCATGCCGGCAATCATCCTCCCTTCTCCCATCCATTGCTTACACCTCTCAAATGTAAGTTTCTCATTCTCATTTTCTAAATAATAATAATAATTTGCAATTTTCAATCTCTCATGTTCATATTTTTTCTCTAGGGTATTCACTCTCAATCTTAGTTCTGCATTTGACTTTCACTCTCAACCCCAGCCTTTCAATTTCAGATTCCAGTATTGTTCTCACTTTTAGGTAAATTTTAGAGAAAAAGGTGTTATCTAGCGAACAGCAGTATGCACTGATTGTTATATTGCATACTGCTTTAAATTTTATTAAAGAATTGATTTTTTAGACTTTCAATTTAGACTTTCAAATGTTATCTAGCGAACCCCTGTCCTTTAAATTTTAGACTATCAAATAGTAGGACTTTATTAAAGAATAGATTTTTTAACGTGTTCAATTTTGATTTCATTATCAATCTCAAATTTATCAAGTCAATCTCAAGTTTGATGTGGTCCTGGGGCTGGGCAGGAGAGCACTGTAGTCATGATCGGGAGAACTGAGCCGGACTATATAGTCTTATTAGCAGATTTGGGTTTTGTTTCATAAACCATTGCTAGGAGTGGTTCCTGTCATTTAGTTGGGCGAAGATTTGGTCAGCTGACGAGGTTTTTGGGCTTGGGTGTTTTGAGTGATTTGTTAGGAGTCCTTTGCCTAGCAGGCTGTGGGGTGTTGAGTTTGAGTGTTCCCCTGAACCATGGGAGCTGTTGTATTGATTAGTCCTCTTTGGCTATGGCTTGCGGTACTAGTGCGTGTAAGTATGTGAGGCTATTGCTGTCTTGGTTGTTTTAGAGGTTGTTGTAGCAGGTTGGCTGTCGGTTGTCACAAATCCTGATTAAGAAGTTTTGGTGTTGGATAGTAGAGAGTGGGTTGGGCTGGTAGTTGTTGCGTATCAAAACGTTTTGGCGGTGCTTCAAGAGTGTATTGCAGAGAATCTGTTTTGGTTAGCAGGTAGGGAGTTCAACATGGATCCGTAGAGCCGGGTGATCGGCAGCTTGGTGTTAGATTGGCTGGATTTTCTTGCAGAACATTTACTAGGCGGTTTAAATTGGTATTTCTGGATTTTCTTGCAGAATGTTTCTTGGGCAGGGGTTTTTGTTGTTGTGGATGTGGGATTTTCTATAATGCTCCTTGGTTGGTAGTTTGGATGTCAAAAATTGGTGTATTATTAGTGTTTTGTCTATTTGGTCTGTATTGTGTGGTGGTAATCTGCAATTTTTCGGTTCTTGGGGTTTTGGGTGGCTAGTGAGTGTGTTGAGCTAAGGTGCTTCTGCTGTTTTGGACTGGGGGTATTTTAGTGCAGCTTATTTGGGTTGGTGTTATTCTATAATGTATACAGCGAAATACTTTCACTTTCTTAGGAATTTCTTCATCTACTTGCTATTCTGCCAAAATTAATTTCAATTTAGTTTTGGTATTCAATTTATTCCATTTTGGTATCTCTTTTTTATTCTCATCTAAACAAAAATACATGGAGCATTCAAGGTTTTGTCAATCTCAAAAGTTTGTTTTTGAAACTGCCAAGTCTATGTCCTTATTTTTTGTTCTGATTTAAGGTAGAGAATCACTTCTTCTATTTCATAAAGTAGTTTATGAATATCTGGAATTTCATCACTTACATTGTATTGCTTGATGTTGTTTGGTCTGTTTGTTAATGAGAATAGTTTTTCCTTTTGTTTTCTTTTGTGTTGAAGAATAGACAGATAATAAATTTTATTGTAAGGTTTAAGTCTGGTAAAAGGGAAAGAAAACACGACCATGTATTTATTTTCTTTGGAATATTACGATTGGGGAAAATATAAGAAAAATCTTGAAGGAAAGTTTGCTGTTATCCAATGAATACTAGAAAGAAGTAAAATTTTGAAGCAAACCAACAAAAAGATGAAGAAATCCCTAAACAAACGTGAATTTATTGGTCCTTCAATTTATAATTATAAGAAAGAAACATTGGTCCTTCTTGTTTTGTACACTAATTAATGCAACTTTACTCATTTTTAATTGTTTTGAATGTTGAAAAGATGTTCTATGTTGCTTTTTGGTGTTGATTAGTGGCGCTAATGATGGTTTATATAGACACGAAAGTGGAGTTAGTGATTAAGATGGATGTTAAGGCTGCGAGATATTTATTGGTTGAGTAACTTATGTTTCTCATCGTTGAAAATTCAATATTTTGAACTTATAAGGAAACTTAAGAGATTGGAAATGATTTAGAAATTACGGCCTAGGGATAGATTTTAGGATGCTCAATGCCAAAATATATATATCATTATGGACTCTTTGGCCAGGTATTTTTATTGTTATTTGTGTGCCAACCTCAAATAATTGGAGATACCATAATTATAGGTGGAATTGTGTAGAAAAATAATTTCATTTTTGGGGAATATAAAGCGTAAGATAACTTTCTACGTAATTTTTATGACGTTAAAGGAAGAATTTAAAATAAGATATTAATTTGAAATGTCAACAATATAACTTTTGTTTTTTATTGTTATTTTACGATTTTCAAATAATTCTGGTTCAACAATAGTGACACAATTGTCTTGAACCCTATATAAGACATCAAAGCCGCACACAACCTTTTCTTAAGGAATATTCTAATAAGACAATTGTCTTGAATGCTGCTTGTTTATTAGAAAATTAATACTAGAGTAAAATACTAAAAAAACAACCGTTTATAAAATATATATAATCCTTACATCTAAAAAACAACTGTTTATAAATGAACCTGAATTATATATTAATAATTTATTTTATGTGTGAATAGTGATATTAACTTGTTAGTTATATAATATGTTAATACTGTGTTTGTTGATAGTTAAATTATTTTATGTGTTAATATTGTGTTAGTTGATAAATAATATTGTATCCTTATGTGTTTATACATTTACATTTATTGAGGGATGGTTAAAATCTCGTAATTAAATTATGCTAAAGGTATGGACAAAGCATGGACTAAACTCCCAAGACACTGGAAGAAGTATAGAAAAGGTGTTAAGTCTTTTTTAGATTTTGCCTATACCAAAGGAAGACCTCAAGGACGTGAAATTTCTTGTCCCTGTGCTCATTGTGCAAATTGTAAATGGGAAAGAAGACATGTGGTTCGCGGTCATTTAATAGCTGCAGGTTTTGTGAAAGGATATGATGTTTGGGTAAACCATGGAGAGGATATACCATCACCTATGAAAATTGACAAGGACACAAAAGAGCAAGAGAACTCACTTGATGACATTGGTGGCTTATTGTATGACACATTTAGAAATGTGGTTGAAGCAAAGAAAAGTAATGAAGCTCCCAATGAGGATGCGAGAAAGTTCTACAAGTTGATTAATGAGGCAAAACAAGAGTTATACCCCGGATGTGAAAGCTTCTCTACCCTATCGTTCATAATTCGACTTTACCTGTTGAAGTGTATTCATGGATTGAGCAATGCATCATTTACTTCCCTTTTAGAATTATTGAAAGAAGCGATTCCAGAATTAAACATTCCTGAATCTTTTAACAAAACAAAGGCGATGATTAGTGATTTGGGTCTCGATTACAAAAAAATTCATGCATGTCAGAATGATTGCATGTTATATTGGAAAGAACATGAGAATGATAGCTCTTGCAACATTTGTAAGGCTTCACGATGGAAGGAGTTTCCTCAAGTAGAGAGCGAGTCTTCTGAGCATGCGAAATATGATCATAAAGTCCCTGCTAAAGTTTTGAGACATTTTCCATTGATTCCCCGATTTCAAAGGTTATTTATGTGTTCAAAGACGGCAAAGGAAATGAGGTGGCATGAAGAAGAACGCTCAAAGGATGGAAAATTAAGGCATCCTGCGGATGGTCAAGCATGGAAGGATTTTGATAGACTTCATCATGACTTTGCTTCTGAGCCTCGTAACATAAGACTTGGCTTATCAAGTGATGACTTCAATCCATTCCGGACCATGAGCTTATCACACAGTACATGGCCTGTCATGATGGTAGTATACAACTACCCTCCTTGGTTGTCCATGAAATCTGAATATACAATGTTGTCATTGTTGATTCCTGGGCCACAATCACCGGGGAATGACATTGATGTGTACCTTCAACCATTAATTTAGGAGTTAAAGGAGTTATGGGAATTAGGAGTAGACACATATGATGCCTCAAAAAATCAAACATTTAAAATGCGTGCAGCACTCCTATGGACAATTAGTGATTATCCTGGGTATGCTATGTTTTCAGGTTGGAGCACCAAAGGAAAGTTTGCATGTGCGTGTTGCAATCATAACACTGAATCATCATATTTAAAAAATAGCCACAAGATGTGCTACATGGGTCATCGTGTCTTTTTACCAATGAGCCATGCTTGGAGGTTAAATAAAAGGTCCTTTAATGGAAAGAAAGAACTTAGGTCTGCCCCTTCTTTGTTAAAAGGAACAGAAATTGTGGAAACCCTGAAAGATTTTCAGAATGAGTTTGGTAAAACAAAAATGAAGAAAAAAGATGGTCCATGGAAGAAAAAATCAATATTTTTTTAGTTACCTTATTGGGCTGAAAATACATTACGTCATAATCTTGATGTGATGCACATTGAAAAAAATATATTTGATAATATTATTGGAACTCTTTTAGACATACCAGGGAAGACAAAGGATCACGTTAATGCTCGTTATGATTTGAAAGACATGGGAATAAGAAAGAAGCTTCATCCAAAAGAGATTGGTGGAGGTCGTGCAGAGATTGCAAAATCTTGTTTTTCAATGAGTGCACGTGAGAAGACTATTTTTTGTGGTGTTTTAAAGGCTGCCAAATTACCAGATGGGACTGCATCAAACATTTCAAAGTGTGTGCAAGTTAGTAATAAGAAAGTGTTTGGCTACAAGTGTGTGACGACATCATACATTCAATTTCGTTGGATGTATCCCATTGAAAGAAACTTATGTAAACTTAAAAGTTATGTTCGTAACAGAGCTCATCCCGAAGGATCTATTGCTGAGGCATATTTGGCTGAAGAAGCTTTAATTTTTTGCTCAAGATATTTGCATGACAATGTGGACACGAGGTTGAATAGAAAGAGTCGAAATTATGATAATAATGACTTATGTGATGTGGATTTAAGTGATTACTTTTCATGTATTGGTCGTTCTTTAGGTGGGAAGAAAAATGGTAAACCATTTTTTCTAGATTCAACTACAAAATCCCAAGCCCATCGATACCTTTTGTTCAATTGTGACAAAGTTAACACATTCATCAGGTACCATAATATATTAAGTTCATTTATAAAATACATACACACATTAGTGTTATTTTCTAATAGATGATAAGTGTTATCTTTGTAGGGAGCATGATGATATTGTCAATAGTCAAACTAAAGGACGTAGGTGGGTCAAGGCCAAAACCCAAAGTCACGATTTTAGTGAATGGTTTAAAACTCGAGCCTTGAAAGATGATGTATCAATTCAGCTGAAAGATTTCTCTAGAGGTCCATGTGATACAGCAAAGAGGTTTTCAGGCTACCTCATCAATGGATATAGATTCCATACTATGAAACGAGATGCAAGACGCAAAACTCAAAATTCAGGTGTAACTTTGGTTTCATTGACTCCAAGTTTTGCAAGTTCTAAGGATGAAAATCCTAGGATGGAAGCTGTAACTTATTACGGTGCAATTAGAGATATAATTGAGTTAGACTATTACTCTCAATTCAGCTTTGTGTTGTTTGAATGTGATTGGTTCGAGGTAGAAGAAGACAAATATGGGCTTACTTGTGTATATTTCAACAAAAAATGTTACGAAAATGATCCTTTTGTTCTACCATATCAAGTGCATCAATGTTTCTATGTCCAAGATCCACTTGATGAAACTAGGCAGTATGTCATGAAAATAGATCCTAGAGATTTATATAGTATGGGTGACCTATCAGATTCAATGGTCCAAGAATCTTATCAAAGTGATCCTTTTGATGGTGAACTTAATTGGGTTAGAGAAGATATACCTGGAACAATTATTGATAAGCCTCCATCTTTTATGGAAGAAGCAAGATACGAAGATGATTCTGATTTTGACAATACTTTGTTGGACTAGTAGAGTGATGGGGTTTAAGCTATTCATTTTATTTACATTATACTTTGTTGGACTAGTAGAGTGATGGGGTCTAAGCTATTATGATGAACACCTTTTTGACAGCATATCAATGTTCAACAACTCACTGTTGCAATATTTATTTATTTCTTTATTATACTTATCTATCTAGCAATTTTTAATCAAATATTTGCAAATAGCTTCCAAATCTTAGAAAATTTTATCTTCATTATGATAAATTTTATGGTAAAATGCTTACTGTTTTGCATCAATGTGAAAATTTGGAAGTAAGTTTTTTCATATATATGATTTCTAGATAGACAATTTCTTAACCAGTAAGCATTTTACCATAAAAAATGAATGGTGGGAATGTCCAATGACCTCCCTGCGGTGTAATTTCTCACGAAACAGAATCCATGTTCATGAACAGCTTGATGACAACATATCAATGTTCAACAACTCACTGTTGCAATATTTATTTATTTATTTTATTATAATTATCTATCTAGCAATTTTCAATCAAATATTTACAAATGGCTTCCAAATCTTAGAAAACTTTATCTTCATTATGATAAATTTTATGGTAAAATGCTTACTGTTTTGCATCAATGTGACTTCTCTTGTCCATTCTTGTTTATCTCTAAAAAAAATTTATGTTTAAATATTTTACAGGACAAATGAACAAGGAAGAAAACAAGAAAAATATGAAGTGTCATGTGAAGGGTCAGGGGGGTGTTTCCAGTTTTGAGCTACCACAGGTCAAATCAAGTTTTGAATTGGCAAGGAATTTCAATATCAAACTGGAGGAAAGAAAGACCAAACATGGAAAAACATGTGCACCTATAAAAGAAGTTGAAGCTCTTAGGAACAAAAAAAACCAGCCATTAACTACTCCACAATTCAAGTTATCTATGTTTGCAACAACTTCCAACAAAGAGCCTGAGCCAAAGAAAAATGTTTCAGATAATGTAAGTAGGACTAAACTGCCTAACATTCATGCTGAAAAAAGTATAGAGAGGGAAGTATCTTTAAAAACAAACAAAGGATTGAAGATTCAAGATCCAAAAGATCAATCTTTGATTTCTAAAAGGAATCAACCTTTGGTTTCTAAAATCCAAAATTCAAAAGGACAATCTTTGTCTCAAGTTAGAAGATCTATGCCTATGCATATTCAGGATCCAAATAGGCAATCTATGAAAAGGACGGTAATTGGAGATGGGTTGTTGGAAAGACAACAAATTGCAGAAAACAAATCTCTTGAAAATGACATTTCAAGGTCAAAGGAACAATCTAGGAGAATGGTTGTTGAAGATGAGTCAAGAGAAAAACATGAAAGTAACAATAAGAATCAACAACAAAAAAAGAAAATGTTTGGAAATGACATTTCAAGGGCAAAAGATCAACAAAAGAAACTGGTAGTGGCTGAAGAGGAATCAATGGCAAGGCAACAAAGTGCTCGCAAGAAGACAAAAAGAAGTCATTTGTGTCAATCAATGTTAATCGGTGACTTTCTTGAAAAAAATGGAAGAGATGTTGAATAGGAGATGGAAAACTTAATTGAAGACGAGGAAAACATTGTTTTGGAAGAACAAGAACAAGAACAAGAAGAAAATGTGGAATGTGAGGGAAACGTGGAAACAAATGGTGATGTTTCATTTTATTTAAGATTAAGAAAATAGTTAATTATTAATTTATTTTATTAGTCATATGTGTGTGTATTTGATATTTTATCTTACATTATATTGTTTGATGTCAAAACAGGGACAACTAAGAAAAGAACACGGGGACCAACGCGTTGTTTAAAAATATATGCAAGAGATGTCAAAGACCGTAAAGAAGTTACTCTAGATGACTTTGGAGAGCCAATTGGACCTGATGACCAAACTGTTTCTGACTTAGGCTATTTCCTCGGAACTATAGCAAGGAATGCAAATTTTTGTCCATTGATCTATACAAATTTCAAAGAGCTACTTAAAGATGAAACAGATCCTAAGTGTCATAATTATCATATTTGGAAATATATTAATGTATGAGAAGTAAAATTTCATATTTTTTGAATGATCTAGTATCTATAATTGATGAAAAACATTGTTTTATTCTTGCAGACGAAGTTCAACATTCCTGAGAGAGGAAAAAAAGCAGTGTATGCTCGAATAAACGATGCTTGGAGACGCCACAAATACTCTATCAAAAAAGATCATTTTCTAAAGTACTCTAATATGAAGGATAGATTGAAGCACCGTCCAAAGAGCACATCTGAAGTTCATTTCAAGAAATTGTTAGTATATTGGAAAGATAATCACATTCAAGTAAGTTATTTATTTTGCTCAATAATTTTTGGAACTGCCTCTAAAATAAATCTGAATTATTTCATGTAATTAGATTCTTTAATTGATTCAAATATATCCTAAAAATCTCCTGATGAAAAAGTATAAACTAACAGTAAATTAGTTATCATTTGAAAAAGTCGGTACTAAAAACTAAGCAATTACACGTCCCTGTTGAAAAATAAAATAAAAATTATCAACTCAAAAATTAACACTACCATATTTTGCTAAGAACTATAATGGACATCAAAACAAAGGCTCTCTCTCTTATAAGATAACTTCACAGTGTAAAACTTCATGTTAAGTCACTTTTATGCATCGGTCTCTAATGTTATGCTGCTAATGGAAAATAATAAAAATTAAATATTTGATTTTTTTTTTGTGTGAAAAGAAGACATGTTAGAACAACTCTGTATATGTAATTGTGATACTGTGATATAAAACAAAAGTAACAACACATTTTCGTTAGAACTTGTGGAAACATGGCTGGGAATGGATGGTTTAAGTTGTCTGTATCTATATCTATTAATGGTGATCTTATACTTGAAACTTCTTTGACAACACATGTATTGAAAGCTGTATTATTTTCTGTTGCAGTATATTCATTTTGTTCATCCTATCTTTTTCAAACCTCATCTTATTCTACAGATTTGTGAGGTGAGAGTGTTCGTTGTCATGCTCATGATACATGGCTTAAACAGAAATGATTTCAGTATTCATATATTATAGTTTCATGTTTATCTTTATGACTGAATAAATCAGATCTTATATATACATATTAAATCATAACTCATAATTCTTTCAACAACTAATGTTGGTTCAATTTAATTAAAAAGATTTAATTATTCAAGTGCATTTAAAATTCAATCGACAAAAAAGATAATTCCCTCCAGAATGTTGTAAGTGCATGCTCAAGATATAAATTGATTTACTATGTACAATCATTTGCAACATGCTATTGAAAATTCTCCGGCTAATTATTTCCTATAGACACATTTTGTAGCCTCTTACTTAGTGACTTGCTAAATCTGATTTATAGTGAACCATAAGTTGTTTGTCGTTTTTGGCTAACAACCCAATTTTCGTTTTTTGTATTGTAGAATATTAGCCAAAAGACTGCAGTTAATAGGAGCAAGCAAAAGTTTATGCATCGTGTAGGACCGACAAATTTTGCTAGAATTTGTGCAAAAATGGTATGGTATTTGTCCGTGGTTCTCAATAAAATAATGTGTTTTTTCAATCTTTTATTAACTAATATTTTTTTTTTAATATATGACTAATAATGTAGCGGGAAAACAAGGATGGACAAGAAGTCACTCAAGCTGAGATGTTTATTGAAATTCGAAAAAGTCGCAAGGGAAAACAAGTGGATGAGGAAACTCAATTTGCGATTGTAAGTTAAATTTTAATATCCATTTTAATTGCACATGTAGTTTTTAATTTTGTTCAAAACTGATAGTTTGATATATTAGGATAAACTTCAAGAATCTATTGAAACTTCAACTGAAGCTGGAACACAAACATTTCAATCACTGTTTGGAAAAGAAAAGCCCGGTAGAGTGAGATGTTATGGAAGAACTGTTACACCATCATTGTTGAAAAAAAATGAAGAAATTTCTTTAATAAGAATGCAATATGATGGTAAAATTTCTGACATGACACAAAAGATGGGAGCAATGGAGGCACTTTTGAAAAGCATGTATATGCAACAAAATCCACATTTAAGTGAAGAGGAAGTAAATGATAAGATGAGAGAAGCTTTGCACAATGATAATATTCCAACACCGCGCTCATCGACATCAACCTATGCTCCTGATCATCAAAAGGTACTACAATTGATATTAATTAAAATCGGCATTTATTTTATTAAGTGTTGAGTTGCTATTTCTTTAGTGTACTGATTTATGTTGCTTATATCGAGTTCTCCCCTAAGATTAGTTAGTATTTTCTTACCAAATTTTGTTACTAATATGATGGAAAATTTTGTTACTATGTGTTTATTATATGTATGTGAGTATTGTCAATTTTCATGGTCAAAGTAAAAATGTCCAAATTTGACTATTCTTTGATAGTGATTGGAAAGAAACTTAGAGACAAAGAATAGTGTGGTTCCATGAAAGAATGTATATTGAGGTTAATGATATTAGTGACGAAATAAAAATCAATGATAACATCATTTTTTTAGAGTGTTTGTTTGGTATATTATTCTTAGTGTTTGTTTGGTAAAAATCAATGATTCCATGAAAGAATAGTGTTTGTTTGGTATAAGTTTCATGTGTATAAACTTGGCATGAACGTGTAAGGTACTTCAAGCTATAGTACTTTATATTGATTCAATAAAAAAAATCCCTCAAAATTTATCTCATGAACTTTTTGTAAATTTTATTTTTAATTTAAACAAAAATATTTTAATTATTTTTTTAATTATAGATAATACTATGTAATATAGGTGATGTATAGTTTTAGTAAAATTAAACTGTAATTTGAATGTTAATTTGAAACATGGATAGAGTGCTTTTGTGAACTATTATGGGATTATTGAAACATGGATGGATATAATGGACATCATGTCTTTGGCTTTAAAAAGGTGATTTTTTTAGTGTTTATATTAATTTATAAATTTTTTTCTTCATATTTACAGGTTAGAAATGAAGATGATCCTCAAGATGAACAAGATGGTGTTCTCTAAGATGACAACGATCTTCAAGATGATGACGATCTTCATTATGATCTTGATGATGATCTCCAATATGATCAAGATGACGATCTTCAATATGATCAAGTTGACGGTTCTCAAGATGATGACTCTCATGATCCTCAATACAATGAATATGATGAAGACCTCCATTGATTCAAATATAGACAATTATTTTTTGTTTTATGGAGTTACATAAACCACCTAATTAGTTTATTATATTTCAAAGAGTTTGGATTTATGGAGTTACATAAACCACCTAATTAGCATATTATATTTCAAAGAGTTTGGATTTATTTTGAAATATTTGTTCTTACATTTCAAAGTGTTTATTACACTTCATCTTTTTTTTTTTTTTTTGTAAGCAAGTGATATATTAAAATGAGTACAAAGGGTACTCAACCTTGATACAAAAGAGAAGGAACAAAGCTCAAAACTAGAAAAAATTACCAACCAATTGAGATTTACGACAAGTAGAACAAAGGATTCTTGACGAAATCGTAAAAATTACAATTGAAATTAGTAATGTCTCCTATAAAAGACCACCTCCACACCGAAAATTTAACCGACCAAACTGTGTCCATAACGTTCCAACCGGTATTCCTAAAAGCAATGTCGTTGCTGAGCATCCAAAGATTCCAGCAAACCGCCAACCAAATGCAACCCTCCCTGCCTGACTTTACTTTCCTAGAAATGCAGAAGGAGAACCAATCCAAAAAACTTCCCATAAAACCAAGAGTAACAGGAGCCGTGAAGCCAATCCACTCGGCCGTTTCTTTCCAAACTAAATTGGCCACTGGACAGAGTAAAAAAGAGTGCAAGGCGGAATCCGAGGCATTATTACAGAATAAACAATTAACGTTGCTCGGAGAGGATATAATTCCTCTAAAAAGCAGCTGATCTTTTGTCGGAATTTTGTTTATGAAACACCTCCAACCGAACACCTTGATTTTCAGAGGGACCTCGACTTTCCATATAAGACGGAAAGCACCATCATTCCGATTGGACTGTCCTAAAGGAATACAAAAATTATTCGCCTTGTTGTAAAATGAGCTTACCGTAAAAACGTTATCATCCCCTAACTTCCAACTGACTTGATCCTTCACCAAATCATTCAGCGAAACCGAATCTAGTAAGGTACGCAATTGAGCCAGCTCCTCAACTACATTCCCCACCTCCTGACTGCCAAAATTATGATCCTCAGAGTTATTTAAAACAGTCACTGCTGGACTGCCTAAACTTCCAATCACCGCATTCGTTCCTTCCCCGACTAAACTGTCATCGTGATCATGCCCACTCCTATCAAAACCTTATGGAATAGCAATTCTGCCAGGAGAAATAAGATGATTCACAATAGAGAAAGTTCTGTTAACCATACCAGGCCTACCACCAGAGCTGCTGAAAAAATCCTGCGGGCCAGCAAACTCAGAGGTCCTGCTATCAAGACCATCTTCAACAGAAACCGGCATGAAGATGTGATGATCAGCCGCAGACGACGCATTAAAGCCAGTAGAGCTATACGGAAAAAGAGCAATACATGTGTTTCTTTTCATTTAATTAATAATATTGACTTATACTATATTAGAATAAAATGAAGGTTTATGGCTGAAATGTATCACCATATACATGAATAGGAAATTATTTAATAATTATATCATTAAGTTTAAAGTTAATATTTACCATTTTTTTCAATTCATAGGCAACGCTTTTTAAGTGTTGCTTATTAAAAACCGTGAACTTTTCCTAAGTTTTAGGTGCGGTTCTTGCTACGGTTTTCATATGTTGTTTTTCAATAACCGTCCTATATTCATGTTTTGGGGACGGTTATTTTGTGTTGTTACTAGAAAACCGCGGCCTAAAACTACAATTAAAACCGTGGAATTTGATGATTTAGGCGACGGTGTTTTGAATCCGTGGGTAAAAATAAAAAAAAAACCGCGCTCTAAAGGAATAGGCAACGGCCGTTTATTCCACGTCTGATAAACCGCCCTCTAAAGCCTTAGGCTACGGTTATTGCACTTTAGGCTGCAGTTTTGAGTTGTTGCCAAAAGTCATTTTTGTTGTAGTGGGAATTCAACATCACATGCACCCTTTGTGGAGTAAAAATACCTCATGCTTTGTGTGGTTTAGGATCGAGTATTAATGTTATGTCGTTGAGAAAATTTATGGAACTAAAGATAGGAGAGATCATACCAAGCAACATGACACTTACTATGGCTGATTCATATAAAACCAAACTGATGGGAATTGTACAAAATGCGATATTTCATGTTGATGGTTTGCCCTTCCCCGCAGACTTTATGGTGATTGACATGATAAACGATTCATAAGGGTCTGTGATTCTCGGACGCCCATTCTTGGCACCTGAGAAGGCAAAAATAAATGTGGAGACTGAGGAATTGATTTTCAAGTTTAACAAGGAGAATGTGATGTTTAATGCATATAAACAGACACCATATGTGGATGATCTAGAGACATGCTACAATTTTGAGGCAAGAGGTTTTAAAGTTCACAAAACCATAGAAAAAGGAGTTTTCACCAGCGTGGGGGCATCCCTTGCGCCTGACATCTTTTGAGCATGGCTCGTCGGGCTAATGAAGGAAAGAAGTGTTCGATGGGAGGTAACCCATCAATTTTTAATAAGTTTTTTTTTGTGTTGGAGCAGTTACTTTTGTGTTATTCAAGACCATCCACAAGAGAAATTAGTTACTAAAGAGGGACCTTGTCATGAAGATCCATATTGTTCTTAATAAAAAATTTGAAGCTGTTTGTTTTCTTCAAATTTACAAGTACTATCTTTAGCATTGAACACATGATCCAAGCAAAAAAAAAAAGAAAAAAAGTGGGACTTAATCATAATGAAAGCAACTGGTGACTTGTAGGCAAAGGAAGAGAAAAGAATCAAGAAACATGTACTCAACCTTCAAATACCTCATCTGGTAAGTTTTAAGCCTAAATATTTCCATTATTCACTTATTCTTTCTTAGAGTGTATCTAGGAAATTTTATTTTATCTAGTTTGATCTATTTTCGATTAAGTTTTAGAGTTTTACTAACACACACAGAGGAAAGTTCCTTGTTTATAACTTTGAGCCTTTTTAGCCGACCCGTAGTTTTAGAAACGTCATATTCTTGCTAAAACACTAAAAGGTTGACTTCCCCGTTATATCTCGAGGAGAGTCTTAGATAGCTGGTTAAGGCGTCTGTTTCATGTATGTCTATCATGGATTGGTTGTCTTTTTTCCTTCCAAAACCTCCTATATTTATAGATGTTCCTCCGTTACTTACTTTTCATATTCTTCATAAATATCCCTCAAGTAACATCTGCCGCCTCTTATAATTGACGTGTAACACGTATCTCTTCAATATTTATAACTCTTTCAATCATAATGAATTACTTCCATATCCGTTTCTTATGACCCCTCGCATGGAATTCGAGCTTTGTCACCAGTCCCGATTTGTACGGGTGAGATAGTCTTCAGTTTATACGAGGTCACCTCTACCTCATTTTATGGGACTACCCCTAATTGGAATATGACTTATGGGTAGGAGTATGAACTTCCAATTTGTTAATCTCGTCGGGATCGATGGTTCTCCCAATTCTAACTTAGAGCCCTTTTAGGACGTATAATCAATGTAACCGGGCTCGTTCCTCGGCTGGTCAACTTAATTTCTGGGATGTACATAAGCGCCCCGAGCACGAAGTCTGGAGGATTGTATTGTTCGCACAAATTAAACCCGCAAATTACTTTCTTGCAAATGATCTGAATCGGAAATTTCCTTACGGACTCCTTGTTCCACTGAACTCACTTCTTTTAGTGATGTGTCCTAGTGTATTTTTTTCCAGATTCTCTTTTATCTCAGAAATGATGATTTTTATGGGAATTTGATCCCCTTCAAGGATCTTAGACGCTTGGAATTTCTTGGGTCTTTAAAAGGATTTCATCCATATTGAAGTTACATGTTCATCACCCTGCTCATCATAATCTTTTCCGAAGCAAGATTCAAGATTTTCCTTCATTCATTAAGATTAGGTATACTTGCTTTCATTTCTTTGTTCTGTACTATTTTATTCCAATGGCTCTATTGTTGATGCATGTGATGTTGGTACCAATATATCGATAACTTTGAGTGCTCGAGAAATAAAAAATCTTTAGAATTTTTATGTGAGAGGTTGTAAGGACACTTTAACCCAAATTGATTTCAATCGTATTATAAAGGAGGCTTATGGAAATATTTCCATATCATTTAGTGATTATGATTTTGAATCTTCTTCATTAGGTTCATAGGTAGAGGTGCTGATGGAGATTACGGACTCGTGTGACCCGAAGGTAATGAGTTATGATCCTAGTTCTGTTGACGACTTTGAAATCACTAAACTTCAGTCTCTGAGAAATGTTTCTTCCATTTAGAATGAAGATGATGTCATTTTGGAACCTTGTATCCCTAGGGAGCGCGTTTATATTTTCCGTCTCAGGGGGGGTTTAGAAGGAATATTTCCATTTTTATGTTGGGGTTATGGAAGATTTTAAGATTCAACTTCCCTTTACTGACTTTGAACCTGTCTTGTTAAACGTTCTGAATACTGCCCCTTCCCAGCTTCGTCCAACTAGTTGAGAGTTTATAAAAGCCTTCGAGATAGTTTGCGAGGCCATAGATATAGAACCTACCATAGGCTTATATTTCCTTCAAAATCAAAGGCTGGGTGACAATTTGTGGCCTTTTCGGCAAGAGTTTTCTCCAAGCCTACACTTCCAACTATAAAGGTTTTAAAGACCGATTCCTTCGAATTAAGTATTGCCTGAGATGTCCTCAGGTAATGCATGCATTGGATGGATCCCACCGCTTCCCTATCTATTGGACTAGAAGTCTGCACTTTGTGTATAGTTTTGACTTTGAAAAATTGAATGATAAAGAAATTAAATCCCTAGCCAAATTAGATTTTTTTTCATATGATGATGGTCTGGGATCTATTATCATTACCCGAAGAACAAATCCTTTCTTTTTTAGGTAACTTTTTGTTTTCGTTTTTTCTACATTATTGGGCTATCCCTTTTTATTATTTTAACACTTTTCCTCCTCTTCTCCACAGAAAAAATGACTAAAGTGTCGGTGAAAGAGTTGAAGAAGTTGATGTTGGAAGCTCAGGCGGTGCGACGCGCAATGACCAAACTATCACCAAGTGAGAACTGTCTGACTTGGAGACCCAGGTATTGAAGAAAAGGAAGTTGGCGCTGAGCAAAATGGTCTCTAGTGTCTTAGGTCCTCAGGCTACCCCCATCTCACTAGAGAGAGATACTCATTTGGGCTTTCCAAAGTCTATAAAAACTTTGATGAGCGACGAGGTTTGCATGGCTGATTGGGAGATTTCATATTTGATGCGTGAGGCCGGTGGGGGTGACCACTCTAGATCATTTAATAAATTCAAGTTTTGGACAAACAATTTTGAAGGGGTTGTAATTCCTTTATGATCATCTAAACGCTACAGAAGATGTGAATAAGGTGAAGACCATATGGCTTCAGAAGTTGACCAAAAATATTAGCTCTTATCTAATGAGATGTGTAATAGCCGGTCCGGGACTCCCCCACAGACACCACAGACACTATTACTCACAAGGCAAATCACTAGCCCCCTTCACTACTAGTGTTTTTGCCTCCCGTGGGAATCGAACCGCGTACTTGGGGATAAGTACCACGTTCAATGCATTCCCACTACCAATTGTTAGGTGCATCAAAAAATAAAATTCAAACCGTCAAAATCCTTTCCCTAGAAGGTAAGCTTGTCTTGATCCCTAGAAGGAAGGGCTTAAGAAACACCATGAGATGAACCTGCCAAGTTGCCTTTGAGATTGTTATCATCTAGTGAGTTAAATGCCTCCAATTCAATAGGTACTTTGTCTAAATCGGTTTTGAACCTATTGACTTTAGGTGAGGAAGCTGGATGTAACACTCCGGTTTTTATTTTAATAATTTATTTGATTTTAGTGGAGTATTCTAATTATTTAGTAAAAATTGTTTGAATAATAATAATTTGGGAGATTTGTTTATTATTTTAGGTATTTGAATTAGGGAAAAAATATGGGGATTTGTGGCTTTAAGCAAGAAAATGGAAATTAAATAAATTTAGGGAGGTGGATATAATTAATACAAATTAAGGGAATTTGTGAGACGATTGAAATAAATAAATTAGAATTTTATTTAAATGGGATAGAAGAGTTGTTGTCGGTACATGAATGTTTAGTGAAAAACAAGAAGAGAATAAAAGTAAGGCAATCCTATCATTGAACAGAAAGAAGAGAGCATCCATTATCAAAGTTTCAAACTTTTCTACATAATCGAGGTAGGGGGAGTTGTTCAATATATTGGTTTCTAAGCATAAGGGATAGTGGAGATTCCTTAACCCCTCTCCTTTTTTCTTTTTCTCCCATTATTATGAAACTTGAATTTTGAAATGGTTTGTGCAAAACCTCTCTAGATTTTTGCTATATAATTATGAGTTGTGATCTAATGTTGTTAAGGATTTATATATTGTTATGCGAACTTCGTACGAGTTTATGCTAAGAAAAATCTACGCTTGTGTTCATATGAGATGTTATATTTTTATGAAGAATTCATGATGAGTTGATGTGATAAATATTAAAATAATATTTTTGTTGTGAATATTGTGGTTATAATGTATAAACAGAATGATGGGTAAGTGACTAGTATGAAATCAGTTAAAGAAATTTAAATTTAAAGCGATTCAATGGCGAAAACAGTGAATCATCAGTACGTTGGGGAATAATCTTCAGTGATAAAGTGCGTCAGCCAAGTGAAGGTCCAATCTTCAGCACCCCAGAGTGAGCGCACTATCAACAAACCGTCACCGACAATCTCTAGAGGGTGAAGGTCATAATGACAGAGACAGTTCGAGCGTCAACCATGCAGAATGGTCGTAGTGAGGTGTTTGACTCAATTCTTCAAGTGCTTCCCGATTTTCTGACTTGTGTGCTATTGTTTGATGTTGATTGATGATAAAAGTGTCATTGAGTTATTATGTGGAGTTGTTATAATTGAGTTAATTGATGAATACCTCATGATGAAGAATTGTTGGTGTTGAGATAAGTTCGATGGAACCAATGACGTGGCGATATAACAATGATAATTATTTGATGATGATGTGTTTAGGTTTGAATGAACCAATGATGTGTAGGACTTATGTCCTTTGACGAGGATAGGTATGACTTCGATCCAGTGATGTGTAAGACTTCGTAAAGGTACAAGAAACACAAGAAATTAGAGTTTGAATTGGGTTTCTAATATGAAAATTTTTTAATAAACCAATGACACGAACAACAAAGATAAAAATACACATGATTTTTATACTGGTTCAGTGTTAACTAAGTTAGTCCAGTCCACTCATCAGAGTGATTTCTCCTTTTCATAAGGTTTTAAACCACTAATCAATTAGATTGCAAACTCAAAAATCAACTGTTAATCACTTCTCAAGGCTACTAACTAATCTTAGTCCATCATGGAAAAACACAACGACTAACTATCAATCACTTCTTGAAGCTACAAACTAAACTCAGTCCCTCAAAGAATTTACATAAAATTACAATATAAAGATATGTGTTTACAAGAATGCCTCTTAACAAGCAAATACACACAATGAAATTTAGAGTTTACTCTTAAGAAAATATACAAATGAAAAGCTCTAAGTGTAATGAGTGTAGTTGTTTTCTTTTCATTGTTGTATGTCACTCGACTATTCGTATTTTTATTTTTCCCAATTTCTTTGTCCTCTTTAAATAGATGTTGAATAGTACCGTTTGAGGAAAGAATTAGAAACACCTTCAATTCCAAAACCATAATAATGGTATGAGGTTAAGCCGTGAAATTTGGAGTACCGTTGATAGTACATTTCTTAATAATTCCAACATATTTGTCCTTTAAAGGCAACATTTGATTTTCTTGCTTGAATGTACGATTTTCAGAAATATTCTTTCAATCATTGTTCTCTAAATCATTCGATTTATGTTTGAGATATTTTGAAGCTTGATCAGAGTTCAGATTCTTGAAGATAGACTTTATAGTCCAGTGAACACGAGGCTTGAATTTATTAGAGTAAGTCTGGACTATTTGTTTTAGAAGCGTTGATTAGGATATCTAGAGATAACTATCAGTTTAGTACTTTTTGTTATTTAATTTTGTTTCATGGCATACCCTAATTTTTTTCAACCTTTTTGTCTTTAATCCTTTAGGTTATCTTGCATCACATTCACTGCATCTCTTGCATTTTCAGGGATAGGACAATTTTAGCTTATGATCAATTGGGTCTTGGTTCTTGATCCCATCCATTTTGCATTGCATTGATACTCGTAAACCATTTTGCAAGGCGGAATTTGAGTTCATTCTATTAAAGTTAGTACTTGTGTTCATTTCTACAGTCTCTATGTTTTTTGCATTGATTTTATTTGAAGTCTCATGCCATATTTCATGCATATGCTTTCATATTTTTTGGTCCTTTGGCTTTTGTTCAAACTATTTTTCTTTTACACACACCATTGGGATATAAATGATAATTTCAGAATTCATTAAATAAAAGAGATTTCTTATTGAATTTTAGTTGCAATACACTTGAGTTGTTTGGCATAGTCAAAATAAAGTATATGAGTCCATAATATTGATTTTTAAAGCAAGTACATTTTCTATTAGAATAAAATTGCATTACATAATATTATATAGTTTTTAAAATCCATAAAATACATCATTATAATTAAATATACAAAAAATAAAATAAAAAAGGAATGAAAAAAAGAAAAGTCTCAAGCTTGTTTTGGCCCACACGACCTCTTCCCTGCCTTGCTGCCTTGCTGACCTGGTTTTATCATTCACCATCTTCATGCCTTCATCGCCATCGCCACCATGTCCCTCATTCCATCACCTTGCACTCATATTATGCCCCGTATCTATTAAAACAAACATAGTTGAAAAGGAATAATTTAAAAGAGAAGGCAAAGAGCTCGTGTATTCAGTCATCATCAATAGCATTTCATCATTAAATCATAGCACAATACATAACAACCATCATACATCATACATATTGAGTTGAAAATGAATTGCAAGAAAATAGAAACAAATGAGCAAGGCAAGGCTAGAACTTGTGCAACCTCATGTCTACACATATATCCATAAGCATCAATTAGCATACATAAAAATTGAATTAAAAAAAACAAATGGAAAAATTTAAAGAAATGCCAAACATGAGATTTTAATCATAGCAACATACATATCATCATATATATCAAGTTCACGTAGTAGCATACAATAAAAAAATAAAATGAAAATGAAAATAAAAATAAAAGGCATATAATCCACATGAGAAAAGCTTGATGTAAGAACAATTATTAATTTTTTCATTGTGTATTCTAAAAAATCCAAAGGGTGTAGATTTTATTTTCCTAATCTTAGTACCAAAATAATTGAGTCTGATAATTCTCAGTTTATTGAAAATGGTTAGTTCTGAGGGAGTGAGAAATCATGTAAAGTGGATATTATTGAGACTTGTGAATAATCTTCTTCATCTAAAAAATCTTCCTAGGTTGATGTTCATTTGGTAGTGTTACCAACATGCAACACACATAAATAACAAACAAACATTCAAACCCCACAAAATGAAAAAATAGTTTATGAACTAGTTGACAATGTACATGTCACAAATAAGCAAGAGGAAGTGATAAAACAAACACAAGAAATACGAATAAAAAGGTCTGAAAGGAAAATAATACCAACTATTTCAAAATATTATGTTATTTGCTTACTTGAACATAAATGTGACTTTAGCATTAATTTGAATCCAGTCTACATCACACAAGCCATGGATATTGCCAATTATGAAAAAGCATCAATTCTATGAAAGAATAGTTAAAATCAATGGATGACAATAATATATAGAGTCGAATTAGGTTGCATAAAGGATTAAAAGGTATTGGATATAAATAGGTCTTTAAGACCAAACCATGCTAGAAAGGCAATATTGAAAGATATAGAGCTAGACTTGTCGCTAAAGGTTTCACTCAAAAGGATGGTGTTGACTGTTGGAGCGGTAAAGCGGCAAGCAACAAAAGTTTTGAAAGTATTTTTCTGAGAATTTATCATGTCCATAGAGATCGGTGTTATTGAACTGCCGTTCGACAAGTCTCGCGTTTACGAGTTTGGATTAAATTGGTTAAAGTAAAAGCAGAAAAGTAAATATGAATATAAAAAGAATTCATTAATCAGAGAGAAGAAACTTATCCGGTATGCATATAATCCACTCCTCACAAATTTAAACTTACCGACCAGTTATACTCAACCTATAATACTCCTCAATATCATCCAGTATCGCTCACAACAACGTCCATCTCTGACACACTGAGCTGAGAGAACAACCATGTTATCCTCGTCGACACTCTCGCACCCGACTCAAGATACGGAGGCATTAAGCTCCGACACCCATAAAGATTGTTAGCTCTAAATCTATCTCTAGCAGTCAGAAACTAACAAATAATCATCCCTAATCAAAGTTTGCGATGTTTATCTCTAACACAACCCAAACCCCAAGCATAAAGCAAAAATAAAGGACAATCACCAATAAATATTTGTAAAGCAAATTATATACAACGCCATGGGCGAAAAATATACATGAGTTCAAAGTAAATACATATACAACAACCCAACAAAGACGAAATACACAAAGAAGAAAAGAAATAAACTAAACATCTCGCGGTTTGTTAACGCCGATCGATGAGAAATCCACCCCGGATCATCCGTGTGCAAGCTTCAATGTTGTTTTCTAAGCTAATACTACTGAAAAATGAGTTTGATGGAGTTGGGACCAAAAATCCCCAAAACCATAACCTAAAAAATGAATGAAATGACTTGTATATTATTTACAAAATCTGTCATGTTTGCAATGCGAACTTTTATTCGCAAAGTGGACATCAAATTAGGCACCTGATGTGCCTCAGGAACAGTTAAACCGCCTTTGCGATTCTGCAAAAGTTCGCAATGCGAACTTTTATTCGGAAAGCGAACATTCGCTGGAAAGTTCGCAATGCGAACTTTGGTGCCTTTTTCTACTGCCTCAAGTCTGGGAGTATTGGCTGGAAAGTTAGTGAAGCGAACCTTCGCTGGAAAGTTCGTAAAGCGAACTTGACAGCACACCAGCCCTTGTTTTTACCATAACTGTTGAACCGTAACTCCGTTTGACGCATGGTCAGAAGCATTGGAAAGCTTATTCAATGATCTTTATGAATATGACAAGATATCCTTGCTTGAATACCTGCAAAAATAAATGGAAAACAATTAAACTCAATGCTATTTACATAATAACGCAATATATATACTATAACGTAAAGTACGTATTTACAAACAAAGAGGGGTTTATTCGAACGATATTAACAAAAAGTATAGATAAGTGCAACAAAACTTATATACAAAAATGGATACAATTTGCACTTATCAAACTCTCCCCAACTTAAACTTGTTTATCCCTAAACACGAATCAAGCGACTCAAAGAAACAGAGTGACAACCAAAGAATCACGAATCAACAGGTTTTGAAAAACGGAAACAAATGAATGGTTCAAATGAAAAACGGTACACACAAAGTAAATACTTACCACTAAACTACGACGATAACATAATCACGAAACAAATGCAAAATACAAAAATCATGCCAAACATCCTAAAACAACACAAGTTCAAACGTGAATCACACCTAGCAAAAACAATCATCGGTAGATGAAAAACACAAAATGAGGTACTTTTCACTCACACAACAATCTTGCAAACAAAAGACTAAATTATGCATTCATCCAAAAATTCACATTGAACATACAAAGGCAAGAATCACAAGGGCTTTCAAGGTTGTAGCATGGTCGGGTAAACAAACAAGAGGCAATTTCTAAAGGTAATTGAAACAAAAACTTGCCTAAACCTAAGGGAGTGATCAACTCACAAAGACTCAAACACAAAATTCCAATCAACTTCTTCCAAAATCCCAAGTGTTACACAAAACACAATACTTATTTAGCACAATTATTTGAACTCTTTTTGTTTCCTTTCACAAGGATTTTCTTTTTCTTTCTTTTTTTCTTTCGTTTCTTTTCTTTTTCATTTTTTTCTTTTCTTTTTCAACCTCATAGAAACCAACCAATGAGTAAACAATCATTTTCTCCCCAACATGAATTCAACCACATCATCATGAGAATACTCCCTACTTTCTAAGGTAAGGTAAAAATTCATACAGCAACACAAAGTTGAGGGTTCAAGAAAAAACAATCAATCAAAATCCATACAAAAAGTGAATTCAATACTCATAGACAAGCATTAAGTTCAAACAACATGGATAATGATAGAAAGGCACAAAGGGGTTTAACAAATGCTCACACACTCACAGGGTGAATTGACTATTTGGCTAGGTAGTTGCGCTCAAAATGAAACAAAATGCCTTGATCCTTTTCATGCTTTCATTTAATCAACACAAACAAAAGATTAAGCATAATAAAATCCAGTTAGAACAAGAATGTTGGTACTCCTTGCATATATGAACAATGGAAAGCTACCTCACAAAAAGGGTGGGAACTAAAGCGATTCACATCAAGAACAAGTATACAAAAGAATGAATGGCATGGAAGTTTGTAAAAAGTCTAAGTATCATGAATATGCTAAAGTCTAGAAAGCGATAAACACATACCTTGGAAGTGTATAAAACTTAACAATATCATTACCATACATCCGCAAGTTCAAATGATCAAACTTGGAACATCACCAAGCATCCTCAAATTAGCCGACCAAAATTTGCGTCCAAACAACAAACAAAAAAATTAGAAACTTAAAAAAATAAAACATGCTTGTTTTACGTCGTAAGCTCAACGCCTGTTATTTAAGAACGTTCCTCCAAGTTGCTTCCACCAGGTTATTCCTAACCAACACGCAAGCAAACGTGAAAAGAAACAAACAATGATATAACAAATTCACAAGTATAAGTACCAATATAAACAAGTGAAAATATACAATATGTACGATATCTACAAATCTAAAAAATAAAGAAACTATGATAATGCGATCCAATAAAAACACCGATCCCCAGCAACGACGCCATTTTGTTGGAGCGGTAAAGCGGCAAGCAACAAAAGTTTTGGAAGTATTTTTCGGGAATTTATCGTGTCCACAGAGATCGGTGCTATTGAACTGCCGTTCGACAAGTCTCGCGTTTACGAGTTTGGATTAAATTGGTTAAATTAAAAGCATAAAAGTAAATATGAATATAAAAAGAATTCATTAATCAGAGAGAAGAAACTTATCTGGTATGTGTCGCTCCCGAGATTTTCATCCAAGTACAAACGCGAAAGTGGCACCGAAACAGAGTCGCCAGCAATGTGTATTTATCCCATGAGAGGGAAAGGAAACACTGCATAAACCTGAAGGGAAGGAAAGAGCATGGTCTTGCGACCAAGAGAATTGGGTTCGGGAGTCGGTTACACGCAGGGAAGGTATTAACACCCCCACGCGTCCATCGTACCCGATAAGATCGACGCTTGCTTGTCTCGATCAAAGGGTGTAAGGAAAGGATACTGGAAAAAGAATGGAAAGAGAACGAGAAACAAATGTAGGGAAAATAAAAGAAGTGCTCGAATGGGCCCTACCCCACTGCCTACGTATCTCATCGGGAACATGAGAATCCGAGCGACGTAGTTCCCCTCACCTAGGGAAAGATTGTTTGTGTTTTTTAGTGGAATACGTCAGCGTTCGCATCCTAGCAGTTTAGGTGTTGCAGCTCGCTGTATGGAGACTTAGGCGTTATCTATTTGCGGTAGAACGGAAATGACGCATCCTTAAGAAATGATCGAAGGAGATGAGGAAAGAATTCCCGAAGGAAAGACGTTATTGTTTGTTTTTTTGTCTTTTAAGAAATTTTGTTATTTGTTTGCATATGATAGTGTATCTGAATCTTAGCCATTGGAATGTGTACATTCTCACATTCCAAGATGGAATGAGTAATAAAGCACACTAAGGGTGAAGAAGACCCCCACACTTAGTTCCAATTATTAAGATTCAAACACACTAGCATACTTGTGTTTATTAAGTGTTTTTGTTGATTATGAAATGAAGAAGTGTTTTTTATTTGTACCTTCAACAAGTATTGCATTTAAGTCCCTCATACAAGATCAAATGTTTAACACATTGACCCAAGATGGGCTATATGCTACACATTCTAAGATTATAAGAGAAGACCCCTTATAATCTTTTCTTTATATGAAAGGCCTAAATGCAATAAGTGCCTACCTTTATTAGATATTTTGAATTTTCTTTGAGATGAGAAGATGAAAGACTCAAGCGGGCGAGAAAGGTAAAATTTAACGGGAGACTAGGACACACCTTAGTGTTAACATGCTTGGAGATCCTATGGTTAATGTGGTTTAACAAACCTACTTCTAAAAGGAAGAAGAAGAATAACAAAAGAAACAACTTACTTCCAAAATGGAAGTTAAGTTGATCTTAAAGAGGGATGAAAGAAAAGTTATTCAAGGAAAGCATATAAATACTTGTCATGCTCACACATTGAATGATTAAAAGAAATAAGAGAAGATGAAAGAGAGAAGTGTGTGTGGAAGCATATCCACACACTTACTTACCTTTAGCACCTACATGAAAATGATAGTGTAAAACATATTTACAAGTAGTGAAATAAGGAAAGGATATCAAATAATGTTCAAACATATTAAGAACCAAAGAATAAAGATACTAAGAGTTAAGAATCATTCAAAGTCAGAATCTAAATCAAAAGAGAATCCTCTAAAGTTAAGAGACCAAACATACACAAACTATGTACAATCAAAGCATTAAACATCAAAGTAATGTACTATGGAAATAAAAGATGAAGAATGGGTGGAAATTCAAAGTGATCATGCATTAATGCTTCATGGAATGCTAAGGTCAGAACCATATACCATTTACAAATGGCTTAACATGTATATGAATTATCATACCAACCATGGATGCAATGATACAAATAAAAGAAATAAGATGAAGTGGAAGTAAAGAGAAGAAACAAGTTTCAATTACATACACAAATTGACATACCAAAAGTGCATAAATGTGAAATGATTAATGAATGCATATGGGCAGTGGCAAATGCATCATCAACAAACCAAGATCAAACTCAAATTCATCAAGATGAATCATTAAGCATCACATTCAAGACATGCATCAAAACTAGACAAAACATATACCATAATCATTTTCAAATGAAAACAAATGTTCAAGCAAGGTAAAAACATACATGCTCCAACTTATGCACACCACAACATCACGCTCACATGTATCACATCACCTTCATTTCCAAGAGATTACACAAGTTCAACAAGTCATTATTCACACATGCACCAATATGCCTCAAGAACATGCTTCAAGAATGTAAGCAAATCAACAATTGGATAATCATGCATCAAAGATTCACATACATCCAGCCACTAGAGGTGAAACAACCCTAGAAAATTCCACAAATATGCATCATACAAAGCCATGAAGGTTAGAGGTGGAATAGGTATCAATACATGCTTCCAAACAAGCCAAAAACACAAAAGTTACAGGTGCAAATCGATTGCAGCAGGGTGCAAATCGATTGCACAGCTACAGAATGCAATTTCTAGTGAAAAAACAAAGGTGCAATCAATTGCACTAAGATGCAAATCGACTGAACAGTACCAGACCTGCAAAAATCACTTCTCATAACCACTTTTCAAGCATCAATCACTTATCCAAACATCCATATGATCATGTAATCAATTAAGCACGAAATTACATTGAATTGTGATCCTCAAACATCAATTAAACTCAATAATCAACCACAACAAGAATCACATTCAAGTATACGAATCCAAATCGAAAATCCACTAAAAGTCTACATCGAATAAGTTGCGAATAAGCTAAAAATAGTGTAGATTTGAGGAAAACCAACCTACAAAGTGGAGATTTGCTTTGGTAATTGTTGCAAAGTGATCTTGATGCAGAAAATTCAAGAAAACCAGAGATTCCTCGATTAGTAGCCGAAATGCGTCGAAACCGGACAAAATCGCGAAAATTCAACGAGATCGAACTTGCACCAAAATAAATGGTGTGAAACCTTCGGATTGAAGAAGAGAGAACTGAAATTCCAGAAAATTCACCCAATGCAAACCAAGAAATGAAGCTTAGCTCAAGAATTAATCACTTTTCAATGTAAAAAGTGATTATTCTTCAAGAAATAAGAGCTTTTTTGTGTGGTTTTGGAAGAAAGAAGTAGAAGTTGATGAAGAATGAGTAGAGAAATTAGAGAGAAATGTGAGAGAATTGAGAGTGAAAATGGAACAAAAAATGGTTGAAGCCTTGAAAATGAGTGAAGCACCTCTTAAATAGATTTTAGGTTTGGAGTATAAGTGGTTTGGAATGAGGTTTGGGTTTGGAGCTAGGGTCGGAGTTAGTTAGACTCAACTCACCGAGTCAAGTTAGTTAACTCGGTTAGTTAGGATCAACTCAGTTACTTGGAAAACAAGGAACCACAATTGGTGCATGTGTGTGTGACTTGGGCTGCAAGCAAGGCCTTGTGACTTGTGAACTTTCAGCATGAAACCCCCATGTTCGAGCCCTCGTATGACCTTCATAACTTGTTCAAATGAAAAAATGTCCAACATCAAAGTTGAAGAGGGCATGGAGATGAACAACTTTTATGTTCAACAATTTTTCATTTGAAGCCTTCTTGATAGAGAAAATTGGATTGACATTTGTCACGCCAACTGTTCGATGAAATTATGGCCTATGGGCCTGCACTTGCCTTGCCATGACTTGATTTTTGCCTTGATTTTACCAAACTTTGATTGATCATAACTCCCTCAATTTTGATCCGATGGAAGAGTTCTTTATATGGATTTGAAGCTTAGAACATGAACTTTAATTGGCTCAACTTGGGCCTGAGGTTTGGATCTTTTATCTTGGAGAAAAAGAGCCTCAAAGTGTGGTGCAAAATGGTCCAAACTTGCCATTTTTGGAAACCCCAAAGTTTCTATTTTTGGCAGTTTTGTGATTTCTTGATTTTTCATTATTCCTCCATCATTTCTTGATCAAATCTTGTCCAATGAACATATGTAACTTGAATTTCATGAATTTGACCTTAAAAAGTCAGGAGTTGACTTTTTTCACTGCACAGTTGACTTTTTCCCCAATTTCTTGATTATCAAGCAACTGATCAATTGAACCTCTTCTGAAATGAACCAATGGCCAATATTCCATCCTTAGACACTTAATATCATCTAGAAAACATTGAGATCAAGTTTGAATCAAAATTTCATCAGGAGACCACTTGAACCCAAAACCCTAATTTTGCCTGTTTTTGGTAGGAGATGTTGCACTGTTCAATCCTCTGGATGATTTCCCTCCTTCCAATGACTTGTGGGATCAAGGGGAGTGATATATGATATAATAGACCCTTGTTGCTTGTTTGAAGACCCTTGGCTCTTGTTCCCTTGCTTTTCTCTGGCTTTCCATTATTGACACCTTGAAGCACACTGATGAGGAAATGTCCTGAACAGAGAAAGAACCAAACCCTGATTCACAGGAAATGTCCTCTGAATAGAAAATTACAAGGACCAGACTTTAAATTCTTGCAAATAGAAAACCCTTATTTAGAGAAATGCTCTGATCTCATGTCTCAGAAAACCAATGCGATGATATGATTATGAGTCATGACCTAATGGGTATGCAGATGGATGCGAAACAAAAGCCAGAAAAAGCTAGGGCAAATTTTGGGGTGCTACAGTATGCATATAATCCACTCCTCACAAACTTAAACTTACCGACCAGTTATACTCAACCTACAATACTCCTCAATATCATCCAGTATCGCTCACAACAGTGTCCATCTCTGACATATTGAGGTGAGAGAACAACCATGTAACCCTCGTCGACACTATCGCACCCGACTCAAGATACGGAGGCATTAAGCTCCGACACCCATATAGATTGTTAGCTCTAAATCTATCTCTAGCAGTAAAAAACTAACAGATAATCATCCGTAATCAAAGTTTGCGATGTTTATCTCTAACACAACCCAAACCCCAAGCATAAAGCAAAAATCAAGGACAATCACTGATAAAGATTTGCAAAGCAAATTAGATACAACGCCATGGGAGACAAATATACACGAGTTCAAAGTAAATACATATATAACAACTCAACAAAGAAGAAATACGCAAAGAAAAAAACAAATAAACCAAACATCTCGCAGTTTGTAAACGCCGGTCGATGAGAAATCCACCCCGAATCATCCGTGTGCAAGCTTCAATGTTGTTTTCTAAGCTAATACTACTGAAAAATGAGTTTGATGGAATTGGGAGTAAAAACTCCAAAACCATAACCTAAAAAATGAATGGAATGACTTGTATATTATTTACAAAATCTGTCATGTTTGCAATGCGAACTTTTATTCGCAAAGCGAACATCAAATTAGGCACCTGATGTGCCTCCGGAACAGTTAAACTGCCTATGCGATTCTGCAAAAGTTTGCAATGCAAAATTTTATTTGCAAAGCGAACATTCCATGGAAAGTTCACAATGCGAACTTTGGTGCCTTTTTCTACTGCCTTAAGTCTGGGAGTAGTCACTGAAAAGTTTGCAAAGCGAACATTCGCTGGAAAGTTTGCAAAGCGAACTTGACAGCACACCAGTCCTTGTTTTGACCATAACTTTTGAACCGTAACTTCGTTTGACGCACGGTCGAAAGCGTTTGAAGGCTTATTCAACGCTCTTTACGAATATGACAAGATATTCTTCCTTGAATACTTGAAAAATAAATGGAAAACAATTAAACTCAATGATATTTACACAATAACGCAATATATATACTATAACGTAAAGTAAACGTATTTACAAACAAAGCGGGGTTTATTCGAACGATATTAACAAAAAGTATCGATAAGTGCAACAAAAATTATATACAAAAATAGCTACAATTTGCACTTATCATTGACTACAAAAAACCTTTTATCCAATTTCAAAGAAAGACTCTTTGAGAATAGTTTTGGTTTTGGTGGCTCATTATGACATAGAGCTTCGCCAAATGGATGTGAAGACTACTTTTCAACCTGAAGGGTATGCCACCAATAAAAAAAAAGAAAGTTTAGTTTGTAAAATAAAGAAGTCAATTTATGGACTAAAACATGCTTCTAGACAATGACATCTTAAATTTAACATTAGTGGTTTGTCATATGGTTGTGTAGATAGCATCGTAGACCAGTGTATCTATATGAAAAATAGTGGGAGAAAATTCATAATTTTGGTTTTATATGTTAATGATATTCTACTTGTTGCCAATGGTGTTGCCTTGTTACATGATTTAAAGAAGTTTCTTTCTAGTAAGTTTGGATTGAAAGATATGGGTGAGGCATCATATGTGATAGGAATAGAAATATTCCATAAGAAATCATGAGGACTATTAGGATTTTCTCATAAAAGCTATATAAATAAAATATTAAAGATATTCAGAATGGATAAATGCTCAACAGGGATAGTTCCTATTGAGAGAGGGGGAAGTTAAGTCAAAATTAATGTCTCAACAATGAATTGGAACAGAAATAAATGGAGTCTATTTCTTATACATCAGTGGTTGGAGGCTTGATGTATCTCCAAACATGTACCCAATCAAATATTAGTTTTTTCGTTGGTTTGTTGGGTCGATATCAAAGTAATCCTGGAATAGAACAATGAAAAGCTACAAAGAAGGCTCCTTGGTGTACTTACAAGGAACCAAATATTACATAATCACATATAGAAGATCGAATCATCATGAAGTGGTTGGCCAATCTGATTCAGACTTTGCAGGATGTGTGGACTCTAGAAAATCCACATTTGAGTATATTTTTCTTCAAGCTGGAGGAGCAATATAATGGAAGAGTGGAAAAAAATTATAATTACTTCTTCTACTGTGGAAGCTAAATTTTTTGTTTTCTTTGAGGCCACAATTCATTCGTTATGGTTGTAGAACTTTACCTTAGAGTTTGATATTATTGAAAGTATTGTTAGGTCGCTATAGAATTATTTTGATAATTTTGCAATTGGCTTCTTCTCTAAGAATGTTAAGTATTCAAAATGTTCTAAACACTTGAAGTTGAAGTATTTATCACCAAAAGAAGAAGTGTATAAACAAGAAGTGCCATTTAAACACATTGGTATATATTTCATGATAGTCGATCTAGTAACTAAATGTTTATAACTCAAGACGTTTATTGGCCATGTAGAAAGGATGAGCATTATGTAAAAGTCATTATTAACATTATAATATGATTAGTATATATACATGTATAGTTTAAAGTCCATATTGTTTGACACTAGTGAATTCAATTAAGGTTATGTTTTTGCTTAATTTTGTATTCCATGTCATGTTGTATATGTTATTGTTAATATGTGATGAAAAAGATGTATTCGAAGAGACATGAAATACACATTATTGCATCACTTAAAGTTATTGGAATTGGATTTATTTGTGATACATTGAAGGAATTAAGTTGATGCATAATTATGGTATAAGATTGAAACATCAAATTGTCACATGAGTCAAGTGAGAGACTATTGAATTAATTTATTAATCCATCAAATTTACTCATGTAAATAAAAATTTAGCTTTAAATAAAAGATACTTTGATATGGTGATTGTTTGGATTTTATGGATAATTAAGACACTGAGGTTTTTATTTTGAAATTCAAAATAAAATTGAAATCCACTTCTCTCTCTTCATGACTTTTGGGAAATATAATTTTGGGAATATAATGTGAATGTTAGAATAACATGCCTATAAATTAGGTACCTTTAAGAAAGCAATGTTTAATAACTCTCATTCTTTTTAAGTCTCAAAAACATAAAAATAAATAATATCTTCATAATCAAATATACATAAAAAAAGAATGCAGGTAGGAGAGAAGAATTCAAATTAAGAAATCAAAAACCAAAGAAGATCATCATTGTGGATTCAGGTATGTTTTGTAAACCTTTATGTAGAAATCCATCTGTAAAAATTATAATATCATGATCTAAATTTTTAACACAGTAGTTTATTCCAAATTAACAATGAATCATGCAATAAATAAAAATCAGAAAAACAAAACACATGGATATACAACAAAAAAACATTTTGAATTTATCACCACCAATTACATTGAAACCATCATCAAAACCTAAATGATAGCAACAAACCATAAATATCATAAAATAAAAAGACATATAAATTACTTGTGCGTAAAATAGGAATGAGATTGATGAAGTACCACAAAAACCCCCTCTTACCTCAGTGAGAAATAGGGGTTAACCTCAGTTTCAAATGCAAGGTAAGGAAGGGATGTGAGTGCATCTTCGTGTTTAGTTACATTTTGAATTATCTCAAAACTAAGAGCAAGTCTATCATTTTTATACATTGGACAATATCAACCAATTTCTAGATGTGCATTGTTCATCTTAGAAATTAGGGTACACATAAAAATGTTTGGAAATGATTGGAAATGACTTAGGCAAGATGCATGCATACAAATTGAGCTTTTAATGTGAAAACTACTATATAGGCCGACATATACATGATTATATCGACCTATAGAAGCTTTTTCTTCAGCATAGGTCGACACATAAGCCAATTAGGTTGACAACCATGCCTCAATAATGAAGCCTGTAGCCACTGCCTATAGGTCGCCTCAAATAGGTCGGCCTGAGACCTTCATAGGTCGACACATTTTCCTTGATAGGTCGACACATAATTTTCATAGGTCAGCCTATAGCCTAAAAATTTTGAAAAATTTGTTTTCCTTTCAATTCCTCATGCATGCCCTTTGCTTCATATCTCTCACACACACACACACACACATATATATATATATATATATTTATATATTGTTACATGCATCCTTTTATAGTAAGGTTCTAGTGTGAAATCTATAAGAAAAAAAAATTTCAAAGCACACTCATCATCTTCAACCACTCTTCTATGCATACACACAATCAAACTACACATAATCATTTTTTGATTTGGTGACCATATAGATTAGGGTTGAAAAAGTCCAATTAGGTTGGAGTATCGAGAATATTGGGTTGAGTTTTTTGAGGGCTAAAAATAAGAAAACCTAAAAGGGGTTTTCCTTCAAGATCATTGAGGATTCAAAGGTTTTGGACAAGATTACGCAATTCGAATCCGATCAAGTGAAATTCTTGGGACATTGTCATACCCCAAATTTTGACCACTAATATTCCCATCATTGTGTCAATCATCATCACAATATGGATGAACCATCATGCCTCATCAAATACCTCAAGGGTTGTTGAGCATTCACTACAATCAAAATTAGGGTTTTAAGCCCTCTCAGAGCTCTTAGACAAAGGATCAATCAAGGAATGACATGATCTTCAACTTGTCTAAACCTATCAAACATCCACAAAGGATCAAAAGGACTCCCACTTTAAGGATTAAGCACAAAGTTGCTCCCTTCTAGGTGGATCAAGCCTCAAGATCGCCAGTGTCACCAAATTAGGGTTTTGATCGACCAGGGCCTCCAGATGGAAATTTTCATCTGGGCACAAGCCAATGATCCAAAACATAACCTAATATGCTCCATGGAACCTCATGGACCCAATCATCAAGTCAATTTGACCTCAGGGGATGCATACATCAAAAATCAGGAATTAGGGTTTCTTGACCTAATTCACCCCTAAGTTGACTTTTGGGGCAAATCATGAGCCAAGACCTCAAGAGAGGGTTTGAAGGTCTCTAATAAACCAAATTGATCCATTTGGAACAATGGATTAAGCCAAGAGGCTTGAGCAATAAGTCTCAATTTCATCTGCACCACAATTAGGGTTTTAAGGGAAAAGTCAACTGTAACTTTGACTTTTGACCAAGACATGCTCCTAAACCCTAGGACATACCTCAATACACCCAATGACACCCTTGGAACATGTCCATCAAGTTTAATTTAGGTCAAGGACATGATTTCCTGAAGAATTGCACAGTTTGGAATTCATCTGATAAAAAGTCAACTGTGCACAAAAGTCAACTTTGACTTTTTGAGATTTTTCACCAAAATGGATTTTTAACCCTAAAATGATGTTTATGTATGATTTGAATCATCATTCATCAAGAAAAATCAAGAAAAGTTGGATAACTTGTAAAAGGGGTAACCATAAAAACTTAGAAAATTTTCTAAGTTAAAAGATAAAGTAACAAAGGTACCAACTTTGAAGGACCATAACTCCTAAACCACAAGGCCATTTTTTTCCATCCAAAGCTTGATTTGTAGATCTCATTACCCTCTACAAAAACTTCAACTAGGCCTAACTCCAATTCATTATGGATTTTGAGTTATGAGTGAGCCAAAGTGGCTTAAAACATGAAAATGTACCATTTTCCAACACTTAGAAAAATTCTGTCCAAGACAGATTTTGTTGAAACACCAAAACTTGTGGGATTTTTTCACACAGTTGCAAGCTAAATCAAGTCCAAAGTTAAACATCAATGTTGTTACATATGTTGCCAAGAATTCAAAGAGCTCAACAGCATGAATTGATTCAACTTGAGCCAAGAAAAATCCTTGCCCAAAGTCATGCTGCTGCAGGCTGTTTTGAGAAAATCAGTTTGCATGTTTGCTTGCCACACACGATTTTGAGCCAAAGACTAAGGATCACTATGCCACCTGTGTTCAAACCAATCACATTGCATCTGATCCAAGTGATAAATCTGAGTCAAAAAGCCAAGGAATCTTCCAACTTGAAGTTCATCCACTTTGGCACATTTTGCCTTGAATTCAAAGTGCATTAATGTGGAATAGTGCATTGTCAAGGTAGCTACCCTACTCAGTCAATTTCTCTGATTAAACAACATTAAAAACATCTGAGGAATATGGTTTTGGTCAAGGCATAACCCTGCTCTTGGGAATGGCTAGCTTGCCTTGCTTTAGAAGAAATCCTCCAAGCCAATCCATGCAAATGTGATCTGATCCAGCAACCATTCACTATTCCTCCAAAACAAAAGTTGACCACCTATAAATAGAGGTCCCAATGGATCATTCAACTCACACCAAAGCCAGTTACAGCACTGCTTTCTCTCATTCTTTCTTAAACCTCAAGTTTTCTTGTTTTGGAGTAACCACTATCGGGTTTTGAGTTGCAGCCATAATCAATCTATTCCAATTGCTCAAACACATCACATATGATGTATTTGAGGTGTCCAAACACTTAAACACCAACTGTAACACCCCAGGCTCTAAATCACTCTTCAACCAAGCCATTATGCTTCAATTTTGCAGGTGGAGGTCTCTAGCTTGATCCAGAAGGTTTCAGAGTGTTCCAAAGCTTTCAACACACTCCATAACATCCATTGAAGCTGTAGGGATCATCAATTCACGACTGGAACACCATCTGGGCAAAGTTCCATTTCAGCTTGCATCAAGGTGAGCTTCAAACTCAAACTCCATGATCCATGCATATTTCCTCGCATGATATTTTTGCCATTTGCTTGCCATCATGTGTTGATTGTTTTGCCTCAAGAAATTGGATCATAGACCTTATAACCATGCCTGCACGATTGCTTTTGCAAATTAGGGTTCATCTGTGTTCATCATGATTATTTTACTCCACACTGAAAATAAATAAAATTGGGTATTGCCATCTTATTCCTTGTGAAAAAACGCACGAGTTTGGTGTTTGAGTCATGTCCAATGGTTGAGAGATGAGTGAGATATGGTGCTTCACGCACGAGCTCGAGGAAGAAGATGGCCATGGCGCCATTCTTCAGAAAATCTAACAAGTTTGATATATATTTTTCACTTGCCATGTTATTAATGAATTGGCATTGCGCCCCAGCGGTTCATCAGCTGGTTTTGTGAGTATTGGCAAGCGAGAGGTCTGGGGTTCGAATCCCCCTCGCCCCAGACTTCTTTTTATCACTTTTTTATTTTGTTATTTTTCATATTATTATTTTTAATGATTTGAAAAATTAATAACTCCTTCAATTTTTATCATTTTTTATTGGTTCTTTTTGCAACAATTCACAAAAATGTTGAAATATTTTATTCCACCAAAAAATTAGAGTTATATTATTTATTTAATATAATTAGTATTTTTGTGAATAAATTCATTTTTAATTGATTTTAAAGATTCTAAAAATGAATATTTACTTTGAAAATCAAAACCTAATGAGTTTAAATATTCCTTGTGATTATCCCTTATTTTTTTAAAACCTTAAAAAAAATCATAAGTGGATTATTCAAATTTATTTTGAATTTTGTTTGATTTTCTTTAAATATTTATTTTTAAAGATTAAAATTAGGGTTTTTCTTGATTCAACTTTCAAAATTGATTTTCAAAAACACTTTGGGCCTCTTAAGAGAGTGTAAGACCCAACCCACTTGTACATAAATATTTTGGGCCTCATTCGTTGTATAACTCCCTCTGTACACTTTCAAATAAACGGCATGATCATCGCCTTTTGAAAAATAACCCTGGGCCTCTCCTTTAGCTATAAGACCCATTCAAAACTCTTGGGCCTCTATTAGAGTATAAGACCCAATCCTCTTTTAACCAAAACAATTTTTGGGCCTCACTTATCGTATAAGTCCCTCTGCGTTAAAAGAAAACCTTGGCGCGATCGCCATTTTAAACGGAAAATCAATTGGGCCTACCCTCGTGTTATAAGCCCCACTCTTTTTTTAAACTTTTTTTGGGCCTCTTGAAAGAGTGTAAGACCCATCCCTTTGTACAGAAAACATTTTTTGGCCTCAGTCACTTGTATAAGTCCCTCTATACAAATAACAGTGCGCTCACTGATAAAACCCTGGGCCTCTCCTTGAGCTATAAGACCCATTCTTTCTTTTTCAAAGCACTTTCTCCTTTGATTTTGAATATACTGTTGTTTTCAATCTTTCTTTGTTGAACAACTAACCAAATAGCATGGAAGCTCTACAACCGAGTAAGTGGTTATTGCTTTCATTTACAGCTTTCATATACATATAAACTGTATTGTGGGGCTGTTTCACTGTAAGTCCTCTTTCATAAACTCATATCAACTGTGTAATAATAGTATAGATATTTAGAGTTTCCCCGGCAACTACGTCTAGAACTAGGTGACGCCGTTTTGTTTATTCGTAGAAATAGACAACTAGATCCCCAATAGGATCACCAGATACAGTCTTCTCTTCGGCTGTCCTCATTAGGAATTGTCAAGAAACTCTACTCCCCAAAGATGAATGTCTTCTCCGTGAATGGCATCTTTGAGTTTCTTCCAAATTCCCGAACTTTCCTGACTTGATCTATTCCTTGTGAATAGCTTGCCTTGAATTTCTCGGGGTTTGGGGACCCACGGGCTTCTTAAAAGTATCGGCCTCCTCTTGGGCATCGTACAAGGACCCACATGCTTCCTAAAAGTACCCCCGCCTCCTCTTGGGCTTAGTACAAGGACCCTACGGCTTCTTAGAAGTATTCACAGCCTCCTCTTAGGCTTCGTATAATGATCTCTTCCTCCGGGAATGATAGCCTACTCTTGGGCATCGTACAAGGACCGATCGGCTTCTTAAAAGTTTCCAACCTCCTCTTGGGCTTCATACAAATTGTCCCGACGACCTCCTAGAGGTATAGAAACAGAACCTAGTCATCTTCATAGCACAGTCCTTTCATAGAGTCTACTACTGTTTCTCAAAGCATAGTACAAAAGGTGAAACTCTAGACTTGGACAGTCTAATCTCCTTGAGTCTCAAAGACATTCTCAAGCACCCTTCAAAAAATAGGAAGGAAACCCGTAGACTCGGACAGTCTCAATACCCTTCGGATTTCCCGCTTCCTTAAAGAACAGGAATAACCCGGATCCTTGAATCCAATCCATGAGTACAGTGTTACTCATATAAGAACTGATTTTCTCTTTCACTCAACTGAAATAGTAATCTTAGCCTCCTCTTGGGCTTGGTACAATGATTCTCCCCAGCGGAGTCAAACAACATTTAGCCTCTCTCTCGGGCTTTGTACGAGACACATAAGAGACTCCCTCGTTGAGTCAATCACCTCTGTAGCCTCCATCTCGGGCTTTATACGAGATACCAAAAGATTCCCTCGTTGAATCAAAACCTTTTAGCCACTTTCTCGGGCTTTGTACGAGACACATATTAGCCTCCTCTTAGGCTTTGTATAAGAAAACCACTGGTTGATCCAATCAACCTTTTAGCATCAAAGCTGTGCCTCGTTAACAGTACACAAACATCAACAACTCCTTTCCCTTCATCTAATCGCTGTAAGCAGCAAGCCTCTGGATCATCTACATCCATGCCACTGTCCCTCTTTTAGAATGAGAAATTCCTAAGGAAAGATAGCATTGCTCTACACTGAGTTAAAGTCTTCTCCTCCAGGTTAAAACCCCTTTCCTAGGAAATTATGGCATTGATAGGATCTGCGTATCCCGGTTAAAGTAATTCTCCTTTACCCCTCTTTAGAGATGAAAAATTCTCTCTAAAGTTGAGACCTTTAGCTTCACGTCTTGGGCTTTGAACAAGACACAAATAGACTTTTTAGCTTCACATCTTGGGCTTTGAACAAGATACAAATCACCTTTCGCTTCACGTCTTGGGCTTTGAACAAGACACCAAAACAACCACTTCCTCCCATAGAATAGGAGGAACTACGAACGCTCTGATTTCCCTGTTTTGGTAAACGGGAATACGTAGGCATAAGATTGAAAGAAAAATCTTAGCGAGCACCATCAACAAAAAACCAAAATCCTATACTCTCACATACCTATCAAAAAGCATCAGTCCTAACATCTTAATCCTTGTTCCCCGCCAGAAACCTTCTGCCCAGATAGAAAGAAAGAAAACCGTATTGGCGAAAATACAAATAACCAGTACAAAGGCCCCCCCACATTGATAGCATTCGTAACCTAACAGACCGCTGTTTAAACTCAGTATGCAAAGCAGGGTTAATTGGAGACATCTATTTCCCTTCCTTATTCAGCTCACAATAGGATAAAAAATGAATCGACCTGTAGTTTAAGCTCAACCGCAGAGAGCGACCAGCGCTTAAGAACCGCGTCCAAAATCGCTCGCTACAGACATGGTGGTTCCTTGCAAGAGAGTATTGTGAAATGGTGGATCATTTTGGTAAATCTTAGGTTTCAACAAGTGCGCTTGGAATTAATTTGACCGTGTGAAAGCCTTGGGACAAGTCCGTTCCTTGCAAGGAAGTAGCAAGAATTGGTGAATTGAAGCGACATTATTGTGACTTGATCAATCTTTGATCAAGGGTTTTGGAGGTGGTAGAATCAACAACAAACCATAGGTTTATAGGGTTAACGTTCTTTATCTCTTGTATATGCACTTTTTTCGAAGTAAGGTTAATTGCAAGTATCTCAAATCGATTCCAAATTGGGGGAAGACTACCCATAGTGAAGCCGATTGGGGAACTACATAAACAAATCCTTATGTTTGTTTCTCTTTGTCTCTATCTCTTTCTATTTTAATTTTTGTGTTTGCAAATTATAGAATTCATCAGTTGTTTGATAAATTCGATTGAGAATTATTTTTTATCACGTTTTGAATTAAGTTTTTTTGATAGAATCATAATCCGGCTGATTGTGATTTGTTTTAAGATTAACAAAACAAAGAAAAATTCCAAATGATATCGATTGACCACAAGGAGTTCGATAAGTTGCATTGCTGTGTTTTGTTTGTTTTTTATAATTCGAAGTAAGCTCTACGTATAGCTTATCATTTGATTGTGTTGTGATTAATCATTGTTGAACAATTTGTGTTCTCTATCATTAAACTGCATAAGTTTACGCATATATGAGTTTTTTGATAGTAGGTTCAGCTAGACGATTTAATTCAGGTTGTTTTCGCTGTGCCATAAAATTTTTGAAAACCATTTTTACCAAAAGTTTGATTTTAAATTTGGGATCTGTTCACCCCTCCCCCTCTAGATCGAAGCCTATCGTCTAACGAGGGCATCATGAAATATGCACCATTTTTTCCCTCAATCTAGAATTCACTGAGGGGAATGACTTAATTGGCATGTGTTAGATCCCCATTGTCGCTCACGGGATTTTCATCCAGGTACAAACGCGAAAGTGGCGCGGAAGAAAGAAAGAGAGTCGCCAGCCAGGCATTTTTATCCCCAAAGAAAGGGAAGGGTAATGTTGCACAAACCCGGGAGAAAGGAAAGAAAGAGGTCTCGCGAACCAAAGAGAAAGGGTAAGGGAGTCGGTTACGTGAAGGGAAGGTATTAGCACCCCTTCACGTCTGTCGTACTCGACGGGATCCACGCTTGAAGTACTGCTCAAAGGGTGATAGAAAAGATGCTGGAAAAGGAATGGAAAGAGAACGAGAAACAAATGTAGGGAAAATTAAAGAAGTGCTCGAATGGGCCCTACCCCACTACCTACGTATCTCATCGGGAACATGAGAATCAGAGCGACGTAGTTCCCCTAACTAAGGGAAAATTGTTTGTGATTTTTTAGGGAACGACTAATGTTCTAGCTCAGGTGTTGCAGGCTCGCTGAATCGAGTGCGTTACCGTATTGCAAGAGAACGAGGAGAAGCACGTTCGTACGTTGAGAGTGAGTGAGATGAGAAGAGAATTCCCGAAGGAAAGATGTTATTGTTTGTTTGAAGTGTTTTAGAAGTTTTTATTTGAAGTGTTTTACATAGGAGAGTGTACCTAAGTCTTTTTCAATGGAATGTGCATCTCATGCATCATTCCAAAATGAAATTATGATGATGTACACTAAGTATGAGGAAGATCCTCAAACTTACTTCCAAGGTTAAACGCTTAAGCACACTAGCCTATTCCCTTTATTAAATGCTTTTTGGTGTTTTTAAATAAAGTAGTGTTTTTGATTTTGTTTGCGAAATCTCTTCATGGTAAAGACTTGTACATCATGCTAGAAAACTTACAACACATTCCAAGATGGAATGTATGCAATCCCTCCCATGGAATAAGGCTCATGGCACATGAAGATGTTTCAACCTTTATTAGGTGTTTTGAAGTTGTTTTGAGATGAGAGAAGAGACTCAAAAGAAACAAAGGTAAAGACTAAAGGGGACTAAGACTCAAACCCTAATGTTGTCATGCTTGGATAATCCTAATGTTTTAGTGTTGTATGAGAACCCCAAGCTAAAAGAAGAGAGAAGAAAAGAGCAAGAGGTAGCATAACTCACTTCTAAGATAAAAGATGAGTTATGAACCAAGAGGGAGAAGAAAGAAGTTGAACAAAGAAAGCATTGAAATGCTTTGCACAAACACAAAAGAGAAAACATTAAAAGATGAGGGAAGAAGGCATGTGTGGAAGCATATCCACACACTCAACTTACCATTAGCCCCTACAAGCAAAGGTTAGTTCAATAATGAAATAAGAAAACATAATTGAAAAATGTAAGCAAATAAATCCTAGTGTTCTAAAGGAAACACTAAGAAGCTTCTCAAGGGCTAAACCTAAAAAAGAAAAGATCACTAAAGGGTGGTACTGGCCTAGGGCAGTAGCAAAGCCTATTTACAACCACCAATGGTTACAAAGGCTTACAAGGTCAATCTATGTCTAAACAATCTACCAAAAATCAAAGGAATGCAATGATATGCACTAAAGATGCATCATGAACATTTAAGAGATGTAAAACATGCAATGATGCAATATGAAAAAACAAAACCAGTAGGTAACCACTTCATAAGTGTCATTAAGTATCCATGAATTATCATCCATAATATGAGAATAAAACTCAAGAAGAAGAAGTGGGAAGAAGTAGAACAATGTCAAACAAGAATGCACAATGTTGTTCACTTACAAAACAAGTCACAAAGGAGAGGGAAATGCAAAATGAATGCAAATGAACATGGATCAGTAGCATACATGTTATAAGATGATATGAGAATGCACAAATGCACAAGTTTGGTTCATACACAAGTCACATTAGATATCAAGAAGAAAAGAACACAAGTTGAAGTTCATACAAAATGAAACATGCTTCAAATGTTCATGTAATTGTAATGCATATGATATGACATTATGAGTCAATAAAAATAGATGAAATGGTTCATATATAGTAGAGGGACATATGAGAATGAATGTGAATAACATACCAATATGAGATACACATAAGCTATATTGAAGAAGAACAAGTGATCAATGCACAATTAAGTATGAATGCAAGATGAACATCAATTGCAAAACATGTCAAAATGAAATATGGAAGACCTATAACTTGGCATACATGACCTATAATATTCAAGAAATGACCTATAAAATGATCATACAAGTCCTAATGCAATGGCACAAGTGCCTCCAAATCAAACAAGATTTAGAAGTCAAAGAAAAGCACACAAAATATGACCTATCACAATCAAGCAATAGAAAAATAGAAAAGAACTTGGAAAAATTATGAAATTAGGTCACAAAGTACCTAAGTCAGAAGTAATCACATGTCTAAAGCTCATGCAAAGATTCAAGAAGAAACTAATTCAAACAAGTCATCAAAGTCACATTAGGTCAACAATGAATAATGCACAAAGATATGGTTCAAAAGCTATGCAAACATGACTTTAAAAATATGAAAAAAAATTTGTTAGATGCCTCAAGATATTATTCACACATGGCAAAAAGATTGGATGCAAAAATCACTTTCGAACTATGCAAAAGAAATCTAAAATCAAACATGTGTAATGAAGAAGAAAACTTAAAAATGAAATTAAATGGAAATTAAGAAAATATGAAAAAAAACAATTAAAATCCGAATTAAAATATATGAAAAATTATTTAAATGTGTTTAGATGCCAGGGGAATTTATTTGGAATTTTTAGGAATGATTTGATATTTTTAATAAAAGAAAATCAAAACAATATAAAAAAGAAATTAAAATAGAATAAAAACAATGCAGGGGGTGCAGACATAGCAAAATGATAGTTCAAAATGGTTTGGGCCCAATGCGTGGGAGTGTGAAAAGCAAATAGGTTCAGGTCCAATTACACGCGCGTGTGTGTGTGTGAATTATGGTGCACCTTCAGTCAAACGTTTGACTCACTCTGAGCCACATGATCAAGTCAAATAAATCACTTATCAAAAGTAAATGCATCCAATGGATCACAATGCACTAACACCACAATTACCACGCACGCACACACATGCAAGTCTTCAGAGGCAAATAAAATGGCACGTGATGAGGAGGGTACTCATTTATGCGCTGGCAGATTAGGGAATGTTGGATCAACTAAATCCAACGACTGTGATATAACCTGGTGCTAAACCCTAGTCAAACCCTCACCGGCCGGAGAAGGACCTCCGGTCATCTTCTTCGGCCATCTCCGACAATTGTAGATGATCAAACTCACCAGAAATTCATGAAATACACATCAAATGAAAGAGGAAGTTACGTAGAACATGGATCCACAATTCAAATTCACAAACAACACACAATCAGAGAGAATCAAAGGGATGAATTTTGCCCTAGGTTCTGCAACTATGCTCTTAAAGAGCCTATCAACTAGCCAGATCATTCATAGCTTCTAGTAAGCTTCAAATCAATATAAAACCAACTAAAATCAGTGAGATAGGATGCAAAAAAGTTTGAAGAAATTTGAACCTGAAGTTGCAGAATCTTTAGATTAAAAGAAGGCCAGAGAGGAGGATCCTGAGCTTCTTGTGCTTGAGCAAAATAAATGTGTATGGAGCTTTGAATCTTGATGGAAACAGAGATTCAAATTGAGAGAGATGCTATACTTGATTCTGATTCAACTTGTTCTTGATCAATGATGAACAATTGATGATAATAATGATGAAATATGGATGAAGATGATGATGAAATCGTGCAGAGAGAGAGAGAGAATTCAGAGAGAAACTTGAGAGTGAGAGTTTGTGAAATGTGTGCAATGAAGTGTTGTTGCAAAATTCTGTTAGGGAATGGAGTTAAGAGTTAACCATCTCAGTTGATGGTTAGAACTCAGGTTGAGTTAATGGTGGTGTGAAGCAAAGAGAGGGTGAGCTGAGTAATTTGAATAATGAGAGGGAAGAGAGCTCGTGTGTGTTGTTGTTTATGTTATGGTGAGAAAACATGACGATGGTGATATGGTGATGTTGTGTAGAAGCATGGGAAACTTAGTGAACAAGCTTGTCATTTCCTCTTTGGTGTATGGACATGGTCATGTACATGTACGTGTAAGAATTGTGTATGTCTTTTAACGGCAATGTGGATGGTATGAAGGCATGCGTGTAAACCAATTGAAACAACAACAAACAATGCCAATCACCCTATTTTTAGCAGCAAAACAATCAGTGGAAATGTTGATGTTTGAGGATGAAATTCTCCATGTATGGTGCATGAAATGGAAAGATTTTGGATGTTATGGAAAGATGAGACATTAAAGAACAATGTTGGTGTTTGGCTTGAATCCAATGGAGGCTTGTAACACACTTGAAAATGGCTTGAAAGTCAAGGAATCACAACTGGTGCATGGGCGAGGCAAGTTGTGACATGCATGGCAACATGGCCTATGGAAATTTCAGTGTGAGACCTTTCCCTTTAAACCCTCATATGACCTTCATATCATGTTCAAATGAAAAAATATCCAACATAAAAGTTGAAAAGGACATGGAGATGAACAACTTTGATGTTCAACAATTTTTCATTTGAAGCCTTCTTGATGGAGAAAATTATCTTGACATTTGGCACACCACCCGTTTGATGAAATTATGGCCTGGAGGCCTGAACTTGCATTGCCATGACTTGGAATTTGCCTTGATTTTTCTCTACTTTGATTGATCATAACTCCCTCAATTTTGATCCAATGGAAGAGTTCTTGGTTTGGATTTGAAGCTTAGAATGTGATCTTTAATTTGCTCAACTTGGGCCTGAAGTTTCAAGCTTTTATCTTGAAGAAAGAATGCCTTGAAGTAGAGTGCAAAATGGTCCAAACTTGCCATTTTTGGAAACCCTAAGTTTCTAAAAATGGAAACTTTGTACATTTCTTGATTTTTGATGATTCCTCCATCATTTATTGATAAAATCTTGTCCAATGAACATATGTAACTTGAATTTCATGAATTTGACCTTAAAAAGTCAGGAGTTGACTTTTTCCTTTGCACAATTGACTTTTTCCCCAATTTCTTGATTCTCAAGCAACTGATCAATTGAACCTCTTCTGAAATGAACCAATGGGCAATATTCCATTCTTAGATACTTGATATCATGTAGAAAACATTGAGATTAAGTTTGAACCAAAATTTCATCAGGAGACTGCTTGAATCATAAACCCTAATTTTGACTGCTTTTGATAGGAGATGATGAACTGTCCAATCTTCTTGATGAATTCCCATCTTCCAATGACTTGTGGGATCAAATGAGATGATATATGATGAAAGAGACCTTTGAGGCTTGTTTGAATACCCTTGGCTCTTATTCTCTTGCTTTGGATGATCAATAACTTGAGAATCAACTGATCACATGCCCTATGCTGAACCAAAGATGAATGCTTTATATTTCTATGCTTGAATGCAATGTAATGCAATGAAAGCACATGCTAAATGATATGAAAGATGAGAGGGCAAATTTTGTTGTATTACAGCTGCCCCTATTCAATCACTATAGACCTGAATGGATGATAGCGATTACTTTCAGACTTTCAAGGTATGGAGGGATTGAATACCGAAAATAACCAGAAAATTTGCACTCTATGAAGAAGAAGAAAAGGGATATAAACCCAACCAAATGAAATCTATTTTGATAAAACTCTGATGGGAAGAATAGCACTGGAGAGATGTCCTTTGAACGACGCCAGACGACTACTGGCTAGCCATACTGCGGATGGACTTTAACAATGTCTTTTGGAACGACGCCAGACGACTACTGGTTTACCACACTGCGTATGGACTTTAACAACGTCTTTTGGAATGACTCCAGACGACTACTGGCTTACCACACTGCGGATGGACTCTAACAATGTCTTTTGGAACGACGCCAGACGACTACTGGCTTGCCACACTGCGGATGGACTTTAACAACGTCTTTTGTATGATGCCAGATGACTACTGGCTTTCCACACTGCGGATGGACTTTAACAACGTCTTTTGTATGATGCCATACGACTACTGGCTTGCCACACTACGGATGGACTTTAACAACATCTTTTGTACGACGCCAGACGACTACTGGCTTGCCACTCTGCGGGTGGACTTTAACAATGTCCTTTGGAATAACGCTAGACGACTACTGGCTTGCCACGCTGCGGATGGAGTTTAACAACGTCTTTTGTACGACGCCAGACGACTACTGGCTTGCCACACTGCCGGTGGACTTTAACAATGTCTTTTGTACGACGCTAGACGACTACTGGCTTGCCACACTGCGGGTGGACTTTTGCCAATCTGTGGTTGGTCTTGAAACTGTCTTTTAAATGGAGTCAGACGACTACTGACTGTCCACACTGCGGGTGGACTTTACTAATTTGCCACCCTAAGATGGACTTTTACTAATCTGCGGTTGGACTTTGCTGATTTGCCACCCTAAGATGGACTTTTGCCAATCTGCGGTTGGACTTTAAATTGCTTTGCCACCCTAAGATGGACTTTTGCCAATATACGGTTGGACTTTGCTGATTTGCCACCCTAAGATGGACTTTTGCCAATCTGCGGTTGGACTTTGATGATTTGGTACCCTCAGATGGACTTTTGCCGATCTGCGGATGGACTTTGCTTTGTCTTTCGAATGAAACCGGACAAATGCCGACGGGCCACGCTGCGGGTGGACTTTTGAAGGATGCCTTTGGGATGAAGTCAGTCGACTACTGATTGGCCACACTGCGGGTGAACTTTTGCAAAAATTCAACACTGGATTATGTTCTGCATACATATCAGACATCCCTGCTGACTCTGCTGAGGAACAATGATCAATGATTTGACCTCAGAAGGTCCTGAAAGGATAATATCTCTTCTGGAGAATGACTAAACAATCCGTCTACTCCAAATTGCCACGCTTGCCAAAAATAAATTGGACTTTGAGATATGGGGAAGTGATGACTCTGCCAGGTATTATTTCATCTGTCTGGGGATGAATTCTGATCATAGCAACTCCGCTAGAGGAATGACAACTTTTCGATTTGGTTGGGGAAGGAATGTACTAACACTCTGCTGAGGAAGAGATTCTGTTGATCTGCTAAACCTCTGCGGGGAGAAAAAAAAACTCAGCTGGGGAGCATTACTGACAAGATTCAATGTTGAACTCTGTGGGGATACAACTACCAGAGATACGAACTTGCTGGGGACCGGAGCTACTCCATCGGGGATACGCAGATCCTGGTTAGAATACGTCTTGTTGTGATTCGCTGGGAAAGAGTCCCTAGAGATCTGCTGGGAAAACACAAAGAAAATCCACTGTGGTCTGTTGAGGAATAAAGCTGTCGAGCTTAGAATAAGAGCCACAATGTCCCATGTTAGGCAAACCTTCCGCTTGACGACTCCACTAGGGATAATGAGTTTACAACTAACTCTGATGGGGAAAACGCTTCAAAGCGTCTCGTGCTGGAGATGCCCCTTAAGAGGATTTTACAGAAGACTAAGCATCTTCAAACTCTTAGACAAATACTGAGACTTGAACTAGACGTATTGATCGGGATGTCACTCTACTGGAGACAATAGATCTGGAACACATCTCGTCGAAGGGATTTCCAGATGCCCCATGCTTGGGAGGGATCATAAACTTGCTTTTGCCCCAGATTACGAGGCTGATATGAAGAAATCGTCCCAAGAGGATTTTACAGAAGATTTGGCATCTTCAAACTCCTGGACACTCACTGAGTCTTTAACATTAACTTCGGGGTCTGCGAAGCAACTCTACTGGGAAATTTGCAACCGTTATCAATACAGAAAAGCTTGTAACAGTTGGAATTTACGAATGGGAGAATTGACTTAATAGGATACAACGGTACCCAGTGGAAATTAATTTGTCGATATCGAATCGTCGTGAGCGACCGTCAGCTGATTAATGGACTCAACCAGTAAAAGTTGTGACAAAAATGTGATATAGGAACCCTTTTTTGAATATGTTTGCCCCGGTATTCTGACTTTGGGATAAGTGATTACTCGTCTGGAAGAAATGACTCATGCTCTTGAAAAGGCTTGTACCTGTTACTTGCAACAAAAGAATACGCACACATGCCCCAGGATATTGCGTGGTTTGAATCCACCATCCAGGATTACTCAACATTCAAAGTGATTTTAAATGTTTTTCTGCGCATGTTATTATAAAGCCACAATGTTTTCAAATGCAATGTTTTATCAAAAATTCGGACGTTTTTGCAAACAAAGCAGTAAAAACAAAATAAGAAGCTTTTGACTGAAATTCAATTTATTGAAAAATGCCTGAAATCGGCAAATACATCCGAAAGCAAACCCTAGAAAGAGGAGATTGCTGTAAATTGAGAAAAGAAACTATCCTAATGGCAATGTGAAAACGGCATTCCACTGAGTTTCAATTCTGCTATAGCCAGTATGTCTTCAAGACTCCCCGACCTTGCCTTCTGAGGAGTGATTGGACCGATTCCTATCCTTTGGAATGTCAGTTGCTGAAACGGTGATGGAGTACAGATAACTCATACCATAATCGTTCGCTTAAATCCCTCTTTTGCATGGACCGCCCTTTCGGATTTTCAATCCACCGGGATACCCCTTTTTGCCTAAGTTGCCCTTTCGGGTTTTCAACTTACTGGGTGTACAATTTTTTTCATTGATATCCCTAATTTTTGCCCGAACCTTTTTTATTCTGTTTTTATGGTTCCCGGGATGCCCTTTTTTGCCTGGACTCTTTCTTTTTTTTTCCAGCGGGTCTATTTATGCGAAGTATTTTTTGACTGTGTCTGAGTTAACAGGGGATGAAAAGTCTTTGCCATCCATGGTTGTAAGCAATAAGGCTCCTCCCGAGAAGACCTTTTTAACCACGAATGGACCTTCATAATTGGGAGTCCATTTGCCCCTGTGATCTGTACTAGGAGGAAGGATCCTTTTGAGTACTACATCTCCGACTTTGTAAACCCGAGGATGCACCTTCTGATCAAATGCCCGCTTCATCCTTCGTTGGTATAACTGCCCGTGACACACGGCTGCCAGACGTTTCTCTTCAATAAGGCTCAACTGATTAAACCTGGCGCGAACCCATTCAGCTTCGTCTAATTTAACATCCATCATGACTCTGAGGGATGGAATCTCAACTTCAACCAATAGGACTGCCTCCATACCGTACACAAGTGAGATCGGTGTTGTCCCAGTAGACGTGCATACTGACGTTCGGTACCCATGCAAGGCGAACGGTAGCATATCATGCCAATCTTTATATGTGACAACCATTTTCTGTATAATCTTAATATTCTTATTGGCTACCTCAACAGCGCCATTCATCTTCGGGCGATATGGAGAAGAATTGTGATGTTCAATTTTGAAGTTCCGGCACAGCTCAGCCATCATTTTGTTGTTTAAATTAGAACCATTATTAGTAATAATTCTCTCGACACTCCATATCGACAAATGATATCCTATTTCAGGAAACAAGCTACCACCTGCTTAGTCGCGTTGGCATAAGATGCTGCTTCAACCCACTTTGTGAAATAATCAATGGCGACCAAGATGAAACGATGGCCGTTTGAAGCAGTAGGCTCAATTTTTCCGATCATATCAATGCCCCACATTGCAAAGGGCCAAGGAGAAGACATGACACTCAACAGATTTGGAGGCACATGCACTTTGTCTGCATAAATCTGGCACTTGTGACATTTGCGAGCGTACTTGCAACAATCTGTCTCCATTGTCAACCAATAATACCCCGACCTCAATAGTTTCCTTGCCATTGCATGTCCTCCGGCATGGGTACCGAAAGAGCCTTCATGCACTTCTTGCATTAACAGGTCTGCTTCGTGTCTATCCACGCATCTGAGCAGAACCATGCCAAAATTCCGTTTATACAGCACATCATCTTGGTTTAGGAAGAAGCTACCAGACAATCTTCTCAAAGTCTTCTTATCTTTGGTAGATGCCCCAAGCGGGTATTCCTGACTTTTCAAAAAACACTTGATGTCATGAAACCATGGCTTGTCATCGGACGTTGCATCAACAGTAAACACAAATGCAGGTCTGTCAAGATGAGACACATTAATCTTGGGTACATGGTTCCACCTTTGCACTTTGATCATAGAAGACAATGTGGCCAAGGCATCAACAAACTTATTCTCATATCGAGGAATATGATACAGCTTTACTGTTGTGAAAAATGTCAACAGTCTTCTCGTATAATCTCTATACGGAATCAGATGTGTCTGGTGCGTGTACCAGTTCCCATTCACTTGATTGATTACCAAAGATGAATCACCGAAGACATCGAGGGTCTTAATTTACAAATTAATCGCCTCATCAATCCCCATTATACAAGCTTCGTATTCTTTTTCATTGTTGGTGCATCCGAAAGTTACTCGGGCAGTGAAGGGCATATGAACACCCTCTTGTGTGATAAGAATTGGTCTAACTCCGCATCCATTCATGTTGACGGCCCCATCAAACATCAAACTCCATTTGGATTCAGGGTCTGGCCCCTCCTCCGGGAGTGGTTCCTCGCAGTCTTTAACTTTGAGAAACATGATGTCCTCATCAGGGAAATCAAATTTCATGGGTTGGTAATCATCAATCGGCTGTTGCGCAAGATAGTCTGACAAGATACTTCCTTTGATGGCTTTCTGCGAAGTATACTGGATATCATATTCTATCAAAACCATTTGCCACCGTGCAACTCTGCCTGTCAGTGTTGGTTTTTTGAAAATGTACTTGACTGTATCCATTTTGGAAATCAACAAAGTTGTGTGCGTGATCATGTACTGCCTCAATCGCTTATCAGCCCATGCAAGTGCACAACATGTCTTCTCAAGCATTGAGTATCGGGACTCGCAGTCAGTGAATTATTTGCTCAGGTAGTAGATAGCATGCTCTTTCCTACCTGTCTCGTCGTGTTGACCGAGGACACAACCCATAGACTCTTCCAGCACTGTGAAGTACATTATCAAAGGTCTCCCTACAACCGGAGGTATTAAAATTGGAGGTTCCTGTAAGTATCTTTTTATTTTATTGAATGCCACTTGGCAATCGTCATTCCACCTGACCGTTTGATCTTTTCTTAGCAGTTTGAATATTGGTTCACACGTGGTTGTTAGGTGAGATATGAACCTTGCAATGTAGTTCAATCTACCCAGAAAACCACGAACCTCTTTTTCTGTTTTCGGCTCAGGCATCTCTTGTATCGCTTTAACCTTCGCAGGATCAACCTCAATTCCTTTTTCACTTACGATGAAACCCAGCAGCTTTCCAGAACGCACCTCGAAAGTGCACTTGTTTGGATTTAACCTCAAACGGAACTTTCTCAACCTTTCAAACAACTTTTTCAAGTTAAACAGTTGTTCTTCTTCTGTTCGCGACTTGGCAATCATATCATCCACATAGCATTCAATCTCTTTGTGAATCAAGTCGTGAAATAATGTTACCATTGCCCGCTGATACGTTGCCCCCGCGTTTTTCAACCCAAAAGCCATCACTTTATAATAGAAGGTACCCCATGGGGTAATGAACATGGTCTTATCCATATCCTCAGGTGCCATCTTGATCTGATTGTACCCGGAGAAACCGTCCATGAATGAGAACACTGAAAACTGCGCTATATTATCAACCAACACGTCGATATGAGGTAAAGGAAAGTCATTTTTCGGACTTGCTCTGTTTAGATCCCGGTAATCAACGCATATTCTGATCTTACCATCTTTCTTCGGCACGGGAACAATATTTGCAACCCAGGGTGGGTAATTGGTGACGGCCAGAAATCCCGCATCTAACTGTTTTTGTACCTCCTCTTTGATTTTGAGAGCCATTTCTAGTTTAGTTCTCCGAAGCTTCTGTCTAGTAGGAGAACAACCCTCTTTCAACGGCAACATGTGCACAACAATGTCTGTATCTAACCCCGACATATCTTGATATGACCAAGCAAAGATGTCGACATATTCCCGCAGCATACTGATCAGCTCTTTCTTTACCTTGGTCTGCAGACTGGCTCTAATCTTAATTTCTTTCCTTGCGTCCTCGGAACCAATGTTAATAACCTCAATTGTCTCTTGGTGAGGTTGAATGACCCTCTCCTCCTGCTTCAACAATTTAGCCAATTCTTCAGGAAGTTCACAGTCTTCCTCATCCCCTTCTTCGGCTTGATAAATCGGATTGTCAAAGTGATACATGGCCATAGCAGAACCGTTATCAGTGGAATTCGGAGGATAAAGTCTGCACGAGGGGGTTCATGCTTTATTTTAGAATTTATTTTTGAAAAACAAAAAGAAAACAAGACATTGCCATTTTTAATGTTTTTGTGCAAAAATAAAAGATGAAAGACAGGGAACAAAATTTGAATGCAAAACGTCCTTTATTAATGATTAAAAATTTGCAAATGAAAATGTGTGGCCCTACAAATGAATCTGTACGCCTTGGCCAGAGCGTAAGATTTTAACATGCATTATGGTTAGAGAAAAACAAAGAAAATTACTCTGTTTGAAAACTAACTGGAATGATTTCCTCAGCGGACCAGTTTTGCAATTGTTGTCCCGAACCACGTGGGCATACCCAATTGTCCAAGTCACAATCACTGTCGATGCCATCTTCTGTAGCCGCACAAGACTGGTCTGGGTAAATGATTCTGCCACTGCTGAATGTGATGGGTCCACTGTACTTTACATCCGAAGCCAGAGATGGTTGGTAGCCAATACCAAACTTCTCCTCTTTCACCGATGTCTCTATCAGCTTGCCCCAACCCTGGGCATTACCTGCTCTAACAACCTCGACGGCCTGCTTATAAGATGAGATTGACGTGCCGGCTCCAGCTGGTGTAGGAGAAGATTCAGGTACTTTATCAATATTCACTGCCTCGAACGACTGGCAAAGCGTTTCATGGATTTCCCCATCCATCTCTACATACTTGAATGTGGACAAGTGACTGACAAAAATGTCCTCTTCACTACACACAGTTACTACTTGTCCTTCAAACACGTATTTCAGCTTCTGATGTAACGTGGATGTAATAGCCTCGGCCGCATGAATCCATGGGCGACCTAATAAACAACTATAAGCAGGTTGTATATCCATCACATGGAATGTAGACTTGAACACTTGAGGTCCAATTTGCACAGGTAATTCTACTTCACCGAATACAGATCATTTCTACCCATCAAACGCTCTGACAACCAGATCACTTGGCCTCAAAATCAATCCATCAACCTCCAGTTTCATCAACGCCTTCTTTGGTAAGACATTAAGCGAAGAACCAGTATCTACGAGCACGTGGGACAACATCGCGCCCTTACACTCCATTGTAATATGTAGAGCCTTGTTGTGGTTTCTACCTTCAGAAGTCAAACTTGGCTCGTGAAACCCAACCCATGGCTGACATTGACATTAGAAATCACACTCTCTAGCTGATTGACAGTAATTGCTTGTGGGACATAAGCCATCTTTAACACCTTCAGGAAACCCTCTCGGTGTGCATCAAAGCACATCAATAATGACAAAATTGAGATCTTTGAGGGCGCCTGGTTCAATTGATCAATGATTTTGTAATCACTTTTCTTTGTTATTCTCATAAACTCCTCTACCTCGCTGTCGAAGGTAATTTTGGGATCTGCTTCAGGCACGGGCACACTCTCAGCCACTTGTTTTCCTTTAGCTCTTGCCGTAGCCTCGACTTCTTTATCGCTTCGAAGAGTTTGTGGAGCAAACAACCTTCCACTCCTAGTAAAGCCACCTAAACCACCTACGTTATCAACATTTGAACCAGCCGATGTTCCAACTTCCAGCTTCTTCCCCTCATGGTACACATCCGCCCCATAGTGCCATGGGACTGCTTTTTCAGAGGTAAACGGAACCGGCCCCGACACCGTGATGGTAACAGGACTGGGTCTTTCTGGAACAATAAACGCTACAGGAGCTACCCTTGCAGGTACCTGAATTTCAGCAAGGGTATAATAAATTGTCACAGCTAACACCTCATCATTATCTTTCACAACATGGTTAAACTGTAAACGTCCTTCATTTATCAGATTCTGCAAACCAATCCTCAGTCTGCCACAGCCATTATCTTGACACATACATTCCAAACAATCTCGGGCACAACCCAGGAACACCTGTCCCTTCAATAGACGACCTTTCACTACCTGTAATGAAGTCTTCACCTGATTAATATCTGTCACCAAGTTCAACATCTTTCCATCCTTAATGGCATGCACATTTGCCCCGTTATGGTTCGGCATAGGGTTCTGGAGAACATTAGGAGGTGGAGAAAAGTTGATTGCTTTAGCATCTATCAGATCCTGCACCTTATTTTGAAATGCCCAGCACTTTTCGGTGGTGTCCCCCAGAGCACCTGAATGGAAATCGTAGCGGGCATTAGCATCATAATTTGGTGGCAAGTTACCAACAACAGGAGGTCTCATGGTACGAAGTTCGACAAATTTCAATTGGAGTAACTGGGGTAACAATGTTGAGTAAGTCATAGGAAGAGGGTCAATTTTACGGTCCCTCTGCCTAGACCTTTGTTGGAACGGTGGTCGCTGTTGTTGTTGTTGAACCTGCTGTTGTGGCTGCTGTTGCTGAACAGGTGGTGTTGGAATTGTCACTGCATCCACTTGGTGATAAGCCTGAGAACATCCTTTTCCCCATCCTCTGTACACAGCACTTGTCTCGGCTTCTCTCCTTCTCTGCCCATTAGCAAAAGGTTTCTTTATTCCTGAAGAACCAGCACCACTTACATCCTGAATCTTCCCTAGTTTCAATAAATTCTCAATCCTTTCACCAGCGATTACGATATCAGAATATCCTGTCGAAGGACAAGCAGCCAATCTGTCAAGAAATGTCCCTTGCAGGGTACCCATGAACATATCCGCCATTTCTCTCTCCAGCAAAGGGGGTCGAACCTGGGCGGCCATTTTTCTCCATCTCTGTGCGTACTTCTTAAAGCTTTCCTTAGTGCTCTGCGATAACCCTTGCAGCTAAGTGTGGTTGGGAGCCATATCGATATTATACTGATATTGTTTCAGAAATGCTTCTGCCAAATCTTTCCAGCTTCTCACAGCAACCCTGTTCAACTTCATCTACCAAGTCAATGAAGCTCCAGCCAAACTATCTTGAAAATAATGCATCCACAACTTCTCGTCATCAGTGTGGACTGATATCCTCCCAAAATAAGCCTGAATATGTGTCTGGGGACACGTATTGCCGTGATATTTGTCAAAAGTGGGTGGCTTGAACTTTGGAGGAATTCTAACTCCCGGTACCAGACCCAGATTAATAACATCAATGCCTAGAGAGTTCTTGCACTCCATAGCCATGATTTTCTCAGCTAGCTGATCATACCTTCTGTCATTGGGACTACACATATCAGCATCCAGCAAGGTGAATTGATCTTCCTGAACATCTTCATTAACACCAACATTTATGGCAGTCCCAGTACCCAGATTACCATTAGGAATCAGAGTACCAACAGGAGGAGGAGTGTCCTTTGGCTGTGAATTGTCAACGTGATTACCTTCTGGTGTGACCTCTGGACGCTCGACCATAAGTCTTAACCTCTCTTGGTTCTGTGCCATACCAGTCATGAGAGCCATGAACTGGTCTATACAGGCCTTCATCTCAGCCAAATCATTCTGAATTTGATCAACCATTCTGTTTCGATTGCCTCTTGTGGAGTAGCGATGTATGTGATCGGTAGCAATACTTCCTGAAATGGAATAACCATGAGAACCAGATAGGGTACCTGAAAAACAAACAAAAATGCAAGAGTGAAATGTATGCAATGCAATGCTATATTTTTTATTCCCAGGCCTTTTCGTGCCCCGATTCCAGTATTTCAGAAGTCCGCAGCACACGAGATACAGTAGCTGATAAGAATATTCATTCAGACAAGTGCACAAATAAGTGTATAATCCGGTGAAGTGATGTTGTAGCCAGGTGTCAGTGAACAGTGATGTAATATCAAGAAAGCCACTAGAGAAAATACTGAGCATATCATAACTGGAAGAAAACCCAAAGGGACTGAGTCTGAACAAGTATTTGAAAACATACAACCCAAATTCAGAAATTAAAGCAGCGATTCCTACAACAATTCTGTAGGTAATAAGATAGCATCAACATAATAAAAGCTAAAACGGGCGAAACACCACATCCTGCAACCCTAGACTGAGCCTCTTGACCTCCTCAAATAGCACAGCTATCTCAGGATCTTCCGGTGCCTCAATCAGGCCTCTGATCAAGCGTTCTCTCAAACTGAAGGATTGGTACAAAGTGTTGATATTTTGACACAATTCTTCCCCATTAGTACTACCATAGCCTGGCTCTGTCCTGGACTTCTTCACTTCCGCCCGGATCTTGAGATCAGCTATTTCCGCTTGAGCTTCCTGTAGTAGCTTCTGACTTTCTTTCAAACTATCCCGGTACTTCCGTCGTTGAGCATGTGCAGCTTTCAACTCTTCATCTGAGGTCTTAGCCTTAGCCTCCAATTCTTCAACCTTAGCTTTAAACTCTTCCTCTGCCTTGGCTTGGCGCTTCTGTTTATCGGCCTATTTTTGTTGCCATAAGGTAATAGCCTCGTTAGCTTCCTTCAAAGACTTCTTGAGATTCTGGCGCTCTCTGGCGTTATTCTTGTCAATTAAGCCTCGTCTTTGGAAATAAATCAGCCTCCCTTCGAGTTCTTCTTTCCTGTTTTCAGCCATCTTTTCAGCAATGTGAACTTTCTCTTCCAACCCTCTGTTAACAGATGCAGCTTCCTGGTACAGGCTGGTGACATCCGCATTCTCAACCCTGAGTTCATGAGCTAAAATTTCCATCTTTTGGAATTCTTCAATTGGCACTGAGGTCCTTGAATCCACTTCCTTGGGATATAACGGAGGCTCGACAGAGAATGGCAATAATGTGGTGGCTACCCGGCGCTTCAGCCACTCAATGTAAGGAGGATAAGTCGTAGGATCAGGTCTCCCAAACTCCATCTTACCTTTCTTAACCCGAGTGTTCCAGGCTTCACCAATAGAAAATGACACTTGTTCGTCATCTTTAGCAAGATAATACAAAGATTCTGCCACATATTTTTCCAAACGAGGTTCTTTTAATGCATATCCAAACTGCTTCAGGGCGAGGACATGATTGTAGTTGATTCCTCCCCTCCTTCCTACCAGAGGCACATTTGGAAAATCTCCACAACTAATAAGAATAGGTATACCCACCATATCTTTCCGATGCCACCAGACTATATCTTCAGACGTCAAACCCATCAGCCTCCTGGAGCACTTAACAGTTCCTCTGAGATCCACAAAAGCTCCTGTTTTTGGAAAATGTTTATAAAACCAAGCATGGAATAAGGGAGCACAGCATACTACCAATCTTCCTCATTTTTTCTTATTCTTGTAATGCACGGAATGGTATACATCGTCCAACAAAGTTGGGATAGGATTCTTGTTGACAAAGATACTGATTGCATCCATATAGATAAATCCAGCTATATTTGGAAATAGACAAATTCCGTACACACAAAGAGCTAAGATTGCATTAGAGGTAAACAAATCACCATTAGCAAAACTCTTCTTTGCTTCTTCAATCAGAAAGTCTAGATGGAACCCTTTACAGCCCTCCTTTTCCTTAACATTATCTTTAACCACAGATACCCTTAAATGAATAGCCTCTGCAATGAGATTGTCGGGAATAGCCTTCTTTGAACTGTAGTGAGGAGGAGTATCCTTGACGGAAATCTTCAGAATATCAGAGAACTCTTCCAAGGTAGGTACTAGCAGATAATCATTGAATGTGAAGCAAAGGAGCCGAGGATCATAAAACTGCAAGAGAGTGTGCAGGGTATCATGCTGATCTGGAGTAAGAAGGCTCACATAACTCAAGATGTTCCCAAACCTCTTTCTGAATTTATACAGTTGGTTACTGTCCATTAAATCTGCCACTTCTTTGATCTGTCCCACTTTAGGCTTCGGAAACCAGTAATGAACATTATTCTTTCTTGGAGGACCTTCCATTTGACATAGAGAAAATACCCACCGGAATCGGAAACAATACTGAGACCTGGGAAAGAAAAAACATAAAATGTTAAAGATGTATGCAATGAGATGCAACTAGGCATGTGATCAGAGCCAGAATCTGCAGTGTCGGTGTAATACTGTGAAGAAGCCAAGTGTCTGTGTAGCATCATATCAAGAATATCAGACCCAAGCACTAGTAAAGAACCAGATCCAGAATACCAAAACAAAGTACCCAACTCATTGATCATATGAGAACCACACAAAAGGGTAGGTAGAAGGTCAAGGTTACCTGTAAACCTATAAACATCCCCCCCAATCTCACAGGTGTGTTCTAAAAGGTAGGATCCTCAGATTCGGATCCCAGAATGAGAAGCAATAGCACATTCAGCCCGTAGGATACAATGCTATCGCCAAACAAAGAGATCATCACCTGATTCACCACAAAATAAAGGCCATCCTATGCAAGTTCCAGAGTGGGCCCTCGGGTGCGAATGGGTTTGCCACAGAATGTGGTCTGCCACTGTCACCACTAAAGAGGGATGTTTCCACTAAGGTCCTCAATGATCGGTCACCAGATGCACATAACCCTCAAAGTCATACCCTGAATGAAGAAGACCCTCAAATCAAGATAATCCTAAGAAAGTCGCACTCTGGTTGTGGAACTCACAACTACTCTCGTGGCAAACTACCATAAGAGCCCTGTGACTGTCCACTCTAAGTCCTAAAGTACACTCGAGCCTGGGAAATGGGCTCATCTCACAGTAACAATCCCATCCCGCCAAAGGAAGCCAGACAATCCAGAATACAAGATGCATGATATAAATAAAATGCAATAAAGGCGGTAAAGTAAAGCGATAAAGCTGTAAATAAAAGCAGTAAAGCTAAACTAAAGCAAACACAAATGAAACACCCAAAAATCAAAAACAAGCAAGCGCTAGGAGAGACTCGCATCAGGGAGGGACCAACAAGAGGTCAACGATCCCCAGCAGAGACGCCAGCTGTCGCTCCCAGGATTTTCATCCAGGTACAAACGCGAAAGTGGCGCGGAAGAAAGAAAGAGAGTCGCCAGCCAGGAATTTTTATCCCCAAAGAAAGGGAAGGGAAATGCTGCACAAACCCGGGAGAAAGGAAAGAACGAGGTCTCGCGAACCAAAGAGAAAGGGTAAGGGAGTCGGTTACGTGAAGGGAAGGTATTAGCACCCCTTCACGTCCGTCGTACTCGACGGGATCCACGCTTGAAGTACTGCTCAAAGGGTGATAGAAAAGATGCTGGAAAAGGAATGGAAAGAGAATGAGAAACAAATGTAGGGAAAATAAAAGAAGTGCTCGAATGGGCCCTACCCCACTGCCTACGTATCTCATCATGAACATGAGAATCAGAGCGACGTAGTTCCCCTAACTAAGGGAAAATTGTTTGTGACTTTTTAGGGAACAGCTAATGTTCTAGCTCAGGTGTTGCAGGCTCGCTGAATCGAGTGTGTTACCGTATCACAAGAGAACGAGGAGAAGCACGTTCGTACGTTGAGAGTGAGTGAGATGAGAAGAGAATTCCCGAAGGAAAGACGTTATTGTTTGTTTGAAGTGTTTAAGAAGTTTTTATTTAAAGTGTTTTGCATAGGAGAGTGTACCTAAGTCTTTTTCAATGGAATGTGCATCTCATGCATCATTCCAAAATGAAATTATGATGATGTACACTAAGTAAGAGGAAGATCCTCAAACTTACTTCCAAGGTTAAAGGCTTAAGCACACTAGCCTATTCCCTTTATTAAATGCTTTTTGGTGTTTTTAAATGAAGAAGTGTTTTTTATTTTGTTTGTGAAATCTCTTCATGTTAAAGACTTGTACATCATGCTAGAAAACTTACAACACATTCCAAGATGGAATTTATGTAAGCCCCCCATGGAATAAGGCTCATGGCACATGAAGATGTTTCAACCTTTATTAGGTGTTTTCAAGTTTTTTTTGAGATGAGAGAAGAGACTCAAAAGAAACAAAGGTAAAGACTAAAGGGGACTAAGACTCAAACCCTAATGTTGTCATGCTTGGATGATCCTAATGGTTTAGTGTGGTATGAGAACCCTAAGCTAAAAGAAGAGAGAAGAAAAGAGCAAGAGGTAGCATAACTCACTTCTAAGATAGAAGATGAGTTATGAACCAAGAGGGAGAAGAAAGAAGTTGAACAAAGAAAGCATTGAAATGCTTTGCACAAACACAAAAGAGAAAACATTAAAAGATGAGGGAAGAAGGCATGTGTTGAAGCATATCCACACACTCAACTTACCATTAGCCCCTACAAGCAAAGGTTAGTTCAATAATGAAATAAGAAAACATAATTGAAAAATGTAAGCAAATAAATCCTAGTGTTCTAAAGGAAACTCTAAGAAGCTTCTCAAGGGCTAAACCTAAAAATGAAAAGATCACTAAAGGGTGGTACTGGCCTAGGGCAGTAGCAAAGCCTATTTACATCCACCAATGGTTACAAAGGCTTATAAGGTCAATCTATGTCTAAACAATCTACCAAACATCAAAGGAATGCAATGATATGAACTAAAGATGCATCATGAACATTTAAGAGATGTAAAACATGCAATGATGCAATATGAAACAACACAACCAATAGGTAACCACTTCATAAGTGTCATTAAGTATCCATGAATTATCATCGATAATATGAGAATAAAACTCAAGAAGAAGAAGTGGGAAGAAGTAGAACAATGTCACACAAGAATGCACAATGTTGTTCACTTACAAAACAAGTCACAAAGGAGACGGAAATGCAAATATGAATGCAAATGAACATGGATCATTAGCATATATGTTATAAGATGTCATGAGCATGCACAAATTCCCAAGTTTGGTTCATACACAAGTCACATTAGATATCAAGAAGAAAAGAACACAAGTTGAAGTTCATACAAAATGAAACATGCTTCAAATGTTCATGTAATTGTAATGCATATGATATGACATTATGAGTCAATAAAAATAGATGAAATGGTTCATATACAGTAGAGGGACATATGAGAATGAGTGTGAATAGCATACCAATACGAGATACACACAAGCTATGTTGAAGAAGAACAAGTGATAGATGCACAATTAAGTATGAATGCAAGATGAACATCAATTGCAAAACATGTCAAGATGAAATATGGAAGACCTATAACTTGGGATACATGACCTATAATATTCAAAAAATGACCTATAAAATGATCATACAAGTCCTAATGCAATGGCACAAGTGCCTCCTAATCAAACAAGATTTAGAAGTCAAAGAAAAGCACACAAAATATGACCTATAACAATCAAGCAATGAAAAAATAGAAAAGAACTTGTAAAAATTATGAAATTAGGTCACAAAGTACCTAAGTTAGAAGCAAATCACATGTCAAAAGCTCATGTAAAGATTCAAGAAGAAACTAATTCAAACAAGCCATCAAATTCACATTAGGTCAACAATGAATAATGCACAAAAATATGGTTCAAAAGCTATGCAAAAATGACTTTAAAAATATGAAAAAAAATATTGTTAGATGCCTCAAGATATTATTCACACATGGAAAAAATATTGGATGCAAAAATCACTTTGGAACTATGCAAAAGAAATCCAAAATAAAACATGTGTAATGAAGAGGAAAACTTAAAAATGAAATTAAATGGAAATTAAGAAAATATGAACAAAAACAATTAAAATCAGAATTAAAATATATGAAAAATTATTTAAATGTGTTTATATGCCAGGGGAATTTATTTGGAATTTTTAGGAATGATTTGGTGTTTTTAATAAAAGAAAATCAAAACAATATAAAAAAGAAATTAAAATAGAATGAAAACAATGCAGGGGGTGCAGACATAGCAAAATGATAGTTCAAAATGGTTTGGGCCCAATGCATGGGAGTGTGAAAAGCAAATAGGTTCAGGTCCAATTACACGCGTGTGTGTGTGTGTGTGAATTATGGTGCACCTTCATTCAAACGTTTGACTCACTCTGAGCCACATGATCAAGTCAAATAAATCACTTATCAAAAGTAAATGCATCCAATGGATCACAATGCACTAACACCACAATTACCACGCACACACACACATGCAAGTCATCAGAGGCAAATAAAATGGCACGTGATGGGGATAGTACTCATTTATGCGCTGGCAGATTAGGGAACGTTGGATCAACTAAATCAAACGGCTGTGATATAACCTGGTGCTAAACCCTAACCAAACCCTCACTGACCGGATAAGGACCTCCGGTCATCTTCTCCGGCCATCTCCGGCAATTGTAGATGATCAAACTCACCAGAAATTCATGAAATACACATCAAATGAAAGAGGAAGTTACGTAGAACATGGATCCACAATTCAAATTCACAAATAGCACACAATCAGAGAGAATCGAAGGGATGAATTTTGCCCTAGGTTCTGCAACTATGCTCTTAAAGAGCCTATCAACTAGCCAGATCATTCATAGCTTCTAGTAAGCTTCAAATCAATATAAAACCAGCTAAAATCAGTGAGATACGATGCAACAAAGTTTGAAGAAATTTGAACTTGAAGTTGCAGAATCTTGAGATTAAAAGAAGGCCAGAGAGGAGGATCCTGAGCTTCTTGTGCTTGAGCAAAATAAATGCGTATGGAGCTTTGAATCTTGATTGAAATAGAGATTCAACTTGAGAGAGATGCTACACTTGATTTTGATTCAACTTGTTCTTGATCAATGATGAACAATTGATGATGATAATGATGAAATATGGATGAAGATGATGATGAAATCGTGCAGAGAGAGAGAATTTAGAGAGAAACTTGAGAGTGAGAGTTTGTGAAATGTGTGCAATGCAGTTTTGATGCAAAATTCTATTAGGGAGTGGCTTATATATGTTGAGTTAAGAGTTAACCATCTCAGTTGATGGTTAGAACTCAGGTTGAGTTAATGGTGGTGTGAAGCAAAGAGAGGGTGAGCTGAGTAATTTGAATAATGAGAGGGAAGAGAGCTCGTGTGTGTTGTTGTTTATGTTATGGTGAGAAAACATGATGATGGTGATGTGGTGATGTTGTGTAGCAGCATGGGAAACTTAGTGAACAAGCTTGTTATTTCCTCTTTGGTGTATGGACATGGTCATGTACATGTATGTGTAAGAATTGTGTTTGTCTTTTAATGGCAATGTGGATGGTATGAAGGCATGCGTGCAAACCAATTGAAACAATAACAAACAATGCCAATCACCCTATTTTTGGCAGCAAAACAATCAGTGGAAATGTTGATGTTTGAGGATGAAATTCTCCATGTATGGTGCATGAAATGGAAAGACTTTGGATGTTATGGAAAGATGAGCTATCAAAGAACAATGTTGGTGTTTGTCTTGAACCCAATGGAGGCTTGTAACACACTTGAAAATGGCTTGAAAGTCAAGGAATCACAACTGGTACATGGGCAAGGCAAGTTGTGACATGCATGGTAACATGGCCTATGGAAATTTCAGTGTGAGACCTCTCCCTTTGAACCCTCATATGACCTTCATATCATGTTCAAATGAAAAACTGCCCAACATCAAAGTTGAAGAGGACATGGAGATGAACAACTTTGATGTTCAACAATTTTTCATTTGAAGCCTTCTTAATGGAGAAAATTAGCTTGACATTTGGCACACCACCTGTTTGATGAAATTATGGCCTGGAGGCCTGAACTTGCCTTGCCATGACTAGGAATTTGCCTTGATTTTGCTCTACTTGGATTGATCATAACTCCCTCAATTTTGATCCAATGGAAGAGTTCTTGGTATGGATTTGAAGCTTAGAATGTGATCTTTAATTGGCTCAACTTGGGCCTGAAGTTTGAAGCATTTATCTTGAAGAAAGAATGCCTTGAAGTAGAGTGCAAAATGGTCCAAACTTGCCATTTTTGGAAACCCTATGTTTCTAAAAATGGAAACTTTGTACATTTCTTGATTTTTGATGATTCCTCCATAATTTCTTGATCAAATCTTGTCCAATGAACATATGTAACTTGAATTTCATGAATTTGACCTTAAAAAGTCAGAAGTTGACTTTTTCCTTTGCACAATTGAACCTCAATTGAACCTCTTCTGTAATGAACCAATGGGAAATCTTCCATCCTTAGATACTTGATATCATGTAGAAAACATTGAGATCAAGTTTGAACCAAAATTTCATCAGGAGACTGCTTGAATCACAAACCCTAATTTTGAATACTTTTGATAAGAGATGATGAACTGTCCAATCTTCTTGATGAATTCCCATCTTCCAATGACTTGTAGGATCAAATGAGATGATATATGATGAAAGAGACCTTTGAGGCTTATTTGAAGACCCTTGGCTCTTATTCTCTTGCTTTGGATGATCAATAACTTGAGAAGCAACTGATCACATGCCCTATGCTGAACCAAAGATGAATGCTTTATATTTCTATGCTTGAGTGCAATGTAATGCAATGAAAGCACATGCTAAATGATATGAAAGATGAGAGGGCAAATTTTGGGGTATTACACCCATCAACATTTTTTTTCAGAACTAGATGGCATGCCATACATATTCTCTCAATTATAATCCCATCGAGGTAATAGAGTCAGTTTTATTACCTAGATTTAATATAATAAACAAGTGGAAAACATTTTTATTTATTTATTTATTCATTTTTTCTATATTTTTCTTTTAACCTGATTTTAAAGAACTTTTTTTCCCATTTTTGAAATAGAAACATTGTACCTTTTGACATTTCTGAAATAGTGACATTATACCAAATATATTCATTATTTACACCAATTGCAAAGGAAAAATGGAACAAAAGTTATAATTTTACAAAAAAATAAAATAAAACAAATGATTATCCAACAAAAGCAATAACCAAAATGCAAATTTATGAACAGACGTCCAAAATTTTTCTTCAATGATTTGTAACCGATTGTTAAGCATATATAATTTGAACAAAATTTGAAACCAATTAGGATAATAAAAAAACAACAATATTAACTCTTTAGACCCTTGTTCTTAACAACAAAAACAACAACAACAACAACAACAACAACAACAACAACAACAACAACAACAACAACAACAACAACAAAAATAACAACAACAACAACATTTAAACTTCAATCTCAACAACAACAACAACAATATTCAAACATAAATATCAACAGGATGAATCAATATCTTCAACTGTTATAAATAATTTATAATCCAATATTAAGGTCACAAAGAATAACACTTATTTTCGGGGTTTTAAATTTTCGGACGTTTACTTCTAAAACCATGCAACATATGGTATCCTTCAACATCTCTATACGTTAACAAAAAAGTTAGTAAAAAAGAATACAAAAGTAAAATAATTAAATATATATATTTCAAAGTGATATAAAATATTTACTTACTAGTTTTTCCATATCCCTTCTTGATGATCATGACGAATATCATGCACATCATTTGGATCATTTTATTTTGATGAGATACATACATGTGTTGCAAAAGAAGGAGTCTCAAAATTTAAATCTTGATTTTCCTCACTATCAGGAATATATTTTTCTTGTAGAACAGTTGACCATCTCGTGTTAGAAGAATCAATGACATAAAAAAACTTGTTTTTCTTGGGTTGCCAGATGAATGCTTCATTCATTTAAGCTTCCTTTTGAAGATCCACCTGTGTCAATCCTAATTAATTGGTTTCTACATCAGTGTTATTGTCAATCCACTTGCACTTAAATAAAGGCACGTTAAAACTAACATAATCAATCTCCAAAACCTCCTAAATGACCACTAAGTACGCTCTAGATACCAATACAATATTGTTATCTTTGGAACTAGAGATGTACATGGATTAAACTTCAACCACAACCTTATTATTTTGCGTGGTACTACGATCATCCTTTGATTTTATATAGAACAAAAATTTAGTAATGTCGTATGCATAAACTTAGGCATATATATGAAATCCTTTTAATTGTCTCTGATGCACTACTGTCTTTAGAGTCAAAGTTGACAAACATGTAACAAGTCTAAACAATGTTTGAACTTGTCACTAGTGACTGGCTAAGTTGACATATCAACTGCATTCTCAAAAGTGTCAACCTTTTGAAGTAATATATGCCAGGATTCCAACAACTCCCTGATCTTTTAGAACCTCGCATCAATATGATTGGTCCTAGCATGATACACCTATTTGTTTTCCAAATAGATAACAATATGACTATCACAATACAATTGAATTCCACCTTGCTTAACACCCAACTCTTTCATTAATCTTGTAAGGCATAATGCTTCATTTGTATCTTCAACTACTTCCATGTATTCTGCCTTAGTTGTGGGCATAGATACTATGGATTGAAAGAATGAGTTCCAGAATATAGGTCCACCCCACAAAAGTAAATAAATAGCCTGTTGTAGACCTTCTGTCATTCAAATCACATGCATAGTCAAAATCCACATATCCCACAACTGATGGAACATTCTGCTTCATGCTAAACACCATACAATGATTCATTGTACAATCCAAGTACCTTAGGATCCACTTGACTGCTTCCCAATGCTACTTCCCTGGATTGGACATGAACTTGCATACTTGTCTAACTGCTTATTCCAAACCACATCATACATCAAACAACTAACTCCAGTGGCATAAGGAATCTTAGACAAACCTTCAATATTTAAGTTTTTTTTCGAACATTGTTCCAAAGAGAGTTTAAAATAATTCACCAATGAAGTACTCACATGCTTTGCTTTACTCATGTCAAATATGCTCAAAAGACCGTCAAAGTAGATTTTCTGAGACAACCACAATATTTCAGATCCTCTATCCATGTGAAGCACCTAGATCCTTCATTTCAAACTTCTTACGCAACTTGGTCTTCAACTCATTTACATCATGCAAATGGCAGCAATCACATATCATCAACATAAAATAACAAGAAAAAAGATTCATCATCAAGGCTCATCACAAAAACACATCAATCATAATCACACCTTCTATAGATAATCTGAAGCATGTATGAATCAAGGCAATTGTATCACTTCCTTGGAGACTTATTCATGCCCTGCAAACAAGTATGTCATGTCCAGTATCACCGAATTCCTCTGGCTGCTCCATGTTGTCGCAACGTGAAAAATAACCGACGAAAAAACAGAGTCGTCACCGAACGTTATTTATCCCGACATGGTAAAGGAAAAGATCGAAGAAACCTCAAAAGGGAAAGAACATGGTCTCGCAACCAAATTTCGGGTTCGGGAGTTGATTACACGAGAGGAAGGTGTTAGCATCCCTCGCGTCCGTTGTACTCAACGGGATCCACTCTTGTTGTTCTAATCATAGGGTGTGTTTATCTAAAGGTTACTTTTTAACAGGAACGAAAAGGGGAAAAACAACAGGAGACTCTATAGGACTTCGTCATCCTAGGCCTAAGTATTCCCTCGTGCAATGGGAAAGTCAAAGTCAATGTAGTTCGAAGGACTACGGGGGAGTGGGGGAAGGTTGCTCACTAAGACTTCGTCGTCTTATGCCTACTTATCTTCATTTGGACGAGAATGAAGAAGTGAGAGCATTTGTAGTTCGACCTACGAATTGTTAAGTTTTTTTTATGAGTGATGCTCAGTTCGCGTTCCAGCAGTTAAGGTCGATGCATGTTTGTGGTAGAACGGAAATAACATGCCCTTTTTGAGAAAGGTTTGATAGAAAATCCCAAAGGACAAAATGATTTACAGTTTGTTTAAGAGTTTTAATAGAAGTGAATTGATTTTGTTTGAGATTCGTATTGCACTAAATTCTAAGACATAGGAGCGAATGCTCCCCAAGATTGCCCCCAAATGGGACGTATGCTAATCACTCTTGAAGAAGTAAGGAGAGACTCTCCATTCATCATTTCCCATGTACTTAAGGCTCATGATGCACAATACTCATCGTATTTATTACGTGTTTTGACTTTTGTTTAAGAGAGAAGAAACAAGACTCAAAGGGCAAAGAGAAAATCTAAGGGAAACTCACCTAGATGTTGTCATGCAAAATGGCCCTATAGTTGAGGATGAGAAAAGGGAAGTCTACCAAATGTTATGATACAAAGATGGACCTAAGGTTGAGGTCAATAAGGGGCTACTCTAATGTTGTCATGCAAAGGATTGAGAGCCTAACGTCTATCCTACTCCAAACTTAATCGGAAATTAAGTTGGACTAGGAGTCTTAAAGGAACATGTAATCAAACACAAGTAAACATTATACAAATCAATCTCAAACAACAAATACGAATCCAAATCTCAGAGGAGAAGAAAAGAGATGAAGAGAAGAAAAATGTCAAAGCAACACAAGATAAGAAGAATTAAAAATCAATTCACAAGTATCACACATCAAGGCTAAAGTCAAAGCATGCTTATCATATGAATCAAAACATCAAAGATGGATAAAGCACACAATGAACATACACATTTTCAATCATTACACACCATGATCAAAGTGTTCACACATTCAAGTTCAAATGGATAAGCAAATACAATCAAAGAAGTGCTCAAAGCAAACATGTCTTAAATCCATATCATTAATCATCATGCCAAGGAAAAAGGGATCAAGCAAGGTGTGGATCAAGTAAGGTCTGAATCTACAACATATCATGATCAAATCATTTTAGGGATGAAAGAAGAGGCATAAAAGCATTCCACATGAATCACATCAATGGTTAACTAATAGTCAATAAGAAACAAAGCACAAAAGATCAATCAGTGGAATTAGAGTATGAATCCAAGGAGAGGAAGTAGTATGACCATGAACGTCAATTAAAAATTAACTCAAGTATAGAAAAAAGAAACATCAAGGATCAAGTTCAAAACATGCATCAAAACTAGGTAAGCATCCACCATTATCATCTTCAAGGAAAGGCAAACGTCCAAGTAAGGTATAAGGACTAAATGATAAAGTAATGGAAATCAAAGCATGCAGGTCAGAAGCTCAAACATATTAACCAAGGCATACAAGAGTCATTGACATCAAAGGATCATACAAGTAAACAATCTCAATAAACTAGGTCAAAGTATGCAAGCATCATGATCAAAACAACATCAAATTGAAAATTCAACCAAAAATAGATAAATGACTAAATAAATGTGGATCCAAATATCTAATTCAAGCTAAGACAATCAAGATTAACCATGAAAAATACCCCAAAAGAATTGCATAAATACATCTCCAAATTAAGTCAAACAAACTCATATAGGTCACTAATCGAGCATGCATCGAGGATGAATTAAAACCAAAGAAGAAACATTCAAAAATTTAACATCAAGGCATCAAAAAATCACTCAAACATTCATAAATGATATGTCAAAACATGGCCAATAGATTGAATAAAAAAGATAAGCACAAGGCGTCAATATCAAAAATCCTAGTCAAGGACAAATAGGTAAAACCACTTCACAAATTAATTAAAAATAAAATAGCAAAAATAAATGAAAAATAAAATAAAAATCAAGAAAAATATCTTGAGTTGCTAACATAACAGAAACATATTTTTAAGTATTTTTAAAATGATATTATCAATTAAAATAAAAAAACAAAATGCAAATGATAAGAAAATAAAATTAAAACGAAAAGAAATAAGGGAAGGAGTGCAAGAGTAATATATGAATGAACTACAGATCAGATAAGCATGCAAGTAGGCCAAAACAAGGGGGTGGGGAAAGCAGAAATGACAAAGCCCAATCCATGTTTCAAATTAAAGCTCAGAAACAAAAAAACGCTATGTTTCATTAATCCTACCTGGCGCCACATGTAAGCCACATCAGCCAGAGTCAAAGATTCAAACCAGGCCACGCATGCATGTCGCCTCAGACGCCGAAGCTAGGGCTTCAGTCGTCTTCTCAGGCGACCCTCCGCCGGAGCAGATTCAAATCAACACCAAACTCAAAAACCTGAACATCATTTTGAAGCATTTTTCATGCTAAACACGAATCTAACCTCCATTTTCATTAATACACGCTCTAACAGCATCAAACACAAGCACAAAAAAATTGAGATCCAAATTAAAACTTAACCAAAACAACACAACAGAAATCCAAACACATTTTACATTATTCTAGCAACTCAAACATGCCACAAACAAACCTAACACACGTATAAAATAAAAGAATGAATTTGAAGAAAAAGTTACTGAAAATGTAGCTCGGATGCTCCTTGATCTTGCTTCCAAGCTTCACCAATTCTTTACTCTAGCCTCTTGGACCTTCATTGGTGACAATGGAAGTAGTAGAATGGAGAAAGCTTGGAGAAAAACTCAAATTCGAGAATGAGAAGTTTCTTGAGAGAGAGAGAGAGAGAGAGAGAGAGAGAGAGAGAGAGAGAGAGAGAGGGAGAGAGAGAGAGAGCTGCTTGGATCTGAATTTCGTGTGAAATGAATAGGTGAGTGATTTGTAGGGTTTAGTGAGCTTAAATAGTGTAAGTGGCACATGAGAAATTTTGTTATAATTTGTTATCCAAGTTTTTGAAATTTGAGGTGAGAGAGAAATACACACGGTTATTGTAACGCCCCGGTTTTGTTAGAATTATTTAATAGAGTAGATTTAATTGGTTTTGGTTTTATATTATTTTATTATTGACTTTTATTTGACAAAATGTTATTTTTCATCATTGTTTATGTTTTATCGCATTTTGAGGGCGTTTGCGAGATATTTGAGTTTGAGGGGTAAAATAGTCTTTTAGGGGTTTAGATATTTTATATAAATAGGAAGTGGAAAGAAAAAGAGAGAAAAGAAAGAAAAAGGAAAGAAAGAGAAGGGAAGGAAAGGAAGAGGAGAGAAAAGAGGAGAAGAGGAAAATCAAAGATTCTCCGTTTCGAGCGCGAATAATCGGGTAAGGGTGAGAAGTTTCAATTATATCTTGCTTGTGTATGTATATGTGTTGTTTGTTGTAATTGTTTTGATTGTTTCGTGACTTTTCGTATCGATTGGAATTAGGAGCGATTGAAAGAAATCGATGTTTTCGCGGATGAAATTCGATTTAAACCGCGTAGAATACTCGTTGATTATGTCTAAACATGTTTTGGTTGTTCTGGTATGAATTAGAAGTGTTTGGGTGGTAAAAATGATGTATTTTGGTCCCATATGACCTAGGTTGACGCTGCTGCGATTTCTGGGTTTCGCAGGTTCGCCTAGCGAACCCCAGCGAAGGAACTGGCGAATGTTCGCTAGAAGGTTCGCCTAGCGAACTTTAGGTCTGTTTTCCACTGCCTTGGTTCGCTAGGGTTCGCCTAGCGAATACTGGAGCGAACGTGATATTTTCCAATTTTGTTTTCGTCGTAATTTTCAAACCGTAAGTCCGTTTTGGTCGCCGTTCGAAGCGTTGGAAAGCCAATGAAAAGCTCTTTCTTTTTAAAATGGTTTGGAGGGCAGTAGATGAATTATTTAAGTCGTGATTTTGAAAAAGTGTTGGTTTGTCGGATTTTCACCGTCGTATTGGTGTGCGAATGATGTGTTATCATGCTATAGGCTTTTAATATGTATCATATGGCTTGTGTGCTGGTATATTATGTGAATATATGTGATAAGTGTTGGTGATGATGGTTTGTCGTGTTATGGAGGAATAAACGTGTGTTTTGGGTTTTGATTTCAATATGCGATAATGATGTGTTGTGAGTAGCATGTGATATGTAAATCCCTTGTGTGACGAACTATGATGTTGTTGTGATTTGTGGTATGTGATATGATTGTGGTATTTTAGGGCTTGTGATGAAGTGCATTGTTTATGTGAAATTTCAATGTATGTTGTGTGGTGGCATTTAGGGTTTGAAATGCATTGTTTGAATTGCTTTGCAATGCATGAATGTGATGATGTGGAAGCATGTGATAAGTTGTTGTAATTGTTGTGGTTGTGATTTGTGGCCGAAAGGCAAGAAAATGCCAAGTGTTGTATTTGATGATTTATGCATGATTATGAATGTGTGCATGGATGCAATGTGAGTGTCATGAGTCATTGTATGCCAAGCATCATAATGTGCATTGTGAAAACGTCCTGAGTGACGGTTTGATTCCTGAGGGAATATGCTATACCATCGTGTGCCTTGAAAATATGAGGCGATGCCTGAGGACTTAAAGCGATGGGTATAGACGATTGTGGGCTCCTTTGGAGACTTAAAGCAATCCTTAACGTCGTGTGCCTCGAAAATATGAGGCGATGCCTGAGGACCTAAAGCGACGGGTGAACATCGTAGGCCCGACGGGGAGTTACTTGAGATTCTCAGTAACGAGCGATGGTTCCAATAGTTCCTGAGTATACTAATGACGTGACAAATGACGTGACAATGGAAGTCGGTACCGCATGGCATGTGCATAGAGTCGTTGTGTCGATCTATGTGCATTTGCATAAATCATGAATTAATTGTGCATGGAAATGTGATTGTGATTGATGAGATGAAATATGTGCAATTGAATTGAATGGTATATGTTTGATTGGAATATGTGATTATGTGTGAGAAATGTGAATGGATGCATTATGTGTGAAAAATCATGATTTGCTTGATTATGTGTGGAAATTGTGCATTGATTTGTTATGTGTTGAGATTGTAATAGCATTGGTAATTTGATGTGAATATGTGATAAATGTTATGATTTGGTATGCCTTATGTGGAAATGTGTAATTATGTTGGTATAATTGTTCTATGCTATGTGGTTGGATTGTTAGAAATATGTTATACATCTATGGCTTGCTACATGTATTGGTATGTGACGTGTGGGGTGAGAATAACTGTGTATGTGATTTTATGTGTTTTTGCATATTATTATGCAATCTTGGTTTAGTTGTTATTTCTCACCCTTCTGCTGGAATATGCTTTTTATGGCATAATGCAGATTGTCAGCTTTAGAGGCGTGGAGGCAAGTGGAAGAGTTAGATCTTCGTTTGCTTAGGTCTTGGTGTCTGCTCTGATACGTAGCACGGGAGTCGGGGAACGCTTTAAGTTAATTGTATATAATCGTTGAATATGTTTTGTATGATCTTTGTATGTATATTTTGATGTTCTAAAATGATTCATTTTGTAAAACAAGTCGGATATGGATCTTTCCGCTTTATTCCATAATTGACATTCATTTTATATGGAAAAAGGTTCCCTATGGGGTTATCCTGTTTTGTGCTATGTATCAAAATAATTGAGCAGGGTTTGTATTTTCTTTCTTTAAGTGTGACATCCCTGTTTCCTGTTGGAAAAATAAATTTTTAGTTACTCTGATTTATATTTGTATTATTTATTCGCGAGGGGATTTGGGGTGTTACATTAGTGGTATCAAAGCAGGTCGGTCCGTCCGGCCAAGTTGTTGAGTCAGTTGGTGTGACAGTTGAATACTGTCATTGTTGTCTGTCCCTTAGTACGTGATATGTGTGGGAGGCACTGTCAGTACTTTCTGGTTTTCTAATCCTTTGTTTTCAGGAGTTAGAATGAGATAAGTGGGGGAGAAGCTGGTACTTCTCCATGTTGCTTCAGGTGTGGAACGCTGGCTCAGTGTGTTGTGAATTGCAAGATTGTAAGTGTTGTTTGGACAGTGTTGTTCCCGGTTCCGGAAGGAATGCGGAGGTAAGGTTTATGTCAACTAAGGATTGGTACCTTAGGTAGTTTTGTGCGTGAGATGTAAGTAACGCTATTATAGTTTGGTAAAGATGGTTTATGCCCCATCATGATTGTCGGCTGTCTATTGACAAATTGAGGAACTGATCACCCTTAATCTCTTGTTGATAGCAGACGGGAATTATGTTGGATGGAATAGGCGTGTCTTTCCAGCTTGGATAGTGTGTGCCATGTATTGTGTAGAATTGAGAAAATGATTACGGATTGTTTCGATGAGTTGAGGAAGATTCTTATTGCTGAAGGTGAGACGGATTAGAGGTTTTTGGTATGTTGGTCAAGTTGGGAAGTCATTGGGAGAGAACGATTGGGTATTGTCAAAGGTGGTTCTCAGAGAGAAGAGTGTGAACTCGAATTTGACGAAGGTGAAGATTTGAGGTTTGGATCTGCTAAGTAAGTAGAAAACTCTTAGTAGATGGGACTAAGATGTTTGTTTGGTCTGTGAGGATAGTGTTCTGGAAATTGGCAGGAAGTCACAGTGTTGGGCCGTCAGTTGTGCATGGTTTTCAGATGTGTTATGGATGGGACATTAAGGTGTTGACTTAGGGAGCTCCGGTTTGGTTATTAACAAAAAGGAAGGATGGTTGAATGGAATAACAAGTATGATGCATATGATGGTATTGGTTTTGAGACTATGGAAAGCGAAACTTAGAGTTCTGGTGAGGTTAGGCGTCTTTGGAGTTTTAGAGCATTAATGGAAATTTTGAGAAAAACCTAGGTGTGGATGTAATGTTCGAGAGTTCTTTTGAGATGGTTGTTGCTACACGTGGGGATTTATGGAATTTGGACTGTTAAGAGGAGAAATTGTGTTTGGATTACTAACAGTTGATTGAGGTAACGATTGAGAATAAGTGTCCACTTTCATGAATAGATAACTGGAATGGTTTGGTTAAGTTTGAGTGAAATCGCAATTGGATGGAATGTTTGATAAGAGTGGTGAATGGTGTGAGTTGAGGCTTTGATTGATTTAATGTGAGTCTGGACAAGTTTGAATGAGGTTTGGTTTGTTTGGGCATTACAACGTGCAGTGATGTTGTTCGGTGATAGTAATGCGCCTGTAATATTTGTGGAGTAGAGGAATCGTATCTTCCATATTTATGTGGATAAGTTCGTAATGGCTTTGATTGAGGATATTCAGATCCGTTATAAACTCAGAGGAAGAACAGGTAGAGTGTTTGGGATTTGAATTACAAGTGTCAAAAAGAGACGAAGTTTTATGCAGAGTTATTCGAGTGAGAATTTGGGTTGAAAAAGGTTAGTTTATTGGATATGTTATTTCAAATGAGAGTATGATTGTGGATCCATCGGAATTAGATGCAGTTCTACCTTGAGAGGCTCCTAAGTCGGTTAAGGAGATTAGAAACTTTTGGGCTCAGTTGGTTGTTACGGAAGGTTATGGAAGACTTTGCTAAGTTCGTACTTCTGTTGTCTCAGTTGGCTTGCAAAGGGTGAGTTGTTTGTCTGGATGTTCGTTGTGAGTAAGTTTTGGTGAGCTGAAGTAGAAGTTGGCTACGGCTTCAGTTTTGATTCTGGATGATCCTAATAAACCGTTTGTGAGATGTGTCTTTGAGGAGTTTAGACAGTGTGTTAATGCAAGAGGGTAAAGTCGTGGCTGATGTTTTACGACAATTGAGGATTCATAAAAGGATCGATACTATTCAGGATTTGGAATTGGACGCGATTGTATTGTGTTGGAGAATCTGGAGGTATTATTTTAAGGGTTTTAGGTTCAAGGTGTTTGGATGGAGGAATTGACAGTTTTGGATATGTAACAAGACTGTTGTAATTCTGAGTTTTCGCAAGTTCGCCTAGCGAACCATTCAGCGAAGGGTAGCGAAGGTTCGCTACGGGTATTCGCTTAGCGAAGGCGTGAGCGAAGGTTCGCTAGAGTGTTCGCCTAGCGAACTTTGGGTGTTTTTGGTTCTGACTTGGTTCGCCAAGTGCTCGCCTAGCGAACTTTGTGTCTGTTTTTAGCTAACAGTTGGTTCGCTGGAACATTCGCCTAGCGAAGGAGCTAGCGAATGCTCGCGAGGGATGTTCGCCTAGCGAAGGTGCTAGCGAATGCTCGCGAGAAGGTTCGCCCAGCGAACAGTGCCGGTTGTGTAATTTTGTTTTTTGCATAACTTTTGATTTGTAACTCGGAGTAAGGCACGGTCGGATGATTGGAATTCCTGATTAGTTATGACTTTGGCTCGAATTATCCTATTGGTAAAGTTATGTCGTGCGTGATGAGTTAAGTCGAGAGTTTTACTTATGTCTGCTTTGATGGTTAAAGAGTGGGAACTTTTGGGAGAATTTAGAGATTTGGGTTGGTGTGTGAATTGACGTCTGATAGTGTGCAATTGGATATATTAACAGTGAACAGTGATTTTTGGTGAATATGAGAGAGAGTTAGACTTTGGACGTGAGATTGGTAGTTTTGATGGTTACGAGTAATCAGAGTGCGCAGCGGAAGCGTGATATGGCACATTTCGTATATAAGTGTGGGACTGGTAAGAGTTCATAGGTTGAACATTGGGAACATGTAGGAGTGTTGAGACCATTGAACGCTTCTGGATGGAAGTCATATGTGAAAAGTTTAACTGTTATCCGTGGGCTGCTATGTAGTTGGGTGTTTTGGTTATATGTTCGATTGGTGAATTATAGCATTGTTGTAGTATGGTCGTGTGACAAGGATGTTGGTGTTCTGGTTTTGTTGATGTTGTGGAGACCTTGTGGTGTCGTGGAACTTTATGTTCTTGTTTGTGTTGTTGTCTTGTTTCCATTGTGTTGGTATCTTGGCTTTTCTTTGAATCGTGAGTTAGTCGTCAAGTGCATTGTATGGGCCTTGCATCTTGTCGTCGTTGTGGTCGTCGTTGTCGTGTCGTTGTTGTATCTGCTATTGGCAAGGTGGTTTGCCAGTTGTGTTATTCGTGGTGTACCTTTTGTTGGCATGTTGGGTTGTTAGTCGGATGCGGGAGTCGCGTCCGGAGTTGTTCATCTCGATATATTTTCGAGGACGAAAATGTCTAAGTGGGGGAGAATTGTAACGCCCCGGTTTTGTTAGATTTATTTAATAGAGTAGATTTAATTGGTTTTGGTTTTATATTATTTTATTATTGACTTTTATTTGACAAAATGTTATTTTTCATCATTGTTTATGTTTTATCGCATTTTGAGGGCGTTTGCGAGATATTTGAGTTTGAGGGGTAAAATAGTCTTTTAGGGGTTTAGATATTTTATATAAATAGGAAGTGGAAAGAAAAAGAGAGAAAAGAAAGAAAAAGGAAAGAAAGAGAAGGGAAGGAAAGGAAGAGGAGAGAAAAGAGGAGAAGAGGAAAATCAAAGATTCTCCGTTTCGAGCGCGAATAATCGGGTAAGGGTGAGAAGTTTCAATTATATCTTGCTTGTGTATGTATATGTGTTGTTTGTTGTAATTGTTTTGATTGTTTCGTGACTTTTCGTATCGATTGGAATTAGGAGCGATTGATAGAAATTGATGTTTTCGCGGATGAAATTCGATATAAACCGCGTAGAATACTCGTTGATTATGTCTAAACATGTTTTGGTTGTTCTGGTATGAATTAGAAGTGTTTGGGTGGTAAAAATGATGTATTTTGGTCCCATATGACCTAGGTTGACGCTGCTGCGATTTCTGGGTTTCGCAGGTTCGCCTAGCGAACCCCAGCGAAGGAACTGGCGAATATTCACTAGAAGGCTCGCCTAGCGAACTTTAGGTCTGTTTTCCACTGCCTTGGTTCGCTAGGGTTCGCCTAGCGAATACTGGAGCGAACGTGATATTTTACAATTTTGTTTTCGTCGTAATTTTCAAACCGTAAGTCCGTTTTGGTCGCCGTTCGAAGCGTTGGAAAGCCAATGAAAAGCTCTTTCTTTTTAAAATGGTTTGGAGGGCAGTAGATGAATTATTTAAGTCGTGATTTTGAAAAAGTGTTGGTTTGTCGGATTTTCACCGTCGTATTGGTGTGCGAATGATGTGTTATCATGCTATAGGCTTTTAATATGTATCATATGGCTTGTGTGCTGGTATATTATGTGAATATATGTGATAAGTGTTGGTGATGATGGTTTGTGGTGTTATGGAGGAATAAACGTGTGTTTTGGGTTTTGATTTCAATATGCGATAATGATGTGTTGTGAGTAGCATGTGATATGTAAATCCCTTGTGTGAGGAACTATGATGTTGTTGTGATTTGTGGTATGTGATATGATTGTGGAATTTTAGGACTTGTGATGAAGTGCATTGTTTATGTGAAATTTCAATGTATGTTGTGTGGTGGCATTTAGGGTTTGAAATGCATTGTTTGAATTGCTTTGCAATGCATGAATGTGATGATGTGGAAGCATGTGATAAGTTGTTGTAATTGTTGTGGTTGTGATTTGTGGCCGAAAGGCAAGAAAATGCCAAGTGTTGTATTTGATGATTTATGCATGATTATGAATGTGTGCATGGATGCAATGTGAGTGTCATGAGTCATTGTATGCCAAGCATCATAATGTGCATTGTGAAAACGTCCTGAGTGACGGTGTGATTCCTGAGGGAATATGCTATACCATAGTGTGCCTCGAAAATATGAGGCGATGCCTGAGGACTTAAAGCGATAGGTATAGACTATTGTGGGCTCCTTTGGAGACTTAAAGCAATCCTTAACGTCGTGTGCCTCGAAAATATGAGGCGATGCCTGAGGACCTAAAGCGACGGGTGAACATCGTAGGCCCGACGGGGAGTTACTTGAGATTCTCAGTAACGAGCGATGGTTCCAATAGTTCCTGAGTGGACTAATGACGTGACAAATGACGTGACAATGGAAGTCGGTACCCGCATGGCATGTGCATAGAGTCGTTGTGTCGATCTATGTGCATTTGCATAAATCATGAATTAATTGTGCATGGAAATGTGATTGTGATTGATGAGATGAAATATGTGCAATTGAATTGAATGGTATATGTTTGATTGGAATATGTGATTATGTGTGAGAAATGTGAATGGATGCATTATGTGTGAAAAATCATGATTTGCTTGATTATGTGTGGAAATTGTGCATTGATTTGTTATGTGTTGAGATTGTAATAGCATTGGTAATTTGATGTGCATATGTGATAAATGCTATGACTTGGTATGCCTTATGTGCAAATGTGTAATTATGTTGGTATAATTGTTCTATGCTATGTGGTTGGATTGTTAGAAATATGTTATACATCTATGGCTTGCTACATGTATTGGTATGTGACGTGTGGGGTGAGAATAATTGTGTATGTGATTTTATGTGTTTTTGCATATTATTATGCAATCTTGGTTTAGTTGTTATTTCTCACCCTTCTGCTGGAATATGCTTTTTATGGCATAGTGCAGATTGTCAGCTTTAGAGGCGTGGAGGCAAGTGGAAGAGTTAGATCTTCGTTTGCTTAGGTCTTGGTGTCTGCTCTGATACGTAGCACGGGAGTCGGGGAACGCTTTAAGTTAATTGTATATAATCGTTGAATATGTTTTGTATGATCTTTGTATGTATATTTTGATGTTCTAAAACGATTCATTTTGTAAAACAAGTCGGTTATGGATCTTTCCGCTTTATTCCATAATTGACATTCATTTTATATGGAAAAAGGTTCCCTATGGGGTTATCCTGTTTTGTGCTATGTATCAAAATAATTGAGCAGGGTTTGTATTTTCTTTCTTTAAGTGTGACATCCCTGTTTCCTGTTGGAAAAATAAATTTTTAGTTACTCTGATTTATATTTGTATTATTTATTCGCGAGGGGATTTGGGGTGTTACAGTTATGGCACATGGTGAGGTGATTTGTGTGAGTACGTGAAGCATGGAAAAAGGGTGGGTGGAGTCAGCATGTGTAGCAAACATATGAAGCAAGTTTTTGTGCAATTCTAATTTCCAAATCTTTCCATAAAAAAAGAATGTGGTACATGGGGTGCATGGTGATGTTTGGACATATTTGGAAATCCAAATGGTGATGTATGTGTGGGACATAATGTACTATGTTCATGCTGCAAGAGTATAATACCAAATGTTCCAAGAAAATGATGACCTTCCTTGTGAACATAATCATGTACCACACTTGAGGTAAACATAACTTGATCAATATTGCTCCAAAATGTGTGTTCTTGAGCTCCAAGGAAAGTTTGAAGCATGATCTTCAACTTTCATGTTGATTGTGAAGTGAATTGAAACCTAGAAACAAGTGGAAATCAGCCTTGTCTTTGGAGCATCACAACTTGAGCTATAATGAACCAAATGATGAGTTCTTGATATCATTAGAAAGCTTGAAAGAAGCTCTACAACTTTCATGATAATGGAAGATTTAAATGGAGCTTAGATATATGAGAAAAATTCCTTGGAAGTTAGGTTCATGAAGTTGATCAAAGACCTACTAAATTTGACAACTTGAAACCCCTACCTTTGGCACACCATAACTTGAGTTCTACACATCCAATTGGAGAGTTGTTGTTATCAAAAGAAAGCTTGGAGAATAAGAAACAACTTCCATTTTGGAGGAAAAGTGATATGAAGTTTGGATCATCAAGAAAATAGCCATTGAAAACATGCCCTCCAAGCTGAAATTCCATACTTAGAAAAAATTCTAAATGTTGAAAACATGAATCTTGATTTTTCTCATCTTTAAGACACCATAACTTTTGATCTATGGATCTTTTGGGATTGCTTTCTTCTACAAAGTTGTAGCATGTAATGTCCTATTTAATTTGATTACAAGTTTTCCACATTTGGATCAAGAATGAGAAAGTTATTAATGTTGCAACATAGCCCCAAAAACACAAATTTTCCATACTTAGAAAAAAATCATGAAAACCCTAATTTAGTAACTTCTCCTAATTTTATAATTTCTCTGGACTTCTCTTGATCAAACCTTATAATACCATGGATGATGACTTGAAATTCCCAAACAAGACCCAAGAACTCAAGGATTGACTTTGGTAAGGCATCAGTTAACCTTTTGACCAGATGAACTCAATTCCTCCTCTATGCACTTAGGAATCTTCTGAAATAATTTGTGTTGAGCCATGGGACATGTAGAGATTCTTCAAGATGTATATTAAGCCATAGAACCTTGAATAGCTCAAGAGAATAAACACAAGTAGTTCTTGCACAAAACCCTAGTTCAGAGCCACTAGGAGCCTAATTAGATAAATATCTTGAAATCCTTGAAACCCTAATGCTCAGATGATTGGGTGAGATTGTTGAGAATGCCATGATTAATAAAAGGACTTTATAGCTTGAGAATACCATGATGTTGAGACTATCCCCTTGCTTTGCTTTGAGAACCATCTCCTCCTCTTGAGGATAGTCAAGAAACCTTGATCCCATGTTAAGAGCCAATTCTATGCACAAATGAAGATGCAAATGAAATGAAACATAATCCAAAAAATGGTTAAAGAAATGAAGAGAAAATTTTGGGGTGGTACACATGTATATTTTCTCATCTAGATTACCATTGAGAAAAGTTGTTTTCACATCCATTTTCTCTAAATACATATCTCTGCTGGCCACCAGGGCTAATAATGGTCTCATATAATTGTGTCTAACAAACATAATGAAAATCTCATCATACTCAATCCACTTTCGCTGTGAATACCCCTTTGCAACTACTCGAGAGTTGAAATTTCCCCCTTCTTTTTCTATTACTGTAGGCATTTTCTTGTACAACCACTTGCAACCAATAACTCTATTTCCTTGTGGTAGCTGAACAAGATCACCATGCCTCAGTCTCTTTCAAGGACCCCATCTCCTCCACCATAGCACCCTTCCACTTATTTCTGTTATGGATATCCATGGCCTTGTGAATTGGTAAAAAGAGTATATGCTGCTAAGTCCTCAAACTCCATCTCAATCTGACACTCCACATGAATCTGAGGCTGATTCATCCTGTTGTTGGGAGACAATCTACCTTGGACTCACATGTGGCTCCTCGGTGTCCACTAGAATCTCATCGTGGCTGGAATTTTTTACCCCAGTATTTGGCACAACTGTCATATCTGACTTTTTTAGTATCGAATGCTCATCAAATACAACATCTCTACTCATAACCACCTTCCTCTTAATTGGATCCCACAACTTTTTCCACATCACACATTTATTGTATCTAATAAAGATGCACTATTTTAACTTGGGATCAATTTTATACAGATCCTCACTGAGAATATGCACATATGTTGGACATCCAAAATCCTCAAATTACTTTGATCAACGGGATTGCCTGTCCACACTTTCTTGGTAAATTTTCCATCCAATGAAGCTCGTGGTGATCTATTAACTAGATAGCATTCCATATTAAGTGTTATTGCCCAGAAACCTTTTGAAAGACCAACATTCAACCGAAGGCAGCTTGCCTTCTCCGTTAGATTCATGTTCATCCTCTCTGTAACACCATTCTTCCATGTAAATTCCTCTTATGTAATTCTATCATCCCATGTTCTCTGAGATGGCCCAAGCACATGTGCCATTGTTTTGTTGTATCATTATTAATTTTAACAAATGCTACATCACACATAATTGTGCCATCTAACAACTTATAAATGTTTTCAACATTCCTCCTTGACATCATCACTATCATTGCATTCTAGCTAACACTCATGATATCTCTATCTCCGTCTGACCGAAATGAATAACCATTCGCTTCAAGAGTACCTAGAGAAATCAAAATCTTCTTCAATTATGAAAGATTACACACCTCACTCAACGTGCGCATGCCATCAACATCCAAAGCAATTTTAATTTACACATTTCCAGTGATGGTACAAGTTTTATCATCGCCTAAATAGATAAAACCAAAATCACCTGATTTAAAAGATTTTAACCACTCCTTGTGCGACTTCATATGGTAATAGCACCCAAAATCAATGATTCATACATTAGTGCAAGTTGTATATGAAATGCAAAGCTTATCCTCTCTACTACATGAACAATCCGTCTGAACTACATTTGTTGAACTACTGTTACCTAAATTGTTTGGACATTCCCTCTTTCAATGGGAAATTTTCTTGCAACCATAATATTATTTTTCTGTCCTTGGACTTGAACCTTTTTTTACAGAACCCATAACCTTACCATTGCCTCTGCCACGGTCTTGGCCTCCTTCGTAGACAAACCTTCACCTGATCTTCCTCTAACTTCCTCTACACATTGGCGATGTTGTGCGTGTTGCAAAAGAGTAGAAGAAATAAAATCCAACGTGATTGTTTCCTTCCCGTATTTGAGAGTGGTCACCAAGTGATCAGAAGAGTTTGGTAAAGAGAAAAGAAATAATCCCTTTATCCTCATCGTCAACCTTCATACCAAGCCGTGTCAAATCAAGGAGGATGATGTTGAAAGCATTGACATGATCTTGAAATCACCTCCTTCCTACATCTTCAGGCTATAGACATGATGCTTCTTGGACAATTTGTTCATGAGCATCTCAAACATGTACTGATTTTCTTATTTATCTCAGACATCCATCGGAGTTGTGAGGTCCAGGATATGATTCATCACGTCATCAAAAACGCAAAGTCATATCAAACTTGTGGCCTTTCCTTCATATTGTTCCAATCAATAATTGTGATGTCTGTTTGTTTCTCATCACGAAGCGCCTTCTGTAAACCTTGATGAGCCAGCAGATCCTTATCCCTCCTTTTCCATAAATCGAAATTGCCCATTCCGTGAACCGAGTCACTACGAATTTTGTACCTCTAGGATTACGTGTCATCAAATATCAATTGTTAGAACAGTAACACGAATATAGATCAGAGTAGAGAGAAACATACAAAAGCTTTGTTCACGCAGTTCGACAAAATTGCATATGTCTGAGACTATATATTAGGTATAGTTCACTTTATTTATGTCTTGTGAAAAATGATTAAAGTACAATGTTACAAGCCTTATATGTAATGCCATGTTTTAATTAACAACACATAGTTATCTTGACAACCCATAATTATCTCGACAATATGAGTAGTACTCAACAATTTATGTTCAATTTAATTAAATAAAATATGAATCAACATTTCATGTTAGTTTTTAAGAAAACAGAGGGAAAATATTATTTTTAAAATAAGGGCGCCAATTGTTTTTCTAACTAAAGCACGAAAATACAAGAGTTGGGAATCGAAGCTCAAACCATGAGCTATATTGTTCTAATTCTCATAGGATTAAAGAAATAGAATCCAATATGATTGTTTCTTCCCGTATGTGAAAGTGGTCACCAAGTGACTATAAGAGCATGGTTCAACCTGTTCGACCAATTTGCCTATGTCTGCGACTATAGAGTAGTTATAGTTCTATTTATTTATGTCTTGTGGAAAGTGATTAGATTACAGTGTTACAAGCTATATATATAATATTAGGTTGGCCTAAATAGTTTTTTTTTTGTCCTGTAAGTGGGCGTGTTTTTCTTTTTCATCCCTATATCTTTTTTTGTGTGGATAAAGCCCTTAAATGTTGAATTATATTTGATTTGAGTCCCTAAAGTTAAAATCAGCAGGTCTCGTGCGGATTTTCATGTTGACTTTTACTTTGGGGACTAAAATCAAAAGGATTTTAACATTCAGGAATTATTTTTAGAAAAAAAATACAAGGATGAAAATAAAAAACGCGCCAATTTGCACGGACCAAAATACTATTTAAGCCTATCAGGTTTTAATTTATCTAAAATTTTAATATTTAGTTTCTGTCAACAAATAATTATCTCCACCCATAATTATATCAACAATACGAACTATTTTTTCAACAATCTTCATTTATCTAAACAACCCATAATCATCTCAACATAAATTATATTCTCAACAGTCCGTTATCTCAAGGATCCATAGTTATCTAAACAACTCATAATTATGTTAATAATATAAGTGATACTTAACAATTTAGATTCAATTTAATTAAATATAATATTAAATTGCACTTGATTGATACGCATAGAAAGTGGCAACTAGGTGAGGGTAAAATCATCAATTTTTGGATTAAGTTTCATTCTTCTAATGCTTATAGGATCAAAGAAATTTTCTGGCACTCCCTGTAAACTTATTAGGTCGAGTGTAACAAATGGAACTATCCTCGGCAGTCTAGGTTTTCTACCTTAGGCAGATATCTTTAGAGATAATTTTGTTGCTACATTGGGTAGTTTTGGTCAAAACATTAGCGTCACTATTGATCTTCATATTATGAGCTTATTTGGAGCTTTTGAAGTAGCTGAAAAAATTGTTTGATTCTGGCTTCACAGATACCTTGTCAATAATTTACTCTCTTGTTTTTAGCAATAAAAAGTGCAAATGAGTTCATGCTTGGTTAAATTAAATACTCATTTCAACTTATAATAATATGATAACACATAGGATACTTCATTTCAGCTAGCCCTAACGCATATAAAAAGACCCGAACAATGTGAGGTTTTCATCCACATTCCATATACTTTAAATCTTATTGATAGAACTCAGGTACCAAGTATGGAATTCAAAAATGGTGAGAATGATTCTTCCAATTTGCTTAATGCTCAAAGCCACGTATGGAACCACATTTTCAACTTCATAAATTCCATGTCACTTAAATGTGTTGTTGATTTAGGCATACCAGATATCATACACAACTATGGCAAACCTATGTCACTCTCAAAACTCATTTCTTCACTACCAATCCATCCTTCCAAAAAACCTTGCATTTATCGCTTGATGCGAATCATGACTCATTCTGGTTTTTTCTCTCAACAAAATGTTACAGAGAATGAATTAGAAATTGAGTATACGTTAACGGATGCATCTAGGTTATTACTTAAGGACAATCCAAAGAGTGTGACACCATTTGTCCAGGCGATGCTCAGCCCGATTATGACAAATCCATGGCATCAAATGTCTACTTGGTTGAAAAATGAGGAATCTACCGCATTTGAAACGATACATGGGAGGTATTTTTGGGATTATGCAGCTCATGACCCGATACTTAATCGTTTATTCAATGAGTCCATGGCATGTGATGCTCCATTAGTGAGCGATCTGTTAATTGAAAAGGGTAAGGGAGTGTTCGACGGATTGGAGTCATTGGTTGATGTTGCAGGAGGCACAGGGAACTTGGCAAAGGCTCTTGCCAAATCATTCCCACAAATGGAATGCATTGTGTTTGATCTCCCACATGTTGTTGATGGCTTACAAGGAACTGATAACCTAAGCTATGTTGGTGGAGATATGTTTCAGGAAATTCCTCAAGCACATGCCATTTTATTAAAGGTAAGACTTTAAATAATAAGATGAATTCCATTAAAAAAATATTAAGATCTAAATGCTTTTCAAACGACTTTCTTTTGGGTTGAAACTGTGAGTTCTATTAAGGTTATCTTAGTGTTATCATCTTTGATTTTTATAAAACTTGATATTTTTTATTCTCTTTATTATTTATTATAATATATTAGATTAGCTATATATAATATTACAATACTAATTATATTTATTTATATTTGTATTTAATTTATAATTACATATATCATATAACTTTTTCCTTTAATATTTTCTCATACCAAAAGCACCACTAATCATATAATTTTCTTCACAATTATTATATTTTCTCTATCTTTCTTTTATAACTAAATAAAATATGAATGAAATCAGTGGATCTTGCATGACTGGAATGACAAGGAATGTGTGAGTATTTTGAAGAAATGCAAGGAATCATTGGTGAAGAAAGGTAAAGATGGAAAGGTGATTATCATAGATATGGTGCTGGACAATAAAAACACTAATGAAAAATTTGAAACACAACTCTTCTTTGATATGTTGATGATGGTAATGCAGACGGGAAAAGAGAGAAATGAGAAAGAATGGGTTAAGTTGATTTTATCAGCAGGTTTCAGAGACTATAAAATAACCCCAATTTTAGGCGTAAGGTCAATGATTGAGATCTATCCTTAATAAATATAAGTCAATTGTTGTCAGCATTGAAAGTGGAGTCACATTATCGTATGATATCACTTACTTGTTTTAATGTTTTAGTCAATTTAAATGTAGATGTTATAATTTGTTTGCGTATTTGTAATTTGCTTATCATTTAATATTTGAGTTTTATTTGTAATTTGCATTTTATTCGCATTCGAGTTTTATTTGTAATTTGGACTTTATTCGCATTTGAGTTTTATTGTAATTGATTCGGCTATTTAGAGATTGTACCATTAAGACCCCTCAGTACTCAATATAATTAGAGTGTTTGATCAAGGAATTGCCACACCTTAAATTTTTTCTTTAATATTTTTTATTTATTAACCACATCTAGTCCATATGCATCATCATCATAACATGACCATTCATTTTGTCACTCATCACATTTGCATTGTTATTGTTTTTTTTTGTAAGCAAGAGGTATATTAAAAGAGTACTAGGGGCACTCTAACCCGATTACAAAAAGGATCTGGATCCAAAAGAACAAGAGAGATTAACTACCAATTGAAACTCTACCCAAAAAGGTCAACGGATCTTTACAAAAATCGTAAAAGTTACGATTTGTATAATTAATTTCTCCTATAAAAAACCACCTCCAAGCCGTGATCTTGATCTCCCAAACAAGGTCGGAAACGTTACACACACCTTCTTTGAATAAAATATCATTCCTCATACACCATACATTCCAAGTAGTAGCAAGCCATATAATAGATTCCCTACCTGCAATCACTCTCAACCTCTTAAGAGCTTTTACCCAATCCAAAAAGTGATTATAAATATGACCTTCTTCTTGAAAATTCTCCAAGATTATCCAGACAACAATCTCTTCCCAGACTCTCTTAGAAATGATACATGATAAAAAGATATGAGAGGTAGTTTCAGTTTCGCCACTGCAAAAAGAACACAAAGAATGAGGATATAAAATTATGCTTCTAGCCAAAAGAGCTTCCTTCATTGGTAATCTTTTCAGCAAACGTCTCCATCCAAATGCTTTATTCACAACGAAGCCTTACTCTTCCAAAGCCAATCAAAACCAGAAGGATTTCCTATGACGATTGGTTGCTGTCGTAATTCCGAACATAACAAGTCGTATCCAGCTTTAACAATATAAACATCATCAATAAGAGAGTTCCACCTGCAACTATCGTCTTCATCCCGAACTGTCACGACAGAATCCAAAAATGAAAACAAGTTGTGCATTCTTTCTGCTAACTCCGTGTTGCTGCTATACGAAATACACAATCACCCCACAACTAGATGCTATTATTTTGCTCTCTAACTTCAGCCACAAGGGCAATTTTCATCTTTTTTTTTTTTGAAATCTTGGTATCCAGCCTTGCGACCGACTAATCCAAGAGGGACCAATACCCACCGTCCACTAGCGAGGGCCCCGCTTCAAGCCAGAGCATAGCTCCGTATGGACTGGCCCACACAAGAGTTGATTACACCTAGTAGGATTCGAACCTGAGACCTTGAGAGGAGCATTTTTCATCTTGCCTCGGCGAAAGAGATCTGGGAACAGATCACGCAAATAACCCTCTCCAGTTCAGTTACCTCCCCGAAAAGGAATTCTATCACCTTTCCCTAACAGTAAAACATAATTATCCAAAAGCTTGTTTCCGTCGTACCATTTTTCCAACGAAGCCATATCCTTCCACCAATAAGATCCTTGAATACACCTACTGTTACAATTAGCGAAATAAGAAAATAATGAATGCTCTCCGTATTTCACCCTTAAAACCTTGAGCCACGACGATTCGCTACCCACCGACATGTGCCATCTCCATTTAAAAAGAAGAGCAACATTAAATTCTTTCACTCTTTTGAAACCGAGACCGCCGTCACTAATCGGCAAGCACAAATTTTCCCATCGAACCCAATAAATCCTTCTCTTCCCGTCTTTGTCACCCCATAAAATATTATTTTGAACCTTGGAAATAGTTTTGCACAAAGCAACTAGCATTCTATAAAAAGACATAATAAAAACAGGGAGGCTACTCCAAACCGATTTCAAGAGTGTAATTCTCCCGTCGAGGCTTAACAATCTCCCTTTCCACTTCGCTAGACGATCTTCAAGCTTGCGAATAAGAAAATTCCAAGAATATATTCGCCTAGGATTCATACCGATCGGTATACCGAGAAAATTAAAATGACTCCCTTCTAACCTGCAAGAAAGAAAGTTGGCTGCCGCTTCCATGAAAAAATGGTTCAAATTAATACCGATAAGCTTGCTTTTCAAATAATTAACTCCAAATAACCTCGAAACCTCTTAATACAGATTTAAGAACCCAAAGGTGTTTCCAACTACCGTCGCCGATTAGGAGAGTGTCATCCGCAAACTGTAAAATATCCACCGCGCAACAATCCTTAATATGGAATCGTAAAAAATAACTGTTTAGCATAGACTTTCTAACCAAGCCGGCAAGCCCTTCCGCGACGATGACGAATAAAAACGGGGAGAGGGGATCTCCCTGTCTGAGACCTCTACCAGCTTTGAATTCTTTAGTTGGACTGCCATTCACTAATATCGACATAAAGCTAGTAAAAATCGTAGCTTCCGTCCATTTGAGCCAAAGCTCGCCAAATACCATCCTACGCATCATGTATTTGAGAAAGTTTCAAATCACCTTATTGTACACTTTTTCAAAGTCGACTTTGAATAGCATACACCCTCGATTTTTCTTCTCCGCAAAATCCACTACTTCATTGGCCACCAGCACCCTTTATAATAAATGCCTCCCCGGGACGAAGGCCGATTAACAAGGTGATATTATAGAAGCAAGCACTACTTTCAGTCTCGCAGCTAGCAACTTTGACAAAGCCTTATAAATATACCCAATAAGACATATCGGATGATACTCATCCAGGCTAAGAGGATAATCCTTCATAGGGATCAAGGTAAGAAAAGACGAATTGAAAGCTTTCGATAAAGTGGTTTTCCCGTGAAAATCTTTAAAACACCGGAAAATATCTTCCTTAATAAAAATCCAAGAATTCCTTAAGAATAAGAAATTGTACCCGTCCGGGCCTGGGCTTTTAGACCCACCACAACTCCAAAACGCATCCTTGATTTCCGTTTCTGTAAATTCAGCTTCCAAATTTGTACAATCAGCCACAAAAATGTTTAAATTAATACCATCTGGTGTTGGCCGAACAGCAGCTTGTTCCTGAAAGGCTGCAGAAAAAAATTTGTGCACTTCCGCCTTCACGCCCTTCACATCTTCGACCTGCCCATTGTTTGTTAAAAGAGATCCAATAAAATTCTGTCTTCTTCTAGCATTCATAATGCCATGAAAGAATTTCCCGTTGGAGTTACCTTCTCTGTCCCATTGTAATCTAGGTTTCTGAAGTAACAAATTCTCTTTGATCTTCAACTTCTGCCAAAACAGTTTGGAAGCGTCACTCCTAGGCCAAACCACCTCTTCTACCAAATTCTCGTCACAAGACGCAAGCATAGAATCTGCCTCATTAATTTGTCTACACCCATCTACAATTTCAAGATCAACCCTCCTGAAAACCTCTGAATCCCATTTATGCAAACTACCTTTCAAAAGCCTAAGCTTCTCTTTTAGAACAAAATCACTCCTACCTTCCACCGTAAAATCACGCCATTCAATTTCGACGTAAGGCAAAAAAGCCTTATCGTCAAACCAATAATCATTCACTCTGAAAGGTTTTAAGCCCCAATCAGAATTGTTACTCTCTAACCAAACAGGACAGTGATCCGAGATGTCCCTATTCCTGATGAGTTGACAAACTAATCTCCACTTGTGAATCAACATATTGGAAACGAAAAAATGGTCAAGACGACTCATTGAGTTACCATCTCCACTAAACCAATTGAACTTTCTTCCTTTACACGGAAGGTCGATTAAATTAGTATCACCAATAAATTCTGCAAACTTTCTCAACTCTAAGATATTACTCCCCGAAGATCTCCCCTTCCTTTCACTTCTGTCCGCTATAGAGTTGAAATCCCCTCCTATAATCCACTCTCCGTTAGAGTACTTGTGTTTGAGATTAATCAATTTCTCCCACAAAACCTTCTTGGCTACCAAAGCGCAAGAAGAATAGATGTTCACAATGTATATAAAGATGCTTTTCCATAAAACCTTGATACCAAGATATCCCGGCCCTTGAAAACTGAAAATAATGTATGCCTTCCCTTCTTTCCACAAAGTAATTAACCCTGCCGATTAACCAATAGATTTGGCAAACTACCAACCCACATTCTCACCATTCCAAAAACTCCTCGCGATACCTTCGTCCACCAAAGACAACTTTGATTCTTGAATCAGAAAGAAATCCGCTTTACCTTGGGAAATAATGTGACTAACTCTCTTTCTTTTAATCGTATTCCCACTCCCTCTAATGTTAAGAGTTCCAATAATCATTTCTGAGTGTTGGAGTACACCTTCTTATTCTGTTTAATAATAAGATCTCTCTTCTCCATCTTTGCTATCCTATTTCGAAAATTTAAACCCTCTCCACTGTTAACAATTCCCAGCCCTGTGATTGAATCCCACACTTTTCCTCCTATATTTGAATCTATATTTTCCCAGAAACGGTTGTTACACCTTGCCACATTTGTCTTTGTTACTGATACACAACCGCACTCTGCGCCAGCTGAGCAATCAACAAGCTCATTTGGTTCCTCTGAAATTGTTACTGGATTCAAATTTCTCGGTCCAGCAGAATGATGAGTGGTCGGTAGACAAGAGCCAGAATTCGAAGGACCCAAGCCCACGCCCTTAACGTTATTAAGGCTCCTCTTCTTGGGCATTTTTTTTTCTGGACAGAAATAGGCCCACCTATTTCGTAAATACTCTTGACTTTTTTCTTGGCCATAATCGACTTATACCATCGTTTTAATTTACTTTTTCCTTCACAAGAGTAGGCAATAGTACATGCCACCCTCGTACCAGAAGAAGCAGGTGAGAGAAAATCTGCCTTGGGATTCTCTCCTGCATAAAGGCTTCTGATAAAAGCCTCATTTTGCTGCCTCAATGGCCTCATCAAACATCCCCTCAAAACAAATTATTCCATTAGCAGACTTAGGCCTGGCCCCACTATCTGTACCACCAATAGAACCCTGTCTATTATTCACTGGTACAACAGCAACTACATGATTTTTAACTTCCATAATACCTCCAGTACTAACTTTGGAATAAGAAAGGATTTCTTCTTCATCAACTAGAATATCGTGATTGGAGTTATACCAGTCATTCTCAGAATCCGAGGAGGAAGTCACATGCATAGAAGCAACTTTGTTCTGATTTAGGAACAAACAAAGTGGCCCATATGTATCCTCAGAAAGTTTAAGTTTGTACAATACTCCATCCACACTGAACTGGATCAATTTGTCTATCACCGAGTCGCAAGCTGTTCTCACCATCACCCTGGTTATGTCCAAATTCAAAGCTTTCGAAGTTGACTCATCCGAACAAATATAAGCCTCCATCGTGTTAGCCACCATCTCGAAGAAATCTACACTCCAAGCGTGGAAAGGAACGTCGTGAATCCTGACCCATGTAACCCTTTTCGTGTCGATGTCTGATTCCTTCCACTCCCTGATTTCTGAAAACCACTGATTCCACCATGATTTTCCTTCTTTGATCAAATCTTTTATCGTGCCATCTTCCAATTCCTATAGTAACCAAAGGTTAGCACCCATCGGAGTGACTCTGATCGAAAAATAGCCTTTTGTCTCGAAGCACGTTTGAATGTTGTAAGACATTCTTAAACTATTGAATACTGCTACGAATGCCCTCAACAATATAGCACGATCTTCATCCTTAGAAATATAGCACATAACTTGGGAATTGCTTAGTTCCTCTTAAGAATGCATCACACCCTTCTTGCCAACTTGTGTAAAAGATCTGGATCCCACCTTAACTTCCATCCTCTGTTTTCTTCTATACTGAATGTCTTCATTAAAATTCCTCTTCGCCCCATTATTAGCATAAGACTTATGAGCACCAGAATAATGCCTCTCAAAACGTGGAAGATTGGCATGAATCTTTTTCCCATCAATGATAACGTTATCCAGTTTCACCGCAAAAAGCCTCATATCTCTTTCAACCTTAAATCTCGCAAAGCCAAAGCACTTCCCCAACTTTTTCTTTTTAGGAGGAATGACCACCTCCACTACCTCCCTTATGCAACCAAAAAGCTCAAAGATGTCGCAAGCCTTAATCATATCCGGAATCTCAGAAAAAATATGGATGGAGATGATTCCAACTTGTCTTGCTGACCTGAAAAACCAACTAGAAAGATATCCCATTTAGGTTTCAGATGCCTAAACCCCTTCCTGCTCTCCTTATGCCAATCCATGTTTATGATTTAATGATATTTGCATTGTTATTGTGTTGATATGTTAGATGTCATTTTAGAATAAAAAGGAGACTTCTTTTTGCATCTATGCATTTTAATTTGTCTTACAGCATGAGCCATTTGTTATTTAATCTTCATCATTTTGATCTTCATTATCATTTGAAATTGAGCTTAAATGAACTTAAACCAACTCTTTTAATATCATTAACTCCATATTGGTTATTGTTCTCTAATTTGAAAACCAAATTGTTTGTTAAGCTCATACCAATTTCATTTGTTTTTATGGACATTAACTTTAAGTAAGCCTTGATTAGGGCACATCCATCTTTGATTGAATTAGTTTGGTGAGATTAAGAGTTTTTTAGGAAGAATATTTTTGTTCATTATAAATAACCATGTCACATTCATTCCCCTGTCCTCGTGATATAAAAACCAAATGTTGATAAGCATCAAAAGCTATATTTTTCCTTTTATGCATCATAATACCTCATTATGTAATGCAATTTGATTTTGTGTTGTAATTAGAAAAAGAAAATATGTTGGGAACTTTTGCATCAGGAGACCAAAAGGACAAGTTTTTTGTTCATCCCACATAGACTTAATTTTTGAAAATGAAAAAAAGAGCATTAATTTGTCATTTGATTTTCATTCTGTCATGAACATAGAAACATGCATACATAGCCTGAAATGCATGCATAATCCATCCCTCACATACATCTTCATCACCATCACATACACCACAATCACACTTTTTTTTACCTTTTAACGCTTTGCATCATGTCACACATATCACTAATCTGCCCCCCAAAATCACTCATAAACTACTTTATTTTCCCCCTAATTCTTCACTACCGAGTTGCATCACCCCACCCCAATTCTCTCTTATAAAAGAACCCCTTCAATCACCCTCTCAACACACGAAAAAACCTAACAAACCTCTGCTAAATTCAAATCCATAGCCCGTACTAAATGTTATTTCCTTGGTTTTATGGTTGGCATTATTATGCTAAAACTCATGTAGCAGCAGGTGTTGAATGAAGATGTCTAAAGATATGTTTCTCTACTCTTTGTTCAACATGTCGAATGAAGATGTCCCATGACTGCTCATAGGACATCGCGCTGTGAAGTCAGGTTTTATTGCAGATTCTGTTACAAAGATTTGTAACTAAATATTCTGTGAATATTTGGTTATCCTATGTGGCATCCAAAGCATTTTTGGATTAGGGTTACTTGTTGGTTTTTCGGTTTTGGTGCTGTTTCTAATTATGGAGACATAATAGGAAACTTTGGATTGAAGACCTATTTTATTGGAGTTAATTTTACAGATTTGTGAGCAACCTAATTGCTGCGTTTTTGAAGCCCAATTCAGTCCAGATTACAAGCTATAAATAGACTGATGTAAACCTAGTTTTAGGTGTCGAACTTACATGTATTTTTAGGGTTGTGTGCTTGTGTTTTGTGAGCCTAACTGGTATCTTATGATAACAGTATAAGGACTGTAGTGTAAGTAGTGTAAGGTTGCTCATAAGCTTTTAAGCATTGAGTAGCTGAGTGTTAATTCTCATAAGCTGTGAAGTATTGAGAATTTGTGTTTCGACCATTGTTACTTGACTTGTAAGGAACCAGTCACGGGTTGTGATTGAAGAGGGATTTGAGGAGGGCCTCATACCTAGGGGAGTCTTAGGTAGAAGTTATAGGAAGGGTAGTGATTAAGTGAGCTGATTGAACCGGGTGTGGTTATCAGTGAATTGATACTATCGAATATTGATTTCATCCCTGGCTTGGTAGCCCCCAGATGTAGGATAGTTAGATCCGAACTGGGTTAACAATTTCTGGTGTTCTTTACATTTTCTGCACACTTTTATTTTGAACTTGTTCATTGTTGTTATATATCAGTGTCACGACATCTCGATAGGACATCTGATATATATAGGCCAGAATTTCACTAAATATCATAAATAGAAGCTTCTCAAGTTCATCATCTCAACTTGAGCAAGCTCGAGCTTAGACCACTCACTAACTCACGGAGCAAACACAAAGAAAGAAAGAGATGGAGGGAGAGTCAGAATCGCACAAACAAAAGTAGAAAGAAGAAAAGAAAGAATTACCAGAGGTTGACCTTGTAGGAGTTCTTGTCGGAGTTTCACGCTCCGGTGAGGCTTCATCCTTCATTTTCCTTTCGTTTTTCATGCTTATCGTTGTCCCTTTATCATTTTCGCTCTTTAAATTGTCTTACCTCTGTATAATTTGGACAATTGTTGAATTTGAGGCCAAGGGTTTTATTTTAGGATAAAGGCATATCTATGATTTTGTGTGTTGTTGGATTTTATTGATAGCAGGTTCATGATTAGAATAAGAATTTAGGCAGGATTTGTGCTAACTTTTTTTAAAATTTGAGGTAAGGTGGTGAAATCTGGATTTCACTTATGGTGTTCATAAGATGTTCTTGGTTCGCTACCATGTTTGATCTTAAAACGAGAATGAAAGATTTGGAATTTTATTTACACAGTGTCATTATATATATATATATATATAAATATATATATATATATATATATATATATATATAGAGAGAGAGAGAGAGAGAGAGAAAGAGAGCGTGTGTGTATGTGTGTGTGTGTGTATGTGTGTGTGTGTGAGAGAGAGAGAGAGAGAGAGAGAAGAAGAAGTGGAAATGACTAACATGTGAGGCTTTTTGCGCTTTTAATTTCCCTTTTACATCGCCAAAGTCTTAGACACATGGCCTATCTCCTGAAAACTTGAATTGATTACTAGTCAGCATTGGCCTGGGATTCGATGAGGGGAACCCCATTGTAACCCCTAAGAGGTCTCCTTTGGCCCTTGCATTTGTCGATTCCTTTATTAACATGTAAGTTTAAGTCAAACTTGTTGACTTCCACGTCCTTCCAAACTGGGCCAATTCCCCTTGTGGTCTTTGTCACACATTGGGCCTTTTTGCCTTACACACTCTCTTTTGGTTCGTTTACTATTTTTTAAATTGTTTTTGTTTTGGTTTTGGGCCTTTGCCCATTTAGTTTTTTTAATTATTATCATTATCTCTCCTATACTACCTCATGCACCACCATTTCCATTTGATTTTATATATTTTTACTGCATTGATTTTTTTATTATTTCATTTTATAATTTTGTATATTAAAAATCATTTTATGAAATAAAATCATTTTATGAAATAAATCATTTATATTTTTTAAATAAAAATCTTGATCAATATCAAGAACTTTCAAAAATCAAACTCAAATTTCTTTTGTCCAATTCAAACGCGAACCAAAACGCTTAATTGTCATCAAAATTCTTTTTAACTTAAGCACTTCGTCAAATATTTTTCTTAATAAAATCGAAAGAAAAAGAACATTGGAGTATACACTCCATGAAACCTTGAATAATCGGCCCCGAGGCACACGTCTCGGATTTACCGAGTATTCTTTTTTAGTTATAGAACACCTAATCAAATTTGGGTGAAAAGCACATTGGATTTTACACTCCTTGAAACATCGAATACGAGGCACACGTTTTGGTCTTATCAAACGCTTGTCTTCTACAAATAAATTTCGTGAACACTTTGGATGAAAAAGGTACATTGGGGCACACACTCCTAGAAACCTCGAATAATCGGCCCGTAGGAGCACATCTTGCATTTACCGAGCATTTGTTATCCAACCAAGATAAACTCAACAATCAAACTAACTATCCCGCCTTAACATGATGCCAAAACCTTTTATAAACGAAATATGCTTCATCAATTCCGAGACGATGCAGACAAAGCTTTGTTTCTACCATGTGCAAAAAGTTAGAATGCTTTACGCTCGAATGCGATGAGGACATAACTCTGGGAGATTCCAAGTTGTGTTGTCCATTTTAACGCAATGTAAATGTTCACTTCTCCAAAGTTTTGGTAGCAAATAATGTTTTTTGCTCGAATGCGAACTAAGCATCCTTCCCTGAAATCGACCAACCCACAAACATTTGCTACCTAGAATTATGTAGCCTTGAGTTCCCCGTCGTACCTGGGGATACGTAGATGCGAGATTCAATGTCTCGTCTGACACCCTAATAAAAAAACTTATTTATTAGTCCTTTTTCTATTGTCCTTTCAAACTCTTAATAAATTGAGGAAAGCAAATAATGCAGGGTAACATTCTCATTCTCCAAGCTAACTAAATGGTTCATATTGAGTACAACGGATGTGAGGGGTGCTAATATCTTCCCCTTGCACAATCAACTCTTGAATCTGAATTTGGTTCCAACGGCCATTTTATTTTTCTTTTAATGATTTTATCGATATTTTCCCTTTCCTTTTGGAATAAATATAGTTTGGTGGTGACTGTTTTATCATCTTGAGCGTGCGAGCACTCATGGTCGATTTTTCACATTGTGACTGCTGGGGACTACGCTTCAGCTAAAGAGAGTTTTGCCTAATTTAGTTGTATTTGTGATGAATGTTGGCTTTCTTTCTTTTTGCCTTTCTTTTGCCTTTCTTTTCATCTTGTATGCATATTATCCTGTTTATCTCTGGGATTTGGGATTCCATTTTGAGTAAAGCTCCACACCTGAGATTTGAAATTTTTTAGAAAAAACATAGGTTAGAATGGTAGTTGCGTAGTGTTAGTCCGCAAGGTGTATACCTTGAATGGCTAGCATGAAGACTCCTCCTAGAGTATACCTATTTGTGGATCTCGTTGTAAAATGGCTTACCGGTTGCATAATGATGGTTCATCAAAAGGTCCATGACTTTAGGAATCTCTTTAGAACCAGTTTTGCTTTTGGTAATTGTGTAGTGTTATCCCCCGAGGTGAAGCCTTGGATGGATAACACGAAGACTCCGCCTAGAGTATATATTTTCGTCAATCTTATCATAAAGCGACTTGCACATTGATAAGTGATTTTCGTATCATTATTTCTAATCATTTTTTGCTTAGTATTTCATCGCATTTTGATCGATTTACTTTTATTTGCCTTGTTTAATTCTTTGGTTGTGTGTGTTATTGCTATTTTCAGGTCCTAGTAAGTATTCAAGACAAAGAGAGATAAAAAAAAGAAAAACAAGGAAAAAAGACAAAAGTTAATTTTTCCCCAGTAAAACCAGGGGGGCTGCTATGGCCATCAGTTGCAGCTACAACAGGGCGTAGCAGCAGAGGTGCTTAGGGTTTCCCATGCTTCATCTTCTAGTACTATTACAATAGACCTTTTACGGTCACCCATAACAGCTGTTACAGGCGGTAGTAGGAGGGCGATAGTGGATTCTTTTGTTTCTTTTGTAGATTTATCCTTAATGATTGTGGCTCTTAGTAATTATTTGATTTGATGTTTTTCTGACGTAATAGGCATTGAACCAAAGATATTGTGCTAGTTTTACTTTTTCTATACAACTCATAGACTGTTATGAGTTTTGGATCCATGTTTTATTCCATAAGTTTCTACATATTTCATATTTTTCTATATATTTAAGTCTACAAGGGAGCAACATTGGATCTAAGCTTAATTTAAAATTCGGTTTTGTTATTTGATTATATTCAATTTCTTTTCCATTACAATTGTTTGCTTTGAGTTTGAGAATGAATATTGATTTGATTATGTTTTCCCTCATCAAGATTGAATAGACCATTAGGGACTAGGGGTTATGAGGATTATCTTGTAACCTTTTGTATGATCTATCACATATCGATTACGAGAATTTTAGCTTAAACTTATTTTATTATTTATATTCATGCATTCCAACAACAATACGAAAGTAAGGTGTTCTCAGGTATCAACCGTAGTCAGAAAGGATATGTGTCGATACCAGATGATGGGCGCTATTCCACAAGTATACAAAATCAATCATAGTTTTAAAAGATATTGAACCAATAGGGACCAATAATCAACTTTATCGTTATCTATTGGTGTTATACAAATCTAAGGCTATAAATCTTTCGAATAGTGGGAAATTAAAACTATAATAGATCTTAGAAAATATATCAAATAAGAGAGACCGGAATGTGGCTTCCAGTGTACCTCTGGGACTCAATAAATCTTTGGCGTATGTTATGTTTTAAAATACTTTTTGACAGAAAATATTAGTTTAAAAACAATAGTCTCACACCGACGTGATACTGACCCATGTTATATTTTGAAACCAAAAATGTTTTGTTGTCGCTCACTAGTTTACAGTTACGAAACAATTTTTGTAAACCAATAAGTCCTAATTAATCCTAAAGCATTGTGGTTGTTTTTAGAGGTTAAAACCTGATTTTTATTATCTGGCACAAATCTCACTTTCTCTTGCTATTGACCTGAGCTTTAGTGTTTCCTCTCTCGCGCAAAACCTTTTTGTTCTTAAAACTAAAATCCGGAACTAGAAAAATAATTTTATGTAAAAGTCACGCCTATTCAATTTACCGAGTCCCGTGGAACGACGATCCTCACATACCAGACTCAATAGATTTAGCTAGACATAACGTGCATACAACTCATGTTATTATTATTAGGCATACAACTCATAAACATGATAGAGACGATATATATGCAAATTATGTTGAGATTCAGCAACAGAAGCATACAAAACCAGAATCAAGCATACAATTACTAACTAATAGTAAAAGCATACAAAACTTACTAGAATTGAAATAATGCAGGAAATCAAATACGGGAAAACTTAAATAAAGGAAAACTTCTGAGTAATAATGATGAGAATATTAATCTTCAATTATCCAAGTGAAATGTATTCTTAATACAAGCAGTGTATTAATCCCTCAATGTGAACGCTTAGTACTTTTTACGGTAAAATATATGCCTAAATAAAAACTAGGAGACTTGGATGCCCAAAATTCTCAAAACCTAAACTATATATAGTAAAATGCCTTAAAACTGGTTTTCAATTCGTGGGCAGGGAAGTTAAGGAGATCACGGGAGGAGTTGGAGGAGAAATAGTTGGGCAGTTGCCGGATTTATGTCTACGTGCATCATGGCGAACACCGCAGCTCATGGCGAACGCCACCCCCTTAAAAGTAGGGGGACTTAGTCAACCACTTAAGTGGTTTTTCTTTGAGTTGTTTTCACTAAAACTCATATTTTTTATTTCTCTAGATATACACCGATAGGATTGAACTCGGTCCTTAAACCATTGGTCTTTGTGGTTTGATATCTTTTTACTACCAAACCCAACAACACTGTTAACCCACCCAAATCCAATGACTAACCTTACAACCACTACGCCAAACAAGGGAAAAGAGGGCGCTTTTTTTGGCCTATGACAGCGCTTAAAAGCGTTGTCTAAGCCAGCGCTGTCGTAGGTAAAGACAACGCTTTTTTATTTATGAAAAATCACTCTCTAAAAGGGGACTTTAGACAGCGCTTATAAAAGCGCTGTCTAATGTATACGTTTAAAATTTTAAAGAATTTTTTTATACACTTTAGAGAGCGCTTTTTTCTTCAAAAGCGCTCTATAAAGTGGGACTTTAGACAGCGCTGTTGAAAGCGCTATCTAATGTATACGTATAATGATTTTTTATATACCTTTAGAGAGCGCTTTTCCTTAAAAGCGCTCTCTAAAGGTGGACTTTAGACAGCGCTTTTGAAAGCGCTGTCTAATGTATAACGTTAGACAGCGTTTTTTTCTCAAAAGCGCTGTCTTTTGTCTACGTATAATTTTGAAGATTTTTTTTAAAAATCCCATTTTAACCATTTTTTTTATGCAGAAACCTGTATAATTCACATTTCCATAAACCTGTATAATTCACATTTCAATAAACCAGTATGGATATGCATTTCCATCAACAAATTCTATTTCAAAACTAGAATTTACATTAATGTAGAATTCGCACAAATTCTATAAACTAGAATTTGTACATTTCAATAAACTAGAATTTACATGCAGAATTCGCATAAATTCTATTGTATGGTTTCAAACCTGCATAGAATTTACATTTCAATAAACTAGAATTTACATTCACAAAACTATACATTCAAGAAAGAATTCTTCTTGCAATAAAAAATTCGCACAATTCCTCCTTAGTATCTTGCAATTGTTTCCTCGTGTAATAAGGACACGCCATATCATCCAAATACTACATAACAAAACAAAATACGCATTAGTTAAGAAATAATATATAGATGTTTTGTGTTATCAAGTAGCATCACTAATAAGCAATATTGTGAAAATTAATATACCTCCACTTTGACCCATGTAATATTGGTTGCTCTAGCCCGTGCTACTCGTGCGTATCTTCCTGGTTACTAGACATTTGACCTGTAAGAAAGAAAAAAACAGAAATTAAATGACAAATATAAAAATCCATAATCCTAATCTATTGAATGATATAAGCTATATTGAATGATATAAGCTATAATTTTACAACTAGTACCTTTTTCACTAACGTCTCTTTCTTTTCTTGTTTGGAGTATGTTCTACCCGTCTCTTAACAACATGGACGGTTGGATTGATCCAAATACCCTCATTATGATCATTTCTAGTATATGATTCATTCGCTATAATATTTTCATCTTGATCATTTCTAGTAAATGATTCAATATCAACATCAATATCACCTTGATCTCCAACGTTTTCATCAATTACTTTGTTAGATAAAAGCACTATAGACCATTTTGTACTTGTCGGATCAGTGACATAGAACACTTGTTTAGCTTGAGAGGCTAGAATAAAAGGCTCATCTTTGTACCCCACCCTATTAAGATCCACTTGCAAAAATCCTGACTTATCCATTCGTACGCCATTATTATTTTCAACCCACTTGCAACGAAATATAGGAATCTGAAACTTCTCATAATTAAACACCCAAATGCGCTTGATAACCCCAAAATATGACAGATTTGCAAATTTGGGGTTTAAGTCTTTCACACTTAAATGTGCATTGCTTCAGCTACCACGGTGACACCACTATTTTGCATAGTACTTTTATCATCTTGTTCTTTGGTATAAAATGTGTATCCATTAATTGCGTATGCGCTATAAGAAAACACGACCATACTTGGACCATATGCTAAACATCTCAACCTTTCTGTTGTTGAATCGCGGTCTGAATAATACTTTGAATAAATATGATCCTTAAACCAAGGTATGAAACTTCGATTGTGCTCTCGTACTATCCACTTCTCATTTCTATTCGGATTTAAACCTCGGAGAACATCCTTGTGCATTTCAACATATGGCTCAACCTCATTCTCATTGTGCAGAACATACAAATGCACTTGATCCCGTTCGACCCTTAATACTGTCACAACTTCATTTCCAATTAACTTTTTTCCTTCTTTTTTTTCGACAATATGAAATTTGGGGAGTCCAATTAATTGTACATTGGACAGATATTCAGTACAAAACTCAACCGCTTCTTCAACAATGTATCGTTCGGCAATACAACCCTCTGGTCGACTTCGGTTTTTCACATACCCTTTTAATATTTTCATATAACGTTCAGCAGGGTACATCCATCTCATATAAGCCGGTCCACACAATTGTGTCTCTTTCACTAGATGAACCATTATGTCAAAAAACGAGGGAGGAAAATACATTTCAAGATCACACAAAGTAATAACTAGTTCTTTTTGCAATGTTGGTAAGATCGCAGGATCGATCACCTTACTGCAAATTGACTTGAAGAAAAAACACAATTTAGTTATTGCGCTTCTTACTTTTTCTGGCAGAATAGAACGTATACCTATTGGTAGAAAATGTTCCATTATAACATGGCAGTCATGCGTCTTTAAACTCTTTAACTTGAGGTCTTTCATAGACACAAGTCTTCTAATATCTGAAGAGTATCCTTCTAGAACTTTAACTTCACTTAGAAACTTACACAATACTTTTTTCTCTTTTCTAGATAGAGTATACGCAACAGGTGGTAGATATGTTCGTTTTCTTTTCTTCAAGGGTCCTAATTCAGTTCTTATCCCCATATGTACCAAGTCCTTTCTTGCTTTAAGGCCATCCTTAGACTTTCCTGGTATATTGAGTAACGTACCAATAACACTGTCAAATACATTTTTTTTAATATGCATAACATCGAGAAAATGTCTTACATACAACGACTTCCAATATGGCAGTTCAAAAAAAATTGGCCTCTTCTTCCACCCACTCTTGACAAGTGTATGTACAAAAGGCTTTCCAAACTGAGTTGTCACATCTTTCACCTTTTCAAAAATTTGATCACCTGCCAATATAGTTGGAGCTCTACCATGTTCTGGCTCTCCATTGAATGCTTTTCTCCACCCACGATAGTGATGATTAGAATTTAAGAATCTACGATGACCGAGAAAGACATTCTTCTGACCAAACTCCAATCGCGTCCAATCTGTTTTATCTTCAAAAATAGGACACGCACATTGACCTTTTATGCTGTACCTTGATAGATTTCCGTATGCTGGAAAATCATTAATTGTGCCAAACAACATCGCCCTCAAGTTGAAACTTTCTTTCGTATACCCATCATAAACCTCCACACCGTTCTCCCACAAAAATTTTAAATCTTCGATTAAGGGTGCCAAGTATACGTCTATGTCATTCCCTGGTTGTCTAGGTCCAGAAATTAACATAGATAACATCATGTACTTACGCTTCATACATAGCCATGGAGGTAAGTTATAAATCATTATGATCACAGGCTACGTGCTATGTGAGATACTTTGAATACTGTATGGGTTCATTCCATCAGTAGATAATGCCAAGCAAAGGTTTCTTGCTTCTTTTCCAAATTTAGGATAATCATCATCAATTGTCATCCACTGTGGTGAATCTGCCGGATGTCGAAACTTTCCATCAATAATTCTTTCATCTGCATGCCAAGTCAAGTGTCTTGAATCGGTCTCACTACGAAACATGCGTCTAAATCTCAGAATTATAGGAAAATACCATAAGACTTTTGCTGGAGACAACTTTTTCTTATATCGAGAGACACCACATTTAGGACACTCATTTAACGATGCATACTCATTTCGAAACAATACGCAATCGTTTGGATAGGCATGTATCTTATCATAGCTCATGCCAAAAGAGCACAACATCTTTTTGGCCTCATATGTTCGATTGGGAAGAGCATTATCCTCTGGAAGCATATCTTTCATAAGGGCCAATAATTCTGTGAAACTTTAATCCGACCATCCATTGCCCGCCTTTAAGTTGTACAACTTTAATACCGCAGACAATCTTGTAAATTTGGTGCAACCATTATACAACGGTTTCTCTGCATCGCTTACCAACCTCTCAAACATTTTGGGACAATCCTTAAGATCTTCTTCAAGTGCTTCTGCAATCTCTTTGACTTGATCAGAATCGTATGTATCTGTGCCATTGTCATATGAAGCGTAGGTCGTATTATCCCCCGATTCAACATTCCCGTTAATTTTCTCACCATGCAAATTCCAACATGTATAACTTCTATCAATTCCACTCCTCAATAAATGTGATGCCAACTGAACCGCGTCAACCCGACTCCCGAAACAACAACCCAAGCAAGGACATATCATTCGACTGGGGTCTTTGGCGTGCGCAACAGCAAACTTAACGAATTCCGATACCCCATTGTCGTGCTCTTTCGACAATCGACTTGAAGACATCTATTTCTTATCCATAGTTATACTAATTAAACTAAACAAAAACAAAAAGAAAAAATGTTATACCTGTAGGGAAACGATCCGACTTTCACACTTTGAACACAAGTAACCCCTATACACGTATCATAAAATGAAATATCATTAATTGACCAATTATGAGTCATAACTTGATAAGTGGCAACTAACTTATAATTTAAAGTATCAAAAAAATTCTAATTAACTTATAAAGTAGACAATTATAATTTAAAGTATCAAAAAAATTCTCTCCTCAATAAGTATAAAGTAGACAATTAACTTATAACAAAAAGTCAAAGTTCTAGAAAATAAAAGAAATGAACTTGGAAGAAAAGGATAGACCAAACACAATCAATTGGAAAAACAGTACAACACAACTAGCGAAATACAATTTCAATCAATACTAGGTTGTTTATACTAATCAACTTTGCCAAATATACAGTAGAAAATATTTAAAAGTAACCTTCCACAAAACTAGGTTGTATCATGAAGTATCTTTTCAATAATAGTCATCGTTGTGAAGATACTTTAATATTATTTTCCTTATGAAAATACCTTCCACAAAACTAGGTTGTATCATGAATGCATAACACAATGAGCTTATTATAAAAAAAGAGGGACATTTGTAAAAATAAGAGATGAAAGATTAAAGATTCTGCAAAATATACATGATAAATACTTTGCAAAATATACATGAAAAATACTTTGCCAAATATACATGAAAAATAAAAGCAAAAAATAGGTTCGATTCTGCAACAATAAAAGAGGGAGCTTTTATCCTCATCGTGAAAACTTTTTCAGCATAAAAATCAAATCGAAAACAAATTTTAAAAACAGAGAAATGAATAATAAAAGAGTAACAACGTACCTTATTCGTTTTCAGAGGATAAGAGAAAAGAACAACAACAACAACAACGTTTTCACGAATGGAATGCAACAGTGACGGCAACGGTGACGGTAACGGCAACGGCAAAGAACGATGGCAATAATGGCATGCAAGAACGACGGCAAGGGTTTAGAGAAACGGTCGAGAGAGAAAATGAATAGAAGTGTCTCTGAAAATGTTTAGAATTGTTTTATATTTTAATTAGTACAGGACTTTAGAGGGCGCTTTTCCTTAGAAAGCGCTTTCTAAAGTGAAAATAATTAGAGTCCTATAAGAGCGCTTTCTGAAAGCGCTTTCTAAGGTGGCCTTTAGACAACACTTTTTAAAAGCGCTCTCTAAAGTAATACCTATAGCAGCGCTTTTTGGAAAGCGCTTTCTAAGGTGGTCTAAGGTGGCAGTCTTTTACAGCGCTTTTTAAAAGCGTTTTCTAAAGCCTTTCTTTTAAGGCGCTTTTTTTTAGCGAAATTTTTTAATTCTTTTTAGCAGCGCTTTTGTATAAAAGCGCTGTCTTTTAGGTGCCGTCTAAACATATTTTTGGCGTAGTGAACATCACCATACCAGATACACCCAACCACCAATCAAACATGATTATGAACCCATAAATACCCAACCCCGCAACCAATTCATGCCACACACCCAAACATAAGATCAAGAGCATAACTCATACCACCAATAACCATATGCCGCCACCACATCTTACTATTGTCCCGTTGATGCATATGATTCCACCCCATTCCACCATAGCCCCCAATCAATGTACACCCAAATATCACACCACCAAAGCACCCCAACATCACATCGCCGAAGCACCCAGCCACCACATGTCTTTCAAACACCACAAGAATCATTGCTTCGTTTCTAAAATAATTTAATGTCCCATTTCAACCAACCATCTCGTCCACGTGTAACCCGACCAACGTGCCCCAACTACAACAACATGGGCACCGAACTCAATTACGGCAGCGTTGACTACTAGGGAGATATGATCGAAGATTTGTTAGATAACACTAATATCCCAGGAACCTCGCACCAACCACCTTTGGCTTAGGTGAATACTAGGAGACCCCAAACTCCTCAGGAAAATCATGGGAGACCTCAAAGGCAAGCGAAAGCGCCGGGTGTGGAACCGATGAGCGTTACGATTGAGCGGGACATTAAATTTATATCCAATCGTTGTGTAATTCTATTTGATGGAATAAAATTATAATACATTTTTATTAAATATTTTGGGTAATATTATTTTGTTGTTAAAAAAAAACTAACAAGACAACACAGTAGCGACTGCTTGTGGCGCATGCTTCTAGAGGATGCATGCATACGCCACAAGCAATGGCATGACATACAAGCATGCAACATACCCTATGACACCTTAGCTTAAAATTCTAATGCATGCGCACTGTTTGTGATGCCTCTTCGTATGGATAAATTATTTTTTATTTAAAATATAATTAAATTTGAAAATATGGTTATTTAGGAATAATTTTTGAAAAACATGGTTATTTTCAAAAAAGATTCAAATACTCTAGAGTTTGAAATACCACTTCTTAAAAGGATAATAAATAGAAAATTGTGAGTTCGGATTTGTGTCACTGTAATTGAATATTTTTGTATAACTATCAGCTAAATTGATTTAACATTAAGTCATGCAGTAGATAATTTATGTACATATAAAATAAAAATGGAAAAAAATCAAACAAAAATTACAGTGAGCATGTGACATAACATGACAATCAAAGAGCTTAATTCACGATACCCAACTAGGAACTATAAACAACAAATTAAATAAACCAGTTTAAGGTTTTATTGCTCCAATAACAAAGTATAATGAAAAAACAGCCAGATCCAACAAAAGGGGACACCACTCCCAATAGAAGACAAAAAATAAACCAGGATGTGCTTCCCTCACCTGAGACAAGGATACGCTTCACTCACCTGAGACTTGTATCTTATGAAATAAAAAAACACTTCATGTGAGCAACATCTTTTTGTTTTGTTTAAGGTACATTGGATCTCAACAACCATTCAGGTAATAGCCACTCAGTTTTCATTGACCTCACAACTAGACAAATTGCCGTGTTTTTAGCACGAGTTTGTTATAAGAATCAATATTAAATTAATGGTTTAAATAGTCTAGTAAGTTAAACGAATTTTAGCATTTGGTTCTTATAGGAAACATTCGGATTTTAGCGTTAAAAACTAAATCGCATACAAAAAATGAAATACAAAAAATGAAATATAAGAATTCAGACAAAAAAAAATTTATAAAAATCAAATGCTAAAATTTGTTAATTTACAGAGATAAAAAATGTATTGAAGCAAAAATTAATTCTTAATAAAGTATATATTGAATAATATGTTTGGTTAAGAAAAAAAATTTAAATTACAATGCAAGTGATAAATTAATATTAAATAACAAAAAGAATAAATGATATATTTTTATTGAATAATTTAAACACTTTTAATATAATTGAATAAAATTGTAAGAGATCTTTTGATTTAATTTTTAATATGTGTACTAAATTATCATGATTATTTTTTGCAAATTAGTAAGATTTGATTTAGAATTCAAATATTGATCTCGTGCATTATATATTAAAGATAAATATTTGTCTCTTATATATATATATATATATATATATATATATATATATATATATATATATATATATATATATATATATATATATATATGATCTGGGGTGATCAGACTGGATCGTCGTGGCTTTCGCGTAAGACATATGAGGATGCTTGCAGGAGAGAAAAGGGGTTAAACCTGCAAGGTACTCCGATGCCAAAGTAAGTGATTGGGCAAGAGAGAAAAAGCAAGTACTAAGGTATGATTTCAAGTATTGAATAGTAATCAAACCTGCCCCTCTCAAGTGAGAGGGTATTTATAGAAGTAACCCCCAGTGCGGGCCCAAGGTCTCCCATGTGGAAGAAATATCTGATCGACCAGTGGGAGACAGCCAAGTGGAGGGTTAGGCGCGTGACCCTCTAACCTGGTCCAACTGTTTCCGTGAGAGCCGGGGAAATAGTTGGTCGCGTGAACTGTCAAGCGCGTGAGGGGCATGTCCTCAACGATCATATTTTGACCAACGGCTAGTTGTGCCCAACGGCTAGTGGTGCCCAATGGCTAGTTGTGCCCAACGGCTAGTTTTGGTTATTGGGCATTGCCAAGAGCTGAACTGGATTAAGTCTTGCCCTGTTGTGGGCCTAGCGCCTGCCCAGTCCAGAAGAGGAGTCCCCCAAGTCTTTGCTCTGAGGAAGAGTGATGACTTGAGATAGCCTCGTGGACTGCTACCTTTGGGTGACAATGTTCGGGGACATTCTCTCACCTGTTCGGTGGTTAATGTGGTCGACGCTGATTGCCTAGCATCCCGACAGCCTTTCGTATGCGAGGACGTGCCCGCAGAAGTGGCGTATTTATGTCGACCAGATTTGGAAAATGTCATCGCGAAAACGGCGTTTTTCTGTCGGCTAGGTTTAGGAAACGTACCCGCGAAACCTCCGTTTTTTATGTCGATGAGCCCTGACGAGGATATGACTTGTGTCTATGGTCGAGGAAGATGTGCTCGCGTGGTTGTGGAAGACTTGGGCGATTGTACTGTCTAGCTTTGGGAATGCCAAACGAAGATTCCCTTTTTGACACGTGGTGGTGCATTCAATTCTTGTCAAGCTATGATGGCCTTTGCGCTTCCCAAGCGAGGAAGTGCTTATAAAAAGGGGGAGGAGAGGATTCATTTGGACACTTCACTCAAATTCTTCTCCCCAAACCTCTTTGCTCTGCAACTTGTGTTATCGCCAGAGTTACAGCGCCACCGTCGATCTTCATCTTCTACCTCTATACTTATCAAGTAAGTTCTTCATCTCCCTTTAGGATTTTTTATGGCGTTCTTCATTTCTGGAAATTCTTATGAGTTTTCCGGTGAGTTATGAACTTTCGGATGAATGTTCATATGTTCTTCGATGAACACATGAAATTTTGGAAAACTCATGAAGATCATGAAGAATATGAAGAACATAGGATGAATGTCCATGAATATGACGTAGGATTATATAGATCTTCCTAAATTCTGGTTAGGATTAGTTTTAGGTTTGTTGTCGGGCATTAGGCCTATTCGACATGAAAACTTTGGCTTTCGTGTGACGAGCTTATTTTGTCGAGTAAGCTCCTCCTCACAGAGTCTTCGTAAAGTCGCGGAGACTCGTCCCTGTTGTGGGGGAAAGTGAAGTCGTCGTATTCTGTCGTGGTCGACTATGGCTCGAGGTTATCCTCGACTTATTCCTCGCCCTTTCACTTGATTAGTGGTGGAAGGGTGGATTTGATCTTTGTCGTCGAATTCACTTTTTCTTCCTCTGCTTTTTAGGTGAAATGCCTGACCAACGCGAAGGGATCGTACCCGACGTTAGGTCTGCGCACGAGGAGGCGAAGCAGCCCGTAGATTATGCCAACGTCCACATAGCTGAGGGGGACCTCAAGTGGATCGCCCAGGAACCCCTGTCGAGGAGGTCGACATTTAGTGAAGAGGAAGCTCGGGAGTTTCCCTACCTTGAAGATCGGGCTGAGGGTGGGCCTGCGCATTGCAGATCTATTTGCTCGACAGAAAACGACCGAACTTGTTAGGTGTATTCGGGGATGCGATTCCCCATATATGAGTTCTCCTTTATGGAGGAGAGGTATCGCCTTCCCTTTACTGATTTCCAGGAGGCCATCTTCTGTCACTTAGAGTTGTTCCCCGCCCAACTCTATCCGAACGCATTCACGTTTATTCGTGCTTTTGACCTGGTATGCCGTTACTTGAAGGTCGGGGCGACCGTGGACCCTTTCTATTGCATTTTCCAAATCCAGCGGAGTACAGCGGGCCCGAAGCAAAGCTGGGTGTCATTCAAGTAGCAGAGCAGGCTCTTCTGGACGTACTTAGAATCTGTCCGACCTTTCAAGGACAGGTTCTTGGTCGTTAAACCTGTCTCTGAAGTGGCTAGGAGATCCATTTCTACGCTTGAGACCGTGGAGGTTGATGGTCAGCAAGTTGAGAAGGCTGTGTCCAAGTTCCCATTGAAGTGGATGTATGCCCATTTCAGATATAGGATCGATCAGTTCTTCGTCAAGCACGACCAACTTTGTGACGGGGACAAGAAGTCCTATAGGGTTTTGCATGCATACGTGGAGACTTTCTGTCCTGCCTTTGTGGTGGACAGGGATGACAAAGAGTTGTTCGGGGAGGACGGAGAGCCTACTCGGGCAGCTCGTTATATTAACACTAGGGCCCTTCTTAAGTGTGAAACCGACGATGTTGCGTTCCAGCTCTTCGATATAACTTGTTCATTTGTCCGTGTTTAAAATTTTCGTCCAATCGTACTAATCTCATCTTTTATGTTTGCAGGGAAAATGTCGGACATGAGGGAGCGTCTGGTGTGGTCCTAGGTGGCCAAGAACCTGAAGAAGGTGCCCCTAGTGCCGAAGACTGGTGCTGGAAAGCAGCAAGTAACATTGGAAAAGTTTGTGGCTGGCAGTGGCTTTGCCCCGGGGACCACTTCAACTGCTCCAACCCCAAACACGACCCATAGGAGGAAACAGGACGATGTTGGCTCTTCGCCGGCTGGTTACTCGGGCGGTTTTGTTGGGGGGAGATTTGTGTTGCCCCCGTGCTATCTTCAGGGGAAAATTTTTGACAGGGAGAGCTCTATCGCTATTCCCAAACTTGACGCTTCGGCCATCCTGTCATCTGACCCTCAGGTGCGGAGGAAGCTTCTCTGTCAGGACGCGACGGCTATGACCAAAGTACTGGAGGCAGCTTTGGCCTTTGGGGACACGGAGATGGTTCCGCTTGGCGACCTTAAGAGGGCGAAAGTTAAGATCTCCGACCTAGAGCTGGAAAACACAGAAATTTACAACGATCTGAAGATGCTTCCAAGCAATTTGGAGGCCAAGATAAAACTTCAGAAGGAAGTAACCCAGATGAAGGGGGAGGTGACCAAAGTAAATGATGAGAATGCTTGCCTGAAGGCGAGGATAGCCGAGCTAGATGGATCATCGGTGGTTGGTCAGGATGAGACCTACGACGACAAGGCTATGAAGACGCAGAAGGATGATCCGTCTTCTTGAGCAGGATAATCTGGGGGCAACTGAGTTTGGTTTCAACACTACTTTGGAGCAGTTGAAAGGCCTCAACTCCGACGTCCAGCTGCTGACCGAGGGGATGGGCATTCTCAATGTGGTTGTCAACGGCGAGGTGGATCCCCCGGAGTTTCCTGCAGATGCAATTTAGTTTTTATTTTGAAGTTGTACTTGTATTTTGTGGGCCTGCGTGCCTTTTGGATATGTAACCTTTTGTCGGGGCACAACACTTTTCTTGTACTGTTGACTTATTCTGGCCTTGTGGTAGAAATTATATAAATATTTTGCATTTAGCATTGTCTTCGTTGAATTTATTTATGTATCCTTTAACGTTTAAATGCTAAGTATGGACGCTTTGCTCGACTTGCTCTTGTTATGCTCGACAGTTTGGGAGACTCGTCGAGGAGGCGAAGTAGTTTTCCCAGTGATTGGACTAGGATCTCGGTTGAGGTACTAATCCCACAGGCTTGGACTATTCCCATCGCGAGCTGGGTGTCCTGCCTTGTTGGTGCGGCAACGACGGAGCTCGATTAAGTTATCCTCGTTGTGCATAGAGTCTGCTCGTCCCATGAGCAGAAACTGGTCAACCCGGTAAGGTGAGGGATCGTGCTTGCACCAGGGCACGATCCTGTGGCCGAGCCGTCTCCCCGTCAGGGGTGATGTCATCGGAAGTTAGTCTGACCTAGTGGCTGGTCCTAACTATAATATTGTTTAAGCTTTTCAGCGTTCCATGGTCGAGCAAATGGTTCTCCGTCTAGAGTTTCTAGGTAGTAGGCTTCAATGCCAGTTTTTGATTTGACCTTGAAGGGTCCTTCCCAGTTCGCGGACAGCTTGCCCTCGCGCGAATCCTTCCGGTTTCTGCGTAGGACCAAGCAGCCAACGGGGAAGTCGCACTTTATGACCTTAGCGACGTGGCGCAAGGTTATTTTTTGTTTTAGCGAAGCCTCACGGAGAGCTGCTCCTGACTGTATTTCTTCGACCAGGTCGAGCTCTTCTCTTAAAGCCTCGTCGTTAATCTCCTTGTCGAGAGGAGCTTCCGTTCGTCTGGAAGGTTCTCTGATCTCCACCGATACCACCGCCTCGGTTCCGTAAGCTAGTCGGAAATGGGTTTCCCCGGTGGTAGAGTGTGGGGTTGTTCGGTAGGCCCAGAGCATGCTGCGTAACTCCTCGACCCACCACTTCTTGGCTTCGCCTAACCTTTATTTTAGACCCCGAAGGATTACCCTATTCGTGGCCTCAGCTTTCCCGTTAGTCTGGGGGTGCTCGACGGAAGTGAAGTGTTGCTTCGTGCCTAGTTTGGCGATGAAGTCTTAGAACTTCCTATCCGTGAACTGGGTTCCATTGTCGGTCACAAGGGCCTGGGGTACTCTAAATAGTGCGAGGATGTTCCTTTTGTAGAATCGAAGTATGTTGAAGGTTGTGATCTTTGCGAGAGCTTTGGCTTCATCCATTTTGTAAAGTAATTGATGGCCACAATCAGAAATTTGTTTTGATAAGACCCCATTGTGAAGGGGCCGAGTATATCCATCCCCCACCAGGCAAAGGGCCAAGGCGAGGATAGAGTCTTCAACTCGTTAGGGGGCGCCAAATGCATGTCCCCGTGGCGCTGGCATCGGTCACATTTTTTTGACATGCTCCTTTGCATCGTGCTGCATGGTCGGCCAATAGTATCCTGCCCGCAGGGCCTTTCGTGCCAATGATCTCCCTCCCAAGTTCTGCGCGTTGATGCCCTCAAAAATTTTTGGAGAATTTTGGGGACCTTATCCTCCTCAACGCATTCCAGGAGGGGGATGGCGAATCCCCATCGATATAGTTTGTCTTCGACCTGCACATACGAGCAGGCTCTTCGTTTAGTCACGCTGGTCTCCTTTTTGTCCTCGGGCAGTTCCCCCGTGGTGAGGTAATTTTACACTAGGGTCATCCAGCAGCTGCTGTCTCCAATGGCGTTAATGTCGAGCAGCTCTGACGGCTTCTCAATACTTGGTCGAGCGAGTATCTCTTATAGGACGAATTTATTACCGCCTTTCTTTCTGGTGCTAGCTAATTTTGACAAGACATCTGCCCGCGTGTTTCATTCGCGAGGAATGTGTTGGACTTCCCACGTGTCAAACTTAGTAATTATTTCCATCACCAGCGTCAGATATTTGACCAGTTGATCATTTTTTGCCTGATACTCTTCTTGTACTTGAGATGCTACGAGCTGGGAATCGGTGAAAATCTTTACCTCATTAGCGCCCAAGTCTTCGACCAGCCGTAATCCTGCGAGGAAAGCTTCGTACTCAGCTTGGTTGTTGGACGTAGGGAAGGATAGGACTAATGATACTTTAATCAGGATTCCTTCCTCGTTTTCGAGGATGATACCAGCGCCACTACCTGAGGAGCTAGAAGCTCCGTCCACGAAGATGGTCCATTTGTGTTCCCTGCTGGGCGGGGATGCTGGAGATGTCATTTCGGCCACGAAATCGGCCAGGACTTGTGTCTTGAGGGCCTTCTTGCCCTCGTAGTGGATGTCAAATTCTGACAGCTCCAAAGACCACTTGAGCATTCTGCCGGTCATGTCTGGTCGATAAAGCAGCTCTCTTATGGGTTGGTCCGTACGTACTATTATGCTGTCTGCCAAGAAGTAATGCCTCAGCCTCCTCGCGGCGATGACGAGGGTGAGAGAGACCTTCTCTATCTGCACGTATCTGATTTCTGGCCCTTATAAGACCTTGCTCGTGAAGTAAATGGGTTTTTGCCCGTCATTTGTCTCACGAATGAATGTGGTACTAATGGCTTCGCTATTGACGGAGAGGTATAGGTACAATGTCTCCCCGCACTCTGGTCGTGAAAGCACAGGGGGTTCGGACAAGGCTCGCTTGATGTGGGTCAGAGCCTGCTCGCATTCCTCAGTCCACTCGAACGTTTCCTCCTTTCTGAGGAGTTTAAAGAATGGCAAAGCGTGTTAGGCAGACATGGCCACGAAGCGAGAAAGTGACGTGAGCATCCCGTTGAGAGACTGTATGGACTTCTTCAACCTATGTGTGGGAAATTCAGCGAAGGCCCGACATTTGTCGGGGTTGGCCTCTATCCCTCTCTCAGTGAGGTAGATGCTGAGGAATTTCCCTACCCGGACGCCGAAGGTGCATTTCTCTGGGTTAAAATGCATTTTGCATTTTCTTGCCTGGTCGAAAACCTTTTGCAAGTGGGTCGTGTGATCAGATTCCTTGCGGGACTTCAGGATCATGTCATCCATGTAAACTTTGAGCATGTCTCCGATTTCTGATCGGAAGACTTTGTTTATCATGCGCTGGTATGTGGCCCTAGCATTCTTCAAACCGATGGGCATTAGGTTGTAGTAATAGTTCTCCGACGAGGTCATGAAAGCGGTATACTTCTTGTCCTTTTCGGCTATGGGGATTTGATTGTACCTTGAATAGGCGTCCATGGCTGACATTGACATTAGAAATCACACTCTCGAGCTGATTGACAGCAATTACTTGTGGGATATAAGCCATCTTTAACACCTTCATCAAAGCCTCTCGGTGTGCATCAGAGCACATCATCAATGACAAAATTGAGATCTTTGAGGGCGTCTGGTTCAATTGATCAATGGTTTTGTAATCACTTTTCTTTATTATTCTCATAAACTCCTCTACCTCGCTGTCGAAGGTAATTTTGGGATCTGCTTCAGGCATGGGCACACTCTCAACCACTTGTTTTCCTTTAGCTCTTGCCATAGCCTCGACTTCTTTATCGCTTCGAAGAGTTTATGGAGCAAACAACCTTCCACTCCTAGTAAAGCCGCCTAAGCCACCTCCATTATCAACATTTGAACCAGCCGATGTTCCAACTTCCAGCTTCTTCCCCTCATGGTACACATCTGCCCCATAGTGCCAGGGGACTGCTTTCTCAGAGGTAAATGGAACCGGCCCCGGCACCGTGATGGTAACAGGACTGGGTCTTTCTGGAACAATAAACGCTATAGGAGCTGCCCTTGTAGGTACCTAAATTTCAGCAGGGGTATAATAAATTGTCACAGCTAACACCTCATCATTATCTTTCACAACATGGTCAAACTATAAATGGCCTTCATTAATCAGATTCTGCAAACCAATCCTCAGTCTGCCACAACCATTATCTTGACCCATACATTCCAAACAATCTCGGGCACAACCCGGGAACACCTGTCCCTTCAATAGATGACCTTTCACTACGAGTAATGAAGTCTTCACCCGATTAATATCTATCACCAAGTTTAACATCTTTCCATCCTCAATGGCGTGCACATTTTCCCCGTCATGGTTCGGCATAGGGTTCTGGAGAACATTAGGAGGTGGAGAAAACTTGATTGCTTTAGCATCTATCAGATCCTGCACCTTATTTTGAAATGCCCAGCACTTTTCGGTGGTGTCCCCCAGAGCACCTGAATGGAAATCGCAGCGGGCATTAGCATCATAATTGGGTGGCAAGTTACCAGCAACAGGATGTCTCATGGTACGAAGTTCGACCAATTTCAATTGGAGTAAGTGGGGTAACAATGCTGAGTAAGTCATAGGAAGAGGGTCAATTTTGCGGTCCCTCTGCCTAGACCTTTGTTGGAACGGTGGTCGCTGTTGTTGTTGTTGAACCTGCTATTGTGGCTGCTGTTGCTGAACAGGTGGTGTTGGAATTGTCACTGCATCCACTTGGTGATAAGCCTGAGAACGTCCTTTTCCCCGTCCTCTGTACACAGCGCTTGTCTCGCCTTCTCTCCTTCTCTGCCCATTATCAAAAGGTTTCTTTGTTCCTAAAGAACCAGCATCACTTACATCCTGAATCTTCCCTAGTTTAAATAAATTCTCAATCCTTTCACCAGCGATTACGATATCAAAAAATCCTGTCGACGGACAAGCAGCCAATCTGTCAAGAATTGTCCCTTGCAGGGTACCCATGAACATATCCACCATTTCTCTCTCCAGCAAAAGGGGTCGAACCTGGGCGGCCATTTCTCTCCATCTCTGCGGGTACTCCTTAAAGCTTTCCTTAGTGTTCTGCGATAACCCTTGCAGCTGAGTGTGGTTGGGAGGCATATCGATATTATACTGATATTATTTCAGAAATGCTTCTGCCAAATCTTTCCAGCTTCTCGCAGCAACCCTGTTCAACTTCATGTACCAAGTCAATGAAGCACCAGCCAAACTATCTTGAAAATAATACATCCACAACTTCTCGTCATCAGTGTGGACTGAGATCCTCCCAAAATAAGCCTGAATATGTGTCTGGGGACATGTATTGCCGTGATATTTGTCAAAAGTGGGTGGCTTGAACTTTGGAGGAATTCTAACTCCCAGTACCAGACCCGGATTAATAACATCAATGCCTAGAGAGTTCTTGCACTCCATAGCCCTGATTTTCTCAGCTAGCTCATCATACCTTCTGTCATTGGGATTACCCATATCAGCATCTAGCAAGGTGAATTAATCTTCCTGAACATCTTCATTAACACCAATATTTCTGGCAGTCCCAGTACCCAGCTTACCATTAGGAATCGGAGTACCAACAGAAGGTGGAGTGTCCTTTGGCTATGAATTGTCAACGTGATTACCTACTGGCGTGACCTCTGGACGCTCGACCATAAGTCTTAACCTCTCTTGGTTCTGTGCCATACCAGTAATGAGAGCCATGAACTGGTCCATACAGGCTTTCATCTCAGCCAAATCATTTTGAATTTGATCAACCATTCTGTTTCGATTGCCTCTTGTGGAGTAGCGATGTATGTGATCGGTAGCAATACTTCCTGAAATAGAATAACCATGAGAACCAGATAGGGTACCTGAAAAACAAACAAAAATGCAAGAATGAAATGTATGCAATGCAATGCTATGTTTTTATTCCCAGGCCTTTTCGTGCCCCGATTCCGGTATTTCAGAAGTCCGTAGCACATGAGATACAGTAGCTGATAAGAATATTCATTCAGACAAGTGCACAAATAAGTGTATAATCCGGTGAAGTGATGTTGTAGCCAGGTGTCAGTGAACAGTGATGTAATATTAAGAAAGCCACTGGAGAAAATACTGAGCATATCATAACTAGAAGAAAACCCAAAGGGACTAAGTCTGAACAAGTATTTGAAAACATACAACCCAAATTCAGAAATTAAAGCAGCGATTCCTACAACAATTCTGTAGGTAATCGGATAGCATCAACATAATAAAATCTAAAACGAACGAAACGCAACATCCTGCAACCCTAGACTGAGCCTCTTGACCTCCTCAAATAGCACAGCATTCTCAGGATCTTCCGGTGCCTCAATCAGGCCTCTGATCAAGCATTCTCTCAAACTGAAGGATTGGTACAAAGTGTTGATATTTTGACACAATTCTTCCCCATTAGTACTACCATAGCTTGGCTCTGTCCTGGACTTCTTCACTTCCGCCCGGATCTTGAGATCAGCTATTTCCGCCTGAGCTTCCTGTAGTAGCTTCTGACTTTCTTTCAAACTATCCTGATACATCCGTCGTTGAGCATGTGCAACTTTCAACTCTTCATCTGAGGTCTTGGCCTTAGCCTCCAATTCTTCAACCTTAGCTTTAAACTTTTCCTCTGCATTGGCTTGGCGCTTCTGTTCATCGGCCCATTTTTGTTGCCATAAGGTAATAGCCTCGTTAGCTTCCTTCAAAGACTTCTTGAGATTCTGGCGCTCTCTGGCATTATTCTTGTCCATTAAGCCTCGTCTTTGGAAATAAATCAGCCTCCCTTCGAGTTCTTCTTTCCTGTTTTCAGCCAACTTCTCAGCAATGTGAACTTTCTCTTCCAACCCTCTGTTAACAGATGCAACTTCCTGGTACACGCTGGTGACGTCCGCATTCTCAACCCTGAGTTCATGAACTAAAATTTCCATCTTTTGGAATTCTTGAATTGGCACTGAGGTCCTTGGCTCCACTACCTTGGGATATAACGGAGGCTCGACAGAGAATGGCAATAATGTGGTGGCTACCCGGCGCTTCAGCCACTCAATGTGAGGAGGATAAGTCGTAGGATCAGGTCTCCCAAACTCCATCTTACCTTTCTTAACCCGAGTGTTCCAGGCTTCAGCAATAGAAAATGACACTTGTTCATCATCTTTAGCAAGATAATACAAAGATTCTGCCACATATTTTTCCAAACGAGGTTCTTTTAATGCATATCCAAACTGCTCCAGCGCAAGGACAAGATTGTAGTTGATTCCTCCCCTCCTTCCTACCAGAGGCACATTTGGAAAATCTCCACAACTAATAAGAATAGGTATACCCACCATATCTTTTCGATGCCACCAGACTATATCTTCAGACGTCAAACCCATCAGCCTCTTGGAGCACTTAACAGTTCCTCTGAGATCCACAAAAGCTCCTATTTTTGGCAAATGTTTATAAAACCAAACATGGAATAAGGGAGCACAGCATACTAACAATCTTCCTCATTTTTTCCCATTCTTGTAATGCACTGAATGGTATACATCGCCCAACAAAGTTGGGATAGGATTCTTCTTGACAAAGATACTGATTGCATCCATATCAATAAATCCAGCTATATTTGGAAATAGACAAATTTCGTACACACAAAGAGCTAAGATTGCATTAGAGGTAAACAAATCACCATTAGCAAAACTCTTCTTTGCTTCTTCAATCAGAAAGTCTAGATGGAACCCTTTATAGCCCTCCTTTTCCTTAACATTATCTTTAACTACAGATACCCTTAAATGAATAGCCTCTGCAATGAGATTGTCGGGAATAGCCTTCTTTAAACTGTAGTGAGGAGGAGTATCCTTGACGGAAATCTTCAGAATATCAGAGAACTCTTCCAAGGTAGGTACCAGCAGATAATCATTGAATGTGAAGCAACGGAGCTGAGGATCATAAAACTGCAAGAGAGTGTGCAGGGTATCATGCTGATCTGGAGTAAGAAGGCTCACATAACTCAAGATGTTCCCAAACCTCCTTCTGAATTTATATAGTTGGTTACTGTCCATTAAATCTGCCACTTCTTTGATCTGTCCCACTTTAGGCTTCGGAAACCGGTAATGAACATTATTCTTTCTTGGAGGACCTTCCATTTGACGTAGAGAAAATACCCACCAGAATCGGAAACAATACTGAGTCCTGGGAAAGAAAAAACATAAAATGTTAAAGATGTATGCAATGAGATGCAACTAGGCATGTGATCAGAGCCAGAATCTGCAGTGTCGGTGCAATACTGTGAAGAAGCCAAGTGTCTGTGTAGCGTCATATCAAGAATATCAGACCCAAGCACCAGTAAAGAACCAGATCCAGAATACCAGAACAAAGTACCCAACTCATTGATCATATGAGAACCACACAAAAGGGTAGGTAGAAGGTCAAGGTTACCTGCAAACCTGTAAACATCCCCCCCAATCTCACAGGTGTGTTCTAAAAGGTAGGATCCTCAGATTCGGATCCCGGAATGAGAAGCAATAGCACATTCATCCCGTAGGATACAATGATATTGCCAAACAAAGAGATCATCACCTGATTCACCACAAAATAAAGGTCATCCTATGCAAGTTCCAGAGTGGGCCCTCGGGTGCGAATGGGTTTGCCACAGAATGTGGTCTGCCACTGTCACCACTAAAGAGGGATGTTTCCACTAAGATCCTCAATGATCGGTCACCAGATGCACATAACCCTCAAAGTCATACCCTGAATGACGAAGACCCTCTAATGAAGATAATCTTAAGAAAGTCGCACTCTGGTTGTGGAATTCACAACTACTCTCGTGGCAAACTACCATGAGAGCCCTGTGACTGTCAACTCTAAGTCCTAAAGTACACTCGAGCCTGGGTAATGGGCTCATCTCACAGTAACAATCCCATCCCGCCAAAGGAAGCCAGACAGTCCAGAATACATGATGCATGATATAAATAAAATGCAATAAAGGCAGTAAAGTAAAGCGATAAAGCTGTAAATAAAAGCAGTAAAGCTAAACTAAAGCAAACACAAATCAAACACCCAAAAATAAAAAACAAGCAAGCTCTAGGAGAGACTTGAATCAGGGAGGGACCAGCAAGAGGTCAACGATCCCCAGCAGAGTCGCCAGCTGTCGCTCCCAGGATTTTCATCCAGTTACAAATGCGAAAGTGGTGCGGAAGAAAGAAAGAGAGTCGTCAGCCAGGCATTTTTATCCCCAAAGAAAGGGAAGGGTAATGCTGCACAAACTCGGGAGAAAAGAAAGAACGAGGTAGCAAACCAAAGAAAAAGGGTAAGGGAGTCGGTTACGTGAAGGGAAGGTATTAGCACCCCTTCACGTCCGTCGTACTCGACGGGATCCACGCTTGAAGTATTGCTCAAAGGGTGATAGAAAAGATGCTGGAAAAGGAATGGAAAGAGAACGAGAAACAAATGTAGGGAAAATAAAAGAAGTGCTCGAATGGGCCCTACCCCACTGCCTACGTATCTCATCGGGAACATGAGAATCAGAGCGACGTAGTTCCCCTAACTAAGGGAAAATTGTTTGTGATTTTTTAGGGAACGGCTAATGTTCTAGCTCAGGTGTTGCAGGCTCGCTTAATCGAGTGTGTTACCATATTGCAAGATAACAAGGAGAAGCACGTTCGTACGTTGAGAGTGAGTGAGATGAGAAGAGACTTCCCGAAGGAAAGACGTTATTGTTTGTTTGAAGTGTTTTAGAAGTTTTTATTTGAAGTGTTTTGCATAGGAGAGGGTACCTAAGTCTTTTTCAATGGAATGTGCATCTCATGCATCATTCCAAAATGAAATTATGATGATGTACACTAAGTATGAGGAAGATCCTCAAACTTACTTCCAAGGTTAAAGGCTTAAGCACACTAGCTTATTCCCTTTATTAAATGCTTTTTAGTGTTTTTAAATGAAGAAGTGTTTTTGATTTTTTGTGTGAAATCTCTTCATGTTAAAGACTTGTACATCATGCTAGAAAACTTACAACACATTCCAAGATGGAATGTATGCGAGCCCCCCCATGGAATAAGGCTGATGGTACATGAAGATGTTTCAACCTTTATTAGGTGTTTTCAAGTTGTTTTGAGATGAGAGAAGAGACTCAAAAGAAACAAAGGTAAAGACTAAAGGGGACTAAGACTCAAACCCTAATGTTGTCATGCTTGGATGATCCTAATGGTTTAGTGTAGTATGAGAACCCTAAGCTAAAAGAAGAGAGAAGAAAAGAGCAAGAGGTAGCATAACTCACTTCTAAGATAGAAGATGAGTTATGAACCAAGAGGGAGAAGAAAGAAGTTGAACAAAGAAAACATTGAAATGCTTTGCACAAACACAAAAGAGAAAACATTAAAAGATGAGGGAAGAAGGCATGTGTTGAAGCATATCCACACACTCAACTTACCATTAGCCCTTACAAGCAAAGGTTAGTTCAATAATGAAATAAGAAAACATAATTGAAAAATGTAAGCAAATAAATCCTAGTGTTCTAAAGGAAACTCTAAGAAGCTTCTCAAGGGCTAAACCTAAAAAAGAAAAGATCACTAAAGGGTGGTACTGGCCTAGGGCAGTAGCAAATCCTATTTACATCCACCAATGGTTACAAAGGCTTATAAGGTCAATCTATGTCTAAATAATCTACCAAACATCAAAGGAATGCAATGATATGCACTAAAGATGCATCATGAACATTTAAGAGATGTAAAACATGCAATGATGCAATATGAAACAACATAACCAGTAGGTAACCACTTCATAAGTGTCATTAAGTATCCATGAATTATCATCCATAATATGAGAATAAAACTCAAGAAGAAGAAGTGGGAAGAAGTAGAACAATGTCACACAAGAATGCACAATGTTATTCACTTACAAAACAAGTCACAAAGGAGACGGAAATGCAAATATGAACGCAAATGAACATGGATCAGTAGAATATATGTTATAATATGTCATGGGCATGCACAAATTCCCAAGTTTGGTTCATACACAAGTCACATTAGATATCAAGAAGAAAAGAACACAAGTTGAAGTTCATACAAAATGAAACATGCTTCAAATGTTCATGTAATTGTAATGCATATGATATGACATTATGAGTCAATAAAAATAGATGAAATGGTTCATATACAGTAGAGGGACATATGAGAATGAATGTGAATAGCATACCAATATGAGATACACACAAGCTATGTTGAAGAAGAACAAGTGATAGATGCACAATTAAGTATGAATGCAAGATGAACATCAATTGCAAAACATGTCAAAATGAAATATGGAAGACCTATAACTTGGCATACATGACCTATAATATTCAAGAAATGACCTATAAAATGATCATACAAGTCCTAATGCAATGGCACAAGTGCCTCCTAATCAAACAAGATTTAGAAGTCAAAGAAAAGCACACAAAATATGACCTATAACAACCAAGCAATGAAAAAATAGAAAAGAACTTGGAAAAATTATGAAATTAGGTCAAAAAGTACCTAAGTAAGAATCAAATCACATGTCAAAAGCTCATGCAAAGATTCAAGAAGAAACTAATTCAAACAAGTCATCAAATTCACATTAGGTCAACAATGAATAATGCACAAAGATATGGTTCAAAAGCTATGCAAAAATGACATTAAAAATATGAAAAAAATATTGTTAGATGCCTCAAGATATTATTCACACATGGAAAAAATATTGGATGCAAAAATCACTTTGGAACTATGCAAAAGAAATCCAAAATAAAACATGTGTAATGAAGAGGAAAACTTAAAAATGAAATTAAATGGAAATTAAGAAAATATGAACAAAAACAATTAAAATCAGAATTAAAATATATGAAAAATTATTTAAATGTGTTTAGATGCCAGGGGAATTTATTTGGAATTTTTAGGAATGATTTTGTGTTTTTAATAAAAGAAAATCAAAACAATATAAAAAAGAAATTAAAATAGAATGAAAACAATGCAGGGGGTGCAAACATAGCAAAATGATAGTTCAAAATGGTTTGGGCCCAATGCATGGGAGTGTGAAAAGCAAATAGGTTCAGGTCCAATTACACGCGCGTGTGTGTGTGAATTATGGTGCACCTTCATTCAAACGTTTCACTCACTCTGAGCCACATGATCAAGTCAAATAAATCACTTATCAAAAGTAAATTCATCCAATGGATCACAATGCACTAACACCACAATTACCACGCACGCACACACATGCAAGTCATCATAGGCAAATAAAATGGCACGTGATGGGGAGGGTACTCATTTATGCACTGGTAGATTAGGGAACGTTGGATCAACTAAATCAAACGGCTGTGATATAACCTGGTGCTAAACCCTAACCAAACCCTCACCGACCGAAGAAGGACCTCCGGTCATCTTCTCCGGCCATCTCCGGCAACTGTAGATGATCAAGCTCACCAGAAATTTGTGAAATACACATCAAATGAAAGAGGAAGTTACGTAGAACATGGATCCACAATTCAAATTCACAAACAGCACACAATCAGAGAGAATCAAAGGGATGAATTTTGCCCTAGGTTCTGCAACTATGCTCTTAAAGAGCCTATCAACTAGCCAGATCATTCATAGCTTCTAGTAAGCTTCAAATCAATATAAAACCAGCTAAAATCAGTGAGATACGATGCAACAAAGTTTAAAGAAATTTGAACCTGAAGTTGCAGAATCTTGAGATTAAAAGAAGGCCAGAGAGGAGGATCCTGAGCTTCTTGTGCTTGAGCAAAATAAATGCGTATGGAGCTTTGAATCTTGATGGAAACAGAGATTCAACTTGAGAGAGATGCTACACTTGATTTTGATTCAACTTGTTCTTGATCAATGATTAACAATTGATGATGATAATGATGAAATATGGATGAAGATGATGATGAAATCGCGCAGAGAGAGAGAATTCAGAGAGAAACTTGAGTGTGAGAGTTTGTGAAATGTGTGCAATGAAGTGTTGTTGCAAAATTCTATTAGGGAGTGGCTTATATATGTTGAGTTAAGAGTTAACCATCTCAGTTGATGGTTAGAACTCAGGTTGAGTTAATGGTGGTGTGAAGCAAAGAGAGGGTGAGCTGAGTAATTTGAATAATGAGAGGGAAGAGAGCTCGTGTGTGTTGTTGTTTATGTTATGGTGAGAAAACATGATGATGGTGATGTGGTGATGTTGTGTAGCAGCATGGGAAACTTAGTGAACAAGCCTGTTATTTCCTCTTTGGTGTATGGACATGGTCATGTACATGTATGTGTAAGAATTGTGTTTGTCTTTTAATGGCAATGTGGATGGTATGAAGGCAAGCGTGCAAACAAATTGAAACAACAACAAACAATGCCAATCACCCTATTTTTGGCAGCAAAACAATCAGTGGAAATGTTGATGTTTGAGGATGAAATTCTCCATGTATGGTGCATGAAATGGAAAGACTTTGGATGTTATGGAAAGATGAGACATCAAAGAACAATGTTGGTGTTTGGCTTGAATCCAATGAAGGCTTGTAACACACTTGAAAATGGCTTGAAAGTCAAGGAATCACAACTGGTGCATGGGCGAGGCAAGTTGTGACATGCATGGCAACATGGCCTATGGAAATTTCAGTGTGAGACCTCTCCCTTTGAACCCTCATATGACCTTCATATCATGTTCAAATGAAAAAATGTCCAACATCAAAGTTGAAGAGGACATGGAGATGAACAACTTTGACGTTCAACAATTTTTCATTTGAAGCCTTCTTAATAGGGACAATTAGCTTGACATTTGGCACACCACCTGTTTGATGAAATTATGGCCTGGAGGCCTGAACTTGCCTTGCCATGACTTGGAATTTGCCTTGATTTTGCTCTACTTTGATTGATCATAACTCCCTCAATTTTGATCCAATGGAAGAGTTCTTGGTATGGATTTGAAACTTAGAATATGATCTTTAATTGGCTTAACTTGGGCCGGAAGTTTGAAGCTTTTATCTTGAAGAAAGAATGCCTTGAAGTAGAGTGCAAAATGGTCCAAACTTGCCATTTTTGGAAACCCTAAGTTTCTAAAAATGGAAACTTTGTACATTTCTTGATTTTTGATGATTCCTCCATCATTTCTTGATCAAATCTTGTCCAATGAACATATGTAACTTGAATTTCATGAATTTGACCTTAAAAAGTCAGGAGTTGACTTTTTCCTTTGAACAATTGATTTTTTCCCCAATTTCTTGATTCTCAAGCAACTGATCAATTGAACCTCTTCTGAAATGAACCAATGGGCAATCTTCCATCCTTAGAGACTTGATATCATGTAGAAAACATTGAGATCAAGTTTGAACCAAAATTTCATCAGGAGACTGCTTGAATCACAAACCCTAATTTTGACAGCTTTTGATAGGAGATGATGAACTGTCCAATCTTCTTGATGAATTCCCATCTTCCAATGACTTGTGGGATCAAATGAGATGATATATGATGAAAGAGACCTTTGAGGCTTATTTGAAGACCCTTGGCTCTTATTCTCTTGCTTTGGATGATCAATAACTTAAGAAGCAACTGATCACATGCCCTATGCTGAACCAAAGATGAATGCTTTATATTTATATGCTTGAATGCAATGTAATGCAATGAAAGCACATGCTAAATGATATGAAAGATGAGAGGGCAAATTTTGGGGTATTACACCGATCAACATTTTTTTTCAGAACTAGATGGCATGCCCTACATATTCTCTCGATTATAATCCCATCGAGGTAATAGAGTCAGTTTTATTACCTAGATTTAATATAATAAACAAGGGGAAAACATTTTTATTTAATTATTTATTCATTTTTCTATATTTTTCTTTTAACCTGATTTTAAAGAACTTTTTTCCCATTTTTGAAATAGAAACATTGTACCTTTTGACATTTCTGAAATAATGACATTATACCAAATATATTCATTATTTACACCAATTGCAAAGGAAAAATGGAACAAAAGTTATAATTTTACAAAAAAATAAAATAAAACAAATGATTATCCAACAAAAGCAATAACCAAAATGCAAATTTATGAACGGACGTCCAAAATTTTTCTTCAATGATTTGTAACCAGTTGTTAAGCATATATAATTTGAACAAAATTTGAAACCAATTAGGATGATAAAAAAACAGCAATATTAACTCTTTAGACCCTTGATCTTAACAACAACAACAACAACAACAACAACAACAACAACAACAACAACATTCAAACTTCAATCTCAACAACAATAACAACAATATTCAAACATAAATATCAACAGGATGCATCAATATCTACAACTGTTATAAATAATTTATAATCAAATATAAAGGTCACAAAGAATAACACTTATTTTCGGGGTTTTAAATTTTCGGACGTTTACTTCTAAAACCATGCAACATATGGTATCCTTCAACATCTCTATACGTTGACAAAAAAGTTAGTAAAAAAGAATACAAAAGTAAAATAATTAAATATATATATTACAAAGTGATATAAAATATTTACTTACTAGTTTTTCCATATCCCTTCTTGATGATCATGACGAATATAATGCACATCATTTGGATCATTTTCTTTTGATGAGATACATACATGTGTTGCAAAAGAAGGAGTCTCAAAATTTAAATCTTGATTTTCCTCACTATCAGGAATATATTTTTCTTGTAGAATAGTTGACCATCTCGTGTTAGAAGAATCAATGACATAAAAAAACTTGTTTTTCTTGGGTTGCCAAGATGAATGCTTCATTCATTTAAGCTTCCTTTTGAAGATCTACCCGTGTCAATCCTAATTAATTGGTTTCTACACCAGTGTTATTGTCAATCCACTTGCACTTAAATAAAGGCACGTTAAAACTAACATAATCAATCTCCAAAACCTCCTCAATGACCACTAAGTACGCTCTAGATACCAATACAATATTGTTATCTTTGGAACTAGAGATGTACATGGATTAAACTTCAACCACAACATTATTATTTTGCATGGTACTATGATCATCCTTTGATTTTTTATAGAACAAAAATTTAGTAATTTGGTATGCACTCCAAGTTATTACAATAAACTTAGGCATATATATGAAATCCTTTTAATTGTCTCTGATGCACTACTGTCTTTAGAGTCAAAGTTGACAAACATGTAACAAGTCTAAACAATGTTTGAACTTGTCACTAGTGACTGGCTAAGTTGACATATCAACTGCATTCTCAAAAGTGTCAACCTTTTGAAGTAATATATGCCAGGATTCCAACAACTCCCTGATCTTTTAGAACCTCACATCAATATGATTGGTCCTAGCATGATACACCTATTTGTTTTCCAAATAGATAACAATATGACTATCACAATACAATTGAATTCCACCTTGCTTAACACCCAACTCTTTCATTAATCTTGTAAGGCATAATGCTTCATTTGAATCTTCAACTACTTCCATGTATTCTGCCTTAGTTGTGGGCATAGATACTATGGATTGAAAGAATGAGTTCTAGAATATAGGGTCACCCCACAAGAGTAAATAAATAGCCTGTTGTAGACCTTCTGTCATTCAAATCACATGCATAGTCAAAATCCACATATCCCACAACTGATGGAACATTCTGTTCCATGCTAAACATCATACAACGATTCATTGTACAATCCAAGTACCTTAGGATCCACTTGACTGCTTCCCAATGCTACTTCCCTGGATTGGACATGAACTTGCATACTTGTCTAACTGCTTATTCCAAACCACATCATACATCAAACAACCAACCCCAGTGGCATAAGGAATCTTAGACAAACCTTCAATATTTAAGTTTTTCTTCGAACATTGTTCCAAAGAGAGTTTAAAATAATTCACCAATGAACTACTCACATGCTTTGCTTTACTCATGTCAAATATGCTCAAAAGACTGTCAAAGTAGATTTTCTGAGACAACCACAATATTTCAGATCCTCTATCCATGTGAAGCACCTAGATCCTTCATTTCAAACTTCTTACGCAACTTGGTCTTCAACTCATTTACATCATGCAAATTCCAGCAATTCACATATCATCAACATAAAATAACAAGAAAAAAGATTCATCATCAAGGCTCATCACAAAAACACATCAATCATAATCACACCTTCTATAGATAATCTGAAGCATGTATGAATCAAGGCAATTGTATCACTTCCTTGGAGACTTATTTATGCCCTGCAAAGAGCTCTTCAATTTTCAAACAAGTATGTCATGTCCAGTATCACCGAATTCCTCTGGCTGCTCCATGTTGTCGCAACGCGAAAAATAACCGGCAAAAAAACAGAGTCGCCACCGAACGTTATTTATCCCGACATGGTAAAGGAAAAGATCGAAGAAACCTCAAAAGGGAAAGAACATGGTCTCGCAACCAAATTTCGGGTTCGGGAGTTGATTACACGAGAGGAAGGTGTTAGCACCCCTCACGTCCGTTGTACTCAACGGGATCCACTCTTGTTGTTCTAATCATAGGGTGTGTTTATCTAAAGCTTACTTTTTAACAGGAACGAAAAGGGGAAAAACAACAGGAGACTCTATAGGACTTCGTTATCCTAGGCCTAAGTATTCCCTCGTGCAATGGGAAAGTCAAACTCAACGTAGTTCGAAGGACTACGGGGGAATGGGGGAAGGTTGCTCGCTAAGACTTCGTCGTCTTATGCCTACTTATCTTCATTTGGACGAGAATGAAGAAGTGAGAGCATTTGTAGTTCGACCTACGAATTGTTAAGTTTTTTTTATGAGTGATGCTCAGTTCGCGTTCCAGCAGTTAAGGTCGATGCATGTTTGTGGTAGAACGGAAATAACATGCCCTTTTTGAAAAAGGTTTGACAGAAAATCCCAAAGGACAAAATGATTTACGGTTTGTTTAAGAGTTTTAATAGAAGTGAATTGATTTTGTTTGAGATTCGTATTGCACTAAAGTCCAAGACATAGGAGCGAATGCTCCCCAAGATTGCCCCCAAATGGGACGTATACTAATCACTCTTGAAGAAGTAAGGAGAGACTCCCCATTCATCATTTCCCTTGTACTTAAGGCTCATGATGCACAATACTCATCGTATTTATTACGTGTTTTGACTTTTATTTAAGAGAGAAGAAAGAAAACTCAAAGGGCAAAGAGAAAATCTAAGGGAAACTCACCTAGATGTTGTCATGCAAAATGGCCCTATAGTTGAGGATGAGAAAAGGGAAATCTACCAAATGTTATGATACAAAGATGGACCTAAGGTTAAGGTCAATAAGGGGCTACTCTAATGTTGTCATGCAAAGGATTGAGAGCCTAACGTCTATCCTACTCCAAACTTAATCGGAAATTAAGTTGGACTAGGAGTCTTAAAGAAACATGTAATCAAACACAAGTAAACATTATACAAATCAATCTCAAACAACAAATACGAATCCAAATCTCAGAGGAGACGAAAAGAGATGAAGAGAAGAACAATGTCAAAGCAACACAAGATAAGAAGAATTAAAAATCAATTCACAAGTATCACACATCAAGGCTAAAGTCAAAGCATGCTTATCATATGAATCAAAACATCAAAGATGGATAAAGCACACAATGAACATACACATTTTCAATCATTACACACCATGATCAAAGTGTTCACACATTCAAGTTTAAATGGATAAGCAAAGGCAATCAAAGAAGTGCTCAAAGCAAACATGTCTTAAATCCATATCATTAATCATCATGCCAAGGAAAAAGGGATCGAACAAGGTGTGGATCAAGTAAGGTCCGAATCTACAACATATCATGATCAAATCATTTTAGGGATGAGAGAAGAGGAATAAAAGCATTCCACATGAATCACATCAATGGTTAACTAATAGTCAATAAGAAACAAAGCACAAAAGATCAATCAATGGAATTAGAGTATGAATCCAAGGAGAGGAAGTAGAATGACCATGAACGTCAATTCAAAATTAACTCAAGTATAGAAAAAAGAAACATCAAGGATCAAGTTCAAAACATGCATCAAAACTAGGTAAGCATCCACCATTATCATCTTCAAGGAAAGGCAAACATCCAAGTAAGGTATAAGGACTAAATGATAAAGTAATGGAAATCAAAGCATGCAGGTCAGAAGCTCAAACATATTAACCAAGGCATACAAGAGTCATTGACATCAAAGGATCATACAAGTAAACAATCTCAATAAACTAGGTCAAAGTATGCAAGCATCATGATCAAAACAACATCAAATTGAAAATTCAACCAAAAATAGATAAATGACTAAATAAATGTGGATCCAAATATCTAATTCAAGCTAAGACAATCAAGATTAACCATGAAAAATACCCCAAAAGAATTACATAAATACATCTCCAAATTAAGTAAAACAAACTCATATAGGTCACTAATCGAGCATGCATCGAGGATGAATTAAAACCAAAGAAGAAACATTCAAAAATTTAACATCAAGGCATCAAAAAATCACTCAAACATTCATAAATGATATGTCAAAACATGGCCAAGAGATTGAGTAAAACCTAGTCAAGGACAAATAGGTAAAACCACTTCACAAATTAATTAAAAATAAAATAGAAAAAATAAATGAAAAATAAAATAAAAACCAGGAAAAATATCTTGAGTTTCTAAAATAACAGAAACATATTTTTAAGTATTTTTAAAATGATATTATCAATTAAAATAAAAAAAACAAAATGCAAATGATAAGAAAATAAAATTAAAACGAAAAGAAATAAGGGAAGGAGTGCAAGAGTAATATATGAATGAACTACAGATCAGATAAGCATGCAAGTAGGCCAAAACAAGGGGGTGGGGAAAGCAGAAATGACAAAGCCCAATCCATGTTTCAAATTAAAGCTCAGAAACAACAAAACGCTATGTTTCATTAATCCCACCTGGCGCCACATGTAAGCCAAATCAGCCAGAGTCAAATATTCAAACCAGGCCACGCATGCATGTCGCCTCAGACGCCGAAGCTAGGGCTTCAGACATCTTCTCAGGCGACCCTCCCCCGGAGCAGATTCAAATCAACACCAAACTCAAAAACTTGAACATCATTTTGAAGCATTTTTCATGCTAAACACGAATCTAACCTCCATTTTCATTAATACATGCTCTAACAGCATCAAACACAAGCACAAAAAAATTGAGATCAAAATTAAAACTTAACCAAAACAACACAACAACAATCCAAACACATTTTACATTATTCTAGCAACTCAAACATGCCACAAACAAACCTAACACACGTATAAAATAAGAGAATGAATTTGAAGAAAAAGTTACTGAAAATGTAGCTCGGATGCTCCTTGTTCGTGCTTCCAAGCTTCACAAAGTCTTTACTCTAGCCTCTTGGACCTTCATTGGTGACAATGGAAGTATTAGAATGGAGAAAGCTTGGAGAAAAACTCAAATTCGAGAATGAGAAGTTTCTTAAGAGAGAGAGAGAGAGAGAGAGAGAGAGAGAGAGAGAGAGAGCTGCTTGGATCTGAATTTCGTGTGAAATGAATTGGTGAGTGATTTGTAGGGTTTAGTGAGCTTAAATAGTGTAAGTGGCACATGAGAAATTTTGTTATAATTTGTTATCCAAGTTTTTGAAATTTGAGGTGAGAGAGAAATACACATGGTTATGGCACATGGTGAGGTGATTTGTGTGAGTACGTGAAGCATGGAAAAAGGGTGGGTGGAGTCAGCATGTGTAGCAAACATATGAAGCAAGTTTTTGTGCAATTCCAATTTCCAAATCTTTCCATAAAAAGAGAATGTGGTACATGGGGTGCATGGTGATGTTTGGACATATTTGGCAATCCAAATGGTGATGTATGTGTGGGACATAATGTACTATGTTCATGCTGCAAGAGTATAATACCAAATGTGCCAAGAAAATTAAATGATGACCTTCCTTGTGAACATAATCATGTACCACACTTGAGGTGAACATAACTTGATCAATATTGCTCCAAAATGTGTGTTCTTGAGCTCCAAGGAAAGTTTGAAGCATGATCTTCAACTTTCATGTTGATTGTGAAGTGAATTGAAACCTAGAAACAAGTGGAAATCAGTCTTGTCTTTGGAGCATCACAACTTGAGCTATAATGAACCAAATGATGAGTTCTTGATATCATTAGAAAGCTTGAAAGAAGCTCTACAACTTTCATGATAATGGAAGATTTTAATGGAGCTTAGATATATGAGAAAAATTCCTTGGAAGTTAGGTTCATGAAGTTGATCAAAGACCTACTAAATTTGATAACTTGAAACCCCTACCTTTGGCACACCATAACTTGAGTTCTACACATTCAATTGGAGAGTTGTTGTTATCAAAAGAAAGCTTGGAGAATAAGGAACAACTTCCATTTTGGAGGAAAAGTGATATGAAGCTTGGATCATCAAGAAAATAGCCATTGAAAACATGCCCTCCAAGCTGAAATTCCATACTTAGAAAAAATTCTAAATGTTGAAAACATGAATCTTGATTTTTCTCATCTTTAAGACACCATAACTTTTGATCTATGGATCTTTTGGGATTGATTTATTCTACAAAGTTGTAGTATGTAATGTCCTATTTAATTTGATTACAAGTTTTCCACATTTGGATCAAGAATGAGAAAGTTATTAATGTTGCAACATAGCCCCAAAAACACAAATTTTCCATACTTAGAAAAAATCATGAAAACCCTAATTTAGTAACTTCTCCTGATTTTATAATTTCTCTGGACTTCTCTTGATCAAACCTTATAATACCATGGATGATGACTTGAAATTCCCAAACAAGACCCGAGAACTCAAGGGTTGACTTTGGTAAGGCATCAGTTAACCTTTTGACTATATGAACTCAATTCCTCCTCTATGCACTTAGGAATCTTCTGAAATAATTTGTGTTGAGCCATGGGACATGTAGAGATTCTTCAAGATGTATATTAAGCCATAGAACCTTGAATATCTCAAGAGAACAAACACAAGTAGTTCTTGCACAAAACCCTAGTTCAGAGCCACTAGGAGCCTAATTAGATAAATATCTTGAAATCCTTGAAACCCTAATGCTCAGATGATTGGGTGAGATTGTTGAGAATGCCATGATTAATAAAAGTACTTTATAGCTTGAGAATACCATGATGCTGAGACTATCCCCTTGCTTTGCTTTGAGAACCATCTCCTCCTCTTGAGGATAGTCAAGAAACCTTGATCCCATGTTAAGAGCCAATTCTATGCACAAATGAAGATGCAAATGAAATGAAACATAATCCAAAAAATGGTTAAAGAAATGAAGAGAAAATTTTGGGGTGTTACACATGTATATTTTCTCATCTAGATTACCATTGAGGAAAGTTGTTTTCACATCCATCTTCTCTAAATACATATCTCTGCTGGCCACCAGGGCTAATAATGGTCTCATATAAGTGTGTCTAACAAACATAATGAAAATCTCATCATACTCAATCCACTTTCGCTGTGAATACCCCTTTGCAACAACGCGAGACTTGAAATTTTCCCCTTATTTTTCTATTACTGTAGGCATTTTCTTGTACAACCACTTGCAACCAATAGCTCTATTTCCTTGTGGTAGCTGAACAAGATCACCATGCCTCAGTCTCTTTCAAGGACCCCCTCTCCTCCACCATAGCACCCTTCCACTTATTTCTCTCATGGATATCCATGGCCTTCTGAATTGGTAAAAAGAGCATATGCTGCTAAGTCCTCAAACTCCATCTGAATCTTGCACTCCACATGAATCTGAGGCTGATTCATCCTGCTGTTGGGAGACAATCTACCTTAGACTCACAGGTGGCTCCTCGGTGTCCACTAGAATCTCATCGTGGCTGGAACTTTTTACCCCAGTATTTGGCACAACTGTCATATCTGACTTTTTTAGTATCGAATGCTCATCAAATACAACATCTCTACTCATAACCACCTTCCTCTTATTTGGATCCCACAACTTTTGCCACATCACACATTTATTGTATCTAATAAAGATGCACTATTTTGACTTGGGATCAATTTTATACAGATCCTCACTGAGAATATGCACATATGTTGGACATCTAAAATCCTCAAATTACGTAGATCAACGGGATTGCCTGTCCATATTTTCTTGGTAAATTTTCCATCCAATGAAGCTCGTGGTGATCTATTAACTAGATAGCATTCCATATTAAGTGTTGTTGCCCAGAAACCTTTTGAAAGACCAACATTCAACCGAAGGCAGCTTGCCTTCTCTGTTAGATTCATGTTCATCCTCTCTGTAACACCATTCTTCCATGTAAATTCCTCTTATGTAATTCTATCATCCCATGTTCTTTGAGATGGCCCAAGCACATGTACCATTGTTTGGTTGTATCACTATTAATTTTAACAAATGCTACATCACCCATAATTGTGCCATCTAACAACTTATAAATGTTTTCAAAATTCCTCCTTGACATCATCACTATCATTGCATTCTAGCTAACACTCATGATATCTCTATCTCCGTCTGACCGGAATGAATAACCATTCGCTTCAAGAGTACCTAGAGGAATCAAAATCTTCTTCAATTATGAAAGATTACACACCTCACTCAACGTGCGCATGCCATCATCATCCAAAGCAATTTTAATTTACACCTTTCCAGTGATGGTACAAGTTTTATCATCGCCTAAATAGATAAAACCAAAATCACCTAATTTAAAAGATTTTAACCACTCCTTGTGCGACTTCATATAGTAACAGCACCCAAAATCAATGATTCATACATTAGTGCAAGTTGTATATGAAATGCAAAGCATATCCTCTCTACTACATGAACAGTCCGTCTGAACTACATTTGTTGAACTACTGTTACCTAAATTGTTTGGACAGTCCCTCTTTCAATGGGAAATTTTCTTGCAACCATAATATTATTTTTCTATCCTTAGACTTGAACCTTTTTTTACAGAACCCATAACCTTACCATTGCCTCTGCCACGGTCTTGGCCTCCTTCGTAGACAAACCATCACCTGATCTTCCTCTAACTTTCTCTATACTTTGGCGATGTTGTGCGTGTTGCAAAAGAGTAGAAGAAATAAAATCCAACGTGATTGTTTCCTTCCCGTATTTGAGAGTGGTCACCAAGTGATCAGAAGAGTTTGGTAAAGAGAAAAAAAAATAATCCATTTATCCTCATCGTCAACCTTCACACCAAGCCGTGTCAAATCAAGGAGGATGATGTTGAAAGCATTGACATGATCTTGAAATCACCTCCTTCCTACATCTTCAGGCTATAGACATGATGCTTCTTGGATAATTTGTTCATGAGCATCTCAGACAAGTACTGATTTTCTTATTTATCTCAGACATCCATCGGAGTTGTGAGGTCCAGGATATGATTCATCACGTCATCAAAAACGCAAAGTCATATCAAACCTGTGGCCTTTCCTTCATATTGTTCCAATCAATAATTGCGATGTCTGTTTGTTTCTCATCACGAAGCGCCTTCTGTAAACCTTGATGAGCCAACAGATCCTTATCCCTCCTTTTCCATAAATCGAAATTGCCCATTCCGTGAACCGAGTCACTACGAATTTTGTACCTCTAGGATTACATGTCATCAAATATCAATTGTTAGAACAGTAACACGAATATAGATCAGAGTAGAGAGAAACATACAAAAGTTTTGTTCACGCAGTTCGACAAAATTGCATATGTCTGAGACTATATATTAGGTATAGTTCACTTTATTTATGTCTTGTGAAAAATGATTAAAGTACAATGTTACAAGCCTTATATGTAATACCATGTTTTAATTAACAACACATGGTTATCTTGACAACCCATAATTATCTCGACAATATGAGTAGTACTCAACAATTTATGTTCAATTTAATTAAATAAAATATCAATCAACATTTCATGTTAGTTTTTAAGAAAACTGAGGGAAAATATTATTTTTAAAATAAGGGCGCCAATTGTTTTTCTAACTAAAGCACGAAAATACAAGAGTTGGGAATCGAAGCTCAAACCATGAGCTATATTGTTCTAATTCTCATAGGATTAAAGAAATAGAATCCAATATGACTGTTTCTTCCCTTATGTGAAAGTGGTCACCAAGTGACTATAAGAGCATGGTTCAACCTGTTCGACCAATTTGCCAATGTCTGCGACTATAGAGTAATTATAGTTCTATTTATTTATGTCTTGTGGAAAGTGATTAGATTATAGTGTTACAAGCTATATATATAATATTAGGTTGGCCTAAATAGTTTTTTTTTTGTCCTGTAAGTGGCCGTGTTTTTCTTTTTTAGCCCGATATCTTTTTTTGTGTGGATAAAGCCCTTAAATGTTGAATTATATTTGATTTGAGTCCCTAAAGTTAAAATCAGCAAGTCTCGTGCGAATTTTCATGTTGACTTTTACTTTGGGGACTAAAATCAAAAGGATTTTAACATTCAGGAATTATTTTTAGAAAAAAAATACAAGGATGAAAATAAAAAACGCGCTAATTTGCATGGACCAAAATACTATTTAAGCCTATCAGGTTTTAATTTATCTAAAATTTTAATATTTAGTTTCTGTCAACAAATAATTATCTTCACCCATAATTATCTCAACAATACGAACTATTTTTTCAACAATCTTCATTTATCTAAACAACCCATAATCATCTCAACAACATAAATTATATTCTCAACAGTCCATAGTTATCTCAAGGATCCATAGTTATCTAAACAACTCATAATTATGTTAATAATATAAGTGATACTTAACAATTTAGATTCAATTTAATTAAATATAATATTAAATTGCACTTGATTGATACGCATAGAAAGTGGCAACTAGGTGAGGGTAAAATCATCAATTTTTGGATTAAGTTTCATTCTTCTAATGCTTATAGGATCAAAGAAATTTTCTGGCACTCCCTGTAAACTTATTAGGTCGAGTGTAACAAATGGAACTATCCTCGGCAGTCTAGGTTTTCTACCTTAGGCAGATATCTTTAGAGATAATTTTGTTGCTAGATTGGGTAGTTTTGGTCAAAACATTAGCGTCACTATTGATCTTCATATTATGAGCTTATTTGGAGCTTTTGAAGTAGCTGAAAAAATTGTTTGATTCTGGCTTCACAGATACCTTGTCAATAATTTACTCTCTTGTTTTTAGCAATAAAAAGTGCAAATGAGTTCATGCTTGGTTAAATTAAATACTCATTCCAAACATCAAGGTGGTGAATAAAAGCCATCGCAATAAACAAATTATAATAATATGATAACACATAGGATACTTCATTTCAGCTAGCCCTAACGCATATAAAAAGACCCGAACAATGTGAGGTTTTCATCCACATTCCATATACTTTAAATCTTATTGATAGAACTCAGGTACCAAGTATGGAATTCAAAAATGGTGAGAATGATTCTTCCAATTTGCTTAATGCTCAAAGCCACGTATGGAACCACATTTTCAACTTCATAAATTCCATGTCACTTAAATGTGTTGTTGATTTAGGCATACCAGATATCATACACAACTATGGCAAACCTATGTCACTCTCAAAACTCATTTCTTCACTACCAATCCATCCTTCCAAAAAACCTTGCATTTATCGCTTGATGCGAATCATGACTCATTCTAGTTTTTTCTCTCAACAAAATGTTACAGAGAATGAATTAGAAATTGAGTATACGTTAACGGATGCATCTAGGTTATTACTTAAGGACAATCCAAAGAGTGTGACACCATTTGTCCAGGCGATGCTCAGCCCGATTATGACAAATCCATGGCATCAAATGTCTACTTGGTTGAAAAATGAGGAATCTACCGCATTTGAAACGATACATGGGAGGTATTTTTGGGATTATGCAGCTCATGACCCGATACTTAATCGTTTATTCAATGAGTCCATGGCATGTGATGCTCCATTAGTGAGCGATCTGTTAATTGAAAAGGGTAAGGGAGTGTTCGATGGATTGGAGTCATTGGTTGATGTTGCAGGAGGCACAGGGAACTTGGCAAAGGCTCTTGCCAAATCATTCCCACAAATGGAATGCATTGTGTTTGATCTCCCACATGTTGTTGATGGCTTACAAGGAACTGATAACCTAAGCTATGTTGGTGGAGATATGTTTCAGGAAATTCCTCAAGCACATGCCATTTTATTAAAGGTAAGACTTTAAATAATAAGATGAATACCATTAAAAAAATATTAAGATTTAAATGCTTTTCAAACGACTTTCTTTTGGGTTGAAACTGTGAGTTCTATTAAGGTTATCTTAGTGTTATCATCTTTGATTTTTATAAAACTTGATATTTTTTATTCTCTTTATTATTTATTATAATATATTAGATTAGCTATATATAATATTACAATACTAATTATATTTATTTATATTTGTATTTAATTTATAATTACATATATCATATAACTTTTTCCTTTAATATTTTCTCATACCAAAAGCACCACTAATCATATAATTTTCTTCACAATTATTATATTTTCTCTATCTTTCTTTTATAACTAAATAAAATATGAATGAAATCAGTGGATCTTGCATGACTGGAATGACAAGGAATGTGTGAGTATTTTGAAGAAATGCAAGGAATCATTGGTGAAGAAAGGTAAAGATGGAAAGGTGATTATCATAGATATGGTGCTGGACAATAAAAACACAAATGAAAAATTTGAAACACAACTCTTCTTTGATATGTTGATGATGGTAATGCAGACGGGAAAAGAGAGAAATGAGAAAGAATGGGTTAAGTTGATTTTATCAGCAGGTTTCAGTGACTATAAAATAACCCCAATTTTAGGCGTAAGGTCAATGATTGAGATCTATCCGTAATAAATATAAGTCAATTGTTGCCAGCATTGAAAGTGGAGTCACGTTATCGTATGATATCACTTACTTGTTTTAATGTTTTAGTCAATTTAAATGTAGTTGTTATAATTTGCTTGCGTATTTGTAATTTGCTTATCATTTAATATTTGAGTTTTATTTGTAATTTGCATTTTATTCGCATTCGAGTTTTATTTGTAATTTGCACTTTATTCGCATTTGAGTTTTATTGTAATTGCTTCGGCTATTTAGAGATTGTACCATTAAGACCCCTTATTACTCAATATAATTAGAGTGTTTGATCAAGGAATTGTCACACCTTAAATTTTTTCTTTAATATTGTTTATTTATTAACCACATCTAGTCCATATGCATCATCATCATAACATGACCATTCATTTTGTCACTCATCACATTCGCATTGTTATTGTTTTTTTTGTAAGCAAGAGGTATATTAAAAGAGTACTAGGGGCACTCTAACCCGATTACAAAAAGGATCCGGATCCAAAAGAACAAGAGAGATTAACTACCAATTGAAACTCTACCCAAAAAGGTCAACGGATCTTTACAAAAATCGTAAAAGTTACGATTTGTATAATTAATTTCTCCTATAAAAGACCACCTCCAAGCCGTGATCTTGATCTCCCAAACAAGGTCGGAAACGTTACACACACATTCTTTGAATAAAATACCATTCCTCATACACCATACATTCCAAGTAGTAGCAAGCCATATAATAGATTCCCTACCTGCAATCACTCTCAACCTCTTAAGAGCTTTTACCCAATCTAAAACGTGATTATAAATATGACCTTCTTCTTGAAAATTCTCCAAGATTATCCAGACAACAATCTCTTCCCAGACTCTCTTAGAAATGATACATGATAAAAAGATATGAGAGGTAGTTTCAGTTTCGCCACTGCAAAAAGAACACAAAGAATGACGATATAAAATTATGCTTCTAGCCAAAAGAGCTTCCTTCATTGGTAATCTTTTCAGCAAACGTCTCCATCCAAACGCTTTTATTCAAAACGACACCTTACTCTTCCAAAGCCAATCAAAACCAAAAGGATTTCCTATCATGATTGGTTGCTGTCGTAATTCCAAACACAATAAGTCGTATCCAGCTTTAACAATATAAACATCATCAATAAGAGAGTTCCACCTGCAGCTATCGTCTTCATCACGAACTGTCACGACAGAATCCAAAAATGAAAACCGGTTGTGCATTCTTTCTGCTAACTCCGTGTTGCTGCTATACGAAATACCACAATCACCCCACAACCAGATGCTATTATTTTGCTCTCTAACTTCAGCCACAATGGCATTTTTCATCTTTTTTTTTTTTTTGAAATCTTGGTATCCGGCCTTGCGACCGACTAATCCAAAAGGGACCAATACCCACCGTCCACTAGCGGGAGCCCCGCTTCAAGCCAGAGCATAGCTCCGTATGGACTGGCCCACACAAGAGTTGATTGCACCTAGTAGGATTCGAACCTGAGACCTTGAGAGGAGCATTTTTCATCTTGCCTCGGCGAAAGAGATCTGGGAACAAATCACGCAAATAACCCTCTCCAGTCCCGTTACCTCCCCGAAAAGGAATTCTATCACCTTTCCCTAACAGTAAAACATAATTATCCAAAAGCTTGTTTCCGTCGTACCAATTTTCCAACGAAGCCATATCCTTCCACCAATACGATCCTTGAATACGCCTACTGTTACAATTAGCGAAATAAGAAAATAATGAATGCTCTCCGTATTTCACCCTTAAAACCTCGAGCCACGACGATTCGCTACCCACCAACATGTGCCATATCCATTTAAAAAGAAGAGCAACATTAAATTCTTCCACTCTTTTGAAACCGAGACCACCGTCACTAATCGGCAAGCACAAATTTTCCCATCTAACCCAATGAATCCTTCTCTTCGCGTCTCTGTCACCCCATAAAATATTATTTTGAACCTTGGAAATAGTTTTGCACACAACAACTGGCAGTCTATAAAAAGACATAAGAAAAACAGGGAGGCTACTCCAAACCGATTTCAAGAGGGTAATTCTCCCGTCGAGGCTTAACAATCTCCCTTTCCACTTCGCTAGACGATCTACAAGCTTGCGAACAAGAAAATTCCAAGTAGATATTCGCCTAGGATTCATACCGATCGGTATACCGAGAAAATTAAAATGACTCCCTTCTAACCTGCAAGAAAGAAATTTGGCTGCCGCTTCCATGAAAAAATGGTTCAAATTAATACCGATAAGCTTGCTTTTCAAATAATTAACTCCAAATAACCTCGAAACCTCTTAATACAGATTTAAGAGCCCAAAGGTGTTTCCGACTACCGTCGCCGATTAGGAGAGTGTCATCCGCAAACTGTAAAATATCCATCGCGCAACAATCCTTAATATGGAATTCGAAAAAATCACCGTTTAGCATAGACTTTCTAACTGTGAAAATCTTTAAAACACCGGAAAATATCTTCCTTAATAAAACTCCAACAATTCCTTAAGAATAAGAAATTGTACCCGTCCGGGCCTGGGCTTTTAGACCCACCATAACTCCAAAACGCATCCTTGATTTCCGTTTCTGTAAATTCAGCTTCCAAATATGCACAATCAGCCACAAAAATGTTTAAATTAATACCATCTGGTGTTGGCCGAACAGCGGCTTGTTCCTGAAAGGCTGCAGAAAAAAATTTGTGCACTTCCGCCTTCACGCCCTTCACATCTTCGACCTGCCCATTGTTTGTTAAAAGAGATCCAATAAAATTCTGTCTTCTTCTAGCATTCATAATGCCATGAAAGAATTTACCGTTAGAGTCACCTTCTCTGTCCCATTGTAATTTAGATTTCTGAAGTAACAAATTCTCTTTGATCTTCAACTTCTACCAAAACAGCTTGGAAGCGTCACTCCTAGTCCAAACCACCTCTTCTACCAAATTCTCGTCACAAGACGCAAGCATAGAATCTGCCTCATTAATTTGTCTACACCCTTCTTCAATTTCAAGATCAACCCTCCTGAAAACCTCTGAATCCCATTTATGCAAACTACCTTTCAAAATCCTAAGCTTCTCTTTTAGAACAAAATCACTCTTACCTTCCACCGTAAAATCACGCCATTCAATTTCGACGTAAGGCAGAAAAGCCTTATCATCAAACCAATAATCGTTCACTCTGAAAGGTTTTGAGCCCCAATCAGAATTGTTGCTCTCAAACTAAACAGGACAGTGGTCCGATATGTCCCTATTCCTGATGAGTTGACAAACTAATCTCCACTTGTGAATCAACATATTGGAAACGAAAAAACGGTCAAGACGACTCATTGAGTTACCATCTCCACTAAACCAACTGAACTTTCTTCCTTTACATGGAAGGTCGATCAAATTAGTATCACCAATAAATTCTGCAAACTTTTTCAACTCTAAGATATTACTCCCCGAAGATCTCCCCTTCCTTTCACTTCTGTCTGCTATAGAGTTGAAATCCCCTCCTATAATCCACTCTCCGTCAAAGTACTTGTGTTTGAGATTAATCAATTTCTCCCACAAAACCTTCTTGGCTACCAAAACGCAAGAAGAATAGATGTTCACAATGTATATAAAGATACCTTGCCATAAAACCTTGATACCAAGATATCCCAGCCCTTGAAAACTGAAAATAATGTCTGCCTTCCCTTCTTTCCACAAAGTAATTAACCCTGCCGATTAACCAATAGATTTGGCAAACGACCAACCCACATTCTCACCATTCTAAAAACTCCTCGCGATACCTTCGTCCACCAAAGACAACTTTGATTCTTGAATTGATTACTAGTCAGCATTGGCCTGGGGTTCGATGAGGAGAACCCCATTGTAACCCCTAAGAGGTCTCCTTTGGCCCTTGCATTTATGGATTCCTTGATTAACATGTAAGGTTAAGTCAAACTTGTTGACTTCCACGTCCTTCCAAACTGGGCCAATTCCCCTTGTGGTCTTTGTCACACATTGGGCCTTTTTGCCTTACACACTCTCTTTTGGTTCGTTTACTATTTTTTAAATTGTTTTTGTTTTGGTTTTGGGCCTTTGCCCATTTAGTTTTTTTAATTATTATCATTATCTCTCTATACTACCTCATGCACCACCATTACCATTTGATTTTATATATTTTTACTGCATTGTTTTTTTTATTATTTCATTTTATAATTTTGTTTATTAAAAATCATTTTATGAAATAAAATCATTTATATTTTTCAAATAAAAATCTTGATCAATATCAAGAACTTTCAAAAATCCAACTCGAATTTCTTTTGTCCAATTCAAACGCTTTTCAAACGCGAACCAAAACGCTTAATTGTCATCAAAATTTAACTTAAGCACTTCGTCAAATATTTTTCTTAATAAAATAGAAAGAAAAAGAACATTGGAATATACACTCCATGAAACCTTGAATAATCGGGGCCCCGAGGCACACGTCTCGGATTTACCGAGTATTCCTTTTTAGTTATAGCACACCTAATCAAATTTAGGTGAAAAGGACATTAGAGTTTACACTCCTTGAAACATCGAATACGAGGCACACATTTTGGTCTTATCAAACGCTTGTCTTCTACAAATAAATTTCGTGAACACTTTGGATGAAAAAGGTACATTGGGGCACACACTCCTAGAAACCTCGAATAATCGGCCCGTAGGAACACATCTTGCATTTACCGGGCATGATGCCAAAACATTTTATAAACGAAATATGCTTCATCCATTCCGAGACGATGCAAACAAAGCTTTGTTTCTACCATGTGCAAAAAGTTAGAATGCTTTATGCTCGAATGCGATGAGGACATAACTCTAGGAGATTCCAAGTTGTGTTGTCCATTTTGACGCAATGAAAATGTTCACTTCTCCAAAGTTTTGGTAGCAAATAATGTTTTTTGCTCGAATGCGAACTAAGCATCCTTCCCTGAAATCGACCAACCCACAAACATTTGCTACCTAGAATTATGTAGCCTTGAGTTCCCCGTCGTACCTGGGGATACGTAGATGCGAGATTCAATGTCTCGCCTGACACCCTAATAAAAAAAACTTATTTATTAGTCCTTTTCTATTGTCCTTTCAAACTCTTAATAAATTGAAGAAAGCAAATAATGAAGGGTAACATTCTCATTCGCCAAGCTAACTAAATGGTTCATATTGAGTATAACGGATATGAGGGGTGCTAATATCTTCCCCTTGCACAATCAACTCTTGAATCTGAATTTGGTTCCAACGGCCATTTTATTTTTCTTTTAATGATTTTATCGATATTTTCCCTTTCCTTTTGGAATAAATAAAGTTTGGTGGTGACTGTGTTATCATCTTGAGCGTGCGAGCACTCATGGTCGATTTTTCACATTATGATTGCTGGGGACTACGCTTCAGCTAAAGAGAGTTTTGCCTAATTTAGTTGTATTTGTGATGAATGTTGGCTTTCTTTCTTTTTGCCTTTCTTTTGCCTTTCTTTTCATCTTGTATGCATATTATCCTGTTTATCTCTTGGATTTGGGATTCCATTTTGAGTAAAGCTCCACACCCGAGATTTGAATTTTTTTAGAAAAAACATAGGTTAGAATGGTAGTTGTGTAGTGTTAGTCCGCAAGGTGTATACCTTGAATGGCTAGCATGAAGACTCCTCCTAGAGTATACCTATTTATGGATCTCGTTGTAAAATGGCTTACGGGTTGCATAATGATGGTTCATCAAAAGGTCTATGACTTTAGGAATCTCTTTAGAACCAGTTTTGCTTTTGGTAATTGTGTAGTGTTATCCCCCGAGGTGAAGCCTTGGATGGATAACACGAAGACTCTGCCTAGAGTATATATTTTCGTCAATCTTATCATAAAGCGACTTGCACATTGATAAGTGATTTTCGTATCATTATTTCTAATCATTTTTTGCTTAGTATTTCATCGCATTTTGATCGGTTTACTTTTATTTGCCATGTTTAATTCTTTGGTTGTGTGTGTTGTTGCTATTTTCAGGGCCTAGTAAGTATTCAAGACAAAGAGAGATAAAAAACAAGAAAAACAAAGAAAAAGGACAAAAGTTAATTTTTCCCCAGTAAAACCAGGGGGCTGCTACGGCCATCCGTTGCAGCTGCAACAGGGCGTAGCAGCAGAGGTGCCTAGGGTTTCCCATGCTTTATCTTCTAGAACTATTACAATAGACCTTTTACGGTCACCCGTAGCAGCTGTTACAGGCGGTAGTAGGAGGACGATAGTGGATTTTTTTGTTTCTTTTATAGATCTATCCTCAATGATTGTGACTCTTAGTAATTATTTGATTTGATATTTTTCTGACGTAATAGGCATTGAACCAAAGATATTGTGCTACTTTTACTTTTTCTATACAACTCATAGACTGTTATGAGTTTTGGATCCATGTTTTATTCCACAAGTTTCTACATATTTCATATTTTTCTCTATATTTAAGTCTACAAGGGAGCAACATTGGATCTAAGCTTAATTTAAAATTCGGTTTTGTTATTTGATTATATTCAATTTCTTTTCCATTACAATTGTTTTCTTTGAGTTTGAGAATGAATATTGATTTGATTATGTTTGCCCTCATCAAGATTGAATAGACCATTAGGGACTAGGGGTTATGAGGATTATCTTGTAACCTTTTGTATGATCTATCACATATCGATTACGAGAATTTTAGCTTAAACTTATTTTATTATTTATACTCATGCATTCCAACAACATTACGAAAGTAAGGTGTTCTCAGGTATCAACCGTAGTTAGAAAGGATATGTGTCTATACCAGATGATGGGTGCTATTCCACAAGTATACATAATCAATCATAGTTTTAAAAGATATTGAACCAATAGGGACCAATAATCAACTTTATCGTTATCTATTGGTGTTATACAAATCTAAGGCTATAAATCTTTCGAATAGGGGGAAATTAAAACTATAATAGATCTTAGAAAATATATCAAATAAGAGAGACCGGAATGTGGTTTCCAGTGTACCTCTGGGACTCAATAAATCTTTGGCGTATGTTATGTTTTAAAATACTTTTTGGCAGAAAATATTAGTTTAAAAACATTAGTATCACACCGTCGTGCTACTGACCCATGTTATATTTCGAAACCAAAAATGTTTTGCTATCGCTCACTAGTTTACAGTTACGAAACAATTTTTATAAACCAACAAGTCCTAATTAATCCTAAAGCATTGTGGCTATTTTTAGAGGTTAAAACCTGATTTTTATTATCTGGCACAAATCTCACTTTCTCTTGCTATTGACCCGAGCTTTAGTGTTTCCTCTCTCGCGCAAAACCTTTTTGTTCTTAAAACTAAAATCCGGAACCAGAAAAATAATTTTATGTAAAAGTATTGCCTAATCAATTTACCGAGTCCCGTCGGAACGACGATCCTCACATACCGGACTCAATAGATTTAGCTAGACATAACGTTCATACAACTCATGTTATTATTATTAGGCATACAACTCATAAACATGATAGAGACGATATATATGCAAATTATGTTGAGATTCAGCAACAGAAGCATAAAAAACCAGAATCATGCATACAATTACTAACTAATAGTAAAAGCATACAAAACTTACTAGAATTGAAATAATGCAGGAAATCAAATACGGAAAAACTTAAATAAAGGAAAACTTCTGAGTAATAATGACGACAATATTAATCTTCAATGATCCAAGTGAAATGTATTCTTAATACAAGCAGTGTATTAATCCCTCAATGTAAACACTTAGTACTTTTTACGGTAAAATATATGCCTAAATAAAAACTAGGAGACTTAGATGCCCAAAATTCTCAAAACATAAACTATATATAGTGAAATGCCTTAAAACTGGTTTCCAATTCGTGGGCAGGGAAGTTAAGGAGATCACGGGAGGAGTTGGAGGAGAAATAGTTGGGCAGTTGCTGGATTTATGTCTACGTGCATCATGGCGAACACCACAGCTCATGGCGAACGCCGCCCCCTTAAAAGTAGAGGGACTTAGTCAACCACTTAAGTGCTTTTTCTTTGAGTTGTTTTCACTAAAACTCATATTTTTTATTTCTCTAGATATACACCGATAGGATTGAACTCGGTCCTTAAACCATTGGTCTTTGTGGTTTGATATCTTTTTACTACCAAACCCAACAACACTGTTAACCCACCCAAATCCAATGACTAACCTTACAACATCACCATACCAGATACACCCAACCACCAATCGAACATGATTATGAACCCATAAATACCCAACCCTGCAACCAATTCATGCCACACACCCAAACATAAGATCAAGAGCATAACTCATACCACCAATAACCATATGCCGCCACCACATCTTACTATTGTCCCGTTGATGCATATGATTCCACCCCATTCCACCATAGCCCCCAATCAATGTACACCCAAATATCACACCACCAAAGCACCCCAACATCACATCGCCGAAGCACCCAGCCACCACATGTCTTTCAAACACCACAAGAATCATTGCTTCGTTTCCAAAACAATTTAATGTCCCATTTCAACCAACCATCCCGTTCACGTGTAACCCGACCAACGTGCCCCAACTACAACAACATGGGCACCGAACTCAATTACGGCAGCGCTGGCTACTAGGGAGATATGATCGAAGATTTGTTAGATAACACTAATATTCCAGGAACCTCGCACCAACCACCTTTGGCTTAGGTGAATACTAGGAGACCCCAAACTCCTCAGAAAAATCATGGGAGACCGCAAAGGCAAGCGAATGCGCCGGGTGTGGAACCGATGAGCGTTACGATCGAGCGGGACATTAAATTTCTATCCAATCGTTGTGTAATTCTATTTGATGGAATAAATTTATAATATATTTTTATTAAACATTTTGTGTAATATTATTTTGTTGTTAAAACTAACTAACAAGACAACACAGTAGCGACTGCTTGTGGCGCATGCTCCTAGAAGATGCATGCATGCGCCACAAGCAATGGCATGACATACAAGCAGACAACATACCCTATGGCACCTTAGTTTAAAATTTTAATGCATGCACACTGTTTGTGATGCCTCTTCGAATGAATTAATGATTTTTTATTTAAAATATAATTACTTTTGAAAATACGGTTATTTAGAAATTATTTTTGAAATACATGGCTATTTTCAAAAAAGATTCAAATACTCTAGAGTTTGAAATACCACTTCTTAAAAGAATACTAAATAGAAAATTGTGAGTTCGGATTTGTGTCACTGTAATCGAATATTTTTGTATAACTATCAATTAAATTGATTTAACGTGAGTCATGCAGTAGATAATTTATGTACATATAAAATAAAAATAGAAAAAAATCAAACAAAAATTACATGAAAAAACAGCCAGATCCAACAAAAGGGGACACCACTCCCAATAGAAGACAAAAAATAAACCAGGATATGTTTCACTCACCTGAGACAAGGATATGCTTCACTCACCTGAGACTTGTATCTTATGAAATAAAAAAACACTTCATGTGAGCAACATCTTTTTGTTTTGTTTAAGGTACATTGGATCTCAACAACCATTCAGGTAATAGCCACTCAGTTTTCATTGACCTCACAACTAGACAAATTGCCGTGTTTTTAGCACGAGTTTGTTATAAGAATCAATATTAAATTAATGGTTTAAATAGTCTAGTAAGTTAAACGAATTTTTGCATTTGGTTCTTATAGGAAACATTCGGATTTTAGCGTTAAAAACTAAACTGCATACAAAAAATGAAATATAAGGATTCAGAAAAAAAATTTATAAAAATCAAAAATAAAAATTCGTTAATTTATAGAGATCAAAAATATATTTAAGCAAAAATTAATTCATAATAAAATATATATTGAATAATATGTTTGGTTAAGAACAAAATTTTAAATTACAATGCAAGTGATAAATTAATATTAAATAACAAAAAGAATGAATGATATATTTTTATTGAATAATTTAAACACTTTTAATATAATTGAATAAAATTGTAAGAGATCTTTTGATTTAATTTTTAATATGTGTACTAAATTATCATGATTATTTTTTGCAAATTAGTAAGATTTGATTTAGAATTCAAATATTGATCTCGTGCATTATATATTAAAGATAAATATTTGTCTCTTTTATATATATATATATATATATATATATATATATATATATATATATATATATATATATATATATAGAACGTATCATATGAGAATGTCATTTTTATGTGAGAACATAAGAATGAATCTGAACCATTGGATTTTAAAATAAATGGTGGAGATTATGTGTCAGTTTTTTTTCTCTCTCCTCCATCATTTATTTTAATAATGGAGGAGAGAGAAAAACCAAAACCACACATAATCTCCATCATTTATTTTAAAATTTAATGATTCATATTCATTCTCACGTTCTTACATAAAAATTGCATTCTCATATGATATGAACCCTATATATATATGATCTGGGGTGATCAGACTGGATCGTCGTGGCCTTCGCGTAAGACATATGAGGATGCGCTAGCAGGAGAGAAAAGGGGTTAAACCTGCAAGGTACTACAATGCCAAAGTAAGTGATTGGGCAAGAGAGAAAAAGCAAGTACTAAGGTATGATTTCAAGTATTAAATAGTAATCAAACCTGCCCCTCTCAAGTGAGAGGGTATTTATAGAAGTAACCCCCAGCGCGGGCCCAAGGTCTCCCATGTGGAAGAAATATCTGATCGACTAGTGGGAGACTGCCAGGTGGAGGGTTAGGCGCGTGACCCTCTGACCTGGTCCAACTGTTTCTATGAGAGCTGGGAAATAGTTGGTCGCGTGAACGCCAAGCGCGTGAGGGGCATGTCCCCAATGGTCATATTGTGCCCAACGGCTAGTTGTGCCCAACGGCTAGTGGTGCCCAATGGCTAGTTGTGCCCAACGGCTAGATTTGGCTATTGGGCATTGCCAAGAGCTGGACTGGATTAAGCCTTGCCCTGTTGTGGGCCTAGCGCCTGCCTAGTCCAGAACAGGAGTCCCCCAAGTCTTTGCTCTGATGAAGAGTGATGACTTGAGATAGCCTCGTGGACTGCTACCTTTGGGTGACAATGTTCGGGGACATTCCCTCACCTGTTCGGTGGTTAATGTGGTCGACGCTGGTTGCCTAGCATCCCGACAGCCTTTCGTATGCGAGGACGTGCCCGCAGAAGTGGCGTATTTATGTCGACCAGATTTGGAAAATGTCCTCGCGAAAATGGCGTTTTTCTGTCGGCCAGGTTTAGGAAACGTGTCCGCGAAACCTCTGTTTTTTATGTCGATGAGCCCTGACGAGGATATGACTTGTGCCTATGGTCGAGGAAGATGTGCTCGCGGTGGTTGTGGAAGACTTGGGCGATTGTACCGTCTAGCTTTGGGAATGCCAAACGAAGATTCCCTTTTTGACACGTGGTGGTGCATTCAACTCTTGTCAGGCTATGATGGCCTTTGCGCTTCCCAAGCGAGGAAGTGCTTATAAAAAGGGGGAGGAAAGGATTCATTTGGACACTTCACTCAAATTCTTCTCCCAAAACCTCTTTGCTCTGCAACTTGTGTTATCGCCGGAGTTACAGCGCCACCGTCGATCTTCATCTTCTACCTATGTACTTATCAAGTAAGTTCTTTATCTCTCTTTAGGATTTTTTATGGCATTCTTCATTTCTGGAAATTCTTATGAGTTTTCCGGTGAGTTATGAACTTTCGGATGAATGTTCATATGTTCTTCGATGAACACATGCATTTCTGGAAAACTCATGAAGATCATGAAGAACATGAAGAACATAGGATGAATGTCCATGAATATGACGTAGGATTATGTAGATCTTCATAAATTATGGTTAGGATTAGTTTTAGGTTTGTAGTCGGGCATTAAGCCTGTTCGACATGAAAACTTTGGCTTTCGTACGACGAGCTTATTTTGTTGAGTAAGCTCCTCCTCACATAGTCTTCGTAAAGTCACGGAGACTCGTCCTTGTTGTGGGGGAAAGTGAAGTCGTCGTATTCTGTCGTGGTCGACTATGGCTCGAGGTTATCCTCGACTTATTCCTTGCCTTTTCACATGATTAGTGGTGGAAGGGTGGATTTGATCTTTGTCGTCGAATTCATTTTTTCTTCCTCTGCTTTTTAGGTGAAATGTCTGACCAACGCGAAGGGATCGTACCCGACGTTGGGGCTGCGCACGAGGAGGTGGAGCAGCCCGTAGATTATGCCAACGTCCACATAGCTGAGGGTGACCTTAAGTGGATCGCCCAGGAACCCTTGTCGAGGAGGTCGACGTTTACTGAAGAGGAAGCTCGGGAGTTTCCCTACCTTGAAGATCGGGCTGAGGGTGCGCCTGCGCATTGGAGAGCTATTTGCTCGACAGAAAACGACCGAATATGTTCGGTGTATCCGGGGATGCGATTCCCCATATATGAGTTCTCCTTTATGGAGGCGAGGTATCGCCTGCCCTTTACCGATTTCCAGGAGGCCATCTTATGTCACTTAGAGTTGTTCCCCGCCCAACTCCATCCGAACGCATTGGCATTTATTCGTGCTTTTGAGCTGGTATGCCGTTACTTGAAAGTCGGGGTGACCGTGGACCTTTTCTTTTGCATTTTCCAAATCTAGCGGAGCACAGCGGGCCCGAAGAAAAGCTTGGTGTCATTCAAGCAGCAGAGCAGGCTCTTCTGGACGTAATTAGAATTTGTCCGACATTTCAAGGACAGGTTCTTGGTCGTTAAACCTGTCTCTGAAGTGGCTAGGAGATCCATTTCTACGCTTGAGACCGTGGAGGCTGATGGTCAGCAAGTTGAGAAGGATGTGTCCAAGTTCCCTTTGGAGTGTATGTATGCCCATTTCAGATATAGGATCGATCAGTTCTTCGTCAAGCACGACCAGCTTTGTGACGGGGACAAGGAGTCCTATAGGGTTTTGCATGCATACGTGGAGACTTTTTTGTCCTGCCTTTGTGGTGGACAGGGATGGCAAAGCGTTGTTCAGGGAGGACGGAGAGCCTGCTCGGGCGGCTCGTTATATTAACACTAGGGCCCTTCTTGAGTGTGAAATCGACGATGTTGCGTTCTAGCTCCTCGGTATAACTTATTCATTTGTCCGCGTTTAAAATTTTCGCCCAATCGTACTAATTTCATCTTTTATGTTTGCAGGGAAAATGTTGGACATGAGGGAGCGTCTGGTGAGGTCCCAGGCAGCCAAGAACCTGAAGAAGGTTCCCCTAGTGCCAAAGACTGGTGCTGCATAGCAGCAAGTAACATTGGAAAAGTTTGTGGGCGGCACTGGCTCTGCCCCGGGGACCACTTCAACCGCTCCAACCCCAGACACGACCCATAAGAGGAAACAGGACGATGTTGGCTCTTCGCCGGTTGGTTGCTCGGGCGGTTTTGTTGGGGGGAGATTTGTGTTGCCCCCGTGCTATCTTCAGGGGAAATTTTTTGACGGGGAGAGCTCTATCGTTGTTCCCGAACTTGATGCTTCGACCATCCTGTCCTCCGACCCTCAAGTGCAGAGGAAGCTTCTCTGTCAGGATGCGATGACTATGACCAAAGTACTGGAGGCGGCTCCTTCGGGGACGCAGAGATGGTTCCGCTTGCCGACCTTAAGAGCGCGAAAGCTAAGATCTCCGACCTAGAGCTGGAAAACACAGAAATTTAAAACGATCTGAAGAAGCTTCAAGGCAATCTGGAGGCCAAGATAAAATTTCAGAAGGAAGTAACCCAAATGAAGGGGGAGGTGACCAAAGTAAATGATGAGAATGCCTGCCGGAAGGCGAGGATAGCCGAGCTAGAGGAATCGTCGGCGGTTGGTCAGGATGAGACCGACGACGAGAAGGCTCTGAAGATACGGATGGATGATCCGTCTTCTTGAGTAGGATAATCTGGGGGCAACTGAGTTTGGTTTCAACGCTACTTTGGAGCAGTTGAAAGGCCTCAACTCCGACGTCCAGCTACTGACCGAGGGGATGGGCATTCTCAATGTGGTTGTCAACGGCGAGGTGGTTCCCCCGGAGTTTCCTGCAGATGCAATTTAGTTTTTATTTTGAAGTTGTACTTGTATTTTGTGGGCCTACGTGCCTTTTGGATATGTAACCTTTTGTCGGGCACAACACTTTTCTTTTACTGTTGACTTATTCTGGCCTTGTGGCAGAAATTATATAAATATTTTGCATTCAGCATTATCTTCATTGAATTTATTTATGTATCCTTTAACGTTTAAATGCTAAGTATGGACGCTTTGCTCGACTTGCTCTTGTTATGCTCGATAGTTTGGGAGACTCGTCGAGGAGGCGAAGTAGTTTTGCCGGTGATGGGACTAGGATCTCAGTCGAGGTACTAATCCCACAGACTTGGACTATTCCCATCGCAATTTGGGTGTCCTGCCTTGTTGGTGCGACAACGACGGAGTTCGATTAAGTTATCCACGTTGTGCGTAGAGTCTGCTCGTCCCATGAGCAGAAACTGATTAACGCGGTAAGGTGAGGGATCGTGCTTGCCCCAGGGCACGGTCCTGTGGCCGAGCCGTCTCCCCGTCGGGGGTGATCTCGTCGGAAGTTAGTCCGACCTAGTGGCTGGTCCTAACTGTAATATTGTTTAAGCATTTCAGCGTTCCATGGTCGAGCAAAATGGTTCTCCATCTAGAGTTTCTAGGTAGTAGGCTTTAATGCCTGTTTTTTATTTAACCCTGTAGGGTGCTTCCCAGTTCGCGGCCAAGTTGCCCTCGCGCTTTATGACCTTAGTGACGTGGCGCAAGGTTATTTTTTGTTTTAGCGAAGCCTCACGGAGAGCTGCTCCTGACTGTATTTCTTTGACCAAGTCGAGCTCTTCTCTTTAAGTCTCGTTGTTTATCTCCTCGTCGAGAGGAGCTTCCGTTTGTCTGGAAGGTTCTCTGATCTCCCCCAGTACCTCCGCCTCGGTTCCGTAAGCTAGTCGAAAAGGGGTTTCCCCGGTGGTAGAGTGTGGGGTTGTTTGGTAGGCCCAGAGCATGCTGTGTAACTCCTCAACCCACCACTTCTTGGCTTTGCCTAGCCTTTATTTTAGACCCCGAAGGATTACCCTATTCGCGGCCTCTGCTTGGCCGTTAGTCTGGGGGTGCTCGACGGAAGTGAAGTGTTGCTTCGTGCCTAGTTTGGCGACAAAGTCTTGGAACTTCCTGTCCGTGAACTGGGTTCCATTGTCGGTCACAAGGGCCTGGGGTACTCCAAATCGTGCGAGGACGTTCCTTTTGTAGAAACGAAGTATGTTGAAGGTTGTGATCTTTGCCAGAGCTTTGGTTTCAATCCATTTTGTAAAGTAATCGACGGCCACAATCAGAAATTTGTTTTGATAAGACCCCATTATGAAGGGGCCGAGTATATCCATCCCCCACCAGGCAAAGGGCCAAGGCGATGATAGAGTCTTCAACTCGTTAGGGGGAGCCAAATGCATGTCCCCGTGGTGCTGGCATCGGTCACATTTTTTGACATGCTCCTTAGCATCGTGCTGCATGGTTGGCCAATAGTATCCTGCCCGCAGGGCCTTTTGTGCCAATGATCTCCCTCCCAAGTGCTGCGGTTGATCCCTCATGAATTTTTGGAGAATTTCGGGGACCTTATCCTCCTCAACGCATTTTAGGAGGGGGATGGTGAATCCCCATCGATATAGTTTGTCTTCGACCAGCACGTACGAGCAGGCTCTTCGTTTAGTCACACTGGCCTCCTTGTTGTCCTCGGGAAGTTCCCCCGTGGTGAGGTAATTGTACACTGGGGTCATCCAGCAGCTGTTGTCTCCAATGGCGTTAACGTCGAGCAGCTCTGACGGCTTCTCAATACTTGGTCGAGCGAGTATCTCTTATAGGACGGATTTATTACCGCCTTTCTTTCTGGTGCTAGCTAGTTTTGAAAAGACATCTGCCCCGCGTGTTTCATTCGCGAGGAACATGCTGGACTTCCCACGCATCGAACTTAGTAATTCTTTCCATCTCCAGCATCAGTTATTCGACCAATTGATCATTTTTTTCCTGATACTCTCCTCGTACTTGAGATGCTACGAGCTGGGAATCGGTGAAAATCTTTACCTCATTGGCGCCCAAGTCTTCGACCAGCCGTAATCCTACGAGGAAAGCTTCGTACTCGGCTTGGTTGTTGGACGTAGGGAAGGATAAGACTAATGATACTTTATTCAGGATTCCTTCCTTGTTTTCGAGGATGATACCAGCGCCACTGCCTGAGGAGCTAGAAGTTCTGTCCACGAAGATGGTCCATTTGTGTGCCCTGCTGGGCGGGGATGCTGGAGACGTCATTTCGGCCATGAAATCAGCCAGGACTTGTGTCTTGAGGGCCTTCTTTCCCTCGTAGTGGATGTCAAATTCTGACAGCTCCAAAGACCACTTGAGCATTCTGCCGGTCATGTCTGGTCGATAAAGCAACTCTCTTATGGGCTGGTCTGTATGCACTATTATGATGTGTGCCAAGAAGTAATGCCTCATCCTCCTCGCGACGATGACGAGGGCGAGAGCAACCTTCTCTATCTGCACGTATCTGATTTCTGGCCCTTATAAGGCCTTGCTCGTGAAGTAAATGGGTTTTTTCGCATCAGTTGTCTCACGAATGAATGTGGCGCTAATGGCTTCGCTGGTGACGGAGAGGTACAGGTACAATGTCTCCTCGCACTCTGGTTGTGAAAGCACATAGGGTTCGGACAAGGCTCGCTTGATGTGGGTCAGAGCCTGCTCGTATTCCTCAGTCCACTCGAACGTTTCCTCCTTTCTGAGGAGTTTAAAGAATGGCAAAGCATGCTGGGCAGACATGGCCACGAAGCGAGAAAGTGACGTGAGCATCCCGTTGAGGGACAATATAGACTTCTTCAACCTATGTGTGGGAAATTCAGCGAAAGCCCGACATTTGTCGTGGTTGGCCTCTATCCCTCTCTCGGTGAGGTAGAAGCCGAGGAATTTCCCTACCCGGGCGCCGAAGGTGCATTTCTCTGGGTTAAAATGCATTTTGCATTTTCTTGCCTGGTCGAAAACCTTTTGCAAGTGGGTCGTGTGATCGGATTCCTCGCGGGACTTCAGGATCATGTCATCCATGTAAACTTTGAGCATGTCTCTAATTTCTGATCAGAAGACTTTGTTTATCATACGCTGGTATGTGGCCCGGCCTTCTTCAAACTAAAGGGCGTTATGTTGTAGTAATAGTTCCCCGACTAGGTCATGAATGCGATATACTTCTTGTCCTTTTCGGCCATGGGGATTTGATTGTACCCTGAATAGGCGTCCATGAAGGACAAGAGCTTGAAACCTGCAGAATTTTCTACGAGCTTATCTATGTTTGGCAAAGGATAAGCATCTTTTGGGTAAGCCCGGTTGAGATCATTATAATCAATGCACATGCGCCATTTTCCACTATGTTTCTTGACAAGTACAATATTGGACATCAAGGTTGTATACCTGGCCTCCGAGATAAATTTTGCCTCTAAGAGGTCTTGTACAAGTTTTTCGAAAGCCTGTGCCTTCTCATCGGATTGCTTGCGTCTGTGTTGTGTGACGGCTCAAGTAGCTGGGTCAATGGTCAGTTGATGGCATGCGGTCTCAGGGTCCAGGTCGGGCATGTCCACAACGCTCAATGCAAACAAATCAGCATTATCTTCCAGGTATGTCTTCAACTGCTATTTTATCTCGTCAGGCAGCCCTGCGCCTATCTTCACCCCTCTGTTTGGGTTGGCTCCGAAGGTGATGACCACAAACTCCCTATCTGGCATAGGGCGCATGATGGTCGTTGCAGAGGAACTGCCTGTCCCTGTTGATGTGCCTTCACCACAGCCCTCACCTTCTTCAAAAATCTGGCTGTCGAGGTCGATGATGTGTAAAGGGAGAGCTGGCTTCTTGTCAGGCTGGCTTTCCTCGCCGGGATGGTCTTCCTCCATTGTCCGCTTAGCGGCCTTGGGTGCTGCACCGATCGAGCTTTGTCCTCGGGCAGCTGCTTCAAAGCACCTCCTCGCATCTTCTATATCCCCGTGTAAGGTCGCGACATGGCCCTTCTTCGTATAATACTTCATCTTGAGATGAACGGTTGAAGGAACAGTGACCAGCTCTGCTAAGTTTAGTCTGCCCAGGATGCATTGGTACAATGAAGGACAGTCTATCAGAAACTGAGTCTTGATCGACTTCGAAGCCTCCTCTTCCTCGAAATTGACCGGAAGCTCCACGTATCCCCAGGGTCTGGCGGTGGCTCTGTTGAATCCCTGCAGGTCGGATCCTACGTATGGCGACAGGTTCTTCTGGTCCAGCTTCAAGGCTCTGAATAATCCAGTGTACATGATATCCACAGAGCTACCCTGGTCGACCAAGATCCGTCAGACGTCAGTGTTGGCAAGTCTCGCTCTGATGAGCAAAGGAATGTGCGAGTTCGGGGATCCCCCAGGAAGCTCCTCACGGTATAACTTGATTGGGTGAGAACGCCCCCAAACTTTCTCGAGCGTGGATAGCTGGTCGGGACTGCAAACGATGAGCTGGTCAAATTTTCTCTTGACTGACCCTACTGTGAGCTTGATGTATCCCCCACACGAGATAACCATGGCCGTCGAGAAGGTCTCCCAGGTGCTGTGCGCGGATATCTGAGGAGGATCCTTAATATGGTCAGGGATGATGAAGTCCTCTGGCCGTGTGATGGAGATAGCGACCTGAGGGGGAGGACTAGGCGATGTAGACTATGCTTCCTTCTTGGTCTCTGAAGTCTCTCGTCGAGAGGATTCACCCTTCTTCGTATATTGCTTTAGGTGACCCTCCTTGATCAGGATTTCAATGGCGTCCTTCAGGTGCACGTAGTCTTCGGTCACGTGGTCGTGGTTGCGATGGAATCGGCAGTATTTACTCTTGTCCGTGTTGCCCTTAGACGATGTTGGTTTAGGGAACCAGATACCTCCCTACTTGAACTCCGCGTTGATACATTCGGAGAGAATGCGCTCACGGGGAGCTGTCAGCAGGTTATATTCCATAAAACGCCAGCGGGTCCCTTGCCTTAACGAGGATAATCATCTCTTCGTCTCTCTTTATCGTGCCTGGGAGCCTCTGGTTCGTCTCTTTTTGTTGCCCAGGAACTCTCTTGATCCCTAGAGCCCCGGGCTTTGTATGCCGCCTCTTTCTCCTCGTATTGTATATACGATTGAGCTTTACCAAGTAATTCGCCCAGGGTGTAAAGAGGCTCTATGCCCACTGCCTTACGGAATTAGCTCTTCGGTCTCAACCCTTTTTTGAGGAGATACTTTTTCATATAGTATGTCGTGCGGACCTCAACAGCCTCCTTCTTGAAACGCTCGATATATGCACACAAGGGATCATCCTTGCCCTGCATAATGGCTTCCAGTGTGGCCTCCGACTTGGGATGTCTCCGGGAGGCATTAAAATGGCGAACAAACTGGCTCTTTAGATCCTTCCAAGACATGACCGAACCTCGGGGAAGCCGCTTGAACCAGGCCATGGCCCCCTTCCTGAGAGTGATGGGGAACAACCTGCATTTAATAGCCCCGCTTACGTTATGATATGGAGCATGGCTTCGATATTTTCTATATGCTCGCCTGGGTCGGTTGTCCCAACGTAAGTGGCCAGAGGAGGTGGCTTCTCCAATCCGCGAGGAAAGCGCGCGTCCATGATCTCTTGAGATAGGGGCCCATTAACATCGTCGTCACTGCTTGTGCTGGATGACCGATAGGGGGTATCGTTGCGCCCGCAGCTTCTGCTACTTTGGGGAGAATGTCTACGCGACATGCGGTGCTCTTGATGGTTCCTCAAAGGTCTGGTCCTCTTCAGAGTAGGAGAGCGTCTGGATCTCTGCAGGGGAGATCGGTGTTGTCATCTGGCGACTTCTGAATCAGGTTCCTCCGACCTTGAGCATCTCCTGGCGGGAGAAAGACTCCTAGATCTGTCTCGCCTACGCTTTTGAGGAGGAGACTGCAGCCGTGGAGAATGACAGTTGGGCTTCTGAGAGGGACGCTGCTCTTGGAGGGCGTGCTCAAGCATGCTGATATTTTCACTCTGTTGGAAGATTAGGAAGTTTAACCTGTTGAGGGAGGCGATGAGGGCTGCAGTGCTTGGATCAGCATTTTGAGGGACATGTATAAGCTCAAAAATAGGACCAGCAGCTTGTGCGCGCGGCTTCACATTATCGGGGGTATGAGAGGCAGTATTTCCATCCCGATGATCTATCTCCAGGAACGTAGCTCCGGGGACGAGGTGATCGACGTTATCAGCAATAACGGGGACAGCAGGTTCTTGATGGACATCATCGTTCCGGTTGGAGGCCATGATGATCGAATAAAGTTTGGAGAAAGCTTTGATCTTTTGGGTGAAAAAGATGAGGAATCTTGAAGCAAAATGACGGGGAAGCAGTGTTCCCACAGACGGCGCCACTGATCTGGGGTGATCAGACTGGATCGTCGTGGCCTTCGCATAGGATAGATGAGGATGCTTATAGGAGAGAAATGGGGGTTGTACCTGTAAGGTACTCCGATGCCAAAGTAAGTGATTGGGCAAGAGAGAAAAAACAAGTACTAAGGTATGATTTCAAGTATTGAATAGTGATCAAACATGCCCCTCTCAAGTGAGAGGGTATTTATAGAAGTAACCCCCAGCGTGGGGCCAAGGTCTCCCATGTGGCCGAAATATCTAGTCGACCAATGGGAGACTGTCAGGTGGAGGGTCAGGCGTGTGACCCTCTGACCTGGTCCAACTATTTCTGTGAGATCCAGGGAAACAGTTGGTCGCGTAAACTGTCAAGCGTGTGAGGGGCATGTCCCCAACGGTCATATTGTGCCCAACGGTTATATTGCGCGTGAGGTGATGTCAAGCCTACCTGATATCAACACATTACAACCAGGTTCTTGCAAGGGCTCAATAAGTCACAAAGGGAAAGCAAAGGCTAAGGTCAAGAATGAAGCAAAACCAGTTAGAAAGAGGGTTAGTGAAAGAATTAAACTTAGGATTTTTCAAAAACCCATCATTGGTCCTGGTTCAAAACCAGACCAACCAATGTATTTGACTGAAGAAGAGGATGGAATTCTGACTCAAGAAGGACAAGGATCCCAAGTTACAAAGAAGGCCATAAAGAAAGCAAAAGAGAAGTAATGAACTTTGTTATAATGTTTATGTATGGTTTTGATGCACACTTTTGGTGCTCCTTTTGTAATGAATCTAATGCACACCGTATGTGCTCATTTTGTGTTAACTCCAATACACACTTTTGGTGCTCTTTTGTATTGACATAAATGCACACTTTTGGTGCACTATTGTAATGATAATAATGACTTCAATTCATATTTTATGTTATTAAGCTAATAATTAGACTTCAACATAATTACAGTAACAACATTTCATTGATAAAATTCAAACATTTCATTGATAAAATTGAAACTACAACAACATTACATAAACTTCAAACTTTTCATACATAAACTTCAACAAAACTTCAACAACTTTAACAACATTACAGTAACACATCAACCCAAGCTAACATCATATACCCTTGAACAACATTACAATAATAACAAAAGATAAAACAAGTGCCATATTCAACTTCAAATTGATCTTTCTTTGGACTTCAACCTTCATCTTTACTCTATCTAACTTCTATAATGTGGCCTCTAATTTCATTTCACCTATCTCACACTTTTGACAATATGCTTCACTCTTAAAGTTCCCCTTCAAAGAATCTCCCATTTCATCATCCCACAAAAATAGGTCACAGCCAGTACCATTCTACATCAACATTGAACATGTAAAAAACGGTTAACACAAACAACAACATTTTCCTACTTAACCCAACATATACCAAACCAAAATTCTTACCGCTACGTTTCTACATCTCCAGAACTTCCTATTCCGATTTTGAGCTGTGTTAGATACCCACATCTTCATCGTACTGTTGCATCCACATCTGGGTAACCCATGAAAATCGATTGAACTTGTGTTGATGCTTGAACTGCATTTGCTTCCAAACATGGTGAAGAAAGAAAAGAAGAAGAAGGGAGCCCTAGAAATAATGGCACAGGTTTGTTGAAGAAGGAGAAGGAAAATGTTGTTGTCTTCATTTCTTTTTAGCATTTAGAACAATTGAAATCTAGTCAGCAAGCTTAATCCAAATCACCAATGCATTCCATGCCACATATGAATATTTCGTGGAACAGTCAGCATGAGGGGTGTGGGAAAATGGAATCTTGATTTATTGAGATCCAGTCTGATGACCCCAGATCAGTGGCGCCGTCTGTAGGAACACTGCTTCCCCAACTTTTTTATTCAAGATTCCTTATCTTTTTCACCTAAAAGACCAAAGCTCTCTCCAAACTTTATTCGATCATCATGGCCTCCAATAGGAACGCTGATGTTCGTCAAGAATCTGTCTTTGCTGTTATCGCTGATAACGTCGATCACCTCGTCCCCGGAGCTATGTTCCCGGAGATAGATCACTGAGATGGAAAGATCGTCTCTCCTACCCCCGATGATGTGAAGCCGCGCACACAAGTTGTTGGTCCCATTTTTGAGCCTATACTTGACCATCAAAACGTGGACCTAAGCACTGCTGCCCTTATCGTCTCCCTCAACAGGTCCAACTTCTTGATCTTCCAACAGGGCGAAAACATCAGCATGCTTGAGCACGCCCTCCAAGAGCAGCGTCCCTCGCAGAAGCCCAACAGTCCTTCTCCACGGCCGCAGTCTCCTCCTCAGAAGCGTAGGCGAGACAGATCCAGGAGTCTTTCTCCCACCCGGAGACGCTCAAGGTCGGAGGAACCTGATTTAGAAGTCGCCAGACGACGACACCGATCTCCCATGCGGAGATCCAGCGCTTTCCTACTCCGAAGAGGACCAGACCTTCGAGGAACCATCACGAGCACCGTAGATCGCGTATGTGAGAACAAGAGTTGGTTCTGCATTAATACCTCTGAATTTTGATGATATCAAACAAGTATGTTTGTATGAACAATTTTATAAGTCTAATGTTTGTTATTTGTGAGAATCTAACAAACAGGTTCTGCTTCTGGTTAAATGGCGTGAATATGTTTTTAAAAGAAAATACTTTGCCTACGCGTTACACTTGATGTACTATATAACTGAAATTGCTTCAGGAGAATCTGAAGATTGCAAGATTCTGATATTATACAAGAGAACAAAGTTCTGAAGATCTGAAGACTGAAATTCTGTTGAACGAAGTTCAAATGCTGAAGACTTACGCTCTTTAGATAAAGGTTCTGAAGACCCAACTATAGTCTCTACTCATGCTTCAACTAAATACCATCAGAAGCCTCTGAAGATATGATGACAACATTCTAAGCGAACAAGGTTCTGAAGATCAAGTGCTGAAGACTCCGAAGACGCTGCTCTGAGGACTCCAAGACTTGAAAATCTTAAGAACCAAGCTACGTTTTCCCTTCTTACACATGCTCGCAGAAGCCTCTAAAGTTAAGAAGATTAGAAAACTAAGCAATGAAGTTTAAACGAAGATATCTTGGTAACTGTGCAAAAGTTCAAAAGAAGATATCTTGGCAATAGTGCAAACGAAGATATACTGACAAGACAGGATACAAAAGGTTTTATCTGTCCTCACGTTTCTACCAAACTTTCGTCAACAGTCATGATTACTTTACAACGGTTACTTTTACTCGGCTATAAAAGGACTTGAAGACACAAGAAATGATATGAACTTCACCGATTCAAAAATGCTCTATTTGCTATTATCATTTAAAAAGTCATTTATTGTGCTGTAAAATAGTTTACATATTTAACTTGTGCTAGAAGCAATACTTTGTAAACAAAACCTCTTTCAAACTGCTGTTTGAAGTACCTTGAGAAAAACCAGTGTGGTTAGATTTCTTGAGAAATCTAGGCCTAGTTAGAGTCTTAGAGGTTGTTCCTTAAGAGAGACCAGTGTGGTTAGATCTCTTGAGAAATCTAGAACTTGAGAGTTTTAGAGGTTGTTGTTAGTCACCAGTAGTTTTGGCTTGTGCAATGTATTAATCTGATTTATTAGTGGATTAAGACCTCGATTGAGAGAGGCGAAATCACCTTGGCGGGTGGACTAGATTAACTTGAGGAATTCTCAAGTGAACTAGTATAAACATATTGTGTTATCTCTTTCTAAGCTTCTTACTCATAAGTTAGAGAGTTCTTAAAAAGGGTTAGAACAAAGAAACGATTTTATTTTGAAAAACCAATTCAACCCCCCCCCCTCTTTCTTGTGTTTTTCACACCTTCATCTGGTATCAGAGCCTGGTTCTGAGGTGATAAAAAGGTTGAATTTTTATCAAACACTTAACAGTGTTCAGTACCGATCCAAGTGTGAAAAACAATGGCTGCACCTGAACCAAATGTTACTACTAATGAAAGAGATTCTTATAGTGCAAAACCTCATATCTTTGATGGGGAAAAATTTGACTATTGGAAAGATAGAATTGAAAGATATTTTCTGGCTTTTGACTTAGATCTATGGGATCTGGTAGTTGATGGCTACAGTTACCCTGTAGATTCTGAAGGCAAAAAGATTGACAGAAGTGCATTAACAGATGCTCAGAAGAAGACTTACAAGAATCATATCAGAGCAAGAACGATTCTGTTAAATGCAATTTCATATACGGAATATGAAAAGATCACAAACAAAGAAACTGCAAAGTCTATTTTTGACTCTCTCCGAATGACTCGTGAAGACAACGCTCAAGTTAAAGAGACAAAGGCTCTTGCACTAATCCAAAAATATGAAGTCTTCAGAATGGAAGACGATGAATATGTGGAAACTATGTTCTCAAGATTCCAGATGCTTGTTGCAAGACTCAGAGTTCTGAACAAAGGTTATTCTACTGCTGATCATGTCAAGAAGATTATCAGAAGTCTGCCTGTCAAATAGAGACCAATGGTAACAGCCTTGAAACTAGCAAAGGATTTGAACAACATAAGTCTTAAGGAACTAATTAGATCTTTAAGAAGTCATGAAATAGAACTTCAAGAAGATGAACCTCAGAAGAAAAGTAAATCTATTGCTCTAAAGGCTAAGTCTGAAAAGAAAAAGGCTTATCAAGCAGAGGAAGAATCTGAGGAATCTGAAGAAGATTCAGACGAAGATGAACTATCTCTCATATCAAAGAAGATAAGCCAACTATGGAAATACAGAAGGAATAAGTTCAGAGGACCAAGAAGAAGATCTGAGTATATACATGGTCAAAAGAAAGCTTATGGAAGAGAAGTTACATGTATTGAATGCAAGGAGCCTGGACATATCAAGAATGATTGTCCAAAGTTCAAGAAAGATGGAAAACCTAGAAAAGCTAAAAAGGGTCTTATGGCAACTTGGGATGATTCAGAATCAGAAGAAGATTCCGACGGAGAACATGCCAATGTAGCATTCATGGCTAAGACCAGCACAAACGAAGTTCTATCAGAAGAAGAACAATCTGACACTGATGACGACAGAGAGGTACTTTCTTCCTTATCTCGTTCTGAACTTGAAATAGGATTATCTGAACTTATGGAAAGGTATCAACTTCTTCTAAGAAAACAAAAAACTCTGAAAAAGACTTTTATGGTTCCTTCCGAGGACCTTACTAAGAACAAGCAAACTATTTCTGAATTAAACGAAAAATTATTTTTCTTAGAAAAATCAAATGCTGTTTAAAAAAATAAAGTATCTAAGTTAGAAGAAGAGATCACATCTGACATAACCGTCACTAATGAAGTGGTCAGATATGATAGAGTTTTTCAGCACTTCCTTGCTAAAAGCATAGATAGAAGTAAAATGGCTTCAATGATCTATGGAATTAGCAGAAATGGAAGTAGAGGTCTGGGATATTCAGGACCATCACAACCATATGATGAAACCAAGAATATCAAACTAATACCTCTATCTAAACAGTTTGTGCGTGCTGACACCAAACTGAAATGTCCAGAACTAGAAGATTCTAAGTCTGTTATACCACAAACATAGACACGGAAGAAAACTTCCAAAATCAAATATTATGCACAAATACCACACTATTAGCCTGCTGCATAAAAATCCAAAGGTGTCAGAATCTCTGGAAAGACTAATGTGAAAGGACCCACAAAATGGGTACCTAAGAATGAGATAATTTATGTTGCAGATATCCTTAATGGCACCATTGAAACACCAGTCATGGTACCTGGACAGTGGATACTCGCGACACATGATGGGAGAAAGTCATATGTTCCAAGATCTGAAACTTAAGCCTGGAGGCGTCGTCGGTTTCGGAGGAAACCAGAAGGGAAGAATCATTGGCTCCAGAACTGTTGGTAATGGTAAACTTCCTTCTATAAATAATGTTCTTCTAGTTGAAGGTCTAATGCATAATTTGTTGTCAATCAGCCAACTTAGTGACAATGGTTATGACGTTATTTTCAATCAAACGTCTTGTAAGACTGTTAGTCAGAAGGATGGATCTATTCTGTTTAATGGTAAAAGGAAGAACAATACTTACAAAATTAAATTATCATATTTAAAACATCAAAATGTAAAGTGTCTTTTGTCTGTCAATGAAGAGAAATGGGTCTGGCACTGACGTCTGGGTCATGTCAGCTTGAGAACAATCTCACAGCTGAACAAGCTAGGACTTGTCAGAGGTTTGCCAAAACTGAAGTACTCATCAGATGCTCTTTGTGAAGCATGTCAGAAAGGCAAGTTTTCAAAAACTTCTTTTAAAGCAAAGAATATTGTTTCTACCTCTAGACCATTGGAACTTCTTCACATTGATCTATTTGGACCAATGAAAACTGCTTCTATCAATGGTAAGAAATATGGACTAGTCATCGTTGATGATTACAGTCGTTGGACATGGGTAAAATTCTTAAGACACAAGGATGAGTCACATTCTGTGTTTGCCTCTTTTTGCACCCAAGTGCAAAACGAAAAGAATTGCAAAATCGTCAAGGTCAGAAGTGATCATGGTGGAGAATTTGAAAACAAAGATTTTGAAAAACTTTTTGATTCGCAAGGGATATTTCATGATTTTTCTTGCCCTAGAACTCCACAAAAAAATGGAGTTGTAGAAAGAAAGAACAAAACTTTACAAGAAATGGCTCGCACCATGATCCAAGAAACTGACATGACTAAGCTCTTTTGGGCAGAGGCAGTTAACACAACATGTTATATTCAAAATAGAATCTCCATAAGACCTATTTTGAGTAAAGCTCCCTATGAATTGTGGAAGAATAAAATTCCCAACATTTCTTATTTTCATCCTTTTGGATGTATCTGCTTTATGTTAAACAGTAAAGAGAATCTTGGCAAGTTTGATTCCAAAGCACATAAGTGTCTGTTGTTAGGATACTCTGAACACGCAAGAGGCTATAGAGTTTATAACACATAATCAAGGATTGTGGAAGAATCAATCCATGTCAGATTCGATGATAAGCTTGACCCTGAAAAGTCAAAGCTAGTTAAAAAGTTTGCAGATTTGGAAATCAGCTTTTCAGAACCTAAAGAAAAAATAGAAGAAGTTAAAATTCCAAAAGTTCCTACTTTTGATATCATTGATGTATCGTCTGATACTCCACAACAAAAGAAGAGGAGAATCTCAACTTTACACCCTGAAGAAATGATTCTGGGTAGCAAGGACGCTCCCATCAGAACCAGATCAGCTTTCAAACCCTCTGAAGAAACTCTTCTGGGATTGGTGCTGTTGATTGAGCTAACGTCAGTTGATGAAGCTCTTATGGACAAGGACTGGGTTCTGGCAATGGAAGAAGAACTTTATCAGTTCTCAAAGAACGATGTATGGGATCTGGTCCCAAAACCTAAAGATGTCCATGTAATTGGGACTAAATGGGTATTCAGAAACGAACTCAATGAAAAGGGAGAAGTCGTCAGAAACAAGGAACGACTTATTGTACAAGGTTACAGTCAACAAGAAGGGATAAATTACAATGAAACCTTTGCTCCAGTAGCCAGACTAGAAGATATACGCCTGTTAATTTCCTTTTCAGTAAATCACAACATCATCTTATATCAAATGGATGTTAAAAGTGCATTTTTGAATGGTTATATATCAGAAGAAGTGTAGGTCAAACAACCTCCTAGATTTGAAAACTCTGAAAAATTAGATTTCATTTTTAAATTAAAAAAATCTCTCTATGGTCTGAAGCAAGCTCCTAGAGCTTGGTATGACAGATAGGGCAATTTCCTCTTAGAAAATAACTTCACTAGAGGCAAGGTTGACACCACTCTTTTCTGTAAATCATACAAAAATGATATACTCATAGTGTCGCTCCTGGGATTTTCATCCAAGTACAAATGCGAAAATGGCGCGGAAACAGAGTCGCCAACAATTTGTATTTATCCTAAGAGAGGGAAAGGAAACACTGCGTAAACCCGAGGGAAGGAAAAGAGCATGGTCTCACGACCAAGAGAAACGGGTAAGGGAGTAGGTTACATGGGGGGAAGGTATTAGCACCCCATCGCGTCCATCATACTCGATGGGATCCATGCTTGCTTGCTATCGATCAAAGTGTGTCGTCATCTGGAGCTCCACTGCTACCGGAACGGGAACGGAACAGGAACGGAAAAGCGCAAAGAAATGAGGGAGACGGGAAAGTCAGAGTCAACGTAGTTCGGACACGAACTAAAGGGGGAGGTTGCTCGCCAAGACATCACCGTCTTGTGCCTACGTATCCTCAATCTAACCAGAGAGGGGAAATCAGAGCAGTCGTAGTTCGACCTAACGAGGTCGGTTGGGAAACACAAGGGATGAAAAAGGGTTGTGCTAGGAGAGATCTCGCACAATCTCCTGCCTATGTATCTCACTCGCACGCGAGAATCAGAGCGACGTAGTTCCCCTTACTAGGGAAGGCTTGCTTTGTTTGTGTTTTTTACATGGAGTACGTCAACATTCACGTTCTAGCAGTTAGGTGTCGCAGCTCATTGTACGGAGTCTTAGGGATTTACCTGTTTGCGGTAGAATGAAAGTGACGCATCCTTGCAAACGAATGAAAGAGATGAGAAGAGAATTGTTGTTTGTTTTTGTTTTTTTAGAAGAAGTAGATTGAAGTCAGTTCATAACTTACATTGCACCAAAGTCTACCATGCGGGAACGAGTGAGCCGCATGGTCGCCCCTAAATGGGACGTATGCTACACACTCTAGAAGAGGAAGGGAGACCCCTCGTTCTTCATTTCCTACACTTAATGCTCAAGCGCAATATACGTCATATTTATTAAGTGTTTTAGGGATGTTATGAGATGAGAAGAGAAGACTCAAAGGAAAAGAAAACACTAAGGGGAATTCTAACCTAATGTTATCATGCAAAGATGGCCCTATAGTTGAGTTTGAAAGGGAAACTTCTACCTAAGTTAGCATGCAAAGGGAAGCCTAATGTTAATCCTACTCCGAGCTTAATCGAAAATTAAGTTGGACTCGGTAGCTCTAAGGGAGTAAATCCAAGACTTAAACAAGTCTAGAGATTCAAGGAAGAAAAAGAGTGAAAGAGATGAAGAAGAAAAGGAGAATAAAACAAACAAGCATCACCTACAACAGCGCCTCCGTACCTGCACAGCAGTTAAAGACAGCACACAAGCAAGGCAACTTTCAATAGCAAACAATTCAGCACAAAAGGAGGTGTAAAAAGCAGCAGGCACCAAGTGTGAACAATATACAGCACATGAACAAACTTAAAACAACAGCTGTAAAAAAACAGGGCAGCATGCATCCAAACAAGAGATGATTGCAAATGAAGATGCATAGGAAGGCAAATCAAGCATAGAGGTTATAAACATCAAGGATGAACAAGCATGATCATGTTAACCACTCAAGAACAAGCATGCTCAACATAATTGCACAATTTACATATTGATCAAAACAAATCATGCATAAGCAACCATGAGGACAAACAACAATCATGCATCAACCATTACATGCCTTTCAATCAAACATGATTACAATCACACCACCAACCATGGTAAATAACTCTTGAAATCATCGTGAAAGCAGGCATATCATGAGGAAGCACATCATTAGGCATATGAACAAATCAAGCAAACACAAAGCAATTCCAGCAACATAAGCATCAATCAACAATTATCATGCTCAAGGAGTATGTGCTATGTGTTCATGGCATCAAGAATGCAACAATGTAAACATGTTCATAAACGATGAAAACACAAGAGCCGCATGTCGGAAAATTGTGCACATACAATGGCGTGAGGTGCAACAGCATCAAAACAGTCATTAAACATGTATCATATCAATCCATGAAGATTAGAAATGAAACGGGATCGAAACATGCTAAAAAATGCACAAAAAACACACTCTGCATCAGTGTTAATCAATTAACCAATTGCAGTGCAATTGTGTTAATCGATTAACAACTCTTATTACGCGCATTTTGCACTGGTTAATCGATTAACCTAATTGTACTGCAATTGGTTAATCGATTAACACTGTAAAATCATCACAAAATCAGTTTCAAAAATCACTTCCAGCAGCAAAAGCACTTATGCAATCATCTCCAATGATCATGTAATCAACAATGCACGAAAATTAAGTTCAAACACAGTATTCAAACATCATTTAGATCCAATAATAATCAACATCAAGAATCAAATTCAAGCAAATGGATCAAAATGCATCAAAAGCCATGGATCTACATTGCACAAGTTGAAATTAGGCTAAAACAAGTTTGGATCCGAAATTAACCAACCTACAAAGCTGAGATTTGCTTTGGTGATTGTTGAAAATGAAAATTGATGAATCAAGGCAAGAAATCCAGAGATCTATGAAGCTTTACCAAGAACACTTGAAGATCCAAGCAAGAACACCTCAAATAAGCAAAAGCTCCTCCAAAAGTGATTCCAACAACTTAATTCAAGATCTAAACCAGTAGCTACTGCAGAATTGAACCAAGAATGAGGATGTGATGGAGGTTTAGCTCAAGAATTCACAAATTCCAATGAAGAACTTGTTAATCTTTGAGTGGGGTTGAAGATGAAGTTGGAGAATGAAAAAGTGAGAGAGAATTGAGAGCAAATTCTGAAAAATGAGAGTGAAAAATGATCTAGGTTTCTTAGAGGTTTGGAGTTGATGAGATTAAATAACCCCTAGGTTAGGAGTTAAGTTTGGGTTTGGAGTGAGGTTAAGTGAGTGGAAATTGGAGTGAAAAGTGTATTAGGAAAGGAAATGTGGAATTAGGATGGAAAGAATTTGAATTTTTTGAATGGAAAATCATACTCTCTAGATCCTTCTACTGATGTGTAGAATAAAAATGGTGATTAAAAATTGAATTGGAAGATGCAGCGCTGAAAAATGAGGTATTTGGGCAAAATTCACAATGGTTAATCGATTAACATAAGTGAACTGGCTTAGGTTAATCGATTAACATATTCAAAATTTCAAATTTTGCGCCAAAAGGAGGGAAACTTGGAGAATTGCTTGATTCCACTTGTTCTGAGCCACGTTAGCCCTCTGAAACCTGCCATTTGATATTACCACTGGAATACACTTGAAATATGCTGTGAAATGTTTTTTTTCGCCCTCGGATTAAACTGCTGATAACAACTGTCTGGTGCTGAATAACTGATCAAAAATTGATTGCCGGAGTTTCTGATCGTCAAGTCGTTTAATAAGCAAAATAAATGCTCAAAAGACTTTGAAAGCTACCTGTTTAGTTCTAAATACTGCGAAAAATGATACTGGAACTAATGACGCCATGAGCTACTGGAAAACACCTTGATCCCATGCCCAGAAGAACCATGCAAATGCAGAAATGAGGATGCAAATGAAATGAAGCATAAGCCAGTTAGTGCTAAAAGTAAGAGGGCAAATTTTGAGGTATTACACATAGTTCAGATTTATGTTGATGATATTATTTTTGGTTCTACTAATCCCTCTCTATGCGAGGAGTTTTCAAAGATAATGCAAACAGAGTTTGAAATGAGCCTGATGGATGAGTTAAAGTTCTTCTTGGGAATTCAAATTGATCAGAAACCAGAGGCTACTTATATTCATCAAAGTAAGTACACTAAAGAACTTCTAAAGAAATTCAAAATGATTGATTGTAAAATAGCAAAGACTCCAATGCATCCAACATGTGTCATGGAGAAAGAAGAAGTAAGTGGTATAATTTGTCAGAAGACTTATCGTGGTATGATAGACGCTCTTTTGTATTTAACTACTTCTAGACCTGATATTTTATTCAGCGTTCATCTGTATGCTAGATTTCAATCAGATCCAAGAGTATCTCATTTAACTGCTGTTAAAAGAATTCTAAGGTATCTGAAAGGAACTACTAACCTTGGCTTGATGTATGAGAAAACATCAGAGTACACTCTATCTGGTTACTATGATGGAGACTATGCTGGAGACAGATTGGAAAGAAAAAGCACATCTGGAAACTGTCAGTTTCTAGGGAAGAATCTGATCTCATGGTCAAGCAAGAGGCAATCTACAATTGCTCTCTCTACAGCAGAAGCAGAGTACATTTCCGCTTCTCTATGCAGTACGTAAATGCTCTGGATGAAAAATCAGCTAGAAGATTATCAAATGCATGAGAGTAACATCCCTATCTATTGTGATAATACTGCTGCTATCTGTTTAAGTAAATATCCAATCTTGCATTCTAGGGCTAAGCACATAGAAATTAAACATCACTTTATTAGAGACTATGTTCAGAAGGGAACTCTATGTTTAAAATTCATCGATACAGACCATCAATGGGCTGATATTTTTACAAAACCCTTGGCTGAAGATAGATTTCAATTTATTCTGAAGCATCTGAAAATGGATTTTTGTCCAGAGTAAGATTATATCAGAATCAGATGTGTTTAGTTAAGAGTATGAAGAAATTAGATTGTTTAATCTCAGTGATCAGAAGCTACTTCGGATAGAAATGTCTCTGATCAGATGGAAACTCTTGAGTTGTCCAGATTCTGAGAATATCAAAACGTGTCACTTGAATTAGAAGATGATTAACGCGTGTAACCTCGGTTATATCCAAATCATTACATCTACTTTAAAGTCCACAATGAACAATAATCGTTCTTGGGATTGACTTAAAATCATAATTGCGTTCATTCTTTAAACTCCCAATACATTATTTTAACTTTTCAAATTTCAAAAACACTATATAAATCTACTCACACTACCTCACATTCACTCCCACACTTTAAGAAACCCTAAAACCCCAAATCGCTTCTCTCTCTCTCTCTCAACCGCTCATCTATTATTCTCATCTCGATCAATCACAAACTCCATCATGATGAATCACATTCAAAAAGAAACCATCAAATACTTCGAAGAATTGGAAGCATCTTTGAATCCATCTAAAAGGTTATCATATTCATCAGTTGTGCCTGCTACCACCTCCGCAACCACTGCAACTGTTGCGTCGAGTCCTCCTAAGATTGATGAAAATCATGTTACTCAAAGAAATGCAGCAGTTACATGTGTACATCCTGTGGACGATCTAACTGTTCCCAAGGAACTGCATGTGGATTTCCAGAATCTTACAAACAATGGGGTTGATCTTTTTGCCGAACTCGAATGTCAAGGATGGAATAACTACTTTGAAAGGCTTAAAGGTCCTATCTATGAATCCCTTGTAAAAGACTTATGGAGAATGGTCGATACTTATGATTTTCATGTCGTCTCTTTTGTTATGGAAAAGAGGATTATCATTACTGAAAAGTCAATGTCAGATCTTCTAGGAATGAAGTTCTTGGAAGGGAAACAAGTCTATGGAAAGCTCGAAAAATCTGACATTGCCATCAGCAAAGAAATCTTTACGAACTATCAGTCTAAGAAAACAGATTATAAAAGTGTTGACTTACATGATAAACAAAGAATGTGGCACAAGATCATTCTTGGTTGTATCAACCCAAGACCCCGAAAGAGTTTCGCAGACTACTTCAATACTACTCAAAGGGACATGCTGTACTGTTTGCATAAAAAGAAGAAAATGAATTTGCCTTTCATCCTGTTTTCCGATCTAAGAGACAAAGTGCGCATGTCCAGAACAACGACTTCACCTACAAAGAAAATTCCAACCAACATTCCGTTCGGGAGATTGCTCTCTGACATTTTTGTTGAAAGCGGCCTAGTAGATTATCTGATTAAAGAAGCTAGATATACAGAATATTTGTTTCCAAGCATTGGAGAGTCTTTAAATGCCACAACCCTGAAAAATATGAAAATAATCAAAGATGTTCAACTTAAAACTATGGTTATCCCTCATGAAAGTGTGATACAAAGCAGAATTCAGGTGAAAGACTATCTCTCTTTCAGCAGCTGTGAAAACAAGGCAGTTATTGCTGCACTTATTGCTATAATGGAAAAAGAAGGACAATACGTGTCTAAGGCCAGAATTGAAGAGTTTAAGACCAGTAGATGAAAAAGGAAGCTAATCGAGGAGGATCCTGAACCCAAGAAAAAGAAGAAGGCTAACAAGTCAGGAACCCCCAAGACTTCTGCTTAAGATTCTCACTCTGAAAGAACTAGTAAGCCTGCCATCACTTCTTCTGTTTCAATAGTTAATGCGGAACCTGTCATTGTTTCATCATCGTCCCAACAAACTACCTCCATTTCCTCCTCAAATCCACAAGTCAGCTTCAAGCCACCATCGTTTTCAATTCCACCACCAACAACCTCTATTCCTGTATTTGAAACAACTACTATTCCACAAATTCCCTTTCCATCAATCAGTACACCTATCCAATCCGAAACCATTCCTACATACACTTCATCAACAACCACCTCACTCATCCAACCAGATATACTTGTCTCACCAATGTTCTACGCTTGTCATACGAAAACCATTGATGAACCCTCAATCCAACACTCTGATCCTCCTGAACCAGCATCTGAAGAAACGAGAGTTGAACCCCTTGAGATTGCCACTTCTGAATCTCCTTCAGAATTAGAAACTTTTGAGTCATCTTCTCATACTACTGAAACCAATTCATCTCAACCAAATCCTGAATCCACTCAACCTGAAATTGCTTCATTTGATGAACCCAACCCTTCTGAAACAAGTTCTGCTGAATCCAACCTAGCCTTGGTCATCTATGAAAAATCTCCTCCAAAAACCATTGATGAATGTATTATCAAATTTCACGAAAAGGCGTTGGAGAAAGTAGCAAAGCTACTAGCAGAGTCGAGGACAAGTGTCAAGCCTCTAGAGCTTGTAGATTCTTGGGATGCTTTTTAGAAGTGGTTAGATTTTAAATTTGCAAGGATGTCTATGTTTTTTGAAGTTGCTGGAGTTGAACTGGTAAAAGCAAGAGAAGAGGCTGAGGAAAGGATAAGAAAATTCTATCTTCTAGTAACTAAGCAAAGAGAGGCTGAAGAAAAGGCTGCTGAAGAAGCAAGACTTCTTGCAGAAGAAGAAGCCAAGCTGGCAAAATAAGCTGAAGCTATAGAAAAATCTAAGCAAAATGCCTTAGTTGTTTCCTCACCTCACCTGAACCTGATGTGGTGCGCTTAGAAAACGCAATTAATGAAATCAGAGGAGAACAACAGATTTTCAGAGAAAATTTTGCAGAACAGAAGGTTGTCAATGCAAATGTTCAGAACCTGCTTCAAAATATTTTGGGCAAAATATCCTCTGGAAGCACCTAACCTTTTCCTTGTTTCGTTTTGTTTCTATGACTTTAGGATTTAGGACTTTTTTTTTCACCCTTTGTTCATAAAACTTTTTGATTATGACAAAAAGGGGGAGAAGTAATGAATGCAAATTTTTGGTTCTTATAGTCAATCTATGAATAACAACTTGTTTACAGTCTAACCAGTAAATTGCTATTTCTGTTAGAATGTTTTTCTTTGTCCCTCTTTTCAGGAATTCTGATCTAATTAATCATCATAAAGTCAATAAAGAAATAAAAAATCAGCAAATCAGAAATTTTGATGGCGAGTTCATGTCAAACTCTGAAGGATCAAGTTTATAATTGAATCAAGACTATGACGATTTCAGTATCCGACCCTTTGGAATCAGGGGGAGTCCATCTCGAAAAATTCAAGTCAGGATATTTAATCTTCACCCAGTCTGAGAATCAGGGGGAGTGTCTCATGTGAAGCATAAGTATTTCTTAACCTTCTTATTTCAATTACTCTTGTGTTATGTACAAAATTGTGTCATCAAAATACATAGTTTTCTCATCATCAAAAAGGGGGAGATTATGAGAACAAAAGTTGGTTCTGCATTAATACCTCTGAATTTTGATGATATCAAACAAGTATGTTTGTATGAATAATTTTATAAGTCTAATGTTTGTTATTTGTGAGAATCTAACAAACAGGTTCTGCTTCCGGTTAAATGGCGTGAATATGTTGTTTAAAGAAAATACTTCGCCTACACTTTACACTTGATGTGCTATATAACAGAAATTACTTCAGGAGAATTTGAAGATTGCATGACTCTGATATTATACAAGAAAACAAAGTTCTGAAGATCTGAAGACTGAAATTCTGATGAATGAAGTTCAAATGCTGAAGACTTACGCTCTTTAGATAAAGGTTTTGAAGACCCAACTATATTCTCTACTCATGCTTCAACTAAATACCATCAGAAGCCTCTGAAGATTTGATGACAACATTCTAAGCGAACAAGGTTCTGAAGATCAAGTGCTGACGACTCCGAAGACGCTGCTCTGAGGACTCTAAGACTTGAAGATCTTAAGAACCAAGCTACGTTTTCCCTTCTTACTCATGCTCGCAGAAGCCTCTGAAGTTAAGAAGATTAGAAAATTAAGCAACAAAGTTCAAACGAAGATATCTTGGTAATTGTACAAAAGTTCAAATGAATATATCTTGGCAATAGTGCAAACGAAGATATACTGACAAGACAGGACACAAAAGGTTTTATCCGTCCTCACATTTCTACCAAACCGCCGTCAACAGTCATGATTACTTTACAACGGTTACTTATACTCGGATATAAAAGGACTTGAAGACTCAAGAAATGATATGAACTTCACCGATTCAAAAACTCTCTATTTGCTATTATCATTTAAAAAGTCATTTGCTGTGCTGTAAAATAGTTTACATATTCAGCTTATGCTAGAAGCAATACTTTGTAATCAAAACCTCTTTCACACTACTATTTGAAGTACCTTGAGAAAAACCAGTGTGGTTAGATTTCTTGAGAAGTCTACGACTAGTTAAAGTCTTAGAGGCTATTCTTTAAGAGAGACCAGTGTGGTTAGATCTCTTGAGAAGTCTAGAACTTGAGAGTTTTAGAGGTTGTTGTTAGTCACCAGTAGTTTTGGCTTGTGCATTGTATTAATCTGATTGATTAGTGGATTAAGACCTTGATTGAGAGAGCCGAAATCACCTTGGCGGGTGGACTAGATTAACTTGAGGAATTCTCAAGTGAACTAGTATAAACATACTGTGTTATCTCTTTCTAAGCTTCTTACTCATAAGTTAGAGAGTTCTTAAAAAGGGTTAGAACAAAGAAATGATTTTATTTTGAAAAACCAATTCAAACCCCCCCTTTCTTGTGTTTTTCACACCTTCAGCGTAGACATTTTCCCTGACGCAGTAGAAGCCGCGGGCGCAGCAATTCCCCTGTCGGTCATCCAGCGCAAGTACTGACGATGATGCCCATGGGCCCCTATCTCAGGAGATCATGGACACGTGCATTCCTCGCGGATTGGAGAAGCCACCTCCTCTGGCCACTTACGACGAGACAACCGATGCAGGGGAGCATATAGAAAATATCGAAGCCATGCTCCATATCATAACGTAAGCGGGGCTATTAAATGCAGGTTATTCCCTATCACTCTCAGGAAGGGGGCCATGGCCTGGTTTAAGCGGCTTCTTCGAGGTTCGGTCACGTATTAGAAGGATCAAAAGAGCCAGTTTGTCCACCATTTTACTGCCTCCTGGCGACATCCCAAGTCGGAGGCCATGTTGGAAGCCATTATGCAGGGCAAAGATGAGCCCTTGCAGGCATATATCAAGCGTTTCAACAAGGAGGTTGTTGAGGTCCGCACGACGGACTATATGAAGAAGTATCTCCTCGAAAAAGGGTTGAGACTGAAGAGCGAATTCCGCAAGGCGGTGGGCATAAAGCCTCCTCGCACCCTGGCCAAATTACTCCATAAAGCTCAATCGTATATACAATTTCAGGAGAAAGAGGCGGCATACAAAGCTCGGGACTCTAGGGATCAAGAGAGTTCCCGGGAAACAAAAAAAGACGAATCAGAGGTTCCCAGGCGCGATAAGGAGAGACGACGAGACGATCATCCTCGTGAAGGCAAGGGACCCGCTGGTCATTTTATGGAATATACCCTGCTGACAGTGTAACGCCCCGATTGGTTTAATTGTATTTATTTATTTCATTTATGTGAATTTGGTGAAATGTGTGAATTTATTGTATTTTACCTGCTAATTGAGTTAATTGGTTAATTTCTCTGATAGGTAAAATATTTGCATTAAATGATATTTTTCTTTTTAACTTTTATTGCACGATTTGTTTTTCATCGTTATTATGTTTTATCACGTTTTGAGAGCGTTTGCGAGATATTTGAGCTGAGGGGTAAAATTGTCTTTTCGAGGTTTAGACATTTTTATATAAATAGATATTAGAGAGAATTAGAAAGAAAAGAAAAAGAAGAGGAAGAAAAGGAGAAGAAAGAAAGAGAGAAGAGGAGAAAGAGGAAAATCGAGAAAACTCTGTTTCAATTGCGATTAATCAGGTAAGGGTGAGAAGTTTCAATTATATCTTGCTTGTATATGTATGTATATGTATTTGTTTGAATGTTTGGTTGGAAAATATATGTTTTCTATTTGGTTGAATTTGTGAATAATTGATAGAAATCGATGTTTTCACGGTCGGAAATCGATATAAATTGCATTGTATGATCACACTATGTTTATGAACAATTGCTGATATTTGTTTAACTGTTGGACTTGATTTGGGTTGGAAAAATGAGATTTTATTGGTTTGAAACCGTGTGAAAACGCAATAGAATTTTTCCATTTCTGGTGTAGGGCGTCGGGCGGTGCTCAGAGCGCCGGGCGATGCGGTCTTGCACTGGGCGATGCCCGAGAGGCGCAGCTTAGCATAATTCTGACTCTTTTGAGTCTTGGTTGAGAGATCTTACGCCTCTGCTTCACCGGGCGAAGTAGCAGCGAAGGGCCACCGCCGGGAGATTCTTGGGTAGCGTCGGGCGCTACTGGGACTTTTCAAAATGTCCCTCTTTTCTTAAATTCCATAACTTGTGTTTCGATTATTTGTTTGGAACATTCTTGGTACCATTTGAAAGCTATTGAAACGTTCTTTCTTATTAAAATGATTTTGGGATTGTTAGCCAATTTAATGATGTCGGGAATTTGGAATAGTATCGTTTTGTCAACTTTTTCCGTTTTAATGGTGTGTATTTGAGGTGTTATCATGCAATATGCTTTGGATATATATTGTATGGCTTGTGTGGTGTTATATGATGCGAATGCATGTGATGAAATGTTGTGATGATGGTTTGTGGCTTAATGGCAAGTAAATGCATTGTGTTGTGTTTGATTGTATATGCATGATTATGGATGTTGAAATGGTTCACATGGTTGTATATGTGTATACATTGGATTGTGTGGTTTGTGGATTATGATGAAATGCATTGTTATGTGAAACTCAATGTGTGTTATTTGGTGGCCTTATGGCAAGTAAATGCATGGTTTGAATTGATTTCCAATGCATGAATAACGATGATGAGATAATTCATATTGTTGAATTGTGGTGATGCATTTGATTGTCATGAGTTCTTGTATGTCAAGCATCATGATATGCATCTTGTGATATCGTGTGACCTTGTGGGGTGTGAGCGAGGAAACGGTTCCAGAGGGAATCCACTATAACATTGTGTGCCTTATACAAAGAGGCGTGAGCGATGATTATAGACGATCGTGTGCCTTATACAAAGAGGTGTGAGCGATCGGGTCGTGTGCCTTATATAAAGAGGTGTGAGCGATCCATAAATGTCGTGTGCCTTATACAAAGAGGTGTGAGTGACGGGTAACATCGTTTGCCTTACGGGGAGTTACCCTAAGTAACAAGCGATGGTTCCAATAGTTCCTGAGTGAACTAGTGTTGAGATTGACGGATGGATAGTACCGCATATGCATTGCATAGAGTCGTTGTGTCGGTCTCTGTGCATTTGCATAAATCATGAATGGATTGATTATGTGTGAGAATTGTGAATGGATGCATTATGTGTGAGAAAATCATGAATGGATTGATTATGTGTGGAAATTGTGAATTGATTGAGTACGTGTTGAGATTTTTGATTGGATTGGTGATTTGATGTGCATATGTGATAAATGCATTGGTTATGGATGATATGTGTTATGTATAGACATGTGCTATGTGATGTGGTGGTGTGTTTACATATGTTATGACTTTGGTGTGCCTTACGTGTGAATATGTGATTATGTTGGTGTAATTGATATATGCCATGTGTACTAGTATGTGATGCTTGTGGTGAGAATAACTATGCATGTGAATTTTTATGTGTTTGCATATTATTATGCAATCTTGATATAGTTGTTATTTCTCACCCTTCTGCTGTGGTTTGTTGCTCTATGAGGCAATTGCAGATTAGTAGTCTTGAAGGCTTTTGTGAAGATTAGTTTTCCATTCTTTTGTCGGTCTTGGTGTCTGCTCTGATACGTAACACGGGAGTCGGGGAAACGCTGTAGAGATATATATATATATATACATTTGTTGGATCTATTTTGTATGAATATTTTGACGTTATAAAATAATTTATTTTGTAAAACAAGTCCGTTATGGACCTTTCCTTTTATATGGAAAAAGCTTCCCTTTTACGTTTATTCCATTTTGTGTTATGTATCAAAATTTATGAGCAGGGATTGTATTTTCTTTCTATTGTTGTGGCATCCTTGTTTCTGTCGGAAAAATAAATTTTTATTTACTCTGATTTATTTATGGATTATTTATTCACGATGATTATTGGGGTGTTACAATAGTGGTATCAGAGCAGGTCGGTCCGTCCGGCCAAGTTGTTGAGTCAGTTGATATTATAGTTGAATATTGTCGGTGTTGGTTGTCCCTTAGTACGTGATATGTGTGTGAAACACTGTCAGTGCTTTCTAGTTTTCTAATCTTTTGTCTTCAGGATTGAGAATGAGATAAGTGGGGGAGAATCTGGTGCTTCTCCAAGTTACTTCAGGTGTGGGACATTGGCTCAGTGTGCCGTTGGTTGTAAGAGTGTAAGTGTTGTTTGGACCGTATTGTTCCCGATTCCAGAGGGAATGTGGAGGCAAGGTTTATGTCAACTAAAGATTTGTGCCTTCGGTAGTTTTGTGCACGAGATGCACAGAATGCTATTATGGTTTGGTAAGGACGGTTTATGCCCCATCATGATTGTCGGCTGTCTATTGACAAATTGAGGAACTGATCACCCTTAATCTCTTGTTGATAGCAGACAAAATTATGTTGGATGGAATAGGCGTGTCTTTCCGGCCTTGATAGCGTGTGCAATGAATTGTTTGGAATTAAGGAAATGATTACGGATTGTTCTGTTGAGTCGACGAAGATTCTAATATCGGAAGATGAGACGGATTAGAGATTTTTGTATGTTGGTCAAGTTGGAATGTCTTTGAGAGAGAACGATTGGGTATCGTTAATGGTTGTTCTCAGAGAGTAGAGTGTGAACTCAAATTTGACGAAGGGGAAGATTTGAGGTTTGGATCTGCTAAGTAAGTAGAAGAACTTTTAGGAAGTGAAACTCAAATTAAAAGAGCAGTTGGAAGATTTACTGGAAAAGGGATTTGTGAGACCAAGTGTGCCGTCTTAGAGAGCTCCAATTGTGTTAGTAACAAAAAGGGAGGATGATTGAAGGGATTAACAGGCATGATGTGTATGATGGTATTGAGACTACGAGAAGCAAAACTTAGAGTTCGGGAGAGGTTTGGAGTCTTTGGAGTTTTAGAGCATTAATGGAAATCTTGAGAAAACCCTTAGGCGTGGATGTAATATTTGAGAGTTCTTTTTGGTTGGTGGTTACTACATGTGGGGATTTATGAGAATTTGGACTATCAGGAGAAGAAATTGTGTATGGATTACTAACAGTTTAATAAGGTAACGATTGAGAATAAGTTTCCACATTCATGAACAGATGACTGGAATGGTTTGGTTGAGTTGGAGTGAAAAGTTTTGCAGAAGCTTTAAGAATTTATATCTTTTGGAATTTGGTTGGGCATTACAATGTACAGTGATATTATTTGGTGTTAGTAATGCGTCTGTAATGTTTGTGGGGTAGAGGAATCGTATTTTCCATATTTATTTGGATAAGTTCGTAATGGCTTTGATTGAGGATATTCGGATCTGTTATAAACTCAGAGGAAGAATAGGTAGAGTGTTTGAGAATTGAATTACAAGTGTTAAAAAGAGACGAAGTGTTATGCTAAGTTATTCAAGTGAGAATTTGGGTTGAAAAAGGTTAGTTCTTGGATATGTTATTTCATATGAGAGATTGGTTATGGATTCATCGGAAGTAGATGTAGTCTACAATGAGAGGTTCTGAAGTTGGTTAAGGAGATTAGAAACTTTTAGGCACAATTGGTTGTTACTGCAGGCTATGGGAGACTTTGCTAAGTTCGTACTTATGTTATCTCAGTTGACTTGCAAAGGGTGAGTCGTTTGTTTGGATGTTCGTTGTGAGTAAGTTTCGGTGAGCTGAAGTAGAATTTATTTATGGCTCCAGTTTTGATTATGTGTGATCCTAATAAACCGTTGTGAGGTATGGTGATGCGTCTTTGATGAGCTTAGTCAGTGTGTTAATGTAAGAGGGTAATTTCGTAGCTTATGCTTACGATAATTGAGGATTCATAAAAGGACCTATAATATTCAGGATTTGGAATTGGTTGCGGTTGTGATGTGTTGGAAGATTTGGAGGTATTATCTTTGTGGTTCTAGGTTCGAAGTGTTTAGTAACCACAGGAGTTTAGAGTACTTGTTTAGTCTGAAGGAATATAGTATGAGACAACGAGGAGGGTTGGAATTCGTGACGAGTTATGGATTTAGCTTGGATTATCCTTCGGGAAAAGCTAAGGTTGTGCCTGAAGAGTTAAGTCGAAAGTTTTTATGCATGGTTGTTTTGATGGTCAGAGAATTAAAATTATTTAACCAGTTCCGAGACTTGTGTCTGGTGTATGAGATAACACAGGAGAGTGTTAGGTTGGGAATATTAAAGTGAACAGTGATTTTTGGCAGAGGTGAGAAAGAGTTAGACTTTGGACGTGGGATTGGTAGCCTTGATGGTTTCGAGTAATCAGAGTGCACAGCGGAAGCGTGATGTGGCACATTTTGTATTTGCGCGTGGGAGTTGTAAGAGTTCATAGGTTGAACATTGGAAACATGTAGGAATGATGAGACTATTGGAGGTTCCATAATGGAACTGTTAGGTGAAAGGTTTAAATATTATTCATGATCTACTATGTCGATGGACATTTTGATTGTATGTTCGATTGGTAAATTGAGCATTGTTGTAATATTGTTGTGTGACAAGGATGTTGGTATTGTGGTTATGTAGAGGTTGTTGAAACGATGTTGGGTCGTGGAACTTTATGTTCTTGTTTGTGTTGTTGCCTCGTTTCTATCGTGTTGGTTCTAGTGGGTGTAGCTAATTCCTGTGTGGGGAATTATGGGAGTGTTACCTAGGGTGAGGGTAATGATCTTGTTGTGTTTCGATTCAAGAGTGAAGCTGTGTGTGTTCGTAACTTGGATATTCTTGGAGTTGTGAGTTGGTCGTCAAGTGCATTGTATGGGCTTTGCATCTTGTCGTTGTAGTCGTCGTCGTTGTCGTGATGTTGTTGTAGTTGCTGTTAGCAAGGTGGTTTGTCAGTTTGTGTTATTCATGTGTCCCTTTGGTTGGCATGTTGGTTGGTTAGTCGGATACGAGATTCGTATCCCGAGTTGTTTGTATCAGTATATTTTCGAGGACGAAAATGTCTAAGTGGGGGAGAGTTGTAATGCCCCGATTGGTTTAATTGTATTTGTTTATTTCATTTATGTGAATTTTGTGAAATGTGTGAATTTATTGTATTTTACCTGCAAATTGAGTTAATTGGTTAATTTCACTGATAGGTAAAATATTTGCATTAAATTATATTTTTCTTTTTAACTTTTATTGCACGATATGTTCTTCATCGTTATTATATTTTATCGCGTTTTGAGAGCGTTTGCGAGATATTTGAGATGAGGGGTAAAATAGTCTTTTCGGGGTTTAGACATTTTTATATAAATAGAGATTAGAGAAAAATAGAAAGAAAAGAAAAAGAAGAGGAAGAAAAGGAGAAGAAAGAAAGAGAGAAGAGGAGAAAGAGGAAAATCGAGAAAACTACGTTTCAATCGCGATTAATCGGGTAAGGGTGAAAAGTTTCAATTATATCTTGCTTGTATATGTATATGTATGTATTTGTTTGAATGTTTGGTTGGAAAATATATGTTTTCTATTTGGTTGAATTTGTGAATAATTGATAGAAATCGATGTTTTCACGGTCAGAAATCGATATAAATTGCATTGTATGATCACACTATGTTTATGAACAATTGCTGATATTTGTGTTGTTGTTGGACTTTATTTGGGTTGGAAAAATGAGATTTTTGGGGTTTGAAACCATGTGAAAACGTAGCAGAATTTTTCCATTTCTGGTATAGGGCGCCGGGCGGTGCTCAGAGCGCCGGGCGATGCGGTCTTGCACCGGGCGAGCCCGAGAGGCGCAGCTTAGCACGATTCTGACTCTTTTGAGTCTTGGTTGAGAGATCTTACGCCTCTGCTTCGCTGGGCGAAGTAGCAACGAAGGGCCACCGCCGGGCGATTCTTGGGTAGCGCCGGGCGCTACTGGGACTTTTCAAAATGTCCCTCTTTTCTTAAATTCCATAACTTGTGTTTCAATTATCCGTTTTGAACATTCTTGTTACCATTAGAAAGCTATTTAAACGTTCTTTCTTATTAAAATGATTTTGGGATTGTTGGCCGATTTAATGATGTCGAGAATTTGGAATAGTGTCATTTTGTAGACTTTTACCGTTTTAATGGTGTGTATTTGAGGTGTTATCTTGCAATACGCTTTGGATATATATTGTATGACTTGTGTGATGTTATATGATGCGAATGCATGTGATGAAATGTTGTGATGATGGTTTGTGGCCAAATGGCAAGTAAATGCATTGTGTTATGTTTGATTGTATATGCATGATTAGGGATGTTGAAATGGTTCACATGGCTGTATATGTGTATACATTGGATTGTGTGATTTGTGGATTATGATGAAATGCATTGTTATGTGAAACTCAATGTGTGTTATTTGGTGGCCTTATGGCAAGTAAATGCATGGTTTGAATTGATTTCTAATGCATGAATAGTGATGATGAGATGATTCATATTGTTGAATTGTGGTGATGCATTTGATTGTCATAAGTTCTTGTATGTCAAGCATCATGATATGCATCTTGTGATGTCGTGTGCCCTTGTGGGGTGTGAGCGACGAAACGGTTCCAGAGGGAATCCGCTATAACATCGTGTGCCTTATACAAAGAGGTGTGAGCGATGATTATAGACGATCGTGTGCCTTATAAAAAGAGATGTGAGCGATCGGGTCGTGTGCCTTATACAAAGAGGTGTGATCGATCCATAAACATCGTGTGCCTTATACAAAGAGGTGTAAGCGGCGGGGAACATCATTTTTTTGACGGGGAGTTACACTAAGTAACAAGCGATGGTTCCAATAGTTCCTGAGTGAACTAGTGTTGAGATTGACGGATGGATGGTACCGCATATGCATTGCATAGAGTCGTTGTGTCGGTCTCTGTGCATTTGTATAAATCATGAATGGATTGATTATGTGTGAGAATTGTGAATGGATGCATTATGTGTGAGAAAATCATAAATGGATTGATTATGTGTGGAAATTGTGAATTGATTGAGTACGTGTTGAGATTTATGATTGGATTGGTGAATTGATGTGCATATGTGATAAATGCATTGGTTATGGATGATATGTGTTATGTATAGACATGTTCTATGTGATGTGGTGGTGTGTTTACATATGTTATGACTTTGGTGTGCCTTACGTGTGAATATGTGATTATGTTGGTGTAATTGATATATGATATGTGTACTAGTATGTGATGCTTGTGGTGAGAATAACTATGCATGTGAATTTTTATGTGTTTGCATTTTATTATGCAATCTTGATTTAGTTATTATTTCTCACCCTTCTGCTGTGGCTTGTTGCTCTATGAGGCAATTGCAGATTAGTAGTCTTGAAGGCTTTTGTGAAGATTAGTTCTCCATTCTTTTGTCGGTCTTGGTGTCTGCTCTGATACGTAACACGGGATTCGGGGAAACGCTGTAGATATATATATATATATATATATATATATATATATATATATATATACATTTGTTGGATCTATTTTATATGAATATTTTGACGTTATAAAATAATTTATTTTGTAAAACAAGTCCGTTATGGACCTTTCCTTTTATATGAAAAAAGCTTCCCTTTTACGTTTATTCCATTTTGTGTTATGTATCAAAATTTATGAGCAGGGATTGTATTTTCTTTCTATTGTTGTGGCATCCTTGTTTCTGTCGGAAAAATAAATTTTTATTTACTCTGATTTATTTATGGATTATTTATTCGCGATGGGAATTGGGGTGTTACAATAGTGGTATCAGAGCAGGTCGGTCCGTCCGGCCATGTTGTTGAGTCAGTTGGTGTGACAGTTGAATACTGTCGGTGTTAGTTGTCCCTTAGTACGTGATATGTGTGTGAAACACTGTCAGTGCTTTCTAGTTTTCTAATCTTTTGTCTTCAGGATTGAGAATGAGATAAGTGCGGGAGAAGCTGGGGCTTCTCCAAGTTGCTTCAGGTGTGGGACATTGGCTCAGTGTGCCGTTGGTTGCAAGAGTGTAAGTGTTGTTTGGACCGTGTTGTTCCCGATTTCGGAGGGAATGCAGAGGTAAGGTTTATGTAAACTAAGGATTTGTGCCTTCGGTAGTTTTTTGTACGAGATGCACGGAATGCTATTATAGTTTGGTAAGGACGGTTTATGCCCCATCATGATTGTCGGCTGTCTATTGACAAATTGAGGAACTGATCACCCTTAATCTCTTGTTGATAGCAGACAGAAATTATGTTGGATGGAATAGGCGTGTCTTTCCGGCCTTGATAGCGTGTGCAATGAATTGTTTGGAATTAAGGAAATGATTACGGATTATTCTGTTGAGTCGACGAAGATTCTAATATCGGAAGATGAGATGGATTCGAGATTTTTGTATGTTGGTCAAGTTGGAATGTCTTTGAGAGAGAACGATTGGGTATCGTTAATGGTTGTTCTCAGAGAGTAGAGTGTGAACTCAAATTTGAAGAAGGGGAAGATTTGAGGTTTGGATCTGCTAAGTAAGTAGAAGAACTTTTAGGAAGTGAAACTCATATTGAAAGAGCAGTTGGAAGATTTACTGGAAAAGGGATTTGTGAGACCAAGTGTGTCGTCTTAGAGAGCTCCAGCTGTGTTAGTAACAAAAAGGGAGGATGATTGAAGGGATTAACAGGCATGATGTGTATGATGGTATTGAGACTACGAGAAGCAAAACTTAAAGTTTTGAAGAGGTTTGGAGTCTTTGGAATTTTAGAGCATTAATGGAAATCTTGAGAAAACCCTTAGGCGTGGATGTTATATTTGAGAGTTCTTTTTAGTTGGTGGTTACTACATGTTGGGATTTATGAGAATTTGGACTGTCAGGAGAAGAAATTGTGTATGGATTACTAACAGTTTAATAAGGTAACGATTGAGAATAAGTTTCCACTTTCATAAACAGATGACTAGAATGGTTTGGTTGAGTTGGAGTGAAAAGTTTTGCAGAAGCTTTAAGAATTTATATCTTTTGGAATTTGGTTGGGCATTACAATGTACAGTGATATTATTTGGTGTAAGTAATGCGTCTGTAATGTTTGTGGGGTAGAGGAATCGTATCTTCCATATTTATTTGGATAAGTTTGTAATGGCTTTGATTGAGGATATTCGGATATGTTATAAACTCAGAGGAAGAACAGGTAGAGTGTTTGAGAATTGAATTACAAGTGTTAAAAAGAGACGAAGTGTTATGCTAAGTTATTCAAGTGAGAATTTGGGTTGAAAAAGGTTAGTTCTTGGATATGTTATTTCAGATGAGAGATTGGTTATGGATCCATCGGAAGTAGATGTAGTCTACAATGAGAGGTTCTGAAGTTGGTTAAGGAGATTAGAAACTTTTGGGCTTAGTTGGTTGTTACTGCAGGCTATGGGAGACTTTGCTAAGTTCGTACTTCTTTTATCTCAGTTGACTTGCAAAGGGTGAGTCGTTTGTTTGGATGTTCGTTGTGAGTAAGTTTCGATGAGCTGAAGTAGAATTTGTCTCTGGCTCCAGTTTTGATTCTGTGTGATCCTAATAAACCATTGTGAGGTATAGTGATGCGTCTTTGATGAGCTTATTCAGTGTGTTAACGTAAGAGGGTAAAGTCGTAGCTTATGCTTACGACAATTGAGGATTCATAAACGGACCTATAATATTCAGGATTTGGAATTGGTTGCGGTTGTGATGTGTTGGAAGATTTGGAGGTATTATCTTTGTGGTTCTAGGTTCGAAGTGTTTAGTAACCACAGGAGTTTAGAGTACTTGTTTGGTCTGAAGGAATATAGTATGAGACAACGAGGAGGGTTGGAATTCGTGACGAGTTATGGATTTAGCTTGGATTATCCTTCGGGAAAAGCTAAGGTTGTGCCTGAAGAGTTAAGTAGAAAGTTTTTACGCCTGGTTGTTTTGATGGTCAGAGAATTAAAATTATTTGAGCAGTTCCGAGACTTGTGTCTGGTGTATGAGATAACACAGGAGAGTGTGAGGTTGGGAATATTAAAGTGAACAGTGATTTTTGGCAGAGGTGAGAAAGAGTTAGACTTTGGACGTGGGATTGGTAGACTTGATGGTTTCGAGTAATTAGAGTGCGCAGCGGAAGCGTGATGTGGCACATTTTGTATTTACGTGTGGGACTTGTAAGAGTTCATAGGTTGAACATTGGAAACATGTAGGAATGATGAGACTATTGGACGTTCCACAATGAAAGTGTTAGGTGAAAGGTTTAAATATTATTCATGGGCTACTATGTCGATGGACGTTTTGATTGTATGTTCGATTGGTAAATCGTAGCATTGTTGTAATATTGTTGTGTGACAAGGATGTTGGTATTGTGGTTATGTAGAGGTTGTTGAAACGATGTTGGGTCGTGGAACTTTATGTTCTTGTTTGTGTTGTTGCCTCGTTTCTATCGTGTTGGTTCTAGTGGGTGTAGCCAATTCCTGTATGGAGAATTAGGGGAGTGTTACCTAGGATGAGGGTAACGATCTTGTTGTGTTTCGGTTCAAGAGTGAACCTGTGTATGTTCGTAACTTGGATATTCTTGGAGTTGTGAGTTGGTCGTCAAGTGCATTGTATGGGCTTTGCATCTTGTCGTTGTAGTCGTCGTCGTTGTCGTGTCGTTGTTCTAGTTGCTGTTAGCAAGGTGGTTTGTCAGTTTGTGTTATTCGTGGTGTGCCTTTGGTTGGCATGTTGGTTGGTTAGTCGGATGCGAGAGTCGTATTATGAGTTGTTCGTATCAGTATATTTTCGAGGACGAAAATGTCTAAGTGGGGGAGAGTTGTAACGCCCCGATTGGTTTGATTGTATTTATTTATTTCATTTATGTGAATTTTGTGAAATGTGTGAATTTATTGTATTTTACCTACTAATTGAGTTAATTGGTTAATTTCTCTGATAGGTAAAATATTTGCATTAAATGATATTTTTCTTTTTAACTTTTATTGCACGATATGTTTTTCATCGTTATTATGTTTTATCGCGTTTTGAGAGCGTTTGCGAGATATTTGAGCTGAGGGGTAAAATAGTCTTTTCGGGGTTTAGAAATTTTTATATAAATAGAGATTAGAGAGAAATAGAAAGAAAAGAAAAAGAAGAGGAAGAAAAGGAGAAGAAAGAAAGAGAGAAGAGGAGAAAGAGGAAAATCGAGAAAACTCTGCTTCAATCGCGATTAATCGGGTAAGGGTGAGAAGTTTCAATTATATCTTGCTTGTATATGTATATGCATGTATTTGTTTGAATGTTTGGTTGGAAAATATATGTTTTCTATTTGGTTGAATTTGTGAATAATTGATAGAAATCGATGTTTTCACGGTCGGAAATCGATATAAATTGCATTGTATGATCACACTATGTTTATGAACAATTGCTGATATTTGTTTTGCTGTTGGACTTGATTTGGGTCTGGAAAAATTAGATTTTTGGGGTTTGAAACCGTGTGAAAACGCAGCAGAATTTTTCCATTTCTGGTGTAGGGCGCCGGGCGATGCGGTCTTGCGCCGGGCGATGCCCGAGAGGTGCAGCTTAGCACGATTCTGACTCTTTTGAGTCTTGGTTGAGAGATTTTACGCCTCTGCTTCACCGGGCGAAGTAGCGGCGAAGGGCCACCACCGGGAGATTCTTGGGTAGCGCCGGGCACTACTAGGACTTTTCAAAATGTCCCTCTTTTCTTAAATTCCATAACTTGTGTTTCGATTATCCGTTTTGAACATTCTTGGTACCATTAGAAAGCTATTGAAACGTTTTTTTTTTTTGGAAATAAGGATATATTATATTACCAAAAACAATGAGTTACACGCCGAACTGCTCGATCCCGGCATCAAAGGGACAAATAGATTACAAAAATAACTTGACAATCAAAGTCTACTAAGGTATTTCATAACCTTCTGGTTTGTTTTAGCTCTAACCATAATCTTCTCCTTAATGTTGCACCAGTTGAGTTCTTCCTTTGAGTTTTCTTGAAATGTAAGTTTATTCCTCACCATCCAAATGTGATAGATAACCTCAGCCATAACACATTTAGCCATCCTGACTTTTGCTCCCTTTCCTCTGGTATTACTTTCCATCCATGATATATTCGTGGTCCGTGGAATTTGGATTTTATAATGAGTAAGGATATTCCACCATACCTGTCTTGTTGCTGCACATTCAAACAGTAGGTGTTGCATGGTTTCCTGGTTGGTGCAGAATGTACATCCTTCGTCTGTGGCTATCCTGAATCTCCTAATTCGATCTTTCATCATGAGCCTTCCATGACACGCCATCCACAGCACAAAAACCGCCCTCGGTCTAGCTATATTACCAAATATCAAACTCCTCCAAGACACTTTAGGTCTGGTTGCAGTCCCTCTCAGCTGGTCATACATTTGTCCAACCCGATATCTCCCATTGTTCATAGCTTACCTCCAATGCTCTGTTTGTGTTAACGTGTCTCTATGTTTGAACATTGCTCTCAGAATCCAGGAGTTGTTGGCCCCTGGCGTGAACTGGGTAATCTCATGGGTTTTGATGTAGTATGTGTGAATCCATTTAATCCACAGCACATCCTTTTTTGTCCAGACATTACATAGCATTTTGCCAAGGGTTGCCTTATTCCAGTCGTATAATGATATGATGTTATACCCACCTGTGCTCATCCTGTTGCAAAGTTGGGTCCAAGAGATGGGGGATTTTTTGCTTTTTTCTTCCTTACCAGTCCACAAGAACCTCCTGCAAATTGATTCAATCTGTTGTATTACTTTCTTGGGAAGTGGGAAAATTTGAATCCAATAATTTGCTACCGCAAAAACCACACTTCTGATCAGTTGTATTCTCCCCGCGTAAGATAGAAACTTTGAGCTCCAATGATTTATCTTTGCCATGATCTTGTCCAGCAGGGGTTGACAGTTATTAACTGTTAGTTTCTTACTACTTAGTGGCACTCCTAGGTACTTGAAAGGCATGGCCCCCACAACTAGTCCTGTTTCGTGGTGTAGTAGGTTCTTCATTTCATCATCTAAGCCACCTGTGTATAGTTTACTCTTCATAGTGCTTATGTTCAGCCCAGTTGTCTTTGAAAACTAATGTACCTTGTACATAACCAGTTGGAGTGACACTTTGTCCCCTCTAGTGAACAACAATATATCATCTGCAAAGAAAACATTTATAATGTTAAGTTTTTCGCATTTGGGGTGGAAGTTGAAGTCTGGGTTCATTGCCAGGGTCTGCAACATCCTGTGGAGGTATTCCATAACCAGAACAAATAGCAGGGGTGAAATTCGGTCCCCCTGCCTGAACCCTCTTTTTGCCTGAAGGAGGTTTGAAGCTTTGCCATTTATAGAGAACCTGTAAGACACAGATGTTACACAAGCCATAATCCAGTCAGTGAAAATTTGTGGTATCCCCATCTCCAAAAGAATACAATTCAAAGTTGTCCAGTCCATTGTATCATAGGCTTTTTGGATGTCTAACTATATCATACATCTTGGAGACACATTTTTTCTACCATAACGTTTCACTAGTTCCTGAGCTAGCATAATGTTGTCATGAATCACCCTCCCTGGTACAAATGCAGATTGTGTGTGAGAAACCAACTTGCCAATGATTGATCCAAGTCTCTTGGTGAGGATTTTAGAGATAACCTTATAAATAGTTGTACAGCATGCTATAGGTCTCATCTCCTTGATTGTTTTTGCCTCAGGGCTTTTGGGGATTAATGTTATCAGAGAGCAGTTGAAAGCTTTATACATTTTGGTTGTATCAAAAAACTCCTTTACAGCAGCTCTAACATCTTGTTTCACTACATCCCATGTTTGTTTAAAAAAGTAGGAAGTATATCCATAGATTCCAGGTGCCTTATTATCACATATACTGTTGACAGCCTCCCAAATCACCTTATCATCTATAGGTCTGATCATGTTCTGAGCATCCAGTCTATCCAGAGTTTTTCCAGCCCTAATAACTGTGATGTCCACACTTTTAAGATTATGAGTTTTTGTGCCTACCAGCTGTGTGTAGAACTCCACTATTTCCTTTTCTATCTCCTCATGTGAACACAAGATGTCTCCATTCAGAGCATGTAGATTCTATAAGCCTTTATGCTTGTTTTTTTCTTTTATGGAGGCATGGAAATAAATAGTATTGCTATCTCTCATTCTCAACCAATTGATTTTTTCCTTCTGTTTCAGCATATGTTCCTCTAGGTAGTTAAGGTAAACCACCTTGTCTGTACACTCCTTTGCTTTCAGCATAACACTCTGATTAAGAGGATCCTGTTGGAGCTCTCTCTGCCATTTGTCCAATTCCTGTCTAGTTTTGACTAGTTGAGTTTGATTAGCAGTAAGTTTCCTTGTGAGGGGTTTCAGGTGGCTTTGTAATCTCTTTAATTTGATCCACAATCTTTTCATGTTGCTACCTTCCACAACTATACTCCAACTACTTGCTACCATAGGCAAAAAACCATCATCCATTGTAAGACAATTAATAAACTTAAACATGGTTGGTCTTCTTGTGTTGTAGTTAGGGAAGGAAATTCTGACTGGGTTATGGTCTGATATATTGGGGGCCAAGATCTCAACCTTTGCTTCATTGTACTTCTGGAACCAAGCAGGATTCCCTAAGACTCTGTCTATTCTTGAGCAAATAATCCCTTCAATAAGTTTGTTTGTCCAGGTGAAATGAGGGCCTTTGGTGGTAGCTTCATAAAGTTCAGTCCTACTCATCATATCCCGAAGATCCCTATACTCAGCCTCCACAACTTCTTTTCCCCCTATTCTGTCTTGACTGGATAGTACATTATTAAAGTCCCCAAGTATTATCCAAGGGCCTGTTGTGTGTTTGCCAATATCTTCTATTTCTTTCCACAAAGTTCTTCTATGAGTCAACTGGTTTAGAGCATAAACAACTGTTACATAGTGGATGAGGGCTGTGTCAATTGCATAAACCTCCATATGTATGTATTGTGTATGAGACCTTAGTGTCTTAATAGTAACTTTATTTTGTTGCCACATGATCCATATTCTACCATTGGTATGTTTCTCATAATTGTCTACATAATTCCACTGATTCCCAAAAGATTTCCTAACCTTATCAGCATTACTTTTCTTCACTCTAGTTTCCAAAAGCGCACAGATTGGTACATTAAATGTAGAGATATAGGAGCCTATCTCTCTGTGCCTTGCCCCCTTATTTATGCCCCTAAAATTCCATGAGGCTAACATGGATCTATTTGGGGACCCTCCCTAGAACTTTCTTCAATTCTCAAGGGGGTAAAAGGGTTATGGTATTCAATAAAAGCACTGGTTTTCACAGGGGTCATACCTTTCTTTTGGGCCTCCACATTATTTGGTCTTGTGATTAGTGTCCATCCTTTCTCATTGTTGCTTTGGCTTGATCTGGACTGCGGTTGAGAGCTGTTGGTTTCTGTTGTGGTATGTTGTTTTTCCTCTGCTACTTGGTCTGTTTCTCCTTGTCTCTCTTGTGCACCTCCCCCCTTGGGTTCTATAGGTTTCCAAACTTTTGCTGGTTTGGGTTGTTGTTTGCTGCTTTCACAGTCGTGCCCAATTTTCAGACATTTCTGACAGAATCTTGGTCTCCATTCATACTCCACTCTCTGTGCAAATAGTTTACCTTTATGATTTCTAATGTTGATACTTTCCTTTGGCCTTTGTGTGATGTCCACCTCAATAAGCACCAATGCGTACGATATTCTCAACTTCTTCGCGGTACATTCATCCGTTGTCACTGGCTTTCCAATGGCACTCGCAATTTTCGATAAGCTCTTCTCCCCCCACATGTGTAGTGGCAGATTAGGGAAGTTTACCCAGAGAGGCAAAACTCTTAGGAGATCTTCTTTCATTTCAAACTCTGGCATCCATTCCCTAATGAAAATTGGTTTACCATAGATGAACTAAGGGCCTTTCTCGATAACTTGACGTCGTTCCTGTGTATCTTTGAATCGCACAATAAAGTATCCCTCGTCATTGTAGTATAGTTCTGGCATCTGGACATAGTTCCATGTGGTTTCCATAAATTTCTTAACTGCATTCATTGACAACGAGTCCCCCAGTGCGAAGAGAATCATCGCATCTTTCCAGAATGTAAGTTCATCCTCTACATCCGCATCTTCGATCTGGATTTCAATCGCTCCATCCACCATTTCTGGGGCTACAAATTCGACTGTCAAGCCTCTGTTTAGTGTTCTATTGCCTTTTATGACGTCCACCCATGGTTTTGCCTTTGTAGGTCCCACTTTGCTTTGTTCGTCCTTTTTGCCTTCGTCTTCAGGGATCGGTTCTTCTTTTTGGTCCTCCCTCGGTTCTTGATCTTCGTCCGTCTCTGAGATTGGGGTAGGGATGTTGTTATCTTCCCCCTGCGTCATTTCTCCTTCAGTGGTTGGTTCAATGATGGCTTGTGTAGTGATTGTCCTTTCAGCCCCTTTCTGGTGCGTCGTCGCCTGAGTTCTCGGTCGGCCGACGCCTCGCTTTCCCATGGTTTTCAAAAACCCTAGCAGAGCGGGACAATGATTTTTTTTTTAAAAAATTATTTTAATTTGCTATTGAAACGTTCTTATTGAAACGTTTTTTTTTTCACCCACTAAAATGATTTTGGAATTGTTGGCCGATTTAATGATGTCGGGAATTTGGAATCGTGTGGTTTTGTCGACTTTTACCATTTTAATGGTGTGTATTTGAGGTGTTATCATGCAATATGCTTTGGATATATATTGTATGACTTGTGTGATATTATATGATGCGAATGCATGTGATGAAATGTTGTGATGATGGTTTGTGGCCTAATGGCAAGTAAATGCATTGTGTTGTGTTTGATTGTATATGCATGATTATGGATGTTGAAATGGTTCACATAGTTGTATATGTGTATACATTGGATTGTGTGGTTTGTGGATTATGATGAAATGCATTGTTATGTGAAACTCAATGTGTGTTATTTGGTGGCCTTATGGCAAGTAAATGCATGGTTTGAATTGATTTCCAATGCATGAATAATGATGATGAGATAATTCATATTGTTGAATTGTGGTGATGCATTTGATTGTCATGAGTTCTTGTATATGTGTCACTCCCAGGATTTTCATCCTAGTACAAACGCGAAAGTGGCACCGAAACAGAGTCGTCAGTAATGTGTATTTATCCCAAGAGAGGGAAAGGAAACACCGCATAAACCTGAAGGAAGGAAAGAACATGGTCTTGCGACCAAGAGAACTGGATTCGGGAGTCGGTTACGCGAGAGGAAGATATTAGCACCCCCTCGCGTCCATCGTACCCGATCGGATCCACGCTTGCTGTTTCAATCAAAGGGTGTAAGAAAAGAATACTGAAGAAAGGACTGCTAGCTGGAGAACTGGAAAAGGAATGGAAAGAGAAAGAGAAACAAATGTAGGGAAAATAAAAGAAGTGCTCAAATGGGCCCTACCCCACTGCCTACGTATCTCATCGGGAGCATGAGAATCAGAGCGACGTAGTTCCCCTCACTAGGGATGGATTGTTTGTGTTTTTTAGTGGAATACGTCAGCGTTCGCGTTCTAGCAGTTTAGGTGTTGCAGCTCGCTGTAGGGAGACTTAGGCGTTACCTGTTTGCGGTAGAACGGAAATGACGCATCCTTAAGGAATCAATGAAGGAGATGAGGAAAGAATTCCCGAAGGAAAGACGTTATTGTTTGTTTTTTGTCTTTTAAGAGTTTTTTCATTGGTTTGCATATGGTAGTGTATCTAAATCTTAGTCATTGGAATGTATACATTCTCACATTCCAAGATGGAATGAGTAAGAAAATATACTAAGAGTGAAGAAGACCCCCACACTTAGTTCCAATTGTCAAGGTTCAAACACACTAGCATACTTGTGTTTATTAAGTGTTTTTGTTGATTATGAAATGAAGAAGTGTTTTATTATTTGTACCTTCAACAAGTATTACGTTTAAGTCCCTCATACAAGATCAAATGTTTAACACATTGACCCAAGATGGGCTATATGCTATACATTCTAAGATTACAAGAGAAGACCCCTTTATAATCTTTTCTTTATATGAAAGGCCTAAATGTAATAAATGCCTACTTTTATTAGATATTTTGAATTTTCTTTGAGATGAGAAGATGAAAGACTCAAGAGAGAAGAAAGGTAAAAGCTATGTGAACTAAGACTCAATCCTAATTGATTAGTTAAGGGAGTGATCCTAATGGTTTGTGAGGTTGCAAAACCTAAAGTCTAAAGAAGGAATGAATTAAACAATTCACTTCTAAAGTAGAAGATGAATTGTAACTCAAAAGGGAAAGTAAGGAGTTAATCAAAGAAAGCACATAAGTGCTTAACAAAACACAAGATTGAATTGTAAAAGATGAAAGGAGGGAAGTTTGAATGTGGATTCCTTATCCACACTCAATTTCAACTTACCAAAGCCCCTACATGGTTAGTAAACATGGAAACATGTATAAGAAGTAAAAAGTACTTAATACACATAAAAATTCAAAAGAAAAAGATGAATAATCAAATCTTAAGATCACAACTAGAATGTGCATCATATGGACAACAAGTGAATATCATCATACAAGTTCAAATGAGTAAGCAACAATCATCATCCATTAACATTCAAACATGTTTTCATAAGAAAGGATAGATGAAAGATGAAAAGAAAGGAAAGGAACATGCATAAATGGAACATGTAAATCAACAACCAGAATTGAAACTAAATGAAAAATGGTTTATAAACCTCCAAAGTACTCATGAATCAACATCAAGACATTCAAGAAGTAATAGAAGAAGAAGTGAAGTGGAAGTTCAAAAGGAAAATGCAAACCATACATGTTAAGGATGCACAAAGTTCAAAGGGAAATGAACATGTAAAGATGACCTATAATGTGTACCAAAGACCTATAATATCACATGAATGACTCATAAGACATACAAATGATCATACAAATATGCACAAAAGAAATCATGCAAACATGCACTAAAATTAGAATGATATGACATGTTGTTATGCTTCAAAGGTAATGCATCAAACAAAAATCAAATGGACTTATGAAAATTATGCAAACATGGTATTGGAATTACTAAGTCATAAGTAAATCATACATCAAAATAGCATGTCAAAATTAAAAGCAAAATGACTTCAAACAATGCATTTAGGTCAAGTTGAAACATCATGCAAAATGGTGCAAAGATGAGCATCAAAACATGTCATAAAATGATCTAAAAAATCAAAAAAAAATCATCTAACATACTTCAATGTATTAGTGACTCAATTAAAAAAGAATAAAGTCCAAACAATTTGTAATGAGCAAGAACAAAATTCCACAAATTCATATATCACATTTGGAATGCATACAAATGGAAATTCAAAGAAAAATATGAAACAGGGGAAAAAATGTCATAAAATCATGAAATAAAAATATCAAAAACTTCTTAAATGTCTTAATAACACTCATAAATGTTTCTAGAATTTTCTAATGATTTTTAGTATTTTTAAAAATTAAAAAGGAAACGTGCATAAAATGTAGAAAATAAAAAGAAATTGAAATAAGAGAGGGGTGCATGCATAGTAAATTATCAGTTCAAAATGGTTTGGGCTTTGAAACACACGGTGTAAATAGCAAAGATCCAATCCAATTCCAAGCGCAATCCATACCAACTACCATACACTCTCAGTCAAACAAAGGTCAATAATGATCACCCTTGGATCAAGTCAAGTCAACAAGCAAGTCAAAGTAGTCATATCCAACTCACACGCATGAAGGCACACACTACATATCATGCACTGCACCACATAATGTTTAGGTGAAATCAGAAAAAAATACGTCACATGCATGTGTGTTTTAATGCGCTGGCAAGCCTTTAACCACACGATTACGAAAAATCAACGGCCACGATTAAAACATGATAAACCCTAGCTTTTACAGTCACCGGCCGGAGAGGGACCTCCGGTCACTCACCACCGTCTGCAACTTCAAATTTCCCAGAATTTCACAAATATTACACCAAAATGAAGAGGAAGTAATGGAGAGCACGGATCCAGTGATAAAATGCACAAAATGTTCATGAAATAAGAGAATCGAACAGAGGAAGTTTTGCCCTAACTTTTCAACTATGCCTCTAAAGGCCTATCAACTAGCCAGACAAGTTCTTGAGCTTATAAGAAGCTTCAAGAACCTGAAAACATCTTCAAATCATGTCTATAATGGTTGAAATTCATACCTAAAGATTTTTGATCTTGAAATGTTCTTCAGAAAACCAGAGATTCTGCTTCCTCTTTGAGCTACTCTTGGCCAAATAAAGGCTTAAATGATGAAGTTGATGATGATTCAGTGTAAAGAAATTGAAATCCAAGCCTCAAAACCAGTTACAATGTGGAGAAATTGAGAGAGAAAGAAGGAGTTTCTGAAGTGAAAAATGAGAAAATGAACAAAGTGAAGCTCGAGAATCAGTTGCAATGGTTAGAGATTGAGAGAGAAGAAGAGAGAATTCTGAGTGAGAGTGTGAAAAATGAATGTTGAAAAATGAATTTTGAGAGTGAAGTTTTGATTTATAGTGAGCTCTAACCATGGTTAACCTGAGTTGGTTAACTGAGTTGAGGTGGTTTAGGTGAGTCATCCCTAACTAACTGAGTCAAGTTAGTTAGGGAGAGCAATGATATGGTGATGATAACTTATGGTAAGCTATGGTGGAGGTGAAGAGAAATGAATGACATGGCTGTTGTAGCAGAAACTTGCTCAGCAAGCTTACTCTTTCCCTTCTCATGTATGGCACGTGCTATGGCAGTGTATGTGATGTTCATGGTGTGTTCAAATAAGGGAATGAGTTGTTTGATGGATGTCTGAACCAAGTTATGTAGCAAAGCCATCAATGCATCAGTGAAACATAGGGTGGTTTGTGGATGAAATTCTCTCTACTCAATGGATGGTTTGATGAGTCTTTGGGGTCATTGGAAAGAGATGACATGAGAGAACATGTTTGGTATGAAAAATGAATTGAAATGAGGCTTGGAATAGGCTGAAAAATGGATTGGAACACACAAGTTTGGAACTGATTCAAGGGTGTGGCATATGGTTGGTTGACAAGGCAACATGGCACCTAGGTTTTCAGCATAATCACACCAAATTGGACTCAACATAACTTCTTATCCTTTGATCAAATGAAAAAATCATGAACACCAATATTGAAGATCTCACATAGAGGAACAACTTTCATGTTGAAAGATTTTTCATTTGAGGCCTCTAACCATGAGTAATTGATCAAAACATTTGGCCCACCACATGTTTGTGAAAATGACTGCGCGTGACCTGAAATTTGCCCAAGCTGACTTGTATTTTTGCCCAAGTTTTTCCTCAACTTTGATCATCCATAACTCTCTCAATTCTTATCCAATGGAGATGTTCTACACATGGATTTGAAGCTTGAAACAAGATCTTTTGTTGTGGCCGAGTGGAAGTTTCATTTGATGCTTCAATTTTGAATGGTCTTGGTTCAAAGTCTGATGCAAAATGGCCTAAAATTACTATTTTTGGAAACCCTACTTCTTCCAAAAATGGCAACCTTCCAAATCTTGATTTTGTCATGATCCCTTTGGATTTTCTTGATCAAATTTTGTACATTGGTCACATATAACATGAATTTCATGAATTTGGCTTCAAAAAGTCAAGAGTTGACTTTTTCCTCTGATTATTTGACTTTGCCCCAATTTTCCTGATTTTTTATCTTTCATCCAATTGAACCACTTCCAAAACCAATTGAGAAGCAATTTTCCACACATATACACTTAAGAACATGTAGAATACCATGACATCAAGTTTTGTCCAAAAAATCAAAGATACCCTGATTTAATTGGAAACCCTAGTTTTGGTACCCACCTCCTAGGTGAAAAATGTGCAGTCTTCAATTTCAACTTCCTCAGAATATGTTGTGTATCCTCTTAAAGGATGATGAGATATGCCACTTGAGGGTGATTTTGAACCAATGAACCATCTCTTTTGAGGGTTTTCCTTCATTTTTTGGATCTCTTGCATAGTGAAAGATGTAGTGTTTCAATCTCCTATTGAATCTCACTTTCTTGAGGTTTTGGATGATCAATTGAGATAGTATGAGACATGAAAGACCTCTTGGCTTGCCTTGAGTGAACTTGTTTGACCTTTTGTGCCTTGAATGATTCCTTGATTGTCCACCCTTTCCCCTTATCACATGCCTTGATGATAAGAGGGATGCTATGCTTCATTTTTCTATGTTAAAGATGCAATGCAATGCTAATGAGATGGATATGATATGATATATGATAATTCTATGCAAGGATGCCAAAAGATAGAGCAAATTTTGGGGTATTACAATATGCATCTTGTGATGTCGTGTGCCCTTGTGGGGTGTGAGCGACGAAACGGTTCCAGAGGGAATCCGCTATAACATCATGTGCCTTATACAAAGAGGTGCGAGAGATGATTATAGACGATTGTGTGCCTTATACAAAGAGGTGTGAGCGATCGGGTCGTATGCCTTATACAAAGGGTGTGAGCGATCCATAAACGTCGTGTGCCTTATACAAAGAGGTGTGAGCGACGGGGAACATCGTTTTCCCGACGGGGAGTTACACTAAGTAACAAGCGATGGTTCCAATAGTTCATGAGTGAACTAGTGTTGAGATTGACGGATGGATGGTACCGCATATGCATTGCATAGAGTCGCTGTGTCGGTCTCTATGCATTTGCATAAATCATGAATGGATTGATTATGTGTGGAAATTGTGAATTGATTGAGTACGTGTTGAGATTTATGATTGGATTGGTGAATTGATGTGCATATGTGATAAATGCATTGGTTATGGATGATATGTGTTATGTATAGACATGTGCTATGTGATGTGGTGGTGTGTTTACATATGTTATGACTTTGGTGTGCCTTACGTGTGAATATGTGATTATGTTGGTGTAATTGATATATGCTATGTGTACTAGTATGTGATGCTTGTGGTGAGAATAACTATGCATGTGAATTTTTATGTGTTTGCATTTTATTATGCAATCTTGATTTAGTTATTATTTCTCACCCTTCTGCTGTGGCTTGTTGCTCTATGAGGCAATTGCAGATTAGTAGTCTTGGAGGCTTTTGTGAAGATTAGTTCCCCATTCTTTTGTCGGTCTTGGTGTCTGCTCTGATACGTAACACGGGAGTCGAGGAAACGCTGTAGATATATATATATATATATATATATATATATATATATATATATATATATATATATATTTATACATTTGTTGGATCTATTTTGTATTAATATTTTGACGTTATAAAATAATTTATTTTGTAAAACAAGTCCGTTATGGACCTTTCCTTTTATATGGAAAAAGCTTCCCTTTTACGTTTATTCCATTTTGTGTTATGTATCAAAATTTATGAGCAGGGATTGTATTTTCTTTCTATTGTTGTGGCATCCTTGTTTCTGTCGGAAAAATAAATTTTTATTTACTCTGATCTATTTATGGATTATTTATTCGGGATGGGAATTGGGGTGTTACAGACAGCTCCCCGCGAGTGCATTCTCTCCGAATGCATCGTCTAAGGGCAACATGGACAAGAGTAAATATTGTCACTTCCATTGCAGCCACGACCACGTGACCGAAGGCTACGTGCACCTGAAGGACGCCATTGAAATCTTCATCAAGGAGGGTCACCTAAAGCAATATATTAAGAAGGGTGAATCCTCTCGAAGAGAGACTTCAGAGAGCAAGAAGGAAGCAGAGTCTACGCCGCCCAGTCCTCCCCCTCAGGTCGCTATGTCTATCACGCGGCCAGAGGACTTCATCATCCTCAACCATTTTGAGGATCCTCCTTAGATATCCGCGCACAGCACCTAGGAGACCTTTCCGGCGGCCATGGTTATCTTGTGTGGGGGATACAGGGAGCTCACAGTAGGGTCGATCAAGAGAAAATTCGACCAGCTCATCGACCGCAGTCCCGACCAGCTATCCACGCTCGAGAAAGTTCAGGGGCGTTCCAAGCCAATCACATTCTACCGCAAGGATCTGCCTGGGGGCTCCGCGAACTCGCACATTCCTTTGCTCATCAGAGCGAGACTTGCCAACACTGACGTCCGACGGATCCTAGTCGACTAGGGAAGCTCTGTGGACATCGTGTACACTAGATTATTCAGAACCTTGAAGCTGGACCTGAAGAACCTGTCGCCATATGTAGGATCCGACCTGCAGGGATTCAACGGAGCCACCGCTAGACCCTGGGGATACGTGGAGCTTCCGGTCACTTTCGGGGAAGAGGAGGCTTCAAAGTCGATCAAGACACAGTTTCTGGTAATTGAATGTCCTTCATTGTACCAATGCATCCTGGGCAAACCAACCTTAGCAGAGTTTATCGCTGTTCCTTCAACCGTTCATCTCAAGATGAAGTACTATACGGAGAAGGGCCACGTCTTGACCTTGCACGGGGATATAGAAGCTGCGAGGAGGTGCTTTGAAGCAGCTACCCGAGGGCAAAGCTCGATCGGTGCATCACCCAAGGCCGCCAAGCGGGCAAGGGAGGAATACCATCCCGGCGAGGAAAGCTAGCCTAACAAGAAGCCAGCTCTCCCTGTGCATATAATCGACCTTGACAACCGGATTTCTGAAGAAGGTAAGGACTGTGGTGAAGGCACATCAACAGGGATAAACAGCTCCTCTGCAACGGCCATCATGCGCCTTGTGTAAGATGGGGAGTTCGAGGTCATCACCTTCGGAGCCAACCCAAACGGAGGAGTGAAGATAGGCGCAGAGCTTCCTGACGAGATAAAGTAGCAGTTGAAGACATGCCTGGAGGACAATGCTGATTTGTTTGCATGGAGCGCTGCGAACATGCCCGGCCTGGACCTTGAGACCGCATGCCATCAACTGACCATTGACCCAACTGCTCGAGTCGTCGCACAAAGCAGGCACAAACAATCTGATGAGAAGGTACAGGCTGCCGAAAAACTTGTACAAGACCTCTTATAGGCAAAATTTATCTCGTAGGCCAGGTATACAACCTGGTTATCCAATATTGTACTTGTCAAGAAACATAGAGGAAAATGGCGCATGTGCATCGATTATACTGATCTCAACCGGGCTTGCCCGAAAGATAATTACCCTCTGCCCAACATAGATAAGCTCGTAGACAATTCTGAAGGTTTCAATCTCTTGTCCTTCATGGACGCTTATTCTGGGTACAATCAAATCCCCATGGTCGAAAAGGACAAGAAGTATACCGCGTTCATGACCTCTTCGAGGAACTATTCCTACAACGTAATGCCCTTTGGTCTGAAGAACTCTGGGGCCACATACCAGCGCATGATGAACAAACTCTTCCAATCAGAAATTGGAGACATGCTCAAAGTTTACATGGACGACATGATCGTGAAGTCCCGCGAGGAATCCGATCACACGACCCACTTGCAAAAGGTTTTCAACCTGGCAAGCCGAGCCGTCGTTGTCGTTGTTGTATATTTAAAACAGAGGAAGTTTTGACTGCGGTTACAAAGCCAAGCCGTCGTTGTATATTTGTGTCTGCAGAATATATAATGACGGGTATAAAATATAAACGTAAAAATATCTCGCTCGCTGCACAGAAAAAAATAAATATTAAAACGGCGCAGCTGGGAATCGAACATAGGAGCATTATATTTATTACAACGGTTCTTTTTATTAACCGTTGTGATAGGGTGCGCTGTTTCCAGGTAATTACAATGGTTAATGGCCTGTGATTATAAGACTCCATTTACAACGACACTCTACATAACAAGGCCTGCGCCAGCGTCATTATATACCTTTCTTAACCGTTATTAATTGGTATTTACGTAGTAGTGCAGGTATTTTATCGGGACCCCATTCTTTATTTTGTCCTTTGTGTTTTGAGGTTGAGGAGAATTCGTATCATTTGTTTTTTGGTTGTCCTATTTCCAAAAAGTGGTGGATAGACATTTGTCTTTGGCTTCGGGTGGAAGACTCTTTCTTGGATTGTTCGATTTTGGAGCATCTTCTTTGGTTGGATTCATCTTGTAAGTCTGCTTTTCTCTTGGATTTGGGTTGGTTTTTTGGTTTGTCAATTTGTTGGGTAATTTGGAAGTGTAGGAATGATATTCTTTTTAAAGGTAGTTTTTTTGTCTAATTTTGATGGTGTAGATTGGTTAAGCTCCTCTCGTGGGAATGGTTTGTGGTTTTTTTTAGACTTGGGTCTAATTTGTCTTGGTCAGAGTCGAATAAGGACCTAACTATTTTCTTTAGATAAGACCGATTTTGGGGTTGAGTTTTCTTTGGTGGGTTTTGTTTTTTCTTTGTTGTATTGTTGGGTTAAACACCCCTAGTGCTTTTTAATATATCTCCCTTTGCTTATCAAAAAAAAAAATTTGTTTCCAAAACACCTTTTTAACCGATTTGTTTAAACAAAACAATTTTAATAAAATGGAAGTGTAAAAATAATTATAGTTATTTTATTATAATGCTTCTTATTTTAATTTAAAAATATTAATAAAAATACTCAATTTAGTATTTAAAAAAATTATTAAAAAATCTAGTTATTGTATGATTTTTATAATAAACTCAATTTAGTATTTTATATTTGTTTTTGATATATAAAAAGTCCAACTTTATTAATTATTTAGTCAAAAATGCTAAGTATTTTTTTAATTTCACATTTGGAACATTGAGAATTTATTTTCAAAGTGTAAAATAAAATTTTTATCATGTTTGATTGTTCTCAAACAAAATATATGTTTCCTCGGGAATTAATTTTAACTTGAAAGTATAACTTATAATTTTTCAATTTTTTTTTATAAGCAAAAAATAAGATTATATGGGAGTACTAGGAGTACTCCAACCCAACTACAAAGACCAGCACAAACAAGAACTTACAAGAACTCCCAAGGATGATAAACCCACTCATAATAGCTACATCTAACATTATTCCTATATTTATCCCCCAACGCCAACCACCACCAAGACAAGTTAACAATCCTCTCGAAAATAATTTCCGAATTGAAAATCTCATTGTGAAAGATGATACGATTCCTAGCATACCATAAGGCCCACAAGTAGAAAACCACAAGAAGCACGCGGATTTAATAGAGCAGACGCTTCTCACCCAAACAAACCAATCCATCAAGAAGATGTTACGATCAGCGACAATAAACCACTTCAAACCTAACCATGAAAAACCCATTTCCACACCAAAATAGCTTTCTCGCAACCGCAGAAAATATGGTCAGAATCCTCTATCACTTGAAAACAAAACACACAAACACAATCATGCGGATTAGAAATAATTTTGAGATCTAATAAGTTAGATCTAGTCGGTAATCTATCAATCAACAAACACCAACCAAAAACCTCCACTTTCAACGAAACAACCGTTTTCCATAACAAATTTAAAGCAACCTTTATATTCTGACTCTATAACATTTCGGTTTCAAAATTTAGGTACCTTCTGTAGCAGGACTCGACTATAAATAACTTGTGACTACTCCAAGGCCATATAATGACATCTTATTTTCCCCTCTTGGGCTGAACCTGCTCCAACAGATTTTTCAACTCTCTCATCTCCTGCGTTTCCTCAACAGACCTGCCATGGGAGAAACCGCCAGATTCCAATTCCAATAAGTTCCCACCCAAGAACCAGCCTGAGAAACTGTCAAATTCTCCGCTTCCGCCGTTTTGAACAAAAGAGGGTAGAGAGACAACAACGGATTACTACCGAGCCACAAATGTTTCCAGAATAAAATCGCATCACCACGACCAAGCCGGAAGGATAAACCATTCAGAAAACTTCCCGAAGAATTTTCATCTCGTAAACTAAGAATGTCGCGCCACCAAAGAGAGTCCAACTTGTTCCCAACCGATACCTCTCTATCCAACAAAATAGCCTTGACATCTCCATATTTGTGTCTGATAATACCATCCCAAATGACATCATTTTCCGTCAAAAAGCACCAAAGCCACTTCACAACCAAAGCCTTGTTGAACGACCAAATATTACGAATCCCAAGACCCCATTTCTCTTTAACATAACACACTGAGCTCCAACTCACCCAAGCCATGGACAATTTCTCCGTCGTTCCAGCCCATAAGAAGTTTCTCTGAATCGAAATAATTTCATTGAGAACCGCCTCTGGAGCCAGGAAGAAGGAAAACCAATGAATGAGAAGGTTGGCCAAAACAGAGTTTATGAGAGTTACCCTCCCCCCGAACGACAACATCCTCCTTTTCCAAGTAGAAAGCTTAGATTTGAAAACATTCACCGTAGGCTTCCAGAAGGAGCAAAGTTTGTGATTACCACTCATTGTTATACCTAAAAACTTGAAAGGTGCAGCACTGACCTTGCAAGCTAAAAATTGAGACGATGCCAACAGGAAATCCGAGCTAACACCTATGCCAATTAAACTACTCATCCAAGCATTAATCTTGAGCCCCGAAACTAATTCAAAACCACGTATAATAGATTTCAGCCCCCAAAGATTTGCCCAAGTCGTGTCACACATCAACATTGTGTCATCCGCGAATTGGAGAATGTTGTAACAGGAATTATTGTTCAAAGAAATTCTCGTCAGCTTTTCCAAATTATAGCTTCTTCGAACCAACAATGCAAGACCTTCAACAACCAAGGAGAAAAGAAACGAGGATAAAGAATCCCCTTGACGCAAACCCTTAGTAGCTCCGAAATCTTCCGTAGTGCCTCCATTCACAAGAATAGACAAATGGCTGCAAAGAACACTACCTTTTAACTAACTAATCCACTTAGAGCCAAAACTTGTATCTTGGAGTAAAGAAATAAGATATTCCCAATCGACGCAATCATACGCTTGTTCGAAGTTTGGCTTAAGTAGTAAGTAACACTTGTTCTGACGCTTGGCATAATCCAGAAGTTCATTAAGAACAACAACGCCGTCAAGAATGTTTCTTCCCGGAATAAATGCAATCTGCGTATGAGACACAAAATTACCAAGCAGCTTCGAAATGATTTTGTAAATACAACCTATCAGACAAATAGGCTGATATTCTTTACGCACCTGCGGATTCTCCACTTTTGGAATCAGAGTAATAAAAGAAGAGGTCATGGACTTAGGGAGCTTTGTCATGGTAAGAAAACCACGGAAAAGACCCTAAAAAAGTGGTATAATTTTTCAGTTTAAATGTGCTTAAGACCCTAAAAATTATTGTTCAAATATTTTTTTACATAAAAACGTCAAAAAATAAACTATTTGTATATTCAAAATATAATATTATTAATATAATACATTGAAATATAATTTTCATCACAGTATAATAATCTAACTTGTATTAAATTCAATTAATTGATTAATAAAAAATAAGTATAATTGCTCATTTTTATGTCAATGATATTAAAAAAATTAATGACTTCTTTAGTAACAAATATTTTTTTTATGAGTTTTTAAAAAATTCAAATTAATAAATTATAATTATTTTTTATTTTTTATTTAAAGTTATCAAAAGAAATAAACAAAAAATATTTATAGCGTCTATAAATCGTACGTGCCAATAAGTTCTTTTAAAACTTAGTTTTTCAAATAATGGTAAAAAAAATATAATTAATATATTAGAAAATTTTCTTTAAATATAAACATTATTTTAAAAATAAGTTTTATTTAATTCATAGTTCTTTTGCCTGGATTTTTTTATATACTATATTAATGATTAAAATAAAATATAACGTATGTGTTATCAAATTAATTTAATACAATTAAAATTGTAATATTATTAATTTAATACGGTGGATAAAAAATCTAAAACACACTTATAAAAGGAAGTGTGTCACAATTATAAAAGGAAGGTCTATTTGGTGGTAATGACTTTTCTCAACTCTACAGCAGATCAATTGACGTATAAAGGATTAACTTACTCCAGTACTCATTTTGCATTGAGTTATCTTGTTTAATAAACTATCAATAGATGATATGCTTAAATTTTAAAAATTTCTTTTGAATAATTTGATACTTCATTTAATAGATTCAATTGGAACTTCGAAGTATAAGATTTATAAATATATTTTTATAAATAAAAGAAAATATTGACTATTCGATTACTTATTTGTAAAAGTCAATTTTTTTTAATTAAAATATGCAACCATAATTTGTTTGTTAAAAACTTTGAATTCAACTATTAATTTGAAAAAATTAATAAATAGAATAACTCAATACATAATCTCTCTCTTGATATATATATATATATATATATATATATATATATATATATATATATATAACGTATCATATAAAAATGTCATTATTTTTACGTGAGAACATGAGAATAAATGGTGATTTTAAAATAAATGATGGAGATTATGTGTCATTTTTTTCTCTCTTCTCCATCGTTTATTTTCATAATGGAGGGGAGAGAAAACAAAACCACACATAATCTCCACCATTTGTTTTAAAATCTAATGTTTCAGATTCACTTTCATGTTCTCACATAAAAATGATATTCTCATATGATATGTTCCCCCTCTATCTCTTTATATATATATATATATATATATATATATATGAACTCAGGGACGGATCCAAAATTTGGAGACCCTGATCCAATTTTTAAAATAGGCCCCAATAAAAAAGAAGCTAATTATTTTTGTAAAATAATATATTTAAATAGTAATAGTGTAGGTGTCAAGGGTTGAACCATTTACCTTTTAGTCAAAAACAAATCGCTTTATCACTATGCTAACTAGATTACAATGTAACTTTTATTCAACAACTAATATTTATATATTTATTTCTGGTTATAATTTATAAAAATTAATTTTGAGGCCTTTATTTTTTGGAGGCCCTGGGGTGTGGGCTTGCCCGAACCTTAGGATCACTAGTCACTATTTATCAAGATGGATTCAAATATCTTAACAAACAAAAAACAATGTGCACAATCAATAACAGAATAATAACAAAGAGTCAGAACAATAACATTAACATCATCTGATTCATATGTCACAATCAAGCAAAAATAGGTTCATCATCAAATTTGACCTAACCTAATAAAGGAATCTAGCTACTCATGTTAAAATTAATCAAAACAAATAGTTTCGATTCGAAGAGCATGCAAAATCACAGAAGAAGAAGCTCTCTTATAGCTTCAATGGTCTCCAAAAGCTCCAATATCTCCATTTCCCTCCCTTTTTACTTCATGGAATCGACCCATTTTTCTCATCTCTCTTTTCCTTATAAAGTTGTTGAAAAACGTGTCAGGAAAAAGATGCAACACGGGTGCGCCATATAACAACGTGGATCGTTGCACCATCATTACTTCAACGCCAGCGCATTACTTTTAAGCATGGACGCATAAGAGGAAACGCAGGTGCGTAAATCCATAGCCGAATCAACATGTTTTTGTTGTATTTTCACCAATTATCTTACTAAGTGTCTATTCTTCACCCAAAGTTGCTTTTTCTAACTTTTTTTTCTTTCACCTTTTTGCCTCTAACTTACTCAATTCTTGTCAGATTTGGTTGATTTTTCTTGCTAAATGACGTGCACGGATAGCCCGTCATCACAACCTTAAACTTGAACTGTTGCTTATCCTCAAGTAACCTATTTCCATACTGAAACTTTGTCAAAAATAAGTTACAAACCTTACTAATTTGAGTGTAGTATCACATATTAAATATTCTCAATAGTCACCGCACTACCAAATGGTTATATGGTTAAAGTATACTAAATCCTCAAGGTCATAGGTACCACACTAGGAAAGACAATGCTTTCACGACAATCAGTCGTTCAACATCGATACTTCCGTATGGGTACCTCGACTGATTCGAAGGGCTACCAAGATAGCTTGTTCGAGATTCACTACCTATAAGTGTTTCCTGTCTATGCCACCCTTATCTTAATATTCTCTCAAACTTTCCACATGCGTATCAATCGCATTCCCATTTGACAGAAAATTAAACACGGATATCAAGTAGGAATAGCAGTAAATATATATAGTATTTAGTATAAAAAATGCTAAACAACCTAGACCTCTTAGGAACTCTAATCCTAAAGACGTCCCCAGCAGAGTCGCCATTTATCTGTAGCGTGCGATTTTTGTCGGTGACGCGACCACCTTACCGCATTGGTTGGAATTGGGTGCTACTATCTGATTTCTTATTTATCCTATGAAGCTGGAAAGGAAAGGGAAGCTATCTAAAACTAACCTTGCACGCAAATGCTTTCTTTAACAAATGCTAAGAGATTGGGGGGTCCGAGGTCAGATTATACAATGGGGAGTTGTCAATTACCCGTCCTATATATGGTTATCCGTAGATTGTTTGGCATTTTCTTCTGTTATCTACTTACTGGTGTTTATCTGTTATGGGTTGGGAAAGGTTTTCCTTTGGGAGTGTTGAGAGAGTATTTTTGTTTTTTTTTTTCGGGTTTTTCGATGTTTTTGGTAAGGTATTGGACCTAAGGTTTTTTATTTGTGTGCTCGCTAAGATTTCGCAATCTTATGCCTACATATTCCCGTTAAATAAAACAGGGAAATCAGAGCAATCGTAGTTTCTCCTATTCTATGGGAGGAAATTTGTTTGGTGTCTTGTTCAAAGCCCAAGATTGAAGCTAGATGGTTTGACTGAGAGAGAATTTGTTATCTCTAAAGGGAGATATCTCATATGTTTATCACAGTTGTTTGGGTAACTGATTATAAAGGAGAATTACTTTAACTGGGATGTATGGAATCCAGCAATGCCATAATTTCCTTTATAAGAGATTTGTCCTGAAGGAGAAAACTTTAACTCAGTGTAAAGCAATGCCATTTTTCCTTAGGAGTCTTCCATGCTAAGAGAGGGACATTGGCTTGGATGTAAATAATCCAGAGGCTTGCCACTTACAGCAATTAGATGAAAGAAATGGGTTTACCAGGATAAGAGATGGACTACAGCTTAGATTTTTGAATCAACAAGTGTGCCACTTACAGTAGTTATCTGGGATTAGGTTTTTTGATTGTCTGTTTTAATGTGTGATGTACAGAGAAATGTCTTCCTGAAGAGAAATCATGATTTCCTCTGAGGGGTGTTGATTTTTATGTTCCTTGATCAAAGCCCAAGGTTGAAGCTAAATGGTTGACTCTACTAGGGAGTTTTATTTCTGTCTTGTACAAAGCCCGAGGTTGAGGCTGAAAAGATATTGACTCTGCTTAGGGAGATCATTATATAAAGCCTAAGAGGAGACTAGAAGGAATTGAATATCTTGGGGAATATTTTGTCTGTCTTGTACAAAGCCCAAGATTGAGGCTAAAAGAATTGACTCCACTGGGGAGATTTTATATGTGTCTTGTACAAAGCCCAAGATTGAGGCAAAAAAAGAATTGACTCCACTGGGGAGGTTCCATATGTGTCTTGTACAAAGCCCAAGATTGAGGCTAAAAGGGAATTTGACTGACTCAGCTGGAGAATGTTTTATCTGTCTTGTACAAAAGCCAAGATTGAGGCTAAAACTGCTGAGGGATGATCATTTTACAAAGCCTAATAGGAGGCTGGTTGGGGAATTTCTTATATGAAGCCTAAGAGGAGGCTAACTTTTGCTGAGGATTATTGAGATCCAGAGATAGGTCCAAATTAGGGGAATCAACTCTTGCTGAGGATTGAAGAAGAGTTGAGGTATCAAATACCTTGAGGTTCTGATTGAGGGTTTATTGATAGTAATTTTACCCTAGCTGGGGAATGGAAGCTTAAAGATTGAGTTTTAAAACCTATGGAAGCTTCAGACTCTGCTGGTGACTGATGAAATGATCAGGGCTTTTTCCTATTCCTTCAGGAAACTTGAGGGTTTCTTTGAGATCCAAGAGGAGATGAGACTGTCCAAGTCTACTGGTATAAAGAAGTTTATTTTTGTATGATGCCCAAGAAGAGGCTGATGTTTTAAGGGATGAGAATCAACCCTAAACTGGTCTGATGTTTTGAGATTCTGATTCTCTGGAGGATTGAACTAGCAAAATATGAATAGGTTTTGTCCTATACCTGTAGGAGGTCTTTGGGTCCTTGTACTAAGCCCAAGAGGAGGCTGAGAACTTCTAAGAAGCCTGAGGGTCCTTGTACAAAGCCCAAGAGGAGGCTGGGGATGCTTTTAGGAAGCCTGTGGGTCCAAACCTAAGAAAAGTTCAAGAAAGGCGTCATCGGGAATAATCATTTCTTTAGTGAACAGTTCTAGAGTTTGAAGAAATTCAAGAGAGGTTTCACCGGGAATTAATCCTCTCCGGGGAAATGAATTTCTTGTACAGATTTCTAGTAGTGATAGTCTTGAGAAAAGTTTCACCGGGAATAATGTCTTTCTATGTTCCATATTGTATAAGCCCGAGAGGAGGCAAAACTGTATTTGAAATTCGTATGGGGAACTAGTTTTGACTGTGTTGAAAGAGTGACCACTGGTTTGATCTAATCCTAGACCTAATTTCCAGGGAAAACTCTAAGCAAGTATATAAGCATATATATATATATATATATATATATATATATATATATATATATAGATATATGTATATATATATACACAGATGAAATATATAAGCAAATATGTAAAGAAAGTTGGTAGAATTTACAGGTGAGCAAGCTTCCAGTATTATAAACACAGCTGTATAGTTAGTTATTCAAGAAATTGGAGAAAGTTTTGATACAACTATAAATTTGAATCTAAATAAAAAGGAAATTTGTTTTAAAAGGAAGTTTGGGGCTTATACTCAAGGAGAGGCCCAGATGAATTCTTTTGAAAAGGTGACGATCGCGTCGTAGTTTTGAAAATCACAGAGGGACTGAGACAATGACTGAGGCCCAAATTTATAGTATTTACAAAAGAGGTGGGTCTTACACTCTATTAGAGGCCCAAGAGTTTATTTTTATATACAACGCAAAGAGAGGCCCAGTGAAAGACCGTGATTGCACCGTCGTTTTGAAAATCGTTTCGGGACTTATACAATGACTAAGGCCCAAAAATGGTTTATTTACAAAGGGATGGGACTTACACTCTATCAAGAGGCCCAAAAGTATTTTAAAAAGAAGAGAAATGGGACTTACAACCAAAGGGAGGCCCAGATGATTTTGTTTAAAAGGAGACGATCGCGCCGCGATTTTAGAAAACGCAGTGGGACTTATATAATGAATGAAGCCCAAAATTTATTTATGTGACAAGGGATGGGTCTTACACTCTATTAGAGGCCTAAAAGTGTTTATGTGAAGTTTGAAAAATCAAAATTTAGAGAAAACCCTAATTTTGAATTTAAAAGATATAATTTTCAAAGGAAATTAAATAAAAAAAATGATATAAAATATCAAATATATTCAAAAACAAGTTATCAACTTTGAAAAATATTTTGAAAAATCATTTTTAATCACATAAAATAATGAAATTCATTTGGAATGAAAATATCAAAGTGAGAATTTCATTTTAAAATGTTTGAAAACAAATAAAATGAAATAAATTACAAAAATTCCAACTATATTAAATCAATAATATAAATTGGGTTTTTTTTGTAAAATAAAATAAGTTAACATTTTTGTGACTTTTTAAAAAACAGAACCAATAAAAAATTATAAAAAATGAGAGAAATTAATTTTTGAAATCAATTAAATAAAATATCAAAAATTCAAATATTTGAAAATTTGAAAAGGGGCGCCAAGAACATGAGGAAGAACACGTGCGACTCTGTTTTGCCCAGATTTTCAATTTTTCACGTTTCTCTCTGATTGCTCAATGGTTTTGCACGATTCAAACACCAATCTTGTTCGTTTTTGAACAAGGATCACAACTATATAGATTAATTGCATTTATATTAAGTGTGGAGTGAGAAATCATATGATGAACTATAGAACCCTAGTTTCAACATGAACACTATGAAATTTCATAAACGATTCATACATAACAATTGATTGAGGGTTACCACTCTATATACATGCAGAAACAAGATGGTAACTCAAAAATTCATTTATGATGCATGTAATATGGAGTTTGAAGGCTTCAGGATTACCTCTTGCAGCTGGTGATCGAATTCTATGTTGAAGGTGTTACAGATGTTATGTAATGATCTGGACAGCTCCAATGGACCTCAAGTAATGTGTTTGAATGCTTGGAATGGATTAAATCAGCCCATAACTTGTTGTGGCACCTCAACTGCAAACAGACCAAAAGCTTGAGCAAATGGATGGTGATTTTGTGATTCTGATGTTCCATATATGTTTCAGGGCCATGGATCACTCATATATGATGTATAGGAGGTGTTGGCATGATTGGTTTGGTTTGAATTGCTTCCTATTTCAAAATTCGATAGTGACTTGAAATAGAAGGAAAATCTAGTTTTTTGAAAGTGATTTTGAGGAAAGCATCAGTTTGGGTGCTTTAGTGTACTTAAACTAATCACAAATGAGCTCTATTTATAGTAGAGCAAGTTTGTTTTTCAAGGAATAGTGAATGGCAACTGGTACAGGTCTTTGGCCAATGGTTGCATAAAGGAAGTCTTCCATGGCCATTGACTTGGGTCAGTACAGCAGGCTATGAGTCTTTTGTTGCAGGGATAAGGCTTGACTCAATTCAGTTAGCAATGTCTTGATGCTTGCCACCTTGTGAATCCATTGAATGCATTGAAACAATATTGGAGTCTTTGAGATTCTTAGTCTTTTTAGGGGTCACTTAGCTATATGTAGATCCTTGGACTTGGGAGGCTTATGGATCAGACATTGTCCCTTAGATGTTATCTCTTGAGGTGTTCAAATGGATAACAAGACTTGTAATTGTCCAATTTAGCTAACTCGAGCAAAATGCACAAATCTGTCTTGGAAAAATCAGTTTTGGATTACCAACTTTCAATGGATGTAACTCTTAGCTCAAGTTGAATTAGGATGAGTTGTTGTACATTTTGGAAAGCTCTCATGACATATTTTAACTTTGATGTTCAAGATTGGTCTTGGTGCAGCTTGAATCAAGGTGAAAAATGACCTCAAAGTTTGGAAAAAGTGAAATAGATTCTGATTTTTTTTGAAAATTTCACTAAGTGTTGGAAAAAGTGGTCATTTTCACTTTTTGTGATTTTGATCAATCCATAACTCAAAATTCATGAGGATTTGGAATGAGATGTACTTGACATATTTGAAGTATGTAAGATGAACTTTCATTTGAGCTTTGGATGGAAGAAAAAGGCCTTAGGGTTTGGGAGTTATGACCTTGCAAAGTTGGTACCAAAGCCATTTTATTCCATAACTTAGAAAAATTTAAGTTTCTCATGGTTGCCCCTTTTGCAAGTTACCTCAATTTTCTTGATTTTTATTGATGGATGATGATAAATATCATACATTAACATTGTTTTTGACTTAGGGGAGCCACATTTGTGAAAAAATCCAAAAAGTCAAACTTGATTTTAGGCACAATTGACTTTTTGTCAGATGAATTCCAAACTGTGTGATCCTTTGTGAAATCAAGTTCTTGACCTAATTCAAACCTAATGGATGAATTCCATAGGTGTTTTAGGGTGTCTTGAATCATGTCCCAAGATTTGGGAGCATGTCTTGGTCCAAAGTCAAAGATACAGTTGACTTTTTCTTCAAAACCCTAATTGTGGTCCAGATGAAATTGAAACTTGGGAATCAAGCTTCTTGGATCAATCCATTGTTGTAAATTGATCAATTTGGTGTATTTGAGGCCCTCAAATCATGTCTTGACGTTTTGGTTCATGTCTTGCCTCAAAAGTCAGCTTAGGGGTAAATTAGGTCAAGAAACCCTAATTCCTAATTTTTGTTTAATGCACCCCCTGAGGGTATTTTGACTTGATGATTGGGTCCATGGGGTCCCTTTGAGCATCTTGGGCCACGCTTTGAAGGATTGGCTCATGCCCAGATGAAAATTTCATCTGGAGGCCTTAGTCGACCAAAACCCTAATTTGGAGACACTGTCGATCTTGAGGCTTGATCCACTTGGAATGTTGCAACCTTGTGCTTGATTCTTGATGTGTAAAGCCTCTTGGTCCTTTATAGATGCTTGAGAGGTTAGACAAGTTAAAGATCATGTCAATTCTTGATTGATCCTTTGTCTAAATGCTCTAAGAGGGCTCAAAACCATTCTTGACTGTAGTGAATGCCCAATAATTCTTAAGGAGATTGATGAGGCATGATGGTACATCCATATTGTGATGATGATTCTTACAATGATGGGAATTATTGGTGGTCAAAATTTGGGGTATGACAGATGCCCCTATTTAATCTGCTTGGACCTGAAGGTGTGAATGGCGAAGATATTCAGACATTCAAGGTGCAAGAAAATTAAATATCGGAATATCCGAAATTTTGACGGTGGTTATGAATGGCAGTTTGTCCATCCATCTTCTTTTACTAAGTAATGTTACTTAGAAAAAGGTAAAACTTCCCCTCGATCCTGGTCTTCTGCCACAGAACTGGTCTAAGTTTTTTTTGAAATAAACTTCCCCTCGATCCTGATCTTCAGCCACGGAACTGGTCTCAGTTTCTTTTTGAAATAAACTTCCCCTCGATCCTGGTCTTCTGCCATGGAACTGGTCTCAGTTTCTTTTTAAAATAAACTTCCCCTCGATCCTGGTCTTTCAGCCACGGAACTGGTCTCAGTTTCTTTATGAAATAAACTTCCCCTCGATCCTACTCTTTCAACCACGGAACTGGTCCCAGTTTCTTTTTTGAAATAAACTTCCCCACGATCCTAGTCTTCAGCCACAGAACTGGTCTCAGTTTCTTTTTGAAATAAACTTCCCCTTGATCCTGGTCTTCTGCCACAGAACTGGTCTCAGTTTCTTTTTGAAATAAACTTCCCCTCGATCCTGGTCTTTCAGCCACTGAACTGGTCTCAGTTTCTTTATGAAATAAACTTCCCCTCGATCCTAGTCTTTCAGCCATGGAACCGGTCCCAGTTTCTTTTTTGAAATAAACTTCCCCACGATCCTGGTCTTCAGCCATGGAACTGGTCTCAGTTTCTTTTTGAAATAAACTTTCCCTCGATCATGGTATTTCAGCCATGGAACTGGTCTCAGTTTCTTCTTGTCGAGTTTCTTTTCTTGACAAGGAATGCTATTTGTAGCAGTCTTCACCAAACCTCTCACCGAGTTCTACTGGGGAGACGCCATTTGATGGAAAAAGTTTGAGGTCAGACTTACTGGGGGAACCCATTTGCCTGAGCTGTAGAGGTGTGCAAACTTCTTTGTTGGAGATGTAATTTGTTGACTCTACTGGGGAAAACGAGTTTCTTGAGAGACTGTTTTTCGCTTGGGGATATTACATCATACTTTTCCTCGAGATCTTTTCGGAGAAATGCCATGTGATGTGATCTAATTTTGATGCTTTGATGACCTTATTAACATCAAATTTTTTGGGAGAAACTGATGTATTACCGAGAGTCTTCGGTTAGGAGGCCTTCTCTGGGGATTTTCCTTAAATCCGGGAAAGCGAAAATATCATCTTCAATGGTGAAGAGTGATGTTTCAAAGGTGTCTGTCGAATGTCTTCTTGCCTTTCAGAGGTTCAAGTTAGCAAAGTGGTCGAGGACAGGCTCCAATCCAGAAATAAACTAGGGAGAGATTGCTTGGACGATACATTTCCTGATGAGGAAAGAACTCAAACCGGGATTTTGTCTTATCCGACGCGGAAAGGAAAATTGACAATTTGATCGACAAGAGGACTTTATCACTCAGTAATAAGTATGACCAGAGCGATAGCAATGCAATATGAATAAGAATATGAATCAGTTATGCATGATGTATGTATGTGTATGCTGACAAAACTGATGCGACATACAGACTAGCGAATGAACACGGCGGGATACTCGGCCACCGCGGGGGGATGAAAAGTACCATTGATTCAAGATAGCAATCCTATCTTGCTTAGGAGAGGTAGACCCTGTGGGGGAGAAAGAATCGTCAATCGGTCTTAAGAGGTATGAACTTTGCTGGGAATATCAGATGAGACACTGCATCTGAAATAGTTGATCCTTCATTCAGATGTACTGGTTTAGAAGAAGTACTTTGATTCTACACTTTGTGGTTCAATCACCTTTGGAGAAGCTATCGATGTTCTTTTCGATGTTCAAAGTCAAAAGGAATTGCCATCTTTATTTTAAAAGCAGAAGAAAATTTTGACAAGTAAATTCATTTTTGTTTTATTTCAAGAATCATTGATCATGTAGGCGAAGTATTTCTTGACTACATCAAAATTCGTGGGGTAGGTAAACTCCTCTCCATCCATGGTTGCGAGTCTCAAGGCACCGCCTGAGAAGGCTTTCTTGACCACATAGGGGCCGTCATAATTCGGAGTTCTTTTTCCCTGGGAATCAGTGAGGAATGATTGTATCTTCTTGAGAACAAGGTCTCCTTTTCTAAAGACACAGGGTCAGACCTTTTTGTCGAACGCCTTCTTCATTCTTTGCTGATACAACTGACCGTGACATAGAGTTGTCATTATCTTTTGTTCGATTAAGTTTAGTTCATCGTGCCTGCTTTGGCACCATTCAGCTTCTGTTAGCTTAGCTTCCATCAATACCCAGATTGATGGGATCTCTAATTCTATGGGGAGCCTTGCCTCCATGCCATATACTAGAGAGAAAGGGGTTGCCCCTGCTGAGGTGCGAACAGATGTGCGATAACCCTGGATAGAAAATGGTAGCGTCTCATGCCAGTCTTTGTAGGTTACAACCATATTTTGAACAATCTTCTTGATGTTCTTGTTAGCCGCTTCTACCGCTCCTTTCATCTTAGGTTGGTAGGGAGATGAGTTATGGTGTTCGATCTTGAATCAGTGCACAACTCTTTCATCATCTTGTTGTTTAAGTTAGATCCATTATCAGTAATGGTCTGGCTTGGAACACCATAACGACAGATGAGATTATTTTTGATAAAGCGAACTACCACTTGTCGGGTTACATTGGTGTATGATCCTGCTTCAACCCACTTGGTGAAGTAGTCAATGGCTACCAGGATGAACCGATGTCTGTTTGAAGCTTTGGGTTCAATCATGCCAATCATGTCGATTCCCCATATAGAAAAAGGCAATGGAGAAGAAAGAACCTTGAGATGCGTTAGCGGTACATGGATATTATCAGCGTATATTTGGAACTTATGACATTTACTCATGTACTTGTAGCAATCGGGTTCCATTGTCATCCAATAGTATTCTGCTCTCAGAATTTTCCTTGACATTGTATGTCCATTGGCATAAGTGTCAAAGGATCCTTCGTGAATCTCTTTCATTAACATGTATGCTTCTTGTCTGTCTATGCAACTGAGCAAAATCATGTCAAAGTTCCTTTTCTAGAGTGTTTCACCGTCCAGGAAGAAGTTTCCAGCCAGTCTTCTGAGAGTCTTCCTGTCTTTTCTCGATGCCCCAGGCGGGTACTCTTGTTTTTGAAGGAAGCACTTGATATCATGATACTAGGGTTTTTCATCTATGACTAATTTAATTGTGAAGATATAAGTGGGCCTTTCAAGGTGCATTATGTCAATCTTAGGTACGTCGTTCCATTGACCTACACTAATCATGGAAGAGATAGTGGCTAGTGCATCGGCCATGTGATTTTCTTCACAAGGGATGTGATGAAACTCGATTCTGTTGAAGAATGGTAACAACCTTCTTGCGTAATCTTTGTAGGGAATTAATCACGATTTGGTATGTGTTCCAGTCTCCTTTGATCTGATTGATAACCCGGGCTGAGTCTCCATACACATCCAAGTTCTTTATCCTTAGGTCAATTGCTTCTTCGAGACCCATGATACAAGCTTCGTATTCGGCCTCATTATTTGTGCATTTGAACGTCAGTCGGGCAGTGAAAGGAATATGGGTACCCTGAGATGTTACAATGATTGCCCCAATTCCGTTTCTGTAAGTGTTGACAGCTCCGTCAAAAATTAGTCCCAATTGGGAACCTGGTTTTGGCCCTTCACTGGGTAGCGGTTCAGCGCAATCTTTCATTTTCAAGTACATGACATCCTTGTTTAGGAAGTCAAATCCGACTGATTCCTGATCGTCAATCGGTTGATGAGCCAAATGATTGGCTAAAATACTCCCTTTGACGGCTTTCTGAGCATGGTACTCAATGTCGTATTCTGATAACAACATCTGCCAACGGGTAATCCTTCCCGTGAGAGCAGTCTTTTCAAAGACGTACTTGATTGGATCCATTTATGAGATTAACCAAGTAGTGTGACAAATCATGTACTGGCGAAGACGTTTGGCTGCCCAAGCCAGAGCGCAGCAAGTTTTTTTGAGCATAATGTACCGAGTTTCACAGTCAGTGAATTTCTTGCTTAAGTAGTAAATGGCAGACTCTTTTCTTTTGGTTTCGTCTTGTTGGCCGAGTACATAACCCATGGAGTCTTCCAAGACTGTTAGGTAGATGATCAATGGTCATCCCTCCACTGGAGGAGACAAAATCAGTGGATTCAACAAATATTCTTTGATACTGTCGAAAGCTTTTTGGCAATCTTTTGTCCATACACAACTTTGGTTCTTTCTGAGTAATTTGAAGATCGGCGCGCATGTCGTGGTCATGAGGGATATGAATCTTGAGATGTAATTCAGACGTCCCAAAAATCCTCTGACCTATTTTTCAGTATTTGGTGAAGGCATTTCTCGATTGGCCTTGACCTTGTCAGGATCAACCTCAATTCCTTTCTGGCTGACGATGAACCCTAAGAGTTTTCCTAAGCGAACAGCGAACGTGCATTTGTTGGGATTCAAGCGGAGTTTGTATTTCCTCAGACACTCGAATAACTTTGACAGGTGTGTCACATGTTCTTCTTCTATTTTAGATTTGGCAATCATGTCATCGACATAAACTTCAATTTCTTTGTGCATCATGTCGTGGAACAGAGTCGTCATGGCCCTTTGATAGGTTGCCCCCGCGTTCTTTAAACTGAACGACATTACCTTGTAATAAAAGGTACCCCATGGGGTGATGAATGAAGTTTTCTCCATATCTTCCGGCACCATTTTGATTTGATTATAGCCCGAGAATCCATCCATGAAGGAGAAGACCTTGAACTTTGTTGTACTGTCTACCAGCATGTCTATGTGTGGTAAGGGGAAGTCATCCTTTGGACTTGCGTTATTCAGATCCCTGTAGTCTACACATATTCTGACTTTTCCGTCCTTTTTCGGAACTGGCACTATTTTGGCTAGCCATTGAGGATATTCTAAGGTGGCAAGGAAACCTGCGTTGATCTGTTTCTACACTTCCTCCTTGATTTTGATAGCCATATCTGGGTGAGTCCGTCTTAGTCTCTGTTTTACCAGAGGACATTCTACTTTTAACGGTAATGATGTTCCACGATGCTGGTATCCAACCCTGGCATGTCCTGATAGGACCAAGCAAATACATCTGGAAACTCTTTGATAAGTTTTATCAAGTCCCTTATGACACTTGGACTGAGCAGTGCCCCAATCTTAACTTCTTTCCTTTCTTCTTCCTCTGAACCCAAATTGATCATTTCCAACGGCTCTTTGTGAGGCTCAATATACCTTTCCTCTTGCCTGAGTAATCAGGAGATCTCTTCTGGAATTTCTGCATCCTCTTCTTCTTCAGCTTGAAATACCGGGAATTCAAAGTTGGGATAAGGCATTAGATTATATGTTTCAATGGGGTTTAAAACAAGCAATCTGCATGACATGATGATTTTTTTTAGCAAAGACAGAGAGAAGGCAAGAGTGTGTGCAGTGTATTTTCTAAAGAAATTCTTGTTTTTATTTTGGGTTGTTTTTAGGATTACCATATTCTAAAAAAACGGAAAAGTAAAAATAGTAATAAATGCGGGAATGACAGAATGACATTATTTATTTATGATTTGTCGATTCCTGAAATACAGCCCTATAAAATAAAACTCTGTCGCTTTGGGCAAAGCGAAGAGGGACATTTACAGACAGTGAGCCCTATAAAAACATCAGTTTCACCTGGGCAAGGTGAAAGGTTAAAACAAAGATGGTAATTACTTAGACTTATGGACGACTTTCGGGACATCGACAGCAACCCATTGGCGACGAACTCCTCTGTGAATCACAAAGTCTGATATCTTTTTTCTTGGTTTGTCCTCAGAAATAACGCTGATTTCTGGCAGAGCAGGATCGTTGGAGTCTTCCTCCTAAGCAGAGTTGTCGTAAACGAACTCTTCTGTTGTATCTTCCTTAGTGCTTTCACTCTCAAGAGGATCTCCCTATCCAGTTGGCTGGATGTCCTCGTATCTGATGCGAGGGCTTTTAGGAGCGGTGTACTTGACTAAAAAGTCGTACTTTCCCCTCGGCTGTCCCAAAGTGTCCCATACTTTTGTCTTGCAGTTTTTTCAAATTCATCATTGTGGTGCTAGTTATTTTCTGAATGTCCTGAGTAATGATCCCATGGCTCGGTGGGGATGTGGGTATTCTTTTCAATATTACTCAGCTGACAGGCATTGTTCGGCAGACTCTTTTGTGTACGACTTCCAGATAGGCAAGTCATCCAAGGGATCATAATAATCTTGATCGAAGTTGTCTTTCATTAGATCATCTTCTAATGAGTTAGATGGAGCACGACATCCCTCAAGATCACAATCTCCATAGATCATCTGGACGTCTGATCTTGGTATATATCTCGGGCTCTGCTTTGGAAAATAGAATGGCATGTGTGCTTCTTCTTGAGACGTATAACCGTTGTCGTTGAGATAAGATTTTCACTCTTCATCCGTATCGGAGGAGTCACTCTCGTTGAGGGTGTGTACTTCTTGAGACACTGGGTGGAGAAAGCCTCCACTGTGGAAGAAATCCTAAATGGGACAAAAAATTTCGTCCTTCTTTGCAGTCTGGGTACAGGTTGAAGAGAAGCCAAGACCTTTCTTTGTCTTGTTATCAGTAGGAATTACAATCTGTCCCCATCCTTTTGTGTCATTACTCTTGATTACTTCGAGAGCGTCCTTGTATGAGGAAATCAACGTCCTATTTTTTTGTCAATTCTCATTGCTCACCGAGAGTGCTTGGAACTGAGTTCCAATGACCTCTTTCGGTTCTACAAAGGACAATGATGATAAGTTGCTCACGATTAAGGCTTGCTCTCCGCAGACTGTGACTAGCTTGTCATTCTTGACGAACTTCAGCTTCTGGTGAAGTGTCGAAGTGACTGCCACAGCTTCGTGTATCCAAGGTCTTCCTAATAAACAATTGTATGCTGCCCGGATATCCATGACCTGGAAAGTGTGAGGATCGATGGTTATGGGAAGATCTACTTCACCGATAACTGTTTTTCTAGATCCGTTAAAGGCTTTGACGATGATCTCACTGCCTCTCATCGGGGCTCCTTGAAATGATAGTCGTATCAGAGTTGATTTTGGCATAACATTCAAAGATGATCCTGTGTCCACCAGTACGCTGGCTAAAGTATCGTCCTGGCAGTTGACTGTAATGTTGAGTGACATATTATGATTTTTGCCTTCTTTCGGCAGTTCTTCATCACTGAATCCTAAGCTGTTGCAGGAAGTGATGTTGGAAATGATACTGTAAAATTGTCCTACTGTCACGTCTTGTTCCACAAAGGCTTGCTCTAGTATGGAGATTCGAGACGGAGTTTGTAACAATTGATCCATAATGTTGTACTCACTTTTCTGGATGAGCTTCAGCATCTCATCGTTGTTCTTTACAAGTTCTGGATTACCGGATTGACCGACTTGTTGATTAGGAACTTCTGTTTGAGGTTCTTTTTCTTTGGTAGGTCCCCCAACTCCTCTGTTGAAGATCTGACCGCTCCGTGTTACTCGACTGATGTCGGTAATGTTTACAACAGAGGGTAATGGAGTTTCCTTTCCATTTTCAATGGTCGTTGCACCGTACTTGTAAGGGACAGCCTTATCTGACTTGTACGATATTGGACCTGGCAGGTAGATAACCACATGAGCTTTTTTATTTCTCTGACCATCGTAGGCAGCCTCAATTGGTTCGAGGTTGAGAATTCTTCTACTGTCAAGAGAGATTTTTGACTCGTCGAGCAGAGGGATTATGGCGCAAATGTCCTTGGTTATTCCATGATCGGAGATTACGACAGTGTTTTTGCTTTGACTAGGGAGGTAGTCTTGTATCATGTTGATCGACCCAGAACCTGAACATGGTCGAATCTCCTTTCGGTCTAACTGATTTTGGAGGGCTGCTCGTACGAGATAACATCCTTGGTTATCTTTTGAGCATACTTTACAACGCTCATTATTGTGCGGTGGTACCCGGCCACTCCCGCTTCGTATGCAGTGCATCTTTACTAGATCGGTTTCCATTGAGCGGACATCACGACTTTGATGTCTACCAGGATTCCCGTTAGTCATACTAATCTGTTGTGTAGCTTCATCCAAGTAGATCGGAAGCCACCAGTGGTCTAACAGATGTTGAAGGGTTCTTTGGACAAGTGCACACCCTTGGTCGTCTTTACGGCATTCTTCATAATCTTGATAATCGTGTCAAGCCAGAAAGCCGAGCTTAACCTGCTTAGCATGTAGTTCTACCAGACTGGTATTCATCAAGCGTATGTCAAAGATCTGAACCATATTGACTTGATGGTTATTTCCTTCACGGTAGTCCTGGATCCATCCGAGATCCATCTGATGTTGGAGGGCCTCTTGTATGAAAGAGCATCTCTGATCGCTTGTTGAGCTAATCGGACAAGTGATATAATCGTGCCATGGCAGATTATGATATTGACTCTGCCTTGAATGCATCGCCACCAAATTGACATTCATCGCGAGAATGTTGTGGTTCTGACAATGTTGGGATGAGCATGGGCCATGTTTACTTTGCGGATCCTGTGATCCTGTATCCAGCCCAGATCCATTTGTTCTTGTAGAGCCGATTGCACTACGAAACACCCCTGATTATTCTTTGAGCAGATATCACACTGGTGATAATTGTGAGATGGCACATGACCGTACCCGCTCTGTCTGCAATGAATCCTGACCAGATTGGTTCCTAATAGGAGCACATCGTGAAATTGATAAATGCGGCTAAATTCTTCCTCTATTAAATTTACTCAAGTCTTCTCATGTTGCGGCAACGGGTTCGTCTGAACATTTGGATTAGTATCTTTGAAAGATAAGATCCTGTTCCTGACAAGATTCTGTACGTCAGACTTGAAGCTGAGACAGTTCTCAATGTCGTGCCCCGGTCCTCCTTGATGGTATGGGAAAGTTTGATCCGCTTTGAACCAAAAAGGTAGACTTTCCGGTACTGTAAGAGGCGTCCTGGTTTTGACGTGCCCCTTGGCCCGTAGAAGTGGAAATAGTTCTGCATACAACATTGGTATAGGGTCGAACCCTGATGGTCATGTCATACGATTGTTGTTATTGTACTGTGGATGAGTCTGCTGAAGAGGCTGTTGCGGTCTTTGCTGATACTGTTGTTGATTTGGTTTGCTTTGAGCAACCTGAGACTAATAAGTCGGAGCCGGTGCAAGGTTGATAGCAGGAATTATTGCTGCTACTGGTTGATACCTTCGCCTTTGCTTTCCGAGAGTGATATTACTAATCTCCTGCTCTTTCTTCTTTTGGAAAGCACTACCGTATCTCTTAGTACTGCTAGATGGCTCTGCATCTTTGACCAATCGTCCTTCTCGGACTGCTTCTTCAAGGCATACTCCCATGTTCACCATTTCAGTGAAGTCACTGGGCGCACTTGCGACCATGAGGTCGTATTAGAATGAGTTTAAAGTTTTCAAAAAGATCTTGGTCATCTCCTTTTCCTCAAGAGGGGGACAGATCTGAGCGGCAATTTCACGCCATCTCTGAGCATACTCTTTAAAAGTTTCTTTGTCCTTTTGTGACATTTCTCTGAGTTGATTCCTATCTGGTGCCATATCCAAATTATATTTATATTTTTGAACGAAGGCTGCCCCGAGATCTCTGAAAGTACTGATCTTGGTGCGGTTTAAACCAATGTACAATTTGAGTGCGGCACCGGTTAAACTATCTTGGAAGTAATAGATCAGTAGTTGTTGATTTTCTGTCTGGGTTGACATTTTTCGAGCGTACATCACTAAATGACTTTGAGGGCAAGAGTTGCCTTTGTATTTTTCAAAGTCAGGCACCTTGAATTTGTGCGGTATCTTTACATTAGGGACCAAACAGAGGTCGGCGACGTCCTTTCCAAACAATTCTTGACCGCGAATGGCATGCAGTTCCTTCTGCATTTCCAAGAATTGTTCCTGGAACTCATTCATCCTTTCGTACATGTATTTGTTTCCACCAGAAATTGCTTGTGGAATCTGTCCTTCCGGGACAGTGTGTACCACTGGTTATGCTATAGACATTACAGTGGTGACTCTTGGCGCTTCTATGCCCTGAAGCTTGTAACCTTCAGGAGTTTCTATCGTAAACCTTGCATATTCCACTACTACAAAACCCCCAAACAACAACGCCATGTTTACAACGGCATCCTATACACCACTGTTATAGTGCGTACTGGATGCGCGCGCATTATTTTAATTAGAAATTTCAATGGTATAATAACGGTTGTTGTGAACACCGTGGTGAAACAATCAAGCTTTCATGGGTTCGAACCTCATCGCCCTCAAATAGTTTATTCCTTTGACGTAAATGCGCCCTTTTTAAGTTTTATTTATATTTAACTAAAAAATAATAAGGATATCACTAAGGTTATTTCTTAAAACCGTTGTTACAAACTGATGCTTCTTTTTATGTATTTTAAAGACCAAGTATATATCAATTTATCCACTGAAAAAAGAAACAAAACGAAACAACCCTAACACCAACGCCGTCACCATTGTCGGGAAGAAGACAACAACAACAAGAAAATGTTCTACTTTAAGGTGTTGCAATGTCGCATTTGAAGACAGAATCATCCAAAGGTGTTTCTATGTCTTCTTCCGCTGTAAAATCTCGATCTGGAAATTTTTGTGTTTGTGATGGTCATATGGTTTCGTACCAATGCAAGAAGGGACAAAATAAAGGAAGGCTTTTTTGGAGATGTCCATTTTGGAGGAGCGATCAAACATGTAATTTGTTCATATGGGATGAAGACGTGGGAGAAAGAGATGGAAATGAAGATGAGAGCATTATGAAGTTAAAGTTGGAAGTTGTGGGCTATTTGAAGGTTATGTATGAGGATTTAAAGAAAAAGAACAAGAATTTGAAGAACAAACTAAAATCAGAGATATTTTCTGGAAATCTCAAGATGTTATGTTTTCTTGTCTCCTTTATGTTTAATGTTGACTTTGTTATGAAATGTAATAGTTGATATAGTTCATATAATAAATAAATACCTATCTATATAGTTTTTATTTATTTTAAAATTCACAGATAAAAGGGTTATCACTACGGTTCTTCTGGTTAACCGTAGTGATATATTTTTAATAAATAAATACCTATCTATACGGTTGGTATTGTTAACCGTTGTGAAATAGTTTACCCATATATAAATAACTTTCACTTATTGACAATAGCTTCGTTGCCTTCAAAGTGAAACCCTAGAACCCATTTTTTCTCTTCTTTTTCACCATTAGCCGTGAATCTTGTGCTTTATACATTAAGGTATTCTTCTTCTTCCATCTATTGTTAGATATTTCCCATTATCTCGTTTGTTGCATGTTGTTTTTGCTGATTGTTCTCATTTTTTCAGATTCGTTTTCACTACCTTAACAAAGACCATAATTTGGAAACCTCATAATGTTTGTGTAGCTATGTAAAAAAAGTATAAGAAGCATGAAGCTATGATGGAAACTTCATCCACCTTATACTTTTTCTTCATAGCTTCACAAATAAGATGTTAGTAAATGAAGAATCAACAGTGTAAGCAAACTTCATCTAGTTTTAGAAACAATGAAAAGAAATATAAGAAGTATGGAGCTTTTGTGTAAGCTTCTTCCTCCTTATATTTCTTCTTCATTGATTCCCAAACTAGTTGAACATCATAATTGATTCCTGTTCCGCGATTAGTTTCATTAAAAGGTGCGTTATTCCTGTTCCTCTCTTTACTCTTCACTGGATTATGGTTTTAGGGTTTGTTTTCAACTGAGGATGCTCATTTTTGAAGTTTGATGTGTTTCCTTACAGGTTAAGGGGATGATATAGGGTGATGATACTGGTGGTAGCAAGCGTATTATATGAGTTTATAATATCTGGATCTGGTATAGAGTGCTGGTGGTAGCAAGCGTATTCTATGTAGATTGTTTGTTTCACTAACCCTCACTTAAAATACATTCATTTAATTTGACATAGATACTTATAATCTGCAAATTAAGTTGTATTTGAAAACCAACTTATATGAATCAATGTTTTTGAATTGCATCCCTCTCATCGTTCATCTCATGATGTTTAATATATATATTATGGTATAATGATTTGGCTCCTTAGATGCATCGCCATCTTCCATTATAGTTAAATTTCATTAACAACAAATTATTATTTAAGCTGCCTCTCCATCAACACTTATAATCGTAGAACTTCCGATTATAAAAATTATGATGATAAGTGATGCTGATGAGGCAGATTATCCAATGTCTTGTTCTTATGGAAATTTAACTATAATCGAAGATAGTGATAAATCAAAGGAGTCAGATCAATAAACCACAATATATATGTAAAACAGCGTGAAATGCACGATGAAACAAATGCAATCAGAAAACATTGGTTTGTTTAAGTTGGTTTTCAAGAACAGTTTAATTTGCAGATTATAGACTTCTTCATCAAATTGATTCCTTGTATATTTCTTTACTGAGGTGTTTGGAAAACAAGCAATCTATATTTAATATAATAAACTCTTGATACTTACAACAATGGTTATCTATTGTAACCGAGATCAAAGGTAATTAATGTTTTACATAATTCACTATTGATAGGTTTCGAACCCAGTACCTAAGTGTATGTATCACAACGGGTTATTATCATAACCGTTGTGATATATGGCGCGCGTCCTGCCTTTCAATAACAGTTTCCAGACCATTGTAGAAACAACAAACTTACAACGACAATCTACATAACAACGCCTTCGTCTGCGTCATTATATGTCATTCCCAACTGTTGTTAAATGGGTTTTTCATAGTAGTGTTCTCAAAACTGAACTCATTAATTCATGCATCATAAACATCCTTTCAAGTTACCAATGCATTTCTGATAGTTCATAGATCATTTTCCCTCAATCAATTGCTTCATATCTTGTACATATAAAATTTCATTTTAAATTCTATTTTTAGGGTTCATACGATTTCAAACCATTTTCTTTCAATTCTTTGAATTTTAATAAAATTGAGTAATGCCTTTCAATTCCTCGTTCAAAAATAGACAAGTTTCGTTTTTGAATCATCTAAAATGGTTGCGTATTAATGGAGATACGATTTGAGGAAGATGATGAAGATGAAGGTGATGACCATGGCGCCATTCTTCAGAATCAAACATAGTTTTAGTATATATTATTCAGTTGCCAATATATGTTTGAATTGGTATTGCGCCCTAGTGGAAACACTAGTATTTATGTGTGTGTGTGTGTGTGTGTGTGTGTGTGTGTGTGTGTGTGTAGCGAGCAAGAGGTCTGGGGCTCGAATCCCCCTTGCCCCATACCTTTTTTGTATTTTTTTTAACCATTTTTTCAAAAGAAGGTTGCCTATATTATTCACTTTTCCCATTCTCACCTGGCTCAGTTGGTATAGTTTTAAACCCCCCAAGGGTGTGGTTTCAAACCTTGGGAGGACCATCCCATTCTTTTTTACCACTTATTTTTTTTCACATTTTTCACAATTTCTTAAATAACTTCAAAAATTAATTTCTCTTTCAATTTCAATCATTTTTTAATGATTCATTTTTTCAAAATTTACAAATATGTTAGATATTTTATTCCACAAAAAAATCAAAAAATATATTATTTATTTAATATATTTTGAATTTTTTGAAAAGAATTCCTTTTTAATTGTGTTTAAACATTTAAATAAATTATTTCTCTTGATTTGTCAAATTCAAATAGTTTTCAAATCATTCTATGAATGAAACATGTTTATTTCAAACATTTATCCAAGATCACAACTTGTTTTTCACACATGTTTGATAATTTTGATCATTTTTAAAATGATTTTCTCCAAATTAAAATGTATTTTTAAATCAAATTAGGGTTTTTATTATTTTCACCCTCACAAACATTTTTCAAAACACTTTTGGGCCTCCTAATAGAGTGTAAGTCCCATCCCTTTGTAAATAATCCATTTTTGGGCCTCAGCCATTGTATAAGTCCCGATACGATTTTAAAAATCTCGGCACGATCGCCATTTTCAAAACAATGTTCATATGGACATCTCTTTGAGTTATAAGCCCCAACTTTTGTATAAAAACATTTTTTGTCCTCTTGACAGAGTGTAAGTCCCATCCCTTTGTAAATAAAACATTTTTGGGCCTCAGTCATTGTATAAGCCCCAGTACAATTTTCGAATAACGGTGCGATCGTTTTTTTTCATCTGGGCATCTCTCTGACCTATAAGCCCCATCTCTTGTATAAAATTAAAACTTGGGCCTCTAATAGAGTGTAAGACTCACCTCTTTTGTAAATAACATAAATTTGGGCCTCAGTCATTGTATAAGTCTCTCTGTGGTTCTCAAACAACTATGCGATTGTCGCCTTTTCAAAAGATTTCATTTAGGCCTCTCTTTAAGTATAAGCCCCAAACTTCCTTTTGTAACAATTTATTTTTTTCTATTTAGATTCAAATTCATAGTTGTATCAAAACTTTCTTCAATTTCTTTAGTAACTAACCATACAGTTGTGGTTACTATGCTGGAGCTTGCACAACTGTAAGTTCTACCATTTTCTTTTACATACTTGCTTATATATTTCATCTGTATATGTATGCCTGTATATGCTTGCTTAGAGTTTTCCCCAGCAAATTAGGTCTAGGATTAGATCAAACCAGTGGTCACTTTTTCAACACATTCAAAACAAGTTCCCCGTAGGAAATTCTAGATACAGTCTTGCCTCCTCTTGGGCTTATACAATATTTAACAGAGAAAGGAATTATTCCCGGTGAAACTTTTCTCAAGACTGTCACTACTAGAAATTTGTACAAGAAATTCATTTCTCCAAAGAGGAATAATTCCCGGTGAAACCTCTCTTGAATTTCTTGAGACCCTGGAACTGTTCACTAAAGAAAGGATTATTCCCGATGAAAGCTTCCTTGACCTTTTCTCAGGTTTGGACCCACAGGCTTCCTAAAAGCATCCCCAGCCTCCTCTTGGGCTTTGTACAAGGACCCTCAGGCTTCTTAGAAGCTCTCAGCCTCCTCTTGGGCTTTGTACAAGGACCCTCAGGCTGCTTAGAAGTTCTTAGCCGCCTCTTGGGCTTAGTACAAGGACCCAAAGACCTCCTACAGGTATAAGACAGAACTTAGTCATCTTTTACTAGTTCAATCCTCAAGAGAGTCAGAATTTTAGAACATCAGACCAGTTTAGGGTTGATTCTCATCCCTTAAATCATCAGCCTCCTCTTGGGCATCATACAAAGATCATCCTCTAACTAAGAGTTAACCTCTTCATACCAGTAGAGTTGGAAAGTCTCATCTCCTCTTGGATCTCAAAGAAACCCTCAAATCTCCTAAAGGAAAAGGAGAAACCCTGATCACTTCATCAATTTCCAACAGAGTTAAAACCTCCAAAGGTTAACAAAACTCAATCTTTAAGCTTCCATTCTAAATTCCCCAGCCGGGTTAAATTACTATCAATAAACTCTTAGGAAAATCAGAACCTCAAGGCATCTAATATTGCAACTTTTCTTCACTCCTCAGCAAGAGTTTATCCCCCAATTTGGACCTATCTCTGGATCTCAATAAATCCTCAGCATAAGCCAACCTCCTCTTAGGCTTCATATAAGAAATTCCCCAACCAGCCTCCTCTTAGGCTTTGTATAATGATTCTTCCCTCAGCAGTTTTAGCCTCAATCTTGGGCTTTGTACAAGATAGACAAAATATTCTCCGGCTGAGTCAATAACTTTTAGCCTCAATCTTGGGCTTTGTATAAGATAGATAAAACCCCTCCCCAGTGGAGTCATTTCTTTTTAGCCTCAATCTTGGGCTTTGTACAAGACAGATATAAAACTCCCTATTAGAGTCAACCTTTTAGCTTCAACCTTGAGCTTTGATCAAGGCACACAAAAATCAACATCCCCTCAGAGAAAAAAAATAAAAAGTTCTCTCTGTAGGAGGATATTTCTCTATAAATCACACATCAAAACAGACAATAAAAAAAAACCAATCCCAGATAATTGGTGTAAGTGGCACACTTGTTGATTTAAAAATCCAAGTTGTGATCCCTCTTTTATCCTAGTAAACTTCCTCTTTCATCTAATTGCTGTAAGTGGCAAGCCTCTGGATTATTTACATCCAAGCTTATGTCCCTCTCTTAGCATGGAAGACTCCTAAGGAAAAATGGCTTTGCTCTACACCGAGTTAAAGTTTCCTCCTTCAGGACAAATCCCTTATAAAGGAAAGTATGGCATTGTTGGATTCCATACATTCCAGTTAAAGTAATTTTCCTTTATAATCAATTATCCCAACAACTATGATAAACAGATGAGATACCTCCCTTTAGAGATGACAAATTCTCTCTCAGTCAAAACTTTAGCTTTAATCTTGGGAACAAGACACAAATAACCTTTAGCTTCAATCTTGGGCTTTAAACAAGACACCAAACATCTTTCCTCCCATAGAATAGGAGGAACTACGATTGCTCTGATTTCCCTGTTATCATTATGGGAATACGTAGACATAAGATTGCGAAATCTTAGCGAGCACACAAATCAAAAACTTTAGGTCTAGTACCTTACCAAAAACATAAAAAATAACCCCGAAAACAACAAAAATACTCTTTCAACATTCCCAAAGGAGAAACTTTCCCAATTTATAACAGATAAACACCAGTAAGTAGATAATAGAGAAACATGCCAAAAAAATCTATGGATAAGAATATATACATTGGGTAATTGACAACTTCCCTTTGTATAATCTGACCCCGAACCCCCAATCTCTTAGCATTTGTTAAAGAAAACATTTGCGTGCAAGGTTAGTTTTAGATATCTTCCCTTTCCTTTCTAACTTCATAGGATAAATAAGAAATCAGAAAGTAGCACCCAATTCCAACCATTGCGGTAAGGTGGTCGCGTCACCGACAAAAATCGAACACTACTGAAAAATGGCGACTCTGCTGGGGAGTCTTTAGGATTAGAGTTCCTAAGAGGTCTAGGTTGTTTTCCATTTTCTATTTTTCTATATATATATATATATATATATATATATATATATATATACATATATTTACTGACATGCTACTTGATACCCATGTTTAATTTTCTGTCAACAGGGAATGCGATTAATACGCATGTGGAAAGTTTGAGAGAACATTAAGATATGGGTGGCATATCCAAGAAACGCTTATAGGGAGTGAATCCCGACCAAGCTAAATTGGCAGTCCACCGAATCAGTCGAGGTACCCGTGCGGAAGTATCAATGTTGAACGACCGATTGTCGTGAAAGTATTGTCTTTCCCAGTGTGGTACCCATGACCCTGAGGATTTAGTAAACATTAACCATATGACCATTTGGTAGTGTGGTGACTATCGGAAATAGTTGATACGCGATACTACACTCAAATGAGATTCATCCTAGGATATTACAGCTCGCTCGAGTGAATCAGCTTGCTGTTTATATCCCTATGAGGGGTCAATGACTTTGAGAACCTTAGAACCCGTTCTACAGGTACAAAAATTGACCAAAATAGTACAACCTTTGGGGATGGGTAGTGCCATGACTCCATGCTCGTGACGTTGAACCTTTGAACCCATGTTTTCAAATGTTTTTGTGTGCTGCATTCATGCCTTCATCTAAAAAACTCTTTTCAAACAAGAAAAAAAAGTCTTTTTTTTTTCAAAAGAACTAAAATAATAATTGCAAATATCAGAAGTAGCGTTATGGATTTCGGTAGAAGAAAGACGCACAAGTACACCTTCAAGGCTCCGAAACTAGAAGACTTAAGGAAATTGGCAAGGATGATTACCAATCCCGAGGCTTTCAGAGCTAAGCACAAGGGATTGTTATCTCTGTTAAGGATCAACGTAGTTGAAGGGATCATGTCTACACTGATTCAGTTCTACGATCCGGTTTACCACTGCTTCACTTTCCCGGATTACCAACTTGCACCAACACTGGAAGAGTAGTCTCACCTGATTGATTTACCTATCACTGACCGAGCTCCATTTTCTGGACTGGAAGATATTCCAAAGGAACAAACCATTGCAAGAGCAATCTCTTTGGATGACTCAGAAGTTAGGACTCACATAACCACTAAAGGAGGAATCCAGGGTTTACCTGCTAAATTCCAGATGGAGAAAGCTCTATACTTTGCTAGTATAGGAAACATAACTACTTTCGAAGAAATCTTTATTCTGCTCATATATGGATTATTCCTTTTTCCTAACATCGACAATTTCGTCGATACCAATGCTGTTAAGATATTTCTGATTAGGAACCCTGTACCAACCATGCTCGCATATGCTTATCATTCTCTACACTTAAGGAATTTGTACAGTGGAGGAATGATCTCATGCTGTGTACCATTACTCTATAAATGGTTCATTTCCCATTTGGCCAAGTCTGCTACTTTTTGGGATCATAAGAGTACTCTATGTTGGTCGCAAAGGATTATGTCTCTCACTAATTCTTACATAGATTGGTACAATAGGATTTATTAAGGGATAGAGATCATAGACAGATGTGGAAATTTCCCTAACGTACCCCTCATTGGAACTAGAGGAGGAATCAACTATCATCCAATTTTAGCTCGCCGTCAACTCGGATACCCGATGAAGAATATCCCCCATAATGTTCATCTGGAAGGTCTTTTCTTCAAGGAAGGGGAAAATGACAGGGCACTAAAAAAGGAAATAGTGCATGCCTGGCAACATATTCGCAGGAAAGGGAGAGAGTCTTTGGGAAGACCAAATTGTACCTTCATGGAACCTTATCTCCACTGGGTGCAAACTAGAGCCCTCAAGCTGAGAATGCCTTACCCTCACCAAGAAGTTTTTCCGTTAAAGGAATTTGTCCTTTATTTCATGTCAGATGCGGAAAAATTCCAAGTTGATCTCAACAAAGTTCAACGTGAAAAGAGCTCTTGGAAGAACAAATACCAGATCCTTAATTTGGAATGTACTAAGATTCAGGAATTGTTAAAGGAAAAGGATGCTCTGATTAAGATATTAGAACAGCATGTTGTAGAAAGTCAGGAAGACCGAAGAAATTTGCCCACTCCTTTCACTTGGCAAAGAACTGACAACCCGACAACAGCTGAAGAGCCCCGATCAAAGAAAAGGAAAATACAGGAACCAACATCTGAGCTCTCTTCAGAGAGAACTCAGGATCCATGAGCTTAGACATTTTCCTTACATCACTTTGTAAAATACTCTACTTTTCCATGTAAAATACTGCAATCTTTCGAATTCAATAAAAGGGGGTCTTCCTCTCCACTATATGATATTTGCAATCTATTTGTTGAAGTTTCTTTTTGAATAGAACAAAAACTAAAAAAAATATGTCTTTGCATATCATTCATCATTTTCACATAGCGCATTTTCCTTATCTTTGAGTCTCACGTATGTGTCACAATTCTAGAGTCAAACTGTCTCACTCATACAATACTAGGGCCAATCGACAAAAGAAAATGGACGATCTCGAGGAAGAGAACAGAGAGCTGAGAGAAGAAATCGATGCTCTAAAGGAAAGTTTGTAAAAACTTCACAATGACATGCAATCCCTGGCAGCAGCTCAGGAGGAGCGGCATCAAAAGACTGTAATCTTAGAGATCACATCAACACCCATAATGGAGACACGTGAGAATCATCCTCGGTACAACATGCCTAAAGGTCGCCCCTGGGTCATGCCTCTTAACTTTATACCTGAAAGATACATCCCGCTGGTCAGTGAAGACCCAGAAGCCGTAGCAGGAACCGTTGGACCTGAAGGTTACAAACTTCGCGAAAGTGAGGATGCAAGGGTTACTAAATCAACTCCTGAAGGTTACAAACTTTAGGGCATGGAAGCGCCAAGAGTCACCGCTGTAATGTCTATACCACAACCAGTGGTACACAATGTCTCGGAAGGACAAATTCCGCGAGCAATTTCTGGCGGAAACGAAGACAGGTACGAAAGGATGAATGAGTTCCAGGAACAATTCTTAGAAATGCAGAAGGAACTGCATGCCATTCGCGGTCAAGACTTATTCGAAAAGGACGTCGAAGACCTTTGTCTGGTCCCTAATGTGAAAATACCGCACAAATTCAAGGTGTCTGACTTTGAAAAATACAAAGGCAACTCTTACCCTCAAAGTCATTTGGTGATGTACGCTCGAAAAATTTCTACTCAGACAAAAAATCAACAGCTACTGATCCATTACTTCCAATACAGTTTAATCGGTGCCGCACTAAAATGGTACATGGGTTTAAACCGCACCATGATCAATACTTTCAGAGACCTCGGGGCAGCCTTCGTTCAGCAGTACAAATACAATTTGGACATGGCATTAGATAGGGATCAACTCAGAGCAATGTCACAAAAGGACAAAGAAACTTTTAAAGAATATGCTCAGAGATAGAGTGAAATTGCCGCTCAGATTTGTCCCCCTCTTGAGGAAAAAGAGATGACCAAGATTTTCCTGAAAACCTTAAGCTCATTCTATTACGACCGAATGGTCGCCAGTGCGCCTAGTGACTTCACTGAGATGGTGAACATGGGAGTACGCCTTTAAGAAGCAGTCCGAGAAGGACGATTGGTCAAGGATGCAAAGCCATCCATCAGTACCAAAAGATACAGTAGTGCTTTCCAAAAGAAAAAAGAGCGGTATATCAGTAATATATCTCTGGGAAAGCAAAGGTGAAGGTATCAACCAGTAGCGGCAGTAACTCCTGCTATCAACCCTGTGCCAGCTCCGACTTATCAACCTCAGGTTACTCAAAGCCAACCAAGTCAACAACAATATCAACAAAGGACCCAACAGCCTTTTCAACTGACTCGTCCACAGTACAACAACAACAATCGTACAACAGGACCATCAGGGTTCGACCCTATACCGATGTTGTGCGCAGAACTATTTCCACTTCTATTAGCCAAGGGGCACGTCCAAACCAGGACTCTTCTCGCAGTACCAGAAAATTTGCCTTTTTGGTTCAAAGCAGATCAAACTTGCCCTTACCATCAAGGAGGATCGGGGCACAACATTGAGAATTGTCTTAGCTTCAAGTCTGATGTACAGAAGCTTGTCAGGAACGAGATCTTATCTTTCAAAGATACTAATCTGAATGTTTAGAAGAACCCATTGCGGCAACATGAGAAGACTGCAGTGAATTTAATAGAGGAAGAATTTAGCCGCAGTTATCAAATTCATGATGTACTCCTATTAGGGACCAATCTGGTGAGGATTCATTGCAGATAGAGTGGGTACGGTCATGTATCATCTCACAATTATCACCAATGTGATATCTGCTCAAAGAACAATCAGGGGTGTTCCGTAGTGCAAGCAGCTCTACAAAAACAAATGGATCTGGGCTGGATTCAGGATCACATGATTAGGGAAGTCAACATGGCCCATGCACATCCCAACATTATTCAGAACCACAACATTCTTACGATGAACATCAATTTAGTGGCGATGCATTCAAGGCAAAGTCAATATTATAATCTTCCACGGCACGATTACAACAGTTGTCTAGTCTGCTCTACAAACAATCAAGGATGCTCTTTTATACAAGAGGTCCTCCAACGTCAGATGGATCTCGGATGGATCCAAGACTACCGTGAAAGAAATAACCATCAAGACAATATGGTTCAGATCTTTGACATACGCTTGATAAATACCGTGAAATAAATAACCATCAAAGTCGTGATATCCGCTCAATGGAAACAGATCTAGTAAAGATGCACTGCATACAAAGCGGGTGTGGTAAGGTACCACCGCACAATTATGAGCGTTGTAGATTATGCTCATAACCAAGGATGTTATCTCGTACGAGCAACACTCCAAAATCGGTTGGACTAGAAAAAGATTCGCTCATGTTCAAGTTTTGGGTCGATCATCATGATATAAGACTACCTCACTGGTCAGAACAAAAACACTGTCATAATCTCCAATCATGGAAAAACCAAGGACGTTTGCGCAATAATCCCTCTACTCAATGGATCAAGAATCCCTCTTGATGATAGAAAAGTTCCCAACCAGGAATAGATTGAGGTTACCTATAACGGTCAGAGGAATCAATAAGCTCTTGTGGTTATCTACCTGCCAGGTCCAATACCATACAAGTCAGATAAGGCTGTCCCCTACAAGTATGGTGCAACGACCATCAAAAATTGAAAGGAAACTCCATTTCCCTCCATCGTGAACATTGCCGACATTAGTCGAGTTACCCGGAGTGGTCGGATCTTCAACAGAGGAGTTGGAGAATCTGCCAAAGAAAAAGAACCTCAAACGGAAGTTCCAAATCAACAAGTCGGTCAATCCAGTAATCTAGAACTTGTAAAGAACCATGATGAGATGTTAAAGCTTATCCATAAAAGCAAGTACAACATTTTAGACCAATTGTTGTAAACTCAATTTCGAATCTCTGTGCTATCTCTCTTACTTAGTTCAGAAGCTCACAGAGAAGCTCTACAGAAGGTCTTGGAACATGCCTTTGTAGAACAAGATGTAACCGTAGGACAATTTGATAGCATCATCTCCAACATCACTTCCTGCAACAACTTAGGATTCAGTGATGAAGAACTGCCGGAAGAAGGCAAGAATCATAATATGGCACTTAACATTACAGTCAACTGCCAAGACGATGCTTTAGCCAGCATCCTGGTGGACACAGGGTCATCTTTGAATGTTATGCCAAAATCAACTCTGATACGACTATCATTCCAAGGAGCTCCGATGAGAAGCAGTGAGATCATCGTCAAAGCCTTTGACGGGTCTAGAAAACAGGTATCAGCGAAGTCGATCTTCCCATATCCATCGGTCCTCACACTTTCCAAGTCACTTTCCAGGTCATGGATATCCGGGTAGCATACAACTGTTTATTAGGAAGACCTTGGATATACAAAGGTGGGACAGTCACTTCGACACTTCACCAGAAGCTGAAGTTCGTCAAGAATGATAAGTTAGTCACAGTCTGCAGAGAACAAGCCTAAATCGTGAGCAACTTATCATCATTCTCCTGTGTAGAATCGGAAGAGGTCGTTGGAACGCAGTTCCAAGCACTCTCGGTGGGCAATGAGAATTAGTCAGAAAGAGGGACATCAATTTCCTTATACAAGGATGCTTTCAAAGTAATCAATAGTAATGACGCAAAAGGATGGGGACAGATTATGATTCCTACAGATAATAAGACAAAGAAAGGTCTTGGTTTCTCTTCAACCTGTACCCAGACTGCAAAGAAGGACGAAATATTATCTCAATGATGATGGTTATATGTCTCAGAAAGAAGCGCACGTGCCATTCTGTTTTCCAAAGAAGAGCCCAAGATATATACCAAGATCAGACGTCCGGATGATCTATGGAGATTGTGATCCTAAAGGATGCTGTGCTCCCCCAAATTCATTAGAAGATGATCTAATGAAATACAACTTTGACCAAAATTATTATGATCCCCAGGATGACTTGCCTATCTGGAAGTCGTACACAGAAGGCTTGGGGAAAAAGAGTCAGCCTGATAATGCCTATCAGCTGAGTAGTATTGAAAAGAATACCCACGTCCCCACCAGGTCTTGAGATCATTACTCAGGACATTCAGAAGATAACCAGCACCATGAGGATGAATCTGTAAATATTGCAGGACAAGAGTTCATCAACTATGCTTTTCCTGAGGTCAACGTCATTAAGGAAGATGACTCATCCACTCCCACAGAAATATGGGTCACTTTAGGACAGCCGAGTGGCAAGTATGACTTTTTAGTTAAGTACACTGCTCCTGAAAGCTTTTGCATCCGATACGAGGACATCTAGCCAACTGGATGGGGAGATCCTCTTGAGAGTGAAAACACTAGGAAAGATACAACATAAGAGTTCGATTATGACAATTCTGCTTGGGAGGAAGACTCCAATGATCCTACTCCTCCAGAAATTAGCGTTGTTTCTAAAGACAAACCAATAAGAAAGATACCAGACTTTTTGATTCACAAAGGAGTTCGTCGCTAATAGGTTACTGTCGATGTCTTGAAAGTCGTCCATAAGTCTAAGTAATTACCATCTTTGTTTTAACCTTTCACCTTGCCCAGATGAAATAGATGTTTTTATAGGGCTCACCTTTCTGTAAATGTCCCTCTTCGCTTTGCCCAAAGTGGTAGAGTTTTGTTTTATAGGACTGTATTTCAAGAATCGACAAATCATGAATAAATAATGTCATTCTGAATTCCTGCATTCATTACTGTTTTCACTTTTCGTTTTTTCATAAAATGGTAATCCTAAAAACAACCAAAAATAAAAACAAGCATTTTTTCAGAAAATACACTGCACACACTCCTACATTCTCTCTGTCTTTGCTTAAAAAACAAATTATCACGTCATGCAGATTGCTTGTTTTAAACCCCATTGAAACATACGATCCAATGCCTTCTCCCAACTTTGAATTCCTGGTATTTGAAGCTGAAGAAGAAGACGACAAAGAAATTCCAGAAGAGATCTCCCGACTATTCAGATAAGAGGAAAGGTCTATTGAGCTTCAAAAAGAGCCGTTGGAAATAGTAAATTTGGGCTCAGAGGAAGAAAAGAAGGAAGTTAAGATTGGAGCACTGCTCAATCCATCTGTCAAAGAAGACTTGATAAAACTTCTCAAAGAGTTTCCATATGTATTGGCTTGGTCCTATCATGACATGCCAGGGTTGGATTCTAGCATCATGGAACATCATTTACCGCTAAAGACAGAATGTCCTCCGCTAAAACAAAGACTGAGAAGGACTCGTCCAGATATGGCTATCAAGATTAAAGAGGAAGTGCAGAAACAGATCGACGTAGGTTTCCTTGCAACCTCAGAATATCCTCAATAGCTAGCTAACTGATAAGTGCAAAATGTACCTATTTTTGTATATAAGTTTTGTTGCACTTATCATTACTTTGTGTTAAAATTGGTTGAATAAACCCCGCTTTGTTCGTAATTACGTTTACTTTACGTTTTAGTGTATATATTGCGTCTCGTGTAAATATCATTGAGTTTAATTGATTTTAATTTATTTTTTTAGGTATTCCAGCAATGATATTTTGCCATTGTTGTATAGAGCATTGAATAAGCTTTCCAACGCTTCAAACCGTGCGTCAATCGGAGTTACGGTTCAAGAGTTATGGTCAAAACAGATTCTGGTTTGCTGTCATGTTCGCTAGGCGAACCAGGAGGCGAGCACTCGCTAGCGAGTTTGCACTGCGAACTCGGGGCGAATAAAAAGTGCCTGGAAGCTTGAAAAACACAATTCTGGCAGTAGCTAAGGCGGTGTATGTTCGCAGTGCGAACGGGGGTTCGCAGTGCGAACCTGGGCAGCAAATTTTGCCTATAAACTTCATTTTTCAGCATTTTTTAGAGGATGGTTTTGGGGATTCTTGCTCCAACTCCATCAAACTTCATTTTTTCAGTAGATTAGCTTAGAAAACATCATGGAAGCTTGCATGCGAATGATCCGAGGTGGATTTCTCATCGATCGGCTCCGACAATCTGTGAAGTGTTTAGTTCATTTTTTATTTTCTTCATGTCTTTCTTCTTTGTTGGGTTGTGTATATGTTTTGATATGAACTCATGTATATTTGTTGCCCATGGCGTTGTATAAAACTTGCTTTATAAATCTTTATTGGTAATTGTCTCTGATTTTTGCTTTATGCGCGGGGTTTGGGTTGCGTTAGACATAACCTTCGTAAACTTCGATTAAGGATGATTATCTGTTAGTTTCTGGATTCTAGAGATAGATTTAGGGCTAACAATCTTCAATAGGCATCAAATCTTAATGCCTCCGTGCCTTGAGCTAGCATGCGAAAGTATCGGCAATGGTAACACGGTTGTTCTCTCAACTTTGCGTTAGACATAACCTGTGTTGTGAGCGATGCTGGGTGATATTGAGGAATATTGTAGGTCGAGTATAACTGGTCGGTAAGTTTAAGTTTGTGAGGAGTTGATTATGTGCATGCCGGATAAGTTTGTCTTGCTGAAGAATGAATTTGTTTTATGTTTTAATGTTTACTTTTCTATTTTCTTGTTTAAAACCATTTAAAACCAAACTCATAAACGCGAGAGATTGTCGAACGGCATTCTTTCCCTCGAACCGATCTCTGTGGACACGACATAAATCCCGGAGGGAATTCTTCTGAAATTAAATATTTTTGCTGCTTGCCCTATTCTGCAATTCAACAAAATGGCGCCGTTGCCGGGGATTGGTTTTGATATTGAATCGCATTGCGATAGTTTCTTTGTTTCTGAGTTTTGTATATATCGTATATATTGTCTGTTTCCATTATGTTTGTTCAAGTGTTGTATACATTTTGTTCCTGTAACGTTTGTTTAAGTGTTTGGTTAGGACGTTTGCTTTTGGTTGCGCGGTGAGACATCACCATGGCATGAATGAAGGAAGTTTCTAATTAAGCACCGTAAAGGCCTCGAGCTTACGACGTAAAACAAGCATGTTTTATAGTTTTTCTTTTCGAATGCTTTTGGTTGTTGTTTGCTCACAAATTTTGATTGACTTATTTGAGGATGCTTTGGTGATTTTCCAGGTTGGTTCGTTTCAACTTGCGGATGTATGGTAATGATTTTGTTAAGTTTTGTACACGTCTGAGGTATGTATTTATCTCTTTCTATACTTTAGCATATTCATGATACTTAGGCATTTTACAAACTTCCATGCCATCCATTCTTTTCTATACTTGTTCTATTGTGAATCACTTTAGTTCCCAACCTTTTTGTGAGGTGGCTTTCCATTGTTCATATATGCGCGGAGAACCAACATTCTTGTTCTAACTGGATTTTATTATGTTGAATCTTTTGTTTGTGTTGATTATATAAATGCATGAAAAGGATCAAGGCAATTGTTTCATTTTGAGCACAACCACCTTAGCCAAATAGTCAATTCACCTTGTGAGCGTGTGATCATTTGTAACTCCTTTGAGCTTTTTGATCCATGTTTTTATTTGAACTTAATGCTTGTCTATGAGTATTTAGTTCACTTATTTTTGAATGGATTTTGTTTTTTCTTGGACCTCAACTTTGTGTTGTTGTATGGATTTTTTCCTTGCCTTAGAAAGTAGGGAGTATTCACATGATGGTGCGGTTGAATTCAAGTTGGGGAGAGAATGATTATGTACTCATTGGTTGGATTCTATGCGGATTGAAAAAGAAAAGAAAAAAGAGAAAAATATGACAGAAAAAGAAAAGAAAAAAAAGAAAGAAAAAGAAAATCCTTGAGAAAGGAAACAAAAAAAAGTTTAAATAATTGTGCTAAATAAGTATTGTGTTTTGTGTAACACTTGGGATTTTGGAAGAAGTTGATTGGAATTTTGGTGTTTGAATCATTGTGAGTTGATCACTCCTTTAGGTTTAGGCAGGTTTTTGTTTCAATTACCTTAAGAAATTGCCCCTTGTTTGTTTACCCGACCACGCTACAACCTTGAAAAGTCCTTGGGATTCTTTCCTTTGTATGTTCAATGTGAATTTTTGGATGGTTGCATAATTTAGTATATTGTTTGCATGATTGTTGTGTGAGTGAAAAGAACCTCATTTTGTGTTTTTCATCTACCGATAATTGTTTTTGCTAGGTGTGATTCACATTTGAACTTGTGTTGTTTTAGAATGTTCGGCATGAATTTTTGTATTTTGCATTTGTTTCGTGACTATGTTGTCGTTGTAGTTTAGCGGTAAGTATTTACTTTGTGTATACCGTTTTTCATTAGAACCATACATTTGTCTTCCATTTTTCAAAACTTGTTGATTCGTGATTCTTTGGTTATCACTCGGTTTCGTTGAGTTGTTTGATTCTTGTTTGAGGACAAACAATTAAATAAGTTGGGGAGAGTTTGAAAAGTGCAAAATGTACCTATTTTTGTATATAAGTTTTGCTGCACTTATCATTACTTTGTGTTAAAATTGGTTGAATAAACCCCGCTTTGTTCGTAATTACGTTTAATTTACGTTTTAGTGTATATATTGCGTATCGTGTAAATATCATTGAGTTTAATTGATTTTAATTTATTTTTTCAGGTATTCCAGTAATGGGATTTTGCCATTGTTGTATAGAGCATTTAATAAGCTTTCCAACGCTTCAAACCGTGTGTCAATCGGAGTTACGGTTCAAGAGTTATGGTTGAAACAAATTCTGGTTTGCTGTCATGTTCGCTAGGCGAACCAGGAGGCGAGCACTCGCTAGCGAGTTCGCACTGCAAACTCGGGGTGAATAAAAAGCGCCTGGAAGTATAAAAAACACAATTCTGGCAGTAGCTAAGGCGGTGTATGTTCGCAGTGCAAACCTGGGCAGCAAATTTTGCCTATAAACTTCATTTTTCAGCATTTTTTAGAGGATGGTTTTGAGGATTCTTGTTCCAACTCCATCAAACTTCATTTTTTCAGTAGATTAGCTTAGAAAACATCATGGAAGCTTGCATGCGGATGATCCGAGGTGGATTTCTCATCGATCGGCTCCGACAATCCGTGAAGTGTTTAGTTCATTTTTTATTTTCTTCATGTCTTTCATCTTTGTTGGGTTGTGTATATGTTTTGATATGAACTCATGTATATTTGTTGCCCATGGCGTTGTATAAAACTTGCTTTATAAATCTTTATTGGTAATTATCTCTGATTTTTGCTTTATGCGCGGGGTTTGGGTTGCGTTAGACATAACCTTCGTAAACTTCGATTAGGGATGATTATCTGTTAGTTTCTGGATTCTAGAGATAGATTTAGGGCTAACAATCTTCAATAGGCATCGAATCTTAATGCCTCCGTGCCTTGAGCTAGCGTGCGAAAGTATCGGCAATGGTAACACGGTTGTTCTCTCAACTTTGCGTTAGACATAACCTGTGTTGTGAGCGATGCTGGGTGATATTGAGGAATATTGTAGGTCGAGTATAACTGGTCGGTAAGTTTAAGTTTGTGAGGAGTTGATTATGTGCATGCCGGATAAGTTTGTCTTGCTGAAGAATGAATTTGTTTTATGTTTTAATGTTTACTTTTCTATTTTCTTGTTTAAAACCATTTAAAACCAAACTCATAAACGCGAGAGATTGTCGAACGGCATTCTTTCCCTCGAACCGATCTCTGTGGACACGACATAAATCCCGGAGGGAATTCTTCTGAAATTAAATATTTTTGCTGCTTGCCCTATTCTGCAATTCAACAAAATGGCGCCGTTGCCGGGGATTGGTTTTGATATTGAATCGCATTGCGATAGTTTCTTTGTTTCTGAGTTTTGTATATATCGTATATATTGTCTGTTTCCATTATGTTTGTTCAAGTGTTGTATACATTTTGTTCCTGTAACGTTTGTTTAAGTGTTTGGTTAGGACGTTTGCTTTTGGTTGCGCGGTGAGACATCACCATGGCATGAATGAAGGAAGTTTCTAATTAAGCACCGTAAAGGCCTCGAGCTTACGACGTAAAACAAGCATGTTTTATAGTTTTTCTTTTCGAATGTTTTTGGTTGTTGTTTGCTCACAAATTTTGATTGACTTATTTGAGGATGCTTTGGTGATTTTCCAAGTTGGTTCGTTTCAACTTGCGGATGTATGGTAATGATTTTGTTAAGTTTTGTACACGTCTGAGGTATGTATTTATCTCTTTCTATACTTTAGCATATTCATGATACTTAGGCATTTTACAAACTTCCATGCCATCCATTCTTTTCTATACTTGTTCTATTGTGAATCACTTTAGTTCCCAACCTTTTTGTGAGGTGGCTTTCCATTGTTCATATATGCGCGGAGAACCAACATTCTTGTTCTAACTGGATTTTATTATGTTGAATCTTTTGTTTGTGTTGATTATATAAATGCATGAAAAGGATCAAGGCAATTGTTTCATTTTGAGCACAACCACCTTAGCCAAATAGTCAATTCACCTTGTGAGCGTGTGATCATTTGTAACCCCTTTGAGCTTTTTGATCCATGTTTTTATTTGAACTTAATGCTTGTCTATGAGTATTTAGTTCACTTATTTTTGAATGGATTTTGTTTTTTCTTGGACCTCAACTTTGTGTTGTTGTATGGATTTTTTCCTTGCCTTAGAAAGTAGGGAGTATTCACATGATGGTGCGGTTGAATTCAAGTTGGGGAGAGAATGATTATGTACTCATTGGTTGGATTCTATGCGGATTGAAAAAGAAAAGAAAAAAGAGAAAAATATGACAAAGAAAAAGAAAAGAAAAAAAAGAAAGAAAAAGAAAATCCTTGAGAAAGGAAACAAAAAAAAGTTTAAATAATTGTGCTAAATAAGTATTGTGTTTTGTGTAACACTTGGGATTTTGGAAGAAGTTGATTGGAATTTTGGTGTTTGAATCATTGTGAGTTGATCACTCCTTTAGGTTTAGGCAGGTTTTTGTTTCAATTACCTTAAGAAATTGCCCCTTGTTTGTTTACCCGACCACGCTACAACCTTGAAAAGTCCTTGGGATTCTTGCCTTTGTATGTTCAATGTGAATTTTTGGATGGTTGCATAATTTAGTCTATTGTTTGCATGATTGTTGTGTGAGTGAAAAGAACCTCATTTTGTGTTTTTCATCTACCGATAATTGTTTTTGCTAGGTGTGATTCACATTTGAACTTGTGTTGTTTTAGAATGTTCGGCATGAATTTTTGTATTTTGCATTTGTTTCGTGACTATGTTGTCGTTGTAGTTTAGCGGTAAGTATTTACTTTGTGTGTACCGTTTTTCATTAGAACCATACATTTGTCTTCCATTTTTCAAAACTTGTTGATTCGTGATTCTTTGGTTATCACTCGGTTTCGTTGAGTTATTTGATTCTTGTTTGAGGACAAACAATTAAATAAGTTGGGGAGAGTTTGACAAGTGCAAAATGTACCTATTTTTGTATATAAGTTTTGCTTCACTTATCATTACTTTGTGTTAAAATTGGTTGAATAAACCCCGCTTTGTTCGTAATTACGTTTACTTTACGTTTTAGTGTATATATTGCGTATCGTGTAAATATCATTGAGTTTAATTGATTTTAATTTATTTTTTCAGGTATTCCAGTAATGGTATTTTGCCATTGTTGTATAGAGCATTGAATAAGCTTTCCAACGCTTCAAACCGTGTGTCAATCGGAGTTACGGTTCAAGAGTTATGGTTAAAACAAATTCTGGTTTGCTGTCATGTTCGCTAGGCGAACCAGGAGGCGAGCACTCGCTAGCGAGTTCGCACTGCAAACTCGGGGTGAATAAAAAGCGCCTGGAAGTATAAAAAACACAATTCTGGCAGTAGCTAAGGCGGTGTATGTTCGCAGTGCCAACCTGGGCAGCAAATTTTGCCTATAAACTTCATTTTTCAGCATTTTTTAGAGGATGGTTTTGGGGATTCTTGTTCCAACTCCATCAAACTTCATTTTTTCAGTAGATTAGCTTAGAAAACATCATGGAAGCTTGCATGCGGATGATCCGAGGTGGATTTCTCATCGATCGGCTCCGACAATCCGTGAAGTGTTTAGTTCATTTTTTATTTTCTTCGTGTCTTTCTTCATTGTTGGGTTGTGTATATGTTTTGATATGAACTCATGTATATTTGTTGCCCATGGCGTTGTATAAAACTTGCTTTATAAATCTTTATTGGTAATTGTCTCTGATTTTTGCTTTATGCGCGGGGTTTGGGTTGCGTTAGACATAACCTTCGTAAACTTCGATTAGGGATAATTATCTGTTAGTTTCTGGATTCTAGAGATAGATTTAGGGCTAACAATCTTCAATAGGCATCGAATCTTAATGCCTCCGTGCCTTGAGCTAGCATGCGAAAGTATCGGCAATGGTAACACGGTTGTTCTCTCAACTTTGCGTTAGACATAACCTGTGTTGTGAGCGATGCTGGGTGATATTGAGGAATATTGTAGGTCGAGTATAACTGGTCGGTAAGTTTAAGTTTGTGAGGAGTTGATTATGTGCATGCCGGATAAGTTTGTCTTGCTGAAGAATGAATTTGTTTTATGTTTTAATGTTTACTTTTCTATTTTCTTGTTTAAAACCATTTAAAACCAAACTCATAAACGCGAGAGATTGTCGAACGGCATTCTTTCCCTCGAACCGATCTCTGTGGACACGACATAAATCCCGGAGGGAATTCTTCTGAAATTAAATATTTTTGCTGCTTGCCCTATTCTGCAATTCAACAAAATGGCGCCGTTGCCGGGGATTGGTTTTGATATTGAATCGCATTGCGATAGTTTCTTTGTTTCTGAGTTTTGTATATATCGTATATATTGTCTGTTTCCATTATGTTTGTTCAAGTGTTGTATACATTTTGTTCCTGTAACGTTTGTTTAAGTGTTTGGTTAGGACGTTTGCTTTTGGTTGCGCGGTGAGACATCACCATGGCATGAATGAAGGAAGTTTCTAATTAAGCACCGTAAAGGCCTCGAGCTTACGACGTAAAACAAGCATGTTTTATAGTTTTTCTTTTCGAATGTTTTTGGTTGTTGTTTGCTCACAAATTTTGATTGACTTATTTGAGGATGCTTTGGTGATTTTCCAAGTTGGTTCGTTTCAACTTGCGGATGTATGGTAATGATTTTGTTAAGTTTTGTACACGTCTGAGGTATGTATTTATCTCTTTCTATACTTTAGCATATTCATGATACTTAGGCATTTTACAAACTTCCATGCCATCCATTCTTTTCTATACTTGTTCTATTGTGAATCACTTTAGTTCCCAACCTTTTTGTGAGGTGGCTTTCCATTGTTCATATATGCGCGGAGAACCAACATTCTTGTTCTAACTGGATTTTATTATGTTGAATCTTTTGTTTGTGTTGATTATATAAATGCATGAAAAGGATCAAGGCAATTGTTTCATTTTGAGCACAACCACCTTAGCCAAATAGTCAATTCACCTTGTGAGCGTGTGATCATTTGTAACCCCTTTGAGCTTTTTGATCCATGTTTTTATTTGAACTTAATGCTTGTCTATGAGTATTTAGTTCACTTATTTTTGAATGGATTTTGTTTTTTCTTGGACCTCAACTTTGTGTTGTTGTATGGATTTTTTCCTTGCCTTAGAAAGTAGGGAGTATTCACATGATGGTGCGGTTGAATTCAAGTTGGGGAGAGAATGATTATGTACTCATTGGTTGGATTCTATGCGGATTGAAAAAGAAAAGAAAAAAGAGAAAAATATGACAAAGAAAAAGAAAAGAAAAAAAAGAAAGAAAAAGAAAATCCTTGAGAAAGGAAACAAAAAAAAGTTTAAATAATTGTGCTAAATAAGTATTGTGTTTTGTGTAACACTTGGGATTTTGGAAGAAGTTGATTGGAATTTTGGTGTTTGAATCATTGTGAGTTGATCACTCCTTTAGGTTTAGGCAGGTTTTTGTTTCAATTACCTTAAGAAATTGCCCCTTGTTTGTTTACCCGACCACGCTACAACCTTGAAAAGTCCTTGGGATTCTTGCCTTTGTATGTTCAATGTGAATTTTTGGATGGTTGCATAATTTAGTCTATTGTTTGCATGATTGTTGTGTGAGTGAAAAGAACCTCATTTTGTGTTTTTCATCTACCGATAATTGTTTTTGCTAGGTGTGATTCACATTTGAACTTGTGTTGTTTTAGAATGTTCGGCATGAATTTTTGTATTTTGCATTTGTTTCGTGACTATGTTGTCGTTGTAGTTTAGCGGTAAGTATTTACTTTGTGTGTACCGTTTTTCATTAGAACCATACATTTGTCTTCCATTTTTCAAAACTTGTTGATTCGTGATTCTTTGGTTATCACTCGGTTTCGTTGAGTTATTTGATTCTTGTTTGAGGACAAACAATTAAATAAGTTGGGGAGAGTTTGACAAGTGCAAAATGTACCTATTTTTGTATATAAGTTTTGCTTCACTTATCATTACTTTGTGTTAAAATTGGTTGAATAAACCCCGCTTTGTTCGTAATTACGTTTACTTTACGTTTTAGTGTATATATTGCGTATCGTGTAAATATCATTGAGTTTAATTGATTTTAATTTATTTTTTCAGGTATTCCAGTAATGGTATTTTGCCATTGTTGTATAGAGCATTGAATAAGCTTTCCAACGCTTCAAACCGTGTGTCAATCGGAGTTACGGTTCAAGAGTTATGGTTAAAACAAATTCTGGTTTGCTGTCATGTTCGCTAGGCGAACCAGGAGGCGAGCACTCGCTAGCGAGTTCGCACTGCAAACTCGGGGTGAATAAAAAGCGCCTGGAAGTATAAAAAACACAATTCTGGCAGTAGCTAAGGCGGTGTATGTTCGCAGTGCAAACCTGGGCAGCAAATTTTGCCTATAAACTTCATTTTTCAGCATTTTTTAGAGGATGGTTTTGGGGATTCTTGTTCCAACTCCATCAAACTTCATTTTTTCAGTAGATTAGCTTAGAAAACATCATGGAAGCTTGCATGCGGATGATCCGAGGTGGATTTCTCATCGATCGGCTCCGACAATCCGTGAAGTGTTTAGTTCATTTTTTATTTTCTTCGTGTCTTTCTTCATTGTTGGGTTGTGTATATGTTTTGATATGAACTCATGTATATTTGTTGCCCATGGCGTTGTATAAAACTTGCTTTATAAATCTTTATTGGTAATTGTCTCTGATTTTTGCTTTATGCGCGGGGTTTGGGTTGCGTTAGACATAACCTTCGTAAACTTCGATTAGGGATAATTATCTGTTAGTTTCTGGATTCTAGAGATAGATTTAGGGCTAACAATCTTCAATAGGCATCAAATCTTAATGCCTCCGTGCCTTGAGCTAGCATGCGAAAGTATCGGCAATGGTAACACGGTTGTTCTCTCAACTTTGCGTTAGACATAACCTGTGTTGTGAGCGATGCTGGGTGATATTGAGGAATATTGTAGGTCGAGTATAACTGGTCGGTAAGTTTAAGTTTGTGAGGAGTTGATTATGTGCATGCCGGATAAGTTTGTCTTGCTGAAGAATGAATTTGTTTTATGTTTTAATGTTTACTTTTCTATTTTCTTATTTAAAACCATTTAAAACCAAACTCATAAACGCGAGAGATTGTCGAACGGCATTCTTTCCCTCGAACCGATCTCTGTGGACACGACATAAATCCCGGAGGGAATTCTTCCGAAATTAAATATTTTTGCTGCTTGCCCTATTCTGCAATTCAACAAAATGGCGCCGTTGCCGGGGATTGGTTTTGATATTGAATCGCATTGCGATAGTTTCTTTGTTTCTGAGTTTTGTATATATCGTATATATTGTCTGTTTCCATTATGTTTGTTCAAGTGTTGTATACATTTTGTTCCTGTAACGTTTGTTTAAGTGTTTGGTTAGGACGTTTGCTTTTGGTTGCGCGGTGAGACATCACCATGGCATGAATGAAGGAAGTTTCTAATTAAGCACCGTAAAGGCCTCGAGCTTACGACGTAAAACAAGCATGTTTTATAGTTTTTCTTTTCGAATGTTTTTGGTTGTTGTTTGCTCACAAATTTTGATTGACTTATTTGAGGATGCTTTGGTGATTTTCCAAGTTGGTTCGTTTCAACTTGCGGATGTATGGTAATGATTTTGTTAAGTTTTGTACACGTCTGAGGTATGTATTTATCTCTTTCTATACTTTAGCATATTCATGATACTTAGGCATTTTACAAACTTCCATGCCATCCATTCTTTTCTATACTTGTTCTATTGTGAATCACTTTAGTTCCCAACCTTTTTGTGAGGTGGCTTTCCATTGTTCATATATGCGCGGAGAACCAACATTCTTGTTCTAACTGGATTTTATTATGTTGAATCTTTTGTTTGTGTTGATTATATAAATGCATGAAAAGGATCAAGGCAATTGTTTCATTTTGAGCACAACCACCTTAGCCAAATAGTCAATTCACCTTGTGAGCGTGTGATCATTTGTAACCCCTTTGAGCTTTTTGATCCATGTTTTTATTTGAACTTAATGCTTGTCTATGAGTATTTAGTTCACTTATTTTTGAATGGATTTTGTTTTTTCTTGGACCTCAACTTTGTGTTGTTGTATGGATTTTTTCCTTGCCTTAGAAAGTAGGGAGTATTCACATGATGGTGCGGTTGAATTCAAGTTGGGAAGAGAATGATTATGTACTCATTGGTTGGATTCTATGCGGATTGAAAAAGAAAAGAAAAAAGAGAAAAATATGACAAAGAAAAAGAAAAGAAAAAAAAGAAAGAAAAAGAAAATCCTTGAGAAAGGAAACAAAAAAAAGTTTAAATAATTGTGCTAAATAAGTATTGTGTTTTGTGTAACACTTGGGATTTTGGAAGAAGTTGATTGGAATTTTGGTGTTTGAATCATTGTGAGTTGATCACTCCTTTAGGTTTAGGCAGGTTTTTGTTTCAATTACCTTAAGAAATTGCCCCTTGTTTGTTTACCCGACCACGCTACAACCTTGAAAAGTCCTTGGGATTCTTGCCTTTGTATGTTCAATGTGAATTTTTGGATGGTTGCATAATTTAGTCTATTGTTTGCATGATTGTTGTGTGAGTGAAAAGAACCTCATTTTGTGTTTTTCATCTACCGATAATTGTTTTTGCTAGGTGTGATTCACATTTGAACTTGTGTTGTTTTAGAATGTTCGGCATGAATTTTTGTATTTTGCATTTGTTTCGTGACTATGTTGTCGTTGTAGTTTAGCGGTAAGTATTTACTTTGTGTGTACCGTTTTTCATTAGAACCATACATTTGTCTTCCATTTTTCAAAACTTGTTGATTCGTGATTCTTTGGTTATCACTCGGTTTCGTTGAGTTATTTGATTCTTGTTTGAGGACAAACAATTAAATAAGTTGGGGAGAGTTTGACAAGTGCAAAATGTACCTATTTTTGTATATAAGTTTTGCTTCACTTATCATTACTTTGTGTTAAAATTGGTTGAATAAACCCCGCTTTGTTCGTAATTACGTTTACTTTACGTTTTAGTGTATATATTGCGTATCGTGTAAATATCATTGAGTTTAATTGATTTTAATTTATTTTTTCAGGTATTCCAGTAATGGTATTTTGCCATTGTTGTATAGAGCATTGAATAAGCTTTCCAACGCTTCAAACCGTGTGTCAATCGGAGTTACGGTTCAAGAGTTATGGTTAAAACAAATTCTGGTTTGCTGTCATGTTCGCTAGGCGAACCAGGAGGCGAGCACTCGCTAGCGAGTTCGCACTGCAAACTCGGGGTGAATAAAAAGCGCCTGGAAGTATAAAAAACACAATTCTGGCAGTAGCTAAGGCGGTGTATGTTCGCAGTGCAAACCTGGGCAGCAAATTTTGCCTATAAACTTCATTTTTCAGCATTTTTTAGAGGATGGTTTTGGGGATTCTTGTTCCAACTCCATCAAACTTCATTTTTTCAGTAGATTAGCTTAGAAAACATCATGGAAGCTTGCATGCGGATGATCCGAGGTGGATTTCTCATCGATCGGCTCCGACAATCCGTGAAGTGTTTAGTTCATTTTTTATTTTCTTCGTGTCTTTCTTCATTGTTGGGTTGTGTATATGTTTTGATATGAACTCATGTATATTTGTTGCCCATGGCGTTGTATAAAACTTGCTTTATAAATCTTTATTGGTAATTGTCTCTGATTTTTGCTTTATGCGCGGGGTTTGGGTTGCGTTAGACATAACCTTCGTAAACTTCGATTAGGGATAATTATCTGTTAGTTTCTGGATTCTAGAGATAGATTTAGGGCTAACAATCTTCAATAGGCATCAAATCTTAATGCCTCCGTGCCTTGAGCTAGCATGCGAAAGTATCGGCAATGGTAACACGGTTGTTCTCTCAACTTTGCGTTAGACATAACCTGTGTTGTGAGCGATGCTGGGTGATATTGAGGAATATTGTAGGTCGAGTATAACTGGTCGGTAAGTTTAAGTTTGTGAGGAGTTGATTATGTGCATGCCGGATAAGTTTGTCTTGCTGAAGAATGAATTTGTTTTATGTTTTAATGTTTACTTTTCTATTTTCTTATTTAAAACCATTTAAAACCAAACTCATAAACGCGAGAGATTGTCGAACGGCATTCTTTCCCTCGAACCGATCTCTGTGGACACGACATAAATCCCGGAGGGAATTCTTCCGAAATTAAATATTTTTGCTGCTTGCCCTATTCTGCAATTCAACAAAATGGCGCCGTTGCCGGGGATTGGTTTTGATATTGAATCGCATTGCGATAGTTTCTTTGTTTCTGAGTTTTGTATATATCGTATATATTGTCTGTTTCCATTATGTTTGTTCAAGTGTTGTATACATTTTGTTCCTGTAACGTTTGTTTAAGTGTTTGGTTAGGACGTTTGCTTTTGGTTGCGCGGTGAGACATCACCATGGCATGAATGAAGGAAGTTTCTAATTAAGCACCGTAAAGGCCTCGAGCTTACGACGTAAAACAAGCATGTTTTATAGTTTTTCTTTTCGAATGTTTTTGGTTGTTGTTTGCTCACAAATTTTGATTGACTTATTTGAGGATGCTTTGGTGATTTTCCAAGTTGGTTCGTTTCAACTTGCGGATGTATGGTAATGATTTTGTTAAGTTTTGTACACGTCTGAGGTATGTATTTATCTCTTTCTATACTTTAGCATATTCATGATACTTAGGCATTTTACAAACTTCCATGCCATCCATTCTTTTCTATACTTGTTCTATTGTGAATCACTTTAGTTCCCAACCTTTTTGTGAGGTGGCTTTCCATTGTTCATATATGCGCGGAGAACCAACATTCTTGTTCTAACTGGATTTTATTATGTTGAATCTTTTGTTTGTGTTGATTATATAAATGCATGAAAAGGATCAAGGCAATTGTTTCATTTTGAGCACAACCACCTTAGCCAAATAGTCAATTCACCTTGTGAGCGTGTGATCATTTGTAACCCCTTTGAGCTTTTTGATCCATGTTTTTATTTGAACTTAATGCTTGTCTATGAGTATTTAGTTCACTTATTTTTGAATGGATTTTGTTTTTTCTTGGACCTCAACTTTGTGTTGTTGTATGGATTTTTTCCTTGCCTTAGAAAGTAGGGAGTATTCACATGATGGTGCGGTTGAATTCAAGTTGGGGAGAGAATGATTATGTACTCATTGGTTGGATTCTATGCGGATTGAAAAAGAAAAGAAAAAAGAGAAAAATATGACAAAGAAAAAGAAAAGAAAAAAAAGAAAGAAAAAGAAAATCCTTGAGAAAGGAAACAAAAAAAAGTTTAAATAATTGTGCTAAATAAGTATTGTGTTTTGTGTAACACTTGGGATTTTGGAAGAAGTTGATTGGAATTTTGGTGTTTGAATCATTGTGAGTTGATCACTCCTTTAGGTTTAGGCAGGTTTTTGTTTCAATTACCTTAAGAAATTGCCCCTTGTTTGTTTACCCGACCACGCTACAACCTTGAAAAGTCCTTGGGATTCTTGCCTTTGTATGTTCAATGTGAATTTTTGGATGGTTGCATAATTTAGTCTATTGTTTGCATGATTGTTGTGTGAGTGAAAAGAACCTCATTTTGTGTTTTTCATCTACCGATAATTGTTTTTGCTAGGTGTGATTCACATTTGAACTTGTGTTGTTTTAGAATGTTCGGCATGAATTTTTGTATTTTGCATTTGTTTCGTGACTATGTTGTCGTTGTAGTTTAGCGGTAAGTATTTACTTTGTGTGTACCGTTTTTCATTAGAACCATACATTTGTCTTCCATTTTTCAAAACTTGTTGATTCGTGATTCTTTGGTTATCACTCGGTTTCGTTGAGTTATTTGATTCTTGTTTGAGGACAAACAATTAAATAAGTTGGGGAGAGTTTGACAAGTGCAAAATGTACCTATTTTTGTATATAAGTTTTGCTTCACTTATCATTACTTTGTGTTAAAATTGGTTGAATAAACCCCGCTTTGTTCGTAATTACGTTTACTTTACGTTTTAGTGTATATATTGCGTATCGTGTAAATATCATTGAGTTTAATTGATTTTAATTTATTTTTTCAGGTATTCCAGTAATGGTATTTTGCCATTGTTGTATAGAGCATTGAATAAGCTTTCCAACGCTTCAAACCGTGTGTCAATCGGAGTTACGGTTCAAGAGTTATGGTTAAAACAAATTCTGGTTTGCTGTCATGTTCGCTAGGCGAACCAGGAGGCGAGCACTCGCTAGCGAGTTCGCACTGCAAACTCGGGGTGAATAAAAAGCGCCTGGAAGTATAAAAAACACAATTCTGGCAGTAGCTAAGGCGGTGTATGTTCGCAGTGCAAACCTGGGCAGCAAATTTTGCCTATAAACTTCATTTTTCAGCATTTTTTAGAGGATGGTTTTGGGGATTCTTGTTCCAACTCCATCAAACTTCATTTTTTCAGTAGATTAGCTTAGAAAACATCATGGAAGCTTGCATGCGGATGATCCGAGGTGGATTTCTCATCGATCGGCTCCGACAATCCGTGAAGTGTTTAGTTCATTTTTTATTTTCTTCGTGTCTTTCTTCATTGTTGGGTTGTGTATATGTTTTGATATGAACTCATGTATATTTGTTGCCCATGGCGTTGTATAAAACTTGCTTTATAAATCTTTATTGGTAATTGTCTCTGATTTTTGCTTTATGCGCGGGGTTTGGGTTGCGTTAGACATAACCTTCGTAAACTTCGATTAGGGATAATTATCTGTTAGTTTCTGGATTCTAGAGATAGATTTAGGGCTAACAATCTTCAATAGGCATCAAATCTTAATGCCTCCGTGCCTTGAGCTAGCATGCGAAAGTATCGGCAATGGTAACACGGTTGTTCTCTCAACTTTGCGTTAGACATAACCTGTGTTGTGAGCGATGCTGGGTGATATTGAGGAATATTGTAGGTCGAGTATAACTGGTCGGTAAGTTTAAGTTTGTGAGGAGTTGATTATGTGCATGCCGGATAAGTTTGTCTTGCTGAAGAATGAATTTGTTTTATGTTTTAATGTTTACTTTTCTATTTTCTTATTTAAAACCATTTAAAACCAAACTCATAAACGCGAGAGATTGTCGAACGGCATTCTTTCCCTCGAACCGATCTCTGTGGACACGACATAAATCCCGGAGGGAATTCTTCCGAAATTAAATATTTTTGCTGCTTGCCCTATTCTGCAATTCAACAAAATGGCGCCGTTGCCGGGGATTGGTTTTGATATTGAATCGCATTGCGATAGTTTCTTTGTTTCTGAGTTTTGTATATATCGTATATATTGTCTGTTTCCATTATGTTTGTTCAAGTGTTGTATACATTTTGTTCCTGTAACGTTTGTTTAAGTGTTTGGTTAGGACGTTTGCTTTTGGTTGCGCGGTGAGACATCACCATGGCATGAATGAAGGAAGTTTCTAATTAAGCACCGTAAAGGCCTCGAGCTTACGACGTAAAACAAGCATGTTTTATAGTTTTTCTTTTCGAATGTTTTTGGTTGTTGTTTGCTCACAAATTTTGATTGACTTATTTGAGGATGCTTTGGTGATTTTCCAAGTTGGTTCGTTTCAACTTGCGGATGTATGGTAATGATTTTGTTAAGTTTTGTACACGTCTGAGGTATGTATTTATCTCTTTCTATACTTTAGCATATTCATGATACTTAGGCATTTTACAAACTTCCATGCCATCCATTCTTTTCTATACTTGTTCTATTGTGAATCACTTTAGTTCCCAACCTTTTTGTGAGGTGGCTTTCCATTGTTCATATATGCGCGGAGAACCAACATTCTTGTTCTAACTGGATTTTATTATGTTGAATCTTTTGTTTGTGTTGATTATATAAATGCATGAAAAGGATCAAGGCAATTGTTTCATTTTGAGCACAACCACCTTAGCCAAATAGTCAATTCACCTTGTGAGCGTGTGATCATTTGTAACCCCTTTGAGCTTTTTGATCCATGTTTTTATTTGAACTTAATGCTTGTCTATGAGTATTTAGTTCACTTATTTTTGAATGGATTTTGTTTTTTCTTGGACCTCAACTTTGTGTTGTTGCATGGATTTTTTCCTTGCCTTAGAAAGTAGGGAGTATTCACATGATGGTGCGGTTGAATTCAAGTTGGGGAGAGAATGATTATGTACTCATTGGTTGGATTCTATGCGGATTGAAAAAGAAAAGAAAAAAGAGAAAAATATGACAAAGAAAAAGAAAAGAAAAAAAAGAAAGAAAAAGAAAATCCTTGAGAAAGGAAACAAAAAAAAGTTTAAATAATTGTGCTAAATAAGTATTGTGTTTTGTGTAACACTTGGGATTTTGGAAGAAGTTGATTGGAATTTTGGTGTTTGAATCATTGTGAGTTGATCACTCCTTTAGGTTTAGGCAGGTTTTTGTTTCAATTACCTTAAGAAATTGCCCCTTGTTTGTTTACCCGACCACGCTACAACCTTGAAAAGTCCTTGGGATTCTTGCCTTTGTATGTTCAATGTGAATTTTTGGATGGTTGCATAATTTAGTCTATTGTTTGCATGATTGTTGTGTGAGTGAAAAGAACCTCATTTTGTGTTTTTCATCTACTGATAATTGTTTTTGCTAGCTGTGATTCACATTTGAACTTGTGTTGTTTTAGAATGTTCGGCATGAATTTTTGTATTTTGCATTTGTTTCGTGACTATGTTGTCGTTGTAGTTTAGCGGTAAGTATTTACTTTGTGTGTACCGTTTTTCATTAGAACCATACATTTGTCTTCCATTTTTCAAAACTTGTTGATTCGTGATTCTTTGGTTATCACTCGGTTTCGTTGAGTTATTTGATTCTTGTTTGAGGACAAACAATTAAATAAGTTGGGGAGAGTTTGATAAGTGCAAAATGTACCTATTTTTGTATATAAGTTTTGCTGCACTTATCATTACTTTGTGTTAAAATTGGTTGAATAAACCCCGCTTTGTTCGTAATTACGTTTAATTTACGTTTTAGTGTATATATTGCGTATCGTGTAAATATCATTGAGTTTAATTGATTTTAATTTATTTTTTCAGGTATTCCAGTAATGGGATTTTGCCATTGTTGTATAGAGCATTGAATAAGCTTTCCAACGCTTCAAACCGTGTGTCAATCGGAGTTACGGTTCAAGAGTTATGGTTAAAACAAATTCTGGTTTGCTGTCATGTTCGCTAGGCGAACCAGGAGGCGAGCACTCGCTAGCGAGTTCGCACTGCAAACTCGGGGTGAATAAAAAGCGCCTGGAAGTATAAAAAACACAATTCTGGCAGTAGCTAAGGCGGTGTATGTTCGCAGTGCAAACCTGGGCAGCAAATTTTGCCTATAAACTTCATTTTTCAGCATTTTTTAGACGATGGTTTTGGGGATTCTTGTTCCAACTCCATCAAACTTCATTTTTTCAGTAGATTAGCTTAGAAAACATCATGGAAGCTTGCATGCGGATGATCCGAGGTGGATTTCTCATCGATCGGCTCCGACAATCCGTGAAGTGTTTAGTTCAGTTTTTATTTTCTTCATGTCTTTCTTCTTTGTTGGGTTGTGTATATGTTTTGATATGAACTCATGTATATTTGTTGCCCATGGCATTGTATAAAACTTGCTTTATAAATCTTTATTGGTAATTGTCTCTGATTTTTGCTTTATGCGCGGGGTTTGGGTTGCGTTAGACATAACCTTCGTAAACTTCGATTAGGGATGATTATCTGTTAGTTTCTGGATTCTAGAGATAGATTTAGGGCTAACAATCTTCAATAGGCATCGAATCTTAATGCCTTCGTGCCTTGAGCTAGCGTGCGAAAGTATCGGCAATGGTAACACGGTTGTTCTCTCAACTTTGCGTTAGACATAACCTGTGTTGTGAGCGATGCTGGGTGATATTGAGGAATATTGTAGGTCGAGTATAACTGGTCGGTAAGTTTAAGTTTGTGAGGAGTTGATTATGTGCATGCCGGATAAGTTTGTCTTGCTGAAGAATGAATTTGTTTTATGTTTTAATGTTTACTTTTCTATTTTCTTGTTTAAAACCATTTAAAACCAAACTCATAAACGCGAGAAATTGTCGAACGGCATTCTTTCCCTCGAACTGATCTCTGTGGACACGACATAAATCCCGGAGGGAATTCTTCCGAAATTAAATATTTTTGTTGCTTGCCCTATTCTGCAATTCAAAAAAATGGCGCCGTTGCCGGGGATTGGTTTTGATATTGAATCGCATTGCGATAGTTTTTTTGTTTCTGAGTTTTGTATATATCCTATATATTGTCTGTTTCCATTATGTTTGTTCAAGTGTTGTATACATTTTGTTCCTGTAACGTTTGTTTAAGTGTTTGGTTAGGACGTTTGCTTTTGGTTGCGCGGTGAGACATCACCATGGCATGAATGAAGGAAGTTTCTAATTAAGCACCGTAAAGGCCTCGAGCTTACGACGTAAAACAAGCATGTTTTATAGTTTTTCTTTTCGAATGTTTTTGGTTGTTGTTTGCTCACAAATTTTGATTGACTTATTTGAGGATGCTTTGGTGATTTTCCAAGTTGGTTTGTTTCAACTTGCGGATGTATGGTAATGATTTTGTTAAGTTTTGTACACGTCTGAGGTATGTATTTATCGCTTTCTATACTTTAGCATATTCATGATACTTAGGCATTTTACAAACTTCCATGCCATCCATTCTTTTCTATACTTGTTCTATTGTGAATCACTTTAGTTCCCAACCTTTTTGTGAGGTGGCTTTCCATTGTTCATATATGCGCGGAGAACCAACATTCTTGTTCTAACTGGATTTTATTATGTTGAATCTTTTGTTTGTGTTGATTATATAAATGCATGAAAAGGATCAAGGCAATTGTTTCATTTTGAGCACAACCACCTTAGCCAAATAGTCAATTCACCTTGTGAGCGTGTGATCATTTGTAACTCCTTTGAGCTTTTTGATCCATGTTTTTATTTGAACTTAATGCTTGTCTATGAGTATTTAGTTCACTTATTTTTGAATGGATTTTGTTTTTTCTTGGACCTCAACTTTGTGTTGTTGTATGGATTTTTTCCTTGCCTTAGAAAGTAGGGAGTATTCACATGATGGTGCGGTTGAATTCAAGTTGGGGAGAGAATGATTATGTACTCATTGGTTGGATTCTATGCGGATTGAAAAAGAAAAGAAAAAAGAGAAAAATATGACAAAGAAAAAGAAAAGAAAAAAAAGAAAGAAAAAGAAAATCCTTGAGAAAGGAAACAAAAAAAAGTTTAAATAATTGTGCTAAATAAGTATTGTGTTTTGTGTAACACTTGGGATTTTGGAAGAAGTTGATTGGAATTTTGGTGTTTGAATCATTGTGAGTTGATCACTCCTTTAGGTTTAGGCAGGTTTTTGTTTCAATTACCTTAAGAAATTGCCCCTTGTTTGTTTACCCGACCACGCTACAACCTTGAAAAGTCCTTGGGATTCTTGCCTTTGTATGTTCAATGTGAATTTTTGGATGGTTGCATAATTTAGTCTATTGTTTGCATGATTGTTGTGTGAGTGAAAAGAACCTCATTTTGTGTTTTTCATCTGCCGATAATTGTTTTTGCTAGGTGTGATTCACATTTGAACTTGTGTTGTTTTAGAATGTTCGGCATGAATTTTTGTATTTTGCATTTGTTTCGTGACTATGTTGTCGTTGTAATTTAGCGGTAAGTATTTACTTTGTGTGTACCGTTTTTCATTAGAACCATACATTTGTCTTCCATTTTTCAAAACTTGTTGATTCGTGATTCTTTGGTTATCACTCGGTTTCGTTGAGTTGTTTGATTCTTGTTTGAGGACAAACAATTAAATAAGTTGGGGAGAGTTTGATAAGTGCAAAATGTACCTATTTTTGTATATAAGTTTTGCTGCACTTATCATTACTTTGTGTTAAAATTGGTAGAATAAACCCCGCTTTGTTCGTAATTACGTTTACTTTACGTTTTAGTGTATATATTGCGTATCGTGTAAATATCATTGAGTTTAATTGATTTTAATTTATTTTTTCAGGTATTCCAGTAATGGGATTTTGCCATTGTTGTATAGAGCATTGAATAAGCTTTCCAACGCTTCAAACCGTGTGTCAATCGGAGTTACGGTTCAAGAGTTATGGTTAAAACAAATTCTGGTTTGCTGTCATGTTCGCTAGGCGAACCAGGAGGCGAGCACTCGCTAGCGAGTTCGCACTGCAAACTCGGGGTGAATAAAAAGCGCCTGGAAGTATAAAAAACACAATTCTGGCAGTAGCTAAGGCGGTGTATGTTCGCAGTGCAAACCTGGGCAGCAAATTTTGCCTATAAACTTCATTTTTCAGCATTTTTTAGACGATGGTTTTGGGGATTCTTGTTCCAACTCCATCAAACTTCATTTTTTCAGTAGATTAGCTTAGAAAACATCATGGAAGCTTGCATGCGGATGATCCAAGTTGGATTTCTCATCGATCGGCTCCGACAATCCGTGAAGTGTTTAGTTCATTTTTTATTTTCTTCATGTCTTTCTCCTTTGTTGGGTTGTGTATATGTTTTGATATGAACTCATGTATATTTGTTGCCCATGGCGTTGTATAAAACTTGCTTTATAAATCTTTATTGGTAATTGTCTCTGATTTTTGCTTTATGCGCGGGGTTTGGGTTGCGTTAGACATAACCTTCGTAAACTTCGATTAGGGATGATTATCTGTTAGTTTCTGGATTCTAGAGATAGATTTAGGGCTAACAATCTTCAATAGGCATCGAATCTTAATGCCTCCGTGCCTTGAGCTAGCGTGCGAAAGTATCGGCAATGGTAACACGGTTGTTCTCTCAACTTTGCGTTAGACATAACCTGTGTTGTGAGCGATGCTGGGTGATATTGAGGAATATTGTAGGTCGAGTATAACTGGTCGGTAAGTTTAAGTTTGTGAGGAGTTGATTATGTGCATGCCGGATAAGTTTGTCTTGCTGAAGAATGAATTTGTTTTATGTTTTAATGTTTACTTTTCTATTTTCTTGTTTAAAACCATTTAAAACCAATATCATAAACGCGAGAGATTGTCGAACGGCATTCTTTCCCTCGAACCGATCTCTGTGGACACGACATAAATCCCGGAGGGAATTCTTCCGAAATTAAATATTTTTGCTGCTTGCCCTATTCTGCAATTCAACAAAATGGCGCCGTTGCCGGGGATTGGTTTTGATATTGAATCGCATTGCGATAGTTTCTTTGTTTCTGAGTTTTGTATATATCATATATATTGTCTGTTTCCATTATGTTTGTTCAAGTGTTGTATACATTTTGTTCCTGTAACGTTTGTTTAAGTGTTTGGTTAGGACGTTTGCTTTTGGTTGCGCGGTGAGACATCACCATGGCATGAATGAAGGAAGTTTCTAATTAAGCACCGTAAAGGCCTCGAGCTTACGACGTAAAACAAGCATGTTTTATAGTTTTTCTTTTCGAATGTTTTTGGTTGTTGTTTGCTCACAAATTTTGATTGACTTATTTGAGGATGCTTTGGTGATTTTCCAAATTGGTTTGTTTCAACTTGCGGATGTATGGTAATGATTTTGTTAAGTTTTGTACACGTCTGAGGTATGTATTTATCTCTTTCTATACTTTAGCATATTCATGATAATTAGGCATTTTACAAACTTCCATGCCATCCATTCTTTTCTATACTTGTTCTATTGTGAATCACTTTAGTTCCCAACCTTTTTGTGAGGTGGCTTTCCATTGTTCATATATGCGCGGGGAACCAACATTCTTGTTCTAACTGGATTTTATTATGTTGAATCTTTTGTTTGTGTTGATTATATAAATGCATGAAAAGGATCAAGGCAATTGTTTCATTTTGAGCACAACCACCTTAGCCAAATAGTCAATTCACCTTGTGAGCGTGTGATCATTTGTAACCCCTTTGAGCTTTTTGATCCATGTTTTTATTTGAACTTAATGCTTGTCTATGAGTATTTAGTTCACTTATTTTTGAATGGATTTTGTTTTTTCTTGGACCTCAACTTTGTGTTGTTGTATGGATTTTTTCCTTGCCTTAGAAAGTAGGGAGTATTCACATGATGGTGCGGTTGAATTCAAGTTGGGGAGAGAATGATTATGTACTCATTGGTTGGATTCTATGCGGATTGAAAAAGAAAAGAAAAAAGAGAAAAATATGACAAAGAAAAAGAAAAGAAAAAAAAGAAAGAAAAAGAAAATCCTTGAGAAAGGAAACAAAAAAAAGTTTAAATAATTGTGCTAAATAAGTATTGTGTTTTGTGTAACACTTGGGATTTTGGAAGAAGTTGATTGGAATTTTGGTGTTTGAATCATTGTGAGTTGATCACTCCTTTAGGTTTAGGCAGGTTTTTGTTTCAATTACCTTAAGAAATTGCCCCTTGTTTGTTTACCCGACCACGCTACAACCTTGAAAAGTCCTTGGGATTCTTGCCTTTGTATGTTCAATGTGAATTTTTGGATGGTTGCATAATTTAGTCTATTGTTTGCATGATTGTTGTGTGAGTGAAAAGAACCTCATTTTGTGTTTTTCATCTGCCGATAATTGTTTTTGCTAGGTGTGATTCACATTTGAACTTGTGTTGTTTTAGAATGTTCGGCATGAATTTTTGTATTTTGCATTTGTTTCGTGACTATGTTGTCGTTGTAGTTTAGCGGTAAGTATTTACTTTGTGTGTACCGTTTTTCATTAGAACCATACATTTGTCTTCCATTTTTCAAAACTTGTTGATTCGTGATTCTTTGGTTATCACTCGGTTTCGTTGAGTTGTTTGATTCTTGTTTGAGGACAAACAATTAAATAAGTTGGGGAGAGTTTGATAAGTGCAAAATGTACCTATTTTTGTATATAAGTTTTGCTGCACTTATCATTACTTTGTGTTAAAATTGGTAGAATAAACCCCGCTTTGTTCGTAATTACGTTTACTTTACGTTTTAGTGTATATATTGCGTATCGTGTAAATATCATTGAGTTTAATTGATTTTAATTTACTTTTTCAGGTATTCCAGTAATGGGATTTTTCCATTGTTGTATAGAGCATTGAATAAGCTTTCCAACGCTTCAAACCGTGTGTCAATCGGAGTTACGGTTCAAGAGTTATGGTTAAAACAAATTCTGGTTTGCTGTCATGTTCGCTAGGCGAACCAGGAGGCGAGCACTTGCTAGCGAGTTCGCACTGCAAACTCGGGGTGAATAAAAAGTGCCTGGAAGTATAAAAAACACAATTCTGGCAGTAGCTAAGGCGGTGTATGTTCGCAGTGCAAACCTGGGCAGCAAATTTTGCCTATAAACTTCATTTTTCAGCATTTTTTAGAGGATGGTTTTGGGGATTCTTGTTCCAACTCCATCAAACTTCATTTTTTCAGTAGATTAGCTTAGAAAACATCATGGAAGCTTGCATGCGGATGATCCAAGTTGGATTTCTCATCGATCGGCTCCGACAATCCGTGAAGTGTTTAGTTCATTTTTTATTTTCTTCATGTCTTTCTCCTTTGTTGGGTTGTGTATATGTTTTGATATGAACTCATGTATATTTGTTGCCCATGGCGTTGTATAAAACTTGCTTTATAAATCTTTATTGGTAATTGTCTCTGATTTTTGCTTTATGCGCGGGGTTTGGGTTGCGTTAGACATAACCTTCGTAAACTTCGATTAGGGATGATTATCTGTTAGTTTCTGGATTCTAGAGATAGATTTAGGGCTAACAATCTTCAATAGGCATCGAATCTTAATGCCTCCGTGCCTTGAGCTAGCGTGCGAAAGTATCGGCAATGGTAACACGGTTGTTCTCTCAACTTTGCGTTAGACATAACCTGTGTTGTGAGCGATGCTGGGTGATATTGAGGAATATTGTAGGTCGAGTATAACTGGTCGGTAAGTTTAAGTTTGTGAGGAGTTGATTATGTGCATGCCGGATAAGTTTGTCTTGCTGAAGAATGAATTTGTTTTATGTTTTAATGTTTACTTTTCTATTTTCTTGTTTAAAACCATTTAAAACCAAACTCATAAACGCGAGAGATTGTCGAACGGCATTCTTTTCCTCGAATCGATCTCTGTGGACACGACATAAATCCCGGAGGGAATTCTTCCGAAATTAAATATTTTTGCTGCTTGCCCTATTCTGCAATTCAACAAAATGGCGCCGTTGCCGGGGATTGGTTTTGATATTGAATCGCATTGCGATAGTTTCTTTGTTTCTGAGTTTTGTATATATCATATATATTGTCTGTTTCCATTATGTTTGTTCAAGTGTTGTATACATTTTGTTCCTGTAACGTTTGTTTAAGTGTTTGGTTAGGACGTTTGCTTTTGGTTGCGCGGTGAGACATCACCATGGCATGAATAAAGGAAGTTTCTAATTAAGCACCGTAAAGGCCTCGAGCTTACGACGTAAAACAAGCATGTTTTATAGTTTTTCTTTTCGAATGTTTTTGGTTGTTGTTTGCTCACAAATTTTGATTGACTTATTTGAGGATGCTTTGGTGATTTTCCAAATTGGTTCGTTTCAACTTGCGGATGTATGGTAATGATTTTGTTAAGTTTTGTACACGTCTGAGGTATGTATTTATCTCTTTCTATACTTTAGCATATTCATGATAATTAGGCATTTTACAAACTTCCATGCCATCCATTCTTTTCTATACTTGTTCTATTGTGAATCACTTTAGTTCCCAACCTTTTTGTGAGGTGGCTTTCCATTGTTCATATATGCGCGGGGAACCAACATTCTTGTTCTAACTGGATTTTATTATGTTGAATCTTTTGTTTGTGTTGATTATATAAATGCATGAAAAGGATCAAGGCAATTGTTTCATTTTGAGCACAACCACCTTAGCCAAATAGTCAATTCACCTTGTGAGCGTGTGATCATTTGTAACCCCTTTGAGCTTTTTGATCCATGTTTTTATTTGAACTTAATGCTTGTCTATGAGTATTTAGTTCACTTATTTTTGAATGGATTTTGTTTTTTCTTGGACCTCAACTTTGTGTTGTTGTATGGATTTTTTCCTTGCCTTAGAAAGTAGGGAGTATTCACATGATGGTGCGGTTGAATTCAAGTTGGGGAGAGAATGATTATGTACTCATTGGTTGGATTCTATGCGGATTGAAAAAGAAAAGAAAAAAGAGAAAAATATGACAAAGAAAAAGAAAAGAAAAAAAAGAAAGAAAAAGAAAATCCTTGAGAAAGGAAACAAAAAAAAGTTTAAATAATTGTGCTAAATAAGTATTGTGTTTTGTGTAACACTTGGGATTTTGGAAAAAGTTGATTGGAATTTTGGTGTTTGAATCATTGTGAGTTGATCACTCCTTTAGGTTTAGGCAGGTTTTTGTTTCAATTACCTTAAGAAATTGCCCCTTGTTTGTTTACCCGACCACGCTACAACCTTGAAAAGTCCTTGGGATTCTTGCCTTTGTATGTTCAATGTGAATTTTTGGATGGTTGCATAATTTAGTCTATTGTTTGCATGATTGTTGTGTGAGTGAAAAGAACCTCATTTTGTGTTTTTCATCTACCGATAATTGTTTTTCCTAGGTGTGATTCACATTTGAACTTGTGTTGTTTTAGAATGTTCGGCATGAATTTTTGTATTTTGCATTTGTTTCGTGACTATGTTGTCGTTGTAGTTTAGCGGTAAGTATTTACTTTGTGTGTACCGTTTTTCATTAGAACCATACATTTGTCTTCCATTTTTCAAAACTTGTTGATTCGTGATTCTTTGGTTATCACTCGGTTTCGTTGAGTTGTTTGATTCTTGTTTGAGGACAAACAATTAAATAAGTTGGGGAGAGTTTGATAAGTGCAAAATGTACCTATTTTTGTATATAAGTTTTGCTGCACTTATCATTACTTTGTGTTAAAATTGGTAGAATAAACCCCGCTTTGTTCGTAATTACGTTTACTTTACGTTTTAGTGTATATATTGCGTATCGTGTAAATATCATTGAGTTTAATTGATTTTAATTTACTTTTTCAGGTATTCCAGTAATGGGATTTTGCCATTGTTGTATAGAGCATTGAATAAGCTTTCCAACGCTTCAAACCGTGTGTCAATCGGAGTTACGGTTCAAGAGTTATGGTTAAAACAAATTCTGGTTTGCTGTCATGTTCGCTAGGCGAACCAGGAGGCGAGCACTTGCTAGCGAGTTCGCACTGCAAACTCGGGGTGAATAAAAAGTGCCTGGAAGTATAAAAAACACAATTCTGGCAGTAGCTAAGGCGGTGTATGTTCGCAGTGCAAACCTGGGCAGCAAATTTTGCCTATAAACTTCATTTTTCAGCATTTTTTAGAGGATGGTTTTGGGGATTCTTGTTCCAACTCCATCAAACTTCATTTTTTCAGTAGATTAGCTTAGAAAACATCATGGAAGCTTGCATGCGGATGATCCAAGTTGGATTTCTCATCGATCGGCTCCGACAATCCGTGAAGTGTTTAGTTCATTTTTTATTTTCTTCATGTCTTTCTCCTTTGTTGGGTTGTGTATATGTTTTGATATGAACTCATGTATATTTGTTGCCCATGGCGTTGTATAAAACTTGCTTTATAAATCTTTATTGGTAATTGTCTCTGATTTTTGCTTTATGCGCGGGGTTTGGGTTGCGTTAGACATAACCTTCGTAAACTTCGATTAGGGATGATTATCTGTTAGTTTCTGGATTCTAGAGATAGATTTAGGGCTAACAATCTTCAATAGGCATCGAATCTTAATGCCTCCGTGCCTTGAGCTAGCGTGCGAAAGTATCGGCAATGGTAACACGGTTGTTCTCTCAACTTTGCGTTAGACATAACCTGTGTTGTGAGCGATGCTGGGTGATATTGAGGAATATTGTAGGTCGAGTATAACTGGTCGGTAAGTTTAAGTTTGTGAGGAGTTGATTATGTGCATGCCGGATAAGTTTGTCTTGCTGAAGAATGAATTTGTTTTATGTTTTAATGTTTACTTTTCTATTTTCTTGTTTAAAACCATTTAAAACCAAACTCATAAACGCGAGAGATTGTCGAACGGCATTCTTTCCCTCGAACCGATCTCTGTGGACACGACATAAATCCCGGAGGGAATTCTTCCGAAATTAAATATTTTTGCTGCTTGCCCTATTCTGCAATTCAACAAAATGGCGCCGTTGCCGGGGATTGGTTTTGATATTGAATCGCATTGCGATAGTTTCTTTGTTTCTGAGTTTTGTATATATCATATATATTGTCTGTTTCCATTATGTTTGTTCAAGTGTTGTATACATTTTGTTCCTGTAACGTTTGTTTAAGTGTTTGGTTAGGACGTTTGCTTTTGGTTGCGCGGTGAGACATCACCATGGCATGAATAAAGGAAGTTTCTAATTAAGCACCGTAAAGGCCTCGAGCTTACGACGTAAAACAAGCATGTTTTATAGTTTTTCTTTTCGAATGTTTTTGGTTGTTGTTTGCTCACAAATTTTGATTGACTTATTTGAGGATGCTTTGGTGATTTTCCAAATTGGTTCGTTTCAACTTGCGGATGTATGGTAATGATTTTGTTAAGTTTTGTACACGTCTGAGGTATGTATTTATCTCTTTCTATACTTTAGCATATTCATGATAATTAGGCATTTTACAAACTTCCATGCCATCCATTCTTTTCTATACTTGTTCTATTGTGAATCACTTTAGTTCCCAACCTTTTTGTGAGGTGGCTTTCCATTGTTCATATATGCGCGGGGAACCAACATTCTTGTTCTAACTGGATTTTATTATGTTGAATCTTTTGTTTGTGTTGATTATATAAATGCATGAAAAGGATCAAGGCAATTGTTTCATTTTGAGCACAACCACCTTAGCCAAATAGTCAATTCACCTTGTGAGCGTGTGATCATTTGTAACCCCTTTGAGCTTTTTGATCCATGTTTTTATTTGAACTTAATGCTTGTCTATGAGTATTTAGTTCACTTATTTTTGAATGGATTTTGTTTTTTCTTGGACCTCAACTTTGTGTTGTTGTATGGATTTTTTCCTTGCCTTAGAAAGTAGGGAGTATTCACATGATGGTGCGGTTGAATTCAAGTTGGGGAGAGAATGATTATGTACTCATTGGTTGGATTCTATGCGGATTGAAAAAGAAAAGAAAAAAGAGAAAAATATGACAGAAAAAGAAAAGAAAAAAAAGAAAGAAAAAGAAAATCCTTGAGAAAGGAAACAAAAAAAAGTTTAAATAATTGTGCTAAATAAGTATTGTGTTTTGTGTAACACTTGGGATTTTGGAAAAAGTTGATTGGAATTTTGGTGTTTGAATCATTGTGAGTTGATCACTCCTTTAGGTTTAGGCAGGTTTTTGTTTCAATTACCTTAAGAAATTGCCCCTTGTTTGTTTACCCGACCACGCTACAACCTTGAAAAGTCCTTGGGATTCTTGCCTTTGTATGTTCAATGTGAATTTTTGGATGGTTGGATAATTTAGTCTATTGTTTGCATGATTGTTGTGTGAGTGAAAAGAACCTCATTTTGTGTTTTTCATCTACCGATAATTGTTTTTCCTAGGTGTGATTCACATTTGAACTTGTGTTGTTTTAGAATGTTCGGCATGAATTTTTGTATTTTGCATTTGTTTCGTGACTATGTTGTCGTTGTAGTTTAGCGGTAAGTATTTACTTTGTGTGTACCATTTTTCATTAGAACCATACATTTGTCTTCCATTTTTCAAAACTTGTTGATTCGTGATTCTTTGGTTATCACTCGGTTTCGTTGAGTTGTTTGATTCTTGTTTGAGGACAAACAATTAAATAAGTTGGGGAGAGTTTGATAAGTGCAAAATGTACCTATTTTTGTATATAAGTTTTGCTGCACTTATCATTACTTTGTGTTAAAATTGGTAGAATAAACCCCGCTTTGTTCGTAATTACGTTTAATTTACGTTTTAGTGTATATATTGCGTATCGTGTAAATATCATTGAGTTTAATTGATTTTAATTTATTTTTTCAGGTATTCCAGTAACGGGATTTTGCCATTGTTGTATAGAGCATTGAATAAGCTTTCCAACGCTTCAAACCGTGTGTCAATCGGAGTTACGGTTCAAGAGTTATGGTTAAAACAAATTCTGGTTTGCTGTCATGTTCGCTAGGCGAACCAGGAGGCGAGCACTCGCTAGCGAGTTCGCACTGCAAACTCGGGGTGAATAAAAAGCGCCTGGAAGTATAAAAAACACAATTCTGGCAGTAGCTAAGGCGGTGTATGTTCGCAGTGCAAACCTGGGCAGCAAATTTTGCCTATAAACTTCATTTTTCAGCATTTTTTAGAGGATGGTTTTGGGGATTCTTGTTCCAACTCCATCAAACTTAATTTTTTCAGTAGATTAGCTTAGAAAACATCATGGAAGCTTGCATGCGGATGATCCGAGGTGGATTTCTCATCGATCGGCTCCGACAATCCGTGAAGTGTTTAGTTCATTTTTTATTTTCTTCATGTCTTTCTTCTTTGTTGGGTTGTGTATATGTTTTGATATGAACTCATGTATATTTGTTGCCCATGGCGTTGTATAAAACTTGCTTTATAAATCTTTATTGGTAATTGTCTCTGATTTTTGCTTTATGCGCGGGGTTTGGGTTGCGTTAGACATAACCTTCGTAAACTTCGATTAGGGATGATTATCTGTTAGTTTCTGGATTCTAGAGATAGATTTAGGGCTAACAATCTTCAATAGGCATCGAATCTTAATGCCTCCGTGCCTTGAGCTAGCGTGCGAAAGTATCGGCAATGGTAACACGGTTGTTCTCTCAACTTTGCGTTAGACATAACCTGTGTTGTGAGCGATGCTGGGTGATATTGAGGAATATTGTAGGTCGAGTATAACTGGTCGGTAAGTTTAAGTTTGTGAGGAGTTGATTATGTGCATGCCGGATAAGTTTGTCTTGCTGAAGAATGAATTTGTTTTATGTTTTAATGTTTACTTTTCTATTTTCTTGTTTAAAACCATTTAAAACCAAACTCATAAACGCGAGAGATTGTCGAACGGCATTCTTTCCCTCGAACCGATCTCTGTGGACACGACATAAATCCCGGAGGGAATTCTTCTGAAATTAAATATTTTTGCTGCTTGCCCTATTCTGCAATTCAACAAAATGGCGCCGTTGCCGGGGATTGGTTTTGATATTGAATCGCATTGCGATAGTTTCTTTGTTTCTGAGTTTTGTATATATCGTATATATTGTCTGTTTCCATTATGTTTGTTCAAGTGTTGTATACATTTTGTTCCTGTAACGTTTGTTTAAGTGTTTGGTTAGGACGTTTGCTTTTGGTTGCGCGGTGAGACATCACCATGGCATGAATGAAGGAAGTTTCTAATTAAGCACCGTAAAGGCCTCGAGCTTACGACGTAAAACAAGCATGTTTTATAGTTTTTCTTTTCGAATGTTTTTGGTTGTTGTTTGCTCACAAATTTTGATTGACTTATTTGAGGATGCTTTGGTGATTTTCCAAGTTGGTTCGTTTCAACTTGCGGATGTATGATAATGATTATGTTAAGTTTTGTACACGTCTGAGGTATGTATTTATCTCTTTCTATACTTTAGCATATTCATGATACTTAGGCATTTTACAAACTTCCATGCCATCCATTCTTTTCTATACTTGTTCTATTGTGAATCACTTTAGTTCCCAACCTTTTTGTGAGGTGGCTTTCCATTGTTCATATATGCGCGGAGAACCAACATTCTTGTTCTAACTGGATTTTATTATGTTGAATCTTTTGTTTGTGTTGATTATATAAATGCATGAAAAGGATCAAGGCAATTGTTTCATTTTGAGCACAACCACCTTAGCCAAATAGTCAATTCACCTTGTGAGCGTGTGATCATTTGTAACCCCTTTGAGCTTTTTGATCCATGTTTTTATTTGAACTTAATGCTTGTCTATGAGTATTTAGTTCACTTATTTTTGAATGGATTATGTTTTTTCTTGGACCTCAACTTTGTGTTGTTGTATGTATTTTTTCCTTGCCTTAGAAAGTAGGGAGTATTCACATGATGGTGCGGTTGAATTCAAGTTGGGGAGAGAATGATTATGTACTCATTGGTTGGATTCTATGCGGATTGAAAAAGAAAAGAAAAAAGAGAAAAATATGACAAAGAAAAAGAAAAGAAAAAAAAGAAAGAAAAAGAAAATCCTTGAGAAAGGAAACAAAAAAAAGTTTAAATAATTGTGCTAAATAAGTATTGTGTTTTGTGTAACACTTGGGATTTTGGAAGAAGTTGATTGGAATTTTGGTGTTTGAATCATTGTGAGTTGATCACTCCTTTAGGTTTAGGCAGGTTTTTGTTTCAATTACCTTAAGAAATTGCCCCTTGTTTGTTTACCCGACCACGCTACAACCTTGAAAAGTCCTTGGGATTCTTGCCTTTGTATGTTCAATGTGAATTTTTGGATGGTTGCATAATTTAGTCTATTGTTTGCATGATTGTTGTGTGAGTGAAAAGAACCTCATTTTGTGTTTTTCATCTACTGATAATTGTTTTTGCTAGGTGTGATTCACATTTGAACTTGTGTTGTTTTAGAATGTTCGGCATGAATTTTTGTATTTTGCATTTGTTTCGTGACTATGTTGTCGTTGTAGTTTAGCGGTAAGTATTTACTTTGTGTGTACCGTTTTTCATTAAACCATACATTTGTCTTCCATTTTTCAAAACTTGTTGATTCGTGATTCTTTGGTTATCACTCGGTTTCGTTGAGTTATTTGATTCTTGTTTGAGGACAAACAATTAAATAAGTTGGGGAGAGTTTGATAAGTGCAAAATGTACCTATTTTTGTATATAAGTTTTGCTGCACTTATCATTACTTTGTGTTAAAATTGGTTGAATAAACCCCGCTTTGTTCGTAATTACGTTTACTTTACGTTTTAGTGTATATATTGCGTATCGTGTAAATATCATTGAGTTTAATTGATTTTAATTTATTTTTTCAGGTATTCCAGTAATGGGATTTTGCCATTGTTGTATAGAGCATTGAATAAGCTTTCCAACGCTTCAAACCGTGTGTCAATCGGAGTTACGGTTCAAGAGTTATGGTTAAAACAAATTCTGGTTTGCTGTCATGTTCGCTAGGCGAACCAGGAGGCGAGCACTCGCTAGCGAGTTCGCACTGCAAACTCGGGGTGAATAAAAAGCGCCTGGAAGTATAAAAACACAATTCTGGCAGTAGCTAAGGCGGTGTATGTTCGCAGTGCAAACCTGGGCAGCAAATTTTGCCTATAAACTTCATTTTTCAGCATTTTTTAGAGGATGGTTTTGGGGATTCTTGTTCCAACTCCATCAAACTTAATTTTTTCAGTAGATTAGCTTAGAAAACATCATGGAAGCTTGCATGCGGATGATCCGAGGTGGATTTCTCATCGATCGGCTCCGACAATCCGTGAAGTGTTTAGTTCATTTTTTATTTTCTTCATGTCTTTCTTCTTTGTTGGGTTGTGTATATGTTTTGATATGAACTCATGTATATTTGTTGCCCATGGCGTTGTATAAAACTTGCTTTATAAATCTTTATTGGTAATTGTCTCTGATTTTTGCTTTATGCGCGGGGTTTGGGTTGCGTTAGACATAACCTTCGTAAACTTCGATTAGGGATGATTATCTGTTAGTTTCTGGATTCTAGAGATAGATTTAGGGCTAACAATCTTCAATAGGCATCGAATCTTAATGCCTCCGTGCCTTGAGCTAGCGTGCGAAAGTATCGGCAATGGTAACACGGTTGTTCTCTCAACTTTGCGTTAGACATAACCTGTGTTGTGAGCGATGCTGGGTGATATTGAGGAATATTGTAGGTCGAGTATAACTGGTCGGTAAGTTTAAGTTTGTGAGGAGTTGATTATGTGCATGCCGGATAAATTTGTCTTGCTGAAGAATGAATTTGTTTTATGTTTTAATGTTTACTTTTCTATTTTCTTGTTTAAAACCATTTAAAACCAAACTCATAAACGCGAGAGATTGTCGAACGGCATTCTTTCCCTCGAACCGATCTCTGTGGACACGACATAAATCCCGGAGGGAATTCTTCTGAAATTAAATATTTTTGCTGCTTGCCCTATTCTGCAATTCAACAAAATGGCGCCGTTGCCGGGGATTGGTTTTGATATTGAATCGCATTGCGATAGTTTCTTTGTTTCTGAGTTTTGTATATATCGTATATATTGTCTGTTTCCATTATGTTTGTTCAAGTGTTGTATACATTTTGTTCCTGTAACGTTTGTTTAAGTGTTTGGTTAGGACGTTTGCTTTTGGTTGCGCGGTGAGACATCACCATGGCATGAATGAAGGAAGTTTCTAATTAAGCACCGTAAAGGCCTCGAGCTTACGACGTAAAACAAGCATGTTTTATAGTTTTTCTTTTCGAATGTTTTTGGTTGTTGTTTGCTCACAAATTTTGATTGACTTATTTGAGGATGCTTTGGTGATTTTCCAAGTTGGTTCGTTTCAACTTGCGGATGTATGGTAATGATTTTGTTAAGTTTTGTACACGTCTGAGGTATGTATTTATCTCTTTCTATACTTTAGCATATTCATGATACTTAGGCATTTTACAAACTTCCATGCCATCCATTCTTTTCTATACTTGTTCTATTGTGAATCACTTTAGTTCCCAACCTTTTTGTGAGGTGGCTTTCCATTGTTCATATATGCGCGGAGAACCAACATTCTTGTTCTAACTGGATTTTATTATGTTGAATCTTTTGTTTGTGTTGATTATATAAATGCATGAAAAGGATCAAGGCAATTGTTTCATTTTGAGCACAACCACCTTAGCCAAATAGTCAATTCACCTTGTGAGCGTGTGATCATTTGTAACTCCTTTGAGCTTTTTGATCCATGTTTTTATTTGAACTTAATGCTTGTCTATGAGTATTTAGTTCACTTATTTTTGAATGGATTTTGTTTTTTCTTGGACCTCAACTTTGTGTTGTTGTATGGATTTTTTCCTTGCCTTAGAAAGTAGGGAGTATTCACATGATGGTGCGGTTGAATTCAAGTTGGGGAGAGAATGATTATGTACTCATTGGTTGGATTCTATGCGGATTGAAAAAGAAAAGAAAAAAGAGAAAAATATGACAGAAAAAGAAAAGAAAAAAAAGAAAGAAAAAGAAAATCCTTGAGAAAGGAAACAAAAAAAAGTTTAAATAATTGTGCTAAATAAGTATTGTGTTTTGTGTAACACTTGGGATTTTGGAAGAAGTTGATTGGAATTTTGGTGTTTGAATCATTGTGAGTTGATCACTCCTTTAGGTTTAGGCAGGTTTTTGTTTCAATTACCTTAAGAAATTGCCCCTTGTTTGTTTACCCGACCACGCTACAACCTTGAAAAGTCCTTGGGATTCTTGCCTTTGTATGTTCAATGTGAATTTTTGGATGGTTGCATAATTTAGTATATTCTTTGCATGATTGTTGTGTGAGTGAAAAGAACCTCATTTTGTGTTTTTCATCTACCGATAATTGTTTTTGCTAGGTGTGATTCACATTTGAACTTGTGTTGTTTTAGAATGTTCGGCATGAATTTTTGTATTTTGCATTTGTTTCGTGACTATGTTGTCGTTGTAGTTTAGCGGTAAGTATTTACTTTGTGTATACCGTTTTTCATTAGAACCATACATTTGTCTTCCATTTTTCAAAACTTGTTGATTCGTGATTCTTTGGTTATCACTCGGTTTCGTTGAGTTGTTTGATTCTTGTTTGAGGACAAACAATTAAATAAGTTGGGGAGAGTTTGAAAAGTGCAAAATGTACCTATTTTTGTATATAAGTTTTGCTGCACTTATCATTACTTTGTGTTAAAATTGGTTGAATAAACCCCGCTTTGTTCGTAATTACGTTTACTTTACGTTTTAGTGTATATATTGCGTATCGTGTAAATATCATTGAGTTTAATTGATTTTAATTTATTTTTTCAGGTATTCCAGTAATGGGATTTTGCCATTGTTGTATAGAGCATTTAATAAGCTTTCCAACGCTTCAAACCGTGTGTCAATCGGAGTTACGGTTCAAGAGTTATGGTTGAAACAAATTCTGGTTTGCTGTCATGTTCGCTAGGCGAACCAGGAGGCGAGCACTCGCTAGCGAGTTCGCACTGCAAACTCGGGGTGAATAAAAAGCGCCTGGAAGTATAAAAAACACAATTCTGGCAGTAGCTAAGGCGGTGTATGTTCGCAGTGCAAACCTGGGCAGCAAATTTTGCCTATAAACTTCATTTTTCAGCATTTTTTAGAGGATGGTTTTGAGGATTCTTGTTCCAACTCCATCAAACTTCATTTTTTCAGTAGATTAGCTTAGAAAACATCATGGAAGCTTGCATGCGGATGATCCGAGGTGGATTTCTCATCGATCGGCTCCGACAATCCGTGAAGTGTTTAGTTCATTTTTTATTTTCTTCATGTCTTTCTTCTTTGTTGGGTTGTGTATATGTTTTGATATGAACTCATGTATATTTGTTGCCCATGGCGTTGTATAAAACTTGCTTTATAAATCTTTATTGGTAATTATCTCTGATTTTTGCTTTATGCGCGGGGTTTGGGTTGCGTTAGACATAACCTTCGTAAACTTCGATTAGGGATGATTATCTGTTAGTTTCTGGATTCTAGAGATAGATTTAGGGCTAACAATCTTCAATAGGCATCGAATCTTAATGCCTCCGTGCCTTGAGCTAGCGTGCGAAAGTATCGGCAATGGTAACACGGTTGTTCTCTCAACTTTGCGTTAGACATAACCTGTGTTGTGAGCGATGCTGGGTGATATTGAGGAATATTGTAGGTCGAGTATAACTGGTCGGTAAGTTTAAGTTTGTGAGGAGTTGATTATGTGCATGCCGGATAAGTTTGTCTTGCTGAAGAATGAATTTGTTTTATGTTTTAATGTTTACTTTTCTATTTTCTTGTTTAAAACCATTTAAAACCAAACTCATAAACGCGAGAGATTGTCGAACGGCATTCTTTCCCTCGAACCGATCTCTGTGGACACGACATAAATCCCGGAGGGAATTCTTCTGAAATTAAATATTTTTGCTGCTTGCCCTATTCTGCAATTCAACAAAATGGCGCCGTTGCCGGGGATTGGTTTTGATATTGAATCGCATTGCGATAGTTTCTTTGTTTCTGAGTTTTGTATATATCGTATATATTGTCTGTTTCCATTATGTTTGTTCAAGTGTTGTATACATTTTGTTCCTGTAACGTTTGTTTAAGTGTTTGGTTAGGACGTTTGCTTTTGGTTGCGCGGTGAGACATCACCATGGCATGAATGAAGGAAGTTTCTAATTAAGCACCGTAAAGGCCTCGAGCTTACGACGTAAAACAAGCATGTTTTATAGTTTTTCTTTTCGAATGTTTTTGGTTGTTGTTTGCTCACAAATTTTGATTGACTTATTTGAGGATGCTTTGGTGATTTTCCAAGTTGGTTCGTTTCAACTTGCGGATGTATGGTAATGATTTTGTTAAGTTTTGTACACGTCTGAGGTATGTATTTATCTCTTTCTATACTTTAGCATATTCATGATACTTAGGCATTTTACAAACTTCCATGCCATCCATTCTTTTCTATACTTGTTCTATTGTGAATCACTTTAGTTCCCAACCTTTTTGTGAGGTGGCTTTCCATTGTTCATATATGCGCGGAGAACCAACATTCTTGTTCTAACTGGATTTTATTATGTTGAATCTTTTGTTTGTGTTGATTATATAAATGCATGAAAAGGATCAAGGCAATTGTTTCATTTTGAGCACAACCACCTTAGCCAAATAGTCAATTCACCTTGTGAGCGTGTGATCATTTGTAACCCCTTTGAGCTTTTTGATCCATGTTTTTATTTGAACTTAATGCTTGTCTATGAGTATTTAGTTCACTTATTTTTGAATGGATTTTGTTTTTTCTTGGACCTCAACTTTGTGTTGTTGTATGGATTTTTTCCTTGCCTTAGAAAGTAGGGAGTATTCACATGATGGTGCGGTTGAATTCAAGTTGGGGAGAGAATGATTATGTACTCATTGGTTGGATTCTATGCGGATTGAAAAAGAAAAGAAAAAAGAGAAAAATATGACAAAGAAAAAGAAAAGAAAAAAAAGAAAGAAAAAGAAAATCCTTGAGAAAGGAAACAAAAAAAAGTTTAAATAATTGTGCTAAATAAGTATTGTGTTTTGTGTAACACTTGGGATTTTGGAAGAAATTGATTGGAATTTTGGTGTTTGAATCATTGTGAGTTGATCACTCCTTTAGGTTTAGGCAGGTTTTTGTTTCAATTACCTTAAGAAATTGCCCCTTGTTTGTTTACCCGACCACGCTACAACCTTGAAAAGTCCTTGGGATTCTTGCCTTTGTATGTTCAATGTGAATTTTTGGATGGTTGCATAATTTAGTCTATTGTTTGCATGATTGTTGTGTGAGTGAAAAGAACCTCATTTTGTGTTTTTCATCTACTGATAATTGTTTTTGCTAGGTGTGATTCACATTTGAACTTGTGTTGTTTTAGAATGTTCGGCATGAATTTTTGTATTTTGCATTTGTTTCGTGACAATGTTGTCGTTGTAGTTTAGCGGTAAGTATTTACTTTGTGTGTACCGTTTTTCATTAGAACCATACATTTGTCTTCCATTTTTCAAAACTTGTTGATTCGTGATTCTTTGGTTATCACTCGGTTTCGTTGAGTTGTTTGATTCTTGTTTGAGGACAAACAATTAAATAAGTTGGGGAGAGTTTGATAAGTGCAAAATGTACCTATTTTTGTATATAAGTTTTGCTGCACTTATCATTACTTTGTGTTAAAATTGGTTGAATAAACCCCGCTTTGTTCGTAATTACGTTTACTTTACGTTTTAGTGTATATATTGCGTATCGTGTAAATATCATTGAGTTTAATTGATTTTAATTTATTTTTTCAGGTATTCCAGTAATGGGATTTTGCCATTGTTGTATAGAGCATTTAATAAGCTTTCCAACGCTTCAAACCGTGTGTCAATCGGAGTTACGGTTCAAGAGTTATGGTTGAAACAAATTCTGGTTTGCTGTCATGTTCGCTAGGCGAACCAGGAGGCGAGCACTCGCTAGCGAGTTCGCACTGCAAACTCGGGGTGAATAAAAAGCGTCTGGAAGTATAAAAAACACAATTCTGGCAGTAGCTAAGGCGGTGTATGTTCGCAGTGCAAACCTGGGCAGCAAATTTTGCCTATAAACTTCATTTTTCAGCATTTTTTAGAGGATGGTTTTGGGGATTCTTGTTCCAACTCCATCAAACTTCATTTTTTCAGTAGATTAGCTTAGAAAACATCATGGAAGCTTGCATGCGGATGATCCGAGGTGGATTTCTCATCGATCGGCTCCGACAATCCGTGAAGTGTTTAGTTCATTTTTTATTTTCTTCATGTCTTTCTTCTTTGTTGGGTTGTGTATATGTTTTGATATGAACTCATGTATATTTGTTGCCCATGGCGTTGTATAAAACTTGCTTTATAAATCTTTATTGGTAATTGTCTCTGATTTTTGCTTTATGCGCGGGGTTTGGGTTGCGTTAGACATAACATTCGTAAACTTCGATTAGGGATGATTATCTGTTAGTTTCTGGATTCTAGAGATAGATTTAGGGCTAACAATCTTCAATAGGCATCGAATCTTAATGCCTCCGTGCCTTGAGCTAGCGTGCGAAAGTATCGGCAATGGTAACACGGTTGTTCTCTCAACTTTGCGTTAGACATAACCTGTGTTGTGAGCGATGCTGGGTGATATTGAGGAATATTGTAGGTCGAGTATAACTGGTCGGTAAGTTTAAGTTTGTGAGGAGTTGATTATGTGCATGCCGGATAAGTTTGTCTTGCTGAAGAATGAATTTGTTTTATGTTTTAATGTTTACTTTTCTATTTTCTTGTTTAAAACCATTTAAAACCAAACTCATAAACGCGAGAGATTGTCGAACGACATTCTTTCCCTCGAACCGATCTCTGTGGACTCGACATAAATCCCGGAGGGAATTCTTCTGAAATTAAATATTTTTGCTGCTTGCCCTATTCTGCAATTCAACAAAATGGCGCCGTTGCCGGGGATTGGTTTTGATATTGAATCGCATTGCGATAGTTTCTTTGTTTCTGAGTTTTGTATATATCGTATATATTGTCTGTTTCCATTATGTTTGTTCAAGTGTTGTATACATTTTGTTCCTGTAACGTTTGTTTAAGTGTTTGGTTAGGACGTTTGCTTTTGGTTGCGCGGTGAGACATCACCATGGCATGAATGAAGGAAGTTTCTAATTAAGCACCGTAAAGGCCTCGAGCTTACGACGTAAAACAAGCATGTTTTATAGTTTTTCTTTTCGAATGTTTTTGGTTGTTGTTTGCTCACAAATTTTGATTGACTTATTTGAGGATGCTTTGGTGATTTTCCAAGTTGGTTCGTTTCAACTTGCGGATGTATGGTAATGATTTTGTTAAGTTTTGTACACGTCTGAGGTATGTATTTATCTCTTTCTATACTTTAGCATATTCATGATACTTAGGCATTTTACAAACTTCCATGCCATCCATTCTTTTCTATACTTGTTCTATTGTGAATCACTTTAGTTCCCAACCTTTTTGTGAGGTGGCTTTCCATTGTTCATATATGCGCGGAGAACCAACATTCTTGTTCTAACTGGATTTTATTATGTTGAATCTTTTGTTTGTGTTGATTATATAAATGCATGAAAAGGATCAAGGCAATTGTTTCATTTTGAGCACAACCACCTTAGCCAAATAGTCAATTCACCTTGTGAGCGTGTGATCATTTGTAACCCCTTTGAGCTTTTTGATCCATGTTTTTATTTGAACTTAATGCTTGTCTATGAGTATTTAGTTCACTTATTTTTGAATGGATTTTGTTTTTTCTTGGACCTCAACTTTGTGTTGTTGTATGGATTTTTTCCTTGCCTTAGAAAGTAGGGAGTATTCACATGATGGTGCGGTTGAATTCAAGTTGGGGAGAGAATGATTATGTACTCATTGGTTGGATTCTATGCGGATTGAAAAAGAAAAGAAAAAAGAGAAAAATATGACAAAGAAAAAGAAAAGAAAAAAAAGAAAGAAAAAGAAAATCCTTGAGAAAGGAAACAAAAAAAAGTTTAAATAATTGTGCTAAATAAGTATTGTGTTTTGTGTAACACTTGGGATTTTGGAAGAAATTGATTGGAATTTTGGTGTTTGAATCATTGTGAGTTGATCACTCCTTTAGGTTTAGGCAGGTTTTTGTTTCAATTACCTTAAGAAATTGCCCCTTGTTTGTTTACCCGACCACGCTACAACCTTGAAAAGTCCTTGGGATTCTTGCCTTTGTATGTTCAATGTGAATTTTTGGATGGTTGCATAATTTAGTCTATTGTTTGCATGATTGTTGTGTGAGTGAAAAGAACCTCATTTTGTGTTTTTCATCTACTGATAATTGTTTTTGCTAGGTGTGATTCACATTTGAACTTGTGTTGTTTTAGAATGTTCGGCATGAATTTTTGTATTTTGCATTTGTTTCGTGACAATGTTGTCGTTGTAGTTTAGCGGTAAGTATTTACTTTGTGTGTACCGTTTTTCATTAGAACCATACATTTGTCTTCCATTTTTCAAAACTTGTTGATTCGTGATTCTTTGGTTATCACTCGGTTTCGTTGAGTTGTTTGATTCTTGTTTGAGGACAAACAATTAAATAAGTTGGGGAGAGTTTGATAAGTGCAAAATGTACCTATTTTTGTATATAAGTTTTGCTGCACTTATCATTACTTTGTGTTAAAATTGGTTGAATAAACCCCGCTTTGTTCGTAATTACGTTTACTTTACGTTTTAGTGTATATATTGCGTATCGTGTAAATATCATTAAGTTTAATTGATTTTAATTTATTTTTTTAGGTATTCCAGTAATGGGATTTTGCCATTGTTGTATAGAGCATTGAATAAGCTTTCCAACGCTTCAAACCGTGTGTCAATCGGAGTTACGGTTCAAGAGTTATGGTTAAAACAAATTCTGGTTTGCTGTCATGTTCGCTAGGCGAACCAGGAGGCGAGCACTCGCTAGCGAGTTCGCACTGCAAACTCGGGGTGAATAAAAAGCGTCTGGAAGTATAAAAAACACAATTCTGGCAGTAGCTAAGGCGGTGTATGTTCGCAGTGCAAACCTGGGCAGCAAATTTTGCCTATAAACTTCATTTTTCAGCATTTTTTAGAGGATGGTTTTGGGGATTCTTGTTCCAACTCCATCAAACTTCATTTTTTCAGTAGATTAGCTTAGAAAACATCATGGAAGCTTGCATGCGGATGATCCGAGGTGGATTTCTCATCGATCGGCTCCGACAATCCGTGAAGTGTTTAGTTCATTTTTTATTTTCTTCATGTCTTTCTTCTTTGTTGGGTTGTGTATATGTTTTGATATGAACTCATGTATATTTGTTGCCCATGCCGTTGTATAAAACTTGCTTTATAAATCTTTATTGGTAATTGTCTCTGATTTTTGCTTTATGCGCGGGGTTTGGGTTGCGTTAGACATAACCTTCGTAAACTTCGATTAGGGATGATTATCTGTTAGTTTCTGGATTCTAGAGATAGATTTAGGGCTAACAATCTTCAATAGGCATCGAATCTTAATGCCTCCGTGCCTTGAGCTAGCGTGCGAAAGTATCGGCAATGGTAACACGGTTGTTCTCTCAACTTTGCGTTAGACATAACCTGTGTTGTGAGCGATGCTGGGTGATATTGAGGAATATTGTAGGTCGAGTATAACTGGTCGGTAAGTTTAAGTTTGTGAGGAGTTGATTATGTGCATGCCGGATAAGTTTGTCTTGCTGAAGAATGAATTTGTTTTATGTTTTAATGTTTACTTTTCTATTTTCTTGTTTAAAACCATTTAAAACCAAACTCATAAACGCGAGAGATTGTCGAACGGCATTCTTTCCCTCGAACCGATCTCTGTGGACTCGACATAAATCCCGGAGGGAATTCTTCTGAAATTAAATATTTTTGCTGCTTGCCCTATTCTGCAATTCAACAAAATGGCGCCGTTGCCGGGGATTGGTTTTGATATTGAATCGCATTGCGATAGTTTCTTTGTTTCTGAGTTTTGTATATATCGTATATATTGTCTGTTTCCATTATGTTTGTTCAAGTGTTGTATACATTTTGTTCCTGTAACGTTTGTTTAAGTGTTTGGTTAGGAGGTTTGCTTTTGGTTGCGCGGTGAGACATCACCATGGCATGAATGAAGGAAGTTTCTAATTAAGCACCGTAAAGGCCTCGAGCTTACGACGTAAAACAAGCATGTTTTATAGTTTTTCTTTTCGAATGTTTTTGGTTGTTGTTTGCTCACAAATTTTGATTGACTTATTTGAGGATGCTTTGGTGATTTTCCAAGTTGGTTCGTTTCAACTTGCGGATGTATGGTAATGATTTTGTTAAGTTTTGTACACGTCTGAGGTATGTATTTATCTCTTTCTATACTTTAGCATATTCATGATACTTAGGCATTTTACAAACTTCCATGCCATCCATTCTTTTCTATACTTGTTCTATTGTGAATCACTTTAGTTCCCAACCTTTTTGTGAGGTGGCTTTCCATTGTTCATATATGCGCGGAGAACCAACATTCTTGTTCTAACTGGATTTTATTATGTTGAATCTTTTGTTTGTGTTGATTATATAAATGCATGAAAAGGATCAAGGCAATTGTTTCATTTTGAGCACAACCACCTTAGCCAAATAGTCAATTCACTTTGTGAGCGTGTGATCATTTGTAACCCCTTTGAGCTTTTTGATCCATGTTTTTATTTGAACTTAATTCTTGTCTATGAGTATTTAGTTCACTTATTTTTGAATGGATTTTGTTTTTTCTTGGACCTCAACTTTGTGTTGTTGTATGGATTTTTTCCTTGCCTTAGAAAGTAGGGAGTATTCACATGATGGTGCGGTTGAATTCAAGTTGGGGAGAGAATGATTATGTACTCATTGGTTGGATTCTATGCGGATTGAAAAAGAAAAGAAAAAAGAGAAAAATATGACAAAGAAAAAGAAAAGAAAAAAAAGTAAGAAAAAGAAAATCCTTGAGAAAGGAAACAAAAAAAAGTTTAAATAATTGTGCTAAATAAGTATTGTGTTTTGTGTAACACTTGGGATTTTGGAAGAAGTTGATTGGAATTTTGGTGTTTGAATCATTGTGAGTTGATCACTCCTTTAGGTTTAGGCAGGTTTTTGTTTCAATTACCTTAAGAAATTGCCCCTTGTTTGTTTACCCGACCACGCTACAACCTTGAAAAGTCCTTGGGATTCTTGCCTTTGTATGTTCAATGTGAATTTTTGGATGGTTGCATAATTTAGTCTATTGTTTGCATGATTGTTGTGTGAGTGAAAAGAACCTCATTTTGTGTTTTTCATCTACCGATAATTGTTTTTGCTAGGTGTGATTCACATTTGAACTTGTGTTGTTTTAGAATGTTCGGCATGAATTTTTGTATTTTGCATTTGTTTCGTGACTATGTTGTCGTTGTAGTTTAGCGGTAAGTATTTACTTTGTGTGTACCCTTTTTCATTAGAACCATACATTTGTCTTCCATTTTTCAAAACTTGTTGATTCGTGATTCTTTGGTTATCACTCGGTTTCGTTGAGTTGTTTGATTCTTGTTTGAGGACAAACAATTAAATAAGTTGGGGAGAGTTTGATAAGTGCAAAATGTACCTATTTTTGTATATAAGTTTTGCTGCACTTATCATTACTTTGTGTTAAAATTGGTTGAATAAACCCCGCTTTGTTCGTAATTACGTTTACTTTACGTTTTAGTGTATATATTGCGTATCGTGTAAATATCATTGAGTTTAATTGATTTTAATTTATTTTTTTAGGTATTCCAGTAATGGGATTTTGCCATTGTTGTATAGAGCATTGAATAAGCTTTCCAACGCTTCAAACCGTGTGTCAATCGGAGTTACGGTTCAAGAGTTATGGTTAAAACAAATTCTGGTTTGCTGTCATGTTCGCTAGGCGAACCAGGAGGCGAGCACTCGCTAGCGAGTTCGCACTGCAAACTCGGGGTGAATAAAAAGCGCCTGGAAGTATAAAAAACACAATTCTGGCAGTAGCTAAGGCGGTGTATGTTCGCAGTGCAAACCTGGGCAGCAAATTTTGCCTATAAACTTCTTTTTTCAGCATTTTTTAGAGGATGGTTTTGGGGATTCTTGTTCCAACTCCATCAAACTTCATTTTTTCAGTAGATTAGCTTAGAAAACATCATGGAAGCTTGCATGCGGATGATCCGAGGTGGATTTCTCATCGATCGGCTCCGACAATCCGTGAAGTGTTTAGTTCATTTTTTATTTTCTTCATGTCTTTCTTCTTTGTTGGGTTGTGTATATGTTTTGATATGAACTCATGTATATTTGTTGCCCATGCCGTTGTATAAAACTTGCTTTATAAATCTTTATTGGTAATTGTCTCTGATTTTTGCTTTATGCGCGGGGTTTGGGTTGCGTTAGACATAACCTTCGTAAACTTCGATTAGGGATGATTATCTGTTAGTTTCTGGATTCTAGAGATAGATTTAGGGCTAACAATCTTCAATAGGCATCGAATCTTAATGCCTCCGTGCCTTGAGCTAGCGTGCGAAGGTATCGGCAATGGTAACACGGTTGTTCTCTCAACTTTGCGTTAGACATAACCTGTGTTGTGAGCGATGCTGGGTGATATTGAGGAATATTGTAGGTCGAGTATAACTGGTCGGTAAGTTTAAGTTTGTGAGGAGTTGATTATGTGCATGCCGGATAAGTTTGTCTTGCTGAAGAATGAATTTGTTTTATGTTTTAATGTTTACTTTTCTATTTTCTTGTTTAAAACCATTTAAAACCAAACTCATAAACGCGAGAGATTGTCTAACGGCATTCTTTCCCTCGAACCGATCTCTGTGGACACGACATAAATCCCGGAGGGAATTCTTCCGAAATTAAATATTTTTGCTGCTTGCCCTATTCTGCAATTCAACAAAATGGCGCCGTTGCCGGGGATTGGTTTTGATATTGAATCGCATTGCGATAGTTTCTTTGTTTCTGAGTTTTGTATATATCGTATATATTGTCTGTTTCCATTATGTTTGTTCAAGTGTTGTATACATTTTGTTCCTGTAACGTTTGTTTAAGTGTTTGGTTAGGACGTTTGCTTTTGGTTGCGCGGTGAGACATCACCATGGCATGAATGAAGGAAGTTTCTAATTAAGCACCGTAAAGGCCTCGAGCTTACGACGTAAAACAAGCATGTTTTATAGTTTTTCTTTTCGAATGTTTTTGGTTGTTGTTTGCTCACCAATTTTGATTGACTTATTTGAGGATGCTTTGGTGATTTTCCAAGTTGGTTCGTTTCAACTTGCGGATGTATGGTAATGATTTTGTTAAGTTTTGTACACGTCTGAGGTATGTATTTATCTCTTTCTATACTTTAGCATATTCATGATACTTAGGCATTTTACAAACTTCCATGCCATCCATTCTTTTCTATACTTGTTCTATTGTGAATCACTTTAGTTCCCAACCTTTTTGTGAGGTGGCTTTCCATTGTTCATATATGCGCGGAGAACCAACATTCTTGTTCTAACTGGATTTTATTATGTTGAATCTTTTGTTTGTGTTGATTATATAAATGCATGAAAAGGATCAAGGCAATTGTTTCATTTTGAGCACAACCACCTTAGCCAAATAGTCAATTCACCTTGTGAGCGTGTGATCATTTGTAACCCCTTTGAGCTTTTTGATCCATGTTTTTATTTGAACTTAATGCTTGTCTATGAGTATTTAGTTCACTTATTTTTGAATGGATTTTGTTTTTTCTTGGACCTCAACTTTGTGTTGTTGTATGGATTTTTTCCTTGCCTTAGAAAGTAGGGAGTATTCACATGATGGTGCGGTTGAATTCAAGTTGGGGAGAGAATGATTATGTACTCATTGGTTGGATTCTATGCGGATTGAAAAAGAAAAGAAAAAAGAGAAAAATATGACAAAGAAAAAGAAAAGAAAAAAAAGTAAGAAAAAGAAAATCCTTGAGAAAGGAAACAAAAAAAAGTTTAAATAATTGTGCTAAATAAGTATTGTGTTTTGTGTAACACTTGGGATTTTGGAAGAAGTTGATTGGAATTTTGGTGTTTGAATCATTGTGAGTTGATCACTCCTTTAGGTTTAGGCAGGTTTTTGTTTCAATTACCTTAAGAAATTGCCCCTTGTTTGTTTACCCGACCACGCTACAACCTTGAAAAGTCCTTGGGATTCTTGCCTTTGTATGTTCAATGTGAATTTTTGGATGGTTGCATAATTTAGTCTATTGTTTGCATGATTGTTGTGTGAGTGAAAAGAACCTCATTTTGTGTTTTTCATCTACCGATAATTGTTTTTGCTAGGTGTGATTCACATTTGAACTTGTGTTGTTTTAGAATGTTCGGCATGAATTTTTGTATTTTGCATTTGTTTCGTGACAATGTTGTCGTTGTAGTTTAGCGGTAAGTATTTACTTTGTGTGTACCGTTTTTCATTAGAACCATACATTTGTCTTCCATTTTTCAAAACTTGTTGATTCGTGATTCTTTGGTTATCACTCGGTTTCGTTGAGTTGTTTGATTCTTGTTTGAGGACAAACAATTAAATAAGTTGGGGAGAGTTTGATAAGTGCAAAATGTACCTATTTTTGTATATAAGTTTTGCTGCACTTATCATTACTTTGTGTTAAAATTGGTTGAATAAACCCCGCTTTGTTCGTAATTACGTTTACTTTACGTTTTAGTGTATATATTGCGTATCGTGTAAATATCATTGAGTTTAATTGATTTTAATTTATTTTTTCAGGTATTCCAGTAATGGGATTTTGCCATTGTTGTATAGAGCATTGAATAAGCTTTCCAACGCTTCAAACCGTGTGTCAATCGGAGTTACGGTTCAAGAGTTATGGTTAAAACAAATTCTGGTTTGCTGTCATGTTCGCTAGGCGAACCAGGACGCGAGCACTCGCTAGCGAGTTCGCACTGCAAACTCGGGGTGAATAAAAAGCGCCTGGAAGTATAAAAAACACAATTCTGGCAGTAGCTAAGGCGGTGTATGTTCGCAGTGCAAACCTGGGCAGCAAATTTTTCCTATAAGCTTCATTTTTCAGCATTTTTTAGAGGATGGTTTTGGGGATTCTTGTTCCAACTCCATAAAACTTCATTTTTTCAGAAGATTAGCTTAGAAAACATCATGGAAGCTTGCATGCGGATGATCCGAGGTGGATTTCTCATCGATCGGCTCCGACAATCCGTGAAGTGTTTAGTTCATTTTTTATTTTCTTCATGTCTTTCTTCTTTGTTGGGTTGTGTATATGTTTTGATATGAACTCATGTATATTTGTTGCCCATGCCGTTGTATAAAACTTGCTTTATAAATCTTTATTGGTAATTGTCTCTGATTTTTGCTTTATGCGCGGGGTTTGGGTTGCGTTAGACATAACCTTCGTAAACTTCGATTAGGGATGATTATCTGTTAGTTTATGGATTCTAGAGATAGATTTAGGGCTAACAATCTTCAATAGGCATCGAATCTAAATGCCTCCGTGCCTTGAGCTAGCGTGCGAAAGTATCGGCAATGGTAACACGGTTGTTCTCTCCACTTTGCGTTAGACATAACCTGTGTTGTGAGCGATGCTGGGTGATATTGAGGAATATTGTAGGTCGAGTATAACTGGTCGGTAAGTTTAAGTTTGTGAGGAGTTGATTATGTGCATGCCGGATAAGTTTGTCTTGCTGAAGAATGAATTTGTTTTATGTTTTAATGTTTACTTTTCTATTTTCTTGTTTAAAACCATTTAAAACCAAACTCATAAACGCGAGAGATTGTTGAACGGCATTCTTTCCCTCGAACCGATCTCTGTGGACACGACATAAATCCCGGAGGGAATTCTTCCGAAATTAAATATTTTTGCTGCTTGGCCTATTCTGCAATTCAACAAAATGGCGCCGTTGCCGGGGATTGGTTTTGATATTGAATCGCATTGCGATAGTTTCTTTGTTTCTGAGTTTTGTATATATCGTATATATTGTCTGTTTCCATTATGTTTGTTCAAGTGTTGTATACATTTTGTTCCTGTAACGTTTGTTTAAGTGTTTGGTTAGGACGTTTGCTTTTGGTTGCGCGGTGAGACATCACCATGGCATGAATGAAGGAAGTTTCTAATTAAGCACCGTAAAGGCCTCGAGCTTACGACGTAAAACAAGCATGTTTTATAGTTTTTCTTTTCGAATGTTTTTGGTTGTTGTTTGCTCACAAATTTTGATTGACTTATTTGAGGATGCTTTGGTGATTTTCCAAGTTGGTTCGTTTCAACTTGCGGATGTATGGTAATGATTTTGTTAAGTTTTGTACACGTCTGAGGTATGTATTTATCTCTTTCTATACTTTAGCATATTCATGATAATTAGGCATTTTACAAACTTCCATGCCATCCATTCTTTTCTATACTTGTTCTATTGTGAATCACTTTAGTTCCCAACCTTTTTGTGAGGTGGCTTTCCATTGTTCATATATGCGCGGAGAACCAACATCCTTGTTCTAACTGGATTTTATTATGTTGAATCTTTTGTTTGTGTTGATTATATAAATGCATGAAAAGGATCAAGGCAATTGTTTCATTTTGAGCACAACCACCTTAGCCAAATAGTCAATTCACCTTGTGAGCGTGTGATCATTTGTAACCCCTTTGAGCTTTTTGATCCATGTTTTTATTTGAACTTAATGCTTGTCTATGAGTATTTAGTTCACTTATTTTTGAATGGATTTTGTTTTTTCTTGGACCTCAACTTTGTGTTGTTGTATGGATTTTTTCCTTGCCTTAGAAAGTAGGGAGTATTCACATGATGGTGCGGTTGAATTCAAGTTGGGGAGAGAATGATTATGTACTCATTGGTTGGATTCTATGCGGATTGAAAAAGAAAAGAAAAAAGAGAAAAATATGACAAAGAAAAAGAAAAGAAAAAAAAGAAAGAAAAAGAAAATCCTTGAGAAAGGAAACAAAAAAAAGTTTAAATAATTGTGCTAAATAAGTATTGTGTTTTGTGTAACACTTGGGATTTTGGAAGAAGTTGATTGGAATTTTGGTGTTTGAATCATTGTGAGTTGATCACTCCTTTAGGTTTAGGCAGGTTTTTGTTTCAATTACCTTAAGAAATTGCCCCTTGTTTGTTTACCCGACCACGCTACAACCTTGAAAAGTCCTTGGGATTCTTGCCTTTGTATGTTCAATGTGAATTTTTGGATGGTTGCATAATTTAGTCTATTGTTTGCATGATTGTTGTGTGAGTGAAAAGAACCTCATTTTGTGTTTTTCATCTACCGATAATTGTTTTTGCTAGGTGTGATTCACATTTGAACTTGTGTTGTTTTAGAATGTTCGGCATGAATTTTTGTATTTTGCATTTGTTTCGTGACTATGTTGTCGTTGTAGTTTAGCGGTAAGTATTTACTTTGTGTGTACCGTTTTTCATTAGAACCATACATTTGTCTTCCATTTTTCAAAACTTGTTGATTCGTGATTCTTTGGTTATCACTCGGTTTCGTTGAGTTGTTTGATTCTTGTTTGAGGACAAACAATTAAATAAGTTGGGGAGAGTTTGATAAGTGCAAAATGTACCTATTTTTGTATATAAGTTTTGCTGCACTTATCATTACTTTGTGTTAAAATTGGTTGAATAAACCCCGCTTTGTTCGTAATTACGTTTACTTTACGTTTTAGTGTATATATTGCGTATCGTGTAAATATCATTGAGTTTAATTGATTTTAATTTATTTTTTTAGGTATTCCAGTAATGGGATTTTTCCATTGTTGTATAGAGCATTGAATAAGCTTTCCAACGCTTCAAACCGTGTGTCAATCGGAGTTACGGTTCAAGAGTTATGGTTAAAACAAATTCTGGTTTGCTGTCATGTTCGCTAGGCGAACCAGGAGGCGAGCACTCGCTAGCGAGTTCGCACTGCAAACTCGGGGTGAATAAAAAGCGCCTGGAAGTATAAAAAACACAATTCTGGCAGTAGCTAAGGCGGTGTATGTTCGCAGTGCAAACCTGGGCAGCAAATTTTGCCTATAAACTTCATTTTTCAGCATTTTTTAGAGGATGGTTTTGGGGATTCTTGTTCCAACTCCATCAAACTTCATTTTTTCAGTAGATTAGCTTAGAAAACATCATGGAAGCTTGCATGCGGATGATCCGAGGTGGATTTCTCATCGATCGGCTCCGACAATCCGTGAAGTGTTTAGTTCATTTTTTATTTTCTTCATGTCTTTCTTCTTTGTTGGGTTGTGTATATGTTTTGATATGAACTCATGTATATTTGTTGCCCATGGCGTTGTATAAAGCTTGCTTTATAAATCTTTATTGGTAATTGTCTCTGATTTTTGCTTTATGCGCGGGGTTTGGGTTGCGTTAGACATAACCTTCGTAAACTTCGATTAGGGATGATTATCTGTTAGTTTCTGGATTCTAGAGATAGATTTAGGGCTAACAATCTTCAATAGGCATCGAATCTTAATGCCTCTCTGCCTTGAGCTAGCGTGCGAAAGTATCGGAAATGGTAACACGGTTGTTCTCTCAACTTTGCGTTAGTCATAACCTGTGTTGTGAGCGATGCTGGGTGATATTGAGGAATATTGTAGGTCGAGTATAACTGGTCGGTAAGTTTAAGTTTGTGAGGAGTTGATTATGTGCATGCCGGATAAGTTTGTCTTGCTGAAGAATGAATTTGTTTTATGTTTTAATGTTTACTTTTCTATTTTCTTGTTTAAAACCATTTAAAACCAAACTCATAAACGCGAGAGATTGTCGAATGACATTCTTTCCCTCGAACCGATCTCTGTGGACACGACATAAATCCCGGAGGGAATTCTTCCGAAATTAAATATTTTTGCTGCTTGCCCTATTCTGCAATTCAACAAAATGGCGTCGTTGCCGGGGATTGGTTTTGATATTGAATCGCATTGCGATAGTTTCTTTGTTTCTGAGTTTTGTATATATCGTATATATTGTCTGTTTCCATTATGTTTGTTCAAGTGTTGTATACATTTTGTTCCTGTAACGTTTGTTTAAGTGTTTGGTTAGGACGTTTGCTTTTGGTTGCGCGGTGAGACATCACCATGGCATGAATGAAGGAAGTTTCTAATTAATCACCGTAAAGGCCTCGAGCTTACGACGTAAAACAAGCATGTTTTATAGTTTTTCTTTTCGAATGTTTTTGGTTGTTGTTTGCTCACAAATTTTGATTGACTTATTTGAGGATGCTTTGGTGATTTTCCAAGTTGGTTCGTTTCAACTTGCGGATGTATGGTAATGATTTTGTTAAGTTTTGTACACGTCTGAGGTATGTATTTATCTCTTTCTATACTTTAGCATATTCATGATACTTAGGCATTTTACAAACTTCCATGCCATCCATTCTTTTCTATACTTGTTCTATTGTGAATCACTTTAGTTCCCAACCTTTTTGTGAGGTGGCTTTCCATTGTTCATATATGCGCGGAGAACCAACATTCTTGTTCTAACTGGATTTTATTATGTTGAATCTTTTGTTTGTGTTGATTATATAAATGCATGAAAAGGATCAAGGCAATTGTTTCATTTTGAGCACAACCACCTTAGCCAAATAGTCAATTCACCTTGTGAGCGTGTGATCATTTGTAACCCCTTTGAGCTTTTTGATCCATGTTTTTATTTGAACTTAATGCTTGTCTATGAGTATTTAGTTCACTTATTTTTGAATGGATTTTGTTTTTTCTTGGTCCTCAACTTTGTGTTGTTGTATGGATTTTTTCCTTGCCTTAGAAAGTAGGGAGTATTCACATGATGGTGCGGTTGAATTCAAGTTGGGGAGAGAATGATTATGTACTCATTGGTTGGATTCTATGCGGATTGAAAAAGAAAAGAAAAAAGAGAAAAATATGACAAAGAAAAAGAAAAGAAAAAAAAGAAAGAAAAAGAAAATCCTTGAGAAAGGAAACAAAAAAAAGTTTAAATAATTGTGCTAAATAAGTATTGTGTTTTGTGTAACACTTGGGATTTTGGAAGAAGTTGATTGGAATTTTGGTGTTTGAATCATTGTGAGTTGATCACTCCTTTAGGTTTAGGAAGGTTTTTGTTTCAATTACCTTAAGAAATTGCCCCTTGTTTGTTTACCCGACCACGCTACAACCTTGAAAAGTCCTTGGGATTCTTGCCATTGTATGTTCAATGTGAATTTTTGGATGGTTGCATAATTTAGTCTATTGTTTGCATGATTGTTGTGTGAGTGAAAAGAACCTCATTTTGTGTTTTTCATCTACCGATAATTGTTTTTGCTAGGTGTGATTCACATTTGAACTTGTGTTGTTTTAGAATGTTCGGCATGAATTTTTGTATTTTGCATTTGTTTCGTGACTATGTTGTCGTTGTAGTTTAGCGGTAAGTATTTACTTTGTGTGTACCGTTTTTCATTAGAACCATACATTTGTCTTCCATTTTTCAAAACTTGTTGATTCGTGATTCTTTGGTTATCACTCGGTTTCGTTGAGTTGTTTGATTCTTGTTTGAGGACAAACAATTAAATAAGTTGGGGAGAGTTTGATAAGTGCAAAATGTACCTATTTTTGTATATAAGTTTTGCTGCACTTATCATTACTTTGTGTTAAAATTGGTTGAATAAACCCCGCTTTGTTCGTAATTACGTTTACTTTACGTTTTAGTGTATATATTGCGTATCGTGTAAATATCATTGAGTTTAATTGATTTTAATTTATTTTTTCAGGTATTCCAGTAATGGGATTTTGCCATTGTTGTATAGAGCATTGAATAAGCTTTCCAACGCTTCAAACCGTGTGTCAATCGGAGTTACGGTTCAAGAGTTATGGTCAAAACAAATTCTGGTTTGCTGTCATGTTCGCTAGGCGAACCAGGAGGCGAGCACTCGCTAGCGAGTTCGCACTGCAAACTCGGGGTGAATAAAAAGCGCCTGGAAGTATAAAAAACACAATTCTGGCAGTAGCTAAGGAGGTGTATGTTCGCAGTGCAAACCTGGGCAGCAAATTTTGCCTATAAACTTCATTTTTCCGCATTTTTTAGAGGATGGTTTTGGGGATTCTTGTTCCAACTCCATCAAACTTCATTTTTTCAGTAGATTAGCTTAGAAAACATCATGGAAGCTTGCATGCAGATGATCCGAGGTGGATTTCTCATCGATCGGCTCCGACAATCCGTGAAGTGTTTAGTTCATTTTTTATTTTCTTCGTGTCTTTCTTCTTTGTTGGGTTGTGTATATGTTTTGATATGAACTCATGTATATTTGTTGCCCATGGCGTTGTATAAAACTTGCTTTATAAATCTTTATTGGTAATTGTCTCTGATTTTTGCTTTATGCGCGGGGTTTGGGTTGCGTTAGACATAACCTTCGTAAACTTCGATTAGGGATGATTATCTGTTAGTTTCTGGATTCTAGAGATAGATTTAGGGCTAACAATCTTCAATAGGCATCGAATCTTAATGCCTCCGTGCCTTGAGCTAGCGTGCGAAAGTATCGGAAATGGTAACACGGTTGTTCTCTCAACTTTGCGTTAGTCATAACCTGTGTTGTGAGCGATGCTGGGTGATATTGAGGAATATTGTAGGTCGAGTATAACTGGTCGGTAAGTTTAAGTTTGTGAGGAGTTGATTATGTGCATGCCGGATAAGTTTGTCTTGCTGAAGAATGAATTTGTTTTATGTTTTAATGTTTACTTTTCTATTTTCTTGTTTAAAACCATTTAAAACCAAACTCATAAACGCGAGAGATTGTCGAACGGCATTCTTTCCCTCGAACTGATCTCTGTGGACACGACATAAATCCCGGAGGGAATTCTTCCGAAATTAAATATTTTTGCTGCTTGCCCTATTCTGCAATTCAACAAAATGGCGTCGTTGCCGGGGATTGGTTTTGATATTGAATCGCATTGCGATAGTTTCTTTGTTTCTGAGTTTTGTATATATCGTATATATTGTCTGTTTCCATTATGTTTGTTCAAGTGTTGTATACATTTTGTTCCTGTAACGTTTGTTTAAGTGTTTGGTTAGGACGTTTGCTTTTGGTTGCGCGGTGAGACATCACCATGGCATGAATGAAGGAAGTTTCTAATTAATCACCGTAAAGGCCTCGAGCTTACGACGTAAAACAAGCATGTTTTATAGTTTTTCTTTTCGAATGTTTTTGGTTGTTGTTTGCTCACAAATTTTGATTGACTTATTTGAGGATGCTTTGGTGATTTTCCAAGTTGGTTCGTTTCAACTTGCGGATGTATGGTAATGATTTTGTTAAGTTTTGTACACGTCTGAGGTATGTATTTATCTCTTTCTATACTTTAGCATATTCATGATACTTAGGCATTTTACAAACTTCCATGCCATCCATTCTTTTCTATACTTGTTCTATTGTGAATCACTTTAGTTCCCAACCTTTTTGTGAGGTGGCTTTCCATTGTTCATATATGCGCGGAGAACCAACATTCTTGTTCTAACTGGATTTTATTATGTTGAATCTTTTGTTTGTGTTGATTATATAAATGCATGAAAAGGATCAAGGCAATTGTTTCATTTTGAGCACAACCACCTTAGCCAAATAGTCAATTCACCTTGTGAGCGTGTGATCATTTGTAACCCCTTTGAGCTTTTTGATCCATGTTTTTATTTGAACTTAATGCTTGTCTATGAGTATTTAGTTCACTTATTTTTGAATGGATTTTGTTTTTTCTTGGTCCTCAACTTTGTGTTGTTGTATGGATTTTTTCCTTGCCTTAGAAAGTAGGGAGTATTCACATGATGGTGCGGTTGAATTCAAGTTAGGGAGAGAATGATTATGTACTCATTGGTTGGATTCTATGCGGATTGAAAAAGAAAAGAAAAAAGAGAAAAATATGACAAAGAAAAAGAAAAGAAAAAAAAGAAAGAAAAAGAAAATCCTTGAGAAAGGAAACAAAAAAAAGTTTAAATAATTGTGCTAAATAAGTATTGTGTTTTGTGTAACACTTGGGATTTTGGAAGAAGTTGATTGGAATTTTGGTGTTTGAATCATTGTGAGTTGATCACTCCTTTAGGTTTAGGAAGGTTTTTGTTTCAATTACCTTAAGAAATTGCCCCTTGTTTGTTTACCCGACCACGCTACAACCTTGAAAAGTCCTTGGGATTCTTGCCATTGTATGTTCAATGTGAATTTTTGGATGGTTGCATAATTTAGTCTATTGTTTGCATGATTGTTGTGTGAGTGAAAAGAACCTCATTTTGTGTTTTTCATCTACCGATAATTGTTTTTGCTAGGTGTGATTCACATTTGAACTTGTGTTGTTTTAGAATGTTCGGCATGAATTTTTGTATTTTGCATTTGTTTCGTGACTATGTTGTCGTTGTAGTTTAGCGGTAAGTATTTACTTTGTGTGTACCGTTTTTCATTAGAACCATACATTTGTCTTCCATTTTTCAAAACTTGTTGATTCGTGATTCTTTGGTTATCACTCGGTTTCGTTGAGTTGTTTGATTCTTGTTTGAGGACAAACAATTAAATAAGTTGGGGAGAGTTTGATAAGTGCAAAATGTACCTATTTTTGTATATAAGTTTTGCTGCACTTATCATTACTTTGTGTTAAAATTGGTTGAATAAACCCCGCTTTGTTCGTAATTACGTTTACTTTACGTTTTAGTGTATATATTGCGTATCGTGTAAATATCATTGAGTTTAATTGATTTTAATTTATTTTTTCAGGTATTCCAGTAATGGGATTTTGCCATTGTTGTATAGAGCATTGAATAAGCTTTCCAACGCTTCAAACCGTGTGTCAATCGGAGTTACGGTTCAAGAGTTATGGTCAAAACAAATTCTGGTTTGCTGTCATGTTCGCTAGGCGAACCAGGAGGCGAGCACTCGCTAGCGAGTTCGCACTGCAAACTCGGGGTGAATAAAAAGCGCCTGGAAGTATAAAAAACACAATTCTGGCAGTAGCTAAGGAGGTGTATGTTCGCAGTGCAAACCTGGGCAGCAAATTTTGCCTATAAACTTCATTTTTCCGCATTTTTTAGAGGATGGTTTTGGGGATTCTTGTTCCAACTCCATCAAACTTCATTTTTTCAGTAGATTAGCTTAGAAAACATCATGGAAGCTTGCATGCAGATGATCCGAGGTGGATTTCTCATCGATCGGCTCCGACAATCCGTGAAGTGTTTAGTTCATTTTTTATTTTCTTCGTGTCTTTCTTCTTTGTTGGGTTGTGTATATGTTTTGATATGAACTCATGTATATTTGTTGCCCATGGCGTTGTATAAAACTTGCTTTATAAATCTTTATTGGTAATTGTCTCTGATTTTTGCTTTATGCGCGGGGTTTGGGTTGCGTTAGACATAACCTTCGTAAACTTCGATTAGGGATGATTATCTGTTAGTTTCTGGATTCTAGAGATAGATTTAGGGCTAACAATCTTCAATAGGCATCGAATCATAATGCCTTCGTGCCTTGAGCTAGCGTGCGAAAGTATCGGCAATGGTAACACGATTGTTCTCTCAACTTTGCGTTAGACATAACCTGTGTTGTGAGCGATGCTGGGTGACATTGAGGAATATTGTAGGTCGAGTATAACTGGTCGGTAAGTTTAAGTTTGTGAGGAGTTGATTATGTGCATGCCGGATAAGTTTGTCTTGCTGAAGAATGAATTTGTTTTATGTTTTAATGTTTACTTTTCTATTTTCTTGTTTAAAACCATTTAAAACCAAACTCATAAACGCGAGAGATTGTCGAACGACATTCTTTCCCTCGAACCGATCTCTGTGGACACGACATAAATCCCGGAGGGAATTCTTCCGAAATTAAATATTTTTGCTGCTTGCCCTATTCTGCAATTCAACAAAATGGCGTCGTTGCCGGGGATTGGTTTTGATATTGAATCGCATTGCGATAGTTTCTTTGTTTCTGAGTTTTGTATATATCGTATATATTGTCTGTTTCCATTATGTTTGTTCAAGTGTTGTATACATTTTGTTCCTGTAACGTTTGTTTAAGTGTTTGGTTAGGACGTTTGCTTTTGGTTGCGCGGTGAGACATCACCATGGCATGAATGAAGGAAGTTTCTAATTAAGCATCGTAAAGGCCTCGAGCTTACGACGTAAAACAAGCATGTTTTATAGTTTTTCTTTTCGAATGTTTTTGGTTGTTGTTTGCTCACAAATTTTGATTGACTTATTTGAGGATGCTTTGGTGATTTTCCAAGTTGGTTCGTTTCAACTTGCGGATGTATGGTAATGATTTTGTTAAGTTTTGTACACGTCTGAGGTATGTATTTATCTCTTTCTATACTTTAGCATATTCATGATACTTAGGCATTTTACAAACTTCCATGCCATCCATTCTTTTCTATACTTGTTCTATTGTGAATCACTTTAGTTCCCAACCTTTTTGTGAGGTGGCTTTCCATTGTTCATATATGCGCGGAGAACCAACATTCTTGTTCTAACTGGATTTTATTATGTTGAATCTTTTGTTTGTGTTGATTATATAAATGCATGAAAAGGATCAAGGCAATTGTTTCATTTTGAGCACAACCACCTTAGCCAAATAGTCAATTCACCTTGTGAGCGTGTGATCATTTGTAACCCCTTTGAGCTTTTTGATCCATGTTTTTATTTGAACTTAATGCTTGTCTATGAGTATTTAGTTCACTTATTTTTGAATGGATTTTGTTTTTTCTTGGTCCTCAACTTTGTGTTGTTGTATGGATTTTTTCCTTGCCTTAGAAAGTAGGGAGTATTCACATGATGGTGCGGTTGAATTCAAGTTGGGGAGAGAATGATTATGTACTCATTGGTTGGATTCTATGCGGATTGAAAAAGAAAAGAAAAAAGAGAAAAATATGACAAAGAAAAAGAAAAGAAAAAAAAGAAAGAAAAAGAAAATCCTTGAGAAAGGAAACAAAAAAAAGTTTAAATAATTGTGCTAAATAAGTATTGTGTTTTGTGTAACACTTGGGATTTTGGAAGAAGTTGATTGGAATTTTGGTGTTTGAATCATTGTGAGTTGATCACTCCTTTAGGTTTAGGAAGGTTTTTGTTTCAATTACCTTAAGAAATTGCCCCTTGTTTGTTTACCCGACCACGCTACAACCTTGAAAAGTCCTTGGGATTCTTGCCATTGTATGTTCAATGTGAATTTTTGGATGGTTGCATAATTTAGTCTATTGTTTGCATGATTGTTGTGTGAGTGAAAAGAACCTCATTTTGTGTTTTTCATCTACCGATAATTGTTTTTGCTAGGTGTGATTCACATTTGAACTTGTGTTGTTTTAGAATGTTCGGCATGAATTTTTGTATTTTGCATTTGTTTCGTGACTATGTTGTCGTTGTAGTTTAGCGGTAAGTATTTACTTTGTGTGTACCGTTTTTCATTAGAACCATACATTTGTCTTCCATTTTTCAAAACTTGTTGATTCGTGATTCTTTGGTTATCACTCGGTTTCGTTGAGTTGTTTGATTCTTGTTTGAGGACAAACAATTAAATAAGTTGGGGAGAGTTTGATAAGTGCAAAATGTACCTATTTTTGTATATAAGTTTTGCTGCACTTATCATTACTTTGTGTTAAAATTGGTTGAATAAACCCCGCTTTGTTCGTAATTACGTTTACTTTACGTTTTAGTGTATATATTGCGTATCGTGTAAATATCATTGAGTTTAATTGATTTTAATTTATTTTTTCAGGTATTCCAGTAATGGGATTTTGCCATTGTTGTATAGAGCATTGAATAAGCTTTCCAACGCTTCAAACCGTGTGTCAATCGGAGTTACGGTTCAAGAGTTATGGTCAAAACAAATTCTGGTTTGCTGTCATGTTCGCTAGGCGAACCAGGAGGCGAGCACTCGCTAGCGAGTTCGCACTGCAAACTCGGGGTGAATAAAAAGCGCCTGGAAGTATAAAAAACACAATTCTGGCAGTAGCTAAGGAGGTGTATGTTCGCAGTGCAAACCTGGGCAGCAAATTTTGCCTATAAACTTCATTTTTCCGCATTTTTTAGAGGATGGTTTTGGGGATTCTTGTTCCAACTCCATCAAACTTCATTTTTTCAGTAGATTAGCTTAGAAAACATCATGGAAGCTTGCATGCAGATGATCCGAGGTGGATTTCTCATCGATCGGCTCCGACAATCCGTGAAGTGTTTAGTTCATTTTTTATTTTCTTCGTGTCTTTCTTCTTTGTTGGGTTGTGTATATGTTTTGATATGAACTCATGTATATTTGTTGCCCATGGCGTTGTATAAAACTTGCTTTATAAATCTTTATTGGTAATTGTCTCTGATTTTTGCTTTATGCGCGGGGTTTGGGTTGCGTTAGACATAACCTTCGTAAACTTCGATTAGGGATGATTATCTGTTAGTTTCTGGATTCTAGAGATAGATTTAGGGCTAACAATCTTCAATAGGCATCGAATCTTAATGCCTTCGTGCCTTGAGCTAGCGTGCGAAAGTATCGGCAATGGTAACACGGTTGTTCTCTCAACTTTGCGTTAGACATAACCTGTGTTGTGAGCGATGCTGGGTGATATTGAGGAATATTGTAGGTCGAGTATAACTGGTCGGTAAGTTTAAGTTTGTGAGGAGTTGATTATGTGCATGCCGGATAAGTTTGTCTTGCTGAAGAATGAATTTGTTTTATGTTTTAATGTTTACTTTTCTATTTTCTTGTTTAAAACCATTTAAAACCAAATTCATAAACGCGAGAGATTGTCGAACGGCATTCTTTCCCTCGAACCGATCTCTGTGGACACGACATAAATCCCGGAGGGAATTCTTCCGAAATTAAATATTTTTGCTGCTTGCCCTATTCTGCAATTCAACAAAATGGCGTCGTTGCCGGGGATTGGTTTTGATATTGAATCGCATTGCGATAGTTTCTTTGTTTCTGAGTTTTGTATATATCGTATATATTGTCTGTTTCCATTATGTTTGTTCAAGTGTTGTATACATTTTGTTCCTGTAACGTTTGTTTAAGTGTTTGGTTAGGACGTTTGCTTTTGGTTGCGCGGTGAGACATCACCATGGCATGAATGAAGGAAGTTTCTAATTAAGCATCGTAAAGGCCTCGAGCTTACGACGTAAAACAAGCATGTTTTATAGTTTTTCTTTTCGAATGTTTTTGGTTGTTGTTTGCTCACAAATTTTGATTGACTTATTTGAGGATGCTTTGGTGATTTTCCAAGTTGGTTCGTTTCAACTTGCGGATGTATGGTAATGATTTTGTTAAGTTTTGTACACGTCTGAGGTATGTATTTATCTCTTTCTATACTTTAGCATATTCATGATACTTAGGCATTTTACAAACTTCCATGCCATCCATTCTTTTCTATACTTGTTCTATTGTGAATCACTTTAGTTCCCAACCTTTTTGTGAGGTGGCTTTCCATTGTTCATATATGCGCGGAGAACCAACATTCTTGTTCTAACTGGATTTTATTATGTTGAATCTTTTGTTTGTGTTGATTATATAAATGCATGAAAAGGATCAAGGCAATTGTTTCATTTTGAGCACAACCACCTTAGCCAAATAGTCAATTCACCTTGTGAGCGTGTGATCATTTGTAACCCCTTTGAGCTTTTTGATCCATGTTTTTATTTGAACTTAATGCTTGTCTATGAGTATTTAGTTCACTTATTTTTGAATGGATTTTGTTTTTTCTTGGTCCTCAACTTTGTGTTGTTGTATGGATTTTTTCCTTGCCTTAGAAAGTAGGGAGTATTCACATGATGGTGCGGTTGAATTCAAGTTGGGGAGAGAATGATTATGTACTCATTGGTTGGATTCTATGCGGATTGAAAAAGAAAAGAAAAAAGAGAAAAATATGACAAAGAAAAAGAAAAGAAAAAAAAGAAAGAAAAAGAAAATCCTTGAGAAAGGAAACAAAAAAAAGTTTAAATAATTGTGCTAAATAAGTATTGTGTTTTGTGTAACACTTGGGATTTTGGAAGAAGTTGATTGGAATTTTGGTGTTTGAATCATTGTGAGTTGATCACTCCTTTAGGTTTAGGAAGGTTTTTGTTTCAATTACCTTAAGAAATTGCCCCTTGTTTGTTTACCCGACCACGCTACAACCTTGAAAAGTCCTTGGGATTCTTGCCATTGTATGTTCAATGTGAATTTTTGGATGGTTGCATAATTTAGTCTATTGTTTGCATGATTGTTGTGTGAGTGAAAAGAACCTCATTTTGTGTTTTTCATCTACCGATAATTGTTTTTGCTAGGTGTGATTCACATTTGAACTTGTGTTGTTTTAGAATGTTCGGCATGAATTTTTGTATTTTGCATTTGTTTCGTGACTATGTTGTCGTTGTAGTTTAGCGGTAAGTATTTACTTTGTGTGTACCGTTTTTCATTAGAACCATACATTTGTCTTCCATTTTTCAAAACTTGTTGATTCGTGATTCTTTGGTTATCACTCGGTTTCGTTGAGTTGTTTGATTCTTGTTTGAGGACAAACAATTAAATAAGTTGGGGAGAGTTTGATAAGTGCAAAATGTACCTATTTTTGTATATAAGTTTTGCTGCACTTATCATTACTTTGTGTTAAAATTGGTTGAATAAACCCCGCTTTGTTCGTAATTACGTTTACTTTACGTTTTAGTGTATATATTGCGTATCGTGTAAATATCATTGAGTTTAATTGATTTTAATTTATTTTTTCAGGTATTCCAGTAATGGGATTTTGCCATTGTTGTATAGAGCATTGAATAAGCTTTCCAACGCTTCAAACCGTGTGTCAATCGGAGTTACGGTTCAAGAGTTATGGTCAAAACAAATTCTGGTTTGCTGTCATGTTCGCTAGGCGAACCAGGAGGCGAGCACTCGCTAGCGAGTTCGCACTGCAAACTCGGGGTGAATAAAAAGCGCCTGGAAGTATAAAAAACACAATTCTGGCAGTAGCTAAGGAGGTGTATGTTCGCAGTGCAAACCTGGGCAGCAAATTTTGCCTATAAACTTCATTTTTCAGCATTTTTTAGAGGATGGTTTTGGGGATTCTTGTTCCAACTCCATCAAACTTCATTTTTTCAGTAGATTAGCTTAGAAAACATCATGGAAGCTTTCATGCAGATGATCCGAGGTGGATTTCTCATCGATCGGCTCCGACAATCCGTGAAGTGTTTAGTTCATTTTTTATTTTCTTCGTGTCTTTCTTCTTTGTTGGGTTGTGTATATGTTTTGATATGAACTCATGTATATTTGTTGCCCATGGCGTTGTATAAAACTTGCTTTATAAATCTTTATTGGTAATTGTCTCTGATTTTTGCTTTATGCGCGGGGTTTGGGTTGCGTTAGACATAACCTTCGTAAACTTCGATTAGGGATGATTATCTGTTAGTTTCTGGATTCTAGAGATAGATTTAGGGCTAACAATCTTCAATAGGCATCGAATCTTAATGCCTTCGTGCCTTGAGCTAGCGTGCGAAAGTATCGGCAATGGTAACACGGTTGTTCTCTCAACTTTGCGTTAGACATAACCTGTGTTGTGAGCGATGCTGGGTGATATTGAGGAATATTGTAGGTCGAGTATAACTGGTCGGTAAGTTTAAGTTTGTGAGGAGTTGATTATGTGCATGCCGGATAAGTTTGTCTTGCTGAAGAATGAATTTGTTTTATGTTTTAATGTTTACTTTTCTATTTTCTTGTTTAAAACCATTTAAAACCAAATTCATAAACGCGAGAGATTGTCGAACGGCATTCTTTCCCTCGAACCGATCTCTGTGGACACGACATAAATCCCGGAGGGAATTCTTCCGAAATTAAATATTTTTGCTGCTTGCCCTATTCTGCAATTCAACAAAATGGTGTCGTTGCCGGGGATTGGTTTTGATATTGAATCGCATTGCGATAGTTTCTTTGTTTCTGAGTTTTGTATATATCGTATATATTGTCTGTTTCCATTATGTTTGTTCAAGTGTTGTATACATTTTGTTCCTGTAACGTTTGTTTAAGTGTTTGGTTAGGACGTTTGCTTTTGGTTGCGCGGTGAGACATCACCATGGCATGAATGAAGGAAGTTTCTAATTAAGCATCGTAAAGGCCTCGAGCTTACGACGTAAAACAAGCATGTTTTATAGTTTTTCTTTTCGAATGTTTTTGGTTGTTGTTTGCTCACAAATTTTGATTGACTTATTTGAGGATGCTTTGGTGATTTTCCAAGTTTGTTCGTTTCAACTTGCGGATGTATGGTAATGATTTTGTTAAGTTTTGTACACGTCTGAGGTATGTATTCATCTCTTTCTATACTTTAGCATATTCATGATACTTAGGCATTTTACAAACTTCCATGCCATCCATTCTTTTCTATACTTGTTCTATTGTGAATCACTTTAGTTCCCAACCTTTTTGTGAGGTGGCTTTCCATTGTTCATATATGCGCGGAGAACCAACATTCTTGTTCTAACTGGATTTTATTATGTTGAATCTTTTGTTTGTGTTGATTATATAAATGCATGAAAAGGATCAAGGCAATTGTTTCATTTTGAGCACAACCACCTTAGCCAAATAGTCAATTCACCTTGTGAGCGTGTGATCATTTGTAACCCCTTTGAGCTTTTTGATCCATGTTTTTATTTGAACTTAATGCTTGTCTATGAGTATTTAGTTCACTTATTTTTGAATGGATTTTGTTTTTTCTTGGTCCTCAACTTTGTGTTGTTGTATGGATTTTTTCCTTGCCTTAGAAAGTAGGGAGTATTCACATGATGGTGCGGTTGAATTCAAGTTGGGGAGAGAATGATTATGTACTCATTGGTTGGATTCTATGCGGATTGAAAAAGAAAAGAAAAAAGAGAAAAATATGACAAAGAAAAAGAAAAGAAAAAAAAGAAAGAAAAAGAAAATCCTTGAGAAAGGAAACAAAAAAAAGTTTAAATAATTGTGCTAAATAAGTATTGTGTTTTGTGTAACACTTGGGATTTTGGAAGAAGTTGATTGGAATTTTGGTGTTTGAATCATTGTGAGTTGATCACTCCTTTAGGTTTAGGAAGGTTTTTGTTTCAATTACCTTAAGAAATTGCCCCTTGTTTGTTTACCCGACCACGCTACAACCTTGAAAAGTCCTTGGGATTCTTGCCTTTGTATGTTCAATGTGAATTTTTGGATGGTTGCATAATTTAGTCTATTGTTTGCATGATTGTTGTGTGAGTGAAAAGAACCTCATTTTGTGTTTTTCATCTACCGATAATTGTTTTTGCTAGGTGTGATTCACATTTGAACTTGTGTTGTTTTAGAATGTTCGGCATGAATTTTTGTATTTTGCATTTGTTTCGTGACTATGTTGTCGTTGTAGTTTAGCGGTAAGTATTTACTTTGTGTGTACCGTTTTTCATTAGAACCATACATTTGTCTTCCATTTTTCAAAACTTGTTGATTCGTGATTCTTTGGTTATCACTCGGTTTCGTTGAGTTGTTTGATTCTTGTTTGAGGACAAACAATTAAATAAGTTGGGGAGAGTTTGATAAGTGCAAAATGTACCTATTTTTGTATATAAGTTTTGCTGCACTTATCATTACTTTGTGTTAAAATTGGTTGAATAAACCCCGCTTTGTTCGTAATTACGTTTACTTTACGTTTTAGTGTATATATTGCGTATCGTGTAAATATCATTGAGTTTAATTGATTTTAATTTATTTTTTCAGGTATTCCAGTAATGGGATTTTGCCATTGTTGTATAGAGCATTGAATAAGCTTTCCAACGCTTCAAACCGTGTGTCAATCGGAGTTACGGTTCAAGAGTTATGGTCAAAACAAATTCTGGTTTGCTGTCATGTTCGCTAGGCGAACCAGGAGGCGAGCACTCGCTAGCGAGTTCGCACTGCAAACTCGGGGTGAATAAAAAGCGCCTGGAAGTATAAAAAACACAATTCTGGCAGTAGCTAAGGAGGTGTATGTTCGCAGTGCAAACCTGGGCAGCAAATTTTGCCTATAAACTTCATTTTTCAGCATTTTTTAGAGGATGGTTTTGGGGATTCTTGTTCCAACTCCATCAAACTTCATTTTTTCAGTAGATTAGCTTAGAAAACATCATGGAAGCTTTCATGCAGATGATCCGAGGTGGATTTCTCATCGATCGGCTCCGACAATCCGTGAAGTGTTTAGTTCATTTTTTATTTTCTTCGTGTCTTTCTTCTTTGTTGGGTTGTGTATATGTTTTGATATGAACTCATGTATATTTGTTGCCCATGGCGTTGTATAAAACTTGCTTTATAAATCTTTATTGGTAATTGTCTCTGATTTTTGCTTTATGCGCGGGGTTTGGGTTGCGTTAGACATAACCTTCGTAAACTTCGATTAGGGATGATTATCTGTTAGTTTCTGGATTCTAGAGATAGATTTAGGGCTAACAATCTTCAATAGGCATCGAATCTTAATGCCTTCGTGCCTTGAGCTAGCGTGCGAAAGTATCGGCAATGGTAACACGGTTGTTCTCTCAACTTTGCGTTAGACATAACCTGTGTTGTGAGCGATGCTGGGTGATATTGAGGAATATTGTAGGTCGAGTATAACTGGTCGGTAAGTTTAAGTTTGTGAGGAGTTGATTATGTGCATGCCGGATAAGTTTGTCTTGCTGAAGAATGAATTTGTTTTATGTTTTAATGTTTACTTTTCTATTTTCTTGTTTAAAACCATTTAAAACCAAATTCATAAACGCGAGAGATTGTCGAACGGCATTCTTTCCCTCGAACCGATCTCTGTGGACACGACATAAATCCCGGAGGGAATTCTTCCGAAATTAAATATTTTTGCTGCTTGCCCTATTCTGCAATTCAACAAAATGGTGTCGTTGCCGGGGATTGGTTTTGATATTGAATCGCATTGCGATAGTTTCTTTGTTTCTGAGTTTTGTATATATCGTATATATTGTCTGTTTCCATTATGTTTGTTCAAGTGTTGTATACATTTTGTTCCTGTAACGTTTGTTTAAGTGTTTGGTTAGGACGTTTGCTTTTGGTTGCGCGGTGAGACATCACCATGGCATGAATGAAGGAAGTTTCTAATTAAGCATCGTAAAGGCCTCGAGCTTACGACGTAAAACAAGCATGTTTTATAGTTTTTCTTTTCGAATGTTTTTGGTTGTTGTTTGCTCACAAATTTTGATTGACTTATTTGAGGATGCTTTGGTGATTTTCCAAGTTGGTTCGTTTCAACTTGCGGATGTATGGTAATGATTTTGTTAAGTTTTGTACACGTCTGAGGTATGTATTTATCTCTTTCTATACTTTAGCATATTCATGATACTTAGGCATTTTACAAACTTCCATGCCATCCATTCTTTTCTATACTTGTTCTATTGTGAATCACTTTAGTTCCCAACCTTTTTGTGAGGTGGCTTTCCATTGTTCATATATGCGCGGAGAACCAACATTCTTGTTCTAACTGGATTTTATTATGTTGAATCTTTTGTTTGTGTTGATTATATAAATGCATGAAAAGGATCAAGGCAATTGTTTCATTTTGAGCACAACCACCTTAGCCAAATAGTCAATTCACCTTGTGAGCGTGTGATCATTTGTAACCCCTTTGAGCTTTTTAATCCATGTTTTTATTTGAACTTAATGCTTGTCTATGAGTATTTAGTTCACTTATTTTTGAATGGATTTTGTTTTTTCTTGGTCCTCAACTTTGTGTTGTTGTATGGATTTTTTCCTTGCCTTAGAAAGTAGGGAGTATTCACATGATGGTGCGGTTGAATTCAAGTTGGGGAGAGAATGATTATGTACTCATTGGTTGGATTCTATGCGGATTGAAAAAGAAAAGAAAAAAGAGAAAAATATGACAAAGAAAAAGAAAAGAAAAAAAAGAAAGAAAAAGAAAATCCTTGAGAAAGGAAACAAAAAAAAGTTTAAATAATTGTGCTAAATAAGTATTGTGTTTTGTGTAACACTTGGGATTTTGGAAGAAGTTGATTGGAATTTTGGTGTTTGAATCATTGTGAGTTGATCACTCCTTTAGGTTTAGGAAGGTTTTTGTTTCAATTACCTTAAGAAATTGCCCCTTGTTTGTTTACCCGACCACGCTACAACCTTGAAAAGTCCTTGGGATTCTTGCCTTTGTATGTTCAATGTGAATTTTTGGATGGTTGCATAATTTAGTCTATTGTTTGCATGATTGTTGTGTGAGTGAAAAGAACCTCATTTTGTGTTTTTCATCTACCGATAATTGTTTTTGCTAGGTGTGATTCACATTTGAACTTGTGTTGTTTTAGAATGTTCGGCATGAATTTTTGTATTTTGCATTTGTTTCGTGACTATGTTGTCGTTGTAGTTTAGCGGTAAGTATTTACTTTGTGTGTACCGTTTTTCATTAGAACCATACATTTGTCTTCCATTTTTCAAAACTTGTCGTGATTCTTTGGTTATCACTCGGTTTCGTTGAGTTGTTTGATTCTTGTTTGAGGACAAACAATTAAATAAGTTGGGGAGAGTTTGATAAGTGCAAAATGTACCTATTTTTGTATATAAGTTTTGCTGCACTTATCATTACTTTGTGTTAAAATTGGTTGAATAAACCCCGCTTTGTTCGTAATTACGTTTACTTTACGTTTTAGTGTATATATTGCGTATCGTGTAAATATCATTGAGTTTAATTGATTTTAATTTATTTTTTCAGGTATTCCAGTAATGGTATTTTGCCATTGTTGTATAGAGCATTGAATAAGCTTTCCAACGCTTCAAACCGTGTGTCAATCGGAGTTACGGTTCAAGAGTTATGGTCAAAACAAATTCTGGTTTACTGTCATGTTCGCTAGGCGAACCAGGAGGCGAGCACTCGCTAGCGAGTTCGCACTGCAAACTCGGGGTGAATAAAAAGCGCCTGGAAGTATAAAAAACACAATTCTGGCAGTAGCTAAGGAGGTGTATGTTCGCAGTGCAAACCTGGGCAGCAAATTTTGCCTATAAACTTCATTTTTCAGCATTTTTTAGAGGATGGTTTTGGGGATTCTTGTTCCAACTCCATCAAACTTCATTTTTTCAGTAGATTAGCTTAGAAAACATCATGGAAGCTTGCATGCAGATGATCCGAGGTGGATTTCTCATCGATCGGCTCCGACAATCCGTGAAGTGTTTAATTCATTTTTTATTTTCTTCGTCTCTTTCTTCTTTGTTGGGTTGTGTATATGTTTTGATATGAACTCATGTATATTTGTTGCCCATGGCGTTGTATAAAACTTGCTTTATAAATCTTTATTGGTAATTGTCTCTGATTTTTGCTTTATGCGCGGGGTTTGGGTTGCGTTAGACATAACCTTCGTAAACTTCGATTAGGGATGATTATCTGTTAGTTTCTGGATTCTAGAGATAGATTTAGGGCTAACAATCTTCAATAGGCATCGAATCTTAATGCCTTCGTGCCTTGAGCTAGCGTGCGAAAGTATCGGCAATGGTAACACGGTTGTTCTCTCAACTTTGCGTTAGACATAACCTGTGTTGTGAGCGATGCTGGGTGATATTGAGGAATATTGTAGGTCGAGTATAACTGGTCGGTAAGTTTAAGTTTGTGAGGAGTTGATTATGTGCATGCCGGATAAGTTTGTCTTGCTGAAGAATGAATTTGTTTTATGTTTTAATGTTTACTTTTCTATTTTCTTGTTTAAAACCATTTAAAACCAAACTCATAAACGCGAGAGATTGTCGAACGACATTCTTTCCCTCGAACCGATCTCTGTGGACACGACATAAATCCCGAAGGGAATTCTTCCGAAATTAAATATTTTTGCTGCTTGCCCTATTCTGCAATTCAACAAAATGGCGTCGTTGCCGGGGATTGGTTTTGATATTGAATCGCATTGCGATAGTTTCTTTGTTTCTGAGTTTTGTATATATCGTATATATTGTCTGTTTCCATTATGTTTGTACAAGTGTTGTATACATTTTGTTCCTGTAACGTTTGTTTAAGTGTTTGGTTAGGACGTTTGCTTTTGGTTGCGCGGTGAGACATCACCATGGCATGAATGAAGGAAGTTTCTAATTAAGCACCGTAAAGGCCTCGAGCTTACGACGTAAAACAAGCATGTTTTATAGTTTTTCTTTTCGAATGTTTTTGGTTGTTGTTTGCTCACAAATTTTGATTGACTTATTTGAGGATGCTTTGGTGATTTTCCAAGTTGGTTCGTTTCAACTTGCGGATGTATGGTAATGATTTTGTTAAGTTTTGTACACGTCTGAGGTATGTATTTATCTCTTTCTATACTTTAGCATATTCATGATACTTAGGCATTTTACAAACTTCCATGCCATCCATTCTTTTCTATACTTGTTCTATTGTGAATCACTTTAGTTCCCAACCTTTTTGTGAGGTGGCTTTCCATTGTTCATATATGCGTAGAGAACCAACATTCTTGTTCTAACTGGATTTTATTATGTTGAATCTTTTGTTTGTGTTGATTATATAAATGCATGAAAAGGATCAAGGCAATTGTTTCATTTTGAGCACAACCACCTTAGCCAAATAGTCAATTCACCTTGTGAGCGTGTGATCATTTGTAACCCCTTTGAGCTTTTTGATCCATGTTTTTATTTGAACTTAATGCTTGTCTATGAGTATTTAGTTCACTTATTTTTGAATGGATTTTGTTTTTTCTTGGACCTCAACTTTGTGTTGTTGTATGGATTTTTTCCTTGCCTTAGAAAGTAGGGAGTATTCACATGATGGTGCGGTTGAATTCAAGTTGGGGAGAGAATGATTATGTACTCATTGGTTGGATTCTATGCGGATTGAAAAAGAAAAGAAAAAAGAGAAAAATATGACAAAGAAAAAGAAAAGAAAAAAAAGAAAGAAAAAGAAAATCCTTGAGAAAGGAAACAAAAAAAAGTTTAAATAATTGTGCTAAATAAGTATTGTGTTTTGTGTAACACTTGGGATTTTGGAAGAAGTTGATTGGAATTTTGGTGTTTGAATCTTTGTGAGTTGATCACCCCTTTAGGTTTAGGCAGGTTTTTCTTTCAATTACCTTAAGAAATTGCCCCTTGTTTGTTTACCCGACCACACTAATACCTTAAAAAGTCCTTGGGATTCTTGCCTTTGTATGTTCAATGTGAATTTTTGGATGGTTGCATAATTTAGTCTATTGTTTGCATGATTGTTGTGTGAGTGATAAGAACCTCATTTTGTGTTTTTCATATACCGATAATTGTTTTTGCTAGGTGTGATTCACATTTGAACTTGTGTTGTTTTAGAATGTTCGGCATGAATTTTTGTATTTTGCATTTGTTTCGTGACTATGTTGTCGTTGTAGTTTAGCGGTAAGTATTTACTTTGTGTGTACCGTTTTTCATTTGAACCATACATTTGTCTTCCATTTTTCAAAACTTGTTGATTCGTGATTCTTTGGTTATCACTCGGTTTTGTTGAGTTGTTTGATTCTTGTTTGAGGACAAACAATTAAATAAGTTGGGGAGAGTTTGATAAGTGCAAAATGTACCTATTTTTGTATATAAGTTTTGTTGCACTTAGCATTACTTTGTGTTAAAATTGGTTGAATAAACCCCGCTTTGTTCGTAATTACGTTTACTTTACGTTTTAGTGTATATATTACGTATCGTGTAAATATCATTGAGTTTAATTGATTTTAATTTATTTTTTAAGGTATTCCAGCAATGGGATTTTGCCATTGTTGTATAGAGCATTGAATAAGCTTTCCAACGCTTCAAACCGTGCGTCAATCGGAGTTACGGTTCAAGAGTTATGGTCAAAACAAATTCTGGTTTGCTGTCATGTTCGCTAGGCGAACCAGGAGGCAAGCACTCGCTAGCGAGTTCGCACGGCAAACTCGGGGTGAATAAAAAGCGCCTGAAAGCATAAAAAACACAATTCTGGCAGTAGCTATGGCGGTGTATGTTCGCAGTGCAAACCTGGGCAGCAAATTTTGCCTATAAACTTCATTTTTCAGCATTTTTTAGAGGATGGTTTTGGGGATTCTTGCTCCAACTCCATCAAACTTCATTTTTTCAGTAGATTAGCTTAGAAAACATCATGGAAGCTTGCATGCGGATGATCCGAGGTGGATTTCTCATCGATCGGCTCCGACAATCCGTGAAGTGTTTAGTTCATTTCTGATTTTCTTCATGTCTTTCTTCTTTGTTGGGTTGTGTATATGTTTTAATATGAACTCATGTATATTTGTCGCCCATGGCGTTGTATAAAACTTGCTTTACAAATCTTTATTGGTAATTGTCTCTGATTTTTGCTTTATGCGCGGGGTTTGGGTTGTGTTAGACATAACCTTCGTAAACTTCGATTAGGGATGATTATCTGTTAGTTTCTGGATTCTAGAGATAGATTTAGGGCTAACAATCTTCAATAGGCGTCGAATCTTAATGCCTCCGTGCCTTGAGCTAGCGTGCGAAAGTATCGGCAATGGTAACACGGTTGTTCTCTCAACTTTACGTTAGACATAACCTGTGTTGTGAGCGATGATGGGTGATATTGAGGAATATTGTAGGTCGAGTATAACTGGTCGGTAAGTTTAAGTTTGTGAGGAGTCGATTATGTGCATGCCGGATAAGTTTGTCTTGCTGAAGAATGAATTTGTTTTATGTTTTAATGTTTACTTTTCTATTTTCTTGTTTAAAACCATTTAAAACCAAACTCATAAACGCGAGAGATTGTCGAACGACATTCTTTCCCTCGAACCGATCTCTGTGGACACGACATAAATCCCAGAGGGAATTCTTCCGAAAATAAATATTTTTGCTGCTTGCCCTATTCTACAATTCAACACTAACATAGTGCCATGTCCGAAAAAGGACGGAAAAGTCAGAATGTGTGTAGACTACAAGGATCTGAATAAAGCAAGTCCAAAGGATGACTTCCCCTTACCACACATAGATATGCTGGTTGACTGTACAACAAAGTTCAAAGTCTTCTCCTTCACGAATGGATTCTTGGGCTATAATCAAATCAAAATGGTGCCTAAAGATACGGAGAAAAATTCATTCATCACCCCCATGGAGCACCTTTTGTTACAAGGTAATGTTGTTTTGTCTAAAGAATGCGGGGACAACCTATCAAAGGGCCATGACAACTCTGTTTCACGACATGATGCACAAAGAAATTGAAGTGTATGTCGTTGACATGATTTCCAAATCTAAAACAGAATAAGAGCATGTAGAACACCTGTTAAAATTATTCGAGCGTCTGAGAAAATACAAACTCTGCTTGAATCCTATTAAATGCACGTTCGGCGTTCGCTCAGGAAAACTCCTAGGGTTCATCGTCAGCCAAAAAGGAATTGAGGTTGATCCTGACAAGGTCATGGCCATTCAAGAAATGCCTTCACCAAAGACTGAAAAACAGGTCAGAGGATTTTTGGGACGACTGAATTACATCTCGAGATTCATATCCCTCATGACCGTGATATGCGCGCTGATCTTCAAACTACTCAGACAGAATCAAAGATGTGTATGGACAAAAGATTGTCAAAAAGCTTTCGACAGTATCAAAGAATATCTTTTGAATCCACTGATTCTGTCACCTCTAGTGGAGGGAATACCACTGATCATCTACCTAACAGTCTTGGAAGACTCCATGGGTTGTGTACTCGGCCAACAAGATGAAACGAAAAGAAAAGAGTCTGCCATCTACTACTTAAGCAAGAAGTTCACGGATTGTGAACCTCGATACACTATGCTCGAGAAAACTTGTTGCGCTCTGGCTTGGGCAGCCAAACGTCTTCGCTAGTACATGATTTGTCACACTACTTGGTTAATCTTTGAAATGGATCCGATCAAGTATGTCTTTGAAAAGCCTGCTCTCACGGGAAGGATTACCTGTTGGCAGATGTTTCTATTAGAATATGACATCGAGTACCACGCTCAGAAAGCCGTCAAAGGAAGTATTATAGCCGATCATTTGGCTCATTAACCGATTGACAATCAGGAATCATTCGGATTTGACTTCCCAGAAAAAGATGACATGTACTTGAAAATGAAAGATTACGATGAACTGCTACCTAGTAAAGGGCCAGAACCAGGAACCCAATGGGGACTAATATTCGACGGAGATGTCAACACTTATGGAAACGGAATTGGGGCAATCATAGTAACACCTCAGGGTACCCATATTCCTTTTACTACCAGACTGACATTCAAATGCACAAATAATGAGGCCGAATACGAAGCTTGTATCATGGGTCTCGAAGAAGCTATTGACTGAAGGATTAAGAACTTGGATGTATATGGAGACTCAGCCTTGGTTATTAATCAGATCAAAGGAGAGTGGAACACATATTAGTCAGGATTGATTCCTTACAAATATTATGCGAGAAAGTTGTTACCATTCTTTAACAGAATCGAGTTTCATCACATCCCTCTTGAAAAAAATCATATGGCTGATTCACTAACCACTCTCTCTTCCATGATTGCTGTAAGTCAATGGAACGACATACCTAAGATTGACATAATGCGCCTTGAAAGGCCCGCTTATATCTTCACAATTGAAGCAGTCATCGATGACAAACCCTGGTATCATGATATTAGGTGCTTCCTTTAAAAACAAGAGTACCTAGCTGGGGCATCGAGAAAAGATAGGAAGACTCTCAGAAGACTGGCTGGCAACTTCTTCCTGAACAGTGATACACTCTACAAAAAAAACTTTGACATGGTTTTGCTCAGATGCGTAGACAGACACGAAGCAAACATGCTAATGAAAGAGATTTGTGAAGGCTCCTTTGGCACTCATGCCAATGGACACACAATGGCAAGAAAAATTCTGAGAGCAGGATATTATTGGCTGACAATGGAATCTGATTGCTACAAGTACATGAGGAGGTGTCACAAGTGTCAGATATACGCTGACAAAATTCATGTACCGCCAACGCATCTCAAAGTTCTTTCTTCTCCATGGCCTTTTTCTATATGGGGAATCGACATGATTGGCATGATCGAACCCAAGGCTTCGAACGGACAACGGTTCATCTTGGTAGCCATTGACTACTTCACCAAGTGGGTCGAAGCAGCATCATATACCAATGTAACCCGACAAGTGGTGGTCCGATTTATCAAAAACAATCTCATCTGCCGTTATGGTGTTCTAAGCCAGATCATTACTGATAATGGATATAACTTGGACAACAAGATGATGAAAGAGTTGTGTGCTAAGTTCAAGATCGAACACCATAACACATCTCCCTACCGACCTAAAATGAACGGAGTGGTAGAAGCGGATAACAAGAACATTAAGAAAATCGTTCAAAAGATGGTTGTAACCTACAAAGACTGGCTCGAGATGCTACCCTATGCTCTTCACGGTTATCGTACATTTGTTCGCACCTCAACAAGGGCAACCCCTTTCTCTCTAATATATGGCATGGAAGCAGTGTTCCCCATAGAAGTAGAGATCCCATCAATCCAGGTATTGATGGAAGCCAAGCTAATAGAAGTTGAATGGTGTCAAATCAAGCACGATGAACGGAATCTAATCGAAGAAAAGAGAATGACAACCTTATGTTATGGTCAGTTGTATCAGCCAGGAATGGAGAAAGCGTTAGACAAAAAGGTCAAACCTCGTGTCTTCAGGAAAGGAGACCTTGTGCTCAAGAAGATACAATCATTTCTCATGGATTCCAGGGGAAAATGGACTCCGAATTATGATGGCCCCTATGTGGTTAAGAAAGCTTTCTCAGGCGGTGCCTTGAGACTCGTAACCATGGATGGAGAGGAGTTTACCTACGCTATGAATATTGATGTAGTCAAGAAATACTTCGCCTAAATAAAAAAAATGTCTCGGTGGATTGAAAACCCAAAAGGGCGGTCCAGGCAAAAATTAGAGACACAAGCAAAAATCATCCCGATGTATTGGAAACCTCGAAAGACAATCCAAGCAAAATTTAGGGATTTATGGCAAGTAACTACGTCCGACAAGGTTAAATCCCCAGCGGTAGCACCATCAGTCGAAAGACTTCAGTCAAGGTCATCTTCAACAGAAGCTTAGGATGTCCAGAATTCAAAGTTGGTAGAAGGATATCGGTCATTATGTTTCAATGTAGCCCTTTTCCGTTAAATTACCATTTTCTAAACTTTGTAATACTCTATGGGAACACGCACTTGGCTGAATACCATTCTATCAATAAAATTTGAGCCCTAGTGCTTTTGTTTGCAATTCTCATTTATTTTTGCTTTATAGAATGACATTTTTCAATATGATCAACGATTCTTGAAACAAAACAAAAATGAGTTTACTTGTCAAATTTTCTTCTGCTTTTAAAATAAAGATGACAATTCCTTTTGACTTTGAATATCAAAAAGAACATCGATGGCTTCTCCGGAAGGGATTAAAACTCAAAATACAGGATCAAAGTACTCCATCTTAACCAGTACGCCTGAATAAAGGATCAACCGTTTCAGATACAATGATGCATCTATCATCCCCGACAGGGTTCTTACCTCTGAAGACCAATTGATGGTTCTTTTTCCCCCACAAGGTCTATCCCTCCTAAGCAAGACATGATTATTGTCTTAAACCGATGGTACTTCTCATCCCCCGCAGTGGCCGAGTATCCAAGTCGTGTTCACTCACTAGTCTATATGTCGCGTCTGTTTTGTCAGCATAAACATACATCATGCATAATTGATTCACATTAATATTCATATTGCATTACTATCACTTTGGTCATATTCATCCCCAAGTGGTAAACGTCCTCTCGCCAATAAAGTTGTCAGTTTTTCTTTCCACTTCAGATAGGACAAGATCCCGATTTGAGTTCTTTCCTCATCCGGAAATGTATCGTCTGAGCAATCTCTCCTTAGTTTATTTCTGGATTGGAGCCTGTCCTCGACCACTTTGATAACTTGAACCACAGAAAGGAAAGAAGACATTCGACAGACACCTTTGGAACATCACTCTTCACCATTGAAGATGATATTTTTGCTTTCCCGGATTAAGGAAAATCCCCAGAGAAAGCCCCTTAACCGAATACTCTCATCAATACATCGGTTTTTCTTCCAAGAAATTCGATGTTAATGAAGTCATCAGCACCTCAAAATTGGATCACATCACATGGAATTTCTCCGAAAAAGATCTCGAAGGAAAGTATGATGTAACCAGTACCAAGCAAAAACGGTCTCTCATGAGACTCGTTTTCCCCAGTAGAGTCGACAAATGGCATCTCCCACAGAGAAGTTTGCACACCTCTATAGCTCAGACGAATGGGTGTCCCCAACAAGTCTAACCTCAAATCTTTTCCATCAAATGGCGTCTCCCTAGTAAAACTCGGCGAGAAGTTTGATGATAATCGCTACAAATAGCATCCCTTGTCGAGGGAGGAACTCGACAAGAAGAAATTGAGACCAGTTCCGTGGCTGAAGACCAGGATCGAGGGAAAGTTTATTTCAAAAGAAACTAAGACCAGTTCCATGGCTGAAGACCAGGATCGAAGGGAGGTTTATTACAACAAAAAAAGAAACTGAAACTAGTTTCGTGGCTGAAGACCAGGATCAAGGGGAAGTTTATTTCAAAAGAAACTAAGACCAATTCCATGGTTGAAGACCAGGATCAAGGGGAGGTTTATTACAAAAAGAAAAAAGAAACTGAGACCAGTTCCGTGGCTGAAGACCAGGATTGAGGGGAAGTTTTACCTTTTTTCTAAGTAACATTGCTTAGCAAAAGAAGATGGATGAGCAAACGTCCATTCATAACCACTGTCAAAATTTCGGGTATTTCGATATTTAATCCTCTTGCACTCTGAATGTCCGAATATCTTCGCCATTCACACCTTCGGGTCCAAGAAGATTAAATAGGGGCATCTGTCATTCCCCAAATTTTGACCATAATATTTCCCATCATTGTGAGGATTATTACCACAATATGGATGTGCCATCACACCTCATCAATCTCCCAAGGATTGTTGAGCATTCACTACAATCAAGAATTAGGGTTTCAAGCCCTCTCAGAACACTTATACAAAAGATCAATCAGGAAATGACATGATCTTCAACTTATCTAACCTCTTAAAAACATCCATGAAGGATCAAGAGGTCTCCCATATCAATAATCAAGCACAAGAGTGCAACATCTCAAGCTAATCAAGCCTCAAGATCGCCAGTGTCACCAAATTAAGGTTTTGGTCGACCAAGGCCTCCAGATGAAAATTTTCATCTGGGAAAGAGCCAATACCTCAAAACTTGATCCAAGAAGCTTAAAGTGACCTCATGGATCCAATCATCAAGTCAAAACAACCTCAAGGGGAGCATTCATAAAAAAATAAAAAATTAGGGTTTCTTGACCTAATTCACCCCTAAGTTGACTTTTGAGACAAGACATGAACCAAGACCTCAAGACATGATTTAAGGGCCTCAAATACACCACATTGATCCACTTGCAACAATGGATTGATCCAAGAAGCTTGATTCACAAGTTTCAATTTCATCTGGAACACAATTAGGGTTTTGAAGAAAAAGTCAACTGTACGTTTGACTTTGGACCAAGACATGCTCCCAAACCTAGGGACATGATTCAAGACACCCTAAAACCCCTATGGAATCCATCCATTAGGTTTGAATTAGGTCAAGAACTTGATTTCATAGAGGATCACACAGTTTGGAATTCATTTGACAAAAAGTCAACTGTGCCTAAAATCAAGTTTGACTTTTTGGAATTTTTCACAAATTTGGCTCCCCTAAGTCAAAAACAATGTTAATGCATGATTTTGATCATCATTCATCAATAAAAATCAAGAAAAGTGAGGTTTCTTGCAAAAGGGGCAACCATAGAAAACTTAAAATTTTCTAAGTTATGAAACAAAAGTGATTTGGTACCAACTTTGCAAGGGCATAACTCCCAAACCACAAAGCCATTTGCTTCCATCCAAAGCTCAAAAGGAAGTTCACATGACATAATTCAAATATGTCAACTACATCACATTCCAAATCATCATGGATTCTGAGTTATGGTTGAATCAAAATCACTAAAACATGAAAATGCTTCTTTTTCCAGCACTTAGAGAAAATTCTGTCAAAGACAGATTTTAGGTAAAACACCAAAACTTGGGAGATGTTTACACCTAGTTACAAGAAGAATAAATCTCAAATATAAACATCAAAGTTGTTATACATGTTGCCAACAATCCAAAGAGATCATTGCCATGAAATAACTTAACTTAAGCCAAGAGTTATGGCTGCCACAAGAGGCATTGTTGCAACTGTTTTTATGACAGTTTGGATGTTTTCTTGCAAGCTATGATTTTGGAGTCAAATGCAATGATCACTATGCTAAACCAATTCAATGTGATCAGAAGGACTCCTCACAAACCTGCAGGATAGTGCCAAAGAGCCAAGGAAAAATCTCATGAGAAATATGAAGTTTTGTCATGTAAGCCTTGAATTTCAAAGGCAGTTATGAGAAAATAGTGCATATTCAAGATTCCTATACCTTGTAGTCAAGATGCTCTAATAAACAACATTTAAGAGGTCTGCAGAATGTGGATTGAGTCAATACATAGTTGAGCTATTTGGGACTGCTTTTGTACCTTGTGTAAGAAGCAATTATGCCAAGCAAAGACCATTGAATTCAGTTCTTATCCTTCAAGTTCCAACTGTTCATGCTTGACAAATCTATTCACCTATAAATAGAGCTCTCTTCTGATGTTTACAAACACACCAAAGCAACTTACAACAAAGCTTTCTCTCATTTCCTTCTTAAACACAAAAACTCCATTTTTTTTAGAAGGCATTATCGGGTTTTGAGTTGGAGACCAATACAACTCAAACCAATGGTTCACACACCTCATATACAACATATAGGAGTGATATAAACCCTTACATTCAATCTGTAACATCAAAATCTTCAAGTCACCATCCTCTTGCTCAATTTTGCCTCAAAGCTGCAGATCGAGTCATGTAAGTGATTCAGAAGGTTTCAATCCAGTCTTAACATTGGAACACCATCCTTGAGGGTCAAGGAAGCTATCCAGATCATCAGAACACATCTGTAACATCTCTAACAAAGAATTTGATTCTCACTTGCAAGGTTAGCTTCCTCAAAACTGAACTCATTAATTCATGCATCATAAACGTCTTTTCAAGTTACCGATGCATTTCTGATAGTTCATAGATCATTTTCCCTCAATCAATTGCTTCATATCTTGTACATATGAAATTTCATTTTAAATTTTATTTCTAGGGTTCATACGATTTCAAACCATTTTCTTTCAATTCTTTGAATTTTAATAAAATTGAGTAATGTCATTCAATTCCTCGTTCAAAAATTGACAAGTTTCGTATTTGAATCATCCAAAATGGTTGCGTATTAATGGAGATACGACTTGAGGAAAATGATGAAGATGAAGGTGATGGCCATGACGCCATTCTTCAGAATCAAACATAGTTATAGTATATATTATTCAGTTGCCAATATATGTTTGAATTAGCATTGCCCCCTAGTGGAAACACTAGTATTTGTGTGTGTGTAGCGAGCGAGAGGTCTGGGGTTCGAATCCCCCTCGCCCCATACCTTTTGGTATTTTTTTAACCATTTTTTCAAAAGAAGGTTGCCTATATTATTCACTCTTCCCATTCTCTATCAGCCAACACACCTGGCTCAGTTGGTATAGTTTTAAACCCTCCACCCCAAGGGCGTGGGTTCAAACCTTGGGAGGACTATCCCATTCTTTTTTACCACATATTTTTTCACATTTTTCACAATTTCTTAAATAACTTCAAAAATTAATTTCTCTTTTAATTTCAATCATTTTTGAATGATTCTTTTTTTCAAAATTCACAAATATGTTAAAGTATTTTTTATTGCACAACAAAATAAAAAAGATATTATTTATTTAATATATTTTGAATTTTTTGAAAATAATTCCTTTTTAATTGTGCTTAAACATTTAAATAAATTCTTTCTTTTGATTTGTCAAATTCAAATGGTTTTTAAATCATTCTATGAATGAAATATGTTTTTTTCAAACATTTATCCAAGATCACAACTTGTTTTTCACACATGTTTGATAATTTTAATCATTTTAAAAATGATTTTATCCAAATTAAAATGTATTTTTAAATCAAATTAAGATTTTAATTATTTTCACCCTCACAAACATTTTTCAAAACACTTTTGGGCCTCCTAATAGAGTGTAAGTCCCATCCCTTTGTAAATAATCCATTTTTGGGCCTCAGTCATTGTATAAGTCCCGATATGATTTTAAAAATCTCGGCGCGATCGCTATTTTCAAAACAATGTTCATCTGGGCATCTCTTTGAGTTATAAGCCCCAACTTTTGTATAAAAACACTTTTGGGCCTCTTGATAGAGTGTAAGTCCCATCCCTTTATAAATAACCCATTTTTGGGCCTCAGCCATTGTATAAGCCCCAGTACAGTTTTCAAATAACGGTGCGATCGTTGTTTTTCATTTGGGCATCTCTCTGACTTGTAAGCCTCATCTCTTGTATAAAATTAAACCTTGGGCCTCTAATAGAGTGTAAGACCCACCTCTTTTGTAAATACCATAAATTTGGGCCTCGGTCATTGTATAAGTCTCTCTGTGGTTTTCAAACTACGACGCGATCGCCGCCTTTTCAAAAGAATTCATATGGGCCTCTCTTTAAGTATAAGCCCAAAAATTCCTTTTACAACAATTTCTTTTTTTGATTTAGATTCAAATTCCTAGTTATATCAAAACTTTCTTCAATTTCTTGAGTAACTAACCATACAGTTGTGGTTACTATGTTGGAGCTTGCACAACTGTAAGTTCTACCATTTTCTTTTACATACTTGTTTATATATTTCATATGTATATGTATGCCTGTATATGCTTTCTTAGAGTTTTCCCCAGAAAATTATGTCTAGGATTAGATCAAACCAGTGGTCACTTTTTCAACACATTCAAAACAAGTTCCCCGTAGGAAATTCTAGATACAGTCTTGCCTCCTCTTGGGCTTATACAATATTTAACAGAGAAAGGAATTATTCCCGGTGAAACTTTTCTCAAGACTGTCACTACTAGAAATTTGTACAAGAAATTCATTTCCCCAAATGGGATTAATTCCCAGTGAAACCTCTCTTGAATTTCTTCAAACCCTGGAACTGTTCAGTAAAGAAAGGATTATTCCCGGTGAAACCTTCCTTGAACTTTTCTCAGGTTTGGACCCACAGGCTTCCTAAAAGCATCCCCAACCTCCTCTTGGGCTTTGTACAAGGACCCTCAGGCTTCTTAAAAGTCTCAACCTCCTCTTGGACTTTGTCTAAGGACCCTAAGGCTTCTTAGAAGTTCTCAGCCTCCTCTTGGGCTTAGTACAAGGACCCAAAGATATCCTACGGGTATAAGACAGAACTTAGTCATCTTTTGCTAGTTCAATCCTCCAGAGAGTCAGAATTTCAGAACATCAGACCAGTTTAGGGTTGATTCTCATCCCTTAAAACATCAGCCTCCTCTTGGGCATCATACAAAGATCATCCTCTAACTAAGAGTTAACCTCTTCATACCAGTAGACTTGGAAAGTCTCATCTCCTCTTGGATCTCAAAGAAACCCTCAAATCTCCTAAAGGGAAAGGAGAAACCCTGATCACTTCATCAATTTCAAACAGAGTTAAAACCTCTAAAGGTTAACAAAACTCAATCTTTAAGCTTCCATTCTAATTTCCTCAGCTAGGTTCAAATTACTATCAATAAACTCTCATGAAAATTAGAACCTCAAGGCATCTGATATTTCAACTCTTCTTCACTCCTCAGCAAAAATTGATCCCCCAATTTAGACCTGTCTCTGGATCTCAATAAATCCTCAGCAAAAGCCAGCCTCCTCTTAGGCTTCATATAAGAAATTCCCCAACCAGCCTCCTCTTAGGCTTTGTATAATGATTCTTCCCGCAGGAGTTTTAGCCTCAATCTTGGGATTTGTACAAGACAGACAAAATATTCTTCGGCTGAGTCAATAACTTTTAGCCTCAATCTTGGCCTTTGTATAAGAGAGATAAAACCCCTCCCGGTGGAGTCATTTCTTTTTAGCCTCAATCTTGGGCTTTGTACAAGACAGATATAAAACTCCCTATTAGAGTCAACCTTTTAGCTTCAACCTTGGGCTTTGATCAAGGCACACAAAAATCAACATTCCCTCATAGAAAAAAATCAAAAGTTCTCTATGTAGGAGGACATTTCTCTGTACGTCACATGTAACACCCCCTTTTTCTATACCCCCAAATAATCAAATAATCATTTAGGCACATATTAAAAATTTCGTCAGAGTATAATTATAACATGGCATAAAAGAGGCATGTCACATCATACACAATTTTACAACATACAACACCTGCTCAAAACATTGATATGCAACAGTGGGGTAACTTTGCAACAGAGGAACTTTGTCCTTACACCCACATTTCAATATTTAGAATAAAAGCGGAAAATCTAAACATTGAACCACATTCAAACATATATACAGAGATATATACTTCACCAAGTATTATCCACCAACGTAATTCATGTTTACATCAACATTTATCCACAAGATACATGTACAAATGTATCACAAAAGAATAATATACATCCTAGCTACCCGGTGCTACATATCAGAGCCAACCGACCAAAAGAATGAAGACACGCTCCACAAAAAGACCTCCAGCATACCTACTCTACAATGCCTCATATAGCATTATAAAACAGCAGAAGGGTGAGAAATATTATCATAATAACAATGCCTAGAATTATATATATATCTTAGCATAAAAAAAATACACATATTCCACGTTCTCACCACAATTCACCCGAACTCACCCGTATACATCACAATGTATATATATATATCAGTCAAGCATATTTATCATGCATAATTTCACGATTCTCAATCATTCCACATAAACATACACAAGTATGTTTACTCAACAGCACATCATTATAAAGATGATAAATGCAAATCATTGAGACCGACTCACGACTCTATGCAAATGCAATGCGGTACCGACTCAATCATCTCAAGTTCACTCAGGAACTTCTGCTGGAACCATCGCTCGTTACCAAAGTAACTCCCCGTCGGGCCTACGATGTTCACCCATTGCTCACACCCCACATGGGCACACAATGTTTATGGATCGCTCACACCCCACCTGGGCACACGACCCGATCGCTCACACCCCACACGCGGGCACACGATCCGATTGCTCACACCTCACCTAGGCACACAATCCGATTGCTCACACCTCACATAGGCACACAATCGTTCGTAACCATCGCTCACACCTTACATAGGCACACGATGTTACCACGGATTCTCATTAGAATCGCTCAACACAAGAATGTATTTCATGATGCCTCACATGCAAAATGACACAAGACATTCTTGAAATGCATACATATTCACAATATATTCATGCATTCATCTCATACAATCACATACAATCTATATACATTCACATCAATGCACTATTGTATGATTCGCATTCAAACACACAGTCAAAACGGTAAAAGTCGCTAAATAACACTATTCCCGACTTTTCTAACTTATTTAATCGGCTAACAATTTCCAATCATTATGATCATATAGTACAGCTTAATAGCTTTCCAACGAGATAAAGAACGCCTAAATCGGAATTACGGTTCGAGAATTATGAATTTTTAAAAGAAATGGAAATAAAAAAAAAACGAAAGCGCCCGGCGACAGGAATGTTTCGCTCGGCGACGCTTCCTTTTCGCCTTCGCTTCGCCCGGCGAAGAAGGGGCGAAGGAAATTCCCCCAAACGTGAACCAAACCAGTAGCTTGACACTCTCGCGCCTCTCCATTTCGCCCGGCGAAGGCACGCACCGCCCGGCTCTCAGGGCCTTTCGCCTGGCGCTCTGCACCAGAAGCAGAATTTCTGCTTCGTTTTCACTGTTCCAAAACCCCCAAAATCTCCATTTTCTCCCCCAAATCACTTCCCACAGCAAAACAATTCATAGCAATGATTCATAAACATATGGAGATTATACGACACAAATTATATCGATTTCTATCCACGAAAACATCGATTTCTACCATTTTCTACACCAATGGGTTTATACCCCAAAACTCATGAAAATCAACAAAATCAACAATACAATCATACATAATCATACACATTGCTAAGATAACAAGATTTCACACCCTTACCCGGATTCCAACTTGCTATGTGATTGATCTTGATGAATTTTCCTAGTTTTCCTCTTTTCCTCTTCTTTTCTCTTCCTCCTCTTTCTTTTTCTTCTTCTTTTCTCTAATTTCCTTTTCTTACTATTTTTTTCCTTCTATTTTTCCTTTATATCTCTTTTCTTTCTATTTCTTTCTCTCATTTTCCAAACAATCAATTAATTCATTTTTCTCACAAATTCTAATTCCACTTAATTTCTAATTTATCATTAATTGAGAAAAGTCCAAAATACTCTTCATTCTAATTTCCCTGAAAACTCTCAAAACGGTAAAATAACATTTAACACACCAAATTCACAATTAAAATAATTTATCATCCAATTAAAATAAAAGACTCCACATAATTGGGAAATAATCAAAATCGGGGCGTTACAACTCTCCCCCACTTTAGAAATTTTCGTCCTCGAAAATAATACCTGATTCAAACAACTCCGGATACGACTCTCGCATCATACTCTCTAGCTCCCAAGTCATATCGCCTTCCGCAGCGCCTCCCCACGCTACTTTCACAAGCGCAATATCCTTGCCTCTTAGCTTCTTAACTTCACGATCCAGAATCCTAATCGGTAAAGCTTCAACCGTAAGGTTATCTCTCACTTCAATCTCGTCCATAGGAATAACATGTGACGGATCCGAAACATACTTCCGAAGTTGCGAAACATGGAATACATCATGCAAATTGGAAAGATTCGGAGGCAACGCCACACAGTAAGCCACAACAGCAACTCGTGCAGAAATCTGATACGGACCAATAAAATGAGAAGTCAACTTCTTCGATTTCAAAGCACAACCCACACCCGTAATCGGCGTAACTCTCAAAAACACATTGTCGCCCTCTTGAAACTCAAGATCTTTTCTCCTCTTATCATGATAACTCTTTTGTCTACTTTGAGAAGCTTTCATCTTTTCACGAATAAACTTCACTTTCTCCGTCGTTTGTTGTACCATCTCCGGTCCAACTACCGTCCTCTCACCTGTTTCATGCCAACACAAAGGTGTTCGACATCTCCGACCATATAAAGCCTCAAATGGTGCCATACCTATACTTGAATGAAAACTATTATTGTAAGTGAATTCAATCAACGCCAAATAACTATCCCAAGCACCACCTTGCTCGAGCACACAAGCACGCAACAAATCCTCCAACGATTGAATTGTCCTCTCGGTTTGACCATCCGTTTGCGGATGATAAGCCGAACTCAATCTTAGCTTAAAACCCAAAGCCTTTTGTAAACTCTCCCAAAACCTCGATGTGAATCTAGGATCTCTATCCGATACAATACTCTTAGGAACTCCATGTAGCTTCACAACCACAAAAACATAAATCTCGGCTAACCTCTCCAAAGGATAACTAATATCAATTGGAATGAAATGAGCAGATTTAGTAAGCCTATCAACAATTACCCAAATAGCATTATGTCCTCTTTGCGTATTCGGCAATCCCGTGACAAAATCCATCGATATACTATCCCATTTCCACTCCGGAATGTCCAACGGTTGCATCAATCCACTAGGCTTTTGATGCTCTACCTTCAACTTTTGACAAGTTAAGCATGCATACACAAATTGAGCCACATCTCTCTTTAACCCGGACCACCAAAAGATTTTCTTCAAATCTTGATACATTTTATTCGCTCCCGGATGGATACTTAAGTTACTTCGGTGTCCTTCTTCCAATATCATCTTTTTCAACTCCGCATCATCGGGAATACAGATACGACCACGGAATCTCAAAACTCCAAAGTTATCAACCTTGAAATCCTCATTTTCATTCATTATCAAATCAACAAACTTCAAGTCCAACTTTTGCTTTTCACACACGGTTGCAAGAAAATCATTTGTAACATGTAGCATACCAAGTCTCACACTTCTCGACGTCATTTCACAAACCAAACTCAAGTCTCTAAAATTCTCCAAAAGTTCCCATTCTCTCACCATCAATGAGGACATATGTAACGACTTCTGACTCAAAGCATCGGCCACCACGTTTGCCTTACCCGGATGGTAATTCAAACCAAAATCATAATCCTTCAAAAGCTCTAACCACCTTCTTTGTCTCATGTTCAATTCTTTTTTATCAAATAAATATTTCAAGCTCTTGTGATCGCTAAAAACTTCAAATCTCGCTCCATAAAGATAATGCCTCCAAATTTTCAAAACGAACACCACGGCCGCCAACTCCAAGTCATGCGTAGGATAATTCTTTTCATGCACTCTCAATTGTCTTGAAGCATAAGCCACAACTTTTCCATCTTGCATCAAAACACCACCTAACCCAACCAAGGAAGCATCACAATACACAACAAATGGTTCATTAGGATTAGGCAAAATCAAGATCGGAGCCGTTGTCAATCTTCTTTTTAACTCATTGAAACTCTCTTCACAATGAATATACCAAATGAAAGTCTTTTCCTTACAAGTCAATTGCATTAACGGAAGTGCCAACTTCGAAAATCCCTCAATAAACCTCCGATAATAACCCGCCAATCCTAAAAAGCTTCGAATCTCCGTAACCGATCTAGGAGCCTCCCATTGCGTCACCACATCAATCTTGGATGGATCAATACTAATACCACTACCGGAAATAACATGTCCGAGGAAACTTATTTCCGACAACCAAAATTCACATTTTGACAACTTAGCATACAATTGTTTCTCTTTCAAGATTTGCAACACAATTCTCAAATGCTCTTCATTCTCCTCTTGAGACTTAGAATAAATCAAAATATCATCGATGAACACAACCACAAAACGATCTAACTGTTCATGAAAGATACGATTCATGTATTCCATGAACACACCCGGCGCATTAGAAACCCCGAATGGCATCACGGAATATTCGTAATGGCCATACCGTGTCCTAAAGGCCGTCTTTTGAATATCCTCTTCTTTCACACGAATCTGGTGATATCCCGATCTCAAATCAATCTTGCTAAAAACACGCGCACCAACCAATTGGTCCATCAAATCATCGATCCTTGGAAGCGGATACTTGTTCTTAATTGTCACCTTGTTCAATTGTCGATAATCAATGCATAACTGCATACTCCCATCCTTTTTCTTTACCAACAATACCGGAGCACCCCAAGGAGAAACACTTGGCCTTACAAATCTCTTGTCCAACAAGTCATTCAATTGCTTCTTCAATTCTACAAACTCCGATGCCGACATACGATACAGTGCCATCGAAATCGGTCTAGTACCCGGAACTAGATCAATAGAAAACTCAACTTCTCTTTCCGGCGGCACATCCGTAATATCCTCCGGAAACACTTCTGGAAATTCACACACCACTGGGAACACATCCAGTTCAACTTTACTCTCCACCGACAATGATGCAAACAAACCAAACAATTGAGCTTCGTCCGCTAAAAGTTTCTTCAACTCTTTAGTGGAGAGGAAACTCTCAAATTCATCATCTTCCAAAGAAGGAAACCTTACTAACTTGTGATAGCAATATATATGAACTCGATTAAATCGCAACCAGTTCATACCCAAGATTACGTCTAAACCTTCCAACGGCAAACACACTAAATCCATCTCGAAGTCTTTACCATAAATGGTCAAAGGACAACTTAAACAAACCAACGAAGTAGTTGCTGACCCCATTGCTGGAGTATCAATAACCATCTTACCATCCATCAGAGACAACACAAGATTCAAACGCTTCGCGCACTCAGACGAAACAAACGAATGAGTCGCTCCCGTATCAATAATAGCAACTAAAGGCGTACTATTAATAAAGCATGTACCTTTAATCAAACGGTCTTCACTAGTAGTTTGAGTCCCCGCCAATGCAAACACCTTTCCGCCCGCTTGAGCTTGTTTCGGCTTAGTACACTTAGTACTAATGTGACCAACTTCTCCATAATTATAGCACTTCACCATGTTCCTTCTACAATCTGTAGCAGCATGCCCAAGGCCTCCACAGTTAGAGCATTTCAACATAGTCTTCCCACACTCAAATGATTTATGACATAATTCACCACACTTATAACACTTAATGGGACCGGAACCTCCTCCTCCAGATCTCTTCTCAAAGTTTCCCCTATGCTTGCCCTTATCAACAGGTGTCACATAAGGTCCACTTCTAGCTTGTTGTTTTCCTTTCCTCTCATTCAAACTTTTGTAATGTGTAGAACGAGCCTTACTATCTTCCTCGAAGATTCTACAGCATTCCGTCAAATCTGAAAACCTTCTTATCCTTTGATATCCCACAGCTTGTTTAATCTCAGGACGCAAACCATTCTCATATTTAATACACTTTGAGAACTCAGCAGTAATCGCAGCATAGTGAGGATGGAATTGAACCAACTCCACGAACTTAGCAGTATAGTCCACCACGGACATACTACCTTGTTTCAATTCAAGGAACTCCATCTCCATCTTCCCTTTCACACTTTCAGGGTAATACTTCCTTAAGAACTCAGTACGAAATAAATCCCAAGTTACCTCTTCATCATCCACCTCAAGAATTTGACGCATACCGACCCACCAATCATCGGCCTCTTCTTTAAGCATGTGAGACCCAAGCCTCACCTTATTCTCTTCCACACAGTCCATGACTCTGAAGATCCTTTCAATCTCTTTCAACCAAAGTTGAGCACCATCGGGATCAAATCTTCTTTTGAAAACCGGTGGTTGATTCTTCATGAACTCGTCATTAGCATTCACATTCGGCGCACCTTGCACCGCCCTAGCCATTGCTTCCAAAGCAGCAGCCATCGCATTGTCGTTTCTACCAGCCATATTCTAATCATTCCCAAAAATAACAACAAAGTTAAACAACAATTCAACCAATACGACAACAAGACAGACACAACTGACTCAACTCTGGCTCTGATACCACTTAATGTAACACCCCCTTTTTCTATACCCCCAAATAATCAAATAATCATTTAGGCACATATTAAAAATTTCGTCAGAGTATAATTATAACATGGCATAAAAGAGGCATGTCACATCATACACAATTTTACAACATACAACACCTGCTCAAAACATTGATATGCAACAGTGGGGTAACTTTGCAACAGAGGAACTTTGTCCTTACACCCACATTTCAATATTTAGAATAAAAGCGGAAAATCTAAACATTGAACCACATTCAAACATATATACAGAGATATATACTTCACCAAGTATTATCCACCAACGTAATTCATGTTTACATCAACATTTATCCACAAGATACATGTACAAATGTATCACAAAAGAATAATATACATCCTAGCTACCCGGTGCTACATATCAGAGCCAACCGACCAACAGAATGAAGACACGCTCCACAAAAAGACCTCCAGCATACCTACTCTGCAATGCCTCATAGAGCATTATAAAACAGCAGAAGGGTGAGAAATATTATCATAATAACAATGCCTAGAATTATATATATATATATATATATATATCTTAGCATAAAAAAAATACACATATTCCACGTTCTCACCACAATTCACCCGAACTCACCCGTATACATCACAATGTATATATATATATCAGCCAAGCATATTTATCATGCATAATTTCACGATTCCCAATCATTCCACATAAACATACACAAGTATGTTTACTCAACAGCACATCATTATAAAGATGATAAATGCAAATCATAGAGACCGACTCACGACTCTATGCAAATGCAATGCGGTACCGACTCAATCATCTCAAGTTCACTCAGGAACTTCTGCTGGAACCATCGCTCGTTACCAAAGTAACTCCCCGTCGGGCCTACGATGTTCACCCATTGCTCACACCCCACATGGGCACACAATGTTTATGGATCGCTCACACCCCACCTGGGCACACGACCCGATCGCTCACACCCCACACGCGGGTACATGATCCGATTGCTCACACCTCCCCTAGGCACACAATCCGATTGCTCACACCTCACATAGGCACACAATCGTTCGTAACCATCGCTCACACCTCACATAGGCACACGATGTTACCACGGATTCTCATTAGAATCACTCAATACAAGAATGTATTTCATGATGCCTCACATGCAAAATGACATAAGACATTCTTGAAATGCATACATATTCACAATATATTCATGCATTCATCTCATACAATCACATACAATCTATATACATTCACATCAATGCACTATTGTATGATTCGCATTCAAACACACAGTCAAAATGGTAAAAGTCGCTAAATAACACTATTCCTGACTTTTCTGACTTATTTAATCGGCTAACAATTTCCAATCATTATGATCATATACTACAGCTCAATAGCTTTCCAACGAGATAAAGAACGCCTAAATCGGAATTACGGTTCGAGAATTATGAATTTTTAAAAGAAATGGAAATTAAAAAAAAACGAAAGCGCCCGGCGACAGGAATGTTTCGCTCGGCGACACTTCCTTTTCGCCTTCGCTTCGCCCGGCGAAGAAGGGGCGAAGGAAATTCCCCCAAACGTGAACCAAACCAGTAGCTTGACACTCTCGCGCCTCTCCATTTCGCCCGGCGAAGGCACGCACCGCCCGACGCTCTGCACCAGAAGCAGAATTTCTGCTTCGTTTTCACTGTTCCAAAATCCCCAAAATCTCCATTTTCTCCCCCAAATCACTTCCCACAGCAAAAAAAATCATTGCAATGATTCATAAACATATGGAGATTATACGACACAAATTATATCGATTTCTATCCGCGAAAACATCGATTTCTACCATTTTCTACACCAATGGGTTTATACCCCAAAACTCATGAAAATCAACAAAATCAACAATACAATCATACATAATCATACACATTTCTAAGATAACAAGATTTCACACCCTTACCCGGATTCCAACTTGCTATGTGATTGATCTTGATGAATTTTCCTAGTTTTCCTCTTTTCCTCTTCTTTTCTCTTCCTCCTCTTTCTTTTTCTTCTTCTTTTCTCTAATTTCCTTTTCTTACTATTTTTTTCCTTCTATTTTTCCTTTCTATCTCTTTTCTTTCTATTTCTTTCTCTCATTTTCCAAACAATCAATTAATTCATTTTTCTCACAAATTCTAATTCCACTTAATTTCTAATTTATCATTAATTGAGAAAAGTCCAAAATACTCTTCATTCTAATTTCCCCGAAAACTCTCAAAACGGTAAAATAACATTTAACACACCAAATTCACAATTAAAATAATTTATCATCCAATTAAAATAAAAGACTCCACATAATTGGGAAATAATCAAAATCGGGGCGTTACATCACACATCAAAATAGATAATAAAAAAAACCAATCCTAGAAAACTGTTGTAAGTGGCACACTTGTTGATTCAAAAATCCAAGTTGTGATCCCTCTTTTTTCCTGGTAAACTTCCTCTTTCATCTAATTGCTGTAAGTGGCAAGCCTCTGGATTATTTACATCTAAGCCCATGTCCCTCTCTTAGCATGGAAGAGTCCTAAGGAAATGTCATTGCTCTACACTGAGTTAAAGTTTCCTTCTTCAGGACAAATCCCTTATAAAGGAAATTATGGCATTGTTGGATTCCATATATTCCAGTTAAAGTAATTATCCTTTATAATTAATTATCCCAAAAACTGTGATAAACAGATGAGATACCTCCCATTAGAGATGATAAATTCTCTCTCAGTCAAAACTTTAGCTTCAATCTTGGGCTTTGAACAAGACACAAATAACCTTTAGCTTCAATCTTGGGCTTTAAACAAGACACCAAACATGTTTCCTCCCATAGAATAGGAGGAACTACGATTGCTCTGATTTCCCTGTTATTATTACGGGAATACGTAGGCATAAGATTGCAAAATCTTAGCGAGCACATAAATCAAAAACTTTAGGTTCAATACCTTACCAAAAACATCGTAAAAACCCGAAAACAACAAAAATACTCTCTCAACATTCCCAAAGGAGAAACTTTCCCAATTTATAACAGATAAACATTAGTAAGTAGATAATAGAGAAACATGCCAAAAAATCTATGGATAACCATATATACGCTGGGTAATTGACAACTTCCCTTTGTATAATCTGACCCCGAACCCTCAATCTCTTAGCACTTGTTAAAGAAAACATTTGCATGCAAGGTTATTTTTAGATATCTTCCCTTTCCTTTCCAGCTTCATAGGATAAATAAGAAATCAGAAAGTAGCACCCAATTCCAACCATTGTGGTAAGGTGGTCGCGTCACCGACAAAAATCACACGCTACAGAATGCAGTTATTATAATTTGTTTGCGTATTTGTAATTTGCTTATCATTTAATATTCATGTGTTTGTACTTTATTCGCATTTGAGTTTTATTGTAATTGCTTCGGCTATTTAAAGATTGTACCATTAAGACCTCTCATTACTCAATATAATTAGAGTGTTTGATCCCTGATAATTGTCACACCATCAATTTTTCTTGTAATATTCTTTATTTGTTAACCACATCTAGTCCATATGCATCATCATATCATGACCATTCATTTGGTCACTCATCACATTTGCATTGTTAGTTTGCTGATAAGTTAGGTGTCATTTTAGAATAAAAATGAGAGTTACTTTTGCATTTATGCATTTGCATTTACCTTACAACATGAACCATTTGTCATTTAACCTTTATCATTTTGATCTTCATTCTCATTTGAAAAGTAGCTTTAATGAACTTAAACTAACTCTTTTGATATCATTAGCTCCATATTGGTGATTGTTCTCTAATTTGGAAACCAGGTTGCTTGTTAATCTCGTACCAATTTAATTTGTTTTAATTGACATTAACTTTAATGAAGCATTGATTAGGGCACAACTATCTTCGAATTCAACAAGAATCATTTTTTTGAAAAGTACTTCTCACATTCCGGGGGTTCGTTTTCACTGTTGATTTAAATTCATAACCTTTGGGTTAGGGATCACAGTGGAGGTTAACCGCCCCATGGGGAGTGGTTTTGGTGATTGGAAGAGGGTGGTTAATAAGAAACAATCTAATGTTCCTATTGCAAGAAGATCCATTTGGAAAGACATGAATGGCAAAGGAGTTGGACTGGATGACGTCAATACCACAAGGATATTTTTTACGGAATTCCCGAATACGTATGAGGCAAAGCACATGTTCGAGGTATTCAAAGATTATGGACTGGTATCAGAGGTCTTTATTCCGGGAATAAGGGATAAACGTGGTAAGAGATATGGCTTTGTCTGCTTCAGATAGATACAAGATGAACATCTTCTTGCCATTAAGCTTGATAACATAGAGATTAATGGCACTAAGATATTCGCTAATGTACTGATGTTTCAGAGAAATCATGCTTACATCAAGAAGCAAGTTGGGAAAAATGTGGAATCTAAATGGAACACGGGTGGGAGAAACCCAAAAGTCACGAATCAGATTAGGCCGCCCAATACTTTTGCGCCTTCGTATGCTCAAGTAGCTGCAAGAAATATTAGAGACAATGGTGGGAATATGATAGCTGATAGAAAGATTAAGATAGGTGACAAACCCAACATTGCTCATTTAATGTTTAATGTGGAGAAAAATTATTTGATCAGGTTTAAATGGGCGTTTATGGGGGTGATGGAAGAACCTAGTACTACACATGAAGTTCAGAGAGCCCTACATGTGGAAGGTTTCTTTCATATAAAGGCGACCCCTTTAGATGCAAAACTATGTTTGTTGGAAGAATCTGTTCAAGGTGAGTTATCTAGGCTGATCAAGGAAGAAGAAGTGTGGATATCCAGGTGGTTCATGGATATTCATCTGTGGTCTCCAGATGACGTTGATAATGAAAGGTTTACCTGGATTCAATGTTACTGCCTACCGTGCCATGTTTGGAGTTCCAAATTTTTCAAATTCCTAACTGCCAGAGTTGGAGCTTATGTGAAATCATACGAAGAAACAAGTGAACTTGGATGTAGCTAGAATCTTAGTAAGAACTAAATTTGCATTGAATCTCAATGAGGTTTTCAATCTTGAAGTCAATAGTAGTATTTACAGAATCAAGCTTGTGGAAGTTTCTCATGGCCCCATGAGAATATATAATACGAAGCAGAGGAGGAGAAGGAAGATGAAATGAAGATTGGGCGGAAAGAAGATAGTACCGATGATCCAAACGTTGAAGCAGATAATGAAAGTTCCAAGAATAAAAAATTGGAAAACGTGGAAAACGAAATGTCGGCCGAGGGTAGAACACGTGGGTAATATGAGAAGGTTTGTGTGGGAAAAGAGATTATGCGCATTAATGTGGAGGTTGATAGAGATAGCAGGCTAAGATTAGATAGTAATAGCCTCAGTATGAAAAGGCCTATGCGTTGCCGTGAGAATCGGATATTAAGATATTAATTAACTTGAATCACAAATCAGAAAGTTCACCACCGAGCTTTAATTTATCCAAAAGAAAAGGTAAAGATCAAAGAAAACCCTAAGTGCACTATGTAACAACAAAGCTAAGAGAATCTAAGGTTTGGGAGTTGGTTATACCTATGGAAGATGTTAGCATCCTAAGTATCTGTAGTACTCTACAGGAACCTCTTATTTGTATTTGTGTTATGCTAAAGTTTGCTTGCTAAGGAAAATGTGCTAAGGTAAAGACCTAGGGTATATACACTAAGTATGCTCGCTAAGACATCGCATCTCGTGCCTATGTATCCTGACTAAGATGAAATCAGAGCATTCGTAATTCACCTCACTAGGGGTGAGGAACTCTTGATTGTGGTCAAGGTTCCAAGGGGAATAAGTGTTCATAACCATGACGCTTACATAGAGTTAACAAACTCTCTAAGTTTAAGTTGAAAGACTAACTAAGGATTTTACAAAGTCAAAAGGGGAAAATGAGTACTCGTGACAATGATACTCACATAGAGTTTACAAACTATAAACTTAGTTCTAAGTTTTAAGACAAAATGGCTCTAACAAGGCCAAGAAAGGAAGGTAAGTATCTATAACAATAGTACTTACATAAGGTTAACAAACCCTAACCTAAAGTTAGGTTGAAAATGGAAGATGGCTCTAACAAGGCCATGGGACAATTATCCTAACAAGGTCATGAAGTGGGTAGGAAAATAACCAAACTATCCTAAGGTATGACTTATAAGTCAACAAGGGAACCTTCCTTTGGAATAAGGGACAAACAACTTGTAACAACAAGTAATTAAAGGATAACCCTTTAAGTAAGAATGATGACAATCAAGGATGAAAATGACATTATGAACAAGCACATGCTAAAGAGGATGATCAAATCATGATGTAAACAAAGTGTCAAAGATCAATGACATGCCATAAGTTTGTAGCAAACAAATGAAACACAAGCATGCAAGAATAAGTAACTCTAATCAACCTCAATAATCAAAGTATCAAAGACAAAGAGCTCAAATGAGATGACAATCTAAGAGTGGAAGTAGATACACCAAGTCATGTTCAACATGGTCAAATGGTCAAGGAAAAGTGACAAACATATCAAACATACACCAAAACACAAGTATACTTGCTACAAACTAGCTTACACAAGGATAAGTGTAAAGAATGATTCAACATGGAAGTTACAAACTCAAGAACCAAATGGGAAGTAGCATGCACATCATATAAAGCTCATATTAAACATCATGATGTCAAGAGAAACAAAATCAAGAATCACATCAAGGCATGAACAAGGCCATATGCAAGAATCAAACCAAATCATCCATGAAAGGACTCAAGCAATCAAGACATGTGATCGTACCTGGATCAGATAATTGATAATGGCCAACGACGTCTGGATTATTATTGCTTCAATGATGATGAAAGAGGGTGGGGGGTGTACCTGCAGGACACTCTGATGCTTAAGTCAGCGAGTGCACAGCAAATACAGAGAATATGAATGAGAGTAAGAAGTTAACTTATCCTGGCCCTCTCAAGTGAGAGGGTATTTATAGGAGACCCCCAGCGCGTGGCCAACGGTTACTTGCAACGGGTGGGACCAGTGTGTGACCTGCTCCAAATAACTGCTAGGGCTTACGTGTAGTAATAATGACCAGCTCGTGGTCAACACCCTAGTGTAACTGTCTCTTTAATGCCATTATTAGACGGTTACATGAAACGTATCTGCGTAGATAAGACCGTTGATGGGCTCCTCGGGGGAGAGTCTATAATGTCGAGGAGATGTGGTGGTCGTGGTTTGGACATGACTAAATGGGGGGCGAACCGTGTTTGTCGGGGACCCATGAGTCAATGGGGATTAGGAGTATTCTCGAGGGGAGAAGTTAATCTGTTGAGGAACTCCATTTTATCAAGGTGTGGTGTTTTCTTTTCCTGTTTGTCTTCAAGTGCTCGACATTGTCAAGGAGTCAGGTGCCCAACATACTTTTTGGCCTTGCGTAGGGCAGTCATGTGTCTTTATCTAGGGCTTTATTGGGCTTCTTCAAGTTGTGTGGATTGGGCCTGTTTGATTGTAGGAAACCACGACCCAGTCCAGAACAGGAGCCCCCCAAGTCGTTGCTTTGAGGTATCAGAGTAATGACTTGAGGGTTAATAATCGTGTCGGGGAAATGCCAAGGGGTAATCCGAGGAGGATATCGGCATAGTCGAAATTTCCATGACGTCGGGCATTGGTGGCTTACGGGCAGTTAAGAGTTACATCTGGTTGAAATGTTGGGGAGATGAGACATTTCTGTTTTGAAACGATGAGGTGACGAAAGGACACGCGTGGATTTTTGACCGGTGTAAGTGTGCCACGTGTCACTAGTCATCATTGCGTAGGGTGGCTGCCTAGGGTAGAGTACTCAAGTGCCTCAGGCTTTTTGAGTTCCGTGATTTGTCTATAAATAATCTCATTTCCCTTCATTTCTCATTTTTCGCTCTTTCGTTCAAGAATCGCTTCCTCTTCTTTCTCCGTTTTCTCATCCTTCGTTTACCGCCGTCAACCACCGCAAGTTCGCCGTGATCCGCTGTGCTGCGCCGTGCCTGAACCCTATTCCACCATTTACAAGGTAGTTTCTTCAAAACTGTTACTTTCTCTGGTATCTTTTTTTAGTTTGACTTGCTTGAAGTCATTTCTCTGATGAATTGGTGAAGTTCTCATGAGAAATGGAAGGATTCCTGGCGAGTACGGCAGGGATCTTTGGCTATTTCAAGAGAAAGAGTGTATGAAATTTTCTCTGTTTCTGTTTTCGTTGAATATAACTGGGGAGCTGGATGAATATTTTGGGGATTTGTAGAAACTTTCCGGGGAGTGTGATGAACATCGCGGGGACCTGATAATGTTTTGGGTCCCCAACAATTACTCTTTCTCATTGATTTCGAGGAGAAAGGGGCAAGATTATCCGGGGAAGCGATGGGTTTCTTGGGGATATTTGTTATTCGTCTCCGACTGGCCAGTTTGGTATGACTCGTCGAATTCACCTGTTCCCTTCTGCTTTTCAGGTTGATGGACAGATTGGCTACTGAAGTGGCCGTAGGTGAATTCAAGGAGGATAACCAAGCTGAAATTCCGATGGCCCATATGGCTTCTAGGAAAGAGCGTCCGTTTGAGGATTGGGTGTGTGATGAGGCCCTCACTATGTCGTCCGTCTTCACATTCCCCGACGAAATTGGGTTTTGCACTGTTGAGCATAGGTTGCTCGGTTCTGAGCAATCTTGGAAAGTGTATCGTCCCAATGAGGACCAGCGTATATGTACACCTTATATGGGAATGTGCTTCCCGGTGTATGAATTTATGTTTCAAGAGGCGGGGTGGAGGCTCCCCTTCACAGACTTCCAAGAGGGGGTCTTCAAATGGTTAAAACTGGCTCCATCGCAAATCCACCCGAACTCATTGGCCTTTCTCCGGGCTTTTGAGCTCGTTTGCAAGTATTTGGAGATCAGGGCAACAGTGTCCCTTTACTTCTGAATTTTTCATCTGCAGCGGTCTACAACTGATGGTCGACACGGCTGGGTGTCGTTCAAACAAAATAAAGCTTTATTTCATACTTACTTGGACTCTGTTCGAGATTTCAAGTGACATTATTATTTTGTGAAGCCGGTCACCCCCGAGGCCGTCAATTCGATATATGAACGGTGACTCAAGAAGTGGATGGGCAGCCTACAAAAGTGTTGGTGCCAAAATTCCCCCTCTACTGGACAGAAGAGCGTTACAAAGAGGGGGTAGACAAATATAAAGTAAGACATCATAAGCTCGACGTCGAGGATTGCGAGGCTTATGATAAGATTGTCGAGTACGTGGAGAGTTTGAATAAACTCTCCAGCGTATCCGAGGACGGAGAGACTTCGACCGGTGGTGAGGGGCAGGTGACGAAGACCCGTCGCCTGATTAATACTCGTGTTCTGCTCGAAACTTTCTCCGATGAGGAGGCTGTCAAGCTCTTAGGTGATGCACTGATCCTCGACTTTGATTTTTCTCATGTTTGCGTATCTTGTTTTACTAATATTTTTCTTTCTTTTTGTAGGGAAAATGGTCAAAGCTGCAGAAAGATATTCGAGGTTGAGGGCAAAGAGAGCTAGGTAAGAGCAATCCCGTCCGACTGAACAAAGCGTCTCTCAGCATATCTCTTCCACGACAGTGCCTGAGAGTATTCCCTCTACCGCAGTGCCCGAGGGTTCTGAGCAATCTCTTTCTGTTTTAACTGCAACTGTGATCTCTGAGAATCAGTCCCCAGGGGCCCAAAGGACATCTAAACGGGCAAAGACTGTTGGGCCATCCATTGTTGATGTGGAAGGTAGTTCCCCTCCCCCTCCTGCAAGCTTCGAGATTCCTCTGTGTCATCTTCAGCGTCGCTATTTCTCCGAGGTCACTTGCCCTCGTGTTGCCTCTGCTGAAGTCCAGACTTTGTTGGGGAGTACAGCGGATGCGAGAAGAAAGACAATTCTCGAGGATATGTCTACCGTCATGCAGCTTTGTTTGGCTTCCCTTGTTCTGAATGACGAGAGTTGCTCTGCTGCTGAGCTTTCTCGACTGAAAGATAAACTTCGGATATTGGAGGCCGAACTGCTTGGCGTGCAGAAAGATTTGAAGGACTGCAGGGAGCTGAACAGAAAGCAAGGCGAGCAGCACGAACAGTCGGAGAGGAAGCTGAGGGAAGCTGAGGATGCGATGAAGGACCACCTTGCTCGGGTCACCGTGTTGGAAGAGGAAAAACGACGTCTCGAAGATAGGGTAGCTGAACAGGAAGAGGCTGTTCGGCCAGCCGAGAATGAAACCGAGGAGGATAAACTATTGACTTCTCGAGGAGCCCTGATAGCCAAGCTCAGGGAAGTCGAGAAGGATCTTCGGTTGGCTGAAGATGATGCTCTTGAGTTCGCAGATGTCGGGTTCCAGAATACTGTGGCGCAGCTTAAACTCCTGAATCCGGACCTTGTAATCGATGGAGCTGATTCTAGGTTTGAGGTGGTCGACGAATAGATTGTGTTGCCTGGACAGATAGTAAATGCTGATGGGGGGAACGGGGAGCAGGAGAATCCTGAGGTCGCTGATGATGCTGCGGAGCGATAGTGTAATTGGTTTGGCCTGGGTGCCAATTTTTTTTATTGATTGGCCAGCGAACTTGTTGATTTTCCCGGCCTAATGGTCAGGGTTTTATGTAATATTTTGACAATGGGCTTGCCCGATATAGAATTTCCATTTTGCCTATTTATCTGTTCTGTGTGTGGTATTTTACTTATTTTTATTTAAGTTATTTTGAAATTGCTGGATACTTGGGAGTTTGCTCGACTCTAGTGATCCTCGACCGCGAAGAGAGCTGGTCGAGCGGTCAGGGGTTGTACCCCGACCTTCAATGAAGCTAAGAGGTCGATCGAGGTCTTAGTTTCATGGCGTGAACTTCCCATCGCGAGCTGGGTGTTCTGCCTATAAGGTACGTCGACGACAGAGCTCGATAGAGTACTCCTCGTCGGGCCAAAAGTTATCGCACACACAACGTGACTTTTGACCTTCGTTAATATATAGGGGTGTCGTGCTCGCACCACGGCACGCTCCCCGTAATGGTAACTTTTGTATCGTTACATGCAGTGTTCAACTGTAATATTGTTTGAGCTTCTCAGCATTCCATGGTCGAGCAAGTTGTTCACCTTGGAGGTTTTCGAGGTAATAAGCACCTGTCCCCGTCTTTGCAATGACGCAGTAGGGGCCCTCCCAGTTTGCGGCCAGCTTTCCTTCACGTGAATTTTTCTGATTTCGCCGTAAGACAAGACTGCCTACTTGGAAATCTCGTTTGATGACTTTGTCATTATAACGCCAAGTTATTTTTTGTTTTAAAGAGGCTTCTCGGAGGGATACACCTGTCCTTATTTCTTCGACCAGGTCGTGTTCTTCCAGAAGGGCTTCGTTGTTCGCTTCTTTGTCAAGAGGAGCTTCTATCCTTCTCGATGGTTCCCTGATTTCCACGGGGATTACTGCCTCGGTTCCATATGTTAACCGGAACGGGGTCTCCCCGGTCGTGGAATGAGGGGTAGTCCGATATGCCCAGAGGATGCTGTGTAACTCTTCGACCCACCGTTGTTTGGCTTCACTGAGTCGTCATTTGAGTCCTCAGAGTATTACTCTGTTTACTACTTCAGCTTGCCCGTTGGTTTGTGGGTGTTCGACTGACGTAAAATGTTGTTTCGTACCTAGTTTGGCAACGAAGTCTTGGAAGTTTCCGTCGGTGAACTGTGTCCCATTGTCCGTGACAATGGCCTGAGGCACACCGAATCGGGCGAGTATATTTCTCTTGTAAAAACGTAATATGTTGAAAGCAGTGATCTTGGCTAATGCTTCTGCCTCGATCCACTTTGTGAAGTAATCTACCCCGACGATGAAGTACTTATTTTGGTATGATCCTACGACAAAGGGTCCGAGGATATCCATTCCCTACCACACAAAGGGCCACGGGGATGACAATGATTTAAGCTCGTTTCGAGGAGCGAGGTGCATGTCCGCGTGTCTCTGACAACGGTCACATTTTTTAACGTGTTCCTTTGCGTCTTGTTGCATAGTGGGCCAGTAATATCCTGCTCGGATAGCTTTTCGAGCCAAGGATCTTCCGCCTAGATGTTGTGCGTTGATTCCTTCATGTATTTCCTGGATAATCTCTGAAACTTTACCCTCCTCGACGCACCGGAGTAAAGGGATTGAGAATCCTCGGCGATATAGCTTACCTTCGACTATGGTGTATGCACATGCTCGTCTCTTAACTATCCCGGCTTCTTTAGGATCGTCGGGCAATATGCCTGTCATCAGGTATTCATAAATTGGAGTCATCCAATAGTTTGCGTCCCCGATAATGTTTATTTTCGTGGTCGAGGTAGGTTTGTTGATGCTCGGATGGGTCAGTATTTCTTGGATCACTGATTTGTTCCCTCCTTTCTTCTTGGTGCTCGCTAGTTTGGAGAGCACGTCTGCTCGAGTATTATGCTCGCGCGGTATGTGAGCCACCTCCGCGGAGACAAATTTCTTCAACTTTTCTTGTACCAAGGTTAGGTATTCAATGAGATTATCATTTTTGGCCTGAAATTCTCCCAGAACTTATGATGCTACAAGCTGAGAGTCTGTAAAGATTTTGAATTCTTTTGCGCCGAGGTCTTCTGCAAGTCGAAGACCTGCAAGGAATGCCTCGTACTCAGCTTGGTTATTTGATGTTTTGAAAGATAGGTCTAGTGAGACTTCTATCAGGATACCCTCTTCGTTTTCGAGGATAATGCCTGCCCCGCTGCCTTTTGCACTGGAGGCTCCGTCGACGTAAATTGTCCATTTTTGGGAGCCATTGGTCGAAGATTCGGGGACTGTCATCTCCGCTACGAAGTCGGCCAGTACCTGAGCTTTTAAGGCTTTTCTCCCTTCGTATCGAACTTTGAACTCGGATAACTCGAGAGACCACTGGAGCATTCTCCCCGCCATATCTGGCCGACTAAGGAGCTGTCTGATAGGCTGCTCAGTCCTTACCACAACCGTGTGGGCCAGGAAGTAATGGCGTAATCTTCTGGCTGCAGTTACAAGGGCTAAGGAGACCTTTTCAATCTGCTGATATCTCAGTTCGGGACCCTGAAGAGCTTTGCTTGTGAAATAAATCGGTTTTTGTCCGTCGGGGGTCTCCCGTATGAGGACAGCACTTACCGCTTCGCTGGCGATGGCCAAGTACAAGAAAAGTGTTTCCCCGTTATCTGGTCGGGACAAAACCGGGGGTTGTGATAAGACTTGTTTTAGATGGAGGAGAGCTTGTTCGCATTTTTCACTCCATTCAAATGTTGCTTTCTGTCAGAGAAGTTTGAAAAATGGGAGTGCGTATTGGGCAGATTTGGCGATAAAACGAGAGAGGGCAGTTAACATCCCGTTAAGTGATTGTATCGACTTCTTTGACTTTGGAGTAGGAATCTCGGAAAAGGCCTTACATTTGTCGGGATTCGTTTCAATTCCTCTCTCCGTAAGGTAAAAGCCAAGAAATTTCCCCGCTCGGACACCGAAAGTGCACTTGTCGGGATTGAACCTGTTGCGACATTTCCTCGCCGTGTCGAACACCTTTTTAAGATGAGCGGCGTGGTCGACTTCCTCTGCGAATTTGATGATCATGCCGTCCATGTAGACTTCGAGCGTGTCACCAATTTCTGCTCGGAAGACTTTGTTCATCATTCGTTGATAGGTGGCGCTAGCATTCTTCAGACCGAAGGGCATTACATTGTAATAGTAATTGCCTGACTCAGTCATAAAAGCTGTATGCTTTCTGTCGGCCTCATCCATGGGGATTTGGTTATATCCCGAATAAGCGTCCATGAAGGACAACAGTTTAAATCCTGCAGAGTTGTCGACCAGTCGGTCGATGTTAGGCAATGGGTAAGAGTCTTTCGGGCATGCCCGATTAAGATCCGTGTAATCAATGCACATCCTCCATTTTCCATTAGATTTTTTAACGAGTACAACATTGGACAACCAAGTGGTGTACTTGGCTTCCGAAATAAAGTTTTCCTCTAGGAGGTCTTTTACAGCTTTTTCAGCAGCCTCCATTTTTTCTGGAGACTGCCTACGCCTACGTTGAACTACATCTTTAGCATTTGGATCTATAGTCAGCTGGTGACAAGCCACTTGAGGATCTAATCCGGGCATCTCCGCAGTGCTCCACGCGAACAAATCTGCATTCTCTCAGATACATGCCTTCAGCTGCCTCCTCGCCAGGTCGGGGAGTCCACGGCCGATCTTCACAGTTCGCTCTGGGTCGTCGCCAAGAGGAATCAACTCAAAATCTCTGTCTGGGATGGGGCGTGTTGGGTAGGGAGTTTGACCGTTGACTTCAACTGGGAGGTATTTGTCTGCAACTTCTTCCTGTTCCCCGGTGAACCTGCTATCAAGGTCGACCGTGCTGACCGGCGGTAGTGGAACCTGTTCGACGTCTGAAGTTGCTCTTCTGGGGTGGATTCCACCGACAACACTTAGACCTTTGATCGCTGCATCGAAACATCTTCTAGCTGCTTCGATATCCCCGTGGAGGGTAACCACACATCCTCGTGTCGTATAATACTTCATTTTTAGGTGGACAGTGGATGGTACAGCTGTTATTTCAGCCAAAGTGGTCCTGTCGAGCTGTTTCACCTACTCCGAATGTGACCACCAATTCGATGTAACCTCGAGGCCTAGTAGATGCGTCGTTGAAGCCTTGCAGATCGGATCCGACATATGGGGATAGGTGATGTTTTGTCAGCTGGAGAGTGTCGAAGAGGTGAGTGTACATGATATCCACCGAGCTTCCCTGATCGACCAAAATCCGATGTACATCAAAGTTGGCCATTTGTGCCCGAATTAGGAGGGGTATATTAGCATTCGGGGATCCACTTGGTAGCTCCTCGAGATAGAAGCTGATAGGACATGATTTTCTGCGAGATAGGCTGAGAGTTGGGTCTCGAGGAGTGGATGTCTTTAGCTCGTCAAATTTCCTCTTTATTGAACCGACAGTCGCTCGTTCAGGGTTTCTGCCTGATATGACTAGGATTTGGGGGAAACTTTCCCAGGTGCTGCGAACACTTACTAGGTCTTCTGCCGGGAAGCTTTTCCACAAGTTTCGAACAGCTTCGGCGTCGCTAATATTTTCTTGGAAAACGAAGTCTTCTGGTCGTGTGATGCTTAAGGCAACCTGCCATTTTCCAGCGTCCGGTGGCCTAGACTCCTCGGTATTTAGAGCTTCTTGGCCGGTAGGGTGAGGAGCCTCGTCTTGTTTGGCGTACTTTTTTAGGTAGCCCTCTTGAATCAGTGTTTCGATTGCGTCTTTAAGGTGGATGCAATCCTCAGTAACATGCCCGTGACTGCGATGGAACCGGCAGTACTTGGATTTATCAGTATTTGGTTTGGGAGCTGTCGGTTTTGGGAAGCGGATTCCCCCTTTCACGAACTCGGAATTTGCACATTCACTGAAAATGCGTGCACGGGACACGTTAAGTGGGGTGTAGTCTTTGAAAAGACCGGCAGGTCCCCGAGATTCGCGGGAGTCTTTATTTCGATTTTCCTTTTTTCTCTCCCTGCCTCGCCTAGGTGGAGGGGAATCTTCTCTTCTCCTATCCCCTCCTCGCCTAGGTGGAGGGGAGTCTTCCCTGTTCCGACCGCAGAGGCCTTCTCTGCTTCTTAAATCCAGGGCAATCTGGGCTGCTTCTGCTTCCTCGAACTCAATGTGTGACTGAGCTCATTTGAGGAAGCCTTCGAAGCTGCGAGGAAGGTGTAATCTGACAGATTCTACGAACTTGGAGCCAACTCGTAGCCCTTTGATGATGAGATATAATTTTATATGGTCGGTCGTATGGACCTCGATCGCTTCTTTGTTGAATCTTTCTATGTAGTTCCGGAGAGATTCCTTCTTATCTTGGAAGATGGCCTCCAAGGATGATATAGTTTTTGGATGTCTTTGAGAAGCTGTAAAATGCTTCCTGACGTTATTGATTCAGGACGTTATTGATTCAGGTGCCAGGTTTTTATACCAAGCCATGGCCCATTTCCGAAGAGTCGTGGGGAATAATCGACATTTGATAGCGTCTGAGACGTTTCTAAAGTCGAGAAGAGCCTCGAAGCTCTCGACATGGTCGTCCGGATCGGACGTTCCATCGTAAGTCCCCAAGGATGGAGGTCTCTCCAAGCCTTTAGGAATAGGAGCTTCCATTATTTGTCTGGACAGAGGAGTCCGATAGTCGTCGTCATCGCTTCCTCCCGGAGATACAGAAGGGGAGTTATGAGTACGAACATAGTGACGTCTCGGGGAGTTTTCTTTATGATGGCCTCTTGGCTCCTCGACATCAGGCTTATTCCTCTTAGTCTTCAAGGGACGAGTGTGTCCTTTTGGTGGTGGGGAGCGATGACGCTTCTGAGGATGCTCGGTCTGATTACGCTCCAAACGTGGCCTACGACCTCTATTTACTAGGGATGGGCTGCGAGATTCCACTGGAGATTGTGGATGTCTGGGATAAGGAGGTGGTGGATGTTTTCGCGGGGAAGTTCGACCACGGACTTTTTCCAGCTTCTCGATCCGTAAGCCTTAGTTGAAGATCATTTGGTTGGTCTGATTGACCAACGCAAACAAGGCAGCAGTGTTCGGATCTGCATTTGGTGGTGGATCCACAGGATGGTAGGTGGGCTGGAAGATTGCTTCCTGTCTATCTTGTTGATCCGTCTCGTATTCCACCTCATCGGAAGATGGGGAGGCGGTGATTCCATCTTTGACATCATTCTCCACGACTGGCTGAAGAACATTGTCGTCTCCGTGGGTGTTACCACCAAGTTGTGTGATGACATTGTCGACAGCTTGACTCGCTGACGGGTTGGCCATTGTTGGTAGTTGAATGAGGAAAGTTTGTTTTATCGCGAGGAAAACGGGGAAACTTATGAGAATCCCACAGACGGCGCCACTGATCGTACCTGGATCAGACAATTGATAATGGCCAACGACGTCTGGATTGTTATTGCTTCAATGATGATGAAAGACGGTGGGGGGTGTACCTGTAGGACACTCTGATGCTTAAGTCAGCGAGTGCACAACAAATACAGAGAATATGAATGAGAGTAAGAAGTTAACTTATCCTGACCCTCTCAAGTTAGAGGGTATTTATAGGAGACCCCCAGCGCGTGGCCAACGGTTACTTGCAACGGGTGGGACTAGCGTGTGACCCGTTCCAAATAACTGCTAGGGCTTACGTGTAGTAATAATGACCAGCTCGTGGTCAACACCCTAGTGTAACTGTCTCTTTAATGCCATTATTAGATGGTTACATGAAACGTATCTGCATAGATAAGACCGTTGATGGGTTCCTTGGGGGAGAGTCTATAATGTCGAGGAGATGTGGTGGTCGTGGTTTGGACATGACTCAATGGGGGGCGAACCGTGTTTGTCGGGGACCCATGAGTCAATGGGGATTGGGAGTATTCTCGCGGGGAGAAGTTAATCTGTCTAGGAAGTCCATTTCATCAGGGTGTGGTGTTTTCTTTTCCTGTTTGTCTTCAGGTGCTCGACATTTGTCTTTCTCTAGGGCTTTATTGGGCTTCTTCAAGTTGTGTGGATTGGGCCTGTTTGATTGTAGGAAACCACGGCCCAGTCCAGAACAACATGTATAGAAGATCAAATGGACAAAAAAACACTTGGATATCATGAAGTCAGAAGTTGAGACATGCTTTTCAAACCACACACAAACACACAATCATCAAGACAACCATTCAAATAACATTACCTAAAAACTAGGTCAAGACAAACACCAAAACATGCTCAATATAAACCCTAAGTTGATGCACCAACCAAAAATAGCAAAATGGCCAAATAAAATCAAACTCAAAGCTTTAGTTCATGTCCCTATATCCAAGAATATGTATGCAAAAGATCAATGCAAGATTGGCACAAAAACCCATTCAATATCAACTAGCAAGCTCATGGTATCAAAGTAATCGAGGTTTAAGAAAACCAAACAAAAAGTGATTCAAACCACATCATTGAAGGCCAACAAAAACATTCAAACATCCCCCACTTATACCTCAAAAGTTGACAAAAAATCAGAACTCAAAGACATGCGGAAGGCATCCTAATGAAAACCCTAAAATTGGGGGTTTATTGAAGACCTATTTTGTAGGAGAATCTTTTGCAGAAAGATATGGAGAATAAATAGTTCTAATTATGGAGATAAATTAGGAAGAGTTTATTGAAGACCTATTTTGTAGGAGAATCTTTTGCAGATTTGTAGCAGCTGATTTGTTGTGATTTGAAGGCCTAAATCCAGTTAGGAATTAGGTTATAAATAGAAGCATTGTAACCTAGTTTTAGGCAGCCAGCCATCATGTAGATTATAAGGGTTGTGTTGGTCGATGAACCACCTGGTTTGTAGGATGGTCATCATGTTTATCTCAAAGCCTGTAGGTAAGAGATGTATTATTCTTGGAGGAAGCTGTTAAGTAACTCTAAGTAGTGTTCTTAGTCATGGGTGTCATGTCTAGGTATTGTCATGGAAGTGTGTCTTCCAGTTTTCTGTGTTAGAAGAGTTGTTGGAAATCAAGTTGTTGATGCAGTGGCGGAGAAGTTGACTGCTAGACATCATTGCGATGATTGGAAGTGAGATGGAGTCTCTTATCTAGGGAGGACTTAGATAGAAGGGTCATTGGGTAGTGATTAAATTAGGTAGATTGTCAACTGGTTTGTTGAGTCTGTAATTTGATACTGCTAATAGCGGACTTCCTTCATGGCTTGGTATGCCCCCAGATGTAGGTTGTTAGACCGAACTGGGTGAACAATCCCTGTGTTGATTTACTGTTTCTATTATTGACTTGTTCATACAACAGATATTGATGTTGTGACATTGCACTTGACATCACATGTTTGTACCAGAATTTCAATTGGTATCAGAGCAGGCATCCTATCTATTTCTGGATGAGATCTAGGGAAGATACTTTCTGGTTCATGAGCAAGGAAGATAGTTGTTTGGATGATCCCTTGGAATGAAGGATGGACTATTCATGATAGAGTATTGTTGGCACGTGGTGTGCAAGGATTTTTGAATAGTGCCTGAAGGTTGTTGAGGAGTAGTTCCGCTGCATGGTATCTGATGTAACCCTGGTTGGTTCTTGTATCTCTGGTAGTGAGATTCCAGGAATGAATTCTCTTGGAAAGACATCAGGGTTTGGTCTCCTCAGCAGGATATTCTCTGCAAGACAGCTTCAAACATACTTGAGTATTAAGTGATCAAAAGGTGAATGGATCTTATTAAAGAGTGTATGACATGGATGTTTCAGTTTTGTTTTGAAGAAGAATATAGTTCAAATCAACCATTGAAGACCAATATGTCCAGAACAGTGATTCCTTATGGTTAAAGTAGAGGGTAGAGCCAAAGCAAAAGAGTATCACTGTCAAATCTTTCATGCGGGAGTGAAGATCTTGATCAGTCATCTCTTAAGCTTAGTTGTGGTTTCATCAAGAAAGAAGCTGATCTTAATATGTCAATTCTAATGTCTTGACATCGTGCTTCATATTAGCAGTTTATGGTAAATGCTAAGTCAAAGACCTATTAGACTGTAGCTGTTTTGAAGGATCACTGAAGCTGTGAAGTTGAACAATCTTTGAGATGCTGTTCATAATGTCATGGCATTTCAGCAGGAGCTGGTTGAAGAGAAGGGAAAAGGCATCCAAGAGTTTGTGTGCAGTAGCAGGGTAATTCAGCCGGTGGTCAATTAGTGAATTCAAAGGAGCAGATTGTCTATGGTATGTTTCTGCAGAAGGATGGCAGTTATTACTCTTTGGTTAGGAGGTCTGAACCTTGTGCTTATTAGAAGCCTCTGGAAGAGTGTGTTATGCAAGTTACTGCAGTTTTTTTGGTCTAATCTTGGAAGATGCTGATATGCTCTCTTATGTTCCCTGCAAGAGATATGTGTGGATGAATATGATTAGGAGTTGTGATTAAGACTAATGTCAGAACTAATGTTGAAACATCAATTCAGTTCTTTGCTCAGGGTAAAGTAAAAGATCAAGACACTGACCTTACCTGGAAGAGTTTTGTGGTATGAGTGGTTGTCATGATGGTTAGTTTCAGCAGATGGCGGTTGTGTGAGAAGGTTACCTTGACAGGAGTTGAGTATTTATCTGCTTTTCAGGATGTGCTTTCAACTAATGACAAAATACATTGACGGGAGACTATGTACATGTCTGAGGTAAAAGTGCAGGACTGTTGAAATGTTGAGAATATACTTTTCTCTGTGTGGCTCTTTATCTCTCTTCGTGGTGTGTTGGTGTTGTTGAAGATGAAGATGGAAGCTATGAAGACATCATAATCTTAACGGTTCAGCTTGGATTAGTTTATTTCTGATCTAAGTGGTTTGGAGCATGGTGTTTACTCTGGTTGTGAAGGTCGAGGATAAGTGGCAGTTGTCTCTGGCTTTCTACTGACGGCTCTACTAAGGGAAGTGACTTTCTTTAGTATTGCTATGGGGTAGTCTTGGACTACTTATTTTCTGAAGATTCAGATGTGGTAGGTTTGAAGTCTTTGGAGTTTCTAAGCAGGATGGAGGTTGTCTACTCAAACTTGATTGCTGAATCAAGTCTATGAGAGCATGGAAAACTGTTTCTGCAAAGGGAGGAGGTTCTTTTGAGTGGCAGAAGGAATAGCTGAATTCAACAGTTGGATGTCATAATGTTCTAACATCTAGCTTAACATCAGAAGTCTCAGCTGGTGATGTGGCACATCAGCTTAAGATAGAGGTGATCTACAGTAATGGATGTTATGGATGCTTCAAAAAGGTCTGTCTCATACAGTTTGCGGGAGCTGTGGTTTGAGAAGATATTACATGACTTAGAGATTCTAAGTGTGTTTTGAAGATCAATTCCAATGGATAGATCAGGATATCTTTGGGAGAATTTTGTCAAACGTGAAGAAGACAATTTATGGCAGTTGGCTTTTTCATATGAGGATTCATAAAGGAGGTGATCAAACTGTGGCAATTGGTTGATCTATATAGTGGATTTGAAGAATCAAGATAATCAGAGTATGGGAGCTGGTTATTATTGAGGATTGTCTTGGAACAAGTTACTCTTGGGCAGAAGGGTGATGAGTTGAAGACTCAAGGAGATTATTCTTCTTGATGGAGGATGAGAGTTTAATTCTCTAGTTCTTTGGATTACTTGCAATAGTAAGTCTAGTTGGTGGAGCATATCAAGAATCATGGTGATGATATCTTGGTGTGTGGCAAATGTTCTAACTTGTGTTGGGACATTATCTGGTTGAATATCCTTGGTGAAGGATGATTTTGTTCTGGTTCTGAAGCTTGGTGCATACATTATGCCTAAAGAGCGTCTACATAGTCATACGGGAGAATGATGAAGTAGAAGGTCTGCCTTGGATGGAGAATGTAGAGAAGACTGAAGTAGATCAGGTATTGATTGGAAGTCTGAAGATGAAGAGTATGATAGGGAATGACTGCCTTTGGAGAAAAAGACAATGGTACCAAAATGCATGTGCTCAGCAAGTCTACTCAAATGTTCATCTTCATCTAGAGCATTAGTTAACCATGACTGGGGGAGTACTTGTCTATGGATTTTGCTGCAAAGGTGCACATATTGTGAAGCTTGCATGATAATCAAGCTTGTGGAGATTGGTTGCCTCTTCTGAGGATATAATGTCAGATAACATGTTATGACATTAGACTGTTGGATGGCATGTTGGTGTGGACATGAATGGTTCTAGCCATGTGAAGCTAATTGTTTGAATCATATGTGCACATGCTTCTGTGGAGGAGACTGAAGGACGATTTTATTTGTGCAGATTTTGGAATTACTTTGTGAGGGTCCTTGTTGATGGGAGATGTCACACTTGTCTTGGTGTGTGAGTTCAGTGGAAGGCATTGTGTGTATGCTTCATAACTTGTGGATGATTGTGTGAAGCATTCCTGACTGGATGGATGAAGACTGTGTCTGGATTTTCCAAATGTTATGATCAAGGAATTCATTGTGATCATTCCTGTGGATATTACAGAGAGAAGTTTATCAGCTTGGCAAGATGTGAGTTTTGGAGCATGAGAAGATAACAAACCAAGAGGGAATCATGTGAGTGTTGGTATTTGGATTGTTTGAGGATCAAGCATTAAGTGAATGCATTCAGCAGGTGTGTTGAACAGAGGGTGCGCTCTTGAACACATGAAGATGAGTCTTATGTTTTCCATTCATTTAAGGTGTTCTTCTTGCAAATGAGCATTGGTTATCTTAGATAGGGGGAGTTGGTCTTTTGTTTTGGATATTTTGTTGAAGTAGTTGTCAGACAAGATGTTACTGGTGAAGTTCATGGTGTTCTTGACAGTTTGGACCTGGTTCTATAGATTTGTGTGTCAATGGATTGAATCAGAAGTATACATTTACTCCAATGTTTGTCAATTGTTGGCCAAGAAAGGGGGAAAGAATGTTCAGTAGTAGCTGTTGAGTCTGGATCTTGTTCTGAGTATGTTGGTTGGCAGATTCAGAGTTTGTCCAATTATGGCTAAAAAGGGGGAGAGAGTCGCCAAGGTGTGGTTGTGAAGCCTTTTCTGATATGGTGCAGCAGCTGTGAGCTGGTTCTTGGTTTGAGGGGGAGTTTGCCCTATGCTGATGTGAAAGTGAGTTTATGCAGCTTGTTGGTTTTTTGCTGCTGATGATAGCTGAGATTGTTTTAGCCAAAATTAGCCAAAGGGGGAGATTGTTAGTTCTTGTATTGGCTGGAATTTTGGTAAAACAAAGTTGAACAATGTTAATGTCATGTGTCTGATGTCTTAACATTGAGTCATAACATTAGTGAATGTTAAGGTGTTGAAGAGTTAAAGTGCTGAAGAGTGATGTCACATGCGATGTCCTGACATCACTATACCAGAACATTAGAACATCAGGTGGTGATGTTTTAGGGTTGCGCGTTTAAGTTTGATTTGATCAGATCTGTTAGATATTTAGTGTACGAATATCTTGGGAGAAATATTTTCTATTGCAATCTGATTTTGTGCAGATTTGTTGCTGTGTTTAAGGGCTGAAGATTTAAAAAGATTTGAAGATAAAATCTGTGTTTAAATTCAAATCAAATCAGATATTTTTATGGAGAAGATCTTGCAGCTGAATTAAAAAATGAAGAGTATTGAAGATTAGTTTGTTACTATTTTAGTGCAAAAAGATATGGAGAATAGGTTGTTACTATTTTTGTGCAAAAAGATATGGAGAATAAATAGTTCTAATTATGGAGATAAATTAGGAAGAGTTGATTGAAGACCTATTTTGTAGGAGAATCTTTTGCAAATTTGTAGCAGCTGATTTGTTGTGATTTGAAGGCCTAAATCTAGTTGGGAATTAGGTTATAAATAGAAGCATTGTAACCTAGTTTTAGGCAGCCAGCCATCATGTAGATTATAAGGGCTGTGTTGGTCGATGAACCACCCGGTTTATGGGATGGTCATCATGTTTATCTCAAAGCCTGTAGGTAAGAGATGTATTGTTCTTGGAGGAAGCTGTTAAGTAACTCTAAGTAGTGTTCTTAGTCATGGGTTTGATGTCTAGGTATTGTCATGGAAGTGTGTCTTCCAGTTTTCTGTGTTAGAAGAGTTGTTGGAAATCAAGATGTTGATGCAGTGGCGGAGAAGTTGATTGCTAGACATCATTGCGATGATTGGAAGTGAGATGGAGTCTCTTATCTAGGGAGGACTTAGATAGAAGGATCATTGGGTAGTGATTAAATTAGGTAGATTGTCAACTAGTTTGTTGAGTCTGTAATTTGATACTGCTAATAGTGGACTTCCTTCCTGGCTTGGTATGCCCCCAGATGTAGGTTGTTAGACCGAACTGGGTGAACAATCCCTGTGTTGATTTACTGTTTCTATTATTGACTTGTTCATACAACAGATATTGATGTTGTGACATTGCACTTGACATCACATGTCTGTACCAGAATTTCAGTAGATTCGAAACTTCACTCTTTTTTTGAGAAAATGATGTTCTTTTACTTGGTTCACTCTTCTCTCTTGTTCTTTCTCTCCTCTGATCTTTTATGTGTGTTGTTTTTCTGATGATTTTGATGGCCAACCAGAAGTGTTTTTAAGCTAAGAAAATTGAAATGTTTCTTTGGTCAAACTTCAAGAGTGGTGCATGATGTGGATGTTACACATGCTGCTCATGGCGCAGAGAGTTGGGAGAAGTGTTTTGGTGGCTTATGCTCAGGATAATGCATCATAGATGAGAGTGAAATGTCAAAAGGAAATCTTCACAAGTTTGGTGTTTCGCCTTTTCATGAATGTTCCATAAGTTCCTTTTGTATGTCATACACACAAGACCTATATTGGGTAAGTTTAGGAATCACAATATGACAGGTTTTGGTGCTAGAAACAAAGCTTTGAGTGTTGAAAAACTTCATCATGTTTGGCACAAATGTTGGTCGTGAGACTTGGAAATCTTGGTATGACATGATCATGTGCATGATGCTCACTTTAGCACACTCTAATTCCATGGTTTTTGGCTCAATTGATGAGGTTTTGAGTTCTTTGGAAAATAGGCATGGGGGTGAACAAGTTTCATGTTTAACATTTCTTGAAATGAAGCTTGTAGGATTATGAAAATTAGACATGAAAATTGGTCCAACACTCTGGCCCTAGGCTTGGCATGCATGGCTTGTCATGACTTGGGAAAGTTTTGTCAAGCTTTGGCACCATGTTCATCACATCATATCTTGAGTTATAGAACTCCAATTGAAGAGTTCTTTATATGCTTAGAAATCTAGGATGGAGCAGAACAACTTTGATGTTTAACATTTTTGGATTTGAAGCTTTGAACCATCAAAAAGAGAGCTTGCAAGTTGAGTAAAAACATGTCTTGTGTGATGCCTTGGCAACATAGGCAAGTTGCCTAACTTGTGCCCAAAATCCTCAAACTTTGAGACACCATAACTTTTGACTCCTTGATCCAATTGGAGAGTTCTTTATATGCTTGGAAAGCTTGAAGAACAAGGAATAACTTTCATGTTTGATGAATTTTGATTTCATGTCAAGAAACCCATGAAACCTTGGCTTAAAGTTGGTGCAAAAAGCTGAATTTTAGGACTTAGAGAAAATTTCTAAGTGTAAATGCCAAATCATGATTTCTACCAACTTTAGCCATTCATAACTCCAAATCCTTTCATTTTTTGATCTTGATTTCTTTTACAAACTTGTAGTATGGAATTTCCTCTTTAAAATGAGTATTGGTTTGCTCCATTTGGCTCAAGGATGAGTGAGATATGGATCTTGCAACATGACCAAAAATCTTGATTTCCATACTTAGAAAAATTCATCAAAAACCATAATTCTTCAAATCTTCTGATTTTATTGTTCCAACTTGATTTTTCTTGATCTAACAACATGAGATCATGGAATATGGCTTGAAATGTTCATGGTTGACCAAAAAAATCAAAGGCTAACTTTATGGAGACTCAGTTGACTTTTTAATCAGATGAATTCAAAATCTCTCCCATTCACTTAGGAAGCCCTTGAAATGAATTGTATTGAACCAAAAGGCATCTTAGGGACCTTTGAAGTATGTGAGGACTTGCTTGGTTGATCCCTGTAACGCCCCAGTTTTGTTAGATTTATTTAATAGAGTAGATTTAATTGGTTTTGGTTTTATATTATTTTATTATTGACTTTTATTTGGCAATATATTATTTTTCATCGTTGTTGATGTTTTATCGCATTTTGAGAGCGTTTGGGAGATATTCGAGTTGAGGGGTATTTTGGTCTTTTGCTTGGGTAAGTTTATGTTTTTATATAAATAGAAAGAAATAGAGAGAAAATGAGAGAAAGAAGAAAAGAAGAAAGAAGAGAAAGAGAAAAGAAGAGGAAGAAGAGAGAAAAGAGGAGAAAGTGGGAAAAATCGGGAAAAAGCTCCTTTCCAATCGAATTTAATCGGGTAAGGGTGTGAAATATTGTTATCCTAACTTTGTGTATGATTATGTATGTGTGATTGTGTGAAGGTTTTCTTGTTTTTCCATAGTTTTCCAATTCTAGGTCGAAATGAGAAAAATGGATAGAAATCGATGTTTTCACGGATGAAATTCGGAATAAATCGCGTAGTAGAGTCGTGTGATGTTGGGCCTTGATTTAGTGTGATCGTTTGATTGAATCGAGTTGAATTTATAACTTTTGAGTTTTTGGTATATATTGAGGTTTTTGTGTAAATTGATGTTGTGATCGAGTAAGAGTGTTTGGATATGTCTGGTAACATTGGTATAGGTTGATATTTCATCGGGTGAGGTTTGGGTTTAATCGGGAATGGTTGTTTGCGTGTTTTTCCGCGGTTTCGATCGAGTTCGAATTTAGAATTCAATGATAAAATTATGTTTTAAAATATTTCATAAATGGAAAATGTGTTGGATGGCTTCTTAATGGTGAAAATATTGTAGTACGTTGAATTCTGAGATCGTAGCTTTTTACGGAATCGAAATCGGAGGTCCGGAAGGCTTCCGACGATGAAAAATGCATTTTCTGGGCCCTGACACGGCCCGTGTCACACAGCACGGGGGCCGTGTCAGACCACTGACTAGGGAGGGTGGAAACGTGAAAAAAATGTGAAATTTGGGTTTTTGAGTGACACGGGCCGTGTCCCACAACACGGGGGCCGTGTCAGGCCTGCTGTAGGTTTTCTTTCAAAATTGTTTCGATCGTAACTTTTGATCCGTAAATCCGTTTTGGTCCCCGTTCGAAGCGTTGGAAAGCTTATGAAATATTCTGTCTAATAAAAATGGGTTGGAGGTCAGTAGATGATTTATTTAAGTCGTGATTTTGAAAAAGTGTTGTATTGTTGGATTTTTACCGTCGTATTGGTGTGCGAATGATGTGTTATCATGCTACATGCTTTTGATATGTAACGTATAGCTTGTGTGCTGTTATATAATGTGAGTATATGTGATAAAATGTTGTGCATGATTGATATGTATTGGTGATGGATGTATGATGTCTGAATAGTGTGTTTTGTCGACTTTTAACCGACTTTTCCGGTGAACCGTAAATTGAATTGTTTGGATAATTGTGTATGTTGTTATACAATTGATGTGAATGTATGTGGATTATATGTGATGAATGCATGACTATATTGTGAAATATGTGTGCATTGCATGAGTGTATGTGGTCATTTTGTATGAGAAACATCATAACATGCATTCATGTGTCGCGATTCGTGGAGAATCGGGTGTAATATCGCGTCCCTGTTGGGTGTGAGTGGTTGATTACACAAATGATCATTTAAGGATCCTCTGAACATTGCGTAGTCAATGGGTGTAATCGTTGCGATGAGTTACACTTGATTCCGTGGGAATCTTCAGAATGATTGTGTGCCCTTGTGGGGTTTGAGCAATCGGATTGTGTCTGCGTGAACAATCCAGAAACATCGGATGCCATGATGGTATAAGCGATGGGGAAATATCGTAGGCCCGACAGGGAGGATATTTCCATTGAGTTCTTCAATTGAGCTCGGGTGATGAGTCGGTACCACATGCATCTGCATAGAGTCGAGAGTCGGTCTCTATGAGTTGCATTGATCATCTTTGTATTTGTGCATTGATGAATAAACATTGATATATGTATGCTTATGGGAAATGATATAAACTGTATCTTATAATGATGCATTGTTGAATGAACAAGTATGTGTGTGTTCATGTGGAATGATGATAATGGTGAATGTATGCATAATGAATATGCTTGATGATATATCTATATTGTGATATATGATGAGTTGTGGTGAGAATATGTGTTATATGTTTATGTTGTAGTGCATAATTATATGCATTGTTATTATGATAATATTTCTCACCCTTCTGCTGTTTTATGATGCTCTATGAGGCATTGCAGATTAGGTATCTGGCAGTCTTTTTGTGAAGCGTGTCTTCATTTTCCTTGTTGGTCAGTTGGCTCTGATATGTAGCACCGGGTAGCTAGGACATTTTGATCTTTTTGTGATACATTTGCATATGTATCTTGCTGATGAATTTGTGTATATAAACATGATGTTGCTTGTGATTCATACTGGATGATGTATATATATGTTGATGTATATATGTGGTTGTTATTCAATATTTTAGATGTTTCCGCTTTTATTCTAAATATTGAGATGTGGGTATAAGGACTGAGATCCTTTGATGTTTGAAAGTTACCCCACTGTTGCATATCCTTTTTTGAGCAGGTGTTGTGTGTTTTAATTTCAAGCATAATGTGACATGCCTTTTTATGCCGTGTTTACAATTATACTCTGATGAAATTTCCAATACATGCCTAAATGATTTATTTGATTATTTGGGGGTATAGAAAGGGGGTGTTACTATCCCTCCTTCAAATCTTAATTATTAAGAGGTTTCCCTTTCTTGTACAAAACCCTAGTTCCACAAAAGAAACAAAACCACAAAGCATGGTATCTTGGTTAGTTATGCAAGTATGATTGACCTACAATGCTCATGTAAATGATGATGACATCTAAGGGGTAAAATTTGGGGTATGACAGTTGCCCCAATTTAAATATCTTTACCGGATGACATGAGCGATGACGATCTTCATAGAATCAGGGTGAAAGGTATTTAAATAAAGCAAACCGAAAATTTTGCCCTTAGATGCAATGTTATGCCAAGGACAAAGGAAACTATGCAAATGCTGACATGCCATGAACTCTAGCACGATGGTGTGATGTTATGTTGATGCAAAATGTAGACGAAAACAGGAAGCAAAAGGATGAAGGTCAACAACCAAGGGGTAACAACTCACTGGGGATGACCAAGAAAACACCAGGGAACAAAAACAAAATTGGGGAAGTCCAAAGTGACTAAGCAACAGGTTCAAACATGACTAGATGACACTTAGAAGCAAAGATTCTCACTGGAAATAGAACCAAGACAGACGGTCTCCACTAGGGAATATCCATAGCAGTTAATCAACAGGCTCAGACATGATCGAATGACATGCTAGAACAAAGATGAGTAGACAAGCTCTTTACTGGGGATAAAACCAGAAAGAAGTATGATCACCACTGGAGATCAAGATAAATAAAAGGTTGACTTTCTGACAAGAAAATCAAACAAAAAGAAAATTATTTTCTAACCAGAGACCAAGGGAAATTGTAACACCCCATTTCAACCCGGCATTTATAGATAAAATCAGAGTTATCATATTCAACTTAAAACAGGATGTCACATTTTTTTTTTCAACTTTAAAATCATTAACACAGTAGACAATCATGAAAGATACATAACAATTCAAGGGAACATAAACCAACAAATAGTCTTCAAAAATATTCCACTTTATCAAATGCAACGCAGCGGATTCATAATCATCGTAATAACATCTTTATCCAACATAAAACAACTTTAAATTAAACAACAAAGTATTTTTCGGCAATTTCACTAAAAATTCAGCATGTAAACAAATAAACAAAAGACATGCATCATCCCCCCGAGTGCTACGTATCAGAGCGACAACCACCGACTCAAACTAAGGTAACCGGCTACTCCTCTTGATTACTTGCACGTTGCCAACATAAGGACAACATTCAAACAGAAGGGGTGAGATATCAAATTTTATAAACGGAGTATGATAAATAATACATAGATATGAATCATACAATTATCACCACTTCACATCAACAACGACACAACAATCAACGACAACTTGAAAAAATGCAACTTTAATGCGACTCGACTATGTTGTGCATGTGGTACCATTTGGAGTAAAACTCCCAACTTAAAATTGCCAGTTTATCGAGGCATCAAGGCATAAGCCTTCAACTTTCAACTTGTGCCAATCCAGGCCAACGTGGTGTGAGCAACGGCTCTGACATAAAATGCAATGCATGCTTTATGACATGCACAACTCATCAACATAGACAACTCAACAACATCCACAACATAATCAACTTAAAACAACATAACAACTTATACAACGTTGGCTATCAAGCCTACAACTTAAAACTTGTCCGTATACCAGAACGAGACAATACAACTCAGCTGTACCTGCAAACCAACTTTTCCGACACAATTTCAACAAAACAAATCCATGAAAATCATCTACTAAACTACCCTACATACCACGTCAATTTTCGTTAAATTCCGAGCAACTAAATTTTCCGCCTAAATCGGCTAAACCGACTAAAACTGTACTATTTTCACTTCCGTGATTAGCACGACTTATGGAAAAATACTGTTTTCTGTTACTACTACCACAAAAATAAATTTCAAGCTTCTGTCATGGATTTAAATCAGTTCAGTTCCTGTAAAAAATTCTCTCTGTTTATAATAAACATCTGTTATTCATACTTATCTGTTATGCAGGCATACTGATAACATTATATTCTGTACAGTTCAGATGCATCACACTATCAGTCCTATTTCATTAATTCAATTCATTTTATTAAGTAGAAACATGACATTGATTTTGTGTAACTTGATTATAAAAATTGATGGAATGGTATCATGAAGTATATATTTTTCATTTATATGAAATAGTACTTTAAATATGAATTAAACAAAAGTGCTTCCTCTTTTTCATGGGTGGCTGACGCCACCCCTAATCCAAAACAACTTAATGGCTTGCGCCATACCAGGTAGGGTGGCTGGCGCCACCAACATGTGGCCCACGCCATTGTGATTTCTCTTTTATTTTGGGTAGCCTGCGCCACCCCTATGTGTGTGGTGGGTGGCCTGCGCACCCGTGTATCTACAGTAACCAATTTCGTCCCAAACAAATTTTTCCAGAAACAAAAATTTCACTGAAATGTTTACAAAATCAATCCAACGATAAAATTTAACAACATCGACTCATCAGTGTTAACACAGAAACAACAACATTACTACAGCAGAATCACAATTCAACAACATCAATATCAATTTCCACACAGACAACAACAACTTATCAGAAAATCAATGGAAAATAGTCATATAATCCCCAACCTTTATATCATTCATCATAACCCGGTTATAATAGTCGAACCCACCCTTACCTTGGATTAAAGGCAGCTCTAGGTTTGATCGGATTCTGGGGATTTGGCACCGGTAGCGGTTTCTCTCGTTCTCAACTTCTCACGTTCTCCTCTTTCTCTTACTGATACAACCTAACTTCTTCTTTTCCTATTATTTGTTTTTATCATATAATATTATTATTCTACTAATATTACTAATGGGCCTAACAACATACACCCTCTATTACTAATTCTGACACGAATCCAATCCCACGAAACCAACACACTCCAATAACGATAATGTTACTACTAATATTATTCCACGACTTTCCGACTTAATATTCTGACTTAATTTATCACAACACAAAATCGACCAAAATAATCAAAAACAAATAATTAAATATTCAATTAAATAAATAATTAAATATTTGGGCGTTACAACTCTCCCCCACTTAGAATATTTTCGTCCTCAAAAATTTACCTGATTCAAACAGCTCAGGATAGGAGTCTCGCATCTTGCTCTCCAATTCCCAGGTCATGCTTTCTCCAGTAGCTCCCAACCAGACAACTTTCACCAACGCGATCTCTTTCCCTCGCAAAGTCTTCATTTCACGATCCGTGATTCGCACAGGCTTCGTCTCCACCGTGAGATTATCCCGTACTTGCACATCATCCATACTAACCACATGAGACGGATCTGAAATGTACTTTCGAAGTTGCGACACATGAAACACATCATGTAGATTCGAAAGATTTGGCGGTAACGCCATTCGGTAAGCAACTTTCCCAACTCTGTCCAAAATCTGATACGGACCAATAAAACGAGGAGTGAACTTCTTAGACTTCAAAGCTCTCTCAACACTAGTCACTGGCGTGACTCTCAAAAACACATGATCACCCGCTTGGAACTCTAAATCCTTCTTTCGCTTGTCATGGTAAATTTTCTGTCTACTTTGAGAAGCTTTCATTTTCTCTCGAATCAACTTCACTTTCTCGGTAGTTTCTCGAACTAACTCCGGTCCAAGTACTACACTTTCACCAGATTCATGCCAACACAACGGAGTTCTACACCTCCGACCATACAGCGCTTTAAAAGGTTCCATTCCGATACTAGAATGGTGACTATTATTATAAGTGAACTCGATCAACGGAAGATGAGTATCCCACGAACCTCCCTGCTCAAGAACACAAGCTCTCAACAAATCCTCCAACGATTGAATAGTCCTCTCAGTTTGACCATCCGTCTGAGGGTGATATGTCGAACTCAACCTAAACTTAGAACCCAACGCTTCTTTTAGACTCTTCCAAAACTCCGGCGTAAACCTCGGATCTCTATCCGACACAATACACAAAGGGACACCATGCAACTTCACAATTACTCGGATATAAATCTCTGCCAACTTCACAATTGGGTATGTGATGTTAATAGGTATAAAATTAGCCGACATCGTAAGCCTATCAACAACCACCCAAATTGAATCATGTCTTCTTGAAGTAATATGCAACCCTATCACAAAGTCCATAGAAATGCTATCCCATTTCCATTCGGGTACTTCTAACGGTTGCATCAACCCCGCAGGCTTCTGGTGTTCGATATTCGACTTCTGACAAGTCAAACACGCATACACAAATCGTGCCACATCTTCTTTCATTCCGGACCACCAAAATATCTTCTTCAAGTCTTGATACATTTTAGTAGCTCCCGGATGAATACTCAGATTACTTCTATGACCCTCCTCAAGAATCCTCTTTTCCATATCTGCATCATCAGGAATGCAAATTCGATCATGCAGTCTCAACACACCTCGTGCATCAATCTTAAAGTCACTCTTATCTGATTGACCATAATTATTCATGATGTCCACTAGTTTCACATCCAGCTTCTGAACCTCTCGAATATTGTCCAGAAAATCATTGTTAATCTTTAGCATACCCAACATAACACTCTGCGGTGTCACTTCGCAAACCAAACTCATATCACGAAACTGCTCAATTAATTCCAATTCCTTAATCATCATTGCTGACATATGCAGGGCCTTTCGGCTTAAAGCATCGGCCACAACATTAGCTTTTCCTGGATGGTAATTCAAACCGAAATCATAATCTTTCAGCAATTCTAACCACCTTCATTGTCTCATATTCAGCTCCTTCTGATCAAACAAGTACTTTAGGCTTTTATGGTCACTATAAACTTCGAATCTAGAACCATAAAGATAATGCCTCCAAATCTTCAGCAAAAAAACCACTGCAGCAAGTTCCAGATCATGCGTAGGATAGTTCTTTTCATGAGTCCTCAACTGTCGCGACGCATAAGCAATTACCTTATTGTTCTGTATAAGCACACCTCCTAATCCCATCAACGAAGCATCACAATACACCACAAACGGTTCTCCTGGATTCGGTAATGTCAAAACCGGAGCCGACGTCAACCTCTTCTTCAATTCGGTAAAACTTTCTTCGCACTGAACATCCCACACGAAAGCTTTACTTTTACAAGTCAACTTAGTTAACGGAAGAGCCAACTTCGAAAATCCTCTATAAACCTCCTATAATAACCAGCTAGTCCCAGGAAGCTTCTAATCTCAGTAGCTGACCTCGGAGTTTCCCATTGCAACACAGCATCTACCTTAAAAGGATCCACGGCAATACCGCTACCTGAAATCACATGACCAAGAAAACTGACTTCCTTCAACCAAAACTCGCACTTGGACAGCTTCGCATACAACTTCTTGCCTTTCAAAACTTCCAACACTGTTCTCAAATGTTCCTTATGCTCTTCTTCTGACTTAGAATAAATCAGAATATCATCAATGAATACAACCACAAAACGATCCAGATAAGTATGAAAAATGCGGTTCATGTATTCCATGAATACTCCCGGTGCATTAGTAACACCGAAAGGCATCACTGAATACTCGTAATGTCCATACCGTGTTCTGAACGCCGTCTTCTAAATATCCTCATCTTTCACTTTAATCTGATGATAACCCGATCTCAAATCAATCTTGCTAAACACAAGAGCACCCACCAACTGGTCCATCAAATCATCTATTCTCGGAAGTGGATACTTGTTCTTAATTGTTACTTTATTCAGCTGTCTATAATCAACACAAAGTCTTATACTTCCATCTTTCTTCTCTACTAACAACACTGGAGCTCCCCACGGTGATACACTTGGTCGTATAAACTTCTTCTCAAGTAGTTCCTCCAACTGCTTCTTTAATTCAGACAACTCGGATGCCGACATTCTGTACGGTGCCATCGAAACAGGTCTGGTACCAGGTACAAGATCAATTGCAAATTCAACCTCTCTCTCTGGCGGTACATCAGGAATTTCATCAGGGAAAACTTCAGGAAATTCACTCACCACTTGCAATTCCTCAATCTTAGCTTTGCTCTCAATAGACAACGTTGCCACCAATGAAAACATCTGAGCTTCTTCTTTCATCAATTGCTGCAACCCTCTGAAAGATAACAACCCAACTCCTTCCTCTTCGGGAGTAGAAAACCTCACCGACTTACGATAACAATTTATATGCACATAGTTCAACTCTAACCAGTTCATACCTAGGATTACATCCATTTCGGTCAACGGCAAACAAACCAATCAACATAAAAGTCTTTATCGAAGATTGATAAAGGACACCTTAAACGCACAAGAGAAATGGTTACTGATCCCTTAGCTGGAATTTCGACGATTAATTCACCATTCATAGCAGACAATTTAAGACCCAGTCTTTTAACACAATCAGCAGCAATAAAACAATGCGTACTAAATTGTCTGGTGCAAGTATGGTCCCTCTTGGATTAGTCGGTCGCAAGGCCGGATACCAAGATTTTCAAAAAAATAAATAAATAAATAAATAGTAATTAAAGGAGTACTATTAATGAAGCATGTACCTCTGATAAGTCTGTCCTCGTTAGCTGTCTGAGTTCCTGCCAACGCGAACACTTTCCCTGTCTGAGCTTTCTTTGGCTTCTGACACTGGCTACCAATATGTCCCTCTTCGCCACAATTAAAACATATCATCTCCTTGTGCTTGCAATCAGATATTGCATGTTCAGTCTTACCACATCGGAAACATCTCTTCACCTCAGCAGTACACACATTACTCTTATGACCAGATTTTCCACATTTGAAACAAGTTATGCCAGCAGGAGCATCTCCCCCACTAGTCCTCTTGCCCTCAGTCGCTCTTTGTTTGCCCTTTCTAGCTGGAGCATCATAAGGCTTGCCACGGTTCTGTTGTTGCTTGCCTCTTCTATCACTAACAATTTTGTAGTGAGCATTGTTGTCCTCTTCATATATTCTGCAACTGTCAACCAAATCAGAGAAGACACGAATCTTCTGATACCCAACAGCTTTCTTGATCTCAGAGCGCAACCCGCTCTCAAACTTGATGGATTTAGAAAACTCAGCATCATCCCCGGTATAGTATGGATAAAACTTAGCCAACTCAACAAACTTCGTAGCGTAATCGGTAACAGACATAGTCCCTTGCTTCAGCTCAAGAAACTCAATCTGCTTCTTACCACGAACATCCTCTGGATAATACTTCCTCAGAAACTCCCTTCGGAACACATCCTAAGTGATAACTTCACCTGTAGTTTCTAACCTCTGACGAGTCTCTAGCCACCAGTCATCAGCTTCGACTGCTAGCATATGAGTCCCATAACAAACCTTCTGCGCTGGAGTGCAGTCCATCACACGGAAGATCCTCTCTATCTCTTTCAACCAATCCAACGCTCCATCAAGATCATACTTGCCCTTGAAGGTAGGCAGATTCTCCCTCTGAAAAGTCGCCAGACTACGAGATCCATCAATCTCGCCAGCGTTCGGTAAATTATGCACAACCTGAGCCATTGCTTGCATTGCAACAGCCATTGCAGCATCATTCCTTCCAGCCATCTCAACTTATCACTACAACACAAACAAAAGTTAGAACCAAATAACAATACTCGATTGTTAAACAACTACGACTCGACACTTGGCCGGACGGACCCACCTGCTTTGATAACACTAATGTAACACCCCATTTCTACCCGGCATTTATAGATAAAATCAGAGTTATCATATTCAACTTAAAACAGGATGTCACATTTTTTTTTCAACTTTAAAATCATTAACACAGTAGACAATCATGAAAGATACATAACAATTCAAGGGAACATAAACCAATAAATAGTCTTCAAAAATATTCCACTTTATCAAATGCAGCGCAGCAGATTCATAATCATCGTAATAGCATTTTTATCCAACATAAAACAACTTTAAATTAAACAACAAAGTATTTTTCGGCAATTTCACTAAAAATTCAGCATGTAAACAAATAAACAAAAGACATGCGTCATCCCCCCGAGTGCTACGTATCAGAGCGATAACCGCCGACTCGAACTAAGGTAACCGGCTACTCCTCTTGATTACCTGCACATTGCCAACATAAGAACAACATTCAAACAGAAGGGGTGAGATATCGAATTTTATAAACGGAGTATGATAAATAATACATAGATAGGAATCATACAATTATCACCACTTCACATCAACAATGACACAACAATCAACGACAACTTGAAAAAATGCAACTTTAATGCGACTCGACTATGTTATGCATGTGGTACCATTTGGAGTAAAACTCCCAACTTAAAATTGCCAGTTTATCGAGGCATCAAGGCATAAGCCTTCAACTTTCAACATGTGCATATCCAGGCCAACGTGGTGTGAGCAACGGCTCCGACATAAAATGCAATGCATGCTTTATGACATGCACAACTCATCTACATAGACAACTCAACAACATCCACAACATAATCAACTTAAAACAACATAACAACTTATACAACGTTTGCTATCAAGCCTACAACTTAAAACTTGTCTGTATACCAGAACGAAACAATACAACTCAGCTGTACCTGCAAACCAACTTTTCCGACACAATTTCAACAAAACAAATCCACAAAAATCATCTACTAAACTACCCGACATACCACGTCAATTTTCGTTAAATTCTGAGCAACTAAATTTTACGCCTAAATCGGCTAAACCGACTAAAACTGTACTATTTTCACTTCCGCGATTAGCACGACTTATGGAAAAATTCTGTTTTTTGTTACTACTACCACAAAAATGAATTCCAAGCTTCTGTCAGGGATTTTAATCAGTTCAGTTCCTGTCAAAAATTCTCTCTGTTTATAATAAAAACCTGTTATTCATACTTATCTGTTATGCTGGCATACTGATAACATTATATCTTGTGCAGTTCAGATGCATCACACTATTAGTCCTATTTCATTAATTCAATTCATTTTATTAAGTAGAAACATGACATTGATTTTGTGTTACTTGATTATAAAAATTGATGGAATGGTATCATGAAGTATATATTTTTCATTTATATGAAATAGTATTTTAAACATGAATTAAATAAAAGTGCTTCCTCCAAAACAACTTAATGGCTTGCGCCATACCAGGTAGGGTGGCTGGCGCCACCAACATGTGGCCCACGCCATTGTGATTTCTCTTTTACTTTGGGTGGCCTGCGCCACCCCTATGTGTGTGGTGGGTGGCCTGCGCCACCCGTGCATCTACAGTAACCAATTTCGTCCCAAACAAATTTTTCCAGAAACAACAATTTCACTACAATGTTTACAAAATCAATCCAACGATAAAATTTAACAACATCGACTCATCAGTGTTAACACAGAAACAACAACATAACAACAGCAGAATCACAATTCAACAACATCAATATCAATTTCCACACAGACAACAACAACTTATCAGAAAATCAATGGAAAACAGTCATATAATCCCCAACCCTTATATCATTCATCATAACCCAGTTATAATAGTCGAACCCACCCTTACCTTGGATTAAAGGCTGCTCTAGGTTCGATCGGATTCTGGGGATTTGGCACCGGTAGCGGTTTCTCTCGTGCTCAACTTCTCACGTTCTCCTCTTTCTCTTACTGATACAACCTAACTTCTTCTTTTCCTATTATTTGTTTTTATCATATAATATTATTATTCTACTAATATTACTAATGGGCCTAACAACATACACCCCTCTATTACTAATTCCGACACGAATCCAAGCCCACGAAACCAACACACTCCAATAACGATAATGTTACTACTAATATTATTCCATGACTTTCCGACTTAATATTCTGACTTAATTTATCACAACACAAAATCGACCGAAATAATCACAAACAAATAATTAAATATTCAATTAAATAAATAATTAAATATTTGGGCGTTACAGAAATGAGAAATGGTCTTCTGACAAGAGATTAGGAAGGCATTGGAAAACGAACAAACTTTCTGGAAATTTCATAAAATGAAGAGTTCAAACGGGATCTTCAAGAAACACCAGAAAATACAGGGAACTTACAAACAGTGTACGTGCCAAATGAATTGGACTTGGACCACAAGCAAGGGTAACAACTGGCTTCTGACAGGTCGATGCCAGTAACTACTGGACTTCCAAGGGACGTTGGTGACAACCAAACTTCTAATATCAAGCAAAATTTAGATAGTAGTGCCGATAATAATTGGACTTTAGGTACCAATAACAATCGAATTTTAAATGATACCAGTGACAACTAGATTTTAGGATACCAATAACAATTAGATTTAAAATGATGACAGTAACAACTGATCTTCAGGTACCAATAACAATTGGATTTTAGGCAGTGCCAATAACAGTTGGACTTGAGATATCAATAACAATTGGATCTCTGAGGCGATACCAGTGACAACTGGATTTAAGAATACCAAAAACAATTAGATTTAAAATGATGACAGTAACAACTGAGCTTCAGGTACCAATCACAATTGGATTTTAGGATGTGCCAATAACAATTGGACTTGAGATATCAAACAATTCGATCTCTGAGACGATACCAGTGACAACTGGATTTAGGAATACCAATAACAATTGGATTTAAGCAATGCCAGTAACTACTAGACTTTGAAAAGGAACTGGTGATGACCAGATTACAATACCAATAACAATTAGATTTTAAACAATGCCAGTAACCACTGGACTTTGGATACCAATAACCATTGGATTTAAATAGTTCCAATAACCACTAGACTTTAAAGAGAATCGGTAACAACCAGAGACTCTAATACCAATAACAATTGGATTTTCAGGCAATGCCAGTAACGACAGGACTTTAGATACCAATAACAATTATATTTTTAATAATGCCAGTAATAACTTGACTTCACAGGGATTTTGGTAACAGCCAGATGAACGGAAACTGATAACAGCAAACTTAAATATGCCAATGACAATTGGACTTGCAAACAGCGGTGTTAGTAACAACTAAACTTCACGGGAGCACTGGTAACAACTAGACAAACAATTATCAAAAGGAACAGAAGTAACAACTTGACTTCAAAGAGGAAACTGGTGACGACCAGACAAGAAAAACCAATAAGGAGCTAGTAACAACTAGGCTTCAAAGGGGAACCTGGTGACGACCAACGAACAATACCCATAACGATTGGGATATAAAAAAGAGAGGCTAGTGACAACTAGACTTCAAGGGGATACAGATAACAACCTAAAGTTCAACAAAATACCGGTGGCAACCAGATTTAATCAGGAAATTGGTGACGACCGATGATCTCAAAAGAGGTGCCAGTTACAACTGGGCTTGGGGAAGAAATGATAACACCCAAAAATCTAACAAGATGCAAAATGCACATGATATGGCATGATGCAAATGCTCAATGATATGCAAGAGCTGACTCTAAAAAGAGGCCAAGAAACTAGAGACTCTGGAGGAGATAGATTAACATATCCACTTCACTGGGGGGAAAAAGAGTCACACTAAATCCGGGGAACAAAGATATCCAGATATTCACTGGGAAATAAACCTACTTCACATGGGGAAGCATGAAGCTAGGCAGCTTGCTGGGGAGATACAATATAACTTCAATGAGAACGAAAGGGAAATCCACCGAGGATAAAAGTCTTCATCATTCAAACATGTATCACATGGAGGATAACGAGGATATTCTCTTCAATCTTGGTAACCACTCATGACCAAAGGATCAATCCAAAGAGGTATTGCCAATTAATTCATGCTTCAATGGGGATTTAATGTAATGATGTAACAGTGCTTTTGCCACCTTAATACTTTTTGGGGAACCATGTGATTTCACTACATCATTCCACAAGCCAGAGCAAATTATGTTTTCAAAAAAAAATTGTTTTTTTTTCAAAACTTTCCGCTTTCAAAATCATTATTAACAAATAAATAACATTTTGCATAACAAAGAAAAGTAGAGAAACGGTAAATGACAAAAATTGAATGGTCCAAAATCTGATTTTATTCAAGAATGGTAGCTTGCCAACGGCAGAGCTTCATGGAGCATTACAATTTGAAAATAGCAATAGGGAAAAGATACATTGAATCCAATGAAAACTACTAGCCATAATAACTAAGAATCTCTAAAACCTCGCTTCTGACAAGAGCGGTGAGCTTGAACTTCTACTTGGATTCTTCTGCAAAGGTGACAACCCATTTGATGCAGTGAAATGCCTTTTGCCCCTAACTTTTGCACGGATCGCCTTTTCGGGCTTTCAATCCACCGGGACGTTCATTTTTGCCCGCCCTTTTAGGTTTTCAACTTAGCGAGCTCTTATTTTTTATTTTTATCCCTAATTTTTGCCTGGATCTCCTTCATAGGTTATGATCCACCGGGATACCATTTTTTCCTAAGTCGCCTTTCCAGGTTTTCGACTTAGCTCTTTAGGAATAATATTTTCTTACTGCATCAGAATTCACAGGGTGTGCAAGTTGTTCACCATCCATCATTGTGAGAATAAGTGAGCCTCATGAGAAGACTGTTTTCACCACAAATGGGCCTTCATAGTTGGGCGCCCATTTTCCGCGCTTATCCTTATGAACTAGTAAGATTTTCTTGAGTAAAAGCTCTCATTCTCAGAATTCACGGATACAGAACTTCTTGTCAAATGACCGTGACACATCGCAGTCATGTGCTTCTCATCAATAAGGTTCAGTTGATCCAATCTTTCTTGAATCTACTCTGCCTCCTCAAGCTTGGTTTCCATCAGGACTCTCAGAGATGGTATCTCAACTTCAATAGGAAGAATGACATCCATCCCATACACCAAAGAGAAAGGGGTTGCCCCTGTCGAAGTTTGAACGGGTGTCTTGTATCCATGCAAGGCAAATGGCAGCATTTCATGCCAATCCTTATAGGTCTTCACCATTTTCTGCAAAATTTTCTTGGTGTTTTTATTTGCAACTTCGATGGCTCCGTTCATCTTAGGATGGTAGGGAGAAGAATTGTGGTGCTCAATCTTGAAGCTTTCACACAACTCCTTCATTGTCTTGTTGTTCAAGTTTGTCCCATTATCTGTTATGATTCTACTTGGAATTCCATAACGACAGATAATCTCTTTCTTGATGAAACGGGAAACCACTTGCTTGGTTAAGTTGGTGTAGGATGCGGCTTCAACCCACTTTATGAAGTAATCAATAGCCACCAATATGAATCGATGGCCATTGGAAGCTTTAGGCTCGATTTCCCCAATCATTTCAATGCCCCCACATAGAGAAAGGACAAGGTGATGACAACACATTTAACAATGTTGGAGGCACATACGCCTTGTCGGTTTAGCACTTGTGGCATTTTTTGGCATATTAGATACAATCGGTCTCCATGGTCAACCAGTAATATCCAGCCCTCAAAATCTTCTTGGACATGGCATGTCCATTGGCGTGAGTGCCAAATGACCCTTCATGAATGTCTCGAATCAACAGGTCTGCTTCTCGTCTGTCAACACATCTAAGCAAGACCATGTTGTGATTCCTCTTGTAAAGCACCTCATTGCTGAGAAAGAACTTGGACGCCAATCTCCTCAAAGTCTTTTTGTCTAGAGTTGTAGTGTTAGCTGGATATTCTCGATTCTTCAGATAATTCCTGATGTCATGAAACCACGGCTTCCCATCTACTTCTTCTTCAACCAACTGGCAGTAGGCAGCCTCAGTTTTGCGCTCAATACTGATAAGCGGTGCTTCATTAACAAAATTGACCTTCCACATCGAGGCTAGCATGGCCAAAGTGTAACGCCCCGGTCAGTTTTGTCAGTTTTGTCTTTTTAATTAATTGAGTCGTTTTGAGTATTTTATTATTATATTACTTTATTTCTGACTTTTATGTGAAAATATGTTATTTTTCGTCGTGAATATATTTTATCGCGTTTTGGGAACATTTGCGAGATATTTGAGTGTAGGGGTATTTTGGGCATTTTGATTTATTTTGTTAAGTTAGAATGTAATAGAAAATAGAAAGAGAGAAAAATAGTAAGAGAAAGAGAAAAGAAGAGAAGAAGAAAAGAAAGGGAGAAGAGAAGAAAAGAGAGAATTTGGGAAAACTTGGAAATCAATCAACCGACTTTCTAGAACACGATTAAATCGGGTAAGGGTGCGAAACTCGATTATACTATGTTTGTGTATGATTATGTATGTGTTTGCTTGGATGTTTTCTTGTTTTTCCATAGTTTTGAGTTCTAGGTCGAAAACGATAAAATGATTAGGAATCGATGTTTTTGCGGTCGGAAATCGGTATAATTTGCGTTGTATGATCACCATGTGTTTATGAGTCATTGTTGATAATTGTTTTGCTGTTGGAAGTGATTTGGAATGAAAAATGAGGTTTTTGGGGGTTTTGGATCGTGTAACCCGTAACAGCATTTTTCTGGTTCTGGTGTGATTCGCCAAGCGAATTTGGGATTCGCCAGGCGAATTGAGTCTCGCCACTAGTTCGCCAGGCGAAGTGCTGGCGAAGGGAGATTCGCCAGGCAAATTCGTAAGTCGCCAGGTGAAATCGGAATTACAGAAAGGGGGTAGCTTCTGTAACTCTTGGGGTTTTTCTAAATTGGTGACTCGCCACTAGTTCGCCAGGCGAAGTGCTGGCGAATGGGATTCGCCAGGCAAAATCCATGGTGAATGGCTGGCGAATGGGGATCCTCCAGGCGAATTCTTAAGTCGCCAGGCGAATTTGGCTGTATCTCAATAAATTATTTTCTTTGAAAATTCATAACTTTTGATCTATGGTTCGGTTTGAGGCGTGGTTTGATGCGTTAGAAAGCTTATAAAATGTACTTTATTATGATAATGGTTTTGAGAATTATTGGCCGATTAAATTATGTCAAGAATTAGAAAATGTGTGTTTTGTTGTCGACTTTTGTCGTTTGATTGTGTGAACTTGATGTGTATGTGCAATATGCTGTTGGTGTGAATATTGTATGACTTGTGTACTGTTAAGTGATGAAATTGCATGAAATACATATTGTGATGATGGTTGGTGGCCTTACGGCAAGAAAATGCGATGTATGGTAATTGTTGGTATATGCATGATTATGGATGTGTATATGTGTGCATATTAAATATCATGAGTCATTGTATGCCAAGCATCATGATATGCATTGTTGTGACATCCTGAGTGACGGATTGATTCCAGAGGGAATTTGCTATAACATCGTGCGCCTTAAAAATAAGAGGACCTAAAGCGATTTGATATATCGTGCGCCTTAAAAATAAGAGGACCTAAAGCGATGGTTATAGACGATCGTGTGCCCATGTGGGGTGTGAGCGATCGGATTATGCGCCTTATACCGAGAGGACCTAAAGCAATCCATAAACGTCGTGCGCCTTATACCAAGAGGACCTAAAGCGACGGGGAACATTGTAGGCCCGACGGGGTGTTACTTGAGTGATCCTCAGTAATGAGCGATGATTCCAGCAGAGTTCCTGAGTGAACTAGTGATGAGGAATATTGGAAGTTGGTACCGCATGGCATGTGCATAGAGTCGTTGTGTCGGTCTCTGTGCATTTACATAAATCATGGATTAATTGTGTATGGAATTGTGAGTGTGATTAATGAGATGAAATATGTGTAATTTAATTGATGACGAGTGTATTGTGTATGATTGATGTGTAGTGGTATTTGATACTTGAGAATTGTACTGTGTTGTGTTGTATTTCTGTGTGAATATATAATTATATGCAACTGTATTATGATTGTTTTTCTCACCCTTCTGCTATTTTATAATGCTCTATGAGGCATTGCAGATTAGAGTTGCTGGAGGTCTTTTTGTGAAGCTTTGCGTCTTCATTCTTTTGTCGGTTGGCTCTGATATGTGACACCGGGTAGTTAGGGAGGCCGTTTGTGATTATTTTGTATTATGTATATGTATCTTTTGGATTTTACATGTATGACTTGATGTATAACAAACTTTCATGATATATATATATATATATATATATATATATATATATATATATATATATATATATATGTTGATATTCAGTTACGGATTTTCCGCTTTTATTCTGTTTCTGAATTGTGGGTGTAATACTACCTGAATTATTGCATATCTTTATGAGAGGTGTTGTATGTTTGTTTCAAATTGATGTGACCCCTCGGCCTATGCCGTGATATTTTAAATATACTCTGATGAAATTTTGTATTTTCTTTTACTGCTTTAATAGTTTGGGGGTATAGAAGGGGGTGTCACATTAAGTTGTATCAGAGTCAGTTCGTGTCATTTCGTATCAGTCCGTGCCAGTCCGTGTCAGTTCGTGTCTGGTTGAGTCAGTCCTGGTCTGTGTGGCGTATGGAGTGAGCTATTTGTTTAACCATAGTTTCTGTTATTGGAAATGAACAGAATATGGCTGGTAGGAATGATGCTGCTTTGGCTGCTGCGATGCAAGCCATGGCTCGTGTTGTGCAGGGTGTACCTAATGCTGCAGGTAATGATGAGTTCAGGAAGAACAGACCGCCTGTCTTCAAAGGGAGACATGATCCTGATGGTGAACATATTTGGTTAAAAGAGATTGAAATGATTTTTCGAGTTATGGATTGTGCTAAGGACAGTAAGGTGAGACTGGGAACTCACATGTTACAGGAAGAAGCTAATGAGTGGTGGGTTAGTACTCGTCAGGTGTTGGAAGCTGGGGATGAAGAAGTTACTTGGGAATTGTTTAGCCAGGAGTTTCTGAGGAAGTATTTTCCCGAGGATGTTAGAGGAAAGAAGGAAATTGAGTTCTTGGAACTGAAACAAGGTAGTATGTGTGTTGTTGATTATACTGCTAAGTTTGTGGAGCTTGTGCAGTTTTATCCTCATTATGCGGAAGCCACTGCAGAGTTTTCTAAGTGTGTGAAGTTTGAGAGTGGATTACATCCTGAGATTAAGCAGGCAATCGGTTATCAAAGGATAAGAAGGTTTTCTGATTTGGTGGAATGTTGTAGGATTTATGAAGAGGATAGTAAGGCTCGTTCTACTCACTACAAGAGTGTGAGTGACAGAAAAGGGAAGCAACAGTTTCGTAGTGGTCCGTATGTAACACCTGCTGATAAAGGTAAGCAAAGGGGTACTTTTGATCGAAGGTCGAGTGGAGGAGGTATGTCTAATTCTCCGAGATGTTTTAAATGTGGTGAGTTGGGGCATCATCAGTTTGAGTGCAGGAAAGATGTGAGAAAGTGTTCTAATTATGGAGGTGTCGGACATGTCGTAGCTGATTGTAAACGGAAGAATGTGGTGAAGTGTTTCAACTGTGGTGAACCTGGTCATATTAGCACAAAGTGTCAGAAACCGAAGCAAGCTCCAACTAGTGGGAAGGTATTTTCATTGGCAGGGACTCAGAATTCAAGTGCAGATCGTCTGATCAGAGGTACTTGTTTTATTAATAGTATGCCTTTAGCTGCTATTATTGATACTGGAGCGACTCATTCGTTTATTTCGTCTGAGTGCGTGAAGCGTTTGAATCTTGTGTTGTCTTTGATGGATGGTGAGATGGTTATTGATACTCTAGCAATGGGGTCAGTAACTACTTCTTTGGTTTGTTTGAGTTGTCCTTTGACCATTTATGGTAAAGACTTTGAGATGGATTTAGTGTGTTTGCCATTGGAAGGTTTAGATGTGGTTCTGGGAATGAATTGGTTTCAGTTCAATAGAGTTCATATTGATTGTTATCATAAGCTAGTAAGGTTTCCTTCTCTTGAGGAAGACGAAGACTCGAGTTTCTTATCTACCAAAGAGTTGAAGAGACTTTTGGCAGAGGAAGCTCAGTTATTTGGGTTGTTTGCGTCGTTGACTGTGGATAGTCAAGTTTCACTTGATGTGTTTCCGGTTGTGTGTGATTTTCCAGAAGTGTTTCCAAAGGATATTTCGGAATTGCCGCCAGAGAGAGAGGTGGAGTTTTCGATAGATCTAGTTCCTGGTACTAGACCTGTTTCTATGGCACCTTATCATATGTCAGCATCTGAGTTGGTAGAGTTAAAGAAGCAATTGAATGAGTTGTTGGAGAAGAGGTTTGTGAGGCCAAGTGTTTCTCCTTTGGGTGCTCCAGTCTTATTGGTGAAAAAGAAAGACGGAACTATGCGGTTGTGTATTGATTATCGGCAGTTGAATAAGGTGACGATTAAGAATAAGTATCCTCTTCTGAGAATTGATGATCTGATGGATCAGTTGGTGGGTGCTTGTGTGTTCAGTAAGATTGACTTGAGGACGGGGTATCATCAGATTAGGGTGAAAGAGGAAGATATTCAGAAGACGGCTTTTAGGACACGTTACGGTCATTATGAATATTCTGTGATGTTGTTCGGGGTTTCTAATGCGCCAGGTGTGTTTATGGAGTACATGGATCGTATTTTCCACGAGCATTTGGATCGATTTTTTGTTGTGTTTATTGATGACATATTGATTTATTCTAAGTCTTGGGAGGAGCACGCGGAGCATTTGCGTATTGTTTTGCAGGTTTTGAAGGAAAAGAAGCTTTTTGCCAAATTGTCTAAGTGTGAATTTTGGTTGTCGGAAGTGAGTTTTCTTGGACACGTAATTTCAGGTAATGGTATTGTTGCGGATCCATCTAAAGTAGAAGCAATTTTACAATGGGAGGCTCCGAGATCTGTTACTGAAATTCGAAGCTTTTTGGGTTTGGCCGGTTATTATCGAAGGTTTATTGAAGGGTTTTCTAAGCTAGCACTTCCTTTGACCCAGTTGACTTGTAAAGGGCAAGCGTTCTTTTGGGATATTCGGTGTGAGGAAAGTTTTAATGAGCTGAAGAGAAGATTGACGACGGCTCCAATTTTGATTTTGCCGAATCCTAATGAACCGTTTGTGGTGTATTGTGATGCGTCTTTGATTGGTCTAGGTGGTGTACTAATGCAAGACGGTAAGGTTGTGGCGTATGCTTCGAGGCAGTTGAGAGTGCATGAGAAGAATTACCCTACGCATGACTTGGAGTTAGCGGCTGTGGTTTTTGTGTTGAAAATTTGGAGGCATTATCTTTTTGGTGCGAGGTTTGAAGTCTTTAGTGATCACAAGAGTTTGAAATATCTGTTTGATCAGAAGGAATTGAATATGAGGCAACGAAGATGGTTGGAATTTTTGAAGGACTACGACTTTGGCTTGAATTACCATCCTGGTAAAGCTAATGTGGTAGCCGATGCATTGAGCCAGAAATCTTTGCATATGTTCGCTTTAATGGTTAAGGAATGGGAGCTTTTGGAATTATTTAGAGATTTGAGTTTGGTATGTGAAGTGTCGTCGGATAGTGTGAGGCTGGGTATGTTGAAGGTTACTAATGATTTTCTGATGACGGTGAGGGAGAAACAGAAGTTGGACATGAAATTAGTGGATTTGATGTTGGTTAACGGAAAAGATGCTAGTGGTGATTTTCAAGTGGATATTAATGGTGTGTTGAGATTCCGTAGGCGAATTTGTATTCCGGACGATTCGGATTTGAAACAAATGATTTTGGGAGAAGGACACCGGAGTAATTTGAGTATACATCCGGGAGCAAACAAGATGTACCAAGATTTGAAAAAGATTTTCTGGTGGTCTGGATTGAAAAGAGATGTGGCTCAGTTTGTGTATGCTTGTTTGACATGCCAGAAGTCGAAAGTGGAACATCAGAGGCTGAGTGGTTTGTTGCAACTGTTGGATATTCCGGAATGGAAATGGGATAATATTTCTATGGATTTTGTAATGGGGTTGCCAAATACTCAGCGAGGGCATAATTCTATTTGGGTAGTTGTGGACAGATTGACTAAATCGGCTCATTTCATTCTGATTGACATCAGTTTTTCTTTGGAGCGGTTAGCTGAGATTTATATCAGTGTGATTGTGAAGTTGCATGGGGTTCCGTTAAGTATTGTTTCGGATTGAGATTCAAGGTTTACCTCGAGATTTTGGGAAAGTTTACAGAAGGCATTGGGTTCTAAATTGAGGTTTAGTTTGGCTTATCATCCGCAGACGGATGGGCAGTCGGAGAGAACGATTCAGTCGATGGAAGATTTGTTGAGGGCGTGTGTTTTGGAACAAGGTGGTGTCTGGGATAGTTATCTTGCGTTGATTGAATTCACGTATAATAACAGTTTCCATTCTAGTATTAGAATGGCACCGTTTGAAGCATTTTATGGACGAAGATGCAGAACACCGTTGTGTTGGCACGAATTTGGTGAGAGAACGGTGGTTGGACCGGAGTTGGTGCAGCAGACTACGGAAAAAGTGAAGTTTATTCGTGAGAAAATGAAGGCTTCTCAGAGCAGACAAAAGAGTTATCATGATCGGAGACGGAAGAATCTTGAGTTTCAAGAGGGCGATCATGTATTTCTGAGGGTTACGTCGGTAACGGGTGTTGGTCGTGCATTGAAATCGAAGAAACTTACTTCTCGATTTATTGGTCCTTACCAGATATCTGCGAGAGTGGGTGTTGTGGCTTATTGGGTGGCGTTTCCGCCGAATCTGTCGAATTTGCATGATGTTTTCCATGTTTCACAGCTTCGGAAGTATATTCCGGATCCGTCACACGTGATTCCGATGGATGAGGTTGAGGTAAAGGAGAACCTTACGGTTGAGGCTTTGCCGGTGAGTATTTTGGATCGCGAGTTGAAGAGGTTGCGGGGCAAGGATATTGCACTTGTGAAGGTGGCGTGGGGAGGCGCTGCTGAGGGCAATTTGACTTGGGAGTTGGAGAGTCGGATGCGGGAGTCGTATCCAGAGTTGTTCGTCTCAGGTAAGATTTTTTGGAGGACGAAAATTTCTAAGTGGGGGAGAGTTGTAACGCCCCGGTCAGTTTTGTCTTTTTAATAAATTGAGTCGTTTTGAGTATTTTATTATTATATTACTTTATTTCTGACTTTTATGTGAAAATATGTTATTTTTCGCCGTGAATATATTTTATCGCGTTTTGGGAACATTTGCGAGATATTTGAGTGTAAGGGTATTTTGGGCATTTTGATTTATTTTGTTAAGTTAGAATGTAATAGAAAATAGAAAGAGAGAAAAATAGTAAGAGAAAGAGAAAAGAAGAGAAGAAGAAAAGAAAAGGAGAAGAGAAGAAAAGAGAGAATTTGGGAAAACTTGGAAATCAATCAACCGACTTTCTAGAACACGATTAAATCGGGTAAGGGTGCGAAACTCGATTATACTATGTTTGTGTATGATTATGTATGTGTTTGCTTGGATGTTTTCTTGTTTTTCCATAGTTTTGAGTTCTAGGTCGAAAATGATAAAATGATTAGGAATCAATGTTTTCGCGGTCGGAAATCGGTATAATTTGCGTTGTATGATCACCATGTGTTTATGAGTCATTGTTGATAATTGTTTTGCTGTTGGAAGTGATTTGGAATGAAAAATGAGGTTTTTGGGGGTTTTGGATCGTGTAACCCGTAACAGCATTTTTCTGGTTCTGGTGTGATTCGCCAAGCGAATTTGGGACTCGCCAGGCGAATTGAGTCTCGCCACTAGTTCGCCAGGCGAAGTGCTGGCGAAGGGAGATTCGCCAGGCGAATTCGTAAGTCGCCAGGTGAAATCGGAATTACAGAAAGGGGGTAGCTTCTGTAACTCTTGGGGTTTTTCTAAATTGGTGACTCGCCACTAGTTCGCCAGGCGAAGTGCTAGTGAATGGGATTCGCCAGGAGAAATCCATGGCGAATGGCTGGCGAATGGGGATCCGCCAGGCGAATTCTTAAGTCGCCAGGCGAATTTGGTTGTATCTCAATAAATTCTTTTCTTTGAAAATTCATAACATTTGATCTGTGGTTCGGTTTGAGGCGTGGTTTGATGCGTTAGAAAGCTTATAAAATGTACTTTATTATGATGATGGTTTTGAGAATTGTTGGCCGATTAAATTATGTCGGGAATTAGAAAATGTGTTGTTTTGTTGTCGACTTTTGCCGTTTAATTGTGTGAACTTGGTGTGTATGTGCAATATGTTGTTGGTGTGAATATTGTATGACTTGTGTATTGTTAAGTGATGAAATTGCATGAAATACATATTGTGATGATGGTTGGTGGCCTTACGGCAAGAAAATGCGATGTATGGTAATTGTTGGTATATGCGTGATTATGGATGTGTATATGTGTGCATATTAAATGTCATGAGTCATTGTATGCCAAGCATCATGATATGCATTGTTGTGACGTCCTGAGTGACGGATTGATTCTAGAGGGAATCTGCTATAACATCGTGCGCCTTAATAATAAGAGGACCTAAAGTGATTTGATATATCGCGCACCTTAAAAATAAGAGGACCTAAAGCGATGGTTATAGACGATCGTGTGCCCATGTGGGTTGTGAGCGATCGGATTGTGCGCCTTATACCGAGAGGACCTAAAGCAATCCATAAACGTCGTGCGCCTTATACCAAGAGGACCTAAATCGACGGGGAACATAGTAGGCCCGACGGGGTGTTACTTGAGTGATCCTCAGTAACGAGCGATGATTCCAGCAGAGTTCCTGAGTGAACTAGTGATGAGGAATATTGGAAGTCGGTACCGCATGGCATGTGCATAGAGTCGTTGTGTCAGTCTCTGTGCATTTGCATAAATCATGGATTAATTGTGTATGGAATTGTGAGTGTGATTAATGAGATGAAATATGTGTAATTGAATTGATGACGAGTGTATTGTGTATGATTGATGTGTAGTGGTATTTGATACTTGAGAATTGTACTGTGTTGTGTTGTATTTAATTGTGGTGCATTTGTGGTGAAAATGTTTTACCTGTGTATTTCTGTGTGAATATATAATTATATGCAACTGTATTATGATTTTTTTTATCACCCTTCTGCTGTTTTATAATGCTCTATGAGGCATTGCAGATTAGAGTTGCTGGAGGTCTTTTGTGAAGCTTTGCGTCTTCATTCTTTTGTCGGTCGGCTCTTATATGTGACACCGGGTAGTTAGGGAGGCCGTTTGTGATTATTTTGTATTATGTATATGTATCTTTTGGATTTTACATGTATGACTTAATGTATAACAAACTTTCATGATAATCCGTTTGTGATTATTTTGTATTATGTTGATATTCAGTTACGGATTTTCCACTTTTTTTCTGTTTCTGAATTGTGGGTGTAATACTACCTGAATTGTTGCATATCTTTATGAGCAGGTGTTGTATGTTTGTTTCAAATTGATGTGACCCCTCGGCCTATGCCGTGATATTTTAAATATACTCTGATGAAATTTTGTATTTTCTTTTACTGCTTTAATAGCTTGGGGGTATAGAAGGGGGTGTCACACAAAGCATCAGCTATATGGTTTTTCTACCTTAGAACATGACAGAAAGTGATCTCGTCGAAGTACTAGATCAACACCACAATATAGGCACGATATGGAATCAACTTCCCATCTCGAGTTTCCCATTCGCCTTTAACTTGATAGATGGCCAAATCTAAATCCCCACTGACCTCTAAGATTTTGATTCAGAGATCAATAGTTGCTTCAAGGACTAGAATGCACGCTACATATTCAGCGATGTTGTTCGTACATTCAAAGCATAGTCTCGTTGTGAATGGTGTATAACCACCATCAGGATTCATCAAAATGGCACCTCCGCCATGCCCACTGTAGTTAGAATAACCATCAAACATCATTTTCCAACGGGAACCTGGTTCGGGACCTTCATCGGGGCCAGGTTCTTCACAATCTTTCACCGCCATGATATCTTCATCTGGAAATTCAAACTTGAGAGACTCATAATCTTCCACAGGATGATCGACGAGGTAATCTGACAAGATACTCCCTTTGATAGATTTCTGGATGACGTATTGGATGTCATATTCGGACAACAGCGTATGCCAGCGGGCAAGTCTCCCAGTCTGAGCAGGCTTTTCAAAAATATACTTTATTGGATCCATTTTTGAGATCAACAAAGTAGTATGACAGATCATGTACTTCCTCAGACGCTTGGAGGCCCATGCTAAAGCACATCAAATCTTCTCTAAAAGTGAATATCGACTTTCACAATCAATAAATTTCTTGCTTAAGTAGTAAATAGCGTGCTCTTTACGTCCAATCTCATCGTGTTGGCCCAACACGCAACCCATAGATCTTTCCAACACAGACAGATATATGAAGAGTGGTCTTCCTGGGACAGGCGGTATCCAGATAGGTGGTTCTTGTTGATAACCCTTAATCTTGTCGAAGGCTTGCTGACAATTAGAATTCCACTCAATAGTCTTGAAGATACGTGGGAGTTAGATTGGAAATAAACCTAGAAATGTAGTTCAGGCGTCCAAGAAAACATCTAACTTGTGTTTCAGTTTGTGGATTCAGCCTCAATTGGTACTTCCTAAGTCATTCAAACAGTTTCAACAAATGATCCAAATGGTCCTCTTCACTTTGATACGGGGAAATCATATCATCGACGCACCTCGATTTCCTTGTGCATCATGTCGTGAAAAAGAGAGACCATCGCCCTTTGATAGGTTTCCCTTGCATTATTCATACCAAAGGGCATAACCTTATAACAATAGGTTCCTCGAGGAGTAATAAATGTAGTCTTGTCCATGTCAGCATGATCTAGTTATAACCAGAGAAACCATCCATGAATGAGAAAACTATGAAGCAAGCGGTATTGTCCACAAGAGTGTCAATATGTGGTAGAGGTAAATCGTCCTTTAGACTTGATTTGTCCAGATCTCTATAATCTACACACATTCTAACTTTACCATTCTTTTTAAGCACCGGCACGATATTGGCTACCCATTCATGGTATTTTGAAACTGCCAGAAAACCTGTGTCAAGCTGTCTTTTAACCTCATTGTAGCATGAGATATTTGTCGGTGACGTGACCACCTTATCGCCATGGGTTTCTCCTCACTGCAATGGTAGGAGTGGGGTGCTACTTTCTGGTTTCTTATTTATCCCGTGAAGCTGGAAGGGAAAGGGAAGCTATCTAAAACTAACCTTGTACGCGAATGTTTAACTGAACAAACGTTTAAGAGATTAGGGGAGTTCGGGGTCAGGTTATATAATGGGGAGTTGTTAATTACAAATCCTATATGTGGTTATCCACAGGTTGATTAGCATTAGGTTCTGCTTTATACTTGATGGTGTTTTATATGTTGTGGGTTGGGGAAAGTTTCTCCTTTGGGAGTGTTTGAGAGAGAGAGAGGGAGTTTTTGTTTGATTTTGGGTTTTCCAAGGTTTTTGATGAGTGAAGGTACTGGACCTAAAGTTTTGGATTGGTGTGCTCGCTAAGATTTCGCACTCTTATGCCTACGTATTCCCGTTAAAGATAAATAGGGAAATCAAAGCAATTGTAGTTCCTCCTATTCTATGGGAGGAAAAAATGTTTTGGTGTCTTGTTCAAAGCTCAAGATTGAAGCTAAATGAGTATTTGTGTCTTATTCAAAGCCCAAGATTGAAGGTAAAAGGTTTGACTGAGAGAGAAATTATCATCTCTAAAGGGAGACATCTCGTCTGTTTATCACAACTGTTGGGTGACTGATTATAAAGGAGAATTACTTTAACTGGGATATGTGAATCCAGCAATGCCATAATTTCCTTTATAAGAGGGACAGTGGCCTGGATGTAAATAATCCAGAGGCTTGCCACTTACGGCAAGTAGATGAAAGAAAAGGATTTACCAAGATAAGAAATGGACTACAGCTTGGATAATTGAATCAACAAGTGTGCCACTTACAGCGGTTATCTGGGATTAGGGTTTGTTTTGATTTATCTATTTTTATGTGATGTACAGAGAAGGATCTTCCTACAGAGAGATTTTGATTTCCTCTTAAGGGAATGTAGATTTTTGTGTGCCTTGATCAAAGCCCAAGGTTGAAGCTAAGAGATTAATTGACTCCACTGAGAAGTCCTTATACAAAGCCTAAGAGGAGGCTGGAAAAGGCTGACTTAACAAGAGAGTGTTTATCTGTCTTGTACAAAGCCCAAGATTGAGGCTGAAAGAGAGTTGATTCTTTTGGGGGTATCATTATACAAAGCCTAAGAGGAGGCTGGAAGTTGACTTTTCTGGGGAAATAATTTGTCTGTCTTGTACAAATCCCAAGAGTGAGGCTAAAAAATGATTTTTGATTCCACTGGGGAATATTTATAGGTGTCTTGTATAAAGCCCAAGATTGAGGCTAAAAGGAGAAGCTGACTCTATTGGTAAGAGGTTTTATCTATCTTGTACAAAGCCTAAGTTTGTGGCTAAAAGAACATGATTGACTCAGTTGGAGAGTATGATTTGTCTTGTACAAAGCCCAAGATTGAGGCGGAAAAGAGGATTGACTCTGCTTAGGGATATTAATTCCCAAAGCCTAAAAGAAGGCTGGGAGGAATTCACTCCGCTGGGAAGATATTTATCCAGAGCTTAAGAGAAGGTTATGAAGATTTTGACTTTGTTGGCGAGAGTTTATATATGTCTTGTACAAAGCCCAAGATTGAGGCTAAAAAGGAATGACTCAGCTAAGGATATTTCAGGTGTCTTGTACAAAGCCCAAGATAGAGGCTAAAAAAAGATCTGACTGACTCAATAAGAGAGTGTTTATGTTTTGTACCATTGACTCAATAAGAGAGTACTTTGTTTGTCTTGTACAAATCCCAACATTGAGGCTGAAAAGGGTTAACTCAACAAGAGGGTGTTTTAAGAAAGAAGATGGACTCAACAAAAGGGTGCCTTCGGGGCTAATTCTCTGCTGAGGAAAAATCATTATACAAAGCCTAAGAGGAGGTTGTCATACCCCAAATTTTGACCACTAAGATTTCCCATCATTGTGCAAAACATCATCACAATATGGATGTACTTTTATGTCTCATCAATCTCCTCAAGGAATTGTTGAGCATTCACTACTAACAAGAATTAGGGTTTCAAGCCCTCTTAGAGCCTTAGACAAAAGATCAATCAAGAAATGACAAGATCTTCAACTTTTCTAGCCTCTCAAACACCCACAATGGATCAAGAGGACTCCCACGTCAAGAATCAAGCACAAAGTTACAGCATTCCAAGTGGATCAAGCCTCAAAATCGACAGTGTCACCAAATTAGCGTTTTGGTCGACTGAGGCCTCCAGGTGGAAATTTTCCTTTGGGCATGAGCCAATGCTTCAAAGCACAACCCAAGATACTACAAGGTACCTCATGGACCCAATCATCAAGTCAATTTTACCTCAGGGGATGCATCCACAAAAAAATCAGGAATTAGGGTTTCTTGACCTAATTCACCCCTAAGTTGACTTTTGGGACAAAACAGGAGCCAAGACCTCCAGACATGATTCGAGGGTCTCTAATAAACCACATTTATCCATTTGCAACAATGGATTGGTCCAAGAAGCTTAATCCACAAGTTTCAATTTCATCAGGACCACAATTAGGGTTTCGAGGGAAAAGTCAACTGTACCTTAGACTTTTGACCCAGACATGCTCCCAAACCTTGGAACATGATTCAATACACCCTATAACACCTATGGAATGTATCCATTAGGTTTGATTTAGGTCAAGGACTTGATTTCACAAAGGATCGCACAGTTTGGATTTCATCCGATAAAAAGTCAACTGTGCACAAAATCAAGTTTAACTTTTTGAGATTTTTCACAATTATGGTTCCTTGACCCTAAAATGATGTTAATGTGTGATTGGAATCATCATTCATCAAGGAAAATCAAAGAAAGTGAGGTAACTTGAAAAAGGGGTAACCATAAAAACTTAGAATTTGTCTAAGTTATGGAACAAAGTGTCTAGGGTACCAACTTCCAAGGACCATAACTTAAGATCCAAGCAACCATTTTGGATGCTCCAAAGCTGGATTTGTAGATATCATGGCATACTTTAAAAGTGTCAACTACAGCTCATTCCAATTCCTCATGGATTTTTAGTTATGGAGTGATCAAAATGGCTGAAAACACAAAAGTGACATTTTTCCAACACTTAGTGAAATTTTCACTAAGTCAGAATCTGCCTTATTTTTTCCCAAACGTAGAGGAATTTTTCATTATAATTCAGGTTGACTCAAAACCAAAGTTGGACATCATGTTGAAATAGGATATGTCAGCTTTCCAAAATGTCCAAGAACTCCATCAAAATCCATCTGAGCTAGGAGTTATGACAGCTGTAACATGCCTTACTGCAAACTGTCCTGGCAAGGCAGATTTGTGCATTAGTGCTCGAATTGCCCAAATTTTGCAACTTCAAGCATGGTTATCCATCTGCACACCTCAAGGGGGAACAACCAAGGGACAAGCGCTGATCTATCAGCCTCTAAAGTCCCAAAATCTACAAGTAGCATGCCAAACCTCAAAAGCCTAAAAGAGGCAAAGACTCCAATTTTTTTTGGAACATTCAATGGATGCTTAGAGGTGACATGTATCAGAGCAAAGATGAACCCTTTAGTCAAGCCTTATCCTTGAATCAGAGAACCATAGGCTTGTGCTCTAATCTCAAGTCAATGGCTAGAGAAGACTTGAGATTCCATTTGATCCACATTGGCCAAAGGCCTACTGCAGTTGCCATTCCCTATTCCTTGCAAAAAAAACTTGACACACTATAAATAGACCTTATTTATGATCATTTTGAGTACACCAAAGGCCTATAACACTTGCCTTTCTCAAAATCACACTCTCACTTCCAAAAATGCCTTCTAATGCAAACTACTATCGGGTTTTGAATTAGAAAGTGTTTCCAGCCAAACCAATCACACACACACCTCATAAACATCATATGTGAGCTGATCAAATACTAAACCAACAACTGGAACACCAATTTCACAAAATCACCAGCCATCTGCACAAGCTTTTGACAGATTTGCAGTTGAGGTGCCAAATCAAGTTCCTGCTCAATTTAATCCACTTCAAGCATTCAGACACACTCCATAGCACCTAGGGAAGCTGTCCACATCATTGGAACCAAGTTGTAACACCTCCAACCTAGAAATCGATCACCAGCTGCAAGAGGTAAGCCTCAACTTGGTCATCTCATGATTCATGCATATTTCCTCGCACAATAATTTTGCCATATGTTCATAATCATGTATGAAGTGTTTCCCCTCAATTAATTGCTTTATATGAATCGTCTATGGAATTTCTTAGCCTTCATGCAGAAATTAGGGTTCTTGAGGTTTCTCTTTGATTTCTTATTCCATGCTTAAAATAAATGAAATTAAAGACCATAGACATGATCTTGAGGTGAAAACGAGTAGATTGATATGTGGATTGTGTGATTTCATCAAGTATTCAGTGAGATTGATGAGAAAATGCAAATCTGGGCAAAACAGAGCACGCGGGCAAAACCAAGGTGTTCTTGGCGCCTTTTTTCAAACTTTAAAAAATTTGAATTTTTGTGATTTTATTTAATTGATTCAAAAATTAATTTCTCTCTGAATTTTAATAATTTTGAGTTGATTCTTTTTTTAATAATTCACAAAAATGTTAAAATATTTTATTTTACAAAAATTTCCCAAAAATCTTATTTATTTCATATATTTGATATTTTTGCAAAGAATTAATTTTTATTTGTTTTTTAACATTTAAAATATTTTTTCCTTCTTGATTTTTCAAACGTAAATGGTTTTCAATCATTTTGTGGATAAAACATGATTTTTGAAACATTGATCCAAGATCACCAATCATTTTTCACATGTTTTCAATAATTTTTATTAATTTTTAAACAAAATTAATTCCATTTTTAAACAAAATTAGGGTTTTTATTGATTCCACCCTCATCAATCTTTTTCAAACACTCATGGGCCTCTAATAGTGTGTAAGTCCCACCCCTTTGTAAATAAACAATTTTGGGCCTCACACATTGTATAAGTCCCTCTGTATATTTTCAAAAGTTCGGCGCGATCGTCGCCTTTTTTAACAAAATCAACTGGGCTTCTCCTTGAGTTATAAGACCCATCCTTATTCATTTTCAAACTCTTTGGGCCTTTAATTGAGTGTAAGACCCAATCCCCTTTTAACCAAAACCTTTTTGGGCCTCAGACATTGTATAAGTCCCTCTGTGTTAAAAAATCTCGGCGCGATCGCCAGTTCAAAATCAAATCATCTGGGCCTACCCTCGTGTTGTAAGTCCCATTTCTTTTCTTTTAAAACACCTTTTGGGCCTCTCCTTGAGTTGTAAGACCCAACCCTGTTGTAAAAAAAAACCTTTTTGGGCCTCAGTCATTTTATAAGTCCCAAGACGATATTCAAAATAACGGTGCGATCACTGTTAAACCTTGGGCCTCTCTTTGAGTATAAGCCCCAATAATCTTTTCAAACAATTCCCTTTTGATTTAGATTCAAATATATATATATTGTTATCAAAAATTTCTTTAATTTCTTTGAACAACTAACAATAACAGCATGGAAGCTTGCTCGCTTGTAAGTTTTATCAGCTTTCATTTACTCGCTTTCATATATATAACTGTATTGTGGGAAGCTACGCACGGTTAGTCTTCTTTCATACCCTTTTAAATACTTGTCATATATCAACTGTATATATACTAGTATAGTTGTTTAGAGTTTTCCCCGGCAACTAGGTCTAGAACTAGGTAAAGCCCTGTTGGTTGCTCTTAAATACAAACAAAACTAGATCCCCATAGGATTACCGGATACAGTCTTGCCTTTTCTTGGGCTTAAACAATATGGAACAAAGAGAAAGGCAGTATTCCTCGTGAACCTTTTCTCAGACTGTCACCCCTTGAAATTGTCAAAGAAATTCTACTCCCTAGAGTTGATCTATTCTCGGTGAATAGCATCTCTTGAGTTTCTTCAAACCTCAAAATTTTCACTAAATGATCTATTCTCGGTGAATAGCATTTCTTGAACTTTTCTTAGTTTGGGACCCACGGCTTCCTACAAGCATCCCCGCCTCCTCTTCGGCTTTGTACAAGGACCCTCCGACTTCTTAGAAGTTCTCATGCCTTCTCTTGGGCTTAATACAAGGACCCTGGCGACCTCTTAAAGGTATAAGACAGAACTTAGTCATCCTTTGCTAGAGCAGTCTCTCCAGTGTCAAACCTCAGGCCACTTTAGGGTTGATTCTCATCCCTTAATGCTCGTGCCTCCTCTTGGGCATCATATAAAAGATAAAACTCTTCCACACCAGTAGACTTGGACAGTCTAATCCCCTTGAGTCTCCAAGACATTCTCCAGTTCCTTACAAACACAGGAAGAAACCCCAGGCTCTCTAGATCAATCTCCAACAAAAACTCAGCCTCTCTCTTGAGAGTTCCCCAACCAGGGTCAGCTTATCCCAAATCAGAACCTCAAGGTCTCTGATATCTCAACTCTTCGGTAATCCTCAGCAAGAGTTGATTCCCCATTTGGACCTGCCTCGGGATCTTAACAATGCCCGACAAAAGTTAGCCTCCTCTTAGGCTTCGTATAATGATATTTTACTCAGCATAGTCAGCCTCCTCTTGGGCTTTATACAAAGATTCTCCCCAACAGAGCTAACCATTTCAGACTCTCTTGTTGAGTTCATCACTTTTCTAGACTCTCTTGTTGAGTCAATCAACTTTCAGACTCTCTTGTTGAGTCAATCACCTTTTCAGACTCTCTTGTTGAGTCAAACCCTTTCAGCCTTAATCTTGGGCTTTGTACAATACATAAATCTCCCTCTCTTGAGCTTGAGACAGATATCTTCCCTAGCAGAGTCATTTCCTCCCAGCCTTCTTCTGGGCTTTGAGGAATGATTTTCCCCAAGAAGAGTCAAACTCATTTCTGCCTTAATCTTGGGCTTTGTACAAGACACATAAAATATCCTCACCAGAGTCAGTTAAATTTCTCATTTCATCCTCAATCTTGGGCTTTGTACAAGACACATACAAACCTCCCCGGCGGAGTCAAAATCCTTTTTAGCCTCAATCTTGGGCTTTGTACAAGACAGGTAGAATATATTCCCCCGGAAAAGTCAAACTTCTAGCCTCCTCTTAGGCTTTGTATAATGATATCTCCAAAAGAGTTAGTCTCTTTTAGCCTCAATCTTGGGCGTGGTACAAGACAGATAAACACTCTCTTGTTGAGTCAGTCTTATCCAGCCTCCTCTTAGGCTTTGTATAAAGAAATCCCCTAGCGGAGTCAATCAACCTCTTAGCATCAACCTTGGGCTTTAATCAAGGCACACAAAAATCAACAATCCCTCTCTAGAGATGACAACTTATCTCTCAGTCAAACCTTTTAGCTTCAATATTGGGCTTTGAACAAGACACAACTACCCTTTTAGCTTCAATCTTGGGCTTTGAACAAGACACTAAAAACATATTTTTCCTCCCTTAGAATAGGAGGAACTCCGATTGCTCTGATTTCCCTATTTTGTTTAAAAGGGAATGCGTAGGCATAAGATTGTGAAATCTTAGCGAGCATACCAATCAAAAACCCTAGGTCCAGTACCTTCATACCAATCAAAATTAGGTCCAGTACCTTACTAAAAACACTCAAACATCAACATCAACTCACTCACTCATACTTCCCAAGAAACTTTCCCAACCCATTAACAGATAAACACTATTAATTATAAAGTGAGACCTAAAGCTGATATCTTGTGTATAACCACATATAGGATGGGCAATTGACAACTCCCCATTGTATAACCTTACCCCGGACCCCCCAATATCTTTAAAAACGTTTTGTTCAGTTAAACATTTCGCGTGCAAGGTTAGTTTTAGATAGTTTCTCTTTCCCTTTCAGCTTCATGGGATAAATAAGAAATCAGAAAGTAGCACCCTACTCCTCCTCATTACGGTGAGGAGAAAACCCAGCGATAAGGTGGTCGCGTCACCGACAAAAATCGCTCTCTACAGAGGTTGGCTTCTGCTGAGGATTATTGAGATCCAGAGACAGGTCCAAGTCGGGGGATCAACTCTTGTTGAGGGTTACAGAAGAGTTGAGGTATCAGATGCCTTGAGGTTCTGATTTGGGATAGTATTATCCTGATGATAAGCTGACCCTTGGCTGGGGGATTTTAGGATAAAAATTGAGTTTTAGAACCCATGAGGGTTTTAACTCTACTGGAGATTGTTTAAATGACCAGGGTTTTTTCTTATTTGGCGGGAACTTGAGAATGTCTTTGAGATCCAAGAGGAGATTAGACTGTCCAAGTCTACTGGTAGGGAAGAGTTTGTCTTTGTATGATGCCCAAGAGGAGTCTGGTGCTTTAAGGGATGAGAATCAACCCTTAAATTGGTATGATGTTTTGACTCTTTAGAAAGACTGCTCTAACAAAGGATGACTAAGTTCTGTCCTATAACTTTAGGAGGTCTTCAGGGTCCTTGTATTAAGCCCAAGAGAAGGAATGAGAACTTCTAAAAAGTCGGAGGGTCCTTGTACAAAGCCCAAGAGAAGGCGGGAATGCTTTTAGGAAGCCTGTGGGTCCAAACCTAAGAAAAGTTCAAGAAAAGTTTCAGCGAGAATAATCTTTTCTTTAGTGAACAGTTCTAGGGTTTGAAGAAATTCAAGAGAGGTTTCGCTGGGAATTAATCCTCTCTTGGGAAGTGAATTTCTTTGACAATTTTCTAATAGTGACAGTCTGAGAAAAGTTTCACCGGGAATAATGCCTTTCTCTTTGTTCCATATTGTATAAGCCTAAGAGAAGGCAAGACTGTATTTGGAATTCCTGTGGGGACCTAGTTTTGACTATTAAAAGAGTGACCACTGGCTTTATCTAGTTCTAGACCTAATTGTCGGGGAAAACTCTAAGTAGATAATATACAAGCATATATATACAGCTGAAATATATACTGTATGTAAAAGAGAAGGTAGAAGGACTTCCAGTTGAGCAAGCTTTCAGCACAAACAATTTATATATGTGCAAGTATGTAAAAGAAATCTATTTTAAACTTACAGGCGAGCAAGCTTCCATTGTAATAGCTGTATGGTTATTTGTTCAAGAAATTATAGAAAGTTTTGACAACAACTATGGATTTGAACCTAAATCAAAAGGGAAAGTTGTTTTTGAAAAGAAGATTGGGGCTTATACTTAAGGAGAGGCCTAGATGAAAAAACAGTAATCGTACCATTGATCTGAAAATTGTATCGGGACTTATACAATGACTGAGGCCCAAGAAAGGTTTTCTATACAAAGAGATGGGTCTTACAACTCAAGGAGAGGCCTAAGTGATTTTGTTTGAGAATGGCGATCGTGCCGAGGTTTTTGAAAACACAGTGGAACTTATACAATGACTGAGGCCCAAAAAGGTTTTTATTTACAAGGAATGGGTCTTACACTCTATTAGAGGCCCAAAGAATGTTCAAAGAAAAGAGAATGGGACTTACAACACGAGGGGAGTCCCAGACGATTTTTGTTTAAAAGGTTACGATCGCGCCGAGATTTTTAAAATCCTGTCGGAACTTATACAATGACTGAGGCCCAAATTATTTTATTTACAACAAGGATTGGGTCTTACACTCTATTAGAGGCCCATGAGTGTTTTGAAAAATATTTGTGACGGTGAAGATAGTCAAAACCCTAATTTGATTTTCAAATGTATTTTAATTGAATAAAAATTCAATTAAAATGATCAAAATTATCAAACATGTGTGAAAAACAAGTTGTGATCTTGGATTGATGTTTGAAAAATCATGTTTAATTCATAGAATGATTTGAAAACCATTTGAAGTTGAAAAATCAAGAGAAAGAAATATTTTAAGTGTTAAAAACAACAAATAAAACATAATTCTTTACAAAAATACTAAATATATGAAATAAATAATATTTTTTATGAACTTTTTATGGAATAAAATATTTTAACATTTTTGGGAATTTTCAAAAAAAGAACCAATCAAAAATAATTAAAATTGAGAGAGAAATTAATTTTAGAATTAATTAATAAAAACCATAAAAATAGCAAAAATATCAAAATATGGGAAATGGAAAAAATGGTCTGGGTGGGTGTTGAACCCACGACCGTCAAGCCAAACACACATGCGCGCTACCACTGGGGTGGTGATACATCCGTGTATCAAAACCACCCCATGAACATATATGGGGTGCTAAATTTCTAGGCCTGGCCAAGGCGCCATGCCTGGCCCTTGCCCAAGGCAAGGCCTAGTTTTGGCAATTTGCATGAAGCCTCTAAATTTCTCATTTCTCCATGGATTGGGTCAAAATTTAGGTGCATCTGATCTAGAATTTCATGAGGAATCCAATGATGCCCTTGGAATTTTCAGAAAATGTTTCCATTTTAAAATCCAATAGTGATTTCAAAATAGGCCAAATTTTGCATGTTCTATGCTATCTCATGGTACAGGCAATAATAGCATGATAAATTAGTTCAAACACAACAAATATGATATGTATGAGAGGTCCATGATCAATGGACCTCAAAGCAATGCATGATTTAGAGAGTTCAAGTTGTGATGCACTTACCTCTTGGAGCTTCTTGTGTTATCTGCCAAGTTCCTTGTGCCTGAAGTAATTTAATGCTTTAAACACTCTTGATTGATCCCTTAGAAGCTTTTAAGATGATCAAAACCAGCTGGAATTCTCAGGAACAAGTATAGGCCTTTTCTTGCAAAAGGGGCAAAAGTGACCAAGATAGTAACTCTCTCAAATGGTGTTTCGGATGAGGGAAACCAATTGGGACAGTTTGAGGATGATATTTGGAGTGTGTTTGAGGCCTGGTTTGGTTTTGGAAGTGACTGAATCAAGACATGGCATGAAAAGTGCAGAAAAGTCAAATTTTGAGGTTTTGGAGGTTGACTTTCTGATTTTGGTGTTTCAGATCAAAGGTGAGTGTTTGGACAGCTTAGATATGACATATTGGATGTGTTTGGATCATGAGATGTGGTGGAATTGCTCTCTAACTCAAAAACTCAGAGATGACTTGCAAAGAAGGCATTTTGGCCTAAAGAGAGAGATTTTGAGGAAAGCATCAGTTGTAGTGCTTTGGTGTACTCAAACTGAGCACAAATAAGCTCTATTTATAGTGGAACAAGTTTGTTTTGCAAGCAATGGTGAATGGCAGTTGGTACAGGCCTTTGGCCAATGTTGATCCAAGGGAATCTTTAGTCTCCTCTAGCCATTAACTTGAGGTTAGGGCACAGGCCTATGGTCCTTTGATTTAGAGCTGAATCTTGACTCATTCAGTTAGAAATGTCTCAGTCCATGCCGCCTTGATGTATCCATTAAATGCTTGGAAACAAAATTGGAGTCTTTTGTACTTTTTAGCCTTTTTAGGTTTGTTATGGCTATGTGTAGATTATTGGACTTGGGAGGCTTGGGGATCAGATCATTCCCCTTAGATTTTATCCTCTGATGTGTCCAAGTGGATGACAAGGCTTAGAGTTGTCCAGATTTGCCAAATCGAGCAAAATGCCAAAATCTGCCTTGTACAAGACAGTTGGAAATGGTGATTTTGAGGGGATCATATCTCCCTGCTCAGGTTGAGTTATGGGAGGGTCTTGTGCTTTTTAGAGAGCCCTCATATGATACAAAACATGTGTGATCATAGTTTGTTTTGAAACTATTTGGATCCCATTGAAAAATCCTCATGAACATGGGAGTTCAAAGCTGATAACTTAGGCAGATTTTCACTAAGTGTTGAAAAAGTGTCATTTTCTTCATTTTTGTCATTTTGATCACTCCATAACTTAAAATCCATGAAGAGTTGGAGTTTCTTGTAGTTGAAGCTTTTGTAGAATGTATGAAGGCCTACAAATCAGGCTTTGGATCACACAAAATGGCTGCTTGGATCTCAAGTTATGATCCTTGGAAGTTGGTACCAAAATCACTTTTGTTCCATAACTTAGAAAAATTGTGGTCTCTTATGGTTGCCCCTTTTGCAAGAAACCTCACTTTTCTTGATTTTGCTTAATGAGTGATGATCAATACCATACATTAACATTATTTTTGACTTAGGGGAACCATATTTGTGAAAATTTTCAAAAAGTCAAAACTTGATTTTGTGCACAGTTGACTTTTTATCGGATGAAATCCAAACTGTGCGATCCTTTGTGAAATCAAGTTCTTGATCTAATTCAAACCTAATGGATGGACTCCATAGGTGTTATAGGGTGTATTGAATCATGTCCCAAGGTTTTGGAGCATGTCTTGGTCAAAAGTCAAAGATACAGTTGACTTTTTTCCCTTAAAACCCTAATTGTGGTCCAGATGAAATTGAAACTTGTGAACCAAGCTTCATGGGTCAATCCATTGTTGCAAATGGGTCAATATGGTGTATTAGAGGTCCCCAAATTATGTCTTGAGGTCTTGGCTCATGCTTTGTCTCAAAAGTCAACTTAGGGGTGAATTAGGTCAAGAAACCCTAATTCCTGATTTTTTGATGAATGCATCCCCTGAGGTTAAATTGACTTGATGATTGGGTACAAGAGGTCCCTTGGAGTATCTTGGGCTTTATTTTGAAACATTGGCTCATGCCCAGAAGAAAAATCTCATCTGGAGGCCTTAGTCGACCAAAACCCTAATTTGGTGACACTGGCGATCTTGAAGCTTGATCCACTTGGAATGTTGCAACCTTGTGCTTGATTCTTGATGTAGGAGTCCTTTTTATCCTTTATATGTGTTTGAGAGGTTTAGACAAGTTGAAGATCATGTCATTTCTTGATTGATCATTTGTCTAAGTTCTCTGAGAGGGCTTAAAACCCTAATTCTTGATTGTAGTGAATGCTCAGCAATCCTTGAGGAGATTGAGGAGGCATGATGGCACATCCATATTGTGGTGATGATTTGCACAATGATGGGAAATCTTGGTGGTCAAAATTTGGGGTATGATAGATGCCCCTATTTAATCTTCTTGGATCTGAAGGTGTGAATGGCGAAGATATTCGGACATTCAGGGTGCAAGAGGATTAAATATCAGAATACCCAAAATTTTGATGGTGGTTATGAATGGCAGCTTGCTCATCCATCTTCCTTTTCTAAGCAGTATTACTTAGAAAAGGGTAAAACTTCCCCTCGATCCTGGTCTGTAGCCAAGGAGCTGGTCTCAGTTTCTTGATAAATAAACTTCCCCTCGATCCTGGTCTTCAGCCAAGGAACTGGTCTAAGTTTCTTTTGGAATAAACTTCCCATCGATCCTGGTCTTCTGCCAAGGAACTGGTCTCAATTTCTTTTGAAATAAACTTCCCCTCGATTCTGGTCTTCAGCCAAGGAACTGGTCTAAGTTTCTTTTGAAATAAACTTCCCCTCGATCCTGCTCTTTAGCCAAGGAACTGGTCTAAGTTTCTTCTTGTCGAGTTTCTTTCTTGACAAGGGATGTTATGTACCGGTCTTTATCAAACTTCTCACCGTATTTTCCTGGGGAGACACCATTTGATGGAAAAGAGTTGGATGTCAGACTTGTTGGGGGTACCCATTTGTCTGAGCTGTAGAGGTATACAAACTTCTCTATTGGAGATGCCTTTTGTTGACCTACTGGGGAAAAACGAGTCTCTTGAGAGACTGCTTTTCACTTGGGGATATTACATCGTACTTTTGTTTGAGATCTTTTCGGAGAAATTCCATGTGATGTAATCCAATTTGGAGGTGTTGGTGACCTTTTTGACAGTAAACCTTTCGGAAAGAAACTGCTGTATTGCCGAGAGTCTTCAGTAGAGAGGCTTTCTCTGGGGATTGACGACTCGATTTCGTATAGGTTAATTCGATTCATTTCGTGCATGTTTAGTCGCATTTTTATCGAGTCTTTACCGTATTTTGTACTGTGTACTTATGTTTTTCTTTTACTTTGTGATTTCAGGACCAGTATCAACCATGTTGAGGAAGAGGATGAGAAGTGTGGCAAAAGAGTTGACAAAGAGCAGAACTGGAGCATTCTGCATCCTTCTAGCTAAATGGCGTTCGCCATTCCCTAAGGGGAAACAAATGGCGTTCGTCATTGCCCCAAAACGTGCAGTTTTCATTTCAGCCAAAATGGTGTTCGCCATTGGCATATGGCGTTCGCCATGCATCGCGGGAGCAGTTTTCCAGAAGCAGTTTTTGGACTCAATTTGAATTCAAATTTTTCCAACCATTTTGGAGCCAGATCCTGTCTATAAATAGGACTTCCCAGCCCAGCATTCATCATCTAATTCTACCCTGCGGAAGCTCTGCCGAATTTTCTACAGAACTAGAAATTTAGTAGCCACAATGATAATTGCTCACACTGAATGATTATCAGGACTCTTGTACTCATTTCTTTTGTTACTCTGTTGCTGTACTTGGATCGATTTGTAGAATTAATACAAATTTCCTTTCAGTTATTTCATCGCATTTTCAGGTTATTGTTTTATTGTTATATTGTTTCGATCATCATTCTCTGCATTTATTTATTTACCGTTGTTTCAAAAGTTTTTCAACAAAACCAAAGAACATAATTTATTAAGAAACCCTAAGTAAAGTAATATGCATGTTTTAAAATTCAGCACTGTTAATGATTCAATGGTACGATTAACTATGATTAACTACACTTGCTTGAGTCCGTAGTTTGAGGACCGTCGTTTCGACGGGACTCTGTAGGATAACCAACACTGTTGTATGATCAAAATTCTGGTTTTGTTGTCTAAGTTTAATTTAAGTAGACTAGTCGCGACGGCGAGAGGCTGCTTAACAGCATTTCGTCACGAGAGTGAGGAATGCACTAAGACGAGTCCAACAGAGCGAGAGTTTGAGGCACTCGTCAGATAGTAGGCACAAAACACTGGATCCTAAACACAGCGAGAGCGCTTTAGGTATTCTTTTCGGTCTTGCCTGTTTTCAAAAAGCACCTTTTAATTACCGAGTGAGCGAGAGCAAAATCTTGGGGTTATCTGGTGTGGCCCGATCAATAGCGCGAGAGTGTGAGATTAGGCCTTTAGATCAGTATTTCCTTCAGAACAATTTCGACATTACTTCAGCCTCGGAACTTATAGAGTCCCTAAGAACTCCGGAAATCATTCTACGGTCTCAGTTTCCTTATTTGTTCTAAAACCTATTATTTTAGTTATTTTTCTTTAAGTATTTTTAATCGTGTCTACCTCCTGCTTTAGCCTTACACCGCAATTTTAGGACACTGTCTTTTGACTATCAATCCCTGTGGGTTCGACAATCTTTTAAAACTACGCGATACCCTGTATGCTTGCAGTATCTATCCGACCAAACACGTAAAGTCGCGATCAAGTTTTTGGCGTCGTTGTCGGGGATTGAATTAGTCTTGTTGTGTCTCTTTCGTTGCACAGTAACGACTAAGGCAATTTTTCTTTATTCGTAATTTATCAATCGTATGCCCAGCACTCGCTCACAAAGCGAAGAGCCAGTGGAACCGATTGCCGAGATCGAGCGTTTTCTTTTGTTGAGGTGTCGAATCAACGATTACTGCTTAAGATATCTCCTTCCAGATCCTATCGTTCCTTATTCTGATTCCGAAACCGAAACCGAATCAGAACAAAACATGGCCCAACCACCGCAAAACCGTCCTCTCAAGGATTTCACTGTCCCATCGCAAGATGAGCTGCATAGCAGCATTTCTACCCCTGAAATCAAAAGATGCAATTTCAAGTTGAAGCCTTCGCTATTACAAGCCGTTCAGCAGAACCAATTTTCAGGAAGTCCTACGGACGACCCTAACTTACATTTATCTGTTTTCGTGCAATACGCCGACACTGTGAAAGCAAATGGTGTTAGCCAAGAAGCAATTAGACTCCGTCTTTTCCCGTTTTCTTTAAGAGATAGAGCTAGAGCTTGGCTCCAGTCTCTGCCTGCGAATTCTGTCACTTCATGGGATGATCTAAAAAGAGTCTTTTTGACCCGTTATTTTCCTCCATCGAAGACAGCTATGCTAAGGGCAGAAATTAACGGATTCAAGCAAAAAGACAATGAATCTCTTTTTGACGCGTGGGAGAGATATAAGGACATGATGAGGTTATGCCCACATCACGGACTCGAAAAATGGTTGATAATCCATACTTTCTACAATGGTCTGTTGTACAACACGAAAATGAACCTAAGTGTTGCTGCTGGTGGCGCTTTAATGGATAAACCGTACGAGGAAGCCATTGAACTCATAGCGAATATGGCACAAAATCACTTCCAATGGGGAGGAGAACGTGCTTCTACAGAGAAACCAACTTCGAAGGGCGGAATGTACGAAGTTAGTGCAATAGACCGCATCAATGCTAAAATGGATGCATTAACTCAAAAAATAGAAAGTTTGGCCGTAACACAACCAGCCTCTACCGTGGCTGCTGTATCTCCTAACTGTGAAGTATGTGGTACCCCTGGACATACAAATGCCGAATGTCAGGTATTAACCGGTGTTTCCACCGACCCTCAAATACTTATAATCCTGGTTGGAGAAGTCATCCGAACTTCTCTTACAAAAACAATAATGCCTTGCAACCACCAAGTTCGGCACCTGCTGTACCACCTGGTTTTCAAAAAGTAGGACCACCCGCTCCACAAGCACCTAGAAAGTCAAATCTGGAAATTATGATGGAAAATTTCATGAACGCCCAGATACAGCAGAAAAAGGAATTTGTGAACCAAAACGCTCATGCAAGCGAATTGATGAGGCAAATGACTAGCAAACTTGATGCAATGGCTACGCATAACAAAATGTTAGAAACCCAGATTACTCAAGTAGCCCAACAGCAACCAACAATACCAGCCCCGTCTGGAACCTTTCTTGGCCAACCTCAACCTAACCCAAAAGGGCAAGCAAATGATGTAATCTTGCGAAGCGGAACCGAATATGATGGACCGGTTGACCCGAGACTTACAAAGCCAACCATGTATCAAAGTCCAAAGAAAGGAACTGAGAAGGAAGAAAAAACGAAAACCAATGATGCGGATGATAAGAGTAACGAAGTCATGGAGAAGGAACCACCCTATGTACCTCCACCACCATATAAACCACCTATACCTTATCCGCAAAGATTAGCCAAAAACAAGAATGAAGGGCAATTTAAGAAATTCGTTGAACTTCTGAAACAACTAAATGTTACTATACCATTCACGGAAGCCATAACCCAAATGCCTTCATATGCGAAATTCCTCAAGGAAATTCTATCTAACAAGAAAAAGCTCGAAGATAACGAAATGGTTATGCTCACTGCCGAGTGTAGCGCTATACTTCAAAATAACATGCCACCTAAGCTTAAAGATCCAGGGAGTTTCTCAGTACCCTGTGTAATAGGAAAGTACGCTATAGACAACGGTTTATGCGATTTAGGGGCCAGTGTTAGTTTGATGCCGTTATCTACGTGCAAGAGACTTGAGTTAGGAGAATTGAGACCAACCAAAATGTCTCTTCAACTTGCGGACCGTTCTGTCAAATATCCTGTAGGTATGCTGGAGAACATTCCTGTTCGAATTGGTCAATTCTTCATTCCTACTGATTTTGTGATAATGGACATAAAGGAGGACTACAATGTCCCGATTATATTAGGAAGACCATTTTTAGCAACAGTAGGAGCTATAATTGATGTTAAGAAAGGAAAGCTGACTTTCGAAGTAGGAGAAGAAAAAGTCGAATTCATTTTAGCTCAATTCTTGAAAGCCCCAGCTATCAATGACTCGTGTTGTTTGGTAGATATCATTGACGAATGCGTAAAAGAAGTGGAAGTGAAATCACCTGAGTTCACCGAATCTCCTCTATTCGAAAATGATAATTATAACGAACCATTCGTTGATGACTACTCGAAAAAATGTCTTGCACTAGCCCCCGAACCGTCGTCCGATGAACAGAAACCTGCTATAGAATTAAAATCGCTACCCAAAAATCTAAGGTACGAATTCTTAGATACAAAGCTTGAAAAACCAGTCATAGTCAACGCTGACTTGGGACAGACAGAAACTGAGAAGTTACTCCATGTTCTAAGGAAGTATCCGACTGCACTGGGATATAGTATCTCTGACCTCAAGGGGATAAGCCCATCCATTTGTATTCATCGCATTATGCTAGAAGACGATAGTAAGACTTCTAGGGAACATCAAAGAAGGATGAACCCTATCATAGGCGATGCAGTCAAGAAAGAAGTACAAAAACTCTTAGAAGCTGGTATCATATACCCGATATCAGATAGCAGCTGGGTCAGTCCAGTACATGCCGTACCTAAGAAAGGAGGAGTAACGGTTGTCAATAATGAAAAAGGAGAGTCTGTAGCAAAACGTATTCAAACTGGATGGAGGATGTGCATAGACTACCGAAAGCTGAATAAAGCCACTCGAAAAGATCATTTTCCTTTGCCCTTTATAGACCAAATGCTTGAGCGACTGGCTAAACATTCGTATTTCTGCTATTTAGATGGATACTCAGGATTCTTTCAAATTCCTATTCATCCCAACGATCAAGAAAAGACTACATTCACTTGTCCTTATGGAACATTCGCATATAGACGGATGCCGTTTGGACTATGCAATGCCCCTGCAACATTTCAAAGATGTATGATGGCCGTATTTGCCGACTTTATAGATAATATAATGGAGGTGTTTATGGACGACTTCTCTGTTTGTGGGCAAAGTTTCGAGGGATGTTTATCAAACTTAGAATTGGTTCTCGAGAGATGCGTCAGAGTCAATCTGGTGCTGAATTGGGAAAAATGCCATTTCATGGTTCAAGAAGGGATTGTGTTAGGACATGTTGTATCGGAAAGAGGGATTGAAGTAGACAAAGCCAAAATATAAATAATAGAAAACCTTCAGCCTCCGAAAACCATTAGAGAAATCCGCAGTTTTCTTGGACATGCTGGTTTCTACCGACGATTCATTAAAGACTTCTCTAAGATTACTAAACCACTGACTGGATTGCTAATGAAAGATGCTGAATTTATATTTGATGACGATTGTTTGAAAGCCTTTGAGCTACTCAAGAATTCCTTAATTACCGTACCTATTATGCAGCCACCAAATTGGAAGGAACCATTCGAAATAATGTGCAATGCTAGTGATTTTGCCGTTGGCGCTGTCTTAGGTCAAAGAAAGGACAAAAAGCTCCATGCTATCTACTATGCAAGTAGGACCTTGGACAGTGCACAGCTGAACTATGCAACCACAGAAAAAGAACTTCTAGTTGTTGTTTTCACACTAGATAAATTCCGTTCCTATTTGGTAGGGGCAAAAATAGTTGTCTACACCGATCACGCTGCAATTAGATACTTATTGAACAAGAAGGATACTAAGCCTAGACTTTTGAAATGGATCCTGCTTCTACAAGAGTTCGATTTGGAAATAAGGGATAAAAAAGGAGCCGAAAATGTAGTGGCAGATCACCTTTCTAGGATAGAACATCAAGAACCGGAACCAGTTCCCATCAATGAAGATTCCCCATATGATAGGCTTATAGCCCATATGGAGGAAGAAAGTGAAAACCAAGAAGACCCTTTTGAGTTTCAAGAACTCAACGAAGTTTCATGTCGTGTAGAAGCCCCACTGCCTTGGTACGCTGATTTTGTCAACTACCTAGCAGCAGGAGCGCTTCCACCTGATTTAACCTACCAGCAAAAGAAGAAATTCTTTCATGATCTAAAAAATTACTATTCGGATGAGCCCTTACTTTTTAGAAGAGGCGCCAATGGAATATTCTGTCGATGTGTCCCTGAATCTGAAATAGAAGATGTCATATCTCATTGCCATGTCGCACCGTACGGAGGGCATGCGAGCACCTCTAAGACTTGCGCAAGAATTCGGCAATCAGGGCTATTTTGGCCTAACCTTTGGAAGGACATCCATATCGTTGTCTTAAACTGCGACCGGTGCCAACGCATAGGTAACATTTCTAGACGCGATGAGATGCCGCAAAAAGGTATTCTAGAAGTGGAAGTTTTTGACGTGTGGGGTATTGACTTCATGGGCCCTTTTCCCTCCTCCTGTGGAAACAAGTATATACTTGTTGCAGTAGATTATGTATCAAAGTGGATCGAGGCCATAGCTTCTCCCACAAATGACGCACGAGTAGTTATTAGATTGTTTAAAAACACTATTTTTCCTAGATTTGGAGTGGCAAGTGTTGTTATAAGTGATGGAGGATCTCATTTTATTTCGAAAATATTTGAAAAATTATTGCTCAAATATGGGGTCCGACATCGAATAGCGACACCTTACCATCCTCAAACCAGCGGACAAGTCGAAGTTTCCAATAGAGAAATTAAACAGATACTTGAGAAAACCGTTGCAACATCTAGGAAAGATTGGTCGATTAAACTTCATGAGGCTCTTTGGGCATATAGAACTGCTTACAAAACTCCTATAGGAACCACCCCGTTTAAACTGGTTTATGGAAAGTCGTGTCATCTGCCCGTAGAACTTGAGCATAAGGCGTATTGGGCCATAAGGACCATAAACACCAATTACATGGCAACTGGCGAGAAAAGGATTCTAGACATCCATGAACTTGAAGAACTGAGACTTGATGCCTATGAAAATGCCCGCATTTACAAAGAAAGAACCAAAAAGAGGCATGACAAAAGAATAGCAAGAAAAGAGTTTAGAGAGGGGGACACAGTTCTTCTTTTCAACTCTCGACTTAAACTTTTCCCAGGGAAGTTACGTTCTAGATGATCTGGCCCATTCAAAATAACTAGGGTTCTAAATAGCGGTGCAGTTGAAATCGAGGGAAATTCATGTGAGCCATTCATAGTAAATGGGCAAAGACTTAAGCATTACCATTCGATGGAAAACAAAGAATTCTACTCTAGTTGTAAGTTGGAAGAGCTTCCCGCTCCTCCAGACGACTGAAATTCTTCTCTATTTCTAATGTCGAGCTTTCGGCATTAAACAGAGCGCTCAGTGAGAGCTAAAATCACAAATCTTAGTAGTAGTATTTATTTTTGTTTGCTCATGCATAGTTGTTATTACTTTAGTTTACGATTGCATTTCATTATTAGTATTATCATAATTAGTATTAGCTTGTTAGTTAATGTTTTCATGAATTGTGTTTTCGTTACTTTATTACCATACCATTTGCCTTATGTTTTGTTGTGACCATTATTAGCACTAACCCCAGTATGTAGTATATTTTCCCTAACAATATATTTTTCTCTCTCTTGTTTCTTTTTCAGGTTCGCAGTCCTTAGCGTAGATCCATCATGCAAACTTTTGAAAACCACGTCGTTGTGTTCAGAAACAACCTTCAGAGGAGTCGCTTTGAGGCTTTTTCTCAAAGAGATTTTGCTCTTTCGATTTACCCTGATGACGCAGCTATGGTTACCCTTGGTATTAGGGACAGTGTTGTTTACTTCTTTAACCAGCTTGGTTGGACTAATTCAGCTTTAACGAAAAATTTCAGCACCTACCATAATCTGACCTTGGAGTTCCTAAGTTCCTTATACTATGAACCAACTCGAGGGTATGGATTTGGCTGTGGATTGGCTACCTTCTGTTTGTTTGGAAACAAATACCGCTTCACTCACCATGAGATGGCTGAATTGTTGGGTTTTCCCAATGATCCTGATGCTGTCACTAAAACCCCTGAAGATGCTTTTAGTGGTTATGACCTTGAACAATTTTGGGGTACTATCACAGGTAACTACCATCCTGACCTGAATGCCATGTCCTATGAGAGTATTCACAATCCTGGAATTAGGTATTTCCATAAGATCCTTGCTCACACTCTTTTCGGGAAGGAAGAGAATGCTTATGATGTATCCCGAGATGAGCTTTATATCATGCTTTGTGCCTCACAAGGAAGGCCGGTCAATGCTGTCCCGTTTATGTTAGCTACTTTTCTAAAGCTGGCTCGTGACTCATTTCACCCCATTATCATTGGAGGGTTAGTGACTATGATCGCTGATGCCATTGGCTTGCAATACCATCTGAACCGTTCTGTTATTTTCGATAGTATTCGGCCGATGGATATCAACTTCTGTTTTAACCGTGGAATCATAGCCAATTTAGGACTAGTGGAATTTGAGTTACTAATTGATAATGTTGTTGTCCATGCCTTCACCTTGCCTAATCATGAGAGAACAAGTGTGCATGACAAGGATAACTGGTTGTATGACTTGGATGTGCTGAACAAAACATTTACTCCACCAGATTCACCTCAGCCTGATAAACACATGGATCCCATTGTACCTCAAGAAGCCACAAATAGTTCTACCACTGATGGACCTGTTACTTACCACACCACAATAGCTATTCCCGATGCCATTTACGCACTGCAAGTTGGAGTAGATGATCTCCGTACTGATTTGTCCTCACTTCGAGTAGATCACATTCAGTTTGTGGATGTCGTAAATGAGCAGTTTGATCACCTTTACCAGATAGTGTTCTCACTCCGCAATGTCGTCGACTCTTTAGTCGGACGACTTCGCGGATGATTCTAGTTTAACCAGCCTTTTCCCTGTTGTTCTTAGGATAGTTTACATTTTCCTTGTACTATTTTTCCCTTTCCCGTACTGTGAGTTCTTCTGTTTTAAATTACATTATGTTATTTCTTTTTTTTTTTAGTTCACTTCCCTTTCAGTTAAAATAAATAAAAAATAAAAAAAAAAGGAAAACAAAAAAAAACAAAAAAAAAACAAAAATTCTTATCAGTAGGACAATGGCGTTCGCCATTGCCTAATGGAGTTCGCCATTCACCTCCAGAATGCAGAAGGCGCGCGTCTTTTTGATCGACCGCCCTTTTGTATTCTTTTCATCATTTTCCCACTCGTTTTCATAAATTTTCCAACCACTCACATTCCATTCTCCTATCTATTTAAACCCCATATCACCATCCATTCCACTCATCATCATAAATCAAAAACCCCCATTCCCTCTCATAACCCTTTTCTCAAAGTTTCTCTCTTTTCTCTCCAACCAAAAAAATGGTAGCAAACCAAGAGTTCGACTACATGGGTATTGTGTTCCCGGAGGGAGAAAACGGAAACAACATGCGTGAGGATTTCCACCGCATATCTAAGCGAGAAGTCGAGGCTACGAGGTATCCCGACTCGGAAGCTCTTCGCACTTTAGGTCTCATGCAAAGCGTTGCTTGGATGCTACGGAACTTAGGTATGGCTTGTTTTTGTACTTTTAGTAAAGCAATTTCTATTAGAGCTACCTATGAGTTCCTTAGTACACTTCGCTATGTCGTTGACGCCTCTCGCACCTCCGGAACCTTACACTTTAGGCTGCTGAACCGAGATTTTTCACTGACCTTCGAGAGAATTCGAGCGATCTTTGATTTCCCTGCTCCCGTTGCGGGAGCCGAAACTATTGCACCCCTGGAGAGTGAGTGGCAGGGCAGTGCCTTCTAGTTTTGGAAAGATATTACGAGCAACACCACTGACACTTGGGAAGGCCTTAAGGCCACCTCCATTCAAAACCCCGCCATCCGTATTCTTCACCGCATCCTAGCCTCTACCATCTTTGGTCGAAAGAACACAGGAAATGTGAATTCAAAAGATCTATACTTTCTTCACTGTGCTCTAAACCAAACCCCTGTAGACCCCGTGCCTTTCTTCCTTGCCCACCTTGTGAGTGTCTCTAATAGAGTGGGAGGAGCCATCTATATCAGCAGCATGATTACCACCATTGCCGATGCTCTTGATCTTGATATTATAGTAGATGCAGATGAGTGTTTTCCCAGCATTTTCGCCGACCTAGACTTTTGGAAGAGTATGCGTCTTGTCAAAGGTTTACCTGATGGCAGGTACCGCGTCTTGATTCGTGACCGTGAGCACCATAGTTTTTCTCTCCCAGCCCCCGATCATATTGATGTGCGCTACCGCACTAATTGGTTACTTGTTCCCGACCAAGAGGATGGGGCTGCTGCTCAGCCTCGTGTTTCTGACACACCCGGTCCTATTACCGCACCACACACTGCACCTTTATCTGATGATTTTGCAGGTATGCGAGGATCACTTGATGAGATTTTATCCGAGCTCCGGCAGCAGAGAGCGCGAGATGAGCAGCGCAGAGAGGAGTACTACGAGTTCTAAAACAGGCAAGTGGAATTCATGAACCAGACCGAGCTTAGCCTTCGAGATCTTACATCCGAGGTACTAGGTCTGCGCAGGGATGTGCATAGCATGCAGGCCCATTATCAGCGCGAGGACCCAGATGTCAGAGATGATTCCCATCAGCGCCGAGGCCGTGCCCGCCGCCACTGATTTTTCTTTCCAGGTTTTATTGCTCCTTTCTTTTCACCTTAAATTGAAACATTGAGGACAATGTTCGATTTAAGTGTGGGGGAGGAGTCATTTATCGCTTTTCATTTATTGTTTTATGTTATTTCCCATTTTCCTAGTTTAGGTTGTTTCTTCTGTTTCGTTATTGAGTCATATGCACGTTTGAGTCGTTATTTACCTTATGTTTCGCATAGTCTTTAATTTCCCCCATTTTTTTTTTTTTTTAAAAATTTTTTTGACTCAAGGGCAGGACACACTTAGTATAGGTTGTTTTATTGTGATTTAGGCTAAGTAGGCGGACTTGGGAAAGTTTTGTTAACATCAGTACCGTTTTTGCACCTTAGAGTTCCTAAATATGCAGTATTACTTTAAATACATATCATGCCGAGACCATGTTCTTAGTTTCTTTAAAGTAGCCTCTTGACTAGTTTATTCTAGCAGTCAGTACCATCCAAGTTTGCGAACTAAGTAACGTACCGATGCAAATATGTGTTGATCTCAAATTGTGATTTATGTGCTTTTATAGAAAATATGAATTAAAGGCCTGTTCTCACTAAGTTAGGTGGTCCTCACCCGATCATTTAGCCCAAAGGATCAGAATCTTGAAATTCATAAGCAAAAAAAAAAAAAAAAAAAGAGAAAAAAAAATTCTGTTAAATAAGAGATCACACTAACAGGTACGATTACCATGTAAGCAAAAGGATAACGGGCTTAATGTGATTGCGCGAGAATGAAAGAGAGATGAATAAGAGCGAAGTCCGTAGGTCAAGGTATGATATCATGATTTGAACCGGTATTGCATAGGAAGGAACTTTTTGTCCGTTTTTGTGGAGTCGTGTCGTTACGATACTCTTGTTAGCACTATTCAGTACCTATCTGTCTACTTTAGCCTAGCAACCTTATGCTCAATCGTTTCCGGTGTGCCTTCGAGTCGAAATACCGTGCGTACCTGTTTTCATTCGCATTAGGAATTTGCTTGAGGACAAGCAAAAGTCTTAGTGTGGGGGAGTTTGACGACTCAATTTCGTATAGGTTAATTAGATTCATTCCGTGCATGTTTAGTCGCATTTTTATCGAGTCTTTACCGTATTTTGTACTGTGTACTTATGTTTTTCTTTTACTTTGTGATTTCAGGACCAGTATCAACCATGTTGAGGAAAAGGACGAGAAGTGTGGCAAAAGAGTTGAGAAAGAGCAGAACTGGAGCATTCTGCATCCTTCTAGCTGAATGGCGTTCGCCATTCCCTAAGGGGAACCAAATGGCGTTCGCCATTGCCCCAAAATATGCAGTTTTCATTTCAGCCAAAATGGCGTTCGCCATTGGCATATGGCGTTCGCCATGCATCGCGGGAGCAGTTTTCCAAAAGCAGTTTTTGGACTCAGTTTGAATTCAAATTTTTCCAACCGTTTTGGAGCCAGATCCTGTCTATAAATAGGAATTCCCGGCCCAGCATTCATCATCCAATTCTACCCTGCGGAAGCTCTGCCGAATTTTCTCCAGAACTAGAAATTTAGTAGCCACAGTGATAATTGCTCACACTGAGTGATTATCACGACTCTTGTACTCATTTCTTTTGTTACTCTGTTACTGTACTTGGATCGATTTGCAGAATTAATACAAATTTCCTTTCAGTTATTTCATCGCATTTTCAGGTTATTGTTTTATTGTTTTATTGTTTCGATTATCATTCTCTGCATTTATTTATTTACCGTTGTTTCAAAAGTGTTTCTACAAAACCAAAGAACAGAAATTATTAAGAAACCCTAAGTAAAGCAATATGCATGTTTTAAAATTCAGCACTGTTAATGATTCAATGGTACGATTAACTATGATTAACTAAACTTGCTTGAGTCCGTAGTTTGACGACCGTCGTTTTGACGGGACTCTGTAGGATAACCAACACTGTTGTATGATCGAAATTCTGGTTTTGTTGTCTAAGTTTAATTTAAGTAGACTAGTCGCGACGGCGAGAGGCTGCTTAACAGTATTTCGTCACGAGAGTGAGGAATGCACTAAGACGAGTCCAACAGAGCGAGAGTTTGAGACACTCGTCAGATAGTAGGCACAAAACACTGGATCCTAAACACAGCGAGAGCGCTTTAGGTATTCTTTTCGGTCTTGCCCGTTTTCAAAATGCGCCTTTTGATTACCGAGTGAGCGAGAGCAAAATCTTGGGGTTATCTGGCGTGGCCCGATCAATAGCGCGAGAGTGTGAGATTAGGCCTTTAGATCGGTATTTCCTTCAGAACAATTTCGACATTACTTCAGCCTCGAAACCTATAGAGTCCCTAAGAACTCCGGAAATCATTCTACGGTCTCAGTTTCCTTATTTGTTCTAAAACCTATTATTTTAGTTATTTTTCTTTAAGTATTTTTAATCGTGTCTACCTCCTGCTTTAGCCTTACACCGCAATTTTAGGACACTGTCTTTTGACTATCAATCCCTGTGGGTTCGACAATCTTTTAAAACTACGTGATACCCTGTATGCTTGCAGTATCTATCCGACCAAAAACGTAAAGACGCGATCTGGGATTTTCCTTGATCTGGGAAAGCGAAAACATTATCTTCAAGGGTGACGTTTGTCGAATGTCTTCTTGCCTTTCAGAGGTTCAAGTTATCAAAGTGGTCGAAGACCGGCTCCAATCCAGAAATAAACTGGGGAGAGATTGCTCAGACAAAACATTTCCTGACGAGGAAAGAACTGACAACTTGATTATGAATGTGAATCAATAATGCATGATGTATGTATATTTGTGCTGACAAAACTGACGCGACTTACAGACTAATAGATGAACACGACTGGATACTCGGCCATGGTGGGGGATAAGAAGTATCAATGGTTCAAAATAGCAATTCTGCCTTGCTTAGGAGAGACGGTCCCTGTGGGGAGAAAGAATTGTTCAATCGGTCTTAAGAGATATGTACTCTGTCGGGGATGTCAGGTGAGGCATTTGCATCTGACACAGTTGAACCTTCATTTAGGTGTACTGGTTTAGAAGGAGTACTTTGATTCTGCACTTTGAGGTTCAATCACTTTCAGAGAAACCCTCGATGTTCCTTTTGAAATTCATCAGTCAAAAAGAATTGCCATCTTTATTTTAAAAGCAGAAAAATTTTGACAAGTAAATTCATTTTTGTTTTATTTCAAGAATCGTTGATCATGTTAAAAATGTCATTCTGTAAAGCTAAAACAAATAATAATTCCAAACAAAAGCACTAGGGCTCAAATTTAATTGATAGGATGGAAAATGGTAATTTAAGGGAAAAGGGATACATTGAAACATAACGACTGTTATCCTTCTACCAACTTTGAATTCTGGACATCCTGAGCTTTTGTCGAAGATGACCTTGACTGGAAGTTCTCTTGATGGATGGCATTACTGCTGGGGATTTAACCTCGTCGGACGTAGTTACTTGCCATTAATCCCTAACTTTTGCCTGGATTGTACTTTAAGAATTCCAATCCATCGGGATGACTTTTTTTGCTTATGTCTCTAATTTTTTCCTGGACCTCCTTTTCGGGTTTTCAACCCACCGAGACGTTGTTTTTTTTATTTAGGCGAAGTATTTCTTGACTACGTCAACATTGGTGGGGTAGGCAAATTCCTCTCCATCCATGGTTGCGAGCCTCAAGGCACCGCCTGAGAAGGCTTTCTTGACCATATAGGGGCCATCATAATTCGGAGTCCATTTGCCCCGAGGATCAGTGAGGAATGATTGTATCTTTTTTAGCACCAGGTCTCCTTTTCTGAAGACACGGGGTTGGACCTTTTTGTCGAACGCTTTATTCATTCTTTGTTGATACAACTGGCCATGGCATAGTGCCGTTATTTGCTTTTCTTTAATTAGATTCAATTCATCATGTCAACTTTGACACCACTCAGCCTCTTTTAGCTTAGCTTCCATCAATACCCAAATTGATGGGATCTCTATTTCTATGGGGAGCACTGCTTCCATGCCATATACTAGAGAGAAAGGGGTTGCCCATGTTGAAGTGCGGACAGACGTGCGATAACCGTGAAGAGCAAAGGGCAGAATTTTGTGCCAGTCTTTGTAAGTTACAACCATCTTTTGAATGATCTTCTTGATGTTCTTGTTAGCCGCTTCTACCGCCCCGTTCATCTTGGGCCGGTAGGGAGATGAGTTATGGTGTTCGATTTTAAACTCAGCACACAACTCTTTCATCATCTTGTTGTTCAAGTTAGATCCATTATCCGTAACGATCTGGCTTGGAACACCATAACGGCATATGATATTGTTTTTGATAAAGCGGACCACGACTTGTCGGGCTACATTGGTGTATGACACTGCTTTGACCCACTTGGTGAAGTAGTCAATGGCTACTAGGATGAACCGAGGTCCTTTTGAAGCTTTGGGTTGGATCATGCCAATCATGTCGATTCCCCATATGGAAAAAGGCCATGGGGAAGAAAGAACTTTGAGATGTGTTGGCGGTACATGGATTTTGTCTGCGTATATCTGACACTTATGACACTTCCTCATGTACTTGTAGCAATCGGATTCCATTGTCAACCAATAGTACTCTGCTCTCAGAATTTTTCTTGCCATTGTGTGTCCATTGGCATGAGTGCCAAAGGATCCTTCGTGAATTTCTTTTATCATCATGTTTGATTATGGTATGTCTACGCATCGGAGCAAGACCATGTGGAAGTTTCTCTTATAGAGTGTATCACCGCTTAGGAAGAAGTTGCCTGCCAACCTTCTGAGGGTTTTCCTATCTTTTCTGGATGCCCCAGGTGGGTACTCTTGTTTCTGAAGGAAGCATTTGATATCTTGATACCAAGGTTTGTCATCTATGACTGCTTTGATCGTGAAGATGTAGGCGGGCCTTTCAAGGCGCATTATGTCAATCTTAGGTACGTCGTTCGATTGACCTACACTAATCACGGAAGAGAGAGTAGCTAGTGCATCAGCCATGTGATTCTCTTTGTCGTATCTGCGAAAATCAACCGGCGAACAAGAACAGAAGAGTCGCCACCGTAGGTGAACACTCTTCACGAGGGATATAGTGAAACTCGATTCTGTTGAAGAATGGTAACAACCTTCTCGCGTAATCTTTGTAAGAAATTAGTCCTGATTGATATGTGTTCCAATCTCCTTTGAATTTATTGATAACCAGGGTTGAGTCTCCATACACATCCAAGTTCTTGATCCTTAAGTCAATTGCTTCTTCGAGACCCATGATACAAGCTTCATATTCGGCCTCGTTGTTTGTGCACTTGAATGTCAGTCGGGCAGTGAAAGGAATGTGGGTACCCTGAGGTGTTACGATGATTGCCCCAATTCCGTTTCCATAATTGTTGACAGCTCCGTCAAAGATTAGTCCCCATTGGGAACCTGGTTCTGGCCCTTCACTCGGTAGCGGTTCATCGCAATCTTTCATTTTCAAGTACATGGCATCTTCTTCTGGGAAGTCAAACCCGAATGATTCCTGATCGTCAATCGATTGATGAGCCAAATGATCGGCTAAAATAATCCCTTTGACGGATTTCTGAGCATGGTACTCGATGTTGTATTCTGATAACAACATCTGCCAACGAACAATCCTTCCCGTGAGAGCAGGTTTTTCAAAGACATGCTTGGTTGGATCCATTTCGGAGATTAACCAAGTAGTGTGACAAATCATGTACTGGCGAAGACGTTTGGCTGCCCAAGCCAGAGCACATCAAGTTTTCTCAAGCATAGTATATCGAGTTTCACAGTCGGTAAACTTCTTGCTCAGATAGTAGATGGCAGATTCGTTTCTTTTCGTTTCGTCTTGTTGGCCAAGTACACAACCCATTGAGTCTTCTAAGACTGTTAGATAGATGATCAATGGTCTTCCCTCCACTTGAGGTGACAGGATCAATGGTTTCAATAGATATTCCTTGATACTGTCAAAGGCGGTTTGGCAGTCTTCTGTCCATATGCAGTCTTGATTCTTTTTGAGTAATTTGAAGATGGGCGTGCATGTCGCGGTCATGAGGAATATAAATCTGGAAATGTAATTCAAACGTCCTAGGAATTCTCTGACTTGTTTCTCAGTCTTTGGAGAATTCATTTCTTGAATGGCCTTGACTTTGTCAGGATCAACCTCAATTCCTTTTTGGCTGACGATGAACCCTAACAGTTTTCCTGAGCGGACACCGAACGTGCACTTGTTAGGATTTAAGCGGAGTTTGTATTTCCTCAGACGCTCAAATAACTTTGACAGGTGGGTCACATGCTCCTCTTCTGTTTTAGATTTGGCAATCATATCATCGACATATACCTCAATTTCTTTGGGCATCATGTCGTGAAATAGAGTAGTCATGGCCCTTTGATAGGTTGCCCCGACGTTCTTCAAGCCGAACGGCATTACCTTGTAACAAAAGGTGCCCCATGGGGTGATGAATGAAGTTTTCTCCATATCTTCTGGCCCCATTTTAATTTGATTATAGCCCGAGAATCCATCCATGAAGGAGAAGACTTTAAACTTTGTTGTACTGTCTACCAGCATGTCTATGTGTGGTAAGGGAAAGTCATCCTTTGGACTGGCTTTGTTCAGATCCCTGTAATCTACACACATTCTGACTTTTCCATCCTTTTTCGAAACTGGTACTATGTTGGCTAACCATTGAGGATATTCTAAGGTGGCGAGGAAACCCGCGTCAATCTGTTTTTGCACTTCCAATTTAATTTTGATGGCCATGTCTGGATGAGTCCGTCTCTGTCTTTGTTTTACCGGCAGATATTCTGATTTCAACGGTAAATGATGTTCCACGATGCTGGTATCCAACCCTGGCATGTCCTTATAGGACCAAGCAAATACATCGGGAAAATCTTTGAGAAGTTTTATCAAGTCTTCTCTGACGGCCGGATTGAGCAGTGCCCCAATCTTGATTTCTTTCCTCTCTTCTTTTGTACCCAAGTTGACCATTTCCAATGGCTCTTTGTGAGGTTCAATGGATCTTTCCTCTTGTCTGAGTAATCAGGAGATCTCTTCTGGAATTTCTTCGTCTTCTTTTTCTTCAGCTTCAAATACCGAGAATTCAAAGTTGGGAGAAGGCATCGGATCGTATGTTTCAACGGGGTTTAAAACAAGCAATCTACATGATGTGATGATTTATTTTGAGAAGAGATAGAGAGAATGCAAGAGTGTGTGCAGTGTATTTTCTAAAAAATGCTTATTATTATTTTTGGGTTGTTTTAGGATTACCATTTTCTGAAAAAGCGAAAAGTGAAAACAGCAATAAATGCGGAAATTACATAACGACGTTTATTTATTTATGATTTAGTCGATTCTTGAAACTACAGCCCTATAAAACAAAACTCTGTTGCTTTGGGCAAAGCGAAGAGGGACATTTACAGAAAGTGAGCCCTATAAAATCATCCGTTTCACCTGGGCATGGTGAAAGGTTAAAACAAAGACGGCAATTACTTAGACTTATGGACGACTTTCGGGACATCGACAGCAACCCATTGGCGACGAACCCCCCGGTGAATCACAGAGTCTGGTACCTTCTTTCTTGGTCTGTCCTCAGAATTGGCGCTGATTTCTGGTGGAGCAGGATCATTGGAGTCTTTCTCTCAGGCAGATTTATCGTAAACGAACTCTTCTATTGTACCTTGCACAGTGTTTTCACTCTCAGGCGGATCTCCCCATCCAGTTGGTTGGATGTCTTCGAGCCTGATACGAGAGCTTTCAGGAGCGGTGTACTTGACCAAGAAGTCGTACTTGCCACTCGGTTGTCCTAAGGTGTCCCATACTTCTGTGGGACTAGAGGAGTCAACCTTCTCGATGACGTTGACCTCGGGAAAAGCATAGTTGATGAACTCTTGTCCTGCAATCTTTACAGATTCATGTTGTGCTGGATATTTTTGGAATGTCCTGAGTAACGATCTCATGATTTGGTGGGGACGCATGTATTCTTTTTAATGATGCTCAGCTGATATACATCGTTGGGCTGACCCTTTTGCCCCGAGTCTTTTGGGTACGACTGCCAGATCGACAAGTCATCCAGGGGATCATAATAGTCATAGTCAAAGTTGTCTTTCATCAGAGTGTCCTCCTCTAATGAGTTGGGCGGAGCACGACATCCTTCTGGATCACAATTTTCGTATATCATCTTGACGTCTGATCTTGGTATATATCTCGGACTTTGCGTGGGAAAGAAAAATGGCATATGTGCCTCTCCCTGAGACATATAATCATCCTCGTTGAGATAGGACTTCCACTCTTCATCTGTATCGGAGGAGTCACCCTCATTGATGGTGTGTACTTCTTGAGACACTGGGTGAAGGAAACCTCCACTGTGGAAGAAGTCCAAAATGGGATGAAAACTTTCATCGTTAGTAGCAGTCTGGGTATAGGTTGAGGAAAAACCAAGACCTTTCTTTGTCTTGTTATCTGTAGGAATGAAAAGCTATCCCCATCCTTTTGCATTGTTACTCTCGATCATTTTGAGAGCATCTTTGTATGAGGAAATTGATGTTCCTTTTTCTGATTGATTCTCATTGCTCACCGAAAGTGCTTGGAACTGGGTTCCAACAACCTCCTCTGGTCCTACACAGGAAAACGATGACAAGTTGCTCATGATCAAGGCCTGCTCTCCGTAAACTGTGACTAGTTTGTCATTTTTAACGAACTTTAACTTCTGGTGAAGTGTCGAAGTGACTGCCCCAGCTTCGTGTATCCAAGGTCTTCCTAATAAACAACTGTATGCTACCCGGATGTCCATGACCTGGAAAGTGACTTGGAAAGTGTGAGGAACGATGGTTATGGGAAGATCAACTTCGCCGACAACTGTTTTTCGAGATCCGTCAAAGGCTTTGACGATGACCTCACTGCCTCTCGTCGGAGATCCTTGAAATGATAGTTGCATCAGAGTAAATTTTGGCATAACATTTAGAGCTGATCTGGTATCTACCAGTACGCTGGCTAGAGTATCGTCCTGACAATTAACTGTAATGTTAAGTGCCATGTTGTGATTTTTGCCTTCTTCTGACAATTCTTCATCAGTGAATCCCAAGTTGTTGCAGGAAGTGATGTTGGAGATGATACTGTCAAATTATCTTATTGTCACATCTTGTTCTACGAAAGCTTGCTCTAAGACTTTCTGTAGAGCTTCTCTGTGAGCTTCGGAACTGAGCAAGAGAGATAGCACAGAGATTCTCAAAGGAGTTTACAGCAGTTGGTCTACAATTCTTCTGATGATTTGACATTGCCGACCGTACTTGTAAGGGATAGCCTTATCTGATTTATACGGTATTGGACCCGGCAGATAGATAACTACAGGAGCCTTTTGATTTTTTTGACCATCGTAGCCGGCCTCAATTGGTTCGAGGTTGAGAATCTTTCTACTATTAAGAGGAACTCTTGATTCATGCAGTAGAGGGATTTTGGCGCATACGTCTTTGGCCATTTCATGTTTAGAGATTATAACAACATCTTTGCTTTGATCAGCAAGATAGTCTAACATTACATTGATCGAACCAGAACTTGAACATGGTCGAATTTCTTTTCGGTCCAACTGATTTTGAAGAGCTGACCGTACAAGGTAGCATCCTTGGTTGTTTTTTGAGCAAACTCTACAGCGCTCATAGTTGTGTGGTGTCACCCGGCCACGTCCTCTTTGTATGCAGTGCAACCTTACTAGATCTATTTCCATCGAGCGAACATCCTGACTTTGATGCCTAGTAAGATTCCTGTCAGTCATACCGATCTGCTGTGTAGCTTCGTCCAAGTAGATTGGAAGCCACCAGTGGTCCAACAAGTGTTGAAGTGTTCTTTGGATAAGTGCACATTCTTGGTTGTCTTCACGACATACTTTACAGTCCTGATAATCATGTGAAGCCAGAAAACCGAGCCTGACTTGCTTAGCATGTAATTCTACCAAACTGGTATTCATCAAGCGAATATCAAAGATTTGAATCATATTAACTTGACGGCTACTTCTCTCACGGAAATCCTGGATCCATCTGAGATCCATCTGACGTTGGAGGGCCACTTGTACAAAAGAGCATCCCTGATTATTTATTGAGCATATCAGACAGGAATTGTAATCGTGTCGTGGCAGATCATGATGTTGACTTTACCTTAAGTGCATTGCCACCAAGTTGACATTCATTTCCAGAATGTTGTGGTTTTGGACAATGTTGCGATTTGCGTGAGCCATATTGACCTCACGGATTCGATGATCTTGGATCCATCCGAGATCCATCTGTTTTTGTAGAGTTGATTGCACTACAGAACATCCTTGATTATTCTTTGAGCAGATATCACACCAGTGATAATTGTGAGATAGTACATGACTGTACCCGCTCTGTCTGCAATGCATCCTGACCAGGTTGGTTCCTAATAGGAGTACATCATGAATTTTATAACTGTGGTTAAATTCTTCCTTTTTCAAATTTACTGCAGTTTTCTCATGTTGAGGCAACGGGTTCGTCTGAACAATTGGATTTGTATCCTTGAAGGATAATACCCCGTTCCTGACAAGCTTCTGTACATCAGATTTGAAGCTGAGACAGTTTTCTATGTTGTGCCCTGGTCCTCCTTGATGGTAAGGGCAAGTTTGATCTGCTTTGAACCAAAAAGGCGGATTTTTCGGTATTGTAAGAGGAGACCTGGTTTGGACGTGCCCCTTGACCAGTAGTAGTGGAAACAGTTCTGCGTACAACATCGCTATAGGGTCAAACCCTGATGGTCGTGTCGTACAATTATTATTGTTGTATTGAGGACGAGCTTGCTGAAGAGGCTGTTGTGTCCTTTGTTGATATTGTTGTTGACTTAGTTGGCTCTGAGCAACCTGAGGTTGATACGTCGGAGCCGGCGTTGGGTTGATAGCGGGAGTTACCGCTGCTACTGGTTGATACCTTCACCTTTGCTTTCCGAGAGAGATATTACCAATATCTTTCTCTATTTTCTTTGGGAAAGAACTACCGTATCTTTTGGTACTGCTAGATGGTTCTGTACCTTTGACCAGTCTTCCTTCTCGGACTGCTTCTTCAAGGCGTACCCCCATGTTCACCATTTCAGTGAAGTCGTTGGGTGCACTGGCGATCATTTGGTCATAATAGAATGAGCTTAAGGTTTTCAAAAAGATCTTTGTCATCTCTTTTTCCTCAAGAGGGGGACAGATCTAGGCGGCAATTTCTCGCCATCTCTGAGCATATTCCTTAAAAGTTTCCTTATTCTTCTGCAACATTGCTCTGAGTTAATCTCTGTCTGGTGCCATGTCCAGGTTGTATTTATATTGCTGAACGAAGGCAGCGCTAAGATCTCTGAAAGTGACGATCTTGGTGCGGTTTAAACCCATGTACCATTTGAGTGCGGCACCAGTTAAACTGTTTTGGAAATAATGGATCAGTAGCTGTTGATTTTCTGTCTGAGTTGACATCTTTCGAGCGTAGATCACCAAATGACTTTGAGGGCAAGAGTTGCCCTTGTATTTTTCAAAGTTAGGTACCTTGAATTTATGCGATATTTTTACGTTAGGGACCAGACATAGGTCTGCGGCGTCCTTTCCAAATAAATCCTGACCGCGAATGGCATGCAGTTCCTTCTGCATCTCTAGGAATTGCTCCTGGAATTCATTCATTTTGTCGTACATGTCTTCGTTTCCACCAAGAGTTAATTGTGGAATCTATCCATCCGAGACAGTGTGTACCACGGGTTGTGGTATAGTCATTACGGCGGTGACTCTTGGTGCTTTCCTGTCCCGAAGTTTGTAACCTTCAGGAGTTGCTGTCATGACTCTTGCATCTTCGCTTTCCCGAAGTTTGTAACCTTCAGGCCCAGCGGTTCCTGCTATAGTTTCTGGGTCTTCAGTGACCGGTGGGATGTAACCTTCAGGGACAAAGTTGATAGGCATGCCCCAGGGACGATCTTTAGGCATGTTGTACCGAGGATCATACGTATCTACTATGGGCGTAGATGTGATCTCCGAGATCACAGTCCTTTGTTATTGTCTCTGAGCTGCTGCCAGAGATTGCATGTCACTGTGAAGTTTTTTCAGATCATCCTTCAGAGCGCCGATTTCTTCTCTCAGCTCTCTGTTCTCTTCCTCGAGATCGTCCATTTTCTTTTATCGATTGACCCGAGTATTGTACGAATGAGACAGTTTGACTCTAGAATCATGACACATACGTGAGATTCGAAGGTAAGAAGAATGTGTTATGTGAGAATGATGAATGATATGCAATCATATATATTATTTTTTTGTTTTTGCTTTAATCAAAAAGAAACTTCGACAAATAAATTGCAAATATCATACTGTGGGGACACCCCGTTTTATTGAATTTGAAAGATTGCTGAAAGGGAAATATAGTATTTTACAAAGTGCTGTAAAAGAAATGTCTGAACTTATGGATTATGAGTCCTCTCTAAGGAGAAATCAGATGCTGGTTGTGGTATTTTCATTTTCTTTGACCAGGGCTCTTCAGCCGTTGTCGGGTTGTCAGTCTTTTGCCAAGTGAAAAAAGCGAGCAAGTTTCTTCGGTCTTCTTGATTTTCTATAACATGTTGTTCTAGTATCTTAATCAGAGCATCCTTCTCTTTTAACAGTTCCTGATTTTTGGTACACTCTACATTGAGAATGCGGTATTTGTTCTTCCAAGAGTTCTTTTCCAGTTGAACTTTGTTGAGAGCGACCTGAAGTTTTTCCGCATAAGACATAAAATAAAGGACAGATTCCTTTAACGGAAGAACTTCTTGACGAGGGTAATGCATCCTCAGCTTGAGGGCTCTAGTTTATACCCAGTGGAGATAAGGTTCCACAGAGGTACAGTCCGGTCTTCCTCGAGACTCTCTTCCTTTCCTGTGAATATGTTGCCAGGCATGCACTATTTCTTTCTTTAGTGCCCTGTCATTTTCTCCTTCTTTGAAGAAAAGACCTTCCAGATGAACATTTTGCGGGATATTCTTCATCGGGTATCCGAGTTGGCGGCAAACTAAAATTGGATGATAGTTGATTCCTCCTTTAGTTCCTATGAGGGGTACATTAGGAAAGTTTCCACATTTGTCAATGATCATTATCCCGTCATAGATCTGATTGTACCAATCTATGTCAGAGTTGGTAAGAGACATGATTCTCTGTGACCAATGTAGAGTACTCTTATGATCCCAAAAAGCAGCAGACTTGGGTAAATGGGAAGTGAACCACTTGTAAAGCAGGGGTACACAGCATGTGATAATTCCTCTGCTGTACAGATTCCTTAAGTGTACAGAATGATAAGCATCTGCAAGCAAGGTTGGTACGAGGTTTCCAATCAAAAATATCTTAATGGCATTGGTATCGACGAAGTTATCGATGTTGGGAAAGAGGATCAACCCGTATGTGAGTAGAACAAAGATATCTTCGAAAGCAGTAACATTTCCTATACTGGCAAAGTATAGGGTTTTCTCTACCAAAAACTTGGCCGGTAAACCTTGGATTCCTTCCTTAGTGGTCATGTGAGTCCTGACTTCTGACTCGTCCAAATAGATTGCTCTTGCAACGGTTTGATTCTTTGGAATTTCTTCCAGTCCAAAAAATGGAACTTGGTCAGTGATGGGTAAATCAGTCAGGTGAGAGTACTCTTCTAGCGTCGTTGCCAGTTGATTATCCGGGAATGTGAAACAGTGATAAACCGGATCGTAGAACTGAATCAGCGTAGACAGGATTCCTTCAACTACATGGACCCTTAACAGAGACAGCAGCCCTCTGTACTTAGCTCTAAAAGCATCAGGTTTGGTGATCATCATTTCCAACCCCCTTAAATCCTCTAGTTTTGGAGCCTTGAAGGTGTACTTGTGCGTCTTCCTTCTACCGAAATCCATAACGCAATCTTTCTCTCTGATATTTGCAATCATTGTTTTAGTTTAATTTGAAAAAAAAGAGAATAGAAAATAATATTTTTTCTTTGTTTAAGAGTTTTTTAAATGAATGCATGAATGCAGCACACAAAAACATTGAAAAAACATGGGTTAAAGGGTTCAACGTCATGAGCATGGAGTCATGGCTCTACCCATCCCCAAAGGCTGTATTCTGGTGAATTTTTGTACCTGTAGAACGGGTTAAAAGTTCCCAAAATCATTGACCCCCCTAGGGATACTAACAGCAAGTTGTAGCATCCTAGGGTAATCTCAATTAAGTGTAGTATCGCGTGTCAACTACTTTCGATAGCTACCGCACTACCAAATAGCCACAAGGTTAATGTCTACTAGATCCTCAGTTTCACGGATAAGACATTGGGACAATCTGCTTTCACGACGAAGTCGTTCAACATTGAATCCGCAAAGGGTATCTCCATTGATTTGATGGTCTACCAGGATCGCTTATTCGGGAATCACTCCCTGTAAGACCACCCATCTATGCCATCACCTATCTTAGGGTTCTCTCATACTTTCCACATGCGACATCACTAGCATTCCCATTGACAGAAAAATAAACACGTATATCAAGTAGGAAAAGTGATATATATATATATATAGTATGATACCTAAACTAATTATCCTAGACCTCTTAGGAACTATGATCCTAGTCCTAGTCTGGCTCCCCAGCAGCGTCGCCATTTTCCTGTAGCGTACGATTTTAGTCGGTGACACAACCACCTTATCGCCATGGGTTTCTCCTCATCGCAATGGTAGGAGTGGGGTGCTACTTTCCGATTTCTTATTTATCACGTGAAGCTGGAAGGGAAAGGGAAGCTATCTAAAACTAACCTTGCACGTGAATGTTTAACTGAACAAACGCTTAAGAGATTCAGGGAGTTCGGGGTCAGGTTATACAATGAGGAGTTGTTAATTACTCATCCTATATGTGGTTATCCACATGTTGATTAGCATTAGGTTCTACTTTATACTTGATGGTGTTTTATCTGTTGTGGGTTGGGGAAAGTTTCTCCTTTGGGAGTGTTTAAGAGAGAGAGTGAGAGTTTTTGTTCGATTTCGGGTTTTCTGAGGTTTTTGATGAGTGAAGGTACTGGACCTAAAGTTTTGGATTCGTGTGCTCGCTAAGATTTCGCAATCTTATGCCTACGTATTCCCGTTAAAGATAAACATGGAAATTAGAGCAATCGTAGTTCCTCCTATTCTATGGGAGGAAAAAAAAGATGTTTTAGTGTCTTGTTCAAAGCCCAAGATTGAAGCTAAATGAGTATTTGTGTCATGTTCAAAGCCCAAGATTGAAGCTAAAAGGTTTGACTGTGAGAGAATTTATCATCTCTAAAGGGAGACATCTCGTCTGTTTATCACAACTGTTGGGTGATTGATTATAAAGGAGAATTACTTTAACTGGGATATGTGAATCCAGCAATGCCATAATTTCCTTTATGAGAGACTTGTCCTGAAGGAGAAAACTTTAACTCAGTGTTGAGCAATGCCATTTTTCCTTAGGAATCTTTCATGCTAAGAGAGGGACAGTGGCGTGGATGTAAATAATCTAGAGGCTTGCCACTTACAGCAAGCAGATGAAAGAAAGGGATTTACTAGGATAAGATATGGACTACATCTTAGATATTTGAATCAACAAGTGTGCCACTTACAGCGGTTATCTGGGATTAGGGTTTGTTTTGATTTATCTATTTTGATGTGATGTACAGAGAAGGATCTTCCTACAGAGAGATTTTCATTCCCTCTTAAGGGAATGTTGATTTTTGTGTGCTTTGATCAAAGCCCAAGGTTGAAGCTAAGAGTTTGATTGACTCTACGGGAAGTCCTTATACAAAGCCTAAGAGTCGGCTGGAAAAGCCTGACTCAACAAGAGAGTGTTTATCTGTCTTGTACAAAGCCCAAGATTGAGGCTGAAAGAGAGTTGACTCTTTTGGGGATATCATTATACAAAGCCTAAGAGGAGGCTGGAAGTTGACTTTTCCGGGGAAATAATTTGTCTGTCTTGTACAAAGCCTAAGAGTGAGGCTAAAGAAGGATTTTTTTATTCCACTGGGGAATATTTGTAGGTGTCTTGTACAAAGCCCAAGATTGAGGCTAAAAGGAGAAGCTGACTCTACTGGTAAGAGGTTTTATCTGTCTTGTACAAAGCCCAAGATTGTGGCTAAAAGAAGATGACTGACTCAGTTGGAGAGTATGATTTCTCTTGTACAAAGCCCAAGATTGAGGCGGAAAAGAGGATTGACTCTGCTTAGGGATATTAATTCCCAAAGCCTAAAAGAAGGCTGGGAGGAATTGACTCCGCTGGGAAGATATTTATCCAGAGCTTAAGAGAAGGTTATGAAGATTTTGACTTTGTTGGCAAGAGTTTATATATGTCTTGTACAAAGCCCAAGATTGATGCTAAAAGGGAATGACTCAGCTGAGGATATTTCAGGTGTCTTGTACAAAGCCCAAGATTGAGGCTAAAAAAAGATCTGACAGACTCAACAAGAGAGTGTTTATGTTTTGTACCATTGACTCAACAAGAGAGTGTGGAAAGGTGATTGACTCAACAAGAGAGTACTTTATTTGTCTTATACAAAGCCCAAGATTGAGGTTGAAAAGGGTTAATTCAACAAGAGAGTATTTTAAGAAAGAAGATGGACTCAACAAAAAGGTGCTTTCGGGGCTAATTCTCTGCTGAGGAAAAATCATTATACAAAGCCTAAGAGGAGGCTGGCTTCTGCTGAGGATTATTGAGATCCAGAGACAGGTCCAAGTCGGGGGATCAATTATTGTTGAGAGTTACAGAAGAGTTGAGGTATCAGATGTTTTGAGGTTCTGATTTGGGATAGTATTATCCTGATGATAAGTTGACCCTTGTCTGGGGGATTTTAGGATAAAGATTGAGTTTTAGAACCCATGAGGGTTTTAACTCTACTGGAGATTGTTTAAATGACCAGGGTTTTTTCTGTATTTGGCGGGAACTTGAGAATGTCTTTGAGATCCAAGAAGAGATTAGACTGTCCAAGTCTACTGGTAGGGAAGAGTTTTTCTTTGTATGATGCCCAAGGGGAGTCTGGTGCTTTAAGGGATGAGAATCAACCCTTAAATTAGCCTGAGGTTTTGACTCTTTAGAATGACTGCTCTAACAAAGGATGACTAAGTTCTGTCCTATACCTTTAGGAGGTCTTCATGGTCCTTGTATTAAGCCCAAGAGAAGGCATGAGAACTTCTAAGAAGCCGGAGGGTCCTAGTACAAATCCCAAGAGGAGGCGGGGATGCTTTTAGGAAGCCTGTGAGTCCAAACCTAAGAAAAGTTCAAGAAAAGTTTCACTGAGAATAATCTTTTCTTTAGTGAACGTTCTAGGGTTTGAAGAAATTCAAGAGAGGTTTCACCGGGAATTAATCCTCTCTGGGGAAGTGAATTTCTTTGACAATTTTCTAATAGTGACAGTCTGAGAAAAGTTTCACCGGGAATAATGCCTTTCTCTTTGTTCCATATTGTATAAGCCTAAGAGAAGGCAATACTGTATTTGGAATTCCTATGGGGAAATAGTTTTGACTGTTGAAAGAGTGACCACTGGCTTTATCTAGTTCTAGACCTAATTGTCGGGGAAAACTCTAAGTAGATAATATACAAGCATATATATACAGATGAAATATATACTGTATGTAAAAGAGAAGGTAGAAGGACTTACAAGTGAGCAAGCTTCCAGCACAAACAATTTATGTATGTGCAAGTATGTAAAAGAAATCTGTTTAAAACTTACAGGCGAGCAAGCTTCCATTGTAACAGCTGTATGGTTAGTTGTTCAAGAAATTATATAAATTTTTGACAACAACTATGGATTTGAACCTAAATCAAAAGGGAAAGTTGTTTTTGAAAAGAAGATTAGGGCTTATACTCAAGGAGAGGCCCAGATGAAAAACAGTAATCGTACCGTTGATCTGAAAATTGTATCGGGACTTATACAATGACTGAGGCCCAAGAAAGGTTTTCTGTACAAAGAGATGGGTCTTACAACTCAAGGAGAGGCCCAAGTGATTTTGTTTGAGAACGGCGATCGTGCCGAGGTTTTTGAAAACACTGTGGGACTTATACAATGACTGAGGCCCAAAAAGGTTTTTATTTACAAGGAATGGATCTTACACTCTATTAGAGGCCCAAAGAATGTTTAAAGAAAAGAGAATGGGACTTACAACACGAGGGGAGGCCCAGATGGTTTTTGTTTAAAAGGTGACGATCGCGCTGAGATTTTTAAAATCGTGTCGGGACTTATACAATGATTGTGGCCCAAATTATTTTATTTACAACAAGGATTGGGTCTTACACTCTATTAGAGGCCCATGAGTGTTTTGAAAAATATTTGTGAGGGTGAAGATAATCAAAACCCTAATTTGATTTTAAAATGTATTTTAATTGAATAAAAATTCAATTAAAATGATCAAAATTATCAAACATGTGTGAAAAACAAGTTGTGATCTTGGATTGATGTTTGAAGAATCATGTTTAATTCATAGAATGATTTGAAAACCATTTGAAGTTGAAAAATCAAGAGAAAGAAATATTTTAAGTGTTAAAAACAACAAATAAAACATAATTCTTTACAAAAATACTAAATATATGAAATAAATAATATTTTTTGTGAAATTGTTATGGAATAAAATATTTTAACATTTTTGGAAATTTTCAAAAAAAGAACCAATCAAAAATAATTAAAATTGAGAGAGAAATTAATTTTAGAATTAATTAATAAAAACCATAAAAATAGCAAAAATATCAAAATATGGGAAAGGGAAAAAAATGGTCTGGGTGGGTGTTGAACCCACGACCATCAAGCCAAACACACATGCGCACTACCACTGGGGTGGTGATACATCCATGTATCAAAACCACCCCATGAACTGTGAGAACAAGATTTGGTTCTGCAATTTTATCTCTAAGTTTTGATGATATCAAATGAGTATTTCTGTATGAACAATTTTGTACAACTAATGTTTGTTATTTGTGAGAACTTAACAAACAGGTTATGCTTCCGTAAATTTGCGCGAACACAATTCTTAAAGTAAAATACTTCGCCTATACACTTGAAAAGCAGAACTCATTTCAAGATAATCTGAGATTCACAAGACTCTGATACAAAAAGAAAAAGGGACGAGTTCTGAAGATCTGAAGACAAAGGTTCTAATTGAACGAAGTCCAGATGCTAAAGACTTATGCTCTCTGATCAAGGTTCTTAAGACCAAATCAAGTCTCTACTCATGCTTCAACCAGATACTATCAGAAGCATCTGAATATATGAAGACAACGCATCAAGCGAACAAGGTTCTGAAGACCAAGTGCTGAAGACTCTGAAGACGCTACTCTGAGAATTCGAAGACTTGATAATCTCAAGAACCAAGCTATGTTTTTTCCTTCTTACTCATGCTCGTAAAAAGCCTCTGAAGTTGAGAAGCCAAGAAGACAAAGATACATAGTACAGTTGTACCTTAATACAAAGCGAAAATATCTTGGTAACAGTGCAATGGTACAATCAAAGATATTCTGACAAAAACAGGATGCGCAACACACAAAAGTTTTTATCTATCCTCACGCTTCTAGCCGCCAGCCTAGTTAGCTATCATGATTACACTTCAACGGCTCTTTCTACATGGCTATTAAAGGAAGCAAAAGACTTGAAGAAAGATACACATGAACGCTACTGCAATACTCTTTCTAACTGAAATCTTTCTTAAGTCATTCTGGCCGAAACGTGTTTACATTTTCAACTTGTATAGAAGCACTTGTCTGTAAACGAAATTTATTCAAACTTAGGTTTAAGTTCCTTGAGAAAGACCGTGTGGTTGTATTTCTTGAGAAGTCTAGGACGTGTAGTCTTAGAGGTTATTCCTTGAGTAAGACCTGTGAGGTTGTATTACTTGAGAAGTCTAAAACTTGAGAGTTTTAGAGGTTGTGTTAGTCACCAGCATTTTGGCTAGTGCATTGTACTGATTCGATTGAATAGTGGATTAAGGCCTCGTTGAGAGAGGCAAAATCACCTTGGCGGGTGGACTAGATTAACTTGAGTGTTTCTCAAGTGAACTAGTATAAACATAACATGTTCATCTCTTTGTTCTCAACATAGGTCATTATTGTTAAAAGAAAGAGTCTTATAAAAGGAGTTTATTTTAAAGGAATAATTTTTATTTTGAAAAACCAATTCAAACCCCCCTTTCTTGTGTTTTTCACACCTTCAATTGGCATCAGAGCTCCGGTTCTGAGGTGATAAAATGGTTGAATTTTTATCAAGCACTTAACAGTGTTCAGTACCGATCCAAGTGTGAAAAACATTGACTACACCAACTCCTGAAACAAGTGTTATTGTGAATGAAAGAGATTCTTATACTGCAAAACCTCCTATCTTTGATGGAGAAAAATTTAACTATTGGAAAGATAGAATTGAAGGTTACTTCTTGTCATTTGACTTAGATCTATGGGATCTGGTAGTTGATGGCTACAGTCACCCTGTAGATTCTGCAGGCAAAAAGATTGATAGAAGTGCATTTACAGATGCACAGAAGAAAACTTACAAAAATCATCACAGAGCAAGAACGATTATGTTAAATGCAATTTCTTATACAGAATATGAGAAAATTACAAACAAAGAAACTGCAAAGTCTATCTTTGACTCTCTTCGTATGACTCACGAAGGCAATGCTCAAGTCAAGGAGACGAAGGCTCTTGCACTAATTCATAAATATGAGGTCTTCAAGATGGAAGATGATGAATCTGTGGAAACCATGTTCTCAAGATTTCAGATGCTTGTTGCAGGACTCAGAGTTCTGGACAAAGGCTATTCTACTGCTGATCATGTTAAGAAAATTATCAGAAGTCTACCTGTCAAATGGAGACCAATGGTGAATGCCTTGAAACTAGCAAAGGATTTGAATAGTATAAGTCTTGAGGAACTAATTAGTTCTTTAAGAAGTCATGTAATAGAGCTCCAAGAAGATGAACCTCAAAAGAAAAGCAAATCCATTGCTCTAAAAGCTAAATCTGAAAATAAAAAGGCGTATCAAGCAGAGGAGGAAGTGGAAGAATCTGAAGAAGAATCAGATGAAGATGACATATCTCTCATATCAAGAAAAATTAGTGTAGCGAGCGATTTTGGACGTGGTTCTTAAGAATTGCCGCTCTGGGGTACTACAGGTCGATTCATTTTTTATCCTATTGAAGCTTGATGAAGGAAGGGAAATATATGTCTCCAATTAACCCTGCTTGCATACTGAGTTTTAACAGCGGTCTGTTAGGTTATAGATGCTATGTGGATGTGGGGCCCAATCTTTGGTTATTTTGTTGAGAACACAGGGTCTAGACTATTTGTGAGGTGTTAGGTCTGATGCTTTTCGATTGATGTATGAAGGTATGGGATTTTGGGTTTTTTGATGAGTATGCTCGCTAAGATTTTTCAATCTTATGCCTACGTATTCTCGTTTGACGAAACAGGGAAATTAGAGCGATCGTAGTTCCTACTATTCTATGGGAGGAAAAAGGTTATTTTGGTGTCTTGTTCAAAGCCCAAGACGTGAAGCTAAAGGGAGTATATGTATCTTGTTCGAAGCCCAAGATGTGAAGCTAAAGAGTTTTTTAGAGAGAATTTGTCATCTCTAGAGAGGAGTTGTTGATGTTTGTATACTACAGCGAGGCACAGCTTTGATGCTAAAAGGTTAATTGACTCAACCGGGGTTTTCCTTATACAAAGCCTAAGAGGAGGCTATTGACTCAACAAGAGGGTGTTTTTATGTGTCTCGTACGAAGCCCGAGATAGAGGCTAAAAAGGGTTGACTCAATAAGAGAGTTTTTGTATCTCGTACAAAGCCCGAGATGGAGGCTGAAAAGTTGATTGACTCAATAAGAGAGTCTTTGTATCTCGTACAAAGCCCGAGATGGAGGCTGAAAAGTTGATTGACTAAACAAGAGAGTCTTTTATACTCAACAAGAGAGTGATTTGTATCTCGTACGAAGCCTGAGATGGAGGCTAAAAGTGATTGACTCAACAAGAGAGTCTTTTATACTCAACAAGAGAGTTTTTTGGTATCTCGTACGAAGCCCGAGATGGAGGCTAAAGGGGTTTGACTCAACAAGAGAGTCTTTTATACTCAACAAGAGAGTGATTTGTATCTCGTACGAAGCCCGAGATGGAGGCTAAAAAGGTTTATGACCCAACAAGAGGGTCTTTTATACTCAACAAGAGAGTGTGGGGAGAATCATTGTATAAAGCCCAAGAGGAGGCTATCTGTACTGGCGACTATTTCAGTTGAGTGACAGGTCCAGTATGTTGGATAATATAGAAAATTAGTTCTTATAAAGAGACTGATTAAAAGTATGTTTGTGCTTTGGGATTGATCAGAGGATCAGGGTTATATCCTATTCTTTAAGGAAATGGGAAATCCAAAGGGTATTGAGACTGTCCAAGTCTACTGGTGTTTTGAGAAATCAATTCTCGAATAAGTGAATGATCTTTGTATGATGCCCAAGAGAAGGCTGGTATGTTAAGGGATGAAGGTCAACCCATTAACTGGTCTGACACTTGACTCAGAAAGACAGCTCTATCAAATTGATGACTAGGTTCTGTTTCTATACCTGTAGAGGTCTTTGGGTCCTTGTACTAAGCCCAAGAGAAGGCATGAGAGCTTTTAAGAAGCCAAAGGGTCCTTGTACAACGCCCAAGAGGAGGCGGGGATGCTTTTAAGAAGCCCGTGGGTCCCCAAACCCCAAGAAGTTCAAGACATGCCATTCACCGAGAATAGATCAAGCCAGAAAAGTCTGAGAATTTGGAAGAAACTCAAGAGATGTCATTCACGGAGAAAAGATCATCTCTGGGGAGTTAGAGTTTCTTTGACAATTTCTAAGGGTGACAGTCTGAGAAAGGGTTCACAGGGAATGCTGCCTTTCACGTCTCCATATTGTTTAACCCCAAGAGGAGGGAAGACTGTGTCTGGTAATCCTATGGGGATCTAGTTTTGTTTATTTTTTTAGAGTGACCAACAGGGCTTTACCTAGTGCTAGACGTAATTGTCGGGGAGAACTCTAAATAACTATACTTGTATTACACAGTTGATATTTGACAAGTATATAAAATTTTGTGAAAGAAGACTTACAGTGAGCAGCCCCACAATACAGTTATATATATATATGAAAGCGGATAAAGAAAGCGGGTAAACACTTACTCGGTTGTAGAGCTTCCATGATGTTTTGTTAGTTGTTCAACAAAGAAAGATTTGATAATAATATTATATTCTAAATCAAAGGAGAAAATGCTTTGAAAAGAGATTGTTGGGGCTTACAGATCAAGGAGAGGCCCAAGGTTTTGTCAGTGATTGCACTGTTGTTTTGAATTTGTACAGGGACTTATACAAGTGACTGAGGCCCAAAAAGGTTTTCTGTACAAAGGGATGGGTCTTACACTCTCTCAAGAGGCCCAAAGGTTTATTTTTATACAAGTGGTGGGGCTTACAGCTCAAGGAGAGGCCCAGGGTTTGATTTTGAACTGGCGATTGCGCCGAGTTTTCTTTTAACGCAGAGGGACTTATACAATATCTGAGGCCTAAAATTGTTTTGGTTAAAAGGGGATTGGGTCTTACACTCTACTAGAGGCCCAAAGAGTTATTTTTGTACAAGAGATGGGGCTTACAACTCAAGCAGAGGCCCAAACATTATTTGTTTGAAAATGGCGATCACGCCGAGGCTTTTGAAAACACAGTGGGTCTTATACAACATCTGAGACCCAAATTCACTTTTAAATGTTTAAAAACAATTAAAAATGAATTTATTCACAAAAATACTAATTATATTTAATAAATAATATAAATCTAATTTTTTGTGGAATAAAATATTTCAACATTTTTGTGATTTTTTGCAAAAAGAACCAATCAAAAATAATTAAAATTGAGGGAGTTATTAATTTTTCAAATTATTAAAAATAATAAGAAAAATAATTAAAAAAAGTGGAAAAAATAGCAAAAAGAGGATCTGGGGCGAGGGGGATTCGAACCCCAGACCTCTTGTGTATAGGGCGCGCGCCTTACCACTGAGGTGGCGATACATCCGTTGATTGAAACACAACCACAAATATACAAGGCTTGCCTTGTTTTTGGCCTGGCCCAAGGCAAGGCAAGGCAAGATTTTGGCTAGAAACGTGAAGGCCATAACTTTCTCATTTCTCCATGGATTGAGACAAAATTTAGGTCTATCCTGCCTAGAATTTCACAAGGAATCCAATGGTGGTAGTGTTTTTTTTCAGATCATGCTCCTATTGAAAAACCCGATAGTGGTTTTGAAATAGGCCATGATTTGCATTTTCTGTGCCATCTCTTGGTACAAGCATGAATTACATGATAAATTGGTGCAAATACAACACATATAACATGTATAAGAGATGCATGATCAATGGACATCAAAAGAAAGCATGATTCAAAGAATCCAAGTTGTGATGCTTACCTCTTTTTGGAGCTTTTGAGCAATCTGCCAAAGGTTTTGTTCCAGAAATGATTTGATGCTTTGGACACACTCAAATGATTTCTTAGAAGCTTTTAGGATGGTTGGAACCAGCTGGAAACCTCAGGAATGGAAATTGGCCTTTTCTTGCAAAAGGGGCAAAAATGACCAAAATAGCAACTCTCTCAAATGGTGTTCCAGATGTGTGGAACCATTTGGGACAGTTCAAGGATGATATTTGGAGTGTGTTTGAGGTTTTATCTGGTTTGGAAAGTGACTGAATCAAGACATGGCTTGAAAAATGCACAAAAAGTCCTATTTTGAGGTTTTGAGAGATGACTTTGTGATTTTGGTGTTACAGGTCACTTGTGAGAGTTTGGATAGCTTAGATATGACATATTGGATGTGTTTGGATCATAAGTTGTGGTGGAATTGCTCTCTAACTCAAAAACTCAGAGTTATCTTGCTAAAGAAGGTATTTTTGTCTAGAGAAAGAGATTTTGAGGAAAGCAAGTGTTGTAGTGCTTTGGTGTATTCAAACTGAACACAATTGAGCTCTATTTATAGTAGAGCAAGTTTGTTTTGGCTGCAATAGTGAATGGTAACTGCAGCAGAGGTTTGGCCAATGTTGAGCAATGAGAATCCAAGTCTCCTCTAGCCATTGACTAGAGGTTAGGACACAAGCTGCTGGTTCCCTTGGTCTTGGATAAGTCTTGACTGAATTCAATTGGGAATGGCTCAGTCCATGCCACCTTGGTGCATCCATTAAATGCTCCAATACAAAATTGGAGTCTTGTCCCTCTTTTAGGCATTTCTAGGTTTGGCATGCTACTTTTGGTTCCAAAGACTTGGGAGGCTTGGGATCAGAGTTGTTTCCTCCTTGGTCCCCCCTTGAGGTGTTCAGATGGATAGAGTTGCTTGCCCTTTGCAAAATTTGAGCAAATCGAGCAAAACTCCCAAATCTGCCTTGCCATGACAGTTTGCAGCAAGGCATATTGGCATTGTCATATCTCATGGCTCAAGTGGATTTTGATGAAGTTCTTGGACATTTTGGAAAGCCCTCATATGATACAACAACTGTTTGATCATAGTTGGTTTTGATACTTTTCGGATCCAAGTGAAAAATGCCCCTACATTTGGAAAAAAGTGAAGGCAGATTCTGACTTAGTGAAAATTTCACTAAGTGTTGGAAAAAAGTGACATTTTCACTTTTTGTGATTTTGATCATTCCATAACTTAAAATCCATGAGGAATTGGAATGAGTTCTATTTCAAGCTTTTGTAGAGGGCCATGAGAGCTACAAATCCAGCTTTGAATGGGGAAAAATGGCCTTGAGGTTTAAGAGTTATGATCCTCCAAAGTTGGTACCCTTGCCACTTTGTTCCAAAACTTAGAAAAATTTCTAAGTTTTTATGGTTACCCCTTTTACAAGTTATCCCACTTTTCTTGATTTTTCTTGATGAATGATGATTCCAATCATACATTAACATCATTTTAGGGTCAAAGAACCATATTTGTGAAAAATCTCAAAAAGTAAAAGTTGACTTTTGTGCACAGTTGACTTTTTGTCAGATGAATTCCAAACTGTGCGATCCTTTATGAAATCAAATCCTTGACCTAAATCAAACTTGATGGATTGATTTCATAGGTGTTATAGGGTGTATTAAATCATGTCCCAAGGTTTGGGAGCATGTCTTGGTCAAAAGTCAAAGGTACAGTTGACTTTTTCCTCAAAACCCTAATTGTGGTTCTGATGAACTTGAAACTTGTTGCTCAAGCTTCTTGGATCAATCCATTGTTCCAAATGGATCAAGGTATTGTATTGGAGACCCTGAAATCTTCTCTTGAGGACTTGGCTCATGATTTATCCCAAAAGTCAACTTAGGGGTGAATTAGGTCAAGAAACCCTAATTCCTGATTTTTGATGAATGGATCCCCTGAGGCCAAATTGACTTGATGATTGGGTCCATGAGGTTCCATGGAGTATTTTAGGTTATTCTTTGAAGCATTGGCTCATGCCCATAGGAAAATTTCCATCTGGAGGCCTTGGTCGACCAAAACCCTAATTTGGTGACACTGGCGATCTTGAGGCTTAATCCACTCAGAATGTTGCAGCCTTGTGCTTAATCCTTGAGATGGGAGTCCTATTTATCCATTGTGGATGTTTGAGAGGCTAGACAAGTTGAAGATCATGTCATTCCTTGATTGATCCTTTGTCTAAGAACTCTGAGAGGGCTTGAAACCCTAAGTTTGATTGTAGTGGATGCTCACCCATCTTTGGGGAGACTAATCAGGCATAATGATACACCCATATTGTGATGATGATTTGCACAATGATGGGAAATCTTAGTGGTCAAAATTTGGGGTATGACAATTAGTCAACTATGGAAATACATAAGAAATAAGTTCAGAGGACCAAGAAGAAGATCTGAGTCTACATATGGTCAAAGGTGAACTTATGCAAGAGACGTTACGTGCTTTGAATGCAAGGAACCTGGACATATCAAAAATGACTCTCCAAAGGTTAAGAAAGATGAAAGATCCAAGAAAACTAAAAAGGGTCTTATGGCAACTTGGGATGATTCAGATTCCGAAGATGATTCTGATGGAGAACGTGCTAACGTAGCATTCATGGCTAAAACCAACGATGCTCTATCAGAAGGAGAAGCTTCAAATTCTGACGATGAAAGAGAGGTACTTTCTTCCCTATCTCGCTCTGAACTTGAAATAGGATTATATGAACTTATGGAAAGATATCAAACTCTTCGAAGAAAATAGAAAACTCTGAAAAAGACTCTTGTGGTTCCTTCAGAAGATCTTACTAAAAGCAAACAAACCATTTTTGAATTAAATGAAAAACTACTTTCTCTAGAAAATTCAAATACTGCATTAAAAAGTAAAGTCTCTAGGTTAGAAGAAGAAATCACCTCTAACATAACCAATACTAATGAAGTAGCCAAGTATGATAGAGTTTTCCAACACTTTCTCGCTAAGAGCATAGATGGAAGCAAAATGGCTTCAATAATCTATGGAGTCAGCAGAAATGGTAACAGAGGTCTGGGATATTCAGGACCATCACATCCATATGATAAGACCAAGAGTATCAAGATAATACCTCTGTCCTAACATTTTGTGCCCTCTGGCACTATCTTGAAATGTTCTGAACAAAAAGGTTCAAAAACTATCACTACACAAACACAGAAACTGAAGAAAACTCCTAAACTTAAACACTAGGCACAAGTTCCACACTATTATCCTAATATAAGGAAGTCCAAGGTGTCCTAACCTCTGGAAAAACTAATGTGAAAGGACCCACAAAATGGGTACATAAGAATGAGATAGTTTATGTTGCAGACATCCTTAATGGCACCATTGAAACACCAGTCATGGTACCTGGATAGTGGATGCTCGCGACACATGTCGGGAGAAAGGCATATGTTCCAAGATCTGAAACTTAAGCCTGGAGGTGTCGTCGGTTTCGGAGGAAATCAGAAAGGAAGAATTATTGGCTCCGGAACTATTGGAAATGGTAAGCTTCCTTCTATTAATAATGTTCTGTTAGTTGAAGGTCTAATGCATAATCTATTGTCAATTAGTCAACTTAGTGACAATGGTTATGAAATTATTTTTAATCAAACATCCTGTAAAGCTGTAAGTCAAAAGGATGGATATGTCATGTTCAACGGAAAGAGGAAGAACAATACGTACAAAATTAAATTATCAGATTTAAAACATCAAAATGTAAAATGTCTTCTTTCTGTAAATGAAGAGCAATGGGTCTGGCACAGACATCTTGGTCATGTTAGCTTGAGAATAATTTCTCAGCTGAATAAGCTTGGACTTGTCAGAGGTTTGCCATATCTGAAGTACTCTTCAGATTCTCTTTGTGAAGCATGTCAGAAAGGCAAGTTTTCAAATACTTCTTTTAAAGCAAAGAATATTGTTTCCACCTCTAGACCGTTAGAACTTCTTCACATTGATCTTTTTGGACCAGTGAAAACTGCCTCTATCAATGGTAAGAAATACGGACTAGTCATCATTGATGATTACAGTCGTTGGACATGGGTGAAATTCTTAAAGCACAAGGATGAGTCACATTCTGTGTTTGCTTCCTTCTGCGCTCAAGTACAAAATGAGAAAAATTTCAAAATCGTCAAAGTCAGAAGTGATCATGGTGGAGAATTTGAAAACAAAGACTTTGAAAACCTTTTTGATTCACATGGGATATCCCATGATTTTTCTTGTCCTAGAACTCCACAACAAAATGGAGTTGTAGAAAGAAAGAACAGAACTTTACAAGAAATGGCTCGCACCATGATCCAAGAAACTGACATGGCTAAGCACTTTTGTGCAGAAGCAATTAACACAGCATGTAATATTCAAAATAGAATCTCTATTAGACCTATCTTGAATAAAACTCCTTATGAATTGTGGAAAAATAAAATTCCCAATATTTCCTACTTTCATCCGTTTGGATGTACTTGTTTTATATTAAACACTAAAGAGAATCTTAGCAAGTTTGATTCCAAAGCACAGAAGTGTTTGCTGTTAGGATACTCTGAGCGCTCAAAAGGCTATAGAGTTTATAACACAGAATCACGGATTGTGGAAGAATTAATTCATGTTAGATTCGATGACAAGCCTGACTCTGAAAAGTCAGAGCTAGTTGAAAAACTTGCAGATTTGGAAATTAGCTTCTCAGAACCTAAAGAAAAGGCAGATGAAGTTAAAGACCAGCAAGATCCTACGCCGAATACCACTGATGTAACTCATAATACTCCACATCAAAAGAAAAGAAGAATGTCTACTTCTCATCCTGAGGAACTAATTCTGGGTAGCAAGGACGCTCCAATCAGAGCCAGATCAGCCTTCAGACCATCAGAAGAAACACTCTTGGGACTGGTGTCGTTAATCGAACGAGCTACAGTTGAAGAAGCTCTTATGGACAAGGACTGGGTTCTGGCTATGGAAGAAGAACTGAATCAATTCTCAAAGAATGACGTTTGGGATCTAGTTCCAAAACCAAATAATGTTCATGTTATTAGAACCAAGTGGGTATTCAGGAACAAGCTAAATGAGAAGGGAGAAGTTGTCAGAAACAAGGCACGACTTGTTGCTCAAGGATACAGTCAACAAGAAGGAATTGATTACAACGAAACCTTTGCTCCGGTCGCCAGACTTGAAGCAATACAGTTATTAATTTCCTTTTCAGTAAATCATAACATCACCCTATATCAGATGGATGTTAAGAGTGCATTCTTAAATGGTTATATATCAGAAGAAGTCTATGTCAAACAACCTCCTGGTTTTGAAAATTCAGAAAAATCAGATTTTGTTTTTAAACTCAAAAAGTCACTCTATGGTTTAAAATAAGCTCCCAGAGCTTGGTACGATAGATTGAGCAAATTTCTTTTAGAAAACAATTTCACCAGAGGAAAGGTTGACACAAATCTCTTCTGTAAAACATATAAGAATGATATTCTTATAGTTCAAATCTATGTTGATGATATCATTTTTGGTTCTGCTAACCCCTCTTTATGTGAAGAATTTTCAAAGTTAATGCAAGCAGAATTTGAAATGAGTCTGATGGGTGAGTTAAGGTACTTCCTGGGAATTCAAATCGATCAGAAACCATAAGCCACTTACATTCATCAAAGTAAGTACACGAAGGAACTTCTGAAGAAATTCAACATGATGGATTGTAATATAGCTAAAACACCAATGCATCCAACATGTATAATGGGAAAAGAAGAAACAGAAGTTAAGGTTTGTCAGAAGCTCTATCGTGGTATGATAGGCTCTCTCTTATATATAACTGCTTCTAGACCTGATATATTATTCAGTGTACATTTATGTGCTAGATTCCAATCAGATCCAAGAGAATATCATTTAACTGCTGTTAAACGAATTCTAAGGTATCTGAAAGGAACAACTAACCTTGGCTTGATGTATGAGAAAACATCAGAGTACACTCTTTCTGGTTACTGTGATGCAGACTATGCTGGAGACAGACTAGAAAGAAAGAGCACATCTGGAAACTGTCAGTTCCTAGGGAACAATTTAATCTCATGGTCAAGCAAGAGACAATCTACAATTGCTCTCTCTACAGCAGAAGCAGAATACATCTCCGCTTCTCTATGCAGTACACAAATACTTTGGATTAAAAATCAGCTGGAAGACTATCAGATATATGAGAGTAACATCCCTATCTTCTGTGATAATACTGCTGCTATTTGCTTAAGTAAAAATCCAATTTTACATTCTAGGGCAAAACACATTGAAATAAAACACCATTTCATCAGAGACTATGTTCAGAAGGGAACCTTATGCTTAAAATTTATTGATACAGACCATCAATAGGTTGATATTTTTACAAAACCCTTAGCTGAAGATAGATTTCAAATTATTTGAAAACATCTAAAAATGGAGTACTGCTCAGAATGAGATTATTTCAGAACCAAATGTGTTTAGTCAGAGGAAATAAGTATTTATAAAAATCATCAGAATCACTTTTGTGAGATGTGTCTCAGTTCTGATAAATTTTTCCTCTAAGTCAGTTCTGATGTGTCATTAGAAAATAATCTTTGCATGTGATTAGATTATATCTAATTCACTATATTTATCAAACGAACAGTAATTTTCTTGAGATTGACTCAAAACTTTATTACATTTCTTCACTTTTCCCCTGTACGGTGTCTATCAACTTAAAATTTCAAAAACCATTCCTATTCCCACTCTCACTCAAAAGGAAACTCTAAAACCCTAAATCTCTATCTCTCTCTCTCTCAGACAAACTCAATTCTGGTTTTCATCCTCTCCGATCTTAACTATCATCATGATGAATCACTTTCAACGAGAAACTGTCAATTTCTTCAAAGAAATAGAAGCATCCTTGAATCCCTCGAAAGGGTCATCATCCTCGTCAGTAACGCCGTCCATTACATCAATAATGTCTACAGCAACTGCGACAGTTATTCCTTCTTCATCACAGTCTTCTAAGATAGACAAAGATCGTGTAACTCAAAGAGAAGCCACAGTTACCTATAATCTTGAGAATCTACTTGTACTCAAGGAACTGCATGTAGATTTCAAGAATCTTGCCGAAAATGGATTTTAATCTGATCAATGATGTAGAAGCTCAAGGTTGGAATAATTTCTTTGATAGGCTTAAAGGTCCAGTTTTTGAAGCACTCGAAAAAGATTTTTGGAGACAAGCTGATTGTGATAAACTTCATGTCCTCTCTTATGTCTTGGGAAGAAAAATTGTCATCACCGAGAAATCAATTGCTAAACTCTATAAACTGGAATTTTTGAAAAACAAGAGAGTCTATGGAAGGATCAATAAATCCCCGTTTATGAAAAAGGTTATCAACCCAACCATTTACACCAACTATCAACCAAAGAAAATAGTGTACAGGAGAGAAGACTTGCATATAAATCTAAAAATCTGGCACAAGATCATTCTTGGTTGCATCAATCCAAGACCTTCATCATATGCTGCAAATTATTTCAATGCAAATCAGAAGTATATGTTATATTATTTGCTCACCAAGGAAAGGATATGCTTACCCTCCATCTTATTTTACTATCTAATAGATATGGTGAAGAAGACAAGAACAACAGGTGAACATAAAAGTGATATACCTAAGTACATTCCTTTTGGAAGAATGCTTTCGGACATATTCTATGAAAGTGGTATAGTGGACACTCTGGTTACAGAAGTTCAACACACAGAAGTTCTGACTACAACACTTGGAGAATCAGTCAATGCCACAACACTTAAGCACATGGGAATAATTAATAAAGTAAGAGTGGAACCTTTTTCTATCCCTGAGGACTTAATCAAACGTAGGATCACAGTGCCAGATTATCCTGCCTATTATAGAAGCGACGTCATTGAAGAAGTTGCTGCATTTGTAGATGCAATGAAGGCACAAGGATATGATGTATCTGAGGTCAAGAACTAAGAAGTTGAACTTGACAAAGAAGAGTGAGAGCAAACTAAAGAAGCTGATGAATCTGCTCCTGAACCAACTCTTGCAAAGTCCCTCAGAAGAAAAAGAAAGCTAGCTACTGTTAATTTTAAGCCCTAGAAAAGGAAGAAGAATAAATCAAAATTCTTCAAGACTACTACTCTAACCTCTGCATTAGAGAAAAACAGTAAGTCTGATTCTGCTCTATCTGATTCTAGAGTTGAATCAATTTCTATTCCATCTTCAAACCAAACTATCTCCATTCCCACTTCACATCCACCAGTCAGTTTCAAGCCACCATCCTACTCATATCCACCACAACCAATCTCTACTCCTATAACTCCACAAATTTCCTCTCTCTCTCAATCAGTACACCTGTAGTAATTCCTACATGCACATCAACAACTATCACCTAAACCATCCAACCAGAGATACCTTTCTCACCAATGTCATATGCTTTTCATCAGAAAACCATTACTGAATCCTCAATTCAACATTTTGATCCTCCATCTCCAATTTCTGAACCTCTTATGGTTTCAGTTACTCCAAAAGTTACATCTCCAGCTGATCAACAAATCAATGAACATGCTCCTACTGAGATCGTCTCATCTCAGCAAGCACCACCTGAAACAAATTCTACCAAGCCTGGCCTTGCTTTGGTCATCTATAATGAACCACCTCCAACATCTTTTAAAGAATGCACAAGTCAATTTTGTAACAAGGAATTAAGGAAGTTTGCGAACCTAAGAGCAGAATTTAACATAAGTGCCAAGCCTATGGAGCTTGAAAGCTCTTGTCAAATCTTCCAAAAATGGTTGGATATTGAACTGGCAAAAATTGTAAGCTTCTCAGACGCAACCATCACTGCTGAAATTCAACGGGCAAAGGAAAGAGCAGAAGCTGAAGAACGGATCAGGGTACTTAAGTTCTTGGCTGCAAAGCAGAAAGAAGTTGAAGAAAAGGTTGCTGAGGAAGCAAGACTTCTTGCAGAAAAGGTTGCTGAAGAAGCCAAAATAGCACAAGAAGATGAAGCCATGGAAAAGGCCAAGCAAGATGCTGCAGTTGTTTCTACATATGATCCTGCTGTTAAACGTTTGGAAAGCGCAATTGGAGAAATCAGAGAAGAACAACAGAAGTTCAGAGAAAACTTTGAGGAACAAAAGACTGTCAATGTTAATCTTCAGGGCATGCTTCAAAAAATATGGGACAAGATGTCCTCTGGAAGCACCTAATCTCTATGTCTCTTTTATCTTTAAGATCTTTGTTTTTCACCCTTTCACCAATAATCTTTTTTATCAATGACAAAAAGGGGGAGAAGTAATATGAATGTGATATTTTGATTCCATAGTCAATCTCTGAAAAACAACGTTGTTTACATGCTAACAGATAAACTGTTATTTCTATTATAGTGTTTTTCTCTTTTAGGAATTCTGATCCAAATCAAGTTTCATTTAGAAAATCAGAACTCTGCTGAAAAGAGAATCAAGATTAAGAAATTCATCAAGTCTAAGACTCAGGGGGAGCCCAAGCACAGAAATTCATCAAGTCTAAGACTCAGAGGGAATACTTCATGCGAAGGATAAGCTATCTTTAAAATCTATTATTTTCCCTGCATTATATATATCAAAATTGTGTCATCAAAATACATAGTTTTGTCATCATCATAAAGGGGGAGATTGTGAGAACAAGATTTGGTTCTGCAATTTTATCTCTAAGTTTTGATGATATCAAATGAGTATTTCTGTATGAACAATTTTGTACAACTAATGTTTGTTATTTGTGAGAACATAACAAACGGGTTATGCTTCCGTAAATTGGCGCGAACACAATGCTTAAAGGAAAATACTTCGCCTATACACTTGAAAAGCAGAACTCATTTCAAGATAATCTGAGATTCACAAGACTCTGATACAAAAAGAAAAAGGGACGAGTTCTGAAGATCTGAAGACAAAGGTTCTGATTGAACGAAGTCCAGATGTTGAAGACTTATGCTCTCTGATCAAGGTTCTGAAGACCAAATCAAGTCTCTACTCATGCTTCAACCAGATACTATCAGAAGCCTCTGAAGATATGAAGACAACGCATCAAGCGAACAAGGTTATGAAGACCAAGTGCTGAAGACTCTGAAGACGCTGCTCTGAGGATTCGAAGACTTGATAATCTCAAGAACCAAGCTATGTTTTTCCCTTCTTACTCATGCTCGTAAAAAGCCTCTGAAGTTGAGAAGCCAAGAAGACAAAGCTACATAGTACAATTGTACCTCAATACAAAGCGAAAATATCTTGGTAACAGTGCAACGGTACAATCAAAGATATTCTGACAAAAATAGGACGCGCAACACGCAAAAGTTTTTATTTGTCCTCATGCTTCTAGCCGCCAGCCTAGTTATCTATCATGATTACACTTCAACGGCTCTTTCTACATGGCTATAAAAGGAAGCAAAAGACTTGAAGAAAGATACACACGAACACTACTGCAATACTCTTTCTAACTGAAATCTTTCTTAAGTCATTCTGGTCGAAACGTGTTTACATTTTCAGCTTGTATAGAAGCACTTGTCTGTAAACGAAATTTATTCAAACTTAGGTTTTTGTTCCTTGAGAAAGACCGTGTGGTTGTATTTCTTGAGAAGTCTAGGACGTGTAGTCTTAGAGGTTGTTCCTTGAGTAAGACCTGTGAGGTTGTATTACTTGAGAAGTCTAAAACTTGAGAGTTTTAGAGGTTGTGTTAGTCACCAGCATTTTGGCTAGTGCATTGTACTGATTCGATTGAATAGTGGATAAGACCTCGTTGAGAGAGGCAAAATCACCTTGGCGGGTGGACTAGATTAACTTGAGTGTTTCTCAAGTGAACTAGTATAAACATAACGTGTTCATCTCTTTGTTCTCAACATAGGTCATTATTGTTAAAAGAAAGAGTCTTATAAAAGGAGTTTATTTTAAAGGAACAATTTTTATTTTGAAAAACCAATTCAAACCCCCCTTTCTTGCGTTTTTCACACCTTCATGAACATATATGGGGTGCCAAATTTCTAGGCCTGACCAAGGCGCCATGCCTGGTCCTTGCCCAAGGCAAGGCCTAGTTTTGGCAATTTGCATGAAGCCTCTAACTTTCTCATTTGTCCATGGATTGGGACAAAATTTAGGTGCATCTGACCTAGAATTTCATGAGGAATCCAATGGTGGCCTTGGAATTTTCAGAAAATGTTTCCATTTTAAAATCCGATAGTGATTTCAAAATAGGCCAAATTTTGCATGTTCTATGTTATCTCATGGTACAGGCAAAAATAGCATGATAAATTGGTTCAAACATAACACATATGATATGTATGAGAGATCCATGATCAATGGACCTCAAAGAAATGCATGATTTAGAGAGTTCAAGTTGTGATGCACTTACCTCTTGGAGCTTCTTGTGCTATCTACCAAGTTCCTTGTGCCAGAAGTAATTTAATATTTTGAACACTCTTGATTGATCCCTTAGAAGCTTTTAGGATGATCAAAACCAGCTGAAATCCTCAGGAACAAGTATAGGCCTTTTCTTGCAAAAGGGGCAAAAGTGACCAAGATAGTAACTCTCTTAAATGGTGTTCCAGATAAGGGAAACCAATTGGGACAATTTGAGGATGATATTTGGAGTGTGTTTGAGGCCTGGTTTGGTTTTGGATGTGACTGAATCAAGACATGGCTTGAAAAATGCAGAAAAGTCAAATTTTGAGGTTTTGGAGGTTGACTTTCTAATTTTGGTGTTTCAAATCATAGGTGAGTGTTTGGACAGCTTAGATATGACATATTGGATGTGTTTGGATCATGAGCTGTGGTGGAATTGCTCTCTAACTCAAAAACTCAGAGATGACTTGCAAAGAAGGCATTTTGGCCTAAAGAGAGAGATTTTGAGGAAAACATCAGTTGTAGTGTTTTGGTGTACTCAAACTGAGCACAAATAAGCTCTATTTATAGTGCAACAAGTTTGTTTTGCAAGCAATGGTGAATGGCAGCTGGTACAGGCCTTTGGCCAATGTTGATCCAAGGGAATCTTTAGTTTCCTCTAACCATTAAATTGAGGATAGGGCATAGGCCTATGGTCCTTTGATTCAGAGCTGAATATTGACTCATTCAGTTAGAAATGTTTCAGTTCATGCCACCTTGATGCATCTATTAAATGCTTGGAAACAAAATTGGAGTCTTTTGTACTTTTTAGCCTTTTTAGGTTTGTTATGGCTATGTGTAAATTCTTGGACTTGGGAAGCTTGGGGATCAGATCATTCCCCTTGGATTTTATCCTCTGATGTGTCCAAGTGGATGACAAGGCTTGGAGTTGTCCAAATTTGCCAAATCGAGCAAAATGCCAAAATCTGCCTTGTACAAGACAGTTGGAAATGGTGATTTTGAGGGGATCATATCTCCCTGCTCAGGTTGAGTAATGGGAGGGTCTTATGCTTTTTAGAGAACCCTCATATGATACAAAACATGTGTGATCATAGTTTGTTTTGAAACTATTAGGATCCCATTGAAAAATCCTCATGAACATGGGAGTTCAAAGCTGGTAACTTAGGCAGATTTTCACTAAGTGTTGAAAAAGTGTCATTTTCTTCATTTTTGTCATTTTGATCACTCCATAACTTAAAATCCATGAAGAGTTTGAGTTTCTTGTAGTTGAAGCTTTTGTAGAATGTAGGAAGGCCTACAAATCAGGCTTTGGATCACCCAAAATGGCTGTTTGGATCTCAAGTTATGATCCTTGGAAGTTAGTACCATAATCACTTTTGTTCCATAACTTAGAAAAATTTTGGTCTCTTATGGTTGCCCCTTTTGCAAGAAACCTCACTTTTCTTGATTTTGTTTAATTAATGATGATCAATACCATACATTAACATTATTTTTGACTTAGGGGAACCATATTTGTGAAAAATTTCAAAAAGTCAAACTTGATTTTGTGCACAGTTGACTTTTTATCGGATGAAATCCAAACTGTGTGATCCTTTGTGAAATCAAGTTCTTGATCTAATTCAAACCTAATAGATGGACTCCATATGTGTTATAGGGTGTATTGAATCATGTCCCAAGGTTTTGGAGCATGTCTTGGTCAAAAGTCAAAGATACAGTTGACTTTTTTTCCTCAAAACCCTAATTGTGGTCCAGATGAAATTGAAACTTGTGAACCAAGCTTCATGGGTCAATCCATTATTGCAAATGGATCAATGTGGTGTATTTGAGGTTCCCAAATTATGTCTTGAGGTATTGGCTCATGCTTTCTCTCAAAAGTCAACTTAGGGGTGAATTAGGTCAAGAAACCCTAATTCCTGATTTTTCTTTTATGAATGCATCCCCTGAGGTTAAATTGACTTGATGATTGGGTCCAAGAGGTCCCTTGGAGTATCTTGGGTTGTATTTTGAAACATTGGCTCATGCCCAGAAGAAAATTTTCATCTGGAGGCCTTAGTCGACTAAAACCCTAATTTGGTGACACTGGTGATCTTGAAGCTTGATCCACTTGGAATGTTGGAACCTTGTGTTTGATTCTTGATGTAGGAGTCCTCTTGATCCTTTATAGGTGTTTGAGAGGTTTAGACAAGTTGAAGATCATGTCATTTCTTGATTGATCCTTTGTCTAAGTTCTCTGAGAGGGCTTAAAACCCTAATTCTTGATTGTAGTGAATGCTCAGCAATCCTTGAGGAGATTGAGGAGGCATGATGGCACATCCATATTGTGGTGATGATTTGCATAATGATGGGAAATTTTAGTGGTCAAAATTTGGGGTATGACACTCATCTCTAATCTTCAGAGCCATATCAGGTCTACTTCTTCAAAGCTTTTGTTTTACAGGTGGGCACTCGGGCTTGAGCGGTAGCTTGTGAATAATTATGTCTGTGTCCAAACCTGGCATATCTTGATATGACCACGCAAACACATCAACATACTCTTTTAGAAGCTTCACTAATCTCTATCTAATATCTTCCCCAAGTATAGTACCAATCTTGGCCTCTTTCTTCTCTTCATCAGTGCCAAGATTATGGTATCAACATGTTCCTCATGTGGCTGAAGGTTCATATACTCATACTCGTACATCTTTGACAGTTCATTGGGAACCTCATAATCTTCTTCAACATCTCCTTCAGCTTGGTAGATGGGTGAATCAAAGTCAAAAGTGAAAGTAGGGTCATCAGATTCAACAGGTTTTGGGATAGTTCTGCATGTTTGGAATGACTTATTTTATTAAAGGCACAAAGACAAATTCAAAAGAAAAATGTTTTTGGTGGTTTTTGAAAGATTGCCATTTTCTTTTAAAAGTAAAAGCAAAAAACAGTTAATGAAACAATGAGAATTTAACAAAATGTCTTCATTGATTATAACAATTTTGAAAGCGCAGTGGCCCTACAAAATAATCCAATAGCTTTGGGCATAGCTATGGAATTTTGAAAACAACAACAAAACATAAACAAATTACTTTGGCGAAGGAATAATCACAGGGATTTCTATTGCTTCCCAGTTGTCTAGTGCGGCATCACCACTGAAATACCAAACGGCTAATATCTTCATCTTCTTTGTCTTCAATCACAGCGTTGACTTGAAAGCCTCTGCTGATAAATACCTCTTGGATTACCTTCGGACGCCCCATAGTGGAGGTTGATGCTCCACCACGAGTTGGTTTGTAACCCAACCCATGGAGATTCAGCTTCATCTTCACTTCAATGACTTCTCCCCATCCTACAGGAGTGCCTTCTTCAATGGTCGACTTTATACTCTGAGCATATGCAAAGGATGAACCACTCTTAACCAACGGTTCTTCGACTTCCTACAGAACAGCATTTGCTATTTCAAGCACTTGGAAAGAAGTTTCCAATGCATCCTCATTAGCCTTGATATACCTGAATGAAGACAGTTTACTCACCATCGAATCCTCCTCACCATGAACAATTATCAACTTGTCATCGACGACGAACTTCATCTTCTGATGCAATGTGGAGGTTACTGCGCCAGCAGCATGAATCCACGGCCTCCCCAACAAGAAACTGTAAGTTGGGTTGATATCCATCACTTGAAATGTGATATCAAAGACACGTGGACCAATTAAGATCGGTAGCTCCACTTCTCCAATCACCGTTCTACGAGAACCATCAAAAGCTTTGACGATCAAAGAGGTAGCTTTCATTTCTACCCCTTTGTAAGCAAGTTTTGTAAGTGTTCTCTTGGGCAGAACATTCAAAGAAGAACCTGTATCAATAAGTACTCGAGCCAAAGCATCCTCCTGACATTTCACAGACACATGCAACGTACGGTTGTGATTTTTACCTTCTCTTGGAAACTCCTCATTGCTGAAGCAAATGGTGTTACAAGCAGTAATGTTCGCAATTACAGTATCAAATTGACCAACTGTAATGCCTTGAGCGATGTGGGCCTGAGCCAACAGCTTCTGTAAAGCAAATCTATGAGCAGGGGAGCGCATCAAGAGTGGCAAGATAGATATCTTCGACGGTGTCTGGTGAAGTTGGTCAATAACTTTGTAGTCGTTCTTTCTTATGATTCTCAAAAATTTTGCATCTTCGTCGTTCAAAACCGCTTTCTTATCCCTAGCAGGTACAGTAGCAGCAGTTTATTTTGGAGGAACTTCATTCACTATGGGTTGATAAATACGACCACTACGGGTCATCTTGCTTGCCGCAACAATATTTGTCACGTCTTCCTGAACATCTTCCACATCTTCTTTCGGGATAACCTTTCCAAATTCCTGATCAATCACCATTACATCGTACTTCTACGACACAGCTTTAGTATCTTTGAAGCAGAATGGACTAGGTTTCTGAATAATAACCGGTCTAGGTTGACTGACTGGTGGATCAACAGGCTTTGCAATGTTAAAAATTGGCTTTGGCGCATTGAAAACCGGGGTTGTAGAGCTTAACTCTGGCAAGTTAAAAACTGGTACCTTGTCACCTGGCTTTGGAAAATTAAAGATTGGCTCAATCACTGAGACCTCATATTTCTTCACTTTGCTACTCACTTGTAAGAAACCACTATCAATCAAATTCTGAATATCCCTCTGAACCAACAAACAGCCCTTTAGGTTGACAACACAATCTTCACATTCTGAATGACAATCTGTAACCAAACTAGCCTCTACCAACTTAGCATGAAAGGCTCGGAGCGGAGTCCTGATCTCAGCAACATCAAGAATCAAAGTCTCTTCAGATGCGTCTTCAATAGCATTTACTGGCCCATTAGTGGCCAGAGGATTGCTTTTAACATTCGGCTGAGAGTCACCAAAAGAAAAAATTTTCTTCTTCATCAGTTCCCTTAAAATGTGTTTCAATGTAAGGCACCCTTTCAAATCATGGCCGGGAGCACCCTCATGAAACTCACAGTGAGCGTTTGGGTTATAATGAGGTGGAAGCTTCTCTAGAGGCGGTCCCAATGGTCTTGTAGTTATCAAACCTTTCATGTACCAAAGAAGGATATAGCTTTGTGTATGTCATAAGAATGGGAGGAATTAGAGGTTTCACACCCTATCTTATATAAGGAGCATTAGGATGAGGAGCCTGATTCCTTTATTGCTATTGATATACAGGAGCGTTGGACGCTTGTTGATAATTCTGTTGTTGTTGGACTGGTTGATAGACTGGTGCCTGCTGCACTAGTTGATAAACTGGGACCTGATTATTGAATGTGGGTGTAACAGCTGCCACATATGGTTGTTGGGCATACTGTACAGGGTACACTGGCTGCTGAACATAACCTTGTTGGGATTGTTGATGTTGTTGGTAAGGCTTTTGTGTCCAAGACTGGTTTTTCTTTCTTCATATCAATACAGCGTTAGTCACTCCCTCCTTCTTCTTGTGAAAGTTACCAGAAGGTTTCTTGGCATTATTACTGCTTGAACTACTAGAAGCATTAGTTATTTTACCATTCTTCAATCCTGACTCCACCTTTACACCCACGGCCACAATATCTGAAAAATTGGCTGACACACTACTGATCATTCTTTCATAAAATTCTGGTCTCACCGTATCCACAGACCAATCGGCCAACTCCTTCTCAGTCAAAGGAGGTTCCACTTGGGAGGCAGTTTCCCTCCAGTGCTTTACATATTCTTTGAAAGATTCTGAACTCTTTTGCGACATCCTTAAGAGTTGCCTTCTATTTGGAGCCAAATCCATATTGTATTTATAGTGCTTAACAAAAGCATCAGATATATCCTGGAAACTATGAATGCGGGGTTGATCCAGACTTAGGTACCACTTGGCTGAGGCCCCTTTCAGGCTGTCTTGGAAGCAGTGGATCATTAACTTATCATTATCCATATAAGCAGCCATCCTCTTGTAGTACATTATCAAGTGTGTTCTTGGACAAATTGCACCTGAATATTTATCAAAACTGGGAGTTTTGAACTTTTAAGGGATCACCAGTCCAAATACTAAGCACATGTCTCTGGCATCAGCACCGAAGATGTTGCTTCCTTCCATTGCCTTTACCTTCCTCTCAATAGTCTCTACACTCTCCTTCAATCTTTCGTGACGCTCATCCCCCTCTTCAGACATATCGATGACGTCATACACTTGTTGTGGATTATGAAAGTAAGGACGTACTTGAGCTTGTACATTAGCTGGTGCGAAAGTTAGAATGGATTGAGGAAATTATGATCCCAAGGGGATAGCTTGTTGAGTAGTTGGCACAGTGATAGGTGGAGGCACAAAACCCAGAGGTAGCCCAAAAGGTGGCACATTTGCAGCATTAGCTGTTGTTGGTGGCAGTTCCACATTTGCATTGGTAATCTCAGAAACTACGGTGGTTTGAGTATCCATTTTTTCTCTGATAACCTGCAGCACTTCCATTAACTGCCCCACACTTCCGCGCAAGTCTTCTAGTTCATCATTGACCCTTTATCCATTCTCTGACGAGCTCGAGCTCAAGTGTTGTATTGATTTTGGAAATTCAGTGTGAATAGATGAAGACAAGATGACGAGATGAGTCACGACAAAAGGAATACACATGCAATGACATGAATGCATGGGAGGCAATGCAAATGCAAAACAAAACAATCAAGGAACTCATAATAATATTTGCAAACACTATAGTAAGGAAGAGTACAGCTTTTGAATAACCAAAAAGGCGCATTCCATTAATTAAAGACTGGAAGTTTTACAAAATAAATAGTACACCTCCAAGAGCCGATACAATATAGTCAAATACAAAACATTTGAATAAAGGAAACTAAGAGTCTAATCCTTGTGACGAAGGCCCTTCCCCTCCATGTAGCTCCTTCATAAGCTCGTCGATCTACTCCTGCATCTTCGCCTTTTCGAGGATTAACTTGTCCACATATAGCTTCGACACCACATAAGTCTGAGGAATAATGGAGCTAGCAGTCGGCGCTGATGATGCATGAGAGAAAAATAAATCCTATTGGGCTTTCCTCTTCTTTGTGAATTATTCCTCTTCTTTCTGCCTCTGAAGCTTATGAAGCTCTTCATTCTCTCGGCTGATGATGAAGTATTTGTTCTTCCATGCATTCTTCTCCTTTTCAACCTTGTCCAACGCAATCTTCAGCTTTCCTTCTTCACTCATGGTGGTCAAAATGGGGTCCCTAGGATCCAACGACATGGGCTCATGACGAGGGTAGGGCATCCTCATCTTAAGAGCCCTTTCTTGCACCCACGGCAGATAAGATTCTGAAACAATACAATCAGGATATCCCAACGTGGTCATTCCCTTTCTATGTACGTGACGCCAAGCGTACACGGTTTTGGCCTTGAGCTCAGGGTTTTATCCATCCTCAAGGAAAAGTCTTTCCAAATAGATAGGGTTAGGCTTCTCCTTCATTGGGTATCCAAGATGACGACGAGTAAGGACGGGGTTGTAGCTGATTCATCCTTTAATGCCAAGAAAAGGCACATTAGGGAACTCCCCACAGCTATGGATCATGGAGACTCCCCCATACATTGGATCATACCACTCAATGCCAGAGTGCATGAGTGACATGATCTTCTACGACCACCTGAGCTCATCCCCTAAATCCCAAAAAGTTGCGAACCTCGGTAAGTGTGAAATAAACCACTTATAGAGTAGAGCAACGCAACAAGTTATCTGACCCCCTCCATGAAGATTTCTTGAGTGGACGGAGTGATAGGCATCATCCAACAAAGTAAGGACTGGATTCTTGAGTATGAAGATCTTGATGGCATTGATATCTACAAAATTGTCAATATTTGGGAACAGGAATAGCCCATAGACCAACAATGCGAAGGTGGCTTCAAAAGTTTTTGTATTCTTCTTGTCTGCGTGATACTGAGCCTTCTCTAATAAGAACTTGGCCGGTAATCCAGGGAGCCTCCCTTGATGGTCATATGAGCTTGAATATCGGACAACCTCAGGTGCGTAGCTTTAGCAATATCCTTCTCGCTTGGCGTGTCTTCTAATCTAGAGAACGGAGGTTGTGACGTAACATGAAGTCCCATCAAGGTGGAGTACTCCTCTAGAGTAGGCATCAGTCGGTAATCTGGAAACGTGAGACAATGATACAAAGGGTTGTAGAATTGGACGAGCATGGGTAGCAGTCCATCAGCCATCAAGAGTCTCGATAGTGGAAAAACTCTCACATACTTATCGGAGAATGTCAGGGGATCCTCTATTAGACCTTCTAGTTTCCTTAGACTTTCCAGCTTCGAACTCTTGAAGGTGTACTTATGGGTTCCTCTCCTTCCAAAATCCATTTTACAGTGTCTGCAAAATAATTTTTAGTTCCTTGAAAGGTTAGATAAAATGCAAAAAATGCAATGCAAAAAGTTTTGTGGAACTCGAATATTTGCATACATCAAGAGATACCAAAAGATACTCATTTTCATTAATCATAGAGTGGATTACAACATATCAGCACTTCTTACAAGAGTCTTAAACAACAAGCTAAATAAAAATCTAACAAAAGTCCTAAGGAGATTCTCCTAGCAGCCTCATGTTGAGCTTCTTGATCTATTCTTCCATCTGAGCCTTCTCGAGAATAAGCTTATCTACAATCAGTTTCCACTGAGTTGACCGAGGGCTAGAGGAAAATAAATCCTCTTGCGCTTTCCTCTTCTTACAAGAGAGTACTTCTTCATTCTTCATCTGTAGTTGTCTTTGGAGTTCTGCATTCTCCTCGACAACCACTTGATACTTATGCTTCCAAGCATCTCCTGTTTATTGTGCTTTTCTCAAAGTGATTCTCAGCTCCTCTGCTTCAGACATGAAGATCAAAGTGGGTTCCTCCTTTAGAGTCATGGGCTCTTGTCGGGGATAGGGCATTTTCAGCTTGATAGCCCTTTCTCGGACCCATTAGAGATAGGGTTCCAAAGAAACACAATTAGGCTTTCTTATGTCCTTCTTCCCTTTCCTATGCAAGTGGAACCAAGCATCAAGATCTTCTCTTTGAGCTCCTTGTTATCTCCATCTTCCTTGAAAAAGATACTCTCCAAGTGAGCACCACTGGGTTTGTCCTTCAAAGGATATCCTAACTGTCGGCGAGCCAAGACTGGGTTATAGCCGATCCATCCTTTGGTACCAAGAAGAGGTACATTACCAAAATCTTCACAGCTATCAATAATCATCACCCCATCATAGACACGGTTGTACCAATCAATGTCAGAGTGGGTAAGAGCCACGATCTTCTGTGACCACCAACCTTTCTTAGGATCCCAAAAAGCATTAGCCTTGGGCAAGTGAGAAATAAACCACTTGTATAATAAGGGAACACAGCAAGTGATCATCCCTCCCTTGTGGAAATTCCTTAGATGAACGGAATGGTAGGCATCCGCTAACAAAGTAGGCACTGGGTTTGTCTTTAGGAAGATTTTGATAGCATTGAGGACTACGAAGTCTTCAAAGCTAGGGAACAGAAAAACACCATAGATGAGCAAGGTAAGGATAGCCTCAAATGCATCCATGCTTAAAAGATCAACGTACTACTGAGCTCTCTCAACCAGAAACTCTGTAGTCAACCCAAAGACTCCCCCTTTGGTGGTCATGTTAGCTTGAATATCAGCCAATCCCAAATGTGTAGCCTTGGCAATGTCTTGCTCCTCAGGGTATTTCTCCAAGATAGGAAAAAGAGACTCTTCAAGAATAGGCAAATCGACAAAATAGGAGTATTCTTCCAGTGTAGGTACGAGCTAGTAGTCTGGGAAAGTAAAAAAATGGTAGACTGGATCATAGAACTGAAGTAGTGTAGAGAGGAGTCCATTATCCATCTTCGTCTTCAATAATGATAACAACTTCCCATATTTGTTCTTGAACCCTTCTTGATCAATCACCAAGGCCCCCAATCTCCTTAGGTCATCCAAGTTAAGACTCTTGTAAGTGTACTTCAAGGTCTTTTTACTTTCACTATCCATGACAACCCTATGATGTTTGCAAACAAAAGTTCTAAGTTCCACGAAACTTTTATGAAATGATGCTCATGAATGCATGTATGCATAAACACAGGTATACACAAGTTCACATATATGCACATATATACAGGTAAACAGATAAGGGCCTAGGTTTGAAGAACACGAGCGTGGAGCCATGGTCTACCCATCCCAAAAGGTGTGTACTAATGGTTCTTCTATCTACAGAACAGGGTTCTAAGAAGTTCCTAGAGTCAACAACCCATCTTTCGGATATTATCGGCAGGCCAATTAACTCGGGAACCAATAATATTCTCAAGAGAGTCTTGTCTGAGTGTAGTATCACGTATCAACTATTTCGGGACTACTCCCTCATAGTCACTAAACTACGTCCTAAGAGGCCAAGTGGGGTGAAAAGGTAACTAAAGGTCCTCAGTGTCACGAGCTCCTAGGTTGAAAGTAATAATGTTTTCACGAATACTCGTTTAACAAAACTATTCCCAAGAGGGCCTCCACTGAGCGGTGGTTTCTCAATTTAGCTTGGTCGGGAATCAACTCCCTATAAGCCTTCTTGAATAGACCACCTTCCTATCATAGGTGCACTCAAGTTCGGGTATGGGACATATCCTCACCACTCAAAATAACCACCCTGCATATAGAAAACCCAAGCACAAACAGATATAAATACAGATATTTACAAATATACAGATATACAAGCAAGCAAACATATAACACCAACACAAATGCAAACAAGGTGGGCTTAACCCTCTTAGGGGAGTCGTCCCCAGTGAAGTCGCCATTTTTGTTGCGGTGAGAACCGTATATCAAGATATTAATTAACTTGAATCATAAATCATGGAGTTCACCACCGAGCTTTGATTTATCCAAAGGAAAGGGTAAAGATCGAAGAAAACCCTAAGTGCGCTATGTATCAACAAAGCTAAGAGAATCTAAGGTTCGGGGGTTGGTTATACCTAAGGAAGGTGTTAACATCCTAAGTATCTGTAGTACTCTACAGGAACCTCTTATTTGTATTTGTGTTATGCTAAAGTTTGCTTACAAAGGAAAAGGTGCTAAGGTAAAGACCTAGAGTACGTACACTAAGTATGCTCGCCAAGACATCGCATATCATGCCTACGTATCCTGACTAGGATGGAATTAGAGCATTCGTTGTTCACCTCACTAGGGGTGAGGAACTCTTGATTGTGGTCAAGGTTCCAAGGGGAGTAGGTGTTCATAACCATGACACTTACATAGAGTTAACAAACTCTCTAACTCTAATTTGAAAGACTAACTAAGGAGTTGACAAATTCAAAAAGGGAAAATGAGTACTCATGACAATGATAGTCACATAGAGTTTACAAACTCTAAACTTAGTTCTAATTTGTAAGAGAAAATGGCTCTAACAAGGCTAAGAAAGGAAGGTAAGTATCTAAAACAATAGTACTTACATAAGGTTAACAAACCCTAACCTAAAGTTAGGTTAAAAAGGGAAGATGGCTCTAACAAGGCCAAGGGAGAATGATCCTAACAAGGTCATGAAGTGGGTAGGAAAACAACCAAATTATCCTAAGGTATGACTTACAAGTCAACAAGGGAACCTTCCTTTGGAATAAGGGACAAACAACTTGTAACAACAAGTAATTAAAGGATAAACCTTTAAGTAAGAATGATGACAATCAAGGATGAAAATGGCATTATGAACAAGCACATGCTAAAGAGGATGATCAACTCATGATGTAAACAAAGTGTCAAAGATCAATGACATGCCAAAAGTTTGTAGCAAACAAATGAAACAAAAGCATGCAAGAATAAGGAACTCTAATCAACCTCAATAATCAAAGTATCAAATCCAAAGACCTCAAATGAGATGACAATCTAAGAATGGCAGTAGTTACACCAAGTTATGTTCAACATGCTCAAATGGTCAAGTAAAAGTTACAAACATATCAAACATACACCAAAACACAAGCATACTTGCTACAAACTAGCTTACACAAGGATAAGTGTAAAGAATGGTTCAACATGGAAGTTACAAACTCAAGAACCAAATGGTCAGTAGCATACACATCATATAAAGCTCATATTCAACATCATGGTGTCAAGAGAAACAAAAGCAAGAATCACATCAAGGCATGAACAAGGCCATATGCAAGAATCAAACCAAATCATCCATGAAAGGACTCAAGCAATCAAGACATATATACAAGGTCAAATGGACAAGAAAAAACACTTGGATATCATGAAGTCAGAAGTTGAGACATTCTTTTCAAACCACACAGAAACACACAATCATCAAGACAACCATTCAAAGAACATTACCTAAAAACTAGGTCAAGACAAACACCAAAACATGCTCAATATAAACCCTAAGTTGATGCACCAACCAAAAATAGAAAAATGGCCAAATAAAATCAAACTCAAAGCTTTAGTTCATGTCCCTATATCCAAGAATATGTATGCAAAATATCAATGCAAAATTGGTACAAAAACGCATTCAATATCAACTAGCAAGCTCATGGTATCAAAGTAATCGAGGTTTAACAAAACCAAACCAAAAGTGATTCAAACTACATCATTGAAGGCCAACAAAAATATTCAAACATCCCCCACTAATACCTCAAAAGTTGACCAAAACTCATAACTCAAAAACATGTGGAAGGCATCCTAATGAAAACCCTAAAATTGGGGGTGTTTTGGTAAACATGTTAAACCATATGATTTAAATAAAATAATAAAATAAATAATAAAAATAAATAAAAAACTACCAAAAATTTCTTAAGACAGAAAGGTGTCTAAAAATATTTTTTCCATGATTTTTGAATATTTGGAAGATCAACATTAAAAATAAAAATGAAAATAACAAAATAAAGGAAAATAAAACATGAAAGATAATGAGGGGGTGCATTAGCAAGAATCAGAAACAAGAGGATTCAGTTACAAAGCAATGTGGGCCCTAAAAGGTGGGGGTGGTGATAGCATGTTCACTAAAGCCCGGTGCAAATAAACTATTAAATCAAAAAAGAAACAAAAAGGGTCACACGGGACAAGTTTTAAATGATGTGGCGCTGACAAGGTTGTGAGGTGGCACAGGTCAAAGGAAGAAGGGTCAGATGACACGCAGGACGACGGAGCCCTAGCTCTGGTCGTTTTCTCCGGCGACGGCCGCCGGAGGCGTTCTACAAAACGTTTCCAAACTCAAAAACCAAACCACTCCCCCACTCAGTTTTTCATGCTGGTTCTGATTCTAACATTATTTTTCATGTTTGAGGTCTTTAACACTATAAAACTAAGCCACGAAAAAACATCACAAAAACTGAAAAATGCTCAGAACAAGACAAGTTCAAACCATAAATTATATATACCTTAATACACACCAAAATACATGTGAAAATGCAAAATTTACATGTGAAAAATAAAAGAAACGTTTTGAGGAAATTTACCAAAAGTTCAAGCTTTACACCTCTGAGTTGTGCTTCAAACACCTCCAATGCTCCATAGAATCTCCTTATGGCTTAGGGATGATAGTGGAATCAGGTTAAAGGAAGAAAATTTTGAGGAAAGGTAGATTCGAAACTTCACTCTTTTTTTGAAAAAAATGATGTTCTTTTACTTGGTCCACTCCTCTCTCTTGCTTTTTCTCTCCTCTGATCTTTTATGTGTGTTGTTTTTCTGATGATTTTGATGGCCAACCAAAAATGTTTTTAAGCTAAGAAAATTGAAATGTTTCTTTGGTCAAACTTTAATAGTGGTGCATGGTGTGGATGTTACACATGCTGCTCATGGCGCAGAGAGTTGGGAGAAGTGTTTTGTTGGCTTATGCAAAGATAGTGGTGCATGATGTGAATGTGCCATAAGTTCCTTTTGTATGTCATACACACAAGACCTATATTGGGTAAGTTTTAGGATCACAATATGACAGGTTTTTGTGCTAGAAATAATTCTTTGAGTGTTTAAAAAGTTTGTCATGTTTGGCACAAATGTTGGTCGTGAGACTTGGCAAGCTTGGCATGACATGATCATGTGCATGATGCTCACTTTGGCACACTCTAATTCCATGGTTTTTGGCTCAATTGATGAGGTTTTGAGTTTTTTGGAAAATAGGCATGGAGGTGAACAAGTTTCATGTCTAACATTTCTTGAAATGAAGCTTGTAGCATGATAAAAATTGGACATGAAAATTGGTCCAACACTCTGGCCCTAGGCTTGGCATGCATGGCATGTCATGACTTGGGTAAGTTTTGTCAGGCTTTGGAACCCATGTTCATCTCATCATATCTTGAGTTGTAGAACTCCAATTGAAGAGTTCTTTATATGCTTGAAAAGATAAGATGGAGGAGAACAACTTTGATGTTTAACATTTTTGGATTTGAAACTTTGAACCATCAAAAAGATAGCTTGCAAGTTGAGCAAAAACATGACTTGTGATACCTTGGCAACTTGGGCAAGTTACCTAACTTGTGCCCAAAATCCTCAAACTTTGAGACACCATAACTTTTGACTCCTTGATCCAATTGGAGAGTTACTTATATGCTTGGAAAGCTTGAAGAACAAGGAATAACTTTCATGTTTGATGAATTTTGATTTGAGGTCAAGAAACCCATGAAGCCTTGGCTTGAAGTTGGTGCAAAAAGTTGAATTTTAGGACTTAGAAAATTTCTATGTGTAAATGCCAAATCATGATTTCTACCAACTTTAACCATTCATAACTTCAAATCCTTTCATTTTTTTAATCTTGATTCCTTCTACAAACTTGTAGTAGGGAATGTCCTCTTTAAAATGAGTATTGGTTTGCTTCATTTGGTTCAAGGATAAGTGAGATATGGCTCTTGCAAGATGACCAAAAATCTTGATTTCCATACTTAGAAAAATTCATCAAAAACCATAATTCTTCAAATCTTCTGATTTTATTGTTCTAACTTGATTTTCTTGATCTAACAACATGAGATCATGGAATATGGCTTAAATGTTCATGGTTGACCAAAAAACTCAAAGGTTGACTTAATGGAGCCTCGGTTGACTTTTTAATCAGATGAATTCAAAATCTCTCCCATTCACTTAGGAAGCCCTTGAAATGAATTGTATTGAACCAAAAGGCATCTTAAGGACCTTTGAAGTATGTGAGGACTTGCTTGGTTGATCCCTCCTTCAAATCTTGATTAATCAGAGCTTTCCCTTTCTTATACAAAACCCTAGTTCCACAAAAGAAACAAAACCACAAAGCTGGGTATCTTGGTTAGTTATTCAAGTATGATTGACCTACAATGCTCATGCAAGTGATGATGACATATAAGGATTAAAATTTGGGGTATAACAGTTGCCCCTATTTAAATATCTTTACCGGATGACATGAGCGATGACAATCTTCATAGAATCAGGGTGAAAGGTATTTAAATATACCAAACCAAAAATTTTGCCCTTAGATGCAATGTTATACCAAGAACAAAGGAAACTATGAAAATGCTGACATGCCATGAACTCTAGCATGATGGTGTGATGTTATGCTGATGCAAAATGCAGACGAAAACAGGAAGCAAATGGATGAAGGTCAACAACCAAGGGGTAACAATTCACTGGGGATGACCAAGAAAACACCGGGGAATCGAAACAAAATTGGCGAAGTCCAAAGTGACCAAGCAACAGGTTCAGACATTACCAGATGACACTTAGAAGCAAAGATCCTCACTGGAGATAGAACCAAGTCAGATGGTCTCCACTGGGGAATATCTAGAGTAGTTAATCAACAGGCTCATACATGACCGGATGACATGCTAGAACAAAGACGAGTAGACAAGCTCTTTACTGGAGATAAAACCAGAAAGAAGTATGATCTCCACTAGGGATCAAGTTAAATAAAAGGTTGAATTTCTGACAAGAAAATCAAATAAAAAGAAAATGATTTTCTAACTAGAGGCCAAGGGAAATGAGAAATGATCTTCTGACAAGAGATCAGGCAGGCATTAGAAAACGAACAAACTTTCTGGAAATTTCTTAAAATGGAGAGTTCAAACGGGATCTTTAAGAAACACCAAAAAAGACAAGGAACTTACAAACTCTGTACGTGCCAAATGAATTGGACTTCAACCACAAGCAAGGGTAACAACCGGCTTCTGACAGGTCGATGCCAGTAACTACTGGACTTCCATGGGACGTTGGTGACAACCAAACTTCGGATATCAAGCAAAATTTGGATAATGGTGCCACTAATAATTGGACTTTAGGTACCAATAACACTCGGATTTAAAAGATACCAGTGACAACTGGATTTTAGGATACCAATAATAGTTGGATTTAAAAAGATGATAGTAACAACTTATCTTCAGGTGCCAATAACAATTGGATTTTAGGCTGTGCCAATAATAGTTGGACTTGAGATATCAATAAAAATTGGATCTCTGAGGCGATACCAGTGACAATTGGATTTAGGAATACCAATAACAATTGGATTTAAAATAATGACAGTAACAACTGATCTTCAGGTACCAATAACAATTGGATTTTAGGCAGTGCCAATAACAATTGGACTTGAGATATTAAACAATTAGATCTCATAGATGATACCAGTGACAACTGGATTTAGGAATACCAATAACAATTGGATTTAAGCAATTCCAGTAACTACTGGACTTTGAAAAGGAACTGGTGACGACCAGATTACAATACCAATAACAATTGGATTTTAAACAATGCTAGTAACCACTGGACTTTGGATACCAATAACCATTGGATTTAAACAGTGCCAGTAACCACTGGACTTTAAAGATAATCGGTAACAACCAGAGACTCTAATACCAATAACAATTGGATTTTCTTTGAAGTATGTGAGTACTTGCTTGGTTGATCCCTCCTTCAAATCTTGATTAATCAGAGCTTTCCCTTTCTTGTACAAAACCCTAGTTCTACAAAAGAAAAAAAAACCACAAAGCTTGGTATCTTGGTTAGTTATGCAAGTATGATTGACCTATAATGCTCATGCAAATGATTATGACATCTAAGGGATAAAATTTGGGGTATGACACTATGTCTATTCATAGGAAAGGTGATCGTGATGGGCCAGTTGGAGGAAACAAGCTTTTGAGTATAGCCCATAATGGTAGACACAATACTGATAATGATGAGCACGATTATTTTAGTGAAGATGAGCTAAAGGATGGTATTGGTGTTCAGCTTAGGCTGGTTCCAAATACGGACCCTAGGCTTAGGTGTTTTGACCCAATAAGCAAAACAAAAATCAGAAAGAAAAAACCATTGGAAGATATCTACAAAAATATCAAGATTTCTTACTCACCTCCATTTTTCTCTGCTCTTATCCATTTAGATAACCCCGTTCCTACCACACTCTCTCCTCTAATGATTCCTTCCATTGATAATCTTGCTACAACCGGGGAGACTAAGGTATCAGATTCAATATCAAGATACTTGGGAGTATGTGTTATGTTGTGATTCAATTAGAGACTTAGAGGTCAACCAAGTTAATTCCAGAATTAAAAAGAGACTTGATGATGTTCCAGCAAAAGTATGGGAATCTATCAAAAGACTTGGAGTTGAAGGTGATGAAGATGATGAGGTCTTTGAGAGGATCATCAAAGATTTGGAGGTCGAGGTCAGAGAGAAATGTAAGTCCAAGAAGGTGGTTGAAAAAGGTAAAATATGAATATTGTTTCATATAACATTAGGGGGTGTGGTAGTTTAGTAAACAGGAAACGAACTAGATGTTGTATAACAAAATGAGGGGCGGACATTTGTTTCTTTCAAGAAACAAAATGTTGTAAAATGAATGATGATATGGTTCACAGTATTTGGGATAACAAAGAGTGCCTTTGGTCTGCTATGGATTCTAGGGGCCAATCTGGGGGAATTCTCACTATATGGAGAAAGGGAGTGCTTGATCCTATTTGCAGCTTCAGGGGGAAAGGCTATTTAGGACTAAATGCTTCTTGGAAGGGCAAAAATTGCTATTTTATCAATGTTTATTATTCTTGCATTTTGTCTGATAAAAGGACCATATGGAGTGAAATCTTGGAACTTAAAAGGAGGATGGGTGAGGGAGAATGGATCATGGGTGGTGATTTTAATGCCATCAAAAATTCTGAGGAAAAGTTTGGTATAATAGGGCATAGCAGATTGGAAATGGAGGAGTTTGGAGAGTTTATAGAATTGATGGACTGCATAGATTTACTTGTTAGTGGGTGCAAATTCACTTGGTTCAAATCTAAAGGAAACAGTTGTAGCAGGTTAGATAGGTTTGTGTTATCTCCAGGTATAATGCAGGGTTAGAATTCTGTGATTTAGAAGGTGGGTAGCAGGGATGTTTCATATCACAGACCTGTGTGGATCTCTGGTAGAAACATAAACTGGAGGCCAAAGCCTTTCAAAATGATGAACTGAGCATCCAGGTTTTTATACATTTATGAATGAGGAATGGAAGTCATATGAAGTCAGTGGCAAGGCATATTATGTCATATCCAAGAAATTTCAAAACTTAAGGAATCATTTGAGGTGGTGGAATATTAATGTATTTGGATGGATTGATACTCAAATTGAAGAGGATATTGAAATAAAAAATGAGGTAGAAGTGGCAATGGCAGATGGAAAAGATACATCGAGTAGTCAATATAGGAGGAGGATAGGGGAAGCAGAGAATGAAATGTGGAAAAAATTGAGAATAAAGGAAAGCATTCTGCAGCAAAAGGCTCGAGCCAAGTGGATTGAGGATGGAAACGAAAACTCTAAACTATTTCATGCTACAATCAAACATCGAAATAGAAGGAATATGATCACATCATTACAATTAGAGGAGGGGCTGGTGGAGGAGGTAACACAAGTTAAGGATGATGTCAAGACTCACTTTGAATCAAAATTCCAATCCACTCAACATGCTAGACCAAGACTTGGAGCCAGTTTTGTGAAGAATATATCTTTGGAGGATAGTATATGGCTGGAGAAACCATTTGAAATTGAGGAGATAAAGGATGTCATATTCAATTTTGAGGGAGATAGAAGCCCATGTCTAGAAGGATTCAGTCTAAATTTCATCAAAAAGTGTTGGGAGGTGGTAGGATAAGATATCATCGAATGCATTAAGGAGTTCTATGAAGATGGCTTCTCACCAAAGGTTATGTCTTCATATTTTCTGGTTTTAATTCCTAAGTTGGATCACCCTAATGGACTAGATGACTATAGACCTATATGTTTAATAGGTTGTATTTATAAGGTATTATCTAAGTTTCTAGCTAATAGACTCAAGTCTATAATAGGTAAAATCATTTCTGAATCACAAACGGCCTTTATTAAGGATAGACAATTACTATATGGTGTGATTGTTATGAATGAAATAATTGATTATGCTAAGAGGAATCGGAAAAAATGTATGCTTCTTAAGGTGGATTTTGCCAAAGCCTATGATTGTGTTAAATGGTATTTTCTTGGAAGCATCATGTGGAATATGGGATTTGGAGCTAGGTGGATGATGTGGATGGAGGGCTGTGTTATGAACAGCTTCATGTCACTTATAGTTAATGGAAGTCCTACCAAGGACTTTGTCGTGACTAGGGGGCTTAGACAGGGTGATCCCCTATCACCCTTCTTGTTTTCTATTGTAGCTGAAGGCTTAGCAATTTTAGTAAATAAAGTTGTTGAAAGGAATTCATTTAAAGGTTTCATGTTAGGAAATGGTGGAAGTTATAATTTGCTTCAATATGTTGATGACGCTATTTTAATATGCAATGGGAAGTGGAGTAATTTGTGGGCTCTAAAAAGTATCCTAAAGGGGTTTGAACTAGTATCAGGACTAAATATCAACTTTAACAAGAGTTCATTATATGGCATTGGGGTGGAGGAAATGCTCTTGAAGGCTGCTAAAAGTTTCTTGTCATGCAAGATTGATAAACTCCCTTTCATGTTTCTTGGGATAATGGTTGGAGGAAATCATAGATCCATTTCATTTTGGAATCCTGTGGTGAATTGTATGCAGGCTAGACTTTCCACTTGGAAGGGTAGGTTGTTGTCTATGGGTGGGAGGGCCACTCTAATAAACTATATACTGTCAAATCTGCTTATTCACTATTTACCTTTATTCAAAGCTCCTAATAAGGTGATTCAAAATCTTATTGCAATTCAGAGGAAGTTTCTCTGGGCAGGATGCAAGGACAAAAAGTGTATACCATGGATCAGCTAGAATAAGGTGTGTAGGTCTAAGGCTGAAGGTGGACTAAGGATCAGAGACTTAGGGAGGTTCAATTCTGCATTGCTGGCAAAATGGATCTGGAGATTTGCTACTAAGAAGGGCAAGTTGTGGGAAGGGGTCTTGGTAAGTTGATATGGGAATATTTCATCCAATTTGTGGATGGGAGATCTAGAAAATTTGAGGGAGACTTCATCTCTTTGGTGGAGAGATCTATTTAAGGTGTTGAAGGGTTTTGATGGCTCATCATTCATGAACCTACTATCCATCAAAATTGGCAAGGGTAATAAATCATTGTTCTAGTTGTCTAGATGGTTACGAAATTCTCCTTTAGCATCTCTATTTTCTATCACATGGAGCAGGGTGGCAAATAAACTAGTACACGTGGCTGATATGGGAGTTTGGTTGGGAGATTCTTGGATTTGGCAGCTGGATTCAATTGGTTTGGCTGAAGACAATGAAATACGTCGGGAACTGAGAGATCTTGAAGATTTGCTGCAGGAAGTCATGGTTAGCAGGGTGGATAAAGATATAATAATTTGGCCTTACTGCAAAACAAAAACATTCTTTGTCAAATCATGCTACAATTGGCTTTCTTCATTGGTGGTTGGAGGGGTGGAAGAAGAGATGAAGAAGACACTTTGTTGGGTATGGAAGGCTTGTTCCCCAATGAAAACTAAAGTCTTTTCTTAGAGATTAATATTGAATAGAATCCCTACTAGAGTCAATCTTAGAATTAGAGGAGTGTTATCTAATGTTCACGATATATTTTGTCCTCTATGTTTTGAGATGGAGAAATGTGTGAATCATTTGTTTTTCAACTGTGTCAAAAGCTGTCATTTGTGGAATATTATGGGGGATTGGTTGTTTGTAGAGTTAGAAGACTTTGATGATTGTATTGCACATATGCAGGGCTGGTTGGATGTTTTGTGTGCTAAAGGGGCTGATAAACACAATGCAATAGGCCTATGGTCCACTAGAAACCAAATCATGTTCAAAGATGAGGTATGGGATGTTGATGCAGTTATGCAGAGAATTTTATTCCTCTCTTGGTGGTGGGTTGGCAAGAAGTCTAAACATCTTAGTAGTTGCAATTACTATGAGTGGTTCAACTTCACTTTTGATTACTTATAACCTCCCTTGTATCTATGTTGGACTAGGGTGTGTTGATCTTTTGTAAATGGGTTAGGGTACCCCTAGTACCCTTGTGGATAACATTACTTTGCTTATTAAAAAAAACATCTTTGTTGAATTTGTTTGTTAAGCTTAAGAGTTTTTTTAGGAAGAATAATTTTGTTCATTATAAAGAACCATGCCACATTCATTACCATGTCCTCATAACATAAAACTAAATGTTGATAAGCATCACCAAGTCATGCAATTTGATTTTGTGTTGTAATTAGAAAAAGAAAATATGTTGTGAACTTTTGCATCATGAGAACCAAAGGACTAAGTTTTTTCTCCATCCCACATACATAGACTAAATTTTTGCAAATGAAAAAAAGAGAATTACTTTGCCATTTGATTTTTATTCTGGCATGAACATACCAACATGCATACATTACCATAATACAAAATAAGGTAAAATGAAAACAAAAGATTGAAATTAAAAATAAATAAAAAACAGTTGTATTACATTGTTTTGAACATTAGTACACATAAACTACACATTTGCATAATCATGCGATTACGTTACATACAATAATTAAAAAAAGAAAGAAAGAGGTGTTGTATTAAAGTGGGTACTCATCCAAATCCCACATCGAGTAATGTGAAGAAAAAATGAGTAAAAGATTATTATAAATATAGAGAGTTAGTTTGATTTTATTTACCACAACAATTCTAGTCTTTTGGGTGTATTAGGGATTTGGGTAGTTGTGTGTCTAGAGAGTGTTTACAATTTTTCCGTACAAAAATAGTTGTTGAGAGGGTTTTATATTTTTCCGTCCAAAAATAGTTGTTGAGAGGGTTTTCTATTTTTCCGTTCAAAAATAGTTGTTCAGAGGGTTTGCAATTTTTCCGTTCAAAAATTGCAAGTTAGTAATAAATTTTTTATTGTGAGTTTATTTTATTTTATTTGTATCAATTATTGGAGATTTACCCTGGTTATATTCCCAACAACTGACATCAGAGCAAAGGTTCTGATCAAGGGATGAAAGGTTTGTTATCATCTTATTTGATTTGAGTTTTATTTTCTTAAACAATATTATGGCTACATTGAAGTTGGATATTCCTTTGTTTGATAGGAGAATGGATTTCCCCTTATGGCAATACATGATACACGAATATTTGGTCCAACAAGGTCTTGATTGTGCTTTGGAAAAGGAAAAACCAAGTGAGATGAAAGATTCGGATTGGAATTCAATACAAAAAAGGCAGTGAGTACAATTCGGTTGCACTTGCTCCATAGATTAAAGTGATTGTGTTGAAAGAAACCTCCCCAAAGAAATTGTGGGATTTGTTAGAAAGCAAGTTTGCATCAACCACATTAACCAATCGATTGATGATGAAAATGAATTTAAACTCATTGAAGATGGAAGATGAAGTTAATGTATTTGATCATATTAATAAATTTAATGAGTTGGTATCTAGAATCATGAATGCATGGGAAGATATCAAAGATGAAGAGCAAGTGCTACTTTTGTTGGCTTCACTACCTAAATCTTACAAATCATTAGTGCACTCAATATTAGCAGGGAAGAGTACACTACAGTTAGATGAAGTAGTGAAATCATTGAAGGAGAGTGAACAAATGATGGGTATTGATCAATCTCTCGAAGAAAATCAGGTACTAGTAGCCAAAGGAGGACACAGAAAGAACTATGATGATCAATATGGTAGAAGTTTTCAACCAAGAGATATGAGTTATGTCAAGTGTCATTATTGTCAACAATTTGGTCACGTGCAATCTAGATGTCCAGAATTTATAGAGGATGTGCGAAGCATAAAGAAGAAGACAGAAGAATTGAAAAGTACTCTTTCTACAAATGTGGTTAGTTGTGTAGACGATCTTTTAGCTTGTGAGGATGAAGGTGGCTATGAAGTGAAAAGATGTGAGACTTTGAATGAAGGGAGGATATGTTGTGTTAAAGTGGGTACTCATCCAAGTCCCACATGGAGTAATGTGAAGAAAAATGGAGTAAAAGATTATTATAAATATAGAGAGTTAGTTTGATTTTATTTACCACAACAATTCTAGTCTTTTAGGTGTATTGGGGATTTGGGTAGTTGTGTGTCTAGAGATGGTTTATAATTTTTCCGTACAAAAATTGTGGTGGAGTGGATTTTCTATTTTTCCATCCAAAAATATTTATTGAGAGGGTTTTGTATTTTTCCGTTCAAAAATAGTTGTAGAGAGGATTTGCAATTTTTCCGTCTAAAAATTGCAAGTTAGTAATAAATTTTTTATTTTGAGTTTATTTTATTTTATTTGTATCAATCATTGGAGATTTACCCTGGTTATATTCCCAACAAGAGATTGGACATGGCAATCACGAGCTCTTTGCATCCACCTTACATAACATCCATACATCAACATTTGTGGAAAACAAAATTAATTTAAGTCATAAATTTCATTCCATACAATAAACAACATAAAAATAAAAATAAAAGTGAATGGAAATTGTTTGGACTTGAGGGACACGGGTTCCTCATTTGCAGCATGGTTCCATCATACATAACATCATTTATAACATACACACACATTCATGCATTAACAAACTAAATAAAATTTGAAAAAACTAAAATTGAATCATTAGATACACACGCGCAGAATCCACACCTCATAGCATCTTTCATACATAACAAATAAAAATGAATTGAAACTGAAATGAATTGAAGCAAGAGCAATACTCGTGCAGACCTCATCCCTCACACACTTCTTCACCACCATCACATACATCATAATCAAACTTTTTTCACCCCTTCCCATTTTGCATCATGTTACATGCATCACTATCTTCCCTCCTAAATCACTCATCAACAACTTCATTTTCCCACTAAATTTTCACTAACAAGTTGCATCACCACACATTAGTCCTCTCCTATAAAAGAATTCATTCAATCACTCTCTCAACACACGAAAAAACGTAACAAACCTCTACTAAATTCAAATCCCCAACCCTTACTAAAGTTTTTCAAAATAAGCTTTTTAAGTTCATCATTTGAACTTAAGCAAGCTCGAGCTTAGACCACTTACTAACTCACAAGAGAAAACACAAAGAGGGAGAAGAAGGGATACAGAGGGAGAATCAAAATCGTACAATTAGAAAATAGAAAGAAGAGGACGAAGACTTACCTGAGTTTGGCCTCACAGGAGTTTTTTTCGGAGTTTTAGGCTCCGAAGAGGCTTCATCCTTCATTTTCCATGCTTATCGTTGTCGCTTTATCATTTGTCGCCTTTTAAATTGTTGCACCTATGTATAATTAGGACATTTGTTGAATTTTTGGCCTAGGGTTTTATTTGGGGACGAGGGTATATATATGATTTTTTGCGTTGTTTGTTTAAATTGATAGCGGATTCATGATTAGAGTAGGAAGTTAGGTAGGGTTCGTGTTAACTTTTTTTGGATTTGAGGTAATGTGGTGAAATATGGATTTCGCTTATCAACACCTTCATGGTGTTCATGAGATGTTCTTGGTCAGCCACCGCGCTTGATCTTATAATAGGAAAGAAAGATATTAGAATTTTGTTTACACAGTGGCATTTTGGAGAGATGAGAGAGAGAGAAAGAAAGAGAGAGAGGGGGGAAGAAGTGAAAAATGACTAACGTGTGAGGCTTCTCACACTTTTCATTTCCTTCTCTCATCACCATCGTCTCAGACACGTTGCCCATCTCCTAGCCACTTGATCTGATTACTAGTCAACATTGATCTGGGGTCCCATGAGGGGATCCCCATCATAATTCCTACATGCTCTCTTATTCGCCTTTAGATCTGTGGACTCCTTGACCAACGAGTAGGGCTGAGTCAAACTTGTTGACTCCCTCCGCCTTGTAAACTGGGACAGCACCCCTATGGGCTTTGCCACATGTTGGGCCTTTTTCCATACACCTCATCTTTTACTTCGCTTATTTTTTTTTATTTTTTTTGTTTTGGTTTCAGGCCTTCGGCCCATTTTATTTTTTTATTACTTGCGTTATCTCTCCTATACTTTCTCATGCATCCCCATTTCACTTTGATTTTATGGATTTTTACTTCATTATTTTTTTATTAATTTATTTTATAAAATTGTTTAATAAAAATTATTTTATGAAATAAAATCAACTTTAGTTTTAAATCAGCAACGTGTGGTCCTATATGAAGTGTGCTTTTATAATATGAGGTCCACTCTACTATTTGAATTAATTTATTTGAGTTCATTTATGCACATAAGTTTGTTGAAATTGTTTGAGAAATGTTATCAAAATAATTTAGGTAATTTTTTTATAAATATTTTAAATTTATTTATATAAATTCTTGAAAATAGTTTATGAAAATAACTTATAACATATTTAAAATTTATTTTATTTTATTTTTTGTTATAAAAATAACTTATGTAAACTTATTTATAAATAAGTTATTTATCCAAAGATATTATCAATATCAAGACTAGAATTAAATTTCAAAAAATTAAAAAATTGATTATTATTATTATTATTATTATTATTATTATTATTATATATGAATTGCTTTTTTTATATATAAATCTCATTTAAGGAGTAAGATATTTTTTAATTGAAAATTGAATATTGTGGTTCACAATTAATGCCGTGGAAGTCTAATCATTCCTTTAATTTGACTAAATTACTATTGGTTACAAGTTGCATGTTTGGATTAAACTAAAGCAAGAAATACCCATTCCAAACATAAAAAAAGTCAATAAAAGCCAGCGGAATAAACAAAACATCCATAACCTTCAATTTCAAACAGGATAATGATATTATAACGCATTGAATATTGCATTCCAGCTACCATAAATATCCAAATAATGTGAAGTTCCAATCCACATTCTATATATACATTAAACCTTGTTAATAGAATTCAGTTAGCAAGTATGGAATCCGATTTGCTCAAAGCACAAAGTCACATATGGAATCATATTTTCAACTTCATCAATTCCATGTCACTTAAATGTGTTGTTGATTTAGGCATACCAGATATCATACACAATTATGGCAAACCCATGTCACTCTCCAAACTCATTTCTTCACTACCAATCCATCCTCCGAAAAAACCTTGCATATATCGCTTGATGCGAATCATGACTCATTCTGGTTTTTTCTCTCAACAAAATGTTACGGATAATGAGTTAGAAATCGAGTATATGTTAACGGATGTATCTAGGTTATTGCTTAAGGACAATCCAATGAGTGTGACACCGTTTGTGCAGGCGATGCTCGATCCAGTTTTAACCAATCCGTTTCATCAATTATCCACATGGTTAAAAAATGAGGATTCTTCCGCATTTGAAACAACCCATGGGAGGTTATTTTGGGATTATGCTGCTCATGATCCAATATTTAACGGTTTATTCAATGAGTCCATGGCGAGTGATGCTCGATTAGTAAGCGATTTGTTGATTGAGAAGTGCAGGGGAGTGTTCAATGGATTGGAGTCATTGGTTGATGTCGGAGGAGGCACAGGGACCATGGCAAAGGCTCTTGCCAAATCATTCCCACAATTGGAATGTATTGTGTTTGATCTTCCGCATGTTGTTGATGGCTTACAAGGAAATGATAATCTAAAATATGTTGGTGGAGATATGTTTCAAGAAATTCCTCAAACAGATGCCATTTTATTAAAGGTAAGATGTTAAATATTTGCTTACATATTACTATAATATAATATAATTGCTTAGATACATCGTAAAATAGGATTATCATTAGAGCGGTTGATTTTCCGGGTTTTGATAATTGTATATATCTAATGAAGTTGATTGATCCTCCCTTTAGAAAAGTGGCTTACATGGTTTTAACATAATGGAAAAACAGTAAGTTGGATTGATGGAATTTTGGTTTCAAAGGGTTAGTGGATCTACGGGGCATGACTTCTCAACAGGCCTTACGGAGGGAGCAGGACTTGCAGAGGGATCTCCCTTACTACTGTCATTTGGTCCTTCGTTACTCAAGCTGAATTTGGGGTCCTGAGACTTTCAAATATAATACCTACTAGCTTGACCATAAAGTTTTTTTTAGGTGACTATGAAGATTTGGGCCTTATTGATCTCTCTAGGATGGAAGGGTATTGTTCTCAAAGAGAGGCTAAAATTCCTTAAGTGGGATCTTAATGAGTGGAGTAAGAAGGTCTTTGGTAAGTTAGATTTCAAGATTGGGTTATTAAGAGAAGATGTCAAGGACCTTTATACTAAGTGAGGCTTTTTTTTTATTTGTGGTTTCTTCTTAAATGCAAAGATCTATTGAACTTTCAGATATCCTTGGCTAGGTGGCTCAAAGAAGGAAATCCTAACTCGGGTTATTTTAATGCCAATGTTAAGTAGGGAATGAAAAGAATGCTCTAGTGGCCCTTCATGTGAAGAATGGAAGGATGGAAGGGGTCAAAGAAGTTTGAGAAGAGGTGGTTTGGTTCTTGACAAATCACTTTGTTGAACCTTTCCATGATAATCAAACTTTTTAATGGGATCGACACCTTTCAGTCTTAAGATTGATTCCGTGGTGGCTCATTGTGATGCAGATAAGAGTATGGGGTTGGGCGACTTTAACTTCTTCTTTAATAGGTTCAAGATTCTATTAAGGACATACATTCAAGTTATGTTTGATCACTATTTTTGTTTTACACCTCTACGGCGTAGCGTTGCTTGGCACTTTGTTACTTTCACCACGAAGGTCGATTCTCCAACGCGCTTTGGGGGATTTCCCTCCTATCTCACTAATCAGATCTCTTTATAAGACTCTGGCAGAGATTCAAGATGATAGGTTGTCTACCATTGTTGATCTAATTGTCTCTCCAAACTAATCAATGGTTATTATAGGGAGATAATTGATTCACATAGTAGTGGCGATTAATGAGTTAATTGACTTGGCAAAAAAATAAAAGAAGGATTGTTTCATATTCAAATTAGATTTTGTTGTGTAAAACGATATCTTTAAGCAAAGTATAAAAAAAACGGTTTCTTGATGATCAAGAACCAAACAAGGGTTAACGGAAAACCAAGAAAGAAAACACAAGAAGAAGAAGAAGGAACAACAAGGATTGGGCAAATATAAATTCTGTTTACTATTCACTTTCTCATTAAAGTCACAGATGATTACAAGTGAATATCACAATTTGCCACACTCAATAAACTGAGTGTACTAGCCTATTTATAGACTAACTAGGTAACTTGCTGCCCAAGAAACTTAAACAATTGGATCCTTAACACAAGGCTCAATTCGCCAGAATAATTCGACAGTACATACTAGAACAAAACTTCGACTACAGTATGTAACACTCAGGCACCAGCATGTGAACAAGTTTCGACTGCATGCTTGCCTCCTGACGAAACACATGAAAGCTCTCCTTCGACACAACATGAGTTCGACCTAAATCTCACAAATCTCCACCTTGGATCTAACTCAGCAACAAGGGAATCAACTAGCTTTCATCATTCAGCTTTATCAGCTACATACAGTGGAAAAACTTGCAACTTGGCAACGTCTTGGTGATCATATCAGCAGCATTGTCTTCAGTCGAAACCTTCAGCACCTGGACTTCACCACGCTCGATTATCTCTCTGACGAAGTGCAGCCTCACATCAATGTGCTTAGTTCGCTCATGATAGGCTGAATTCTTCGACAGGTGTATTGCACTTTGACTATCACATTTAACAGTGATACTTTGACCTTGAAGTTTCAGCTCCGTTGCAAAACCTTCAAGCCACAATGCTTCCTTCACAGCTTCAGTGAGGGCAATATATTCAGCTTCAGTGGTTGATAAGACAACAACCTTCTAAAGCGTCGCTTTCCAACTGATTGATGTGCCAAACATTGTGAAAACATATCCAAAAATAGACTTTCTGGAATCCATACAACCTGCATAATCAGAGTCAACAAATCCTTCGATTTCGACTATGCTATCACCACCACAGGCTCCATCATAAATCAAGACTCTCTTCAGAGACCCATTTATGTACCTGAGAATCCACTTTACAGCTTGCCAGTGCGCCTTTTCAGGATTGGCCATATACCTGCTCACAAGGCTCACTCCGTATGCTATGTCTGGCCTCGTACACACCATAGCATACATCAAAGAACCCACTACACTAGCATATGGAATACTATTCATATAGATTCTTTCAGCTTCAGTACTCGAACTTTGAGTAGTACTAAGCTTAAACTGAGGATTTGTAGATGTCACAACAGACTTTGAATTCGACATACCAAACTTGTCGAGAAGCTTTCATAGGTATGTCTCCTGAGATAAGCACAACTTCGACTGCTTTCTATCTCTCCGAATGTTAATCCCAAGAATCCTGGCTGCAGCTCCCAGATCCTTCATTTCGAACTCCTTACTGAGTTTAGCCTTCACCTTCGTTACATCCTCAATATTGTTGCTAGCTATGAGGATATCATCCACATACAGCAGCAACATAACAAGTGAGTTTCCAGATCGAAATCTGAAGTAAACACAGTGATCGAACTGACTTCTAGTGAAACCAATGTGTGCCATAAACTTGTCGAATCTCCTATTCCACTGTCGAGGAGATTGTTTCAGGCCATACAAAGACCTATTCAGCTTGCACACATAATCTTCTTTTCCCTTTTCTGCATACCCTTCAGGTTGACACATCAGGATCGTTTCATCTAGATCACCATACAGAAATATTGTCTTCACATCCATTTGCTCAAGTTCCAAGTCGAACTTTGCCACCATGGTCAACAGCGTTCGAATGGATCTATGCTTTACAACAGGTGAGAACACATCATTGAAGTCGACTCCTTCTTTCTGAATGAACCCCCTAGCAACCAGCCTTGCCTTAAAGCGCTTCGACATCACTCCTTCGATTCCTTCCTTGACCTTGAAAATCCACTTACAACTGACTAACCTTGCTCCTGCAGGTTTCTCAATCAGCTCCCAAGTGTTATTATCATGAAGAGATTTCATCTCGTCATCCATGGCTTTTCGCCATTCAGTCTTGTTTCGACTCCTTATAGCTTCCTTGTAATCTCTAGGTTCTTCGTCAAGTACCTCACTTGCGGAGATTAAAGCAAACGCTATAAGATCTGCATAACCAAGTCTCTGAGGTGGCTTGATGACTCTTCTCTACCTATCTCTTGCCAGTAGGTAGTCATCGACAGTTTCCTCAACCTCTTCAGCATCTTGCTCTTCTTCTTCGACTTCATCTGGGCTATGCACTTCAGCATCACTATGCTTCACCTCAACAGGCATCTCTACCTGTTCTAGCTCCTCTTTAGAGATTTCTGCACTTCGACTAACATCACCAGTTTTCTTGAATGCATTTCGACTTCATTGAAAACTACATCACGACTTGTGATACATCTTCTGTGACCTGGTTCTAGGCACCACGGCCTATAACCCTTGACTCCCTCAGGATATCCAAGGAACATGCATCTCAGAGCTCTAGGTTCGACCTTGTCTTGCCTAATGTGAGCATAGGCTAAACAGCCAAATACTCTCAGTTTGTCAAGATCTGGTGGATGACCCGACCAAACTTCTTCAGGTGTCTTCATTCCCAACGCAGTCGAGGGACATCTATTTATCAGATAAGCTGTTGTCGAAACAGCCTCTGCTCCAAACACCTTCTTCAATCCAGCACTAACCAACATGCATCTAACCCTTTCAAGGATTGTTCGATTGAATCTCTCAGCTAAGCCATTTTGTTGAGGAGTACCTGCTACAGTGTTATGCCTTGCAATCCCATACTCAACACGGTAACTGTCGAACGCTTCGTTGCAGAATTCAAGGCCATTATCGGTTCTCAACCTCTTAACCTTTCTGCCAGTTTGAGTTTCGACCAGAACCTTCCAACTTTTGAAATTCTCAAAAGTTTCATCCTTCGTCTTCTGAATGAATACCCATAGCTTTCTAGAATAGTCATCAACGATGGATAGAAAATACCTTGCACCTGAGTGTGAAGGATTCCTTGCAGGCCCCCAAAGATCAGCATGAATGTAATCAAGGGATCCATGTGTTCTTTGCTTGTCTTTGTTAAACTTCTCCCTACAGGATTTACCAAATACACATGATTCACAAAACTCCAGCTTTTCGACTTTGTCACCTCCTAGCAGGTTCTGCTTCCCCAATTCGACCATGCCTCTTTCGCTGACATGGCCCAATCTCATGTGCCATAATTCTGTCTTCGACACAGGTTTCGTGGATACAACATTTGTCGAACCACTTACAACCTCAACCTCTAGGGTATATAAGCCTTGGTTTTTCACGCCTCTCAAGACTTCCTTCGACCCTTTCATGACTTTCAGGATACCTTGCTCTCCTTTGAAAACATATCCCTTTCTGTCGAATTCACCAACAGAAATTAAATTCCTCTTAAGATCAGGTGCATACCTAACCCCAGTCAATAACTTTATTGACTCATCATGGAGCTTGAATCTAACAGATCCAATACCTGTAATCGTGCAAGCTTTATTATTCCCCAGCAGCACTGATCCACCATCTTGATCACACAATTCTTCAAACACATTCTTGTTTGGAGTCATATGCCAAGTACATCCAGAATCCATAATCCACTCTTCGCAAGAGTTGCTGCTCGACACCACAAGGACATCAGATGATTCATAACCATCTTGCACTATAGTTGCATTCCCATTGTCCTTACCTCCATGATTATTCAGGCGCTCAGGGCACACCTTTCTTGTGTGACCCTCCTTCTTACAATGATAACATTTGATACTAGACATATCACCACCATAAGACTTCTGCTGAGCCTTTCCTTTCTTCTTGTCAAACCTACCATCTTTCTTTGACGATCTTCCTTTCACGGACAACCCTTCGCCAACTGATGAAGGTTTCTTCTCCTTTCTTTCGTTCAAATCCTTCGAATACAAGGCTGCTTAAACTTCTTCAAAGGTCAGGGACTCTCTTCCATACAAGAGTGTTTCTTTGAAGTGAGCATGCGATCTGGGCAAAGCACACAACAGCAACAATGCTTGATCTTCATCATCGACCTTCACATCAATGTTTTCAAGATCAAGAATCAGCTTGTTGAACGAATTCAACTGCTCAGTCAAAGCTTTGTCTTCACTCATCTTGAATGAATACAAGGCTTGCTTCAGGTAGAGATGATTCACCAGAGATTTGGTCATATACAAACTTTCAATTTTAACCCATAATCCTGACGTCGTAGTCTCCTTTGATACCTGCCGGAGAACCTTATCACCAAGGCTCAACAAAGTCGCGTTGTGGGCTTTCTCGATCATTACTGTCTTTTCCTTTCCGTCAAAGCAGCATCCATGTCTGTCATTCCCTTCAACGCTTCCAAACAACCCTGCTGAACCAGTAGGGCTTTCATCTTCAAGCGCCACAGACCGAAATCGTTCACTCCGGTGAACTTCTCGATCTCATACTTTGTTGAAGACATCTTCTCCACGCTCACCGCACCAATTTGTTGTGTAAAACGATATCTTTAAGCAAAGTATAAAAAAAAACGGTTTCTTGATGATCAAGAACCAAACAAGGGTTAACGGAAAACCAAGAAAGAAAACACAAGAAGAAGAAGAAGGAACAACAAGGATTGGGCAAATATAAATTCTGTTTACTATTCACTTTCTCATTAAAGTCACAGATGATTACAAGTGAATATCACAATTTGCCACACTCAATAAACTGAGTGTACTAGCCTATTTATAGACTAACTAGGTAACTTGCTGCCCAAGAAACCTAAACAATTGGATCCTTAACACAAGGCCCAATTCGACAGAATAATTCGACAGTACATACTAGAACAAAACTTCGACTACAGTATGTAACACTCAGGCACCAGCATGTGAACAAGCTTCGACTGCATGCTTGCCTCCTGTCGAAACACATGAAAGCTCTCCTTCGACACAGTATGAGTTCGACCCAAATCTCACAGATTTTAAAAAGGTGTACGATTCGATCAATTAGTGTTTTATGGATTACATGCTTCAATTGCCAGAGTTTAGTAAATGGGAGTCTGAATTAAGAGATCAATATTTAGAGGGTCTTAAGCAATGGATCCAATTGCCCATTTTCTTTTCCTTCTAGTTGTTGAGGGTATTTGTGGGTGTTTATCGAGAGCAAGTATTTTGGGCTTGCTTTCATGTTTTCTCTTCTGATGCAGTTGTTTTGCATCTGCATTATGTGCCTAATACCCATATCTTGGGAGAAGCTACAACAAACAACATTTGGACAATCAAAACAACTATAGCTTCGGGTCTCTGTATCAAATTTTCCAAGAGTAAATTTTCCATTTAGATATTTAGGCCTCCAGGTGGGGGCTAACCCTCATCTTTAGTTGACGTGGGAGCCTCTTATCTCTCTAATATTTAATAGGTTTGACTTATGGTGTAATGGGTATGTTAGATGGGGATAAAGTGGTGTTGATCAATTCATTATTAAACTTTATTCCCATATTTTCCGGATCATGTCTAATGTATGCCATATTTTCCGTTTTTTTTTAATATAGTAGCTATAATATTTCAATATTAATTTTTTTTCCATTTGTGTTTCATTTATGCTTACTAATATTTTATTACTTTTTCCTTTCACTTTTATTTCACACCAATGCACTCATAATCTTATAATTGTCTCCTCATCTTATTTTATTTTCTAACATTATTTTTTTTCTATCTTTTTTTAATACAGTGGATATTGCATTCTTTGAATGACGAGAAATGCTTGAAGATATTGAAGAAATGCAGGGAATCACTGGAAAAGAAAGGTAAAGAAGGGAAGGTGATTATCATAGATATGGTGTTGGACAATGAAAATGGAAACATTAATGAATCAGGTGAAACACAACTCTTCTTTGATATGTTGATGATGGTAATACCCGCGGGAAAAGAGAGAAATAAGAAAGAATGGATTAAGTTGATTTTATCGGCCGGTTTTAGTGATTATAAAATAACCCCGATTTTAGGTTTAAGATCTATGATTGAGGTTTATCCATAATAAAAATAAGCCAAATGTTATGATCTTCTGAAAATATTGATTAGTGAATATTAATATATGTAACAATAATAATGTCTTGAGTGATCATGTATTCATGTTAGTGTTTTTTTTATGGAAATCAAAATCATTAAAAAAGCATGTTTAATTGTTATTTGTTATTGTACATAACAATTATTTGACCTTCATCCCTTATTAAATACTATCTTCATCCCTAGATGGCTAGATGCAATACCATTGTAAAAAAAATTAAGATTTGGTTTAAATTTTATTTTAAAATTGATTTAAAATTGCTTTAATTTTAAATCAGATCATGGTTTAATTTATTTGAAAGAATGCTTAATTAATTATTATAATAAAAATAAGATTGTTTAGTACTAACTTGCAAATTAATCATTAGTTAATCAAATTAATTATTAGTTGATAAGTTTCAAAATTACGTAAAACACATAGGTCTTTATTTACTTATTTTACAAGCTTCCTTCAACTTATCAATGAAAAGTGTTAAAACATATGTTTGAATATTCTACTTCCATATTAATAAAAAATGTGTGAGAAGGTATGAAAAATCACCAAGCAACACACAAGTTGTGTCACGGTGCCTGTGATCTGTTTCGTCTTCCACCGACATCTCTCTCAACTTCGAATAAAGATAGGTCAGGCAAGTCGCCCCCCAGTTGAACTCATGGATTCGAGTGAGATTCAAGAAGTGCCAGAGGTATCCAACGTCAGTATAAGTGGCACTTGTGTCCACAAAAATGCACGTGCCAACCAAAAAAATAAAGTATGCCCTCAGAGCACGAGCCCTGTGTACCGCCACCTGCTCAGCATCACCATGAGCCTACTGTGCACGAAGGATCTCATCATCATATATCCTTTTCAGGAACTCAAATATAGCATGAGCACCCTTGGTCCTATCCATCTCCTCAATTGTCTTCTCTAAATCAGCCCTTAGATGCTCTGCCATCATCTCGACTACTTCGTCTTTCGCCATTCTCCCATGATCGAGGAATCTCCCCCTGGTCGCAAGATATAACAAACACAAGACATCTTCTAGTGTGATAGACATCTCATCATGCAGCAGATGAAACGAAGAGGTCTCAGAATGTTATCTCTCCATGAATTCATTAAGCATCTCGTGGTTGACCAGATTGTAACCGATCATGCATAGGTCCTTCAGGCCAAATAATAATAGAAATGACTGAAATCAATCGTCCTTCTACTAAGGTAATGCAGCAATCTTCCTCTCATGGTTAAGAAACTTCTGGGGATCATGCTCCTAAAATTTTCCAGAAATAATCAATGTCAGTAATAATCAATGTCAGAAATAATCAATGTCAACAATTAAAATTAACGTAAAAAATAAATCAAAAATCCAACTAATGTTACCTCTCCATCCCAGATATGAATGGCAATATGGTCTAGATACAGAGGAAGTAAGGACAAATCAGATGGACCTCCTCCAAAACCCTCTGGCTCGCCATCCGCAATAGCCTCATCCTCCGAAGGTGGAACTAGATCAGCAGGATCATCAACGGGAGGTGGCATTGGATCCGTAGGAGGTGGCACTGGTGAATCCTGACGCCTACAGGAGGATGAGGGAAGTAACACATCAGATGGTGAATCTCATCTCCTACGGGAACAAGAAGAAAGTGGAGTAGCCTGAGATGGAGTGGCCTAAGGTGAAGCATGATCCCCAGAAGTAGATGGCGTCCCAAAAATCGATGCCTATACCTGACTAGAGGTACATGCTACCTTTGGAACCTGTTGGCTCCGCTACTTCTGAATGGATGCGTGCTGGGAAACCCTGTCATGTCTCAGTCTGTCGACTCTGTCATGTCTCAATAACGTTGAACAGATCCATAAATTCATCACTGGAAACACCATAAAACTATTAACTTTGAAGAGTTTCGGAGATGTATCTCTGGAATTTCAGAAAAGTATATGAAATGCTGAACAATTTTAGTGATACATCTCCGGAATATTCTGCAACATAGAGGTCGCGTCAATAATGAAATGTACCTCTTGCAAGTTGAAAAAACATGATATGATCGTTATTTTGAGCCAACAAACAAATCATACACTAAGTCTAAACTATGTTACATGCGATTCCTACACATTTCTAACCCTAATCATTAATTTCTACACATTTACAATAAAACTCGAATATTTACCGAAAACTCGAAAAACTTACTTGAAATTCATGGTTTTGATGATATTGAATTATGTTATAGATGATGTTTGTTGTTCTTTGAGTTCCTTTGAGTCTTGCTTGATAAAAATTGATTTGATGAAGTTGAGTTGTATTGAGAAGGAGAAGAGTTGAGTTTGATTAAAAGTGGGAAATGAGGAAGGAAAAGAATCTGGAGCGACTTATGCTCCAAAATGTTCCGGAGATATATCTCTGAAATATTTTAACGTTCACTGAACTTTTGGTGCATCCGGAGATATATCTCCGGAATCAAGATGCATTTGTGGAATTTCACATGGTGTGGTAGAAATACATAGGATGTTATAAGAAATTCTCTAAAAGTTTATCGTAGCTCAGGATCAAATCTTCTAACGTCTGTCTTGACCTGACCTATTTCCACCCTTATCTATAACTTAAGAAATGACCAATTATATATAATTAGAACTCAAATCAAAGTATGTTTGTAATTAAAAGTGATAAGTATGTAATTATTTGTAGTTCTTAAAGTTGTACTATTTATGGAAGAATAGATGATGGGAGAAGGCATCAAGTCGGAATTTGTTTTGACATGATATCTAAAGCTTTTATCTTGAACCGAAATTTCTTTTTCTTTCTAGTCCTCTGGTCTTGTTAATAAAAAAAACACATAGAGGAGTAGCCATTATTGTTATAGTAGTTGGTCAACTCTTCTTTGTTCCTTGAGCACGAGTATTGTGCGATCTTGTTATGATCACTTCGATTTGCTATTCGTTGTTTCCTCATGGAAAAAATAACTTCTTATCTATTCGTTTATCAGTAAAAGTTATGTTGCTTGTGAGTTTCATTTAAGATGTATATGAAAGGAAAAGGTGTGTGGGGCATGTTGATGGTACTTCAACACCTCCAACTAAGAAAACTGCACTGGAGGCATGGCAAACAAAGGACGCTCAAAATATATTTTAGATTCTCACTTCTATCGAACCTCACATGCTTGGCAAACATAATTAGTTTCTGATGAAGATTAGCTTGTAATTTGAATTTGTGCTTGTTGGACTGCTAAATCGATCTTCATTTTCTTTTATAGATGTGTGTCTTTGATATCTATTGCGGGAAGAGCAACGTCTGTTAACTCAAGGGGTCGTGTCAAATGACAATACTATTATGGATGTCATTCCAGTGGCTTATTATGCCCAAAGTAAAGGGAAACACAAGTGATATGAAACAAGTTCAATGTTTTTCCTACAAGCAGTTTGTTCGCATTACTCGTAACTACAACAAGAAATTCTACAACTGTTGTAAGTAACATGGCCATATCATCATAGAATGATTGCCACATCCAGAAAATAGACTATTTCATACCTTTCATGCCATTACTGCTTTCTTTGGTCAAACTTATGCCCCTTATACCTTCAATAGTGTAGTTGCAAAAGTCTTGACTCCATAAATAGTGCAATGAATGGTGTTCTATACACTCTCTGCCTTAGGCATCCAAGTTAAGCGAGCACGTTCGTGATAAGATTTCATGTCTAAATAACTTCATGGTAAAGGAAAGGTTTGTCTGCTAAGCGGGGATGAACGGTGCGTATAGAGAAATAGGGAGGTTAAGGCTAAACGCATCGCCCATTTTCGTTTGTATAAATTATTTTTAAAGTAAATGTTTAGCTTACTTTTGTAAATTTTTGAAAATAGGTTATAAAAAAACTTATAACATATTTAAACGTAAATTTATTTATTTTTTTACAGAAATAACTATATAAACTTATTAATAAGCACTTTTTATGACAAATATTTGTGTTGTTAATTTGCAAATGATTTATTTATCCAAACATAGCATAAATTTCAAGAGCATAATTGAGGTAGAAAATAAAAAATATTAATAAAAAATTTATTATTATTATTATTATTATTATTATTATTATTATAAAATATATTGTGAAAAAACGAATAAAATAATTCAAAACACTTCAGAAAAATTATTCAAAGTTTTAAACACATCAAATAATTTAATGTGTGATCATTGTTACAAAAAACACATTTAACCTCGAACACGAAGTTGATTTTACCTCGATTATACAAGCGCGATAACAAAGAAATGCATGAAAACTTGCCACTTTACCCCTTGATTTTGAAATAACCAAAGAGTAAAGTGTTTGCACATGTGTTTGATGTCCACCGACTACATTTTTATTATTTTCAAAAATGGATGACGCACACAAAATTTGCTCTTGGTTGAAAGTAAAATTAAGGTAATAGAGCAATATTATTACATTAACCAAGAGAAAATATTATTATTTAGTTTTTTATTTTTCCATTTTATCCTATAAATGGGGTATATCTAGTGAGAATGGATAAGTTATATGAAAATGTGATAATGAATAAGAACCACTAGATTTAAAAAGGAAGTGTTGAGATTAAATCGTGATTTTCACTAAATTATGTGTCATTAAGAGGAAAGAGAAATCATTAATCAAATTTTAAACATAACTTTTAGGACCCGTTTGCTTTGACTTTTTTTTTAAATAATTTTTATGTTGTAACATTATTTTGTGGAAAAAAATTTTACAAAGAAATTTTTCATAAAAGTTTCAAATAAAAATTTGGTTTAAATAGTTATTTTTAAAATATTATTTTAAGTATTTCATCATTTTATTGAAATTTGTTTTAGATATTAAAATTTCAAAAAATCACTTAATTTTGAAGCTATTTCAAATAGCTTTTTTAAAAAAATCATTTTTTAAATACAACTTTTCGAAAAAATTGTAATTTTGACTATGCTTTAATCTTCAATAATGTATATTTGTGTTATAGAATGTCAAAATTAGTCTTTTAATTTATAAAAAATAAATTTAAAAAAATTTGTAATATTTTGAAAAATATTTGTTTTGAATCCATTTTTAAAAATACAAAAAAAAAATCTATTTTTTTAAACCTAAAACAAACGGGTACTTAATGCCAACCTTTTCTTTTTAAATTTGATGGTTCTTATTCATTCTCACTTTCTCATTAAATCTTGTTAATGGAATTCACTAAGCAAATATGAAATCCAAAAAAGGAGGAATGTCGCTTCAAATTTGCTGAAAGCTCAAAGCCACGTATGAATCACATTTTCACTTCATAAACTCCATGTCACTTAAATGTGTTGTTGACTTAGGCATACCAGACATCATACACGACTAAAGCAAACCCATGTCACTTTCAAAACTCATTTCTTAATTACCAATCCACCCTCCGAAACAATCCAATATCCCTATCCCTCGCTTGATGCTAACAGATGTACCCATATTACTTCTTATGGACAATCAAATGAGTGTAACACCATTCGTGCAGGTCATGCTCAACCTGATAATGAGAAATCTATGGCATCAATTGTCTACTTGGTTAAAAAATGATGATCTTACACCATTTGAAAAACACATGGAATGGCATGCAGCACGTGTGCCGAAATATAGCAATTTGATGAATGATGCAATGGCAAGTGATGCTCAGTTGGTCATTAATGTGGTGATAAAGGAGTAATATATATTTTAGAATTTATATTATTAGTTATCAGTATTGTTATTAGGCTATTGTGTATTTGGGCTTTTAAGTCATTACCCATTACCCATTATAAACACTATATATGTAATGTCTATGACACATTTTTGGGCATGAATGAAATGAAAAGTTATCTTTTATTTTACTGTCCTTTAGATAGTTTTTAATATTCTCTCTTTATCATTGAAATCCTAGTCCTAAAGCTTTGATAGGAAAAACTTCCTAACAATTTGGTGCTTTCATTTCGATCTCATTCCTGCTAAATGGGGTTCATGTTGAACTTTTATGGAGTAGAAGAATCATATTGGTGGATCTTTTTTATTGAAAAATATTTTAGAGGCAAAAATATTGTGGAGGATGAGGAGAAGATGAAGGTAGCTGCAATGGCAATGAGAGGTTGTGCTCTTAAATGGTGGCTATGGAGGATTCTTTATTACCTCGCATTCCAAAACAAGAGACGATTCATTCTCCTTCTTGCGAGTCTTTTAATTTTGCGATTCCGCCAAAACCTCTAGATACATTGAAATCCCACGCTGCAAGGAGAATCAATGATGCATCATGTAAGTCTATCATCTGTTTTTCAAAACCAATTCATTTAGAGAGTCCTCTAGTCAATCCATTAATTTCAATAGTTTCACCGAACTTTACCTACAGTGCCAATAAAAATCTTCCACCACCACCAAAGCCACCGGACCGACGTTGTTATGTATTGGCCTATGAATCATGGTTGTCAAACTGGTTTTGCTCATATATGTGGAATTGTGACGATGACAACCCTACAATTTGGTCAATTATGTCGGTGTCAGCTTCCTTTCCGGTGTTGAAATGGCCACCCGACCAAGCTTTTTGCTGGCCAAGGGCACCATGGAGCATATGGTGTTATGGTAATTCTATTTTATATTGGAATCAAATAGTGTTGAAGATGAATGGGAAATTGTTCTCCAACGATATGAAGCCTTTGACAATCACTTCAGTGTTACAAAGTTTATGTTCACAACAAGTTTTCGTGCCCCAAAAACCTGCACATAAATTGTTTGACAAATTGTCATCCAGACCAAGTTGCATTATCTCTGATTTGGGCATTGCTTGGACTTCTCAAATAGTTGAAAAACATCAAATTCCAAGGATTTCATTACATGTTTTTTCTTGTTTATGTCTCTATTACTAGTTAAAGGTGTATTCTTCAAAGATTCTTGAAAGTATCAACTCAAAAACAGAGTCTGTTCCTGGAATACCTGACAGAATTCAAGTCAACAAATATCAGATGCCAGGGCTAGCAACAGGGAAATTAAATGAATTTTCTCTAAAAATGCTAGAAGCTAAAATAAAATATTATGGTGTAATAATAAACTATTTTGAGGAGTGTTTGAAAGAGTATTGTGTGAAACTGGACAAGGGTTTGAGTTCTAATGAGGTTCAGAAACGCTGCAAGAAATACGGTTGGAACGAGCTAGCGAAAGAGAAACTAGTGTTGGAACAATTTGATGACATGTTGGTAAAGATACTTTTGGTTGCAGCCTTTGTGTCATTTTTTTTAGCATACGTTCAAGGAAGTGAATCAGGGGAGACTGGACTCGAAGCTTACGTAGAGCTACTCGTGATCATTTTGATCTTAGTCCTTAACGCAATTGTCGGAGTTTGGCAAGAGAACAACGCTGAAAAGGCTCTTGAAGCTCTTAAAGAGTTGCAATGTGAATCTATAAAAGTGTTGAGGGATGAATATTTTATTCCTGATTTGCCGACACGAGAGCTTGTTCTGGGTAACATTGTTAAGTTGTGTGTTGGAGATAAAGTTCCTGCTGACATGAGAGTTGCAGCTTTGAAAACCTCGACATTGAGATTGGAACAAAACTCGTTAATCGGAGAAGCAATGCCTATTCTCAAAGGCACAAATTCTATTTTCATGGGTGATTGTGAATTGCAGGCCACAGAGAATATGGTATTTGCTGGCACAACTGTTATCAATGGAAGTTGTCTTTGCATTGTTATTACCACAACAATGAACACTGAAATTGGAAAGATACAAAAACAAATACATGAAGCTTCATTGGAGGAGAGTTATACTTCATTGAAAAAGAAATTGGAAAATTTTGGTAGCAGGCTAACAACTTCAAACGGAATAGTTTCTCTCGTTGTGTGGATTATACACTACAAAAATTTGATTTCTTGGAATATTGTCGATGGATGGCCTTCAAACTTTCAATTTTCATTTCAGAACTGCTCTTGCTATTTCAAAATTGTCGTTACTCTTGATGTGGCTGCAATACCAGAAGGTCTTCCAGCTGTTATCACAACATGTTTAGCGCTCGATACAAGGAAAATGGCGCAAAAGAATGCAATTATGAGAAAGCATCCAAGTGTTGAAACTTTGGGATGTACCACAGTGATTTGTTCCGATAAAACTCGCACACTTACTACAAACAAATGTCTGTGATGGAGTTCTTTACTTTAAGAGGGAAAACCACTACTTGTAGAGTCCTTAGAGTTGAAGGGACAACTTATGATCCAAAATACGGAGGCATTGTTAATTGAACTTGCTATAATATGGATGCGAAATTGTTAGCTATGGCAGAAATATGTGATGTTTGTAATGATGCTGGTGTTTATTTTGACGGTAGCTTATTTCCAGCCACGGGTTTCCCAACTAAAGCTGCTCTCAAAGTTTTGGTTGAAAAGATGGGATTTCCATATATCAAGTCAAGGAACAAAACTTGTGACATGCAAGGTGCAGTAGACAACATGATGGATTGTGATACCTTAAAGCTAGGATGTAGTGAGTGGTGGAATAGAAGATCTAAAAGGGTAGCTACGTTGAAGTTTGACCATGTTAGAAAGTCGATGAGCCTTATTGTCCGCAAACCAAAATCGGCTTCTTGTCAAGGGTGCTGTTAAGAGTTTATTGGAGTGAAGTTTGTTTGTGCAACTTACAGATGCATCTCTTGTTCCAATAGATGATCAATGCAAGGAAGTTTTACAACCTTGAGGACAAGGTTGGTTTTCAAGGGGTGAGTAATGATAGAGGAGTAATATATATTTTAGAATTTATATTATTAGTTATTAGTATTGTTATTAGGCTATAGTGTATTTGGGCTTTTAAGTCATTACCCATTACCCATTATGAACACTATATATGTAGTGTCTATGACACATTTTTGGGCATGAATGAAATGAAAAGTTATCTTTTATTTTATTTTACTTTCCTTTAGATAGTTTTTAATATTCTCTCTTTATCATTGAAATCCTAGTCTTAAAGCTTTGATAGGAAAAACTTCCTATCATGTGGTGATTGAGAAGTGCAAGGAAATGTTCAATGGATTGGAGTCATTGGTTGATGTTGGAGGAGGCACAGGGACCATGGCAAAGGCCTTTGCCAAATCATTCCCACAATCGGAATGCTTTGTGTTTGGTCTCCCACATGTTGTTGATGGTTTGCAAGGAAGTGATAGCCTAAGTTATGTTGGTGGAGACATGTTTGAGAAAATTCCTCCAGCTGATGCAATTTTATTGAAGGTAAACTGTGATATCATAGTTCATATATATTATAATTTTATTGATATGTGCTCTAAAACTTAGTTGCAGTCTATTTGTACCATAAGATTGTTAATTTCCTTTAAATGATTTTGATCTGTATTACTTTGAATGACAATGAATGACAAAACAGTGGATATTGCATGACTGGAATGACGAGGAATGTGTAAAGATATTAAAAAATTGTAAGGATGCAATAGCGAAAAAGGGTAAAGAAGGGAAGGTGATTATCATCGACATGATTAGATCAGTTGAACATGAGCAGTACCTTAACAACTGAATACATGTACTATGCATCCGATGTCGGTTTCGCCTTGAAATTTACCTTCCATGTCCTCCAAGCCTCTCTAACTTCATCCAATTGATCATCTGGAATGCTGGAATACTTATCCAATTTCTCAATCCAATCCAACCAAGGAGACTTTGACGAGTCAAGGAACTTTGACAATTCAGGCAACATAACAGATGTGTAGAACTCATTGACAGATTTAAGAATTTGTTCTGATTCAACCATGGACACCATTTCAGGCCTTATGTAGCTTCCAGCACTTGACCTCATACTGAAAGAATTTCCTCTCAAAATCAAGACTTCTGGTGGGGCAATTGGGAGGACGATTCGGGAAAACTTAAGGAGTGATAATGAAAAGATGTCTGTTGGAATTAACTTGCGCTTTACAGCCACAGCAGTCCCAATCATCTTGCGTATCTGATGAGTCATTCAGTAAGTGTGCATTCAACCGATATATGTGCCATGTAAATTAAACTCTTATTAGGAAATAAAACAAAGTAAGACTTACTTGATGTAGCATGAAGGAATCCCCCCATACATTGATCTCAACATAACGATATCCAAGAAGTGTCTCCAACTTCCCACAAGAACAATGTACCACCCTTCTAAAATGAGAAGCACTTAATCGATCTGCCTCATCCGGTTCATGCAACCATCTTGCACGAACTCCTAAACTAGAGTTTTGATTATTCAAACTATTTGATTCACTAGACTCTGGACACTTGTGGCTTTGTTCCTCATCATCGCTCAACGAATCATTGACATCACTCTCCTCATTCTCTGAATCACATGCTGATACCAAACTAGATGATGCTTTTTTTTTCGACGTGTCACCATTTTTTGGTAATTTCCTTGCAGGGTGTTTTTTCCTGTATATAGACCGAACAGTATAATTATGGAAAGGATGGTCTCCCTACATCAAAAAAGCCACAAAAATGTTCCAATGTAAACATTTAGGAGAGGTTTATCATGACTGTAACTAAATTAAATTTGAAAAGTATAATAGAATATTGTTAATTCTACAATAACGAAACAAAATACAAATGAAAAAAAAAAGTGTACCTCGAAAACACTAAGTATACTGTTGAACTCAGAAATGTGAAAATCTACTTCATCCTCACTAAAATGACTCTGGATTCCAATTATATCAGCAGGGAGGAGGTAAGAATATTTCCGCAGATTGCACTCTCTTCTAGGATCGAATCCTCTAAAATAAGCCAAAACTACGAAGTTAGAAATATGAATGAGAAGTCATCGTCAATTAAAAATAAAGGAACACTATTAATTATTGAGTTAATTGAAAAATCACAAAATCATGATCAATAGCTCAAATAATGAAATGAAAAAAAAAAATCACTTGTTTAATTATAAAAGCACATGCCTCATACATATATAATGTATTGCAACTAGATGATTAAGATATGAGAAACTAAATCATTATCGAATAAAATCAAACATCAAACATTTTAAACAATCAACAGGTGACTAATAGTCCTACTTTGTTGAAGGCAATACACTAAAAACTCTGATACTATTAGGAAGATAAGAATTAATGTAGTTTGCCATTTCAATGCCATGAACATCTCCTTTCCATGCGTTCTCAGGGATTTCCATCTTAAAGGATATCATTGTTGACAGAGAGTGAACCTAGCAGACACACATCATAAAAGCATAAAGAAATCATGAGAGCGAAAAATAGAATAACAACAAATTCATGTAATACTCCCTCTGGTCTTTTTAGAAAAAAAATTAATTTTTAAATTCATAGAATATGCAATGTATCTAGTTAATATATCGTTCAAATTCATTAGTTATTCAATATACCTAAAAAGTAAACAGTTTCTCATAAATAAATAGAACCAGTGGGAGTATTACATAACTAAGGGGATAAGATAAGCAGAAGGTTAGTTACTCCTTTATCGGTCCTGCTACTTCGGCCCCATTTAATCTTATCCAGATCACCGAAGTTACTATCACGGATACCACCGACCTTGAAGATAGCAGTTTCAAGTTCTTTCTCAATAGCTACATCATGTCAAAATTCAAATGCTTTAGCAAACTCCATTCTCAAAAGTTGCATTAAACTTTGATCATATGAAAAAGAGCCTAATAAAATCTCACTAATGTGAATCCAAATCACAAACATTAGTCAATTTCAATACAATTCCCAAAAAGTTCACACGCAAATTAAAACCAATGTTACACAATCAAATCAAATACAATGAAGCACAATAGAAAACAAGTAAAGAGTAAAAGTTTTACTGGATAATTCGTGTTCATTCCGTTGAATTTGCAAACCTGAAAAACAAAATCAGCAACACAAATTAGCTTCAAATTTCAACAACAAAAAAAAAACAAAAAGTAAGAGAAAAAAAAAACCTCTAAAATCTGTTCCAATATATCCGACTCTCATAACGACTTTTTTCTTGAGAAAGGGTTCCCATTTGTCAGGGGAGAGGGGAGGAAGGGAGTGAGTGGTGGAAAAACAGAAGCATTTGAAGAGCGTTTTTGGAGGGAGAAGATAAAATGGGATATTAGGGTTTCGAGTTGGGGAGAGAGGGAATGGCAGAGAAGTGAACGGCATTGATGAAAATGGAAGTGAACGTAAACTGGGTGAAGGAAAAGCACAAAGAGAAGACATCAAAAATTTCTGAAATTCAGTTTCATATTATATTATTTTTGGTATTTCAATTAAATCCTTCTTATAACTAAGACACCTGGAAATTTTAGGATTTAATTAATATATGCCGTGTAAAAGTTTTACTCTTGTTCCATTTTTACTTTAAGGGTATGATTGTTTACAGGTTTCAAATCATATTTTTTGGAATGATATTTCTAGGATTATTATTTTTGAGAATATTATTTCTACTTATATGTTTGGTAGAAATTAAAATTTCTTAGGAATAATTATAAAATTGTTTAATTTAGAATTTTTAAAAAAAATTAAAATTAAAATAAATGTGATTGATAGTGAGAAGTTATAGTTGGTTAAACTTATTCCATGAGAATATTATATTTCCACCCTTTAAGCCTTAGAATAAAAATAGAAGAACTACGTGTAAATATGATTCCTGAAAATAAAAAGTATTTTGGAATAACTTTTTAAAACTTGAACTAGTAGTAAAGCATTTGATAAAAAATCTGAATATGTGTAGCTCTTTTTTAATATATATATATATATATATATATTAATAATAAAGGATAAAATTTGAAATAAAAAAAATATCAAGAGTAATTATCTCAAAAATAATTATTTGGCTACTATAATTATCCAGCATACATGTGCATCCGCACAGATAAATTCATATAATATGATATGAAATATATTTAAATGGATATGTAAATTTTAAAAGAAATACTTAAAAACAAATAGGATTTATTATGGTACTGACCCGTGAGAATTTGAATAAACATTTTAAAATATACAAACTTTTTACGAATACACGGGATAAAAATAATTGTGTACTATAGAATTGTACCGAAATGCATATTGATCGCAATATTTATGCCTGGTGGAAGACCCGTGCGGGGGTACGATATGTTAATCAATATAATAAAATATTTTTTTAATTTAAAGAAAGGAATTAACAGAAATCAAGATTAATTAAAAAATTGTCAACATTTCTTAACTCATTTGTTAATGTGTTTAAAACCAAAGATTAATTTGTCAATCAGTACAAAATCGATAAAAACCAACAAATTTTTCTAAAAATGCGTCATTTTAATATATATATATATATATATATATATATATATATATATATATATATATATATATATATATATATATATATATATATATATATATATTAAAATTTTATTTAATGACTGATCCATTATTAAAACTTGCTCGTGAGTGCTTAGTTCTTATTTTCTTTTCTACCACTCAACTTGCTGATACCATGTACACTAAAAAATAATACATGTGACTTAGTGATATTATTATACACCTTCACAATTATGTGATTTTTCAAGAGGAAGATACTACACCTTACCTACCTCATGTAAGGAAGACGTGACGTGAAAACCTGATATTGAAATTCATATATTATTTTTTTCATCATATAATTAAGATTAATTTAAGATAGAAACATTTTATTACAGGTTTGACAGTGTCACAAAGTCATTTCAGTGCATAAAGAATTACTCAAACACTGCTTCATGCTTCTACCAATAGTACATGATGCCTCTCTGTAGATTAATCTAATTCTAAAGTTATCCCTCCTAACATTTGCAGTGACTTAATCTCAAATTACAACTTCTGCATAATTAACAAAACTCACAATAAAAAAATATATCAAGAGGTTGTGGGAACAAATATATCAAGAAGTATCGAAGTGAAAATAGTTGTGATAGTTTAACATGACTAAAGATAAAAAAATAATATCATATTTGAGGTTTTATTTTAAATACTTTCAAGTTGTTAATTATTTGCTTGTATGGTTGTGTGGTTATTGTTTCAACTTGAGTTTAAAATTCCAAATAAACAATAATCTAATGTGTGATGGAACTAACGTTGCAAATATATTGATGAAGTTTGACAAATTTCATACACACATGAATTTGCAATGTAGTGAGTTTACTCAGGACATGAATTTTTCATTATGTGTTTTACTTTTGAAATATGGTTTTTTTTTTACTTTGATGCATTTTGGCTGGTATTTAGTGAATGAAAGGATTATGTTTTTTCATCTTACGAGAACCAGACTTCCAAACTTACAGACATACTAAGAAAATACATTTCAAAAGAAAGGCAAAATATGATAATTTGTTCATATTTCAAAACAAAGGCAAAATACATTGCAAACATAAATTTGAAGAATACTCAGTTACTGGTTACTGTAGTTAATAGTTTAATTATCACATAAAATTTGAGATTCAAAAATAGTTTGACAAGATAGAAATTAATTGCCTACTGTTGAAATTTGTTTTCCTTATAATATAGTTTTATGCAAGTTGGAAGGTTTGGACCAGCTTTCTATGTGTTTCAATTATAGGGAAGTGTATTCCTAAAGGTATATTAGTGGTAATAATATCAGCAATGGCCAACCTAGTGGAATTGAATGTGACAGAAATGTAAAACCAGTCATTACTTTTATATTGAAAAGTCATTGAAAAGTCATTGAAATCTAGTGGTAATAATACCAGCTATGTACCAAGTTTAGCTTCAGTCATCTCAATCATGTGCACAAAAACAGATATCATGATTGTGACAAGTACTTTATGAAAGTCAGAGCAAAAAAGTCGTGTATATCATTAAATACAATAAAATAATAAAGAAGAGGATGTAACATGAAAAACTTTTCAATAAAATATTGTTTTAGGACTTTTCAAACATAGCTTGTCTAAGTTTAGCCATATGCACATAAGCCAACAAACTCCTTAAGATTATATTTTATTAAACAACTAAGGTTCTGTCAAACCATCTATACACAAAATAAAAGAGGTTAATAACTAAAAATTATATTGAGATAAAACTTACAATATTTCAAGGACAAAGATTTCTTGAACATGAAATGAGTTATGGATATATAGAACTTTACCCGTAAAAACATCGGAAGAGAATGCAATTCAACATCAATACAAACAATTTATTTCTATAAAACCAACATTTAAATGAATGTATTATAAAATTCAAACCTTCTATTGTTAGCAATGATCATCCTTCTATGTAAAACAATTTCACCCACCTGAAATAGAACAAAAATTATTAATTAATAACTTGCACAATAATTTCAACTAATTATAGTCACTTTATATGATTTCTTCAAATAAAATTATAATAACCACTTTCAAAGCAGACCACAAAAAGGTAAAGAAATTGTAATTTTGGAGTCTCCAAAGTTCTTAGAATCATAGTTTGTTTAAAACAATGACAAGTGCTCTTAAATAAACCAAATTTACAACAATCAACACCAATAAATAACATCACCTTCAAATCACAACTTCATCAACTTATTTTACAACTTCGGCCAATGCTCTTAAATTTCCCCAAATTTACAACAATCAACATTTACAAATAAAATCACAATGAGAGAGAACAAAATCTAGAAAGCGAATTTTAAGTTTATCATAGAGATTTTTGACAAAAAAAACCTCTACAGTTAGAGATAACAATGTAATAAATCACAAACCTGTTTTTTTCTTGTTTTCGTTTTCCATGCGAGTTCTTCGTACTCTCACCAAAATTTTAAATAAGTGACTTCAAATAAAGGTTACTAAACATGTGATGAATGTTAAAAAAAATTCAATACTACTGAATCTAGTTTGAAGTTTGAACTATCCATTTTTCATATCAATCTACTGGGATATATTTAGAAGAGAATAAGTTTACGTTACCGTTTTTTTCATGGATGTTTTGTACTTGTCTTCGGTTTTTATTTTAGCATGTTTCATTTTGCTCACATTGTCATTTCATTTTTTTCTGGTTTGTGCTGGTTTGAAGATATATTTGAGGTTCATCTGCATTAACAGAAAATTCACATCCATCTCCTACAAAAGACATACGACAATTTCATTCATATAAAAGACTATTAACTTACCCTTCTACCCTGATCAACAAATGCGGTTGATTCCCTCGTCAAGCCATTATTAGCAACCCCTGGCGTATATTTGAGTTATCTTGGTATTGGCACAGACTTTGGAGATAAAGGTCCCTTCATATCTTCAGTATATTATTTTAAGGAATTTGGAGAACTTCCCTATTTATTCAAATGACGAAAGTTCACTATTATTACCAAAATATGTTATGACCTTATGACAATTATAATATCTAGAAGTAAAACAATGCCAACCATAAAATAATAATTGATGGAATCCTAATTAAATTCTAGGTGACGATTGTGGGTCATGAGAAAACAAGGTTATTTATAAATACCAAGTTAAACGACGGATATGATCATTGTGACAAAGATGTTCATGTTTTTAATAATAAAAGCATACGATTAAAAGTGACATTTCTACAACATTGAAAAAATGTCTTACCGACATGTATTGTTGTTTCACCATTTCCCTTTTTAGATTGTGCGTCTAACTGCATAATTCAAAATAGATAAAAGTTTTACAACTACTTACAATTCATCAAAATTAAACTATAGTTTCAAATAGAAAAGACACAAAAAAATACCGATCTTCCATCCAAGCAATGTTATATAAATCACCAACACAAGTGATGTATTCTTGAGGTGGAGCAGGATGACACCAGGACAGTAAGTTCCCTTGTACAATATTGTAACTGTAGTATTCTTGCTCATTGAACTCATTACATGGCATTAATTTTATAGAATTTACTCCAAACTCTTGCAAAAATGAATAATGCCAAATGTAAATAGTTTCATCATGAATTTCAAATATTCAATACTCTTTCACGGTCAAAGTACAGCAAATGTCAGTGTAAATATGGTAACATAACCAAATTGAAAATACCATGATAATTGCATATCAAAATCCTAAAAGTAATCCTGCTCATTTTAGATTGAAACTACAACCAAGACATTAAGGTTTAAGTAGATAATAGCAACAACTTATTACAGTACAATAGAGTCTTCTACTGTTAGATTGCCATAAGGTCGCCATAATTTCGCATCAGGACTACTGATTCTGCAAACAATACAACAGCACCAAGCAATTTCTGCAAGGAAATATAGACAGACTCAAAACCCATGCTAAACTAAGTCAAGCTCCAAAATATGAACATGAATTAACAGGAAGACAAAACATTTAAATTAAGAAGACACACTAAATAGCGTAATGTTGCAATCTTATTATTCATGCTCCAATTAAAACCAACTCCTCAAAGCTAAACCACAAGTCAACCTTATTAATCAGAATCTATTCGGTTATTTTATGTGAGTAAATTATTTTTGTAGTTCAACTGACTCTCAATTAACTGCTACAATAGTTGCAATTCATGCACAAGTTACCCACCAAAGCTGCTTACAGTCAATAATGTCTTACACAATAAGCATAGTTTTTAGCTTTCGTTGATGCAGCGGAATAAGCATCGACGTTGAAATCATCCCATTCTGAGCATTGTTTTCTTAGGAAGCGAACCAAAAATGCTGGAGGAACATTCTGCAAGAAAAATAATATAAAAACTAACATCCCAAAACAGACAATGCAAAGAATGGAATTGAGAAGTAAAGTCATAGAAGAAAAACATCAAATTTGTTGATTCAAGTGCTAGTAAAATGCATATTCCTAAGTTAGTAATAATATAATAATTCAAATTCATGAATCAATCACTCACCAAAAAATATCTACAGGTGGTGTTACAAGTCCAGATACCAATCCACATAAGTTTGTGGTTAACTTCTCCAAATTTTGAGTTATCCTCTGATCTACTCATGAGCAACAAATTAATTCATAAAAAATGAATGATAAAAAATGAGATGCTATGTGTAACACCCCATTTCTACCCGACATTTATAAATAAATCAGAGTGATAAAATTTCAAAATAAAACAGGATGTCACATTCTTCAACTTTAAAATCAATAACATGATAGATAATCATGAAAGATACATAGCAAGTTCAAGGAAAAAAACTCATAAATTAACAATAGCCTCCAAAATAACTCAACTTTATAAAATACGACGCAGCGGATTCATAATCAAAGTAATAGCATCTTTATCCAACATAAACAACTTTAAAATAAGCAACAATGTGTTCTTTGACAATTTAACTTAAAAATTCAGCATGTAAACAAATAAACAAAATAAGACACGCGTCATCCCCCCGAGTGCTACGTATCAGAGCGACAATCACCGACTCGAACTAAGGTAACCGACTATTCCTCTTGATTACCTGCACGTTGCCAACATAGGGACAACATTCAAACAGAAGGGGTGAGATATCGAACAATATAATCATATATATGATAAGTAATATATTAGATCAGATTATACAATCACCACTTCACAATATCCCAATCAACGTAAAACAGCAGCACAGCAACAACTTTTATTTCCTCATTAATCAACAACACAACAACAACTATGCAGCATGAAATGCGACTCGAAATGCACATGCATGTGGTACCATTAGAGCAGAACTCCCAGCTTAAAAATTTGCCAATTAATATTGACTTCAACAAGGCATAAGCCTTCCGCTTAATATTTTGCCAATCCATGCTAGCTTAATGTTTTGCCAATCCAGGTCAGCTTAGTATGTTATGCCATGTGACTCAAATATGAACATCATAATCACAGCACTAATACTTATCAATCCACACAACAACAGCTCAACATTGGCCATAGGCCCACAGCTTAATTCTTGCCAATAATTAGAGGCAATTCAACATCGTTCACAGCTTGATAATTTCCAACAATAATATCACAACAACTAGGATATATAATTATGCATCATCTAAAATATATCACAATCCATCATTTAATCAATCGGTAGTTTTCGACTAAAAAATCGGTTATTTGATTCCATCATAATTCTATGTCCAATACTATTGAATTATATAACAACTTCTCAATTAAAATGGACAGAACAAACACACCACATCAGAACATAACAGAAACAGGAAAAGAAACACACAGCAGCATGCGTGACGGTCGTCACGACACCATCACGGTCGTCACGACACCATCACGGTCGTCACAACACCATCACGGTCGTCACGACCCCAAAACCCTTCGTCTCAGAATTCGTTCGTTCCAGTTTCTTTCCAAATTCACAACCTTTCCTCATACTCATATCAATTTCAATTTGTCCAAGACAGTGAAACAGAATTACACCCTAAAGTAACATATACCAGTTTCTCACAACCAATTCATCAATCGCAATGCATTTCAACATTTCTACGACAATCATTTCGACACAGACATAAGAAATTCTACAAACAATTCATCAACAGAAAACCAAATTCAATATTCACGACATCGATTACACAAAAACAGAGGAGAATTCTATAAAACCAACCCCACATATTACTCATCAACTATCCCATTATAGAGTCAGAACCCCACCCTTACCTTGGATTGAAGGTCGCTTTAAAATCTCCGATCGAATTCTCGCTCTCTCGCAGCCTCTACGCGATCTCTCGCAACCCTTGTTTTCTCCTCTCTGCAACTTCACGTTCTACTGTTCTATTCCTTTTTCAGCTACTTTGCAACTTCCACGTACTTGATCTTTCCTCCACTTCTAATTACCCTAATTCTATTCAACTTAACCCTTATAATTCTTACTAACTCTTATTGGGCTCAATTCCACACCTCACCTTTTACCACTACTACCCATCTTATAAGCCCACTAACTTATTATAATTCTAGTAAGCTAATACTATATTATTTCTACCACTTAAATCGACTTAGTTAAATTAATCCAACTAAAACCAACATAGCCACTTAACACAACATTCCGATATTTCGAAAATCACCACAAATCAACACAAATAATACAAATATAGTTAATTAAATAACCGGGCGTTACAACTCTCCCCCACTTAGGATATTTTCGTCCTCGAAAATTTACCTTGTTCAAACAACTCGGGATAGGATTCCCGCATCTTGCTTTCCATCTCCCACGTCATACTTTCTCCGGCAGCTCCTAACCAGAAAACTTTCACCAACGCAATCTCCTTGCCTCTCAAGGTCTTCATTTCACGATCCGCGGTTCACACAGGCATCGTCTCAATAGTAAGATTATCCCGTACTTGCACATCATCCATATGAATCACATGAGATGGATCTGAAATGTACTTCCGAAGTTGTGACACATGAAACACATCGTGCAATTCGAAAGATTAGGCGGTAAAGCCACTCTATAAGCAACATTCCCAATTCTGTCCAAAATCTGATACGGACCAATAAAACGGGGAGTGAGCTTCTTAGACTTCAATGCACGCCCAACACCGGTCATAGGTGTAACTCTTAAAAACACATGGTCACCTGCTTGAAATTCTAAGTCTTTCCTTCGCTTGTCATGATAACTCTTCTGCCTACTTTGGGAAGATCTCATCTTTTCTCGGATCAACTTCACCTTCTCAGTAGTCTCTCGAACAATTTCAGGTCCAAGTACTACACTTTCTCCAGATTCATGCCAACATAAAGGAGTCCTACATCTCCGACCATATAATGCTTCAAAAAGGGCCATTCCAATACTAGAATGGTAATTGTTATTATAAGTGAATTCTATCAAGGGAAGATAAGTATCCCACGAACCTCCTTGCTCAAGAACACAAGCTCTCAACAAGTCCTCCAACGACTGAATAGTCCTCTCAGTTTGACCATCTGTCTGAGGATGATACGCCAAACTCAACCTCAACCTAGATCCCAACGCCTCTTGCAAACTCTCCCAAAAATCAGAAGTAAACCTCGGATCTCTATCCGACACAATACACAAAGGAAAACCGTGCAGCTTCACAATTACCCAAATATAAATCTCTGCCAACTTCGATACCGGAAAAGTGATGTTAATAGGAATAAAATGAGCCGACTTCGTAAGCCTATCAACAATCACCCAAATCGAATCATATCCTCTTGAAGTGTTTGGTAATCCCGTTACAAAGTCCATTGAAATGCTATCCCACTTCCATTCTGGGACTTCTAACAGTTGCATCAACCCCGCAGGCTTCTGATGTTCAACTTTCGACTTCTGACAAGTTAAACATGCATACACAAACTGCGCTACATCACGCTTCATCCCAGGCCACCAAAACAAATTCTTCAAATCTTGATACATCTTTGTAGCCCCCGGATGAATACTCAATTTACTTTTATGACCTTCTTCGAGAATCGCTTTCTTCATTTCCGCATCATCAGGAATACACATTCGATCACGGAATCTTAACATACCATGCGCGTCCATCTTAAAATCTCTATTCTCAGGCTGATCAATTCCAACCATCGAATCTACTAGTTTCACATCTAACTTCTGAGCTTCTCTGATACTATCCAGAAAATCATTGTTAATCTTCAACATTCCTAACATCACACTCTGCGGTGTCACTTTGCAAACTAAGCTCATATCTCTAAATTGTTCAATTAATTCCAACTCTTTAACCATCATCGCCGACATATGCAAAGTCTTTCGGCTTAAAGCATCAGCCACAACATTAGCTTTACCTGGATGATAATTCAAACCGAAATCATAATCTTTTAATAACTCCAGCCACCTTCGTTGTCTCATATTCAACTCCTTCTGGTCAAATAAGTACTTTAAACTTTTATGGTCACTAAATACTTCAAATTTAGAACCATAAAGATAATGCCTCCAAATCTTCAGCACAAAAACAACTGCAGCAAGTTCTAAATCATGCGTAGGATAATTCTTCTCATGAGTCCTCAATTGCCTCGACGCATAAGCAACTACCTTACCATTCTGCATAAGTACACCTCCTAAACCCATTTTAGAAGCATCACAATATACCACAAAAGGTTCTCCTGGGTTAGGTAATGCCAAAACCGGAGCCGGCGTCAATCTCTTCTTCAATTCTGTGAAACTTTCTTCAAATCGAACGTCGCACACAAACGCCTTACCTTTACACGTCAACTTAGTTAACGGAAGTGCCAACTTAGAAAAACCTTCGATAAACCTTCTATAGTAACCAGCTAATCCCAAAAAGCTTCTTATCTCGGTAGCCGACCTTGGAGTCTCCCATTGCAGCACAACGTCTACTTTAGATGGATCCACAGCAATGCCACTACTTGAAATGACATGACCAAGAAAACTAACTTCCTTTAACCAAAATTCACATTTTGACAACTTTGCATATAGCTTCTTCTCTCTCAAAACTTGCAATACCAGTCTTAAGTGTTCTGCATGCTCTTCTTCCAATTTGGAGTAAATCAATATGTCATCAATAAACACCACCACAAACCGATCTAAATACGTATGAAAGATACGTTTCATGTATTCCATGAATACCCCCGGCGCATTAGTAACACCGAACGGCATCACCAAATACTTATAATGTCCATAACGCGTTCTAAAAGCCGTCTTCTGAATATCATCATCTTTCACTTTAATCTGGTGATAGCCCGACCTCAAATCAATCTTGCTAAACACCCAAGCACCTACCAACTGATCCATCAAGTCATCTATTCTCGGAAGCGGATACTTGTTCTTAATCGTCACTTTGTTCAACTGTCTATAGTCAACACAGAGCCTCATACTCCCATCTTTCTTCTTCACCAACAACACTGGAGCTCCCCACGGCGATACACTTGGACTCACAAACTTCTTTTCAATCAAATCCTCCAATTGTTTCTTTAATTCTGACAATTCAAATGCAGACATCCTGTATGGTGCCATAGAAACAGGTCTGGTACCAGGTACAAGGTCAATTACAAATTCAACTTCTCTTTCTGGCGGTACTTCAGGAATTTCGTCAGGGAAAACTTCGGGAAATTCGCGCACCACCTGCAACTCATCAATTATAGCTTGGTTCTCAATAGATAATGTTGCCATCAACGAGAACACCTGAGCTTCTTCTTGCATCAACCGTTGCAACTGTCTAGCAGACAACAAACCAGTTTCCTCTTCAGGAGTAGAAAACCTCAAAGTCTTGTTATAACAATTAATATGAACATAGTTATATTCTAACCAGTTCATACCCAAGATTACATTCATCCCAGTTAACGGCAAACACACCAAATCAACATTAAAGTCTCTGTCAAAGATCGACAAAGGGCACTTTAAACACACAAGAGAAGTAGTCACCGATCCCTTAGCCGGAATCTCGACGACCATCTCTCCATTCATAGAGGACAACATAAGACCCAATCTCTTAACACAATCAGCAGCAATAAAGCAATGAGTAGCACCAGTATCAATCATAGCAATTAAAGGAGTACTATTAATGAAACATGTACCTCTGATGAGTCTGCCCTCGCTAGTTGTCTGAGTCCCAGCCAACGCGAACACTTTCCCACCAGTTTGCACCTTCTTTGGTTTCTGACACTGACTACCAATGTGTCCTTCCTCACCACAGTTGAAGCAAATCCTCTCTTTATGCTTGCACTCAGATATGGCATGCCCAGTCTTACCACAACGGAAACACCTCTTCACCTCAGCAGTACACACATTACTCTTATGACCAGGTTTCCCACATTTGAAACAAGTTATGCCAGCAGGAGCATCTCCCCCACTAGTCCTCTTGCCATCGGCTACTTTCTGCTTACCTTTTCCCGCCAGAGCATCATAAGGCTTGCCACGATTCTGTTGGTGCTTGCCATTCCTCTCATTAATGAGCATTGTTATCTTCTTCAAAAATCCTGCAACTATCAATCAAATCTGCAAAAACACGAATCTTCTGATATCCAACTGCCTTCTTAATCTCTGGGCGCAACCCACTCTCAAACTTGATACACTTAGAAAATTCAGCATCATCTCCGTTATAGTGCGGATAAAACTTAGCCAACTCAACAAACTTTGCAGCATAATCGGTAACCGACATGTTTCCTTGCTTCAGCTCAAGAAACTCGATTTGCTTCTTACCACGAACATCCTCTGGGTAATATTTCCTCAGGAACTCTCTTCGGAACACAGTCCAAGTGATACCTTCACCTGTAGCTTCCAACCTCTGTCGAGTCTTTAGCCACCAGTCATCAGCCTCGAATGCTAGCATATGAGTCCCATATCGAACCTTCTGCGCTGGAGTGCAGTCCATCACACGGAAAATTCTCTCCATCTCTTTCAACCAATCCAACGCTCCATCAGGATCATACTTTCCCTTGAAGGTAGGTGGATTCTCCCTCTGAAAGGTCGCCAAACTACGAGATCCAGCATTCTCATCAGCGTTCGGCAGGTTCTGCACAGCTTGGGCCATTGCTTGCATAGCAGTAGCCATCGCAGCATTGTTCCTTCCAGCCATCTCAACTTGTCACTTCAACATAAACAAAAGTTATGACTAGTTAACAATACTTGATTGTTAAACAACTACGACTCGACAACTTGGCCGGACGGACCGACCTGCTCTGATACCACTAATGTAACACCCCATTTCTACCCGACATTTATAAAGAAATCAGAGTGATAAAATTTCAACATAAAACAGGATGTCACATTTTTCAACTTTAAAATCAATAACATGATAGATAATCATGAAAGATACATAACAAGTTCAAGGAAAAAAACTCATAAATTAACAATAGCCTCCAAAATAACTCAACTTTATAAAATACGACGCAACGGATTCATAATCAAAGTAATAGCATCTTTATCCAACATAAACAACTTTAAAATAAGCAACAAGGTGTTCTTTGACAATTTAACTTAAAAATTCAGCATGTAAACAAATAAACAAAATAAGACACGCGTCATCCCCCCGAGTGCTACGTATCAGAGCGACAATCACCGACTCGAACTAAGGTAACCGGCTATTCCTCTTGATTACCTGCACATTGCCAACATAGGGACAACATTCAAACAGAAGGGCTGAGATATCGAACAATATAATCAGATATATGATAAGTAATATATTAGATCAGATTATACAATCACCATTTCACAACATCCCAATCAACGTAAAATAGCAGCACAGCAACAACTTTTACTTCCTCATTAATCAACAACACAACAACAACTATGCAGCATGAAATGCGACTCGAAATGCACATGCATGTGGTACCATTGGAGCAGAACTCCCAGCTTAAAAATTTGCCAATTAATATTGACTTCAACAAGGCATAAGCCTTCCGCTTAATATTTTGTCAATCCAGGCCAGCTTAATGTTTTGCCAATCCAGACCAGCTTAGTATGTTATGCCATGTGACTCAAATATGAACATCATAATCACAGCACTAATACTTATCAATCCGCACAACAACAGCTCAACATTGGCCATAGACCCACAACTTAATTCTTGCCAATAATTAGAGGCAATTCAACATCGTTCACAGTTTGATAATTTCCAATAATAATATCACAGCAACTAGGATATATAATTATGCATCATCTAAAATATATCACAATCCATCATTTAATCAATCGGTAGTTTTCAACTAAAAAATCGGTTAATTGGTTCCATCATAATTCTATGTCCAATGCTATTGAATTATATAACAACTTCTCAATTAAAATGGACAGAACAAACACACCACATCAGAACATAATAGAAACAGGAAAAGAAACACACAGCAGCATGCGTGACGGTCATCACAACACCATCACGGTTGTCACGACACCATCACGGTCGTCACAACACCGTCACGGTCGTCACGACCCCAAAACCCTTCGTCTCAGAATTCGTTCGTTCCAGTTTCTTTCCAAATTCACAACCTTTCCTCAGATTCATATCAATTTCAATTCGTCCAAGACAGTGAAACAGAACTACAACAGAATTACACCCTAAAGTAACATATACCTGTTTCTCACAACCAATTCATCAATCGCAATGCATTTCAACATTTCTACGACAATCATTTCGACACGGACATAAGGAATTCTACAAACAATTCATCAACAGAAAACCAAATTCAATATTCACGACATCGATTACACAAAAACAGAGGAGAATTCTATAAAACCAACCCCACATATTACTCATCAACTATCCCATTATAGAGTCAGAACCCCACCCTTACCTTGGATTGAAGGTCGCTCTAAAATCTCCGATCGAATTCTCGCTCTCTCGCAACCTCTACGCGATCTCTCGCAACCCTTGTTTTCTCCTCTCTGCAACTTCACGTTCTACTGTTCTATTCCTTTTTCAGCAACTTTGCAACTTCCACGTACTTGATCTTTCCTCCACTTCTAATTACCCTAATTCTATTCAACTTAACCCTTATAATTCTTACTAACTCTTATTGGGCTCAATTCCACACCTCACCTTTTACAACTACTACCCATCTTATAAGCCCACTAACTTATTATAATTCTAGTAAGCTAATACTATATTATTTCTACCACTTAAATCGACTTAGTTAAATTAATCCAACTAAAACCAACATAGCCACTTAACACAACATTCCGATATTTCGAAAATCACCACAAATCAACACAAATAATACGAATATAGTTAATTAAATAATTAATTAAATAATCGGCCGTTACACTATGTCTTATTGTCCTTTGTTAAACCTGATGAGATGTTTTGTATTCTATCTCCCCAAGAAGTTTGATTAGTCCTATACCAATCCTGCAATAGTTAATGCAACAAAGTGAGTGATCTAAAAACTAAGGTACAAGACATAATTGAAATCATATTCATCTAACCAAATTTCATAACAAAATATAAATTTAAATAGAAGATACACCAATCTTTGGCTTCCTTAAGAGATTGCAAATTTTTTTCTCCCTTTTCTATGAACAACGTGTATATAGAGATACATGAAAAAAAAACCTTTATGATAGCCAGTTTTTAAATGATAAAAACTATAAAGCACTTTATAATTTCACTTATAATCATCTTTTAACTACTATTTTTCTCTCAAATATAAAACCTTAAAAAATTATACAAAAACTAAAAAGATACCTAATTAATCAAATTTTATATCCTTATAACAATCAACTTTGTCACTTTATCATCTATTTACTTTATTTTGCTAAGAAAAAATATAAATCTGAAAATTATATTAAATTAATCATAAACTACAAAATAAAAACATAAACAAAATGAAATAAAAACTCAGTTTTATAAATATTATTTGAAAAATTGAGTTATAAGTAAAAGTTCAAAGAAGCATTATATCAAACATGAAGAGTACGAAAGTAAGGAAAACTTACTCACCAAAAGGAATTTGACTTATCTTGGTTGCTTTTGTCTTCTTCATCCCCTGATGTTGTTTTGTCCTCATTAATATTTGACAATATTGAAAGAAAAAAAATTGTTACCTAATGATATACCGTGAAAAAGTGAAAAGATGGGAATAAAATCACTCACCATGTAACATTATGGATCTCACTCTCCCGGTGCCAAAGTACGAGTTCCCTTGGTGATTGATGTCTTTTGTTGTCTTCTACCGCTTCACCTCTTTCTCTCCAACCTCGCTCATGAGACAAATTCCAGAAGAAAAAAAAACACAACCAAAAGGTAAGAATAAAAGAGAGAAAGAGATCTCTTCCTATTCAATATTGTTCCCGTAGGCCTAATCCAACCCAAAAATTAAATAAAAAACGAAGAAAATGGACTCACTGTATAATCATGTACACATATAAAGATTTACTCTCTAAATCGTGCAAACCTTTCTTCTTCATTTTTGCGGTTTTACTCAAAAGCGCTGATTTTTTTTCCAGAGAGAAAGAAATAAAAAGGAATGACCTGTGGATCTGAAAAACCATGATGTTGGCATCTGTGCGGAGTGAAAAAACCATGAAATCATGAAAGGAATGCGACACGATTAAATTCCATGATATTAGATGTTTACCTCAGATGAAATGGCAAGATGTTGGATATGGATGAAGAAATGGATTTGTTCTTTAAGTCTCAAAAAACTGACTTGAGAGAATGGAGGGTCTTGGTATGAAAATGAGAGTAGAAAGTACTACTTCACAGCTGTAGAAAATGGCTTTCAAATGAGAGAGGGAAACAAAAACCGAGTATAAAGATGAAACCAAATTGAAAGATAAGATGAGAAATAAGAAATGTCATCCACTTGGCAAAAGCAATGTATCTGATTGGCCAATATATTTTGAATTAGCATATTACGGAAAAGGGCATTTTTTTAGAGTAAATCAAATTTGTGTTAAAAGGGTAAATTAGGGTGAGCTTATGCATGTTCTAATTTTAGGTAGATAGTTGATCAAACATAGGAATATTGCATTCCCATAATCATATTTCTGAGAATATTTTTTCTAACCTCGAAACAAACACACCCTAATTGTTTTAAGTTGTTATTTATAATGATTGTGATACACTGAAAAATATAATGTTAGATCAAAGAGATTTTAATAGACTTAGGTTCAAAAATTATCTTTGATGGTGCATAATACTGAAACTTTAATAATATAATAGAAAGATAAAACAATTTTATATTTTCAAATTATAATTTAAGAAAAAAGAAAATAAATCAAAATTATTTTACCTTGTATGTGCATAGTCAATGAATCTTTATAAATTTAATAAAAATATTATTAAAAAGAATTTATCAATGTGTTAAATTTGTAGAAATTTATATCAAGGAACTAGAATTATAAAAAATAAACTTTATCGTTAACAAAAAAAAAAAGTACTACCTCCGGTCCTTTTTATAAGGAACATTTCACTTATTTAGATTTATTAAATAATTAATGAATTTGGTCTATAATGCAGACCGGATACATTAATTATTTAATGAATCTATAAAGGTGAAGTGTTCCTTATAAAAAGGACCGGAGGGAGTAATAATTTATTAATGTCCTTTGTAGGAAAGAAAAATCCAAAATAAGCTGATTTATGGCATAAGATAAGAATCACGACGTAACATTGAAAGTATACACATCAATTTAAAAGGCTAAGAAGAGCAATTTTGGACTTTATTTCCACATTCATTCCCTTATCAAAGATGTGCACTACTTACACAATCAAAATTTTCTTTCCACAAGTTCCTAGCCTTCCTGACCTCATCCAACTGATCATTTGGTATGCCTGTGTGAGCATCCAATTTCTCAATCCATTCCGCCCAAGGAACTCTTGAAGGGTCCAAAAACTTCGAAACTTGAGGTAACATAACTGATCTGTAAAAATCATCAACATTCTTATTTATTTCGTCCGATTCAACTATGGTCTGCATTTCAGGTCTTGATACATTTCCCGGCTTAGTTCTCATTGAGAAGCTGTTTCCCCTTAAAAATAGAGCTTCCGACGGTGCAAGGGGTAGAATAATTCGCGAGAACTTCGACAGGGACAGTGCTATAACATCTCTTGGAAGTAATTTGCGCTTTACTGCAATGGCTGTCCCCACCATTTTTCTTATCTAGTGAGAGTATCGAAGGAAATATCATGAGTCTATTGTTCGAACCTGTATGCATTTTAATCTTGTAGTAATGTAAATTTACCGACGATAAAAAATGTATGGAAGATACCTGATGCAACATGAAAGACTCTCCTTCGATGTAGAGCTCTATGTAATTATGTTCCTGCGATCTTTCAAGCTTTCCACAAGAACACTTCAAAACTCTTCTGAAATGTGAAGCATTTAATCTGTCAGCTTCATCAGGTTCATATAACCATTTCGCACGAACAACCGAACTAGAGCTTTGAACATGCAAATTTCCTTTGTTATTATCGGTGCTGATGACAGGTTCGCAGGAGTTAAAAGTTCCTGAAGACTTTTGGTTTTGGCAGACTATGTTTTCTGTAAGTGCCACGTCAATTTTAGAATTTTCTTCCTCGTCGCTATCCTCGTGTTCTGAATTGTAGGCTGTTAAACTCTCCCCGCGCTTTAAATGGGATGTTCGACGAGGAATATGTCTTCTGTATTTGGATCTAGCTGTATAATTATGAAAAGGATGTCCACCCTATGAAAGGCAATTACATATAACATCATGATTCAAGAATGCTAATGTGAAATCCATAAGGAAATATGAAAAGAAAAAAAAAATCGATTCGATTATCAATAACCATACCTCAAATTCTTTGAGAATATCATTGAATTCCGAAAGGTGGTAATCAATTTCGTCGTTGCTAGAGTGGCTTTGAATACCAATAAATTCAGCAGGAAGTAGGTATGAATATTTTCGCAAAATGCATTCCTTTCTGGGATCAAAGCTCCTGCTCCAAGACACAAAATCAAGTAATTAGAGAACACGGCCTAAGAGTCAGAAACTCAAGAAGTCTGTTTGTAAGAATATGCAAAATAGAAGTAAAAATATAAATAAATAAACGCTAAATGATCATTAAAAATGATAAATCTCATGACAAAGTGTGGCATTTCTAAATTCTAAGATTATAATATGAATATTGAACAAATGAAATTGGTTTCAAACCTTACCTTTGTGAAGGCAAAACACTTATAACTTTGATATCACAAGGAAGATAAGAGTTAACATAATTTGCAAGGGAAAAGCCATAAGGGTCACCATTCCATGAGTTTTCTGGGATTTCCATTTTAAATGATATCATTGTTGCAAGAGAGTGAACCTAATATACATATGCAGCATTAAAATAGAATAGAATAAGTAATCATATCTTGGATGCATAAGTACCAAAAACAGAATGTCAAAGCAAGATAAATGGAAACAAAAGAATCATGAATTACTCCTTTGTCAGTTCGGCTACTTCTGGACCATCCGATTTTTTCTAAATCCCCTAAATTACTGTAGCGGATGCCACCAGCTTTGAATATCGCTGTTTCTAGTTCTTTCTCAACAGCTACAGTTTTGAAATCATAATACTTTAGCAGCAATCATTAATAACTAGCCAAATTGAATCACATGTATTACATTGTACCAGCAGAACAGACAATATTTTATATTAAATTCACATTTACATAAAGTTGTTGGATGTGTAAATATTTCAAATCTGAGCATATGTTTGGTTTCGCATCAGAGGCACCAAACTCGCGTCAAGCCATGCTTCTGCCATGATTTCATACAAGCTACAAAACCAAACTTCGATTTGGACGTGGAAAACTCGCCGTGCAACCAAACGAACACTGATACTTGATGTTAAGAGAACAAAGTTCATAAATATATGTTTTGGTTTTGTACAAGTCCTACGGTGCTTCCAATCAACACTACAAGGTGGAGCTTTTGACTAAACATAGTATTATCGTGACCTTATGATTTTCTAAGCACAGCCACACCCTTGTCCCAGGTACTTAAATTGTTCTAGAGTGTCAGCTTCCTTTTAATGCCTGGGAGACCAATTATGCTGGATCCATCCACTCTAATGTGATGTCCATCGTTTTAAATTGAGGTTGCAGGTGTTGCGATTGCAGCGATGTGCATTGCAGCATGATTTTTTATTGAGAAAAGTTTGAAATACACCGTAAAAAACACTAAATGTTAAGGTTTTTCATAAGTAAATTGAGTTTTGAGTTCTACATTTTGAGTTTTGACGAAAATAAATCTAAGGTGTTAGGTAAATGGATCATAATGCTCCATGACCACAGGAGAAGGAGACGCCACATCTCAACCCAAAACCTTAAGGTGTTCCACTCATTCATAGACAATGTGGGACTTTAACCACTCACACTTGCACCCAACAAAATCACACTGCAAATGCGGTCTGATGTTGTTGCAGAAACTACCGCATCAGCAATATTGCGGCCTTATTTGCAGTTAGAGACCACAATTTAAAACCACGGTGATGACTTTCCACTTTTTCAGTTAATTTGTTCTGTCAATCACTTGCAATGAAAGATTTTGATGTTATTACTACTGACCCCAGCTAACGCATTTTAACAAACATCTAAGAGTCAAAAACTACTAACGGAATGATTCTTGTTTCCTTCCTTCCTAATCCCATATCAAACACAAACACGGAAGTGAAACACCGGTATTTTCATCTAACAGATATTCGGACCCAGAAAACAATTTCAATTTGAAATGTCTGTAATATACAGTATAAATTATAATCATAGTAGTGAGAACAGAAGAAGAAGCATACTTGAGCGTGCATTCTCATCTCGTTGCATTTGGAGACCTGAAAGAAGAGTAAACAAACTATGAATCTATACAAGGAGGTGCTTGAAAAAAAACAACATAAAATGGGAATGTTTAGAAGAATGTGACCTCGGTAATTGGTGCCAACATAGGCTATACGCATAACAACCTTTTTCTTACGAAATGGCTGCCATGAATATGATTGGGGAGGAGTAGGGGAAGATGAGCAGTAACGGAAATATTCGCAACTTGTATTCCGAAGAATGGATGTTGTATTTGTGTATGGAATTTTTCTGAGCAAAGGAGACAGTGCGAGTCGCAGAGATGACGCAGCAGCCATCTTCTTCATTCAACACTCACTTACAGTTTTATTTTTAATATTTATTTTATATAAACTTTTTTTTCATCAATATATAAAAATCTATTATAAATCTATAAAAAGAAAAGTACCTAGATTTTCCATTATAAACCTTCTTATTAAAAGTTTAATCTTAACTTAAACTGGAGTTATTAGTGTCTAATTATGACGTAAGACACATTCTTTTGGCATTTATGACGTAAGACGTGTAATTTTGTTATGTTTTTGTTTTATTTTTTAACAAAAGATTCACATGCAAATTAAATAGTGTCTTGGAATTTTTTTTTAATATAACTTGTTTTTTTAAAAAAATTACTAAAAAAACTAATTTTTTAAAAAAATTTCTAAAGTGGCATAGTTTAGGAGACTCCCATTAGGGTGGCACCATATGGGATGGCGCCTCAGTTAGAGGCCATGAGCCATATCATATGGCGCCTCAGGTGTGCTGGAAACAAAAAAAAAATTCAATTGAGAGTCGCCATCCCAGATGGCGCCTCAGTTCAAACCTTTTTTTTTTATTTTAAAATGTTTACTATTCATTCACATGCCTCTAGACTGATGAATTTGTAGCCCTATACTCTGCATCTACTATTCATTCGCATGCCTCTGCTCCATTATTTTTGTTTCAGGCCACTGTTGACATGACTACACAAGCATGCCTACACATGGCAGACTGCAAAGGCTAAGAAGCATGCAAGAGAACACATGCCTACTCATGTGTCTCCCCCTTTACACCATTATAAAAACCATCTCAGTATGTCACAATTTTCATCTCATCCCAAACTGCTCTTCTTCTTCTCTTATTTTATGTTCAAACCTTTGCATCCATTCCATTATCTCACAACCAGTTACGAAAATGGCTTTATTCACGATGGGAAGCAACCACCGAGGAACGTCGGAAAACATTGAAGACTTCGTAAGTTTTCCTGTATTATTTTGTTTTACAATATTAAACCTTGATGTCTTTTATGGTCTTAGTAATGTTGCTGGTTTTTTTTTGTTCAGGAAGTTTCAAGGTTCCGTTGTCGTGGGCACGCATACTTCCCTCACGACCCTATCACTGAACCATATCTAACAACATGTGGATTTGGAAATGTGATTAAAATCCCATCATACCATGTAGACCCAAAGTTCATTCTGGCCTTGCTAGAAAGATGGAGGTCGGAGACCCACACATTTCACCTTCCTTTTGGTGAATGTACGGTCACCCTCCAAGACATGTATATGTTACTGGGTCTCCGCATAGATGGCATGGCCGTCAACGGCCCCGTAAATATAAATAGTCAAGTATGCTTCGATTTGTTGGGCACCCCTTAGAGATTGAAGAAGTTGAGCCTTCACCCGATGGTAAACCTAGGGGGCAAGGTATTAACTTAAAACGTCTTAGGGAATACCATGACTCCATCGTATTAAACGAGGATTCCCTCCCCTTACACATAGTACAAAAAACTAGATGTTATTTATTGCTATTGTTCGGTCGTTTTTTGTTTCCAGAGAGCACTAGAAACAGTGTAAATATTATGTATCTCTCGTTGTTGTTTAACATTAACAGTGTGCACGAATATAGTTGGGGTTCAGCTGTCCTGGCACATCTGTATAGTGCACTCTGCAAAAATTCCAAAAAAAATGCGTGTACATTTTATGGTTGCGCCTATCTCCTTCAGGCGTGGGGTTGGTCGAGAATGCCAACACTAGCTCCAATAAACCGGAACCCCTTCACATTCCCCTACGCATTACTGTAAGTCTATACACATCCCTGCGCCTATGGCCTATACTGATATGTCCAGGTGTAACTAATTCATTTTCTAACCCCTTCACATTTTCAGGTGGCCAGTTCCGAAAATGAACTACGATAGAAACCCCAGGAACGCCATAACAGTCTACCGCAACCTGCTAGACCACATTGGCCCTGACGACGTATATTTTCCTACATCTTTTGTAACATTTCTTCCATAGATACTTCTAACATTTTGTATACTTACTCATTAAACAGTTTTTCTTGTAGTTTATCTGGAGGCCTTACGACGATCTCGACCACCAGCCCAACGCAGATGCTGCTGCTGTGTGGACTTCTAAAACACCAATAATTCGGTTCACAACTGTTGAGATGCACCAAAGTGACCGAGTGAAACTACAATTCGGTATGCATCAGGACATTCTGGTGGATCCTACCAATTTGGGAAAGTGGCACCTGCGCAGAGTCGACACGTAGTGGAAGGATGATGTGTGGACCAACTTTGCAGCAGCGTTGTGTCACCAGTGGGAGATGCGACACCAGCTCGTCTTAACAGACCCCGTTGTACAACCTGCTCGGCCAACGAAACTATATATGAGCTGGTTTTGGTCTGTTACCACACCACAACCTTTCCTCTCTCAGCCGACGTATCTAGTTGACCCCCGCCAACGTGCGTCTTCCTCCCAGCAATATGCCCAACATCATTCACCAACCTCTCCACCACAACAACAAAACCCTTACTATAGCCCTGACGAGTCTTTCAAACCTACCTAAGCACACCAAAGCCCCCCACAAATGAGCCCCCCACAAATGAACCCCCCACAAATGATGACCCCATCTTCCTACCACTCAGAACCACAATCATCATACACCCAATAAACCCCCCATCTTTTCAACTATCAAACCCCATATCAACCACTACATCAATACCAACACCCATCAATGCATCATTTTGGCCAACCATACCGTATGGAACCAACCCAACCCCCTCATACAAATTACATGAACATGGGCATGCCGCTGGATTATAGAAGTGCTGTCGGCGGCAACCCCCCGGCTATTGGGGGCAGATGCTGCAGAATTTGTCTCATGCTCTGGGGCCATCGTCTAATGCACCGGGGCCATCTCAACAAACACAGAGACCAGCCACGCCTCAACAACCTCGTGGTGCTAGACATAGACGTCAAACAAGAGCCCCTGATTGTGGGACCGGTGGTCGATTAAATAGGCATAATCATTGATTTTTTTTGTATCCAACTATTGTACTATTGTACTAAATATTAAAAAAAAATTAATGTTATTTTTTTTTTATTTTCCCTTCTTAAAATAAAATAAATTAAAAAAAAAAAATACACTAAGGCGCCATCTGGGATGGCGCCACCCTTAAAAAAATTTGAAAAAAAATTAGGGCATTATTTTGTACTGAGGCGCCATATGAGATGGCTCATGGCCTCTAACTGAGGCGCCATCCCATATGGCGCCACCCTAATGGGGGTCTCCAAAACTATGCTACTTTGGAAAAAATTTTAAAAAATTGGTTTTTTTTAGTAATTTTTTTGAAAATACATGTTATATTAAAAAAAAATTCTATTATCTTGCCTCAATAAACCTATATCATTCCTCAATGCATTGTTATTCCAACAGTCACATTAAAAAACCCATATAAGTATCTCTATCTTCTCAAAACTACCCATATAGCTGCATGAATGCAAGAATTAGATTAATAAGAAGGACGAAAGATGACGGTACGACGGCGAATCATATCACAAATCTTATAGCTATTTTAAACAATGATGTATGGTAGCAACACAACTATAGAGGCGCAACTTTTCTCTCTTTCTGTTCCTTTTTTTTTCTTTTTTTTTTCGATCCCCAAAACATTTAATAACCAACAGGATATATAGGAATCAAATTAGAGTTAACTTTACATTGTCAATAATATCTTTAATGCCCATTTTAAAGTCCAAATTAAATAATTAATTAAAACTAAATAAAATTTAAACAATTAAAATAATTAAAATAAACTCAAATAAAAACTAATAATCCTATTTATTTACTATAAATATTTAGATAAAAAATATAAAAATAAATGGACCCCAAATATATAAAAATTGGATGTCTAAGTGCTCGAAAAAATAAATCGAATACACCAAAAGGATCAGCGCGAAATATAGGACTCGAGAAAATACAGCGTTTGGTCAGATTTTAAAATAAATTTTGACCCGTTAAAACGCTCAAACTGATCAAAATGCGACGAAAAATGGCAAAAAAATTAAAACGAACACGTCAGATTAAACTACGCGAAACGTAGATCAATATAATTGACGACTGCAAGCTCGATTTTAAAATTTTCCGTCCATCGATTTTACGCACCGTTGAGATTTAGTTTGCTGGTCTATCTGTAAATCCGAGGAATTATTCCGGGTGACATTTTAGGCACTATGCGAGATAAAAAAAATACTTTATGCTATGCAGATGATACATAGTGGAAATATAGTCAAATGAATGAAAATATTAAAAAATGTCTGGAATAAGCTGTGAACTCCTCAAAATACCCTACTTGAAAAAAGAATGATTGGTACCAAATTACCGAGCAAAATAAATGCTGGGGCACTATGATGTTTACTGCTTAGAATAAAAGAAGTCCTGAGCCACAAGGACACCGTGATCCCATGTCTCGAGAGCTCAATGTAATGCATGATTAAGGTGATGTCCTAATGGAAAATGCACATGAACGTAAAACACAAACCAGTTATGGTTAGAAATAAGAGAGGGCAAATTTTGGGGTGCTATAGCTGCCCCTATTCAATAAACTTAAACCTGAAGGTATGAAGAGTGACGTCTTTCAAACATTCAAGGTAGAAGAAGATTGAATACCAGAAGAATCATAAAATTTGCAATTTGCAGGGGGAGAGACTACTCCGCTGGGGAATAAGTAATAAAAGGTATGATTAAAGTGTGTCGTAAGATGGGGTCAACACAGACGAGTGATGACTTCACGGACGAGTGTTAAGAACTAAACACGACGAGTGTTGAGATCAATAAGGACGAGTATTGTGGCAAAAAAGGTGAACACAGACGAGTGTCAACCGCGCTGGGGGACGAACACAGACGAGTGTCAATATCAATACGGACGAGTACTGAGAAAGTGGTTAAACATGGATGAGTGTCGAAGATCAATACGAACGAGTATTGAGAAAATGGATAAACACGGACGAGACTTGAGGATCAATACGGACGAGTATTGAAAAGAAATGAAACGAACACGGATGATTGTTTAGGTCAATACGGACGGGTATTGAAAAGAATAAACACGGACGAGTGTTATGGTCAATACGGACAAGTATTAAAAAGAAGGGGCTAACACGGATGAGTGTTTAGGTCAATACGGACGGGTATTACAAAAGAATAAACACGGACGAGTGTTATGATCAATACGGACGAGTATTGAAAAGAAGTGAAGAAAACCCGGACGAGTGTTTAGGTCAATATGGACGGATATTGAAAGGAATAAACACGGACGAGTGCTTAAATCAATACGGATGAGTACTGAAAAGAATAAACAATGGACGAGTGTTAAGACTTAATGCTTTAAGGTCTACCAGACAAGGATATGTTTCTGAGAATGCAGGTCGGACGAGGGCACAATATTTTCCTTGACCGAAGGTTGACTCAGTTTTCCAATCATAAAGTACTAAACTTGGCTTAGTTTGAATTTTTCTATGGCGTAATGCTCCATATTGAATGGAAATGCTACGCATTTACTGGATGCAATGTGATGATTTCTATGATATGCAAATGGACACTCTACCGAGAGAAGTGTTGCAAAACTGAAACCAACTCTGCTAGGGAAGACAAACTGAACTGCCTTCCAGGTCAGGACCTCTGCAACAGAAAACCAACTCTACCGGGAAGTAGGAATGATGAAGGAAAGTGCCAAAGGCAATTGAGCTTTGGACCTACTAGGAATATCAATCACTGCTGGTTTACCTACTAAGGAAATCAATAACTAACTCTGCTTAGGGAGACGATACTAACCTCACTCTCCTGTTGGGGAATTATCTTCTACTATGGAGAAGAGAGGTCAAACGAGCCTCATGTTGGGGGATGTGAGGATATGTAAGCCACTGGAATGATTGTGCCAAATACAATTTCGCTTTTGGTTAGGCCTGGGACCAAATTGATAGTGATTGGATTTCTTTTTTAGGGATTTATTCTTGGTTGTCAACGAAAGTGGGCTTTGAAGGTGAACTACCAGATGAGAACTGGTTTTAAAAAGGGAGACGACCAGACGAGAACTAGTGGCAAAAAAGAGTAAGTTATTAGACGATAACTGACTTTTTGTTCTTGTATCAGACGAGAACTGATTTTGTAGTTTGCCAGACGAGAATTGGACTTTGAAAAGGTGTTTACCATACGGGAATTGGTTAAAAAATGGGTGACCATACGGGAACTGGTTTGAAAGGTTGTCTACCAGACGGGAACTGGTATCTTGAGATAATTTTCTAGGCGGGAACTGGTTTAAGAGCTGGCGCTTACCAGGCGAGAACTGGACGAGAATGCCATTTACCAGACGGAAATTGGTACTTTGAAAATTGTTTGCCAGACGAGAACTGGACTTTGAAATGCTGAGTGAGGTTGGGTTACAAGGCCCTCTGATGTCAGGTTCAGGTTGTGGGATAAATCCCAATGATAGAATGCAATGCATTATGCTCGAGCGAAGAGACATGACTAATGCATGAGGATGATTTATGCAATGATATAAAGGTTCCAAGGTAGAAGGAATGTCTTAGTAGTAAGGCTTCTTCAGAAGGCAAAGGTTAAATGACGGGGTGATGGCATGATTCCCCGAAACTTGTCTTGAACTCAACAGCTGCTGACGAAATAGAATTTGCTTGAGTAACTTGAAAGCAAGGAGAGGTCTTGCCCCAGTGTAGTTCAACTTGCCCTAGTCTGGTCCTTGGGTCACCTTGAAAGGATGTTGGAAGCAGCTTGTCATGAGATGACCTTTAGATGGCTTGCCCCCAAATTTGCATCATGAAAGGACTTGTCCTTGATTAACCGACTCTTGGAGCGGTTGGCTTCGATGTACTCTTGATATACCTTGCCCCTGAATGAGCATTGAAGCGACTTAACTTGTGTTGATTGAACTCCGGAGGGATTCGTCCCTAGTCAAAAGCACCTTTGGGTGACCTGCCCCTGGTTAGTAGAGTCTCGAGATGATCCACTTCTAATCAACCGGTTCTCGAATAATTTGCCCCATAATCTACTGATGCTTGGGGACTTGCTTTAGACCGACTGATTCCATACCCATGGGATGACAATGCCCCAGATCCTTAAGGCTACAAAGTATACTTGATTCTGATCAACTGCTGAATAACCCAATCCTCTTCGATATCTCCTTGTTGGAATTTCTTTGATGCTAAGCACTGACCTACAATTAAAAATTGTTTGTTTACAAATGGTAATTTTAATGCGATTCTCATGTAGATTTTGAAAAAATCAACCATTATTAGAATGATGTGATAGTGTGTGACGAATGGACCAATAGTCCAAACACATTACTGATTTAGTTAGTGAAAGATATAGCCAAAAGAAGATTAGCAAATCTTGTAGGAGTCAGTTTACACAACTTTGTTGTAGTATACCTTCAGAATAAGCCCTGCCTCAATTAGGTCTTTTAAGGGTTGTATCGTGGTCTGGTTCACAGTTATTGAAACAAAGAATGAAAGGCTCAACGTTTGAGTATTAACCACCCCTTCTTCGTGATGATCTTCAGTCCTACGTTCAGCTAACTTGGCACAAGCGCTCACCTTTCAAAAAGTTTATTGAATGGTATGAGTGATGGTTAAGGAATCCACAAGGTTTTTGGAGTGACAGTCACCCTTCTTATCTTTAGTGTCTGTAGTCACCCGACTTTCTTTTGCTCGAGAATTTTTCTTTTGTAATCCTTTTCTCTTTTTGCATTCTTTTGTTCCCTAATTTTTTGCCTGGACTGATTCTTTTTGAATTTTTTCGATTTTGAAGTCCAGCGGGATGCTCTAACTTTTGCCTAAGTCACTTGTTTTCAAGTTTTCGACTTAGCAGGCTTTCTTTATCTTTTTTTTATTCCTTTTTTTTAACAAATCGGGTGACACTGGTTTGTCTTGATTTCCATGAAAGGTTTGTGACTGCCTCATTCCTTGGTTGGTGAGGGATAACCATTGTGGTTTCACGTCTTTGACCTCCTGATGAGTGAGGAATAACAGGTGATGGTTCCTTAGATGCATACTCCTCTTTAAAATTTGAACGCTCAATCAAATTAACTGATGACTACCCTACCCCAGGTTAAGATTGATGGTTTTTTTATACGAAAAAGAAACTCCTACTTCAAGGTTCAAAGGAGTTGACGAGTGTCTATCTCCCTTATATCTTATGTGTTTGGGGATTTGAAGCAATGTCTATACATCATCAGCACGGTTTTATCCGAAAGCATACAATCAGCAATTATGGGTATTCAGTTTTCGTCATCCTCCCTCAATCAAGTCTTTGCTAAAACAACTATGATGAAAGGGATAAACATGGATGATTTTTTTTTACTTTTAGAAAACAATGAGCGAATGTGACATGATTAATTCAGAAAATGCATGATCACTTCATTAGTATTACCATTCAAAACAAAAATGTTTAAAAATAAGTAGCAATTGACAGGAAAGAAATTACAAATGATAAAAGTGCCCGAGGACTACCAATGTTGAGGGTGCCTCCTGTTAGGACCACTGGCTTTAGGAGATAACCCTTGAAGTCTTCGAGCTCAAACATATGAGAGGTTGACATGCACAACCAAATTTCCTTCTAAAAAGGATATATACCCTTTGTCAATCAAATGTTGCACTTTGGCTTGGAAGGCTTTGCAATCTTCAGTTGAGTGCCCCATGGATCCTTCGTGATATCCACACTGCGTGTAATACCCCATATTATTTAAATGCTCAATTGGATATCAGATGAGATCAGATGAGAATCTCTGTGCTCTATCTTTGGGTAATTGGATTAATGGAATCCTCTAAGTACCTTAAGTATTATCAATTGGGATCAATAGAGCAACTGATGAACTCTGAAGAGATCAATTATTTTATTAAAAGACAGATTGATATTTATTAGTTCAAGAGAGTATTTTAAGGTAACTCTGGTAATTGATCAATTGGGTTGAGACGACAAAATATCAATTGGAGATATTTTACCCTGTTGGATTATATATATATATATATATATATTTGTTAGAAAGGAAATAGAAAGAAGAAGAAAAAAGAGAAAGAAGATAAAGAAAGAAAAGAGAAGAGGGAAAGAGGAAGAAGAGAGAAAAGCTTGGATCATCATCTTCTTCAACCTCCTCTTCGATTATCAGCTGGGTTCTAGTTAGACACTCTAAGTTCTAGAAATATAAGTTTTAAACTTAGGTTAGATTTGAGAGAAAATGATTAAACGGACAAATCTAACGGATGAAATTAGAGATAAATTGCGTAGAGTAGTCGTAGTATGCATATGATCAATTGATAATACTTGTTTTGGTGTTTGGAAATGATCGGATGTGGAAAGGATGGATTTTGGGGTGGTTGGAACCCTAAAAATGCAGCAGAAAATTATGCTTCTGGTGCAGAGCGTCGAGCGGTGCTTAGAGCGTCGGGCGACGCGGGCTTGCGTCGGGCGAAAGTGGAGAGGCGTAGCATAGAACGCTTATGTAACTTTTGAGCTTTGGATGTGGGATTGACGCCGCTGCTTCGCCGGCCAAAGTAGAGGCGAAGGGGCACCGCCGAGCAAAAATTTGTGCCGCCGGACGCTCCTGGGAATTTTCAATAATTCTGTTTTCTTTAAAAATCCATAACTTTTGATCCGTAACTCGGATTGAAGCGTTCTTGGTACCGTTAGAAAGCCACGACAACCCTCTACCTAATATTGTGTATGAGGTGGGATTAATTAATTAGTCGCATTAGGATGATAACAATGTTTTATGATATGTTGAAATCCATATCTTTTGGATCGTAAGTCCGATTAAGGCGTAATTACAGCCGATGTAAAGTTGTGGAAATATCCTACGGGATAAAGGTGAAAAGTATTGTTTTCGATACCCGATTAAATGAATCGGAGGGAACCGAAAGTGACGTTTATGTGACGTGCTATGTTATGGTAGTGTGAGACCATGATTTTAACCAAGGATGCTTGGTAGAGGATAGTAGTGGCGTGTATGCCTTAAAAATGTGTGTGAACTACTATGTGTGCTTTATGGTTGATATTGTTATATGCAAATTATGTGATACCATGCCTATCTAATTGTGAATTGTGAATGAAAGAAAATATGCATGCTTAAAATATGAATTAGGAAGAGTGAGGAAACTTTACTCCAAAACAAAATGGCATAGTTAATGATAGTGGAACCTAGTAATGGCTAGGAAATTGATGAATAACTTAATGACAACGCTCGTGCAGAAGAGGCCGATGCGTGTGTCCATTTCTGAATGATATAGAAAAGAGTGAAACACTAGTATGGAACATGTGTGTAAACCTTTGTGGTTTTGTGAAAAGGCAAAAAAGGCCTTAAGGCGAATATGGCCTTGTGATTGTCGAATACAATCACATTGTGTTTATGATCACGTAATCGTAACCGTTTTCCCTGAGGTGTAGTTTCATGAGACTCGAGCTCCTCCTCTGAAACGTATGCATAATTACTTGGCAGGTTTGATTCCCGCGTGTGAGTACGAATGGAGCCTACGGGTAAAGAGACTTGTGACGGTGTACGAGCCGTGTGAAGTGACGATTTAAGGTGATAATATGTCCCTTATTTCCGAATCCATTTCGTATGTCAAGTAACTACAAGGATCCATGACTCGGGTCAACTTCTAGACGTAGAAGCGGATGGGAAAAGGGGATGCCTTGGTGAGGTTATCGATTAGTGATATATATTTTGAGTTGATGAACTCATGAACATGTTTCCATATAGTGTGAGATTGTGAAATTGTGAGAATATATACTCAAGGTCATTTCCCTTCCCCTTGACTTGAGTTAGGATTTGATAGAACCTTGTAAAGCCGAGAGAATCCATAAGATAGGGAACTAACTAAGATTTGATGTATCTCACCCCACTATTGTTGATTATTTTCAGGAGGTCTTTGCAGGTGTGATTTACAAGTAGAGCTAAGCTTGGATGTTTCAAGAGAAGCTCAATTTAGTTTTCTGCTGTGTAATCTATTGTATACAATTGAGGATATTGTATAGTGATTTTAGTTTTTATTATTTTGGCTAGTTTCCATATCTTGAGCCATAGATTGTATTTATGTATTTAGAATGGTCAAGTATGTGAATTATGCTATTAGGCACTTATGATGGTGTCAGTACCAAATAAAATGCTTGCATTGTATTATTCTAGATATATATTATACAGGGCATTACACTGCGCATGGGGATTGTACCCATGATGGTATGGCTCTGGAACAGGCTTTTGAGACTTGGGCTCTAACAATGAGTTTCGAACCAGATATGGCAGAAGTTGACTGTACGACATAAGGATTGGATGAAGAGGAGCATTCCTTCTTTCCAAGTTGTTACGAGGCTTATTTTGATTCTGGCACTGATTCTGATAACCTTGGCCATGGGCTCGTTGATTTGCAGGAGGAGCGACCCAAGGTTTCTGATATGGTGCCCTATGAAGTGACGATTGATAAGAAGATGAAGAACCAACAAATTTTACTGGTGCTTCCTGAGAATACCCAACATCTGCCATAACTGCATTGATTACATCCTCTTGTCCCTCTTGGGAGTTGTTGAGGGATTCAATTTCACTGGTCTGACCGCTCGAGACATCTTGAATTTTTCCATTCCTTAGTCCGTTCTCAATGCGTTCCCCAGTTATCACCAGATCAGAGAAGTTTGATGTCCCACTACCAATCATGTTATCCAGGTACGGTCCTTGCAAACTATCCATGAATAGGTCAACTAATTCTCTGTCTAGAAGCGGAAGTTGCACTCTGGAAGATAATTTTCTCCATCTTTGAGCATACCGTCTGAAGGTTTCGTTGTTCTCTTGAGACAAGCCTTGCAACTGCATGCGGCTGAGAGCCATGTCAATATTGTATTCATACTATTTCAGAAAAGCTCTGGCTAAGTCCCTCCATGATTGGATGTGGCCACTCTCTAACTGCATGTACCAACTCAATGATGCCCCACTTAAACTGTCCTAAAAACAGTGTATCATTAGCTTATTGTTGTGAAGATACGAAGTCATTCTTCTGCAAAATATCACCAAATGCTACTTTGGGCAACTATCTCCCTTGTACTTCTCAAACTTCGGTGCTTTAAAACCTTAAGGTAACACTAAGCCGAGTACTAGGCACATGTCTGAAGCGTCTAAAGCATCCTGAACTTCCAAGGCTTTGAGTTTCTCATCCAACACACGATATCTTTCAGCAAACTCAAGAGCTCTCGGGTCCTTAGTTTTCAACATCGAGACCTCCCTTCGGGAATTTGACACAGTGAATACAAAACCACGATAGTCCGTAGTATCAAGAGAAGATGAATGTCCACATTGGGCAACAAACTGCTTATGTAAATTCTGATCTCAATAGAGAGTTGTGATATTCTGGTATCAGACGTGTGATGTTAAGTGCGATGTCACAACAACACACTCTACATAATGGACAAAATAAACAGCAGAATAACACACAGAATTGTTCACCCAGTTTGGTCTAACTACCTATGTCTGGGGGCTACCAAGCTAGGGATGAAATTCACTACTTGTAGAATTAAATTACAGACTCAACAACCCAGTTGACAATCTCCTAATCTTAATTCCTACTAGTGACTTTCTACCTAAGAAACCACTTAGATATGAGAACACTACTCAATCCCTAAAACACTTCAGTGATATAATTCAAAGATCACACACTTTGAATAACACTACTTGATTCTGCTTCACAGCTTTGATCAAGAACAACTCAAAACAACAATACCAATTCACACTCGAATGGTTTACAAATCATACACGAAGACACAAACGACACTCAGTCTTTAGCTCACTTTCTTCGTTACTTTTTCTTCAGTACTGGTGCGCTTTATATAGCTCTTTGAATTGGACTTGGACCTGCTACAATATCTGACCTGATTTGTTATTTAAAACTGAATCTTCAAAATAGATTTTCTCCTAAAATCTTTTCAAATCTTCAACCTTTTAAGTCTCCTACAAATCTGCACCAGATCTCCTATGCAGCGAAGAATATCTATCACAAGATATTCTCATCCACTAAGACTAACAGCTCTCCACAATTCCAGCTAACACGCAAACCCTAACAACATCACTAAACCTGATGTTATTAATTCTGCAGACCTGATGTCACAACATCGCATGTGACATCAGACATCCAACTTCAGTAACTTAAACACTTAACACAGCCCAGTATTAAGACTCAATGTTGTGACATCACCCATATGACATCACACATTGAACAACTTCACTACTTAACACAGCCCAGTGTTAAGACTCAATGTTGCAATATCACCACCTTGACATCAACATTGAACATACTTTGTTTTACCAAAATTCTAGCCAATCCAAGAAACTGACAATCTCCCCCTTTGGCTAATTTTGGCTAAAACAATCTCTGCACCTTCAGAGACTTCAGCAGCGGAAATAACTTGACTAATTTGAACCTTCAAGCAGCAACATCTTCAATACAAAAAGACTTCACTTCACAAAACTCTGCTGCAGCACCACTTTCAACAACTACAATTTTCAACAATGTTGCTCCCCCTCAATCATGAAACAGCATAACCAGCTGTTCAGCAGTTCAGTAATTACTCCCCCTTAATTTCTACACTTCTGTACTATAACAACAGCAACCAGCTACATCCTCAGCAGCAACTCCTTTGACAGCATTTGACATTTGTACTCTTGGATACTCTTGGCTACTTCTCCCCCTTTTTAGCCACAATTTGACAACCTCATCAAGTCAGTCTAACTACAGTTAGTACTACCCTAGCTCTCATTGTTAGTCTCACAGTCAGCAAAAAGACATAACAAATCATAGAACAAAAACATAAAGGGTGCATATAACAACACAATATTCAAATTACAAACCGAGCACAACAGTACAGAACAAACAAACTAAAACTACTAACTAACCAAAACATTAAAAGCTTTAATCATCTGAGCTGAGATCATCATCATCTTCTTCTGAACCTGGCTCTTCAACATCATCATTATTGTTAGCATTGACTGTTTCATCTTCTTTTTCTGCCAATCTCAGAGTCATGAGAAGTTTTTCAAATTTCTGCTTTCTTTCAGTACTCACTCTGATAGCTTCATCCAACTCCTTGCAAGCCTCCTCCAATTCTGAGATCAACCCGGTTTTGGCAGGTGGCTGTTGTGATGTTGAAGCTGATGTCTTGACAATGTCAAGGACATGCTTCCCTTCAAATAGCTTATGGTGGATTGACAGAGCAGATTCTCTCTTACACACAACATTCAAATGATGTAGAATACCAGGATGCTGAGACAAGATAATCCCACAGATAAGAGAGGGAAAGGCAATAGGCATCTTCACAACATTTGTACCAGCATGCTTAATAGTCTGATCATAGATGTAGGAGCCATAATTAAATCTTTGCTTTGTCCTAATAGCATAAATTATCTTCCCCAACCCAACAGAAATAGTGGTCTTGTGATTAGTAGGAACCCAGTTTGCAACACCTATTCTGTGCAGAATAGCATATTTGACACTTAACATACAGGCTGACAACTTTCCTTTTAAGGGCCAAACTTTCACTTGACCTGCTGTGATTTCTTTGCACACAGTATTGTCAGTCTCTTCCACCTCCGCATACTCTTTCCCTTTTCTTCCTAAGTACGTATTAATAATCTCAGGAGAGAAATTAACACACTGACCTCTAACATATACCTTTCTAAAATCCACACTTCTGTTATCATTAATAGCCACAGGAATGTTTACTACAAATTCCTTGACTAACCCATCATAGAACTCGGACAATCCAGAAACCGTCTTCATTAGCCCAGTAACATTAATCAATTCTACAACTTCCTTGATTTCCAAGGCATCTCCACCAAGTTCTCTTTCTAGTGCCAGTCTTCTTTGACAGACAAATTTCCACATGGATGCACTGCTAGCATAGTGGAATGAAATATTGTCAACAGGGATGTCAGGGATCTTATCAGCAATTCTTTTCAATATGGACCTTCTCACAGGTGTGATGTCTTGAACATCATTCTCAACATCAAATTCAGATCCTGAATCCTCCCTCACCTTTCTCTTTTTCACAACCACTTTGCTCCATGACTTGGTGGGACCAACTACCGAGGCCTTTTTCTTCTTGCCTTCAGCTGACACTTTAGGAGAGGTTTCCACATTCTTTCCTTTCCTTGTCTTTAATCTATTGGCAATCCCAGGAACTGCATTACCAATAACTTCATTATCAGATAAGTCACCAACATCCACCACATCAGTATTCTTCTTTCCTTTGGGACTAGGAGTAGCATCCCTAACCGGTGATGTTCTGACATTAGGTTCAACATCAACTTGAGCATCTTCAACTTTAGTATCAACTTCTGCATCTTCAATGACTGAAACAACCAGTCTTTGAAGATTGGTTACAGTATGCTGCATGTCCTCCTTTTCAGCAGGCATTTGTCTAAGAGGTATAGATATTCCTTTCACCGACAAACCCTTATCCAAAATTTTTGTGGCAATCTGATTGAGACTTTTATCAACATCAACTCTTTCCTCAACGGCTTGAGAAGGAGGAGTGGTAGTCTCAGGAATAGAGCGGTCTCCGAACAAAATGCTAGTCACAAATGCTCTGCTATTGCTATCATCAATTTTCTTAGCAGTCGATTGATTAGAAGAGTTACCTGTTGAAGCCCTCCTTGGTTGAAACTTCTCAGGTCTGCTCTCAGAAGCAGGCACGACCATAGATAGAGGAGTTATATTCAAAGCTTCATCCACAGAGCCTTTGTTCGTCAAAACCCTAGATTTTTTATTAATGGAACTTTTGGATTCAGATTTTTTAGACGAAGAAGACACTTGTTTCGACATTGTTCCTGTATGGCAACTGATGATTAGAGAGAGGTTGAGATTTCTTTTCTTAGAGGAGAAAATGTCCGGATGAAGATAGTTGTGGCATGTGAGATCAAAAATAGGGAATGATAGTCTAAGGTATGGCGCCTGAATTTGAGTACCTCTTAATGACCAATCACTAATTTTCTCCCTCCAAAAAGACTTTCCTTTTAAAAATTTAAAAGGATTCACACCAGAACTCATTAACTCTAAGTGACCTTTTAGCATCCTTTCATGCCTGATGTCATGGCCTGATGTTATAACATCAACTTGAACATCATCAGTTGAATTAACTTCAAGAGGAATCCACTGATAGCAGTTATCTTTGGATCTGGCCCCCTTCATAACAACCTGATTATGATCATTAGATACCTCACACTCATCTTTGGTGTAGTTAACTTTGTAACCTTCATCACATAGTTGACTTATGCTAATCAGATTTGCATTCAAACCTTGGACAAGGATCACCCTATCAAGAGTTAGACCATCATGATTCTTCACTCTTCCAACTCCTTCTACTACTCCTTTTTCTCCATTGCCAAACACAACCTTATTTCCATGGCAAGGATTGAACTCCACCAACTGCTCCTTAGATCCAGTCATGTGCATTGAACATCCACTGTCAAAGTACCATGCATCCATGGCAAAATGTCCATCTGAGGTATGAGCCAATAGACATGTGACCTGAGCTTTAGGAACCCATTGTTTCACCACCTTGGGCCTGACCTCCTTCTGTCTGGGTTGAGGAGCAGAATCTGGATAACCATGAAGCTTGAAGCACGAGGACTGCATATGTCCAAACCTGCCACAATAGAAGCATCTGACTTTGTCATCTCTGAAGTGGTTAAATCTTCTGCCACTTTGATGGTAATGTTGTGGCTGCCACCCACAATGTTGTCTCCTTCTTCCATAGTTGGATTGTCTTCTTCTGTACTGAGGACGCTGTCTCCTAGGCTGTCTCCTATGGTGATGAGGCTTCCTTATTCCATAGTGATGAGGCACAGCATTGTTGTATCCATATCCATATCCATATCAGTCTCCCTGATGTTGAGACATCTGATGAGACATGTTCTGTTTGAACCTGGAAGCTTGCATGCTCTTGTGATATTGGGGAGGCATATACTGACTAGCTCCTTGGGGCTGCATCTTCCTCTGATGAGGGCCATTCTTCTTCTCAACATTCTGAGGCTGTGAATGAGCACCCTTCCTAGATGTAGGATCCTGTCTCTTTGTTTGATGTTGAGACAATGGTTGAGACACCTCCTTCTTTGTTTCTGAAGTGCTAGCCACATATCCTATACCTGATTTATCTCCAGCAGCTTTCTCTGACTGAAGAATCTTATCAAGAGTAGCTGTACACTATTCATCATCCTAACGGATTTTGTCATCTGATCAAGTTGAGATTTAACGAGTACAACTTCACTTTCCAGATCAGCTTTTTCATTCTCAAGTTGAGCAATCTGTTGCTTGTGACACTTGTTTTCTTGACAAATCTCAGCACTTTTTAAACACAACTCTTGATAAGTAGATGCTAACTCCTCATAAGTTATTTCTCCATCACTATCATCATCAGAAACAACAGTTCCTGTTAAGGCTCTAACATGCTTTGCTGACTCGCCTTCACTCTCACTATCAGATTCACACCAGGAAACTGACATGCCCTTCTTCTGCTTCTTCAAGAATGTGGGACATTCTTTCTTGACATGTCCATACCCTTCACATTCAAAGCACTGAGCACCTTTATCCTGGGCAGTCTTCTCTTCATCTTTCTCTTTTGATTTGCTGATGTTAGAAGAGATGTTCTTGACATTAGGCTTGTAGTTATTGTTCCACTTTTTGAACACTTTGTTGAACTGCCTTCCCAACATAGCAATGGCTTGAGACAGATCTTCCTGAGAATCATCATCTTTGACTTTCTTATCTGCAGGAGTGGAGACCAAAGCTATACTCTTGGGCTTCTTTTCTGGTTCTTCTTCACTTAACCCCAGCTCAAAAGTTTGAAGGGATCCAATGAGCTCATCAACCCTCATCTTGCTGATGTCTTGAGCTTCTTCAATTGCAGTCACCTTCATCTTGTACCTCTTAGGAAAGGACCTAAGAATCTTCCTTACAAGCTTTTCTTCTGACATTTTTTCTCCAAGAGCACTGGATGCATTAGCCAACTCAAGAACACTCATATGGAAGTCATGGATAGTCTCATCTTCCTTCATCTTCAGACTTTCAAACTTTGATATTAGAAGCTGAAGTCTTGACATCTTAACTCTAGATGTTCCTTCATGTGTAGCCTTCAAAATATCCCATGCTTCCTTAGCAACTTCACATGTATTGATCAACCTGAATATGTTTTTATCCACTCCATTGAAAATCGCATTCAGAGCTTTGGAATTACCAAGGGCAAGCTCATCTTCTTCTTTGGTCCATTCTTCTTCAGGCTTCGGCTTTGAGGTGCCCTCTTTATCTTTCCCAGCATCATCCTTTTCAAACACAACAGGTGCTTTCCATTCTTTAATTATAGCCTTCCAAGCCCTGCTGTCCAAGGATTTCAAAAACGTGATCATCCTTGGCTTCCAATAATCATAATTGGATCCATCCAAAATAGGGGGTCTGTTGACAAATCCTCCAACTTCTTTGTCCATCTTTACACCAGAAAGTAACTTCCCTAGATCTCACCCAGAGACAGACAGGATGCCTGCTCTGATACCAATTGAAATTCTGGTATCAAATGTGTGATGTTAAGTGCGATGTCACAATAACACACTCTGCACAATGGATAAAATAAACAGCAGAATAACACACAGAATTGTTCACCCAGTTCGGTCTAACTACCTACGTCTGGGGGCTACCAAGCCAGGGATGAAATTCACTACTTGTAGAATTAAATTACAGACTCAACAACCCAGTTGACTATCTCCTAATCTTAATTCCTACTAGTGACTTTCTACCTAAGAAACCACTTAGATATGAGAACACTACTCAATCCCTAAAACACTTCAGTGATATAATTCAAAGATCACACACTTTGAATAGCATTACTTGATTCTGCTTCACAGCTTTGATCAAGAACAACTCAAAACAACAATACCAATTCACACTCGAATGGTTTACAAGTCATACACAAAGACACAAACGACACTCAGTCTTTAGCTCACTTTCTTCGTTACTTTTTCTTCAGTACTGGTGTGCTTTATATAGCTATTTGAATTGGACTTGGACCTGCTACAATATCTGACCTGATTTTTTATTTAAAATTGAATCTTCAAAACAGATTTTCTCCTAAAATCTTTTCAAATCTTCAACCTTTTAAATCTCCTACAAATCTGCACCAGGTCTCCTATGCAGCGAAGAATATCTATCCCAAGATATTCTCATCCACTAAGACTAACAACTCTCCACAATTCCAGCTAACACGCAAACCCTAACAACATCACTAAACCTGATGTTATTAATTCTGCAGACCTGATGTCACAACATCGCATGTGACATCAGACATCCAACTTCAGTAACTTAAACACTTAACACAGCCCAGTGTTAAGACTCAATGTTGTGACATTACCCATATGACATCACACATTGAACAACTTCACTACTTAACACAGCCCAGTGTTAAGACTCAATGTTGCAATATCACCACCTTGACATCAACATTGAACATACTTTGTTTTACCAAAATTCTAGCCAATCCAAGAAACTAACAATCTCTCCCTTTGGCTAATTTTGGCTAAAACAATCTCTGCACCTTCAGAGACTTCAGCAGCGAAAATAACTTGACTAATTTGAACCTTCAAGCAACAGCATCTTCAATACAAAAAGACTTCACTTCACAAAACTCTGCTGCAGCACCACTTTCAACAGCTACAATTTTCAACAATGTTGCTCCCCCTCAATCATGAAACAGCATAACCAGCTGTTCAGCAGTTCAGTAATTACTCCCCCTTAATTTCTGTACTTCTGTACTATAACAACAGCAACCAGCTACATCCTCAGCAGCAACTCCTTTGACAGCATTTGACATTTGTACTCTTGGATACTCTTGGCTACTTCTCCCCCTTTTTAGCCACAATTTGACAACCTCATCAAGTCAGTCTAACTACAGTTTGTACTACCCTAGCTCTCATTGCCAGTCTCACAGTCAGCAAAAAGACATAACAAATCATAGAACAAAAACATAAAGGGTGCATATAACAGCACAATATTCAAATTACAAACCGAGCACAACAGTGCAGAACAAACAAACTAAAACTACTAACTAAGCAAAACATTAAAAGCTTTAATCATCTGAGCTGAGATCATCATCATCTTCTTCTGAACATGGCTCTTCAACATCATCATTATTGTTAGCATTGACTGTTTCATCTTCTTTTTCTGCCAATCTCAGAGTCATGAGAAGTTTTTCAAATTTCTGCTTTCTTTCAGTACTCACTCTGATGGCTTCATCCAACTCCTTGCAAGCCTCCTCCAATTTTGAGATCAACCCGGTTTTGGCAGTGGCTGTTGTGATGTTGAAGCTGATGTCTTGACAATGTCAGGGACATGCTTCCCTTCAAATAGCTTATGGTGGATTGACAGAGCAGATTCTCTCTTACACACAACATTCGAATGATGTAGAATACGAGGATGCTGAGACAAGATAATCCCACAGATAAGAGAGGGAAAGGCAATAGGCATCTTCACAACATTTGTACCAGCATGCTTAATAGTCTGATCATAGATGTAGGAGCCATAATCAAATCTTTGCTTTGTCCCAATAGCATAAATTATCTTCCCCAACCCAACAGAAATAGTGGTCTTGTGATTAGTAGGAACCCAGTTGGCAACACCTATTCTGTGCAGAATAGCATATTTGACACTTAACAAACAGGCTGACAACTTTCCTTTTAAGGGCCAAACTTTCACTTGACCTGTTGTGATTTCTTTGCACACAGTATTGTCAGTCTCTTCCACCTCCGCATACTCTTTCCCTTTTCTTCCTAAGTACGTATTAATAATCTCAGGAGAGAAATTAACACACTGACCTCTAACATATACCTTTCTAAAATCCACACTTCTGTTATCATTAATAGCTACAGGAATGTTTACTACAAATTCCTTGACTAACCCATCATAGCACTCGGACAATCCAGAAACCGTCTTCATTAGCCCAACAACTTTAATCAATTCTACAACTTCCTTGATTTCCAAGGCATCTCCACCAAGTTCTCTTTCTAGTGCCAGTCTTCTTTGACAGACAAATTTCCACATGGATGCACTGCTAGCATAGTGGAATGAAATATTGTCAACAGGGATGTCAGGGATCTTATCAGCAATTCTTTTCAATATGGACCTTCTCACATGTGTGATGTATTGAACATCATTCTCAACATCAAATTCAGATCCTGAATCCTCCCTCACCTTTCTCTTTTTCACAACCACTTTGCTCCATGACTTGGTGGGACCAACTACCGAGGCCTTTTTCTTCTTGCCTTCAGCTGACACTTTAGGAGAGGTTTCCACATTCTTTCCTTTCCTTGTCTTTAATCTATTGGCAATCCCAGGAACTGCATTACCAATAACTTCATTATCAGATAAGTCACCAACATCCACCACATCAGTATTCTTCTTTCCTTTGGGACTAGGAGTAGCATCCCTAACCGGTGATGTTCTGACATTAGGTTCAACATCAACTTGAGCATCTTCAACTTTAGTATCAACTTCTGCATCTTCAATGACTGAAACAGCCAGTCTTTGAAGATTGGTTTCAGTATGCTGCATGTCCTCCTTTTCAGCAGGCATTTGTCTAAGAGGTATAGATATTCCTTTCACCGACAAACCCTTATCCAAAATTTTTGTGGCAATCTGATTGAGACTTTTATCAACATCAACTCTTTCCTCAACGCCTTGAGAAGGAGGAGTGGTAGTCTCAGGAATAGAGCGGTCTCTGAACAAAATGCTAGTCACAAATGCTCTGCTATTGCTATCATCAATTTTCTTAGCAGTCGATTGATTAGAAGAGTTACCTGTTGAAGCCCTCCTTGGTTGAAACTTCTCAGGTCTGCTCTCAGAAGCAGGCACGACCATAGATAGAGGAGTTATATTCAAAGCTTCATCCACAGAGCCTTTGTTCGTCAAAACCCTAGATTTTTTATGAATGGAACTTTTGGATTCAGATTTTTTAGACGAAGAAGACACTTGTTTCGACATTGTTCCTGTATGGCAACTGATGATTAGAGAGAGGTTGAGATTTCTTTTCTTAGAGGAGAAAATGTCCGGATGAAGATAGTTGTGGCGTGTGAGATCAAAAATAGGGAATGATAGTCTAAGGTATGGCGCCTGAATTTGAGTACCTCTTAATGACCAATCACTAATTTTCTCCCTCCAAAAAGACTTTCCTTTTAAAAATTTAAAAGGATTCACACCAGAACTCATTAACTCTAAGTGACCTTTCAGCATCCTTTCATGCCTGATGTCATGGCCTGATGTTATAACATCAACTTGAACATCATCAGTTGAATTAACTTCAAGAGGAATCCACTGATAGCAGTTATCTTTGGATCTGACCCCCTTCATAACAACCTGATTATGATCATTAGATACCTCACACTCATCTTTGGTGTAGTTAACTTTGTAACCTTCATCACATAGCTGACTTATGCTAATCAGATTTGCATTCAAACCTTGGACAAGGATCACCCTATCAAGAGTTAGACCATCATGATTCTTCACTCTTCCAACTCCTTCTACTACTCCTTTTTCTCCATTGCCAAACACAACCTTATTTCCATGGCAAGGATTGAACTCCACCAACTGCTCCTTAGATCCAGTCATGTGCATTGAACATCCACTGTCAAAGTACCATGCATCCATGGCAAAATGTCCATCTGAGGTATGAGCCAATAGACATGTGACCTGAGCTTTAGGAACCCATTGTTTCACCACCTTGGGCCTGACCTCCTTCTGTCTGAGTTGAGGAGCAAAATCTGGATAACCATGAAGCTTGAAGCACGAGGACTGCATATGTCCAAACCTGCCACAATAGAAGCATCTGACTTTGTCATCTCTGAAGTGGTTAAATCTTCTGCCACTTTGATGGTAATGTTGTGGCTGCCACCCACAATGTTGTCTCCTTCTTCCATAGTTGGATTGTCTTCTTCTGTACTGAGGATGCTGTCTCCTAGGCTGTCTCTTATGGTGATGAGGCTTTCTTATTCCATAGTGATGAGGCACAACATTGTTGTATCCATATCCATATCCATATTAGTCTCCCTGATGTTAAGACATCTGATGAGACATGTTCTGTTTGAACCTGGCAGCTTGCATGCTCTTGTGATATTGGGGAGGCATATACTGACTAGCTCCTTGGGGCTGCATCTTCCTCTGATGAGGGCCATTCTTCTTCTCAACATTCTGAGGCTGTGAATGAGCACCCTTCCTAGATGTAGGATCCTGTCTCTTTGTTTGATGTTGAGACAATGGTTGAGACACCTCCTTCTTTGTTCCTGAAGTGCTAGCCACATATCCTATACCTGATTTGTCTCCAGCAGCTTTCTCTAACTGAAGAATCATATCAAGAGTAGTTGTACCACTATTCATCATCCTAACGGATTTTGTCATCTGATCAAGTTGAGATTTAACGAGTACAACTTCACTTTCCAGATCAGTTTTTTCATTCTCAAGTTGAGCAATCTGTTGCTTGTGACACTTATTTTCTTGACAAATCTCAACACCTTTTAAACACAACTCTTGATAAGTAGATGCTAACTCCTCATAAGTTATTTCTCCATCACTATCATCATCAGAAACAACAGTTCCTGTTAAGGCTTTAACATGCTTTGCTGACTAGCCGTCACTTTCACTATCAGATTCCAGGAAACTGACATGCCCTTCTTCTGCTTCTTCAAGAATGTGGGACATTCTTTCTTGATATGTCCATACCCTTCACATTCAAAGCACTGAACACCTTTATCCTGGGCAGTCTTCTCTTCATCTTTCTCTTTTGATTTGCTGATGTCAGAAGAGATGTTCTTGACATTAGGCTTGTAGTTATTGTTCCACTTTTTGAACACTTTGTTGAACTGCCTTCCCAACATAGCAATGGCTTGAGACAGATCTTCCTGAGAATCATCATCTTTGACTTTCTTAGCTTCTGCAGGAGTGGAGACCAAAGCTATACTCTTGGGCTTCTTTTCTGGTTCTTCTTCACTTAACCCCAGCTCAAAAGTTTGAAGGGATCTAATGAGCTCATCAACCCTCATCTTGCTGATGTCTTGAGCTTTTTCAATTGCAGTCACCTTCATCTTGTACCTCTTAGGAAGGGACCTAAGAATCTTCCTTACAAGCTTTTCTTCTGACATTTTTTCTCCAAGAGCACTGGATGCATTAGCCAACTCAAGAACACTCATATGGAAGTTATGGATAGTCTAATCTTCCTTCATCTTCAGACTTTCAAACTTTGATATTAGAAGCTGAAGTCTTGACATCTTAACTCTAGATGTTCCTTCATGTGTAGCCTTCAAAATATCCCATGCTTCCTTAGCAACTTCACATGTATTGATCAGCCTGAATATGTTTTTATCCACTCCACTGAAAATCGCATTCAGAGCTTTGGAATTACCAAGGGCAAGCTCATCTTCTTCCTTGGTGTCGCAGTGAAAATTGGATACCATAGTTATTGGTTAACTAGGATCGCATTTTTAATGTCACCACCGGTCTTTGATTTTATCCAAAGGAAGGGAGAAAAACCGAATTCCCACAATGCAATGCAAATGCACTAAGATTCTAAGTTCGGGGGTTGGTTATACCTAGGGAAGGTGTTAGCATCCTAGATATCTGTAGTACTCTACAGGAACCTCTTGATTCATTTATGTTATTTGTCATCTGTTTTGCTAAGGGTTTAAAGGGTAGGAGATTTACAATTTTATTCCTAAGTGTGCTCGAAAGATTTCGCATCTTATGCCTACATATCCTGTCAGGAGGGAATCAGAGCACTTGTAGTTATTCATTAAAAATACTAAATATTTAAAGGCTTAGGAGAATTAGGTAGGCTAAAACTTGATCAAAGAAATCAAAGTTGTGGGGGATTAATATAGGAAATCTATCCTAAGTTGTCTAATAGTCTTATCTTAAGGTGACGATTATGAATGCAAATGATATGCACCATGCACAATAACATGGTTATCATGCATGGGATTTTCCTTTGGATATTAATGCGGTTAAATTACATTATTTAGGAGATAGCGCTAGCGGAGTGATGCTAGACTTGTGTCTGGTGACCAAAAGGTTGAATGCGATGCGCGAAGGCGATCAACTTACATGGGTATAAAATGGGCTCGACGTTGGATCGAGAATTTTGATATTGTTTTGAAAAGGTTTAGACAATAACAAATAGGCATATAAATAGAAGTACAAAGTGATAAAATAACAATGGATAAGACATGATACAAGTTAAATCATTGATATGAGATAACATAATGGAAGCAACATAAGCATGAAGATGGTAATACGTTTCATGATAAAGATATGGATGAGATGAACATGATTATAAGAACATGTTAATATGCTTCAAATAGAATGATTAAAATGATATCAATATGTTTCAATCTTTAGGAAGACAAACATAATAGAATGATAATTAGGATGACAATCAATATGCTTTAATCTTTAGGAAGACAAACATATAGAATGATATTAAAGATGACAATTTAGTAGAATGATATTCATGTAAAAGGTCAAAGACATGACAAGTCAACATGGATGGATTAACTTAAGAATTAAGCAAGGATGCTTAAAAATGATATTGATAATTAAACCAAGAATGGATAATTAATTGACAACACAATAGAAATTAACAATTTCAACACACAAGGTAATTAAAAATTAACCACATGGACGATTAATCATTTAGAAATTGACCATTAACCAAAACTTTAGAACTAGAAAGTGACAAATTTGAAATCAAGACACAAATTGGTAATTTAACAACATGATTAAGAATAACAATTAATATCACACTTAGAAGTTAACAACTTAAGATGTAATTAATTATTAAGATTAAAACTAACACAATAATTAGCAATTAAGAATATAATTAACGATAATAAAGCATCACATATTAATTAATGATAAAATAAATAATTAAGGGACAAACTATGAAAATAGATATTTTTAGGTTTTTTGAATATATAAAATACTTTTAAGCAAAATAAATAAAGGAGGTTAAAAAGAAAAGATTTGGAAGTAAAAAAATTGAAATAAAAATGCAGGAGGGTGTATTAGTGATTTAGTTCAGTTAGAAAGATAAGAAGAAGTAAATTGGGCCTAAATAATGGGGGTGTGGATAGTGAGGCGCAAGGCCCAGGTTGGCAATGAGAGGCAACAGGCGAAGAAACAAGAAAAATGGCAAAAGGGGGCTGATCCAAGTATTGAACTCGGGTCATTTTGGTGAAAGGCGAAAGGCAAGGCATATGGTGAACCGTTGGGACGGCAGATACATCCGTTCATTTACACGCATCCATAAATTAATAAATTCAAACAAGTCATGAAAATAAAAAGAACAACACGCATGCGCAGACGTGGGGATGTGGGGTAGTACGTGATAGTGTATGCAGTTGTGTGTTTTGAGATATTAACGGACATGGTATTTATAACAGGACAAAAAGCCAACCAATCAAATGTGAAATACGTATGGCAACATGAAAAGATGCAGAAATATTTAAACACCAACGTGTTTCTGTCTGCAACATTAACATAAAAGACTCACTTCAAACCAAACTAGCTTAATCAAAGCTAAATCAATTAATATGAAACAAAAAACTAAAGTGAAGCATTTTTCATAGGGAACACAATGAAACAGATAGTTAGGCAAGATGGTGATTAAAACGCGAGCAGTAAAAGCAAATGAAAGCCAGTATTCAAAAATAAAAAACGGTTTAAGGAAAAGAAGTGAGACGCCAGTTCTGTTGCAAGTCCCACCAGCATTTTGTTTCAAAATTCAATCAATAAACATGTAATAAATCAAAACTTCATAAACCTCATTCGTACAATGACGAGAGCAACAATTAATAGATAAAAACTCAAATATTAGGAACAAAACATACAACCAGCATATATTCAAGTTAACAGTTCCAACAACACTCCACGTATCATGGACATGGCAGAGGCATACAGACAAAGACAAGGCATGATAGTGTAAGAACAATACTTTCATTCAAAATATTCTAACATTGTACGGCAACACAAACATTCTCGAATAATCCAAACGTTAATCATATTTCAACCAACAGTTCCATATAGACCATGCCAAAACATTTACCAACATATCTGAACTTGTGTAAGTGAGCATGATATTGTGAGCAAGGATAAGAGACCGTGAGGAGCTATATTCAAAGTGACATCTTAGTGAAACAAACCTTTGTCCCATTCAACGTTAACATGAACTTGACAAACTTAATAATAGTATGCATTATGAACAAACTACACATCCGAAATGAACACTCCGTTTATAAACTTCAACTAAAACAAAACCCCGACAGTATACTTTCACACGTCATACATTGTAAAACATCTTTGGTGTTCATGGTTTCGTTCTAAAATAATAGAAGCAGTATATTGACATGTATAACATTAATAATCTTAAACCATACAAACTCATAAATGATCACACAAGCCAGTATACACCTAACACAAAACAAAACCAAACATGATATTTAACACTAGGGCAGCCACGGGGCTTTCTCAAGACAACTTAATCATGAAGTTCCTTATAACACAAACACAACATTATAGCAAACAGCATGGTAAATGCATATCCATTTTGATATATAAATAAACATGGTAAAGTAGAGTTCGAGACAACTTACCTCTTTCCCACGCAAGTTTGCAAGCTTTCTTCTCCCTCCAACTAGCTCTCGTGTGCCAAAGAGACAATGCTTCAGAGGGGTCTTGATGTTTGCTTAGTGATTTTCTGTCTGTCATGAGTTTTTGAGTGTGGAGCAATGGTGGTTTTGAAAGGGTGTTCTGAGTATTATTGTAGTGCTTATTGTTGGTGATTCTTCGTGTGTTCTTTTTTCTGCGAAAGCTTGTTGGTTTTATAGGTGAGTTTGAGGGCACACGGTTGAGATACACGAACTGGATGTTCCCTGCATGGGGCTACAAGCGTGGTTTGTAATTCTTGAGCCATGTGAAAGCTGGCCATGCAACTTATCCTTTATTGTGAGTCAGAAAAAGAAATCTCTGGGAACACATGTTATGGTGTAGGCTTGTGACTTTGGTTTAAGGATGTACACGAGGTAGTGTAGGTGGTAGCTTGTAAAGGTTATCATGAAAGTACAAAAGCAAGAGCAAAGGTAGCATGCTTTTAGGATAAGGTGGAGTTGGGAAAGGATTGGTGGCTCTGCAGAGAGGATAAGATTTGAAATCCAAAATTGATGTGTTCTTGGTACAAAATAGAGTTCGTATGGCCATGTTCCTCTCATGATATCTCCTAACTTAATGATCCAATTTTCATGCTCTTGAGTTTAAATGAAAGTTCTTGGATAACACTATAAGTTTGATGTTGGAAAGTAATTGAAATGAGGCTTGTAACAATACGAAAATGGGCCATAAAGTCGTGCACATGAGAAAACGAAAAAGGACTTAGAAAAATTTCTAAGTTATTGAATTTTGACATTTTAAGACACCTAACTTCAATGCATCATAACTTGAGTTTGGCTTATCCTATTGGGATGTTCTACATATGGTTGGAAAGTTCTTGTCAAGCTCTACAACTTTCATTTGGGACTCAAGTCTTGAATCCAAGTAGAAATGGGTGAAAAATGAGGTCAAAGTTGGAGAAAAATGTGGAGGAAAGTGCTGAAAAATTTTCTAAGTGTTTGGCCAAAATGTCTTGTAAGCTTCATAACTCAAAATCTAAGCATTTTTAGACAAAAAGTCATATGGAATGAATTAAAGATCTTGATGAGAGCTTTCCAATGAGATTCGAGTCGTTTAATTTGAGTGCACGGTTTAGGAGTTATGGTTATTCCAAATCGGGCTATTAGGGGAAAAACGTCGTATACGAAGTCTTTCGCGACCAAAACCCTACTTATCTTGCAAGAAACCTCACGAAACTTTATATGGATGCTTTGGATACTTCATGATACAATATATGATGATTAAAACCATTAACACTCCATTTGAACCAAGATCCCAAAAGATTAGGGTTTCAGTCAAATCCTAATTCTGACTGTGAACGCACTGAGGCCAAATCTTGTAAGTTTGCTTCTTACTTCCCATCTAAAGGTCTTAGGAGACTCTCAAGGATGTTGATAAACTAAGGGAATCAATAATTAGGCTTTAGGAGATCATTTTGATGAAGAATTAAAGCTATTGGCTGATAAGCGTCACAGGAACCCTAATTTTGAAGTATAGTGGGATTGAGGCTCAAATTCTTCCTGTCGAGGATCAATGAAGCATGGATTCTTGTTGAGTGGAGTCCCTTGAACATAAATGACTTTATATGGTAGGTGGACCACACAAATCCTGACTTGATAGAGTCAATACTTAATGATTTCTTCAAGATAAAAATCCTAATTCCAAAGTTCTTGTACTGGAGATCTTTTGTTGATTTAACTTGCTTCAAAACAGCTTGTGGAGCTTTATGGTGATAAGTAAACCTAATTTGAACACAAATAAATAAACTACGAGATATGGGTTAGCTCAACCAATGCAGAGATGCTTGACCTAAGATGCACAAATGAAGATGACATCTTAGGGTCAAAAATTAGGGTGCGACAGATGCCCCTATTTAAGTTTCTCCAATTCGGAGATATGGAGATTAGAATCTTCGTCTCGACGAGATAGGAGAGACTTAAATACAAACATGCACAAAATTTTTGGCCCTAAGATGCCGCCAAATGCACATGACATGGAATGATGCAAGACGAAGGAAAACAAAAGGAAACCCGACAAGGGACGACTCAACGAGATACGACCCAAACGGGAAAAGGTCTAACTCCACTGGGGGGAAAGAGACTACCAACTGACAATCACAGGGTGTCTTAAGCACTTGGCGAGAACTTGCAAGGAACAGGATAACTTACCACCACCTGGTAGCCTAAGCCAAGGTATCCAATTGCAACAAGGGCGTACATTACCTACTATCACACACGATAGCCTAAGCGAGGTAAGTACAAAAGGAAAGATGACCTACTACCACCACGGTAGCCTAAGCGAGGCATCTGACCAAAAAAGGGGTGTGTTACCTACTATCAAGCATATGATAGCCTAAGCCAGGTAAGCACAAGAAGGAAAGATGACCTACTACCACCACGGTAGCCTAAGCGAGGCATCTGACCAAAAAGGGGTGTGTTACCTACTATCAAGCACATGATAGCCTAAGCCAGGTAAGCACAAGAAGGAAAGATGACCTACTACCGCCACGGTAGCCTAAGTGAGGCATCTAACCAAAATACAGACGTATTACCTACTATCACACGATAGCCTAAGCAGAGGTAATAGACTGAAATAAGCTTCAATGATCAAGATGATGATTCAGCTTCTCTTGATAACTTCTGGGGGTAGACAAACTGTCTAGAAATGAGACCGCCATTTGTCGTAGAAATCTTCGATAACTAAACTGCCCAAATAAAGAGCAGCTACTTGCCGTCTGGGTGTAAATGTAGTAATCACCAAAGGAATAATTTGTGTCTTCCATAGAGATCCTCAAGTAAACTCTTCTTGGGAAGACAAAGTGCAAAATAAATGCACGCTTAATCCAGATTCAACGTCTCAGAAATATCCAAAATCGTGATTGTCAGGGACCCAAAGTTCAGTCCAGGAAATAACTGGAAAGAAACGGTCAAAAAAGAACCCATCCAGTGAGGAATGAACTCAAATGGGGTTTTATCTTTATCCAAATATGGAAAAGAGACTTAAAGCAACCACCTCCCACGAGGATCGAACTCAGTGGGGAATCCGAAAGTATGTGCTTTTTCTGCCTAGGACTGACGATTCTACTTGGAGGGAGTAGACAAACCCGATCATTTGGGGGATAAACACGACCAAAGTGACAGGAAAAAACAGACAACATAAAATGTAAGATGCAAAAATGCCACATGCCATGAATCTAAATGCAAGGATGCCATGCCATGCTCATGCTTATGCTTATGCTGACAACAACATGAACAGCAAACCGGAGACGAGAACAAGCAATTCGATACGAATACTCGGCCAATCTTGGAAATATAGCAACATCGCTGGGGATGAATGATAAACCCTTCCCTGGGACCGAATCCTGCCTCACAGCTTCTTCGGGGAAAAGAGAACACTCCGCTTGAGCATCGCGACTTCGCTCAGGATAGTCAAGATGAATCTTAGATTCCACTGAGAACGAATTAAACTCATGATCGAAGAGGCTTTACGGGGGATAAAATAAATATCCATTGCGAGCTGAAGTAATTGGAATGAGCGTTGTAACTGGATAAAATAAACATCCACTTTATTGGGGAAGTTTGGATCAATATAGTAGTTGGAAATGTCGAGCATAAAAATTCCGAGGGGGTGAAATAAACACCCACCTTCACTGGAGAAGATTACGATAGTAAGAAGAATTCCAAAAATGAGTGAAATAAACACTCGCTTCGCTGGAGGAAGCTTAAAATGGTAAGAAGAAATCTGATAATGAGTGAAATAAACACTCGCTTCGCTGGAGGAAGCTTAAAATAAGATTCCGAGGGGATGAAATAAACATCCACTTTCACTGGAGAAGACTATGATAATCAGAAAAAAATCCAATGACGAGTGAAATAAACACTCGCTTCGAAGAAGCTCGGGTCAAAGTCGCGAGCCGAAGATGTCGGAGTTGAGACTTCATGGGGATAAATAAGTATCGCCGCGCACTGAAGTATTCCTGAATGGAAGTTGTAGCCGGATAAAATAAATATCCATTTCGTTGAAGAAATAAAGATTTCTTGGGGATGAAATAAACATCCGCTTTCACTGGTGAAGATCGAGATAGTTCAACGAGGAGTGAAATAAACACTCGCTTCGCTGGGGAAGGTCGAAAACAGAAGAAACTTAACGAGGATAATCGCGATTACCTGGAGCAGAATTTACTGGGGTATGGCCACATTACCTGGGATAAATACCCTTTGAGTCATGGCTTATGGAGACTGTTAATATCCCTTGTTGTGTCCATAAATCAAAGTAATCCGCTCATAAGACAATTTGAAATTTATTATCAAAGATAAAAGTCATTTTGCAAGATGAAAACAATTTGCCAATAAGTGAAAAGATCGCAACTTTATTTCATAAAATGGTGATCAGCAAATTGTGTGATCCCATATGTTATAACAATGTTGGAAAGTGGTAATAACAGAAATTACATCAAAACAAAACAATGCCATTTCTTGAGTTCCTATGTTCTAGGCCTCCTGGAGGTCTCGACTTTACTTGTCGCAGTAAGCTTCGATGAACCGAATCGAGCCTGCCTTTTCTTCATCTCTAAGTATAATACTTCTTGACTGCATCCACGTTCACAGGACGAGTAATCTCTTCCCCATCCATAGTTGCTAACATCACAGCGCCCCCTGAAAGGACCTTCTTGACGACATAAGGACCATCATAGTTGGGAGCCCATTTCCCCCTAGAATCAGTAAGGAAAGATTGGATCTTCTTAAGCATAAGGTCTCCCTTTCTAATCTCGCGAGGTCGAACTTTCTTATCAAAAGCCTTCTTTATCTTCTGCTGATATAGTTGTCCGCGACACAGAGCCGCCAACCTCTTTTCTTCAATCAGGTTCAACTGGTCATACCGGTTCTGACACCACTCAGCCTCGGAGAGTTTCGCTTCCATTAGGACTTTCATGGAAGGGATCTCTACTTCCACTGGGAGTACAACTTCCATACCATAAACAAGCGAAAAAGGTGTTGCCCCTGTTGACGTGCACACTGAAGTACGGTACCCGTGTAGAGCAAATGGGAGCATCTCATGCCAGTCCTTATAAGTGACTACCATTTTCTGGATAATTTTCTTTATATTCTTGTTTGCCGCTTCAACCGCCCCATTCATCTTTGGCCGATACGGAGAAGAGTTGTGATGCTCAATCTTGAATTCCTCGCACAATTCCTTCATCATCTTGTTATTTAAGTTCGAACCATTATCAGTGATGATTTTATTTGGCACACCGTACCTGCAAATAAGTTGGTTCTTGATAAACCTGACGACCACCTGTCTGGTAACATTTGCGTAGGAAGCGGCTTCAACCCATTTGGTGAAGTAATCAATTGTAACCAATATAAAGTGGTGTCCATTAGACGCTTTTGGTTCTATCATACCGATCATATCAATGCCCCACATGGAGAAAGGCCATGGAGACGAGATAACATTCAGAAGAGTCGGTGACACATGAATTTTGTCGGCATAGATTTGACACTTGTGGCACTTCTTGGCGAACTTGTAACAATCAGATTCCATCGATATCCAATAATAGCCTGCTCTCAGGAGTTTCTTTGCCATAGCATGTCCGTTAACATGGGTACCAAAAGATCCTTCATGAATTTCGGTCATTAATGTATTCGCTTCTCGCTTATCAACACATCTCAGCAAGACCATATCGAAATTCCTTTTGTAAAGCACATCATTGTTCAAGAAAAAGTTGCCAGTTAATCTTCTCAAAGTTCTCTTATCTTTGTTAGATGCCCCAAGCGGGTATTCTTGCTTCCGGAGAAACAACTCAATATCGTAATACCAGGGTTTTTCATCAATAACTTCTTCCACTGAGAACACATAAGCTGGCCTGTCAAGGCGCATAACATCAATCTTGGGGCAATCGTTTCAGCGGTTCACCACAATCATAGAAGCCAAAGTTGCCAATGCATCTGCCATCCTATTCTCGGTACGAGGGATGTTGTGGAACTCGACTCTGTTGAAGAACGGAAGTAGTATTCTTGCATAATCTCTGTACGGAATCAAATTGTCTTGTTGGGTCACCCATTCTCCTATAATTTGGTATATCACTACAGCAGAATCACCATACACGTCTAAATTCTTGATTCTTAAATCCATTGCCTCTTCCAGGCCCATGATACATGCTTCATATTCGGCTTCATTATTTGTACATGGAAAAGTCAATCTTGAAGTGAAAGGGATGTGAGATCCATGAGGAGTCACAATAATTGCCCCAACCCCTTTTCCGTAGCTATTGACAGCACCGTCAAAAATCAAACCCCACTGAGAATCCGGTTCAGGCCCTTCATCTGGTAAGGGTTCTTCACAATCCTTCATTTTCAAATACATCACGTTCTCATCAGGGAAATCATCCTCCACAGACTGATGGTCTTCAATGGGCTGGTGAGCTAGGTGATCCGCTAAAACACTTCCTTTAATTGCCTTTTGAGTGTGATATTCGATGTCGTATTCGGATAACAGCATCTGCCATCTGGCAATCCTTCCCGTCAGGGCTGGTTTCTCAAAAATGTAGTTAATGGGATCCATCTTAGAGATCAGCCAGGTGGTATGATTTAGCATGTATTGGCGCAACCGTCGAGCAGCCCATGCTAAGGCGCAACAGGTCTTCTCTAACATTGAGTATCTAGATTCACAGTCGGTGAACTTTTTGCTGAGGTAATAAATGGCATGCTCCTGCTTCCCGGATTCGTCTTGTTGACCGAGCACACATCCCATAGAATCTTCTAAAACCGTCAGATACATGATCAAAGGTCTGCCCCTAACCAGAGGAATCAGAATAGGAGGCTCCAGGAGATACTCTTTAATACTATCAAATGCTTTCTGACATTGTTCAGTCCAGACATAACCTTGTTCTTTTCTGAGAAGCTTGAAAATGGGTCCACAAGTAGTGGTCATATTAGAGATGAATCGAGAGATGTAGTTCAAACGCCCCAGGAACCCTCTGACCTGTTTTTCCGTAGTCGGAGCCGGCATTTCTCGTATGGCTTTAACTTTACTTGGGTCCACTTCGATTCCCTTTTGGCTAACAACGAAACCTAGCAGTTTTCCTGAGCGGACACCAAATGTGCACTTGTTAGGATTCAAACGTAGCTGATACTTCCTCAAACGCCGAAACAACTTTAACAGGTGTTCGACATGGTCTTCTTCAGTCTTGGACTTGGCTATCATGTCTTCTACATAAACTTCAATTTCTTTATGCATCATATCATGGAAAAGAGTAGTCATAGCCCTTTGATATGTTGCACCAGCATTCTTCAAACCGAACGGCATAACTCTGTAACAAAATGTGCCCCAGGGCGTGATGAATGATGTCTTCTCCATGTCTTCGGGAGCCATTTTGATTTGATTGTAACCTGAAAATCCGTCCATAAAAGAGAAGACCTTATACCTTGCGGTGCTGTCCACCAACACGTCAATATGAGGCAATGGAAAATCATCCTTCGGGCTTGCTTTGTTTAAATCTCTGTAGTCAACACACATTCGAACTTTACCATCCTTCTTCGGCACAGGCACGATATTGGCTAACCACTGCGGATACTTAGATGTAACGAGGAAACCCGCATCAATCTGCTTTTGTACCTCTTCTTTAATCTTCAAGGCCATATCAGGGCGAGTCCTTCTGAGCTTTTGTTTGATCGGCGGACATTCTGGCTTCAAAGGTAGACGATGCTCCACTATAGCAGTGTCAAGACCAAGCATATCTTGGTACGACCAAGCGAACACATCAACATATTCTTTGAGTAATTCAATCAAGCTTGCTTTCACATCAGTCACGAGCGAAGCTCCAATCCTCACCTCTTTACGGAGTTCCTCTGTACCCAAGTTAATAAGCTCCAACGGCTCTTCGTGAGGCTGAATAGCTTTGCCTTCATTCTCGAGTAGACGGGATATTTCCTCAGGGATCTCTTCTTCCTCTTCTTCGGCTTCGAACACAGGAAACTCAAAGTTCGGAGAAGGCATTGGATGATTGTTTTCGATGTTCAGTTCGTGCAATAGTCTGCACACGTGATCTGATTTTATTTTAGATATTAAGTAGACGAAAGTGCGCACGAACGTGCACAGTGATTTTAAGAAAAAAAATTATAATTACCACTTTCCTTAGAGTAATAACAAATGGGAACAGAAAATAGGAGTGCAAAATGATAACTTTATTGATGATAATGATTTCAAATAGAAGCCCTAACACAAAATCACCTTTGCCCTGGGCAGAGCAAAGGGAATTATTTATAGTAGAGCCCACACACAAATGTCATCGCCTTGGGCAGAGCGAATATACTAAAACAAACAACAAAACAATTACTTTGATAATGGGATCACAATAGGAATGTTGACAGCACTCCAATTTTGGGCCATTGCCCCATGCGTCACGAAATTAGGCTGATCTTCGGCAGACTCATCTTCAAGGATGGCACTGGCTTCATACTTGGGTTCTTGGTCTCCTGGCGGAGGATGAAATAGAGGAATGATGGCATCTTCAGAGTCTTCCTCCACAATATTTACCCTTGATGAATGGATAGTCCCTCCGCTGTGAAACACATTCTTGATGGGGAGAATAACCATATTTCCTGTAGGGGTCTTCTCAGAATTGTTACCTTTGAAACCCAAACCTTTCTTGTTCTTATTTTCGGGCAACTCCAATACCTGCCCCCACTTCCCTTGAGAGCCACTTTCCACAACTCGTTGTGCATCCTTAAAAGATGCCATGGAAACTCCATTATTCTTAGTACTATTAATAATCGAGAGGGCTTGAAATGGAGTCCCTATCTCCTCGTCCGCATCAACGTAGGAAAAGGAAGAAAGATGGCTTACCACCAAAGCCCTTTCCCCGCAAACTGTGACTAACTGTCCATCGCAAACATATTTCAGTTTCTGGTGGAGTGTAGATGTGACAGCTCCTGCATCATGTATCCATGGCCTGCCTAATAAGCAACTGTAGGAGGCATGAATGTCCATGACCTGGAATGGAACCTAAAAAACACTGGGCCCGATAGTCATGGGCAAATCCACTTCTCCAATCACGGTTTTCCTCGAACCGTCAAAAGCTTTGACAACAACACCACTTGGCCTCATGGGTGGTCCCTGATAAGTCAGCCTTGCGAGAGTTGTTTTTGGCATCACGTTCAATGAAGAACCAGTATCAACCAAAACTCCGGATATCATGTCATTCATGCAGTTTATGGAAATGTGCAGAGCTAAGTTATGTTTCCTTCCTTCTTCGGGTAACTCTTCTTCGCAGAATCCCAGATTGTTGCATGCAGTAATGTTACCCACTATTCCACTAAATTGTTCCATAGTCGTGTTGTGGTCAATGTATGCTTGCTCGAGTACTCCTTGTAACGCCTGCATATGGGCCTCAGAATTCATCAACAGTTGTAGCACAGATATTTTGGATGGTGTCTGCAGCAACTGATCCACCACCTTGTATTCACTTCTTTTGATCATTTTCAGGATCTCATCCGATTTGTCTACAGAATCATTCTTACCGGACTCCCCCAAGATTTCATTCTTCACAACTGGTTGTTCAAAAGGAACCTCCTTAGTTGGTGCAGTGAAAACTCGACCACTTCTCGTAATCCGACTAACATCAGCGATATTGACTACAGATGACGGATTAGACAAAGGCACCTCCTTACCATTTTCAAGCATAGTGGCGTTATATCTGTAGGGAATAGCCTTGCTGGAAGTGTAAGGAACTGGACCAGGTACATTAATAACTAGAGGAGTTGTGGCAGTCTTCCGGCTGTCATAAGTGAACTCAATTCGTTCCAGCTCTTTGATATGGGGAACTATTACAAACACTTCTTCAATTTCTTCTACGGAACATTCTTGGATCATGTTTACATTGGCAGCCCCGTGTGGTGGTAGGGGATTATTCTCCACATTCGGGTTCGAATCCTTGAAAGTTATAACTCCGCTCTTGACCAATCTTTGAACATTGGCTTCCATTCCATAATAATTCTCAATATTATGGCCCGGCGCTCCCTGATGATAGGGACAAAACTGATCTCCTCTATACCAATAAGGAGGGTCCTTGGGCACTGCTGGCGGTGGCTTAGTCTGGATATGACCCTTTTCCAACAATGCTGGAAAAAGTTCTGCATAGGACGTAGGAATTGGGTCAAAATTTGGCTTCCTCACCATACGATTTGGGATGTTGAATGGCTGTCGGGTTTGCTGAGAAGACGGCTGATTTTGCTGATGGTATTGCTGTGGCGAAGCTGATGGAGTTTGAGGTGGTGGTTGGTAAGGTTGTGCAAACTATGGCTGGTAAGTTGGAGCATTAATAACTGGGGTCACAGCAGCGACATGCGGGCGTTGCTGATACCTTCCTTTCGTCTGTCCTTGGTGTACAACACTTACTTCTTATTCTTTCTTTTTCCCGAAAGTACTTCCATACTTCTTGGCATTGCTGGAAAAGGTTCCTTCTCTTACCAATCTTCCTTCACGAACGCCCTCCTCCAAACGCATTCCCATGTTCACCATCTCGGTAAAGTCATTAGGGGCGCTGGCTTCCATTCTTTCATAGAAAAACGGGCTCAGTGTTTTCAGGAAAATTCTAGTCATCTCCTTTTCCTCCAGAGGTGGAGTAACTTGAGCGGCAAGTTCACGCCAGCGCTGGGCGTACTCCTTAAAACCTTCTCTTTCTTTCTGGGCCATAGCTCTCAACTGGTCTCTATCTGGTGCCATATCGACATTATACTTGTACTGCTTGATAAAAAGCTCACAGAGATCATTAAAGTTGCGGACCTTTGAACTATCTAACCCCATGTACCACTTAAGGGCTGCACCAGTCAAACTATCTTGGAAGAAGTGTATCAACAGGGGATCGTCATCCTTATGAGCCGACATTTTCCGGGGCATACATAACTATGTGACTGTGTGGGCAAGAGTTCCCTTTATACTTCTCCAAATCAGGGAGTTTGAATTTTGGAGGAATCTTGACATTGGGAACCAAGCACAGCTCGGAGGCACTCTTCCCGAACAACTCTTTTCCACGAAGGGCCTTGATTTCTTTCCTCATTTCCAAGAACTGATCTTGGAAACCGTCCATTCGTTCTTCCATTCCGGCATTCTCACTAAAGTCAGCATGAAACACGGGCTCTTCCAGATGAAACGGAGTAGCGTTTACCACGGGTGGTGGCGTAGTCATCACAGCAGTTGTAGCAACAACTTGAGAAACAGTCGGGTGATATCCAGTTGGAGTAAAGTTAGGAGGCATACCCCACGGATAACCAGGAACTTCATTTGTAGTGGGCACCACTAGGATCGGTGCTGATATCGTCTCAAAGATAACAGTGCTGTGTGATGGCTGATTCTGAGCAGCCATCAAAGCTTCCATCATTCCGTTGATCTTTTCTAGACTTTCTTTCAATGTTGAAACCTCCTCCCGGAGTGCTCTGTTTTCCTGTTCGAGTTGATCCATCCTTTTCTTCCGATTAGCTCGAGTATTGTATCGGGGCTTCAGCTTGTCTTTCTCTTAATAACAACTGTTGAGGAGAAACACGGGTGAGGACTCGGAACACAAAAGGAATGCGGATGCAAATGCTAATGATGCGTATGATGCAGCATGATGCAACATTCACTTCAAGGAACTCGAAAGCGTAATTAAATATCGTAATTGGAAACTTTTTCATTGAAATTTTAAAGCTTTTGTTACAAATGGTACACCCTCAGGGCTTTTATTACAATAAACAACAGAATACAACAAAAAGGAACTAGGGCTTCGATCCGCTAGATGATGCCCCCTTTTCTTCACTGAGTTCTTCCATCAACTTGTCAATCCTTTCCTGCAATATGTGCTTGTCCAGTGTCAGTTTCTCCACTTCTACTTTCAGCCTTGAAACTCCATCCGGTTCCACTACAGGAGGCTTGGGCCGAGGGTACGGCATTGTCAGAGCAAGGGCCCGCTTGTGTGACCACTCCAAGCAAGATTCTGTAACTGTGCAGTCAGGGTTTGTTACTGCAGTCATTCCTTGTCTGTTGATTTGACGCCAAGCGAATAGAATCTGCATCCTCAGCTGGAGGTCTTCTCCTTCATAGAAAAAAATTCTTTTCAGGTTTCCTGGGTCAGGTATCTCAGTCATTGGATGTCCAAGCTAGCGACGGGCGAGAACAGGGTTGTAACTGGTGCACCCTTTAGTGCTAATAAGAGGCACATTGGAAAAATCTCCGCAACTGTGAATCATGGGAATTCCTCCGTATATCGGATCATGCCAAACGATGTCCGAATGAGTGAGACCCATGAGTTTAACGGGCCATTCAGAGCCATCCCTCACATCCCAGAAGGCCATGGTCTTTGGTAGGTGCGAAATAAACCACTTATAGAGGATAGCAGTACAGCACACAATCTGACCTTCTCCTTTCAGGATCTTTGAATGAATCGAGTGGTATGCATCGGCCAACAGTGTAGGGACAGGATTCTTGAGCATGAAAATCCTGATAGCATGAACATCAACGAAATTCTCAACATTCGGAAACAAAAATAGACCATAAACCAGTAACGCGAAAAGGTTCTCGAAAGCCCTAGTTTTTCCTTTGTCGGCGAACTCCCGAGCTTTCTCGAATAAGAATTGAGCAGGTAAACCGTCGATTCCTCCTCTGAACATCATGTGGGTCTGGATCTCTAACAGCTTGATGCGAGTCACTCTCGCGATGTCTTCCTGACTGGGTCTTCCTTCTCCACCGTAGAACGGGGGTGAATCTTTGACGGGGATTCCCAATAGAGCAGAATACTCTTCTAAGGTGGGCATCAACTGGAAATCTTGAAAGATGAAGCAGTGGTAGATTACATGGTAGAGTTGAACCAATGTCTCTAATAAACCCTCAGCTACTTGTACCTGTAATAAAGAGAGAATATGCCCGTGTTTTATGGCGAAGGCATCTGGATCCCTTATCCGACCTCCTAGTTCCCTCAATTGTTCCACATCAAAAACCCTGAAGGTGTATGGTACCGTTCCTTTCCTTCCATGATCCATTTTGCGATATCTAAAAACAGCAAACTTTGAGTTCTTTGAAGTGAATGAGAATGAGAATGCAAATGCAATGAGATGCAAAAGTTCATGGAATTTGAGTATTTATAATCGTCCTATAATACCAACGGACATGATTTCATTAATCGTACAAAATTTGTTACAAGTGAAAGAAACGGGAATTAAAAATTCGTAAGGAAAACATTACAACCGTTGATATTCTTACAAGAGTTTTTAACAATAATTAAATAAAGGCTAATAAAAGGCCTAAGGAGATTCCCCCAATAATCTTAGCTTGTACTTCTTAATCTCTTCTTCCATTCGGGACTTCTCGAGAACCAGCTCATCTATTATCGCTTCCCACGAAGTAGACTCAGGGTTTGAGGGACTCGGGTCTTCTTGTAACTTCCTCCTTTTGCAAGAGAGAACTTCCTCACTTTTTGCCTCTAGTTGTCTTTGAAGCGTTTCATTCTCTTCCACAAGTACCTCACACTTATCCTTCCAAGCATTCCCTATCTGCTGAGCTTTCCTTAAGGCGATCTTTAATTCCTCTGTCTCAGATGCAAAGATGAAGAAAGGTTCTTCATTCAAGACCATAGGCTCTTGGCGATCATAGGGCATCCTTAGTTCAATAGCCCTTCTTCTGACCCATTGTAGGTAGGGGTCCATGGAGACACAGTTATGCTTCCCCAAAGCATTCCTATCTTTCTTGTGTTTGTCCCTCCAGGCTTCTAAAATCCTGCCCCTCAATTCCTCCTGCCCTTCGTAATCCTTGGAGAAAAATCCTTCTGTATGAATACCAAGAGGCTTGACCTTCAAAGGGTAACCAAACTGTCTGCGAGCTAAGACCGGATTGTAACTGGTTATTCCTTGTATGCCAAGAAGAGGCACATTCTCGAACTTTCCACAGCTATCAATGATCACAACATCCTCGTACCTATAAGGGTTATACCAATCAACGTCAGAATGAGTAAGGGCCATGATCTTCTTAGACCACCATCCCTTTTTAAGGTCACAGAAAATGTTAGCCTTGGGTAAGTGCGAAGTAAACCACTTATACAATAAGGGTACACAACAGGTGATCTGTCCTCCTTTGGCATGCTTCGAATGTATGGCGTGATAAGCTTCAGCTAACAGAGTAGGGACAGGGTTCCTCTTCATGAATATCTTGATAGCATTGAGGTCCACATAGTCCTTGAGATTGGGGAACAGAAAGGTACCATAAATCATTAAAGCATATATAGCCTCAAAGGCAGCCATGTCAGAACGCCTGGCATAATGATAAGCTTTCTCCACCAGAAATTTCATAGGCAAAACAGAAATCCCTCCTTTGGTAGTCATATTCCCTCGTATGTCTGCTAACTCCAAATGTGTCGCCTTGGCAATCTCTTGTTCCTTAGGGTCCTTACCAAATATGGGAAAAGGAGACTTATCCAAAATAGGTACACCGGTCAGACACGCATATTCCTCAAGAGTCGGCACTAGTTGGTAATCAGGGAATGTGAAGCAATGATATACCGGATCATAAAACTGAAGTAGGGTGGAGAGAAGTCCTTGATCAACCCTCACCTTCAACAAAAACAAAAGCGCCCCATATCTACGCTCGAATCCTTTTGGATCAACCAACAAGGTCTCTAACCTCCTTAGGTCACTTGTGTCAAAACTCTTGTAAGTATACTTCACGGTGTTCCTTCTTTCATTGTCCATGGTACCCTACGATGTAAATAAAAGACTCAGACTCAACGAACTTGAACGAAAATGATGCTTATGTATGCATGTATGCACAAACACACAAACAAAAGGGCACACAAACAAGCAAACAAAGAGTCCTAGGTTTAAAGGAGCATGAGTGGAGTCAAGGTCTACCCATCCCATAGGGTGGCGTGGTTTCAGAATGTACCTGCCGAACGGGTTCTAAGAGTTCCCAGAGTCTACGACCCATCTTTCGGATATTATCGACTTCCCAAATTACTCGGTTAGTCAATAATATTCTCAAGAGAATCTCGTCTGAGTGTAGTATCGCGTGACAATTATTTGGAAATAATCACCGCACTACGTCCTAAAAGGCCAAGTTGGGTTAAAGGTGCTACGGCCCTCAGTCTTAAAGGTCCTTGGTTGAAGTTAATACCGTTTTCACGAATGTACTCGTTCAAACAATATTAAGTTCAAAAGAACCTAAACTGAGCGATGATTTTCTCAATTCGACTTTTCAGGAATCGACTCCGTCAAAGTACCCTTGACCATATCATCTCCTATAATTATACTCATGTCCGGGTCTAGGACTCCTCACCACTCAAAGTGACAACCCAAGCAAGCAGATAAACAAATATATACAAGTAATGAACAAACAACATAAAAGAAGTAAGTTAGGGGGAAACCTCTTATGAGAATGTCCCCAGTGAAGTCGCCATTTCTGTCGCGGTGAAAATTGGATACCATAGTTATTGGTTAACTAGGATCGCATTTTTAATGTCACCACCGGTCTTTGATTTTATCCAAAGGAAGGGAGAAAAACCGAATTCCCACAATGCAATGCAAATGCACTAAGATTCTAAGTTCGGGGGTTGGTTATACCTAGGGAAGGTGTTAGCATCCTAGATATCTGTAGTACTCTACAGGAACCTCTTGATTCATTTATGTTATTTGTCATCTGTTTTACTAAGGGTTTAAAGGGTAGGTGATTTACAATTTTATTCCTAAGTGTGCTCGATAAGATATCGCATCTTATGCCTACATATCCTGTCAGGAGGGAATCAGAGCACTTGTAGTTCTTCATTAAAGATACTAAATATTTAAAGGCTTAGGAGAATTAGGTAGGCTAAAACTTGATCAAAGAAATCAAAGTTGTGGGGGACTAATCTAGGAAATCTATCCTAAGTTGTCTAATAGTCTTATCTTAAGGTGACGATTATGAATGCAAATGATATGCACCATGCACAATAACATGGTTATCATGCATGGGATTTTCCTTTTGATATTAATGCGGTTAAATTATGTTATTTAGGAGATAGCGCTAGCGGAGTGATGCTAGACTTGTGTCTGGTGACCAAAAGGTAGAATGCGATGCGCGAAGGCGATCGACTTACATGGGTATAAAATGGGCTCGACGTTGGATCGAGAATTTTGATATTGTTTTGAAAAGGTTTAGGCAATAACAAATAGGAATATAAATAGAAGTGCGAAGTGATAAAATAACAATGGATAAGACATGATACAAGTTAAATCATTGATATGAGATAACATAATGGAAGCAACATAAGCATGAAGATGGCAATACGTTTCATGATAAAGATATGGATGAGATGAACATGATTATAAGAACATGTTAATATGCTTCAAATAGAATGATTAAAATGATATCAATATGTTTCAATCTTTAGGAAGACAAACATAATAGAATGATAATTAGGATGACAATCAATATGCTTCAATCTTTAGGAAGACAAACATATAGAATGATATTAAAGATGACAATTTAGTAGAATGATATTCATGTAAAAGGTCAAAGACATGACAAGTCAACATGGATGGATTAACTTAAGAATTAGGCAAGGATGCTTAAAAATGATATTAATAATTAAACCAAGAATGGATAATTAATTGACAACACAATAGAAATTAACAATTTCAACACACACGGTAATTAAAAATTAACCACATGGACGATTAATCATTTAGAAATTGACCATTAACCAAAACTTTAGAACTAGAAAGTGACAAATTCGAAATCAAGACACAAATTGGTAATTTAACAACATGATTAAGAATAACAATTAATATCACACTTAGAAGTTAACAACTTAAGATGTAATTAATTATTAAGATTAAAACTAACACAACAATTAGCAATTAAGAATATAATTAACGATAGTAAAGCATCACATATTAATTAATGATAAAATAAATAATTAAGGGACAAACTATGAAAATAGATATTTTTAGGTTTTTTGAATATATAAAATACTTTTAAGCAAAATAAATAAAGGAGGTTAAAAAGAAAAGATTTGGAAGTAAAAAAATTGAAATACAAATGCAGGAGGGTGTATTAGTGATTTAGTTCAGTTAGAAAGATAAGAAGAAGTAAATTGGGCCTAAATAATGGGGGTGTGGATAGTGAGGCGCAAGGCCCGGGTTGGCAATGAGAGGCAACAGGCGAAGAAACAAGAAAAATGGCAAAAGGGGGCTGATCCAAGTATCGAACCCGAGTCATTTTGGTGAAAGGCGAAAGGCAAGGCATATGGTGAACCGTTGGGACAGCAGATACATCCGTTCATTTACACGTATCCATAAATTAATAAATTCAAACAAGTCATGAAAATTAAAAGAACAACACGCATGCGCAGACGTGGGGATGTGGGGTAGTACGTGATAGTGTATACAGTTGTGTGTTTTGAGATATTAACGGACATGGTATTTATAACAGGACAAAAAGCCAACCAATCAAATGTGAAATACGCATGGCAACATGAAAAGATGCAGAAATATTTAAACACCAACGTGTTTCTGTCTGCAACATTAACATAAAAGACTCACTTCAAACCAAACTAGCTTAATCAAAGCTAAATCAATTAATATGAAACAAAAAACTAACGTGAAGCATTTTTCATAGGGAACACAATGAAACAGATAGTTAGGCAAGATGGTGATTAAAACGCGAGCAGTAAAAGCAAATGAAAGCCAGTATTCAAAAAGAAAAAACGGTTTATGGAAAAGAAGTGAGACGCCAGTTCTGTTGCAAGTCCCACCAGCATTTTGTTTCAAAATTCAATTAATAAACATGTAATAAATCAAAACTTCATAAACCTCATTCGTACAATGACGAGAGCAACAGTTAATAGATAAAAACTCAAATATTAGGAACAAAACATACAGCCAGCATATATTCAAGTTAACAGTTCCAACAACACTCCACGTATCATGGACATGGCAGAGGCATACAGACAAAGACAAGGCATGATAGTGTAAGAACAATACTTTCATTCAAAATATTCTAACATCGTACGGCAACATAAACATTCTCGAATAATCCAAACTTTAATCATATTTCAACCAACAGTTTCATATAGACCATGCCAAAACATTTACCAACATATCTGAACTTGTGTAAGTGAGCATGATATTGTGAGCAAGGATAAGAGACCGTGAGGAGCTATATTCAAAGTGACATCTTAGTGAAACAAACCTCTGTCCTATTCAACGTTAACATGAACTTGACAACCTTAATAATAGTATGCATTATGAACAAACTACACATCCGAAATGAACACTCCGTTTCTAAACTTCAACTAAAACAAAACCCCGACAGTATACTTTCACACGTCATACATTGTAAAACATCTTTGGTGTTCATGGTTTCGTTCTAAAATAATAGAAGCAGTATATTGACATGTATAACATTAATAATCTTAAACCATACAAACTCATAAATGATCACACAAGCCAGTATACACCTAACACAAAACAAACCCAAACATGATATTTAACACTAGGGCATCCACGGGGTTTTCTCAAGACAACTTAATCATGAAGTTCCTTATAACACAAACACAACATTATAGCAAAAAGCATGGTAAATGCATATCCATTTTGATATATAAATAAACATGGTAAAGTAGAGTTCGAGACAACTTACCTCTTTCCCACACAAGTTTGCAAGCCTTCTTCTCCCTCCAACTAGCTCTCGTGTACCAAAGAGACAATGCTTCAGAGGGGTCTTGATGTTTGCTTAGTGATTTTTTGTCTGTCACGAGTTTTTGAGTGTGGAGCAATGGTGGTTTTGAAAGGGTGTTCTGAGTATTATTGTAGTGCTTGTTGTTGGTGATTCTTCGTGTGTTCTTTTTTCTGCGAAAGCTTGTTGGTTTTATAGGTGAGTTTGAGGGCACACGGTTGGGAAACACGAACTGGATGTTCCCTGCATAGGGCTGCAAGCGTGGTTTGTAATTCTTGAGCCATGTGAAAGCTGGCCATGCAGCTTATCCTTTATTGTGAGTCAGAAAAATAAATCTCTGGGAACACATGCTATGGTGTAGGCTTGTGACTTTGGTTTAAGGATGTACACGAGGTAGTGTAGGTGGTAGCTTGTAAAGGTTATCATGAAAGTACAAAAGCAAGAGCAAAGGTAGCATGCTTTTAGGATAAGGTGGAGTTAGGAAAGGATTGGTGGCTCTGCAGAGAGGATAAGATTTGAAATCCAAAATTAATGTGTTCTTGGTACAAAATAGAGTTCGTATGGCCATGTTCCTCTCATGATATCTCCTAACTTAATGATCCAATTTTCATGCTCTTGAGTTTAAATGAAAGTTCTTGGATAACACTACAAGTTTGATGTTGGAAGGTAATTGAAATGAGGCTTGTAACAATACGAAAATGGGCCATAAAGTCGTGCACATGAGAAAACGAAAAAGGACTTAGAAAAATTTCTAAGTTATTGAATTTTGATATTTTAAGACACCTAACTTCAATGCATCATAACTTGAGTTTGGCTTATCCTATTGGGATGTTCTACATATGGTTGGAAAGTTCTTGTCAAGCTCTACAACTTTCATTTGGGACTCAAGTCTTGAATCCAAGTAGAAATGGGTGAAAAATGAGGTCAAAGTTGGAGAAAAATGTGGAGGAAAGTGCTGAAAATTTTTCTAAGTGTTTGGCCAAAATGTCTTGTAAGCTTCATAACTCAAAATCTAAGCATTTTTAGACAAAAAGTTATATGGAATGAATTAAAGATCTTGATGAGAGCTTTCCAATGAGATTCGAGTCGTTTAATTTGAGTGCACGGTTTAGGAGTTATGATTATTCCAAATCGGGCTATTAGGGGAAAAACGTCGTATACGAAGTCTTTCGTGAGCGAAACCCTACTTATCTTGCAAGAAACCTCACGAAACTTTATATGGATACTTTGGATACTTCATGAGACAATATATGTTGATTAAAACCATTAACACTCCATTTGAACCAAGATCCCAAAAGATTAGGATTTCAGTCAAATCCTAATTCTGACTGTGAACGCACTGTGGCCAAATCTTGTAAGTTTGCTTCTTACTTCCCATCTAAAGGTCTTAGGAGACTCCCGAGGATGTTGATAAACTAAGGGAATCAATAATTAGGCTTTAGGAGATCGTTTTGATGAAGAATCAAAGCTATTGGCTGATAAGCGTCACAGGAACCCTAATTTTGAAGTATAGTGGGATTGAGGCTCAAATTCTTCCCGTCGAGGATCAATGAAGCATGGATTCTTATTGAGTGGAGTCCCTTGAAGATAAATGACTTTATATGGTAGGTGGAACACACAAATCCTGACTTGATAGAGTCAATACTTAATGATTTCTTCAAGATAAAAATCCTAATTCCAAAGTTCTTGTACTGGAGATCTTTTGTTGATTTGACTTGCTTCAAAACAGCTTGTGGAGCTTTATGGTGATAAGTAAACCTAATTTGAACACAAATAAACAAAATACGAGATATGGGTTAGCTCAACCAATGCAGAGATGCTTGACCTAAGATGCACAAATGAAGATGACATCTTAGGGTCAAAAATTAGGGTGCGACACTTGGTCCATTCTTCTTCAGGCTTCGGCTTTGAGGTGCCCTCTTTATCTTTCCCAGCATCATCCTTTTCAAACACAACAGGTGCTTTCCATTCTTTAATTATAGCCTTCTAAGCCCTGCTGTCCAAGGATTTCAAAAACGTGATCATCCTTGGCTTCCAATAATCATAATTGGATCCATCCAAAATAGGGGGTCTGTTGACAAATCCTCCAACTTCTTTGTCCATCTTTACACCAGAAAGTAACTTCCCTAGGTCTCACCCAGAGACAGACAGGATGCATGCTCTGATACCAATTGAAATTCTGGTATCAGACGTGTGATGTTAAGTGCGATGTCACAACAACACACTCTGCACAATGGACAAAATAAACAGTAGAATAACACACAAAATTGTTCACCCAGTTCGGTCTAACTACCTACGTCTGGGGGCTACCAAGCCAGGGATGAAATTCACTACTTGTAGAATTAAATTACAGACTCAACAACCCAGTTGACAATCTCCTAATCTTAATTCCTACTAGTGACTTTCTACCTAAGAAACCACTTAGATATGATAACACTACTCAATCCCTAAAACACTTCAGTGATATAATTCAAAGATCACACACTTTGAATAGCACTACTTGATTCTGCTTCACAGCTTTGATCAAGAACAACTCAAAACAACAATACCAATTCACACTCGAATGGTTTACAAATCATACACGAAGACACAAACGACACTCAGTCTTTAGCTCACTTTCTTCGTTACTTTTTCTTCAGTACTGGTGCGCTTTATATAGCTCTTTGAATTGGACTTGGACCTGCTACAATATCTGACCTGATTTGTTATTTAAAACTGAATCTTCAAAACAGATTTTCTCCTAAAATATTTTCAAATTTTCAACCTTTTAAATCTCCTACAAATCTGCACCAGATCTCCTATGCAGCGAAGAATATATATCCCAAGATATTCTCATCCACTAAGACTAACAGCTCTCCACAATTCCAGCTAACACGCAAACCCTAACAACATCACTAAACCTGATGTTATTAATTTTGCAAACCTGATGTCACAACATCGCATGTGACATCAGACATCCAACTTCAGTAACTTAAACACTTAACACAACCCAGTGTTATGACTCAATGTTGTGACATCACCCATATGACATCACACATTGAACAGCTTCACTACTTAACACAGCCCAGTGTTAAGACTCAATGTTGCAATATCACCACCTTGACATCAACATTGAACATACTTTGTTTTACCAAAATTCTAGCCAATCCAAGAAACTAACAAGCTGCACAGACTGAGCTTAAGTAAGGTTGTTCACTAGTGGAGGATCATCATCAGGCAGAAAACCATACAGTGGGTTGGTCATCACAGTAAAACCTGGTGGGGGATCAACATTATGGAGGTTGTTCCCTGACATAGCTACCAACAGCTTCCAACTTGACTTTACTCCTTGACACTACTTGACCTTGCTTCAAACACTTTGTCGTCTTTCAACAGTCACCACTTGTTCAGAACAAGTACCGGTGAATCAAATTGTTGACATGGACAAGGGCAAGGTGAGAGTTCTGGATGGTTAAACAATGATATGTAAAATGATGCAAAAATGCTTGTCCTATGCAATGCAAAAGCCATGGGATCAAAGCTTCCGTAATCTCAGAATAAATGTTGTGTTGTTGACTGAATAGATTCAAAATTCTACTCGGACGAGAATACCATAAGAACCAGAATACCAGGTTTATAAGTCCACACTGATAAGAAAACTACAAAAACCAAGTAGGTTAAAAGTCAAGGTTTCCTACAAAAGCCCATTCCGTCTAACATGTGGGTTTTAGTCTTGGACAGAGGCATCCTAGCAGATCCTCAGTATCACGGACTCTCAGGTCGAGAAATGATGATTCGTTCACCATTTTTGGTTTGGCATCATCATCAATTAAGGAGGCCTCAACTGACTTCCAATGAACGGTCTCCAGAGTCATAAGCTCTCTAAGTCAACACTTTATCGTCTGCACCAGACGCGCATGATATAATATCTCCAAAGAAAACCTCGTCTGAATGCGGATTTCGCGTCAACTAAGCGTGGCCAGATGCCAGGCATGCCACACTACTCTCCACTCTAATCCTAAGTGTATACTCAAGCTTGGGTATTGGGCTTATCTCTCATGGAACCTACCCACCCAACAACACAACAACAACAAAATAGGATAACAATAATGTAGTAAAATACAGTAATAATGTATAATAGATACAACAAATAAATGCACAAAAATAAATACCCAATGAAACAGAAACAGACAAGCGTTAGGATTGACTCACATGGGGAACCAGAGTCTTCAGCAGAGTCCCCAGCTGTCGCAACACGAAAAACAACCGGCGGAAAAAACAGAGTCGCCACCGAACGTAATTTATCCCGACCAAGGGAAAAGAAACGATCGAAGAAACCTCAAAAGGGAGAAGACATGGTCATCGCAACCATTGTCTGGGTTCGGGAGTCGGTTACGCGAGAGGAAGGTATTAGCATCCCCTCGTGTTCGTTGTACTCAACAGGATCCATGCTTGTTGTCTAATCAAATGGTGTGTTATCTAAAGCCTATTTGCTAAACGGGAACGAAAACAAGAGAAACAAAAGGTGACTCGATAGGACTTCGCCGTCATATGCCTACGTATTCCCTCGTGCAATGGGAAAGTCAGAGTCAACGTAGTTCGGAGGACTACCGGTGAATGGGGGATTTTGCTCGCCAAGACATCGTCGTCTTGTGCCTACATATCCTCATTCAGACGAGAATGAGAATGAGGAAATCAGAGCGTTCATAGTTCATGGACTACGGAAGAAAGGTGGGAAGAGTGCTCGCCAAGACTTCGCCGTCTTGTGCCTACGTATCCTCATTCGGACGAGAATGAGGAAGTCAGAGCGTCCGTAGTTCGTGGACTACGGAAATGGGAGAAGGGTGCTCGCCAAGACTTCGTCGTTTTGTGCCTACGTATCCTCAATCAGACGAGAATGAGGAAGTCAGAGAGTCTGTGGTTCGGCCTCCCACGGTGTGTTGAGTATCTTTTATGGGCGATGCTAAGCTCACGAAGGTAACATGCCCTTTCTGAAAAGCTTTGACCAACGATCCTGAAGGATAAAAAGGTTTTCACTTTGTTTGTGAATTTTAGACAGAAGTGAATTAAGTTAGTTTGGAACTCGTATTGTACTAAAGTCTATGACATAGGAGTAAATGCGTCGCATGGTCGCCCCCAAACGGAACGTACGCTAAACACTCTAGAAAAGCAAGGGGAGACCCCCTCACTCGTCATTTCCCATGTACTTAAGGCTCATGGCGTACAATACCTGTTGTATTTATTAAGTGTTTTGATTTTGTTTTGAGATGAGAAGAGAGAGGACTCAAAGGTTGAAAAGAAAACAACTAAGGGAAACTAATTCCTAATGTTGTCATGCATAATGGTCCTAAAGTTGGGATAGAAAGGGAACTCTACCTAATGTTAGCATGTAAAGAGATAAACCTAATGTTAGGTTGAAGGAGAATAAGATGCATACACAATATCAACATTATACAACGAATGAATCAAAACGTAAATTGAAAAGAAAAGTGCAAGGATTTAACTCATGACGCAACTACGTGAACAAATGCGAAGCCTACCACAACAAATTTAATCGAATATAATCATAACGATATTGGATCGTCAAAAATTAGCATGAATTAAAAAAGACAAATTGCTACCGCATAAGCGGTCATCGCAAGTTGAATCAAGAAACAACAACATAATAAAAATAAAGAAAATCACAAATTGCAAATAGAAACGCGAATAGGTAAGCGCAAAAAAAGCAGATTGCCGCTAGGCTAAACCATTGGACGCGGGTACAAGATCGAAGTGCAACAATAATCAAACATGGAACCTCACATAATCCGATAAAATAACCAATAACTTGCTACACTTAACGTGATCATCGTAAGAGGGACAAAAAATGGTGCGGATCTAAATATACCAAAAGGAAAAAGTAAAACAAAAGGAATTTTAAAAGTGCTAAAAATAAAAAATCAACAATATTTCTAACGCAAAAAATGCGATCATCGCAACCAAATCGAACCAAAACAAATGTCACGCATCATGCCCAACACTATGCAAACTGCGTATCGACACAATTCAATCAAACAATCTAAAAAAGAAAAAGGTTAACTATATATATATATATATATATGACACGGCACGGTATTACATATATACACGCCATATACTGAAACATATATTCAAATTACCTAGTATCACCACTATATTATATATATACATATATGATAATGAGAAGGAACAAGAATTAGATTAATAAGAACCGCCAATGATTAATCTAGTGATGGAGGTTTGGGTCTTAAAAGTGTATTTCTCTCAAGGTCTCAGGTTCGAATTCTACTAGGTGTAATCAACTTTTGTGTGAGCCAGTCCATACAGAGCTTTGTTCCGGCTTTAAACGGAACTCTCGCTAGTGAACGGTGGGATTGATCCCTCTTGGATTAATCGGTCGCTAGGCCGGATAACAAAAGCTTTTCTCTCTTCCAGTTGCTTTTTTTTTTTCGGTCCCCAAAAAATTTAGCAACCAACAATATATATATAAGGACCAAATTAGGGTTAACTCTAAATTGTCAATAATATCCCTAATACTCATTTTAAAGTCCAAATTAAATAATTAATTAAAATTAAATAAAATTTAAATAATTAAAATAAACTTAAATAAAAAATTAATAATCCTATTTATTTACTATAAATATTTAGACAAAAAATATAAAATTAATCGGACCCCAAATAAATAAAAGTTGGATGCCCAAGTACTCCAAAAAATAAACCAAGTACACCAAAATGATCAGCGCGAAATATAGGACTCAGAAAAATACAGCGTTTGGTCAGATTTTAAAATAAATTTTGACCCGTTAAAACGTTCAAACTGATCAAAATGCGACGAAAAATGGCCAAAAAAATAAAACGAACACGTCAGATTAAACTACGCGAAACGTAGATCAATATAATTGACTTCTGCAAGCTCGATTTTAAAATTTTTCGTCCACCGATTTTACGCACCGTTGAGATTTAGTTTGACCGGTCTGTCTGTAAATCCGAGGAATTATTCCGGGTGACATTTTAGGCACTATGCGAGATAAAAAAATACTTTATGCTATGCAGATGATGCAGAGTGGAAATACAGTCAAATGAATGAAAATATTAAAAAATGTCTAGAATAAGCTGTGAACTCCTCAAAATACCCTACTGGAAAAAAGAATGATTTGGTACCAAATTACCGAGCAAAATAAATGTTGGGGCACTCTGATGCTTGCTGTTTAGAATAAAAGAAGTCCTGAGCCACAAGGACACTGTGATGTCCTAATGTAAAATGCATATGAACGTAAAACACAAACCAGTTATGGTTAGAAATAAGAGAGGGAAAATTTTGGGTTGTTACAATATGCAAACTTTCGATGCACGATTTGTCGATTCTCGTAATTGTTCGCATTTTTTACATTAAATGGGCATAATGCTTCTTGCACACTTTTGTTCACATGATAACATGATTTGTGATGCATGCTAATTGACATTTGGTACTGCCTTGCAATTTCATCCTTGATCACATTAAGTTTGTTCTTTATTGAGTAAATTTAATCATGTACAATCATATAATCCGCACGTCGCTTTGACGTTCATTCGACTCGTGAAAGATTGTTGGTTTGCTCATTCCCTTTGATCGATTGATAGAAACCATCTTTCGATCAGTTGATTCTCTCTTGCTTCTCTCTCTAGGGTTCTTTAGAGTTTTGTTCTCTTGATCCCCTGTCGAGTCAGAGCTTCGCATGACACACTAGAGCACTGTACAAATTGGCGTTGTTATGTTGTCCGTTTCAATTTCTACACTATGAAGGTGTGAGAAAAACACAAGAAATGGGGGTTTGAATTGGGTTTTTAAAATGAAAGCTTTTTGTGAAACTCAAATAAAGATCACAAATAGACTAACAATAGAGAAAGACACACGATATATCCTGGTTCACTTGAAAACTATCAAGTTAATCCAGTCCACCCGCCAAGGTGATTTCGCCTTATACACAAGGACTTAATCCACTATAACTAAACTAATTACAACTGCACTAGCAGCTGCTGGTGACTAACAATACACAGACTAACCGTCTCTTCTTAAGGCTTCTGACCTAGCTGGTCCCTTAAGGAATTCAAACAACTATTTGATCAAATAAAATGTTTACAATGAAATGCTTCTTACATAAGCTGATATGAACACTATTTCTAGCTCAATCTAACTTAGAGCAAATCTACACAGTAATAACAATTTTCTTCTTTGTATTGTGGTGCTTACTGTTCACTCATGTATTTCTCGATTTCTTGAGTTCTTTCTATGTATGAATCAGTGTTTTTAATATTTCTCTTTTTCATACTTCGTGTCACACATGATTCGTTGAATGATCAAGTCTTTATATAGCCAGAAAAAGATCCGTTGAAGGGAAGATCAGTAATATCAAAAAAATACTGGCGACTTGAAATAATGTCGTTGTGCTGGGATGAAAATCGTACACTGAAATTGTCCTTTGTACCACCAAATCAGGGTAGTGGAATGGTAGTGGAAAAGAACATGTTCGATCTGTACTATGTACTATTTTCCTACGCAAACGTTTCATCTTCTTCTGTTCATCAGTGGCTTCTGAGTTGATATGATTGAAGCATGATCAGAAGAATGAATCATTGGGTCTTCAGAGTCTTGAGTCTTCAGAGTCTTCAAAACTTATTAAGTAGAACCTTGTCATCAGAGTCTTCAGCACTCCTTCTTCAGAACCCTTGGTTATCAAAAGTATAAGTCTTTAGAATCTTCAGAACTTATTCAGCAGAACCTTGTCTTCAGAATCTTCAGAACTTGGTCTTCAGAAACTTAAGTCTTTAGAACGCTGTTCATCAGAACCTTGTCTTCAGATTCTTCAGCACTTATTCTTCAGACGATGAGTATCAAAGTTAAATTCACAGCCAGAATCCAAGAGAACATTGCAACAACAACATAGTGTCTTCTTGGAGTCTTTCTGTTGCACAATTGATCAAAAGCAACCTTGCTTCTTGACACAGATGCGACCATTGAGAACATCAGAGTGACATAGCACATAATCTTTATCGGAGTCAGAACTTTCTCTATCAGAGTCAGAACCTGTTTGTCAATTCTTGAAAAGATACACGTTAGAGTACCAAAATTGTTCTCACACAAATACAACTTTGTTATTATCAAAACAAAGAGATATCTTACAGAACCAAATCTTGTTCTAACAATCTCCCCCTTTTTGATAATGACAAAACAATGTATTTTGATATCACAATTTTGTACAAAGATAATCAGAATTGACTCAGATAAGTTCAAAGTAAACTTCCCTTTGTTAAGCTCCCCCTGAATCTAAGACTTAACAAAATCTTATGAGATTTGGTATATAGAGCCTGATTGCAGAGATCTTAGATAGATCCAAAATATCAGAGCTTGATTATAGTGGTGATGCATTCTGATAACAGAGCTTTGTTAACTAAATCAGAGCCTGATTGATATCAGATTCATTTTACCAATATAATATCTTTTCCCGAAAAACATTCTACAAATATATGATTTTTAAAGTGTTAGAATGTTAGAGCTATGATTGGAGACAAGATATTTATCAAAATAAATTTTCCATATAATACTCCCCCTTTTTGTCATAATAAAAAAGGGTAACAAAAAGTTTTAAACCATGAGTACAACAAACCATAATCAAACAGTCAAAAGACAAACTGCGGGATAGCCTAGAAGGTGCCTAAGGGTGAGACGGAGGAGGGAGCCTCTGAAGAATCTGAGCAAGGGAATTTTGAATAGTGACAGCAAATTCATCTTGCTTGTTCATCCTTACTCTGAATGACTCATGTTCCTTCTGAAGAGTAGCCAGAGTTTTCAATACTGGATCAGAAGAGGAGTTTTCAGCAGCATTTCGTTCAGCCTGTTCTTTAGCCTCCTTGGCTAGTCTTTCAGCCTCTTCTTTGGCTAACCTTTCTGCAAGTTCCCTAGCTTCAGCTTCCTTCTTCTCTTGTAGCCTCTTTTCAACTTGTTGAACCAAATAATCCTTTGTCTTAACAAAAAGATTTTGAATCTTCTGAAATTCCTCAGACATTCACTGATTAAATTGATCCCAGGAAGCTCCCAAAACAGAGGAGTCTTCACTAGCATTTGATTCATCAGAGAGTGTTCTAAATTTCGTAACCACATCGTTCTTAAAAACATATATTGCTTCATCTAGGGTAGAAGGAGGGTTAGAGGTTTGATTTTCAGTTAAGATTTGATCATCTTCAACAGGGTCATCAAGAATGATGGTATCAATGTTTAGAGAAGATTCAGGAATAGGTTGTGGAGAGTGATTAGGGTTGGTGATGTTGAGATGGTTGTTTGAAGATGTTCATTGAAAATTTCTTCAGTGATTTGAATGGTTGGGGATGGCGAGGCAGTTGTAACAAGACTTGCTTGGGCTGAGGTGAGTTCAAGAGCCTGTGATGAAAGTGGTGTAGAGACTGGGGATTCTATAGTAGGAGATTTAAGAGTGGGTGTTAGAGAGGTGGTGACAACGGTGGAAAAAATTGGTGGAGAGGTGGATAACAATGGTTGGGTTGTAAGTGATGGTGATGAAATGGGAAGAGATGGAGACAAATTTCTGTCAATAGAAACAGATGCAGTTACAGATGGAGATTCAAGGGACTTACTTTGTTGTTCAGGATATGATGTAGATACCATCTTCATTTTCTTTGTTGAGGGTCCTTCTTCATTATCACTCTTCTTTTTCTTACCTTTTCCCTTCCTCTGAACGAGTTCAGGAAGAGTATCTGGTAGATTATCCAAATCAATCCATGCTTCTAGAGGTTCTTCTTCACATTCAGCAAAATGGTTTGCAAGTTCTTCCAGATTGTAGAGCCTAGAATAAGGTGGAAATCCATAGATTGGAGATCGAATGAAGTTAAGATCAAACAGGTCTGGAATATAGGGTCGATGGGTGATCTTCTTAAGAAGCCTCATGTTCTTTAAGTCCTTAGCCCAAAAAGTCTGTCCAGAAGATTTATCGAGTTCCTTTGTGAACCCAGCAACTAATAAATCCTCAATTATGCCTGACTCAATGAAAATATCAGAGAGGAGTCTTCTGTAAGGAATATGTTTTCCCTTCTTGACGGAGTCAGTCCTTGAGTGAACAATTGAGTCTCTCAGAAAGTTAAACAAAATACATGGAAGGTGAACTTTCTTTCCCTTCAATATAGAGTATAGAACATACTTTTGTGTCAGACTGATGAAATCATCTGAGAGAGTTGGCTGATGATACATAGTTCCTGTCATGATTTTGAACCAAACCTTAAGGGTGTCCTTTAGGAGAGACGAGGATGGATCCTTTTTAGAATTCAGAACAGTTCCTTCTTTAAAAATAGTAGTTGTGACCTTGGTTTCCCTTCGCTTATTTTGTTGAACATTGACAATCCTTAGTCCCTTGTTGTCATGAGAGATTAAATCGCAAAAAATCTTTTGTGTGATGATAATTCTTCTTCCAAACACAGTGGAAACAATGATATTTCTACTGGTGATTGCGTGAATCTAGTAATCTTTAACTAAGTTTGGAAAAGAGGATCCTTCCAATCTGTTAAAGTACTCATTCAATCCTTGAAAGTTAAGTGTTTGAGTAAGATCACATCCATTATCCAATAGATTTGAGAAGTTAACCATGGTTTCACTGAGAACTCGAAGTTCATTTACTGGTGTGTTGAGAGAGATGGGACATTCTTTAGGAATAGTGCACTGATATTCAAGTATCTTTGCTTTTGAGATGGTTTGAGATGATGCTGCCATGGACACCGACGATGGAAATGCAAAGAACAAAAGGGTTTTAAGGTTTCTAAGACAAAAGTGTGGGAAGTGAGATTAGCGTAGTGTGTAAAGTGTGATAGTGCATATTTAAAACAAATATAATAATTATGACAAGGTGGGAGTAATAGGTAATAATTAATTGAAACCTAGTCACACAAAATCACAATGCTCGAGGTGTCTCTTCAACATTAGATATGATTTGATTTTGGACACGTGTCATAAATAATCATAGCCGTTTGTTTTCAAGAGATCACTTTTTGATGTTTCCAACGTCTAGAATACGAAGAGATATCTGACTTGACTAATTTCTGATCAAGACATTTTCTAACTTGTAGAAGTATCATGAATCAGAAGATCAATAAATAAATAAAGTCACACTTTGTTTAGTCATCAGAATCTTATATCATACGTTCTGATAGCTTGACATATTAAAAATATTATCATCTCATTCTGGACAAGGTTTGATAAATAAGTTTTCCATAATGAATACGAATCTATCTTCAGCAAGGGGGTTTTGTGAAAATATCAGCCCACTGGTGATCTATATCCACAAATTTTAACTGAAAAGTACCCTTTGAACATAGTCACGCAAAAAGTGATGTTTTATTTCAATATGTTTTGCTCTAGAATGTAGAATAGGATTTTTTGATAAACAAATGGCAGAAGTATTATCACAGAAGATAGGAATGTTACACTCGTGTATCTGATAATCTTCAAGTTGATTCTTCATCCAGAGTATTTGAGTACTGCAGAGATGCTGATATGTATTTTCCTTCTGCAGTGGAGAGAGCAATTGTTGATTGTCTCTTGCTTGCCCATGAAATGAGGTTACTTCCCAAAAACTGATAGTTTCCAGAAGTACTCTTCCTTTCTAATATGTCTCCAGCATAATCTGCATCACAGTAATCAGAAAGTTTGCACTCTGATGTTTTCTTATACATCAAGCCTTGGTTAGTTATTCCTTTAAGATACCTCAGGATTCTCTTAACAGCAGTTAAGTGAGTTTCCCTTGGATCTGATTAGAAACGAGCACAAAGACATACGCTGAACAGAATATCTGGATGTGAAGCTGTCAAATACAGAAGAGATCCTATCATACCACGATATAGCTTCTGACAAACCTTTTTACTTACTTCTTCTTTCTCTAGAATGCATGTCAGATGCATAGGAGTCTTAGCAGGTTTACTTTCTGACATGTTGAATTTCTTCAGAAGTTCTTTTGCATACTTGCTCTGATGAAGGTACGTTTCTTCTGATCTTTGATCAATTTGAATTCCCAGAAAGAATCTGAGTTCTTCCATCAGACTCATTTCGAATTCAGCCTGCATCAACTTAGAAAATTCCTTGCACAAGGAAATATTAGCAGAACCAAAAATAATATCATCAACATAGATTTGAACGATCAAAATGTCATTCTTAAAGGTTTTACAAAAGAGTGTTGTATCCACTTTTCCTCTGGTAAAGTCATTTTCCAAAAGAAAGTTACTTAGCCTTTCATACCAAGCTCTGGGAGCCTGTTTCAGACCATATAACAATTTTTTAAGTTTGAAAACAAAATCTGGGTTTTCAGAACTCTCAAAACCAGGAGGTTGGTGTACATGCACTTCTTCAGAAATATATCCATTTAAGAATGCACTCTTTACATCCATCTGATATAAAGTAATGTCATGATTTACTGCAAATGAGATTAAGATGCGAATAGATTCTAACCTGGCAACTGGTGCAATGGTTTCTGTATAGTCTATCCCTTCTAGTTGACTATAACCATGTGCAACTAGTCGTGCTTTATTTCTTATGACCTCACCTTTCTCATCTAACTTGTTTCTGAACACCCATTTAGTTTCAATGACGTGGACACCTTTGGGTTTCTGAACAAAATTCCAAACGTCATTTCTGGTGAATTGATTCAGTTCTTCTTGCATGGCCAGAATCCACTCATTTTCTTTGATAGCTTCATCAATTGTTGTTGGCTTTATCAGAGACACTAGACCCAGAAGAGATTCTTTGGAACATATGAAGGATGAACGAGTTTTGACTGGATCAGCTTTATCTCCAGAAACTTCATCTTCAGTTGTTGCTACCAGCGCAACATTTGCTTGTTCTTCATCAGATTCCTCTTCTTCAAAATCAGATTCGTCCCAAGTTGCCATTAGACCTTTCTTCGCTTTGGAGAAGTTATTATTAGGCTTCTTGTCCTTCTTGATCTTTGGACACTCGTTCTTGTAATGACCTGACTCATTACACTCGTAGTAGATAACCTCCTTTCCAGAGTTCTGCTTCTTCTGTCCAGATGATGACTCAGAGCAGCCTTTGTTTCTTCTAGATCCTCTGAAGTTTCCTTGCCTATGCTTCCAGAGTTTGTTGATTCTTCTGGAGATTAATGACAACTAATCTTCTGATTCTTCACTAGAATCTTTTTATTCTTCCTCAGCTTGATAAGCCTTTTCCTTTTCAGGTTTAGACTTAAGAGCGATAAATTTGCTTTTCTTCTGAGGTTCATCTTCTTCAAGCTCTATCTCATGACTTCTCAAAGAACTAACAAGCTCTTCAAGACTTATGCTATTGAGATCTTTTGATAGTTTTAGAGCTGTTATCATAGGTCTCCATTTCTTAGGAAGACTTCTGATGATCTTTTTCACATGATCAGCAGTTGAGTAACCTTTTTCCAGAACTTTGAGTCCTGCGACTAGCATTTGAAACCTTGAAAACATGGTCTCAACTGTCTCATCATCCTCCATTCTGAATGCCTCATATTTTTGTATTAAGGCTAACACCTTTATCTCCTTGACTTGAGCATTACCTTCATGAGTCATTCTTAGAGAATCAAAGATAGATTTGGCAGTATCTCTGTTTGTTATCTTCTCATACTCAGTATAAGAGATAGCATTTAGCAATATGGTTCTTGCCTTATGATGATTCTTATAATCTTTCTTCTGTTGGTTGGTCATATCACTTCTGGATATTTTAGCACCTGTAGCATCAACTGGGTGATTGTAGCCATCGATTACCAAATCCCAAAGATCTACATCATAACCAAGAAAGAAACTTTCTATTCTGTCTTTCCAGTAGTCAAACTTTTCACCATCAAAGACTGGTGGTTTGGCACTGTAATGATCTTTCTCTTCAGTGGTATTAGCAGGAGCTGCCATGATATCTCACACAAATACTGGATCGTTACTGAACACTGTTAAGTGTTGATAAAATGTTTATCAAAATCAGAACCAGACTCTGATACCAATTGAAGGTGTGAGAAAAACACAAGAAATGGGGGGTTTGAATTGGGTTTTCAAAATGAAAGCTTTTGTGAAACTCAAACAAAGATCACAAATAAACTAACAATAGAGAAAGACACACGATATATCCTGGTTCACTTGAAAACTATCAAGTTAATCCAGTGCACCCGCCAAGGTGATTTTGCCTTATACTCAAGGACTTAATCCACTATAACCAAACTGATTATAACTGCACTAGCAACGGCTGGTGACTAACAATACACATACTAACCGTCTCTTCTTAAGGCTTCTGACCTAGCTGGTCCCTTAAGGAATTCAAACAACTGTTTAATCAAATAAAATGTTTACAATGAAATGCTTCTTACATAAGCTGATATAAACACTATTTCTAGCTCAATCTAACTTAGAGCGAATCTACACAGTAATAACAATTTTCTTCTTTGTATTGTGGTGCTTACTGTTCACTCATGTATTTCTCGATTTCTTGAGTTCTTTCTTTGTATGAATCAATGTTTTTAATATTTCTCTTTTTCACACTTCGTGTCACACATGATTCGTTGAATGATCAAGTCTTTATATAGTCAGAAAAAGATCCGTTGAAGGGCAGATCAGTAATATCAAAAAAATACTGGCGACATGAAATAATGTCGTTGTGCTGGGATGAAAATCGTACACTGAAATTGTCCTTTGTACCACCAAATCAGGGTAGTGGAATGGTAGTGGAAAAGAACATGTTTGATTTGTACTATGTACTATTTTCCCACGCAAACATTTCATCTTCTTCTGTTCATCAGTGGCTTCTGAGTTGATATGATTGAAGCATGATCAAAAGAATGAATCATTGGGTTTTCAGAGTCTTGAGTCTTTAGAGTCTTCAGAACTTGTTCAGCAGAACCTTATCATCAGAGTCTTCAGCACTCCTTCTTCAGAACCCTTGGTTATCAAAAGTATAAGTCTTCAGAATCTTCAGAACTTGTTCAACAGAACCTTGTCTTCAGAATCTTCAGAACTTGGTCTTCAGAAACTTAAGTCTTCAGAACATTGTTCATTAGAACCTTGTCTTCATAGTTTTCAACACTTAGTCTTCAGAAGATGAGTATCAGAGTTAAATTCACAGCCAGAATCCAAGAGAACATTGCAACAACAACATAGTGTCTTCTTGGAGTGTTTCTGATGCATAGTAGATCAGAAGCAACCTTGCTTCTTGACGCAGAAGCGACCATTGAGAACATCAGAGTGATGTAGCACACAATCTCTATCAGAGTCAGAACTTTCTCTATCAGAGTCAGAACTTGTTTGTCAATTCTTGAAAATATACACATTAGAGTACCAAAATTGTTCTCACACAAATACAACTTTGTTATTATCAAAACAAAGAGATATCTTGCAGAACCAAATCTTGTTCTAACACACTATACTTTGGTGCTAGAGAAGGGGTGAGAGTGGAGATTTCCTACACTCATCTTGATTATTTTGGGTAGGGGACGAATGACCCTGTTCCTGGAATAATCGTCTCTATCTCCAAGCTGTAGTGTCTCTCAATCCTCAGTCGAGTCGATCCTTGATCACTATTTCCCCTTTCAATCTCTCTTTTAATCAATCACCATTCCCTTGGTTGAAGATCTTTGTCACTTTGGGTTAGCAACCTCCTTTTGGTTCAACACCTTTTTCTTATGATCGACCGTTGTTTATTGATTCCCCGCTAGAGTCATGATCATTTGTCCTTTGGTTAATCACAGTCATACTCTTAATACCAATTCTCTTTTTCCCCTGCAGTCACAATCTTTTTCTTTGATTAAACACAGTCTTCTTGTTAAACACCGAAACCCTTGCAGAGTTCGTAACCTTCTCTTGGTTCTTCTCCCTTTGATTGGTTAACCACTCCCTGTCGGTTAAAACACTAATTTGCACTTTTTCTCGGTTAACCACAGTCTACCTATTAATATACTGAGCTCTTTTTGAGTTAATCACCTTCTCTTGGTTAATCACTCGTTTCTTTTCGATTAATAACAATCTTTCTGTTAACACCGAATCCCCAATAGTTAGCAGCCTTCCTTTGGTTCAAGTACTCGCACCTTTGGGTTAGTAACTTTCTTGGTTCCACACCCGTTCTTTGGGTCACAACCTTCACTTGGTTCTACACCCGTTCTTTTGGTTGATCACAGTCTATCTGTTAAAAGCTCTATCCCTGCAGAGTTACAATATTTTCTTTCCTCGGTTAACCACTGTTTATCAGTTAATATACCGAATTCCCTTCAGAGTCAAACACCTTCTCTTGGTTTAGTAATCTGTTCTTTTGGTTCATCACAGCCTGCCTGTTGACACCAAACCCTTTTCCCCACAGAGTTTTAATCTCTCTTTCTTCGGTTAACCACTGCCAGTCAGTTAACATACCGAATCCTTATTCTCTTGGTTTCAACACCGTCCTCTTTGTTTGGCACCCAGTATGGTCGCTAACCATCTGATCTCTAGCATAGTCACTATGTCCATTACTCCCCAGTAGGGCCCCTTTTATTCTTTTGCTCCTTTATCTTCTTGGTTTCGACACCATTCTTGTACTTTATCCTCAGCACAATTACTACCTTACCTTTGCCCTTCTTTCTTGGTTCTGACACCAACTCTTTTGCATCCTCAGCGGAGTTTTCTCTCATTCTTTTGCTCTTGGTTTTGACACCACTTTCTTTTTCCTGTCTTTGTTCCCCGAACTACGTAGGCCCTGAATTCCTCATTGCACTATGAGGATACGTAGGCACAAGATTGCGAAATCTTGGCGAGCCACCTTCTTCCATTCTTCTTCTCTTCCTTGGTTCCCTGAACTGCGGCGCTCTGATTTCCTCATTGCACTATAAGGGTACGTAGGCACGAGGGCCCTAATCCTCCGCGAGCACTTTCTTTCTTTTCCCTTTTTCTCTCCCTCTGTCTCTCTGTCTCTCTCTCTCTCTCTCTCTCTCTCTCTCTTCTCTTTTTAGCTAGAAGCTTTAAATAGATAACCCATCCAAGCCTAAAAGCAAGCGAAATGGTTCCTGTCGAGTACGACGAATGCGTAAGGTGTTAGTACCTTCCTTTCGCATAACCGACTCTCCTTATTTGTTTCTCTTCCCCTTGGGTTTTATCGATATTTTCCCAGTCCTTTGGGACTAAATAAAGTTCGGTGGCGAATCTATTGTATCTTTGAGTGTGCGATTCACTCAGGTATAATCCCGCTAGCCTTATGTGGTCTTCACGAAGAAAAAGAAGGATACTTCTTCTACTTTTTTCTTTTATTTTTTCTATTTGTTTTTGAGTGAGAGAGGGAATTAGAAGGAGAGAGTTTGATTGTGGATGGTTTGTGTATTGTTAAGGGTGAGATGGAAGACAGTGGAGGTTGTTTCTTTTATAAAAATGATGATGGTTACTTGTGGTGTTAAGGTGATAAGAGGTAGGAATGGTTATGAAAGTTGTGATTTTTTGTTTGAATGATTATGTGAAGGGAGCATGTGTTATGACTTTTAACAAAATAATGAAAATGATGGTGAACAAAGAGAGAGTGGTATGTGTTTGTTGAGGGAGTTTTATCGCCTGGGGGTTGATTTCAAAACGAAACTGTTGAGAGATGAGATACTGCGCCGTTTATGTTGTTACAACCTTGTTCTCATGCAATGCAAGGATTCTATACTAGGGTTTTATTAAATGAAGCAAGTCAAAAGAGCTGTTTCCAACACTTAGTGCACAAGATTACCAAAAACAAACAAATATTTTTGAATTATTTTTAAAAGAAAAGAAATGATAAATAAATTAAATTTAACTAAAATTAATTAACTAATTAACTAATTAAATAAATATTTAACTAAAAATTCAAAATAAAATGATAAAAAAAAAATAAAAACCCAAATATCAAAGTGCTCGAAAATTAAAATTGAATGCACAAAAATTGTCAGCGCGGAATAAAAAACCTGGAAAAATATAGTGTTTGACCAAATTTCGAAATAAATCGGGACCATTAAAAATGCTCAGACTGATCAAAATGTGGTCGAAAAGTCATCGAAAATTAAAACGAGCACGCCGGGCTAAACTACGCGAAACATAGATCAAAATAATCGACGTCTGCAAGCTCAATTTTAAAACTTTCCGTCCACTAATTTTTTGCACTGTTGACTTTTAATTTGACCGATTTGACTGTAAATACGACAGGTCTATTCTAGAAAATAATTTGGGCATTGTGCATGGTAAAAAGCATGGTATACAATACAAATGATGCAAAGTGAAAATAAAGTCAGATGAATGCAGGTTAAAAAATGTCTGGTCAAAATTTGGAATATGACAGCAGCTTACATCAAAGCTTCGAGTACCGAATCCTTCGTCACAAGATGAACTAATAAGTTGTGATGTGAGTCTTTTGCTTCAAAGATTGAGAACATTAAACCCAACATTTTTTAGGAACATACTCTACACTGATATTTGTTTATGCTTGATGATAGCATGAACCTTTGTCTGTATCTACAGATTATGACCCTACAATTGGAAATTCGGGTCTGACTCCTTCAAAGAGGTCTTTAGCTGATCCAATAGAAGATATTGAGAGTGTCAAACTTTCCTCGACCAAGATAACCAAGGAGATAAAAAAGGAGAAATAGTTAACACCATTTTTAAAAGCTATAGTTAGCCATAGTGTTGATGAAAACAAATTGATTATTAATGTTAAGTATTGCTTTTGTTACTTTCGACGTTGTACTCTGTTTTTAAATTATGATTATAGACTATGTTTATTTTTTGGTTTAGTAATATTAAAAACTGGTTTGCCGAAAGCCGTTAAGGAATTACTTTCATTTTTATAAGATGGTGTTCTTATCTATCTCAAATAAGATTATAACTATGCAACATTAATGATTTGATTGGAAGTTGTAACTATAAGTCTTCGCATTTGAACTACTATTTGGTGTGAATTTATCCATACTATTCGTCTATATCTAATATATGGATATACATGCTATCCACAATATCAAATAAAATATTAAAACCAGAAACATTCTGATTAATATATAAGTTAATAAATGAGAGATTTATAAGAATTTGTTGATGTTTATTTCAAACTCAACCCTTTCTTTGAAAAATTCATGTTTGGATTTGGTACCACAACAAGTTGTTGATGCTATATGTTTAGCTGTTTACAAATAATAACTCAACAACGCATTTGTTGGGTTGGAATTAAATAAACCGCAAACTTCAATTGCTTAACCATGAGAAACATAAAACGTTCATGGTTGAACGTGTGCACATTTATAATTGTAACAAATCATGTATTAAACATATGCCCATACCCAAGGCAATTGCTACAATGTTATATTAGTATTAACTGAGATTTTCTTTACTCTGCATTGTATGTATCACTTAAAATTGGAGATATAACATGTGATTTTTATTGGTTACATATTTAAGTTTCTTGACATTAAGCTTCCATACAATCACAATAACGCGAATAACATGACAAATGTATCAACATTAAACTTCAATCGATCATCCACGCATGTAGCAACAAAGCTAATTATAACCGTTTGTAAGCTATGTTTCAAAGAAACATATCAACACTGTAATGTTGTTTATATTATGCGTGTTATTTACGTTATGATATAACTTTTAGGCGATGAATTACTTGGAAACATTAACACATATAATTATATTTGTCAACCAAATCTGAGCGTTACATATTGTTACCACGATGATACAACTTGAAACTTAAAGAACTAAAATAGTACTCCCTCCGTTCCTTTTTAAATGTCACTTTTAGAATAATATTTTGTTACTTTTTAATTGTCACTTGCTAAGTTTAAGGAAGTATTGATTGCACTTTTATCAAAATTACCCATATGTTTTATTGAAGAGAGAGAAAAAGTAAAATAAATATAATAAATAAGTAGGGATATTATAGATAAAAAGATAATTATTGTATAAAAAGTAGTAATGTTGATTGGCTTTCTTGGTATGTGTAAAAAATCAAAAAGTGACACTTAAAAAGGAACGGAGGTAGTAGCAAACAACAACTTCATAGATTTCGTATATCAAATACCCCATTCAACCGCCAAAATTTAAGACATAGAACGACATAGATTACCAATGTATCTTCAATCATCGTTCCTTTGACCATGTCTGTGCAACCTGACGTACAACATCTTCTTATCAGAGTTGTAGTGACAAATCAGCTTATCTCCCACCTTGAGTTTTTTGTACTTAGCAAAAGAATACCAGCCTTCTCCAATATACATTTCCACATACTTTCGAGAAGATTTGATGATTTCACAATCATAGAAATCAAATGCGTCAAGGTCCATCATTGTGCATGCAGTAATGTCTGAACGTAGAGCCTTCTTTATTACTTTTGATGGAAAATGTTGAAAGCACATATGAAATCAGTAAATAATAGCATCACAATAAAATTTCACATAATACATCACTCCATGTAGAATATTTTTTCCAACATAAATTAAAATAAATGATACCAGAACTTGAGTTCCCTTCTTCTGTGCCTTGCTGATCTCTTTCTCCCAAAAGATATCTTTGACAAGCCCTTCAGCATTGTTATTCGCTTGAGAAGATTCTCCAACTTCATGCTTCTTTTTGACTTCGTTGATTGTTTCATCGACTATACCTCTCATAGCTTGATTCACGTTATCAACATCGACATTAGTCTGTTATATTAGTCTCAGGAAACAACACTTCAGTTTGAATATTGTTGTTTGGTTGTTCCCTTTCTTCCATCGTTTTTCCAAGGAGGTCGTAAATGTCAGCATTGTAAAGTGGCAAAAACCTGTACAAAAAGGACGATTTATTATAACAATAAAACTAGATCAACAAGTTTCATGCAACCTTAAAAAAGAAAATAAAAGGTTCAAGTTGACAATCATTCTTAGAAGTTTACCCGACTGAAGTGGAAGAAGACATCTTCAAAGGACTGCAAAATGTCGCAATGTGTGGCAGAAGTTGCTTCTCAAATACATGAAACAGAAACACTTTGATACAATTAAACACTTTGTTATATTTTTCTTCTTACAAATAAAGAAATGAACATGCATATGTTGCTTCTCAAAATGGTTAAAGAATTGTAGTTGATTTGATGTGACAGAAAGTAATCATTCAAAAGGATCTTGAAACCATGACTTTGTTATTTTAACAAATAGCGTGTCACCCCATTGAATTCCATGCTTTATTGTTTACTGTATGAATCATCTATATTCTTTAAGTTCCCAAAGATGAAATAATTACTTTGTAAATTGATATGACCTTACAGTTTTCCATCCTTCGCATTGATGGTTTCAATAGGCGTCGCTTTGTTTAGTCATCCTTTCGTCCAAACAATTATTAAAAGCTATCATAAATCTTCCTATTGCTAACCTTCTCTGACTTAAACAATGCATGTGTGTGTTCAACCATTAATTGCAAACTTTAGGCTTATTTAAGTGTGATAGTTTTGTAGCGAGCGATTTTGAACGCGGTTCTTAAGCGCTGGTCGCTCTCTGCGGTTGAGTTTTAACTACAGGTCGATTCATTTTTTATCCTATTGTGAGCTGATGAAGGAAGGGAAATAGATGTCTCCAATTAACCCTGCTTTACATACTGAGTTTAAACAGCGGTCTGTTAGGTTACGGATGCGATCAATGTGGTGGGACCTTTGTATCGGTTATTTGTATTTCCGCCAATACTGTTTTCTCTCTGGGATTTCTTGTGTTATTTGGACAGACAGGTTTCTGGCGGGGAACAAGGATTAGGATGTTAGGACTGATGCTTTTTGATAGATATATGAGAGTATGGGATTTTGGGTTTTTGTTTAGTGTGCTCGCTAAGATTTTTTCTTTCAATCTTATGCCTACGTATTCCCTTTTACCGAAACAGGGAAATCAGAGCGTTCGTAGTTCCTCCTATTCTATGGGAGGAAATGATTGTTTTGGTATCTTGTTCAAAGCCCAAGACGTGAAGCGAAAAGTGGTTTGTATCTTGTTCAAAGCCCAAGATGTGAAGCTGAAGAGGTTTGACTTTAGAGAGAATTTGTCTAAAGAGGGTCTGTTTGTCACAACTGTTGGGTGACTGATTGTAAAGGAGGATTACTTTAACCGGGATACGCGGATCCTAACAATGCCATAATTTCCTTTATAAGGGGTTTTAACCTGAAGGATAAGACTTTAACTCAGTATAGAGCAATGCTATCTTTCCTTAGGAATTTCTCATACTAAAAGAGGGACATTGGCATGGATGTAGATGATCCAGAGGCTTGCCGCTTACAGCAGTTGATGGAGGGGAAGGAGTTGTTGATGTTTGTGTACTGTGAACGAGGCACAGCTTTAATGCTAAAAGGTTGATTGGACCAACCAGTGGTTTTCTTATATAAAGCCTAAGAGGAGGCTGTTATGTGTCTCGTACAAAGCCCGAGAGAGAGGCTAAAATGTTTTGACTTGACGATGAAGTCTTTTGGTATCTCGTATAAAGCCCGAGATGAAGGCTAATTGACTCAACAAGAGAGTTTTTTTTGTATCTCGTACGAAGCCCGAGATGGAGGCGAAAGGGTGATCGACTCAACGAGGGAGTCCCTTATGTGTCTCGTACAAAGCCCGAGAAAGAGGCTAAACGTTGTTTGACTCCGCTGGGGAGAATCATTGTATAAAGCCCAAGAGAGAGGCTAACTTCACTGGAGAAGGATCATTATACAAAGCCTAAGAGGAGGCTATGGTGACTGTTCAGTTAAGTGACAGGTCCAGTATACTGATTTTTAAAGAGAAAATCAGTTCTTATATGAGTAATGTTGTACTCGAGGATTTGATTCGAGGATCCGGGCTATTCTTGTTCTTTAAGGAATTGGGAAATCCGAAGGGTATTGAGTCTGTCCGAGTCTACGGGTTTTCTTCCTATTCTTGAAGGGTGCTTGAGAATGTCTTTGAGACTCATGGATATTAGACTGTCCAAGTCTAGAGTTTCATCTTTTGTACCATGCTTTGAGAAACAGTAGTAGACTCCTTGAAAGGACTGTTCTATGCAGATGACTAAGTTCTGTTCCTATACCTCTAGGAGGTCGTCGGGACAATTTGTACGAAGCACAAGAGGAGGCTGGAAACTTTTAAGAAGCCGATCGGTCCTTGTATAAAGCCCAAGAGAAGGCTATCATTCCTGGAGGAAGAGATCATTATACAAAGCCTAAGAGGAGGTTGTGAATACTTCTAAGAAGCCGACGGGTCCTTGTACTAAGCCCAAGAGGAGGCGGGGTTGCTTTTAGGAAGCCTGTGGGTCCTTGTACGATGCCCAAGAGGAGGCCGATGCTTTTGAGAAGCCCGTGGGTCCCCAAACCCCGAGAAATTCAAGGCAAGCTATTCACAAGGAATAGATCAAGTCAGGAAAGTTCGAGAATTTGGAAGAAACTCAAAGATGCCATTCACGGAGAATACATTCATCTCTGGGAATAGAGTTTCTTGACAATTCCTAATGAGGACAGCCGAAGAGAAGACTGTATCTGGTGATCCTATTGGGGATCTAGTTGTCTATTTCTACGAATAAACGAAACGGCGTCACCTAGTTCTAGACGTAGTTGTCGGGGAAACTCTAAATATCTATACTATTATTACACAGTTGATATGAGTTTATGAAAAAAGACTTACAGTGAAACAGCCCCACAATACAGTTTATATGTATATGAAAGCGGTAAATGAAAGCGATAACCACTTACTCGGTTGTAGAGCTTCCATGCTGTTTGGTTAGTTGTTCAACAAAGAAAGATTGAAAAACAACAGTATATTCAAAATCAAAGGAGAAAGTGCTTTGAAAAAGAAAGATTTAGGGCTTACAGCTCAAGGAGAGGCCCAGGGTTTTATCAGTGAGCGCACTGTTATTTTTGTACAGAGGGACTTATACAAGTGACTGAGGCCCAAAAAGGTTTTCTGTACAAAGGGATGCGTCTTACAGTCTCTCAAGAGGCCCAAAAGGTTTAAAGAAAAAGAGTGGGGCTTATAACACGAGGGTAGGCCCAGTTGACTTTTCGTTTAAAAATGGCGATCGCGCCGAGATTTTCTTTTAACGCGAAGGGGCTTATACAATATCTGAGACCCAAATGATTTTGGTTAAAAGGGGGTTGGGTCTTACACTCTATTAGAGGCTCAAAAGTTTTGAATGTGTCTTATAGCTCAAGGAGAGGCCCAAAAGGTTATTTTTCAAAAGGCGACGATCGCGCCGTTTGTTTTTGACGGTATCGGGACTTATACAATGCACTGAGGCCCAAAATGATTTGGTCAAAAAAAGGATTGGGTCTTACACTCTATTAGAGGCCCAAAAGGTTTTGAAAATGATTTATGAGGGTTGAATTAATCCAAAAACCCTAATTTGTTTTCAAAATGTGTTTTAATCGAATAAAAATTCAATTAAAATGATCAAAATTGTTTAACATAGGAAAAACAAATTGTGATTTTGGATTAATGTTTCAAAAATTAAGTATTGACCTACAAAATAATTAAAAAGCATTAAAAATTGCAAAATCAAGGTGGAAAAAATATTTTAAATGTCAAAAACAATAAAAACATTAATTCTTTGCAAAAATATCAATTATATAAAATAAATAATATTTTGAGGATTTTTTGGGAAAATAAAATATTTTAACATTTTTGTGAATTATTAAAAAAAGAATCAACTCAAAATCATTAAAACTCAGAGAGAAATTAATTTTTGAATCAATTAAATAAAAATCACAAAATTCAAATATTTGAATTTATGAAAATGGCGCCAAGAACACCCAAGAATACGCGCGTGTTCTGGGCTTGCCCAGATTTGCATTTTCTCTCCAATCTCACTGAATACTTGATTATATCATGCAATCCACATACCAATCAACTCGTTTCAACCTCACGATCATGTCTATGGTATTTAATTTCATTTAAATTAAACATATAACAAGAAATCACGAAAAATCCTCAAGAACCCTAATTTCTGCATGAAGGCTAGGATTTTTGATACACGATTCAAACAATGCAATTAATTGAGGGGAAACATTCCATGCATGATTATGAACATTTGGCAAAAGTATTGTGCGAGGAAATATGCATAGATTGAGAGATGACCAAGTTTAAGCTTACCTCTAGGTCGTGACAGCAAGAGCAAATTGATTTCTGAGTAGGAGGTGTTACAGATGAATTGTGATGATCTGAACAGCTTCCCTACACCCTATGGAGTGTGTTTGAATGCTTGGACTTGACTGAGAATGGTTGGATCACTTCATGGCATCTCAACTGCACTTTGGTTAAAACCTTGAGCAATTGACCGGTGATTATGAGAAATCAGTGTTCCAGTTGTTTAAGTGTTTGATCAGCTCACATATGATGTATATGAGGGGTGTGTGTGTGATTGGTTTGAGTGGAATTGCTCTCTAATGAAAAACCCGATAGTGACTTGCTAAAAAAGGCATTTTTGAGAGCGAGAAGTGGTTTTTGAGAAAGGAAAGTGTTGTAGGCCTTTGGTGTACTTAAATTGATCATAATTGAGCTCTATTTGTAGTAGAGCAAGTTTGTTTTGGGATCCACAGTGAATGGCAACTGCAGCAGGTGTTTGTTCAATGTTGGCCAATGGAAATCCAAGTCTCCTCTAGCCATTGACTAGAGGTTAGGGCACAGGGCTGTGGTTCCCTTGGTCTTGGATAAGTCTTGACTGAATTTAGTTGAGAATGGCTCAGTCCATGCCACCTTGATGCTTCCATTGAATGCTTCAATTCAAAATTGGAGTCTTGTCCCTATTTTGGCCATTCTGGGTTCAACATGCTATTTCTTGTTCCAAAGACTTTGGAGGCTTGGCTCAGTGATTGTCCCCTTTAGATTCAATCCTCTGAGGTGTACAAGTGGACAGGAGCATTTGGATTTGGCTTATTTTGGCAAATCGAGCAAAAATGAAAATTCTGCCTTGCCTTGGCAGATTTCAGCAAGGCAACTTTCCAATGTCATATCTCATGACTCAAATGGAATTTGGTAATGTTCTTGGCCATTTTGGAAAACCCTTACATGATACAACAACTGTTTGAACATGTTTGGTTTTGATATCTTTTGAATCCAAGTGAAAAATCCCCCTACATTTGGCAAAAAGTAGGGTAAAATCTGACTTAGTGAAATTTTCACTAAGTGTTGGAACAAAGTGACTTTTCTTGATTTTGATCACTCCATAACTCAAAATCCACAATGAATTGGAATTAGGTCTAGTTGAAGTTTTTGTAGAGTGCAATAAGATCTACAAATCAAGCCTTGGATAGGAGAAAATGGCTTTGTGGTTTAGGAGTTATGGTCCTCCAAAGTTGGTACCCTAGCCACTTTATTTTTAACTTAGAAAATTTTCTAAGTTTTTTATGGTTACCCCTTTTACAAGTTATCCAACTTTTCTTGATTTTTCTTGATGAATGATGATTCAAATCATACATTAACATCATTTTAGGGTTAAAAATCCATTTTGGTGAAAAATCTCAAAAAGTCAAAGTTGACTTTTGTGCACAGTTGACTTTTTATCAGATGAATTCGAAACTGTGCAATTCTTCATGAAATCATGTCCTTGACCTAAATCAAACTTGATGGACATGTCCCATGGGTGTCATAGGGTATATTGATGCATGTCATAGGGCTTGGGAGCATGTCCTGGTCAAAAGTCAAAGTTACAGTTGACTTTTTCCTTAAAACCCTAACTATGGTGCAGATGAAATTGAAACTTGTTGCTCAAGCCTCTTGGATTAATCCATTGTTGTAAATGGATCAATATAGTTCATTGGAGACCCTCAAACCCTCTCTTGAGGTCTTGGATCATGATTTGCCCTAAAAGTCAACTTAGGGGTGAATTAGGTCAAGAAATCCTAATTCCTGATTTTTTATGAATGCATCCCCTGAGGTAAAATTGACTTGATGATTGGGTCCATGAGGTTCCATGGAGTATATTAGGTTGTGTTTTGGATCATTGGCTTGTTCCCAGATGAAAAATTTCCCTCTGGAGGCCCTGGTCGACCAAAACCCTAATTTGGTGACATTGTCGATCTTGAGACTTGATCCACCTAGAAGGGAGCAGCCTTGTGCTTAATCCTTGAAGTGGGAGTCCTTTTGATCCATTGTAGGTGTTTGAGAGGTTAGACAAGTTGAAGATCATGTCATTCCTTGATTGATCCTTTGTCTAAATACTCAGAGAGGGCTTGAAACCCTAATTCTTGATTGTAGTGGATGCTCACCCATCTTTGGGGAGACTGATGAAGTATGATGGCCCATCCCTATTGTGATGATGATTTGCACAATGATGGGAAATCCTAGTGGTCAAAATTTAGGGTATGACAGATGCCCTATTTAATCTTCTTGGACACGAAGGTGTGAATGACGAAGGTATTCGGGCATTCGGGGTGCAAGAGGATTAAATATTGAAATACCCGAAATTTTGATGGTGGTTATGAATGGTAGCTTACGCATTCATCTTCTTTAGCTAAGCAATGATGCTTAGAAAAGGTAAACTTCCCCTCGATCCTGATCTTCAGCCAAGGAACTGGTCTCAGTTTCTAAAATAAACTTCCCCTCGATCCTGGTTTCCTACCAAGGAACTGGTCTAAGTTTCTATTGTAAACTTCCCCTCGATCCTGGTTTCCTACCAAGGAACTGGTCTAAGTTTCTGTTGTAAACTTCCCCTCGATCCTGGTTTCCTACCAAGGGACTGGTCTTAGTTGTTGTTGTAAACTTCCCCTCGATCCTGGTTTCCTACCAAGGAACTGGTCTCAGTTTCTGATTTAAACTCCCCCTCGATCCTGGTTTCCTACCAAGGAACTAGTCTTAGTTTCTTTTGTCAATAAACTTTATTGACAAGGGACGCTATTCATAGCGGTTTTCCTTCAAACTTCTCGCCGAATTTTCCTGGGGAGATGCCATTTGAGTGGAAAAAGTTTTGATGTCAGACTTGCTGGGGAACCCAGTCGTCTGAGTTGTAGAGGTGCACAAACTTCTCTGTTTGGAGACGCCATTTGTCAAATCTACTGGGGAAAACGAGTCTCTTGAGAGACTGCTTTCGTTCGGGGTCTTTACATCATACTTTTCTCGGAGATCTTCTTGGAGAAATGCCATATGATGTGATCCAATTTTGAGGTGCCGATGACCTTTTCATCTGTGGGTTTTTCGGAGAAAAACTGCCATACTGCCGAATCTCCGATTTAGGAGGCTTTCTCTCAGGATTTTCTTTAATCCGGGAAAACAAGGATATCATCTTCAATGGCGAAGAGTGATGCTGACTGAAAGTTCCTCTGGTTTTTCAGAGGTTCAAGTTATCAAAGTGGTCAAGGGCCAACTTCCTTCCAGAAATAAACTGGAGGCGAGGTTGTTCAAACGCAGCGTTTCCTGACGAGGCAAGAACTGACAACTCGATTGAGAGACTGTTATCACTAGGGGATAAGACCGACTAGAGTGATAGTGATGCAATATGAATATGAATGCAAATCAAATGCATGATGTATGTATGTATGTATATGCTGACAAAATTGACACGACATACAGACTGGCGAGTGAACACGACTGGATACTCGACCATCGCGGGGCGAAGAAGTACCGTTGGTAAAAAAAGTAGCAATTCTACCTTGCTTAGGAGAGATAGTCCCTGCGGGGAATACCGTTGATCGGGCTTAGGAGATAAGAACTCGGCCGAAGATGTCAGGTGGAATAGTCGCATCCGACACTGTTGATCCTTCATTCAGGCACACTGGCGTAGAAGGAGTACTTTGATTATGCACTTTGAAGTTCGCTTACTTCTGGAGAAGCGGTTGATGTTCCTTTGATGTTCAACAGTCAAAAGAAATTACCGTCTTTATTTTAAAAGCAGAAAAAGTTTAACAAGTAAATTCATTTTTGTTTTATTTCAAGAATCGTTAATCATGTTAACAACATCGTTCTGTAAAGCTAAAACAAATAAGAATTACAAACAAAAGCACAAGAGCTCAAATTTATTGATAAGATGGAGATCAGCCAAACGCGTGATTCCAAAGAGTATATACAAAGTTTGAAAATGGTAATTTACAGGGAAAAGGGCTACGTTGACACATAACAACCACTATCCTTCTACCAACTTTGAACTCGGGACATCCTGAGCTTTTGTTGAAGATGACCTTGACTGGAGTTTTCCTCCGATGGATGGTGTAACTGCTGCTGGGGGACTTGCCTCTGTTGAACATAGTTACTTGCCATTATCCCTAATTTTTTCCTGGATTGTACTTTGAGATTTCCAATCCACCGGGATGATTTTTTTCATGTCTCTAACTTTTGCCTGGACCGCCCTTTCGGGTTTTCAATCCACCGAGACGTTTTTTTTTTAGTTTAGGCGAAGTATTTCTTGACTACATCAACATTCGTGGGGTAGGCAAATTCCTCTCCGTCCATGGTTGCAAGTCTCAAGGCGCCGCCTGAGAAAGCTTTCGTGACCACATAGGGGCCATCATAATTCGGAGTCCATTTACCTCGCGAATCAGTGAGAAATGATTGTATCTTTTTGAGCACGAGGTCTCCTTTTCTGAAGACACGAGGTCGGACCTTTTTGTCAAACGCCCTCTTCATTCTCTGTTGATACAACTGACCATGGCATAGTGCCGTGATTCTCTTTTCTTCGATCAGATTCAGTTCGTCGTGTCGACTTTGACACCATTCAGCTTCCGAAATCTTAGCTTCCATCAATACCCGGATTGATGGGATCTCTACTTCTATGGGGAGAACAAATTCCATGCCATACACTAGAGAGAAAGGGGTTGCCCTTTTTGAAGTGCGGACAGATGTTCGATAACCGTGAAGAGCAAAGGGTAACATCTCGTGCCAGTTTTTGTAGGTCACACCCATCTTTTGAACGATCTTCTTGATGTTCTTATTGGCCGCTTCTACCGCTCCGTTCATCTTGGGTCGGTAGAGAGATGAGTTATGGTGTTCGATCTTGAACTCTACGCACAACTCTTTCATCATCTTATTGTTCAAGTTAGATCCATTATCTGTAATGATCTCGCTTGGAGCACCATAACGGCAGATAATATTATTTTTGATAAATCGGACCACCACTTGTCGGGTTACATTGGCGAATGACGCTGCTTCGACCAACTTGGTGAAATAGTCAATGGCTACCAGGATGAACCGATGTCCGTTTAAAGCCTTAGGTTCAATCAAGCCAATCATGTCGATTCCCCATATGGAAAAAGGCCATGGGGAAGAGAGAACTTTGAGATGCGATGGCGGTACATGAATTTTGTCGAAGTATATCTGAAACTTGTGACACCTCCTCATGTACTTGTAGCAGTCGGATTCCATGGTTAACCAGTAGTACCCTGCTCTTAGAATTTTTCTCGCCATTGTATGTCCGTTGGCATGAGTGCCAAAGGATCCTTCATGAATTTCTTTCATAAGCATGTCTGCTTCTGGTCTGTCTACGCATCGGAGCAAGACCATGTCAAAATTTCTCTTATAGAGAGTGTCACCACTCAGGAAGAAGTTTCCAGCCAATCTTCTGAGGGTTTTCCTATCTTTCCTGGATGCCCTAGGTGGGTATTCTTGTTTCTGAAGGAAGCATTTGATATCATGATACCAAGGTTTATCGTCTATGACTGCTTCAATCGTGAAGATGTAAGCGGGCCGTTCAAGGCGCATTATGTCGATCTTAGGTAAGTCGTTCCATTGACCTACACTAATCATGGAAGAGAGAGTGGCTAATGTATCAGCCATGTGATTCTCCTCATGAGGGATATGATGAAACTCGACTCTGTTAAATAAGGGTAACAACCTTCTAGCATAGTCTTTGTAAGGAATCAATCCTGATTGGTATGTGTTCCAATCTCCTTTTATCTGATTGATAACCAGGGCTGAATCGCCGTATACGTCCAAGTTTTTGATCCTTAAATCAATTGCTTCCTCGAGACGCATGATACAAGCTTCGTACTCGGCCTCATTGTTCGTACATTTGAACGTAAGTCTGGCGGTGAAAGGAATGTGGGTACCCAGAGGGGTAACAATTATTGCCCCAATTTCGTTTCCATAATGATTAACTGCTCCATCAAAGATAAGTCCCCATTGGGAACCTGGTTCTGGCCCTTCACTGGGTAACGGTTCATCGCAATCTTTAATTTTTAGATACATGACATCTTCGTCTGGGAAGTCAAACCCGACTGATTCCTGATCGTCAATCGGTTGATGAGCCAAATGATCAGCTAAAATACTTCCCTTAACGGATTTTTGAGCGTGGTACTCTATGTCATATTCTGATAACAGCATCTGCCAACGGGCAATCCTTCCCGTGAGAGCAGGTTTTTCGAAGACGTACTTGATTGGATCCATTTCGGAGATTAACCAAGTAGTATGACGAATCATGTATTGGCGAAGACGTTTGGCTGCCTAAGCCAAAGCACAACAAGTTTTCTCAAGCATCGTGTACCGAGTTTCGCAGTCGGTAAATTTCTTGCTCAAATAGTAAATGGCAGACTCTTTCCGTTTGGTTTCGTCTTGTTGGCCAAGTACACATCCCATTGAGTCCTCTAGGACTGTGAGGTAAATGATCAGTGGTCTTCCTTCCACTGGAGGTGATAGAATCGGAGGATTCAACAGATATTCCTTGATACTGTCGAAGGCGATTTGACAATCTTCTGTCTAAACGCAATCCTGGTTCTTTTTGAGTAATTTGAAAATCGGCGCGCATGTCGCGGTCATGAGGAATATGAATCTGGAGATGTAGTTCAAATGTCCCAGGAATCCTCTGACTTGTTTTTCAGTTTTCGGAGAAGGCATTTCTTGAATGGCCTTGACCTTGTCAGGATCAACCTCAATTCCTTTCTGGCTGACGATGAACCCTAGTAGTTTCCCTGAACGGACACCGAAGGTGCACTTGTTGGGATTTAAGCGGAGCTTGAATTTTCTTAGACGTTCGAACAATTTTGACAGATGTTCAACGTGCTCACTCTCTGTTTTTGATTTTGCAATCATATCATCAACATACACTTCGATTTCTTTGTGTATCATGTCATGAAAAAGAGTAGTCATGGCCCTTTGATAGGTTGCCCCGACATTCTTCAAACCGAACGGTATTACCTTGTAACAAAAGGTACCCCATGGGGTAATGAACGAAGTTTTCTCCATGTCTTTCGGCGCCATTTTGATCTGGTTATAGCCCGAGAATCCATCCATGAAGGAGAAAATTTTGAACTTTGTTGTGCTGTCTACCAGCATGTCAATGTGTGGTAAAGGAAAGTCGTCCTTTGGACTAGCCTTGTTTAGATCCCTGTAGTCGACACACATTCTGACCTTTCCGTCCTTTTTGGGAACGGGTACGATGTTGGCTAACCATTGAGGATATTTAGACGTAGCGAGGAAACCCGCGTCAATCTGTTTCTGTACTTCCTCTTTGATTTTGATGGCCATGTCTGGGTGAGTGCGTCTCAACCTTTGCTTTACTGGCGGACATTCCGATCTCAACGATAAGTGATGTTCCACGATGCTGGTATCCAACCCTGGCATATCCTGATAGGACCAAGCAGATACATCGGGGAATTCTTTGAGAAGCTCTATCAAACTCTCTTTGGCAGTTGGACTGAGCAGTGCCCCAATCCTAATTTCTTTCCTCTCTTGTTCTGAACCCAAGTTTACCGTTTCCAACGGTTCTTTGTGAGGTTCAATGGACCTTTCCTCTTGTCTGAGTAGTCGAGAGATCTCTTCTGGAATTTGGTCGTCATTTTCTTCTTCAGCCTCGAATACCGGGAACTCAAAGTTGGGAGAAGGCATCAGATCGTATGTTTCAACGGGGTTTAAAACAAGCAATCTGCATGACGTGATGATTCGTGTTTAGAAGAGATAGAGAAAATGCAAGTGTGTGCAGTGTTTTTATTTTACTACTTGTTTTTATTTGAATTGTTTTTTAGGATTACCATTTTCTGAAAAAGCAAAAAGAGAAAACAACAATTAATGCGGAAATTACAGAACGAATTTATTTTATTAATGAACAAGTCGATTCTTAAAACTACAGCCCTATAAAACAAAACTCTGTCGCTTTGGGCAAAGCGAAGAGGGAAAATTTACAGAAAGCGAGCCCTATCAAAACATCCATTTCACCTGGGCAGGGTGAAAGGTTAAAGATGGCAATTACTTTGACTGATGAACGATCTTCGGAACCTCGACGGTAACCCATTGGCGGCGAACTCCTCGGTGAATCACAAAGTCTAGCACCTTCCTTGATTTTTCTTCGGAAATGACGCTGATTTCTGGTGGAGCAGGATCATTGGAATCTGTCTCCCAGGCAGAATTGTCGTAGGAGAATTCCTCAGTTACATTTTGCATAGTATTTGTGCTCTCAGCTGTATCTCCTCATCCAGTAGGCTGGATATCTTCGAGCCTGATACGAGAGCTTTCGGGAGCGGTGTACTTGACCATATAGTCGTATTTCCCACTCGGTTGTCCCAAGGTGTCCCACACTTATTTCAAACTGGAGGAGTCATCTCTCTCGATGACGTTGACCTCGGGAAAAGCATAGTTGATGAATTCAAGTCCTGCAAACGTTGCAAATTCATTGTCATGTTGAGTAGTTTCTGAATGACCTGAGTGTTGATCCCATGACATGGTGGGGACACAGGTATTCCGTTCAATGACGGTCAGCTGATTTTCATTGTTCGGCTGACTCTCTTGCCCCAAGTTTCCTGGGTAAGGCTGCCACATTGGCAGACCATCCATTGGGCCATAGTAATTGTGGTCAAAGTTGTCTTTCATCAGAGTGTCCTCCTCTAATGAATTTGGCGGAGCACGACATCCTTCCGGATCACAATCTCTGTAGATCACTTCGACGTCTGACCTTGGTATAAATCTCGGACTCTGTGCGGGATAGCAAAATGGCGTAGGCACCTCTTCCTGAGACATATAACCGTCCTCGTTCAAATAGGACTTCCATTCTTCATTTGTGTCGGAGGGATCTTCCTCATTGATAGCATGTACTGCTTGAGACACCGGGTGAAGAAAACCTCCACTGTGGAAGAAGTTTTGAAGGAGATGAAGACTTTCATCGTTGGCAGCTGTCTGGGTACAGGTTGCAGAAAAACCAAGGCCTTTCTTTGTTTTATTGTCAGTAGGAATGACAAGCTGTCCCCATCCTGTTGTATCGGTACTCTCGACCGCTTTGATAGCATCGTTGTATAAAGAAATGGAAGTTCCTTCTTTGAACTGATTGTTCTTGCTCACCGACAGTGCTTAGAACTGAGTTCCAATAACCTCCTCGGGTTCTATACCAGCAGATGATGACAAGTTACTCACCAGCAAGGCCTGTTCCCCACAAACCGTGACAAGTTGATCGTTCTTGACGAACTTTAGCTTTTGGTGGAGGGTGGAAGTAACCGCTCCAGCCTGATGTTTCCAAGGTCTTCCTAATAAACAACTGTACGTTGCCCGGATGTCCATGACCTGGAAAGTGACTTGGAAAGTGTGAGGACCGATAGTTATGGGAAGTTCAACTTCGCCGATAACTGTTTTTCTGGATCCGTCGAACGCTTTGACGACTACCTCGTTGATTCTCATCGGAGGGCCTTTGAATGATAATTGCATCAAAGTGGACTTTGGCATAACATTCAGGGCTGACCCTGTGTCTACCAGTACGCTGGCTAAAGCATCGCCCTGGCAGTTAACTGTAATATTGAGCGCCATGTTATGACAGCGACCCTCTTCGGGTAATTCTTCATCACTAAATCCCAAATTATTGCAGGAAGTGATGTTAGAGACAATGCTATCGAACTGTCTGATTGTTACATCCTGTTCCACAAAGGCTTGCTCCAAGACTTTTTGTAGAGCCTCCCTGTGCGCTTCTGAACTGAGTAACAGTGATAATACCGAGATCTTTGAAGGAGTTTGTAACAGCTGATCGACAATGTTGTATTCACTCCTTTGGATGAGCTTCAACATCTCATCATTATTTTTCGAAAGGTCGGGATTACTGGATTGACCGACTGGTGGATTAGGAGTTTCCTTCTTAAGTTCATTTTCCTTGTTAGGTTCTCCAACCCCTCGGTTGAAGATTCTACCACTCCGTGTTACACGACTGATGTCTGCAATATTCACGATGGAGGGTAATGGAATTTCCTTTCCATTTTCAACTATCGTTGCACCATATTTGTAAGGGATAGCCTTAGTTGATTCATACGGTGTTGGTCCCGGCAGATAGATGACTATGTGAGCCTTCTGATTTTTCTGACCATCATAAGTAATCTCGATCCATTCTCGGTTGGGAACTCTAGATTCGTCAAGTAGAGGGATAATGGCAAAAACATCCCTGGTCCTGTGATGACCAGAGATCGTGACAACATCCTCAACTTGCTCGGCAAGGTAGTTTGGCAACCAGTTGATGGGTCTGGAACCTGGATATGGACGAATCTCTCCATGATCTACCTGACCCTGAAGAGATGCTCTCACAAGGTAACACCCTTGGTTACTTTCCGAACAGACGCTACAATGGTCATAATTGTGTGGTGGCACCTGGCCACGCCCACTTTGAATACAATATAACCTCACTAGGTTAGCTTCCATTGATCGGACATCCTGACTCTGACACCGAGTAGGATTCCTGTTACTGATACTAATTTACTGAGTATCTTTATCCATATAGATTGGCATCCACCAGTGATTTAACAAGTGCTGAAGTGCCTCCTGGACAAGGGTACAACCTCGATCGTTTTCGCAACCTGCTTTATAGCTTTGATAGTCGTGTGATATTAAGAATCCGAGTCGGACCTGCTCAGCATGTAACTCTACCAGGTTGGTATTCATCACGCGAATATCGAAGATCTGAACCATGTTGATTTGATAGGAGTTCCTATCATGGTAGTCTTGGATCCATCCAAGATCCATCTGACGCTGGAGGGCCTCTTGTATGAAAGAGCATCCCTGTTTGTTTACCGAGCAAATCAGACAGGAACTGTAATCGTGCCGCGGCAGATTATGATACTGGCTTTGCCTTGAGTGCATTGCCACCAGATTGACATTCATTGCACGGATGTCGTGGTTTTGAATGACGTTGGAATTCGCGTAGACCATGTTAACCCCCACGAACTCGGTGCTCCTGGATCCATCCGAGATCCATTTGTTCCTGTAGAGCTGCTTGCACCACAGAACATCCTCGATTACTTTTAGAGCTGACATCACATTGATGATAATTATGAGGTGGCACATGGCCATATCCACTCTGTCTATAATGCATCTTGACCAGATTGGTCCTCAATAAGAGTACATCGTGAATTTGATAGACATTGTTAGTCTCTCCTTCTATCAAATTGACTGCAACCTTCTCGTGTTGAGGCAGCGGGTTCGTGAGAACATTAGGATTTGTATCCTTGAAGGATAAGACCCCACTCCTAACAAGTTTTTGCACGTCGGACTTGAAATTGAGACAAGTCTCTATGTTATTCCCTGGTCCTCCTTGATGATAAGGGCATGTCTGGTCCACCTTAAACCAGAAAGGCGGATTTTCCGGTACTGTAAGAGGAAATTTAGTCTGAATGTGCCCCTTAGCCAGTAGTAATGGAAACAGTTCTGCGTAAGACACGGGTATAGGATCAAATCCTAGTGGCCGTGTTGTACGGTTGTTGTTGTATGGAGGACGAGCCTGCTAAAGAGGCTGTTGTGTCCTTTGCTGATCAGGTTGGCTCTGTGCAACCTGAGGTTGATACGTAGGAATAGATGCAGGGTTGATAGCAGGAGTCACAGCTGCTACCGGTTGATAACGTCGCCTTTGATTTCTGAGAGAGATATTCCCAATATCTTGCTCTTTTTTCTTAGGGAGAGCACTATCGTATTTTTTAGTACCGCTCGTCGATCCAGTGTCTTTTACCAAACGTCCTTCTCAGACGGCTTCCTCAAGACGTACGCCCATGCCCATCATCTCGGTGAAATCACTGGGTGCACTGGCAACCATTCGGTCATAGTAAAATGAGCTTAAGGTCTTTAAGAAGATCTTTGTCATCTCTTTTTCCTCCAGAGGTGGACAAATTTGAGTGGCAATCTCATGCCACCTTTGAGCATACTCCTTAAAGGTTTCCTTGTCCTTTTTCGACATTGATCTGAGTTGATCTCTGTTGGGTGCCATGTCCAAATTGTATTTGTATTGTTGGACGAAGGCAGTGCCAAGATCTCTGAATGTGCTAATCATGGCACGGTTTAAACCCATGTACCATTTGAGTGCGACACCGGCTAAACTATCCTGGAAGTAGTGAATCAGTAGGTCCTGATTTTCCGTCTGAGCTGACATCCGCCGGGCGTACATCACCAGATGGCTTTGAGGGCAAGAGTTACCCTTGTACTTTTCAAAGTCGGGCACTTGAAATTTGTGCGGGACTTTCACATTTGGGACCAAGCAGAGATCCGCGGCGTCCTTTCCAAATAGATCCTGACCGCGAATGGCTTGTAGTTCCTTCTGCATTTCCAAGAACTGCTCCTGGAATTCCTCCATTCTTTCAAACAAAGTTTCCTTTTTACCAGCAGGTATCTGTGGAATCTGTCCTTCCGGGATAATGTGCACCACAGGGGATGGTACCGTGACTACAGCAGCAAATCTTGGCGTCTCCCGAAGTTTGTAACCTTCAGGAGTCTTCAGTATGCCCCTGGCATCTTCGCTTTCCCGAAGTTTGTAACCTTCAGGCCCAGCGGCTTCTGTTATGATTCCCTGATCTTCAGTGATCGGCGGAACATATCCTTCCGGGATATAGTTAACAGGCATGCCCCAAGGACGATCTTTCGGTATTTGATACCTAGGATCATACTTCTCCACTATGGGCGTCGAGGTGATCTCTGAGATCACAGTTCTTTGTAGCTGAGCTTCTGCCATGGCTTGCATGTCGTTACGAAGCTTCCTCATATCCTCTCTCAGAGCGTCGATCTCTTCTTTCAACTCTCTGTTTTCTTCCTCCAGATCATCCATCTTTTCTGACGATTGGCCCGAGTATTATACGAATGAGACAGTTTGACTCTAGAATCGAGACACAAACGTGAGATCCGTAGGTAAGAAGAATACGCGATGTGAGAATGATGAATGCAATGATTATATTAATTGTTTAAGGTTTAATCAAAATAAACTTTGACAATTAGATTGCAAATATCAAACGGTGGGGAAACCCCTTTTTTATTGAATTCAAAGGATTACAGAAATGGAAATACAGTAGATTACAAGGTGCAGAAACAGAAACCTAAACTAATGGGTCCCGAGTCCACTCTGAAGAGAAATCGGGTGCTGATTCTGGTATCTTCCTTTTCTTTGACCGGGGCTCTTGGGCCGTTGTCGGGTTGTCATTCCTTTGTCAAGTGAAAGGAGTGAGCAAATTCCTTTAGTTATCCTGATTATCCACATCATGTTGCTCCAAAATTTCAATCAGAGCATCCTTATCTTTCAGTAATTGCTGTATTTTGATGCACTCTACGTTGAGGGTGCGGTACTTGTTCTTCCAAGACCTCCTCTCATATTGAACTTTGTTGAGAGTAACCTGAAGCTTTTCAGTTTCCGTCATGAAGTACATGACAGATTCCTTTGGCGAAAGAACTCCGTAACGAGGATAAGGCATCTTTAGCTTGAGAGCTCTAGTTTGTACCCAATGGAGATAAGGCTCCACCGAGACACAGTCTGGTTTTCCCAGAGACTCTCGTCCTTTCTTATGAACATGCTTCCAAGCGTGCACTATTTCCGTCTTTAGTGCTCTGTCATTTTCTCCTTCTTTGAAGAAAAGACCTTCCAGATGAACACCCCGTGGGACGTGTCTCATCGGGTATCCAAATTGACGAAGAACCAATACCGGATGGTAGTTGATTCCTCCTTTAATTCCTATAAGGGGTATGTTGGGGAAGTTTCCACAATGGTCAATGATTCTGATTCCATCATAGATCCTACTACACCAATCTATATCAGAGTTGGTAAGGGACATGATCTTCTGCAACCAACGTAAGGCACTCTTACAATCCCAAAAAGCAGCAGACTTGGGCAAGTGGGAGATAAACCATTTGTAAAGCAAAGGTACACAGCATGTGATCTCCCCTCCGCTGTACAAATTCCCCAAGTGTACAGAATGATACGCATCTGCGAACAAAGTCGGCACCCGGGTTTCCAATGATAAAAACCTTAATGGAGTTAATATCGACGAAGTTATTGATGTTGGGAAACAAAAATAACCCGTAGGTGAGCAAGACAAAGATGCTTTCAAAAGCAGTCACGTTTCCTATACTGGCAAAATACAGGGCCTTCTTTGTCAAGAACTGGGCTGGCAAACCTTGGATGCCACCCTTGGTAGTTAGGTGAGTCATAACCTCAGACTCGCCCAAATGAATTGCTCTTGCAATGGTCTGATTCTTTGGAAATTCTTCCAGTCCAGAAAATGGAGCTCGATCTGTGATATGTAAATCAATCAGATGAGAATACTCCTCCAGCGTTGGTGCGAGCTGGTAATCCGGGAATGTGAAACAGTGATAAACCGGATCATAAAACTGAATGAGCGCATCCATGATTCCCTCAATCACATGGACTCTTAACAATGGTAGCAAACCTCCGTGCTTGGCTCTGAAAGCCTCTAGGTTTGTGATCATCCTTGCTAACCTTCTCAAATCCTCTAGCTTTGGAACCTTGAAGGTATAACTACGAGTTCTCCTTCTACCGAAATCCATTAGTGCAATCCTTCTCTCTGATATTTGCAATCACAGTCTCAGTTTAATTTGAAAAACAGAGAGACTAGAAGAGAAATTTTTTTGAATGTTTTAATGTTTTTTAAATGAATGCATGAATGCAGCACACAAAAACATAGAAAAAACATGGGGTCAAAGGGTCGTTGTCATGAAGTCAAGGCTCTACCCATCCCCAAAGGTTTATACTAAGGTGATTTTTGTACCTGTACTCATTATCATCAGCTCCTCCCAGGAAAGCAGAACAACAAGCGGATCGCCAACGAGTTGTAGAGTGATCTTAGAGTAAGTGCCATTCACCGAGAATAGATCACCAGCCTCAAATGAGGGTAGTATCGCGTAACAACTATTCTCGATAGTTTCCGCACTACAAAAGGGTTTGGCTCTTCAGCTTCTCAAACATCACAATCGGCCCATTGTCTAGGTGAGAGAATGGGTTGCATTGGTCAACCTCCACTAAGGTTGATGGTCGACCTCGTCGCCATCACTTATCTTAAATGTATACTCGATCTTTCCACATGCGGCATCACACACATTCCCATTAGCAGAAAAATAAACACGTATAGCAATTAGGGAAAGCAGTATATATATTTGTCCTAATCATCCTAGACCTTTAAAGCTATGAATCCTAAGTTCCTGACAGAATTGGGTTCCCCGGTGGAAGCCCCAATCTGTGGTATTCACACAAAAGATGAAAAGAAAAAAGAAAAATAGAGATCGGCCCCAAGGTGGGCGCCATTTTTCTGTAGCGAGCGATTTTGGACGCGGTTCTTAAGCACTGGTCGCTCTAATTGCGGTTGAGTTTTAACTACAGGTCGATTCATTTTTTATCCTATTGTGAGCTGATGAAAGAAGGGAAATAGATGTCTCCAATTAACCCTGCTTTGCATACTGAGTTTAAACAGCGGTCTGTTAGGTTGTGGATGCGATCAATGTGGTTGGGCCTTTGTATCGGTTATTTGTATTTTCGCCAATACTGTTTTCTCTCCGGGATTTCTTGTGTTATTTGGACAGACAGGTTTCTGGCGGGGAACAAGGATTAGGATGTTAGGACTGATGCTTTTTGATAGATATATGAGAGTATGGGATTTTGGGTTTTTGTTTAGTGTGCTCGCTAAGATTTTTTCTTTCAATCTTATGCCTACGTATTCCCGTTTACCGAAACAGGGAAATCAGAGCGTTCGTAGTTCCTCCTATTCTATGGGAGGAAATGGTTGTTTTGGTGTCTTGTTCAAAGCCCAAGACGTGAAGCGAAAGGTGGTTTGTATCTTGTTCAAAGCCCAAGATGTGAAGCTGAAGAGGTTTGACTTTAGAGAGAATTTGTCATCTCTAAAGAGGGTCTGTTTGTCACAACTGTTGGGTGACTGACTGTAAAGGAGGATTACTTTAACCGGGATACGCGGATCCTAGCAATGCCATAATTTCCTTTATAAGGGGTTTTAACCTTAAGGAGAAGACTTTAACTCAGTATAGAACAATGCTATCTTTCCTTAGGAATTTCTCATACTAAAAGAGGGACATTGGCATGGATGTAGATGATCCAGAGGCTTGCCGCTTACAGCAGTTAGATGGAGGGGAAGGAGTTGTTGATGTTTGTGTACTGTGAACGAGGCACAGCTTTAATACTAAAAGGTTGATTGGACCAACCAGTGGTTTTCTTATATAAAGCCTAAGAGGAGGCTATTATGTGTCTCGTACAAAGCTTGAGAGAGAGGCTAAAAGGTTTTGACTTGACGATGAAGTCTTTTGGTATCTCGTATAAAGCCCGAGATGAAGGCTAATTGACTCAACAAGAGAGTTTTTTTTGTATCTCGTACGAAGCCCGAGATGGAGGCGAAAGGGTGATGACTCAACGAGGGAGTCCCTTATGTGTCTCGTACAAAGCCCGAGAAAGAGGCTAAACGTTGTTTGACTCCGTTGGGAAGAATCATTGTATAAAGCCCAAGAGAGAGGCTAACTTCACTAGAGAAGGATCATTATACAAGGCCTAAGAGGAGGCTATGGTGACTGTTCAGTTAAGTGACAGGTCCAATATACAGATTTTTAAAGAGAAATTCAGTTCTTATATGAGTAATGCTGTACTCGAGGATTTGATTCGAGGTTCTGGGCTATTCCTGTTCTTTAAGGAATTGGGAAATCCGAAGGGTATTGAGACTGTCCGAGTCTACGAGTTTTCTTCCTATTCTTGAAGGGTGCTTGAGAATGTCTTTGAGACTCAAGGATATTAGACTGTCCAAGTCTAGAGTTTCATCTTTTGTACCATGCTTTGAGAAACAGTAGTAGACTCATTGAAAGGACTGTTCTATGTAGATGACTAAGTTCTGTTCCTATACCTCTAGGAGGTCGTCGGGACAATTTGTACGAAGCCCAAGAGGAGGCTGGAAACTTTTAAGAAGCCGATCGGTCCTTGTACAAAGCCCAAGAGAAGGCTATCATTCCGGAGGAAGAGATCATTATACGAATCCTAAGAGGAGGCTGTGAATACTTCTAAGAAGCCGACGGGTTCTTGTACTAAGTCCAAGAGGAGGCGGGGTTGCTTTTAAGAAGCCCGTGGGTCCTTGTACGATGCCCAAGAGGAGGCCGATGCTTTTAAGAAGCCCGTGGGTCCCCAAACCCCGAGAAATTCAAGGCAAGCTATTCACAAGGAATAGATCAAGTCAGGAAAGTTCGAGAATTTCGAAGAAACTCAAAGATGCCATTCACGGAGAATACATTCATCTCTGGGAATAGAGTTTCTTGATAATTCCTAATGAGGACAGCCGAAGAGAAGACTGTATCTGGTGATCCTATTGGGGATCTAGTTGTCTATTTCTACGAATAAACGAAACGGCGTCACCTAGTTCTAGACGTAGTTGCCGGGGAAACTCTAAATATCTATACTATTATTACACAGTTGATATGAGTTTATGAAAAAAGACTTACAGTGAAACAGCCCCACAATACAGTTTATATGTATATGAAAGCGGTAAATGAAAGCGATAACCACTTACTCGTTTGTAGAGCTTCCATGCTGTTTGGTTAGTTGTTCAATAAAGAAAGATTGAAAAACAACAGTATATTCAAAATCAAAGGAGAAAGTGCTTTGAAAAAGAAAGATTTGGGGCTTACAGCTCAAGGAGAGGCCCAGGGTTTTATCAGTGAGCGCACTGTTATTTTTGTACAGAGGGACTTATACAAGTGACTGAGACCCAAAAAGGTTTTTTGTACAAAGGGACGGGTCTTACACTCTCTCAAGAGGCCCAAAAGGTTTAAAGAAAAAGAGTGGGGCTTATAACACGAGGGTAGGCCCAGTTGACTTTTCGTTTAAAAATGGCGATCGCCCCGAGATTTTCTTTTAACGCGAAGGGGCTTATACAATATCTGAGGCCCAAATGATTTTGGTTAAAAGGGGGTTGAGTCTTACACTCTATTAGAGGCCCAAAAGTTTTGAATGGGTCTTATAGCTCAAGCAGAGGCCCAAAAGGTTATTTTTCAAAAGGCGACGATCGCGCCGTTTGTTTTTGACGGTATCGGGACTTATACAATGCACTGAGGCCCAAAATGATTTGGTCAAAAAAAGGATTGGGTCTTACACTCTATTAGAGGCCCAAAAGGTTTTGAAAATGATTTATGAGGGTTGAATTAATCCAAAAACCCTAATTTGTTTTCAAAATGTGTTTTAATCGAATAAAAATTCAATTAAAATGATCAAAATTGTTTAACATAGGAAAAAAAATTGTGATTTTGGATTAATGTTTCAAAAATTAAGTATTGACCTACAAAATAATTAGAAAGCATTAAAAGTTGCAAAATCAAGGTGGAAAAAATATTTTAAATGTCAAAAACAATTAAAACATTAATTCTTTGCAAGAATATCAATTATATAAAATAAATAATATTTTTGGGATTTTTTGGGAAAATAAAATATTTTAACATTTTTGTGAATTATTAAAAAAAGAATAAACTCAAAACCATTAAAACTCAGAGAGAAATTAATTTTTGAATCAATTAAATAAAAATCACAAAATTCAAATATTTGAATTTATGAAAATGGCGCCAAGAATACGCGCGTGTTCTGGGCTTGCCCAGATTTGCATTTTCTCTCCAATCTCACTGAATACTTGATTATATCATGCAATCCACATACCAATCAACTCGTTTCAACCTCACGATCATGTCTATGGTATTTAATTTCATTTAAATTAAACATATAACAAGAAATCACGACAAATCCTCAAGAACCCTAATTTCTACATGAAGGCTAGGATTTTTGATACACGATTTAAACAATGCAATTAATTGAGGGGAAACATTCCATGCATGATTATGAACATTTGGCAAAAGTATTGTGCGAGGAAATATGCATAGATTGAGAGATGACCAAGTTTAAGCTTACCTCTAGGTCTTGACAGCAAGAGCAAATTGATTTCTGAGTAGGAGGTGTTACAGATGAATTGTGATGATCTGAACAGCTTCCCTACACCCTATGGAGTGTGTTTGAATGCTTGGACTTGACTGAGAATGGCTAGATCACTTCATGGCATCTCAACTGCACTTTGGTTAAAACCTTGAGCAATTGACTGGTGATTCTGAGAAATCAGTGTTCCAGTTGTTGTTTAAGTGTTTGATCAGCTCACATATGATGTATATGAGGTGTGTGTGTGATTGGTTTGAGTGGAATTGCTCTCTAATGAAAAACCCGATAGTGACTTGCTAAAAAAGGCATTTTTGAGAGTGAGAAGTGGTTTTTGAGAAAGGCAAGTGTTGTAGGCCTTTGGTGTACTTAAACTGATCACAATTGACCTCTATTTATAGTAGAGCAAGTTTGTTTTGGGATCCACAGTGAATGGCAACTGCAACAGGTGTTTGTTCAATGTTGGCCAATGGAAATCCAAGTCTCCTCTAGCCATTGACTAGAGGTTAGGGAACAGGGTTGTAGTTCCCTTGGTCTTGGATAAGTCTTGACTGAATTCAGTTGAGAATGGCTCAATCCATGCCACCTTGCTGCTTCCATTGAATGCTCCAATCCAAAATTGGAGTCTTGTCCTTATTTTGGCCATTCTAGGTTCAACATGCTAGTTCTTGTTCCAAAGACTTTGGAGGCTTGGCTCAGTGATTGTCCCCTTTAGATTCAATCCTCTGAGGTGTCCAAGTGGATAGGAGCATTTGGATTTGGCTGATTTTGGCAAATCGAGCAAAAATGCAAATTCTGCCTTGCCTTGGCAGATTTCAGCAAGGCAACTTTCCAATGTCATATCTCATGACTCAAATGGAATTTGGTAATGTTCTTGGCCATTTTGGAAAGCCCTTACATGATATAACAACTATTTGAACATGTTTGGTTTTGATTTCTTTTGAATCCAAGTGAAAAATCCCCCTACATTTGGCAAAAAGTAGGGTAAAATCTGACTTAGTGAAATTTTCACTAAGTGTTGGAACAAAGTGACTTTTCTTGATTTTGATCACTCCATAACTCAAAATCCACAATGAATTGGACTTAGGTCTAGTTGAAGTTTTTGTAGAGGGCAATGAGATCTACAAATCAAGCCTTGGATGGGAGAAAATGGCTTTGTGGTTTAGGAGTTATGGTCCTCCAAAGTTGGTACCCTAGCCACTTTATTTTTAACTTAGAAAATTTTCTAAGTTTTTTATGGTTACCCCTTTTACAAGTTATCCAACTTTTCTTGATTTTTCTTGATGAATGATGATTCAAATCATACATTAACATCATTTTAGGGTTAAAAATCCATTTTGGTGAAAAAATCTCAAAAAGTCAAAGTTGACTTTTGTGCACAGTTGACTTTTTATCAGATGAATTCGAAACTGTGCAATTCTTCATGAAATCATGTCCTTGACCTAAATCAAACTTGATGGACATGTCCCATGGGTGTCATAGGGTATATTGATGCATGTCATAGGGCTTGGGAGCATGTCCTGGTCAAAAGTCAAAGTTACAGTTGACTTTTTCCTTAAAACCCTAACTGTGGTGCAGATGAAATTGAAACTTGTTGCTCAAGCCTCTTGGATTAATCCATTTTTGTAAATGGATCAAAATAGTTCATTAGAGACCCTCAAACCCTCTCTTGAGGTCTTGGCTCATGATTTGCGCTAAAAGTCAACTTAGGGGTGAATTAGGTCAAGAAACCCTAATTCCTGATTTTTGATGAATGCATCCCCTGAGGTAAAATTGACTTGATGATTGGGCCCATGAGGTTCCATGGAGTATATTAGGTTGTGTTTTGGATCATTGGCTTGTGCCCAGATGAAAAATTTCCCTCTGGAGGCCCTGGTCGACCAAAACCCTAATTTGGTGACACTGTCGATCTTGAGACTTGATCCACCTAGAAGGGAGCAGCCTTGTGCTTAATCCTTGAAGTGGGAGTCCTTTTGATCCATTGCAGGTGTTTGAGAGGTTAGACAAGTTGAAGATCATGTCATTCCTTGATTGATCCTTTGTTTAAACACTCAGAGAGGGCTTGAAACCCTAATTCTTGATTGTAGTGGATGCTCACCCATCTTTGGGGAGACTGATGAAGTATGATGGCCCATCCCTATTGTGATGATGATTTGCACAATGATGGAAAATCCTAGTGGTCAAAATTTGGGGTATGACAAGTTTGACATAATATAATATTTTATGCAAAATTAATCATAGACAACAGACTTAAATGTTTGACATCATATTTACTTTAACATAATATATTATATCTCATAAAAAAACATTGAAGGAGAAAAAAATACCAAAATTGGCAACAAAAAAACAGAAGTTGAGAAAAGAAAACAATAGATGAAAAAACAATTGCATGATAGTCATTACAGAGAGAATTAGAAGTTGCAAAATAGTTTAATGAATTCAAGATGCCATTAGTCATATAGATTTAAATAGTGTAGTGAGCTAATATATCCAACAAGTATGGAATCACATTGTTTTGACAGGAAAAAGGTTGCAGCAATGTAGCCGTGTGAAATATTCGCCCTTTTACATGTGAACTTTTAATTTATCCCAAAAGGAGGAAAGGGGAAATAATCAGAATAAACTCGTGAGTGTGTGCAATGCAAAAACAATACGCTTGAGAGATCGGGAATCAGGATTGGTTATACAAAGGGAAGGTACTAGCACCCTAAGTATCTATAGTATCCTATAGGTACCTCTTGCATATATTTGTGTTACTGTTGTTTTGAGTCACTTACTGTGTAATGGGAATTTATTGGTTGGTTTTGAATGAGTGATGATAGTGGAAATGCTTTTGTTGTTTTTGTAGTGTAAAAATAAGCTAAGATAAAGGTGTAAGAACCTAATGGTTTTTTTATTATTGTGCTCGCTAAGATCTCGCAATCTTATGCCTACGTATTCTCAAAAGGAAGTTGAGAAATCAGAGTGTTCGTAGTTCCACCTACTAATGGGTGTAATTGGGTTTGTTAGGTTTTCGAGAAGAGACAAATTATCATCTTAAGGGAGATATCTCACATATTCACCATAAACATTTTGAGAAAGAAGATAATAAGGGAAGAAGCTTTAAACTTGGAAGTAGAAAATTCAGAGTAATGCCACATCTTCCTTTAAATGAGTCTTTGCATATTAAGAGAAGGACCTTGACTTGGATATAGAATCAACAAGTGTGCCACTTATATCACTTAAATGAAAGAAGTGTTTTTTGTACCATAATAAGAGAAGGACTCCAGCTTGGATTTTGAATCAACAAGTGTGCCACTTACATCACTCAAATGGAGAAAAGTTTGATTTATGTTTGGTGAGGGAATATAAGAGACATATATTTCATAGAGATGATTCATATCTCATCTCTGTAGAGTGTTGTATTTGAAACCAAAGGTTGCCTAGGGTTTGACTTGAGGTTTTGAAGTTTGAAGCCACAAAGGGCTAAGGTTGACTTTAGGACTTCAAAAGGGAATTTTCATCTCTTTGAAGAGTTGAGTCTGAAGTCTAACTTCCTTGTACAAAGTCCAAGAGGAGGCTAAGTTGATTTTAGGGACTTCAACTAGGGAAACCTAATGTTCTAACTAAGTTGTAGTTTGAAGGGAATCCTAAAGTTTGAACTGAGTCTAAACTTGGGATGAGTATTAAACAACAACAGTTATGCAAGTGTTGTAAATGTAAAGAGAAACTTAACAAGACAAGTTTGATTTAAGCTTTTAAATAAGTGTAGTCATCGAGGATGACATGAGCATGGAATGATTAAGTATGATATATCAACAAGTGAATGAACATCAGACAAAGAGACATATTCATCATGGTAAGAATTTATGAAGGAAATACTTGAGTATGTGAGCAAAGATTCAATCACAAGGAAGTTCAAGTTCGCATATATTCAAAAAAATGAATCGAGGATTAGATGAATAATGAAGGGTAATTAAACACCCTAATGGAAGTTCATGAGGATAAGAACAGGAACCAAGTATTCAAACATGGTTGACTCAAGGGCTTTGGGGAATCCAAACTCAAGTGGAAGCCCTAACTATGTACAAAGATGTTTTGAATGTTTAATCAAAGTAAAACCCTAATTAAACATTTAATCAAAAGTATTTTCAAAAAGAAAATCAATTAACCATGGTATGAATGGTGTTTTAAGTCAGGGCAAGAATGTTATGTACATTAAACAAGACTTAGACAAAACATATTATCCACATATTATTTTCAACATTTTTTCATGGATTCCCAAAATAGGGAAAATAAATGAAGAGTTTGCAAAAAAATGGCTCAAAAAGAACAATTTTGCTATGTGAAATAATTGTGTGAAGTTGTGAAAAAAATTGAAAAGAAAAGTGATTAAAAAATAGAAATTGCTCCCACCAAGGCTTGAACCTGCGCCCTTGGGGTGGAGAGCTCAAAACCTTACCAACTGAGCCATGTGCCATGGCTGTTAGCATAGCGCGTGATGAAAATAATAAAGAGAGTTTTCAAGTGAAAATTAAAAAATAAAAATAAAAGCCAAAAGGTCTGGGGCGAGGGGGATTCGAACCTCATACCTTGGACTCGCTCACACACACAAATACTAGTGTTTCCACTAGGGTGTAACACCCTTTTCTACCCCCAATAATGTTGCAGCAGAAACAACTTAAAAATCAGAGTAAGGCATAAAAATTTCCCTCAAAGGGTACACATTTCTCATTAAATCAAAATAACACAATTACCCTGTAAACAAAGGGTTTTCCTCAAAATAACTCAAAAGTCTTCACATGGCAGCGGAACTCAAAATTCTCGATTAAAAGGTTTTCAACAAACATCATAATAATCAAAATAAAACCATATCGTCAAATAACAACAAAAATAAGGAAACAACATAGTTCGACTCAAAGGACCCCAACCTGATGTTACACTATCAGAGCAAGACCCTCTAAATTGACCAAAAGCAAACAACTTCAAGTCCTCGAAAGCATCCACAGCTAAACTTGATCACCTGCACGTTACCCACGTGGAGGCAACATTCAAACAGGCAGGGTGAGTAATCACATTTCATAATAATCATTATAAAACAAGATATACATAAAATCGAATTATCTTCATAAACGACATCATCAAGGTCATCATCAAGGAAAACATCAGGAAACACTATATCACAATTCATCAATGTCACATAAGATGCGATGCATAACAAGACTCATGCATGTGGTACCAATCGTCACAAAGGATGGACACCAGGCTATCAACCCTCCAAAGATCCCCGTCAATAGGATTGATTTCGCATTTGGAATCGAAGCACGTCATAATTACCTCATATCCGCACAATGGGAATGAAGCGTCGTCACAGAGTATGCATATGAATGTATGATACCCAAACGTCAATAATTCATCATCTTCGTGTAAACATCATTATGTGCATCATCATTCATAAATTCTTCATACATTCATATCATCATATATTCATCGAAACATCACAAACCAGCACCTCAATATCATCAAGAGCATCATGGTAAATCATCATAAATATCACAGCATCAAACACCAGAACGACACAGCACAGAAAACAGAATTCTCACGAAACAGCAGTTGTTCACTCCAGGGTTCGCCTAGCGAACCTGTTCACTGCGGCCTTTGCCTAGCGAAGCGGCCAGCGAACCTCACAGATCCCACACTAAACACCAGAAACTCCACCATCTGTCATGCTCGCTAGTTTGTTCACTTAGCGAACCTACTCGTTGTTCCCTTCGCCTAGCGAGGCTTCCAGTGAATCACTCCCTCTACTCTAAAATCACCTCTGTACTCACACTCACAATATCGCGCATTCGCTGCGCTGCTCGCCTAGCGAGGCTTGGTGAATATTCGCCTAGCGAACCTGCGATTACAGCAAATCGCTGCTACGCATCAGTAGCTCCCAAACCTCCAAGGTACCTGCGATTACAGTCCCAATTGACCCAAAAACATCCCTATAATAGTTCTAATACATCACGGAATTTAAAGGCCTAAAACCTATGTCTGTTAGGTCGATTCAGGACCCTACGGGAAACCTTAATTTCTCTTAAACCTTCAAAACTCTCAAGCTTCATATAAACTCATAAATTCTTCACCACAAGGTTAAAACTACAACAACAGGGAAGTCTGCCCCAAAGGTTTATTTTACCGATTAAGTTTGACTCTTATCAATCATTCTCACATAATGCCCTCAAAGTCATCAGTTTACCTCAAAACCCCAAAATCCCCAACATCCACTTTAATAAATCGAATCATATAATGAAAACAATGAAAGGCAATTACTCCTCATACCTTAGATTGTCGATCCGATGAGTTCTCTCTTGAGCCTTTGGAAACCTTCAAGAAATCCTCGCCTTCTCCCTTTTTCCTCAGAGCTCTGCACTTTCTCCTTATTTTCACGATCTCTACAAATGAATCCTAATTCCCCTCATTTCCTCTTTTTTGGTTAATTTAACTCTTGGGCCTCAAAATTGGACTTTCTCCATAATACCCTCACTAATACTCCTAAAATGTCCATATTACCCTCAATTCCTCTAATATTATTTTAAATTAATAATAATACTAATATATTCATATTATATACTATTATTTAATTAAAATAACCAAAACTTCACCAAAAATACCGACATCGACATCAACCACCAAAAATCACAGAAAACCACGAATATAATATTTAAATAAATTAAATAAATATCCTTACGAAAATCGGGGTGTTACAACTCTCCCCCACTTAAAGAATTTTCGCCTCCGAAAATTACCTTAAGGAAATAGAGTCGGATACGACTCCCTCATCTGATCTTCACGTTCCCAAGTCCAACTTTCGCCAGCTGGTCCACCCCACAACACCTTCACCAAAGCTATGTCTTTACCCCACAATTGCTTCATCTCTCGACCGTCGACACGCACAGGAAATGCTTCCATAATCAGATTATCCCTCACTTGTACATCATCTATCTGAATCACATGCGACGGATCCGGAATGTACTTCCTCAATTGAGAGACATGGAACACGTCATGCAAATTCGCAAGTGATGGTGGTAAAGCAATTTGATAGGCTACCTCTCCTATCCTCTGCGATATCTGGTATGGACCAACAAAACGTGGAGTGAGCTTCCTAGACTTCAAAGCTCGACCCACACCAGTCACTGACGTCACTCTCAAAAACACGTGATCTCCCTCTTGGAATTCAAGTGCTTTCCTCCTCTTATCATGGTAACTCTACTGACGACTCTGCGAAGCTTTCATCCTTTCTTGTATCTTCCTAATCTTCTTAGTCATCTCTTGCACAATTTCAGGTCCGAGTACAGCACTCTCGCCTGATTCATACCAACACAAGGGAGTCCTACACCTTCTCCCATACAAAGCTTCATAGGGCGCCATTCCAATACTAGCATGAAAACTATTATTGTACGTGAACTCAATCAACGGCAAATGGCTATCCCACGATCCTCCATGATCCAACACACAAGCCCTCAGCAAATCCTCTAATGATTGGATTGTCCTTTCTGTCTGACCGTCCGTCTGCGGATGATAGGCATAACTCATCCTCAACTTGGTACCCAACGCATCTTGTAAACTCTTCCAAAACCTCGATGTAAACCTTGGATCTCTATCCGACACAATACTCGAAGGTACCCCATGTAACTTCACAATCTCCTAAATATACACCTCGGCCAGCCTCTGCATGGAATGATTAATCTTCATCGGTAAGAAATGAGCCGACTTAGTCAATCTATCCACGATCACCCAAATTGAATCATTTCCCTTAGCAGTCTTCGGCAACCCCACCACAAAATCCATGGAAATACTATACCATTTCCATTCTGGAATCCTCAGCGACTGTATCATACCTAAAGGCTTCTGATGCTCAACTTTCGACTTCTGACAAGTCAAACACGCATACACAAACTCTACAACGTCCTTCTTCATACCTGGCCACCAAAACAACTTTTTTAAATCTTGGTACATCTTCGTAGCACCGGGATGAATACTCAACCTACTTCGATGTCCTTCTTCAAGAACACTCTTCTTAATATCTAGAACATCTGGGACACACACCCTGTCTCTGAACATCATCACACCATTCTTATCAACCCGTAAGTCACCTCCGTTACCTTGGTTAATCAAGGTCAATTGGTCAACCAACTTTAAATCAGATTGTTGTCCCACTCTGATTTCTTCTAGAATACTACTAGTCAACTTCAACATTCCCAACTTCACACTGTCAGGAGTCGCTTCACACACCAAACTCAAATCTCTGAATTGCTCAATTAGTTCCAACTCTTTCACCATAAGCATCGACATATGCAATGACTTTCTGCTCAACGCATTAGCCACTACATTTGCTTTGCCCGGATGATAACTCAAATCAAAATCAAAATCCTTCAACAGTTTTAACCACCTTCTCTGCCTCATATTCAATTCCTTCTGATTAAATAAGTACTCCAGACTCTTATGATCACTGAACACCTCAAATTTAGAGCCAAACAGATAATGTCTCCAAATTTTCAACACAAACACCACCGCGGCCAATTCCAAGTCATGTGTAGGATAATTTCTCTCATGAACTCACAATTGTCTCGAAGCATAAGCAACAACCTGCCCATTTTGCATCAATACTCCACCAAGACCCATCTTCGACGTATCACAATACACCACAAAAGATTCACTCGGATTAGGCAAAATCAACACTGGAGCAGTAGTCAATCTCTTCTTTAATTCCACGAAACTCTCTTTACAAGCTACATCCCACACAAAAGTCTGACCCTTTCGAGTCAACTGAGTCAAAGGTAATGCCAACTTCGAAAAGCCTTCAATAAACTTGCGGCAATAACCCGCTAATCCCAGAAAACTTCGTATCTCAGTCGGAAACTTCAGAGTCTCCCACTGTAACACGACATCAATCTTAGAAGGATCAACTGCAACACCACCACTTGAAATCACATGACCAAGGAAACTCACTTCCTTCAACCAAAACTCACACTTCGACAGCTTTGCATACAACTTCTTCTCTTTCAACACTTGCAACACAGTTCTCAAATGCTCGACATGCTCTTCTTCAGATCGAGAATATATCAAGATATCATCGATAAACACCACCACAAACTTGTCTAAATACTCATGGAAAATCCGATTCATATACTCCATGAACGCAGCAGGTGCATTGGATACACCAAACGGCATCACAGTGTATTCATAGTGTCCATATCTCGTTCTGAAAGCCGACTTCGGAATATCATCAGGCTTAACTCGAATTTGATGATAACCCGACCTCAAATCAATCTTGCTAAACACACAAGCACCTACTAGCTGATCCATCAAATTGTCGATTCTTGGAAGTGGATACTTATTCTTGATCGTCACTTTATTCAACTGTCGATAATCAACGCACAACCTCATACTTCCATCTTTCTTCTTCACTAACAAAACAGGAGCACCCCACGGAGAAACACTTGGTCGAACAAACCTCTAATCAAGCAATTCTTCCAACTGTTTCTTCAATTCACTTAACTCAAAAGCTGACATCCGATAAGGAGCCATCGACACTGGACTCGTACCTGGTATTAAGTCCACTGCAAACTCCACTTCATGCTCTGGAGGCAAATCACTGATGTCATCTGGAAACACATCTGGAAATTCACAAACAACCGGCAACTCCACACTCGCAGCTTCACGATCAATTTGGAATGATGCAAACATTGCAAACACCAAGGCTTCGTCTTCCATAAGTTCGTCTACTTGCTTAGCAGACAAGAACATCAACTTCCCACTATCATCAACCTTAGGAAACTCTACAGTCTTGTTATAACAATTGATATGAACACGGTTGAACTCCAACCAGTTCATTCCAAAGATCACGTCAATTTGGTGTAAGGCTAGGCACACCAAATCCATCACAAAGCTCTTCTCAAAAATCGTCACGGGACATCTCAAACACACAAGGGTAGTAGTAACAGAACCATTAGCTGGAGTTTCTATTACCATATTCCCATTCATATCAGATAACTTCAAACCCAATCTATTAGCACATTCAAGCAAGATAAAAGAATGAGTAGCACCAGTATCAATAATAGCAACTAACTCGATATTATTAATAAAACAAGTACCTCGAATCAGGTTGTCCTTCTCTGGTGCCTCTGCACTACTCAAAGCAAACACCCTGCCACTAGTCTGGGCAGCAGTAGCAGTCTTCTTCGGCTTCTGACATTGAGTACTGATATGACCTTTCTCACCGCAATTGAAATAGGTCGGACCCTCATCTTTGCAATCAGTAGCTCGATGACCTTTCTTATCGCATCTATAGCACCTCAGCACATTATTGGTACACACATCAGCATGGTGACCTTGCTCGCCACACTTATAATACTTTCCAGAAGCGGGAGCTGCTCCCCCACTTGACTTTTTCCCCTCTGAAGCCTTCTGATTCCCTTTGTCAGCTGAAGTTGTATAAGGCTTACCCCTATACTGCTCTTTCTTCTCACTCAACTGCTTATAGTGAGCAGATCGAGCTCGGCTGTCCTTATCGTAGATTCTGCTCTTGTCAACCAACTCAGCATACCTGCGGATCTGCTGATACCCAATACCCTGCTTAATCTCTGGCCTCAGCCCATTCTCGAATTTGAGACACTTAGACATCTCAGCATCAGCACGATTGTAGTGCGGACAGAACTTCACTAGCTTCTTAAACTTCGCAGTATACTCTGCTACAGTCATATCTCCTTGCTTCAGCTCAAGGAATTCCACTTCTTTCTTGCCATGAGCATCCTCTGAAAAATACTTCCCCAGAAACTCCTACTTAAACACAGCCCAAGTTATCACAGTGCCAACATCCGTAAGTCTCTAACGGGTGTTATCCCACCAGTCCTCAACTTCCTCTTCCAGTATATGCGTTCCGAACTGAACCTGTTGCTAATCAGAACACCCCATCACTCAGAAGATCTTCTCGATCGCCTTCAGCCACTTGTGCGCACTTGCTGGATCATGCGTACCCACAAAAGTCAGTGGATTGTTCCTTTGAAACTTCCTCAAAGCACGAAACTCATCAAGAGCTCCACCATTTGGATTCAGCTGCGCCACCATAATTCCAATGCATCAGCAATCGCACGATCGTTTCTTCCAGCCATCCTGCACACCACTAACAAGGTTAGAAGAACTACAACATCGACAGTGTACACACACTCGTCGACTGATAGGGACAGACATCAAGTAAAAACCTGGTCGGACGGACCGACCTGCTCTGATACCACTAATGTAACACCCTTTTCTACCCCCAATAATGTTGCAGCAGAAACAACTTAAAAATCAGAGTAAGGCATAAAAATTTCCCTCAAAGGGTGCACATTTCTCATTAAATCAAAATAACACAATTACCCTGTAAACAAAGGGGTTTCCTCAAAATAACTCAAAAGCCTTCACATGGCAGCGGAACTCAAAATTCTCGATTAAAAGGTTTTCAACAAACATCATAATAATCAAAATAAAACCATATCGTCAAATAACAACAAAAATAAGGAAACAACATAGTTTAACTCAAAGGACCCCAACCCAATGTTACACTATCAGAGCAAGACCCTCTAAATCGACCAAAAGCAAATAACTTCAAGTTCTCGAAAGCATCCACAACTAAACCTGATCACCTGCACGTTACCCACGTGGAGGCAACATTCAAACAGGCAGGGTGAGTAATCACATTTCATAATAATCATTATAAAACAAGATATACATAAAATGGCATTATCTTCATAAACGACATCATCAAGGTCATCATCAAGGAAAACATCAGGAAACACTATATCACAATTCATCAATGTCACATAAGATGCGATGCACAACAAGACTCATGCATGTGGTACCAATCGTCACAAAGGATGAACACCTGGCCATCAACCCTCCAAAGATCCCCGTCAATAGGATCGATCCCGCATTTGGAATCAAAGCACGTCATAATTACCTCATATCCGCACAATGGGAATGAAGCGTCGTCACAGAGTATGCATATGAATGTATGATACACAAACGTCAATAATTCATCATCATCATGTAAACATCATTATGTGCATCATCATTCATAAATTCTTCATAAATTCATATCATCATATATTCATCGAAACATCACAAACCAGCACCTCAATATCATCAAGAACATCATGGTAAATCATCATAAATATCACAACATCAAACACCAGAACGACACAGCACAGAAAATGGAATTTTCACGAAACAGCGGTTGTTCGCTCCAGGGTTCGCCTAGCGAACCTGTTCGCTGCGGCCTTCGCCTAGCGAAGCGGCCAGTGAACCTCATAGATCCCATAATAAACACCAGAAACCCCACCATCTGTCATGCTCGCTAGTTTGTTCGCTTATCTAACCTACTCGATGTTCCCTTCGCCTAGCGAGGCTTCCAGCGAATCACTCCCTCTACTCCAGAATCACCTCTGTACTCACACTCACAATATCGCGCATTCGCTGCGCTGCTCGCCTAGCGAGCCTTGGCGAATATTCTCCTAGCGAAGCAATGGTTCGCCTAGCGAACCTGCGATTACAGCAAATCGCTGCTACGCATCAGTAGCTCCCAAACCTCCAAGGTACCTGCGATTACAGTCCCAATTGACCCAAAAACATCCCTATAACAGTTCTAATACATCACCGAATTTAAAGGCCTAAAACCTATGTCTGTTAGGTCGATTCAGGACCCTACGGGAAACCTTAATTTCTCTTAAACCTTCAAAACTCTCAAGCTTCATATAAACTCATAAATCCTTCACCACAGGGTTAAAACTACAACAACAGGGAAGTCTGCCCCAAAGTTCTATTTTACCGATTAACTTCAACTCTTATCAATTGTTCTCACAGAATACCCTCAAAGTCATCAGTTTACCTCAAAACCCATAAACCCTCAAAACCCCAAAATCGCCAACATCCACTTTAATAAATCGAATCCTATAATGAAAACAATGAAAGGCAATTACTCCCCATGCCTTAGATTGTCGATCCGATGAGTTCTCTCTTGAGCCTTTAGAAACCTTCACGAAAATCCTCGCCTTCTCCCTTTTTCCTCAGAGCTCTGCACTTTCTCCTTATTTTCACGATCTCCACAAATGAATCCTAATTCCCCTCAATTCCTCCTTTTTGGTTAATTTAACTCTTGGGCCTCAAAATTGGGCTTTCTCCATAATTCCCTCACTAATACTCCTAAAATGTCCATCTTACCCTCAATTCCTCTAATATTATTTTAAATTAATAATAATACTAATATATTCATATTATATACTATTATTTAATTAAAATAACCAAAACTTAACAAAAAATACCGACATCGACACCAACCACCAAAAATCACAGAAAACCACAAATATAATATTTAAATAAACATCCTTACGAAAATCGGGGTGTTACATAGGTGTCATACCCCAAATTTGTCCTACTTGTATATAATATTCAACTGTGCATCCATCCACTAACCTTTATTCAGAAAACCAAAAAATATATAGATGTTGCTCCTGCTTGTTGTCCAAACTTAGGGTATCACAAGGTGGGTTAAAGTTTATTTATTGGTTGATCTGCCAGTTAGACAAGGGTTTGTTGCTTGATCAAGGCAAGGGTATGCATGATTCCAGTGGTGTGGGTCTGAGCTTATAATTAGGATCAAATTGTCAGACTATGTCAAGTTATTAGTGCTTTGTGGTTAAAGATCATTAGAGATTGGTCAGAGTTCTGGGTAATGCAGTTCATATTTTAAGTTGTGTTCCTCTGATATCAAGGTATCCTCTTGAGCATTTGGTTCATCATGAGATCTTAGTTCAACAATTCAAGTTCAAGCGACAAAGTTCAAAAAATGAATTCAATGGAAGATACATTTCGATTCAGAATTCTGATTCATTTCAAATTAAGGATAGATTCAAGTTAATTTTTGGGATCAAATCAGGTAGGACGTTTATTCAAAATAATTGCAAGCATGTCAGTTTGAGATTATTACGAATTTGGTCAAAATTTAATTCAAGAATTAGTCAACATAAATAAGAGGACTCTTTGTCCATTTCAAGTTCATGGCCATTTTTACCAGAGCCCGCATACAGGGCCAAAACTCATGTTGACAAATAAATGGTGCCCAAGACAATTTTTCTACATAGTCCATGTTACAAAAGCTTTACATACAAGTTGCTCCAAAAAAAATATATAGAGTTCATTGGGCCATGTTTTTTTGCTTAAGTCTGTTTACACAAAAATAAAAATCATTAAAGCCCAATACAGAGAAATGCAGTAAAGCTCATGAACTTAAATTTCAGCTAGTCACACGAGCCAAGCAGTACGTCAAATTCCACAAACCAATGTCCTTCCTCATGCTTTTTTTTCTCACGCTGCCATAACACAAACCATGACCATGATTTAAAATTATCAAGCCTAGCCATGATCCACATTGCAAGACGCAAAACCTGCAGAATTGTGAACAAAGCCTCCAATTTCCACACAAAAGTCATCCAAAGCTAGCCACTGCGCAAACTGCTATACAACAGCTACTTGGAAAACAGCATACTCCATATCACCTGCAGCAGCACAACTAACCAAGGATATGCCAAAAATGCGTACAACCTTCTTTTCCTTTAATAACAGACCTTCGCCAACATCACAATGGATGCACCCACTCACCGAAAATGCAGCGAGTGGCGTAAACACGACAGAAACCAAGTCTCGTCTGCAATTCCCACACTAGATCAATACGTACAACACAAATTGCGAGCTCATGATTCAATCCATTTCCCATTTCACCCTCGCCTCACTCTATAAAAGCCACATATCTCTCCCTCATTGGAGGAGCCCTAGCCGCCACTCCAACTCTGTCAAACCCTTCATCCAACCTTCAAATTCGTAAACCCCAAATCACCTTCTACACAACCCTTATTCTTCATTCATAAACAAACCACAAACCCCTTCAAATCACCCAACCAACATCCTTCAATCCTCCAATATTCTTCTTCGTCATTCACTCTCAATCACAAGACCCAAAACCTCCTTCAAACAGAACAACCACAAATACCCAAATAACCCTCAAAACCTTCTTTCAACTTTCAACCTCACAACCTCTACCTTCCATAATCATTCTCCACCTAACCTTCTTAAACCTTACTTTTATTCCTCACAAACCGAAGCAAAACATTCCAAATCAGAACCGCAACAAGGAATGGAGAAGAGGAAAGAGTTTAAGTAGAAATGAAACCGAAATTCAACAAAACCCACAAACCTGAGACGAACCGTGAACGATTGAATCAAGGTAGGCGAGCGAGACGAACAAAAGAGAGGGCAGAGGAATATTGGTGTTTGTCGAAAGGTTGGGTAGGTCGCCATTGAGGAGTATTAGCGTCTCGTTTCTTCATTCTGATTGTAAAGGTTGAAACTGTTGTTTGCTTGACCACGTTCGTCTAATTTCCTTCCTTTTTTTATTTGTGTTGTTCTTAAACAGTGCCTTATCCCTATGTACTGAATATATTTCTTTTTGATTAATCTTAAAATAAAATACGGGTGGTGGTATTCTTGGGCTTATAGCCCGTTTTCTTGGCTGTCATTCCACCGAGCTTTTTTTTAGAGGTGATGGGCCTTGGGCCCATATGATCCTCTCCTATTTAATTTAATTTGTTCTAAAATTTATTTTTCTCTAAAACTTTTAGTATTAAAATTTTTGTTTCTTATTTTGATTTTGTTGTTTAACTATTTTAAGTTTTTAATTCTAATTCCATTTTCAATTTTATTCTTACTATGGGCCAATGATATGACAACAATCTTGATTTAGTTGATTCTCTCAAATCGATTCAAAATCTTGATTTATATGAGGCCTACTTTTATTTTCTTTTTTTTTCTTTCAACTTTTTGATCAATGAAAACCAAATATCAATGATTTATCGATTATCGATTTAAAATCTTGATAAAGGTGAGACCTTTATTATTTTTCTTACCTCATTTCGATTTTATTTCATTTCTATCATCTTTTCATTATTTCTATTAATTTTGGGCCAATGATACCAAAAATATCATGATTTGTGGATTTATTTCAAATAGATCTATAATCTTGGTTAATATGAGGCCTATTTATTTTCTTTTCGATTTATTTGTTTTTACCACTCATTTTGGGTCAATGAAAACCAAACATCAAAGATTTATCGATTTTCGATTTAAAATCTTGATAAAGGTGAGACCTTTCTTCTTTTTTCTCGATTTTATTTCATTTCTTATGATTTACATTTCACATATTCTTTTATTTTAACTTTTGGTCAATGAAAGTCAAAAATCATAGCTTGTCGATTATCGATCTAAGTCTTGATTAAGACGAGACCAACTTTATTATATATTGTTCATTTTTATCTTTATTATATTATTCCTATTCATATTGTCCATACCATATTCATATTTATTCATCTAACCATTTCATTTGTTCACCTTTAATAAAAAAAAATTAACAAATATCGAAACCCTAAAACAATAATTTGATGGACTGTTGGTTACTATACTTCGCTTGGAGATTTGGTTCAAGCCTTAGCTAAGGACACCTTGCACACACACGGCTTTCTCTTGGGCTACCTTACAATGAGACCCTTTACTTCATGTCATCCCTTGTAATTTACATGTACCCCGCTCCCCATTCCGATGTACGCATTTAGTGTTCTTTTGATTGCGGTTTGTTTACTAGGAGCACCCCTAGGGACTAGCATAGACAACCCATTTTTAAACTAATTCTCGATTCGTCGTCGAGCCATTTTCAAACAAACCCATTTTCAACCAAATCCTCGATTCGTCGTCGAGCCATTTTCAAATCAACCTCTAACCAAACTCTTTTCCAAACTAAACTCTTTTCCAAACCAATCCTTTTTCAAACCAAACTCTTTTCATACAATAAACCCTTGATCCAACGTCAAGCGGATTTTCATAATCAAACTTCAAAAACAACTAACAACTATCGCAACTCTTTTAAGATGAAAAATGGGGGTTCAAGTCTTTGATCTTCCTTCGATTGTTTGGGTGCGAGTTCTCTTACTCGTGTGTGAGTAATTGACGCCTCTTCTTTTAACAAATCAAATCCTTTTCAAAATAACTAAGCGCATACAATAAACCCTTGATCCCACGTCAAGCGGACTTTCATAATCAAACCTCAAAACGACTAACAACTATCGAAACTCTTTCAAGGTGAAAAATGGGGGTTCAAGTCTTTGATCTCTCATCGATTGTTTGGGTGCGAGTTCTCTTACTCGTGTGTGAGCAATTGACGCCTCTTTAAAATCAACCAACTCCCTTTTTTCGTGGGCGTACCATGAACTACGACTGCTCTGATTCTTTATTCTCATCCGAGTAAAGATATGTAGGCACAAGATTGTGATGATCTTGGCGAGCACACTACCATCTTTTTCCGTCAAACCCCATAGTCGAACTACGATTACTCTGATTCCTCATTCTCGTCTGAATGAGCATACGTAGGCCCGAGGTCGCGATGATCTTGCCGAGCACCCTATCCTTAAAGCACCCATTTTCCCTTAGCATCTTTTCCCTTTTATCTTACCTTTTAGCATTTATTTTTGAGAAGAAAACAAACAAGCTTAGCTAACGAGTATCGCGATTCGAATTAAGAGGTTCCCGTTGAGTACAACGGACGTGAGGGGGTGCGTGTACCTTCCCCTCATGTAACCGACTCCCGAACCTAGAATGTGGTTGCGACGACCATGCTCTTATCCTCCTTAAAGGTTTTCTCAATATTTTCCTTTCCCTCTTTTGGGATAAATAAAGTTCGGTGGCGACTCTGTCAAACCGTTTTCCGCGCCTTTTGCGCGAAGGGTCATGTCTTCGATTTAAGCGATTTTTTTCGAGGTGCGACAGCTGACGACTCTGCTGGGGACGATTTGCTCCATGCAGGAGAGATTCAAGCCTATCTTGATTCGAATCGTGAGCTTGTTAGTTTTATTTATCTGTTTTCTTCTCGCCTTGTGAATTTTTTTTCCTATTCCTTATTTGTGTTACCTTTTGTGACATTGTTGGGTTGCTCTGATATTGGGAACTTTGTGAGATGGCTATACACCCGAGTCGAGAAAAACCCTAGGATTAGGATGATGGTTGTGTAGTGTAGGCTTGCGTGGTCTCTTCCGCGTGAGTTGAAGCGAAAACCCCGCTTGGAGTAGATTCCCTTGGAGATATTATTGTTGTGGTGAATCTTTGCCATGGCGGTAATATCTTCGAGGTGGGTCGTTGATCCCAAGGACCATTAACCCATTTATCCATGGTGGTTGGTAGTGTTAACTCTTTGTGATTTAATACGAATGCCCCAATCAGATGAGATCCCTCAAACTTATTACTTCCTGACAGTAATATTTTCGACCTCAATCTAGGATTCTGAGAACCCTATTTAGAACCCGTGTGTCGATGGTTTTGTAGTGGACGCCTCCGAGAAGTCTTTCTCGTGGGGAAGAAACGAAGACCTCACCTAGACGAGATTATTTCGAGGATATTATAATCAGATGTCTCTTTGTCTTGGTTATAATGTGTCAAAATATATCCATAACTCTAGGCACCTACCCGTCTTAGAAACCTACCTGTGGGCTTTCTTTGATCCGAGCTGTGGTTCTTGACCCGTTCCTCCGGCTAACCACATAACTGTTTGAAGCTGTTTGATTCTGCGATCCTGGATCTTGCATCTTGCATTGCATCTCATATCATTGCATTGTATTGCATCTGTTGCGCATCTTGCATTGCATTTTCAACCTCAGAATCTCAGTTCAACTTCCTTCCTTCTCTAGTAAATCAAGTTGATTCCTCGACACCAGTACGCAGCTCACGCCAAGTGCAGATGAATGAGGAATCATATCCAACAAGACCATGCTGCCACATGCACAGGCATAACCATCAGTCATTGAAGGGGTTGCCGAAGACAAGCAAAATAGTCTCCACCTCTGAACAAGCCAATGCAAGCACCAATCAAGTCAAGACAGGAAGTTCAGTTCCTCGAAGAAGGCAGTCATGTTGCCATCCCATCATTTGCATTCTTGTATTTTTCTTTATTTGTTTAAGTACTGTATGCTTTGAATATTGTCGTTTGTGTTTGGTTTTCTTAATGTATTGACAATGCATGTTTTGAATCAATTATGTCGTATTCACTCATTTTTTCCTTTTACTGCAAATTACAGACACATTTATTTCCACTTCACTCTCTTTATCAACTGTCACTTAGCAATGATTAGAGGGAGGATAATGAAAACGAAATACCCATAATTGCAAAATGTATGCTTCCGGATAAAATCTCGCCGATGATGTACATGCATTGTTTCAATCCCCCAAACACTAGAGAGACAAGGAGTTAATCCCTAGTTAACCACTCCGAGCCTAGAAGTAGTAGTTTCCTTCAGATATATAACTCTTACACTCAACCTGGGGCAGGGTAGTGTTCAGTTAATCCTAACTACACACCAAAATCACAAAGCAAAATTCCATAAGACATAACGGTTGTTCATCAACAACCATGATTTGACAGTTACAATCATCCAACAAAACCAAAAACAAAAAAATCAAAAGCCTACTAAGTCAAGTACCTCAAAGGAGACTTAGGCAAAAATCAAGGCTACCCTGATGGACTCGAAAAGCAAAGTCAGTCCATGCAAAAGATAGGGGTCAAACAAAACAAAGAGGCTCTCGAATCCTCAACAAAAACAAAATAAGATTTAGTGACCACCGTCTCAAAGGGTCACTAACATCCATCAAAACCAAAATAAGGTGACTGCCATTTTGAGCAAACCTTGAATCATCACGCTTACACCGTCAACCTTTTTGGAAGACAAACATGTGCAAAATTAACTGAACGTGGGACTGTAGATCATCACGAAGAAGGGGTGGGTACAAATCATTCTTTGAGCCTAATATCCTTTGTTTCATAAACCGTAAACCAGACCACGTTACAACCCTCAAAAGACCTAATTGAGGTGAGGTTTATTCTAAAAGCATACTATTGCAAGGTTGCGTAAACTGACTCCCTATATTTGCTAATCTTCAGCATTGGTGTCATTCTCCTTGCTATATCTTTTACACCATCAAAATCAGCACACGTTTGGGCTAACAGTCCATTCGTCTCACTATCACAACACTCGAATAAACGACTCTTTTTCAAAACTTGCATGAGCATTGCATTAAGATTACCATTTGTGAATATGCAATTCTAACTGCAAATCAGTGCTAGACATTCAAGACGATTCCAACAAGGGGCAATCAAAGAGGAATTTGAACTTTCAGTGGTGCCAACTTGAAGCAAGACTACCTCAACAGCTCAATCAGCAGGCAAATCCTTCAACACCTTAATCAGGGGCAAGTCATCTCAAAGCACATCAAATCTCAACTTCCAAAGATCAGATCTCTTCAGAACTGGTTAATCAGGGGCAAACCATTACCATGTTCAGACTGGAGCAAGACCCATTGCAGTAGGTCATCCTGATCATCAAGCACAAAGTCGTGGTCTTATCATCAAGCAATCAAACTTGAGGCCTCGAGAGCATCTTCGTCTGCTTCAATCATGGCGTCTTCAACGAACTGAGTGTCGAGGAAATCAAATCCCTCCCACCACCCAAAAGTCCAATCCGCATTGGCAACTACCAAAAGTCCACCATGCTGGCATTCTCCAAACATATCCAATCACCCGTCTGCAATCATATGCATCATATGCATCGCATTTTTTATCATAAACATCATGTGCATACCCCAAAAACCAAATCATACTTCCCTAGCACTTGCACCTCTGCGCGTCAGCATTTGCATTACATATCATTACAAAATCAAGCATTCACATATGCATAGTCAAGATCCAGGATCAATCTCAAGACGAGCTCAAGACGATCTCCAGCCCAGCCAGGGGCATCTTCTTCAAGTCCGTGGGCGTTCCTCACGAAGTTGTTCAACCTTTTGTTGATCAAGCTCAAGCAAGTTTCAGCCCGGTCAGGGGCACCTCCTTCAAATTCATGGGTGTTCCTCATGAAGTTATTTCAACCTCTTGTTGATAAAGCTGTGATCTCCAAGCAAGTCAGTGGGCGTTCCTCATTGAGTTGGATCTCTTCAACCTTTTGTTGATGTCTCCAAATAAGCCTCACTCATCATATCCCCATCAAACTTAACCTTTGGTCAATTTCCTTATTATCATCCTTTTGGTGGTAGTCAAACCCAGTCAACTCAATTTAAGCCTCATCCTTTTGGTGTTGGTACCCCTCGAAATCAGAAATTTACTATCACCCTTTTGGTGGTAGCCACTCATGTCATTTCAACCTAACCTGCATCCTTTTGGTGTTGGTCCTCGCAAGTGGGAAGTTCCTATCATCCTTTTGGTGGTAGCAACTTATGTTGTTTGATCCGTCATCCTTTTAGTGTCGCCGATCCATGAACCCTTGGTCTGTGTGTCATCCTTTTGGTGAGTGACAGCCTTTGTTATCGTTTTGCTTGCTATTATCCTTTTGGTAGTAGTAAGTTGTGTCCATTATCATCCTTTTGGTGATAGGTCTGTCATCCTTTTGATGTCAGATGTCTGTGTGTGTGTGTGTGCCCTATTATCCTTTTGGTAATAACAGGCTTTGACCTCATTTTCATCCTTTTGGTGGAAGGGTATGTGTGCGTGTGTGCCCTATTATCCTCTTGGTAATAGCAGGCTTTGACCTCATTTTCATCCTTTTGGTGGAAGGGTCTGTGTGTGTGTGTGTGCCCTATTATCCTTTTAGTAATAACAGGCTTTGACCTCATTTTCATCCTTTTGGTGGAAGGGTCTGTGTGTGTGCCCTATTATCCTTTTGGTAATAGCAGGCTTTGACCTCATTTTCATCCTTTTGGTGGAAGGGTCTGTGTGTGTGTGCCCTATTATCCTTTTGGTAATAGTAAGCTTTGACCTCATTTTCATCCTTTTGGTGGAAGGGTCTGTGTGTGTGTGTCCTATTATCCTTTTGGTAATAGCAGGCTTTGACCTCATTTTCATCCTTTTGGTGGAAGGGTTGTGTATGTGTGCCCTATTATCCTTTTGGTAATAGCAGGCTTTGACCTCATTTTCATCCTTTTGGTGGAAGGGGGTGTGTGTGTGTGCCCTATTATCCTTTTGGTAATAGCAGGCTTTGACCTCATTTTCATCCTTTTGGTGGAAGGGTCTATGTGTGTGTGCCCTATTATCCTTTTGGTAATAGCAGGCTTTGACCTCATTTTCATCCTTTTGGTGGAAGGGTCTGTGTGTGTGTGCCTTATTATCCTTTTGGTAATAGCAGGCTTTGACCTCATTTCCATCCTTTTGGTGGAAGGGTCTGTGTGTGTGCCCTATTATCCTTTTGGTAATAGCAGGCTTTGACCTCATTTTCATCCTTTTGGTGGAAGGGTTTGTGTGTGTGTGCCCTATTATCCTTTTGGTAATAGTAGGCTTTGACCTCATTTTCATCCTTTTGGTGGAAGGGTCTGTGTGTGTGTGCCCTATTATCCTTTTGGTAATAGCAGGCTTTGACCTCATTTTCATCCTTTTGGTGGAAGGGTGTGTGTGTGTGTGCCCTATTATCCTTTTGGTAATAGCAGGCTTTGACCTCATTTTCATCCTTTTGGTGGAAGGGTCTATGTGTGTGTGCCCTATTATCCTTTTGGTAATAGCATGCTTTGACCTCATTTTCATCCTTTTGATGGAAGGGTCTGTGTGTGTGTGCCTTATTATCCTTTTGGTAATAGCAGGCTTTGACCTCATTTCCATCCTTTTGGTGGAAGGGTCTTTGTGCGTGTGTGCCCTATTATCCTTTTTGTAATAGCAGGCTTTGACCTCATTTTCATCCTTTTGGTGGAAGGGTCTGTGTGTGTGCCCTATTATCCTTTTGGTAATAGCAGGCTTTGACCTCATTTTCATCCTTTTGGTGGAAGGGTCTGTGTGCGTGTGTTTACTATCATCCTTTTGGTGATAGGTTTATCATCCTTTTGGTAATAACGACTTTTTGTAATTTATTCTGTTATTTCACTTCCCCGGCATTTTCTTTTCTTTTCGGACAAATTCGTTGTCTTCTTCGTATCTAATTGAGTTCTACCTCGAAAGACTGAATGGCGTAGCCGTTCATCTTACTCGGTTTAAACCAATTAGATAGGGGCATCTGTCATACCCTAAATTTGTCCTACTTGTATATAATATTGAACTGTGCATCCATCCACTAACCTTTATTTAGAAAACCAAAAAATATATAGATGTTGCTCCTGCTTGTTGTCCAAACTTAGAGTATCACAAGATGGGTTGAAGTTCATTTATTGGTTTATCTGTCAGTTAGACAAGGGTTTGTTGCTTGATCAAGGCAAGGGTATGCATGATTCCAGTGGTGTGGGTCTGAGCTTATAATTAGGATCAAATTGTCAGACTGTGTCAAGTTATTAGTGCTTTGTGGTTAAAGATCATTAGAGATTGGTCAGAGTTCTGGGTAATGCAGGTCATATTTTAAGTTGTGTTCCTCTAATTTCAAGGCATCCTCTTGAGCATTTGGTTCATCATGAGATCTTAGTTTAGCAATTCAAGTTCAAGCGACAAAGTTCAAAAAATGAATTCAATGGAAGATACATTTCGATTCAGAATTCTGATTCATTTCAAATTCAGGATGGATTCAAGTTAATTTTTGGGATCAAATCAGGTAGGACGTTTATTCAAAATAATTGCAAGCATGTCAGTTTGAGATTATTACGAATTTGGTCCAAATTTAATTCAAGAATTAGTCAACATAAATAAGAGGACTCTTTGTCCATTTCAAGTTCATGGCCATTTTTACCAGAGCCCGCATACAGGGCCAAAACTCATGTTGACAAATAAATGGTGCCCAAGACAATTTTTCTACATAGTCCATGTTACAAAAACTTTACATACAAGTTGCTCCAAAAAAATATATAGAGTTCATTGGGACATGTTTTTTTGCTTAAGTCTGTTTACACAAAAATAAAAATCATTACTGCCCAATACAGAGAAATGCAGTAAAGCTCATGAACTTAAATTTCAGCTAGCCACACGAGCCAAGCAGTACATCAAATTCCACAAACCAATGTCCTTCCTCAAGCTTTTTTTTCTCACGCTGCCATAACACAAACCATGACCATGATTTAAAATTATCAAGCCTAGCCATGATCCACATTGTAAGACGCAAAACCTACAGAATTGTGAACAAAGCCTCCAATTTCCACACAAAAGTCATCCAAAGCTAGCCACTGCGCAAACCGCTATACAACAACTACTTGGAAAACAGCATACTCCATATCACCTGCAGCAGCACAACTAACCAAGGATATGCCAAAAATGCGTACAACCTTCTTTTCCTTTAATAACAGACCTTCGCCAACATCACAATGGATGCACCCACTCACCGAAAATGCAGCGAGTAGCGTAAACATGACAGAAACCAAGTCTCGTCTGCAATTCCCACACAAGATCAATCTGTACAACACAAATTGCCAGCTCATGATTCAATCCATTTCTCATTTCACCCTCGCCTCACTCTATAAAAGCCACATATCTCTCCCTCATTGGAGGAGCCCTAGCCTCCACTCCAACTCTGTCAAACCCTCCATCCAACCTTCAAATTCGTAAACCCCAAATCACCTTCTACACAACCCTTCTTCTTCATTCATAAACAAACCACAAACCCCTTCAAATCACCCAACCAACATCCTTCAATCCTCCAATATTCTTCTTCGTCATTCACTCTCAATCACAAGACCCAAAACCTCCTTCAAACAGAACAACCACAAATACCCAAATAACCCTCAAAACCTTCTTTCAACTTTTAACCTCACAACTTCTATCTTCCATAATCACTCTCCACCTAACCTTCTCAAACCTTACTTTTATTCCTCACAAACCGAAGCAAAACATTCCAAATCAGAACCGCAACAAGGAATGGAGAAGAGGAAAGAGTTTGAGTAGAAATGAAACCGAAATTCAACAAAACCCATAAACCTGAGATAAACCATGAACGATTGAATCAAGGTAGGCGAGCGACATGAACAAAAGAGAGGGCAGAGGAAAATCGGTGTTTGTCGAAAGGTTGGGTAGGTCGCCATTGAGGAGTATTCGCGTCTCGTTTCTTCATTCTGATTGTAAAGGTTGAAACTGTTGTTTGCTTGACCACGTTCGTCTAATTTCCTTCCTTTTTTTTTATTTGTGTTGTTCTTAAACAGTGCCTTATCCCTATGTACTGAATATATTTCTTTTTGATTAATCTTAAAATAAAAAATGGGTGGTGGTATTCTTGGGCTTATAGCCCGTTTTCTTGGCTGTCATTCCACCGAGCTTTTTTTTAGAGGTGATGGGCCTTGGGCCCATATGATCCTCTCCTATTTAATTTAATTTGTTCTAAAATTTATTTTTCTCTAAACATTTTAGTATTAAAATTTTTGTTTCTTATTTTGATTTTGTTGTTTAACTATTTTAAGTTTTTAATTCTAATTCCATTTTCAATTTTATTCTTACTATGGGCCAATGATATGACAACAATCTTGATTTAGTTGATTCTCTCAAATCGATTCAAAATCTTGATTTATATGAGGCCTACTTTTATTTTCTTTTTTTTTCTTTCAACTTTTTGGTCAATGAAAACCAAATATCAATGATTTATCGATTATCGATTTAAAATCTTGATAAAGGTGAGACCTTTATTATTTTTCTTACCTCATTTCGATTTTATTTCATTTCTATCATCTTTTCATTATTTCTATTAATTTTGGGCCAATGATACCAAAAATATCATGATTTGTGGATTTATTTCAAATAGATCTATAATCTTGGTTAATATGAGGCCTATTTATTTTCTTTTCGATTTATTTGTTTTTACCACTCATTTTGGGTCAATGAAAACCAAACATCAAAGATTTATCGATTTTCGATTTAAAATCTTGATAAAGGTGAGACCTTTCTTCTTTTTTCTTGATTTTATTTCATTTCTGATGATTTACATTTCACATATTCTTTTATTTTAACTTTTGGTCAATGAAAGTCAAAAATTATAGCTTGTCGATTATCGATCTAAGTCTTGATTAAGACGAGACCAACTTTATTATATCTTGTTCATTTTTATCTTTATTATATTATTTCTATTCATATTGTCCATACCATATTCATATTTATTCATCTAACCATTTCATTTGTTCACCTTTAATAAAAAAAAAACATTAACAAATATCGAAACCCTAAAACAATAATTTGATGGACTGTTGGTTACTATACTTCGCTTGGAGATTTGGTTCAAGGCTTAGTTTAGGACACCTTGCACACACACGACTTTCTCTTGGGCTACCTTACAATGAGACCCTTTACGTCATGTCATCCCTTGTAATTTACATGTACCCCGCTCCCCATTCCGATGTACGTATTTAGGGTTCTTTTGATTGTGGTTTGTTTACTAGGAGCACCCCTAGGGACTAGCATAGACAACCCATTTTCAAACTAATTCTCGATTCGTCGTCGAGCCATTTTCAAACAAACCCATTTTCAACCAAATCCTCGATTCATCGTCAGCCATTTTCAAATCAACCTCTAACCAAACTCTTTTCCAAACCAATCCTTTTTCAAACCAAACTCTTTTCATACAATAAACCCTTGATCCAACGTCAAGCAGATTTTCATAATCAAACTTCAAAAACAACTAACAACTATTGCAACTCTTTTAAGGTGAAAAATGAGGGTTCAAGTCTTTGATCTTCCTTCGATTGTTTGGGTGCGAGTTCTCTTACTCGTGTGTGAGCAATTGACGCCTCTTCTTTTAACAAATCAAATCCTTTTCAAAATAACCAAGCACATACAATAAACCCTTGATCCCATGTCAAGCGGACTTTCATAATCAAACCTCAAAACGACTAACAACTATCGAAACTCTTTCAAGGTGAAAAATGGGGGTTCAAGTCTTTTATCTCTCTTCGATTGTTTGGGTGCGAGTTCTCTTAATCGTGTGTGAGTAATTGACGCCTCTTTAAAATCAACCAACTCCCTTGTTTCGTGGGCATACCACGAACTACGACTGCTCTGATTCTTTATTCTCGTCCGAGTAAAGATACGTAGGCTCAAGATTGCGATGATCTTGGCGAGCACATTACCATCTTTTTCCGTTAAACCCCGTAGTCGAAATATGATTGCTCTGATTCCTCATTCTCGTCCGAATGAGCATACGTAGGCCCGAGGTCGCGATGATCTTGCCGAGCACCCTATCCTTAAACCACCCATTTTCCCTTAGCATCTTTTCCCTTTTATCTTACCTTTTAGCATTTATTTTTGAGAAGAAAACAAACAAGCTTAGCTAATGAGTATCGCGATTCGAATTAAGAGGTTCCCGTTGAGTACAACGGACGTGAGGGGGTGCGCGTACCTTCCCCTCATGTAACCGACTCCCGAACCCAAAATGTGGTTGCGACGACCATGTTCTTATCCTCCTTAAAGGTTTTCTCGATATTTTCCTTTCCCTCTTTTGGGATAAATAAAGTTCGGTGGCGACTCTGTCGAACCGTTTTCCGCGCCTTTTGCGCGAAGGGTCGTGTCTTCGATTTAAGCAATTTTTTTCGAGGTGCGACAATAGGGCGCAATGCCAATTCAAGATATAATTTGGAATCATAAAATGATATATTAAAACTTTAATTAAAATATGAAAAATGGTACCATGGCCATTACCTTCATTAGTTTCATCATCTTCATTTTCTCCAAGTGCTATCTCTCAAAATACACATCCAAATGGCACGATGTAAAAATGAAACTTGATGGAAATTTGACAAGGAGTTGAATGGTTCTATTCAATTTCATTTAAACTCAGTGTATCCAAAGAAATTGATTTGAAAATCGTATGAACCCTAACTGAACTTTTCAATATGAAATCTCATATGATCATCATACTTGACAATTAATTGAGGGAAAATGATCACAACATCATGATAAACATGTATGTAACTCAAATGAGAAAAATTGATGCATGAATCATAGAGTTCAGTTTAGAGGAAACTTACCTTGCAAGTGAGAATCTAATTCTCTGTTGGAGGTGTTACATAATTGATTTGATGATTCAAACAACTTCCTTGACTCTCAAGGATGGTGTTGCAATGCTTATAATGCGTTGAACCCTCCTGGATCACTTGGCTCGATTCAAACTACAGCTTATGGTGTATATGAAGCAAATGACATGTAACTTGATGATTCTGAGGTTACAGTTAGTGTTTAAGTGTTTGGATCACTTACTCATGATGTGTGTGAAGTGTATGGATGGTTGAATTAAGTGGAAATGGACTGGTTTGAGATTTCCACGTTTTCACTCTTTGAGAACTTTGAACTTTGCAAGAGAGAGGATTTATGAGAAAACAAGCATTGGAGATATTTTGGTGTCTTTGAATGTTAGAAATGAGCTCTATTTATAGGAGAAATGTGTCCGATATTTTGAGTTTGAAAGGATTTAGATGTAGGCTATTATCCAACAAGTGATGTCATGTACCTATAACTTGAAAGCCAAGGCACACATGGGCTATTCTTCACATGACTCACATTCTGATCTTTTGAGCTTTGTTCCTCAAGGTTTCATCTTATCCCTTGATGTTCTGATCAGGTTCTAATAGATTGGATGATTTTTACTCAAATTCACTATAACACTTTAATGCTATAGGACAAAACCTCACTTCCTACCTTTTAAATGATTTCTTTCACAAGCCAAGTGAGGAAATTTTGAAAATTCAGTTGTGTTTTGCAGAGCACATGCTTGTATGATCATTTTGGAGTTGATCTTGTGAAGATTTCAGGTCTGCAAGATTTATCCAAATCGTGTGGCACAAACATATTGCAAACCTATCTTGGATTTTTAGCTTGATCAAGCCTTATTGCAACATTCATAACTTCTGGCTCAAGTAAAGGATTTTGATGTTTTTGATCATTTTGGAAAGCTGATATATCATACTTCAATGCAGTGATTAATGAAAAAAATCAACCTGTTTCAATCTGTCTAATATAACTTCTGCAGTGATTAATGAAAGAAATCAGAATTTAAACGCACAAAGAATGAATGTTGGTTTGAATCAATCTGTTTCAGTCAATATCTTTAAGCATTTTTGTTTTGAGAATCGACATTATGATTCTCCATCAACAGATGATATCATAACAACTAGCTCTGCATCAGGCAGCTCCAAATCAACCATTACTCATGATGATTTGTCCATAAAACAAAGCGTTGTGTCAGCACGGAAGAGAAGGAAGAGAATTATGCAACAAAAGATGTCACAGACATGCAGACTTGGAAACAATTTTGTTAACAATGCTGGAAATAAAGTCTTTTTCAATTCTCCTGTTAGTTTCAATCTACATACACCGCTTACTGGTATAACTTCCTCATGTTCTAACCAAACACACAGGAACGTTCATAGACAGCAAAGTGGATCTATAGTTTCATCTATAAAACATTTGAATGTTGGTGTTATTCAATCTGTGGCTGCCAATCTATTCAATACTTTTGAAAACCAAGGTCATGGGCGTGCCTCTTCATCCACAAGCAATATACCTGCTAATACAAATGCTAACATTGAGAGTGATGAATCATTTGTAGAAGATTCAATTGATGAATCACTTAGTGATAGTTCATGTGAATTCCAAAATGAAAATTCAAACTATGACACAAGTTCAAGTTTTGATGATGAAGAAGAATATGATCCCAATTCTACACCAATGAATTGTGGAAATGTTGGTATGTATCATTATAACAAATATAAAATTTTCATTATAGGTAATTTGCATCTCAAAAGGATCTGCATCAACAGCTTTTTAACTTGGCTGCACCTATGTTATAATCCTACTATTAGTTATGATTTTAATATTTACTATAATGTTATGTCTCAATTTCGTTTTATTTAGATAGGTTATTCATATATTGGTGATCCTTCCATTGAATGCACACAATATGAAGCACTTATTTGGTATCAAGAAAAGACTGACAAACAAAAACATAGTGCAATTCCTAAGTTCCAACTATCTTGTGGAAATGGTAAAGTTGTGTTGCCACTTTTGAAAACACCACCACCATTACTCAAGCATATTTTGTTTGATAACCATGACACAGAATGTCAAAATTATCAGAAGTATTGCATATTGTACAACGCTATGTTTGCTTTTACATCTCATGGTATGAAGTTCGACAATAGATTCCAAACGGGAAGAGAACCACCTTGCATACTAATGCATGGACAGTCTTGCCATAGAATTGGCAACATGCTACCTTTGCTTGGACAATCACCAAAATTTGCTCAACTATACATTTACAATACTGACAATGAGATTCACATAGGATTGAAGGAATAGGGTAATTATTCGGATCTTAATTAGCCTTATGAGAAAATTATTATTGTTTTTTAGAAAATTTTAATATTATCACATGTACTTATGTATCAACATATGCATAGTAAGTGTTTTATTATATATTGCAGTAACAATCCCAAAATTATTCCAGAAACTGTTACCAGATTGAAACTTATGTTGGATGAGTTTAACACACATGTTAAGTCCTTTAGAATGGCAGTAGATAGACTAAAGGATTGTATTGTACCTTATCTCAAACTAAAGTTAATATTTGATAGATCAACAGATGGAAGAATCTATAACCAACCGACTGTGTCTGAGGTACCTGCACTTATCGTTGGTGATGTTGATACAGGTTCTAAAAGGTATATTCTTCTTGAGAGATAGGGCAGAAGGCTGAAAAGAGTAAGTGAGTTTCATCCAAGCTATCTGGCGTATCAGTGTCTACTTTTGTTTCCATAAGGCGAAGATGTTTTTAGACTTAGTGTGCTTCACAGGGAAGCAAATCCAAAGAAAAAATATAAGAAGAATAAGCTTACCATTAAAGAATGACTTACTTTTAGGATTCAAACCAGGCATAATGAGGCACATACAATTTTGAGGTCAAGGAGGTTGTTTCAGCATTTTTGGTTGATGGATTTACTATGATGGAGTCCCAAAGATTGAATTATATATTTAAGCATCAGAAAAAATTAAGAGTGTGTTTGGATGAAGCATTTTAATGAGGGAAAGTAATTTGTTGAGGAAATTTAAAATGATTTGACCAAAATCCATTGTTTGGATAAAAAATATAGAGAATTGTTAAAATGATGTAAATTTATGAAGTATTTTATTCAAGTTAAATATAAGGAATTTCAAATGACACCAAAAAGTAAGGAATTTGAAATTACTCTTTCACTCTATATCATACAATTATTAAATTGTTTGGTATCAATTTTTCCAATTTTGCAATATAGTCCTCATATTTTATGAAAATTTCAAATTTACTCCTAAAAGTTTCTAAAAATTGCAAATAAGTCCCTAAAATTTTTCAAATTTCACAAATTAGTCCCTTCAAATTTTCAAAAATTGCAAATTGGTCCCTATTTTCTATATTTTAAATTTGGCAAAAAAGTTTTAAAATTTATGAAAATGACTCTAAAATTAACAATGAATCATTTTAATACTCTATCCAAACAAAAGAATTTAAAAATGAATGGATTTCAATTGAATCATTTAAATTGTTTAGGATTTTGAAATTCTTAAAAAATCTCAATTACCTCATCCAAACACACTCTAAGAGTTTCAAAGTACTGCAATTTGACTGGATTAAAACATGCATCAATTACTCAAGGAGCAAACAAAGGTAAAATAGTGATTTTACCGTCAACTTATGTTGGAATTCGGAGGTACATGGAACAACTCTATTTTGATGGAATGGCAATTTGTAGCCATATTGGGTTTTCGAACCTTTTTATCACATTTACTTGCAACTCAAATTGGCTTGAAATTCAAAGGTTGCTAAGCAAAATTAACTTACAACTTCATGATCGTCCAAATATCATCTCAAGAGTGTTTAAAATTAAGTTTGATGAGTTGTTGTGTGATCTAACAAAGAAGCATGTCTTGGGGAGAGTGGTTGCGTAACACCCCAAAATAATTATATTATTTATTTAATTGATTTATTATGATTATTCGGTGTTTTCGGTGAGTTTTGATGAAGTATTGTGACGCATGACGTATTAGTATCGTGTTATGGGATATTTATGAGTTAAGGGAATATTGAGAGCATTTTAGAAATTAAGTGAATTATTAGGATTATTTTAGTAGTAATAATAATAGAATAATGTGAAATGTATTATTTAGATTATTATTATTATTATTTAAAATAAAAGGAGACGAACATTAAGGGTGAGATGGTAATGTTAGGAGGAATAAGTGAGGGTAAGATAGGAAAATCATAATTGGGGTCCAAGGGGTAAGAATGACAAAAGAGAAAAGAGGGATTGGGGAAATTTATTTCTGTACGATCGTGAGAAGTAAAGAGAACCGAAAAGAAGAGCTAGGGCACAGAGAAAGAGGAAAAATCATCTGTATAATGCAGAGAAATAACCAAATCGCTAAGGAATCAAGGTATGGGGGGTTAATCCGGGTTATTATATCTGATGTGGCTTTAAGGTAGACGTAGGTTCTGTGGGCTGTGTGTAAACTGATGAAACTATGACGAATTGTATGATGAATTTTCGTGAATCTGTGTGTATATGATGTCTGCCATGAATTTCGAGTTGAATGATGTCATTGATGTTGAATTCGTATGAGTTTTTCTGTTGTTGTGATGAACATAAACCAGATCTGAAATTGTGGGTTTATGATTAACGAAAAACTAGTTCTAATGGTAGAAAATTGATGAAACCAATGAAGTAGATTATAACATTGAATCTGTAATGAGTCGAAGTAGTTTTGGATCTGATTTAGAACTTTGAAGGTGTTATAATGGGGAATTTTTATTCTAATGCGAAAATCTGGGGTTTTGAGTACGTCTGGCCATACGCGTAAGGGAGGGGGCCTTACGCGTATGAGGGGGACTTCCCAGGGTAATACGCGTATGGTTTATACCCGTCCCCAGAGCCAGCACGACCCTCTGCTCATACGCGTAAGGTAGAGTGGCCATACGTGTATAGCAAGGCCATTACGCGTAGGGGAAGCCTGTGGAAAGGGGCATAGGCGTATGGACTAGCCATTACGCGTAGGGGAAGCCTCTGGAAAGGGGCATGCGCATATGGACTAGCCATTCGCGTATGGGAAGTTGAAGGGATTTAGAGAGGAAATCCTTTCTTGCCATACACGCAAGACTCAGGGTGATACGCGTATGGATGGCATGGGCAGATGGCCCTACGCGTAGGATACACATGCCTGGAGGCGAGGAAGAGGGCCATACGCGTATGGGGCATGACTATACGCGTATGGGCAGCGCTGTTATCAAAATTATCTGTTTATGCGATTTTTATTCCGATTTCGTGTGCAATGCAGTTTCCCTCGAATCGTAAGACTAAGAAGATGTAATGCAACATAAGGAAACTAGTAATGAGGCTAAATGGAATAAAATAGGGATTTGTGTCGTGACGATTATAACATGATGGGTTGTGATGTATTGTGATGAATTGTGATGAGTAAGATTGATGTTGTATTGCGATTGCTTGATGAGTACTCATGGATGATGATGCAATTTTGACAATTCTATGATGGTGATTATTATGACGCTTTGCATCATGCATTCATGGCATATTTTAGGACTCCTAGTTGAAACTGTCTGGTGGAATGGGTACTCAAAACTTGCAATAGTGGTATTTAAACATGAACTTGTTATGGACTCGGTTAGGCAAGTTTCATTTGTGTTATTGTCACTTTATCAAGAGCATAAACTTTACTAATTGAAATTTGTTAGGTTGAATGTTATTAGTTTACGAATTGGATTGTGAAAGTTAGTTACGTATGATTCAAATGCAGTTAGTTGATGTAATTTCTACTGTTAGATTGATTTAATCATGTTGCAATTATGTGGATTAAAACGTGAGTTTTGCCATGGATCCATGTTAGTATTAGGAACCTTTAACATCACAATAGCTAACACAATATCTTATCCCTGCGGCACGAGCCAAACCCCATAGAGATCAACAATAATAACAACATCTTTTGACAGATACCTATACACTTCTAACCTAAGAATTCCTTTTAAATTCTTCTCTGATGGCATATTCATGTAACTTTGACTCTGATCAAGATGAAAAGAAACTTCATCTATGATTCTCACTTGATGTTTCAAATCTGGTGATTGTTTAAGAGCTTCAGCTAAACTTAGTGCAACTTTAGATTTCCAACTGGAAAGTGGTTCTGGCGGCCGACAACTCACTCCGGCTGGAGTTGTGGTGTTTAGCGATATATTGGGGTTTTGGATTTTGGAAAAACCGTTGAATTGAGTGTTTAAATTTGTTATGATCGTGAGCTTGAAATTGTGCAATCTGTGTGAGTTAGCTTCAAGTTGACATTGTTTTATTGTTACAGGCAGGCTATTCGCAGGGGACTCCTTGGAGGCTTTTGACGACTTTGTATCAGTGGCAAACTTTTTGGAAATAGCAGGAAGTCTCGCTGCTTCAATCTGCAGATACATGTTGGAAATTCACCACAACCTATGGTGATTCTGCTTCAATCTTGATCTCAAGATTGATAACCAACCCACAAACATTACGTAATGACAATGAAAAAGGAAGAACAAACAAGAACAGCAAGAAAGAAAAGAGAGAGAAGAGAAATATTTGGAGAAAATTGTCACCCACGAACTGTGGGATTTTTCTTGTTATTGATCACTTGCTAAAACTGCAACTGTGGGATTTTTCTTGTTATTGATCACTTGTTAAAACTGCAATTGTGATTGTTACAAGTACTGTGATAGTCTTCACTACTTGATATTCTTCTCAATTATACAAAGCATCTATTTATAGACTTAGATTTACAAAGGCCCAAAACTCTAAAGGCCCAAAATATCAAATCTAATCTAAATGATATCAAATCTAATCAAAACCAAATCTGTGAAACAAACTATTTTGACACAGTGGCTGTTTCGACTTCGACGTACTTAATGATGCTTCGACTTCGACATACTTAGACACTAGGAATTACAATTTAACACACCACCTAATTCATTGTGTCTAAGCTGTCTACATTCATCATGGCTCTTAGTCTTCTGAAGGCTTCGACCTGTACTCCCTTCGTCATGATATCTGCAATCTGATTCTCAGTTCTGTAGTGTTCCAGATTCATCTTCCCTTCTGCTACCGGCTCTCGAAGATAATGGAACCTCATTTTGATGTGCTTGCTTCGACCGTGAGCTATTAGATTCTTCGCCAAGTTGATAGCTGACATGCTGTCTATCTTCATGGTAATTGCTCCATGATTCTTCCCCGTAATCTCTTCGACCAAGTTCATCGTCCAGGTTGCTTGACATGCACAAAGAGAAGCAGCTATGTATTCTACTTCGCATGATGACAATGCCACTACTGCTCCTTTCTCGAACTCTAAGCAACTGGTGCACCACCTAACATAAACACGTATCCAGCTGTGGATTTTCTATCCTCAGCATCACTACAACGACTAGAGTCGGTGTATCCCACTAACTTGCATTCTTTCCCTTTATCAGCTGCAGGAAACAAAATGCCATAGTCGAGAGTCCCTTTCAGGTACCTTAGTATCCTCTTCGTCGCTGTTAGGTGTGATACCTTTGGCTTCTGCATGAATCTACTTACCATACCCACACTATATGCCAAGTCAGGCCTTGTGTGACAAAGATATCTAAGTGACCCAATAAGTCTTCTGTATTGGGTTGGGTCGACATCATCTTCCTTTGAATCCTTCAACAGTTGCAGTCTGGTCTCAGCTGGAGTCGAAGTTGGGTTGCAATCTTGCATCTCAATTCTCTTGAGTATTTCGCCTGCATATCTTCTTTGGTGCATCATCAAACCTCTACTAGTCTTGTAGAATTCGATGCCAAGGAAATATGAGAGATTTCCCAAGTCTGACATTTCAAACTACTCACTCAGGTCATGTTTGAAATCTTTGATCTCCTTCTTGCAACTCCCTGTTATCAACAAATCATCAACATAGAGGCATAGTATAAGCAATTCATTATTGCTTCTCCTTACATACACTCTATGCTCTGTCATACACTTCACAAATTCCTTTTCCCTTAAGAAGCTGTCGATTTTCTTATTCCAAGCTCTTGGAGCTTGCTTAAGTCCATACAGGGCTTTATGCAGTCTGTACACCTTTTCTTCTTTGCCTCGTTTCACATGCCCAGCTGGTTGTGCGACATAAACCTCTTCATCTAGGGGACCATTAAGGAACGTACACTTCACATCCATCTGACATGTGTACCAATTATACATATTTGCTAGACCAACAACCAACCTGATTGTTTCGATCCTAGCAACAGGTGCAAACACTTCATCAAAGTCGATTCCTTCCTTCTGAAGAAATCCTTTCGCCACAAGTCTCGCCTTGTGTCGAGTTACTTTTCCTCTGGGATTCACCTTCACCTTGTAAACCCACTTCACATCAATTGCCTTCTTGCCTTGAGGCAATTCGATAAGTGACCATGTGTTATTGACTTCGATGGACTCTAACTCTTCATTCATTGCTTTCACCCACTTCAAATTTTTCAATGCCTCAGTTGCATTGACTGGTTCGACATCTACGTAGAAAGCATAATGTATCAGCTCACCCACTTCATCGACCACATCATCTGATGTAACTACACATTCTTGCAACCTTGCAGGCATGTGTCTTGTTCGTCGAGGTCTGCTTGAACCTGCTTCATCTGCAACTGGTTCCTGTCGAACTTCTCTTTCGACTTCAGTGGCTGGTTCTTCACAAGAGATTCTCACTGAATATTTTTTGGCATTCTCAGTCCAATCCTATTCTTTAAGCTCATCTATGATCACATCCCTGCTGATCACTACCTGCTTATTCACTGGGTCGAACAACTTGTAACCTCGAGTCGAATGATATCCTATCAAGATCATCTGATTCGACTTGTCATCAAGCTTTCTTCTTAACTGATCTGGCACATGTCTATGTGCTATAGATCCAAACACTTTTAAGTGACTGAGGCTAGGCTTGACACCAGACCAACATTCTTCTGGTGTGATTCCTTCAAGCTTCTTCGTCGGATATCTATTCAAAATATATGTTGCTGTCGAAACCGCTTCTCCCCATAATTCTTTGGGTAGATGCTTTCCATTCAACATACTTCTCACCATGTTCATGATGGTTCTATTCTTTCGTTCTGCAACTCCATTTTGATGTGGTGTATAGGATGGCACCACCTCATGCATAATCCCTTCCTTTTCACATAATGCATCGAACTCTTTCGAAACATACTCTCCACCACCATTTGTCCTCAGAATTTTCAACTTTTGACCACTCTGTCTTTCAACCATGGATTTGAATCTGGAAAATACCTCAATCACATCACTTTTCTTCTTGATGAGGTAAGTCCACAACTTTCGACTGAAATCATCTATAAATGTGACAAAATATCTGTTGCCACCAATCGAATCCACTTGGATTGGACCACATACATCAGAGTATATGACTTCCAGAATTGCCTTCGACTTCCTTCCAGCATCCTTGCTGAAGCTATTCTTGTGTTATTTCGATTGAACACACTCCTCACAGACTTCACGTGGAATGTCGATTTCTGGTAATCCTGAAACCATATTTCTTCTCTTCGGCTCTCTGATGTCATTGAAGTTGAGATGGCCTAGTCGAAAATGCCATAACCACTCATCTCCGCTGGCTGCTGTTGCTAGACACTTGTGCTCCATCACCTTGAGTTCAATCTTGAAGGTTCTATTCTGAGACATTGGAGCCTTCAAGATCAACCTACCACCTGCGTCGAGAACTCTCATCATCTTGTCTTCGACAACTACCTTGTAGTTCTTTTTGATAAGTTGCCCTATACTGAGCAAATTACTCTTCATGCCTGGTATGTACAACACATTGGAAATTGTTGACCTTTTTCCATCTTTCCTCATAATCAGAACATCACCAACACCTTCAGCTGCTAGAGTGTTGTCATTTGCAAACTTCACAGTGTTCTTCGACGAGGGCTTTATGTTGACAAACCAATCTTTCCTTCTAGTCATGTGTGATGAGCATCCTGAGTCCAAGTACCACTGATCTTGGAATCTTTCTTCATCTTTTGTTGTGGCCATCAGCAACGTCTCTTCTTCTTCATGTTTCGCCAGATTTGCATCATCTTGATTTCTCTTCTTTTCTGGACAATCACTAGCATAGTGACCATACTTCTGACAATTGAAACATTGAATGTGACTTTTGTCTGGCTTTCGACCACCACCTCTTCCTCTACCTGCAACACCACCTCTTGGGTTGCCTTGGTTCCAAGGTTTCTTCTGAGTCGAATTGTAGCCTCCTCCTTTACCTTTGTTGCCATTCACATTTCCTTTGCCTTTCCTTTCCTTTCCTTTTCTGACTGCGCCTGCAAGGCCATACCACTCTTCGACTTTCCTACAGCTCTTTCAGCTATTCTTTGTTCATGAGACTCAAGCGTCCCTTGAAGCTCTTCCTTCGTCAATACTGACAAATCTTTCGACTCTTCTATGGCTACTACCACGTGGTCGAATTTTGGAGCCAATGACCTCAAGATATTTGCAACAACTAATCTTGATGTCAACGCCTCTCCACATACCTTGATTTGATTCACCAACTTTGTAACTCTGGTGAAGAAATCTGTAATACTTTCATTGTCTTCCATCTGAAGCAACTCATACGTTCTCTTGTGAGTTTGTAACCTCACCTCTTTCACTTTTTCAGCGCCCCCAAACGACTTTTCAAGAATCTCCCATGCTTCCTTTGCTAATTCTGCATCGCTAACGTTTTCAAAGTTATCTGGATCAACACATTGATGGATTATAAACAACGCTTTATAATCTTTCTTCTTTAATTCTTTGTGTGCAGCCTTTTCTTTATCCGACGCATTCTCCCCAAGCGGTGTTACTCATTCCTTCACAAAATCCCAAAGATCTTGATAACAGAAAACCACCTTGATCTGCTTGCACCAATTCTCATAATTATCTTTCTTGAGAATTGGTAGGGTCACCGGAAAGTGCCCATTTGAATGATTCATAGCCATCACGATTTTACTCCTTGAATCGCAACCGGAGCTCTAGATACTAGATGTTGGAAATTCACCACAACCTATGGTGATTCCGCTTCAATCTTGATCTCAAGATTGATAACCAACCCACAAACAATACGTAATGACAATGAAAAAGGAAGAACAAACAAGAACAGCAAGAAAGAAAAGAGAGAGAAGAGAAATATTTGGAGAAAATTGTCACCCACGAACTGTGGGATTTTTCTTGTTATTGATCACTTGCTAAAACTGCAACTGTGATTGTTACAAGTACTGTGATAGTCTTCACTACTTGATATTCTTCTCAATTCTACAAAGCATCTATTTATAGACTTAGATTTACAAAGGCCCAAAACTCTAAAGGCCCAAAATATCAAATCTAATCTAAATCATATCAAATCTAATCAAAACCAAATATGTGAAACAAACTGTTTCGATACACTGACTGTTTCGACTTCGACGTACTTAATGATACTTCGACTTCGACATACTTAGACACTAGAAATTACAATTTAACAATACAAACGAGCTACATTTATTGACTTCTAAATGCAACTTGTGGCAATGCAACTGAGATGATTATAGCAATATTTACACTTCACCAGAACAAAATTCATGTTGTCAGGTTCTTCTTGCTGGGTTCCATTCTCTCAAATCTTCTCTTGGTCCTAGGAAGCCCACTCCTTAGTGGTGGCTTAGTAAATCTCAAAAGGGAATAAAGATATGACAAAGTAACTACATATGGCTTGTCGCAGGGAAGCTTAAGGACAACAAGATCAAGCCGTGGTTTTCCTGGTATCTGAATCCTAGGTAGTGATGGCCAAGTAGGAAATTCGTATTTTTCTTCCCAAGTGATGTCATTTGAAGCCTAGTTTAGGTGAAGGACTACATACTCATTTCAATAAATGTATCACGACTATCTTCAATGTATTCCACAAAACCTTTTTGTATTTGTCATACCAATCTTGTGAGTAGTCATTTGGTAGCTTTTGAGTACATATGTTAAACTTGTTATAGTATAGGCTATGTGTATGTAACTCTTGGCATCTTGTATTCATTTTTTATTGAATGCAATAAACTCACTATGTCCAAGTGATGATGTAATGCTAAGTTAGTAATGAAATTAGTTAATGGTTGAATATGTATATGTATGTAACTAATGACACATGTACTAATCATGTCTTGTAAAAAGTAGAAAAAGTCAACAAAATGTAACAAAAGTCAACAATCAACAAAAATGATAAAAGGTCAACTTAAATAGTAAAAGTCAACACAATGAGAATGAATTGATATGAACCTCTAAAGTGGGTCCTGATTATCTTTGCATCTCCTAATCAAATCTACACCCTAACTACAACACCCAAGATCCCTTACTGCGAAGAATCAACAAATTAGGGTTTCGATGGACCCCAACCCTTGTCAGTGCATCCTGAGATGCCCTAGATTTGGATTCTTCGACTTCTTATTGACCATCGGACATTTGAACCCTCGAAGCTTAACGTGAATGGTAAAAATGAATGAGATGATGCTAACGAATATGCGGATGAATGTAGAAATATGCCAAATAAAAATTGAAAAAAGGTAGGACAAATTTGGGGTATGACATACTTGAGAACACGTATGAGCAAGACTCGCAACCTTCTCAAGCACCTTAATAAAAACCTTTGGCGACCCATTTTTCTTTTCCTTTTGCATTTTTATCATTCAAAGAAAAAAATTGACATAAGCTAACATTCTATCGCAAATTTAACTAAAAGGTTCCTATCAAGTACAACTAGGAATGGCAAAAAAATCCGTACCTGCGGATATTCGCGGATAAAATCCATCACGGATATGGGACAAATAGTTTAATGGATATCCACGGATAAAATAAATGAATATTTAAATACCCGTTTGTTAATGGATATGGATACGATTTAATGATATACGTACCCGCGGATATCCATATCTGTTAATAAATTATAAAAATCATTTAAATATCATTAGTTTATTATACTTTATCTTTTTATCTTCTTAAAAAATTAGTCTTATATTTCTTTCTTTTTTCTGAAATTTTCTTTGAAGAAAACCTTTCAAATTTCATTCAAATTCTATTAGTCATTTCATATTTAAACTCTTCAATACTTCATACCTCACTTTAACAATTTCACATTCCAACCAACGTGTCGTCATTCCTCTGTCGAACTAGTGTCTCCCTTCCTACTCCTCTGTCGTCCGCTCTTTGATCATAACTCACAATCTCAATATCTTTTATTTGTTTAGTTAAAAATGAAATGTATGGATATTATGTTTGGATCTAATTATGTTTTGGTGAATAAGAAGAAAATCAATGTGATGAAAATTTATTATTAAATTAAGACCGAATTGTATAGATGGTATGTGATAATAACTTTTTGTATCTTTAAAAGAAGTTAAAAATAATTTTTATAAAAAAAATATTATCCATGGATATCTGTAAATATCTGCAGATACCGTAAAACCCGCGGATTACCAGCTTAACGGATACCCACATAGATATGGGGCGAATATGGATATCAAATTTATCCAACGGGGCGGATACAGATATCATAGTATTCGTCCCCATGGATATCCATTTACATCCCTAAGTACAACGAACGTGAGAGGTGTTAATACCTTTCCCTTGCATAATCGACTCTCGAACCCGAATTTGGTTGTGATGACTATCTTCTTTTGTTAAGGGTTTTATCAATATTTTCCCTTTCCTTCTTTGGAATAAATAAAGTTCGATGGCGACTCTTTTTGAATTGTTTTTCCGCGACTTCACTAAGGATCGTATTTTTCGAGGTACGACAGTAACAACAATGGCTTGTAAAGATGAGCGAGATGGAATTGAGATTTTTGGTTGAGAAATTTACTTGGAAAGAATGGATTTGGTGCATGTGTTGCCACAGGTAAATAAGATGGACGGCAAAAACAAAAAAGGAAGTTTAGGTGATGAAGGGAGAGGGAACATGCAAAAGGGAAAGAGAAATATTATAATTGTAAAGTAAGTATGTTTTTCAATAAAATTAGAGATTGAAATATCAGTCAAGATATACATGTTTCATTGCAATATATGATTTGATACCAGGATAAGGATATTATACCAAGATAAAGGTAAAAACATATTATACTGTAAACATAAAATTCAGTGTTCACGCATATTCTTGATTATGTTGTATGAGTCTTTGAAGAATTTCTTTTATCTATTGTTCCCAAATATATCATGAAAAAAGTGAATGAAATACATGTATATAGTTATTATACAAGTTTGCCATGAAGGTTGAGAAACACAAGAAAAGGGGATTTGAATTGGGTTTCACATTTCGTCCCCTTTTGCGGAATTAAACTAATGACGTTAACAAGTAAGTAAAAATAAATGAACACAATTATTTTTATCTTGGTTCACTGTTAACGAAGTTACTCCAGTCCACCCCTCAAAGTGATTTCGCCTTAACACAATGACTTAATCCACTAATCATCAAAATGATTACAACCACAATGGATACCTTCCATTGCCTTCTTGAGAATCCTGGCATCACTCGCCTCTCAAGGAATCAACCTCCAAGTCATTCAACAACGACCTGGCCCTCTCAAGCATCACGGTCTTCACTCGACCGCTCAAGGAATCATTCACTAAGCTGTTAGAAACACGATTAGTCATCTCAAGCATTCTGGTCATCACTCGACCGCTCAAGGAACATCACATTTTTCAAGGATTTTCTTGTGCACTATATATGTTTCTTTCAAGTTGATTATACAAATGAAGTACAATAACACCTAAGTGTTTCTAGCAAGATATGAGCAACAACTCCTTGCTTTCTAATACAGAAACTATCTAAAGAATAAATATCAAAGAGATTATAAAGCACACTAGTTCTGTATTACTTAAAAGCTTTCTTATGAGCAATGCGGCTTCTTATCATGAGCTTTAAGCTTCTTTCTGACATACTCCTTCTTGAGTAAGTAATGCTTCATCCAGCTTAACCATTAAGATCAACTTAGTTACTATGCTTCACTTATTGATGTTTAACTTGATAAGTTTTACATGACTTTAGCATGTTGCATCGTTGTACATTCTTTATCATTTTGCTTCAGCTTCTTCTTCATTGAGCATTCTTCATTTAAGCTTCAGCTTGCAACATCTTGTACTCCTTTCTTGAGTTTTAATGTTTTTTCCAATTTAACCATCAAGTTCAACTACGTTACTATGTTTCACTTATTGATGTTTCACTTGAGTAGTTTCATATGGTGTTAGCATGATCATCGTTTGTGCACACTTTGTAGTAGCAGCTTCATCTTTGCTTGCTACATGTTGATTGTTTGTTGTGTTGAATAATAATCCTTTTCTATGAAGATCAACCAACAAACTTTTTATCTATCTCTCTTATGATCAGCGGCTGCTTCAAGCAACATTTCTTCAAGCTTCCAAGTTTTCAATTTATAGAGCAGGAGAGAATAGATCTGTTGAGGGGTATTCTTGGAAACATATTCCAACAACAATATCCCAACGTTCACATGAAGGAATGGTCAACATCACTGTACAAAAAGTTATCCTTGCGCCACCCTATCGAGGTAGAGGTCACATAGTTTTAGTACTATTATATTCAGTTCAAAACCATTCTAGTCTTCAGTCTTCTGGCATCTTCAGAGGCCTCAAATATTAACTTGATGAAGTGTGTTGTAGAAGAGTAATTTTTTGTGTAGTCTTCAGAACCACAGTCTTACGAGTTCCAGATCTTCGTTCAGTAGAACTATCTTGAGAATCTTCAGCACTTGGTTTCTTAGAAGCATTATCTTCAGATTCTTCAGAACCTGTTCCTTCAGAACCTTGTCTTTAAAGTCTTTAGATTTCATTAAGCACGTTCTTGTCTTCAAAGTCTTCAGCACTTTGTTCAATCAGATCCTTGTCATCAAAAACTCTTCAGAACTTGATCTTCATAAATTGTGTCTTCAGAATCTTTAGAGCTTTGTTCACCTGAACCACGTCTTCAGAATCTTCAGAACTTGTAACATTAGAAGCGCATCACATTAGAAAGCCTTGTAGGCCTTTCTCATAAAGTCTCAATTAGAATGTTCAAAACTAACGTTCATTAGAACCGTTGTATTAGAAACATTCATGAATCTTGACTTTATCTTGTACACACCTATGTTTTTTTCTAGAGTGTTGATAACAGAGTCTGATGACGTCACACGCCTTCTTATTAGAGTCAGAATCATACTGACAACAGCCACACACTAGACATAAACCATATTATACAGAATTGTTCTCTTAGATAACATGTGCAGTTATCATAAAAACTCAAAGGCCAGATGTAGAACCAAATCTTGTTCTTACATGTCACTCATAATAGAAGTTGATAAAACAGTTAAACATACCTTATTTTGTTAAATCAAATCACTAAAATTCATTAGGATGATAACACAACTAAACATGTGCAAATGATGAAGACAAATATTCAAAAATACAAGTCTTTATCAACAACAAGTTCTAAGCCAACAATCTGATTCACCCGAACCAACACATGGATGAAAAATTGAAGATAACGGTTATTGGATATTACCTTAAACAAGTTCCTGAAACAATTCAGCGAGAGAAAGAAAATGACCTAAAAATTGAATTCGGTAACAAGAATAGCTTCATGCAATGCAAACATACAACCAATCAAAGAAAATTTTGAAAAAATGAAAACTCACCAATTAAAATGGGATCATCGTTAATTTGAAGAAATGAGATCGAAAACAAGAAGTTCTGTAAAATTAAGAATCGCTTCAAGTGACAGTGACATCGACGAGACTATGAGCGAAGTGGCTCTCGTGTCGGTAAGTAGGTTGTGTTGCAACAGTGGCTCTCGCGGGTTGTATTGCAGCAGCGACTCTCGCAGGTTGTGTTGCCGCGATGAATAGGTTTTACAATGAGGATAATTTCCTTTAACTCTAGTGATAAAAAAGAGGGAAGGTGCAGTAATAAAGTGACGAAGAATAAGAAGTTAGATGAAATAGAATGTGATGGATGTAAAGTAGAAAGAGAAAAAAATTAATATTTAAGGAAAAAAAATTCTTACAAAAAATAAAAATACCTTAACTCTATCTTGAAAAAAAATTACATACAAGTGAACTTACATTTTTCACTTTTATTATATTAAATCTAAGTCGTTCACTTAATCTAATGATTATCTTTTTGGATTTTATTGGTGAAAAACTTAATTGAGTCCTCATCATAGACTTAAAATAATATATAAATGATTTTTTTTAAAGTTTTAAAATAAATTTATTTGGCAATATGTTTAATTATGGTTAAATATTGATTTAAAATAGTTTTAACCACTTAGTTTTAAAAAAAAACTAATATTGCACTTATGTTATTTTTGCTAGAAATTATTGCACATTTTTTATAAGCAATAATATAAAGGTTTAATGCATCATTTGGACCCTTAATTTAATTTTAAGTTTCACTTTCGTCCCTTATTAAATAAACGTTCGTTTTAAGTCCCTTAAATTACGTTCTGTTAATCACATTGGTACTTTCCGTTAAATTTTGTCAAAATATGTTAAATTTGGATGACGTGGCACTCCAACTGGTTTCAAGTATGGTAGACGTGAAATTATATTATTAATAATTTATTATTTATAATTCATTAAGCATTAGCCATCACCTCTCTTACTCTATTCTCATCTCTTCACCTTCACCAAAACCCTAGCCGTCTTTCTTCTCTTCTCAAGAGAACCCTTTGCTTTATGGATCCAATCTTCCTAACAAAAACACATTAACGAATCATTCGTTGATCGTAACACCCCAAAATAATTATAATCTTCATTTAATTAAGTTATTATAAGTATTCGTGATTTCAGTGAGTTTTGATGAAATTCTGTGATGCGTGGTGTATTTGTGTTGTGTTGTGGGGTATTATTGAGTTAAGGGAATAATGAGGGTATTTTAGAAATTAAATGATTTATTAGAATTATTTTAGTAGTAATAATAATAAGATGTTGTGAAATATATTATTTAGATTATTATTATTATTTAAAATAAAAGGAGAGAAAAATAAGGGTAAGATGATAATAGTAGGGGGAATAAGTGAGGGTAATATGGAAAAACAATAATTGGGGTCCAAGGGGTAAGAATGACTAAAAGAGAAGTGGGAATTTGGGGGATTTCATTCTTACGATCGTGAAAAGTGAAGAGGACGGAGAAAGAGAGCTAGGGCACAGAGAAAGGGGAAGAATCATCCGTAGAACGCAGAGAAAGAATCCTTTGCTGAAAATTTTGAGGTATGGGGGGTAATCCGAGTTATTATGTCTGATACGGGTGTAAGGATAGATGTAGGTTTTATGTGCTATGTGTCCAATATTGATGAAATTTTGATGAATATGCATGACGATCTGTCATACCCCAAATTTTGACCACTAAGATTTCCCATCATTGTGCAAATCATCATCACAATATGGAGGAACCATCATACTTCATCAGTCTCCCCAAAGATGGGTGAGCATCCACTACAATCAAAATTAGGGTTTCAAGCCCTCTCTGAGTGCTTAGACAAAGGATAAATCAAGGAATGACATGATCTTCAACTTGTATAACCTCTCAAACATCCACAATGGATCAAAAGGACTCCCACTTCAAGGATTAAGCACAAGGTTGCTCCCTTCTAGGTGGATCAAGTCTCAAGATCGACAGTGTCACCAAATTAAGGTTTTGGTCGACCAGGGCCTCCAGATGGAAATTTTTCATCTAGGTACAAGCCAAAGATCCAAAACACAACCTAATATACTCCATGGAACCTCATGGACCCAATCATCAAGTCAATCTTGCCTCAGGGGATGCATTCATCAAAAATCAGGAATTAGGGTTTCTTGACCTAATTCACCCCCAAGTTGGCTTTTGGGATAAACCATGAGCCAAGACCTCAAGAGAGGATTTGAGGATCTCCAATATGTCACATTGATCCATTTGGAACAATGGATTAATCCAAGAAGCTTAAGCAACAAGTCTCAATTTCATCTGCACCACAATTAGGGTTTTAAGGAAAAAGTCAACTACAACTTTGACTTTTGACCAGGACATGCTCCCAAGCCCTAGGACATGCCCCAATATACCCTATGACACCCTTGGAACATGTCCATCAAGTTTGATTTAGGTCAAGGACATGATTTCATGAAGAATTGCACAGTTTGGAATTCATCTGATAAAAAGTCAACTGTGCACAAAAGTCAACTTTGACTTTTTGAGATTTTTCACCAAAATGGATTTTTAACCCTAAAATGATGTTAATGTATGATTTGAATCATCATTCATCAAGAAAAATCAAAGAAAGTGGGATAGCTTGTAAAAGGGGTAACCATAAAACTTAGAAATTTTTCTAAGTTATGGAAAAAGTACCACTAATGCACCAACTTTGGAGGACCATAACTCCTAAACCACAAGGCCAATTTTTTTCATCCAAAGATGGATTTGTAGCCCTCATTACCCTCTACAAAAACTTCAACTAGACCTAAGTCTAATTCATTAAGGATTTTGGGTTATGGAGTGATCAAAATCAAGAAATCACACTTTGTTCCAACACTTAGTGAAAATTTCACTAAGTCAGATTTTGCTTCACTTTTTGCCAAATGTAGAGGGATTTTTCACTTGGATTCAAAAGAGATAAAAACTAAACATGTTCAAACAGTTGTTGTATCATGTAAGGGCTTTCCAAAATGGCCAAGAACATTGCCAAATTCAACTTACACCATGAGATATGACATTGTCAAGTTGCCTTGCTGAAATCTGTCAAAGGCAAGGCAGATTTTGCATTTTGGCTCGATTTGCCAAAATCAGCCAAATTCAAATGCTCCTATCCACTTGGACACATCTGAGGATTGAATCTAAAGGGGACAATCACTGAGCCAAGCCTCCAAAGTCCATGGAACAAGAAATAGCATGTTGAACCTAGAATGGCCAAAACAGGGACAAGACTCCAAATTTGGATTGAAGCATTCAATGGAAGCATCAAGGTGGCATGGACTGAGCCATTCTCATCTGAAGTCAGTCAAGACTTATCCAAGACCAAGGGAACCAAAGCTCTGTGCCCTAACCTCTAGTCAATGGCTAGATGAGACTTGCATTTCCATTGGACAACATAGGCCAAACCTACTTACCAGTTGCCATTCACTATTCCTTGCAAAACAAATTTGCTCTACTATAAATAGAGCTTAATTGTGATCAGTTTGAGTACACCAAAGCCATCAAACAGATGCTTTCCTCAAAATCTCTTCTTTCACTCCAATTTTGCCTTCTAAGGCAAGTCACTATCGGGTTTTGAGTTTGAGAGCTTTTCCAATCAAACCAATCACTCACACACCTCACATACATCACATATGAGCTGATCAAACACTTAGATCACTTCTGAAACACCAATTTCACAAAATCACCAGCTGGTTGCTCAAATTTTCAATCAAGTTGCAGTTGAGATGCCATGAAGTGATCCAGCCAATTTCAATCAAGTCCAAGCATTCAAACACACTCCATAGGGTGTAGGGAAGCTGTTTAGATCATCACCACTCATCTGTAACACCTCCAAATCAAAAATCACATTGCACTTGCTGTCACGACTTAGAGGTAAGCATATACTTGGTCATCTCTCAATCTATGCATATTTCCTCGCACAATAATTTGGCCATATGTTTATAATCATGCATGGAATGTTTTCCCTCAATTAATTGCATTGTTTGAATCGTGTATCAAAAATCCTAGCCTTCATCCAGAAATTAGGGTTCTTGAGGTTTCTTCGCGATTTCATGTTTTATGTTTAATTTAAATGAAATTAAGTGTTATAGACATGATCGTGAGGTTGAGACGAGCATAATGATATGTGGATTGCATGATATGATTGCGTATTCAGTGAGATTGGATGGAAAACACAAATCAGCCAAACCCAGAAAAACGCGCGTGTTCTTGCTTGTGTTCTTGGCGCCTTTTTCACAAATTCAAATATTTGAATTTTGTGATTTTGTTTAATTGATTCAAAAATTAATTTCTCTCTGAGTTTTAATGATTTTGAGTTGATTCTTTTTTTAATAATTCACAAAAATGTTAAAATATTTTATTTTATCAAAAAATCCCAAAAATATTATTTATTTCATATAATTAATATTTTTGCAAAGAATTAATATTTTAATTGTTTTTGACATTTTAAATATTTTTTCTACATTGATTTTGCAACTTTTAATGCTTTCTAATTATTTTGTAGGTCAATACTTAATTTTTGAAGCATTAATCCAAAATCACAATTTGTTTTTCATATGTTAAACAATTTTGATCATTTTTAATTGAATTTTTATTCAATTAAATACATTTTTGAAAACAAATTAGGGTTTTTGGATTAATTCAACCCTCATAAATCATTTTCAAAACCTTTTGGGCCTCTTGAGAGAGTGTAAGACCCAACCCACTTGTACAGAAATATTTTGGGCCTCATTCGTTGTATAAGTCCCTCTGTACATTTTCAAATAAACGGCACGATCATCGCCTTTTGAAAAATAACCTTGGGCCTCTCCTTGAGCTATAAGACCCATTCAAAAACACTTTGGGCCTCTTAATAGAGTGTAAGACCCAATCCCCTTTTAACCAAAACATTTTGGGCCTCATTTATTGTATAAGTCCCTCCGCGTTAAAAGAAAACCTCGGCGCGATCGCCATTTTTTAAACAGAAAAGTCAACTGGGCCTACCCTCGTGTTATAAGCCCCACTCTTTCTTCTTTAAACTTTTTGGGCCTCTTGAAAGAGTGTAAGACCCATCCCATTGTACAGAAAACCTTTTTGGGCCTCAGTCACTTGTATAAGTCCCTCTGTACAAATTCAAACAGTGCGATCACTGATAAAACCCTAGGCTTCTCCTTGAGCTGTAAGTCCCAAAGATCTTTCTTTTTCAAAGCACTTTCTCCTTTGATTTTGAATATACTGTTGTTTTCAATCTTTCTTTGTTGAACAACTAACCAAACAGCATGGAAGCTCTACAACCGAGTAAGTGGTTATCGCTTTCATTTACCGCATTCATATACATATAACTGTATTGTGGGGCTGTTTCACTGTAAGTCTTCTTTCATAAACTCATATCAACTGTGTAATAATAGTATAGATATTTCGAGTTTCCCCGACAACTACGTCTAGAACTAGGTGACGCCGTCGTTTATTCGTAGAAATAGACAACTAGATCCCCCAATAGGATCACCAGATACAGTCTTCTCTTCGGCTGTCCTAATTAGGAATTGTCAAGAAACTCTACTCCCAGAGATGAATGTATTCTCTGTGAATGGCATCTTTGAGTTTCTTCCAAATTCTCAAACTTTCCTGACTTTGATCTATTCTCGGTGAATAGCATTGCCTTGAATTTCTCGGGGTTTGGGGACCCATCGGCTTCCTAAAAGCAACCTATCCTTCTCTTGGGCTTAGTACAAGGACCCACAGGCTTCCTAAAAACAACCTAGCCTTCTCTTGGGCTTAGTACAAGGACCCTACGGCTTCTTAGAAGTATTCACAGCCTCCTCTTAGGCTTCGTATAATGATCTCTTCCTTCGGGAATGATAGCCTCCTCTTGGGCTTAGTACAAGGACCCGTCGACTTCTTAAAAGATTCCAGCCTCCTCTTGGGCTTCGTACAAATTGTCCCGACGGCCTCCTAGAGGTATAGGAACAGAACTTAGTCATTTGTATAAAACAGTCCTTTCATAGAGTCTACTATTGTTTCTCAAAGCATGATACAAAAGATAAAACTCTAGACACGGACATTCTAACTTCCTTGAGTCTCAAAGACATTCTCAAGTGACCCCTTCGTTAAATAGGAAGGAAACCCGCAGACTCGGACAGTCTCAATACCCCTTGGATTTCCCGCTTCCTTAAAGAACGGAAATAATCCGGATCCTTGAATCAAATCCCTGAGTACAGTGTTGCTCATATAAGAACTGATTTTCTCTTCAAAATCAGTATACTGGACCTGTCCCTTAACTGAACAGTCACCATAGCCTCCTCTTGGGCTTTGTATAATGATTCTCCCCAGCGGAGTCAAACAACGTTTAGCCTCTCTCTTGGGCTTTGTACGAGACATATAAGAGACTCCCTCGTTGAGTCAATCACCCTTTTCGCCTCCATCTCGGGCTTCGTACGAGATACAAAAAACTCTCTTGTTGAGACAAATAGCCTCCATCTCGGGCTTTATACGAGATACCAAAAGATTCCCTCGTTGAGTCAAAACCTTTTAGCCTCTCTCTCTCGGACTTTGTACGAGACACATATTAGCCCCCTCTTAGGCTTTGTATAAGAAAACCACTGGTTAATCCAATTAACCTTTTAGCATCGAAGTTGTGCCTCGTTCACAGTACACAAACATCAACAACTCCTTCCCCTTCATCTAATCGCTGTAAGCGGCAAGCCTCTGGATCATCTACATCCATGCCACTGTCCCTCTTTTAGCATGAGAAATTCCAAAGGAAAGATATCATTGCTCTACACTGAGTTAAAGTCTTCTCCTTCAGGTTAAAACCCCCTATAAAGGAAATTATGGCATTGCCAGGATCCGCGTATCCCGGTTAAAGTAATCCTCCTTTACAGTCAGTCACCCAACAGTTGTGACAAACAAACCCCTCTTTAGAGATGACAAATTCTCTCTAAAGACAACACCCTTTTAGCTTCACATCTTGGGCTTTGAACAAGATACAAACCACCTTTCGCTTCACATCTTGGGCTTTGAACAAGACACTAAAACAACCATTTCCTCCCATAGAATAGGTGGAACTACGAACGCTGTGATTTCCCTGTTTCGGTAAACGGGAATACGTAGGCATAAGATTGAAAGAAAAATCTTAGCGAGCACAATCAACAAAAAAACCAAATCCCATACTCTCACATAAAAAAGCATCAGTCCTAACATCCTAATCCTTGTTCCCCACCAGAAACCTTCTGCCCAGATAAAAAGAGAGAAACCGTATTGGCGAAAATACAAATAACCAGTACAAAGGCCCCCACATTGATAGCATTCGTAACCTAACAGACCGCTGTTTCAACTCAGTATGCAAAGCAGGGTTAATTGGAGACATCTATTTCCCTTCCTTCATCAGCTTTAATAGGATAAAAAATGAATCGACCTGTAGTTTAAGCTCAACCGCAGAGAGCGACCAGCACTTAAGAACCGCGTCCAAAACCGCTCGCTACAGAAAAAATGGCGCCCACCGTGGGGCCTAATTCTGATTTCCTTTTTCACCTCTTGTGTGAATACCACAGATTGGGGCTTCCGCCGGGGAACCCATTTTCTGTCAGGAACTTAAGATTCATAGCTTTAAAGGTCTAGGATGTTTAGGACAAATATATATACTGCTTTTCCTAATTGCTATACATGTTTATTTTTCTGCTAATGGGAATGCGGGTGATGCCGTATGTGGAAAGATTGAGTATACACTTAAGATAAGTGATGGCGACGGGGTCGACCATCAACCTCAGTGGAGGCTGACCAACGCAACCCATTCTCTCACCTAGACAATGGGCCGGTTGTTAAGTCTGAGAAGCTGAGGAGCCAAACCCTTTCGTAGTGCGGAAACTATCGGAAATAGTTGTTACGCGATACTACCCTCATTTGAGGCTGGTGATCTATTCTCGGTGAATGGCACTTACTCTAAGATTGCACTACAACTCGCTGGCGATCCGCTTGTTGTTTTGCTTTCCTGGGAGGAGCTGATGATAATGAGTACAGGTACAAAAATCACCCTAGTATAAACCTTTGGGGACAGGTAGAGACTTGACTTCATGACAACAACCCTTTGACCCCATGTTTTTTCTATGTTTTTGTGTGCTGTATTCATGCATTCATCTAAAAAACATTAAAACATTCAAAAAACTTCTCTTCTAGTCTCTCTGTTTTTCGAATTAAACTAAGACTGTGATTGCAAATACCAGAGAAAAGGATTGCACTAATGGATTTCGGTAGAAGGAGAACTCACCAGTATACCTTCAAGGTTCTAAAGCTAGAGGATTTGAGAAGGTTAGCAAGGATGATCACTAACCCAGAGGCTTTCAGAGCCAAGCACGGAGGTTTGCTACCACTGTTAAGAGTCCATGTGATTGAGGGAATCATGGATGTGCTCATTCAATTTTATGATCCGGTTTATCACTGTTTCACATTCCCAGATTACCAGCTCGCACCAACGCTGGAGGAGTATTCTCATCTGATCGATCTGCACATTACAGATCGAGCTCCATTTTCTGGACTGGAAGAAATTCCAAAGAATCAGACCATTGCAAGAGCAATTTATTTGGACGAGTCTGAGGTCAGGACTCACCTAACCACTAAGGGTGGCATCCAAGGTTTGCCAGGCCAGTTCTTGACAAAGAAGGCCCTGTATTTTGCCAGTATAGGAAACGTGACTGCTTTTAAATGCATCTTTGTCTTGCTCACCTACGGGTAATTTTTGTTTCCTAACATCAATAACTTCGTCGATATTAATTCTATTAAGGTTTTTCTCATTGGAAATCCTGTACCGACTTTGCTCGCAGATGCGTATCATTCTGTACACTTGGGGAATTTGTACAGCGGAGGGGAGATCACATGCTGTGTACCTCTGCTTTACAAATGGTTTATCTCTCACTTGCCCAAGTCTGCTACTTTTTGGGATTGCAAGAGTGCCTTACGTTGGTCGCAGAAGATCATGTCTCTTACCAACTCTGATATAGATTGGTGTAATAGGATGTATGATGGAATCAGGATCATTGACCGTTGTGGAAACTTCCCCAACGTACCCTTCATAGAAACTAAAGGAGGAATCAACTACCATCCGGTATTGGTTTGCCGTCAATTTGGATACCCGATGAGACACATCCCACTGGGTGTTCATCTGGAAGGTCTTTTCTTCAAGGAAGGAGAAAATGACAGAGCACTGAAGATGGAAATAGTGCAATCTTGGAAGCATGTTCATAAGAAAGGACGAGAGTCTCTTGGAAAACCGGACTGTGTCTCGGTGGAGCCTTATCTCCATTGGGTACAAACTAGAGCTCTCAAGCTAAAAATGCCTTATCCTCGTTACGGAATTCTTCCGCCGAGGGAATCTGTCATGTACTTCATGACGGAAACTGAAAAGCTTCAGGTTACTCTCAACAAAGTTCAAAAGGAGAGAAGGTCTTGGAAGAACAAGTACCGCATCCTCGACATAGAGTGCATCAAAATACAACAATTATTGAAAGAAAATGATGCTCTGATTGAAATTTTGGAGCAACATGCTGTAGATAATCAGGATGACCAAAGGAATTTGCTCGCTCCTTTCACTTGGCAAAGGAATGACAACCCGAAAACGGCCCAAGAGCCCCGGTCAAAGAAAAGGAAGATACCAGAATCAGCACCTGATTTCTCTTCGGAGAGAACTCAGGACCCATTAGTTTAGGTTTCTGTTTTTGCACTTTGTAATCTACTGTATTTCCATTTCTGTAATCCTTTGAATTTCAATAAAAAGGGGTTTCCCCACCGTTTGATATTTGCAATCTAATTGTCGAAGTTTATTTTGCTTAAACCATTAAACAATTAATATAATCATTGCATTCATCATTCTCACATCGCGTATTCTTCTTACCTACAAATCTCACGTTTGTGTCTCGGTTCTAGAGTCAAACTGTCTCATTCGTATAATACTCGGGCCAATCGTCAGAAAAGGATGGATGATCTTGAGGAAGAAAACAGAGAGTTGAAAGAAGAGATCGACGCTCTGAGAGAGGATATGAGAAAGCTTCGTAACGACATGCAAGCCATGGCAGAAGCTCAGCTACAACGAAATGTGATCTCAGAGATCACCTCAACGCCCATAGTAGAGAGGTATGATCCTAGGTATCAGGTACCGAAAGATCGTCCTTGGGGCATGCCTGTTAACTATATCCCGGAAGGATATGTTCCGCCGATCACTGAAGATCAGGGAATCACAACAAAATCCGCTGGGCCTGAAGGTTACAAACTTCGGGAAAGCGAAGATGCCAGGCGCATGTTGAAGACTCCTGAAGGTTACAAACTTCGGGAAGCGCCAAGACTCACGACCGTAGTCACGGTACCACCCCCTGTGGTGCACACTGTCCCGGAAGGACAGATTCCACCAACACCTTCTGGTAAGAAGGAAACTATGTTCAATAGAATGGAGGAATTCCAGGAGCAATTCTGGGAAATGCAGAAGGAGCTGCAAGCCATTCGCGGTCAGGATCTATTTGGAAAAGACGCCGCGGATCTCTGCTTGGTCCCAAATGTGAAAGTTCCGCACAAATTTCAAGTGCCCGACTTTGAAAAATACAAGGGTAACTCTAGCCATCTGGTGATGTACGCTCGGCGGATGTCAGCTCAGACAGAGAATCAGGACCTACTGATTCACTACTTTCAGGATAGTTTAACCGGTGCCGCATTAAAATTGTACATGGGTTTAAACCGTGCTACGATTAACACATTCAGAGATCTTGGTACTGCCTTCGCCCAATAATATAAATACAATTTGGACATGGCACCCGACAGAGATCAACTCAGATCGATGTCGCAAAAGGACAAGGAAACCTTTAAGGAATACGCTCAAAGGTGGCGTGAAATTGCCGCTCAAATTTCTCCACCTCTGGAGGAAAAAAAGATGACAAAGATCTTCTTAAAGACCTTAAGCTCATTTTACTATGACCGAATGGTTGCCAGTGCGCCCAGTGATTTCACCGAAATGGTCGGCATGGGCGTACGTCTTGAGGAAGCCGTCCGAGAAGGACATTTGGTAAAAGACACTGGATCGACGAGCGGTACTAAAAAATACGGTAGTGCTCTCCCTAAGAAAAAAGAGCAAGATATTGGGAATATCTCCCTCGGAAAGCAAAGACAACGATATCAGCCAGTAGCAGCTGTAACTCCTGCGATCAGCCCTGCGCCTATTCCTACATATCAACCTCAGGTTGCGCAGAGCCAACCTGACAAGCAAAGGACATAACAGCCTCTTCAGCAGGCTCGTCCTCCATATAACAACAACCGTACAACACGACCATCAGGATTTGATCCTATACCTGTGACGTACGCAGAGCTGTTTCCATTACTACTGGCTAAGGGGCATATTCAGACTAAATCTCCTCTTGCAGTACCAGAAAATCCGCCTTTTTGGTTTAAGGTGGATCAAACATGCCCTTATCATCAAGGAGGTTCAGGGCATAACATTGAGACTTGTCTCAATTTCAGGTCCGACGTGCAAAAACTTGTTAGGAGCGGGGTCTTATCCTTCAAGGATACGAATCCTAATGTTCTCACGAATCCGCTGCCTCAACACGAGAAAGCTGCCGTCAATCTAATTGAGAAAGAGACTAACGATGTTTATCAAATTCACAATGTACTCTTGTTGAAGACCAATCTGGTCAAGATGCATTGTAGACAGAGCGGATATGGCCATGTGCCACCTCATAACTATCACCAGTGTGATATCTGCTCTAAAGGCAACCAATGATGTTCTGTAGTGCAAGCAGCTCTACAGGAACAGATGGATCTCGGATGGATCTAGGAGCACCGAGTTCGTGGAGTTAACATGGTTTACACGAATTCTAACGTCATTCAAAACCACGACATCCATGCGATGAATGCCAACTTGGTGGCGATGCACTTAAGGCAAAGCTAGTATCATAATCTGCTGCGGCACGATTACAGTTCTTGTCTGATTTGCTCGGTAAACAAACAGGGATGCTCTTTCATACAGGAGGCCCTCCAGCGTCAGATGGATCTTGGATGGATCCAAGACTACCATGACAGGAGCCCTTATTAGATCAACATGGTTCAGATATTCGATATTCGCGTGATGAATACTAACCTGGTAGAGTGACATGCTGAGCAGGTCCGACTCGGATTCTTAATATCACATGATTATCAAAGCTGTAAAGCGGGTTGCGAAAACGATCGAGGTTGTACCCTTGTCCAGGAGGCACTTCAGCACTTGTTAAATCATTGGTGGATGCCAATTTATATGGATGAAGATACTCAGCATATTAGTATCAGTAACAGGAATCCTACCCGGCGTCAAAGTCAGGATGTCCGATCAGTGGAAGCTAACCTAGTAAGGTTACATTATATTCAAAGTGGGCGTGGCCAGGTGCCACCACACAACTATGACAGTTGTAGCGTCTGTTCAGAAAGTAACCAAGGGTGTTACCTTGTGAGAGCAGCTCTTCAGGGTCAGGTCGATCGTGGAGAAATTCGTCCATATCCAGGTTCTGGACCCATCAACTGGACGCCGAACTACCTTGCCGAGCAAGTTGAGGATGTTGTCACGATCTCTGGTCATCACAGGACCAGGGATGTTTTTGCCATCATCCCTCTACTTGACGAGTCTAAGGTTCCCAACCGGGAACGAATTGAGATTGCTTACGATGGTTAGAAAAATCAGAAGGCTCATATGGTCATCTATCTACCAGGACCGCTACCGTATGAATCAGCTAAGGCGATCCCTTACAAATACGGTGCAACAATAATTGAAAATGGAAAGGAAGTTCCATTACCCTCCGTTGTGAATATTGCAGACATCAGTCGTGTAACACGGAGCGGTCGAATCTTCAACCGAGGGGTTGGGGAACCTAACAAGGAAAAGGAACTTCAGACGGAAACTCCTGATCCACCAGTCGGTCAATCCAGTAATCCCGTCCTTTCAAAAAATAATGATGAGATGTTGAAGCTCATCCAAAGGAGTAAATATAACATTGTTGATCAGCTGTTACAGACTCCTTCAAATATCTCAGTATTATCAATGTTACTCAGTTCAGAAGCCCACAGGGAGGCTCTACAGAAAGTCTTGGAGCAAGCCTTTGTGGAACAGGATGTAACAATCAGACAGTTCGATAGCATTGTCTCTAACATCACTTCCTGCAACAATTTGGGATTTAGTGATGAGGAATTACCCGAAGAGGGTCGCCGTCATAACATGGCGCTCAATATCACAGTTAACTGCCAGGACGATGCTTTAGCCAGCATACTGGTAGACACAGGGTCAGCCCTGAATGTTATGCCGAAGTCCACTTTGATGCAATTATCATTCAAAGGCCCTCCGATGAGAGTCAGCGATGTCGTCGTCAAAGTATTCGACGGATCCAGAAAAATAGTTATCGGTGAAGTTGATCTTCCTATAACTATCGGTCCTCACACTTTCCAAGTCACTTTCTAGGTCATGGACATCCGGGCAACGTACAGTTATTTATTAGGAAGACCTTGGATACATCAGGCTGGAGCGGTTACCTCGACCCTCCACCAAAAGCTAAAGTTTGTCAAGAACGATCAACTTGTCACAGTCTATGGGGAACAAGCCTTGCTTGTAAGCAACTTGTCATCATCTACTGGTATAGATCCCGAGGAGGTTATTGGAACTCAGTTCCAAGCACTGTCGGTGAGCGAGAGCAATCAGTTCAGAGGAGGAACCTCAATTTCCTCATACAAAGATGCTATCAAAGCGGTCGAGAGTACCGACACAACTGGATGGGGACAGCTTCTCATTCCTGTTGGCAATAAAACAAAGGAAGGTCTTGGTTTTTCTGCAACCTGTACCCAGACAGCTGCCAGCGATGAAAGTCTTCATCCCCTTCAAAACTTATTCCACAGTGGAGGTTTCCTTCACCCAGTGTTTCAGACAGTTCATGCTATCAATGAGGTAGATCCCTCTGACACGGATGAAGAATGGAAGTCCTATTTGAATGAGGACGGTTATATGTCTCAGGAAGAGGTACCTATGCCTTTTTGCTATCCCGCACAGAGTCCGAAGTTTATACCAAGGTCAGATGTCGAAATGATGTACGAGGATTGTGATCCAGAAGGATGCCGCGCTCCGTCAAATTCATTAGAGGAAGACACTCCGATGAAAGACAATTTTGACTACACCTACTATGGCCCAATGGATGGTCTGCCAATGTGGCAACCTTATCCAGGAAACTTGGGGCAATAAAGTCAGCCAAGTAATGAAAATCAGCTGACCGTCATTGAACAGAATACCTGTGTCCCCACCATGTCATGGGATCAACACTGAGGTCATTCGGAAACTACTCAACATGAAGATGAATTTGCAACGTTTGCAGGACTTAAATTCATCAACTATGCTTTTCTCGAGGTCAACGTCATCGAGAAAGATGACTCCTCCAGTCCCAAAGAAGTTTGGGACACCTTGGGACAACCGAGTGGAAAATTCGACTTTGTGGTCAAGTACACCGCTCCCGAAAGCTCTCGTATCAGGCTCGAAGACATTCAGCCAACTGGATGGGGAGATACAGCTGAGAGCACAAATGCTATGCAAAATACAACAGAGGAATTCTCCTACGATAATTCTGCCTGGGAGACAGATTCCAATGATCCTGCTCCACCAGAAATCAGCGTTATTTCTGAAGACAAATCAAGGAAGGTGCCAGACTTTGTGATTCACCGAGGAGTTCGCCGCCAATGGGTTGCCGTCGAGGTTCCGAAGGTCGTTCATCAGTCAAAGTAATTGCCGTCTTTTAAACCTTTCACCCTGCCCAAGTGAAACGGATGTTTTGATAGGGCTCGCTTTCTGTAAATTTCCCTCTTCGCTTTGCCCAAAGCGACAGAGTTTTGTTTTATAGGGTTGTAGTTTCAAGGACTGACTTGTTCATTAATAAAATAATGTCGTTCTGTAATTTCCGCATTAATTGCTGTTTTCTCTTTTTGCTTTCTCAGAAAATGGTAATCCTAAAAGACAAAACAAACAATAAAAACAAGCAGTAAAATAAAACACTGCACACACTTGCATTTTTCTCTATCTCTTCTAAACACGAATCATCACGTCATGCAGATTGCTTGTTTTAAACCCAGTTGAAACATACGATCTGATGCCTTCTCCCAACTTTGAGTTCCCGGTATTCGAGGCTGAAGAAGAAAATGACAACGGAATTCCAGAAGAGATCTCTCGACTACTCAGACAAGAGGAAAGGTCCATTGAACCTCACAAAGAACCGTTGGAAACGGTAAACTTGGGTTCAGAACAAGAGAGAAAAGAAATCAGGATTGGGGCACTGCTCAGTCCAACTGCCAGAGAGGGTTTGATACAGCTTCTAAAAGAATTCCCCAATGTATTCGCTTGGTCCTATCAGGATATGCCAGGGTTGGATACCAGCATCGTGGAACATCATTTACCATTAAGATTGGAATGTCCGCCAGTAAAGCAAAGGTTGAGACGCACTCACCCGGACATGGCCATCAAAATCAAAGAGAAGGTACAGAAACAGATTGACGCGGGTTTCCTCGCTACATCTGAATATCCTCAATGGTTAGCCAACATCGTACCTGTTCCGAAAAAGGACGGAAAGGTCAGAATGTGTGTCGACTACCGAGATCTAAACAAGGCTAGTCCAAAGGACGACTTTCCTTTACCACACATTGACATGCTGGTTGACAGTACAGCAAAGTTCAAAGTTTTCTCCTTCATGGATGGATTCTCGGGCTATAATCAAATCAAAATGGCGCCGAAAGACATGGAGAAAACTTCGTTCATTACCCCATGGGGTACCTTTTGTTACAAGGTAATGCCGTTCGGTTTGAAGAATGTCGGGGCAACCTATCAAAAGGCCATGACTACTCTGTTTCATGACATGATACACAAAGAAATCGAGGTATATGTCGATGATATGATTGCTAAATCTAGAACAGAAGAGGAGCATGTGACCCACCTATCAAAACTATTCGAGCGGTTGAGAAAGTACAAACTCCGCTTGAATCCCAACAAGTGCACCTTCGGTGTCCGTTCGGGGAAACTCTTAGGGTTCATCGTCAGCCAGAAAGGAATTGAAGTTGATCCTGACAAGGTCAAGGCCATTCAAGAAATGCCTTCTCCGAAAACTGAAAAACAAGTCAGAGGATTCCTGGGACGTTTGAACTACATCTCCAGATTCATATTCCTCATGACCGCCACGTGTGCGCCGATTTTCAAATTACTCAAAAAGAACCAGGATTGCGTTTGGACAGAAGATTGCCAAACAGCCTTCGACAGTATTAAGGAATACCTGTTGAATCCTCCGATTCTATCACCTCCAGTGGAAGGAAGACCACTGATCATTTACCTCACAGTCCTAGAGGACTCGATGGGATGTGTACTTGGCCAACAAGACGAAACTAAAAGGAAGGAGTCTGCCATCTACTATCTAAGCAAGAAGTTCACTAACTGTGAAACTCGGTACACAATGCTCGAGAAAACTTGCTGCGCTTTGGCTTGGGCAGCCAAATGTCTTCGCCAGTACATGATTCTTCATACTACTTGGTTGATCTCAGAAATGGATCCAATCAAGTACGTCTTCGAAAAACCTGCTCTTACGGGAAGAATTGCCCGTTGGCAGATGTTGTTATCAGAATATGACATAGAGTACCACGCTCAAAAAGCCGTTAAGGGAAGTATTTTAGCCGATCATTTGGCTCATCAACCGATTGACGATCAAGAATCAATCGGGTTTGACTTCCCAGACGAAGATGTCATGTATTTAAAAATGAAATACTGCGATGAACCGCTACCCAGTGAAGGGCCAGAACTAGGTTCCCAGTGGGGACTAATCTTTGACGGAGCAGTTAATCATTATGGAAACGGAATTGGGGCAATCATTGTTACCCCTCAGGGTACCCACATTCCTTTCACTGCCAGACTTACGTTCAAATGTACGAACAACGAGGCCGAATACGAAGCTTGTATTATGGGTCTCGAAGAAGCGATTGATTTAAGGATCAAAAACTTGGATGTATATGGCGACTCAGCCTTGGTCATCAATCAGATAAAAGGAGATTGGAACACATACCAATCAGGATTGATTCCTTACAAAGACTATGCAAGAAGGTTGTTACCTTTCTTCAATAGAATTGAGTTTCATCACATCCCTCGTGATGAGAATCACATGGCTGATGCTTTAGCCACTATCTCTTCCATGATTAGTGTAGGTCAATGGAAGGACATACCTAAGATCGACATAATGCGCCTTGAACGGCCCGCTTACGTCTTCACGATCGAAGCAGTCATAGACGACAAACCTTGGTATCACGATATCAAATGCTTCCTTCAGAAACAAGAGTACCCATCTGGGGCACTCCGAAAAGACAGGAAAACCCTCAGAAGACTGGCTGGAAACTTCTTCCTGAGCGGTGACACTCTCTATAAGAGAAACTTTGACATGGTCTTGCTCCGATGCGTAGACAGACCAGAAGCAGATATGCTGATAAAAGAAATTCACGAAGGATCCTTTGGCACTCATGCCAATGGACGCGCAATGGCGAGAAAAATTCTGAGAGCGGGGTGTCGCTCCCGGGATTTTCATCCAGGTACAAACGCGAAAGTGGCACCGAAACATAGTCGCCAACAATGTGTATTTATCCCATGAGAGGGAAAGGAAACACTGCATAAACCTGAAGGAAAGGATAGAGCATGGTCTTGCGACCAAGAGAAAGGGTAAGGGAGTCGGTTACGCGAGAGGAAGGTATTAGCACCCCCTCGCGTCCATCGTACCCGATGGGATCCACGCTTGCTTGTCTCGATCAAAGGGTGTAAGGAAAGATACTGGAAGAGGAACTGAAAGAAAGAAAGGAGAAAGAATGGAAAAGGAACGAGAAACAAATGTAGGGAAAATAAAAGAAGTGCTCGAATGGGCCCTACCCCACTGCCTACGTATCTCATCGGGAGCATGAGAATCAGAGCGACGTAGTTCCCCTCACCTAAGGGAAAGTTGTTTGTGTTTTTTTAGTGGAGTACATCAACGTTCGCGTCCTAGCAGTTTAGGTGTTGTAGCTCGCTGTAGGGAGACTTAGGCGTTACCTGTTTACGGTAGAACGGAAATGACGCATCCTTAAGGAATGATTGAATGAGATGAGAAAAGAATTCCCGAAGGAAAGACGTTATTGTTTGTTTTTGTCTTTTAAGAGTTTTTTCATTTGTTTGCATATGATAGTGTATCTAAATCTTAGTCATTGGAATGTGTACATTCTCACATTCCAAGATGGAATGAGTAAGAAAATACACTAAGAGTGAAGAAGACCCCCACACTTAGTTCCAATTGTTAAGGTTCAAACACACTAGCATACTTGCATTTATTAAGTGTTTTTGTTGGTTATGAAATGAAGAAGTGTTTTATTATTTGTACCTTCAACAAGTATTGCATTTAAGTCCCTCATACAAGATCAAATGTTTAACACATTGACCCAAGATGGGCTATATGCTACACATTCTAAGATTATAAGAGAAGACCCCTTAATAATCTTTTCTTTATATGAAAGGCCTAAATGCAATAAATGCCTACCTTTATTAGATATTTTGAGGTTTCTTTGAGATGAGAAGATGAAAGACTCAAGGGAGGAGAGAAAGGTAAAATCTATGTGAACTAAGACTCAATCCTAATTGATTAGTTAAGGGAGTGATCCTAAGGGTTTGTGAGGTTTCAAAACCTAAAATCTAAAGAAGGAATGAGCTAAACAATTCACTTCTAAAGTAGAAGATGAATTGTAACTCAAAAGGGAAAGTAATGAGTTAATCAAAAGAAAAGCACCTAAGTGCTTAACAAAATACAAGATTTGAATTGTAAAAGAGATGAAAGGAGAAAATTTTGAATGTGGATCTCTTATCCACACCCAATTTCAACTTACCAATGCCCCTACATGGTTAGTGAACATGTATAAGAAGTATAAGAAGCAAAAGAACACTTAATGAGATGAAAAATCAAATCCTAATGTCACAACCAGAATGTACATCATATTGAAAACAAAAGAATATCATCCTATCAATTCAAATGAATAAGCAACAATCACCATCCATTAACATTCAACATGTTTCCATAAGAAAGGATAGATGAAAGATGAAAAGAAAGAGAAGAAACATGCATAAATGGAACATGTAATTCAAGGATCAGAATGGAACTAAATGGAAAAAGTGGTCTATAAACACATCACAAGTATTCATGAATCAAACATCAAGACATTCAAGAAGTTATACAAGGAAAAGAATTGAAATGGAAGTTCAAAAGAAAAGATGCAAACCAATACATGTTAAGGATGCACAAAGTTCAAAAGGGAAATGAACATGCAAAGATGACCTATAATGTGTACCAATGATCTATAATGTCACAAGAATATCTCATACAATATGCAAATGATCATACAAATATGCACAAAAAAACTCATGTAAACATGCACAAAAATTAGAATGATATGACATGTTATTATACTTCAAATGTAATGCATCAAACAAAAATAAAATGGAGTTATGAAAATTATGCAAGCATGGTATTGGAATGCCTAAATCAGAAGTGAATTATATATCAAAATAGCATGTGAAAATTCAAGGCAAAATGATGTCAAACAATGCAATTAGGTCAAATTGAAACATCATGCAAAGTAGTGTAAAAATGAGCATCAAAACATGCCATAAAATGATCTAACAAATCAACCAAAAATCCTCTAACATATTTCAAAGTGTCAATGAATCAATTCAAAAAGAACCAAGTCTAAACCATTTATAATGATCAAGAACAAAATTATACCAATTCATATACCACATTTAGAAAGCACATAAATGAAAATTCAAAGGAAATTGTGCAACAGGGGCAAAAATGTCATAAAATCATGAAATAAAAAAGTCAAAAAATTTCTAAATGTCTTAATGATGTTCATGAATTTTATAGAATTTTATGATGCATTTTAGTATTTTTAGAAAATAAAAAGCAAATGTGCATAAAATGTAGAAAATAAAATGAAATGGAATTAAGGAAGGGTGCAAATATAGCAAATAGTCAGTTCAACAGGTTTGGGCCTTGGAAACATAGGGTGCGAATATCAAAATGGTCTAGGTCCATTAAACACGCAGAACATACTAACAAGCATGGAATCTCAGTCAACATGAGTCAAACAAATGATCACCATTGGATCCAGTCAAGTCAACAACTAAGTCAAAGTATACAAGATCAACACACACGCGTGAGGGAACACATTATCTACAATGTACTGCGCCACATGATGTTTAAATGAAAATTAGAAAAAGCACGTGAGGAGCACACTTGTTTTTAATGTGCTGGCATGTTTTGGAATGCACGATCATGAACATCAAACGGTCTATATTCAAACTGCACATAAAACCCTAAAATAAGAACGTCGGCCGGAGAGGGACCTCCGGTCACCTTCTCCGGCGAACTACCACCGTCTGCAACCTCAAATTCTCCAAAATTTCACAATCAATATGCCAAAATGAAGAGGAAGTAACACACATCATGAATCTACTAATGAAATCATCAAACCATTCACATACAGCAAGAAACAAGCATGAACATGTTGCCCTAAGTTTTTGGATCTAAGCTTCTAAGAAGCTCTATCAACTAGCCAGAGTTCAAATGCTTCTATTAAGTTCAAATCATCATGAAAACAACAAAATAAACAAGTAAACGTGAGAGAAAAGTTTGTGAGCTTTGGAACCTGATCTTGCAGTTCTTGTAGAGTTTGAGAAAACCAGAGGAAATACTTGCTCTTCAACCTTGGAGCTTCAAAACTAAGCAAAATAAATGCTATATCTTGAGAGCAAAGAAATTCAAAGCTTGCTAAAGTATACTTGAGGAAATCGTGTGGATTCAATCATGCTCCATTGATGATGATAAAGATGAAGCAGATGAAAATCTCGTGCAAGAGAAGAAGTTTTGATGAACAAGAGTGAGAGAATCAGAGAGAAAAGTAGAGAGTGTTTTGGAGTGAAATGAGAAGAATGGAGTTGAAAATGAAATTTGAGAGTGAGGTTGTCATTTATAGTGTGGGTTAACTATGGTTTAATGAGTGAGTCAAGTGAGTCACAGTTGAGTTAAGTGAGTCATCCCTAACTAACTGAGTCAAGTTAGTTAGGGAGAGCAAAGCTATGGTGATGGCAACTCATGATAAACTATGGTGGAGGTGAAAAGAAATGCAATGACACGGCTTGTGTAAGTGAAACTTGCTCAGCAAGTTGTTCCTTCTATTTTCATGCAAGGCACGTGCTCATGTGCATGGACATGTGATGTGTGTTTGGCTTAATGTAGCAATGGTTGTATAGTAAGAACAATGCAAGTGTGACTGCTGAAACAATCAACAATATCAATGTTTCTTTTTCTGGTTTTAGCAGCTAGGAACATACTCATTACATCATCTTTGGAAATGAAATTCTCTCATTATAATGTATGAAATCATGAAACTCGTGAGTCATTGGAAAGAGAAGTTATAGTAGAGCAACTTTGGTATGAAAATTGAAGTGAAATGAGGGTTGGAATAAGCTGCAAAATGACTTAAAACAATCACATTTGGGACTGATACAAAAGCATGGCCATGAGGTTGGTTGACAATGCAACATGGGATGGTATCTCAGCATGATCATAACAACTTGAACTCACCATAACTTCTTAACCTTTGATCAAATGAAAAAACCATGAACATCAATTTTGAAGATCTCACATAGGGGAACAACTTTCATGTTGAAAGATTTTTCATTTGAAGCCTCTAACCATGAGTAATTAGTTAAAACATATGGCCCACCATGTGTTTGTGAAAATGTCACGCGCGTGGCCTGAAAATCCTTGGTCATGACCTAGTTTTAAATCCTACTTTGCTCAAACTTTGATCCATCATATCTCACTCAATTTTTATCCAATGGAGATGTTCCACATATGGATTTGAAGCTTGAAACAAGATCTTTTGTTGTGGCCGAGTGGAATTTTCATTTGATGCTCCAATTTTGAATGGCCTTGGTTCAAACTCTGATGCAAAATGGCTCAAAATTACTATTTTTGGAAACCCTACTTCTTCCAAAAATGGCAACTTTCCACATTCTTGATTTTTCATGATTCCTTTGGAGTTTCTTGATCAAATTTTTTACATTGGTCACATATAACATGAATTTCATGATTTTGGCCTCAAAAAGTCAAGAGTTGACTTTTTCCACTGATTATTTGACTTTGCCCCAAATTTCCTGACTTTTGATCTTTCTTCCAATTGAACCACTTCTAAAACCAATTGAGAGGCAATTTTCCATACACATACGCTTAAGAACATGTAGAATACCATGACATCAAGTTTTGTCCCAAAAATCAAAGATACCCTGATTTAATTGGAAACCCTAATTTTGGTACCCTCCTCCTAGGAGAAAAATGTGCAGTCTTCAATTTCAAATTCCTCAGAGTATGAGGTGTATCCTCTTAAAGGATGATGAGACATGCCACTTGAGGATGATTTTGAACCAATGACCTATCTCTTTTGAGGGTTTTTCCTTCATTTTTTAGGACCTCTCGCATAGTGAAAGATGTAGTGCTCAAATCTCCTGTTGAATCTCACTTTCTTGAGGTTTTGGATGATCAATTGAGATAGTATGAGACATGAAAGACCTCTTGGCTTACCTTGAGTGAACTTGTTTGACCTCTTTGTGCCCTGAATGGTTCCTTGATTATCCACCTTTTACCTGATCACATGCCTTGATGGTAAGAAGGATGCTATGCTTCATTTTTCTATGTGAAATATGCAATGCAATGCTAATGAGATGGATAGGATATGATATATGATAATGCTATGCTAGGATGCCAAAAAGGGAGAGAAAATTTTGGGGTATTACAGCTGCCCCTATTCAAACGCTGTAGACCTGAATGCCTGAAAGCGATTGCTTTCAGACGTTCAAGGTATATAGTGATTGAATACCAAATATAACCAAAAATTTGCTCTGGATGATGAAGAACAAAAGGGATATAAACCCAACGAGACCGCTGGATTGAATCTTCAGTGAAACGTTGTCGGAGAGATCTGTCTTTTGAACGACGCCAGACGACTACTGGCTTGCTATACTGTCGATGGACTTTCCACAATGTCTTTTTCGAACGACGCCAGGCGACTACTGGCTTGTCATACCGTCGATGGACTTACAACAATGTCTTTTTGAACGACGCCAGACGACTACTGGCTTGCCATACCGTCGATGGACTTTAGCTGCCCTGCCAATCTGTCGTTGGACTTTCTGCCAAACTGTCGTTGGACTTTCACCAATTTGTGCTGGATTTCTGCCAATCCGTCGTTGGACTTCTGCCAAACCGTCGTTGGACTTTCACCAATTTGTGCTGGATTTCTGCCAATCTGTCGTTGGACTTTAAGGATTTCCAAACTGGCGTGGGAATCTCAAACTTGCCATCTTCAGATAGACTTTTTGCACTTTGTCAAACTGTCGTTGGACTCTTAGTGCTTACCAAACTGTCGTTGGAAGCTTTGCCAAACTGTCGTTGGACTTCGGTGCTTACCAAACTGTCGTGGAAAGCTTTGAATTGCCAAATGATCACTCCACCTGCTGGAATAACATGAACAAACTGTACGCATGCCAAAAATAAATTGGACTTTGGGTTGTAAATGAGCACTGCTGAGAATTACACCACCTGCTGGGTAATATCATATGTTGACATCTTGCTGAAGAAAAGATTCTGTCGATCTCTTTAGAACTTGCTGGGGAAATTACTGTGACTCGGCTGGGGAGTATAGCAGACAAGATTCAATGCTGAACTCTGTGGGGGTACCATCACCAGAGATACGATCTTGCTAGGGATCAGGGTTGCTCTGCCGGGGATATGCAAATCTTGGTTGAAAGACAATCCGTTGCAACATGCTAAGAAAGAGTCCCTAGAAATCTATTAGGGAAACCCAAAGCAATTCTATGGTAATCTGCTGAGGAAGAAGACTGTCGAGCTTAGGATAAATGTCGCAATGCCCCATGTTGGGCGAACTTTCCCTTTGACAACTCCGCTGGGGATAATAAGTTTACAACACACTCTGCTAGAGAAAACTGCTTTAAAGCGTCTCGTGCTGGGGAATGCCCTTTTAAGAGGATTTTACAGAAAACCAAATGTCCTCAAACTCTATTGGGGATAACAGATCGGGAATATCCTTGGCTAGGGAGATAACATGCCCCATGCTCGGGAAGGTCAACAACTCCGCTGGGGATTATTCTTTGACAAATTTCACATGTTGAAACCTGCGGGAGATATGATACTACCACTTGCTGGTACATCCTGCCAAGAGTAAACTCCACAACGGATGTTAGTACTAAAAGTTTCGTCCCTTAAGAGGATTTTATAGAAAACCAAGCATTTTCAAACTCTTATACGAACACTCTGCCTTGAACTACCCTTCACATCGTCTACAAGGTACCGGAGGGTTGGCACTTGTTATTGACCTGGAGCGTTCACTGCATTAATAACCGTTATCAACACAGAAGAATTCCATCTTCGACCGCCGTTGCCGTCACGAAACTCGGTGGGAACTCTTGAATGGAAGAATCGACTTAATAAGATACAATAGTATCAAGTCAAAGCAAATATCTGTCGATTGTGCTGAGAGATAACTTTCGTGCTGCTTGGGTCGATCGTACTCATTACCTGCAACAGAAAAAGAATATGCACATGCCCCAGGATATTGCGTGGTCTTTTGAGTCCACTATCCAAGGTTGTCCAACAAGCAAAGTAATTTTAATTGTCTTTGTGCATGTTTTTGCAAGGCCAAGATATTTTCAAAGTAATGTTTTATTATCAAAAATCAGACGTTTTTGCAAACAAAACAGTAAAATGAAAATAAAAGCTCGTGACTGAATATTCAATTTTATTGATGAAATGCCAAAATCGGCGACTTTGCAATTAGAAGATAACCCCTGAAAGAGGCGATTGCCATAAAATTGAGAAAAGAAATCTATCCTAATGATAATGCGGAAATTGGATTCCAACTGATTTCTGATTCTGTTATAGCCAGTATGTATTCCAACTCTCTTGATTATCTTCGCCTTCGGAAGCTCGTGGTCGGACCAATTCCTCCTTTGGAATTTTGCCAGTTCGTTGAAGAGTAGAAAACGTACAGATCAATTCAGACTACAGTCATTCGCTTTAATCCCTCTTCTGCGTGGATCGCCTTTTCAGGTTTTCAATCCACCGGGATACCCATTTTTGCCTAAGTTGCCCTTTCGGGTTTTCAACTTACCGGGTGTACAATTCTTTTCAATTATATCCCTAATTTTTGCCCGAACCTTTATTCTGTTTTTGGTTCGTCGGGATGCCCTTTTTTGCCTGGATTTTTTTCTTTTTATTTTTCTATCCAGCGGGTCTCTTTATACGAAGTATTTTTTAACTGCATCTGAATTAACAGGGGATGAAAAGTCTTCACCATCCATGGTTGTCAGCAACAAGGCTCCACCTGAGAAAACCTTTTTAACCACGAATGGACCTTCATAATTGGGAGTCCATTTGCCCCTGTGATCTGTACTCGGAGGAAGTATTCTCTTGATTACCACATCTCCGACCTTGTAAACTTGAGGTCGAACCTTTTGATCGAATGCCCTCTTCATTCTGCGCTGATATAGCTAGCCATGACATACTGCTGCTAGTCGCTTCTCCTCAATAAGGCTCAGCTGATCAAATCTGGCTCGTACCCATTCAGCTTCATCTAGCTTAACGTCCATCAATACTCGGAGAGAGGGAATCTCAACTTCTACCGGTAGAACTGCCTCCATACCGTATACAAGTGAGTATGGTGTTGCCCCAATGGACGTGCGAACTGATGTTCGATACCCATGCAAAGCCAATGGTAACATCTCATGCCAATCTTTGTACGTGACAACCATCTTCTGCACAATCTTCTTGATATTTTTGTTGGCCGCTTCGACCGCGCCATTCATCTTCGGGCGGTACGGAGAAGAATTGTGATGCTCGATTTTGAAGTCCCGACATAGTTCAGCCATCATCTTATTATTCAAATTAGAACCATTATCAGTAATGATTCTTTCGGTAACTCGATATCAACAAATGATATCTCGTTTCAAGAAACGAGCTACCACTTGCTTAGTGACATTGGCATAAGATGCTGCTTCAACCCATTTAGTGAAGTAATCAATGGCGACCAAGATGAAACGATGGCCATTTGAAGCAGTAGGCTCAATTTTCCCGATCATATCAATACCCCACATTGCAAATGGCCACGGAGAGGACATGATACTCAACGGATTGGGAGGAACGTGTACTTTATCTGCATAGATCTGGCATTTGTGACACTTGTGAGCATACTTGCAGCAATCGGACTCCATGGTCAGCCAATAATACCCCAATCTCAATAATTTCTTAGCCATCGCATGTCCTCCGGCATGGGTACCGAAAGAGCCTTCGTGCACTTCAATCATCAATAGGTCTGCCTCGTGTCTATCCACACATCTGAGCAGAACCGTGTCAAAATTTCTCTTATACAGCATGCCATCTTTATTCAAGAAGAAACTACCGGCTAGCCTTCTTAATGTCTTCTTGTCATTGGAAGATGCCCCAGGCGGGTATTCTTGATTTTTCAAGAAGCATTTGATGTCATGGTACCAAGGCTTATCGTCAGACACTGCATCAACCTCAAACACAAAAGCAGGCCTATCAAGACGAGATACATCAATCCTGGGCACAAAGTTCCAACCATGCACTTTGATCATCGAAGATATAGTGGCCAAGGCGTCTGCAAACTTATTTTCATCTCTGGGAACATGGTACAACTTGACAGTTGTAAAGAATGTCAGCAATCTCCTCGTATAATCTCTATACAGAATCAAATTCTACTGATGTGTGTGCCAAGTTCCCTTTACTTGATTGATTACCAGTGCTGAATCACCAAAGATATCAAGGGTCTTGATTCGTAAATCAATAGCTTCCTCAATCCCTAGTATGCAAGCTTCGTATTCTGCTTCATTATTGGTACACCCGAAAGTTACTCGGGCAGTGAAGGGCATGTAAACACCTTCTGGCGTAATGAGGACTGCACCAACTCCACACCCATTCATATTAACTGCCCCATCAAACATCAAACTCCATTTGGATTCAGGGTCAGGCCCCTCCTCCAGAAGTGGTTCCTCGCAGTCTTTCGCTTTGAGAAACATGATGTCCTTATCAGGGAAATCAAATCTCATGGGCTAGTAATCATCAAGAGGCTACTGCGCCAGATAATCTGACAGTATACTTCCTTTGATTGCTTTTTGCGAAGTAAATTGAATATCGTACTCTGTCAGTACCATCTGCCACCTTGCAACTCTGCCTGTAAGTGCTGGTTTCTCAAAAATATACTTGACCGGATCCAATTTTGAGATCAACAGGGTTGTATGTGTGAGCATATATTGTCTCAATCGCTTGGCGGCCCATGCGAGTGCGCAGCATGTCTTCTCAAGCATTGAATAACGTGATTCACAATCTGTAAACTTCTTGCTCAGGTAGTAGATAGCATGTTCTTTCCTACCCGTCTCGTCGTGTTGACCGAGAACACAACCCATGGATCCTTCGAGCACTGTCAAGTACATAATCAGCGGTCTCCCTTGAACTGGAGGTATTAGAATTGGAGGTTCCTGCAAATATCTTTTTATTTTATCGAATGCATTTTGACAATCATCATTCCACCTGACCGTTTGATCTTTTCTTAGCATTTTGAATATCGGCTCGCAAGTGGCAGTTAGGTGAGATATGAACCTTGAAATGTAGTTCAATCTCCCTAGAAAGTCGCGAACTTCTTTCTCAGTTCTCGGTACAGGCATATCTTGTATAGCTTTCACCTTAGCAGGATCAACCTCTATCCCTTTTTCACTGACGATGAAACCAAGCAATTTTCCGGACCGCACACCGAAAGTACACTTGTTAGGATTCAGTCTCAACCTAAATTTCCTCAGCCTCTCAAACAACTTCTTCAAGTTGATCAGATGTTCCTCTTCTGTCTTTGATTTAGCAATCATGTCATCCACATATCACTCGATCTCTTTATGAATTAGATCGTGGAATAACGTCACCATTGCTCTTTGATAAGTTGCCCCTGCGTTCTTCAACCCAAAAGGCATTACTTTGTAGCAGAAGGTACCCCACGGGGTAATGAATGTAGTCTTCTCCATATCTTCAGGCGCCATCTTTATCTGATTGTACCCAGAGAATCCATCCATAAATGAGAACACTGAAAACTGAGCGGTATTATCAACTAGCACATCGATATGAGGGAGTGGAAAGTCATCTTTAGGGCTCGCCCTGTTGAGATCTCTGTAATCCACGCACATTCTAACTTTGCCATCTTTCTTCGACACCGGTACTATATTGGCCACCCAATGAGGATAGTTGGTTACTGCCAGAAAACCTGCATCCAACTGTTTCTGTACTTCTTCCTTGATCTTCAACGCCATTTCCGGTTTTGTTCTGCGCAGCTTCTGCTTGACCGGTGGACAGTCCTCTTTCAATGGTAGTCTATGCACAACTATGTCTGTATCTAAACCTGGCATATCTTGATATGACCAAGCAAAGATGTCAACGTATTCACGCAGCATGACTATCAGCTCTTGCTTTACATCAGCCCGCAGACTTGCACCAATCTTGATCTCTTTCTTGCTTTCTTCTGACCCAATATTGATAACCTCGAGAGCTTCCTGATAAGGCTGAATGGTCTTTTCTTCCTGTTTCAAAAATCTAGCCAATTCTTCCGGGAGTTCATAGTCTTCATCACTTTCCTCTTCAGCTTGATAGATCGGATTGTCGAAATCATACGTGGGCATAACAGAATCATTTTCAGAGGAATTCACAGAATCAAGTCTGCATGATTGGATTTATGCTTTATTTTAGATTATTTTTGCTTGAAAACAAAAGAAAAGAAAGTGCATTATCATTTTTTTATTTTCTTTGTGCAAAAATAAAAATAAAGAAGGAATAAAGGAACACAAATTTGTAAACAAAAACGTCCTTTTATTGATATTTGAACATTATATGAGAAAATATGGTGGCCCTACAAATGGATCCTCACACGTTGGGCAGAGTGTGGGATTTTATGCATTATGAAAGATAAGAATTATTACTCTGAATGGTGTACAACATGAATGATTTCTTCACTAGACCAGTTTTGCAACGCCTCGCCCGGGGCCAGTGCATACACCCATCTGTCCAGGTAAGCTGAGCTTTCAGCGTCATCTTCTATTGCTGAGAAGGACTGATTGGGATTGATAATTCCTCCACTGTTCAAGCTGATTGGCCCACGGAATCGGGGAACTGGCATCTGGCCCGGTTGGTATCCAATGCCAAACTTATCTTCTTTCACAAACACGTCAATAGCTTTACCCCAACCCTGGGCATTCCCGCTTTCGACCACTTCTCTGGCCTGCTTGTATGACGCAATCGATGCACTCGGCCCACCTGGCACATTCGACACCACTGCTGCTGAAGTAGATTCTGGTAAGTTATTGATATTCAGGGATTCGAAAGACTGGCACAGGGTTTCATGAATTTCTCCATCCATTTCCACATATTTGAAAGTGGATAGATGACTCACAAATATATCTTCCTCACCGCAAACAGTAACCACTTGACCCTCGAACACGTACTTGAGCTTCTGATGAAGGATGAAGGTAACTGCGCCCGCTGCGTGAATCCAGGGTCGGCCCAACAAACAGCTATAAGCAGGCTGAATGCCCATAACAAGAAAGATCGTCTTGAATATCTGTGGACCAACCTGTATTGGTAGTTCTACCTCTCCAAACACCGATCTTTGGGATCCTTCAAAAGCTCTCACAATCAGATCACTAGGTCTAAGAATCAATCCATCTACTTCAATTTTCATCAAGGCCTTTTTGGGTAACACGTTCAAGGAAGAACCTGTGTCAACCAGCACATGCGACAAAACAGCTCCTTTGCATTCAAGTGTGATGTGCAACGCCTTGTTGTGATTACGTCCATCTGGAGTCAAATCCCTATTCGTAAACCCTAACCCGTGGCTCACATTCACATTAGAAATTACTCCCTCCAATTGATTCACCGTAATCTCTTGGGGAACGTATGCCATATTCAGAACCTTCAACAAAGCAGCCCAGTGTGCATCTGAACTCATTAGCAGGGATAATATTGAAATTTTAGAGGGTGTCTGATTAAGCTGGTCAATGATCTTGTAATCGCTCTTTTTGATAATCCTCATAAATTCCTCAACATCATTATCAAAATTGACTTTAGGGTCCTCTTCCTGAGCAGGCACCTTGTCATCAATAACCTATTTTCCTTTGGCTCTTGCAGCGGCTTCAGCCTCTTTATCATTCCTTAAAGTATGAGGAGCAAACAGCCGACCACTTCTGGTGAAACCACTTGGTCCACTAACATTCTCAATGCTAGTACCAACAGCAACCTCTGCATTCTGTTGACTTCCTCCTTGATAAGTATCAGTTCCATATTGCCATGGAACTGCTCTATTAGACACATAAGCAGCCGATTCAGGCACCATAATCATAACTGGTCTCGGGCTCTCGGGCACGATGATAGCAACAGGCTCCTCAACAGGCACCTGTATCTCAACTGGATTATAGTAGATGGTAACGGCAGAAACATCTTTCTCCTTCTCTATCTTATCAAACTGAAGTCTTCCTTCGTCCATAAGATCCTGCAGTCCAACTTTCAACTTACTGCAGCCATTAACCTGTTTTGAACATTCTTCACAATCAGAGCCACATCCAGGAAATACCTTTCCTTTTAACAAACGATCTTTTACAATCAACAGCGGAGTCTTTACCAAATTCACATCGATAATCAGATTTAATCTCTCACCATCAGAAATAGCATTCATGCCTGCCCCTCCATGATGGGGCATCGGATTATCACGAACATTCGTCGGCTTAGAGAAATTAATAGCCTTTGCGTCAATCAAGTCCTGAACCTTATGCTGAAAAGCCCAGCACTTCTCTATCGAGTGACCTTGTGCACCAGAATGAAATTCACATCTAGCGTTGGCATCATAACCTTGAGGCAATTTTTCGGAGTCTAGCGGCCTCATAGTCCGAAGTTCCACCAACTTCTCTTTGAGCAGTTGTGGTAACAAAGCAGCATATGACATAGGCAAGGGATCAAACTTACGGTCCCTTGGTCTATTATTCTGGAATCGGGGTCTACCTTGCTGATCTGGCGCTTGCTGTCCAGCTGGAACCAGAATGGTTACAGCATCCACCTGATGATAGGACTGATTCCTTCCTCTGCCCCCTCCTCTATGCACAGCACTGGACTCCCCTTCTCTTTTCCTCGATCCATTAGCAAAGGGTTTCCTTGAACCCGAAGCACCAGTCCCACTGACGTCTTGAATCTTACCCAACTTCAGCAGACTCTCTATACGCTCCCCAGCAACAACAATGTCAGCAAACCCTGTGGAAGGACACGCAGCCAATCTATCCAAATACGACCCTTGGAGTGTGCTCATGAACATATCAGCCATCTCACGATCACCCAAAGGTGGTTGGACTCGTGCAGCCAATTCCCTCCATCTCTGTGCGTACTGCTTAAAGCCCTCCTTAGGATCCTGAGTCATACTCTGCAGCTGAGTACGATTAGGTGCCATATCCAAGTTGTATTGATACTGCTTTAAAAATGCAGCACACAAATCTTTCCAGCTCTTGATATGAACTCTGTCCAGCTTAACGTACCATTCCAGGGAGGCGCCTGACAGGTTATCCTGGAAAAAATACATCCAGAGCTTCTGGTCATCAGTATAAGCGGCAACCTTGCGATTGTAAGTTTGCAAATATGTTTTGGGACAGGTACTGCCGTTGTACTTATCCAAAGCAGGAAGCTTGAACTTGGGAGGGATTCGCACACCCTGCACGAGACCCATGTCTTCTACATCAATTCCCAAAGGATTTTGGCTCTCGATAGCCTTGAGTCTTTCATCTAACCCTTCGTACTTCCGGTCATCATTGTAGAAACCCATGTCATTGTTGAATGCAGTAAACTGGTCATCTTGACCGTCCTCATTATTGTCAAATCCCAGATGTACCCCACCAGCAGGGATTGTGCCAACAGGAGGAGTGCGCACGGTGCGATTTGGGATTTCAGTTTCCAGCCTCTGGATAGTGGTTCTCATAGCTTCTTGTCCAATCCTCATGTTTTCTTGACCAGTCCTCAGCTCCTGCTGACCTTGAGCAATCCCCTGCATAAGGTTCATGAACTGTTCCATCATTCCCCTCAAATCAGCTAATTCAGTCTGAACTTGTTCCATAACTCTTGCTTGATTGCGTCGGGTAGAATATCGGTGAACTGGGGTATCAGCTATCGTGCCTGAAAACCAAATAAAGGTTAGCAGGCGCTTGCAAAAGAAAGAAAACCTGCAATGCAAAAATGATATGCAAATGCAACTGCAAAGTTATGTTTGTCATTTCAAGATACTTTTCATATCCTGATTCCAATCGTAACCACGAATTCCTGAAGACCAGAAATCGTGATTATTGAGTTTTGCCATGAAGAGATATTCATATACGCCAACCACAAATATCTGATGACCAGAAATAGTGATTTTGTAGTGTGCCAGTGTGCAGATATCACATCACATATATCTGAAGACCAGAAATTGTGAACAGAAATAGCTCATTTCATACAAATTCCCAAAAGTTTTCAAGCACATTTGTCGTAGTTTCAGCGACAAAATAAGAAACAAGCAGTCAAGTGGATCCATCAACAATTCTGATGGTAACCATTGCAAATTACAAAGAAATGGCGAAATCCTTAATCTGATAGCTCTACATCTTTCAGCTTCTGGCTGGAATATTTAATTTCTTCAAACAGGATGCGGGTACGCTGATGATGCGGCTTCTCAATCAGCTCTTTGATTACTACGTCCCTTTTTTCTAATGCATCAGATAATGTTCCCATATGCATCAGCAAGGCTTCATCTTCATTGGCTCCTTTGCGCCTCTTGATTCCAGCTTGAATTTTTACCAGCTTCAGCTCTGCTGTGACATCATCAAGCTCTTTGTTGGCAATTTTCAGCTTGTCTTCAGCATTCCTCGCCTGTTCTTGACTTTTGCCAAGATCTTCTCGATACTTTCTTCTTTCTACATGTGCTTTCTTCAGCTCTTCATCTTTATCTTTTAACTGGGCCTGCTTTGTAGCCTTATGAGCCTGACTAGTATCATCTGCTCCCAAAGTAAGTTTCTGGAAGTTCCGGGCTCTATCATCAAAGTCTTCTTCTTTGTCTGCCAAGGTTTTCTCCGTTTTCAATGCTCTCTTCTCCAAATCTTTGTTGTCAGCCAAAGCTTTCTGAAGACATCTGCTTATTCCAGAGTTCTCTATCTGCAACTCTCTAACCATTTTCTTCCATTTCTCGCACTCTTCAATCGGTACCATGGAATGTTGATCTGGACATAAGAGAACTTCTCTGGAAAAGGGTAGCAACAGCTTTTTGACCTTCATCTCAATCCAAGCATCGTAGTCAGGGTATGATCTACAGTCTCCTTTGCCGAAAGTCAACTTTCCCTCTCTTTGCCTAAATTTCCAGGCATTTATTACTTCTGGCACTCTTTCATTCTTGGTTCCCACGAAAAACAGAGAAGCACTAATCTCTTCATCAGCAAGAGGATTTCTCGAAGCATAACCAAATTGTCTAACAGCCAACACCGGGTTGTAATTAATCCCACCTCTTCTTCCAAGTAGAGGTACATTCGAAAAACTTCCACATTTAACGGTAAGCTCTATTGTCAGTAATTTGGGATCAAACCAAATGATGTTATTGGCAGTCAAACCTATCAATCTCTTGGACCATTTCATTGTCTTAATAGTTTCTATGAATGCACCAGTCCGAGGTAAATGTTTGAAGAGTCAATGACATAACAACTGGGTACAGCAACTAACCAAACTCCCTCTTCCCTTCTCATTTTTGTAGTGTACTGAGTAATAAAAATCCCCTAGCAGGGTAGGAATCGGATTCTTCGAAACGAACACTTTCATCGCTTGCATATCAACAAAGTCAGGTTGACCGGGGAAAAGCACCAAACCATAGATACAGAGAGCTAACACAGCGTTGTAAGTAGTCCAATTTTTAGCCTTGGCAACTTCCTAAGCTTGTTGGAAAAGAAACTCCAAATGAAATCCTTCATCTTCTTTGAGTCTGATTAGGCCACTTTTCACAACAAACAGGTCCAGATGTAGAACAGCAGTAATTACTTCAGGGGTAAGAGCACCTTCAGAAAAATACGGTATAGAAGACGTGACTGGAATTCCCAAAATAAATGAGAATTCTTCCAGAGTGGGCATTAGAATGCAGTCAGGGAATAGGAAATATCTCATTGATGGCTCATAGAACTGTAAGAAAGTATGCAACCCATCCTTCTCATACTTTGTGAATGCACAGACCATCTTAATCAGCTCTCCATATTCCTTCTGAAAAGTGCTGAGAACATCAGAACCAGCCATGCCTATCATCTTGTTCAATAAATCTAGCTTAGGATCAGGGAATTTGTATGACACATTATTCTTCCTTTTACCCTCAACTTCTTGGGAACTCATGATGGGAATCAGACAATATGGTAGGTACCTGAAAATGACAAACATAACCTGTTATGATATGATTATGCAAATGCAAAAGGCATGTGATCAGGTATCCAGGTGTCTGTGTCTGTGTTTGAACTGTGTGCACTGTGTCTCTGTACTAAATCTGGCAAGATGTCTGAGATGAATACTCAAACCACTGTCATAAGATACACTGTCTGTAACAACCATAGAATCATAAGTAAGGTATGTAGGAGGCTGGGTTACCTGCAAACCTGTAAACATCCCACCCATACTCACATGTGGTTCCTAGAAAATAAGGCTTGTCAGCTTCGGAGGTTTGAGAAGCGATAGCACATTCAGCCCATAGGATACAATGCTATGCCAATCAAAGAGGCCGTCCACTGACTCACCTTAGAAAATAAAGGTCATCCTATGCAAGTACCAAAGTGGGCCATCGGGCGCGAGTGGGTTTGCCACAGAATGTGGTCTGCCACTGTCACCACTAAAGAGAGATGTTTCCACTAAGGTCCTCATGATCGGTCACTAGAGTCGACAGCTCTCTAGATCGACATCCTGGAATACGCAAGATGCGCACGCCATGATGGGTCCCAAGATAGCCTCGTCTAGCTGTGAATTTCGTGATTACCCACGTACACAGATGGCACGTAGGTCCCACTACTCTCCACTCTAAGTCTAAGTGTATACTCGAGCCTGTGTACTGGGCTCATCCCTCAGAAATCCCATCCCGCCAAACAGACAGAACAGTGCAACACAGTATAATATATGAAATGTAAATGCTAACATGCTGTAAATATGGTACAAGTAATAAAATACAGTAAACAGCAAATACAATACAACAACAAACACCCAATGAAAGAAAAGCAAACAAGCGCTAGGATTGACTCGCTTAGGATGGACCAGCAATAGGTCAACCTGTCCCCAGCAGAGTCGCCAGCTGTCGCTCCCAGGATTTTCATCCAGGTACAAACGCGAAAGTGGCACCGAAACAGAGTCACCAGCAATGTGTATTTATCCCATGAGAGGGAAAGGAAACACTGCATAAACCTGAAGGAAAGGATAGAGCATGGTCTTGCGACCAAGAGAAAGGGTAAGGGAGTCGGTTACGCGAGAGGAAGGTATTAGCACCCCCTCGCGTCCATCGTACCCGATGGGATCCGCGCTTGCTTGTCTCGATCAAAGGGTGTAAGGAAAGATGCTGGAAGAGGAACTAAAAGGAATAAAGGAGAAAGAATGGAAAAGGAACGAGAAACAAATGTAGGGAAAATAAAAGAAGTGCTCGAATGGGCCCTACCCCACTGCCTACGTATCTCATCGGGAGCATGAGAATCAGAGCGACGTAGTTCCCCTCACCTAAGGGAAAGTTGTTTGTGTTTTTTTAGTGGAGTACATCAACGTTCGCGTCCTAGCAGTTTAGGTGTTGTAGCTCGCTGTAGGGAGACTTAGGCGTTACCTGTTTGCGGTAGAACGGAAATGACGTATCCTTAAGGAATGATTGAATGAGATGAGAAAAGAATTCCCGAAGGAAAGACGTTATTGTTTGTTTTTGTCTTTTAAGAGTTTTTTCATTTGTTTACATATGATAGTGTATCTAAATCTTAGTCATTGGAATGTGTACATTCTCACATTCCAAGATGGAATGAGTAAGAAAATACACTAAGAGTGAAGAAGACCCCCACACTTAGTTCCAATTGTTAAGGTTCAAACACACTAGCATACTTGCATTTATTAAGTGTTTTTGTTGGTTATGAAATGAAGAAGTGTTTTATTATTTGTACCTTCAACAAGTATTGCATTTAAGCCCTCATACAAGATCAAATGTTTAACACATTGACCCAAGATGGGCTATATGCTACACATTCTAAGATTATAAGAGAAGACCCCTTAATAATCTTTTCTTTATATGAAAGGCCTAAATGCAATAAATGCCTACCTTTATTAGATATTTTGAGTTTTCTTTGAGATGAGAAGATGAAAGACTCAAGGGAGGAGAGAAAGGTAAAATCTATGTGAACTAAGACTCAATCCTAATTGATTAGTTAAGGGAGTGATCCTAAGGGTTTGTGAGGTTTCAAAACCTAAAATCTAAAGAAGGAATGAGCTAAACAATTCACTTCTAAAGTAGAAGATGAATTGTAACTCAAAAGGGAAAGTAATGAGTTAATCAAAAGAAAAGCACCTAAGTGCTTAACAAAATACAAGATTTGAATTGTAAAAGAGATGAAAGGAGAAAAGTTTGAATGTGGATCTCTTATCCACACCCAATTTCAACTTACCAATGCCCCTACATGGTTAGTGAACATGTATAAGAAGTATAAGAAGCAAAAGAACACTTAATGTACCCTAAAGCTCAAAAGAATGAGATGAAAAATCAAATCCTAATGTCACAACCAGAATGTACATCATATTGAAAACAAAAGAATATCATCTTATCAATTCAAATGAATAAGCAACAATCACCATCCATTAACATTCAACATGTTTCCATAAGAAAGGATAGATGAAAGATGAAAAGAAAGAGAAGAAACATGCATAAATGGAACATGTAATTCAAGGATCAGAATGGAACTAAATGGAAAAAGTGGTCTATAAACACATCACAAGTATTCATGAATCAAACATCAAGACATTCAAGAAGTTATACAAGGAAAAGAATTGAAATGGAAGTTCAAAAGAAAGGATGCAAACCAATACATGTTAAGGATGCACAAATTTCAAAAGGGAAATGAACATGCAAAGATGACCTATAATGTGTACCAATGATCTATAATGTCACAAGAATAGCTCATACAATATGCAAATGATCATACAAATATGCACAAAAGAACTCATGTAAACATGCACAAAAATTAGAATGATATGACATGTTATTATACTTCAAATGTAATGCATCAAACAAAAATAAAATGGAGTTATTAAGATTATACAAGCATGGTATTGGAATGCCTAAATCAGAAGTGAATCATATATCAAAATACCATGTGAAAATTCAAGGCAAAATGATGTCAAACAATGCAATTAGGTCAAATTGAAACATCATGCAAAGTAGTGTAAAAATGAGCATCAAAACATGCCATAAAATGATCTAACAAATCAACCAAAAATCCTCTAACATGATTCAAAGTGTCAATGAATCAATTCAAAAAGAACCAAGTCAAAACCATTTATAATGATCAAGAACAAAATTATACCAATTCATATACCACATTTAGAAAGCACATAAATGAAAATTCAAAGGAAATTGTGCAACAGGGACAAAAATGTCATAAAATCATGAAATAAAAAAGTCAAAAATTTTATAAATGTCTTAATGATGTTCATGAATTTTTATAGAATTTTATGATGCATTTTAGTATTTTTAGAAAATAAAAAGCAAATGTGCATAAAATGTAGAAAATAAAATGAAATGGAATTAAGGAAGGGTGCAAATATAGCAAATAGTCAGTTCAACAGGTTTGGGCCTTGGAAACATAGGGTGCGAATATCAAATTGGTCTAGGTCCACTAAACACGCAGAACATACTAACAAGCCTGGAATCTCAGTCAACATGAGTCAAACAAATGATCACCATTGGATCCAGTTAAGTCAACAACTAAGTCAAAGTATACAAGATCAACACACACAGGTGAGGGAACACATTATCTACAATGTACTGCGCCACATGATGTTTAAATGAAAATCAGAAAAAACATGTGAGGAGCACACTGGTTTTTAATGTGCTGGCATATTTTGGAATGCACGATCATGAACATCAAACGATCTATATTCAAACTGCACATAAAACCCTAAAATAAGAACGCCGGCCGGAGAGGGACCTCCGGTCACCTTCTCCGGCGAACTACCACCGTCTGCAACCTCAAATTCTCCAGAATTTCACAATCAATATGCCAAAATGAAGAGGAAGTAACACACATCATGAATCTACTAATGAAATCATCAAACCATTCACATACAGCAAGAAACAAGCATGAACATGTTGCCCTAAGTTTTTGGATATAAGCTTCTAAGAAGCTCTATCAACTAGCCAGAGTTCAAATGCTTCTATTAAGCTCAAATCATCATGAAAACAACAAAATTAACAAGTAAACGTGAGAGAAAAGTTTGTGAGCTTTGGAACCTGATCTTGCAGTTCTTGTAGAGTTTGAGAAAACCAGAGGAAATACTTGCTCTTCAACCTTGGAGCTTCAAAACTAAGCAAAATAAATGCTATATCTTGAGAGCAAAGAAATTCAAAGCTTGCTGAAGTATACTTGAGGAAATCGTGTGGATTCAATCATGCTCCATTGATGATGATAAAGATGAAGCAGATGAAAATCTCGTGCAAGAGAAGAAGTTTTGATGAAAAAGAGTGAGAGAATCAGAGAGAAAAGTAGAGAGTGTTTTGGAGTGAAATGAGAAGAATGGAGTTGAAAATGAAATTTGAGAGTGAGGTTGTCATTTATAGTGTGGGTTAACTATGGTTTAATGAGTGAGTCAAGTGAGTCACAGTTGAGTTAAGTGAGTCATCCCTAACTAACTGAGTCAAGTTAGTTAGGGAGAGCAAAGCTATGGTGATGGCAACTCATGATAAACTATGGTGGAGGTGAAAAGAAATGCAATGGCACGGCTTGTGTAAGTGAAACTTGCTCAGCAAGTTGTTCCTTCTATTTTCATGCAAGGCACGTGCTCATGTGCATGGACATGTGATGTGTGTTTGGCTTAATGTAGCAATGGTTGTATAGTAAGAACAATGCAAGTGTGACTGCTGAAACAATCAACAATATCAATGTTTCTTTTTCTGGTTTTAGCAGCTAGGAACATACTCATTACATCATCTTTGGAAATGAAATTCTCTCATTATAATGTATGAAATCATGAAACTCGTGAGTCATTGGAAAGAGAAGTTATAGTAGAGCAACTTTGGTATGAAAATTGAAGTGAAATGAGGGTTGGAATAAGCTGCAAAATGACTTAAAACAATCACATTTGGGACTGATACAAAAGCGTGGCCACGAGGTTGGTTGACAATGCAACATGGCATGGCATCTCAGCATGATCATAACAACTTGAACTCACCATAACTTCTTAACCTTTGATCAAATGAAAAAACCATGAACATCAATTTTGAAGATCTCACATAGGGGAACAACTTTCATGTTGAAAGATTTTTCATTTGAAGCCTCTAACCATGAGTAATTAGTCAAAACATATGGCCCACCATGTGTTTGTGAAAATGTCACGCGCGTGGCCTGAAAATCCTTGGTCATGACCTAGTTTTGAACCTACTTTGCTCAAACTTTGATCCATCATATCTCACTCAATTTTTATCCAATGGAGATGTTCCACATATGGATTTGAAGCTTGAAACAAGATATTTTGTTGTGGCTGAGTGGAATTTTCATTTGATGCTCCAATTTTGAATGGCCTTGGTTCAAACTCTGATGCAAAATGGCTCAAAATTACTATTTTTGGAAACCCTACTTCTTCCAAAAATGGCAACTTTCCACATTCTTGATTTTTCATGATTCCTTTGGAGTTTCTTGATCAAATTTTGTACATTGGTCACATATAACATGAACTTCATGATTTTGGCTTCAAAAAGTCAAGAGTTGACTTTTTCACTGATTATTTGACTTTGCCCCAAATTTCCTGACTTTTGATCTTTCTTCCAATTGAACCACTTCTAAAACCAATTGAGAGGCAATTTTCCATACACATACACTTAAGAACATGTAGAATACCATGACATCAAGTTTTGTCCCAAAAACCAAAGATACCCTGATTTAATTGGAAACCCTAATTTTGGTACCCTCCTCCTAGGAGAAAAATGTGCAGTCTTCAATTTCAAATTCCTCAGAGTATGAGGTGTATCCTCTTAAAGGATGATGAGACATGCCACTTGAGGATGATTTTGAACCAATGACCTATCTCTTTTGAGAGTTTTTCCTTCATTTTTTAGGACCTCTCGCATAGTGAAAGATGTAGTGCTTAAATCTCCTGTTGAATCTCACTTTCTTGAGGTTTTGGATGATCAATTGAGATAGTATGAGACATGAAAGACCTCTTGGCTTGCCTTGAGTGAACTTGTTTGACCTCTTTGTGCCCTGAACGGTTCCTTGATTATCCACCTTTTACCTGATCACATGCCTTGATGGTAAGAAGGATGCTATGCTTCATTTTTCTATGTGAAATATGCAATGCAATGCTAATGAGATGGATAGGATATGATATATGATAATGCTATGCTAGGATGCCAAAAAGGGAGAGCAAATTTTGGGGTATTACACAGGGTACTACTGGTTGACCATGGAATCCGACTGCTACAAGTACATGAGGAGGTGTCACAAGTGTCAGATATACTCCGACAAAATTCATGTACCGCCATCACATCTCAAAGTTCTTTCTTCCCCGTGGCCTTTTTCCATATGGGGAATCGACATGATTGGCATGATTAAACCCAAAGCTTCGAACGGACATCGGTTCATTCTAGTAGTCATTGACTATTTCACCAAGTGGGTCGAAGCAGCATCATACGCTAATGTAAACCGACAAGTGGTGGTCCGATTTATCAAAAACAATATCATCTGCCGCTATGGTGTTCCAAGCAAGATCATTACTGATAATGGATCTAACTTGAACAACAAGATGATGAAGGAGTTGTGCACAGAGTTCAAGATTAAACATCATAACTCATCTCCCTACCGACCAAAGATGAACGGAGCGGTAGAAGCAGCTAACAAGAACATCAAGAGGATTGTTCAAAAGATGGTTGTAACCTATAAAGATTGGCACGAAATGCTACCCTTTGCTCTTCACGGTTATCGCACATCCGTTCGCACTTCAACAGGGGCTACCCCTTTCTCTCTAGTGTATGGCATGGAGGCAGTGCTCCCCATGGAAGTAGAGATCCCATCAATCAGGGTATTGATGGAAGCTAAGCTCACCGAAGCTGAATGGTGTCAAAGCCGACACGATGAATTAAACCTGATCGAAGAGAAATGAATCACGGCACTATGCCACGGTCAGTTGTATAAACAGAGAATGAAGAAGGCGTTTGACAAAAAGATCCGACCTCGCATCTTCAGGAAAGGAGACCTCGTGCTCAAGAAGAAACAATCATTTCTCACTGATTCTCGGGGCAAGTGGACTCCGAATTATGATGGCCCCTACGTGGTCACGAAAGCTTTCTCAGGCGGCGCCTTGAGACTTGCAACCATGGACGGAGAGAAATTTGCCTACCCCACAAATGTTGATGTAGTCAAGAAATACTTCGCCTAAAAAAAACGTCTCGGTGGATTGAAAACCCGAAAGGGCGGTCCAGGAAAAAGTTAGAGACATATAAAAAAAATCATCCCGATGGATTGGAAACATCATAGTACAATCCAGGCAAAAATTAGGGATAATGGCAAGTAATTATGTTCAACAGAGGTGAATCCCTCAGCAGCAGCAGTTACATCATCTGTCAGAAAACTCCAGTCAAGGTCATCTTCGACAGAAGCTCAGAATGCCCAGAATTCAAAGTTGGTAGAAGGATAGTGGTCGTTATGTTTCAACATAGCCCTTTTCCCTATAAATTACCATTTTCTAACTTTGTAATTACTCTTTGGAATCACACGTTTGGCTGATCTCCATCTTATCAATAAAATTTGAGCCTTTGTGCTTTTGTTTGTAATTCTTACTTGTTTTAGCTTTACAGAACGACATTTTAACATGATCAACGATTCTTGAAATAAAACAAAAATGAATTTACTTGTTAAAACTTTTTCTGCTTTTTAATAAAGACGGCAATTTCTTTTGACTGTTGAACATCAAAAGAACATCAACCGCTTCTCCAGAAGTAAGCGAACTTCAAAGTGCAGAATCAAAGTACTCATTCTAACCCAGTACGCCTGAATGAAGGGATCAACTGTGTCAGAGACCTTGTTTCGTCTGACACGCTTCGGCCGAGTTCTCATCTCCTAAGCTCGATCACGGGTATTCCTTGCGAGGACTACTTTTCCTAAGCAAGGTGGAATTGCTATCTTGAACCAGCGATATCTCTACACGCCCCGCGATGGCCGAGTATCCTGTCATGTTCATCTTTTAGTTTGTGTGTCGCGTCAGTTTTGTCCGCATATACATACATACATCATGCATTATTGATTTGCATTCACATTTCATATTGCATCGCTATCACTCTAGCCGGTCTTGTCCCTTAGTGATAGGAGTTCTCTCAATCGAGTTGTCAGTTCTTTCCGCGTCGGGAAACGTTGTGTCTAAACAATCTCGCCACCAGTGTATCTTTAGATCAGAGTCGGCATTCGACCACTTTGATAACTTGAACCTCTGAAAGGCCAGAGAACCTTCAACAGATGTCACTCTTCGCCATTGAAGATGATATCCTTGCTTTCCCGGATTAAGGAAAATTCCCAGAGAAAGCCTCTTAAGCAAAGGTTCGGCAGTACATCAGTATTTCTCCGAAAATCCGCTGATGAAAAGGTCATCGGCACCTCAAAATTGGATCACATCATATGCCATTTCTCCGAGAAGATCTCCGAGAAAAGTATGATGTAAAGACCTCAAGCGGAAGCAGTCTCTCAAGAGACTCGCTTTCCCCAGTAGAATCGACAAATGGCGTCTCCAACAGAGAAGTTTGTGTACCTCTACAACTCGGACGACTGGGTTCCCCAGCAAGTCTGACATCGTTCTTTTTCCCATCAAATGGCATCTCCCCAGGAAAATTCGGCGAGAAGTTTGAAGGAAAACCGCTACTAACAGCGTTCCTTGTCAAGAAAGTTTATTGACAAAAGAAACTAAGACCAGTTCCTTGGTAGGAGACCAGGATCGAGGGGAAGTTTTCATCAGAAACTGAGACCAGTTCCTTGGTAAGAAACCAGGATCGAGGGGAAGTTAAATCAGCAACTAAGACCAGGTCCTTGGTAAGAAACCAGGATCGAGGGAAAGTTTATTTCAGAAACTTAGACCAGATCCCTAGTAGGAAACCAGGATCGAGGGGAAGTTTTCATCAGAAACTAAGACCAGTTCCTTTGCAGGAAACCAGGATCGAGGGGAAGTTTACCTTTTCTAAGCATCATTGCTTAGCAAAAGAAGATGAATGTGTAAGCTACCATTCATAACCACCATCAAATTTTCAGGTATTCCGATATTTAATCCTTTTGCACCCCGAATGCCCGAATACCTTCGCCATTCGCCCCTTTGTGTTCAAGAAGATTAAATAGGGGCATCTGTAATACCTCAAATTTTGACCAATAAAGTTTCCCATCATTGTGCAAATCATCATCACAATATGGATGAGTCATCATGCCTCATCAAATGCCTCAAGGGTTGTTGAGCATTCACTACAATCAAAATTAGGGTTTTAAGCCCTCTCAGAGCTCTTAGACAAAGGATCAATCAAGAAATGACATGATCTTTAACTTGTCTAGCCTCTAACATATCCACAAAGGATCAAGAGGACTCCCACTTTAAGGATTAAGCACAAGGTTGCTCCCTTCTAGGTGGATCAAGTCTCAAGATCGCCAGTATCACCAAATTAGGGTTTTGGTCGACCAGGGCCTCCAGATGAAAGATTTCATCTGGACACAAGCCAAAGATCCAAAACACAACCTAATGTACTCCATGGAACCTCATGAACCCATTCATCAAGTCAATTTTGCCTCAGGGGATGCACACATCAAAAATCAGGAATTAGGGTTTCTTGACCTAATTCACCCCTAAGTTGACTTTTGGGACAAATCATGAACCAAGACCTCAAGAGAGGATTTGAGGGTCTCTAATAAACTATATTGATCCATTTTGAACAATGGATTAATCCAAGAAGCTTGAGCAACAAGTCTCAATTTCATCTGCACCATAATTAGGGTTTTAAGGAAAAAGTCAACTGTAACTTTGACTTTTGACCAGGACATGCTCCCAAGCCCTAGGACATGCCCCAATATACCCTATGACACCCTTGGAACATGTCCATCAAGTTTGATTTAGGTCAAGGACATGATTTCATGAAGAATTGCACAGTTTGGAATTCATCTGATAAAAAGTCAACTGTGCACAAAAGTCAACTTTGACTTTTTGAGATTTTTCACCAAAATGGATTTTTAACCCTAAAATGATGTTAATGTATGATTTGAATCATCATTCATCAAGAAAAATCAAAGAAAGTGGGATAGCTTGTAAAAGGGGTAACCATAAAACTTAGAAATTTTTCTAAGTTATGGAAAAAGTACCACTAATGCACCAACTTTGGAGGACCATAACTCCTAAACCACAAGGCCAATTTTTTTCATCCAAAGATGAATTTGTATCCCTCATTACCCTCTACAAAAACTTCAACTAGACCTAAGTCTAATTCATTAAGGATTTTGGGTTATGGAGTGATCAAAATCAAGAAATCACACTTTGTTCCAACACTTAGTGAAAATTTCACTAAGTCAGATTTTGCTTCACTTTTTGCCAAATGTAGAGGGATTTTTCACTTGGATTCAAAAGAGATCAAAACCAAACATGTTCAAACAGTTGTTGTATCATGTAAGGGCTTTCCAATATGGCCAAGAACATTGCCAAATTCAACTTACACCATGAGATATGACATTGTCAAGTTGCCTTGCTGAAATCTGTCAAAGGCAAGGCAGATTTTGCATTTTGGCTCGATTTGCCAAAATCAGCCAAATTCAAATGCTCCTAGCCACTTGGACACATCTGAGGATTGAATCTAAAGGGGACAATCACTGAGCCAAGCCTCCAAAGTCCATGGAACAAGAAATAGCATGTTGAACCTAGAATGGCCAAAATAGGGACAAGACTCCAAATTTGGATTGAAGCATTCAATGGAAGCATCAAGGTGGCATGGACTGAGCCATTCTCATCTGAAATCAGTCAAGACTTATCCAAGACCAAGGGAACCAAAGCTCTGTGCCCTAACCTCTAGTCAATGGCTAGAGGAGACTTGCATTTCCATTGGACAACATTGGCCAAACCTACTTACCAGTTGCCATTCACTATTCCTTGCAAAACAAACTTGCTCTACTATAAATAGAGCTCAATTGTGATCAGTTTGAGTACACCAAAGCCATTACACAGATGCTTTCCTCAAAATCTCTTCTTTCACTCCAATTTTGCCTTCTAAGGCAAGTCATTATCGGGTTTTGAGTTTGAGAGCTTTTCCAATCAAACCAATCACTCACACACCTCACATACATCACATATGAGCTGATCAAACACTTAGATCACTTCAGAAACACCAATTTCACAAAATCACCAGCTGGTTGCTCAAATTTTCAATCAAGTTGCAGTTGAGATGCCATGAAGTGATCCATCCAATTTCAATCAAGTCCAAGCATTCAAACACACTCCATAGGGTGTAGGGAAGCTGTTCAGATCATCACCACTCATCTGTAACACCTCCAAATCAAAAATCACATTGCACTTGCTGTCACGGCTTAGAGGTAAGCATATACTTGGTCATCTCTCAATCTATGCATATTTCCTCGCACAATAATTTGGCCATATGTTCATAATCATGCATGGAATGTTTTCCCTCAATTAATTGCATTGTTTGAATCGTGTATCAAAAATCCTAGCCTTCATGCAGAAATTAGGGTTCTTGAGGTTTCTTCGCGATTTCATGTTTTATGTTTAATTTAAATGAAATTAAGTGTTATAGACATGATCGTGAGGTTGAGACGAGCATAATGATATGTGGATTGCATGATATGATTACGTATTCAGTGAGATTGGATGGAAAACGCAAATCAGCCAAACCCAGAAAACGCGCGTGTTCTTGCTTGTGTTCTTGGCGCATTTTTCACAAATTCAAATATTTGAATTTTGTGATTTTGTTTAATTGATTCAAAAATTAATTTCTCTCTGAGTTTTAATGATTTTGAGTTGATTCTTTTTTTAATAATTCACAAAAATGTTAAAATATTTTATTTTATCAAAATATCCCAAAATTATTATTTATTTCGTATAATTGATATTTTTGCAAAGAATTAATGTTTTAATTGTTTTTTTTGACATTTTAAATATTTTTTCTACATTGATATTGCAACTTTTAATGTTTTCTAATTATTTTATAGGTCAATACTTAATTTTTGAAGCATTAATCCAAAATCACAATTTGTTTTTCATATGTTAAACAATTTTGATCATTTTTAATTGAATTTTTATTCAATTAAATACATTTTTGAAAACAAATTAGGGATTTTGGATTAATTCAACCCTCATAAATCATTTTCAAAACCTTTTGGGCCTCTTGAGAGAGTGTAAGACCCAACCCACATTTTCAAATAAACGGCACGATCATCGCCTTTTGAAAAATAACCTTGGGCCTCTCCTTGAGCTATAAGACCCATTCAAAAACACTTTGGGCTTCTTAATAGAGTGTAAGACCCAATCCCCTTTTAACCAAAACATTTCGGGCCTCACTTATTGTATAAGTCCCTCCGCGTTAAAAGAAAACCTCGGCGCGATCGCCATTTTTTAAACGGAAAAGTCAACTGGGCCTACCCTCGTGTTATAAGCCCCACTCTTTCTTCTTTAAACTTTTTGGGCCTCTTGAAAGAGTGTAAGACCCATCCCTTTGTACAGAAAACCTTTTTGGGCCTCAGTCACTTGTATAAGTCCCTCTGTACAAATTCAAATAGTGCGATCACTGATAAAACCCTGGGCTTCTCCTTGAGCTGTAAGTCCCAAAGATCTTTCTTTTTCAAAGCACTTTCTCCTTTGATTTTGAATATACTGTTGTTTTCAATCTTTCTTTGTTGAACAACTAACCAAACAGCATGGAAGCTCTACAACCGAGTAAGTGGTTATCGCTTTCATTTACCGCTTTCATATACATATAACTGTATTGTGGGGCTGTTTCACTGTAAGTCTTCTTTCATAAACTCATATCAACTATGTAATAATAGTATAGATATTTCGAGTTTCCCCGGCAACTACGTCTAGAACTAGGTGACGCCGTCGTTTATTCGTAGAAATAGACAACTAGATCCCCCAATAGGATCACCAGATATAGTCTTCTCTTCGGCTGTCCTAATTAGGAATTGTCAAGAAACTCTACTCCCAGAGATGAATGTATTCTCCGTGAATGGCATCTTTGAGTTTCTTCCAAATTCTCGAACTTTCCTGACTTTGATCTATTCTCGGTGAATAGCATTGCCTTGAATTTCTCGGGGTTTGGGGACCCATCGCCTTCCTAAAAGCAACCTAGCCTTCTCTTGGGCTTAGTACAAGGACCCACAGGCTTCCTAAAAGCAACCTAGCCTTCTCTTGGGCTTAGTACAAGGACCCTACGGCTTCTTAGAAGTATTCACAGCCTCCTCTTAGGCTTCGTATAATGATCTCTTCCTTCGGGAATGATAGCCTCCTCTTGGGCTTAGTACAAGGACCCGTCGACTTCTTAAAAGATTCCAGCCTCCTCTTGGGCTTCGTACAAATTGTCCCGATGGCCTCCTAGAGGTATAGGAACAGAACTTAGTCATTTGTATAGAACAGTCCTTTCATAGAGTCTACTACTATTTCTCAAAGCATGATACAAAAGATAAAACTCTAGACATGGACAGTCTAACTTCCTTGAGTCTCAAAGACATTCTCAAGTGACCCCTTCGTTAAATAGGAAGGACACCTGCAGACTCGGACAGTCTCAATACCCCTTGGATTTCTCGCTTCCTTAAAGAACAGAAATAATCCGGAACCTTGAATCAAATCCCTGAGTACAGTGTTGCTCATATAAGAACTGATTTTCTCTTCAAAATCAGTATACTGGACCTGTCCCTTAACTGAACACTCACCATAGCCTCCTCTTGGGCTTTGTACAATGATTCTCCCCAGCGAAGTCAAACAACGTTTAGCCTCTCTCTCGGGCTTTGTACGAGACACATAAGAGACTCCCTCGTTGAGTTAATCACCCTTTTCGCCTCCATCTCGGGCTTCGTACGAGATACAAAAAACTCTCTTGTTGAGACAAATAGCCTCCATCTCGGGATTTATACGAGATACCAAAAGATTCCCTCATTGAGTCAAAACCTTTTAGCCTCTCTCTCTCTCGGGCTTTGTACGAGACACATATTAGCCTCCTCTTAGGCTTTGTATAAGAAAACCACTGGTTAATCCAATTAACCTTTTAGCATCGAAGTTGTGCCTCGTTCACAGTACACAAACATCAACAACTCCTTCCCCTTCATCTAATCGCTGTAAGCGGCAAGCCTCTGGATCATCTACATCCATGCCACTGTCCCTCTTTTAGCATGAGAAATTCCTAAGGAAAGATAACATTACTCTACATTGAGTTAAAGTCTTCTCCTTCAGGTTAAAACCCCCTAAAAAGGAAATTATGGCATTGCCAGGATCCGCGTATCCCGGTTAAAGTAATCGTCCTTTACAGTCAGTCACCCAACAGTTGTGACAAACAAACCGCTCTTTAGAGATGACAAATTCTCTCTAAAGACAACACCCTTTTAGCTTCACATCTTGGGCTTTGAACAAGATACAAACCACCTTTCGCTTCACGTCTTGGGCTTTGAACAAGACACCAAAACAACCATTTCCTCCCATAGAATAGGAGGAACTACGAACGCTCTGATTTCCCTGTTTCGGTAAACGGGAATACGTAGGCATAAGATTGAAAGAAAAATCTTAGCGAGCACAATCAACAAAAAAACCAAATCCCATACTCTCACATAAAAAAGCATCAGTCCTAACATCCTAATCCTTGTTCCCCGCCAGAAACCTTCTGCCCAGATAAAAAGAGAGAAACCGTATTGGCGAAAATACAAATAACCAGTACAAAGGCCCCCCACATTGATAGCATCCGTAACCTAACAGACCGCTGTTTAAACTCAGTATGCAAAGCAGGGTTAATTGGAGACATCTATTTCCCTTCCTTCATCAGCTTTAATAGGATAAAAAATGAATCGACCTGTAGTTTAAGCTCAACCGCAGAGAGCGACCAGCGCTTAAGAACCACGTCCAAAATCGTTCGATACACTGGGCATGAGCCAATGATCCAAAACACAACCTAATATACTCCATGGAACCTCATGGACCCAATCATCAAGTCAATTTGGCCACAGGGGATGCATTCATCAAAAATAAGGAATTAGGGTTTCTTGACCTACTTCACCCCTAAGTTGACTTTTAGGGCAAATCAAGAGCCAAGACCTCAAGAGAGGGTTTAAGGGTCTCTAATGAGCTATATTGATCCATTTGTAACAATGGATTAATCCAAGAAGCTTGAGCAACAAGTCTCAATTTCATCTGCACCACAATTAGGGTTTTAAGGAAAAAGTCAACTGTAACTTTGACTTTTGACCAGGACATGCTCCCAAGCCCTAGGACATGCCCCAATATACCCTATGACACCCATGGAACATGTCCATCAAGTTTGATTTAGGTCAAGGACATGATTTCCTGAAGAATTGCACAGTTTGGAATTCATCTGATAAAAAGTCAACTGTGCACAAAAGTCAACTTTGACTTTTTGAGATTTTTCACCAAAATGGATTTTTAACCCTAAAATGATGTTAATGTATGATTTGAATCATCATTCATCAAGAAAAATCAAGAAAAGTTGGATAACTTGTAAAAGGGGTAACCATAAAAACTTAGAAAATTTTCTAAGTTAAAAATAAAGTGACAAGGGTACCAACTTTGGAGGATCATAACTCCTAAACCACAAATCCATTTTTCCTCATCCAAAGATGGATTTGTAGCCCTCATTACCCTCTACAAAAACTTCAACTAGACCTAAGTCCAATTCATTAAGGATTTTGAGTTATGGAGTGATCAAAATGGCTGAAAAGTGAAAATGTCACTTTTTCCAACACTTAGTGAAATTTTCACTAAGTCAGAATCTGTCTTCACTTTTTGCCAAATGTAGAGGGATTTTTCACTTGGATTCAAAAGAGATCAAAACCAAATATGTTCAAATAGTTTTTATATCATGTAAGGGCTTTCCAAAATGGCCAAGAACATTGCCAAATTCCATTTGAGTCATGAGATATGGCATTGGAAAGTTTCCTTGCTGAAATCTGTCAAAGGCAAGGCAGAATTTGCAACTTTGCTCGATTTGCCAAAATCAGCCAAATTCAAATGCTCCTATCCACTTGGACACATCTGAGGATTAAATCTAAAGGGGACAATCACTGAGCCAAGCCTCCAAAGTCCATGGAACAAGAAATAGCATGTTGAACTTAGAATGACCAAAATAGGGACAAGACTCCAAATTTGGATTGAAGCATTCAATGGAAGCATCAAGGTGGCATGGACTGAGCCATTCTCATCTGAAATCAGTCAAGACTTATCCAAGACCAAGGGAACCACAGCTCTGTGCCCTAACCTCTAGTCAATGGCTAGAGGAGACTTGGATTTCCATTGGACAACATTGGCCAAACCTACTTACCAGTTGCCATTCACTATTCCTTGCAAAACAAACTTTCTCTACTATAAATAGAGCTCAATTGTGATCAGTTTGAGTACACCAAAGCCATCTAACAGATGCTTTCCTCAAAATCTCTTTCTCTTGGCAAAAATGTCTTTCTTAGCAAGGTAGCTATCGGGTTTTGAGTTTGAGAGCTTTTCCAGTCAAACCAATCACTCACACACCTCACATACATCATATAGAAGTGATCCAAACACTCACATAACATCTGGAACACTGATTTCACAAAATCACCAGCCAATTACTCAAGTTCTTGACAATTTTGCAGTTTAGGTGCCATCTTCAACTCCAAACCATTTCAATCCATTCCAAGCACTCAGACACATCACTTGGTACCTAGGGAAGCTATCCACATCATTGGAACCTAGCTGTAACACCTCCAACACAAATCATGATCACCAGCTGCAAGTGGTAAGCATGAGCTCTTCTAACTCTATGATCCATGCAATTTTTGCTGCACAATAATTTGGCCATATGTTCATAATCATACATGGAATGTTTTCCCTCAATTAATTGCATTGTTTGAATCGTGTATCAAAAATCCTAGCCTTCATGCAGAAATTAGGGTTCTTGAGGATTTTTCATGATTTCTTGTTATATGTTTAATTTAAATGAAATTAATGGACATAGACATCATCGTGAGGTTGAGACGAGCATAACGATATGTGGATTGCATGTTATAATCAAGTATTCAGTGAGATTGGAGAGAAATTGCAAATCTGGCCAAGCCCAGAACACGCGCGTGTTCTTGGTGTGTTCTTGGCGCCATTTTTAGAAATTTGAATATTTGAATGTTTGTGATTTTATTTAATTGATTCAAAAATTAATTTCTCTCTGAGTTTTAATGATTTTGAGTTGATTCTTTTTTTAATAATTCACAAAAATGTTAAAATATTTTATTTTATCAAAAAATCCCAAAAATATTGTTTATTTCATATAATTGATATTTTTGCAAAGAATTAATATTTTAATTGTTTTTTACATTTTAAATATTTTTTCTACATTGATTTTGCAACTTTTAATGCTTTCTAATTATTTTGTAGGTCAATACTTAATTTTTGAAGCATTAATCCAAAATCACAATTTGTTTTTCATATGTTAAACAATTTTGATCATTTTTAATTGAATTTTTATTTAATTAAATACATTTTTGAAAACAAATTAGGGTTTTTGGATTAATTCAACCCTCATAAATCATTTTCAAATCACTTTGGGCCTCTTGAGAGAGTGTAAGACCCAACCCACTTGTACAGAAATATTTTGGGCCTCATTCGTTGTATAAGTCCCTCTGTACATTTTCAAATAAACGGCACGATCATCGCCTTTTGAAAAATAACTTTGGGCCTCTCCTTGAGCTATAAGACCCATTCAAAAACACTTTGGGCCTCTAATAGAATGTAAGACCCTATCCCCTTTTAACCAAAACATTTTGGGCCTCACTTATTGTATAAGTCCCTCTGCGTTAAAAGAAAATCTCGGCGCGATCGCCATTTCAAACGGAAAAACAAACTGGGCCTACCCTCGTGTAGTAAGACCCATCTCTTTTTCTTTAAACCCTTTGGGCCTCTTGAGAGAGTGTAAGACCCATCCCTTTGTACAGAAAACATTTTGGGCCTCAGTCACTTGTATAAGTCCCTCTGTACAAATTCAAACCGTGCGCTCACTGATAAAACCCTGGGCCTCTCCTTGAGCTGTAAGCCCCAAATCTTTCTTTTTCAAAGCACTTTCTCCTTTGATTTTGAATATACTGTTGTTTTCAATCTTTCTTTGTTGAACAACTAACCAAACAGCATGGAAGCTCTACAACCGAGTAAGTGGTTATTGCTTTCATTTACCGCTTTCATATACATATAACTGTATTGTGGGGCTGTTTCACTGTAAGTCTTCTTTCATAAACTCATATCAACTGTGTAATAATAGTATAGATATTTAGAGTTTCCCCGGCAACTACGTCTAGCAGTAAAGCCGTATCGACCACTCTTAGAAATAGTCTAAACTAGATCCCCAAAGGATTACCAGACACAGTCTTCCCTCCTCTTGGGGTTAAACAATATGGAGATATGAAAGGCAGCATTCTCGGTGAACCCTTTCATAGACTGTCACTCATAGAAGTTGTCAAAGAAACTCTATTCCCCAGAGATGATCTCTTCTCCGTGAATTGCATCTCTTGAGTTTCTTCCAAATTCTCGGACTTTCCTGACTTTGATCTATTCTCGGTGAATAGCATTGCCTTGAATTTCTTGGGGTTTGGCGACCCACGGGCTTCTTAAAAGCACTTGTCAAGAGACTCTACTCCCCAGAGATGATCTCTTCTCCGTGAATTGCATCTCTTGAGTTTCTTCCAAATTCTCGAACTTTCCTGACTTTGATCTATTCTTGGTGAATAGCATTGCCTTGAATTTCTCGGGGTTTAGGGACCCATCGGTTTCTTAAAAGCAATCGGTCTCCTCTTGGGCATTGTGCAAGGACCCACAGGCTTCCTAAAAGCAACCCCGCCTCTTCTTGGGCTTAGTACAAGGACCCTACGGCTTCTTAGAAGTATACACAGCCTCCTCTTAGACTTCGTATAATGATCTCTTCCTCTGGGAATGATAGCCTTCTCTTGGGCTTAGTACAAGGACCCGTCGGCTTCTTAAAAGTTTCCAGCCTCCTCTTGGGCTTCATACAAATTGTCCCGACGACCTCCTAGAGGTATAGGAACAGAACTTAGTCATCTGCATAGAACAGTCCTTTCAAAGAGTCTACTACTGTTTCTCAAAGCATAGTACAAAAGATGAAACTCTAGACTTGGACAGCCTAACTTCGTTGAGTCTCAAAGACATTCTCAAGTGACCCCTTTGTTCAATAGGAAGGAAACCCGCAGACTCGGACAGTCTCAATACCCTTCGGATTTCCCGCTTCCTTAAAGAACAGGAATAACCCGAATCCTTGAATCAAATCCATGAGTACAATATTGCTCATATAAGAACTGATTTTCTCTTTAAAATCAGTATACTGGACCTATCGCTTGACTAAAACAGTTACCATAGCCTCCTCTTAGGCTTCGTATAATGATCCTTCTCCAGTGAAGTTAGCCTCTTCTTGGGCTTTGTACAATGATTCTCCCCAGCGGAGTCAAACAACGTTTAGCCTCTCTCTCGGGCTTTGTACGAGACACATAAGAGACTCCCTCGTTGAGTCAATCACCCTTTTCGCCTCCATCTCGGGCTTTATACGAGATACAAAAAGGTTCTTATTGAGCCAAACAAGCAACAGCCTCCATCTCGGGCTTCATACGAGATACAAAAAAACTCCCTTGTTGAGTCAAATAGCCTCCCTCTCGGGCTTTATACGAGATACCAAAAGATTCCATCGTTGAGTCAAAACCTTTTTGCCTCTCTCTCGGGCTTTGTATGAGACACATAATAGCCTCCTCGTAGGCTTTGTATAAGAAAACCACTAGTTAATCCAATTAACCTTTTAGCATCAAAATTGTGCCTCATTCACAGTACACAAACATCAGCAACTCCTTCCTCTTCATCTAATCGTTGTAAGCGGCAAGCCTCTGGATCATCTATATCCATGCCACTGTCCCTCTTTTAGCATGAGCAATTCCTAAGGAAAGATATCATTGCTCTACACTAAGTTAAAGTCTTCTCCTTCAGGTTAAAACCCCCTATAAAGGAAATTATGGCATTGCTAGGATCCGCGTATCCCGGTTAAAGTAATTCTCCTTTATAAACAGTTGTGACATACAACCCCCTCTTTAGAGATGACAAATTCTCTCTAAAGTCAACCACTTTAGCTTCACATCTTGGGCTTTGAACAAGATACAAACCACCTTTTCGCTTCACGTCTCGGGCTTTGAACAAGACACCAAAAACAACCATTTCCTCCCATAGAATAGGAGGAACTACGAACGCTCTGATGTCCCTGTTTCGGTAAACGGGAATACGTAGGCATAAGATCGAAAGAAAAGATCTTAGCGAGCACACTAAACAAAAACCCAAAATCCCATACTCCCATGTATCTATCAAAAGCACCAGTCCTAACATCCTAATCCTTGTTCCCCGCCAGAAACCTTCTGTCAAGGTAAAAAGAAAGAAAACAATATTGGCGAAAATACAAATAACCAGTACAAAGGCCCCCCCCCACATTGATAGCATTCGTAACCTAACAGACCGCTGTTTAAACTCAGTATGCAAAGCAGGGTTAATTGGAGACATCTATTTCCCTTCCTTCATCAGCTTTAATAGGATAAAAAATGAATCGACCTGTAGTTTAAGCTCAACCGCAGAGAGCGACCAGCGCTTAAGAACCGCATCCAAAATCGCTTGCTACACGTAGAAATAGACAACTAGATCCCCAAACGGATCACCAGATACAGTCTTCTCTTCGGCTATCCTCATTAGGAATTGTCAAGAAACTCTACTCCCAAAGATGAATGTATTCTCTGTGAATGGCATCTTTGAGTTTCTTCCAAATTCTCGAACTTTCCTGACTTTGATCTATTCTCGGTGAATAGCATTGCCTTGAATTTCTCGGGGTTTGGGGACCCATCGGCTTCTTAAAAGCAATCAGCCTCCTCTTGGGCATCGTACAAGGACCCACAGGCTTCCTAAAAGCAACCTAGCCTCCTCTTGGGCTTAGTACAATGACCCTACGGCTTCTTAGAAGTATTCACAGCCTCCTCTTAGGCTTCGTATAAGGATCTCTTCCTCCGGGAATGATAGCCTCCTCTTGGGCTTCGTACAAGGACCAATCGGCTTCTTAAAAGTTTCCAGCCTCCTCTTAGGCTTCGTACAAATTGTCCCGACGACCTCCTAGAGGTATAGGAACAGAACTTAGTCATCTTAATAGAACAGTCCTATCATAGAGTCTACTACCATTTCTCAAAGCATAATACAAGAGATAACACTCTAGACTTGGACAGTCTAACCTCCTTGAGTCTCAAAGGCATTCTCAAGTGACCCCTTCGTTAAATAGGAAGAAAACCCGTAGACTCGGACAGTCTCAATACCCTTCGGATTTCCCACTTCCTTAAAGAACAGGAATAACCCGGATCCTCGGATCAAATCCTTGCGTACAGTGTTGCTCATATAAGAACTGGTTTTCTCTTTAACAATCAGTCTACTGGACCTGTTTCTTAACTGAACAGTAACCACAGCCTCCTCTTAGGCTTTGTATAATGATCCTTCTCCAGTAAAATTAGCCTCCTCTTGGGCTTTGTACAATGATTCTCCCCAGCGGAGTCAAACAACTTTTAGCCTCTCTCTCGGGCTTTGTACGAGACACATAAGAGACTCCCTCGTTGAGTCAATCACCCCTTTCGCCTCCATCTCGGGCTTTATACGAGATACAAAAAGGGTTCTTATTGAGCCAAACAAATTTTAGCCTCCATCTCGGGCTTCGTACGAGATACAAAAAAACTCTCTTGTTGAGTCAAATAGCCTCCATCTCGGGCTTTATACAAGATACCAAAAGATTCCATCGTCGAGTCAAAACCAAATAGCCTCCATCTCGGGCTTTATACGAGATACCAAAAGATTCCTTCGTCGGGTCAAAACCTTTTAACCTCTCTCTCGGGCTTTGTACGAGACACATATTAGCCTCCTCTTAGGCTTTATATAAGAAAACCACTGGTTAATCCAATTAACCTTTTAGCATCAAAGTTGTGCCTCGTTCACAGTACACAAACATCAACAACTCCTTCCCCTTCATCTAATTGCTGTAAGCGGCAAGCCTCTGGATCATCTACATCCATGCCACTGTCCCTCTTTTAGTATGAGAAATTCCTAAGGAAAGATAGCATTGCTCTACACTGAGTTAAAGTCTTCTCCTTCAGGTTAAAATCTCCTTTAAAGGAAATTATAGCATTGTCGGATTCACACATCCCGGTTAAAGTAATTCTCCTTTATAAACGGTTGTAACAGACAAACCCCTCTTTAGAGATGATAAATTCTCTCTAAAGTCGACACCTTTAGCTTCACATCTTGGGCTTTGAACAAGATACAAATAGACTTTTCAGCTTCACATCTTGGGTTTTGAACAAGATACAAACCACTTTTTTGCCTCACGTCTTGGGCTTTGAACAAGACACCAAAAACAACCATTTCCTCCCATAGAATAGGAGGAACTACGAACGCTCTGATTTCCCTGTTTCGGTAAACGGGAATACGTAGGCATAAGATCGAGAGAAAAGATCTTAGCGAGCACACTAAACAAAAACCTAAATCCCATACTCTCATGTATCTATCAAAAACATTAGTTCTAACATCCTAATCCTTTTTCCCTACCAGAAACCATTCTGTCAAAATAACACAAGAAAAGCCCCCCCACATTGATCGCATCTGTAACCTAACAGACCGCTGTTTAAACTCAGTATGCAAAGCAGGGTTAATTGGAGACATCTATTTCCCTTCCTTATTTAGCTCACAATAGGATAAAAAATGAATCGACCTGTAGTAAGCTCAACCGCAGAGAGCGACAAGCGCTTAAGAACCGCGTCCAAAATCGCTCGCTACAGAAAAATGGCGCCCACCGTGGGGCTTCTTAGAAGTTAGATCTAGGCACGATCTTCCTTTTCACCTCTTGTGTGAATACCACAGATTGGGGCTTCCGCCGGGGAACCCATTTTTTGTCAGGAACTTAGGATTCATAGCTTTAAAGGTCTAGGATATTTAGGACAAATATATATACTGCTTTTCCTAATTGCTATACGTGTTTATTTTTCTGCTAATGGGAATGCGTGTGATGCCGCATGTGGAAAGATAGAGTATACACTTAAGATAAGTGATGGCGACGAGGTCGGCCATCAACCTCAGTGGAGGCTGACTAATGTAACCATTCTCTCACCTAGACAATGGGTCAGTTGTGATGCCTGAGAAGCTGAGGAGCCAAACCCTTTCGTAGTGCGGAAGCTATCAGAAATAGTTGTCACGCGATACTACCCTCATTTGAGGCTGGTGATCTATTCTCGGTGAATAGCACTTACTCTAAGATTGCTCTACAACTCGCTGGCGATCCGCTTGTTGTTTTGCTTTCCTGGGAGGAGCTGATGATAATGAGTACAGGTACAAAAATCACCCTAGTATAAATCTTTGGGGATGGGTAGGGCCTTGACTTCATGACAACGACCCTTTGACCCCATGTTTTTTCTATGTTTTTTGTGTGCTGCATTCATGCATTCATTTAAAAAACATTAAAACATTCAAAAAAAAAATTCTCTTCTAGTCTCTCTGTTTTTCAAAATAAACTAAGACTGTGATTGCAAATATCAGAGAAAAGGATTGCACTAATGGATTTCGGTAGAAGGAGAACTCATACGTACACCTTCAAGGTTCCAAAGCTAGAGGATTTGAGAAGGTTAGCCAGGATGATCACTAACCCTGAGGCTTTCAGAGCCAAGTACGGAGGTTTGCTACCACTGTTAAGAGTCCATGTGATTAAGGGAATCATGGACGCGCTCATTCAGTTTTACGATCCGGTTTATCACTGTTTCACATTCCCGGATTACCAGCTAGCACCAACGCTGGAGGAGTATTCTCACCTGATCGATTTACATATCACTGATCGAGCTCCATTTTCTGGACTGGAAGAAATTCCAAAGAATCAGACCATTGCAAGAGCAATTCATTTGGACGAGTCTGAGGTTAGGACTCACCTAACTACCAAGGGTGGCATACAAGGTTTGCCAGCCCAGTTCTTGACAAAGAAGGCCTTGTATTTTTCCAGTATAGGAAACGTGACTGCTTTTGAAAGCATCTTTGTTTTGCTCACCTACGGTTTATTTTTGTTTCCCAACATCAATAACTTTGTAGATATCAACTCCATTAAGGTTTTTCTCATTGGAAATCTTGTGCCGACTTTGCTCGCAGATGCGTATCATTCTGTACACTTGGGAAATTTGTACAGTGGAGGGGAGATCACATACTGTGTACCTCTGCTTTACAAATGGTTTATCTCTCACTTGCCCAAGTCTGCTGCTTTTTGGGATTGTAAGAGTGCCTTACGTTGGTCGTAGAAGATCATGTCTCTTACCAACTCTGATATAGATTGGTGTAATAGGATCTATGATGGAATCAGGATCATTGATTGTTGTGGAAACTTCCCCAACGTACCCCTTATAGGAACTAAGGGAGGAATCAACTATCATCCAGTTCTCGTTCATCGTCAATTTGGATACCCGATGAGACACATCCCACGGGGTGTTCATCTGGAAGGTCTTTTCTTCAAGGAAGGAGAAAATGACAGAGCACTAAAGATGGAAATAGTGCAAGCTTGGAAGCATGTTCATAAGAAAGGACGAGAGTCTCTAGGAAAACCGGATTGCGTCTCGGTGGAGCCTTACCTCCATTGGGTACAAACTAGAGCTCTCAAGCTAAAGATGCCTTATCCTCGTTACGGAATTCTTCCGCCAAAGGAATCTGTCATGTACTTCATGACGAAAACTGAAAAGCTTCAGGTTACTCTCAACAAAGTTCAAAAGGAGAAAAGGTCTTGGAAGAACAAGTACCGCACCCTTGACATAGAGTGCATCAAAATACAGCAACTACTGAAAGAGAAGGATGCTCTGATTGAGATTTTAGAGCAACATGCTGTGGAGAATCAAGATGACCAAAGGAATTTGCTCGCTCCTTTCACTTGGCAAAGGAATGACAACCTGACAACGGCCCAAGATCCCCGGTCAAAGAAAAGGAAGATACCAGAATCAGCACCCGATTTCTCTTCAGAGAGGACTCGGGACCCATTAGTTTAGGTTTCTGTTTCTGCACCTTGTAATCTACTGTATTTCCATTTCTGTAATCCTTTGAATTTCAATAAAATGGGGTTTCCCCACCGTTTGATATTTGCAATCTAATTGTTAAAGTTTATTTTGATTAAACCAAAAAACAATTAATATAATCATTGCATTCATCATTCTCACATCGCATATTCTTCTTCCCTACGAATCTCACGTTTGTGTCTTGGTTCCAGAGTCAAACTGTCTCATTCGTATAATACTCGGGCCAATCGTCAGAAAAAGATGGATGATCTTGAGGAAGAAAACAGAGAGTTAAAAGAAGAGATCGACGCTCTGAGAGAGGATATGAGAAAGCTTCGTAACGACATGCAAGCCATGGCAAAAGCTCAGCTACAATGAATTGTGATCTCAGAGATCACCTCAACGCCCATAGTGGAGAAGTATGATCCTAGGTATCAAATGCCGAAAGATCGTCCTTGGGGCATGCCTGTTAACTATATCTCGGAAGAATATGTTCCGCCGATCACTGAAGATCAGGGAATCACAACAGAAGCCGCTGGGCCTGAAGGTTACAAACTTTGGGAAAGCGAAGATGCCAGGGGCATACTAAAGACTCCTGAAGGTTTAAAACTTCGGGAGACACCAAGACTCACTACCGTAGTCACGGTACCACCCCCTGTGGTGCACACTGTCCCGGAAGGACAGATTCCACCGACACCTTCTGGTAAGAAGGAAACTATGTTTGACAGAATGGAGGAATTCCAGGAACAGTTCCTGGAAATGCAGAAGGAACTGCAAGCCATTCGCGGTCAAGATCTATTTGGAAAGGACGCCGCAGATCTCTGCTTGGTCCCAAATGTGAAAGTCCCGCACAAATTTCAAGTGCCCGACTTTGAAAAATACAAGGGTAACTCTTGCCCTCAAAGCCATCTGGTGATGTACGCTCGGCGGATGTTAGCTCAGACGGAGAATCAGGACCTACTGATTCACTACTTTCAGGATAGTTTAACCGGTGCCGCACTCAAATGGTACATGGGTTTAAACCGTGCTACGATCAGTACATTCAGAGATCTTGGCACTGCCTTCGTCCAACAATACAAATACAATTTGGACATGGCACCCGACAGAGATCAACTCAGATCGATGTCGCAAAAGGACAAGGAAACCTTTAAGGAGTATACTCAAAGGTGGCGTGAAATCGCCGCTCAAATTTGTCCACCTCTGGAGGAAAAAGAGATGACAAAGATCTTCTTAAAGACCTTAAGCTCATTTTACTATGACCGAATGGTTGCCAGTGCGCCCAGTGATTTCACCGAAATGGTTGGCATGGGCGTACGTCTTGAGGAAGTCGTCCGAGAAGGATGTTTGGTAAAAGACACTGGATCGACGAGCGGTACTAAAAAATACGGTAGTGCTTTCCCTAAGAAAAAAGAGCAAGATATTGGGAATATCTCTCTCGGAAAGCAAAGGCGACGTTATCAACCGGTAGCAGCTGTGACTTCTGCTATCAACCCTGCGCCTATTCCCACGTATCAACCTCAGGTTGCGCAGAGCCAACCAGATCAACAAAGGACACAACAGCCTCTTCAGCAGGCTCGTCCTCCATATAACAACAACCGTACAACACGGCCACCAGGATTTGATCCTATACCCGTTTCGTACGCAGAGCTGTTTCCGTTACTACTAGTTAAGGGGCACATTCAGACTAAATCTCCTCTTACAGTACCGAAAAATCCACCTTTTTGGTTTAAGGTGGATCAGACATGCCCTTACCATCAAGGAGGTTCAGGGCATAACATAGAGACTTGTCTCAATTTCAAGTTCGACGGGCAAAAGCTTGTTAGGAGCGGGCTCTTATCTTTCAAAGATACGAATCCCAATGTTCTCACAAACCCGCTGCCTCAACATGAGAAGGCTGCAATCAATTTGATAGAAGGAGAGACTAACGATGTCTATCAAATTCATGATGTACTCTTATTGAGGACCAATCTGGTCAAGATGCATTGTAGACAGAGTGGATATGGCCATGTGCCACCTCATAATTATCACCAGTGTGATATCTGCTCTAAAGACAACCAAGGATGTTCTGTGGTGCAAGCAGCTCTGCAGGAACAAATGGATCTCGGATGGATCCAAGAGCACCGAGTTCGTGGAGTTAACATGGTCAACACGAATTCTAACGTCATTCAGAACCACGATATCCGTGCAATGAATGCCAACTTGGTGGCAATGCACTCAAGGCAAATCCAGTATCATAATCTGCCGCGGCACGATTACAGTTCCTGTCTGACTTGTTCGGTAAACAAACAGGGATGCTCTTTCATACAAGAGACCCTCCAGCGTCAGATGGATCTTGGAAGGATCCAAGACTACCATGATAGGAATTCCTATCAAATCAACATGGTTCAAATCTTTAATATTCGCGTGATGAATACCAACCTGGTAGAGTTACATGCTGAGCAGGTTCGACTCAGATTCTTAATATCACATGACTATCAAAGTTGCAAGTCAGGTTGTGAAAACGATCGAGGTTGTACCCTCATCCAGGAGGCACTTCAGCACTTGTTAAATCACTGGTGGATGCCAATCTATATGGATGAAGATACTCAGCAAATTAGTATCAGTAACAGGAATCCTACTCGGCGTCAGTGTCAGGATGTCCGATTTGTGAAAGCTGACCTAGTGAGGTTACATTGTATTCAAAGTGGGCGTGGCCAGGTGCCACCACACAATTATGACCGTTGTAGTGTCTGTTCAGAAAGTAACCAAGGGTGTTACCTTGTGAGAGCAGCTCTTCAGGGTCAGGTGGATCATGGAGAGATTCGTCCATATCCGGGTTTTGGACCCATCAACTGGACGCCGAACTAACTTGCCAATCAAGTCGAGGATGTTGTCACAATCTCTGGTCATCACAGGACCAGGGATGTTTTTGCCATCATCCCTCTACTTGACGAGTCTAAAGTTCCCAACCGGGAACGGATCGAGATTACTTATGATGGTCAGAAAAATCAGAAGGTTCCCATAGTCATCTATCTGCCGGGACCATTACCGAATGAATCAATTAAGGCTATACCTTACAAATACGGTGCAACAACAATTGAAAATGGAAAGGAAATTCCATTACCCTCCGTCGTGAATATTGCAGACATCAGTCGTGTAACACGGAGCGGTCAAATCTTCAACCGAGGAGTTGGAGAACCTAACAAAGAAAAGGAACTTCAGACGGAAGCTCCTGATCCACCAGTCGGTCAATCCAGTAATCCCGACCTTTCGAAAAATGATGATGATATGCTCAAGCTCATCCAAAGGAGTGAATACAACATTGTTGATCAACTGTTACAAACTCCTTCAAAGATCTCGGTATTATCACTGTTACTCAGTTCAGAAGCGCATAGGGAGGCTCTACAGAAAGTCTTGGAGCAAGCCTTTGTGGAACAAGATGTAACAATCAGACAGTTCGATAGTATTGTCTCTAACATCACTTCCTGCAACAATTTGGGATTTAGTGATGAGGAATTACCCGAAGAGGGTTGCCGTCATAACATGGCGCTCAACATTACAGTTAACTGCCGGGACGATGCTTTAGCCAGCGTACTGGTAGACACAGGGTCAGCCCTGAATGTTATGCCGAAGTCCACTTTGATGCAATTATCATTCAAAGGCCCTCCGATGAGAATCAGCGAGGTCGTCGTCAAAGCGTTCGACGGATCCAGAAAAACAGTTATCGGCGAAGTGGATCTTCCCATAACTATCGGTCCTCATACTTTCCAAGTCACTTTCCAGGTCATGGACATCCGGGCAACATACAGTTGTTTATTAGGAAGACCTTGGATACATCAGGCTGGAGCGGTTACGTCAACCCTCCACCAAAAGCTAAAGTTCGTCAAGAACGATCAACTTGTCACAGTTTGTGGAGAACAGGCCTTGCTCGTGAGTAACTTGTCATCATCTACTGGTATAGAGCCCGAGGAGGTTGTTGGAACTCAGTTCCAAGCACTATCAGTGGGCAAGGACGATCAATCCCAAGGAGGAACCTCGATTTCCTCATACAAAGATGTTGTCAAAGCGGTCGAGAGTACTGATATAACATGATGGGGACAGCTTGTCATTCCCACTGACAATAAAACAAAGAAGGGTCTTGGTTTTTCTGCAACCTGTACCCGGACAACTGCCAGCGATGAAAGTCTTCATCCCCTTCAAAACTTCTTCCACAATGGAGGTTTCCTTCATCCAGTGTCTCAAGCAGTACATGCTGTCAATGAGGAAGATCCCTCTGACACAGATGAAGAGTGGAAGCCCTACCTTAACGAGGACGGTTATATGTCTTAGGAGGAGGTGCCTATACCATTTTGCTATCCCGCACAGAGTCCGAGATTTATACCACGGTCAGACGTCAAAATGATCTATGGAGATTGTGATCCGGAAGGATGTCGTGCTCCGCCAAATTCATTAGAGGAAGACACTCTGATGAAAGACAACTTTGACCATAATTACTATGGCCCAATGGATGGCCTGCCAATTTGGCAGCCTTACCCAGGAAACTTGGGGCAAGAAAGTCAGCCGAGTAATGAAACTCAGCTGAGCATCATTGAACAGAATACCTGTGTCCCCACCATGTCATGGGATCAACACTCAGGTCATTCAGAAACTACTCAACATGAAGATGAATTCGCAACGTTTGCAAGACTTGAATTCATCAACTATGCTTTTCCTGAGGTCAACGTCATCGAGAGGGATGACTCCTCCAGTTCGAAAGAAGTTTGGGACACCTTGGGACAACCGAGTGGAAAATACGACTATATGGTCAAGTACACTGTGCCCGAAAGCTCTCGTATCAGGCTCGAATATATCCAACCTACTGGATGGGGAGATACAGCTGAGAGCACAAATACTATGCAAAATACAACTGAGGAATTCTCCTACAACAATTCTGCCTGGGAGACAGATTCCAATGATCCTGCTCCACCAGAAATCAGTGTCATTTCTGAAGACAAATCAAGGAAGGTACCAGACTTTGTGATTCACCGAGGAGTTCGCCGCCAATGGGTCGCTGTTGATGTTCCGAAGATCGTTCATCAGTCAAAGTAATTGCCATCTTTAACCTTTCACCCTGCCCAGGTGAAACGGATGTTTTGATAGGGTCGCTTTCTGTAAATTTTCCCTCTTCGCTTTGCCCAAAGCGACAGAGTTTTGTTTTATAGGGCTGTAGTTTCAAGATTCGACTTGTTCATTAATATAATAACGTCGTTCTGTAATTTCCGCATTAATTGTTGTTTTCTCTTTTTGCTTTTTCAGAAAATGGTAATCCTAAAAAATAAATCAATAATAAAAAACAAGTAGTAAAATAAAACATTGCACACACTTGCATTTTCTCTGTCTCTTTTAAACACGAATCATCACGTCATGCAGATTGCTTGTTTTAAACCTCGTTGAAACATACGATCTGATGCCTTCTCCCAACTTTGAGTTCCCGGTATTCGAGGCTGAAGAAGAAAATGACGACAAAATTCCAGAAGAGATCTCTCGACTACTCAGACAAGAGGAAAGGTCCATTGAACCTCACAAAGAACCGTTGGAAACGGTAAACTTGGGTTCAGAAAAAGAGAGAAAAGAAATCAGGATTGGGGCACTGCTCAGTCCAACTGCTAGAGAGGGTTTGATAAAGCTTCTTAGAGAATTTCCCGATGTATTCGCTTGGTCCTATCAGGATATGCCAGGGTTGGATACCAACATCATGGAACATCACTTACCGTTGAGATCGGAATGTCCGCCAGTAAAGCAGAGGTTGAGACGAACTCACCCAGACATGGCCATCAAAATCCAAGAGGAGGTACAGAAATAGATTAACGCGGGTTTCCTCGCCACATCAGAATATCCGCAATGGTTAGCCAACATCGTACCCGTTCCCAAAAAGGACGGAAAGGTCAGAATGTGTGTTGATTACAGAGATCTGAACAAGGCAAGTCCAAAGGAAGACTTTCCTTTACCACACATTGACATGCTGGTAGACAGTACAACAAAGTTCAAAGTTTTCTCCTTCATGGATGGATTCTCGGGCTATAACCAGATTAAAATGGCGCCGAAAGACATGGAGAAAACTTCGTTCATTACCCCATGGGGCACCTTTTGTTACAAGGTAATGCCGTTCGATTTGAAGAACGTCAGGGCAACCTATCAAAGGGCCATGACTACTCTGTTTCATGACATGATACACAAAGAAATCGAGGTATATGTCGATGAGATGATTGCAAAATCAAAAACAGAGAATGAGCACGTTGAACATCTGTCAAAATTGTTCGAACGTTTAAGAAAATTCAAGCTCCGCTTGAATCCCAACAAGTGCACCTTCGGTGTCCGTTCAGGGAAACTACTAGGGTTCATCGTCAGCCAGAAAGGAATTGAGGTTGATCCTGACAAGGTCAAGGCCATTCAAGAAATGCCTTCTCCGAAAACTGAAAAACAAGTCAGAGGATTTCTGGGACGTTTGAACTACATCTCCAGATTCATATTCCTCATGACCGCGACATGCGCGCCGATCTTCAAGTTACTTAAAAAGAACCAGGACTACGTTTGGTCAGAAGATTGTCAAACCTCCTTCGGCAGTATCAAGGAATATATGTTGAATCCTCCGATTCTATCACCTCCAGTGGAAGGAAGACCACTGATCATTTACCTCACAGTCCTAGAGGACTCAATGGGATGTGTACTTGGCCAACAAGACGAAACTAAACAGAAAGAGTCTGCCATCTACTATTTAAGCAAGAAATTCACCGACTGCGAGACTCGGTACACGATGCTCGAGAAAACTTGTTGTGCTTTGGCTTGGGCATCCAAACATCTTCGCCAATACATGATTCGTCATACTACTTGGTTAATCTCAGAAATGGATCCAATCAAGTACGTTTTCGAAAAACCTGCTCTTACGGGAAGAATTGCCCGTTGGCAGATGTTGTTATCAGAATATGACATAGAGTACCACGCTCGGAAAGCCGTTAAAGGAAGTATTTTAGCTGATCATTTGGCTCATCAACCAATTGACGATCAAGAACCAATCGGGTTTGACTTCCCAGACGAAGATGTCATGTATCTAAAAATGAAAGACTGCGATGAACCGCTACTCAGTGAAGGGCCAGAACCAGGTTCCCAATGGGGACTTATTTTTGACGGAGCAGTTAATCATTACGGAAATGGAATTGGGGCAATCATTGTTACCCCTCAGGGTACCCACATTCCTTTCACTGCCAGACTTATGTTCAAATGTACGAACAACGAGGCCGAATACGAAGCTTGTATCATGGGTCTCGAAGAAGCAATTGATTTAAGGATCAAAAACTTGGACGTATACGGCGATTCAGCTCTGGTTATCAATCAGATAAAAGGAGATTGGAACACATACCAATCAGGACTGATTCCTTACAAAGACTACGCGAGAAGGTTGCTACCTTTCTTCAACAGAGTCGAGTTTCATCACATCCCTCGTGAGGAGAATCACATGGCTGATGCATTAGCCATTATCTCTTCCATGATTAGTGTAGGTCAATGGAATGACATACCTAAGATCGACATAATGCGCCTTGAACGGCCCGCCTACGTCTTCACGATCGAAGCAGTCATAGACGACAAACCTTGGTATCACGATATCAAATGCTTCCTTCAGAAACAAGAGTACCCATCTGGGGCACTCAGAAAAGACAGGAAAACCCTAAGAAGATTGGCTGGAAACTTCTTCCTGAGCGGTGACACTCTTTATAAGAGGAATTTTGACATGGTCTTGCTCCGATGCGTGGACAGACCAGAAGCATACATGCTTATGAAAGAAATTTACGAGGGGTCCTCCGGCACTCATGCCAACGGACATACAATGGCGAGAAAAATTCTAAGAGCAGGGTATTACTGGTTGACCATGGAATCCTACTGCTACAAGTACATGAGGAGGTGTCACAAGTGTCAGATATACTCCGACAAAATTCATGTACCGCCATCACATCTCAAAGTTCTCTCCTCCCCATGGCCTTTTTCCATATGGGGAATCGATATGATTGGCATGATTGAGCCCAAGGCTTCAAACGGACATCGGTTCATCCTGGTAGCCATTGACTATTTCACCAAGTGGGTCGAAGCAGCGTCATTCGCCAATGTAACCCGACAAGTGGTGGTCCGATTTATCAAAAATAATATCATCTGCCGTTATGGTGTTCCAAGCGAGATCATTACTGATAATGGATCTAACTTAAACAACAAGATAATGAAAGAGTTGTGCTCAGAGTTCAAGATCGAACACCATAACTCATCTCCGTACCGACCCAAGATGAACGGAGCGGTAGAAGCGGCTAACAAGAACATCAAGAAGATCGTTCAAAAGATGGTTGTAACCTATAAAGACTGGCACGACATGCTACCCTTTGCTCTTCATAGTTATCGAACATCTGTCTGCACATCAACAGAGGCAAGTCCCTCAGCAGCAGTTACATCATCCATCAGAGGAAAACTCCAATCAAGGTCATCTTCGACAGAAGCTCAGGATGCCCCGAATTCAAAGTTGGTAGAAGGATAGTGGTCGTTATGTTTCAACGTAGCCCTTTTCCCTGTAAATTACCATTTTCTAACTTTGTATATACTCTTTGGAATCACGCGGTTGGCTGATCTCCATCTTATCAATAAAATTTGAGCCTTTGTGCTTTTGTTTGTAATTCTTATTTGTTTTAGCTTTACAGAACGACGATGTTAACATGATTAACGATTCTTGAAATAAAACAAAAATGAATTTACTTGTTAAAACTTTTTCTGCTTTTAAAATAAAGTCGGCAATTTCTTTTGACTGTTGAACATCAAAGGAACATCAACCGCTTCTTCAGAAGTAAGCAAACTTCAAAGTGCAGAATCAAAGTACTCCTTCTAACCCAGTACGCCTGAATAAAGGGATCAACTGTGTCAGAGACCTTGTTTCGTCTGACACGCCTCGGCCGAGTTCTTATCTCCTAAGCCCGATCAACGGTATTCCCCGCAGGGACTATCTCTCCTAAGCAAGGTGGAATTGCTATTCTAAACCAACGATACTTCTTCGCCCCGCGATGGCCGAGTATCCAGTCGTGTTCACCTGTCAGTTTGTGTGTCGCGTCAATTTTGTCAGCATAAACATACATACATCATGCATTATTTGATTTGCATTCACATTTCATATTGCATCACTATCACTCTAGTCGGTCATGTCCCCTAGTAATAAAAGTCCTCTCAATCGAGTCGTCAGTTCTTGCCTCGTCAGGAAACGCTGCGTCCGAACATTCTCTCTCCTCCAGTTTTATTTTTGGATTGAAGTTGGCCCTTGACCACTTTGATAACTTGAACCTCTGAAAAACCAGAGAAGCCCTCAGTTAACATCACTTTTCGCCATTGGAGATGATATCCTTGCTTTCCCGGATTAAGGAAAATCCACAGAGAAAGCCTCCTAATCGGAGATTCGGCAGTACGACAGTTTTTCTCTGAAAAACCCACTGATGAAAAGGTCATCGGCACCTCAAAATTGGATCACATCATATGGCATTTCTCCGAGAAGATCTCCGAGAAAAGTATGATGTAAAGACCCCAAACGAATGTAGTCTCTCAAGGGACTCGCATTCCCTGAGCAGAGTCAACAAATAGCGTCTCCAACAGAGAATTTTGTGCAACTCTACAACTCAGACGGTTGGGTTCCCCAGCAAGTCTGACATCAAAACTGTTTTCGTCAAATGGCGTCTCCCCAAGAAAATTCGGTGAGAAGTTTGAGGGAAAATCGCTATGCATAGCGTCCCTTGTCAATTAAGTTTATTGACAAAAGAAACTAAGACCAATTCCTGTGTAGGAAACCAGGATCGAGGGGAAGTTTACAAAGGAAACTAAGACCAGTTCCTTGGTATGAAACCAGGATAGAGGGGAAGTTTATTTCAGAAACTAAGACCAGTCCCTTGGTAGGAAACCAGGATCGAGGGGAGGTTTATTTAAAAAAGAAAACTGAGACCAGCTCCTTGGTTGAAGACCAGGATCGAGGGGAAGTTTACCTTTTCTAAGCATCATTGCTTAGCAAAAGAAGATGAATGCGTAAGCTATCATTCATAACCACCGTCAAAATTTCGGGTATTCCGATATTTAATCCTCTTGCACCCCGAATGCCCGAATACCTTCGTCATTCACACCTTTGTGTCCAAGAAGATTAAATAGGGGCATCTGTCATACCCCAAATTTTGACCACTAAGATTTCCCATAATTGTGCAAATCATCATCACAATATGGAGGAACCATCATACTTCATCAGTCTCCCCAAAGATGGGTGAGCATCCACTACAATCAAAATTAGGGTTTCAAGCCCTCTCTGAGTGCTTAGACAAAGGATCAATCAAGGAATGACATGATATTCAACTTGTCTAACCTCTCAAACATCCACAATGGATCAAAAGGACTCCCACTTCAAGGATTAAGCACAAGGTTGCTCCCTTCTAGGTGGATCAAGTCTCAAGATCGACAATGTCACCAAATTAGGGTTTTGGTCGACCAGGGCCTCCAGATGGAAATTTTTCATCTGGGCACAAGCCAAAGATCTAAAACACAACCTAATATACTCCATGGAACCTCATGGACCCAATCATCAAGTCAATCTTGCCTCAGGGGATGCATTCATCAAAAATCAGGAATTAGGGTTTCTTGACCTAATTCACCCCCAAGTTGGCTTTTGGGACAAACCATGAGCCAAGACCTCAAGAGAGGATTTGAGGATCTCCAATATGTCACATTGATCCATTTGGGACAATGGATTGATCTAAGAAGCTTGAGCAACAAGTCTCAATTTCATCTGGACCACAATTAGGGTTTTATGAGAAAAGTCAATTGTAACTTTGACTTTTGACCAGGACAAGCTCCCAAGCCCTAAGACATGTATCAATATACCCTATGACACCCATGGAACATGTCCATCAAGTTTGATTTAGGTCAAGGGCATGATTTCATGAAGAATTGCACAGTTTGGAATTCATCTGATAAAAAGTCAACTGTGCACAAAAGTCAACTTTGACTTTTTGAGATTTTTCACCAAAATGGATTTTTAACCCTAAAATGATGTTAATGTATGATTTGAATCATCATTCATCAAGAAAAATCAAGAAAAGTTGGATAACTTGTAAAAGGGGTAACCATAAAACTTAGAAATTTTTCTAAGTCATGAAAAAGTGCCACTAATGCACCAACTTTGGAGGGCCATAACTCCTAAACCACAAGGCCATTGTGCCCCATTCAAAGCTTGATTTGTAGATCTCATTGCTCTCTACAAAAGCTTCATACTGACCTATGTCCAAATTCCTCATGGATTTTGAGTTACGGAGTGATCAAAATCAAGAGAAAACACTTTGTTCCAACACTTGGTGAAAATATCACTAAGTCAGATTTTGCCTTACTTTTTGCCAAATGTAGGGGGATTTTTCACTTGGATTCAAAAGAGATCAAAACCAAACATGTTCAAACAGTTGTTGTATCATGTAAGGGCTTTCCAAAATGGCCAAGAACATTACCAAATTCAATTTGAGCCATGAGATATGACATTGGCAAGTTGCCTTGCTGAAATCTGCCAAGGCAAGGCAGATTTTGCATTTTTGGTCCATTTGCCAAAATCAGTCAAATTCAAATGCTCCTATCCACTTGGACACATCTGAGGATTGAATCTAAAGGGGATAATCACTGAGCCAAGCCTCCAAAGTCCATGGAACAATAAATAGCATGTTGAACCTAGAATGGCCAAAATAGGGACAACACTCCAAATTTGGATTGAAGCATTCAATGGAAGCATCAAGGTGGCATGGACTGAGCCATTCTCATCTGAAATCAGTCAAGACTTATCCAAGACCAAGGGAACCAAAGCTCTGTGCCCTAACCTCTAGTCAATGGCTAGAGGAGACTTGCATTTCCATTGGCCAACATTGAACAAACACCTGTTGCAGTTGTCATTCACTGTGGATCCCAAAACAAACTTGCTCTACTATAAATAGAGCTCAATTGTGTTCAGTTTAAGTACACCAAAGGCCTACAACACTTGCCTTTCTCAAAATCTCTTTCTCTTGGCAAAAATGCCTTTCTTAGCAAAGTAACTATCGGGTTTTGAGCTAGAGGGAAATTCCACTCAAACCAATCACTCACACGCCTCACATACATCATATAGAAGTGATCCAAACACTCACATAACATCTGGAACACAGATTTCACAAAATCACCAGCCAATTGCTCAAGTTCTTGACAGTTTTGCAGTTGAGGTGCCATCTTCAACTCCAAACCATTTCAATCCATTCCAAGCACTCAGACACATCACTTGGCACCTAGGGAAGCTATCCACATCATTGGAACCTAGCTGTAACACCTCCAACACAAATCACGATCACCAGCTGCAAGTGGTAAGCATGAACTCTTCTAACTCTATGATCCATGCAATTTTTGTTGCACAATAATTTGGCCATATGTTCATAATCATGCATGGAATGTTTTCCCTCAATTAATTGCTTTGTTTGAATCGTGTATCAAAAATCCTAGCCTTCATGCAGAAATTAGGGTTCTTGAGGATTTTTCATGATTTCTTGTTATATGTTTAATTTAAATGAAATTAATTGACATAGACATAATCGTGAGGTTGAGACGAGCATAATGATATGTGGATTGCATGTTATAATCAAGTATTCAGTGAGATTGGAGAGAAAATGCAAATCTGGCCAAGCCCAGAACACGTGCGTGTTCTTGGTGTGTTCTTGGCGCCTTTTTTCAAAATTTGAATATTTGAATTTTGTGGTTTTATTTAATTGATTCAAAAATTAATTTCTCTCTGAGTTTTAATGATTTTGAGTTGATTCTTTTTTTAATAATTCACAAAAATGTTAAAATATTTTATTTCCCCAAAAAATCCCAAAAATATTATTTATTTCATATAATTGATATTTTTGCAAAGAATTAATATTTTAATTATTTTTGACATTTTGAATATTTTTTCCACCTTGATTTTGCAACTTTTAATGCTTTCTAATTATTTTGTAGGTCAATACTTAATTTTTGAAGCATTAATCCAAGATCACAATTTGTTTTTCACATGTTAAACAATTTTGATCATTTTAATTGAATTTTTATTCAATTAAATACATTTTTGAAAACAAATTAGGGTTTTTGGATTAATTCAACCCTCATAAATCATTTTCAAAACACTTTTGGGCCTCTAATAGAGTGTAAGACCCAATCTTTTTTTGACCAAATCATTTTTGGGCCTCAGTGTATTGTATAAGTCCCGATACCGTCAAAAACAAACGGCGCGATCGTCGCCCTTTTAAAAATAACCTTCTGGGCCTCTCCTTGAGCTATAAGACCCATTCAAAACTTTTGGGCCTCTATTAGAGTGTAAGACCCAACCCCCTTTTAACCAAAATCATTTGGGCCTCAGATATTGCATAAGCCCCTTCGCGTTAAAAGAAAATCTCGGCGCGATCGCCATTTTTAAACGAAAAGTCAACTGGGCCTACCCTCGTGTTATAAGCCCCACTCTTTTTCTTTAAACCTTTTGGGCCTCTTAAGAGAGTGTAAGACCCATCCCTTTGTACAGAAAACCATTTTAGGCCACAGTCACTTGTATAAGTCCCTCTGTACAAATTCAAACAGTGCGCTCACTGATAAAACCCCAGGCCTCTCCTTGAGCTGTAAGCCCCAAATCTCTCCTTTTCAAAGCACTTTCTCCTTTGATTTTGAATATACTGTTGTTTTCAATCTTTCTTTGTTGAAAAACTAACCAAACAGCATGGAAGCTCTACAACCGAGTAAGTGGTTATTGCTTTCATTTACCGCTTTCATATACATATAACTGTATTGTGGGGCTATTTCATTGTAAGTCTTCTTTCATAAACTCATATCAACTGTGTAATAATAGTATAGATATTTCGAGTTTCCCCGGCAACTACGTCTAGAACTAGGTGACACCGTTTTGTTTATTCGTAGAAATAGACAACTAGATCCCCAATTGGATCACCAGATACAGTCTTCTCTTCGGCTGTCCTCAGTAGGAATTGTCAAGAAACTCTACTCCCAAAGATGAATGTATTCTCTGTGAATGGCATCTTTGAGTTTCTTCCAAATTCTCGAACTTTCCTGACTTTGATCTATTCTCGGTGAATAGCATTGCCTTGAATTTCTCGGGGTTTGGGGACCCATCGGCTTCTTAAAAGCAATCGGCCTCCTCTTGGGCATCGTACAAGGACCCACAGGCTTCCTAAAAGCAACCTAGCCTCCTCTTGGGCTTAGTACAAGGACCCTACGGCTTCTTAGAAGTATTCACAGCCTCCTCTTAGGCTTCGTATAAGGATCTCTTCCTCCGGGAATGATAGCCTCCTCTTGGGCTTCGTACAAGGACCAATCGGCTTCTTAAAAGTTTCCAGCCTCCTCTTGGGCTTCGTACAAATTGTCCCGACGACCTCCTAGAGGTATAGGAACAGAACTTAGTCATCTTAATAGAACAGTCCTATCATAGAGTCTACTACCGTTCTCAAAGCATAATACAAGAGATAACACTCTAGACTTGGACAGTCTAACCTCCTTGAGTCTCAAAGGCATTCTCAAGTGACCCCTTCGTTAAATAGGAAGAAAACCCATAGACTCAGACAGTCTCAATACCCTTCAGATTTCCCACTTTCTTAAAGAACAGGAATAACCTGGATCCTCGGATCAAATCCTTGCGTACAGTGTTGCTCATATAAGAACTGATTTTCTCTTTAACAATCAGTCTACTGGACCTGTCACTTAACTGAACAGTAACCACAACCTCCTCTTAGGCTTTGTATAATGATCCTTCTCCAGTGAAATTAGCCTCCTCTTGGGCTTTGTACAATGATTCTCCCCAGCAGAGTCAAACAACTTTTAGCCTCTCTCTCGGGCTTTATACGAGACACATAAGAGACTCCCTCGTTGAGTCAATCACCCCTTTCGCCTCCATCTCGGGCTTTATACGAGATACAAAAAGGGTTCTTATTGAGCCAAACAAATTTTAGCCTCCATCTCGGGCTTCGTACGAGATACAAAAAAACTCTCTTGTTGAGTCAAATAGCCTCCATCTCGGGCTTTATACGAGATACCAAAAGATTCCATCGTCGAGTCAAAACCAAATAGCCTCCATCTCGGGCTTTATACGAGATACCAAAAGATTCCTTCGTCGGGTCAAAACCTTTTAGCCTCTTTCTCGGGCTTTGTACGAGACACATATTAGCCTCCTCTTAGGCTTTATATAAGAAAACCACTGGTTAATCCAATTAACCTTTTAGCATCAAAGTTGTGCCTCGTTCATAGTACACAAACATCAACAACTCCTTCCCCTTCATCTAATTGTTGTAAGCGACAAGCCTCTGGATCATCTACATCCATGCCACTGTCCCTCTTTTAGTATGAGAAATTCCTAAGGAAAGATAGCATTGCTCTACACTGAGTTAAAGTCTTCTCCTTCAGGTTAAAATCTCCTTTAAAGGAAATTATGGCATTACCGGATTCACACATCCCGGTTAAAGTAATTCTCCTTTATAAACGGTCGTAACAGACAAACCCCTCTTTAGAGATGACAAATTCTCTCTAAAGTCGACACCTTTAGCTTCACATCTTGGGCTTTGAACAAGATACAAATAGACTTTTCAGCTTCACATCTTGGGCTTTGAACAAGATACAAACCACCTTTTCACCTCACGTCTTGGGCTTTGAACAAGACACCAAAAACAACCATTTCCTCCCATAGAATAGGAGGAACTACGAACGCTCTGATTTCCCTGTTTCGGTAAACGGGAATACGTAGGCATAAGATCGAGAGAAAAGATCTTAGCGAGCACACTAAACAAAAACCTAAATCCCATACTCTCATGTATCTATCAAAAGCATCAGTTCTAACATCCTAATCCTTTTTCCCTGCCAGAAACCATTCTGTCAAAATAACACAAGAAAGGCCCCCCCACATTGATCGCATCCGTAACCTAACAGACCGCTGTTTAAACTCAGTATGCAAGGCAGGGTTAATTAGAGACATCTATTTCCCTTCCTTATTCAGCTCACAATAGGATAAAAAATGAATCGACCTGTAGTAAGCTCAACTGTAGAGAGCGACCAGCGCTTAAGAACCGCGTCCAAAATCGCTCGCTACACGATCGTTGTGAATTTGTGTATATGATGTCTGTTATGAATTTTCGTGTCGAATGTTGTCATTGATGTGAATTCGTATGAGTTTTTCTGTTGTTGAGATAAACATAAACTAGATCTGAGATTTGAGGGTCCGGGGTTAACGAATTAGGATATGATATTAGAGAATATTGATGAAAACAATGAAGTGGGATTATAACCTTGTATCTGTGATGAATCGAGAGTAGTTTTGGATCTGATTTGGAATATTGAAGGTGCTGTAATGGGGAGAATTTAGCACAGATGCGAAATATGGGTTTTGGAGGTGCGTCTGGCCATACGCGTAAGGGATGGGGCGTTACGTGTATGAGGGGGACTTCCCGGGGTAATACGCGTACGATACGCACCCGTTCATAGGGCCAGCGCAACCCTCTGCTCATACGCGTAGGGCACGTGTAAGGGGAAAATGGTCATACGCGTATGGAGGGCCATTACGCGTATGGAAATCTTGAGGAAAATGGCATACATGCATGGGCTAGCCATTGCGCGTATGGGAAGTTTGAATGGAGTTTTGAGAGGAAAACCCTCTCTGCTCATACGCGTAACGCTCAAGGCGATACGTGTATGGAAGGCCTGGGCAGATGGCCTTACGCATATGATACGTAGGCCAGGGGCGAGCGAAGAGGGCCATACGCTAATGGGGCATGGTCGTACGCGTATGGGCAGAGCTGTTGTCAAAATTATTCGTTTTCGCGATTTATGTCCCAACTTCGCGTGCGATGTAGTTCCTCTCAAACTGTAAGACTATGATGGTGTAATTGGACCTAGGGCAAACTAGTAACGATACTAATGGGATAAAATAAGGGATTTGCGATGTGAAGATTAAAACATGACGAATTGTGACGTATTGTGATGAAATAATGACGAATATGATGAATGATATATTATGATTGCTTGTTAAGTACTCATGAATGATGATGCAATTTTGACGGTTTTAGGACAATGTTTATTATGACGTTTGCATCATGCATTCATGGCATATTTAGGACTCCGGTCCAGTGGTGGCTTCAATCCCATTGTGTGGATTGGAGTGTTTTGTGACATGCTCTGGTTCCTGTGTGGAATCGATCTTATTGGTGGGGATCTTTGGAGGGTGATGGCCCAGTGTCCATCTATATGATGAATTGGTACCACATGCATGAGTCTACGTTGTTGCATTCCATTCTCTGTGACATTGGATAATTATTGAGTGAGTGACGTGTTGATGATGTTATGAATTGATTGGTGTTTTGTGACTACTATATCTTTTGCCCTTTATATTATATAATGACTTGTGATTTCTCACTCTGCCTGTTTGAATGTTGCCTCCACGTGGGTAACATGCAGGTGATCAGGATTAGCGTTCTTGGTACATGAAGACTTAAGTTTGAAGTGTTTTTGGTCGTTTTCCGTCAATTAGAGGGTCTTGCTCTGATACGTAACATCGGGTCAGAAAGTTTGAGTCGAACGATTATGTTCCTTACTTGTTGACATTTATGATGTTATGAGTTTTTGTTTTAAGACGTTTTGGAATTATAATTGTATTAAGTTTTGATTTTTCTGCTGCATGTTATTAATTGAATTTACTGATGATATAACCTGTGTTATGGAGCAGATTTGTTACTTTGACGTTTTATGACAAAATGTGGCACCCTTGGGTGATGTACTCTGATTTGTATTGTGTTGTATTTATCGTAATTATTCTTTGGGATAGAAGGGTGTTACATTAGTGGTATCAGAGTAGGTCGATCCGTCCTGCCAGGTATTGTATGATGTCAGTCCCTGTCAGTCGATGAGTGTGTGTATACTATCGATGATTTATTTCTTCTAACGTTGTTGATGATGTGTAGGATGGCTGGAAGAAATGGTTATGTGATCGCTGATGCGTTGGAGTCACTTGTTAAGCGATGTCTCAGAACAATCAGAATGATGGAGCTCCTGACGAGTTTCGTGTCTTGGGGAAGTTCCAGAAGAACAATCTGCCAACTTTTGTGGGCACTCATGATCCAAAGAGTGCAGAGAAGTGGCTCAAGGTAATTGAGAAGATATTCAGAGTGATGTGGTGTATTGATGCTCAACAAGTTCAGTTTGGTACTCACATGCTGTCAGAAGAAGCTGAGGATTGGTGGGGTAACACCCGTCAGAGGCTGGAAGATGTTGGTACTGAAATAACTTGGGCTGTGTTCAAGCGATAGTTTTTGGGGAAGTAATTTCCGAAAGATGTCCTCGGCAATAAAGAGGTGGAATTCCTTGAGTTAAAACAAGGAAACATGACAGTTGCTGAATATGCTGCAAAGTTTGAGGCGCTGGTGAAATTTTGTCCTCACTACAACCGTGCTGATGCTGAGTTGTCTAAATGTCTTAAGTTTGAGAATGGGCTGAGGCCAGAAATCAAGCAGGGTATTGGGTACCAACAAATTCGTAGGTATGTTGAGCTGGTGGATAAGAGTAGGATCTATGATGAGAATAGCCGAGCTCGATCTGCTCACTACAAGCATCTTAGTGAGAAGAAAGAGAATGGGCAGTTTAGAGAAAAGCCTTATGTGACTCCAGCTGACAAAGGGAAACAGAAGGCTTCAGAGGGGAAAAAGACAAGTGGGGGAGCAGCTCCCGCTTCTGTTAAGTGTTACAGGTGTGGCGAGCAAGGCCACTGTGCGGAGGTTTGCACCAATAATGTGTTGAGGTGCTACAAATGTGGTAAGAAAGGCCATAGAGCTACTGGCTGTAAAGATGAAGGTCCAACTTATTTCAACTGTGGTGAGAAGGGTCACATCAGTACCCAGTGTCAGAAGCCGAAGAAGACTACTACTCCTACTCAGACAAATGGCAGAGAGTTTGCTTTGAGTGGTTCAGAAGTCCCCAAAAAGGATAATTTGATTCGAGGTACTTGCTTTATTAATAGTGTTGAGTTGGTTTCTATTATTGATATTGGTGCTACTCATTCGTTTATTTTGTTTGAATGTGCTACTAGATTGGGTTTGAAATTGTCTGATATGAATGGTAGTATGTTAATAGAGACTCTTGTTAATGGTTTTGTTACTACTACTTTTGTGTGTTCGAGATGTCCTTTGAAGATATTTAAGAAGAGTTTTGTGGTGGATTTGGTGTGTTTACCCTTACACCAAATCAATGTAATCTTTGGAATGAACTAGTTGGAGTTCAACTATGTTCATATCAATTGTTATAATAAGACAGAAGAGTTTCCTGAGTTTGGTGATAACGGGGAGTTGATGTTCTTGTCTGCGAAGCAAATAGACGAGCTCTTAGAAGATGAAGCCATAATGTTTGCATTGTTTGCATCGTTACAAGTTGACCGTGAAGCTGTGAGTGTCGAATTGCCCGTTGTCCGCGAACTTCCAGAGGTGTTTTCGGATGACATAAGTGATTTGCCTCCAGAGCGTGAAGTAGAGTTTGTAGTGGACTTGATACCAGGTACGAGTCCAATGTTAATGACTTCTTACATGATGTCCGCTTCTAAGTTAAGTGAATTGAAGAAACAATTAGAAGAATTGCTTGAGAAAAAGTTTATTCGACCAAGTGTTTCTCCATGGGGTGCTCCTGTGCTGTTAGTTAAGAAGAAAGATGGTAGTATGAGGTTGTGTGTTGATTAAAGGCAACTGAATAAAGTGACTATCAAGAATAAATATCCACTTCCCAGAATTGACGATTTGATGGATCAGTTAGTAGGTGCTTGTGTGTTTAGCAAGATTGATTTATGGTCTGGTTACCATCAGATTCGTGCTAAACCTGATGATATTTCGAAGACAGCTTTTAGGACGAGGTATGGTCACTATGAATACATTGTGATGACGTTTGGTGTATCTAATGCACCTGGTGTGTTCATGGAGTATATGAATCGGATTTTTCATGAGTATCTGGATGAGTTTGTTGTGGTTTTCATTAATGATATTCTGATATATTCTAAATCTGAATAAGAGCATGCTGAACATTTGAAAATTGTATTGCAAGTGTTGAAAGAGAAGAAGTTATATGAAAAACTGTCGAAGTGCGAATTCTGGTTGAAGGAAGTGAGTTTCCTTGGCCATGTGATTTCAAGTGGTGGAATTGATGTTGATCCTTCTAAGATTGATGTTATGTTACAGTGGGAAAATCTGAAGTTTGCTACTGAGATACGGAGTTTCCTTAGGTTGGCAGGTTATTACCGCAAGTTTATCGATGGTTTTTCTAAATTGGCATTACCTCTGACTCAGTTGACTCGAAAGGGTCAAGCTTACTTGTGGAATTGAAGAAGAGATTGACGAACGCTCTAGTGTTGATCTTGCCTAATCTGAATGAATCTTTTGTGGTATATTGTGATGCTTGATGGAGTTTTGATGCAGTATGGTCAATTTGTTGCGTATGCTTCGAGGTAATTCAGAGTTCATGAAATGAATCACCCTACACATGACTTAGAGTTGGCAGATGTGGTGTTCGTGTTAAAAATTTGGAGACATTATCTCTTTGGCTCTAAGTTTGAAGTGTTCAGCGATCATAAGTGTTTGAAGTACTTATTTGATCAGAAGGAGTTGAATATGAGGCAGAGGAGGTGGTTGGAATTATTGAAGGATTATGACTTTGATTTGAATTACCATCCTGGTAAAGCAAATGTGGTGGCTGATGCATTGAGCAGAAAGTCATTGCATATGTCGATGCTCATGGTGAAAGAATTAGAGTTAATAGAGCAGTTTCGAGATCTGAGTTTAGTATGTGAAGAGACTCCTGATAGTGTGAAGTTTGGTATGTTGAAACGGACTAGTTGTATTCTGGAAGAAATCAGAGTAGGTCAGCAATCTGACTTGAAGTTGGTTGATCAGTTGACCTTGATTAACCAAGGTAACGGAGGTGAATTTCGAATTGATGAGAATGGTGTGATGAGGTTCAGAGACAGAGTGTGTGTTCCGGATGCTCCAGAAATTAAGAAAAGTATTCTTGAGGAAGGACATCGAAGTAGATTAAGCGTTCATCCCGATGCTACGAAGATGTACCAGGATTTACAGAGAATGTTTTGGTGGCCAGGTATGAAGAAGGATATTGCTGAGTTTGTATATGCGTGTTTGACTTCTCAGAAATCAAAGATTGAACACCATAAACCTTTGGGTATGATGTTGTTAGCTCCTAAATTCGACGCCTATCTTAAGTTAGAGGAATTAATTGAAGTGTTAAACTCTTTGAAGAAGTTTGAAGGAGTTCGACTGGATCTTCAAGGTGGGAGCCTAAGTCGAAGGTATGCTTGCATAAGGAAAAGCTAAGCATGGGACTTAGAAATATTTCCAAGTATTGGGAAATACCATTCGATCGATACTGTTGATGATATTCAACGCGAAGTAATTCAAATTCAAATAAAGGAGTGAATGTTTATTCTTATCCACTCCTGAAAAAGACAAGTGGCGCACATCCAGGGATTAGAAGCATGTAGCACGACACTTGTCGTATGTTAATTGTTTCGGCAGTTAATAGCAGTTAGGGTCCGTTTGGTTCAACGGAGGGAGGGGGAGGGGAGGGAATTTAATAGAGGGGAGGGGAAGGGAGGGGAGGGGAGGTATTTTTACTAAATATATGTTTGGTTCAAAAAATGGGAGGGGAGGGGAGGGGAAGGATTTTTAACTGCATATATGTTTGGTTCACAATGGGAGGGGAGGAAATTTAAAACTAAATTACTTTTTTATCCTTACAAATATTATCACTTGTATTTAGTAAAAATAATTCTAAATAAAAATAGTTTTGAGTAAATATCGCCAAATAAAAACTTTCATTCATAACCAATATAAATTGAAACAAAATATTTCGAAATATATTAAAATGTAAACAAAATATTCAGAAACATATTAAGTTGTAAACAAAGTATTCATAAAAGTTATAAGACTATTATAAGATGATCAATCATATGAGCCAAAGACCATTTGCATTATCACTGCTTTGCGTGCTTCTAGCGGACATTGGAGAATCATTCTAAGTTTGTCAGCATCTTTCATGACAGTGCAATATATCTGAGGCAATAACTTTTCATCACATCCTCACTCCTTTATTAAATTCCATGTTTCTTCTCCTGAAATTGGAGGCATCTCATATTTTTTACGCTCTCTCATTATTTCATTCCTTCTCGTATTGCAGCATTTCCTTCTGTTAGTGCATTTGCAACCAAGACAAATGATTCTTGGAGTTCAGTAATATCGTTGTTTGCATCTTTGTTTTTAACAACTTTCATTTTCTTCCTTTTACTACTACTTAAAGGGTCTGGTGATTGTGTTTCGGGTACAGAAAAATCATAATTAGCTCAAAGTTTTCCAAATTCACCTCATTTCGAGCAACGTGGTCATCAATATCTTGAATACTTTCAACAAAGTCTTCATTGGTGACCGATGACTTTTGTTTTCTTGTCTCTTTTTAAGTTCCAGATTCCTCTCCATCAGCTCGGTTAGGTCCATAAAATATCACCATCTTCTCATAATTTGGAAGTGGTACATTTTTCCAATTTGCTGCTTTTGGTTTTGACTGAAAAAATTATGATAAATAAAAGATATAAGATTAATAAAAGTTATACAATTATTTATTAATAAAATATTTTAAAAATATAAAAATTCATCAAAAGTTACCTCAATTATAGCATCCCAAACTTCTGACTCGGCATCCCATAATTGTGTAGTTGAATTCCAAGAAAACCCGCTCATACCACCTTTAAAAATGTCATAATATTCAGTGAAGTTTTTTTTTCAAAGTTTTCCAACGCTTTTTTATCTTCACCTTGTCAACTTTGTTTCCAAACATTGCACGGAGTTCAGCTGCAATATTTTCATATGCTGATGTAGTGAATGTACCATTGACTTTATTACCTTTTTCATATTCATGCATAAAAGCGTCAACAAGAGCATCATCCATGACTCTATTCCAAGTCAAAGTTCCAGAATTGCCACTATTAATTGGTAATTGATTTTTTGATGCCATAAACTATGAAAATGAGGAATTATAACACAATAAAGTTAATAAATATAATTAACAAGACGTCGCAATATCACAATACAGATCATAATTGGTACTATTTCATCAAGGAAAAATAAACATAAAAGTAATAATATAAAATACAAGTCAGACTCTTTAAGCTAAATCGTTATTTTGATAATTTAACCACATTTGATGTGCTACACTATCTCTTATAACCCCGCCCAAAGCAAGTTCATCTCTATCACTTCTTGAACCTTGATGATTGTTATGAGATACATTTTGATTTGCAATTTTAGCATCTACTTCAGCTATAAGATCTTCATCTGGGTCTACACTCATTAGATAATTGTGAAGAATGCAACATGCAAAAATGATTAACTTTTGAGCTTTGACTCCATAATTTGGCTCTGTTGAATTAGATAAAATCTCAAATATTTTTTTCAATACACCAAAGGCTCTTTCAATTGCATTGCGTAAAGACGAATGTCGAAGATTAAACAATTCTTTAGAATTTTGGGGTGGATTTCTAGCCGAATATTCTTTCAGGTGATACCGAACTCCTCTATAAGGTGTAATTAATCCACTTGTCAACATGAATCCAGCATCAACAATATAATATTTTCCTATAGTAAAGGTAAATGATAAATGTGATAGTTTAACATATATAATATAAATAACTATAACTCTAGATTATTCTTATATTACCTTGAGGAATTTTAAGTTTATCTTCACATGTTAATGCATTCTTTATTATTCTCGAATCAGAGGCAGACCCTTCCCATCCCGCGAGCACATAAGTGAACTTTAAATCAAAAGTACATGCTGCTAAAATATTTTGTGTCGGGTAGTCTTTCCTACCGCGATATCTAGGAGCATCTTTTGCTGGTACTTTGACACGTATATGTGTTCCATCTATTGCACCAACACAATCCTAACACAATATTATATATTTTTATCAATAAAAATTATGACTACTAAAATTTTAGTATTTTTGTGTAGGAAATATAATTTATTAATAACAAAATTTACCTTAAAATACGGGTAGAATCTATAACTACTAGAAATTTCAGGAGGGACTGTTGAGCCATCAGGTTGGACAAGAAATTTTTCTTCCAATTCAAGAATAGCTCTCAAAACTTGATGAAGATGACGACTAATTGTCTCTCCAGAACGACGAAACCAAAAATTGACTTCACAATGTGTTAATATGTAGATTGATTTTGCAACTTGCTCTTCCACACTTGACCATCGGGTAGCTTGTAATCCCCCTTCTCTTTCTAACAGACCACATAAGCTCATAAAAGTTTTAGGACCCATTCTTATTATATTTCTACTAGTTTCACTGTTACTAATTCGATACATTATTTCTTCGCGAACCCTCTCTCTCTCAGAGCTCATACTATAACACAATTTTTTCTTACGAGACATTCAGACATAACAGTAAACAACAGCACACACTAGTTGAATTATAGCTCTTCGACATAAATCAAACCATTTGTTAATAACAATTCTTCGATCTTGATGATCCATCTAATCCAAAAAATTAATTTTTTAATTGAAAATAAATAAAATAATGTTAGTTAATTTTAAAACTAAAATAAATAAAAATAATGTTAGAGCTAAAATTCAAAGGACATAAAATTTCATATATCTAATTTTGTTGCCTTTTTGGTCTGAATACTAATTGTTTAGTCGACTACTCTCTGTTTAGTATGCACAATCTCATATAATATATCGACTAGTATATCACTTATTATGATAAATAGGTAGTTTACAAATTGTTTCATCTATCATATATCTAATACTATTTATTATAAACATCTTTTTTAATTTCTAAATTGTTTTGTTATATAAATAGTTAGTTTGAAAATTGTTTTATAATCATATATCTAATACGGTTATAAACAGTTTCTATTGTGCATGTACTACAATAATTAAGGGCCTTAATTTTAGAAATATAATAAAATACATTATATATAATTTTGTTTTTAAAATTAAATATTTAGGACGTAGTCTAGCGGATTTTGTGAATTTTATTGTAGAAGGTTGTCAATTTGAATTCATCTGTAAAATATTTACACTCAGGCATGTTGTGTTGTGAGCATTATATTTGCCGAAGTGATTCCTAATTATTACTATTTCATAAACCTATCAGGTGCTAGGGTTTAGGCATCATTCAATTATTACTATTTTGTGAACAGAAGGATAAAGTCATTACCTCTGAAAAAGTAATAGCAACACGTAATCAGGAAAAAAAGAAAAAGCGATTCCTATGCATGACTCAAAATCAATTGGCAGTGGTAGGGAAATGATGAATTATAAATTAACATTAAACAATGTTATCATAATTCATATGCAATAATTGAATGATTATAATAATTAGAAAGAAACATTTAATGATAATTAATGTAATAAAAAATTATAGAGAATGAATTTGTAGAAAACAAACCTGATAGAGCAACAAAGGAAGCCGCAAGAGAGAGAGATATATTCAGTAAAAACAAATAGCAGCTGCACAAATGAAACGTGAGAGAAAAAACCTAATATTTAATAAAGGACGATTATGGAATTAAAAAAATAATTGAGGTTAAATTAGGGAACACAAAAAAATTATAAATAATGAATCTTCCCTCCCCTCCAAATCCCCCCAATTTGAGAGGGAGCAAAATATGAGTGTAGGAGGCATTTTGCTTCCCTTCCCTCCCCTCCCCTCCCCTCCCTTTATAAAAAATGAACCAAACAAATATATTTAGAAACATCCCCTCCCCTCCCCTCCCCTCCATCTACTTCCAACCAAACGGACCCTTAGTCTAATTAGTATAAATAGGAGTTCTAGCAATAGGATTCGGGGTGTTGTGTTCAATTTGTACAAGTTACTCAAAATTACTTAAAGTATCCGCGTGTAGAGAAACGAGTTTTGTGAGAATGTACGTGATGTAAACACCACTTTCCATTTCAATGCAATTTATTTACGTCTTTTACTAAGAGTTTATCTTTTACTTCGTGCAAGTTATTTTTCTGCATTTTGTTTAATCTTTACACTTTCAGCCTTTTCGACTCAGAGATTTTACGCATTTCTTTAATCACATTTTAGACAAACATTCATCTATGAGCACTGCCGAAGTGTTTTGCTTTATAGAGTTTACTTTAAATAAATTGTTAGCACGTGTCCTAGGATCAATCTGATCGATCCTGTGAGTCACCAAAGTTAGATTTGGAAGATCAGCGGTTGTTTACCAACTTTCACGGTAAACAAATAGGCACGCCCAGTGGGACAGTGCTAACTCTTATAAAGATTTTTCTAAATTTTGAAAATCTGCATTCATCAGTCTTTTCCTTTTTGAAAACTTCGTTGTATGTTATTGAGAAGTGGTAAGGTAGCCACTACAAACGAAGAGAGACCAAGGAGAAGATACACGAGAAAAATGGCGACGAATACTAGTCAGCCAAACAATCCAAACCCTCAAGTGAGTGGTTCTAACCCTCAATCGAGTAATTCGAATGCCCAGCCTGGTACCACTAGCCCTCAAAATGTGCTTAGGAGCGATGTGGTGCCACCCCCAGTCCATTCGACAAGAGGGCCAATAGCGCCACCCGTTATGTCTGAACCAATGCCATCAATGGCAAGATCAGGGTCGACATATACGAGGTCTTATACTCAACCCATTTTAGAGTACATTGGGCCACAGGGTTCTAATCCCCAAACTCCACCAGGAGGAACTTCGACGTTCAGGCACTTTCCTCCTCCAGGGTTTTCACAACCATTACCAAGGAATCCACCTTATGGAATGCCAACGTCAGTGATGCAAAGCCTCCAAAATGCCCCCCAGTGTTCTCAGAAAATATAATATCTTCGCCATTACAAGGGTCGGGATCTGGGATAAATATGGGTCGAAATAGTCAAAGTATAGGTGTAGGATATTCCACCCAAGGTCCCAGTCTGACAAATACTTCTGTAGCATGTTTAAGATAGCAAATGGATGAGAGTAACCTACAAATGTACAAACCTTGTCCCAAACTATGGGGGAAATTTTCCAGCCTTTGATCCAAAACACTACCCAAACCAACCAATAACTAGCAGCGCAATTGGCACGCATGGCAGAGTTTATGGGTGTACCAGCCCCTGTTCGACACCCAACAAGGGAATATATACGAGAAAATCAAGGTGCGGCTATTGTGGAAACCATTCCCCAGCAGAACCCAGGGAAAATACCTGAGGCAAATCTAGAAAACCAGGGAGTAGTCGAACCCCCTAGAGTCGAACCACATAGGAACCAAGTGCCAATTCCTGGAGAGAGGGAACAAGGGGTAATTATAATAAATAGAAACCAAGATGCTGACCATGTTGTGCAACAAGTTCGACGTAGCAACATTGCAGCAGATAACAACCTAGCAGCCGTAGTCGAAAGGATAATGGCTCGAAATGGGGTAAATTTTGGTTTTACAAGGAAAAAATATACATCATTGATAATAGATTACATTCTCCAATCAGAATTACCTCCTAGGACGAAGGTCCCAAAGTTTACCAAATTCTCATGAGATACCACCGAATCTACTGTCGAACATGTAGCCCAGTATATGATTAAAGCAGGAGAAATTGCAAATGACGAAAGCCTTAGGATAAAATATTTCCCAAGCTCTCTTACCAAAAATGCTTTCACTTGGTTTACAACCCTACCCCCAAACTCAATCCATAATTGGACTCAGTTAAAACGTTTGTTCCACGAACAATTCTACATGGGGTAAACCAAGATTAGTTTGAAGGAATTGGCTAGCATAAAACGAAAATTTACTGAGCCAATAGACGATTACCTAAATAGGTTTCGATTACTTAAGGATAGGTGTTTTACACAAGTGTCAGAACATGAATTGGTCGAAATGGCCGCTGGTGGCCTTGATTACTCTATTAGAAAGAAGTTAGATACCCAATATCTAAGGGATATGGCCCAATTAGCTGATAGGGTTCGACAGTTAGAACGTCTGAAAGACAAAAAGGCTAAGGCAAATAAGGGTAAAAAGATAGCCTATGTTGAATATAATGAGGACGTCGAAGGTTTATATGATGAACCATTGTAGTTCGACGAAAGTGAGATAGATGTTGCTGAATTGAAGCAGGGTCCTCCATATGCTTGCAAAATGTTAGCTCCTTCGAACGGAAAAAATCCTGTCGAACCTGAAAAGAATGATAGGTTTCCAAAGAAAACATATACTTTCGACATTACTAAGTGTGACGAAATTTTTGATTTGTTAGTTAAAGATGAACAAATGATAGTGCCTGCTGGCGCTAAAATGCCACCTTTAGAACAAAGGAAAAAGATAGGGTTTTGTAAATACCATAATTTTCTGGGTCATAAAACTTCCTAATGTTTTCTTTTCAAGGATTCGGTGCAAAACGCTATCCAGGAGGGCAAGCTGAAATTCGGGGAGAAGAGCAAAAGCCAAATGAAAATTGACTCTGATCTTTTGCAAACAGTGGATGGCCACTATGTTGAGCCCACAGAGGTACACATGGTCGAAGTTGCTGATGACCTCGACTGCTCAATCAATATGGTGGAAGTTACTGAAAACTTCGCCAATGATACTGTTCTAGTCAAGGTTACTGAAGACCTTAACATCAATGCCATGGAGAAACTCATGAGCGAGGCCGATGATGGCTTCCACAAAGCTACTGATGGCTTGAACGATGGGATCACTGAAGATTCCAACATGATACTGGTTACTAAAGAAACTGCTGATGGTTTCGTTAGGATGGACAAGGCTGCTGAAGGCCTTGATGTAGACTTCTGCAAGCTAGATCTTAGCGCTGATGTCGACATGGACATAAATATGGTCGAGATTACACAACAAAAGACCATGGAGGTTGATGAAGCAAGCCGCCAAGAAGAGTATAACAAAACGGCGTATCCGAAACAGGAAGAGACTATCATTGATTTCCTTCACCGCTGCCAAAAGAAGGGATCAGGAGTCATGCTATACCCTAGATGCAGCGCAATCTTCGACCAAAAAGCTGCCCACAATCTTGAGGGGATTAGGAAGGCTAGAGAAAGAAGGGAGCAGAAAACATCTCATGGTCAAAGGGGTTTCGATCCTAGAAGGTCCTCTTCAAAACAAGTGGGAGGAAAAACGCAGTTCCCAGGGGCCAAACCCAACACTTTCAAACCATTAAGTAATGCACTAATGGGAAGCCAGATGAAACCCGTCGAAGGCAGGGAAAAAGGTCAGAAAAATGGCAGAAGTTTGACGTGGACAGATGCTCTTCAATTGAGTATCGAAAGGAGATCTAGACTTCCAATAAATCGGCTTACATCTCTGAAAACTACAAAGGGAAGAATCCGATGTCTCGATCATAATGGAGGAAAGAACAACGTAGAAGGAAAGCCCTCAGGAAGGCTCAGTCGAAGGACCAAGGAGAGTCCAGTACCAATGTCCCTACTATTAATAACGGAGGGGATCAAATAAAGATTGTTAAAAAAGTGCCCGTGGGGCGGAAATTGTTTTCCTCCCAAGAGGACAAACATGATAAAGCTGTCGCAGATGATGAGGAAATGACGGACAACTTCGACTATGGATCCGAGGCTTCCCTCGACATCATAGACAATATGGTGTCTATAATGCCTAGGGATTTCGACAGAATTACAGAGGTCGAAGACTTAGACGCTTGCACTGAAGCAGAAATGGCGGCACACAAGCCTGTGTGCTACTATGTTATGAATAATGGGTGCGTCGAAGAGCTGAACGCCTTCTTCGAACGACCTACTGAGGCGATGAAAAGCCATCTAAAGCCTCTCTACATCACGGGAAAAGTTAAGAATGTGGCAGTGAACAAGATATTAGTTGACTGTGGCGCAACAGTAAACCTGATGCCACATTTCTTATTAAACAAGATTGGCAAGTATGATACTGATACTAAGCCACACAATATGGTTCTTTCAAATTATGAAGGAAAAGTTGGCACCACACTGGGTGTTATACAAGTTGACTTGACATTTGGGATGGTTACTAGGTCTACTGTCTTCATGGTAGTGGAAACAAAAGCCAACTACAATCTGCTCTTAGGACGAGAGTGGATACATGGCATTGGAGCAGTTCCATCTTCGATGCATCAGAGGATTACCATCTGGAGGCCGGATGGCATAGTCGAGAACATCGAAGCTAACCAAGGGTATTTTAAAGCACCAATAAATCATGTCAACGGACATCAGTTCGATAAGCATCTGGCTCATATTGCCCCTTATGGTCTAGCAGACTTTGAGTTTGTTCCAGATGATGAGACATTTTGCTCATTGTACCTGCATCCCGTCGACAGTTTCCATTGGGATAAGGAGGTGCCAGGAGAAAGGCTCTCATACCTTGGTATGCCTTTAGTAGACCCCACAGGGTGGGGAAACGAATTCAGTGATAATGACTGAGTTTGAAGCGTTGAAAAAAATTTTGGCTTATGTGGCCGAAACCAAATTACAAGCGGCTTTGGAAGCTGCCAATGAATATATGGCTGTCAAAGGCAATTCAGGATTCCACCAAGAAGGTCCTGGCAAGGACTTTGACCCAAAACCACCTGATAAGGTTCAGGGTGTAGAGCAAGGCCAGAGGCTCGATGCCATCTATGATGATGAGCCTTTGGAATTTGAAAAGGATCCGCTGGCAAATAACATTAAGATGCTAGCACAGGATCCACTAGAAGAGATCGACCTGGGAGAGGGGGAAACCAGAAAGCCAACATATGTCAGCGCCAACCTCGACCCACAAATCAAGGTCAAAGTCACCCAGTTGCTATAGGAGTTTAAGGACTACTTTGCATGGGATTATGACGAGATGCCTGGTTTAAGTAGAGAACTGGTCGAGCATAAGCTGTCGATCAAGCCTGGGAAGAAGCCAGTCAAACAGAATCCAAGACGGTTTGCACCAGCAATTCTCTCAAAGATAAAAGAGGAAGTCGAAAGACTGCTTCGATGCAGATTCATCCGCACTGCCAGGTATGTCGAATGGTTAGCTAACATTGTACCTGTTATTAAAAAGAATGGTTCTTTAAGAGTTTGCATAGACTTTAGAGATCTAAATTCTGCAACCCCAAAGGATGAATATTCTATGCCTGTGGCGGAAATGCTAGTCGATTCCGTCACAGGACACGAGTATCTTAGTATGTTAGATGGGTACTCTTGGTATAACCAAATATTCATTGCTGAAGATGAGGTCCCCAAGATAGCTTTTCGTTGTCCTGAAGCCTTAGGCACCTACGAATGGGTAGTAATGCCTTTTGGCCTCAAAAATGCTGGGGCAACGTATCAACGAGCAATGAACTCAATCTTCCATGATTACATAGAGACTTTCATGCAAATATATATTGATGATATTATGGTTAAGTCTATTTCAGGGAATAGTCACTTAGACTATCTTCGACGGTCCTTTGAAAGGATGAGAAGACATGGTCTTAAAATGAATCCTCTTAAATGTGCGTTTTGTGTGCAGGCATGGGATTTTCTAGGCTTTGTGGTCCACAAAAAGGGGATCAAAATCAATCAAAGTAAGACCAAAGCCATCATGGAAGCGAAAACGCCATCAACAAAAAAGGAGTTGCAATCACTGCTGGGCAAGATTAATTTCTTGAGAAGGTTCATATCGAACCTAAGTGGAAAAACACAAGCCTTTTCACTATTACTTCGATTTAACAAAGATGGGTTCGAATGGGGGCAAGCTCAGCAGGAAGCCTTCGACAAGATCAAGGAATACCTGAGCCATCCTCCAATTCTTTCACCACCTTGTAGGAATAGGAGTATGAGATTGTACATAGCTGCGTCAGACAAAACCTTAGGGAGCATGTTAGCTCAAGAAGATGAGAATGGCGTCGAAAGAGTCATTTACTACCTTAGTAGAGTTTTGAATGATGCAGAAACTAGGTATAGCATGATCGAAAAATTATGCTTATGCTTGTATTTTTCTTGTACAAAATTAAAGCAATATATAAAACCAGTTGATGTTTATGTTTCGTCTCATTTTGATGTTATTAAACATATGTTGTCTAAACCTATTTTGCATAGTCGAATTAGTAAATGGGCACTAGCATTAATTGAATACTCTTTAACATATAAGCCTTTAAAGGCAGTTAAAGGACAAGTGGTAGCGGACTTCATAGTCGATCACTCCATAAATGAAAGCACTTTGAATTACGTCGAACTGGAACCTTGGAAGTTATACTTCGATGGCTCTAGCCATAAAGATAGAACAGGCGTAGGCGTGTTAATTATTTCTCCTAATAAAATTCCAACAAAATTCAAGTACAAGGTCGAAGGACTTTGTTCCAACAACGAGGCTGAGTATGAAGCCCTAATAGTTGGACTTGAGATTTTGTTAGAATTGGGGGCAACTTGAGTCGAAATAATGGGAGACTCAGAGTTGGTCATAAAGCAAATTACAAAGGAGTACAAATGTGTTAAGGAAAATCTTATCATGTACTTTGTAATAGCCAACAGACTACTGAAGAAATTCGAAGTGGTAAGCATTCGACACATACCTCGACTAGAGAATCAAGTGGCCAATGACTTGGCTCAGATTGCTTCTAGGTATAAAGTTTTGAAGGAAAAGTTACAAGAGGCAATCAAAATTAGAGGTAAAGTTGTGTCTGTTGGATTATGCCTATCAGATCTAGAAGTGACGAAGCTTGAATACGCTGATGAAGAAAATTTCGAGATTTTTGCAATAGACAGCTTGACGAACAAAGACTGGAGGAAGCCCATAGTCAAATACTTACAGAATACAACAACATCCATAGAGCGAAAGGTCAGGTATCAAGCCTTAAGTTATGTTCTTCTAGGTAACAAATTATTTAAAAAAGACCCCTGAGGGAGTCTTACTTAAATGTCTGAGTGAATCAGAGGCATATCTTGCCCTTTCGACTGTCCATAGTGGGGCATGTGGGGCACATCAAGTAGGTCATAAGATGAAATGGCTTTTGTTTCGACAAGGCATGTATTGGCCTACCATGCTAAAGGATTGCATTGAATTCGCCAAGGGCTGCCAGGAATGTCAAGTTCATGCTGGCATACAGCATATCCCTGCAAGTGAGCTACATTCCATAGTCAAACCATGGCCTTTTAGAGGTTGGGCTTTGGATTTGATTGGAGAGATTCGACCTGCATTGTCCAAAAATTAGAGATACATTTTGGTAGGTATTGACTATTTTACTAAGTGGATCGAAGCGATACCTTTACCAAATGTGGATCAAGATGTGATCGAATTCATTAAAAAATACACCATTTATAGGTTTGGAATCCCAGAGACGATTACAACTGATCAAGGATCAATCTTTACTGGTCGGAAAATGCAGGAGTTTCCTAAAGAAATGGGTTTCAAACTCTTAACCTCTACACCTTATTACGCTCGGGCTAATGGTCAGGTCGAAGCAGCTAATAAAGTGGTGATTGGTTTGATCAAAAAACATGTGGGAAAGAAGCCTAGAAATTGACATAAGACATTAGATCAGATCCTCTGGGCATGTCTAACCTCTCCCAAAGAAGCAACCAACACTACTCCATTTCGATTGACTTTTGGTCATGGCGCAGTATTACCTGTCGAAATCTACCTTCAGTCAACAAGGATCCAAAGACATCATGAAATTCCTTTTGAGTCTTATTGGAATATGATGTTAGATGAATTAGTGGATTTGGACGAAGAAAGACTTAACGCTTTGGAATTGCTAAAGAGACAAAAGAAAATAGTGGAGAAGTCTTACAACAAAAAGGTTAAGATTAAGACCTTTTCGCCTGGAGATTTAGTTTGGAAGGTAATCCTGCCTATGGATCGAAAGGTCAGAGCCTTGGGCAAATGGTCCCCAAAATGGGAAGGCCCATTTCAAATTACACAAGTATTTTCTAATGGGGCCTATGAAGTCGAAGAATTAGACGAGGATAAAAGAATCTTGAAAGTAAATGGCAAGTATTTGAAAAAATATAAACCAGCACTTCAAGAAATTAAAATTGCTAAAGAGTAATTCGACGTAAAAAGGCGAAGCCAACATGGGTATTCATAAATGCCAAAATGGATTAAAAGTCATTACATAAAAAGCCTCAAAGGGCTATGAAACATTGTACTAAAAAGAAAATATTACAAAGAAATCACAAGCTAAAAAAGGAGATTCTCTTTCATCTTCAAATATTTTGACTTCTGGAGTTCAAGGCGCTTCTCACACAAGGTCTTGTCAGATCTTAAACGTGCAATCTCTTTCTCCAGTTGTCGAGCTTCCTCGGCAAAAGTTATGGCATTGTCTAGTTCTTTCGATAAACCAGAGTCATCAAAGGCAGACAGCTCAGTGTTGCGCTTTTTGGCCTTCGAGATCTTGGCTCGAAGATTTTTAATTTTTTGCTCCCAAGTGGCAATGTTTTGATCGTTAAGGGTTATCTCTTGCTTGTTCTTCTCTTTGGTTTCCTCTAGTTCTGCTACCATATTTTCAGATTCAGTGGTAGCGATCCAAGAGGCAGCCTTGCGTCCAGATTTGATTGAAATTGCATCCTCAATTTGAGGCAGTTGCTTGAGGTCAGCATGGACTTGGTCGATCATAGTGCCAAGCTCTAAAATGATGTTAGCAGATTCAAGAGAAATAGTGTGGATGTCGACCTGTTGAAAGAGACTTTTCAGGGAAATATGAGTGACAACATCCATTTGTAAGAGCTTGAAGAGGTCACCCTTAAAAATCTTTTCTTTGATCTTTAGGAGGATGTTGTCCCCAGGCTTGCTCGAAGGTTGATCTTCAGAGGCAGTTGAAGCACTAGGAGTCTTATCAAAGGAACTTCCTCAACTGCCAAGGAGGATCTTTATGTACCTTTAAGGATCGCTGACCTTCAAGGCATCAAGTTCTTTTTTAGAGAGGCCTGCTCCGTACACAGTCGAGACTATGTTGCCTTCAGTAGCAATAGTAGTTGTTGGAGTAGTGGTGGCTCCGACAAGAGTCGAATCATTATCAGGCCCTTCATCAGCTTTCTTTTCCTCGCCTTTGTCTTCCTCATCTTCATCTTCATCCATGTCGTCATCAGTATTATCTCCATCACTGTTACCACCAAGCTCAGTTTGGCGCATTGGTTCTTCATCCTCCTCCATCTCTTCCTCCCCCTCTGGATCAACATTTTCAGCCCCAAGGATTTCGACCACTGGTGAGCCATCCTCATCAGCCAGGTTTATTAATTTCATCTATTGAACTCCTTCCAGAGCCTAAGTCGGAATTAGGGTGGTATATAGGCTCACCTTGGCTGTTCACAATAGTGGCTGGAGAGGAAGACTTAGCCACAAGTGGGTTTGAGCCACTTGCATCAGCCTGAGTCAAATCGAAGCAAATCAGGTCAAAGAGAAATAAGGTAAACAGTTAAATAGATGTGAAAGGATATTTACCTTGACACCTTCAGCACCAGGGCTAGAATTGTCACTTTTAGCAAGGCCCGCAACCAGTTTAGAGGCAGCCCCAGAAAAGGTTTCTGCAGCACCACTGGTAGTGGTTGTCTTCTTGGAGACCTTAGCCACTTTGGGTGGCAGCATCTGTAACCTTAGTAGGTTTTTTCCTCTTTTTCACTTTTGAATCTTCAGGAGGAGATTGGTTATCATTTTCCGAGTCAACAATGACTTGAGCGGTGCCCCTTTTCGACTTCCTCTGAGGTGTCGGAGGTGGTTTTCAGGAACCCTGAAGTAGTATAAAGCATTAGAGGAAAGAACTACTTATCAACAAAAGGAGAAAGTTATGTGACGTACCTTACTGTCTTCATCCATTTTCTCAATCTTTACTTCGACCTGTTTTTGAGGTGTACTATTCTTAGGTACAACTGCAAAACAAACAAAATTCCCACAAGTCATTAATGATAAAGTTCGAATGAAAGAACATAAAATCAAAGAATCCAAACCTTCATATATTTCGGATTCGATGCGAACATCTTTGATACCAATATGAAGGTGTCCTTTGAAACTGTCTAGCGTATGCTTAGTCGGAACCACTCGCTGAGCCTTGGGTTTTGCTTGTTGGCGAAGGATTTTTATCGAATCCCCACAGACGAACCAGTCTGGAAATGGAGGGGCTAGAGCCACTCCAAAATCAGCAGTGGGCAGTCGAGGAGTCTTCGGAGGAAATAATTCGAAAGCCATTTCATAGCGTTTCTCAGGAAGAATGTATGAAGGGAGTTTCAAACTCTCCATTTTCTTTAAAAATTTCTCCTTCAGCGTAACTGCGGCTTCACGGACGGTTCGACTAATGTCATATGGTCAATAAACAGTTTCAAAGTACTTTTGGAAGGCTTGAATCTCTTTAATATGAGTGGATTTACCTTTCTTGGTTTTCTCCTGCACATCAACAAAAACCTGATTAATTAGCTGAGAGAAGCTAAAAATGTCAAGGAACTCTTCAGTATAGTGCTTCGACCACTAGTCATGGAACTCTTGAGTACAGAGATGAGTGGGTTTGAAGTAGATAGGAGTAAGGAACGATCTGTGGGCATGTTGAGCAAGGTGTGTTGAGCTCCCTATGGCATCAAAGCTAGTGTGATGGAGTATCAGATGGACCTTCTTCTCATACAAGCACTTGGGAAGAGTTTGAACCAAACCAAATTGTCGAGAGACAAGATTTGGTTGGTAGGCCATCAAAGCTGTTTGGCCCTTCAGCAGGTTGATTCGATGAATAATGAGTCGAGGGATTAGAAAAGCTTCCCAGATAAGCTTCGGTTCTTCTTCGTGCTTCTTGAATGAAGGAGGAAAAAGCCTGGTGAACCATTCAGGGCCGTATTTTCTTTCAGTAAATGGGGCCATCCTTGGTGTGAACTCGTAACGTTTGGCAAACATTTTGATAAAGCCAGAAAAGAATGCTCTAAGTGTTTGCCCTTTTTTATTAGGGGTCAGCTTTACCAATCGAGTCCATTCGACTTGCCTCTCCTTAACCTCTGTAGGGTCTTCATCCACAGTTCCTTTGTTAGGAATACTGGCTTTGAAGGTGGCATTGAGCCAAAGTTGGAGCAGCCAAAAGGGTCCTGACAACAAGAGGTTCCCATTGCTTTCTAGATCTTTGAGGCGAGTAACACCTTCACTCAAGGATTCGTGCAAGCTAGCCAGTATCATTTCGCTCAGACAAATACCTTGATCGTTGTGTAACTGGTTGGTCAGAGTCAGGTATTTCCTGGGCACTTGTAGGGACTTTGTGCAAAAGACACAGCGAGAAAGCCACATAGCCAGAAATGATATGTGCTCTTGATCCGTCACCGTGTCATCTTGCTTATCATGATAGTGGTTCATGAAGTGGGTGTAGGTGTGTTTTGTGGTCGAAAACCCTATGGTATCTTGGGCATCTACCTCAGGATCATAGACTATCCCGTTTGGTTTTAGCCCTGTAATAGCAGCTATGTCGAAAAGGGTAGGGGTCATCATCCACCAAGGGAGATGGAAAGTGTAATGGGTGATATCCCAGAAATACAAGGATGATGCTAACAAGGTCGGACAATAAGCAGGATCTATTTTTGACAACTTAATTAGGTCATAAATTCCCAAATCTTTCCAAGATTGGGCTTTGACCTTCTCTACTTTGGCTAACCAATTCAAGTAGAGGTCAGAATCCTTAAAGTATGGGGTTGCTCTAAACAACCTAGATCCATCATTCAGATATTTCAAATCTATATTTTTAGAGCTACATTGTTATGAGGATCAGTTGCTACCTTAGCTTTATCCTTTTGTCCTAAGGGTTTGGTTTTGTGGTACGAAGGGAAAAAATCTCTAATAGTTTCATAATCTACACCTATGGTAGATAAAGGGCCAGACAGAGCAAATGATTTACCAGAAATAGTGACAGGGATCAATACCTGAGATTCATAGATGTGCCTCTTCTCTTCTTTAAGGGGTTCAGGAATGGACTGTTGGTTCTTCACCACCTTGGGTCCGCTCAGTGTAGCGAAAGGAGGAAGTAGCGGTGTGTTCTTTGACCCTTTAGCTTTTTGGCTTTTCTTTGAATCCTGAGTTATGGTGTTTGAGGATGCCATTGTTAAAGATTGAAGGAAAATGGGTTTTGCTGAAGATGGAGAGCTGAAAGTTTTTTTTTAAAGAGAAAATAAGTACTTGGGGAGTGCTTTGGAGGTGAAAAGTGAAAATAGTTTCAGAAGAAGCTATTTATAAAGTATTTAAAATACTAATAGGTCGTTAATCATCATTAAGGGACTAGAGCTAGTGGGACACGCCTCTTCCCAGGAGCGAAAGTAGGGGTGGTAGCAGTTACTCCCTAGACCCACGATCTCCTAGACTGTAGGAAATGTGATGATGGTTTGTGACTTAATGTGACTTCCGAAGAGACGTTCCAAATATGATCATGAATAACTGTGACGTCATAAAGGTGATTGAACAGTTTCTTGGGATATGGGGTAGTCAGTTATGTCAACACCTATTTGGGTCGAAAGATGGCGTCGAATAGACACTATCAAAAAATGACCTTTCCTTCAGTACTGTCGAAAATGACATTTTTGGGGGGCAATTTGTTAGCTCATAAATTCGACGCCTATCTTAAGTTAGAGGAATTAATTGAAGTGTTAAACTCTTTGAAGAAGTTTGAAGGAGTTCGACTGGATCTTCATGGTGGGAGCCTAAGTCGAAGGTATGCTTGCATAAGGAAAAGCTAAGCATGGGACTTAGAAATATTTCCAAGTATTGGGAAATACCATTCGACCGATACTGCTGATGATATTCAACGCAAAGTAATTCAAATTCAAATAAAAGAGTGAATTCTTATTTTTATCCACTCCTGAAAAAGACAAGTGGCGCACATCCAGGGATTAGAAGCATGCAGCGCGACACTTGTCATATGTTAATTGTTTCGGCAGTTAATAGCAGTTAGTATAATTAGTATAAATAGGAGTTCTAGCAATAAGATTCGGGGTGTTGTGTTTAATTTGTACAAGTTACTCAAAATTACTCAAACTATCCGCGTGTAGAGAAACGAGTTTTGTGAGAATGTACGTGATGTAAACACCACTTTCCATTTCAATGCAATTTATTTACGTCTTTTACTAAGAGTTTATCTTTTACTTCGTGCAAGTTATTTTTCTGCATTTCGTTTAATCTTTACACTTTTAGCCTTTTCGACTTAGAGTTTTTACGCATTTCTTTAATCACATTTTAGACAAATATTCATCTATGAGCATTGTCGAAGTGTTTTGCTTTATAGAGTTTACTTTAAATAAATTGTTAGCACATGTCCTAGGAACAATCTGATCGATCCAGTGAGTCACCAAAGTTAGATTTGGAAGATCTTTGGTTGTTTATCAACTTTCACGGTAAACAGATGCAACCGTTGAATATTCCAGAATGGAAATGGGATAGTATTTCCATGGATTTTGTGTCGGGGTTGCCAAAAACCGAAAAGGGAAGTGATTCAATTTGGGTAATTGTGGATAGACCAACTAAATTGGCTTATTTCTTACTGATGAAGGTTAATCATTATATGCATAAGCTAGCTGAGATGTACATCGAGGGAATTGTGAAGTTGCATGGGATATCTTCGAGTATTGTATCGGATAGAGACCCAAGATTTACGGCGAGGTTCTGGAACAATTTACAAGATGTTTTCGGTACTAAGTTGGGGATAAGCTCTACATATCATCCGCAGACGGATGGTCAGATAGAGAGAACTATCCAATCCTTGGAAGATTTGCTGAGGGCTTGTGTGTTGGACCAAGGAGGATCTTGGGATAGCCATTTGTCGTTGACTGAGTTCACCTATAATAATAGTTTTCATGCTAGTATTGGGATGGCACCGTATGAGGTGTTATACGGTAGGAGATGTAGGACTCCGTTGTGTTGGCATGAATCAGTCGAGAGTGTTGTACTCGAACCCGAGATTGTGTAAGAGACGAATGAGAAGATTAAGATGATCTAAGAAAGGATGAGAGCTTCGCAGAGTCGTCAGAAGAGTTACCATGATAAGAGGAGGAAAGCACTTGAATTCTAAGAGGGAGATCACGTGTTTTTTAGGGTTACGCCGGTGACGGGTGTGAAACGAGCTTTGAAGTCTAGGAAGCTCACTCCATGTTTTGTTGGTCCGTATCAGATTAGGCAGAGGATAGGGGAGGTTGCCTATTGGATTGCTTTACCGCCGTCGCTTGTGAATTTACATGATGTGTTTCATGTGTCTCAGTTGAGAAAATACATTCCAGATCCGTCGCATGTGATCCAGATGGATGATGTACAGGTGAGAGATAACCTGACTGTTGAAGCATTACCTGTGCGGATTGATGGACGAGAAATGAAGCAGTTACGGGGTAAAGACATATCTTTGGTGAAGGTGTTGTGGAGCGGATCAGCTGGTGAGAGTTGGACTTGGGAGCGTGAAGACCAGATGAAGGAGTCGTATCCGACTCTGTTTCCTTCAGGTTATTTTCGAGGACGAAAATTCTTTTAAGTGAGGGAGAGTTGTAACACCCCAAAATAATTATAATCTTCATTTAATTAAGTTATTATAAGTATTCGTGATTTCGGCGAGTTTTGATGAAATTCTGTGACGCGTGGTGTATTTGTGTTGTGTTGTGGGGTATTATTGAGTTAAGGGAATAATGAGGGTATTTTAGAAATTAAATGATTTATTAAAATTATTTTAGTAGTTACAATAATAAGATGTTGTGAAATATATTATTTAGATTATTATTATTATTTAAAATAAAAGGAGAGAAAACTAAGGGTAAGATGGTAATAGTAGGGGGAATAAATGAGGGTAATATGGGAAAACAATAATTGGGGTCCAAGGGATAAGAATGACTAAAAGAGTAGTGGGAATTTGGGGGAGTCCATTCTTACGATCTTGAAAAGTGAAGAGGACGGAGAAAAAGAGCTAGGGCACAGAGAAAGGGGAAGAATCATTCGTAGAACGCAGAGAAAAAACCCGTGGTTTAAAAAATCGAGGTATGAGGGGTAATCCGGGTTATTATGTCTGATACGGGTGTAAGGATAGATGTAGGTTTTGTGTGCTATGTGTCCAATATTGATGAAATTATGATGAATTTGCATGACGATCCTTGTGAATTTGTGTATATGATGTCTGTTATGAATTTTTGTGTCGAATGTTGTCATTGATGTGAATTCGTATGAGTTTTTCTGTTGCTGTGATAAACATAAACTAGATCTGAGATTTGAGGGTTTGGGGTTAAGGAATTAGGATATTGTCGCACCCTAAATTTTGACTAATAATTTACAGTTAATTGTAGAACCATTACTATTTTGGGATTACATGCTATCAGGGGGTGTTATTTAGATGTGGGAGTCCCTAACACATATTAGTGTGGGCTTATTAGTACTTTCAGACTTGTTTTAGATTTAATTAAGGATAAGGGGTGTATTTCTAGTATAATTTAACCATTATTATAAATTAATTTGAGATTATTTAACCTATTAGGATTTCTTAATTTAATTATTAAATTAATTAATAGTACTATTTGGGAGATTGGGATTATTAGGATTATTAGTAAGAAGGGTTCAAGAGTTGTTAGAATTAATCAAGTATTTAATTACTTAATTTTGTTAATTTAAGGAAAAGTACGTCTATTAGAGGTGAGTTTTAGTCATTTTTTAATTAGAGTAAGCTATTATTTAGGGATTAAATTAAGATTATTATGATTATTAGTATTAACTTTATCGGTGGATGATTTTTGTTATTCGTAATAGTTTAAGGTTTTTATAATTATTCGTAATAATTAAGGGGGAGGGTCGGGTATTAAAATAATCAGAATATTAAGATTATATTTTAATTAATTATTTTGGTATCATTATTAGTGATAGTTTTATTTTATTTTTTAGTTTTTTTGTAGTTTCGGTCAAAATAGTTGACCAACAAAATTCCAAACCTATAATCAGAAACCCTAAATCGACGCACAGTAAGGAATCAAATGGATAAAAAATCAAATTTTATTAAAAACTTTCCATAATCAAATCAGGTACAGAAACATCACAAACCATTAACCCTAATTCTAAAATAAAATCAAATTAATTTACAAATCAAATCAAAGTCTCAGAAAATTACAATCAAATTGGATTCAAACTTTCCTAAAACAGAATCTACAAATTAATTTCTAACCTAATTTTCTAACCTATGTAAGCTAAAAAAGAAATTAACAGAGGGGGACCCTAGGCTAACAAACACCGCAGCTGCACAATCTCCCAACCTCACTAAAGCTCTCACAAAAAAGGACTTAGGGTTCATCATCAGAACCCTAAGCCCCTGAAAAAACCTGTAACAATCGTTATCTGCAAAAGAAAATAGGGAGATTAGAGACGGAATAGAGGAGTAAGAAAGAGGAAAGGATAACAGCTTAATACGGACACGACAAGGAGAGGTAAACACGAGAATCACTTAGCTTTTGCATGTTTGATTATTGATTGCTGCGTGTTTAAAGTTTTTAGGGTTTCTGGATTTTTATAGGGTTAGGGTTCTAAGGTATTAGGGGTAGGGTTCATAAGACCAGGGTTAGGGTTCATAGAACCCAGTTATGGTTCTTGGGGTTCTTGAGGTTTCTGGGTTTTGGGATGAAGGTTAGGGTTAGGGTTCTTAGGGTTCTTCATGAACCCTAAATAACTATGTGGAATCTGGGCTGGGGTGGGGTTAGGGTTCATAGGTGTTTAAGGTTTCGGTTGAAGCTCAACCGGAAACCTGGGTAGGATGGTGGTTTGGGGGGTGGCCTAAGGGAGAAGGTTAGAGAGAGGTGAGAGCGTCGGAGAGTTAGAGAGAGAGAGAGGGATGAGCAAAGAGAGAGAAAGAGAAGTGAGAAATGAGAGAGTTCTGAAGAGAACTCCGTTTAAATACCCCCTCTGGATAGCCACGGATGGTTGCCAAGTGGCATCCTTAGGAGAGTTGGATCGTTGACTCTGCCAGTCAATCTCCAATCCTGTGAGCACGCGGTACACCGTACACCCATTTGAGTTCTCATCACGATCGTCCAGTGCGCATACATTAAGATCCAATGGTGGATATTAAACAGAGGGATGATCGTCTGATCATCATCCAACGCTCCAGAGAGAGTCAATCATTGACTCTCTCCTTGGTGAGCTCTCTCAAGTTTTGGATTTAGCTGATGGGCCTTGCGCCCAGATTGCTATTCGCACCCTTTTACCTGGCCCGTTACTAATTCAGTATAATTTACAACCCATGGGATTTTATTTATTTTAATTAAATTAAATCCTTAATTTAATTATTAAGAGATTAATGGAATAATTAGGAGTAAAAATATGATTTAGGGTTTATTATTAGGGGCAAATTTAATTAGGGATTTTATTTATTTATTTTTTTGGTTTTTTTTTTGGAATGTTTTGGGTTTTAAAGTTAAATAATTAAATAATTTTCTTTTGTTACATAATAGGTTTTAAAAATAGGGAAAATTATTTGTTTAAATTAAATTTTATTTAAATCTGGATTTTATGGAAAATATATTTTTGGATTGGAAATTATTTTGTTTAATTTAAATGTATTTTGGGGATTAAAATATTATGTTGGGATTAAATATCTAGGGAATTAAAATTGCTTATTTATTAAGGAGAGTTTTATTTACTTATTTTTTTATTAATTAATATGAATGGTTATGTAAATTAATTTTCATAATTAATAATTGGTTTTATTTATAGTTTTGGGATATTAAGGGTTGTATAATTAAATAACGTTGGTTTATAAATTTGGGGTTTTATAGTATTTTACAATTTTTTTGGGATTAAAAAATATGGGTTTATAATTTTTGGGTTTTAAAATATGGGTTATTATTCTTGATATTGAGTTTTAATTTTTAAAATGGAGGATTTATTTGGGAAAGATTATTGTTATAATTTTGTTTAAGAATTAATGGGATTAAAGATATTTCTCTTGGTTGTTTTTCTTGTGAATAATTAAAGGAATTCTTTTTTTGGGATAAGGGATTTATAATAAAATTATAGTAATTATAATTTAAACATTAAGGGATTATTATAAGGAATTAAAAGGGACATTTAAGGAATTAGAACAAGGGATAAAACTCTTCGTCCGAAAGTAAAAATAATGGATGAGATTTGGGGATAAAACTCTTGATATCCGAGAGTATAAATAAATGGATTAGAATTTAAGGGATAGTACTCTTCGTCCGAGAGTATAAATAATGGATAGGAATTGGGATAAAACTCTTGATATCCGAGAGTATAAATAAATGGATTAGGATTTAAGGGATAGTACTCTTTGTCCAAGAGTATAAATAATGGATAGGAATTGGGATAAAACTCTTGATATCCGAGAGTATAAATAAATGGATTAGGATTTAAGGGATAATACTCTTCGTCCGAGAGTATAAATAATGGATAGGAATTGGGATAAAACTCTTGATATCCAAGAGTATAAATAAATGGATTAGGATTTAAGGGATAGTACTCTTCGTCTGAGAGTATAAATAATGGATATGATTTGGAATATAACTCTTCATTCGAGAGTATAAATAAGGGATAAGGAAATGGGATAGAACTCTTCATCCGAGAGTATAAATAATGGATAAGGAATTGGGATAGAACTCTTCATCCGAGAGTATAAATAAGGGATAGGGAAATGGGATAGAACTCTTCATCCGAGAGTATAAATAAGGGATAAGGAAATGGGATAGAACTCTTTATCCGAGAGTATAAATAAGCAATAGGGAAAGGGGATAGAACTTTTTATCCAAGAGTATAAATAAAGGATTAGGATTAGGATTAGAAATGGAATAGGAATAGGGGATATGGGAGGTGAACTACGGATACTCTGATCCTTCAAATTGAAGGTACGTAGGCATAGGGTTGTAAACCCTAGCGAGTACAATAATAATAAAAAACTTAGGGTCCCCCTCTTACATATAAGTCTTCTTTGTATAATAATAAGGATTTTTATAAATAAAATAAACAGCCAAACATTCCTTTAGCAAACAAACATACCATAGAACTTAAGGAGGATCCCATTGAGTACAATGGAAGTGAAGGGTGCCTAACACCTTCCCCTCGCTTAACCGACTCCCGAACCTTAGGAATCTCTACCCTTAGGATTATGAGTTTAGGTTTATCATTTATTTTCCTTAAAAAGATATGATGGCGACTCGATGTTTTTGCCGGCTGTAACACCCCACTTTCCCATTTTTCAAAATAAACAAAATATATGAAATAAATTAGAGTTTCCACACCAAAGTAGGATGCCACATTTTAAAATCAACAAAACAAATCTCCTTTATTTTAATAAAATCAAACAGCGGAAAATTTATTCAATTATTCGATTTACGGCCATCTGCCTATAACACCAAAAACTCCACATACTCGTGGTCCACCATAATATTCATCAATTGAAAGATACGTAACAAGTATACAACATAAAACAAATGGTAAAAAACCCCAAATCCCGTGTTACGTATCAGAGCGACTCTCTAAACTCGAACAAGCTACACAAGCTCCAAGCACTAACCTGGCACCAGAATATCTGTACTTCTGAAGAAGCACAGACACAACAGCAACAGAGGGGTGAGAACTACATTCAATATAAAAAGGCGAATAATACATATAAGGAGGTAGTATCTCACACCAACAACAATATATAATCACGACCTACTGTCATATTCAATCACCAACAATCAACAATTAACAATGCAATGCATATGGTACCAACATCACCATGGTTTATTCAATCGAACCCGGATAAATCACATACACCCCTACTTGGCAATGATTTATCCCACCACACTCCTCAAGGGAGTTCGGATGAATCACATACACTCCTCCTGAGCAATGATATCATCCCACCAATAATATGTATGCATGACTCAATGCACATTACAACACATGTATGACACATTCATACATCTACACGATCCTACTGATCACACAAGAGATACACCTAACACACATGTATAACAAATGATAAACAAATTCACGATCCTCCTGATCACAACAAACATACATATAACACACATGTATAATAATAGACAAACAAATTCACGATCCTCCTGATCACAACAAACATACATATAACACACATGTATAATAATAGACATACATAGTTACGATCCTCCTGATCACACATAAGACACATAATCGTTCCCACTTGCACCATAATCATTGAGCCCCTCGCAAGCCACCATAATTTACCACACACTAATTAATTCCTAAAAATTATAAAATTAATTAGTTTCATCACCAACTGTGTATTACTCAGCATCTGACTCCCAATCCCAACCTCTCAAACCAAGAGAAACCGAATCAGACGCGAAAACGGGAAAGAATTCGTGAAACAGTGAAATTCTGCACTCACGTTGTCCATACGCGTATTGACCTGAGTCATACGCGTAATGACTAGCTCCCTCGCCCCCTTCTGCGCGTACCAGACGCGTAAGGTGTCCTGCATCGCCTTACCATACGCGTATGGGCAGAGACCCATTTTTCCTGCAAAGTCTAATTCCAGATCTGCATACGCGTACGACCACCCCCATACGTGTATTGTCTTGCCTACCATACGCGTAACGTTACGCGTATGGGCAGAGGGTCGTGCCAATTCCTCCTCATGGCCTCTCCTTACGCGTAATGGCCCATGTCCTGCCCAGCCTTACGCGTATCAACTTCTCCCATACGCGTATGGCCAGATCCATTACGCAATTCGTCCTCTTCCACACTAGACTGAGTTCTGCTACGAATTCCTCCAATTTCTACTCCAAAACAGTCCTAAAACTTGTTCTACATTGATTTTAGGTACTCATGTTCATTTTATCTCTTATTCTTATGATTACTAATCACAATCCACAGGTTTTTAGAATTAATTTCACCTCCCTAACCTGTACCAAAATTGAGATCTACAATAATCATGTTCAAACAACAGCAATAACATCCATATAACATCGATTTAGCAATTCAACTACACGAATTTCAACATGGATTCACATATAGACACCAAAATCATACAACAACACAAAATCAAACAAAATCCTCCGGGGTTAAGGACTTCCCACTACCCTTATACGATTTAATCACCAAATATGAACCCGTTCTCCCCCCTTACCTCGAATTATTCAATAATCTGGAAAAAAATTGAGAAGAAATCCTTGCCCTAGCACCCCTTCTTCTTCCTTGTCCTTCTTTCTCTCTTTTTCTTATTTTACGTGAAATTAACCTCCTCTCCACTAAACCTCTCTAATTCCCCTTAATTAGATTTTTAATTAAATTTCTTAATAAAAATAATAATAATAATAATAATAATATTCTCATTATTTTATCATTACTAAATGCATCTCTTAATTATCTAATATTAATTTACTACTCCAACACCTCTATTAAAGATATACCTTCCCCTGCACTCAACCGCACACCCTTAACAAAGCCCAACAAACAGAAATAATAACAACACGATTAATAATTTAAATTGGGGTGTTACAACTCTCCCCCACTTAAATTATTTTCGTCCTCGAAAATATAACGGGAATGAATCACCCCGGGTACAACTCTCACATTCGACAACCAACCATCATATCAACAAAAGGTACACCATGAATAACACAAACTAACAGACGACCTTGCTAACAGCAACTACAACAACGACAAGATGCAATGCCCATATAATGCCCTTGACGACTAATTCACGACCCAAAGAATACTCAAGTTACGAACACACAAAGATCGTTACCCTCACCATAGGTAACCCTCTCCTAATTCCCCACCATAGAAATTAGCCACTCGCACTCGAACCATCACCATAGGCAACGAGGCAACAACAAAAACAAGAACATAAAGTTCCACGACACAACATCGTTTCAACAACCTCTACATAATCATGATATCAACATCCTTGTCACACAATATTATTACAACAATGCTACGATTCACCAATCAACATAAGACTAAAACATCCATCTACTTAATAGTCCAAGAATAATATTTAACCTTTTCTACTTCCATTCTGAAACGTCCAATGGTCTCATCGCTCCTACATATTTCCACTGTTCAACCTATGAACTCTTACCAGTTACGCACACACATACGAAAAGTACCATATCACGCTTTCGATGCGCACTCTGATTACTCGCAACAATCAAATCTACCAAAGTCATATCCAACTTTTGACTCTCTCTAATCTTCACCAGAAAAATCATAGTTCATTACTAATATACCCAACCTCACACTCTGCTGTGTTATCTCACACACCAGACGCAAGTCTCTGAACTGCTCAAATAATTTTAATCCATCTGGCCATCAAAACATACCTGTATAAAAACTTCCGACTTAACTCCTCTGGCACGACCTTGACTTCTCCAATAGGATAATTCCAGCTAAGGTCATAACTCATCCGGAATCTCAACCGTCCTCGTTGTCTCATACTCTATTATTTCCGACCAAACAGGTACTCAATATTCTTGTGATTACTAAACAATTTGAACTTGAAACCATAAAACTAATATTGCTAGATCCTCAATACAAAAATAACCGCAGCCATCATGAAATCATGAATTCTCAATTGTCGTGAAGCATAAGCGACGACTTTACCATCCTGCATTAACACACTGACTAAATTCATAATGGACACATTCCAATACATCACAATGGTTTATTAGGATCACGAAGAAGCAAAACTAGAGCCGCAAATAAATTCTACTTTAGCCCTCTCAAACTTCTTCACAATGAACATCCAAAGCAACTGACTTACCCCTTGCAAGTCAACTGAAGTAACAAAAATTCTAACTTGGAAGAGCCTTCCATAACCTCCGGTAATAACCAACTAAAGTCCAAAAGCTTCTAATCACCTTAACCGACTTCAGAGTCTCTCATTGTAGAACTGCATCTACCTCCGATGGATCCATAACAATACTATAACATGTCCAAGAAAACTAACCTTTTTAACCAAAATCCTCACTTGAATAATTTAGCATACAAATATCTTTCTTTTCAACACTTACAACTCGATTCTCAACCACCCCATATAGTCTCCTTCTGACCTTATATTTGATTCGGATATCCCTAATGAACACCACTCCGAACTCATCCAATCTTGTCCAGACTCATATACCAGCTTAACCGAGTAAATAACAACCTATTCCGATGATAACAACACAACCAGTCACATGAAATCGGTCAAAGCCTCAACTCACACAATTTCACCACTCGTATCAAACTTTCCAAACAATTATAATTCCAATCAAACTCGACCAAACTATTCCAATCATCTATTCTTGAAAATGGACACTTATTCTCAATCGTTACCTTATTCAACTGTCAGTAATCCATACGCAATTTCATTCTTTGGATAATCCAAATTCCACAAATTCCAACATATATCAACAATCAACCAAAAAAAACTCTCAATCTCCATATTACATCCACCCCCAAGGGTTTTCTCAAGATTTCCATTAATGCCCTAAAACTCTAAGAACTCCAAAACTCATCCAAACTCTAAGTTTTGCTTCCCATAGCCTCAATACCCTTATACATCTCATGCTTGTTATTCCATCTGGACACATCTGCGAATCATGCACAACTGGCAGTCCTTCACTGTGGCTTTTCTGTCAATTCTAGTACATTATTAACGCAGACATAACAAACATCTTAGTTTCATCGCCTAAGAGTTTTTCCCTCAGAGACATCCCGACCTGACCAACATACCAAAACCTCTAATCCGCCTCATTTTCCGATATAAGAATCTTCAATAATAACCTACTAAGTCCAAGACACTCTTAATCTCCGTCATTGTCTTCAAAGGTTTTCCACCGAAGCACTGCGCTAATTTCCCTATGGATTTACCACAATGCCCTCACACAAAAAAAAACTTGTTCCAATAAACTCACCGTTTACAATCAAAACTCCCAATTCGAAACTTGCAAACAATTCATTATCCTTCTGCACCTACAAAACAATTCTCATATGCTCTGCGTGATCTTCCTCAGATTCGGAATACTCAAATATCATCAACAAATCCTGACGATTTAATTCATATACTCCACAAAGACACCCTGCATCTACTTTCCGTACGGAGTCATTGACATCAGACTCGTACCAAGTGTTGGATCAATAATCACCTTTATCTTCTTAATGTGCCTATGATCCACTTATCTCGCCTAAAATGAATTCAAAATTTATAACCAATTGGTAACTCAACACAGGTAACTTCACTACTAACCCGCCACAACGCGAACGTTAATACACCGAGGCTTCGCCCAATAGATGTTCACCCATTCGCTCAGCACACAACGTTACCAGTTCTCTACCCTTACCCAACTCAGATCCACACCTCAGAAAGACATCAAGGATTACCCAACACCGGCATCTCTCTAGCCATCACCTTGTTCTCTACTCATTGAAAGACAATCACCAACAATACCCGATTGTCCTCCCTCGGAGACATCCTTCAACTTGATCGACCGACAAATACTTCTCTTCTACATCTTCTTCAGATAATAAAGATCCATACCGACTCAACACAACCATCTTCCACATCACATGCTATCTTAATTGTCAAGGCACATCTATCCATTCATCTTGATTCCGACTACTATCAATAATGGATTGAGGGTGATCAGTTCCCCAATTTGTTCATAGACAACCGATCATCCTGATGAAGTATAGACCATTCCTTACCAGCTATGATAACACTCCATTATTCACCAATCTACCCTTCCATAGTGAAAGCATCGTGGAGAAGCACCAGTTTCTCCCCCACTTATCTCATCCTCAACTCCTGCAAACAGACAGTTAGAAGATAAACCCGTATCGACCGTGTTCTACACACGCGTCGTATACCAAGACACAAACCATACTAGACAACCTGGCCGGACGGACCGACCTGCTCTAATACCAATTGTAACACCCCACTTTCCCATTTTTCAAAATAAACAAAATATATGAAATAAATCAGAGTTTCCACACCAAAGTAGGATGCCACATTTTAAAATCAACAAAACAAATCTCCTTTATTTTAATAAAATCAAACAGCGGAAAATTTATTCAATTATTCGATTTACGACCATCTGCCTATAACACCAAAAACTCCACATACTCGTGGTCCACCATAATATTCATCAATTGAAAGATACGTAACAAGTATACAACATAAAACAAATGGTAAAAACCCCCAAATCCCGTGTTACGTATCAGAGCGACTCTCTAAACTCGAACAAGCTACACAAGCTCCAAGCACTAACCTGGCACCTGAATATCTGTACTTCCGAAGAAGCACAGACACAATAACAACAGAGGGGTGAGAACTACATTCAATATAAAAAGGCGAATAATACATATAAGGAGGTAGTATCTCACACCAACAACAACAACATATAATCACGACCTACTGTCATATTCAATCACCAACAATCAACAATTAACAATGCAATGCATGTAGTACCAACATCACCATGGTTCATTCAATCGAACCCGGATAAATCACATACACCCCTACTTGGCAATGATTTATCCCACCACACTCCTCAAGGGAGTTCGGATGAATCACATACACTCCTCCTGAGCAATGATTTCATCCCACCAATAATATGTATGCATGACTCAATGCACATTACAACACATGTATGACACATTTATACATCTACACGATCCTACTGATCACACAAGAGATACACCTAACACACATGTATAACAAATGATAAACAAATTCACGATCCTTCTGATCACAACAAACATACATATAACACACATGTATAATAATAGACAAACAAATTCACGATCCTCCTGATCACAACAAACATACATATAACACACATGTATAATAATAGACATACATAGTTACGATCCTCCTGATCACACATGAGACACATAATCGTCCCACTTGCACCATAATCATTGAACCCCTCGCAAGCCACCATAATTTACCACACACTAATTAATTCCTAAAAATTATAAAATTAATTAGTTTCATCACCAACTGTGTATTACTCAGCATCTGACTCCCAATCCCAACCTCTCAAACCAAGAGAAACCGAATCAGACGCGAAAACGGGAAAGAAATCGTGAAACGGTGAAATTCTGCACTCACGCTGTCCATACGCGTATTGACCTGAGTCATACGCGTAATGACTAGCTCCCTCGCCCCCTCCTGCGCGTACCAGACGCGTAAGACGTCCTGCCTCACCTTACCATACGCGTATTGCCCAGCATCATACGCGTATGGGCAGAGACCCATTTTTCCTTCAAAGTCCAATTCCATATCTGCATACGCGTACGACCACCCCCATACGCGTATTGCCTTGCCTACCATACGCGTAACGTTACGCGTATGGGCAGAGGGTCGTGCCAATTCCTCCTCATGGCCTCTCCTTACGCGTAATGGCCCATGTCCTGCCCAGCCTTACGCGTATCAACTTCTCCCATACGCGTATGGCCAGATCCATTACGCAATTCGTCCTCTTCCACACTAGACTGAGTTCTGCTACGAATTCCTCCAATTTCTACTCCAAAACAGTCCTAAAACTTATTCTACATTGATTTTAGGTACTCATGTTCATTTTATCTCTTATTCTTATGATTACTAATCACAATCCACAGGTTTTTAGAATTAATTTCACCTCCGTAACCTGTACCAAAATTGAGATCTACAACAATCATGTTCAAACAACAGCAACAACATCCATATAACATCGATTTAGCAATTCAACTACACGAATTTCAACATGGATTCACATATAGACACCAAAATCATACAACAACACAAAATCAGACAAAATCCTCCGGGGTTAAGGACTCCCCACTACCCTTATACGATTTAATCACCAAATATGAACCCGTTCTCCCCCCTTACCTCGAATTGTTCAGAAATCTAGAAAAAAATTGAGAAGAAATCCTTGCCCTAGCACCCCTTCTTCTTCCTTGTTCTTCTTTCTCTCTTTTTCTTGTTTTACGTAAAATTAACCTCCTCTCCACTAAACCTCTCTAATTCCCCTTAATTAGATTTTTAATTAAATTTCTTAATAATAATAATAATAATAATAATAATAATACTAATATTCTCATTATTTTATCATTACTAAATGCATCTCTTAATTATCTAATATTAATTTACTACTCCAACACCTCTATTAAAGATATACCTTCCCCTGCACTCAACCGCACACCCTTAACAAAGTCCAACAAACAGAAATAATAACACGACGATTAATAATTTAAATTGGGGTGTTACACCGGCCGCGACAGATATGATATTAGAGAATATTGATGAAAACAATGAAGTGGGATTAGAACTTTGAATCTGTGATGAATCAAGAGTAGTTTTGGATCTGATTTGGAAGGTTGAAGGTGCTATAATGGGGAGAATTTCGCACAGATGCGAAATTTGGGTTTTAGAGGTGCGCCTGGCCATACGCGTAAGGGAGGGGGTCTTCCCAGGGTAATACGCGTACGATACGCACCCGTCCCCAGGGCCAGCACGATCCTCTGCTCATACGTGTAGGGTACGCGTAAGGGGAAAGTGGCCATATGCGTATGGAGGGCCATTATGCATATGTGAATCTTGAGGAAAGGGGCATACGCGTATGGGATAACCATTATGTGTATGGGAAGTTTGAAGGGAGTTTTGAGAGGAAAACCCTCTCTGCTCATACGCGTACACTCAAGGCGATACGCGTATGGAAGGCCTGGGCAGATGGCCCTACGCGTATGATACGCAGGCCAGGGGGCGAGGGAAAAGGGCCATACGCGTATGGGGGCATGACCATACGCGTATGGGCAGAGCTGTTGTCAAAATTATCTGTTTTCGCGATTTCTGTTCCGACTTCACGTGCGATGCAGTTCCTCTCGAACTGTAAGACTATGATGGTGTAATTGGACCTTGGGGAAACTAGTAACGACACTAACGGGATAAAATAAGGGATTTACGTTGTGAAGATGAAAACATGATGAATTGTGATGTATTGTGATGAAATAATGACGAATGTGATGAATGATATATTATGATTGCTTGTTGAGTACTCATGAATGATGATGCAATTTTGACGATTCTATGACGATGTTTATTATGACATTTGTAACATGCATTCATGGCATATTTAGGACTCTGGTCCAGTGGTGGCTTCAATCCCATTGTGTGGATTGAAGTGTTTTGTGACGTGTTCTGGTTCCTGTGTGAAATCGATCCTATTGGTGAGGATCTTTGGAGGGTGATGGCCCAGTATCCATCTATATGACGATTTGGTACCACATGCATGAGTCTACGTTGTTGGATTCCATTCTCCATGACATTGTATAATTATTGAGTGAGTGACGTGTTGATGATTTTGTGAATTGATTGGTGTTTTGTGACTACTATGTCTTTTGCCCTTTATCTTATATAATGACTTGTGATTTCTCACTCTGTCTGTTTGAATGTTGCCTCCACGTGGGTAACGTACAGGTGATCAGGATTAGCGTTCTTGGTACACGAAGACTTAAGTTTGAAGTGTTTTTGGTTGTTTTCCGTCAATTAGAGGGTCTTGATCTGATACGTAACATCGGGTCGAGACGTTTGAGTCGAATGATTATGTTCCTTACTTGTTGACATTTATGATGTTATGAGTTTTTGTTTTAAGACGTTTTGGAATTATAATTGTATTGAGTTTTGATTTTTCCGCTGCATGTTATTAATTGAATTTACTGATGATATAACCTGTGTTATGGAGCAGATTTGTTACTTTGACGTTTTATGACGAAATGTGGCACCCCTAGCTGATGTACTTTGATTTCTATTGTGTTGTATTTATCGTAATTATTCTTTGGGATAGAAGGGTGTTACATTGATTTCCTCTTATTCTTCTCCATATGTCAACAACGCAGAAACTTCTTTCGTGGTGATTTATAAAGACGGTACACGAGGAAGACATGTTGCAAAACCGACAATCTAATGCAATCTCTTTTGCTACCAATCTATTAGATGGTTCTCAAGGTACGTGTGTGCTGTTTCTTGATTTTTTCTGCACTTTTTTTTTTGGTTTTTCTATTTTGGTTTTACAGAAAGATTCATGAAGAACTATTCTGAAAAGATTGTTCACATAGGACATATTTTTGTGACCATTCATCTTGTTGAATAGACAATATTAACTTTTGGTTTTCTTTTTAAAACATAATATACGCTGCTGAAGGAGCAAGTATCTCTGGTGGATCAAGAATCATTGGAGTTGATTTAGTTTCCAGCCGGTTTGAATTAGTTACAATGTTTTTAACTCCATTGAATTAGATACATTTAGATTCTTTGTTGAAACTAAAAATTACATTGTGTGTGCAAGTTATTGAGTTTTGAATTGAACATGCCATAAATACTAGATGCATACCTAGAACATACCAAGTGGAAATAATCATAGGAAATTAATATGGATAAATTTAGAGAGTTTCTTAATGCACCACCCAAATTTCTTAGGCACCACGTGAAATTATTTTTTTGCCCCTTGATTCCGGATGTGCACATCCGGACGCACCAAATTTTTAAAAAACGCTGAAGTGTTCCGGATATGCATATCCGGAAACAATTCTGATGTGCACTTCCGAAAGGATTTCTTATTAATTCGCGCCAGACGTTCTTCCTCCCCCTCATTCTTCACTTTTTCCTTTTCCAAAATCTCTCAAACTCTCTCAAACTCTCAAATTTTCAATCATCACAAATCTCGATTTTTTCCACTCGAGTTCGGCGCAGAGCAACTTCTACAACGATCAACACACTCCAAATAATCCGTATCTCATTTTAATCGGTAAGTTTTCAAATTTTAGAGTTTCGGAGTAATTTTCGAGTAATCGATTCAGAGTAGACATTTAGGTGTAGAAATTGTTAGGTTGTATGAATAACATAGGTTAGTAACAATGTAGGTCATTTTTACTGCTTCAAACGGACGATCAGGGCATTAAAATGCCCTTTTGTATGTTACAGTGACCATGGCTGCCATTTTTAAACTTCAAAATACGTACCAGATGTGCACATCCAGAAAGATTGTAACGTTTAGTTTTCTGAGTGTTTCCGGATGTGCACATTCGGAAATACCCAACGTTAAAAATTCTGTGTCCTTCCGGATGTGCACATCCGGAAGACTATTTTTTTTATTTTGTTTGTTTGTTTGTTTGTTTTTGTTTAATTATTTTTAAACAAAATTTAATTTATTTATTATGCTTTGCAGATTAGATGGCTGGCAGAGACGGTCGTACCATACATGGACGGACAACTCAGCACGCATCTGTCCGATGTGAGCGGATGCAGTCTACAGCCGAGGCTTCCGACGCAGAGGGAGTTGGGGTAGCCCCTACAGCTGAGGGGCATCCTACACCATATCCTACACCACAGCCATCCACATCACAGGTTCAAGCCACTTCCACATCACAGGTTCAGGCCACTCCCCCGTCAGCCGCCGATTCTACATCTCAGAGGCGTCGAGATTCTACTGTTAGTTCATCAGGGTCCCAGCCCGCACGCAGGCGTCGTCGGGAGACTCCAGCTCCATCAACTGCTCCTCCTCGTCCCCCTAATCTTGTTCCTGTTCCAGTTCTAGAGGGTGATCACCCAACACATGAGGGTGTTGACGCTGATGACGATTTCGATGAGCTGGGCAGTTACCCCGGGGGACCGTCTAATATGTCCCTACTCGGGGGGTACTCTGAGCATACTGTCAGATATGTCTGGCTAGGACAGGTAACCTTTCTTGGTTTATTTATAGAATTGTATTCGTTGAAAATATGTTCATTTGTAACATTGTTTTATTTGGAAAATTTCAGGAGAAGGATTCACAGAAGTTCTATAACCATGGGGGCAAGGTTATGGACACAATTGAGATGCTGCCAGAGGCTGAGTGGTTCACGTCTGCACTTGCGGAGTCTGGTCTTGGAGGCCTGTCTAGGATTGGGTATTCCCAGATCCAGTACGGTATCCTGATGGCATTTGTTGAGAGATGGCACCCTGAGACATCCTCATTCCATCTACCGTACAGCGAGATCACGATCACGCTGGACAACATTTTGTGCCTCTTACATCTACCGATCACGGGTACCCTTCTCTGTCACGGTAGGATGACGAAGGCGGACGACATGGAGTTGTTGGTTACAGAGCTTGGGGCTAGCCCGGAGAAGGCACATGCGGAGGTGCACCAGTTGAGGGGCGCACACATCCGGTTCTCATTTCTGATGGATAGATTTGCTGAGGCACTTGCAGAGGCAGGACGGGCAGATGGTGATCCACCTGAGGTGGCGATCCACAGGACGCGTGCCCTGAGATGCTACTACTTGTTTTTGCTGGGCACGCAGATGTTTGTGGACACCAGCGCCTATTATGTTGATATCGTCTACCTCAGGTACCTTTCGGATCAGACAGAGATCCATGGGTACAACTGGGGGCGGCTGCGCTGGCATTCACCTATTCCAGGCTCTCTGATGGTTGCCGATGGGCACCAAGACTGTGGCAGGCAGCTGTACGCTATACGTGGTAACAATCTAATATTCTAAGTGATTTTTTCATTTCTTTTCTTTCTGTATTCATTATAATGTTTGACACCCATGTTATGTTTTCCATTTCAGGCGTGGATTTTACAACACTTTCCCTACATTACTGGTTGGGGGAGTGTCCAGGGGTACACTGAGGATATGCCACATGCTGCTGTATTTGTCCTGCTCAGAGGGAACCAGGCGCCGGACCCCTTTAGAGTGTATCTAGATCGGATGGCTGTTGAGGACGTTTCGTATTGCCCCTATGTCGCTCACCGTGTGACGCGCCCGTTCGATGAGGTTTGTTTGTTCTCAGGATGGTTGGCATGCAGTTCGACCGTTACTGCCCGATACCTGCCGGAGCCCGTCTTGCGTCAGTTCGGTTACACGCAGACGATCCCTAGGATGCCTCATGAGTCTGCTGCTCTAGGCTTGACCCACAGGCAGATATATGAGCTATATGCTAACTACCAGTCCCACTTGGTACCGCAAGAGGCTCGGGCGACCAGAGCGGAGAGAGACTGGAGCGTTGCTGCCGGGTACATCGTGTGGTTCTACACCGTCTCACACCCATGCATGGTGCCCACTGCTGAGGGATCGCCACCCAGACCTGCTCATCAGGAGATATTAGAGGAACTGTAGTCTCAGCTGGACCATACTCAGGATGTTCTACCACGCTGTCGTCAGATAGTACAGATAGGGCAGCAGGCCATTGAGGCCGGTCACCTCCCTGAGGGATCTGGTGCCAGACTTGCCGTGGATAGGATGATTGCGATTTCTGGGGGGCACTTCAGTACCGCAGACATCGATCCAGGTTGGGGGTAGGGGCAGAGGAGCAGGGGAGCCAAGAGAGATCCTTCGCCATACGCAGTAGTTTTTTTTATGTATCATATTTATATTACATGTATGCACTGTATTTTGACAGACGTTTATTTTATATATATATATATATATATATATATTTATTTATTTATATCATTTTATTTTATATATGGATGTTGTCAAATGTATATTAAGTTGCGACGATTTATTAACATATGCGACCAAGCAAAACAACCGATTTAAAAAAAAAAGTTCTGCTGTTTTTCGGATCTGCAGATCAGAAATGTTTTCGGATGTGCACTTCCAGAACGCATCAACGTTTTTAAAAAAAATGGTGCGTCCGGATGTGCACATCCGGAATCAGGGGGAAAAACCAAAAATTCAGATGATGCATAAGAAACAAAAGTGGTGTGTTAAGAAATTCTCTAAATTTATCTCTTATTTAGTGGACTCGATGATTCCACATCACATTTTGCCATATTTTCATTTTAATGATTGTCACAAACATGTGCTTTATGGTAACAAAAGTTATGGAACAAGTACACAGTGTTTGAATTTGGATTATAAATTGAAATGATCATGAATTTGGATTCAATATGAATTTGAATTATGAATTGAGATGATCATGAATTTGGATTATATATGGATTTGGATTATATTACAGGTATATATCATACATAATTATAGTATGAATTTGTCCCTATACATTATTACAGGTATATATCATACCATAATTATAGTACAGATACATGATTAAATATATAATATGAATTTGGATTATGAATTGAGATGATCATGGAGCAAGTACACATATATATCATCCATAATTATAGTATTATGTAATTGAGATGATCATGAATTTGGATTAAATACATTAGTAAGTACTCATTTTATACTTGTAATTGCAGCATAAATGCTTAAATTCCGGTGGCTTTTGATCCTTATTTGATCTTGTCTATTACTATGTTAGTGACTTTCTATCCTCTCTTATTTGATTTGTAACTTATGTAACATGTATATCGTAGGTAATAATCTAGTAATGTCACTACTAGTTTTTGTCATGATGAAATATTGACAGTAATCAAATATGTATTTGATTCTATTTGTAGATTTGAGATCTGCTATCAAATTGCTTTGGTTATCAAGGATGAAGTAGAAGATCTTGAAAATGGTAGTATTTGTGTTATCCAAATTGACGAGGCTATCTTGAGAGAGAGACTTCCATTGATATAATATTTTAAACTTATGAAACATGTCAGAAAACTTCAAAAAAGATCAAAATTTGTAGTAGTGATTGTGTACAAATTTTGTAGTTGTGTTTGTCTATATCTTATGTCATTGTGGAACATGTTTAATGTCATTTTAGTTTAATGACTTTGGTTTGAATCAAATAATGTAACAAAATTCTAATTTAATGTCATTAAATTTAAGATTATGTTGATATGAAATTCTGGTATGTTAAATAACAAATTTTGGTCGTATAAAATGTTATGAAATTTTATTCTTGTCACTTTAATCACAATTTGGTTATTGTTCAAGTCCGACCTTAACTAACTATAAGGTTTCAATTTATTCCTTTAATAAAATTGCTGACTCATTATTTTAATTGTTGCCACGTTGTCATGCCACATCATCCAACATTAACCTTTATTTTAACATTTAATAAAAATGATTGATTTGGCTAACATAACGATTATTAAGAGACTAAAATATAATATTTATTAAATAAAGAATTAAAGTAAAATATGAAATTAAATTAAGAGATTTTATTGTTAATAGAGCACCACCCAAAAATACAAAAATCAAATCAAGTTTAATTGCAGATCTATTAAACATGGTAAGAAATAATTAAACTCTTCGTTACGTGTACATATATGTATATATATTACTCTCTCCGTTTCAAAATAAAAGTTTTTTAAGGTTGTTTCACATAGATTAAGAAAAGTAATAATTGACTAATTAAATATAATAATTTTACAAAATTACTCTTAATTACCATTGGTTGTCATAAATGTGTAATGTGATATACTGTCTTAAAAGTTGTGTAAATGATAATTATTAGGAGTAAAGTTGGTAAAAATTAATGATTGTTGCATTGAAAACGTAAAATAACTTTTATTTTAAAACAAATTTTTTTGACTAAAAAGAGTCTTATTTTGAGACAGACGGAGTATATCGTAATGACAAATAATTCCCAGAATTTTTAAAAATTCATTTACCACCCCACTTACTTGCAGTTGAATTCAACAGTACATAATCCTAACCGTCCAAATTATTTTCCAACATTTAAATAAATAAACAAAAAATCATTTCAAAACTCTCAAACCGTCAGATCAAAACCGCACTTCAATCCTGTTAAAGTTAAGTATCAACGATTTCATGTTATCTCCATCATCTTCTTCTTCCCTCTATCCTCTTCATTTTCGTTAAACCCTATAAACACCAACTACACCACCCAAAACGACGTCGCCTCTTCAAACCCAACCATGAACCCTTCCACGCTTAAACCTTCTCACACCCACCCTTCCCTTTTACTACCCGCACCTTCTCCGTCACGAACACAACGACGTCGTTTTAGGGTCTCACTCCCTCGATGTTCCTCCGACACTAACAACCCTACTTCCTCTTCGCCACCGCAGCGACCGCCGAAGGAACTCAACGGAATTGAGATTCTAGTTGATAAGTTGTCTTCGCCGGCTAGACTTGCTACATCCGCCGTCATCGTTGCTGGCGCGGTTGCTGCTGGCTACGGTTTAGGTTCTAGGTTTGGAGGAAGCCGTAATGCCGCGCTTGGTGGGGCTGTGGCTCTTGGCGCTGCCGGTGGTGCTGCGGCGTATGCTTTGAATGCTGCTGCACCGCAAGTTGCGGCAGTTAATTTGCATAATTATGTTGCTGGATTTGATGACCCTTCTATATTGACGAAGGAAGATATTGAAGTTATTGCAAACAAGTTAGTCTTAATTGTATAATTAATTTGTTTCAAATTTTAAGATTATAGTTAATTACTTGATTTCAATTTGGTTAATTTTGTGTTTAATTTTTTCAGGTATGGTGTGAGTAAGCAAGATGAGGCATTTAAGGCTGAGATTTGTGATATATATTCCGAGTAAGCTCCCGATTAGTTTATTTTTTTGTACATTAATTTTCTGTTGAGTTGTTTGTTTGGATTTATGATAAGGAGTTATGAAGGTTTTAAAAAACATTCGCCGTTGTGCAAAGGCTTTTGCGATTTTGGTCGGCACAGATGTCACGACACTGGTCACGGTCTGAATTAACCACATTTTGTGCTGGTACCGTTTTGTCATGGCCGTTTTTGCGGTCGCGAACCATTTTTATAAAACCATTATGATGATATGGCTGTTTAATTTCTGCATTTGAGTAATTAATTTGTATTTTAACTTGCTTAGGTTTGTATCTTCTGTGATTCCTCCTGGTGGAGAGGAACTTAAAGGTGATGAAGTAGATAGGATTGTCAAATTCAAAAGTTCTTTAGGTCTTGATGACCCGGACGCTGCTGCTGTACATATGGAGGTAATTTTTTGTGTTAGTTTTGTGTATTTATGCAAGATTTGAGGGTATTTATTGAGGAGTGAAAGTAGTTCTGTTTCTTACTGGTTTGGTGCTTGTTGACCTCTTCTCCTAGATTGGTAGGAAGCTTTTCAGGCAAAGGCTTGAAGTAGGAGACCGTGAGGGGGATGTTGAGCAACGTCGGGTATGCTTGTTGTACTTGTTATATGCTTGCATTAATTAGCCAAATATGACAATTTTTTTGGGCTTTAAATGAATAGCAAATACTTGGAACTTGACCATTGAGAGAGTCTCCAGTGCAGGCATTCCAAAAGTTGATATATGTGTCAAATATTGTATTTGGAGATGCATCATCTTTCCTTCTACCTTGGAAGCGTGTCTTCAAGGTCACTGAATCCCAGGTATGTGTTATTTCTCAATAGGTATGCTTGGCCTGTGCAATGTGTATTGTATTTGTATTATGCAATTAGGTTAGGAGTCTAGGAGCATAGTAGAATAATTGTGTTTAGGTGTTTTTTCTTGAAACGGGAGGATTAATTTTCTGTGTGACTTGCACTTTGCCATGTTTGTTACCATTGGTATTCTGAGATAGATGTTGTCTCATTTCCTAATAATTATTAATTTTAACATTGGAATTTCATTCATTATTAGTATTTTGTTATTTTTCATTCGACTATTTGACAATATTCTTTTTACCAGGTTCAAGTAGCTATACGTGATAATGCTCAGCGACTGTATGCTTCCAAGCTGAAATCCGTTGGCAGAGGTAATTGTGTAATCAGTAATGTGTTCTGGCCCTTTTTTTAGAGTCCGTTTGGATAATCAGCTTATTTGCAGCTTATAGCAGAAGTGCTTATCAAAATAAGTGCTTATGAATAAACCTCGCATAAGCTATTTTTATAACAAGCAATAAAATAAATTTAAATTGTTTTTATATACGCTATAAATTGTTTTCATTAGCTATCTTGAAAAGTTTATAAAACTAAGTTCAAAAAAATTTATGAAAAATGTCATAAGCTGTTTGATTAAGTCTCTCAGTATCATAAAACTTATGGCAGTAGAAAAGCTCAAATAAGCTCATCCAAACAGGCCCTTAGTCTTAATTTAATAAATATGGTCAACACAGGTCATGCTTAGTCTTCTTTTCAGGTTGTCGTGATAAATTTTAATTTTACCTGTTAACGCCTTAACAGAAAAGTAGTTTGCCACATTTTTAACAGTATAATAATACTAGTGATAGAAAGCTTGTAATTTACACTCTTAATAAACCGAGTGCATCTATTTCGTTAAAGAAGTCAAGAGTTCGGATTGTCTTGAGGCGATGCTGGAGTAATCATCTAGCATTACTCTAAATAAACAAATTCATTTTAAAGCAATTTTTAGTTGTCAATGGGGTTTGCTTCCTCAAGTCTAACCAATAATTTCTTGCCAGATTTTGATCTAGGAAAACTTGTTACACTCAGAGAAACACAACGTTTATGTCGTCTTTCTGATGAGGTAATTCTTCCTTATTTCTTCTTTTATAATTTTCTAGTAACCCCTTTCTCTTGCCATCAAATCATTCTTGGGGGTAGTATTATTTATTTTATTAATTGAAAAGGAATTTTCATTTTGTAGCTTGCGGAGAACTTGTTTAGAGAGCATGTCAGGAAATTGGTTGAGGAAAATATTTCAGTGGCACTTGGAATACTCAAATCTCGCACAAGAGCAGTGTAAGACTTGGTTTTTCTCACTTCAAATATTCTTTAATTTTAAGGGATCAAGTCATTGTGGGTTTTCATTATTTGACTGAGTTTTCCTAGCATGTTAATGCTGCAAAAGGAGGATCCTTGTTAAATAAATAAATAAATATTGAATTATGGACATGATCTTCCTTGCCATCTGTTCCTCAGTGTTATTGTTCGTCTGTGATGCTTGCTCGCAAGGCACATACTTATACATAGCACGCATGTGTGTCTATGCACTATACATACAAATTAAGCATATAAATAGATCAAATACAGAAGATGTATTAATGTCAATCATCTATGTATGGTTGTACGATCAAGATTGTCTTCTCTCAAGTACACACTTGAGTCACATCTTAACCCAACCAGTTTCTGGAGGAAACCCGGTGTTCGTATCTTGATTTTTGCAAATGTATATTTTTCCCTTTCTAATCAACTATGTCTTTCAGTACTGGAGTGAGCCAAGTTGTTGAGGAGCTTGAAAAGGTACTGGCATTTAATGATTTACTCATCTCATTTAAGAATCATTCGGACATAGATCGCCTTGCTCGTGGTGTTGGTCCAGTTTCTTTAGTGGGTGAGTTTACCGACTGAATATCTGTATTTTTTTTTTTTTGGTTCTTTTCTAGTTTTATATTTTGAGCTCTTGAAGTTAAATTAAATTCGCTTTTGGCGTAGGAGGTGAGTATGATGCTGACAGAAAGATGGAAGATTTGAAACTCCTTTATAGGGCATATGTTTCAGATGCTCTGTCTAGTGGACGCATGGAAGATAGTAAGGTAAGTGAACATAACATACAAATTGAAATTGCCAACATGTTTATATTGTTTATCCAAGATTTTTATTTTATAGTTGAACTCGAGCAAGTGTTTGACCTATGTCAAACAATCATTTCGCCCTTGAGTTGGGCAATTTCTTCAGCTGTTTGTTTTTAGGAGTCTTTTGTAGAGAGAATTTTTGAAGTTTCATTGGAATCTTGATTTGGGTATCATATATTTCTGTGTTTGGTATAAATGTTCTATTTTTTTTTTGCCAGTAAATGAACACATTCCTTAGGGTAATTTTGTATTTACATTTCCTGGGAGAACCTCCCACATGGTGGGAATCCAAAGATTCCCGTGAAGGTGAAAAACTTACTCTAAACATTATCCAACATTTCCTATGAAAACTTTAGTAGTATCAAACAAATTTTACACATTCCTTGGAATTATGATTCCCAATAATGAAAAAATGCTCTGTATACCAAACACCTTGTTAATGTTGTGGTAATAATTTCAGTTGAAGCCTTTTTTATCTTCAGTACAGGGTAGTTTTTTATTTAATGCATTTATAATTTATAATAAAGTTGGTTGTACTGAAATTTTCAGAATGAAATTCTGTTTCTTTTCCATTCTTAAATTACCTGATTTTGAATTTCTCTTAAACTCAATACTCTTAAGAATATGTATCACCATGAAGATTTGTTTCCCATTGTTGATATTAAATATGAAACTTCATCTGCATGAATATTTATTGTGATTTATGATTTTTAACATATTTATTATCAATTTCAGTTTGCTGCTTTAAACCAGTTAAAAAATATATTTGGACTGGGTAAGCGTGAAGCAGAAGCTATTTTATTCGATGTTACAAGAAAGGTTTATCGGAAACGACTTGGACAGACTGTTTCAAGTGGCGAGTTAGAAATGGCAGATAGCAAAGCGGCATTCCTTCAAAATTTGTGCGATGAGCTGCATTTTGATCCACAAAAGGCCAGTGAACTTCATGAAGGTAAAACTTGAAATGTGTAGTTGTTAGTTAGAATTTTATTTTGTGTAAGGTCTAATTTTAGATTACTGTTAAGATATTAGATGAGATATTTATAATCAAGTGATTACAATCAAATCTACAACTAAATTCCTTGATTACAAAAACCAACAAACCTAATCATAGAGATATTTACTCAACGGAATATTATTTAAATCTAATGCATATTTTAACAATTGCTTTATGTTCTTTTAAGTTTATATTTATATATATAGTCCTTAATCTTCAGGTTCTGAACTTGTAAAAATAATATTGAATTCAAATATGTATCTGTATTCTTAGTTGTTCTGACAGTTAGCTTTTTATACAATGTGTTATCTACTATCATTCTTTATTATGTTTACTATTTTATAACACAATCTAACAGTAGTTCATTGTTTTAAGAAATTTATCGCCAAAAGCTTCAGCAATGTGTTGCTGATGGGGAGCTGAATGATAAGAATGTTGCTGCTTTGTTGAAGCTGCGTGTAATGCTCTGTGTACCTCAACAGACTGTTGAGGCAGCTCATGCAGAAATCTGTGGCAATTTGTTTGAAAAGGTGATAACTTTGTTTGCTTCCCTGTCTACTTAGTCTTTCATTCAGTGTCAAATTTCATATTTCCTTTTGTGCAGAAATACAATTCATGTGTATCCTAATGAACTGATATTATGACAATATAATTTGTGGTGTTATCCACAGTAGTTGGCAACATGTCATGTTAATAGGGACTTGGGTATTATGGGGTGTCTATGTCCCTCATCGATAAGTATGAGATGCTTGGTAGAGTAATTAAGTGGCTTGGTTGTTCCTCCTTGATAGCCAGCTTCTAAGGGTGGTTCCCCCAAGTTCTTAGATAATGATCTCATGTAGTGGTGGTTGTTTTTAGGCTGATAGGGGTTTTCTTCAGGGCATTGTTCTTTCTCTCCTTTTATTTCTTGTTTGAAGATGTGTTTTGGTTCTGGAGCTTCTTCCTTCTCTTTGCCATACATTTCTACTCTATTCAAATATTGATAATTTGGTAGGATGAGAAGTTGCATTTGTGTCAATATTTATATTGAGTGAATTCAAAGTGTGGCGAGTTAATGAGTGATTTAACTTAAAAAAATGCCAAGCCTAAAAATCTCAAATGAAACTAGATATGAGTTTTGAAAATTTCTCAACATAAAACCCAAAACTGCCCAAAATGGGGATGTGGGTTGTGTATTTGCGTTTTGACTTTGTATTTACTTTCTATCACATCTGTTCATTAGTTTGATTATCTTACACATAAATCCTAGATGTAAAAGAAGGCCCGTACACCTAGTTGATGACATTGATATGTAAACAAACAGGATTACTGTTTTTCATTTTATTGTCGTGAGGTATGTTTCAGTCTCTGGCATTCATGGAAATTTTTTCTTTATTACTAATTCATGTGTATTTTTTATAGATTGTCACGGATGCAGTTGCTTCAGGGGTTGATGGATATGATGAGGAAGCAAAGAGATCAGTAAGAAAAGCAGCACATGGCTTGCGACTTACCAAGGAGACTGCTATGTCTATTGCAAGCAAGGCGGTGAGTGTATTAGTCAGGAGTTTTGATGCTTGTATATATGATTCAAAAAGGATTAAATTTCACTACGTTGTTTTCATGACATTATTACAGGTGAGGAAGGTGTTTATTATTTACGTAAAACGTGCACGATCAGCCAAAAGTAATAAAGAATCTGCGCAAGAACTGAAGAAGTTGATAGCTTTCAATACCTTAGTTGTAACTGAGTTGGTAGAGGACATCAAAGGAGAGTCTCCTGATGTTAAAATTGAAGAACCTGTGAAAGAGGAAATTAGAGAAACTGAAGAGGATGAATGGGATGAATGGGAATCACTTCAGACACTCGAGAAAATAAGACCGGACAAAGAACTTGTAGAAAGGATGGGAAAGCCTGGTCAGACAGAAATTACTCTTAGAGATGATCTTCCAGAAAAGGACAGGACTGATCTTTACAAGATATATTTGACTTACTGTCTAACCGGTGATTCGGTTAGGGTTCCATTTGGTTTTCAGATAAAAAAAAAGAAGGATGATTCAGAGTATTTTTATCTAAATCAGCTTGGTGGAATCCTTGGATTGACTGGCAAAGAAATAGTGGATGTTCATAGGGGTCTTGCTGAGCAAGCTTTTAGGAAACAAGCTGAGGTACTTTTGGCGGATGGACAGTTGACGAAGGCCAGGGTTGAGCAGCTTGGTAAGCTGCAGAAGGATATAGGCTTATCGCAAGAATATGCTCAGAAAATAATAAAAAATATAACCACTACAAAAATGGCAGCTGCCATTGAAACTGCTGTAACTCAAGGGAGGCTCAATATGAAGCAGATAAGGGAGCTTAAGGAATCCAATGTTGATTTAGACAGCATGGTATCTGTGAACTTAAGAGAGACCCTCTTCAAAAAAACTGTTGGTGATATTTTCTCATCAGGTACTGGAGAGTTTGACGAGGAAGAAGTTTATGAAAAAATCCCTTTAGATCTCAACATCAATAAAGAGAAAGCAAGAGGGGTTGTCCGCGAGCTTGCACAAAATAGACTATCCAACTCACTCATTCAGGCCGTGGCACTGTTAAGACAGAAAAATCACAAGGGAGTGGTAAGCAATTTCCTAAGTTTCATGTTCTCTTGTTCTAGTAGTTTTTTCGATTTGGTGATTGTGAATGACCAAGTTTGATTGCTTATTGTCTTCTATGCAGGTTTCTTCACTCAACAACTTACTGGCTTGTGATAAAGCAGTACCCTCACAGACACTTTCATGGGAAGTGCCAGAGGAGCTTTCTGATCTATACACCATATATTTGAAGTGTGATCCAAGTCCTGAAAAATTGACTCGCGTGCAGTATCTGTTGGGCATAAATGACTCCACCGCAGCTGCACTTAGGGACTCAGGAGATAGATTAGTTGAGACAGCGGAGGAAGAGAAATTTGTATTCTAGTTCTGCTCGTGTACTGAAATGTTTGGCCATAGACGCATTTTGGAGAGGCCAAGATGAGCTCTCATAATTCTGAATTTTTGTTTTTACATTTGGTTTAGCGGTGAAGTGACGAATGTTGTGACAGATTCTTGTAGAGATGAGTGCAGTGTTAGATGATGAAATCGTAGATAATGTGTATTGTGACAATTTAAATAATTTATTGCTATTTTGTATGAATGAAAACAAGTTAGTTATTTTACAAGTATTTGACTTTTAATTTAATCAATGAATGGTTGTAATACATTGATTGTGGAAATTTCTTTACATTAAGAGAGCCTATTAATTAATCTCTTAGGATAATTAGTTTGTTTAAATAGATTTTTTTTATTGATGACTCATTCTATACTATATCTTTCTCATAAACTCTAGATTTTTAAAATTATCGTATTTGATTCTAGACGCATCATAATTAATCAGCACTGAGTTTTTTATTTGGAATTGCATTTTTTTTAGAGAAATTTATGTTTAGATTATAACATTTTTTTATAGAGAAATTTATATTTGGATGATAACATTTTGAGAATTTCTTATTACACTCTATATACTTTTAAGTATCATGTAAATTTTCGTATGCTTCAGGTTTCAAATATATATTTTTGGACGTACTTTTTTCATACCCAATTAAGACTATTGAGTTACGCTCCATACATTGGGTTAATTTTATTTCGTCGATATATCTTCAGAATGTTTCAAGGAAAACATTTCAAGTATTCAGTTCAGTGGATATTTCAGAGATATATCTCCGGAACGTTTTATGAAATTTCTTGTCACCTTTGTATGTCAGGTATTTCCAGAAATGCATCTCCGAAAATATTTGATATAACTTTCAGCTGAATGATCAGTCCTCCATTGTTGTTATACTTCATTCTCAACTAAACCCTCACCCTAAAAACCCTTCATTCTTAATACATTTTTTCACTCCAAATCTCCATCCTTTTGGTTCAACATAACACAGGGAGTAAAAGAAAGAATTTCACGTAAAGATTGTTCTTTTCCCTTTATATTTCTCACATTAATCATCAATTTTTTCTGAAAAAACTTACGCCGTGTCCGAAAATGTATCTCTGGAACGTGTATGAACTTGTCCGGAGATGCATTTCCGGAAAGTGTCTATGTTCATTTTTACAGTCATTCTGCAGCAGTACTTAAACTAATGTTGTGTTATTGTTTGTATTGTTTTCAATAGATATGGTGCACCCTGATGTTTTCCCAAAACAAGTTGTTTCTCCGAACCTTTTTTCTCCGAATGTTCAAGGGGTTGTTGTGAAGGTGGTAGATGTTGACAACGACTTAAAAACAAGCAAGAGTTTGAATCTCGTGATCAAATGATTGAGTGGATTCGTATGGAGACCTCTAAACTTGGACTTGGTGTGGTTATCGGAAGGTCCGATAATGGTTCGGATATAAGACGCGCCTTTGTGACAATGGCGTTCGAGAGAAGCGGGAAATATCGAACTCCTCTCTGAAATTTTAAAAGAGATGACACGAGTAATAGAAAATGTGAGTGTCCGTTTAAGGTTCGGGGTTACATGTTGGTAAACAAAAATTGGAGATTTAATGTGATGTGTGGTTTGCATAACGATGATTTGTGTTTACAATTAGCTGGTCATCCTAGTGTCTGTCGGCTCAAGCTGCAAGAGAAGGAATGTATTAGTGACATGAGCTTGAATCTTGTTCAACCGAAAAATATTCTTGTAACATTGAAATGGAAGCGACCCGACAATATATAAAATATCAAGCAAGTGTATAATGTAACACCCCATTTCTACCCGGCGGATAATAGTAAAATCAGAGTTATAAAATTCCAACAAGCAATAGGATGCTACACTTTCATCTTAAAAACAACTTCGATTAATTTCATATGAACAGATACATAACACTTTGATCGGATGAACCGATAACAACAAAATTCATATATATCTTCTTTTCAAAGCAAAACAACTTCAAGATACGAATATTCAACTTTGATTCACTTAACATTTTTGTTAGACTAAAACAACTTCAAAACAACATAATACTTAATAAATTCAACTTAAAAATTCAGCAACATAAAACATATTCAACAATAAACAACAAGCGTCCATCCCCCGAGTGTTACGTATCAGAGCAAGACCCTTTTGACTTGCCATAGAGCAACAAAATACTTCATAAAGTTACTTCGAACTTCCACTGCAAATCTTGAGTACCTGCCCATTTCCCATGGTAGGGGAAATATCAGCAGAAGGGGTGAGATATCGAACAATATAAACAGAAGTATGATAATCAATACATTAGATTAAAATCATACAATTTCACTACTTTACAACAACAACAAACAACAATCATCAACAACTCAACAACAACTTTATCAGCCATAATACTACAACAACTTTATCGACATAATACAACAACAATTTTATCAACATAATACAACAACAACTTTATCAACATAATACAACGACAACTTTTTCAACATAAGTAATGCGACACAAAATGCGACTCAACTATGCGTATGCATGTGGTACCATTGGCGCAAAACTCCCAACTTAAAAGAAACGGAGCAGAACTCCCAACTTAGAAACAGAGCAGAACTCCCAACTTAGAAAGTGCCAGTTTGTCGGGCATCAACAAGGCATAAGCCTTCAACTTCAACTTTTTGCAATCCAGGCCAACTTAATAATTTTGCCAATCCAGGCCAACTTGGTATGCTATGCTATGAACGCGACAACAACTACAACATCAACTTATTCAACAACAACACAACAACAACACAACTGCAACTTAACAACAATTTCAACTCAACACTGGCCAAAGGCCTGCAACTTAACAACAACAGCAAATCAACATTGGTCAAAGGCCTGCCACTTAACAACAACAGCAAATCAACATTGGCCAAAGGCATGCAACTTAAATATGCCCATAAATCGGGACAAAGCAACTTACTCAGCTGTACCTACGAATCCATGTATTCATCATGATTTCAACAAATAAACCAACCAAAATTACCTACTAATTTATACGAACTACCTTGACAAATTTCGACTAATTCCGGACAACTAATTTTTCCGCTTAACTCGGCTAAGTCGGCTAAATCGGTACTGTTTTGCCCACTACTATTACTACTAGATAATTTTACTGATACTGTTAAATTTTAATTTACTGATACAAACACAATTATGCTATCAATTATAGTGTCAACAAAATTCAACTCTGATGCAAAAATCTCATTTCCTGTCAAAAGCCTGCTACTGCAATTTTCTCATTTTCTGCTAACAGAACAAAACCTGCTATCTCATTCTTTTCTGCTATTTCATACTTACTGTTATAATGTTAATTGACTGATTCTGATTCCAATTGATGCTTCTGTTACCAAACATATTAAATTGCTACATATATTAATTTTTCTGCTAATTATGCTAATTGCCTACAAGTGAAATTCCACGCAAACCCATGGCACAGGTGGCCTGCGCCACCCATTCCTTTCAAGTAAAGGTGGCTTGCGCCACCATTTACTCCAAGGTGTCTTGCGCCATCCTTTATCTTTGGTTGGTGGTGGCTTGCGCCACCTTTCTTGTTAAATGAGAGGTGGCTTGCGCCATCCTCTTTGTTAAATGGGAGGTGGCTTGCGCCACCAGTAAATGACACACAGGGGTGGCTTGTGCCACCCCCTCTTATATTTTTTTTAAACAACCAGCATTAATTCACGGTGCATAATTTCGACTCGGGATTTTCCATACTACCTGTTCCCCAATTCATAAATTCAATCACAGAAATTTGCCACAGAATATTAGTTTCCACAAAACAAAACAATGCATCAACACAATTACACACCATTAAGTAGAAAATCATATAGATCCCAATCCCACGTATCAATTATCATATACCCGGTTATAAAATTCGAACCCCATCCTTACCTTGGATTGAAGGTTGCTCTCTAATAATTTCTGGTCGAATTCCGATTAAACCTTGCTTTGCCTCTTTTGCACGATCAATCCTCCATGACTCTTTTTCCTCTTTTCAGCAACTCCCGTAACCTCCAGCAAAACCCTTATTTTCTTCTGCCAAACCTATTTGCTCGTTCTGCCTTCCTTTTCTTTTGTTTTCCAAATAATCCAATAATAATAATACCATTATTTACTCTATTTGGGCTTCACTTCATACACCTCCAAATTGCTATTTATCACACAACAACCAAATCCAATTTAATTAAATAATAGTCCAATATAATAATATTATTTCTAATATTATTTCTCCGATTAAACCGACTAATTACTCGACTACCCACCGAACAACTCAAACAACATAATACTCTAACTTCTCCTCTTAGAATAATACCGACAAATTCCCAACTTCGACAATTTCGAATAATTAAATCCTTAATTAATTTAATTTACTAATTAATTAAATTCGGGGCGTTACAACTCTCCCCCACTTAGGATATTTTCGTCCTCGAAAATTTACTCGATGCACCACACTCCAATTACGTTATCTCAGCTAACAAATCAACTCCCCATCATAGGAATTATCTACTCGCACTCGAACCATCACCCTAGGTAACGAGGCAACAACAAGAATAAGAGCACAAAAGTCATAACACAACATCAACGTAATCAAACCACCAACATCGTTGTTACTCACATAAGAACCAATTGCTCTACACCGCGCTTTCGCTGCGCACTCTGATTAATTGCAACCATCAAATCTACCAAGTTCACATCAACTTCTGACCATCAAAACAGACATAAGAAAAGACTTTCGACTTAACTAATCGGAAATTCAAACCAAACAGGCTTCTACACTTTGATGACTGACCACTTCGAACTTAGATCCGTAAATAATACCTCTGAATATCCAACACAACTACAACTGCAGCCAATTCCAAATCTTGAATATGATAGATACTTTCAAGAATTCCCAATTATCGTCAACATAAGCTACAACTTCACCACCTTGTACTAACACATCATCAAAATTCATCTCAACGCATGACAACATTACCACAGCATAAGGATACATGTGTCCAATTAATCTCAACAAGAAAAATCATCTTCCAAACAGAGCTTAACACCCAATAGCCATAGATTTAGCCTCAATAACCTACACTTAACATAGCATATTAACCAAACCAATCAAACAAACTAATTCATCAAGTCCTACTCATACTAGCACAATTCTCCAAAATCCCTCATCCGAATTAACACAACCACTCAACTTCATCTTTACAAATCATAATTCACACCTTGCTAACTCAGCATATAGCTTCACTTCTTTCAATACTTGCAACTCAACCCTCAAATACTCTACGCGCCCTTCTTTTGATTTTATAAAACATCAGAATATCCACAATGAACACCAGTTCTAACTTATCCAAACAAGTATGGAAAATACCATTCATATTTCCATATATACACTTTAAGGCATACCAGTCACTACCCTTCTCGATCCGACATCCTTGGTCAAATCATAGTCTTACATTACCATTTACTTCCTACTTGGTTTATCTCTACAATTCTTCAAGTCTCATGTCAGTCGAATTCTCGATCCACCACAAACCAAAACCCAAGTTATCCAGAACACAACTGTGAGTTTCCAAACTACTCACTGATCAACTCGCAACCTCATACTAACATCCTCAAGTCCGCCTCATTTCCCTATATAGGAATCCGCATCGACAACTCAAATAATTCATAAGCACTTGGCTCAACCCCAAATAATTCATTGTGCATACTATTCTAGTTGGCAAGACACGTCTACTCCACCCAACATGATTCCATCGACTATCAACAAGAGATTAAGGGTGATCAGTTCCTCAATTTGTCAATAGACAGCCGGCAACCATAATGGTGGCATAAATCATCATTATCCAACTAAAATAGCATCTTCTTCCTCGTGCTCAAAGTTATCTAAGCATACTGCTCTACCATTTCTCTAAGGCTTACAAACGTTTTTCTTAATTTCCTCATTTCCAAGAACGCACAAAATCCAACACATATATTCTTATACACACTTGTTGCACAACCTAATTATCGAATATCCTTCTGATACATCAAGTACAATCCAAATCGGCCCACTTCAATCGAAACATTTATCCAAGTCCAAACTTTTGACAACCCTAACCAATCCTTCGTCTTTCTTTTTAATCTCACAACTTCGATGATCCGTATAGTTTCACACTTGATTCTCATTCCAATCACAATCTCAACAATACCCTCTCATCATCTGGTTGGTGATATAACTTCCAAAAATTTCCGACTCATGCCGACACATCTCGCCAACAACACACAATCCACTTTACTATTTAACATTCCTTAAAGATTTCTATACTTTAATCATTCTCAACTATCATACGCCGCACTTCCATGTGCTTCTCCGATATTCTTCTTCTTATTACTAAACATTTTATACTTGACTTCATCTTACTATTTCCAGCAAGAATTGTCCAACTTCAAACACGATTATCTTCTTCAATACAGACCTCCCAGACACAAAATTATATTCCAAAATGAAGGGAATTTCGTGTAGATTCCAGAACTTCAAGAATCGCTCAAATCTAAATTACGAGTAAAAAGTTATCGTCCTTGCAATGGGACTGGTCAAGAAATCTCGTATACAAACTTCCACCAAACAAAATCAGCATCAGACCCAACTATTCAAATGCGTCTTTCTCTCTCCTCAAAACATGTCGAAGACAAAATTTATATGCAAACTGTAGGGAATTTCGTAAACTTTTCGAAAAGTCTAGAATCGCTTTCATCGGAGTTACGAGTAGAAAGTTATGCCTCTTTTACTGAAGGCTGTTCCATAAATATGAAAATAAAAACCGAAATTGGTGAACATGAGTTCTACCTCTTTCTCTTGCTTCCAAACTCTTCCAACTATCCTTGCTTTTTTTTTACCCAACTCTGAAAATCGTCCGAATTTAATCCAATTATACTCAAGACATACTAATCTACCAAATTGATCTATCAACTTATCCTTTCCTTTGGAATAGATCCTTATTCTCAGTCATCCCTTTAATTCACCATCCGTAGTCTACGCACATCCCAAACTCGACCGACCGATAAGAATCCTGAGTCCATACTCTCGCCGGTTCGCAACAACACAGTCCCAATAACATTTGCACTTTTTGCAATCAATGTCACCTTGAACCAACTCCACATACCATCCACATTTCTGGGAAGCAAGCTTCTCCCCCACTTATTTCAAACCCACTCCTGCATACCATCGATTAGGAAAACAAACAAGTACCGACAGTGTTCCACACACTTGTCGCGTACTAAGGGATAAACAACATTAGACAACTTGGCCGGACAGACTGACCTGCCCTGATACCACTATGTAACACCCCATTTCTACTCGGCGGATAATAATAAAATCAGAGTTATAAAATTCCAACAAACAATAGGATGCTACACTTTCATCTTAAAAACAACTTTGATTAATTTCATATGAACAGATATATAACACTTTGATCGGATGAACCGATAACAACAAAATTCATATATATCTTTTTTTCAAAGCAAAACAACTTCAAGATACGAATATTCAACTTTGATTCACTTAACATTTTTGTTAGACTAAAACAACTTCAAAACAACATGATACTTAATAAATTCAACTTAAAAATTCAGCAACATAAAACATATTCAACAATAAACAACAAGCGTCCATCCCCCGAGTGTTACGTATCAGAGCAAGACCCTTTTGACTTGCCATAGAGCAACAAAAGACTTCATAAAGTTACTTCGAACTTCCACTGCAAATCTTGAGTACCTGCCCATTTCCCATGGTAGGGGAAATATCAGCAGAAGGGGTGAGATATCGAACAATATAAACAGAAGTATGATAATCAATACATTATATTAAAATCATACAATTTCACTACTTTACAACAACAACAAACAACAATCATCAACAACTCAACAACAACTTTATGAGCCATAATACTACAACAACTTTATCAACATAATACAACAACAACTTTATCAACATAATACAACGATAACTTTATCAACATAAGTAATGCGACACAAAATGCGACTCAACTATGCGTATGCATGTGGTACCATTGGAGCAAAACTCCCAACTTAAAAAAAACGGAGCAAAACTCCCAACTTAGAAACGAAGCAGAACTCCCAACTTAGAAACGGAGCAGAACTCCCAACTTAGAAAGTGCCAGTTTGTCGGGCATCAACAAGGCATAAGCCTTCAACTTCAACTTTTTGCCAATCCAGGCCAACTTAATAATTTTGCCAATCCAGGCCAACTTGGTATGCTATGCTATGCATGCGACAACAACTACAACATCAACTTATTCAACAACAACACAACAACAACACAACTGCAACTTAACAACAATTTCAACTCAACACTGGCCAAAGGCCTGCAACTTAACAACAACAGCAAATCAACATTGGTCAAAGGCCTGCAACTTAGCAACAACAGCAAATCAACATTGGCCAAAGGCCTGCAACTTAAATATGCCCATAAATCGGGACAAAGCAACTTACTCAGCTGTACCTACGAATCCATGTATTCATCATGATTTCAACAAAATAAACCAACCAAAATTACCTACTAATTTATACGAACTACCTTGACAAATTTCGACTAATTCCGGACAACTAATTTTTCCGCTTAACTCGGCTAAGTCGGCTAAATCGATACTGTTTTGCCCACTACTATTACTACTAGATAATTTTACTGATACTGTTAAATTTTAATTTACTGATACAAATACAGTTATGCTATCAATTATAGTGTCAACAAAATTCAACTCTGATGCAAAAATCTCATTTCCTGTCAAAAGCCTGCTACTGCAATTTTCTCATTTTCTGCTAACAGAACAAAACCTGCTATCTCATTCTTTTCTGCTATTTCATACTTACTGTTATAATGTTAATTGACTGATTCTGATTCCAATTGATGCTTATGTTACCAAACATATTAAATTGCTACATATATTAATTTTTCTGCTAATTATGCTAATTGCCTACAAGTGAAATTCCACGCAAACCCATGGCACAAGTGGCCCGCGCCACCCATTCCTTTCAAGTAAAGGTGGCTTGCGCCACCATTTACTCCAAGGTGGCTTGCGCCATCCTTTATCTTTGGTTGGTGGTGGCTTGCGCCACCCTTCTTGTTAAATGAGAGGTGGCTTGCGCCATCCTCTTTGTTAAATGGGAGGTGGCTTGCGCCACCAGTAAATGACACATAGGGGTGGCTTGCGCCACCCCCTCTTATATATATATATATATATATATATATATATATTAAACAACCATCATTAATTCACGGTGCATAATTTCGACTCGGGATTCTCCATACTACCAGTTCCCCAATTCATAAATTCAATCACAGAAATTTACCACAGAATATTAGTTTCCACAAAACAAAACAATGCATCAACACAATTACACACCATTCAGTAGAAAATCATATAGATCCCAATCCCACGTATCAATTATCATATACCCGGTTATAAAATTCGAACCCCACCCTTACCTTGGATTGAAGGTTGCTCTCTAATAATTTCTGGTCGAATTCCGATTAAACCTTGCTTTGCCTCTTTTGCACGATCAATCCTCCATGACTCTTTTTCCTCTTTTCAGCAACTCCCGTAACCTCCAGCAAAACCCTTATTTTCTTCTGCCAAACCTATTTGCTCGTATTGCCTTCCTTTTCTTTTGTTTTCCAAATAATCCAATAATAATAATACCATTATTTACTCTATTTGGGCTTCACTTCATACACCTCCAAATTGCTATTTATCACACAACAACCAAATCCAATTTAATTAAATAATAGTCCAATATAATAATATTATTTCTAATATTATTTCTCCGATTAAACAGACTAATTACTCGACTACCCACCGAACAAGTCAAACAACATAATACTCTAACTTCTCCTCTTAGAATAATACCGACAAATTCCCAACTTCGACAATTTCAAATAATTAAATCCTTAATTAATTTAATTAACTAATTAATTAAATTCAGGGCGTTACATATAACACTCGGTACCTCACTAACTAAGCGATTAGGGGGGATAAAACAGAGGTGTAACAACTCTTGAAACTGTTAAATGATAACAGTTACGTGTTCCGGTACCGAACGTGCGATGATGGAGTTATAGTTAGAGATACTTTTAAGACTCATCCTGACTCCATAAAGTTGTTCAACACGTTTCCTACCGTGCTTATACTTGATTCAACCTACAAGACCAACAAGTATATACTTCCATTATTTGAGATGGTTGGTGTTACCTCAACTGAGAAGACATATTCTGTTGATTTTGCGTTTATTAAGTGTGAAAAAGAGGACAATTTTACATGAGCATTAGAGGTGTGTAGTCACTTTTGAAGGTCCAAGGTGAGATGCCTAAAACAATTGTTACCGACCTGTCGCGAAAGGAAAAATTATTGAGATTAAACTATTGATTAACTTAACTCAAAATGCAATAGTCGAAACCGAATTTTATTGTTTCCAAAGGAAAAAGGGAAAAGGTCGAACAAAACCCACAAAAGAAAAAAAACAAAAAAAAAAGAGAGATCTAGATACGGGGGTTGGTTATGCAAGAGGAAGATATTAGCACCCCTCACATCCGTTGTACTCAATGGGAACCTCTTGCAAATATTTGGTTATAAAAAAGCCATGTTATTTGTTGATTGATTTTAATGAAAATACATTTTGTCGTATTAAAGTGGAAAACTCAACTTACTACCCACAAGTATGAGGAAATGGGCATTTGCATCATCTTGATATGAATAACTTTTACTTGGACTTTCTCACAAGCACGTCTCAACATTCAAGTGGAAAATGTCAATCATTTCACAGCATTTTGTAGAAGTATAGTGGTTTGCATCACTACAAGAATAGACTAATATCCAATCTTTTGAAAAAAGAATCTTAAAGAAAAGTGCACAAAGGTACAAAAAGAAGTTTGATGAGTTTTTTTTTTTTAGAATTTTGAAAAGAGTTTGAATATGCTTAAGTGTTTTAGCATTTATTAAGAAAAATATTTTCTAGATCACTTAACAAAGTCAAAGTTTATTAAGAAAAAAGGTGTATAGTTTGAAAACAAGAAGTTTTTGAAATAGGGAGAAGTTTTGAAAATTTAAGAAGTGGGAAGGAGATGAAGAGACTATCCTAAAGCATAACGTAAATGACATGGAATAAAAGGTCTCATTGTAAGGTATCCCAAGAGAAAGCCTTTGTGTGTGCAAGTGTACTAACCACAAGGTGGAGCAAGCATTTGACATTGGTCAAAACAATCATTCATTTCCCTTTAGATTGAGTCACAAGATGAATAAACACATGAGCAGATGAATATCAACAGATCTAAATGGACAACCAAGGACACCAAGCTATAAAGAGCATCCAAGTCTTGGAATGAAGATCACAATGGTACAAAGGAAATACTAAGTCTCAGATGAATCACAAAGTCTCAGATATCACTCAAAGCAAAGGGAAACACAAAGTTCTAAGGTCCAAAGTCTAGAACACTCCTTAAGCAAGATATAGTAGCACAAAGTCCATAAGATCAAATTAAAGTTTTTTAGGGTTTTAGCCATTTCATAGTATTTTTGTTCTTTTGAAATAAGAAAGCAATAAAGCATAAAGTGAAGAGCAAAATAAAAGGCAAAAATGTAAAAATGGCATGAATGTAAATGACATAAAAGTAAAGAGCATAACAATAAATGTTAGATGTTAGCATAATTAATATGTCAATGTTAGTATTAATGAGAATTCAACTGAGTTAGGATAATTTAATGCTATGTTAAGCAATGTAAGTGGACTTATGTAGAAGTCACACCTATCTGAGGCCTGTCAATAAAAATTTATGTGTCAAACATGTTAGATAAATGATACAAAATCATCCTCTTAAAACAATGTGACACAAATGTCAAACAAAAGAATAAGAAGAGAGGATAGAGACAATGCAATGAAGGATCAATAAATCACATAGGGATCATCTACTAACAAGTCAAATGGCTCAAAGCATGATCAAACAAGGAAGAACCTATCTTTGATACAAAGTGCTAAAGATGATCAGATGACCATTCATTAACATGTTTGAACCAAAGAAGGTTGAATGAACCAAAGGATCATCAATCAAGGACTTGAGATGTTGAAAATATGCTCAACCAGAGCAAGAATCAAGACATTCCAAAAATTTGAACAAAATAAAATAAAAAAGGATTTAAAATGAATTATAATGGAAATTGAAAGGAAAATTCAAAAGATGCATCAAAATATCAAATAAATAGTTGAGAAAACTATGAGAAGTCAAAAATATTGTAAATAAAGAGATCTCAAAAGTTAGAGTGAAATTTTTTTCAAAATGATTAAAAATAAAATGCAAAATGAAAATTAAATGGAAAATAAAGGAAAATATCAATTAAATTCAAAATGATTTTAAAAATTGTGAAAAAAATATATGTGATATAAAATATTTTTTTTATAATTTATGAAAAAAATTGGAGTAAAAAATAATAAATGAACTATTAAAAATAAATCAGAAAAGAAAAATAAAAGAAAATGAAAAAAAGAAAATAAAAAATGTTTGGATTAGGGCGCCAACGACTAGTTTCCATTTGAAAACACGCGCGAAGCACTTCATCTTCAACCTTCAGCTTGATTTTTGCAAATCCATGAATTCATGTTTTCACCATGAATCAAGCATGTATTTAGCTTCTAAACACTTCATCGTTCATGTTTCTCTGCATCAGAGCCATTGATTGGCTATGAGCAGAGAGAATTTGCTCAAGAATACGAAGAACCCTATTTCTTCAAAGTAAAATTAAATGACTAATACGAAATATAAATTCAAGATAGATGAGGGCTTTTGATCAGTGAATCAAGACGAACACACTAGTAACTTGTTTGCTCATAAAATTTACTCGTAGATACCTTTTCAATTGAAGCTTCAAAGTTCAACAATGTTGGATTTGAGTTGGATGTTGTAGGAAGTTTCAAGCCACGACATTGCTTCAGTTAGCTTCAGAGGAGGTCGGTGAGTGATTCTGGGCAAAGATTTGAAACTAAACAAGCTTGGTTCAAAGAAATGGTTAACTGGTTTTTTGAGGTATCGGGTTGAAATGGTTGTAGAGTTTCATTGGCTATCAAAGCTTGCAAATGAAGGAAAATTAAATCTCTATTTATAGGAAAAGTGTTACTGAGCTCAGCATGTGAAATAGATCTGAAATACGTGTGAACCAAGTTGAAGTTTGTTGATTTGCAATCCGTGTGAGGGCAAGGGTGAAATGTGTGATTCAATCATGAAAACTGGTCGTTTAGCAATTGTTTGCACACGTTTTGTCTGTACAAAAGGTTCACACATGTGCAGGTGGTCCCAAATTGAGAATTGACATAAAATCATGACCTGAAACTGACCAAGAAGCAGAGCTCAAGGTACCATGTTTGAAGCTAGGCCAAATGAAATTCACTCATGCGTTTTGAGATTTTCTTTGTGCCAAATATTCTCCTCATTGCAAAGAATTCAATTAAAAAAGAACTAAATCAAAAGGATGTTTGAATTGAAAATGGCATTGATTCAAAGTTGGGGTCGTGGCCTGAAATTTCAGGTCAGACATTAGGTCGACCAGGTCTTGGGCATACTTTTGTGCACACATGGGCAGCTTGGCAAATCCAAAAATTGATGGACTTAGAGGTTTAATTGATGTTTGACCCTCAAAACAAAGTTGTATAGGAGTTCAAATGTGACATTTGGCTCAAAGTAGATTCCAAAAATGTTGAGAAATAAGAAAGTTATGGTGTTTGGAGCAAGTGACATGCCATACTTGACTATAGGCCAACTAAACATGTGCCAACTTGAGATTTCTTGCCATTTTCTTGCATCCAAAGGCCCAATGATGAACACTTGAATACCAAATGAAGGAATCTTGATTGTCCTTTGAATAATTTTTGATAATTGCTGGAAAATTGAATGGAGATGGCATGGAAATAAACACATGAACCATACTTGAATCAACTTTGAAATTATGCACCAAACTTGAACTTCTCTTGATCAAATGATGTTGAATGAAGCTTGACATGAATGTGACCCAAGATTATAGGTCATGCCTTGAAATGTAAACTCTTGTGAACTATTTGTTTGACCAAACTTTGACTTTGAGAATCCAAACCCTAATTTAGAAACCAATCTTGATCCATTGATTGCAACACATATTTTTGTATTTTGAATAAGGTTAGCAATGTTAGAATTTAAGTAAGCAATAAAGGCAAACATTAAAACAAAGGGTACTTGGTGATCTCCCACAAAGGAAAACCCAAAGAAGTGAAAGTTAGGAGGATACCATGCTTGTGATCTTGGATGCAATGCAAATGATATGATAGGTGAAATCTTAGGGGTAAAGATTAGGGTATGACACGACCGCGATACCACATTGATAAATTTGGTTGTAAAGGTATTTCCTTCTTCTAATGCATTACTTTGTAAGTATCACATAACAAAGAATGTGAGAAGTCGTATTAAACACGCCGTAGGAATGAAACAAATAGAGTCCGAAGGTGGAAAATTGATGAAGACGGGTGTGATTGTGAAAAAAATTATGGATGCATGGAATTGTATAATAAGTTCTTCCAAAAACGAACTATATGCCGATTCCGTTATTCATTTCCAGAAAATGTGTGAAAAGTATCCAGATTTGTTGAAGTATGTTGAAACCACAATTCTTGATCAGGTGAAGGAGAAAATAATTTGTGCGTGGACTGATAATGTTAGACACCTTGGAAATACAACTACTAATAGAGTTGAGTCGGCCCATGGTACTTTGAAAAATTGGTTGGGAAATAGTAAAGGGGATTTGTGTAGAGATTGGGAATCCGTGAACCACATGATTCAAAACTAGCATAATGAGATACAAACAAGATTTGGTCGGAGCATCACGGTTTTGGAACACAAATTTAAAGACAACACTCTATATTCTCAGTTTGTAGGTAACATTTCTCGGGCGGGTTTGAACTATATTTTTCACGAGGCTAAGTGAGCTGATAATGTAGGCTCCGATAGTGCAAAGTGTGGTTGCACTATTGTAAAACATATGGTCTCCCATGTGCTTGTACTATTGCTTAAAAGGTGAAACTTGGTGAACAAATAAGAATGGACGAGGTTTGCTCTCATTGGAAAAAAATTAGGTTTGATGATGATGGATGCATGAATGACGGGAAATCGAATATCTCTATTTTGAACGAATGGGAAGTGATACAAGAGATATTTTCGAAGGCCGATGATAGCATGAAACTCCACATCAAAGAACAATTGAGGAAGATTTCCTATCCCTAAACCACCGACATGTAACCTCCTTATCAACCGGTAAAAACAAAAGGTGCTCAGAGGAAAATGAAGCTTACACTGAATGACAACACGACTACACGGTCTCCTTCATATTTTGAACATGTTGACAAAGTTTTTCCCGAATCACCGATTCCAAAATCTCAAAAAAGTATTGTAAAAGGAGACCACATTAGCAAACCACCTCCGACGCCGCTTTCACTGAAGATTCTATTCATCGACGATTGTCAATGTTGTGGGGGACGTTAATTGCGGTTACCGAGCCGTTTCAAATTTACTCGGTAAAAGAGAAAATAGTCATGCACTTGTCCGATATCAACTTTTCCAAAAGTTAAAAACAAATAAAGAATCGTACTCACAGTTGTACAGAAATAAAGAAAAATTCAATGAGTTTTATGACTCTCTTATTCCTTGTTTGAGCGGTCCGGCACCAGAGTCAAAATAGATGAGCTTCCCAGAAATGGATCACCTAATATCATGTGCATATGATAGAGTGTGTATTGACCTGACACGCTACGGTTTTTCAGAAAGCTTTTTCCCATTGTGCACCGCCCCACCCCAAAATCCAAATGACCGTATCATGTGTATTGGATGGATTTCAAAATAAAGTCATTTTGTTCAAGTTTACTTGAAAACGGGATGCCCCATACCACTCACATCACCGGAGTGGACGACTCATTCAACCGCAAAAGCCGATACGTGGCCAGATCATTTTATGGAAAGGATGCAAGAATTCGATAGATTGAAGGTACCATCTATAGGTTTAGCTGGCGACACATGTTTCGATTCATTTTGATTTCTTGTTTAACTGGATAAATAATTGTATATAATTGTTTCTCTATATAAATGAAGTGTTATATATTTACCTTTTTTTTCATATTTTATCTTTATGCATTTTTTATCTACCCCATAACAACATGTGTGTTTTTGTTCAATGGAAAAAATAGGTTCTGTTTTGAACTGGTTCAGGAGAAGTTCTGGAGATGCATCTCCGGAACAATATAATAGGGTGCATTTTTGAAGATATATCTTCAAAATCAATGTGCCAGTTGATGAGTGGTCCAAATTGATCTTTGTCTTCTATAAATTTAGGTGCTCTAGTGCTATATTCCACACAAACTCAAAATGTCTCAAATGTCATAAATTAAAATCGATTGGTATGTCACAAATGTGTCCTTCTCCGAATCTACACTCGGGCGAACAATTAAGCTCAACGACTTCACCTCCTTGAAGATATCAAAGACAAAATCCACGATCTCCTACCTTAAAGAGACAATCAAAAGATTGTGAAGCTCGAGTACCGTTCACTTTTGATTGACAACGGAGGGAAGTTTCAGTTCACCAAGCTTGAGCTTAAGATGCAAGCAGATGTTAGGGCTATGTGAGATACATTTTTTGGTTTTGTTGAGAAAGTTCTGCTCGAGTTGGAAGCAACGATACAAAGATTGGTCGACGATATTCTGAAGATGTGCAAGCGTCCACCGAAATATTGAAATGTAAGATTGAATTTTCTGTTGAAATCATCATTGTAATGATCATTTTATGTTACGATTGTCAAATTTATTTTGGATCTGCTGATTCAGTTTCTGGTGTGAATCCAGAGATATAAGTACGAAATTATTTTGTAGATGCATCTCCGAAATAATTTAAACCAAATGATAGGGTGTAGTTCACAATGACCTCTGTTGAGTGTGTGTTGGGTGCGTTCTGAGATACATCTCTGAAAACGAAGGGCATATTTTAAATTTCACGTGGTGTATTAGAAACATATAGGGTGCTTTAAGAAATTCTCTAACATTTTTTTATAGAGAAATTTATGTTTGGATGATAACATTTGGACAATGTAACTACATAGTTTGACTGTTATTATTTGGAGTGTAATGGTTATTGGATAGTCTCTTTCATAAACCCTCTGACTTAACACCCTATAACATACTTTTTTAAACTCTCTCAATTTTTTTCTCTTATTCAACAATTGCATTTAATAATAATTAATTGTATTTTGATATCATAAATATCATAATCATCCTAAATTAAAAGTAATGTATATTTGTATATCTTATCATTGCATAATAATATATTCTTTTTATTTATTGTGGAAGTTGTTTGGAAAGTATCATCTTGAACCTATAATATTTTTCTGGATTGTAACTTCCAGATATTTGGAATGATAGCTTAATTTCTCTTCGTTTTTCAATGATTATAAGTATGCTACACCCTGATTCTGTCAATTAAGCTAAGGCATCAGAGAATGGTGTGCTGAGAGATTTCTAACATGGTGTTGCACACGTTGATGTTGGAAAATAATTTGTCAGTGAATAAGAATTTACATTATATGATCATATGCATAAATGAGTTAGTGGGAAAGCTGTAAAATTATGTATTGAGATAATAGTCAAGAGGTCTGATTCTGATAGAAGACACACATTTGTTATGATGAGATGTGAAAGAAATGACGACTATAAATAACCTACTCGAAAGTTGAAACATTGTGACACCGATATATAGAAATGCGGATGACCTTTTAAGTTGCACGGGTACCACAAGACAAAAAATGTTTGGCCATTTAATATGATTTACGGTGTACATAACTATGTATTGGATTACAAGTTAGTCAATCATATGATTGTTAGTCATTTTGATTCTGAGGAGAAGAAAATTGGTGAAATGATAATGAACCACAAAATATGGCATAAGTGATTGTCACTGATCGAGATACTTCATTGATAAATTAAGTAGCAATAATATTTTCTTCTTCATTTGTTTTATTATGTCGATATAACATAACAAAAAAAATGTGAGATTAAAATTAATGGAATCTTGGGAAACAAATAAATCAAGGGTGAATATAGAAAAATGATCAATCTACAAAAAAAGTTGGAACCCATAATGAATGCGTGAAATGTTATAATCAATTCTTCTGCAAAGGATTCATATGGTGTTTCTCTCATGCAGTTTAGAAATGGGTGCACAGAATATCTAATTTGTTTTTGAAATATGTTGAAACTACAATATTAGACCAAATGAAGGAGAAAATTGTCCATCCATGAACTTGATCAGATTGAATACAACACCACCAAAATAAAATTGAAACTGCACAAGGTAGATTGAATAAATGTTTGGAAGATCGTGAAATTCTGATTGATCAGTGACAATATGTCACACACAATGTTGAGACAATTTTATTTAAAAGGAGCAAAAAAAACTAAACAAATTAAATAACACATATAATTGTTAACTAAGTTCAGTGCAATGTCACCTACGTTTGGAGAGATTTAGCCTAATGAAAGGAAATTCTCTATTTCAATTAGTCAATATTACATGTTGGTCTCATATTAACTCTCCCAATTCAGTAACCTTTTCCTAATACTACCCATGAATTTAAACCCAGGCTCCCCTGGATATGAGATGTGAAGAAGAGTTCTTCTTGACCCTGGTTAAAGTTTTGGTGAAGACAAACATATTAAAAGACAAAAGCTTGTCTAAGAAGAAAAAGATTGAAGGCTAGCACAATCAAGCTCAAGTGATCATAAGCTTTGGAAATCAAAGGAAAGAATCAAGATGGTTAAAGCACGCCTTAAAATTTATATTCTATATCTTAATGGATCACAAATTATCATGCATATTCATCTCAAAGTTTCTTACATCATATTGCATTAAGCCTTTTGATCCATGCCATGAAAAACAAGGTTTTAGCATTTTTAGCATATGTGTAATTGATTACACACTGCTTGTAACCAGTTACATGTTGAAATATTTTGAAAAATTATAAACATTTCTGAAGTGTAATGAGTTAAAAATTTTTGATAACTGGTTACCACTAAAACATAATGATTTTATCTGACCAACATGATTTTAAATGATTAGAAACCTTCTTGGAATTGTTACTAAACATATGCATCAATTCATAGAGGTGTCTTATGATGTATATAAAGGTTCATACATAAGAATTCACATTTACCTCTTTGATACATCATTTTTCCATACAATTCAAATCAATTTTCAAGTGTTCATATTTTTCATTGAAATGAAATTTTATGCATAACTTTCATATTTTTGAAAATATTTTCATTCATATTATTTTTGAGCACTTAAGTATATATATTTGGATCATGATCAAGAGAAAGAGAATATCTATTTGTCATTCTTGGAGTTCAAGTCAAGTCTTCAAATTACTCAAATTCTATACTTTGATTGTATTATTAGTTCATCATTGTTGTTTGGTGTGATCATCAAGTTGTTAGTGATTGTTGAAAAAAAGTGCTTTGAAATAGTTTAATTCGAAGTCCGCCATAGTTGTTGGTGTTTGGAAATTAAGGAAGTGATGTGCTTCTTTTATGCTGTTAGACGATTGTAAGAGAAATCTTAGTGGTAGGCTTGTACAAAGATCTAACAATAGTGAAAATCTCTCACGGGGTGTGAGAGGGCTGGAGTACTCTTGTTTGGAATGAGAAACCAAGATATATCATCGTGTTCTTTAATTTCTGCACTTTAATTTTTTGTTATTCATCATTCAAAACAACCCATACATCTTATTCTAAACTGGAAAATTAAAAAGAAAAAGAAATTGCTTAAATATCAAGAATAATCCAACAAGTCTAATTCACCCCTCTTAGATTGCACACTCTGAACTTACATGAGATCTCATCACTTTCACTCAAACCGTCTCCCAAATGTTTGTAAGAAAAAAAACTATATGTTGCGCGATTCAAATTATAATTAAAGACCAAATACTCCATTGTTCTAAAATAATAAAAACCCTTAAGAATAGAGTATTACAATGAAAATACAAAGACTCACTAAAATACATCACCCATTTGGATTAGATAAAAAATAGACTAAATCCTAGAAACAACAAATTGATTATTCTTCATTAAAACAAAATTCAAACCTCTCTTAATTAAATCATATCCAATCAAAATCTTCTTTCAAATATATGATTTAGTTAAATCTTCTTCAAATTGATTTGATTTAAAATACTTCTTTTACACACAATCTTTGCAGACTTTTGAAAGAATTAATTACAAAACGAATCTTAAAATATAATCTAAAGGGAATCAATGAGTGCACACCACAGTTAATTAAAGACTTAATGTCTCACAACAAGTTAAGACATCTTAGTTAACAACTTGCTTACAAAAATTAGTTAATAAACTTTAATTACAAATTCCCCCTTTAGGTATTTTATATAGGAAAATCAACAATTCAAAGATATTATGCATATTTATTATTATTGATCATATCACACAGTGGATAAGCGAATCAATAAATTTTAAAGCTATAAAGCCATAACATTCACCGGATCAAAACAAAATAGACAAAATATTCTTATATCCCCCTATTTGCCTAAAAAGAAACAAAGTTTGAATAACTCAGGAGGAATAACAGGCGAGCCACGTCACAATACACAACTCTTGCAAAAGAAATAAAAATCCATCCAAAAATAGAATCAAAACAACTAACAAATCATTAAAAGGTTTTTATTCTCAAGAACACCCCATCACATTCCCCGATCCATTTGAATTTAAGCTTTTTTTTCATGGCGGCGAAGAAAAGAAATGCCTTGTCGCCTACACAAGAGAGGAAACAAGATTAAGCGGTGAGGCGACATTTTAGTTGTTGGACTTATCTAACATTGGTGAGGCTTCTCATGTCAATGATGGCTTGTAACTTATCTAGGTTTGCTTCACAACCCCTCTTTATTAACATAAAGCCAAAGAACTTTCTTACTTGCATTCCTAAGGAGCACCTATAGGGGTTCGGGTGCATGTTATAATTCCTGAATGGTTCCAGGACATTCTCCAAGTCCTCTGCATGACTATGTCCTTCTAAGGTTTTAAATTTCATGTCGTCGACATATACCTTAAAGTTTCTCCCTATCTTTTGGAAGAATACTACGTCCATGAGTCGCTGGTAGTGGCGGCTGCATTATTAATGCCAAAGGACATGACATTATAATAGTAGTTGTCACTGTTTGACATAAACTACATCTTGGGTGCATCCAGAAGTTCTATTTTAATATGGATTTACCCCGAATATGCGTCTATGAAACTTAACATACTGTAGCCTAATGACCCAACAATCAGGCGATCAATATATAGTAGGGAATACGGGTCTTTTGGATAAGCTGTATTGAGGTCGGTGAAATCCATGCACATGTACAACTTGTTTGATGATTTCTTCACTAGGAAAACATTGGATAGCCATGTTGGGTATTTTACTTCTGCGATGAAGCCATCGCTTGCTAACTTGCCCATTTCCTCTTCAATGGAGAATCTTTTCTCCTTTCCAACCTTTCACTTTCTTTGAGATACTGGTCTAACAACGGGGTTAAGAGCGAGGCGATAACATACCACTCTGATATCTATGTCTGGCATGTTGAAGGAGGTCTAGGAGAACAAGTCGACGTTTCTTATGAGTTTGTCGACTAGTTCACACTATTCTTCTTCAGAAAGCGAGACGCCTATCTTTGTTACTTGGTTACCCAAAGGCCTTATCTGAACCTCATTCAAATATTCTTTGGGCGTGAGTCTCTCGTTCTGCACACCCAGTATAGGTTTCCAACTTATTGTGTTTGTGTCTTAGGCCTCATATAGGGGTAACCTCATAGCCAACATTCTCCTTCCTCATTGCCAGGCTACCCTGATAACATTTCATGTTGCTTTCATGGTCTCATCGGACCATTTCGACTTGCCTATTGGGTAACGGGTATTTGAGGTCCAGGTACTATATGGCTATAATCACCCCTAACAATTTGATGTCTGACATGTCAAGTATGACGTTATAGGGCGATAAGTCGTCCACCACAAGGTAATTGGCTTCAATCGTCTTGGAATATGCTCCTGCGCTACATGTCATTTATAGGGTTATGTGACCCTTTACTTGCACCTGCTCACTTGACAAGCCTTCTAGTGAGCTCGAGAATGCCTTGCTGATGCTGACATCAAGTGAGATCTTGTAGAAGGTGCTCCATAAAGATGTTTGTTAAGCTTCCCATATCTATCAAGACTCACTTGTTATCACAATTATTTTATTGTAACATGATGACCACGAGGTCGTTGTCGTGAGGGTAGACTCTGATGTCGTCACTATTAGAGAAAACAATTTTTAACCCTGGTCTTCTCCTCGTGAATTTAGAGAGGCCAGGGGACATTATGTTTGAATCTACCATCTGCCTGGCGTATTTCCTCCATCGGTGAAACCTCCGGCAATAGTGTTAACCATGAAGCTTGGATCATTCCAAAAAATGTTCGACAAAAAGTGGTGGTAATGTTGAAAGGTATGTCCCAAGTCCGTTTTAAAGGGGCCCCACGGTGGACGGCACTGTACTTGCTAACAAAAATATAGATGAATGGCGCCCCTAGGCTGGTAGGGGTGGCCAGAGGCTTTAGTGATTTTGTGGGGTGAGAGCAAGCTCAATAGGGTGAAAAACTCTGTTTTAGGGGTGTTTCTGTACGTGTATCAGATTGTCCTATCTCAACCCTAAGGTTGAGATATTTATAGATGCCTATGAGTCTAGATTTAGGTTTTTTTGGAAATTTCAACCGCCCACCCTTGTAAATCTAGTGGACCGTTGAATCCATATTTCCTAAGGAGACGTGAGTTATTCTCTTGACTCCTTTTCTGCATTATCTCTGACCAAGACAGGCCACTTCCCACATTTTCCGATCCTGGACGAGTAGGACGTGTCGCAGGCGATATCCTCTCCTTGTGAGTGATATGATCCCACCATCCCTTGTGGGCGATATGGTCTCATTGACCATTGTGGGTCCTCACAAATATATCACTACTATAACTGTGCAACAAAGTGTTTGACACAATTTTGAAAAAAAATCAAATAAAAATAAAAATAAGGTACATATAAAACATTAGTCAAAACAAGTTCAAAACAAAATTTAATGGTTTCAGTATGTCTAGCTATTTCATAACGACCAATAGGCAACTTAACATGAATAGGAGGGATTTCATAATAAGAATGAAACCATTGATGTGATCCAAACATGTGATGATTAACACCTGGATAATTGATCCAAGACCTAGAGTAACATTTTGACAAGATATTGCTTACCATTTAATGAATGAGCAATTGGTGTTGAGGAATGAACCTGATTGAAAGAAGCAGATGAGTAGTTATTATGACTAGACTCTTAAAGTAGATGCATGAGCTGTTCATATTTCATAGTAGTGATGGAAGGTGAACTTGACTTCACATCATTGGTTTGAGAATAATATTCCATAGCTTGATCATACTTGACATAAGTATGATAAACTATTATTTGCACATTTTCTCTGCATGTAAGGAGGAAGACAATACTTGACATAACAATTATCAACTAAGTGGTTGGTTTTACCATAATGAGTGCACACATTATTTCCACCCTTAATAGATGAACCCGATCTATATGATTTTCATTTGAATCTCTATGAATCAACAATATTCATAAGAGCCTTAGAATCTTCAGAAGGAAAAAAAATTCCCTTGCCTCTCATGTTGTAAAAACATGGAGAAAATCTTATTCATAGGAGGAAGTTGATCCATAAGCATGATTAGTGACTTAACCATAGAGAAATTGTCATTCAAACCAGTCAAGAAAGGAACTACATACATGAAAGTGTGATGTTGTCTAGCATTATACATATCTTCACACGTAGACTTACTCGACAACTACATTTAATAATGGGAATATATATTTCAAGTTCTTCCCACATAATCTTCAAATCAGAATAAAATTTAGTAACAAACTTAGAATCTTGTTGCATTCCATATATTTCTTGTATTAACTCAAAGATACACACCAAATCACCTTGTGAGAAGTGTTCATTGAGATTGATCCAAACATCAACTACATTTTCCATGAAAACAATGGATAAAATAATTGATTCAAATACTGAGTTGAGAGTCCATGAATGCACAAGCATGTTGCATCAGTTCCATGCATAATATAATGGATTAAACACATCAGTGATAAGAGCAATACTTACATCGATGAATTTGAGTTTTATCTTGCCTCCAAGTGCACGACACATCAAACAAACCCAAGAATGATAGTTTGAACCATTGAGCTTATGAGACACACTGATGAAAGACCATTACTAAAATGCACAGAGAATGAACTTGATTGATCATGTTAAGGATCTTTAGAACCAAAAGTTCCTTAATGATAGAATCTTGTGGATACATAAATGCGGAAATGAAAAACTCTCAGAATGAGAGGCCCATGTAACATATTGAGAAAATAGAATTGAGAGAAGAAGGGAGAATAACAAGTCCATTATTACAAAATCTAAAGAGTCACAATGATGAATTGGTCTTTATTCTAGCTTAAATTAAGAACATGATAAGAATGGTAAGCCTAGTTATATGAGATTATAACTAATTATTCTATTGAATAAAAAACAATTACAACCGTTTTAGATGCCTTAAGAACCAATTGCTTGTGATGCAAGTTACTTGTAATCACTATATTACTTTTTTCATATGATGCATAAGTTTTTCTTGCCTCGATCCTTTTTTTTTGTTATTCAACATCATTCTCTTACAAGATCTAAAAGATCATAACATCTATAAAATGTTAAAACAATATCGTACACTAAATCAACATCATTCTCTTACAAGATCTAAAAGATCATAACATCTATAAAATGTTAAAACAATAACATACACTAAATCGAATTTTCGTGTCTATTGAATGTTTTTTCTATTATCTTTCCTAAATAGAGATAAAAATCTATCTAATAAGATTTCTATTTTCTAGTACTTTATAAATTTTAATTACTAAAATATATTTTCTATTTTGACATTTGGTTAGCCTTTCATTTAAAATAATAAGGCTTAAATGGAATTTTGGTCCCCCTATTTTGAAGTTTTTTAAAATATGGTCCCCCCATTTTAAAAACCAACTTTTTAGTCTCTAAAATTTACCTCACTTGAGATTTCCATGGTCCCCCTCAATTTTTGATTACATGGCAGTGTCATTAATGATGTGGCAACACCACTATGGATTCATGTCACTATTTTTTGATTATTTAATAAATTTGAGCTTATATTTCATTTTCCAAATAATTTAAAAATTATGTAAATCATTTTAAAACATTAAAAAAGGAATTATTCGTTAATAATTCTCACTAACGCCTAAGTAATTAGCATGTCCTAATTTTCACCCTAAATAACCCTAAATTGATTTACGTGAAGAAAAAGCTGCAAGTGACTTTGAAGAAGAAAAGAAAAACCATAGATCCATTCAAACCAATTTCAGATTCATGAAGTTATTGCTTGGATTCGCAAAGATGTCTAGTGGACAAGTCAAATTCTGTTTAAGGTATGTTTTCGTGTTCCTTTTTGGAGTGTGAACATGTCCCATGATATGTTTGTCGTTTTCTTTGTGTGGTCCACCATGTTTGTTCCATCCTCTTTGTTTAATATTTTGTTGTGGTCCACCATGTTATGTTTGTCGCTTTCATCGGGTGTTCCACCATGTATGTTTATTGGTTTGCTTCGATGTGGTCCCACTGAGTCTTAAATTGTTCTGATGTTATTTCCAAATGTATGCAATAAATTTTCAGGGCGAGTCAGAGTAATTTGGTTAGGTTAAGAATACACTATAGGGGAAAACTAGTTTTTGAACCTGTTAAGTGGTATGTTGGTGGAGAGGTAACTGAGATGAATTGGGGATGGGATGTGGATTTCATGAACTATGTGGATGTGGAGAGTTTGATTAAAAGTGAGGGTTATGTAGACATAAAATGTTTGCTATTGGAACCTTGTCTTCAGCTTTGCACGTGGTTTTAGGCCATTAAATAATGATAAGAATGTGTTGGAGTTTGCCAAAGATGTTGTAAGACATGAGGTTATGGATATATATGTGGAACATAAAGTATCTGACCCACCTGAAATTATGGATCCAAGTGAAATAGAAAATTACATTGATGAGGATGAGGTAGAATGTACTAGTTTTAGCCAGGGTAAAGCTAGTGAGGGTAATGCTAGTAAGCATGATTATAGTGAGAATGATGTTAGTCAGCCTGATGTTAGAGAGCCAAATGTTAGCGAGCCTAATGTTAGTGTGAATAATGTAGAAGTCAATGAGGATGAGCATAATGTATAAGTCAATGAGGATGAGGCTAATGTTGAAGTTAATGAGGCTAATGACAATGAGCCTAATGTAGAAGTCAATGAGGCTAATGACAATGAGCCTAATGTAGAAGTTAGGGATTTTAATGAACAAGGTGAATTAAATGATGATGATTATGTTGCAAGTGACTTTAGTGAGTATAGTGATGATGAAATTGATGGAGCCAGTCAAGATTCTGATGAGATGAATTGGACTAAAGTGCTACCTCCAGAAACCTTAGGCGAGGCAAGTGGAAGCAAATGGCCAGCTGACATGTAACAAGAGGATTATGAGGATTCTGATCATTTATACACACCTCCTGGTAGTGAGGATGATGAATAAGTAGTCAAGTTTCCAACTTATAAGAGTGGTAAGGGAAGTGGGTTTCAATTGGGAATGATGTTTACAAACAAAGAGATGATAAGAGATGCCATCAAAGAGTATGGAATGAAAAATTAGAAAAATGCGTTCATAAAAAAGAATGATGCCAAGAGGATGGTAATTAGGTGTATGGTTGGTTGTAAGTTCTACCGGAGGATTAGTAAAAGTAATGGGCAATAATATTGGCAAATTGTTAGTTATGTTGATGACCATACATGTCATAGAACTGCACATAATAGGAATGCTAAGACCACTTGGCTTGCCAAACAATTTGCAAATGTCTTAAGGCATAACCCTTATATGAAGCCAACAAGTCTCATGGTTGAATCCCTTGAGAGGTGGGGAGTGAAGATTTCACAAGATTAAACATATAGGGCAAAGAGGAAGGCCATGGATTTGATTCAAGGAGCATGTATGGATCAATTTAACCATTTAAGGAGTTATGCTGAAGAGTTGTTAAAGTCAAATCCTAAGAGCACTGTGTATATACAATGTGCTGAGAGAAAAGGGAACCATGTATTTGAAAGGATTTATATATGCTTGGAGGCTTGCAAGGCAGGCTTTGCCAAGACCTGTAGGCCACTCATTAGATTGGATGCTTGCTTTTTGAAGGGACAGTATGGTGGCCAATTGATGTCTGCAGTAGGAAGGGATGGTAATAACCAAATCTTTCCAATTACATATGTAGTGGTTGAAGAAGAGACCAAAGATTCATGGGAATGGTTTTTGCAGCGCCTATTGGAAGATTTAAGTGCATTCAATCAAAAAACATATGGCTTTATATCTGACCAACAGAAGGTATATATTGTGTTATGTTATTTCTTATGTCATTTTTGTTATGTCATTTTTTCTTGTGTTATGTCATTTTTGTTTTCCTTCTTAATGTGACAGGGGCTGGTTTCTGCAGTTAAAGGCATTAGTGCCCATGTGGAGCAAAGACTTTGTGTTAAGCACCTCTATGGAAACTGGAAAAAGAAATACCCCGGTTTAGAGTTAAAAAAGGTGATGTGGGTAGCAGCTAGGGCAACTACAATACCAATGTGGGAAAGGGAAATGCATAAAATGAAAGAAATCAATGAAAGTGCATGGAAGGATATGATGGATACACCTGCACATCATTGGACTAAGTCACATTTCAAGACATACACAAGGTGTGATATGCAAGTCAACAACATGTGTGAGGCTTTTAACAGGGCCATATTAGAGCATAGAGAAAAGCCAATAATCACTTTATTGGAGGATATCAAACATTATATAACAAAGAGGATCACAAAGCAAAATGAGCTGTTGCAAGGGTATGAGGGTGTTATATGCCATAGAATCCAACTTGTAATTGAGAAGAATAAAAAACATGCACAGGGGTGGACTCCAACATGGCATGGAGATGTTGATCTCTTAATTTTTAGTGTGACCGATGGGATTGGGAACTATTGTGTTAATCTAAAAAATGAAACATGTTTATGTAGAAAGTTGGATCTGTCTGGGATACCATGCTGTCATGTAATCACATGCATTTGGAACATCAAAAAACAACCTGAAAGTTATGTGGCTGACTAGTACAGGTATTACTCACTTGCATTTGTTAATTCTTTATATGAGCTGTCTGTTTGTGATCAACAATAGGCTAAAAGTTTGTATGATTTGTCTGTTTGTGATTTATGAATTTTAAGTCTGATTATGTTGCAGGAAGTTAACTTTTGAGCAAACATATTCAAATATTGTGTTTCCAACAAATGGACCAAAATTGTGGCCTATTGTTGATCAAGTGACAATATTTCCACCTGTTATGAGAAGGGAAATTGGTCGTCCTAAGAAATTGAGAAACAAGGAAAATGATGAACCAAAGAATCCTCACGTGCTTTCAATGAGAATTGCAAATGTAAATTGTAAGAAGTGTGGAAAAATGGGACATAAAAAAGTTGTAAGGATATAAAAGCTGCTGACAGAGCAATGATAAAGGGAGGAAACAAAGCAAAGAAGACAAATACCATTAAGGGTGGAAACAAAGCAAAGAAGGCAACTAAAAAACAAGCTGAGATTGGACAGGGTTCTCAAGCACCACCTGCTACTCAAGATTAAATGTTATTCTGTTTTGTGTCAATCTAGTGGTCTATGAACCAATTGGTCTTTTTGATGTAATGTGGTATTTTTATGAACCAATTGGTCTTTTTTTGGATGTAATGTGGTCTTTCTAGGAACCAATATGAACAAGTTATGATCAAGTTGTACTATGTGGTCTTTTTAGGAACCAATATGAACAAGTTATACTATGTGGTCTTTTTGGTGTAATGTGGTTTTTTTAGGAACCAATATGAACAAGTTATGATCAAGTTCTACTATGTGGTCTTTTTGATGTAATGTTTATGAATAAGTTGTACTGTGATCTGTTATGATCTTTTGCTTTAATATACAATTGTTATGGTTATTCATTTCTTATGGTTAATCAATTGTGAAGAACACTGATATGACATGGTTACAACACTGAACCATTTCTTATGCAGCTATTATGTTAAGAACTGTTATGCAACCATTATTACAAATAAGGAGCAACACTTAATCAATGATACACAAACAGTTAATTTCATTTCATAATCAACATTGTTACAAAATGAACACAACTTAAACACAATGTTACAAATGTAACACAACTTAAACACAAATCAACCAACACTGTTACAAAAGGAACACAACTGAACCAACATTGTTACAACTTAAACACAACTAAACAGGTTGGATATATCCTATTTCATTACATCTCAAACAAAAAATACAATTAACAACACAATGGTAATCATCCAATTGATCTTCAAATGCTTCTTCATTAATTTCATCTTCATCTTCAATTCTTCATCTTTCTTGATGGCATCTTTCACCTTTTGCTTCTCATCATTCAAACTCTGCTGTAATAAAGAAATCACTTCCTTTGCCCTTGGGTTCATTTCTTCATCTAACCAAACAAAAGGGCTACACTTCTTGTAACCTTGCATCTGGAAAAATCAATTGAATAGAGTAATAGAGTGAAGTAAACAAAAATGAGCAGAACTTCAAATATGTCCTAAACAAAATCTCACCTTATACATTCCATAACCATAGAAACGACGTCCTTTGAACACTTGAATAACAAATGAAGGAATCTTGATTGTCCTTTGAATAATTTTTTATAATTGTTGGAAAATTTGATAAAGATGGCATGGAAATAAACACATGATCCATACATGAATAAACTTTGAAATCATGCACCAAAATTGAACTTCTCTTGATCAAATGATGTTGAATGAAGCTTGACATGAATGTGACCAAAGATTATAGGTCATGCCTTGAAATGAAAGCTCTTGTGAACCATTTGTTTGACCAAACTTTGACTTTGAGAATCCGAACCCTAATTTAGAAACCAAGCTTGATCCATTGATTGCAAGTTCCTACCTTGTACAATAAGAAAGAGAAAATAACACATATTTTTATATTTTGAATAAGGTTAGGAATTTTAGAATGCAAGTAAGCAATAGAGGCAAAGAGGAACACAAAAGGTACTTGGTGATCTCGCACAAAGGCAAACCCAAAGAAGTGAAGGTCAGAAGGATACCATGCTTGCGATCTTGGTGGAAATGCAAATGATATGATTGGTGGAATCTTAGGGGTAAAAATTAGGGTATGACACGACCGCGATACCACACTGATGAATTTGGTTGCAAAGGTATTTCCTTCTTCTAATGCATTACTTTGTAAGTATCATATAACAAAGAATGTGAGAAGTCGTGTTAAACCCGCCATAGGGAGGAAACAAATAGAGTCCTATGGTGGAAAATTGGTAAAGCCAAGTGTTATTGTGAAAAAAATTTGGGATGCATGGAATCATATATAAATTCTTCCACAAAATAACTATATGTCGATTCCGTTATTCATTTTCGGAAAGTGTGTGAAAAGTATCCAGATTTATTGAAGTATGTTAAAAGTACAATTCTTGATCAGGTGAAGGAGAAGATAATTTGTGCATGGTAAAATAATGTTAGACATCTTGGAAATACAACTACTAATAGAGTTGAGTCGGCCCATGGTACTTTGAAAAATTGTTTGGGAAATAGTAAAAGGGATTTATGTAGAGACTGGGACTTCGTGAACCACATGATTCAAAACCAGCATAATGAGATACAAACAAAATTTGGTCGGAGCATCATGTTTTTGGAACACAAATTTAAAAACAGCACTCTATATTCTTAGTTGGTAGGTAACATTTCTCGGGCGGGTTTGAACTATATTTTTCACGAGGCTAAGTGAGCTGATAACGCAGGCTCCAATAGTTCAAAATGTGGTTGCACTATTGTAAAACATATGGTCTCCCATGTGCTTGTACTATTGATAAAAAGGTGAAACTTGGTGAACCAATAAGAATGGACGAGGTTTTCTCTCATTAGAAGAGACTTAGGTTTGATGATGATCGATGCATGAATGAAGGGAAATCAAATATCTCTATTTTGAATGAATGGGAAGTGATACAAGAGAGATTTTTAAAGGCCGATGACAACATGAAACTCCACATCAAAGAATAATTGAGGAAGATTGCCTATCCCAAAACCACTGTCATGAAACCGCCTTCTCAATCGGTAAAAACAAATGGTGCTCCAAAGAAAATGAAGCCTACACTGAATGACAACACGACTACATGGTCTCCTTCATATTTTGAACACGATGACAAAGTTTTTCTCGACTCACCGACTACAAAATCTTAAAAAAGTGTTGTGAAAGGAGCCCACTTTAGAAAACCACCTACGACGCCGCTTCCACTAAAGATTCCATTCATGGACGAGCGTCAATGTTTTGGGGGACGATAATTGCGGTTATCGAGCCATTTCGAATCTACTCGGTAAAGGAGAAGATAGTCATGCACTTGTCTGACATCAACTTATACAAGAATTAAATATGAATAAATAATCGTACACGAGGTTGTATAAAAATAAACAAAAAATCAATGCTGTTTATGAGTCTCTTGTTCCTTGCTTGAGCGTTCCGACACCGGAGTCAAAATTGACGAGCTTCCCGAAAATGGGTCACCTAATTGCATGTGCATATGATAGAGTGTGTATTGACCTAACACGCTACGGTTTTTCGGAAACCTTTTTCCCATTGTGCAACGCCCCACCCCAAAATTCAAATGATCGTATCATGTGTATTGAATGGATTTCAACATCAAGTCATTTTGTTCAAGTTTACTTGAAACCGGGATGCCCCAAACCACTCACATCACCGGAGTGGACGACTCATTCAACCGCAAAAGCCGAGACGTGTTCAAATCATTTTATGGAAAGGATACAAGAAATCGAGAGATTGAACAGCATTAAAAAAGAATTGAATGCACAAAAGTTTAAAGGGGGTATAATCTATAGATTTAGTTGGTGACACATGTTTTAATTCATTTTAATTTCTTGTTTAAACGGACAAATAATAGTATTTAATTGTCTCTCTATATAAATGAAGTGTTATATATTCACCTTTTGTTCATATTTTATCTTTATGCATTTTTTATCTACCCCATAACAACATATGTGTTTTTGTTCAATGGAAAAAAATAGGTTATGTTTGTGTTCTATTTTGAAACTGGTTCAGGAGAATGTAACGCCCTGTATAATATTTATCTAGAATAATACCATACAAGTGTTTTTATTTGGTACTGACACCATCACAAGTGTCTATTGGCATAATTCACATGCTTGTCCATTTTTAAAACATAAATACAACATATGGCACAAGTCATGGAAACTAGCCAAAATAATAAAATCTAAGATCAATATACAACATTCCTCATTGTACAAGAAAATAATACACAGTGGAAATAAGCTCAACTAAGCTTCTCTTGAAACATCCAAGCATAGCTCCACTTGTAAATCACACCTGCAAATGCTTCCTGAAAATAATCAACAATAGTGGGGTGAGATACATCAAATCTCAGTGAGTTCCCTATCTTATGGATTCTCTCGGCTCCACAGGGTTCTATCAATCCTAGCTCAGGTCAAGGGGAAGGGAACTAGACCTTGAGTTCAAACATTTCTGACTAGAGAACACATCATACAATTCATCCAAACGACACACTAGTTAAGAAATCTTTTCCCCGGCCAGCCTATACAAGGCACTACAACACGGGTCATGGATCCTTAACGTAGATAACTTCTCCCCGGCCAGCCCACACACGGAGCACTTCAACACGGGTCACGATTATCTACAAAATGAAACTAGTTAAGGAATCTTCTCCCCGGCCAGCCTATACAAGGAACTACAACACGGGTCACGGATCCTTAACGTAGATAACTTCTCCTCGGCCAGCCCACACAAGGAGCTCTTCAACACGGGTCACGGTTATCTATAAATGGTACTTCTCCCCAGCCAGCCCACACAAGGAGTACTTCAACACGGGTCACGGTTACTTACTTAATAAATACTTCTCCCCGACCATCCCGCACAAGGGGCTCTTCAACACGGGTCACGGTATTTATTAAGGGATAACAACCAACCGGAGGGATTACAATCCTCCACTGACAACTACTTATCAAAGACACTCTTCTAGTATCGATGTATAAGCATTGCTCTTTAAACCTTTACCACGTCCTAGTTATATCTCTAGGATCATAACATTTGTTTTTGGGTAAGTTTTCTCACTCTTCCTAATTCATTTTAAGCGTGCATATTATTCTCTCAATTATGATCAACAACAATATTAGACAAGCATATTACAACATCAATCAGAAAACACACAAGATAGCATAACATATCAAACATAATCCACATAGTAGTTCACACACATTTTCAAGGCATACAAGCCACTACTATCCTCTACCAAGCATCCTTGGTTAAATCATGGTCTCACACTACCATTTAATAGCACATCACATAAAACATCACTTCCGGGTTCCCTCCGATTCATTTAATCGGGTATCCAAATACAATACCTTTCACTTTTATACCGTAGGATATTTTCACAGCTTTACATCGGCTATAATTATGCCTCGATCGGATTTACGATCCACAAGATATGGATTTCAACATATCACATAACATTGTTATTATTCAAATGCCACTAATTAATTTATCCCAAATCATACCCATAATTTTCACTTTTTATTGGGTAGAGGGTCGTCATGGCTTTCTAACGGTACCAAGAACGTCTTGATCCGAGTTACGGATGAAAAGTTATGAATTTTTGAAGAAAAGAAAATTATTGAAAAACTGCCAAATTCACCTGGCGATTAAGGATTTCACCTGGCGAATCCCTCTTCGCCAGTACTTCGCCCGGCGAAGCAGCGGCGAAACCTCATTTTAGAAAACCCAAAAGTTCCATTAGTTAAAACATGTTCTGTCTCTTCATATTTGGTCGACGATTAAGGATTTCGCCTGGAGAATTCCTCCTTGCCAGTACTTTGCCCGGTGAAGCAGCGACGAAACCTGATTCGCCTGGCGATTAAGAATTCGCCTGGCGAAACGCATCTGGAACATAATTCTTTTTCTGCGTTTCACATGGTTCCCAACCTCAAAATCCAACTTTTCCCAAACCAAAACATCTTCAAACAACCAAAACAAGTACCAATAATGTTCATATGCATATTACGATTATACTACGCAATTTATATCGATTTTCAACCGTTAGATTCATTGATTTAACCGTTAAATCATTTTCTCTCAAATCTAACCTAAGTTCTAAACTTATATTTCTAGAACTTAGAGTGTCTAACTAGAACCCACCTGATAATCGAAGAAGAGTTTGAAGAAGATGATGATCATCCAACAAGAACTTCTCTTCTTCATCCAAGTTCTTTCCCTCTTCCTCTCTTCCTTTCTCTTTTTCTGTTTTCTTCTTCTTTCTATGTCTTCTTCTTTCTATTTCTTCTTCTTTTCTTTTTTCTTACTAACAAATATATATATATATAAAACTTATTATACAATATAATCCAACAGGGTAAAATATCTCCAATTGATATTTTATCGTCTCACACCAATTGATCAATTATTAGAGTTACCTTAAAATCCTTTATCGAGTTAAAATAATTGATCTGTCTCTTTCATAAATTAGTTGATCTCTTTAGAGTTCATTAGTTGCTCTATTGATCCCAATTGACAATACTTAAAGTACTTAGAGGATTCCATTAATTCAATTATCCAAAGATAGAATACACAAAAGCTCATCTCATCTCATCTGATATCCAATTGAGCACTTAAATAATATGGGGTATTACACTCTCCCCCCCTTAAATTGAAATTCGCCCCCGAATTTCCTCTACTCAACAATAACCGCAACTTGTATAATTGTCTTAGATCCATACTTAACTTTACCTTCGTTAAAACCTTTGACATAATCCGATTTCAACTTGACTTCACAAATCAAAACCCTTGTTTTTACAAATTATCAACTCCACGTCCTTAGTCATACTCTTACTTCGGAAAGAATGTACCATTCCACATTCCTCTACTGAGTCACAAACGAAACCATAACACCTTATCTTGGTTTAAGGTAATAAACACTCATCAAATCTTTACGAGGTAGTTCAGTGATTTCTTAACTTCATGCAATTTTAGACAACTATCCTCTCATGAATCCTTTAACATTCTAACCCACTTCCTATGGTAGAACAATTCCCTCGCCAACACACAATATACAAACACCGGTCCAATACTCTCCAGACGATAGGTGCCGAAATTACACTGTCACAATTATAACATATACAACTCCAAGTCCATTCTAAAATCGAACTAATATATCCAAAATAGTTTAACAACCTCCGGTTCTGGTTACCACATTCCAAATCAATTCTTCTTACTGGTTTTATGACTTACTCAAAATTCCTTGTTGATACGAGTTCTCAACCAATATTACATCACACTATCTCGATACTTCAATCATATGCGAGTTACCACTTATCGAAACTTAAACCATTCAAGGCACAACTGTGAGATTCCATACTACTCACCCATTCACATACAATACTCCACATACACCAACACTTTCGAAGACCATACCACGTTTCTCAATTGAATCCACCTCTCTCAATCGTTTTGTTCCATATAAAATTCAAGTTACATGCTTAACATTGGAACGTCAAATTCTTACTCATACTTGGAAGGATAACCCTCAAATTCCTCTCTGGATAAAGTACAACTGTACACAATTGGTACCACTTTCACGGAGTCTAAGTCCAATACCATGAACTCACGGAAGATAACAATTACTAACTCTGACCAACCACTCATATCTTACTAACACCATAATTTCACACCGAAACGCTCTTTACAAGATCAATACTTCGTGGGTATTTTCTAACTTCGTCTTTAAGGCTCGCAACAGTAATACGCTTAAGACTTTCTCATACTCAATATAAATTCACAAGATTACTTCTCCAAAAGTCAAGCTTCTTTGTCATCTAAACAGATGATCGACTAAGTAACACCCTTCCACAAGTTCCGATTTCAAAACACAAATCCGTCTTTTATTTACTCGCAATCCAGTTCTCCATTCACACAATACTCTCCACTCAGAGCAACATAAAGTAACAAAATGCAGATGATGGTTCCTAAGGGATTTCACAATTTACACACATGTTAATCGATTACCCGTCTGAGATAATCGGTTAACTCCTCAAAATTCAGTGTAAAATACCACCCTTGCACGTGTTAGTCGGTTAACACTACTGTAGAAGCTGAAAACCAATTTCTTCTAATTCAAAAACCATCCCTAATCAAAACCATCAATTCGGGTTGCTCTAACCCACAATATCATTCTCAACTCGTGGCTTTTAACTTGTATAACATTCACTAACCATGATCCACTCAAGGTAATTCAGAACAAAGTCCACGACACACTCCAACCAAGTGACAAGGCAAGATTCCAATTCTGACGCGGTCGCACTACAAAACTGCAGCGGGATAGTTCATTCTCTTCTCAAACAACTACATTAGTGGAAAGTCAATAATGACGACATTCTAGGGTTTTAGCCACAACTCATGCTTGATTCGTCCATAAGCAAAACCCAACACACAACCACTATACGATACTGCAAAAGCGATGGACATAACATGTCGAGCCCACAACCTTGTTCTCTCACTTGAACTCCTTGGTGAGAACTAAAACAACTACGTCCTTAGCCCAACAAAAGGTAGATTCTAAATATTCCAATCATTCACAAACACAGAAGTTTCTCTATGCTTGAAGATAAATCGGGGAAATGCATCCTCTTGAAGAACCTTTCTATCACTTTACACACATTAACCGGGATTTCTTACCCTTCGCTATCCATTACATATCCCACTTACACCAAATTACTTAATGGAAGATTCACAACTGACAATTCTCGTCAACTATTCACAAAACCCGTCTGGTATAAATCGTTCCATGATTTACAATTAGTCCGTAATAAGTCCTGAATTGCTTTTCGTTGTTTTACCACAATCTTAATTCTTAAAATACAATATTCACTGTTCCACAGAGTACGTCCCATCTCACTTGTCTCAAGAATAAGAATCCATCACGTACACTTGTTACCACGGTGCTACCACTATGCTCGTTCTTAATACCAAAATGTAACTTTTCTCATTCCACGTCATACCACTAGGGTCCTCATGGGTGAACCATCCTTGATTATACTTCCTTAACTATAGGTTCATCAACACCTTAATAACTCCATTGCACACTCGTCCAAAACACATTCCGTTGTCACTTCCTCATAAAATACCGTTAATACCATTTTCCACACTGCATTTACTTCACCCTCCATTGTAACCCTCTCAGGTCCAAATATAAACCCATCTTAAAAAATTTCCTTGAATTCAAGGTACTTACTCTGTTTCTTAATACAAACTTCTTCCGGTCTGTATCACTACACCTTCTGTTACTAAATAAAGTCCAAACTTTCCCCGACACAATACCTTATACTATCCTTTAGGTAATTTAACAATTCCAAATTGGCCTCTTACTGAAAACAGAAATCCTGATGTATCATCTCGAACTCAAACTCTCTACATAACTAAATACACGTAACTTATCTCATACCCTTCGTCCGACACATACTTAGTTCACTTGAAGCATGTAAACGCATCCTTGTGTTCCTTCTCACACTTCTCTACTACTTTAGATCCCCATAAAAGTCAAACGTCCTTGACCCTCAACTTTTAACCAGTCGGAAGATATTGTTCTGAACACATTCCTTAAGGTACTCTCGTCCATTCAAGATACCATAGCGACCTTAGAAACTGAAGCACCAAAATTTATCTCACTTCTGGACCTTACGTCACACATTACAAAAAAAACAACTTTTCTTTTCCACAGAATGAGATTACTGGAGATCCTTATCCGTACTAGTGCTCAATCCAGCTCCACTAGCGATTTTACATATTCCTCACTACCTTAACCAATCGTCCGATAGAGATCCTTAACTTTCCGAATCCATCCATTCCAAAGGATTACTTGAACAACACACTACTCTTTAATTCCATGCTACCCAAAGCACAACTTCTACTAAGACCTCAACTGAGCTGACCAAAACTCCGCACTACTAACTCTTGGCTTGAGCCTACCCTCACAGCACAAGTTTCGACAACACTACAAAGTCCTCGTGGTTGCTCAACCATGATTCTACCTATCACATACATAGTATTAGGTTGATCAGGCCCAACACTACATAGTACCTTATTAAGAGTCATGCTGGCAAGACACACTTAAGAGGCATGAATAGATTTACTTATGATGTTTCAAGGCTAGGTCGAGGATACGACCTGCTCTGATACCAACTGTAACGTCCTGTATAATATTTATCTAGAATAATACCATACAAGTGTTTTTATTTGGTACTGACACCATCACTAGTGCCTATTGGCATAATTCACATACTTGTCCATTTCTAAAACATAAATACAACATATGGCACAAGTCATAGAAACTAGCCAAAATAATAAAATCTAAGATCAATATACAATATTCCTCATTGTACAATAAAATAATACACAGCGAAAATAAGCTTAACTAAGCTTCTCTTGAAACATCCAAGCATAGCTCCACTTGTAAATCACACCTGCAAATTCTTCCTGAAAATATTCAACAATAGTGGGGTGAGATACATCAAATCTCAGTGAGTTTCCTATCTTATGGATTCTCTCGGCTCTACAGGGTTCTAGCAATCCTAACTCAGGTCAAGGGGAAGGGAACTAGACCTTGAGTTCAAACATTTCTGACTAGAGAACACATCGTACAATTCATCCAAACAACACACTAGTTAAGGAATCTTCTCCCCGGCCAGCCTATACAAGGCACTACAACACGGGTCACAGATCCTTAACGTAGATAACTTCTCCCCGGCCAGCCCACACATGGAGCACTTCAACACGGGTCACATTTATCTACAAAACGAAACTAGTTAAGGAATCTTCTCCCCGGCCAGCCTATACAAGGCACTACAACACGGGTCACGGATCCTTAACGTAGATAACTTCTCCCCGGCCAGCCCACACAAGGAGCTCTTTAACACGGGTCACGGTTATCTACAAATGGTACTTCTCCCCGGCCAGCCCACACAAGGAGCACTTCAACACGGGTCACGATACCAACCACTAAGTAACTTCTCCCCGGCCAGCCCACACAAGGAGCACTTCAACACGGGTCACGGTTACTTACTTAATAAATACTTTTCCTCGGCCATCCCGCACAAGGGGCTCTTCAACACGGGTCACGGTATTTATTAAGGGATAACAACCAACCGGAGGGATTATAATCCTCCACTAACAACTACTTACCAAAGACATTCTTCTAGTATCGATGTATAAGCATTGCTCTTTAAACCTTTACCACGTCTTAGTTACATCTCTAGGATCCTAACATTTGTTTTTGGGTAAGTTTTCCCACTCTTCCTAATTCATTTTAAGCGTGCATATTACAACATCAATCATAAAACATACAAGATAGCATAACATATCAAACATAATCCACATAGTAGTTCACACACATTTTCAAGGCATACAAGCCACTACTATCCTCTACCAATCATCCTTGGTTAAATCATGGGCTCACACTACCATTTAATAGCACATCACATAAAACATCACTTTCGGGTTCCCTCCGATTCATTTAATCGGGTATCCAAAATCAATACTTTTCACTTTTATTCTGTAGGATATTTTCACAGCTTTACATAGGCTATAATTATGCCTCGATTGGATTTACGATCCACAAGATATGGATTTCAATATATCACATAACATTGTTATCATTCAAATGCCACTAATTAATTAATCCCACATCATACTCATAATTTTCACTTTTTATTGGGTAGAGGGTCGTCATGGCTTTCTAACGGTACCAAGAACGTCTCGATCCGAGTTACGGATCAAAAGTTATGAATTTTTGAAGAAAAGAAAATTATTGAAAAACTGCCAGATTTGCTTGGAGATTAAGGATTTCGCCTGGCGAATCCCTCTTTGCCAGTACTTCGCCCGACGAAGTAGCGGCGAAATCTTATTTTAGAAAACCCAAAAGTTCCAGTAGCTAAAACATGTTATGTCTCTTCATTTTCGCCCGGCGATTAAGGATTTCGCCTGGCGAATTCCTCCTCGCCAGTACTTCGCCCGGCGAAGCAGCGGTGAAACCTGATTCGCCTGGTGATTAAAAATTCTCCTGGAGAAACGTATCAGGAACAGAATTCAAAAGGCTCCTGTAGTTATCTATCTGCCAGGACCAGTACCGTACAAGTCCGATAAAGCTATCCCTTACAAATACCGTGCAACAACAATTGAGAATGGAAAGGAAACTCCATTACCCTCCGTCGTGAATATTGCAGAAATCAGTCGAGTAACACGGAGTGGTTGAATCTTCAACCGAGGAGTTGGAGAACCTAGAAAAGAAAAGGAACCTCAAATGGAAGTTCCTGATCAACCAGTCGGTCAATCCAGTGGTCCCGACCTTTCAACAAACAATGATGAGATGCTGAAGCTCATCCACAAGAGTGAATACAACATTGTTGACCAGCTGTTGCAAACTCCTTCAAAAATCTCTATGTTATCTCTATTACTCAGTTCCGAAGCTCACAGGGAAGCTCTGCAGAAAGTCTTAGAGCAAGCCTTTGTGGAACAAGATGTAACAATAAGAAAATTCGATAGCATTATTTCCAACATCACTTCCTGCAACAACTTGGGGTTTAGTGACAAGGAACTTCCAGAAGAAGGAAAAAGTCACAACATGGCACTCAATATTACAATCAACTGCCAGGATGATGCTTTAGCCATCGTACTGGTAGACACAGGATCAGCTCTGAATGTCATGCCGAAATCCACTTTAATGCGACTATCATTCAAAGGATCCCCGATGAGGGGCAGTGAGGTCATCGTCAAAGCATTTGACGGATCCCGCAAAGCAGTTATTGGCAAAATCGATCTTCCCATAACTATCAGTCCTCACACTTTCCTAGTCACTTTCTAGGTCATGGACGTCCGGGCAGCGTACAACTTCTTATTAGGAAGACCTTGGATACACCAGGCAGGGGCAGTCACTTCGACACTGCACCAGAAGCTGAAGTTTGTTATGAACGATCAACTAGTCAAAGTCTGTGGAGAACAAGCCTTGATCGTGAGTAACTTATCGTCGTCCACTTGTGTAGAACCAGAGGGGGTTGTTTGAACTTAGTTCCAAGCACTATCGGTGAGCAATGAGAATCAATCAGAAAAAGGAACATCGATTTCCTCGTATAAAGATGCTCTCGAAGTGATCAAAAGTAACAACGCGAAGGGATGGGGACAACTTGTCATTTCTACTGATAACAAAACAAAGAAGGGTCTTGGTTTTTCCATAACCTGTACCCAGACTGCTACTAACGATGAAAGTTTTCATCCCATTAACGAGGGAGATTCCTCAGATATAGATGAAGAATGGAAGTCCTACCTTAACAAGGACGGTTATATATCTCAGGAAGAGGTGCCTATGCCATTTTGCTATCCCGCACAGGGTCCGAGATTTATACCAAGGTCAGATGTTAAGATGATATACGGAGATTGTAATCTAGAAGGATGCCGTGCTCCACCAAACTCATTAGAGGAGGACACTCTGATGAGAGACAACTTTGACCATGACTATTATGGCCCAATGGATGGCCTGCCTATCTGGCAGCCGTATCCAGGAGACTTGGGGCAAAAGAGTTAGCCCAACAATGCTTATCAACTGAGCATTATTGAAAAGAATACCTATGTCCCCACCACGTCATGGGATCAACACTCAGGGCATTCAGAAAATATCCAGTGCGACGATGAATTTTCAAAGCTTACAGGACTAGAATTCATCAATTACGCTTTTCCCGAGGTCAATGTCATTGAGAGAGATGACTCCTCCAGTTCCAAAGAAGTGTGGGACACCTTAGGACAACCAAGTGGCAAGTTCGACTACTTGGTCAAGTACACCACTACTTAGTCAAACTGGATGGGGAGATTTACCTGAGAATATAAATACTACACAAAATACAATAGAAGAGTTCGTCTACGATAACTCTGCCCGGGAAACAGATTCCAACGATCTCGCTCCGCCAGAAATCAGCATTATTTCTGAAGACGAATCAAGAAAGAAGGTACCAAACTTTGTGATTCACCGAGGAGTTCGCCGCCAATGGGTTATTGTCGACGTTCCGAAAGTCGTACATAAGTCTGAGTAATTGCCGTCTTTATTTTAACCTTTCACCCTGCCCAAGTGAAACAGATGTTTTGATAGGGCTCACTTTCTATAAATTTCTCTCTTCGCTTCGCGCAAAGCGACTAAGTTTTGTTTTATAGGGCTGTAGTTTCAAGAATCGACAAGATCATAAATAAAATAACGTCGTTCTGTAATTTCCGCATTTATTGCTGTTTTCTTTTTTTGCTTTTTCAGAAAATGGTAATCCTAAAAAATAACTCAATAATAAAAACAAGCAGTTTTTCAAAGAAAATACACTGCACACACTCTTGCATTCTCTCTATCTCTTCTAAAACAATCATCACGTCATACAGATTGCTTGTTTTAAACCCCATTGAAACATACGATCCAATGCCTTCTCCCAACTTTGAATTCCCAGTATTTGAGGCCGAAGAAGAAGTTGACGACGAAATTCCAGGAGAGATCTCCCGATTACTCAGACAAGAGGAAAGGTCCATTGAAACTCACAAGGAACCGTTGGAAACATACAACTTAGGTTCAGAAGAAGAGAGAAAAGAAATCAGGATTGGGGCCTTGCTCAGTTCGACTGTCAAAGAAAATTTGATAAAGCTTCTCAAAGAATTCCCCAATGTATTTGCTTGGTCCTATAAGGACATGCCAGGGTTGGATACCAGCATCGTGGAACATCATTTACCGTTGAGGTCAGAATGTCCTCTAGTAAAACAGAGGTTGAGACGAACTCACCCAGATATGGCCATCAAAATCAAAGAGGAGGTACAAAAATAGATTGACGCGGGTTTCCTCGCCACGTCTGAATATCCTCAATGGCTAGCCAACATAGTACCAGTTCCAAAAAAGCACGGAAATGTCAGAATGTGTGTGGATTACAGAGATCTAAATAAGGCCAGTTCATAGGACGACTTCCGTTTACCGCACATTGACATGCTGATAGACAGTACAACAAAGTTCAAAGTATTCCCCTTCATGGATGGATTCTTGGGCTATAATTAAATAAAAATGGCGCCGAAAGACATGGAGAAAACTTCATTCATCACCCCATGGGGTACTTTTTGTCACAAGGTAATGCCGTTCGGTTTGAAGAACGCCGGGGCAACCTATCAAAGGGCCATGACTACTCTATTTCATGACATGATACACAAAGAAATCGAGGTATATGTCGATGATGTGATTGCCAAATCTGACAGAAGAGGAGCATGTGACCCACCTGTCAAAGCTATTCGAGCGGTTGAGAAAGTACAAACTCTGCTTGAATCCCAATAAGTGCATATTCGGTGTCCATTCAGGGAAACTTTTAGGGTTCATCGTCAGCCAGAAGGGAATTGTGGTTGATCCTGACAAGGTCAAGGCCATTCAAGAAATGCCTTCTCCAAAGACTGAAAAACAAGTTAGAGGATTCCTGGGACGTCTGAACTACATTTCCAGAATTATATTCCTTATGACCGCGACATATGCGCCGATCTTCAAATTACTCCAAAAGAATCAAGAATGCGTTTGGACAGAAGATTGCCAAACCGCCAACGACAGTATTAAGGAATACCTATTGAATCCACCGATTCTATCACCTCCAGTGGAAGAAAGACCACTAATCATCTACTTAACAGTCTTGGAAGACTCTATGGGCTGTGTACTTGGCCAACAAGACGAAACAAAATGGAAAGAGTCTCCCATCTACTATCTGAGTAAGAAATTCACCGACTGCGAGACTCGGTACACTATGCTTGAGAAAACTTGCCGTGCTCTGGCTTGGGCAGCCAAACGTCTTCGCCAGTACATGATTTGTCACACTACTTGGTTAATCTCCAAAATGGATCCAATCAAGTATGTCTTTGAAAAGCCTGCTCTCACGGGAAGAATTGCCCTTTGGCAGATGTTGTTATCAGAATATGACAGAGTATCACGCTCAGAAAGCCGTTAAAGGAAGTGTTTTAGCTCATCATTTGGCTCATCAACTGATTGACGATCAGGAATTAGACGGGTTTGACTTCCCAGACGAAGATGTCATGTACTTGAAAATGAAAGATTGCGATGAACCACTACCCAGTGAAGAGCCAGAACTAGTTCCCAGTGGGAACTTATCTTTGAAGAAGCTGTTAATCATTATGGAAACAGAATTGGGGCAATCATCATAACACCTCAGGGTACCCACATTCCTTTTACCGCCCGACTAACATTCTAATGTACAAATAACGAGGCCGAATACGAAGCATGTATCATGGGTCTCGAAGAAGCGGCCGACTTAAGGATCAAGAACTTGGATGTATATGGCGACTCAGCCCTGATTATCAATAAGATCAAAGGAGATTGGAACATATACCAATCAGGACTGATTGCTTACAGAGATTACACGAGAAGGTTATTACCCTTCTTCAACCGAATCGAGTTTCATCACATCCCTCGTGACGAGAATCACATGGATGATGCATTAGCTACTCTCTCTTCCATGATTAGTGTAGGTCAATGGAACGACCTATCTAAGATCGACATAATGTGCCTCGAGAGACCCGCTTATATCTTCACGATTGAAGTAGTCATGGATGACAGATCTTGGTATCACGATATCAAATGCTTCCTTCAGAAACAAGAGTACCCACCTGGGGCACTCAGAAAAGACAGAAAGACCCTCAGTAGGTTGGCAGGCAGTTTCTTCCTGAGTGGTGATACTCTCTATAAGAGAAATTTTGACATGGTCTTGCTTCGATGCTTAGACAGACCAGAAGCAAACATGCTGATAAAAGAAATTCACGAAGGATCCTTTGGAACTCATGCCAACGGACACACAATGGCGAGAAAAATTCTGAGAGCAGGGTACTATTGGTTGACCATGGAATCCAACTGCTACAAGTACATGAGGAGATGTCACAAGTGTCAGATATACTCTGACAAAATCCATGTACCACCAATACATCTCAAAGTTCTCTCTTCCCCATGACCTTTTTCTATATGGGGAATCGACATGATTGGCATGATCGAACCCAAGGCTTCGAACGAACATCAGTTCATCCTGGTAGCCATTGATTACTTCACCAAGTGGGTCGAAGCAGCGTCATACGCCAATGTAACCAGACAAATGGTGGTCTGATTTATAAAAAAGAATCTCATCTGCCGTTATGGTGTTCCGAGCCAGATTATTAAGGATAATGGATCTAACATGAACAATAAGATGATGAAAGAGTTGTGTGCTGAGTTCAAGATCGAACACCATAACTCATCTCCCTACCGACCTAAGATGAACGAAGCTGTAGAAGCGGTTAACAGGAATATCAAGAAGATCATTCAAAAGATGGTCGTAACCTACAAAGACTGGCACGAGATGCAACCCTTTGGTCTTCACGGTTATCGCACATCTGTCCGCACTTCAACATGGGCAACCCCTTTCTCTCTAGTATATGGCATGGAAGTAGTGCTCCCCATCGAAGTAGAGATCCCATCGATCCGAGTATTAGTGGAAACAAAGCTAACAGAAGCTGAATGGTGTCAAAGTTGACACGACGAACTGAATCTGATCAAAGAAAAGCGAATAACGGCTCTATGTCACGGTCAGTTGTATCAACAGAGAATGAAGAAGGTGTTTGAAAAAAAGGTACGACCTCGCGTCTTCAGAAAAGGAGACCTCGTGCTCAAAAATATACAATCATTTCTCACTGACTCTCGGGGCAAATGGACTCCGAATTATGACGGCCCCTATGTGGTCAAGAAAGCTTTCTCAGGCGGCGCCTTGAGACTTGCAACCATGGATGGAGAAGAATTTGCCTACCCCACGAATGTTGATGTAGTCAAGAAATACTTCGCCTAAACTAAAAAAAGAACGTCTTGGTGGATTGAAAACTCGAAAGGGCGGTCCAGGCAAAAATTAGAGACATAATAAAAAATCATCCCGGTGGATTGGAAATCACAAAGTACAATCCAGGAAAAAGTTAGGGATAATGGCAAGTAACTACGTCCAACAGGTGCAAATCCCCCAGTAGCAGTCATGCCATCCATAAGAAAACTCCGGTCAAGGCCATCTTCGACGGAAGCTCAGGATGTCCAAAATTCAAAGTTGGTAGAAGGATAATAGTCGTTATGTTTCAATGTAGCCCTGTTCCCTTAAATTACCATTTTCTAAACTTTGTAAATACTCTATGGAATCATGCGCTTGGCTGATTTCCATCCTATCAATAAAATTTGAGCCCTTGTGCTTTTGTTTGCAATTCTTATTTGTTTTAGCTTTACAGAACGACGTTTCAACATGATTAACGATTCTTGAAATAAAACAAAAATGAATTTACTTGTCAAATTTTGCTACTTTTAAAATAAATATGGTAATTCTTTTGACTGTCGAACATCGAAAGAACATCGATTGCTTCTCCAAAGGTGTTCGAGCTTCAAAGTGCATAATCAAGGCGTTCCTTCTAAACCAGTACACCTGAATGAAGGATCAACCGTGTCATATGCGAATACTCCATCTGACATCTCTGGCATAGTTCTTATCTCCTAAGCCCGACCAATGTGTTCCCCGCAGGAACTACTTTCTCCTAAGCAAGACATAATTGCTATTTTGAACCAAAGATACTTCTTCGTCCCCTGCAGTGGCCGAGTATCCAGTGGTGTTCACCTATTAGTCTGTATGTCGCGTCTGTTTTGTTAGCATATACATACATACATCATGCATTATTGATTTGCATTCACATTCATATTGCGCCATTATCACTCTAGTTGGTCTTATCCCCTAGTGATAAAAGTCCTCTTGTTAATCGAGTCGTCAGTTCTTTCCTCTTCAGGAAGTGAATCAGCTAAGGAATCTCTCCCCAATTTATTTCTGGGATGAAGTTGGTCCTCGACCACTTTGATAACTTGAACCTATGAAAGACCAGAAAATGTTCAACAAATGTCACTCTTCGCCATTGAAGATGATATCTTTGCTTTCCCGGATTAAAGAAAATCCCCAGAGAAAGCCTCACAACCAAAGGCTCTCAGCAACGCATTGATTTTTCTCTCCAATAAAGTCAATGTTAATAAAGTCATCAGCACCTAAAAATGGGGATACATTGTATGGCATTTCTCCGAGAAGATCTTGAAGAAAAGTATGATATAATATCCCCAAGCCAGAAGCAGTCTCTCAAGAGACTTGCTTTCCCCAGTCGAATCAACAAATGGCGTCTCCAACAGAGAAGTTTGTACACCTCCACAACTCAGGCGAATGGGTTCCCCAGCAAGTGTGAACTCAAAACTTTTTTTCATCAAATGGCATCTCCCAAGGAAAATTCGGCGAGAAGTTTGAGGGAAACCGCTACGAATAGCGTTTCTTGTCAAGAAAGTTTATTGACAAAAGAAACTGAGACCAGTTCCTTGGTAGAAAACCAGGATCGAGGGGAAGTTTATATCAAAAACTGAGACCAGTTCCTTGGTAGGAAACCAGGGTCGAGGGGAAGATTATATCAGAAACTGAGACCAGTTCCTTGGTAGGAAACCAGGATTGAGGGAAAGTTTATTTCAAAAGAAAACTGAGACCAGTTCCTTGGTTGAAGACCAGGATCGAGGGGAAAATTTACCTTTTCTATGTATCATTGCTTAGCAAAAGAAGATGGACTGCCAAACTAACATTCATAACCACCGTCAAAATTTTGCGCATTCCGATATTTAATCATCTTGCACCCCGAATGCCCGAATACCTTTGCCATTCACACCTTCGGGTCCAAGAAGATTAAATAGGGGCATCTGTCATACCCCAAATTTTGACCACTAAGATTTCCCACCATTGTGTAAATCATCATCACAATATGGATGAACCATCATGCCTCATCAGTCTCCCCAAAGATGGGTGAGCCTTCACCACAAACAGGAATTAGGGTTTCAAGCCCTCTCTGAGCCTTAGACAAAGGATCAATAAAGAAATGACATGATCTTCAACTTGTCTAACCTCTCAAACCCCCATAAAGGATCAAGAGGACTCCCACATCAAGGAATCAAGCACAAGGTTGCAACATTCCAGGTGGATTAAGCCTCAAGATCGCCAGTGTCACCAAATTAGGGTTTTGGTCGACCAAGGCCTCCAGGTGGAAATTTTCCTCTGGGCATGAGCTAATGCTTTAAAGCATAACCTTAGATTCTCCATGGGACCTCATGGACCCAATCATCAAGTCAATTTAGCCTCAGGGGATGCATTCACCAAAAATCAAGAATTAGGGTTTCTTGACCTAATTCACCCCTAAGTTGACTTTTGAGGCAAAACATGAGCCAAGACCTCAAGACATGATTTGAAGGTCTCTAACACACTATATTGATCCATTTACAATAATGGATTGATCCAAGAAGCTTGATCAACAAGTTTCATTTTCATCTGGACCACAATTAGGGTTTTGAGGAAAAAGTCAACTGTACCTTTGACTTTTGACCAAGACATGCTCCCAAATCTTGGGACATCCTTCAATACACCCTATAACACCTATGGAACATATCCATCAAGTTTGATTTAAGTCAAGGACTTGATTTCATAGAGGATCGCACAGTTTAGAATTCATCTGATAAAAAGTCAACTGTGCACAAAAGTCAAAGTTTGACTTTTTGAGATTTTTCACAATTATGGTTCCTTAACCCTAAAATGATGTTAATGTGTGATTTGAATCATCATTCATTAAGAAAAATCAAAGAAAGTGGGATGACTTGTAAAAGGGGTAACCATAAAAACTTAGAATTTTTCTAAGTTATGGAACAAAGTGGCTAGGGTACCAACTTCCAAGGATCATAACTTGAGATCCACACAACCATCTTGAATGATCCAAAGATGGATTTGTAGCTCTCATGGCATACTACAAAAGCTTCTACTACACCTCATTCTATTTCCTCATGGATTATGAGTTATGGTTGGACCAAAATCACTAAAAACATGAAAATGCATCTTTTCCAACACTTAGACAAAATTCTGTCCAATACAGATTTTGTTGAAAACACCAAAACTTGTGAGATTTTTTCACATAGTTGCAAGCTGAATCAATTCAAGATGTAAACATCAATGTTGTTGCAAATGTTGCTGAGAATCCAAAGCACTTATTGGCATGAAACAAATCAACTTGAGCCAAGAATTATGGCTGCTACAACACACCATGGCAAGGTGGTCATGAAAAATCAGTTTGTAGGATTTCTTGCTTTACACGATTTTGAGCCAAAGGGCAATGATCCCTATGCTACATTCATCTAATCTGATCCTAATCCAATTGATCCAACTTGTGAGGCTGAGTCAAAAAGCCATGGGATCTTCCAACTTGAGATTAATGCATTTTGGCATATATGCCTTGAATTCAAAGGCATTTATGTGAAATAGGGAACTTTCAACAAAGCCACCATACTCAGTCAAGATGCTCACTTAAAAAACAATTAAAACATCTGAAGAATGTGGATTTGGTCAAGACAACACCCTGCTCTTGGGAAAGGCTAGTTTGCCTTGCATGAGAAGAAATGCCACCAAGCCAAAACCCTTGAATGTGATCTGATCCAGCAGCCATTCACTATTCCTCCAAGACAAGAGTTGATCCACTATAAATAGAGGTCCTAACTGATCATTCAAATCACACCAAAGCAGCTTACAACATTGCTTTCTCTCATTTCCTTCTTAAACTCCAAATTTCATTGTTCTTGAGAAAGCACTATCGGGTTTTGAGTTGGGAGGCAATGCAGCTCAAACCAATTATTCACACACATCACATATAACATATTGGAGGTGTCTGAACACTCACCTCCCATCTGTGACATCAAAATCACCAAATGGCCATCCAATTGCACAAAACTCATGCCTTGCTGCAGAAGGAATCAGGTTGATTAATCCAGAGGTTTTCCAATCAACCAAAGCATTCAAACACATCCATTAGGGTATAAGGAGGCTGTCCAAATCATTGGAACTCATCTGTAACACCTCCATCATCAAATTCGATTCTCACCAGCAGAGGTAAGCCTCAAACTGTCCAACTCATTGAACCATGCATCATAAACATGTTTTGTGATTACCATTGTGTTTCTGGATGCTTGTAGATCATTTACCCTCAATCAATTGTTGTTTATAATTCGTGTATAGGATTTCATTGAGTTTATGCCAATTTTAGGGTTCTTCAGGTTTTATCATGATATGTTCTGATTCAATTAATTTCAATAAAATTGGGTATTGCCATTGTATTTCTCATCTGAAAATGCACGATTTTCATATTTGGATCATGAGGAATGGTTGAGAGATGAATGAGATATGGACCTTCACGTATCGAAGCTTGAGGTTGAAGATGGCCATGGCGCCATGCTTCAGAAATTGAACCAAGTTCTCTATATATTTTTCATTTGCCATATGTTTACTGAATTGGTATTGCGCCCTAGTGGAAACACTAGTATGTTTGTGTGTGTGAGTGAGCGAAAGGTCTGGGGTTCGAATCCCCCTCTCCCCAAACCTTTTGGTTTTTTTTCAAATCATTTTCAAAGGCATTTTACACATATTATTATCCCTTACCATTCTCTATCAGCCCACGCAAATGGCTCAGTTGGCAAAGTTTTGAGATATCCTCCCCAAGGGCGTGAGTTCAAACTTTGGGGGGACCATTTCTATTTTTTTACCACTTAATTTTATCAATTTCTTCACCAATCTTTTAATAACTTTGAAAATTAATTTCTCATTCATTTTTCATCATTTTTGATTGGTTCTTTTTGCAAAAATTCACAAAATTGATAATGTATTTTATTCTACAAAAATCTCACACAAAAAAAATATTATTTGTCCATATTTAATATTTTTTATAAAGAACTTATTTGATTTGTTTTAAGCATTTGAAAATATTTCTTTCCTTTTGATCTTTTCAAGACCAAATGAGTTCTAAATCATCTTTCATTTTGAAACCTTAAATAAAAAATCACAAGTAGTTTATTTAAACTTAATTGGTATTTTTGTCATTTTTATTCATTTTATTAAAAGAATTACTTTTAAAACGAAAACAAAATTAGGGTTTCTTTGATTATCACCCTAAATAAATCTTTTTCACACTCACTGGGCCTCTAATAGAGTGTAAGACCCAACCCCTTTGTAAATAATACTTTTTGGGCCTCATACATTGTATAAGTCCCTCTGTATATTTTCAAACTTTCGGCGAGATCGTCGCCTTTTTAACAAAATCAACTGGGCTTCTCCTTGAGCTATAAGACCCATCTTTATTCATTTTCAAACTCTTTGGGCCTCTAATAGAGTGTAAGACCCAACCCTTGTTTTACATAAACAATTTTTGGGCCTCAGATATTGTATAAGACCCACTGTTTTCAAAAATCTTGGCGTGATTGCCAGTTCAAAATCATTTGGGCCTCTCCTTGAGTTGTAAGCCCCATCACTCGTACAAAAAAATCGTTTGGGCCTCTCCTTGAGTTGTAAGCCCCATCACTCGTACATAAAATCTTTGGGCCTCTCCTTGAGTTGTAAGCCCCATCACTCGTACAAAAAATCTTTGGGCCTCTCCTTGAGTTGTAAGCCCCATACCTCTGTGCAGAAAACCTTTTGGGCCTCAGTCGTTGTATAAGTCCCAATACAAACAACAGTGCCATCACTGATAAATTTTGAGCCTTTCCCTGAGTTGTAAGCCCCGATCTCTGTTCAAAATATTCTATCCTTTGATTTTGAATCCAAATGTATAGGTGCTATCAAAACTTTCTTTAATTTATATGTTGAACAACTAACAAAACAACATGGAAGCTCTACAACGGGTAAGTGTTTATCCGCTTTCTTTTATATGCTTTCATATACATAACTGTATTGTGGGAAGCTGCGCATGGTTAGTCTTCTTTCATTCTTTTAAATACATGTCAAATATAAATAACTGTATTGTGGGAAGCTGCGCATGGTTAGTCTTCTTTCATACTCCTTTAACTACTTATCATATATCAACTGTATATATACTAGTATAGTTATTTAGAGTTTTCCCCAACAACTAGGTCTAGAACTAGGTAAAACCCTGTTGGTCACTCTTAAATATAAACAAAACTAGATCCCCATAGGATTTCCAGATACAATTTTCCCTTATCTTGGGATTAATCAATATAGAACAAAGAGAAAGGCAGTATTCTCGGTGAACCTTTTCTCAGACTGTCACCCCTAGAAATTGTCAAAGAAATTCTATTCCCCAGAGTTGATATATTCTCTGTGAAAAGCATCTCTTGAGTTTCTTCCAAATACTCGAACTTTCCTGGAATGATCTCTTCTCAGTGAATTGTATTTCTTGAACTTCTCTTGGTTTGGGGACCCACAGGCTTCCTAAAAGCATCCCCGCCTCCTCTTGGGCTTTGTACAAGGTCCTGTCGACTTCTTAAAAGTTCTCACGCCTTCTCTTGGGCTTAATACAAGGACCCTCACGACCTATTTGCTAGAGCTGTCCTTCTAAAAAGAGTCACAAAAGCCCTCTGACCAATTTTAGGGTTGATACTCATCCCTTAAACGATTCGGCCTCCTCTTGGGCATTGTACAAAGATGGACCACACTAATAAACTCGGACAGTCTAGATCTCTTTGAGTCTCAAAGACATTCTCAAGTACCCTACAAACCTAGGAAGAAACCTCAGATTCTGGATTAATCTCCAGCAAGAATTAAAACTTGTGGGTTCTAAATTCTCGTCTCTCTCCTAAAATCCCCCAGCCAGGGTGAGTTTATCATCAGTATAACACTATCTCAAATCAGAACTTCAAGGTATCCGATCTATCAACTCTTCTGTATTCCCCTGCAAGAGTTGATTCCCCACTTGGACCTGCCTTGGGATTTCAACAAATCCCAGCAGAAGATAGCCTCCTCTTAGGCTTTGTATAATGATATTTCCTCAACACAGTCAGCCTCCTCTTGGGCTTTGTACAATGATTCTCTCCAGCGGAGTTAACCTTTTTAGACTCACTTGTTGAGTTAATCACCTTTTCAGACTCTCTTGTTGAGTCAATCATTCTTTTAAACTCTCTCGTTGAGTCAGTCACTTTTAAGACTCTCTTGTTGGGTCAATCTCCTTTTTAGCCTCCGTCTTAGGCTTCGTACAAGGCATATAAAACCACTCTCTTGTTGAGTATAAAAGACTCTCTTGTTAGGTCCAATCACCTTTGCCGCACTCTCTTGTTGAGTATAAAATCACTCTCTTGTTGAGTATAAAAGACTCTCTTGATGAGTAAACTCCTTTAGCCTCCGTCTTGGGCTTTGTACAAGACATATAAAAACACTCTCTTGTTGAGTCCACCCTTTTAGCCTCAATCTTGGGCTTTGTACAAGACATAAATCATCATAACCTTCTCTTAGGCTTGGGGACAAATATCTTCCCCAGCAAGGTCACTTCCTCCCAGCCTTCTTCTAGACTTTGAGGAATGATTTCCCAAGCAAACTCAAACTCTTTTCAGCCTCAATCTTGGGCTTTGTACAAGACTGATAACCCTCTCCCACAGAGTTAAAACCTTTTAGCCTCCGTCTTGGGCCTTGTACAAGACACCAATATATCCACTCTCTTGTTGAGTCGGTCTCATGCAGCCTCCTCTTGGGCTTTGTATAAGGACATCCCTAGCTGAGTCAATCAACCTTTTAGCATTAAACTGGTGCTTTGATCAGGGTACACAAAAATCAAATAATCCCTCTTTAGAGATAACGAATTATCTCTCAGCCAAAATCCTCTAGCTTCATATCTTGGGCTTTGAACAAGATATAAATCCCTTTTAGCTTCAATCTTGGGCTTTGAACAAGACACAAATACTCCGTTTAGCCTCTGTTTTGGGCTTTGAACAAGACACAAATACTCCGTTTAGCCTCTGTTTTGGGCTTTGAACAAGACACCAAATATCTTTTCCTCCCTTAGAATAGGAGGAGCTACGATTGCTCTGATTTCCTTGTTTCGTTTAAACGGGAATATGTAGGCATAAGATTGCGAAATCTTAGCGAGCATACTAATCCAAAACTCTAGGTCCAATACCTATATACATCAATCAAAATCCATGTCCAGTACCTTACCAAAAACATCAACAAAAACTCACTCACTCTCTCATGTTTCCCAATAAAATTTCCCAACTCATTAACAGATAAACACCATCAATTATAAAGCGAAACCTATTTGCTAATATCCTATGGATAACCACATATAGGATGGGTAACTGACAACTACCCATTTTATAACCTGACCCCGGACCCCCCAATCTCTTTAAGCGTTTGTTCAGTTAAACATTCACGTGCAATGTTAGTTTTAGATTGCTTCCCTTTCCATTTCAGCTTCATGGGATAAATACGAAATCAGAAAGTAGCACCCCCTCCTACCATTCCAGTGAGGAAAACTCCAGCGATAAGTTGGTCGCGTCACCGACAAAAATCGCTCGTTACAGGAAAATGGCGACTTTGCTGGGGAGTTTCATTTGTCTGTATAGGAATAGGACTAGAGGTCTAGGATGTTAGGACAAATATATATACTACTTTTCCTAATTGGTATCCGTGTTTATTTTTTTGCTAATGGGAATGCGTGTGATGCCGCATTTGGAAAGATTGGGTATACACCTAAGATATGTGATGGCACGAGATTAGTAATCTTATTGGGAGTGAATCCCAAATAAGAGGTCCCGGTAGACCATCGAATAAGTGGAGATACCCTTTACGGATTCCATGCCTATACGACTTCGGTTGTTGAAAGCAGATTGTTTAATTGGGTTATCTGAGAAGCTGAGGATTTTAGTAGACTAAGACCATGTTACTATTTTGTAGTGCGGAAGCTATTGGAAATAGTTGTCACACGATACTACTCTCATTTGAGATCACTCTAAGATACTTTAGCTTGCTGTTGTTATCCCAAGAGGGGCCAATGATTTTATGGACAGGTACAAAAAATCACCAGTAAAACCTTCGGGGATGGGTAGAGCCTTGACTTTATGACACCGAACCTTTGACCCCATGTTTTTTTTATGTTTTTGTGTGCTGCATTCATGTATTCATTTCATTAAAAAACTTAAAACAAAGAAAATTTTCTCTCCTACTCTCTCTTTTTCAAATTAAACTAAGACAATGATTGCAAATATCAGAGAGAAAGATTGCGTTATGGATTTAGGTAGAAGAAGAAAATTAGAGGATTTAAGAGGATTGGTGAGGATGATCACCAACCCTGATGCTTTTAGAGCTAAGTATGGAGGACTGCTGTCTCGATTAAGGGTCCATGTAATTGAAGGAATCCTATCCATACTCATCCAGTTCTACGATTCGGTCTATCACTGTTTCACATTTTCGGATTATCAGCTAGCACCAACACTGGAGGAGTACTCTCACCTGACTGATTTACCTATTACTGACCAAGCTCCCTTTTCTGGACTGGAATAAATTCCTAAAGATCAAACCTTTGCAAGAGCAATTTATTTGGATGAGTCAGAAGTCAGGACTCACATGACCACTAAGGGTGGAATCCAGGGTTTGCCAGCCCAGTTTTTGATAAAGAAAGCCCTGTACTTTGCTAGTATAGGGAACGTAACTGCTTTCGAAAACATCTTTGCTTTGCTCTCCTACGGGTTATTTTTGTTTCCTAACATCGATAACTTCGTAGATATCAATTCCATTAAGATATTTCTGATTGGAAATCCAGTACCAACCTTGCTCGCAGATGCTTATCATTCTGTACACTTAAGGAATTTGTACAACAGAGGAATGATCACATGCCGTGTACCCTTGCTATATAAATGGTTCACTTCCCATTTACCCAAGTCTGCCGCATTTTGGGATCAAAAGAATACTTTACGTTGGTCGCACAGAATCATGTCTCTTACCAACTCTGACATCGATTGGTACTATCGAATCTATGACGGGATCATAATCATTGACCGTTGTGGAAACTTCCCTAACGTACCCCTCATAAGAATTAAAGGTGGAATCAATTATCATCCGATTTTAGTTCGTCGTCAATTTGGATACCCGATGAGGCATGTCCCATGTAATGCTCATCTGGAAGGTCTTTTCTTCAAGGAAGGAGAAAATGACAGGGCACTAAAGACAGAAATAGTGCATGCCTGGAAACATGTTCACAGGAAAGGAAGAGAGTCTCTAGGAAAACCAGATTGTATCTCTGTGGAGCCTTATCTCCGCTGGGTACAAACTAGAGCTCTCAAACTAAGGATACCTTACCCTCGTCAAGAAGTTCTTCCATTAAAGGAATCTGTCCTTTATTTTATGTCTGATACGGAAAAGCTTCAGGTTACTCTCAACAAAGTTCAACAAGAGAAGAGGTCTTGGAGGAACAAATATCGCATTCTCAATGAGGAGCGTAACAAAATACAGCAACTGTTAAAAGAAAAAGACACTCTGATTGAGATTTTAGAGCAACATGCTATAGAAAATCAAGATGACCAAAGGAATTTGGTCGCTCCTTTCACTTGGAAAAGGGATGAAAACCCGACAACGGCTCAAGAGCCCCGGTCAAAGAAAAGGAAGATACCAAAACCAGCACCTGAGCTCCCCTCGGAGAGGACTCAGGATCCATTAGTTTAGACTTTTCCTTTTACAGCACTTTGTAAATTACTGTATTTCCATTTCCGTAATCTTTGAATTCAATAAAACGGGGTTTCCCCACTGTTTGATATTTGCAATCCAATTGTCGAAGTTTCTTTTGATTAAATAAAATTTAATTAATTAATCATTGCATATCATTCATCATTCTCGCATAACATATTCTTCTTCCCTACGAATCCTACGTTTGTGTCTCGATTCTAGAGTCAATCTGTCTCATTCGTACAATACTCGGGCCAATCGACAAAAGAAAATGGATGATCTCGAGGAAGAGAATAGAGGGTTGAGAGAAGAAATCGACACTCTAAAAGAAGATCAGAGGAAACTTCACAATGACATACAATCTCTGGCAGCAGCCCAGATGCAACAACAAAGGACCGTGATCTCAGAGATCACATCGACGCCCATAGTGGAAAAGTATGATCCTCGGTATAACATGCCAAAGGATCGTCCCTGGGGCATACCACTCAACTATATCCTAGAAGGATATATTCTGCCGATCATGGAAGATCCGGAAACTACAGCAGGAACCGCTGGGCCTGAAGGTTACAAACTTCGGGAAAGCGAAGATGCAAGGGGCATGACAGCAACTCCTGAAGGTTACAAACTTCGGGAAGCACCAAGAGTCACTGCCGTAATGACTATACCACCACCCATGGTACACACTATCCCGGAAGGACAGATTCCACAAATACCTTTTGGGGGAAATGAGAGTATGAACGATAAGATGAAGGAATTCCAGGAACAATTCCTGGAGATACAGAAAGAACTGCAAGCCATTCGCAGTCAGGATCTATTTGGAAAGGACGCCGCAGACCTTTGTTTGGTCCCCAATGTGAAAGTTTCGCTCAAATTCAAGGTGCCCGAATTTGAAAAATACAAGGGTAACTCTTGCCCTCAAAGTCACTTGGTGATGTACGCTCGAAGGATGTCAACACAGACAGAAAACCAACAGCTAATGATCCATTACTTCCAGGATAGTTTAACCGGTGCCGCACTCAAATGGTACATGGGTTTAAACCGCACTAAGATCATCACTTTCAGATATCTTGGCGCTGCCTTTGTTCAACAGTATAAGTATAATTTGGACATGGCACCAGATAGAGATAAACTCAGAGCCATGTCGCAGAAGGATAAGGAAACCTTTAAGGAGTATGCTCAGAGATGGCGCGAAATTGCCGCCCAGATTTGTCCACCTCTTGAGGAAAAAGAGATGACAAAGATCTTCTTGAAAACCTTGAGCTCATTTTACTACGACAGAATGGTCGCCAGTGCGCCCAGTGACTTCACCGAGATGGTGGGCATGGGAGTACGTCTTGAGGAAGCTGTCTGAGAAGGACGTTTAATTAAAGATGCTGGACCATTAGCCAGTACCAAAAGATACAGTAGTACTTTCCCTAAGAAAAAAGAGCAAGATATTGGCAATATCTCTCTTGGAAAGCAAAGGCGACGTTACCAACCAATAGCAGCTGTAACTCCTGCTATTAACCCTGCGCCTGTTCTTACGTATCAACCTCAGGTTACTCAAAGCCAACCGAATCAACAACAATATCAGCAAAGGACACAACAACCTCTTCAGCAGGCTCGTCCTCAGTACATCAACAATCGTACAACGCGACCACCAGGGTTCGACCCTATACCAATGTTGTACACAAAACTATTTCCGTTACTACTGGCCAAGGGAACGTCCAAACCAGGTCTCCTCTTACAGTACCAGAAAATACGCCTTTTTGGTTCAAAGCGAATCAGATTTATCCTTACCATCAAGGAGGACCAGGGCATAACATAGAAAACCGTCTCAGTTTCAAATCTGATGTGCAAAAGCTTGTTAGGAGCGGGGTCTTATCCTTCAAGGATACAAATCCGAATGTTCAGAAGAACTCGCTGCCTCAACATGAGAAAGCTGCAGTCAATTTGGTAGATGGAGAATCTAACCACAACTATTAAATTCATGATGTACTCTTATTAAGGGCTAACCTGGTCAAGATGCATCACAGACAGAGCGGATATGGGCATGTACCACCTCATAATTATCACCAGTGTGATATCTTCTCTAAAGATAATCAAGGATGTTTTGTGGTGCAATCAGATCTACAGGAACAGTTGGATCTCGGTTGGATCCAGGATCACCGAATTCGTGGGGTCAACATGACCTATAAAAATTCCAACATCATTCAGAATGACGACATCCGTGTGATGAATGTCAACTTGGTGGCAATGCACTCAAGGCAAAGCCAACATTATGATATGCCTCGACATGATTATGATTTCTGTCTTATTTACTCGGTAAACAATCAGGGATGCTCTTTTGTACAAGAGGCCCTCCAGCGTCAGATGGATCTTGGATGGATCCAGGACTACTGTGATAGAAATCCCTATTAGGTCAACATGATTCAAATCTTCGATATTTGCTTGATGAATACCAGCTTGGTGGAGTTACACGCTAAACAAGTCCGGCTTGGTTTTCTAACTTCGCATGAGTATCAGAACTGTAGAGTATGTCGTGAGAGTGACCAAGGCTGTGCACTCGTTCAAAGGACACTTCAACATTTGTTAAACCACTGGTGGCTTCTAATCTATCTAGATGAAGACACACAATAGGTCAGTATGATTAATGGGAACCCTATTAGGCACCGAAGTCAGGATGTTTGATCAATGGGAATCGATCTAGTGAGGTTGCACTGCATACAAAGCGGACGTGGCTGGGTGCCACCACACAACTACGAGCGTTGTAGAATCTTCTCAGAGAATAATCATGGATGCTACCTCGTGCGAGCAGTCCTCCAAAGTCAGTTGAACTATAAGGAAATTCAACCATGGTCAAGCTCTGATTCAATGTCAAACTATCATCCTGATCAAAGCAGGGATGTTATCTTAATCCCTAAGCGAGAAGTGGCCAAAGATGTGTGCGCCATAATCCGTTTACACCGTGAATCAAGAGTCCCTCTTGATGGTGGAAAGGTTCTCAATATTGAACCTATTGAGGCCAGCTATGATGGGCAGAAAAATCAAATGGCTCCTGTAGTTATCTATCTTCCAGGAACAGTACCGTACAAGTCCGATAAAGCTATCCCTTACAAATACGGTGCAACAACAGTTGAGAATGGAAAGGAAACTCCATTACCCTCTGTCTTGAATATTGCAGACATCAGTCGAGTAACACAGAGTGGTCGAATCTTCAACCGAGGAGTTGGAGAACCTAGCAAAGAAAAGGAACCTCAAACGGAAGTTCTTGATCTACCAGTCGGTCAATCCAGTTGTCCCGACCTTTCAATAAATAATGATGAGATGCTGAAGATTATCCAAAAGAGTGAATACAACATTGTTGACCAACTATTGTAAACTCCTTCAAAAATCTCTATGTTATCTCTATTACTCAGTTCCGAAGCTCACAGGGAAGCTCTGCAGAAAGTCTTAGAGCAAGCCTTTGTGGAACAAGATGTAACAATAAGACAATTCGATAGCATTATTTCCAACATCACTTCCTACAATAACTTGGGGTTTAGTGACGAGGAGCTGCCAAAAGAAGGAAAAAGTCACAACATGGCGCTCAATATTACAGTCAACTGCCAGGACGATGCTTTAGCCAGCGTATTGGTAGACACATGATCGGCTCTGAATGTCATTCTGAAATCCACTTTAATGCGACTATCATTCAAAGGATCCCCGATAAGGGGCAGTGAGGTCATCGTCAAAGCATTTGACGGATCCCGCAAAACAGTTATTGGCAAAATCGATCTTCCCATAACTATCGGTCCTCACACTTTCCTAGTCACTTTCCAGGTCATGGACGTCCGAGCAGCGTATAACTGCTTATTAGGAAGACCTTGGATACACCAGGCTGGGGCAGTCACTTCGACACTGCACCAGAAGCTGAAGTTCATCAAGAACGATCAACTAGTCACAGTCTGTGGAGAACAAGCCTTGATCGTGAGTAAATTATCGTCGTCCACTTGTGTAGAACCATAGGAGGTTGTTGGAACTCAGTTCCAAGCACTGTCGGTGAGCAATGAGAATCAATCAGAAAAAGGAACATCGATTTCCTCGTATAAAGATGCTCTCGAAGTGATCAAAAGTAACAATGCGAAGGGATGGGGACAACTTGTCATTCCTACTGATAACAAAACAAAGAAGGGTCTTGGTTTTACCTCAACCTGTACCCAGACTGCTACTAACGATGAAAGTTTTCATCCCATTCAGGATTTCTTCCACAGTGGAGGGTTCCTTCACCCAATGCCTCAGGAAGCGAATACCATCAACGAGGGAGATTCCTCGGATACAGATGAAGAATGGAAGTCCTACCTTAACAAGGACGGTTATATATCTCAGGAAGAGGTGCCTACGCTATTTTACTATCCCGCACAGGGTCCGAGATTTATACCAAGGTCAGATGTCAAGATGATATACGGAGATTGTGATCCTGAAGGATGCCGTGCTCCACCAAACTCATTAGAGAAGGACACTCTGATGAGAGACAACTTTGACCACGACTATTATGGCCCAATTAATTGCCTGCCTATCTGGCAGCCGTATCCAAGAGACTTGGGGCAAAAGAGTCAGCCCAACGATGCTTATCAACTGAGCATTATTGAAAAGAATACCTGCGTCCCCACCACGTCATGTGGTCAACACTCTGGGCATTTAGAAAATATCCAGTGCGGCGATGAATTTGCAAAGCTTGCAGGACTAGAATTCATCAACTACGCTTTTCCCGAGGTCAACGTCATTGAGAGAGATGACTCCTCCAGTTCCAAAGAAGTGTGGAACACCTTAGGACAACCAAGTGGCAAGTTCGACTACTTGGTCAAGTACACCGCTTCTAAGAGCTCTCGTGTCAGGCTCGAAGATATCCAGCTAATTGGATGGGGAGATTTACCTGAGAATACAAATACTATGCAAAATACAACAGAAGTGTTCGTCTACGAAGACTCTGCCTGGGAAACAGATTCCAACGATCCTGCTCCGCCAGAAATCAGCGTTATTTCTAAAGACAAGTCAAGAAAGAAGGTACCAGACTTTGTGATTCACCGAGGAGTTCGCCGCCAATGGGTTGCTGTCGACGTTCCGAAAGTCTTTCATAAGTCTAAGTAATTGCCGTCTTTATTTTAATCTTTCACCCTGCCCAGGTGAAACGGATGTTTTGATAGGGCTCACTTTCTGTAAATTTCTTTCTTCACTTTGCCCAAAGCGATTGAGTTTTGTTTTATAGGGCTGTAGTTTCAAGATCGACAAGATCATAAATAAAATAACGTCGTTATGTAATTTCTGCATTTATTGCTGTTTTCTTTTTTTGCTTTTTCAGAAAATGGTAATCCTAAAAAATAACTCAATAATAAAAACAAGCAGTTTTTCAAAGAAAATACACTGCACACACTATTGCATTCTCTCTACCTCTTCTAAAACAATCATCACGTCATGAAGATTGCTTGTTTTAAACCCTATTGAAACATACGATCCAATGCCTTCCCCCAACTTTAAATTCCCGGTATTTGAGGCTGAAGAAGAAGTTGACGATGAAATTCCATAAGAGATCTCCTGATTACTCAGACAAGAGGAAAGGTCCATTGAACCTCACAAGGAACCGTTGGAAACGGTCAACTTAGGTTCAGAAGAAGAGATAAAAGAAATCAGGATTGGGGCCTTGCTCAGTCCGACTATCAAAGAAAATTTGATAAAGCTTCTCAAAGAATTCCCCGATGTATTTGTTTGGTCCTATGGGGACATGCCAGGGTTGGATACCAGCATTGTGGAACATCATTTACCATTGAGGTCGGAATGTCCGCCAGTAAAACAATGTTTGAGACGAACTCACCCAGATATGGCCATCAAAATCAAAGAGGAGGTACAAAAAGAGATTGACGCGGGTTTCTTCGCCACGTCTGAATATGCTCAATGGCTAGCCAACATAGTACCAGTTCCAAAAAAGGACGAAAAGGTTAGAATGTGTGTGGATTATAGAGATCTAAACAAGGTCAGTCCAAAGGACGACTTCCCTTTACAGCACATTGACATGCCGTTCAGTTTGAAGAACGCTGGGGCAACCTATCAAAGGGCCATAACTACTCTGTTTCATGACATGATACACAAAGAAATAGAGGTATATGTCGATGATATGATTGCCAAATCTAAGACAGAAGAGGAGCATATGACCCACATGTCAAAGCTATTCGAGCGGTTGAGAAAGTATAAACTCCACTTGAATCCCAATAAGTGCATATTCGGTGTCCATTCAGGGAAACTATTATGGTTTATCATCAGCCAGAAGGGAATTGAGGTTGATCCTAACAAGGTCAAGGCCATTCAAGAAATGCCTTCTCCAAAGACTGAAAAACAAGTCAGAGGATTCCTGGGATGTCTGAACTACATTTCCAGATTTATATTCCTTATGACCGCGACATGTGCGCCGATCTTCAAATTACTCAAAAAGAATCAGGACTGCGTTTGGACAGAAGATTGCCAAACCGCCTTCGACAGTATTAAGGAATACCTGTTGAATCCACCGATTCTATCACCTCCAGTGGAAGGAAGACCACTAATCATCTACTTAACAGTCTCAGAAGACTTTATGGGCTGTGTACTTAGCCAACAAGACGAAACAAAACGGAAAGAATCTGCCATCTACTATCTGAGTAAGAAATTCACCGACTGCGAGACTCGGTACACTATGCTTGATAAAACTTGCTGTGCTCTGGCTTGGGTAGCCAAACGTCTTTGCCAGTACATGATTTGTCACACTACTTTGTTAATCTCTGAAATGGATCCAATCAAGTATGTCTTTGAAAAGCCTGCTCTCACGGGAAGAATTGCCCTTTGGCAGATGTTGTTATCAGAATATGACATAGAGTACCATGCTCAGAAAGCCGTTAAAGAAAGTGTTTTAGCCGATCATTTGGCTCATCAACCAATTGACGATCAGGATTCAGTCGGGTTTGACTTCCCAGACGAAGATGTCATGTACTTGAAAATGAAAGATTGCGATGAACCACTACCCAGTGAAGGGCCAGAACCAGGTTCCCAGTTGGGACTTATCTTTGACAAAGTTGTTAATAATTATGGAAATGGAATTGGGGCAATCATCATAACACCTCAGGGTACCTAAATTCTTTTTACCGCTCGACTAACATTCAAGTGTACAAACAATGAGGCCGAATTCGAAGCTTGTATCATGGGTCTCAAAGAAGCGACCGTCTTAAGAATCAAGAACTTGGATGTATATGGCGACTCAGCCCTGATTATCAATCAGATCAAAGGAGATTGGAACACATACCAATCAAGACTGATTCCTTACAGAGATTACGTGAGAAGGCTGTTACCCTTCTTCAACCGAATCGAGTTTCATCACATCCCTCGTGACGAGAATCACATGGATGACGCATTAGCCACTCTCTCTTCCATGATTAGTGTAGGTCAATGGAACGACCTACCTAAGATCGACATAATGCGCCTCGAGAGGCCCGCTTATATCTTCACGATTTAAGCAGTCATGGACGACAGACCTTGGTATCACGATATCAAATGCTTCCTTCAGAAACAAGAGTACCCACCTGGGGCATCTAGAAAACACAAAAAGACCCTCAGTAGGCTGGCAGGCAGTTTCTTCCTGAGTGGTGATACTCTCTATAAGAGAAATTTTGACATGGTCTTGCTCCGATGCGTAGACAGACCAGAAGCAAACTTGCTGATAAAAGAAATTCACGAAGGATCCTTTGGCACTCATGCCAACGGACACACAATGGCGAGAAAAATTTTGAGAGCAGGGTACTATTGGTTGACCATGGAATCTGACTGCTACAAGTACATGAGGAGATGTCACAAGTGTCAGATATACTCAGAAAAAATCCATGTACCGCCAACACATCTCAAAGTTCTCTCTTCCCCATGGCCTTTTTCTATATGGGGAATTGACATGATTGGCATGATCGAACCCAAGGCTTCGAACAGACATCAGTTCATCCTGGTAGCCATTGATTACTTCACCAAGTGGGTCAAAGCAGTATCATACGCCAATGTAACCCGACAAGTGGTGGTCCGATTTATCAAAAATAATCTCATCTGCCGTTATGGTGTTCCGAGCCAGATTATTATATATAATGGATCTAACTTGAACAATAAGATGATGAAAGAGTTATGCGCTGAGTTCAAGATCGAACACTATAACTCATCTCCCTACCGACCTAAGATGAACGGAGCGGTAGAAGCGGCTAACAAGAATATCAAGAAGATCATTCAAAAGATGGTCGTAACCTAAAAAGACTGGCACGAGATGCTACCCTTTGCTCTTCACGGTTATCGCACATCTGTCTGCACTTCAACAGGGGCAACCCCTTTATCTCTAGTATATGGCATGGAAGTAGTGCTCCCCATCGAAGTAGAGATCCCATCGACCCGAGTATTGATGGAAGCTAAGCTAACAGAAGCTGAATGGTGTCAAAGTCGACACGATGAACTGAATCTGATCGAAGAAAAGCGAATAACGGCTCTATGCCACGGTCAGTTATATCAACAGAGAATGAAAAAGGTGTTTGACAAAAAGGTCTGACCTCGCATCTTCAGAAAAAGAGACCTCGTGCTCAAAAAGATACAATTATTTCTCACTGACTCTTGGGGAAAATGGACTCCGAATTATGACGGCCCCTATGTGGTCAAGAAAGCTTTCTCAGACGGCGCCTTAAGACTTGCAACCATGGATGGAGAAGAAATTGCATACCCCACGAATGTTGATGTAGTTAAGATATACTTCACCTAAACTAAAAAAAAAGTCTCGATGGATTGAAAACCCGAAAGGGCGGTCCAGGCAAAAATTATAGACATAATAAAAAATCATCTCGGTGGATTGGAAATCTCAAAGTACAATCCAGGAAAAAGTTAGGGATAATGGCAAGTAACTACGTCCAACAGGGGCAAATCCCCCAGTAGTAGTCATGCCATCCATAAGAAAACTCCGGTCAAGGTCATCTTCGATGCAAGCTCAGGATGTCCAGAATTCAAAGTTGGTAGAAGGATAATAGTCGTTATGTTTCAATGTAGCCCAGTTCCCTTAAATTACCATTTTCTAAACTTTGTAAATACTCTATGGAATCATGCGCTTGACTGATTTCCATCCTATCAATAAAATTTGAGCCCTTGTGCTTTTGTTTGCAATTCTTATTTGTTTTAGCTTTACAGAACGATGTTTTAAGATGATTAACGATTCTTGAAATAAAACAAAAATGAATTTACTTGTCAAAGTTTTCTGCTTTTAAAATAAAGATGGCAATTCTTTTGACTGTCGAACATCGAAAGAACATCGATTGCTTCTCCAAAGGTGTTCGAGCTTCAAAGTGCAGAAACAAGGTGTTCCTTCTAAACCAGTACACCTGAATGAAGGATTAACCGTGTCAGATACGAATACTCCATCTGACATCTCCGACAGAGTTCTTACCTCCTAAGCCCGACCAACGTGTTCCCCGCAGGAACTAATTTCTCCTAAGCAAGGCAAAATTGCTATTTTGAACCAAAGATACTTCTTCGTCCCCTGCAGCGGCCGAGTATCCAGTCGTGTGCACCTGTTAGTCTGTATGTCGTGTCAGTTTTGCTATCATATACATACATACATACATCATGCATTATCGATTTGCATTCACATTCATATTGCACCAGTATCACTCTAGTAGGTCTTATCCCCTGGTGATAAAAGTCCTCTAGTCAATCGAGTCGGCAGTTCTTTCCTCGTCAAGAAGTGAATCAGCTAAGAAATCTCTCCCCAGTTTATTTCTGGGATGAAGTTGGTCCTCGAGCACTTTGATAACTTGAACCTCTGAAAGACACGAAAATGTTCGACAAATGTCACTCTTCGCCATTGAAGATGATATCTTCGCTTTCCCGGATTAAAGAAAATCCCCAGAGAAAGCCTCACAACCAAAGGCTCTCAGCAACACATTGATTTTTCTCTCCAATAAAGTCAATGTTAATGAATTCATCAGCACCTAAAAATGGGGATACATTGTATGGCATTTCTCCGAAAAGATCTCGAAGAAAAGTATGATGTAATATCCCTAAGCCGAAAGCAGTCTCTCAAGAGACTCGCTTTCCCCAGTAGAATCAACAAATGGAATCTCCAACAGAGAAGTTCGTACACCTCTACAACTCAGGCGAATGGGTTCCCCAGCAAGTCTGACCTCAAAACTTTTTTTCATCAAATGGCATCTCCCCAGTTAAATTCGGCGAGAAGTTTGAGGGAAACCGCTACGAATAGCGTTTCTTGTCAGGAAAGTTTATTGACAAAAGAAACTGAGACCAGTTCCTTGGTAGGAAACCAGAATCGAGGGGAAGTTAATAACAGAAACTGAGACCAGTTCCTTGGTAGGAAACCAAGCTCGAGGGGAAGTTTATATCAGAAACTGAGACCAGTTCCTTGGTAGGAAACCAGGATCGAGGGAAAGTTTATTTCAAAAGAAAACTGAGACCAGTTCCTTGGATGAAGACCACGATCGAGGGGAAGTTTTACCTTTTCTAAGTATCATTTCTTAGCAAATGAAGATGGACTGCCAAACTGCCATTCATAAACACCATCAAAATTTTGCGCATTCCGATATTTAATCATCTTGCACCCCGAATGCCCGAATACCTTTGTCATTCACCCCTTCGGGTCCAAGAAGATTAAATAGGGGCATCTGTCATACCCCAAATTTTGACCACTAAGATTTCCCACCATTGTTTAAACTATCATCACAATATGGATGAACCATCATGCCTCATCAGTCTCCCCAAAGATGGGTGAGCCTTCACCACAACCAGGAATTAGGGTTTCAAGCCCTCTCTGAGCCTTAGACAAAGGATCAATCAAGAAATGACATGATCTTCAACTTTTCTAACCTCTCAAACCCCCATAAAGGATCAAGAGGACTCCTACATCAAGGAATCAAGCACAAGGTTGCAACATTCCAGGTGGATTAAGCCTCAAGATCGCCAGTGTCACCAAATTAGGGTTTTGGTCGACCAAGGCCGCTAGGTGGAAATTTTCCTCTGGGCATGAGCCAATGCTTCAAAGCATAACCCTAGATACTCCATGGGACTTCATGGACCCAATCATCAAGTTAATTTAGCCTCAGGGGATGCATTCACCAAAAATCAGGAATTAGGGTTTCTTGACCTAATTCACCCCTAAGTTGACTTTTGAGGCAAAACATGAGCCAAGACCTCAAGACATGATTTGAATGTCTCTAACACACTATATTGATCCATTTGCAACAATGGATTCATCCAAGAAGCTTGATCAACAAGTTTCATTTTCATTTGGACCACAATTCGGGTTTTGAGGAAAAAGTCAACTGTACCTTTGACTTTTGACCAAGACATGCTCCCAAATCTTGGGATATGATTCAATACACCCTATAACACCTAAGGAACATATCCATCAAGTTTGATTTAAGTCAAGGACTTGATTTCATAGAGGATCGCACAGTTTGGAATTCATCTGATAAAAAGTCAACTGTGCACAAAAGTCAAAGTTTGACTTTTTGAGATTTTTCACAATTATGGTTCCTTAACCCTAAAATTATGTTAATGTGTGATTTGAATCATCATTCATTAAGAAAAATCAAAGAAAGTGGGATAACTTGTAAAAGGGGTAACCATAAAAACTTAGAATTTTTCTAAGTTATGGAACAAAGTGGCTAGGGTACCTACTTCCAAGGATCATAACTTGAGATCCAAGCAACCATCTTGAATGATCCAAATATGGATTTGTAGCTCTCATGGCATACTAAAAAAGCTTCAAATACACCTCATTCTATTTCCTCATGGATTCTGAGTTATGGTTGGACCAGAATCACTAAAAACATGAAAATGCATATTTTCCAACACTTAGACAAAATTCTGTCCAATACAGATTTTGTTGAAAACACCAAAACTTGTGAGGTTTTTTCACATAGTTGCAAGATGAATCAATTCAAGATGTAAACATAAATGTTGTTGCAAATGTTGCTGAGAATCCAAAGCACTTATTGGCATGAAACAAATCAACTTGAGCCAAGAATTATGGCTGCTACAACACAGCATGGTAAGGCAGTCATGAAAAATCTGTTTATAGGATTTCTTGCTTTACACGATTTTGAGCCAAAGGCCAATGATCCCTATGCTACATTCATCTAATCTGATCCTAATCCAACTTATCCAACTTGTGAGGCTGAGTCAAAAAGCCAAGGGATCTTCCAACTTGAGATTAATGCATTTTGGCATATATGCCTTGAATTCAAAGGCATTTATGTGAAATAGGGCACTTTCTACAAAGCCACTCTACTCAGTCAAGATGCTCACTTAAAAAACAATTAAAACATCTGAAGAATGTGGATTTGGTCAAGACATAGCCCTGCTCTTGGGAGAAGCTAGTTTGCCTTGCATGAGAAGAAATGCCACCAAGCCAAAACCCTTGAATGCGATCTGATCCAGTAGCCATTCACTATTCCTCCAAGACAAGAGTTGATCCACTATAAATAGAGGTCCTAACTGATAATTCAAATCACACCATAGCAACTTACAACATTGCTTTCTCTAATTTCCTTCTTAACCTCCAAATTTCATTGTTCTTGAGAAAGCACTATCGGGTTTTGAGTTGGGAGCCAATGCAGCTCAAACCAATGATTCACACACATCACATATAACATATTGGAGGTGTCTGAATACTCACCTCCCATCTGTAACATCAAAATCACCAAATGGCCATCCAATTTCACAAAACTCATGCCTTGCTGCAGAAGGAATCAGGTTGATCAATCCAGAGGTTTTCCAATCAACCAAAGGATTCAAACACATCCATTAGGGTATAAGGAGGCTGTCCAAATCATTGGAACTCATCTGTAATACCTCCATTATAAAATTCGATTCTCACCTGCAGAGGTAATCCTCAAACTGTCCAACTCATTGAATCACGCATCATAAACATGTTTTGTGATTACCATTGTGTTTCTGGATGCTTGTAGATCATTTACCCTCAATTAATTGTTGTTTACAATTCGTGTATAGGATTTCATTGAGTTTATGCCAATTTTAGGGTTCTTCAGGTTTTATCATGATATGTTCTGATTCAATTAATTTCAATAAAATTGGGTATTGTCATTGTATTCCTCATCTGAAAATGCACGATTTTCATATTTGGATCATGAGGAATGGTTGAGAGATGAATGAGATATAGACCTTCACGTATCCAAGCTTGAGGTTGAAGATGGCCATGGCTCCATGCTTTAGAAATTGAACCAAGTTCTCTATATATTATTCATTTGCCACATGTTTACTGAATTGACATTGTGCCCTAGTGGAAACACTAGTATGTTTGTGTGTGTGAGTGAGCGAAAGGTCTGGGGTTCGAATCCCCCTCGCCCCAGACCTTTTGGTTTTTTTTTCATATCATTTTCAATGGCATTTTACACATATTATTATCCCTTGCCATTCTTTATCAGCCCACGTAAGTGGCTCAGTTGGCAAAGTTTTGAGCTATCCTCCCCAAGGGTGTGAGTTCAAACCTTGGGGGGACCATTTCTATTTTTTTACCACTTAATTTTATCAATTTCTTCACCAATCTTTTAATAACTTTGAAAATTAATTTCTCGTTCATTTTTCATCATTTTTGATTCGTTCTTTTTGAAAAAATTCACAAAATTGATAAAGTATTTTATTCTACAAAAATCTCACACAAAAAAAATATTATTTGTCCATATTTAATATTTTTTGTAAAGAACTTATTTTATTTGTTTTAAGCATTTGAAAATATTTCTTTCCTCTTGATCTTTTCAAGACCAAATGAGTTCTAAATCATCTTGTGATTAAAACCTCATTTTTCAAACCTTAAATAAAAAATATCAAGTAGTTTATTTAAACTTATTTGGTATTTTTGTCAGTTTTATTCATTTTATTAAAAGAATTACTTTTAAAAAGAAAACAAAATTAGGGTTTCTTTGATTATCACCCTAAACAAATCTTTTTCACACTCACTGGGCCTCTAATAGAGTGTAAGACCCAACCCCTTTGTAAATAATACTTTTTGGGCCTCACACATTGTATAAGTCCCTCTGTATATTTTCAAACGTTCAGCGAGATCGTCGTCTTTTTAACAAAATCAACTGGGCCTCTCCTTGAGCTATAAGACCCATCTTTATTCATTTTCAAACTCTTAGGGCCTCTAATAGAGTGTAAGACCCAACCCTTGTTGTACATAAACAATTTTTGGGCCTCAGATAATGTATAAGACCCACTATGTTTTCAAAAATCTCGGCGTGATCGCCATTTTAAAATCATTTGGGCCTCTCCTTGAGTTGTAAGCCCCATCACTCGTACAAAAAATCATTTGGGCCTCTCCTTGAGTTGTAAGCCCCATCACTCATACAAAAAATATTTAGGTCTCTCCTTGAGTTTTAAGCCCCATCACTCGTACAAAAAATCTTTGGGCCTCTCCTTGAGTTGTAAGCCCCATACCTCTGCGCAGGAAACCTTTTGGGCCTCAGTCGTTGTATAAGTCCCAATACAAACAACAGTGCCATCAATGATAAATTTTGGGCCTTTCCCTGAACTGTAAGCCCCGATCTCTGTTTAAAATATTCTATCCTTTGATTTTGAATCCAAATGTATAGTTGCTATCAAAACTTTCTTTAATTTCTTTGTTGAACAACTAACAAAACAGCATGGAAGCTCTACAACGAGTAAGTGTTTATCCGCTTTCTTTTATATGCTTTCATATACATAACTGTATTGTGGGAAGCTACGCATGGTTAGTCTTCTTTCATTCTTTTAAAGGGTTAATAGTCATTTACCCCCTGCAATATTGGCGAGTTTTGATTTACCCCCCTTTAAAAAAATAATTTTGGATTACCCCCCTGAAATTTTGGGGTACCCCCTTAAGCGTGTAAAAACCAGGGGGTAAATAAATAAAATTTTTTTTACAGGGGGGTAATTTTTCTACCTGGGGGCAAAAGACTTAGAATTTTAAAATTTCAGGGGGGTAATCAAAATTTTTTTTTTAAAGGGGGGTAAATCAAAAGTCACCTATATTGCAGGGGGTAAATGACTATTAACCCTCTTTTAAATACATGTCAAATATATATAAATGTATTGTGGGAAGCTGCGCATGGTTAGTCTTCTTTCACACTCCTTTAAATATTTGTCATATATCAACTGTATATATACTAGTATAGTTATTTAGAGTTTTCCCCGACAACTAGGTCTAGAACTAGGTAAAGCCCTGTTGGTCACTCTTAAATACAAACAAAACTAGATCCCCATAGAATTTCCAGATACAGTCTGCCCTTCTCTTAGGGTTAATCAATATGGAACAAAGAGAAAGGCAGTATTCTCGGTGAACCTTTTCTCAGACTGTCACCCCTAGAAATTGTCAAAGAAATTCTACTCCCCAGAGTTGATCTATTCTCCGTGAATAGCATCTCTTGAGTTTCTTCAAAATACTCGAACTTTCCTGGAATGATCTCTTCTCAGTGAATTGAATTTCTTGAACTTCTCTTGGTTTAGGGACCCACAGGCTTCCTAAAAGCATCCCGCCTCCTCTTGGGCTTTGTACAAGGACCCGTCAGCTTCTTAAAAGTTCACACGCCTTCTCTTGGGCTTAATACAAGGACCCTCATGACCTCTTAAAGGTATAGGATAGAACTTAGTCATCCTTTGGTAGAGTTGTCCTTCTAAAAAGAGTCACAAAAGCCCTCTGACCAATTTTAGGGTTGATACTCATCCCTTAAACGAGTCGGCCTCCTCTTGGGCATTGTACAAAGATGGACCACACTAATAGACTCGAACAATCTAGATCTCCTTGAGTCTCAAAGACATTCTCAAGTACCCTACAAACCTAGGAAGAAACCTCGGATTCTGGATTAATCTCCAGCAAGGATTAAAACTTATGGGTTCTAAAGTCCCGTCTCTCTCATAAAATCCCCCAGCTAGGGTCAGTTTATCATCAGTATATCACTATCTCAAATTAGAACCTCAAGGTATCCGATCTATCAACTCTTCTGTATTCCCCTACAAGAGTTGACTCCCCACTTGGACTTGCCTCAGGATTTCAACAAATCCAAGCAGAAGATAGCCTCCCCTTAGGCTTTGTATAAAGATCTTTCCTCAACACATTCAGCCTCCTCTTGGGCTTTGTACAATGATTCTCCCCAGCGGAGTTAACCTTTTCAGACTTTCTTGTTGAGTCAATCACCTTTTCAGACTCTCTTGTTGAGTCAATCATTCTTTTAAACTCTCTCGTTGAGTCAGTCACTTTTAAGACTCTCTTGTTGGGTCAATCTCCTTTTTAGCCTCTGTCTTGGGCTTCGTGCAAGGCATATAAAACCACTCTCTTGTTGAGTATAAAAGACTCTCTTGTTGGGTCAAATCACCTTTGCCACACTCTCTTGTTGAGTATAAAATCACTCTCTTGTTGAGTATAAAAGACTCTCTAGTTGAGTCAACTCCTTTAGCCTCCGTTTTGGGCTTTGTACAAGACATATAAAAACACTCTCTTGTTGAGTCCACCCTTTTAGCCTCAATCTTGGGCTTTGTACAAGACATAAATCATCATAACCATCTCTTAAGATTGGGGACAAATATCTTCCCCAGCAAGGTCACTTCCTCCCAGCCTTCTTCTAGGCTTTGAGGAATGATTTCCCAAGCAAAGTCAAACGCTTTTCAGCCTCAATCTTGGGCTTTGTACAAGACAGATAACCCTCTCCCACAGAGTTAAAACCTTTTAGGCTCCATCTTGGGCCTTGTACAAGACACCAATATATCCACTCTCTTGTTGAGTCGGTCTCATACAGCCTCCTCTTGGGCTTTGTATAAAGATATCCCTAGCTGAGTCAATCAACCTTTTAGCATAAAACTGGTGCTTTCATCAGGGTACACAAAAATCAAACAATCCATCTTTAGAGATAACAAATTCTCTCTCAGCCAAAATCCTCTAGCTTCATATCTTGGACTTGGAACAAGATACAAATCCCTTTTAGCTTCAATCTTGGGCTTTGAACAAGACACAAATACTCTGTTTAGCCTCTATTTTGGGCTTTGAACAAGACACAAATACTCCGTTTAGCCTCTATTTTGGGCTTTGAACAAGACACCAAATATCTTTTCCTCCCTTAGAATAGGAGGAACTATGATTGTTCTGATTTCCCTGTTTCGTTTAAACGGGAATACGTAGGCATAAGATTGCGAAATCTTAGCGAGCATACTAATCCAAAACTCTAGGTCCAATACCTATATACATCAATCAAAACCTAGGTCCAGTACCTTACCAAAAACATCCACAAAAACTCACTCATTCTCTCATGTTTCCCAATAAACTTTCCCAACTCATTAACAGATAAACACCATCAATTATAAAGCGAAACCTATTTGCTAATATCCTGTGGATAACCATATAAAGGATGGGTAACTGACAACTACCCATTGTATAACCTGACCTCGGACTCCCAATCTCTTTAAGTGTTTGTTCAGTTAAACATTCGCGTGCAAGGTTAGTTTTAGATAGCTTCCCTTTCCCCCCAGCTTCATGGGATAAATACGAAATCAAAAAGTAGCACCCCTCCTACCATTGCGGTGAGGAAAACTCCAGCGATAAGGTGGTCGCGTCACCGACAAAAATCACTCGCTACACAACCAGAAACAGTTCTAGTGGGGATAAGCTCATTCTTCTCATTGATTATCACTGTCATGCCTCCTTTCTTCGGTACACACTGGATTGGACTTACCCACACACTATCAGAGATAGGGTAAATAATTCCTATGTCCAGCCACTTGATAATCTCCTTTTTTACAACCTCTTTCATGATAGGGTTCAGCCTTCGTTGACTCTCAATGCTATTCTTAGCATTTTCTTCCAACAGAATTTTGTGCATGCAAATTGCTGGGCTTATTCCCTTGATGTCAGAAATCTGCCATGCAATTGCCTTCTTGTGTCTCTTCAGTAGTGAAATCAATTGATCTTTCTGCTCCTCTTGCAGAAGTGTAACAATGATAACTGGCAGCTTTTGTCCTGCCTCCAAATATGCATACTGTAAATGCTCCAGAAGTTGCTTGAGCTCCAATTCAAGGGGTTCTTCTATGGAAGGTGGCTGCTGCTTATAAGCAACAGTGGTGGATTCTATCACTTCCGTAGATTCTTCCTCTTGCTTTTGCATTGGACCGTAGATGATTCCATCTTTTAGCCCTTCATCTTCCACTTTTCCCAACTCAATTTTCAACACATCATTAGCCTTTAGACGGGTTTTATGAATTAAACCTTCCCAGCTAGATATCATAGAACACTCAGCCACTTCTTCTTCTAGGTATTGTAAGGAATTAAGTATGTTGGACACTACTTGCTGCCCATTCACTCTCATAGTGAGTTCTCCTCTTTCCACATCAATTAGAGTTCTACCCGTTGCTAGGAATGACCTTCCCAACAAAATGGGTGTCTCTTCATCAGCTTCAAAATCCATGATGATGAAATCAGCAGGGAAGAAAAATTTGTCAACCCTTACCAGCACATCTTCTATCTTCCCTTGTGGGTAGCAATTACTTCTATATGCCAGCTACAAGGTGATGGTTGTAGGCCTGGAAACACCTATCCCTAGCTTCTTGAAAATGGATAAGGGCATGAGATTAATGCTGGCCCCTAAGTCACATAATGCCTTTCCACAAAAGGTGTCTCCAATGGTGCATGGAATAGCAAAACTTCCAGGATCCTTCAATTTGGGGGGGGGGGGGGGGGGAGTTTGCCTTGAACCAATTGACTAAACTCTTACGTGAGTGCAACCGTAGAAAATTCTCCCACCCTTTTTCACTTGGTAAGAACATCCTTCATGAACTTTGAGTAGTTTGGCATTTGTTGAATGACTTCAATCAATGGTATGTTGATGTGAAGCTGCTTCAAGATCTCCATGAACTTTGAAAGTTGTTGCTCTTCTTTTGCCTTTTTGATTCTTTGTGGAAAAGGGGGTGGTGGTCTTTCTTGCACAAACTTTTGCTTCTTATTGGCTTCAGTAATGACCTATTGCTTCTCTGGATGAATGTAGTCTTCAATAGGTTCATCATCTTTGTGCTTTTGCTGTTTTGATGAAGACGATTCTCCATCATTTTCTTTTGCTTCAGAACTGTCAGGCTTAGACAAATCAGTACTTGACTCCTTGCTCCTTGCAATGGTCTCTTCAATTTCCTTGCCACTTCTGAGTTTAAGAGCTTGGCAAGTTTCAATATTCTTCGCTCCAGCTGGTGTATTGGGAGTCTCAGTGGCGCTGGGAAAATTTCCCAAGTTTCTTGAACTTAGAGCCGTGGCAATTTGGCCCACTTGGTTCTCCAAGTTCTTGATGCTCACTCCTTGTGCTTGGAATTGATTCTTTGCTTCTTGAATAAAGGACTTAAGAACATTTTCCAGACGGTTGTTTCCTTGATTACCCCCAGCATAGTTAGGGTTAGAAAAACCAGGTGGAACTTATGGTGTAGTTGCGTGCGGTTTAGGTTGACTTTGATTGTTACTCCAAGAAAAATTAGGATGGTTGCCCCATCCTGGGTTGTAAGTGTTGCTGTAAGGATTGTTGTATCTGCTGTTGTTGTTGGGATTGCCAACATAGTTAACTGAAATAGGATTTGCAAAACATTCTTCAAATAGATGTGGTCCTCCATAGTAAACACAAGCAACCTCTGAAGCGCCAGTAACCACCTTAACAGGGCCAAGCTTTGTCACTTCAGGACTCATCAGATTTTTCATCATTTGGTGGATCTGAGCCACTTGAGCAGCAAGAGCTATGGTCTCAGTGATTTCATGAACTCCAGCATGCTTCTTTTGAGTTGAACTAGCAGTGGCCCTCGTGACTGGCCATTGATAAGTGTTGGCCGTAATGCTCTTAATTAACTTGTAACCATCATCATAGGATTTAGACAAAAGAGCTCCACCACTGGATACATCTAACATATTCCTTGAGGATAGAATTAATCCATTATAGAAAGTTTCAAGTTGTATGCAGATGGGTATCCCATGATGAGGACATTGTCTCAACAGCTCCTTAAATCTTTCCCATGCGTCAAACAACGTCTCGTCATCTGCTTGCCTAAATGATGTAATTTCGTCTCTCATTTTTTCATTCTTGGAAGGAGGAAAATACTTGGCCAGAAACTTTTCTGCCAAGGCATTCCATGTAGTAATGGAATTTGGTTCCAAAGAATTAAGCCAGCTCTTGGCTATATCCCTTAGAGAATATGAAAACAGCCTCAACCTAAAGGTATCCACTGGCACTTCAAGGATTTTGAAGTTGTCAGCAACATCCAGAAATTGTTTTAGGTGCAAATGCGGATATTCATGAGGAGAGCCTGAATATTGACCAGCAGCTTGCAACATTTGGAACATCATGGGCTTGAACTCGAACTGTGGTGCTATGATGGATGGCCTAGCAATGCCAGTATTCATAGCATTAGGATCAAATACAACATAGTCCCTGATTCTGCGCGCTCGGTCATTGGCAATGCCAATGATATCTGGCTCTGCCATGTTTGTCTCGTGCAATGACTCGTCTGAAGAAGACGATGAACTTTCTTCGTCTGTGTCCTCCTCGTACACTACTCCTTCAGGTTCAACCACAATTGAGGTTGAGGAATCTCCAGATATTTTCTGAGCACATAAAAATATCCTGCGTGCGCTGACAATTCTTTCAGGTTCAGGATAACCACTGTAAACTGGTTGTAATGACCTACGCATGCAATAGCTTAAGCCTATCGTATCACCAAATCACAACAAATGTTAAAAGCTCAAATAAAATCTTAAACAAAAATAAATATAGTGTTTCAAACTTTATACACTTCCCCGGAAACGGCGCCAAAAACTTGATGTTTTCTCTACTTACTATAATGCTTTTCTTGTGATTGTTTAGAGAAATGGTGTCATATGCAAGTATACATGCTTGATAATGTAGCAAGTGGTAAAGTAGAGGTCGAACCCACAAGGAAGTGATAAAGGAGTTGAAATACTAAAATTAATCTCTTTGTTTAAGATAAAGTATGAGCAAGGTAACAAAATAATAATAATGAAGAACAAGAGCAACACACAAATAACTAAAATAAGATTTATAACTAAAAAGGAGTTAAAATATCAGAGAGAGTAGTTGATGAGCTAAATCCATTAGTATAGTTGTTGTTAGAATGATTTTATGATGTGAAGTGTCGTGCCTCAAAAGGTCATAACGTGATCTAGTGGTGTATCTCTACAACATCAAATACATGCATAACTAGGGCAAGGGAACAAATCTCTAAGTCTCACTTGTAACCCTAAAATACGTCTGGTTTTAATTCTAAGAATCTTTATGGTCTCAACTTCTTATCTCTAAGAAAGTTGAATTAAGTGAATATCTCTATCCTACTTTATTAACCACTTTTATTATGAAATTCGCTTGTTTATTGGATCTCTCTCAACAACAAGCTTTTACCTTTTTCCTTGTTGATCACTCTAAGAACCAAGTTTATAGCATAAAAACACATAACAAAATAAGACACTAGTCAGCACATCATATCAACATAAAAACAACTTTTATACTAACTTCATTAGTCTCATCAAACAAAGGTTTAGCTCATAGTGAGCTGAGTACAAACTACTAGAGTGAAACTAATAGGAAACATTGTCTTACAAAGTGTAGTAAAGAAATGCAGCCTAGTAATAACTTGGAGATCTCTTGCGTTGAGTAAACAGCAACAACTTTCTTCAGTCTTGATCTTATCCATTCCTTTTGCTCCAATGCTCTTCAAAATGCTGCCACGTGAGCCCTAGTCATCCTTGGCCTTCATCACCAATCTCCAACTCTCTTGGTGTAATAGTTGATTAAACTATCAACTACCAGAATCTGTCATCTGGGGTCATGCCTCCTCTCATCATCATCTAGCTTCCTTTTAGAGCACAAACACATTGAAAACATAAAAGAAGCAACTAGTGTGCTTAAAGCTTAAAACATACTGAAATACATTAAACTCATGCGACATCAGCAAATCATGAACTAAAAATGTCACATAAAATGGGCCAAAGTAACACACTAAAATAGTGTTATCAGCTTGCCACTTACAACAATTAGCTGAAAGAGGAAGTTTGCCAGGATAAGAGATGGACGACAGCTTGGATATTTGAATCAATAAATGTGCCACTTACAACAGTTATCTGGGATTAGGGTTTGTTTTGAATGCCTGCTTTGATGTGTGATAACACAGAGAAATGACTTCCTGCAGAGATATTTTGATTTCCTCTGAGGGGATGTTGATTTTTGTGTGCCTTGATCAAAGGCCAAGGTTGAAGCTAAGAGATTGATTAACTCCACTGGGGAAGTCCTTATACAAAGCCTAAGAGGAGGCTAGAATAGACTGACTCAACAAGAGAGTGTTTATCTGTCTTGTACAAAGCCCAAGATTGAGGCTAAAAAGAGACTGACTCTTTTGGAGATATCATTATACAAATCCTAAAAGGAGGCTAGAGTTGACTTTTCTGGGGAAACATTTTGTCTGTCTTGTACAAAGCCCAAGATTGAGGCTAAAAGGGGAAACTGACTCTACTAGTGAAAGCTTTTATCTGTCTTGTACAAAGCCCAAGATTATGGCTAAGAAATAAGATTGACTCTGCTAGAGAGATTTATACGGTGTCTTGTACAAAGCCCAAGATTGAGGCTGTAAAGAAACTGACTCTGTGGGAAAGAAATCTTTATCTGTCTTGTACAAAGCCCAAGATTGAGGCTAAAATGAGACTGACTCAACAAGAGAGTGTTTTATTTAGTGTCTTGTACAAAGCCCAATATTAAGCCTGAAAGAAGATTGACTCTGCTGGAGATATTTATACGGTGTCTTGAACAAAGCCCAAGATTGAGGCTGACCTTCCTGAGGAAAATCATTATACAAAGCCTAAGAGGTGGCCGAAAAGAAGGTTAATTCTGCTTAGGGGTATTATTTCTCAAAGCCTAAAGGAAGACTAGGAGGAATTGACTTTGCTGGGGAAGATATTTGTCCCAAGCTTTAAAGGAGTTTATGAAGATTTTTGAATTTGTTGGAGAAAGTTTATATATGTCTTGTACAAAGCCCAAGAGTGAGGCTAAAAAGATGACTGACTCAACAAGAGAGTGTTCTTGGTACCATTGACTCAACAAGAGAGTATGGAAAGGTGATTGACTCAACAAGAGAGTACTTTGAAAGGTGACTCAGCTGGGAAACATATTTATACAAAGCCTAAGAGGAGGCTGGAAAAGGTTGACTCAACAAGAGAGTTCCTTAAGATGATTGACTCAATAAGAGAGTGCTGTTGGGGCTAATTCTGCTGAGGAAAATCATTATACAAAGACTAAGAGGAGGCTGGCTTCTGCTGAGGATTATTGAGATCCAGAGGAAGGTCCAGTAGAGTTAAGGTATCAGATGACCTGAGGTTCTGATTTGGGATAATGTTATACTGATGATAAACTGACCCTGGCTGGGGAAATTTAGTAGAAAGACTAGGTTTTAGAACCCATGGGTTTTAACTCTACTGGAGATTTATTAAATGACCAGGGTTTCTCATCTATTAGTAAGGAACTTAAGAATGTCTTTGAGATCCAAGAGGAGATTAGACTGTCCAAGTCTACTGGTATGGAAGATTTTATCTTTGTATGATGCCCAAGAGGAGGCAGGTGTTTTAAGGGATGAGAATCAACCCTAAATTGGTCTGAGGTTTTGACTCTGGAAAGACTGCTCTAGCAAAGGATGACCAAGTTATGTCTAATACCTTTAAGAGGTCTTCAGGGTCCTTGTATTAAGCCCAAGAGAAGGCATGAGAACTTCTAAAAAGCCGGAGGGTCCTTGTACAAAGCCCAAGAGGAGGCGGGGATGCTTTTAGGAAGCCTGTGGGTCCAAACTTAAGAAGAGTTCAAGAAAAGTTTCACCGGGAATAATTTTTTCTTTAGTGAACAGTTCTAGGGTTTGAAGAAATTCAAGAGAGGTTTCACCGGGAATTAATCCTCTCTGGGGAAATGAACTTCTTTGACAATTTCTAATAGTGACAGTCTGAGAAAATTTTCACCGGGAATAATGCCTTTCTCTTTGTTCTATATTGTTTAAGCCCAAGAGAAGACAAGACTGTATCTGGAATTCCTATGGGGAACTAGTTTTGACTGTATTGAAAGAGTGACCAACTGGCTTTACCTAGTTCTAGACCTAGTTGCCGGGGAAAACTCTAAGCAGATATACAAGTATATAGACAGTTGATATATGACAAGTATTTAAAAGGATATGAAAGAAGGACTTACAGGTAAGCAAGCTTCCAGCAATACAATTATATATATATATATATATATATATATGTAAGCATGTAAATGAAAACCGATAAAAACTTACAGGTGAGCAAGCTTCCACTGTAACAACTGTATGGTTAGTTGTTCAAGAAATTAAAGAAAGTTTAGATAACAACTATGGATTTGAACCTAAATTAAAAGGGAAGTTGTTTTGAAAAGATTTTTGGGGCTTATACTCAAGGAGAGTGTCATACCCCAAATTTTGACCACCAAGATTCCCCATCATTGTGTAAATTATCATCACAATATGGATGAACCATCATGCCTCACTAATCTCCTCAAAGAGGGGTGAGCATTCACCACAAACAAGAATTAGGGTTTCAAGCCCTCTATGAGCATTTAGACAAAAGATCAATCAAGGAATGACATGATCTTCAACTTGTCTAACCTCTCAACACCTATAAAGGATCAAGAGGACTCCCATATCCAGAACCAAGCACAAAGTTGCTACATTCCAAGTGAAGTAAGCCTCAAGATCGCCAGTGTCACCAAATTAGGGTTTTGGTCGACCAAGGCCTCCAGGTAGAAATTTTCATCTAGGAATGAGCCAATGATTCAAAACATAACCTATGATACTCCAAGGGACCTCATGAACCCAATCATCAAGTCAATTTAACCTCAGGGGATGCATTTACCAAAAATCAGGAATTAGGGTTTCTTGACCTAATTCACCCTTAAGTTAACTCTTGGGACAAAACATGAGCCAAGACCTCAAGACAGGATTTGAGGGGCTCTAATACACTACATTGATCCATCTGCAACACTGGATTGACCCAAGAAACAATTCACAAGTGTCAATTTCATCTGGGCCACAATTAGGGTTTTGAGGGAAAAAGTCAACGTGCCTTTGACTTTTGACCAAGACATGCTCCCAAACTTTGGGACATGATTCAATACACCCTATATCACCTATGGAGTCCATCCATTAGGTTTGATTTAGGTCAAGGACTTGATTTAACAAAGGATCTCACAATTTGGATTTCATCTGATAAAAAGTCAATTGTGCATAAAAACCAAAGAAATTGAGTTAACTTGTAAAAGGGGTAACCATAAAAAACTTGGAATTTTTCTAAGTTATGAGACAAAGGGGCTAGGGTACCAACTTTCAAGGATCATAACTTGAGATCCAAGCAACCATTTTGGATGGTCCAAAGATGGATTTGTAGCTCTCATGGCATACTTTAAAAGTGTCAACTACACCTCATTCCAATTCATCATGGATGTTAAACTATGGAGTGGTCAAAATTGCTGAAAATATGAAAATGACATTTTTTTCAACACTTAGACAAATTTATGTCCAAGACAGATTTTGTTGAAAACACCAAAACTTGTGAGGTTTTTTCACATAGTTGCAAGGGAATTCAACTCCAACTGTAAACATCAATGTTATTGCAAATGTTGCTAAGAATTCAAAGAACTTATTAGCATGAATTGATTCAACTTGAGCCAAGAGAAATCCATGATCAAACATGCCTTGTTGCAACTGTTTTGCAACAGATTTTGTTGCATGACTTGATGAACTCGATTCTTATCCAAAGAGCATTGATCACAAGACCTGCTGCACTCACTTTGATGACTACAAGCTCTGCACCACCTGCCAATTCAGTTCAAGGCTAGCCAATGGGAACATGAACATAAGAGAATATTCTTGGAATCCAATGTGCATTTATGAGCAAATAGTGAATATTCAACATTCCCTTTATGATCAGTCAAGCTGCCTTCATAATCCACCAATAAGAAAACTCCAGAATGTGAAATTTGTCAGACCATAGCTGAGCTATTTGGAGACTCCAATATTCCTTGTGAGTGAAGCTATCTGCCAAGCATTGACCAAGAAAACTCAGAGCATATCTCTTGAGCCCGAGCTGGCAACTTTAGGGCAACATCTTTGCCTATAAATAGAGTGTAAATTTCATTCTTCAAATCACACCAAAGCACAAGAATCCTTTGCTTTCTCTCTTTCACTCTCCAAGCACAAAAACTCCATATTTGTGCAAATCACTATCGGGTTTTGAGTTGTAGAGCCAAGCAACTCAAACCATCACTTCTAACACATCACATATGATGTATAGAAGCTTTCCAAACACCTAAAGCACTTCTTAAACACCTCCATCAAAATTTCACTCTTCAACCTAGCCATTATGCAGTTGGGATATCATGATCTGATCTAAGGAGTTTCAAAGTGTTCTAAGGCTTGCAATCCACTCAACAACATCCATTGAAGCTGTAGAGGTCCTTAAATTACTTTTGGAACACACTTTGTGCAGAGTTCCAATTCTTCTTGCAGCAAGGTAAGCCTCAAACTCTCATAACATGATCCATGCATATTTCCTCGCATGATACTTTTGCCAAATGTTTATTATCATGTTTTAAGTGTTTTCCCTAAAAACATTTGACCATGGCACTCACAAACGTGTGTGCACGATTGCTTTTGCAAAATTAGGGTTCATACATTCATGTTCATGTAACTTGCTACTCACTGAAATAAATGAAATCAAATATTGCCATCATGTTGTTAAAAAACGCATGAATTTGGTGTTTGAATCATGTCAAATGGTTGAGAAATGAGTGAGATAGAGAGCTTCACGCATCTGGCCCAAGGAAGAAGATGGCCATGGCGTCATTCTTCAGGTTTTAAAACCAAGTTCTCTATATATTTTTCCCTTGCCATATGTTTAATGAATTGGCATTGCGCCCCAGTGATTGATCACCTGGTTTGTAGATATTAGCAAGCGAGAGGTCTGGGGTTCGAATCCCCCTCGCCCCAGACCTCTTTTTTATCACTTGTTTCATTTTCGTTTTTACTATTTTTCATATTATTTTCATTTATAACTTGGAAAATTAATTTCTCTCTCAATTTTAATGATTTTTGATTGGTTCTTTTTGCAAAAAATCACAAAAATGTTAAAATATTTTATTCCACAGTAAAATCAGATTTATATTAATTATTTAATATAGTTGGTATTTTTGTAAATAAATTCATTTTTAATTGTTTTAAACACTTTTAAAAGTGGAATTTTATCTTGAAAATCAAAACCAAATGAGTTTTAATTCAACTTGTTATTAAAACCTCATTTTTCAATCCTTAACCAAAAATCACAAGTTGTTTATTCAAGCTTATTTGGTGTTTTATCATTTTTTATTGATTTTCCTTAAGAATTTACTTTTAAAAATGATGAAATTAGGGTTTTGACTAATTCCACCCACATCAATCTTTTTCAAACACTCATGGGCCTCTAATAGAGTGTAAGACCCAATACTTTGTACATAAATAGTGTCGGGCCTCACTTATTGTATAAGTCCCTCTGTACATTTTCATAACACCGGTACGATTGTCGCCTTTTTTACGAAATAATCTGAGCCTCTCCTTGAGTTGTAAGCCCCACCACTTGTACAAAAATAAATCTATGGGCCTCTAATAGAGTGTAAGACCCAATCCCTCTTTGAAACCAAAATGCTTTGGGCCTCAGTCATTGTATAAGTCCCAACACATTTTCAGAAATCTCGGCGCGATCGCCAATTTAAAATAAAACCACTTGGGCCTCTCCTTGAGTTGTAAGCCCCATTCTTTTGTCTTTAAAACATCCTTGGACCTCTAATAGAGTGTAAGACCCATTCCTTGTAAATAAGATACCTTGTTGGGCCTCAGACATTGTATAAGACCCACTGTGTTTTCAAAAACCTCGGTGCGATCGCCGTTTTCAAACAAACCATCTAGGCCTACCCTCGTGTTGTAAGTCCCATCATTCTTTTTCAAAATAATATTTGGGCTTCTCCTTGAGTTATAAGACCCATACCTTTGTACAGAAAACCTTTTGGGCCTCAGACGTTGTATAAGTCCCAATACAATTTTTTCAAAACAACTTCCCTTTTGACTTAGATTCAAACATACAGTTGTTATCAAAACTTTCTTTAATTTTTTTGAACAACTAACAATACAGCATGGAAGCTTACTCACCTGTACGTTTTTATTCGCTTTCATTTACCTGCTTTAATATATATAACTGTATTATGGGAAGCTGCGCAAGGTTAGTCTTTTTTAATTCTTTTAAATACATGTCAAATATATATAACTGCATTGTGGGAAGCTGCGCACAGTTAGTCTTCTTTCATACTCCTTTACATACTTGTCATATATCAACTGTATATATACTAGTATAGTTATTTAGAGTTTTCCCGGCAACTAGGTCTAGAACTAGGTAAAGCCCGTTTGGTCACTCTTAAATACAAACAAAACTAGATCCCCATAGGATTTCCAGATACAGTCTTCCCTTCTCTTGGGGTTAAACAATATGGAACAAAGAAAATGCAATATTCTCAGTGATCCTTTTCTCAGACTTTCACCCCTAGAAATTGTCAAAGAAATTTTACTCCCCGGAGTTGATCTATTCTCGGTGAATAGCATCTCTTGAGTTTCTTCAAACTTCAGAACTTTCACTAAATGATCTATTCTCGGTGAATAGCATTTCTTGAACTTTTCTTGGTTTGGGACCCACAGGCTTCCTAAAAGCATCCCCGCCTCTTCTTGGGCTTTGTACAAGGACCCGTCGGCTTCTTAAAAGTTCTCATGCCTTCTCTTGGGCTTCATACAAGGACCCTCACGACCTCTTAAAGGTATAGGACAAAACTTAGTCATCCTTTTCTAGAGCCGTCTTTCTAAAAGGAGTCACAAAAACCCTTAGACCAATTTTAGGGTTGATACTCATCCCTTAAACGAGTCGGCCTCCTCTTGGGAATTATACAAAGATAGACCACACTAATTGACTTGGACAGTCTAAATCCCCTTCTCGAGTTTGAAAGACATTCTCAAGTTCCCTACAAACATAGGAAGAAACCCTGGATTCTGGATTAATCTCCAGCAAAGTTAAAACTTGTGGGTTCTAAAACCCCGTCTCTCTCCTAAAATCACCCAGCCAGGGTCAGTTTATTATCATATAACACTATCTCAAATTAGAACCTCAAGGTGTCTGATCCATCAACTCTTCTGTAACCCTCAGCAGGAGTTGATTCCCTATTTGGACCTGCCTCGGGATCTCAGTAATTCTCGGCAAAAGATAGCCTCCTCTTGGGCTTTGTATAATGATTTTTCCTCAGCATAGCTAGACTCCTCTTAGGCTTTGTATAATGATCCTTTCCTCAAGAAATTCAACCTCCTCTTGGGCTTTGTACAATGATTCTCCCCAGCGGAGCTAACCTTTTTAGACTCTCTTGTTGAGTCAATCAACTTTTCAGACTCTCTTGTTGAGTCAATCCCCTTTCAGACTCTCTTGTTGAGTCAATCAACTTTTCATACTCTCTTGTTGAGTCATCCACTTTTCAGACTCTCTTGTTGATTCAATCACCTTTTCAGACTCTCTTGTTGAGTCAACCACTTTTTAGACTCTCTTGCTGAGTCAATCACCTTTTTTTTACTCTCTTGTTGAGTCAACCCTTTTAGCCTCAATCTTGGGCTTTGTACAAGATAGATAAAAATACTCTCTTGTTGAGTCGATATTTTCCAACCTCCCTTTAGCTTGGTAAAAGATTCCCCCTAGCACAAGTTAGCCTCCTTTTAGGCTTGGTATAATGATTTCTCTAGCTTGTTTAGCCACAATCCTGGGCTTTGAACAGGACAGATAAAAAAAGCACTCTCTTGTTGAGTCGAACCCTTCTTAGCCTCTATCTTGTGCTTTGTACGAGATATAAAATTTCATAAACTTCTCTTAAGCTCGGGATGAATAATTTCCCAAGAAGAGTCAACATCATTTCAGCCTCTATCTTGGGCTTTATACGAGATACTTAAAATACCCTCAGCCGAGTCAGTAATGTCTCTTTCAGCCTCAATCTTGGGCTTACAAGACAGATAAAGATTTCTTTCCTGCAGAGTTAGTCTTCTTTTCAGCTTCTATCTTGGGCTTTGTACAAGATACATACAAATCTCCCCGGAGTCAAAATCCTTTGTACAAGACAGATAGAACATTTTCCCCGGAAAAGTCTCCTTTAGCCTCCTCTTAGGCTTCATATAATGATATCCCCAAAGAGCCAGTCTCTTTTCTTAGCCTCCGTCTTGGGCTTTGTACAAGACACCAATATATCCACTCTCTTGTTGAGTCGGTCCCATTCGACCTTCTCTTAGGATTTGTATAACGACTTCCCCAGTGGAGTCAATTAACCTTTTAGCTTCAACCTTGGGCTTTGATCAAGGCACACAAAAATCAACAATCACTCTTTATAGATGACAAATTCTCTTTCAGTCAACCTTTTAGCTTCAATCTTAGGCTTTGAACAAGACACAAATACTCTTTTTACCCTCTGTCTTGGGCTTTGAACGAGACACCAAAACATCTTTTTCCTCCCTTAGAATAGGAGGAACTACGATTGCTCTGATTTCCCTATTTCGTTTAAACGGGAATACGTAGGCATAAGATTGTGAAATCTTAGTGAGCATACCAATCCAAAACTCAAGGTCCAGTACCTACATACTAATCAAAACTTAGGTCCAGCACCTTCCCAAAAACATCAACAAAAACTCACTCTCTCTCACATTTCCTAAGAAACTTTCCCAAACCCATTAACAGATAAACACCATCGAGTACAAAAGCAAAACCTAAAGCAAATATCCTGTGGATAACTGCATATAGGATGGGTAACTGACAACTGCCCATTGTATAACCTGACCCCGGACCCCCCAATCTCTTTAACGTTTATTCAGTTAAACATTCGCGTGCAAGGTTAGTTTTAGATAGCTTCCCTTTCCATTCCAGCTTCATGGGATAAATAAGAAATCCAAAAGTATCACCCCCTCCTACCATTGCGGAGAGGAAAAACCTAGCGATAAGGTGGTTGCGTCACCGATGAAAATCACTCGCCACAGAAAAATGGCGACTCTGCTGGGAGTCATTTTATTGTTTAGGACTAGGATTATTATAGCTCTTAAGAGATCTAAGATGTTATCTTTAGGAATGAATATATATCGCTTTTCCTACTTGATATCCGTGTTTATTTTTCTGATAATGGGACTGCGGGTGATGCCGCATCTAGAAAGATTGAGTATACACCTAAGATAGGTGATGGCACGAGACGGGTAATCTTACAGGGAGTGACTCCCAAATAAGAGGTCTCGGTAGACCATCGAATCAGTGGAGATACCTTTTGCGGATTCAATGCCTATACGACTTCGGTTGTTTAAAGCACATTGTTCGATTGGGCTATCCATGAAACTGAGGATTTTAGTAGACTAAGACCATGTTACTATTTTGTAGTGCGGAAGCTATCGGAAATAGTTGTCACACGATACTACCCTCATTTGAGATTACTCTAAGATACATCAGCTCGCTCGGGTGAACCAGCCTGCTGTTGTTATCCCAAGAGGGGTCAATGATTTTGCGGACAGGTACAAAAAATCACTAGTATAACTTTTGGGGATGGGTAGAGCCTTGACTTCATGACACCGAACCTTTGACCCTATGTTTTTATATGTTTTTGTGTGTTGCATTCATGCATTCATTTCATTAAAAAACATTTAAACAAAGAAAATTTTCTCTTCTAGTCTCTCTTTTTCAAATTAAACTGAGACAATGATTGTAAATGTCAGAGAGAAAGATTGCGTTATGGATTTCGGTAGAAGGAGGACTCACAAGTATACCTTTAAGGTTTCAAAACTAGAGGATTAAGAGGATTGGCGAGGATGATCACCAACCCTGATACTTTTAGAGCTAAGTATGGAGGACTGCTGTCTCTGTTAAGGGTCCATGTAATTGAAGGAATCTTGTCTACACTCATCCAGTTCTACGATCCGGTCTATCACTATTTCACATTCCCGGATTATCAGCTGGCACCAACACTGGAGGAGTACTCTCACCTGACTGATTTACCTATCACTGACCAAGCTCCCTTTTCTAGACTGGAAGAAATTACAAAATATCAAACCATTGCAAGAGCAATCCATTTGGATGAGTCAAAAGTCAGGACTCACATGACCACTAAGGGTGGAATCCAAGGTTTTCCAGCCCAGTTTTTGCTAGTATAGGGAATGTGCCTGCTTTCGAAAGCATCTTAGCTAGTTTCGTTGATATCAATGACATTAAGATTTTTCTGATTGGAAACCCCGTACCAACCTTGCTCGCAGATGCTTATCATTCTGTACACTTAAGGAATTTGTATAGCGGAGGAATGATCACATGTTGTGTACCCCTGCTATACAAATGGTTCACTTCCCATTTGCCGAAGTCTGCTGCATTTTGGGATCAAAAGAGTACTTTACGTTGGTAGCAGAGAATCATGTCTCTTACCAACTCTGACATCGACTGGTACCATCGAATCTATGACGGGATCAGGATCATTGACAGTTGTGGAAACTTCCCTAATGTACCCCTTATAGGAATTAAAGGAGGAATTAATTATCATCCAGTTTTAGTTCGCCGTCAATTCGGATACCCGATGAGACATGTCCCACATAATGTTCATCTGGAAGGTATTTTCTTCAAGGAAGGAGAAAACGACAGGACACTAAAGACAGAAATAGTGCATGCCTAGAAACATGTTCACAGGAAAGGAAGAGAGTCTCTAGGAAAACCAGATTGTATCTCTATAGAACCTTATCTCCACTAGGTACAAACTAGAGCTCTCAAACTAAGGATGCCTTACCCTCGTCAAGAAGTTCTTCCATTAAAGGAATCTGTCCTTTATTTTATGTCTGATACGGAAAAAATTCAGGTTACTTTCGCCAAAGTTCAACAAGAGAAGAGGTCTTGGAAGAACAAATACCGTATTCTCAACGTGGAGTGTAACAAAATACAACAACTGTTAAAGGATAAAGATGCTCTAATCGAGATTTTAGAGCAACATGCTGTAGAGAATCAAGAAGACCAAAGGAATTTGCTCGCTCCTTTCACTTGGCAAAGGAATGGCAACCCGACAACGGCTCAAGAGCCCCGGTCAAAGAAAAGGAAAGCACCAGAACCAGCACCTGAACCCTCCTCAGAGAAGACTCAGGATCCATTAGTTTAGACATTTCCTTTTATAGCACTTTGTAAGTTACTGTATTTCCATTTTCGGAATCTTTGAATTCAATAAAACGGGGGTTCCCCACTGTATGATATTTGCAATCCTATTGTCAAAGTTTCTTTTGATTAACAAAAAAATTTTAAATTAATATAATCATTGCATATCATTCATCATTCTTCTTCCCTACGAATCTCACATTTGTGTCTTGATTCTAGAGTCAAACTGTCTCATTTATACAATACTCGGGCCAATCGACTAAAGAAAATGGATGATCTCAAGGAAGAGAACAAATAGTTGAGAGAAGAAATCGACACTCTGAAAGAAGATTTAAGGAAACTTCATAATGACATGCAAACTCTGGCAGCAACCCAGATGCAACAACAAAGAACTGTGATCTTAGAGATCACATCGACGCCCATAGTAGAAAAGTATGATCCTCGGTATAACATGCCAAAAGATCGTCCATGGAGCATGCCACCCAACTATATCCCGGAAGGATATATTCCGCTGATCGTGGAAGATCCAGAAACTGCAGCAGGAACCGCTGGGCCTGAAGGTTACAAACTTCGGGAAAGCGAAGATACAAGGGGCATGACAACAACTTCTAAAGGTTACAAACTTCTGGAGAGGGAAGCACCAAGAGTCACTACCGTAATGACTGTACCACCACCCGTGGTACACACTGTCCTGGAAGGACAGATTCCACAGATACCTTCTGGTGGAAATGAAAGTATGAACGATAAAATGAAGGAATTCTAGGAACAGTTCTTGAAAATGCAGAAGGAATTGCAAGCCATTCGTGGTCAAGATCTATTTGGAAAGGACGTCGCAACCCTTTTTTTGGTCCCCAATGTGAAAGTTCGCACAAATTCAAGGTGCCTGAATTTGAAAAGTACAAGGGTAACTCTTGCCCTCAGAGTCATTTGGTGATGTACGCTCGGAGGATCTCAACTCAGACAGAGAATTAACAACTACCGATCTACTATTTCCAAGATAGTTTAACCGGTGCCGCACTCAAATGGTACATGGGTTTAAACCGCACTAAGATCGTAACTTTCAGAGATCTTGGTGCTGCCTTTGTTCAACAATATAAGTATAATCTGGACATGGCACCGGATAGAGATCAACTCAGATCCATGTCACAGAAGGATAAGGAAACCTTTAAGGAATATGCTCAGAGATGGCGTGAAATTGCCGCTCAGATTTTTCCACCTCTTGAGGAAAAAGAGATGACAAAGATCTTCTTGAAAACCTTGAGTTCGTTTTACTACGACAGAATGGTCACCAGCGTGCCCAGTGATTTCACCGAGATGGTAGGCATGGGAGTTCGTCTTGAGGAAGCAGTCCGAGAAGGACATTTGGTTAAAGGTACAGAACCATCAAGCAGTACCAAAAGATACGGTAGTGATCTCCCTAAGAAAAATGAGTAAGATATTGGCAATATCTCTCTCGGAAAGAAAAGGCGACGGTACCAACCAGTAGTAGCTGTAACTCCTGCTATCAACCCTACTCCTGTTCCTATGTATCAACCTCAGGTTGCTCAGAGCCAACCGAATCAACAACAATATCAGCAAAGGACACAACAGCCTTTTCAGCAGGCTCGTCCTCAGTACAACAACAACAACCATACAACGCGACCACCAGGGTTTGACCCTATACCCATGTTGTACGCAGAACTGTTTCCATTACTACTGGTCAAGGGACACGTCCAAACCAGGTCTCCTCTTACAGTACCGGAAAATCTGCCTTTTTGGTTCAAGACAGATCAGACTTGCCCTTACCATCAAGGAGGACCAGGGCATAACATAGAAAACTGTCTCAGCTTCAAATCCGATGTGCAAAAGCTTGTCAGGAGCGGGGTCTTATCCTTCAAGGATACAAATCCAAATGTACAGACGAACCCGTTGCCTCAACACGAGAAAGCTGCGGTAAATTTGATAGAGGAAGAGTCTAACCACAACTATCAAATTCATGATGTACTCTTATTAAGGGCTAATCTGGTCAAGATGCATCGGAGACAGAGCGGATATGGGCATGTACTACCTCATAATTATCACCAGTGTGATATCTGCTCTAAAGACAATCAAGGATGTTCTGTGGTGCAATCAGCTCTACAGGAATAGTTGGATCTCAGTTGGATCCAGGATCACCAAATTCGTGGGGTCAACATGACTTATACGAATTCCAAATTCATTCAAAACCACGACATCCGTGTGATGAATGTCAACTTGGTGGCAATGCACTCAAGAAAAAGCCAACATCATGGTCTGGCACAACACGATTACGATTCCTGTCTGATTTTCTCGGTAAACAATCAGGGATGCTCTTTTATACAAGAGGCCCTCTAGCGTCAGATGGATCTTGGATGGATCTAGGACTACCGTGATGGAAATCCCTATCAGGTTAACATGATTCAAATCTTCGATATTCGCTTGATGAATACCAACTTAGTGGAGTTACACGCTAAGTAAGTTCAGCTTGGTTTTCTGACTTCGCACGACTATCAGAACTGTAAAGTGTGTCGGGAGAGTAACCAAGGTTGTGCACTCGTTCAAAGGACACTTCAACATTTGTTAAACCACTGGTGGCTTCCGATCTATCTAGATGAAGACACACAACAAGTCAGTATGATCAACAGGAACCCTACTAGGCATCAAAGTCAGGACGTTTGATCAATGGAAACAGACCTAGTGAGGTTACACTGCATTCAAAGCAGACATGGCCGGGTGCCACCACACAACTACGAGCGCTGTAGAGTTTGCTCGGAGAATAATCAAGGATGCTACCTCGTACGAGCAGCCCTTCAAAGTTAGTTGGTCCATAATGAAATTCAACCATGGTCAAGTTCTGGTTCAATGTCAAACTATCATCCTGATCAAAGCAGAGAAGTTTGTACACCTCTGTAACTCAGAAAAATGGGTTCCCCGGCAAGTTTGACATCAAAACTTTTTCCCATCAAATGGCATCTCCCCCAGGAAAATTCGGCGAGAAGTTTGAGGAAAACCGCTACGAATAGCGTCCCTTGTCAAGAAAGTTTATTGACAAAAGAAACTAAGACCAGTTCCTTGGTAGGAAACCAGGATTGAGGGGAAGTTTATTTATATCAGAAACTGAGACCAGTTCTTTGGTAGGAAACCGGGATCGAGGGGAAGTTTATTTCAGAAACTTAGACCAGTTCCTTGGTAGGAAACTAGGATCGAGGGGAAGTTTATATCAGAAACTAACCAGTTTCGTGGCTAAAAACCAGGATCGAGGGGAAGTTTATAGACAAAATAAAACTTAGACCAGTTCCATGGCTAGAAACAAGGATCGAGGGGAAGTTTACCTTTTCTAAGCATCATTGATTAGCGAAAGAAGATGGATGAGCAAACTGCCATTCATAACCACCATCAAAATTTTGGGTATTCCGATATTTAATCCTCTTGCACCCTGAATGCCCGAATACCTTCGCCATTCACACCTTCGGATCCAAGAAGATTAAATAGGGGCATCTGTCATACCCCAAATTTTGACCACCAAGATTCCCCATCATTGTGTAAATCATCATCACAATATGGATGAACCATCATGCCTCACTAATCTCCTCAAAGAGGGGTGAGCATTCACCACAAACAAAAATTAGGGTTTCAAGCCCTCTCTGAGCATTTAGACAAAGAATCAATCAAGGAATGACATGATCTTCAACTTGTCTAACCTCTCCAACACCTATAAAGGATCAAGAGGACTCCCATATCCAGAACCAAGCCCAAAGTTACTACATTCCAAGTGGAGTAAGCCTCAAGATCGCCAGTGTCACCAAATTAGGATTTTGGTCGACCAAGGCCTCCAGGTGGAAATTTTCATCTGGGCATGAGCCAATGCTTCAAAACACAACCTATGATACTCCAAGGAACCTCATGGACCCAATCATTAAGTCAATTTAACCTCAGGGGATGCATTTACCAAAAATCAGGAATTAGGGTTTCTTGACCTAATTCACCCCTAAGTTGACTTTTGGGACAAAACATGAGCCAAAACCTCAAGACATGATTTGAGGGGCTCCAATACACTACATTTATCCATTTGCAACAATGGATTGAACCAGGAAACAATACACAAGTGTCAATTTCATCTGGACCACAATTAGGGTTTTAAGGGAAAATGTTAACCGTGCCTTTGAATTTTGACGAAGACATGCTCCCAAACCTTGGGACAAGATTCAATACACCCTATATCACCTATGGAGTCCATCCATTAGGTTTGATTTAGGTTAAGGACTTGATTTCACAAACGATCGCACAGTTTGGATTTCATCTGATAAAAAGTCAACTGTACAAAAAGTCAAAGTTTGACTTTTTGATTTTTTGGTCAACCAAGGTTCCTTAACCCTAAAATGATGTTAATGTATGATTGGAATCATCATTCATCAAGAAAAACCAAAGAAATTGAGTTAACTTGTAAAAGGGGTAACCATAAAAAACTTTGAATTTTTCTAAGTTATGAGACAAAGTGGGTAGAGTACCAACTTTCAAGGATCATTACTTGAGATCCAAGCAACCATTTTGGATGGTCTAAAGATGGATTTGTAGCTCTCATGGCATACTTTAAAAGTGTCAACTACACCTCATTCCAATTCATCATGGATTTTAAACTATGGAGTGGTCAAAATGGCTAAAAATATGAAAATGGCATTTTTTTCAACATTTAGACAAATTTCCGTCCAAGACAGATTTTGTTGAAAACACCAAAACTTGTGAGGTTTTTTCACATAGTTGCAAGGGAAATCAACTCCAACTGTAAACATCAATGTTATTGCAAATGTTGCTAAGAATTCAAAGAACTTATTAGCATGAATTGATTCAACTTGAGCCAAGAGAAATCCATGATTAAACATGCCTTGTTGCAACTGTTTTGCAACAGATTTTGTTGCATGACTTGATGAACTCAATTCTTATCCAAAGAGCATTGATCACAAGACCTGCTGTACTCACTTTGATGACTACAAGCTCTGCACCACCTGCTAATTCAGTTCAAGGTCAGCCAATGGGAGCATGAACATAAGAGAATATTCTTGGAATCCAATGTGCATTTATGAGCAAATAATGAATATTCAACATTCCCTTTATGATCAGTCAAGCTACCTTCATAATCCACCAATAAGAAGACTCCAGAATGTGAAATTTGTCAGACCATAGCTGTGCTATTTGGAGACTCCTATATTCCTTGTGAGTGAAGATATTTGCCAAGCATTGACCAAGAAAACTCAGAGTATATCTCTTGAGCCCGAGCTGGCAACTTCAGGGCAACATTTTTGTCTATAAATAGAGTGCACATTTCATTCTTCAAATCCCACCAAAGCACAAGAATCCTTTGCTTTCTCTCTTTCACTCTCCAAGCACAAAAACTCCATATTTGTGCAAATCACTATCGGGTTTTGAGTTGCAGAGCCAAGCAACTCAAACCATCACTTCTAACACATCACATATGATGTATAGAAGCTGTCCAAACACCTAAACCACTTCTGAAACACCTCCATCAAAATTTCACTCTTCAACCTAGCCATTATGTAGTTGGGATACCATGATCTGATCTAAGGAGTTTTAAAGTGTTCTAAGGCTTGCAATCCACTCAACAACATCCATTAAAGCTGTAAAGGTCCTCAAATTACTTCTGGAACATACTTTGTGCAGAGTTCAAATTCTTCTTGCAGCAAGGTAAGCCTCAAACTCTCATAACATAGGATTTCCAGATACAGTCTTCCCTTCTCTTGGGGTTAAACAATATGGAACAAAGAGAAAGGCAGTATTCTCGGTGAACCTTTTCTCAGACTGTCACCTCTAGAAATTGTCAAAGAAATTCTACTCCCCGGAGTTGATCTATTCTTGGTGAATAACATCTCTTGAGTTTCTTCAAAGTTCAGAACTTTCACTAAATGATCTATTCTCAGTGAATAGAATTTCTTGAACTTTTCTTGGTTTGGGACCCACAGGCTTCATAAAAGCATCCCCGCCTCCTCTTGGGCTTTGTACAAGGACCCGTCGGTTTCTTAAAAGTTCTCATGCCTTCTCTTGGGCTTCATACAAGGACCCTCACGACCTCTTAGAGGTATAGGACATAACTTAGTCATCCTTTTCTAGAGTTGTCTTTCTAAAAGGAGTCACAAAAACCCTCAGACCAATTTTAGGGTTGATACTCATCCCTTAAACGAGTCGGCCTCCTCTTGGGCATTGTACAAAGATAGACCACAATAATAGACTTGGACAGTCTAAATCCCCTTGAGTCTCAAAGACATTCTCAAATTCCCTACAAACATAGGAAGAAACCCCAGATTCTGGATTAATCTCCAGCAGAGTTAAAATTTGTGGGTTCTAAAACCCCGTCTCTCTCCTAAAATCCCCCAGCCAGGGTCAATTTATCATCATATAACACTATCTCAAATTAGAACCTCAAGGTGTCTGATCCATCAACTCTTCTGTAACCCTCATCAGGAGTTGATTCCCCATTTGGACCTACCTCGGGATCTCAATAATTCCCGGCAGAAGATAGCCTCCTCTTAGGCTTTGTATAATGATTTTTCCTCAGCATAGCTAGCCTCCTCTTAGGCTTTGTATAATGATCCTTTCCTCAGGAAAGTCAGCCTCCTCTTGGGCTTTGTACAATGATTCTCCCCAGCGTTGCTAACCTTTTCAGACTCTCTTGTTGAGTCAATCAACTTTTCAGACTCTCTTGTTGAGTCAATCCCCTTTCAGACTCTCTTGTTGAGTCAATCAAATTTTTAGACTCTCTTGTTGAGTCATCCACTTTTCAGACTCTCTTGTTGAGTCAATCACCTTTTCAGACTCTCTTGTTGGGTCAACCACTTTTTAGACTCTCTTGCTGAGTCAATCACCTTTTTTGTACTCTCTTGTTGAGTCAACCCTTTTAGCCTCAATTTTGGGCTTTGTACAAGATAGATAAAAAGACTCTCTTGTTGAGTCGATCTTTTCCAGCCTCCTTTTAGCTTGGTAAACCATTCCCCCTAGCACAAGTTAGCCTCCTCTTAGGCTTGGTATAATGATTTCTCCAGCTTGTTCAGCCACAATCCTGGGCTTTGTACATGACAGATAAAAAAAGCACCTCTTGTTGAGTCGAACCCTTCGTAGCCTCTATCTTGGGCTTCGTACGAGATATAAAATTTCATAACCTTCTCTTAAGCTCGGGACGAATAAGTTCCCAAGCAGAGTCAAAATCATTTCAGCCTCTATCTTGGGCTTTATACGAGATACTTAAAATACCCTCAGCCGAGTCAGTAAAGCCTCTTTCAGCCACAATCTTGGGCTTTGTTCAAGATAGATAAAGATTTATTTCCCGCAGATATAGTCTTTTTTTTCAGCTTCTATCTTGGGCTTTGTACAAGATACATACAAACCTCCCCGTCGGAGTCAAAATCTTTTTTTTTTAGCCTCAATCTTGGGCTTTGTACAAGACAGATAGAATATTTTCCCCAAAAAAGTCTCCTTTAGCCTCCTCTTAGGCTTCATATAATGATATCCCCAAAGAGTCAGTCTCTTATTTTAGCCTTTGTCTTGGGCTTTGTACAAGACACCAATATATCAACTCTCTTGTTGAGTCAGTCCCATTCAGCCTCCTCTTAGGCTTTGTATAAGGACTTCCCCAGTGGATTTAATCAACCTTTTAGCTTCAACCTTGGGCTTTGATCAAGGCACACAAAAATCAACAATCCCTCTTTAGAGATGACAAATTCTCTTTCAGTCAACCTTTTAACTTCAATCTTGGGCTTTGAACAAGACACAAATACTCCTTTTAGCCTTTGTCTTGGGCTTTGAACGAGACACCAAAACATCTTTTTCCTCCCTTAGAATAGGAGGAACTACGGTTGCTCTGATTTCCCTGTTTCGTTTAAACGGGAATACGTAGGCATAAGATTTCGAAATCTTAGCGAGCATACCAATCCAAAACTCTAGGTCCAGTACCTTCATACCAATCAAAACTTAGGTCCAACACTTTCCCAATAACATCAACAAAAACTCACTCTCTCTCACATTTCCCAAGAAACTTTCCCAAACCCATTAACAGATAAACACCATCGAGTACAAAAGCAACACTTAAAGCTAATATCCTATGGATAACCACATATAGGATGGGTAACTGACAACTGCCCATTGTATAACCTGACCTCGGACCCCCCAATCTCTTTAAGCGTTTGTTCAGTTAAACATTCGCGTGCAAGGTTAGTTTTAGATAGCTTCCCTTTCCCTTCCAGCTTCATGGGATAAATAAGAAATCAGAAAGTAGCACCCCCTCCTACCATTGCGGTGAGGAAAAACCCAGCGATAAGGTGGTCGTGTCACCGACAAAAATCGCTTGCTACAGAGAGGCCTAGATGAAAAACAATAATCGTACAGTTGTTTTGAAGATTGTATCAGGACTTATTGAACGCCTGAGGCCCAAAAAGGTTTTATGTACAAAGGGATGGGTCTTACAACTCAAGTAGAGGCTAAAAAGTTTGAAAAAGAAAAAAATGGGACTTACAACACAAGGGTAGGCCCAGATGAAAATGTTTTGAAAAGGCGACGATCGCGCCGAGGTTTTGAAAACACAGTGGGACTTATACAATGACTGAGACCCAAAAAGGTTTATGTACAAAGGGAATGGGACTTACACTTTACAAAGAGGCCCAAAGTGGTTTGAAAAGGTTTGTTAGGGTGATAGTGATCAAAACCCTAATTTTTGGTTTTAAAATGTATTTTAATTGAATAAAAATTCAATTAAAATAATCAAACATGTGAAAAAAGGGTGTGATCTTGGATTTATATTTGAAAAATCATGTTTCATTCATGGGATGATTTAAAAATCATTTGAATTTTGCAAAACCAAGAGAAAGAAATATTTTTAATGTTTAAAAACAAATAAAAATATAATTCTTTACAAAAATATCAAATATATGAAATAACTAATATTTTTGTGAAATTCTCATGGAATTAAATATTTTAATATTTTTGTGAATTTTCAAAAAAAGAATCAATAAAAAATAATTAAAATTGAGAGAGAAATTAATTTTTGAATTAATTAACAAAAACATGAAAATATTAAAAAATAGCAAAAAATGAGAGAATAGCAAAAAAGTTCTGGGTGGGGTTTGAACCCATGACCTCATACACAAACACACATGCGCGCTACCACTGGGGTGGTGATACATCCGTGTATCAAAACCACCCCATGTGCATATATGGGGTGCCTTGTTTTCAGGCCTGGCCAAGGCAAGGCAAGGTAAGTTTTGGCAATTTACGTGAAGCCTCTAACTTTCTCATTTCTCCATGGATTTAGACAAAATTTAGATGCATCTGGCCTAGAATTTCACAAGGAATCCAATGGTGCTTTTGGAATTTTCAGAAAGTGTCCCAATTTTAAAACCCTTGCATGTTCTATGTTATCTCATGGTACAAGCAAGAATTACAAGACAAATTGGTTCAAACACAACATATACAACATGTATGAGATGTTTATGATCAGTGGACATCAAAGGAATGCATAATTCAAAGAGTTCAAGTTGTCATGCACGTACCTCTTGGAGCTTCTTGTGCTAACTGTCAAGATCCTTGTGCCAGAAGTAATCCTATGCTTTGTACACTCTTGATTGATCCCTTAGAAGCTTTTAGGATGATCAAAACCAGCTGGAATCCTCAGGAACAAGTTTTAGTTCTTTCTTGCAAAATGGGCAAAAGTGACCAATATGGCAACTCTCTCAAATGGTGTTCCAGATGAGGGAAACTAATTGGGACAGTTTAAGGATGGTATTTGGAGTGTGTTTAAGGCCTTGTTTGGTTTTGAAAGTGACTGAATCAAGGCATGGTTTGGAAAATGCAGAAAAGTCCAATTTTGAGGTTTTGGAAGCGGATTTTCGGATTTTGGTGTTTTAGGTCACAAGTGAGTGTTTGGACAGCTTAGATATAACATATTGGATGTGTTTGGATCATGATTTATGGTGGAATTGCTCACTAACTCAAACACTTAGTGATGACTTGCAAAAGAAGGCATTTTGGCCTAAAGAGAGAGATTTTGAGGAAAGCATCAGTTGTAGTGCTTTGGTGTACTTAAACTGAGCACAAATGAGTTCAATTTTAGTAAAGCAAGTTTGTTTTGGCATCAATAGTAAATGGCAGCTGCAGCAGGCCTTTGGCCAATGTTGATCCAAGGGAATCTTTAGTCTCCTATAGCCATTGACTTGAGATTAGGGCACATGCCTATGGTTCTTTGATTCAGAGCTTATTCTTGACTCATTCAGTTAGGAATGTGTCAGTCCATGCCACCTTGGTGTTTCCATTGAATGTTTGGAAACAAAATTGGAGTCTTGGCACCTTTTTAGCCTTTTTAGGTTTGTTATGGATAAGTGTAGATTCTTGGACTTTGGAGGCTTGGGGATCAGATCATTCTACTTTTGTTTTATCTTCAGATGTGTCCAAACCAGATTTTCCAAATCGAGCGAAATGCCAATATCTGCCTTGCTTAGGACAGTTGGAAATGGTGATTTTGAGGGATTCATATCTCCCTGCTCAGGTTGAGTTATGGGAGGCTCTTGTGCTTTTTAGAAAGCCATCATATGATACAAAACATGTGTAATCATAGTTTATTTTGAAACTATTTGGATCCAACTGAAAAAACCTCATGAACATTGATGTTCAAGCCTGGTAACTTAGGCAGATTTTCACTAAGTGTTGGAAAAAGTGTCATTTTCATGTTTTTGTGATTTTGATCAATCCCTAACTCAAAATCCATGAAGAATTGGAGTCTGAGGTAGTTGAAGCTTTTGTAAAGTGTAGCAAGACCTACAAATCCAGCTTTGGATCACCCAAAATGGTTGCTTGGATCTCAAGTTATGATCCTTGGAAGTTGGTACCAAAATCACTTTTGTTCCATAACTTAGAAAATTTTTGGTTTCTTATGGTTGCCCCTTTTGCAAGAAACCTCACTTTTCTTGATTTTTCTTAATGAATGTTGATCAATACCATACATTAACATTATTTTTGACTTAGGGTAACCATGTTTGTGAAGAATTACAAAAAGTCAAACTTGATTTTATGCACAGTTGACTTTTTATCTCACGAAATCCAAACTGTGCGATCCTTTGTGAAATCAAGTCCTTGAACTAAATCAAACCTAATCGATGGATTCCATATGTGCTATAGGGTGTATTGAATCATGTTCCAAGGTTTGGGAGCATATCTTGGTCAAAAGTCAAAGATGCGGTTGAGTTTTTCCTTGAAACCCTAATTGTGGTCCAGATGAAATTGAAACTTTTGAATCAAGTTTCTTGGATCAATCCTTTGTTTAAAATGGATCAATGTGGTGTATTTAAGGCCCTAAAAACATATCTTGAGGTCTTGGCTCATGCTTTGCCTCAAAAGTCAACTTAGGGGTGAATTAGGTCAAGAAACCCTAATTCTTGATTTTTGATAAATGAATCCCCTGAGGTTAAATTGACTTGATGATTAGGTCCACGAGGTCCCTTGGAGTATCTTGGGTTATGCTTTGAAGCATTGGCTCATTCCCAAAGGAAAAATCCAATCTGGAGGCCTTGGTCGACCAAAACCCTAATTTGGTGATACTGGCGATCTTGAGGCTTAATCCACTTGGAATGTTGCAACCTTGTGCTTGATTCTTGGTGTGGGAGTCCTCTTGATCCTTTATAGGTGTTTAAGAGGTTTAGACAAGTTGAATATCATGTCATTCCTTGAATGATCCTTTGTCTAAGTGCTCTGAGAGGGCTTGAAACCCTAAGTCTTGATTGTGGTAAATGCTCAATCATCTTTGAGGAGATTGATGAGGCATGAAAGTACATCCATATTGTGATGATGATTTGCACAATGATGGGAAATGTTGGTGGTTAAAATTTGGGGTATGACAGATGCCCCTATTTAATCTTCTTGGACCCGAAGGTGTGAATGGCGAAGGTATTCGGGCATTCGGGGTGCAAGAGGATTAAATATCAGAATACCCAAAATTTTGACAGTGGTTATGAATGGTAGTTTGCCCGTCCATCTTCTTTTGCTAAGTAATGATTCTTAGAATAGGGTAAAACTTCCCCTCGATCCTGGTTTTTATCCACGGAACTGGTCTTAGTTTTTGAAATAAACTTCCCCTCGATCCTGGTCTTCAGCCACATAACTGGTCTTGGTTTCTTTTGTCAATAAACTTCCCCTCGATCCTGGTCTTCAGCCACAGAACTGGTCTCAGTTTCTAATATAAACTTCCCCTTGATCCTGGTCTTCAGCCAAGGAACTGGTCTTAGTTTCTTTTGTTAATAAACTTCCCCTCGATCCTGATCTTTAGCCAAGGAACTGGTCTCAGTTTTTTTCGTCAAGTTCCTTCCTTGAAAAGGGACGTTATGTGTAGCGGTTTGCATCAAACTTCTCGCCGAATTTTCTTGGGGAGATGCCATTTGATGGAGTTGTAGAGGTGTACAAATTTCCCTATTGGAGATACCATTTGTCGGCTCTACTGGGGAAAAACAAGTCTATTGAAAGACTGCATTCTGCTAGGGGACATTACATCATACTTTTCTTCGAGATCTTCTCGGAGAAATGCCATGTGATGTAATCCAATTTTGAGGTACTGATGAGTTCATTAACATTGACTTTCTGGAGAGAAAAGCCAATGTGTTACCGAGAGTCTTTAGTTGCGAGGCTTTCTCTGGGGATATGCCTTAATCCGGGAAAGCGAAGATATCATCTTTAATGGTGAAGAGTGATGTTCTGAAGGTTTTCTTGCCTTTCAGAGGTTCAAGTTATCAAAGTGGTCGAGGACTGGCTCCAATCCAGAAATTAACTGGGGAGAAATTACTCAGACAAAACATTTTCGGATGAGGAAAGAACTGACAACTCGAATGATAAGAGGATTTTACCACTTGGGGATAAGATTGACCAGAGCGATAGTGATGCAATATGAATATAAGTATGAATCAATAATGCATGATGTATGTATGTTTATGCTGACAAAACCGACGCAACATACATACAAGATACTTGGCCACTGCGGGGGATGAAAAGTATCATTGGTTCAAAATAGCAATCCTGCCTTGCTTGAGAAAGACGGTCCCTGTGGGGAGAAAGAATTGTTCAATCGGTCTTAAGAGATACGAACTCTGTCGGGGATGTCATATGAAACATGGTCTCTGACACAGTTGATCCTTCATTTAGGCGTACTGGTTTAGAAGGAGTACTTTGATTATGCACTTTGGCGTTCAACCACCTTCGGAGAAACGATCGATGTTCTTTCGATGTTCAACCGTCAAAAGAATTGCCATCTTTATTTTAAAAGCAGAGAAGCTTTGACAAGTAAATTCATATTTGTTTTATTTCAAGAATCGTTGATCATGTTAAAAATGTCATTCTGTAAAGCTAAAACAAATAAGATTTACAAACAAAAGCACTAGGGCTCAAATTTTATTGATAGGATGGAAATCAGCCAAGCGCGTGATTCCATAGAGCATTTACAAAGTTTAGAAAATGGTAATTTAGGGAAAAGGGCTACATTGAAACATAACGACCGTTATCCTTCTACCAACTTTGAATTCTGGACATCTTGAGCTTCTGTCGAAGATGATCCTGACTGGAGTTTTCCTAATGGATGGCATTACAACTGGGGATTTAACCTGATCAAACGTAGTTACTTGCCATTAATCCATAACTTTTGCCTGGATTGTACTTTGAGATTTCTAATCCACCGGGATTTTTTGCTTATGTCTCTAAATTTTGCCTGGACCGCCCTTTCGGGTTTTCAATCCACCGAGACATTTTTTTTTTAGTTTAGGTGAAGTATTTCTTGACTACATCAACATTTGGGGGGTAGGCAAATTCTTCTCTGTCCATGGTTGCGAGTCTCAAGGCACCGCCTGAGAAGGCTTTCTTGACCACGTAGGGGCCGTCGTAATTCGGAGTCCATTTGCCCTGGGAATCAGTGAGAAATGATTGTATCTTCTTAAGCACGAGGTCTCCTTATCTGAAGACACAGGGTCCGACCTTTTTGTCAAACGCTTTCTTCATCCTTTGTTGATACAACTAACCATGGCATAGAGCCGTTATTCGCTTTTCTTCAATTAGGTTCAGTTCATTGTGTCGACTTTGATACCATTCAGCCTCTGTTAGCTTAGCTTCCATCAATACCCGGATTGATGGGATCTCTACGTCTATGTGAAGTACTGCCTCCATGCCATATACTAGAGAGAAATGGGTTTCCCCTGTTGAAGTGCGGAAGGATGTACGATAACTGTGAAGAGCAAAGGGTAGCATCTCGTGCCAGTCTTTGTAGGTTACAACCATTTTTTGAACGATCTTCTTGATGTTCTTATTGGCCTCTTCTACCACTCCGTTCATCTTGGGTCGGTAGGGAGATGAGTTATGGTGTTCGATCTTGAACTCAGCGCAAAACTCTTTCATTATCTTGTTGTTCAAGTTAGATCCATTATCAGTAATGATCTGGCTGGGAACACCATAACGGCAGATGATGTTCCACGATGCTGGTGTCCAACCCTGGCATGTCCTGATAGGACCAAGCAAAAACATCTGGAAACTCTTTGAGAAGCTCTTTCAAGCTTTCTTTGACAGTCGAACTGAGCAGTGCCCCAATCTTGACTTCATTTCTCTCTTCTTCTGAACCCAAGTTGACTGTTTCCAACGGCTCTTTGTGAGGTTCAATGGACCTTTCCTCTTGTCTGAGTAACCGGGAGATCTCTTCCGGAATTTCTTCATCATCTTCTTCTTCAGCCTCAAATACCGGGAATTCAAAGTTGGCAGAAGGCATTGGATCGTATGTTTCAATGGGGTTTAAAATAAGCAATCTGGATGACGTGATGATTCATTTTTTAGAAGAGATAGAGAGAATGCATGCGTGTGTGCAATGTATTTTTTTGAACAATGCTCGTTTTTATTTTTGGGCTATTTTAGGATTACCATTTTCCGAAAAAGCGAAAAGTGAAAATAGCAATAAATGCGGAAATTACAGAACGATGTTTATTTATTTATAATTTAGTCAATTCTTGAAACTACAGCCCTATAAAACAAAACTCTGTCGCTTTGGGCGAAGCGAAGAGGGACATTTACAGAAAGTGAGCCCCATAAAAACATCCGTTTCCCCTGGGCAGGGTGAAAGGTTAAAACATAGATGGCAATTACTTAGACTTATGGACGACTTTCGGGACATCGACAACAACCCATTGGCGGCGAACTCCTCGGTGAATCACGAAGTCTGGTACCTTTTTTCTTGGTTTGTCCTCAGAAATGACGCTGATTTCTGGCGGAGCAGGATCGTTGGAGTCTTCCTCCCATGTAGAGTTGTTGTAGACGAACTCTTCTGTTGTATCTTGCACATTGTTTTCACTCTCAGGCGGATCTTCCCATCCAGTTGACTGGATGTCTTCGAGCCTGATACGAGAGCTTTCAAGAGCGGTGTATTTGACCAAGAAGTCGTACTTGCCACTCGGCCGTCCGAAGGTGTCCCATATTGTTGTGGGACTGGCGGAGTCATCTTTCTCGATGACGTTGACCTCATGAAAAGCATAGCTGATGAACTCTTGTCCTGCAATCTTTGAAGATTCATCGTTGTGCTAGATAATTTCTGAATGCCCTGAGTAATGATCCCATAATTTGGTGGGGACACATATATTCTTTTCAATGATGCTCAGTTGATATGCATCATTTGGCTAACTCTTTTACCCCAAGTCTTATGGGTACGGCTGCCAGATAGGCAAGTCATCCAGTGGGTTATAATAGTCATAGTCAAAGTTGTCTTTCATTAGAGTGTCCTCCTCTAATGAGTTTGGTGGAGCACGACATCCCCAAGGATCACAATCTCCGTATATCATCTTGACATCTGATCTTAGTATTTATCTCGGACTTTGCGTGGGATAGCAAAATGGTGTATGTGCCTCTCCCTGAGACATATAACCGTCCTCGTTGAGATAAGACTTCAACTCTTTATCTGTATCAGAGGATTCACCCTCATTAATGGTATGTACTTCTTGAGACACTGGGTGAAGGAAGCCTCCACTGTGGAAGAAGTCCTGAATGGGATGAAAACTTTCATCGTTAGTAGCAGTCTGGGTATAGGTTGAGGAAAAACCAAGACCTTTCTTCGTCTTGTTATTACTACGAATGACAAGCTGTCCCCACCCTTTTGCGTTGTTGCTCTCGATAACTTTGATAGCATCTTTGCATGAGGAAATCGATGTTCCTTTTTCTGATTGATTCTCATTGCTCAACGAAAGTGCTTGAAACTGAGTTCCAACAACCTCTTATGGTTCTACATAGGAGAATGATGATAAGTTGCTTACGATTAAGGCCTGCTCTCCGCAGACTATGACTAGCTTGTCATTCCTGACGAACTTCAGCTTCTGGTGAAGTGTCAAAGTGACTGCCCCAGCCTCGTATATCCAAGGTCTTCCTAATAAACAGCTGTATGCTGCCCGGATGTCCATGACCTGGAAAGTTACTTGGAAAGTGTGAGGACCGATAGTTATGGGAAGGTCGACTTCGCCGATAACTATTTTTCTGGATCCATCAAAGGCTTTGACGATGACCTCACTGCCTCTCATCGGAGCTCCTTGAAATGATAGTCGCATCAGAGTAGATTTTGGCATAACATTCAGAGCTGATCCTGTATCTACCAGTACGCTGGATAGTGCATTGTCCTAGCAATTGACTATAATGTTAAGCGTTATGTTGTGATTTTTTTCTTCTTCTGGCAATTCTTCATCAATGAATCCTAAATTGTTGCAGAAAGTGATGTTGGAGATGATGCTGTCAAATTGTCTTATCGTCACATCTTGTTCCACAAAAGCTTACTCTAAGACTTTCCGTAGAGCTTCCTTGTGAGCTTCAGAACTGAGCAAGAGAGATATCACATAGATTCTCGAAGGAGTTTGCAACTGGTGGTCTACAATGTTGTACTCGCTCTTCTGGATGAGCTTCAGCATCTCATCGTTGTTCTTTGAAAGGTCGAGATTACTGGATTGACCGAATGGTTGATTGGGAACTTCTATTTGAGGTTCCTTTTCCTTGGTGGGTTCTCCAACTCCTCTGTTGAAGATCCGACAGCTCCGTGTTACTCGACTGATGTCAGCAATGTTCACGACGGAGGGTAATGGAGTTTCCTTTCCATTTTTGATTATTGTTGCACCGTATTTGTAAGGGATAGCCTTATCGAATTTGTATGGTATTGGTCATAGAAGATAGATAACCACATGAGCCTTTTGATTTTTCTAACCATCATAGCCGGCCTCAATTGGTTCGAGGTTGAGAATCTTTCTAATATCAAGAGGAACTCTTGATTCATGGAGTAGAGGGATTATAGTGCATACATTTTTGGTCCTTTCATGATTAGAGATTAAGACAACGTCTTTGCTTTGATCAGGAAGATAGTCGGGTATCCCGTTGGTCAACCCAGAACTTGAACATGGCCGAATCTCTTTTTGGTCCAACTGATTTTGAAGAGCTGATCGTACAAGGTAGCATCCTTGGTTGTTCTTTGAGAAAACTCTACAACGCTCATAGTTATGTGGTGGTACCCGACCACATTCGCTTTGTATGCAGTGCAACTTCACTAGATCTGTTTCCATCGAGCGAACATCCTGACTTTGATGCCTAGTAGGATTCCCGTCAGTCATACTGACTTGTTGTGTGTCTTCATCTAGGAAGATCAAAAGCCACCAGTGGTTCAACAAGTGTTAAAGTGTTCTTTGGATAAGTGCAAATCCTTGGTCGTCTTCACGCACACTTGACAATCCTGATAATCATGTGAAGCCAAAAAACTGAGTCTGACTTGCTTAGGGTGTAATTCTACCAGACTGGTATTCATTAAGCGGACATCAAATATTTGAATCATATTAACTTAATGGCTACTTCTATCACGGTAATCCTGGATCCATCCGACGCTGGAGGGCCTCTTGTACAAAAGAGCATCCCTGATTATTTATTGAGCAGATCGGACAGGAATCGTAATTGTGTCGTGGCAGATCATGATGTTGGCTTTGCCTTGAGTGCATTGCCACCAAGTTGACATTCATTGCCAGAATGTTGTGGTTCTGGACAATGTTGGGATTTGTGTGAACCATATTGACCTCACGGATTCGGTGATCTTGGATCCATCCGAGATCCATCTGTTCTTGTAGAGCTGATTGCACTACGGAACATCCTTGATTATTCTTTGAGCAGATATCACACTGGTGATAATCATGAGACGGTACATGACCGTATCCGCTTTGTCTGCAATGCATCTTGACCAGATTAGTTCCTAATATGAGTACATCGTCAATTTGATAGCTGTGGTTAGATTCTTCCTCTATCAAATTTACTGCAGTTTTCTCATGTTGAGGCAACGGGTTCGTCTGAACATTTGGATTTGTATCCTTGAAGGATAAGACCCCGTTCCTAACAAGCTTCTGCACATCAGATTTGAAGCTGAGACAGTTTTCAATGTTATGCCCCGGTCCTCCTTGATGATAAGGGCATGTTTGATCTGCTTTGAACCAGAAAGGCGGTGTTGTACCCCAAATTTTACCCTCATTTCCTGCTAATTGATGTTTGATTTTTTTCTCTGCACTTCAATTTAATATGCATTTTTTTTATTTGTTGTTATTTTATTTAATATTTATTTTAGTGTTTGATTTATTTCTTCTATTTTCATTTAATGTTTATTTTAGATATTTTATTTGTTTTTATTTTAATTTCAATATGGTTTTTCCTTATTTCTTTTATTTTAATATGTTTTATTAACTTTAATTAATCTTCAATTTAATTTAATTTTAATAAATAGTTTAATTATTCATTTAGTTTATTTTTCTAGCTAATTTTTAATTTAGAATATTAATTAGTTTATTATTATTTTTATTAATCATATCATTAATTCAAATTAAGAAAACATTTCCATTTGGTCCACCGTGTGCATTTCTTAATTCATAATTGGATGGATTTCATTAACCAACAACCAATGAGGATCAAGCTCATGTTGTTGACTTTTCAACTCAAAGTTCCAACCAATGGAAAGCTGACGTGTGGCATACCGAGAACAAAAAACAACCAAATTGTTTCTCCTCCCTCGTCCTTGCTCGCGAATTCAAAATGGAAGAAGGAAAATCCAAACAAACCAAGCTCATCAACTTGTTCAAATACATAACCGTTTCAATTCACCTTTGGCGAGTTCATCAATTTCAATTTCTCTGAGTTTATTTTCTCTTTGAGCTTCCAAAATTTGATTCATCTAAAGCAATTCTGAGCTTTCCATTCTCAGCTCAACTCTGCACACCCTGCGAATTAAACAGAGCCATGTCACTATCAATTTCCTTTCTCTATGCCTATCTTACTTGCCATAGAAGAGAACCAAGAAGCAAGGCCTATTTTGTTGATTGATTCAACCCAGCAACATCTGCACATGATCAGAAGAGGGAGCGTTTGTCCCTTTGAGTTCAACATTTGAGTTTCAATTTCAAAACCCTAGCCTCCAACATTTGAAGGTTGGAATTCTCTTGACCCGACCCAATATCATTGACTATATAAAGAGGCTTAGGTTCAGTTCATCAACATCAACAATTTTCTCAATACACTCAGAAATTCCAAATCTCGAGCAAGCTAAGTGAGTAGTGATTTTTTTGAGTTTGCTATGGAAGGAGAAGCAGTCTGCACACTTGAAAGTCATAGACAAAGCTTCAATTGGTATCACTCTCTTTTCATTCCTATTAATCATGTTCATTCAATATCATTTCTGTCATGATCATTTACTGCTCTTTACATTTGAATCCTATTTATGTATGTCCTGTGTTATTTGTATGTTCATAAGTAGATGTTACCTTTCATTGACATATGTGCATCTTTAACTTAATCTTGATACTTGTATCATCACTGAGCCTGCTACCAATTTGTTTGAATGCATTTCTTCTTGACATTATGTTGATATGCTCATGATTTAGCTCTGATATGCATTCAGTATGTATGGATTGTTGTTGTGCCTTGCCTTGGTTTTGTATGCTACCTTTGTGAAAACTGTCTGCTGAATTAGTTTGGTTCACTTTTATTGTAATGTTATGCTTTTGGCATGAGTTTTATGACTGTCCTGTTTAGAAATGTCCATTTGACTATTGTTGCTCTTTGAATGATAATGCTTGCTTTGACTTAATGTTACCAACTGCTATGTGGCACCCTTGTGTGTGTTTATGTTTTGATATTGTCTTATGACATGTCTGTTCTGACCTGAATGTGTCAAGTGCTTATTTCCACCATGCTATGTTCACACTAATGTCACCATTATTGATTGATAAGCAGCATGCTTTACTCTGCTAAATAATGTTGCTCATGTGTTTATTTAAACCTCTGAATGTTGTCTATCCATCTTTGACCATGCTATTCTGCACACACCTTGCACTATCCTGGTCTTGTTGTTCTTGCTTTTCAAATTCACATATCAAATGACAAGTTTGTTTGCCAAGCTTTTGTACTAAGTGTTAATCTCTTCATGTCGTGCATTTAGAAATTTGCTTTGATGTGTAATTGGTTTGTGTGTGTACAAGTTCTTTAATTTGTTTATGTATTGCCTACTGACTTATGCTATGTTTCATATTCATGCTACTCAAGTTACCTAGCATAATATAGGTGTACTCCATTGACCTGAACTTCAGTGTGCTTAACCTGTTTCTCTTTTAGTGATTTTGTTATCCTTAAAGTCATGTGCTAGTCAAGACCAATAGGTCATTGTGTTCAAACTGATGTGTACCACTTATGTTGTGAACCTATGCCTCTGTTTACCTATTCATGATTGTACACATTTTGATATACACACACAATATGTCTTAGGTCATTGTGTCAACTATTGTGCATTTAAATCGTGTTTGTTTAAATCTTTGGCTGCTTGTGTTAATTGGTTTTCAGTGGATTGATGACCTAACCTATTTTCTTTCAATATGTGTGTATGTGTTTATGACTGTTTGGAGCCTTTTCTTTTGTTAAGTTTGTTGACTGCTATAGTACAATCACTTTGGTTAATGACTCTTTCCATTAACTACACACTCACGCCATAATTAGAGATTTGTTGGTTTGCACATAATCATTTGGACATGTTTCTTCTTTTTGACAGTTTGTTTTTGAATGGTTTTATAATTTAGGTTTTTTAACACATGCTAACTAATGTGTCTTTGGTTTGTTAAAATTATACCCTGATTTTGCTTTTGAATGCTAACTTGGCAATGTTTGTTTCTCTGTTAAACCTGATTTTTGATGTCATGACTTATTCATTGCTTTGTGGTTTTGCTTTGAGCACAATGTATCTATGTTTACCAATCCGTGATAGTTTGGTCTTGGTTTGAAATCCTTATCATGTGTTAACTTGAACCTTAATGCTTGGTGAATATTCTGAGAACATGTTTAAGTCAGAAATGTTTTCAATCCTTGGTCTTTGCCTGCTTTGGTGCTGCAATATCTCCTTATGTTTGTGTGAGAACCTTTGTGGCACCTCTTTTGTAGGATGTGTGTGTTTTGTGTATAAGGTTTTAGGTTAAATAAAATACATCATTGTATTCCTTGTTCTTTACTGAGCATTTTAGAATTTTATCTTGTTGATTTTGGTTGAGTTTTGATTGAGTTATGGATGCATGAGCTTGGCTGGGCATGAGAGACAGTTAGTTGGATTTTGAGCGTATGCGTAGCATGATACGCGTATGGACTTGTTTGGGCATTTATGAAACATTTTGCTTTATGTATTATTGGAAGCGTATATTGTTTAGATGAAACAGCCGTCCCAACGGTAGCACCCTTGCCATGCCTTTCCCTTTCACACACCATGTCTGGGTTCGATCCTGCGGATCAACCCATTTTGTGTTTTTCTGTTTTTTTCGCTTGACTTAATATGTATATTTGTGAATCCATCATTTGTCAAACGCGCGCACTGGCTCAGCTGGCTTTGGTTTTAGGTTGTGAGCGAGATGTCATGGGTTCAAGCCCTAGATTTGCTATTCCTTCTCTTTTTTATCACTTGTTGGTTGATTTTTTAGTTTGTACTTAATCTTTAAAATAACATAACTTATTCATTTTTAATCTTTTTTTTCTGCCCTTCTTTTTGCTATGATTTTCTAATTAAATATATTTTTCACATATAAAAAGAAATTAGTAAAAATATTAATTTTTGAGACCTTTATGCATGATTAGATTATGAGTGCTTATTAAAGTTTTATTGCACTTCCTTATTCACCTTGTCATGTTATTTCTATTCATCATGTTTGATCTTTGTCTCATGTATGTTTCTAAACTTTGAATTGACATCTAGACCTTGTTTCATCTCATGTTTTTTTTTTATGTCATCATGTTTACATTAGTTTGTTATCTTTTAGTATCTTATCAACTATTATCTTTCCCCCTATTCCAAAGGAAGGTGATTAATATTGACTCTTAAAGTCATAGCCCCCATCTTACCTTAGTAGCTTCTTAGGAGATGACTTTCACTTCTTGGCCTCCTAAGAGCCAATAAGTTATAACTAGCCTTAGGAGAGAGTTCTTACACTCTTGGTGATATTCATCCAAATGAATACTCCCTTTCCCTATTGACTAAAACTTCAACATAGGACCATTATAACTTAGATTTAGAGAGTTCTTGAACTCTAGAATGAGCTTGTACTCATTCTCCCCTGTGAACTTTGACCATAGTCAAAAGTTCATTACTTAGTAGAACTATGCATACTCTGATTCTACTCCCGAGGATACGTAGGCGCAAGGTGCGATGCCTTGTCGAGTATACTTAGATACAAACCATTAGGGTTTTCAACCTTTAGCATAGCACCTTACCAAGCGAGTGAGATATAACAAGTAAAACAAGAGGCTCCTGTAGAGTACTACAAACGTTTAGGGTGCTAATACCTTCCCTAGGCGTAACCAACCCCCGAACCTTAGATCTCCCCCCTTTAGGTTTTTCTAACGATCTTGAACCTTTCCTTTGGATAAATCAAAGTCGGTTGTAAAAAGAAAATGATGCAAGTTAATAAATAGCTTGTTATCCAATTTACACCGCAACAGGCGGATTTTCGGGTACTGTAAGAGGAGACCTAGTTTGGACGTGCCCCTTGACCAGTAGTAGTGGAAACAGTTCTGCGTACAACATCGGTATAGGGTCGAACCCTGGTGGTCGTGTTGTACAGTTGTTGTTGTTGTACTGTGGACGAGCCTGCTAAAGAGGCTGTTGTGTCCTTTGCTGATACTGTTGTTGATTTGGTTGGCTCTGAGCAACCTGAGGTTGATACATTGGAGCTGGCGCAGGGTTCATAGCAAGAGTTACTCCTGCTACTGGTTGATACCTTCGCCTTTTCTTTCTGAGAGAGATATTACCAATATCTTGCTCTTTTTTCTTAGGGAAAACACTACCATATATTTTGGTAATGCTTGATGGCCCTGTATCTTTGACAAGTCGTCCTTCTTGGACAGCTTCTTAAAGGCGTACTCCCATGTTTACCATCTCGGTGAAGTCGCTGGGTGCACTGGCAACCATTTGGTCGTAGTAGAATGAGCTCAAGGTTGTCAAAAAGATCTTTGTCATCTCTATTTCCTCAAGAGAGGGACAGATCTAGGCGGCAATTTCGCGCCATCTCTGAGCATATTCCTTAAATGTTTCCTTGTCATTCTGTGACATTGCTCTGAGTTGATATCTGTCTGGTGCCATTTCCAGGTTATACTTATTCTGCTGAATGAAGGCAGAGCCAAGATCTCTAAAAGTGATGATCTTGGTGCGGTTTAAACCCATGTACCATTTAAGTGTGGCACCGGTTAAACTGTCTTGGAAATAATGGATCAGTAGCTGTTGATTCTCTGTCTTAGTTGACATTTTTCGAGTGTACATCACCAAATGAATTTGAGGGCAAGAGTTTCCCCTATATTTTTCAAAGTCAGGCACCTTGAATTTGTGCGGTATTTTTACATTGGAGACCAAACAAAGGTCTGCGGCGTCCTTTCAGAATAAATCCTAACCGCGAATGGCATGCAGTTCCTTCTGCATTTCTAGAAATTGCTCCTAGAACTCATTCATTCTGTCATACATATTGTAGCGAGCGATTTTGGACGCGGTTCTTAAGCGATGGTCGCTCTCTGCGGTTGAGCTTAAACTACAGGTCGATTCATTTTTTATCCTATTAAAGCTGATGAAGGAAGGGAAATAGATGTCTCCAATTAACCCTGCTTTGCATACTGAGTTTAAACAGCGGTCTGTTAGGTTACAAATGCTATCAATGTGGGGGGCCTTTGTACTGGTTATTTGTATTTTCGCCAATACGGTTTTCTTTCTTTTTATTCTAGGCAGAAGGTTTCTGGCGGGGAACAAGGATTAGGATGTTAGGACTGATGCTTTTTGAATTACTGCTTTTGATATGGGAGTATGGGATTTGGGTTTTTTGTTTAGTGTGCTCGCTAAGATCTTTTCTTTCGATCTTATGCCTACGTATTCCCGTTTACCGAAACAGGGAAATCAGAGCGTTCGTAGTTCCTCCTATTCTATGGGAGGAAATGGTTGTTTTGGTGTCTTGTTCAAAGCCCAAGACGTGAAGCAAAAGGTGATTGGTATCTTGTTCAAAGCCCAAGATGTGAAGCTAAAGGGTCTATTTGTGTCTTGTTCAAAGCCCAAGATGTGAAGCTAAAAGGTCTCAACTTTAGAGAGAATTTGTCATCTCTAAAGGGGGTCGTCTGTCACAATTGTTTATAAAGGAGAATTACTTTAACCGGGATACGCGGATCCTAGCAATGCCATAATTTCCTTTATAGGGGATTTTAACCTGAAGGAGAAGACTTTAACTCAGTGTAGAGCAATGCTATCTTTACTTAGGAATTTTTCATGCTAAAAGAGGGACAGTGGCGTGGATGTAGATGATCCAGAGGCTTGCCGCTTATAGCAATTAGACGGAGGGGAAGGAGTTGTTGATGTTTGTGTACTGTGAACGAGGCACAGCTTTGATGCTAAAAGGTTAATTGGATTAACCAGTGGTTTTCTTATACAAAGCCTAAGAGGAGGCTATTATGTGTCTCGTACAAAGCCCGAGAGAGAGGCTAAAAGGTTTTGACTCAACGATGGAATCTTTTGGTATCTCGTATAAAGCCCGAGATGGAGGCTAAAGTTTGTTTGGCTCAATAAGAACCTTTTTGTATCTCGTATAAAGCCCGAGATGGAGGCGGAAGGGGGATTGACTCAACGAGGGAGTCTCTTATGTGTCTCGTACAAAGCCCGAGAGAGAGGCTAAACATTGTTTGACTCCGCTGGGGAGGATCATTGTATAAAGCCCAAGAGGAGGCTATGGTGACTGTTCAGTTAAGTGACAGATCTAGTATACTGATTTTAAAGAGAAAATCAGTTCTTATATGAGCAACACTGTACTCAAGGATGATTTGATTCAAGGATCCGGGTTGTTCCTGTTCTTTAAGGAAGCGGGAAATCCAAGGGGTATTGAGACTGTCCGAGTCTACGGGTTTTCTTCCTATTCTTGAAGGGGCCACTTGAGAATGTCTTTGAGACTCAAGGAGATTAGACTGTCCGTGTCTAGAGTTTTATCTTTTGTACTATGCTTTGAGAAATAGTAGTAGACTCTTTGAAAGGACTGTTCTATGCAGATGATTAAGTTCTGTTCCTATACCTTTAGGAGGTCGTCGGGACAATTTGTACGAAGCCCAAGAGGAGGCTGGAAACTTTTAAGAAGCCGACGGGTCCTTGTACTAAGCCCAAGAGGAGGCTATCATTCCCGGAGGAAAATATCATTATACGAAGCCTAAGAGGAGGTTGTGAATACTTCTAAGAAGCCGTAGGGTCCTTGTACTAAGCCCAAGAGGAGGCGGGGTTGCTTTTAGGAAGCCTGTGGGTCCTTGTACGATGCCCAAGAGGAGGCTATCATTCCCGGAGGAAGAGATCATTATACGAAGCCTAAGAGGAGACTGTGAATACTTCTAAGAAGCCGTAGGGTCCTTGTACTAAGCCCAAGACGAGGCGGGGTTGCTTTTAGGAAGCCTGTGGGTCCTTGTAATAAGCCCAAGAGAAGGCCGATGCTTTTAAGAAGCCGATGGGTCCCCAAACCCCGAGAAATTCAAGGCAATGCTATTCACCGAGAATAGATCAAAGTCAGGAAAGTTCAAGAATTTGGAAGAAACTCAAAGATGCCATTCACGGAGAATACATTCATCTCTGGGAGTAGAGTTTCTTGACAATTCCTAATTAGGACAGCCGAAGAGAAGACTGTATCTGGTGATCCTATTGGGGGATCTAGTTGTCTATTTCTACGAATAAACGACGGCGTCACCTAGTTCTAGACGTAGTTGCCGGGGAAACTCGAAATATCTATACTATTATTACACAGTTGATATGAGTTTATGAAAGAAGACTTACAGTGAAACAGCCCTACAATACAGTTATATGGATATTAAAGCGGTAAATGAAAGCAATAAACACTTACTCGGTTGTAGAGCTTCCATGCTATTTGGTTAGTTGTTCAACAAAGAAAGATTGAAAACAACAGTATATTCAAAATCAAAGGAGAAAGTGCTTTGAAAAAGAAAGATTTGGGGCTTACAGCTCAAGGAGAGGCCCAAGGTTTTATCAGTGAGCGCACTGTTTGAATTTGTACAGAGGGACTTATACAAGTGACTGAGGCCAAAAAAGGTTTTCTGTACAAAGGGATGGGTCTTACACTCTTTCAAGAGGCCCAAAAAGTTTAAAGAAAAAAGAGTGGGGCTTATAACACGAGGGTAGGCCCAGATGATTTTTTGTTTAAAAATGGCGATCGCGCCGAGGTTTTCTTTTAACACAGAGGGACTTATACAATAAGTGAGGCCCAAAATGTTTTGATTAAATGGGATTGGGTCTTACACTCTATTAGAGGCCCAAAGTGTTTTTGAATGGGTCTTATATCTCAAGGAGAGGCCCAGATGTTTTATTTTTGAAAAGGCGACGATCGCGCAGTTTGTTTTTGACGGTATCAGGACTTATACAATACTGAGGCCCAAAATGATTTGGTCAAAAAAGGATTGGATCTTACACTCTATTAGAGGCCCAAAGTGTCTTGAAAATGATTTATGAGGGTTGAATTAATCCAAAAACCCTAATTTGTTTTCAAAAATGTATTTAATTGAATAAAAATTCAATTAAAAATGATCAAAATTGTTTAACATATGAAAAACAAATTGTGATTTTGGATTAATGCTTCAAAAATTAAGTATTGACCTACAAAATAATTAGAAAGCATTAAAAGTTGCAAAATCAATGTAGAAAAAATATTTAAAATGTCAAAAACAATTAAAATATTAATTCTTTGCAAAAATATCAATTATATGAAATAAATAATATTTTTGGGATTTTTTGATAAAATAAAATATTTTAACATTTTTGTGAATTATTAAAAAAAGAATCAACTCAAAATCATTAAAACTCAGAGAGAAATTAATTTTTGAATCAATTAAACAAAATCACAAAATTCAAATATTTGAATTTGTGAAAAAGACGCGCGTTTTTCTGGGTTTGGCTGATTTGCGTTTTCCATCCAATCTAACTGAATACGTAATCATATCATGCAATCCACATATCATTATGCTCGTCTCAACCTCACGATCATGTCTATAACACTTAATTTCATTTAAATTAAACATAAAACATGAAATCATGAAGAAACCTCAAGAACCCTAATTTCTGCATGAAGGCTAGGATTTTTGATACACGATTCAAACAATGCAATTAATTGAGGGGACACATTCCATGCATGATTATGAACATATGGCCAAATTATTGTGCGAGGAAATATGCATAGATTGAGAGATGACCAAGTATGTGCTTACCTCTAGGCCGTGACAGCAAGTGCAATGTGATTTTTGATTTGGAGGTGTTACAGATGAGTGGTGATGATCTGAACAGCTTCCCTACACCCTATGGAGTGTGTTTGAATGGTTGGACTTGATTGAAATTGGCTGGATCAATTTGTGGTACCTCAGCTGCAACTTGATTGAAAATTTGAGCAACCAGCTGGTGATTTTGTGAAATTGGTGTTTCAGAAGTGATCTAAGTGTTTGATTAGCTCATATGTGATGTATGTGAGGTGTGTGAGTGATTGGTTTGATTGGAAAAGCTCTCAAACTCAAAACCCGATAGTGACTTGCCTTAGAAGGCAAAATTGGAGTGAAAGAAGAGATTTTGAGGAAAGCATCTGTCTGATGGCTTTGGTGTACTCAAACTGATCATAATTGAGCTCTATTTATAGTAGAGCAAGTTTGTTTTGCAAGGAATAGTGAATGGCAGCTGGTAAGTAGGTTTGGCCAATGTTGGCAAATGAAAATCCAAGTCTCCTCTAGCCATTGACTAGAGGTTAGGGCACATAGCTTTGGTTCCCTTGGTCTTGGATAAGTATTGACTGATTTCAGATGAGAATGGCTCAGTCCATGCCACCTTGATGCTTCCATTGAATGCTTCAATCCAAATTTGGAGTCTTGTCCCTATTTTGGCCATTCTAGGTTCAACATGCTATTTCTTGTTCCATGGACTTTGGAGGCTTGGCTCAGTGATTGTCCCCTTTAGATTCAATCCTCAGATGTGTCCAAGTGGATAGGAGCATTTGAATTTGGATGATTTTGGAAAATCGAGCAAAGTTGCAAATTCTGCCTTGCCTTTGACAGATTTCAGCAAGGCAACTTTCCAATGTCATAACTCATAACCCAAATGGAATTTGGTAATGTTCTTGGCCATTTTGGAAAGCCATTACATGATATAACAACTATTTGAACAAGTTTGGTTTTGATCTCTTTTGAATCCAAGTGAAAAATCCCTCTACATTTGGCAAAAAGTGAAGCAAAATCTGACTTAGTGAAATTTTCACTAAGTGTTGGAACAAAGTGTGATTTCTTGATTTTGATCACTCCATAACTCAAAATCCTTAATGAATTGGCCTTAGGTCTAGTTGAAGTTTTTGTAGAGGGTAATGAGGGCTACAAATCCATCTCTGGATGAGAAAAATTGGCCTTGTGGTTTAGGAGTTATGGTCCTCCAAAGTTGGTGCATTAGTGGTACTTTTTCCATAACTTAGAAAAATTTCTAAGTTTTATGGTTACCCCTTTTACAAGCTATCCCACTTTCTTTGATTTTTCTTGATGAATGATGATTCAAATCATACATTAACATCATTTTAGGGTTAAAAATCCATTTTGGTGAAAAATCTCAAAAAGTCAAAGTTGACTTTTGTGCACAGTTGACTTTTCATCAGATGAATTCCAAACTGTGCAATTCTTCATGAAATCATGTCCTTGACCTAAATCAAACTTGATGGACATGTTCCAAGGGTGTCATAGGGTATATTGGGGCATGTCCTAGGGCTTGGGAGCATGTCCTGGTCAAAAGTCAAAGTTATAGTTGACTTTTTCATTAAAACCCTAATTGTGGTGCAGATGAAATTGAGACTTGTTGCTCAAGCTTCTTGGATTAATCCATTGTTACAAATGGATCAATATAGTTTATTAGAGACCCTCAAATCCTCTCTTGAGGTCTTGGTTCATGATTTGTCCCAAAATTCAACTTAGGGGTGAATTAGGTCAAGAAACCCTAATTCCTGATTTTTGATGAATGCATCCCCTGAGGCAAAATTGACTTGATGAATAGGTCCATGAGGTTCCATGGAGTACATCAGGTTGTGTTTTGGATCTTTGGCTTGTGTCCAGATGAAAAATTTCAATCTGGAGGCCCTGGTCGACCAAAACCCTAATTTGGTGATACTGGCGATCTCGAGACTTGATCCACCTAGAAGGGAGCAACCTTGTGCTTAGTCCTTGAAGTGGGAGTCCTTTTGATCCATTGTGGATGTTTGAGAGGTTAGACAAGTTGAAGATCATGTCATTCCTTGATTGATCCTTTGTCTAAGGCTCTGAGAGGGCTCGAAACCCTAATTTTGATTGTAGTGGATGCTCACCCATCTTTGGGGAGACTGCCAAGGTATGATGGTTCCTCCATATTGTGATGATGAATTGCACAATGATGGGAAATCTTAGTGGTCAAAATTTGGGGTATGACAGATATCTTTATTTCCACCCGAGATTATTTGTGGGATCTGTCCTTTCGGGACAGTGTGTACCATTGGTTGTGGTATAGTCAATATGGCAGTGACTCTTGGTGCTTCCTTATCCGGAAGTTTGCAACCTTCAGGAGTTGCTGTCATGACTCTTGCATCTTCGCTTTCCCGAAGTTTGTAACCTTCAGGCCCAGCTGTTCCTGTTGCAGTTTCCGGGTCTTCCGTGACTGGCGGAATATATCCTTCAGGGATAAAGTTGATAGGCATGCCCCAGGGGCGATCTTTCGACATGTTGTACCGAGGATCATACATTTCCACTATGAGCGTAGATGTGATCTCTGAGATCACAGTCTTTTGTTGTTGTCTCTGAGCTGCTGCCAGAGATTGCATGTCATTGTGAAGTTTTCTCAAATCTTCCTTCAGAGCGTCAATTTCTTCTCTCAGCTCTCTGTTCTCTTTCTCGAAATCTTCCATTTTCTTTTGTCGATTGGCCTGAGTATTGTACGAATGAGACAGTTTGACTGTAGAATTGTGACACATACGTGAGATTCGAAGGTAAGAAGAATGCGTTATGTGAGAATGATGAATGATATGCAATGATATATATATATATATATATATATATATATATATATATATATATATATATATATTAACTTTTGTTTTAATAAAAAAGAAACTTCAACAAATGGATTGCAAATATCATACAGTGGGGAGACCCCGTTTTATTGAATTTGAAAGATTACGGAAATGGAAATACAGTATTTTAAAAAGTGTTGTAAAAGGAAAAGTCTAAGCTTATGGATCCTGAGTCCTCTCTGAGGAGGGCTCATATGCTGGTTCTGGTATTTTCCTTTTCTTTCACCGGGGCTCTTGAGCCGTTGTTGGGTTGTCAGTCCTTTGCCAAGTGAAAGGAGCGAGCAAATTTCTTCGGTCTTCTTGATTTTCTACAACATGTAGCTCAAATATCTTAATCAGAGAATCCTTTTCTTTTAACAGTTCACATTGAGAATACGGTAATTGTTCTTCCAAGATTTCTTTTCCCGTCGAACTTTGTTGAGAGTGACTTGGAATTTTTTCGGATCCGACATAAAATAAAGGACAGATTCCTTTAGCGGAAGAACTTCTTGATGAGGGTAAGACATCTTGAGCTTGAAGGCTCTAGTTTGTACCCAGTGGAGATAAAGTTCCACAAAGACACAATCTGGTTTTCCTAGAGACTCTCTTCCTTTCCTGTGAACATGTTTCCAGGCATGCACTATTTCCGTCTTTAGTGCCTTGTCATTTTCTCTTTCCTTGAAGAAAAGACCTTCCAGATGAACAGTACACGGGATATGCCACATCGGGTATCCGAGTTGACGGTGAACTAAAATAGGATGATAGTTGATTCCTCCTTTAGTTCCTATGAGGGGTACATTAGGGAAATTTCCACATTTGTCGATGATCCTTATCCCGTCATAGATTCGATTGTACCAATCTATGTCGGAGTTGACAAGAGGCATGATTCTCTGTGACCAACATAGAGTATTCTTATGATCCCAAAAAGCAGAAGACTTGGGTAAATGGGAAGTGAACCATTTGTATAGCAGGGGTACATAACATGTGATCATTCCTCCGCTGTATAAGTTCCTTAAGTGTACAGAATGATAAGCATCTCAGAGTAAGGTCGGTACGAGGTTTCTAATCAGAAATATCTTAATGGCATAGTGTAGCGTTCGATTTTTGTCAGTGACGCGATCACCTTATCGCAAATTGGGTTTTTCCACACCGCAATGGTAGGAGTGCGGTGCTACTTTCTGATTTCTTATTTATCCAGTGAAGCTAGAAGGGAAAGGGAAGCTATCTAAAACTAACCTTGCACGCGCATGTTTAACTGAATAAACACTTAAGAGATTCGGGGAGTTCGGGGTCAGGTTATACAATAGGGAGTTGTCAATTACCCATCCTATATGTGGTTATCCACAGGTTGTTAGAAATAGGTTCTGCTTTTATACTTGATGGTGTTTATCTGTTGATGGGTTGGGAAAGTTTCTTCTTTGGGAGACATGAGAGAAAGTTTTTGATGATTTTGGTGAGGTACTAGACCTTAGTTTTGATTGGTATGAAGGTACTGGACCTAGAGTTTTTGTTTGGTATGCTCGCTAATATTTCGCAATCTTATGCCTACGTATTCCCATTTTAAAGAAACAGGGAAATCAGAGCAATCATAGTTCCTCCTATTCTATGGGAGGAAAAGATGTTTTGGTGTCTTTTTCAAAGCCCAATATTGAAGCTAAAAGGTTCATTTGTGTCTTGTTCAAAGCCCAAGATTGAGGCTAAAAGGTTTGACTGAGAGAGAACTTGTCATCTCTAAAAGGAGACATCTGGTCTGTTTATCACAACTGTTGGGTGACTGTTTATAAAGGAGGATTACTTTAACGGGATATGTGAATCCAGCAATGCCATAATTTCCTTTATAGGGGATTTGTCCTGAAGGAGAAAACTTTAACTTAGTGTAGAACAATGCCATTTTTCCTTAGGAATCTTACATGTTAAGAAAGGGATAGTGGCGTGGATGTAAATAATCCAGAGGCTTGCCACTTACAGCAATTAGATGAAAGAGAGGATTTACCAGGATAAGAGATGGACTACAACTTGGATATTTGAATTAACAAGTGTGCCACTTACAATAGTTATCTGGAATTAGGGTTTGTTTTGATTTGTTTATTTTGATGTGTGATAACACAGAGAAATGTCTTCCTACAGAGAGATTTTGATTTCCTCTGAGGGGGATGTTGATTTTTGTGTGCCTTGATCAAGCCCAAGGTTGAAGCTAAAAGATTAATTGACTCCACTAGGGAAGTCCTTATATAAGGCCTAAGAGGAGGCTGGAAAAGGCTGACTTAACAAGAGAGTGTTTATCTGTCTTGTACAAAGCCCAAGATTGAGGCTAAAAAGAGACTGACTGTATGGGGGATATCATTATACAAAGCCTGCTGGAGATATTTATATGATGTCTTGTACAAAGTCCAAGATTAAGGCTGAAAAGAAACTGACTCTGTGGGAAAGAAATCTTTATCTGTCTTGTACAAAGCCTAAGATTAAGGCTAAAATGAGACTGACTCAACTGAGGATTTTTAGGTGTCTTGTACAAAGCCTAAGATTGAGGCTGTCCTTACTGGGGGAAATCATTATACAAAGCCTAAGAGGAGGCTGGGAGGAGTTAGCTCCACTGGGGATGATATTTACCCCGAGCTTAAGAGACAGTTATGAAGATTTTGACTTTTTTGGAGAAAGTTTATATGTGTCTTGTATAAAGCCCAAGATTAAGGCTAAAAAGAATGACTCAACAAGAGAGTGTTTATGTTTTGTTCCATTGACTCAACAAGAGAGTGTGGAAAGGTGATTGACTCAACAAGAGAGTACTGTGTTTGTCTTGTACAAAGCCCAAGATTGAGGCTAAAAGGGTTTAACTCAACAAGAGAGTGCTTTTATCTGTCTTGTACAAAGACCAAGATTGTGGTTGAACAAGCTGGAGAAGTCATTATACAAAGCCTAAGAGGAGGATGAGTTCTACTGAGGATTATTGAGATCTAGAGGCAGGTCCATATCGGTGGACCAACTCTTGCTGAGGGTTTCTAGAAGAGTTGAGGCATCAGATGCCTTGAGGTTCTGATGATAAGCTGACCCTAGCTGGGGAAATTTAAAGTGAGAGTTTAAAGATTGAGTTTTGAGAACCTATAGAGGTTTCAATTCTACTGGAGATTGGTTAAATGACCAAGGTTTTTCTCGTATTCGTAGGGAACTTGAGAATGTCTTTGAGACCTAAAAGGAGATTAGACCGTCCAGGTCTACTGGGATGAAAGGGTTTATCTTTGTATGATGCCCAAGAGGAGGCTGGTGCTTTAAGGGATGGGTATCAACCCTAAATTGTCTAAGGTTTTGACTCTTTAGAAAGACTGCTCTAGCAAAGGATGACTAAGTTCTGTCCTATACCTTTAAGAGGTCTTCAGGGTCCTTGTATTAAGCCCAAGAGAAGGCATGAGAACTTCTAAGAAGTCGGAGGGTCCTTGTACAAAGCCCAAGAGGAGGCGGGGATGCTTTTAGGAAGCCTGTGGGTCCAAACTTAAGAAAAGTTGAAGAAAAGTTTCACCGGGAATAATCTTTTCTTTAGTGAACAGTTCTAGGGTTTGAAGAAATTCAAGAGAGGTTTCACCGGGAATTAATCCTCTCTGGGTGAAATGAACTTCTTTGACAATTTCTAATAGTGACAGTCTGAGAAAAGTTTCACCGGGAATAATGCCTTTCTTTTTGTTCCATATTGTTTAAGCCCAAAAGAAGGTAAGAGTGTATCTAGAATTCCTATGGGGAACTAGTTTTGACTGTATTGAAAGAGTGACCACTGACTTTAACTAGTTCTAGACTTAATTGCTGGGGAAAACTCTAAGCAGGTATACAAGTATATATACAATTGATATATGATAAGTATTTAAAAGGATATGAAAGAAGGACTTACAGGTGAGCAAGCTTCCAACAATACAGTTATATATATATAAAAGCACGTCAAGAAAACTGATAAAACTTACAGGTGAGCAAGCTTCCATAGTAACAGCTGTATGGCTAGTTGTTCAAGAAATTAAACAAAGTTTTGACAACAACTATGAATTTGAACCTAAATCAAAAGGGAAGTTGTTTTTTGAAAAGTTGTTGGGGTTTATACTCATGGAGAGGCCCAGATGAAAAACAGTAATCGTACTGTTGATCTAAAATTTGTATCGGGACTTATACAACGACTGTGACCCAAATAGGTTTTCTGTACAAAGGAATGGGTCTTACAACTCAAAGAGAAGCCCAAAGGTTTGAAAAAAAGAAAAGAAATGGAACTTACAACACAAGGGTAGGCCTAAAAGTTTTCGTTAAAAAGGCGACGACTGCGTTGAGATTTTAAAATCGCAGTGAGACTTATACAATGACTGAGGCCCAAAAAGATTTTGGTTAAAAATGGATTGGGTCTTACACTCTAATAGAGGCCCAAAGTTTATTTTATGTACAAGTGATGGGGCTTACAACTCAAGGAGAGGCCCATGGAAAGACAGTGATCACACCGTCGTTTTGAAAACTGCAATGGGACTTATACAATGACTGAGGCCCAAAAATTATTTATTTACAAAGGGAATGTGTTTTACACTCTAATTGAGGCCCAAAGGGTTTGAAAATTTAAAATCGAGAGGAAACCCATATTTTAAATTAAAATGTCATTTTTCAAAGGAAATTTAAATAATAAATGATAAAATATCAACTATATTAAAAAAAAAGTTTTACACTTTGAAAAATATTTTGAAAAATCATGTTTAATCATATGAAAGCTTGAAATTCAATTGGTTTTGAAAGATCAAAGTGGGAATTTCATTTTAAAAATTGTTTAAAAACAATAAAATAAAATTAATTACAAAAATTCCAACTATATTAAATAAATAATATAAATTGAATTTTTTTGTAAAATAAAATATTTAATCATTTTAGTGAATTTTGAGAAAAAGAATCAATTCAAAAACATAAATATTCAGAGAGAAATTAATTTTTGAATCAATTAAACAAAATAACTAAAATTCAAAAATTTGAATTATGGCGCCAAGAACACTTGGTTCTTGCCCGCGTCCTCTATTTTTGCAGATTTGTATTTTCACACTTTTCTCCATGATATCTCAATGGTTTTGCACGATTCAAGTACCAATCTTGTTCGTTTTTGAACAAGGATCACAACCATATAGTTTAATTATATTTATATTAAGCATGGAGAAAGAAATCAACAGAAAACCTCAAGAACTCTAATTTCAGCATGAACACAATGAAATTCCATACACGATTGATTTATGGCAATTGATTGAGGGTTATTACTCTATATACATGTAGTAACAAGATGGTAACTCACAAATTCATTTATGATGCATGGAACATAAAGTTTGAAGGGTTCAGGCCCACCTCTTGCAGCTGGTGATCGAGTTTGGTGATGGAGGTGTTATAGCTAGGTTCAAATGATCTGGACAGCTTCCTTAGGTGCCAAGGAGTGTGTTTGAATGCTTGGAGTGGATTGAAATAAGCTGGAACTGGTTATGGTACCTTAACTGCAATTCTGTCAAGAACTTGAGCAATTGGCTGGTGATTTTGTGAATTTGCTGTTCCATATGTGATTTTGTGTTATGTATCACTCATACATGATGTTTATGAGGTGTGTGTGTGTGATTGGTTTGGTTGGAATCACTCTCAATCTCAAAACCCGATAGTGACTTGAGTTAGAAGGAAAAATTGGAGTGAAGAAGAGGTTTTTGAGTAAAGCATCAGTTTGGGTGCTTTGGTGTACTCAAACTGATCACAAATGAGCTCTATTTGTAGTATGTCAAGTATGTTTTGGCTGAAATAGTGTGTGGCAACTGCAGCAGGTCTGTGGCCAATGTGGATCAAATGGAATCTCAAGTCTCCTCTAGCCATTGACATGAGGTTAGAGCACAGGCCTATGGTCTTTTGGTTCAGAGATAAGGCTTGACTCATTCAGTTAAGCTTGCCTCATTCAGTTAAGCTTGCCTCAATTCATGCCACCTTGATGTATCCATTGAATGCATTGAAATAAAATTGGAGTCCTGGCACTTTTTAGCTCTTTTAGGTTTGGCATGGCTATATGTAGATTCTTGCACTCGGGAGGCTTGAGGATCATATCATCCTCCTTTTGTTTTATCCTCAGATGTCTCCAAATGGATGACAAGGCTTGGAGTTGTCCAAATTTGCCAAATCGAGCAAATGCACAAAATCTGCCTTGCTTATGACAGCTGGAAATGGTGATTTTGAGGGATTCATATCTCCCTGCTCAGGTTGAGTTATGGGAGGCTCTTGTGCTTTTTAGAAAGCCCTCATATGATACAAAACACGTGTGACCATAGTTTGTTTTGAAAGTATTTGGATCCAACTAAAAAATCCTCATGAACATTGATGTTCAAGGCTGGTAACTTAGGCAGATTTTCACTAAGTGTTGGAAAAAGTGTTATTTTCATGTTTTGTGTTTTTGATCACTCCATAACATAAAATCCATAATGAATTGGAGTTGGAGGTAGTTGAAGCTTTTGTATAGTGTAGCAAGACCTACAAATCCAACTTTGGATCACCCAAAATGGTTGCTTGGATCTCAAGTTATGGTCCTTGGAAGTTGGTACCAAAACCACTTTTGTTCCATAACTTAGAAAAATTTAGGTTTCTCAAGGTTGCCCCGTTTGCAAGAAACCTCACTTTTCTTGATTTTTCTTGATTAATGATAATCAATGTCACACCTTAACATTATTTTTGACTTAGGGAACCATATTTGTGAAAAATTCCAAAAAGTCAAACTTGATTTTGTGCACAGTTGACTTTTTATCAGATGAAATCCAAACTGTGCGATCCTTTGGAAAATCAAGTTCTTGACCTAAATCAAACCTAATGGATGGATTCCATAGGTGTTATAGGGTGTATTGAATCATGTCCCAAGGTTTGGGAGCATGTCTTGGTCAAAAGTCAAAGGCACAGTTGACTTTTTTCTCAAAACCCTAATTGTGGTCCTGGTGAAATTGAAACCTGTGAGCCAAGCTTCTTGGGCTAATCTATTGTTGCAAATGGATCAATGTGATGTATTGGAGGCCCTCAAATCATGTCTTGAGGTCTTGGCTCATGTTTTGTCCCAAAAGTCAACTTAGGGGTGAATTAGGTCAAGAAACCCTAATTCCTGATTTTTGGTAAATGCATCCCCCGAGGTTAATGGGACTTGATGATTGGGTCCATGAGGTCCCTTGGAGAATTTTGGGTTGTGCTTTGAAACATTTGTTTATGCCCAGAGGAAAAATTCCATCTGGAGGCTTTGGTCGGCCAAAACCCTAATTTGGTGACACTGGCGATCTTGAGGCTTGATCCACTTGGAATGTTGCAACTTTGTGCTTGATTCTTGATGTGGGAGTCCTCTTGATCCTTTATAGGTGTTTAATAGGGTAGACAAGTTGAAGATCGTGTCATTTCTTGATTGACCCTTTGTCTAAGTGCTCTAAGAGGGTTTAAAACCCTAATTCTTGATTGTGGTGAGTGCTCAGCTATCTTTGAGGAGATTGATGAGGCATGAAGGTACATCCATATTGTGATGATGACTTACACAATAATGGGAAATCTTGGTGGTCAAAATTTGGGGTATGAGAGATGTCCCTATTTAATCTTCTTGGACCCGAAGGTGTGAATGGCGAAGATATTCGGGCATTCGGGGTGCAAGAGGATTAAATATCGGAATACCCAAAATTTTGACAGTGGTTATGAATGGTAGTTTTCCCGTCCATCTTCTTTTGCTATGTAATGATGCTTAAAAAAGGGTAAAACTTCCCCTCAATCCTGGTTTTTATCCACGGAACTGGTCTTAGTTTTTGAAATAAACTTCCCCTCGATCCTGGTCTTCAGCCACAAAACTGGTATTAGTTTCTTTTTTCAATAAACTTCCCCTCGATCCTGGTCTTCAGCCAAGGAACCGGTCTTAGTTTCTGATATAAACTTCCCCTCGATCCTAGTCTTCTGCCAAGGAACTGGTCTTAGTTTCTTTTGTCAATAAACTCCCCCTCGATCCTGGTCTTTAGCCAAGGAACTGATCTTAGTTTTTTAAGTTCCTTACTTGACAAGGGACGTTATGTGTAGCTGTTTTCCTCAAACTTCTCGCCGAATTTTCCTGGGGAGATGCCATTTGATTGGAAAAAGTTTTGATGTCAGACTTGCTGGGGAACGCATTCGTATGAGTTGTAGAGGTGTTCAAAATTCTCTGTTGGAGACGCCATTTGTTGACTCTACTAGGGAAAACGAGTGTGTTGAGAGGCTGTTTCCTACTTGGGATATTACATTATACTTTACTTCGAGATCTTCTTAGAGAAATGCCATGTGATGTAATCCAATTTTGAGGTGCTGATGACTTTATTAACATTGACTTTCTGAAGAGAAAAACCAATGTGTTGCTGAGAGTCTTTAGTTACGAGGCTTTCTCCGGGGATTTTCCTTAATCCGGGAAAGCGAGAACATCATCCTCAATGGTAAAGAGTGACGTTTGTCGAATGTCTTCTTGTTTCACAGATGTTCAAGTTATCAAAGTGGTCGAGGACCGTCTCCAATCCAGAAATAAACTGGGGAGAAACTGCTCAGACGCTGTATTTCCTAACAAGTAAAGGACTGACAACTCGATTGAGAGGACTTTATCACTTGGGAACTAGACCGACTAGAGTGATAGTGATGCAATATGACTATGAGTATGAATTAATAATGCATGATGTATGTATGTATATGTTGACAAAACTGACGTGACATACAGACTAATGGATGAACACGATTGGATACTCGGCCATGGTGGGAGATAAAAGTACCACTGGTTTAAAATAATAATCCTACCCTGCTTGGGAAAGACAGTCCCCGTGGGGAAGAAGAATTCATTCAGGTTCAGGATAACCACTGTAAACTGGTTGTAACGACCTGCACATGCAATAGCTTAAGCCTGTCGTATCACCAAATCACAACAAACGTTAAAAGCTCAAATACAATCTTAAACAAAAATAAATATAGTGTTTCAAACTTTATACACTTCCCCGGCAACGGCGCCAAAAACTTGATGTTTTCTCTGCTTACTATAATGCTTTTCTTGTGATTGTTTAGAGAAATGGCGTCATATGCAAGTATACATGCTTGATAATGTAGCAAGTGGTAAAGTAGAGGTCGAACCCACAAGGAAGTGATAAAGGAGTTGAAATACTAAAATTAATCTCTTTGTTTAAGATAAAGTATGAGCGAGGTAACAAAATAATAATAATGAAGAACAGGAGCAACACACAAATAACTAAAATAAGATTTATAACTAAAAAGGAGTTAAAATATCAGAGAGAGTAGTTGATGAGCTAAATCCATTAGTATAGTTGTTGTTAGAATGATTTTATGATGTGAAGTGTCGTGCCTCAAAAGGTCATAACGTGATCTAGTGGTGTATCTCTACAACATCAAATACATGCATAACTAGGGCAAGGGAACAAATCTCTAAGTCTCACTTGTAACCCTAAAATACGTCTGGTTTTAATTCTAAAAATATTTATGGTCTCAACTTCTTATCTCTAAGCAAGTTGAATTAAGTGAATATCTCTATCCTATTTTATTAACCACTTTTGTTATGAAATCCGCTTGTTTATTGAATCTCTCTCAACAACAAGCTTTTACCTTTTTCCTAGTTGATCACTCTAAGAACCAAGTTTATAGCATAAAAACACATAACAAAATAAGACACTAGTCAACACATCATATCAACATAAAAACAACTTTTATACTAACTTCATTAGTCTCATCAAACAAAGGTTTAGCTCATAGTGAGCTGAGTACAAACTACTAGAGTGAAACTAATAGGAAACATTGTCTTACAAAGTGTAGTAAAGAAATGCAGCCTAGTAATAACTTGGAGATCTCTTGCGTTGAGTAAATAGCAACAACTTTCTTCAGTCATAACAACTCTCAGCAGAGTGCACAGGTCTGGATGTGAATAAAATACTCTCTACTAATGCTTCCAACTCTTGAAATAAAATTAAAACTTAAAACTGAAATAAACTATTTGTTGTGTGTAAATCTCCCCCGGTTCCCCTTTAATGCACAAGCTCTCTTTATATAGTGATGAGTGGAAGTTGTAGTTGCTCCTTTCTTGGACCGTGGGTCTTTTGATAAAAATAAGGTTAGGCCCAAATCAAATCCTCACGTGGACCAGCTGTCCTCGATCCTTCCGTTGCAAGCAATCTGGTACAGACGTTAGTGGGAGACAAATCTGCTTTTTGCAGGCGGCTGTAGCAGGGTGGTGGAGCAGCGCAGACGGCTGGTGGTTTTGGTGTTGGGCGCTCTTTTGCAGTGTGGTCCCCACCGTACTACCTTTTGTCTTCTAGCTTTCTTGATCTTATCCATTCCTTTTGCTCCAATGCTCTTCAAAATGCCGCCACGTGAGCCCTAGTCATCCTTGGCTTTCATCACCAATCTCCAACTCTCTTGGTGTAATAGTTGATTAAACTATCAACTACTTTTTTTCCAAAAGCTCCTCGTTCTGCTCCAGAATCTGTCATCTGGGGTCATGCCTCCTCTCATCATCATCTAGCTTCCTTTTAGAGCACAAACACATTGAAAACATAAAAGAAGCAACTAGTGTGCTTAAAGCTTAAAACATACTAAATTACATTAAACTCATGCGACATCAGCAAATCATGAACTAAAAATGTCACATAAAATGGGCCAAAGTAACACACTAAAATAGTGTTATCAGCTTGCCACTTACAGCAATTAGCTGAAAGAGGAAGTTTCCCAGGATAAGAGATGGACGACAGCTTGGATATTTGAATCAACAAATGTGCCACTTACAACAGTTATCTGGGATTAGGGTTTGTTTTGAATGCCTGCTTTGATGTGTGATAACACAGAGAAATGACTTCCTGCGGAGATATTTTGATTTCCTCTAAGGGGATGTTGATTTTTGTGTGCCTTGATCAAAGGCCAAGGTTGAAGCTAAGCGATTGATTGACTCCACTGGGGAAGTCCTTATACAAAGCCTAAGAGGAGGCTAGAATAGACTGACTCAACAAGAGAGTGTTTATCTGTCTTGTACAAAGCCCAAGATTGAGGCTAAAAAGAGACTGACTCTTTTGGAGATATCATTATACAAATCCTAAAAGGAGGCTAGAGTTGACTTTTCTAGGGAAACATTTTGTCTGTCTTGTACAAAGCCCAAGATTGAGGATAAAAGGGGAAACTGACTCTACTAGTGAAAGCTTTTATCTGTCTTGTACAAAGCCCAAGATTATGGCTAAGAAATAAGATTGACTCTGCTAGAGAGATTTATACGGTGTCTTGTACAAAGCCTAAGATTGAGGATGAAAAGAAACTGACTCTGTGGGAAAGAAATCTTTATCTATCTTGTACAAAGCCCAAGATTGAGGCTAAAATGAGACTGACTCAACAAGAGAGTGTTTTATTTAGTGTCTTGTACAAAGCCCAATATTAAGGCTGAAAGAAGACTGACTCTGCTGGAGATATTTATATGGTGTCTTGAACAAAGCCTAAGGTTGAGGCTGACCTTACTGAGGAAAATCATTATACAAAGCCTAAGAGGAGGCCGAAAAGAAGGTTAATTCTGCTTAGGGGTATTATTTCTCAAAGCCTAAAGGAAGACTAGGAGGAATTGACTTTGCTGGGGAAGATTTTGTCCCAAGCTTTAAAGGAGTTTATGAAGATTTTTGAATTTGTTGGAGAAAGTTTATATATGTCTTGTACAAAGCCCAAGAGTGAGACTAAAAAGATGACTGACTCAACAAGAGAGTGTTCTTGGTACCATTGACTCAACAAGAGAGTATGGAAAGGTGATTGACTCAACAAGAGAGTACTTTGAAAGGTGACTCAGCTGGGAAACATCTTTATACAAAGCCTAAGAGGAGGATGGAAAAGGTTGACTCAACAAGAGAGTTCCTTAAGATGATTGACTCAACAAGAGAGTGCTGTTGGGGCTAATTCTGTTGAGGAAAATCATTATACCAAGACTAAGAGGAGGCTGGCTTCTGCTGAGGATTATAGAGATCCAGAGGAAGGTCCAGAAGAGTTGAGGTATTAGATGACCTGAGGTTCTAATTTGGGATAATGTTATACTGATGATAAACTGACCATGGCTGGGGAAATTTAGTAGAAAGACTAGGTTTTAGAACCCATGGGTTTTAACTCTACTGGAGATTTATTAAATGACCAGGGTTTCTCATCTATTAGTAAGGAACTTAAGAATGTCTTTGAGATCCAAGAGGAGATTAGACTGTCCAAGTCTACTGGTATGGAAGATTTTATCTTTGTATGATGCCCAAGAGGAGGCAGGTGTTTTAAGGGATGAGAATCAACCCTAAATTGGTCTGAGGTTTTGACTCTGGAAAGACTGCTCTAGCAAAGGATGACTAAGTTATGTCTAATACCTTTAAGAGGTCTTCAGGGTCCTTGTATTAAGCCCAAGAGAAGGCATGAGAACTTCTAAGAAGCCGGAGGGTCCTTGTACAAAGCCCAAGAGGAGGCGGGGATGCTTTTAGGAAGCTTGTGGGTCCAAACTTAAGAAGAGTTCAAGAAAAGTTTCACCGGGAATAATTTTTTCTTTAGTGAACAGTTCTAGGGTTTGAAGAAATTCAAGAGAGGTTTCACCGGGAATTAATCCTCTCTGGGGAAATGAACTTCTTTGACAATTTCTAATAGTGACAGTCTGAAAAAATTTTCACCGGGAATAATGCCTTTCTCTTTGTTCTATATTGTTTAAGCCCAAGAGAAGACAAGACTGTATCTGGAATTCCTATGGGGAACTAGTTTTGACTGTATTGAAAGAGTGACCAACTGGCTTTACCTAGTTCTAGACCTAGTTGCCGGGGAAAACTCTAAGCAGATATACAAGTATATAGACAGTTGATATATGACAAGTATTTAAAAGGATATGAAAGAAGGACTTACAGGTAAGCAAGCTTCCAGCAATACACTTATATATATATATATATATATATATATATATATATATGTAAGTATGTAAATGAAAGTCGATAAAAACTTACAGGTGAGCAAGCTTCCACTGTAACAGCTGTATGGTTAGTTATTCAAGAAATTAAAGAAAGTTTACATAACAACTATGGATTTGAACCTAAATCAAAAGGGAAGTTATTTTGAAAAGATTGTTGGGGCTTATACTCAAGGAGAGTGTCATACCCCAAATTTTGACCACCAAGATTCCCCATCATTGTGTAAATTATCATCACAATATGGATGAACCATCATACCTCACTAATCTCCTCAAAGAGGGGTGAGCATTCACCACAAACAAGAATTAGGGTTTCAAGCCCTCTCTGAGCATTTAGACAAAAGATCAATCAAGGAATGACATGATCCTCAACTTGTCTAACCTCTCCAACACCTATAAAGGATCAAGAGGACTCCCATATCCAGAACCAAGCACAAAGTTTCTACATTCCAAGTGGAGTAAGCCTCAAGATCGCCAGTGTCACCAAAGTAGGGTTTTGGTCGACCAAGGCCTCCAGGTAGAAATTTTCATCTAGGCATGAGCCAATGATTCAAAACATAACCTATGATACTCCAAGGGACCTCATGAACCCAATCATCAAGTCAATTTAACCTCAGGGGATGAATTTACCAAAAATCAGGAATTAGGGTTTCTTGACCTAATTCACCCCTAAGTTAACTTTTGGGACAAAACATGAGCCAAGACCTCAAGACAGGATTTGAGGGGCTCTAATACACTACATTGATCCATTTGCAACACTGGATTGACCCAGGAAACAATTCACAAGTGTCAATTTCATCTGGGCCACAATTAGGATTTTGAGGGAAAAAGTCAACGTGCCTTTGACTTTTGACCAAGACATGCTCCCAAACTTTGGGACATGATTCAATACACCCTATATCACCTATGGAGTCCATCCATTAGGTTTGATTTAGGTCAAGGACTTGATTTAACAAAGGATCGCACAATTTGGATTTCATCTGATAAAAAGTCAACTGTACAAAAAGTCAAAGTTTAACTTTTTGATTTTGTGGTCAACCAAGGTTCCTTAACCCTAAAATGATGTTAATGTATGATTGGAATCATCATTCATCAAGAAAAACCAAAGAAATTGAGTTAACTTGTAAAAGGGGTAACCATAAAAAACTTAGAATTTTTCTAAGTTAGGAGACAAAGGGGCTAGGGTACCAACTTTCAAGGATCATAACTTGAGATCCAAGCAACCATTTTGGATGGACTAAAGATGGATTTGTAGCTCTCATGGCATACTTTAAAAGTGTCAACTACACCTCATTCCAATTCATCATGGATTTTAAACTATGGAGTGGTCAAAATTGTTGAAAATATGAAAATGGCATTTTTTTCAACACTTAGACAAATTTATGTCCAAGACAGATTTTGTTGAAAACACCAAAACTTGTGAGGTTTTTTCACATATTTGCAAGGGAATTCAACTCCAACTGTAAACATCAATGTTATTGCAAATGTTACTAAGAATTCAAAGAACTTATTAGCACGAATTGATTCATCTTGAGCCAAGAGAAATCCATGATCAAACATGCCTTGTTGCAACTGTTTTGCAACAGATTTTGTTGCATGACTTGATGAACTCGATTCTTATCCAAAGAGCATTGATCACAAGACCTGCTGCACTCACTTTGATGACTACAAGCTCTGCACCACCTACCAATTCAGTTCAAGGCTAGCCAATGGGAGCATGAACATAAGAGAATATTCTTGGAATCCAATGTTCATTTATGAGCAAATAGTGAATATTCAACATTCCCTTTATGATCAGTCAAGTTGCCTTCATAATCCACCAATAAGAAAAATCCAGAATGTGAAATTTGTCAGACCATAGCTGAGCTATTTGGAGACTCCAATATTCCTTGTGAGTGAAGATATCTGCCAAGCATTGACAAAGAAAACTCAGAGCATATCTCTTGAGCCCGAGCTGGCAACTTCAGGGCAACATCTTTGCCTATAAATAGAGTGCACATTTCATTCTTCAAATCACACCAAAGCACAAGAATCCTTTGCTTTCTCTCTTTCACTCTCCAAGCACAAAAACTCCATATTTGTGCAAATCACTATCGGGTTTTGAGTTGCAGAGCCAAGCAACTCAAACCATCACTTCTAACACATCGCATATGATGTATAGAAGCTTTCCAAACACCTAAACCACTTCTGAAACACCTCCATCAAAATTTAACTCTTCAACCTAGCCATTATGTAGTTGGGATATCATGATCTGATCTAAGGAGTTTCAAAGTGTTCTAAGGCTTGCTATCCACTCAACAACATCCATTAAAGCTGTAGAGGTCCTCAAATTACTTTTGGAACACACTTTGTGCAGAGTTTCAATTCTTCTTGCAGCAAGGTAAGCCTCAAACTCTCATAACATGATCCATGCATATTTCCTTGAATGATACTTTTGCCAAATGTTTATTATCATGTTTTAAGTGTTTTCCCTAAAAGCATTTGACCATGGCACTCACAAACGTGTGTGCACGATTGCTTTTGCAAAATTAGGGTTCATACATTCATGTTCATGTAACTTGCTACTCACTGAAATAAATGAAATCAAATATTGCCATCACGTTCCTTGTTAAAAAACGCATGAATTTGGTGTTTGAATCATGTCAAATGGTTGAGAAATGAGTGAGATAGAGAGCTTCACGCATCTGGCCCAAGGAAGAAGATGGCCATGGCGTCATTCTTCAGGTTTTAAAACCATGTTCTCTATATATTTTTCCCTTGCCATATGTTTAATGAATTGGCATTGCGCCCTAGTGGTTGATCACCTGGTTTGTAGATATTAGCAAGCGAGAGGTTTGGGGTTCGAATCCCCCTCGCCCCAGACCTCTTTTTTATCACTTGTTTCATTTTCGTTTTTACTATTTTTCATATTATTTTCATTTATAACTTGGAAAATTAATTTCTCTCTCAATTTTAATGATTTTTGATTGGTTCTTTTTGCAAAAAATCACAAAAATGTTAAAATATTTTATTCCACAAAAAAATCAGATTTATATTAATTATTTAATATAGTTGGTATTTTTGTAAATAAATTCATTTTTAATTGTTTTAAACACTTTTAAAAGTGGAATTTTATCTTGAAAATCAAAACCAAATGAGTTTTAATTCATCTTGTTATTAAAACCTAATTTTTCAAACCTTAACCAAAAATCACAAGTTGTTTATTCAAGCTTATTTGGTGTTTTTATCATTTTTTATTGATTTTCCTTAAGAATTTACTTTTAAAAATGATGAAATTAGAGTTTTGATTAATTCCACCCACATCAATCTTTTTCAAACACTCATGGGCCTCTAATAGAGCGTAAGACCCAATACTTCGTACATAAATAGTGTCGGGCCTCACTTATTGTATAAGTCCCTCTATACATTTTCATAACACCGGTGCGATTGTCGCCTTTTTTACGAAATAATCTGAGCCTCTCCTTGAGTTGTAAGCCCCACCACTTGTACAAAAATAAATCTATGGGCCTCTAATAGAGTGTAAGACCCAATCCCTCTTTGAAACCAAAATAGTTTGGGCCTCAGTCATTGTATAAGTCCCAACACATTTTCAGAAATCTCGGCGCGATCGCCAATTTAAAATAAAACCACTTGTGCCTCTCCTTGAGTTGTAAGCCCCATTCTTTTTCTTTAAAACATCCTTGGACCTCTAATATAGTGTAAGACCCATTCTTTGTAAATAAGATACCTTGTTGGGCCTTAGACATTGTATAAGACCCACTGTGTTTTCAAAAACCTCGGTGCGATTGGCGTTTTCGAACAAACCATCTGGGCCTACCCTCGTGTTGTAAGTCCCATCATTATTTTTCAAAATAATATTTGGGCCTCTCCTTGAGTTGTAAGACCCATACCTTTGTACAGAAAACCTTTTGGGCCTCAGACGTTGTATAAGTCCCAGTACAATCTTTTCAAAACAACTTCCCTTTTGACTTAGATTCAAACATACAGTTGTTATCAAAACTTTCTTTAATTTTTTTGAATAACTAACAATACAGCATGGAAGCTTACTCACCTGTACGTTTTTATTCGCTTTCATTTACCTGCTTTAATATATATAACTGTATTATGGGAAGCTGCGCATGGTTAGTCTTCTTTCATTCTTTTAAATACATGTCAAATATATATAACTACATTGTGGGAAGCTGCGCACAGTTAGTCTTCTTTCATACTCCTTTACATACTTGTCATATATCAACTGTATATATACTAGTATAGTTATTTAGAGTTTTCCCGGTAACTAGGTCTAGAACTAGGTAAAGCCCTTTTGGTCACACTTAAATACAAACAAAACTAGATCCCCATAGGATTTCCAGATACAGTCTTCCCTTCTCTTGGGGTTAAACAATATGGAACAAAGAAAATGCAGTATTCTCAGTGAACCTTTTCTCAGACTTTCACCCCTAGAAATTGTCAAAGAAATTCTACTCCCCGGAGTTGATCTATTCTCGGTGAATAGCATCTCTTGAGTTTCTTCAAACTTCAGAACTTTCACTAAATGATCTATTCTCGGTGAATAGCATTTCTTGAACTTTTCTTGGTTTGGGAGCCACAAGCTTCCTAAAAGCATCCCCGCCTCTTCTTGGGCTTTGTACAAGGACCCGTCGGCTTCTTAAAAGTTCTCATACCTTCTCTTGGGCTTCATACAAGGACCCTCACGACTTCTTAAAGGTATAGGACAAAACTTAGTCATCCTTTTCTAGAGCCATCTTTCTAAAAGGAGTCACAAAAACCCTCAGACCAATTTTAGGGTTGATACTCATCCCTTAAACGAGTCAGCCTCCTCTTGGGAATTATACAAAGATAGACCACACTAATTGACTTGGACAGTCTAAATCCCCTTCTCGAGTCTCAAAGACATTCTCAAGTTCCCTACAAACATAGGAAGAAACCCTGGATTATGGATTAATCTCCAGCAAAGTTAAAACTTGTGGGTTCTAAAACCCCGTCTCTCTCCTAAAATCCCCCAGCCAGGGTCAGTTTATTATCATATAACACTATCTCAAATCAGAACCTCAAGGTGTCTGATCCATCAACTCTTCTGTAACCCTCAGCAGGAGTTGATTCCCTATTTGGACCTGCCTCGGGATCTCAGTAATTATCGACAAAAGATAGCCTCCTCTTGGGCTTTGTATAATGATTTTTCCTCAGCATAGCTAGCCTCCTCTTAAGCTTTGAATAATGATCGTTTCCTCAGGAAAGTCAACCTCCTCTTGGCTTTGTACAATGATTCTCCCCAGCGGAGCTAACCTTTTCAGACTCTCTTGTTGAGTCAATTAACTTTTTAGACTCTCTTGTTGAGTCAATCCCCTTTCAGACTCTCTTGTTGAGTCAATCAACTTTTCATACTCTCTTGTTGAGTCATCCACTTTTCAGACTCTCTTATTGAGTCAATCACCTTTTCAGACTCTCTTGTTAAGTCAACCACTTTTTAGACTCTCTTGCTGAGTCAATCACCTTTTTTGTACTCTCTTGTTAGTCAACCCTTTTAGCCTCAATCTTGGGCTTTGTACAAGATAGATAAAAATACTCTCTTGTTGAGTCGATCTTTTCCAACCTCCCTTTAGCTTGGTAAAAGATTCCCCCTAGCACAAGTTAGCCTCCTTTTAGGCTTGGTATAATGATTTCTCTAGCTTGTTCAGCCAGAATCCTGGGCTTTGTACAGGACAGATAAAAAAAGCACTCTCTTGTTGAGTCGAACCCTTCTTAGCCTCTATCTTGTGCTTTGTACGAGATATAAAATTTCATAACCTTCTCTTCAGCTCGGGATGAATAATTTCCCAAGCAGAGTCAACATCATTTCAGCCTCTATCTTGGGCTTTATTCGAGATACTTAAAATACCCTCAGCCGAGTCAGTAAAGTCTCTTTCAGTCTCAATCTTGGGCTTACAAGACAGATAAAGATTTCTTTCCCGCTGAGTCAGTCTTCTTTTCAGCTTCTATCTTGGGCTTTGTACAAGATACATACAAACCTCCCCGGCAGAGTCAAAATCCTTTTTTTAGCCTCAATCTTGGGCTTTGTACAAGACAGATAGAACATTTTCCCCAGAAAAGTCTCCTTTAGCCTCCTCTTAGGCTTCATATAATGATATCCCCAAAGAGTCAGTCTCTTTTTTTAGCCTCCGTCTTGGGCTTTATACAAGACACCAATATATCCACTCTCTTGTTGAGTCGGTCCCATTCGGCCTTCTCTTAGGATTTGTATAAGGACTTCCCCAGTGGAGTCAATTAACCTTTTAGCTTCAACCTTGGGCTTTGATCAAGGCACACAAAAATCAACAATCCCTCTTTAGAGATGACAAATTCTCTTTCAGTCAACCTTTTAGCTTCAATCTTAGGCTTTGAACAAGACACAAATACTCTTTTTAGCCTCTGTCTTGGGCTTTGAACGAGACACCAAAACATCTTTTTCCTCCCTTAGAATAGGAGGAACTACGATTGCTCTGATTTACCTATTTTGTTTAAACGGGAATACGTAGGCATAAGATTGTGAAATCTTAGTGAGCATACCAATCCAAAACTCTAGGTCCAGTACCTTCATACTAATCAAAACTTAGGTCTAACACCTTCCCAAAAACATCAACAAAAACTCACTCTCTCTTACATTTCCCAAGAAACTTTCCTAAATTCATTAACAGATAAACACCATCGAGTACAAAACCAAAACCTAAAGCAAATATCCTGTGGATAACCGCATATAGGATGGGTAACTGACAACTGTCCATTGTATAACCTGACCCCAGACCCCCAATCTCTTTAATGTTTGTTCAGTTAAACATTCGCGTGCAAGGTTAGTTTTAGATAGCTTCCCTTTCCCTTCCAGCTTCATGGGATAAATAAGAAATCCTAAAGTATCACCCCTTCCTACCATTGCGGAGAGGAAAAACCTACCGATAAGGTGGTTGCGTCACCGACGAAAATCGCTCGCCACAGAAAAATGGCGACTCTGCTGGGGAGTCATTTTATTGTTTAGGACTAGGATTATTATAACTCTTAAGAGATCTAGGATGTTAGCTTTAGGAATGAATATATATATATATATATATCGCTTTTCCTACTTGATATCCGTGTTTATTTTTCTGCTAATGGGACTGCGGGTGATGCCGCATCTGGAAAGATTGAGTATACACCTAAGATAGGTGATGGCACGAGACGGGTAATTTTACAGGGAGTGACTCCCAAATAAGAGGTCCCGGTAGACCATCGAATCAGTGGAGATACCCTTTGCGGATTCAATGCCTATATGACTTCGGTTGTTTAAAGCACATTGTTCGATTGGGCTGTCCATGAAACTGAGGATTTTAGTAGACTAAGACCATGTTACTATTTTGTAGTGCGGAAGCTATCGGAAATAGTTATCACACGATACTACCCTCATTTGAGATTACTCTAAGATACATCAGCTCGCTCGGGTGAACCAGCCTACTGTTGTTATCCCAAGAGGGGTCAATGATTTTGCGGACAGGTACAAAAAATCACCAGTATAACTTTTGGGGATGGGTAGAGCCTTGACTTCATGACACCGAACCTTTGACCCTATGTTTTTCTATGTTTTTGTGTGTTGCATTCATGCATTCATTTCATTAAAAAACATTTAAACAAAGAAAATTTTCTCTTCTAGTCTCTCTTTTTCAAATTAAACTGAGACAATGATTGCAAATGTCAGAGAGAAAGATTGCGTTATGGATTTCGGTAGAAGGAGGACTCACAAGTATACCTTCAAGGTTCCAAAACTAGAGGATTAAGAGGATTGACGAGGATGATCACCAACCCTGATGCTTTTAGAGCTAAGTATGGAGGACTGCTGTCTCTGTTAAGGGTCCATGTAATTGAAGGAATCCTATCTACACTCATCCAGTTCTATGATCTGGTCTATCACTGTTTCACATTCCCAGATTATCAGCTGGCACCAACACTGAAGGAGTACTCTCACCTGACTTATTTACCTATCACTGACCAAGCTCCCTTTTCTGGACTGGAAGAAATTCCAAAATATCAAACCATTACAAGAGCAATCCATTTGGACGAGTCAAAAGTCAGGACTCACATGACCACTAAGGGTGGAATCCAAGGTTTTCCAGCCCAGTTTTTGCTAGTATAGGGAATGTGCCTGCTTTCGAAAGCATCTTAGCTAGTTTCGTTGATATCAATGCCATTAAGATTTTTCTGATTGGAAACCCCGTACCAACCTTGCTCGCAGATGCTTATCATTCTGTACATTTAAGGAATTTGTATAGCGGAGGAATGATCACATGTTGTGTACCCCTGCTATACAAATGGTTCACTTTCCATTTGCCGAAGTCTGCCGCATTTTGGGATCAAAAGAGTACTTTACGTTGGTCGTAGAGAATCATGTCTCTTACCAACTCTGACATCGACTGGTACCATCGAATCTATGACGGGATCAGGATCATTGACAGTTGTGGAAACTTCCCTAATGTACCCCTCATAGGAATTAAAGGAGGAATTAATTATCATCCAGTTTTAGTTCACCGTCAATTCGGATACCCGATGAGACATGTCCCACGTAATGTTCATCTGGAAGGTATTTTCTTCAAGGAAGGAGAAAACGACAGGACACTAAAGACAGAAATAGTGCATGCCTAGAAACATGTTCACAGGAAAGGAAGAGAGTCTCTAGGAAAACCAGACTGTATCTCTATAGAACCTTATCTCCACTAGGTACAAACTAGAGCTCTCAAACTACGGATGCCTTACCCTCGTCAAGAAGTTCTTCCATTAAAGGAATCTGTCCTTTATTTTATGTCTGATACGGAAAAACTTCAGGTTACTTTCACCAAAGTTCAACAAGAGAAGAGGTCTTGGAAGAACAAATACCGTATTCTCAACGTGGAGTGTAACAAAATACAACAACTGTTAAAGGATAAAGATGCTCTGATCGAGATTTTAGAGCAACATGTTGTAGAGAATCAAGAAGACCAAAGGAATTTGCTTGCTCCTTTCACTTGGCAAAGGAATGGCAACCCGACAACGGCTCAAGAGCCCCGGTCAAAGAAAAGGAAAGCACCAGAACCAGCACCTGAACCCTCCTCAGAGAAGACTCAGGATCCATTAGTTTAGACATTTCCTTTTACAGCACTTTGTAAATTACTGTATTTCCATTTCCGCAATCTTTGAATTTAATAAAACGGGGGTTCCCCACTGTATGATATTTGCAATCCTATTGTCAAAGTTTCTTTTGATTAACAAAAAAATTTTAAATTAATATAATCATTGCATATCATTCATCATTCGCCCATAACGCATTCTTCTTCCCTACGAATCTCACATTTATGTCTCGATTCTAAAGTCAAACTGTCTCATTTATACAATACTCGGGCCAATCGACTAAAGAAAATGGATGATCTCGAGGAAGAGAACAAAGAGTTGAGAGAAGAAATCGACACTCTGAAAGAAGATTTGAGGAAACTTCATAATGACATGCAAACTCTGGCAGCAGCCCAGATGCAACAACAAAGGACTGTGATCTCAGAGATCACATCGACGCCCATAGTAGAAAAGTATGATCCTCGGTATAACATGCCAAAAGATCGTCCATGGGGCATGCCACCCAACTATATCCCGGAAGGATATATTCCACTGATCGTGGAAGATCCGGAAATTGCAGCAGGACCCGCTGGGCCTAAAGGTTACAAACTTCGGGAAAGCGAAGATACAAGGGGCATGACAACAACTTCTAAAGGTTACAAACTTCTGGATAGGGAAGCACCAAGAGTCACTACCGTAATGACTGTACCACCACCCGTGGTACACACTGTCCTGGAAGGACAGATTCCACAGATACCTTCTGGTGGAAATGAAAGTATGAATGATAAAATGAAGGAATTCTAGGAACAGTTCCTGGAAATGCAGAAGGAATTGCAAGCCATTCGCGGTCAAGATCTATTTGGAAAGGACGCCGCAGACCTTTTTTTGGTCCCCAATGTGAAAGTTCCGCACAAATTCAAGGTGCCCGAATTTGAAAAGTACAAGGGTAACTCTTGCCCTCAGAGTCATTTGGTGATGTACGCTCGGAGGATCTCAACTCAGACAGAGAATCAACAGCTACCGATCTACTATTTCCAAGATAGTTTAACCGGTGCCGCACTCAAATGGTACATGGGTTTAAACCGCACTAAGATCGTAACTTTCAGAGATCTTGGCGCTGCCTTTGTTCAACAATATAAGTATAATCTGGACATGGCACCGGACAGAGATCAACTCAGAGCCATGTCATAGAAGGATAAGGAAGCCTTTAAGGAATATGCTCAGAGATGGCGTGAAATTGCCGCTCAGATTTGTCCACCTCTTGAGGAAAAAGATATGACAAAGATCTTCTTGAAAACCTTGAGTTCATTTTACTATGACAGAATGGTCGCCAGCGTGCCCAGTGATTTCACCGAGATGGTAGGCATGGGAGTTTGTCTTGAGGAAGCAGTCTAAGAAGGACGTCTGGTTAAAGGTACAGAACCATCAAGCAGTACCAAAAGATACGATAGTGATCTCCCTAAGAAAAAAGAGTAAGATATTGGCAATATCTCTCTCGGAAAGAAAAGGCGACGGTACCAACCAGTAGTAGCTGTAACTCCTGCTATCAACCCTACTCCTGTTCCTATGTATCAACCTCAGGTTGCTCAGAGCCAACCGAATCAACAACAATATCAGCAAAGGACACAACAACCTTTTCAGCAGGCTCGTCCTCAGTACAACAACAACAACCATACAACGCGACCACCAGGGTTTGACCCTATACCCATGTTGTACGCAGAACTGTTTCCATTACTACTGGTCAAGGGACACGTCCAAACCAGGTCTCCTCTTACAGTATCGTAAAATCCACCTTTTTGGTTCAAGACAGATCAGACTTGCCCTTACCATCAAGGAGGACCAGGGCATAACATAGAAAACTGTCTCAGCTTCAAATCCGATGTGCAAAAGCTTGTCAGGAGCGGGGTCTTATCCTTCAATGATACAAATCCAAATGTACAGACGAACCCGTTGCCTCAACACGAGAAAGCTGCGGTAAATTTGATAGAGGAAGAGTCTAACAACAGCTATCAAATTCATGATGTACTCTTATTAAGGGCTAATCTGGTCAAGATGCATCAGAGACAGAGCGGATATGGGCATGTACTACCTCATAATTATCACCAGTGTGATATCTTCTCTAAAGACAATCAAGGATGTTCTGTTGTGCAATCAGCTCTACAGGAACAGTTGGATCTCAGTTGGATCTAGGATCACCGAATTCGTGGGGTCAACATGACTTATACGAATTCCAACTTCATTCAAAACCACGACATCTGTGCGATGAATGTCAACTTGGTGGCAATGCACTCAAGAAAAAGCCAACATCATGATCTGCCACAACACGATTACGATTCCTGTCTGATTTGCTCGGTAAACAATCAGGGATGCTCTTTTGTACAAGAGGCCCTCTAGCGTCAGATGGATATTGGATGGATCTAGGACTACCGTGATGGAAATCCCTATCAGGTTAACATGATTCAAATCTTCGATATTCGCTTGATGAATACCAACTTAGTGGAGTTACACGCTAAGCAAGTTCAGCTTGGTTTTCTGACTTCGCACGACTATCAAAACTGTAAAGTGTGTCGGGAGAGTAACCAAGGTTGTGCACTCGTTCAAAGGACACTTCAACATTTGTTAAACCATTGGTGGCTTCCGATCTATCTAGATGAAGACACACAACAAGTCAGTATGATCAACAGGAACCCTACTAGGCATCAAAGTCAGGACGTTTGATCAATGGAAACAGACCTAGTGAGGTTACACCGCATTCAAAGCAGACATGGCCTGGTGCCACCACACAACTACGAGCGCTGTAGAGTTTGCTCGGAGAATAATCAAGGATGCTACCTCGTACGAGCAGCCCTTCAAAGTCAGTTGGTCCATAATGAAATTCAACCATGGTCAAGTTCTGGTTCAATGTCAAACTATCATCCTGATCAAAGCAGAGATGTTTGTGCACCTCTGTAACTCAGACAAATGGGTTCCCCGGCAAGTCTGACATCAAAACTTTTTCCCATCAAATGGCATCTCCCCCAGGAAAATTCGGCGAGAAGTTTGAGGAAAACCGCTACGAATAGTGTCCCTTATCAAGAAAGTTTATTGACAAAAGAAACTAAGACCGGTTCCTTGGTAGGAAACCCGGATTGAGGGGATGTTTATTTATATCAGAAACTGAGACCAGTTCTTTGGTAGGAAACCGGGATCGAGGGGAAGTTTATTTCAAAAACTTAGACCAGTTCCTTGGTAGGAAACTAGGATCGAGGGGAAGTTTATATCAGAAACTAACCAGTTTCGTGGCTAAAAACCAGGATCGAGGGGAAGTTTATAGACAAAATAAAACTTAGACCAGTTCCATGGCTGGAAACAAGGATCGAGGGGAAGTTTACCTTTTCTAAGCATCATTGATTAGTGAAAGAAGATGGATGAGCAAACTGCCATTCATAACCACCATCAAAATTTTGGGTATTCCGATATTTAATCCTCTTGCACCCCGAATGCCCGAATACCTTCGCCATTCACACCTTCGGATCCAAGAAGATTAAATAGGGGCATCTGTCATACCCCAAATTTTGACCACCAAGATTCCCCATCATTGTGTAAATCATCATCACAATATGGATGAACCATCATGCCTCACTAATCTCCTCAAAGAGGGGTGAGCATTCACCACGAACAAAAATTAGGGTTTCAAGCCCTCTCTGAGCATTTAGACAAAGAATCAATCAAGGAATGATATGATCTTCAACTTGTCTAACCTCTCCAACACCTATAAAGGATCAAGAGGACTCCCATATCAAGAACCAAGCCCAAAGTTGCTATATTCCAAGTGGAGTAAGCCTCAAGATCGCCAGTGTCACCAAATTAGGGTTTTGGTAGACCAAGGCCTCCAGGTGGAAATTTTCATCTGGGCATGAGCCAATGCTTCAAAACACAACCTATGATACTCCAAGGAACCTCATGGACCCAATCATCAAGTCAATTTAACCTCAGGGGATGCATTTACCAAAAATCAGGAATTAGGGTTTCTTGATCTAATTCACCCCTAAGTTGACTTTTGGGACATAACATGAGCCAAAACCTCAAGACATGATTTGAGGGGCTCCAATACACTACATTTATCCATTTGCAACAATGGATTGAACCATTAAACAATACACAAGTGTCAATTTCATCTGGACCACAATTAGGGTTTTGAGGGAAAATGTTAACCGTGCCTTTGAATTTTGACCAAGACATGCTCCCAAACCTTGGGACATGATTCAATACACCCTATATCACCTATGGAGTCCATCCATTAGGTTTGATTTAGGTCAAGGATTTGATTTCACAAACGATCGTACAATTTGGATTTCATCTGATAAAAAGTCAACTGTACAACAAGTCAAAGTTTGACTTTCTGATTTTTTGGTCAACCAAGGTTCCTTAACCCTAAAATGATGTTAATGTATGATTAGAATCACCATTCATCAAGAAAAACCAAAGAAATTGAGTTAACTTGTAAAAGGGGTAACCATAAAAAACTTTGAATTTTTCTAAGTTATGAGACAAAGTGGGTAGGGTACCAACTTTCAAGGATCATTACTTGAGATCCAAGCAACCATTTTGGATGGACTAAAGATGGATTTGTAGCTCTCATGGCATACTTTAAAAGTGTCAACTACACCTCATTCCAATTCATCATGGATTTTAAACTATGGAGTGGTCAAAATGGCTGAAAATATGAAAATGGCATTTTTTTCAACACTTAGACAAATTTCTGTCCAAGACAGATTTTGTTGAAAACACCAAAACTTGTGAGGTTTTTTCACATAGTTGCAAGGGAAATCAACTCCAACTGTAAACATCAATGTTATTGCAAATGTTGCTAAGAATTCAAAGAACTTATTAGCATGAATTGATTTAACTTGAGCCAAGAGAAATCCATGATTAAACATGCCTTGTTGCAACTGTTTTGCAACAGATTTTGTTGCATGACTTGATGAACTCAATCCTTATCCAAAGAGCATTGTTCACAAGACCTCCTGTACTCACTTTGATGACTACAAGCTCTGCACCACCTGCTAATTCAGTTCAAGGCCAGCCAATGGAAGCATGAACATAAGAGAATATTCTTGGAATCCAATGTTCATTTATGAGCAAATAGTGAATATTCAACATTCCCTTTATGATCAGTCAAGCTGCCTTCATAATCCACCAATAAGAAGACTCCAGAATGTGAAATTTGTTAGACCATAGCTGTGCTATTTGGAGACTCCTATATTCCTTGTGAGTGAAGATATTTGCCAAGCATTGACCAAGAAAACTCAGAGTATATCTCTTGAGCCCGAGTTGGCAACTTCAGGGCAACATTTTTGTTTATAAATAGAGTGCACATTTCATTCTTCAAATCCCACCAAAGCACAAGAATCCTTTGCTTTCTCTCTTTCACTCTCCAAGCACAAAAACTCCATATTTGTGCAAATCACTATCGGGTTTTGAGTTGTAGAGCCAAGCAACTCAAACCATCACTTCTAACACATCACATATGATGTATAGAAGCTGTCCAAACACCTAAACCACTTCTGAAACACCTCCATCAAAATTTCACTCTTCAACCTAGCAATTATGCAGTTGGGATACCATGATTTGATCTAAGGAGTTTTAAAGTGTTCTAAGGCTTGCAATCCACTCAACAACATCCATTAAAGCTGTAGAGGTCCTCAAATTACTTCTGGAACACACTTTGTGCAGAGTTCAAATTCTTCTTGCTGCAAGGTAAGCCTCAAACTCTCATAACATGATCCATGCATATTTCCTCGCATGATACTTTTGCCAAATGTTTATTATCATGTTTTAAGTGTTTCCCCTTAAAAAATTTGACCATAGCACTCACAAACATGTCTGCACGATTGCTTTTATAAAATTAGGGTTCATACATTCATGTTCATGTAACTTGCTACACACTGAAAATAAATGAAATCAAATATTGCCATCATGTTCCTTGTTAAAAAACACATGAATTTGGTGTTTGAATCATGTCAAATGGTTGAGAAACGAGTGAGATAGAGAGCTTCACGCATCTGGCCCAAGGAAGAAGATGGCCATGGCGCCATTCTTCAGGTTTTAAAACCAAGTTCTCTATATATTTTTCCCTTGACATATGTTTAATGAATTGGCATTGCGCCCAGTGGTTGATCAGCTGGTTTGTAGGTATTAGCAAGCGAGAGGTCTGGGGTTCGAATCCCCCTCGCCCCAGACCTATTTTTTTATCACTTATTTCATTTTCTTTTTTACTATTTTTCATATTATTTTCATTAATAACTTGGAAAATTAATTTCTCTCTCAATTTTAATGATTTTTTATTGGTTCTTTTTGCAAAAAATCACAAAAATGTTAAAATATTTTATTCCAGAAAAAAAATCAGATTTATATTAATTATTTAATATATTTGGTATTTTTGTAAATAAATTCATTTTTAATTATTTTAAACACTTTTAAAAGTGGATTATTATCTTGAAAATCAAAACCAAATGAGTTTTAATTCATCTTGTGATTAAAACCTCATTTTTCAAACCTTAACCAAAAATCACAAGTTGCTTATTCAAGCTTATTTGGTGTTTTATCATTTTTTATTAATTTTCCTTAAGAATTTACTTTTAAAAATGATGAAATTAGGGTTTTGATTAATTTCACCCACATCAATCTTTTCAAACACTCATGGACCTGTAATAGAGTGTAAGATCCAATTCTTTGTACATAAATAGTGTTGGACCTCACTTAATGTATAAGTCCCTCTGTACATTTTCAAAACAGCGGTGCGATCGTCGCCTTTTTTACGAAATAGTCTGGGCCTCTCCTTGAGTTGTAAGCCCCACCACTTGTACAAAAATAAATCTACGGGCCTCTAATAGAGTGTAAGACCTAATCCCTCTTTGAAACCAAAATAGTTTGGGCCTCAGTCATTGTATAAGTCCCAACACATTTTCAGAAATCTCGGCACGATTGCCAATTTAAAATAAAACCACTTGGGCCGCTCCTTGATTTGTAAGCCCCATTCTTTTTCTTTAAAACATCCTTGGGCCTATAATAGAGTGTAAGACCCATTCCTTGTAAATAAGATACCTTGTTGGGCCTTAGACATTGTATAAGACCCACTGTGTTTTCAAAAACCTCGCCGCAATCGCCGTTTTCAAACAAACCATCGGGGCCTACCCTCGTGTTGTAAGTCCCATCTTTCTTTTTCAAAATAATATTTGGGTATCTCCTTGAGTTGTTAGACCCATACCTTTGTACAGAAAACCTTTTGGGCCTCAGACGTTGTATAAGTCCCAGTATAATCTTTTCAAAACAACTTCCCTTTTGACTTAGATTCAAACATACAGTTGTTATCAAAACTTTATTTAATTTCTTTGAACAACTAACGATAAAGCATGGAAGCTTGCTCACCTGTAAATTTTTATCCGCTTTCATTTACCTGATTTAATATATATAACTGTATTGTGGGAAGCTGCGCATGGTTAGTCTTTTTTCATTCTTTTAAATACATGTCAAATATATATAACTGCATTGTGGGAAGCTGCGCACGGTTAGTCTTCTTTCATACTCCTTAACATACTTGTCATATATAAACTGTATATATACTAGTATAGTTATTTAGAGTTTTCCCATGCAACTAGGTCTAGAACTAGGTAAAGCCCATTTGGTCACTCTTAAATACAAACAAAACTAGATCCCCATAGGATTTCCAGATACAGTCTTCCCTTCTCTTGGGGTTAAACAATATGGAACAAAGAGAAAGGCAGTATTCTCGGTGAACCTTTTCTCAGACTGTCACCCCTAGAAATTGTCAAAGAAATTCTACTCCCCAGAGTTGATCTATTCTTGGTGAAAAGCATCTCTTGAGTTTCTTCAAAGTTCAGAACTTTCACTAAATGATCTATTCTCGGTGAATAGAATTTCTTGAACTTTTCTTGGTTTGGGACCCACAGGCTTCATAAAAGCATCCCCGCCTCCTCTTGGGCTTTGTACAAGGACCCGTCGGCTTCTTAAAAGTTCTCATGCCTTCTCTTGGGCTTCATACAAGGACCCTCACGACCTCTTAGAGGTATAGGACAGAACTTAGTCATCCTTTGCTAGAGTTGTCTTTCTAAAAGGAGTCATAAAAACCCTCAGACCAATTTTAGGGTTGATACTCATCCCTTAAACGAGTCGGCCTCCTCTTGGGCATTGTACAAAGATAGACCACAATAATAGACTTGGACAGTCTAAATCCCCTTCTTGAGTCTCAAAGACATTCTCAAATTCCCTACAAACATAGGAAGAAACCCCAGATTCTGGATTAATCTCCAGCAGAGTTAAAACTTGTGGGTTCTAAAACCCCGTCTCTCCCCTAAAATCCCCCAGCCAGGGTCAATTTATCATCATATAACACTATCTCAAATCAGAACCTCAAGGTGTCTGATCCATCAACTCTTCTGTAACCCTCAGCAGGAGTTGATTCCCCATTTGGACCTACCTCGGGATCTCAATAATTGCTGGCAGAAGATAGCCTCCTCTTAGGCTTTGTATAATGATTTTTCCTCAGCATAGCTAGCCTCCTCTTAGGCTTTGTATAATGATCCTTTCCTCAGGAAAGTCAGCCTCCTCTTGGGATTTATACAATGATTCTCCCCAGCGGAGCTAACCTTTTCAGACTCTCTTGTTGAGTCAATCAACTTTTCAGACTCTCTTGTTGAGTCAATCCCCTTTCAGACTCTCTTGTTGAGTCAATAAACTTTTTAGACTCTCTTGTTGAGTCATCCACTTTTCAGACTCTCTTGTTGAGTCAATCACCTTTTCAGACTCTCTTGTTGGGTCAACCACTTTTTAGACTCTCTTGCTGAGTCAATCACCTTTTTTGTACTCTCTTGTTGAGTCAACCCTTTTAGCCTCAATTTTGGGCTTTGTACAAGATAGATAAAAATACTCTCTTGTTGAGTCGATCTTTTCCAACCTCCCTTTGGCTTGGTAAAAGATTCCCCCTAGCATAAGTTAGCCTCCTCTTAGGCTTGGTATAATGATTTCTCCAGCTTGTTCAGCCACAATCCTGGGCTTTGTACATGACAGATAAAAAAAGCACTCTCTTGTTGAGTCAAACCCTTCGTAGCCTCTATCTTGGGCTTCGTACGAGATATAAAATTTCATAACCTTCGCTTAAGCTCGGGACGAATAAGTTCCCAAGCAGAGTCAAAATCATTTCAGCCTCTATCTTGGGCTTTATACGAGATACTTAAAATACCCTCAGCCGAGTCAGTAAAGTCTCTTTCAACCTCAATCTTGGGCTTTGTACAAGATAGATAAAGATTTCTTTCCCGCAGATATAGTCTTCTTTTCAGCTTCTATCTTGGGCTTTGTACAAGATACATACAAACCTCCCCGTCGGAGTCAAAATCTTTTTTTTTAGCCTCAATCTTGGGCTTTGTACAAGACAGATAGAACATTTTCCCCGAAAAAGTCTCCTTTAGCCTCCTCTTAGGCTTCATATAATGATATCCCCAAAGAGTCAGTCTCTTATTTTAGCCTTTGTCTTGGGCTTTGTACAAGACACCAATATATCAACTCTCTTGTTGAGTCGGTCCCATTCAGCCTCCTCTTAGGCTTTGTATAAGGACTTCCCCAGTGGATTCAATCAACCTTTTAGCTTCAACCTTGGGCTTTGATCAAGGCACACAAAAATCAACAATCCCTCTTTAGAGATGACAAATTCTCTTTCAGTCAACCTTTTAGCTTCAATCTTGGGCTTTGAACAAGACACAAATACTCCTTTTAGCCTCTGTCTTGGGCTTTGAACGAGACACCAAAACATCTTTTTCCTCCCTTAGAATAGGAGGAACTACGATTGCTCTGATTTCCCTGTTTCGTTTAAACGGGAATACGTAGGCATAAGATTGCGAAATCTTAGCGAGCATACCAATCCAAAACTCTAGGTCCAGTACCTTCATACCAATCAAAACTTAGGTCCAACACCTTCCTAAAAACATCAACAAAAACTCACTCTCTCTCTCACATTTCCCAAGAAACTTTCCCAAACCCATTAACAGATAAACACCATCGAGTACAAAAGCATCACTTAAAGCTAATATCCTGTGGATAACCACATATAGGATGGGTAACTGACAACTGCCCATTGTATAACCTGACCTCGGACCCCCCAATCTCTTTAAGCATTTGTTCAGTTAAACATTCGCGTGCAAGGTTAGTTTTAGATAGCTTCCCTTTCCCTTCCAGCTTCATGGGATAAATAAGAAATCAGAAAGTAGCACCCCCTCCTACCATTACGGTGAGGAAAAACCCAGCGATAAGGTGGTCGTGTCACCGACAAAAATCGCTTGCTACAGAGAGGCCTAGATGAAAAACAATAGTCGTACAGTTGTTTTGAAGATTGTATCAGGACTTATACAACGCCTGAGGCCCAAAAAGGTTTTATGTACAAAGGGATGGGTCTTACAACTCAAGTAGAGGCCAAAAAGTTTGAAAAAGAAAAGAAATGGGACTTACAACACAAGGGTAGGCCCAGATGAAAATGTTTTGAAAAGGCGACGATCGCGCCGAGGTTTTGAAAACACAGTGGGACTTATACAATGACTGAGACCCAAAAAGGTTTATGTACAACGGGAATGGGACTTACACTTTACAAAGAGGCCCAAAGTGGTTTGAAAAGGTTTGTTAGGGTGATAGTGATCAAAACCCTAATTTTTGGTTTTAAAATGTATTTTAATTGAATAAAAATTCAATTAAAATAATCAAACATGTGAAAAAAGGTTGTGATCTTGGATTTATATTTGAAAAATCATGTTTCATTCATGGGATGATTTAAAAATCATTTGAATTTTGCATAACCAAGAGAAAGAAATATTTTTAATGTTTAAAAACAAATAAAAATATAATTCTTTACAAAAATATCAAATATATGAAATAACTAATATTTTTGTGAAATTTTCATGAAATAAAATATTTTAATATTTTTGTGAATTTTCAAAAAAAGAATCAATAAAAAATAATTAAAATTGAGAGAGAAATTAATTTTTGAATTAATTAACAAAAACATGAAAATATTAAAAAATAGCAAAAAATGAGAGAATAGGAAAAAAGTTCTGGGCGGGGTTTGAACCCATGACCTCATACACAAACACACATGCGCGCTACCACTGGGGTGGTGATACATCCGTGTATCAAAACCACCCCATGTGCATATATGGGGTGCCTTGTTTTCAGGCCTGGCCAAGGCAAGGCAAGGCAAGTTTTGGCAATTTACGTGAAGCCTCTAACTTTCTCATTTCTCCATGGATTTAGACAAAATTTAGATGCATCTGGCCTAGAATTTCACAAGGAACCCAATGGTGCTTTTGGAATTTTCAGAAAGTGTCCCAATTTTAAAACCCTTGCATGTTCTATGCTATCTCATGGTACAAGCAAGAATTACAAGACAAATTGGTTCAAACACAACATATACAACATGTATGAGATGTTTATGATCAGTGGACATCAAAGGAATGCATAATTCAAAGAGTTCAAGTTGTCATGCACGTACCTCTTGGAGCTTCTTGTGCTAACTTTCAAGATCCTTGTGCCAGAAGTAATCCAATGCTTTGGACACTCTTGATTGACCCCTTATAAGCTTTTAGGATGATCAAAACCAGCTGGAATCCTCAGGAACAAGTTTGAGCTCTTTCTTGCAAAATGGGCAAAAGTGACCAATATGGCAACTCTCTCAAATGGTGTTCCAGATGAGGGAAACCAATTGGGACAATTTAAGGATGGTATTTGGAGTGTGTTTAAGGCCTTGTTTGGTTTTGAAAGTGACTGAATCAAGGCATGGTTTGGAAAATGCAGAAAAGTCCAATTTTGAGGTTTTGGAAGCAGATTTTCTGATTTTGGTGTTTCAGGTCACAAGTGAGTGTTTGGACAGCTTATATATAACATATTGGATGTGTTTGGATCATGATTTGTGGTGGAATTGCTCACTAACTCAAACACTTAGTGATGACTTGCAAAAGAAGGCATTTTGGCCTAAAGAGAGAGATTTTGAGGAAAGCATCAGTTGTAGTGCTTTGGTGTACTTAATCTGAGCACAAATGAGCTCTATTTATAGTAGAGCAAGTTTGTTTTGGCATCAATAGTAAATGGCAGCTGCAACAGGCCTTTGGCCACTGTTGATCTAAGGGAATCTTTAGTCTCCTATAGCCATTGACTTGAGATTAGGGCACATGCCTATGGTTCTTTGATTCAGAGCTTATTCTTGACTCATTCAGTTAGGAATGTGTCATTCCATGCCACCTTGGTGTATCCATTGAATGCCTGGAAACAAAATTGGAGTCTTAGCACCTTTTTAGCCTTTTTAGGTTTGTTATGGATAAGTGTAGATTCTTGGACTTTGGAGGCTTGGGGATCAGATCATTCTACTTTTGTTTTATCTTCAGATGTGTCCAAATGGATGACAAGGCTTGGAGTTATCCAAATTTTCCAAATCGAGCGAAATGCCAATATCTGCCTTGCTTAGGACAGTTGGAAATGGTGATTTTGAGGGATTCATATCTCCCTGCTCAGGTTGAGTTATGGGAGGCTCTTGTGCTTTTTAGAAAGCCATCATATGATACAAAACATGTGTAATCATAGTTTGTTTTGAAACTATTTGGATCCAACTGAAAAAACCTCATGAACATTGATGTTCAAGGCTGGTAACTTAGGCAGATTTTCACTAAGTGTTGGAAAAAGTGTCATTTTCATGTTTTTGTGATTTTGATCAATCCCTAACTCAAAATCCATGAAGAATTGGAGTCTGAGGTAGTTGAAGCTTTTGTAAAGTGTAGCAAGACCTACAAATCCAGCTTTGGATCACCCAAAATGGTTGCTTGGATCTCAAGTTATGATCCTTGGAAGTTGGTACCAAAATCACTTTTGTTCCATAACTTAGAAAAATTTTGGTTTCTTATGGTTGCCCCTTTTGCAAGAAACCTCACTTTTCTTGATTTTTCTTAATGAATGTTGAGCAATACCATACATTAACATTATTTTTGACTTAGGGGAACCATGTTTGTGAAGAATTACAAAACGTCAAACTTGATTTTATGCACAATTGACTTTTTATCGGACGAAATCCAAACTGTGCGATCCTTTGTGAAATCAAGTCCTTGACCTAAATCAAACCTAATGGATGGATTCCATATGTCCTATAGGGTGTATTGAATCATGTTCCAAGGTTTGGGAGCATATCTTGGTCAAAAGTCAAAGATACAGTTGAGTTTTTCCTTGAAACCTTAATTGTGGTCCAGATGAAATTGAAACTTTTGAATCAAGTTTCTTGGATCAATCCCTTATTTAAAATGGATCAATGTGGTGTATTTGAGGCCCTAAAAACATATCTTGAGGTCTTGGCTCATGCTTTGCCTCAAAAGTCAACTTAGGGGTGAATTAGGTCAAGAAACCCTAATTCTTGATTTTTGATAAATGCATCCCCTGAGGTTAAATTGACTTGATGATTGGGTCCACGAGGTCCCTTGGAGTATCTTGGGTTATGCTTTGAAGCATTGGCTTATACCCAAAGGAAAAATTCAATCTGGAGGCCTTGGTCGACCAAAACCCTAATATGGTGATACTGGCGATCTTGAGGCTTAATCCACTTGGAATGTTGCAACCTTGTGCTTGATTCTTGGTGTGGGAGTCCTCTTGATCTTTTATAGGTGTTTAAGAGGTTTAGACAAGTTGAAGATCATGTCATTCCTTGAATGATCCTTTGTCTAAGTGCTTTGAGAGGGCTTGAAATCCTATGTCTTGATTGTGGTAAATGCTCAATCATCTTTGAGGAGATTGATGAGGCATGAAAGTACATCCATATTGTGATGATGACAGATGCCCCTATTTAATCTTCTTGGACCCGAAGGTGTGAATGGCGAAGGTATTCGGGGTGCAAGAGGATTAAATATCGGAATACCCAAAATTTTGACAGTGGTTATGAATGGTAGTTTGGCCGTCCATCTTCTTTTGATAAGTAATGATTCTTAGAATAGGGTAAAACTTCCCCTCGATCCTAGTTTTTATCCACATAACTGGTCTTAGTTTTTGAAATAAACTTCCCCTCGATCTTGGTCTTCATCCACAGAACTGGTCTTGGTTTCTTTTGTCAATAAACTTCCCCTCGATCCTGGTCTTCAGCCACGGAACTGGTCTCAGTTTCTAATATAAACTTCCCCTTGATCCTGGTCTTCAGCCAAGGAACTGGTCTTAGTTTCTTTTGTTAATAAACTTCCCCTCGATTCTGATCTTTAGCCAAGGAACTGGTCTCAGTTTTTTTCGTCAAGTTCCTTCCTTGAAAAGGGACGTTATGTGTAGCGGTTTGCATCAAACTTCTCGCCGAATTTTATTGGGGAGATGCCATTTGATGGAGTTGTAGAGGTGTACAAATTTCCCTATTGGAGATGCCATTTGTCGGCTCTACTGGGGAAAAACAAGTCTCTTGAAAGACTGCTTTCTACTAGGGGACATTACATCATACTTTTCTTCGAGATCTTCTAGGAGAAATGTCATGTGATGTAATCCAATTTTGAGGTACTGATGACTTCATTAACATTGACTTTCTGGAGAGAAAAGCCAATGTGTTGCCGAGAGTCTTTAGTTGCGAGGCTTTCTCTAGGGATATGCCTTAATCCGGGAAAGCGAAGATATCATCTTTAATGGTGAAGAGTGATGTTCTGAAGGTTTTCTTGCCTTTCAGAGGTTCAAGTTATCAAAGTGGTCGAGGACTGGCTCCAATCCAGAAATTAACTGGGGAGAAATTACTCAGACAAAACATTTTCGGACGAGGAAAGAACTGACAACTCAATTGATAAGAGGATTTTACCACTTGGGGATAAGATTGACCAGAGCGATAGTGATGCAATATGAATATAAGTATGAATCAATAATGCATGATGTATGTATGTTTATGCTGACAAAACTGACACAACATACATACTAGATACTTGGCCACTGAGGGGGATGAAAAGTATCATTGGTTCAAAATAACAATCCTGCCTTGCTTGAGAAAGACGGTCCCTGTGGGGAGAAAGAATTGTTCAATCGGTCTTAAGAGATACGAACTCTGTCGGGGATGTCAGATGAAACATGGTCTCTGACACAGTTGATCCTTCATTCAGGCGTACTGGTTTAGAAGGAGTACTTTGATTTTGTACTTTGGTGTTCAACCACCTTCGGAGAAACGATCGATGTTCTTTCGATGTTCAACCGTCAAAAGAATTGCCATCTTTATTTTAAAAGCAGAGAAGCTTTGACAAGTAAATTCATTTTTGTTTTATTTCAAGAATTGTTGATCATGTTAAAAATGTCATTCTGTAAAGCTAAAACAAATAAGATTTACAAACAAATGCACTAGGGCTCAAATTTTATTGATAGGATGGAAATCAGCTAAGCGCGTGATTCCATAGAGCATTTACAAAGTTTAGAAAATGGTAATATAGGGAAAAGGGCTACATTGAAACATAACGACCGTTATCCTTCTACCAACTTTGAATTCTGGACATCTTGAGCTTCTGTCGAAGATGATCCTGACTGGAGTTTTCCTAATGGATGGCATTACAGCTGGGGATTTAACCTGATCAAACGTAGTTACTTGCCATTAATCCATAACTTTTACCTGGATTGTACTTTGAGATTTCTAATCCACCGGGATTTTTTGCTTATGTCTCTAAATTTTGCCTGGACCGCCCTTTCGGGTTTTTAATCCACCGAGACGTTTTTTTTTAGTTTAGGTGAAGTATTTCTTAACTACATCAACATTTGGGGGGTAGGCAAATTCTTCTCTGTCCATGGTTGCGAGTCTCAAGGCACCGCCTGAGAAGGTTTTCTTGACCACATAGGGGCCGTCGTAATTCGGAGTCCATTTGCCCTGGGAATCAGTGAGAAATGATTGTATCTTCTTAAGCACGAGGTCTCCTTTTCTGAAGACACAGGGTCCAACCTTTTTGTCAAACGCTTTCTTCATCCTTTGCTGATACAACTTACCATGGCATAGAGCCGTTATTCGCTTTTCTTCAATTAGGTTCAGTTCATTGTGTCGACTTTGATACCATTCAGCCTCTGTTAGCTTAGCTTCCATCAATACCCAGATTGATGGGATCTCTACTTCTATGGGAAGTACTGCCTCCATGCCATATACTAGAGAGAAATGGGTTACCCCTGTTGAAGTGCGGAAGGATGTACGATAACTGTGAAGAGAAAAGGGTAGAATCTCGTGCCAGTCTTTGTAGGTTACAACCAATTTTTGAACGATCTTCTTGATGTTATTATTGGCCTCTTCTACCACTCCGTTCATCTTGGGTCGGTAGGGAGATGAGTTATGGTGTTCGATCTTGAACTCAGCGCAAAACTCTTTCATCATCTTGTTGTTCAAGTTAGATCCATTATCAGTAATGATATGGTTGGGAACACCATAACGGCAGATGATGTTCCACGATGCTGGTGTCCAACCCTGGCATGTCCTGATAGGACCAAGCAAAAACATCTGGAATCTCTTTGAGAAGCTCTTTCAAGCTTTCTTTGACAATCGGACTGAGCAGTGCCCCAATCTTGACTTCTTTTCTCTCTTCTTCTGAACCCAAGTTGACTGTTTCCAACGGCTCTTTGTGAAGTTCAATGGACCTTTCCTCTTGTCTGAGTAACCGGGAGATCTCTTCCGGAATTTCTTCATCATCTTCTTCTTCAATCTCAAATACTGGGAATTCAAAGTTGGGAGAAGGCATTGGATCGTATGTTTCAACGGGGTTTAAAACAAGCAATCTGCATGACGTGATGATTCATTTTTTAGAAGAGATAGAGAGAATGCATGCGTGTGTGCAATGTATTTTTCTGAACAATGCTCGTTTTTATTTTTGGGCTATTTTTGGATTACCATTTTCTGAAAAAGAGAAAAGTGAAAATAGAAATAAATGCGGAAATTACAGAACGATGTTTATTTATTTATAATTTAGTCGATTCTTGAAACTACAGCCCTATAAAACAAAACTCTGTCGCTTTGGGCGAAGCGAAGAGGGACATTTACAGAAAGTGAGCCCCATAAAAACATCTGTTTCACCTGGGCAGGGTGAAAGGTTAAAACATAGATGGCAATTACTTAGACTTATGGACGACTTTCGGGACATCGACAACAACCTATTGGCGGTGAACTCCTCAGTGAATCACAAAGTCTGGTACCTTTTTTCTTGGTTTGTCCTCAGAAATGAAGCTGATTTCTGGTGGAGCAGGATTGTTGGAGTCTTCCTCCCATGCAAAGTTGTTGTAGACGAACTCTTCTGTTGTATCTTGCACAGTGTTTTCACTCTCAGGCGGATCTTCCCATCCAGTTGGCTGGATGTCTTCGAGCCTGATACGAGAGCTTTCAAGAGCGGTGTATTTGACCAAGAAGTCGTACTTGCCAATCGGCTGTCCGAAGGTGTCCCATATTGTTGTGGGACTGGCGGAGTCATCTTTCTCGATGACGTTGACCTCATGAAAAGCATAGCTGATGAACTCTTGTCCTGCAATCTTTGAAGATTCATCGTTGTGCTGGATAATTTCTGAATGCCCTGAGTAATGATCCGATAATTTGGTGGGGACACATATATTCTTTTCAATGATGCTCAGTTGATATGCATCATTTGGCTGAATCATTTGCTCCAAGTCTTATGGGTACGGCTGCCAGATAGGCAAGTCATCCAGTGGGTCATAATAGTCATAGTCGAAGTTGTCTTTCATTAGAGTGTCCTCCTCTAATGAGTTTGGTGGAGCACGACATCCCCAAGGATCACAATCTCCGTATATCATCTTGACATCTGATCTTAGTATTTATCTCGGACTTTGCGTGGGATAGCAAAATGGTGTATGTGCCTCTCCCTGAGACATATAACCGTCCTCGTTGAGATAAGACTTCAACTCTTTATCTGTATCAGAGGATTCACCCTCATTGATGGTATGTACTTTTTGAGACACTGGGTGAAGGAAGCCTCCACTGTGGAAGAAGTCCTGAATGGGATGAAAACTTTCATCGTTAGTAGCAGTCTGGGTACAGGTTGAGGAAAAACCAAGACCTTTATTCGTCTTGTTATTACTAGGAATGACAAGTTGTCCCCACCCTTTTGCGTTGTTGCTCTCGATAACTTTGAGAGCATCTTTGTATGAGGAAATCGATGTTCCTTTTTCTGATTGATTCTCATTGCTCAACGAAAGTGCTTGAAACTGAGTTCCAACAACCTCTTCTGGTTCTACATAGGAGAATGATGATAAGTTGCTTACGATTAAGGCCTGCTCTCCACAGACTATGACTAGCTTGTCATTCTTGACGAACTTCAGCTTCTGGTGAAGTGTCGAAGTGACTGCCCCAGCCTCGTATATCCAAGGTCTTCCTAATAAATAGCTGTATGCTGCCCGGATGTCCATGACTTGGAAAGTTACTTGGAAAGTGTGAGGACCGATAGTTATGGGAAGGTCGACTTCGCCGATAACTGTTTTTCTGGATCCATCAAAGGCTTTGACGATGACCTCACTTCCTCTCATCGAAGCTCCTTGAAATGATAGTCGCATCAGAGTAGATTTTGGCATAACATTCAGAGTTGATCATGTATCTACCAGTACGCTGGATATTGCATTGTCCTAGCAATTGACTATAATGTTAAGCGTTATGTTGTGATTTTTGCCTTCTTCTGGCAATTCTTCATCAATGAATCCTAAATTGTTGCAGAAAGTGATGTTGGAGATGATGCTGTCAAATTGTCTTATCGTCACATCTTGTTCCACAAAAGCTTACTCTAAGACTTTCTGTAGAGCTTCCCTGTGAGCTTCAGAACTGAGCAAGAGAGATATCACATAGATTTTCGAAGGAGTTTGCAACTGTTGGTCTACAATGTTGTACTCGCTCTTCTGGATGAGCTTCAGCATCTCATCGTTGTTCTTTGAAAGGTCGAGATTACTGGATTGACCGAATGGTTGTTGGGAACTTCTATTTGAGGTTCCTTTTCCTTGGTGGGCTCTCCAACTCCTCTGTTGAAGATCCGACAGCTCCGTGTTACTCGACTGATGTCAGCAATGTTCACGACGGAGGGTAATGGAGTTTCCTTTCCATTTTCGATTGTTGTTGCACCGTATTTGTAAGGGATAGCCTTATCAGATTTGTATGGTATTGGTCATGGAAGATAGATAACCACAGGAGCCTTTTGATTTTTCTGACCATCGTAGCCGGCCTCAATTGGTTCGAGGTTAAGAATCTTTCTAATATCAAGAGGAACTCTTGATTCATGGAGTAGAGGGATTATAGTGCATACATTTTTGGTCCTTTCATGATTAGAGATTAAGACAACGTCTTTGCTTTGATCAGGAAGATAGTCGGGTATCCCGTTGGTTGACCCAGAACTTAAACATGGCCGAATCTCTTTTTGGTCCAAATGATTTTGAAGATCTGATCGTACAAGGTAGCATCCTTGGTTGTTCTTTGAGAAAACTCTACAACGCTCATAGTTATGTGGTGGTACCCGGCCACATTCGTTTTGTATGCAGTGCAACTTCACTAGATCTGTTTCCATCGAGCGAACATCCTGACTTTGATGCCTAGTAGGATTCCCGTCAGTCATACTGACTTGTTGTGTGTCTTCATCTAGGAAGATCAAAAGCCACCAGTGGTTCAACAAGTGTTGAAGTGTTCTTTGGACAAGTGCAAATCCTTGGTCGTCTTCACGCACACTTTACAGTCCTGATAATCATGTGAAGCCAAAAAACTGAGCCTGACTTGCTTAGCGTGTAATTCTACCACGCTGGTATTCATCAAGCGGACATCAAAGATTTGAATCATATTAACTTAATGGCTACTTCTATCACGGTAATCCTGGATCCATCCGACGCTGGAGGGCCTCTTGTACAAAAGAGCATCCCTGATTGTTTATTGAGTAGATCGGACAGGAATCATAATTGTGTCGTGGCAGATCATGATGTTGGCTTTGCCTTGAGTGCATTGCCACCAAGTTGACATTCATTGCCAGAATGTTGTGGTTCTGGACAATGTTGGGATTTGTGTGAACCATATTGACATCACGGATTCGGTGATCTTGGATCCATCCGAGATCCATCTGTTCTTGTAGAGCTGATTGCACTACGGAACATCCTTGATTATTCTTTGAGCAGATATCACACTGGTGATAATCATGAGACGGTACATGACTGTATCCGCTTTGTCTGCAATGCATCTTGACCAGATTGGTTCCTAATATGATTACATCATCAATTTGATAGCTGTGGTTAGATTCTTCCTCTATCAAATTTACTGCAGTTTTCTCATGTTGAGGCAACGGGTTCGTCTGAACATTTGGATTTGTATCCTTGAAGGATAAGACCCCGTTCCTAACAAGCTTTTGCACATCAGATTTGAAGCTGAGACAGTTTTCAATGTTGTGCCCCGGTCCTCCTTGATGATAAGGGCATGTTTGATCTGCTTTGAACCAGAAAGGCGGTGTTGTACCCCAAATTTTACCCTCATTTCCTGCTAATTGATGTTTGATTTTTTTCTCTGCACTTCAATTTAAAATGCATTTTTTTTATTTGTTGTTATTTTATTTAATATTTATTTTAGTGTTTTATTTGTTTCTTCTATTTTCATTTAATGTTTATTTTAGATATTTTATTTGTTTTTATTTTAATTTCAATATGGTTTTTCCTTATTTCTTTTATTTTAATATGTTTTATTAACTTTAATTAATCTTCAATTTAATTTAATTTAATTTTAATAATTAGTTTAATTAGATTAATTATTCATTTAGTTTATTTTTATAGCTAATTTTTAATTTAGAATATTAATTAGTTTATTATTATTTTTATTAATCATATCATTAATTCAAATTAAGAAAACATTTCCATTTGGTCCACCGTGTGCATTTCTTAATTCATAATTGGATGGATTTCATTAACCAACAACCAATGAGGATCAAGCTCATGTTGTTGACTTTTTAACTCAAAGTTCCAACCAATGGAAAGCTGACGTGTGGCATACCGAGAACCAAAAACAACCAAATTGTTTCTCCTCCCTCGTCATTGCTCGCGAATTCAAAATGGAAGAAGGAAAATCCAAACAAACCAAGCTCATCAACTTGTTCAAATTCATAACCGTTTCAATTCACCTTTGGCACGTTCATCAATTTCAATTTCTCTGAGTTTATTTCCTCTTTGAGCTTCCAAAATTTGATTCATCTAAAGCAATTCTGAGCTTTCCATTCTCAGCTCAACTCTGCACACCCTGCGAATTGAACAGAGCCATGTCACTATCAATTTCCTTTCTCTATGCCTATCTTACTTGCCATAGAAGAGAACCAAGAACAACCCAGCAACATCTGTACATGATCAGAAGAGGGAGCGTTTGTCCCTTTGAGTTCAACATTTGAGTTTCAATTTCAAAACCCTAGCCTCCAACATTTGAAGGTTGGAATTCTCTTGACCCGGCCCAATATCATTGACTATATAAAGAGGCTTAGGTTCAGTTCATCAACATTAACAATTTTCTCAATACACTCAGAAATTCCAAATCTCGAGCAAGCTAAGTGAGTAGTGATTTTTTTGAGTTTGCTATGGAAGGAGAAGCAGTCTGCACACTTGAAAGTCATAGACAAAGCTTCAATTGGTATCAGTCTCTTTTCATTCCTATTAATCATGTTCATTTAATATCATTTCTGTCATGATCATTTACTGCTCTTTACATTTGAATCCTATTTATGTATGTCCTGTGTTATTTGTATGTTCATAAGTAGATGTTACCTTTCATTGACATATGTGCATCTTTAACTTAATCTTGATACTTGTATCATCACTGAGCCTGCTACCAATCTGTTTGAATGCATTTCTTCTTGACATTATGTTGATATGCTCATGATTTAGCTCTGATATGCATTCAGTATGTATGGATTGTTGTCGTGCCTTGCCTTGGTTTTGTATGCTACCTTTGTGAAAACTGTCTGCTGAATTAGTTTGGTTCACTTTTATTGTAATGTTATGCTTTTGGCATGAGTTTTATGACTGTCCTATTTAGAAATGTCCATTTGACTATTGTTGCTCTTTGAATGATAATGCTTGCTTTGACTTAATGTTACCAACTGCTATGTGGCACCCTTGTGTGTGTTTATGTTTTGATATTGTCTTATGACATGTTACTCGAATTTGGAATATACCCTGTCAAGAATATTTATGTCATTTCCTTAGAACCTTGGTATGAGGCTTTGGTCTTTGTGTGGCTGATCATATGTGCTGGTTTGATTCTCTATGTGTGACTTATGTGTGTGTTGAAGATTTCCTATGTTGTTTCTGTTCTTTGAGATTAATGGTTTGAAATGCCAAACATGCTTTTGCTTCTTTGCCTTGCTGAGCTACACCATTGATTCTATTAGTTTATTAATGTTCATCCTTGGTTAGTGTTTGCTATGTCTTGAACTTGTTTTTCTAACTTTACTTCCTAACATTACTTCTTAACATTACTAATATGATATTGATACATTTGAAGTATCACTTTGACAAATCTGCACTCTGTTATAACCTATGCTCTCTTGCTATGTATTTGTATGTCATATGGCCTTGCTTCAAGTAAAAATGTTTTGTATGCTTAAGCTTATAAGTTTGTCTGTTCTGACCTGAATGTGTCAAGTGCTTATTTCCACCATGCTATGTTCACACTAATGTCACCATTATTGATTGATAAGCAGCATGCTTTACTCTACTAAATAATGTTGCTCATGTGTTTGTTTAAACCTCTGAATGTTGTCTATCCATCTTTGACCATGCTATTCTGCACACACCTTGCACTATCCTGGTCTTGTTGTTCTTGCTTTTCAAATTCACATATCAAATGACAAGTTTGTTTGCCAAGCTTTTGTACTAAGTGTTAATCTCTTCATGTCGTGGATTTAGAAATTTGCTTTGATGTGTAATTGGTTTGTGTGTGTACAAGTTCTTTAATTTGTTTATGTATTGCCTACTGACTTATGTTGTGTTTCATATTCATGCTACTCAAGTTACCTAGCATAATATAGGTGTACTCCATTGACCTGAACTTCAGTGTGCTCAACCTGTTTCTCTTTTAGTGATTTTGTTATCCTTAAAGTCATGTGCTAGTCAAGACCAATAGGTCATTGTGTTCAAACTGATGTGTACCACTTATGCTGTGAACCTATGCCTCTGTTTACCTATTCATGATTGTACACATTTTGATATACACACACAATATGTCTTAGGTCATTGTGTCAACTATTGTGCATTTAAATCGTGTTTGTTTAAATCTTTGGCAGCTTGTGTTAATTGGTTTTCAGTGGATTGATGACCTAACCTATTTTCTTTCAATATGTGTGTATGTGTTTATGACTGTTTGGAGCCTTTTCTTTTGTTAAGTTTGTTGACTGCTATAGTAGAATCACTTTGGTTAATGACTCTTTCCATTAACTACACACTCACGCCATAATTAGAGATTTGTTGGTTTGTACATAATCATTTGGACATGTTTCTTCTTTTTGACAGTTTGTTTTTGAATGGTTTTATAATTTAGGTTTTTTAACACATGCTAACTAATGTGTCTTTGGTTTGTTAAAATTATACCCTGATTTTGCTTTTGAATGCTAACTTGGAAATGTTTGTTTCTCTGTTAAACTTGATTTGTGATGTCATGACTTATTCATTGCTTTGTGGTTTCGCTTTGTGCACAATGTATCTATGTTTACCAATCCGTGATAGTTTGGTCTTGGTTTGAAATCCTTATCATGTGTTAACTTGAACCTTAATGCTTGGTGAATATTCTGAGAACATGTTTAAGTCAGAAATGTTTTTAATCCTTGGTCTTTGCCTGCTTTGGTGCTGCAATATCTCCTTATGTTTGTGTGAGAACCTTTGTGGTACCTCTTTTGTAGCATGTGTGTGTTTTGTGTATAAGGTTTTAGGTTAAATAAAATACATCATTGTATTCCTTGTTCTTTACTGAGCATTTTAGAATTTTATCTTGTTGATTTTGGTTGAGTTTTGATTGAGTTATGGATGCATGAGCTTGGCTGGACATGAGAGACAGTTAGTTGGATTTTGAGTGTATGCGTAGCATGATACGCATATGGACTTGTTTGGGCATTTATGAAACATTTTGCTTTATGTATTATTGGAAGCGTATATTGTTTGGATGAAATAGCCGTCCCAACGGTAGCACACTTGCCATGCCTTTCCCTTTCACAGACCATGCCTGGGTTCGATCCTGCAGATCAACCCATTTTGTGTTTTTCTGTTTTTTTCGCTTGACTTAATATGTATATTTGTGAATCCATCATTTGTCAAACGCGCGCACTGGCTCAGCTGGCTTTGGTTTTAGGTTGTGAGCGAGATGTCATGGGTTCAAGCCCTAGATTTGCTATTCCTTCTCTTTTTTATCACTTGTTGGTTTTTTTTTAGTTTGTACTTAATCTTTAAAATAACATAACTTATTCATTTTTAATCTTTTTTTTCTGCCCTTCTTTTTGCTATGATTTTCTAATTAAATCTATTTTTCACATATAAAAAGAAATTAGTAAAAATATTAATTTTTGAGACCTTTATGCATGATTGGATTATGAGTGCTTATTAAAGTTTTATTACACTTCCTTATTCACCTTGTCATGTTATTTCTATTCATCATGTTTGATCTTTGTCTCATGTATGTTTCCAAACTTTGAATTGACATCTTGACCTTGTTTCATCTCATGTTTTTTTTTATGTCATCATGTTTACATTAGTTTGTTATCTTTTAGTATCTTATCAACTATTATCTTTCCCCCCTATTCCAAAGGAAGGTGATTAATATTGACTCTTAAAGTCATAGCCCCCATCTTACCTTAGTAGTTTCTTAGGAGATGACTTTCACTTCTTGGCCTCCTAAGAGCCAATAAGTTATAACTAGCCTTAGGAGAGAGTTCTTACACTCTTGGTGATATTCATCCTAATGAATACTCCCTTTCCCTATTGACTAAAACTTCAACATAGGACCATTATAACTTAGATTTAGAGAGTTCTTGAACTCTAGAATGAGCTTGTACTCATTCCCCCTGTGAACTTTGACCATAGTCAAAAGTTCATTACTTAGTAGAACTACGCATACTCTGATTCTACTCCCGAGGATACGTAGGCGCAAGGTGCGATGCCTTGTCGAGTATACTTAGATACAAACCCCTAGGGTTTTCAACCTTTAGCATAGCACCTTAGCAAGCGAGTGAGAAATAACAAGTAAAACAAGAGGCTCCTGTAGAGTACTACATACATTTAGGGTGCTAATACCTTCCCTAGGCGTAACCAACCCCCGAACCTTAGATCTCCCCCCTTTAGGTTTTTCTAACGATCTTGAACCTTTCCTTTGGATAAATCAAAGTCGGTTGTAAAAAGAAAATGATGCAAGTTAATAAATAGCTTGTTATCCAATTTACACCGCAACAGACGGATTTTCGGGTACTGTAAGAGGAGACCTAGTTTGGACGTGCCCCTTGACCAGTAGTAGTGGAAACAGTTCTGCGTACAACATCGATATAGGGTCGAACCCTGGTGGTCGTGTTGTACGGTTGTTGTTGTTGTACTATGGACGAGCCTACTAAAGAGGCTGTTGTGTCCTTTGCTGATACTGTTGTTGATTTGGTTGGCTCTGAGCAACCTGAGGTTGATACATTGGAGCTGGCGCAGGGTTGATAGCAAGAGTTACTCCTGCTACTGGTTGATACCTTCGCCTTTTCTTTCTGAGAGAGATATTACCAATATCTTGCACTTTTTTCTTAGGGAAAGCACTATCGTATCTTTTGGTAATGCTTGATGGCCCTATATCTTTGACAAGCCGTCCTTCTCGGATAGCTTCTTAAAGGCGTACTCCCATGTTTACCATCTCGGTGAAGTCGCTGGGCGCACTGGCAACCATTCGGTCGTAGTAGAATGAGCTCAAGGTTTTCAAAAAGATCTTTGTCATCTCTATTTCCTCAAGAGGGGGACAGATCTAGGCGGCAATTTCGCGCCATCTCTGAGCATATTCCTTAAATGTTTCCTTGTTATTCTGTGACATTGCTCTGAGTTGATATCTGTCTGGTGCCATGTCCAGGTTATACTTATTCTGCTGAATGAAGGCAGTGCCAAGATCTCTAAAAGTGATGATCTTGGTGCGGTTTAAACCCATGTACCATTTGATTGTGGCACCGGTTAAACTGTCTTGGAAATAATGGATCAGTAGCTGTTGATTCTCTGTCTGAGTTGACATTTTTCGAGCGTACATCACCAAATGAATTTGAGGGCAAGAGTTTCCCCTGTATTTTTCAAAGTCAGGCACCTTGAATTTGTGCGGTATTTTCACATTGGGGACCAAACAAAGGTCTGCGGCGTCCTTTCAGAATAAATCCTGACCGCGAATGGCATGCAGTTCCTTCTGCATTTCCAGAAATTGCTCCTCGAACTCATTCATTATGTCGTACATATCTTCATTTCCACCCGAGATTATTTGTGGGATCTGTCCTTCTGGGACAGTGTGTACCATTGGTTGTGGTATGGTCATTATGGCAGTGACTCTTGGTGCTTCCCTATCCCGAAGTTTGCAACCTTCAGGAGTTACTGTCATGACTCATGCATCTTCGCTTTCCCGAAGTTTGTAACCTTCAGGCCCAGCTGTTCCTGCTGTAGTTTCCGGGTCTTCCGTGACTGGCGGAATATATCCTTAGGGATAAAGTTGATAGGCATTCCCCAGGGGCGATCTTTCGGCATGTTGTACCGAGGATCATACATTTCCACTATGGGCGTAGATATGATCTCTGAGATCACAGTCTTTTGTTGTTGTCTCTGAGCTGCTGCCAGAGATTGCATGTCATTGTGAAGTTTTCTCAAATCTTCCTTCAGAGCGTCGATTTCTTCTCTCAGCTCTCTGTTCTCTTTCTCGAAATAGATCCTGACTGCGAATGGCTTGCAGTTCTTTTTGTATCTCCAGGAATTGTTCCTGGAATTCCTTCATCTTATCGTTCATACTCTCATTTCCCCCAAAAGGTATTTGTGGAATCTGTCCTTCCGGGACAGTGTGTACCATGGGTGGTGGTATAGTCATTACGGCAGTGACTCTTGGTGCTTCCCGAAGTTTGTAACCTTCAGGAGTTGCTGTCATGCCCCTTGCATCTTCGCTTTCCCGAAGTTTGTAACCTTCAGGCCCAGCGGTTCCTGCTGTAGTTTCCGGATCTTCCATGATCGGCAGAATATATCCTTCTAGGATATAGTTGAGTGGTATGCCCCAGGGACGATCCTTTGGCATGTTATACCGAGGATCATACTTTTCCACTATGGGCGTCGATGTGATCTCTGAGATCACGGTCCTTTGTTGTTGCATCTGGGCTGCTGCCAGAGATTATATGTCATTGTGAAGTTTCCTCTGATCTTCTTTTAGAGTGTCGATTTCTTCTCTCAACCCTCTATTCTCTTCCTCGAGATCATCCATTTTCTTTTGTCGATTGGCCCGAGTATTGTACGAATGAGACAGATTGACTCTAGAATCGAGACACAAACGTAGGATTCGTAGGGAAGAAGAATATGTTATGCGAGAATGATGAATGATATGCGATGATTAATTAATTAAATTTTATTTAATCAAAAGAAACTTCGACAATTGGATTGCAAATATCAAACAGTGGGGAAACCCCGTTTTATTGAATTCAAAGATTACGGAAATGGAAATACAGTAATTTACAAAGTGCTGTAAAAGGAAAAGTCTAAACTAATGGATCCTGAGTCCTCTCCGAGGGGAGCTCAGGTGCTGGTTTTGGTATCTTCCTTTTCTTTGACCGGGGCTCTTGAGCCGTTGTCGGGTTTTCATTCCTTTTCCAAGTGAAAGGAGCGACCAAATTCCTTTGGTCATCTTGATTTTCTATAGCATGTTGCTCTAAAATCTCAATCAGAGTGTCTTTTTCTTTTAACAGTTGCTGTATTTTGTTACGCTCCTCATTGAGAATGCGATATTTGTTCCTCCAAGACCTCTTCTCTTGTTGAACTTTGTTGAGAGTAACCTGAAGCTTTTCCGTATCAGACATAAAATAAAGGACAGATTCCTTTAATGGAAGAACTTCTTGACGAGGGTAAGGTATCCTTAGTTTGAGAGCTCTAGTTTGTACCCAGCGGAGATAAGGCTCCACAGAGATACAATCTGGTTTTCCTAGAGACTCTCTTCCTTTCCTGTGAACATGTTTCCAGGCATGCACTATTTCCGTCTTTAGTGCCTTGTCATTTTCTCTTTCCTTGAAGAAAAGACCTTCCAGATGAACAGTACACGGGATATGCCACATCGGGTATCCGAGTTGACGGTGAACTAAAATAGGATGATAGTTGATTCCTCCTTTAGTTCCTATGAGGGGTACATTAGGGAAATTTCCACATTTGTCGATGATCCTTATCCCGTCATAGATTCGATTGTACCAATCTATGTCGGAGTTGGTAAGAGGCATGATTTTCTGTGACCAACATAGAGTATTCTTATGATCCCAAAAAGTAGAAGACTTGGGTAAATGGGAAGTGAACCATTTGTATAGCAGGGGTACACAACATGTGATCATTCCTCCGCTGTATAAGTTCCTTAAGTGTACAGAATGATAAGCATCTCAGAGTAAGGTCGGTACGAGGTTTCCAATAAGAAATATCTTAATGGCATAGTGTAGCGTGCGATTTTTGTCAGTGACGCGATCACCTTATCGCAAATTGGGTTTTTCCACACCGCAATGGTAGGAGTGCGGTGCTACTTTCTGATTTCTTATTTATCCAGTAAAGCTAGAAGGGAAAGGGAAGCTATCTAAAACTAACCTTGCACGCGCATCTTTAACTGAACAAACGCTTAAGAGATTCGGGGAGTTCGGGGTCAGGTTATACAATGGGGAGTTGTCAATTACCCATCCTATATGTGGTTATCCACAGGTTGTTAGAAATAGGTTCTGCTTTTATACTTGATGGTGTTTATCTGTTGATGGGTTGGGAAAGTTTCTTCTTTGGGAGACATGAGAGAAAGTTTTTGATGATTTTGGTGAGGTACTAGACCTTAGTTTTGATTGGTATGAAGGTACTGGACCTAGAGTTTTTGTTTGGTATGCTCGCTAATATTTCGCAATCTTATGCCTACGTATTCCCATTTTAAAGAAACAGGGAAATCAGAGCAATCATAGTTCCTCCTATTCAATGGGAGGAAAAGATGTTTTGGTGTCTTGTTCAAAGCCCAATATTCAAGCTAAAAGGTTAATTTGTGTCTTGTTCAAAGCCCAAGATTGAGGCTAAAAGGTTTGACTGAGAGAGAACTTGTTATCTCTAAAAGGAGACATCTGGTCTGTTTATCACAATTGTTGGGTGACTGTTTATAAAGGAGGATTACTTTAATGAGATATGTGAATCCAGCAATGCCATAATTTCTTTTATAGGAGATTTGTCCTGAAGGAGAAAACTTTAACTTAGTGTAGAACAATGCCATTTTTCCTTAGGAATCTTACATGCTAAGAGTGGGATAGTGGCGTGGATGTAAATAATCCAGAGGCTTCCCACTTACAACAATTAGATGAAAGAGAGGATTTACCAGGATAAGAGATGAACTACAACTTGGATATTTGAATTAACAAGTGTGCCACTTACAATAGTTATCTGGAATTAGGCTTTGTTTTGATTTGTTTATTTTGATGTGTGATAACACAGAGAAATGTCTTCCTACAGAGAGATTTTGATTTCCTCTGAGGGGGATGTTGATTTTTGTGTGCCTTGATCAAGCCCAAGGTTGAAGCTAAAAGATTAATTGACTCCACTAGGGAAGTCCTTATATAAAGTCCAAGAGGAGGCTGGAAAAGGCTGACTTAACAAGAGAGTGTTTATCTGTCTTGTACAAAGCCCAAGATTGAGGCTAAAAAGAGACTGACTCTATGGGTGATATCATTATACAAAGCCTAAGAGGAGGCTAAAAGTTGACTTTTCGGGGGAATATTTTGTCTGTCTTGTACAAAGCCCAAGATTGAGGCTAAAAGGGGAAATTGACTCAGTTGGTGAGAGGTTTTATCTGTCTTGTACGAAGCCCAAGATTGTGGGTAAAAGAAGATTGACTCTGCTGGAGATATTTATATGATGTCTTGTACAAAGTCCAAGATTAAGGCTGAAAAGAAACTGACTCTGTGGGAAAGAAATCTTTATCTGTCTTGTACAAAGCCCAAGATTAAGGCTAAAATGAGACTGACTCAACTGAGGATTTTTAGGTGTCTTGTACAAAGCCTAAGATTGAGGTTGTCCTTACTGGGGGAAATCATTATACAAAGCCTAAGAGGAGGCTGGGAGGAGTTAGCTCCGCTGGGGAAGATATTTACCCCGAGCTTAAGAGACGGTTATGAAGATTTTGACTTTTTTGGAGAAAGTTTATATGTGTCTTGTACAAAGCCCAAGATTAAGGCTAAAAAGAATGACTCAACAAGAGAGTGTTTATGTTTTGTTCCATTGACTCAACAAGAGAGTGTGGAAAGGTGATTGACTCAATAAGAGAGTACTGTGTTTGTCTTGTACAAAGCCCAAGATTAAGGCTAAAAGGGTTTGACTCAACAAGAGAGTGCTTTTATCGGTCTTGTACAAAGACCAAGATTGTGGTTGAACAAGCTGGAGAAGTCATTATACAAAGCCTAAGAGGAGGATGAGTTCTACTGAGGATTATTGAGATCTAGAGGCAGGTCCATATCGGTGGACCAACTCTTGCTGAGGGTTTCTAGAAGAGTTAAGGCATCAGATGCCTTGAGGTTCTGATGATAAGCTGACCCTAGCTGGGGAAATTTAAAGTGAGAGTTTAAAGATTGAGTTTTGAGAACCTATAGAGGTTTCAACTCTACTGGAGATTGGTTAAATGACCAAGGTTTTTCTCGTATTCGTAGGGAACTTGAGAATGTCTTTGAGACCCAAAAGGAGATTAGACTGTCCAAGTCTACTGGGATGAAAGGGTTTATCTTTGTATGATGCCCAAGAGGAGGCTGGTGCTTTAAGGGATGGGTATCAACCCTAAATTGTCTTAGGTTTTGACTCTTTAGAAAGACTGCTCTAGCAAAGGATGACTAATTTTTGTCCTATACCTTTAAGAGGTCTTCAGGGTCCTTGTATTAAGCCCAAGAGAAGGCATGAGAACTTCTAAGAAGCCGAAGGGTCCTTGTACAAAGCCTAAGAGGAGGCGGGGATGCTTTTAGGAAGCCTGTGGGTCCAAACTTAAGAAAAGTTGAAGAAAAGTTTCACCGGGAATAATCTTTTCTTTAGTGAACAGTTCTAGGGTTTGAAGAAATTCAAGAGAGGTTTCACCGGGAATTAATCCTCTCTGGGGGAAATGAATTTCTTTGACAATTTCTAATAGTGACAGTCTGAGAAAAGTTTCACCGGGAATAATGCCTTTCTCTTTGTTCCATATTGTTTAAGCCCAAAAGAAGGTAAGAGTGTATCTAGAATTCCTATGGGGAACTAGTTTTGACTGTATTGAAAGAGTGACCACTGACTTTAACTAGTTCTAGACTTAATTGCTGGGGAAAACTCTAAGCAGGTATACAAGTATATATACAATTGATATATGATAAGTATTTAAAAGGATATGAAAGAAGGACTTACAGGTGAGCAAGCTTCCAACAATACAGTTATATATATATAAAAGCACGTCAAGAAAACTGATAAAACTTACAGGTGAGCAAGCTTCCATAGTAACAGCTGTATGGTTAGTTGTTCAAGAAATTAAACAAAGTTTTGACAACAACTATGAATTTGAACCTAAATCAAAAGGGAAGTTGTTTTTTGAAAAGTTGTTGGGGTTTATACTCATGGAGAGGCCCAGATGAAAAACAGTAATCGTACTGTTGATCTAAAATTTGTATCGGGACTTATACAACGACTGTGACCCAAATAGGTTTTCTGTACAAAGGAATGGGTCTTACAACTCAAAGAGAAGCCCACAGGTTTGAAAAAAGAAAAGAAATGGAACTTACAACACAAGGGTAGGCCTAAAAGTTTTCGTTAAAAAGGCGACGACTGCGTTGAGATTTTACAATCGCAGTGGGACTTATACAATGACCGAGGCCCAAAAAGATTTTGGTTAAAAAGGGATTGGGTCTTACACTCTAATAGAGGCCCAAAGTTTATTTTATGTACAAGTGATAGGGCTTACAACTCAAGGAGAGGCCCATGGAAAGACAGTGATCACACTGTCGTTTTGAAAACTGTAATGGGACTTATACAATGACTGAGGCCCAAAAATTATTTATTTACAAAGGGAATGGGTCTTACACTCTAATTGAGGCCCAAAGGGTTTGAAAATTTAAAATCGAGAGGAAACCCATATTTTAAATTAAAATGTCATTTTTCAAAGGAAATTTAAATAATAAATGATAAAATATCAACTATATTAAAAAAAAAGTTTTACACTTTGAAAAATATTTTGAAAAATCATGTTTAATCATATGAAAGCTTGAAATTCAATTGGTTTTGAAAGATCAAAGTGGGAATTTCATTTTAAAAATTGTTTAAAAACAATAAAATAAAATTAATTACAAAAATTCTAACTATATTAAATAAATAATATAAATTGAATTTTTTTGTAAAATAAAATATTTAATCATTTTAGTAAATTTTGAGAAAAAGAATCAATTCAAAAACATAAATATTCAGAGAGAAATTAATTTTTGAATCAATTAAACAAAATAACTAAAATTCAAAAATTTGAATTATGGCGCCAAGAACACTTGGTTCTTGCCCGCGTCCTGTATTTTTGCAGATTTACATTTTCACTCTTTTCTCCATGATATCTCAATGGTTTTGCACGATTCAAGTACCAATCTTGTTCGTTTTTGAACAAGGATCACAACCATATAGTTTAATTATATTTATATTAAACATGGAGAAAGAAATCAACAGAAAACCTCAAGAGCTCTAATTTCAGCATGAACACAATGAAATTCCATACACGATTGATTTATGGCAATTGATTGAGGGTTATTACTCTATATACATGTAGTAACAAGATGGTAACTCACAAATTTATTTACGATGCATGAAACCTAGAGTTTGAAGGGTTCAGGCCCACCTCTTGCAGCTGGTGATCGAGTTTGGTGATGGAGGTGTTATAGCTAGGTTCAAATGATCTAGACAGCTTCCTTAGGTGCCAAGGAGTGTGTTTGAATGCTTGGAGTGGATTGAAATAAGCTGGAACTGGTTGTGGTACCTTAACTGCAATTCTGTCAAGAACTTGAGTAATTGGCTGGTGATTTTGTGAATTTGCTGTTCCAGATGTGATTTTGTGTTATGTATCACTCATACATGATGTTTATGAGGTGTGTGTGTGTGATTGGTTTGGTTGGAATAACTCTCAATCTCAAAACCCGATAGTGACTTGAGTTAGAAGGAAAAATTGGAGTGAAGAAGAGGTTTTTGAGTAAAGCATCAGTTTGGGTGCTTTGGTGTACTCAAATTGATCACAAATGAGCTCTATTTGTAGTATGTCAAGTATGTTTTGGCTGAAATAATGTGTGGCAACTGCAGCAGGTCTGTGGCCAATGTGGATCAAATGGAATCTCAAGTCTCCTCTAGCCATTGACTTGAGGTTAGAGCACAGGCCAATGGTCTTTTGGTTTAGAGATAAATCTTGACTCATTCAGTTAAGCTTGCCTCAGTTCATGCCACATTGATGTATCCATTGAATGCATTGAAACAAAATTGGAGTCCTGGCACTTTTTAGCTCTTTTAGGTTTGGCATGGCTATATGTAGATTCTTGCACTCGGGAGGCTTGGGGATCATATCATCCTCCTTTTGTTTTATCCTCAGATGTCTCCAAATGGATGACAAGGCTTGGAGTTGTCCAAATTTTCCAAATCGAGCAAATGCACAAAATCTGCCTTGCTTATGACAGCTGGAAATGGTGATTTTGAGGGATTCATATCTCCCTGCTCAGGTTGAGTTATGGGAGGCTCTTGTGCTTTTTAGAAAGCCCTCATATGATACAAAACACGTGTGACCATAGTTTTTTTTGAAAGTATTTGGATCCAACTGAAAAATCCTCATGAACATTGATGTTCAAGGCTGGTAACTTAGGCAGATTTTCACTAAGTGTTGGAAAAAGTGTTATTTTCATATTTTGTGTTTTTGATCACTCCATAACTTAAAATCCATAATGAATTGGAGTTGGAGGTAGTTGAAGCTTTTGTATAGTGTAGCAAGACCTACAAATCCAACTTTGGATCACCCAAAATGGTTGCTTGGATCTCAAGTTATGGTCCTTGGAAGTTGGTACCAAAACCACTTTTGTTCCATAACTTAGAAAAATTTAGGTTTCTCAAGGTTGCCCCGTTTGCAAGAAACCTCACTTTTCTTGATTTTTCTTGATTAATGATGATCAATGTCACACCTTAACATTATTTTTGACTTAGGGAACCATATTTGTGAAAAATTCCAAAAAGTCAAACTTGATTTTGTGCACAGTTGACTTTTTATCAGATGAAATCTAAACTGTGCGATCCTTTGCAAAATCAAGTCCTTGACCCAAATCAAACCTAATGGATGGATTCCATAGGTGTTATAGGGTGTATTGAATCATGTCCCAAGGTTTGGGAGCATGTCTTGGTCAAAAGTCAAAGACACAATTGACTTTTTCCTCAAAACCCTAATTGTGGTACTGGTGAAATTGAAACCCGTGAGCCAAGCTTCTCGGGCTAATCCATTTTTGCAAATGGATCAATGTGATGTATTGGAGGCCCTCAAATCATTTCTTGAGGTCTTGGCTCATGTTTTGTCCCAAAAGTCAACTTAGGGGTGAATTAGGTCAAGAAACCCTAATTCCTGATTTTTGGTAAATGCATCCCCCGAGGTTAATGGGACTTGATGATTGGGTCCATGAGGTCCCTTGGAGAATCTTGGTCTGTGCTTTGAAACATTTGCTTATGCCCAGAGGAAAAATTCCATCTGGAGGCTTTGGTCGACCAAAACCCTAATTTGGTGACACTGGCGATCTTGAGGCTTGATCCACTTGGAATGTTGCAACTTTGTGCTTGATTCTTGATGTGGGAGTCCTCTTGATCCTTTATAGGTGTTTAAGAGGGTATACAAGTTGAAGATCATGTCATTTCTTGATTGATCCTTTGTCTAAGTGCTCTAAGAGGGCTTAAAACTCTAATTCTTGATTGTGGTGAGTGCTCAGCTATCTTTGAGGAGATTGATGAGGCATGAAGGTACATCCATATTGTGATGATGACTTGCAAAATAATGGGAAATCTTGGTGGTCAAAATTTGGGGTATGAGAGATGTCCCTATTTAATCTTCTTGGACCCGAAGGTGTGAATGGCGAAGATATTCGGGCATTCGGGGTGCAAGAGGATTAAATATCGGAATACCCAAAATTTTGACAGTGGTTATGAATGGTAGTTTTCCCGTCCATCTTCTTTTGCTATGTAATGATGCTTAAAAAATGGTAAAACTTCCCCTCAATCCTGGTTTTTATCCACGGAACTGGTCTTAGTTTTTGAAATAAACTTCCCCTCGATCCTGGTCTTCAACCACAGAACTGGTATTAGTTTCTTTTTTCAATAAACTTCCCCTCGATCCTGGTCTTCAGCCAAGGAACCGGTCTTAGTTTCTGATATAAACTTCCCCTCGATCCTAGTCTTCTGCCAAGGAACCGGTTTTAGTTTCTTTTGTCAATAAACTCCCCCTCGATCCTGGTCTTCAACCAAGGAACTGATCTTAGTTTTTTTAAGTTCCTTCCTTGACAAGGGACGTTATGTGTAGCAGTTTTCCTCAAACTTCTCGCCGAATTTTCCTGGGGAGATGCCATTTGATGGGAAAAAGTTTTGATGTCAGACTTGCTGGGGAACCCATTCGTATGAGTTGTAGAGGTGTTCAAAATTCTCTGTTGGAGACGCCATTTGTTGACTCTACTAGGGAAAACGAGTGTGTTGAGAGACTGTTTCCTGCTTGGGATATTACATTATACTTTACTTCGAGATCTTCTTGGAGAAATGCCATGTGATGTAATCCAATTTTGAGGTGCTGATGACTTCATTAACATTGACTTTCTGAAGAGAAAAACTAATGTGTTGCTGAGAGTCTTTAGTTACGAGGCTTTCTCCGGGGATTTTCCTTAATCCGGGAAAGCGAGAACATCATCCTCAATGGTAAAGAGTGACGTTTGTCGAATGTCTTCTTGTTTCTAAGATGTTCAAGTTATCAAAGTGGTCGAGGACCGTCTCCAATCCAGAAATAAACTGGGGAGAAACTGCTCAGACGTTGTATTTCCTAACAAGTAAAGGACTGACAACTCGATTGAGAGGACTTTATCACTTGGGAACTAGACCGACTAGAGTGATAGCGATGCAATATGACTATGAGTATGAATTAATAATGCATGATTTATGTATGTATATGTTGACAAAACTGACGTGACATACAGACTAATGGATGAACACGATTGGATACTCGGCCATGGTGGGAGATAAAAGTACCACTGGTTTAAAATAACAATTCTGCCCTGCTTGGGAAAGACAGTCCCCGTGGGGAAGAAGAATTGTCAATTGGTCTTAAGAGGTATGAAACCCTGTCGGGGATGTCAGATGAAACATGGTCTCTGACACAGTTGATCCTTCATTCAGGCATACTGGTTTAGAAGGAGTACTTTGATTATGCACTTTGAGGTTCAATCATCTTTGGAGAAACGATCGATGTTCTTTCGATGTTTAACAGTAAAACGAATTGCCATCTTTATTTTAAAAGCAGAAAATTTTTTGATAAGTAATTCATTTTTGTTTTATTTCAAGAATCATTGATCATGTTAAAAATGTCAATCTGTAAAGCTAAATCAAATAAGAATTGCAAACAAAAGCACTAAGGCTCAAATTTTATTGATAGGATGGAAATCAGCCAAGCGCGTGATCCCATTTAGTATTTACAAAGTTAGAAAATGGTAATTTAAGGGAAAAGGGCTACATTGAAGCATAACGACCGCAATCCTTTTACCAACTTTGAATTCTGGACATCCTGAGCTTCTGTCGAAGATGACCTTAACTGAAGTTTTCTTGATGGATGACATGACTACTAGGGATTTAACCTTGTCGGACGTAGTTACTTTACATTAATCCCTAATTTCTGCCTGGATTGTACTTTTGAGGTTTCCAATCCATCGGGACAATTTTTTGTTTGTGTCTCTAAATTTTTCCTGGACCTCCCTTTCGGGTTTTCAATCCACCGAGATGTTTTTTTTGTTTAGGCGAAGTATTTCTTAACTACGTCAACATTCCTTGGGTAGGCAAACTCCTCTCCATCCATGGTTGCGAGTCTCAAAGCGCCGCCTGAGAAGGCTTTCTTGACCACATATGGGTCGTCATAATTCGGAGTCCATTTGCCCCGGGAATCAGTGAGGAATGGTTGTATCTTCTTGAGCACGAGGTCTCCTTTTCTGGAGATACAGGGTCAGAACTTTTTGTCAAACTCCTTCTTCATTCTTTGTTGATACAACTGACCGTGGCATAGAGCTGTCATTCTCTTTTCTTCGATTAGGTTCAGTTCATCATGTAGATTTTGACACCATTCAGCTTCTGTTAGCTCAGCTTCCATCAATACCCGAATCGATGGGATCTCTACTTTTATGGGGAGCACTGCCTCCATGCCATATAATAGAGAGAAATGGGTTTCCCCTGTTGAAGTGCGGATAGATGTGCGATAACCGTGAAGAGCAAAGGGTAGTATTTCATGCCAGTATTTGTAGGTTACAACCATCTTCTGAACAATCTTCTTGGCGTTCTTGTTAGCCGCTTCTACCGCCCCGTTAATCATCGGTTGGTAGGGAGATGAGTTACGGTGTTCGATCTTGAACTCAGCGCACAACTCCTTCATCATCTTGTTGTTTAAGTTAGATCCATTATCAGTAATGATCTGGTTTGGAACACCATAACGGCAGATAAGATTGTTCTTGATAAAGAGGACCACAACTTGTCGGGTTACATTGGCGTATGACACTGCTTTGACCCATTTGGTGAAGTAATCATTGGCTACCAGGATGAACCGATGTCCGTTCGAAGCCTTGGGTTCGATCATGCCAATCATGTCCATTCCCCATATAGAAAAAGGCCATGGGGAAGAGAGAACTTTGAGATGCGTTGGCGGTACATGGATTTTGTCTGAGTATATCTGACACTTGTGACATCTCCTCATGTAATTGTAGCAATCAGATTCCATTGTCAGCCAATAATACCCTGCTCTCAGAATTTTTCTGGCCATTGTGTGTCCGTTGGCATGAGTGCCAAAGGATCCTTCATGAATTTCTTTCATCAGCATGTTTTCTTCTGTTGTCTACGCATCGGAGCAAGACCATGTCAAAGTTTATCTTATAGAGTGTATCACCGCTCAGGAAGAAGTTGCCTGCCAATCTTCTAAGGGTTTTCCTGTCTTTTTTGGATGCCCATTATGGGTACTCTTGTTTCTGAAGGAAGCATTTGATATCATGATACCAAGGTTTGTCGTCTATGACTGCTTCGATCATGAAGATGTAGGCGGGCCTTTCAAGGCGCATTATTTCAATCTTAGGTATACCGTTCCATTGACCTACACTAATCATGGAGGAGAGAGTGGCTAATGCATCAGCCATGTGATTCTCTTCACGAGGGATGTGATGAAACTCGATTCTGTTGAAGAATGGTAACAACCTTCTCGCGTAATCTTTGTAAGGAATCAGTCCTGATTGGTATGTGTTCCAATCTCCTTTGATCTGATTGATAACCAGGGCTGAGTCTCCATACACATCCAAGTTCTTAATTCTCAAGTCAATCGCTTCTTCGAGACCCATGATACAAGCTTCGTATTCGGCCTCGTTGTTTGTACATTTGAATGTCAATCGGGCAGTGAAAGGAATGTGGGTACCCTGAGGTGTTATGATGATTGCCCCAATTCCGTTTCCATAATGATTGACAGCTCCGTCAAATATTAGTCCCCATTGGGAACTTGGTTCTGACCCTTCACTGGGTAGCGGTTCATCGCAATCTTTTATTTTCAAATACATGACATCTTCGTCCGGGAAGTCAAACCCGACTAATTCTTGATTGTCAATTGGTTGATGAGCCAAATGATCGGCTAAAATACTTCCTTTGACGGCTTTCTGAGCATGGTACTCGATGTCGTATTCTGATAACAACATCTTCCAACGGGCGATCCTTCCCGTGAGAGCAGGTTTTTCAAAGACATACTTGTTCGGATCCATTTCGGAGATTAACCAAATAGTGTGATAAATCATGTACTGGCGAAGACATTTGGCTGCCCAAGCCAGAGCACAACAGGTTTTCTCAAGCATAGTGTACCGAGTCTCACAGTCTGTAAATTTCTTGCTTATGTAGTAAATGGCAGACTCTTTTCTTTTCGTTTCATCTTGTTGGCCAAGTACACAACCCATGGACTCTTCCAAAACCGTTAAATAGATGATCAGCGGTCTTCCCTCCACTGGAGGTGATAGAATTGGTGGGTTCAACAGGTAGTCCTTGATACTGTCAAAGGTGGTTTGGCAGTCTTCTGTCCATACACAGTCCTGATTCTTTTTGAGAAATTTGAAGATTGGCGCGCATGTCGCGGTCATGAGGAATATAAATCTGGAAATGTAATTCAAACGTCTCAGGAATCCTCTAACTTGTTTTTTAGTCTTCGGAGAAGTTATTTCTTGAATGGCCTTGACATTGTCAGGATCAACCTCGATTCCTTTCTAGCTGACGATGAACCCTAAAAGTTTCCCTGAGCGGACACCGAACGTGCACTTGTTGGGATTCAAGTGGAGTTTGTACTTTCTCAAACGCTCGAATAGTTTTGACAGGTGGGTCACATGCTGCTCTTCTGTTTTAGATTTGGCGATCATATCATCGACATACACTTCGATCTCTTTGTGTATCATGTCGTGAAACAGAGTAATCATGGCCGTTTGATAGGTTGCCCCAGCGTTCTTCAAACCAAACGACATTACCTTGTAACAAAAGGTGCCCCATGGGGTAATGAATGAAGTTTTGTCCATGTCTTCCGGCGCCATTTTGATTTGATTATAGCCCGAGAATCCATCCATGAAGGAGAAGACTTTGAATTTCGCCGCACTGTCTACCAACATGTCTATGTGCGGTAAGGGAAAGTCATCCTTTGGACTGGCTTTGTTCAGATCCCTGTAATTTACACACATTCTGACTTTTCCGTCCTTTTTCGGAACTGGTACTATGTTGGCTAACCATTGAGGATATTCTGAGGTGGCGAGGAAACCCGCGTCAATCTGTTTCTTTACTTCCTCTTTGATTTTGATGGCCATGTCTGGATGAGTTCTTCTCAGTCTTTGTTTCACCGGTGGACATTCTGATTTTAACCATAGATGATGTTCCACGATGCTGGTATCCAACCCTGGTATGTCCTGATAGAACTAAGCAAATACATCGGGAAAATCTTTGAGAAGTTTTATCAAATCTTCTTTGACAGTCGAACTGAGCAGTGCCCCAATCTTGACCTCTTTTCTCTCTTCTTCTGAACCCAAGTTGACTATTTCCAATGGCTCTCTGTGAGGTTCAATGGACCTTTCCTCTTGTCTGAGTAATCGGGAGATCTCTTCTGGAAATTCTTCGTCTACTTCTTCTTCAGCTTCAAATACTGGGAAATCAAAGTTCGGAGAAGGCATTGGATCGTATGTTTCAATGGCGTTTAAAACAAGCAATCTGCATGACGTGATGATTGTTTTCTAGAAGAGATAGAGAGAAATGCAAGAGTGTGTGTAGTGTATTTTCTGAAAAATGCTTGTTTTTATTTTGAGTTATTTTTAGGATTACAATTTTATGAAAAAATGAAAAGTGAAAACAATAATAAATGTGGAAATTACCGAATGACGTTTATTTACTTATGATTTTGTCAATTCTTGAAACTACAGCCCTATAAAAAAAACTCTGTCGCTTTGGGTAAAGCGAAGAGAGACATTTACAGAAAGTGAGCCCTATAAAAACATCTGTTTCACCTGGGCAGGATGAAAGGTTAAAACAAAGACGGCAATTACTTAGACTTATGGACGGCTTTCGAGACATCGACAGTAACCCATTGGCGGCGAACTCCTTGGTGAATCACAAAGTCTGGCACCTTCTTTCTTGGCTTGTCCTCAGAAATGACGCTGATTTATGGCAGAGCAGGATCATTGGAGTCTTCCTCCCATGCAGAGTTGTCGTAGACGAACTCTTCTGTTGTATCTTACACATTGTTTTCACTCTCAGCCGGATCTCCCCATCCAGTTAGCTGTATGTCTTCGAGCCTGATACAAGAGCTTTCAGGAGCGGTGTACTTGACCAAGAAGTCATACTTGCCACTCGGTTGTCCTAAGGTGTCCCATACTTCAGTGGATTTGGAGGAGTCATCCCTCTCGATGACATTGACCTCGGAAAAAGCATAATTGATGAACTTTTGCCCTACAATCTTTGCAAATTCATCGTTGTGCTGGATATCTTTTGAATGCCCTGAGTAATGATCCCATGATTTGGTGGGGACGCAGGTATTATTTTCAATGATGCTCAACTGATAAGCGTTGTTTGGCTGACTCTTTTTCCCCAAGTCTTCTGGGTACAGCTGCCAGATAGGCAAGTCATCCATTAGGTCATAATAGTCATAGTCAAAGTTGTCTTTCATCAGAGTGTCCTCCTCTAATGAGTTTGGTAGAGCACGGCATCCTTCAATATCACAATCTCCGTACATCATCTTGACATCTGATCTTGGTGTATATCTCGGACTTTGCGTGGGATAGCAAAATGGCGTATGTGTTTCTTCCTGAGACATATAACCGTCCTCGTTGAGATAGGACTTCCACTCTTCATCTCTATTGGAGGAGTCACCCTCATAGATGGTATGTACTTCTTGAGACACCGGGTGAAGGAAGCCTCCACTGTGGAAGAAGTCCTGAATGGGATGAAAACTTTCAATGTTAGTAGCAGTCTGGGTACAGGTTGAGGAAAAACCAAGACCTTTCTTTGTCTTGTTATCTGCAGGAATGAAAAACTGTCCCCATCCTTTTGTGTTGTTACTCTCGATTGCTTTGAGAGCATCTTTGTATAAGGAAATCGACATTCCTTTTTCTGATTGATTCTCATTGCTCCCCGAAAGTGCTTCGAACTGAGTTCCAACAACCTCTTCTGGTTCTACACAGGTGAATGATGATAAGTTTCTCACGATTAAGGCTTGCTCTCTGCATACTGTGACTAGCTTGTCATTCTTGACGAACTTCAGCTTCTGGTGAAGTGTCTAAGTAACTTCCCCAACTTCGTGTATCCAAGGTCTTCCTAATAAACAGCTGTATGCTTCCCGGATGTCCATGACCTGGAAAGTGACTTGGAAAGTGTGAGGACCGATAGTTATTGGAAGGTCGACTTTGCCGATAACTATTTTTCTGGATCCGTCAAAGGCTTTGACGATGACCTCACTGCCTCTCATCAGAGATCCTTGAAATGATAGTCGCATCAGAGTAGATTTTGGCATAACATTCATAGCTGATCCGGTATCTACCAGTACGCTGGCTAAAGCATCGTCCTGGTAGCTGACTGTAATGTTAAGTGCCATGTTGTGATTTTTGCCTTTTTCCGGTAGTTCTTCATCACCGAATCCTAAATTGTTGCAGGAAGTGATGTTGGAGATGATGCTGTCAAATTGTCTTATCGTCACATCTTGTTCCACAAAGGCTTGCTGTAAGACTTTCTGTAAAGCTTCTCTGTGAGCTTCAGAACTGAGCAAGAGAGATAGCACAGAGATTCTCAAAGGAGTTTGCAACAGTTGTTCTACAATGTTGTACTCTCTCTTCTGGATGAGCTACAACATCTCATCGTTGTTCTTTGAAAGGTCAAGATTACTGGATTGCACGGCTGGTTGATTGGGAACTTCTGTTTGAGGTTCCTTTTCTTTAGTGGGTTCTCCAACTCCTCTGTTAAAGATCCGGTCACTTCGTGTTACTCGACTGATGTCAGCAATGTTTACGACGGAGGGTAATGGAGTTTCCTTTCCATTCTCGATTGTTGTTGCACCATATTTGTAAGGGATAGCCTTATCGGATTTGTACGGTATTGGTCCTGGCAGATAGATAACCACATGAGCCTTTTGATTTTTCTGACCATCGTAGCCGGCCTCAATTGGTTAGAGGTTGAGAATTTTTCTACTCTAAAGAGGAACTCTTGATTCATGGAGTAGAGGGATTATGGCACATACATCTTTGGCCACTTCCTGTTTAGGGATTAAGACAATGTCTTTGCTTTGATCAGGAAGATAGTCGGGTATCCCGTTGATCGAACCAGAACTTGAACATGGTCGGATCTCCTTTCGGTCCAACTGATTTTGAAGAGCTGCTCACACAAGGTAGCATCCTTGGTTGTTCTCTGAGCAAACTCTACAACGCTCATAATTGTGCGGTGGCACCCGACCACGTCCGCTTTGTATACAGTGCAACTTCACTAGATTTGTTTCCATCGAGCGAACATCCTGACTTTGATGCCTAGTAGGATTCCCGTCATTCATACTGACTTGTTGTGTGTCTTCATCTAGGTAGGTCGGAAGCCACCAGTGATTCAACAAGTGTTGAAGTGTTCTTTGGACAAGTGCACATCCTTGGTCGTCTTCACGACACACTTTACAGTTCTGATAATCATGTGAAGCCAGAAAACCGAGCCTGACTTGCTTAGCGTGTAATTCAACCAGATTTGTATTCATCAAGCGAATATCAAAGATTTGAATCATATTAGATTGATGGCTACTTCTATCACGGTAATCCTGGATCCATCTGATGCTGGAGGACCTCTTGTACAAAAGAATATCCCTGATTGTTTATTGAGCAGATCAGATAGGAATTATAATCGTGCCGTGGCAGATCATGAGGTTAGCTTTCCCTTGAGTGTATTGCCACCAAGTTGACATTCATCATCAGAATGTTGTGGTTCTAAACAATGTTGGGATTTGCGTGAACCATATTGACCTCAGGGATTCAGTAATCTTGGATCCATTCGAGATCCATCTGTTCTTGTAGACCTGATTGCACTACGGAACATCCTTGATTAATCTTTGAGCAGATATCACACTGGTGATAATTTTGGGACAGTACATGATCGTGCCCGCTCTGTATGCAATGCATCTTGACCAGATTGGTTCCTAATAGGAGTACATCATGAATTTGATAGCTGTTGTTAAATTCTTCCTCTATCAAATTTACTGCAGTTTTCTCATGTTGAGGCAACAGGTTCGTCTGAACATTTGGATTTATATCTTTGAAAGATAAGACCCCGTTCCTGACAAGCTTCTGCACATCAGATTTAAAGCTCAGATAGTTTTCAATGTTGTGCCTCGGTCCTCCTTGATGGTAAGGGCAAGTTTAATCTGCTTTAACCAAAAAGGCATATTTTTTGGTATTGTAAGAGGAGTCCTGGTTTCGACGTGCCCCTAGACCAGTAAGAGTGGAAATAGTTCTGTGTATAACATTGGTATAGGGTCAAACCCTGGTGGTCGCGTTGTACAGTTATTGTTGTTGTACTGTGAACGAGCCTACTGAAGAGGCTGTTGTGTCCTTTCCTGATACTGTTGTTGATTCAGTTGGCTCTGAGCAACCTGAGGTTGATATGTTGGAACAGGCGCAGGGTTGATAGCTGGAGTTACTGTTGCTACTGGTTGATACCTTCGTCTTTACTTTCTGAGAGAGATATTACCAATATCTTGCTCTTTTTTCTTAGGGAAAGCACCACCGTATCTTTTGGTATTGCTTGATGGTCCTGTATCTTTGACTATACATCCTTCTCGGACTGCTTCTTCAAGGCGTACTCCCATGTTCACCGTCTCAGTGAAGTCGCTGGGCGCACTGGCGACCATTCGGTCATAATAGAATGAGCTCAAGATTTTCAAAAAGATCTTTGTCATCTCTTTTTCCTCAAGAGTGGGACAAATCTGGGCAACAATTTCACGCCATCTCTGAGCATATTCCTTAAAGGTTTCTTTGTCCTTCTGCGACATTGCTATGAGCTGATCTTTTTCTGGTGCCATGTCCAAGTTATATTTATATTGTTGAATGAAGGCAGTGCCAAGATCTCTGAAAGTGATGATCTTGGTGCGGTTTAAACCCATATACCATTTGAGTTCGGCAACGGTTAAACTGTCTTGGAAGTAATGGATCAGTAGCTGTTGATTCCCACTATGGGTTAACATCTTTCGAGCGTACATCACCAAATGACTTTTAGGGCAAGAGTTGCCCATGTATTTTTCAAAGTCGGGCACCTTGAATTTGTGCGGGATTTTCACATTAGGGACCAGACAAAGGTCTGCGGCGTCCTTTCCGAATAGATCCTGGCCACGAATGGCATGCAGTTCCTTCTGCATCTCCAAGAATTGTTCATGGAACTCATTCATCCTGTCGTACATGTTTTCGTTTCCACCAGAGATTGCTTGTGGAATCTGTCCTTCTGGGATAGTGTGTACCACGGGTTGTGGTATAGTCATTACGGCAGTGACTCTTGGTGTTTCCCTATCCCGAAGTTTGTAACCTTCAGGAGTTGCTGTCATGACTCTTGCATCTTCACTTTCCCAAAGTTTGTATCCTTTAGGCCCAACGGTTCCTGCTGCAGTTTCCGGGTCTTCCGTGACCAGCAGAATATATCCTTCAGGGATAAAGTTGATAGGCATGCCCCAGGGACGATCTTTAGGCATGTTCTACCGAGGATCATACGTCTCCACTATGGGCGTAGAAGTGATCTCTGAGATCACTGTCCTTTGTTGTTGTCTCTGAGCTGCTGCCAGAGATTGCATGTCATTGTGAAGTTTCCTTAGATCTTCTTTCAGAGTGTCGATTTCTTCTCTCAGCTCTCTGTTCTCTTCCTCGAGATCTTCCATTTTCTTTTGTCAATTGGCCCGAGTATTGTACGAATGAGACAGTATGACTCTAGAATCGTGACACATACGTGAGATTCGAAGGTAAGAAGAATACGTTATGTGAGAATGATGAATGCTATGCAATGATATATATATTAATTATTTTTTAATTAAAAAGAAACTTCAACAACTAGATTGCAAATATCATACAGTGGGGAGACCCCGTTTTATTGAATTTGAAAGATTGCAGAAAGGGAAATACAGTATTTTACAAAGTTTTAGAATAGAAAAGTCTAAGCTTATGGATCCTGTGTCCTCTCTGAGGAGAGCTCAGGTGCTGGTTCTGATATTTTCCTTTTCTTTGACCGGGGCTCTTTAGCCGTTGTCGGGTTGTTGGTCCTTTGCCAATTGAAGGGAGCGAGCAAATTTCTTTAGTCTTCTTGATTTTCTACAACATGTTGCTCTAATATCCTAATCAAAGCGTCTTTTTCTCTTAACAGTTACTGATTTTTAGTACACTCTACATTTAGAATACGGTACTTGTTTTTCCAAGATTTATTTTCCCGTCGAACTTTGTTGAGAGCGACCTGGAGTTTTTCTGCATCAGACATAAAATAAAGGACAGATTTCTCTAGCGGAAGAACTTCTTGACGAGGGTAAGGCATCCTCAGCTTAAGGGCTCTAGTTTGTACCCAGTGGAGATAAGATTCCACAGAGACACAGTCTGGTTTTCCTAGAGACTCTTTTCCTTTCTTGTGAATCTGTTTCCAGGCATGCACTATTTCTGTCTTTAGTTCCCTGTCATTTTCTCCTTCCTTGAAGAAAAGACCTTCCAGATGAACATTACGTGGGATATGTCTCATCGGGTATCCGAGTTGACAGCGAACTAAAATTGGATGATAGTTGATTCCTCCTTTAGTTCCTATGAGGGGTACATTAGGAAAATTTCCACATTTGTCAATGATCCTTATCCCGTCATAGATTCTATTGTACCAATCTATGTTAGAGTTGGTAAGAGACATGATTCTCTGTGACCAATGTAGAGTACTCTTATGATCCCAAAAGGCAGCATACTTAGGTAAATGGGAAGTGAACCATTTGTAAAGCAGGGGTACACAACATGTGATTATTCCTCCGCTGTACAAATTCCTTAAGTGTAGAAAATGATAAGCATCTACGAGCAGGGTTGGTACAGGGTTTCCAATCAGAAATATCTTAATGGCATTGGTATCGACGAAGTTATCGATGTTGGGAAAAAGGAATAACAAAAAATTTGAGTAGCATAAAGATATCTTTAAAAGTAGTAACGTTTCCTATACTGGCAAAGTATAGGGCTTTCTCTACCAAAAACTTGGCCGGTAAACCTTGGATTACTTCCTTAGTTGTCATGTGAGTCCTGACTTCGGACTCGTCCAAATAGATTGCTCTTGCAATGGTTTGATCCTTTGGAATTTCTTCCAATCCAGAAAATGGAGCTTGGTCAGTGATGAGTAAATCAGTTAGGTGAGAGCACTCCTCCAATGTTGGTGCTAGTTGATAATTCGGGAATGTGAAACACTGATAGACCGGATCGTAGAACTGAATTAGCGTAGACAAGATTCCTTCAACTACATGGACCCTTAACAGAGACAATAGTCCTCCATACTTAACTCTGAAAGCATCAGGGTTGGTGATCATCCTTGCCAACCCCCTTAAATCCTCTAGTTTTGGAGCCTTGAAGGTGGACTTGTGCATCTTCCTTCTACCGAAATCCATAACACAATCGTTCTCTCTGACATTTGCAATCATTGTTTTAGTTTAATTTGAAAAGAGAGAGAAGAGAAAAGAAGATTTTTTCTTTGTTTAAAAGATTTTTAAATGAATGCATGAATGCAACACACAAAATCATAGAAAAAACATGGGTTCAAGGGTTCAACGTCACGAGCATGGAATCATGGCTCTACCCATCCCCAAAGGTTGTATTCTGGTGAATTTTTGTACCTGTAGAACTGGTTAAAAGTTCCCAAAATCATTGACCCCCATAGGGATAACAACAACAAGTTGGTTCACCCGAGCGAGCTATAGCATCCTAGGGTAATCTTAATTGAGTGTAGTATCGCGTGTCAACTATTTCTGATAGCTACCGCACTACCAAATGGCCACATGGTTACTGTCTAATAAATCCTCAGTTTTACGGATACCACATTGGGACAATCTGCCTTCACAATAGAGTCGTTAAGCATTGAATCCACAAAGGTTATCTCCACTGATTTGATGGTCAACCGGGACAGCTTATTCAAGATTCACTCCCTGTAAGACCGCCCGTCTATGCCATCACCTATCTTAGGAATCACTCAAACTTTCCACACGCGACATCACTCGCATTCCCATTGACAGAAAAATAAACTCGGATATCAAGTAGAAAAAGCGATATATATATATATATATATATTATGATTCCTAAAACTAACATCCTAGACCTCTTAGGAATTCTAGTCCTAGTCCTATACAGACAAAATGACTCCCCAGCAGAGTCACCATTTTACTGTTGGAAAATAGGGACGAATGATGACTAAGGTAAAATAGATCCTAAGGGCACTCCCCAGCAGAGTCGCCATTTAATTGTAGCGTGCAATTTTTTTCGGTGACGCGACCACCTTATCGCAAATTGGGTTTCTCCACACCGCAATGGTAGGAGTGGGGTGCTACTTTCTGATTTCTTATTTATCCCGTGAAGCTGGAAGGGAAAGGGAAGCTATCTAAAACTAACCTTGCACGCGCATGTTTAACTGAACAAACCCTTAAGAGATTCGGGAAGTTCAGGGCTAGGTTATACAATAGGGAGTTGTTAATTACCCATCCTATATGTGGTTATCCACAGGTTGTTAGCAATATGGTCTGCTTTTATACTTGATGGTGTTTATCTATTGATGGGTTGGGAAAGTTTCTTTTTTGGGAGATATGAGAGAAATTTATTGATGATTTTGGTGAGGTGCTGGACCTTAGTTTTGATTGGTATGAAGGTACTGGACCTAGAGTTTTTGTTTGGTATGCTCGCTAAGATATCGCAATCTTATGCCTACGTATTCCCGTTTTAAAGAAACAGGGAAATCAGAGCAATCGTAGTTCCTCCTATTCCATGGGAGGAAAATATGTTTTGGTGTCTTGTTCAAAGCACAAGATTGAAGCTAAAAGGTTCATTTGTGTCTTGTTCAAAGCCCAAGATTGAAGCTAAAAGGTTTGACTGAGAGAGAACTTGTCATCTCTAAAAGGAGACATCTGGTCTGGTTATCACAACTGTTGGGTGACTGTTTATAAGGAGGATTACTTTAACTGGGATATGTGAATCCAACAATGCCATAATTTCCTTTATAGGGGATTTGTCCTGAAGGAGAAAACTTTAACTCAGTGTAGAGCAATGCCATTTTTTCTTAGGAATCTTACATGCTAAGAGAGGGACAGTGGCGTGGATGTAAATAATTTAGAGGCTTGCCACTTACAACAATTAGATGAAAGAGAGGATTTACTAGGATAAGAGATGGACTACAACTTGGATATTTGAATCAACAAGTGTGCCACTTACAACAGTTATCTGGAATTAGGGTTTGTTTTGATTTGTTTGTTTTAATGTGTGATAACACAGAGAAATGTCTTCCTACAGAGAGATTTTGATTTCCTCTGAGGGGGATGTTGATTTTTGTGTGCCTTGATCAAAGCCCAAGGTTGAAGCTAAAAGATTGAATGACTCCACTGGGGAAGTCCTTATATAAAGCCTAAGAGGAGGCTGGAAAAGGCCGACTTAACAAGAGAGTGTTTATCTGTCTTGTACAAAGCCCAAGATTGAGGCTAAAAAGAGACTGACTCTTTGTGGGATATAATTATACAAAGCCTAAGAGGAGGCTAAAAGTTGACTTTTGTGAGGAATATTTTGTCTGTCTTGTACAAAGCCTAAGATTGAGGCTAAAAGGGAAAACTGACTCTATTGGTGAGAGGTTTTATCTGTCTTGTACGAAGCCCAAGATTGCGGCTAAAAGAAGATTGAATTTGCTGGAGAGATTTATATGGTGTCTTGTACAAAGCCCAAGATTGAGGATGAAAAGAAACTGACTCTTTGGGAAAGAAATCTTTATCTGTCTTGTAGAAAGCCCAAGATTGAGGCTAAAATGAGACTGACTCAACTGAGGATTTTTAGGTGTCTTGTACAAAGCCCAAGATTGAGGCTGACCTTACTGGGGAAATCATTATACAAAGCCTAAGAGGAGGCTGGGAGGAATTGGCTTCGTTGGGGAAGATATTTACCCCGAGCTTAAGAGAAGGTTATGAAGATTTTGACTTTGTTGGAGAAAGTTTATATGTGTCTTGTACAAAGCCCAAGATTGAGACTAAAAAGAATGAATCAACAAGAGAGTGTTTATGTTTTGTACCATTGACTCAACAAGAGAGTGTGGAAAGGTGATTGTTGAGCGCGCGCTATAGCTCAATTGGCTTGGTTTTGGATTGTTGAGCATGAGGGCGTGAGTTTTAGTCCTGGCTGGGGAAGAACATATATTTTTAGCACTTTTCCTCTTTATTTTTATTCATAACTTCAAAACACCGTTTAATATTCATTCTTTCTTCCTTTTGATCCTTTCTTTTTGCTATGTACTCATGCTGATGTCTACTTTCATGTGGTATATTTTCCCCTAAAAATATTTATTTTTCTCATACTTATGATGGTTCAAAGTGTGTGATATTTTAGTGTTTCCTTAAGACATTTTGTGACTCTTATGAGTGATTCCTTGATTTCTCTTGATAAATATGAGTTGTGTGGTTGTTTTGTAACATGTACAAACCTTGTGTGATGTTGTCAACTTGTTTCTTTTGGTTTTAACATGATTCTTAGCTTATTTTTATGTGTGCTTACATGTTTAAATACCTTGAACTTTGTCTACCTATACCATGAACCATTTTGTGCACTTACCTTGACTTTTACACACATCTTTGGATGAACACCAAGAACCACAACATGCACTTTAGGTTGTCACCAAAGTCTTGATTCATGTACACTTTTTCTTCCATGTTAAGTGATGTTTTAACTTACACATGCTTACATTGAACTTTGTAATGTTTTTACTTGTTTGTGACCATGCTTGGACCTTAACATGAATATCTTGGTTGTTACCTATTTGTCCCAATATGTTCAACTTGTAACCATGCCTAAATGTTCAAGTAATGCCTTAACTTGTTCACACGATGTTTGAACTTTAAACATGTCATCTTTAAGCATTCTCACATGCCATCCCTTGTATGTTTACATATTCATCCACATGTTATTGTCATAAACATGTTCTTTTGTTCAAGTATGCTTGGTTGTTACCTACTTGTTTTAAATTGTATTCATGATTAAGTGATGTCTTAACTTATACATGTTAACCTTGAACTCTTGTCTTTGTCCATGCTCAAGTGTTGTCATAACTTATACATGTTAACTTGAAATTTGAACCTTACCATGATTAAGTGTTGTTACAACTTATCTTCCTTTGTCTTGTATTCATGATTAAGTGGTGTTAGTAAACCCTAAAGCATGTTTGCCTTAATTATGTACTTGAACTTATTATCCATGATACCTTGGTCTTGTTAGAACTATATCTCATGATTGTTTAGATGTTGTAACATCTTTGTTTGATTGAATTTACTTTGGTTGTCACCATGTTGATTTAAAACTTCTTTGAACCTTTGAACATACTAGGTAGTTACCTTGTCTAATTCATGACTTTGTTAAGTCCTTACTCTAAATGTTGTCACATTTATCTTTATGCTTTGGTTGTAATAATATGTTTTACCCTTTTCATGCTTTCATTAACACAATGTTTGAATGTTACTTTGATTTCAAATTAAAATCATGTTTGAATATCATATTTGTTCATATCATCCATACTTAACCATACTTCTTTAAGTTTGCCAAGCTATTCCCCCAAATGATGTTAGCTTATTAGCTTCCATCCTTAAGGTTGCCCTCTATTCCTTAATCCAAAGGAAAGTCTGTCTATTGACTCCATGTAATAGGTAGCTTAGCATTACCTATTCCCTTTGACCTTGTTAGAGTCATTAGGTTTTTGAGGTTTAGACTTAATGTAGAATAGACAAATCTTTTGACTTTGTCAAGTCAAGTAAGTGTTAAGATATAACACTTAGCACCCCTTTGAACCTTGATCATAATCAAAGTGTTCATTCATCCTTAGTAAGGTGAACTAGAAATGCTCTGATTCCATCCTTGTAAGGATATGTAGGCACAAGACCGTGAAGTTTTGGCGAGCATACATAGTGACTAAACCTTTAGGTTCCTATCTCTCACCATAAAACCAAACACAAAACAAATAGCAAACAAAAATCACAAGTACTAGTAATAGGTTCCTATAGAATACTATAGATACTTAGGATGCTAATACCTTCCCTAGGTATAACCAACCCCGACCCCCCAAAATCTCTTAGCATTTTTGTTACATTGCAAAATTAGGGTTTTTTTACGATCTTTACCCTTTCCCTTGGATAAATCAAAGTTCGGTGGTGATTCTTTAAAAGATTTGTGATTCAAGTTTAATCAATAGCTTGATATTCAATTCTCACCGCAACAGAAAATGGCGACTTAACTAGTGTAGCGAGCGATTTTGGACATGGTTGCGAAGCACTATCGGTTTGGTTCTACAGTTCGATTCATTTTTTATCCTATTGAAGCTGATGAAGGAAGGGAAATAGATGTCTCCAATTAACCTTGCTAGCAAACTGAGTTTGAACAGATGACTGTTGGTTTACAGATGCTACAAAGATTGTGGGTCTCTCTTAGGTTATTTTATTAAAATAGTGCCCGGGCGATTGGTGGGAGTTTAGGACTGATGATTTTCGATTGATATGTGAAGGTACGAGATTTTGGGTTTTTGTTGAGTGTGCTCGCTAATATTTTTCTTTCAATCTTATGCCTACGTATTCCCGTTTACCGAAACAGGGAAATCAGAGCGATCGTAGTTCCTCCTATTCTATGGGAGGAAATGGTGTTTTGGTGTCTTGTTCAAAGCCCAAGACGTGAAGCTGAAAAGGTGGTTTATATCTTGTTCAAAGGCCAAGATGTGAAGCTGAAGGGTGTTGTCTTTAGAGAGAAGTTGTCATCTCTAAAGGGAGTCTGTTTGTCACGACTGTTGGGTGACTGACTATAAAGGAGGATTACTTTAACCGGGATATGTGAATCCTAGCAATGCCATAATTTCCTTTATAGGGGGTTTTAACCCGAAGGAGAAGACTTTAACTCAGTGTAGAGTAATGCCATCTTTCCTTAGGAATTTCTCATGCTAAAAGAGGGATAGTGGCGTGGATGTAAATAATCCAGAGGCTTGCCGCTTACAGCAATTAGATGAAAGGAGTTGTTGATGTTTGTATCCTGTGAACGAGGCACATTTTTGATGCTAAAAGGTTGATTAACTCAATCGGGGTTTTTCTTATACAAAGCCTAAGAGGAGGCTATTGGCCCAACAAGAGGGTGTTTTTATGTATCTCGTATGAAGCCCGAGAGAGAGGCTAAAAGGGTTGACTCTACAGGAGAATCTTTTATATGTGTCTTGTACGAAGGCCAAGACGGAGGCTAAAGGTTGGACTCAACAAGAGGGTCTTTTATACTCAACAAGAGAGTGTTTTGTATCTCGTACGAAGCCCGAGATGCAGGCAACAAAGGTTTGACTCAACAGGAGAGTCTTTTATACTCAACAAGAGAGTGTTTTTGTATCTCGTACGAAGCTCGAGATGGAGGCAACAAAGGTTTGACTCAACAGGAGAGTCTTTTATACTCAACAAGAGAGTGTTTTTGTATCTCATACGAAGCCCGAGATGGAGCTGACTCAACAAGAGAGTTTGGAAAGGTTAGCTCCACTGGGGAGAATCATTGTACAAAGTCCAAGAGGAGGCTATTGTAACTGTTTCAGTTTAGTGACAGGTCCAGTATGTTGGATAAAGAGAAAATCAGTTCTTATATGAGTACTGTTTGCGCTCGGGGATTTGATTCGAGGATCAGGGTTATTTCTTGTTCTTTAAGGAAATGGGAAATCCAAAGGGTATTGAGATTGTCCGAGTCTACGGTTTCATCTCCTAGTTTTGAAAGGAGCTTGAGAATGTCTTTGAGACTCAAGGGAATTAGACTGTGCAAGTCTAGAGTTTCATCTTTTGTACTATGCTCAAAGAAACAGCAGTAGCAAGATCTAGACTTTTTGAAAGACTGTTCTATTAGGATGACTAATTTCTGTTCCTATACCTCTAGGAGGTCGTCGGGACAATTTGTACGAAGCCCAAGAGGAGGCTGGAAACTTTTAAGAAACCGTGGGACAATTTGTACGAAGCCAAAGAGGAGGCCATCATTCCCGGAGGAAGAAATCATTTATACGAAGCCTAAGAGGAGACTGTGAATACTTCTAAGAAGCCGACGGGTCCTTGTACAACGCCCAAGAGGAGGCGAGGATGCTTTTAGGAAGCCTGTGGGTCCCCAAACACCGAGAAATTCAAGACAGGCTATTCACAGAGAATAGATCAAGCCAGGAAAGTTCAAGAATTTGGAAGAAACTCAAGAGATGCCATTCACGGAGAAAAGATCATCTCTGGGGAATACAATTTCTTTGAGGATTTCTAAAGGTGGCAGTCTGTGAAAGGGTTCACCGAGAATGCTGCCTTTCACGTCTCCATATTGTTTAACCCCAAGAGGAGGGAAGACTGTGTCTGGTAATCCTATGAGGATCTAGTTTTGTCTATTTCCAAGAGTGATCAACGGGCTTAATGCTAGACGTAGTTGCCGGGGAAACTCTAAATATCTATATTATTATTACACAGTTGATATGAGTTTATGAAAGAAGACTTACAGCGAAACAGCCCCACAGTACAGTTATATACATATGAAAGTGGTAAATGAAAGCGAGTAAACACTTACTCGGTTGTAGAGCTTCCATGCTGTTTGGTTAGTTGTTCAACAAAGAAAGCTTTGGTAACAATATTATATACAAAATCAAAGGAGAAAGTATTTTGAAAAAATGTTGGGGCTTACAGCTCAAGGAGAGGCCCAAGGTTTTATCAGTGATCGCACTGTCGTTTTGTACAGAGGGACTTATACAAGTGACTGAGGCCCAAGAAAGGTTTTCTGTACAAAGGGATGGGTCTTACACTCTCTCAAGAGGCCCAAAGAGTTTAAAAAGAATGAGGCTTATAACACGAGGGTAGGCCCAGATGTTTTTTGTTTTGAAATGGCGATCGCGCCGAGATTTTCTTTTAACACAGAGGGACTTATACAATATCTGAGGCCCAAAATTTGTTTTGGTTAAAAGGGGATTGGGTATTACACTCTAATAGAGGCCCAAAGAGTTTTGAATGGGTCTTATAGCTCGAGGAGAGGCCCAAGGTTTGTTTTCAACGGACTATGATCACGTCGAACTTTTTGAAATACAACGGGGCTTATACCTTAAGTGAGGCCCAAAAAATTTGTGTATTTACAAAAGGGGTTTGGGTCTTACACTCTATTAGAGGCCCAAGGTGTTTTATAAAAGAAGAATGGGTCTTACTACTCGAGGGTAGGCCCAAGGTTATTTGTGTACCAAACGACGATCACGCCGAGGTTTTTGAAAATACTTGGAGGGACTTATACAATAAGTGAGGCCCACAATAGGTTATTTTACAAAAATGCTTGGGTCTTACACTCTATTAGAGGCCCAAAGTGTTTGAAAAAAGTTTGATGAGGGTTGAATTAATCAAAACCCTAATTTTTTTCCAAAATGTATTTTAATTGAATAAAAAATTCAATTAAAATGAACAAAATTGTTTAACATGTTGAAAACAAATTGTGATCTTGGATTAATGTTTCAAAAATCATGTTTTGACCTACAAAATGATTAGAAGTCATTAAAATTTACAAAATCAAGAAGGAAAAAATATTTTAAATGTCAAAAACAATTAAAATATTAATTCTTTACAAAAATATCAATTATATGAAATAAATAATTTTTTTGGGATTTTTTGATAAAATAAAATATTTTAACATTTTTGTGAATTATTACAAAAAGAATCAACTCAAAATCATTAAAACTCAGAGAGAAATTAATTTTTGAATGAATTAAACAAAATCACAAAATTCAAATATTTGAATTTTCAAAATAGGGCGCCAAGAACACCCAAGAACACGCGCGTGTTCTGGGTTTTGCCCAGATTTGCATTTTCTCTCCTATCTCCCTGAATACTTGATTATCTCATGCAAACCACCTATCAATCTGCTCGTTTCAACCTCACGATCATGTTTACGGTCTTTAATTTCATTTATTTTTATCATGGAATAAGAAATCAAGACAAAACCTCAAGAACCCTAAAATTTGCATGAAGGCTGAGAATTTTGATACACGATTCAAACAAAGCAATTAATTGAGGGGAAACATTTTATGCATGATTATGAACATTTGGCAAAAGTATTGTACGAGGAAATATGCATAGATTAAGAGAAGACCAAGTTTAGGCTTACTTGAAGGTCGTGACAGCAAGAGCAATTTGATTTTTGAGTTGGAGGTGTTACAGATGGGTTGTTATGATTTGAACAACTTCAATGGATGTTGTGGAGTGTGTTGCAAGCTTTGGAACACTTTGGAAGTCTTTGGATCAAGCTGGAGCACTCCAACTGCATAATTGAAGCATAATGGCTGGGTTGATAGGTGATTTTGAGCTGGGGGTGTTACAGATGGTGTTTAAGCATTTGGACACCTTAGATACATCATATGTGATGTGTCTAGGCAATTGGAATGGATTGCTTATGGCTGCAACTCAAAACCCGATAGTGGTTGCTCAAAAACAAGAAAACTTGGCACTTAGGAGAGAATGAGAGAAAGCAGTGCTATAACTAGCTTTGGTGTGAGTTGAATGATCCATTGGAACCTCTATTTATAGGGGATTAACTCTTGTCTTGGATGAATAGTGAATGGATACTGGATCAGATCACATTCGCATGGATTGGCTTGGAGGAATTTCTTCTCACACAAGGCAACCTAGCCCCTCCCAAGAGCAGGGCTATACCTTGACCAAATTCACATTCTTCAGATGTTTTTATTGTTGTTTAATCAGAGAACTTGATTGAGTAGAGTGGATACCTTGACAATGCACTATTCCACATTAATGCCCTTTGAATTCAAGGAAAAATGTGCCAAAATGCATGCACTTCAAGTTGGAAGATTCCTTGGCTTTTTGACTCAGCTTTATCAGTTGGATCAGTTGCATTATGATTGGTTTGAGTACAGGTGGCATAGTGATCCTTGGTCTTTGGCTCAAAATCGTGTGTGGCAAGCAAACATGCAAACTGATTTTTCCAAAACAGCTTGCAGCAACATGACTTTGGGCATGGATTTCTCTTGGCTCAAGATGAATCAGTTCATGCTAGGGAGATCTTTGGTTTCTTGGTATTATTTGCAACAACATTGATGTTTATCTTTGGAACTGATTCAGCTTGCATCCACGTGAAAAAATCCCGCAAGTTTTGATGTTTAAGCAAAAATCTGCCTTGCCCAGAATTTTTCTAAGTGTTGGAAAATGATGGATTTTCATGTTTTAGTGATTTTGATCCAACCATAACTCAAAATCCATAATGAATTGGAATGACTTGTAGTTGACACTTTTGTAGAGGGCCATGAGGGCTACAAATCCAGCTTTGGATGAGGAAAAATGGCTTTGTGGTTTAGGAGTTATGATCCTCCAAAGTTGGTACCCTTGCCACTTTATTCTTTAACTTAGAAAATTTTCTAAGTTTTTATGGTTACCCCTTTTACAAGTTATCCAACTTTTCATGATTTTTCTTGATGAATGATGATTCAAATCACACATTAACATCATTTTAGGGTTAAAAAACCATAAAAGTGAAAAATCTCAAAAAGTCAAAGTTTGACTTTGGTGCACAGTTGACTTTTTATCAAATGAATTCCAAACTGTGCAATCCTTTAGGAAATCATGTCCTTGACCTAAATCAAACTTGATGGACATGTTCCATGGGTGTTATAGGGTATATTGATTCATGTCCTAGGGCTTTGGAGCATGTCCTGGTCAAAAGTCAAAGTTACAGTTGACTTTTCTCGCGAAACCCTAATTGTGGTACTGATGAAATTGAGACTTGTTACTCAAGCTTCTTGGATTAATCCATTGTTGCAAATGGATCAATGTAGTATGTTGGAGACCCTCAAATAATGTATTGAGGTCTTGGCACATCATTTGCAAAAGTCAACTTAGGGGTGAATTAGGTCAAGAAACCCTAATTCCTGATTTTTGATGAATGCATCCCCTGAGGCTAAATTGACTTGATGATTGGGTTTATGATGTCCATTGGAGCATCATAGATTATGCTTTGAAGCAATGACTCATCCGTAGAGGAAAATTTCCATCTGGAGGCCTTGGTCGACCAAACCCTAATTTGGTGACACTGGCGATCTTGAGGCTTGATCCACCTAGAAGGGAGCAACCTTGTGCTTAATCCTTGAAGTGGGAGTCCTCTTGATCCCTTGTAGATATTTGAGGGGTTAGACAAGTTGAAGATCATGTCATTTCTTGATTGATCCTTTGTCTAAGAACTCTGAGAGGGTCTGAACCCCTAATTCTGATTGTAGTAAGTGTTCACCCATCTTTGGGGAGACTGATGAGGCAAGATAATCCATCCCTATTGTGATGATGATTTTCACAATGATGGGAAATCCTAGTGGTCAAAATTTTAGGTATGACAGATGCCCCCATTTAATCTTCTTGGACCCGAAGGTGTGAATGACGAAGGTGTTCAGGCATTCAGGGTGCAAGAGGATTAAATATCGGAATACCCAAAATTTTGATGGTGGTTATGAATGGTAGCTTACATATTCATCTTCTTTTGCTAAGCAATGATGCTTAGAAAAGGTAAAACTTCCCTTCGATCCTGGTTGTCTACCAAGGAACTGGTCTTAGTTGCTGAATTAAACTTCCCCTCGATCCTTGTTTCCTACCAAGGAACTGGTCTAAGTTTCTGAAGTAAGCTTCCCCTCGATCCTGGTTTCATACCAAGGAACTGGTCTTAGTTTCTGAAGTAAACTTCCCCTCGATCCTGGTTTCCTACCAAGGAACTGGTCTTAGTTTCTGAAGTAAACTTCCCCTCGATCCTGGCTTCATACCAAGGAACTGGTCTAAGTTTCTTTTGTTAATAAACTTTCTTGACAAGGGACGTTATTCGTAGCGGTTTTCCTCAAACTTCTCGCCGAATTTTCCTGGGGAGATGCCATTTGATGGAAAAAGTTTTGATGTCAGACTTGCTGGGGAACCCAATCATTTGAGTTATAGAGGTGTACAAACTTATCTATTGGAGACGCCATTTGTTTCTACTAGGGAAAGCGAGTTTCTTGAGAGAACTGCTTCCGTTTGGGTTCTTACATCATACTTTTCTCGGGGTCTTCCCGGAGAAATGCCATATGATGGGATCCAATTTTGAGGTGCCGATGACCTTTTCATCAGTGGTTTTTCGGAGAAAAACTGCTGTAGTACCAGATCTCTGCTTAAGAGGCTTCCTCTGGGGATTTTTCCTTAATCCGGGAAAGCAAAGATATCATCTTCAATGGCGAAGAGTGACATCGGTTGAAGGTTCTCTGGTCTTTCAGAGGTTCAAGTTATCAAAGTGGTCAAGGGCCAACTCTGATCTAGAAATAAACTGGAGGAGAGAGATAATTCCGACACGACATTTCCTGACGAGGAAAGAACTTGACAACTCGATTGAGAAGACTGTTACCACTACGGGACAAGACCGACTGGAGTGATAGCGATGCAATATGAATGCGAATGCAAATTAATAATGCATTATGTATGTATGTATATACTGACAAAACTGACGCGGCATACCAACTAAAGGATGAACATGACCGGATACTCGCCCATCGCGGGGCGAAGAAGTACCACTGGTTCAAGATAGCAATTCTGCCTTGCTTAGGAGAGATAGTCCCTGCAGGGAATAACCGTTAGTCGGGCTTAGGAGATGAGAACTCGGGCGAGGGTGTCAGACGAAACATGGTCTCTGACACAGTTGATCCTCCATTTAGACGTGCTGGTTTTGAAGGAGTACTTTGATTCTGCACTTTAAGGTTCGATTACTTCTGGAGAAGCGACCGATGTTCTTCTGATGTTCAACAGTCAAAAGAAATTGCCGACTTTATTTTAAAAGCAGAAAAAGTTTTACAAGTAAATTCCTTTTTGTTTCGTTTCAGGAATCATTGATCATATTAAAATGCCGTTCTATAAAGCTAAAACAAACATGAATTGCAAATAAAAGCACAAGGGCTCAAACTTTATTGATAGGATGGAAATCAGCCAAACGCGTGATTCCATAGAGTATTTACAAAGTTAGAAAATGGTAATTTACAGGGAAAAGGGCTACGTTGAAACATAACGACCACTATCCTTCTACCAACTTTGAATTTGGGACATCCTGAGCTTCTGTCGAAGACGACCTTGACTGGAGTTTTCCTGACAGATGATGTAACTGCTGCTGAGGGACTTGTCCCTTTGTCGAAAGTAGTTACTTGCCATTATCCCTAATTTTTTCCTGGATTGTACTTTGAGGTTTCCAATCCACCGGGATGATTTTTTATCATGTCTCTAATTTTTGCCTGGACCGCCCTTTCGGGTTTTCAATCCACCAAGACATTTTTTTTATATTTTTTTATTTTTAGGCGAAGTATTTCTTGACTACATCAACATTTGTGGGGTAGGCGAATTCCTCTCTGTCCCTGGTGTCAAGTCTCAAGGTGCCGCCTGAGAAAGCTTTCTTGACCACATAGGGGACGTCATAATTCGGAGTCCATTTGCCCCGAGAATCAGTGAGAAATGATTGTATCTTTTTGAGCACAAGGTCTCCTTTCTTGAAGACTCGAGGTCAGACCTTTTTGTCAAACGCCTTCTTCATCCTTTGCTGATACAACTGACTGTGGCGTAGAGCCGTGATTCGCTTTTCTTCGATCAGATTCAGTTCGTCGTGCCGACTTTGACACCATTCAGCTTCTGTAAGCTTAGCTTTCATCAATACCCGGATTGATGGGATCTCTATTTCTATGGGAAGCACTGCTTCTATGCCATATACTAGAGAGAAAGGGGTTTCCCCTGTTGAAGTGCAGATAGATGTGCGATAACCGTGAAGAGAAAAGGGTAGCATCTCGTGCCAGTCTTTTGAGGTTACAACCATCTTTTGAACGATCTTCTTGATGTTCTTGTTAGCCGCTTCTACCGCTCCGTTCATCTTGGGTCGGTAGGGAGATGAGTTATGGTGTTCGATCTTGAACCAGCGCACAACTCTTTCATCATCTTATTGTTCAAGTTAGATCCATTATCAGTAATGATCTGGCTTGGAACACCATAACGGCAGATGATATTATTTTTGATGAATCGGACCACCACTTGTCGGGTTACATTAGCGTACGACGCTACTTCGACCCACTTGGTGAAGTAATCAATGGCTGCCAGGATGAACCGATGTCCGTTCGAAGCCTTGCGCTCAATCAAGCCAATCATGTCGATTCCCCATATGGAAAAAGGCCATGGGGAAGAAATAATTTTGAGATGCGTTGGCGGTACATGAATTTTGTCGGAGTATATCTAACACTTGTGACACTTCCTCATGTACTTGTAGCAGTCGGATTCCATTGTCAACCAGTAGTACCCTGCTCTCAGAATTTTTTTTTTGCCATTGTGTGTCCGTTGGAGTGAGTGCCAAAGGACCCTTCGTGAATTTCTTTCATCAACATGTCTGCTTCTGGTCTGTCTACGCATTGGAGCAAGACCATGTCAAAGTTTCGCTTATAGAGTGTATCACCGCTCAGAAAGAAACTGCCTGCTAGTCTTCTGAGGGTTTTCCTGTCTTTTCTAGACGCCCCAGGTGGGTACTCTTGTTTCTGAAGGAAGCATTTGATATAGTGATACCAAGGTTTGTCGTCTATGATTGCTTTAATTGTGAAGATGTAAGCGGGTCATTCAAGGCGCATTATGTCGATCTTAGGTAAGTCATTCCATTGACCTACACTAATCATGGAAGAGAGAGTGGCTAATGCATCAGCCATGTGATTCTCCTCATGAGGGATGTGTTGAAACTCAATTCTGTTGAAGAAAGGTAACAACCTTCTTGCATAATCTTTGTAAGGAATCAATCCTGATTGGTATGTGTTCCAATCTCCTTTGATCTGATTGATAACCAGGGCTGAGTTGCCATATACGTCCAAGTTCTTGATCCTTAAATCAATTGCTTCCTCGAGACCCATAATACAAGCTTCGTATTCGGCCTCGTTGGTCGTACACTTGAATGTAAGACTGGTAGTGAAAGGAATGTGGGTACCCTGAGGTGTTATGATAATTTCCCCAATTCAATTTCCGTAATGATTAACAGCTCCGTCAAAAATAAGCCCCCATTGGGAATCTGGTTCTGGCCCTTCACTGGGAAGCGATTCATCGCAATCTTTCATTCTCAAATACATGACATCCTCGTCTGGGAAGTCAAACCCGATTGATTCTTGATCGTCAATCGGTTGATGAGCCAAATGATCAGCTAAAACACTCCCCTTAATGGCTTTTTGAGCATGGTACTCTATGTCATATTCTGATAGCAACATCTGCCAACGAGAAATCCTTCCCGTGAGAGCAGGTTTTTCAAATACATACTTGATTGGATCCATCTCAGAGACCAACCAAGTAGTGTGACGAATCATGTACCGGCGAAGACGTTTTGCTGCCCAAGCCAAAGCGCAGCAAGATTTTTCAAGCATCGTGTACCGAGTCTCGCAGCCGGTAAATTTCTTGCTCAAATAGTAGATGGCAGACTCTTTTCGTTTGGTTACGTCTTGTTGGCCAAGTACACACCCCATTGAGTCTTCCAAGACTGTTAAGTAAATGATCAGTGGTCTTCCTTCCACTGGAGGGGATATAATCGGCGGGTTCAACAGGTATTCCTTGATACTGTCGAAGGCAGTTTGGCAATCTTCTGTCCAAAGGCAGTCCTGATTCTTTTTGAGTAGTTTGAAAATTGACGCACATGTCTCGGTCATGAGGAATATGAATCTGGAAATGTAGTTCAAACGTCCCAGGAATCCTCTGACTTGTTTTTTAGTCTTCGGAGAAGGCATTTCTTGAATGGCCTTGACCTTGTTAGGATCGACCTCAATTCCTTTCTGGCTGACGATGAACCCTAAGAGTTTCCCCGAACGGACACCAAAGGTGCACTTGTTAGGATTCAAGCGGAGTTTGTACTTTCTTAACCGCTCGAATAACTTTGACAGATGGGTCACATGCTCCTCTTCTGTCTTAGATTTTGCAATCATATCATTGACATATACCTCGATTTCTTTGTGGCATTTTTCAAACTGACGGCATTACCTTGTAACAAAAGGTACCCCATGGGGTGATGAACGAAGTTTTCTCCATGTCTTTCGGCGCCATTTTGATTTGGTTATAGCCCGAGAATCCATCCATGAAGGAGAAAACTTTGAACTTTGCTGTACTGTCTACCAGCATGTCAATGTGTGGTAAAGGAAAGTCGTCCTTTGGACTAGCCTTGTTCAGGTCTCTGTAGTCGACACACATTCTCCCAATCCTGATTTCTTTTCTCTCTTTTTTCGAACCTAAGTTTACCGTTTCCAACAGTTCTTTATGAGGTTCAACGGACCTTTCCTCTTGTCTGAGTAGTCGGAAGATCTCTTCTGGAATTTCGTTGTCAACTTCTTCTTCAGCCCCAAACACCGGGAACTCAAAGTCGGGAGAAAACATCGGATCGTATGTTTCAACGGGGTTTAAAATAAGCAATCTGCATGACGTGATGGTTTGTGTTTAGAAGAGATAGAAAAAATGAAAGTGTGTGCAGTGTATTTCTTTTACTGCTTGTTTTTATTATTTAAGATGTTTTTTAGGATTACCATTTTATGAGAAAAGCAAGAATAAAAAACAGCAATAACTGCGGAAATTACAAAACGACGTTAATTTATTAATGAACAAGTCGATTCTTGAAACTACAGCCCTATAAAACAAAACTCTGTCGCTTTGGTCGAAGCGAAGAGGGAGAATTTACAGAAAGCGAGCCCTATCAAAACATCTGTTTCACCTGGGCAGAGTGAAAGGTTAAAGATGGCAATTACTTTGACTTATGAACAATCTTTGGAACATCGACAACAACCCATTGGCAGCGAACTCCTCGGTGAATCACAAAGTCTGGTACTTTCCTTGATTTGTCTTCAGAAATGACGCTGATTTCTGGTGGAGCAGGATCATTGGAATCTGTCTCCCAGGCAGAGTTGTCATAGGAGGATTCCTCTGTTGCATTTTGCATAGTAGTTGTGCTCTCAGGTAGATCTCCTTATCCAGTTGGTTGGATGTCTTCGAGCCTGATGTGAGAGCTTTCGGGAGCAGTGTACTTGACCATATAATCGAATTTTCCACTTGGTTGTCCCAGGGTGTCCCACACTTCTTTGGAACTGGAGGAGTCATCTCTCTCGATGACGTTGACCTCGGGAAAAGCATAGTTGATGAACTTTAATCCTGCAAACATTGCGAGTTCATCATCGTGCAGGGTATTTTCAGGATACCCTGGGTGTTGATCCCATGACATGGTGGGGACACAGGTATTCTGTTCAATGATGCTTAGCTGATTTTCATTGTTCGGCTGATTCTCTTGCCCCAAGTTTCCTGGATACGGCTGCCACATTGGCAGGCCATCCATCGAGCCATAATAGTTGTGGTCAAAGCTGTCCTTCATCAGAGTGTTTTCCTCTAATGAGTTTGGTGGAGCACAACATCCTTCCGGATCACACCCTTCGTATATCATTTCGACGTCTGACCTGGGTATAAATCTCGGGCTTTGTGCGGGATAGCAAAATGGGGTAGGCACCTCTTCCTGAGACATATAACCATCCTCGTTGAGGTAGGAATTCCATTGCACATCTGTGTCAGAGGGATCCTCCTCATTGATAGTGTGTACTTCTTGAGTCACTGGTTGAAGGAAACCTCCACTGTGGAAGAAATTTTGAATGGGATGAAGACTTTCATCGCTGGTAGTAGCTGTCTGAGTACAGGTTGCAGAAAAACCAAGACCCTTCTTTGCTTTATTTTTAGTAGGAATGACAAGCTGTCCCCATCCTGTTGTATTGGTACTCTCGACCGCTTTGATAGCGTCTTTGTATGAGGAAATGGAAGTTCCCTCTTCGGATTGATTGTCCTTGCTCACCGAGAGTGCTTGGAACTGAGTTCCAATAACCTCCTCAGGTTCTACACAAGTAGATGATGATAAGTTACTCACGAGCAAGGCTTGCTCTCCATAGACCGTGGCAAGCTGGTTGTTCCGGACGAACTTTAACTTTTGGTGGAGGGTCGAGGTGACGGCCCCAGCCTGATGTATCCAAGGTCTTCCTAATAAACAACTGTACGTTGTTCGGATGTCCATAACCTGGAAAATGACTTGGAAAGTGTGAGGACCAATAGTTATGGGAAGATCGATTTTGCCGGTAACCGTTTTCCTGGATCCGTCGAATGCTTTGACGACGACCTCACTAGTTCTCGTCGGGGGTCCTTTAAAGGATAATTGTGTCAAGGTGGACTTCGGCATGACATTCAGGGCTGACCATGTGTCTACCAGTACGCTGGCTAAAGCATCGCCCTGGCAGTTGACCGTGATATTGAGCGCCATGTTATGACGGCGACCCTCCTCAGGTAATTCCTTATCACTAAATCCCAAGTTATTGCAGGAAGTGATGTTAGAGACAATACTATCGAACTGTCTGATTGTTACATCCTGTTCCACAAAGGCTTCCTCCAAGACTTTTTGTAGAGCCTCCCTGTGCGCTTCTGAACTGAGTAAAAGTGACAGCACGGAGATCTTTGAAGGAGTTTGTAATAGCTGATCAAGAATGTTGTATTCACTCCTTTGGATGAGCTTCAGCATCTCATCATCATTTTTCAAAAAGTCGGGATTACTGGATTGACCGACTGGTGGATTGGGAACTTCTGTCTGAGGTTCCTTTTCTTTGATAGGTTCTCCAACCCCTCGATTGAAGATTCTACCACTCCGTGTTACTCGACTGATGTCTGCAATATTCACGACGGAGGGTAATGGAATTTCCTTTCCATTCTCGACTGTTGTTGCACCGTATTTGTAAGGGATAGCCTTAGTTGATTCATACGGTAATGGTCCTGGTAGATAGATGACTATGGGAGCCTTCTGATTTTTCAGACCATCGTAATCAATTTCGATCCGTTCCTGGTTGGGAACTCTCGATTCTTCAAGTAGAGGGATGATGGTAGAAACATCCCTAGTCTTCTGATGATTAGAGATTACGAAAACATCCTCGATTTGATTGGCAAGGTAGCCTGGCATCCAGCTGATTGGTCCGAAACCTGGATATGGACGAATTTCTCTACGATCCACCTGACCCTGAAGAGCTGCTCGCACAAGGTAGCATCCTTGGTTACTTTATGAACAGACTCCACAACATTCATAGTTGTGTGGTGGCACCTGTCCACGCCCGTTTTGAATGCAATGTAACCTCACTAGGTTAGTTTCTACAGATCGGACATCCTGACTTTGACGCCGAGTAGGATTCTTATCATTGATACTAATCTGCTGAGTGTCTTCATCCATATAGATGGGAAGCCACCAATGATTTAGCAAGTGCTGAAGTACTTCCTGGACAAGGGCACAACCTTGATCATTTTTGCAACCCGCCATACAACTTTGATAGTTATGTGAAATCAGGAACCCGAGTCGGACCTGCTCAGCATGTAACTCTACCAGGTTGATATTCATTAAGCGAATATCGAAGATCTGAACTATGTTGATCTGATAGGGATTCCTATCATGGTAGCCCTGGATCCATCTAAGATCCATCTGACGCTGGAGGGCCTCTTGTACAAAAGAGCATCCCTGTTTGTTTACCGAGCAAGTCAGACAAGAACTGTAATCGTACCGCGGCAGATTATGATACTGGCTTTGCCTTGAGTGCATTGCCACCAAGTTGACATTCATCGTACGGATATCATGGTTTTGAATGACGTTGGAATTCGTATAGACCATGTTGACCCCACGAACTCGGTGCTCTTGGATCCATCCGAGATACATCTATTCCTGTAGAGCTGCTTGCACCACAGAACATCCTTGATTGCTTTTAGAGCAGATATCACATTGATGATAATTATGAGGTGGCACATGGGCATACCCGCTTTGTCTACAATGCATCTTGACCAAATTGGTCTTTAACAAGAGTACATCATGAATTTGATAGACATTGTGAGACTCTCCCTCTATCAGGTTGACTGCAGCTTTCTCATGTTGAGGCAGCGGGTTTGTGAGAACATTCAGATTCGTATCTTTGAAAGATAAGACCCCGCTCCTAACAAGCTTTTGCACGTCAGATTTGAAATTGAGACAGTTCTCTATGTTATGCCCTGGTCCTCCTTGATGGTAAGGGCAAGTCTGATCCACCTTAAACCAAAAAGGTGGATTTTCTGGTACTGTAAGAGGGGACTTAGTCTGGATGTGCTCCTTAGCTAGTAGTAACGGAAATAGTTCTGCGTACGATACGGGTATAGGATCAAATCCTGGTGGCCGCGTTGTACGGTTGTTGTTGTATTGAGGACGAGCCTGCTGAAGAGGATGTTGTGTCCTTTTCTGATTAGGTTGGCTTTGCGCAACCTGAGGCTGATACGTAGGAGCAGGCGCAGGGTTGATAGCAGGAGTTATAGCCGCTACTAGCTAATAACATCGCCTTTGCTTTCCGAGAGAGATATTCCCAATATCTTGCTCTTTTTTCTTAGGGAGAGCACTACCGTATCGTTTTGTACTACTCGATGATCCAGCGTCTTTTACTAAACGTCCTTCTCGGACGGCTTCCTCAAGATGAACTCCCATACCGACCATTTCGGTGAAATCACTGGGCGCACTAGCAACCATTTTGTCATAGTAAAATGAGCTTAAGGTCTTTAAGAAGATTTTTGTCATCTCTTTTTCCTCAAGAGGCGGACAAATTTGAGCCGCGATTTCACGCTATCTCTGAGCGTACTCCTTAAAGGTTTCCTTGTCCTTTTGTGACATTGATCTGAGTTGATCTCTGTCTGGCGCCATGTCCAGATTGTACTTATATTTTTAGACGAAGGCAATGCCAAGATCTCTGAAAGTGCTGATCGTGGCGCGGTTTAAGCCCGTGTACCATTTTAATGCGGCACCGGTTAAACTATCCTGAAAGTAGTGAATAAATAAATCCTGATTCTTTGTCTGAGCTGATATTCGTCGAGCATACATCACCAAGTGACTCTGAGGGCAAGAGTTACCCTTGTATTTTTCAAAGTCGGGCACTTGGAACTTGTGCGGAACCTTCACATTGGGGACCAGACAAAGGTCTGCGACGTCCTTTCTAAATAAATCCTGACCGCGAATGGCTTGCAATTCCTTCTGCATTTCCAGGAACTGCTCCTGGAACTCGTCCATTCTATCGAACATAGTTTCCTTTCTACCAGAAGGTATCTGTGGAATCTGTCCTTCCGGGACAGTGTGCACCACAGGGGGTGGTACCGTGACTACGGCAGCAAATCTTGGCGTTTCCCAAAGTTTGTAACCTTCAGGTGTAACGCCCCAGTTTTGTCAGTTTTTATTTAATTGAGTCGTTTTTTATTATGTTATTATTATATTATTTTATTTCTGACTTTTATGTGAAAATATGTTATTTTTCGTCGTGAATATATTTTATCGCGGTTAGGGAACATTTGCGAGATATGTAAGTGTAGGGGTATTTTGGGCATTTTGATTTATTTTGTTAAGTTAGAATATAATAGAAAATAGAAAGAGGAAAAATAGTAAGAAAAAGAAGAGAAGGAGAAAAGAAGAGGAGAAGAGAAGAAAAAGAGAGAATTTGAGAAAACTTGGAAATCAATCAACCGACTTTCTAGAACACGATTAAATCGGGTAAGGGTGTGAAACTCGATTATCTTATGCTTGTGTATGATTATGTATGTATGTATTTGCATATGCTATTGTATTTCTCTAGTTTTGGATTCTAGGTTGAAATGAGAAATATAATGAGAATTCAATGTTTTCACGGTCGAAAATCGGTGTAAATGTAGTAGAATACTTGTTACCATGATTGAGTTATGTTCTAATTGTTATAGGTTGGTTTGGAAATGTTTTGGTTGAGAAAATATCATTTTTGGATGAACTGGTGCGCTGCTGGGTTTTGCTGAAATCGCAGGTTCGCACTGCGAATGGCCAGCGAAGGAGTGGCGAACGTTCGCGTGAGGTTCGCACTGCGAACGTTGTATTATTTTTCATTTTGCCACTGTTCGCTGAAGGATTCGCATTGCGAATGGGGTAGCGAGCATTCGCTGGATGGTTCGCACTGCGAACGTTGGGAATTTTCTAGGCTATTTTTCATTCTGCCACTATTCGCTAGGACATTCGCACTACGAATGGAGAAGCGAAGGACTCGCTAGGAGCTTCGCAATGCGAACATGACAGTTTTTCCCAATTTGTTTTCTTTGTAACTTTTGATCCGTGAGTCGGTTTGAGGCGTGGTTTGATGCGTTAGAAATCTTGTGAAATGTTCTTTATTATTGTAATGGTTTTGAGATTGTTAGCCGATTTAATTATGTCGAGAATCGGGAAATGTGTTGTGTGTCGACTTTTACCGTTTTTACTGTGCGTATTTGAGGCGTTATTACGCAACAGGCTTGAGATATAGTTGTATGACTTATGTGCGGATTATATGATATAATGCATGTGTTTAGATTGCGTGATGATGGCTTGCGGCCGCATGGCAAATAAAGGCATTGTTTTGGGCTTGAATTGCAAAGCATGGTTTATGTTAAGTGAGATGGTTGCATATATGTGTGCAGTTGAATGTCATGGGTCATTGTATGCTGGGCATCATGATATGCATTCTTGTGATGTCCTGAGTGACGGATTGATTCCAGAGGGAATCTGCTATAACATTGTGAGCCTTAAAAATAAGAGGACTGAAAGCGATCTGATTGGATCGTGAGCCTTAAAAATAAGAGGACCGAAAATGATGGTAATAGACGATCGTGTGCCCATGTGGGGTGTGAGCGATCAGATCGTGAGCCTTATGCAAAGAGGACCGAAAGCGATCCATAAACGTCGTGAGCCTTATACAAAGAGGGCCGGAAGCGACGGGGAACATCGTATGCCCGACGGGGAGTTACATTATGTAACGAGCGATGGTTCCAATAGTTCCTGAGTGAACTGGTGTTGAGAATTGATGGAAGTCGGTACCGCATGTGCATATGCATAGAGTCATTGTGTCGGTCTCTTGCATTTGTATAAATCATTAATGGTGTGTTTATGTGTGGAATTGTGGATAAAATTGATAAATTGATATATGTATATGTGTTGGTGATACTTGTATTGTGCATGGTTGGTATACTTTGGTGATGGAAATATGAAATACACATTGTGTTGTTTTGTGTTTGAATTCTGGGGTGCGTTGTGGTGAGAACCGTATATATGTGTATTTTTTTGTGTTGTATATAATTGTATACAATTATATTATGATTGTTTTTCTCACCCTTCTGCTGTTTTATAATGCTCTATGAGGCATTGCAGATTAGATGCTGGAGGTCTTTTGTGAAGCTTAGGACTTCATTCTTTTGTCGGTCGCTCTGATATGTGGCACCGGGTAGTCAGGGGGATCGTTTTGTAGTTTTATGTATATATATCTTTTGGCTTGTGCATGTATGACTTGATGTATGACAAACTTTTTATGATATATATATATATATATATATATATATATGAGATTCAGTACAGATTTTCCACCTTATTCTGTATTTGAATTGTGGGTAGTAGGAACTAAGTTCCTCTGTTTATTCGCTACCTGCGAGTGTTGCATATCTTTATGGGCAGGTGTTGTATGTTTGTTTCAATTTGATGTGACCCCTCGGTCTATGCTGTGAATTTCTAAATATACTCTGATGAAATTTTGAATTTTCTTTTACTGCTTTTGTTAATTGGGGGTATAGATTGGGGGTGTTTGATTAAGTGGTATCAGAGCCAGTCCGTGTCAGTTGTGTCAGTCCTTGTCGGTCTTGGTGTTGGGTGAGCTGTTTGTTTAACCATAGTTGCTGTTATTGGAAATGAACAGAATATGGCTGGTAGGAATGACGTTGCTTTGGCTGCTGCTAGGAAAGCTATGGCTCGGGCTGTGCAGGGTGCACCTAATGCTGCAGGTAATGATGAGTTCAGGAAGAACAAACCGCCTGTCTTCAAAGGAAGATATGATCCTGATGGTGCACAGATTTGGCTGAAAGAGATTGAAAGGATCTTCCGAGTGATGGATTGTGCTGAGGATCAGAAGGTGAGACTGGGTACTCATATGTTACTGGAAGAAGCTGATGATTGGTGGGTTAGTACATGTCATGTGTTGGAAGCTGCAGAGGAGGAGATCACTTGGGCTGTGTTTAGCACTGAGTTTCTTAGGAGGTATTTTCCTGAAGATGTAAGAGGAAAGAAGGAGATTGAGTTCTTGGATTTAAAACAAGGTAATATGTCGGTTGTTGATTATACTGCTAAGTTTGTGGAACTTGTGCAGTTTTATCCTCATTATGCTGAAGTGACCGCGTAATTTTCTAAGTGTGTAAAGTTTGAGAACTGATTGCATCCTGAGATAAAGCAGGCAGTTGGTTATCAAAGGATTCGGAGGTTTTCTGATTTGGTGGATTGTTGTAGGATTTATGAGAAGGATAGTAAGGCTCATTCTACTCACTATAAGAGTGTGAGCGAGAGGAAAGGGAAGCAACAGTTCTGTGGTGGTCCGTATGTAACACCAGCTGATAAGGGTAAACAAAGGGATAATTTTGAAAGAAGGTCAAGTGGAGGAGGATTGTCTGGTCCTCTGAGATGTTATAGACGTGGTGATGTGGGACATCGCCAGTCTGAATGTAGGAAAGATTTGAGGAAGTGTTCTAATTGTGGAGGTTTAGGACATGTCACTGCTGATTGTGCAAGGAAGAATATGGTGAAGTATTTCAACTATGGTGAACCTGGTCATATTAGTACGAAGTGCCCGAAACCGAAGCAAGCTCCTGCTGGTGGGAAAGTTTTTGCATTAGCTGGAACTCAGACTTCCAGTGCAGACTGTCTGATCAGAGGTACTTGTTTTATTAATAGTACTCCTTTAGTTGCTATTATTGATACTGGAGCGACTCATTTGTTTATTTTGTCTGAGTACGCGAAGCGTTTGAATCTTGTGTTGTCTTCGATGGGTGGTAAGATGGTTATTGATACTCCAGCAATGGGGTCAGTAACTACTTCTTTGGTTTGTTTAAGTTGTCCTTTGACCATTTATGGTAAAGACTTTGAGATGGATTTGTTGTGTTTACCGGTGGAGGGTTTAGATGTGGTTCTGGGAATGAATTGGTTGTAGTTCAATAAGGTTCATACTGATTGTTATCATAAGCTGGTAAGGTTTTCTTCTCTTGAGGAAGACGAAGACTCGAGTTTCTTATCTACCAAACAGTTGAAGATACTTTTGGCGGATGAAGCTCAGTTGTTCGGGTTGTTTGCATCTTTGGCTGTGGATAGTCAAGTTTCACTGGATGTGTTTCCTGTTGTGTGTGATTTTCCAGAAGTGTTTCCCAAGGATATTTCAAACTTGCCGCCAGAGAGAGAGGTGGAGTTTTCTATAGATCTAGTTCCTGGTACTAGACCCGTTTCTATGGCACCTTATCGTATGTCAGCATCTGAGTTGGTTGAGTTAAAGAAACAGTTGAATGAATTGTTGGAGAAGAGGTTTGTGAGACCAAGTGTGTCGCCTTGGGGTGCTCCAGTTTTATTGGTGAAAAAGAAAGACGGAAGTATGCGATTGTGTATTGATTATCGCCAGTTAAATAAGGTGACGATTAAGAATAAGTATCCTCTTCCAAGGATTGATGATCTGATGGATCAGTTAGTGAGTGCGTGTGTGTTCAGTAAGATTGACTTAAGGTCGGGATATCATCAGATTAGGGTGAAAGAGGAAGATATTCAGAAGACGGCTTTTAGGATACGTTATGGTCATTATGAATATTCTGTGATGCCGTTCGGGGTTTCTAATACGCCAGGTGTGTTCATGGAGTACATGAATCGTATTTTTCATGAGCATCTAGATCGATTTGTTGTTGTGTTTATTGATGACATTTTGATTTATTCTAAGTCTCGGGAGGAGCACGCGGAGCATTTGCGTATTGTTTTGCAGGTTTTGAAAGAATGAAAGCTTTTTGCCAAATTGTCCAAGTGTGAGTTCTGGTTGTCGGAGGTGAGTTTTCTTGGGCACGTGATTTCAGGTAATGGCATTTCTGTGGACCCATCTAAAGTAGAAGCAGTTCTACAATGGGAGGCTCCGAGATCTGTTATTGAAATTTGAAGCTTTTTGGGTTTGGCTGGTTATTATCGAAGGTTTATTGAAGGTTTTTCTAAGCTAGCACTTCCTTTGACCCAGTTGACTTGTAAAGGACAAGCGTTCATTTGGGATATTCGGTGTGAGGAAAGTTTTAATGAGCTGAAGAGAAGATTGACGACAGCTCCGATTTTGATTTTACCGAATCTTAATGAACCATTTGTGGTGTATTGTGATGCATCTTTGATTGGTCTAGGTGGTGTGCTAATGCAAGACGGTAAGGGGGTGGCTTATGCTTCAAAGAAATTGAGAGTGCATGAGAAAAATTATCCTACTCATGATCTTGAATTAGCGGCTGTGGTTTTTGTGTTGAAAATTTGGAGGCATTATCTCTACGGTGCAAGGTTTGAAGTCTTTAGTGATCATAAAAGTTTGAAATATCTGTTTGATAAGAAAGAATTGAATATGAGGCAACAAAGATGGTTGGAATTTTTGAAGGACTACGACTTTGGCTTGAATTACCATCCTGGTAAAGCTAATGTGGTAGCCGATGCGTTGAGTCGAAAATCGTTGCATATGTCCACTTTAATGGTTAAGGAGTGGGAACTTTTGGAATCGTTTAGAGATTTGAGTTTGGTTTGTGAGGTGACGTCGGATAGCGTAAGGCTTGGAATGCTAACGATTACTAATGATTTTATGATGACTGTTAGAGAGAAACAGAAGCTAGATGTGAAATTTGTGGATTTGATGTTGGTTGGAGAAAAAGAGGCGAATAGTGATTTTAAAGTGGATATTAATGGTGTTTTGAGGTTCCGAGGTCGAATTTGTATTCCTGATGATGTGGAGTTGAAAAAGATGATTTTGGAGGAGGGACACCGGAGTAATTTGAGTATACATCCGGGAGCGAATAAGATGTACCAAGATTTGAAGAAGATTTTCTGGTGGTCTGGTTTGAAAAGAGATGTGGCTCAGTTTGTTTATGCGTGTTTGACTTGTCAGAAATCAAAGGTGGAACATCTGAGGCCTAGTGGTTTGTTGCAACCGTTGGATATTCCTGAGTGGAAGTGGGATAGCATCTCCATGGAATTTGTGACAGGGTTGCCGAATACACAGCGAGGGCATAATGCTATTTGGGTGGTTGTTGATAGGCTGACTAAATCGGCTCATTTTATTCCGATTGACATCAGTTTTACTTTGGAGAGGTTGGCTGAGATTTACATCAGTGTGATTGTGAAGTTGCATGGGGTTCTATTGAGTATTGTTTCGGATCGAGATCCTAGGTTTACCTCGAGATTTTGGGAAAGTTTACAGAAGGCGTTGGGTTCTAAATTGAGATTGAGTTCGGCTTATCATCCGCAGACGGATGGTCAGACGGAGAGAACGATTAAGTCTTTGGAAGATTTGTTGCGAGCTTGTGTTCTTTAACAAGGTGGTGCGTGGGATAGTTATCTTGCATTGATTGAGTTCACGTATAATAACAGTTTCCATTCTAGTATTGGAATGGCACCGTTTGAAGCACTGTATGGATGAAGATGTCGAACACCATTGTGTTGGCATGAATCAGGTGAGAGTTCGGTAGTTAGACCAGAGTTGGTGCAACAGACTACGGAAAAAGTGAAGATTATTCGTGAGAAAATGAAGGCTTCTCAGAGTAAGCAAAAGAGTTATCATGATCGGAGAAGAAAAGATCTTGAGTTCCAAGAGGGCGATCATGTATTTCTGAGAGTTACGCCGGTAACGGGTGTTGGTCGTGCATTGAAATCGAAGAAACTTACTTCTTGGTTTATTGGTCCTTACCAGATATCCGCGAGAGTGGGTGCTGTGGCTTATAGGGTGGCGTTGCCGCCGAATCTGTCGAATTTGCACGATGTGTTCCATGTCTCACAGCTTCGAAAGTATGTTCCGGATCCGTCACATGTGATTCCGATGGACGAGGTTGAGGTAAGGGAGAACCTTACGGTGGAGGCATTACCAGTTAGGGTTTTGGATCGCGAGGTGAAACGGTTGAGAGGCAAGGATATTGCACTTGTGAAAGTGGCGTGGGGAGGCGTTGCTGAGGGCAATTTGACTTGGGAGTTGGAGAGTCGGATGCGGGAGTCGTATCCAGAGTTGTTCGTCTCAGGTATATTTTCGAGGACGAAAATTTCTTAGTGGGGGAGAGTTGTAACGCCCCAGTTTTGTCAGTTTTTATTTAATTGAGTTGTTTTTTATTATTTTATTAATATATTATTTTATTTCTGACTTTTATGTGAAAACATGTTATTTTTCGTCGTGAATATATTTTATCGCGGTTTGGGAACATTTGCGAGATATGTAAGTGTAGGGGTATTTTGGGCATTTTGATTTATTTTGTTAAGTTAGAATATAATAGAAAATAGAAAGAGAGAAAAATAGTAAGAAAAAGAAGAGAAGGAGAAAAGAAGAGGAGAAGAGAAGAAAAAGAGAGAATTTGAGAAAACTTGGAAATCAATCAACCGACTTTCTAGAACACGATTAAATCGGGTAAGGGTGTGAAACTCGATTATCTTATGCTCGTGTATGATTATGTATGTATATGTTTGCATATGCTATTGTCTTTCTCTAGTTTTGGATTCTAGGTTGAAATGAGAAATATAATGAGAATTCAATGTTTTCACGATCGAAAATCGGTGTAAATGTAGTAGAATACTTGTTACCATGATTGAGTTATGTTCTAATTGTTATAGGTTGGTTTGGAAATGTTTTGCTTGAGAAAATATCATTTTTGGATGAACTGGTGGGCTGCTGGGTTTTGTTGAAATCGCAGCGAAGGAGTGGCGAGCGTTCGCGTGGGGTTCGCACTGCGAATGTTGTATTATTTTTCATTCTGCCACTGTTCGCTGGAGGATTCGCATTGCGAATGGGGTAGCGAACATTCGCTGGATGGTTCGCACTGCGAACGTTGGGAATTTTCTAGGCTATTTTTCATTCTGCCACTGTTTGCTAGGACATTTGCACTGTGAATGGAGAAGCGAAGGACTCGCTAGGAGCTTCGCACTACGAACATGACAGTTTTTCCCAATTTGTTTTCTTTGTAACTTTTGATCCGTGAGTCGGTTTCAGGCGTGGTTTGATGTGTTAGAAAGCTTGTGAAATGTTCTTTATTATTGTAATGGTTTTGAGATTTTTAGCCGATTTAATTATGTCGGGAATCTGGAAATGTGTTGTGTGTCGACTTTTACCGTTTTAACTGTGTGTATTTGAGGCGTTATTACGCAACATCCTTGAGATATAGGTTTATGACTTGTGTGCGGATTATATGATATAAATGCATGTGTTTAGATGGCGTGATGATGGCTTGTGGCCGTATGGCAAATAAAGGCATTGTTTTGGGCTTGAATTGCAAAGCATGATTTATGTTAAGTGAGATGGTTGCATATATGTGTGCATTTGAATGTCACGGGTCATTGTATGCTGAGCATCATGATATGCATTCTTGTGACGTCCTGAGTGACGGATTGATTCCAGAGGGAATCTTCTATAACATCGTAAGCCTTAAAAATAAGAGGACTGAAAGCGATCTGAATGGATCGTGAGCCTTAAAAATAAGAGGACCGAAAGCGATGGTTATAGACGATCGTGTGCCCATGTGGGGTGTGAGCGATCGGATCGTGAGCCTTATACAAAGAGGACCGAAAGCGATCCATAAACGTCGTGAGCCTTATACAAAGAGGTCCAAAAGCGACGGGGAACATCGTATGCCCGACGGGGAGTTACACTAAGTAACGAGCGATGGTTCCAATAGTTCCTGAGTGAACTGGTGTTGAGAATTGATGGAAGTCGGTACCGCATGTGCATAGAGTCGTTGTGTTGGTCTCTTGCATTTGCATAAATCATTAATGGTGTGTTTATGTGTGGAATTGTGGATAAAATTGATAAATTGATATATGTATATGTGTTGGTGATACTTGTATTGTGCATGGTTGGTATACTTTGGTGATGGAAATATGAAATACACATTGTGTTGTTTTGTGTTTGAATTTTGGGGTGCGTTGTGGTGAGAACCATATATATGTGTATTTTTTTGTGTTGTATATAATTGTATGCAATTATATTATGATTGTTTTTCTCACCCTTCTGCTGTTTTATAATGCTCTATGAGGCATTGCAGATTAGATGCTGGAGGTCTTTTTGTGAAGATTAGGACTTCATTCTTTTGTCGGTCGGCTCTGATATGTGGCACCGGGTAGTCAGGGGGATCATTTTGTAGTTTGATGTGTATATGTATATATATCTTTTGGCTTGTGCATGTATGACTTGATGTATGACAAACTTTTTATGATATATATATATATATATATATATATATATATATATATATATGAGATTTAGTACAGATTTTCCGCTTTATTCTGTATTTGAATTATGGGTAGTAGGAACTAAGTTCCTCTATTTATTTGCTATCTGCGAGTGTTGCATATCTTTATGGGCAGGTGTTGTATGTTTGTTTCAATTCGATGTGACCCCTCGGTCTACGCTGTGAATTTCTAAATATACTCTGATGAAATTTTGAATTTTCTTTTACTGCTTTTGTTAATTGGGGGTATAGATTGGGGGTGTTACATCAGGAGTTCTCAGTATGCCTCTGGCATCTTCGCTTTCCTGAAGTTTGTAACCTTCAGGCCCAACGGCTTCTGTTGTGATTCCTTGATCTTCAGCGATCGGCGGAACATATCCTTCCGGGATATAATTAACAGGCATGCCCCAAGGACGATCTTTCGGCATTTGATACCTAGGATCATACTTTTCCACTATGGGCGTTAAGGTAATCTCTGAGATCACAGTTCTTTGTGGTTGAGCTTCTGCCATGGCTAGTATGTCGTTACGAAGCTTTCTCATATCCTCTCTTAGAGCGTCGATCTCTTCTTTCAACTCTCTGTTCTCTTCCTCGAGATCATCCATCTTTTTTTGACGATTGGCCTGAGTATTGTACGAATGAGACAATTTGACTCTAGAACCGAGACACAAACATGAGATTCGTAGGTAAGAAGAATACGCTACGGGAGAATGATGAATGCAATGATTATATTAATTGTTTTTTTGGTTTAATCAAAATAAACTTCGACAATTAGATTGCAAATATCAAACAGTGGGGAAACCCCGTTTTAGTGAATTCAAAGGATTGCGAAAATAGAAATACAGTAGATTACAAGGTGCGGAAACATAAACCTAAGCTAATGGGTCCCGAGTCCTCTCTGAGGAGAAACCGGGTGCTGATTCTGGTACTTTCCTTTTCTTGGACCGGGGCTCTTGGGCCGTTGTCGGGTTGTCATTCCTTTGCCAGGTGAAAGGAGCGAGAAAATTCCTTTGGTCATCCTAATTATCCACAGTATGCTGCTCCAAAATTTCAATCAGGGCATCCTTATCCTTCAGTAGTTGCTGTATTTTGATACACTCCACATTGAGGGTGCGGTACTTGTTCTTCCAAGACCTCCTCTCCTGCTGAACTTTGTTGAGAGTAACCTGAAGTTTTTCCGTTTCAGGCATGAAGTACATGACAGACTCCCTTGGTGGAAGAACTTCGTGGCGAGGATAAGGCATCTTTAGCTTGAGAGCTCTAGTTTGTACCCAGTGGAGATAAGGCTCCACTGAGACACAGTCCAGTTTTTCTAGAGACTCTCGTCCTTTCTTGTGAACATGTTTCCAAGCGTGCACTATTTCCATCTTTAGTGCTCTGTCATTTTCTCCTTCTTTGAAGAAAAGACCTTCCGATGAGCATTACGTGGGACATGCCTCATCGGGTATCCGAATTGACGACAAACTAATATCGGATGGTAGTTGATTCCTCCTTTAGTTCCTATGAGGGGTACGTTGGGGAAGTTTCCACAACGGTCAATGATCCTGATTCCCTCATAAATCCTATTGCACAAATCTATGTCAGAGTTGGTGAGAGACATGATTTTCTGCGACCAACGTAAGGCACTCTTATGATCCCAAAATGCAGCAGACTTGGGCAAATGGGAGATAAACCATTTATATAGCAGGGGTACACAGCACGTGATCATTCCTCCGCCGTATAAATTCCTTAAGTGTACAGAATGATACGCATCTGCGAGCAAGGTTGGCACAGGGTTTCCAATGAGAAAAACCTTAATGGCATTGATATCTACAAAGTTATTAATGTTGGGAAACAAAAATAACCCGTAGGTGAGCAAAACAAAGATGCTTTCAAAAGCAGTCACGTTCCCTATACTGGAAAAGTACAAGGCCTTCTTTATCAAGAATTGGGCTGGCAAACCTTGGATGCCACCCTTAGTGGTCATGTGAGTCTTGACTTCCGACTCATCCAAATAAATTGCTCTTGCAATGGTCTAATCCTTTGGAATTTCTTCCAGTCCAGAAAATGGAGATCGATCAGTAATGTGCCGATCGGTCAAGTGAGAATACTCCTTCAGCGTTGGTGCGAGCTGGTAATCCGAAAATGTGAAACAGTGATAAACTGGATCGTAAAACTAAATGAGTGCTTCCATGATTTCTTCAATCACATGGACTCTTAACAGGGGTAGCAGACCTCCGTATTTGGCTCTGAAAGCTTCAGGGTTAGTGATCATCCTTGCTAATCCTCTCAAATCCTCTAGCTTTGGAATCTTAAAGGTATACTTATGAGTACTCCTTCTACCGAAATCCATTAGCACAATCTTTTTTCTCTGACATTTGCAATCATTGTTTTAGTTTAATTTGAAAAAGAGAGACTAGAAGAGAAAATTTTCTTTATTTTAATGTTTTTTAGATGAATGCATGAATGCAACACACAAAAACATAGAAAAAACATGGGGTCAAAGGGTCGGTGTCATGAAGTCAAGGCTCTACCCCCCCCTCCCCCAAAGGTTTTCTACGGGTGATTTTTTGTACCTGTCACTCAAAATCATTGATCCCTGAGAACACCAACGGGCCAGGAACCGTGCTAGGTGATGTCCATCGAAGAAACCTTAGAAGAGGGTAGTTTATCGCGTAACAGTTATTCCTAATAGCTTCCGCACTACAAAAAAGGGTGATTTTCCTATGTGTATACTCAATCTTTCCATATGCGGCATCACACACATTCCCATTAGCAGAAAAATAAACACATATATCAATTAGGAAAAGAAGTATATATATTTGTCCTAAAGTCCTAGACTTTAAAGAGCTATGAATCCTATGTTCCTGACAAAAATGGCTCCCCGGCGGAGTCAGCATTCTGTGGTACCTTCCCAACTTTAAAGGTTTTTGACCTAAGATCCTAGTGAAGTCAACAAATCTTAACCCCAATGAAGTCCCTAGGAAAGAAAGAAAAGAAAGGATATCCGGCCCCACGGTGGGTGCCACTTTTCTGTGGCATTTTTTTTCCAAGGTTTCTACCTAAGAGACGGAAAGAGAACAAGCTCTCAATAATTCCCAGCAGAGTCGCCATTTTTCTGTAGCGAGCGATTTTGGACGTGGTTGCAAAGCACTATCACTTTGGTTCTACAGTTCGATTCATTTTTTATCCTATTGAAGCTGATGAAGGAAGGGAAATAGATGTCTCCAATTAACCCTGCTTGCAAACTGAGTTTGAACAGATGACTGTTGGTTTACAGATGCTACAAAGATTGTGGGTCTCTCTTAGGTTATTTTGTTAAAATAGTGCCCGGGCGATTGGTGGGAGTTTAGGACTGAAGCTTTTCGATTGATATGTGAAGGTACGAGATTTTGGGTTTTTGTTGAGTGTGCTTGCTAAGATTTTTCTTTCAATCTTATGCCTATGTATTCCCGTTTACCGAAACAGGGAAATCAGAGCGATCGTAGTTCCTCCTATTCTATGGGAGGAAATGGTGTTTTGGTGTCTTATTCAAAGCCCAAGACGTGAAGTTGAAAAGGTGGTTTATATCTTGTTCAAAGCCCAAGATGTGAAGCTGAAGGGTGTTGTCTTTAGAGAGAATTTGTCATCTCTAAAGGGAGTCTGTTTGTCACGACTGTTGGGTGACTGACTATAAAGGAGGATTACTTTAACCGGGATATGTGAATCCTAGCAATGCCATAATTTCCTTTATAGGGGGTTTTAACCCGAAGGAGAAGACTTTAACTCAGTGTAGAGTAATGCCATCTTTCCTTAGGAATTTCTCATGCTAAAAGAGGGACAATGGCGTGGATGTAAATAATCCAGAGGCTTGCCGCTTACAGCAATTAGATGAAAGGAGTTATTGATGTTTGTATCCTGTGAACGAGGCACAGTTTTGATACTAAAAGGTTGATTGATTCAACCGGGGTTTTTCTTATACAAAGCCTAAGAGGAGGCTATTGGCCCAACAAGAGGGTGTTTTTATGTGTCTTGTACGAAGCCCGAGAGAGAGGCTAAAAGGGTTGACTCTACAGGCTAAAGGTTGGACTCGACAAGAGGGTCTTTTATACTCAACAAGAGAGTGTTTTTTATCTCGTACAAAGCACGAGATGGAGGCAACAAAGGTTTGACTCAACAGGAGAGTCTTTTATACTCAACAAGAGAGTGTTTTTGTATCTCGTACTAAGCCCGAGATGGAGGCAACAAAGGTTCGACTCAACAGGAGAGTCTTTTATACTCAACAAGAGAGTGTTTTTGTATCTCGTACGAAGCCCGAGATGGAGGCTAAAAGGAGTTGAATCAACAAGAGAGTCTGGAAAGGTTAGCTCCACTGGGGAGAATCATTGTACAAAGCCCAAGAGGAGGCTATTGTAACTGTTTTAGTTTAGTGACAGGTCCAGTATATTGGATAAAGAGAAAATCAGTTCTTATATGAGTACTGTTTGCGCTCGGGGATTTGATTCGAGGATCAGGGTTATTTCTTGTTCTTTAAGGAAATGGGAAATCCAAAGGGTATTGAGACTGTCCGAGTCTACAGTTTCATCTCCTAGTTTTGAAAGGAGCTTGAGAATGTCTTTGAGACTCAAGGGAATTAGACTGTCCAAGTCTAGAGTTTCATCTTTTGTACTATGCTCAAAGAAACAGCAGTAGCAAGATCTAGACTTTTTGAAAGATTGTTCTATTAGGATCACTAATTTATGTTCCTATACCTCTAGGAGGTCATCGGGACAATTTGTACGAAGCCCAAGAGGAGGCTGGAAACTTTTAAGAAGCCGAGGGACAATTTGTACGAAGCCCAAGAGGAGCCTATCATTCTCGGAGGAAGAAATCATTTATATGAAGCCTAAGAGGAGGCTGTGAATACTTCTAAGAAGCCGACGGGTCCTTGTACAATGCCCAAGAGGAGGCGAGGATGCTTTTAGGAAGCCTGTGGGTCCCCAAACCCCGAGAAATTCAAGACAGGCTATTCACAGAGAATAGATCAAGCCAGGAAAGTTCGAGAATTTGGAAGAAACTCAAGAGATGCCATTCACGGAGAAAAGATAATCTCTGGGGAATAGTTTTTCTTTGACGATTTCTAAAGGTGACAGTTTGTGAAAGGGTTCACCGAGAATGCTGCCTTTCACATCTCCATATTATTTAACCCCAAGAGGAGGGAAGACTGTGTCTGGTAATCCTATGGGGATCTAGTTTTGTCTATTTCCAAGAGTGATCAATGGGATTAATGCTAGACGTAGTTGCCGGGGAAACTCTAAATATCTATATTATTATTACATAGTTGATATGAGTTTATGAAAGAAGAATTATAGCGAAACAGCCCCACAGTACAGTTATATACATATGAAAGCGATAAATGAAAGCGGGTAAACACTTACTCGGTTGTAGAGCTTCCATGCTGTTTGGTTAGTTGTTCAACAAAGAAAGCTTTGATAACAATATTATATACAAAATCAAAGGAGAAAGTATTTTGAAAAGATGTTGGGGCTTACAGCTCAAGGAGAGGCCCAAGGTTTTATCAATGATGGTACTATCGTTTTGTACAGAGGGACTTATACAAGTGACTGAGGCCCAAGAAAGGTTTTCTGTACAAAGGGATGGGTCTTACACTCTCTCAAGAGGCCCAAAGAGTTTAAAAAGAATGGGGCTTATAACACGAGGGTAGGCCCAGATGTTTTTTGTTTTGAAATGGCGATCGCGCCGAGATTTTCTTTTAACACAGAGGGACTTATACAATTACTGAGGCCCAAAATTTGTTTTGGTTAAAAGGGGATTGGGTCTTACACTCTAATAGAGGCCCAAAGAGTTTTGAATGGGTCTTACAGCTCGAGGAGAGGCCCAAGGTTTTTTTTCAACGGACTATGATCGCGTCGAACTTTTTGAAATACAACGGGACTTATACCATAAGTTAGGCCCAATAAATTTGTGTATTTACAAAAGGGGTTTGGGTCTTACACTCTATTAGAGGCCCAAGGTGTTTTAAAAAAGAAGAATGGGTCTTACTACTCGAGGGTAGGCCCAAGGTTATTTGTGTACAAAACGACGATCACGACGAGGTTTTTGAAAATACCCGGAGGGACTTATACAATAAGTGAGGCCCACAATAGGTTATTTTACAAAAATGCTTGGGTCTTACACTCTATTAGAGGCCCAAAGTGTTTGAAAAAAGTTTGATGAGGGTTGAATTAATCAAAACCCTAATTTGTTTCCAAAATGTATTTTAATTGAATAAAAAATTCAATTAAAATGATCAAAATTGTTTAACATGCGGAAAACAAATTGTGATCTTGGATTAATGTTTCAAAAATCACGTTTTGACCTACAAAATGATTATAAGTCATTAAAATTTACAAAATCAAGAAGGAAAAAATATTTTAAATGTCAAAAACAATTAAAATATTAATTCTTTGGAAAAATATCAATGATATGAAATAAATAATATTTTTGGGATTTTTTGATAAAATAAAATATTCTAACATTTTTGTGAATTATTAAAAAAAGAATCAACTCAAAATCATTAAAACTCAGAGAGAAATTAATTTTTGAATCAATTAAACAAAATCATAAAATTCAAATATTTGAATTTTCAAAAAAGGGCGCCAAGAACACCCAAGAACACGCGCGTGTTCTGGGTTTTTCCCAGATTTGCATTTTCTCTCCTATCTCCCTGAATACTTGATTATATCATGCAAACCACCTATCAATCTGCTCGTTTCAACCTCACGGTCATGTCTATGGTCTTTAATTTCATTTATTTTTATTATGGAATAAGAAATCAAGACAAAACCTCAAGAACCCTAAAATTTGCATGAAGGCTGAGAATTTTGATACACGATTAAAACAAAGCAGTTAATTGAGGGGAAACATTCTATGCATGATTATGAACATTTGGCAAAAGTATTGTGCGGGGAAATATGCATAGATTAAGAGATGACCAAGTTTAGGCTTACTGGAAGGTCGTGACAGCAAGAGCAATTTTATTTTTGAGTTGGAGGTGTTACAGATGGGTTGTGATGATCTGAACAACTTCAATGGATATTGTGGAGTGTGTTGCAAGCTTTGGAACACTTTAGAAGTCTTTGGATCAAGCTGGAGCACTCCAACTGCATAATTGAAGCATAATGGCTAGGTTGATAGGTGATTTTGAGCTGGGGGTGTTACAGATGGTGTTTAAGCATTTGGACACCTCAAATACATCATATGTGATGTGTCTGGGTAATTGGAATGGATTGCTTATGGCTGCAACTCAAAACCCGATAGTGGTTGCTCAAAAACAAGAAAACTTGGCACTTAGGAGAGAATGAGAGAAAGCAGTGCTATAACTGGCTTTGGTGTGAATTGAATGATCCATTGGATCCTCTATTTATAGGGGATCAACTCTTGTCTTGGATGAATAGTGAATGGCTGCCGGATCAGATCACATTCTAATGGATTGGCTTGGAGGAATTTCTTCTCACACAAGGCAACCTAGCCCCTCCCAAGAGCAGGGCTATACCTTGATCAAATTCACATTCTTCAGATGTTTTTATTGTTGTTTAATCAGAGAACTTGACTGAGTAGAGTGGCTACCTTGACAATGTACTATTCCACATTAATGCCCTTTGAATTCAAGGCAAAATGTGCCAAAATTCATGCACTTCAAGTTGGAAGATTCCTTGGCTTTTTGACTCAGCTTTATCAGTTGGACCAGTTGCATTATGATTGGTTTGAGTATAGGTGGCATAGTGATCCTTGGTCTTTGGCTCAAAATCGTGTGTGGCAAGCAAACATGCAAACTGATTTTTCCAAAACAGCTTGCAGCAACATGACTTTGGGCATGGATTTCTCTTGGCTCAAGATGAATCAGTTCATGCTAGGGAGCTCTTTGGATTCTTGGTAATATTTGCAACAACATTGATGTTTATCTTTGGAACTGATTCAGCTTGCATCCATGTGAAAAAATCCCACAAGTTTTGATGTTTCAGCAAAAATCTGCCTTGCCCAGAATTTTTCTAAGTGTTGGAAAATGATGGATTTTCATGTTTTAGTGATTTTGATCCAACCATAACTCAAAATCCATAATGAATTGGAATGACTTGTAGTTGACACTTTTGTAGAGGGTCATGAGGGCTATAAATCCAGATTTGGATGGGGAAAAATGGCTTTGTGGTTTAGGAGTTATGATCCTCCAAAGTTGGTACCCTTGCCACTTTATTCTTTAACTTAGAAAATTTTCTAAGTTTTTATGGTTACCCCTTTTACAAGTTATCCAACTTTTCTTGATTTTTCTTGATGAATGATGATTCAAATCACACATTAACATCATTTTAGGGTTAAAAAACCATAAAAGTGAAAAATCTCAAAAAGTCAAAGTTTGACTTTTGTGCACAGTTGACTTTTTATCAGATGAATTCTAAACTATGCAATCCTTTAGGAAATCATGTCCTTGACCTAAATCAAACGTGATGGACATGTTCCATGGGTGTTATTGAGTATATTGATTCATGTCCTAGGGCTTGGGAGCATGTCCTGGCCAAAAGTCAAAGTTACAGTTGACTTTTCTCGCGAAATCCTAATTGTGGTACTGATGAAATTGAGGCTTGTTGCTCAAGCTTCTTGGATTAATCCATTGTTGCAAATGGATCAATGTAGTATGTTGGAGACCCTCAAATCATGTCTTGAGGTCTTGGCTCATGATTTGTCCCAAAAGTCAACTTAGGGGTGAATTAAGTCAAAAAACCCTAATTCCTGATTTTTGATGAATGCATCCCCTGAGGCTAAATTGACTTGATGATTGGGTTTATGATGTCCCTTGGAGCATTATAGGTTATGCTTTGAAGCAATGGCTCATGCCCAGAGGAAAATTTCCATCTGGAGGCATTGGTTAACCAAACCCTAATTTGGTGACACTGGCGATCTTGAGGCTTGATCCACCTAGAAGGGAGCAACCTTGTGCTTAATCCTTGAAGTGGGAGTCCTCTTGATCCCTTGTAGATATTTGGAGGGTTAGACAAGTTGAAGATCATGTCATTTCTTGATTGATCCTTTGTCTAAGAACTCTGAGAGGGCCTGAAACCCTAATTCTGATTGTAGTAAGTGTTCACCCATCTTTGGGGAGACTGATGAGGCAAGATAGTCCATCCCTATTGTGATGATGATTTTCACAATGATGGGAAATATTAGTGGTCAAAATTTGGGGTATGACAACTGGGGATACTAAATTAAGAGGGTTAAGCCTAACTTACTTGAATTTGTTATATTATTGTTTGTTTGTTTTGATTGTTGCTCCATTTGGGTTGTTACCTTGTGGTGAGATAAGTCCTGACCTTGGACTTGAGAACAAAATAAGATAGGAAGGTGGTATATTCAAGAAGGCTCTTAGGGAGTTGATTCCCGACCAAGCTAACTTGAGAAATCACCACTCATTGGAGGCACTTTTGAGAACAAGTATTGTTGATCAAGAGATTGTGAAAACAATACTATTTATTGATTGAGCCTACGAAGCTGAGAACCTTTAGTCACCTTTAACCTCACTTGGCCTTGTTAGGAACGTAGTGCGATGACTATGAGGGAGTGGTCCCAAAATAGTTTATACCCGATACTACACTCAAAAGAGGTTCTCTTGAGAATATTATTAACTATCGAGTAATTGGGAAATTGATAATATCCGAAAGAAGGGCCAATGACTTTGGGAACTTGTTAGAACTCGTTGTACAGGTACAGTAAACCCTAGTACATACCAAATGAGAGGGGTGGAACTTTGACTTCATGCAAGCCTTACACCATGTTTGAGTGTGACCTTGTTATGTTTGTGCATACATGCATTCATAAGCATCATTGTTAATAAAAAGTTTCATGGAACTTAAGCTCTTATTTGCAAACATCATAGGAAAACCATGGATAATGACAGAAGAAAAACTGTTAAGTACACTTTCAAGAGTCCTAACTTGGGTGACCTAAGGAGATTATGTTAAAGATTGAGAAGGGTTCAAGAACAAATATGGGAAACTGTTATCACTGTTGAAGACTAAGATGGAAGATGGACTTCTCTCAACACTCCTTCATTTTTATGATCCAGTCTACCATTGTTTCACCTTTCCTGACTACCAACTTGTGCCTATATTGGAGGCGTATTCCTATCTAGTTGGGTTGCCAATTCTTGACAAGTATCCTTTTCCTTTCTTAGAAAAAAATCCTAAAGAGCAAGACATTGCCAAAGCCACACATTTGGGATTGTCTGAAATTGTAGATCACATGAGCATGGATGCATTTGAAGCTATTCTTAACTTACTTATCTATGAAGTATTACTCTTCCCAAGCTTTGAAGACTTTGTTGACATCCATGCTATCAAGATCTTCCTAAAGAAGAATCCAGTACCTACCTTGTTAGCAGATACTTATCACTCAGTTCACTTGAGGAACTTCCATAGAAAAGGAATGATCACATGCTGTGTGCCATTATTGTACAAGTGGTTTATTTCTCACTTGCCCAAATCAAGCTTGTTTTGGGATCTCAAGAATGGTTGGTGGTCACAAAAGATTATGGCTCTTACCCACTCTGACATTGATTGGTACAATCGTGTCTATGATGGAGTTATGATCATTGATAGCTACGGGGATTTTGCTAATGTGCCCCTTCTTGGTACCAAAGGAGGAATCAACTACAATCCCGTCTTGGCTCATCGTCAACTAGGATATCCTTTGAAGGACAAGCCCAAGAATGTTCATGTTGAGAGTATCTTCTTTAAAGATGGTGAAGATAACAAAGAGCTTAAAGAGAAGATTATGATCGCTTGGAACCATTTGCATAGGAGAGGGAAGAAAGACATAGGGAAGACCAATTGTATTTCTTTGGAACCCTATCTCCAATGGGTCAGAGATAGGGCCATCGAGCTGAAGATGCCTTATCCTCTTCAAGAGCCCATAACTCTGAAGAAGGAACCTACTCTGATCTTCATGTCTGAAGCAGATAAGTTGAAGATCGCTTTAAGAAAAGCGCATCAAGAAAGAGATGCTTGGAAGAACAAGTATCAAGTGGCCATCAGCGAGAACGCAGAACTCCAAAGACAACTACATACGAAGACTGAAGAAGTACTCTCTTGTAAGAAGAGGAAAATGCAAGAGGATTTATTTTCCTTTAGCCCTCAGTCGACTCCTTGGAAGTTGATCGTGGATAGTCTTACTCTCGAGAAGACTAAGATGGAGGAGCAGATCAAGAAGCTCAACATGAGGCTGCTAGGAGAATCTCCTTAGGGCTTTTGTTAGCTTTTATTTAGCTTTTGATTTAGGAATCTTGTAAGAAGTACTAAACATTTTGTAGTCCACTTTTGAATTAATGAAATGAGTTCCTTTTTGATATATCCTTGATGTTTGCAAATATTTAAGTTCCACCAAGCTTTTTTGCATTGCATCTTGCATCTTGCATATGTTGCCACATTTGCATTGCATTTCTTCCCATAAAACTCATTCCGTCTTGTCATCTCCAGTTTCCACGCTGAATCCTCCACACCGGTATAACACCTGTGCTCAAACCAGGAAAAGAATGGAAGATCAAAAGCATGAGATTGATCACATCAACAACGAGTTGGAAGACCTCCGTGGCAATGTTGGACAGATCATGGAGATGTTGTAGGTTATTTGAGCCAAAAAACTATTATTTCTGAGATTGCAAACCCGGTGGTAGACTCTTTTCCAGTTACTACTCCTGTCACTCTACCTCCATTTGGACTCCCGCCAGGTTTTGTTCCTCAGCCACAAGTTCATGTCTCCGCCCAACAGATAATTTCGTTAACAACTGATGTTCCCAACATAGTTCCAACTTTTGTACCCGCAATTATGGTAACTCGTATAAATCAACCTTATTATGACTACCATCATCAAGTTTATGGCATACCCGATGTGTCTGAATATGAAGATGAGAAACGCGATAAGCAGAAAGAAAATGTGGATTTGATTGAGAAAAGACTTAGGGCTATGGAAAGGGATCAGGTATTTGGAGTTACTGCTCATGAAATGTGCTAGGTATCTGGGTTGGTGATTCCAACAAAGTATAAAACACCGGTCTTTGATAAATATGAAGGGGCATCTTGCCCTAAAAAGCATTTGATTATGTATTATCGCAAAATGGCAGCTCATGTAGACAATGACAAACTAATGATCCATTGTTTCCAAGACAGTTTGAAATGAGCATCCTCAAAATGGTATCTAAGTTTGGATTACTCGCGGATCTGTTGTTTTCAAGACCTCTCTGATGCTTTTATAAAACACTATAAGTATAACATAGATCTTGCGCCAGATAGAAGGCAGTTGCTCAGTATGTCGCAGAAAAGCTCTGAATCTTTTAAAGAGCATGCCCAAAGATGGAGGGAACACAACCTCTCAAGTAGAGCCTCCTCTATTAGAAAAAGAGGTTGCAGACTGGTTTTTGACATTGTACGGCCATAATTCTATGAAAGAATGGTGGGCAGCGTCACTGCTAACTTTTCTGATTTGGTGGCTGTGGGGATCAAAATAGAATTGGGTCTAAAGAATGGGAAAATGAGTGGTCTAATGGGTAGTTCTAAAGATGCATTTAAAAGGTCTTCTAGTGGTTTCCAAAAGAAGAAGGAAGGAGAGACCAACACCGTCACGACTGCCCGTAGAAGAAATCCCTCTTAGAAGAATCAACATCAGCAACAACAACAGTTCGTTCAACAGCCGGTGTATCAGTATGCCCCTCAATCATATGTGGTAGCTGTTACTCCCGCTTTCGATCAACAACAACCTATTTTTCAACAAATTCCTCAACATCAGCAAGCGTCCAACGCTCCTCAATAAAATCTTGGTCAACGTCAGAACAATCAAAATCAGAATAGAAGGCAGGGAGGGAGGCCACCAATACCCCCTATCTCAATGACATATACAAAGCTGTATGCGTTCCTCATTGAATAAGGCTTGGCAACCCCAAGACCATTGGGTCCTCCACCAGAGAAATTACCGCCATATTACAATCCTAATGCCCATTATACTTTTCATAAGGGTTCTCTCAGTCATGATCTTGAGGGTTGTTACGCCTTAAAGCATATTGTAAGGGAGTTGGTCGAGAAAAAGATTCTGTATTTCAATGATGCAAATCCAAGTGTGAAAAGTAATCCTCTGCTCGCCCATGGGGCATCGGTCAATGCTATAGAGGAAGGGGTCGATGAAGTTTTTATCTGTGATGTAAAAGACATCAAAACTCCGCTGCCAGAATTTCACGCTAAGTTGTTTGAAGTTGGTTTAGCCAAAGAATGCCACAAGAATTATGCAGAATGTACTGTTTAGTCAAAGGGTTGTGAAGGGGTCCAAAAGGATGTCCAAGCTTTAATTAATCAAGGTGTGCTTCAGATAAGCAAATGTGTGAAAAAGAATGAGGTGGCTGTAATTGAACCAGTATTCAATCTACCAACTCCTGTGTTCAAAAGAGTTGAATCCACTTACAAAGATGTTGAACCTATTTTTAATCTTCCTAAGTCTGTTTCTAAACTTCCAGATCCAGTTGTGACTATTGTTCAAGGAAAGAGGATGGTTCATGTGCCAAAGTCATCTATTGAACGAAGACCTTTCACTTTCAGAAACACAAAAGTTGTGCCTTGGAACTATGGAGTGACTAATGATAATCAGAAAACTGTGGATTCATAAAAGGGGCCGAAGGTTGTGAATGATGAGGTGACGAATATAGCAGAGCCAAGCAAAATGACCCGCAGTGGTCGAATTTATAACCCTCTTATTTGTGTGGTGCCTCAAGTGCAAAAAGAAGCTACTACTATCCCTTCCACAGACAAGGATGCTGTTCCCATCAATGAAGATGAAGAGTTTCTCAAAATTATCAAAAGGAGTGACTACAAGGTTATTGATCAGTTGCATCAGATACCATCGAAGATTTCCATATTATCTCTCCTCATGAGCTCCCCTGCACACCGCAATGCTTTGCAAAGGCTTCTTGCCCAAGCTCATGTGACACAGGACATTACTGTTGAACAATTTGATAATAGGATAGCCAACTTAACTGCTTGTAACACATTGAGTTTTGATGGAGGAGAATTGCCTAAAGAAGGTAAAAATCATAATCGTGCCTTGCACATTTCTATTAAATGTGAAGAGGATACCTTGGCTAGGGTGTTGGTGGACACAAGGTCTTCCCTCAATGTGTTGCCCAAAAAGACTCTTGCAAAGCTTGCATGTGAGGGGGCTTAAATGAAGCCTAGTTCACTTGTTGTAAAGGCTTTTGATGGCTCTAGGAGGTATGTGATTGGAGAGGTGGAGTTACCTATTCTCATTGGTCCCCATGTGTTTGACATAACTTTTAAAGTGATGGATATCAACCCCAACTATATCTGTCTGTTAGGAAGGCCATAGATCCATGCCGCTGGGGCAGTCACATCTACTCTTTATCAAAAAATGAAATTTGTATTTGACGACAAGCTGGTAACCATATTTGGAGAAGAAGATCTCATGGTGAGTAATATTTCTTCCTTTAAATACATTGAAGCAGATGAAGACCTGCTGGAAACTTCTTTCCAAGTGCTTGAAATTGCAAACGTGGTCATGTTTGAGGTAGAGGAGCCTAAACAGAGGGTCTTTCCGTCTTTTGCATCTCTGAAAGGTGCCATTTTTGCTATTGAGGATGGTAAAACAACAGGCTGGGGTGAAGTGATCGACGTCAAAATCAAGAATGACCGCTTTGGGTTGGGTTACAAACCAACTAAGAAAGCGTTAACTCCTAACAAGAGCCGACCAAGAGAAATCCAAGAAGTATTCACCAGTGCTGGCTTCCAGGTGAATGCAATTGTCGAAGACTTTGAAGACGAAGACATAAGTCACTTGGTATACCATTTTGATGTGGCTTTGAGCAATTGGGATTCTGTGGAGATTCTCGAAATCCTCCCGTTATCAAAGTAATTTTTGTTGTTTTGTTTTAACGTTTTCAAAAATCCATAGTTACGCCCAAGAATATAGGATCATTTTGTAAGGGCCCCCTTCTATTTTTCAAAGATTAATGAATGAAGGAGTTTTTTTAAATCCATGTTTTTTTCATTTACTATTTTTCGCTTTTCACTTTTAAAATGAAAAAGGAAATTTTTCATAGCCACTAAAAAGAACAAGAGCATTCCCTTATTGCATCACCCTTTTGTTTCAATTTTAATAAAAGCAATCATCTAAAACATGCCGAATCATTGATACCCACATTGAACCTGATGACTCTCCAATCTCTCCTAACTTTGATGCACCCATTAATCAAGCTGAAGATGAGGGTGAGGAAGATTGTAACATTCCAGATGAATTGGATAAGATGCTCGAATACGAGTACGCAGATATCCAACCGCACCAAGAGCAGGTCAAAACTATTAACTTGGGAAGTGAATAGGAGAACAAGGAAATCAAGATTGGCACTACACTTGGGGCACATGTTAGAGCGAAGTTGGTAAAGCTACTCCAAGAGTATGTGGATGTGTTTGCATGGTCGTATCAAGATATGCCCGGTTTAGACACAGACATCGTCATTCATAAGTTACCACTCAAGCCCAATTGTCCTCCTGTCAAGCAGAAACTCCAAAGAACAAGACAAAACATGGCCTTGATGATCAGAGAAAAGGTTAAAAGACAGATTGACGCTAGATTTCTTGCTGTTGTAAAGTACTTGCAATGGGTGGCCATTATTGTTCCTGTACCAAAAAAGGATGGAAAGGTTTGAATATGTGTCGACTATAGGGATTTAAACAAATCCAACACAAAGGATGACTTCCCTTTTCCATACATCGATACCTTAGTGGATAATACTGCTAAATTTGCTGTCTTTTATTTCATGGACGACTTCTCAAGATACAACCATATCAAAATGGATCCCGACGATATGGAGAAAACTACCTTCATCACACCTTGGGGAACCTATTGTTATAAGGTCATGCCATTTGGACTAAAAAATGCAGGTGCTACTTACCACAGGTCGATGGTTACACTCTTCCATGACATGATGCATAAGAAGATAGAGGTATATGTCGATGACATGATCGCTAAATCCCAAAGCGAAGAGGACCATTTGGATCACCTGTTCAAATTGTTCGAGCATCTCAAAATGTTCAGATTGCGACTCAATCCAACTAAGTGTACTTTTGGAGTTCAGTCTGGAAAATTACTTGGTTCATTATTAGCCAACGAGGGATTGAAGTTGACCTAGATAAAGTCGGGGCGATTCAAGAAATGCCTGCTCCACAAACCGAGAAGCAAGTCAGAGGTTTTCTTGGTAGACTTAACTACATCTCCAGATTCATCTTCAACATGACTGCTACTTGTGAGCCCATCTTCAAGCTGCTCCCAAAGGATCAAGCAGTCGAATGGAATTCTGATTGTCAGGTGGCTTTTAGAAAGATCAAAGGTTATCTCCAAGAACCTCCAATTCTGATTCCTCATGTGCTTGGAAAACCTCTCTTTATGTATCTAACAGTACTAGAAGGGTCCATGGGTTGTGTACTTGGAAAACATGACGAGACTAGAAGGAAAGAGCACACCATTTACTATCTAAGCAAGAAGTTTACCAACTGTGAAAATAGATACTCGCTTTTGGAGAAAACTTGTTGGTCTCTAGCTTGGGCTGCCAAATGCCATAGGCAATACATGATCTTCCACACTACTTTATTAATCTCCAAAATGGATTCGATAAAGTATATCTTTGAAAAGCCTGCTCAGACCGGAAGGCTTGCCCGATGGCATATTCTCTTGTCCGAATACGACATCCACTACGTAACTCAAAAGTCCATTAAGGGGAGTATCTTGTCAGAATACCTCGCAGAACAACTAGTTGAAGAGTATGAACCTCTTAAGCTTGACTTTCGTGATGAAGACATTATGTTAATAAGGAAAAATTATGAAGAACCTGGTCCAGATGAGGGTCCCAAGCCTGGTTCCTGTTGGAAAATGATGTTCGATGGTTCTTCTAACTATAATGGGCATTGCGTAGGTTCCGTTTTGAAAAATTTGGATGGTGGTTACACTCCGTTTACGACCATACTAGAATTTGAATGTACAAACAACATCACCTAGTATGGAGCATGCATCCTAGGTCTCGAAGCGGCCATTTACCTTCGCATCAAAATTCTTGAAGTAAGTGGAGATTCAGCTTTGGTGATATATCAAGTTAAGGGTGAATGGGAAACTCGAGACAAAAAGTTGATTCCCTACCGAGCTTATATTATGGAAATGATCATGTACTTTGATGAGATCACTTTCCGACATGTTCCGAGGTCCGAAAATCATGTTGCTGATGCTTTGGCTATATGTTAGCCTCCATGTGGAAGGTTAGATTTGTCAACGAAGCGCCACTCATTCGGATTGAAAGAAAGGCTGAGCCTGCTTATTACCAATCAGTTGAAGAGGAAACAGATGGAAAACCTTAGTTCCACGACATCAAGTTATATCTACAAAACAAAGAATATCCAGCTAATGCTAATGCTCTTGACAAGAAAACTCTGAGAAGACTAGCGTCCAAGTTTTTCCTCAGCAGTGGTGTATTGTATAAAAGAAATCATGACATGGTTCTGCTAAGATGTGTTGACAAACGTGAAGTAGACCTGTTAATGCAAGAAATTCATGAGGGAAAATTTGGGACTCACGCCAACGGCCATGCCATGTCCAAGAAGTGTTTAAGAGCTGGATATTATTGGTTGACTATGGAATCTGATTGCATCCAATATGCCAGGAAATGCCATAAATGCCAAATATATGCTGATAAGGTGCACGTGCCTCCGACATTGTTGAATGTCTTAACATCTCCGTGGCCTTTCTCAATGTGGGGAATTGACATGATTGGAGCAATCGAACCCAACGTTTCCAACGACCATCGTTTCATCTTGGTTGCCATCGATTACTTTACAAAGGCTTAAGAGAGCATTCGATAAGAAGGTTCGCCTACGTGAATTCAAAGAGTGAGATCTGGTACTCGAGAAAATCTTACCATCACAAAAAGATGCCCCAGGAAAGTGGGCTCCCCACTACGAAGGCCCATTTTTTGTAAAGACAGTCTTCTCAAGAGGATCAATCTTCCTCACAACAATGGATGATGAGCAGCTTGCACATCCTGTGAAGGCCGATTCAGTCCAAAAATATTATGCTTAAATAAAATCCGCTAGGTCAAAAACCAGAAATGACGACTTAGGCAATAATGGGTATCTCGGTCGGTCTAAACCTAAGAAGGAGATCCAGGAAAAAGTTAAGGATGAAAACAAAAAATAATAAAAGCTCGCTAAGTTGAAAACCCGAAAGGGCGGCTTAAGCAAAAATGAGCATCCTGGTGGATTAAAAACCTGAAAGGGCGGTCCAGGCCGAAGTTAGGGACAAAGGCATTTGTCTGCATCAAATGGTGTTAACCAATACCGAAGAAACAACTGAAGATCAATCCAGTCGCTCTTGTCAGAAGCAAGGATTTGGGGCATCTTAGTTATTAGGGATTGTAGTAGTTGTTGGATTCAATGTAAACCTTTCCCTATTGCCATTTTCACAATTGTAATACTCCATGGAGCTTTTGCCTTTTGCAAGCTACCATTCTTCAATAAAATACAAATTTTTCCAATCACTTTATTGTCATTTATGTTCCTTTACCTTTTCTTGTTATACAAAATGCCATCTATTTGTTAATAATGAGCTTTGAAAAATAAAAGGTTTTTGAAAAGAAAATGCTTTGAAAATGTCTTGATAAAACATAAAATCTCTTTGACACATGGGATGATCAAAAAGAAATTTCCATATATCCTCAAAGCTTCAAGGTCGCAAAGGCATTGTCATACTATTTGCAATATCCCACTGAAGTTGAAACTGACGATACTTTTGAATCAATCTGTTGATTATAATCACCATGTTTGAAGAAGCTCTCCGTATTCATCCTGTTGGTACTTGTTTGAGTTGCTGGTATGGAAGATTAATTTCCAATGTGAAAGTTTTCCCATCAAAATATGGTCTCTCTTGAGTCAGCATTTGCATGCCATGATCATTTGCATCATGTTCAACACGCGTATTTCACCATTAGCATTTTATCTTGGGTTTGGTTATCACCAGTTTGCCTTCCCCATGAAGTCCGGTTATCACATTGCTTCATGATTACTAGGTCTTTTCCCCCGTGGTTTTCACCGTGTATTTTATCTTTTCCCCAGTTGTCACTGGCATTCACTGGTCTGTTTATCCTTGGAGTATTGGAATATTGTTTGTTACCAATATTTCCTTCCCTAGTAGATCTGGCTGAAATCCAATTTTCATTGGTAAGCTGTTTTGGTTGTCACCAACGTCCATTGAAGTCTAGTGGTTACTAGCATCAATCCATTGAAAGCCGGTTGTTACCTTCGCTTACAGTCCAAGTCCAATTAATTTGGCACGTACAGAAGAGTCGTTACCCTGTACCTTTCCTGATAGTTCCTGAAGATCATGTTTGATCTCTTCATTTTAAGAAATTTCCAGAAGATTGGATGTTTGAAAAATCCAATAATATGTGTTGCAGATCTTATGGTTATAAGGAACTCTTTTGGCATAATACTCCTGTCGTTATGAGGATTCTCTTTATTCGCCATCCCTATTATTATGGGGGTACTTTCAACACATTCCTTTTGTTATAAGGAACTCCTGTCCTATCTCCTATTGTCATGAGGAAAATTGGGATCAATCATATTGCTATGAGGATCTTGTTTCACTGATTCTATTGTTATAAGAATCTGTTTTATCTCCTATTGTCATGAGGAATATTGGGATCAATCCTATTGCTATGAGGATCCTGCTCCACTGATTCTATCATTATAAGAATCTGTTTTATCTCCTATTGTCACGAGGAACATTGGGATCAATCCTTTTGCTATGAGAATTGTATTTTGTTTTGCTCATCCTATTGTCATAAGGATTCTTGTTTTATCTTCTGTTCTAGAGTGTCAGCCGGTCATGTTTGGACCTATTGATCAACTAATCTAGATATTCCCCGGTGGAGACCATCCTGTGCCGTTTCATTTCGAGATTTCCCCTTTCATCTTTGATCTCTTTTGAGAAGATCTTATTCTTGTTTATCTTCCCCCAGTGATTTTCGGTCATGTCTGAACTTGTTGATTAATCACTTTGGATATCCCCAGTGTGGCTTCCCTCTTTCCCCAATGGTGTTTTCTTGGGATATTCCCAGTGTGGTCTTTTCCTTTCTCCAGCAGGTCTTTGCTCTTGGTCATCTTGGTTTGTATTGTGCATTCAGCATTTATTATTCCATCATAGAGCATCATACTAGAGTTCATTGCATGTCTGCACTGTTCCTAGCATTTTATTTGAGTCATTTTTGTCTGTAGCATAGCATACCATTGCATCTAGGGGCAAAATTTCCGGTTATTTCTGTATTTAAATACCTTCCACTTTGATTCCCTGAGGGTTGTCACCACTCAGGCAATCCAGTAAAGTTATTTAAATAGGGGCAACTGTCATACCTCAAAATTTGACCCTAGATTTCGTCACCATTCTAGGAAGCATTACACATTACATTTCTAACCCTAACCTTTGTTCAAGTTTTTTCCTTGTTTTTGCTTCATCAAATTAGGGTTTTGCTCAAGAGAATCAAGAGAATCTTCACATGATCAGTCAATGTTTTGGAATGATCATAAACCCATCAAGCTTACATACACTCAAGAGGCTTCTCCTTATCAAGAATCAAGTGCAAATTGGTCTCATTACAAGTTCATTGAAGCTCAACTTCATCTGGTCACCAATTAGGGTTTCATCAAGAAAAGTCAACTGTGCCTTTGATTCTTGATCAAAGCATGATCCCAAGCCTTGGGGCATGATCCAAGACACTCAAATACATCCTTGGAGTCCACCCATGATGTTTGAAAGATTCAAGAATACAAGATCATTGAAGATCACACAATTGAATTCATTTGGTACTCAAGCTTTATCTGACAAAGTCAACCCTCTGACTTTTAGGGTTTTTGGTCCAAATTGAAGTATTCAAACTAAATTTCATCAAGACATGTTTGATCAATGAGTTTGAGCATGAAAAATCAAGATTTGAATGGTTTCTTGCAAAAGGGGCAAAGTTAAGAAACTTGAATTTTTTCTAAGTATAGGAAAAAACCCTAGTTCTGGTGCCAACTTTGGAAGGTCATAACTCTCAATCTACACAACCATTTTTTGTGCTCCAAAGCTCAAAATAAAGCCCTCACAACATACTACAACTTTTTATGAAAGGAGGAAACCTCAAAAAATGCTTATATTTTGAGTTATAAAGCTTCAAAGTTATAAAAAATCTTTGAACACTTAGAATTTTTTCAAGACAAATTTTGGTCCTTAGAAACAACAATATTTGGATCTAGTTTTCACTATGATCCTTTGAGATTCAAGATTTTTGTCAAACATGAAAGTTGTAGAGAATCTTTGGGGCTTTTCAAAAAGTACAAGAATTCCTCCATAGCATTCTTGAGCTGAGAGTTTCGAAGGGATGAAGTTGGTGTCACAAGGTTGATGTCCATGCCATTTTCACCACTTGTTCTTGGCCAAAACTCCAAGCCATGCCCTATGATCCCACTTTACAAGCCTCATTACCTCTAAATGCATCCATAATCAGAAGGTTGCATGAAATAATGATGCATTACACAAGTGTTTAAGCCTTTGTTCAAAGGATCATGCCATTTTTATAAGAAAGCTCACACTTCCATTTTCATAAAGAGGCTTTAACCCAATGTCAACTTGTCTTGAGCATTGTGAATGTTGCTTCTACACTCTAAAAGGTTTGTACTTAGAAGCAAGTTTTATGAACTTTTCCAACTCTAGAAAGCATGGTACTTGTCTTGGAACTTCACAAAATCAAACAAACAATCACTTGAAATTGAACCAAACCAAAAACTCTTCAAGTTGCAATTCTGCCAAGACCATTGAACCCTGAACCTCTCCTATAAATAAAGGATCATTTCACACTTCAAAACACACAAAAACATCACAAACTCACCCTCAAAACCTCTGCATTCTCATAGCCAACAAAATTTGCAAAAATACTTCAGTTTTGTAAAATCTCCAACCAAACATATTTCCCTCGTGCACTTTGCAAACCAACACCAGAAACCATCCTTAAACACTCAATAGAGATTGTTCCAACCATTGAACAAGTTATGTATCAAGCCATACCACATTCACCATTCTCACACCTTCATCTTACAAGAAGACACATGTTTGATTCTTGAAGCTGTTTCCAATCCCTTTAAGCATTCAAACCATATTTTTAAGGGTCAATAAAGCTAAAAGGATTGTCTTTACACTTCTGGAGGATCATTTGAAGAAGCCTTGGACTGACTCCAAGAGGTAAGAACCTTCTTCAAACTCGTAATCCATGCATTTTTAATGTCTCATGTTTGAAGCAAAAATGTAGTCTACGCTATACACTATCTGTTTGAAGCTTTGGTTTCATTATATGAGTTGAAGATCTGATGCCTTAACATGTTGAAGTTCATGTATGCTGCACTACTGTGGAGTAATTTTTGAATTATGCATCTGGTTTTAGCTTGAGTTAATAACATATTCAGAATCTTTATGAAAGATGCTTCAACTTTCATTTTTACAAAATTGAAAATGGTTGGGAAACGAGAGATATATGTTGAGTTGAAAACCTGGCCATGGGAGAGTGTTAGGGTCCGGAGAGAGAGAGAAAGAAAAAAAAGAGAAAATGGAGAAGAAGAAGGTGAGGTGGCACTGATGTGGAGGCAAGGAGGTGTTGAGTTGTCCATTTTAATGTGTTCTCAAAATATGTATTTTTTGAGTTAGTATAGTTAATGGATGAGGGCGTAACACCGCTGGTCAAGGAGGTTTGTGTGTTTGTTTGCTAAGCAAGAGGACTGGGGTTCAAATCCCCCTCATTCCAGTCCTTTTTATTTTTTTCCTGAACTTCAAATAGTTTCAAAATATATTATTTTGGTTCCACCACTCATTCACACGCGCGCTATAGCTCAGTTGGCTAGGTTTTGGATTGTTGAGCATGAGGGCGTGGGTTCTAGTACTGGCTAGGGAAGAACATATATTTTTAGCACTTTTCCTCTTCATTTTTATTCATAACATCAAAACACCATAACTTATTCATCCTTTCATCTTTTCTATCCTTTCTTTTTGCTATGTACTCATGTTGATGTCTACTTTCATGTGGTATATTTTCCCCCCAAAAATATTTATTTTTCTCATACTTATGATGGTTCAAAGTGTGTGATATTTTAGGGTTTCCTTAAGACATTTTGTGACTCTTATGAGTGATTCCTTGATTTCTCTTGATAAATATGAGTTGTGTGGTTGTTTTGTAACATGTACAAACCTTGTGTGATGTTGTCAACTTGTTTCTTTTGGTTTTAACATGATTCTTGGCTTACTTTTATGTGTGCTTACATGTTTAAATGCCTTGAACTTTGTCTACCTATGCCATGAACCATTTTGTGCACTTACCTTGACTTTTACACACATCCTTGGATGAACACCAAGAACCATAGCATGCACTTTAGGTTGTCACCAAAGTCTTGAGCCATGTACACTTTTTCTTCCATGTTAAGTGATGTTTTAACTTACACATGCTTACATTGAACTTTGTAATGATTTTACTTATTTGTGACCATGCTTGGACCCTAACATGAATATCTTGGTTGTTACCTATTTGTCCCAATATGTTCAACTTATAACCATGCCTAAATGTTCAAGTAATTCCTTAACTTGTTCCATGATGTTTGAAATTTAAACATGTCATCTTTAAGCATCCTCACATGCCATCCCTTGTATGTTTACATATTCATCCACATGTTATTGTCATAAACATGTTCTTTTGTTCAAGTATGCTTGGTTGTTACCTACTTGTTTTAAATTGTATTCATGATTAAGTGATGTCTTAACTTATACATGTTAACCTTGAACTCTTGTCTTTGTCCATGCTCAAGTGTTGTCATAACCTATACATGTTAACTAGAACTTTGAACCTTACCATGATTAAGTGTTGTTACAATTATCTTCCTTTGTCTTGTATTCATGATTAAGTGGTGTTAGTAAACCCTAAAGAATGTTTGCCTTAATTATGTACTTGAACTTATTATCCATGATACCTTGGTCTTGTTAGAACTATATCTCATGATTGTTTAGATGTTGTAACATCTTTGTTTGATTGAATTTACTTTGGTTATCACCATGTTGATTTAAAACTTCTTTGAACCTTAGAACATACTACGTAGTTACCTTGTCTAATTCATGACTTTGTTAAGTCCTTACTCTAAATGTTGTCACATTTATCTTTATGCTTTGGTTGTAACAATATGTTTTACCCTTGTCATGTTTTCATTAACATCATGTTTGAATTTTACTTTGATTTCAAATTAATATCATGTTTGAATATCATATTTGCTCATATCATCCATACTTCTTTAAGTTTGCCAAGTTATTCCCCCAAATGATGTTAGCTTGTTAGCTTCCATCCTTAAGGTTGCCCTATATTCCTTAATCCAAGGAAATGTCTCTCTATTGACTCCATGTCATAGGTAGCTTAGCATTACCTATTCCCTTTGACCTTGTTAGAGTAATTAGGTTTTTGAGGTTTAGACTTAAGTTAGAATAGACAAATCTTTTGACTTTGTCAAGTCCATTAAGTGTTAAGATGTAACACTTAGCTCCCCTTTGAACCTTGATCATAATCAAAGTGTTCATTCATTCTTATTAAGGTGAACTACAAATGCTCTGATTCCATCCTTGTAAGGATATGTAGGCACAAGACCGCGAAGTTTTGGCGAGCATACTTAGTGACTAAACCTTTTGGTTCCTATCTCTCACCATAAAACCAAACACAAAACAAATAGCAAACAAAATTCACAAGTACTAGTAAGAGGTTCATATAGAATACTATAGATACTTAGGATGCTAACACCTTCCCTCGGTATAACCAACCTCGACCCTCCAAAATCTCTTAGCATTGTTGTTACATTGCAAACTTAGGGTTTTTTACGATCTTTACCCTTTCCCTTGGATAAATCAAAGTTCGGTGGTGAATCTTTAAAAGATTTGTGATTCAATTTTAATCAATAGCTTGATATCCAATTCTCACCGCAACAAATATATTCGTTTTATTTATTGTGGAATTTGTTTGGAATGTATCATCTTGAACCTATAATTTTTTTTTGGATTCTAACTTCCAGACCTTTGGAATGATAACTTAAATTCTCTTCGCTTTTCAATGATTATAAGTATGATACACCCTAATGATATCAATCAAGCTAAGGCATCCGAGAATGGTGTGCTGAGAGGCTTCTAACATGGTGTTGCACACATAGATGTTGAAAAATAATTTGTCAGTGAATAAGAATTTACATTATATGACCGTATGCATGAATGATCTAGTGAGAAACCTGTCAAATTATGTATTGAGATAATAACCGAGAGGTCTGTTTCTGATAGAAGACACACATTTGTTATGATGAGATGTGAAAGAAATTATTACTATAAAGAACCTATTCAGAAGTTGAAACATGGTGACACCGATATATAGAAATGTGGATGACCTTTTAAGTTGCACGGGTACTACAAGACAAAAAAATGTTTGGACATTTAGTATGATTTTTGGTGTACATAACGATGTACTGGATTACAAGTTAGTCGATCATATGATTGTTAGTCATTTAGCTTTTGAGGAGAAGAAAATTGGTGAAATGAAATTGAACCAAAAAATATGGCATAAGTGATTGTCACTGATCGAGATACTTCATTGATAAATTAAGTAGCAAGAATATTTTCTTCTTCGTTTGTTTCATAATGTTGGTATAACATAACAAAAAATGTGAGATTAAAATTAATGGAATCTTGGGAAACAAATAAATCAAGGGTGAATATGGGAAAATGATCAATCTACAAAAAAAGTTGGAACCCATAATAAATGCGTGAAATGTTATAATCAATTCTTCTGCAAAGGATGTTAGAACAATATTTGCTCTTGATATTTTCTCTTTAATTTTGACGATAACAATAGTATCTAAAGTATAATGGTTTATTTGATGTGTGTTTTATGTTTGCAGGTTCTTGTCTTGTACATAAATAATCAAAATCTGTTTATTTAAGATACACTTGGAGTTGCTTCATTGTTAGCTTCTGGTGGCAGAGTCTGAAGAACAATTTCTAATTTTGTTTGACGAAGACTCTGAACTGAAGGCCTCAACATTCAGACTATATTCTGCACTTAGTACTTGTATATCAACATCTGGTACCATTCAGAGTTGGTGATAAAGATGTGGACTATCCGTAGTTCTGAAAGCATGCTGTATTGTCTTAACATCCTGTCAGCTCGAGTCCACAGAATTGCAAGGCTCAAGAAAAGTAGGTATGTTCTATGGATGTCTACTCCAAACGACTCTATTAGTACAGAACCTCTTGAAGACTCAATGGTTAAATGTTTTACACAATGGATTAAAAAATATGTTGTGCAGCCATCTTCAACATCTCTTGTACTTTGGAGAAAAAGTAAAGACACTTGATCAAGTAACCTTCTCAACGGCTAGTTTCTGGAATTCCTATATATATAACTGAAGATTCAAACCTGATTTTTCAACAAGGATTCTTCTGTTGAAGGAGTAACTTCTGTTAAAGGAGTAACAAGATCAAGCAATTACCGACTCTATGTAATAGGCAGATTTTCTGTTTTAGGTTGTAATTGTAAAAGCCTTAAGTTTCTTAACCATGTATGTATTCAAGGAATCTTAAGTGCTTTAGGTCATTGTTATTGTGATTTCCCATACCTCTGATGCTTGCATCATGTACACCTTGTTCTCTATTCTGCTGAGCCTTCAGTAGTTTAGATTAAGTCTTCTACTATGTGCTCGAGCAAACAAAAGTTTTATTCAGCTAGTCTAAATGAGCAAAAGAAAGTCTTAGACATGAGCTCTAAGCAAAGGTAAGTCTCAACTAGAAGACAGATGAGCACGTGGCTCAGTCAGATGGTGTGAGGAAAGGACGTCTTAGATATGAGCTATATGCAAAGGAAAGTCTCAACCAGAAGTCAGATGAGCAGGCGAATCAGTCAGACGGTGTGAGCAAAGGAAGTCTTAGACATGTGCTCTAAGCAAGGGGAAGTCTTAACCAGATAAGAAGGTGGCTCAGTCAGATGGTGTGAGCAAAGGGTTAGTCTTAAACATCCGCTCTAAGCAAGGAAAGTCTCAAACAATTGGTCTAAGCAGTTATAAAAGTCTTATGTAGAAGCATAAGCGATTGTAATCATGAATTAGTTATAATGAAAAGCTCTTATAAGGCAAGGGGACTAGACTACTCTATGTTAGGGGAAGCACCAATATAAATCTTTTGGGTCTTCTGATGTTATTTTATTTAGTTATGTTGAATTCGCTGCCAATTGAATTAACTCAGAATCTGAACATCAGTTCTGATTCAGAGACTCTGATCAGAAGCTAAATAATAAGAAAACGCAAAACATAATTCAACCCCCATTCTTATGTACTTTTCACACCTTCAATTTATATCAGAGCATGGTCTGTGCCTAAAACTTAACAGTGGTGCAAATATAGATCCAATAAGAAAAGTATATTTCTTATTTAAGAAGGAATCTATAGCGAGCGATTTTTGGATGTGGTTGCGAAGCCCTACCGCTCTTTGGTATCTACAGCTCGATTCATTTTTTATCCTATTAAAGCTGATGAAGGAAGGGAAATAGATGTCTCAAATTAACCCTGCTTGCAAACTGAGGTTAAACAGCGGTCTGTTAGGTTACAAATGCTACAAAGATTCGGAGTCTCTAATGGGTGTATTTTGTTAAAAGTGGGGGAGGTTTAGATATTAGGACGGATATATGAAAGTATGGGATTTTGGGTTTTTGTTTAGTGTGCTCGCTAAGATATTTTCTTTTAATCTTATGGCTACGTATTCCCGTTTACCGAAACAGGGAAATCAGAACGTTCGTAGTTCCTCCTGTTAGTTCCTGGATTGGCTGGAATTTTGGTAAAACAAAGTAATTCAATGTTGATGTCAAGGTGCTGATGTTGCAACATTGAAGTCTTAACACTGGGCTGTGTTAAGTAATTAATTGCTGAAGTTGGATGTCTGATGTCACATAGGTGATGTTGTGACATCAGGTCTGCAGAATTAACAACAGCAGGCTGTGATGTTGTTAGGGTTGTGTATTAGCTGGAATTGTGGAGAACAAGTTGTCTCATTGGATGCGAATATCTTGGGATAGATATTTGCTACTGCATAGGAGATCTGGTGCAGATTTGTAGGAGATTTAAAAGGTTGAAGATTTAAAAAGATTTTAGGAGAAAATCTGTTTTAAATATTCAGTTTTAAATAACAAATCTGGGAGATATTGTAGCAAGTCCAAGACCAATTCAAGGAGCTATATAAAGTGCACAAAACCAAAGGAAAAAGTGACAGAAAACATTCAGAAGATCAGGAGCTGGAGGCTTAGTGTCTAGAGTTTGTTTAGAGTGCTTGTATTTACACTATTCTAGGGTTTGAATAGGTGTTGAGTTTCTGTCCTCTCTAGAAGCTGTGAAGCAATAGAGAGTGGTTGCTTGATCAAAGCTGTGAAGTAAGATCAAGGTTACTCAAAGTGGGTTCTTTGAGTGTTTGTAAGGGATTGAGTGGTGTTCTCATACCTAAGTGGTTTCTTAGGTAGGAAGTCATTAGTAGAGTATAAGTTTAGGAGATTGTCAACGGGTTGTTGAGTCTGTAAATTATATCTACAAGTAGTGAATTCCATCCCTGGCTTGGTAGCCCCCAGAGTAGGTTGGTTGTAACCGAACTGGGTCAACAATTCTTGGTGTTATTTTACTGTTATTGCTGTCCATTGTGCAGAGTGTGTTGTTGTGACATCACACCTTAACATCACACGTCTGATACCAGAATTTCAATTGGTATCAGAGCAGGCATCCTGTCTGTCTCTGGGTGAGATCTAGGGAAGTTACTTTCTGGTGTAAAGATGGACAAAGAAGTTGGAAGATTCATCAACAGACCCCCTATTTTGGATGGATCCAATTATGACTATTGGAAGCCAAGGATGACCACTTTCTTAAAATCTTTGGACAGTAGGGCTTGGAAGGTTGTTATTAAAGAATGGAAAGCTCTTGTCGTGTGTGAGAAGGATGATGCTGGCAAAGATAAAGAAGGCACCTCTAAGCCAAAGCATGAAGAAGAGTGGACCAAGGAGGAAGATGAGCTTGCCCTTGGAAATTCCAAAGCTCTGAATGCAATCTTCAATGAAGTGGATAAGAATATCTTCAGGTTAATCAATACCTGTGAAGTTGCTAAGGAAGCGTGGGATATTTTGCAGGCTACACATGAAGGAACATCTAGAGTCAAGATGTCAAGACTTCAGATTTTAACATCAAAATTTGAAAGCCTGAAGATGAAGGAAGATGAGACAATTCATGATTTCCACATGAGTGTTCTTGAGCTGGCCAATGCATCTAGTGCTCTTGGAGAGAAGATGTCAGATGAAAAGCTTGTTAGGAAGATCCTTAGGTCACTTCCTAAGAAGTATAAGATGAAGGTTACTGCCATTGAAGAATCACAAGATATCAGCAAGATGAGAGTAGATGAGCTCATTGGATCTCTTCAAACTTTTGAGCTGGGGTTGAATGAGGAAGAACCAGAAAAGAAGCCAAAGAGTATAGCCTTGGTGTCAAATGATGCAGAAGAAAAAGGAAAGAGTTTTGAATCGCAGGAGGATCTATCTCAGGCCATAATGATGTTGGGAAGACAGTTCACCAAAGTATTCAAGAGAATGGATAATAACTCCAGGCCTAATGTCAAGAACATGACTTCTGACACCAGCAAGAAGGATGAAGAGAAAACTACCCAAGATAAAGGAGTTCAGTGCTTTGAGTGTGAAGGGTATGGACATGTCAAGAAAGAATGTCCCACCTTCTTGAAAAAGCAAAAGAAAGGCATGACAGTTTCCTGGTCTAACTCTGATAGTGAAAGTGAAAGTGAGTCAGCAAAGCATGTGAGAGCTTTAACAGGAGCTGTGGTTTCTGATGATGATTCTAGTGATGGAGAAGTAACTTATGAGGAGTTAGCATCTACCTATCAAGAGCTGTGTTTAAAAAGTGCTGAGATTTGTCAAGAAAATAAGTGCCACAAGCAACAGATTATTCAGCTAGAGAATGAAAAGACTGATCTGGAAAATGAAGTGGTGCTAGTTAGAGCTCACCTTGATCAAATGACCAAGTATGTTAGGATGCTGAGCTATGGTACAGACACACTTGACAAGATCCTTCAGTCAGAAAAAGCTGCTGGAGACAAAGCTGGGATAGGTTATGTGGCTGAGGATAAGGGAACTTCAGAAGAAAGCACTTCAGGTTCAAAGAAGGAAGTGTCACAACTTTCATCTCAACATCAGCCAAAGAAGCAGGATCCTACCCCTAAGAAAGCTGATGTTTCACAACCTAAGAAGATTGAAAAGAAGACTGGTCCTTATCAGAAGAGAAAGCAGCCACTAGGAGCTAGTCAGTATATGCCCCCACAATACCACAAGAGCATGCAAGCTGCTCAGTTCAAACAGCACATGTCTCATCAGGTGTCTCAACATCAGGACAACTGGTATGGTTATGGATATGGATACACCAATGTTGTTCCTTATATCTATGGAAGAAGAAAGCCACACCATCATGGGAGACAATCCAGGAAACAACATTCTCAGCCGTCTTATGGGAGAAGATACCAGCATAATAGATGGCAGGGCAGTTATGGTAGGAGGAGACCACATTATGGATGGAAGCCTAAGCAATCTCATCATGGCAGAAGATTCAGAGATGAAAGGATGAGATGCTATTATTGTGGAAAGTTTAGACATATGCAGTACTCTTGCTACAAGCTGCATGGATACCCTCAACCTCAAAACAGATGGAGAGAGTACAAGCCCAAAGTTGTTAAACAATGGGTACCTAAGGAGAAGGTGAAGTGCTTATTGGCTCACATGGCTGATAGAGAGTTTAAACAAGGAACATGGTATTTTGACAGTGGATGTTCCAAACACATGTCTGGATGTAGATCCATGTTTGCTGAAGTCAGTCATTGTCCCTCTCTTGAAGTTATTTTTGGCAATGGAGAAAAAGGTGTTGTTGCAGGAGTTGGGAAAGTAAAAGGTGATGGTAGACCTGAACTTGACAATGTTCTGTTTGTCAGTGGTTTAAGTGCAAATTTGATCAGCATAAGCCAGTTGTGTGATGAAGGTTACAAGGTAAACTACACTAAGCATGAGTGTGTGGTTTCTGATGAGCATAATCTGGTTGTTATGAAGGGGGCCAGAACCAAAGACAACTGCTATCAGTGGATTTATCTTGAAGGAAATTCAACTAATGATGTCCAAGTTGATGTTATAACATCAGACTATGATGTCAGAATGCTGAAAGGTCACTCAGAGTTAATGAGTCCTGATGTGAATTGTTTAAAAGGAAAGTCTTTATGGAGGGAGAAAATTAGTAATTGGTCTTTAAAGAGTATTCAAAATCCGGCGCCTTACCATATTGATACCACATCAAGACTTACCAAAGCATTCTCATCGCAACGTTTCACCTCCCTAAATCTCAACAGAATAGAAAGTTCTTCTCCAAACCTAGTCTGTCACAAAGGAACGATGTCTTTCCCTTCCAAGAACTCTGAGCAGGTACGAACTAGGGTTTCTTCCGAAGAACACATTTCTAGTGCTCTTCCCGAGTCAGGTAACCCTAAACCCTCAACCACCGTGAATAAAATTGAAGCTAGGTCATCATCCTCTCAAGCTGTTGAGGAGAAGTTTGATGTAGACATGCATTTGGAACAGCTTGCCACCAAAATCCTTGAGAAGGGGATACGGGTGAAAGGGATTTCTGTCCCTTTAAGGCAAATGCCTGCTGAACAATTCGACTCTCAAGGTGAGGACAAAAATCTTCAAAGACAGGCCCTGAGTCAAGAAGCTGAAGGTGAAGATCCTGATGACACTGATGTCAGCTTTGATGTCAGAACATCATCCCCTAGGAATGAAAGTCAAAGGGGTAAAGGGAAGGAACATGTTGAGGTTATAGAGATTGAGGATTCATCTGATGATGATAAAACTGGAAGAAGGAAGGATAAGAAAAGGACTTCAGTTACAGACTCTCCAAAATCGTGGACCAAAGTTGCCAGGTCTGGCAAGAAGAGGAGAATCAGGGAAGAGTCAGATTCTGAGAGTGATGCTCAAGACATCAACCCAGCAACTAATCAATTGCCTGGTCATATATCATCTCACTGTGCATCCAGGTGGAATTGTGTGAGCCAAAGAAGGATAGAACTGGAAAGAGAGGTAGTAGCAGAAGACTTAGAGTCTACTGAAATTGTAGACCTAATTAAGTGTGTTGGTCTCATAAGGACTATGTCAGGGTTGACTAACTGCTATGATAAACTGGTCAGAGAATTCATAGTTAATATCCCTGAATCTATAAATAACAGCAAGAGCCTAACCTTCAGAAGAGTTACCATCAAGGGTAAGTGTGTCTGGTTCTCTCCTAAAGTGATCAATGCCTACTTAGGAAGAAATGAGGAAGATTACGGAGAATTAGAAGTCTCCAATAATGTTATATGCAAAGAAATCACTGGTGGTCAGGTAGATGTTTGGCCCGAAAAAGGAAAGCTGTTAGCCAGTTGGTTGAGTGTCAAATATGCCACTCTGCACAGAATAGTTGTTCTCAACTGGGTTCCTACTAGTCACAAGACCACGATTTCTATTGGATTGGGGAAGATAATTTATGCAGTTGGGACAAAGCAAAGAATTGACTATGGCTCCTACATCTATGATCATACTATTAAGCATGCTGCTACAAATGCTGTGAAGATGCCCATTGCTTTTCCCTCTCTCATTTGTGGGATTGTCTTATCTCAACATCCTGGAATCCTACTGCATTCAGATGTTGCTTGCAAAAGGAAGCCTGCCTTGTCAGTCCATTCCAAGTTGTTTGAAGTAAAACATGTTCCTGACAGTGTCAAGACATCTGCTTCAACATCACAACAGTAACCAGCCAAGACTGGGTTGATTACAGAACTAGAGGAGGCCTGCAAGGAGTTAGATGAAGTCATAAAAGTTAGTACTGAAAGGAAACTAAAATTTGAAAGACTTGTCATGACACTAAGATTGGCAGCAAAGGAAGGTGAAGCAGCCAACACAAGGAAGGATGTTGATGATGGACCTGGTGATGAAGAAGATAATGATGAGCTCAGCTCAGATAATTCAAGCTTTTAATGTTTGCCTTCTTATTTAGTAGTGTTAGCTTCAAGTTATGTCTTTGTTTCAGCACTTAATGTGCTTGGTTATGTAATTTGAATATTGTGCTGTTATATGCACTAGTTTTGTTTTTAGTTTCCTTCTATGATCTGTTTTGCCTGGTTGCTAACTGTGAGGCTAACAATGAGAGCTAGGGTGTACTGACTATAGTTAATAGGGCTTCTAATTGAAGTTTGCCTAATTGTGGCTAAAAAGGGGGAGAAAATAGCCAAGGTAGTCAAGAGTAAATGCTGCTAATGTGATGCAGATATTAAGGGGGAGATAAATTGATGCTGCTAAAAGTTTTGACTGAGCTAGTGAAGATATCATCCAAGCAGACATCAAGGGGGAGAAAAGTACTGCTCATTGTGAGCTACTGAACAGCTGTGATGTTGGTTCATATTCTTGAGGGGGAGCACCAATTGGCTGCTGTCAAGAATGAAGATGGTGTTGCAGCAGATCAAGTGATGAAGACTATGAGTGTTGTCAAGCTGCTGCTGATGGAGTTTCAAATTTTTGAAGTTATTCCGCTGCTGAAGTCTCTGAAGATGCAGAGTGCAGAGTTTGTTTTAGCCAAAATTAGCCAAAGGGGGAGATTGTTAGTTCCTGGATCGGCTGGAATTTTGGTAAAACAAAGTATGTTCAATGTTGATGTCAAGGTGCTGATGTTGCAACATTGAATTCTTAACACTGGGCTGTGTTAAGTAATTAATTGCTGAAGTTGGATGTCTGATGTCACATAGGTGATGTTGTGACATCAGGTCTGCAGAATTAACAACAGCAGGCTGTGATGTTGTTAGGGTTGCGTATTAGCTGGAATTGTGGAGAGCAAGCTGTCTCATTGGATGCGAATATCTTGGGATAGATATTTGCTGCTGCATAGGGGATCTGGTGCAGATTTGTAGGAGATTTAAAAGGTTGAAGATTTAAAAATATTTTAGGAGAAAATCTGTTTTAAATATTCAGTTTTAAATAACAAATCTGGGAGATATTGTAGCAAGTCCAAGACCAATTCAAGTAGCTATATAAAGCGCACAAGACCAAAGGAAAAAGTGACAGAAAACATTCAGAAGATCAGGAGCTGGAGGCTTAGTGTCTAGAGTTTGTTTAGAGTGCTTGTATTTACACTATTCTAGGGTTTGAATATGTGTTGAGTTTCTGTCCTCTCTAGAAGCTGTGAAGCAATAGAGAGTGGTTGCTTGATCAAAGTTGTGAAGTAAGATCAAGGTTACTCAAAGTAGGTTCTTTGAGTGTTTGTAAGGGATTGAGTGGTGTTCTCATACCTAAGTGGTTTCTTAGGTAGGAAGTCATTAGTAGAGTATAAGTTTAGGAGATTGTCAACGGGTTGTTGAGTCTGTAAATTATATCTACAAGTAGTGAATTCCATCCCTGGCTTGGTAGCCCCCAGAGTAGGTTGGTTGTAACCGAACTGGGTCAACAATTCTTGGTGTTATTTTACTGTTATTGTTGTCCATTGTGCAGAGTGTGTTGTTGTGATATCACACCTTAACATCACACGTCTGATACTAGAATTTCACCTCCTATATAGGAGGAAATGGTTGTTTTGGTGTCTTGTTCAAAGCCCAAGATGTGAAGCGAAAGGTGGTTTGTATCTTGTTCAAAGCCCAAGATGTGAAGCCGAAAGGTCTCAACTTTAGAGAGAATTTGTCATCTCTAAAGAGGGGTTTGTTTGTCATAACCGTTTATAAGGGAGAATTACTTTAACCGGGATATGTGAATCCGGCAATGCCATAATTTCCTTTATAGGGGATTTCCAACCTAAAGGAGAAGACTTTAACTCAGTGTAGAGCAATGCTATCTTTCCTTAGGAATTTCTCATGCTAAAAGTGGGACAGTGGCATGGATGTAGATGATCCAGAGGCTTGCCGCTTACAGCAATTAGATGAAGGAGTTGTTGATGTTTGTGTATTGTGAACGAAGCACAACTTTGATGCTAAAAGGTTGATTGGATCAACCAGTGGTTTTCTTATACAAAGCCTAAGAGGAGGCTAATATGTGTCTCGTACAAAGCCCGAGAGAGAGGCTAAAAGGTTTTGACTCAACGAGGGAATCTTTTGGTATCTCGTATAAAGCCCGAGATGGAGGCTATTTGACTCAACAAGAGAGTTTCTGTATCTCGTACAAAGCCCGAAATGGAGGCGAAAGGGGTGATTGACTCAACGAGGGAGTCTCTGGTATCTCGTACGAAGCCCAAGATGGAGGCTAAAATTATTAGCTCCGCTTGGGAGAATCATTGTACAAAGCCCAAGAGGAGGCTATGGTTACTGTTTCAGTTGAGTGACAGGTCCAGTATGCTGATTTAAAGAGAAAATCAGTTCTTATATGAGTAATGTTTGCACTCAGGAATTTTGATTTGAGGATCAGGGATATTTCCTGTTCTTTAAGGAAGTGGGAAATCCAAAGGGTATTGAGGTTGTCCAAGTCCACGGGGTTCCTTCCTATTTTTGAAGGGGTCACTTGAGAATGTCTTTGAGACTCAAGGATGTTAGACTGTCCGTGTCTAGAGTTTCATCTTTTGTACTATGCTTTGAGAAACAGTAGTAGACTCTTGGAAAGACTGCTCTATTAAGATGACTGATTTCTGTTCCTATACCTTTAGGAGGTCGTCGGGACAATTTGTACGAAGCCCAAGAGGAGGCTGGAAACTTTTAAGAAGCCGATAGGTCCTTGTATGAAGCCCAAGAGGAGGCTATCATTCCCGGAGGAAGAATCATTATACGAAGCCTAAGAGGAGGCTGTGAATACTTCTAAGAAGCCGATGGGTCCTTGTACTAAGCCCAAGAGGAGGCAGGGATGCTTTTAGGAAGCCTGCGGGTCCTTGAACAATGCCCAAGAGGAGGCCGATGCTTTTAAGAAGCCGATGGATCCCCAAACCCCGAGAAATTCAAGACAGGCTATTCACGAGGAATAGATCAAGCCAGGAAAGTTCGAGAATTTGGAAGAAACTCAAGAGATGCCATTCACGGAGAAAAGATCATCTCTGGGGAGTAGAGTTTCTTGACAAGTGCTTTTAAGAAGCCTGTGGGTCCCCAAATCCCGAGAAATTCAAGACAGGCTATTCACAAAGAATAGATCAAGCCAGGAAAGTTTGAGAGTTTGGAAGACACTCAAGAGATGCATTTCACGGAGAAGAGATTATCTCTGGGGAGTAGAGTTTCTTTGACAACTTCTACGAGTGACAGTCTATGAAAGGGTTCACAGAGAATGATGCCTTTCATATCTCCATATTGTTTAACCCCAAGAGGAGGGAAGACTGTGTCTGGTAATCCTATGGGGATCTAGTTTTGACTATTTAAGAGTGATCAACGGGCTTAATGCTAGATGTAGTTGCCGGGGAAACTCTAAATATCTATACTAGTATTACACAGTTGATATGAGTTTATGAAAGAAGACTTACAGCGAAACAGCCCCACAATAACGTTATATGTATATGAAAGCGGTAAATGAAAGCATATAAACACTTACTCGGTTGTAGAGCTTCCATGCTGTTTGATTAGTCGTTCAACAAAGAAAGATTGAAAACAACAGTATATTTCAAAATCAAAGGAGAAAGTGCTTTGAAAAGAAAGATTTGGGGCTTACAGCTCAAGGAGAGGCCCAGGGTTTTACCAGTGATTGCACTGTTTGAATTTGTACAGAGGGACTTATACAAGTGACTGTGGCCCAAAAATTGTTTTCTGTACAAAGGGATTTGGGTCTTACACTCTCTCAAGAGGCCCAAAAAGTTTTTTTAAAGAAAAAGAGTGGGGCTTATAACACGAGGGTAGGCCCAAATGATTTTTCATTTAAAATGGCGATCGCACCGAGGTTTTCTTTTAACGCAGAGGGACTTATACAATAAGTGAGGCCCAAAATTGTTTTTGGTTAAAAGGGGATTGGGTCTTACACTCTATTAGAGGCCCAAAAGTTTTGAATGGGTCTTATAGCTCAAGGAGAGGCCCAGATGGTTTATTTTTAAACTGGCGACGATCGTGCCGAATTTTAAAATGTACAGAGGGACTTATACAATAAGTGAGGCCCAAAAATATTTCTGTACAAGTGGGTTGGGTCTTACACTCTAATAGAGGCCCAAAAAGTGTTTGAAAATGATTTGTGAGGGTTGAATTAATCAAAAACCCTAATTTATTTCCAAAATGTATTTTAATTGAATAAAAATTCAATTAAAATGATCAAAAATTGTTTAACATGTGGGAAACAAATTATGATCTTGGATTAATGCTTCAAAAATCAAGTATTGACCTACAAAATAATTAGAAGTCATTAATCTTTACAAAATCAAGAGGGAAAAAACTTTTAAATGTCAAAAACAATTAAAATATTAATTCTTTGCAAAAATATCAATTATATGAAATAAATAATATTTTTGGGATTTTTTGGGAAAATAAAATATTTTAACATTTTTGTGAATTATTAAAAAAAGAATCAACTCAAAATCATTAAAACTCAGAGAGAAATTAATTTTTGAATCAATTAAATAAAAATCACAAAATTCAAATATTCAAATGTTGGAAAATGGCGCCAAGAACAAGGGCAAGAACACGCGCGTGTTCTGAGTTTCCCAGATTTGCATTTTCTATCCAATCTCACTGAATACTTAATCATATCATGCAATCCACATACCAATCAACTCGTTTCAACCTCACGATCATGTCTATGGCAATTAATTTCATTTAAATTAAACATAAAACAAGAAATCATGAACAATCCTCAAGAACCCTAGATTCTGCATGAAGGCTGGAATTTTTGATACACGATTCAAACAATGCAATTAATTGAGGGGAAACATTCCATGCATGATTATGAACATATGGCCAAATTATTGTGCAGCAAAAATTGCATGGATCATAGAGTTAGAAGAGCTCATGCTTACCACTTGCAGCTGGTGATCGTGATTTGTGTTGGAGGTGTTACAGATGAGTTGTGATGATCTGAACAGCTTCCCTACACCCTATGGAGTGTGTTTGAATGCTTGGACTTGACTGAAGTTGGCTGGATCACTTCATGGCATCTCAACTGCAACTTGGTTAAAACTTTGAGCAGTTGACTGGTGATTTTGAGAAATCAGTGTTCCAGTTGTTGTTTAAGTGTTTGATCAGCTCATATGTGATGTATATGAGGTGTGTGTGTGTATTGGTTTGATTGGAAAAGCTCTCAAACTCAAAACCCGATAGTGACTTTCCTTAGAAGGCAAAATTGGAGTGAAAGAAGAGATTTTGAGGAAAGCATCTGTTTGATGGCTTTGGTGTACTCAAACTAATCACAATTGAGCTCTATTTATAGTAGAGCAAGTTTGTTTTGCAAGGAATAGTGCATGGCAACTGCTGAGTAGGTTTGGCCAATGTTGGCTAATGAAAATCCAAGTCTCCTCTAGCCATTGACTAGAGGTTAGGGCACAGGCTGCTGGTTCCCTTGGTTTTGGATAAGTCTTGACTGAATTCAGTTGCTAAGAGCTCAGTCCATGCCACCTTGATGCTTCCATTGAATGCTCCAATCCAAAATTGGAGTCTTGTCCCTATTTTGGAAATCCTAGGTTCAACATGCTATTTCTTGTTCCAAAGACTTTGGAGGCTTGTCTCAGTGATTGTCCCCTTTAGATTCAATCCTCAGAGGTGTCCAAGTGGATAGGAGTGTTTGGATTTGGCTGATTTTGCCAAATCGACCAAAAGTACAAAAATCTGCCTTGCCTTGGCAGATTTCAGCAAGGCATCTTGCCAATGTCATATCTCATAGCTCAAATTGAATTTGGTAATGTTCTTGGCCATTTTGGAAAGCCCTTACATGATACAACAACTGTTTGAACATGTTTGGTTTTAATCTCTTTTGAATCCAAGTGAAAAATCCCCCTACATTTGGAAAAAAGTAAAGGCAGATTCTGACTTAATGAAATTTTCACTAAGTGTTGGAACAAAGTGACTTTTCTTGATTTTGATCACTCCATAACTCAAAATCCATGAGGAATTTGGACATAGGTCAGTATGAAGCTTTTGTAGAGGGCAATGTGATCTACAAATCAAGCTTTGAATGGGGAACAATGGCCTTGTGGTTTAGGAGTTACGGTCCTCCAAATTTGGCACATTAGTGTCACTTTTTCCATAACTTAGAAATTTTTCTGAGTTTTTATGGTTACCCCTTTTACAAGTTATCCCACTTTCTTTGATTTTTCTTGATGAATGATGATTCAAATCATACATTAACATCATTTTAGGGTTAAAAATCCATTTTGGTGAAAAATCTCAAAAAGTCAAAGTTGACTTTTGTGCATAGTTGACTTTTTATCAGATGAATTTCAAACTGTGCAATTCTTCAGGAAATCATGTCCTTGACCTAAATCAAACTTGATGGACATGTTCCATGGGTGTTATAGGGTGTATTGAATCATGTCTTAGGATTTGGGAGCATGTCCTGGTCAAAAGTCAAAGTTACAGTTGACTTTCCTCGCGAAACCCTAATTATGGTGCAGATGAAATTGAGACTTGTTGCTCAAGCTTCTTGGATTAATCCATTGTTGCAAATGGATCAATATAGTATATTAAAGACCCTCAAATCCTCTCTTGAGGTCTTGGCTCATGATTTGTCCCAAAAGTCAACTTAGGGGTGAATTAGGTCAAGAAACCCTAATTCCTGATTTTTGATGTATGCATCCCCTGAGATCAAATTGACTTGATGATTGGGTCCATGAGGTTCCATGGAGTATATTAGGTTATGTTTTGGATCATTGGCTTGTGCCCAGATGAAAATTTTCCATCTGGAGGCCCTGGTCGACCAAAACCCTAATTTGGTGACACTGTCGATCTTGAGACTCGATCCACCTAGAAGGGAGCAGCCTTGTGCTTAATCCTTGAAGTGGGAGTCCTTTTGATCCATTGTGGATATTTTAGAGGCTAGACAAGTTGAAGATCAAGTCATTCCTTGAATGATCCTTTGTCTAAGGCTCTGAGAGGGCTTAAAACCCTAATTTTGATTGTAGTGAATGCTCAACAACCCTTGAGGCATTTGATGAGGCATGATGGTTCATCCACATTGTGATGATGATTTGCACAATGATGGGAAATCTTAGTGGTCAAAATTTGGAGTATAACAGATGCCCCTATTTAATCTTCTTGGACCCGAAGGTGTGAATGACGAAGGTATTCGGGCATTCGGGGTGCAAGAGGATTAAATATCGGAATACCCGAAATTTTGATCGCTATGAATAACAGATCGCATTCATCTTCTTTTGCTAAGCAATCGTGCTTAGAAAAGGTAAACTTCCCCTCGATCCTGGTTTCCTACCAAGGAACTGGTCTTAGTTTCCTTTTGAATTAAACCTCCCCTCTATCCCGGTTTCCTACCAAGGAAGTGGTCTAAGTTTCCTTTTGAAATAAACCTCCCCTCGATCCTGGTTTCCTACCAAGGAACTGGTCTAAGTTTCCTTTTGAAATAAACCTCCCCTTGATCCTGGTTTCCTACCAAGGAACTGGTCTTAGTTTCTGATTTAAACTTCCCCTCGATCCTGGTTTCCTACCAAGGAACTGGTCTCAGTTTCTTTTGTCAATAAACTTTATTGACAAGGGACGTTATTCGTAGCGGTTTTCCTCAAACTTCTCTCCGGATTTTCCTGGGGAGATGCCATTTGAGTGGAAAAAGTGACATCAGACTTGCTGGAGCCCAATCGTCTAAGTTGTAGAGGTGCACAAACTCTCTGTTGGAGACGCCATTTGTCGACTCTCTCTGGGGAAAATGAGTCTCTTGAGAGACTGCTTTCGTTTGGGGTCTTACATCATACTTTTCTCGGGATCTTCCCGGAGAAATGCCATATGATGGGCTCCAATTTTGAGGTGCCGATGACCTTTTCATCAGCGGTCTTTCGGAGAAAGGTAGCTGTACTGCCAAATATTTGCTTAGGAGGCTTTCTTTGGGGATTCTTCTTTAATCCGAGAAAGCAAGGATATCATCTTCGATGGCGAAGAGTGACATCCGTAGAAAGCTTCTCTGGCTTTTCATAGGTTCAAGTTATCAAAGTGGTCGAGTGCCGATTCTAATCCAGAGATACACTGGAGGCAAGATTGTTCAAACGCAACATTTCCTGACGAGGCAAGAACTGATAACTCGATTGAGAAAACTGTTATCACTAAGGGACAAGGCCGACTAGAGTGATAGTGATTCAATATGAAATGTGAATGCAAATCAAATGCATGATGTTTGTATATATGTATATGCTGACAAAATTGATGCGACATACAGACTGACGGATGAACACGACTGAATACTCGGCCACTGCTGGAGATGAAAGGTATCACTTGGTCCAAAAGTGGCAATCCTACCTTGCTTAGGAGAAATAGTCCCTGCGGGGAATACTGTTGATCGGGCTTAGGAGATAAGAACTCGGCCGAGGGTATCAGATGGGAAAGCCGCATCTCATACAGTTGATCCTTCGTTCACGCGTACTGGCCTAGAAAGAGTACTTTGATTCTGCACTTTGAGGTTTGAACACCTTTGGAGAAGCGACCGATGTTCTTCTGATGTTCAACAGTCAAAAGAAATTGCCATCTTTATTTAAAAAAAGCAGAAAAAAATTTTTTACCAAGTAAATTCATTTTTGTTTTATTTCAAGAATCGCTAATCATGTTAAAACGCCATTCTGTAAAGTTAAAACAACTAAGAATTACAAACAAAAGCACAAGGGCTCAAATTTTATTGATAAGATGGAGATCAGCCAAACGCGTGTTTCCAAAGAGTATATAAAAAGTTTGAAAATGGTAATTTACAGGGAAAATGGCTACGTTGAAACATAACGACCACTATCCTTCTACCAACTTTGAATTCGGGACATCCTGAGCTTCTGTCGAAGATGACCGTGACTGGAGTTTTCCTTCGATGGATGGTGTAACTGCTACTGAGGGACTTGCCTCTGTTGAACATAGTTACTTGCCATTATCCCTAATTTTTGCCTGGATTGTACTATGAGATTTCCAATCCATCGGGATGATTTTTTTTCATGTCTCTAACTTTTGCATGGACCGCCCTTTCGGGTTTTTAATCCACCGAGACGTTTTTTTTTTGTCTCTAACTTTTTCCTGGACCACCCTTTCGGGTTTTCAATCCACCGAGACTTTTTTTAGGCGAAGTATTTCTTGACTACATCAACATTCATGGGGTAGGCAAATTCCTCTCCGTCCATGGTTGCAAGTCTCAAGGCACCGCCTGAGAAAGCTTTCGTGACCATATAGGGGCCATCGTAATTTGGGGTCCATTTGCCCCGAGAGTCAGTGAGAAACAATTGTATCTTCTTGAGCACGAGGTCTCCTTTTCAGAAGACACGAGGTCGAACCTTTTTGTCGAACGCCTTCTTCATTCTCTGCTGATACAACTGACCGTGGCATAGTGCCGTGATTCGCTTCTCTTCGATCAGGTTTAATTCGTCGTGTCGACTTTGACACCATTCATCTTCTGAAAGCTTAGCTTCCATCAATACCCGGATTGATGGGATCTCTACTTCTATGGAGAGAACTGCCTCCATGCCATATACTAGAGAGAAAGGGGTTGCCCCTATTGAAGTGCGGACAGATGTTCGATAACCGTGAAGAGCAAAAGGTAGCATCTCGTGCCAATCTTTATAGGTTACAACCATATTTTGAATGATCCTCTTGATGTTCTTGTTAGCCGCTTCTACCGCTCCGTTCATCTTGGGTCGGTAGGGAGATGAGTTATGGTGTTCGATCTTGAACTCAACGCATAACTCTTTCATCATCTTGTTGTTCAAGTTAGATCCATTATCTGTAATGATCTGGCTCAGAACACCATAACGGCAGATGATATTGTTTTTGATAAATCGGACTACCACTTGTCGGGTTACATTAGCGTACGACGCTGCTTCGACCCACTTGGTGAAATAGTCAATGGCTACCAGGATGAACTGATGTCCATTTGAAGCCTTAGGTTCGATCAAGCCAATCATGTCGATTCCCCATATGGAAAAAGGCCATGGGAAAGAAAGAACTTTGAGATGCGATGGCGGTACATGAATTTTGTCGGAGTATATCTGACACTTATGACACCTCCTCATGTACTTGTAGCTGTCGAATTCCATTGTCAACCAATAGTACCCTGCTCTCAGAATTTTTCTCGCCATTGTGTGTCCGTTGGCATGAGTGCCAAAGGATCCTTCATGAATTTCTTTCATAAGCATGTCTGCTTCTGGTCTGTCTACGCATCGGAGCAAGACCATGTCAAAGTTCCTCTTATAGAGTGTATCACCGTTCAGGAAGAAACTGCCAGCCAGCCTTTTGAGGGTTTTTCTGTCCTTCCTTAGTGCCCCAGGTGGGTACTCTTGTTTCTGAAGGAAGCATTTGATATGGTGATACCAAGGTTTGTCGTCTATAACTGCTTCAATCGTGAAGACGTAAGCGGGCCGTTGAAGGCGCATTATGTCGATCTTAGGTAAGTCGTTCCATTGACCTACACTAATCATAGAAGAGAGAGTGGCTAAGGCATCGGCCATGTGATTCTCTCTACGAGGGACTTGATGAAACTCGACTCTGTTAAAGAAGGGTAACAACCTTCTTACATAGTCTTTGTAAGGAATCAGTCCTGATTGGTATGTGTTCCAATCTCCTTTTATCTGATTGATAACCAAGGCTGAATCGCCGTATACGTCCAAGTTTTTGATCCTTAAATCAATCACTTCTTCGAGACCCATAATACAAGCTTCGTATTCGGCCTCGTTGTTCGTACATTTGAACGTAAGTCTGGCAGTGAAAGGAATGTGGGTACCCTGAGGGGTAACAATGATTTCCCCAATTCCATTTCCATAATGATTAACTGCTCCGTCAAAGATAAGTCCCCATTGGGAACCTGGTTCTGGCCCTTCGCTGGGTAACGGTTCATCGCAATCTTTCATTTTTAGATACATGACATCTTCGTCTGGGAAGTCAAACCCGGTTGATTCTTGATTGTCAATCGGTTGATGAGCCAAATGATCGGTTAAAATACTTCCTTTAATGGCTTTCCGAGCGTGGTACTCTATGTCATATTCTGATAATAACATCTGCCAACGGGCAATTCTTCCCGTGAGAGCAGGCTTTTCGAAGACATACTTGATTGGATCCATGTCGGAAACCAACCAAGTAGTGTGACAAATCATGTATTGGCCCAAGCCAAAGCGCAACAAGTTTTCTCAAGCATCGTGTACCGAGTCTCGCAGTCGGTGAACGTCTTGCTTAGATAGTAGATGGCAGACTCTTTCTGTTTGGTTTCGTCTTGTTGGCCAAATTCACATCCCATTGAGTCCTCTAAGACTGTGAGGTAAATGATCAGTGGTCTTCCTTCCACTGGAGGTGATAGAATCGGCAGATTCAACAAGTATTCCTTAATACTGTCGAAGGCGGTTTGGCAATCTTCTGACCAAATGCAATCCTGGTTCTTTTTGAGTAATTTGAAATCGGCGCACATGTGGCGGTCATAAGGAATATGAACCTGGAGATGTAGTTCAAACGTCCCAAGAATCCTCTGACTTGTTTTTCAGTTTTTGGAGAAAGCATTTCTCAAATGGCCTTGACCTTGTCAGGATCGACCTCAATCCCTTTCTGGCTGACGATGGACCCTAAGAGTTTCCCCGAACGGACACCGAAGGTGCACTTGTTGGGATTCAAGCGGAGTTTGTACTTCCTCAAACGCTCGAATAGTTTCGACAAGTGGGTCACATGCTCCTCTTCTGTCTTAGATTTTGCAATCATGTCATCGACATATACCTCTATCTCTTTGTGTATTATGTCATGAAACAGAGTAGTCATGGCCCTTTGATAGGTTGCCCCGACGTTCTTCAAGCCGAACGGCATCACCTTGTAACAAAAGGTACCCCATGGGGTAATGAACGAAGTTTTCTCCATGTCTTTCGGCGCCATTTTGATCTGGTTATAGCCCGAGAATCCATCCATGAAGGAGAAAATTTTGAACTTTGTTGTGCTGTCTACCAGCATGTCAATGTGTGGTAAAGGAAAGTCGTCCTTTGGACTTGCCTTCTTTAGATCACTGTAGTCAACACACATTCTGACCTTTCTGTCCTTTTTGGGAACGGGTACAATGTTGGCTAACCATTGAGGATATTCAGATGTAGCGAGGAAACCTGCGTCGATCTGTTTCTGTACCTCCTCTTTGATTTTGATGGCCATGTCCGGGTGAGTCCGTCTCAACCTTTGCTTTACTGGCGGACATTCCGATCTTAGCGGTAAGTGATGTTCCACGATGATGGTATCCAACCCTGGCATATCCTGATAGGACCAAGCGAATACATCGGGAAATTTTCTGAGAAGCTTTATCAAACCCTCTCTGGTAGTTGGACTGAGCAGTGCCCCAATCCTGCTTTCTTTTCTCTCTTCTTCCGAACCCAAGTTGATCGTTTCCAACGGCTCTTTGTGAGGTTCAATGGACTTTTCCTCCTGTCTGAGTAGTCGAGAGATCTCTTCTGGAATTTCGTTGTCAATTTCTTCTTCAGCCCCAAATATCGGGAACTCAAAATCGGGAGAAGGCATCGGATCGTATGTTTCAATTGGGTTTAAAACAAGCAATCTGCATGACGTGATAATTCGTGTTTTGAAGAGATAGAGAAAATGCGAGTGCGTGCAGTGTATTTTTTTTTATTACTGCTTGTTTTTATTCTTAATTGTTTTTTAGGATTACCATTTTCTGAGAAAAGCGAAAAGAAAACAGCAATTAATGTGGAAATTACATAACGACATTATTTTATTAATGAACAAGTCGATCCTTGAAACTACAACCCTATAAAACAAAACTCGGTCGCTTTGGGCGAAGCGAAGAGGGAAAATTTACAGAAAGCGAGCCCTATCAAAACATCTGTTTCACCTAGGCAGGGTGAAAGGTTAAAGATGGCAATTACTTTGACTGACGAACGATCTTCGGGACCTCGACGACAACCCATTGGCGGCAAACTCCTCGGTGAATCACAAAGTCTAGCACCTTCCTCGATTTGTCTTCAGAAATGACGCTGATTTCTGGTGGAGCAAGATCATTGGAATCTGTCTCCCAGGCAGAGTTGTCGTAGGAGAATTCCTCTGTTACATTTTACATAGCATTTGTGCTCTCAGCTGTATCTCCCCATCCAGTTGGCTAGATGTCTTCGAGCCTGATACGAGAGCTTTCGGGAGCGGTGTATTTGACCATATAGTCGTACTTTCCACTCGGTTCTCCCAAGGTGTCCCACACTTCTTCAGAACTGGAGGGGTCATCTCACTCGATGACGTTGACCTCAGGAAAAGCATAGTTGATGAATTCAAGTCCTGCAAACGTTGCAAATTCATCGTCATGTTGAGTAGTTTCTAAATGACCTGAGTGTTGATCCCATGACATGGTGGGGACACAGGTATTCTGTTCAATGACGGTCAGGTGATTTTCATTGTTCGAATGACTTTCTGGCCCTAAGTCTCCTGGGTAAGGCTGCCACATTGGCAAACCATCCATCGGGCCATAGTAGGTGTAGTCAAAATCGTCTTTCATCGGAGTGTCTTCCTCTAATGAATTTGGCGGAGCACGACATCCTTTCGGATCACAATCCTTGTATATCATTTTGATGTCTGACCTGGGTATAAATCTCGGACTCTCTGTAGGAAAACAAAAAGGATTTTTTGTTTCGTCCTGAGACATATAACCGTCCTTGTTAAGATAGGACTTCCACTCTTCCTCTGTGTCGGACGAATCTTCCTCATTAATAGCATGGACTGCTTGAGGGACTGGGTGAAGAAAACCTCCACTGTGGAAGAAGTTCTGAATGGGATGAAGACTTCCACCGCTAGCAGCTGTCTGGGTACAGGTTGCAGAAAAACCAAGACCCTTCTTTGTTTTATTTTCAATAGGAATGACAAGCTGTCCCCATCCGATTGTATCGGTACTCTCGACCGCTTTGATAGCATCTTTGTATGAGGAAATCGAGGTTCCTCCTTGGGATTGATTGTCATTGCCCACCGACAGCGCTTGGAACTGCGTCCCAATAACCTCCTCGGGTTCTACACAAGTAGATAATGACAAGTTACTCACGAGCAAGGCCTGTTCCCCACAGATTGTGACAAGTTGATCGTTCTGAACGAACTTTAGCTTTTGGTGGAGGGTCGAAGTGACTGCTCCAACCTGATGTATCCAAGGTCTTCCTAATAAACAACTGTATGTTGCCCGGATGTCCATGACCTGGAAAGTGACTTGGAAAGTGTGAGGACCGATAGTTATGGGAAGATCAACTTCGCCGATAACTTGAACACTTTGACGACGACCTCGCTGATTCTCATCAGAGGGCCTTTGAATGATAATTGCATCAAAGTGGATTTCGGCATAACATTCAGGGCTGACCCTGTGTCTACCAGTACGCTGGCTAAAGCATCGTCCTAGCAGTTAACTGTGATATTGAGTGCCATGTTATGACGGCGACCCTCTTCGGGTAATTCCTCATCACTAAATCCCAAATTATTGCAGGAAGTGATGTTAGAGACAATGCTATCGAACTGTCTGATTGTTACATCCTGTTCCATAAAGGCTTGCTCCAAGACTTTCTGTAGAGCCTCCCTGTGGGCTTCTAAACTGAGTAACAGTGATAATACCGAGATCTTTGAAGGAGTCTGTAACAGCTGATCCACAATGTTATATTCACTCCTTTGGATGAGCTTCAGCATCTCATCATTATTTTTCGAAAGGTCGGGATTACTGGATTGACCGACTGATGGATCGGGAGCTTCTGTCTGTAGTTCCTTTTCCTTGTTAGGTTCTCCAACTCCTCGGTTGAAGATTCGACCACTCCGTGTTACACGAATGATGTCTGCAATATTCACGACGGAGGGTAATGGAATTTCCTTTCCATTTTCAATTGTCGTTGCACCATATTTGTAAGGGATAACCTTAGTTGATTCATACGGTAGTGGTCCCGGTAGATAGATGACTATGGGAACCTTCTGATTTTTCTGACCATCATAAGTAATCTCGGTCTGTTCCCGGTTGGGAGCTCTAGATTCGTCAAGTAGAGGGATGATGGCAAAAACATCCCTGGTCTGGTGACGACCAGAAATTGTGACAACATCCTCGACTTGATTGGCAAGGTAGCTCGGCGTCCAGTTGATGGGTCTAGAACCCGGATATGGGCGAATCTCTCCACGATCCACCTGACCCTGAAGAGCTGCTCTCACAAGGTAACACCCTTGGTTACTTTTTGAACAGACACTACAATGGTCATAATTGTGTGGTGGCATCTGGCCACGCCCACTTTGAATACAACGTAACCTTACTAGGTTAGCTTTCACAGATCGGACATCCTGACTTTGACGTCGGGTAGGATTCCTGTTACTGATACTAATCTGCTGAGTATCTTCATCCATGTAGATTGGCATCCACCAGTGATTTAACAAGTGCTGAAGTGCCTCCTGGACAAGGGTACAACCTCGATCGTTTTCGCAACCTGCTTTACAGCTTTGATAGTCGTGTGATATTAAGAATCCGAGTCGGACCTGCTCAGCATGTAACTCTAACAGGTTGGTATTCATCACGCGAATATCAAAGATCTGAACCATATTGATCTGATAAGGGTTCCTATCATGGTAGTCTTGGATCCATCCAAGATCCATCTGACGCTGGAGGGCCTCTTGTATGAAAGAGAATCCCTGTTTTTTTACCGAGCAAGTTAGACAGGAACTGTAATCGTGTCGTGGCAGATTATGATACTGGCTTTGCCTTGAGTGCATTGCCACCAGGTTGACATTTATCGCACGGATGTCGTGGTTCTGAATGACGTTGGAATTCGTATATACCATGTTAACTCCACGAATTCGGTGCTCTTGGATCCATCCGAGATCCATCTGTTCCTGTAGAGCTGTTTGCACCACAGAACATCCTTGATTGCTTTTAGAGCAGACATCACACTGGTGATAATTATAAGGTGGCACATGGCCATACCCACTCTGTCTACAATGCATCTTGACCAAATTGGTTTTCAACAAGAATACATCGTGAATTTGATAAATGTTGTTAGACTCTCCCTCTATAAAATCGACTGCAGCTTTCTCATGTTGAGGCAGCGGGTTCGTGAGAACATTGGGATTCGTATCTTTGAAAGATAAGACCCCGCTCCTAACAAGCTTTTGCACGTCAGATTTAAAGTTGAGACAGTTCTCTATGTTATGCCCTGATCCTCCTTGATGATAAGGGCATGTCTGGTCCACCTTAAACCAAAAAGGCGGATTTTCCGGTACTACAAGAGGAGACTTAGTCTGGATGTGCCCCTTAGCCAGTAGTAACGGAAATAGTTCTGCGTACAACATGGGTATAGGATCAAACCCTGATGGTCGTGTTGTACGGTTGTTATTGTATGGAGGACGAGCCTACTGAAGAGGTTGTTGTGTCCTTTGCTGATTAGGTTGGCTCTGCGCAACCTGAGGTTGATACGTAGGAATAGGCGCAAGGCTGATAGCATGAGTTACAGCTGCTATCGGTTGATAACGTTGCCTTTGCTTTCCGAGAGAGATATTCCCAATATCCTGCTCTTTTTTCTTAGGGAGAGCACTACCATATCGTTTTGTACTACTCGATGATCCAGCGTCTTTTGCCAAACGTCCTTCTCGGACGGCTTCCTCAAGACGAACTCCCATGCCCACCATCTCGGTGAAGTCCCTGGGCGCACTGGCGACCATTATGTCATAGTAAAATGAGTTCAAGGTCTTTAAGAAGATCTTTGTCATCTCTTTTTCCTCAAGAGGTGGACAAATTTGAGCGGAAATTTCACGCCATCTCTGGGCGTACTCCTTAAAGGTTTCCTTGTCCTTATGTGACATTGATCGAAGTTGATCTCTGTTCGATGCCATGTCTAAATTGTATTTGTATTGTTGGACGAAGGCAGTACCAAGATCTCTGAATGTGCTAATCGTAGCAGGGTTTAAACCCATGTACCATTTTAATGCGGCACCGGTTAAACTATCCTGAAAGTAATGAATCAGCAGGTCCTGATTCTCCGTCTGAGCTGACATTCACCGAGCGTACATCACCAGATGGCTCTGAGGGCAAGAGTTACCCTTGTACTTTTCAAAGTCGGGCACTTGAAATTTGTGCGGAACTTTCACATTGGGGACCAGACAAAGGTCTGCGGCGTCCTTTCCAAATAGATCCTGACCGCGAATGGCTTGTAGTTCCTTCTTCATTTCCAAGAATTCTTCCTGGAATTCATCCATTCTATTGAACATAGTTTCCTTCTTATCAGAAGGGATCGGTGGAATCTGTCCTTCCGGGACAGTGTGCACCACAGGGGGTGGTACCGTGACTACGGCAGTGAATCTTGGCGTTTCCTGAAGTTTGTAACCTTCAGGAGTCTTCAGTATGCCCCTGGCATCTTCGTTTTCCCAAAGTTTGTAACCTTCAGGCCCAGCGGATTCTGTTATGATTCCCTGATCTTTAGTGATCGACGGCACATATCCTTCCGGGATATAGTTAACAGGCATGCCCCAGGGACGATCTTTCGGCATCTGATACCTAGGATCAAACTTCTCCACTATGGGCACTGAGGTGATCTCTGAGATCACAGTCCTTTGTAGCTGAGCTTCTGCCATCGCTTGCATGTCGTTGCGAAGCTTTCTCATATCCTCTCTCAGAGCGTCGATCTCTTCTTTCAACTCTCTGTTCTCTTCCTCAAGATCATGCATCTTTTTCTGACGATTGACCCGAGTATTGTACGAATGAGACAGTTTGACTCTAGAATCGAGACACAAACGTGAGATTTGTAGGTAAGAAGAATACGCGATGTGAGAATGATGAATGCAATGATTATATTAATTGTTTTTTTGGTTTAATCAAAATAAACTTCGACAATTAGATTGTAAATATCAAACAGTGGGGAAACCCCTTTTTATTGAAATTCAAAGGATTGCAGAAACGAAAATACAGTAGATTACAAAGTGCAGAAACAAAAACCTAAGCTAATGGGTCCCGAGTCCTCTCTGAAGAGAAATCGGGTGCTGACTCTGGTAATTTCCTTTTCGTTGACCGGGGCTCTTGAGCCGTTGTCGGGTTGTCATTCCTTTTCCAGGTGAAAGGAGCGAGCAAATTCCTTTGGTCATCCTGATTATCCACAGCATGTTGCTTTAAAATCTCGATCAGAGCATCCTTATCTTTCAGCAGCTGCTGTATTTTGATGCACTCCACATTGAGGGTATGGTACTTGTTCTTCCAAGACCTCTTCTCCCGTTGAACTTTGTTGAGAGTAACCTGAAGCTTTTCAGTTTCCGTCATGAAGTACATGATAGATTCCCTCGGTGGAAGAATTCTGTAACGAGGATAAGGCATCTTTAGCTTGAGAGCTCTAGTTTGTACCCAGTGGAGATAAGGCTCCACCGAGACACAATCCGGTTTTCCAAGAGACTCCCGTCCTTTCTTATGAATGTGTTTCCAAGCGTGCACTATTTCCGTATTTAGTGCTCTGTCATTTTCTCCTTCCTTGAAGAAAAGACCTTCCAGATGAGCATTCCGTGGGACATGCCTTATTGGGTATCCAAATTGACGACGAACCAATATCGGGTGATAGTTTATTCCTCCCTTAGTTCCTATAAGGGGTATGTTGGGGAAGTTTCTGCAACAGTCAATTATCCTGATCCTGTCATAAATTCTATTGCACCAATCTATGTCAGAGTTGGTGAGAGACATGATCTTCTGCAACCAGCGCAAGGTACTCTTATGATCCCAGAAAGCAGCAGACTTAGGTAAATGGGAGATAAACCATTTATAAAGCAGAGGTACACAGCATGTGATCTCCCCTCCACTGTACAAATTCCCTAAGTGTACAAAATGATATGCATCTGCGAGCAAGGTCGGCACAGGGTTTCCAATGAGAAAAACCTTAACGGCGTTGATATCGACGAAGTTATCAATGTTGGGCAACAAAAATAACCCGTAGGTAAGTAAAACAAAGATGCTCTCAAAAGCAGTCCCGTTCCCTATACTAGCGAAGTACAGAGCTTTCTTTGTCAAGAACTGGGCTGGCAAACCTTGTATGCCACCCTTAGTGGTCATGTGAATCCTGACTTCTGACTCATCCAAATGAATTGCCCTTGCAATGGTCTGATCCTTTGGAATTTCTTCCAGTCCAGAAAATGGAGCTCGATCGGTGATATGTAAATCGATCAGATGAGAATACTCCTCCAGCGTTGGTGCGAGCTGGTAATCCGGGAATGTGAAGCAGTGATAAACTGGATCATAGAACTGAACGAGCGCATCCATGATTCCCTCAATCACATGGACTCTTAGCAGAGATAGCAGACCTCCGTACTTGGCTCTGAAAGCCTCTTGGTTTGTGATCATCCTTGCCAAACCTCTTAAATCCTCTAGTTTTGGAACCTTGAAGGTGTACTTATGAGTTCTCCTTCTACCGAAGTCCATTAGCGCAATCCTTTTCTCTGATATTTGCAATCACAGTCTTAGTTTAATTTGAAAAATAGAGAGACTGGAAGAGAAAATTTTTTTTGAATGTTTTAATGTTTTTTTTAAATGAATGCATGAATGCAGCACACAAAAACATAGAAAAAACATGGGGTCAAAGGGTCATTGTCATGAAGTCAAGGCTCTACCCATCCCCAAAGGTTTATACTAGGGTGATTTTTTGTACCTGTACTCAAAATCATCAGCTCCTCCCAGGATAACAAATAGCAAGCGGATTACCAGCGAGTTGTATGAAATCTTAGAGTAAATGCTATTCACCGAGAATAGATCATCAGCCTCAAATGAGGGTATTATCGCGTGACAACTATTTCTGATAGTTTCCGCACTACAAAAGGGTTGGCTCCTCAGCTTCTCAGACGTCACAATCGGCCCATTTCCTATGAGAGGGAATGGGTTGCATTGGGAAGCCTCCACTGAGGTTGATGGTCGACCTCGTCGCCATCACTTATCTTAAGTGTATACTCAATCTTTCCACATGCGGCATCACACGCATTCCCATTAGCAGAAAAATAAATAGGTATAGCAATTAGGAAAAGCAATATATATATTTGTCCTAAAGTCCTAGACTTTAAAGAGCTATGAATCCTATGTCCCTGACAGAAAATGGGTTCCCTGGCGGAAGCCCCAATCTGTGGTTTTCACACAAGAGAAGAGAAAAAAGGTTAGAAGAGCCTCACGGTGGGCGCCACTTTTAAAGTTTCCACCTACTAGATGGGAAGAGAACAAGATCTCGCTACAAAGGTGAGATAGATCCTAATGACGTCGTCCCCAGTGAAGTCGCCATTTTTCTGTAGCGAGCGATTTTTGGATGTGGTTGCGAAGCACTACTGCACTTTGGTATCTACAGCTCGATTCATTTTTTATCCTATTAAAGCTGATGAAGGAAGGGAAATAGATGTCTCAAATTAACCCTGCTTGCAAACTGAGGTTAAACAGCGGTCTGTTAGGTTACAGATGCTACAAAGATTCGGGGTCTCTAATGGGTGTATTTTATTAAAAGTGGTGTTTGGTCAATTGGTGGGAGGTTTAGATATTAGGACGGATATATGAAAGTATGGGATTTTGGGTTTTTGTTTAGTGTGCTCGCTAAGATATTTTCTTTCAATCTTATGCCTACGTATTCCCGTTTACCGAAACAAGGAAATCAGAGCGTTCGTAGTTCCTCCTATTCTATGGGAGGAAATGGTTGTTTTGGTGTCTTGTTCAAAGCCCAAGACGTGAAGCGAAAGGTGGTTTGTATCTTGTTCAAAGCCCAAGATGTGAAGCTGAAAGGTCTCAACTTTAGAGAGAATTTGTCATCTCTAAAGAGGGGTTTGTTTTTCATAACCGTTTATAAGGGAGAATTACTTTAACCGGGATATGTGAATCTGGCAATGCCATAATTTCCTTTATAGGGGATTTCCAACCAAAAGGAGAAGACTTTAACTCAGTGTAGTTCAATGCTATCTTTCCTTAGGAATTTCTCATGCTAAAAGAGGGACAGTGGCATGGATGTAGATGATCCAGAGGCTTGCCGCTTATAGAAATTAGATGAAGGAGTTGTTGATGTTTGTGTACTGTGAACGAAGCACAACTTTGATGCTAAAAGGTTGATTGGATCAACCAGTGGTTTTCTTATACAAAGCCTAAGAGGAGGCTAATATGTGTCTCGTACAAAACCTGAGAGAGAGGCTAAAAGGTTTTGACTCAATGAGGGAATCTTTTGGTATCTCGTATAAAGCCTGAGATGGAGGCTATTTGACTCAACAAGAGAGTTTTTGTATCTTGTACAAAGCCCGAGATGGAGGCGAAAAGGGTGATTGACTCAACGAGGAAGTCTCTGGTATCTCGTACGAAGCCCGAGATGCACGCTAAAATTATTAGCTCCGCTGGGGAGAATCATTGTACAAAGTCCAAGAGGAGGCTATGGTTACTGTTTCAGTTGAGTGACAGGTCCAGTATGCTGATTTAAAGAGAAAATCAGTTCTTATATGAGAAATGTTTGCACTCAGGGATTTTGATTTGAGGATCAGGGATATTTCCTGTTCTTTAAGGAAGTGGGAAATCCAAAGGGTATTGAGGTTGTCCGAGTCCACGGGGTTCCTTCCTATTTTTGAAGGGGTCACTTGAGAATGTCTTTGAGACTCAAGGATGTTAGACTGTCCATGTCTAGAGTTTCATCTTTTGTACTATGCTTTGAGAAACAGTAGTAGACTCTTGGAAAGACTGCTCTATTAAGATGACTGATTTTTGTTCCTATACCTCTAGGAGGTCGTCGGGACAATTTGTACGAAGCCCAAGAGGAGGCTGGAAACTTTTAAGAAGCCGTTAGGTCCTTGTATGAAGCCCAAGAGGAGGCTATCATTCCTGGAGGAAGAATCATTATACGAAGCCTAAGAGGAGGCTGTGAATACTTCTAAGAAGCCGATGGGTCCTTGTACTAAGCCCAAGAGGAGGCGGGGATGCTTTTAGGAAGCCTGCGGGTCCTTGAACAATGCCCAAGAGGAGGCCGATGCTTTTAAGAAGCCGATGTATCCCCAAACCCCGAGAAATTCAAGACAGGCTATTCACGAGGAATAGATCAAGCCAGGAAAGTTTGAGAATTTGGAAGAAACTCAAGAGATGCCATTCACGGAGAAAAGATCATCTCTGGGGAGTAGAGTTTCTTGACAAGTGCTTTTAAGAAGCCTGTGGGTCCCCAAACCCTGAGAAATTCAAGATAGACTATTCACAAAGAATAGATCAAGCCCGGAAAGTTCGAGAATTTGGAAGAAACTCAAGAGATGCAATTCACGGAGAAGAGATCATCTCTGGGGAGTAGAGTTTCTTTGACAACTACTACGAGTGACAGTCTATGAAAGGGTTCACAGAGAATGATGCCTTTCATATCTCCATATTGTTTAACCCCAAGAGGAGGGAAGACTGTGTCTAGTAATCCTATGGGGATCTAGTTTTGACTATTTAAGAGTGATCAACGGGCTTAATGCTAGACGTAGTTGCCGGGGAAACTCTAAATATCTATACTAGTATTACACAGTTGATATGAGTTTATGAAAGAAGTCCTACAGCGAAACAACCCCATAATACAGTTATATGTATATGAAAGCGGTAAATGAATGCATATAAACACTTACTTGGTTGTAGAGCTTCCATGCTGTTTGGTTAGTTGTTCAACAAAGAAAGATTGAAAACAACAGTATATTTCAAAATCAAAGGAGAAAGTGCTTTGAAAACGAAAGATTTGGGGCTTACAGCTCAAGGAGAGGCCCAGGGTTTTACCAGTGATTGCACTGTTTGAATTTTTACAGAGGGACTTATACAAGTGACAGTGGCCCAAAAATTATTTTCTGTACAAAGGGATTTGGGTCTTACACTCTCTCAAGAGGCCCAAAAAGTTTTTTTAAAGAAAAAGAGTGGGGCTTATAACACGAGGGTAGGCCCAAATGATTTTTCATTTAAAATGGCGATCGCGCCGAGGTTTTCTTTTAACGCAGAGGGACTTATACAATAAGTGAGGCCCAAAATTATTTTTGGTTAAAAGGGGATTGGGTCTTACACTATATTAGAGGCCCAAAAGTTTTGAATGGGTCTTATAGCTCAAGGAGAGGCCCAGATGGTTTATTTTTAAACTGGCGACGATCGTGCCGAATTTAAAAATGTACAGAGGGACTTATACAATAAGTGAGGCCCAAAAATATTTCTGTACAAGTGGGTTGGGTCTTACACTCTAATAGAGGCCCAAAAAGTGTTTGAAAATGATTTGTGAGGGTTGAATTAATCAAAAACCCTAATTTATTTCCAAAATTTATTTTAATTGAATAAAAATTCAATTAAAATGATCAAAAATTGTTTAACATGTGGGAAATAAATTATGATCTTAGATTAATGCTTCAAAAATCAAGTATTGACCTACAAAATAATTAGAAGTCATTAATCTTTACAAAATCAAGAGGGAAAAAAATTTTAAATGTCAAAAACAATTAAAATATTAATTCTTTGCAAAAATATCAATTATATGAAATAAATAATATTTTTGGGATTTTTTGGAGTGAAAGAAGAGATTTTGAGGAAAGCATCTGTTTGATGACTTTGGTGTACTCAAACTGATCACAATTGAGCTCTATTTATATTAGAGCAAGTTTGTTTTGCAAGGAATAGTGAATGGCAACTGCTGAGTAGGTTTGGCCAATGTTGGCAAATGAAAATCCAAGTCTCCTCATAGCTCAAATTGAATTTGGTAATGTTCTTTGCCATTTTGGAAAGCCCTTACATGATACAACAACTGTTTGAACATGTTTGGTTTTAATCTCTTTTGAATCCAAGTGAAAAATCCCCCTACATTTGGAAAAAAGTAAAGGCAGATTCTGACTTAGTGAAATTTTCACTAAGTGTTGGAACAAAGTGATTTTTCTTGATTTTGATCACTCCATAACTCAAAATCCATGAGGAATTTGGACATAGGTCAGTATGAAGCTTTTGTAGAGGGCAATGTGATCTACAAATCAAGCTTTGAATGGGGAACAATGGCCTTGTGGTTTAGGAGTTACGGTCCTCCAAAGTTGGCACATTAGTGTCACTTTTTCCATAACTTAGAAATTTTTCTATGTTTTCATGGTTACCCCTTTTACAAGTTATCCCACTTTCTTTGATTTTTCTTGATGAATGATGATTCAAATCATACATTAACATCATTTTAGGGTTAAAAATCCATTTTGGTGAAAAATCTCAAAAAGTCAAAGTTGACTTTTGTGCACAGTTGACTTTTTATCAGATGAATTCCAAACTGTGCAATTCTTCAGGAAATCATGTCCTTGACCTAAATCAAACTTGATGGACATGTCCTGGTCAAAAGTCAAAGTTACAGTTGACTTTCCTCGCGAAACCCTAATTGTGGTGCAGATGAAATTGAGACTTGTTGCTCAAGCTTCTTGGATTAATCCATTGTTGCAAATGGATCAATATAGTATATTAAAGACCCTAAAATCCTCTCTTGAGGTCTTGGCTCATGATTTGTCCCAAAAGTCAACTTAGGGGTGAATTAGGTCAAGAAACCCTAATTCCTGATTTTTTATATATGCATCCCCTGAGATCAAATTGACTTGATGATTGGGTCCATGAGGTTCCATGGAGTATATTAGGTTATGTTTTGGATCATTGGCTTGTGCCCAGATGAAAAATTTCCATCTGGAGGCCCTGGTCGACCAAAACCCTAATTTGGTGACACTGTCGATCTTGAGACTCGATCCACCTAGAAGGGAGCAGCCTTGTGCTTAATCCTTGAAGTGGGAGTCCTTTTGATCCATTGTGGATATTTTAGAAGCTAGACAAGTTAAAGATCAAGTCATTCCTTGACTGATCCTTTGTCTAAGGCTCTAAGAGGGCTTAAAACCCTAATTTTGATTGTAGTGAATGCTCAACAACCCTTGAGGCATTTGATGAGGCATGATGGTTCATCCACATTGTGATGATGATTTGCACAATGATGGGAAATCTTAGTGGTCAAAATTTGGGGTATGACAGAATCAAGTGCCACATGAAAAATATCGTACAACTTTTCCTACCATATTCAAATGGGTGATTCCATTGAATTTAAATGATGGAAAAACTAAACATATTTTTAAATCATTGGACTTGATAAATGGTTGCTGAAGGTCTATAGAATATCCTTGAAAAAGGTATTACTATAGAAGTTAATGGTGTTATAGATGATCTTTATGAAAATATTTTTCACCAACTCAGAAGAGGCATATTGAATATCTTCAGAGGTAGTTGCATTCTGGTAAATGCACTATCTCACTTCTGAGCATATCAACATCATTGATATGTCTGATGCTTGGACTATCTTTGAAGTCTTGTGCTTGGGTTTGTGGGACCAGTTTTTGAAGCTTGAAGTAGTTACACTTCATCTAATCTTTTCGAGAAAATTCTGAGAGGACTATTTCTTGACTTAAATCTAAAGTCATCATTTTTTTGATGTTTACATCCTGAATCTGCTGTGTTTTGAAGGTTTGTTTTGCAGTATTTAAAGAAAATAAATGAATTTGGATGATGAAAAACTATTCAACAGATCACCTTCACCTTTTTAGCTTAAGTTCTATGGAATGACTAATGATGAGAAACCTAGGTTTCTTGTGAGGAGGATTTTCATACTGGTTGAATGGATTGTGATATCTCTTGATAGAAGAGTAACTTCAAGAGCTTCTGAAATATTTGTATTTCGACTGTTTTCCCAAATCTGAAAGCAAGAAGTAATTTCTACCAAAACCTAATATCAGATGCTCATCAATGTTTAATCGTTTGAAGCTGATATTAGTGCAAGATGCAGATGAAGAGAAACATCTGTGTTCTGAAATAAAAATCAAATATTGAAAAGCAAGAGATGTTGTTTAAGCTATCTTGTTTCAACATATTTGATTATATGGAGTTTATTCTTTAAGTTGATATCTTAAGAAACTCCATTGCTTCTTGGTTGAGGACCATTATGGAAGTTGTTTTAAAAGACATTATTATGAGAAGTCTTCAACTTCTCTTTGAGTTCTGTTATCTGGACTAAGACAGTACTCTGATCTGCTTTATGTTAATCTCTGATAGCTAACGCCATCTTGTTTTGAGCTTGTCAATGATTTCAAAGTCAATAGATTTAATCCAAGATAATGAGATCATTGACATTGCTCAGAACAAGATTTTGTTCCTATCATATCTCATTCTTCTTGCATCATGTACACCTTGTTCTCTATTATGCTGAGCCTTCAGTAGTTTAGATTAAGTCTCCTACTATGTACTCGAGCAAACAAAAAGTCTTATTCAACTAGTCTGAATGAGCAAAAGAAAGTCTTAGAACTGAGCTATAAGCAAAGGTAAGTCTCAACTAGAAGACAAATGAGCATGTGGCTCAGTCAGATGGTGTGAGGAAATGAAGTCTTAGACATGAGCTCTATGCAAAGGATAGTCTCAAACAGAAGACAGATGAGCAGGCGGCTCAGTCAGACGATGTGACCAAAGGAAGCCTTAGACATGTGCTCTAAGCAAGGGGAAGTCTCAACCAGATGAGAAGGTGGCTCAGTCAGATGGTGTGAGCAAAGGGTAAGTCTTAGACATCCGCTCTAAGCAAGGAAAGTCTCAGAAAATTGGTCTATACAGTTATAAAAGTCTTATGCAGAAGCATAAGCGATTGTAATCATGAAGTGGTTATAATGAAAAGCTCTTATAAGGCAAGGGGACTGGACTACTCTATATTAGGGGAAGCACCAATATAAATCTTTTGTGTCTTCTGCTGTTATTTTATTTAGTTATGTTGAATCCGCTGCCAATTGAATTAACTCAGAATCTGAACATCAGTTCTGATTTAGAGACTCTGATCAGAAGCTAAATAATAAGAAAACGCAAAACACAATTCAACCCCCTTCTTGTGTACTTTTCACACCTTCAATTGGTATCAGTGCATGGTCTGTGCTTAAAACTTAATAGTGGTGCAGATATTGATCCAATAAGAAAAGTAAATTTCTTATTCAAGAAGGAATCAAGTGCCACATGAAAAATATCATACATCTTTTCCTACCATATTCAAATGGGTGATTCCATTAAATTTAAATGATGTAAAAGCTAAACATATTTTTAACTCATTGGACTTGATAAAGGGTTGCTGAAGGTCTATAGAATATCCTTGAAAAAGGTATTACTATAGAATTTTATGGTGTTATAGATGATCTTTTTGAAAATATTTTTCACCAACTCAGAAGATGCATATTTAATATCTTCAGAGGTAGTTGCATTCTGGTAGATGCACTATCTCACTTCTGAGTATATCAACATCATTGATATGTCTGATGCTTGGACTATCTTTGAAGTCTTGTGCTTGGGTTTGTGGAATCAGTTTTAGAAGCTTGAAGTAGTTACACTTCATCTAATCTTTTTAAGAAAATTCTGAGAGGACTGTTTCTTGACTTAAATCTAAAGTCACAGTTTTTTTTGATGTTTACATCCTGAATCTGCTGTGTTCTGAAGGTTTGTCTTGCTGTATTTAAAGAAAATAAATGAAGTTGGATGATGAAAAACTATTCAACAAATCACCTTCTCCTTTTTAGCTTAAGTTCTGTGGAATGACTAATGATGAGAAACTTAGGTTTCTTGTTAGAAGGATTTTCATACTAGTTGAATGGATTGTGATATCTGTTGATAGAAGAGTATCTTCAAGAGCTTCTGAAATTTTGTACTTCGACTGATTTCCCAAATCTGAAAGCAAGAAGTAATTTCTACTAGAACCTAATATTAGATGCTCATCAATGTTTAATTGTTTGAAGCTGATATTAGTGCAAGATGCAGATGAAGAGAAGCATATGTGTTCTGAAATAAAAATCAAATGTTGAAAAACAAGAGATGTTGTTAAAGCGATCTTGTTTCAAAATATTTGATTATATGGAGTTTGTTCTTTAAGTTGATAGCTGTAGCGTGCGATTTTTTTCAGTGACGCGACCACCTTATCGCAAATGGGTTTCTCCTCACCACAATGGTAGGTGTGTGGTGCTACATTCTGATTTCTTATTTATCCAGTAAAGTTGGAAGGGAAAGGGAAGCTATATAAAACTAACCTTGCACGCGAATGTTTAACTGAACAAATGCTTAAAGAGATTCGGAGAGTTCGGGGTCAGGTTATACAATGGGGAGTTGTCAGTTACCCATCATAAATGTGGTTATCCACAGGTTGTTAGCAATAGGTTCTACTTTTATACTTGATGGTGTTTATCTATTGTGGGTTGGGAAAGCTTCTTGTTTGAGAGAGAGAGAGAGAGTTTTTTTGGATATTGGTGAGGTACTGGACCTCAGTTTTGATTGGTGTGAAGGTACTGGACCTAGAGTTTTTGATTGGTATGCTCGCTAAGATTTCACAATCTTATGCCTACGTATTTCCGTTTAAAGAAACAGGGAAATCAGAGCAATCGTAGTTCCTCCTATTCTATGTGAGGAAAAAGATGATGTTTTGGTGTCTTGTTCAAGGCCCAAGATTGAAGCTAAAAGGTTGTTTGTGTCTTGTTCAAAGCCCAAGATTGAAGCTAAAAGGTTTGACAGAGAGAGAACTTGTCATCTCTAAAGGGAGATATCTCGTCTGTTTATCACAATTGTTGGGTGACTATTTATAAAGGAGGGTTACTTTAACTGGGATATGAGAATCCATCAATGCCATATTTTCCTTTATAGGGGATTTGTTCTGGAGGAGAAAACTTTAACTCATTGTTGAGCAATGCCAATTTTCCTCAAGAGTCTTTTATGCTAAGAGAGAGACAGTAGCGTGGATGTAAATAATCCAGAGGCTTGCCACTTACAATAATTAGCTGAAAGAGGAAGTTTTCCAGGATAAGAGATGGACGACAACTTGGATATTTGAATCAACAAGTGTGCCACTTAGAGCAGTTATCTGGGATTAGGGTTTGTTTTGAATGCCTGCCTTGATGTGTGATAACACAGAGAAATGATTTCCTGCAGAGATATTTTGATTTCCTCTGAGGGGATGTTGATTTTTGTGTGCCTTGATCAAAGCCCAAGGTTGAAGCTAAGAGATTGATTGACTCCACTAGGGAAGTCCTTATACAAAGCCTAAGAGGAGGCTAGAATAGACTGACTCAACAAGAGAGTGTTTATCTGTCTTGTACAAAGACAAAGATTGAGGCTAAAAAGAGACTGACTCTTTTGGAGGTATCATTATACAAAGCCTAAGAGGAGGCTAGAGTTGACTTTTTTGGGGAAACATTTTGTTTGTTTTGTACAAAGCCCAAGAATGAGGCTAAAAGGGGAAACTGACTCTACTGGTGAGAGGTTTTATCTGTCTTGTACAAATCCCAAGATTGTGGCTAAAAAAGAAGATTGACTCTGCTAGAGAGATTTATACGGTTTCTTGTACAAAGCCCAAGATTGAGGTTGAAAAGAAACTGACTTTGAGGGAAAGCATTCTTTATCTGTCTTGTACAAAGTCCAAGATTGAGGCTAAAATGAGACTGACTTAACAAGAGAGTGTTTTATTTGGTGTCTTGTACAAAGCCCAAGATTGAGGCTGAAAGAAGATTGACTCTGCTGGAGAGATTTATATGGTGTCTTGTACAAAGCCCAAGATTGAGGCTGACCTTACTGAGGAAAATCATTATACAAAGCCAAAGAGGAGGCTGAAAAGAAGGTTGATTCTGCTTAGGGGTATTATTTCTTAAAGCCTAAAGGAAGGCTGAGAGGAATTGACTTTGCTGGGGAAGATATTTATCCCAAGCTTTAAAGGAGTTTATGAAGATTTTTGACTTTGTTGGAGAAAGTTTATATATAACTTATACAAAGCCCAAGAGTGAAGCTAAAAATATGACTGACTCAACAAGAGAGTGTTCTTGGTACCATTGACTCAATAAGAGAGTTTGGAAAGGTGATTGACTCAACAAGAGTGTACTTTGAAAGGTGACTCAGCTGGAAAAAATATTTATACAAAGCCTAAGAAGAGGCTGGAAAAGGTTGACTCAACAAGAGAGTGCCTTAAGGTGATTGACCCAACCAAAGAGTGCTGTTGGGGATAATTCTGCTGAGGAAAATCATTATACAAAGCCTAAGAGGAGTCTGGCTTCTGCTGAGGATTATTGAGATCTAGAGGCAGGTACAAAATGGGGAATCATCTCTTGGTGAGGGTTCTAGAAGAGTTGAGGTATCAGATGACCTGAGGTTCTGATTTGGGATAATGTTATATTGATGATAAGCTGACCCTGGCTGGGGAAATTTAGGAGAAAGACTGGGTTTTAGAACCCATGGGTTTTAACTCTACTGGAGATTTATTAAATGACCAGGGTTTCTCCTGTATTAGTAAGGAACTTGAGAATGTCTTTGAGACCCAAGATGAGATTAGACTGTCCAAGTCTACTGGTATGGAAGAGTTTATCTTTGTATGATGCCCAAGAGGAGGCAGGTGTTTTAAGGGATGAGAATCAACCCTAAATTGGTCTGATGTTTTGACTCTAGAAAGATTGCTCTAGCAAAGGGTGACTAAGTTCTTTCTTATACCTTTAAGAGGTCTTCAGGGTCCTTGTATTAAGCCCAAGAGAAGGCATGAGAACTTCTAAGAAGCTGGAGGGTCCTTGTACAAAGCCCAAGAGGAGGCGGGGATGCTTTTAGAAAGCATGTGGGTCCAAACTTAAGAAGAGTTCAAGAAAAGTTTCACCGGGAATAATCTTTTCTTTAGTGAACAGTTCTAGGGTTTGAAGAAATTCAAGAGAGGTTTCACCGGGAATTAATCCTCTATGGGGAAATGAACTTCTTTGACAATTTCTAATAGTGACAGTCTGAGAAAATTTTCACCGGGAATAATGTCTTTCTCTTTGTTCTATATTGTTTAATTCCAAGAGAAGGTAAAACTGTATCTGGAATTCCTATGGGGAACTAGTTTTGACTGTATTGAAAGAGTGACCAACTTGCTTTACCTAGTTCTAGACCTAGTTGTCGGGGAAAACTCTAAGCAGATATACAAGTATATATACAGTTGATATATGACAAGTATTTAAAAGGATATGAAAGAAGGACTTACAGGTAAACAAGCTTTCAGCAATACAGTTAATATATATATATATATATATATATATATATATATATATATATATATATATATATATGTAAGCATGTAAATGAAAGCCGATAAAAACTTACAGGCGAGCAAGCTTCCACTGTAACAGCTGTATGGTTAGTTGTTCAAGAAATTAAAGAAAGTTTTGATAACAACTATGGATTTGAACCTAAATCAAAAGGGAAGTTGTTTTGAAAAGATTGTTGGGAATTATACTCAAGGAGAGGCCCAGATGAAAAATAGTAATCGTAAAGTTGTTTTGAAGATTGTATCGGGACTTATACAACGACTGAGGCCCAAAAAGGTTTTCTGTACAAAGGGATGGGCCTTACAACTCAAGGAGAGGCCTAAAAGTTTTAAAAAGAAAAGAAATGGGACTTACAACACAAGGGTAGACCCAGATGAAAATGTTTTGAAAAGGCGACAATTGCGCCGAGGTTTTGAAAACACAGTGGGACTTATACAATGACTGAGACCCAAAAAGGTTTATGTACAAAGGAAATGGGACTTACACTCTACAAAGAGGCCCGAAATGGTTTGAAAAGGTTTGTTAGGGTGATAGTGATCAAAACCCTAATATTTGGTTTTAAAATGTAATTTAATTGAATATAAATTAAATTAAAATAATCAAACATGTGAAAAAAGGTTGTGATCTTGGATTTATATTGGAAAAATCATGTTTCATTCATGGGATGATTTAAAAATCATTTAAATTTTGCAAAACCGAGAGAAAGAAATATTTTTAATGTTTAAAAACAAATAAAAATATAATTCTTTCCAAAAATATCAAATATCTGAAATAAATAATATTTTTGTGAAATTTTCATAGAATAAAATATTTTAATATTTTTGTGAATTTTCAAAAAAAGAATCAATAAAAAATAATTAAAATTGAGAGAGAAATTAATTTTTGAATTAATTAACAAAAAACATGAAAATATTGAAAAATAGCAAAAAAAAAAATGAGAGAATAGCAAAAAAGGTTTGGGTGGGGTTTTAACCCATGACCTCATACAGAAACACACATGCGCGCTACCACCGGGGTGGTGATACATCCGTGTATCAAAACCACCCCATGTGCATATATGGGGTGCCTTGTTTTCAGGCCTAGCCAAGGCAAGGCAAGACAAGTTTTGGCAATTTACGTGAAGCCTCTAACTTTCTCATTTCTCCATGGATTTAGACAAAATTTAGATGCATCTGGCCTAGAATTTCACAAGGAATCCAATGGTGTTTTTGGAATTTTCAGAAAGTATCCCAATTTTAAAACCCAATAGTGGTTTCAAAATAGGCCTAGATTTGCATGTTCTATGCTATCTCATGGTACAAGCAAGAATTACAAGACAAATTGGTCCAAACACAACATATACAACATGTATGTGATGTTTATGATCAGTGGACATCAAAGGAATGCATAATTCAAAGAGTTACAGTTGTCATGCACTTACCTCTTGGAGCTTCTTGTGCTAACTATCAAGATCCTTATGGCAGAAGTAATCCAATGATTTGGACACTCTTGATTAATCCCTTAGAAGCTTTAAGGATGATCAAAACCAGTTGTAATCCTTAGGAACAAGTTTTAGCTCTTTCTTGCAAAATGGGCAAAAGTGACCAATATGGTGTCATACCCCAAATTTTGACCACTAAGATTTCCCATCATTGTGAAAATCATCATTACAATATGGAGGAACCTTCATGCCTCATCAGTCTCCCCAAAGATGGGTGACCATTCACTACAAACAATAATTAGGGTTTCAAGCCCTCTCTGAGCTTTAGACAAAGGATCAATCAAGGAATGACATGATCTTCAACTTGTCTAAACTCTCCAACACCCATAAAGGATTAAGAGGACTCCCACTTCAAGGATTAAGCACAAGGTTACTCCCTTCTAAGTCGATTAAGCCTCAAGATCGCCAGTGTCACCAATTTAGGGTTTTGGTCGACCAGGGTCTCTAGATGGAAGTTTTCCTCTGGGCATGAGCCAATGCTTCAAAGCAAAACCAAAATACTCCATGGAACCTCATCGACCCAATCATCAAGTCAATTTAACCTCAGGGGGTGCATTCACTAAAAATCAGGAATTTGGGTTTCTTGACCTAATTCACCCCTAAGTTAACTTTTGGGACAAAACATGAGCCAATACCTCAAGACATGATTTGAGGGTCTCCAACACACTACATTGATCCATTTGCAACAATGGATTGATCCAAAAAGCTTGATTCCTAAGTTTCAAGTTCATCAGAACCACAGTTAGGGTTTTGCGGAAAAAGTCAACTGTGCCTTTGACTTTTGACCAGGACATGCTCCCAAACCCTAGGACATGATTCAATACACCATATAACACCTATGAAATCAATCCATCAAGTTTTATTTAGGTCAAGGACTTGATTTCATAGAGGATCGCACAGTTTGGAGTTCATCTGATAAAAAGTCAACTGTGCCCAAAAGTCAAAGTTTGACTTTTTAATTTTTTGATCAATTATGGTTCCCTAACCCTAAAATGATGTTAATGTGTGATTTAAATCAACATTCATCAAGAAAAACCAAAGAAAGTGGACGAACTTGTAAAAGGGGTAACCATAAAAACTTAGAATTTTTCTAAGTTATGAAATAAAGTGGCTAGGGTACCAACTTCCAAGGATCATAACTTGAGATCCAAGCAACCATTTGGGCTGATCCAAAGATGGATTTGTAGCTCTCATGGCATACCTTAAAAGTGTAAACTACACCTCATTCCAATTCATCATGGATTTTGAGTTATGGTTGGATCAAAATGGCTGAAAACATGAAATGCCACTTTTTCCAACACTTAGTGAAATTTTCACTAAGTCAGAATCGGCCTTGCTTTTTTTCCAAATGTAGGGGCATTTTTCACTCAGATCCCAAAGGTATCAAAACAAACTATAATCATACATATGTTGTATCATATAAGAGCTTTCCAAAATGGCCAAGAACCCCATGAAATTCCACTTGAGCCATGAGATATAAGAATGGCAATATGCCTTGCTGAAAACTCTCATGGCAAGGCAGATTTGTGCATTTTACTTGATTTTCCAAATTTTTGCAAATGACAAACATGCTTATCCATCTGAACACCTCAGTGGAGAGACAAACACTGATCCATAAGCCTCCCAAGTCTTTAGAACCAAAAGTAGCATGTCAAACCTAGAAATCCCTAAAGAGGGGACAAGACTCCAATTTTGTTTTGGAGCATTCAATGGATGCACCAAGGTGGCATGGACTGAACCATTTCCAACTAAATTTAGTCAAGACATATCCAAGAACTAGGGAACCAGCAGCCTGTGCCCTAACCTCTAGTAAATGGCTAGAGGAGACTTGGATTCCTATTGATCAACATTAGCCAAACCTCTGCTGCAGTTGCCATTCACTATTGCTTGCAAAATAAACTTGCTCTACTATAAATAGAGCTCATTTGTGTTCAGTTTGAGTACACCAAAGCCATCAAACAGATGTTTTCCTCAAAATCACCTTCTCACTTCCAAATTTGCCTTCCAAAGCAAGTCACTATCGGGTTTTGAGTTTGAGAGGTATTCCAACCAAACCAATCACACACACACCTAATAAATATCATATAGAAGTGATCCAAACACTTAAACAACATCTGGAACACTGATTTCTCAGAATCACCAGCCAACTGCTCAAGGTTTTAACCAAGTTGCAATTGAGATACCATCTTCAGTTCCAGCTTGTTTCAAACCATTCCAAGCATTCAGACACATCACTTGGGACCTAGGGAAGCTATCCACATCATTGGAACCTAGCTGTAAAACCTCAACACAAAACACGATCACCAGCTGCAAGAGGTAAGCATGAGCTCTTCTAACTCTATGTTCCATGCATTTTTTACTGCACAATAATTTGACCATATGTTCATAATCATGCATAGAGTGCTTTCCCTCAATCAATTGATTTGTTTGAATCGTGTATGAAATTTCTGAGCCTTCATGAAAATGTTAGGGTTCTTGAGGTTTCTCTTTGATTTCTTATTCCATGCTTAAAATAAATGAAATTAAAGACCGTAGACATGATCGTGAGGTGAAAACGAGCAAATTGGTATGTAGATGCATGATATAATCAAGTATTCAGTGAGATTGGATAGAAAATGCAAATCTGCAGAAACAGAGGGTGGCGCGTGTTCTTGCCATGTTCTTGGCGTCCTTTTTGAAAATTCAAATATTTGAATTTTGTGATTTTTATTTAATTGATTCAAAAATTAATTTCTCACTGAGTTTTAATGATTTTGAGTTGATTCTTTTTTTAATAGTTCACAAAAATGTTAAAATAATTTATTTTACCAAAAAATACCAAAAATATTATTTATTTTATATATTTGATATTTTTGCAAAGAATTAATGTTTTATTTGTTTTTAACATTTGAAATATTTTTTCTCCCTTGATTTTCCAAACTTAATTGATTTCCAATCATTTTGTGGATATTGTAGCGAATGATTTTGGACGCGGTTCTTAAGCGCTGGTCGCTCTCTGCGGTTGAGCTTAAACTACAGGTCGATTCATTTTTTATCCTATTAAAGCTGATGAAGGAAGGGAAATAGATTTCTCCAATTAACCCTGCTTTGCATACTGAGTTTAAACAGCGGTCTGTTAGGTTAAGGATGCTATCAATGTGGGGGGCCTTTGTACTGGTTATTTGTATTTTCGCCAATACGGTTTCTCTCTTTTTACCTTGACAGAAGGTTTCTGGCAGGGAACTAGGATTAGGATGTTAGAACTGATGCTTTTGAATTACTGCTTTTGATTGATGGAGATATGGGATTTTGGGTTTTTGTTTAGTGTGCTCGCTAAGATTTTTCTTTCAATCTTATGCCTACGTATTCCCGTTTACCGAAACAGGGAAATCAGAGCGTTCGTAATTCCTCCTATTCTATGGGAGGAAATAGTTGTTTTGGTGTCTTGTTCAAAGCCCAAGACGTGAAGCGAAAGGTGGTTTGTATCTTGTTCAAAGCCCAAGATGTGAAGCTAAAAGGGTGTTGTCTTTAGAGAGAATTTGTCATCTCTAAAGAGGGGTTTGTTTGTCACAACTGTTGGGTGACTGACTGTAAAGGAGGATTACTTTAACCGGGATACGCGGATCCTGGCAATGCCATAATTTCCTTTATAGGGGATTTTAACCTGAAGGAGAAGACTTTAACTCAGTGTAGAGCAATGCTATCTTTCCTTAGGAATTTCTCATGCTAAAAGAGGGACAGTGGCATGGATGTAGATGATCTAGAGGCTTGCCGCTTACAACGATTAGATGAAGGGGAAGGAGTTGTTGATGTTTGTGTACTGTGAACGAGGCACAACTTCGATGCTAAAAGGTTAATTGGATTAACCAGTGGTTTTCTTATACAAAGCCTAAGAGGAGACTAATATGTGTCTCGTACAAAGCCCGAGAGAGAGAGGCTAAAAGGTTTTGACTCAATGAGGGAATCTTTTGGTATCTCGTATAAAGCCTGAGATGGAGGCTATTTGTCTCAACAAGAGAGTTTTTTGTATCTCGTACGAAGCCCGAGATGGAGGCGAAAAGGGTGATTGACTCAATGAGGGAGTCTCTTATGTGTCTCGTACAAAGCCCGAGAGAGAGGCTAAACGTTGTTTGACTCCACTAGGGAGAATCATCGTACAAAGCCCAAGAGGAGGCTATGGTGACTGTTCAGTTAAGGGACAGGTCCAATATACTGATTTTGAAGAGAAAATCAGTTCTTATATGAGCAACACTGTACTCAGGGATTTGATTCAAGGATCCGGGTTATTCCTGTTCTTTAAGGAATTGGGAAATCCGAAGGGTATTGAGATTGTCCGAGTCTGCGGGTTTCCTTTTTATTTAACGAAGGGGTCACTTGAGAATGTCTTTGAGACTCAAGGAAGTTAGACTGTCCGTGTCTAGAGTTTCATCTTTTGTATCATGCTTTGAGAAACAGTAGTAGACTCTATGAAAGGACTGTTCTATGCAAATGACTAAGTTCTGTTCCTATACCTCTAGGAGGTCGTCGGGACAATTTGTACGAAGCCCAAGAGGAGGCTGGAAACATTTAAGAAGCCGATCGGTCCTTGTACGAAGCCCAAGAGGAGGCTATCATTCCCGGAGGAAGAGATCATTATACGAAGCCTAAGAGGAGGCTGTGAATACTTCTAAGAAGCCGTAGGGTCCTTGTACTAAGCCCAAGAGGAGGCGGGGTTGCTTTTAGGAAGCCTGTGGGTCCTTGTACGATGCCCAAGAGGAGGTCGATGCTTTTAAGAAGCCCGTGGGTCCCCAAACCCCGAGAAATTCAAGGCAATGCTATTCACCGAGAATAGATCAAACTCAGGAAAGTCCGAGAATTTGGAAGAAACTCAGAGATGCCATTCACAGAGAATACATTCATCTCTGGGAATAGAGTTTCTTGATAATTCCTAATGAGGACAGCCGAAGAGAAGACTGTATTTGGTGATCCTATTGGGGGGTCTAGTTGTCTATTTCTATGAGTAAACGAAACGGCGTCACTTAGTTCTAGACGTAGTTGCCGGGGAAACTCGAAATATCTATACTATTATTACACAGTTGATATGAGTTTATGAAAGAAGACTTACAGTGAAACAGCCCCACAATACAGTTATATGTATATGAAAGCGGTAAATGAAAGCGATAACCACTTACTCGGTTGTAGAGCTTCCATGCTGTTTGGTTAGTTGTTCAACAAAGAAAGATTGAAAACAACAGTATATTCAAAATCAAAGGAGAAATTTCTTTGAAAAAGAAAGATATTTGGGACTTACAGCTCAAGTAGAAGCCCAGGGTTTTATCAGTGATCGCACTGTTTGAATTTGTACAGAGGGACTTATACAAGTGACTGAGGCCCAAAAAGGTTTTCTGTACAAAGGGATGGGTCTTACACTCTTTCAAGAGGCCCAAAAAGTTTAAAGAAGAAAGAGTGGGGCTTATAACTCGAGGGTAGACCCAGTTGACTTTTCCGTTTAAAAAATGGCGATCGCGCCGAGGTTTTCTTTTAACGCGGAGGGACTTATACAATAAGTGAGGCCCAAAATGTTTTGGTTAAAAGGGGATTGGGTCTTACACTCTATTAAGAGGCCCAAAGTGTTTTTGAATGGGTCTTATAGCTCAAGGAGAGGCCCAGGGTTATTTTTCAAAAGGCGATGATCGTGCCGTTTATTTGAAAATGTACAGAGGGACTTATACAACGAATGAGGCCCAAAATATTTCTGTACAAGTGGGTTGGGTCTTACACTCTCTCAAGAGGCCCAAAAGGTTTTGAAAATGATTTATGAGGGTTGAATTAATCCAAAAACCCTAATTTGTTTTCAAAAATGTATTTAATTGAATAAAAATTCAATTAAAAATGATCAAAATTGTTTAACATATGAAAAACAAATTGTGATTTTGGATTAATGCTTCAAAAATTAAGTATTGACCTACAAAATAATTAGAAAGCATTAAAAGTTGCAAAATCAATGTAGAAAAAATATTTAAAATGTCAAAAACAATTAAAATATTAATTCTTTGCAAAAATATCAATTATATGAAATAAATACTATTTTTGGGATTTTTTGATAAAATAAAATATTTTAACATTTTTGTGAATTATTAAAAAAAGAAACAACTCAAAATCATTAAAACTCAGAGAGAAATTAATTTTTGAATCAATTAAACAAAATCACAAAATTCAAATATTTTAATTTGTGAAAAAGGCGCCAAGAACACAAGCAAGAACACGCGCGTTTTTCTGGGTTTGGCTGATTTGCGTTTTCCATCCAATCTCACTGAATACGTAATCATATCATGCAATCCACATATCATTATGCTCGTCTCAACCTCACGATCATGTCTATAACACTTAATTTCATTTAAATTAAACATAAAACATGAAATCGCGAAGAAACCTCAAGAACCATAATTTCTGCATGAAGGCTAGGATTTTTGATACACGATTCAAACAATGCAATTAATTGAGGGAAAACATTCCTTGCATGATTATGAACATATGACCAAATTATTGTGCGAGGAAATATGCATAGATTGAGAGATGACCAAGTATATGCTTACCTCTAAGCCGTGACAGCAAGTGCAATGTGATTTTTGATTTGGAGGTGTTACAGATGAGTGGTGATGATCTGAACAGCTTCCCTACACCCTATGGAGTGTGTTTGAATGCTTGGACTTGATTGAAATTGGCTGGATCACTTCATGGCATCTCAACTGCAACTTGATTGAAAATTTGAGCAACCAGCTGGTGATTTTGTGAAATTGGTGTTTCAGAAGTTATCAAAGTGTTTGATCAGCTCATATGTGATGTATGTGAGGTGTGTGAGTGATTGGTTTGATTGGAAAAGTTCTCAATCTCAAAACCCGATAGTGACTTGCCTTAGAAGGCAAAATTGGAGTGAAAGAAGAGATTTTGAGGAAAGAATCTGTTTGATAGCTTTGGTGTACTCAAACTGATCACAATTGAGCTCTATTTATAGTAGAGCAAGTTTGTTTTGCAAGGAATAGTGAATGGCAACTGGTAAGTAGGTTTGGCCAATGTTGTCCAATGGAAATGCAAGTCTCCTCTAGCCATTGACTAGAGGTTAGGGCACAGAGCTTTGGTTCCCTTGGTCTTGGATAAGTCTTGACTGATTTTAGATGAGAATGGCTCAGTCCATGCCACCTTGATGCTTCCATTGAATGCTTCAATCCAAATTTGGAGTCTTGTCCCTATTTTGGCCATTCTAGGTTCAACATGCTATTTCTTGTTCCATGGACTTTGAAGGCTTGGCTCAGTGATTGTCCCCTTTAGATTCAATCCTCAGATGTGTCCTAGTGGATAGGAGCATTTGAATTTGGCTGATTTTGGCAAATCGAGCCAAAATGCAAAATCTGCCTTGCCTTTGACAGATTTCAGCAAGGCAACTTGACAATGTCATATCTCTTGGTGTAAGTTGAATTTGGAAATGTTCTTGGCCATTTTGGAAAGCCCTTACATGATGCAACAACTGTTTAAACAAGTTTGGTTTTGATCTCTTTTGAATCCAAGTGAAAAATCCCTCTACATTTGGCAAAAAGTGAAGCAAAATCTGACTTAGTGAAATTTTCACTAAGTGTTGGAACAAAGTGTGATTTCTTGATTTTGATCACTCCATAAACCAAAATCCTTAATGAATTGGAATTAGGTCTAGTTGAAGTTTTTGTAGAGGGTAATGAGGGCTACAAATCCATCTTTGGATGAAAAAAATTGGCCTTGTGGTTTAGGAGTTATGGTCCTCCAAAGTTGGTGCATTAGTGGTACTTTTTCCATAACTTAGAAAAATTTCTAAGTTTTATGGTTACCCCTTTTACAAGCTATCCCACTTTCTTTGATTTTTATTGATGAATGATGATTCAAATCATACAATAACATCATTTTAGGGTTAAAAATCCATTTTGGTGAAAAATCTCAAAAAGTCAAAGTTGACTTTTGTGCACAGTTGACTTTTTATCAGATGAATTCCAAACTGTGCAATTCTTCATGAAATCATGTCCTTGACCTAAATCAAACTTGATGGACATGTTCCAAGGGTGTCATAGGGTATATTGGGGCATGTCCTAGGGCTTGGGAGCATGTCCTGGTCAAAAGTCAAAGTTGCAGTTGACTTTTTCCTTAAAACCCTAATTGTGGTGCAGATGAAATTGAGACTTGTTGCTCAAGCTTCTTGGATTAATACATTGTTCCAAATGGATCAATATAGTTTATTAGAGACCCTCAAATCCTCTCTTGAGGTCTTGGTTCATGATTTGTCCCAAAAGTCAACTTAGGGGTGAATTAGGTCAAGAAACCCTAATTCCTGATTTTTGATGTGTGCATCCCCTGAGGCAAAATTGACTTGATGAATGGGTCCATGAGGTTCCATGGAGTACATTAGGTTGTGTTTTGGATCTTTGGCTTGTGTCCAGATGAAAATTTTCCATCTGGAGGCCCTAGTCGACCAAAACCCTAATTTGGTGATACTGACGATCTTGAGACTTGATCCACCTAGAAGGGAGTAGCCTTGTGCTTAATCCTTAAAGCGGGAGTCCTCTTGATCCTTTGTGGATATGTTAGAGGCTAGACAAGTTGAAGATCATGTCATTTCTTGATTGATCCTTTGTCTAAGAGCTCTGAGAGGGCTTAAAACCCTAATTTTGATTGTAGTGAATGCTCAACAACCCTTGAGGCATTTGATTAGGCATGATGACTCATCCATATTGTGATGATGATTTGCACAATGATGGGAAACTTTAGTTGTCAAAATTTGGGGTATTACAGATATAAACATGATTTTTGAAACATTAATCCAAGATCACAATTTGTTTTCACACATGTTTAACAATTTTGATCATTTTAATTGAATTTTTATTCAATTAAAATATATATTTGAAAACAAATTAGGGTTTTGATTAATTCAACCCTCATCAAACTTTCAAAAACACTCATGGGCCTCTAATAGAGTGTAAGACCTAACCCCTTAGTAAATAAAACAATTTTGGGTCTCAGTGTATTGTATAAGTCCCGATACCGTCAAAAAGTTCGGCACCATCGTCGCCTTTTTAACAAAAATCTTTGGGCTTCTCCTTGAGCTATAAGACCCATTTTTATTCATTTTCAAACATTTTGGGCCTCTAATAGAGTGTAAGCATAATCCCCTTTTAACTAAAACAATTTTTGGGCCTCAGATATTGTACAAGTCCCTCTGTGTTAAAAGAAAATCTCGGCGCGATCGCCAGTTCAAAAATTAAACCAAATGGGCCTACCCTCGTGTTATAAACCCCATGTCTTTTCTTTGGGCCTCGAATAGAGTGTAAGACCCAAACCATTTTTGAAACCAAAATATTTGGGCTTCAGACATTGTATAAGACCTACTGTGCTTTCAAAAACCTTGGCGTGATCGCCATTTTCAAATAAATAACCATGGGCCTCTCATTGACCTGTAATCCCCATCATTTGTACAAAAACTTTTTGGGCCTCTATTAGAGTGTAAGACCCATCCCCATTGTAAATACACCGCCTTTTGAGCCTCAGTCATTGTATAATTCCACTGTATTTTCAAAAAACAATGGCACGATCGTCGCCTTTTAAACAAAACCAAATGGGCCTACCCTCGTGTTATAAGCCCCATATATTTTCTTTGGGCGTCTAATAGAGTGTAAGACCCAACCCCCTTGTACATAAAAACTTTGTGGGCCTCACATATTGTATAAGTCCCTCTGCATAGTTTTCAAAACAGCGGTGCGATCATCGTTAAAACCTGGGCCTTTCCTTGAGCTATAAGCACCAACAATATTTTCAAAGCACTTTCTCCTTTGATTTTGAATATAATATTGTTATCAAAGTTTTCTTTGTTGAACAACTAACCAAACAGATTGGAAGCTCTACAACGGGTAAGTGTTTATCCGCTTTTATTTATCGCTTTCATATGTATATAACTGTATTGTGGGGCTGTTTCACTGTAAGTCTTCTTTCACATCCTTTTATATACTTGTCAAATATCAACTGTGTAATACTAGTATAGTTATTTAGAGTTTTCCCCGGCAACTACGTCTAGCACTAGGTAAAGCCTTGTTGGTTACTCTTAAATACAAACAAAACTAGATCCCCTATAGGATTACCAGACACAGTCTTCCCTCCTCTTGGGGTTAAACAATATGGAAACGTGAAAGGCAACATTCTCGGTGAACCCTTTCTCAGACTGTCACTCTTAGAAATTGTCAAAGAAACTCTACTCCCCAGAGTTGATCTATTCTCCGTGAATAGCATCTCTTGAGTTTCTTCCAAATTCTCGAACTTTCCTGGCTTGATCTATTCTCTGTGAATAGCATGTCTTGAACTTCTCTTGATTTGGGGACCCACAGGCTTCCTAAAAGCATCCCCGCCTCGTCTTGGGCGTTGTACAAGGACCCTTCGGCTTCTTAGAAGTTCTCATGCCTTCTCTTGGGATTAATACAAGGACCCTAACGACCTCTTAAAGGTATAAGACATAACTTAGTCATCCTTTGCTAGAGCAGTCTTTCCAGCGTTAAAAACTCCGGTCGTTATAGGGTTGATACTCATCCCTTAATGTCCGTGCCTCCTCTTCGGCATTGTACAAAAGATAAAACTCTAGACTTGGACAGTCTAAGACCCTTGAGTCTCAAAGACATTCTTAAGTTCCATTCAAACATAGGCAGAAACCCGGTCTCTCTCATGAGAGTTCCCCACACTTGGACCCGTTTCAGGATCTCTAGAATCCACAACAGTAAGGTAGCCTCCTCTTAGGCTTTGTACAAATGACTCTCCCCTAGCAGAGCTAACCTTTTCAGACTCTCTTGTTGAGTATAAAAGATTCTCTTGTTGAGTCAAAACCTTTTAGCCTCCATCTCGGGCTTCGTACGAGACACTAAATCACTCTCTCATTGAGTATAAAAGACTATCTTGTTGAGTCAAATTTCTTTAGCTTCCGTCTTAGGCTTTGTATAAGATAGATAAAAGTACTCTTTTGTTTAGTCATTCCCCTTTTAGCCTTCGTCTTGGGCTTCATACAAGACACATAAAAGCACTCTCTTGTTGAGCCATTCACTTGTTAGCACTCTCTTGTTGAGTCAACCCTTTCAGCCTCTATCTCGGGCTTCGTACGAGACAAATAAAAAACACCCTCTTATTGGGTCAATCGCCTCCTCTTAGGCTTGGTATAAGGAAATCTCGGTTGAGTCAATCAACCTTTTAGCATCAATTTGTGCCTTGCTCACAGAATACAAACATCAACAACTCCTCTTTAGAGATGACAAATTCTCTCTCATCCAGAACCCTTTTAGCTTCACATCTTGGGCTTTGAACAAGATACAAATCACTTTTAGCCTCTGTCTCAGGCTTCGAACGAGACACCAAAACACCTTTTTCCTCCCTTATAATAGGAGGAACTACGATCGCTCTGATTTCCCTGTTTCGTTAAACGGGAATACGTAGGCATAACATTAAAAAATCTTAGCGAGCATACTAATAAAAAACTCAAAATCCAGTACCTCCATCAATCGACTCAAAAGCATCAAATCTAAACACATTACCAAAAACCTCACCAATAGTCCAGACACCGTGTTCTTAGGCAAAATAACCAAAGAGGGGCCCACGTCCACATAGCATATGTAAACCAACAGTTTTGACTGTTTAACCTCAGTACGCAAGCAGGGTTAATTGGAGACATCTATTTCCCTTCCTTAATCAGCTTAACAAGATAAAAAATGAATCGAACTGTAGTACCCGAGCGATAGTGCTTCAAGACCACAAAAATCGCGCTACAGAAAAAATGGCGCCCACCGTGGGGCCCGATTCTTTTAATCTTAGGTAGAAAACCCTGAGGCACAAAGTATCACAGAAATGGCGACTCTGCTGGGGAGTCATTGTCTGTATAGGATCATAAGACTAGAGGTCCACTACGCCAAACAAGGGAAAAAAGGGCGCTTTTTTGGCCTATGACAGTGCTTAAAAGCGCTGTCTAAGGCTGCGCTGTCGTAGGTAAAGACAGCGCTTTTTTATTTATGAAAAAGCGCTCTCTAAAAGGGGGACTTTAGACAGCGCTTTCAAAAGCGTTGTCTAATGTATACGTTTAAAATTTTAAAGAATTTTTTTATATACTTTAGAGAGCGCTTTTTTCTTCAAAAGCGCTCTATAAAGGGGGACTTTAGATAGTGCTTTTGAAAACGTTGTCTAATGTATACGTATAATGATTTTTTTTATATACCTTTAGAGAGCGCTTTTTCCTTAAAAGCGCTCTCTAAAGGGGGACTTTAGAGAGCGCTTTTTAAAGTGCTGTCTAATGTATACGTATAAAATTTTAGATTTTTTTTATATGCCTTTAGACAACGCTTTTTTCTCAAAAGCGCTGTGTTTTGTCTAAGTATAATTTTGAAGATTTTTTTTAAAAATCCCATTTTAACCATTTTTTTTTATGTAGAAACTTGTATAATTCACATTTCCATAAACCTGTATAATTCACATTTCAATAAACCATTATGGATACGCATTTCCATTAACAAATTCTATTTCAAAACTAGAATTTACATTAATGCAGAATTCGCACAATTCCTTATATTGTATGGTTTCAAACTTGTATAGAATTTGTACATTTCAATAAACTAGAATTTACATGCAGAATTCGCACAAATTCTATTGTATGGTTTCAAACCTGTATAGAATTTACATTTCAATAAACTAGAATTTACATTCACAAAACTATACATTCAAGAAAGAATTCTTCTTGAAATAAAGAATTCGCACAATTCCTCCTTAGTATCTTGCAATTGTTTCCTCGTGTAATAAGGACACGCCATATCATCGAAATACTACATAACAAAACAAAATACGCATTATTTATTTAAAAATAATAAATTATATGACATATCCGATAAATATTAAAATAAATCCAAAGTTATAAAACCATGCATACCGGAATAGGAATCTCCAATTGTCTCATTTGAAGGATTTCTCTCATGAACCTTAAAACGAAGTACACGCAGTCTATGCCATTACGCTGATGAGGGCACTACACATAGACAAACAAATAAGAAATAATATATAGATGTTTTGTGTTATCAAGTAGCATCACTAATAAGCAATATTGTGAAAATTAATATACCTCCACTTAGACCCATGTAATATTGGTTGCTCTAGCCCGTGCTACTCGAGTCTCTCTTTGTGCACGGTAAAAGAAACAGACTTTCTGTGTTGCTGGCCATAAATCGCTCAAGTAAGTGGTCTCTTACTTCAATTGCATTCATACCAATTCTCGGTGCATTAACAAGGATGCAAGAGAAGAAACAGAATCTTTTTGACAATTCCGTCCCCCGCATGAATTTTTCATACATGCACCTTAAATAAAAACATAATAAACATTAGACTATTTTCATTGAAATGTGTAAATAAATTGTTCAACTAAATAAATAATAGATTGATTGGAGTACCAGATGTATGAATGCATAACACCGATGCCTAATTCAGTATGATTGAATATCTGCTCCATGTCCTCTTTTCCGATTATCTCGGAATGCGGAAAACCAAAAACATCTTCGACCATGTCTATTTGATGAATAGCACCATCCATCAAATCTGACATTGTCATAAGTGTTTCTAGACACGACTGAAAGCGAGCTCTTTTTTCCTGCACGGTCCTTGTAGGAGCTTTTTTCTTGCCGGTCTGTTGTGAAGCATGAGCAGGAACCTAACAATCATATAAGTTAGGTAAAGTAGAAAATCATGAAACTTTTGAATTCGGATAATAGAATAAAACTTAAAAGCTACCTCTCTGTGTGATTCAACAGACTCGTTTTGCCGCAAAACCCCTTTATTCTTAGCTGCGGGTTTTGTAGGAGTCTAACATTACCATGTAAAAAAATGTAAGTAATGGTTCCGAATGATTTTCATAATCGTTCAGAATTGACATTTGAATACTAAGAGATTCGTAATGGATTTCAACATACCTCATCACCTATGGAAATGAGGTCTAACGGTCATGCAACAAACGAACCTATTGCATCCCGCAACAATGTAACCTCTGAAACCGAGTCAGGTATGGGTAGTACCGCATCCGTATCTAAAGCGATATCAACCGGCACTTCCAGATATCCATTAGGGAGCGGTTGATGGTGAAGTAATGCTCCCACAAGGTTATGCACTTTTCCCTTGCCAACCATGCGATAAGTCGGTAACGACAAATACAGCTGGCAAGATGAAATGGCCTGAAGCAATAATAAATATGTAACTGTTAATATGTATAAAGGTCAATTAAAATAAATGTGTTAATTTAATTATAATAAATATGTGCTAATTACCTCAGGAATTTTATTTGGAGAATTGATACTAGCTTTGTCACTAGTATCTTTCAAACCGGAACCACGTTTTTCCGCCTCATATCTCTCTTTATCCTGTTGCAATTCACGGACTTGTGCTTGTAGTGTCATCATGAATTGCATGACTTCTTGGTTGCTGGGATTTTTTCTCTTTGGTTGCTTATACAGGGAAGATGGAGTCACACCAAATCCTTTACCTCTCACCCGACCGGGATACTCAGGAACATTTAGTACTCGACTAAGAATGCTCCTGCAATCATCCTCATCTGTGGGTAAGGATTTAGATAGATTCTCCTGAAATTCATTGACAAATCGAAAATTATTAGTGGGGATTAAAAATTAATTTCATTTTAATAAAATTTCGATTAACTTTGAGACATAATGTTATACTTACACATTCGTCATAAACATGCTGAACATCTTCTCTAACAGCTCCATCCTTACCCACGCGAGCTTCCTTCCACAAAACATGGTCCGGAAGTGATGATTCTTCACTTTTAGACTCTTCTAACTACACATTTAGTTAAATAATAAGTTCATCAATTATAACATAATAATACAATTAATAAAATCATAGCATTAATATATACTTACCAATTTTTGTTGTAACCGTGCATATCCCAAACGCCCTTTTCTGTATGGATACGCGGGTTTTGATGCTCTATCGCGATTAATGGCATTCAATTTCTGGATAAAATTTTTTAAGTCATATCAAAACAAACTAATGAAACAAATATATAATACAATCAATAGACATGACAAGATAACATTACATTGAATTCTTCGGTTTTCCGTTTGTCTACAAAAATGCCCCATTCTTCCGGTGTAATCACATCCGCATACAACGGTGGAAGTTATGCTTCAACAGAATTTTTGTCCTCATCCCTAAGATATTTGTTTGATAATAAGGCTCTAAACCCTCTGCGTCTCTTTCCGGCCAATTGAAGACAATACTTTTTCCGGCTTTCTTCAATATTAAAGGACCTCTACAAAAAAACATACACATATAAACATAAAGTGTGTTAGTATAAGTAAATTAAAGACTTAATCGTCAACAAAAATCTAATAACATCAATCATATTTGGTAAGTACCTGTATCTCAGTCCATATCTTTTCTTTACCGGCATCCAACGATTTACTCCTCCAATTATCATTAGTGATTGGAATGTGCTGACGGACAAGTGAACCAATGTATGAAGACAACATTGAACTGTTAGGCTCAACTAGTTGGTTCTCGTCACTCCAATGTACATCAAATTTCGTCCCTTTATCTCTAGCACGGATGATTGATTTCATAATGGTTTTTCCTCGTTTTATTTCATGTTCTACTTTCGAAGCTTCATTCATGTGTATCATGTGTCTCGTGCGTATCTTCCTGGTTACTAGACATTTGACCTGTAAGAAAGAAAAAAAAAAATTAAATGACAAATATAAAAATCCATAATCCTAATCCATTGAATGATATAAGCTATATTGAATGATATAAGCTATAATTTTACAACTAGTACCTTTTTCACTAACGTCTCTTTCTTTTCTTGGTTGGAATATGTTCTACCCATCTCTTAACAACACGGACGGTTGGATTGATCCAAATACCCTCGTTATGATCATTTCTAGTATATGATTCATTCGCTATAATATTTTCATCTTGATCATTTCTAGTAAATGATTCAATATCAACATCAATATCACCTTGATCTCCAACGTTTTCATCAATTACTTTGTTAGATAAAAGCACTATAAACCATTTTGTACTTGTGGGATCAGTGACATAGAACACTTGTTTAGCTTGAGAGGCTAGAATAAAAGGCTCATCTTTGTACCCCACCCTATTAAGATCCACTTGCAAAAATCCTGATTTATCCATTCGTAACCCATTATTATTTTCAACCCACTTGCAACGAAATATAGGAATCTGAAACTTCTCATAATCAAACACCCAAATGCGCTCGCTAACCCTAAAATATGACAGATTTGCAAATTTGGGGTTTAAGTCTTTCACACTTGAAATGTGTATTGCTTCAGCTACCACGGTGACACCACTATTTTGCATAGTACTTTTATCATCTTGTTCTTTGGTATAAAATGTGTATCCATTAATTGCGTATGCGCTATAAGAAAACACGACCATACTTGGACCATATGCTAAACATCTCAACCTTTCTGTTATTGAAGCGTGGTCTGAATAATATTTTGAATAAATATGATCCTTAAACCAAGGTATGAAACTTCGATTGTGCTCTCGTACTATCCAATTCTCATTTCTATTTGGATTTAAACCTCGGAGAACATCCCTGTGCATTTCAACATACGGCTCAACCTCATTCTCATTGTGCAGAACATACAAATGCACTTGATCCCGTTCGACCCTTGATACTGTCACAACTTCATTTCCAATTAACTTTTTTCCTTCTTTGTTTTCGACAATATGAGATTTGGGGAGTCCAATTGATTGTACATTGGACAGATATTCAGTACAAAACTCAACCGCTTCTTCAACAATGTATCATTCGGCAATACAACCCTCTGGTCGACTTCGGTTTTTCACATACCCTTTTAATATTTTCATATAACGTTCAGAAGGGTACATCCATCTCATATAAGCCGGTCCACACAATTGTGTCTCTTTCACCAGATGAACAACTAGATGAACCATTATGTCAAAAAATGAGGGAGGACAATACATTTCAAGATCACACAAAGTAATAACTATTTCTTTTTGCAATGTTGGTAAGATCGCAGGATCGATCACCGTACTGCAAATTGATTTGAACAAAAAACACAATTTAGTTATTGCGCTTCTTACTTTTTCTGGTAGAATAGAACGTATACCTATTGGTAGAAAATGTTCCATTATAACATGGCAGTCATGCGTCTTTAAACTCTTTAACTTGAGGTCTTTCATAGAGACAAGTCTTCTAATATCTGAAGAGTATCCTTCTGGAACTTTAACTTCACTTAGAAACTTACACAATACTTTTTTCTCCTTTCTAGATAGAGTATACGCAGCAGGTGGTAGATATGTTCGTTTTCCTTTCTTCAAGGGTCCTAATTCAGTTCTTATCCCCATATGTACCAAGTCCTTTCTTACTTTAAGGCCATCCTTAGACTTTCCTGGTATATTGAGTAACGTACCAATAACAATGTCAAATACATTTTTTTCAATATTCATAACATCGAGAAAATGTCTTACATACAACGACTTCCAATATGGCAGTTCAAAAAAAATTGACCTCTTCTTCCACCCACTTTTGACATGTGTATGTGCAAAAGGCTTTCCAAACTGAGTTCTCACATCTTTCACCTTTTCAAAAATTTGATCACCTGTCAATATAGTTGGAGCTCTACCATGTTCTGGCTCTCCATTGAATGCTTTTCTCCACCCACGATAATGATGATTAGAATTTAAGAATCTACGATGACCGAGAAAGACATTCTTCTGACCAAACTCCAATCGCGTCCAATCTGTTTTATCTTCACAAATAGGACACGCACATTGACCTTTTATGCCATACCCTGATAGATTTCCGTATGCTGGAAAATCATTAATTGTGCCAAACAACATCGCCCTCAAGTTGAAACTTTCTTTCCTATACCCATCATAAACCTCCCCACCGTTCTCCCACAAAAATTTTAAATCTTCGATTAAGGGTGCCAAGTATACGTCTATGTCATTCCCTGGTTGTCTAGGCCCAGAAATTAACATAGGTAACATCATGTACTTATGCTTCATACTTAGCCATGGAGGTAGGTTATAAATCATTATGATCACAGGCCAAGTGCTATGTGAGATACTTTGAATACCGTGTGGGTTCATTCCATCAGTAGATAATGCCAAGCGAAGGTTTCTTGCTTCTTTTCCAAATTCAGGATAATCATCATCAATTTTCATCCACTGTGGTGAATTTGCCGGATATCGAAACTTTCCATCAATAATTCTTTCATCTGCATGCCAAGTCAAGTGTCTTGAATCGGTCTCATTATGAAACATGTGTATAAATCTCGGAATTATAGGAAAATACCATAAGACTTTTGCTGGAGACAACTTTTTCTTATATCGAGAGACACCGCATTTAGGACACTCATTTAACGATGCATACTCATTTCGAGAGACACCGCATTTAGGACACTCATTTAACGATGCAATCGTTTGGACAGGCATGTATCTTATCATAGCTGATGCCAATAGAGCACAACATCTTTTTGGCCTCATATGTTCGATTGGGAAGAGCATTATCCTCTGGAAGCATGTCTTTCATAAGGGCCAATAACTCTGTGAAACTTTTATCCGACCATCCATTGCCCGCCTTTAAGTTGTACAACTTTAATACCGCAGACAATCTTGTGAATTTGGTGCAACCATTATACAACGGTTTCTCTGCATCGCTTACCAACCTCTCAAACATTTTGGGACAATCCTTAAGATCTTCTTCAAGTGCTTCTGCAATCTCTTCGACTCAATCAGAATCGTATGTATCTGTGCCATTGTCGTATGAAGCATAGGTAGTATTATCCCCCGATACAACATTCCCGTTAATTTTCTCACCATGAAAATTCCAACATGTATAACTTCTATCAATTCCACGCCTCAATAAATGCGATGCCAACTGAACCGCGTCAACCCGACTCCCAAAACAGCAACCCAAGCAAGGACATATCATTCGACTGGGGTCTTTGCCAACTGATACCCCATTGTCGTACTTTTTCTACAATCGACTTGAAGACATCCATTTCTTATCCATAGTTATACTAATTAAACTAAACAAAAACAAAAAGAAAAAATGTTATACCTGTAGGGAAACGATCCGACTTTCACACTTTGATCACAAGTAACCCCTATATATATCAAATTCAATAAGTTAGTAACTCCATCATATCAGTTCATTCAAAGTACTACTAATTACAGTGGCGAGAGAGAACAACTAATTACCTTTAGAGATGTAAACAACTTCTAGACCCACACAGTGTCCAGATAGGTTAGAATTAACAAGACCCCCCTGTACACGTATCATAAAATGAAATATCATTAATTGACCAAATATGAGTCATAACTTGATAAGTGGCAACATGTAATCATAAACAAGCAACAATTAGAGGTAAATACCTACATAGTGGCCTCAAAAGTAAGTACTCTTTCTCAATATATATAGTTAGTCACTATATAATAGTAATGTTGTGATTGGTTATGGCCATATATTTATGTTACAGGAACTTAACTTTGATGGTTTCATATACCATAACTAATTCACCATTTATTCTTTTTTCTATATAACCTACTAACTTCTGATTTCAAGCTAATGTCATAACAGTCCAATTCATCTACAACAAACTCTTTAGTGTTTTATCAAACTAACTATAACTAGTTTCACAATAAAAGAAAATTTTAACATAACAAAATTCTAAAAGAAACTAACTATAACAAATTTTAACATAACAAACTTCTATAACTATAACTACTAACTACAATGTTAGAAATTAAATCAAGTGTCTTCTAAAATAGTAAGAAGCTAGTCAAGATATATGAACTATAATCTCATTCTTTCATATTTTAATCCGTTAAGTACCTTGGGTTAAGTATGTATTAAGAAATATATATCTTATCCATCAAGATTACTTATAAATTAAACATACTTAATCATTGATAAGAAACTTATTATTTTGGCTATAAAATGAAACTATATGCATTATAGTTTTATCAATTCTTCAAGTGAATGAATAAAGTATTAAGGAAACCTGTTTAACAACTTCTTCTGTCTTATGAATTCTATTCATTCCATCATTTCATTCTCTTATCAACATTTTAAGTCAAATGTCCTAAAGTTAGGATATTTTGATTACTTTTTCACTCTTAAAAAATTCTGGGTACAGAGAACAGAAGCAACAACAACATTCTGATATAGGGCAACAACAACAGCAACACGACAACATCAACAACACAATGAGGCTAGGGCAACAACAACAGAATGCAAAGACGAATGCAAACACGTACCTTATTCGTTTTCAGAGGATAAGAGAATAAGAACAACAACAACAACAACGTTTTCATGAATTGAATGCAACAATGACGACAACAGTGACAACAACGGTGACGACAACGGTGACGGCAATGGGAATGCAAGAACGACGGCAAGGGTTTCAGTAGAAGAAACGGTCGAGAGAAGAAAATGAATAGAAGTGTCTGAAAAGGTTTAGAAATTGTTTTATATTTTAATTCATAAATGACCTTAGAGGGCACTTTTCAGAAAGCGCTTTCTAAAGTGAAAAGAATTTAAGACCTATAAGAGCGCTTTTCTTAAAGTGCTTTCTAAGGTTACCTTTAGACAGCGCTTTTTAAAGTAATACCTATAGCAGCGCTTTCGAAAAAGCGTTTTCTAAGGTGGCATCCATTTATGGCATTTAACAGCGCTTTTTAAAAGCGCTTTCTAAAGCCTGTCTTTTACGGCACTTTTTTTTAGCAAAATTTTTTTATTCTTTTTAGCAGCGTTTTTTTATAAAAGCGCTGTCTTTTTGGTGCTGTCTATTCCTATTTTTGGCGTAGTGGTCTTAGATGATTAAGACAAATATATATACTGCTTTTCCTATTTGATATATGTGTTTATTTTTTCTACTAATAGGAATGCGTGTGATGCCGTATGTGGAAAGATTGAGTATACACCTAAGATAAGTGATGGAAATACGGGTAATCTTACGGGAATGAATCCCAGCTAAGAGTCCCCGGTCGACCATCAAACTCAGTGGAGACTCCCTTTGCAGATACATTGCCTATACGACTTCGGTTGTTGAAAGTAGTGTGGTCAACTGGGTTATCTGAGAAGCTGAGGTTTTTAGTAGACTGAAACCATTTTGTAGTGCGGAAGCTATCGGAAATAGTTGTCACGCGATACTACCCTCATTTGAGGTCACTCTAGGACACATCAGCTCGCTGGCGATCCGCTTGTTGTTGTTATCCCAAGAGGGATCAATGATTTTGCGTAGAGGTACAAAAAATCACTAGTATAAACCTTTGGGGGGGGGGGGGGGGGTAGAGCCTTGACTTCATGACACCGACCCTTTGACCCCATGTTGTTTCTATGTTTTTGTGTGCTGCATCCATACATTCATTTAAAAAGCATTCAAAAAAGAAAATCTTCTCTTCTAGTCTCTCTTTTTCAAATTAAACTAAGACAATGATTGCAAATGTCAGATAAAGAGATTGCGCTATGGATTTCGGTAGAAGAAAGACTCATAAGTATACCTTCAAGGTTCCAAAGTTAGAGGATTTGAGAGGTTTGGCGAGGATGATCACTAACCCTGAGGCTTTCAGAGCTAAATATGGAGGACTGTTGTCTCTGTTAAGGGTCCATGTAATTGAGGGAATCCTGTCCACACTAATTCAGTTCTACGATCTGATTTATCACTGTTTCACATTCCTGGATTATCAGCTAGCACCAACGCTGGAGGAGTACTCTCACCTGACTGAATTACATATGACTGATCAAGCTCCCTTTTCTGGACTGGAATAAATTCCAAAAGATCAAACCATTGCAAGAGCAATTTATTTGGACGAGTCAGAAGTCAGGACTCACATGACCACTAAGGGTGTCATCCAAGGTTTGCCAGCCCAATTCTTAATAAAGAAAGCCCTGTACTTTACTAGTATAGAGAACATGGCCGCTTTCAAAAGCATTTTTATTTCGCTCACCTACGCGTTATTTTTGTTTCCCAACATCGATAACTTTGTAGATATCAATGCCATTAAGATATGTCTGACTGGAAATCCCGTACCGACCTTACTCGCAGATGCGTATCATTCGGTACACTTAAGGAATTTATATAGCGGAGGAGTGATCACATGCTGTGTACCCCTACTATACAAATGGTTCATTTCCCATTTGCCGAAGTCTGCTGCATTTTGGGATCAAAATAATACTTTACGTTGGTCGCAGAGAATCATGCCTCCTACCAACTCTGACATTGATTGGTACAATCGAATCTATGACGGGATCAGAATCATTGACCGTTGTGGAAATTTCCCAAATGTACCCCTTATAGGAACTAAGGAAAGAATCAACTATCATCCGGTGTTAGTCTGTCGTCAATTCGGATACCTGATGAGGCATGTCCCACGGAATGCTCATCTAGAAGGTCTTTTCTTCAAGGAAGGGGAAAATGACAGTGCACTAAAAACAAAAATAGTGCATGCTTGGAAACACGTTCATAGGAAAGGACGAGAGTCCCTGGGAAAACCAGACAGTGTCTCGGTGGAGCCTTATCTTCACTGGGTACAAACCAGAGCTCTCAAGCTGAGGATGCCTTACCTGTAACGCCCCGATTTTGAGTATTTCCATTTTGTCGAGTCTTTTATTTAAATTGAGTGGTAAATTATTTTATTTGTGAAATTGGTGTGTTAAAGGTTATTTTTACCATTTTGAGAGTTTTCGGAGAAATTAGAATGGAGGGTATTTTAGACTTTTCTCAATTAATATTAAGTTAGAAAATTTAGTAGAAATAGATTTGTGAGTGAAAATGAATTAATTGAATTGGTGTAGAAAATGAGAGAAAAGAAATAGAAAAGAAAGAAAAAGAGATAAGAAAGGAAAATAGAAGGAAATAGAAAGAAAAGAGAAATAGAGCGAAAAAGGAGAGAAAGAAAGAGGACGAGGAGAAAAGAGAAGGAAAATAGGGGAAAAGCTAGGAGAGCAAGAAATCAACATCTAGGAATCAATTAAATCCGGGTAAGGGTGTGAAATATCATTATCTTATCAATGTGTATGATTATGTATGATTGTGTTGTTGTTGTTGATTTTTATGAATTTTGGTGGAAACCCGTTTGTATAGAAAATGATAGAAATCGATTTAATCGTGTTGAAAATGATGTTTTCGTGTCCCTTGTGGTTGTTACATGAATGATACATGTTGTTAGATATCAAATTGGTATTTTTATGAGTTTAGATGATGAATTTGGGTGTGGGTTGGGTGGAAAACGTAGAACAGAATTCTGCAGGAAAATTCTGCATTCTGCCTGGCCATACGCGTAACGGGGACGGCCATACGCGTATTGACTTGGGCAATACGCGTATGGATGGCGCATTTCAGGGCCAATACGCGTATGAACCTTCCTTTTTCCCGGCCATCTGGTGATCTGCGTAGTGTACGCGTAAGGGGTTTTGGCCATACGCGTATGAGCAGGAGAAGTGTTAAAATGAGATTTTTCAAAATGTCGTTTTCGTTTTCGTCGGTAACTTTTGTTCCGATTATCCGATTTTTACATTCTTGGTGTCGTTGGAAAGCTATTGAGCTGTATTTTCTTATTATGATGATTTGGAAATTTGTTAGCCGATTTTATTATGTCGGAAAGTCGGGAATAGTGATATTTAGCGACTTTTACCGTTTTGACTATGTGTTTGAATGTGAATCATACAATAGTGCATTGATGTGAATGTATATAGATTGTATGAGAAGAATGCATGAATATGTTGTGAATATGTATGCATTTCAAGAATGTCTTGAGTCATTTTGCATGTGAAGCATCATGATGTGCATTCTTGTGTTGGGTGATTCTAATGAGAATCCGCTATAACGTCGTGTGCCCATGTGGGGTGTGAGCGATGATTATAGACGATCGTGTGCCCATGTGAGGTGTGAGCGATCGGGTCGTGTGCCCATGTGGGGTGTGAGCGATCCATAAACATTGTGTGCCCATGTGGGGTGTGAGCAATGGGTGAACATCGTAGGCCCGACGGGGAGTTACATTGGTAACGAGCGATGGTTCCAGCAGAGTTCCTGAGTGAACTAGTGATGATTGAGTCGGTACCACATTGCATTTGCATAGAGTCGTGAGTCGGTCTCTATGATTTGCATTTATCATCTTTATAATGATGCATTAGTGAATAAACATAAATGTGTATGTTTATGTGGAATGATTGAGAATTGTGAAAGTATGCATGATGAATATGCTTAGTTGTGTATATCTATACAATGTGATGTATATGAATGAATTATGGTGGATTGTGATGAGAATGTGGAATATGTGTATTTTTATGCTAAGGTATATAATTATATGCATTGTTATTATGATAATATTTCTCACCCTTCTGCTGTTTTATGATGCTCTATGAGGCATTGCAGAGTAGGTATGCTGGAGGTCTTTTTGTGAAGCGTGTCTTCATTCTTTTGGTCGGTTGGCTCTGATATGTAGCACCGGGTAGCTAGGATGTATATGATTCTTTTGTGATACATTTGTACATATATCTTGTTGCTGAATGTTTATATAAACATGAATTACGTTGTTGGATTATACTCGATGATGTATATATATATATTTGATGTATTTCAATGTTTGGATTTTCCGCTTTCATTCTAAATATTGAGATGTGGGTGTAAGGACAAGTTCCTCTGTTGAAAAGTTACCCCACTGTTGCATATCAATGTTTGAGCAGGTGTTGCATGTTTTAAAATCGTGTTTGATGTGACACGCCTCTTTTATACCATGTTTATAATTATACTCTGGCGAAATTTTTAATATGTGCCTAAATGATTATGTGATTATTTGGGGGTATAGAAAGGGGGTGTTACATTAAGTGGTATCAGAGCTAGAGTCGAGTCAGTTGTGTTTGTCTTGTTGTTGTGTTGGTTGAACTGTTGTTTAACTTTGTTTACATTTTTGGGAATGATCAGAATATGGCTGGTAGAAACGACAATACGATGGCTGCTGCTTTGGAAGCAATGGCTAGGGCGGTGCAAGGTGCACCTAACGTGAATGCTAATGACGAGTTCAGGAAGAATCAACCACCGGTCTTCAAAGGAAGATTTGATCCCGATGGTGCTCAACTGTGGTTGAAAGAGATTGAAAGGATATTCAGAGTCATGGACTGTGCGGAGAGGAATAAGGTGAGGCTTGGATCTCACATGCTGAAGGAAGAAGCCGACGATTGGTGGGTCGGTATACGTGGAATTCTTGAAGTGGATGACGAAGAAAAAACTTGGAATTTATTTCGTACTGAATTCTTGAGAAAGTATTACCCTGAAAGTGTGAAGGGGAAGAAGGAGATGGAGTTTCTTGAACTAAAACAAGGTAGTATGTTGGTGGTGGACTATACTGCAAAGTTTGTGGAGTTGGTTCAATTCCATCCTCACTAAGCTGCAATTACTGCTGAGTTCTCAAAGTGTATTAAATATGAGAATGGTTTACGTCCTGAGATTAAGCAAGCTGTGGGATATCAAAGGATAAGAAGGTTTACAGATTTGACGGAATGTTGTAGAATCTTCGAGGAAGATAGTAAGGCTCGTTCTACACATTACAAAAGTTTGAATGAGAGGAAGGGAAAGCAACTAGCTAGAAGTGGACCTTATGTGACACCCGTTGATAAGGGCAAGCATAGGGGAAGCTTTGATAGGAGATCAGGAGGAGGAGGTTCCGGTTCCATTAAGTGTTACAAGTGTGGCGAAATGGGTCATAAATTATTTGAGTGTGGGAAGACTGTGATGAAATGTTCTAACTGTGGAGGAGTAGGGCATGCTACTACTGATTGTAGAAGGAATGTAGTGAAGTGCTATAATTGTGGAGAAGTGGGTCACATTAGTACTAAGTGTACTAAGCCGAAACAAGCTCAAGCGGGCGGAAAGGTGTTTGCATTGGCAGGAACTCAGACCACTAGTGCAGACCGTTTGATTAAAGGTACATGCTTTATTAATAGTACACCTTTAGTTGCTGTTATTGATACGGGAGCGACTCATTCGTTTATTTCGTCTGAGTGCGCGAAGCGTTTGAATCTTGCTTTGTCTTTGATGGGTATTGAGATGGTTATTGAGACTCCTGCTTCAGGGTCGGTAACTACGTCTTTGGTGTGTGTAAGTTGTCCTTTGACCATGTGTGGTAAAGACTTCATTATGGATTTAGTATGTTTGCCGTTGGAGGGATTGGACGTAATCTTGGGTATGAATTGGTTGCAATTTAACCGAGTTCATATAGATTGCTATCACAAGTTAGTAAGGTTTCCTTCTTTGGAAGACGATGAAGATGAGAGTTTCCTATCCACTAAAGAGTTGAAGAAACTTTTAGCGGACGAAGCTGAATTGTTTGGTTTGTTTGAATCATTGTCGGTGGAGAGTAAAGTTGAGCTTGATGTGTTCCCAGTGGTGTGTGATTTTCCAGAAGTGTTTCCGGAGGATATTACGGATGTACCGTTGGAAAGAGAAGTTGAGTTTTCTATTGATCTAGTTCCGGGTACTAGACCGATTTCGATGGCACCGTATCGTATGTCGGCATCGGAGGTGGTAGAATTGAAAAAGCAATTGAATGACTTGCTGGACAAGAAATTTGTAAGACCAAGTGTTTCTCCTTGGGGTGCTCCGGTATTGTTGGTAAAGAAGAAGGATGGGAGTATGCGGTTATGCATTGATTATCGACAATTGAACAAGGTGACAATTAAGAACAAGTATCCGCTTCCAAGGATCGATGATTTGATGGACCAATTAGTTGGTGCGCGTGTTTTTAGTAAGATTAATTTGAGATCAGGATTCCACCAGATTTGTGTGAAAGAAGATGATATTCAAAAGACGGCCTTTAGGAAACGGTATGGTCATTACGAATATTCCGTGATGCCATTCGGGGTTTCTAATGCGCCGGGTGTGTTTATGGAATACATGAATCGTATTTTTCATGAACAGTTGGATCGTTTTGTGGTTGTGTTCATCGACGATATTTTGATTTACTCTAAGTCTCAAGAGGAGCATGAAGAGCATTTGAAGATTGTGTTACAAATTTTGAAAGAGAAACAATTGTATGCTAAGTTGTCGAAATGTGAATTTTGGTTGTCGGAAGTAAGTTTCCTTGGACATGTTATTTCCGGTAGTGGTATTAGTGTGGATCCATCCAAGATTGATGCGGTGATGCAATGGGAGGTTCCTAGGTCGGTTACGGAGATTCGAAGCTTTTTAGGCTTGGCGGGTTATTATCGGAGGTTTATTGAAGGATTTTCGAAGTTGGCACTCCCGTTAACGCAATTGACTTGTAAAGGAAAGGCTTTCATTTGGGATATTAATTGTGAAGAGAGTTTTAATGAGCTAAAAAGAAGGTTGACAACGACTCCGATCTTGATTTTACCGAATCCTAATGAACCATTTGTTGTGTTTTGTGATGCTTCGTTGATTGGTTTAGGTGGTGTTTTGATGCAAGATGGAAAACTTGTGGCGTATGCTTCAAGACAATTGAGAGTGCATGAAAAGAATTATCCTACACATGACTTGGAGTTAGCGGCCGTGGTGTTTGTTTTGAAAATATGGAGGCATTATCTTTATGGTGCGAGATTTGAAGTTTTTAGTGATCACAAGAGCTTGAAATATTTATTTGATCAAAAAGAATTGAACATGAGACAGAAGAGGTGGTTAGAACTTTTGAAGGATTATGATTTTGGTTTGAATTACCATCCGGGTAAGGCAAACGTGGTGGCCGATGCCTTAAGTCGGAAGTTGTTACATATGTCCGCATTGATGATGAAAGAATGGGAACTTTTGGAGAATTTTAGAGACTTGAGTTTAGTTTGTGAAATGACGCCGAAAAGTGTGAGACTTGGTATGCTACATGTTACGAATGATTTTCTTGCAACCGTATGTGAAAAACAAAAGTTAGTTTTGAAATTCGTTGATTTAATGTTGAATGAGAATGAGGATTTCAAGGTTGATAATTTTGGAGTTTTGAGATTTCGTGGTCGTATTTGTATTCCCGATGATGCGGAGTTGAAAAAGATGATATTGGAAGAAGGACACCGAAGTAACTTAAGTATTCATCCGGGAGCGAACAAAATGTATCAAGATTTGAAGAAAATCTTTTGGTGGTCCGGATTAAAGAGAGATGTAGCTCGATTTGTGTATGCGTGCTTAACTTGCCAAAAGTCTAAGGTGGAACATAAAAAACCTAGTGGATTGATGCAACCGTTGGACATTCCGGAGTGGAAATTGGATAGTATATCGATGGATTTTGTTACGGGATTGCCGAATACGCAAAGAGGTCATAATGCTATTTGGGTAATTGTTGATAGGCTTACTAAATCTGCTCACTTCATTCCAATTGATATTAGTTATCCTTTGGAGAGGTTAGCCGAGATTTATGTTCTTGTGGTGGTGAAGTTACATGGAGTTCCTAAGAGTATTGTATCGGATAGAGATCATAGGTTTACATCGAGGTTTTGGGAGAGTTTACAAAAGGCTTTGGGTTCTAAGCTAAGATTGAGTTCGGCTTATCATCCGCAAACGGATGGTCAAACCGAAAGAACAATTCAATCGTTGGAAGACTTATTGCGTGCTTGTGTGCTAGAGCAAGGTGGTGCTTGGGATAGTTATTTGGCGTTGATTGAGTTCACCTACAATAACAGTTTTCATTCGAGTATAAGTATGGTACCATTTGAGGCTTTGTATGGTCGGAGATGTCGAACACCTTTGTGTTGGCATGAAACGGGTGAGAGAACGATAGTTGGACCGGAGATGGTACAACAAACGACGGAGAAAGTGAAGTTTATTCGGGAGAAGATGAAAGCTTCTCAAAGTAGACAAAAGAGCTATCATGACAAGAGAAGGAAAGATCTTGAGTTTCAAGAAGGCGACCATGTGTTTTTGAGAGTTACACCGGTTACGGGTGTGGGTCGTGCTTTGAAGTCGAAGAAGTTGACTTCTCGTTTTGTTGGTCCGTATCAGATTACTTCACGAGTTGGTGTTGTGGCTTACGGTGTGGCGTTGCCTCCGAACCTTTCGAATTTACATGACGTATTCCATGTTTCACAACTTCGGAAGTATGTTCCGGATCCGTCACATGTTATTCCTATGGACGAGGTGGAAGTGAGAGATAACTTTACGGTGGAAGCTTTACCGATTAGGATTTTGGACCGTGAAGTTAAGAAGCTAAGGGGCAAGGATATTGCGCTTGTGAAAGTAGCGTGGGGAGGCGCTGCGGAAGGCAATATGACTTGGGAACTAGAAAGTGGGATGCGAGAGTCGTATCCGGAGTTGTTTGTATCAGGTAATATTTTCGAGGACGAAACTTTCTAAAGTGGGGGAGAGTTGTAACGCCCCGATTTTGATTATTTCCATTTTGTCAAGTCTTTTATTTAAATTGAGTGGTAAATTATTTTATTTGTGAAATTGGTGTGTTAAAGGTTATTTTTACCATTTTGAGAGTTTTCGGAGAAATTAGAATGGAGGGTATTTTAGACTTTTCTCAATTAATATTAAGTTAGAAAATTTAGTAGAAATAGATTTGTGAGTGAAAATGAATTAATTGAATTGGTGTAGAAAATGAGAGAAAAGAAATAGAAAAGAAAGAAAAAGAGATAAGAAAGGAAAATAGAAGGAAATAGAAAGAAAAGAGAAATAGAGAGAAAAAGGAGAGAAAGAAAGAGGAAGAGGAGAAAAGAGAAGGAAAATAGGGGAAAAGCTAGGAGAGCAAGAAATCAACTTCTAGGAATCAATTAAATCCGGGTAAGGGTGTGAAATATCATTATCTTATCAATGTGTATGATTATGTATGATTGTGTTGTTGTTGTTGTTGTTGATTTTTATGAATTTTGGTGGAAACCCATTTGTATAGAAAATGATAGAAATCGATTTAATCGTGTTGAAAATGATGTTTTCGTGTCCCTTGTGGTTGTTACATGAATGATACATGTTGTTAGATATCAAATTGGTATTTTTCTGAGTTTAGATGATGAATTTGGGTGTGGGTTGGGTGGAAAACGTAGAACAGAATTCTGCATTCTGCCTGGCCATACGCGTAATGGGGAGGGCCATACGCGTATTGACTTGGGCAATACGCGTATGGATGGCGCATTTCAGGGCCATTACGCGTATGAACCTTCCTTTTTCCCGGCCATCTGGTGATCCGCGTAGTGTACGCGTAAGGGGTTTTGGCCATACGCGTATGACATAGGTCCATACGCGTATGAGCAGGAGAAGTGTTAAAATGAGATTTTTCAAAATGTCGTTTTCGTTTTCGTCCGTAACTTTTGTTCCGATTATCCGATTTTTTCATTCTTGGTGTCGTTGGAAAGCTATTGAGCTGTATTTTCTTATTATGATGATTTGGAAATTTGTTAGCCGATTTTATTATGTCGGAAAGTCGGGAATAGTGATATTTAGCGACTTTTACCGTTTTGACTATGTGTTTGAATGTGAATCATACAATAGTGCATTGATGTGAATGTATATAGATTGTATGAGAAGAATGCATGAATATGTTGTGAATATGTATGCATTTCAAGAATGTCTTGAGTCATTTTGCATGTGAAGCATCATGATGTGCATTCTTGTGTTGGGTGATTCTAATGAGAATCCGCTATAACGTCGTGTGCCCATGTGGGGTGTGAGCGATGATTATAGACGATCGTGTGCCCATGTGAGGTGTGAGCGATCGGGTCGTGTACCCATGTGGGGTGTGAGCGATCCATAAACATTGTGTGCCCATGTGGGGTGTGAGCAATGGGTGAACATCGTAGGCCCGACGGGGAGTTACATTGGTAACGAGCGATGGTTCCAGCAGAGTTCCTGAGTGAACTAGTGATGATTGAGTCGGTACCGCATTGCATTTGCATAGAGTCGTGAGTCAGTCTCTATGATTTACATTTATCATATTTATAATGATGCATTAGTGAATAAACATAAATGTGTATGTTTATGTGGAATGATTGAGAATTGTGAAAGTATGCATGATGAATATGCTTAGTTGTGTATACATATACAATGTGATGTATATGAATGAATTATGGTGGATTGTGATGAGAATGTGGAATATGTGTATTTTTATGCTAAGGTATATAATTATTGCATTGTTATTATGATAACATTTCTCACCCTTCTGCTGTTTTATGATGCTCTATGAGGCATTGCAGAGTAGGTATGCTGGAGGTCTTTTTGTGAAGCGTGTCTTCATTCTTTTGGTCGGTTGGCTCTGATATGTAGCACCGGGTAGCTAGGATGTATATGATTCTTTTGTGATACATTTGTACATGTATCTTGTTGCTGAATGTTTATATAAACATGAATTACGTTGTTGGATTATACTCGATGATGTATATATATATATTTGATGTATTTCAATGTTTGGATTTTCCGCTTTCATTCTAAATATTGAGATGTGGGTGTAAGGACAAGTTCCTCTGTTGCAAAGTTACCCCACTGTTGCATATCAATGTTTGAGCAGGTGTTGTATGTTTTAAAATCGTGTTTGATGTGACACGCCTCTTTTATACCATGTTTATAATTATACTCTGGCGAAATTTTTAATATGTGCCTAAATGATTATGTGATTATTTGGGGGTATAGAAAGGGGGTGTTACATTACCCTCGTTAGGAAGTTCTTCCGTTAAGGGACTCTTTCCTTTATTTCATTTCAAACACGGAAAAACTTCAAGTAACTCTCAACAAAGTTCAACAAGAGAAGAGGTCTTGGAGGAACAAGTACCGCATTCTCAATGTGGAATGTAAGAAAATACAGCAGCTATTGAAAGATAAGGATGCTCTAATTCAGATTTTAGAGCAACATGCTGTAGAGAATCAAGAAGACCAAAGGAATTTGCTCGCATCTTTCACTTGGCAAAGGAATGACAACCCGACAACGGCTGAAGAGCCCCAGTCAAAGAAGAGGAAAATACCAAAACCAGCACCTGAGCTCCCCTCAGAGAGGACTCAGGATCCATTAGTTTAGATTTCCTTTTATAACACTTTGTAATCTACTGTATTTCTATTTCCGCAATAATTGAATTAAATAAAATGGGGTTTCCCCACTGTTTGATATTTGCAATCTAATTGTCTAAGTTTACTTTGAATAAACAAAAATAATTAATATAATCATTGCATATCATTCATCATTCTCACATAAACGCATTCTTCTTTCCTACAAATCTCACGTTTGTGTCTCGATTCTAGAGTCAAACTGTCTCATTCGTACAATACTCGGGCCAATCGAAAAAAGAAAATGGATGATCTCGAGGAATAGAACAGAGAGTTGAGAGAAGAGATCGACACTCTGACAGAAGATCTGAGAAGGCTTCATAGTGACATGTAAGCTCTAGCAGAAGCTCAGATGCAGCAACAACGGACTGTGATCTCAGAGACCACATGAACGCCCATAGTGGAGAAGTCTGATCCTACGTATAAAATGCCGAAAGATCATCCCTGGGGCATGTCACTCAACTATATCCCGGAAGGATATATTCCGCCGATCATGGAAGATCCAGAAAATGCAGCAGGAACCGCTGGGCCTGAAGGTTACAAACTTCGGGAAAGCGAAGATGCCAGGGGCATGACAACGACTCCTGAAGGTTACAAACTTCAGGAGACACCTAGAGTCACTGCCATGATGACTATACCACCACCCGTGGTACATACTGTCTCGGAAGGACAGATTCCACAAATACCTTCTGGTGGAAACGAAAGTATGTTTGACAGAATGAATGAGTTCCAAGAACAATTCCTGGATATGCAGAAAGAACTGCAAGCCATTCGCGGTCAGGATCTATTTGGAAAGGACGCTGCAGACCTTTGTTTGGTCCCCAATGTGAAAGTTCCGCACAAGTTCCAGGTGCCCGATTTTGAAAAGTACAGGGGTAACTCTTGCCTACAAAGTCATTTAGTGATGGACGATCAGCGAATGTCAGCTCAGACAAAGAACCAGGAGCTACATATTCACTACTTTCAGGATAGTTTAACCGGTGTCGCACTCAAATGGTACATGGGTTTAAATCGCACTAAGATCGCTACTTTCAGAGATCTGGGCGCTGCCTTCATTCAGCAGTATAAGTATAACCTGGACACGGCACCAGACAGAGATCAACTCAGATCGATGTCACAAAAGGACAAGGAAACCTTTAAGGAGTACGCTCAGAGATGGCGTGAAATTGCCGCCCAGATTTATCCACCTCTTGAGGAAAAAGAGATGACAAAGATCTTCTTGAAAACCTTGAGCTCATTTTACTACGACAGAATGGTTGCTAGTGCGCCCAGTGACTTCACCGAGATGGTGGGTATGGGAGTTCGTCTTGAGGAAGCAGTCCGAGAAGGACGTTTAGTTAAAGATGCTGGACCATCAAGTAGTACAAAACGATACGGTGGTGCTCTCACTAAGAAAAAAGAGCAGGATAATGGCAATATCTCTCTCGAAAAGCAAAGGCGACGTTACCAACCAGTAGCAGCTGTAACTCCTGCTATCAACCCTGCGCCTGTCCCAACGTATCAACCTCAGGTTGCACAAAGCCAACAAAATCAACAACAATATCAGCAAAGGACACAACAAACTCTTCAGCAGGCTCGTCCTCAGTACAACAACAACCGTACAACGCGACCGCCAGGGTTCGACCTTATACCGATGTTGTACGCAGAACTGTTTCCATTACTACTGGTCAAGGGGCATGTCCAAACCAGGTCTCCTCTTATAGTACCGGAAAATCCGCCTTTTTGGTTCAAAGCGGATCAGACTTGTCCTTACCATCAAGGGGGACCAGGGCATAACATAGAAAACTATCTCAACTTCAAATCCGATGTGCAGAAGCTTGTTAGGAGCGGGGTCTTATCTTTCAAAGATACGAATCCTAATGTTCTCACGAACCCGTTGCCTCAACACGAGAAAGCTGCAGTCAATTTGATAGAAGGAGAGTCTAACGACAGCTATGAAATTCATGATGTACTCTTATTGAGGACCAATCTGGTCAAGATGCATCGCAGACAGAGCGGGTATGGCCATATACCACCTCACAATTATCATTAGTGTGATATCTACTCTAAAAACAATCAAGGATGTTATGTGGTGCAATAAGCTCTACAGGAACAATTGGATCTTGGGTAGATCCAAGAGCATCGAATTTGTGGGGTCAACAAGACTTATACGAATTCCAACATCATTCAGAACCACGACATCTGTGCGATGAATGTCAACTTAGTGGCAATGTACTCAAGGCATAGCCAGTATCATAATCTGCCACGGCACGATTATAATTCTTGTCAGATTTGCTCGGTAAACAAGCAGGGATGCTCTTTTGTACAAGAGGCCCTCCAACGTCAGATGGATCTTGGGTGGATCCAGGACTACCATGATAAAAATATTTATCAGATCAACATGATTCAAATCTTTGATATTCGCTTGATGAATATCAGCTTGGTAGAATTACACGCTAAGCAAATCCAGCTCGGTTTTCTAACTTCGCATAGTTATCTGGGCTGTAAAGGATGTTATGAGAGTGACCATGGTTGTGCTCTCATTCAAAGAACTTTGTAACACTTGTTAAATCACTGGTGGCTTCCGATCTATCTGGACGAAGACACACAACAAGTCAGTGTGGTTAATGGGAACCCTACTAGGCATCAAAGTCAGGATGCTCGATCAATGGAAACAGATCTAGTAAGGTTACACTGCATTCAAAACGGACGTGGCCAGGTGCCACCACATAATTATGAACGTTGTAGAGTTTGCTTGAAAGATAACCAAGGATGTTACCTCGTGCGAGCAGCCCTTCAAGGTCAGTTGGACTGTAGAGAGATTCACCCATGTCTAGTTTCGGGGTCCATTAACTTGATGCCCAACTACTTCGCTGATCAAATCGAAGATGTGGTTGTAATCTCTGATCCTGAGAGGACCACTGATATTTGTGCCATCATCCCTCTACTGGATGAATCAAAGGTTCTTAGCCAAGAACTGATTGAAGTTACCTACGACAGTCATAAAAATCAGAAGGTTCCTATAGTTATCTATCTACCAGGACCATTACCGTATGAATCCGCTAAGGCGATCCCTTATAAATAAGGCACAACAATAATTGAGAATGGAAAAGAAATTCCATTACCCTCCGTCGTGAATATCGCAGACATCCGTCGAGTAACACGGAGTGGTCGAATCTTCAACTGAGGAGTTGGAGAACCTAACAAAGAAAAGGAACTTCAGACAGAAGTTCCCGATCCACCGGTCGGTCAATCCAGTGGTCCCGACCTTTCAACCAACAACAATGAGATGCTGAAGCTCATCCAAAAGAGTGAATACAACATTGTTGATCAGCTGTTACAAACTCCTTCAAAGATCTTTGTGCTATCACTTTTGCTCAGTTCTGAAGCCCACAAAGAGGCTTTACAGAAAGTCTTAGAGCTGGCCTTTGTGGAATAGGATGTGTCAATACGACAATTTGATAGCATCATCACTAACATCACTTTCTACAACAACTTAGGGTTCAGTGATGGAGAATTGTCAGAGGAAGGCAAAAGTCACAACATGGCTCTCAATATCACAGTCAATTGCTAGGACGATGCTTTAGCCAGCGTACTAGTAGATACCGGATCGGCCATCAACGTTATGCCGAAGTCCACTTTAATGCGACTATCATTCAAAGGATCCCCGATGAGGGGCAGTGAGGTCATCGTCAAAGCATTTGATGGGTCTCGGAAAGCAGATATCGGCGAAGTCGACCTTCCCATAACTATCGGTCCTTAGACTTTCCTAATCACTTTCCAGGTCATGGATGTCCGGGCAGCGTACAACTGTTTATTAGGAAGACCTTGGGGCAAGAAAATCATCCGAACAATGAAAATCAGCCGAGCATCATTAAAAAGAATACCTGCATCCCCACCATGTCATGGGATCAACACTCAGGGCATTCAGAAAATATCCAGCACGACGATGAATTTACAAAACTTGCAGGACTAGAATTCATCAACTACGTTTTTCCCGAGGTCAACGTCATCTGAAGGGATGACTACTCCAGTTCCACAGAAGTGTGGGATACCCTGGGACAACCGAGTGGAAGGTTCGACTATATGGTCAAGTACACTGCTCCTGAAAGCTCTCGTATCAGGCTCGAGGACATCCAGCCAACTGGATGGGGAGGTTTACCTGAGAGTACAAATACTATGCAAAATGCAGCTGAGGAATCCTCCTACGACAACTATGCCTGGGAGACAGATTCCAACGATCCTGCTCCACCAGAAATCAGCGTTATTTCTGAAGACAAATCAAGAAAGAAGGTGCCAGAGTTTGTGATTCACTGAGGAGTTCGCCGCCAATGGGTTGCTGTCGATGTTCTAAAGATTGTTCATAAGTCAAAGTAATTTCCATCTTTAACCTTTCACCCTGCCCAGGTGAAACGAATGTTTCGATAGGGCTCGCTTTCTGTAATTATCCCTCTTCGCTTTGCCCAAAGCGACAGAGTTTTGTTTTATAGGGCTGCAGTTTCAAGAATCAACAAGTTCATAAATAAAATAATGTCGTTCTATAATTTCCGCATTTATTGCTGTTTTCTCTTTTCGCTTTTTCAGAAAATGGTAATCCTAAAAACAAATCAATAATAAAGACAAGCAGTTATCAGAAAATACACTGCACACACTCTTGCATTTTTCTCTATCTCTTCTAAAAACAATCATCACATCATACAGATTGCTTGTTTTAAACCCTATTGAAACATATGATCCAATGCCTTCTCCCAACTCTGAATTCCTAGTATTTGGGGCTAAAGAAGAAGTTGACGACGAAATTCCGGAAGAGATCTCCTGATTACTCGGATAGGAGGAAAGGTCCATTGAACCTCACAAAGAGCCGTTGGAAACGGTCAACTTGGGCTCAAAGGAGGAAAGAAAAGAAATTAGGATTGGGGCACTACTCAGTCCAACTGCAAAAGAGAGTTTAATAAAGCTTCTCAAAGAATTTTCCGATGTATTCGCTTGGTCCTATCACGACATGCCAGGGTTGGATACCAACATCGTGGAACATCATCTACCATTAAGATCAGAATGTCCGCCAAGAAAACAAAGGTTGAGACGAACCCATCCTGACATAGCCATCAAAATCAAAGAGGAGGTACAGAAACAGATTGACGCGGGCTTCCTCGCCACATCAGAGTATCCTCAATGGTTAGCCAACATAGTACACATTCCAAAAAAGGACGGAAAGGTCAGAATGTGTGTCGATTACAGAGATCTAAACAAGGCTAGTCCAAAGGAAGACTTTCCTTTACCACACATTGACATGCTGGTAGACAGTACAACAAAGTTCAAAGTTTTCTCCTTCATGGATGGATTCTCGGGCTACAATCAAATCAAAATGGCGCCGAAAGACATGGAGAAAACTTCATTTATTACCCCATGGGGTACCTTTTGTTACAAGGTAATGTCGTTCGGTTTGAATAACGCTGGGGCGACCTATCAAAGGGCCATGACAACTCTTTTTCATGACATGATACACAAAGAAATCGAGGTATATGTCGATGATATGATTGCCAAATCTAAGACAGAAGAGGAGCATGTGACCCACCTGTCAAAGCTATTTGAGCGGTTGAAAAAGTACAAACTCAGCTTGAATCCCAATAAATGCACCTTCGGTGTCCGTTCAGGGAAACTTTTAGGGTTCACCGTCAGCCATAAAGGATTTGAGGTTGATCCTGACAAGGTCAAGGCCATTCAAGAAATGCCTTCTCCGAAAACTGAAAAATAAGTTAGAGGATTCCTGGGACGTTTGAACTACATTTCCAAATTCATATTCCTTATGACCGCGACATGTGCGCCGATCTTCAAATTACTCAAAAATAACCAAGATTACATTTGGACAGAAGACTGTCAAATCGCCTTCGATAGTATTAAGGAATACCTGTTGAATCCGCCGATTCTGTCACCTTCAGTGGAAGGAAGACCACTGATCATCTATTTAACACTCTTGGAAGACTCCATAGGTTATGTACTTGGCCAACAATACGAAGCGAAAAGAAAAGAGTCTGCCATCTACTATTTGAGCTAGAAATTCACCGACTGTGAGACTCGGTATACTATGCTTGAGGAAACTTGCTGCGCTCTGGCTTGGTCAGCCAAACGTCTTCGCCTGTATATGATTCGTCACACTACTTGGCTGGTCTCCGAAATGGATCCAATCAAGTATGTATTTGAAAAACCTGCTCTCACGGGAAGAATCTCCCGTTGGCAGATGTTGTTATCAGAATACGACATCGAATACCACACTCAAAAAGCCATTAAGGGAAGTGTTTTAGCCGATCATTTGACTCATCAACCGATTGACGATCAAGAATTAATCGGGTTTGACTTCCCAGATGAAGATGTCATGTACTTGAAAATAAAAGACTGCGATGAACCACTACCCAGTGAAGGGTCAGAACCAGGTTCCCAATGGGGACTAATTTTTGACGGAGTTGTCAATCATTACGGAAACAGAATTGGGACAATTATCATAACACCTCAGGGTACCCACATTCCTTTCACTGCCAGACTTACGTTCAAGTGCACAAACAACGAGGCCGAATACGAAGCTTGTATCATGGGTCTCGAAGAAGCGATCGACTTAAGGATCAAGAACTTGGATGTATATGGCGACTCAGCCCTGGTTATCAATCAAATCAAAGGAGATTGGAACACATACCAATCAGGACTGATTCCTTACAAAGATTATGCAAGAAGGTTGTTACCCTTCTTCAACAGAATCGAGTTTCATCACATCCCTCGTGATGAGAATCACATGACTAATGCCTTAGCCACTCTTTCTTCCATGATTAGTGTAGGTTAATGGAACGACCTACCTAAGATCGACATAATGCGTCTTGAAAGGCCTGTTTACATCTTCGCGATCGAAGCAGTCATAGATGACAATCCTTGGTATCACGATATCAAATATTTCCTTCAGAAACAAGAGTACCCACCTGGGGCACTAAGGAAAGACAGAAAACCCCTCAGAAGGCTGGCAGGCAGTTTCTTCCTGAGCGGTGATACTCTCTATAAGAGAAATTTTGACATGGTCTTGCTCCGATGCGTAGATAGACCAGAAGCAGAAATGCTGATAAAAGAAATTCACGAAGGATCCTTTGGCACTCATGCCAACATACACACAATGGCGAGAAAAATTCTGAGAGCAAGGTACTATTGGTTGACCATGGAATCCGATTGCTACAAGTACATGAGGAAGTGTCATAATTGTCAGATATACTTAGACAAAATCCATGTACCGCCAACACATCTCAAAGTTCTCTCTTCCCCATGGCCTTTTTCCATATGGGGAATCGACATGATTGGCATGATTGAACCTAAAGCTTCGAACGGACATCGGTTCATCCTGGTAGCTATTGATTAATTTACCAAGTGGGTCGAAGCAGCGTCATACACTAATGTAACCCAATAAGTGGTGGTCTGATTTATCAAAAACAATCTCAGATGCCGTTATGGTGTTCCAAGCCAGATCATTACGGATAATGGATCTAACTTGAACAATAAGATGATGAAAGAGTTGTGCGCTGAGTTCAAGATCGAACACAATAACTCATCTCCCTACGGACCCAAGATGAACGGAGCGGTAGAAGCGACTAACAAGAATCTCAAAAAGATTGTTCAGAAGATGGTCGTAACCTACAAATATTGGCACGAGATGCTACCCTTTGCTCTTCACGGTTATCGAACATCTGTCCGCACTTCAACAGGGGCAACCCCTTTCTCTCTAGTATATGGCATGGAAGCAGTGCTCCCCATCGAAGTATAGATCCCATCAATCCGGGTATTGATGGAAGCTAAGCTTACAGAAGCTGAATGGTGTCAAAGTCGATACGACGAACTGAATCTGATCGAAGAGCAGCGAATCACGGCTCTATGCCACGGTCAGTTGTATCAACAAAGAATGAAGAAGACGTTTGACAAAAAGGTTCAACCTCGCATCTTTAGGAAAGGAGACCTTGTGCTAAAAAAGATACAATTATTTCTCACTGATTCCTGGGGAAAATGGACTCCGAATTATGACGGCCCTTATGTGGTCAAGAAAGCTTTCTCAGGCGGCGCCCTGAGACTTGCAACCATGGATGAAGAGGAATTTTCCTACCCCACGAATGTTGACGTAGTCAAGAAATACTTCACCTAAACTAAAAAAAAAAACTTCTCGGTGGGTTGAAAACCCGAAAGGGCGGTCCAGGCAAAAATTAGAGACATAATCAACAATCATCCCGATGGATTGGAAATCTCAAAGTATAATCCAGGCAAAAGTTAGGGATAATGGCAAGTAACTACGTCCAACAGGGGCAAATCCCTCAGCAGCAGTTACACCATCCATCGAAGGAACACTCTAGTCAAGGTCATCTTCGACAGAAGCTCAGAATGTCCCAAATTCAAAGTTGGTAGAAGGATAGTGGTCGTTATGTTTCAATGTAGCCCTTTTCCCTTAAATTACCATTTTCTAACTTTGTAAATACTCTATGGAATCACGCGTTTGGATGATTCTATCCTATCAATAAAATTTTAGCCCTTGTGCTTTTGTTTGCAATTCTCATTTGTTTAAGCTTTACAGAACGACATTTTAATATGATTAACGATTCTTGAAATAAAACAAAAATGAATTTACTTGTCAAACTTTTTCTGCTTTTAAAATAAAGATGGCAATTTCTTTTGACTGTTGAACATCGAAAGAACATCAATTGCGTCTCCAAAGGTGTTTGAGCCTCAAAGTGCAGAATCAAAGTACTCCTTCTAAACCAGTGCGCCTGAACGAAGGATCAGTTATGTTAGATGCGAGTACTCCATCTGACATCTTCGGCCGAGTTCTTACCTCCTAAGCCCGACCAACGATTGTTCCCCACAGGGACTACTTTTCCTAAGCAAGGCAGAATTGCTATCTTGAACCAGCAGTACTTCTTTCGTCCCAGCACTGGCCGAGTATCCAGTCATGTTCATCTATTAGTTTATATGTCGCGTTAGTTTTGTCAGCATATACATACATACATCATGAATTATTGATTTACATTCAAATTCATATTGCATCACTATCATTCTAGCCGGTATTATCCCCTAGTGATAAAAGTCCTCTTGTCAATCGAGTTGTCAGTTCTTTCCTCGTCAGGAAATGTTGCATCTGAACAATCTCTCTCCTCCAGTTTATTTCTGGAATGAAGTTGGCCCTTGCCCACTTTGATAACTTGAACCTCTAAAAGACCAGAGAACCCTCTCCAAACGTCATTCTTCGCCATTGTCGCTCCCGGGATTTTCATCCTAGTACAAACGCGAAAGTGGCACCGAAACAGAGTCGCCAGCAATGTGTATTTATCCCAAGAGAGGGAAAGGAAACACCTCATAAACCTGAAGGGAAAGGAAAGAACATGGTCTTGCGACCAAGAGAACTGGATAAGGGAGTCGGTTACACGAGAGGAAGGTATTAGCACCCCCTCGCGTCCATCGTACCCGATGGGATCCACGCTTGCTTGTCAATCAAAGGGTGTAAGGAAAAAATGTTAGGAAAGGAACTAGAAAGGGAAAAGAGAGAGAAAAAGAAACAAATGTAAGGAAAATAAAAGAAGTGCTCGAATGGGCCCTACCCCACTGCCTACGTATCTCATCGGGAACATGAGAATCAGAGCGACGTAGTTCCCCTCACCTAAGGGAAAGTTATTTGTGTTTTTTAGTGGAGTACATCAACGTTCGCGTCCTAGCAATTTAGGTGTTGCAGCTCGTTGTAGGGAGACTTAGGCGTTACCTGTTCGCGGTAGAACAGAAATGACGCATCCTTAAGGAATGAGTGAATGAGATGAGGAGAGAATTCCCGAAGGAAAGACGTTATTGTTTGTTTTTTTATCTTTTAAGAGATTTGGTTATTCGCTTGCATATGATAGTATATCCAAATCTTAGCCATTGGAATGTGTACATTCTCACATTCCAAGATGGAATGAGTAAGAAAGCACACTAAGGGTGAAAAAGACCCTCACACTTAGTTCCAATTATTAAGGTTCAAACACACTAGCATACTTGTATTTATTAAGTGTTTTTGTTGATTATGAAATGAAGAAGTGTTTTTTATTTGTACCTTCAACAAATATTGCATTTAAGTCCCTCATACAAGATCAAATGTTTAACACATTGACCCAAGATGGGCTATATGCTACACATTCTAAGATTATAAGAGAAGACCCCTTTATAATCTTTTCTTTATATGAAAGGCCTAAATGCAATAAGTGCCTACCTTTATTAGATATTTTGAATTTTCTTTGAGATGAGAAGATGAAAGACTCGAGAGAGGAGAGAGGTAAAATCTATGTGAACTAAGACTCAATCCTAATTGATTAGTTAAGGGAGTGATCCTAATGGTTTGTGAGGTTTCAAAACCTAAAGTCTAAAGAAAGAATGAATTAAACAATTCACTTCTAAAGTAGAAGATGAATTGTAACTCAAAAGGGAAGATAATGAGTTAATAAAAGAAAGCACATAAATGCTTAACAAAACACAAGATTGAATTGTAAAAGATGAAAGGAGAGAGGTTTGAATGTGGATTCCTTATCCACACTCAATTCCAACTTACCACAGCCCCTACATGGTTAGTAAGCAAAGCAACATGTATAAGAAGTAAAAAGAAACAATTAATGCACATTAAAGCTTAAAAGAATAAGATGAAAAATCAAATCTTAAGATCACAACCAGAATGTGAATCATATGGACAACAAGTGATCATCATCATGCAAGTTCAAATGAATAAGCAAAATCATCATCCATAGCATTCAAACATGTTTTCATAAGAAATGATAGATGAAAGATGAAAAGAGATGAAAGAAACATGCGTAAATGGAACACGTCAATCAACAACCAGAATTGAAATTAAATAAAAAATGGTTTATAAACATCTCAAAAGTATTCATGAATCAACATCAAGACATTCAAGAAGTGGTAGAAGAAGAAGTGAGGTGAAAATTCAAAAAGAAAATGCACACAAATACATGTTAAGGATGCACAAAGTTCAAGTGGAAATGAACAAGTAAAGATGACCTATAATGTGTACCAATGACCTATAATATCATACAAATGGCTCATAAAAATATGCAAATGCTCATACAAATATGCACAAAAGAATTCATGTAAACATGCACTAAAGTTTGAATGATATGACATGTTATTATGCTTCAAATATAATGCATCAAACAAAAATCAAATGAACTTATGAAAATTATGCAAGCATGGTATTGGATGGTCTAAGTCAGAAGTGAATCATACATCAAGATAGCATGTCAAAATTCAAAGCAAAAGGACTTCAAACAAAGCAATTATGTCAAGTTGAAACATCATGCAAAGTGGTGCAAAGATAAGCATCAACATGTCATAAAATGACCTAAAAAATCAAAAAAAAATCATCTAACATGATTCAATGTATTAGTGAACCAATGAAAAAAGAATCAAATCATAACAATTTATAATGAGCAAGAACAAAATTATACAAATTCATTTATCACAATTGGAATGCATACAAATGGAAATTTAAAGAAAAATATGAGACAGGGGCAAAAATGTCATAAAATCATGAAATAAAAATATCAAAAAGTTTCCTAAATGTCTTGAAAATGTTCATGAATTTTTATAGAATTTTCTGATGTTATTTTGTATTTTTAAAAATTAGAAATGAAACGTGCACAAAATGTAGAAAATAAAAAGAAATGGAAATAGGAGAGGGGTGCATGCATAGTAAACAATCAGTTCAAAATTGATTGGGCTTTGAAAACATGGGGTGCGAATATCAATTCAGTCCAAGGTACAAACATGCGCAATCCACATTAACTATTGTACACTCTCAGTCAAACATATTCAAAACAATCCACGCCCTTGGATCAAGTTAGGTCAACACCAAAGTCAAAGTAAACCAATCCAACGCACGCATATGAATGAGCACACTAACTACCATGCACTGCACCACACAATGGTTAAGTGAAATCAGAAATAAAACACGTGACATGCACGCCTATTTTAATGCGCTGGCAACTTCTCCACCCTTGGATTAAACAAATCAGACGGCTATGATCAAAACTGCAAACAAAACCCTATAAGTTCATACCACCGGCCGGAGATGACCTCCGGTCATCTTCTCCGGCCAACCTCCGGTGACAAAAATTTTCAGGTAAGCACATATGCACAAAATATACATCAATGGAAAGCTGAAGTGATGAGGAGTGCGGATCCAGTGATAAAATGCACAAAAAGTTCATGAAATAAGAGAATCGAGCAGAGGAAGTTTTGCCCTAACTTTTCAACTATGCCTCTAAAGGCCTATCAACTAGCCAAACAAGTTCTTGAGCTTATAAGAAGCTTCAAGAACCTGAAAACATCTCCAAAGTAGGTCTATAATGGTGGAAATTTGTACCTGAAGATTTGTGACCTTGAGGTATTCTTCAGAAAACCAGAGATTATGCTTCCTCTTTGAGCTACTCTTGGCCAAATAAAGGTTTAGATGAAGAAATTGATGATGATTCAGTGGAGAAGAATTGAAATCCAAGCTTCAAAACCAGTTGCTATGTTGAGAACTTGAGATAATCAGAGAGAGTTTTGGAGAGAATTGAACAGAGTGAGCTTCGAAAATCAATGGCAATGGTGAAATTGAGAGAGAAGAAGAGAGAGTTTCTGAGTGAGAGTGTGAAAATGAGTGTTGAAATGAATTTTGAGAGTGAGGTTTTGATTTATAGTGTGCTCTAACCATGGTTAGCCTGAGTTGGTTAACTGAGTCATGGTGGTTTAGGTGAGTCATCCCTAACTAACTGAGTCAAGTTAGTTAGGGAGAGCAATGGTATGGTGCAGCTGGTTCATGGAGAGCTATGGTGGAGATGAAAATGAACTTGCAATGGCACAGCTGGTGTATCAGAAACTTGCTCAGCAAGTTTGTTCTTTCCACTTTCATGCAAGGCACGTGCTATAGCAAATGTTTGTAATGGCAATGGTGTGTTCAAATAAAGGAAAGAATCATTTGATGGATGTCTGAACCAAATTGTGCATCAAAGCTATCAATGCATCAGTGGAATATAGGGTGATTTGATGATGTTTTTCTCTCTACTCAATGGATGTTTTAGTGAGTTTTTGGATTCATTTGAAAGAGGAGATGTAAGAGGACATGTTTGGTATGAGACTTGAATTGAAATGAGGCTTGGAATAGGTTGAAAAATGGATTGAAACACAAAGGTATGGGAATTGGTCATGGGCGAGGCAAAGGGTTGGCTGGCAAGGCATCTTGGCACTTGGGTTTTCAGCATGATCATAGCAAATTGGACTTAACATAACTTCTTAACCTTTGATCAAATGAAAAAATCATGAACACCAATTTTGAAGATCTCACATAGAGGAACAACTTTCATGTTGAAAGATTTTTCATTTGAGGCCTCTACCCATGAGTAATTGATAAAAACATTTGGCCCACCACCTGCTTGTGAAAATGATGGCGCGTGACCTGAAATTTCCCCAAGCTGACTTGCATTCTTGCCCAAGTTTTCCTCAAGTTTGATCATCCATAACTCTCTCAATTCTTATCCAATGAGGATGTTCTACACATGGATGTGAAGCTTAAAACAAGATCTTTTGTTGTGGCCGAGTGGAATTTTCATTTGATGCTTCAATTTTGAATGGCCTTGGTTCAAAGTCTGATGCAAAATAGCCCAAAATTACTATTTTTGGAAACCCTACTTCTTCCAAAAATGGTAACTTTCCACATCTTGATTTTTTCATGATTCCTTTGGAGTTTCTTGATCAAATTTTGTACATTGGTCACATATAACATGAATTTCATGGATTTGGCCCCAAAAAGTCAAGAGTTGACTTTTTCCTCTGATTATTTGACTTAGCCCCCAATTTCCCTGATTTTTTATCTTTCTTCCAATTGAACCACTTCTAAAACCAATTGAGAGGCAATTTTCTACACACATACACTTAAGGACATGTAGAATACCATGACATCAAGTTTTGTCCAAAAAATCAGATATACCCTGATTTAATTGGAAACCCTAATTTTGGTACCCGCCTCCTAAGGAAAAAATGTGCAGTCTACAATTTCAAATTCCTCAGAGTATGTTGTGTATCCTCTTAAAGGATGATGAGATATGCCATTTGAGGGTGATTTTGAACCAATGAACCATCTCTTTTGAAGGTTTTCCTTCATTTTTTTGGATCTCTTGCATAGTGAAAGATGTAGTGCTTCAATCTCCTATTGAATCTCACTTTCTTGAGGTTTTGGATGATCAATTGAGGTAGTATGAGACATGAAAGACCTCTTGGCTTGCCTTGAGTGAACTTGATTGACCTTTTGTGCTTTGAATGATTCCTTGATTGTCCACCTTTCACCTGATCACATGCCTTGATGGTAAGAGGGATGATATGCTTCATTTTTCTATGTTAAAGATGCAATGCAATGCTAATGAGATGGATATGATATGTTAGATGATAATGCAATGCTATGATGACAAAAGAGAGAGCAAATTTTGGGGTATTACAGCCATTGAAGATGATAGTTTCGCTTTCCCGGATTAAGGAAAATCCCCAGAGAAAGCCTCTTAATCAGAGACTCGACAATACGGCAGTTTTTCTCCGAAAAATCCGCTGACGAAAAGGTCATCAGCACCTCAAAATTGGATCACATCATATGGCATTTCTCCGAGAAGATCTCCGAGAAAAGTATGATGTAATATCCCCAGGCGGAAACAGTCTCTCAAGAGACTCGTTTTCCCCAGTAGAGTCGACAAATGCCGTCTCCAACAGAGAAGTTTGTGCACCTCTACGACTCAGACGAATGGGTTCCCCAGCAAGTCTGACATCAAAAGTTTTTCCCGTGAAACGGCATCTCCCCAGGAAAATTCGGCGAGAAGTTTGAGGGAAAACCACTACAAATAGAGTCCCTTGTCAAGAAAGTTTATTGACAAAAAAAACTAAGACCAGTTCTTTGGTAAGAAACCAGGATCGAGGGGAAGTTTATTTCAGAAACTTAGACCAGTTCCTTGGTAGGAAACCAAGATCGAGGGGAAGTTTATTTCAGAAACTTAGACCAATTCCTTGGTAAGAAACCAGGATCGAGGGGAAGTTTATTTCAGAAACTTTGACCAGTTCCTTGGTAGGAAACCAAGATTGAGGGGATGTTTATTTCAGAAACTAAGACCAGTTCCTTGATAGGAAACTAGGATCGAGGGGAAGTTTATTTCAGAAAACCGAGACCAGTTCCTTGGTAGAAAACCAGGATCGAGGGGAAGTTTATTTCAGAAAACCGAGACCACTTCCTTGGCTGAAAAGCAGGATCGAGGGGAAGTTTACCTTTTCCAAGTATCATTGCTTGGCAAAAGAAGATGGATGGGAAAACTACCATTCATAACCACCATCAAAATTTCTGGTATTCCGATATTTAATCATCTTGAACCCCGAATGCCCGAATACCTTCGCCATTCACACCTTCGGGTCCAAGAAGATTAAATAGGGGCATCTGTCATACCCCAAATTTTGACCACTAAGATTTCCCACTAAGATTAAATAGGGGTCCAAGACATGATTTGAGGGTCTCCAACACACTACATTGATCCATTTGCAACAATGGATTGATCCAAGAAGCTTGATTCCCAAGTTTCAAGTTCATCAGAACCACAGTTAGGGTTTCGCGGAAAAAGTCAACTATGCCTTTAACTTTTGACCAGGACATGCTCCTAAACCCTAGTACATGATTCAATACACCCTATAACACCTATGAAATCATACCATCAAGTTTGATTTAGGTCAAGGACTTGATTTCATAGAGGATCGCACAGTTTGGAGTTCATCTTATAAAAAGTCAACTGTGCCCAAAAGTCAAAGTTTGACTTTTTAATTTTTTGATCAATTATGGTTCCCTAACCCTAAAATGATGTTAATGTGTGATTTGAATCAACATTCATCAAGAAAAACCAAAGAAAGTAGGATAACTTGTAAAAGGGGTAACCATAAAAACTTAGAATTTTTCTAAGTTATGAAATAAAGTGGCTAGGGTACCAACTTCCAAGGAACATAACTTGAGATACAAGCAACCATTTGGGCTGATCCAAAGATGGATTTTTTTTTCTCATGGCATAGTTTAAAAGTGTCAACTACACCTCATTCCAATTCATCATGGATTTTGAGTTATGGTTGGATCAAAATGGCAGAAAACATGAAATGCCACTTTTTCCAACACTTAGTGAAATTTTCACTAAGTCAGAATCTGCCTTGCTTTTTTTTTCAAATGTAAGGTCATTTTTCGCTCTGATCCAAAAGGTATCAAAACAAACTATGATCACACATATGTTGTATCATATAAGAGCTTTCCAAAATGGCCAAGAACCCCATGAAATTCCACTTGAGCCATGAGATATGGCAATGGCAATATGCCTTGCTGCAAACTGTCATGGCAAGGAAGATTTGTGCATTTTGCTCGATTTGCCAAATTTGTGCAAATGACAAACATGCTTATCCATCTGAACACCTCAGTGAGGGACCAAGGAGGGACAAACACTGATCCATAAGCCTCCCAAGTCTTTGGAACCAAAAGTAGCGTGCCAAACCTAGAAATCCCTAAAGAGGGGACAAGACTCCAATTTTCTTTTGGAGCATTCAATGGATGCACCAAGGTGGCATGGACTAAACCATTTCCAACTAAATTCAGTCAAGACATATCCAAGAACTAGGGAACCAACAGCCTGTGCCCTAACCTCTAGTCAATGGCTAGAGGAGACTTGGATTCCTATTGATCAACATTGGCCAAGCCTCTGCTATAGTTTCCATTCACTATTGCTTGCAAAACAAACTTGCTCTACTATAAATAGATCTCATTTGTGCTCAGTTTGAGTACACCAAAGCCATCAAACAGATGCTTTCCTCAAAATTACCTTCTCATTTCCAAATTTGCCTTCCAAAGCAAGTCACTATCGGGTTTTGAATTTGAGAGCTATTCCAACCAAACCAATCATACACACAACTCATAAACATCATATAGAAGTGATCCAAACACTTAAGCAACATCTGGAACACTGATTTCTCAAAATCACCAGCCAACTGCTCAAGGTTTTAACCAAGTTGTAGTTGAGATACCATCTTTAGTTCCAGCTTGTTTCAAACTATTCCAAGCATTCAGACACATCACTTGGCACCTAGGGAAGCTATCCACATCATTGGAACCTAGCTGTAACACCTCCAACACAAAACACGATCACCAGCTGCAAGAGGTAAACACGATCACCATGCATTTTTTGCTGCACAATAATTTGGCCATATGTTCATAATCATGCATAGAGTGTTTTCTCTCAATCAGTTGATTTGTTTGAATCGTGTATGAAATTTCTGAGCCTTCATGCAAATTTTAGGGTTCTTGAGGTTTCTCTTTGATTTCTTATTCCATGCTTAAAATAAATGAAATTAAAGACCATAGACATGATCGTGAGGTGAAAACGAGCAAATTGGTATGTAGATTGCATGATATAATCAAGTATTCAGTGAGATTGGATAGAAAATGCAAATCTGCAGAAACAGAGGGTGGCGTGTGTTCTTGCCATGTTCTTGGCACCCTTTTTGAAAATTCAAATATTTGAATTTTGTGATTTTTATTTAAATGATTCAAAAATAAAATTCTCTCTGAGTTTTAGTGATTTTGAGTTGATTCTTTTTTTAATATTTCACAAAAAATGTTAAAATATTTTATTTTACCAAAAAATCCCAAAAATATTTTTTATTTTATATATTTGATTTTTTTGCAAAGAATTAATGTTTTATTTATTTTTAACATTTGAAATATTTTTTCTCCCTTGATTTTCCAAACTTAATCGATTTCCAATCATTTTGTAGATATAAACATGATTTTTGAAACATTAATCCAAGATCACAATTTGTTTTCACACATGTTTAACAATTTTGATCATTTTAATTGAATTTTTATTCAATTAAAATATATTTTTGAAAACAAATTAGGGTTTTGATTAATTCAACCCTCATCAAACTTTCAAAAACACTCATGGGCCTCTAATAAAGTGTAAGACCCAACCCCTTAGTAAATAAAACAATTTTGGGCCTCGGTGTATTGTATAAGTCCCGATACCGTCAAAAAGTTCGGCACCATCGTCGCCTTTTTAATAAAAATCTTTGGGCTTCTCCTTGAGCTATAAGACCCATCTTTATTCATTTTCAAATATTTTGGGCCTCTAGTAGAGTGTAAGACCCAATCCCCTTTTAACTAAAACAATTTTTGGGCCTCAGATATTGTATGAGTCCCTCCGCGTTAAAAGAAAATCTCGGCGCGATTGCCAGTTCAAAAATCAAACCAAATGGGCCTACCCTCGTGTTATAAGCCCCATGTCTTTTCTTTGGGTCTCTAATAGAGTGTAAGACTCAACCCATTTTTGAAACCAAAATATTTGGGCCTCAAACATTGTATAAGACCCACTGTTCTTTCAAAAACCTCGGTGCGATCGTCGTTTTCAAATAAATAACCCTGGGCCTCTCATTGAGATGTAAGCCCCATCAGTTGTAAAAAAACTTTTTGGGCCTCTATTAGAGTGTAAGACCCATCCCCATTGTAAATACACCACCTTTTGGGCCTCAATCATTGTATAAGTCCCACTGTATTTTCAAAAACAACGGAGCGATTGTCGCCTTTTAAACAAAACCAAATGGGCCTACCCTCGTGTTATAAGCCCCATGTCTTTTCTTTGGGCCTCTAATAGAGTGTAAGACCCAACCCCCTTGTACATAAAAACTTTGTGGGCCTCACATATTGTATAAGTCCCTCTGTACAATTTTAAAAACAGCGGTACGATCATCGTTAAAACTTGGGCCTCTCCTTGAGCTATAAGCCCCAACAATATTTTCAAAGCACTTTCTCCTTTGATTTTGAATATAATATTGTTATCAAAGTTTTCTTTGTTGAACAACTAACCAAACAACATGGAAGCTCTACAACGGGTAAGTGTTTATCCGCTTTCATTTATCGCTTTCATATGTATATAACTGTATTATGGGGCTGTTTCACTATAAGTCTTCTTTCACATCCTTTTATATACTTGTCAAATATCAACTGTGTAATACTAGTATAGTTATTTAGAGTTTTCCCCGGCAACTACGTCTAGCACTAGGTAAAGCCTTGTTGGTCACTCTTAAATACAAACAAAACTAGATCCCCCATAGGATTACCAGACACAGTCTTCCCTCCTCTTGGGGTTAAACAATATGGAAACGTGAAAGGCAACATTCTCGATGAACCCTTTCTCAGACTGTCACTCTAGGAAATTGTCAAAGAAACTCTACTCCCCAGAGTTGATCTATTCTCCGTAAATAGCATCTCTTGAGTTTCTTCCAAATTCTCGAACTTTCCTGGCTTGATCTATTCTCTGTGAATATCATGTCTTGAACTTCTCTTGATTTGGGGACCCACAGGCTTCCTAAAAGAATCCCCGCCTCCTCTTGGGCGTTGTACAAGGACCCTTCAGCTTCTTAGAAGTTCTCATGCCTTCTCTTGGGCTTAATACAAGGACCCTAACGACCTCTTAAAGGTATAAGACAGAACTTAGTCATCCTTTCCTAGAGCAGTCTTTCCAGCGTCAAAAACTCCGGTCGTTATAGGGTTGATACTCATCCCTTAATGCCCGTGCCTCCTCTTCGGCATTGTACAAAAGATAAAACTCTAGACTTGGATAGTCTAAGACCCTTGAGTCTCAAAGACATTCTCATGAGAGTTCCCCACACTTGGACCCGCTTTAGGATCTCCAGAATCCACAGCGGTAAGGTAGCCTCCTCTTGGGCTTTGTACAAATGACTCTCCCCTAGCGGAGCTAACCTTTTCAGATTCTCTTGCTGAGTATAAAAGATTCTCTTGTTGAGTCAAAACCTTTTAGCCTCCATCTCGGGCTTCGTACGAGACACTAAATCACTCTCTTGTTGAGTATAAAAGAATCTCTTGTTGAGTCAAAATTCTTTAGCCTCCGTCTTAGGCTTCGTATAAGACAGATAAAATTACTCTCTTATTAAGTCATTCCCCTTTTAGCCTTCGTCTTGGGCTTTATACAAGACACATAAAAGCACTCTCTTGTTGAGTCATTCACTTGTTAGCACTCTCTTGTTGAGTCAACCCTTTCAGACTCTATCTCGGGCTTCATACGAGACAAATAAAAAACACCCTCTTATTGGGTCAATTGCCTCCTCTTAGGCTTTGTATAAGGAAATCTCAGTTGAGTCAATCAACCTTTTTGCATCAATTTGTGCCTTGCTCACAGCATACAAACATCAACAACTCCTCTTTTGAGATGACAAATTCTCTCTCATCCAGAACCCTTTTAGCTTCACATCTTGGGCTTTGAACAAGATACAAATCACTTTTAGCCTCTATCTCGGGCTTCGAACGAGACACCAAAACACCTTTTTTCTCCCTTAGAATAGGAGGAACTACGATCGCTCTGATTTCCCTGTTTCGTTAAACGGGAATACGTAGGCATAAGATTGAAAAATCTTAGCGAGCATACTAATCAAAAACTCAAAATCCAGTACCTCCATCAATCGACCCAAAAGCATCAAATCTAAACACATTACCAAAAACCTCACCAATAGTCCAGACACCGTGTTCTTAGGCAAAATAACCAAAGAGGGGCCCACGTCCACATAGCATCTGTAAACCAACATTTTTCACTGTTTAACCTCAGTATGCAAGCAGGGTTAATTGGAGACATCTATTTCCCTTCCTTAATCAGCTTAACAGGATAAAAAATGAATCGAATTGAAGTACCCGAGCGATAGTGCTTCAAGACCACAAAAATTGCGCTACATATGACAACTCTCTCAAATGATGTTCCAGATGAGGGAGACTAATTAGGACAGTTTAAGGATGATATTTGGAGTATGTTTGAGGCCTTGTTTGGTTTTGGAAGTGACTGAATCAAGGCATGGCTTGGAAAATGCAGAAAAGACCAATTTTGAGGTTTTGGAAGTGGATTTTCTGATTTTGGTGTTTCAGGTCACAAGGGAGTGTTTGGACAACTTAGATATAACATATTGAATGTGTTTGGATCATGAGCTGTGGTGGAATTGCTCTCTAACTCAAAAACTCAGAGATGACTTGCAAAAGAAGGCATTTTGACCTAAAGAGAGAGATTTTGAGGAAAACATCAGTTGTAGTGCTTTAGTATACTCAAATTGAGCATAAATGAGCTCTATTTATAATAGAGCAAGTTTGTTTTGGCATCAATAGTGAATGGCAGTTGCAACAGGCCTTTGGACAATGTTGATCCAAGGGAATCTTTAGTCTCCTATAGCTATTGACTTGAGATTAGGGCACATGCCTATGGTTCTTTGATTCAGAGCTTATTCTTGACTCATTTAGTTAGGAATGTGTAAGTCCATGCCACCTTGGTGTATCCATTGAATGCTTGGAAATAAAATTGGAGTCTTGGCACCTTTTTAGCCTTTTTAGGTTTGTTATGGCTAAGTGTAGATTCTTGGACATTGGAGGCATGGGGATCAGATCATTCTCCTTTTGTTTTATTCTCAGATGTGTCCAAATGGATGACAAGGCTTGGAGTTATCCAAATTTGCCAAATCGAGCAAAATGCCAAAATCTGCCTTGCTTAGGACAGCTGGAAATGGTGATTTCGAGGGATTCATATCTCCCGGCTCAGGTTGAGTTATAGGAGTCTCTAGTGCTTTTTAGAAAGCCCTCATATGATACAAAGCATGTGTAATAATAGTTTGTTTTGAAACTATTTGGATCCAACTGAAAAGACCTCATGAACATTGATGTTTAAGGCTGGTAACTTAGGCATATTTTCACTAAGTGTTGGAAAAAGTGTCATTTTCATGTTTTTGTGATTTTGATCAATCCCTAACTCAAAATCCATGATGAATTGGAGTTTGAGGTAGTTGAAGCTTTTGTAGAGTGTAGCAAGACCTACAAAACCAGCTTTGGATCACCTAGAATGGTTGCTTGGATCTCAAGTTATGATCCTTGGAAGTTGGTACCAAAATCACTTTTGTTCCATAACTTAGAAAAATTTTGGTTTCTAATGGTTGCCCCTTTTGCAAGAAAACTCACTTTCCTTGATTTTTATTAATGAATGATGATCAATACCATACATTAACATTATTTTTTACTTAGGGGAACCATGTTTGTGAAGAATTCCAAAAAGTCAAACTTGATTTTGTGCACAGTTGACTTTTTATCGGACGAAATCCAAACTGTGCGATTATTTGTGAAATCAAGTCCTTGACCTAAATCAAACCTAATGGATGGATTCCATAGGTGTTATAGGGTGTATTGAATCATGTCCTAAGGTTTGGGAGCATGTCTTGGTCAAAAGTCAAAGATACAGTTGACTTTTTCCTTGAAACCATAATTGTGGTCCAGATGAAATTGAAACTTGTGATTCAAGTTTCTTGGATCAATCCATTGTTGCAAATGGATCAATGTGGTGTATTTAAGGCCCTAAAAACATATCTTGAGATCTTGGCTCATGCTTTGCCTCAAAAGTCAACTTAGGGGTGAATTAGGTCAAGAAACCCTAATTCTTGATTTTTGGTAAATGCATCCCCTGAGGTTAAATTGACTTGATGATTGGGTCCATGAGGTGCCTTGGAGTATCTTGGCTTATACTTTGAAGCATTGGCTCATGCCCAGAGGAAAAAATCCATCTTGAGGCCTTGGTCGACCAAAACCCTAATTTGGTGATACTGGCGATCTTGATTCTTAATCCACTTGGAATGTTGCAACCTTGTGCTTGATTCTTGAGGTGGGAGTCCTCTTGATCCTTTATAGGTGTTTAAGAGGTTTAGACAAGTTTAAGATCATGTCATTCCTTGATTGATCCTTTGTCTAAGTGCTCTGAGAGGGCTTGAAACCCTAAGTCTTTATTGTTGTAAATGCTCAATCGTCTTTGAGGAGATTGATGAGGCATGAAAGTACATCAATATTATGATGATGATTTGCCCAATGATGGGAAATATTTGTCGTTAAAATTTAGGGTATGACAGATGCCCCTATTTAATCTTCTTGGACTCGAAGGTGTGAACGGCGAAGGTATTCGGGCATTCGGGGTGCAAGAGGATTAAATATCGGAATACCCAAAATTTTGACAGTGGTTATGAATGGTAGTTTGCCCGCCCATCTTATTTTGCTAAGTAATGATGCTTAGAAAATGGTAAAACTTCCCCTCAATCCTGGTTTTTATCCACGGAACTGGTCTTAGTTTTTGAAATAAACTTCCCCTCGATCCTGGTATTCAGCCACGGAACTGGTCTTAGTTTCTTTTTTCAATAAACTTCCCCTTGATCCTGGTCTTCAGCCACGGAACTGGTCTCAGTTTCTGATATAAACTTCCCCTTGATCCTGGTCTTCAACCAAGGAACTGGTCTTAGTTTTTTCTTGAAATAAACTTCCCCTCGATCCTGGTCTTAGTTTCTTTTTCCAATAAACTTCCCCTCGATCCTGGTCTTTAGCCAAGGAGCTGGTCTCATTTTTTTTCGTCAAGTTTCTTCCTTGACAAGGGACGCTATGTGCAGCGGTTTTCATTAAACTTCTCGCTGAATTTTCTTGGGGAGATGCCATTTGATGGAGTTGTAGAGGTGTACAAATTTCTCTGTTGGAGATGCCATATGTCGACTCTACTGGGGAAAAACAAGTCTCTTGAAAGACTGCTTTCTACTTGGGGACATTACATCATACTTTTCTTCGAGATCTTCTCGGAGAAATGCCATTCGATGTGTCGCTCCCGGGATTTTCATCCAAGTACAAACGCAAAAGTGGCACCGAAACAGAGTCGCCAGCAATGTGTATTTATCACAAGAGAGGGAAAGGAAACACTACATAAACCTGGGGGAAAGAAAAAGCATGGTCTTGCGACCAAGAGAACTGGGTTCGGGAGTCGGTTACGCGCGAGGAAGGTATTAGCACCCCCACACGTCCATCGTACCCGATGGGATCCACGCTTGCTGCTTCAATCAAAGGGTGATAGAAAAGATACTGGAAAAAGAATGGAAAGAGAACGAGAAAAAAATGTAGGGAAAATAAAAGAAGTGCTCGAATGGGCCCTACCCCACTGCCTACGTATCTCATCGGGAACATTAGAATCAGAGCGACGTAGTTCCCCTCAGCTAAGGGAAAATTGTTTGTGTTTTTTAGGGAACGGCTAATGTTCTAGCTCAGGTGTTATAGGCTCGCCAAATCGAGTGCGTTACCGTCTTGCAAGAGAACGAGGAGAAGCACGTTCATACGTCGAGAGTGAGTGAGATGAGAAGAGAATTCTCGAAGGAAAGACGTTATTGTTTGTTTTTGTCTTTTAAGAAGAAGTGTTTTGATTGTTTTTAGTGTTTTGTAACACGTATTGTATTTAAGTCCTTCATGTAGGATCGAATGCCTCGCACATCTTCCCCAGACGGGACGTACGCTAAACATTCTAAGAAAGTGAGGGAAAACCCCTCACCATCTTATTCCCACATGAAAGACTCAAATACAATATTCGTTATGCCTTTATTAAGTGTCTTTTACTTTTGTTTTGAGATGAGAAGAAGAGAGACTCAAATGGGAACAAAAGGTGAAAACTAAAGAGGCAGACTAAGAATCAAACCCTAAAGTTATCATACATGGAGGTTCATATGGTTAATGTGGTTTAAGGAACCTAATCCTAAGAGAAAGGAGAAGAAGAGTGAATTAAACAACTCACTTCTAAAGTAGAAGATGAGTTGCAACTGAAAAGGGAGAGGAAATAAATTATTCAAGGAAAGCATATAAATGCTTGTCATGATCACAAGTTGAATTATTAAAAGAAATAAGAGACGATGGAAGAAAGAAATGTATGTGGAATCATATCCACACCCTTACTTACCCTTAGCACCTACATGAAAAGGTTAGTTCAAAAACTATTTACAAGAAATCCTAAGTAAAAGAACTTGGTCAAACAAGCAAATGGAAGGAAATAATGAAAACAGCAGCTATTACAGCCCGCATGCAACAGAACAACAATAAATTCAGCTTCATATACCAAACAACAAACAACAACTCATGTTCAGCATACAAAATGGGTGTAACAAGCATTTGGCAGCACATACTACAACATATATGTGTCCAGGCAGCAGTGGAAGATTAGAGACAACATGCATTAACAAACAATTTCAATCATGAACAACCATTATCATGCATCAAGCCTTGCACATTCATCAAACAAACACGATCACAATCACATTACAAATCATGGTGAACAATCCTTGAAATCAAACATATTATAATGCACATTACAAAAGAATACACATTGTCAAGAATGTGAACAAGTCAAAAACAAGTATTCATCTCTTGAAATGGAAAGCAAATGAACATGCGCATAGTAATTCCAGCAACATAACATCAATTAGCAATTAATAAGCTCAAAGTGTATGCATAATGTGTTCATCACATCAATTAACCTACAATGCAAACATAAACATTCATCGATTAAGAATCAAGAACCGCGTGTCGAAAAATCATGCTCATGCAATAGTGTGAAGTGAAACAGCTCAAGAATAGTCCACCAATCATCAATGCATTGATCCTTGAAGTTTAAGCATGTTAAGGATGTCAAACGAGCAAGAAAATGCACAAAAATACACATTCTGTCCCAGGGTAACCGTTTAACAAACGGTGAGTAATCGGTTACTTAGTTAAAAATCAGACTGTTTACGCAAAAATACACATGTTAACCGGTTAACAAACTGTTGTTAACTGGTTACTCTGGGACAGTGGCCAAAAAACCAGTTTCAAAAGCACTTTTCAGCAGCAAATCACTTCTCCAAACTTCCAAATGAACATGCAATCGACTTATCACGAAATTACATTGCATTACAGTCCTCAAGCATCAATTGGATTCAATTAACAACCACATCAAGAATCATATTCAAGCATATGAATCCAAATCGAAAATCCACAAAGATCTACATCGAATAAGTTGCGAATAAGCTAAAACAAGCTGAGACTTAGGGAAAACCAACCTACAAAGTGGAGACTTGCTTTGGTAATTGTTGCAAAGTAATCTTGGTGCAGAAAATGAAAGAAAACCAGAGATTCTTCAATCAATAGCCGAAACGCGTCGAAATCGAGCAAAAATCCACCCAAAATCCAACTTGCACCAAAATAAATGGTGAGAGACCCTTGGATTGAAGAAGAACAAGCTGAAATTCCAGAAAATTCAACCAATGCAAACTGAGAGATGAAGTTTAGCTCAAGAATTAATCACTTTTCAATGTAAAAAGTGATTATTCTTCAAGAAATAAGAGCTTTTGTGTGTGGTTTTGGAAAAGAGAAGTAGAAGTTGTAGCAAAGTGAAGAGAGAAATGAGAGTGAAATGTGAGAAATTTGAGAAAATGGTTGAAGGTTCTTGAAAATGAGTGAAGCATCTCTTAAATAGAATTTAGGTTTGGAGTATGAGAGGTTTGGAATGAGGTTTGGAATGAGGTTTGGGTTTGGAGCTAGGGTTGGAGTTAGTTAGACTCAACTCACCGAGTCAAGTTAGTTAACTCGGTTAGTTAGGATCAAATCGGTTGCTTGGAAAACAAGGAACCACAACTGGTGTATGGGTGTGTGACTTGGGCTGCAAGCAAGGCCTTGTGACTTTGAACTTTCAGCATGAAACCACCATGTTCGAGCCCTCGTATGACCTTCATAACTTGTACAAATGAAAAAATGTCCAACATCAAAGTTGAAGAGGGCATGGAGATGAACAACTTTGATGTTCAACAATTTTTCATTTGAAGCTTTCTTGATGGAGAAAATTGGCTTGAAATTTGGCACGCCAACTGTTCGATGAAATTATGGCCTGGAGGCCTGAACTTGCCTTGCCATGACTTGAGATTTGCCTTGATTTTACCAAACTTTGATTGATCATAACTCCCTCAAATTTGATCCGATGGAAGAGTTCTTTATATGGATTTGAAGCTTGGAATGTGATCTTCAATTGGCTCAGCATGGGCCTGAAGTTTGGAGCTTTTATCATGGAAAAAGGAAGCCTCAAAGTGTGGTGCGAAATGGTCCACACTTGCCATTTTTGGAAACCCTAAGTTTCTAAAAATGGAAGCTTTGTACCTTTCTTGATTTTTCATGATTCCTCCATCATTTCTTGATAAAATCTTGTCCAATAAACATATTTAATTTGAATTTCATGAATTTGACCTTAAAAAGTCAGGAGTTGACTTTTTCTACTGCATAGTTGACTTTTTCCCCAATTTCTTGATTTTAAATCTTCTGACCAATTGAAACCCCTCTGAAACCAATTGATGGGCAGTTTTCCATCTCTATACACTTAAGAACATAAGGAATACCATGAGATCAAGTTTTGTCCAAAAAATCAGAAATAAACTGATTTCAAGGCAAACCCTAATTTTGGTACCCTCTGGTTATGAGGAAATAACACATCCTCCAAATCCAAATTCCTCTGAATATGATGTATATCCTATCTAACAAAGATGAGATATGACATTTGGAGGTGATAAAAACTCAAAGAGCTTTCCCATTTGAGGGTCAGATCCCAACTTTAGACAGTTTTGTGTAGGAGATGATGCACTATCCAATCTTCTTAATGAATTCCCAACTTTCAATGCCTTGTGGGATCAAAGTGAGAGGATATATGATATAAGAGACCCTTGAGGCTTGTTTGAAGACCTTTGGCTCTTGTTCTCTTGCTTTTCTTTGGATTTCCATTGTTCACACCTTGAAGCACTAGATACCATGCCTTGCAACCAATGATATGCAATTTATGACCTACTATGGAATGCAAATGAGAAAAGCATAGACCAATTTATTGAAAAAACATGAGGGCAAATTTTGAGGTATTACAGCTGCCCCTATTCAATCAACTGTGAATCTGAATGGATGAAAGCAACGGCTATCAGGAATTCAAGATACATAGGGATTGAATACAAGAATAACCGAGAAAATTTGCACTGTGTGGATAAAGAGAATGGATATACGACAAACACAGTAGTTGTGGGAGAAGATATACGTGACAAAGAGTCCAGAACAAGTGAAATCCAAAGAAGGCCTGTCGGGAACGGTTGGAGTCTAGATTGTGCCTGTCGGGAACGGTTAAGGTGCGCCTGTCGGGAACGGCTAAAGTTTATAACCTATGGTTACCTATCGGGAATGGTAAATGCGCCAGTCGGGAACGGCTAAAGGTGAGCCTGTCGGGAACGGTCAATGTAAACCTGTCAGGAACAGTCAAGGTGAGCCTGTCGGGAACGGCTAAAGTTGAAAACCTATGGCTTACCTATCGGGAATGGTAAATGGGCCAGTCGGGAACGACTAGGTTTAAAACTCAAAGGGCGCCTGTTGCGAACGGCTAAAGTTGAAAACCTATGGTTTACCTATCGGGAATGGTAAATGGGCCTGTCGGGAACGGTCAGGTTTAAAACTTAAACGGCGCCTGTCGGGAACGGCGAAAGTTGAAAACCTATGTATACCTATCGAGAATGGTAAATGGGCCTGTCGGGAACGGTCAGGTTTAGAACTTAAAGGGCGCCTGTCGGGAACGGTCAATGTAAGCCTGTGGTTTACCTATCGGGAATGGTAAATGAGCCTGTCGGGAACGGTCAGGTTTAAAACTTAAAGGGCGCCTGTCGGGAACGGCTAAAGTTTAAAACCTATGGTTACCTATCGGGAATGGTAAATGGGTCAGTCGGGAACGGATAGGTCTAAAACTCAAAGAGCGCCTGTCGGGAACGGTTAAAGGAATCCTATCGGGAATGGTTCCAAGAAACTTGTGAGCTGAGAGATATGACTCTGTGGGGAGAAAAATGATGAAACCCTTTTGCACTGCTTTGAAATGTCTGTTGGGGAATGAGCGAGGCATTCTTTCTGGCTTCGTCAATGATATAAGAAAAATAGTTTTGGGCTCTCGCACGAGGTACCAAAACTGGCTTATGCTTCACATGCATATGTTTGAATTTTTTCATGGCGTAATGCTCCATCTAGATGGAAATGCTACACGTTTTGAGGATGCTATGTATACTATATGCAAAATGCAAAGAGGTCCTCAGCAAAATAAATGCTGAGGAAAGGTAAGTAACTCTGCTGGGGAATAATGAGCTTACAACAAACTCTGCTGGGGAGAACCACTTCAGAGCGTCTCGTGCTAGGGAATGTTTCTTAAGAGACCTTTACAGAAGATCCAACATCTTCCAACTCTTGAACAACAACTGAGACTTGAGCTAGGATGCAGTAATTGAGAGGTTACTCTACTGGGGATAATAGATTTGGAACACCTCCTGCCGGGGAATCTTCAAGATGCTCTATGCTTGGGATGGTCAACAACTTGCTTTTACCCCATGATACAAGGTTGATCTAAAGAAAATATCCCAAGAGGATTTTACAGAAGATTTGGCATCTCCAAACTCCTGGACACTTACTGAGTCTTGGACATTAGCTGCGAGGCCACTCTGCTGGGGAATTCGCAACTGTTATCGACACAGAAAAGCTTGTACCTGTTGGAAGTACTGAATAGGAGAATCGACTTAATAAGATACAACGCTACCCAGTTGCAACTGACTTGTCAATATCGAATTGTCGTGCGCGACCGTCTGCCGAACGATGAATTCAATCAGTAAACGTTGTGACAAAAGAGTGACTTCGGTACTACCATTTGACAATGTTGCCAGGGATCATGAAGCTCTGTAAATACGCTGGGGATGACCACCTCCAAGAAGTACTTTCCTGCTGAGGAACTGTCTCTGCTTGGGGAGGAACTATCATTTGCGCTTCGCAAAAGGATGCCCACCTGCTTGGAGGGGAAGATCAAACCATCTCTACCCTGTCTAGGGACTCGAACTCTTACTGGAGAAAGGAAAATCCAACTCCGGTTGGGGAAACCAAACCTTATGTCTCTCACTAGGGAGGATACTTTGCCGAAGACAATACCGTCTTGGCTATTTCTGCCAGGGGCAACTAGCAATGCTAATACCTCACTGGGGAAAGATACCCTCTGGTGCCTTGCCGAGGAAAAGAAAGTCCATGTTGGGAACTACTTTGGCGCTTCACACTTCTACTGATCGACTGCATGCCAAATATCACAAGCGAACTCCCGACTTGCCTCGTACCACATGGTCTATTGGGATAAATCGTCTCAAGAGGATTTTACAGAAAACCTAGCATTCAAAATGCCCCAGGGTATTCAAACTCTCGGAGAGATTTATAGATCTCGCCGTAACTGCCCCAGACTGCGTAGTGTATGAAAGAATTTGCCTCGATAAGATTCGTAAAGATTTAAAATACTCTGCCCCAGTATACTGAATCTTGAAGAGGTACTTTTGATTAACCATCTTTTGGAGTAGGAATGCTTCTCGTGCTCTTGAGGTGGCCTGCCTCAATATAATCCTTGCAGTGATTTTGCCCCTAACTGATTGATCTTTGATATATTTGCCTAATTTTGACGTGATTGCTCCATACCTTTGACACAATTTCCCCAGATTAACCGAACTGTAGAGATATTTCACAATGTAATTGCACCAAATTGACAACTTCTTGGCACGAATTATCGTGAAAGTCCATACTTAACATAATCACTTGGTCACATGCCCCTTGTCACTCTCATCCCTCGGAGTTTCCAAGCATCTCACTTTGGCGTGATCAAAATTCTCGACTGATGTTCACTTTGTGAGCCTTACTGGCGTCAAATACATGTAAGCAAGCATAAAAATTTCTATTCTAAGAATGAGAATTATAATGCAACACATATATTGATCTCGAAGTTTTTTATCGAAAAGATATCGCCGATACCTGTGAACGAGTCACTGGTTAAGGTGCGACACATATCTTTTTTAATGGAAAATAGCATGCACATGCAATACTAACCGAGGTCTCTTAGCACAACTCATGGGAGTCAGGAACGCTATCTTATTGAAATACGCCTTTAGAATAAACCCTGTTTCAATTAGGACTTTTGAGGGTTGTAACGTGGCCTGGTTCATGGTTTAAGAAAAAGGATTTATGGCTCAAAATTTCGTTTGTACCCACCCATTCTCCTTAATGTTCTCCAGTCCTACGTTCAGCTAATTTGACACGAGCGCTCACCTTTCAAAAGGTTATGAACGGTATGAGGATGGTTAAGGAACCCACACGGTTTACAGAGTGACATTCACCCCTTTTTGCCTTTGGTGTCTGTGATCACACGACTTGTTCTTTGCTTGAGGATTTTTCTTTTGTCATCCCTTACTCTTTTTATTCTTTTGTTTTGTGATTTCCCTAATTTTTGCCTAGACTGACTCCTTTGAGTTTTTCAATTTTGAAGTCCAGCGGGATACCCTAACTTTTGCCTAAGTCATCTGTTTTCAAGTTTCAACTTAGCGGGCTTTTCTCTTTCCTTTGATTTTTTTTGAACAAATCATGTGACACAGGTTTGAATTGACTTGTTTGAAAGGGTTATGACTGTCTTACTCTTCGGTTGGTGAGGTATAACCATGTATGTAATTGATCCTCGAATGGGATACACCTTTTGAAATTTGAACGTATGGTCAAATTAACTGACACCTACCCTACCCCGGGTTAAAATTGAGGGTTTTTTTCGCTTACAGAAAGAAACTCCTACTTCTAGGCTCAACAGGGTTTGACAAAGGTTTCACTTCCTTATATCTCCGGTGTTTAGGGATTTGAAACAATGCCTGTATATCATCAACAGAGTTTTATCCAAAAGCATACACCCAAAGACTGTGCATTTTCATCTCATCATCCTCCCTCCAAGAGTTTGAACAAGAAGGTTAGTATTGCAGTGCATACAAACATTAAATGAGTGAATACGAATGAACTTCTTGGAGGAAAACATACTTATTGCATTAAGATCAATATTCAAGAACAGACAAGTTTATTACATGCAAACATTAACCAGTAATGAAAGTTACAAATGAAAATGCAGTAAAGAAAAATGATGTTCGCCATTGCTGAGGAGGCTTGGCTCCGAGTGGACTGATTGCTTCAGAAGATGTCTTTGTGGTCTCAATTGCTCACTTGGGATGCTTCAGTTAACGTACAGACCGTCTTTGGTGAAATTGATAAACCCAACGTCAATGAGATCTTGAACCTCGTGTCTGAACACCTTGCAATCTTCAATGACATGCCCCCGTGTCCCCGAGTGGTACTCGCATCTAACACTCTTGTCATAATTTGGGGGAAGGGGATACGGAACAGGAGAAGCTTCCTTTAGCTCGGTCAAAGAGTCTTGAAGTAAACGAGCAAGCAGATAACTGTAAGGAATAGTAATGGGATCAAACTTCCTCTCCTGCCTTCTGGGCCTTTTTGACTCTTTAGATGATAGCTTTGCTGCCGATAACGACTTGTTCCTTCCTCTCGCTTGGGCGCTTTCATCCTAAAACTTGGCTTAGGAGCAGGCAATAATTGAGGACGAGAAGGTTCTAAAACCACAGGCTGCAAGAAATGCCTCTGACTTGGTATAACTTCAGGAGGGAAGACCGGGATATTCACTTCTTTCGCAGTAACAGGAGTGAGGTCACCTTGTACGCCTACGCCGCCCGACTTGAATTCAATTGTTTTCAGGTCAATCAGATCCTGGACCATGTGATAAAAGGCTTTACATTGTTCCACATCATGCCCCGGCGCACCAGAGTGAAAATCACAATGGGCATTTGCATGGTAATCGAATGGGAGCTTTCCACGAGGGGGATTTATCGTCCGCAGTTCAACCAATTGGAGCTGAAGTAGATACCTCAACAGCTGAGCATAAGACATAGGAATTGGATCAAAGATTCTGTCAGCTTTCTTCGACTTTGGTGGGTACTTATTAGCCTTGGGGTTGTCTTGGCAGACGAGAGGTAGCTGCTGATGAGGAAATTCCGGAAACTCAGGTTGTGCAGAAAATCTGTGAGGCACATCACTCTTTGGGATGGATCCCTCAAACAATGGAGGAGAGACAGTTCCAGCCACGGCCTCAGGCATGGGAGTATCATCCTTGCTTAGCACACCTCTCACAATTTCCATAACCAGACTCATCTGAATCTTCATTTGATTGACCTCTTCCTTCAACATTTTCTGGTCTTGCATCAAGGCTTGCATGTCGCCCATAAACTGCCCCATTCGGCTTCATATTTCCCTCAACTCTGCTTGAACTTGATCCATGACCCTAGCTTGGTTTCGTCTGGTTGTGTATCGGTTAATATGGAAATCAGTTATTATGCCTGAAACTAAATAATGGTTAGAGAGATCGGAGCAAGTACCTGTTATGCAAAAATGCTTATGATTATGAGGATGCAAATGCAAAAAATGCAAACGCAAAAAATGCAAACAATCATATTGAAACATTTCCAAGGCATATCCGCTTTGATTCCAGCTTTGAAATCAGGCAAGGGATTGGACGCAACATCGGAAAATAAATCCGAATCCAGAAATATTGCAGAATCAAACAAAGGAAGCCACCTTTCAAAAACTGAGAGTTGTTGAGACAAATACGGCTAAACTAAATATTGTAATATCATATCATAAGAAATCATACAGATAGGTCTGATACAATCAAAAGTGATTCCATCAACAATCCTGATGGTAATCATAGCAAAATACAAACAACAGAATCACTACAAATCAATTCCAAACAAACTGGCTTCAATCTCTTCAAGAAGGTTCACAGTGTCTGGATGAGTAGGTCTTTCTAGCAACCCCTTGATCAGTCTGTTTCTCTTCTCAACATCCTGATTCAGCCTAGCAATTTATTCTTCAACATCATTGCCTTTGCACCTTGACTTCTTGATTCCCGCTTGTAACTTGAGCTCTTCAATTTCTTTCTGGGCTTCTTTCCACTTACCAGAGAAGTGCTTCTTGTCTTCCTTCATTCTTTGAAGTTCTTATTATAACTCCCCCTTCTCAATCTTAAGCTCTTCCCACATCTCCTAATACATGGCAAGCTTGTCTTCAGTTTTGGTCAAGAGCTTTTTGGTTTCCCTGTAGGCTTTGCCTGATTATTCAGTAGTCATACTGATTTTTCTACAGTGCTGAGCTCTGTCATCTAGATCCTTCTCCCTTTTTTCCAAGCGCTCTGTCAAATCTTGGGCCTTCCATTTCAATTCCAAGTTATCACATACCAGCGTTTTCCTCCCTCAAATCATGCACCAATTTCTGCTGTTTATCGAATTCTTCCATAGGTACGGTGATTCTTTCCTCTATCACTTTGGTATACAAGGGAGGCGCCCAATCAAAAGGCAAATAGTACTCTTCGACCCTCTTCTTTATCCATTGCTCATATGGAGGGAAAGTTTGATTGTTAGGCAAACCCGACATGGTTTTTCCTCTCTTTTGTTTACTGAGCCATGCTTTGGAAGCTTTCTGCGCCACATCTAATCCATCGTCAGCCATGTGAAAACACAAAGACTCTTCCAACTCCTTTTCAACTGGGGGACTTCTTAGGGCATACCCAAACTACCGGATAGCCAAGGAAGGGTTATAGTTAATACCCCATTTTCTCCCTATCAACGGGACATTGGGGTACTCACCACAACTGTGCAAGATGTATTTACCCAGCACTCCGTGATTCACCCAAAAAATATCCTTAGCGTCTAGACCCATCAGACGTTGGCTCCATTTCAAAGAATTCTTAGAATCCACAAAAGCTCCTGATTGTGGTAAGCGACTTGCAAACCACTTATAGAACAAAGGTGCACAGCAACGAACTACCCCTCCTCTTTTCTTTTCGTTCCTGTTGTATAAGGAGTAGTGAAGATCTCCCAACAGCGTTGGTACCAGATTTTTCATCATGAATATCCGAATCGCGTTTGTATCAACAAAATCAGGCTCGTTGGGAAACAATACAATGCCGTATACACAAAGGACTAGCAAAGCATTAAAAAAAACCCAATTCCCGTCTTTCGCAGCTTCCTGAGCCTTCTTTATCAAATACCCCAGCTTGTAACCCCGAAACTTTCCTTTGTTGGAGATATTGGCTTCTAGTTCTGACTTGCTCAAATAAAGAGCACCAGCCACTTTTCCAAAGTCAAGATCACCCATAGTCCCAAAGAAAGGAGGTTCCTCCTTGATTGCAATCCCTAGCATGTTGGAATACTCCTCCAAAGTAGGTACCAACAAATAATCTGGAAATACAAAACACCTCAGCGGAGGATCGTAGAACTGCATCAAAGTATGAAGACCCCTGCATTCGTAATCACTGACATTGTAAACAAAAGATAAAATCAACCCATATTTTTCTTGGAAAGCTGTCCTCACTTCAGGGCTTGCCATTCCTTTCAAGACAATAATAGGGCCCAGAGTAGGCATGAAGAACTTGTAATTGGTGATATTCTTCCTCTCTTTAGTGTTCATCCTTGTGAGAACCTGATGACTGGAATCGAGAGTAAAATATGCACCTGGAAATGAGTAAACATGTATGTTAGGATATGATAATGCAATGCAAAGGGCATGATATCAAGGTGCCAAGTGTTTGTGCTGGACTATGAACGTTGTCAGTGTAGCTCTGAGAACAATATAGAACCATAGATAGGAACCATCTGAATACAATAGGATGAATTCTCCTTTTGTGACAACAGAAAACCGGGTATGTAGGAGGTTATGGTTACCTGCAAACCTGTACACAGCCCGCCCTTCTCACATGTGGGTGCTAAGATCCTTAGTATCCTGGGCTCTCAGGTCAAGAAATGATGATACGTTCACCATTTCTGGTTTAGCATCATCATCAATCGAGGAGGCCTCAACTGATTCACCAAAACGAAAGGTCCTCAGCTTCAGGCACTGAGGTCGAGAAGCAATAGTACATTCATCCCTCGGGGTACAATACTATCTCCAATCGAGGAGTGCCTCCACTGATTCTCTTTCAAAAAGGACATCCTATAGCAAGTTCCCAGTATTGGGTCCTCGGATCGAGAATGTACATTGGGTTTGCCACAGAACGTGGTCTGCCACTGTCACATCTCGGGCGGAGTGCTGCAACTGAGTCCTTGGGAATGGTCACCAGAGTCGACAGTTCCTCAAGAGAATGACTACTGGCCTGCATAAAATGTAGTAGCAGAAAGCTCCTGATAGAACCTCGTCTGGTTGTGGGTCTCATAAACAACAATACGTGGTCACCACCACGCAAGCGTCACGACTATCCACTCTAATACCTATGTGTGTACTCAAGCCTGGGTAATGGGCTTATCTCTCAGAACACCCTGCCCACAAAACAGAAAACCGGTACAGCACAGTCCAGTATATCATAATATAGCATATGAAATGAAAATGCTAAAATGCGGTAAATACAGTAATATACAGTAAAGCAGTAATACATTAAGTAGCAATACAGTACAACAGTAAATACAGCAAAAAGTAAACACCCAATGAAAGAAAAACAGACAAGCGCTAGGATTGACTCGCTAAGGAAACCAGAGATTCTGGGTTCGGTCCCCAGCAGAGTCGCCAGCTGTCGCTCCTGGGATTTTCATCCAAGTACAAATGCGAAAGTGGCACCGAAACAGAGTCGCCAGCAATGTGTATTTATCCCAAGAGAGGGAAAGGAAACACTGCATAAACCTAGGGAAAGGAAAAGCATGGTCTTGCGACCAAGAGAACTGGGTTCGAGAGTCGGTTACGCGCAAGGAAGGTATTAGCACCCCCACGCGTCCATCGTACCCGATGGGATCCACGCTTGCTGCTTCAATCAAAAGGTGATAGAAAAGATACTGGAAAACGAATGGAAAGAGAACGAGAAACAAATGTAGGGAAAATAAAAGAAGTGCTCGAATGGGCCCTACCCCACTGCCTACGTATCTCATCGGGAACATGAGAATCAGAGCGACGTAGTTCCCCTCAGCTAAGGGAAAATTGTTTGTGTTTTTTAGGGAACAACTAACATTCTAGCTCAGGTGTTGCAGGCTCGCCAAATCGAGTGCGTTACCGTCTTGCAAGAGAACGAGGAGAAGCACGTTCGTACGTCGAGAGTGAGTGAGATGAGAAGAGAATTCCCGAACGAAAGACGTTATTGTTTGTTTTTTTTCTTTTAAGAAGAAGTGTTTTGATTGTTTTTTGTGTTTTGTAACACGTATTGTATTTAAGTCCTTCATGTAGGATCGAATGCCTCGCACATCGTCCCCAGACGGGACGTACGCTAAACATTCTAAGAAAGTGAGGGAAGACCCCTCACCATCTTATTCTCACATGAAAGGCTCAAATACAATATTCGTTATGCCTTTATTAAGCGTCTTTTACTTTTGTTTTGAGATGAGAAGAAGAGAGACTCAAATGGGAACAAAAGGTGAAAACTAAAGAGGGAGACTAAGACTCAAACCCTAAAGTTATCATACATGGAGGTTCCTTTGGTTAATGTGGTTTAAGGAACCTAATCCTAAGAGAAAGGAGAAGAAGAGTGAATTAAACAACTCACTTCTAAAGTAGAAGATGAGTTGCAACTCAAAAGGGAGAGGAAAGAAATTATTCAAGGAAAGCATATAAATGCTTGTCATGATCACAAGTTGAATTATTAAAAGAAATAAGAGATGATGGAAGAAAGAAATGTATGTGGAATCATATCCACACACTTACTTACCCTTAGCACCTACATGAAAAGGTTAGTTCAAAAGCTATATACAAGAAATCCTAAATAAAAGAACTTGGTCAAACAAGCAAATGGAAGGAAATAATGAAATCAGCAGCTATTACAGCCCGCATGCAACAGAACAGCAGTAAATTCAGCTTCATATACCATACAGCAAACAACAGCTCATGTTCAGCATACAAAATGGGTGTAACAAGCATTTGGCAGCACATACTACAGCATATATGTGTCCAGGCAGCAATGGAAGATTAGAGACAACATGCATTAACAAACAATTTCAATCATGAACAACCATTATCATGCATCAAGCCTTGCACATTCATCAAACAAACACGATCACAATCACATTACAAATCATGGTGAACAATCCTTGAAATCAAACATGTTATAATACACATTACAAAAGAATACACATTGTCAAGAATATGAACAAGTCAAAAACAAGTATACATCTCCTGAAATGAAAAGCAAATGAACATGCGCATAGTAATTCCAGCAACATAACATCAATTAGCAATTAATAAGCTCAAAGTGTATGCATCATGTGTTCATCACATCAATTAACCTACAATGCAAACGTAAACATTCATCGATTAACAATCAAGAACCGCGTGTCGAAAAATCATGCTCATGCAATAGTGTGAAGTGAATCAGCTCAAGAATAGTCCACCAATCATCAATGCATTGATCCATGAAGTTTAAGCATGTTAAGGATGTCAAACGAGCAAGAAAATGCACAAAAATACACATTCTATCCCAGGGTAACCGGTTAACAAACGGTGAGTAACTGGTTACTTAGCTAAAAATCAGACTGTTTACGCAAAAATACACATGTTAACCGGTTAACAAACTGTTGTTAACCGGTTACTCTGGGACAGTGGCCAAAAAACCAGTTTCAAAAGCACTTTTCAGCAGCAAATCACTTCTCTAAACTTCCAAATGAACATGCAATCGACTTATCACGAAATTACATTGCATTACAGTCCTCAAGCATTAATTGGATTCAATTAACAACCACATCAAGAATCATATTCAAGCATATGAATCCAAATCGAAAATCCACAAAGATCTACATCGAATAAGTTGCGAATAAGCTAAAACAAGTGGAGACTTAGGGAAAACCAACCTACAAAGCGGAGACTTGCTTCGGTAATTGTTGCAAAGTAATCTTTGTGCAGAAAATGAAAGAAAACCAGAGATTCTTCAATCAATATCCGAAACGCGTCGAAACCGAGCAAAAATCGCAAAAATCCACCCAAAATCCAACTTGCACCAAAATAAATGGTGAGAGACCCTTGGATTGAAGAAGAACAAGCTGAAATTCCAGAAAATCCAACCAATGCAAACTGAGAGATGAAGTTTAGCTCAAGAATTAATCACTTTTAAATGTAAAAAGTGATTATTCTTCAAGAAATAAGAGCTTTTGTGTGTGGTTTTGGAAAAGAGAAGTAGAAGTTGTAGCAAAGTGAAGAGAGAAATGAGAGTGAAATGTGAGAAATTTGAAAAAATGGTTGAAGGTTCTTGAAAATGAGTGAAGCATCTCTTAAATAGATTTTAGGTTTGGAGTATGAGAGGTTTGGAATGAGGTTTGGAATGAGGTTTGGGTTTGGAGCTAGGGTTGGAGTTAGTTAAACCCAACTCACCGAGTCAAGTTAGTTAACTCGGTTAGTTAGGATCAACATGGTTGCTTGGAAAACAAGGAACCACAACTGGTGTATGGGTGTGTGACTTGGGCTGCAAGCAAGGCCTTGTGACTTGTGAACTTTTAGCATGAAACCACCATGTTCGAGCCCTCATATGACCTTTATAACTTGTTCAAATGAAAAAATGTCCAACATCAAAGTTGAAGATGGCATGGAGATGAACAACTTTGATGTTCAACAATTTTTCATTTGAAGCGTTCTTGATGGAGAAAATTGGCTTGACATTTGGTACGCCAACTGTTCGATGAAATTATGGCCTGGAGGCCTGAACTTGCCTTGCCATGACTTGAGATTTGCCTTGATTTTACCAAACTTTGATTGATCATAACTCCCTCAATTTTAATTAGATGGAAGAGTTCTTTATATGGATTTAAAGCTTGGAATGTGATCTTCAATTGGCTCAGCTTGGGCCTGAAGTTTGGATCTTTTATCATGGAGAAAGGAAGCCTCAAAGTGTGGTTCGAAATGGTCCAAACTTGCCATTTTTGGAAACCCTAAGTTTCTAAAAATGGAAGCTTTGTACCTTTCTTGATTTTTCATGATTCCTCCATCATTTCTTGATCAAATCTTGTCCAATGAACATATTTAACTTGAATTTCATGAATTTGACATTAAAAAGTCAGGAGTTGACTTTTTCCACTGCATAATTGACTTTTTCCCCAATTTCTTGATTTTGAATCTTCTGACCAATTGAAACCCCTCTGAAACCAATTGATGGACAGTTTTTCATCCCTATACACTTAAGAACATAAGGAATACCATGAGATCAAGTTTTGTCCAAAAAATCATAAATAAACTGATTTCAGGGCAAACTCTAATTTTGGTACCCTCTGGTTAGGAGGAAATAACACATCCTCCAAATCCAAATTCCTCTGAATATAATGTATATACTATCTAACAAAGATGAGATATGACATTTGGAGGTGATAAAAACTCAAAGAGCTTGCCCATTTAAAGGTCAGATCCCAACTTTAGACTGTTTTGTGTAGGAGATGATGCACTATCCAATCTTCTTAATGAATTCCCAACTTCCAATGCCTTTTGGGATCAAAGTGAGAGGATATATGATATAAGAGACCCTTGAGGCTTGTTTGAAGACCTTTGGCTCTTGTTCTCTTACTTTTCTTTGGCTTTCCATTGTTCACACCTTGAAGCACTAGATACTATGCCTTGCAACCAATGATATGCAATTTATGACCTACTATGGAATGCAAATGAGTAAACCATATACCAATTTATTGAGAAAACATGAGGGAAAATTTTGAGGTATTACACAATGTAATGCAATTTTGAGGTACTGATGACTTTATTAACATTGACGTTCTGGAGAGAAAAACCAATGTGTTGCCGAGAGTCTTTAGTTGCGAGGCTTTCTCTGGGGATATTCCTTAATCCGGGAAAGCGAAGATATCATCTTTAATGGTGAAGAGTGATGTTCTGAAGGTTTTCCTACCTTTCAGAGGTTCAAGTTATCAAAGTGGTCTAGGACCGGCTCCAATCCAGAAATGAACTAAGGAGAAATTGCTCAGACAAAACATTTCTTGACGAGGAAATAACTGACAACTCGATTGATAAGAGGATTTTACCACTTGGGGATAAGATTGACAAGAGCGATAATGATGCAATATGAATAGGAGTATGAATCAATAATGCATGATGTATGTATGTTTAACCTGACAAAACTGACGCAACATACATACGAATAGATGAACACGACCGGATACTCAGCCACTACGGGGGATGAAAAGTATCATTGGTTCAAAATAGCAATCATGCCTTGCTTGCGAAAGACGGTCCCTGTGGGGTGAAAGAATTGTTCAATCGGTCTTGAGAGATACGAACTCTGCCGGGGATGTCAGATGAAACATGGTCTCTGACATAGTTGATCCTTCATTTAGGCGTACTGGTTTAGAAGGAGTACTTTGATTCTGCACTTTGGGGTTCAACCACCTTCGGAGAAACGATCGATGTTCTTTCGATGTTCAACCGTCAAAATAATTGACATCTTTATTTTAAAAGCAGAAAAGCTTTGACAAGTAAATTCATTTTTGTTTTATTTCAAGAATCGTTGATCATGTTAAAAATGTCATTCTGTAAAGCTAAAACAAATAAGATTTACAAACAAAAGCACTAGGGTTCAAATTTTATTGATACGATGGAAATCAACCAAGCGCGTGATTCCATAGAGCATTTACAAAGTTTAGAAAATGGTAATTTAGGGAAAGGGCTACATTGAAACATAACGACCGTTATCCTTCTACCAACTTTGAATTCTGGACATCTTGAGCTTCTGTCGAAGATGACCCTTACTGGAGTTTTCCTGATGGATGGCATTACAGCTGGGGATTTAACCTAATCAGACGTAGTTACTTGGCATTAATTCCTAACTTTTTCCTGGATTGTACTTTAAGATTTCTAATCCACCAGGATTTTTGGCTTATGTCTCTAAATTTTGGCTGGACCGCCCTTTCGGGTTTTCAATCCACAGAGACATTTTTTTTAGTTTAGGCGGAGTATTTCTTGACTACATCAACATTTCTGGGGTAGGAAAATTCTTCTTCGTCCATGGTTGCGAGTCTCAAGGCGCCGCCTGAGAAGGCTTTCTTGACCACGTAGGGGCCGTCATAATTCGGAGTCTATTTGCCCCGGGAATCAGTGAGAAATGATTCAATCGTCTTGAGCACGAGGTCTCCTTTTCTGAAGACACAGGGTCAGACCTTTTTGTCAAACGCTTTCTTCATCCTTTGCTGATACAACTGACCATGGCATAGATCCGTTATTCACTTTTCTTCGATTAGGTTCAGTTCATCGTGTCGACTTTGACACCATTCAGCCTCTGTTAGCTTAGCTTCCATCAATAACCAGATTGATGGGATCTCTACTTCTATGGGAAGCACTGCCTCCATGCCATATACTAGAGAGAAATGGGTTTCCCCTGTTGAAGTGCGGAAGGATGTACGGTAACCGTGAAAAGTAAAGGGTAACATCTCGTGCCAGTCTTTGTAGGTTACAACCATCTTTTGAACTATCTTCTTAATGTTATTATTAGCCGCTTCTACCGCTCCCTTCATCTTGGGTCGGTAGGGAGATGAGTTATGGTGTTCGATCTTGAACTCAGCTCATAACTCTTTCATCATCTTGTTGTTCAAGTTAGATCCATTATCAGTAATGATCTGGCTGGGAACACCATAACGGCAGATGATGTTCCACGATGCTGGTGTCCAACCCTGGCATGCCCTGATAGGACCAAGCAAAAACATCTGGAAACTCTTTGAGAAGCTCTTTCAAGCTTTCTTTGACAGTCGGACTGAGCAGTGCCCCAATCTCAACTTCTTTTCGCTCTTCTTCTGAACCCAAGCTAACTATTTCCAACGACTCTTTGTGAGGTTCAATGGACCTTTCCTCTTGTCTGAGTAACCGGGAGATCTCTTCTGGAAGTTCTTCGTCTTCTTCTTCTTCAGCCTCAAATATCGGGAATTCAAAGTTGGGAGAAGGCATTGGATCGTATGTTTCAACGAGGTTTAAACAAGCAATCTGCATGACGTGATGATTTATTTTTTAGAAGAGATAGAGAGAATGCAAGCGTGTGTGCAGTGTATATTCTGAACAATGCTCGTTTTTATTTTTGGGCTGTTTAAGGATTACCATTTTCTGAAAAAGCAAAAAGTGAAAACAGAAATAAATACGAAAATTACAGAGCGATGTTTATTTATTTATGATTTAGTCGATTCTTGAAACTACAACCCTATAAAACAAAACTGTGTCATTTTGGGCAAAACGAAGAGGGACATTTACAGAAAGTGAGCCCTATAAAAATATCCATTTCACTTGGGCAGAGTGAAAGGTTAAAACAAAGATGGCAATTACTTAGACTTATGGATGACTTTCGAGACTTCGACAATAACTTATTGGCGGCGAACTCCTCGGTGAATCGCAAAGTCTGGTACCTTCTTTCTTGGTTTGTCCTCAGAAATGACGCTGATTTCTGGCGGAGCAGGATTGTTGGAGTCTTCCTCCCAAGCAGAGTTCTCATAGACAAACTCTTCTATTGTATCTTGCACAGCGTTTTCACTCTCAGGCGGATCTTCCCATCCAGTTGGCTGGATGTCTTCGAGCCGGATACGAGAGCTTTCAGGAGCGGCGTACTTGACCAAGAAGTCGTACTTGCCACTCGGCTGTCCTAAGGTGTCCCATAATATTGTGGGACTAGCGGAGTCATCTTTCTCAATGACGTTGACCACGGGAAAAGCATAGCTGATGAACTCTTGTCCCGCAATCTTCGCAAATTCATCGTTGTACTGGATAATTTATGAATGCCCTGAGTAATGATCCCATAATTTGGTGGGGACATAGGTATTCTTTTCAATGACGCTCAGTTGATATCCATCATTTGGCAGACTCTTTTTCCCCAAGTCTTCTGGGTACGGCTGCCAGATAAACAAGTCATCCAGTGGGTCATAATAGTCATAGTCGAAGTTGTCTTTCATTAGAGTGCCCTCCTCTAATGAGTTTGGTGGAGCACGGCATCCCTCAGGATCACAATCTCCGTATATCATCTTGACATCTGATCTTAGTATATATCTTAGACTTTGTGTGGGATAGCAAAATGGCGTATGTGCCTCTCCCTGAGACATATAACCGTCCTCATTGAGATAGGACTTCCACTCTTTATCTGTATCGGAGAAGTCACCCTCATTGATGGTATGTACTTCTTGAGACACTGGGTGAATGAAGCCTCCACTGTGGAAGAAGTCCTGAATGGGATGAAAACTTTCATCGTTAGTAGCGGTCTGGGTACAGGTTGTGGAAAAACCAAGACCTTTCTTCGTCTTGTTATCAGTAGGAATGACAAGCTGTCCCCACCCTTTTGCGTTGTTGCTCTCAATCACTTTGAGAGCATCTTTGTATGAGGAAATCGATGTTCCTTTTTCTGATTGATTCTCATTGCTCACAGAAAGTGCTTAAAACTGAGTTCGAACGACCTCTTCTGGTTCTACACAGGAGAATGATGATAAGTTGCTTACGATTAAGGCATACTCTCCACAGACTGTGACTAGCTTGTCATTCTTGACGAACTTCAGCTTCTGGTGAAGTGTCGAAGTGACTGCCCCAGCCTCGTGTATCCAAGGTCTTCATAATAAACAGCTGTATGCTGCCTGGATGTCCATGTCCTGGAAAGTTACTTGGAAAGTGTGAGGACCGATAGTTATGGGAAGGTCGAATTCGCTGATAACTGTTTTTCTAGATCGATCAAAGGCTTTGACGATGACCTTGCTGCCTCTCATCAGAGCTCCTTGAAATGATAGTCGCATCAGAGTAGATTTTGGTATAACATTCAGAGCTGATCTTGTATCTACCAGTGCACTGGCTAAAGCATCGTCCTGGCAATTGACTGTAATGTTAAGCGCCATGTTGTGATTTTTGCCTTCTTCTGGCAGTTCTTCATCAATGAATCCTAAATTGTTGCAGGAAGTGATGTTGGAGATGATGTTGTCAAATTGTCTTATCGTCACATCTTGTTCCACAAAGGCTTGCTCTAATACTTTCTGTAGAGATTCCCTGTGAGCTTCAGAACTGAGCAAGAGAGATAGCACAGAGATTCTCGAAGGAGTTTGCAACAGTTGGTCTACAATGTTGTACTCGCTCTTCTGGATGAGCTTCAACATCTCATCGTTGTTCTTTGAAAGGTCGGGATTACTGGATTGACCGACTGGTTGATTGGGAACTTCTATTTGAGGTTCTTTTTCCTTGGTGGGTTCTCCAACTCCTCTGTTGAAGATTTGGCCGCTCTGTTTTACTCGACTGATGTTAGCAATGTTCACGACGGAGGGTAATGGAGTTTCTTTTCCATTTTCAATTGTTGTTACACCGTATTTGTAAGGGATAGCCTTATTGGATTTGTACGGTATTGGTTCAGGCAGATAGATAACCATAGGAGCCTTTTGATTTTTCTGACCATCGTAGCAGGCCTCAATTGGTTATAGGTTGAGAATATTTCTAATATCAAAAGCATACATCTTTGGTCTTTTCCTGATTAGAGATCAAGACAACGTCTTTGCTTTGATCAGGAAGATAGTCAGGTATCCCGTTGGTCGACCCAGAACTTAAACATGGTCGAATCTCTTTTTGGTCCAACTGATTTTGAAGAGCTGGCCGTACAAGGTAGCATCCTTGGTTGTTCTCTGAGAAAACTCTACAGCGCTCATAGTTATGTGGTGGCACCCAACCACGTCCGCTTGGTATGCAGTGTAACTTCACTAGATCTATTTCCATTGAGTGAACATCCTGACTTTGATGCCTAGTAGGATTCCCGTCAGTCATACTTACGTGTTGTGTGTCTTCATCTAGGTAGATCGGAAGCCACCAGTGGTTCAATAAGTGTTGAAGTGTTCTTTGGACAAGTGCACATCCTTGGTCGTCTTCACGACACACTTTACAGTCCTGATAATCATGTGAAGCCAAAAAACCGAACCTGACTTGCTTAGTGTGTAATTCTACCATACTGGTATTCATCAAGCAGATATCAAAGATTTGAATCATATTAACTTGATGCCTACTTCTATCACAGTAATCCTGGATCCATCTGAGATCCATCTGACGCTGGAGGGCCTCTTGTACAAAAGAGCATCCCTGATTGTTTATTGAGCAGATCAGATAGGAATTGTAATTGTGTTGTGGCATATCATGATGTTGGATTTGCCTTGTTTGCATTGCCACCAAGTTGACATTCATTGCCAAAATATTATGGTTCTGTACAATGTTGGGATTTGTGTGAGCCATATTGACCTCACGGATTCGGTGATCTTGGATCCATCCGAGATCCATCTGTTCTTAAAGAGATGATTGCACTACGGAACATCCTTGATTATTCTTTGAGCAGATATCACACTGGTGATAATCATGAGACGGTACATGACCGGATCTGCTCTGTCTGCAATCCATCTTGACCAGATTGGTTCCTAATAGGAGTACATCGTGAATTTGATAGCTGTGGTTAGATTCTTCCTCTATCAAATTTACTTCAGTTTTCTCATGTTGAGGCAACGGGTTCGTCTGAACATTTGGATTTGTATCCTTGAAGGATAAGACCCCATTCCTGACAAGCTTCTGCACATCAGATTTGAAGTTGAGACAGTTTTTAATGTTGTGCCCCGGTCCTCCTTGATGATAAGGGCATGTTTGATCTGCTTTGAACTGGAAAGGCAAATTTTCGGGTACTATAAGAGGAGACCTAGTTTGGACGTGCCCCTTTACCATTAGTAGTGGAAACAATTCTGCGTACAACATCGGTATAGGGTCAAACCCTAGTGGTCACGTTGTACGAGTGTTGTTGTTGTACTGTGGACGAGCCTGCTGAAGAGGTTGTTGTGTCCTTTGCTGATACTATTGTTGATTTGGTTGGCTCTGATCAACCTGAGGTTGATACGTTGGAGCTGGCGCAGGGTTGATAGCAGGAGTTACTGCTGCTACTGGTTGATACCTTCGCCTTTGCTTTCCGAGAGAGATATTACCAATATCTTGCTCTTTTTTCTTAGGGAAAAAACTACCGTATCTTTTGGTACTGCTTGATGGTCCTGTATCTTTGACCAACCATCCTTCTCGGACTGCTTCTTCAAGGCGTACTCCCATGTTTACCATCTTGGTGAAGTTACTGGGCGTACTGGCAACCATTCGGTCATAGTAGAATGAGCTCAAGGTTTTCAAAAAGATCTTTGTCATCTATTTTTCCTCAAGAGGGGGACAAATCTGGGAGGCAATTTCGCGCCATCTTTGAGCATATTCCTTAAAAGTTTCCTTGTCATTATGTGACATTACTCCGATTTGATCTCTGTCTGGTGCCATGTCCAGGTTATACTTATACTGCTGAACGAAGGCAGCGCCAAGATCTCTAAAAGTGACGATCTTAGTGCGGTTTAAACCCATGTACCATTTGAGTGCGGCACCGGTTAAACTGTCTTGGAAATAATGGATCAGTAGCTGTTGATTCTCTGTCTGAGTTGACATATTTCGAGCGTACATCACCGAATGACTTTGAGGGCAAGAATTGCCCCTGTATTTTTCAAAGTCAGGCACCTTGAATTTGTGCGGTATTTTCACATTGGGGACCAAACAAAGGTCTGCGGCGTCCTTTCCAAATAAATCCTGACTGCGAATGGCATGCAGTTCCTTCTGTATTTCCAAGAATTGCTCCTAGAACTCATTCATTCTGTCGTACATATCTTCATTTCCACTAGATATTATTTATGGAATCTGTTCTTCCAGGACAGTGTGTACCACGGGTTGTGGTATAGTCATTACGCCAGTGACTCTTGGTGTTTCCATATCCCAAAGTTTGTAACCTTAAGGAGTTGCTGTCATGACTCTTGCATCTTCGCTTTCCCGAAGTTTGTAACCTTCAGGCCCAGCGGTTCCTACTGCGGTTTCTGGGTCTTTCGTGACCGGCGGAACATATCCTTCAGGGATAAAGTTGATAGGCATGCCCCAGGGGCGATCTTTAGGCATGTTGTACTGAGGATCATATGTTTCCACTATGGGCGTAGATGTGATCTCTGAGATCACAGACTTTTGTTGTTGTCTCTGAGCTGCTTCCAGAGATTGCATGTCACTGTGAAGTTTTCTCAAATCTTCATTCAGAGCGTCGATTTCTTCTCTCAGCTCTCTGTTCTCTTCCTCGAGATCGTCCATTTTCTTTTGTCGATTGGCCCAAGTATTTTACGAATGAGACAGTTTCACTCTAGAATCGTGAGACATACGTGAGATTCGAAGGTAAGAATAATGCGTTATGTGAGAATGATGAATGATATGCAATGATATATATTAATTTTTGTTTTAATAAAAAAGAAACTTCAACAAATGGATTGTAAATATCATACAGTGGGGAGACCCCGTTTTATTGAATTTGAAAGATTGCGGAAATGGAAATACAGTATTTTAAAAAGTGCTGTAAAAGGAAAAGTCTAAGCTTATGGATCCTAAGTCCCCTCTGAGGAGGGCTCAGGTTCTGGTTCTGGTATTTTCATTTTCTTTGACCGGGGCTCTTGAGCCGTTGTTGGGTTTTCAGTCCTTTGCCAAGTGAAAGGAGCGTGCAAATTTCTTCGATCTTCTTGATTTTCTACAACATGTAGCTCTAATAACTTAATTAGAGAATCCTTTTCTTTTAACAGTTGTTGCGTTTTGGTATACTCCACATTGAGAATATGGTACTTGTTCTTCCAAGATTTCTTTTCCCGTCGAACTTTGTTGAGAGTGACCTAGAGTTTTTCCGCATCAGACATAAAATAAAGGACAAATTCCTTTAGCGGAAGAACTGCTTGACGAGGGTAAGGCATCTTCAGATTGAGGGCTCTAGTTTGTACCCAATGGAGATAAGGTTCCACAGAGACATAGTTTGGTTTTCCTAGAGACTCTCTTCCTTTCCTGTGAACATGTTTCCAGGCATGCACTATTTCTAACTTTAGTGCCCTATCATTTTCTCCTTCCTTGAAGAAAAGACCTCCCAGATGAACAATACGCGGGATATGCCTCATCGGGTATCCGAGTTGATGGCAAACTAAAATCGAATGATAGTTGATTCCTTCTTTCGTTCCAATGAGGGGTACATTAGGGAAATTTCCACATTTGTCGATGATCCTTATCCCGTCATAGATTTGATTGTACCAATCTATGTCGGAGTTGGTAAGAGACATGATTCTCTGTGACCAACGTAGAGTACTCTTATGATCCCAAAAAGTAGAAGACTTGGGTAAATGGGAAGTGAACCATTTGAATAGCAGGGGTACACAACATGTGATCATTCCTCCGCTGTATAAGTTCCTTAAGTGTACATAATGATAAGCATTTGCGATTAAGGTCGGTACGGGGTTTCCAATCAAAAATATCTTAATGGCATTGTGTAGCGTGCGATTTTTGTCGGTGACGCAACCACCTTATCGAAAATTGGTTTTCTCCACACTGCAATTGTAGGAGTGCGGTGCTACTTTCTGATTTCTTATTTATCCCGTGAAGCTGGAAGGGAAAGGGAAGCTATCTAAAACTAACCTTGCACGCACATGTCTAACTGAACAAAAGCTTAAGAGATTCGGGGAGTTCGGGGTCAGGTTATACAATGGGGAGTTGTCAATTACCCATCCTATATGTGGTTATCCACAGGTTGTTAGCAATAGGCTCTGCTTTTATACTTGATGGTGTTTATCTGTTGATGGGTTGGGAAAGTTTCTTCTTGGGGAGATATGAGAGAAAGCTTTTGATGATTTTGGTGAGGTACTAGACCTTAGTTTTGATTGGTATGAAGGTACTGGACCTACAGTTTTTGTTTGGTATGCTCGCTAAGATTTCGCAATCTTATGCCTACGTATTCCCGTTTTAAAGAAACAGGGAAATCAGAGCAATCGTAGTTCCTCCTATTCTATGGGAGGAAAAGATGTTTTGGTGTCTTGTTCAAAGCCCAAGATTGAAGTTAAAAGGTCCATTTGTGTCTTGTTCAAAGCCCAAGATTGAAGATAAAAGGTTTGACTGAGAGAGAACTTGTCATCTCTAAAAGGAGACATCTGGTTTGTTTATCACAACTGTTGGGTGCCTGTTTATAAATGAGGATTACTTTAACGGGGATATGATAATCCAACAATGCCATAATTTCCTTTATAGGGAATTTGTCCTGAAGGAGAAAACTTTAACTCAGTGTAGAGCAATGCCATTTTTCCTTAGGAATCTTACATGCTAATAGAGGGACAGGGGCGTGGATGTAAATAATCCAGAGGCTTGCCACTTACAACAATTAGATGAAAGAGAGGATTTACCAAGATAAGAGATGGACTACAACTTTGATATTTGAATCAACAAGTGTGCCACTTATAGTAGTTATCTGGAATTAGGGTTTGTTTTGATTTGTTTATTTTTGATGTGTGATAACACAGAGAAATGTCTTCCTACAGAGAGATTTTGATTTCCTCTAAGGGGGATATTGATTTTTGTGTGCCTTGATCAAAGCCCGAGGTTGAAGCTAAAAGATTGATTGACTCCACTGGGGAAGTCCTTATATAAAGCCTAAGAGGAGGCTGGAAAAGGATGACTTAACAAGAGAGTGTTTATCTGTCTTGTATAAAGCCCAAGATTGAGGCTAAATAGAGACTGGGTCTTTGGGGGATATCATTATACCAAGCCTAAAAGGATGCTAAAAGTTGACTTTTCGGGGGAATATTTTGTCTGTCTTGTACAAAGCCCAAGATTGAGGCTAAAAGGGGAAAACTGACTCTGTTGGTGAGAGGTTTTATCTATCTTGTACGAAGCCCAAGATTGTGGCTAAAAGAAGATTAATTCTGCTTGAGAGATTTATACGGTGTCTTGTACAAAGCCCAAGATTGAGGCTGAAAAGAAACTGACTCTGTGGGAAAGAAATCTTTATATGTCTTGTAAAAAGCCCAAGATTAAGGCTAAAATGAGACTGACTCAACTGAGGATTTTTAGGTGTCTTGTACAAAGCCCAAGATTGAGGCTGACCTTACTGGGGGAAATCATTATATAAAGCCTAAGAGGAGGCTGGGAGGAATTGGCTCCGTTGGGGAAGATATTTACCCCGAGATTAAGAGAAGGTTATGAAGATTTTGACTTTGTTGGAGAAAGTTTATATGTGTCTTGTACAAAGCCCAAGATTAAGGCTAAAAAGAATGAGTCAACAAGAGAGTGTTTATGTTTTGTACCATTGACCCAACAAGAGAGTGTGGAAAGGTGATTGACTCAATAAGAGAGTACTGTGTTTGTCTTGTACAAAGCCCAAGATTGAGGCTAAAAGGGTTTGACTCAACAAGAGAGTGCTTTTATCTGTCTTGTACAAAGCCCAAGATTGTGGCTGAATAAGCTGGAGAAGTCATTATACAAAGCCTAAGAGGTGGCTGACTTCTGCTGAGAATTATTGAGATCCAGAGGCAGGTCTAAATCGGTGGACCAACTCTTGCTGAGGGTTTCCAGAAGAGTTGAGGTATCAGATGCCTTGAGGTTCTGATGATAAGCTGACCCTAGCTGGGGAAATTTAAAGTGAGAGTTTAAAGATTGAGTTTTGAAAACCTATAGAGGTTTCAACTCTACTGGAGATTGGTTAAATGACCAAGTTTTTTCCCGTATTCGTAGGGAACTTGAGAATGTCTTTGAGACCCAAAAGGAGATTAGACTATCCAAGTCAACTGGGATGAAAAGGGTTTATCTTTGTATGATGTCCAAGAGGAGGCTGGTGCTTTAAGGGATGAGTATTAACCCTAAATTATCCAAGGTTTTGACTCTTTAGAAAGACTGCTCTAGCAAAGGATGACTAAGTTCTGTCCTATACCTTTAAGAGGTCTTCAGGGTCCTTGTATTAAGCCTAAGAGAAGGCATGAGAACTTCTAAGAAGCCGGAGGGTCCTTGTACAAAGCCCAAGAGGAGGCGGGGATGCTTTTAGGAAGCCTGTGGGTCCAAACCTAATAAAAGTTCAAGAAAAGTTTCACCGAGAATAATCTTTTCTTTAGTGAATAGTTCTAGGGTTTGAAGAAATTCAAGAGAGGTTTCACCGGGAATTAATCCTCTCTGGGGAAATGAACTTCTTTGACAATTTCTAATAGTGACAGTCTGAGAAAAGTTTCACCGGGAATAATTCCTTTCTCTTTGTTCCATATTGTTTAAGCCCAAGCGAAGGCAAGATTGTATCTGGAATTCCTATGGGGAACTAGTTTTGACTGTATTGAAAGAGTGACCACTGGCTTTAACTAGTTCTAGACTTAATTGTCGGGGAAAACTCTAAGCAGGTATACAAGTATATATACAGTTGATATATGACAAGTATTTAAAAGGATATGAAAGAAGGACTTACAGGTGAGCAAGCTTCCAGCAATACAATTATATATATATACACACACACACACACACACACATATATATATATATATATATATATATATATATATATATATATATATATATATAAACACGTAAAGAAAACTGATAAAACTTACAGGTGAGCAAGCTTCCATATTAATAGCTGTATGGTTAGTTGTTCAAGAAATTAAAGAAAGTTTTGACAACAACTATGAATTTGAACCTAAATCAAAAGGTAAGTTGTTTTTGGAAAATTTGTTGGGGCTTATACTCAAGGAGAGGCCCAGATGAAAAACAGTAATCGTACTGTTGATCTAAAATTTGTATCGAGACTTATACAACGACTGTGGCCCAAATAGATTTTCTGTACAAAGGGATGGGTCTTACAACTCAAAGAGAAGCCCGAAGGTTTGAAAAAAAGAAAAGAAATAGGACTTACAACACAAGGGTATGCCCAAAAATTTTCGTTAAAAAGGCGACGACCGCGTCGAGATTTTAAAATCGCAGTGGGACTTATACAATGACTGAGGCCCAAAAAGATTTTGGTTAAAAAGGGATTGGGTCTTACACTCTAATAGAGGACCAAAGTTTATTTTATGTACAAGTGATGGGGCTTACAACTCAAGGAGAGACCCATGGAAAGACAGTGATCGCACCGTCGTTTTGAAAACTGCACTGGGACTTAAACAATGACTGAGGCCCAAAAATTATTTATTTACAAAGGGAATGGGTCTTACACTCTAATAGAGGCCCAAAGTGTTTGAAAATTTAAAATCGAGAGGAAACCCAAATTTTAAATTAAAATTTCATTTTTCAAAGGAAATTTAAATAATAAATGATAAAATATCAACTATATTCAAAAACAAGTTGTACACTTTGAAAAATATTTTGAAAAATCAGGTTTAATCATATGAAAGCTTGAAATTCAATTGGTTTTGAAAGATCAAAGTGGGAATTTCATTTTAAAAATTGTTTAAAAACAATAAAATGAAATTAATTACAAAAATTCTAACTATATTAAATAAATAACATAAATTGGATTTTTTTGTAAAATAAAATATTTAATCATTTTAGTGAATTTTGAGAAAAAGAATCAATTCAAAAACATAAATATTCAGAGAGAAATTAATTTTTGAATCAATTAAACAAAATAACTAAAATTCAAAATTTTGAATTAAGGCGCCAAGAACACTTGGTTCTTGCCCGCGCCCTCTGTTTTTGCAGATTTGCATTTTCTCACTTTTCTCCATGAGTTCTCAATGGTTTTGCACGATTCAAGTACCAATCTTGTTCGTTTTTGAACAAGGATCACAACCATATAGTTTAATTATATTTATATTAAGCATGGAGAAAGAAATCAACAGAAAACCTCAAGAATCCTAATTTCAGCATGAACACAATGAAATTCCATACATGATTGATTTATGGCAATTGAATGAGGGTTATTACTCTATATACATGTAGGAACAAGATGGTAACTCACAAATTCATTTATGATGCATGAAACATAGAGTTTGAAGGGCTCAGGCCTACCTCTTGCAGCTGGTGATCGAGTTTGGTGATGGAGGTGTTACAGCTAGGTTCCAATGATCTAGACAACTTCCTTAGGTGCCAAGGAGTGTGTTTTAATGCTTGGAGTGGATTGAAATGAGCTGGAGTTGGTTGTGGTACCTCAACTGCAACTCTGTCAAGAACTTGAGTAATTGGCTAGTGATTTTGTGAATTTGATGTTCCAGAATTTTGTGTTATTGATCACTCATACATGATTTTTATGAGGTGTGTGTGTGTGATTGGTTTGGCTGGAAGCACACTCAATCTCAAAACCCGATAATGACTTGAGATAGAAGGCAAAATTGGAGTGAAGAAGAGGTTTTTCAGTAAAGCATCAGTTTGGGTGCTTTGGTGTACTTAAACTAATCACAAATGAACTCTATTTATAGTGTGTCAAGTTTGTTTTGGCAGTAATAGTGTGTGGCAACTGCAGCAAGTCTGTGGCCAATGTGGATCAAATGGAATCTCAAGTCTCCTCTAGCCATTGACTTGAGGTTAGAGCACAGGCCTATGGTCTTTTGGTTCATAGATAAGGCTTGACTCATTCAGTTAAGCTTGCCTCAGTTCATGCCACCTTGATGCATCCATTGAATGCATTGAAACAAAATTGGAGTCTTGGCGCTTTTTAGCTCTTTTAGGTTTGGCATGGCTATATGTAGATTCTTGGACTTGGGAGCTTGGAGATCAGATCATTCTCCTTTTGTTTTATCCTCAGATGTTTCGAAATGGATGACAAGGCTTGGAGTTGTCCAAATTTGCCAAATCGAGCAAATGCACAAAATCTGCCTTACTTAGGAAAGTTGGAAATGGTGATTTTGAGGGATTCATATCTCCCTGCTCAAGTTGAGTTATGAGAGGCTCTTGTGCTTTTTAGAAAGCCCTCATATGATACAAAACATGTGTGATCATATTTTGTTTTGAAATTATTTGGATCCAACATAAAAATCCTCATGAACATTGATGTTCAAGGCTGGTAACTTAGGCAGATTTTCACTAAGTGTTGGAAAAAGTGTTATTTTCATGTTTTTGTGATACTGATCACTCCATAACTTAAAATCCATAAAGAATTGGAGTTGCAGGTAGTTGAAGCTTTTGTAGAGTGTAGCAAGACCTACAAATCCAACTTTGGATTTCCCAAAATGGTTGCTTGGATCTCAAGTTATGGTCCTTGGAAGTTGGTACCAAAACCACTTTTATTCCATAACTTAGAAAAATTTTGGTTTCTCAAGGTTGCCCCTTTTGCAAGAAACCTCACTTTTCTTGATTTTTCTTGATGAATAATAATCAATGTCACACATTAACATTATATTTGACTTAGGGGAACCATATTTGTGAAAAATCCAAAAAGTCAAACTTGATTTTGTGCACGGTTGACTTTTTATCGGATGAAATCCAAACTGTGCGATCCTTTGTGAAATCAAGTCCTTGACCCAAATCAAACCTAATGGATGGATTCCATAGGTGTTATAGGGTGTATTGAATCATGTCCCAAGGTTTGGGAGCATGTCTTGGTCAAAAGTCAAAGGCACAGTTGACTTTTTCCTCAAAACCCTAATTGTGGTCCTGGTGAAATTGAAACTTGTGGTGTATTGGAGGCCCTCAAATCATGTCTTGAGGTCTTGGCTCATGCTTTGTCCCAAAAGTCAACTTAGGGGTGAATTAGGTCAAGAAACCCTAATTCCTGATTTTTGGTAAATGCATCCCCTGAGGTTAATGGGACTTGATGATTGCGTCCATGAGGTACCTTGGAGCATCTTGGGTTGTGCTTTGAAACATTGGATCATGCCCAGAGGAAAAATTCCATCTGAAGGCCCTGGTCGACCAAAACCCTAATTTGGTGACACTGGCGATCTTGAGGCTTGATCCACTTGGAATATTGCAACTTTGTGCTTGATTCTTGATGCGGGAGTCCTCTTGATCCTTTATAGGTGTTTGAGAGGGTATACAAATTGAATATCATGTCATTTCTTGATTGATCCTTTCTCTAAGTGCCCTAAGAGGGCTTAAAACCCTAATTCTTGATTGTGGTGAATGCTCAGCTATCTTTGAGGAGATTGATGAGGCATGAAGGTACATCGATATTGTGATGATGACTTGCACAATGATGGGAAATCTTGGTGGTCAAAATTTAGGGTAAGACACATTGGTATCAATGAAGTTTTCGATGTTGGGAAAAAGGAACAACCCGTATGTGAGTAGAACAAAGATATCTTCGAAAGCAGTAATGTTTCCTATACTGGCAAAGTATAAGGCCTTCTCTACCAAAAACTTGGCTGGTAAACCTTGGATTCCTTCCTTAGTGGTCATGTGAGTCCTGACTTCTGACTCGTCCAAATAGATTGCTCTTGCAATGGTTTGATCCTTTGGAATTTCTTCCAGTCCAGAAAAGGGAGCTTGGTCAGTGATGGGTAAATCAGTCAGGTGAGAGTCCTCCTCTAGTGTTGGTGCTAGTTGATAATCCAGGAATGTGAAACAGTGATAAACCGGATCGTAAAACTGAATTAGCATAGACAGGATTCCTTCAACTACATGGACCATTAACAGAGACAGCAGTCCTTCGTACTTAGCTCTGAAAGCATCAGGGTTGGTGATCATCCTTGCCAACCCTCTTAAATCCTCTAGTTTTGGAGCCTTGAAGGTGTACTTGTGCGTCTTCCTTCTACCGAAATCCATAACGCAATCTTTCTCTCTGATATTTGCAATCATTGTTTTAGTTTAATTTGAAAAAAGAGAGAAGAGAAAAGAAGATTTTTTCTTTGTTTAAGAGTTTTTTAGATGAATGCATGAATGCAGCACACAAAAAAATTGAAAAAACATAGGTTCAAGGGTTCAACGTCACGAGCATGGAGTCATGGCTCTACCCATCCCAAAAGGTCGTATTCTGGTGAATTTTTGTACCTGCAGAACGGGTTAAAAGTTCCCAAAATCATTGACTCCCCTAGGGATAACAACAGCAAGCTGGTTCACCCGAGCGAGCTGTATCATCCTAGGGTAATCTCAATTGAGTTTAGTATCGTGTGTCAACTATTTCCGATAGCTACCGCACTACCAAATGGCAACATGGTTACTTTCTACTAAATCCTCAGCTTCACGGATACCACATTGGGGCAATTTGCCTTCACAACGGAGTCGTTAAGCATTGAATCCGCAATGGGTATCTCCACTGATTTGATGGTCTACCGGGATAGCTTATTCGGGATTCACTCCCTATAAGACTACCCGTCTATTCCATCACCTATCTTAGGTATCACTCAAACTTTCCACATGCGACATCACTCGCATTCCCATTGACAGAAAAATAAACACGGATATCAAGTAGGAAAAGAAGTATATATATAGTATGATTCCTAAAACTAACATCCTACACCTCTTAGGAATTCTAATCCTAGTCCTAGATAGGCAAAATGACTCCCCAGCAGAGTCGCCATTTCTCTGTTGGAAAATGGGGACGAATGATGACTAAGGTAAAACAGATCCTAATCGCACTCCCCAGCAGAGTCGCCATTTCTCTATAGCATGGGATTTTTGTCGGTGACGCGACCACCTTATCGCAAATGGGTTTCTCCTCACCGCAATGGTAGGAGTGGGGTGCTACTTTCTGATTTCTTATTTATCCCGTGAAGCTGGAAGGGAAAGGGAAACTATCTAAAACTAACCTTGCACGCGAATGTAAAACTGGACAAACACTTAAAGAGATTCAAGGAGTTCGGGGTTAGGTTATACAATGGGGAGTTATCAGTTACCCATCCTATATGTGGTTATCCACAGGTTGTTAGCATTAGGTGCTGGTTTTATACTTGATGGTGTTTATCTGTCGTGGGTTGGGAAAGTTTCTCGTTTGAGAGAGAGAGTTTTTGTTTGATTTTGGTGAGGTACTGGACCTCAGTTTTGATTTGTGTGAAGGTATTGTACCTAGAGTTTTTGATTGGTATGCTCGCTAAGATTTCACAATCTTATGCCTACGTATTCCCGTTTAAAGAAACAGGGAAATCAGAGCAATCGTAGTTCCTCCTATTCTATGGGAGGAAAAATATGATGTTTTGGTGTCTTGTTCAAGGCCCAAGATTGAAGCTAAAAGGTTGTTTGTGTCTTGTTCAAAGCCCAAGATTGAGGCTAAAAGGTTTGACTGAGAGAGAACTTGTCATCTCTAAAGGGAGACATCTCGTCTGTTTATCACAACTGTTGGGTGACTGTTTATAAAGGAGGGTTACTTTAACTGGGATATGACAATCCAACAATGCCATAATTTCCTCTATTGGGGATTTTTTCTAGAGGAGAAAACTTTAACTCATTGTTCCGCAATGCCATTTTTCCTCAAGAGTCTTTTATGCTAAGAGAGGGACAGTAGCGTGGATGTAAATAATCCAGAGGCTTGCCAGTTACAGCAATTAGCTGAAAGAGGAAGTTTGCCAGGATAAGTGATGGACGACAGCTTGGATATTTGAATCAACAAGTGTGCCACTTACAACACTTATCTTGGATTAGGGTTTGTTTTTGAATGCCTGCTTTGATGTGTGATAACACAGAGAAATGACTTCCTACAGAGATATTTTGATTTCCTCTAAGGGGATGTTGATTTTTGTGTGCCTTGATCAAAGCCCAAGGTTGAAGCTAAGAGATTGATTTACTCCATTGGGGAAGTCCTTATACAAAGCCTAAGAGGAGGCTAGAATAGACTGACTCAACAAGTGAGTGTTTATTTATCTTGTACAAAGCCCGAGATTGAGGCTATAAAGAGACTGACTCTTTTGGGGATATCATTATACAAAGCCTAAGAGGAGGCTAGAGTTGACTTTTCTGGGGAAACATTTTGTCTGTCTTGTACAAAGCCCAAGATTGAGGCTAAAAGGGGAAACTGACTCTACTGGTGAGAGGTTTTATCTGTCTTGTACAAAGCCCAAGATTGGGGCTAAAAAAGAAGATTGACTCTGCTAGAGAGATTTATACGGTGTCTTGTACAAAGCCCAAGATTGAGGCTGAAAAGAAACTGACTCTGTGGGAAAGAAATCTTTATTTGTCTTGTACAAAGCCCAAGAGAAGGGGAGGAACCAATATAAATATTTTGTGTCATCTGCTGTAATTTTATTTACTTCTGTTGAATCCGTTGTTAAATGAAGTAACTCAGAATCTAAACACCAGTTTTGATTCTGAGACTCTGATTAGAAGCTAAATAATAAGAAAATGCAAAACACAATTCAACCCCCCCTTCTTGTGTACTTTTCACACCATCAAAGGATTCATATGGCATTTCTCTCATGAAGTTTAGAAATGGGTGCACAAAATATCTAATTTGTTTTTGAAATATGTTGAAACTACAATATTAGACCCAATGAAGGAGAAAATAATCCATCCATGAACTTGATCACATTGAATACAATACCACAAAAACAAAGTTGAAACTACACAAGGTAGATTGAATAAATATTTAGAAGATAGTGAAATTATGATTGATTAGTGGCAAGATGTCACACACAATGTTGAGACAATTTGTGATACAATTTGATTTAAAAGGAGCAAAAAATAACTAAACAAATTAAATAACACAGATAATTGTTAACCAAGTTTGGTGCAATGTCACCTACGTTTGGAGAGATTTATCCAAATGAAAAGAAAATCTCTAATTCAAGTAGTCAATATTACATGATGGTCTCATATTAACTCTCCCAATTCAGTACCCTTTTCCTAATACTACCCGTGAATTTAAACCCAGGCTCACGCTGAATATGAGATGTGAAGAAGAGTTATTCTTGACCTTGGTTAAAGTTTTGGTGAAGACAAACATATCAAAAGACACAAGCTTGTCTAAGAAGAAATACATTGAAGGCTAGCACAATCAAGCTCAAGTGATCATAAGCTTTGGAAATCAAAAAAAGAATCAAGATAGTTAAAGTATGCATTACAAATTATATTCTATATCTTAATGGATCAAAATTATCACGCATATTCATCTCAAAGTTTCTTACATCATATTGCATTAAGCCTTTTCATCCATGCCCTAAAAAACTAGGTTTTATCACTTTCAGCATATGCGTAATTGATTACACACTGCTTGTAAAAAGTTACATGTTCGAATATTTTGAAAAATTATAAACTTTTCTGAAGTGTAACGAGATACAGCTTTTTGACAACCAGTTACCACTGAAACATAATGATTTTATCTGAACCAACATGATTTTAAATGATTGGAAACCTTCAAGGATTTGTTTCCAAACATATGCATCAATTCATAGAGGTGTCTTATGATGTATATAAAGGTTCATACATCATAATTAAAATTTACCTCTTTGATACATCATTTTTACATGCAATTCAAATCAATTTTCAAGTGTTCATATTTTTCAATGAAATGAAATTTTATGCATAACTTTCATATTTTTGAAAAAAGTTTCATTAAAATTATTTTTGAACACTTAAGTATATATATTTGGACTGTGATCAAGAGAAAGAGAATATCAATTTATCATTCTTGAAGTTCAAGTCAAGTCTTCAAAATACTCAAATTCTATAATTTGTTTGTATTAATAGTTCATCATTGTTGTTTGGTGTGTTCATCAAGTTGTTAGTGATTGTTGAAAAACGGTCATTTGAAATAGTTTAATTCAAAGTCCACCATAGTTCTTGGTGTTTGGAAATCAAGGAAGTGATATGCTTCTTTTATACTTGCTAAACGATTATAAGATAAGTCTTAGTGGTAGGCTTGTACAAAGATCTAGCAATAGTGCATATCTCTCACGGGGTGTGAGAGGACTATAGTACTCTTGTTTGGAATGAGAAACCAAGATATATCGTCGTGTTCTTTAATTTCTACACTTTAATTTTTTGTTATTCATCATTCGAAACAACCCATACATCTTATTCTAAACCAGAAAATTAAAAGGAAAAATAAATTTCTTAAATATCAAGAATAATCCAACAAGTCTAATTCACCCCTGCTTGGATTGCACACTCTGAACTTACATGAGATCCCATCACTTTCACTCAAACCCACTCCCAAATGTTTGTAAGAGAAAAAATTATATGTTGCCCAATTCAAATCAAAATTACAGACCAAATACTTCATCCTTCTAAAATAATAAAGACCCTTAAGAATAGAGTATTACAATGCAAACACAAAGACTCACTAAAATACATCGCCCATTAGGATTAGATAAACAAAATAGACTAAATTCAAGAAACAACAAATTGATTATTCTTCATTTAAGCCAAATTCAAACCTCTCATAATTAAATCTTATCCAATCAAAATTTTCTTTCAAATATATGATTTAATTAAATCTTCTTCAAATTGATTTGATTTAAAATACTTCTTTTACACACAATCTTTGCAGACTTTTGAAAGAATTAATTACAAAGCAAATCTTAAAATATAATCTGAAGTGAATCAACGAGTGCACACTATAGTTAATTAAAGACTTGATGTCTCACAACAAGTTAAGACATCTTAGTTAACAACTTTCCTACAAAAATTAGTTAATAAAATTTAATAACAAACTCCCCCTTTAGGTATTTTATATAGAAAAATCAACAATTCAAAGATATTATGCATATTTATCATTATTGATCATATGACACAGTGGATAAGTGCATCAATAAATTTTAAAGCTATATAGCCATAACATTCATCGAATTAAAACAAAATAGACAAAATGTTCTTATCTCCGACTATTTGCCTCAAAAGAAACAAAGTTTGAAGAACTCAGGAAGAATAACAAGCCATCCACGACACAATACACAACTTTTGCAAAAGAAACAACAAAATCCATCCTAAAATTGAATCAAAACAACTAACAAAACATCAAAAGATTTTTATTCTTAATAACGCCTTATTTCATTCCCCGGTCCATTGGAAATTAACCTTTTTTTCATGGCGGCGAAGAAATGAAATGCCTTATCGCCCGCGCAAGAGAGGAAACGAGATTAAGCGGTGAGGCGACATTTTAGTTGCTGGACTTCTCTAACATTGGTGGGGGTTCTCATGTAAATGACGGCTTGTAACTTATCTAGGTTTGCTTAACGACCCCTCTTTATTAGCATAAAGCCAAAGAACTTTCTTACTTGCATCCCTAAGGAGCACCTAGAGGGGTTCAGGCACATGTTATACTTCCTGAATTATTTTAGGACATCCTTCAAGTCCGCTGCATGACTATGTCCTTCTAAGGTTTTAAATTTCATGTCGTCAACATATACCTCCAAGTTTCTCCCTATCCTTTGGGAGAATACCGCGTCCATTAGTCGCTGGTAGGTGGCGCCTCCATTCTTAATGCCAAAGGACATGACATTTTAATAGTAGTTGTTGCTGTTCGACATAAACTACGTCTTGGGTGCATCCAGAGGTTCTATTTTAATATGGATTTACCCCGAATAGCCATTTATGAAACTCAACGTACGGTAACCCGATGACCCATCAATCAGGCGATCAATATCTGGTAGGGGATAAGGGTCCTTGGGATAAGCTGTATTGAGGTCGGTGAAATCAAAGCACATGCACAACTTGTTTGATGATTTCTTCACTGGGAAAACATTGGCTAGCCATGTTAGGTATTTTACTTCTGCGATGAAGCCATCACATTCAAACTTGACCATTTCCTCGTTGATAGAGAATCTTTTCTCCTTTCCAACCTTTCGCTTTCTTTGATATATTGGTCTCACAATGGAGTTAAGTGTGGGGCGATAACATACCACTCTGGTATCTATGTCTAGCATGTCCAAGGTGGTTTAAGAGAACAAGTCGACGTTTCTTATGATTTTGTCGACTAGTTCACACTATTCTTAATCAAAAAGCGAGATGCCTATCTTTGTTTCTTGGTGACCCAAAGGCCCTATCTGAGCCTCCTTCAAATTTCTATTGGCGTGAGTCTCTCGTTCTCCACACCCAGTCTAGGTTTCCAACTCATTGTGTTTATGTTTTAGGCCTCACATAGGGGTAACCTCTTGGCCAACATCCTTCTTCCTCATTGCCAGGCTACTATGATAACATTTCATGTTGCTTTTATGGTCTCATCAGAGCGTTTCGACTTGCCTATTGAGTAACGGGTATTTGAGGACCAGGTACCAGATGGGTATCATCACCCCTAACAAATTGATGACCGACATGTCAAGTATGACGTTATAGGGTGATAAGCCGTCCACCACAGGGTAATTGACTTTGATCGCCTTGGAATCTACTCTTGCTCAACATGTCATTTATAGGGTTATGCGACCCTTTACTTGCACCTGCTCACTTAACAAGCCTACTAGCGAGCCCGAGAATGCCTTGTAGATGCCGACATTAAGTGAGAACTTGTAGAAGGTGCTCCATAAGGATGTTTTTTGAGCTTCCCATATCTATCAAGACTCACTTGATATCACAATTATTTTATTGCAACATGATGACCACGAGGTCGTTGTCGTGAGGGTAGATTTTGATGTCGTCACTATTAGAGAAAACAATTTTTGATCCTGGTCTTCTCCGCGTGAATTTAGAGAGGCCAGGGGATATTATGTTCGAAGCTTACATCTGCCTGATGTATTACCTCTATGAAGAACTGGAATTTCCTCCACCGGTGAAACCTCCGGCAATGGTGTTAACAATGAAGCTTGAATCTTTCCTAAAAATTATCGACAGAAAACGGTGAAAGTGGTGGTAATGTTGAAAGGTCTAGCCCAAGTCAGTTTTACAGGTGCCCCACTGTGGACACCACTATACCTGATAACAAAAATATAGTTGAAGAGGGTGAGAGGCTTTAGAGATTATGTGGGGTGAGAGTGAGCTCAAGAGGGTGAGAAACTCAATTTTAGTGGTGTTTATGTATGTGTATCAAATTGTCCTTTCTCAGCCCTAAGGTTGAGATATTTATAGATGCCTATGAGTCTGGATTTATGTTTTTTTGAAATTGCAACCGCCCACCCTAGTAATTCCAATGGACCAATGAATCCCTATTTCCTAAGGATATATGAGTTATTCTCTTGATTCCTTTTCTGCATTATCTCTGACCAAGACACACCACTTCCCACATTTTCCGATCCTAGACGAGTAGGACGTGCCGCAGGCGATGTCCTCTTCTCGTGAGCGATATGATCCCACCATCCCTTGTGGGCGATATGGCCTCATTGACCATTGTAGGTTCGCACAAATATATCACTACCATAATCGTGCAACAAAGTGTTTGACACATTTTTGAAACAAAAATAAAATTAAAATAAAAAGAAGGCACATATAAAACATTAGTCAAAACTAGTTCAGAACAAAATTTAATGGTTTAAGTATGTCTAGCTATTACATAACGACCAGTAGGAAACTTAACATGAATAGGAGTGATTTCATAATACGAATGAAACCATTGATGTGATCCAAACATGTGATAATTAACACCTGAATAATTAATCCTAGAACCTAGAGTAAGATTTTTGACAAGATATTGGTTACCATTTAATGAATGAGCAATTGGTGTTGAGGAATGAATCTGATTGGAAGAAACATATGAGTAGTTATTAAGGCGAGACTGGTAAAGTAGATGCATGCGTCATTCTTAATGCTTAGTAGTGGTGGAAGGTGAACTTGACTTCACATCATTGGTTTGAGAATAATCTTCCATACCTTGATCATACTTGACATAAGCATGATATACTATTATTTGCACATTTTCTCTGCATGTGAGGAGGAAAATAATACTTGATATAACAATTATCAACTATATGGTTGGTTTTACCATAATGAGTGCACACATGATTCCCACCCTTGCTAGATGAACCAGATCTATATGATTTTCATTTGAATCTCTATGAATCAACAATATTCATAAAAGCCTTAGAATCTTCAGAAGGAACAATATTCCCTTGCCTCTCGTGTTGTAAAAACATGGAGAAAATCTTGTTCATAGTGGGAAGTCGATTCATAAGCATGATTAGTGACTTAACCATATAAAGAAATTGTCATTCAAATCAGTCAAGAAACGAACTACATACATGAGAGTGTGATGTTGTCTAGCATTATACAGATCTTCACACGTAGACTTAACTCGACAATTACATTTAAGAAAGGGAATATATATTTCAAGTTCTTCCCACATAATGTTCAAATCAGAATAAAGTAACAAACTTAGAATCTTGTTGCATTCCATAGATTTCTTGTATTAACTCAAAGATACTCACCAAATCACCTTTTGAGAAGTGTTCATTGAGATCGATCCAAACATCAACTGCATTTTCCATTAAAACAATGGATAAAATAATTGATTCAAATACTGAGTTAAGAGTCCATAAATGCACAAGCATGTTCCATCAGCTCCATGCATAATATAATGGCTTAAACACATCAGTGATAAGAGCAATGCTTACGTCGATGACTTTGAGTTTCATCATGCCTCTAAGTGCATGACGCATCAAACGAACCCAAAAATGATAGTTTGAACCATTGAGCTTATGAGACACGCTAACTGATGAAAGACCATTACTAGAATGCAAGAAGAGTGAACTTGATTGATCATGTTAAGGATCTTTAGAACCATTAGTTCCTTAATGGTAGAATTTTGTGGAGACATAAATGCGGAAACAAAACACTCTCATAACGAGAGGCCCATGTAACATATTAAGAAAATGGAATTGAGAGAAGATGGGAGAATAACAAGTTCATTATTGCAAAATCTAAAGAATCACAATGATGAATTGATCTCTGTACTAGCTTCAATTAAGAACATAATAAGAATGGTAAGCCTAGTTATATGCGATTATAAATAATTGAATCCAAAACAATTACAACAATTTTGGATGCCTTAAGCACTAATTGCTTGTGATGCAAGTTACTTGTAATCACTATGTTGCTTTTTCATATGATGCATAAGTTTTTCTTGCCTTGATCCGATTTATTTATTTATTTATATATTTATTATTATTTTTATTCAACATCATTCTCTTACAAGATCTTAAAGATCATAACATCTATAAAATGTTAAAACAATATCGGTCACTAAATCAACATCATTCTCTTAAAAGATTTAAAAAAGATCATAACATCTATAAAATGTTAAAACAATATCATACACTAAATCGATTTTTTGTGTATATTGAATATTTTTTCTATTATGTTTCCTAAATAGAGATAACAATCTAACTAATAAGATTTCTATTTTCTAGAACTTTCTAATTTTAATTACTAAAATCTATTTTCTATTTTGACATTTGGTTAGCCTTTTATTTAAAATAATAATAAAACAATTTTATTTTGACTTTTACGAAACAAGTGATAGGAATCCGAATTAACTCATATTGTTACAGTAAATTCTTCCTTAAATTTATAAAATTTAATTACGCATAGTTTATTTTTAAATAAAATGTCAATTTTTATTTATGATTAATTTCTATCGATGTTTCAATTGTAATTCAAAATAAGTTATTATAATATAAATTTAGTAATGGTATTTATAAAAATAATTAACATAATAATAATTATATACAAAATAAATAAAAACTAAATTTATAACAAAACAACTCATCGCCGGCGTCTTAATCATAATAATTCTTCTGTTTCTACTACCAGCTTGTTACAGTAAATTCCTAATAAACTCATAAAGTTGGTAGGAGGATGCAGTGATCTCAGTCAACAGTTTACAGTTGTAACTATATTGTTAAATAGTGAGAATATAGAATTGAGTGACATAATTTCGTTCTTTTTTATTCATGAAGAGATCATTACATGCATTACATTTGTTAATTAATTAGAGTTATGCGTGTTAATGCCTGTTTTTTGTTTTCTAAAAGCGTGTTATTGTCTAATATATGGTCTGGAAATAATTTTTTTCTATCGAGGTTCTTTTCATGCAATCTGGATTACGCATATATTAGTTTTTTTTGTTGATAGAAATAGTCAAGTTCTTATTAATTATTAATCACACACATTCACTAAGGCATACCTAGTCTAAGAAGATTTATTTAAGTTGTAATAATTATAATACTCTTAATTGTGCAGGAAGAATATAAAATACTTACTTATGTTGGAAAAATTAAATACTTAAAGGCAATGTATATATTTCCTTTTTCTACTATTATTTGCGATCATTTTTTAATTTGAAACAACTAAATGACGTGTTGAGAACGAGCAAGTGTGAGTTGTGTGAGTGATAGTTCTACATTAGTTAAAATGTAGAGACTTAAGTATTTATAAGTAAGAGAACCCACCACCCATCACCTTAAAGTTTTGAGTGAATATATGGTGTGTCTCTCATAAAGATGTTGCTCTAAAAAAAAAGCCCCGCAACGTTCAATGCGTCCTAGTGAAAAAGTCTCATTCAGATGTTGCTCTAAAAAAAAATCGTTTGAAGATGATCTTCATTTCTTTTCTTCTCAATTTTTTTCAATAATAGAATTCTTTTCAACAACAATTACACTCGAAAGAAGAAGATGACTCTTGATCCAACCGCATATATAACTATAGCTCATATAACATTCAGAATGACTCCTACCTTTGTCATTGATTCAGTTTATATTGAATCTTCTAGCAAGAAAGGTGCTCCACTACGAAGTTCATTTAAATCGTCAAAGGCAAGAGGATGACAAACCTATTCTAGGGTTTCAAGACCACAAGAAGGCGGATGAAACTCCTAATGCAACACTATCCCTAGTAATAATTGCTGTCATAGCCAATTAACCATTCAATATCGGGGATCCTCATTGACGATTGAAGCTCACGCGACCTTATATACCTTATAGTATTTATGAGATTAAGATCGCGCATGAAAGATTTAAAGCATGCAAAGGCGAGGACCATTAGAGTTCAATGACTCTTCAACTTGTCCGTGAGTAACCATAGACCTACCAATCTCATTCAGAGAAGGTAAAAACAAGAGAACCGTGAAATTATGCTTCCTCATCATCCCTTGCAAAATCATTTACGATATAATCTTAGGAAGATAGTTTTTGGCGACATTAGACGCAGTGGTTCCCACTGTCCATTTGAAGATGAAATACCACAATAATTCAGGTGAGTTGATCGTTATCTTAGAGGATTTATGTGGACCTTACCTTATACAATAAACAATATTGAAAAACTCTCTCGAATTGGTCGTCACATCCGAGTGGGGGAATAAGAATGCATGTGAAGCAATTGATGTGGTCAACCATGACGTACGTGAGTATGAAGTATTATAGAATGACCAAGTTAGTTTGTCGATGGGAATCAATACTAAGACCTTAAGGCCATTTCTGGATGGCAGATTTGAAATTGTCCTATTTTATGATAACCCAACATGATCTGTCAGTATAGGTGCTCATCTGCCGCCCCATGGAAGAAGGGACTCGTTGAGTGTCTTAGAGCCAATGTCGACCTCTTCGCGATCTCGCTTGGAAAAATTCCAGTTACATACTTGGTGGCAGCTTTCCATTAGTTGAGTATCTATCCTTTCGCTGGATACATGGCCCAACGAAGAAGGAAACAATCCCTCGAGAAGACCAAAGAAACCATATGAAGAGAGTCTAGGGCTTGCTCGACACTAACTTGTTCTCTGAAGTAAGATACACTTAATGACTCTCTAATGTTGTACTAATTAAGAAGATCTTAGGAAATTTGAGAATGTGTGCTGGTTACACTAACCTTGATCAGGGATGCCCTAAAGATTCATATCCATTGTAAAACATAGACAACATGGAATATAGTTCAGTTGGTTAGAAACTCTTGTCATGTATGGACGGAATTCTAATTACCACTAGATTCCCACATATAAGCGAGATAAGATAAAACAACCTTCATGAATGTGCAAGACAATTCTTTATACAACATGATGCCCTTTGTTTTGAACAATGTAGGGGCAACATAGCAGAGGATGATGAAAAAAGTCTTCAAGGAAGAGATAAATGAAACACTAGAAGTTTATATGGATTAAATGATTTTAAAATCCAACGAGGAAGAGCTACATGACAAGAACATCACTAGTGTATTCACGAGATTTCGACAGTACAACATGAAGCTCAATCTAGAAAAAGTACTTTTAGGGTCAGAGTCGACAAATTTTTGGTATTTCACTTGATGAATAGAGGAATATAAGCGAGTTAGGACAAATGTGAACCAATCATCAACATGGCAGTGCCAACGATGAAAAAAGAACTAATAAAGTTGAATAGGATGTTGATAACCTTAAAGATATTCATTTCCCGATCATCTCAACACACTCTTCCATTGTAAAAGTTGCTCATGAAGGAAGCACGCTTCGAGTCGACCCCATACTGTGAGAAATCATTCACATCCTTAAAGACAGCCTTATCAACCTCACCAGTCCTATCTCGGCTAGTTACGAGAGAAGTTTTATTCCATTACCTAGTTGTCTCCACTAAAGCAGTTAGTGTCATCCTAAAAATAGAGGGTAATTTCGCACAGATTCTTGTGTAATTTACCTCTAAAGCCTTAGTAGGATCTGAGACACATTAAAAAAATATAGATAATATATCATTAAATCTAGTTACAACATTTAGGAAGTTGCGACAATACCTTTTAGCACACACCATTATTGTCCACACTGATCTGCCACTAAAGCAAGTGCTCTACCGACTAGATTTAGCTAGGGGTTAACCAAATGGTCCATCGAGATGTATTAATTTTGTTAGAACAAGATTTGTTTATGTCCTTAAAAGGTTTTGATGATAACAAAGTATTGAAAGAACAATAAAGTTTGCTAACATATGTTCAAGTGTGCAGGATGATAAACTAAAGAATTCATCATTAATCCTGTTGAAAACATAAGTGAAGAAGTAACACTCAGATTCTGGATGGTCAGAATTTGAATATGTTCATCAGACTCTGGTCTCATGATCCAACTTTTGATGACAGCTCAATTTCTGAAGACGTAGAGAGCAGTTGATCCGTACGTTGCACAAAAATAGACATGTCTTATCAGGGCCCCAAATTTCTGGACAGAGTAAACTAGGGTTTGGTTTTGCAAGACTCAAGGATGGTGATGTGACCTCTTCAGTTTGTACTACCTTGTGGTAGATACCTAGTTACTCAAAAGGTGTTGTGGACAATGCTATTATTCAATGGACAAATCTTCTAACCAGATACAAGTCTCCAACGTCTCTCTTGGCATACATATACACTAAGTTTGCTGTTGTTCAAACCTCCAACGACTATTTTTCTGTCTCTATAAAAGGAAGCTGGTGACTCAAAGGAAGGTTACAACATCACAACATATAGAAATATCTTAACATAACTCTGAGCTATTTCTGTAACTGTTATAGCGTAAGATCTTAAGATTTCTTATCTTAGATTTATCTTAGAAATATTACAAAGGTTGTAAACCTCTGTGATTATTGTACAACTGTTATACTTTTGATTGTGTATCAAAGTATAGTAGTTATCTTGTCTACTAAATATGTTGTTTAAAAGAAGTTTCTTGCTTGTGTGCTTGAGCAAGGAAGTCTTAAACTGAGGGTTTAAGAAGGAAGTCTCATTCAGAGTTTATTGATAAAGGAAGTCTTGAACCAGAGGGTTTCACTATAATGGAAAACATATACAACAACGGTTGAAAAAGATATATTATCATGCAGGACCGACCGTTCTTACATAGTGTGTGGTTATATATGTGTTACTTATAATCACAGTCCTATGACCGTTATAGAAAACCTGAAAGCACGCGACATATTACCACAATTGCTTTATCTAACCGTTGTAATATATTAAAGGTCCCATGTTCGATTATCAGCACCACATTTTTGGTATATATTATTCTGGATAACGTTCACTATACAACCACAGTCATATATAACAACCGTCGCTAACTTATTTGCTTTTAAAAAAAATATATTTCTGCATTTTAAAGCTTTTCCATTTTTTAATATGTATTTTTTGTGACAGAACAGAAAAATTTTATAACCTGTATCAGAACAGAAACAACAATTGAAATCAAACTCGAATACTTATTTATTTCATCAAATAAAAAAAATTTATTTACAACACTCATACTCAAATGTACATCAAACATATACATATTACAAATTAAGCTCATGTTTGAGGACTCTTATGCGCATTGATGATATATGCCCAATGTTTACAAATGTCTACAAAGTCTTCACATGGGAATGGTGTATCGTCGTTAAACGTCTACATAAAAAGATGCAAAAATGTGAATATCACACATATATGATAATCATAGCCAACTTACACAATAATATGTTATTGTAAACAATTCATTACATATATAATATATATCTGATCCCATTTATCAACAATGCCGATGAAGACAATGTTTAACATGTGTTTCATTACATAATACCCACACTCATATTCCTTTGGATGGTTCCTCGTTTATAAAAATAAACATTAATTTCATTAATATTATAACCACTACACATGCATGTAACAACATATATAACTAAATGCCACAAGTAATATGGCCACTTACATGAGGCAAGATAAATGTTAGTTTTTTTCTACTATTGTTCAACATATTATGTCGATGCACAACATTGTACATTGAAAATTATTTAAACATATTACGCGTTAAACCAATTACAATGTCAAAGAAAATAATACTAAAAGGTTTCATATAAACATAAACTTACCCATTAATAATTTGTTTCATTTTAGGTTCGAGTGGATTATGTAAGAAACACAATGTTGTTATCGTATTCGTCCTAACGATATGATGATTAATTATCAATGATCACTGAATAAACACGAGCATATATATAATTAGTATTTTCTAAAACAAAACTAACTATAATAGATAAACAACAATTTCAAAACTACTTACGATTTGAGAAATGGGCCAAAGTAAATTTCTTTTCCCCCTTGACTTAACCGTTCTGAAATGTAAGAGTTAATCCCTTTTAGATCATTATTTGTCTGTCGAATACTAAAGAAATCTAAGATACAATAAATATTCGATTTATTTAACTCTATACAAACACGGTGAATGTACCTAAATGGTTAAATAAAATTCATAAAATAAGTAAGAAAATACAAAAACGATAATGTACTATATATAATGACATGCACATTCAATTATATACTTACGTGCACCAAACTTGCAATATCCCTATGTACAACCATTTATATCCTGATAAAAAATCTCATATGTCACTAGGAGGAGAATAGAAGATTTCTACTGTTGAACAACGCTCCAACTGAAGAGGTATCGGGTCATCGCTTTCCGGAACTAACAAGTATAACATGGTGATTTCATTTGCGGAAGGATCCAATATCTCATTGACCTCTTGAGCGGGGGTGGCTGAACAATTACTTCCTTTGGTGCTAGCACCACGTACAACATTTGTTTGGGGAACTTGTTCATCGACATTATCATCATTTTTATTTGTACGTTGTTGGAAGGATCCACTTATTCTCTGCAACATAATATTCGTTTTGAACACATACATAATAAACACATTTCTATCTTTTCTAACTTTTCAGATAAAACATGATATATCATACATTTCAGATAAAACACTAGCATTTAAGATAAAACACATACCGCATATAACTCTTCTAACTTTTCTATGTCTTTCTTCCAACTTTCCCTCTCAGCTTCTAACATCTTCCTCTGTTCTTCTAACTCCTTCTCAATAACCGCAAGCTTTTCTCTTTGCGCTTGTAATTCAGTGTTTTCAACGCTTTTTTGATTGGACCAAAGTATAATCTCAGGCTGACGCCTTCTCCAACACCACGAACGTGCCCACGATGCTCATCTGTTTCGACAGCTTCTCCTCGTATATCATGTCGTGGTTCTGGAAAAAATGAGCCTCCACGGGCCTCCTCAACCAACAGATACTACACAACATATATGCATAATAACATTAATATTGTAACTACCACAACAATTAAATAACACATAACATACGCACAAGAAATCATACTTACAATTTTCTCAGCAACTGCTCTTGACGCATTTGAGGTGTACTCTCCATTTCGTCTTAGTCGAGCCCTCTTCCACTTCTCATGCCTTGACGGTGGAGGTGGGTTGCAATCACGACTAATGGGTGTCCTCATCTCCCATTTATTGTTTTTTCATCCATATTTTTTCCGCTAGTTTCCTGTAACCCCCAGGAGACAATCTATGAGGGTAAATGTTTTTCACTTTATTTTGTATTCCTGCTTGACTTTTTGTATGTTATAAACATAGTGAAAATATGATTAGTATCTATAAATCATTAGCATAAAATCATCAAGATAAATAAGACTACTACTAACCAGGAATGTCTCAGAATGACATCCCTTCTCAAACTTTTTCCAAACCTTCTTCGAGAGAAATGGTGTTTCATATCGTATCGTTTCTCAACAAAGAATGGCTACTAAAGAGACAAGTTAGTTAGCTGTGATAAAAATGAATGAAGAAGCGCCATTATATTATAATTTAAAATGTTTAAAACAAAATGAAAAATATGTCACAAAGGTTCAGCTACGCAACCGTGATGATATCACATTTATTTATAAATTAATAATAAATAAAAGTAAAAAGGCGCGACTAAATGTTAAAGAAATAAAACATTTGAAGCGTCAATACATTACAATTAAATATATTTAAAACAAGTCATAACGGTTGAGTTACTCAACCGTGGTGGTATTAAATTTATTTTGAAATTAAAAGTAAATAAAAATATAAAGGCGAGACTAAATGTTAAAGAAATAAAACATATGAGGGTGTTGAGATTCAAATCCATGAAATAGGGATTATATAACCACGGTTGTATCTTTTATTCGTGATTATATTATATCAAAATTTTAATCTGAAAATAAATGAAAATGTTCGCGCGTTAAGTAAAAGATGCCATCACGATCCTTCGTAGTACCGTGATAACCATGGCGTTGTTGTATATACATTTTGTATTAGTGTTTAAGCAGGAAGTCTTGAGTAGTGACTTAAGAAAGGAAGTCTCATTCAGAGTTGATTGAGCAGGAAGTCTTGAGCAATGACTTAAGCATTTGTAATCAGTTTGGTCATAGTGAAAAGCTCTTGTTGAGGTTGTTAGTGCATGAGGCACTTTTATTGAGGAGAGAATAGAGAGAGAATAAGGAAATAAGGATTTGTATTATTGAATTGTGTAAATAATGATACAAGCTAGGACTATTTATATACAACCCTAATTGGGCTTGGGCTAACACAACTTGGATTATATCTAAATATTAAATCTAATCAAATCTAGTCATATCAAATCAAATCTAATCTAATATTTCAACACACCCCCATAATCCAAGTTGTCGGGTCTACGCTAGTCATAGTCGATATAAATTATTCCTAATTTCTTTCTCAAATTCAAGAATCTGTCAATCTTCAATCCTTTGGTGAAAATGTCAGCCAACTGTGCTTCACTTGAGCAATGCCTAACTTCAAGTTCACCTAGATTTACCTTTTCCATCAAGAAGTGAAACCTGGCTTCTATATGCTTACTCCTTCCTTGCAGAACTGGATTCTTCGCCAAATTTATGGCTGACTTGTTGTCGATTTGCAACACAAGAGGTTTCTTCACTTCGACCTCCATTTCTTCAAATACTGATCTGATCTAAATTGCTTGACATGCAGCATAGGATCCTATATATTCAGCTTCACATGATGATAATGCCACCACATGTTGCTTCTTCGAACACCATGAGATTGGGTCACCAAATACTTGAAAGAAATAGCCTGTTGTACTTCTTCGATCTTCCTTATCTCCACATCAATCTACATCTGAAACGAAATTAACTATTGCTCCTTTGCCTTCAGAATCTCATCGAAATAGAATTCCAAAATCTGTTGTTCCTTTTAAGTATCTTATAATTCTTCTTGCAGCTTTCATGTGTGACACTCTTGGTTCACCCATGAATATGCTCACTAATCCGACTGCGAAACCTATATCAGGTTGACTATTGCACACATATCTCAGAGATCCAACTATTTGTTTGAACAAAGTTACATCAACTTTGTCTTCCTCTCCATGCTTCTCCAACTTCACGTTTGGTTCGACAGGTGAGGATGCAGGATTCGAATCATCCATTCTGAATCTCTTGAGTATCTCTTTGACGTACTTCCTTTGATGTAGCACCATACCTTGCTTCGACAGATGAAATTCCATGCAAAGGAAGTCTTAGACGTGTGCTCTAAGCAAGGGGAAGTCTCAACTAGATAAGAAGGTGGCTCAGTGAGATGCTGTGAGCAAAGGGTAAGTCTTAGACAACTGCTCTAAGCAAGGAAAGTCTCAGACAATTGGACTAAGCAGTTATAAAAGTCTTATGCAGAAGCATAAGAGATTGTAATCATGAAGTGGTTATATGAAAAGCTCCTATAAGGCAAGGGGACTGGACTACTCTCAGTTAGGGGATGAACCAATATAAATATTTAGTGTCTTCTGCTGTTATTTTATTTACTTATGTTGAATCCGCTGCCAAATGAATTAACTCAAAATCTGAACATCGTTTATGATTCAGAGACTCTGATTAGAAGCTAAATAATAAGAAAATGCAAAACACAATTCAACACCCCTTCTTGTGTACTTTTTACACCTTTAATTGGTATCAGAGCATGGTCTGTGCCTAAAACTTAACAGTGGTACAAATATAGATCCAATAAGAAAAGTATATTTCTTATTCTAGAAGGAATCAAGTGCCACATGAAAAATATCATACAACATTTCCTACCATATTCAAATGGGTGATTCCATTGAATTTAAATGATGGAAAAACTAAACATATTTTTAAATCATTGGACTTGATAAATGGTTGCTGAATGTCTATAGAATATCCTAGAAAAAGGTATTACTATAGAAGTTGATGGTGTTATAGATGATCTTTTTGAAAATCTTTTTCACCAACTCAGAAGATGCATATTGAATATCTTCAGAGGTAGTTGCATTCTGGTAAATGCACTATCTCACTTCTGAGCATATCAACATCATTGATATGTCTGATGCTTGGACTATCTTTGAGGTCTTGTGCTTGGGTATGTGGAATCAGTTTTTGAAGCTTGAAGTAGTTACAGTTCATCTAATCTTTTCAAGAAAATTCTGAGAGGACTGTTTCTTGACTTAAATCTAAAGTCACAGTTTTTTTTGATGTTTACATCCTGAATCTGCTGGGTTTTGAAGGTTTGTCTTGCAGTATTTAAAGAAAATAAATGAAGTTGGATGATGAAAAACTATTCAACAGATTACCTTCTCCTTTTTAGCTTAAGTTCTGTGGAATGACTAATGATTAGAAACTTAGGTTTCTTGTCAGAAGGATTTTCATACTGGCTGAATGAATTGTGATATCTGTTGATAGAAAAGTAACTTCAAGAGCTTCTGAAATATTTGTATTTCGACTGATTTCCGAAATTTGAAAGCAAGAAGTAATTTCTACCAAAACCTAATATCAGATGCTCATCAATGTTTAATCGTTTGGAGCTGATATTAGTGTAGGATCTAAATGAAGAGAAATATATGTGTTCTGAAATAAAAATCAAATATTGAAAAGCAAGAGATGTTGTTTAAGCTATCTTGTTTCAAAATATTTGATTATATGGAGTTTATTCTTTAAGTTGATATCTTAAGAAACTCCATTGCTTCTTGGTTGAGGACCATTATGGAAGTTGTTTTAAAAGACATTTTTGTGAGAAGTCTTCAACTTCTCTTTGAGTTCTGTTAGCTGGACTGAGACAGTACTCTGATATGCTTTATGTTAATCGCTTATAGCTAACGCCATCTTGTTTTGAGCTTGTCAATGATTTCAAAATCAATATATTTAATCCAAGATAATGAGATCATTGACATTACTTAGAACAAGATTATGTTCCTATCATATCTCATACTGGTTGCATCATGTACACCTTGTTCTCTATTTTGCTGAGCCTTCAGTAGTTTAGATTAAGTCTCCTACTATGTGCTCGAGCAAACAAAAAGTCTTATTGAACTGGTCTGAATGAGCAAAAGAAAGTCTTAGACATGAGCTCTAAGCAAAGGTAAGTCTCAAATAGAAGAAAGATGAGCATGTGGCTCTGTCAGATGGTGTGAGGAAAGGAAGTCTTAGACATGAGCTCTATGCAAAGGAAAGTATCAACTAGAAGACAAATGAGCAGGCGACACAGTCAGACGGTGTGAGCAAAGGAAGTCTTAGACATGTGCTCTAAGCAAGGGGAAGTCTCAACAAGATGAGAAGGTGGCTCAGTCAGATGGTGTGAGCAAAGGGTAAGTCTTAGACATCTGCTCTAAGCAAGGAAAGTCTCAGACAATTGGTTTGAGCTGTTATAAAAGTCTTATGCAGAAGCATAAGCGATTGTAAACATTAAGTGGTTATAATGAAAAGCTCTTATAAGGAAAAGGGACTGGACTACTCTCAATTAGGGGATGAACCAATATAAATATTTTGTGTCTTCTGCTGTTATTTTATTTACTTCTGTTGAATCCGCTTCCAAATGAATTAACTCAGAATCTGAACATCAGTTCTGATTCAGAGGTTCTGATCAGAAGCTAAATAATAAGAAAATGCAAAACACAATTCAACCCCCTTTCTTGTGTACTTTTCACACCTTCAATTGGTATCAGAGCATGGTCTATGCTTAAAACCTAACAGTGGTGCAGATATTGATCCAATAAGAAAAGTATATTTCTTATTCAAGAAGGAATCAACTGCCACATGAAAAATATCATACAGCTTTTCCTACCATATTCAAATGGTTGATTCCATTGAATTTAAATGATGGAAAAGCTAAACATAATTTTAACTCAATGGACTTGATAAAGGGTTGCTGAAGGGCTATAGAATATCCTTGAAAAAGGTATTACTATAGAAGTTGATGGTGTTATAGATGATCTTTTTGAAAATCTTTTTCACCAACTCAGAAGATGCATATTAAATATCTTCAGAGGTAGTTACATTTTGGTAGATGCACTATCTCACTTTTGAGTATATCAACATCATTGATATGTCTGATGCTTGGATAATCTTTGAAGTCTTGTGCTTGGGTTTGTGGAATCAGTTTTTGAAGCTTGAAGTAGTTACACTTCATCTAATCTTTTCAAGAAAATTCTGAGAGGACTGTTTCTTGACTTAAATCTAAAGTCACAGTTTTTTTTTATATTTACATCCTGAATGTGTTGTGTTTTGAAGGTTTGTCTTACAGTATTTAAAGAAAATAAATGAAGTTGGATGATGTAAAACTATTCAACAGATCATCTTCTCCTTTTTAGCTTAAGTTCTGTGGAATGACTAATGATGAGAAACTTAGGTTTCTTGTCAGAAGAATTTTCATACTGGCTGAATTGATTGTGATATCTTTTGATAGAAGAGTAACTTCAAGTGCTTATGAAATATTTGTATTTCGACTGATTTCCCAAATCTAAAAGCAAGAAGTAATTTCTACCAAAACCTAATATCATATGCTCACCAATGTTTAATCGTTTGAAGCTGATATTAGTGCAGGATGCTGATGAAGAGAAACATCTGTGTTCTGAAATAAAAATCAAATATTGAAAAGAAAGAGATGTTGTTTAAGCTATCTTGTTTCAAGATATTTTATTATATGGAGTTTGTTATTTAAGTTGATATCTTAAGAAACTCCATTGCTTCTTGGTTGAGGACCATTATGGAAGTTGTTTTAAAAGACATTTTTATGAGAAGTCTTCAACTTCTCTTTGAGTTATGTTAGCTGTACTGAGACAATACTCTGATCTGCTTTATGTTAATCTCTGATAGCTAACGCCATCTGGTTCTGAGCTTGTCAATGATTTCAAAGTCAAAAGATTTAATCCAAGATAATGAGATCATTGACATTGCTCAGAAAAAGATTCTGTTCCTATCATATCTCATTCTAGACTCATACTCTGGAGTGACTTATGATATGCTGTTAGATTGAGATGTAAGACAGAGAAAAGTCTGGTTGTCCTCACATGTATGGTCTTATAGAAAAATGAGTATCATAATGTATCTATGTTAGCTGGTAAATTTCAACCAAGGATACAAGAAGTATGGTCGACAAAGAGAGGGCGTTGAAGTGAACTCGACGGAGAAGGACCTAAGTCGAAGTCGAAGGAATTCAAAGGGCTTTAGGCCCACGAACAAGCTTGGAGCAAATAAAAGAGTGGGGAGTTACCAAGGTAGTGGACGAATGTTGGGGACACGTGGCAGCGCAGGGATTGTGAAGCAGAAGAATAACCGTCATTTTTTGCCTATTTAAGGAAGTGTCGTTTTCAGTTTTAGAGGTCGCATTTTGTTGCATTAGGAGAATACACTCAAAGTACCAGTGTTAGAAAAACGAGTCAAAACTCTGCAGAATGTATGCATGCGTCCACTTTTATTTTCTTCATTCAGCAATTTACTTTACAAGTTTTTCTTTTCTTTTGTTGTTGTTTTTTTTCCCTTTTTGCTGTACTTTCCTTGTCATTTTCTTTACCGCAACTGTTCATCTACTTTTCGTTCAAAACTAATAACGGAAACGTCAACATACATTTAACTCATAGTCTAGGATTCTTGTAGCCGATCCTGCATGTAAACTTCAATAAGATGCTAGCGGTTGTTCGTCGAAAATCCCGTGCGAAAATATTGCCATGCTCAGTGGGACCCGTCGTGTTAGATTTATGTTGCAACTTACTGGTAAGATGGTAGAACCAAAGAGTACCAGTCCGAATGAGGAGTTCTCCTCAGAAGGAAGCACATTCGTGTCGGATACAACCAACGTGGGTTCTAACACTATGGTGATTTCCCGTACCTCTGATGCTTGCATCATGTACACCTTGTTCTCTATTCTTCTGAGCCTTCAGTAGTTTAGATTAAGTCTCCTGCTATGTGCTCGAGCAAACAAAAATTCTTATTCAGCTTGTCTGAATGAGCAAAAGAAAGTCTTAAACATGAGCTCTAAGCAAAGGTAAGTCTCAACCAGAAGACAGATGAGCATGTGGCTCAGTTAGATGGTGTGAGCAAAGGAAGTCTTAGACATGAGCTCTAAGCAAAGGAAAGTCTAAACCAGAAAACAGATGAGCAGGCGGCTCATCAGATGGTGTGAGTAAAGGAAGTCTTAGACATGTGCTATAAGTAAGGGGAAGTCTCAACCAGACGAACAGGTGGCTCAGTCAGATGGTATGTGTAACACCCCAATTCCCATCGCGAATAAATAATACATAAATAAATCAGAGTAACTAAAAATATATTTTTCCTACAGAAACAAGGATGCCACATTTTAAAGTAAGAGAACACAATCCCTGCTCAATTATTTGATACATAACACATAATAGAGAAAATCATTAACGGGAAACTTTTTCCATCTAAAGGGAAAGGTCAATTATGGAATAAAGCGGAAAGATCCATAACTGACTTATTTTACAAAATAGATCATTTTAGAACATCAACTATATACACAAAGGTACTACAAAATACATTCAACAAATGTATATATATATATATATATATATATATATATATATATAATCGTTCCCCGACTCCCGTGCTACGTATCAGAGCAGACACTAAGACTGACAACAGAACGGAGGGTTAATCTTCACAAGAAGACCTCCAACAACTCTAATCTGCAATGCCTCATAGAGCATTATAAAACAGTAGAAGGGTGAGAAATAACAACTAAAATCAAGATTGCATAATAATATGCAAATACATAACAATTCACATGCATAGTTATTCTCACCACATTTATCACACACCAATACCTATAGCATGTCGTAAATACATAACCTATATCAATTATCCAACATAATCACGTATTTGCACATAAGGCATGCCAAATCATCACATATAGAAACACATCACATATCACATAGCATATGTCTATGCATAAAACATATTATCCACAACCAATGCATTTATCACATATGCACATCAAATTACCAATGCTATCACAATCTCAACACATAACAATTTGATGCACAATTTCCACACATAATCAGTCAAATCATGATTTTCCACACATAATGCATCCATTCACAATTCTCACACATAATCAATCAAATCATGATTTTCCACACATAATGCATCCATGATTTATGCAAATGCACAGAGACCGACACAACGACTTTATGCAAATGCCATGCGGTACCGACTTCCAATATTTCTCATCACTAGTTCACTCAGGAACTCTGCTGGAACCATCGCTCGTTACTTAGGATCATTCATGTAACTCCCCGTCGGGCATACGATGTTCCCCGTCGCTCACACTCTTATTCTTAAGGCACACGATCCGATCCGATCGCTCACACCTCTTATTTTTAAGGCACGCGACATTTATGGATCGCTCACACCTCTTTGTATAAGGCACACGACCTGATCGCTCACACCTCTTTGTATAAGGCACACGATCGTCTATAATCATCGCTCACACCGCTTATTTTTAAGGCACACGATCCATCCGATCGCTCACACCTCTTATTTTTAAGGCACACGATGTTATAGCAGATTCCCTCTGGAATCAATCCGTTACTCAAGACGTTACCAAAATGCATATCATGATGCTTGGCATACAATGACTCATGACATTCAAATGCATCTTCACACATATATGCAACCATAATCATGCATATATTTCAACTCATCAATTCCATACATTCACAATTCAACCATATGAATTAATCAACCTCATCACATTCATGCATTGCAAATCAATTCAAATAATGCATTTCAAACCATAAAGGCCACCAAACAACATACATTGAAATTTCACATAAACAATGCATATCATCACAAACCACAAACCACAACAATCATACAATCACAATTACTTCCACAAGGGATTCACACCACAAAGGCTACCCATAACACATCATAACAACATACATTGATATTCAATCAAACAATGTATTTTACCACACAACAACATCATTAATCACACATCGAAGTCTAATATAAAACAATGCACATATTTTCCATTAGGCCATCCCATCATCACAAGATTCCATCATGTATATTCACATCATATAATAGCACACAAGCTACACGTTACATATCAAAGGCATATAGCATGATAACACATCAATCGCACACAATTAACGCGATAAAAACCCGACAACCCGACTATTTTTCAAAAACACAAATTAATTAAATCATATTTTACCCTCCAAAACATTTTTAATAGAAAGATTATTTCATTAGCTTTCCAACGCTTCAAACGGGGACCAAAACGGACTTATGGTTCAAAAGTTATGAAGAAAACAAAATCGGACATTTTGGAAAATTCTATGATCATGCGTCGACGCATGAGGCTGGGGGTCAGCGCATGATCCTGGAAATTTCGCCCGGGTTAGCACATAAACCTGGGGGTTAGCGCATAATTCTGGGGGTTAGCGCATGAATACGCAGATTTTGCTAAGAACTCAGTTTTCGATCGTTAAATGCCTTCCGGACCTCCGATTTCGATTCCGTAAAAAGCTGCGGTCTCAGAATTCAACGTACTACAATATTTTCACCATTAAAAAGCCATCCAACACATTTTCCCTTTTTGAAATATTTTGAAACATAAATTTATCAATTTACCCCAACTCCAAACTCGCTCAAAACCACTCGAAAACACAAAAACAACCATTCCCGATTAATTCCTATCTTACCCGATTAAATATCAACCTATACCAATGTTACCAGACATATGCAAACACTTTTACTCGATCACAACATCAATTTGCACAAAAACATCGATATATATCAAAAACTCAAAAGTTACAGATTCAACTTGATTCAGTCAAACGATCACGCTAAATCACAACCCAACATCACACGACTCTACTACGCGATTTATTCCGACTTTCGTCCGTAAAAACATCGATTTCTACTCATTTTAACCATTTCGACCTAAAATGAAAACTATAAAAAAATATCCAAAACAATTCAAGAAAACATACACATATACATACACAAGCAAGATATAATTGAAACTTCTCACCCTTACCCGATTATTCGCGCTTGAAACGGAGTTATGTCGATTTTTCCACTTTTCCTCTTCTCCCATTTCTTTCCTCTCTTTTCTTTTCTCTTCTCTTTCTCTTCTTTTTCTTTTCCTTACTATCTTTTCTCTCTTTTCTTTCTATTTATATAAAAACATAAAACTTGCCCAAGCAAAAGACCAAAATACCCCTCAGCTCAAATATCTCCCAAACGCTCTCAAAATGCGATAAAACACAAACATCGATGAAAAATAATATATTGTCAAATAAAAGTCAATAATAAAATAATATAAAAAAAACAAAAATAATTAAATCGACTCGATTAAATAAATCGGACAAAACGGGGCGTTACAATTCTCCCCCAATTAGAAATTTTCGTCCTCGAAAATCTAACTGAGACGAACGACTCCGGATACGACTCTCGCATCCGACTAACCAACTAACACGCCGACACTAGGCACACCACAAATAACACAAACAGACAACCCACCTTGCTAACAACAACTACAACAACGACATGAGAACGACGACAACTACCACGACAAGATGCAAAGCCCATACAATGCACTTGACGACTAACTCACGACCCAAAGAATACACAAGTTACGAACACACAGGTTCACTCTAGAACCAAAGCACAACAAGATCGTTACCCTCACCACCGGTAACACTCCCCTAATTCCCCACACAGGAATTAACTACTCGCACTCGAACCATCACCATGGAAACGAGGCAACAACAGAAACAAGAACATAAGTTCCACGACACAACATCGTTCAACAACCTCTACTTAACCACAATACCAACATCCTTGTCACCCAACATCAATACAACAATGCTACGATTCCTTAATCGAACATACAACCAAAACAACCATCTACATATTCGTACCTGAATAATATTTAAACCTTTCACCTAACACTTCCATTCTGAAACGTCCAATGGTCTCATCATTCCTACATGTTCCCAATGTTCAACCTAAGAATTCTTACAAGTCCCACACGCATATATGAAATGTGCCACATCACGCTTTCGATGCGCACTCTTATTACTCGTAGCCACCAAAACTACCAATTTCACGTCCAAAGTCTAACTCCTTCTCATATTCACCAAAAATCACTGTTCACTTTTAATATTCCCAACCTCACACTCTTCTGTGTTATCTCACACACCAGACACAAGTCTCTGAACTGCTCAAATAATTCTAACTCCCTGACCATCAAAACTGACATGTATAAAAACTTTCGACTTAACTTATCATGCACGACATCAACTTTTCCCAAAGGATAATCCAAGCTAAATTCATAACTTGTCACTAATTCTAACCATCCTCGCTGTCTCATACTATATTCCTTCCAACCAACCAGGTACTCAATATTCTGGGGAATACTAAACACTTCGAACCTAGAACCTTAAAGATAACACCTCCAAATCTTCCAACACAATGCAACCGCGACTAATTCCAAATCCTGAATACTATATATCCTTTTATGAATCCTCAATTGTCGTAAAGCATAAGCCACGACTTTACCCTCTCGCATTAACACACAGACTAAACTCATCAAAGACACATCCCAAAACCCCACAAACGGTTGAACAGGATCACACAGAATCAAAACTGGAGCCATAGACAACTTCTACATCAGTTCTCTGAAACTTTCCTCACAATGAACATCCAAAACAAATGACTCACCCTTTGCAAGTCAACTGAGATAACAGAAGCACGAACTCAACAAAGTCTTCCATAGCCTGCAGTAATAACCAACTGAGTCCAAAAATTTGTAATCTCCTTAACCAACTTTGGAGCCTCTCATTGTAGAACTGCATCTCCTTCTGATGGATCCATTAACCATGCTCTCATCCGAAATAACATATCCAAGAAACTAACCTTTTTCAACCCAAATTCTCACTTGAATAACTTAGCATAACACTCTGTCTCCTTTTCAACACTTGCAATTCCAATCTCAAACACTCTACCTGTTCCTCCTCTGAGTTTATAACAAATTTGAATATCCTCAATCAAAACCACTACGAACTTATCCAAATAAATATGGAAGATACGATTCCTCTACCCCAAAACATTACAGACGCATTACTAACACCAAATAACATCATTGTACGTTGTAATGCCCAACCAAATTCCAAACGATATAAATTCTTAAAGCTTTTGCAAAACCTTTCACTGGGTAACTGGTTGCTCACATTAAATCGATCAAAGCCTCAACTCACACAATTCACCACTCTTATCAAAAAATTCGAGCAATTGCAATCCCACTCAACCTCAACCAAACTATTCCAGTTATCTAATCATGAAAGTGGACACTTATTCTCAATCGTTACCTTATTCCACTGTTAGTAATCCATACCCAAGTTCTTCTCTTAACAGTCCAAATTCCATAAATCCCAACATGTCACAACAACCAACCAAAAAGAACTCTCAAATATTACATCCACACCTAAGGGTTCTCTCAAAATTTCCATTACTGCTCTACAATTCCAAAGACTCCAAACCTCACCAGAACTCTAAGTTTTGCTTTCCATAGTCTCAATACCTTCATACACATCATGCTTGTTATTCCATTCAATCATCAGTTCCTTGTATTACTATCAATACTGGAGCTCTCTAAAACAACACACTTGGTCTCACAAATCCCTTTTTCCAGTAAATCTTCCAACCGCTCTTTCAATCTGAGTTTCACTTCCTAAAAGTTCTTCTACTTACTTAGCAGATCCAAACCTCAAATCCTTACCTTCGTCCAATTTGAGTTCACACTCTTCTCTCTGAGAACAACCATTAACAATGCCCAATCATTCTCTCTCAAAACTTCCCAACTGGACCAACATACCAAAGCCTCTAATCCGTCTCATTTTCCAGTATAAGAATCTTCATCAGCTCATTAAAACAATCCGTAAGCATTTTCTTAATTCCAAACAATTCATTGCACACACTATCAAAGCCGGAAAGACACGTCTATTCCATCCAACATAATTTCGCCTACTATCAACAAGAGATTAAGGGTGATCAGTTCCTCAATTTGTCAATAGACAGCCGACAATCATGATGGGGCATAAACCGTCTTTAACAAACTATAATAGCATTCCTTGCACCTTGTGCACAAACTACCTAAGGCACAAATCCTTACTTGACATAAACCTTACCTCCGCATTCCCTCCAGAATCAGGAACAACACTGTCCAAACAACACTTACAATCTTGCAACCAACGACACCTTGAGCCAATGCACCACACCTGAAGCAACTTGGAGAAGCACCAGCTCCTCCCCCACTTATCTCATTCTCAATCCTGAAGACAAAAGACTAGAAAACCAGAAAGCACTGACAGTGTTTCACACACATATCACATACTAAGGAACAAACATCAACGACAGTATTCAACTGTCACACCAACTGACTCAACAACTTGGCCGGACGGACCGACCTGCTCTGATACCACTTTTGTAACACCCCAATTCCCATCGCGAATAAATAATACATAAATAAATCAGAGTAACTAAAAAATTATTTTTCTGACAGAAACAAGGATGCCACATTTTAAAGTAAGAGAACACAATCCCTGCTCAATTATTTGATACATAACACATAATAGAGAAAATCATTAACGGAAAACTTTTTCCATCTAAAGGGAAAGGTCAATTATGGAATAAAGCGGAAAGATCCATAACCGACTTGTTTTACAAAATAAATCATTTTAGAACATCAACTATATACACAAAGGTACTGTAAAATACATTCAAAAAATGTATACATATATATATATATATATATATATATATATATATATATATATATATAATCGTTCCCCGACTCCCGTGCTACGTATCAGAGCAGACACCAAGACTGACAACAGAACGGAGGGCTAATCTTCACAAGAAGACCTCCAGCAACTCTAATCTGCAATACCTCATAGAGCATTATAAAACAGCAGAAGGTTGAGAAATAACAACTAAAATCAAGATTGCATAATAATATGCAAATACATAACAATTCACATGCATAGTTATTCTCACCACATTTATCACACACCAATACCTATAGCATGTCGTAAATACATAACCTATATCAATTATCCAACATAATCATGTATTTGCACATAAGGCATGCCAAGTCATCACATATAGAAACACATCACATATCACATAGCATATGTCTATGCATAAAACATATTATCCACAACCATTGCATTTATCACATATGCACATCAAATTACTAATGCTATCACAATCTCAACACATAACAATTCGATGCACAATTTCCACACATAATCAGTCAAATCATGATTTTCCACACATAATGCGTCCATTCATAATTCTCACACATAATAAATCAAATCATGATTTTCCACACATAATGCATCCATGATTTATGCAAATGCACAGAGACCGACACAACGACTTTATGCAAATGCCATGCGGTACCGACTTCCAATATTTCTCATCACTAGTTCACTCAGGAACTCTGCTGGAACCATCGCTCGTTACTTAGGATCATTCATGTCACTCCCCGCCGGGCATACGATGTTCCCCGTGGCTCACACCTCTTATTTTTAAGGCACACGATTCGATCCGATCGCTCCACTAGTACAAAAAATACTTTTTAAATCGGTTGATGGTCTGATTTAATTCCAGCCGATTTAGAAAGTTTTTGGATTTTAAATCAGGTATCATCTGATTTAAAATATTTTATTAAATCAGTTAGTCTGATTTAAAAGTGTTTATTTAAATCAGTTTGACACATTTAAAAAAAGTTCAAAAAGTAATGAAAGTTTTTAAATCTTTATAATCCAATTTAAAATCTCAAATTTAAATCGGTTCACTTGATTTAGTAATGCTATTTTAAATCAAGTCATTCAATTTAAAAGTACAATGTCATTTTTTCTAGTTGTTATTTTTCTTTTGTTTCTTCCACAATATTGTACACAAAATTATAAATAATACAAAATTTCATCACATGACCAAAGACTTAAAATTACTACAAATATTATCACTTAAAATTATAAATATTGTACACAAAATTATAAATAATACAAAATTATAAATAATACAAAATTATAAATAATACAAAATTTCATCACATGACCAAAGACTTAAAATTACTACAAATATTAATACTTAAAATTATAAATATTGTACACAAAATTATAAATAATACAAATTTCACCATATAAACTAATAACAACTTTTACCATTATACATACTCATTAAATAATTCTTCACATGACCAAAGACTTAAAATAACTACAAATATTATCATTTAAGTTGTCTTGTGCTAGCTTCTTTTGTATTAGCTTCTTCTGAATCTTCCATTCAGTTGTATAATCATCTACATGATATCCTGCTTTGTTGAATATATCATTGTACTTAGAAAATACATCACAAAAATGTTGAAAATGGCATACAAATTTGGAATAGTTTCCTGATACAACAAGTTTGAAAATAAACCAAAAGTAGTGAAAAAGAATGTAATTATAATATGCAATTTCCAAATGCCCTATTATAAAACCAAGCTATCTACCACACTAGCTAGAGAATAAACTAGAATCATATATCACCAAACTATTATCTTCCATGAGAATCAATGTCTAAATTAAATAAAACTACAAAATATTGAATGAAAAATGACCAGCTAGCATGTGATAATTACTTCTTAAAAAGCAATATATGTGTTCTGCATATATTTAAAATGCTAGTTTGCTGGTATGAGTGGATTTTTCATCACGACAGTAGGCATATGTTGAATTAGTCCTCATATTTGCTGAATTATTCTTCATTCATTTAAAAAAAGGACAACATAATATTTTCATGAATAATTGTTATGGCTAATTAATCATGTTGGCATAATTAGAGTCTTGATAGGAAAGGGGGTAAAAGATGATATATTCCACATATGATGTCAAAATGTCCTATAGACAGTAGAAAGAATAGTACCTGTATCTTTTGGCCAACGTATTCCAATCTCTCAGCAAAATCTAGGATGCTCAAATTTAAACTTCAATGGATGCAGGAAACAAAGCTGCAATTGCATAAGACATTTAGAATCAGCAAACTTTCAAACTTTTAACTCGTATTTTACATCTTCTACAGATGATTCTCAGAATAACCAAGTTAACTTCTGTGTCAAATTTATTGACTGCTCCCTAATTAAACTATTAATATACTACTTAAGAAGTTCTAAAGTGGCATTGTGTTCCATGGTAATGAACTGTGTAAAGATGCAAAAATTACATTAACCAGCTTCTAAACACCTAAACCAGGTCAAAACAGAATGGTCAAAAGCAATAAAAAATAAATTTCCCGAATTCCACACAATCTTGAAAGTATCATGGTAGGAGTAATAAGTCTGCAATTTTGACAAACAAATCTTGGACACCATTTAACATGAAGCCTGGGAAGTAGAAGCTTTGAAAATTGTTTGTTCACTTGTTCAGATATATGTGAAAGATATAGCTAGCCCTACTCTAGCAAGAGAAAGCCAGATGTGTACCTTAAATAGCCAAAAAAAAGAAAAAGGAAAAGTTGAATGAGAGGTTGTAGTATACAACCATAGATATCGAGATTGCTATTACATTTGCAGTTTCTGGGTTTCCACCTAACCCATTTGCGCCACCATTTAAGAGATGAGCCATGTCCCTACTTTGTTGTTGTTGTTGTTGTGGTTGCGGCTGTTGATGTTGTTGTTGTTGTGATTGTGGCTATTGTTGTTGTTGATGTTGTGCTGATGTTGTTGTTGTTGAGCATGTCTCTGCAACATAAGTTGTTGCATCTGCATGTGTTGTTGCTGCTGATGTGGATGTTGCAACTGCTGTGGTTGAGGTTGTTGATGTTGCTGATGTTGTTCCCTTGCCTTAACTAATTGAGTCTAAATATAGAATTTCATAGACCAAAATTTAAAGCAATAACAGCTAAATTTCATCTTCTCTTGTAATAATTTAGTAAAATGTAGCTCCTACTTTATCATCAATTTAACAAGGGCACCACCAAAGATAAATGATGATTAGCTATAAAAGATAAAAACAAAAATAATTGTCTAAAACTGAAATGGCTTAATCACTTATGCAGTTTAATCAAACGGCCGACTTTGGACCAATTTTTCTGTGTTAGTAAACTAACCTGCAAAGGACTTCTACAAACACGAAGAAAGACAAACACATTTAAAGTACACAGATAACAACTCTCAAAATATGGTTAAGTCACTATACTCCTTTCAAATTTAGTAAGAAAAAATAGTATTATATGAAAGACTTCCAACCAACCAACCTCTATATACGAGGCAGCAACCTCGGAGTGCTTCTCATTAGTCCTGGCGATAAAAATGTCCCAGCAAACTGACCACCACTCAAACACAAGATGAAAGTGCAGAAACACAAATAAAATTCCACCTTTAAATTGATAAAAATTTCATGTTCCTTGCTTACAGTCAGTGCAAAGTTCAGGAACTATGAATAAATGTTTACCTTCATTCTTTAATAAACTAAGCCATAAGTTGTACCGACTTTCATTCTGTCTTTCTTCTGTACTCATAAAAAGCTAATTATTTTTTATCTTTCAACTAAGCTTTGTACATTATATAGACATCTAAAAAGTAAGAAACTTTCACTATGCATGGCAACAAAATCACAGTAATATTAATACTTAGAAAAATATTAGATTTCATTTAGAGGAATGTGATATGTAAACCTATACAAAGTAACAACTTAAAGATCTTTCCAAAAGTTAAAGTTTGTACTAGGAAATATAGTTTATGATACTATCTCAGCATCATATAGAACACAGTTCAGACCAGATCTATGTTCTCTAAAGCAGGGACTGTGTGAGCAGGGCTAGCAACAACAACAACCTCATATCTGGATATGGTCACATCAAAAAAAGGGGTATTATTACAAAATATTATATGGCTAAGGTTGTATTTGATATTCTATATTTTTTAGAATTACTAATTTTAATAACAAAGGAAGTTGTGCGATGGTAATTTCATAAGAAACGACAAAGAACCCGACAATCCTTGCCTCTTTTTCTGAACTCATATATACTCATAACAACCAAAGTATATATATATATTGTATCTTAAGCATCAACTATGAATATTTCACTTACACACTGACGAATTATTCAAGACTCATTGTAGTAGGCATTGTAATGATAAGTTTGTAGCATTTTGCTGCTGCTAGGAAGGCCAATCCAATGCCCGTGTTACCGCTCGTTGCTTCAATGAGGACACTCTTCAATAACACAATACAGTCATCATGAATCAAAGTAAGTACAGCTGATAATAAACTCATAGATACACCGAGTTAGTTAGAAACGTCGCATTCAAAGACCAATCCAATAAATTTTTATCTGTATCGCTAACAAACCTGGTCAGGAGTAATGAGCCCTTTCTCCTCAGCATCAGTAATCATACTATATCCAATCCTACATTTATAACGTATATCGAAAGAAAGAGAGAATCACAATCCAATTCAAAAACATTTCACTCACAAAATCAAGAATCAGAACTAAAAAAAAAATAGATATTATACAAGCACTACTGGAAGAAACCTAAATTGTTACCTGTCTTTTACACAGGAGCATGGCTCCATCAATTCAAGTTTCGCGGCAATGCGAGCAACAGAACCATCCGCGATTTTGTTCAGATATACTAAAGGGGTTTTTCCAATCAACTATACAAATTACACAAATACAAATACAAAAATAAATAACAGAAAGCCACATAAATAACACAGTATGAACATTAAAATAAGGGAAAAACACATTAAAATATCATCAAAATACAGAAACTCACTTCGGTAACATCTTTGGCAATTCCAGACCTTTCAACCGCCATGTTATAAGCTCACTATAATACTGGAAAACAAAATCAAATTATTAACATCCAAATTTGCGAGAAAAAATAAATCAAGAACAATTTAGGGTTTGAGAAAGAGACTTACCAAGGTGCGGTAATGGAAGGCTACAAATTTGAATGCCTTCTGATTGAAAAAGTCAGGTCTATTGTTGGAAGCTGAGAGACGAATGCCCTAAAATGAGAAACATGTGAGCAAAAGATATACAAATCAGAAACAATATATTGTTTAGAGAGAGACGTGAGCGCCGCCGATACAGTGAGAAGGAAGGGCCTGTTTCGCCGCCGGTACAATGAGAAGAAATGGTATGTTTCGCCGCCGAGAGTGAGAAGGTAGTGTTCGTGTCGCAGAGAGAGAGGAACTGGTTTTTTTGTGTGGGTTTATTTTTGTGATATGAAGAAAAAAAAGAGAGGATACTTTATGGCTTTACGTTTTTTCAGAAAAGAGAAGGGACCATTTTTTTTTAATTATATATATATTTTTTAAATCAGGTTAACCAACTTAAATTATATTCACTAAAAAATGTGCTCCATGTGTCCTAGCTTTTCCATTTTTTAAATCAAGTGGATAGCATCTGATTTAAAATGTATGATTTAAAAAGTGTTTTTTCTACTAGTGCTCACACCTCTTATTTTTAAGGCACACGACATTTATGGATCACTCACACCTCTTTGTATAAGGCACATGATCCGATCGCTCACACCTCTTTGTATAAGGCACACGATCGTCTATAATCATCGCTCACACCTCTTATTTTTAAGGCACACGATCCATCCGATCGCTCACACCTCTTATTTTTAAGGCACACGATGTTATAGCGGATTCCTTCTGGAATCAATCCGTCACTCAAGACGTTACCAAAATGCATATCATGATGCTTGGCATACAATGACTCATGACATTGAAATGCATCTTCACACATATATGCAACCATAATCATGCATATATTTCAACTCATCAATTCCATACATTCACAATTCAACCATATGAATTAATCAACCTCATCACATTCATGCATTGCAAATCAATTCAAACAATGCATTTCAAACCATAAAAGCCACCAAACAACATACATTGAAATTTCACATAAAAATGCATATCATCACAAACCACAAACCACAACAATCATACAATCACAATTACTTCCACAAGGTATTCACACCACAAAGGCTACCCACAACACATCATAACAATATACATTGATATTCAATCAAACAATGTATTTTGCCACACAACAACATCATTAATCACGCATCGAAGTCTAATCCAAAACAATGCACATATTTTCCATAAGGCCACAACCCATCATCACAATATTCCATCATGTATATTCACATCATATAACAGCACACAAGCTACACGTTACATATCAAAGGCATATAGCATGATAACACATCAATCGCACACAATTAACGCGATAAAAACCCGACAACCCGACTATTTTTCAAAAAAACAAATTAATTAAATCATCTTTTACCCTCCAAACCATTTTTAATAGAAAGAGTATTTCATTAGCTTTCCAACGCTTCAAACGGGGACCAAAACGGACTTATGGTTTAAAAGTTATGAAGAAAACAAAATTGGACATTTTGGAAAATTCTGTGATCATGCGTCCACGCATGAGGCTGGGGGTCAGCGCATGATCCTGGAAATTTCGCCCGGGTTAGCGCATAAACCTGGGGGTTAGCCCATAATTCTGGGGGTTAGCGCATGAATACCCAGATTTTGCTAAGAACTCAGTTTTCAATCGTTAAATGCCTTCCGAACCTCCGATTTCGATTCCGTAAAAAGCTGCGATCTCAGAATTCAACGTACTACAATATTTTCACCATTAAAAAGCCGTCCAACACATTTTCCATTTTTGAAATATTTTGAAACATAAATTTAACAATTTACCCCAACTCCAAACTCGCTCAAAACCACTCGAAAACACAAAAACAACCATTCCCGATTAATTCCTATCCTTACCCGATTAAATATCAACCTATACCAATGTTACCAGACATATGCAAACACTTTTACTCGATCACAACATCAATTTGCACAAAAACATCGATATATATCAAAAACTCAAAAGTTACAGATTCAACTCGATTCAGTCAAACGATCACGCTAAATCACAACCCAACATCACACGACTCTACTACGCGATTTATTCCGACTTTCGTCCGTAAAAACATCAATTTCTACTCATTTTAACCATTTCGACCTAAAATGAAAACTATAAGAAAATATCCAAAACAATCCAAGAAAACATACACATATACATACACAAGCAAGATATAATTGAAACTTCTCACCCTTACCAGATTATTCGCGCTTGAAACGGAGTTATGTCGATTTTTCCACTTTTCCTCTTCTCCCTTTTCTTTCCTCTCTTTTCTCTTCTCTTCTCTTTCTCTTCTTTTTCTTTTCCTTACTATCTTTTCTCTCTTTTCTTTCTATTTATATAAAAACATAAAACTTGCCCAAGCAAAAGACCAAAATACCCCTCAGCTCAAATATCTCCCAAACGCTCTCAAAATGCGATAAAACATAAACATCGATGAAAAATAATATATTGTCAAATAAAAGTCAATAATAAAATAATATAAAAAAACAAAAATAATTAAATCGACTCGATTAAATAAATTGGACAAAACGGGGCGTTACAGTGTGAGCAAAGGGTAAGTCTTAGACATGCGCTCTAAGAAAGGAAAGTGTCGGATAGTTGGTCTGAGCAGTTATAAAAGTCTTATGCAGAAGCATATGCGATTGTAACCATGAAGTGGTTATAATGAAAAGCTCTTGCGAGCCAAGGGGACTGGACTGCTCTCAGTTAGGGGAGGAACCAATATAAATATTTTGTGTCGTCTGCTGTAATTTTATTTACTTCTGTTGAATCCGTTGCCAAATAAAGTAACTCAGAATCTAAACACCAGTTTTGATTCTGAGACTCTGATCAGAAGCTAAATAATTAGAAAACGCGAAACACAATTCAACCCCCCTTCTTGTGTACTTTTCACACCTTCAAAGGATTCATATGGCATTTCTCTCATGAAGTTTAGAAATGGGTGGACAAAATATCTAATTTGTTTTTGTAATATGTTGAAACTACAATATTAGACCAAATGAAGGAGAAAATAATCCATCCATGAACTTGATCAGATTGAATACAATACCACAAAAACAAAGTTGAAACTGCACAAGGTAGATTGAATAAATATTTAGAAGATAGTGAAATTATGATTGATTAGTGACAAGATGTCACACACAATGTTGAGACAATTTGTGAGACAACTTGATTTAAAAGGAGCAAAAAAAACTAAACAAATTAAATAACACATATAATTATTAACCAAGTTTGGTGCAATGTCACCTACGTTTGGAGAGATTTATCAAAATGAAAGGAAATTCTCTAATTCAAGTAGTCAATATTACATGATGGTCTCATATTAACTCTCCCAATTCAGTACCCTTTTCCTAATACTACCCGTGAATTTAAACCCAAGCTCACGCTGAATATGAGATGTGAAGAAGAGTTATTCTTGACCTTGGTTAAAGTTTTGCTGAAGACAAACATATCAAAAGATACAAGCTTGTCTAAGAAGAAACACATTGAAGGCTAGCACAATCAAGCTCAAGTGATCATAAGCTTTGGAAATCAAAAGAAAGAATCAAGATGGTTAAAGTATGCATTACAAATTATATTCTATATCTTAATGGATCAAAATTATCATGCATATTCATCTCAAAGTTTCTTACATCATATTGCATTAAGCCTTTTGATCCATGCCCTGAAAAACTAGGTTTTATCACTTTCAACATATGCGTAATTGATTACACACTGCTTGTAACCGGTTACATGTTCGAATATTTTGAAAAATAATAAACTTGTCTGAAGTGTAACGAGATACAACTTTTTGACAACCAGTTACCACTGAAACATAATGATTTTATCTGAACCAACATGATTTTAAATTATTGGAAACCTTCATGGATTTGTTTCCAAACATATGCATCAATTCATAGAGGTGTCTTATGATGTATATAAAGGTTCATACATCATAATTCAAATTTACCTCTTTGATACATAATTTTTATATACAATTCAAATCAATTTTCAAGTGTTCATATTTTTCATTGAAATGAAAATTTATGCATAACTTTCATATTTTTGAAAAAAGTTTCATTAAAATTATTTTTGAGCACTTAAGTATATATATTTGGACTATGATCAAGAGAAAGCGAATATCAATTTATCATTCTTGAAGTTCAAGTCAAGTCTTCAAAATACTCAAATTCTATAATTTGTTTGTATTATTAGTTCATCATTGTTGTTTGGTGTGATCATCAAGTTGATAGTGATTGTTGAAAAAAGGTCCTTTGAAATGGTTTAATTCAAAGTCCACCATAGTTGTTGGTGTTTGGAAATCAAGGAAGTGATATGCTTCTTTTATACTTGTTAAACGATTATACGATAAGTCTTAGTGGTAGGCTTGTACAAAGATCTAACAATAGTGAATATCTCTCACGGGGTGTGAGAGGACTATAGTACTCTTGTTTGGAATGAGAAACCAAGATATATCGTCGTGTTCTTTAATTTCTGCACTTTAACTTTTTGTTATTCATCATTCAAAACAACCCATACATCTTATTCTAAACCAGAAAATTAAAAGGAAAAAGATATTTCTTAAATATCAAGAATAATCCAACAAGTCTAATTCACCCCTGCTTAGATTGCACACTCTGAACTTACATGAGATCCCATCACTTTCACTCAAACCCACTCCCAAATGTTTGTAAGAGAAAAAGTTATTTGTTGCCCTATTCAAATCAAAATTACAGACCAAATACTCCATCCTTCTAAAATAATAAAGACCCTTAAGAATAGAGTATTACAATGTAAACACTAAGACTCACTAAAATACATCGACCATTAGGATTAGATAAACAAAATAGACAAAATTCTAGAAACAACAAATTGATGATTCTTCATTAAAACCAAATTCAAACCTCTCTTAATTAAATCTTATCCAATCAAAATTTTCTTTCAAATATATGATTTAATTAAATCTTCTTCAAATTTATTTGATTTAAAATACTTCTTTTACACATAATCTTTGCAGACTTTTGAAAGAATTAATTATAAAACAAATCTTAAAATATAATTTGAAATGAATCAACGAGTGCACACTACAGTTAATTAAAGACTTGATGTCTCACAACAAGTTAAGACATCTTAGTTAACAACTTTCCTACAAAAATTAGTTAATAAACTTTAATAAAAACTCCCCCTTTAGGTATTTTATATAGGAAAATCAACCGTTCAAAGATATTATGCATATTTATTATTATTGATCATATGACACAGTGGATAAGCACATCAATAAATTTTAAAGCTATATAGCCATAAAATTCATCGAATTAAAACAAAATAGACAAAATGTTCTTATCTCCCCCTATTTTCCTCAAAAGAAACAAAGTTTGAAGAACTCAGGAAGAATAACAAGCCATCCACGTCACAATACACAACTTTTGCAAAAGAAACAACAAAATCCATGCAAAAATAGAATCAAAACAACTAACAAAACATCAAAAGGTTTTTATTCTTAATAACGCCTCATCGCATTCCCCTGTCCATTTGACTTTAACCTTTTTTTCATGGCGGTGAAGAAAAGAAATGCCTTATCGCCCGCACAAGAGACGAAACGAGATTAAGCGGTGATGCGACATTTTAGTTGCTGGACTTCTCTAACATTGGTGGGGATTCTCATGTAAATGATGGCTTGTAACTTATCTAGGTTTGCTTAACGACCCCTCTTTATTAACATGAAGCCAAAGAACTTTCTTACTTGCATCCCTAAGGAGGACCTAGAGGGGTTCGGGCACATGTTATACTTCCTGAATGATTCTAGGACATCCTTCAAGTCCGCTGCATGACTATGTCCTTCTAAGGTTTTAAATTTCATGTCGTCAACATATACCTCCAAGTTTCTCCCTATCCTTTGGGAGATTACCGCGTCCATTAGTCGTTGGTAGGTCGCGCCTGCATTCTTAATGCTAAAAGACATAACATTATAATAGTAGTTGTTGCTATTTGACATAAACTACGTCTTGGGCGCATCCAGAGGTTCTATTTTAATATGGATTTACCCCGAATAGGAGTTTATGAAACTCAACGTACGGTAGCCTGATGACCCATCAATCAGGCGATCAATATCTGGTAAGGGATAAGGGTCCTTGGGATAAGCTGTATTGAGGTCGGTGAAATCCACGCACTTGCAGAACTTGTTTGATGATTTCTTCACTAGGAAAACATTGGCTAACCATGTTGGGTATTTTACTTCTGCGATGAAGCCATCACATTCAAACTTGACCATTTCCTCGTTGATAGAGAATCTTTTCTCCTTTCCAACCTTTCGCTTTCTTTGAGATATTGGTCTCACAACGGGTTTAAGCGCGAGGCGATAACATACCACTCTGGTATCTATGTCTAGCATGTCCAAGGTGGTTTAAGAGAACAAGTCGACGTTTCATAAGATTTTTTTGACTAGTTCACACTATTCTTATTCAGAAAGCGAGATGCCTATCTTTGTTTCATGGTGACCCAAAGGCCCTATCTGAGCCTCCTTCAAATTTCTATGGGCGTGAGTCTCTCGTTCTCCACATCCAGTCTAGGTTTCCAACTCATTGTGCTTGTGTCTTAGGCCTCACATAGGGGTAACCTCTTGGCCAACATCCTCCTTCCTCATTTCCAGGATACTATGATAACATTTCATGTTGCTTTTATGGTCTCATCAGAGCGTTTCGACTTGCCTATTGGGTAACGGGTATTTGAGGACCAGGTACCAGATGAGTATCATCACCCCTAAGAAATTGATGTCCAACATGTCAAGTATGACATTATAGGGCGATAAGCCGTCCACCACAAGGTAATTGACTTCGATCGCCTAGGAATCTACTCCTACTCTACATGTTATTTATAGGGTTATGCGACCCTTTACTTGCACCTGCTCACTTAACAAGCCTACTAGCGAGCCCGAGAATACCTTGTTGATGCTGACATCAAGTGAGAACTTGTAGAAGGTGCTCCATAAGGATGTTTATTGAGCTTCCCATATCTATCAAGACTCACTTGATATCACAATTATTTTATTGCAACATGATGACCACGTGGTCGTTGTCGTGAGGGTAGATTTTGATGTCGTCACTATTAGAGAAAATGATTTTTGACCTTGGTCTTCTCCGCGCTGAATTAAGAGAGGCCAGGGGATATTATGTTCGAAGCTTACATCTGCCTGGCGTATTACCTCTAGGAAGAACTGGAATTTCCTCCGCCGGTGAAACCTCCGGCAATGGTGTTAACCATGAAGCTTGAATCTTTCCTAAAAATTTTCGACAGAAAGCGGTGAAAGTGGTGGTAATGTTGAAAGGTCTAGCCCAAGTCAGTTTTACAGGGGCCCCACGGTGGACACTACTATACCTGATAACAAAAATATAGTTGAAGAGAGTGAGAGGCTTTAGAGATTATGTGGGGTGAGAGCGAGCTCAAGAGGGTGAGAAACTCAATTTTAGTGGTGTTTATGTATGTGTATCAAATTGTCCTTTCTCAGCCTTAAGGTTGAGATATTTATAGATGCCTATGAGTCTGGATTTATGTTTTTTTGAAATTGCAACCGCCCACCCTAGTAATGCCAATGGACCATTGAATCCGTATTTCCTAAGGATATGTGAGTTATTCTCTTGACTCCTTTTCTGCATTATCTCTGACCAAGACACACCACTTCCCACATTTTCCAATCCCAGACGAGTAGGATGTGTCGCAGGCGATGTCCTCTCCTCGTGAGCGATATGATCCCGCCATCCCTTGTGGGCGATATGGACTCATTGCCCATTGTGGGTTCTCACAAATATATCACTACCATAACCGTGCAACAAAGTGTTTGACACATTTTTGAAACAAAAATAAAATTAAAATAAAAAGAAGGCACATATAAAACATTAGTCAAAACAAGTTCAGAACAAAATTTAATGGTTTAAGTATGTCTAGCTATTACATAACGACCAGTAGGCAACTTAACATGAATAAGAGTGATTTCATAATAAGAATGAAACCATTGATTTGATCCAAACATGTGATGATTAACACCTACATAATTGATCCAATAACCTAGAGTAAGATTTTGACAAGATATTGCTTACCATTTAATGAATGAGCAATTGGTGCTGAGGAATGAACCTGATTAGAAGAAGCAGATGAGTAGTTATTAAGGCTAGACTGGTAAAGTAGATGTATGCGCCATTCTTAATGCTTAGTAGTGGTGGAAGGTGAACTTGACTTCACATCATTGGTTTGAGAATAATCTTCCATAGCTTGATCATACTTGACATAAGTATGATATACTATTATTTGCACATTTTCTCTGCATGTGAGGAGGAAAATAATACTTGACATAACAATTATCAACTATGTGGTTGGTTTTACCATAATGAGTACACACATGATTTCCACCCTTGCTAGATGAACCAGATCTATATGATTTTCATTTGAATCTCTATGAATCAACAATATTCATAAGAGCCTTAGAATATTCAGAAGGAACAATATTCCCTTGCCTCTCATGTTGTAAAAACATGGAGAAAATCTTGTTCATTGTGGGAAGTCGATTCATAAGAATGATTAGTGACTTAACCATAAAGAAATTGTCATTCAAATCAGTCAAGAAACGAACTACATACATGAGAGTGTGATATCTTCACACGTAGACTTAACTCGACAATTACATTTAAGAATGGGAATATATATTTCTAGTTCTTCCCACATAATCTTCAAATCAGAATAAAGTAACAAACTTAGAATCTAGTTGCATTCCATAGATTTCTTGTATTAACTCAAAGATACACACCAAATCACCTTGTGAGAAGTGTTCATTGAGATCGATCCAAACATCACTTGCATTTTCCATGAAAACAATGGATAAAATGATTGATTCAAATACTGAGTTAAGACTCCATAAATGCACAAGCATGTTGCATCAGCTCCATGCATAATATAATGGATTAAACACATCAGTGATAAGAGCAATGCTTACGTCGATGACTTTGAGTTTCATCATGCCTCTAAGTGCACGACGCATCAAACGAACCAAAAAATAATAGTTTGAACCATTGAGCTTATAAGACACGCTAACTGATGAATGACCATTACTGCAATGCAAGAAGAGTGAACTTGATTGATCATGTTAAGGATCTTTAGAACCAATAGTTTCTTAATGGTAGAATTTTTTGGAGACATAAATGCGGAAACAAAACACTCTCATAATGAGAGGCCCATGTAACATATTAAGAGAATGGAATTGAGAGAAGATGGGAGAATAACAAGTTCATTATTGCAAAATCTAAAGAATCACAATGATGAATTGATCTTTGTACTAGCTTCAATTAAGAACATAATAAGAATGGTAAGCCTAGTTATATGAGATTATAACTAATTGAATCCAAAACAATTACAACAGTTTTGGATGCCTTAAGCACTAATTGCCTGTGAAGCAAGTTACTTGTAATCACTATGTTGCTTTTTCATATGATGCATAAGTTTTTCTTGCCTTGATCCGATTTATTTATTTATTTATATATTTATTATTTTTTTTATTCAACATCATTCTCTTACAAGATCTAAAAGATCATAACATCTATAAAATGTTAAAACAATATCGTACACTAAATCAACATCATTCTCTTACAAGATTTTAAAAAGATCATAACATCTATAAAATGTTAAAACAATATCATACACTAAATCGATTTTTTGTGTATATTGAATATTTTTTCTATTATCTTTCCTAAATAGAGATAACAATCTAACTAATAAGATTTCTATTTTCTAATACTTTCTAAATTTTAATTACTAAAATCTATTTTCTATTTTGACATTTGGTTAGCCTTTTATTTAAAATAATAATAAAACAATTTTATTTTGACTTTTAAGAAACAAGTGATAGGAATCCGAATTAACTCATATTGTTAGAGTAAAATTCTTACTTAAATTTATAAAATTTAATCACACATGTATGTCACTCGCAACTTACAAACCTATAGTTTATTTTTAAATAAAATATCATTTTTTATTTATGATTAATTTATAGCCATGTTAGAGTTGTAATTCAAAATAAGTTATTATAATATAAATTTAGTAATCGTATTTATAAAAATAATTACCATAATTATAATTATATACAAAATAAATAAAAACTAAATTTATAACAAAACAACTCATCGCAGGCGTCTTAATCATAATAATTCATCTGTTTCTACTACCAGCTTGTTACAGTAAATTCCTAATAAACTCATAAAGTTGGTAGGAGGATGCAGTGATCTCAGTCAACAGTTTACAATTGTAACTATATTGTTAAATAGTGAGAATATAGAATGGAGTGACATAATTTCTTTCTTTTTTATTCATGAAGAGATCATTACATGCATTACATTTGTTAAGAAGTCGTGAAGCACATTCGATTCATTATTTGTCCAACTACTACAACTGCATGTTTAGATGTCCCTTTCATTCTTTTTCAACTCATATAAAAGTTGTATAAGCTATCTTGTGAAGTTAATTAATTAGAGTTATGCGTGTTAATGCCTGTTTTTTGTTTTCTAAAAGCGTGTTAATGTCTAATATATGGTCTGGAAATAATTTTTTTCTATCGAGGTTCTTTTCATGCAATCTGGATTACGCATATATTAGTTTTTTTTGTTGATAGAAATAGTCAAGTTCTTATTAATTATTAATCACACACATTTACTAAGGCATGCCTAGTCTAAGAAGATTTATTTAAGTTGTAATAATTATAATACTCTTAATTGTGCAGGAAGAATATAAAATACTTATGTTGGAAAAATTAAATACTTAAAGGCAATGTATATATTTCCTTTTTCTATTATTATTTGCGATCATTTTTTAATTTGAAACAACTAAATGATGTGTTGAGAACGAGCAAGTGTGAGTTGTGTGAGTGATAGTTCTACATTAGTTAAAATGTGGAGACTTAAGTATTTATAAGTGAGAGAGCCCATCACCCATCACCTTAAAGTTTTGGGTGAATATATAGTGTGTCTCTCACAAAGATGTTGCTCTAAAAAAAAAGCCCCGCAACGTTCAATGCTTCCTAGTGAAAAACTCTCCCAAAAAATAAATATAACAGACTTTAAATCGTGTGAAGATGATCTTCATTTCTTTTCTTCTCAATTTTTTTCAATAATAGAATTCTTTTCAACAACAATTACACTCGAAAGAAGAAGATGACCCTTGATCTAACCGCATAAATAACTATAGCTCATATAACATTCAGAATGACTCCTACCTTTGTCATTGATTCAGTTTATATTGAATCTTCTAGCAAGAAAGGTGCTCCACTACGAAGTTCATTCAAATCGTCAAAGGCAAGAGGATGACAAACCTATTCTAGGGTTTCAAGACCACGAAAAGGCGGATGAAACTCCTAATGCAACACTATCCCTAGTAATAATTGCTGTCATAGCCAATTAACCATTCAATATCGGGGATCCTCATTGACGATTGAAGCTCACGCGACCTTATATACCTCATAGTATTTATGAGATTAAGATCGCGCATGAAAGATTTAAAGCATGCAAAGGCGAGGACCATTAGAGTTCAATGACTCTTCAACTTGTCCGTGAGTAACCATAGACCTACCAATCTCTTTCAGAGAAGGTAAAAACAAGAGAACCGTGAAATTATGCTTCCTCATCATCCCTTGCAAAATTGTTTACGATATAATCTTAGGAAGATAGTTTTTGGCGACATTAGACGCAGTGGTTCCCACTGTCCATTTGAAGATGAAATACCACAATAATTCAGGTGAGTTTATCGTTATCTTAGAGGATTTATGTGGACCTTACCTTATACAATAAACAATATTGAAAAACTCTCTCGCAATGGTCGTCACATCCGAGTGGGGGAATAAGAATGCATGTGAAGCAATTGACGTGGTCAACCATGACGTACGTGAGTATGAAGTATTATAGAATGACCAAGTTAGTTTGTCGATGGGAATCAAGACTAAGACCTTAAGGCCATTTCTGGATGGCGGATTTGAAATTGTCCTATTGTATGATAACCCAACATGATCTGTCAGTATAGGTGCTCATTTGCCGCCCCCATGGAAGAAGGGGCTCGTTGAGTGTCTTAGAGCCAATGCCGACCTCTTCGCGATCTCGCTTGGAAAAATTCCAGTTACATACTTGGTGGTAGCTTTCCATTAATTGAGTATCTATCCTTTCGCTGGATACATGGCCCAACGAAGAAGGAAACAATCCCTCGAGAAGACCAAAGAAACCATATGAAGAAAGTCTAGGGCTTGCTCGACACTAACTTGTTCTCTGAAGTAAGATACACTTAATGACTCTCTAATGTTGTACTAATTAAGAAGATCTTAGGAAATTTGAGAATGTGTGTTGGTTACACTAACCTTGATCAGGGATGCCCTAAAGATTCATATCCATTGTAAAACTTAGACAACATGGAATATAGTTCAGTTGGTTAGAAACTCTTGTCATGTATGGACAGAATTCTAATTACCACTAGATTCCCACATATAAGCGAGATAAGATAAAACAACCTTCATGAATGTGCAAGACAATTCTTTATACAACATGATGCCCTTTGTTTTGAAGAATGTAGGGGCAACATAGCAGAGGATGATGAAAAAAGTCTTCAAGGAAGAGATAAATGAAACACTAGAAGTTTATATGGATTAAATGATTTTAAAATCCAACGAGGAAGAGCTACATGACAAGAATATCACTAGTGTATTCACGAGATTTCGACAGTACAACATGAAGCTCAATCTAGAAAAAGTACTTTTAGGGTCAGAGTCGACAAATTTTTGGTATTTCACTTGATGAATAGAGGAATATAAGCGAGTTAGGACAAATGTGAAGCAATCATCAACATGGCAGTGCCAACGATGAAAAAAGAAGTAATAAAGTTGAATAGGATGTTGATAACCTTAAAAATATTCATTTCCCGATCATCTCAACACACTCTTCCATTGTAAAAGTTGCTTATGAAGGAAGCACGCTTCGAGTCGACCCCATACTGTGAGAAATCATTCACATCCTTAAAGACAGCCTTATCAACCTCACCAGTCCTATCTCGGCTAGTTACGAGAGAAGTTTTATTCCATTACCTAGTTGTCTCCAATAAAGCAATTAGTGTCATCCTAAAAATAGAGGGCAATTTCGCACAGATTCTTGTGTAATTTACCTCTAAAGCCTTAGTAGGATCTGAGACACGTTACAAAAATATAGATAATATATCATTAAATCTAGTTACAACATTTAGGAAGTTGCGGCAATACCTTTTAGCACACACCATTATTGTCCACACTGATCTGCCACTAAAGCAAGTGCTCTACCGACTAGATTTAGCTAGGGGCTAACCAAATGGTCCATCGAGATGTATTAATTTTGTTGGAACAAGATTTTTTTATGTCCTTAAAAGGTTTTGATGATAACAAAGTATTGAAAGAACAATAAAGTTTGCTAACATATGTTCAAGTGTGCAGGATGATAAACTAAAGAATTCATCATTAATCATGTTGAAAACATAAGTGAAGAAGTAATACTCAGATTCTGGATGGTCAGAATTTGAATATGTTCATCAGACTCTGAAGGCATCAGACTCTGGTCTCATGATCCAACTTTTGATGACAGCTCAATTTCTGAAGACGTGGAGAGCAGTTGATCCGTACGTTACACAAAAATAGACATGTCTTATCAGGGCCCCAAATTTCTGGACAGAGTAAACTAGGGTTTGGTTTTGCAAGACTCAAGGATGGTGATGTGACCTCTTCAGTTTGTACTACCTTGTGGTAGATACCTAGTTACTCAAAAGGTATTGTGGACAATGTTATTATTCAATGGACAAATCTTCTAACCAGATACAAGTCTCCAACGTCTCTCTTGGCATACATATACACTAAGTTTGTTGTTGTTCAAACCTCCAACGACTCTATTTCTGTCTCTATAAAAGGAAGCTGGTGACTCAAAGGAAGGTTACAGCATCACAACATATAGAAAGATCTTAACATAACTCTGAGCTATTTCTGTAACTGTTATAGCATAAGATCTTAAGATTTCTTATCTTAGATTTATCTTAGAAATCTTACAAAGGTTGTAAACCTCTGTGATTGTTGCACAACTGTTATACTTTTGATTGTGTATCAAAGTATAGTAGTTATCTTGTCTACTAAATATGTTGTTAAAAAGAAGTCTCTTGCTTGTGTGCTTGAGCAAGGAAGTCTTAAACTTAGGGTTTAAGAAGGAAGTCTCATTCAAAGTTTATTGATAAAGGAAGTCTTGAACCAGAGGGTTTCACTATAATGGAAAACATATACAACAACGGTTGAAAAAGATATATTATCATGCAGGACCGACCGTTCTTACATAGTGTGTGGTTATATATGTGTTACTTACAATCACAGTCCTATGACCGTTGTAGAAAACCTGAAAGCACGCGACATATTACCACAATTTCTTTATCTAACCGTTGTAATATATTAAAGGTCCCATGTTCGATTATCAGCACCACATTTTTGGTATATATTATTCTGGATAACGTTCACTATACAACCACAGTCATATATAACAATCGTCGCTAACTTATTTGCTTTTAAAAAAAATATATTTCTGCATTTTGAAGCTTTTCCATTTTTTAATATGTATTTTTTGTGACAGAACAGAAAAAATTTATAACCTGTATCAGAACAGAAACAATAATTGAAATCAAACTAGAATACTTATTTATTTCATCAAATAAAAAAAATTTATTTACAACAGTCATACTCAAATGTACATCAAACATATACATATTACAAATTAAGCTCATGTTTGAGGACTCTTATGCGCATTGATGATATATGCCCAATGTTTACAAATGTCTACAAAGTCTTCGCATGGGAATGGTGTATCGTCGTTAAACGTCTACATAAAAAAATGAAAAAATGTGAATATCACACATATATGATAATCATAGCCAACTTACACAATAATATGTTATTGTAAACAATTCATTACATATATAATATATATCTGATCCCATTTATCAACAATGCCGATGAAGACAATGTTTAACATGTGTTTCATTACATAATACCCACACTCGTATTCCTTTGGCTGTTTCCTCGTTTATAAAAATAAACATTAATTTCATTAATATTATAACCACTACACATGCATGTAACAACATATATAACTGAATGCCACAAGTAATATGGGCACTTACATAAGGCAAGATAAATGTTAGTTTTTTTCTACTATTGTTCAACATATTATGTCGATGCACAACATTGTACATTGAAAATTATTTAAACATATTACGCGTTAAACCAATTACAATGTCAAAGAAAATAATACTAAAAAGTTTCATATAAACATAAACTTACCCATTAATAATTTGTTTCATTTTAGGTTTGAGTGGATTATGTAAGAAACACAATGTTGTTATCGTATTCGTCCTAACGATATGATGATTAATTATCAATGATCACTGAATAAACACGAGTATATATATAATTAGTATTTTCTAAAACAAAACTAACTATAATAGATAAACAACAATTTCGAAACTACTTACGATTTGAGAAATGGGCCAAAGTAAATTTCTTTTCCCCCTTGACTTAACCATTCTGAAATGTAAGAGTTAATCCCTTTTAGATCATTATTTGTCTATCGAATACTAAAGAAATGTAAGATGCAATAAATATTCAATTTATTTAACTCTATACAAACACGGTGAATGTACCTAAATGGTTAAACAAAATTCATAAAATAAGTAAGAAAATACAAAAACGATAATGTACTATATATAATGACATGCACATTCAATTATATACTTACGTGCACCAAACTTGCAATATCCCTATGTACAACCATTTATATCCTGATAAAAAATCTCATATGTCACTAGGAGGAGAATAGAAGATTTCTACTGTTGGACAATGCTCCAACTGAAGAGGAATCGGGTCATCGCTTTCCGGAACTAACAAGTATAACATGGTGATTTCATTTGCGGAAGGATCCAATATCTCATTGACCTCTTGAGCGGGGGTGGCTGAACAATTACTTCCTTTGGTGCTAGCACCACGTACAACATTTGTTTGGGGAACTTGGTCATCGACGTTATCATCATTTTTATTTGTACGTTGTTGGAAGGATCCACTTATTCTCTGCAACATAATATTCGTTTTGAACACATACATAATAAACACATTTCTATCTTTTCTAACTTTTCAGATAAAACACGATATATCATACATTTAAGATAAAACACTAGCATTTAAGATAAAACACATACCGCATATAACTCTTCTAACTTTTCTATGTCTTTCTTCCAACTTTCCCTCTCAGCTTCTAACATCTTCCTCTGTTCTTCTAACTCTTTCTCAATAGCCACAAGCTTTTCTCTTTGCGCTTGTAATTCAGTGTTTTCAACGCTTTTTTGATTGGACCAAAGTATAATCTCAGGCCAATGCCTTCTCCAACACCACGAACGTGCCTACCATGCTCATCTGTTTCGACAGCTTCTCCTCGTATATCATGTCGTGGTTCTGGAAAAAATGAGCCTCCACGGGCCTCCTCAACCAACAGATACTACACAACATATATGCATGATAACATTAATATTGTAACTACCACAACAATTAAATAACACATAACATACGCACAACAAATCATACTTAAAATTTTCTCAGCAACTGCTCTTGACGCATTTGAGGTGTACTCTCCATTTGGTCTTAGTCGAGCCCTCTTCCACTTCTCACACCTTGACGGTGGAGGTGGGTTGCAATCACGACTAATGGAGTCCTCATCTCCCATTTATTGTTTTTTCATCCATATTTTTTCCTCTAGTTTCCTGTAACCCCCAGGAGACAATCTATGAGGGTAAATGTTTTTCACTTTATTTTGTATTCCTGCTTGACTTTTTGCCTGTTATAAACATAGTGAAAATATGATTAGTATCTATAAATCATTAGCATAAAATTATCAAGATAAATAAGACTACTACTAACCAGGAATGTCTCAGAATGACATCTCTACTAAAGAGACAAGTTAGTTAGCTGTGATAAAAATGAATGAAGAAGCGCCATTATATTATAATTTAAAATGTTTAAAACAAAATGAAAAATATGTCACAAAGGTTCAGCTACGCAACCATGATGATATCACATTTATTTATAAATTAATAATAAATAAAAGTAAAAAGGCGCGACTAAATGTTAAAGAAATAAAACATTTGAAGCGTCAATACATTACAATTAAATATATTTAAAACAAGTCATAACGGTTGAGTTACTCAACCGTGGTGGTATTAAATTTATTTTGAAATTAAAAATAAATAAAAATATAAAGGCGAGACTAAATGTTAAAGAAATAAAACATTTGAGGGTGCTGAGATTCAAATCCATGAAATAGGGATTATATAACCACGGTTGTATCTTTTATTCATGATTATATTATATCAAAATTTTAATAAGAAAATAAATGAAAATGTTCGCGCGTTAAGTAAAAGATGCCATCACGATCCTTCGTGGTACCGTGATAACCATGGCGTTGTTGTATATACATTTTGTACTAGTGTTTAAGCAGAAAGTCTTGAGTAGTGACTTAAGAAAGGAAGTCTCATTCAAAGTTGATTGAGCAGGAAGTCTTGAGCAATGACTTAAGCATTTGTAATCAGTTTGGTCATAGTGAAAAGCTCTTGTTGAGGTTGTTAGTGCATGAGGCACTTTTATTCAGGAGAGAATAGAGAGAGAATAAGGAAATAAGGATTTGTATTATTGAATTGTGTAAATAATGATACAAGCTAGGACTATTTATATACAACCCTAATTGGGCTTGGGCTAACACAACTTGGATTATATCTAAATATTAAATCTAATCAAATCTAGTCATATCAAATCAATTCTAATCTAATATTTCAACACACCCCCATAATCCAAGTTGTCAGGGCTATGCTAGTCATAGTCGATATAAATTATTCCTAATTTCTTTCTCAAATTCAAGAATCTGTCAATCTTTAATCCTTTGGTGAAAATGTCGGCCAACTGTGCTTCACTTGAGCAATGCCTAACTTCAAGTTCACCTAGATTTACCTTTTCCGTCAAGAAGTGAAACCTGGCTTCTATATGCTTACTCCTTCCTTGCAGAACTGGATTCTTCGCCAAATTTATGGCTGACTTGTTGTCGATTTGCAACACAAGAGGTTTCTTCACTTCAACCTCCATTTCTTTAAATACTGATCTAATCCAAATTGCTTGACATGCAGCATAGGATCCTATATATTCAGCTTCACATAATGATAATGCCACCACATGTTGCTTCTTCGAACACCATGAGATTGGAGAACCAAATACTTGAAAGAAATAGCCTGTTGTACTTCTTCGATATTCATTATCTCCACATCAATCAACATCTGAAAAGAAATTAACTATTGCTCCTTTGCCTTCAGAATCTCGTCGAAATAGAATTCCAAAATCTGTTGTTCCTTTTAAGTATCTTATAATTCTTCTTGCAGCTTTCATGTGTGACACTCTTGGTTCACCCATGAATCTGCTCACTAATCCGACTGCGAAACCTATATCAGGTTGACTATTGCACACATATCTCAGAGATCCAACTATTTGTTTGAACAAAGTTACATCAACTTTGTCTTCCTCTCCATGCTTCTCCAACTTCACGTTTGGTTCGACAGGTGAGGATGCAGGATTCGAATCATCCATTCTGAATCTCTTGAGTATCTCTTTGACGTACTTCCTTTGATGTAGCACCATACCTTGCTTCGACAGATGAAATTCCATGCAAAGGAAGTCTTAGACGTGTGCTCTAAGCAAGGGGAAGTCTCAACTAGATAAGAAGGTGGCTCAGTGACCTCCAGCAACTCTTCACAAGACTGACAACAGAACAGAGGGCTAATCTTCACAAGAAGACCTCCAGCAACTCTAATCTGCAATGCCTCATAGAACATTATAAAACAGCAGAAGGGTGAGAAATAACAACTAAAATCAAGATTGCATAATAATATGCAAATACATAACAATTCACATGCATAGTTATTCCCACCACATTTATCACACACCAATACCTATAGCATGTCGTAAATACATAACCTATATCAATTATCCAACATAATCACGTATTTGCACATAAGGTATACCAAGTCATCACATATAGAAACACATCACACATCACATAGCATATGTCTATGCATAAAACATATTATCCATAACCAATGCATTTATCACATATGCACATCAAATTACCAATGCTATCACAATCTCAACACATAACAATTCGATGCACAATTTCCACACATAATCAGTCAAATCATGATTTTCCACACATAATGCGTCCATTCATAATTCTCACACATAATCAATCAAATCATGATTTTCCACACATAATGCATCCATGATTTATGTAAATGCACAGAGACCGACACAACGACTTTATGCAAATGCCATGCGGTACCGACTTCCAATATTTCTCATCACTAGTTCACTCAGGAACTCTGCTGGAACCATCGCTCGTTACTTAGGATCATTCATATAAGTCCCCGTCGGGCATACGATGTTCCCCGTCGCTCACACCTCTTATTTTTAAGGCACACGATCCGATCCGATCGCTCACACCTCTTATTTTTAAGGCACACGACGTTTATGGATCGCTCACACCTCTTTGTATAAGGCACACGACCCGATCGCTCACACCTCTTTGTATAAGGCACACGATCGTCTATAATGATCGCTCACACCTCTTATTTTTAAGGCACACGATCCATCTGATCGCTCACACCTCTTATTTTTAAGGCACACGATGTTATAGCGGATTCCCTCTGGAATCAATCTGTCACTCAAGACGTTACCAAAATGCATATCATGATGCTTGGCATACAATGACTCATGACATTCAAATACATCTTCACACATATATGCAACCATAATCATGCATATATTTCAACTCATCAATTCCATACATTCACAATTCAACCATATGAATTAATCAACCTCATCACATTCATGCATTGCAAATCAATTCAAACAATGCATTTCAAACCATAAAGGCCACCAAACAACATACATTGAAATTTCACATAAACAATGCATATCATCACAAACCACAAACCACAACAATCATACAATCACAATTACTTCCACAAGGTATTCACACCACAAAGGCTACCCACAACACATCATAACAACATACATTGATGTTCAATCAAACAATGTATTTTACCACACAACAACATCATTAATCACGCATCGAAGTCTAATCCAAAACAATACACATATTTTCCATAAGGACACAACCCATCATCACAACATTCCATCATGTATATTCACATCATATAACAGCACACAAGCTACACGTTACATATCAAAGGCATATAGCATGATAACACATCAATCGCACACAATTAACGCGATAAAAACCCGACAACCCGACTATTTTTCAAAAACACAAATTAATTAAATCATATTTTACCCTTCAAACCATTTTTAATAGAAAGAGTATTTCATTAGCTTTCCAACGCTTGAAACGGGGACCAAAACGGACTTATGGTTCAAAAGTTATGAAGAAAAGAAAATCGGACATTTTGAAAAATTATGTGATCATGCGTCGACGCATGAGGTTGGGGGTCAGCGCATGATCCTGGAAATTTCGCCTGGGTTAGCGCATAAACCTGGGGGTTAGCCCATAATTCTGGGGGTTAGCGCATGAATACGCAGATTTTGCTAAGAACTCAGTTTTCGATCGTTAAATGCCTTCCGGACCTCCGATTTCGATTCCGTAAAAAGCTGCGATCTCAGAATTCAACGTACTACAATATTTTCACCATTAAAAAGCCATCCAACAAATTTTAAATTTTTGAAATATTTTGAAACATAAATTTATCAATTTACCCCAACTCCAAACTCGCTCAAAACCACTCGAAAACACAAAAACAACCATTCTCGATTAATTCCTATCCTTACCCGATTAAATATCAACCTATACCAATGTTACCACACATATGCAAACACTTTTACTCGATCACAGCATCAATTTGCACAAAAACATCGATATATATCAAAAACTCAAAAGTTACAGATTCAACTCGATTCAGTCAAACGATCACGCTAAATCACGACCCAACATAACACGACTCTACTACGCGATTTATTCCGACTTTCGTCCGTAAAAACATCGATTTCTACTCATTTTAACCATTTCGACCTAAAATGAAAACTATAAAAAAATATCCAAAACAATTCAAGAAAACATACACATATACATACACAAGCAAGATATAATTGAAACTTCTCACCCTTACCCGATTATTCGCGCTTGAAACGGAGTTATGTCGATTTTTCCACTTTTCCTCTTCTGCCTTTTCTTTCCTCTCTTTTCTCTTCTCTTCTCTTTCTCTTCTTTTTCTTTTCCTTACTATCTTTTCTCTCTTTTCTTTCTATTTACATAAAAACATAAAACTTCCCAAGCAAAATACCAAAATACCCCTCAGCTCAAATATCTCCCAAACGCTCTCAAAATGCGATAAAACATAAACATCGATGAAAAATAATATATTGTCAAATAAAAGTCAATAATAAAATAATATAAAAAAACAAAAATTATTAAATCGACTCGATTAAATAAATCGGACAAAACGGGGCGCTACAATTCTCCCCCACTTAGAAATTTTCGTCCTCGAAAATCTAACTGAGACGAACGACTCCGGATACGACTCTCGTATCCGACTAACCCACTAACACGCCGACGCTAGGCACCCCACGAATAACACAAACAGACAACCCACCTTGCTAACAACAGCTACAACAACGACACGACAACGACAACAACGACAACTACCACGACAAGATGCAAAGCCCATACAATGCACTTGACGACTAACTCACGACCCAAAGAATACACAAGTTACGAACACACATGTTCACTCTAGAACCAAAACACAATAAGATCGTTACCCTCACCACCGGTAACACTCCCCTTATTCCCCACACAGGAATTAGCTACTCGCACTCGAACCATCACCATGGAAACGAGGCAACAACAGAAACAAGAACATAAGTTCCACGACACAACATCGTTCAACAACCTCTACATAACCACAATACCAACATCCTTGTCACCCAACATCAGTACAACAATGCTACGATTCCTCAATCGAACATACAACCAAAACAACCATCTATATATTAGTACCTGAATAATATTTAAACCTTTCACCTAACACTTCCATTCTGAAACGTCCAATGGTCTCATCATTCCTACATGTTCCCAATGTTCAACCTAAGAATTCTTACAAGTCACACACGCATATACGAAATGTGCCACATCACGCTTTCGATGCGCACTCTTATTACTCGTAGCCATCAAAACTACCAATTTCACGTCCAAAGTCTAACTCCTTCTCATATTCACCAAAAATCACTGTTCACTTTTAATATTCCCAACCTCACAGTCTTCTGTGTTATCTCACACACCAGACACAAGTCTCTGAACTGCTCAAATAATTCTAACTCCCTGACCATCAAAACTGACATGTATAAAAACTTTCGACTTAACTTATCACGCACGACATCAACTTTTCCCGAAGGATAATCCAAGCCAAATTCATAACTTGTCACTAATTCTAACCATCCTCGCTGTCTCATACTATATTCCTTCCAACCAACCAGGTACTCAATATTCTTGGGAATACTAAACACTTCGAACCTAGAACCTTAAAGATAACACCTCCAAATCTTCCAACACAATGCAATCGCGACTAATTCCAAATCCTGAATAGTATAGATCCTTTTATGAATCCTCAATTATCATAAAGCATAAGCCACGACTTTACCCTCTCGCATTAACACACTGACTAAACTCATCAAAGACACATCCCAAAACCCCACAAACGGTTGAACAGGATCACACAGAATCAAAACTGGAGCCGTAGACAACTTCTACAACAGTTCTATGAAACTTTCCTGACAATGAACATCCAAAACAAACGACTCACCCTTTGCAAGTTAACTGAGATAACAGAAGCACGAACTCAACAAAGTCTTCCATAGCCTGCAGTAATAACCAACTGAGTCCAAAAATGTGTAATCTCCTTAACCAACTTCGGAGCCTCTCATTATAGAACTGCATCTCCTTCCGATGGATCCATTAACCATACTCTCATTCGAAATAACATATCCAAGAAACTAACCTTTTTCAACCCAAATTCTCACTTGAATAACTTAACATAACACTCTGTCTCCTTTTCAACACTTGCAATTCCAATCTCAAACACTCTACCTGTTCTTCCTCTGAGTTTATAACAGATCCGAATATCCTCAATCAAAACCACTACGAACTTATCCAAATAAATATGGAAGATACGATTCCTCTACCCCAAAACATTACAGAAGCATTACTAACACCAAATAACATCACTGTACGTTGTAATGGCCAACCAAATTCCAAAAGATATAAATTCTTAAAGCTTTTGCAAAACCTTTCACTGGGTAACTGGTTGCTCACATTAAATCGATCAAAGCCTCAACTCACACAATTCACCACTCTTATCAAAAAATTCGAGCAATTGCAATCCCACTCAACCTCAACCAAACTATTCCAGTTATCTAATCATGAAAGTGGACACTTATTCTCAATCGTTACCTTATTCCACTGTTAGTAATCCATACCCAAGTTCTTCTCTTAACAGTCCAAATTCCATAAATCCCAACATGTCACAACAACCAACCAAAAAGAACTCTCAAATATTACATCCACACCTAAGGGTTCTCTCAAAATTTCCATTACTGCTCTACAATTCCAAAGACTCCAAACCTCACCAGAACTCTAAGTTTTACTTTCCATAGTCTCAATACCTTCATACACATCATGCTTGTTATTCCATTCAATCATCAGTTCCTTGTATTACTATCAATACTGGAGCTCTCTAAGACAACACACTTGGTCTCACAAATCCCTTTTTCCAGTAAATCTTCCAACCGCTCTTTCTATCTGAGTTTCACTTCCTAAAAGTTCTTCTACTTACTTAGCAGATCCAAACCTCAAATCCTTACCTTCGTCCAATTTGAGTTCACACTCTTCTCTCTGAGAACAATCATTAACGATTCCCAATCATTCTCTCTCAAAACATCCCAATTGGACCAACATACCAAAGCCTCTAATCCGTCTCATCTTCCAGTATAAGAATCTTAATAAACTCATTAAAATAATCCGTAATCATTTTCTTAATTCCAAACAATTCATTGCACACACTATCAAAGCCGGAAAGACACGTCTATTCCATCCAACATAATTTCGTCTACTATCAACAAGAGATTAAGGGTGATCAGTTCCTCAATTTATCAATAGACAGCCGACAATCATGATGGGGCATAAACCGTCTTTACCAAACTATAATAGCATTCCTTGCACCTTGTGCCCAAACTACCTAAGGCACAAATCCTTAGTTGACATAAACCTTACCTCCGCATTCCCTCGGGAATCGGGAACAACACTGTCCAAACAACACTTACAATATTGCAACCAACGGCACCTTGAGCCAATGCTCCACACCTGAAGCAACTTGGAGAAGTACCAGCTCCTCCCCCACTTATCTCATTCTCAATCCTGAAGACAAAAGGCTAGAAAACCAGAAAGCACTGACAGTGTTTCACACACATATCACATACTAAGGAACAAACAACACCGACAGTATTCAACTGTCACACCAACCGACTTGTTTTACAAAATAAATCATTTTAGAACATCAACTATATACACAAAGGTACTACAAAATACATTCAACAAATGTATATATATATATATATATATATATATATATATATATATATATATATATATATATATAATCGTTCCCCGACTCCCGTGCTACGTATCAGAGCATACACCAAAACTGACAACAGAACGGAGGGCTAATCTTCACAAGAAGACCTCCAGCAACTCTAATCTGCAATGCCTCATAGAGCATTATAAAACAGCAGAAGAGTGAGAAATAACAACTAAAATCAAGATTGCATAATAATAGGTAAATACATAACAATTCACATGCATAGTTATTTTCACCACATTTATCACACACCAATACCTATAGCATGTCGTAAATACATAACCTATATCAATTATCCAACATAATCACGTATTTGCACATAAGGCATACCAAGTCATCACATATAGAAACACATCACACATCACATAGCATATGTCTATGCATAAAACATATTATCCACAACCAATGCATTTATCACATATGCACATCAAATTACCAATGCTATCACAATCTCAACACATAACAATTCGATGCACAATTTCCACACATAATCAGTCAAATCATGATTTTCCACACATAATGCATCCATTCACAATTCTCACACATAATTAATCAAATTATGATTTTCCACACATAATGCATCCATGATTTATGCAAATGCACAGAGGCCGACACAACGACTTTATGCAAATGCCATGCGGTACCGACTTCCAATATTTCTCATCACTAGTTCACTCAGGAACTCTGCTGGAACCATCGTTCGTTACTTAGGATCATTCATGTAACTCCCCGTCGGGCATATGATGTTCCCCGTCGCTCACACCTCTTATTTTTAAGGCACACGAAATTTATGGATCGCTCACACCTTTTTGTATAAGGCACACGACCCGATCGCTCACACCTCTCTGTATAAGGCACACGATCGTCTATAATCATCGCTCACACCTCTTATTTTTAAGGCACACGATTCATCTGATCGCTCACACCTCTTATTTTTAAGGCACACGATGTTATAGCAGATTCCCTCTGGAATCAATCCTTCACTCAGGACGTTACCAAAATGCATATCATGATGCTTGGCATACAATGACTCATGACATTCAAATGCATCTTCACACATATATGCAACCATAATCATGCATATATTTCAACTCATCAATTCCATACATTCACAATTCAACCATATGAATTAATCAACCTCATCACATTCATGCATAGCAAATCAATTCAAATAATGCATTTCAAACCATAAAGGCCACCAAACAACATACATTGAAATTTCACATAAACAATGCATATCATCACAAACCACAAACCACAACAATCATACAATCACAATTACTTCCACAATGTATTCACACCACAAAGGCTACCCACAACACATCATTACAACATACATTGATATTCAATCAAACAATGTATTTTGCCACACAACAACATCATTAATCACGCATCGAAGTCTAATCTAAAACAATGCACATATTTTCCATAAGGCCATCACCCATCATCACAACATTCCATCATGTATATTCACATCATATAACAGCACACAAGCTACACGTTACATATCAAAGGCATATAGCATGATAACACATCAATCGCACACAATTAACGCGATAAAAACCCGACAACCCAACTATTTTTCAAAAACACAAATTAATTAAATCATATTTTAACCTCCAAACCATTTTTAATAGAAGGGTTATTTTATTAGCTTTCCAACGCTTCAAACGGGGACCAAAACGGACTTACGGTTCAAAAGTTATGAAGAAAACCAAATCGGACATTTTGGAAAATTCTGTGATCATGCGTCGACGCATGAGGCTGGGGGTCAGCGCATGATCCTGGAAATTTTGCCTGGGTTAGCGCATAAGCCTGGGGGTTAGCGCATAATTCTGGGGATTAGCGCATGAATACGCAGATTTTGCTAAGAACTCGGTTTTCGATCGTTAAATGCCTTTCGGACCTCCGATTTCGATTCCGTAAAAAGCTGCAATCTCAGAATTCAACGTACTACAATATTTTCACCATTAAAAATCTATCCAACACATTTTCCATTTTTGAAATATTTTGAAACATAAATTTATCAATTTACCCCAACTCCAAACTCGCTCAAAACCACTCGAAAACACAAAAACAACCATTTCCGATTAATTCCTATCCTTACCCGATTAAATATAAACCTATACCAATGTTACCAGACATATGCAAACACTTTTACTCGATCACAACATCAATTTGCACAAAAACATCGATATATATCAAAAACTCAAAAGTTACAGATTCAACTCGATTCAGTCAAACGATCACGCTAAAATGAAAACTATAAGAAAATATCCAAAACAATCCAAGAAAACATACACATATACATACACAAGCAAGATATAATTGAAACTTCTCACCCTTACCCGATTATTCGCGCCTGAAACGGAGTTATGTCGATTTTTCCACTTTTCCTCTTCTCCCTTTTCTTTCCTCTCTTTTCTCTTCTCTTCTCTTTCTCTTCTTTTTCTTTTCCTTACTATCTTTTCTCTCTTTTCTTTCTATTTATATAAAAACATAAAACTTGCCCAAGCAAAAGACCAAAATACCCCTCAGCTCAAATATCTCCCAAACGCTCTCAAAATTCGATAAAACATAAACATCGATGAAAAATAATATATTGTCAAATAAAAGTCAATAATAAAATAATATAAAAAAACAAAAATAATTAAATCGACTCGATTAAATAAATCGGACAAAATGGGGCGCTACAGTGTGAGCAAAGGGTAAGTCTTAGACATGCGCTCTAAGAAAGGAAAGTGTCGGATAGTTGGTCTGAGCAGTTATAAAAGTCTTATGCAGAAGCATACGCGATTGTAGCCATGAAGTGGTTATAATGAAAAGCTCTTGCGAGCCAAGGGGACTGGACTACTCTCAGTTAGGGGAGGAACCAATATAAATATTTTGTGTCGTCTGTTGTAATTTTATTTACTTCTGTTGAATCCGTTGCCAAATGAAGTAACTCAGAATCTAAACACCAATTTTGATTCTGAGACTCTGATCAGAAGCTAAATAATAAGAAAACGTGAAATACAATTCAACCCCCCTTCTTGTGTACTTTTCACACCTTCGAAGGATTCATATGGCATTTCTCTCATGAAGTTTAGAAATGGGTGCACAAAATATCTAATTTGTTTTTGAAATATGTTGAAACTACAATATTAGACCAAATGAAGGAGAAAATAATCCATCCATGAACTTGATCAGATTGAATACAATACCACAAAAACAAAGTTGAAACTGCACAAGGTAGATTGAATAAATATTTAGAAGATATTGAAATTATGATGGATTAGTGACAAGATGTCACACACAATGTTGAGACAATTTGTGAGACAATTTGATTTAAAAGGAGCAAAAAAAAACTAAACAAATTAAATAACACATATAATTATTAACCAAGTTTGGTGCAATGTCACCTACGTTTGGAGAGATTTATCAAAATGAAAGGAAATTCTCTAATTCAAGTAGTCAATATTACATGATGGTCTCATATTAACTCTCCCAATTCAGTACCCTTTTCCTAATACTACCCGTGAATTTAAATCCAAGCTCACGCTGAATATGAGATGTGAAGAAGAGTTATTCTTGACCATGGTTAAAGTTTTGGTGAAGACAAACATATCAAAAGATACAAGCTTGTCTAAGAAGAAACACATTGAAGGCTAGCACAATCAAGCTCAAGTGATCATAAGCTTTGGAAATCAAAAGAAAGAATCAAGATGGTTAAAGTATGCATTACAAATTATATTCTATATCTTAATGGGTCAAAATTATCATGCATATTCATCTCAAAGTTTCTTACATCATATTGCATTAAGCCTTTTGGTCCATGCCCTGAAAAACTAGGTTTTATCACTTTCAACATATGCGTAATTGATTACACACTGCTTGTAACCGGTTACATGTTCGAATATTTTGAAAAATAATAAACTTGTCTGAAGTGTAATGAGATACAACTTTTTGACAACCAGTTACCACTGAAACATAATGATTTTATCTGAACCAACATGATTTTAAATGATTGGAAACCTTCATGGATTTGTTTCCAAACATATGCATCAATTCATAGAGGTGTCTTATGATGTATATAAATGTTCATACATCATAATTCAAATTTACCTCTTTGATACATAATTTTTACATACAATTCAAATCAATTTTCAAGTGTTCATATTTTTCATTGAAATGGAAATTTATGCATAACTTTCATATTTTTGAAAAAAGTTTCATTAAAATTATTTTTGAGCACTTAAGTATATATATTTGGACTGTGATAAAGAGAAAGCGAATATCAATTTATCATTCTTGAAGTTCAAGTCAAGTCTTCAAAATACTCAAATTCTATAATTTGTTTGTATTATTAGTTCATCATTGTTGTTTGGTGTGATCATCAAGTTGATAGTGATTGTTGAAAAAAGGTCCTTTGAAATGGTTTAATTCAAAGTCCACCATAGTTGTTGGTGTTTGGAAATTAAGGAAGTGATGTGCTTCTTTTATGATGTTAGACGATATAAGAGAAGTCTTAGTGGTAGACTTGTACAAAGATCTAACAATAGTGAATATCTCTCACGGGGTGTGAGAGGACTATAGTACTCTTGTTTGGAATGAGAAACCAAGATATATCGTCGTGTTCTTTAATTTCTGCACTTTAACTTTTTTGTTATTCATCATTCAAAACAACCCATACATCTTATTCTAAACCAGAAAATTAAAAGGAAAAAGATATTTCTTAAATATCAAGAATAATCCAACAAGTCTAATTCACCCCTGCTTAGATTGCACACTCTGAACTTACATGAGATCCCATCACTTTCACTCAAACCCAGTCCCAAATGTTTGTAAGAGAAAAAGTTATTTGTTGCCCTATTCAAATCAAAATTACAGACCAAATACTCCATCCTTCTAAAATAATAAAGACCCTTAAGAATAGAGTATTACAATGTAAACACAAAGACTCACTAAAATACATCGCCCATTAGGATTAGATAAACAAAATAGACTAAATTTTAGAAACAACAAATTGATTATTCTTCATTAAAACCAAATTCAAACCTCTCTTAATTAAATCTTATCCAATCAAAATTTTCTTTCAAATATATGATTTAATTAAATCTTCTTCAAATTGATTTGATTTAAAATACTTCTTTTACACATAATCTTTGCAAACTTTTGAAAGAATTAATTACAAAACAAATCTTAAAATATAATCCGAAGTGAATCAACGAGTGCACACTACAGTTAATTAAAGACTTGATGTCTTACAACAAGTTAAGACATCTTAGTTAACAACTTTCCTACAAAAATTAGTTAATAAACTTTAATAAAAACTCCCCCTTTAGGTATTTTATATAGGAAAATCAACCATTCAAAGATATTATGCATATTTATTATTATTGATCATATGACACAGTGGATAAGCACATCAATAAATTTTAAAGCTATATAGCCATAACATTCATCGAATTAAAACAAAATAGACAAAATGTTCTTATCTCCCCCTATTTTCCTCAAAAGAAACAAAGTTTGAAGAACTCAGGAAGAATAACAAGCCATCCACGTCACAATACACAACTTTTGCAAAAGAAACAACAAAATCCATCCAAAAATAGAATCAAAACAACTAACAAAACATCAAAAGGTTTTTATTCTTAATAACGCCTCATCGCATTCGCCGGTCCATTTGAATTTAACCTTTTTTTCATGGCGGCGAAGAAAAGAAATGCCTTAAGGGGTGATGCGTCATTTTAGTTGCTGGACTTCTCTAACATTGGTGGGGGTTCTCATGTAAAAGATGGCTTGTAACTTATCTAGGTTTGCTTAACGACCCCTCTTTATTAACATGAAGCCAAAGAACTTTCTTACTTGCATCCCTAAGGAGCACCTAGAGGGGTTCGGGCACATGTTATACTTCCTGAATGATTCTAGGACATCCTTCAAGTCCGCTGCATGACTATGTCCTTCTAAGGTTTTAAATTTCATGTCGTCAACATATACCTCCAAGTTTCTCCCTATCCTTTGGGAGATTACCGCGTCCATTAGTCGCTGGTAGGTCGCGCCTGCATTCTTAATGCTAAAAGACATGACATTATAATAGTAGTTGTTGCTATTTGACATAAACTACGTCTTGGGCGCATCCAGAGGTTCTATTTTAATATGGATTTACCCCGAATAGGCGTTTATGAAACTCAACGTACGGTAGCCCGATGACCCATCAATCAGGCGATCAATATCTGGTAGGGGATAAGGGTCCTTGGGATAAGCTGTATTGAGGTCGGTGAAATCCACACACTTGCACATCTTGTTTGATGATTTCTTCTCTAGGAAAACATTGGCTAGCCATGTTGGGTATTTTACTTCTGCGATGAAGCCATCACATTCTAACTTGACCATTTCCTCGTTGATAGAGAATCTTTTCTCCTTTCCAACCTTTCGCTTTCTTTGAGATATTGGTCTCACAATGGGGTTAAGCGCGAGGCGATAACATACCACTCTGGTATCTATGTCTAGCATGTCCAAGGTGGTTTAAGAGAACAAGTCAACGTTTCTTAAGATTTTGTCGACTAGTTCACACTATTCTTATTCAGAAAGCGAGATGCCTATCTTTGTTTCATGGTAACCCAAAGGCCCTATTTGAGCCTCCTTCAAATTTCTATGGGCGTGAGTCTCTCGTTCTCCACACCCAGTATAGGTTTCCAACTCATTGTGTTTGTGTCTTAGGCCTCACATAGGGGTAACCTCTTGGCCAACATCCTCCTTCCTCATTGCCAGGATACTATGATAACATTTCATGTTGCTTTTATGGTCTCATCAGAGCGTTTCGACTTGCCTATTGGGTAACGGGTATTTGAGGACCAGGTACCAGATGAGTATCATCACCCCTAAGAAATTGATGTCCGACATGTCAAGTATGACGTTATAGGGCGATAAGCCGTCCACCACAAGGTAATTGACTTCGATCGCCTTGGAATCTACTCCTACTCTACATGTTATTTATAGGGTTATGCGACCCTTTACTTGCACCTGCTCACTTAACAAGCCTACTAGCGAGCCCGAGAATACCTTGTTGATGCCGACATCAAGTGAGAACTTGTAGAAGGTGCTCCATAAGGATGTTTATTGAGCTTCCCATATCTATCAAGACTCACTTGATATCACAATTATTTTATTGCAACATGATGACCACGTGGTCGTTGTCGTGAGGGTAGATTTTGATGTCGTCACTATTAGAGAAAACGATTTTTGACCTTGGTCTTCTCCGCCTGAATTAAGAGAGGCCAGGGGATATTATGTTTGAAGCTTACATCTGCCTGGCGTATTACCTCTAGGAAGAACTGGAATTTCCTCCGCCGGTGAAACCTCCGGCAATGGTGTTAACCATGAAGCTTGAATCTTTCCTAAAAATTTTCAACAGAAAGCGGTGAAAGTGGTGGTAATGTTGAAAGGTCTATCCCAAGTCAGTTTTACAGGGGCCCCACGGTGGACACTACTATACCTGATAACAAAAATATAGTTGAAGAGAGTGAGAGGCTTTAGAGATTATGTGAGGTGAGAGCGAGCTCAAGAGGATGAGAAACTCAATTTTAGTGGAGTTTATGTATGTGTATCAAATTGTCCTTTCTCAGCCCTAAGGTTGAGATATTTATAGATGCCTATGAGTCTGGATTTATGTTTTTTTGAAATTGCAACCGCCCACCCTAGTAATGCCAATGGACCATTGAATCCCTATTTCCTAAGGATATGTGAGTTATTCTCTTGACTCCTTTTCTGCATTATCTCTGACCAAGAATCACCACTTCCCACATTTTCCAATCCTAGACGAGTAGGACGTGTCGCAGGCGATGTCCTCTCCTCGTGAGCGATATGATCTCGCCATCCCTTGTGGGCGATATGGACTCATTGCCCATTGTGGGTTCTCACAAATATATCACTACCATAACCGTGCAACAAAGTGTTTGACACATTTTTGAAACAAAAATAAAATTAAAATAAAAAGAAGGCACATATAAAACATTAGTCAAAACAAGTTCAGAACAAAATTTAATGGTTTAAGTATGTCTAGCTATTACATAATGACCAGTATGCAACTTAACATGAATAAGAGTGATTTCATAATAAGAATGAAACCATTGATTTGATCCAAACATGTGATGATTAACACCTACATAATTGATCCAATAACCTAGAGTAAGATTTTGACAAGATATTGCTTACCATTTAATGAATGAGCAATTGGTGCTGAGGAATGAACCTGATTAGAAGAAGCAGATAAGTAGTTATTAAGGCTAGACTGGTAAAGTAGATGCATACGCCATTCTTAATGCTTAGTAGTGGTGGAAGGTGAACTTGACTTCACATCATTGGTTTGAGAATAATCTTCCATAGCTTGATCATACTTGACATAAGTATGATATACTATTATTTGCACATTTTCTCTGCATGTGAGGAGGAAAATAATACTTGACATAACAATTATCAACTATGTGGTTGGTTTTACCATAATGAGTGCACACATGATTTCCACCCTTGCTAGATGAACCAGATCTATATAATTTTCATTTGAATCTCTATGAATCAACAATATTCATAAGAGCCTTAGAATATTCAGAAGGAACAATATTCCCTTGCCTCTCATGTTGTAAAAACATGGAGAAAATCTTGTTCATTGTGGGAAGTCGATTCATAAGCATGATTAGTGACTTAACCATAAAGAAATTGTCATTTAAACCAGTCAAGAAACGAACTACATACATGAGAGTGTGATGTTGTCTAGTATTATACAGATCTTCACACGTGGACTTAACTCGACAATTACATTTAAGAATGGGAATATATATTTCAAGTTCTTCCCACATAATCTTCAAATCAGAATAAAGTAACAAACTTAGAATCTAGTTGCATTCCATAGATTTCTTGTATTAACCTAAAGATACACACCAAATCACCTTGTGAGAAGTGTTCATTGAGATCGATCCAAACATCACCTGCATTTTCCATGAAAACAATGGATAAAATGATTGATTCAAATACTGAGTTAAGACTCCATAAATGCACAAGCATGTTGCATCAGCTCCATGCATAATATAATGGATTAAACACATCAGTGATAAGAGCAATGCTTACGTCGATGACTTTGAGTTTCATCATGCCTCTAAGTGCACGACACATCAAACGAACCAAAAAATGATAGTTTGAACCATTGAGCTTATGAGACACGCTAACTGATGAAAGACCATTACTGGAATGCAAGAAGAGTGAACTTGATTGATCATGTTAAAGATCTTTAGAACCAATAGTTTCTTAATGGTAGAATTTTGTGGAGACATAAATGCGGAAACAAAACACTCTCATAACAAGTGGCCCATGTAACATATTAAAAAAATGGAATTGAGAGAAGATGGGAGAATAACAAGTTCATTATTGCAAAATCTAAAGAATCACAATGATGAATTGATCTTCGTACTAGCTTCAATTAAGAACATAATAAGAATGGTAAGCCTAGTTATATGAGATTATAACTAATTGAATCCAAAACAATTACAACAGTTTTGGATGCCTTAAGCACTAATTGCCTGTGAAACAAGTTACTTGTAATCACTATGTTGCTTTTTCATATGATGCATAAGTTTTTCTTGCCTTGATCCGATTTATTTATTTATTTATATATTTATTATTTTTTTTATTCAACATCATTCTCTTACAAGATCTAAAAGATCATAACATCTATAAAATGTTAAAACAATATCGTACACTAAATCAACATCATTCTCTTACAAGATTTTAAAAAGATCATAACATCGATAAAATGTTAAAACAATATCATACACTAAATCGATTTTATGTGTATATTGAATTTTTTTTCTATTATCTTTCCTAAATAGAGATAACAATCTAACTAATAAGATTTCTATTTTCTAATACTTTCTAAATTTTAATTACTAAAATCTATTTTCTATTTTGACATTTGGTTAGCCTTTTATTTAAAATAATAATAAAACAATTTTATTTTGACTTTTACGAAACAAGTGATAGGAATCCGAATTAACTCATATTGTTACAGTAAATTCTTACTTAAATTTATAAAATTTAATCACGCATAGTTTATTTTTAAATAAAATGTCAATTTTTATTTATGATTAATTTCTATCGATGTTTCAATTGTAATTCAAAATAAGTTATTATAATATAAATTTAGTAATGGTATTTATAAAAATAATTAACATAATTATAATTATATACAAAATAAATAAAAACTAAATTTATAACAAAACAACTCATCGCAGGCGTCTTAATCATAATAATACGTCTGTTTCTACTACCAGCTTGTTACAGTAAATTCCTAATAAACTAATAAAGTTGGTAAGAGGATGCAGTGATCTCAGTCAACAGTTTACAGTTGTAACTATATTGTTAAATAGTGAGAATATAGAATTGAGTGACATAATTTCTTTCTTTTTTATTCATGAAGAGATCATTACATGCATTACATTTGGTAAGAAGTCGTGAAGCACATTCGATTCATTATTTGTCCAACTACTACAACTGCATGTTTAGATGTCCCTTTCATTCTTGTGAAGTTAATTAATTAAGGTTATGCGTGTTAATGCCTGTTTTTTGTTTTCTAAAAGCGTGTTAATGTCTAATATATGGTCTGGAAATAATTTTTTTCTATCGAGGTTCTTTTCATGCAATCTGGATTACGCTGATAGAAATAGTCAAGTTCTTATTAATTATTAATCACACACATTTACGAAGGCATACCTAGTCTAAGAAGATTTATTTAAGTTGTAATAATTATAATACTCTTAATTGTGCAGGAAGAATATAAAATACTTACTTACGTTGGAAAAATTAAATACTTTAAGGCAATGTATAGATTTCCTTTTTCTGTTATTATTTGCGATCATTTTTTAATTTGAAACAACTAAATGACGTGGTGAGAACGAGTAAGTGTGAGTTGTGTGAGTGATAGTTCTACATTAGTTAAAAATGCGGAGACTTAAGTATTTATAAGTGAGAGAGCCCACCCACCAATCACTTTAAAGTTTTGGATGAATATCTGGTGTGTCTCACAAAGATGTTGCTCTAAAAACAAAGCCCCGCAATGTTCAATGTTCCTTAGTAAAAAACTCTCCCAAAAAATAAATATAACAAACTTTAAATCGTGTGAAGATGATCTTCATTTCTTTTCTTCTCAATTTTTTTCAATAATAGAATTCTTTTCAACAACAATTACACTCGAAAGAAGAAGATGACCCTTGATCCAACTGCATAAATAACTATAGCTCATATAACATTCAAAATGACTCCTACCTTTGTCATTGATTCAGTTTATATTGAATCTTCTAGCAAGAAAGGTGCTCCACTACGAAGTTCATTCAAATCGTCAAAGGCAAGAGGATGATAAACCTATTCTAGGGTTTCAAGACCACGAGAAGGCGGATGAAACTCCTAATGCAACACTATCACAAGTAATAATTGCTGTCATAGCCAATTAACCATTTAATATCGGGGATCCTCATTGATGATTGAACCTCACGCGACCTCATATACCTCATAGTATTTATGAGATTAAGATCGCGTATGAAAGATTTAAAGCATGCGAAGGCGAGGACCATTAGAGTTCAATGACTCTTCAACTTGTCCGTGAGTAACCATAGACCTACCAATCTCGTTCAGAGAAGGTAAAAACAAGAGAACCGTGAAATTATGCTTCCTCATCATCCCTTGCAAAATCGTTTACGATATAATCTTAGGAAGATAGTTTTTGGCGACATTAGACGCAGTGGTTCCCACTGTCCATTTGAAGATGAAATACCACAATAATTCAGGTGAGTTGATCGTTATCTTAGAGGATTTATGTGGACCTTACCTTATACAATAAACAATATTGAAAAACTCTCTCGCAATGGTCGTCACATCCGAGTGGGGGAATAAGAATGCATGTGAAGCAATTGACGTGGTCAACCATGACGTACGTGAATATGAAGTATTATAGAATGACCATAAGACCTTAAGGCCATTTCTGGATGGCGGATTTGAAATTGTCCTATTGTATGATAACCCAACATGATCTGTCAGTATAGGTGCTCATCTGCCGCCCCCATGGAAGAAGGGGCTCGTTGAGTGTCTTAGAGCCAATGCCGACCTCTTCGCGATCTCGCTTGGAAAAATTCCAGTTACATACTTGGTGGCAGCTTTCCATTAGTTGAGTATCTATCCTTTCGCTGGATACATGGCCCAACGAAGAAGGAAACAATCCCTCGAGAAGACCAAAGAAACCATATGAAGAAAGTCTAGGGCTTGCTCGACACTAACTTGGTCTCTGAAGTAAGATACACTTAATGACTCTCTAATGTTGTACTAATTAAGAAGATCTTAGGAAATTTGAGAATGTGTGTTGGTTACACTAACCTCGATCAGGGATGCCCTAAAGATTCATATCCATTGTAAAACATAGACAACATGGAATATAGTTCAGTCGGTTAGAAACTCTTGTCATGTATGGACGCATATTCTAATTACCACTAGATTCCCACATATAAGCGAGATAAGATAAAACAACCTTCATGAATGTGCAAGACAATTCTTTATACAACATGATGCCATTTGTTTTGAAGAATGTAGAGGTAACATAGCAGAGGATGATGAAAAAAGTCTTCAAGGAAGAGATAAATGAAACACTAGAAGTTTATATGGATTACATGATTTTAAAATCCAACGAGGAAGAGCTACATGACAAGAACATCACTAGTGTATTCACGAGATTTCGACAGTACAACATGAAGTTCAATCTAGAAAAAGTACTTTTAGGGTCAGAGTCGGCAAATTTTTGGTATTTCACTTTATGAATAGAGGAATATAAGCGAGTTAGGACAAATGTGAAGCAATCATCAACATGGCAGTGCCAACGATGAAAAAAGAAGTAATAAAGTTGAATAGGATGTTGATAACCTTAAAAATATTCATTTCCCGGTCATCTCAACACACTCTTCCATTGTAAAAGTTGCTCATGAAGGAAGCACGCTTCGAGTCGACCCCATACTGTGAGAAATCATTCACATTCTTAAAGACAGCCTTATCAACCTCACCAGTCCTATCTCGGCTAGTTACGGAGAAGTTTTATTCCATTACCTAGTTGTCTCCACTAAAGCAGTTAGTGTCATCCTAAAAATAGAGGGTAATTTCGCACAGATTCTTGTGTAATTTACCTCTAAAGCCTTAGTAGGATCTGAGACACGTTACAAAAATATAGATAATATATCATTAAATCTAGTTACAACATTTAGGAAGTTGCGACAATACCTTTTAGCACACACCATTATTGTCCACACTGATCTGCCACTAAAGCAAGTGCTCTACCGACTAGATTTAGCTAGGGGTTAACCAAATGGTCCATCGAGATGTATTAATTTTGTTGGAACAAGATTTGTTTATGTCCTTAAAAGGTTTTGATGATAACAAAGTATTGAAAGAACAATAAAGTTTGCTAACATATGTTCAAGTGTGCAGGATGATAAACTAAAGAATTCATCATTAATCCTGTTGAAAACATAAGCGAAGAAGTAATACTCAGATTCTGGATGATCAGAATTTGAATATGTTCATCAGACTCTGAAGGCATCAGACTCTGGTCTCATCATCCAACTTTTGATGACAGCTCAATTTCTGAAGACGTGGAGAGCAGTTGATCCGTACGTTGCACAAAAATAGACATGTCTTATCAGGGCCCCAAATTTCTGGACAGAGTAAACTAGGGTTTGGTTTTGCAAGACTCAAGGATGATGATGTGACCTCTTCAGTTTGTACTACCTTTTGGTAAATACCTAGTTACTCAAAAGGTGTTGTGGACAATGCTATAATTTAATGGACAAATCTTCTAACCAGATACAAGTCTCCAACGTCTCTCTTGGCATACATATTCACTAAGTTTGCTATTGTTCAAACCTCCAACGACTCTTTTTCTGTCTCTATAAAAGGAAGCTGGTGACTCAAAGGAAGGTTACAGCATCACAACATATAGAAAGATCTTAACATAACTCTGAGCTATTTCTGTAACTGTTATAGCATAAGATCTTAAGATTTCTTATCTTAGATTTATCTTAGAAATCTTACAAAGGTTGTAAACCTCTGTGATTGTTGGACAACTGTTATACTTTTGATTGTGTATCAAAGTATAGTAGTTATCTTGTTTACTAAATACGTTGTTTAAAAGAAGTCTCTTGCTTACGTGCTTGAGCAAGGAAGTCTTAAACCGAGCGTTTAGGAAGGAAGTCTCATTCAGAGTTTATTGATAAAGGAAGTCTTGAACCAGAGGGTTTCACTACAACGGAAAACATATACAACAACGGTTGGAAAAGATATATTATCATGCAGGACCGACCGTTCTTACATAGCGTGTGGTTATATATGTGTTACTTACAATCACAATCCTATGACCGTTGTAGAAAACCTGAAAGCACGCGACATATTACCACAATTGCTTTATCTAACCGTTGTAATATATTAAAGGTCCCATGTTCGATTATCAGCACCACATTTTTGGTATATATTATTCTGGATAACGTTCACTATACAACCAAAGTCATATATAACAACCGTCGCTAACTTATTTGCTTTTAAAAAAAATATATTTCTGCATTTTGAAGCTTTTACATTTTTTAATATGTATTTTTTTTGACAGAACAGAAAAATTTAATAACCTGTATCAGAACAGAAACAACAATTGAAATCAAACTCGAATACTTATTTATTTCATCAAATAAAAAAATTTATTTACAACACTCATACTCAAATGTACATCAAACATATACATATTACAAATTAAGCTCATGTTTAAGGACCCTTATGCGCATTGATGATATATGCCCAACGTTTACAAATGTCTACAAAGTCTTCGCATGTGAATGGTGTATCGTCGTTAAACATCTACATAAAAAAATGCAAAAATGTGAATATCACACATATATGATAATCATAGCCAACTTACACAATAATATGTTATTGTAAACAATTCATTACATATATAAGAAATACCTGATCCCATTTATCAACAATGCTGACGAAGACAATGTTTAACATATGTTTCATTACTTAATACCCACACTCATATTCCTTTGGCTGTTTCCTCGTTTATAAAAATAAACATTAATTTCATTAATATTATAACCACTACACATGCATGTAAAAACATATATAACTGAATTCCATAAGTAATATGGCCATTTACATGAGGTAAGATAAATGTTAGTTTTTTCTACTATTGTTCAAAATATTATGTCGATGCACAACATTGTACATTGAAAATTATTTAAACATATTACGCGTTAAACCAATTACAATGTCAAAGAAAATAATACTAAAAAGTTTCATATAAACATAAACTTACCCATTAATAATTTGTTTCATTTTAGGTTCGAGTGGATTATGTAAGAAACACAATGTTGTTATCGTATTCGTCCTAACGATAATATGATTAATTACCAATGATCACTGAATAAACACGAGCATATATATAATTAGTATTTTCTAAAACAAAACTAACTATAATAGATAAACCACAATTTCAAAACTACTTACGATTTGAGAAATGGTGCAAAGTAAATTTCTTTTCCCCCTTGACTTAACCGTTTTGAAATGTAAGAGTTAATCCCTTTTGGATCATTATTTGTCCGTCAAATACTAAAGAAATCTAAGATGCAATAAATATTCTATTTATTTAACTCTATATAAACACGGTGAATGTACCTAAATGGTTAAACAAAATTCATAAAATAAGTAAGAAAATACAAAAACGATAATGTACTATATATAATGACATGCACATTCAATTATATACTTACGTGCACCAAACTTGCAATATCCCTATGTACAACCATTTATATCCTGATAAAAAATCTCATATGTCACTAGGAGGAGAATAAAAGATTTCTACTGTTGGACAATTCTCCAACTGAAGAGGAATTGGGTCATCGCTTTTCAGAACTAACAAGTATAACATGGTGATTTCATTTGCCGAAGGATCCAATATCTCATTGACCTCTTGAGCGGGGGAGGCTGAACAATTACTTCCTTTGGTGCTAGCACCACGTACAACATTTGTTTGGGGAACTTGATCATCGACATTATCATCATTTTTATTTGTACGTTGTTGGAAGGATCCACTAATTCTCTGCAACATAATATTCGTTTTGAACACATACATAATAAACACATTTCTATCTTTTCTAAATTTTTAGATAAAACACGATATATCATACATTTTAGATAAAACACTAGCATTTAAGATAAAACACATACCGCATATAACTCTTATAACTTTTCTATGTCTTTCTTCCGACTTTCCCACTCAGCTTCTAACATATTCCTCTGTTCTTCTAACTCCTTCTCAATAGCCGCAAGCTTTTCTCTTTGCGCTTGTAATTCAGTGTTTTCAGCGCTTTTTTGATTGGACCAAAGTATAATCTCAGGCCAACGCCTTCTCCAACACCACGAACGTGCCCACCATGCTCATCTGTTTCAACGGCTTCTCCTCGTATATCATGTCGTGGTTCTGGAAAAAATGAGCCTCCACGGGCCTCCTCAACCAACAGATACTACACAACATATATGCATGATAAAATTAATATTGTAACTACCACAACAATTAAATAACACATAACATACGCACAACAAATCATACTTACAATTTTCTCAGCAACTGCTCTTGACACATTTGAGGTGTACTCTCCATTTGGTCTTAGTCGAGCCCTCTTCCACTTATCATGCCTTGACGGTGGAGTTGGGTTGCAATCACGACTAATGGAGTCCTCATCTCCCATTTGTTGTTTTTTCATCCATATTTTTGTCTCTAGTTTCCTGTAACCCCCAGGAGACAATCTATGAGGGTAAATGTTTTTCACTTTATTTTGTATTCCTGCTTGACTTTTTGTCTGTTATAAACATAGTGAAAATATGATTAGTATCTATAAATCATTAGCATAAAATTATCAAGATAAATAAGACTACTACTAACCAGGAATGTCTCAGAATGACAACCCTTCTCAAAATTTTTCCAAACCTTCTTCGAGAGAAATGGTGTTTCATATCGTATCGTTTCTCAACAAAGAATGACTACTAAAGAGGCAAGTTAGTTAGCCGTGATAAAAAAGAATTAAGAAGCGCCATTATATTATAATTTAAAATGTTTAAAACAAAATGAAAAATATGTCACAAAGGTTCAGCTACGCAACCGTGATGTTATCACATTTATTTATAAATTAATAATAAATAAAAGTAAAAAGGCGCGACTAAATGTTAAAGAAATAAAACATTTGAAGCGTCAATACATTACAATTAAATATATTTAAAACAAGTCATAACGGTTGAGTTACTCAACCGTGGTGGTATTAAATTTATTTCGAAATTAAAAATAAATAAAAATATAAAGGCGAAACTAAATGTTAAAGAAATAAAACATTTGAGGGTGCTGAGATTCAAATCCATGAAAGAGTGATTATATAACCACGGTTGTATCTTTTATTCGTGATTATATTATATCAAAATTTTAATAAGAAAATAAATGAAAATGTTCGCGCGTTAAGTAAAAGATGCCATCATGATCCTTCGTGGTTCCGTGATAACCATGGCGTTGTTGTATATACATTTTGTACTAGTGTTTAAGCAGGAAGTCTTGAGTAGTGACTTAAGAAAGGAAGTCTCATTCAGAGTTGATTGAGCAGGAAGTCTTGAGCAATGACTTAAGCATTTGTAATCAGTTTGGTCATAGTGAAAAGCTCTTGTTGAGGTTGTTAGTGCATGAGGCACTTTTAGTGAGGAGAGAATAGAGAGAGAATAAGGAAATAAGGATTTGTATTATTGAATTGTGTAAATAATGATACAAGCTAGGACTATTTATATTCAACCTTAATTGGGCTTGGGCTAACACAACTTGTATTATATCTAAATATTAAATCTAATCAAATCAAATATAATATTTTAACACACCCCCATAATCCAAGTTGTCGGGTCTACGCTAGTCATAGTCGATATAAACTATTCCTAATTTATTTCTCAAATTTAAGAATCTGTCAATCTTCAATCCTTTGGTGAAAATGTCGGCCAATTGTGCTTCACTTGAGCAATGCCTAACTTCAAGTTCACCTAGATTTACCTTTTCCCTCAAGAAGTGAAATCTGGCTTCTATATACTTACTCCTTCCTTGCAGAACTGGATTCTTCGCCAAATTTATGGCTGACTTGTTGTCGATTTGCAACACAAGAGGTTTCTTCACTTCGACCTCCATTTCTTCAAGTACTGATCTGATCTAAATTGATTGACATGTAGCATATGATCCTATATATTCAGCTTCACACGATGATAATGCCACCACATGTTGCTTCTTTGAACACCATGAGATTGGGGCACCAAATACTTGAAAGAAATAGCTTGTTGTACTTCTTCAATCTTCCTTATCTCCACACCAATCGACATATGCAAATAAATTAACTATTGCTCTTTTGCCTTCATAATCTCATCGAAATAGAATTCAAAAATCTGTTGTTCCTTTTAAGTATCTCATAATTCTTCTTGCAGCTTTCATGTGTGACACTCTTGGTTCACCCATGAATCTACTCACTAATCCGACTGCGAAACCTATATCAGGTTGACTATTGCACACATATCTCAGAGATCCATCTATTTGTTTGAACAAAGTTACATCAACTTTGTCTTCCTCTCCATGCTTCTCCAACTTCACGTTTGGTTCGACAGGTGAGGATACAGGATTCAAATCATCCATTCTGAATCTCTTGAGTATCTCTTTGACGTACTTCCTTTGATGTAGCACCATACCTTGCTTCGACAGATGAAATTCCATGCCTAGGAAATAAGACAATTTTCCCAGATCCGACATTTCAAATTCTTTCTTCATCAACTCTTTGAACTTCGACAAGTTCTTCAGGATATTTCCAGTTACTAACAAATCATTGACATATAAGCAAATGATTGTTATATATTGTGCTACAACCTGAACATAGACACCATACTCAGACTTGCATTTGACAAATCCCAATTCGACTAAGTATGAGTCGATCTTCTTGTTCCATGCCCTAGGTGCCTGCTTGAGGCCATAGAGCACTCTGTGCAACTTATATACTCTACTCACTTTCTTCTGAATCACAAACCCAGAAGGTTGTGTGACATAGAACTCTTCATCTAACGGACCATTCAGAAAAGCTGACTTCACATAGAAGTGAAATGTCGACCAACCTTGGTTACATGCCAATGCTACCACTAGTCGAACAGTCTCCAGTCTTGCTACTGGAGCAAATACTTGAGAGTAGTCAAGTCCTTCTCTTTGAAGAAACCCTCGAGCTACTAATATTGCTTTATGTCTTGCTATCGACCCATCAGCATTGTGTTTCAACTTGAACACCCACTTTACTTCGACAGCTTTTGTATATGCTGGCAGTTCGACTAACTCCCATGTGTTGTTTCTTTCGATTGCATGTAACTCTTCGACCATAGCTAACTTCCACTGTTGAATTTTTAAAGCTTCGTTATGGTTGATTGGTTCAACACCTACAAGTAAAGCAAAATGAACTAATTCTCCATCTGGTGTGACTTCATCATCACCAGTCACTTCATAATCATGAAGTCTTGTTATAGGAACTCTATTTCCCCGAGGTCTTTGGCTTGTTTCAGCCACAGCCTCTGTATCTGGAATGTCAGTAACTGCTTCTACTTCGACTTCGACTGGATTCTCAGCAATTTCTTCAACTTCGACTTCATCAGTTTCTTCGTCGAAATCAGAGCTCATCAATGGCTTGTTAATTGAATTACTAGAATTCCAATCCCAGGCAGAATTTTCATCAATCATAATATCTCTACTCAACACAATCTTCTCATTAATTGGATTGAATAGCCTGTATGCACCAGTCTTATGATATCCTATCAGAATCATAGGTTCACTCTTGTCATCAAGCTTTCTTCTTCTTACATCAGGAACATGCTTGTAACACATAGAGCCAAACACCTTCAGATGACTCACTGATGGTCGTTTGCCACTCTACACTTCTTCAGGAACCTTGTTCTTCAATTGCTTAGTAGGGCACTTGTTCAGGATATAAACTACAACCGAAACAGCTTCACCCCATAAAGATTTTGGCAAATTCTTCTGCTTGATCATACATCTCGCCATATCCAATATGGTTCTATTTCTTCTTTCAGAAATCCCATTATGTTGAGGAGTATAAGGAGCAGTTACCTCATGATTAACACTATTTTCTACACAGAATTTTTCAAACATCTTCGAAGTGTATTCGCCACCTCCTTCTGTTCGCAGAACTCTAATCCTCTTCTCGCTCTGGTTTTTTACAAGCATCTTGAATCTCTTAAAGATTTCAAAGACTTCATCCTTTCTCTTGATCACATAGATCCACAGCTTTCGACTAAACTCATCGACAAACGAAACAAAATATCTGTTTCCACCAATGGTATATTCTTCGAATGGACCACATACATCTGAATGTACAACTTTGAGTATGCAGGATGATCTCACTGGCATAGTCGAAATGAAAGAATTTCTGGATTATTTTCCAACTAAACAACCTTTACAGAGTTTGTCAGGCATCTCAAGACTTGGAATACTAGATACCATATCTTGAGTAATCAGCTGATTGAGTAATCGAAAGTTCAAATTCCAAACCTCAAATGCCACAACCAACTATCCTTGTGGTCGACAATAGTTTTTAGACATTGTAATTCAGTCGAATTGATCATGGTCATAAACGTCCTGTTCTTCGACAACAGAGATTTCAAGACCAAATTGTTCTGGGTGTCGAACAATTTCAAAACTCCATCTTTCATGACAACAGAGAAGCCTTTTTCGACCAGTTGTCCGACACTTAACAAATTTCACTTCATTCTAGGTACTTAGAACACATCTCTGATCATAGCTTTTGCTCCATTACTCAGTTGAAAGACTATGTTGCCAGTACCTTCTGTTGCAACGAATTGTTATCAGCAAGTTTTATCTTGCTTATCTTTGACTCATCAAAATCTGCCAACCACTCCTTTCGACCAGTCATGTGATTTGAGCAGCCTGAGTCGAGGAACCAGATCTTGGATTCGACATGGTTATCTGCCATTGCAGCCATAACCACCATACCACATTCAGAATCATCTGAATCTTGGCGTGCAAGGTTCGCTCCTTCGTCCTTGCCTTTTCTCGATCCATTGTCTTTCCTGTACCAAAAATGTTTGGCCAAATGGCCCAATTTTACACAGTTATAACACTGCATACTTTCCTTATCTTCTTTGTCCTTTCGATAGTTTCCTCCTCCTCTTTTCGAGGATTCAGAAGCTCTATTTTCGACCTGATTCTTGTGAGGGTTCGAACAGGACTTCTTTCCTTGAGTCTTTTCGACTTTTCCTTTGAATTGTTGGAACCACCATTCCTTTTCCATGACTGAGCCTGCAATGCTTGTATCGAATCCTGAACTCCTTTTCTTTCGACAATCCTCATCTCATGCACCTCCAACAAACCAACCAAGTCTTCCACTTTTAGAGTTTCAAGATTATTGGATTCTTGAATAGCTACGATAACGTGATCAAAGTGAGAGATCAACGTTCTCATTACCTTCTCAAATATCATCTTATCAATTATGGTTTCGCCACAACCCTTCATGAGATGAATGAGTTTCTGAACCTTCGACACATATTCTGCAACTTTTTCGTCTTCTCCCATCGACAAGAACTCATATTGTCGACGCAAGGTTTGCAACTTGAAAACCTTGACCTTCTCACCTCCTTCAAAATACTTCACCAGAATATCCCATACCTCCTTTGTTGTTTCAGCATGAGAGATTCTGTCGAAGTTAGCAGCATCGACCGCCGTCTGAATGCAATAAGCAGCCTTGTAATCTTTCTTCTTAACTTTGTTGTGGGCTTTTTTCTGTTATTCGGTTTCATTTTCAGCCAACACAGGAACACCGCTGTTAACCACTTCTAGGGTATCATGGAAGCCAAATAAGGATTGCATCTATTTTTTCCATCGAATCCAATTCATGCCGTCAAGCATTGGAAGGGAATTCGGAATGGTCTTATCACAAGTCATCTTCATAGCGCTTGATTCACTTGCCCTGAAAACACGATCTCTGACGTGAAGTTCATGAACACTCGATCAAGAACAATAACCGGAAGCTCTGGATACCAATTTGTTAGTGCGTGAGGCACGTTTAATGAGGAGAGAATAGAGAGAAAAAGGAAATAAGGATTTGTATTATTGAATTGTGTAAATAATGATACAAGCTAGGACTATTTATATACAATCCTAATTGGGTTTGGGCTAACACAACTTGGATTATATCTAAATAATAAATCTAATCAAATCTAATCATATCAAATCAAATCTAATATTTCAACAGAGGTAAGGAGACTGTCTCAGTTGAAGAGAAGAACTAGGATAACTTTTGTGTGTTGATTGCATTTACTACTTAACTTTATTTTCTGATGCTATTATATATATTCTATCAACAGACTCTGAACATAGTTCAGACTCTGAACTTCTGCGTTTAGAAGCGAAACGACTTTTAAACATACAATTCAACTCCCTTATTCTTGTGTATTTTTTCAACTTCAAATTTTATCTCTTTTAAACCCAAAAAATATCTTAAGGAACAATTCTCAAATTTCATAGCATAAATGACCTTGGGAACATCACAGCCAACTCTTATCGGGACCTTGTACACGGACGATTCGTCTACAACTAAGGAAATGGTTTAGACATGATATTAGAGAATAAAGATAACTTGGTGATCGAAATATCCCTATGTTTTGATCTTTCCCTATATATTACAAAATAATTAATGCAAAGATGACAACAGAGTGGCAGATGAAGCAAGTACATATCAAGTCAAATAGACTATTTTATGTGAAGGGTAACCTTTCGTATAAACTGTTTCTCTAAAGTTATGAGGAGCAACCCTTTAGATTCACTAACATATGAATCTAATATTTTTTTCTGCTTTCTATGAGCCTGTTTGTTTTGACTTTTTTTAAAAATGATTTTTATAGTGTAACATAATTATGTAGAAAAAAATTTTACAAAGAACTTTTTCATAAAAGATTCAAATGAAAATTTGGTTTGAATAGTTATTCTTAAAATGTTATTTTAGTTATTTCATCATTTTAGCGAAAAAAATTTTGGATATCAAAATTTTAAAAACTCACTTAATATTGAAGCTATTTCAAATAGCTTTTCATGAAAATTATTTTTGAAATACAACTTTTTGAAAAAATTGTGATTTTGACTATGGTTTGGTCTTCAATAATGTATATTAATGTTATAGAATGTCAAAATTAATCTTTTAATTTAATAAAAACAAATTTCAAAAAACTTGTAATATTTAAAAAAATATTTTTTTAGAATCCACTTTTAAAAATACAAAGAAAAAATCCACTTTTTAAAGCTGAAACAAACTGGCCCATGTCTTACGAGTAACATGTAAAAAATTTAAATTTCAAACTCAATCAATTTTAAGAGTAGCGCCTTGCTAGGGGCGTTCATGGTTTGGATTTTTCATTATCCAAATCATATCTACATAATAACTAATATAATGTATTGGATTTAGAAATTATTTTTCAAAACCGGTTTAAGAAAAACATAATCGATTTCATAACTGATTTTTAAACAATTAATCACTTTGTTCTAAATTTATAGTACACTTAATTAACAAATTGTTAAAGTGAAACTAAATTGTAAAATTTATTTTATTAAACTTGTTCTGCTTGAAAGTATGACAACAAAATAAATTAAGTTTTTTATAGAAGTTATAGGACTCACTTGTTACAAGTTTAAAAATATCATTAAATGATTTTTTATTAAATCAATACTAAAAGCTGGAACAAGTTTGTACAATTAATCAAAATTAGTTTTTTTATTAAATCTTATTTAAATTAATTTTTTATTTAAAATCTCTTTTACTTTTTTTATCACAAATAAATAATTGGCCTAAACCACCTACAAAATAAATACAGTTGTGGCATCACCCAGCAAATTCAATTTTAAAATGCTTTTTTGTTTATTAACTGTGACAATAAAATCAATTAACCATCTATTAATAATTTTTTCAAAATGTAACTATGAAGGCCACACTTCAATGACCAGAAATTGCAATTTAAAACCATTTTTTTTTTTAAATCTGATGTTAAAATGAAATGACACAGAAAAAAATTGGTAACAGATGACTTTATAAAAACTGGTTATAAAATCAGATTGAATTTTAAACATTGAAATGGATGCAATAAAAATCACTTATTACATATTTTGGTTTTTTTTCAATATGATTTGGATATGGTTATGGACTCGTTTCTCAAAATTGAATATTTTGCACAACCCTACTCCTCGTATAATGCAAATTTCAAATTTCAAATTTCCTCCTCAAGATTTTTCAAAGGATAAACCCTAACACTTTTTTTTTCTTTTTATATTTTAAAGTTTTTTTTTCCATGGGATTTTTAATGGTTGATGAAGCTTTTTTTTTTTATCCAAGCTGTTTTGCCACTTGCATAAACCCTCGGCAAAATAACAATTTTTTATTTTTTATTTTTGTAGTTACAAACCCTTGAATCCCTATTTATTAAGTAATGGAAAGACCCACCCCATAAAAAAATGCAAGAGTAACAAAATGTCTTGCCATTTTTAAGAATAGAACAAAATTCACACCTCTAGTAGGATTAACTCAAGTACAAAAACAAAACAAAACAATCAACATGCTTGCGGGTCGTCCTGGCGGGCGGCGTCGTAAGCCGTGTCTTGGAAGTCCGGGGAGGCGGTCTGCCCGTCTCTTACATCGCCTTCATCGACGTTGAGGGTGGTAGCGTCCTCATGGTGGTTTCCATTCTCGAGTTGGGCGAGGACGGTGTCCAGAGCTTTGGTAGCAGACGGGTTGTTGGCCATGCTGGTGATGAACGAGAGGATTGCTTTGGTTTATCGGAGGAAAAACGGGGAAGCAAGGGCTCCCACAGACAGCACCACTGATCGTACCTGGATCAGACAGTATTTGGTGGCCAGCAACGCCTTGTAGACTTCAGCTCTGGTGAGGTTGAAAGACGGGCGGGGGGGTGTACTTGCAAGGTACTCTGACGCTCAAGTAAGGCAAAGGTCAAGTAAAAGCAAGTACAAGGTTAGAGTGTAAAAGAGTGTGTGTGTAACCTGACCCTCTCAAGTGAGGGGGTATTTCTAGAGAGCCCTCAGCGCGGGGCCAACGGTCACTAGCACTAGGCTGGATTGCCAGGCCGAATCCAAGTAACTGCCAGGGCTTACGTGGCGTAGTGAAGGCCAACACGTGGTCTTCGCCCTGGGGTAACTGCTCCTAGATCTCCGGAATTAGGGCAGACCGATTCCATCGGGAGTGGGCGGTTACATGAGAACGTGTCCTCGCGGAGAAGGACTTATGTGCAGTAGGAGAAGGCTCCTCGGGGAGGAGAACCTGAGTGTCAGAGAGGAGCGAGACTGGGGAGGCTAAGCGCCCTGCCCGACGCTCTATACCGTGCGTGTGTCCGACAATGTTGAAAAGGTCGTATGCCCGACATAGGTCGTGCTAAGAGGCCCTTGTTGGGCCATCCCGGGACGTGTGGGTTGGGCCTGCTCGATTGAGGGGCAGACCCCGGCCCAGTCCATAACACTTCCCACAACCTTTTCTCTTCTCCTTTCATTTAATAGAATTAAAGTCCCCTCCTAAAATCCAGTCCCCCCTTGGCATACTTGTTTTTAAATTCAGGAGTTTCCCCCACAACAGTCTTTTCTCAACTATAACACATGGTGAATATATGTTTACAATATAAATTTCCCTACCCCTCCACATGCCAAAAACACCTAAATAACCTTTACCCGAAAAGCTAAAGATAGAACAAAAGGATTGTTTATTCCAAATTGAAATCATACCTCCTGACTAACCAACCGAATCAGAAGCAGACCAATCAAATTCATCGTTGCCCCATATACTCCTCACAAAACCCTGATCAATCTTTTTACTCTTTGTTTCTTGTAGCAGAATAAAATCAATAATATATTTCTTGATTAATAACTTGAGTCTTCTTCTCTTGATCAGAGAATTACACCCTCTGATATTATAAGTTGTCAAATTCATGGAATAGTAATTGAGGCCTCCTTCTTACTTTCGATTCTGGTATTACCCCTTTTTTCCATTTTCCTCATAATCCCTTCAAGGACTTCATTATCTTCTTCTCCTACTATGTCAAGAGCCTTAAGGATTGACCAAACTTTGCCTGGAACATCATCAGATTTCCTCTTTACCCTCTCATTTCCCATTACAACATCTGAGTCAGAAATGGAACCACAACAAAGGATAGAACCACCAGAGTATCTAGATTCAGTATCTCCAGATTGAGAAGAAATTTGCAAAAGAATATCTTCTGCCTCAGCTAACACTTTAACTACTTTGTGATCTATAGAAGCATGTAGTAACGTGGCATAGTATGAAGGTTCATAAGGGATCTGTACACTCTCATAGATCTCCTCTAAAGACTTCTTTTTCCTCGAGACAATTTGGGTTGGATTTACAATCATCCCTTGGTCCTCATTCTCTAGAGTATAGGGGCGTTCATGGTTTGGATTTTTCATTATCCAAATCATATCCACATAATAACTAATATAATGTATTGGATTTAGAAATTATTTTTCAAAACCGGTTTAAGAAAAACATAATCGATTTCATAACTGATTTTTAAACAATTAATCAGTTTGTTCTAAATTTATAGTACACTTAATTAACAAATTGTTAAAGTGAAAGCAAATTGTAAAAATTATTTGATTAAACTTGTTCTGCTTGAAAGTATGACAAAAAAATAAATTAATTTTTTTATAGAAGTTATAGGACTCACTTGTTACAAGTTTAAAAATATCATTAAATGATTTTTTATTAAATCTTTAGTAAAAGCTGGAACAATTTTGTACAATTAAACAAAATTACTTTTTTTATTAAATCTTATTTAAATTATTTTTTTATTTAAAATCTCTTTTACTTTTTTTATCACAAATAAATAATTGGCCTAAACCACCTACAAAATAAATACAGTTGTGGCATCACCCAAATTCAATTTTAAAATGCTTTTTTTTTTATTAAATTTGTTTATTAACTGTGACAACAAAATCAATTAACCATCTATTAATAATATTTTCAAAATGTAACTATGAACGCCACACTTCAATGACCAGAAATTGCAATTTAAAACCAATTTTATTTTAAATCTGATGTTAAAATGAAATGAGACAGAAAAAAATTGGTTACAGATGACTTCTTAAAAACTGGTTATAAAATCAGATTGAATTTTAAACATTGAAATGGATGCAATAAAAACCGCTTATTACATATTTTGGTATTTTTCAATATGGTTTGGATACAGTTATGGACTCGTTTCTCAAAATTGAATATTTTGCACAGCCTTACTCCTCGTATAATCCAAATTTCAAATTTAAAATTCCCTCCTAAAGGTTTTTTTAAGGATAAACCCTAACACTTTTTTTTCTTTTTATATTTTAAAGTTTTTCATTTCATGGGATTCTTAATGGTTGATGAAGCTTTTTTTTAATCCAAGAGGTTTTGCCACTTGCATAAACCCTCGGCAAAATAACAATTTTTTATTTTTTATTTTTGTAGTTACAAACCCTTGAATCTCTATTTATTAAGTAATGGAAAGACCCACCTCATAAAAAAATGCAAGAGTAACAAAATGTCTTGCCATTTTTAAGAATAGAACAAAATTCACACCTCTAGTAGGATTAACTCAAGTACAAAAACAAAACAAAACAATCAACATGCATATCATTTCTATATCAAATGGAAGAGGTGGCTAGAAGAAAGGTTGCAATGTTTGAGCAATTCTTATATAATATTTTGGGTCAACTGTACCTAGCAGGCGACCACATATAAGTTGCTTGCACATTATGACTTGAAATATTATATAAGTTGACAACTCTATCAAGTAAATAAACTATACCCTAGTTGCTATATTTTCATTCATCAAAAATTAACAAGTTGCTAACTTTTCATTCTATATAAATCCTTCCTCTAGACCTAGATACTCACAAAAACAACATATCTTGCTTCAAATATAAGTCTCATACAAGCATATATAGTAAAATGGATTCTCGTATCCATATTTATCTTGTGCTTTTTATGGTCACTTTCGCAACCGTTTTGAGTCCTACCGTTGCAAAGCTGACTCCTAATTATTATGACAGAATTTGCCCTAAGGCACTGCCAATAATAAAGTCAGTCGTTAAGCAAGCAATTTATCGCGAGCCACGAATTGGAGCATCATTGCTGCGTTTGCATTTCCACGATTGCTTCGTCAACGTGAGTTAATTTCATATCAATTCATGATACGGTTGCATATCAATAATTTTTGTTATGGTTTAATTAATATATGAACTGTGACACTACAGGGTTGTGATGCATCAGTTCTGCTTGATGACACACCTACCTTCCGTGGTGAGAAGACTGCATTTCCAAATATCAATTCAATTCGAGGTTTTGAAGTTGTTGATCAAATTAAAGCTGCAGTTACCAAAGCTTGCAGACGCGATGTCGTCTCATGCGCAGATATTTTAGCTATAGCTGCTCGAGATTCTGTAGCTATAGTAAGTCTTTTCAATGATTTTTGGTTTGTCATTCAACTTTTTCTAGTAGTATATATTTCTACAGCTAACAAGTTTTGTATCAATTAACAGTTGGGCGGTAACCAATATTGGTACCAAGTGTTATTAGGAAGAAGAGATGCAAGAACTGCGAGCTGGGATGCAGCAAATGCAAACCTTCCACCACCATTTTTTAATTTCTCACAGCTCATCACAAATTTCAATTCTCATGGACTAAACCTTAAAGACTTAGTTGTTCTATCTGGTGGCCACACTATTGGATTTGCCAAATGCGCTACTTTTAGAGACAGGATCTTCAATGACACCAACATAGACAACACTTTTGCAGCCAATTTACAGAAAACATGTCCTCGAATTGGCGGCGACAACAACTTAGCACCATTTGATTCTACTCCCCTAAAAGTGGACACAGCATACTATAAGGGTTTGTTGTATAAAAAGGGTCTCCTTCATTCTGATCAAGAGCTTTTCAAAGGTGATGGTTCTCAAAGTGATAGGTTGGTGCAGCTATACAGCAAAAATTCTTATGCTTTTGCTAAAGATTTTGGAGTTTCTATGATCAAGATAGGTAACTTGAAGCCTCTTACTGGGAAAAATGGTGAGATAAGGTGCAATTGCAGAAAAGTTAACTACCACTGAAAATTACAAAGATGGATGGATAAGAAGGATAAAGATTGATTTATGGTTTAATATATAAGTGTGCCAATTTTTTAATATTTTATTTAAATTATCTAAATATGTTACGTAAAAACAAAATTTAATTTTACTTAGTATCCCAGTTTTGTGTGAGTATACCCTAAATCCATTTATTCTTGCAACGTGTAAGTTTTTTTTTTAATACTCAAATATATTAACTAGGGATAATTAACCCTGTGATTACATTTTGGAACTTATACAAAGAATGATCCTAGTCCCAATTCTAAAGATTGAAGCAGAAAAGCATGATACCTCCCTGCAACAATACTACATTAGCAGCAGACTATAAGGTCCCAGCAAAGCAAAATCACTAGCCTAGTTATAGACAACAAGAACTATTTTCCCAATAGCAACTTGTACCACTCATATAGAGAACACCTCTTTACATATTTATCTAAGATCCTCCAACTCCAAGAAGATGTAATGACAGAATGATACATCTCCTTCATTTCTACAATACCATCTTTGAAAATGATTAAATTTCTGTTTCTCCAAATTGTCCAGCAGCCCACCAACCAAATAAAGATTAGAGTCGATCCTATCCCAGGCCTTTTTGCCCACTGTATGAAGGAATCAATACAGTTTGTTTCTACAGGCAATGGTGTTCCCAACCAGTTTTCAATATCTATCCACAATTGCCTTATTTTCGCACAAGAAATGAAAAGATGAGTTATGTCTTCAATCTCTTATAAACAGAAAACACACTGCAACTGATGAATATCTGATATAATACCTCTACATTCCAGAGCTTTACGAGTTGGAAGCCTATTAAGTAGTAATCTCCAACCAAATATTTTGATTTTGAGAGGTATTCTAATCCTCCACAACTGATCCAAAACATCCAACAGGTTTTGACTAAGAACTTCTCCCTCCACCTTTTGATTCAATTCTGAATAGCAGACCTTGACATTAAACTTATTATCAACTCTTTTTGGCCATATTATAACATCTTCTTCATGAATAATCAGACTCATCTCCTCAAAGATTTGAAGAAAATCTGACACTGTTTCATCCCCCTCTTCATTCCTGATCACATTTCTTCCTACCAAATCCCAATTCCAAACATTTCCTGACCACCCTCCACAATCCTTAATCAAGATATCCTGAACGGGTGATGTGTTATATAGCTCTGGATATTGAAACCTAAGTGCTTTTCCACCCAACCATTTAGCATGCCAGAATAGAGTTCTATTTCCATTCTCCGCCTTCCAAGTTAGTAAATTGAAAATTCCTTGATCATTTGAAGGCTTTCCCAGCCATAAGATGTCTTTCCACCATCTTGACCCCTCTTCCAATCAATCCATTTAGGGCTGAAGCTCATTGCCACAAGTACCTTACATAAAAAACTCCAATTTACATAGTCATATACCTGTGCAAAGTCAACCTTAAACATATAGCCTTTCTTCTTCCTTTTTTTGACATAATCTAAAACTTCATTGGCTACTAGGACACCATCTAACAACTTTCTACCTGGGACAAATGTTGTTTGAGTATGGGAAACCAATTTACCAATCACTCTTCTTAGTCTTGCAGTCAGGATCTTAGACATAATCTTATGCAAACTGCCTATTAAAGCAATTGGTCTATACTCCTTCAGATTTTGTGGATTTTCTACCTTTGGAATCAGAACAAAGAATGCTGAACAAATTGATTTTGAGAGGGTAGCCTTGTCATAGAATTCTGAAATGCAATTAAAGAAGTCCTGCCCAACCATCTCCCAGGTCTTCTTTAGAAATTTCAGGTTAAATCCATCTAGGCCTGGACTTCTGTCACCCTCACATGAATTAATGGTCTCTACCACCTCCTCATAAGAGAAATGTTCAGTTAACATTAAGTTATCATCCTCAGAGAGCTTGTTTAAAGAACTAAGGTCCATCTCAAAACAATCATTAGCATCACTCTTATACTTATCTTCAAAGAAATCATGTAAGGCTTGTTTGACTTTTACTACACCATCCCCTTCTTCTAGTCCAACACTTAAAGCTGATATAGAATTCAATCTTCTTCTCCTGTTAATTATATAATGAAAGAACTTTGAGTTGTAATCTCCCTTTTCTCTCCATTTTAGCCTGGCTTTCTGATGGAGAATACTCTCTTTAGTATGAAGTTTATTCCACATCTCCTTCATAGCCTTACCTCTAGCTATCAATAACTCCTTAGAGCTTGCACCTACAGGCTCAACCATATCTTCCTCTAACTCATGTATTCTCTTAATGTTATCTTCAATTGTCAGATCACAAATACCATAAATATTAGTGTTCCACCACCTTAATCTTCTTTTGAGGTGTCTCAATTTTTGGATCAACACATTACTCGGGTTCCCTAACGTTCTAATAGAATCCTAGCTTTCTCTCACAAACTCCATGAAATTGGGATGATGCAGCCAAACATTGATAGATTTGAATGGCTTAGGACCCCAATTCCTATCATTTAAAACAAAGGAAACATGCCTGTGGTCTGAAACATCTCTCAAACCAACCTTTTGATTCACCACTTTCCAAAAGTCACATAATTCTTCACTAATAAGAAACCTATCCAGTCTTCTTTTGCAAGAGCCATTGGTCTTAAACCATGTAAATCAATTGTCCAATGTGGGGAGATCTAAAAGATCCATATCCTCTATAAACATCTAAAATTCCACCATCTCATTCCCACTATACTTCTTGATCGTACCTGGATCAGACAGTATTTGGTGGCCAGCAACGTCTTGTAGACTTCAGCTCCGGTGAGGTTGAAAGATGGCGGGGGAGGGGGGGTGTACCTGCAAGGTACTTCGACGCTCAAGTAAGGCAAAGGTCAAGTAAAATCAAGTACAAGGTTAGAGTGTAAAAGAGTGTGTGTGTAACCTGACCCTCTCAAGTGAGAGGGTATTTATAGAGAGCCTCCACCGCGGGGCCAACGGTCACTAGCACTGGGCTAGATTTCCAGGCCCAATCCAAGTAACTGCCAGGGCTTACGTGGCGTAGTGAAGGCCAGCACGTGGTCTTCGCCCTGGGGTAACCGCTCCTAGATCTTCGGAATTAGGGCAGACCAATTCCATCGGGAATGGGCGGTTACATGAGAACGTGTCCTCGCGGGGAGGAGTCTTGCGTGTCGGGGAGAGACGTGTCCTCGCAGGGAAGGACTTATGTGCAGGAAGAGAAGGGTCCTCGGGGAGGAGAACCTGAGTGTCGGGGAGGAGCGAGGCTGGGGAGGCTTAGCGCCCTGCCCGACGCTCTATACCGTGCGTGTGTCCGACAATGTTGAAAAGGTCGTATGCCCGACATAGGTCGTGCTAAGAGGCCCTTGTTGGGCCATCCCAAGACTTGTGGGTTGGGCCTGCTCGATTGAGGGGCAGACCGCGACCCAGTCCAGAACACTTCTGCTCGATTGAGGTATCAGGGTAATGACTTTAGGGTCAGCACTATGTCGAGGACGTCTCCAACCGGGGAAGGGACTCTAAACTAGGAACAATTGGTAAACCGGGAAGAAACAAATAGACCTACTCGTGCTAGACTGGCCGCAGATGGGCGATGTCGCGGTGATACGAGGAGTCTGGACTGAGGTGAACGAAAAGACGTGTTGGGGAATGAAAAGACGTGCCTGGGGAAACGTGTGCCACATGTCACCCCTCATCATTGCCTAGGGCGGCTATGCTAGGGTAGCGTAATCGATTGCCTAGGAAATCCTCGAGTCTCGTGAGAAGCCTATAAAAGGGGCCGAGTTCATGCCAGTTGCACGTTTCCACCTTTTTCGCTCCCCTCTTCTTTCTATCTCCGTCGCTGCTCCGCCGTCGTTCACCGCCGTACGTCGCCGTATCTTCTGCTTCGCTCAAGTTTCCACCTCCGTTCCATGTAAGCTTTTGATCCATTTATTTTCTGTTTTACTTTCTGTTTGTGGTTTTTCGGTGAACTAATGAAGTTCCCGGTAATCCCTTGAGTTCCGGATGGGAACGGCGGGACGTTCCTAGGGTTCCGGTAGGATTGGCGGAGGCTTGGGATGAATATCCCGAGGACCCGATGAATACCTCGAGGACTCGATGAATACCCCGAGGACATGCGATGAATGTTACGGGGAACCGAGATGGTAGGGTTGGAGACCCGAAGAAGGGGGTAATGGCCTAGGGCAGTTCGCCGTGTCCCCGAACATTTTCTTTGCTCTCGCTGCCCTTTCACTTGATTGGCGGTGGAAGGGTGGATTTGGTCGCGGCCAACGAAATCAGCTATTTTCTCTGCTTTTCAGGTAAAAAATGGTCGCGAGTGTTCTGGGGATTCTCCAGATAGACGCTGAACCCGACGTGGATGGACCCGCTCAGATCCCTGGGGAGGAGCTCGTGCGTCCGGCCACCGAATGGGTCGGGGAGGAGCCTTTGTGCATAAAGTCATGTTTCGCTGCCGACGACACGTACGCTTTCGTTTTCGTCGAGGACGTCCCTGAGGGCGAAGAGGCGAAGTAGACGGTTTTTCAACCTCGAGCACACCACCGCATATGTTCGAATTACCGTGGGTTGAGGTTCCGCATGTACGAGTTTGTCTTTAAAGAGGCCGGTATTCGTCTCCCCTTCAACAACTTTCAATTGGGGGATTTCAACCGTATGCACTTGGCGCCGTCCCAGCTACACCTTAACGCGCTTGCCTTCATGCGGGCATTTGAGATCGTGTGTGACTATCTCAAGATCGGGACCACCCCCACGCTCTTCTTTCGCGTCTTCCATCTCCAACGTTCAACGGACCATGGGCGACATAGTTGGGTCTCTTTCAAACAACATAGGAAACTGTTCAAGGCGTACACGGATTCGATTAGGAATTTCATGGATAGGTTCTACTATGTCATGCCCGCGTCGCACGTGGCTGTGGGTAAGCTCTACGACATCGTGAATGACAGTTCCGGGGAGGAGAGGTTCGTGTCCAAGTGTCCCCTGGAGTGGGAGGATGCACACTTCACGCTAGGTACAGAGGACTACCTCGTGAAGCCTGGCGAGCTGTCGGAGGAGGACAAAGGAGCGTACGCCACGCTGGTCGAGTATGTCACCGGTTTTAACCGGGCAGAGTGCGTTGGTAGGGATGGAAACTACCTCCTTTGTAACACCCCATTTTAATTATTTAGACGTCTTGTGTTATTTTATTTGTGTGACCTTGTTTGGGGGAGTGTTTTGAGTGCGTTTAAGGGTTGCCCTTAGTTAGGAAGGTGAGTTGGTGAGATAAAGCCTTTAGATTAATATTAATAGTGGCATAGTTAATAATAATGATAATTTAATTAATAATAGTAATATTATTATTTTAGTATTATTATTGTTATTATTATTATTATTGTTAGTAATATTAATATTAGTGTGACAATTTTGTTGAATTAAAATAAAATAAGATAATTCATTATTGGGCTGATAAGGGGCAGTTTGGTAATTAAGTGGTGATTAGTGAAAATTAAGGGTTTTATTGTTAATCATAATTTTGGGAGAGAAAGAGAAACGCTTAGGAGAAAGGAAGATCAAGGGTGTGCTAGAGCTTGCATTTCATCACGATTTTCGCAGGAATTCTTCAAGATTCGAGGTAAGGGGGAGAAAAGGGTTCAATATTGGTGTTTTATTCATGATAGGGTAGTGGAGAGTCCTTAACCCCGTAGGATTTCATATGCAGAATCGTTGTGTTGTTGATTTGTTGTATATGCCTGTTATGAATCTGAAATCGTGCACGAATCGATGTGTGTTTTTGTGATTTTCTGTTGATGATGTTGTTGTGTATGAACTTGTACTGATAATCTGTTGATTGGATTCAATTGGGAGAACGATTTGAGATTATAGACCTATAAAACATGTAGTAATTCTAGGTACAAGAGAAAAGATGAAAATTGGACCTAAAATCAATGTAGAAACGATTATAGGACTGGTTGGAAGTGAAGAAGTGTCGAAATCGTAGCAGAGTGCAGAACGGTGAGGTCTCTGGTGATTTACGTAATAGATCTGGCCATACGCGTATCAGGTAAGACGATACGCGTATGGGAAAGCTGATATGCAGCAATACGCGTATGAAAGTGAGGCAATACGTTTAATAGGAGGGCCATACGCGTATTGAATTGGGATTTGGAAAATTCAGTGTGAAGAGGTCTTTGTCCGTACGCGTACGACATAAGGCAATACGCGTAAGGACTTGGGCATTGTGAGGAGATACGCGTACGAAGGGAGTCAATACGCGTATGGGTTGGGCGAGCGAGCTGGCATACACGTATGGCATGGGGCAATACGCGTATGGCTAGCGAAGTTGCAGAATTTTACCGTTTCGCGATTTCTTTCCCGTTTTCGCGTCCGATTCGGTTTCTTTTGGTTTGAGAGTTTGGGAATAGGTGCCAGGTGCTGAGAAATAAAACGTTGGTGATGAAAATATTAATTTTAATAATTTTAATTAATTAATTAATTAATTAGGTGTTTGGTGTGTATGAATCAAATTACTTGACGATGGTGTTGATGATATGTATGATGTGATCAGGAGGATCGTGTGCATGTATTTACACTTGTATACATGTTTTGTTGTGAATAGTTGAGTCTTGCATATTCATGGTGATTGGTGGGATGAATCATTGCTCAGGAGGAGTGTATGTGATCCATCCGTACTCCTATATGGAGAATGGTGGGGGATAGATCATTGCCAAGTAGAGGTGTATGTGATCTATCTGGGGTTCGAATGAATGAACCAATGAGTCGGTACCGCATGCATGGTGTCGTGTTGCATTACATTATTATTTAACGTTGTTGATGATATTGGACAGTAGGTCGTGTTGGTGTGTTGTTGACTTATATACGTGAATGCTACATTGTTATCATGTATTTATTCACCGATAATATTGAATGTGATTTCTCACCCCTTTATTGTTGTTATGTCTGTGCTTCTTCGGAAGTACAGATAACCCATGTACTTAGGTTGCTTGGATGTTCGTGTTTCCTGTTCGAGTCAATAGGAGTGCTCTGATACGTAACACGGGATGTCGGGATATTTTTGCAGTTGTTTTGATTTTATTACATTCTTTGTTACGTATTCCATTTTATTGAATTATTTTATGGAGAACCTTGTTTTAAGGAACTATTGGTGCATTTGGGCAGATGGCCGTGAATTTGAAACTAAATGATTATTTCCGCTGATTCTTTAGTTAATTTAATACAATAAAGAGCTTATATTGGTTTTGATGATGTGACATTCCACTCTTGGTGAAAAACTCTGATTTTAAAGTATTATTTAGTATTTTATTTTAAATTGGGAAAGTGGGGTGTTACATCCTTGACTCTCGAGGAAGGGTTGTGACCGCGGCCCGTTACATAAACACCCGGGGTCTCCTTGAGTGCAAGTCTCCCGAGGAGGCCAAGAGGTTCTTAGGTAGGAGCTCCTTGTCCTGTTCGGGCATCCATTTAGTTTTGTTTCTTTACGCTAACTTTTTCCATGTTTTCTCTTGCAGCTCAAATGTCGAAAGCCACCGAGCGTATCATGAAGTTGGCCGCCAAACGGGCACCCAAGCGAACCAAGAGCCGCGTTCGAGAAGTTATCCAGACCGTGACGTAGGCTGGGACGACGAGTGGCTCCGCCTATCCACAGTGTAACCAGTCTCCCCCTCCAGAGGGCACCCCTGCCAAGAAAGCGAGGACCGAGGGACCTGTCCTCATAGATCTAGTGGACCCTGCCTCCTCGGAAAAGTTTCTGATGCCAGCCTGTCACCTTCAGCGGAATTTCTTCGGGGGAAACCCCCTGTCATTGCTGAGCCGAGCTGAAGGCAGTTTTGGGAATGGAAGGTGTGGACAGGAGAGAGGCACTTGTCGAAGACCTTGCGGCTATGTGTCGCTCCTGGGATTTTCATCCAGGTACAAACGCGAAAGTGGCACCGAAACAGAGTCTCCAGCAATGTGTATTTATCCCAAGAGAGGGAAAGGAAACACTGCATAAACCTGAGGGGAAGGATAGAGCATGGTCTTGCGACCAAGAGAACTGGGTTCAGGAGTCGGTTACGCGCGAGGAAGATATTAACACCCCCACGCGTCCATCGTACCCGATGGGATATACGCTTGCTGCTTCAATCAAAGGGTGTACGGAAAGGATACTGGAAAAGGAACTGCTAGCTGGAGAACTGGAAAAGGAAAGGAGAGAGAAAGAGAAACAAATGTAGGGAAAATAAAAGAGGTGCTCGAATGGGCCCTACCCCACTGCCTACGTATCTCATCGGGAACACGAGAATCAGAGCGACATAGTTCCCCTCAACAAGGGTTGCTTTGTTTGTGTTTTTTAGTGGAATACGTCAACGTTCGCGTCCTAGCAGTTAGGTGTTGCAGCTCGCTGTATGGAGACTTAGGCGTTACCTGTTTGCGGTAGAACGGACATGACGCATCCTTAAGGAATGAGTGAAGAAGATGAGAAGAGAGTTATTGTATATTTTTGTCTTTTAAGAAAGAAGTGTCTTATTTATTTGGTGTTTTGTAACACATATTGGATTTAAGTCCCTCATGTAAGATCGAATGCCTTGCATAACGACCCAAGACGGGACGTACGCTAAAAATTCTAAGAAAGTGAGAGAAGACCCCTCACCTCCTTATTCTCACATGAAAGGCTCAAATACTATATTTGTTATACCTTTATTAAGTGTTTTTTACTTTTGTTTTGAGATGAGAAGAAGAGACTCAAATGGGAGCAAAAGGTGAAAACTAAAGGGGACTAAGACTCACCCAAATGTTATCATGCATGGATGTTCCTATGGTTAATGTGGTTTAAGAAACCTAATCCTAAAAGAAAGGAGAAGAAGAGCAAAAGAAGCAACTTACTTCCAAGATGGAAGTTAAGTTGATCTTAAAGAGGGATGAAGAAGAAGTTATTCAAGGAAAGCATATAAATGCTTATCATGATAACAAGTTGAATTATTAAAAGAAATAAGAGAAGATGAAAGAAAGAAGTGCATGTGGAAGCATATCCACATACTTACTTACCATTTGCACCTACATGAAAATGTTAGTTCACAAACTATTTACAAGTAATGGAATGAAGAAAGAATACCAAATAATGATCAAACAAATCAAGAACCAATGAATAAGGATCCTAAGGGATGAAACTCAATTAAGGTCAGAACCTACATCTAAAGGTGTTCTCTAGTATTAAGATATCAAACACAAGTGAACTATACACAATCAAATGTTCTAAACATCCAAGAAGTGAATCATGGAAGAAATAGATGAAGAATGAGTGGGAATGGAAAGTGATCATGCAAATAATGCTTCACAAAAGGTCAAAGTCAGAACCATATATCATTTATCAATGTCTTAACATGTATATGAATCATCATACAAATCAAGAATAAAAGAGTACAAGTATAAGAAGTAAGATGAAGGAGAAGTAAGGGAAAGAAACAAGTCTCAATTTCATACACAAAGCTACATATTAGAGATGCATAACATATAAAATGATTAATGAATGCATATGGGCAGTGGCATACCATTGATGTAATGCAAATGGAAGGAGAGAAATGTCATATAAAATGCACACATGAAACATGTAGAGCATAAGAGAAGATAAGAGGCGGAAACATGTCAAAGTTCAAGTCATAACACACAAACTCATACTAAATGTAAACACACATCAAAATGACCTATAATGACACAAATATGACCTATAATATCATGCAAATGACATATAAAAGATGCACAAACAAGTCCTAATAGGATGGCATAAATGCCTACCTAAAACTAGGGTTTAGATGTTAGCAAAACTTCACCAAAGGTTTCCTAATATAGCATGCATAAACAAATAGCAAATGATTTTGTAAAATTGGGAAAATAGAACACAAAATCAACTAAGTCAGAATGGAATCACATAGCAAAAGTATAGAACAAAATTCCACAAGAAACATGTTCAATAAAGTTCACCAATTCAACTTTAAACACCTCAAAAGAAAGCTCAAATAAGAACATCAAAACACATGATATAATGACCTTAAAATTCAAATGAAAATTGTATTACATGCTTCAATGTGTTATCTAGAAAATGCAAAAAGAATGAATTAAAAATATTGTGTGGGATGGGGGAAATAAAATGTACAAATTTGAGTGTCAATGAAGAATATTATTCAAAAGGGAATTAAAAGAAAATATGGAATAATGTACAAAAATTCATGAAATCAGAATTAAAAAAATAGAGAAAATTATCTAAATGAACTAAGAACACAAATGAATTTATTTATGATTTTTAGAGATGATTTACTATTTTTCAAATAAGAAAATCAAAACACTATGTGAATTAAAAATAAAAACCAAAAGGAATATCATAAGGGGTGTGGCGAAAGTAATTTGCATGTTGAAAAACAATATTGGGCTTAACAGGGGGGGTGCCATTATCAATTATAAATCCAGTCCATATGCATGTGATAGTGTGTGATATGGTGTACAATCAGTTAGCACGTGATTCCATCATAGCCATAGGATCAGGTCAAGATGCAAGGTGCTACAATCCAATGAACATTAAAGCATGCACACCATAATTATTACCCACACACACGCATGCAATCATTCAGAAACCAAAAAAGAAACACGTGCAAGACCATACATTCATTTATGAGTTAGCGTGATGTGGACCCTTGGATCAATTAGTCAGTCAATCACCAAGATAGGCAAGGCAATCACATGGATGAGAATGCAATCACATGTTAACTACCATACACTCACACATACGCAACAAATCTCATTAATGTGTTGGCATGATATCAAGCGTTGGATGAAAAGAATCAGACGAACGTGTTTTAAACCTGGCCTAAACCTTAACACGCACCTCACCGGCCGGAGAAGGACCTCTGGTCGTCTTCTCTGGCCAGTCTCCGGCCACCTGCAACCTCAAATATTCCAGAAATTCACATGGCATATATCAAAAGAAAGCTTAACTCATATACATTCCAAATCTACCACTGAAAATCACCTAGCATCCACGGATGAAGAGATTCGAACACCAACAGTTTGCCCTAATTTCTTCACCTATGCTCCTAATGAGCCTATCAACTAGCCAGAAATCACGCTGCTTCTAATAAGCTAAAAACCACAGAAAAACAAGCTAAAACAATATAGATTTGTGCAATAAAGTTGGAGGAATTGGAACCTGAAGTTTGCAAAAACTTGAAGCAAAAGAAAACCAGAGATCCTCTCTAAGTTCGTGAGCTTGGAATAAGCAAAATAAATGCCACTGGAAGCTTGAAGTCTTGAAGAAAAATAGATGAAGATTCAAAATCGTGATGCTATGCTTGAATGATTGGTGTTGATCTTGTTTGTTCTTGATTCAGAAACACCAAACAATGGACAATGAATGAATGATGAAGATGAATTCGTGAAGAGAGAGTGAGAGAGTTCAGAGAGAAAGAGGGAAAGAGTAAGAATGATTTTTGGTGAGAGTGAAAAAATGAGAGTTGAAAATGAAATGGTGAGTGAGTTTTAGTTATATAGGTGTGGTTAGTGTATTAACTACCATGGTTTACTGAGTTCTGAGTTGGTTAAACGAGTGCACCCTAACTAACTGAATAAAGTTAGTTAGGGGCGAGTGAGAAGAGGTTGGGATAAGGTGAGGTGAAGCTCATGATGTTATGGTGAAGTTGATGGAGAAAGAGTGGTGATGATGTTAGTTCTAATCTTTGCAGCAAGCTTGTATAGCAAGCTTTGTTTTTCCTCTTTCATATATGAAGTAGCATGGCAAGGATGGTGTAAGGAGTGTGTTGGTACAAATGAGGAAAAGAGAAGTGACTGGTGTGGGAATGTATGCGTGGCTGGTGTGAATCATAAACAACAACAATATCACAACACTCTTGGCAGCATGAAAATATTGAAGTTTGTGAAGGGAATTCTCTCATGTTAGTGCATGGTTTGATGAGATTTATGTGTCAATGGAAAGAGAATACATCATAGAACAAGTTTGATGTGAATTTTGGATTGAATAGAGGCTTGGAAGTTGATGAAAAATGGCTTGGAACATTAAGGGTTGAAACTGGCACATGGGCGAGGCAAGTTGGTAAGTTGGCATGGCAACATGGTCTATGGAATTCAGCATGATCATATCAACTTTGGACCTATATAACTCAATCATAACTTGCTCAAATGGAAAAATGTCCAACATCAAAGTTGAAGAGGACATTGAGATGTACAACGTTGATGTTTAACATTGTTTCATTTGAAGCTTCCATCATTGAGAAAAGTGACTGGACATTTGGCACACCAAGTGTTTGACAAAATTATGGCGCATGGGCCTAGTCTTGCGTTGCCATGACTTGGTTTTTGACCTAGTTTTTCCAAACTTTGATTGATCATAACTCCCTCAATTTTAATCCAATGGAAGAGTTCTTTATATGGATTTGAAGCTTAGAATGTGAACTTCAATTGGGCCAGCTTGGGCCAGAGGTTTATAGCTTTTATCATCAAGAAAGAAAGCCTCAAAGTGTGATGCAAAATGGTCCAAACTTGCCATTTTTGGAAACCCTAAATTTCCAAAAACGGAAACTTTATGCATTTCTTGATTTTTCATGATTCCTCCATCATTTCTTAATAAAATCTTGTCCAATGAACATATGTAACTTGAATTTCATGAATTTGATCTTAAAAAGTCAGGAGTTGACTTTTTCACTGCATAGTTGACTTTTTCCCCAATTCTCTTGATTTTGAATCCTCTGACCAATTGAAACCCTTCTGAAACCAATTGATGGGCAATTTTCCATCCCTATACACTTTTGAACATAAGGAATACCATGAGATCAAGTTTTATCCAAAAAATCAGAAATTAACTGATTTTATGTCAAACCCTAATTTTGGTACCCTCTGGTTAGGAGGAAATAACACATCCTCCAAATCCAAATTCCTCTGAATATGATGTATATCCCATCTAACAAAGATGAGATATTACATTTGGAGGTGATAAAAACTCAAAGAGCTTGCCCATTTGAGGGTCAGATCCCAATTTTAGACTGTTTTGTGTAGGAGATGATGCACTATCCAATCTTCTTAATGAATTCCCAACTTCCAATGCCTTGTGGGATCAAAGTGAGAGGATATATGACATAAGAGACCCTTGAGGCTTGTTTGAAGACCTTTGGCTCTTGTTCTCTTGCTTTTCTTTGGCTTTCAATTATTCACACCTTGAAGCACTAGATACCATGCCTTGCAACCAATGATATGCAATTTATGACCTACTATGGAATGCAGATGATTAAAGCATAAACCAATTTATTGAGAAAACATGAAGGCAAATTTTGAGGTATTACAGCTGCCCCTATTCAATCAACTGTGAATCTGAATGGATGAAAGAAAAGGCTATCAGGAATTCCAGATACATAGGGATTGAATTAAAAAAATAATCGAGAAAATTTACACAGTGTGGATAAAGAAAAATGTAGTAAATGAAGCAATGGTAAGGAAGAAAAGTTTGTGAGAAAGAATTTGGAACAATTGGACCCCATAGGAAACCTGTCGGGAACTGGTGAACTCCCTGTCGGGAACTGGTGAACTACCTGTCGGGAACTGGAAAACTACCTGTCGGGAACTGGTGAACTACCTGTCGGGAACTGGCAAACTACTTGTCGGGAACTAGTGAACTACCTGTCTGGAACTGGCAAACTACATGTCGGGAACTGGTGAACTACCTATCGGGAACTGGCAAGGTTCAAACTAACGGGAGCTGTCGGGGACGGCTACAGTTTATAACCATGGCTTACCTATCGGGGATGGGTAAATGGACCTGTCGGGAACTGGTAAGGTTAAAACTCAAAGGGAGCTGTCGGGGACGACTACAGTTTATAACCAAGGCTTACCTATTAGGGATGGGTAAATGGACCTGTCGGGAACTGGTAAGGCTAAAACTCAAAGGGAGCTGTTGGGGACGGTTACAGGAATCCTATCGGGAATGGTTCCAAAAACTTGTAAGCTGAGAGATATGACTCTGTGGGGAAAAAAGTGAAGAAACCCTTTGCGCTGCTTTGAGATGTCTGTTGAGGAATGAAAGAGACTTTCTTTCTGGCTTTGTCAATGATATAAGGAGCAAAGTTTTGGGCTCTCGCACGAGTTATCAAAACTGGCCTATGCTTCACATGCATATGTTTGAATTTTTCCATGGCGCAATGCTCCATCCCGAATGGAAATGCTACGCATTTTGAGGATGCCATGCATACTATATGCAAGATACAAAGAGGTCCTCAGCAAAATAAATGCTGAGGAAAGGAAGGAAACTCCGCTAGGGAAATGAGCTTACAACAAACTCTGCTGGGGAGAACCACTTCAGAGCGTCTCGTGCTGGAAATGTCCCTTGAGAGGATTTTACAGAAGACCACGCCTCTTCAAACTCTACTGGGGATAATAGATTTGGAACACCTCCTGCTGGGGAATTCTCAAAATGCTCCATGCTTGGGATGGCGACTTCACTAGGGATTCACAACCTTACACAGAAAAGCTTGTAGCTGTTGGAAGTACGGAATGGGAGAATCGACTTAATAAGACACAACACTACCCATTCGTAATTGCCTTGTTAATATCGAATCATCGTGCACGACCGTCGGCCAGACGATGGATTCAAGCAGTAAACGTTGTGACAAAAGAGTGAAATGAGAACCCTTTCCTGAACATGATGGCTTCAGCACTACCACTTGACAATGTTTCTAGGGATCGTGAAACTTTGTAAATACACTGGGGATGACCACCTCCCAGAAGTACTTTCCTGCTGAGGAACCGTCTCTGCTTGGGGAGGAACGATCATTTGCGTCTCGCAAAAGGATGCCCACCTGCTTGGAGGGGAAGATCAAACCATCTCTACCCTGTCTAGGGACTCGAACTCTTGCTGGAGAAAGGCAAATCCCACTCCGGTTGGGGAAACCAAACCTTATGTCTCTCGCTAGGGAGGATACTTTGCCGAGGACAGTACCGTCTTGGCTATTTCTGTCGGGGGCAACTAGCAATGCTAATACCCTACTGGAGAACGATACCCTCTGGCGCCTTGCTGAGGAAGAGAAAGTCCATGTTGGGAACTACTTTGGCGCTTCACACTTCTAATGATCGACTGCATGCCAAATATCACAAGCGAACTCCCGACTTGCCTCGTAACACAGGGTCTATTGGGATAAACCGTCTCAAGAGGATTTTACAGAAAACCTGGCATTCAAAATGCCCTAGGGTATTCAAACTCTCGGAGAGATTTATAGATCTCGACATAACTGCCCCAGACTGCATAGTGTATGAAAGAATTTGCCTCGACAAGTTTCGTAAAGATTTGAAATACTCTGCCCCAGTATACTGAATGTTGAAGAGGTGGTTTTGATTAACCGTCTTCTGGAGTAGGATAACTTCTCGTGCTCTTGAGGTGGCCTGCCTCAATATAATCCTCGCAGTGATTTTGCCCCTGACTGATTGATCTTCGAGAGATTTGCCTAATCTTGACGTGATTGCTCCATACCTTTGACATAATTGCCCCAGATTAACCGAACTGCAGAGATATTTAACAATGTAATTGCCCCAAATTGACAACTTCTTGGCACGAATTGTCGTGAAAGTCCACACTTAACAGAATCACTTAGTCACATGCCCCTTGCCATTCTCATCCCTCGGAGTTTCCAAGCATCTTACTTTGGCGTGATCAAAATTCTCGACTGATGTTCACTTTGTGAGCCTTACTGGCGTCAAATACATGTAAGCGAGCATAAAAATTTCTATTCTAAGAATGAGAATTATAATGCAACACATATATTAATCTCGAAGTTTTTTATCGAAAAGATATCGCCGATACCTGTGAACGGGTCACTGGTTAAGGTGCGCACATATCTTTTTTTTTAATGGAAAATAGCATGCACATGCAATACCAACCGAGGTCTTTTAGCACAACTCATGGGAGTCAGGAACGCTATCTTATTGAAATACGCCTTCAGAATAAACCCTGTTTCAATTAGGACTTTTGAGGGTTGTAACGTGGCCTGGTTCGCGGTTTAAGAAAAAAGGATTTATGGCCCAAAATTTTGTTTGTACCCACCCATTCTCCTTGATGTTCTCTAGTCCTACGTTTAGCTAACTCGACACAAGCACTCACCTTTCAAAAGGCTATGAACGGTTTGAGGATGGTTAAGGAACCCACACGGTTTATAGAGTGGCATTCACCCCTTTTGCCTTTGGTGTCTGTGGTCACACGACTTGTTCTTTCCTCGAGGATTTTTTTCTTTTTTTAATCCTTTTCGCTTTTCGTTCTTTTGTTTTTTCCTGATTTTGCCTGGACTTATTCTTTTTTGGATTTTTCGATTTTGAAGTCCAGCGGGATGCCCTAACTTTTGCCTAAGTTACTTGTATTCAAGTTTTGACTTAGCGGGCTTTTCTTTTTTCTTTCGATTTTTTTTTTTATTCTTTTTCTCTCTTTTCTTTACTATTTTTTTTGAACAAATCGTGTGACACTGGCTTGTCTTGACATGTAAAGGGTTTCGCCCGTCCCACTCTTCGGTTGGTGAGGGATAACCGTAGGTGTAATTGATCCTTAGACGCACATTCCTTTTGAAATTTGAACGCTCAGTCAAATTAACTGACACCTACCCTGCCCCAGGTTAAGATTGAGGGTTTTTTCACTTTCAGAAATAAACTCCTACTTCTAGGCTCAACAGGGTTTGACAAAGGTTTCACTCCCTTATATCTCCAGTGTTTAGGAATTTGAAATAATGCCTGTACATCCTCAACAGGGTTTTGTTCAAAGGCATACACCCAAACATTTTGCGTTTTCATCTCACCATCCTCCCTCCAAGAGTTTGAACAAGGAGGTTAGTATTGCAGTGCATCCAGACATTAAATGAGTGAATACGAAAAAACTTTTCGAGAAAAACATATTTATTGCATGAAAATCATCATTCAAGAACAAACAAGTTTGTTACATGCAAACACTAACCAGTAATGCAAATTACAAATGAAAATGCAGTAAAGAAAAATTGATATTCGCCATTGCTGAGGAGACTTGGCTCCGACTAGATTGATTGCTTCAGGAGATGTCTCTGCAGTTCCAAGTGCTCACTTGAGAATCTTCAGTTAACGTACTGACCGTCTTCGTTGAAATTGATAAACCCAACGTCAATGAGATCCTGCAACTTGTGCCTGAACACCTTGCAATCTTCAATGGCATGCCCCTGTGTCCCCGAGTGATACTCGCATCTAACACTCTTGTCATAATTTGGAGGAAGGGGATACGGAACAGGCGAAGCTTCCTTTAGCTCGATCAAAGAGTCTTGAAGTAAACGAGCAAGCAGATAACTGTAAGGAATATTAATGGGATCAAACTTTCTCTCCTACCTTCTGGATTTTTGTTGACTCTTCAGATGATAGCTCTGTTGTTGATACCAACTTGTACCTTCCTCTCGTTCGGGCGCTTTCCTCCTTCGACTTGGCTTAGGAACAGGCAACAGTTGAGGACGAGAAGATTCCAAGACCACAGGTTGTAAAAAATGCCCCTGACTTGGTGCAACTTCAGGAGGGAAAACTGGGATATTCACTTCTTTCGCAACAACAAGAGTGAGGTCACCTTGTATGCCTACGCCGCCCGGCTTGAATTCAATTGTCTTCAAGTCAATCAGATCCTGGACCACATGATAAAAGGCTTTACATTTTTCCACATCATGCCCCGGCGCACCAGAGTGAAAATCACAATGGGCATTTGCATCGTAATCGAATGAGAGCTTTCCACGAGGAGGATTTATCGTCCGAAGTTCAACCAATTGGAGCTGAAGTAGATACCTCAATAGCTGAGCATAAGACATAGGAATTAGATCAAAGATTCTATCAGCTTTCCTCGACTTTGGTGGGTTCTTCTTAGCCTTGGGGTTGTCAAGGGAAACAAGAGGTAACTGCTGATGAGGAAATTCCAGAACCCCAAGTTGTGTAGAAAATCTGTGAGGCACATCACTCTTTGGGAGGGATCCCTCAAACAATGAGGAGAGACAATTCCAGCCACGGCCTCAAGCATGGGAGTATTATCTTTGCCTAACACACCTCTCACAACTTCCATAACCAGACTCATCTGAATCTTCATTTGATTGACCTCTTCCTTCAGCATTTTCTGATCTTGAATCAGAGCTTCCATGTCCCACATAAACTGCCCCATTTGGCTTTGCATTTCCCTCAACTCTGCTTGAACCAGATCCATGATCCACTTCCGAATAGGTTGAGCGGTTAAGTCTACAGTTCTGAAGTAAAACAGACCAGGATAAGAATAACCATGCCTCAAACACCTGTTATGCAAATGATTATTAAAATGAAATGTTGTGAATGCAATAAGACATGGGATCAAAGCTTCCATATAATCTGGATAACTGCTGTGCTGCTGCTGATGACTGAATAAGTTCATGAGTCTGTTCTGAAGAGAATACCAGAATAACCAGAATAACCAGAATACTAGGCTGATAAGTCTACACTGATAGGAAAACCAAAGTACCAGGTAGGATGAAGGTTACGGTTACCTGCAAACCTGTAAACACCTGCCCATTCTCACATGTGGGTACTAGAAAACGAGATTCTCAGTCTCGGATTCTCGATTTGAGAAGCATTAGTACATTCATCCCTCGGGGTACAATACTATCACCAAACAAAGAGGTCATCCACTGATTCCCCCAAAAATAAGGTAATCCTGTGGCAAGTTCCCAGTATTGGGTCCTCGGATCGAGAATGTGTAATGGGTTTGCCATTTCTGGTCTGCCATTATCACATCTCGGAGGAGTGCCGCAACTGAGTCCTCGGGAATGGTCACCAGAGTCGACAGCTTTCTAGGTTAACACTCCAAAATACGCAAGACGCACAAATCAGAACATCTCCAGAGAAAATCTCGTTTGGTTGTGAATTTCGTGTAAACCGTACATAACAAGACGCTACGTAGGCCACACTACTATCCACTCTAGTCCTATGTGTGTACTCAAGCCTATGTAATGGGCTTATCTCTCAGAATACCCATCCCGCCAAATAGAAAACCAGCACAGCACAGTCCAGTATAACAATGAAATGAAAGTGCAATAAATGCAGAAAATACAGTAAATACAGTAAAGCAGTAATACAGTAAATAATAATACAGTAAAAATAGTAGATACAACACCAAAGTAAACACCCAAAGAAACAAAACAGCCAAGCGCTAGGATTGACTTGCTTAGGAAACCAGAGATTCTGGTCTCCTAAACTCCCCAGCAGAGTCGCCAACTGTCGCTCCCGGGATTTTCATCCAGGTACAAACGCGAAAGTGGCACCGAAAGAGAGTCGCCAGCAATGTGTATTTATCCCAAGAGAGGGAAAGGAAACACTGCATAAACCTGAGGGGAAGGATAGAGCATGGTCTTGCGACCAAGAGAACTGGGTTCGGGAGTCGGTTACGCGCGAGGAAGATATTAGCACCCCCACGCATCCATCATACCCGATGGGTTCCACACTTGCTGCTTCAATCAAAGGGTGTAAGGAAAGGATATTGGAAAAGGAACTGCTAGCTGGAGAACTGGAAAAGGAAAGGAGAAAGAAAGAGAAACAAATGTAGGGAAAATAAAAGAAGTGCTCGAATGGGTCCTACCCCACTGCCTACGTATCTCATCGAGAACACGAGAATCAGAGCGACGTAGTTCCCCTCAACAAGGGTTGCTTTGTTTGTGTTTTTTAGTGGAATACGTCAACGTTCGCGTCCTAGCAGTTAGGTGTTGCAGCTCGCTGTATGGAGACTTAGGCGTTACCTGTTTGCGGTAGAACGGACATGACGCATCCTTAAGGAATGAGTGAAGAAGATGAGAAGAGAGTTATTGTTTGTTTTTGTCTTTTAAGAAAGAAGTGTCTTGTTTATTTGGTGTTTTGTAACACATATTGGATTTAAGTCCCTCATGTAAGATCGAATGCCTCGCATAACGACCCAAGATGGGACGTACGCTAAACATTCTAAGAAAGTGAGAGAAGACCCCTCACCTCCTTATTCTCACATGAAAGGCTCAAATACAATATTTGTTATGCCTTTATTAAGTGTTTTTTACTTTTGTTTTGAGATGAGAAGAAGAGACTCAAATGGGAGCAAAAGGTGAAAGCTAAAGGGGACTAAGACTCACCCTAATGTTATCATGCATGGATGTTCCTATGGTTGATGTGGTTTAAGAAACCTAATCCTAAAAGAAAGGAGAAGAAGAGCAAAAGAAGCAACTTACTTCCAAGATGGAAGTTAAGTTGATCTTAAAGAGGGATGAAGAAGAAGTTATTCAAGGAAAGCATATAAATGCTTATCATGATCACAAGTTGAATTATTAAAATAAATAAGAGAAGATGAAAGAAAGAAGTGCATGTGGAAGCATATCCACATACTTACTTACCATTTGCACCTACATGAAAATGTTAGTTCACAAACTATTTACAAGTAATGGAATGAAGAAAGAATACCAAATAATGATCAAACAAATCAAGAACCAATGAATAAGGATCCTAAGGGATGAAACTCAATTAAGGTTAGAACCTACATCTAAAGGTGTTCTCTAGTATCAAGATATCAAACACAAGTGAACTATACACAATCAAATGTTCTAAACATCCAAGAAGTGAATCATGGAAGAAATAGATGAAGAATGAGTGGGAATGGAAAGTGATCATGCAAATAATGCTTCACAAAAGGTCAAAGTCAGAACCATATATCATTTATCAATGTCTTAACATGTATATGAATCATCATACAAATCAAGAATAAAAGAGTACAAGTATAAGAAGTAAGATGAAGGAGAGGTAAGGGAAAGAAACAAGTCTCAATTTCATACACAAAGCTACATATTAGAGATGCATAACATATAAAATTATTAATGAATGCATATGGGCAGTGGCATACCATTGATGTAATGCAAATGGAAGGAGATAAATGTCATATAAAATGCACACATGAAACATGTAGAGCATATGAGAAGATAAGAGGTGGAAACATGTCAAAGTTCATGTCATAACACACAAACTCATACTAAATGTAAACACACATCAAAATGACCTATAATGACACATAGATGACCTATAATATCATGCAAATGACATATAAAAGATGCACAAACAAGTCCTAATAGGATGGCATAAATGCCTACCTAAAACTAGGGTTTAGATGTTAGCAAAACTTCACCAAAGGTTTCCTAATATAGTATGCATAAACAAATAGCAAATGATTTTGTAAAATTGGGAAAATAGAGCACAAAATCAACTAAGTCATAATGGAATCACATAGCAAAAGTATAGCACAAAATTCCACAAGAAACATGTTCAATAAAGTTCACCAATTCACCTTGAAACACCTCAGAAGAAAGCTCAAATAAGAACATCAAAACACATGATATAATGACCTTAAAATTCAAATGAAAATTGTATTATATGCTTCAATGTGTTATCTAGCAAATACAAAAAGAATGAATTAAAAATATTGTGTGGGATGGGGGAAATAAAATGTACAAATTTGAGTGTCAATGAAGAACATTATTCAAAAGGGAATAAAAAAAAAATGGAATAATGCGCAAAAATTCATGAAATCAGAATTTAAAAAATATAGAAAATTATCTAAATGAACTAAGAAGACACATGAATTTATTTATGATTTTTAGAGATGATTTACTATTTTTAAAATCAGAAAATCAAAACACTATGTGAATGAAAAATAAAAACCAAAAGGAATATCATAGGGGGTGTGGCGAAACTAATTTGCATGTTGAAAAACAATATTGGGCTTAACAGGGGGTGCCAGTATCAATTATAAATCCAGTCCATATGCATATGATATTGTGTGATATGGTGTACAATCAGTTAACACGTGATTCCATCATAGCCATAGGATCAGGTCAAGATGCAAGGTGCTACAATCCAATGAATATCAAAGCATGCACACCATAATTATTACGCACGCACACGCATGCAATCATTCAGAAACCAAAAAAATAACACGTGCAAGACCATACATTCATTTATGCGTTGGCGTGATGTGGACCCTTGGATCAATTAGTCAGTCAATCACTAAGAAAGGCAAGGCAATCACATGGATGAGAATGCAATCACATGTTAACTACCATACACTCCCACACACGCAGCAAATCTCATTAATGTGTTGGCATGATATCAAGCGTTGGATGAAAAGAATAGGACGGACGTGTTTTAAACCTGGCCTAAACCCTAACACGTACCTCACCGGCCGGAGAAGGACCTCCGGTCGTCTTCTCCGGCCACTCTCCGGCCACCTGCAACCTCAAATATTCCAAAAATTCACATGGCATATATCAAAAGAAAGCTTAACTTATATACATTCCAAATCTACCACTGAAAATCATCTAGCATCCACGGATTTAGAGATTCGAACACCAACAATTTTCCCTAATTTCTTCACCTATGCTCCTAATGAGCCTATCAACTAGCCAGAACTCATGCTGCTTCTAATAAGCTAAAAACCACAGAAAAACAAGGTAAAACAATATAGATTTATGCAATAAAGTTGGAGGAATTGGAACCTGAAGTTTGCAGAAACTTGAAGCAAAAGAAAACCAGAGATCCTCTCTATGTTCGTGAGCTTGGAATAAGAAAAATAAATGCCACTGGAAGCTTGAAGCTTTGAAGAAAAATAGATGAAGATTCAAAACCGTGATGTTATGCTTGAAGGATTGGTGTTGATCTTGTTTGTTCTTGATTCAGAAACACCAAACAATGGACAACGAATGAATGATGAAGATGAATTCGTGAAGAGAGAGTGAGAGAGTTCAGAGAGAAAGAGAGAAATAGTAAGAATGATTTTTGGTGAGAGTGAAAAAATGAGAGTTGAAAATGAAATGGTGAGTGAGTTTTAGTTATATAGGTGTGGTTAGTGTATTAACTACCATGGTTAACTGAGTTCTGAGTTGGTTAAATGAGTGCACCCTAACTAACTGAGTCAAGTTAGTTAGGGGCGAGTGAGAAGAGGTTGGGACAAGGAGAGGTGAAGCTCATGATGTTATGGTGAAGTTGATGGAGAAAGAGTGGTGATGATGTTAGTTCTGTTCTTTGCAGCAAGCTTGTATAGCAAGCTTTGTTTTTCCTCTTTCATGTATGGAGTAGCATGGCAAAGTGACTGGTGTGGGAATGTATGCGTGGTTGGTGTGAATCATAAACAACAACAATATCACAACACTCTTGGCAGCATGAAAATATGGAAGTTTGTGAAGGGAATTCCCTCATGTTAGTGCATAGTTTGATGAGATTTATGTGTCAATGGAAAGAGGATACATCATAGAACAAGTTTGATGTGAATTTTGGATTGAATAGAGGCTTGGAAGTTGATGAAAAATGGCTTGGAACATCAAGGTTTGAAACTGGCACATGGGCGAGGCAAGTTGGTAAGTTTGCATGGCAACATGGTTTATGGAATTCAGCATGATCATATCAACTTTGGACCCATATAACTCCATCATAACTTGCTCAAATGGAAAAATGTCCAACATCAAAGTTGAAGACGACATTGAGATGTACAACTTTGATGTTAAACATTTTTTCATTTGAAGCATCCATCATTGAGAAAAGTGGCTGGACATTTGGCACACCAAGTGTTTGACAAAATTATGGCGCATGGGCCTAGCCTTGCCTTGCCTTGCCTTGCCTTGCCATGACTTGGTTTTTGACCTAGTTTTTCCAAACTTTGATTGATCATAACTCCCTCAATTTTGATCCAATGAAAGAGTTCTTTATATGGATTTGAAGCTTAGAATGTGAACTTCAATTGGCTCAACTTAGGCCTAAGGTTTGGAAATTTTATCATGGAGAAAGATAGCCTCAAAGTGTGATGCAAAATGGTCCAAACTTGCCATTTTTGGAAACCCTAAATTTCCAAAAACAGAAACTTTGTGCATTTCTTGATTTTTCATGATTCCTCCATCATTTATTAATCAAATCTTGTCCAATGAACATATGTAACTTGAATTTCATGAATTTCATCTTAAAAAGTCAGGAGTTGACTTTTCCATTGCACAGTTGACTTTTTCCCCAATTCTCTTGATTTTGAATCCTCTGACCAATTGAAACCCTTCTGAAACCAATTGATGGGCAATTTTCCATCCATATACACTTAGGAACATAAGGAATACCATGAGATCAGGTTTTGTCCAAAAAATCAGAAATAAACTGATTTTATGTCAAACCCTAATTTTGGTACCCTTTGGTTAGGAGGAAATAACACATCCTCCAAATCCAAATTCCTTTGAATATGATGTATATCCCATCTAACAAAGATGAAATATGACATTTGGAGTTGATAAAAACTCAAAGAGCTTGCCCATTTGAGGGTCAGATCCCAATTTTAGACTGTTTTGTGTAGGAGATGATGCACTATCCAATCTTCTTAATGAATTCCCAACTTCCAATGCCTTGTGGGATTAAAGTGAGAGGATATATGACATAAGAGACCCTTGAGGCTTGTTTGAAGACCTTTGGCTCTTGTTCTCTTGATTTTCTTTGGCTTTCAATAATTCACACCTTGAAGCATTAGATACCATGCCTTGCAACCAATGATATGCAATTTATGACCTACTATGGAATGCAAATGTGTAAAGCATAGACCAATTTATTGAGAAAACATGAAGGAAAATTTTGAGGTATTACACTATGATGCGAGTCTTCGAGACTGCCCTGATTTTGAACGAGGAGACCCCCCTGCCTCCGAGTTATAGAAGCTGAAGGACGAATGCACTGCCCTTAAGAGGGAAAAGGAAGAGGTCGTGGCTGATATGCAAAAGGCCCAGGCTAAGTGCGAGGACTACGCCAACACCCTTCGCGAGCTGAATGAGGCCAAGGCTGCATAGAAGGCGACTTAAGAGAAGCGTGATCGCTTTCGGACTAGGGTTGGAGAATTGGAAGCTGCTGTCCGTCCTGCAGAGAGCGAATCCTCCGCGGAGAAAAATCTCGCCGACCGCGCAGCCTTGGCCGCCAAAATTTGGGAACTTCCGCAAGATAGTCTGGAGGACCTGGAGATAGGCTTTAAGAATGCAGTGGAGCAGGTCGGTGCCGAGAATCCAGGTGTTCAGCTTGTGCTCGACAGAATCAGCCCGTTCCTTCGTGTGGTCGATGGCAAGTTGGACCTGCCAGAGGAGGAGGAAGAGGAAGATGGAAGCCGGGTCGAGGATGAGATCGCTGTCTAGTTCTTTTGCTTGTTTGGTACCTTTGTAATACCTGTACACTGGGCTTCTGCCCGCTTTAATGCATTTTTGTTCATCTGCTAGTGTGCTGTTTATATGGTTTTAATTGTGTGTGATGTTATTGCATTTGCTGTACTTTGTTTGTTTTTGTCTGAGTAATAAACTTTGGGGACTTGCTCGACTTTGATAGCCCCTGACCGCATGGAGAGCTGGTCGGGTGGTCGGAGATGTGTTCCGACCTTCAACGAGGCTAAGAGCTCGGTCGAGGTCTTAGCTTCGTGGCGTGAACTTCCCATCGCGAGCTGGGTGTTCTGCCTAATTGGTACAACGACGGCAGAACTCGATTGAGGTATCCCCGTCGGATCATAAGTCCTCGCGCACACACAATGCGGCCTTTGATCATCGTGTTCTGTATAGGGGTGTCACGCTCGTACCTTAGTGCGTCCCCGTAATCGCGGTGCTAGTGAGTCGCGGGCAGTGCTTAACTGTTGTACTGTTTGAGCTTCTCAGCGTTCCATGGTCGAGCAAGTTCTTCCCCGTGCAGATTTTTGAGAAAGTAGGCTCCTGTCCCCGTTTTCGCGCGGACGTGGTACGGGCCCTCCCAATTCGCGGCGAGTTTGCCTTCTCGCGAGTTTTTCTGGTTCCTTCGTAGGACGAGGGTGCCCACCAGAAAATCACGTTTGATAAATTTGTCATTATAACGTAGTGTTATTTTCTGCTTAAGTGAAGCTTCTCGAAGAGAAGCGCCCGAACGTGTCTCCTCGACGAAATCGAGTTCTTCCCTCAGGGCTTCGTCGTTCGCGTCCCCGTCGAGGGGGGATTTTGTCCTCCTGGAGGGTTCCCTGATTTCCACGGGGATCACCGCTTCCGTTCCGTAGGTCAGACGAAAGGGGGTCTCCCCGGTCGTGGAATGTGGGGTCGTTCGGTAGGCCCAGAGGACGTTGTGTAGCTCCTCGACCCACCGTTGTTTGGGGTCGCCTAATCGACATTTCAATCCTCGGAGGATTACTCTGTTCGCCGCCTCAGCCTGTCCATTCGTTTGAGGGTGCTCGACCGACGTGAAGTGCTGCTTCGTGCCTAGTTTGGAGACGAAGTCTTGGAAGTTCCTGTCGGTGAACTGTGTTTCGTTGTCGGTGACAATAGCTTGAGGCACACCGAATCGGGCGAGGATGTTTCTTTTATAAAAACACAGTATGTTGAAGGCCGTGATTTTGGCCAATGCTTCCGCCTCAATCCACTTCGTGAAGTAATCCACCCCGACGATGAGGTATTTATTTTGATACGACTCCTGGACGAAAGGTCCGAGGATATCCATCCCCCACCACGCAAACGGCCACGGGGAGGACAATGTTTTGAGCTCGTTAGGAGGAGCGAGGTGCATGTCCCCGTGTCATTGGCATCTATCGCACTTCTTGATGTGTTCCTTGGCGTCCTGTTGCATGGTGGGCCAGTAATACCCTGCTCGAAGCACCTTACGGGCTAACGATCGCCCGCCGAGGTGCTGTGCATTAATTCCCCCATGGATTTTCTGGAGGATGCCAGGGACCTTGGTCTCCTCAACGCACCTAAGGAGGGGGATAGAGAACCCTCGCCGGTATAGCTTGTCCTCGACTATCATGTGTGAGCATGCCCGCCGCTTGACCATTCCTGCTTCCTTGGGATCTTCGGGCAGTTTTCCCTTCGTGAGGTACTCGAACACAGGGGTCATCCATCAATTGCTGTCACCGATGGCGTTTACGTCCGCCACTGGAGCGGTTTGTCGATGCTCGGCCGGGAAGGCACTTCTTGTACGAAGGATTTTTTCCCGCCTTTCTTCTTTGTGCTTGCCAATTTGGACAAGACATCTGCTCGGGTATTGTGCTCGCGGGGGATGTGAGTTACTTCTGCGGAGGTCAACTTTTTCATCTTTTCTTTCACCAAGGTCAGGTATTCGATGAGGTTGTCATTCTTGGCCTGGTACTCTCCTCGGCCTTGCGAGGCCACCAACCGAAGTCAGGCGAGGAAAGCCTCGTACTCCGCTTGGTTGTTCGACGTTGAGAAGGATAGTTCGAGGGATACCTCGATCAGGATGCCTTCCTCGTTTTTGAGGATGATGCCCGCCCCGCTTCCCTTCGGGCTGGACGCTCCATCAACATAGATCATCCATTTTTGGGATCCGTTGGTCGAAGGTTCTGGGACGGTCATCTCTGCCACAAAGTCGGCCAATACCTGAGCCTTCAGGGCTTTCCTTCCCTCGTATTGGATGTCAAACTCGGCGAGTTCGAGCGACCACCTGAACATCCTCCCCGCCATATCAGGTCGTCAAAGAATTTGCCTTATAGGCTGTTCGGTCCTTACGACGACAGTGTGGGCGAGGAAGTAGTGGCGTAGCCTCCTGGCCGCGGTGACGAGGGCCAGTGCGACTTTCTCTATCTGCTGATACCTGAGCTCGGGGCCTTGGAGGGCTTTGCTCGTGAAGTAAATTGGTTTTTGTCCGTCCGGGGTTTCTCGAATGAGGACGGCGCTGATTGCTTCACTCGTGATTGCGAGATACAAGAAAAGTGTCTCCCCGGTCTTAGGTCGTGAGAGGACCGGCGGTTGCAATAAGACTTGTTTTAGGTGGTAGAGCGCCTGCTCGCATTCTTCGCTCCATTCAATCACCGCTTTTTGTCGAAGAAGTTTGAAAAATGGGAGTGCGTACTGTGCAGACTTGGCGACGAAGTGGGGGAGGGCGGTGAGCATCCCGTTCAATGATTGTATTGACTTCTTTGAGTCCGGAGTAGGGATCTCAGAAAAAGTTCTAAACTTATCGGGGTTGGCTTCTATTCCTCGCTCTGTGAGGTAGTAACCGAGGAACTTACCTGCCCGAACGCCGAAGGTGCATTTGTCGGGATTGAACCTCATGCGGCACCTCTTCGCCGTGTCGAACACCTTCTTGAGGTGTGCGGCATGGTCGACTTCTTCCGTGGATTTGACAATCATGTCGTCCATGTAGACCTCGAGCATGTCGCCGATTTCAGCCCGGAAAACCTTATTCATCATCCGTTGGTAGGTCGCACCGGCGTTCTTCAGACCGAAGGGCATCACGTTGAAGTAGTAATTGCCCGACTCGGTCATGAAAGCTGTGTGCTGTTTGTCGACCTTGTCCATGGGAATTTGGTTGTATCTCGAGTATGCGTCCATGAAGGATAATAGTTTGTAACCTGCAGAATTGTCGATCAGCTGGTCGATGTTAGGCAAAGGATAACAGTGTTTCGGGCAAGCCCGGTTAAGATCAGTATAATCAACGCACATCCTCCATTTTCTATTATTCTTTTTGACGAGTACAATGTTGGACATCCAGGTCGTGTACCTGGCCTCCGAAATAAAATTCGCCTCTAAGAGGTCTTTTACAGCTTTTTCAGCAGCCTCCACTTTTTCGGGAGACTGCTTACGCCTACGTTGAGCTATGACCCTAGCGGCCGGATCTACTGCGAGCTGATGGCAAGCTACCTCGGGGTCAAGGCCAGGCATCTCGGAGGCGCTCCATGCGAATAAATCAGCGTTCTTCCTTAGAATGCCTTCAGCTGCTCCTTGGCCAGGTTGGGGATCCCGGAGCCAATCTTCACGTTACGGTCTGGATCGTCCCTGAGGACCACAAGCTCAAAGTCGACGTCTGGGACGGGGCGTGTTGGGTGGAGAGGCCGCCCGTTGTTTTCCGCCTGGAGGTCGAGGTCTTCTGCTCCGTCTTCGTCGGGTTCGCCCGGGAACCTGCTGTCGAGTTCGACCGTGTTGACGCGCGGGAGAGGTACATGTTCGGTGTCCGGGGGTGGCTTTGCCATGGTCTTGGGTTTGGTGCTGATGGAACTCAAACCTTTGATGGCGGCGTCGAAGCATCTTCTGGCCGCGTCTATGTCCCCGTGCATCGTCACTACTCGTCCCGTGGCCGTGTAGTACTTCATTTTGAGGTGGACCGTTGATGGTACCGCCGTAAGCTCGGCCAGGGTGGTCCTCCCGAGGATGCAGTTGTAAAGGGATGGACATTCGACCACCAGGAAGCGGGTCTTCACCTGTCGGGCAGTGTCTTCGGCCCCGAATATGACCATCAGCTCAACGTAGCCCCATGGTCTGGTGGTGGTTCCGTTGAATCCCTGCAGGTCTGAGCCGACGTATAGGGTCAAATGTCTCTTGTCGAGTTGGAGAGTCCCATAAAGGTGAGCATACATGATGTCGGCCGAGCTGCCCTGGTCGACAAGGATCCTTCGAACTTCAAAATTCGCCATCTGTGCCCGGACCAGGAGGGGGATAGTGGCATTGGACGCCCCGTCGGGGAGCTCCTCGAGATAGAAGGTGATAGGGTTTGAGTTCCCTCGCACCTTCTCGAGAGTGGTTGTCTTCACCGACGTTGCTGATTCCAGTTCGTCAAATTTCCTCTTGATCGACCCGACAGACAACTTCTCGTAACCACCCCCGGAGATGACCATTGCCTTGGGGAAACCTTCCCAGGTGCTACAGGCAGCGACGGGGTCCTCGTGGGAGAAGGTTGCCCACATGTTGCGAATTGCTTCTTGGCCCTCAATGATTACGGGGACAAAGAAATCTTCGGGTCGAGTGACATTGAGGGCGACCTGAAGCTGACTCTCGTCGGGAGGAGGTGTCGTCTCCTCGGCGCTCTGGGCTTCCCGGGAGCTGGGACGAGGAGCATCATTCTTCTGGGCGTACTTCTTTAAGTGCCCTTCCTTGATCAGAATCTCTATTGTATCTTTGAGATGGATGTAGTCTTCTGTGACATGTCTGTGGCTCCGGTGGAACCTGCAGTACTTCGACTTGTCCGTGTTTGATTTGGGGGTAGTCGGCTTCGGAAAGCGGATGCCTCCTTTCAGAAATTCCGAGTTCTGGCACTCGGAGAGGATTCGCGCGCGGGAAGCGTTTAGCTGGGTGTATTCCGTGAACCGGCCAGCTGGTCCGTACGATTCACGAGGATCACGGGGGCGATTTTCTTTCTTTCTTTCCCCTCCTCATCGGGGGGGGGGGGGGGAGAGTCTTCAACTATGTGGCCGCGGGGGCTTTCCTTGCGTCTCGACTCAAGGGTGATCTGCGCTGCCTCTGACTCCTCGAGCTCGATGTACGACTGTGCTCGTTGGAGGAGGTCCTCCAGACGGCGGGGTCTGCGGAGGCCCACGGACTTTTCAAAATCGGATCCAAAACGTAGTCCATGGATGATTAAGTACTTCTTCATGTCGTTGGTCGTATGAACCTCGAAAGCTTCTCTGTTGAATCTCTCAATGTAGTTCCGGAGAGATTTGTTCTTCCCCTTGAAGATGCTTTCTAGGGCAGTCTCCGTCTTCGGGTGTCGACGAGACGCAGTAAAGTGTTTGGGGAAGCGTTGTCTAAGCTGTTTCCAGGATGTGATCGACCCGAGTGCCAGAACCTTGTACCAAGTCATGGCGCCCTTCTGCAAGGGGGTGGGGAAAAGCCTGCACTTAATGGCTCCTCTGATGTTTCTGAAGTCGAGCACGGCTTCGAAACTTCCGACGTCATCGTCGGGGTCGGCCAGACTGTCGTAGGTCCCCAGTGGCGGGGGTTTCTCCATGCCCGTAGGAATTGGGGCGTTCATGATCTCCCATGACAAAGGGGTCCTCTGGTCGTCGTCGTCGCTTCCGGCCGGGGACCTCGAAGGGGATCGATGATGCCGTGGAGGGGAATTCCTCGAACGGTTCCTTGGTCTCTCCTCGGTGGTTTTGGACTTCTTGGTAGTTGAGGGCCTGGGTTCCTTCCTAGGCGGGGAACGATGGTGCTTCTAGGAGATCGCCGGCTGAGGGCGTTCAAGGCGTGGCCGACGGCCCTCGCGCACCGGCAAGGGGGTTCGAGATTCTTCGGAAGGAGTCCTTCGCGGGGAAGGAGAGCGGTGAGGTGAGGGTGGAAGACGATGTTTTCGCGGGGAAGATCGCCGTGTCCTCCCTCGCTCTAGTGCTTTAATTCTGGTGTTCTGGTGTGCGATCAGCTGATTGGTCTGATTGATCAAGACAAATAGGGCCACGGTGCTCGAATCTGCATTGGGTGGAGGAGCAACTGGCTGGAAGATGGCTTGCGTGTCGTCCTGGCGGGCGGCGTCGTAAGCCGTGTCTTGGGAGTCCGGGGAGGCGGTCTGCCCGTCTCTTACATCGACTTCATCGACGTTGAGGGTGGTAGCGTCCTCATGGTGGTTTCCATTCTCAAGTTGGGCGAGGACGGTGTCCAGAGCTTTGGTAGCAGACGGGTTGTTGGCCATGCTGGTGATGGACGAGAGGATTGTTTTGGTTTATCGGAGGAAAAACGGGGAAGCAAGGGCTCCCACAGACGGCACCACTGATCGTACCTGGATCAGACAGTATTTGGTGGCCAGCAACGTCTTGTAGACTTCAGCTCCAGTGAGGTTGAAAGACGGCCGGGGGGTGTACTTGCAAGGTACTCTAACGCTCAAGTAAGGCAAAGGTCAAGTAAAAGCAAGTACAAGGTTAGAGTGTAAAAGAGTGTGTGTGTAACCTGACCCTCTCAAGTGAGAGGGTATTTCTAGAGAGCCCTCAGCGCGGGGCCAACGGTCCCTAGCACTAGGCTGGATTGCCAGGCCCAATCCAAGTAACTGCCAGGGCTTACGTGGCGTAGTGAAGGCCAGCACGTGGTCTCCGCCCTGGGGTGACTGCTCCTAGATCTCCGGAATTAGGGCAGACCGATTCCATCGGGAATGGGCGGTTACATGAGAACGTGTCCTCGCGGAAAAGGACTTATGTGCAGTAGGAGAAGGCTCCTCGGGGAGGAGAACCTGAGTGTCGGAGAGGAGCGAGACTGGGGAGGCTAAGCGCCCTGCCCGATGCTCTATACCGTGTGTGTGTCCGACAATGTTGAAAAGGTCGTATGCCCGACATAGGTCGTGCTAAGAGGCCCTTGTTGGGCCACCCCGGGACGTGTGGGTTCGGCTTGCTCGATTGAGGGGCAGATCCCGGCCCAGTCCAGAACACTTCCCACAACCTTTTCTCTCCTCCTTTCATTTAATAGAATTAAAGTCCCCTCCTAAAATCCAGTCCCCCCTTGGCATACTAGTTTTTAAATTCAGGAGTTTCCCCCACAACAGTCTTTTCTCAGCTATAACACATGGTGAATATATGTTTACAATATAAATTTCCCTACCCCTCCACATGCCAAAAACACCTAAATAACCTTTACCCGAAAAGCTAAAGATAGAACAAAAGGATTGTTTATTCCAAATTGAAATCATACCTCCTGACTGACCAACCGAATCAGAAGCAGACCAATCAAATTCATCGTTGCCCCATATACTCCTCACAAAACCCTGATCAATCTGTTTACTCTTTGTTTCTTGTAGCAGAATAAAATCAATAATATATTTCTTGATCAATAACTTGGGTCTTCTTCTCTTGATCAGAGAATTACACCCTCTGATATTATAAGTTGTCAAATTCATGGAATAGTAATTGAGGCCTCCTTCTTACTTTCGATTCTGGTATTACCCCTTTTTTCCATTTTCCTCAGAATCCCTTCAAGGACTTCATTATCTTCTTCTCCTACTATGCCAAGAGCCTTGAGGATTGACCAAACTTTGCCTGGAACATCATCAGATTTCCTCTTTACCCTCTCATTTCCCATTACAACATCTGAGTCAGAAATGGAACCACAACAAAGGATAGAACCACCAGAGTATCTAGATTCAGTATCTCCAGATTGAGAAGAAATTTGCAAAGAAATATCTTCTGCCTCAGCTAACACTTTAACTACTTTGTGATCTATAGAAGCATGTAGTAACGTGGCATAATATGAAGGTTCATAAGGGATCTGTACACTCTCATAGATCTCCTCTAAAGACTTCTTTTTCATCGAGACAATTTGGGTTGGATTTACAATCATCCCTTGGTCCTCATTCTCTAGAGTATAGGGGCGTTCATGGTTTGGATTTTTCATTATCCAAATCATATCCACATAATAACTAATATAATGTATTGGATTTAGAAATTGTTTTTCAAAACCGGTTTAAGAAAAACATAATCGATTTCATAACTGATTTTTAAACAATTAATCAGTTTGTTCTAAATTTATAGTACACTTATTTAACAAATTGTTAAAGTGAAAGCAAATTGTAAAAATTATTTGATTAAACTTGTTCTGCTTGAAAGTATGACAAAAAAATAAATTAATTTTTTTATAGAAGTTATAGGACTCACGTGTTACAAGTTTAAAAATATCATTAAATGATTTTTTATTAAATCTTTAGTAAAAGCTGGAACAATTTTGTACAATTAAACAAAATTACTTTTTTTATTAAATCTTATTTAAATTAATTTTTTATTTAAAATCTCTTTTACTTTTTTTTATCACAAATAAATAATTGGCCTAAGCCACCTACAAAATAAATACAGTTGTGGCATCACCCAAATTCAATTTTAAAATGCTTTTTTTTTATTAAATTTGTTTATTAACTGTGACAACAGAATCAATTAACCATCTATTAATAATATTTTCAAAATGTAACTATGAAGGCCACACTTCAATGACCAGAAATTGCAATTTAAAACCAATTTTATTTTAAATCTGATGTTAAAATGAAATGAGACAGAAAAAAATTGGTTACAGATGACTTCTTAAAAACTGGTTATAAAATCAGATTGAATTTTAAACATTGAAATGGATGCAATAAAAACCGCTTATTACATATTTTGGTATTTTTCAATATGGTTTGGATACAGTTATGGACTCGTTTCTCAAAATTGAATATTTTGCACAGCCTTACTCCTCGTATAATCCAAATTTCAAATTTAAAATTCCCTCCTAAAGGTTTTTTTATGGATAAACCCTAACACTTTTTTTTCTTTTTATATTTTAAAGTTTTTCATTTCATGGGATTCTTAATGGTTGATGAAGCTTTTTTTTTATCCAAGAGGTTTTGCCACTTGCATAAACCCTCGGCAAAATAACAATTTTTTATTTTTTATTTTTGTAGTTACAAACCCTTGAATCTCTATTTATTAAGTAATGGAAAGACCCACCTCATAAAAAAATGCAAGAGTAACAAAATGTCTTGCCATTTTTAAGAATAGAACAAAATTCACACCTCTAGTAGGATTAACTCAAGTACAAAAACAAAACAAAACAATCAACATGCATATCATTTCTATATCAAATGGAAGAGTTGGCTAGAAGAAAGGTTACAATGTTTGAGCAATTCTTATATAATATTTTGGGTCAACTGTACCTAGCAGGCGACCACATATAAGTTGCTTGCACATTATGACTTGAAATATTATATAAGTTGACAACTCTATCAAGTAAATAAACTATACCCTAGTTGCTATATTTTCATTCATCAAAAATTAACAAGTTGCTAACTTTTCATTCTATATAAATCCTTCCTGTGGACCTTGATACTCACAAAAACAACATATCTTGCTTCAAATATAAGTCTCATACAAGCATATAGTAAAATGGATTCTCGTATCCAATTTTATCTTGTGGTTTTTATGGTCACTTTCGCAACCGTTTTGAGTCCTACCGTTGCAAAGCTGACTCCTAATTATTATGACAGAATTTGCCCTAAGGCACTGCCAATAATAAAGTCAGTCGTTAAGCAAGCAATTTATCGCGAGCCACGAATTGGAGCATCATTGATGCATTTGCATTTCCACGAATGCTTCGTCAACGTAAGTTAATTTCATATCAATTCATGATACGGTTGCATATCAATAATTTTTGTTATGGCTTAATTAATATATGAACTGTGACACTACAGGGTTGTGATGCATTGTTGTGAGCTGTTAAAGCTGTTATTTTTGGAAATTTTGAACGCGTAATCGATTACGCATATGTTGCTAATCGATTACACCTGATGCTTTTCCAAAAATAACAGAATTTTAACAGCATGGCACTTTAGTTGGTTTTGGTTATTAGTTGTTGTATTCTCTCATGTATATATACATTGTTGTAATCCCAATTCAGAATTAATGCCAATTTTCATTCATCACTATTACTCTCTACCCTAATTTTCTCTCTCTCTCTCTCTCTCAATTCATCTTCTTCCCAAGTTTCTTTTCCACCATTGTTACTACCTTCAAAATTCTGCTTTTATGTTTTATGTTGTTCTAACATTTGGCATCAAGAGCTCTGGTTATTGATCCTAATCTGATGCTACAACAATGGCTACCGTTTCCAATGATCGAATTCCCACCAATCTCCCAATTCTTGATTCGAAGAACTACGACAAATGGGCGAAACAAATGAAGGTGCTGTTTGGTTATCAAGAGGTTCTTGAGATCGTCATCAATGGAGTTACACCGTTAGGGGTAGATGCTAACGATGCTCGTAGGGCTACATACAAGGAAGAAAAGAAGAAGGATTACAAAGCTCTATTCTTGATTCATTCATGTGTTGATAACGACAATTTCGAGAAGGTTGGTGATTGTGAATCCGCGAAGCAAGCATGGGAAATCTTGGAGAAAGCGTATGCCGGTGCCGTCAAAGCGAAGGTGGTAAGGTTACAAACTTACAAACGCCAATTCGAGTTAACGCAAATGGAGGACAAAGAAACGATCAACGATTACATCACGCGCATTACTCGGTTAGTCAACCAAATCAAGTCATGTGGCGAAACGATCCTTGAGCAGAATGTTGTATCGAAAGTGTTGCGTTCGTTAACATCACGTTTCGATAACATTGTTGTGGCTATTGAGGAGTCAAATGATCTAACAAATTTGAGCAAAGATGAGTTACAAAGTTCGTTAGAGGCGCATGAACAAAGGATGGATGAGAGAGGTGCCGACAAAGCCAAAGCGGAGATCGCTTTGCAAGCACGTTTACATGAGAAGAACAAGAGATCGAAAGGGAAGTGGACTTCTAAAAATAAGAAGAATTTTGGTGGAAAAGATCCACAAAATTCAAAGGGTGAAGGAAGCTCCAAAGAGGGTAATCAAAGCTCCTACAAACCGTTTGACAAAAGTTCTGTGAAGTGTTACAATTGTCAAAAGCTTGGGCATTTTGCGAAAGAATGTCGCTCAAAACGCAAGGAAAAGGATGCGGATGAGGCTAAGGTTGCTAGGGAAGAGGTAGATGATGAAGATACCCTTCTTGTGATGATAACAGAAGAGAATTATGGCATTGGTGATGTTCCTGGCAGTAGCTACTGTGATGACAGTTTGCGGGACAGCAGCTATACTGTGTCGAAAAGTGGCAGAAAAATGCATTCGGATCGAAATGCATTGCTTACCATGGGTGATGGAGTTCAAAGTAAAGATGAGTGGTACTTGGATTCCGGTTGTTCAACACATATGACGGGTCGAAAGGATTGGTTTGTGCAAATCAATCAAGTGGAAAAGAGTAAAGTCAAGTTTGCCGACGACACCACTTTAAGAGCCGAAGGGGTAGGAGATGTTTTGATCGGAAGAAAGAATGGTGGACATTCTAGAATCAAAGATGTCTTGTACATACCGGAAATTAAGTGTAATCTTTTAAGCATTGGCCAATTACTTGAAAGAGGTTACTTAATTCAGTTGTAGAACAAGATGTTACGCGTTTTAGATTCAAATGGTGTGTTGATTCTAAAAGCGCCGATGGCTGCCAATAGAACTTTTAAGGTTGAGTTAAAGGTTATGGAGCATCGTTGTTTAGCTACCGCGACAAGTAGAGATGAGTGGTTATGGCATTACCGTCTTGGTCACCTTAATTTTAGGGATCTCAAAATGTTGCAACAAAGTGAAATGGTAACAGGGCTGCCACATATCAGTGTTCCGACAGAATTATGTGAGGAATGTGTGACGAGTAAGCAACACAAGAATGTGTTTAGCAAGGATGCGGGTCGAAGAACCAAAGGCTTACTTGAGGTGGTGTATTCCGATGTTTGTGGACCGTTGCAAGTAGAGGCTTATGGCGGCAATCGATATTTTGTTACGTTTATTGACGACTTTAGTAGGAAGCTTTGGACTTATCTTATCAAGAGGAAGGATGAGGTATTTGGAGTGTTCAAGAGTTTCAAATCCATGGTGGAGCGTCAAAGCGGTCGGAAGCTCAAAATTCTCAAAACGGATGGTGGAGGTGAATATACCTCTAGTGAGTTTGGGAAGTTTTGTGATCTTGAGGGTATTGTGCGTGAGGTGGTGCCTCCATATACACCTCAACAAAACGGAGCTGCCGAGAGGAAAAATCGTACAATAATGAACATGGTGCGTAGTATGCTTTGTGGGAAGAAGTTGCCTAAGGAATTATGGGGTGAGGTCGTGTCTACAGCCACCTACTTGTTGAATAGGTGTCCTACTAAGAAGCTGGAGAAGATTACACCAGAAGAGGTTTGGAGTGGTTTCAAACCAAGTGTGAATCATTTGCGGGTTTTTGGATCGATTGCATATCGTCATGTACCGAATCAACTTAGAAAGAAGTTGGATGATAAAGGTGAGAAATTGATATTTGTTGGATATCACTCTACTGGTGGTTACAAGCTGTTTGATGAGAGGAATCGGAAAATCGTGATAACCCTGGCTGTCCAATTTGATGAAATAAAAACTGCTGAAACAGCAGGTGTAATCGATTACCCAAATGTTGCTAATCGGTTACACCCTGCTGAACAGCAGCAGTTTGTTGATTTGTTTGATCCGGAGAGTTCCGATGCCGTTGTACCTGCACCTACTGAAGCAGAAAATGATGCTGTGAATAATGGTAGACCAGTGAGGCAAAGAGCCTTGCCTCATAGACTCCGAGATTGTGAGAGGTTCCAAGATAATGAAGTGAACAATGATGGTGATTTTGTTCATTTCACACTTATGGCCGAATCTAAACCGGTAAATGAGGAGGAAGCCTTAAGTGATCCTAAATGGATATGTGCAATGAAAGAGGAGCTGGAATCTATTGAGAAAAATGGTACTTGGGAGTTGGTCGATTTACCACATGGAAAGAAACCGATTGGTGTGCGATGGGTCTATAAAGTCAAAGCAAATCCTAAAGGTGAAGTAATCAAGTACAAAGCTCGATTAGTTGCCAAAGGGTTCTTGCAACGTAAGGGGATAGACTACGAGGAGGTATTCGCACCGGTGGCTAGATTGGAGACTATTCGTTTGGTTGTTGGAATTACGCATAGCAACAATTAGGTGATTTACCAAATGGATGTGAAATCTGCGTTTTTGAATGGTCCTCTTGATGAGGAGGTTTATGTGGGGCAGCCACCCGGTTTCGTGATTAAAAATCAAGAGAAGAAGTACTACAAGCTACACAAGGCGTTGTATGGTTTGAAACAAGCTCCGAGAGCTTGGAACAAACGTATAGACGGCTTTCTTATTGACATCGATTTCAAACGGTGTGTATCCGAACATGGTGTTTATGTGAGATCGGATACTATTGATGGTGTTATTATACTTTGTTTGTATGTTGATGATTTCTTGCTTACGGGCAGCAATGACAAGAGTATTTCAAGGTTCAAAGTGGAGCTCATGAGTGAGTTTGAGATGACGGACCTTGGAGTCATGAGATACTTTCTTGGCATAGAGTTTCACAAGTCAAAAGTGGGGCTGCTTATGCATCAAAGAAGGTATGCTCTAGATATCTTGAAAAGGTGTGAAATGGAACATTGTAATGCTTCTAATACACCTTGTGAGGCTAGAGTTCAGCTGTCCAAAAGTGATGATGAGGATGATGTGGATCCAACACTTTACCGGAGTTTGATTGGATCGTTACGGTATTTGTGCAATACTCGACCGGATTTGGCTTTTAGTGTCGGTATTGCGAGTAGATTCATGGAGAGACCTAAGGTGTCTCACTTGGCAGCGGTCAAGAGAATCCTTAAATATGTGAAAGGTACTCTTGGTTGTGGTATTTTGTTTCCCACATCGGATATGGGTCGCAAATGTACTTTACTTGGCTACACCGATTCTAATTGGTGCGGAGATAAAGATGATCGGAAATCTACGGCGGGTTACATCTTTATGTTCGGTAGTACACCAATCTCATGGTGTTCGAAGAAGGAACCGGTTATAGCACTCTCTTCTTGTGAGGCCGAGTACATTGCGGCATCATTTAGTGCTTGCCAAGCTATGTGGTTAGTGAATCTTATGAAGGAATTGGGATGTGGTGATGATGATGCCACCACACTATTTGTGGATAATGTTTCCGCGATAAATCTTGCGAAGAATTCGATTGCACACGGAAGGAGCAAGCATATTGAGATGCGGTTTCATTACTTGAGAGAATTGGTCGGTGATGGAAAGCTTAGATTGAGCTATTGCCGAAGCGAGGACCAAGTTGCGGATTTGTTGACCAAGGGTGTGACAAATGAGGTGTTCAAGAGACTGTTGAAGAGCTTGAGCATGATGAACTTGGAGCAACTAAAGTGAGGTGGTGTGTTGTGAGCTGTTAAAGCTGTTATTTTTGGAAATTTTGAACGCGTAATCGATTACGCATATGTTGCTAATCGATTACACCTGATGCTTTTCCAAAAATAACAGAATTTTAACAGCATGACACTTTAGTTGGTTTTGGTTATTAATTGTTGTATTCTCTCATGTATATATACATTGTTGTAATCCCAATTCAGAATTAATGCCAAATTTCATTCTTCACTATTACTCTCTACCCTAATTTTCTCTCTCTCTCTCTCTCTCTCTCTCTCTCAATTCATCTTCTTCCCAAGTTTCTTTTCCACCATTGTTACTACCTTCAAAATTCTGCTTTTATGTTTTATGTTGTTCTAACATGCATCAGTTCTACTTGATGACACACCTACCTTCCGTGGTGAGAAGACTGCATTTCCAAATATCAATTCAATTCGAGGTTTTGAAGTTGTTGATCAAATTAAAGCTGCAGTTACCAAAGCTTGCAGACGAGATGTCGTCTCATGCACAGATATTTTAGCTATAGCTGCTCGAGATTCTGTAGCTATAGTAAGTCTTTTCAATGATTTTTGGTTTGTCATTCAACTTTTTCTAGTAGTATATATTTCTACAGCTAACAAGTTTTGTATCAATTAACAGTTGGGCGGTAACCAATATTGGTACCAAGTGTTATTAGGAAGAAGAGATGCAAGAACTGTGAGCTGGGATGCAGCAAATGCAAACCTTCCACCACCATTTTTCAATTTCTCACAGCTCATCACAAATTTCAATTCTCATGGACTAAACCTTAAAGATTTAGTTGTTCTATCTGGTGGCCACACTATTGGATTTGCCAAATGCGCTACTTTTAGAGACAGGATCTTCAATGACACCAACATAGACACCACTTTTGCAGCCAATTTACAGAAAACATGTCCTCGAATTGGCGGCGACAACAACTTAGCACCATTTGATTCTACTCCTCTAAAAGTGGACACATCATACTATAAGGGTTTGTTGTATAAAAAGGGTCTCCTTTATTCTGATCAAGAGCTTTTCAAAGGTGATGGTTTTCAAAGTGATAGGTTGGTGCAGCTATATAGCAAAAATTCTTATGCTTTCGCTAAAGATTTTGGAGTTTCTATGATCAAGATGGGTAACTTGAAGCCTCTTACTGGGAAAAAGGGTGAGATAAGGTGCAATTGCAGAAAAGTTAACTACCACTGAAAATTACAAAGATGGATGGATAAGAAGGATAAAGATTGATTTATTGTTTAATATATAAGTGTGCCAATTTTTTAATATTTTATATAAATTATCTAAATATGTTATGTAAAAACAAAATTTAATTTTACTTAGTATCCCAGTTTTGTGTGAGTATACCCTAAATCCATATATTCTTCCAACGTGTAAGTTTTTTTTAATACTCAAATATCTTAACCAGGGATAATTAACCCTGTGATTACATTTTGGAACTTATACAAAGAATGATCCTAGTCCCAATTCTAAAGATTGAAGCAGAAAAGCATGATACCTCCCTGCAACAATACTACATTAGCAGTAGACTATAAGGTCCCAGCAAAGCAAAATCACTAGCCTAGTTATAGACAACAAGAACTATTTTTCCAATGGCAACTTGTACCACTCATATAGAGAACACCTCTTTACATTTTTATCTAAGATCCTCCAACTCCAAGAAGATGTAATGACAGAATGATACATCTCCTTCATTTCTACAATACCATCTTTGAAAATGATTAAATTTTTGTTTCTCCAAATTGTCCAGCAGCCCACCAACCAAATAAAGATTAGAGTCGATCCTATCCCAGGCCTTTTTGCCCACTGTATGAAGGAATCAATACAGTTTGTTTCTACAGGCAATGGTGTTCCCAATCAGTTTTCAATATCTATCCACAATTGCCTTATTTTCGCACAAGAAATGAAAAGATGAGTTATGTTTTCAATCTCTTGTAAACAGAAAACACACTGCAACTGATGAATATCTGATATAATACCTCTATATTCCAGAGCTTTACGAGTTGGAAACCTATTAAGTAGTAATCTCCAACCAAATATTTTGATTTTGAGAGGTATTCTAATCCTCCACAACTGATCCAAAGCATCCAACAGGTTTTGACTAAGAACTTCTCCTTCCACCTTTTGATTCAATTCTGAATAGCAGACCTTGACATTAAACTTATTATCAACTCCTTTTAGCCATATTATGACATCTTCTTCATGAACAATTAGACTCATCTCCTCAAAGATTTGAAGAAAATCTGAGACTGTTTCATCCCGCTCTTCATTCCTGATCACATTTCTTCCTACCAAATCCCAATTCCAAACATTTCCTGACCACTCTCCACAATCCTTAATCAAGATATCCTAAACTGGTGATGTGTTATATAGCTCTGGATATTGAAACCTAAGTGCTTTTCAACCCAACCATTTAGCATGCCAGAATAGAGTTCTATTTCCATTCTCCGCCTTCCAAGTTAGTAAATGGAAAATTCCTTGATGATTTGAAGGCTTTCCCAGCCATAAGATGTCTTTCCACCATCTTGATCCCTGCCTTGGTATATTTGTGGACTGCTCAAAACATGCCTTTTGAAGATCCCTTCCATACCTCACTTTAATTATCCCACTCCAAATCATGTCTTCTTCATTTGACAATCTCCATAACCATTTAGCTACTAATGCTCTGTTAAAAGATGTAATATCTTTGATTCCTAATCAACTTTGGTTTCTATGTCTACAAACTTGAGACCACTTAACCCTAGCCATACTCTTTTTGTCCCAACCCCCTGCCCATAGAAACCTTCTTTGAATAACTTTAATCTCTTTCAAAACAGTTCCTGGAGCTAAATAAAAAGATAGAAAGTGTATTGGAAGGTTAGTTATAATCGAATTTATTAGAGTTACACGACCCCAAATGGAAAACAACTTGCCCCTCCACAAAGATAACCTAGCTTTCAAAGAGTCTATGACAGGTTTCCAAAATGCTACACTCTTATGTCTTCCACCAACATCCAAGCCTAAATATTTGAAAGGAAATCTTCCAATTTTACAAGCCAGAAAAACTGAGACTGCCTTCATCTTACTTCTCTCAATATTCACTCCAAACATATGACTTTTTCTATAGTTTATTTTCAGCCCTGAAACGATTTCAAATCCTCTCAAGATTTATTTTATAGTCCAGATATTAGACCAGTTATCATCACACATAATCAATGTGCCATCAGCAAATTGAAGTAGGCTTATAGAGGTTTCATCATCTAATTTCACTCCCTGCAAACTGTTATTAGCTTCAGCTTTCCTAACCAACATTGCCAGCCCTTCTGTTATAAGCACAAAATGGAGAGGAGATAATGGATCTCCTTGTTTGAGACCCCTATGAATTTAAAATTTTTTGGATGAACTGCCATTTACCAACACAGATCCATAACTATTGCATATCAGTCCTTTAACCCAGTCAATCCAAGTAGTACTAAAGTTCATTGCTTCTAAGATTTTGATTAGAAAACTCCAGTCTACACAATCATAAGCTTGTGTAAAATCAACCTTAAACATCAATCCTCTTTTCTTCCTCTTCATCATGAAATCATAAACTTCACTAGCCACTAAAACTCCATCCAGGAGTTGTCTGCCAGAAATGAATGATGTTTGAGATTTAGATACCAATTTTCCAATGATCCTACTCAATCTTTTTGCCATTAATTTTGAGATGATCTTATGTAAGCTTCCAATCAAGGCAATAGGTCTAAATTCATTCAGAGATTGAGGATTATCCTTCTTTGGAATCAGGGCAAAGAAGGATGATGAAAAGGATTTTGGTAGATTTGCCTTCTTCTGGAATTCATGAATACAGTTAGTGATGTCTCCTCCAATGATCTCCCAAGCTTTCTTTATGAACTTCAAATTAAACCCGTCTGGCCCAGGGCTTTTATTGCCATCACAAGAATCAATAGCCTCTAGAATCTCCTCAGGAGAAAAGGGTTCTATCAGATTTTGATTCTCCTCCACATTGAGCTTTTCCAAAGAATCCAATTCCATATTAAAACCACCTTCTATCTTCCGCTTGAATTTATGTTAAAGTGAATGAAGTATTTATGTTTTTACTAGGATATATATATAATTAAAAATCTTGGTTTAGGTTATTGAAGTTCTCCACTCCAAACAATCCTCATTGATAAGGATGTCACTTAATGATCATATAAACAACCATATATAATTAACATACTCTGTGGACGTGAGTTTAAAGGTAATAGACCTGTCATTGTAAAATAATATTACATACAATGATACAAATCAAGAATTTTTTACGTAAATACCCCTAATTTTGGAAAAAATTCCCTAAATAACCCATGTTTAAAAACTATTCCCAAAATGCCCCCGTTAGGGTTTTGGTTTGAACTATGTCGCCATTAGAATTGGCGACTCCCTTGTAGAGGTCTAACCATGTCGCAATGCAACTGGAGACACCCTTCTAAGTCGCCAGTGCAACTGGCGACACAGTGTAATGGTTAAACCAAGTCGCCAATCCAAGTGGAGACACCCTTCAAACTGAAAATTTTCACTATAAATAGGGGTGTTAAGCTTGGTTTGTTCCACATCTCTTCTCACAACTTTGTTTTACTCATAAAATGTATCGTCGTCGTTGGGGTAAAGTTATTTTTCGCGAGACAAGCCACCGATCGACATGATGTTTTGGAACATACAAGGTATCAATCAACTTATTGTTGTATGTTGTTTAAATTGTTATAACAAAGAGAAATGCATTAATGAAAACATTTGGTTACAACAAACGAAAAGATAAGATAAATTATGATGCAGATGTTCCTCCAACATTGGGACAATGTTTTTTGTTGTGGTCGGGTTGACGACAGATACTGTATAGTCGTATCATTTTATCAGCAATATCCATTTCGGTTCTTATACGCTTGCTGTTTGGGCGCCCTTTTTTCTTTCTTCTCATTTCATCGTTATGCCAAACTATTTCACCTTGGTATGGAGGCCAATAATCCTCCATTGGTAGCACTGCGAAGCCTTTGCTGTATACATTCATAACATTAACCACCTTGTAAACATCAGATAGATAGCCATAAGCATCTTCACGAGCATGTGCGCATGCTGCAGTGTCATGTGAGCAAGGTACACGAAGGGCCTGGAACCTGCCACAATCACACCAACCTCTGTTTAGCCTGACAGCATACGATAAATTGGGTCTCCCCTCATTAAAATCCATTTCTTGTACACTGAATGATTGCCTATGTCGGCCAAAGATGGTCGGCTAAGGGAATGAGTTACAATAGATGTCCCAAACATTATATCATTCAATACCGTAATCTTTTGGATCACCTAACACCCGCAAATGTAAGTCCACCTAAACATTTCTCTTCTTTTATTTCATATATTTTACTATCTAATATTTTTCTATTCTGCAGTTCATATGGCGTCCATAACTAGGCATGGAAGACCTACATGAAGTCAGCAACGAAGATGTTTCCATTTGGACGGCATGTGTCCCGATCATTAGATTCACAACTGTGGAGCTGCACAACAGTTATCATGTCAAACTGCAATTTGGAATGCATCAAGACATCCAGATCTGCCTGTTGACATCAATAAATGGCATCTAAAAAGAGTTAATGATCAATGGGAGTTTAGGGACTGGAAGGATTTTGCAAAGACTGAGCGTCGTAAATGGATGAACCGCAACCACTATGTCTTACGTGAGTCGGTGATGCCAACCCCATCTATACCAACAAATAATTACATGGCTTGGTACAGATCAGTTGCAATTGGATTTGTCTCCGAAGACAGGTACTTATACGACCCACGCCAGACCACCTACACACAAGAAGCCTCAACGTCTAACCCACCTCCAAGGCCATGTTACTCACAACCCCCTACCCAGCAAAATTACCAACCCATTATCCATCCAAACATGCCATACACCCAACCACAATACCAAGAGCATCCCCTATATCATCTCCAACAAAATGATTATTATCAAGAGACTCAATATGGCTGTGCCCCCAACATGTCACAAAGATACAGCCAAAACGAGGGTACATCATACAATAGCCAAATTGGGCAAACATCTTTTCATAGCCCAAACGCCCAAACATCATACCCTAGCCAACACAATCAACCTTCTCAACATCCTTATGGCTTTCAAACACCATTTCAACCTTTCATCAACGAATCCTTCACACCAATGTCTCCCTTCAATCGGCCTGCCCGCACACCAATCACCCCCTCAAACTACCCCGACATGGGTCGCACGCTCAGTTTCAGTCCCCAAGACTTCACAGGAATGCAAGACATCCTAAGGGAACCATCTCGGACTGTTCCTGAGACTTCGGCTCCTCAAACACTCGGCGTGAATCAACAACAAGGGGAACAAGGGGGCCGAGTACAACGAGTGCAACGAGTGCAACGTGTGAGGGTCCCTAGGGGATGTGGAACTGGTGGCCGGTTGAATGCACTCGGTCACGAACATTAATTAATGTAATATTTTATTAAATTAATGAAAATTTTATGTCATTGTGCAAACAAAATCAACGTAAACTAAAAAAAAAACAAAACACACCATGTCTCCACTTGGATTGGCGACTTGGTTTAACTATTACACTGTGTCGCCAATTGCACTGGTGACTTGGAAGGTTGTCTCCAGTTGCATTGGCGACATGGTTAGACCTCTACAAGGGAGTCGCCAATTTCAATGGCGACATAGTTCAAACCAAAACCCTAATGGGGGCATTTTGGGAATATTTTTGAAACATGGGTTATTTAGGGAATTTTTTCCAAAATTAGGGGTATTTACGTAAAAAATTCACAAATCAAAATATTTAATTTGTAAAATTATATCAATTATTTTAAAAATAAAAATGTGATTGGGCAGGATATATGTTTCTTATTATTCAAATATATTTATATTCATAAAGAAACAAAGGTAAGTTTTTCATCATATATGTTGTTAAGATAAGTTTGTGTTTTTTATTTATAAAGGTTTTTTTTATAAAGGTAAATGTTTGTGTAATTGTTGATATTTTTTGTTTGAGGTATGTTGTAAATGTTTGTGTTATTGTTGATGTTTTTGTTGAGGTGCGTTGTAAATATTTGTGTTATTATTGATGTTTTTAAACTATTTTACTGTTCATGATTTTTTAGTTTAGTAGGTTTAAATAAAGATTATTAAGAGTCGTGAAAAATATTTGTCAAAATCATTCTAACAAAACAAATTTAATAGTATTTTACAATGAAAGTTACAATGACGAAGCAATGAGAGGATTCACACACGAGGATTAGAAGTAAAATAGAGAAGAATTACAAAATACTATCAATAGGAGCATGTCTATATCTTACAGCGATGCGATCCAACTTCACATAGCCAGAGCAATGCTTTTAATAGAACAACAGCTTGATCCAAACATTCAGCGATCTTTCTTGTGTTCTTTGTTTTAATGTCAACGAAGATCTTCGCCTATTAATGTTTGAATGCAAGATTGTGATAAGTGCAAATTGTAACTATTTTTGTATATAAGTTTTGTTGCACTTATCGATACTTTTTGTCAATATCGTTCGAATAAATCCTGCTTTGTTTGTAAATACGTTTAGTTTACGTTATAGAGTATATTTTGCGTATCATGTAAATATCATTGAGTTTAATTGATTTTCTCTCATTTTTGTAGGTATTCAAGCAATGATATTTTTCAATTGTTGTATAGAGCATTGAATAAGCTTTCCAGTGCTTCCGACCGTGCGTCAATCCGAGTTACGGTTTAGAAGTTGTGGTCAAAACAAGTCTGGTGTGAAAAAAGGGACCAAAGTTCGCATTGCGAACTTCCCAGCGAATAATCTCAGATTTTGGTAGTAGAAAAAGAGACCAAAGTTCGCATTGCGAACTTTCTAGTGAATATTCGCTTTGCAAATAAAAGTTCGCATTGCGAACATCTGCAGAAAAGTAGAGTCAGTTTGACTATTCTGAGGCACTTAAGTGCCAATTTTTGGAGTTCGCTTTGCGAATAAAAGTTCACACTGCGAACTTGACAGATTTTGACATACTATATAAGTCATTTCATTCATTTTTTAGGTTATGGTTTTGGGGATTTTTGCTCCCAACTCCTTCAAACTCATTTTTCAGTAGAATTAGCTAGAAAACAACATTGAAGCTTGCACATGGATGATCCGAGGTGGATTTCTCATTAATTGGCTCTGACAATCCGCGAGATGTTTGGTTTATTTCTCTTCTTCTTTGTGTATTTCTTCTTTGTTGGGTTGTTGTATATGTATTTACTTTAAACTCATGTATATTTGTCGCCCATGGCGTTGTATAAAATCTGCTTTACAAATCTTTATCGGTGATTGTCCTTGATTTTTGCTTTATGCCCGAGATTTGGGTTGTGTTAGAGATAAACATCGCAGACTTTGATTAGGGATAATTATCTGTTAGTTTATGGATGCTAGAGATAGATTTTGAGCTAACAATCTTTATGGGTATCGAAGCTTAATGCCTCCGTATCTCGAGTCGGGTGCGAGAGTGTCGACGCGGGTAACACGGTTGTTCTCTCAGCTCAGTGTGTCAGAGATGGACACTGTTGTGAGCGATGCTGGATGATATTGAGGAGTATTGTAGGTTGAGTATAACTGGTCGGTAAGTTTAAGTTTGTGAGGAGTGGATTATATGCATGCCGGATAAGTTTCTTCTCCCTGGAGAATGAATTCTTTTTATGTTGATATTTACTTTTCTCTTTCTATGTTTAAAACCATTTTAATGCCAAACTCTTTAACATTTAAATTGTCGAACGACAGTTCAATCAAACCAATCTCTGTGGACACGATAAGTTCTCGAAAAAATACTTCCAAAAATTTTTGTTGCTTGCCGCTTTACCGCTCCAACAAAATGGCGCCGTTGCCGGGGATTGGTGTTTTTATTGAATCACATTGCTATTATTTCTTTGTTTTTGAGTTTTGTAGATATCGTATATATTGTCTATTTTCACTTGTTTATATTGATACTTGTATTTTTTGTTCCCGTAACGTTTGGTCAAGTGTTTGGTTAGGACACTTGCTTTTGGTTTGCGCGGTGAGGCATCACCATGGCATGAAGGGAGGAAGTTACTAGCTAAGCACAGTAAAGGCGTCAAGCTTACGACGTAAAACAAGCATGTTTTATCATTTTTTTGTTTCATTATTACTTTTTCATTCTAGCTTAGGTAGTGTGGTAAACTTTCATTAAACAAGTTGTACTCGGATTGTTCGTAAAATTCTCAAATCTTCACTTTACAACTTGTTTAATCCAATTTCACCCGGTCTTTTAGTTTGTTTATATTAATAGTTTTTGTGTTTGTCTAAAAGCTTGTTTTGAGTAGCTTGAGGGAATTTAAGGTGATGTTCCAAGTTTGATCATTTCAACTTGCAGATGTATGGTAATGATATTGTTAAGTTTTTTACACTTCTAAGGTATGTGTTTATCGCTTTCTAGACTTTAGCATATTCGTGATACTTAGGCATTTTATAAACTTCCATGCTATTCATTCTTTTGTATACTTGTTCTTGATGTGAATCACTTTAGTTCCCACCCTTTTTGTGAGGTAGCTTTCCAATGTTCATATATGCATGGAGTACCAACATTCTTGTTCTAACTGGATTTTATTATGCTTAATCTTTTGTTTGTATTGATTATATGAAAGCATGAAAGGATTAAGGCATTTTGTTTCATTTTTAGCACAACTACCTAACCAAATAGTCATTCACATTGTGAGCGTGTGATCATTCGTAACCCCTTTGTGCCTTTCTATCATTATCCATGTTGTTTGAACTTAATGCTTGTCTATGAGTATTAAATTCACTTTTTGTATGGATTTTGATTGATTGTTTTTTCTTGAACGCTCAACTTTGTGTTGGTGTATGAATTTTTACCTTGCCTTAGAAAGTAGGGAGTATTCACATGATGATATGGTTGAATTCAAGTTGGGGAGAGAATGATTGTTTACTCATTGGTTGGTTTCTATGAGGTTGAAAAAGAAAAGAAAAAAAGAGAAAAATATGAAAAAGAAAAGAAAAAAGAAAATCCTTAAGAAAAAAACAAAAAGAGTTTAAATAATTGTGCTAAATAAGTATTGTGTTTTGTGTAACACTTGGGATTTTGGAAGAAGTTAATTGGAATTTTGTGTTTGAGTCTTTGTGAGTTGATCACTCCCTTAGGTTTAAGCAAGTTTTTGTTTCAATTACCTTTAGAAATTACCCCTTGTTTGTTTACCCGACCACGCTACAACCTTGAAAGCCCTTGTGATTCTTGCTTTTATGTTTTCAATATGATTTTTGGATGATTACATAATTTAGTCTTTTGTTTGCAAGATTGTTGTGTGAATGAAAAGTACCTCATTTTGTGTTTTTTATCTACCGAAGATTGTTTTTGCTAGGTGTGATTCACGTTTGAACTTGTGTTGTTTTAGGATGTTTGGCATGAATTTTGTATTTTGCATTTGTTTTGTGACTATGTTTTCGTCGTAGTCTAGTGGTAAGTATTTACTTTGTGTGTACCGTTTTTCATTTGAACCATTCATTCGTTTCCGTTTTTCAAAACCTGTTGATTCATGATTCTTTGGTTATCACTCTGTTTCTTTGAGTTGTTTGATTCTTGTTTAAGGACAACCAAGTTTAAGTTGGGGAGATTTTGATAAGTGTAAATTGTAACTATTTTTGTATATAAGTTTTGTTTCAGTTATCGATACTTTTTGTCAATATCGTTCGAATAAACCCCGCTTTGTTTGTAAATACGTTTAGTTTATGTTATAGAGTATATTTTGCGTATCATGTAAATATCATTGAGTTTAATTGATTTTCTCTCATTTTTGTAGGTATTCAGGCAACGATATTTTGCAATTGTTGTATAGAGCATTGAATAAGCTTTCCAGCGCTTCCGACCGTGCGTCAATCCGAGTTACGGTTCAGAAGTTGTGGTCAAAATATGTCTGGCTTGAAAAAAGGGACCAAAGTTCGCATTGCGAACTTCCCAGCGAATAATCCCAGATTTTGGCAGTAGAAAAAGGACCAAAGTTGGCATTGCGAACTTTCTAGCGAATATTCTCTTTGCGAATAAAAGTTTGCATTGCGAACTTCTGCAGAAAAGCAGAGTCGGTTTGACTATTCTGAGGCACTTAAGTGCCAATTTTTGGAGTTCGCTTTGCGAATAAAAGTTCGCACTGGGAACTTGACGGATTTTGACATACTATATAAGTTATTTCATTCTTTTTTTAGGTTATGGTGTTGGGAATTTTTGCTCCCAACTCCATCAAACTCATTTTTCAGTAGAATTAGCTAGAAAACAACATTGAAGCTTGCACACGGATGATCCGGGGTGGATTTCTCATCAATCGGCTCTGACAATCCGCGAGATGTTTGGTTTATTTCTCTTCTTCTTTGTGAATTTCTTCTTTGTTAGGTTGTTGTATATGTATTTACTTTGAACTCATGTATATTTGTCGCCCATGGCGTTGTATAAAATCTGCTTTACAAATCTTTATCGGTGATTATCCTTGATTTTTGCTTTATGCCCGGGGTTTGGGTTGTGTTAGAGATAAACATCTCAAACTTTGATTAGGAGGATTATCTGTTAGTTTCTGGATGCTAGAGATAGATTTCGAGCTAACAATCTTTATGGGTGTCGAAGCGTAATGCCTCCGTATCTCGAGTCGGGTGCGAGAGTGTCGACGAGGGTAACACTGTTGTTCTGTCAGCTCAGTGTGTCAGAGATGGACACTGTTATGAGCGATGCTGGATGATATTGAGGAGTATTGTAGGTTGAGTATAACTGGTCAGTAAATTTAAGTTTGTGAGGAGTGGATTATATGCATGTCGGATAAGTTTCTTCTCCCTGGAGAATGAATTCTTTTTATGTTGATATTTACTTTTCTGTTTGTATGTTTGAAACCATTTTAAACCCAAACTCTTTAACATTTAAATTGTCGAACAACAGTTCAACCAATCCAATCACTGTGGACACGATAAATTCCCAGAAAAATACTTCCAAAATTTTTTGTTGCTTGTCGCTTTACCGCTCCAACAGATTGTTGCGGATGTTTGGAGGTATATAGAGGAGTGGATCGGGTTAGAATGGGTTCACGAGGAAGTGTTGTGGAAAAATTTTATGAATTCGATAGGAGCTGAGTGTTTTAAAAGTGTGAAGAGGGGAAATCCCGGTATTATATGGTCGGCAGGGGTGTGGAATATCTGGAAAGTTAGGAATGATATTCTGTTCAAGGGAGCTCGTTGTAGTATTCTGGATCTATTGTGGGATATAAAACTGACAGCTTGGAAATAGTCAGTTATTGGGGAAAATTCGTATTCCAACTGCAACTTTTTTCGAATTTTGCCAGGAATCTCTTATTTGTATGTCTTAATTTTCAGTTGGTTTGGAATTTTCGCGACCTTGTTGCGTTTCCTTTTGTATCAAGGGTTAGAGTACCCCCAGTACTTTGTTTCATTTATATAATCCTTACTTACAAAAAAAATCATCAAATTGCAGCACAACTATAAAGCACAATAGTGCAATCCAAACATTTTGCCAAGCAATCTCGATATGCTCAAAGGAAGGTGCGACGTGATTCTCACGATGCCAAACTACCACACAAGATTACATGTAGAATAACACCACATTAGTACAAAGGCAATTTTATTTTTGTGTAGTATTTTGATCATATCTCGAGTTTTATAACTCTAATTAAGATGAAATTGGTAGAAAATGAAAACTAACATCTAGGTCTACAAATCAATATCTATTTTGAAATTTATAATGACAAAAAAAATAGTGAGATAGGTGTTTAAAGTCAAGACACCAAGACAACAAGATAGTGTTATTTGTTGTAATGATGTGTACATTGTAGGTTGTTTTGTACCATTTTGGCTTTGATGTAATATACAAGGTTTTAGTTCCTAATGTATTTGTGTAATTGAAGTATTACAATTTTTGGCCTAATTCAATTAAAAAATGGTTGTATTGTTGTTTCTAGTCTAATATGATTCATAAATATCTAGGTTTAAAATTTGGGAATACTATAAAATTGAAAAATACATATATAAAAAAACAAATTATATCACAACATTTTTTAACTTAACCTTTGTTATAAGTAGAGTGCATTATCTAGAATAATAAAAGGCAGGAATGACGTTGTTGAGATTCGAACCCAGAACCTATAAATTATTTCACAATGGTTGATTGAATAAACCGTTGTTATAAGTAGCGCGCTACCAAACTTATAACCACAACCTGTCGCCGGTTGTGGAAACTACTATACATACAACCACACGCTACTTAACAACAAACGTGCAACAGTTAATATATGTCTTTCACAACCGTCATTATATGTGTTATTCTTAGTAGTGAATACACCCATTTGTGAATTGAATTAGACCAGAAATTGTATTACACCAATGACACAATTTCGTTAGGAACCAAAAATTGTATATTACATCAAAACCAAAATCGCACAAAACAACCTACAATCTACACATCATTACATCAAATAATACTATCTTGTTGTCTTGATGTCTTGTCTCTTGGTGTCTTGACTTTAAACACCTATAATTTCAAATAATAATAGTTGTTAGAAAATAATAACATTAGAAATTTTAACATACAATAAATTTTGAATGAAAAATATAAAACACTTACTTGTTAATTTTCTCATATGCCTTCTCGTTGATTGTTACGAATAGCATGTACATCATCTCTATCAACTTCTTCATATGAAGGTAGAGACTTGTGTTACATATGAAGGAGTGGAAGGAATATCAAAACTTTCATCATCACTAGGAAGAATGTGTTTTCCTTTGAGAATAGTTGACCATCTCCTTGATAAGTCTGCATGGTCCGTCACATAAAAACTTATTTTGCTTGAGTAGCCATGATGAATGGTTCAGTATTATAAGTTGTCTTGCCAAGGTCAATCCGTGGGAATCCTAACTCATCAGTTTGTACACCATTGGTATTGGGAACCCACTTGCATTTAAATAAAGACACTTTGAAAATAACATAATCAATATAAAACATCTCCTCAACAATGCCATAGAACGTGATGGTTGCCAAAATAAGATTCTTATCTTTCAAACTAGAGAAATACATGGATTCAGCCTTAACCATAACTCCACTATTTTTCATTGTACTATGATCGTCTTTTGATTTTATATAAAAGGAATAATTAGAAATATCGTATGTCATCCAAGTTATCACAATAAATTGTGGTATGTACGACAACCATTTAATTGTCTTGGATGCACAATCATCATTACATTTCCTCTTAATAAACCAACTTATGAATTCCTTATTATGTTGTTTCAACAACAACTTGTCATTCATTTGGGTATATTTTTTCTTTATAACTATTTTGTGAGTAGCTATGTAAAGTTCAACTTCACCAAGATTATCCAATATATAAAAATGTGCTTAAAGTACTACATCCCTACCCATTGACTTAGCATTTAAACCTTGAGTACATCTACCTTCAAATCCGTCAGCATGACGAGACTTTAGAATTCCAATAAACTCCATTTTCGACAAAAAGTTTAAACAAAACTCAAGAGTTACTTCTGTGATGTACCTTTCTGTTATGAAAAATGATACCTTGAAACAAAATATTAACGATTTCTTTATGGGCAAGAAACAGGCAATGGTTAGGGTTAACAAGGAAAAACAACTGAAACCCTATTAGGGTTCACAAAGGAAGTGAAAAGAGGAAGAAGAATAGAGAATTGGTTAAATCTGTTTTACTATTCACTTTCTCAATAGGGTTTAAAGATTACAAGTGAATACCAACAATTAACCTCTCTCAACCTAATAAGGTTTTGTCACACCTTAGGAAGAGAGACTAGTATGCTATTTATAATAAACCTAACATACTAAACTAATGGGCTTTTTAACAATTACCCATTACAAGCTAACTTAGGGTGCAAGCTAACTTAAACAATTAGATCCATAACACAAGGCCCAATTCGATCCCCTACATAATAGAACACAATTCGACTACAGCATGTAAGTCTTCGATAACAGCATGTGAGCGGACTTCGACGACATGCTAAAACTAGAGTTCGATCCAATATCTCACAAATCTCCACCTTGGATCCAACTCTATATCCTCGAGAAATTAACTAGCTTTCTTCATACAGCTTTATCAACTGCATACAGTGGAAAAACTTGCAACTGGGCGACGTCTTGGTGATCATATCAGCAGCATTATGATCTGTCAAAACCTTCAGCACTTGGACTTCTCCACGCTCGATTACTCCTCTGACGAAATGCAGCCTCACATCAATGTGCTTGGTTCGCTCATGATAGGCTGAATTCTTCGACAGGTGTATTGCACTTTGACTATCACATTTAACAGTGATAACTGGATCTTGAAGTTTCAGCTCCTTTGCAAAACCTTCAAGCCACAATACTTCCTTTACAGCTTTAGTTAGGGCGATATATTCCACTTCAGTGGTTGATAAGGTAACAACCTTCTGAAGTGTTCCTTTCCAACTGATTGTTGTCCCAAACATAGTGAACACATATCCAGAAATAGATTTTCTGGAATCCATACAACCTGCATAATCACAGTCGACATATCCTTCGATTGCTGATTTACTATCTTCACCCAAGGCTCCACCATAAATTAGGACTTTATTCAGAGACCCATTTATGTACCTTAAAATCCACACCAATGCTTGCCAGTGAGCCTTTCCAGGATTCGCCATGTACCTGCTTACAAGACTTACTGCATATGCTATGTCAGGTCTAGTACAAACCATAGCATACATAAAAGAACCCATTATATTAGCATATGGAATGCTATTCATATAAGCTCTTTCGACATCATTTTCTGCTTCTTCTTCGACTTCATCTGGGGTACGCAATTCAGCATCAACATGCTCCACCTCAACAGGAATCTCTCCCTGTTCCAGCTCTTCGTCAGCATCATCAGTTTTCTTGAAAGCTATCTCAACTTCATTGAAAACTACATCTCGACTGGTGATACACCTCCTGTGACCTGGCTCATGGCACCATAGCCTATAAGCTTTGACTCCTTCAGGGTATCCCACGAACATGCATTTCAGAGCTCTAGGTTCGACCTTGTCTTGCCTAATATGAGCATAGGCCACACAGCCAAATACTCTCAGTTTGTCGAGACTAGGTGGATGTCCCAACCAAAGTTCTTCAGGTGTCTTCATTCCCAAGGCAGTCGAGGGACATCTATTTATCAGATAAGCTGCTGTCGAAATAGCCTCATCCCAAAACACCTTCTTCAATCTAGCACTAACCAACATGCATCTAACCCTCTCAAGGATTGTTCGATTGAATCTCTCAGCTAAGCCATTTTATTGAGGAGTACCTGCTACAGTCTTATGCTTGGCAATCCCAGACTCAACACAGTAACTGTCGAACGCTTCGTTGCAGAACTCAAGGCCATTGTCGGTTCTCAACCTCTTAACTTTTCTGCCAGTTTGAGTTTCGACTAGAACCTTCCAACTTTTGAAATTCTCAAAATTTTCATCCTTCGTCTTCTGAATGAATACCCATAACTTTCTGAAATAGTCATCAACGATGGGTAGAAAATACCTTGCACCTGAGTATGAAGGATTCCTTGCAGTCCCCCAAAGATCAGCATGAATGTTATCCAGGGATCCATGTGTTCTTTGCTTGCCTTTGTTAAACTTCGCCCTATAAGATTTACCAAATACGCAAGATTCACAAAACTCCAACTTTTCGACTTTGTCCCCACCTAGCAGGTTCTGCTCCCCCAATTCTACCAGGCCTCTTTCGTTGACATGGCCCAATCTCATGTTCCATTATTCTGTCTTCGACACAGGTTTCGTGGATGCAACATTTGTCGAACCACTTACAACCTCATCCTTAAGGGTATACAAGCCTTGTTTCTTCATGCTTCTCAAGACTTCCTTCGACCTTTTCATGACTCTTAGGATACTTTTCTCTCCTTGAAAAACATATCCCTTCCTGTCGAATTCACCAAGAGAAATTAAATTTCTCTTCAAATCAGGTACATACCTGACTTCAGTCAATAACCTTATTGACTCATCATAGATGTTTAATATAACAAATCAAAAACCTGCAATTTTGTAGGATTTGTTGTTTCCCAGCAGCACCGATCCGCCATCTTGATCACATAGCTCCTCGAACAATTCTCTGTTTGGATTCATGTGCCAAGTGCAACCTGAATCCATAATCCACTCTTTTGGTTCAGAGATAAGGCTTGACTCATTCAGTTAAGCTTGCCTCAGTTCATGCTGTAATACCCCAAATTTTGACCACTTAGATTTCCCATCATTGTGCAAATCATCATCACAATATGGATGAACCATCATGCCTCATCAAATGCCTCAAGGGTTGTTGAGCATTTACTACAATCAAAATTAGGGTTTCAAGCCCTCTCTGAGTGCTTAGACAAAGGATCAATCAAGAAATGACATAATCTTCAACTTGTCTAAACTCTCAAACATCCACAATGGATCAAAAAGGACTCCCACTTCAAGGATTAAGCACAAAGCTGCTCCCTTCTAGGTGGATCAAGTCTCAAGATCGACAGTGTCACCAAATTAGGGTTTTGGTCGACCAGGGCCTCCAGATGGAAATTTTCATCTGGGCACAAGGCAATGATCCAAAACATAACCTAATATACTTCATGGAACCTCATGAACCCATGCATCAAGTCAATTTTGCCTCAGGGGATGCATTCATCAAAAATCAGGAATTAGGGTTTCTTGACCTAATTCACCCCTAAGTTGACTTTTGGGACAAACCATGAGCCAAGACCTCAAGAGATGATTTGAGGGTCTCTAATATACCATATGGATCCATTTGGAACAATGGATTGATCCAAGAAGCTTGAGCAACAAGTCTCAATTCCATCTGCACCACAATTAGGGTTTTAAGGGAAAAGTCAACTGTAACTTTGACTTTTGACCAGGACATGCTCCCAAGCCCTAATACATGATTGAATACACCCTATGACACCCATGGAACATGTCCATCAAGTTTGATTTAGGTCAAGGACATGATTTCCTAAAGAATTGCACAGTTTGGAATTCATCTGATAAAAAGTCAACTGTGCACAAAAGTCAACTTTGACTTTTTGAGATTTTTCACCAAAATGGATTTTTAACCCTAAAATGATGTTAATGTATGATTTGAATCATCATTCATCAAGAAAAATCAAGAAAAGTGAGATAACTTGTAAAAGGGGTAACCATAAAACTTAGAAATTTTTCTAAGTTAAAAATAAAGTGGGAAAGGTACCAACTTTGGAGGACCATCACTCCTAAACCACAAGGCCATTTTTTCTCATCCAAAGATGGATTTGTAGCCCTCATTATCACCTACAAAAACTTCAACTACAAGTCATTCCAATTCATTAAGGATTTTGAGTTATGGAGTGATCAAAGTGGCTGAAAAGTGAAAATGTCACTTTTTCCAGCACAGTGAAATTTTCACCAAGTCAGATTCGGCCTCACTTTTTGCCAAATGTAGGGGGATTTTTTACTTGGAATCAAAAGAGATCAAAACCAAACTTGTTCAAACAGTTGTTGTATCATGTAAGAGCTTTCCAAAATGGCCAAGAACATTGCCAAATTCAACCTACACCATGAGATACAACATTGCCAAGTTGCCTTGCTGAAATCTGTCAAGGCAAGGCAGAATTTGCAACTTTGGTCGATTTGCCAAAATCAGCCAAATACAATTGCTCCAATCCACTTGGACACCTCAGAGGATTGAATCTAAAGGGGACAATCACTGAGCCAAGCCTCCAAAGTCCATGGAACAAGAAATAGCATGTTGAACCTAGAATGGCCAAAATAGGGACAAGACTTCAAATTTGGAATGAGGCATTCAATGGAACCATCAAGGTGGCATGGACTGAGCCATTCTCATCTGAAATCAGTCAAGACTTATCCAAGACCAAGGGGACCAAAGCTCTGTGCCCTAACCTCTAGTCAATGGCTAGAGAAGACTTGGATTTTCATTTGCCAATTGTGACCAGTTTGAGTACACCAAAGCCATCTAACAGATGCTTTCCTCAAAATCTCTTTCTCTTGGAAAAAATGCCTTTCTTAGCAAGGTAGCTATCGGGTTTTGAGTTTGAGAGCAATTCTGCACAAACCAATCACTCACACACCTCACATACATCACATATGAGCTGATCAAACACTTAGATTACTTCAGAAACATCAATTTCACAAAATCACCAGCTGGTTGCTCAAATTTTCAAACAAAGTGCAGCTGAGGTATCACAAAATGATCCAGCCAATTTCAATCAAGTCCAACCATCCAAACACAATCCATAGGGTGTAGGAAAGCTGTTCAGGTCATCACCACTCATCTGTAACACCTCCAAATCAAAAATCACTTTGCACTTGCTGTCACGACTTGGAGGTAAGCACATACTTGGTCATCTCTCAATCTATGCATATTTCCTCGCACAATAATTTGGCCATATGTTCATAATCATGCATGGAATGTTTTCCCTCAATTAATTGCATTGTTTGAATCGTGTATCAAAAATCCTAGCCTTCATGCAGAAATTAGGGTTCTTGAGGTCTCTTCGTGATTTCTTGTTGTATGTTTAATTTAAATGAAATTAAAGTACATAGACATGATCGTGAGGTTGAGGCGAGCATAATGATATGTGGATTGCATGATATGATTACGTATTCATGGAGATTGGATAGAAAACGCAAATCTGGGCAAACTGAAAAACGCGCGTGTTCTTGGTGTTGTTCTTGGCGCCATTTTTAGAAATTCAAATATTTGAATTTTGTGATTTGGTTTAATTGATTCAAAAATTAATTTCTCTCTGAGTTTTAATGATTTTGAGTTGATTCTTTTTTTAATAATTCACAAAAATGTTAAAATATTTTATTTTATCAAAAAATCCCAAAAATATTATTTATTTCATATAATTGATATTTTTGCAAAGAATTAATATTTTAATTGTTTTTGGCATTTTAAATATTTTTTCTACATTGATTTTGCAACTTTTAATGCTTTCTAATTATTTTGTAGGTCAATACTTAATTTTTGAAGCATTAATCCAAGATCACAATTTGTTTTCCATGTGTTAAACAATTTTTGATCATTTTAATTGAATTTTTATTCAATTAAATACATTTTGAAAACAAATTAGGGTTTTGGATTAATTCAACTCTCATAAATCGTTTTCAAAACACTTTGGGCCTCTTTAGAGAGTGTAAGACCCATCCCCCCTTGTACAAAATCTTTTTGGGCCTCACTCATTGTATAAGTCCCTCTGTACAAGTAAATGGCGCGATCGTCGCCCGTTTAAAAACAAACTTTGGGCCTACCCTCGAGTAGTAAGACCCATTTCTTTTTCTTAAAACATTTTGGGCCTCTATTAGAGTGTAAGACCCAATCCCCCTTTAAACCAAAACATTTTGGGCCTCACTTATTGTATAAGTCCCTCTGCGTTAAAAGGAAACCTCGGTGCGATCGCCAGTTTTAAACGAAAAAATCATTTGGGCCTACCCTCGTGTTATAAGCCCCACTCTTTTCTTTAAACCTTTTTGGGCCTCTTGAGAGAGTGTAAGACCCATCCCTTTGTACAGAAAACCTTTTTTGGGCCTCAGTCACTTGTATAAGTCCCTCTGTACAAATTCAACAGTGCGCTCACTGATAAAACCCTGGGCCTCTCCTTGAGCTGTAGGCCCCAAATCTTTCTTTTTCAAAGCACTTTCTCCTTTGATTTTGAATATACTGTTGTTTTCAATCTTTCTTTGTTGAACAACTAACCCGACAGCATGGAAGCACTCCAACCGAGTAAGTGGTTATCGCTTTCATTTACTGCTTTCATATTATAAACTGTATTGTGGGGCTGCTCACTGTAAGTCTCCTTTCATAAACTCATATCTACTGTGTAATAATAGTATAGATATTTCGAGTTTCCCCGGCAACTACGTCTAGAACTAGGTGACGCCGTTTCATTTATTCGTAGAAATAGACGCCTAGATCCCCAATAGGAGCACCAGATACAGTCTTCTCTTCGGCTGTCCTCCTTAGGAATCGTCAAGAAACTCTACTCCCCAAGATGAATGTATTCTCCGTGAATGGCATCTTTGAGTTTCTTCCAAATTCTCGAACTTTCCTGACTTGATCTATTCCTTGTGAATGGCTTGCCTTGAATGTCTCGGGATTTGGATACCCACTACGGTCATAATCTTGGACCTTAACTAAGGAACCCTCTTTAAAAGCTAAAAGTCGCTGGATAGTAAACCTCGCACGTTTACCAGTGGTTTTTTTTCTTTAAAAGAGTTATCTCTCCTAATGGAAAGGAGATGATAGACCCACGGGCTTCTTAAAAGCATCGGCCTCCTCTTGGGCATTATTCAAGGACACTACGGCTTCTTAGAAGTATTCATAGCCTCCTCTTGGGCTTCGTACAAGGACCCGTCGGCTTCTTAAAAGTTTCCAGCCTCCTCTTGGGCTTCGTACAAATTGTCCCGACGACCTCCTAGAGGTATAGGAACAGAACCTAGTCATCCTCGTAGAACAGTCCTTTCATAGAGTCTACTACTGTTCCTCGAAGCATAGTACAAAAGATAAAACTCTAGACACGGACAGTCTAACTTCCTTGATTCTCAAAGACATTCCCAAGCACCCTTCGTTAAATAGGAAGGAAACCCGCAGACTCGGACAGTCTCAATACCCTTTGGATTTCCCGTTTCCTCAAAGAGAAGGAAATATCCCTGATCCTTGAATCAAATCCTTAAGTACAACATTGCTCATATAAGAACTGATTTTCTCTTTAAAATCAGTATACTGGACCTGTCACTTAACTGAGACAACATTTAGCCTCTCTCTCGGGCTTTGTACGAGACACATAAGAGACTCCATCGTTGAGTCAATCACCCTTTCTCCTTCATCTCGGGCTTTATACGAGATACAAAAAGGTTCTTATTGAGCCAAATAAACCTTTTAGCCTCTCTCTCGGGCTTTGTACGAGACACAAAATAGCCTCCTCTTAGGCTTTGTATAACGATATGCCCCACTGGGTGGAACCCTTTTAGCCTCTTTCTCGGGCTTTGTACGAGACACAAAATAGCCTCCTCTTAGGCTTTGTATAATGATTTTCCTAACGGAAAGTAGCCTCCTCTTAGGCTTTGTATAAGAAAACCACTGGTTGATCCAATCAACCTTTTAGCATCAAAGCTGTGCCTCGTTCACAGTACACAAACATCAACAACTCTTTCCCTTCATCTAATCGCTGAAAGCGACAAGCCTCTGGATCATCTACATCCATGCCACTGTCCCTCTTTTAGCATGAGAAATTCCTAAGGAAAGATGGCATTGCTCTACACTGAGTTAAAGTCTTCTCCTTCAGGTTAAAACCCTTTCTTCGGAAATTATGGCATTGCTCGGATCCGCGTATCCCAGTTAAAGTAATTCTTCTTCTCCCCTCTTTAGAGATGACAAATTCTCTCTAAAGCTGAGGTCTTTCAGCTTCACGTCTTGGGCTTTGAACAAGACACAAATAGACCTTTCAGCTTCACATCTTGGACTTTGAACAAGATACAAACTACCTTTCGCTTCACGTCTTGGGCTTTGAACAAGACACCAAAACAACCATTTCCTCCCATAGAATAGGAGGAACTATGAACGCTCTGATTTCCCTGTTTCGGTAAACGGGAATACGTAGGCATAAGATCGAAAGAAAAGATCTTAGCGAGCGCAATCAACAAAAAACCCAAATCCCATCAATCAAAAGCAGTAATTCAAAAGCATCAGTTCTAAACATCCTAATCCTTGTTCCCCGTCAGAAACCCTTTGCCTAGATAAAAAGAAAGAAAACCGTATTGGCGAAAATACAAATAACCAGTACAAAGGCCCCCCACATTGATAGCATCCGTAACCTAACAGACCGCTGTTTAAACTCAGTATGCAAGCAGGGTTAATTGGAGACATCTATTTCCCTTCCTTATTCAGCTCACAATAGGATAAAAAATGAATCGACCTGTAGTTTTAAGCTCAAACCGCAGAGAGCGACCAGCGCTTAAGAACCGCGTCCAAAATCGCTCGCTACAGAAAAATGGCGCCCACCATGGGGCCGATCTTTCTTTCTTTCTGTTTTCCTTGTAAAATGGCGACTCTGCTGGAGAGTCTCCTTTTCTGCCTTAGGGCATCATCCCCGTTTTCTACGGAAAATGGGAACTCTACCGAAGAGAAAGATTGACCTATGCTGGTCCATCTCTTAGGCAGGGAACCACAGATTGGGGCTTCCGCCGGGGAACCCATTTCTGTCAGGAACTTAAGAATTGTAGCTTTATAAGTCTAGGATGATTAGGACAAATATATATACTGCTTTTCCTAATTGCTATACGTGTTTATTTTTCTGCTAATGGGAATGCGTGTGATGCCGCATGTGGTGAGAATGAGTATACACCTAGAAAAGCCAACCTTTTTCGTAGTGCGGAAGCTATCGGAAATAGCTGTTACGTGATACTACCCTCATTTGAGGCTGGTGATCTATTCTCGGTGAATAGAACTTACTCTAAGATTGCAAACAACTCGCTGGCGATCCGCTTGTTGTCTGCCTTCCTGGGAGGAGCTGATGATAATGAGTACAGGTACAAAAATCACCCTAGTATAAACCTTTGGGGATGGGTAGAGCCTTGACTTCATGACAACGACCCTTTGACCCCATGTTTTTTCTATGTTTTTGTGTGCTGCATTCATGCATTCATTTAAATAAAACATTAAAACATTCAAAAAACTTTCTCTTCTAGTCTCTCTGTTTTTCAAATTAAACTAAGACTGTGATTGCAAATATCAGAGAAGAGGATTGCATTAATGGATTTCGATAGAAGGAGAACTCACCAGTACACCTTCAAGGTTCCAAAACTAGGGGATTTGAGAAAGTTAGCGAGGATGATCGTTAACCCAGACGCTTTCAGAGCCAAGCACGGTGGTTTGCTACCACTGTTAAGAGTCCATGTGATTAAGGGGATCATGGACGCGCTCATTCAGTTCTACGATCCGGTTTATCACTGTTTCACATTCCCGGATTACCAGCTTGCACCAACGCTGGAGGAGTATTCTCATCTGACTGAGTTACATATCACTGATCGAGCTCCATTTTCTGGACTGGAAGAAATTCCAAAGAATCAGACTATTGCAATAGCAATTCATTCGGACGAGTCTGAGGTCAGGACTCACATGACTACTAAGGGTGGCATCCAAGGTTTGCCAGCCCAGTTCTTGACAAAGAAAGCTCTGTACTTTGCTAGTATAGGGAACGGGACTGCTTTTGAAAGCATCTTTGTCTTGCTCACCTACGGGTTATTTTTGTTTCCCAACATCAATAACTTCGTCGATATCAACGCTATTAAGGTTTTTCTCATTGGAAACCCTGTGCCGACTTTGCTCGCAGATGCGTATCATTCTGTACACTTGGGAAATTTGTACAGCGGAGGGGAGATCACATGCTGTGTACCTCTTCTTTATAAATGGTTTATCTCGCACTTGCCCAAGTCTGCTGCTTTTTGGGATTGCAAGAGTGTCTTACGTTGGTCGCAGAAGATCATGTTTCTTACCAACTCTGATATAGATTGGTGTAATAGGATTTATGAGGGAATCAGAATCATTGACCGTTGTGGAAACTTCCCCAGCGTACCCCTCATAGGAACTAAAGGGGGAATCAACTATCATCCGATATTGGTTCTTCGTCAATTTGGATACCCGATGAGACACATCCCACTGGGTGTTCATCTGGAAGGTCTTTTCTTTAAAGAAGGAGAAAATGACAGAGCACTAAAGATGGAAATAGTGCAAGCTTGGAAACAGGTTCATAAGAAAGGACGAGAGTCTCTGGGAAAACCGGACTGTGTCTCGGTGGAGCCTTATCTCCATTGGGTACAAACTAGAGCTCTCAAGCTAAAGATGCCTTATCCTCGTTACAGAATTCTTCCGCCGAGGGAAACTGTCATGTACTTCATGACGAAAACTGAAAGGCTTCAGGTTACTCTCAATAAAGTTCAAAAGGAGAGAAGGTTTTGGAAGAACAGGTACCGCACCCTCGACGTAGAGTGTATCCAAATACAGCAACTACTAAAAGAGAAAGATGCTCTGATTGAAATTTTGGAGCAGCATGCTGTAGAGAATCAAGATGACCAAAGGAATTTGCTCGCTCCTTTCACCTGGAAAAGGAATGACAACCCGACAACGGCCCAAGCACCCCGGTCAAAGAAGAGGACTCGGGACCTATTAGTTTAGGGTTTTGTTTCTGCACTTTGTAATCTACTGTATTTCCATTTCTGCAATCCTTTGGAATTCAATAAAAAGGGGTTTCCCCACTGTTTGATATTTGCAATCTAATTGTCGAAGTTTATTTTGATAAAACCAAAAAAACAACAATTAATATAATCATTGCATTCATCATTCTCACATCGCGTATTCTCCTTACCTACGAATCTCACGTTTGTGTCTCGATTCTAGAGTCAAACTGTCTCATTCGTATAATACTCGGGCCAATCGTCAGAAAAGGATGGATGATCTTGAGGAAGAAAACAGAGAGTTGAAAGAAGAGATCGACGCTCTGAGAGAGGATATGAGAAAGCTTCATAACGACATGCAAGCCATGGCAGAAGCTCAGCTACAAAGAACTGTGATCTCAGAGATCACCTCAACGCCCATCATAGAAAAGTATGATCCTAGGTATCAGATACCGAAAGATCGTCCTTGGGGCATGCCTGTTAACTATATCCCGGAAGGATATGTTCCGCCGATCACTGAAGATCAGGGAATCGCAACAGAAGCCGCTGGGCCTGAAGGTTACAAACTTCGGGAAAGCAAAGATACCAGGGGCATACTGAAGACTCCTGAAGGTTACAAACTTCGGGAGACGCCAAGACTTACTGCCGTAGTCACGGTACCACCCCCTGTGGTGCACACTGTCCCGGAAGGACAGATTCCACAGACACCTTCTAGTAAGAAGGAAACTATGTTTGACAGAATGGAGGAATTCCAGGAGCAGTTCTTGGAAATGCAGAAAGAGCTGCAAGCCATTCGCGGTCAGGATCTATTTGGAAAGGACGCCGCAGACCTCTGCTTGGTCCCAAATGTGAAAGTCCCGCACAAATTCCAAGTGCCCGACTTTGAAAAATACAAGGGTGACTCTTGCCCTCAGAGCCATCTGGTGATGTACGCTCGGTGGATGTCAGCTCAGACGGAGAATCAGGACCTGCTGATTCACTACTTTCAGGATAGTTTAACCGGTGCCGCACTCAAATGGTACATGGGTTTAAACCGTACTACGATCAATACATTCAGAGATCTTGGTACTGCCTTCGTCCAACAATACAAGTACAATTTGGACATGGCACCCGACAGAGATCAACTCAGATTAATGTCACAAAAGGACAAGGAAACCTTTAAGGAGTATGCTCAAAGGTGGCGTGAAATTGCCGCTCAAATTTGTCCACCTCTTGAGGAAAAAGAGATGACAAAAATCTTCTTAAAGACCTTAAGCTCATTTTACTATGACCTAATGGTTGCCAGTGCACCCAGTGATTTCACCGAAATGGTCGGTATGGGTGTACGTCTTGAGGAAGCCATCCGAGAAGGACGTTTGGTAAAAGACACTGGATCAACGAGCAGTACTAAAAAATACGGTAGTGCTCTCCCTAAGAAAAAAGAGCAAGATATTGGGAATATCTCTCTCGAAAAGCAAAGGCGTCGTTATCAGCCAGTAGCAGCTGTAACTCCTGCTATCGGCCCCGCGCCTGTTCCTATGTATCAACCTCAGGTTGCGCAAAACCAGCCTGATCAGCAAAGGACACAACAGCCTCTTCAGCAGGCTCGTCCTCCATATAACAACAACCGTACAACACGGCCACCAGGATTTGATCCTATACCCATGTTGTATGCTGAATTATTTCCGTTACTACTGGCTAAGGGGCACATTCAGACTAAGTCTCCCCTTATAGTTCCAGAAAATCCGCCTTTTTGGTTTAAAGCGGGTCAAACATGCCCTTATCATCAAGGAGGTTCAGGGCATAACATTGAGACTTGTCTCAATTTCAAATCCGACGTGCAAAAGCTTGTTAGGAGCGGGCTCTTATCTTTCAAAGATACGAATCCCAATGTTCTCACGAACCCGCTGCCTCAACATGAGAAAGCTGCAGTCAATCTGATTGAGAAAGAGACTAACAATGTCTATCAAATTCACGATGTACTCTTATTGGGGACCAATCTGGTCAAGATGCATTGTAGACAGAGTGGATATGGCCATGTGCCACCTCATAATTATCACCAGTGTGATATCTGCTCTAAAGACAACCAGGGATGTTCTGTAGTGCAAGCAGCTCTACGGGAACAAATGGATCTTGGATGGATCCAAGAGCACCGAGTTCGTGGAGTTAACATGGTCTACACGAATTCCAACGTCATTTAAAACCACGGCATCCGTGCAATGAATGTCAACTTGGTGGCGATACACTCAAGGCAAAGCCAGTATCATAATCTGCCGCGGCACGATTACAGTTCCTGTCTGATTTGCTCGGTAAATAAACAGGGATGCTCTTTCATACAAGAGGCCCTCCAGTGTCAGATGGATCTTGGATGGATCCAAGACTACCATGATAGGAGCTCCTATCAAATTAACATGGTTCAGATATTCGATATTCGCGTGATGAATACCAACCTAGAAAAGTTACATGCTAAGCAGGTCTGACTTGGATTCTTAATATCACATGACTATCAAAACTGTAAGGCAGGTTGCGAAAACGATCGAGGTTGTACCCTTGTCCAGGAGGCACTTCAGCACTTGTTAAATCACTGGTGGATGCCAATTTATATGGACGAAGATACTCAGCAGATTAGTATCAATCACAGGAATCCTACTCGTCGTCAAAGTCAGGATGTCCGATCAATGGAAGATAACCTAGTAAGGTAACATTGCATTCAAAGTGGGCGTGGCCAGGTGCCACCACACAACTATGACAGTTGTAGCGTCTGTTCGGAAAGTAACCAAGGGTGTTACCTTGTGAGAACAACTCTTCAGGATCAGGTCGATCATGGAGAAATTCGTCCATATCCCGGTTCAGGACCCATCATTTGGTCGCCGAACTACCTTGCCGAGCAAGTTGAAGATGTTGTCACGATCTCTGGTCATCACAGGACCAGGGATGGTTTTGCCATCATCCCTCTACTTGACAAATCTAAAGTTCCCAACCGGGAACGGATCAAGGTTACTCATGATGGTCAGAAAAATCAGAAGGTTCCCATAGTCATCTATCTACCGGGGCCACTACCATATGAATCACCAAAGGCAATCCCTTACAAATACGGTGCAACAATAATCGAAAATGGAAAGGAAATTCCATTACCCTCCATCGTGAATATTGCAGACATCAGTCGTGTAACACGGAGCGGTCGAATCTTCAGCCGAGGGGTTGGAGAATCCAACAAAGAAAAGGAACTTCAGGCAGAAATTCCTGATCCACCAGTCGGTCAATCTAGTAATCCCGACCTTTCAAAAGACAAAGATGAGATGCTAAAGCTCATCCAAAGGAGTGAATACAACATTGTTGATCAACTGTTACAGACTCCTTCAAAGATCTCGGTATTATCGCTGTTACTCAGTTCAGAAGCCCACAGGGAGGCTCTACAGAAAGTCTTGGAGCAAGCCTTTGTGGAACAGGATGTAACAATCAGACAGTTCGATAGCATTGTCTCTAACATCACTTCCTGCAACAATTTGGGATTTAGTGATGAGGAATTACCTGAAGAGGGTCGCCGTCATAACATGGCGCTCAATATCACAGTTAACTGCCAGGGCGATGCTTTAGCCAACGTACTGGTAGACACAGGGTCAGCCCTGAATGTTATGCCAAAGTTCACTTTGATGCAATTATCATTCAAGGGCCCTCCAATGAGAGTCAGCGAGGTCGTCATCAAAGCATTCGACGAATCCAGAAAAACAGTTATCGGCGAAGTTGATCTTCCCATAACTATTGGTCCTCACACTTTCCAAATCACTTTCCAGGTCATGGACATCCGGGCAACATACAATTGTTTATTAGGAAGACCTTGGATACATCAGGCTGGAGCGGTTACTTCGACCCTCCACCAAAAGCTAAAGTTCGTCAAGAACGGCCAACTTGTCACGATTTGTGGGGAACAAGCCTTGCTTGTGAGCAACTTATCATCATCTACTTGTGTGGAACCCGAGGAGGTTATTGGAACTCAGTTCCAAGCACTATCGGTGAGCAAGGACAATCAGTTCAAAGAAGGAACTCCAATTTCTTCATACAAAGATGCTATCAAAGTGGTCGAGAGTGCCGATACGACAGGATGGGGACGGCTTGTCATTCCTATTGACAATAAAACAAAGAAGGGTCTTGGTTTTTCTGCAAGTTGTACCCGGACAGTTGCCAACGATGAAGGTCTTCATCCCCTTAAAAACTTCTTCCACAGTGGAGGTTTTCTTCACCCAGTGTCTCAGACAGTTCATGCTATCAATGAGGAAGATCCCTCTGACGCAGATGAAGAGTGGAAGTCCTACCTTAACAAGGACGATTATATGTCTCAGGAAGAGGTGCCTATGCCTTTTTGCTTTCCTACAGAAAGTCCGAGATTTATACCAAGATCAGATGTCAAAATGATCTACGGGGATTGTGATCCGGAAGGATGCCGTGCTCTGCCAAATTCATTAGAGGAAGACACTCTGATGAAAGACAACTGTGACTACAATTACTATGGCCCGATGGATGGCCTGCCAATGTGGCAGCCTTACCCAGGAAACTTGGGGCAAGAAAGTCAGCCGAGTAATGAAACTCAGCTGAGCGTCATTGAACAGAATACCTGTGTCCCCACCATGTCATGGGATCAACACTCAGGTCATTCAGAAACTACTCAACATGAAGATGAATTCGCAACGTTTGCAGGACTAGAATTCATCAACTATGCTTTTTCTGAGGTCAACGTCATCGAGAGGGATGACTCCTCCAGTTCCAAAGAAGTTTGGGACACTCTGGGAGAACCAAGTGGAAAATACGACTATATGGTCAAGTACACCGCTCCCGAAAGCTCTCGTATTAGGCTCGAAGATATCCAGTCAACTGGATGGGGAGATATAACTGAGAGCACAAATGCTATGCAAAATACAACAGAGGAATCCTCCTACGACAATTCTGCCTGGGAGACAGATTCCAATGATCCTGCTCCACCAGAAATCAGCGTCATTTCTGAAGACAAATCAAGGAAGGTGCCAGACTTTGTGATTCACCGAGGAGTTCGCCGCCAATGGGTTGCTGTCGAGGTTCCGAAGGTCGTTCGCCAGTCAAAGTAATTGCCATCTTTTAACCTTTCACCCTGCCTAGGTGAAATGGATGTTTTGATAGGGCTCGTTTTCTATAAATTTCCCTTTTCGCTTTGCCCAAAGCGACAGAGTTTTGCTTTATAGGGCTGTAGTTTCAAGAGTCAACTTGTTCATTAATAAAATAACGTCGTTCTGTAATTTCCGCATTAATTGTTGTTTTCTCTTTTTGCTTTTTCAGAAAATGGTAATCCTAAAAAACATTCGAAAATAAAAACAAGAAGTAAAATTAAAACACTGCACACACTTACATTTTCTCTCTATCTCTTCTAAACACGAATCATCACGTCATGCAGAGTGCTTGTTTTATACCTCGTTGAAACATACGATCCGATGCCTTCTTCCAACTTTGAGTTCCCAGTATTCGAGGTTGAAGAAGAAAATGACAACGAAATTCCAAGAGAGATCTCCCGACTACTCAGACAAGAGGAAAGGTCCATTGAACCTCACAAAGAGCCATTGGAAACGGTAAACTTAGGTTCAGAGCAAGAGAGAAAAGAAATCAAGATCGGAGCACTGCTCAGTCCAACTGCCAGAGAGGGTTTGATAAAGCTTCTCAAAGAATTCCCCGATGTGTTAGCTTGGTCCTATCAGGATATGCCAGGGTTGGATACCAGCATCGTGGAGCATCATTTACCGTTAAGATCGGAATGTCCGCCAGTAAAGCAAAGGTTGAGACGGACTCACCCGGACATGGCCATCAAAATCAAGGAGGAAGTACAGAAACAGATCGACGCGGGTTTCCTCGCTACATCTGAATATCCTCAATGGTTAGCCAACATCATACCCGTTCCCAAAAAGGATAGAAAGGTCAGAATGTGTGTTGATTACAGAGATCTAAACAAGGCAAGTCCAAATGACGACTTTCCTTTACCACACATTGACATGCTGATTGACAGCACAGCAAAGTTCAAAGTATTCTCCTTCATGGATGGATTCTCGGGCTATAACCAGATCAAAATGGCGCCGAAAGACATGGAGAAAACTTTGTTCATTACCCCATGGGGTACCTTTTGTTACAAGGTAATGTCGTTCGGTTTGAAGAATGTCGGGGCAACCTATCAAAGGGCCATGACTACTCTGTTTCATGACATGATACACAAAGAAATCGAGGTATATGTCGATGATTTGATTGCAAAATCAAGAACAGAGGATGAGCACGTTGAACATCTGTCAAAATTGTTCGAACGTCTAAGAAAATTCAAGCTCCGCTTGAATCCCAACAAGTGCACCTTCGGTGTCTGTTCGGGGAAACTACTAGGGTTCATCGTCAGCCAGAAAGGAATTGAGGTTGATCCTGACAAGGTCAAGGCCATTCAAGAAATGCCTTCTCCGAAAACTGAAAAACAAGTCAGAGGATTCCTGGGACGTTTAAACTACATCTCCAGATTCATATTCCTTATGACCGCGACGTGTGCGCCGATTTTCAAGTTACTAAAAAAGAACCAGGATTGCGTTTGGTCAGAAGATTGCCAAACCGCCTTCGACAGTATCAAGGAATATCTGTTGAATCCTCTGATTCTATCACCTCCAGTGGAAGGAAGACCACTGATCATTTACCTCACAGTCCTAGAGGACTCAATGGGATGTGTACTTGGCCAACAAGACGAAACTAAAAGGAAAGAGTCTGCCATTTACTATCTAAGCAAGAAATTCACCGACTGCGAGACTCGGTACACTATGCTTGAGAAAACTTGTTGCGCTTTGGCTTGGGCAGCCAAATGTCTTCGCCAGTACATGATTCGTCATACTACTTGGTTGGTTTCTGAAATGGATCCAATCAAGTACGTTTTCGAAAAACCTGCTCTCACGGGAAGGATTGCCCATTGGCAGATGTTACTATCAGAATATGACATAGAGTACCATGCTCAGAAAGCCGTTAAAGGAAGTATTTTAGCTGATCATTTGGCTCATCAACCGATTGACGATCAAGAATCAATCGGGTTTGACTTTCCAGACGAAGATGTCATGTATCTAAAGATGAAAGATTGCGATGAACCGCTACCCAGTGAAGGGCCAGAACCATGTTCCCAGTGGGGACTTATCTTTGACGGAGCAGTTAATCATTATGGAAACGGAATTGGGGCAATCATTGTTACCCCTCAAGGTTCCCACATTCCTTTCACTGCCAGACTTACGTTCAAATGTACGAACAACGAGGCCGAATACGAAGCATGTATCATGGGTCTCGAAGAAGCGATTGATTTAAGGATCAAAAACTTGGACGTGTACGGCGACTCAGCCCTGGTTATTAATCAGATAAAAGGAGATTGGAACACATACCAATCAGGATTAATTCCTTACAAAGACTATGCAAGGAGGTTGCTACCTTTCTTCAACAGAATCGAGTTTCATCACATCCCTCGTGATGAGAATCACATGGCTGATGCTTTAGCCACTCTCTCTTCCATGATTAGTGTAGGTCGATGGAATGACCTACCTAAGATCGACATAGTGCGCCTTGAACGGCCCGCTTAAATCTTCGCGATTGAAGCAGTCATAGACGACAGGCCTTGGTATCACGATATCAAATGCTTCCTTCAGAAACAAGAGTACCCATCTAAGGCACTCAGAAAAGATAGAAAGACCCTCAGAAGATTGGCTGGAAACTTCTTCCTGAGCGGTGACACCCTTTATAAGAGAAATTTTGACATGGTCTTGCTCCGATGCGTCGACAGACCAGAAGCAGACATGCTCATGAAAGAAATTCATGAAGGATCCTTTGGCACTCATGCCAACGGACACACAATGGCGAGAAAAATTCTGAGGGCAGGGTATTATTGGCTGACCATGGAATCCGACTGCTACAAGTACATGAGGAGGTGTCACAAGTGTCAGATATACTCCGACAAAATTCATGTACCGCCATCACATCTCAAAGTTCTTTCTTCCCCATGGCCATTTTCCATATGGGGAATCGATATAATTGGTATGATTGAGCCCAAGGCTTCAAACGGACATCGGTTCATCCTGGTAGCCATTGACTATTTCACCAAGTGGGTCGAAGCAGCGTCATTCGCCAATGTAACCCGACAAGTGGTGGTCCGATTTATCAAAAACAATATCATCTGCCGTTATGGTGTTCTAAGCGAGATCATTACTGATAATGGATCTAACTTGAACAATAAGATGATGAAAGAGTTGTGTACAGAGTTCAAGATCGAACACCATAAATCATCTCCCTACCGACCCAAGATGAACGGAGCGGTAGAAGCGGCTAACAAGAACATCAAGAAGATCGTTCAAAAGATGGTTGTAACCTACAAGGATTGGCACGAAATGCTACCCTTTGCTCTTCACGGTTATCGAACATCTGTCCGTACTTCAACAGGGGCAACCCCTTTCTCTCTAGTATATGGCATGGAGGCAGTGCTCCCCATAGAAGTAGAGATCCCATCAATCCGGGTATTGATGGAAGCTCAGCTCACTGAAGCTGAATGGTGTCAAGGTCGTCACGACGAATTGAATCTGATCGAGGAAAAACGAGTCACGGCACTATGCCACGGTCAGTTGTATCAACAAAGAATGAAGAGGGCGTTTGACAAAAAGGTCCGACCTCGTGTCTTCAGGAAAGGAGACCTTGTGCTCAAGAAGATACAATCATTTCTCACTGATTCTCAGGGCAAATGGACCCCAAATTATGATGGCCCCTATGTGGTCACGAAAGCTTTCTCAGGCGGCGCCTTGAGACTTGCAACCATGGACGGAGAGGAATTTGCCTACCCTAAGAATGTTGATGTAGTCAAGAAATACTTCGCCTAAACTAAAAAAAAACGTCTCGGTGGATTGAAAACCCGAAAGGGAGGTCCAGGCAAAAGTTAGAGACATGAAAAAAAAGAATCATCCCGATGGATTGGAAATCTCATAGTACAATCCAGGCAAAAATTAGGGATAATGGCAAGTAACTATGTCCAATAGAGGCAAGTCCCTCAGCAGCAGTTACATCATCCGCCGGGAAAACTCCAGTCAAGGTCATCTTCGACAGAAGCTCAGGATGTCCCGAATTCAAAGTTGATGGAAGGATAGTGGTCGTTATGTTTCAACGTAGCCCTTTTCCCTGTAAATTACCATTTTCTAACTTTGTATATACTCTTTGGAATCACGCGTTTGGCTGATCTCCATCTTATCAATAAAATTTGAGCCCTTGTGCTTTTGTTTGTAATTGTTTACTTGTTTTAGCTTTACAGAACGACGTTGTTTAAACTTAATCAGCGATTCTTGAAATAAAACAAAAATGAATTTACTTGTTAAAACTTTTTCTGCTTTTAAAATAAAGATGGCAATTTCTTTTGACTGTTGAACATCAGAAGAACATCGATCGCTTCTCCCGAAGTAAGCGAACTTCAAAGTGCAGAATCAAAGTACTCTTTCTAAACCAGTTCGCCTGAATGAAGGGATCAACTGTGTCAGAGACCTTGTTTCGTCTGACATCCTCGGCCGAGTTCTCATCTCCTAAGCTCGATCAACATAGCTCCCAACGGGACTATCTCTCCTAAGCAAGGTGAAATTGCTATTTTGAATCAAGGGTACTTCTTCGCCCCGCGATGGCCGAGTATCCAATTGTGTTCATCCATTAGTCTGTATGTCGCGTCTGTTTTGTCAGCATATACATACGTACTTCATGCATTTTTGATTTGCATTCACATTTCATATTGCATCGTTATCACTCTAGTCGGTCTTATCCCCTAGTGGTAGAAGTCCTCTCAATCGAGTTTGTCAGTTCTTTCCTCGTCAGGAAGTGTTGCGTCTGCACAATCTCGCCACCAGTGTATCTTTAGATCAGAGTCGGCACTTGGCCACTTTGATAACTTGAACCTCTAAAAGATCAGAGAACCTTCAACAGATGTCACTCTTCGCCATTGAAGATGATATCCTCGCTTTCCCGGATTAAGGAAAATCCCCAGAGAAAGCCTCTTAAACAAAGATTCGGCAGTACATCAGTATTTCTCCAAAAATCCGCTGATGAAAAGGTCATTGGCACCTCAAAATTGGACCCCATCATATGGCGTTTCTCCAGGAAGATCCCGAGAAAAGTATGATGAAAGATCCCAAATGAAAACAGTCTCTCAAGAGACTCGCTTTCCCCAGTAGAAACAAATGGCGTCTCCAACAGAGAAGTTTGTACAACTCTACAACTCAGACGCTGGGTTCCCCAGCAAGTCTGACATCAAAACTTTTTCCACTCAAATGGCATCTCCCCAGGAAAATTCGGCGAGAAGTTTGAGGAAAGCCGCTACGAATAGCGTCCCTTGTCAGTAAAGTTTATTGACCAAAAGAAACCGAGACCAGTTCCTTGGTAAGAAACCAGGATCGAGGGGAAGTTTAAATCAGAAACTAAGACCAGTTCCTTGGTAGGAAACCAAGAACGAGGAGAGGTTTATTTCAAAAGAAACTAAGACCAGTTCCTTGGTAGGAAACCAGGATCGAGGGGAAGTTTAAATCAGAAACTAAGACCAGTTCTTGGTAGGAAACCAGGATCGAGGGGAAGTTTAAATCAGAAACTGAGACCAGTTCTTGGTAGGAAACCAGGATCGAGGGGAAGTTTAAATCAGAAACTAAGACCAGTTCCTTGGTAGGAAACCAAGAACGAGGGGAGGTTTATTTCAAAAGAAACTAAGACCAGTTCCTTGGTAGGAAACCAGGATCGAGGGGAAGTTTAAATCAGAAACTAAGACCAGTTCTTGGTAGGAAACCAGGATCGAGGGGAAGTTTACCTTTTCTAAGCATCATTGCTTAGCTAAAGAAGATGAATGCGTAAGCTACCATTCATAACCACCATCAAAATTTCGGATATTCCGATATTTAATCCTCTTGTACCCCGAATGCCCGAATGCCTTCGTCATTCGCACCTTCGGGTCCAAGAAGATTAAATAGGGGCATCTGTAATACCCCAAATTTTGACCACTTATATTTCCCATCATTGTGCAAATCATCATCACAATATGGATGAACCATCATGCCTCATCAAATGCCTCAAGGGTTGTTGAGCATTTACTACAATCAAAATTAGGGTTTCAAGCCCTCTCTGAGTGCTTAGACAAAGGATCAATCAAGAAATGACATGATCTTCAACTTGTCTAAACTCTCAAAAATCCACAATGGATCAAAAAGGACTCCCACTTCAAGGATTAAGCACAAAGCTGCTCCCTTCTAGGTGGATCAAGTCTCAAGATCGACAGTGTCACCAAATTAGGGTTTTGGTCGACCAGGGCCTCCAGATGGAAATTTTCATCTGGGCACAAGGCAATGATCCAAAACATAACCTAATATACTTCATGGAACCTCATGAACCCATGCATCAAGTCAATTTTGCCTCAGGGGATGCATTCATCAAAAATCAGGAATTAGGGTTTCTTGACCTAATTCACCCCTAAGTTGACTTTTGGGACAAACCATGAGCCAAGACCTCAAGAGATGATTTGAGGGTCTCTAATATACCATATGGATCCATTTGGAACAATGGATTGATCCAAGAAGCTTGAGCAACAAGTCTCAATTCCATCTGCACCACAATTAGGGTTTTAAGGGAAAAGTCAACTGTAACTTTGACTTTTGACCGGGACATGCTCCCAAGCCCTAATACATGATTGAATACACCCTATGACACCCATGGAACATGTCCATCAAGTTTGATTTAGGTCAAGGACATGATTTCCTGAAGAATTGCACAGTTTGGAATTCATCTGATAAAAAGTCAACTGTGCACAAAAGTCAACTTTGACTTTTTGAGATTTTTCACCAAAATGGATTTTTAACCCTAAAATGATGTTAATGTATGATTTGAATCATCATTCATCAAGAAAAATCAAGAAAAGTGAGATAACTTGTAAAAGGGGTAACCATAAAACTTAGAAAATTTTCTAAGTTAAAAATAAAGTGGCAAAGGTACCAACTTTGGAGGACCATAACTCCTAAACCACAAGGCCATTTTTTCTCAACCAAAGATGGATTTGTAGCCCTCATTATCACCTACAAAAACTTCAACTACAAGTCATTCCAATTCATTAAGGATTTTGAGTTATGGAGTGATCAAAGTGGCTGAAAAGTGAAAATGTCACTTTTTCCAACACTTAGTGAAATTTTCACTAAGTCAGATTCTGCCTCACTTTTTGCCAAATGTAGGGGGATTTTTCACTTGGAATCAAAAGAGATCAAAACCAAACTTGTTCAAACAGTTGTTGTATCATGTAAGAGCTTTCCAAAATGGCCAAGAACATTGCCAAATTCAACCTACACCATGAGATACAACATTGCCAAGTTGCCTTGCTGAAATCTGTCAAGGCAAGGAAGAATTTGCAACTTTGGTCGATTTGCCAAAATCAGCCAAATTCAATTGCTCCAATCCACTTGGACACCTCAAAGGATTGAATCTAAAGGGGACAATCACTGAGCCAAGCCTCCAAAGTCCATGGAACAAGAAATAGCATGTTGAACCTAGAATGGCCAAAATAGGGACAAGACTTCAAATTTGGAATGAGGCATTCAATGGAACCATCAAGGTGGCGTGGACTGAACCATTCTCATCTGAAATCAGTCAAGACTTATCCAAGACCAAGGGGACCAAAGCTCTGTGCCCTAACCTCTAGTCAATGGCTAGAGAAGACTTGGATTTTCATTTGCCAACATTGGCCAAACCTACTTACCAGCTGCCATGCACTATTCCTTGCAAAACAAACTTGCTCTACTATAAATAGAGCTCAATTGTGATCAGTTTGAGTACACCAAAGCCATCTAACAGATGCTTTCCTCAAAATCTCTTTCTCTTGGCAAAAATGTCCTTCTTAGCAAGGTAGCTATCGGGTTTTGAGTTTGAGAGCAATTCTGCACAAACCAATCACTCACACACCTCACATACATCACATATGAGCTGATCAAACACTTAGATTACTTCTGAAACATCAATTTCACAAAATCACTAGCTGGTTGCTCAAATTTTCAAACAAAGTGCAGCTGAGGTATCACAAAATGATCCAGCCAATTTCAATCAAGTCCAACCATCCAAACACAATCCATAGGGTGTAGGGAAGCTGTTCAGATCATCACCACTCATCTGTAACACCTCCAAATCAAAAATCACTTTGCACTTGCTGTCACGACTTGGAGGTAAGCACATACTTGGTCATCTCTCAATCTATGCATATTTCCTCGCATAATAATTTGGCCATATGTTCATAATCATGCATGGAATGTTTTCCCTCAATTAATTGAATTGTTTAAATCGTGTATCAAAAATCCTAGCCTTCATGCAGAAATTAGGGTTCTTGAGGTCTCTTCGTGATTTCTTGTTGTATGTTTAATTTAAATGAAATTAAAGTACATAGACATGATCGTGAGGTTGAGGCGAGCATAATGATATGTGGATTGCATGATATGATTACGTATTCATGGAGATTGGATAGAAAACGTAAATCTGGCCAAACTGAAAAACGCGCGTGTTCTTGGCGCCATTTTTAGAAATTCAAATATTTGAATTTTGTGATTTTGTTTAATTGATTCAAAAATTAATTTCTCTCTGAGTTTTAATGATTTTGAGTTGATTCTTTTTTTAATAATTCACAAAAATGTTAAAATATTTTATTTTATCAAAAAATCCCAAAAATATTATTTATTTCATATAATTGATATTTTTGCAAATAATTAATATTTTAATTGTTTTTGGCATTTTAAATATTTTTTCTACATTGATTTTGCAACTTTTAATGATTTCTAATTATTTTGTAGGTCAATACTTAATTTTTGAAGCATTAATCCAAGATCACAATTTGTTTTCCATGTGTTAAACAATTTTTGATCATTTTAATTGAATTTTTATTCAATTAAATACATTTTGAAAACAAATTAGGATTTTGGATTAATTCAACCCTCATAAATCATTTTCAAAACACTTTGGGCCTCTTGAGAGAGTGTAAGACCCATCCCCCCTTGTACAAAAACTTTTTGGGCCTCACTCATTGTATAAGTCCCTCTGTACAAGTAAACGGCGCGATCGTCGCCCATTTAAAAACAAACTTTGGGCCTACCCTCGAGTAGTAAGACCCATTTCTTTTTCTTAAAACATTTTGGGCCTCTATTAGAGTGTAAGACCCAATCCCCCTTTTAACCAAAACATTTTGGGCCTCACTTATTGTATAAGTCCCTCTGCGTTAAAAGGAAACCTCGGCGCGATCGCCAGTTTTAAACGGAAAAATCATTTGGGCCTACCCTCGTGTTATAAGCCCCACTCTTTTCTTTAAACCTTTTTGGGCCTCTTGAGAGAGTGTAAGACCCATCCCTTTGTACAGAAAACCTTTTTTGGGCCTCAGTCACTTGTATAAGTCCCTCTGTACAAATTCAACAGTGCGCTCACTGATAAAACCCTGGGCCTCTCCTTGAGCTGTAAGCCCCAAATCTTTCTTTTTCAAAGCACTTTCTCCTTTGATTTTGAATATACTGTTGTTTTCAATCTTTCTTTGTTGAACAACTAACCCGACAGCATGGAAGCACTCCAACCGAGTAAGTGGTTATCGCTTTCATTTACTGCTTTCATATTATAAACTGTATTGTGGGGCTGCTCACTGTAAGTCTCCTTTCATAAACTCATATCTACTGTGTAATAATAGTATAGATATTTCGAGTTTCCCCGGCAACTACGTCTAGAACTAGGTGACGCCGTTTCATTTATTCGTAGAAATAGATGCCTAGATCCCCAATAGGAGCACCAGATACAGTCTTCTCTTCGGCTGTCCTCCTTAGGAATCGTCAAGAAACTCTACTCCCCAAGATGAATGTATTCTCCGTGAATGGCATCTTTGAGTTTCTTCCAAATTCTCGAACTTTCCTGACTTGATCTATTCCTTGTGAATGGCTTGCCTTGAATGTCTCGGGATTTGGATACCCACTACGGTCATAATCTTGGACCTTAACTAAGGAACCCTCTTTAAAAGCTAAAAGTCGCTGGATAGTAAACCTCGCACGTTTACAAGTGGTTTTTTTTCTTTAAAAGAGTTATCTCTCCTAATGGAAAGGAGATGATAGACCCACGGGCTTCTTAAAAGAATCGGCCTCCTCTTGGGCATTATTCAAGGACACTACGGCTTCTTAGAAGTATTCATAGCCTCCTCTTAGGCTTCGTACAAGGACCCGTCGGCTTCTTAAAAGTTTCCAGCCTCCTCTTGGGCTTCGTACAAATTGTCCCGACGACCTCCTAGAGGTATAGGAACAGAACCTAGTCATCCTCGTAGAACAGTCCTTTCATAGAGTCTACTACTGTTCCTCGAAGCATAGTACAAAAGATAAAACTCTAGACACGGACAGTCTAACTTCCTTGATTCTCAAAGACATTCCCAAGCACCCTTCGTTAAATAGGAAGGAAACCCGCAGACTCGGACAGTCTCAATACCCTTTGGATTTCCCGTTTCCTCAAAGAGAAGGAAATATCCCTGATCCTTGAATCAAATCCTTAAGTACAACATTGCTCATATAAGAACTGATTTTCTCTTTAAAATCAGTATACTGGACCTGTCACTTAACTGAGACAACATTTAGCCTCTCTCTCGGGCTTTGTACGAGACACATAAGAGACTCCATCGATGAGTCAATCACCCTTTCGCCTTCATCTCGGGCTTTATACGAGATACAAAAAGGTTCTTATTGAGCCAAATAAACCTTTTAGCCTCTCTCTCGGGCTTTGTACGAGACACAAAATAGCCTCCTCTTAGGCGTTGTATAACGATATGCCTCACTGGGTTGAACCCTTTTAGCCTCTTTCTCGGGCTTTGTACGAGACACAAAATAGCCTCCTCTTAGGCTTTGTATAATGATTTTCCTAACGGAAAGTAGCCTCCTCTTAGGCTTTGTATAAGAAAACCACTAGTTGATCCAATCAACCTTTTAGCATCAAAGCTGTGCCTCGTTCACAGTACACAAACATCAACAACTCTTTCCCTTCATCTAATCGCTGTAAGCGGCAAGCCTCTGGATCATCTACATCCATGTCACTGTCCCTCTTTTAGCATGAGAAATTCCTAAGGAAAGATGGCATTGCTCTACACTGAGTTAAAGTCTTCTTCTTCAGGTTAAAATCCTTTCTTCGGAAATTATGGCATTGCTCGGATCCGCGTAACCCAGTTAAAGTAATTCTCCTTCTCCCCTCTTTAGAGATGACAAATTCTCTCTAAAGCCGAGGTCTTTCAGCTTCACGTCTTGGGCTTTGAACAAGACACAAATAGACCTTTCAGCTTCACATCTTGGGCTTTGAACAAGATATAAACTACCTTTCGCTTCACGTCTTGGGCTTTGAACAAGACACCAAAACAACCATTTCCTCCCATAGAATAGGAGGAACTACGAACGCTCTGATTTCCCTGTTTCGGTAAACGGGAATACGTAGGCATAAGATCGAAAGAAAAGATCTTAGCGAGCACAATCAACAAAAAACCCAAATCCCATCAATCAAAAGCAGTAATTCAAAAGCATCAGTTCTAAACATCCTAATCCTTGTTCCCCGTCAGAAACCCTTTGCCTAGATAAAAAGAAAGAAAACCGTATTGGCGAAAATACAAATAACCAGTACAAAGGCCCCCCACATTGATAGCATTCGTAACCTAACAGATCGCTATTTAAACTCAGTATGCAAGCAGGGTTAATTGGAGACATCTATTTCCCTTCCTTATTCAGCTCACAATAGGATAAAAAATGAATCGACCTGTAGTTTTAAGCTCAAACCGCAGAGAGCGACCAGCGCTTAAGAACCGCGTCCAAAATCGCTCGCTACACATGCCACCTTGATGCATCCATTGAATGCATTGAAACAAAATTGGAGTCTTGGCGCTTTTTAGCTCTTTTAGGTTTGGCATGGCTATATGTAGATTCTTGGACTTGGGAGGCTTGGGGATCAGATCATTCTCTTTTTGTTTTATCCTCAGATGTGTCCAAATGGATGACAAGGCTTGGAGTTGTCCAAATTTGCCAAATCGAGCAAATGCACAAAATCTGCCTTACATAGGAAAGTTGGAAATGGTGATTTTGAGGGATTCATATCTACCTGCTCAGGTTGAGTTATGAGAGGCTCTTGTGCTTTTTAGAAAGCCCTCATATGATACAAATCATGTGTGACCATAGTTTGTTTTGAAACTATTTGAATCCAACATAAAAATCCTCATGAACATTGATGTTCAAGGCTGGTAACTTAGGCAGATTTTCACTAAGTGTTGCAAAAAGTGTTATTTTCATGTTTTTGTGATATTAATCTCTCCATAACTTAAAATCCATAAAGAATTGGAGTTGCAGGTAGTTGAAGCTTTTGTAGAGTGTAGCAAGACCTACAAATCCAGCTTTGGATTTCCCAAAATGGTTGCTTGGATCTCAAGTTATGGTCCTTGGAAGTTGGTACCAAAACCACTTTTATTCCATAACTTAGAAAAATTTTGGTTTCACAAGGTTACCCTTTTTGCAAGAAACCTCACTTTTCTTGATTTTTCTTGATGAATGATGATCAATGTCACACATTAGCATTATATTTGACTTAGGGGAACCATATTTGTGAAAAATCCAAAAAGTCAAACTTGATTTTGTGCACAGTTAACTTTTTATCGGATGAAATCCAAACAGTGCGATCCTTTGTGAAATCAAGTCCTTGACCCAAATCAAACCTAATGCATAGATTCCATAGGTGTTATAGGGTGCATTGAATCATGTCCCAAGGTTTGGGAGCATGTCTTGGTCAAAAGTCAAAGGAACAGTTGACTTTTTCCTCAAAACCCTAATTGTGGTCCTGGTGAAATTGAAACTTGTGAGCCAAGCTTCTTGGGCCAATCCATTGTTGCAAATGGATCAATGTGGTGTATTAGAGGCCCTCAAATCATGTCTTGAGTTCTTGGCTCATGCTTTGTCCCAAAAGTCAACTTAGGGGTGAATTAGGTCAAGAAACCCTAATTCCTGATTTTTGGTAAATGCATTCCTTGAGGTTAATGGGACTTGATGATTGCATCCATGAGGTCCCTTGGAGCATCTTGGGTTGTGCTTTGAAACATTGGCTCATTCCCAAAGGAAAAATTCCATCTGGAGGCCTTGGTCAACCAAAACCCTAATTTGGTGACACTGGCGATCTTGAGGCTTGATCCACTTGGAATATTGCAACTTTGTGCTTGATTCTTGATGTGGGAGTCCTCTTGATCCTTTATAGGTGTTTGAGAGGGTAGAACAATTTGAATATCATGTCATTTCTTGATTGATCCTTTGTCTAAGTGCTCTAAGAGGGCCTAAAACCCTAATTCTTGATTGTGGTGAATGCTCAGCTATCTTTGAGGAGATTAATAAGGCATAAAGGTACATCCATATTGTGATGATGACTTGCACAATGATGGGAAATCTTGGTGGTAAAAATTTGGGGTAATACACATTGGTATCGACGAAGTTATCGATGTTGGGAAAAAGGAACAACCCGTATGTGAGTAGAACAAAGATATCTTCGAAAACAGTAATGTTTCCTATACTGGCAAAGTATAAGGCCTTCTCTACCAAAAACTTGGCTGGTAAACCTTGGATTCCTTCCTTAGTGGTCATGTGAGTCCTGACTTCTGACTCGTCCAAATAGATTGCTCTTGCAATGGTTTGATCCTTTGGAATTTCTTCCAGTCCAGAAAAGGGAGCTTGGTCAGTGATGGGTAAATCAGTCAGGTGAGAGTACTCCTCCAGTGTTGGTGCTAGTTGATAATCCAGAAATGTGAAACAGTGATAAACCGGATCGTAAAACTGAATTAGCGTAGACAGGATTCCTTCAACTACATGGACCCTTAACAGAGACATCAATCCTTTGTACTTAGCTCTGAAAGCATCAGGGTTGGTGATCATCCTTGCCAACCCTCTTAAATCCTCTAGTTTTGGAGCCTAGAAGGTGTACTTGTGCGTCTTCCTTCTACCAAAATCCATAACGCAATCTTTCTCTCTGATATTTGCAATCATTGTTTTAGTTTAATTTGAAAAAAGAGAGAAGAGAAAAGAAGATTTTTTCTTTGTTTAAGAGTTTTTTTAGATGAATGCATGAATGCAGCACACAAAAACATTGAAAAAACATAGGTTCAAGGGTTCAATGTCATGAGCATGGAGTCATGGCTCTACCCATCCCAAAAGGTTATATTCTGGTGAATTTTTGTACCTGCAGAACAGGTTAAAAGTTCCCAAAATCATTGACTCCCCTAGGGATAACAACAGCAAGCTCGTTCACCCGAGCGAGCTGTATCATCCTAGGGTAATCTCAATTGAGTGTAGTATCATGTGTCAACTATTTCTGATAGCTACCACACTACCAAATGGCAACATGGTTACTTTCTACTAAATCCTCAGTTTCACGGATACCACATTGGGACAATCTTCCTTCACAAAGGAGTCGTTAAGCATTGAATCCGCAAAGGGTATCTCCACTGATTTGATGGTCTACCAGGATAGATTATTCGGGATTCACTCCCTATAAGACTACCCGTCTATGCCATCACCTATATTAGGTATCACTCAAACTTTCCACATGCGACATCACTCGCATTCCCATTGACAGAAAAATAAACACGTATATCAAGTAGGAAAAGCAGTATATATATAGTATGATTCCTAAAACTAACATCTTACACCTCTTAGGAATTCTAATCCTAGTCCTAGACAGACAAAATGACTCCCCAGCAGAGTTGCCATTTCTCTGTTGGAAAATGGGAACGAATGATGACTAAGGTAAAACAGATCCTAATGGTACTCCCCAGCAGAGTCGCCATTTCTCTATAGCGTGGGATTTTTGTCGGTGACGCAACCACCTTAACACAAATGGGTTTCTCCTCACCGCAATGGTAGGAGTGGGGTGCTACTTTCTGATTTCTTATTTATCCCGTGAAGCTGCAAGGGAAAGGGAAGCTATCTAAAACTAACCTTGCACGCGAATGTTTTACTGGACAAACACTTAAAGAGATTCAGGGAGTTCGGGGTTAGGTTATACAATGGAGAGTTGTCAGGTACCCATCCTATATGTGGTTATCCACACGTTGTTAGCAATAGGTCCTGCTTTTATACTTGATGATGTTTATCTGTTGTGGGTTGGGAAAGTTTCTTGTTTGAAAGAGAGAGTTTTTGTTTGATTTGGGTGAGGTACTGGACCTCAGTTTTGATTTGTGTGAAGGTATTGTACCTAGATTTTTTGATTGGTATGCTCGCTAAGATTTCGCAATCTTATGCCTACGTATTCCCGTTTAAAGAAACAGGGAAATCAGAGCAATCGTAGTTCCTCCTATTCTATGGGAGGAAAAAAATGATGTTTTGGTGTCTTGTTCAAGGTCCAAGATTGAAGCTAAAAGGTTGTTTGTGTCTTGTTCAAAGCCCAAGATTGAAGCTAAAAGGTTTGACTGAGAGAGAACTTGTCATCTCTAAAGGGAGACATCTCGTCTGTTTATCACAAATGTTGGGTGACTGTTTATAAAGGAGGGTTACTTTAACTGAGATATAAGAATCCAGCAATGCCATAATTTCCTCTATAGGGGATTTGTTCTGGAGGAGAAAACTTTAACTCATTGTTCAGTAATGCCATTTTTCCTCAAGAGTCTTTTATGCTAAGAGAGGGACAATAGCGTGGATGTAAATAATCCAGAGGCTTGCCACTTACAACAATTAGCTGAAAGAGGAAGTTTGCTAGGACAAGTGATGGACGACAGCTTGGATATTTAAATCAACAAGTGTGCCACTTACCACACTTATCTTGGATTAGAGTTTGTTTTGAATGCCTGCTTTGATGTGTGATAACACAGAGAAATGACTTCTTGCAGAGATATTTTGATTTCCTCTAAGGGGATGTTGATTTTTGTGTGCCTTGATCAAATCCCAAGGTTGAAGCTAAGAGATTGATTTACTCCATTGGGGAAGTCCTTATACAAAGCCTAAGAGGAGGCTAAAATAGACTGAATCAACAAGAGAGTGTTTATCTATCTTGTACAAAGCCTGAGATTGAGGCTAAAAAGAGACTGACTCTTTTAGGGATATCATTATACAAAGCCTAAGAGAAGGCTAGAGTTGACTTTTGCGGGGAAACATTTTGTCTGTCTTGTACAAAGCCCAAGATTGAGGCTAAAAGGGGAAACTGACTCTACTGGTGAGAGGTTTTATCTGTCTTGTACAAAACCCAAGATTGTGGCTAAAAAAGAAGATTGACTCTGCTAGAGATATTTATACGGTGTCTTGTATAAAGCCCAAGATTGAGGCTGAAAAGAAACTGACTCTGTGGGAAAGAAATCTTTATCTGTCTTGTACAAAGCCCAAGAGAAGGGGAGGAACCAATATAAATATTTTGTGTCGTCTGCTGTAATTTTATTTACTTCTGTTGAATCCGTAGCCAAATGAAGTAACTCAGAATCTAAACAGCAGTTTTGATTCTGAGACTCTGATCAAAAGTTAAATAATAAGAAAACGTGAAACACAATTCAACCCCCCCCCCCCCCCCCCCCGTCTTGTGTACTTTTCACACCTTCAAAGGATTCATATGGCATTTCTCTCATGAAGTTTAGAAATGGGTGCACAAAATATCTAATTTGTTTTTGAAATATGTTGAAACTACAATATTAGACCCAATGAAGGAGAAAATAATCCATCCATGAACTTGATCACATTGAATACAATACCACAAAAACAAAGTTGAAACTGCACAAGGTAGATTGAATAAATATTTAGAAAATAGTGAAATTATGATTGATTAGTGACAAGATGTCACACACAATGTTGAGACAATTTGTCAGACAATTTGATTTAAAAGGAGCAAAAAATAACTAAACAAATTAAATAACACTGATAATTGTTAACCGAGTTTGGTGCAATGTCACCTACCTTTGGAGAGATTTATCCAAATGAAAGGAAATTCTCTAATTCAAGTAGTCAATATTACATGATGGTCACATATTAACTCTCCCAATTCAGTACCTTTTTCCTAATACAACCCGTGAATTTAAACCCAGGCTCACGCTGAATATGAGATGTGAAGAAGAGTTATTCTTGACCTTGGTTAAAGTTTTGGTGAAGATAAACATATCAAAAGACACAAGCTTGTCTAAGAAGAAACACATTGAAGGCTAGCACAATCAAGCTCAAGTGATCATAAGCTTTGGAAATCAAAAGAAAGAATCAAGATAGTTAAAGTATGCATTACAAATTATATTCTATATCTTAATGGATCAAAATTATCATGCATATTCATCTCAAAGTTTCTTACATCATATTGCATTAAGCCTTTTAATCCATGCCCTGAAAAACTAGGTTTTATCACTTTCAGGATATGCGTAATTGATTACACACTGCTTGTAACCGGTTACATGTTCGAATATTTTGAAAAATTATAAACTTTTCTGAAGTGTAATGAGATACAACTTTTTGACAACCAGTTACCACTGAAACATAATGATTTTATCTGAACCAACATGATTTTAAATGATTGGAAACCTTCATGGATTTGTTTCCAAACACATGCATCAATTCATAGAGGAGTCTTATGATGTATATAAAGGTTCATACATCATAATTCAAATTTACCTCTTTGATACATCATTTTTACATACAATTCAAATCAATTTTCAAGTGTTCATATTTTTCAATGAAATGAAATTTTATGCATAACTTTCATATTTTTGAAAAAAGTTTCATTAAAATTATTTTTGAGCACTTAAGTATATATATTTGGACTGTGATCAAGAGAAAGAGAATATCAATTTATCATTCTTGAAGTTCAAGTCAAGTCTTCAAAATACTCAAATTCTATAATTTGTTTGTATTAATAGTTCATCATTGTTGTTTGGTGTGTTCATCAAGTTATTAGTGATTGTTGAAAAAGGGTCCTTTGAAATGGTTTAATTCAAAGTCCACCATAGTTCTTGGTGTTTGGAAATCAATGAAGTGATATGCTTCTTTTATGCTTGTTAGACGATTATAAGATAAGTCTTAGTGGTAGGCTTGTACAAAGATCTAGCAATAGTGCATATCTCTCACGGGGTGTGAGAGGACTATAGTACTCTTGTTTGGAATGAGAAACCAAGATATTTCGTCATGTTCTTTAATTTTTGCACTTTAATTTTTTGTTATTCATCATTCGAAACAACCCATACATCTTATTCTAAACCAGAAAATTAAAAGGAAAAAGAAATGTCTTAAATATCAGGAATAATCCAACAAGTCTAATTCACCCCTGCTTGGATTGCACACTCTGAACTTACATGAGATCCCATCACTTTCACTCAAACCCACTCCCAAATGTTTGTAAGAGAAAAAATTATATGTTGCCCGATTCAAATCAAAATTACAGACCAAATACTCCATCCTTCTAAAATAATAAAAACCCTTAAGAATAGAGTATTACAATGCAAACACAAAGACTCACTAAAATACATCGCCCATTAGGATTAGATAAACAAAATAGACTGAATTCTAGAAACAACAAATTGATTATTCTTCATTTAAGCCAAATTCAAACGTCTCATAATTAAATCTTATCCAATCAAAATTTTCTTTCAAATATATGATTTAATTAAATCTTCTTCAAATTGATTTGATTTAAAATACTTCTTTTACACACAATCTTTGCAGACTTTTGAAAGAATTAATTACTAAACAAATATTAAAATATAATCTGAGGTGAATCAACGAGTGCACACTACAGTTAATTAAAGACTTGATGTCTCACAACAAGTTAAGACATCTTAGTTAACAACTTTCCTACAAAAATTAGTTAATAAACTTTAATAACAAACTCCCCTTTTAGGTATTTTATATAGGAAAATCAACAATTCAAAGATATTATGCATATTTATCATTATTGATCATATGACACAGTGGATAAGCGCATCAATAAATTTTAAATCTATATAGCCATAACATTCATCGAATTAAAACAAAATAGACAAAATTTTCTTATCTCCCCCTATTTGCCTCAAAAGAAACAAAGTTTGAAGAACTTGGGAAGAATAACAAGCCATCCACGTCACAATACACAACTTTTGCAAAAGAAACAACAAAATCCATCCAAAAATAGATTCAAAACAAGTAACCAAACATCAAAAGGTTTTTATTCTTAATAACGCCTCATTTCATTCCCCGGTCCATTCAAATTTAACCTTTTTTTCATGGCGGCGAAGAAAAGAAATGCCTTACCGCGGTGAGGCGACATTTTAGTTGCTGGACTTCTCAAACATTGGTGGGGGTTCTCATGTAAATGATGGCTTGTAACTTATCTAGGTTTGCTTAACGACCCCTCTTTATTAACATAAAGCCAAAGAACTTTCTTACTTGCATCCCTAAGGAGCACCTAGAGGGGTTCAGCCACATGTTATACTTCCTGAATGATTTTAGGACATCCTTCAAGTCCGCTACATGACTATGTCCTTCTAAGGTTTTAAATTTCATGTCGTCAACATATACCTCCAAGTTTCTCCCTATCCTTTGGGAGAATACCGCGTCCATTAGTCGCTGGTAGGTGGTGCCTGCATTCTTAATGCCAAAGGACATGACATTTTAATAGTAGTTGTTGCTGTTTGACATAAACTACGTCTTGGGTGCATCCAGAGGTTCTATTTTAATATGGATTTACCCCGAATAGGCGTTTATGAAACTCAACGTACGGTAGCCCGATGAACCATCAATCAGGCGATCAATATCTGGTAGGGATAAGGGTCCTTGGGATAAGCTGTATTGAGGTCGGTGAAATCCACGCACATGCACAACTTGTTTGATGATTTCTTCATTAGGAAAACGTTGGCTATCCATGTTGGGTATTTTACTTCTGCGATGAAGCCATCACATTCTAACTTGACCATTTCCTCGTTGATAGGGAATATTTTCTCCTTTCCAACCTTTCGCTTTCTTTGAGATATTGATCTCACAATGGAGTTAAGCGCAGGGCGATAACATACCACTCGGGTATCTATGTCTAGCATGTCCAAGGTGGTTTAAGAGAAAAAGTTGACGTTTCTTATGATTTTGTCGACTAGTTCACACTATTCTTATTCAGAAAGCGAGATGCCTATCTTTGTTTCTTGGTGATCCAAAGGCCCTATCTGAGCCTCCTTCAAATTTCTATGGGCGTGAGTCTCTCGTTCTCCACGCCCAGTCTAGGTTTCTAACTCATTATGTTTATGTCTTAGGCCTCACATAGGGGTAACCTCTTGGCCGACATCCTCCTTCCTCATTGCCAGGCTACTATGATAACATTTCATGTTGCTTTTATGGTCTCATCAGAGCGTTTCGACTTGCCTAATAAGTAACGGGTATTTGAGGACCAGGTACCAAATGGGTATCATCACCCCTAACAAATTGATGACCGACATGTCAAGTATGACGTTATAGGGCGATAAGCTGTCTACCACAAGGTAATTGACTTCGATCGCCTTGGAATCTACTCCTGCTCAACATGTCATTTATAGGGTTATGCGACCCTTTACTTGCACCTGCTCACTTAACAAACCGACTAGCGAGCCTGAGAATGCCTTGTTGATGCCGACATGAAGTGAGAACTTGTAGAAGGTGCTCTATAAGGATGTTTATTGAGCTTCCCATATCTATCAAGACTCACTTGATATCAAAATTATTTTATTGCAACATGATGACCACGAGGTCGTTGTCGTGAGGGTAGATTTTGATGTCGTCACTATTGGTGAAAACAATTTTTGACCCTGGTCTTCTCCGTGTGAATTTAGAGAGGCCAGGGGATATTATGTTTGAAGCTTACATCTTCCTGACGTATTACCTCTAGGAAGAACTGGAATTTCCTCCGCCGGTGAAACCTCCGGCAATGGTGTTAACAATGAAGCTTGAATCTTTCCTAAAAATTGTCGACAAAAAGCGGTGAAAGTGGTGGTAATGTTGAAAGGTCTAGCCCATGTCAGTTTTACAGGTGCCCCACTGTGGACACCATTATACCTGATAACAAAAATATAGTTGAAGAGGGTGAGAGGATTTAGAGATTATGTGGGGTGAGAGCGAGCTCAAGAGGGTGAGAAACTCAATTTTAGTGGTGTTTATGTATGTGTATCAAATTGTCCTTTCTCAGCCCTAAGGTTGAGATATTTATAGATGCCTATGAGTCTGAATTTATGTTTTTTTGAAATTGCAACCGCCCACCCTAGTAATGCCAGTGGACCATTTAATCCCTATTTCCTAAGGATATGTGAGTTATTCTCTTGACTCCTTTTCTGCATTATCTCTGACCAAGACACACCACTTCCCACATTTTCCGATCCTAGACGAGTAGGACGTGTTGCAGGCGATGTCCTCTCCTCGTAAGCCATATGATCCCACCATCCCTTGTGGGGGATATGGCCTCATTGCACATTGTAGGTTCTCACAAATATATCACTACCATAACCGTGCAACAAAGTGTTTGACACATTTTTGAAACAAAAATAAAATTAAAATAAAAAGAAGGCACATATAAAACATTAGTCAAAACAAGTTCAGAACAAAATTTAATGGTTTAAGTATGTCTAGCTATTACATAACGACCAGTAGGGAACTTAACATGAATAAGAGTGATTTCATAATACGAATGAAACCATTGATGTGATCCAAACATGTGATGATTAACACCTGGATAATTGATCCAAAAACCTAGAGTAAGATTTTTGACAAGATATTGGTTACCATTTAATAAATGAGCAATTGGTGTTGAGGAATGAACCTGATTGGAAGAAACATATGAGTAGTTATTAAGGCTAGACTGGTAAAGTAGAAGCATGCGTCATTCTTAATGCTTAGTAGTGGTGGAAGGTGAACTTGACTTCACATCATTGGTTTGAGAATAATCTTCCATACCTTGATCATACTTGACATAAGTATGATATACTATTATTTGCACATTTTCTCTGCATGTGAGGAGGAAAATAATACTTTACATAACAATTATCAACTATGTGGTTGGTTTTACCATAATGAGTGCACACATGATTTCCACCCTTGCTAGATGAACCAGATCTATATGATTTTCATTTGAATCTCTATGAATCAACAATATTCATAAGAGCCTTAGAATCTTCATATAAAAACATGGAGAAAATCTTGTTCATAGTGGGAAGTCGATTAATAAGCATGATTAGTGACTTAACCATATAAAGAAATTGTCATTCAAACCAGTCAAGAAACGAACTACATACATGGGAGTGTGATGTTGTCTAGCATTATACAGATCTTCACACGTAGACTTAACTCGACAATTACATTTAAGAATGAGAATATATATTTCAAGTTCTTCCCACATAATCTTCAAATCAGAATAAAGTAACAAACTGAGAATCTTGTTGCATTCCATAGATTTCTTGTATTAACTCAAAGATATACACCAAATCACCTTTTGAGAAGTGTTCATTGAGATCGATCCAAACATCAACTGCATTTTCCATGAAAATAATGGATAAAATAATTGACTCAAATACTGAGTTAAGAGTCCATAAATGCACAAGCATGTTGCATCATCTCCATGCATAATATAATGGCTTAAACACATCAGTGATAAGAGCAATGCTTACGTCGATGACTTTGAGTTACATCATGCCTCTAAGTGCATAACGCATCAAACGAACCCAAAAATGATAGTTTGAACCATTGAGCTTATGACACATGCTAACTGATGAAAGACCATTACTAGAATGCAAGAAGAGTGAACTTGATTGATCATGTTAAGGATCTTTAGAACCAATAGTTCCTTAATGGTAGAATTTTGTGGAGACATAAATGCGGAAACAAAACTCTCTCATAACGAGAGGCCCATGTAACATATTAACAAAATGGAATTGAGAGAAGATGGGAGAATAACAAGTTCATTATTGCAAAATCTAAAGAATCACAATGATGAATTGATCTTTGTACTAGCTTCAATTAAGAACATAATAAGAATGGTAAGCCTAGTTATATGCGATTATAACTAATTGAATCCAAAACAATTACAACAATTTTGGATGCCTTAAGCACTAATTGCTTGTGATGCAAGTTACTTGTAATCACTATGTTGCTTTTTCATATGATGCATAAGTTTTCTTGCCTTGATCCGATTTATTTATTTATTTATTTATATATTTATTATTATTTTTATTCAACATCATTCTCTTACAAGATCTAAAAGATCATAACATCTATAAAATGTTAAAATAATATCGGTCACTAAATCAACATCATTCTCTTACAAGATTTAAAAAAGATCATAACATCTATAAAATGTTAAAACAATATCATACACTAAATTGATTTTTTGTGTATATTGAATATTTTTTCTATTATCTTTCCTAAATAGAGATAACAATCTAACTAATAAGATTTCTATTTTCTAGTACTTTCTAATTTTAATTACTAAAATCTATTTTCTATTTTGACATTTGGTTAGCCTTTTATTTAAAATAATAATAAAACAATTTTATTTTGACTTTTACGAAACAAGTGATAGGAATCCGAATTAACTCACATTGTTACAGTAAATTCTTACTTAAATTTATAAAATTTAATCACGCATAGTTTATTTTTAAATAAAATGTCAATTTTTATTTATGATTAATTTCTATCGACGTTTCAATTGTAATTCAAAATAAGTTATTATAATATAAATTTAGTAATGGTATTTATAAAAATAATTAACATAATTATAATTATATACAAAATAAATAAAAACTAAATTCATAACAAAACAACTCATCGCAGGCGTCTTAATCATAATAATTCATCTGTTTCTACTACCAGCTTGTTACACTAAATTCCTAATAAACTCATAAAGTTGGTAGGAGGATGCAGTGATCTCAGTCAACAGTTTACAGTTGTAACTATATTGTTAAATAGTGAGAATATAGAATTGAGTGACATAATTTCTTTCTTTTTTATTCATGAAGAGATCATTACATGCATTACATTTGTTAAGAAGTCGTGAAGCACATTCTATTCATTATTTGTCCAACTACTACAACTGCATGTTTAGATGTCCCTTTCATTCTTTTTCAACTCATATAAAAGTTGTATAAACTATCTTGTGAAGTTAATTAATTAAAGTTATGCGTGTTAATGCCTGTTTTTTGTTTTTTTTTTTATAAGCTAATATATATTAATCAGGGATACAATAGGGATATCCCAACCCGTATACATCAAAACGCCTGTCTAAAAATCAAGGCCTACAAAGAATCACTAGAGTAGTTTACCCAAGTGTAATAGTTACAATTGTGAGTACTAGTAGGGTAGATTTCCTGTTTTTTGTTTTCTAAAAGCGTGTTAATGTCTAATATATGGTGTGGAAATAATTTTTTTCTATCGAGGTTCTTTTCATGCAATCTGGATTACGCTGATAGAAATAGTCAAGTTCTTATTAATTATTAATCACACACATTTACTAAGGCATACCTAGTCCAAGAAGATTTATTTAAGTTGTAATAATTATAATACTCTTAATTGTGCAGGAAGAATATAAAATACTTACTTATGTTGGAAAAATTAAATACTTAAAGGCAATGTATAGATTTCCTTTTTCTATTATTATTTGCGATCATTTTTTAATTTGAAACAACTAAATAACGTGGTGAGAACGAGTAAGTGTGAGTTGTGTGAGTGATAGTTCTACATTAGTTAAAAATGCGGAGACTTAGGTATTTATAAGTGAGAGAGTCCACTCACCCATCACTTTAAAGTTTTGGATGAATATATGGTATGTCTCTCACAAAGATGTTTCTCTAAAAAAAAGCCCCACAATGTTCAATGCTCCTTAGTAAAAAACTCTCCCAAAAAATAAATATAACAAACTTTAAATCGTGTGAAGATGATCTTCATTTCTTTTCTTCTCAATTTTTTTCAATAATCGAATTTTTTCAACAACAATTACACTCGAAAGAAGAAGATGACCCTTGATCCAACCATATAAATAACTATAGCTCATATAACATTCAGAATGCCTCCTACCTTTGTCATTGATTCAGTTTATATTGAATCTTCTAGCAAGAAAGGTGCTCCACTACAAAGTTAATTCAAATCGTCAAAGGCAAGAGGATGACAAACCTATTCTAGGGTTTCAAAACCACGAGAAGGTGGATGAAACTCCTAATGCAACACTATCACTAGTAATAATTGTTGTCATAGCCAATTAACCATTCAATATCGGGGATCCTCATTGACGATTGAAGCTCACCGACCTCATATACCTCATAGTATTTATGAGATTAAGATCGCGCATGAAAGATTTAAAGCATGCGAAGGCGAAGACCATTAGAGTTCAATGACACTTCAACTTGTCCGTGAGTAACCATAGACCTACCAATCTCGTTCAGAGAAGGTAAAAACAAGAGAATCGTGAAATTATGCTTCCTCATCATTCCATGCAAAATCGTTTACGATATAATCTTAGGAAGATAGTTTTTGGCGACATTAGACGCAGTGGTTCCCACTGTCCATTTGAAGATGAAATACCACAATAATTCAGGTGAGTTGATCGTTATCTTAGAGGATTTATGTGGACCTTACCTTATACAATAAACAATATTGAAAAACTCTCTCGCAATGGTCGTCACATCCGAGTGGGGGAATAAGAATACATGTGAAGCAATTGACGTGGTCAACCATGACGTACGTGAGTATGAAGTATTATAGAATGACCAAGTTAGTTTGTCAATGGGAATCAAGACTAAGACCTTAAGGCCATTTCTGGATGGCGGATTTGAAATTGTCCTATTGTATGATAACCCAACATGATCTGTCAGTATAGGTGCTCATCTGCCGCCCCCATGGAAGAAGGGGATCGTTGAGTGTCTTAGAGCCAATTCCGACCTCTTCGCGATCTCGCTTGGAAAAATTCCAGTTACATACTTGGTGGCAGCTTTCCATTAGTTGAGTATCTATCCTTTCGCTGGATACATGGCCCAACGAAGAAGGAAACAATCCCTCGAGAAGACCAAAGAAACCATATGAAGAAAGTCTAGGGCTTGCTCGACACTAACTTGTTCTCTGAAGTAAGATACACTTAATGACTCTCTAATGTTGAACTAATTAAGAAGATCTTAGGAAATTTGAGAATGTGTGTTGGTTACATTAACCTCGATCAGGGATGCCCTAAAGATTCATATCCATTGTAAAACATAGACAACATGGAATATAGTTCAGTCGGTTAGAAACTCTTGTCATGTATGGATGCATATTCTAATTACCACTAGATTCCCACATATAAGCGAAATAAGATAAAACAACCTTCATGAATGTGCAAGACAATTCTTTATACAACATGATGCCCTTTGTTTTGAAGAATGTAGGGGCAACATAGCAGAGGATGATGAAAAAAGTCTTCAAGGAAGAGATAAATGAACACTAGAAGTTTATATGGATTACATGATTTTAAAATCCAACGAGGAAGAGCTACATGACAAGAACATCACTAGTGTATTCACGAGATTTCGACAGTACAACATGAAGCTCAATCTAGAAAAAGTACTTTTAGGGTCAGAGTCGACAAATTTTTGGTATTTCACTTGATGAATAGAGGAATATAAGCGAGTTAGGACAAATGTGAAGCAATCATCAACATGGCAGTGCCAACGATGAAAAAAGAAGTAATAAAGTTGAATAGGATGTTGATAACCTTAAAAATATTCATTTCCCGGTCATCTCAACACACTCTTCCATTGTAAAAGTTTCTCATGAAGGAAGCACGCTTCGAGTCGACCCCATACTGTGAGAAATCATTCACATCCTTAAAGACAACCTTATCAACCTCACCAGTCCTATCTCGGCTAGTTACGAGAGAAGTTTTATTCCATTACCTAGTTGTCTCCACTAAAGCAGTTAGTGTTATCCTAAAAATAGAGGGTAATTTCGCACAGATTCTTGTGTAATTTACCTCTAAAGCCTTAGTAGGATCTGAGACACGTTACAAAAATATAGATAATATATCATTAAATCTAGTTACAACATTTAGGAAGTTGCAACAATACCTTTTAGCACACACCATTATTGTCCACACTTATCTGCCACTAAAGCAAGTGCTCTACCGACTAGATTTAGCTAGGGGTTAACCAAATGGTCCATCGAGATGTATTAATTTTGTTGAAACAAGATTTGTTTATGTCCTTAAAAGGTTTTGATGATAACAAAGTATTAAAAGAACAATAAAGTTTGCTAACATATGTTCAAGTGTGCAGGATGATAAACTAAAGAATTCATCATTAATCCTGTTGAAAACATAAGTGAAGAAGTAATACTCAGATTCTGGATGATCAGAATTTGAATATGTTCATCAGACTCTGAAGGCATCAGACTCTGGTCTCATGATCCAACTTTTGAGGACAACTCAATTTCTGAAGACGTGGAGAGCAGTTGATACGTACATTGCACAAAAATAGACATGTCTTATCAGGGCCCCAAATTTCTGGACAGAGTAAACTAGGGTTTGGTTTTGCAAGACTCAAGGATGGTGATGTGACCTCTTCAGTTTGTACTACCTTTTGGTAGATACCTAGTTACTCAAAAGGTGTTGTGGACAATGCTATTATTCAATGGACAAATCTTCTAACCAGATACAAGTCTCCAACGTCTCTCTTGGCATACATATTCACTAAGTTTGATGTTGTTCAAACCTCCAACGACTCTTTTTCTGTCTCTATAAAAGGAAGCTGGTGACTCAAAGGAAGGTTACAACACCACAACATATAGAAAGATCTTAACATAACTCTGAGCTATTTTTGTAACTGTTATAGCATAAGATCTTAAGATTTCTTATCTTAGAAATCTTACAAAGGTTGTAAATCTCTGTGATTGTTGCACAACTGTTATACTTTTGATTGTGTATCAAAGTATAGTAGTCATCTTGTCTACTAAATACGTTGTTTAAAAGAAGTCTCTTGCTTGCGTGCTTGAGCAAGGAAGTCTTAAACCGAGGGTTTAAGAAGGAAGTCTCATTCAGAGTTTATTGATAAAGGAAGTCTTTAACCAGAGGGTTTCACTACAATGGAAAACATATACAACAACGGTTGGAAAAGATATATTATCATGCAGGACCGAATGTTCTTACATAGCGTGTGGTTATATATGTGTTACTTACAATCACAGTCCTATGACCGTTGTAGAAAACCTGAAAGCACGCGACATATTACCACAATTGCTTTATCTAACTGTTGTAATATATTAAAGGTCCCATGTTCGATTATCAGCACCACATTTTTGGTATATATTATACAGGATAACATTCACTATACAACCACAGTCATATATAACAACCGTCACTAACTTATTTGCTTTTAAAAAAATATATATTTCTGCATTTTGAAGCTTTTCCATTTTTTAATATGTATTTTTTGTGACAGAACAGAAAAATTTTATAACATGTATCAGAATAGAAACAACAATTGAAATCAAACTCGAATACTTATTTATTTCATCAAATAAAAAAAATTTATTTACAACACTCATACTCAAATGTACATCAAACATATACATATTACAAATTAAGCTCATGTTTGAGGACCCTTATGCGCATTGATGATATATGCCCAACGTTTACAAATGTCTAGAAAGTCTTCGCATGGGAATGGTGTATCGTCGTTAAACGTCTACATAAAAAAATGCAAAAATGTGAATATCACACATATATGATAATCATAGCCAATTTACACAATAATATGTTATTGTAAACAATTCATTACATATATAATATAGACCTGATCCCATTTATCAACAATACCGACGAAGACAATGTTTAACATGTGTTTCATTACATAATACCCACACTCATATTCCTTTGGCTGTTTCCTCGTTTATAAAAAAAACATTAATTTCATTAATATTATAACCACTACGCATGCATGTAACAACATATATAACTGAATGCCACAAGTAATATGGCCACTTACATGAGGCAAGATAAATGTTAGTTTTTTTCTATTATTGTTCAACATAATATGTCGATGCACAACATTGTACATTGAAAATTATTTAAGCATATTACCCGTTAAACCAATTACAATGTCAAAGAAAATAATACTAAAAAGTTTCATATAAACATAAACTTACCCATTAATAATTTGTTTCATTTTAGGTTCGAGTGGATTATGTAAGAAACACAATGTTGTTATCGTATTCGTCCTAACGATATGATGATTAATTACCAATGATCACTAAATAAACACGAGCATATATATAATTAGTATTTTCTAAAACAAAACTAACTATAATAGATAAACCACAATTTCAAAACTACTTACGATTTGAGAAATGGTGCAAAGTAAATTTCTTTTCCCCCTTGACTTAACCGTTCTGAAATGTAAGAGTTAATCCCTTTTGGATCATTATTTGTCCGTCGAATACTAAAGAAATCTAAGATGCAATAAATATTCGATTTTTTTAACTCTATACAAACACGGTGAATGTACCTAAATAGTTAAACAAAATTCATAAAATAGGTAAGAAAATAATAAAACGATAATGTACTATATATAATGACATGCACATTCAATTATATACTTACGTGCACCAAACTTACAATATCCATATGTACAACCATTTATATCCTGATAAAAAAGCTCATATGTCACTAGGAGGAGAATAGAAGATTTCTATTGTTGGACAATGCTCCAACTGAAGACGAATCGGGTCATCGCTGTAATACCCCATATTTTAATTACTCTGGATAATATTAGTTGTGATCTATTGAGTTCCAGTGTACTCTGAGAAATTATCTGTAAAGATAATTAGAGTAACGGTTGAGCTCAGAGCAAATTTAATTAATATTATCTGACTCTGAGATATTTTAATATTTGGAACTTTAGAGACTTTTTGGGTAATTAGTAATATTACCATTGATGATATTTTTTTCTATATCATTTCTTTTCCACTCCTTTTCCACATAAGAGCAAGAGAAAGAAAAAGATAGAAAGAAGTTGGAGAGAAAGAAGATGAAAGGAAGGAAAAAGGGAAGAAGGACCTAAAAGAGAAAAAGATCAAGAACATCATCCATTCTTCATCAAATCATCTTCCAATCTTCATCATCATCTTCTAATCAAAGTGGGTTCTAGATAGATACCTTAGTTGTAGAATTTCATGAGTTTTAGAGTTAGGTTGGAATTGTGAGAAAATGAGTAATTGTGCTAAAATCATGAATCTAACGGATGAAATACACTATAAATGTTGTTTAATGATTGTTGTTATGTTTATACTATATTTTGGTTGTTATGATAAGGGTTGGAGGTGTTTTGGGTGGTGAAATTATAGTTTTTGGATGAACAGTCGCGCTGATGGGAAGTTGGGTTTTCCAGGGTTCGCCTAGCGAACCTGGGGCGAGTCACAGCGAACAAACTTTCGAGGGTTCGCCTAGCAAACCCGGCAGTGAAGGTTAGTGAAGGTTCGCCAACGACGTTCGCCTAGCGAACTTTGTGCCTTTTCAGGGCTGTTTGGTTCTGCCTTGCTTCGCTGAGTTGTTCGCGAAGCGAAGGGCGAGCCGAATGTTCGCCAGGGAGTTCGAGAAGCGAACTTTATGTCTGTTTTGTTCTGTTTGTTCATTCGCCAGGGGCTTCGCCTAGCGAAGGCTGGAGGGAATGCTCGCTGGGACGTTCGCCTGGCGAACATGGCAGGTTATGCAGTTTTGTTTCTTTCATAACTTTTGACTCGTTTATCTGATTTACGTATTCTTGGTATCGATATAAAGCTACGAAAGAGTTCTGTGCTGTGGAATATGAAAATGTTATTTATGAGATGGATTTGGTCGATTTCAGGAATTAATCAGAATTGTGTAATTATGTAAAAATGGAACTTTTGAAATCTTAAAAGCTTCAAGTGGTGAGCTAGTGAGGAAACCTAGGATCAATAAAACAACCTAGAATGTAGCTAGGTCTTGATAGAGGTTTAGAGGATAATGCTTATGCATCGGTACTAGAAGATTATCCTTGATAAGTAGTTATGAGTGGAGGCTCGAGGATGGATCTTGGGACCTCCTCCGCGTTGAACGTGTGTTTTCCCCTAATAAGTATTAGTGACCCGTGTCGAGATCCTTGCGTGGGATGGCCGGGGAAAGTACTTATTAAGTAGGTAACCGTGACCCGTGTCGAGATCCTCTGGTGGGGGATGGCCGGGGAAAGTTACTTTGTGGTTGGTACGAGTGATCCGTGTCGAGATATCCGTGTGTGGGATGGCCGGGGAAAGTACCCTTGGTAGATAGCAAGTGACCCGTGTCGATATCTCCGTGTGTGGGATGGTCGGGGAAAGTTATCTACAGTTTAGGATCGAGTGACCCGTGTCGATATCTCCTGGGGTGAGATGGCCGGGGAAAGATGCCTTAATCACGTTCTTGTTTCTACGAATTACGCGTTGTGTTTCTAGTTAGAGAAGTTTTAACTCAAGGTCTAAGTTTTCCCCCCGACTTGAGTTAGGTTTTGGTTAGAACCTTATAAAGCCGAGAGAATCTATAAGATAGAGAACTCACTGAGATTTGATGTATCTCACCCCACTATTTGTTGAATATTTCAGGTACTTCAGGTTTGGCGAAGGGTAAGGACAAAGTGGTCTGACTTTTCCTTACGGATCGTAGCTTTTGAAATGGCATGGCTTCCGCTATGGTGTTTTATTTTGAGATCATTGTATTGATCTAGTTCTTAGTGTATTTTGGGGACATCTTGTATATGTTATGCCATAGGCTTTAGATCTTTGTACTTAGGGCATTTAATGTATATAATATGTTAACTAGGAACTTATGGTATTTCAGTACCAAATACTTGGACTCATGTATAATATATATGATTTGATGTATGTAATTATACGAGGGCTTTACAGTTGGTATCATAGCAGGTCGTATCCTCGACCTAGCCATGAAATATTATAAGTATTTCTTTCCGTTTCATATGCGTTGTGTCACCATTGGTCCTACGTGTTATATTTACTGTATTGAGCCTGATCAACTTAATCCTATCTGTATGACATTTAGGAACATGGCTGACGAGCGCAGAAACACTCGTGGTAGGCCCCGAACCACTCCGGCAGGACGAATCCGCCAGGCGGCGATGAGAATGCTCCTCTGTATCAGTTCATGCAGCAGATGCACCAACAACAGAATCAGTTTATGCAGCAAATGGTTCAACAAATGAATGGAGGTCTTCATCCTCGGGTGGTTGTTCCCGAAGCTGCAGGTGGGACTTTTCGGGATTTCTTCCGCATGAATCCTCCGGAATTTCATGGCGGGTTAGATCCTGTGAAGGCTCACGAATGGATAGCCGGTATGGAAAATATTTTCTTGATAGTGCACTGTACTGAGGAGAATAAGGTGATTTTTGCTTCGCATTCTTTGAAGGGTCCTGCCATGAGGTGGTGGGAGAGTACGTCGGCTCTTATGAATATTTAGGGTATGCCCAAGGTCTAGGAACAATTCAAGGCAATTTTCAGGGAGAAATATTTTCCTAGCTCCTTGCGGACTCAGAAAGAGTTTGAATTTCAACAATTAAGGCAGGGTAGTATGACTGTGGCCAGTTATGCTGAAAAGTTTGAGGACATGGCTGCTTATTCTAGGCAGGCTATGTATGCTCCCGATGAATGGTGGAAAATAGATCAGTTTCTTTTTGGACTAGAGGCGGAAATCTCGCATAGTGTATCTCAGAGGGAGTTCACTACTTATGCGGAAGTTCTAAGACAATGCTATGTGGCGGAGCATAGTTTAAAGAAAGTGCAAGCTGAAGGTGTTGCAAGTAGAGTGAATCAGGGTGATCGTGGGAGAGCGAGTCAACAATTTGCTCCTAGATCCCAAGCGTTCAAGGGAAAGCAAGTTACTAGACCTAATGTTGTTCCTTTGTGTAGGTTGTGCAACAAACGTCATTTTGGGGAGTGTGCAGATGGGAGTGTTAGGTGTTATCATTGTGATGAATTAGGACATATGGCTAGAATGTGTCCTCAGAATAGAAACCAAGTACAAGGACGGAATACAGGAAGGGTTTATACATTAGATGCAAGGAAGACGAGAAGTGACAACTCTTTAATTGCTGGTACGTGTTTCGTAAACAAATATCCTTGCTTTGTTTTATTTGATTGTGGAGCTACACACTCTTTTGTATCGATGCAATGTGTAAAACGGATTGGGTTGCAAGCGGTCCCGTTGTCTCCACCCATGGTGGTTACTACTGCCATGGATGAGATAGTTAAAACGCCTTTAGTGTGTGAAATTGTGTTTTATCCGTGGATGGAAGAGTTTTCCAGATTGGTCTGATTTGCTTACCGCTTAAGAAAGTGGATGTTATTTTGGGAATGGATTGGCTGTCAGCTAGTTCGGTATTTATTGGTTGTGAAGAAAAGCTAATCATTATTCCATCCGTAGAGGTTACTCCGAAGGATGTTTTGACAACTATTTTAGAAGGTACGGTTGGAATGATAAATTTCTTGTTTGAGGAGGAAAAATCCGTTCTTTTGATTTTTACTAAGGAGGAGAGTAGTAACTTTCAAGTTTGGAGTATTCCGGTAGTTTGTGAGTTTCCTGAAGTTTTCCCCGAGAATATCACTTCTCTTCCTCCGGAGAGGGAAGTGGAATTCTCTATTGACCTGGTACCGAGAACGGCTCCTATATCCGTTTCTCTGTATCGGACGGCACCACTTGAATTAAGAGAATTAAAGGATCAATTGGAAGAGTTGTTGGCTAAGCATTTGGTTCGACCCAGTGTTTCGCCCTGGGGGAGCTCCAGTGTTGTTGGTAAAGAAGAAGGATGGTGGAATGCGGTTGTGTACGGGTTACCATTAGTTGCATAAGGTCACCATCAAGAATAAATACCCATTACCAAGGATAGACGATCTGATAGATCAATTGAAAGGAGCCTGTGTGTTCTCGAAGATTGATTTACGGTCGGGTTATCATCAGATTCGGGTGAAGAGTTCGGATGTACCAAAGACTGCGTTTAGAACCCGTTATGGTCATTATGAATTTTTGGTGATGCCTTTCGGTGTGACGAATGCTCCGGCAGTTATCATGGATTATATGAATCGGATATTTCAACCTTACTCGGACCAATTATGGTGATTTTCATTGACGACATTCTTATCTATTCTCGTGATCCTCCAGAGAACGGAGAACACCTAAGAATCGTTTTATCTATCTTACAAGAGAGAAGCAACTTTTTGCTAAGTTAAGTAAGTGTGAGTTTTGGATGTCGGAGGTTAACTTTCTTGGACATGTCATATCTCAGGGAGGTGTAGCGGTTGATCCATCAAAAGTGGAAGCAGTGATTAATTGGGAGAGACCGAAGAATGTGTCTGAAGTTAGAAGCTTCTTGGGATTAGCAGGTTATTATAGAAGGTTTATTAAAGGCTTTTCTCAATTGGCTTTACCAATGACAAAACTTACTAAAAAAAATTTTGCTTATGAGTGGGATTCGGGTTGTGAGCAAAGCTTTATGAATTTGAAGGAGTTGACTATGCGACAAAGAAGGTGGATGGAGTACTTAAAGGATTCGTGTTCCGGATGACTCGGTATTAAAAAGAAAGAGTTTAGATGAATCCCATAAAGGTACTTTTACGATACATCTTGGTTCTTCGAAGATGTATCAGGACTTAAAAAAAAAGAGATTATTGGTGGTCCGGAAATGAAAAAGGATATTGCGGTGTAGGTGTCAGAATGTGCGGTGTGTCAACAGGTGAAGATTGAACAGCAAAGGTCGGGTGGTCTGTTACAACCTTTGGATAGTCCAGTTTGGGAGTGGGATAGTATTTCTATGGACTTTGCAGTAGGTTTACCCCGTACGTAAGGTGGTTATGTTTCTATTTGGGTGATTGTGGATAGACTAATGAAATCTGTGCATTTCTTAGCCGTGAAGACTACTTTCAAGGCAAGTTATCTTCCAAGGTAGTTATTGCTGAAATTGTGAGATTGCACGGTATTCCCTCTAGCATTGTGTCCGATAGAGATCTGAAGTTTACTTCAAGGTTTTGGAAGGTTTTTTTTTCAACAAGCTATGGGTACGAGGTTGCGTTGAGCACGTCGAATCATCCTCAGACGGATGGTCAGACTGAGCGAACAATACAAACGATGGAAGATATGTTGAGGGCTTGTGTGCTAGAAAGTAGAGGAAATTGAAAGAACTCCTGCCATTGGTTGAATTTTCGTATAACAATAGTTACCATGCGAGCATCGGTATGGCTCTTTATGAAGCATTGTATGGGAGGAAATGTAGAACACCTTTGTGTTGGGCAGAAGTTGGTGACGATAGAATTTTGGGGACCAAAATTATCCAAGAAACTATAGAGAAGATTAGGATGATCTGTGATAAGGTCAAACAAGCACAAGATCGTGAGAAGAGTCATGCGGATAACCGTATAAGACCTTTAGAATTTGAAGAAGGCGATCACGTGTTTTTGAAAGTTACTCCGAGGTTGTGGTTGAAAGGACTGTTTCGGTCGCGGAAGTTAAGTCCAAGATAAGTGGGACCGTATCAGATTTTGGAAAGAATTGGTGAAGTAGCTTACAGATTGGCCTTACCGCCTTCGCTGTCGGAGATGCACGACGTTTTTCATGTGTCTCAGCTTCGAACATTTGTCCCAGATCCTCTTCAGCCAATTTTACCGGATACAATTGAGATAGAAGCAGATTTAACGTTTGAGCCTCAACCAAGTCGTATCACAGGAAGAGAAACAAAGGTGTTAAGGAATAAAGAGATTTCTCTTGTTAAGGTCCAGTGGGATGAGACGCATCCGGGCGATGCAACTTGGGAATTGGAATCGGAGATGCGAGAGGTTTACCCTCATCTTTCCAGGTAATTGTTTTAAATTCGTGGGTGAATTTCTAGTTAAGGGGGGGGGGAGGATGTAATACCCCGTATTTTAATTACTCTGGATAATATTAGTTGTGATCTACAGAGTTCCAATGTACTCTGAGAAACTATCTGCAAAGATAATTAGAGTAACGGTTGAGCTCAGAGCAAATTTAATTAATATTATCTGACTCTGAGATATTTTAATATTTGGAACTTTAGAGACTTTTTGGGTAATTAGTAGTATTACCATTGATGATATTTTTTTCTATATCATTTCTTTCCCACTCCTTTTCCACATAAGAGCAAGAGAAAGAAAAAGATAGAAAGAAGTTGGAGAGAAAGAAGGAGAAAGGAAGGAAAAAGGGAAGAAGGACCTAGAAAAGAAAAAGATCAAGAACATCATCCATTCTTCACCAAATCATCTTCCAATCTTCATCATCATCTTCTAATCAAGGTGGGTTCTAGATAGATACCTTAGTTGTAGAATTTCATGAGTTTTAGAGTTAGGCTGGAATTGTGAGAAAATGAGTAATTGTGCTAAAATCATGAATCTAACGGATGAAATACACTATAAATGTTGTTTAATGATTGTTGTTATGTTTATACTGTATTTTGGTTGTTATGATAAGGGTTGGAGGTGTTTTGGGTGGTGAAATTATGGTTTTTGGATGAACAGCCGCACTGATGGGAAGTTGGGTTTTCTAGGGTTCGCCTAGCGAACCTGTGTCGAGTCACAGCGAACAAACTTTCGAGGGTTCGCCTAGCGAACCCGGCAGCGAAGGTTCGCCAACGACGTTCGCCTAGCGAACTTTGTGCCTTTTCAGGGCTGTTTGGTTCTGCCTTGCTTCGCTGAGTTGTTCGCGAAGCGAAGGGCGAGGCGAATGTTCACCAGGGAGTTCGCGAAGCGAACTTTATGTCTGTTTTGTTCTGTTTGTTCATTCTCCAGGGGCCTCGCCTAGCGAAGGCTGGAAGGAATGCTCGCTGGGACATTCGCCTGGCGAACATGGCAGGTTATGCAGTTTTGTTTCTTTCATAACTTTTGACTCGTTTATCTGATTTACGTATTCTTGGTATCGATATAAAGCTATGAAAGAGTTCTATGCTGTGGAATATGAAAATGTTATTTATGAGATGGATTTGGTCGATTTCGGGAATTAATCGGAATTGGGTAATTATATAAAAATGGAACTTTTGAAATCTTAAAAGCTTCAAGTGGTGAGCTAGTGAGGAAACCTTGGATCAATAAAACAACCTAGAATGTAGCTAAGTCTTGATAGAGGTTTAGAGGATAATGCTTATGCATCGGTACTAGAAGAGTATTCTTGATAAGTAGTTATGAGTGGAGGCTCGAGGATGGATCTTGGGACCTCCTCCGCATTGAACGTGTGTTTTCCCCTAATAAGTATTAGTGACCCGTGTCGAGATCCTTGCATGGGATGGCTGGGGAAAGTACTTATTAAGTAGGTAACCGTGACCCGTGTCGAGATCCTCTGGTGGGGGATGGCCGGGGAAAGTTACTTTGTGGTTGGTACGAGTGATCCGTGTCGAGATCTCCGTGTGTGGGTGGCCGGGGAAAGTACCCTTGGTAGAGAGCAAGTGACCCGTGTCGATATCTCTGTGTGTGGGATGGTCGTGGAAAGTTATATACAGTTCAAGATCGAGTGACCCGTGTCGATATCTCCTGGGGTGAGATGGCCGGGGAAAGATGCCTTAAGCACGTTCTTGTTTCTACGAATTGCGCGTTGTGTTTCTAGTTAGAGAAGTTTGAACTCAAGGTCTAAGTTTTCCCCCCGACTTGAGTTAGGTTTTGGTTAGAATCTTATAAAGCCGAGAGAATCCATAAGATAGAGAACTCACTGAGATTTGATGTATCTCACCCCACTATTTGTTGAAAATTTCGGGTACTTCAGGTTTGGCGAAAGGTAAGGACAAAGTGGTCTGACTTTTCCTTACGGATCATAGCTTTTGAGATGGCATGGCTTCCGCTATGGCGTTTTATTTTGAGATCATTGTATTGATCTAGTTCTTAGTGTATTTTGGGGACATCATGTATATGTTATGCCGTAGGCTTTAGATCTTTGTACTTAGGGCATTTAATGTATATAATGTGTTAACTAGGAACTTATGGTATTTCAGTACCAAATACTTGGACTCATGTATAATATATATGATTTGATGTATGTAATTATACGAGAGCTTTACAATCGCTTTCCCAAACTAACAAGTATAACATGGTGATTTCATTTGCCGAAGGATCCAATATCTCATTGACCTCTTGAGTGGGGGCGGCTGAACAATTACTTCCTTTGGTGCTAGCACCACGTACAACATTTGTTTGGGGAACTTGATCATCGACATTATCATCATTTTTATTCGTATGTTGTTGGAAGGATCCACTTATTCTCTGCAACATAATATTCGTTTTGAACACATACATAATAAACACATTTCTATCTTTTCTAACTTTTTCAGATAAAACACGATATATCATACATTTCAGATAAAACACTAGCATTTAAGATAAAACACATACCGCATATAACTCTTCGAACTTTTCTATGTCTTTCTTCCGATTTTCCCGCTCAGCTTCTAACATCTTCCTCTCTTCTTCTAAATCCTTCTCATAGCCACAAGCTTTTCTCTTTGCGCTTGTAGTTCAGTGTCTTCAGCGCTTTTTTGATTGGACCAAAGTATAATCTCAGGCCGACGCCTTCTCCAACACCACAAACGTGCCCACCATACTAATCTGTTTCGACAGCTTCTCCTCGTATATCATGTCATGGTTCTGGAAAAAATGAGCCTCCACGGGCCTCCTCAACCAACTGATACTACACAACATATATGCATGATAACAATAATATTGTAACTACCACAACAATTAAATAATAGATAACTTACGCACAACAAATCATACTTACAATTTTCTCAGCAACTGCTCTTGACGCATTTGAGGTGTACTCTCCATTTAGTCTTAGTCGAGCCCTCTTCCACTTCTCATGCCTTGGCGGTGGAGGTGGGTTGCAATCACGACTAATGGAGTCCTCATCTCCTATTTGTTGTTTTTCATCCATATTTTTTTCTCTAGTTTCCTGTAACCCCCAGGAGACAATCTATGAGGGTAAATGTTTTTCACTTTATTTTGTATTCCTGCTTGACTTTTTGTCTGTTATAAACATAGTGAAAATATGATTAGTATCTATAAATCATTAGCATAAAATTATCAAGATAAATAAGACTACTACTAACTAGGAATGTCTCAGAATGACAACCCTTCTCAAACTTTTTCCAAACCTTCGTCGAGAGAAATGGTGTTTCATATCGTATCGTTTCTCAACAAAGAATGGCTACTAAAGAGGCAAGTTAGTAAGCTGTGATAAAAATGAATGAAGAAGCGCCATTATATTATAATTTAAAATGTTTAAAACAAAATGAAAAATATGTCACAAAGGTTCAGCTACGCAACCGTGATGATATCACATTTATTTATAAATTAATAATAAATAAAAGTAATAAGGCGCGACTAATTGTTAAAGAAATAAAACATTTTAAGCGTCAATACATTACAATTAAATATATTTAAAACAAGTCATAACGGTTGAGTTACTCAACCGTGGTGGTATTAAATTTATTTTGAAATTAAAAATAAATAAAAATATAAAGGCGAGACTAAATGTTAAAGAAATAAAACATTTGAGGGTGCTGAGATTCAAATGCATGAAAGAGTGATTATATAACCACGGTTGTATCTTTTATTCGTGATTAGATTATATCAAAATTTTAATAAGAAAATAAATGAAAATGTTCGCGCGTTAAGTAAAAGATGCCATCACGATCCTTCGTGGTACCGTGATAACCATGGCGTTGTTGTATATACATTTTGTACTAGTGTTTAAGCAGGAAGTCTTGAGTAGTGACTTAAGAAAGGAAGTCTCATTCAGAGTTGATTAAGCAAGAAGTCTTGAGCAATGACTTAAGCATTTTTAATATGTTTGGTCATAGTGAAAAGCTCTTGTTGAGGTTGTTAGTGCATGAGGCACTTGTAGTGAGGAGAGAATAAAGAGAGAATAAGGAAATAAGGATTTGTATTATTGAATTGTGTAAATAATGATACAAGCTAGGAATATTTATATACAACCCTAATTGGGCTTGGGCTAACACAACATGGATTATATCTAAATATTAAATCTAATCAAATCTAATCATATCAAATCAAATCTAATCTAATATTTCAACACACCCCCATAATCCAAGTTGTCGGGTCTACGCTAGTCATAGTTGATATAAACTATTCCTAATTTCTTTCTCAAATTCAAGAATCTATCAATCTTCAATCTTTTGGTGAAAATGTCAGCCAACTGTGCTTCACTTGAGCAATGCCTAACTTCAAGTTCACCTAGATTTACCTTTTCCCTCAAGAAGTGAAATCTGGCTTCTATATGCTTACTCCTTCCTTGCAGAACTGGATTCTTTGCCAAATTTATGGTTGACTTGTTGTCGATTTGCAACACAAGAGGTTTCTTCACTTTGACCTCCATTTCTTCAAGTACTGATCTGATCCAAATTGTTTGACATGCAACATAGGGTCCTATATATTCAGCTTCACACAATGATAATGCCACCACATGTTGCTTCTTCGAACACCATGAGATTGGGGCACCAAATACTTGAAAGAAATAGCCTGTTGTACTTCTTTGATCTTCCTTATCTCCACACCAATCGGCATCTGAAAAGAAATTAACTATTGCTCCTTTGCCTTCAGCATCTCGTCGAAATAGAATTACAAAATCTATTATTCCTTTTAAGTATCTTATAATTCTTCTTGTAGCTTTCATGTGTGACACTCTTGGTTCACCCATGAATCTGCTCACTAATCCGACTGCGAAACCTATATCAGGTTGACTATTGCACACATAACTCAGAGATCCAACTATTTGTTTGAACAAAGTTACATCAACTTTGTCTTCCTCTCCATGCTTCTCCAACTTCACATTTGGTTCGACAGGTGAGGATGCAGGATTCGAATCATCCATTCTGAATCTCTTGAGTATCTCTTTGACGTACTTCCTTTGATGTAGCACCATACCTTGCTTCGACAGATGAAATTCCATGCCTAGGAAATAAGACAATTTTCCAGTCCGACATTTCAAATTCTTTCTTCATCAGCTCTTTGAACTTCGACAAGTTCTTCAGGCTATTTCCAGTTACTAACAAATCATTGACATATAAGCAGATGATTGTTATATCTTGTGCTACAACCTGAACATAGACACCATACCCAGACTTGCATTTGAAAAATCCCAATTCGACTAAGTATGAGTTGATCTTCTTGTTCCATGCCCTAGGTGCCTGCTTGAGGCCATAGAGCGCTCTGTGCAACTTATATACTCTACTCGCTTTCTTCTGAATCACAAACCCAGGAGGTTGTGTGACATAGAACTCTTCGTCTAACAGGCCATTCAAAAAAGCTGACTTCACATCGAAGTGAAATGTCGACCAAGCTTGGTTACATGCCAATGCTACCACTAGTCGAATAGTCTCCAGTCTTTCTACTGGAGCAAATACTTGTGAGTAGTCAAGTCCTTCTCTTTGAAGAAACCCTCGAGCTACTAATATTGCTTTATGTCTTACTATCGACCCATCAGCATTGTGTTTCAACTTGTGTTTCAACTTCGATAGCTTTTGTGTATGCTGCCAATTCGACTAACTCCCATGTGTTTTTTCTTTCGATTGCCTGTAACTCTTCGACCATAGCTAACTTCCACTGTTGAATTTTTAAAGCTTTGTTACAGTTGATTGGTTCTGCACCTGCAAGTAAAGCAAAATGAACTAATTCTCCATCTGGTGTGACTTCATCATCACCAGTCACTTCATAATCATGAAGTCTTGTTGGAGGAACTCTATTTCGCCGAGGTCTTTGGCTTGTTTCAGCCACAACCTCTGTATCAGGAATGTCAGTAACTGCTTCTACTTCGACTTCGACTAGATTCTCAGCAATTTCTTCAACTTCGACTTCATCAGTTTCTTCATCGAAATCAGAGCTCATCAATAGATTGTTAATTGAATTACTAGAATTCCAATCCCAGGCAGAATTTTCATCAATCACAATATCTCGACTCAACACAATTTTCTCATTAATTGGATTGAATAGCCTGTATGCACCTATCTTATGATATCCTATCAGAATCATAGGTTCACTCTTGTCATCAAGCTTCCTTCTTCTTACATCAGGAACATGCTTGTAACACATAGAGCCAAACACCTTCAGATGACTCACTGATGGTCGTTTGCCACTCCACACTTCTTCAGGAACCTTGTTCTTCAGTTGCTTAGTAGGGCACCTGTTCAGGATATAAACTACAGCCGAAATAGCTTCACCCCATAAAGATTTTGGCAAATTCTTCTGCTTGAGCATACATCTAGCCATATCCAATATGGTTCTGTTTCTTCTTTCAGAAATTCCATTATGTTGAGGAGTATAAGGAGCAGTTACCTCATGATCAATACCATTTTCTGCACAGAATTTTTCAAACATCTTCGAAGTGTATTTGCCACCTCCTTCTGTTCGCAGAATTTTAATCCTCTTCTCGCTCTGGTTTTTGACAAGCATCTTGAATCTATTAAAGATTTCAAAAACTTCATCCTTTCTCTTGATCACATAGATCCACAGCTTTCGACTAAACTCATCGACAAACGAAACAAAATATCTGTTTCTACCAATGGTATGTTCTTCGAACGGACCACATACATCTGAATGTACAACTTCGAGTATGCAGGATGATCTCATTGGCATAGTCGAAATGAAAGAATTTCTGGATTGTTTTCCAACTAAATAACCTTCACAGAGTTTGTCAGGCATCTCAAGACTTGGAATACTAGATACCATATCTTGAGTAATCAGTTGATTGAGTGATCGAAAGTTCAAATTCCAAACCTCAAATGCCACAACCAACTACCCTTGTGATCGACAATAATTTTTAGACATTGTACTTCAGTCGAATTGATCATGGTCTTAAACGTCCTATTCTTCGACAACGGAGATTTCAAGACCAAATTGTTCTGGGTGTCGAACAATTTCAAAACTCCATCTTTCATGACAACAGAGAAGCCTTTTTCGACCAGTTGTCCAACACTTAACAAATTTCACTTCATTCTAGGTACATAGAACACATCTCTGATCATAGCTTTTGCTCCATTACTCAGTTGAAAAACTATGTTGCTAGTACCTTCTATTGCAACGAACTGTTATCAGCAAGTTTTATCTTGCTCATCTTTGACTCATCAAAATCTGCCAACCACTCCTTTCGACCAGTCATGTGATTTGAGCAGCCTGAGTCGAGGAACCAGATCTTGGATTCGACATGGTTATCTGCCACTGCAGCCATAACCACCATACCACATTTAGAATCATCTGAATCTTGGCGTGCAAGGTTCACTCCTTCGTCCTTGCCTTTTTTCGATCCATTAGCTTTCCTGTACCAACAATGTTTGGACAAATGACACTACAACAAAAAGGACTTATAACATCTCACCTTAGACAGCGCTTTATTACAAAAGCGCTGCTATAGGTCAAAAACACGGAATCTATTAATTTAATAAAGGAAAAGCGCAAAAAAATATAAGACCTTAGACAGCGCTTTAGTGAAAAGCGCTGTCTAAGGCCTTTTAAATTTTTAAAAAAATTTAATGGAAATTATTAGACAGCGTTTTCCTTAAAAGAGCTGTCTAAGGCCGTTTAAATTTAAAAAAAATATAAGACCTTAGACAGCGCTTTTAAGGAAAGCGCTGTCTAAGGTCTTAAATATTTAAAAAAATAAAAACAAAAGCGCTGTCTAAGGCCGATCTTAGAAAGCGCTTTTAAAGCGCTGTCTAAGGGCCACCTTAGAAAGCGCTTTGTTTAAAAGCGCTGTCTAAGGTCTAATAAAATTAAAATATATGAATATACTCAGTTTTCATTTTCAGTTTTGCGCTCTTTCTTCTCCCTCCCCTGTTGCGAACGGATACTTGCGAACCTGAGCTAAACCCTTGCCGTCGTCCACCGCGCCGTCGTCCACCGTTCCTCCCTCATTTCGCGACTCCGACGACCTATACTCCACCGTGACCGTCTGTTCCTCTCTCATTTCGCGTTTTCGTCACTCAGTTTGGAAGTTTAAGAGTTTCAGATTATTACACATTTTATAAGGTATGCTGATAATGTTGCTGTTGATAATGTTGTTGTTGATGTTGATAATAATGTTGTTGTTGATGTATTACACATTTTACATGTTTCAGAGTATTACACATTTTACACGTTTCAGAGTTTCAGTTTGGAAGTTTCAGAGTTTCAGAGTTTCAGTTGATAATGTTGCTGATAATGTTGATAATGTTGTTGTTGATGTTGATAATAATGTTGTTGTTGATGTTGATAATAATGTTGTTTATGTTGTTGCTAATGTTGGACTGTTGCTAATGTTGATAATGTTGCTAATGTTGTTAATGTTGTTGCTAATGTTGGACTGTTGTTGGATATAAGAATAAAATATGTGCTAACTTCATTTTTGGTGATATAGGAATAGAATCAATATAATGTGTTAGTTTAGTTTGTTCTTGTTAACATTTTTCTACATTGTTAACTATTGCTATATAATGTGTTTGTTTAGTTTAGTTTAGTTTAGGTTAGTGTTAGTGTTAGTGCTAGGTTAGTGTTAGTGTTAGTGTTAGTGTTAGTGTTAATGTTAATAATGTAAATTCTTGAGGTTGTTGTTCTAAAGAACCGAAATTCAAAGCAATTTTGTTAATGAAGTTAATTGCTTTGAATTTCTTAGTTTGGACTTGTTAAGCTACTAATATAATTTCATGGATGAGGATCTTATAGCGGATGGGTCATATATCAGAAATGACCATAACGAGGGAATTTGGATCCATTCATCCGTCCGCATTGATAAGAAACAAGTAATTCATATTCCAACCAAGAAAAGAAAGAGATGTTAGTGAAAGAGGTAAAATTTGTTATATACTTGATTTCTTTATTATATTTGTTATATATTATGTCATATTTGTTATATTTGATATCCTTGATTTTTTTATTACATTTGTTATATATTATGTTTGATATCCTTGACTTCTTTATTATATTTGTTATATATTATGTCATATTTTTTATATTTGATATCCTTTATTTCTTTATTATATTTGTTATATATTATATTTGATATCCTTGATTTATTTATTACAGGTTAGATGGCTACTAACAATGATGACCCACATGCTGATGATCACGCACATGATGATGATCATCCACATGATGATCAGGTTGGAAGTAGCAGAACTATGGAAGAAGAGATTAGGAGAGGAATAACCATAATGAGGAGAGTGATCCATGCTAGAAATCAAGGCATGACTTATAATGTGCATTGGAGCGAAACAGGCACACTTGTTGAGCCTAACGGTCATATGTTGACAAGTTTCATTGGTACACTTGTAAGGAATGAGGTTCCTATTACTTTAGATGACTGGAGAAACAAACAGTTGAAGGAAACCAAAGAAAAAATTTGGAATGAGATAAAGGTACCATAATTATGTCTTTAATTATGCCAACTAATTATGTCGTTTAAATTATTTGTACTAACCAATGTGTATGGTTTTTTTAGAGGTGCTTTAATGTCGAGGACGACAGAAAAGCTTATTTGATGAGATTGGCAGGGAAGCTCCTAAGAGGGTTTAGGACATATTTAAACAAAACCTATCTTAAGGATGCTGAAGGTAATTTTGTTGATGGAGAGTTTCCATCTAAATATGCAAGTTTCATTTCACCACAAGAATGGGTGAAGTTTAAAGCCAAACGACAAACCGAGCAATTTAAGAGTTTAAGTGCAATTAATCGGGATAGAGCATCAGATCCCCAATATAAATACAGGAAAGGACGTACTGGATATGGACGTTTGGAGCAACAATTGGTAAGTATCAATAAATTGCAATGACATAATAATTGTTCATCATGAGTTATATTTGATCCTATTATTTGGCTTTATATGTAGTTACAAAAGGCGGGTAGCTCTGAAACATCTCTTCCTGCACATGTCTTGTGGAAGGAAGCCCGTGTGGGCAAGTCTGGATCTGTTCCAGAAGAGGTTCTACAAGTATATGAGAAATGTGTAAGTATAACAATATTTCTTTAATTAAGTCAAAACTTTATTAACAAATATTTGACAAATATTCGATATTCATCTGATTTTCAGGAGGCGTTATCTCAGTCTGTACCTGCAGATGATACCAGGAGCATACTTAGTCGGGCATTAGATGTCCCTGAGTATCCTGGTCGGGTGAGGGGTAAGGCATTTGGGATCACCCCGACCTCCCTGAATATTAAAAAGGGAAAGGCTGCTAGTTATTCAGTACTTGAAGCTAAATTGGAAGCACTAGAAGCCGAGGTGCAGGAATTAAGAAAGGAAAAAGAAAGGGATAACGCTTCTGGTGTTAGAGATGGATCAGAGAAGGATAGTATCAACTGCAGCTTTCATCCGATTATTCCAGAGGTAATTATATATATATATATATATATATATATATATATATATATATATATATATATATCTATGAAATTATATTAGTAGCTTAAATTATTTAATTACATATATACACATTAACAATGACATATGTATTTTTGGTTTTAGGGCATTCACCAATGTCAACTATTCTTATCTTCACCAATTCATCGGATGGTTGCCAAGGGAAAAGTGTTTAACAATGGGGTCACAGTACTTCATAATGAATCCCTCCCTACTGGAAGTTTGAAAGTATCAGTTGATATTGCTATGGAGAATGAAGCACTATTACCCTATCCTAACGATGATTCGGAGGTAAGAGTGGTGGGACAAGCTATAGGGTCGTTTGTTGCATGGCCGTCAAATCTCATACTCGTAGGATATGAGGTATATATGCTTAAAACCGTTATAAACCTTTGTTAATCTTAATGTGTAAATTCAAAGATTTTACGAGCATTTTATTTTCATTTTTTACATGGCAATGTTATTTAGACTCCAACAAAATCCAAAACAAAGGATAAGCGGATTCCGGAGCATACCGAGTCCGTTGTCTCAAAAAAAGAGGTACATCACAATTATATGCATAGAAAATGATAAATTGGATATCTTATACTTCATCTAACAAATTATATGATTTATAGCTGCCTGGTAAAGTGATTAGCAACGTTTCAACGCAAAAAACTGTTGGTGCTAAGAATACCAGGGTTAGAAAACAACCTATCGGCAAGGTTAGGACGTGCCTTCAGACCTTTCTACAATTAATGACGGATATTCCGACTGGAGGTGTTCGTCTGATAACTATGGAGAAAGATTTGTATGGCTTTGAATTTGACCAGAATGTTGGTAATGAAGACTTCGAGCAAGTTTTCCAACATACAGAATTGGGCGTCACTGTTGTCAATATATACTTGAGGTATATCCGATCTACTTTGGTAATTGAACAACTTATTTACTTTATTTTTCAAATGAATATTCTAATGTTAATGATGTTTTTATTTCAGGTTTCTGTATGACAGTTTTATGCGCCCCCGGGGATTGGAGCAAAGATTTGCATTCTTATGCCCCAGCGCTGTCAACTTAACCGAAATATTGACGAAACCAAATGAGGTCCATGCGTATATACGCAACGTCTTTATGGACAACCAAGAAACGGAAAAGTTGTACTTTTTACCGTTTAATACTGGGTTAGATTTTCATTCTAAATTCATCTATTATATTTTTTTTTGTATTTTGACTTCGTGTAGAAAGTTTCTATCTAACACTTGTTTAATCTTACAGTGGACATTGGTTGTTGGTTGCAATCAATCCTATCCGCGGAGTAGTGTATTATCTGGATTCCTTAGGAAATGATTGGACCACATACCCGGATATGAAGGACTGTATTGACACGTAAGTGAAATTGTTCTAAATAGAAATGTGTATATTTATTTATTTATGTGAATTGTTCTAAATATTCATTTATATTTTATTAGCACTATACAAGCATTCCTAGAACATCGGGGAATCGACCACACCATTACATGGAATTATGTGAAGGTATATTAATTATCACATGTTTTATTATATTAGTGATGCTTACTTGATAAAACTTAGAATTTATCCATATTTTATTTTCATTTGTAGTGTCCTCGGCAACGCAATCAAATAGATTGCGGCTATTTCATGTTGAGATTTATGAGAGACACTATTTCGTTGGATCGAATGGAGATTCCACCCGATGTATGTATTTCTAACTTATGAGTTATTTTAACACATATCTCTCATATTGTCTAATGAAATAGTTAAAACTAAATCAAACTATATGTTATATTATTATGTAGTATTTTGAAGAATTCAGGAGTGCTACTTACACAAAGGCTCTATTGGATGAAATCAAAGAGGAGTGGTGTCAATACATTATGGAGCTCGGAATTTTACAAACTTAAGGTATAATATTATACTCTTACTTTAATTGATGAGAATTTTAATATGTGTAACTTTGGTTGGAGTAATGCTTTGGTTGGATGCAATTTTGGTGTATATACTTTGAATTGCAATTTTGGTGTATATACTTTGAATTACAAACTTTGAATTACAATTTTGGATGCAATTTTGGTGTATATACTTTGAATTACAATTTTGGTGTATATACTTTGAATTGCAATTTTGGTGTATATACTTTGAATTACAAACTTTGAATTACAATTTTGGTGTATATACTTTGAATTACAATTTTTGGTGTATATACTTTGAATTTTAATACTTTGAATTACAATCTTTGTGTTTTCAGGACCTATAATGTAGATTGAAGCAATGTTTTGGTTGGATGCAATTTTGGTGTATATACAATTTTGGTGTATAAGTAATATGTGCATTGTAGAAAAAATGCTTTGGTTGGAAGCAATAACTTTGGTTGGAAGCAATGCTTTGGTTGGATGCAATTTTGGTGAATAAGTAAAATGTGCATTTGTAGAAAAATGTAATGATTTGTAATTATAAATAGGTGTATATACAATTTTGGTTTGTAATTTTAAATATATATATTGGTATGAAATGCCAATTTTGGATATATAATTTTGGTGTAGAAAGGCCAATGGTTTGAATTGCCAATTCTGAAAAAAATTGCTGGTTGAAAATTACAGGTCAAATTCTGGTTGAAAAAACCTGGTAAAATTGTGGTTAAAAAAAAATTATATAAAATTTTTCGTACACCTTAGACAGCGCTTTTGGTGAAAGCGCTGTCTAAGGTGCACTTTAGACAGCGCTTATGGTGAAAGCGCTGTCTAAGGTGTACTAAAAAAGTCAAAAATGGAAGGTCTTAGACAGCGCTTATGGTGAAAGCGCTGTCTAAGGTGTACTAAAAAAGTCAAAAAAGGAAGGTCTTAGACAGCGCTTTTGGATAAAGCGCTGTCTAAGGTGTACCAAAAAAGTCAAAAAAAGGTAGGGCTTAGACAGCGCTTTTGACGAAAGCGCTGTCTAAAGTAATCCATATAATGTGAAAAAGCGCTGTCTAAAGGTACCATAGACAGCGCTTTTCATTAAATACACGCCCCTTTAGACAGCGCTTTTGGTAATACCAAAAGCGCTGTCTAAACCTATAGCGTCGCTGGTTTATACAGCGCTTTAAAGCGCTGTCTAAAGGCTAAAAAAGCGCTGTCTAAAACCGTTTTTGCGCTAGTGTGACCCCATTTTTCACAGTTATAACACTTCATACTTTCCTTATCTTCTTTGTCCTTTCGATAGTTTCCTCCTCCTCTTTTCGAGGATTCAGAAGCTCTATTTTCGACCTGATTCTTATGAGGGTTCGACCAAGACTTCTTTCCTTGAGTCTTGTCGACTTTTCCTTTGAATTGTTGGAACCACTATTCCTTTTCCATGACTGAGCCTGTAGTGGTTGTATCAAATCCCGAACTCCTTTTCTTTCGACAATCCTCATCTCATGCGCCTCCAACGAACCAACCAAGTCTTCCACTTTTAGAGTTTTAAGATTGTTGGATTCTTGAATAGCTACGATAACGTGATCAAAGTGAGAGGTCAACGTTCTCATTACCTTCTCAACTATCATCTTATCAGTTATGGTTTCGCCACAACCCTTCATGAGATGAACGAGTTTCTGAACCTTCGACACATATTCTGCAACTTTTTCGTCTTCTCCCATCGATAACAACTCATATTGTCGACGCAAGGTTTGCAACTTGACAACCTTGACCTTCTCACCTCCTTCAAAATACTTCACCAGAATATCCCATACCTCCTTTGCCGTTTCAGCATGAGAGATTCTGTCGAAGTTAGCAGCATCGACCGCCGTCTGAATGCAGTAAGCAACCTTGTAATCTTTCTTCTTGACTTTGTTGTGGGCTTTTTTCTGTTCTTCGGTTGCATTTTCAGGCAATACAGGAACACCGCCGGTAACCACTTCTAGGGTATCATGGAAGCCAAATAAGGATTGCATCTGTTTTTTCCATCGGATCCAATTCATGCCGTCAAGCATTGGAAGGGAATTCGGAATGGTCTTATCACAAGTCATCTTCATAGCGCTTGATTCACTTGCCCTGAAAACACAATCTCTAACGTGAAGTTCATGAACACTCGATCAAGAACAATAACCAGAAGCTTTGGATACCAATTTGTTAGTGCGTGAGGCACTTTTAGTGAGGAGAGAATAGAGAGAATAAGGAAATAAGGATTTGTATTATTGAATTGTGTAAATAATGATACAAGCTAGGACAATTTATATACAACCCTAATTGGGCTTGGGCTAACACAACTTGGATTATATCTAAATATTAAATCTAATCAAATCAAATCATATCAAATCAAATCAAATCTAATATTTCAAAACACCCCCATAATCCAAGTTGTCGGGTCTACGCTAGTCATAGTCGAACTAGGATAATAACTAGGATAACTTTTGTGTGTTGATTGCATTTACTACTTAACTTTATTTTTTGATGCTATTATATATATTCTATCAACAAACTCTAGACATAGTTCAGACTCTGAACTTCTGAGTTTAGAAGCGAAACGATTTTTAAACACACAATTCGACTCCCTTATTCTTGTGTATTTTTTCACCTTCAAATTTTATCTCTTTTAAACCCAAAAAAGATCTTAAGGAATAATTCTCAAATTTCATAGCATAAATGACCTTGGGAACATCACAACCAACTCTTACCGGGACCTTGTTCACGGACGATTGGTCTACAACTAAGGAAATGGTTTAGACATGATATTAGAGAATAAAGATAACTTGGTGATCGAAATATCCCTATGTTTTGATCTTTCCCTATATATTACAAAGTAATTAATGCAAAGATGACAACAGAGTGGCAGATGAAGCAAGTACATATAAAGTCAAATAGACTATTTTATGTGAAGGGTAACCTTTCGTATAAACTGTTTCTCCAAAGTTATGAGGAACAACCCTTTAGATTCACTAACATATGAATCTAATATTTTTTTCTGCTTTCTATGGGCCTAGTTGTTTTGGCTTTTTTTAAAAATGATTTTTATAGTGTAACATAATTTTGTAGAAAAAAATTTTACAAAGAATTTTTTCATAAAAGATTCAAATAAAAATTTGGTTTGAATAGTTATTCTTAAAATGTTATTTTAGTTAATTCATCATTTTATCGAAAAAAAATTTGGATATCAAAATTTTAAAAAATCACTTAATTTTGAAGCTATTTCAAATAGCTTTTCATGAAAATCATTTTTGAAATACAACTTTTTGAAAAAATTGTGATTATGACTATGTTTTGGTCTTCAATAATATATATTAATGTTATAGAATGTCAAAATTAATCTTTTAATTTATTAAAAACAAATTTCAAAAAACTTGTAATATTTTAAAAAATGTTTTTGTAGAATCCATTTTTAAAAATACAAAAAAAAAATTCATTTTTTTAAAGCTGAAACAAACTGGCACATGTCTTACGAGTATCATGTAAAAAATTTAAATTTCAAATTTAATAAATTTTAAGAGTAGCGCCTTGCTAGGGGCGTTCATGGTTTGGATTTTTCATTATCCAAATCATATCCACATAATAACTAATATAATGTATTGGATTTAGAAATTATTTTTCAAAACCGGTTTAAGAAAAACATAATCGATTTCATAACTGATTTTTAAACAATTAATCAGTTTGTTTTAAATTTATAGTACACTTAATTAACAAATTGTTAAAGTGAAAGTAAATTGTAAAATTTATTTTATTAAACTTGTTCTGCTTGAAAGTATGACAACAAAATAAATTAAATTTTTTATAGAAGTTATAGGACTCACTTGTTACAAGTTTAAAAATATCATTAAATGATTTTTTATTAAATCATTACTAAAAGCTGGAACAAGTTTGTACAATTAATCAAAATTACTTTTTTTATTAAATCTTATTTAAATTAATTTTTTATTTAAAATCTCTTTTACTTTTTTTTATCACAAATAAATAATTGGCCTAATGAACGGCTTTCTCTCGGTTCTAGTAAACGGTAGTCCTACAAGAGATTTTGAGATGTCTAGAGGACTTCGACAAGGGAATCCTTTAGCTCCGTTCCTATTCGTCATTGCGGCAGAGGGGCTGGCAATGCTAATAAAAAGAGCAGTGGAGGATGGGACGTTTAAGGATTTCAAGTTAGGCCAACAAGTTTCATATAGTCTCTTACAATATGCGGATGACACGGTTATCATCGGGGAAGGATCTTGGAGTAATTTGTTGGCAATTAAAACAATTCTTAAAGGATTTCAACTTGTATCCGGCTTACAAATCAATTTCAGCAAGAGTTCTTTTTATGGATTTGGTTTGGATGATTCATTTTTAATGGCGGCTGAGAACTTTTTGGCGTGCAAGATTGATGCTTGTCCCTTTCGTTTTCTTGGTATCCCTGTGGGTGGAAATCACAAATTGGTATCATTCTGGAAACCAGTGATTGAGAAATTCCATTCGAGATTGGCGTCTTGGAAGGGTAGGCTTATGTCATTTGGAGGCAGATTAACGCTTATTAAGTCGGTTTTCTCTAATCTCCCTATACATTATCTATCCTTTTATAAAATCCCATCCAAAGTGTGTCAGATTCTTACGGCAATTCAGAGTAGATTTTTCTGGAACGGATGCGCTCGTAGCTCTGGTATTTCTTGGATTAGTGGGAAGGCAATTTGTAGGCCTGTTGAAGATGGTGGCCTTGGAATTAAAGACATCAAATTATTCACTGCTGCATTGATTGCCAAATGGCTTTGGAAATTTCTCAGTTTTAAGGAAGGCTTATGGAGTAATATCCTTAAAGGAAGATACAATAATTTTGTCCATGATTTATCTGTGGGTTCGATTCCAAATTACAGGGTTCTACCATCTCTCTGGTGGAAAGATCTGTTCAAAATTTCTCAATTGTTTTGTCCTACTTCCTTTGTTGAATTATGCAGGTACATAATTGGTAATGGGGGCCTTGTGTTTTTCTGGGAATCTATTTGGTTGGGGCGGTCGAGGCTCAGAGATGTATATCCTGATTTATGGCAGGTGGAAGAGTTTAAGCAGGGCAGAGTTAAAGATTTTGGCAGCTGGATTCACGGTTTGTGGACCTGGAAACTAAATACCGGTTCGATTCATCATCATCTTTCTTTATCACAACAGACAGCGGAGCTGCTCGATACATTGGCAGATGTCGTGGTGGATCCTGGGGAAGAGGATCGGTGTATTTGGACTGCTGCTATGGACCTGGTGTATACTACAAAATTGGGATACCAGTTGTTATTGGGGGCCATTTCTGTACCTGTTGCGAACCAGAATTTGCAGGCGGCTTTCAAGTTGTTGTGGATGGCAAAAGTCCCTTTGAAATCTATTCTTTGTGGTTGGAGAATTTTATTAAATAGACTTCCCACTCGAGATAACTTATATCTTCGGGGTATCATTGTAAACTCGGATGACATATTGTGTCCTTTTGGTTGTTTGGAATTGGAGACTGTTGTTCATATTTTCTTTTTGTGCAGATGTAGTTGTTTAGTTTGGAAGAAAGCTGAGGCATGGTTAGGTATTGATGTGGACTCGGTTGTTAATACGTTGGATCACCTCCAATTTTGGATAAACGAGTTGAAGCTTAAAAAGGTTAGCACTGAGAGTGCAGTAGGTTTGTGGTTAATTATTCTTTGGACCCTGTGGAACATCAGGAATGGTATTTTGTTCAAAAACAAAATTTGGGATGAGGACGAGGCATTACATTCCATCTTTATGTTCTCTTGGTGGTGGATTAACAAGACTTCCAACAATTTTTACACGTGTAATTACTATGAATGGATTAAAAATCTTTGTAATTTTCTGTAGAGATTAGATGGGTCGGTGGTTTTTCTCCTTTTGTATAGGGGTTGGGATACCCCTTTGTATCCCTTTTAATGAATCTTTTTTGCTTAAAAAAAAAAAATAATTGGCCTAAACCACCTACACAATAAATACAGTTGTGGCATCTCCCAAATTCAATTTTAAAATGCTTTTTTGTTTATTAACTGTGACAACAAAATCAATTAACCATCTATTAATAATTTTTTCAAAATGTAACTATGAAGGCCACACTTCAATGACCAGAAATTGCAATTTAAAACCAATTTTTTTTTTTAAATCTGATGTTAAAATGAAATGACACAGAAAAAAATTGGTAACAGATGACTTTTTAAAAACTGGTTATAAAACCAGATTGAATTTTAAACATTGAAATGGATGCAATAAAAACCACTTATTACATATTTTGGTTTTTTTCAATATGGTTTGGATATGGTTATGGACTCGTTTCTCAAAATTGAATATTTTTGCACAACCCTACTCCTCGTATAATGCAAATTTCAAATTTCAAATTTCCTCCTCAAGATTTTTCGAAGGATAAACCCTAACACTTTTTTTGTTTTTATATTTTAAAGTTTTTCATTTCATGGGATTTTTAATGGTTGATGAAGCTTTTTTTTTATCCAAGGGGTTTTGCCACTTGCATAATCCCTCGGCAAAATAACAGTTTTTTATTTTTTATTTTTGTAGTTACAAACCGTTGAATCTCTATTTATTAAGTAATGGAAAGACCCACCTCATAAAAAATGCAAGAGTAACAAAATGTCTTGCCATTTTTAAGAATAGAACAAAATTCACACCTCTAGTAGGATTAACTCAAGTACAAAAACAAAACAAAACAATCAACATGTATATCATTTCTATATCAAATGGAAGAGGTGGCTAGTAGAAAGGTTGCAATGTTTGAGCAATTCTTATATAATATTTTGGGTCAACTGTACCTAGCAGGCGACCACATATAAGTTGCTTGCACATTATGACTTGAAATATTATGTAAGTTGACAACTCTATCAAGTAAATAAACTATACCCTAGTTGCTATATTTTCATTCATCAAAAATTAACAAGTTGCTAACTTTTCATTCTATATAAATCCTTCCTCTAGACCTTGATACTCACAAAAACAACGTATCTTGCTTCAAATATAAGTCTTATACAAGCATATAGTAAAATGGATTCTCGTATCCAATTTTATCTTGTGGTTTTTATGGTCACTTTCGCAACCGTTTTGAGTCCTACCGTTGCAAATCTGACTCCTAATTATTATGACAGAATTTGCCCTAAGGCACTGCCAATAATAAAGTCAGTCGTTAAGCAAGCAATTTATCGCGAGCCACGAATTGGGGCATCATTGCTGCGTTTGCATTTCCACGATTGCTTCGTCAACGTAAGTTAATTTCATATCAATTCATGATACGGTTGCATATCAATAATTTTTGTTATGGTTTAAATAATATATGAACTGTGACACTACAGGGTTGTGATGCATCAGTTCTACTTGATGACACACCTACCTTCCGTGGTGAGAAAACTGCATTTCCAAATATCAATTCAATTCGAGGTTTTGAAGTTGTTGATCAAATTAAAGCTGCAGTTACCAAAGCTTGCAGACGCGATGTCGTCTCATGCGCAGATATTTTAGCTATAGCTGCTCGAGATTCTGTAGCTATAGTAAGTTTTTTCAATGATTTTTGGTTTGTCATTCAACTTTTTCTAGTAGTATATATTTCTACAGCTAACAAGTTTTGTATCAATTAACAGTTGGGCGGTAACCAATATTGGTACCAAGTGTTATTAGGAAGAAGAGATGCAAGAACTGCGAGCTGGGATGCAGCAAATGCAAACCTTCCACCACCATTTTTCAATTTCTCACAACTCATCACAAATTTCAATTCTCATGGACTAAACCTTAAAGACTTAGTTGTTCTATCTGGTGGCCACACTATTGGATTTGCCAAATGCGCTACTTTTAGAGACAGGATCTTCAATGACACCAACATAGACACCACTTTTGCAGCCAATTTACAGAAAACATGTCCTCGAATCGGCGGCGACAACAACTTAGCACCATTTGATTCTTCCCCTCTAAAAGTGGACACAGCATACTATAAGGGTTTGTTGTACAAAAAGGGTCTCCTTCATTCCGATCAAGAGCTTTTCAAAGGTGATGGTTCTCAAAGTGATAGGTTGGTGCAGCTATATAGCAAAAATTTTTATGCTTTTGCTAAAGATTTTGGAGTTTCTATGATCAAGATGGGTAACTTGAAGCCTCTTACTGGGAAAAAGGGTGAGATAAGGTGCAATTGCAGAAAAGTCAACAACTACTGAATATTACAATGATGGATGGACAAGAAGGATAAAGATTGATTTATTGTTTAATATATAAGTGTGCCAAATTTTTTATATTCTCTATGAATTATCTACATATGTTGATTGTTGATTGAGAATAAGAATTCTGGGTTCGAACTGAGCCATGAAATACCTGGAGTGTTAAACGTGAGAGTTTTTATTAAAATAGTATTAAGTTTGATTTGTGTGACAGTTTGGTTTGTGATTAATGGTATATGTTTATATACTTGTATACTTCTGTATCATTCGCAATCAAAATTAATATAATCAGTATTACATATGTTTAATCATTTTATAGTAACATCATAGTCAACAATTTTCTAAATATTTCGGAACACATATTTATTACCGCTCAATTGCTACCTTGCTAATTGAGTTAAGTGAATCTAAATTGATCCTATAGAGTTCAATCATGACAGGGCCGCAAGTACATGGCTTTGGTGGTTTTAGTCTTAAAAGTATCGAATCTTACAAAGACCAATTAATAAGTAACCATTTTTTACCATTTTTTTCTATTACGTTATTTATCTAAAGCAATGCAAACGTGTTTGTTTTGCAGAAGCGGAAAATAAGCTGGTTTTAACTTAATTACAATGACGAGAGATTAGAATGAGGTTCTCATCAACAGTTGATACTCACAAAGTTGTATTTTATAATTATAACGAGAAAATATTTTCTCGTAGAAAAATGATTAAGGTGAAGGTAGCGTCTGCTTTCGCGTGATTGGTATTGAAAAATAATCATTTTATACTTTGAAACATTGCTTTTAGTAGAAAATTAATTTAATTTCGCGTGGCCGATACTAGATTTTAAGCGTATAAACGTCCGCTTTCACGTGTCCACTAATAATCTTAAAATAAACTTTTTGAAAATTAGATTTTTCCAAATTAATTAAAAAATGCTTTCGTTGTATTTAAAATTAATTTTCTACTATCTGATACAAGTTTCACTCATTTTAGTTGAAATCAGTATCACTATGTTTATGCTTTCGCAGTAAACTTTAATTTGTAAAAATAGAATTTTTCAGACATAAAAGCAATTCTCGTTATAAACATTAATTCTACGATCTATTAGAGTACCGTCGGTACGACGATCTTCGTATTCCAGACTCAACTGATTTAAGTTGACATGTTATCTACGGTAAATAAAGCATTTGTTTTAATTGCATACATTTGAAGAACAACAATTAAATAAAACAGTAAATGGAACCTAAAATCAGTATAAGGATAAAAATATTGATAAAAGAAATTGCTCCTTAAAAAGACTTTATCTGGTACAGAATTTTGGAAATAAATGTTGATAAAAATGTCGACAGGATTAAATCTAAGCAGCAAGAACAAGTTACAACTTTAAAATGCAGAAAATTAAATAAAAGAGTATTCCAAACTTAAAACTAAGGTTGCAATAATCACTCAATTTGAGAAATTATTGCTTTTACAAAGTGAAATAATGCTTGGATGCCTAAAAATGACTTCTAAAGACCTATTTAAAGGCTAGTATTCGTAGTGGAAGTTATTAGGATCCTGATAAAGTGAAGAGGAAAGTGAAGGATGTGGAAAAACTGAGTTATGAGTTGAGGGCGAAAAAATTGGAATACAGCGTCATGACGGACAACACGCTGTAGAGGCTGCATCCATCATGACCAACACGATCGTCTTCATGCTGACGGGCCAATTATCACCTTTTTATGACGTGTCTTCCTCATTTTGTTGACTTTAGCTTATGGATTGACCTCCCATGAGTGCATGACGTCTGTTATGATAGTAAAATGACCATCATAACAACATAATTCTTGCTTTTTCTTCCCGTTTGCGTAGTTATTCATCGTTCTGTCGTGCACATGCCTCGAACTTCCAAGTACCAGAAATAAGTGTATACTACCAACATAATACTACAAAAATACATAAAATCGACATCATAATTCATGTGAATCGAGTCAAGATATATGATGTGTGTTTATATTATCAAACTCCCCAACACTTAAATTGTTGTTATCCTCAAGCAACTTAACTAGCATGTGAAAATATTAAAATTCAGCAACGTAGATAAAAAATGACTTAAGAAAGCATAGTAACACAACTAATCATACATGGTCACAAATTTGGATCGACTAAAGCTAGTTCGATAGGTACTAGTGTTTACACCAAGGATATTGTGACAATACAAACCACATCTTCCGGAAAAAAAGTCTCCCTCCTATATATACCAATTCAAATCACGTCGTTGTGTCATAGTCTCACTCTTCTATTTGTTTTATCCTCTTTCATTTGAGACAGTCAAATTAAAGCCCTTAATTATCTTTACTAATGTCACACACATGATAGGAAAGTTGGTTAGCGATTTTATTCATCTTTTATTTTTTTTTTATTCTATCTTTTTTATCAAAGGTGCAATTTTTTTTCATTTGATTTTTCAAGGTTCAACCATCATTGGGCTAAGTTACCCGGTGAGGGCTACCTAACTGAGTAGATGCAATTTTCCCTTTTTATTATGCATTTTTTGCTTATATTAATCGACTAACCTACTTGACGTGTGACTATAGACAGCACCTGACTGGAAAAAGAAACTACTCGAGGATTACTACCAAATAGAAATTCAAGACTATGCCACAACGAGTATTTAAACTGATATCTATATTCGAGACGCTTTAGGAGTTGGGACAATGCCGATTTTTTCAAAATTTTCTCAAGTGTCCTTAATTTAGTCTCTCTTCCATTGTAACTCATACTTTCAAAGTGTGCTATGAATCCTAAACCTTTTAAAAATAGTTTGGTGGACTCAAGAAGTGGGAAAAATAATAAAAATGCGGAAAGACACTCATAAAAGACTCGACAACACAAAGGCTTGATAACATTAATTAACAACAAAAATTAAAAGAATCTAAACTAAAATGCATGGAAATCCTAATCTATAAAGCAAGTAAAGTAAACAAAAAAACAAGCAAATCTAGTTTATGAAAATGAGAGATTTCCTCCCTCACACTTAAATCATAAATTGTCCCCAATGTATTGACATAAGCGCAAGAAATGATGGTAGAACCTGTAAGAAGAATCAATGCTCATCATAATCCGGTTGTCGAGGACGCATGTCGTGGTTTTGCATATGAAACCACATGTCCTGAATCATGGAAAACTACAAGCACAATAGGTGATTATGCTCCTCCTCCAATTCATTATAGGTGTTTAGCTCCATCTTCATGCTTTGCATAAGTGTGTTCAGTGTGGTGATCGTATGATCATGTTCAACTACACGGTCATTGCGTGTTTGTGCCTCATGGCACATATCAGCAACTTTATGATCTAGCACGTTAAGCTCATAGTCAACACTGCAATGGTGATGATAAGTGCAACCTACAAAAGAAGAAGAAACATAAGGCATATATGAGGGACGAGATCGTTAGTGTAATGTGCCTAAGGTGGATGTGAGGGATGACGATTAGGAGAGGGTGTTATATATGGAGGATTAGGAAAAAGTCGCTCTCTCTGATCCATATCTATGTCATTATCCCCTCCCCCATCAGCATTAGATTAGGTTTCCTCTCCCTCGCTCTCATCAATGTTATATAGCCAATTTACCTCAACCCGCACATCAGTGCATTGTGGGCAAGGAAAAACAATTCTCTCAATCACAACATTTCTAATCATTATATTGTATTTTCCTTGGCGCTTAAAATTAATTAGTCGTTGCGCCTGGCATGAGGTAAGATATATGATGCGTGCTCGTGTTATCAAACTCCCCCACACTTAAACTGTTGCTGTCCTCAAGCCACTTAACTACCATTAAAATTCATGTGAATCGAGTCAAGATATATGATGCGTGTTCGTGCTATCAAACTCCCCCACACTTAAATTGTTGTTGTCCTCAAGCAACTTAAATAACATGTGAAAACATTAAAATGCAGCAACTTAAATACAAAATGAATTAAGAAATCATAGAACACAACTAATCATACATGGTCATAAATTTGGATCGACTGAATCTAATTCGATAAGTACTAGTGCTTACACCGAGGATATTGACAACACAAACCACATCTTGCGGACAAAAGTCTCCCTCTTATGCATACCAATTCAAATCATGTCGTTGTGTCATAGTCTCACTCTCCTATTTGTTTTATCCTCTTTTATTTGAGACATTCAAATTAAAGCCCTTAATTATCTTTACTAATGTCACACGCATGGTAGGAAAGTCAGCTAGCGATTTTATTCATCTTTTCTTTTTTTTTTTATTTTATCTTTTTGATCAAAGATGCTATTTTTTTGCATTTAATTTTTCAAGGTTCAACAATTGTTGGGCTAAGTAACCCGGTGAGGATTACCCAACTTAGTAAATGCAATTTTCCCTTTTTATTATGCATTTTTGCTTATATTTATCGACTAACCTACTTTATGTGTTACTATAGATAGTACCTGACTAGACAGAGAAATTTCTTGAGTATTCTTACCAAATAGAAATCCAAGACTATGGCATAACAAGTTTTTAAACTTGAATTTGTGAAAAGTACACTAGAGGGGGGTTGAATTGTGTTTCGCGTTCTCTTTTTAATTTAACTTCTGATCAGAGTTTCAGAATCAGAACTGATGGTCATATTCTGAGTTAATTCGTTTGGCAGCGGATATAATAGAAGTAAATAAAATAACAACAGAAGACACAAAATATTTATACTAGTTCCTTCCCTAACTGAGAGTAGTCAAGTCCCCTTGCCTCACAAGAACTTTTCATTATAACCTCTTCAAGATTACAATCGCTTATGCTTCTGCATAAGGCTTTTACAACTGCTCAGACCAACTGTCTGAGACTTCCCTTGCTTAGAATACATGTCTAAGACTTAACCTTTGCTCACATCCTCTGGTCGAGCCAACTGCTCTTCTGGCCATCCAGACTTAGACATTCCCTTTGCTTAGAGCACATGTCTAAGACTTCCTTTTTCTCACATCCTCTGGCCGAGCCACCTGCTCTTCTGGCCATCCAGACTGAGACTTTCCCTTTGCTTAGAGCACATGTCTAAGACTTCCCTTTGCTCACATCTTCTGGCCGAGCCACCTGCTCTTCTGGCTATCCAGACTAAGACTTCCCTTACTCAAGCTGCACTCGGGACTTCTTGCTCTCTCCCCTTAGACAGACACTTTCCCACTTGCTCAATCAGACTAGCTGAATATGACTTTCACAGCTCAAGCACTTAAGCAATGAGACTTACGTGGCCTAAGCATATTGGCTCAAGATTTTTTGTTTGAATCCCAATAAGACAAGACTTTTTGTTCTATCACATAGTAGGACACTTAATCTAAACTATTGAAGGCTCAGCAGAATAGTGAACAAGGTGTACATGATGCAAGCATCAGAGGTATGAAAAATCACCATAAAAAAGACCTAAAATACTTATATTTCTCAGATATATAATGAGAAGAAATCTTAAGGATTTTACAATTACAACTTAAAACAAAAAATATGTATATTACATTAGAGTTGATAATTTCTTGATCTTGCCACTCCTTCAATAGAAGAATCCTTGTGAAAATTTAAGCTTGAATTTTCAACCATATATATAGCCTTTGTAGAAACTAGTCTTTGAGAAAGTGTCTTGAACAAGTGTCTTTGCCTTTACTCCATATTACAAGAGACATTGAAGATGGATACACAACAGATTCTGAATCCAGTGTGTAATAAGTTTAGCCTTTGAGTCTTCAAGAGGTTCTATACTTGATAGAGTCGTTGGGTGTAGACATCAATAGAACATACCAGTTTTTCTTGAGCCTTGCAATCCTGTAGGCTCGAGCTGACAAACTGATAAGAAAATAGACCTTGCTTTTAGTAGTACGGATAATCCACAACTTTATCACTAACTCTGAATGGTACCAGATGTTGTTATACACTTAATAAATGTAGAAACTCGTCTGAATGCTGAGGCCTTCAGTTCAGAATCTTCGTCAAACAACACTAGCTATTGTTCTCCAGACTCTACCACCAGAAGCAAGCAAAGAAGCAACTCCAGGTGTGTCTAAGTAAAACAGATTCTGATTATTTTTGTACAAGATCAAGAACCTACATAAATAAAACACACATCAAATAAACCATTTTTCTTTTAATACTTTTGTTATCATCAAAACTAAAAGAGAAAATGTCAAGATCAAATCTTGTTCTAACAAAATTGATATCCATATTCGAGATGCTTTAGGTGTTGGGACAATACCGTATTTTTCAAAATTTTCCCAAGTGTCCTTAACTTAGGCTCTCTTCCATTGTAACTTATACTTTCAAAGTGTGCTTTGAATCTTAAGCCTTTTTAAAAAAATTTGGTGGACTTAAGAATTCGGAAAAATTAATAACAATGCGGAAACACACACATAAAAGACTCGACAACACAAAGGCTTGATAACACTAATTAACAAAAAAAATTAAAAGAATCTAAATTAAAATGCATGGAAATCCTAATCTATAAAGCAAGTAAACTAAACAAAAAAAAAACAAGCAAATCTAGTATATGAAAATGAGAAATTTATAGTAAGTATTATTAGTAAATAATACTACTAAATGTCTAAAAAGTCTCTAAAGCTCCAATAATTAAATACCTCAGAGTCAGATAATATTAATTAGATTTACTCTAAATTCAACAGTTACTCTAATGATTTTTTTGCAAATAAATTCTCAGAGTACACTAGGACTCAGTTTGTCACAACTAATATTATCCAGAGCAATTTAAAATACGGGGTATTACATCCTCCCCCCCTTAAATAGAAATTCATCCTCGAATATAAAAGATTACCTGAATAAATGAGGATAAGCATCTTTCATCTCCGGCTCTAGTCCCCAAGTAGCATCACCCGGATGCGTCACATCCCATTGCACCTTGACAAGAGGAATGTCTTTGTTCCTTAATACCTTTGTTTCTCTTCCCACCATACGGCTCGGTTGGGGTCCAAACGTTAAATCCGCTTCTATTTCCATTGATTCTGGTCGAACTGGCTGAAGAGGATCAGGAATAAACTTCCGAAGCTGAGATACATGAAAGACATCGTGCATTTCTGACATAGAGGGCGGTAAGGCCAACCTGTAAGCTACTTTACCAATCCTATCAAGAACTTGATACGGTCCCACGTATCTCGGACTTAACTTGCGTGACTTAAACGGTCCTTTCAATCTCAATCTCGAAGTAACTTTAAAAAATACATGGTCACCTTCCTCAAATTCTAAAGGTCTCCTACAATTGTCCGCATAACTCTTTTGGCGATCTTGCGCTTGTTTAACTTTCTCGCGGATCATTCGAATCTTTTTCATAGTCTCTTGGATAATTTCGGGTCCCAAAATTCTATCTTCACCAACTTCCGCCCAACATAAAGGTGTTCTACATTTCGTTCCATACAATGCCTCGTAAGGAGCCATACCAATACTTGCATGATAACTATTGTTATAAGAGAACTCAATCAATGGTAAAAGTTCTATCCAATTTCGTCCACCTTCAAGTACACAAGCTCTTAACATATCTTCAATTGTTTGTATTGTCCGTTCCGTCTGACCATCCGTTTGCGGATGATTCGACGTGCTCAAACGCAACTTCGTACCCATAACTTGTTGAAAACTTTCCAAAACCTAGAAGTAAACTTTGGATCTCGGTCGGACACAATATTAGAGGGAATACCATGCAACCTCACGATTTCCGAAATGAACAACCTTGCGAGATGACTCGCCTTAAAAGTAGTCTCCACGACTAAGAAATGCGCAGATTTCGTTAGTCGATCCACAATCACCCAAATCGAATCATATCCACCTTGCGTACAGGGTAAACCTACTGCAAAGTCCATAGAAATATTATCCCACTTCAAAACTGGAATTTCTAAAGGTTGCAACAGGCCTCCCGGTCTTTGATGCTCAATCTTTACCTGTTGGCACACTGCACATTCCGACACATACACCGGAATATCCTTTTTCATTCTGGACCGCCCATAATCTCTCTTCAAGTCTTGATACATCTTCGAAGAACCAGGATGTATCATTAAAGTACCTTTATGAGCTTCATCCAAAATATTTCTTTTTAACCCTGCATCGTCTGGAATACAAATCCTTTGGTTAAACATAATAATTCTGTCGGTAGGTTGAACAAAACCCGGTTGCACTAACACTTCTTGTAACTTATCATCCAACAATTGTCCTTGTTGAATCTCAACTCTTAGAGTAGAATTGACATTCAAATTTCCCATGATTACACCATTCGGAGTCCACACAAATTGAAGATTAAGATCCCTAAACCTTTCTAACAGAGCATACTCCAAATTCATTAATTCTGCACTATGAACTACTTTCTGACTTAATGCATCTGCCACCTTGTTTGCTTTTCCTGGATGATACTTCAATTCTAAGTCATAATCCTTTAAGTACTCCATCCACCTTCTTTGTCGCATATTCAACTCCTTCTGGTCAAATAAATACTTCAAACTTTTATGGTCACTGAACATTTCAAACCGTACACCATTCAAATAATGACGCCACACCACCTTGAGATATAACATGTCCAAGAAAAATTAACTTTCGACATCTAAAATTCACACTTGCTTAACTTAGCAAAAAGTTGCTTCTCTTACAATACCGATAAGACAAATTCTCAGATGTTCTCCGTGCTCTTGTGGAGTACGAGAATAAATAAGAATGTCGTCAATAAAGATCATGACGAATTGGTCTAAGTAAGTTTGAAATATTCGGTTCATATAATCCATAAAAACTGCCGGAGCATTCGTCACACCGAAAGGCATTACTAAGAATTCATAATGGCAGTAACGGGTTCTAAATGCGGTCTTCAAATCAATCTTCGAGAACACACAGGCTCCCCCCAATTGATCTAACAGGTCGTCTATCCTGGGTAAGGGATACTTGTTCTTAATGGTGACTTTATTCAACTGTCAATAATCAATACACAACAGCATTCCACCATATTTCTTCTTTACCAACAACACTGGAGCTCCCCATGGTGAAACACTAGGTCTAACAAAATGCTTAGCCATTAATTCTTCAATTTGCTCCTTCAGTTCTCTCAATTCAAGTGGTGCCATCCGATATGGAGAAACGGATATAGGAGCCGTTTCCGATACCAGGTCAATAGAAAATTCCACTTCCTTCTCCGGAGGAAGAGAATTGACATCTTCGGGGAAAACTTCTGAAAACTCGCAAACAACAGGAATGCTCAAAACCTGATGGTCGCTACTCTTCTCCTTAGTGAGAACTAAAAGAATAGATTTCTCCTTCTCACCTGATGAAAACCGAACTAGCAGAAAGCCAATCCATTCCCAAAACAACATCTTCTTCTTAAGCGGTAAGCGAATAAGATCAATCTGAAAAACTCTACCATCCACAGACAAAACACAGTTCTCGCACATTAAAGGCATTTCAACTATCTCATCCATGGCAGTAGTAACCACCACAGGAGGAGATAACGGTAAAGCTTGCAACCCAAGTCGCTTCACACATTGCATTGACATAAAAGAGTGCGTCGCTCCACAATCAAGTAGTACAAAACAAGGAAACCCATTAACGAAACACGTACCAGTAATCAAGGAGTTATCGCCCTTTGCTTTCTTTGCATCCAGAGTATACACTCGACCGATATTCTTTCCTTGTGCTTGATTCTTATTCTGAGGACAATCTCTCGCCATATGGCCCACCTTCTGACATTGATAACACTTCACTCCTTCATAGCGACATCTACCAGAATGCATCTTACCACAAGTACGACACACAGGAGGTGCACTAGTCCTAGAATTCTGGACTTGTTTCGCTTTGAAAGCTTGTTGCCTAGGCCTAAACTGTTGGCTTGACCTCCCACAATCATTCTGATTCGACCTACGCGAATCCCCTTCTGTCTGAACACTCCTCAACTTGTTCTCAACCACATAACCTTGCCTTAGCGACCCGATATAAGTAGTTACTGCCACACTACCTTGCCTCAACTGTTGGAATTCAAACTTTCTTCGGATCCTCAGAGAACTAGGTAGGTACTTTTCCATAAAAGTAGCCTTGAATTGCTCCCACACTTTAGGCACACCTAGTAAATATTACTAAATGTCCAACAAGGGATCTCCACAAACAAATCATCCGCAAACGGATGGTCAGATGGAGCGGACAATACAAACAATGGAAGATATGTTGAGAGCTTGTGTACTTGAAAGTGGAGGAAATTGGATAGAACTTTTGCCGTTGATTGAATTCTCTTATAATAACGGTTACAATGCAAGTATTGGTATGGCACCTTATGAGGCATTGTATGGAAGGAAGTGTAGGACACCATTGTGCTGGGCAAAAGTTGGTGAAGATAGAATGTTGGGACCCGAGATTATTCAAGAAACTACGGAAAATATTAGGATGATCCGTGATAAGGTCAAACAAGCACAAGATCGTCAGAAGAGTTATGCGGATAACCGTAGAAGACCTTTAGAATTTGAAGAAGGCGATCACGTGTTTTTGAAAGTTACTCCGAGATTGCGGTTGAAAGGACCGTTTCGATCGCAGAAGTTAAGTTCGAGATACGTGGGACCGTATCAAATTTTAGAAAGAATTGGTGAAGTAGCTTACAGATTGGCTTACCGCCTTCCCTGTCAGAGATGCGCGACGTTTTTCATGTATCTCAGCTTCGGAAGTTTGTCCCGGATCCTCTTCGGCCAATTTTACCGGATACGATTGAGATAGAAACAAATTTGACGTTTGAGCCGAAACCGAGTCGTATCACAGGAAGAGAAACCAAGGTGTTAAGGAATAGAGAGATTCCTCTTGTTAAGGTCCAATGGGATGAGACGCATCCGGGCGATGCAACCTGGGAATTGGAATCGGAGATGCGAGAATTTTATCCTCATCTTTTCAGGTAATTGTTTTAAATTTGTGGGCGAATTTCTATTAAAGGGGAGGGGGGAGGATGTAATACCCCGTAAATTATTTTACTCTGGATAATATTATTAAGATCAACTGGGTTCCGGTTTACTCTGAGAATTATTTGGAAGAAATAATTGGAGTAAACTGATGAGCTCAGAGCATATCAAATTAATATTATCTGACTCTGGGGTTTTAACTTTTGGCGTTTGGGAGACTTTTTGGACAATTAGTAGTGTTACAAATTAATGATATCTTACTATATCATTTCTTTTCCACTCTTTTTCCACACTTAGAACAAAAGAAAGGAAAGGATAGAAAGAAGTTGGAGAGAAAGAAGGAGAAAGGAAGGAAAAAGAGAAGTGAAAACCTAGAAGTGAGAAGATCAAGAATCATCATCCATTCTTCAACAAATTAAATCATCTTCATCATCATCATCTGCTAATCAATGTGGGTTCTAGATAGATGCATTAGTTGTAGAAATTCATGAGTTTTAGAGTTAGGTTGAGATTGTGAGGAAATGAATAATTGTGCTAAAATCAAGAATATAATGGATGAAATGCAATATAAATGTTGTTTAATGCTTGTTGTTATGATTATACTGTGTTATGATTGTTATGTTAAGGGTTGGATGTGTTTTGGATGATAAAATTATAGATTTTGGATGAACAACAGCGCTGTTGGGGAGTTGGGTTTTCCAGGGTTCGCCTAGCGAACCTGGGGCGAGTCACAGCGAACAAATTTCGAGGGTTCGCCTAGCGAACCTGGCAGTGAAGGTCAGCGAAGGTTCGCCAACGACATCCGCCTAGCGAACTTTGTGCCTTTTCAGTGCTGGTTGGTTCTGCCTTGTTTCGCCAAGGTGTTTGCGAAGCGAAGGGAGAGGCGAATGTTCGCCAGGGAGTTCGCGAAGCGAACTTTAGGTCTGTTTCGTTCTGTTTGTTGATTTGCCTGGAGCTTCGCCTAGCGAAGGCTGACGCGAATGCTCGCTGGGAGGTTCGCCTAGCGAACATGACAGTTTGTGCAGTTTTGTTTCCTTCATAACTTTTGATCCGTAACTCGGATCGGGACGTTTTTGGTACCGTTATGATGCATGACAAATTATTTAGAGGCAAATGAAGGAAAGGAATGATATGTGATATGATGTTTATATGTTCCTATTATGCAATTGACTTATGTTTCACCTATTTTCTCTTGTTGTTAAGCATATTTGAGAATGTATGCATGTTAAAATACGAAATAGGTAGAGTGAGGATTATTACCGTAAACAATGTCGGAAAGTGTGGAATGAAATAATGACAACGATCGTACGTACGGTGCAAAGGCTTGTGTCAGATTCTAATGTCATAGAATGAATAAACAGTAGTATGGAACATATGTGTTAACCTTTGTGGTTGTGCTAAGGCGTTATGGCCTTGTGATCGTCAAATACGATCACATTTGTGAGTCTGATCATGTAATTGTAACCGGTTATCTTGTGAGTGTGTTTCATGGGTCTCGAGCTCCTCTAAAACATGTGCATAACTACTTGGAAGGTTTGATTCTTGTGTGCAGTACGGATGGCGCTCTGGGAGCGTATGCTTGTGACGGTTCATAACGGTTAATGGCCCGTAGAACCCAAATCCATTCGTATGTCAAGTAGGTTACCAGGATCCATGACTCGGGTCGACTTCTAGACGTAGAAGCGGACGGGAAAAGGGGATGCCTTTGTGTGGTTACCGATTAGTGATAGTATGAGTTGATGAACTCATGACATGTTTCCATATAGTGTGTGTAAGTACTCAAAGTCTTTTCCCTTCCCTTTGACTTGAGTTAGGTTTGTTAGAACCTTGTAAAGCCGAGAGGACTTTAAGATAGCGAACCCACTGAGATTTGATGTATCTCACCCCACGTTGTTGTTTACATCACAGGTACTACAGGTTCGGTGAAGGGTAAGGACAAAGTGGTTTGACTTTCCTTACGGATCGTAGCTTTGAGATGGCATGGTTTCCGCTATGGCGTTTATTTTGAGATCATTGTATTGATCTAGCTCTCACTGTATTTTGGGACATCTTGTATATGTTATGCTGTAGACTTTAGAACTTTGTATTTAGGGCATTTAATGTATACAATGTGTTAACTAGGAACTTATGGTATTTCAGTACCAAATACTTGGATTCATGTATAATATATATGCTTTGATGTATGCTGTTATATATGGGTGTTACATAAAAAATTTTGGATTTTTTTAAAATGAATGATTTTTTTTTTGTTAATCATTTTACCATTTTAAATTAAATACTTATACAATAATATAACTTTTTAGTCATTGACCAAATTAAAAGAAAAAACATATTTTTCCATTTTTGGCCCATATTTATAACTTCTCAATTTTATTTGACCAAATTAAGAAAATAACCCTCATTATATATTTTTAAGAATTTTGTCTAAATTAAATAAATACCTATTATACCATGTCATTTGACCAAAGTAAAAGAAAAAATCCTTAGTCAAAAAGTTCAATGCATCTGAGAATTATTTTCAAAAACACATAACTACTAAAGAACGCTCTTGATTTTTGTTTATAAATTGAAGAGTCCCGTCTAGATAACAAATACTCAAAAAGAAGTAAAAATCTAGAGAAAAACATAAGGGTGAAATTGAGTCTTGGTGTAAAGATCGTCAACTTTTATTGATCACCTATTTCAATTCCCGTGTAAGGAGATAAAAAAGGAACACATTTCTTATTATTTTTACCATATCAATATAAACATTCTATTTTTAAATGAATAGCAAAAGGTTCATTATTAAAAACAGGATGCATCTAAATTAAAATATGATAGCCCGTGTTTATGATATCAATTGATATAGATAATAATAATGTTCATGATTCTCAATAAGGTGAGAGTGTGTTTTTGAATTGAAAGAGATCAACCTTTGTTGTCTATCAATTGAAATTTCATTTATTTTAAATTTTAGATAGTATATATTTTTGTATATCTCCCTCTAAAAATACTCAAAAATAGATGTAAACTTATTGGATGATATTTTATATTCAATTATTTAGATTCTAATAGTTACGTTCACATATGAATAACCAATTAGGCTTAATCACTTTCAATAATTTTCATTCTCATAAATTAAATTTTAAAAGGTTCTTGGGATTCTCAGACTATTGTTTGGAAACGTATTGAAGAGGGAGAAATATGCATAACTTAGTACTCTACTAATACAAGATTAAGTTTTAAACACGGTTGAAAAAGATGTTAGTTACTTTGTGAAACTAGCCATTATATTTTCGACTTGCATACCTGCTCATTTTTTATTTTATTTTTCAAGGGTTCCGGCATAGGTGTTTTCACATGAGATACATTTTACAAGTTAGGCATTATGTTTAACTCCTTTTAATTGCATGTATGATCAATATAACAAACATTACTTTTAGAGAAAATATGATGGACAAAAGGTAGATATCACAATATGCAACCCTCGTTCAAATAGTCTTTATATTGCCTCAAATCCGTCACATTGATTCTAAAGGAAATGTCAGTTATATTGATCTTACATGTAGAGTTATCTGGGATAAATTTGAAGACACGTATGTAAATTTATCTCATGATAAAATTTCATATAAGGAAATGGAGAACAATGTACTTCCAATATTTTAGATTTTCGAATTAGTTCTAAAATATTTTTGATTTTTTAAAAATGAATAATATTTTTTTTATTAATCATATTACCATTTTAAACTAAATACTTATTGTAATACCTCGTAATTTTCTGAACGCTTTGGATAATATTATTATGATCAACTGGGTTCCGGTGTACTCTGAGCAATTATTGGATAAAATAATTAGAGTAAACTGACGAACTTGGAATTGATTAGATTAATATTATTTAACTTGGAGTTTTATTAATTGGTGCATTTGAGATAATTTGGGCAATTAGTAGTATTACTAATTAATGTTTCTCTATATCTTTTTCCTTTTCCTTTATTTGTAAGATAGTAACTTTGGAGAGAGAAATTGAAGAGAAGGAAAAAGTAAGGAAAAGGAAGGAAAAGGAGAGGAAAAATTCTCAAGAGCTCTAGGACTTGAATCATCAACCCATCTTCATCTTTTCATCTCAGCTTCTTCATCATCATCGTGTAATCCAGGTGGGTTCTAGTTAGATACTTTAGAGTTGAGTTTTATTGAGTTTAGAGTTAGTTTTGATATTTGTGAGAAATGAGAAATTTTGCAATAGAATCATAATATAACTGTTGACATTTGATAATTGACTGTGTGGTATACTGGTTATTGTGTTTATAACATGTGTTGGTGTGTTTTGTTTTGGAAAAAAAGGAATTTTGGGGTTGAATTGAGAAACCCGTAGCAGAACTTTTCTGCAGGAAAAATTCTGGTTTCCCACTGCCCATACGCGTATCACACAAGGCAATACGCGAATTGGTTAAGGAAATACGCGTATGGCAATGAAGAAATATGGGAAATACGCGTATGGAGTTCCATTTTCTCGGCCATCTGCTCATTTGTGTATTGCACGCGTAACGTTTTGGGCAATACGCGTATGAGGTAAGGCAATACGCGTATTGGAGTTTTAGTGGGCTTTTTGGGGAAAAATCAGCCTCCGCCCATACGCGTATCACTTTGGGCAATACGCGTATGGCTGGGCGAGCCAGCTAGGCAGTACGCGTATGGCACAAGGCAATACGCGTACGGCCAATGAGAGTGCAGAATTATGTTTTTCACGATACCATTTCTTGTTATTTTCCATAACTCGTGTTCTGATCATCCATTTTTAACATTCTTGATATCGTCGGAAAGCTAATAAAATATACTTTCTTATTAAAATGGTTTTGAGATTATTGGCCGATTTAATTATGTCAGGAATTTGGGATAGTGTCGTTTTGTCGACTTTTACTGTTTAATGGTGTGTAATTGTTGTTGAATATGCATGTTAAAATATGAAACAGGTAGAGCGAGGAAACCTTAGTACAATAGAATGACTTAGAGAATCATGCGGCAATGCTTACATCGATACTAGAAGAGTATCTTTGTTAAGTAGTTGTTAGTGGAGGATCGTATTCCTCCGGTTTGTTGTGTGTGTCTTAATAAATATGGTGACCCGTGCTGAAGTGCTCCTGGTGTGGGCTGGGCGGGGAGAAGTATTTATTAAGTAAGTAACCGTGACCCGTGTTGAAGTGCTCCTTGTGTGGGCTAGGCAGGGAGAAGTTACTTAGTGGTTGGTACCGTGACCCGTGCTGAAGCGCTCCTAATGTGGGCTGGGCGGGGAGAAGTACCAACTGTAGATAACTGTGACCCGCGTTGTATTTGCCTTGTATGGCTGGCTGGGGAGAAGTTATCTACGTTAAGAATCCGTGACCCGCATTGTATTTGCCTTGTATGGCTGGTCGGGGAGAAGATTCTTAACTTGTATGTCATTTTGTGTTTTGCACGATTGTTTCTCTAGTCAGAATATTTGAACTCAAAGTCTAGTTCCCTTTTCCCCGACATGAGTTAGATTTTGGTTAGAACCATGTAAAGCCGAGAGAATCCATAAGATAGAGAACTCACTGAGATTTGATGTATCTCACCCCACTGTTGTTGTTTACATCACAAGTTCTGCAGGTGCTGCGAAGGGTAAGGACAAGGTGGTTTGACTTTCCTTACGAATCATAGCTTTTGTGTGGCAAGGCTTCCGTTGTGAAGATTTTTGAGATCATTATTTGGTCTAGTTCTTAGTATTTGTCTTTGGAACATCTTGTAGATATAATATGCCGTAGTTTTTTTGTATTTAGGCTTTTTGGGCATGTATATGTATAATGTGTTAACTAGGAACTTATTGTATATTTCAGTACCAAAGGTGGAATTCATGTATAATATATGCTTTGATGTATGTATTTATATATGGGCGTTACAGTTGGTATTAGAGCAGGTCGTATCCTCAACCTAGCCATGAAATAGAATATGTTTTTCTTTCCGTTTCATATGCGTGGTGTCGCCTTTGGTCTTATGTGTTATATTTATGGTATTGAGTCTGATCAACTTAATCTTATCTGTATGACATCCAGGAACATGGCTGATAGGCGCAGAAACAACCGTGGTAGGCCTCGAACTACTCCAGCTGGGACGAATCCGCCAGGCGACGATGAGAATGCTCCTCTGTATCAGTTTATGCAACAGATACAGCAACAACAGAATAAATTTATGTAGCAAATGGTTCAACAATTCAATGAGGGTCTGCATCCTCAGGTGGTTGTTCCAGAAGTGGTAGGTGGGACTTTCTGGGATTTCTCTCGCATGAATCCTTCGGAATTTCATGGCGGATTAGATCCTGTAAAGGCTCACGAATGGATTTCAGGTATGGAAAGGATTTTCTTGATAGTGCCTTGTACTGAGGAGAATAAAGTGGTTTTTGCTTCGCATTCCTTGAAGGGTCCTGCCATGAGATGGTGGAAGAGTTCGTCGGCTCTTATGACTATTCAGGGTGTGCCCAAGGTCTGGGAACAATTCAAGGTAACTTTTATGGAGAAATATTTTCCAAGCTCCTTGCGGACTCAGAAAGAGTTTGAATTACAACTGTTAAGACAGGGTAATATGTCTGTGGCCAGTTATGTTGAAAAGTTTGAGGATATGGCTGCTTATTCTAGGCAGGCTATGTATGCTCCGGATGAATGGTGGAAAATAGATCAGTTTCTTTTTGGAATAAAAGCAGAAATATCTCATAGTGTCTCTCAGAGGGAATTTACTACTTATGCAGAAGTTTTAAGACAATGTTATGTGGCGGAGCATAGTTTGATGAAAGTGCAAGCTGAAAGTGTTGCAAGTAGGGTAAATCATGGTGATTGTGGAAGAGCAAGTCAACAGTTTGGGCCGAGATTACCAGCTTTCAAAGGAAAGCAAGTTGCTAGACCTAATGTTATTCCTCTGTGTAAAGTGTGCAACAAACGTCATTTTGGGAAGTGTGTCGACGGGAATTTTAGGTGTTATAATTGTAATGGTTTGGGTCATATGCCTAGAGATTGTACTCAGAATAAAAGCCAAGGGCAAGGACGGAATACCGGGAGGGTTTATACCTTAGATGCAAGGAAGGCAAAGAATGATAACTCCTTGATTGCGGGTACGTGTTTCGTAAATGGACGTCCTTGTTTTGTTTTATTTGATTATGGGGCAACACATTCTTTTGTGTCAACACGATGTGTGAAGCGACTTGGGTTGCAAGCTGTTCCTTTATTTCCTCCTATGGTGGTCACTACCGCCATGGATGAAATGGTTGAGACATCGTTGATGTGTGAAAATTGTGTGTTGTCTGTGAATGATAGAGTTTTCCAGATTGATCTTATATGTTTACCGCTTAAGAAAGTTGACGTCGTTTTGGGGATGAATTGGCTTTCTGCGAATTCGATGTTTATTGGGTGTGAGGAAAAGCTAATCATTATTCCATCCGATGAGACTACTCCAAGGGATGTGTTAACGACTATTTTGGAAGGTACGGTTAGAATGATTAATTTCTTGTTTGAAAAGGAGAAGTCTATTCTGTTGGTTCATACTAAGGAGGAGGGTAGCAACCTTCAAGTTTTGAGTATTCCGGTAGTTTGTAAGTTTCCGAAAGTTTTTCCCGAGGATGTCATTTCTCTTCCTCCGGATAGGGAAGTGGAATTCTCTATTGACCTGATACCAGGAACGACTCCAATATTCGTTTCTCCGTATCGGATGGCACCACTTGAATTAAGGGAACTAAAGGATTAATTGGAATAATTGATGGCTAAGCATTTTGTTCGACCAAGTGTTTCGCCCTGGGGAGCTCCAGTGTTATTGGTAAAGAAAAAGGATGGTGGAATGCGGCTGTGTATTGATTACCGTCAGTTGAATAAGGTCACCATCAAGAATAAATACCCATTACCAAGGATAGACGATCTGTTAGATGAATTGAAAGGAGCCTGTGTGTTCTCGAAGATTGATTTACGGTCGGGTTATCATCAGATTCGTGTGAAGAGTTCAGATGTACCAAAGACTGCGTTTAGAACCCGTTATGGTCATTATGAATTTTTGGTGATGCCTTTCAGTGTGACGAATGCTCCGGCAGTTTTCATGGATTATATGAATCGGATATTTCAACCTTACCTGGATCAATTTGTGGTGATTTTCATTGATGACATTCTTATCTATTCTCGTGATCCTCAAGAGCACGGAGAACACCTAAGAATTGTTTTATCCATCTTACAAGAGAAGCAAATTTTTGCTAAGTTAAGTAAGTGTGAGTTTTGGATGTCGGAAGTTAATTTTCTTGGTCATGTCATATCTCAGGGAGGTGTAGCGGTTGATCCATCAAAAGTTGAAGAAGTGATTAATTGGGAGAGACCGATGAATGCTTCTGAGGTTAGAAGTTTCTTGGGATTGGTAGGGTATTACAGAAGGTTTATCAAAGGTTTTTCACAACTGGCTTTACCAATGACGAGACTTACTCGGAAGGATTATTCGTATGAGTGGGATTCGGCTTGTGAAAGAAGTTTTATGAGTTTGAAAGAAAGATTAACGACCGCTCCTGTTTTGGTTATTCCGGATCCTAGCAAGTCGTATGAAGTATATTGTGATGCATCGAAGATGGGATTAGGAGGTGTGTTAATGCAAGATGAACATGTTGTGGCTTATGCTTCTCGATAGTTGAAAGTCCATGAAGAGAACTATCCAACGCATGATTTAGAATTGGCGGCAGTTGTATTTACTTTGAAAGTGTGGCGTCACTATTTGTATGGTGTACGTTTTGAGATGTTTAGCGACCATAAGAGCTTAAAGTACCTCTTTGATCAGAAAGAGTTGAACATGCGTCAGAGGAGGTGGATGGAGTATTTGAAGGATTATGACTTGGAGCTAAAATACCATCCGGGTAAAGCCAATAAAGTGGCAGATGCATTGAGTAGAAAGGTGTTGAATAATGCCGAGTTGATGATGCTAGAGTATACCTTATTGGAAAAATTTTGAGATCTAAATCTTCAATTTGTTTGGACTCCTAATGGTGTGATGATGGTGTAATACCCCAAAATTTGCCCTCTCATTGTTCATATCATTTAGCATATACTTTCATTGCATTGCATCTTTAACATAGAAAAATAAAACATTAAGCATTGCATTGCATATTGCATAAGGGCATGTGATCATATACATCATTGGTTGCAAGGTGTGGGATCATGGTTTCTTATCTTCTGTGCGACTTGGTTGATATTCATCAATTGGAGACGGTGGTTAAGGTTGCCTGACAAATGCGTCTTGGTATTCATGGTTAGCAAAGTTTATTGATTGAAGTTGGAGATTGGTTGAGAATACGAGTTTGCTTTGGATTTGGAATTTGGGGAGAATTAAACATGTTAAGACTGGTTATGTGGATCTCTTGGAATTCACACTTCATTATTCATATTCATTTTCTACTCATTAACCTTTTCCATATCCAATCCATTTTAGATCCATATTTCTATCTTAAATCCAAATTCCATAGCCGAATTAATTGTTCATATCCGATTCTCATTTCAAATCCATATCCATTAATCCATATTCTAAACCAAATTAAATCAAAATCCATTTGCCCACTAAAAATCCAATTGTCCATTTTCAAATTCCAAATAATCCATATCCACTTTCTTCCTAAACGTATCCATAAATATACATTAATCCATTCTCTTAACCTTTGTTCCAATCCATGTTAAAGTCATTCTTTTTTGATATCCATTCTTAAACCAATTTCAAATGTCCATTTTTCCAAAGTCCAAATTGTAAATAACAAATCCATTCCATATGCGAATTGAATTCAACATTCATTTGCGTATCCATTTTTGTTCAATTAATTCCCTAAGTATGTCTTAAGGGAGAATGTGGTTGATATTAAGATTTGACAAGAGTTTATTTGGAAAATATGCTTGAGGTCATTTGGCACATTTGAATTACCAAACAAGATTGAGAACTAAGGCATGGAAGAATACTTGTGACCGCACGGGCTCCGCACGTGAGGATCATGTGCGATTATGTGGCCATGATGCTTACATTCTTTTAGGGCAAAAAAAAAATTCAACGCAAGGGAAGGTACTTCAATAGCAGTTTGTTAGCGGAAAAAGGCATTGCAGCAAAAAGCTCAATACAAATTCAATAGAGAAATTATGCAAAAAAAAAAAGAAACACGCATCACTTCATTAACAGCAGCATTTCATTAACAGAAAACTTACACAGTTCAAGAAAAAACTAACGGTACCATAACTTCCGACTCAATCATTACCCACAGATTTTCACTACAAATCCCTTCCAACATTTTTCGGGAAGAATCTAACGATATCTAACTGCCATAACCACCCTAACAGATTAATAACAGAACTAACCATATTCTCCAAACTGAATTTTCCAATTCTCTCTAACTTCTAACAGAACCAACAGAAAAAGGAAGAATTCACCGTCTTCAATCTTCTTCTTCAATTCACCATCTTCAATCAGCTAGCTTGAACCTTCATTTTTCAATTCTCTTCAAGAACAACCTTCAATCTTCATCCGAAACCATAGAACTCTGCTCATTCGCCTCTCTCATCATCATCTTCAATATTCTTCCGGCGTAGCTTTTGAGTCCTTCAACCGTTATCATCCATTATCACAACCACCTACAAGCTTGATTCAATCATCAACGTGTCAACAATATTCATCTTCAATTTCATCTCAACCTGCTGAGAGCTTCATCATTCGTAAATTCAAAGAAAAAACCTTCATCATCTTCAATCTGTTTCACATCAAATCTGCAGAAAACTCCAACCTTCACCTTCAAATTCATCATATGATACATCTTCAATCTTCACCGCAAAAATCACGCAATGCAACTCTCTCACCAATATCTCAATCTGCAAATTTCATCGATCAACAGAGCTGAGCTGGCCGTTGCAAGAACCTGCAGAAAATCACAGATCACATCTCAGATTCAACACCAATTCTGCAAATCGTTAGCAACATCAACAACAACGCGCGTGAAACGTGAAATTTGAGAAGGAGAAGAAGGTGTGAGTGTAACGGATTGGAAGAAGTGAATCAAGGGAATCATACATGAAATTTTGCAGTGCCTTCGTTTTCGGTGCCGTCGCGCAGGGGAAGAACGAACAAGAAGGAAGAACATCACACAAGATTGAAGAAATTCATACTTGGAGCGAGCATAGGAGCCTCATCTCTGGTTTTCCGCACCTATTGCTTCACTTCTCCTTATCGTTTCGCCAGAGTGAGCCTCTACTCCGTAGGTTGGTGTTTCTGTCGTCTTTTCGCTTAGCTCTTGTTACCACCGGGTAGAGTAGGCTTCCCTGATCGTTTGCCCTAAGGTTTTGCAGTATGGAGTTTCGTCATCGCCTTTTAATTGCGTTTCAAGTTTTCTAGGGTTTACTTTAGTGGGTTAGATTTAGAGATGTAGGCTCAGAATTTAACCAAAATGAGGTCATATTTGGGAGGAGAAGGATGAAACGAAGCGAATGGTGGTATCAATTCACATTTTCTGGGTTTCCGTCGCCGCCGTGAGGAGTGGCGGCGTGGGGGCGGTAGGAGCTTCCAGACTTGGAACGAAGAATAGAAGAGAGTGAGCAGCGCTGAACATTTTTAGGGTTTTAAAAAACCAATTCATTTCCCTAGTGTGCCAAATGGGTTGGTAAGCCCGAAATCTCCATGGATCGCTATCCACACCAAGTTAACACTACTGCACCCCCACTGTTTTTATTTATTTTGATTAATGGCTTTAGTGTTAGATAATTAAGTTTTGCTAATTGAGTTTTTACTATTTGAATCTTACTAATAGAATTTAGGCTTGATTAATTGCTAATTGAATTGATTAATTGTTTACAGTAATGGAATCCTAGTTTAGTTTTGTTATTTGATTGAGCCAATTAGCTTAAGTGGGTTTTGACTAACTAGTTAATCTTGAACGTGGATTAGTCTTAATTTTCAATTAGAACATGACTTTAATTGGTTTTTACGTGGTTTAATAATAGATTAGTTTTGACTAATTTTCGTTAGAAACAATTTCAATTCGATTTAGATATTGACTTTATACCTCAATTTTGACTAATTAGATAAGATTTGAATAATTGTTTTTAGTTTTTGCGTACTAATTGCACTAATTGTTTTGTCTTAATTGTCCACTAACTAGTTTTAGAATTAGAACTTTGAACTAATTGATGTCGACATAGTTTGATTTGATTTTGTTCTAACCTTGACTAAACATAGGTTTTAGTGCTAATTTTCATAATAGTCTCATTAGGTAACTTTGTTAATAGCCTTTAATATGTTTTACTTAGCATTGTTGAATAAGTGTTGTTTACATTTAGTATCGATTTCAATTACTTCTTATTGATCTTTCCATGTGAATTTTGGCTAACCTTTGAGTTTGTTTGGTAGTGTTTTACACTTGATTAATAAAATGTAGAAGTTGCTGCCACATACATAGCTGCTATGAACAAAGTGTACTGTAGAATATTGTTATTCTGTTTAGTTGCATACACACCTGCCCCGTTCTGGAAATAGTAGCTGTTATAGGCTGTTTTTACTTGTTGCTGGTTTTTATAGCTATGCAGATGCAGGAGCGTTGTTGTTGCTGTTGTTTATGGCTTATTGCCTTGTTTTGTCTTAAGGACTTAAACTTGTTTTACTTTAGCCATTGGTGGATGTTTATAAGAGATGTGCACACTTCTAACATGAATTCAATTATGGTTTTGGTTTACTTTCATGTCCTTTGCCTATGCTCGTAACCCTTAGGTGATTTCTTTTGTTGGTTGGTCTTGTAGCATAGTTGTAACTTGACTCATAATTTCATAATCCTTTTAGGTCTTTCACTTTGACTAGTGTGACTCAAATGTACATAGTCATTAGACTTAGCTTTATGTTGTACATACACTCTCTTGTTATTACTAATGTCTTTAGTTCACATGTGCAAGGTGCATAAAGGAGACCTTCCAAAGGTGGTTTGACCATTTCATTTTGTAAATAAAAGCTTGTTTCTAACTTGGTTTGATATTTGTTTATAGGTGCTTTCGTGACTTGCTTTCGTTGCGCTTTCGTTGCTTTGCTACGGATTTATATCCGTTTGGTAGGACCTCTTATCTCTTAACTTCTCTTTAATGCTTTCAAATGCCATGAGAAGTAGGAATAACAAATGCCATGATAAGTAGGATTGTATGGAAAGCCCTCAAGTGAAGCCGTGATTGTGCTTGTTTGATATTGTGCTGAAGACCTCTAAAGAGGCAATTGATGGAAGGTAGGGTTCGTAATCGACCCCCGTTATTCTAGTCGAGTCGTTCTTAGCTCTCATTACATGATTGAAGCTTTGAACATCACCTGCTCCTGTTATCGAGTCAGTCAAGTGGAAGATAGGGTTCGCAACCGACCCCCACTCATTGTCATTAGCTCACATCGACCGATGTTGACGCTTATGTGATCTCGTTCACATCTTTTTTTTATTGATCTACTTTGATATTTGATATCGTTGTATAGTTTGTTTTAGCTTTTGCTTCCTCATTAGGATACCTATTCTAACTTGTCCAAGTTAGATAGGTTAGAAAACATAACATAGGGCTAACACTGTTTATTCTTCCGTTTGCTTTTAATTCATTTTGTGATTGATTTATCCTATGTTTACTTGTCTGATGACATGATCCCCTTAGGATTCCTAGCTTCACTTAATTTTGGATTAAGTCGGAGGTAGGAGAGACATTAGGATAGCAATCCATGCCTGATAACATTAGGTAGCTTCCCTCCTGATCCTGACCTTGGGACCATTGATGCATGTTAACTTGTAGGACCGAGTTTCCCCCTTAGACTTTATGTGTGTCTTTCCCCTTTGTTCTCTCGCACCTATGCGATCGAGATCCTGTTTCCTGTTCACCCGTAGTACTGTGAACTACGGATGCTCTGATTCCTCTTTCTTTTCGGATTGCGGATACGTAGGCACGAGATGCGATACCTCGGCGAGCACACTAACAACTAACTTCCGTTTTCTAACCTTTGAGTCTTTCATCTTCTCATCTCAAAGAAAAATGCAAAATACTTAATAAAGGTAGGCATTTATTGCATTTAGGCCTTTCATATAAAGAAAGGATTATAAGGGGTCTTCTCTTATAATCTTAGAATGTGTAGCATATAGCCCATCTTGGGTCAATGTGTTAAACATTTGATCTTGTATGAGGGACTTAAATGCAATACTTGTTGAAGGTACAAATAAAAAACACTTCTTCATTTCTTAATCAACAAAAAAACACTTAATAAACACAAGTATGATAGTGTGTTTGAACCTTGACAATTAGAACTAAGTGTGGGGGTCTTCTTCACTCTTAGTGTGCTTTCTTACCCATTCCATCTTGGAATGTGAGAATGTACACATTCCAATGACTAAGATTCAGATACACTGTCATATGCAAACAATGAAAAAACTTCTAAAAGACAAAAATAAACAATAACGTCTTTCCTTCGGGAATTCTTTTCTCACCTCACTCACTCTCAGCGTACGAACGTGCTTCTACTTGTTCTCTTGCAAGATGGTAACGCACTCGGACCAGCGAGCCTGCAACACCTGAGCTAGAACGTTAGCCGTTCCTTAAAAAACACAAACAATCCGTCCCTAGTGAGGGGAACTACGTCGCTCTGATTCTCATGCTCCCGATGAGATACGTAGGTAGTGGGGTAGGGCCCATGCGAGCACTTCGTTTATTTTCCCTACATTTGTTTCTCTTTCTTTCTTTCAGTTCCTTTTTTCCAGTATCCTTTTCTTACACCCTTTGATCGAAACAAGCAAGCGTGGATCCCATCGGGTACGATGGACGCGTGGGGGTGCTAATACCTTCCTCTCGCGTAACCGACTCCCGAACCCAGTTCTCTTGGTCGCAAGACCATGTTCTTTCCTTCCTTCAGGTTTATGCGGTGTTTCCTTTCCCTCTCATGGGATAAATACACATTGCTGGCGACTCTGTTTGGTGCCACTTTCGCGTTTGTACTAGGATGAAAATCCCGGGAGCGACAGATGGGAAATTCGAATATCAATTCTACTCTTAGGGAAGAAATCCAACAAGAACAAGGGTTAGATGAGAAGTTAAAAGAAGTGTTAGTACAACCGGGTTTTGTGCGAGCTACCGATGGAATTATTTTGTTTAACCAAAGGATTTGTGTTCCAAATAACACGGAGTTAAAAAGGAGGATTTTGGAAGAGACGCATAAGGGTGATTTTACTATACATTCGGGGTCTTCAAAGATGTATCAAGATTTAAAGAGGGACTATTGGTGGTCCGGGATGAAAAGGGATATTGCAGTGTATGTGTTGGAATGTGCGGTGTGCCAACAAGTGAAGATTGAACACCAAAGACCTGGTGGCTTGTTGCAACCTCTAGAAATTCCGGTATGGAAATGGGATAGTATTTCTATGGACTTCGCCGTTGGACTACCCCGTACTCAGGGTGGTTATGATTCGATTTGGGTAATTGTAGATCGGTTAACGAAATCCGCGCATTTCTTAGATGTGAAGACTACCTACAAGGCGAGTCATCTCGCAAAGTTGTTCATTTCGGAGATAGTGAGATTGCATGGTATTCCCACTAGTATCGTTTCGGATAGAGATCCAAAGTTTACTTCCAGATTTTGGAGAGCTTTTCAACAAGCTATGGGAACGAAGTTGTGTTTGAGTACGTCGAATCATCCGTAAACGGATGGTCAGACGGAACGGACAATACAAACCATGTGTCGCTCCCGGGATTTTCATCCTAGTACAAACGCGAAAGTGGCACCGAAACAGAGTCGCCAGCAATGTGTATTTACCCCAAGAGAGGGAAAGGAAACACTGCATAAACCTGAAGGAAAGGAAAGAGCATGGTCTCGCGACCAAGAGATCTGGGTTCGGGAGTCGGTTACGCTAGAGGAAGGTATTAGCACCCCCACGCGTCCATCGTACCCGATGGGATCCACGCTTGCTTGTCTCAATCAAAGGGTGTAAGAAAAGGATACTGGAAAAGGAACTAGAAAAGGAAAGGAGAGGGAAAGAGAAACAAATGTAGGGAAAATAAAAGAAGTGCTCGCATGGGCCCTACCCCACTGCCTACGTATCTCATCGGGAGCATGAGAATCAGAGCGACGTAGTTCCCCTCACTAGGGATGAATTGTTTGTGTTTTTTTAGGAACGGCTAACGTTCTAGCTCAGGTGTTGCAGGCTCGCTGGTCCGAGTGCGTTACCATCTTGCAAGAGAACGAGAAGGAGCGCGTTCGTACGCTAAGAGTGAATGAGGTGAGAAAAAGAATTCCCGAAGGAAAGACGTTGTTGTTTGTTTTTGTCTTTTAGAAGTTTTTTCATTTGTTTGCATATGACAGTGTATCTGGATCTTAGCCATTGGAATGTGTACGTTCTCACATTCTAAGATGGAATGGGTAAGAATGCACACTAAGAGTGAAGAAGACCCCCACACTTAGTTCCAATTGTCAAGGTTCAAACACACTAGCATACTTGTGTTTATTAAGTGTTTTTGTTAATTAAGAAATGAAGAAGTGTTTTTTATTATTTGCACCTTCAACAAGTATTGCATTTAAGTCCCTCATACAAGATCAAATGTTTAACACATTGACCCAAGATGGGCTATATGCTACACATTCTAAGATTACAAGAGAAGACCCCTTATAATCTTTTCTTTATATGAAAGGCCTAAATGCAATAAATGCCTACCTTTATTAGATATTTTGAATTTTCTTTAAGAGATGAGAAGAGAGACTCAAGAGAGGAGAAAAGGTAAAACCTATATGGACTAAGACTCAATCCTAATTGAAGATTAAAGGGAGTGATCCTAAAGGTTTGTGAGGTTTCAACCTAAAGTCTAAAGAAAGAATGAATTAAACAATTCACTTCTAAAGTAGAAGATGAATTGTAATTCACAAAGGGAAAGTGATGAGTTATTAAAAGAAAGCACATAAGTGCTTAACAAAACATAACATGGAATTGTAAAAGAGAAAGGATAGAAGTTGAATGTGGATTCCTTATCCACACTCAATTGAAACTTACCAAAGCCCCTACATGGTTAGTAAACATGTATAAGAAGTATAAGAAGTAAAAGAACATGTAATGCACCATAAAACTCAAAAGAATTAAATGAGAAACCAAATCCTAGAGCCACAACCAGAATGTACATCATATGGAAACCAAGTGAATATCATCATACAAGTGCAAGTGAATAAGCAACAAGCATCACCCATTAGCATTTAAACATGTTACAAGAAGAAGGGGTAGATGAAAGATGGAAAGAAATGAAGAGGACATGCATAAATGGAACATGTAAATCAACAACCAGAATTGAAACTAAATGGAAAATGGTTTATAAACATCTCAAAAGTATTTATGAATCAACTTCAAGACATTCAAGAAGTAATATAAGAAGAATTGAAATGAAAGTTCAAAAAGAAAGTGCAAACAATACATGTTAATGATGCACAAAGTTCAAATTGAAATGAACATGTAAAGATGACCTATAATGTGTATCAAAGACCTATAATATCATATGAATGGCTCATAACATATGCAAATGCTCATACAAATGTGCACAAAAGAATTTATGTAAACATGCACTAAAGTTGTAATGACATGCCATGGATTATACTTCCAATGTAATGCATCAAACAAAGACCCAATGGATTCATGAAAATTATGCCAGCATATTATTGGAATTCCTAGGTCAGAAATGCATCATACATCAAGATAGCATGTAAAAATTCAGAGCAAAATGACTTCAAACAAAGCAATTAGGTCAAATTGAAACATCATGCAAAGTGGTGCAAATATAGGCATCAAGACATGTGATAAAGTGACCTAAAAAATCAAACAAAAATCATCTAGCATGCTTCAATGTATTGGTGAATCAATGCAAAAAGAATCATGTCAAAACAGTTTGTAATGAGCAAGAACAAAATTAAACAAATTCATGTATCATGCTTAGAATGCATCTAAATGGAAATTCAAAGAAAATTATGGACCAGGGGTAAAAAGGTCATAAAATCAAGAAATAAAATCATGGAAAATTTCCTAAATGTTTTAATGATGCTCATGAATTTTTGTGGAATTTTACAATATGTTTTGGTATTTTTAAAAATTAGAAATGAAACATGTACAATAAAGGAAAAAATAAAATGAAATGCAAAGGGAAGGGGGTATGAACATAGCAATAATGCAGTGCAAATTAATTGGGCTTGGAAACAGGGGGGTGTGATTATCAATCTGCATAGGTCCATTTACGCGCCAAACACAATAACAAGTATGAACCCTCAGTCAACAATCTTGACTCACTCACAACCATTAGATCAAGTCCAAGTCCAGTCAAAGTCAAAGTACGCATGATCAACAAACACACGTGAAGGAACACATGACATACCATGCACCACACCACACCATGCTTAAGTGAAATCAAAAATATGACACATGCATAGCACGTGATTTTTAATGTGCTGTCACCATTGTGAGCATTAGATCAAACGAAATCAACGGCTGTGACTTAATCTGGCATGCAAAACCCTAATGTAACCTCACCGGCCGGAGAGGGACCTCCGGTCACCTTCTCCGGCCACTCTCCGGCACTGTAAATATCACATGCTTCCAGAAATCAACAAACTAGGTATCAAACGAAAGCTAATTTCATGAGGAACACAAATTCAGCAACAAAATTCACAGATCAAGCATGAATAAAGAGAATCGAAGAAGAGAAACTTTGCCCTAAGTTTCAGTTCTAAACTCCTAAGGAGCTCTATCAACTAGCCAGAAATATTTCATTGCTTCTAATAAGCCATAATCAACATGAAACAAGCTAAAAAAATCAATGAATCACACCAGAAGAGTTAAGAAATTCCAAACCTGAAACTTGAAGATTCTTTGTTCAAAAGAAAACCAGAGATGTTGCCTTGAGTTTTTGAGCTCCAATGTGGCCAAATAAAGGCTTAGATACAAGAGTGGATGATACTTCAGTGAAGGAGAGCTGAAATCCAAGATTCAAAACAGTTGCAATGTGATGAAAATGGGAGAGAGAATCAGAGAGATTCTGAGAAGAAGATGAGGGAGATGAAGTGGAGCTCGAAAATCAGTCGAAATGTGGAGGAATTGAGAGAGAATGGAAAGAGTTTCTCAATTGAATATCAGAAAAATGAAGCTCTCCCTATTCGTGAAGGGAAGATTTGTTTTATATGTTGAGCTTAACCATGGTTAACTGGGTGAATCAACTGAGTCATGGTGGTTTAGGTGAGTCATCCCTAACTAACTGAGTCAAGTTAGTTAGGGAGAGCAATGATAAGGTGATGATAGTTCATGGTAAGCTATGGTGATGGTGACAAGAGAAATGGAATGGCAAGGCTGTGTAACACAAAACTTGTTCAGCAAGCTTGTCATTTCTACTTTCATGCATAGCACGTGCTATGGTGTGTATGCAATGTGTTTGGTTTAAAAAGGCAATGGATAGCTGGTATGAATAAAGCACGTGCAAGCTTGTACCAACAACATCAACAACATTGGTTTTTTTTCTGGTTTTTTATAACAGTTTGCAGACATGGGTGTTTAATGGTGATTTTCTCTTTGCATTGTGGATGATTTGATGAGTTCTTGGAGTTATTGGCAAGAGGGATTGTAGTAGAACTACTTTGGCATGAAAATTGAATGGAAATGATGCTTGGGAGAGGTTGAAAATGACTTAGAACAATAAGGTTTGGAAACTGGTTATGGGCGAGGAAATGAGGTTGGTTGGCAAGGTGTGCATGGCATGGATTTTCAGTTGTGTTGACCAATCTTTGAGCTATCATAACTCCTTGTCCTTTGATCAAATGAAAAAATCATGAACATCAATCTTGAAGATCTCACATAGGGGAACAACTTTGATGTTGCAAGTTTTTTCATTTGAAGCCTTTAACCATGAGTAATTGATCCCTACATTTTGCCCACCAACTGTTTGAGAAAATGACTGCGCGCAGACCTGGCCAAACTTGGTCATGACATGGTTCTTGGCCTACTTTCCTCCAACTTTGATCAATCATATCTCCCTCATTTTTTATCCAATGGAAATGTTCTACCCATGGATTTGAAGCTTAAAGCAAGGCCTTTCATTGAGGCAGAGTGGAATTTTCATTTGGTGCTCCAAATTTGAATGGCCTTGGTTCAAATTCTGATGCAAAATGGCCAAAACTTGCTATTTTTAGTAACCCTTCTTCATCCAAAAATGGCAACTTTCCACATCTTGATTTTTTCATGATTCCTTTGGAGTTTCTTGATCAAATTTTGTACATTGGACATATGTAACATGAATTTCATGATTTTGGGCTCAAAAATTCAAGAGTTGACTTTTTCCCCTGATTATTTGACTTGGCCCCCAAATTTCCTGATTTTTGATCTTTCTTCCAATTGAACCACCTCCAAAACCAATTGAGGGGCAATTCTCCATACACATACACTTAAGAACATGTAGAATACCATGACATCAAGTTTTGTCCAAAAAATCAAAGATTCCCTGATTTAATGGGAAACCCTAGTTTTGGTGCCCACCTCCTAGGAGAAAAATGTGCAGTCTTCAATTTCAAATTCCTCAGAGTATGTTGTGTACCTTCTTAAAGGATGATGAGATATACCATTTGAGGATGATTTTGGATCAATGAGCTATCTCTTTTGAGGGTTTTCCTTCAATTTTTGAACTTCTTGCATAGTGAAAGATGTAGTGCTTCAATCTCCCATTGAATCTCACTTCTTTGAGGTTTTGGATGATCAATTGAGATAGTATGATACATGAGAGACCTCTTGGCTTGCCTAGAGCCAACTTGATTGACCTTTTTGTGCTTTGAATGATTCCTTGATTGTCCACCTTCCACCTGATCACATGCCCTGATGGTAAGAAGGATGCCATGCTTCATTTTTCTATGTTGAATGCAATGTAATGTTAATGAGGTGGATATGATATGATAAATGATAATGCCATGCTATGATGACAAAAGGGAGAGCAAATTTTGGGGTATTACAGCTGCCCCTATTCAAGCGCTGTAGACCTGAATGCCTGAAAGCAATTGCTTTCGGACTTTTAAGGTATATAGTGATTGAATACCAAATATAACCAAAAATTTGCTCTGGATGATGAAGAATAAAAGGGATATAAACCCAACGAGACTGCTGGATTGAATCTTCGATGAAACGTCGGAGAGATCTGTCTTTTGAACGACGCCAGACGACTACTGGCTTGCCGCATTACTGGTAAACTTTACCAATGTCTTTTATGCAATTCCAGACGACTACTGGCCTGCCACACTGCTGGTGGACTTTAGAAATGTCTTTTTGAACGACGCCAGACGACTACTGGCTTGCCACACTACTGGTGGACTTTAATAATGTCTTTTATGCAACTCCAGACGACTACTGGCCTGCCACGCTACTGGTGGACTTTAATAACGTCTTTTTGAACGACGCCAGACGACTACTGGCTTGCCACACTACTGGTGGACTTTGCAGCTTCGTGCCACCCGAAGATGGACTTCTGCCAATCCACTATTGGACTTTTGCCACCCGAAGACAGACTTTTGCCAATCCACTGTTGGACTTTTGCCACCCGAAGACGGACTTTTGCCAATCCACTGTTGGACTTTTGCCACCCGAAGACGGACTTTTGCCAATCCACTGTTGGACTTTTAGCTGCTTTGCCACCCGAAGATGGACTTTTGCCAATCCACTGTTGGACTTTTAGAATATGCCACCCTTAGATGGACCTTTCGCCAATCCACTGTTGGACTTTTGCCACCCGAAGACGGACTTTTGCCAATCCACTGTTGGACTTTTGCCACCCGAAGACGGACTTTTGCCAATCCACTGTTGGACTTTTGCCACCCGAAGACGGACTTTTGCCAATCCACTGTTGGACTTTTGCCACCCGAAGACGGACTTTTGCCAATCCACTGTTGGACTTTTGCCACCCGAAGACGGACTTTTGCCAATCCACTGTTGGACTTTTGCCACCCGAAGACGGACTTTTGCCAATCCACTGTTGGACTTTTGCCACCCGAAGACGGACTTTTGCCAATCCACTGTTGGACTTTTGCCACCCGAAGACGGACTTTTGCCAATCCACTGTTGGACTTTTAGAATTTTAAAATTGAATTACTCTCTGCCTCTGCGCCAGACATCTCTGCCGACTCTGCTGAGGAACCACAATCAATGATTTAATCTCGGAGACTCCTAAAAGGATAATATCTCTGCTGGCGAATGGATGAACAATCCGTCTGCTTCGAATTGTCAAGCTTGCCAACAATAAATTGGACTTTAAGATATGAGGGAATGATGACTCTGCCAGGAATTATTCCATCTGTTTGGGGCTGGATTCTGGTCACAGCAACTCCGCTGGGGATGAGAATTTTTAAATGACGTCCTGCTGGGGAAATGAGCCATTAAAACTCTACTTGGGGATTTATTCAACCCAAGATCCTTTATAGGGATTATCAACCTTATAACTCGGCTGGGGAGTATTGCTGACAAGATTCGATGCTGACCTCTGTGGGGGATCATTACCAGAGACACAATCTTGTTGGGGATCATGGCTACTCTGCCAGGGATATGCAAATCCTGGTTAGAACATTCCACTGCAACTTGCTAGAAAGAGTCCTTAGAGATCTGTTGGGGAAACCCAAAGCAAATCCATAGTAGTCTGCTGAGGAATATGATTGTCGAGCTTAGGATAAGTACTACAATGCCCCATGTTAGGCGAGCTTTCCTTTAGACAATTCCGTTGGGGGTGACGAGTTTATAACAAACTCTGCTGGAGAAAACTGCTTTAAAGCGTCTCGTGTTGGGGAATGCCTTTTGAGAGGATTTTACAGAAGACCAACTGTCCTCAAACTCTACTGGGGATGATCAACACTTCATGCTGGGGAAACAAACATGCCCCATGCTTGGACAACACAACAATTCGTCCCCGAAGAGGATGTCATAAGAGGATTTTACAGAAGATTTAGCCTCTTCAAACTCTTGTGACTCCGCTGGGGATAATGACCATCAGTTTCGGTGTCGACGAGACCACTCTTTTGGGGAACCTGTGACCGTTATCGACACAGAAAAGCTTGTAGTTGTTGGAAGTACTGAATGAGAGAATCGACTTAATAAGATACAACGGTACCCAGTTGAACTTAATTCACTGAGATCGACCCGATGAACGCCGATCTCCTTACCCATAATTGCCCCAGTCTTTTGCGTGGGGTGATTTATTGCTGGTTTTGTGCTTAAAATCATCTGCACCTGCTACCTGCAACAAAAGAATATGCCCACATGCCCCGAATATCGCGTGGCTAGAATCCACCATCCGGGAGTATTCAACATTCGAAGTAATTTCAAATGTTTTTTCTGCGCATGTTATTGCAAGGCTGTCATGTTTTCAAGTGCAATGTTTTATCAAAAATTAGGACGTTTTTGCAAACAAAGCAATAAAACAAAAATAGAAAGCTTTTTACTGAAATTCAATTTATTGACTGAGAGCCCAGAATAGGCAATTACATCCGGAAGCAATCCCTGGAAAGAGGTGATCGCTGAAAATTGAGAAAAGAAACTATCCTAATGGCAATGTGAAAACGGAATTCCACTGAGTTTCCATTCTGTTATGACCAGTATGTCTTCAAAACTCCCCGACCTTGCCTTCTGAGGAATGATCGGGCCGATTCCTATCTTTCAGAACGTCAGTTGTTCAAACGGTAATGGGGTACAGATAACTCAAACCGTAGTCATTCGCTTAAATCCCTCTTTTGTGTGGACCGCCCTTTCAGGTTTTCGATCCACCAGGATACCCTTTTTTGCCTAAGTTGCCCTTTCGGGTTTTCAACTTACCGGGTGTACAAATCTTTTTTCAATTATATCCCTAATTTTTGCCCGAACCTTATTCTGTTTTTGGTTCGCCGGGATGCCCTTTTTTGCCTGGATTTTTTTTATTCTTATTATCCAGCGGGTCTATTCATGCGAAGTATTTTTTGACTACGTCCGAGTTGACAGGGGATGAAAAGTCTTCGCCATCCATGGTTGTAAGCAATAAAGCTCCGCCCGAAAAGACCTTTTTAACCACGAATGGACCTTCATAATTAGGAGTCCATTTGCCCCTGTGATCTGTATTGGGAGGAAGGATCCTTTTGAGTACCACATCTCCGACTTTGTAAACCCGAGGACGCACCTTCTGGTCAAATGCCTGCTTCATTCTGCGCTGATATAGTTGCCCATGGCATACAGCCGCCAATCGCTTTTCCTCAATAAGGCTCAACTGATCAAATCTGGCTCGTACCCATTCAGCTTCATCTAGCTTAACATCCATCATAACTCTGAGGGACGGAATTTCTACTTCAACTGGTAGCACTGCCTCCATACCATATACAAGTGAGAATGGGGTTGCCCCAGTGGACGTGCGTACCGACGTTCGATACCCATGCAAAGCAAATGGTAACATCTCATGCCAATCTTTGTACGTGACAACCATCTTCTGCACAATCTTCTTGATATTTTTGTTGGCCGCTTCGACCGCGCCATTCATCTTTGGGCGGTACGGAGAAGAATTGTGATGTTCGATTTTGAAGTCCCGGCATAACTCAGCCATCATCTTATTGTTCAAATTAGAACCATTATCAGTAATGATTCTTTCGGGAACTCCATATCGGCAAATGATATCCCGTTTTAAGAAATGAGCGACCACTTGTTTTGTAACATTGGCATAGGATGCGGCTTCAACCCATTTGGTGAAGTAATCAATTGCCACCAAGATGAAACGATGACCATTGGAAGCTGTAGGCTCAATCTTTCCGATCATATCAATGCCCCACATGGCAAACGGCCAAGGCGACGACATGATACTCAACGGATTTGGAGGCACATGCACCTTATCTGCATAGATCTGGCATTTATGGCATTTGCGGGCATATTTGCAACAATCTGACTCCATAGTCAACCAATAATATCCCGATCTTAACAACTTTTTAGCCATTGCATGCCCTCCGGCATGGGTACCGAAAGAGCCTTCGTGCACTTCAATCATCAACAAGTCTGCTTCATGTCTATCCACACATCTAAGCAGGACCGTGTCAAAATTTCTTTTATACAGCACGCCATCTTTGTTCAAGAAGAAACTACCGGCTAACCTTCTCAACGTCTTCCTGTCTTTGGACGATGCCCCGGGCGGGTACTCTTGACTTTTCAAGAAACACTTAATGTCATAAAACCATGGCTTGTCATCAGACGCTGCATCGACCGCAAACACAAATGCTGGTCTGTCAAGGCGAGATACCTCAATCTTAGGTACATGGTTCCATCCTTGCACTTTGATCATGGAAGACAAAGTGGCCAAGGCATCCGCGAACCTATTCTCATCTCGAGGAATATGGTACAGTTTCACTGTTGTGAAAAATGTCAGCAATCTCCTCGTATAATCTCTATACGGCACTAGATTTGCTTGGTGCGTGTACCAACTCCCTTTCACTTGATTGATTACCAGAGCTGAATCACCGAATATATCAAGGGTTTTAATCCGTAGATTAATCGCCTCCTCGATCCCCATTATACAAGCTTCGTACTCTGCTTCATTGTTGGTGCATCCGAAAGTTATTCGTGCAGTGAAAGGCATATGAACACCTTCCGGCGTGATAAGAACTGCTCCAACTCCGCACCCATTCATATTGACAGCCCCATCAAACATCAGACTCCATTTGGATTCAGGGTCTGGCCCCTCCTCCGGAAGTGGTTCCTCGCAGTCTTTAGCTTTGAGAAACATGATGTCCTCATCAGGGAAGTCAAACTTCATGGGTTGGTAATCATCCATCGGCTGTTGCGCAAGATAATCGGACAAGATACTTCCTTTGATGGCCTTTTGTGAAGTGTACTGAATGTCATACTCTGTCAAGACCATTTGCCACCGTGCAACTCTGCCTGTCAATGCTGGTTTCTCGAAAATGTACTTGATAGGATCCATTTTTGAAATCAACAAGGTTGTGTGCCTAACCATATATTGCCTCAATCGCTTAGCGGCCCATGCAAGTGCACAGCATGTCTTTTCAAGCATTGAGTATCGGGACTCACAATCATTGAACTTTTTGCTCAGGTAGTAAATAGCATGCTCCTTCCTACCTGTCTCGTCATGTTGACCGAGAACACAACCCATGGATCCTTCAAGCACTGTCAGATACATTATCAGCGGTCTCCCTTCAACTGGAGGCATTAGGATCGGAGGTTCCTGCAAGTATTCTTTTATCTTATCGAATGCCAATTGGCAATCGTCATTCCACCTGACCGTTTGATCTTTCCTTAACAATTTAAATATTGGTTCACACGTGGCTGTTAGGTGAGATATGAACCTTGCAATGTAGTTCAATCTACCCAAGAAACCACGAACCTCTTTTTCTGTTCTCGGTTCAGGCATTTCTTGTATTGCTTTCACCTTGGCAGGATCAACCTCGATTCCTCTTTCGCTCACAATGAAACCCAGTAACTTTCCAGAACGTACCCCAAACGTGCACTTGTTTGGATTTAATCTCAGACGGAACTTTCTCAACCTTTCAAACAGCTTTTTCAGGTTAATTAGATGTTCCTCTTCGGTTCTCGACTTGGCAATCATATCATCTACATAACATTCGATCTCCTTATGAATCAAGTCATGAAACAATGTCACCATCGCCCGCTGGTACGTTGCCCCTGCGTTTTTCAAACCAAAAGGCATTACTTTATAACAATAAGTACCCCACGGAGTAATGAACGTGGTCTTTTCCATATCTTCAGGTGCCATCTTGATCTGGTTGTACCCGGAGAAACCGTCCATAAATGAGAACACTGAAAACTGAGCTGTATTATCGACCAGCACATCAATATGAGGTAGTGGAAAAGCATCTTTCGGGCTAGCTTTATTAAGATCTCGATAATCCACACACATTCTCACTTTTCCATCTTTCTTCGGTACTGGCACGATGTTGGCTACCCATGGAGGATACTTTGTCACAGCAAGAAAACCAGCGTCCCACTGCTTCTGGACTTCCTCCTTAATCTTTAAGGCCATGTCGGGGTGAGTCCGACGAAGTTTCTGCTTAACTGGCGGACATTCTTCTCTCAATGGTAGCCTGTGCACGACAATATCCGTATCCAACCCCAGCATGTCTTGATACGACCAGGCGAAGATGTCAACATACTCGCGCAACATTTCCGTCAAAGTTTGCTTCACATCTGCTTGCAAGCTGGCACCAATCCTGATCTCTTTCTTGGCGTCCTTGGTACCAATATTGATGATTTCTACAGTCTCCTGATGAGGCTGGATGACCCTTTCCTCTTGTTTCAACAATCTGGCCAGTTCTTCAGAAAGTTCACAATCTTTCTCATCCCCTTCTTCGGCTTGATAAATCGGATTGTCAAAGTCATACATGGCCATATCAAAATCGTTATCAGTGGTATCCGGAGGATCAAGTCTGCATGAACGGGTTCATGCCTTATTTTAGAATTTATTTTTAAGCAAAACAAAAGAAAATGAAACATTGCCATTTTATATTTTTTTTGTGCAAAAATAAAAACTGAAAGACAGAGAACAAAATTTGATTGCAAAACGTCCTTTATTAATGATTAAACATTGCAAATGCAACCATGGTGGCCCTACAAATGAATCTATACGCCTTGGGCAGAGCGCAAGATTTTGTCATGCATTATGGTTAGAAAAAACAAAGAAAAATTACTCTGTCTGAAGAGTAACCCGGATGACTTCTTCAACGGACCAGTTCTGCACTTGTTGTCCCGAAGCATGAGGGCGTACCCAGTTGTCCAGGTCACAATTACTGTCAACACTATCCTCTGTGGCTGCACAAGACTGGTCCATGTAGATAATTCCCCCACTATTGAAAGTAATAGGTCCCCTGCTCCCCGCATCTGAAGTTGTAGAGGGATGATAACCAATACCAAATTTGTCTTCCTTCATTGGGGTCTCTATCAACCTGCCCCAACCTTGGGCGTTGCCTGCCCTGACGACTTCGACAGCTTGTTTGTAAGATGAAATGGAGGTACCAGCCCCAACTGGTACAGAAGAAGACTCAGGTGCATCGTCAATATTGACTGCTTCAAATGATTGGCACAGCATCTCATGAATTTCCCCATCCATTTCAATGTACTTGAACGTGGACAAGTGACTCACAAAGATGTCTTCCTCCCCACACACTGTCACAACCTGCCCTTCAAACTCATACTTCAGCTTTTGATGTAGAGTAGAAGTAACAGCCCCGGCTCCGTGAATCCAAGGGCGCCCCAATAGGCAGCTATATGCAGGTTGTATGTCCATTACATGGAACGTGGATTTGAATACCTGTGGTCCAATTTGTACGGGCAATTCCACCTCACCAAACACAGATCGTCTAGTTCCATCGAATGCTCTGACCACCAATTCACTAGGCCTTAAGATCAAACCATCAACTTCCAGCTTCATCAATGCCTTCTTGGGCAAGACATTAAGTGATGAACCAGTGTCTACCAGTACATGAGATAACACTGCGCCCTTACACTCCATCGTGATATGCAAAGCCTTATTATGGTTTCTTCCTTCAACCGTCAAATCTCTACTTGTAAAACCCAAGCCATGGCTAACATTAACATTGGAGATTACACCCTCGAGCTGATTAACAGTAATTTCTTGTGGCACGTACGCACTCTTCAACACTTTCAACAACGCCTGCCGGTGCGCATCAGAGCACATCAATAGTGACAAGATTGAAATCTTTGAAGGGGTCTGATTCAGTTGGTCCACAATCTTATAATCGCTTTTCTTGATTATCTTCATAAATTCTTCCATTTCCTTATCAAAAGTAATTTTTGTCTCTGCTTCAGGTGTAGGCGCACTTTCAACCACCTGTTTACCCTTAGCCTTTGCTGCAGCTTCTGCCTCTTTATCACTTCTCAAGGTTTGGGGAGCGAACAACCTTCCACTCCTTGTAAAGCCCCCTATACCCCCTACGTTATCAATATTTGGGCTGACTGATGACTCAACTTCCTGCTTTTTACCTTCGTAATATACATCTGCCCCATAGTGCCATGGGATAGCTTTCGTAGATGTGAACGGAATTGGTCCTGGCACCGTGATAGTGACAGGACTGGGCCTTTCTGGCGCAACACTCGCCACGGGAACTGCATTGACCGGCATTTGAATCTCAGCAGGAGTGTAATAGATGGTCACGGTTGATATCTCATCAGTGTCTTTCACGACTCTGTCGAACTGTAGACATCCTTCATCGATCAGATTCTGTAAACCCATCTTCAACTTATCACAGCCGTTCTCCTGATTCATACACTCAGAGCAATCTTGATTACAGCCCGGGAACACCTGTACCTTCAATAAACGATCTTTTACAACCAACAAAGAAGTTTTCACTTGATGAACGTCTAACACCAAATTCAATCTCCTCCCATCTTCAATAGCATATACATTGGCTGCACTATGATCAGGCATGGGATGCTGAGTAATATTAGGAGCGGGAGAGAAATTGATGGCCTTAGCATCAATCAAATCTTGTACTTTATGATGGAAAGCCCAGCATTTTTCAATGGAGTGCCCCTGAGCACCTGAGTGGAACTCACAACGAGCATTAGCATCGAAGTTAGGTGGCAGGTTTCCAGCAACCGGAGCTTTCATAGTACGGAGTTCTACCAACTTTAACTCGAGTAGTCGGGGCAACAGCGCGGCATAAGTCATAGGGAGAGGATCCATCTTACGATCCCTCTGTCTAGACCTTTGCTGGAAAAAAGGTTGTTGCTGTTGAACTTGTTGTTGGGGTTGTTGTTTCTGAACAGACGGTGTGGGGATTGTTACAGCATCTACCTGATAATAAGCTCGAGAACGCCCTCTGCCTCGTCCTCTAAACACAGCATTTGTATCACCTTCTCTTATTTTCTGGTTACTAGCAAACGGTTTCTTCGTCCCCGAAGAGCCAGCCCCACTCACATCCTGGATCTTTCCAAGCTTTAACAGACTTTCTATTCTTTCTCCCGCAATCACAATATCAGCAAATCCAGTCGACGGACAAGCAGCTAATCTGTCAAGATAGGCCCCTTGCAAGGTGCCCATGAACATATCTGCCATTTCTCTGTCTGACAAGGGAGGTTGGACCTGGGCAGCCATTTCCCTCCACCTCTGTGCATATTCTTTGAAACTCTCCTTGGCATTCTGGGACAATCCCTGCAATTGGGTGCGGTTGGGCGCCATGTCAATATTATATTGGTATTGCTTCAGGAACGCTTCTGCCAGATCTTTCCAATTCTTCACAGCAGCTCTATTCAACTTCATGTACCAGGTCAAGGACGCCCCAGCCAGACTGTCCTGAAAATAGTGCATCCATAGCTTCTCGTCATCCGTATGGGCTGAAATCTTCCCAAAGTAAGCTTGAAGATGCGTTTGGGGACACGCATTGCTGTGATACTTATCAAAAGTGGGAGGTTTGAATTTAGGGGGAATTCTGACTCCTGGGACCAGCCCCAAGCTAGTAACATCAATACCCATAGAGTTCTTGCATTCCATGGCCCTGATCTTTTCTGCTAACTCATCATACCTTCGATCCCCTTGATTACCCACATCAGCATCCAGCAGAGTAAATTGGTCTTCCAGAGTATCTTCAAGAGTGACACCAGCATGCCTACCATTTCCATTACCCCGATTGTTACCACCAGGAGGAGGGTTGCCACCGGGAGGAGGAATGCCATGTCCCTGTGAATTGTCATGCTGATCACCTTCGGGCCCATTATCTGGACGCTCTACCAGAAGCCTCAATCTCTCCTGATTTTGCGCCATGCCAGTCATGAGGGTCATGAACTGGTCCATACGCGCCCTCATTTCGGCCAAATCACTTTGCACTTGATCCATAATTCTTACTTGATTTCTTCGCGTCGAATATCGGTGAATATGATTCTCCGTTATACTGCCTGAAACCAAATAAAGGTTAGAGACCCTGCAACGAGTACCTGAAAAGCAAGTAACAAAAATGCAAAATGATATGCAATGCCATGCAATGCCATGTTTGTCATTTCCGAGGTGCTTTATACCCTGATTCCAATCCAACCACAGAAATCTGAAGACCAGAAATTGTGATATAAAGAGACGTGTCGTGGTCATGTGCTTGTGTGCAGCTATCTGATAAGGAATAATTCTGAATAAAACTGCTCATACTCATTCAACGAAGTATTCAAGTACATTTAAGAAAGGTTCAATCGCAAATGCAATACAAGGAAAAATGGATCCATCAACAAGCCTGATGGTAACCATTAACAACAAAATATAAGGAAAAGAACATCAGTCTGACAATTCCACACCCTTCAGCTTATCACTTGAGTATTTGATCTCCTCAAAAAGTATACGGGTACGCTGGTGATTCGGCTTTTCAATCATTTCTTTGATCAAGACATCCCTTTTCTCAAGAGCTTCAGTTAAAGAACCCATATGCAGCATCAGAGCCTCGTCATCACACACTCCTTTGTGTCTCTTTATGCCAGCTTGCGTCTTGAGTATCTCCCTTTCTATCATGACTTCTTCAAGCTCTTTCTTGGTGTTCCTCAGCTCACCTCTAGCTTCTTCTAGCTGTTCTTGACTCTTATCGAGGCTTTCCCGATACTTTCTTCTCTGCTCATGCGCCTTTTCAAGCTCTTCGTCCTTAATCTGCAACTGTTCCTGTAATTCAGCATTCTCTATCCTAACTTCGTCCCAAGCGTGCTGAAACTTTGTTAACTTTTCTTTGGTCTGTGCTAACGCCTGTTTGGTTTGCTTGTGGGCTTGAGTAGCATCATCAGCACCTTTACTAATCTTCCGGAAATGTTGGGCTCTTCCAGCAAAGTCTTTCTCTTTTGCAGTTAGGATTTGTTCAGCATCTTGGGCTTTCCGCTCCAGCTCTTTGTTGGCATGTAGAGCATTCTGAAGACGGCTACTCAACTCGGAATTCTCTCCTTGGAGCTTTTTCACCAAGGCTTGCAACTTGTCAACTTCTTCCATAGTAGCAATGCTTTTTGCTTTCTCCTTCTTCGGATACAAAAAGGGTGCCTTACCAAAAGGCAAGAGAAAATCTTCAACTCTTTTCTTCACCCACTCTTCATATGCTGGATAAACTCGGTTGTTAGGCTTGCCTAGAGTAACTTTCCCCTTTTTCAGTATGCTACCCCAGCTTTCAGAAGCTTTCTGTGCTGCTTCCCAACCATCTGATGTATGAAATAGAGGGACTCCTCCACATCTCTCTTAATAGGCGGACCTGTCAGGGCATACCCAAATTGTCGAATGGCCAAAGAAGGATTGTAGTTAATCCCACCCATTCTTCCTATTAGTGGAACGTTAGGGAACTTACCACAGCTGTGGATAATATTCTTGCCAATCAGCCCATGATCTACCCATACGATGTCCTTGGCCACCAATCCCATTAAACGCTGTTTCCACTCTAGAGAATCTTTGGAATCCACAAAAGCCCCTGATTGTGGTAAACGGCCTGCAAACCACTTATAGAACAAGGGTGCACAACAACGAATTATCCCTCCTCTTTTCTTTTCGTTTTGGTTGTACAACGAGTAGTGAAGATCTCCCAGTAGCGTTGGCACCGGGTTCTTCATCAGGAATATTCGTATAGCGTCCGTATCAATGAAATCCGGCTCGTTGGGAAACAACACTATGCCGTATATACAAAGGGCTAGCAAAGCATTAAAAACAAGCCAATTCTCGCCTTTAGCTGCTTCCTGGGCCTTCTTAATCAGATATTCCAGCTTGTAACCACGAATCTTTCCTTTGTTGGAGACATTGTCGCCTAACTCTGATTTGCTCAAATAAAGAGCACCAGCCACCTTTCCAAAGTCAAGATCCCCCACTGATCCAAAGAAAGGGGGCTCCTCCTTGATAGCAATCCCCAACATGTTGGAATACTCCTCCAGGGTAGGAACCAACACATAGTCTGGCAATACAAAACACCTCAGAGGCGGATCATAGAACTGCATCAACGTATGGAGACCTCTGGCTTCATAATCACTGACATTACGGACCATAGATAAAATCCACCCATATTTCTCTTCAAAAGCTTCTCGTACTGCAGGACTCGCCATTCCCTTCAGCATAACAATAGGGCCCAAAGTAGGCGTAAGGAACTTATAGCTGATGATATTCTTCCTCTCTTTAGTGTTCATCTTTGCAGGGACCTGATGACTGGAATCAAGGGTAATATATGCACCTGGAAATGAATAAACATGTATGTTAAAATATGATAATGCAATGTAAAGGGCAATGTGATCAGGTAATCAGGTGTCTGTGCTGAACTGTGAACGGTGTCGGTGTAGCTCTGAGACTAATATAGAACCATAGATAAGAACCATCTGAATACAATAGGATGAAACTTCCTTTTGTATGATGAGGATAGAAAATCTGGTATGTAGGAGGTCATGGTTACCTGCAAACCTGTAAACAACCCGCCCTTCTCACATGTGGGTACTAGGATGTTCAGTATCCCGGGCTCTCAGGTCGAGAAATGATGATACGTTCACCATTTCTGGTTTGGCATCATCATCAATCGAGAAGGCCTCAACTGATTCTCCAAAACAAAAAGGTCCTCAGCTTCTGGCACTGAGGTCGAGAAGCAATAGTACATTCATCCCTCAGGGTACAGTACTATCGCCAATCGAGGAATGCCTCCGCTGATTCTCTTTCAAAAAGGGATGTCCTATAGCGAGTTCCCAGCATTGGGTCCTCGGATCGAGGATGTGCAATGGGTTTGCCACGGAATGTGGTCTGCCACTGTCACATCTCGGGAGGAGTGCCGCAACTGAGTCCTCGGGAATGGTCACCAGAGTTGACAGTTCCTCAAGAGAATAACCACTGGCCTGCATAACATGCAGTAGCAGAAAGCTCCTGATAGAACCTCGTCTGGTTGTGGGTCTCATGAACAACAATACGTGGTCACCACCACGCAAGCGTCATGACTATCCACTCTAATTCCTATGTGTGTACTCAAGCCTGTGTAGTGAGCTTATCTCTCAGAACACCCATCCCGCCAAACAGACAAAACAGTGCAACACAATATAATATATGATATGTAATGCTAAAATGCGGTAAATACAGTAAAATAAATAAACAGCAACATATAGCACAACAGTAAACACCCAATGAAAGAAAAGCAGACAAGCGCTAGGATTGACTCGCTAAGGAAACCAGAGATTCTGGGTTCGATCCCCAGCAGAGTCGCCAGTTGTCGCTCCCGGGATTTTCATCCTAGTACAAACGCGAAAGTGGCACCGAAACAGAGTCGCCAGCAATGTGTATTTACCCCAAGAGAGGGAAAGGAAACACTGCATAAACCTGAAGGAAAGGAAAGAGCATGGTCTCGCGACCAAGAGATCTGGGTTCGGGAGTCGGTTACGCTAGAGGAAGGTATTAGCACCCCCACGCGTCCATCGTACCCGATGGGATCCACGCTTGCTTGTCTCAATCAAAGGGTGTAAGAAAAGGATACTGGAAAAGGAACTAGAAAAGGAAAGGAGAGGGAAAGAGAAACAAATGTAGGGAAAATAAAAGAAGTGCTCGCATGGGCCCTACCCCACTGCCTACGTATCTCATCGGGAGCATGAGAATCAGAGCGACGTAGTTCCCCTCACTAGGGATGAATTGTTTGTGTTTTTTTAGGAACGGCTAACGTTCTAGCTCAGGTGTTGCAGGCTCGCTGGTCCGAGTGCGTTACCATCTTGCAAGAGAACGAGAAGGAGCGCGTTCGTACGCTAAGAGTGAATGAGGTGAGAAAAAGAATTCCCGAAGGAAAGACGTTGTTGTTTTTTTTTGTCTTTTAGAAGTTTTTTCATTTGTTTGCATATGACAGTGTATCTGGATCTTAGCCATTGGAATGTGTACGTTCTCACATTCTAAGATGGAATGGGTAAGAATGCACACTAAGAGTGAAGAAGACCCCCACACTTAGTTCCAATTGTCAAGGTTCAAACACACTAGCATACTTGTGTTTATTAAGTGTTTTTGTTAATTAAGAAATGAAGAAGTGTTTTTTATTATTTGCACCTTCAACAAGTATTGCATTTAAGTCCCTCATACAAAATCAAATGTTTAACACATTGACCCAAGATGGGCTATATGCTACACATTCTAAGATTACAAGAGAAGACCCCTTATAATCTTTTCTTTATATGAAAGGCCTAAATGCAATAAATGCCTACCTTTATTAGATATTTTGAATTTTCTTTAAGAGATGAGAAGAGAGACTCAAGAGAGGAGAAAAGGTAAAACCTATATGGACTAAGACTCAATCCTAATTGAAGATTAAAGGGAGTGATCCTAAAGGTTTGTGAGGTTTCAACCTAAAGTCTAAAGAAAGAATGAATTAAACAATTCACTTCTAAAGTAGAAGATGAATTGTAATTCACAAAGGGAAAGTGATGAGTTATTAAAAGAAAGCACATAAGTGCTTAACAAAACATAACATGGAATTGTAAAAGAGAAAGGATAGAAGTTGAATGTGGATTCCTTATCCACACTCAATTGAAACTTACCAAAGCCCCTACATGGTTAGTAAACATGTATAAGAAGTATAAGAAGTAAAAGAACATGTAATGCACCATAAAACTCAAAAGAATTAAATGAGAAACCAAATCCTAGAGCCACAACCAGAATGTACATCATATGGAAACCAAGTGAATATCATCATACAAGTGCAAGTGAATAAGCAACAAGCATCACCCATTAGCATTTAAACATGTTACAAGAAGAAGGGGTAGATGAAAGATGGAAAGAAATGAAGAGGACATGCATAAATGGAACATGTAAATCAACAACCAGAATTGAAACTAAATGGAAAATGGTTTATAAACATCTCAAAAGTATTTATGAATCAACTTCAAGACATTCAAGAAGTAATATAAGAAGAATTGAAATGAAAGTTCAAAAAGAAAGTGCAAACAATACATGTTAATGATGCACAAAGTTCAAATTGAAATGAACATGTAAAGATGACCTATAATGTGTATCAAAGACCTATAATATCATATGAATGGCTCATAACATATGCAAATGCTCATACAAATGTGCACAAAAGAATTTATGTAAACATGCACTAAAGTTGTAATGACATGCCATGGATTATACTTCCAATGTAATGCATCAAACAAAGACCCAATGGATTCATGAAAATTATGCCAGCATATTATTGGAATTCCTAGGTCAGAAATGCATCATACATCAAGATAGCATGTAAAAATTCAGAGCAAAATGACTTCAAACAAAGCAATTAGGTCAAATTGAAACATCATGCAAAGTGGTGCAAATATAGGCATCAAGACATGTGATAAAGTGACCTAAAAAATCAAACAAAAATCATCTAGCATGCTTCAATGTATTGGTGAATCAATGCAAAAAGAATCATGTCAAAACAGTTTGTAATGAGCAAGAACAAAATTAAACAAATTCATGTATCATGCTTAGAATGCATCTAAATGGAAATTCAAAGAAAATTATGGACCAGGGGTAAAAAGTCATAAAATCAAGAAATAAAATCATGGAAAATTTCCTAAATGTTTTAATGATGCTCATGAATTTTTTTGGAATTTTACAATATGTTTTGGTATTTTTAAAAATTAGAAATAAAACATGTACAATAAAGGAAAAAATAAAATGAAATGCAAAGGGAAGGGGGTATGAACATAGCAATAATGCAGTGCAAATTAATTGGGCTTGGAAACAGGGGGGTGTGATTATCAATCTGCATAGGTCCATTTACGCGCCAAACACAATAACAAGTATGAACCCTCAGTCAACAATCTTGACTCACTCACAACCATTAGATCAAGTCCAAGTCCAGTCAAAGTCAAAGTACGCATGATCAACAAACACACGTGAAGGAACACATGACATACCATGCACCACACCACACCATGCTTAAGTGAAATCAGAAATATGACACATGCATAACACGTGATTTTTAATGTGCTGTCACCATTGTGAGCATTAGATCAAACGAAATCAACGGCTGTGACTTAATCTGGCATGCAAAACCCTAATGTAACCTCACCGGCCGGAGAGGGACCTCCGGTCACCTTCTCCGGCCACTCTCCGGCACTGTAAATATCACATGCTTCCAGAAATCAACAAACTAGGTATCAAACAAAAGCTAATTTCATGAGGAACACAAATTCAGCAACAAAATTCACAGATCAAGCATGAATAAAGAGAATCGAAGAAGAGAAACTTTGCCCTAAGTTTCAGTTCTAAACTCCTAAGGAGCTCTATCAACTAGCCAGAAATATTTCATTGCTTCTAATAAGCCATAATCAACATGAAACAAGCTAAAAAAATCAATGAATCACACCAGAAGAGTTAAGAAATTCCAAACCTGAAACTTGAAGATTCTTTGTTCAAAAGAAAACCAGAGATGTTGCCTTGAGTTTTTGAGCTCCAATGTGGCCAAATAAAGGCTTAGATACAAGAGTGGATGATACTTCGGTGAAGGAGAGCTGAAATCCAAGATTCAAAACAGTTGCAATGTGATGAAAATGGGAGAGAGAATCAGAGAGATTCTGAGAAGAAGATGAGGGAGATGAAGTGGAGCTCGAAAATCAGTCGAAATGTGGAGGAATTGAGAGAGAATGGAAAGAGTTTCTCAATTGAATATCAGAAAAATGAAGCTCTCCCTATTCGTGAAGGGAAGATTTGTTTTATATGTTGAGCTTAACCATGGTTAACTGGGTGAATCAACTGAGTCATGGTGGTTTAGGTGAGTCATCCCTAACTAACTGAGTCAAGTTAGTTAGGGAGAGCAATGATAAGGTGATGATAGTTCATGGTAAGCTATGGTGATGGTGACAAGAGAAATGGAATGGCAAGGCTGTGTAACACAAAACTTGTTCAGCAAGCTTGTCATTTCTACTTTCATGCATAGCACGTGCTATGGTGTGTATGCAATGTGTTTGGTTTAAAAAGGCAATGGATAGCTGGTATGAATAAAGCACGTGCAAGCTTGTACCAACAACATCAACAACATTGGTTTTTTTTCTGGTTTTTTATAACAGTTTGCAGACATGGGTGTTTAATGGTGATTTTCTCTTTGCATTGTGGATGATTTGATGAGTTCTTGGAGTTATTGGCAAGAGGGATTGTAGTAGAACTACTTTGGCATGAAAATTGAATGGAAATGATGCTTGGGAGAGGTTGAAAATGACTTAGAACAATAAGGTTTGGAAACTGGTTATGGGCGAGGAAATGAGGTTGGTTGGCAAGGTGTGCATGGCATGGATTTTCAGTTGTGTTGACCAATCTTTGAGCTATCATAACTCCTTGTCCTTTGATCAAATGAAAAAATCATGAACATCAATCTTGAAGATCTCACATAGGGGAACAACTTTGATGTTGCAAGTTTTTTCATTTGAAGCCTTTAACCATGAGTAATTGATCCCTACATTTTGCCCACCAACTGTTTGAGAAAATGACTGCGCGCAGACCTGGCCAAACTTGGTCATGACATGGTTCTTGGCCTACTTTCCTCCAACTTTGATCAATCATATCTCCCTCATTTTTTATCCAATGGAAATGTTCTACCCATGGATTTGAAGCTTAAAGCAAGGCCTTTCATTGAGGCAGAGTGGAATTTTCATTTGGTGCTCCAAATTTGAATGGCCTTGGTTCAAATTCTGATGCAAAATGGCCAAAACTTGCTATTTTTAGTAACCCTTCTTCATCCAAAAATGGCAACTTTCCACATCTTGATTTTTTCATGATTCCTTTGGAGTTTCTTGATCAAATTTTGTACATTGGACATATGTAACATGAATTTCATGATTTTGGGCTCAAAAATTCAAGAGTTGACTTTTTCCCCTGATTATTTGACTTGGCCCCCAAATTTCCTGATTTTTTATCTTTCTTCCAATTGAACCACCTCCAAAACCAATTGAGGGGCAATTCTCCATACACATACACTTAAGAACATGTAGAATACCATGACATCAAGTTTTGTCCAAAAAATCAAAGATTCCCTGATTTAATGGGAAACCCTAGTTTTGGTGCCCACCTCCTAGGAGAAAAATGTGCAGTCTTCAATTTCAAATTCCTCAGAGTATGTTGTGTACCTTCTTAAAGGATGATGAGATATACCATTTGAGGATGATTTTGGATCAATGAGCTATCTCTTTTGAGGGTTTTCCTTCAATTTTTGAACTTCTTGCATAGTGAAAGATGTAGTGCTTCAATCTCCCATTGAATCTCACTTCCTTGAGGTTTTGGATGATCAATTGAGATAGTATGATACATGAGAGACCTCTTGGCTTGCCTAGAGCCAACTTGATTGACCTTTTTGTGCTTTGAATGATTCCTTGATTGTCCACCTTCCACCTGATCACATGCCCTGATGGTAAGAAGGATGCCATGCTTCATTTTTCTATGTTGAATGCAATGTAATGTTAATGAGGTGGATATGATATGATAAATGATAATGCCATGCTATGATGACAAAAGGGAGAGCAAATTTTGGGGTATTACACCATGGAGGATATGTTGAGAGCTTGCCTACTTGAAAGTGGAGGAAATTGGATAGAACTTTTGTCGTTGATCGAGTTCTCTTATAATAACAGTTATCATGCGAGTATTGGTATGGCACCTTATGAAGCATTATATGTAAGGAAGTGTAGGACACCTTTGTGTTGGGCAGGAGTTGGTGAAGATAGGATGTTGGGACCCGAGATTATTCACGAAACTACGGAGAAGATTAGGATGATCCGTGATAAGGTCAAACAAGCACAAGATCGTCAGAAGAGTTATGCGGATAACCGTAGAAGACCTTTAGAATTTGAAGAAGGCGATCACGTGTTTTTGAACGTTACTCCGAGATTGCGGTTGAAAGGACCGTTTCGGTCGCGGAAATTAAGTTCGAGATACGTGGGACCGTATCAGATTTTGGAAAGAATTGGTGAAGTAGCTTACAGATTGGCCTTACCGCCTTCTCTGTCGGAGATGCATGACGTCTTTCATGTGTCTCAGCTTCGAAAATTTGTCCCAGATCCTCTTCAGCCAGTTTTACCAGATACAATTGAAATAGAAGCAGATTTAACGTTTGAGCCTCAACCGAGTCGTATCACAGGAAGCGAAACTAAGGTGTTAAGGAATAGAGAGATTCCTCTTGTTAAGGTCCAGTGGGATGAGACGCATCCGGGCGATGCAACTTGGGAATTGGAATCGGAGATGCGGGAAGTCTATCCTCATCTGTTTAGGTAATCTTTTTAATTCGAGGATGAATTTCTATTTAAGAGGGGGAGGATGTAATACCCCGTAATTTTCTGAACGCTTTTGATAATATTATTATGATCAACTGGGTTCCGATGTACTCTGAGCAATTATTGGATAAAATAATTAGAGTAAACTGACAAACTCGGAACTGATTAGATTAATATTATTTAACTTGGAGTTTTATTAATTGGTGCATTTGAGATAATTTGTGCAATTAGTAGTATTACTAATTAATGTTTCTCTATATCCTTTTCCTTTTCCATTATTTGTAAGATAGTAACTTTGGAGAGAGAAATTGAAGAGAAGGAAAAAGGAAGGAAAAGGAAGGAAAAGGAGAGGAAAAATTCTCAAGAGCTCTAGGACTTGAATCATCAATCCATCTTCATCTTTTCATCTCAGCTTCTTCATCATCATCGTGTAATCCAGGTGGGTTCTAGTTAGATACTTTAGAGTAGAGTTTTATTGAGTTTAAAGTTAGTTTTGATATTGTGAGAAATGAGAAATTTTGCAATAGAATCATAATCTAACTGCTGAAATTCGATAATTGACTGTGTGGTATACTGGTTATTGTGATAATTGAGAAACTCGTAGCAGAACTTTTCTGCAGGAAAAATTCTGGTTTCCTACTACCCATACGCGTATCACTCAAGGCAATACGCGTATTGGTTAAGGCAATACGCGTATGGCAATGAAGAAATGTGGGCAATATGCGTATGGAGTTCCATTTTCTCGACCATCTGCTCATTTGCGTATTGGTCTGCATAAGGTTTTGGGCAATACGCGTATGAGGTAAGGCAATACGCGTATTGGAGTTTTTGTGGGCATTTTGGGGAAAAATCAGCCTCTGCCCATACGCGTATCACTCTGGGTAATACGCGTATGGATGGGCGAGCCAGCTGGGTAGTACGCGTATGGCACAAGGCAATACGCGTACGTCCAGTGAGAGTGCAGAATTGTGTTTTTCACGATACCATTTCTTGTTATTTTCCATAACTCATGTTCCGATCATCCGTTTTTAACATTCTTGATATCGTTGGAAAGCTAATAAAATGTACTTTCTTATTAAAATGGTTTTGAGATTGTTGTCCGATTTAATTAAGTCGGGAATTTGGGATAGTGTCGTTTTGTCGACTTTTACCGTTTAATGATGTGTAATTGTTGTTGAATATGCATGTTAAAATATGAAACAGGTAGAGCGAGGAAACCTTAGTACAATAGAATGACTTAGAGAATCGTGCGGCAATGCTTACATCGATACTAGAAGAGTATCTTTGTTAAGTAGTTGTTAGTAGAGGATCGTATTCCTCCGGTTTGTTGTGTGTGTCTTAATAAATACCGTGACCCGTGCTGAAGTGCTCCTGGTGTGGGCTGGGCGGGGAGAAGTATTTATTAAGTAAGTAACCGTGACCCGTGCTGAAGTGCTCCTTGTTTTGGCTGGGCGGGGAGAAGTTAATTAGTGGTTGGTACCGTGACCCGTGCTGAAGCGCTCCTAATGTGGGCTGTGCGGGGAGAAGTACCAACTATAGATAATTGTGACCCGCGTTGTATTTGCCTTGTATGGCTGGCCGGGGAGAAGTTATCTACATTAAGAATCTGTGACCTGCGTTGTATTTGCCTTGTATGGCTGGCCTGGGAGAAGATTCTTAACTTGTATGCCGTTTTGTGTTTTGCACGATTGTTTCTCTAGTTAGAATATTTGAACTCAAAGTCTAGTTCCCTTTTCCCCGACTTGAGTTAGGTTTTGGTCAGAACCTTGTAAATCCGAGAGAATCCATAAGATAGAGAACTCGCTGAGATTTGATGTATCTCACCCCACTGTTGTTGTTTACATCACAGATTCTGCAGGTTCGGCGAAGGGTAAGGACAAGGTGGTTTGACTTTCCTTACGGATCGTAGCTTTTGTGTGGCAAGGCTTCCATTGTGAAGATTTTTGAAATCATTATTTGATCTAGTTCTTAGTATTTGTCTTTGGAACATCTTGTAGATATACTATGCCGTAGTTTTTTTGTATTTAGGCTTTTTGGGCATGTATATGTATAATGTGTTAACTAGGAACTTATTGTATATTTCAGTACCAAAGGTGGAATTCATGTATAATATATGCTTTGATGTATGTATTTATATATGGGCGTTACACTTATACCATAATAAATTTTTTTTTTCATTGACCAAATTAAAAGAAAAAACATATTTTTCCATTTTTGGCCCATATTTATAACTTCTTTATTTTATTTGACCAAATTAAAAAAATAACCCTCATTATATATTTTTAAGAATTTTGACTAAATTAAATAAATACCTATTATACCATGTCATTTGGCCAAAGTAAAACAAAAAATCCTTAGTCAAAAAGTTAATGCATTTGAGAATTATTTTCAAAAACACATAACTACTAAAGAACGCTCTTGATTTTTGTTTACAAATTGAAGAGTCCCGTCTAGATAACAAATACTCAAAAAGAAGAATAAAATCTAGAGAAAAATATAAGGGTGAAATTGAGTCTTGGTGTAAAGATCGTTAACTTTTATTAATCACGTATTTCAATTCCCGTGTAAGGAGATAAAAAAGGTACGCATTTCTTATTATTTTCACCATATCAATATAAACATTTCATTTTTAAATGAATAGCGAAGGGTTCTTTCTAAAAAACAGGATGCATCTAATTTAAAATATGATAGCCCGTGTTTATGATATCAATTGATCTAGATAATAAGAATCTTCATGATTCTCAATAAGTTAAGAATGTGTTTTTGAATTGAAAGAGATAAACCTTTGTTGTCTATCAATTGAAATTTCGTTTATTTTAAATTTTAGACAGTATATATTTTTGTATATCTCCCTCTAAAAATACTCAAAAAAATATGTAAACTTATTGGATGATATTTTATATTCAATTATTTAGATTCTAATAGTTACGTTCACATATGAATAACCAATTAGGCTTAATCACTTTCAATAATTTTCATTCTCATAAGTTAAATTTTAAAAAGTTCTTGGGATTCTCAAACTATTGTTTGGAAACGTATTGAAGAGGGAGAAATATGCATAACTTAGTACTCTACTAATACAAGATTAGGTTTTAAACACGGTTGAAAAAGATGTTAGTTACTTTGTGAAACTAGCAATTATATTTTCGACGTGCATACCTGCTCATTTTTTTTTTCAAGGGTTCCGGCATAGGTGTTTTCACATGAGATACATTTTACCAGCTCGACATCATGTTTAACTCCTTTTAATTGCATGTATGATCAATATAACAAACATTACTTTTAGAGAAAATATGATGGACAAAAGGTAGATATCACTGTATGCAACCCTCGTTCAAATAGTCTTTATATTGCCTCAAATCTGTCACATTGATTCTAAAGGAAATGTCTGTTATATTGATCTTACATGTAGCGTTATCTGGGATAAAGTTGAAGACACGTATGTAAATTTAACTCATGATAAAATTTCATATAAGGAAATGGAGAACAATGTACTTCCAATATTTTAGATTTTCGAATTAGTTCTAAAATATTTTTTATTTTTTAAAAATGAATAATATTTTTTTTGTTAATCATATTACCATTTTAAACTTATACCATATTAGTACTAAATACTTATACCATAATAAAATTTTTTAGTCATTGACCAAATTAAAAATAAAAACATATTTTTCCATTTTTGGCCCATATTTATAACTTCTTTATTTTATTTGACCAAATTAAAAAAATAACCCTCATTATATATTTTTAAGAATTTTGACTAAATTAAATAAATACCTATTATACCATGTCATTTGGCCAAAGTAAAAGAAAAAATACTTAGTCAAAAAGTTCATGCATCTGAGAATTATTTTCAAAAAGACATAACTACTAAAGAACGCTCTTGCTTTTTGTTTATAAATTGAACAGTTGTAACACCCATATATAAATACATACGTCAAAGCATATATCATACATGAATAATATGTTTGGTACTGAAATATACAAGTTCCTAGTAACACAGTATACATAAAAATGCCCAAAAAGCCTAATACAACCACTATGGCATGTTATATATACAAGATGGTTAAAAGATAAAACTAAGAACTAGATCAACTAATGATCTCAAAATCTTCACAACGGAAACCTTGCCACACAAAAGATATGATCCGTAAGGAAAAGTCAAACCACTTTGTCCTTACCCTTCGCCGAACCTGTAGTACCTGTGATGTAAACAACAATGTGGGGTGAGATACATCAAATCTCAGTGAGTTATTTATCTTATATGTCATCTCGGCTTTACAAGGTTCTAACAAGCCTAACTCAAGTCAAAAGGGAAGGGAAGTGACTTTGAGTACTCACACACACTATATGGAAACATGTCATGAGTTCACCAACTCACAATATCACTAATCGGTAACCATGCCAAGGCATCCCCTATTCCCGTCCTCTTCTACGTCTAGAAGTCAACCCGGGTCATGGATCCTTGCAACCTACTTGACATACGAATGGATTCAGGTTCTACGGGCCTTTTACCGTTATGAACCGTCACTTTACACGAGCCTTATACCGTCAGAAGCATTCACCCAACGGGCGCCATTCGTACAGCACGGGGAATCAAACCTGCCAAGTAGTCATGCATATGTTTCAGAGGAGCTCGAGACCCATGAAACGTAACTCAAAGAACTGGTTACGATTACGTGATCACACATACAAACATGATCGTATTCGACGATCACAAGGCCATAACGCCTTATCACAACCACAAAGGTAACACACATGTTCCATACTAGTGTTTATCTTTCCACACTATCCGACATTGTTTACGGTAATATTCCTCACTCTACCTATTTCCTATTTTAGCATGCATACATATTCAAACATGTTTAACCATAATAGCATAGGCAAATAATCATCAATTGCATAACGAAAACACCTAATTCAACACATCACAAATTACACTTAATTCACGGTTCTCTCTGATTTATTTAATAGGGCAATAAATAGATATTTCTCACTACCATTAGCTAGAGGATGTTCATAGCTTCACAACGATACCAAGAACACTCACAACGGATAAACGAGTCAAAAGTTATGAAAGAAACAAGTCGGAGGATCTGTCATGTTCGCAATGCGAAGCATCCAGCGAATGCTCGCTTCTCGTTCGCAGTACGAAGCTCCCAGCGAATGCCTAGCCAACACTGGTTCGCTGCCACATTCGCAGTGCGAACGTCTGGCGAACCAAGTCAGAACCAAAACAAGATAAAGTTCGTAGTGCGAACCTATGGCGAACGTTCGCCCTCACCTTCGCAGTGCGAAGCAGCCAGCGAATGCTCGCTTCTCATTCGCTAGGGGAGTCGCAGTGCGAACCTGCGAAAACTGGGTTTCCAAGCAGCGTGAAAACAGAGCTTTGTGACCCAAAACCCATCCAAATCTTAACCCAACATAAAAACATGCATTAACAGATGATCATACATGGCTAATGAGTATACTACACAGTTTATACCACATTTCAACCGTTAAAGTCAAGATTATTCATTTTCTCACAATTCTAACCTAGATTATAAACTTCAAGAAAATCTAAAACAAAAGTTTCTATCTATAACCCACCTCAAGATTAGATGATGATGAAGATTGGAAGATGATTTAATGAAGGATTGATGATGATCTTAGCTCTTGAAATCCTTGGATTTCTTCTCTTTTCCTTTCTCCCCTTTTTCTTTCCTTTTTCCTTCTTTCTTCCTTCTCTTACTATCTTTTTGTTTCTTTGTTTGGCAATGGGAGGAAAAGAAAGTATATAGAGTAAGCATTAATAGGAATTAATACTACTAAAAGTCCAAAAAGTCTTTATAACACCAAAAGTTAAAACCTCAGAGTCGGATAATATTAATTTGATCTGCTCTGAGCTCATCAGTTTACTCTAATTATTTTGTACAATAAATTATCAGAGTAGACCGGAACCCAGTTAATCAGAATAATGTTATTTCTAGAGTGTAATAATTTACGGGGTATTACATCCTCCCCCCTTAAATAGAAATTCGCCCACGAATTTAAAATAATTACTCGAAAAGATGAGGATAAACGTCTCGCATCTCTGATTCTAATTCCCACGTTGCATCTCCCGGATGCGTCTCATCCCACTGAACCTTAACCAGAGGAATCTCTTTATTCCTTAATACCTTAGTTTCTCTCCCTGTGATACGACTCGGTTGAGGCTCAAACATTAAATCTGCTTCTATCTCAATGGTATCGGGTAGAATTGGCTGAAGAGGATCTGGAACAAACTTTCGAAGTTGAGATACATGAAAACATCATGCATCTCGGACAGAGAAGGCGGTAAGGCTAATCTGTAAGTTACTTCGTCAATTCTTTCTAAGATCTGATACGGTACCACGTATCTTGGACTTAACTTCCGCGATTTAAATGGTCCCTTCAATCTCAATCTCGGAGTAACCTTCAAATATACATGATCACCCTCATCAAATTCCAAATGTCTCCTACGGTTATCTGCATAGCTCTTCCGACTATTATGTGCTTGATTAACTTTTGCACGGATCATTCTAATCTTTTCCGTAGTATCGTGAACAATCTCGGGTCCCAAAATTCTATCCTCACCAATCTCCGCCCAACACAATGGCGTCCTCCACTTCTTTCCATACAATGCCTCATATGGTGCCATACCAATACTGGTATGATAACTATTTTTATAAGAGAACTCAGTCAACGGCAAAAGTTCTATACAATTTCCCCCACTTTCAAGTACACAAACTCTCAACATACCTTCCATGGTTTGTATTGTCCGTTCCGTCTGACCATCCGTTTGTGGATGATTCGACGTGCTCAAACACAACCTCGTTCCCGTAGCTTGTTGAAAAGCTCTCCAAAAAATCTAGAAGTAAACTTTGGATCTCTATCCGAAACAATACTAGAAGAAACACCGTGCAATCTCACAATCTCTGAAATGAACAACTTTGCGAGATGACTCTCCTTATAAGTAGTCTTTACGGCCAATAAATGAGCAGATTTCGTCAACCGATCTACAATTACCCAAATCGAATCATAACCACCTTGCGCACGGGGTAATCCCACTGCGAAATCCATCGAAATACTATCCCACTTCCACACCGGAATTTCTAATGGTTGCAATAAGCCACCCGGTCTTTGGTGTTCAATCTTCACTTGTCGACATACACACATTCCGATACATACACTGCAATATCCTTTTTCATCCCGGGTCACCAATAGTCCCTCTTTAAATCTTGATACATCTTTGAAGAACCAGAGTGTATAGTAAAAGTACCACTATGCGCTTCTTCCAAAATCCTTCTTTTTAACACCGTATCATCCGGAATACAACTCTTTCTGATCGAAGAGATACTTTAGACCCTTGTGGTCACTGAACATCTCGAAATGTACACCATACAAATAATGACGCCACACTTCCAAAGTAAACACAACTGCCGCCAATTCTAAATCATGCGCTGGATAGTTCTCTTCATGGACTTTCAACTGTCGAGAAGCATAAGCCACCTCATGTCCATCCTGCATTAACACACCTCCTAATCCCATCTTCGATGCATCACAGTATACCTCATACGACTTGCTAGGATCAGGAATAATCAAAACAGGAGCGGTCGTCAATCTCTTCCTCAAACCTATAAAACTCCTCTCCCAAGCCGAATTCCATTCATACGAACAATCCTTCCGAGTAAGTCTCGTCATCGGTAAAGCCAGTTGGGAAAAGCCTTTAATAAACCTTCTATAATAACCTGTTAATCCCAAGAAACTCCTAACCTCTGCAACGTTTTTCGGTTTCTCCCAATTAATCACTGCCTCTATTTTTGATGGATCAACCGCACAACCTCCCTGAGATATGACGTGACCCAAAAAATTTTACCTCCGACATCCAAAACTCACACTTACTTAGCTTGGCAAAAAGTTGCCTCTCTTATAAGATGGATAAAACGATTCTTAGGGGTTCTCCGTGCTCTTGAGAATCACGAGAATAGATAAGAATGTCATCAACAAATATCACCACAAATTGGTCCAAGTAAGGTTGAAATATCCTATTCATATAGTCCATGAAAACTGCCGGAGCATTAGTCATACCGAAAGGCATTACTAGGAATTCATAATGACCATAACGGGTCCTAAACGCAGTTTTCGGTACATCTGAACTCTTCACCCGAATCTGATGATAACCCGACCGTAAATCAATCTTCGAGAATACACAGGCTCCTTTCAATTGATCTAACAGGTCATTTATCCTTGGCAATGGGTATTTGTTCTTGACGGTGACCTTATTCAACTGACGGTAATCAATACACAACCGCATTCCACCATCCTTCTCCTTTACCAACAATACTGGAGCTCCCCAAGGCAAAACACTTGGTCTAACAAAATGCTTAGCCGTCAATTCTTCCAATTGGTCCTTTAATTCTCTTAATCCAAGTGGTGCCATCCGATACGGAGAAACGGATATTGGGCCGTCCCCGGTATCAGGTCAATAGAGAATTCCACTTCCCTCACCGGAGGAAGAGAAGTGATATCCTCAGGTAAAACTTCAGGAAACTCACAAACTACCAGAAAACTCAGAACCTGAAGGTTGTCGTTCTCCTCCTTAGTGAGAACCAAAAGAACAGATCTTTCATTCTCAAACAAGAAATTAATCATTCAAACTGTACCTTCCAAAATAGTAGTCAACACATCCTTCGGAGTAGCCTCCCCGGACGGAATAATAATTAATTTCTCCTCACGACCGATAAATACCGAGTTAGCAGAAAGCCAATCCATTCCCAAAACAACACCCACTTCCTTAAGCGGCAGACAAATAAGATCAATCTGGAAAACTCTTCCATTTACCGGTAAAACACAATTTTCACATACTAACGGCATTTCAACAATCTCATCCATGGCGGTAGTAACCACCATGGGTGGAAACAATGGAATAGCTTGCAACCCCAGTCGCTTCATACATTGCATTAATATAAAGGAATGTGTTGCTCCACAATCTTATAAAACAAAACAAGGAAACCCATTAACAAACACGTACCAGCAACCCTAGAGTCATCGCTCTTTGCTTTCTTCCCTTGCGTCTAATTCCTATCCTGGGGACAACCCCTCGCCATATGTCCCACCTTCTGACATTGATAACACTTCACCCCTTTGAAGCGACCTCCGCCAAAATGCATCTTACCACACGTACGACACATAGGAGGTGCACTATTCCGAGAATCCTGGACTTGTTTCCTTTTGAAAGCTTGTTTCCTAGGCTTAGACTGTTGGCTTGACCTCCCACAATCATTCTCAACCACGTAACCTTGCCTCAACTGTTGGAATTCAAACTCTCTTCGGATCCTCAAAGAACTAGGAAGGTACTTTTCCATAAAAATAGCCCTGAACTGCTCCCACACTTTAGGTACACCTTGCATAGTCATAAAAGCTGAAGCAATATCCCACCATCTCCTAGCATGACTTCTTAGTGAGTGAGAAGTAAACACTACCTTGTTCTCCTCACTACAGTAAATTATCCGAAAGATTCTCTCCATGCCAGCAATCCAGTCATGAGCTTTCACAGGATCCAATCCGCCGTGAAATTCTGGAGGATTCATGCGGATGAAATCCCGAAAACTTCCACCTACAACATCTGGAACAACCACCCGAGGATGAAGACCTCCATTCATCTGTTGCATGAATTGGTTCTGCTGCTTTTGCATCTGTTGCACAAATTGATACCTAGGAGCATTCTCATCGCTGCCTGGCGGATTCGTCCCAGCTGGAGGATTTGTGGGTCTACCATAATTGCTTCTGCGTCCGTCAACCATGTTCCTAAACGTCATATAGATAGGATTAAGTTGATCAGGCTCAATACCATACATATAACACTTAAGACCAATGGCGACATAACACATATGAAACGGAAGAAAATACTTATACTATTTCATGACTAGGTCGAGGATACGACCTGCTCTGATACCAACTGTAAAGCCCATATATAAATACATACGTCAAAGCATACATCATATGTAATGCCCTGTATAATATATACCTAGAATAATACCATACAAGCATTTTATTTGGTACTGACACATCAAAAGTGCCTAATGGCATAGTTCACATACTTGTCCATTTCTAATCATAAATACAACACATGGCACAAGTCATGGAAACTAGCCAAAAATAATAAAAACTAAGAACATTATACAATATTCCTCATTGTACAAGAACAATAAAAATACACAGCGGAAATAAGCTTAACTAAGCTTCTCTTGAAACATCCAAGCATAGCTCCACTTGTAAATCAACCTCCAATTACCTGAAATATAACAACTATAGTGGGGTGAGATACATCAAATCTCAGTGAGTTCCCTATCTTATAGATTCTCTCGGCTTCATAGAGTTCTATCAATCCTAACTCAAGTAAAGGGGAAGGGAAATGACTTTGAGTTCAAAATCTCACAATCTCACAATCTCACACTATATGGAAACATAGATCCTTGTAGCTACTTGGTATATAATTGGACAAGGTATCCCTTCTTCCCGTCCGCTTCTACGTCTAGAAGGTGATCCGAGTCATAGATCCTTGTAGCTACTTGCTATACAATTGGATTCGGGATCATCGGCCTGTTAACCGTGAACCGTCACTTCTCATGGCCTGTTAACCATCACAAGTCTTGTACCCATGCACGGGCTTCCAATTGTACTACACGTAGGGCATCAAACCTACCAAGTAATCCTGCCTGCACTTCAGAGGAGCTCGAGACTCATGAAGGCCTTTCAAGGGCCAATCAAAATAAAATGGTTACGATTACATGATCACACAACAAAATAATGTATTCGACAATGCCTAGGACATAATGCCCCAAGGCCTTTCTTGTCCTTTAACCCACAAAATTAACCTCATGTTCCATACTAGTGCTTCACTCTCGACTAGGCCAATACCGGCAAGGATGCACTTTCTTACAACACGTGCCCAAGTGTTGCCATCTAGAGTTGTCTACCATCCCTAGTTCGTCCTAGGTTTTCTTATTGTCAAGGTTGATGATTTCGTCACTCTTCCAATTTCATTTTACATTAACATGCATATTTCTCATTCATACTTAACAATAGTTAGATAGACATGGTATAACACAAATATTACAAGTAAGCACATATATCACACATCACATAAAACATCACTTTTCACATAGTAGTTCACACACATTTTAAGGCATACAAGCCACCACTAACTCCTACCAAGCATCCTTGGTTAACTCATGTTCTCACACTACCATTCACTGCCTTATTGGATAATCCTTCCAAAGGCTTTGGACTCGTATCAATCAGATTCCCGATTTTTGAGTTTCGGTGGAAACCAAACTACATACATTACATTTCCATAATTTCTTATCAATCCAAGGCATAAACATATGTTTCTATTCCACTATCATAAAGAGAATAAAATTAGCTTCCCAACGCTTCGAACGGGGGCCAAAACGGACTTACGGTTCAAAAGTTATGGGTTTTTGAAAATAATATTTTTCTGAAATCTTACACTGTTAATCGATTGACTCATTTGGTTAACCGGTTAACAGGTTCAATTTTCACGTAAAACCCCATTTTTCATTGGTTAATCGATTACCAAAAGTGGTTAATCGATTAACCCTGTTGCAGAAGCTCAAAAACCTGTTTTTCTTGATACAAAACCCATCCAAACTCATTCAAAACATGTACCAACACCACAATAAGTATTATCGATTATTTCTACACGTGACCCGACTATATTACGCAATTTATTTCACGTTTTATCCGTTAGATTCCATTGATTTGCAAATTAAGCATTTCTCTTAATCTAACCTAAGTTCTAAAACAACTTATTTCTAGAACTTAAAGTGTCTAACTAGAACCCACCTGATAATCGAAGAGGAGTTTGAAGAAGATGATGATGATGATCCATGGCTTCTTCTTCTTCCTTGAGCTTTTCCTCTCTTCCCTCTTCTCTTCTCTTCCTTTCTCTCTTTTTCTGTTTTTCTTCTTCTCCCACTTTCTATTCTTTTCCTTCTCAACAAATATATATATATATATATATATATATATATATATATACAATACTATTATTATATAATATAATTCAATAGAGTAAAATATCTCCAATTGATATTTTATCGTTTCAACCCAATTGATTAATTATTAGAGTTACCAGAATTACTTTCTTGAATTAATAAATATTAACCCGTCTCTTTAATAAAATAATTGATCTCTTCAGAGTTCACTAGTTGCTCTATTGATCCCAAATGTCAATACTTAAAGCACTTAGAGGATTCCATTAATCCAATTTACCAATGATAGAGTACATATATACTTATCTGATCTCCTCTGATATCCAATTGAACATTTAAATAATACGGGGTATTACACTCTCCCCCCTTAAATTTAAATTCGCCCCCGAATTTCCTCTATTCGACAATAACCGCAACTTGTATCATTGTCTTAGACTCATTCTTAACTTTACTTCCGTTTACAATTTCTGACGTATCCATAATCCAACTTGACTTCGCAGACCAAATTCTTAATTTCACGAATTATCAAACTTCACGTCCTTATTCATACTCTTATTCCAATATCGGGTTAATTTCTAACTTTTCGTTTCCTCAATTCATCTGTTGTTCCATAAAAAGACTTGGTCGCATCCTACCTCGGAAGGAGTGTACCATTCTACATTCCTCTACCGAGTCACCAACCAAACCGTAACACCTTATCTTGGTTCAGGGTAACAACCACTCATCAAATCCTCATGAGGTAATTCAGTGATTCTTTAACTTCTTACAATTACCGACAACTATTCCTCCGTAAATCCTTCAACGTTCTAAATCACTCCACAATTAGTCAAACGTCTTCTTTACCAGTTTCCTCTGGTCTGATACTCTACACAGTACTCAGTAAATCTGACATTTCCTTTCCTTCGTGTCACACCAAAAGGTAACACACTTAGAACAAGATCTCCTTACTTCCACACTTGCAAGTAACAATCATTCTAATCCTTATTAGTCTGGCTGAACTCTTCATCTGTCACCTTCCACTATGCAACTCAACTTCTAACAGTAGAACACTACGAATTCTCGAGCACTGTCAATTAGCTAACCGTCCACGGAGAAACACACTTATCCACTGGGATCCTTACTAACCAATGGTACAAGAAACTTACTGATGTCTTATAGTAGAACAATTTCCTTGCCAACACACAATATCCTAACATCGGTCCAATACTCTCCAGACGGTGAAGATACTGGAGTTACACTGTTACAACCATAACATATATAACTCCGAAATTCACACTAACTCGAATAATACATCCAAAATAGCTTAACAGCTTTCGTTTCTAGTTACCACATTCCAAATTGATTCTTCTTACGGGGTTCTGACTCCCTCAAGGTTTGTTGTTGGTACGAGTTCTCAACTAATATTACATAACACCATCACGAAGCTTCCGTCAGATGAGAGTCACCACTTATCCGACTTAAACCATCCAAAACGTAATTGGGAGTTTCCATACTACTCGTCCATTCACGTACAACACTCCACTTACACACACACCTTCGAAGTCCATAACACGTTTCTCAGCTGAATCCACTTTCCTCATTCCTTTCGTTTCATAAACGATTCCAAGTCACATACTTAACTTCAGAACGTCTAATTCTTAGTCGTACTTGGAAAGATAACCTTCAAATTTTCTCCTCTGGGTAAAACACAACTGCACTCAACTGGTACCCCTCTCACGGTCTAAATCCCATACCATGAACTCACGGAAGATAACAATTACTAAAATCTAACCAACCGCTCATACCTTACTAACACCAACAATTAAAATAGCAAAACGATCTTCACAAATCAATACTTCATGAGTAATCTCTCACTTCGTCCTTAAAGTTCTCAACAGTAATAATAACAATGCGCCTAAGACTTTCTCATACTCAATCCAGTTCATAAGATTACTTCCTCGTAGTCAAATTCCTTGGTCATTTAAACAGATGATCGACTAAGTAACACCCTTCCACAAGTTCAAATTTTCAACCATGGATACGTCTTCATTTACTCGGAATTCCGTTTACATTCACACAAAACTCTCCACTCGGAGCAACATAAGGTAACAAAACGCAGATGATGGTTCTTAAGGGATTTCACAATTTACCCACACGTTAATCAATTAACCACCAGAGCTAATCGATTAACTCCTCAAAATTTAGCACAAAACACCATCCCTGCATGTGTTAATCGGTTAACCCCTTGTGTTAATCGGTTAACACTGCTGCAGAATCAAAAAATCAGTTTTCCTCTTAATTCAAAGCCATCCCAACTCAAACCATCAATCTAGCTTGCTCTAACCCATAATATCATTCTCAACTTATGGCTCCTTAACTTATATAACATTCACCAACCATGATTCCCACTAAGGTAAAACCGACAAAGTCAAAACATGCAGACGACACACTCCAACCAAGTGACAAGGAAAATTCCAAATTCTGTCGCAGTCACCCTACAATTTCAGTGGAACAGTTCACTCTCTGTTGATACAACGACACTAGCGGGAAAAACAATAATGATGACATTCTAGGGTCTTAACCACAACTCATCCTTGAGTCGTCCATAAGCAAAATTCAACATACAACCAACATACTATACCACGAAAGCGATGGACATAACCTATAGCACACAACCTTGTTCTCACTCGAATCCCTGGGCGAGAACTAAAACAACAACGTTCTTAGTCCAACAAAAGGTAGATTCCAAATATTTCGATTATTCACAAATACAGAAGTTCCTCTACACTTGAAATAACTCGGGGCAATGCATCCTCTTGGAGAACCTTCTCATCACTTCGCACATGTTAACCAAGATTTCTTACTCTTTACTATCCATTACACACCACCCTTACACCAAGTTGCTTAATGGAAAATCCGCAACTGACAATTCTCATCGACTATTTCCAAAACCCTTCTGGTATAAATCGTTCCAGGATTTATACTTAGTCTGTAATAAGTCCTAAATTGCTTTTCGTTGTTTTTCCGCAATCTTACTTCTTAAAATCCCTTATTCACTGTTCCACCAAGAACGTCCCTTCACACTTGTCTCAAGAATAATAATCCATCATGTACACTTGTTACCACGGTGCTACCTGTAGCGAGCGATTTTGGACGCGGTTCTTAAGCGCTGGTCGCTCTCTGCGGTTTGAGCTTAAAACTACAGGTCGATTCATTTTTTATCCTATTGTGAGCTGAATAAGGAAGGGAAATAGATGTCTCCAATTAACCCTGCTTGCATACTGAGTTTAAACAGTGGTCTGTTAGGTTACGGATGCTATCAATGTGGGGGGCCTTTGTACTGGTTATTTGTATTTTCGCCAATACGGTTTTCTTTCTTTTTATCTATGCAAAGGGTTTCTGACGGGGAACAAGGATTAGGATGTTTAGAACTGATGCTTTTGAATTACTGCTTTTGATTGATGGGATTTGGGTTTTTTGTTGATTGCGCTCGCTAAGATCTTTTCTTTCGATCTTATGCCTACGTATTCCCGTTTACCGAAATAGGGAAATCAGAGTGTTCGTAGTTCCTCCTATTCTATGGGAGGAAATGGTTGTTTTGGTGTCTTGTTCAAAGCCCAAGACGTGAAGCGAAAGGTAGTTTGTATCTTGTTCAAAGCCCAAGATGTGAAGCTGAAAGGTCTATTTGTGTCTTGTTCAAAGCCCAAGACGTGAAGCTGAAAGACCTCAGCTTTAGAGAGAATTTGTCATCTCTAAAGAGGGGAGAAGGAGAATTACTTTAACTGGGATACGCAGATCCGAGCAATGCCATAATTTCCGAAGAAAAGGTTTTAACCTGAAGGAGAAGACTTTAACTCAGTGTAGAGCAATGCCATCTTTCCTTAGGAATTTCTCATGCTAAAAGAGGGACAGTGGCATGGATGTAGATGATCCAGAGGCTTACCGCTTACAGCGATTAGATGAAGGGAAAGAGTTGTTTATGTTTGTGTACTGTGAACGAGGCACATCTTTGATGCTAAAAGGTTGATTGGATCAACCAGTGGTTTTCTTATACAAAGCCTAAGAGGAGGCTACTTTCCGTTAGGAAAATCATTATACAAAGCCTAAGAGGAGGTTATTTTGTGTCTCGTACAAAGCCCGAGAAAGAGGCTAAAAGGGTTCGACCCAGTGGGGCATATCGTTATACAAAGCCTAAGAGGAGGCTATTTTGTGTCTCGTACAAAGCCCGAGAGAGAGGCTAAAAGGTTTATTTGGCTCAATAAGAACCTTTTTGTATCTCGTATAAAGCCCGAGATGAAGGCGAAAGGGTGATTGACTCAACGATGGAGTCTCTTATGTGTCTCGTACAAAGCCCGAGAGAGAGGCTAAATGTTGTCTCAGTTAAGTGACATGTCCAGTATACTGATTTTAAAGAGAAAATCAGTTCTTATATGAGCAATGTTGTACTTAAGGATTTGATTCAAGGATCAGGGATATTTCCTTCTCTTTGAGGAAACGGGAAATCCAAAGGGTATTGAGACTGTCCGAGTCAGCGGGTTTCCTTCCTATTTAACGAAGGCTGCTTGAGAATGTCTTTGAGACTCAAGGAAGTTAGACTGTCCGTGTCTAGAGTTTTATCTTTTGTACTATGCTTCGAGGAACAGTAGTAGACTCTATGAAAGGACTGTTCTACGAGGATGACTAGGTTCTGTTCCTATACCTCTAGGAGGTCGTCGGGACAATTTGTACGAAGCCCAAGAGGAGGCTGGAAACTTTTAAGAAGCCGACGAGTCCTTGTACGAAGCCCAAGAGGAGGCTATCATTCCCGGAGGAAGAGATCATTACACGAAGCCTAAGAGGAGGCTGTGAATACTTCTAAGAAGCCGATCGGTCCTTGTACGAAGCCCAAGAGGAGGCTATGAATACTTCTAAGAAGCCGTAGTGTCCTTGAATAATGCCCAAGAGGAGGCCGATGCTTTTAAGAAGCCCGTGGGTCTATCATCTCCTTTCCATTAGGAGAGATAACTCTTTTAAAGAAAAAAAACCACTGGTAAACGTGCGAGGTTTACTATCCAGCGACTTTTAGCTTTTAAAGAGGGTTCCTTAGTTAAGGTCCAAGATTATGACCGTAGTGGGTATCCAAATCCCGAGACATTCAAGGCAAGCCATTCACAAGGAATAGATCAAGTCAGGAAAGTTCGAGAATTTGGAAGAAACTCAAAGATGCCATTCACGGAGAATACATTCATCTTGGGGAGTAGAGTTTCTTGACGATTCCTAAGGAGGACAGCCGAAGAGAAGACTATATCTGGTGCTCCTATTGGGGATCTAGGCGTCTATTTCTACGAATAAATGAAACGGCGTTACCTAGTTCTAGACGTAGTTGCCGGGGAAACTCGAAATATCTATACTATTATTACACAGTAGATATGAGTTTATGAAAGGAGACTTACAGTGAGCAGCCCCACAATACAGTTTATAATATGAAAGCAGTAAATGAAAGCGATAACCACTTACTCGGTTGGAGTGCTTCCATGCTGTCAGGTTAGTTGTTCAACAAAGAAAGATTGAAAACAACAGTATATTCAAAATCAAAGGAGAAAGTGCTTTGAAAAAGAAAGATTTGGGGCTTACAGCTCAAGGAGAGGCCCAGGGTTTTATCAGTGAGTGCACTGTTGAATTTGTACAGAGGGACTTATACAAGTGACTGAGGCCCAAAAAGGTTTTCTGTACAAAGGGATGGGTCTTAAACTCTCTCAAGAGGCCCAAATGATTTTTCCGTTTAAAACTGGCGATCGCACCGAGGTTTCCTTTTAACGCAGAGGGACTTATACAATAAGTGAGGCCCAAAATGTTTTGGTTAAAAGGGGGATTGGGTCTTACACTCTAATAGAGGCCCAAAAAGTTTTAAGAAAAAGAAATGGGTCTTACTACTCGAGGGTAGGCCCAAAGTTTGTTTTTAAACGGGCGACGAACACGCCGTTTACTTGTACAGAGGGACTTATACAATGAGTGAGGCCCAAAAAGTTTTTGTACAAGGGGGGATGGGTCTTACACTCTCTCAAGAGGCCCAAAGTGTTTTGAAAATGATTTATGAGGGTTGAATTAATCCAAAACCCTAATTTGTTTTCAAAATGTATTTAATTGAATAAAAATTCAATTAAAATGATCAAAAATTGTTTAACACATGGAAAACAAATTGTGATCTTGGATTAATGCTTCAAAAATTAAGTATTGACCTACAAAATAATTAGAAAGCATTAAAAGTTGCAAAATCAATGTAGAAAAAATATTTAAAATGCCAAAAACAATTAAAATATTAATTCTTTGCAAAAATATCAATTATATGAAATAAATAATATTTTTTGGGATTTTTTGATAAAATAAAATATTTTAGCATTTTTGTGAATTATTAAAAAAAGAATCAACTCAAAATCATTAAAACTCAGAGAGAAATTAATTTTTGAATCAATTAAACAAAATCACAAAATTCAAATATTTGAATTTCTAAAAATGGCGCCAAGAACAACACCAAGAACACGCGCGTTTTTCAGTTTGCCCAGATTTGCGTTTTCTATCCAATCTCCATGAATACGTAATCATATCATGCAATCCACATATCATTATGCTCGCCTCAACCTCACGATCATGTCTATGTACTTTAATTTCATTTAAATTAAACATACAATAAGAAATCACGAAGAGACCTCAAGAACCCTAATTTCTGCATGAAGGCTAGGATTTTTGATACACGATTCAAACAATGCAATTAATTGAGGGAAAACATTCCATGCATGATTATGAACATATGGCCAAATTATTGTGCGAGAAAATATGCATAGATTGAGAGATGACCAAGTATGTGCTTACCTCCAAGTCGTGATAGCAAGTGCAAAGTGATTTTTGATTTGGAGGTGTTACAGATGAGTGGTGATGATCTGAACAGTTTCCCTACACCCTATGGATTGTGTTTGGATGGTTGGACTTGATTGAAATTGGCTGGATCATTTTGTGATACCTCAGCTGCACTTTGTTTGAAAATTTGAGCAACCAGCTGGTGATTTTGTGAAATTGATGTTTTAGAAGTTATGTGAGTGTTTGATCAGCTCATATGTGATGTATGTGAGGTGTGTGAGTGATTGGTTTGTGCAGAATTGCTCTCAAACTCAAAACCCGATAGCTACCTTGCTAAGAAAGGCATTTTTGCCAAGAGAAAGAGATTTTGAGGAAAGCATCTGTTAGATGGCTTTGGTGTACTCAAACTGATCACAATTGAGCTCTATTTATAGTAGAGCAAGTTTGTTTTGCAAGGAATAGTGCATGGCAGCTGGTAAGTAGGTTTGGCCAATGTTGGCAAATGAAAATCCAAGTCTTCTCTAGCCATTGACTAGAGGTTAGGGCACAGAGCTTTGGTCCCCTTGGTCTTGGATAAGTCTTGACTGATTTCAGATGAGAATGGCTCAGTCCATGCCACCTTGATGGTTCCATTGAATGCCTCATTCCAAATTTGAAGTCTTGTCCCTATTTTGGCCATTCTAGGTTCAACATGCTATTTCTTGTTCCATGGACTTTGGAGGCTTGGCTCAGTGATTGTCCCCTTTAGATTCAATCCTCTGAGGTGTCCAAGTGGATTGGAGCAATTGAATTTGGCTGATTTTGGCAAATCGACCAAAGTTGCAAATTCTGCCTTGCCTTGACAGATTTCAGCAAGGCAACTTGGCAATGTTGTATCTCATGGTGTAGGTTGAATTTGGCAATGTTCTTGGCCATTTTGGAAAGCTCTTACATGATACAACAACTGTTTGAACAAGTTTGGTTTTGATCTATTTTGATTCCAAGTGAAAAATCCCCCTACATTTGGCAAAAAGTGAGGCAGAATCTGACTTAGTGAAAATTTCACTAAGTGTTGGAAAAAGTGACATTTTCACTTTTCAGCCACTTTGATCACTCCATAAATCAAAATCCTTAATGAATTGGAATGACTTGTAGTTGAAGTTTTTGTAGGTGATAATGAGGGCTACAAATCCATCTTTGGATGAGAAAAAATGACCTTGTGGTTTAGGAGTTATGGTCCTCCAAAGTTGGTACCTTTGCCACTTTATTTTTAACTTAGAAAAATTTCTAAGTTTTATGGTTACCCCTTTTACAAGTTATCTCACTTTTCTTGATTTTTCTTGATGAATGATGATTCAAATCATACATTAAAATCATTTTAGGGATAAAAATCCATTTTGGTGAAAAATCTCAAAAAGTCAAAGTTGACTTTTGTGCACAGTTGACTTTTTATCAAATGAATTCCAAACTGTGCAATTCTTCAGGAAATCATGTCCTTGACCTAAATCAAACTTGATGGACATGTTCCATGGGTGTCATAGGGTGTATTCAATCATGTATTAGGGCTTGGGAGCATGTCCTGGTCAAAAGTCAAAGTTACAGTTGCCTTTTCCCTTAAAACCCTAATTGTGGTGCAGATGGAATTGAGACTTGTTGCTCAAGCTTCTTGGATCAATCCATTGTTCCAAATGGATCCATATGGTATATTAGAGACCCTCAAATCATCTCTTGAGGTCTTGGCTCATGGTTTGTCCCAAAAGTCAACTTAGGGGTGAATTAGGTCAAGAAACCCTAATTCCTGATTTTTGATGAAAGCATCCCCTGAGGAAAAATTGACTTGATGCATGGGTTCATGAGGTTCCATGAAGTATATTAGGTTATGTTTTGGATCATTGCCTTGTGCCCAGATGAAAATTTCCATCTGGAGGCCCTGGTCGACCAAAACCCTAATTTGGTGACACTGTCGATCTTGAGACTTGATCCACCTAGAAGGGAGCAGCTTTGTGCTTAATCCTTGAAGTGGGAGTCCTTTTTGATCCATTGTGGATGTTTGAGAGTTTAGACAAGTTGAAGATCATGTCATTTCTTGATTGATCCTTTGTCTAAGCACTCAGAGAGGGCTTGAAACCCTAATTTTGATTGTAGTAAATGCTCAACAACCCTTGAGGCATTTGATGAGGCATGATGGTTCATCCATATTGTGATGATGATTTGCACAATGATGGGAAATCTAAGTGGTCAAAATTTGGGGTATTACAGATGCCCCTATTTAATCTTCTTGGACCCGAAGGTGCGAATGACGAAGGCATTCGGGCATTCGGGGTGCAAGAGGATTAAATATCAGAATATCCGAAATTTTGATGGTGGTTATGAATGGTAGCTTATGCATTCATCTTCTTTAGCTAAGCAATAATGCTTAGAAAAGGTAAACTTCCCCTCGATCCTAGTTTCCTACCAAGAACTGGTCTCAGTTTCTGATTTAAACTTCCCCTCGATCCTGGTTTCCTACCAAGAACTGGTCTTAGTTTCTGATTTAAACTTCCCCTCGATCCTGGTTTCCTACCAAGGAACTGGTCTTAGTTTCTTTTGAAATAAACCTCCCCTCGTTCTTGGTTTCCTACCAAGGAACTGGTCTTAGTTTCTGATTTAAACTTCCCCTCGATCCTGGTTTCTTACCAAGGAACTGGTCTCGGTTTCTTTTGGTCAATAAACTTTACTGACAAGGGACGCTATTCGTAGCGGCTTTCCTCAAACTTCTCGCCGAATTTTCCTGGGGAGATGCCATTTGAGTGGAAAAAGTTTTGATGTCAGACTTGCTGGGGAACCCAGCGTCTGAGTTGTAGAGTTGTACAAACTTCTCTGTTGGAGACGCCATTTGTTTCTATTGGGGAAAGCGAGTCTCTTGAGAGACTGTTTTCATTTGGGATCTTTCATCATACTTTTCTCGGGATCTTCCCGGAGAAACGCCATATGATGGGGTCCAATTTTGAGGTGCCAATGACCTTTTCATCAGTGGATTTTTGGAGAAATACTGATGTACTGCCGAATCTTTGTTTAAGAGGCTTTCTCTGGGGATTTTCCTTAATCCGGGAAAGCGAGGATATCATCTTCAATGGCGAAGAGTGACATCTGTTGAAGGTTCTCTGATCTTTCAGAGGTTCAAGTTATCAAAGTGGCCAAGTGCCGACTCTGATCTAAAGATACACTAATGGCGAGATTGTGCAGACGCAACACTTCCTGACGAGGAAAGAACTGACAAACTCGATTGAGAGGACTTCTACCACTAGGGGACAAGACCGACTAGAGTGATAACGATGCAATATGAAATGTGAATGCAAATCAAAAATGCATGAAGTACGTATGTATATGCTGACAAAACAGACGCGACATACAGACTAATGGATGAACACAATTGGATACTCGGCCATCGCGGGGCGAAGAAGTACCGTTGATTCAAAATAGTAATTCCACCTTGCTTAGGAGAGATAGTCCCGTTGGGAGCTATGTTGATCGGGCTTAGGAGATGAGAACTCGGCCAAGGATGTCAGACGAAACAAGGTCTCTGACACAGTTGATCCCTTCATTCAGGCGAACTGGTTTAGAAGGAGTACTTTGATTCTGCACTTTGAAGTTCGCTTACTTCGGGAGAAGCGATCGATGTTCTTCTGATGTTCAACAGTCAAAAGAAATTGCCATCTTTATTTTAAAAGCAGAAAAAGTTTTAACAACTAAATTCATTTTCGTTTTATTTCAAGAATCGCTGATTAAGTTTAAACGACGTCGTTTTGTAAAGCTAAAACAAGTAAAGAATTACAAACAAAAGCACAAGGGCTCAAATTTTATTGATAAGATGGAGATCAGCCAAACGCGTGATTCCAAAGAGTATATACAAAGTTATAAAATGGTAATTTACAAGGAAAAGGGCTACGTTGAAACATAACGACCACTATCCTTCCATCAACTTTGAATTCGGGACATCCTGAGCTTCCGTCGAAGATGACCTTTGACTGGAGATTTCCTCCGATGGGTGATGTAACTGCTGCTGAGGGACTTGCCTCTGTTGGACATAGTTACTTGCCATTATCCCTAATTTTTGCCTGGATTGTACTATGAGATTTCCAATCCATCGGGATGATTCTTTTTTTTCATGTCTCTAACTTTTGCCTGGACTGCCCTTTCGGGTTTTCAATCCACCGAGACGTTTTTTTTTTAGTTTAGGCGAAGTATTTCTTGACTACATCAACATTCGTGGGGTAGGAAAATTCCTCTCCGTCCATGGTTGCAAGTCTTAAGGCGCCGCCTGAGAAAGCTTTCGTGACCACATAGGGGCCATCATAATTTGGGGTCCATTTGCCCCGAGAATCAGTGAGAAATGATTGTATCTTCTTGAGCACAAGGTCTCCTTTCCTGAAGACACGAGGTCAGACCTTTTTGTCAAATGCCCTCTTCATTCTTTGTTGATACAACTGACCGTGGCATAGTGTCGTGACTCGTTTTTCCTCGATCAGATTCAATTCATCGTGTCGACCTTGACACCATTCAGCTTCGGTTAGCTGAGCTTCCATCAATACCCGGATTGATGGGATCTCTACTTCTATGGGGAGCACTGCCTCCATGCCATATACTAGAGAGAAAGAGGTTGCCCTTGTTGAAGTGCGGACAGATGTTCGATAAACGTGAAGAGCAAAGGGTAGCATTTCGTGCCAATCCTTGTAGGTTACAACCATCTTTTGAACGATCTTCTTGATGTTCTTGTTAGCCGCTTCTACCGCTCCGTTCATCTTGGGTCGGTAGGGAGATGAGTTATGGTGTTCGATCTTGAACTCTGTACACAACTCTTTCATCATCTTATTGTTCAAGTTAGATCCATTATCAGTAATGATCTCGCTTGGAACACCATAACGGCAGATGATATTGTTTTTGATAAATCGGACCACCACTTGTCGGGTTACATTGGCGAATGACGCTGCTTCGACCCACTTGGTGAAATAGTCAATGGCTACCAGGATGAACCGATGTCCGTTTGAAGCCTTGGGCTCAATCATACCAATCATATCGATTCCCCATATGGAAAATGGCCACGGGGAAGAAAGAACTTTGAGATGTGATGGCGGTACATGAATTTTGTCGGAGTATATCTGACACTTGTGACACCTCCTCATGTACTTGTAGCAGTCGGATTCCATGGTCAGCCAATAATACCCTGCCCTCAGAATTTTTCTCGCCATTGTGTGTTCGTTGGCATGAGTGCCAAAGGATCCTTCATGAATTTCTTTCATGAGCATGTCTGCTTCTGGTCTGTCGACGCATCGGAGCAAGACCATGTCAAAATTTCTCTTATAAAGGGTGTCACCGCTCAGGAAGAAGTTTCCAGCCAATCTTCTGAGGGTCTTTCTATCTTTTCTGAGTGCCCCAGATGGGTACTCTTGTTTCTGAAGGAAGCATTTGATATTGTGATACCAAGGCCTGTCGTCTATGACTGCTTCAATCGCGAAGATGTAAGTGGGCCGTTCAAGGCGCACTATGTCAATCTTAGGTAGGTCATTCCATCGACCTACACTAATCATGGAAGAGAGAGTGGCTAAAGCATCAGCCATGTGATTCTCATTACGAGGGATGTGATGAAACTCGATTCTGTTGAAGAAAGGTACCAACCTCCTTGCATAGTCTTTGTAAGGAATTAATCCTGATTGGTATGTGTTCCAATCTCCTTTTATCTAATTAATAACCAGGGCTGAGTCGCCGTATACGTCCAAGTTTTTGATCCTTAAATCAATTGCTTCTTCGAGACCCATGATACATACTTCGTATTCGGCCTCGTTGTTCGTACATTTGAACGTAAGTATGGTAGTGAAAGGAATGTGGGAACCCTGAGGGGTAACAATGATTGCCCCAATTCCGTTTCCATAATGATTAACTGCTCCGTCAAAGATAAGTCCCCACTGGGAACATGGTTCTGGCCCTTCACTGGGTAGCGGTTCATCGCAATCTTTCATCTTTAGATACATGACATCTTCGTCTGGGAAGTCAAACCCGATTGGTTCTTGATCGTCAATCGGTTGATGAGCCAAATGATCGGCTAAAATACTTCCTTTAACGGCTTTCTGAGCATGGTACTCTATGTCATATTCTGATAGTAACATCTGCCAACGGGCAATCCTTCCCGTGAGAGCAGGTTTTTCGAAAACGTACTTGATTGGATCCATTTCGGAAACCAACCAAGTAGTATGACGAATCATGTACTGGCGAAGACGTTTGGCTGCCCAAGCCAAAGCGCAACAAGTTTTCTCAAGCATTGTGTACCGAGTTTCGCAGTCGGTGAATTTCTTGCTTAGATTGTAAATGGAAGACTCTTTCCTTTTAGTTTCGTCTTGTTGGCCAAGTACACATCCCATTGAGTCCTCTAGGACTGTGAGGTAAATGATCAGTGGTCTTTCTTCCACTGGAGGTGATAGAATCGGAGGATTCAACAGATATTCCTTGATACTGTCGAAGGCGGTTTAGCAATCTTCTGACCAAACGCAATCCTGGTTCTTTTTGAGTAACTTGAAAATCGGCGCACACGTCGCGGTCATAAGGAATATGAATCTGGAGATGTAGTTTAAACGTCCCAGGAATCCTCTGACTTGTTTTTCAGTTTTCGGAGAAGGCATTTCTTGAATGGCCTTGACCTTGTCAGGATCAACCTCAATTCCTTTCTGGCTGACGATGAACCCTAGTAGTTTCCCCGAACGGACACCGAAGGTGCACTTGTTGGGATTCAAGCGGAGCTTGAATTTTCTTAGACGTTCGAACAATTTTGACAGATGTTCAACGTGCTCATCCTCTGTTCTTGATTTTGCAATCAAATCATCGACATATACCTCGATTTCTTTGTGTATCATGTCATGAAACAGAGTAGTCATGGCCCTTTGATAGGTTGCCCCGACATTCTTCAAACCGAACGACATTACCTTGTAACAAAAGGTACCCCATGGGGTAATGAACAAAGTTTTCTCCATGTCTTTCGGCGCCATTTTGATCTGGTTATAGCCCGAGAATCCATCCATGAAGGAGAATACTTTGAACTTTGTTGTGCTGTCAATCAACATGTCAATGTGTGGTAAAGGAAAGTCTTCCTTTGGACTTGCCTTGTTTAGATCTCTGTAATCAACACACATTCTGATCTTTCCATCCTTTTTGGGAACGGGTACGATGTTGGCTAACCATTGAGGATATTCAGATGTAGCGAGGAAACCCGCGTCGATCTGTTTCTGTACTTCCTCCTTGATTTTGATGGCCATGTCCGGGTGAGTCCGTCCCAACCTTTGCTTTACTGGCGGACATTCCGATCTTAACGGTAAATGATGCTCCACGATGCTGGTATCCAACCCTGGCATATCCTGATAGGACCAAGCGAACACATCGGGGAATTCTTTGAGAAGCTTTATCAAACCCTCTCTGGCAGTTGGACTGAGCAGTGCTCCGATCCTGATTTCTTTTCTCTCTTGCTCTGAACCCAAGTTTACCGTTTCCAACGGCTCTTTGTGAGGTTCAATGGACCTTTCCTCTTGTCTGAGTAGTCGGGAGATCTCTCTTGGAATTTCGTTGTCATTTTCTTCTTCAGCCTCGAATACCGGGAACTCAAAGTTGGAAGAAGGCATCGGATCATATGTTTCAACGAGGTATAAAACAAGCAATCTGCATGACGTGATGATTCGTGTTTAGAAGAGATAGAGAGAAAATGTAAGTGTGTGCAGTGTTTTGATTTTACTGCTTGTTTTTATTTTCGAATGTTTTTTAGGATTACCATTTTCTGAAAAAGCAAAAAGAGAAAACAACAATTAATGCGGAAATTACAGAACGACGTTATTTTATTAATGAACAAGTCGACTCTTGAAACTACAGCCCTATAAAACAAAACTCTGTCGCTTTGGGCAAAGCGAAGAGGGAAATTTACAGAAAACGAGCCCTATCAAAACATTCGTTTCACCTAGGCAGGGTGAAAGGTTAAAAGATGGCAATTACTTTGACTGGCGAACGACCTTCGGAACCTCGACAGCAACCCATTGGCGGCGAACTCCTCGGTGAATCACAAAGTCTGGCACCTTCCTTGATTTGTCTTCAGAAATGACGCTGATTTCTGGTGGAGCAGGATCATTGGAATCTGTCTCCCAGGCAGAATTGTCGTAGGAGGATTCCTCTGTTGTATTTTGCATAGCATTTGTGCTCTCAGTTGTATCTCCCCATCCAGTTGACTGGATATCTTCGAGCCTGATACGAGAGCTTTCGGGAGCGGTGTACTTGACCATATAGTCGTATTTTCCACTTGGTTCTCCCAGAGTGTCCCAAACTTCTTTGGAACTGGAGGAGTCATCCCTCTCGATGACGTTGACCTCAGAAAAAGCATAGTTGATGAATTCTAGTCCTGTAAACGTTGCGAATTCATCTTCATGTTGAGTAGTTTCTGAATGACCTGAGTGTTGATCCCATGACATGGTGGGGACACAGGTATTCTGTTCAATGACGCTCAGCTGAGTTTCATTACTCGGCTGACTTTCTTGCCCCAAGTTTCCTGGGTAAGGCTGCCACATTGGCAGGCCATCCATCGGGCCATAGTAATTGTAGTCACAGTTGTCTTTCATCAGAGTGTCTTCCTCTAATGAATTTGGCGGAGCACGGCATCCTTCCGGATCACAATCCCCGTAGATCATTTCGACATCTAATCTTGGTATAAATCTCGGACTTTCTGTAGGAAAGCAAAAAGGCATAGGCACCTCTTCCTGAGACATATAACCGTCCTTGTTAAGGTAGGACTTCCACTCTTCATCTGCGTCAGAGGGATCTTCCTCATTGATAGCATGAACTGTCTGAGACACTAGGTGAAGAAAACCTCCACTATGGAAGAAGTTTTGAAGGGGATGAAGACCTTCATCATTGGCAACTGTCCGGGTACAGGTTGCAGAAAAACCAAGACCCTTATTTGTTTTATTGTCAATAGGAATGACAAGCCGTCCCCATCCTGTTGTATCGGTACTCTCGACCGCTTTGATAGCATCTTTGTATGAAGAAATTGGAGTTCCTCCTTTGAACTAATTGTCCTTGCTCACCGATAGTGCTTGGAACTGAGTTCCAATAACCTCCTCGGGTTCCACATAAGTAGATGATGATAAGTTGCTCACAAGCAAGGCTTGTTTCCCACAAACCGTGACAAGTTGGCCGTTCTTGACGAACTTTAGCTTTTGGTGGAGGGTCGAAGTAACCGCTCCAGCCTGATGTATCCAAGGTCTTCCTAATAAACAACTGTATGTTGCCCAGATGTCCATGACCTGGAAAGTGATTTGGAAAGTGTGAGGACCAATAGTTATGGGAAGATCAACTTCGGCGATAACTGTTTTTCTGGATCCGTCGAATGCTTTGACGACGACCTCGCTGACTCTCATCGGAGGGCCCTTGAATGATAATTGCATCAAAGTGGACTTCGGCATAACATTCAGGGCTGACCTTGTGTCTACCAGTACGTTGGCTAAAGCATCGCCCTGGCACTTAACTGTGATATTGAGCGCCATGTTATGACGGCGACCCTCTTCAGGTAATTCCTCATCACTAAATCCCAAATTGTTGCAGGAAGTGATGTTAGAGACAATGCTATTGAACTGTCTGATTGTTACATCCTGTTCCACAAAGGCTTGCTCCAAGATTTTCTGTAGAGCCTCCTTGTGGGCTTCTGAACTGAGTAACAGCGATAATACCGAGATCTTTGAAGGAGTCTATAACAGTTGATCAACAATGTTGTATTCACTCCTTTGGATGAGCTTTAGCATCTCATCTTTGTCTTTTGAAAGGTCGGGATTACTAGATTGACCGACTGGTGGATCAGGAATTTCTGCCTGAAGTTCCTTTTCTTTGTTGGATTCTCCAACCCCTCGGCTGAAGATTCGACCGCTCCGTGTTACACGAATGATGTCTGCAATATTCACGACGGAGGGTAATGGAATTTCCTTTCCATTTTCGATTATTGTTGCACCGTATTTGTAAGGGATTGCCTTAGCTGATTTATACGGTAGTGGCCCCGGTAGATAGATGACTATAGGAACCTTCTGATTTTTCTGACCATCATAAGTAACCTTGATCCGTTCCCGGTTGGGAACTTTAGATTCGTCAAGTAGAGGGATGATGGCAAAACCATCCCTGGTCCTGTGATGACCAGAGATCGTGACAACATCTTCAACTTGCTCGGCAAGGTAGTTCGGCGACCAAATGATGGGTCCTGAACCGGGATATGGACGAATTTCTCCATGATCGACCTGACTCTGAAGAGCTGTTCTCACAAGGTAACACCCTTGGTTACTTTCCGAACAGACGCTACAACTGTCATAGTTGTGTGGTGGCACCTGGCCACGCCCACTTTGAATGCAATGTAACCTTACTAGGTTATCTTCCATTGATCGGACATCCTGACTTTGACGACGAGTAGGATTCCTGTGATTGATACTAATCTACTGAGTATCTTCGTCCATATAAATTGGAATCCACCAGTGATTTAACAAGTGCTGAAGTGCCTCCTGGAAAAGGGTACAACCTCGATCGTTTTCGCAACCTGCCTTACAGTTTTGATAGTCATGTGATATTAAGAATCCAAGTCAGACCTGCTCAGCATGTAACTCTACCAGGTTGGTATTCATCACGCGAATATCGAATATCTGAACCATGTTTATTTGATAGGAGTTCCTATCATGGTAGTCTTGGATCCATCCAAGATCCATCTGACGCTGGAGGGCCTCTTGTATGAAAGAGCATCCCTGTTTGTTTACCGAGCAAATCAGACAGGAACTGTAATCGTGCCACGGCAGATTATGATACTGGCTTTGCCTTGAGTGCATCGCCACCAAGTTGACATTCATCGCACAGATGCCGTGGTTTTGAATGACGTTGGAATTCATGTAGACCATGTTAACTCCACGAACTCGGTGCTCTTGGATCCATCCAAGATCCATTTGTTCCCGTAGAGCTGCTTGCACTACAAAACATCCCTAGTTGTCTTTAGAGCAGATATCACACTGGTGATAATTATGAGGTGGCACATGGCCATATCCACTTTGTCTACAATGCATCTTGACCAGATTGGTCCCCAATAAGAGTACATCGTGAATTTGATAGACATTGTTAGTCTCTTTCTCAATCAGATTGACTGTAGCTTTCTCATGTTGAGGCAGCGGGTTCGTGAGAACATTGGGATTCGTATCTTTGAAAGATAAGAGCCCGCTCCTAACAAGCTTTTGCACGTCAGATTTGAAATTGAGACAAGTCTCAATGTTATGCCCTGAACCTCCTTGATGATAAGGGCATGTTTGACCCGCTTTAAACCAAAAAGGCTGATTTTCTGGAACTATAAGGGGAGACTTAGTCTGAATGTGCCCCTTAGCCAGTAGTAACAGAAATAATTCTGCGTACAACATGGGTATAGGATCAAATCCTGGTGGCCGTGTTGTACGGTTGTTGTTATATGGAGGACGAGCCTGCTGAAGAGGCTGTTGTGTCCTTTGCTGATCAGGCTGGTTTTGCGTAACCTGAGGTTGATACATAGGAACAGGCGCGGGGCCGATAGCAGGAGTTACAGCTGCTACTGGCTGATAACGACGCCTTTCCTTTTCGAGAGAGATATTCCCAATATCTTGCTCTTTTTTATTAGGGAGAACACTACCGTATTTTTTAGTACCGCTCGTTGATCCAGTGTCTTTTACCAAACGTCTTTCTCAGACGGCTTCCTCAAGACGTACACCCATACCGACCATTTCGGTGAAATCACTGGGTGCACTGGCAACCATTCGGTCATAGTAAAATGAGCTTAAGGTCTTTAAGAAGATTTTTGTCATCTCTTTTTCCTCAAGAGGTGGACAAATTTGAGCGGCAATTTCACGCCACCTTTGAGCATACTCCTTAAAGGTTTCTTGTCCTTTTGTGACATTGATCTGAGTTGATCTCTGTCGGGTGCCATGTCCAAATTGTACTTGTATTGTTGGACGAAGGCAGTACCAAGATCTCTGAATGTACTGATCGTAGTACGGTTTAATCCCATGTACCATTTGAGTGCGGCACCGGTTAAACTATCCTGAAAGTAGTGAATCAGCAGGTCCTGATTCTCCGTCTGAGCTGACATCCGCCGAGCGTACATCACCAGATGGCTCTGAGGGCAAGAGTCACCCTTGTATTTTTCAAAGTCGGGCACTTGGAATTTGTGCGGGACTTTCACATTTGGGACCAAGCAGAGTTCTGCGGCGTCCTTTCCAAATAGATCCTGGCCGCGAATGGCTTGCAGCTCTTTCTGCATTTCCAAGAACTGCTCCTGGAATTCCTCCATTCTGTCAAACATAGTTTCCTTCTTACCAGAAGGTGTCTGTGGAATCTGTCCTTCCGGGACAATGTGCACCACAGGGGGTGGTACCGTGACTACGGCAGTAAGTCTTGGCGTCTCCCGAAGTTTGTAACCTTCAGGAGTCTTCAGTATGCCCCTGGCATCTTCGCTTTCCCGAAGTTTATAACCTTCAGGCCCAGCGGCTTCTGTTGCGATTCCCTGATCTTCAGTGATCGGCGAAACATATCCTTCTGGGATATAGTTAACAGGCATGCCCCAAGGACGATCTTTCGGCATCTGATACCTAGGATCATACTTTTCTATGATGGGCGTTGAGGTGATCTCTGAGATCACAGTTCTTTGTAGCTGAGCTTCTGCCATGGCTTGCATGTCGTTACGAAGCTTTCTCATATCCTCTCTCAGAGCATCGATCTCTTCTTTCAACTCTCTGTTTTCTTCCTCAAGATCATCCATCCTTTTCTGACGATTGGCCCGAGTATTATACGAATGAGACAGTTTGACTCTAGAATCGAGACACAAACGTGAGATTCGTAGGTAAGGAGAATACGCGATGTGAGAATGATGAATGCAATGATTATATTAATTGTTTTTTTTGGTTTAATCAAAATAAACTTCGACAATTAGATTGCAAATATCAAACAGTGGGGAAACCCCTTTTTATTGAATTCCAAAGGATTACAGAAATGGAAATACAGTAGATTAGAAAGTGCAGAAACAGAAACCTAAACTAATGGGTCCCGAGTCCTCTTCTTTGACCGGGGCGCTTGGGCCGTTGTCGGGTTGTCATTCCTTTGCCAGGTGAAAGGAGCGAGCAAATTCCTTTGGTCATCTTGATTCTCTACAGCATGCTGCTCCAAAATTTCAATCAGAGCATCTTTCTCTTTTAGTAGTTGCTGTATTTGGATACACTCTACGTCGAGGGTGCGGTACTTGTTCTTCCAAGACCTTCTCTCCTTTTGAACTTTGTTGAGAGTAACCTGAAGCCTTTCAGTTTTCGTCATGAAGTACATGACAGTTTCCCTCGGCGGAAGAATTCCGTAACGAGGATAAGGCATCTTTAGCTCGAGAGCTCTAGTTTGTACCCAATGGAGATAAGGCTCCACCGAGACACAGTCCGGTTTTCCCAGAGACTCTCGTCCTTTCTTATGAACCTGTTTCCAAGCTTGCACTATTTCCATCTTTAGTGCTCTGTCATTTTCTCCTTCTTTGAAGAAAAGACCTTCCAGATGAACACCCAGTGGGATGTGTCTCATTGGGTATCCAAATTGACGAAGAACCAATATCGGATGATAGTTGATTCCCCCTTTAGTTCCTATGAGGGGTACGCTGGGGAAGTTTCCACCACAATCAATGATTCTGATTCCCTCATAAATCCTATTACACCAATCTATATCAGAGTTGGTAAGAGACATGATCTTCTGCGACCAACGTAAGACACTCTTGCAATCCCAAAAAGCAGCAGACTTGGGCAAGTGCGAGATAAACCATTTTTAAAGCAGAGGTACACTAGCAAAGTACAAAGATGCTTTCAAAAATAACCCGTAGGTGAGCAAGACAAAGATGCTTTCAAAAGCAGTCCCGTTCCCTAAACTAGCAAAGTACAGAGCTTTCTTTGTCAAGAACTGGGCTGGCAAACCTTGGATGCCACCCTTAGTAGTCATGTGAGTCCTGACCTCAGACTCGTCCGAATGAATTGCTATTGCAATAGTCTGATTCTTTGGAATTTCTTCCAGTCCAGAAAATGGAGCTCGATCAGTGATATGTAAATCAGTCAGATGAGAATACTCCTCCAGCGTTGGTGCAAGCTGGTAATCCGGGAATGTGAAACAGTGATAAACCGGATCGTAGAACTGAATGAGCGCGTCCATGATCCCCTTAATCACATGGACTCTTAACAGTGGTAGCAAACCACCGTGCTTGGCTCTGAAAGCCTCTGGGTTAACGATCATCCTCGCTAACTTTCTCAAATCCCCTAGTTTTGGAACCTTGAAGGTGTACTAGTGAGTTCTCCTTCTACCGAAATCCATTAATGCAATCCTCTTCTCTGATATTTGCAATCACAGTCTTAGTTTAATTTGAAAAACAGAGAGACTAGAAGAGAAAGTTTTTTGAATGTTTTAATGTTTTATTTAAATGAATGCATGAATGCAGCACACAAAAACATAGAAAAAACATGGGGTCAAAGGGTCGTTGTCATGAAGTCAAGGCTCTACCCATCCCCAAAGGTTTATACTAGGGTGATTTTTGTACCTGTACTCATTATCATCAGCTCCTCCTAGGAAGGCAGACAACAAGCGGATCGCCAGCGAGTTGTGTGCAATCTTAGAGTAAGTGCTATTCACCGAGAATAGATCACCAGCATCAAATGAGGGTAGTATCGCGTAACAGCTATTTCCGATAGCTTCCACACTACGAAAAAGGTTGGCTTTTCTAGGTGTATACTCATTCTCACCACATGCGGCATCACACGCATTCCCATTAGCAGAAAAATAAACACGTATAGCAATTAGGAAAAGCAGTATATATATTTGTCCTAATCATCCTAGACTTATAAAGCTACGATTCTTAAGTTCCTGACAGAAATGGGTTCCTCGGCGGAAGCCCCAATCTGTGGTTCCCTGCCTAAGAGATGGACCAGTATAGGTCAATCTTTCTCTTCGGTAGAGTTCCCATTTTCCGTAGAAAACGGGGATGATGCCCTAAGGCAGAAAAGGAGACTCTCCAGCAGAGTCGCCATTTTACAAGGAAAACAGAAAGAAAAGAAAGATCGGCCCCACGGTGGGTGCCATTTTTCTGTAGCGAGCGATTTTGGACGCGGTTCTTAAGCGCTGGTCGCTCTCTGCGGTTTGAGCTTAAAACTACAGGTCGATTCATTTTTTATCCTATTGTGAGCTGAATAAGGAAGGGAAATAGATGTCTCCAATTAACCCTGCTTGCATACTGAGTTTAAACAGCGGTCTGTTAGGTTACGGATGCTATCAATGTGGGGGGCCTTTGTACTGGTTATTTGTATTTTCGCCAATACGGTTTTCTTTCTTTTTTTCGCCAATACATTTTCACTTTTCAGCCACTTTGATCACTCCATAACTCAAAATCCTTAATGAATTGAAATGACTTGTAGTTGAAGTTTTTGTAGGTGATAATGAGGGCTACAAATCCATCTTTGGATGAGAAAAAATGGCCTTGTGGTTTAGGAGTTATGGTCCTCCAAAGTTGGTACCTTTGCCACTTTATTTTTAACTTAGAAAAATTTCTAAGTTTTATGGTTACCCCTTTTACAAGTTATCTCACTTTTCTTGATTTTTCTTGATGAATGATGATTCAAATCATACATTAACATAATTTTAGGGTTAAAAATCCATTTTGGTGAAAAATCTCAAAAAGTCAAAGTTTACTTTTGTGCACAGTTGACTTTTTATCAGATTAATTCCAAACTGTGCAATTCTTCAGGAAATCATGTCCTTGACCTAAATCAAACTTGATGGACATGTTCCATGGGTGTCATAGGGTGTATTCAATCATGTATTAGGTCTTGGGAGCATGTTCTGGTCAAAAGTCAAAGTTACAGTTGACTTTTCCCTTAAAACCCTAATTGTGGTGCAGATGGAATTGAGACTTGTTGCTCAAGCTTCTTGGATCAATCCATTGTTCCAAATGGATCCATATGGCATATTAGAGACCCTCAAATCATCTATTGAGGTCTTGGCTCATGGTTTGTCCCAAAAGTCAACTTAGGGGTGAATTAGGTCAAGAAACCCTAATTCCTAATTTTTTATGAATGCATCCCCTGAGGCAAAATTGACTTGATGCATGGGTTCATGAGGTTCCATGAAGTATATTAGGTTATGTTTTGGATCATTGCCTTGTGCCCAGATGAAAATTTCCATCTGGAGGCCCTGGTCGACCGAAACCCTAATTTGGTGACACTGTCGATCTTGAGACTTGATCCACCTAGAAGGGAGCAGCTTTGTGCTTAATCCTTGAAGTGGGAGTCCTTTTTGATCCATTGTGGATGTTTGAGAGTTTAGACAAGTTGAAGATCATGTCATTTCTTGATTGATCCTTTGTGTAAGCACTAAGAGAGGGCTTGAAACCCTAATTTTGATTGTAGTAAATGCCCAACAACCCTTGAGGCATTTGATGAGGCATGATGGTTCATCCATATTGTGATGATGATTTTCACAATGATGGGAAATCTAAGTGGTCAAAATTTGGGGTATTACACTACCACTACGCTCACTTATAATACCAAAGTGTAACTTTTCTCGTTTTAACTCGTACTACTGGGATCCACATGGGGAATCATCTTTGATTACACTTCCTTAATTTGAGCCTCAACAACTACTCAAAAGATCCATTGCACCTTTGTCCAAATATAAAACCATCTTACCAAAATTCCCTCAAATTCCAAGATGCTTACTCTGTCTCTTAATACAAACTGATTCCGGTCCATAACACTACACTTTCTATTACTAAATGAAGTCCAAACTTTCTCCAACACAATACCTTATACCCTTCCTTGGGTAAGTTACCAAATCCCAAATTCCAAATTGGTCTCTTACCAAAAACAGAAATCCTGATGTATTCTCCGGAACCTGATCTCCCTTCCTAACCGAAGATACACAACTCATGTCTTACCCTTCTTTCGGCTCACACTTGTTTTACTTGAAGCATGTAAACACATCCTTGTGTTCCTTCACACACTTCTCTACTACTTTGAGTTCCCATAAAAGCCGAACGCCCTTAACTCTCAACTTTTAACCAGTCGGAAGATATTGTTCTGAACACATTCGTTAAGATACTCTCATCCATTCAAGATCCCTTAACGACCTTAGAAATTGAAGCACCAAAAACTATCTCACTTCCGGACCCTACGCCACGCGTTCCACAAAACAACTTTTCTTTTTCCACGGAATGAGATTACTTGAAATCCTTATCCACACTAGTGGTCAATCCATCTCTACTTGTGATTGTTACTTACTCCTTAATACCTCAACCAACCGTCCGATAGGGATCCTTAACCTTCAGACTCCATAAACTCCAAAGGATTACTTAACCCACACTACTAACTCTGGACTTGAGTCTACCCTCACAGCACAAGTTCCGAAAACACTTCGGAATACTCGTGGTCGCTCAACCATGATTCTACCTATCACATACATAGCATTAGGTTGATCAGGCCCAACACTAGGTAGTATGATATTAAGTTTCATGCTGGCAAGACACACTTAAGAGGCAGGAATAGATTTACTTATGATGTTTCAAGGCTAGGTCGAGGACACGACCTACTCTGATACCAACTGTAATGCCCTGTATAATATATACCTAGAATAATACCATACAAGCATTTTATTTGGTACTGACACATCAAAAGTGCCTAATGGCATAGTTCACATACTTGTCCATTTCTAAACATAAATACAACACATGGCACAAGTCATGGAAACTAGCCAAAAATAATAAAAACTAAGAACATTATACAATATTCCTCATTGTACAAGAACAATAAAAATACACAGCGGAAATAAGCTTAACTAAGCTTCTCTTGAAACATCCAAGCATAGCTCCACTTGTAAATCAACCTGCAATTACCTAAAATATAGCAACTATAGTGGGGTGAGATACATCAAATCTCAGTGAGTTCCCTATCTTATAGACTCTCTCGGCTTCACAGGGTTCTATCAATCCTAACTCAAGTCAAGGGGAAGGGAAATGACTTTGAGTTCAAAATCTCACAATCTCACAATCTCACACTATATGGAAACATGACATGAGTTCATTAACTCACCACATCACTAATCGATAACCGGTACCAAGGTATCCCTTCTTCCCGTCCGCTTCTACGTCTAGAAGGCGATCCGAGTCATAGATCCTTATAGCTACTTGGTATACAATTGGATTCGGGATCATCGGCCTGTTAACCGTGAACCGTCACTTCTCATGGCCTGTAAACCATCACAAGTCTCATACCCATGCACGGGTTTCCAATTGTACTACACGTAGGGCATCAAACCTACCAAGTAATCCTGCCTGCACTTCAGAGGAGCTCGAGGCTCATGAAGGCCTTTCAAGGGCAAATCAAAATAAAATGGTTACGATTACATGATCACACAACAAAATAATGTATTCGACAATGCCTAGGACATAATGCCCCAAAGCCTTTCTTGTCCTTCAACCCACAAAATTAACCTCATGTTCCATACTAGTGCTCCACTCTCGACTAGGCCAATACCGGCAAGGATGCACTTTCTTACAACACGTGCCCAAGTGTTGCCATCTAGAGTTGTCTACCATTCCTAGTTCGTCCTAGGTTTTCTTATTGTCAAGGTTGATGTTTTCCTCACTCTTCCAATTTCATTTTACATTAACATGCATATTTCTCATTCATACTTAACAATAGTTAGATAGACATGGTATAACACAAATATTACAAGTAAGCACATATATCACACATCACATAAAACATCACTTTTCACATAGTAGTTCACACACATTTTAAGGCATACAAGCCACCACTAACTCCTACCAAACATCCTTGGTTAACTCATGGTCTCACACTACCATTCACTGCCTTATTGGATCATCCTTCCAAAGGCTTTGGACTCGTATCAATCGGATTCCCGATTTTTGAGTTTCGGTGGAAACCAAACTACATACATTACATTTCCATATTTTCTTATCAATCCAAGGCATAAACTTATGTTTCTATTCCACTATCATAAAGAGACTAAAATTAGCTTCCCAACGCTTCGAACGGGGACCAAAACGGACTTACGGTTCAAAAGTTATGGGTTTTTGAAAATAATATTTTTCTGAAATCTTACACTGTTAATCGATTAACTCATTTGGTTAACCGGTTAACAGGTTCAATTTTCACGTAAAACCCCATTTTTCATTGGTTAATCGATTACCAAAAGTGGTTAATCGATTAACCCTGTTGCAGAATCTCAAAAACCTGTTTTTCTTGATACAAAACCCATCCAAACTCATTCAAAACATGTACCAACACCACAATAAGTATTATTGATTATTTCTACACGTGACCCGACTATATTACGCAGTTTATTTCACGTTTTATCCGTTAGATTCCATTGATTAGCAAATTAACCATTTCTCTTAATCTAACCTAAGTTCTAAAACAACTTATTTCTAGAACTTAAAGTGTCTAACTAGAACCCACCTGATAATCGAAGAGGAGTTTGAAGAAGATGATGATGATGATCCATGGCTTCTTCTTCTTCCTTGAGCTTTTCCTCTCTTCCCTCTTCTCTTCTCTTCCTTTCTCTCTTTTTCTGTTTTTCTTCTTCTCCCACTTTCTATTCTTTTCCTTCTCAACAAATATATATATATACAATACTATTATTATATAATATAATCCAATAGAGTAAAATATCTCCAATTGATATTTTATCGTTTCAACCCAATTGATCAATTATTAGAGTTACCAGAATTACTTTCTTGAATTAATAAATATTAACCCGTCTCTTTAATAAAATAATTGATCTCTTCAGAGTTCACTAGTTTCTCTATTGATCCCAAATGTCAATATTTAAAGCACTTAGAGGATTCCATTAATCCAATTTACCAATGATAGAGTACATAGATACTTATCTAATCTCCTCTGATATCCAATTGAGCATTTAAATAATACGGGGTATTACATCATACATGAATAATACGTTTGGTACTGAAATATACAAGTTCCTAGTAACACAGTATACATAAAAATGCCCAAAAAGCCTAATACAACCACTATGGCATGTTATATATACAAGATGTTCAAAAGATAAAACTAAGAACTAGATCAACTAACGATCTCAAAATCTTCACAACGGAATCCTTGCCACACAAAAGATACGATCCGTAAGGAAAAGTCAAACCACTTTGTCCTTACCCTTTGCCGAACCTGTAGTACCTGTGATGTAAACAACAACGTGGGGTGAGATACATCAAATCTGAGTAAGTTATCTATCTTATATGTCCTCTCAGCTTTACAAGGTTCTAACAAGCCTAACTCAAGTCAAAAGGGAAGGGAAGTGACTTTGAGTACTCACACACACTATATGGAAACATGTCATGAGTTCCCCAACTCACAATATCACTAATCGGTAACCATGCCAAGGCATCCCCTATTCCCGTCCTCTTCTACGTCTAGAAGTCGACTCGGGTCATGGATCCTTGCAACCTACTTGACATACGAATGGATTCGGGTTCTACGGGCCTATTACCGTTTTGAACCGTCACTTTACACAGGCCTTATACCGTCAGAAGCATTCACCCAACGGGAGCCATTCGTACAACACGGGGAATCAAACCTGCCAAGTAGTCATGCATATGTTTCAGAGGAGCTCGAGACCCATGAAACGCAACTCAAAGAACTGGTTGCGATTACATTATCACACACACAAACGTGATCGTATTCGACGATCACAAGGCCATAACGCCTTATCACAACCACAAAGGTTAACACACATGTTCCATACTAGTGTTTATCTTTCCACACTTTTCGACATTGTTTACGGTAATATTCCTCACTCTACCTATTTTGTATTTTAGCATGCATACATATTCAAACATGTTTAACAATAATAGCATAGGCAAATAATCATCAATCGCATAACGAAAACACCTAATTCAACATATCACAAATTACACTTAATTCACGATTCTCTCCGATTTATTTAATCGGGCAATAAATAGATATTTCTCACTACCATTAGCTAGAGGATGTTCATAGCTTCACAACGATACCAAGAACACTCACAACGGATAAACGAGTCAAAAGTTATGAAAGAAACAAGTTGGAGGATCTGTCATGTTCGCAATGTGAAGCATCCAGCGAATGCCCGCTTCTCATTCGTAGTGCGAAGCTCCCAGCGAATGCCTAGCCAACACTGGTTCGCTGCCACATTCGCAGTGCGAATGTCTGGCGAACCAAGTTAGAACCAAAAACAAGATAAAGTTCGCAGTGCGAACCTATGGGGAACATTCGCCCTCACCTTCGCAGTGCGAAGCAGCCATCGAATGCTCGCTTCTCATTCGCTAGGGGACTCACAGCGCGAACCTGTGAAAACTGGGTTTCCCAGCAGCGTGAAAACAGAGCTTTGTGAGCCAAAACCCAACCAAATCGTCACCCAACATAAAAACATGCATTAACAGATGATCATACATGGCTAATGAGTATACTACACAGTTTATACCGCATTTCAACTGTTAAAGTCAAGATTATTCATTTTCTCACAATTTTAACCTAGATTCTAAACCTCAAGAAAATCTAAAACAAAAGTTTCTATCTATAACCCACCTCAAGATTAGATGATGATGATGAAGATTGGAAGATGATTTGATGAAGGATTGATGATGATCTTAGCTCTTGAAATCCTTGGATTTCTTCTCTTTTCCTTTCTCCCCTTTTTCTTTCCTTTTTCCTTCTTTCTTCCTTCTCTTACTATCTTTTTGTTTCTTTGTTTGGCAATAGGAGGAAAAGAAAGTATATAGAGTAAGCATTAATAGGAATTAATACTACTAAAAGTCCAAAAAGTCTTTATAACACCAAAACTTAAAACCTCAGAGTCAGATAACATTAATTTGATCTGCTCTGAACCCATCAGTTTACTCTAATTATTTTGTACAATAAATTCTCAGAGTAGACCGGAACCCAGTTAATCAGAATAATATTATTTCTAGAGTGTAATAATTTACGGGGTATTACAAGAGTTATGTCTAGATAACAAATACTAAAAAAGAAGAATAAAATCTAGAGAAAAAACATAAGGGTGAGATTGAGTCTTGCTGTAAAGATCGTCAACTTTTATTGCGCACCTATTTCAATTCCCATGTAAGGAGATCAAAAAGGTACGCATTTCTTATTATTTTCACCATATATATAAAAACATTCCATTTTTAAATGAATAGCGAAAGGTTCATTCTTAAAAACGAGATGCATCTAATTTAAAATATGATAGCCCGTGTTTATGATATCAATTGATCTAGATAATAATAATCCTCATGATTCTCAATAAGTTGAGAGTGTGTTTTTGAATTGAAAGAGATCAACCTTTGTTTTCTATAAATTGAGATTTCACTGTATACAACCCTCGTTCAAATAGTCTTTATATTGCCTCAAATCCGTCACATTGATTCTTTAACACCCATATATATAAGTCATACATCAAAGCATAAATGTTATATATGAATCCAAGTGTTTGGTACTGAAACACCATAAGCTCCTAGTTAACACATTATATATATTACATGCCCGAAAATACAACAACTATAAGTTCTAAAGGCATAATATACATAAGATGTTCAAAAGATAAAAACTAAGAACTAGATCACAATGATCCCAAAATAAACTCCGCTACAGAAGCTAGCCATCAACAAGCAAGGAAAAGATCACACGACCTTATCCTTACCCTTCTCGGAACCTGAAGTGTAACGCCCCAGTTTTAGTTAGTTTTATTTAATCGAGTCGATTTGATTATTTCTATTAGTATATTATCTTATTTTTGACTTTTATTTGATAATATATTATTTTTCATCGTGAATATATTTCATCGCGTTTTGGAAACGTTTGCGAGATATTTGAGTGTAGGGGTATTTTGGTCATTTCACTTTATTTTTCCTTAAGTTAGTAAAATAGAAATATAAAGAGAGAAAATTAGAGAGAAAGAAAAAGAGAAGAAGGAAAAGGGAAAGAAAAGATAAAGAAAGAAGAAAAGAGAGAAAAACTTGGAAAGGAAGAAAATCGATCAACCGACTTTTTGAACACGATTAAATCGGGTAAGGGTGCGAAACTCGATTATATTATACTTGTGTATGATTATGTATGTTTGTGTTTGGTTGTTTTTGGATTGAAATTGGATATTGAACAAAAACCCATAATATGTTGAAATTGTTAGAATCCGATTAAATTGTGTCGGAAATCATGTTTTCAGGTCCCTTATTGTTGATACATGTTGGATATATGTTGTTGTGCTATCTATTGGCAATTTTCTGGTGTTTAAGTGAAAATTTGGAGTGGGTTTGAGTGATTTTCGCAGAAAAATTATGCAGGAAAAATTCTGGTTTTCCACTGCCCATACGCGTATCACTCAAGGCAATACGCGTATGGAAATGAAGGATTGAAGGCAATACACGTATGGAGTTCCATTTTTCTCGGCCATCTGCTGAAACGCGTAATGGTACGCGTATGAGTTTGGGCAATACGCGTATGGCTCAGGGCAATACGCATATGGCCAGCAGGAGTGCAAAATGTTGTGTTTTCGCGATTCCTTTTATTTTTACGTTCGTAACTTGTGTTTCGATTATCTGTTTTGAACATTCTTGGTATCGTTGGAAAGCTAATAAAATGTACTTTCTTATTAAAATGGTTTTGAGATTGTTGTCCAATTTAATTATGTTGGGAATTTGGAATAGTGATGTTTTGTCGACTTTTGTCGTTGTAATTGTGTGTAACTGAGGTGTATCATGCAATGTGCTGTTGATATGGACATTGTACGACTTGTGTGCTGTTGTGTGATGAAAATGCATGTGAAAAAATGTTGTGATGATGGTTTATGGCCTAAGGGCAAGAAAATGCCTTGTGTGGTATTTGATAATATATGCATGATTATGGATGTGTATATGTGTGCATTTGAGTGTCATGAGTCATTGTATGCCAAGCATCATGATATGCATTCTTGTGATGTCGTGTGCCCTAGTGGGTGTGAGTGACGAATCGATTCCAGAGGGAATCCGCTATAACATCATGAGCCTTATACCGAGAGGACTGAAAGCGATGATTATAGACGATCGTGAGCCTTATACAAAGAGGACCGAAAGCGATCAGATCGTGAGCCTTATACAAAGAGGATTGAAAGCGATCCATAAACGTCATGAGCCTTATACCAAGAGGACCGAAAGCGACGAGGAACATCGTTTGCCCGACGGGGAGTTACCTTATGTAACAAGCGATGGTTCCAATAGTTCCTGAGTGAACTAATGATGAGATTGGCGGATGGATGGTACCGCATTTACATAGTGTCGTTGTGTAGGTCTCTTTACATTTGCATAAATCATGAATGGATTGATTTGTGTGGAATCGTGAACGAAATTGATGAGTTGAGATATATATATATATATATGTGAAAGTAGCGTGGAGAGGCGCTGCCGTGGGCAATTTGACTTGGGAGTTGGAGAGTCGGATGCGGGAGTCGTATCCGGAGTTGTTCGTCTCAGGTAATATTTTCGAGGACGAAAATTTCTAAGTGGGGGAGAGTTGTAACGCCCTAGTTTTAGTTAGTTTTATTTAATCTAGTCGATTTGATTATTTCTATTATTATATTATTTTATTTTTGACTTTTATTTGATAATATATTATTTTTCATCGTGAATATGTTTTATCGCGTTTTGGGAACGTTTGCGAGATATTTGAGTGTAGGGGTATTTTGGTCATTTCACTTTATTTTTCCTTAAGTTAGTAAAATAGAAATAGAAAGAGATAAAATTAGAGAGAAGAAAAAGAGAAGAAGGAAAAGGGAAAGAAAAGCGAAAGAAAGAAGAAAAGAGAGAAAAACTTGGAAAGGAAGAAAATCGATCATTCGACTTTTCGAACACGATTAAATCAGGTAAGGGTGTGAAACTCGATTATATTATACTTGTGTATGATTATGTATGTTTGTGTTTGGTTGTTTTTGGATTGAAATTGGATATTGAACAAAAACCTATAATATGTTGAAATTGTTAGAATCCGATTAAATTGTGTCGGAAATCATGTTTTCAGGTCCCTTATTGTTGATACATGTTAGATATATGTTGTTGTGCTATCTATTGGCAATTTTCTGGTGATTAGGTGAAAATTTGGAGTGGGTTTGAGTGATTTTCGCAGAAAAATTATGCAGGAAAAATTCTGGTTTTCCACTGCCCATACGCGTATCACTCAAGGCAATACGCGTATTGGTTAAGGCAATACGCGTATGTCAATGAAGGATTGAGGGCAATACGCGTATGGAGTTTCATTTTTCTCGGCCATCTGCTGAAACGCGTAATGGTACGCGTATGAGTTTGGGCAATATGCGTATGGCTCAGGGCAATACGCGTATGGCCAGCAGGAGTGCAAAATGTTGTGTTTTCGCAATTCCTTTTCTTTTTACGTTCGTAACTTGTGTTTCGATTATCCGTTTTGAACATTCTTGGTATCGTTGGAAAGCTAATAAAATGTACTTTCTTATTAAAATGGTTTTGAGATTGTTGGCCGATTTAATTATGTCGAGAATTTGGAATAGTGTCGTTTTGTCGACTTTTGTCATTGTAATTGTGTGTAATTGAGGTGTATCATGCAATGTGCTGTTGATATGGACATTGTATGACTTGTGTGCTGTTGTGTGATGAAAATCCATGTGATAAAATGTTTTCATGATGGTTTGTGGCTTAAGGGCAAGAAAATGCCTTTTGTGGTATTTGATTATATATGCATGATTATGGATGTGTATATGTATGCATCTGAATGTCATGAGTCATTGTATGCCAAGCATCATGATATGCATTCTTGTGATGTCGTGTGCCCTAGTGGGTGTGAGCGACGAATCGATTCCAGAGGGAATCCACTATAACATCGTGAGCCTTATACCGAGAGGACTGCAAGCGATGATTATAGACGATCGTGAGCCTTATACAAAGAGGACCGAAAGCGATTGGATCGTGAGCCTTATACAAAGAGGACTGAAAGCGATCCATAAACGTCGTGACCCTTATACCAAGAGGACCAAAAGCGACAGGGATCATCGTTTGCCCGACGGGGAGTTACACTAAGTAACAAGCGATGGTTCCAATAGTTCCTGAGTGAACTAATGATGAGATTGGCGGATGGATGGTACCGCATTTGCATAGAGTCATTGTGTCGGTCTCTTTACATTTGCATAAATTATGAATGGATTGATTTGTGTGGAATCGTGAACGGAATTAATGAGTTGAGATATATATATATATATATATATATATATATATATATATATATGTTGTTGATAAATGCATTGAGCTTGATTATATATGCCTTAGTTATGGATATATGAGATATGCATTGTGTTGTTTTGTGTTTGATTTCTGGTATAAGTTGTGGTGAGAATATTACATGTGTATTTTGGTGTTATTATATAATTGTATGCAATTATATTATGATTGGGTTTCTCACCCTTCTACTGTTTTGAATGCTCTGTGAGGCATGCAGATTAGATGTTGAAGGTCTTTTTGTGAAGCATAGGTCTTCATTCTTTTGTCGGTCGGCTCTGATATGTAGCACCGGGTAGTCAGGGAGATCGTTGTGTTTTTATGTGTATATGTATAGATATCTTTTGGATTGTACATGTATGAATCTGTATATGACAGACCAACTTTTTATGTGATATATATATGAGATTCAGTTGCATATTTTCCGCTTTTATTCTGTATCTGAATTGTGGGTAGTAGGAACTAAGTTCCTCTGTTATTTGCTACCTGATTGTTGCATATCTTTATGAGCAGGTTTATTGTGAATTGACATCTGGTAGCGTTAGGCTTGGAATGTTAAAGGTCACTAATGATTTCTGTTAACCATTAGCGAGAAACAGAAGTTGGATGGAAAATTTGATGATTTAATAACGGTTGGAGATCAAAGTGTAAATGGTGACTTTAAAGTGGATGATAAGGGTGTTTTGAGATTTCGTGGTAGGATTTGTATTCCTGATGATTCAGACTTGAAAAATATGATTTTAGAGGAAGGACACCAGAGTAATTTGAGTATACATCCGGGAGCTAATAAGATGTATCAATATTTGAAGAAGATCTTTTGGTGGTCTGGATTGAAGAGGGATATGGCTCAGTTTGTTTATGTGTGTTTAACGTGTCAGAAGTCTAAGGTGGAACATCAGAAGGCTAGTGGATTGTTGCAACCGTTGGATATTCCTGAGTGGAAATGGGACAGCATTTCTATGGATTTTGTGACAGGGTTTCTGAATACACAGAGGGGGCATAATGCCATTTGGGTAGTTGTGGATAGGCTGACTAAATCGGCGTATTTCATTCCGATTGACATCAGTTTTTCTTTGGAGAGGTTGGCTAAGATTTATATCAGTGTGATTGTGAAATTACATGGTGTTCCATTGAGTATTGTTTCAGATCGAGATCTGAGGTTTACTTCCAGATTTTGGGAAAGTTTGCAAAAGGCGTTAGGTTCCAAGTTGAGATTGAGTTCTGCTTATCATCCGCAGACGGATGGTCAGACCGAGAGAACTATTCAGTCGTTGGAAGATTTGTTGTGAGCTTGTGTTCTTGAACAAGGTGGTGCTTCGGATAGTTATCTTGCATTGGTTGAATTCACGTATAACAACAGTTTCCATTCGAGTATTGGAATGGCACCTTTTGAAGCGTTGTATGGAAGAAGATGTCGAACACCTTTGTGTTGGCATGAATCTGGTGAGAGTTCGGTGGTTGGACCGGAGTTGGTGCAACAGACTACGGAAAAGGTGAAACTTATTCGTGAGAAAATGAAGGCTTCTTAGAGGAGGCAAAAGAGTTATCATGATCGAAGGAGGAAAGATCTTGAGTTTCAAGAGGGCGATCACGTATTTTTGAGAGTTACACCGGTGACGGGTGTTAGTCGTGCATTGAAGTCGAAGAAGCTTACTTCTCGGTTTATTGGTCCTTATCAGATATCCGCGAGAGTGGGTGATGTGGCTTATCGGGTGGCGTTGCCGCCGAGTCTTTCGAATTTGCACGATGTGTTCCATGTTTCATAGCTTCAAAAGTATGTTTCGGATCCGTCGCATGTGATTCCGATGGATGAGGTTGTGGTAAGGGAGAACCTTACGGTTGAGGCATTAACAGTGAGAATTTTGGATCGCGAGTTGAAGCGGTTAAAAGGCAAGGATATTGCGCTTATGAAAGTAGCGTGGAGAGGCGCTGCCGTGGGCAATTTGACTTGGGAGTTGGAGAGTCGGATGCGGGAGTCGTATCCGGAGTTGTTCGTCTCAGGTAATATTTTCGAGGACGAAAATTTCTAAGTGGGGGAGAGTTGTAACGCCCTAGTTTTAGTTAGTTTTATTTAATCTAGTCGATTTGATTATTTCTATTATTATATTATTTTATTTTTGACTTTTATTTGATAATATATTATTTTTCATCGTGAATATGTTTTATCGCGTTTTGGGAACGTTTGCGAGATATTTGAGTGTAGGGGTATTTTGGTCATTTCACTTTATTTTTCCTTAAGTTAGTAAAATAGAAATAGAAAGAGATAAAATTAGAGAGAAGAAAAAGAGAAGAAGGAAAAGGGAAAGAAAAGCGAAAGAAAGAAGAAAAGAGAGAAAAACTTGGAAAGGAAGAAAATCGATCATTCGACTTTTCGAACACGATTAAATCAGGTAAGGGTGTGAAACTCGATTATATTATACTTGTGTATGATTATGTATGTTTGTGTTTGGTTGTTTTTGGATTGAAATTGGATATTGAACAAAAACCTATAATATGTTGAAATTGTTAGAATCCGATTAAATTGTGTCGGAAATCATGTTTTCAGGTCCCTTATTGTTGATACATGTTAGATATATGTTGTTGTGCTATCTATTGGCAATTTTCTGGTGATTAGGTGAAAATTTGGAGTGGGTTTGAGTGATTTTCGCAGAAAAATTATGCAGGAAAAATTCTGGTTTTCCACTGCCCATACGCGTATCACTCAAGGCAATACGCGTATTGGTTAAGGCAATACGCGTATGTCAATGAAGGATTGAGGGCAATACGCGTATGGAGTTTCATTTTTCTTGGCCATCTGCTGAAACGCGTAATGGTACGCGTATGAGTTTGGGCAATATGCGTATGGCTCAGGGCAATACGCGTATGGCCAGCAGGAGTGCAAAATGTTGTGTTTTCGCAATTCCTTTTCTTTTTACGTTCGTAACTTGTGTTTCGATTATCCGTTTTGAACATTCTTGGTATCGTTGGAAAGCTAATAAAATGTACTTTCTTATTAAAATGGTTTTGAGATTGTTGGCCGATTTAATTATGTCGAGAATTTGGAATAGTGTCGTTTTGTCGACTTTTGTCATTGTAATTGTGTGTAATTGAGGTGTATCATGCAATGTGCTGTTGATATGGACATTGTATGACTTGTGTGCTGTTGTGTGATGAAAATGCATGTGATAAAATGTTTTCATGATGGTTTGTGGCTTAAGGGCAAGAAAATGCCTTTTGTGGTATTTGATTATATATGCATGATTATGGATGTGTATATGTATGCATCTGAATGTCATGAGTCATTGTATGCCAAGCATCATGATATGCATTCTTGTGATGTCGTGTGCCCTAGTGGGTGTGAGCGACGAATCGATTCTAGAGGGAATCCACTATAACATCGTGAGCCTTATACCGAGAGGACTGCAAGCGATGATTATAGACGATCGTGAGCCTTATACAAAGAGGACCGAAAGCGATTGGATCGTGAGCCTTATACAAAGAGGACTGAAAGCGATCCATAAACGTCGTGAGCCTTATACCAAGAGGACCAAAAGCGACAGGGATCATCGTTTGCCCGACGGGGAGTTACACTAAGTAACAAGCGATGGTTCCAATAGTTCCTGAGTGAACTAATGATGAGATTGGCGGATGGATGGTACCGCATTTGCATAGAGTCATTGTGTCGGTCTCTTAACATTTGCATAAATTATGAATGGATTAATTTGTGTGGAATCGTGAATGGAATTAATGAGTTGAGATATATATATATATATATATATATATATAATATATATATATATGTTGTTGATAAATGCATTGAGCTTGATTATATATGCCTTAGTTATGGATATATGAGATATGCATTGTGTTGTTTTGTGTTTGATTTCTGGTATAAGTTGTGGTGAGAATATTACATGTGTATTTTGGTGTTATTATATAATTGTATGCAATTATATTATGATTGGGTTTCTCACCCTTCTACTGTTTTGAATGCTCTGTGAGGCATGCAGATTAGATGCTGAAGGTCTTTTTTTGAAGCTTAGGTCTTCATTCTTTTGTCGGTCGGCTCTGAAATGTAGCACCGGGTAGTCAGGGAGATCGTTGTGTTTTTATGTGTATATGTATAGATATCTTTTGGATTGTACATGTATGAATCTGTATATGACAGACCAACTTTTTATGTGATATATATATGAGATTCAGTTGCATATTTTCCGCTTTTATTCTGTATCTGAATTGTGGGTAGTAGGAACTAAGTTCCTCTGTTATTTGCTACCTGATTGTTGCATATCTTTATGAGCAGGTTTATTGTGTTTTGTCTCAATTGATGTGACGCCTTCATCTATGCCATGAATGTTTAATTATACTCTGATGAAATTTTTATCGCTTTATTTATTTGGGGGTATAGATTGGGGGTGTTACATGAAGCACCTGAAATACATCAACAACGTGGGGTGAGATACATCAAATCTCAGTGAGTTCCCTATCTTATGGGTTCTCTCGGATTAACAAGGTTCTAACAATCCTTACTCAAGTCCGGGGAAAAGGGAAAAGGACCCTTGAGTTCACACTATATAATCCTCACACTATATGGAAACATGACATGAGTTCATTAACTCACAACATCACTAATCGATAACCATACCAAAACACCTCGTCTTCCCGTCCGTTTCTACGTCTAGAAGGTGACCCGGGTTATAGATCCTTGTATTTACTTGGCATACGAATTGGATTCGGGATCATCGGCCTGTTAACCATGAACCGTCACTTCTCATGGCATGTTATCCATCACAAGTCTCTACCCATAGCATAGGCTCCAATCGTACTACATGTAGGGAATCAAACCTACCAAGTAATTGTGTACCCGTTTCAGAGGAGCTCGAGACTCATGAAACTACACTCAAAATATACCGGTTACAATTACATGATCACATACAACAATACGATTGTATTCAACAATCACAAGGCTATAATGCCTTAAGGTCTCTCTTGCCTTTTCAAGACCACAAAGGTTATCCACATGTTCCATACCTGTGTGTCACTCTCAACTAGGCCAATACTCGGCAAGGATGTATCTTCCAATAACACGTGCCCGAGCACCGCCATCTAGAGTTGCCTACAATTTCTAGTTTCCTATAGTTCAACTTTGAGGTTTCCTCACTCTTCCTATATCGTTTTCATATTTGCATGCATATTCACTTACAATCATGTTAAACAATAATAGGACAGGCAAGACATGTCATAATTGCATAGTAGAATAATATATAACAATTATAACATAAATATATCACTTTTGGAACTTTCTCGATTATTTAATCGGTCGGTAAATTCGACATATTTCATCTCCATTCCATAGAATATTTCCTCGGCTTTACATCGATATAAAGAATGATCGGATCTGATTAACGAGTCAAAAGTTATGAATTTTCTCATTTTGGAAGAAAAACTCTAAGTCCCAGGCCGCGCTAAGCGCGCCCCTGTCCACGCTAAGCGCGCAACTCTCTGCCATCTGGGGTTGCAGGATTTCAACACCGCGCTGAGCGGGCTTCTGCGCCCTAAGCGTGCTCAGCGAAACTCAGAAAAATACCTGCTATAACAATTCAAAACCAGCTCCTCTAAACCCTCAATACTAGTTCCAACAACCCACTAGAGTCATGTTCAACCTGTTTCAAACATAGTTTCATCATCAAACTTCACCAACCAAAATTTCCACAAAATCACAAATTCTTCATAAACCCTAAATCTCCAACCAAATTAAAACAATCAAAACTTCAAAACAATTTACAATATATGTTTCTACAAGTATATTGATCATTCATTTCGATTTATATCAAATTCCAGCCGTTAAAACATCGATTTCCACATTCTAACCTAAAACTCATATTATCCAAAATCTCTAAACAATGGTACTAACTAGAACCCACCTTGGATAGAGGTTGAAAATGAGGAAGATGAGATGATTGGATGAAGATTGGATCAATGGATGAAGATCTTGTTCTTGAAGTTCTTGGAATTTCTTCAAATTCCTCTTTCTCCTCTTTTTCTCCTTCTTCTCATTTTCTTTCCTTCTTTCTTCTTTCTCTCTCTTTCTTACTATCTTTTTCTTTTGTTTGGAAAATGGGAGGAAAAGAATTATGTAGTGAACTTAGTATTAGTAAATAATACTACTAAATGTCCAAAAAGTCTCTTAAGTCCAAATTAATAAAATACCTCAGAGTCAGATAATATTTATTGGATTTATTCTAAGTTCCACAGTTACCATAATTATTTTATCAAATAATTTCTCAGAGTACACCGGACTCAGTTGATCACAATATAATATTATCCAGATTAATAAAATACGGGGTATTACAGCCTCCCCCCCTTAAATAGAAATTCGCCCCCAAATTTAAAGATTACCTGAACAGATGAGGGTAAGCATCTCGCATTTCCGATTCAAGTTCCCAGGTTGCATCACCCGGATCCGTTACATCCCACTGCACCTTAACGAGAGAAATGTCCTTGTTCCTTAATACTTTCGTTTTTCTTCCCACAATGCGGCTCGATTGAGGTTTAAACGTTAAGTCTGCTTCTATTTCAACAGTATCCGGTAGAATTAGCTGAAGAGGATCTGGAACAAACCTCCGAAGTTGAGATACATGGAAAACATCGTGCATTTCTGACAGAGAATGCAGAAAGGCCAATCTGTAAGCTACTTCACCAATCTTTTCTAAGATCTGATACGGTCCCACGTATCTCGGGCTTAACTTTCGTGACTTAAACGGTCCTTTCAAGCTCAATCTAGGAGTGACATTCAAAAGCACATGGTCACCTTCTTCAAATTCTAAAGGTCTCCTTCGATTGTCTGCATAACTCTTTTGTCGATCTTGTGCTTGCTTAATTTTCTCGCGGATCGTCCGAATCTTTTCCGTAGTCTCTTGGATGATTTCGGGTCCTAAGATTCTATCTTCCCCAACTTCCGCCCAACACAAAGGTGTCTTACACTTTCTTCCATACAAAGCTTTAGAAGGAGCTATTCTGATGCTCGCATGGTAACTATTGTTATAAGAAAACTCAATCAATGGTAGTAGTTCTTTCCAATTACCCTTACTTTCTAGTACACAAGCTCTCAACATATCTTCCATTGTTTGTATTGTTCGTTCAGTTTGACCATCCATCTGAGGATGATTAGACGTGCTCAAATGCAACTTCGTACCCATAGCTTGTTGAAAAACTTTCCAAAACCTTGAAGTAAACTTCGGATCTCTATCCGACACAATATTAGAGGGAATACCGTGCAATCTTACAATTTCCGCAATAAACAACCTCGCAAGATGACTTGCCTTGAAAGTAGTCTTCACGGCTAATAAATGCGCAGATTTCGTTAACTCAAACGTTATCACTATCGTCAACCCTATCAAGGCATCCCTTCTTCTTGTCCTCTTCTACGTCTAGAAGTCAGAATGAGTCATGGATCCTCGTAGATTACTTGACATACGAGATGGATTCGGAACTAAGGGACATGTTATCACCTTAATTAGTCACTTCACATGGCCCGTACACTGTCACAAGTCTCTTTACCATATAGGTTCCATTCGTACTATAACATTGGGAATCAAACCTGCCAAGTAATCGTGCGTTCATTCCAAAGGAGCTTGTTACTCTATAGATGGCACAATAATGGGGAATGGTTGCGATTTTGTGATTTCATATACAACCATAATTGTATTCAACATTTCTAGGCCACATTAGCCTTTAGGCCTCTTTTGCCTTTATCAATTAAACATAATAATTACAAGTGTTCCATACTAGAGTTTCACTCTCACCTAGACCATTACTCGTCACGGATGTACCTTTCTACATCGAATACACGAGCATCGTCATCTAGGTTGTCTACTCTAGGTCATTACTCGTCAAGGATGCATCTTTCTTCATCGAATGCACGAGCATCGCCATCTAGAGTTTCTATCAATTCCTAGCCAATACTAGGTTCCACTATCATGTTGTTATGGGGTAAAGTTTCCTCACTCTTTCTATTCCATATTTTAACATGCACACTCTCTCGATCATGTTTAACAATAATTTTAGACAAAGCATATTACATTTGCATTTTAAGAATTACATATAATAATTCAACCATAAGTTATACAAAGCATATTACAATTGTATAATAGAATCACATATAATGATTCAATCTCAAGTTATATCACCCTTAGGTTCCCTCCGATATATTTAATTGGGCAATGAATACAATATTTCTCACTCTTATCCCGTAGGATATTTTCACAGCTTTGCATCGGCTATAATCATGCCTCGATCGGACTTATGATCCAAAAGATATGGATTTCAACATATCACATAACCATTATTTTCATTTATTTTTTACTAAATAATCAATCCCACATTATTGGGTAGAATATTTTCATAGCTTTCCATCGGTACCAAGAACGCTTAAATCGGGTATACGAATCGAAAGTTATGGATTTTTAAAGAAAAGAGAATTATTTGAAAAACACCCAGGAGCGCCCGGCGGTCCGTGCTTCGCCCGGCGGTGCCCCCTGCACCTGCTACTTCACCCGGTGAAGCAGCGGCGTAAGACTCATGCCAAAAAAACCAAAGTTCCAGAATCAAAACATGCTGTGCCTCTTGACTTTCACCCAGCAGAGCAGCGGCGCAAGCCTGCGTCGCCCGGCGGTGCGTATCAGAACCAGAACATTACAACTGCGTTTTTAGGGTTCCAAGGGCTTCAAAACCCACCCTTTCCACACCAGATCGTTTACCAACAACAAAACGAGTATCAACAATTATTCACATGCATATTACGACTACACTACACAATTTATACCGAATTTCATCCGTTAGATTTCATTGATTTATCCGTTTAATCATTTTTTTCTAAAATCTAACCTAAGTTCAAATCATGGATTTCTAGAACTTAGAGTTTCTAACTAGAACCCACCTGGTAATCGAAGAGGAGTTTGAAGAAGATGATGAATCCAAGCTTTTCTCTCTTCTTCCTCTTTCTCCACTTTCTCTCTTTCTCTTCCTTTCTCTTCTTCTTACTTTCTTTCTTCTTCTTTTTCTTTTTCTTTTCTAACATATATATATATATATATATATATATATATATATATATATATATATATATATATATATAATACTTATTATATAATATAATCTAATAGAGTAAAATATCTTCAATTGATATTTTATCGTCTCAACCAAATTGATCAATTATTAGAGTTACCATAAAATCCTCTCTTGAACTAATAATCAATGATCTGTCTCTTTCATTAAATAATTTATCTCTTCAGAGCTCACCAGTTGCTCTATAGATCTCAATTGACAATACTTAAAGTACTTAGAGGATTCCATAAATCTAATGAAGCAAAGATAGAGCACATAGATACTCATCTGATCTCATCTGATATCCAATTGAGCACTTAAATAATATGGGGTATTACACTCTCCCCCCTTAAATTGAAATTCGCCCCTGAATTTCCTCTACTCAACAATAACTGTAACTTGTATAGCTGTCTTAGATCCAGACTTAACTTTACTTCCGTTCAAATTTCCGACGTATTCAAATTCCAACTTGACTTCACAGATCAAATTCCTTGTTTTCACGAATTCTCAAACTTCCTGTCATTAGCCATACTCTTATTCCAATATTGGGTTAACTTCTACCTTTGCTTCTCCTCGATTCATCTATTATTTCATACTAAAACACCTGGTCGCATTCTACCTCCGTAAAGAATGTACCATTCTATATTCCTCTACTGAGTCACAATAAAACCGTAACACCTTATCTCAAATTAGGACAACAACACCCAACACATCTTCGCGATGTAATTCAGTGATTTATTATCTTCATGCAATTACCGATAACTATTCTTTCGTAAATCCCATTAACATTCAAACCACTTCACAATTAGTCAAACGAATTCTTAACCAGTTTCATCTGGACTAATGCTGTACATTGTAACCATTAAACCCGATATTTCCTTTCTTTCGTGTCACACCAAAAGGTAACACACTTAAAACAAGATCTCCTTATTTCCATACTTACAAGCAATAATCCTTCTAAATTTTTATTATTCTAAATGAACTCCCTCATCTATTACCTCTGACTGCGCAATCCGAAATCTCACAGCGGAATGCCACGAATTCTTAAGTACTACCAGGCAGTTAACTGTCCGCAGTGAAACACACTTATCCACCGGGGTTCTTACTAACCAACAGCACAAGAAACTTACTGATGTCCTATGGTAGAACAATTTCCTCGCCAACACACAATATTATAACATCCGTCCAACACTCTCTAGACGATAAAGCACAGGAGTTACACTGCTACAACCATAACATATACAATTCCAAATCCATTTTAAACTCGAACCAATATATCCAAAATAGTTTAACAACCTCCGGTTCTGGTTACCACATTCCAAATCGATTCTTCTTACGGGTTCCGACTTACTCAAGATTCCTCGTTGATTTGCGATCTCAACTAAATAACAACTTAACACCATCATATAACTACAATCATATACGACTCACCAATTATCAAAACTTAAACCATCTAAGGCGTAATTGTGAGTTTCCATACCACTCACTCATTCTGTTTCATAACCGATTCCAAATTACGTGCTTAACTTCGGAACTTCCAATTCTTACTTGTACTTGTAAAGATAACTTCCACATTTCATTCTCTTGGTAAAACACAACTGCATACAACTGGTACCATTCTCACGGTCTAAATCCGATGCCATGAACTCGCGGAAAATAATAATTACTAACTCGGACCAACCGTTCATACCTCACTAACACCATAATTAAAATACCAAAATATTCCTTGCGAGGTCAACACTTCGTGAGTATTCTCTAACTTCGTCCTTAAGACTCTCTACAGTACTAATAACAATTCACCTAAAACTTTCTCATTCATTCCGTTTCATAGAAGGATTCCAAGTTACACAAATCTGTCCTTCATTTACTTACAATCCTATTTACATTCGCACAATACTCTCCACTCGGAGTAACATAAAGTAACAAAACACAGATGATGGTTCCTAAGGGATTTCACAATTTACACACATGTTAATTGATTAACCATCTGAGCTAATCAGTTAACTCCTCAAATCCACTGCAAGTACCATCCTTGCAAGTGTTAATCAGTTACATTGCTGCTGAAACTGAAAACCAATTCCTTCTTAGTTAAAAACCATCCCTACTCGAACCATCAATCTGATTTGTTCTATCTTAGAATATCAGTCTCAACTCGCAGCTTCTTAACTTATATTACATTCACTAACCATGATCCACTCATGGTAAAATCGACAAGGTCAAAACATTCAGACGACACACTCCAACCAAGTGACAAGGCAAAATTCCAAATTCTGACGCGGTCACACTTAAAACTTCAGCGGGATAGTTCGTTTTCTGCTCATATAACCACACTAGCGGGAAGCCAATAATGACGACATCCTAAGGTTTTAGCCACAACTCATGCTTGATTCGTCCATAAGCAAAATCCAACACATAACCTTGTTCTCTCACATGAATTCCTTGGTGAGAACTAAAACAACTACGTCCTTGGTTCAACAAAAGGTAGATTCCGAATATTCCGATTATTCACAAATACAGAAGTTTCTCTATACTTGAAAATAAATCGGGGTAATGCATCCCCTTGCAGAACCTTTCCATCACTTCGTACACATTAACCGGGATTTACTTAATAGAAAATTCGCAACCGACAATTCTCCTCAACTCTTTACAAAACCTTTCCGGTATAAACCGTTCCATAATTTACACTTAGTCCATAATAAGTCCTGATTTGCTTCTTGTTGTTTTACCACAATCTCACTTTTTAGAATACAATATTCACTGTTCCACAAAGTACGTCCCTTCACACTTGTCTCAAGAATAAGAATCCATCACGTACACTTGTGACTACAGTGCTACTACTACGCTTGTTCTTCATACCAAGGTGTAACTTTTCTCATTCCATGTCATACTATTAGAGTTCTCATGGAGGAGAGAACTAACAACTCGATTGAGAGGACTTTTATCACTTGGGGATAAGACTGACAAGAGTGATAGTGATGCGATATGAATGTGAATGTAAATCAATAATGCATGATGTATGTATGGTTATGCTAACAACACTGACGCGACATACAGACTAGTAGATGAACACGATTGGATACTCGGCCACAGTGGGATATGAAAAGTATCACTGGTTCATGATATCAATTTTGCCTTGCTTAGGAGACATAGTCCCTGTGGGGAACAACTGTTGTTTGGGTTTAGGAGGTAAGAACTCTGCCGGGGAGTGTCAGATGAAAAATGGTTTCTGACACAGCTGATCCTTCATTTAGGCGTATTGGTTTAGAAGGAGTACTTTGATTCTGCACTTTGAAGCTCGATTACTTCGGGAGAAGTGATCGATGTTCTTTCGATGTTCAACAGTCAAAAAAATTGCCATCTTTGTTTTAAAAGTAGAAAAAATTTAACAAGTAAATTCATTTTTGTTTTATTCTAAGAATCGTTAATCATGTTAAAATGTCGTTCTGTAAAGCTAAAACAAATAAGAATTGCAAACAAAAGCACAAGGGCTCGAATTTTATTGATAGGATGGAAATCAGCCAAACGCGTGATTCCATAGAGTATTTACAAAGTTTAGAAAATGGTAATTTAAGGGAAAAGGGCTACCTTTAAACATAATGACCGCTATCCTATTACCAACTTTGAATTCTGGGCATCTGGAGCTTTTGTCGAAGATGACCTTGATTGGAGTTTTCTGATGAATGCCATGACTGCTACTGGGGAATTTGCCCTTGTTGGACATAGTTACTTGCCATTATCCCTAACTTTTTCCTGGATTGTACTTTGAGATTTCCAATCCCTAGGATGATTTTTGATTATGTCTCAAATTTTTGCCTGGATCACCCTTTCGGGTTTTCAATCCACCGAGACGTTTTTTTTTTAGGCGAAGTATTTCTTGACTACATCAACATTTGTGGGATAGGCAAATTCTTCTCCGTCCATTGTGTTGAGTCTCAAGGCACCGCCTGAGAAAGCTTTCTTGACCACATAAGGGCCATCATAATTCGGAGTCCAATTTCCCTGGGAATCAGTGAGAAATTATTGTATTTTCTTGAGCACAAGGTCTTCTTTCCTGAAGACACGGGGTCGGACCTTTTTGTCAAACGCCTTCTGTTAGCTTAGCTTTCATTAATACCCGGATTGATGGAATCTCCACTTCTATGGGAAGCACTTCCTCCATGCCATATACTAGAGAGAAGGGGGTTTCCCCTGTTGAGGTGCAGACAGATGTGCGATAACAGTGAAGAGCAAAGGGTAGCATCTCGTGCCAATCCTTGTAGGTTACAACCATCTTTTGAACAATCCTCTTGATGTTCTTATTAGCCGCTTCTACCGCTCCGTTCATCTTGGGTCGGTAGGGAGATGAGTTATGGTGTTCGATCTTGAACTCAATGCACAACTACTTCATCATTTTATTGTTCAAGTTAGATACATTATCCGTAATGATCTGGCTCGGAACGCCACAACGGTAGATGATATTGTTTTTGATAAAGCGAACCACCACTTGTCGGGTAACATTGGCGTATGACGCTGCTTCGACCCACTTGGTGAAGTAATCAATGGTCACAGGATGAACCGATGTCCGTTTGAAGCCTTAGGTTCGATCATGCGAATCATGTCGATTCCCCATATGGAAAAGGCCATGGGCAAGAGAGAACTTTTAGATGCGTTGGCGGTACATGGATTTTTTCGGAGTATATCTGAAACTTATGACATCTCCTCATGTACTTGTAGAAGTCGGATTCCATTGCTCTTAGGATTTTTCTCAACCAATAGTACCCTGCTCTTAGGATTTTTCTCGCCATTGTGTGTCCATTGGCATGAGTGCCAAAGGATCCTTCATGAATTTCTTTTATCAGCACGTTTGCTTCTGGTCTGTCTACGCATCGGAGCAAGACCATGTCAAAGTTTCTCTTATAGAGTGTATCGCCGCTCAGAAAGAAACTGCCTGCTAGCCTTCTGAGGGTCTTTCTGTCCTTTCTGGATGCCCCAGGTGGGTATTCTTGTTTCTAAAGGAAGCATTTGATATCGTGATACCGAGGTTTGTCGTCTATGACTGCTTCAATCACAAAGATGTAAGCGGGCCGTTCAAGGCGCATTATGTCAATCTTAGGTAGGTCGTTCCATTGACCTACACTAATCATGGAAGAGAGAGTGGCTAATGCATCAGCCATGTGATTTTCTTCACGAGGGATATGATGAAACTTGATTCTGCTGAAGAATAGTAACAACCTTCTCGCGTAATCTTTGTAAGGAATCAGTCCTGATTGATATGTGTTCCAATCTCCTTTGATCTGATTGATAACCAGGGTTGAGTTGCCATATACATCCAAGTTCTTAATCCTTAAATCAATCGCTTCCTCGAGACCCATGATACATGCTTCGTATTCAGCCTCATTGTTTGTACACTTGAACGTCAGTCGGGCGGTGAAAGGAATGTGGGTACCCTGAGGGGTTACAATGATTGCCCTAATTTCATTTCCATAATGATTTACAGCTCTGTTAAAGATAAGTCCCCACTAGGAACCTGGTTCTGGCCCTTCACAGGGTAGTGGTTCATCGCAATCTTTCATTTTCAAGTACATGACATCTTCGTCTGGGAAGTCAAACGCGATTGATTCCTGATCGTCAATCGGTTGATGAGCCAAATGATCAGCTAAAATACTTCCTTTAACGGCTTTCTGAGTGTGGAATTCGATGTCATATTCCGATAACAACATCTGCCAACGAGCAATCCTTCCCGTGAGAGCAGGTTTTTCAAAGACATACTTGATAGGATCCATTTCGGAGACTAACCAAGTAGTGTGACGAATCATATACTGGCGAAGACTTTTGGCTGCACAAGCCACAACACAACAATTTTTCTCAAGCATAGTATACCGAGTCTCGCAGTCGGTGAATTTCTTGCTCAGATAGTAGATGGCAAATTCTTTCCTTTTGGTTTCTTCTTGTTAACCAAGTACACAACCCATTGAGTCTTCCAAGACTGTGAGGTAGATGATTAATGGTGTTCCTTCCACTGGAGGTGACAGGACTGGTGGGTTCAACAGGTATTCTTTAATACTGTCGAAGGCGATTTGGCAGTCTTCTATCCAAACACAGTCCTGGTTCTTTTTGAGTAATTTGAAAATCGACGCACATGTCGCGGTCATGAGGAATATGAATCTGGAAATGTAGTTCAAACGTCCCAGGAATCCTCTGACTTATTTTTCAGTCTTTGGAGAAGGCATTTCTTGAATGGCCTTGACTTTGTCAGGGTCAACCTCAATTCATTTCTGACTGACGATGAATCCTAAGAGTTTCCCTGAACGGACAACGAAGGTGCACTTGTTGGGATTCAAGCGGAGTTTATACTTTCTTAATCGCTTGAATAGTTTTGACAGGTGGGTCACATGCTCCTCTTCTGTCTTATATTTGGCAATCATATCCTCGACATATACCTCGATTTCTTTGTGTATAGTGTCATGGAACAGAGTAGTCATGGCCCTTTGATAGGTTGCCCGGGCGTTCTTCAAACTGAACGACATTACCTTGTAACAAAAAGTGCCCCATGGGGTAATGAATGAAGTTTTCTCCATGTCTTTCGGTGCCATTTTGACTTGATTATAGCCCGAGAATCCATCCATGAAGGAGAATACTTTGAACTTCGTTGTACTGTCTACCAGCATCTCAATTTGTGGTAAAGGAATGTCGTCCTTTGGACTAGCCTTGTTTAGATCTTAGTAATCCACACACATTCTGACCTTTCTGTCCTTTTTTGGAGTTGGTACTATGTTGGCTAACAATTGAGGATATTCTGATGTAGCGAGGAAACCTGCGTCAATCTGTTTGTGTACTTTCTCTTTGATTTTGATGGCCATATCCGGATGAGTCTGTCTCAACCTTTGTTTTACTGGCGGACACTCTGATCTTAACGGTAGATGATGTTCCACGATGCTGGTATCCAACCCTGGCATGTCCTGGTAGGACCAAGCAAATACATCGGGAAATTCTTTGAGAAGCTTTGTCAAACTCTCTTTGGCAGTTGAACTGAGCAGTGCCCCAATCTTGACTTCTTTTCTCTCTTCTTTTGAACCTAAGTCTACCGTTTCCAATGACTCTTTATGTGGTTCGATGGACCTTTCCTCTTGTCTGAGTAGTCGGGAGATTTCTTCTGGAATTTCTTCGTCATTTTCTTCTTCAGCCACAAATACTGGGAATTCAAGGTTGGGAGAAGGCAACGAATCATATGTTTCAATGGGGTTTAAAACAAGCAATCTTCATGACGTGATGATTGTTTTTTAGAAGAGATAGAGAGAATGCAAGAGTGTGTGCAGTGTATTTTCTTTGGAAAATTGCTTGTTTTAATTATTGAGTTATTTTTTAGGATTACCATTTTCTGAAAAAGCAAAAAGAGAAAACAGTAATTAATGTGGAAATTATAGAACGACGTTATCTTATTTATGAACTTGTCGATTCTTGAAACTACAGCCCTATAAAACAAAACTCTATCGTTTTGGGCGAAGCGAAGAGGGATATTTACAGAAAGTGAGCTCTATCAAAACATCCGTTTCACCTGGGCAGGGTGAAAGGTTAAAGACGACAATTACTTTGACTTATGAACAATCTTTGGAACATCGACAGCAACCCATTGGCGGCGAACTCCTCGGTGAATCATAAAGTCTGGTACCTTCCTTGATTTGTCTTCAGAAATAACGCTGATTTCTGGTGGAGCAGGATCATTGGAATCTGTCTCCCAGGCAGAGTTGTCGTAGGAGGATTCCTCTGTTGTATTTTGCATAGTATTTGTGCTCTCAGGTAAATCTCCCCATACAGTTGGCTGGATGTCTTCGAGCCTGATACAAGAGCTTTCAGGAGCAGTGTACTTGACCATATAGTCGTATTTTCCACTTGGTTGTCCTAGGGTGTCCCATACTTCTGTGGAACTGGAGGAGTCATCTCTCTCGATGACGTTGACCTCAGGAAAAGCATAGTTGATGAATTCTAGTCCGGCAAGCTTTGCCAATTCATCTTCGTACTGGATATTTTCTAAATGCCCTGAGTAATGATCCCATGACATGGTAGGGACACAGGTATTCAATTTAATGATGCTCAACTGATTTTATTTCCCCGAGTTTCCTGGGTATGGCTGCCAGATAGGTAGAACATCCATCGGGCCATAATAGTCGTGGTCAAAGTTGTCTTTCATTAGAGTATCCTCCTCTAATGAGTTAAGTGGAGCACGACATCCTTCCAGATTGAAATTCTGGTATCAGACGTGTGATGTTAAGGTGCGATGTCACAACAACACACTCTGCACAATGAACAGCAATAACAGTAAATAAATCAACACAATGATTTGTTCACCCAGTTCGGTCTAACTACCTACGTCTGGGGGCTACCAAGCCAGGGATGAATTTCACTACTTGTAGAATTAAATTACAGACTCAACAACCCAGTTGACAATCTCCTAATCTTAATTCCTACTAGTGACTTTCTACCTATGAAACCACTTAAATATGAGAACACTACTCAATCCCTAAAACCACTCAAAGAACAACCTCTTTGAGAACCCTTGATTCTGCTTCACAGCTTTAGAGAGGACAGAATACGACACAACAATTCACCCTAGAATTCTGGTTATACACCTTATACAAAATACTCAAGACACTCAGCCTCTATTCTTGATCGTCTCCCCGTATTTCTGTCCCTTTTTCCTTTGGTCTTGTGCGCTTTATATAGCTCTTGAATTGGGGTTGGACTTGTCACAATATTTGATCAGATTTGTTAATTAAAACTGAATCTTCAAAACAGATTTTATCCCCAAAATCTTTTTAAATCTTCAACCTTTTAATTCTCCAACAGACCAGCAATCAAATCTCCCATGTAACAGAAAATATCTATCCCAAGATATTCTCATCCAATGAGTCAACCACTCTCCACAATTCCAGCTAACACGCGTGCCCTAATAACATCACAAAACCTGATGTTATTAATTCTGCAGATCTAATGTCACAACATCGCCATGTGACATCAGCCATCCACTTAAACAACTTAACACAGCCCAATGTTAAGCACAATGTTGTGACATCAAGCCCATGACATCAAACATTGTTAACCTTCACAACTCAGTACAGCCCAGTACTAAGACTCATCAAACATTGTTAACCTTCACAACTTAGTACAACCCAGTACTAAGATTCAATGTTGCAACATCAACACCATGACATCAACATTGAACACCTTGTTGTTTTACCAAAATTCCAGCCAATCCAGGAACTTACAATCTCCCCCTTTGGCTAATTTTGGCTAAAACACTTTCTGCACTCTGCAATCAACTTCTGCACTCTGCACCTTCAGAGATTTCAGCAGCGGAATAAACTTCAGAAATTTGAAACTCTTAATCAGCAGCAGTTTGATAATCTTCAAAGTCTTCATCACTTGATCTGCTGCAGCACCATCTTCATTATTGACAACAGCCAATTGGTGCTCCCCCTCAAAAACATGAACCAGCATCACAGCTGTTCAGTAGCTCACAATGTGCAGCACTTCTCCCGCTTGATGTCTGCCTGGCTGCACTCTTCAAATGCTATGATATCTTCACTAGCAGCTCAGTCTAAACTCCCCCTCAATAACTGTACTTCTGCATGACAACTAGCAGCACTTGACCTTCTTTGATACTCTTGACTCTCTTGGCTATTTCTCCCCCTTTTTAGCCACAATTTGACAAACCTCAACAAGTAAGTCCTATGACACCCTTTGCTGCAAAATCCATGGACAAGTACTCCTCCTGTCATGATTAACAAATGCTCTAGATGAATATGAACATTTGAGCACACTTGCTGAGGACATTCATTTTGGTACCACTGTCCCTTTCATAATCGTCATTCCCTTTCATAATCTTCATCTTTAGACTTCCTGATCAACTTCAGTCTTCTCTACATTCTCCATCCAAGGCAAACCTTCTACTTCATCATTCTCCCGTATGACTATGTAGATGCTCCTTAGATATAATGTAAGCACTAAGCTTCAGATCCAGAACAAAGACATCCTTCACCAAGGATACTCTTAACACTCTTGACACCAGGGTATTACATATGCTCCACTACTGGATTTACTATCAGCAAAATAATACAAACTCCACAAATTCTCAGCTTACTTATAAGCTTTACTGAGATCCAGTCTCTTTAAGAGATCACACTTCCTCTTTCCTTACATCCACCAGTAGTTGTTGAAACTGGTGATGTCTTCAAAGACAGTAGTCATGCTTAAACACTTGACCATAATCTCCACTTCTTCTGACCAAAATGCTAGAGCATTCAACTCCACATGTCCAATCTTAATCATCTTCCAGATCCAACCACCAGCAAACATGATGTTATAACATCTTTTGGGACATCAGCTTCTCGTCACCATTCAAAGGACTCATTGCACAGAGAAGTCCTTCAAGAAGCTCAAAAAAAAAACACAGTCAGAGCAGCTTAGTCAGGTTAACATACACACCTGAATACCATAAGTTCCCACACCCTCTCTGAACCATATCCTAGCAAACTCAACCATATCCAGAGTATCTATACCAAATTCTTTTTCCAGAACATACTTCCACCATTTTATGAAAAGCACAGGAATGTTATCTAGTATGGCCTTTTGAATTTTCTCTGAAGTTCTAACAACAACGGCTTCCTTCATTTGAGAGATATCCTGGACATTATCATCAGACTTATCTCTGATCTTCCTATTTTTGGAAGAGATGAACACTTTACTCTTGGATTTTGTAGCATCATCCACATAGATCTTCTGCTTATCAGTTCTCATCTTTGGAGGTGACTCAATAGCTTTCCTCTTCCTTGATTTCAGTAGTTTAGCAACCCCAGGAACCACTTTTGCAATTAGTTCATCATCACTCTCCTTTATTTTAAGGTTAGAAGTACCTTTCTTGACTTGAGATGTTTTAACATCAGCTCTAGCATCTGCATCTTCCAACATAAGGATTGTCAACTTGTGAAATTTTTCTCCTGAACTATAGGAGTCATTAGTCAGGTTGTCATCTTTCTTGGCCTTGCAAGTATTCAGCTCCCAACACTTCTTAAGGTCACAACTTTTGATCCTTCCATCAGCATTGTTGACTCCTTCATCTTGCTCACATAACTGACTACTCAAGTTGGCTTTTAACACATCAACAACACCATAAGTCATTGACCCAAATTGACTTTTCACCATACTTTCACACTTGGTGTCATCATCTGATGTTACAGCATCATCACTAGATAAGCTGTCCACTTGAGGTATCCACTGATAGCAATTATCTTTGGATCTTACTCCCTTCATCACTACCTCATTCTGCTCATCAGCTACCACACATTCATCTTTGGTGTAGCTTACGTTGTAACCTTCATCACACAGTTGACTTATGCTAATTAAATTATCACTCAACCCTTGAACAAGGAGCACATTATCAAGAGTAAGGCCATCATGATTCTTCACTCTTCCAACTCCTTCTACTACTCCTTTTTCACCATTGCCAAAACAAACACCATTTGCATGGCAAGGATTGAACTCTACCAAATGCTTCTTGGATCCAGTCATGTGCTTTGAACATCCACTGTCAAAGTACCATGCATCCATAGCAAAATGTTCATCTGATGTGTGAGCCAATAGACACTTCAACTTCTCCTTAGGTACCCATTGTTTAACAACTTTGGGCCTATACTCTCTCCATCTCTTTTGAGGATGAGGGTATCCATGCAGCTTGTAGCAAGAGTACTGCATATGTCCAAACCTTCCACAATAAAAAAATCTCACCCTTTCATCTCTGAATCCACTGCCATGATGAGATTGCTTAGGCTGCCATCCATAATGTGGTCTCCTCCTACCATAACTGGCCTGCCTTCTATTATGCTGGTATCTTCTTCCATAAGGAGGCTGAGAATGCTGTTTCCTGGATTATCTCCCATGATGGTGTGGCTTTCTTCTTCCATAGATATGAGGAACAGCATTGGTGTAACCATACCCCTGATGTTGAGACACCTGATAAGACATGTGCTGTTTGAACTGAGCAGCTTGCATGCTCTTGTGGTGTTGTGGGGGCATATACTGACTAACTCCTTGTGGCTGCTTTCTCTTCTGATTAGGACCAGTCTTCCTCTCAATCTTCTTAGGCTGTGAAACATCAGCTTTCTTAGGTGTAGGATCCTGCTTCTTTGGCTGATATTGAGACAAAGGTTGTGACACTTCCTTCTTTGAACCTGAAGTGCTTGCTTCTGAAGTTCCCTTATCCTCAGCCACATAACCTATCCCAGCTTTGTCGCCAGCAGCTTTTTCTGACTGTAGTATCTTGTCAAGAGTGGCTGTCCCACTGTTCAACATTTTAACAGATTTAGTCATATGATTAAGATGAGCTTTGACACATAAGACTTCTTTTTCCAATTCAGCTTTGTCATTCTCTAGCTGAGCAATCTGTTTCTTCTGTTGATTCCTCTCCTGACATAGTTCAACACTCTTTAAGCACAGCTCTTTGTAGGTTGAAGCTAGCTCATCATAAGTGACTTCTCCATCACTATCATCATCAGGTTCAACAATTCCTGTCAAAGCTGTAACATGCTTTGCTGACTCAATTTCACTTTCACTATCAGAGTCAGACCAGGAAACTGTCATGCCCTTCTTCTGCTTCTTCAAGAATGTGGGACACTCTTTCTTGACATGTCCATACCCTTCACATTCAAAGCACTGACCTCCTTTATCTTGGGCAGTCTTCTCTTCATTCTTCTCTTTTGCCTTGCTGTTGTCAGAAGAGATGTTCCTGACATTAGGCCTGGAGTTATTGTTCATCCTTTTGAACACTTTGTTGAACTGTCTTCCCAACATAACTATGGCTTGAGACAGATCCTCCTGAGACTCATCATTTGTAACTTTCTTAACTTCTGCAGGAGTGGAAACCAAGGCTATACTTTTGGGCTTCTTTTCAGGTTCTTCCTCATTCAAACCAAGCTCAAAAGTTTGAAGAGATCCAATGAGCTCATCAACCCTCATCTTGCTGATGTCTTGTGATTCTTCAATGGCAGTTACCTTCATCTTGTACTTCTTAGGAAGAGACCAAAGGATTTTCCTTACAAGCTTTTCTTCTGACATCTTTTCTTCAAGGGCACTGGATGCATTAGCCAGCTCAAGCACCCTCATATGGAAGTCATGGATAGTCTCATCTTCCATCATCTTCAGACTCTCAAACTTCGATGCTAGAAGCTGGAGTCTTGACATCTTAACTCTAGATGTTCCTTCATGAGTGGCCTTCAAAATATCCCATGCTTTCCACTCAATTGAAGATTGCATTTAAATCTTTGGAATTTCCAAGGGCAAGCTCATCTTCTTCCTTGGTCCATTCTTCTTCCGGCTTCAGCTTTGAGGTGCCCTCTTTATCTTTGCCAGTATCATCTTTTTCAAACACCACAGGAGCTTTCCATTCTTGAATGACAGCCTTCCAAGCTCTGCTGTCCAATGACTTTAAGAAAGTAGTCATTCTAGGCTTCCAATACTCATAGTTTGAGCCATCCAATATAGGAGGTCTGTTGACAAATACTCCAACCTCTTTGTCCATCTTCACACCAGAAAGTATCTTCCCTAGATCTCACCCAGAGACAGACAGGATGCCTGCTCTAATACCAACTGAAATTCTGGTATCAGACGTGTGATGTTAAGGTGCGATGTCACAACAACACACTCTGCACAATGGACAGCAATAATAGTAAATAAATCAACACAATGATTTGTTCACCCAGTTCGGTCTAACTACCTACGTCTGGGGGCTACCAAGCCAGGGATGAATTTCACTACTTGTAGAATTAAATTACAGACTCAACAACCCAGTTGACAATCTCCTAATCTTAATTCCTACTAGTGACTTTCTACCTAAGAAACCACTTAGATATGAGAACACTACTCAATCCCTAAAACCACTCAAAGAACAACCTCTTTGAGAACCCTTGATTCTGCTTCACAGCTTTGATCAAGTAATACAACTCTCTTTGCTTCACAGCTTTAGAGAGGACAGAATACGACACAGCAATTCACCCTAGAATTCTGGTTATACACCTTGTACAAAATACTCAAGACACTCAGCCTCTGTTCTTGATCTTCTCCCCGTATTTCTGTCCCTTTTTCCTTTGGTCTTGTGCGCTTTATATAGCTCCTAAATTGGGCTTGGACTTGTCACAATATTTGATCAGATTTGTTAATTAAAACTGAATCTTCAAAACAGATTTTATCCCCAAAATATTTTTAAATCTTCAACCTTTTAATTCTCCAACAGACGTGCAATCAAATCTCCCCTGTAATAGAAAATGTCTATCCCAAGATATTCTCATCCAATGAGTCAACCACTCTCCACAATTCCAGCTAACACGCGTGCCCTAATAACATCACAAAACCTGATGTTATTAATTCTGCAGATCTAATGTCACAACATCGCCATGTGACATCAGACATCCACTTAAACAACTTAACACAGCCCAGTGTTAAGCACAATGTTGTGACATCAAGCCCATGACATCAAACATTGTTAACCTTCACAACTTAGTACATCCCAGTACTAAGACTCATCAAACATTGTTAACCTTCACAACTTAGTACAGCCCAGTACTAAGATTCAATGTTGCAACATCAACACCATGACATCAACATTGAACACCTTGTTGTTTTACCAAAATTCCAGCCAATCCAGGAACTTACACAGATCACAATCTCCTTATATCATTTTAACATCTAACCTTGGTATAAATCTCAGACTCTGTGCGGGATAGCAAATTGGCGTAGGCACCTCTTCCTGAGAGATATAATCGTCCTCGTTAAGATAGGACTTCCACTCTTCATCTGTATCGGAGGAATCTCCCTTGTTGATGGTATGGACTTCTTCAGGCACTGGGTGAAGGAAACCTCCACTGTGGAAGAAATCTTGAATGGGATGAAAACTTTCATCGTTAGTAGCTGTCTGGGTACAGGTTGAGGAAAAACCAAGACCCTTCTTTGTTTTGTTATCCGTAGGAATGACAAGCTGTCCCCATCCTTTGGCATTGTTACTTTTGATCACTTCGAGAGCATCTCTATATGAAGAAATAGAGGTTCCTTTCTCTAATTGATTCTCATTGTTCACCAAAAGTGCTTGGAACTGAGTTCCAACAACCTCCTCGGGTTCTACACAAGTGAATAATGAAAGGTTACTCACGATCAAGGCTTGTTCTTCACAGACCATGACGAGTTGATCGTTCTTGACGAACATCAGTTTCTGGTGCTGTGTCGAAGTGACTGCCCCAGCCTGGTGTATCCAAGGTCTTCCCAACAAACAGTTGTATGTTGCTCGGATGTCCATGACCTGGAAAGTGACTTGGAAAGTGTGAGGGTCGATAGTTATGGGAAGGTCGACTTCGTCGATAACTATTTTCCGAGACCCGTCAAATGCTTTGACGACGACCTCACTGCCCCTCATTGGGGATCCTTTGAATGATAGTCGCATTAGAGTGGACTTTGGCATAACATTGAGAGTCAATCCGGTATCTACCAGTACGCTGGCTAAAGTATCGTCCTGGCAGTTGACTGTAATATTGCGCGCCATGTTGTGACTTTTGCCTTCTTCTGGAAAATCCTCATCACTGAACCCTAAGTTGTTGCAGGAAGTGATGTTAGAGACGATGCTATCAAACAGTCGTATTGACACATCCTGTTCCACAAAGGCCTGCTCTAAGACTTTTTGTAGAGCCTCTCTGTGGGCTTCGGAACTGAGTAAAAGAGATAACACAGAGATCTTTGAAGGAGTTTGTAACAGCTGGTCTACAATGTTGTATTCACTCCTTTGGATGAGCTTCAGCATCTCATCATCATTCTTTGAAAGGTCGGGAACACTTGATTGACCGGTTGGTTGATCGGGAACTTCTATTTGAGGTTCCTTTTCTCTGGTAGGTTCTCCAACTCCTTGGTTGAAGATTCGACTGCTCCGTGTTACTCGGATGATGTCTGCAATATTCACGACGGAGGGTAATGGAGTTTCCTTTCCATTCTCAATTGTTGTTGCACCGTATTTGTAAGGGATCGCCTTATCAGATTTGTACGGTAATGGTCCCGGTAGATAGATAACTATAGGAGCCTTCTGATTTCTCTGACTGTCGTAGGTAACTTCAATGAGTTCCTAGCTAAGAACCTTTGATTCTTCCAGTAGAGGGATGATGGTACAAACATCCTTGGTCCTCTCAGGATCAGAGATTACAACCACATCTTTGATCTGGTCAGCAAAATAGTCTGGCATCCAGTTAATGGATCCCGAAACTGAATATTGTTGAATCTATTTGTGGTCCAACTGACTCTGAAGGGCTGCTCGCACGAGGTAACATCCTTGATTATTTTCCGAGCAGATTCTACAGCGCTCGTAGTTATGTGGTGGCACCTGGCCACGTCCGCTTTGAATGCAGTGTAACCTCACTAGATCTGTTTCTATTGATCGAACATCCTGACTTTGATGCCTAGTAGGGTTCCCATTAACCACCAGTGGTTTAACAAGTGTTGCAAAGTTCTTTGCACGAGAGTGCACCCTTGGTTACTCTCACGACATACTGTACAGTTCTGATAATTATGCGAAGTCAGAAAACTGAGCTGGACTTGTGTAGCGTGTAACTCCACCAAGCTGGTTTTCATCAAGCGAATATCAAAGATTTGAATCATGTTCACTTGATACTGATTTCCATCGCGGTAATCCTGAATCCATCCAAGATCCATCTGACGCTGGAGGGCCTCTTGTATAAAAGAGCATCCCTGTTTGTTTACCAAGCAAGTCAGACAGGAATTGTAATCGTGCCGCGGCAGATTATGATACTGGCTTTGCCTTGAGTGCATTGCCACCAAGTTGACATTCATCGCACGGACGTCGTGGTTCTGAATGATGTTGGAATTTACACCACAGAACATCCTTGATTGTCTTTAGAGAAGATATCACACTGATGATAATTATGAGGTGGTATATGGCCATACCTACTCTGTCTGCGATGCATCTTGACCAGATTGGTCCTCAATAAGAGTACATCATGAATTTGATAGCTGTCGTTAGACTCTCCCTCTATCAAATTTACCTCAGCTTTCTCGTGTTGAGGTAGCGGGTTCGTGAGAACATTCAGATTCATATCTTTGAAAGATAAAACCCCACTCCTAACAAGCTTTTGCACATCGGATTTGAAACTCAGATAGTTTTCTATGTTATGCCCTGGTCCTCCTTGATGGTAAGGGCAAGTCTGATCGGCCTTGAACCAAAAAGGTGGATTTTCCGGAACTGTGAGAGGAGACCTGGTTTGGACGTGCCCCTTGACCAGTAAGAGTGGAAACAGTTCTGCGTACAACATCGGTATAGGGTCGAACCCTGGTGGTCACGTCATACGGTTGTTGTTGTACGGAGGACGAGCCTGCTGAAGAGGTTGTTGTGTCCTTTGCTGATATTGTTGTGAATTAGGTTGGCTCTGAGCAACTTGAGGTTGATACGTTGGAACAGGCGCAGGGTTGATAGCAGGAGTTACAGCTGCTACTGGTTGATATCGCCGCCTTTTCTTTCCAAGAGAGATATTCCCAATATCCTGCTCTTTTTTCTTAGGGAGAGCACTTCCGTATTGTTTTGTATTACTTAATCATCCAGCATCTTTAACTAAATGTCCCTCTCAGACTACTTCCTCAAGACGAACTCCCATGCCCACCATCTCGGTGAAGTCACTAGGCGCACTGGCAACCATTCTGTCGCAGTAAAATGAGCTTAAGGTTTTCAAGAAGATCTTTGTCATCTCTTTTTCCTCAAGAGTTTGACAAATATGGGTGGCAATTTCCTGCCATCTATGAGCGTACTCCTTAAAGGTTTCCTTGTCCTTTTGTGACATCGATCTGAGTTGATCTCTGTCCAGTGCCATGTCCAGGTTATACTTATACTGCTGAACGAAAGCAGCGCCAAGATCTCTGAAAGTGCCGATCTTAGTGCGGTTTAAACCCATGTACCATTTGAGTGCGGCACCGGTTAAACTATCCTGAAAGTAGTGAATCAGTAGCTCCTAGTTGTTTGTGTGAGTTGACATTCTCCGAGCGTAGACAAACAAATGGCTTTGAGAGCAAGAGTTACCCTTATACTTTTCAAATTTGGGCACTTTAAATTTATGCGAAACTTTCACATTGGGGACCAAGCAAAGGTCTGCGGCGTCTTTTCCAAATAGATCGTGACTGCGAAGGGCTTGTAGCTCTTTCGGCATCTCTAAGAACTGTTCCTGGAACTCATTCATTCTGTCGAACATACTTTCGTTTCCACCAGAAGGTATTTGTCATACCCCAAATTTTGACCACTAAGCTTTCCCATCATTGTGCAAATCATCATCACAATATGGATGAACCATTAGTCTCCCCAAAGATGGGTGAGCATCCACTACAATCAGACTTAGGGTTCCAAGCCCTCTCAGAGCTCTTAGACAAAGGATCAATCAAGAAATGACATGATCTTCAACTTGTCTAGCCTCTCAAACATCCACAAAGGATCAAGAGGACTCCCACTTCAAGGATTAAGCACAAGGCTTCTCCCTTCTAGGTGGACCAAGCCTTAAGATCGCCAGTGTCAACAAATTAGGGTTTGGTCGACCAGGGCCTCCAGATGGAAATTTTCCTCTGGGCATGAGCCAATGCTTTAAATCATAACCTATGATGCTCTAAGGGACATCATAAACCCAATCATCAAGTCAATTTAGCCTCAGGGGATGCATTCACCAAAAATCAGGAATTAGGGTTTCTTGACCTAATTCACCCCTAAGTTAACTTTTGGGACAAAACATGAGCCAAGAACTCAAAGGAGGATTTGAGGGTCCCTAATATACCACATTGATCAATTTGCAACAATGGATTGATCCAAGAAGCTTGATCCACAAGTTTCAAATTCATCAGAACCACAGTTAAGGTTTTGCGGAAAAAGTCAACTGTGCCTTTGACTTTTGACCAGGACATGCTCCTAAACCCTAGGACATGATTCAATACACCCTATAACACCTATGAAATCAATTCATCAGGTTTTATTTAGGTCAAGGACTTGATTTCATAGAGGATCGCACAGTTTGGAATTCATTTGACAAAAAGTCAACTGTGCACAAAAGTCAAACTTTGACTTTTTGAGATTTTTCACAATTATGGTTTTTTAACCCTAAAATGATGTTAATGTGTGATTTGAATCATCATTCATCAAGAAAAATCAAGAAAAGTGGGATAACTTGTAAAAGGGGTAACCATAAAAACTTAGAAAATTTTCTAAGTTATGGAACAAAGTGGCTAGGGTACCAACTTTGGAGGACCATAACTCCTAAACCACACGGCCATTTTTCCCCATCCAAAGCTGGATTTGTAGCCCTTATGGCCCTCTACAAAAGCTTCAACTATACCTCATTCCAATTCATTATGGATTTTGAGTTATGGAATGATCACAGTGGCTAAAAACATGAAATGCCACTTTTTCCAACACTTAGTGAAATTTTCACTAAGTCAGAATCTACCTTCACTTTTTTCCAAATGTAGGGGCATTTTTCACTTGATCCAAAAAGTATCAAAACCAATTATGATCAAACAGCTATTGTATCATATGAGGGCTTTCCAAAATAGCCAAGAACTCCATCAAATTCCACTTGAGCCATGAGATATGACAATGGCAATATGCCTTGCTGAAAACTTTCAAGGCTAGGCAGAATTTTGCAATTTTGCTCAATTTGTAAAAATCAGATAATTCCAAGCCTTGTCATCACTTTGGACACATCTGAGGATCAAATCTAAAGGGAACAAACACTGATCCAAGCCTCCAAAGTGTTTGGAACAAGAAGTAGCATGCTAAACCTAAAAGAGGGAAAAAACTCCAATTTTGGATTGGAGCATTTAATGGATGCACCAAGGTGGCATGGACTGACACATTTGCAGCTGAATTCAGTCAAGAATGATCCAACAACCAGGGAACCACAGCTTTGTGCTCTAACCTCTAGTCAATGGCTAGAGGAGACTTGAGATTCCAAAGTGCAACCATTGGCCAAACCTCTGTAGCAGTTTCCATTCACTATTGCTTGCAAAACAAACTTGCTCTACTATAAATAGAGCTCATTTGTGCTCAGTTTGAGCACACCAAAGCACTACAACACTTGCTTTCCTCAAAATCTCTTTCTCTTGGCCAAAATGCCTTCTTTAACAAGGTAACTCTGAGTTTTTGAGTTAGGGAGGAATTCCACCACAGCTCATGTTCCAAACACATCCAATATGTCATATCTAAGCTGTCCAAACTCACACAAGTGACCTGTAATCCTTAAATCTCAAAGTCACCTCTCAAAACCTCAAAATAGGCTTTTTGTGCATTTTTCAAGCCATGTCTTGATTCAGTCACTTTCCAAACCAGATAAAACCTCAAACACACTCAAAATATCATCCTTTAATTGTCCCAAATGGCTCCCAACATCTGGAACACCATTTGAGGGAGTTGTTATTTTGGCCATGTTAACCCCTTTTGCAAGAAAGGGCAAGTTTTTGTTTTTGCAGGTTCCAGCTAATTCCAATCATCCTAAAAGCTTCTAAGAGATCATTTGAGAGTGTCCAAAGCATCAAACCATTTTTGGAACAAGAAACTTGGCAGATTGCACAAAAAACTCCAAAAGCTCAAAAAGAGGTAAACATCATTACTCGAACTTTCCAAATTATGCATTGCTTTGAAGTCCACTGATCATGCACATCTTGTACATGTTATATGTGTTGTGTTTGCACCAATTTATCATGTAATTCATGCTTGTACCAAGAGATGGCATAGAAAATGCAAAATATGGTCTATTTCAAAACCACTATCGGATTTTGAGGAGGGATCATGATCTGGAAAAAATACCATCACCATTGGATTCCTTGTGAAATTCTAGGCCAGATGCATATAAATTTTGTCCCTAACCATGGAGAAATGAGAAAGTTTTGGACCTTCCCGTTTCTCGCCAAAACTTGCCTTGCCTTGCCTTGGCCAGGCCTAGAAAACAAGGCAAGCCTTGTATATTTGTTGGTTTCTTTTAATCAACGGATGTATCACCACCCCAGTGGTAAGACGCGGGCCCTATAACCTTGAGGTTGTGGGTTCAAACCCCACCCATGCCATTTTGTGTTTTCTCACATCTTGCTATTTTTTCCAATATTTTCTTGTTTTGTTAATTAATTGGAAAATTAACAACTCCTTCAATTTTAATTATTTTTTATTGGTTCTTTTTTGCAAAAAATAAAAAAATATTGAAATATTTTATTCCACAAAAAAATTAGATTTATATTATTTATTTAATATAATTAGTATTTTTGTGAATAAATTCATTTTATTGTTTTTTTAAACATTTTAAAATGAATATTCATCTTGAAAATCAAAACTAAATGAGTTTTAATCCATCTTGTGATGAAAACCTCATTTTTCAAACCCTCAACAAAAATCACAAGTGGTTTATTCAAACTTATTTGGTATTTTTATTTTCTTTAAATATTTACTTTTAAAAGAAAACAAATTTAGGGTTTCCTTGATTTTCACACAAACAAATCATTTTGGGCCTCTATTAGAGTGTAAGACCCAACCCCCTTTTAACCAAAACTTTTTGGGCCTCAGTGCATTGTATAAGACCTAGTACGGTAAAGAAACCTCAGCGCGATCGCCAGTTCAAAAATCAAATCATCTGGGCCTACCCTCGTGTTATAAGCCCCATTCTTTTTATTTAAACACCTTTGGGCCTCTTGAGAGAGTGTAAGACCCATCCCTTTATACAGAAAACCTTTTTGGGCCTCAGTCACTTGTATAAGTCCCTGTACAAAACAACAGTGCAATCACTGATAAAACCTTGGGCCTCTCCTTGAGCTGTAAGCCCCAACAATATTTTCAAAGCACTTTCTCCTTTGATTTTGAATATAATATTGTTATCAAAGCTTTCTTTGTTGAACAAACTAACCAAACAGCATGGAAGCTCTACAACCGAATAAGTGTTTACCCGCTTTCTTTATCCACTTTCATATATATATATATATAACTGTATTGTGGGGCTGCTCGCTGTAAGTCTACTTTCACAAACCTTTATATACTTGTCAAATATCAACTGTGTAATACTAGTATAGCTATTTAGAGTTCTCCCTGGTAACTACGTCTATCACTAGGTAAAGCCCTGTTGGTCGCTCTTAAATATAGTCAAAACTAGATCCCCATAGGATTACCAGACACAGTCTTCCCTCCTCTTGGGGTTAAACAATATGGAGACATGAAAGGAAGCATTCTCGGCGAACCCTTTCACAGACTATCACCCGTAGACACTGTCAAAGAAACTCTACTCCCCAGAGATGATCTTTTCTCCGTGAATGGCATCTCTTGAGTTTCTTCCAAATTCTCGAACTTTCCTGGCTTGATCTATTCTCCGTGAATGGCATGTCTTGAACTTCTCGGGGTTTGGGGACCCACAGGCTTCCTAAAAGACTCCCCGCCTCCTCTTAGGCGTTGTACAAGGACCCGTCGGCTTCTTAAAAGTTTTCACAGCCTCCTCTTAGGCTTCGTATAAAGATTCTTCCTCTGGGAAGATAGCCTCCTCTTGGGCTTCGTAAAAATTGTCCCTTCGGTTTCCTAAAAGTTTTTCTCGCCTCCTCTTGGGCTTCGTACAAATTGTCCCGACGACCTCTTAAAGGTATTAGAACATAAATTAGTCATCTTAATAGAATAGTCTTTCAAAGAGTCTAGATCTTTCTACCGCAAACGGACTGTCTCTTAATCTCAAGCATAGTACAAAAGATAAAACTCTAGACTTGGACAGTCTAATCTTCTTGAGTCTCGAAGACATTCTCAAGTTCCTTTCAAAAATAGGAAAAAACACCCGTAGACTTGGGCAGTCTCAATACCCTTCGGATTCCCCGTTTCCTTAAAGAACAGGAAATAATCCCGGTCTTCAAATTAAATCCATAAGTACAACATTACCAATATAAGAACTGATTTTCTCTTTTAACCAACATACTGGACCTGTCACTCAACTGAAATAGTAACCCTAGCCTCCTCTTGGGCTTTGTACAATGATTCTCCCCAGCAGAGTTAACCATTTTTAGCCTCCATCTTGGGCTTCATACGAGATACAAAATCACTCTCTTGTTGAGTATAAAAGACTCTCTTGTTGAGTCAATCCTCTTTTAACCTTCATCTCGGGCTTTGTACGAGATACAAAACACTCTCTTGTTGAGTATAAAAAAACTCTCTTATTGAGTCGATCACCTTTAGCCTCTATCTCGGGCTTCGTACGAGATACAAATCACTCTCTTGTTGAGTATAAAAGACTCTCTTGTTGAGTCAACCCTTTTAGCCTCCATCTCGGGCTTCCTACGAGGTACAAATCACTCTCTTGTTGAGTATAAAAGACTATCTTGTTGAGTCAACCCTTTTAGCCTCCATCTCGGGCTTCGTACGAGATACATAACACTCTCTTGTTGAGTATAAAAAGACTCTCTTGTTGAGTCCAACCCTTTTAGCCTCCATCTCGGGCTTCATACGAGATACATAACACTCTCTTGCTGAGTATAAAAAGACTCTCTTGTTGAGTCAAACCCTTTTAGCCTCCGTCTCGGGCTTTGTACATGACACATATAAAAAACACTCTCTTGTTGAGTTAACTCTTTTAGCCTCTATCTCGGGCTTCGTACGAGATACAAAAGGATCCTCTTGTTGGGTCAATAGCCTCCTCTTAGGGTTTGTATAAAGAAATCCCCGTTTGATTCAATCAACCTTTTAGCATCAAATCATGCTTTGGTCATAGCATACAAACATCAACAACTCCTTTTCCCTCGTCTAATTGCTGTAAGCGGCAAGCCTCTGGATTATTTACATCCACGCCACTATCCCTCTTTTAGCATGAGAAATTCCTAAGGAAAGATGGCATTGCTCTAAACTGAGTTAAAGTCTTCTCCTTCAGGTTAAAAATCCCCTATAAAGGAAATTATGGCATTGCTGGATTCATATATCCAAGTAAAGTAACTCTCCTTTATAATCAGTCACCCAACAATTGTGACAAACAGACCCCTTTAGAGATGACAAATTCTCTCTAAAGTAAACACCCTTTTAGCTTCACATCTTGGGCTTCGAACAAGATACAAATAGACCCTTCAGATTCACATCTTGGGCTTTGAACAAGATACAAACCACCTTTAGCTTCATATCTTGGGCTTTGAACAAGACACCAAAACACCATTTCCTCCCATAGAATAGGAGGAACTACGATCGCTCTGATTTCCCTATCCCGGGAATACGTAGGCATAAGGTTGAAAAAGAATCTTAGCGAGCATGCTAATTAAAAAAACCCCAAAGTCCCCCTACCTTCAGCCAATCTAGCACAGTATTCCAAAAATATCCCAGTGAATCCCTCCAGACATTTTATTTTTAACAAAATAACCTAAGAGAGACCCACACTTTTTACCGCATCTGTAACCAACAGTTTTGACTGTTTAAACTCAGTATGCAAGTAGGGTTAATTGGAGACATCTATTTCCCTTCCTTCATCAGCTTCAATAGGATAAAAAATGAATCGAACTATAGTACCAAAGCGATAGTGATTCGAAACCACAAAAACCGAGCTACAGAAAAATGGCGAGTAAGATCTAGTCATCGTCGTCCCCATTTTCCACAGGAAAATGGCGACCACAGTGGTAGCTGAAAAGTAAGATCTAGTCATCATCGTCCCCATTTTCCACAGAAAAATGGCGACCACAGGGGGAGCTGAAAAGTAAGATCTAGTCATCGTCGTCCCCATTTTCCACACGAAAATGGCGACCACAGTGGGAGCTGAAAAGTAAGATCTAGTCATCGTCGTCCCCATTTTCCACAAAAAAATGGCGACCACAGTGGGAGCGACTTGTTCTTCTCCCGTCTCTTAGGAGGAAACCTTAAGTTTAGAAAATTTCACAGGAAAAATGGTGCCCACCGTGGGGCCAAACAAAGGAATCTTGTCTCTCTTATATCTCTGGTTGAAACTTTCTCTTAGGACAAGTCCTTGGGTTCACAAGGTATCACCGAATGACGATTCTATCAGGGAATGTCATTATTGCTAGGATCGGCCCTCACTAGGATCTTAGGTCAAAAACCTTTAAGTTGGGAAGGTACCACAGAATGGCGACTCCGCCGGGGAGCCATTTTCTATTAGGATCATAGGATTCATAGCTCTTAAAAAGTCTAGGACATTAGGACAAATATATATACTGCTTTTCCTAATTGATATCTGTGTTTATTTTTCTGCTAATGGGAATGTGTGTGATGCCGCATGTGGAAAGATTGAGTATACACCTAGGAAAAACCTTTTTCAGTAGTACGGAAGCTATCGAAAATAGTTGTCACACGATACTACCCTCTTCTGAGATTCTTCAAAATACATCACTTAGCATGGTTCCCGGCCCGCTGATGTTTTCTCGACAAGAATCAATGATTTTGAGAGACAGGTACAAAAATCACTAGTATAAACCTTTAGGATGGGTAGAGCCTTGACTTCATGACACCGACCCTTTGACCCCATGTTTTTTCTATATTTTTGTGTGGTGCATTCATGCATTCATTTAAAAAACATTAAGCAAAAAAAAATTTTCTCTTCTAGTCTCTCTTTTTAAAATTAAACTAAGACAATGATTGCAAATGTCAGAGAGAAAAGGATTGCGCTAATGGATTTCAGTAGAAGAAAAGCTCACAAGTATACCTTCAAGGTTCCAAAACTAGGGGATTTGAGAGGATTAGCAAGGATGATCACTAACCCTGACGCTTTCAGAGCCAAGTACGGAGGTCTGCTACCTCTATTAAGGGTCCAAGTAATTGAGGGAATCCTGGAGGCACTCATTCAGTTTTTGATCCAGTCTATCACTGTTTCACATTCCCGGATTACCAGCTCGCACCAACGCTGGAGGAGTATTCTCATTTGATTGATCTACCCATTACTGATCAAGCTCCCTTTTCTGGACTGGAAGAAATTCCAAAGGATTAAATCATTGCAAGAGCAATATATTTGGATGAGTCAGAAGTCAAGACTCACATGACCACCAAGGGAGGAATCCCAAGTTTACCAGCCAAGTTTCTGGTAAAGAAGGCTCTATACTTTGCTAGTATAGGGAACATGACTGTTTTTGAAAGCATCTTTGTTTTACTCACCAACGGGTTATTTCTGTTTCCAAACATTGATAACTTCGTCGATATCAACACCATTCAGGTTTTTCTCATTGGAAACACCGTACCAACCTTGCTCGCAGATGCATATCATTCTGTACACTTAAGGAATTTATACAGTGAAGGAATGATCACGTGTTGTGTACCCCTGCTTTATAAATGGTTTATCTCCCATTTGCCTAAGTCTGCCGCTTTTTGGGATCATAAGAGTGCCTTACGTTGGTCGCAGAAAATCATGTCTCTTACCAACTCTGACATCGATTGGTACAATTGAATCTATGACGGGATCAGGATCATTGACCGTTGTGGAAACTTCCCCAACGTACCCCACATAGGAACTAAGGGAGGAATCCATTACAATCCAGTCTTAGTTCGTCGTCAGTTTGGATACCTGATGAGGCATGTTCCACGTAATGCTCATCTGGAAGGTCTTTCTTCAAGGAAGGAGAAAATGACAGGGCACTAAAGACGGAAATAGTGCACGCTTGGAAACATGTTCATAAGAAAGGACGGGAGTTTCTAGGAAAACCGGATTGTGTCTCGGTGGAGCCTTATCTCCACTGGGTACAAACTAGAGATATCAAGCTAAAGTTGTCGTATCCTCGTCACGGAGTTCTTCCGCCAAGGGAACCTGTCATGTACTTCATGACTGAAACGGAAAAACTTCAGGTTACTCTCAACAAAGTTCAACAAGAGAGGAGGTCTTCGAAGAACAAGTATCGCATTCTCAATGTGGAGTGTACCAAAATACAACAACTACTGAAAGATAAGGATGCTCTAATTGAGATTTTGGAGCAACATGTTGTAGAAAATCAGGATGACCAAAGGAATTTGCTCTCTCCTTTCACTTGGAAAAGGAATGACAACCCGACAACGGCCAAAGAGCCCCGGTCCAAGAAAAGGAATGTACCAGAATCATTACCCGAGTTCTTCTCAGAGAGGACTCAGGACCCATTATCTTAGGTTTCTGTTTCCGCACCTTATAATTTACTGTATTTCCATTTCCGCAATCCTTTGAATTCAATAAAACGGGGGTGTCCCCACTGTTTGATATTTGCAATCTAATTGTCGACGTTTATTTTGATTAAACCAAAAAACAATTAATATAATCATTGCATTCATCTTTCTCACGTCACGTATTCTTCTTACCTACGAATCTCACGTTTGTGTCTCGGTTCTAGAGTCAAACTGTCTCATTCGTACAATACTCGGGCCAATCGTCAGAAAAAGATGGATGATCTCGAGGAAGAGAACAGAGAGTTGAAAGAAGAGATCGACGCTCTGAGAGAGGATATGAGAAAGCTTCGTAATGACATGCAAGCCATGGCAGAAGCTCAGCTACAAAGAACTGTGATCTTAGAGATCACCTCAACACCCATAGTAGAGAAGTATGATCCTAGGTATCAAATGTCGAAAGATCGTCCTTGGGGCATGCCTGTTAACTATATCCTGGAAGGACATGTTCTGTCGATCACTGAAGATCAGGGAATCATAGCAGAAGCCCCTGGGCCTGAAGCTTACAAACTTCGGGAAAGCGAGGATGCCAGAGGCTTAATGAGGACTCTTGAAGGTTACAAACTTCGGGAAATGCCAAGATTCACTGCCATAGTAACGGTACCACCCCCTGTGGTGCACACTGTCCCGGAAGGACAGATTCCACAGATACCTTCTGGTAGAAAGGGAAGTATGTTTGATAGAATGGATGAATTCCAGGAGCAGTTCCTGGAAATGCAGAAGGAACTGCAGGCTATTTGCAGTCAGGATTTATTTGGAAAGGAAGCCGCAGACCTTTATTTGGTCTCCAATGTGAAAGTCCCGCACAAGTTCCAAGTACTTGATTTCGAAAAGTACAAGGGTAACTCTTGCCCTCAAATCCATTTGGTGATGTACGCTCGGCGAATGTCAGCTCAGACAGAGAACCAAGATCTACTGATTCACTACTTTTAGGATAGTTTAACCGGTGCCGCATTAAAATGGTACATGGGTTTAAACCGCACTACGATTAGCACTTTCAGAGATCTTGGCACTGCCTTCGTCCAACAATATAAATACAATTTGGACATGGCACCAGACAGAGATCAACTCAGATCAATGTCGCAAAAGGATAAGGAAACCTTTAAGGAATACGCTCAGATATGGCGTGAAATTGCCGCTCAAATTTGTCCACCTCTTGAGGAAAAAGAGATGACAAAGATTTTCTTAAAGACCTTGAGCTCATTTTACTACGACAGAATGGTTGCCAGTGCGCCCAGTGACTTCACCGTGATGATGGGCATGGCAGTTCGTCTTGAGGACGCCGTCCGAGAAGGACGTTTAGTTAAAGACGCTGGGTCGACAAGCGGTACTAAAAAATACGGTAGTGCTCTCCCTAAGAAAAAGGAGCAAGATATTGGGAATATCTCTCTCGGAAAGCAAAGGCGATGGTACCAACCAGTAGCAGCTATAACTCCTGCTATCAACCCTGCACCTGTTTCTACGTATCAACCTCAGGTTACTCAAAGCCAACCACAGTCGCAGCAATTTCAGCAAAGGACACAACAGCCTCTTCAGCAGGCTCGTCCTCAATACAACAACAACCGTACAACACGGCCACCAGGATTTGATCCTATACCTGTATCGTACGCAGAACTATTTCTGTTACTACTGGCCAAGGGACATGTCCATACTAAGTCTCCTCTTACAGTACCAGAAAATCTGCCTTTTTGGTTTAAGGTGGATCAGACTTGCCCTTACCATCGAGGAGGACCAGGGCATAACATAGACATCTGTCTCACTTTCAAATCCGACGTGCAAAAGCTTGTTAGCAGCGAGGTCTTATCTTTCAAAGATACGAATCCGAATGTTCTCACAAACCCGCTGCCTCAATACGAGAAGGCTACAGTCAATTTGATAGAGGGGGAGTCTAATAACACCTATCAAATTTGTGATGTACTCTTACTGAGGGCCAACTTGATCAAGATGCATTGTAGACAGAGTAGATATGGCCATGTGCCACATCATAAGTATCACCAGTATGATATCTACTCTAAAAGCAATCAAGGATGTTCTGTGGTGCAATCAACTCTACAGGAACAGATGGATCTCTGATGGATCCAAGAGCACCGAGTTCGTGGAGTTAACATGGTTTATACGAACTCCAACATCATTCAAAACCACGACATCCGTGCCATGAATATCAACTTGGTGGCAATGCACTCAAGGCAAAGCCAGTATCATAATCTGCCGCGCCGCGATTATAATTCCTGCCTGACATGCTCGGTAAACAAACAGGGATGCTCTTTTGTACAGGAGGCCCTCCAGCGTCAGATGGATCTTGGATGGATTCAAGACTACCATGATAGGAATCATTATCAAATCAACATGATTCAAATATTTGATATTTGCTTGATGAATACCAGTCTGGTGGAGTTACATACTAAACAGGTCCGGCTCGTGTTCCTGGTATCACATGATTATCAGGGCTGTAAAGCGGGTTGCGAAGATGATAAGGGTTGTGCCCATGTCCATGAAACACTTCAGCACTTGTTGAACCACTGGTGGCTTCCAATCTATATGGATGTAGACACCCAGCAAATTAGTATCACTAACGGGAACCCTACTAGATATCAAAGTCAGGATGTTCGGTCGATGGAAACAGACCTAGTAAGGTTACACTGTATTCAACGCGGACGTGGCCAGGTGCCACTACACAACTATAAGCGGTGTGGAGTTTGCTCAGTGGATAATCAAGGATGCTACCTCGTGCGAGCAGCCCTTCAAAGTCAGTTGGACCACAAAGAGATTCAACCATGGTCAAGTTCTGGATCAGTTAACTATTTCGCTGATTAAATCGAGGACGTCGTCGTAAGCTCTGATCATCAGAGGACTAGGGATGTTTGTACCATTATCCCTCTACTTGATGAATCGAGAGTTCCCAACCGGGAACAGATCGAAATTACTTATGATGGTCTGAAAAATCAGAAGGCTCCCATAGTCATCTATCTACCGGGACCGCTACCGTATGAATCAACTCAGGTTATCCCTTACAAATACAGTGCAACAACAATTGAGAATGGAAAGGAAATTATGTTACCCTCTGTTGTGAATATTACAGACATCAGTCGAGTAACACTGAGTGGTAGAATCTTCAACAGAGGAGTTGGAGAACCCAGCAAAGAAAAGGAACCTCAGACAGAAGTTCCCAATCCACCAGTCGGTCAATCCAGTAATCCCGACCTTTTAAAACACAATGATGAGATGCTGAAGCTCATCCAAAGGAGTGAATACAACATTGTTGATCATCTGTTACAAAATCCTTTAAAGATCTCGGTATTATCATTGTTACTTAGTTCAGAAGCGCACAGGGATGCTCAATAGAAAGTCTTGGAGCAAGCCTTTCTGGAACAGGATGTAACAATTAGACAATTCGATAGCATTGTCTCTAACATCACTTCCTGCAATAACTTGGGATTTAGTGATGAGGAATTACCTAAAGAAGGTCGCCGTCATAACATGGCGCTCAACATTACAGTCAACTGCCAGGACGATGCTTTAGCCAGTGTACTGGTAGACACAGGGTCAGCCCTGAATGTTATGCCAAAGTCCACTTTGATGCAATTATCATTCAAAGGACCTCCGATGAGAACCAGAGAGGTCGTCGTCAAAAAATTTGATGGATCCAAAAAAACGGTTATCGGCGAAGTCGACCTTCCCATAACTATTGGTCCTCACACTTTCCAAGTCACTTTCCAGGTCATGGACATCCGGGCAACATAAAGTTGTTTATTAGGAAGACCTTGGATACATCAGGCTGGGGCAGTCACTTCGACCCTCCACCAAAAGCTAAAGTTCGTCCAGAAGGGCCAACTTGTCACGGTTTGTGGAGAACATGCCTTTCTCGTAAGCAACTTGTCATTATGTACTTGTGTAGAACCCGAGGAGGTTGTTGGAACACAGTTCCAAGCGCTTACGGTGAGCAAGGAGAATCAATCAGAGAAAGGAACCTCGATTTCCTCATACAAAGTACTATCAAAGCGGTCGAGAATATCAATACAACAGGATGGGGACAGCTTGTCATTCCTACTGACAATAAGAAAAAGAAAGGTCTTGGCTTTTCCTCAACCTGTCTCAGACGGCTGCGAACAATAAAAGTTTTCATCCCATTTAGAACTTCTTCCACAGTGGAGGTTTCCTTCAACTAGTGACTCAAGACATGCATACCATCAATAAAGATGATTCCTCCAATATGGAGGAAGAATGGAGTCCTATCTCAACGAGGACGGTTATACGTCTCAGGGTGAAACGCAGACTCCCTTTTGCTATCCCGCACAGAGTCCGAGATTTATACCAAGGTCAGATGTCGAAATGATATACGGAGATTGTGATCCTGAAGGATGCCATTCTCTGCCAAATTCATTAGAGGAAGACACTCCGATGAAATACAACTTTGACCACGACTATTATGGCCCAATGGAAGGTTTGCCTATCAGGCAGCCGTATCCCAGAGACTTGGGGCAAGAAAATCAGCCGAACAATGAAAATCAGCTGAGCATCATTGAACAAGAAACCTACGTCCCCGCCATTTCATGGGATAAACACTCAGGTCATTCCGAACTTATCCAGTACGAGGATGAATTAGAAAAGCTTGCCAGACTAGAATTCATCAACTATGCTTTTCCAGAGGTCAACGTCATCGAGAGAGATGACTCCTCCAGTTCCAAAGAAGTGTGGGACACCCTGGGACAACCAAGTGGAAAATTTGACTTCATGGTCAAGTACACCGCTCCTGAAAGCTCTCGTATCAGGCTCGAAGACATTCAGCCAACTGGATGGGGAGATATAACTAAGAGTACAAATACTACGCGAAATACAACTGAGGAATCCTCCTAAGAAAACTCTGCCTGGGAGACATATTCCAATGATCCTGCTCTGCTAGAAGTTAGCGTCATTTCTGAAGACAAATCAAGGAAGGTACCGGACTTTGTGATTCACCGAGGAGTTCGCCGCCAATGGGTTGCAGTCGATGTTCCAAAGATTGTTCATGAGTCAAAGTAATTACCGTCTTTAACCTTTCACCCTGCCCAGGTGAAACAGATGTTTTGATAGGGCTCAATTTCTGTAAATTTCCCTCTTCGCTTCGCCCATGGCTCCACTTGTAAAATAAACCTGCAAACAACACCTGAAAAATAGCAACAATAATGGGGTGAGATATTAAATCTCAGTAAGTTCCCTATCTTATGGATTCTCTCGGCTTTACATGGTTCTATCAATCCTAACTCAAGTCAAGGGGAAGGGAAATGACCATGAGTTCACAATCTCACACTATATGGAAACATGTTCATGAGTTCACAAACTCAAAATATCACTAATCGATAACCTTACCAAGGCATCCCCTTTTCCTGTCCGCTTCTACATCTAGAAGTCGACCCAAGTCATGGATCCTTGTAACTTACTTGACATACGAAATGGATTCGGGAATATCGGCCTGTTAGCCGTGAACCGTCACTTCTCATGGCCTGTTAACCATCACAAGTCTCTACCCATAGGTTCCATTCGTACTACACGCGGGAATCAAACCTGCCAAGTAATCATGCATACCTTCAGAGGAGCTCGAGACTTATGAAACTACAACTTAAAAGAATCGGTTACGATTACGTGATCTCACATACAAGCATGATTGTATTCGACAATCACAAGGCCACATTCGCCTTAAGGCCTCTTTAGCCTTTTCTCATAACCACAATGGTTCACACTTGTTCCATACTAGTGTTTCACTCTCTTCTAGACCAATACTCGTCACAGATGCACCTTTCTACATCGATTGCATGAGCATCTCCATCTAGGTTCTCTATATCGTTAGGTTTGGGGTAAGGTTTCTCACTCTTCCTAATTCATTTTAAGCATGCATATTCTCTCAATCATACTTAACAACAATTAGATAGACATGGTATAACACAATTTGCATATAACAATATCAACCATAAAACACACATGATAACATAACAAGTCAAACATAATCCACATAGTAGTTCACACACATTTTTAAGGTATACAGGTCACTACTATCCTCTACCAAGCATCCTTGTTTAAATCATTGTCTAACATTACCATTTAATAGCACATTGGATTCTCTTTCCAAGGCTTTAAGTCACATATCAATCGGGCTCCCGATTCATGAATTATGGTAGGAATAAGGACCCATACCATTCACATTCATTACATTTCCATCTTTATCTTATCAATCCATGGCATAAACATATGTTTCTACTTCACTATCATAAAGAGCGTTGAAATAGCTTTACAATGCTTCCGACCCTGCCTCAATCCGAGTTACGGATCAAAAGTTATGAAGGAAACAAATTGGGAAAATCTGTCATGTTCGCTGCCATGCTCACTAGGCGAACTCTGGCGAACAAAACAGAACAAAAAGGGCATAAACTTATATTTCTAGAACTTAAAGTGTCTAACTAGAACCCACCTGGTAATCAAAGAGGAGGTTGAAGAAGATGAGATGATGAATCCAAGCTTCTTCTTCTTGCAAGATTTTCTCTTCTTCTTTCTCTTATTTCCTCTTTTTCTCCTTTCTCTTCTTCTTACTATCTTTTCCTTTTTTCTTTCTTCTCTAAAAAAATATATATATATATATATATATATATATATATATATATATATATATATATATATATATATATATATATATATATATATATATATAACATAATCCAATTGGGTAAAACATCTCCAATTGATATTTTATCGTCTAACACCTATTGATCAATTGTTAGAGTTACCTTAGAATCCTTTCTCGAGTTAAAATCTTGATCTGTCTCTTCCATAAAATAATTGATCTCTTTAGAGTTCACCAGTTACTCTATTGATCCCAATTGACCATAATTAAAACACTTAGAGGATTCCATAACTCCAATTAACCAAAGATAGAGCACATAGACACTCATCTGATATCCAATTGAGCGTTTAGAAAATATAGGGTATTACAATGTCATTTGACCAAAGTAAAAGAAAAAATCCTTAGTCAAAAAGTTCATGCATCTGAGAATTATTTTCAAAAACACATAACTACTAAAGAACGCTCTTGCTTTTTGTTTATAAGTTGAAGAGTTCTGTCTAGATAACAAATACTCAAAAAGAAGAATAAAATCTAGAGAAAAACATAAGGGTGAGATTGAGTCTTGGTGTAAAGATCGTCAACTTTTATTACGCACCTATTTCAATTCCAATGTAAGGAGATAAAAAAGGTACGCATTTCTTATTATTTTCATCATATCAATATAAACATTCCATTTTTAAATGAATAGCGAATGGTTCTGTAACGCCCTGTATAATATATATCTAGAATAATACCATACAAGTGTTTTATTTGGTACTGACACCATCATAAGTGCCTAATGGCATAATTCACATACTTGACCATTTCTAATACATAATACAATCTATGGTACAAGACATGGAGACTAGCCAAAAATATTAAATCTAAGATCAATATACAATATCCTCATTGTATACAACAAATACACAGCGGAAAAAAAACTAAAGCCAAGCTTCTCTTGAAACATCCAAGCATATCTCCACTTGTACATCAAACCTGCAAACCACACCTGTAATATAACAACAATAGTGGGGTGAGATACATCAATTCTCAGTGAGTTCCCTATCTTATGGATTCTATCCGCTTTACAGGGTTCTAGCCAATCCTAACTCAAATCAAGGGGAAGGGAAATGACTTTGAGTTCACAATCTCACACTATATGGAAACATGTCATGAGTCTGTTAACTCAAGAATCTCATTAATCGATAATCGTGCCAAGGCATCCCCTTTTCTCATCCTCTTCTACATCTAGAAGTCGACCCGAGTCATGGATCCTTGCAATTTACTTGGCATACGAAATGGATTCGGGAACATCGGCCTGTTAGCCGTGAACCGTCACTTCACATGGCCTATTAACCATCACAAGTCTCTACCCTTAAGTTCCATTCGTACTACACGTGGGAATCAAACCTGCCAAGTACCATGCCTTGTTTCAGAGGAGCTCGAGACTCATGAAACTGCAACTCAAAGAACTGGTTACGATTACGTGATCACACACACAAACGTGATTGTATTCGACAATCACAATGGTTAATACACATGTTCCATACTAGTGTTCACTTTTTTCTATATCATTGTATCGGACACACGTCTCGGCCCCTCACGCATGAGCGTTGTCAGACACACACCTCGTCCCCGCATGCACGAGCGTTGTCATTAAGTTAGCTACTCTAGACCATTACTCGTCAAGGATGCACCTTTCTACATCAATTGACTGAGCATAGCCATCTAGAGTTTCTATCACTTCCTAGCCATTACTAGGTTCCAGTATCAAGTTGTTATGGGGCAACGTTTCCTCACTCTACCTAATTCATTTTAAGCATGCATATTCTCTCATTCATACTTAACAACAATTAGATAGATATGGCATAACACAATTATTACAAGTAAACACATATAATCACACATCACATAAAACATTACTTTTCACATATTAATTCACACACATTTTAAGGCATACAAACCATTCCTATTATCTACCAAGCATCCTTGGTTAAATCATGGTCTAACACTCCCATTCACTACCTTATTGGATTATCTTTCCAAAGGCTTTGGACTCGTATCAATAGGATTCCCGATTCTTTAGTTTTGGTGGAATCAAAATTACATACACTACATTTCTATATTTTTCTTATCAATCCATAGCATATAAACATGTTTCTACCTCACCATCACATATAGCATAAAATTAGCTTTCCAACGCTTTGAACGGGGACCAAAACGGACTTACGGTTCAAAAGTTATGAAGAAAACAAAATCTGACATGTTGGAAAAATTCTGTAACTCCCAGGTCTGCTCCCGTCGACTCATGCATCGACCTAAGGGTACTATGAGTCGACTCAAAATCCCATGAGTCGACGCATACTGCACAGATTCTGCTAAAAACTCAGTTTTCTATCGTTAAATACCTTCCGGACCTCCGATTTCGATTCCGTAAAAAGCCCCAGTCTCAGAACAACGTACTACGATATTTTAACAACTAAAAGGCCTTCCAACTCATTTACTAAAGTAATACGAATTTCATCAAATATGAAAAGTTAGGTTTTACAATCCAACCATACCCAAACACTTCTAATTCATACCATATCAACCAAAACATGTTCCAAACATAACAACAAGTATTCTACGCAGTTTATATCGCATTTCATCCGTTAGATTTCATTGATTTAACCGTTTAATCATTTTCTCTCAAATCTAACCTAAGTTCTAAACTTATGTTTCTAGAACTTAGAGTGTCTAACTAGAACCCACCTGATAATCGAAGAGGAGTTTGAAGAAGATGATGAATAGTGAAGATGTTGATGAATCCACGCTTCTTCTTCACTTTTCCCCTTTCTTATCTTCTTTGTTTTTCTTCTTTCCCACGTTTTTCCTTTCTTTCTCTTACCCACTTTCTATTTCTTCTCACTATCTTCTCTTTTTTCTTTCTCCTCTAAAAAAAAATATATATATATATATATATATAATACTTATTATATAATATAAATCCAATACGGTAAAATATCTCCAATTGATATTTTGTCTTCTAACACCAATTGATCAATTATTAGAGTTACCTTAAAATCCTTTCTCGAGTTAAAATAATTGATATGTCTCTTTATTAAATAATTGATCTCTTTAGAGTTCATTAGTTGCTCTATTGATCCCAATTGACAATACTTAAAGTACTTAGAGGATTCCATTAATCCAATTTACCAATGATAGAGCACATAGATACTCATCTGATCTCATCTGATATCCAATTGAGCACTTAAATAATATGGGGTATTACACTCTCCCCCCCTTAAATTGAAATTCGCCCCCAAATTTCCTCTACTAGACAATAACCGCAACTTGTAACATTGACTTCACATACCAAAATCCTTAATTTCACGAATTATCAAACTTCGGTTCCTTAATCATACTCTTATTCAAATATTGGGTTAACCTTCAACTTGCTCTTCCTCAATTCCTCTGTTGTTCCATACAAAAGACTTGGCCGCGTTCTACCTTCGGAAAGAATGTATCGTTCCATATTCCTCTACTGAGTCACAAACAAAACCATAACACCATATCTTGGTTTAGGATAACAGACACTCATCAAATTATCGCGATGTAATTCAGTGATTCCTTAACTTCATGCAATCACCGACAATTTATCTTCTCATAAATCCTTCAACATCCAAAATCACTTCATAATTATTCAAACGACTTCTTTTCCAGTTTCATCTGGTCTGATGTTGTACAGGGTACTTATTATATCCGATATTTCATCTCTTTCGTGTCACACCAAAAGTAACACGCTTAGAACAAGATCTCCTTATTTCCATACTTACAAGTAACATTCATTCTAATCCGTATTAGTCTGACTGAACTCTTTCATATGTCACCTTCCAATGTGAAATCCAAATTCTAACAGTGAAATACCATGATTTCTTAAGCATTACCAAATTGTTAACAACCTGCGGAGAATCACACTTATCCACTGGGGTCCTTACTAACCAATGGTACAAGGAACTTATTGACGTCCTATGGTAGAACAATTTCCTCGCCAACACACAATATCTTAACATCTGTCCAATATGTCATACCCCAAATTTTGACCACTAAGATTACCATCATTGTGCAAATCATCATCATAATAGGAATGGGCCATTATACCTCATTAGTCTCCCCAAAGATGCGTGAGCATCCACTACAATCAAAATTAGGGTTTCAGGCCCTCTCAGAGCTCTTAGACAAAGGATCAATCAAGGAATGACATGATATTCAACTTGTCTAACCTCTCAAACATCCACAATGGATCAAGAGGACTCCCACGGCAAGAATCAAGCACAATGTTGTAGCATTCCAGGTGGATCAAGCCTCAAGATCGCCAGTGTCACCAAATTAGGGTTTTGGTTGACCAGGGCCTCCAGGTGGAAATTTTCCTCTGGGCATGAGCCAATGCTTCAAAGCATAACCTAAGATGCTCCAAGGGACATCATGAACCTAATCATCAAGTCAATTTTGCCTCAGGGGATGCATTCATAAAAAATCAGGAATTAGGGTTTCTTGACCTAATTCACCCCTAATTTGACTTTTAGAACAAAACATGAGCCAAGACCTCAAGACATGATTTTAGGGTCTCTAATGCACTACATTGATCCATTTGCAAAAATGGATTGATCCAAGAAGCTTGAGCAACAAGTATCAATTTCATCAGAACCATAATTAGGGTTTTGCCGAAAAAGTCAACTGTGCCTTTGACTTTTGACCCAGGCATGCTCCCAAACCTTGGGACATGATTCAATACACCCTATAACACCTATGAAATCAATCTATCAAGTTTGATTTAGGTCAAAGACTTGATTTCATAGAGGATCGCGCAGGTTGGAGTTCGTTTGACAAAAAGTCAACTGTGCACAAAAGTCAACTTTGACTTTTTGAGATTTTTCACAATTATGGTTCTTTGACCCTAAAATGATGTTAATGTGTGATTGGAATCATCATTCATCAAGAAAAATCAAGAAAAGTGGGATAACTTGTAAAAGGGGTAACCATAAAAAACTTAGAATTTTTTCTAAGTTATGGAACAAAGTGGCTAGGGTACCAACTTTGGAGGATCATATCTCCTAAACCACAAGGCCATTTTTCCCCATTCAAAGATGGATTTTTAGCTCTCATGGCCCTCAACAAAAGCTTCAAGCACAACTCATTCCAATTCCTCGTGGATTTTAAGTTATGGAATGATCAAAATAACAAAAAGTGAAAATGTCACTTTTTTCCAACACTTAGTGAAATCTTCACTAAGTCAGAATCTGCCTTCACTTTTTTCAAAATTTAGGGGCATTTTTCACTTGGATCCAAAACGTATCAAAACCAACTATGATCAAACAGTTGTTGTATCATATGAAGGGTTTCCAAAATGGCCAAGAACTCCATCAAATTCAACTTGAGTCATGAGATATGACAATGATAATATGCCTTGCTGAAAACTGTCAATGCAAGGCAAATTTGTGCTTTTTGCTCGATTTGCCAAATTTGTGCAAATGACAAACACACTTATCCATCTGAACACCTCAGGGGGAGACCAAGGAGGGACAAACACTGATCCATAAGCCTCCCAAGTCCTTGGAACTAAAAATAGCATGCCAAACCTAGAAATCCCTAAAGAGGGGACAAGACTCCAATTTTGTTTTGGAGCATTCAATGGATGCACCAAGGTGGCATGGACTGAGCCATTTCTAACTGAATTCAGTCAAGACATATCCAAGACCAAGGGAACCAGTAGCCTGTGCCCTAACCTCTAGTCAATGGCTAGAGGAGACTTGGATTCTCATTGATCAACATTGGCCAAACCTCTGCAACAGTTGCCATTCACTATTTCTTGCGAAACAAACTTGCTCCACTATAAATAAAGCTCATTTGTGCTCAGTTTGAGTACACCAAAGCCATCAAACAGATGCTTTCCTCAAAATCACCTTCTCACTTCCAAATTTGCCTTCCAAAGAAAGTCATCATCGGTTTTTGAGTTTGAGAGCTATTCCAATCAAACCAATCACACACACACCTCATAAACATCATATAGAGGTGATCCAAACACTCACAAGTGACCTGTAACACCAAAATTTCAAAGTCCCATCTCAAAACCTCAAAATAGGACTTTTGTGCATTTTTCAAGCCATGTCTTGAAGTAGTCACTTTCCAAACCAGATAAAACCTCAAACACACTCCAAATATCATCCTTGAACTGTCCCAAATGGTTCCACACATCTGGAACATCATTTGAGAGAGTTTCTATTTTGGTCACTTTTGCCCATTTTATAAGAAATAGCTCAAACTTGTTCCTGAGGTTTCCAGCTGATTCCAACCATCCTAAAAGCTTCTAAGAGATCATTTGAGGGTGTCCAAAGCATCAAATCATTTCTGGAACAAGGTACTTGGCAGATTGCACAAAAGCTCCAAAAAGAGGTAAGCATCACAACTTGAATTCTTTGAATCATACTTTCCTTTGATGTCCACTGATCATGCATCTCTTATACATGTTATATGTGTTGTGTTTGCACCAATTTATCATGTAATTCATACCTGTACCAGGAGATAGCACAGAAAATGCAAATCATGGCCTATTTCAAAACCACTATCGGGTTTTTCAATAGGAGCATGATCTGAAAAAAACACTATCACCATTGGATTCCTTGTGAAATTCTAGGCAGGATAGACCTAAATTTTGTCCCAATCCATGGAGAAATGAGAAATTTATGGCCTTCACGTTTTTAACCAAAATCTTGCCTTGCCTTGCCTTGGGCCATGCCAAAAACAAGGCAAGCCTTGTATATTTGTGGTTGTGTTCCAATCAACGGATGTATCACCACCCCAGTGGTAAGGCGTGTGCCCTGTACACAAGAGGTCTGGGGTTCGAATCCCCCTCGCCCCAGATCCTCTTTTTTACCACTTTTTCATATTTTTTCATATTTTACTATTTTTCATATTATTTTTAATGATTTGGAAAATTAATAACTCCCTCAATTTTAATTATTTTTTATTGGTTCTTTTTGGAAAAAATCACAAAAATGTTGAATTATTTTATTCCGCAAAAAAATAAAATTTATATTATTTGTTTAATAAAATTAGTATTTTTGTGAATAAATTCATTTTTAATTGTTTTTAAACATTTAAAAGTGAATATTTATCTTGAAAATCAAAACCAAATGAGTTTTAATTCATCTTGTGATTAAAACCACATTTTTCAAACCTTAAACAAAAATCCCAAGTGGTTTTTTCAAATTTATTTGGTATTTTGATTATTTTATTGATTTTCTTTAAATATTTACGTTTAAAGGAAAACAAATTTAGGGTTTCTTTGATTTTCTCCCTCACAAGTCTTTTTCAAACACCTTTGGGCCTCTAGTAGAGTGTAAGACCCAACCATTTTTGAAAACCAAAATGATTTGGGCCTCAGTGCATTGTCTAAGACCCAGTACATTAGTGAAACCTCGGCGCGATCGCCAGTTCAAAAATCAAAATCATCTGGGCCTACCCTCGTGTTATAAGCCCCATTCCTTTTCTTTAAGCACCTTTGGGCCTCTTGAAAGTGTGTAAGACTCATCCCTTTGTACAGAAAACCTTTTTGGGCCTCAGTCACTTGTATAAGTCCCTGTACAATTTCAAAACAACAGTGCAATCACTGATAAAACCTTGGGCCTCTCCTTGAGCTGTAAGCCCCAACAATATTTTCAAAGCACTTTCTCCTTTGATTTAGAATATAATATTGTTATCAAAGCTTTCTTTGTTGAACAACTAACAAAACAGCATCGAAGCTCTACAACCGAGTAAGTGTTTACCTGCTTTCTTTATCCGCTTTCATATATATATAACTGTATTGTGGGGCTGTTCACTGTAAGTCTTCTTTCACATCCTTTTATATACTTGTCAAATATCAACTGTGTAATACTAGTATAGTTATTTAGAGTTTTCCCCGGCAACTACGTCTAGCACTAGGTAAAGTTCTGTTGATCGCTCTTAAATACAAACAAAACTAGATCCCCCATAGAATTACCAGACACAGTCTTCCCTCCTCTTGGGGTTAAACAATATGGAGACGTGAAAGGCAGCATTCTCAGTGAACCCTTTCTCAGACTGTCACCCTTAGAAATTATCAAAGAAACTCTACTCCCTAGAGATGATCTTTTATCGGTGAATGGCATCTCTTGAGTTTATTCCAAATCCTCGAACTTTCCTGAAATGATCTCTTCTCGGTGAATTTCATTTCTTGAACTTCTCTTAGTTTGGGGACCCACAGGCTTCTTAAAAGCTTCCCCGCCTCCTCTTGGGCGTTGTACAAGGACCATCCGGCTTCATAGAAGCTCTCATGCCTTCTCTTGGGCTTAGTACAAGGACCCAGAGACCTCTACAGGTATCGGAATAGAACCTAGTCATCAATTTGCTAGAGCTGCCTTTCTGAGTCAAGTGTCAGACCAGTTAACAGGTTTACCTTCATCCCTTAATATACCAGCCTTCTCTTGGGCATCATACAAATATCATCGTTCACTTATTTGAGAATCGATTTCTCAAAACACCAGTAGACTTGGACAGTCTCAATACCCTTTGGATTTCCCATTTCCTTAAAGAACATGAAATAACCCTGATCTTCTGATCAGTACCAAAACACAACCTTACCTTTAGTAGTTCCCTTTATAAGAACTAATTTTCTCTTTTATCCAACATACTTGACCTGTCACTAAACTGAAACAGTCACCATCTTTTAGCCTCCTCTTAGGCTTTGTATAATGATTCCTTCCCCAGCGCAGATAGCCTCCTCTTGGGCTTTGTACAATGATTCTCTCCACACTATCTTGTTGAGTATAAAAGACTTTCTTGTTGAGTCAAACCCCTCTTTTAGCCCCCGTCTTAGGCTTCGTATAAGTCAGATAAAGTCACTCTCTTGTTGAGTATAAAAGAATCTCTTGTTGAGTCAAACACTTTTAGCCTCCATCTCGGGCTTCGTACGAGATAGAAAACACTCTCTTGTTGAGTATAAAAGACTCTCTTGTTGAGTCAAACACCTTTAGCTTCTATCTTGGGCTTCATACAAGGCACATATAAACCACTCTTTTGTTGAATATAAAAGACTCTCTTGTTAAGTCAATCTCCTTTCAGCCTCTATCTCGGGCTTCGTACGAGACAGCAAAACACTCTCTTGTTGAGTATAAAAGACTCTCTTGTTGAGTCAATCACCTGTCAAACAAACTCTCTTGTTGAGTCACTTCCCTTTTAGCCTCCATCTCGGGTTTCGTATGAGACACTAAAGCACTCTCTTGTTGAGTCAGTCACTTTAACACTTCACCTTTAGCCTCCGTCTTGGGCTTCGTACAAGACATATAAAAACACCGTCTTGTTGGGTCAATAGCCTCCTCTTAGGCTTTGTATAAAGAAAACCCCGGTTGAGTCAATCAACCTTTTAGCATCAAAGCTGTGCCTTGCTCACAGCATACAAACATCAACAACTCCTCTTTAGAGATGACAAATTGTCTCTTAAGCCAAAACCCTTCAGCTTCACATCTTGGGCTTTGAACAAGATACAAACCACCTTTAGCTTCATGTCTTGGACTTTGAACAAGACACCAAAACACCTTTTTCCTCCCATAGAATAGGAGGAACTACGATCGCTCTGATTTCCCTGTTTCATTAAACGGGAATACGTAGGCATAAGATTGAAAAATCTTAGCGAGCATACTAATCAAAAACCCAAAATCCAGTATCTCCACCAAATCAACCCAAAAGCATCAAATCTAAACACATTACCAAAAACCTCACAAATAATCCAGACACTCTTAACAAAATAAGTCGAAGATGGGGCCCCACATCCACATAGCATCTGTAACCTAACAGACCGCTGTTCAAACTCAGTATGCAAGCAGGCTTAATTGGAGACATCTATTTCCCTTCCTTAATCAGCTCAATAGGATAAAAAATGAATCGAACTGTAGTACCCAAACGATCGTGACTCAGGACCACAAAAATCGCGCTACAGAAAAAATGGCGCCTACCGTGGGACCCGTCTTCTCTTTCTTACCATCTTCGATGGAAACATTGAGTTCACAAAATATCACAGAAATGGCGACTCTGCTGGGGAGTCATTGTCTGTATAGGATCATAAGACTAGAGGTCTAAGATGATTAAGACAAATATATATACTTCTTTTCCTAATTGATATCTCTGTTTATTTTTCTGCTAATGGGAATGCGTGTGATGCCGCATATGGAAAGATTGAGTATACACCTAAGATAGGTGATGGCAATGCCGCATATCGAAAATAGTTGTCATGCGATACTACCCTTATCTGAGATCACTCTAAGATACATCAGCTCGCTGGCGATCTGCTTGCTGTTGTTATCCCAAGAGGGGTCAATGATTTTGCGGACAGGTACAAAAAATACCAGTATAAACCTTTGGGGGGGGGGGGGTAGAGCCTTGACTTCACGACACCGACCCTTTGACCCCATGTTTTTTCTATGTTTTTGTGTGCTTCATTCATACATTCATTTAAAAAACATTAAAACAAAAAAAATCTTCTCTTCTCGTCTCTCTTTTTCAAATTAAACTAAGACAATGATTTCAAATGTCAGATAAAGAGATTGCGCCAATGGATTTTGGTAGAAGGAAAACTCATAAGTACACCTTCATGGTTCCAAAACTAGAGGATTTGAGAGGTTTGGCAAGAATGATCACCAACCATGAGGCTTTCAGAGCCAAGTATGGAGGACTACTGTCTCTATTAAGGGTCCATGTAATCGAAGGAATCATGTCCACACTAATCCAGTTTTACGGCCCGGTTTATCACTGTTTCAAATTCCCGGATTATCAACTAGCATCAATGCTGGAGGAGTACTCTCACCTGACTGATCTGCATATCACTGATCAAGCTCCCTTTTCTGGACTGGAAGAAATTCCAAAAGATCAAACCATTGCAAGAGCAATTTATTTGGACGAGTCAGAAGTCAGGACTCACATGACCACTAAGGGTGCCATCCAAGGTTTGCCAGCCCAATTCTTGACAAAGAAAGCCCTGTAATTTGCCAGTATAGGGAACGTGGCCGCTTTCGAGAGCATCTTTGTTTTGCTCACCTACGGGTAATTTTTGTTTCCCTACATTGATAACTTCGTAGATATTAACGCCATTAAGATTTTCCAGATTCGAAACCCCATACCAACCTTACTCGAAGATGCGTATCATTCGGTACACTTAAGGAATTTATACAGCGGAGGAATGATCACGTGCTGTGTACCCTTGCTTTACAAATGGTTCACTTCCCATTTGCCCAAGTCTGCTGTATTTTGGGATCAAAAGAATACTTTACGTTGGTCGCAGAGAATCATGTATCTTACCAACTCTGACATCGATTGGTACAATCGAATCTACGACGGAATCAGGATCATTGAACGTTGCAGAAATTTCCCAAATGTACCCCTTATAGGAACTAAGGGGGAAATCAACTATCATCCGATGTTAGTTCGTCGTCAATTTGGATACCCAATGAGGCATGTCCCGCGTAATGCTCATCTGGAAGGTCTTTTCTTCAAGGAAGGAGAAAATGATAGGGCACTAAAGACATAAATAGTGAATGCTTGGAAACACGTTCACAGGAAAGGACGAGAGTCTCTAGGGAAACTGGACTGTGTTTTGAGGGAGCCTTATCTCCACTTCGTATAAACTAGAGCTCTCAAGCTGAGGATGCCTTACCCTTATCAGGAAGATCTTCCATTAAGGGACTCTGCCCTTTATTTTATGTCTGAAACGGAAAAGCTTCAGGTTACTCTCAACAAAGTTCAGCAGGAGAAGAGGTCTTGGAGGAACAAGTACCGTATTCTCAATGTGGAGTGTAAGAAAATACAGCAGTTGTTAAAAGAAAAAGATGCTCTGATTGAGATTTTAGAGCAACATGTTGTGGAGAATCAGGATGACCAAAGGAATTTGCTCGCTCCTTTCACTTGGCAAAGGAATGACAACCTGATAACGGCCCAAGAGCCCCGGTCAAAGAAATGGAAAGTGCCAGAACCAGCACCTGAGCTCTCCTCAGAGAAGACTCGGGATCCATTAGTTTAGATTCCTTTTTCAACACTATGTAAATTACTGTATTTCCATTTCCGCAATCCTTTGAATTCAATAGAACGGGGTTTCCCCACTGTTTGATATTTGTAATCTAATTGTCGAAGTTTCCTTTGAATAAACAAAAACATACAATTAATATAATCATTGCATATCATTCATCATTCTCGCATAACGCGGCAGATTATGATACTGGCTTTGCCTTGAGTGCATCGCCACCAATTTGACATTCATTGCACGGATGTCGTGGTTCTGAATGATGCTGGAATTCATATAGGTCATGTTGACTCCACGAACTCGATGCTCTTGGATCCACCCGAGATCCAATTGTTCCTATAGAGCTGATTGCACCACAAAACATCCTTGATTGTTCTATTATACAAATGTAATATGCTTTTGTATAACTTGTGATTGAATTATTATATGTGATTCAAATGTGCAATTGTAATATGCTTTGCCTAATATTGATGTTAAACCTGATTGAAAATAAATGCATGTTAAAATACGAAAGAGAAAGAGTGAGGAAACTTTACCCCACAACAACATGATAGTGGAACCTAGTAATGAACTAGGAAATTGTTGAATAACTTAATGACAATGCTCGTGCAAGAGAGGCCAAGGCGTGTGTCTGACGATGCTCGTGCAAGAGAGGCCGAGGCGTGCGTCTAATACCGAATGGTATAGAATGAGTGAAACACTAGTATGGAACATATGTAATTGTTATGTTTTATTGTTAAAGGCATGGGATGCCTAAAGGCTAATGTGGCCTGGTGATTGTCGAGTACAATCACGCTGTGTGTATGGTCACGTAATCGTAACTGTTTATTTGAGTTGCAGTTTCATGAGTCTCGAGCTCCTCTGAAACAAGGCATGGTACTTGGCAGGTTTGATTCCCGTGTGTAGTACGAATGGAGCCTATATATAAAGGTAAAGAGACTTGTGACAGTGTACGGGCCGTGTGAAGTGACGAATTAAGGCGATAATGCGTTCCTTAATTCCGAATCCATTTTGTATGCCAAGTAAATTACAAGGATCCATGACTCGGGTCGACTTCTAGACGTAGAAGCGGACGGGAAAAGGGGATGCCTTGGTACAGGTTATTGATTAGTGAAAAATTTGTGTTAACTGACTCATGACATGTTTCCATATAGTGTGAGATTGTGAGATTGTGTACTCAAGGTCTTTTCCCTTCCCCTTGACTTGAGTTAGGATTGATAGAACCTTGTAAAGCCGAGAGAATCTTTAAGATAGGGAACTCACTGAGATTTGATGTATCTCACCCCACTATAGTTGCTTTATTTCAGGTGTGGTTTGCAGGTCTGATTTACAAGTGGAAGCTATGCTTGGATGTTTCAAGAGAAGCTTAGTTGAGCTTAATTCCGCTGTGTATTTTATTGTTCTTGTACATTGAGGAATATTGTATAATGTTCTTAGATTTTTATTTTTAGCTAGTTTCTATGGCTTGTGCCATAGATAGTGGTTATGTTTTAGAAATGGGCAAGTATGTGAATTACGCCATTAGGCACTTATGATGGTGTCAATACCAAATAAAATGCTTGTATTGTATTATTCTAGATATATATTATACAGGGCATTACAAAGGATAACCTTCGAATTTCCTTCTCTGGGTAAAACACAACTGCACCCAACTGGTACCACTCCCACGGTCTAAATCCAAAACCATGAACTCACGGAAAATAACAATTACTAAATTCTGACCAACCGCTCATACCTGATTAACACCATAATTAAACACCGAAATATTCCTTACGAGGTCAACACTTTGTGAGTATTATCTAACCTCGTCCTTAAGACTCTCAACAGTAATAATAACAATGCACCTAAGACTTTCTCACACTCAACACAATTCACAAGATTACTTCCCCAAGGTCAACTCTCTTGTTGCTTGAACAAAGGGCCAACTACGCAACACCTTTTAGAAGTTCCGATTCCAAAAACACAAATCCGTCTTTCATTTACTTACCATCTCTTTCCCATTCACACAATACTCTCCACTCGGAGCAACATAAGGTAACAAAACACCGATGATGGTTCCTAAGGGATTTCACAATTTACACACATGTTAATTGATTACCCATCTGAGCAAATCGGTTAACTTCTCAATATTCAACGTAAATCAACCTTCCATGCCCGTGTTGATCGGTTAACCCCATTGTGTTAATCGATTAACACTGCTGAAGAATAAAAAAGCAGTTTCTTCTTAATTCAAAGCCATCCCCCACTCAAACCATCAATCTGATTTGTTCTAACCCACAATATCATTCTCAACTCGCGGTCTCTTAACTTGCATAACAACACCAACCATAATCCACTTAAGGTAAATCCGACAAGGTCAAAACATTCAGACGACACACTCCAACCAAGTGACAAGGTAAAATTCCAAATTCTGACGCGATCACACTATAAAACTTCAGCGGGATAGTTCATTTTCTTGCTCAAACAATTACGCTAGCGGGAAACCAATAATGACGACATTCTAAGGTTTTTGCCACAACTCATGCTTGATCCATCCATAAACAAAACCAGCACACAACTATTATACGGTACCGCAAAACGACGGACATCTCATAACAAGCATACCACGTCATTCCCTCACTTGAACTCCCTTAGTGAGAGATAACACTACAACGTTCTTAGTCCAACAAAAGGTAGATTCCGAATATTCTGATGATTCACAAATACAGAAGTTCTCTATACTTGAAAATAAATCGGGGCAATGCATCCTCTTGAAGAACCTTTCCATCACTTCATACACATTAACCAGAATTACTTAATAGAAAATTCACAACCGACAATTCCTCATCAACTACTTACAAAACCTTTCCACTATAAGCCATTCCAGATTTACACTTAGTCCGTAATAAGTCCTGATTTACTTCTCATTATTTACCACAATCTTGCTTCTTAGAATACAACACTTACTGCTTCACAAGGTACGTCCCTTCACACTTGTCTCGAAAATAAGAATCCAACACGTACACTTGTAATCACAGTGCTACCACTACGCCCATTCTTAATACCAAAGTGTAACTTTCTCATTCACGTCTTACTATCAGGTTCCACACAGGTGAACCATCCTTGATTACACTTCCTTAATTTCAACTTTAACAACATATTAATAATTCTATCATACATACTCCAAAATACCTTCTGTTGTCACTTCCTCATAACATTACGTTAATACCATTTTCCACACCGCGTTTACTTCGTCCTCCATTGTAATCCTCTTAGGTCCAAATATAAAACCATCTTACTAAGATTCCCTCAGATCCAAGATACTTACTTTGTTTCTTAATACAACTTCTTCTGGTCCGTATCACTACGCTTTCTGTTACTAAATGAAGCTCATTCTTTCTCCGACATAATACCTTATATTGTTCCTTGGGCAAGTTAACAAATTTCAATTTCCAAATTGGTCTCGTACTGAATACCGAAAATCCTGATGTAGCATCTCGAACTTAATCTCTCTACATAACTGAAGATACACAATTCATCTCCTACTCTTCGTTCGGCGTACACTTGTTTCACTTGAAGCATGTAACACATCCTTGTGTTCCTTCTCACGCTTCTCTACTACTTTAGGTTCCCATGAAAGCCGAACTTCCTTAACTCTCAACTTTTAACCAGTCGGAATATATTATTCTGAACACATTCCTTACGGTACTCTCATCCCTGCAAGATACCATAGTGACCTTAGAACTAAAGCACCAAAACTTATCTCACTTTCGGACCTTACGCCACGCGTTCCACAAAACAACCTTTCTTATTCACGGAATGAGATTACTTGAAATCCTTATCCATACTAGTGGTCAATCCAGCTCCACTAGCGATTTTACATATTTCTTGATACCTTAACCAATAGTCCAATAGAAATCCTTAACTTTCGGACTCCATCCATTCCAAAGGATTACTTGAACAACACATCACTCTTTAATTTCCTTGCTACCCAAAACACAACTTCTACTAAGATCTCAACTGAGCTGGCCAAAACTCCCCACTACTAACTCTTGGCTTGAGCCTTCCCTCATAGCACAACTTCCGACAACACTTCGGAGTCCTCGTGGTCGCTCAACCTTGATTCTACCTATCAAATACATAGTAATAGGTTGATCAGGCCCAACACTACATAGTTTAATATTAAGTTTCATGATGGCAAGACACACTTAAGAGGCAGGAATAGATTTACTTATGATGTTTCAAGGCTAGGTCGAGGATACGACCTTCTCTGATACCAACTGTAATGCCCTGTATAATATATATCTAGAATAATACAATACAAGCATTTTATTTGGTACTGACACCATCATAAGTGCCTAATGGCGTAATTGACATGCTTGCCCATTCCTAAAACATAAACACAATCTATGGCACAAGACATGGAAACTAGCCAAAAAATAAAATCTAAGAATAATATACAATATCCTTAATTGTATACAATGAAATGATACACAGCGGAAAATACTAAAGCCAAGCTTCTCTTGAAACATCCAAGCATCGCTCCACTTGTAAATCAAACCTGCAGACCACACCTGAAATATAGCAACTATAGTGGGGTGAGATACATCAAATCTCAGTGAGTTCCCTATCTTATAGATTCTCTCAGCTTTAAAAGGTTCTACCAATCCTAACTCAAGTCAAGGGGAAGGGAAAATGACCTTGAGTACACAATCTCACAAACTCACACTATATGGAAACATGTCATGAGTTCATCAACTCAAAATATCACTAATCAATAACCACACCAAGGCCTCCCTTTTTCCTGTCCGCTTCTACGTCTAGAAGTCAACCTAAGTCATGGATCCTTGTAACCTACTTGACATACGAATGGATTCGGGTTCTACGGGCCTTTTACCGTTATGAACCGTCACTTTACACGGGCCTTATACCGTCAGAAGCATATGCTCCCAGAGCGCCATTCGTACTGCACGCAGGTATCAAACCTGCCAAGTAGTTGTGCACATGTTTCAGAGGAGCTCGAGACCCATGAAACACACTCACAAAATAACTGGTTATGATTACGTGATCACACACACAAATGTGAGTGTATTCGACAATCACAAGGCCACAATGCCTTAAGGCCTCTTGCCTTTCACAAAAACCATAATGGTTAAAACACATGTTCCATACTTGTGTTCACTCTTTCCTAGACCAATCTCTTCAAGGATGCATCTTCCTACATCAGGTGCCCGAGCCTTGTCATCTAGGTTTTCAACTCCAGGCCCGAACTCGTCAATCAATGCACGAGCGTCGCCATCCAGAGTTTCTATCACAATTCTATTCACAACTTAGAATTATATCATTTGTTTTGGGGTAAAGTTTCCTCACTCTTCCTATTAAGTTTTCATTTTTTTATGGACATTCACTCACAACCATGCCAAACAATTAATAGGATAGGCAAGATATATCACAATTGCACAATAGAATAATACATGTCAAGTAAAACATAAATATACCACTTTGGAAATTCTCCGATTATTTAATCGGGCAGTAAAAATAACATTTTTCACCTCCAATGGATATAATATTTTCTTAGCTTCACATCGATATAAAGAACGTTAAAATCGGACAAACGAGTCAAAAGTTATGAATTTTAGAAAAATACTTTTTTTTTCATTTTGTTCCAGGTCGCGCTAAGCGGGCTCCACCCCGCGTTAAGCGCGCTCCTCACTGTCTGGAGGGGTTGCAAATTTTCCATACCGCGCTAAGCGCGCTCTGCATTATGCAGAAAAAAATACCCCTTTTGAAAGCAGAAAAACCAATCCCCCAACTCATTCTCCACTCCATACCCACATCAAACAGAGGTATATTTTCATGTTTCCATCATAGTTTACCCATCAAAGTTCATAAAACATCAAAGTATAATTTCTACACCAAAACCCTATGAAATTCCAATCAAAACAACCAGTCCAAAACTTCATAACAATATCAATAGATGATCTCACACATGTTATAAGCATACTACACAATTTATAGCTCATTTTATCCGTTAGATTTCATTGATTTGCAAAATAAGCATTTTCGCACAAAACCTAACTTAAGCTAAAATCATTTCCAACTCTAGAACTTAAAGCTTCTATCTAGAACCCACCTAGTAATCGAAGAGGAGTTTGAAGAAGATGATGGTGATCCATGGCTTCTTCTTCTTCCTTGAGCTTTTCCTCTTTTCTCTTCTCTTCCTCTTTCTCTTCTTTCCTTTTCTTTCTTTTCCTTTACTAACTTCTTCTTTTTTTTCTCTTTCCAACTATATATATATATATATATAAACCAATATTATATAATATAATCCAACAGGATAAAATATCTCCAATTGATATTTTGTCATCTCAACCCAATTGATCAATTGTTAGAGTTACCTTAAATTACTCCCTTAACTAATAAATATCACTCTGTCTTTTTAATAAAATAATTGATCTCTTCTGATATCCAATGGAGCACTTAATTAATACGGGGTATTACACTCCCCCCCCCCCCCCTTTAAATTGAAATTTGCCCCCGAATTTCCAACGTTCATCAATAACCACTACTTACATCATTGTATTAGTTCCACACTCAACTTCACTTCCGTTAACCTTTCTGTTCAAATTCTAACGTATACCAATTCCAACTTGACTTCACAGACTAAAATCCTTGTTTTAACAATTCATCAAACTTCGCGTCCTTAATCATACTCTTATTCCAATATTGGGTTAACTTCAAAGTTTCTTTTTCCGTAATTCATCTGTTGTTCCATACAAAAAACTTTGTCACATCTTACCTTCGGTAGAATACACCATTCTATACTCTTCTATTGAGTCACAACACAAAACCATAATACCTGATCTTAAATTAGGATAACAACACTCAACACATCTTTATGAAGTAATTCGGTGATTCCTTAACTTCATGCAATCAACGGCGATTTATATTCTCATAAATCCTTCAACGTCCAAAACCACTTCAAGATTTGTCAAACAACTTCTTTAACAGTTCCGTCTGGTCGGATATTGAGCATTGTAACCATTACATCCGATAATTCATCTTTTTCGTATCACACCAAAGGTAACACACTTTTAGAACAAGATCATCTTATTTTCATACTTATAAGCGACAATTCAAATCCTTACCATTCTGACCAACTCTTTCATCTATCCCCTCCCACTACGCAATCCAAATTCTAACAGTGGAACACCACGATTTCTCAAGCACTACCAAGTAGCTGACAGTCCACGAAGAAACACACTTATCCATTGGGATCCCTACTAATCAACGGTACAAGAAACTTTTTGACGTCTTATAATAGAATAAGTTCTTCGCCAATACACAATATCTTAACATCTGTCCAATACTCTCTAGACGATAAAGTACAGGAGTTACACTGCTACAACCATAACATATACAACTCTAAATTCATTCTAAACTCGAAATAATACATCCAAAACAGTTTAACAACCTCCGATTCCGGTTACCACATTCCATATCAATTCTTCTTACGGGTTCTAACTCACTCAAGGTTTCTTGTTGACACGAGATCTCAACCCTAAATGACGTAACACCCACACAGAACTTCTATCATACGCGAGTCACCACTTATCAAAACTTAAACCGTCCCAAGCACAATTGTGAGTTTCCATACTACTCACCAATTCACATACAGCACTTCATACGCACATACTTCGTCGAAGTCCATACCACGCTTCTCAGTTGAATCCACTTCTCTTAATCGTTCTGTTCCATATACGATTTAAGTTACTTGCTTAACTTCGGGACGTCCAATCCTTACTCGTACTTGGAAAGATAACTTTCAAATTTCCTCCTCTGAGTAAAACACAACTGCACAGAATTGGTACCACTCCCATAGTCTAAATCCAGAACCATGAACTCACGGAAGATAACAAATACGAAACCCTGACCAACCGCTCATAACTTAACAACACCAATTACGCAACACCTTTCCACAAGTTCCGATTTCAAAACACAATTCCGTCTTTCATTTACTTGCAATCCCGTTACATTCACATAATACTCTCCACTCGGGGAAACATAAGGTAACAAAACACAGATGATGGTTCCTAAGGGATTTCACAATTTGCACACATGTTAATCGATTACCCATCTGAGATTAATCTGTTAGCTCCTCAAAATTCAAAAGTCATCGCAACTCAAAACCATTAATCCGACTTGTTCTAACTTGAAATATTATTCTCACTCGCGGCTTCTTAACTTGTATAACCTTCACCAACCATGATCAACTCCAGGTAATACATAACCAAGTTAAGCCCTGCGGATGACACACTCCAACTAAGTGACAAGGAAAAATTCCAAATTCTGACGCGGTCACCCTCCAAATCTTCTGCAGAATAGTTCATTTTTCTGCTCAACCAATTCCACTAGCGGGGTGTAAATAATGACGATATTCTAGGGTTCTTACCACACTCATACTTGATTCGTCCATAAGCAAAACTCAACACACAACCATTAAACGATACCACAAAAGCGATGGACATCTCATATCAAACATACAACCTCGTTCTCTCACTTGAACCCCTTGAGAACTAAAACAACTAAGTCCTTGGTCCAACAAAAGGTAGATTCCCAACATTCCGAGCATTCGCAATTACAAAAGTTTCTCTATACTTTAAAAAAAATTGGGGCAATGCATCCTCTTGAAGAACCTTTCCATCACTTGGTACACATTAACAGGGATTACCTATCCTTCACTATCCATTACACATCCCACAAGGTACGTCCCTTTACACTTATCTCAAGAATAAGAATCCATCACGTATACTTGTAGCTACAGTGCTTCGACTAATCTACGTTAATGCGACTATCTTTCAAGGGATCTCCGATGAGAGGCAGTGAGGTCATCGTCAAAGCATTTGACGGATCCTAGAAAGCAGTTATTGGCGAAGTCGACCTTCCCATAACTATCGGTCCTCACACTTTCCTGGTCACTTTCCAGGTCATTGACGTCTGGGCAGTATACAGCTGCTTATTAGGAAGACCTTGGATACACCATGCAGGGGAGTCACTTCGACACTGCACCAGAAACTGAAGTTCGTCAAGAACGACCAACTAGTCACAGTATCCGGAGAGCAAGCCTTGATCGTGAGTAACTTATCATCGTCTACTTGTGTAGAACCAGAGGAGGTTGTTGGAAGTCAGTTTCAAGCACTGTCGGTGAGTAATTAGAATCAATCAGAGAAAGGAACATATATTTCCTCATACAAAGATGCTCTCGAAGTGATCAAGAATAACAATGCCAAGGGATGGGGACAACTTGTCCTATCTTAACGAGGAAGGTTATATGTCTCAGGAAGAGGTGCCTACGCCAATTCGCTATCCTACATAGAGTCCGAGATTAATACCAAGGTCAGATGTCAAGATGATATACGGAGATTGTGATCCGGAAGGATGTCATGCTCCGCCAAACTCATTAGAGGAGGACACTCTAATGAACGACAACTTTGACCATGACTATTATGGCCCAATGGATAGCCTGCTTATCTAGTAGCCGTACCCAGGAGACTCAGGGCAAAAGAGTCAGCCCAACGATGCGTATCAACTGAGCATTATCGAAAAGAATACCTACGTCCCCACCACGTCATGGGATCAACATTCAGGATATTCAGAACCTATCCAGCACGACGATGAGTTTGCAAAGCTTGCAGGGCTAGAATTCATCAACTATGTTTTTCCCGAGGTCAACATCATCGAAAAAGATGACCCCTCCAGTTCCAAAGAAGTGCGGGACACCTTAGGACAACCAAGCGGCAGGGTCGACTACTTCGTCAAGTACACCGCTCCTGAGAGCTCTCGTATCAGGATCGAAGACATCCAGCCAACTGGATGGAGAGATTTACCTGAGAGTACAAATAATATGCAAGATATGACAGAAGAGTTCGTTTATGATAACTTTGCTTGGGAAACAAATTCCAACGAGTTTGCTTCGCCAGAAATCAGCGTCATTTCTAAAGACAAGTCAAGAAAGAAGATGCCAGACTTTGTGATTCATCGAGGAGTTCGCCACCAATGGGTTGCTGTTGATGTTCCGAAAATCGTTCATAAGTCTAAGTAATTGCCGTCTTTATCTTAACCTTTCACCCTGCCCAGGTGAAACAGCTATTTTGATAGGGCTCAATTTCTGTAAATTTCTCACTTCGCTTCGCCCAAAGCGACTGAGTTTTGTTTTATAGGGTTGTAGTTTCAAGAATCGACAAGATCATAAATAAAATAACATCCTTCTGTTATTTCCGCATTTATTGTTGTTTTCTCTTTTCGCTTTTTCAGAAAATGGTAATCCTAAAAAACAACTCAAATAATGAAAACAAGCTGTTTTTCAAAGAAAATACACTGCACACACTCTTGCATTCTCTCTATCTCTTCTAAAAATAATCATCACGTCATGCAGATTGCTTGTTTTAAACCCCATTGAAACATACGATCCAATGCCTTCTCCCAACTTTGAATTCCCGGTATTTGAGGCTGAAGAAGAAGTTGACGACAAAATTCCAGAAGAGATCTCCCGATTACTCAGACAAGAGGAAAGGTCCATTGAACCTCACAAGGAGCCGTTGGAAACAGTCAACTTGGGATCAGAATAAGAGAGAAAAGAAGTCAAGATTGGGGCATTGGTCAGCCCGACTGTCCAAGAAAGTTTGATAAAGCTTCTCAAAGAATTCCCCTATGTATTTGCTTGTTCATATCAGGACATGCCAGGGTTGGATACCAGCATCGTGGAACATCATTTACCGTTAAGATCGGAATGTCCGCCAATAAAACAAAGGTTAAGAAGAACTCATCCAGACATGGCCATCAAAATCAAAGAGGAAGTACAAAAACAGATTGATGCAGGTTTCCTCGCCACATCAGAGTATCCTCAATGGCAAGAAAACATAGTACCTGTTCCAAAAAAGGATGGAAAGGTCAGAATGTGTGTAGACTACAGGGATCAAAACAAGGCCAATCCAAAGAATGACTTTCCCTTGCCACACATTAACACGCTGGTAGACAGTACAACGAAGTTCAAAATATTCTCCTTCATGGATGGATTCTCGGGCTATAATCAAATTAAAATGGCGCCGAAAGATATGGAGAAAACTTCGTTCATTACCTCATGGGGTACTTTTTGTTACAAGGTAATGTCGTTCGGTTTGAAGAACGTCGGGGCAACCTATCAAAGGGCCATGACTAATCTCTTTCATGACATGATACACAAAGAAATAGAGGTGTATGTCGATGATATGATTGTCAAATCTAAGACAACAGTGGAACATGTGACCCACCTGTCAAACCTATTCGAGCGGTTGAGAAAGTACAAACTCCGCTTGAATCCTAACAAGTCCACATTCGGTATCCGTTCAGGGAAACTTATAGGGTTCATCGTCAGCCAGAAAGGAATTGAGGTTGATCCTGACAAGGTCAAGGCCATTCAAGAAATTCCTTCTCCAAAACCTGAAAAACAAGTCATGGGATTCCTGGGGCGTCTGAATTACATTTCCAGATTTATATTCCTTATGACAGTGACATGCGCGCCAATCTTCAAATTACTCAAAAGAATCAGGACTGCGTTTGGATAGAAGACTACCAAACCTCCTTCGACAGTATTAAGGAATACCTGTTGAACCCACCTATTCTATCTCCTCCAGTGGAAGGAAGACCACTGATCATCTATTTAATAGTCTTGGAAGACTCAATGGGCTGTGTACTTGGTCAACAGGATGAAACAAAAAGGAAAAAGTCTGCCATCTACTATCTGAGCAAAAAATTCACCGACTGCAAGACTCGGTACACTATGCTTGAGAAAACTTGTTGTGCTCTGGCTTGGGCAGCCAAACGTCTTCGCCAGTATATGATTCGTCACACTACTTGGTTAATCTCAGAAATGGATCGAATGGGGACTAATCTTTGACGGAGCTGTAAATCATTACGGTAACGGAATTGGGGCAATCATCATAACACCGCAGGGTACCCACATTCCTTTCACCGCCCAACTGACACACAAGTGCACAAACAGCGAGGCCGAATACAAAGCTTGTATCATGGGTCTCGAAGAAGCGATCGACTTAAGAATTAAGAACTTGGATGTGTATGGAGACTCAACCCTAATTATCAATCAGATCAAAGGAGATTGGAACACATACCAATCAGGATTTATTCCTTACAAAGACTACGCAAGAAGGTTGTTACCATTCTTCAACAGAATCGAGTTTCACCATATCCCTCGTGAAGAGAATCACATGGCTGATGCATTAGCCACTCTCTCTTCCATGATTAGTGTAGTTCAATGGAATGACATACCTAAGATCGACATAATGCGCCTGGAAAGGCCCGCTTACATCTTCGCGATTGAAGCAGTCATAGACGACAAACATTGGTATCACGATATCAAATGCTTCCTCCAGAAACAAGAATATCCACCTGGGGCATCCATAAAAGACAGGAAAACTCTCAGAAGATTGGCAGGCAGCTTCTTCCTAAGCAGTGATACACTCTATAAGAGAAACTTTGACATGGTCTTGCTCCGATGTGTAGACAGACCAGAAGCAAACGTCCTGATGAAAGAAATTCATGAAGGCTCCTTTGGCATTCATGCCAACAGACACACAATGGCGAGAAAAATTCTGAGTGCAGGGTACTATTGGTTGACAATGGAATCTGATTGCTACAAGTATATGAGGAAGTGTCACAAGTGTCAGATATACTCAGACAAAATCCATGTACCGCCAACGCTTCTCAAAGTTCTCTCTTCTCCATGGCCTTTTTCCATATGGGGAATCGACATGATTGGTATAATCGAATCCAAAGCTTCAAACGGACATCGGTTCATCCTGGTAGCCATTGATTACTTCACCAAATGGGTCGAAGCAGCCTCATACGCCAATGTAACCCGACAAGTGGTGGTCTGATTTATCAAAAACAATATCATCTGCCATTTTGGTGTTTCGAACCAGATCATTACTGATAATGGATCCAACTTGAACAATAACATGATGAAAGAGTTGTGCGTTGAGTTCAAGATCGAACACCATAACTCATCTCCCTACGGCCTAATATGAACGGAGTGGTAGAAGCAGCTAATAAGAACATCAAGAAGATTGTTCAAAAGATGGTTGTAACCTACAAAGACTGGCAAGAGATGCTACCCTTTGCTCTTCACGGTTATCTCACATATGTCTGCACTTCAACAAGGGCAACCCCTTTCTCTCTAGTATATGGCATGGAGACAATGCTCCCCATAGAAGTAGAGATACCATCAATCAGGGTATTGATGGAAGCTAAGCTAATTGAGGCTGAATACTGTCAAAATCGACACGACAAATTGAATCTGATTGAAGAAAAATGAATAACGGCACTATGCCACGGTCAGTCGTATCAGCAAAGGATGAAGAAGGCGTTTGACAAAAAGGTCTGACATGGTGTCTTCAGAAAAGAAGACCTTGTGCTTAAAAAGATACAATCATTTATCACTGACTCGGGGCAAATGGACTCCGAATTATGATAGCCCATATGTCGTCAAGAAAGCTTTCTCAGGCGGTGCCTTGAGACTCGCAACCATGGATGGAGAAGAATTTGCCTACCCCACAAATGTTGACGTAGTCAAGAAATACTTCGCGTAAATAAAAAAAAATTAAAAAAAATAAAAAGAAAAAAAACATCTCGGTGGATTGAAAACCCGAAAGGGCGGTCCAGGCAAAAATTAGAGACATAAGCAAAAATTATCCCGATGGATTGGAAATCTCAAAGTACAATCAGGGCAAATGTTAGGGATAATGGCAAGTAACTACGTCCAACAGGGGCAAATCCCCTAGTAGCAGTCATGTCGTCCATCAGAAAACTCCAGTCAAGGTCATCTTCGACAGAAGCTCAGGATGCTAGGAATTCAAAGTTGGTAGAAGAATAATAGTTATTATGTTTCAATGTAGCCATGTTCCCTTAAATTACCATTTTCTAAACTTTGTAAAAGCTCTATGGAATCACGCGTTTGGCTAATTTCCATCCTATCAATAAAATTTGAGCCCTTGTGCTTTTGATTGCAATTCTTATTTGTTTTAGCTTTACAGAACGGCGTTTTAACATGATTAACGATTCTTGAAATAAAACATAAATGAATTTACTTGTCAAATTTTTTCTGCTTTAAAACAAAGATGGCAATTTCTTTTGATTGTTGAACATCGAAAGAACATCGATCGCTACTCCAAAGGCGATTAAACTTCAAAGTACATAATCAAAGTACTCCTTCTTAACCAGTACGCCTGAACGAAGGATCAACTGTATCAGATGTGATTTTCCCATCTGATATCCCCGGTAAAGTTCTTACCTCCTAAGCCCGACCATCATTTTTTCTCGTGGGAACTACTTTCTCCTAAGCAAGACAGAATTGCTATTTTGAACCAAAGATACTTCTTCGTCCCCTGCAGTGGCCGTGTATCCAGTCGTGCTCATCCACTAGTCTGTATGTCGCGTCAGTTTTGTCAGCATATACATACATACATCATGCATTATTGATTTACATTCATATTCATATTGCATCACTATCACTCTAGTCGGTCTTGTCTCCTAGTGATAGAAGTCCTCTCAATCGAGTTGTCAGTTCTTTCCTCGTCAGGAAATGTTGCGTCTGAACAATCTCTCTCCTCTAGTTTATTTCTGGATTGGAGTTGGCCCTTGACCACTTTGATAACTTGAACCTCTGAAAGACAAGAAAACGTTCGACAAATGCCACTCTTCGCCATTAAAGATGATATCTTCGCTTTCCCGGATTAAGGAAAATCCCCAGAGAAAGCCTCACAACCAAAGACTCTCAGCAGCGCATTGATTTTTCTTTCCAATAGAGTCAATGTTAATAAAGTCATCAGCACCTCAAAATTCTGGTACATTGTATGGCATTTCTCCGAGAAGATCTCGAAGAAAAGTATAATGTAACATCCCTAAGCCGAAAGCAGTCCCTCAAGAGACTCGTTTTCCCCAGTAGAGTCGACAAATGGCGTCTCCAAACAGAGAAGTTTGTGCACCTCTACAACTCAGACGAATGGGTTCCCCAGCAAGTCTGACATCAAAAGTTTTCCCATCAAATGGCATCTCCCCAGGAAAATTCGGCGAGATGTTTGAGGGAAACCGCTATGAATAGTGTCCCTTGTCAAGAAAGTTTATTGACGAAAGAAACTAAAACCAGTTCCTTGGTAGGAAACCAGGATCGAGGGGAAGTTTATTTCAGAAACTGAGACCAGTTCCTTGGTAGGAAACCAGGATCGAGGGGAAGTTTATTTCAGAAACTTAGACCAGTTCCTTGGTAGGAAACTAGGATTGAGGGGAAGTTTATTTCAAAAGAAAACTAAGAACAATTCCCTGGATGAAGACCAGGATCGAGGGGAAGTTTTACCTTTTCTAAGTATCATTGCTTAGCAAAATAAGATGGATGAGCAAACTGCCATTCATACGCGCATTCCGATATTTAATCATCTTGCACCCCGAATGCCCGAATACCTTCGCCATTCACACCTTCGGGTCCAAGAAGATTAAATAGGGGCATCTTTCATACCCCAAATTTTGACCACTAAGATTTCCCTTCATTGTGCAAATCAGCACCACAATATGGATGAACCATCATGCCTCATCATTCTCCCCAAAGAGGGGTGAGCATTCACCACAAACAAGAATTAGGGCTTCAAGCCCTCTTAGAGCACTTAGACAAAGGATCAATCAAGAAATGACATGATCTTCAACTTGTCTAACTTCTCAAACACCTATAAAGGATCAAGATGACTCCCACATCAAGAATCAAGCACAAAGTTGTAACCTTCCAAGTGGATTAAGCCTCAAGATCGCAAGTGTCACCAAATTAGGGTTTTGGTCGACCAGGGCCTCCAGATGGAAATTTTCCTCTGGGCATGAGCCAATGCTTCAAAGCATAACCTAAGATACTCCATGGGACCTCATGAACCCAATCATCAAGTTAATTTAACCTCAGGGGATGCATTTACCAAAAATCAGGAATTAGGGTTTCTTGACCTAATTCACCCCTAAGTTGACTTTTGGGACAAAACATGGGACAAGACCTCGAGAAATTATTTGAGGGTCTCCAATACACCATATTGATCCATTTTTAACAATGGATTGATCCAAGAAGCTTGATTCACAAGTTTCAATTTCATCTGAACCACAATTAGGGTTTTGAAGAAAAAGTCAATTGTATCTTTGACTTTTGACCAGGACATGCTCCCAAACCTTGGGACATGATTCAATACACCATTTATCACCTATGGAATCCATCTATTAAGTTTGATTTAGGTCAAGGACTTGATTTTAGAGAGGATCGCATAGTTTAGATTTCACCTGCTGAAAAAGTCAACTGTACAAAAAGTCAAAGTTTGACTTTTTGATTTTTTGGTCAACCAAGGTTCCTGAACCCTAAAATGATGTTAATGTGTGATTGGAATCATCATTCATCAAGAAAAATCAAAGAAAGTGAGTTAACTTGTAAAAGGGGTAACCATAAAAAACTTAGAATTTTTCTAAGTTATGAAACAAAGTGGCTAGGGTACCAACTTCTAAGGATCATAACTTGAGATCCAAGCAACCATTTTGAATGGTCCAAAGATGTATTTGTAGCTCTCATGAAATACTTTAAAAGTGTCAACTACATCTCATTCCAATTCTTCATGGATTTTTAGTTATGGAGTGATCAAAATGGCTGAAAACGTGAAAATCACATTTTTCCAACACTTAGTGAAATTTTCACTAAGTCAAAATTTGCCTTACTTTTTCCAAAATGTAGGGACATTTTTCACCTTGATCCAAGTCAAACCAGGTCTTGGGTTGGACATCAAAGTTAAAGTATGCCATGATGGCTTTCTAACAAGTACTAGATCATCTCCAAATTCCATTTGAGCAAGGAGATACAACCCTTGAAACATGGCCTCATGAACTGATTCTTCCAAGACAGATTTGGCAGATTTTGTGCATTTTGCTCGATTTGATCAAATCTGACAAATCCAAGCCCTGTCATCATTTTGGACACATCTGAGGATCAAATCCAAGGGGGGTGATTTGATCTCTAATCCTTCAAAGTCCATGAATCTACAAATAGCATGCCAAACCTAAAAAGGCTAAAGATGCTTCAAGACACCAATTTTGTGTTCAAGCATTCAATGGATGCACCAAGGTGGCATTAAATGAGCCTATTCCAACTGAATTCAATCCAAGTTTATCTCTGAACCAAAGCTACAAAGCCTGTGCTCTAACCTCTAGTTATTGGCTAGAGGAGACTAAAGATTCCAAAGTGATCCAATTGGCCAACGGCCTGCTGTAGTTGCCACTCACTAGTGCTTGCAAAACAAACTTGCTTTACTATAAATAGAGCTCATTTGTGCTCAATTTGAGTACACCAAAGCACTACAACACTTGCTTTCCTCAAAATCCCTTTCTCTAGGCCAAAATGCCTTCTTTTGCAAGGTAACTCTGAGTTTTAGAGTTAGAGAGTAATTCCATCACAGCTCATGATCCAACCACATCCAATATGTCATATCTAAGCTGTCCAAGCTCTCATATGTGACCTGTAACACCAAAATCACAAAGTCCCCTCTCAAAACCTCAAAATTGGACTTTTTGCAATTTTCAAGCCATGTCTTGATTCAGTCACTTTCAAAACCAGATAAAACCTCAAACACACTCCAAATATCATCCTTGAACTGTCCCAAATGGTTCCCCACATCTGGAACACCATTTGAGAGAGTTGCCATATTGGTCATTTTTGCCCTTTTTGCAAGAAAGAGCTCAACTTGTTCCTGAGGATTCCAGCTGGTTCCAACCATTCTAAAAGCTTCTAAGGGATCAATTGAGAGTGTCCAAAACATCAAATTACTTCTGGCATAAGAAACTTAGCAGATAGTGTAGCGCAATTTTTGTGGTCTTGAAGCACTATTGCTCAGGTACTACAGTTCGATTCATTTTTTATCCTATTGAGCTGATTAAGGAAGGGAAATAGATGTCTCCAATTAACCCTGCTCGTAAACTGAGGTTAAACAGTCAAAACTGTTGGTTTACAGATGCTATTAAGACGTGGGCCCCTCTTTGATTATTTTGTTAAGAACACAGTGTCTGGACTATTTGTGAGGTTTTTGGTAAGATGTTAGGATTTGGTGCTTTTGGGTTGATATCTGAAGGTACTGGATTTTGGGTTTTTTATTAGTATGTTCGCTAGGATCTTACAATATTTTGCCTACGTATTCCCGTTTAACGAAACAGGGAAATCAGAGCGATCGTAGTTCCTCCTATTCTATGGGAGGAAAAAGGTCGTTTTGGTGTCTTGTTCAAAGCCCAAGACATGAAGCTAAAGGTGATTTGTATCTTGTTCAAAGCCCAAGATGTGAAGCTAAATGATTTTGGATGAGAGAGAATTTGTCATCTCTAAAGGGGGATATTTGGTATGTTTATCACAACTATTGGGTGACTGATTATAAAGGAGAATTACTTTAACTGGGATATGTGAATCCAGCAATGCCCTAATTTCCTTTATAGAGGATTTTTAACCTGAAGGAGAAGACTTTAACTCAGTGTAGAGCAATGCCATCTTTCCTTAGGAATTTCTCATGCTAAAAGAGGGACAGTGGCGTGGATGTAAATAATCCAGAGGATTGCCGCTTACAGCAATTAGATGAAGGAAAAGGACTTGTTGATGTTTGTATGTTGTGAGTAAGACACAGATTTGATGCCAAAAGGTTAATTGACTCAACCGAGGGTTTCCTAATACAAAGCCTAAGAGAAGGCGATTGACCCAACAAGAGGGTGCCTTTTATTTGTTGTCTCGTACGAAGCCCGAGATAGAGGCTAAAAGGGTTCACTCAACAAGAGAGTACTAACAAGTGACTGACTCAACAAGAGAGTGCTTTTTATGTGTCTTGTACGAATCCCAAGACGGAGGCTAAAAGGTTTTGACTCAACAAGAGAGTCTTTTATATTCAACAAGAGAGTGATTTGATGTCTCGTACGAAGCCCGAGATAGAGGCTAAAGGGAGATTGACTCAACAAGAGAGTCTTTTATACTCAACAAGAGTGTGTTTTAGTATCTCGTACGAAGCCCGATATAGAGGCTAAAAGGAAAGTGACTCAACAAGAGAGTCTTTTATACTCAACAATAGATTGTTTTAGTATCTCGTACGAAGCCCGAGATAGAGGCTAAAAGGGAAGTGACTCAACAAGAGAGTCTTTTTGACTCAACAAGAGAGTGTTTTAGTATCTCGTACGAAGCCCGAGATAGAGGCTAAAAGGGAGACTGACTCAACAAGAGAGTCTGAAAAGGTTAACTCTGCCGGGTAGAGTCATTGTACAAAGCCTAAGAGGAGGCTACCTTACCGCCGTGGATTTTGGAGATCCTGGAGCGAGTCTAAGTATAAGGAACTCTCATGAGAGAGATCGGGTTTCTGCCTATGTTTGAAGGAAACTTGAGAATTTCTTTGAGACTCAAGGGTCTTAGACTGTCCAAGTCTAGAGTTTTATCTTTTGTATAATGCCCAAGAAGAGTGCGGGTATTAAGTTCTGTCTTATACCTTTAAGAGGTCGCCAGGGTCCTTGTATTAAGCCCAAGAGAAGGTATGAGAACTTCAAAGAAGCCGAAGGGTCCTTGTACAACGCCCAAGAGGAGGCGGGGATGCTTTTATGGAGCCTGTGGGTCCTCAAACCAAGAGAAGTTCAAGACATGCTATTCACAGAGAATATATCAAGCCAGGAAGGTTCTTGAATTTGGAAGAAACTCAAGAGATGCTATTCACGGAGAATAGATCAACTCTGGGGAGTAGTGTTTCTTTGACAATTTCTAAGAGTGACAGTCTGAGAAAGGGTTAACCGAGAATGCTGCCTTTCGCGTTTCCATATTGTTTAACCCCAAGAGGAGGGAAGACTGCATCTGGTAATCCTACGGGGGATCTAGTTTTGACTGTATTTAAGAGTGACCAACAAGGCTTTACCTAGTGCTAGACTTAGTTGCCGGGGAAAACACTAAATAACTATACTAGTATTATACATTTGATATTTGACAAGTATATAAAAAGGATGTGAAAGAAGACTTACAGTGAAGCAGCCCCACAATACAGTTATATATATATGAAAGCGATAAATGAAAGCAGATAAACACTTACCCGTTGTAGAGCTTCCATGCTGTTTTGTTAGTTGTTCAACAAAGAAAGCTTTGATAACAATATTATATTCAAAATCAAAGGAGAAAGTGCTTTGAAAAGTTTGTTGGGGCTTACAGCTCAAGGAGGGGCCCAAGTTTTAACGATGATCGCACCGCTGTTTTGAAAAATGTACAGATGGACTTATACAATATGTGAGGCCCACAAAGTTTTTATGTACAAGGGGGTTGGGTCTTAAAATATATTAGAGGCCCAAAGGTTTAAAGAAAGGAAATGGGGCTTATAACACAAGGATAGGCCCAAAATTTTTTTCGTTTTTGAAATGGCGATCGCGCCGAGGTTTTTGAAAACGCAGTGGGTCTTATACAATGACTGAGGCCCAAAAATGTTTTGGTTTTCAAGGGGAATTAGGTCTTACACTCTATTAGAGGCCCAAAGTGTTTTATTTTAAGAAAATGAATGGGTCTTATAGCTCAAGGAGAGGCCAAAAAATGTTTTAAAAGGCGACGATCGCGCCGTGATTTTGAAAATACAACGGGACTTATACAACATCTGAGGCCCAAAAAATGGGTTGTATTTACAACAAATTGGGTCTTACACTCTACTAAGAGGTCCAAAGTGTTTTGAAAATGATTGAAGAGGGTTGAAAAAAATGAATTTATTCACAAAAATACTAATTATATTAAATAAATAATATAAATTTGATTTTTTTGTGGAATAAAATATTTCAACATTTTTGTGTTTTTTTGCAAAAAGAACCAATAAAAAATAATTAAAATTGAGGGAGTTATTAATTTTTCATATTATTAAAAATAATAAAATATGAAAAAGTGGTAAAAGTTTCTCTTGTGTGCAGCATGCGCGCCTTACCACTGGGGTGGTGATACATTCGTGTATTGAAAAACAACCACAAATATACAAGGCCTACCTTGTTTTTTAGCCTGGCCCAAGGCAAGGCAAGGCAAGATTTTGGTCAGAAACGTGAAGGCCATAAGTTTCTCATTTCTCCATGGATGGAGACAAAATCTATATGCATCTGGCCTAGAATTTCACAAGGAATCCAATGGTGGTGGTGGTTTTTACAGAAAACAAATCCTCCTCAAAACCCGATAGTGCTTTTGAAATAGGTCATATTTTGCATTTTGTGTACTACCTCTTGGTACAGGCATGAATTACATGATGAATTGGTTCAAACACAAGAAATATAACATGTATGAGATGTGCATGATCAGTGGACCTCAAAGCATTGTATATTTTAAAGAGTTCAAGTTGAGATGCTTACCTCTTTAGGAGCTTTTTGGGCAATCTGTTAAGTGCCTTGTTCTAGAATTGTTTTGATGCTTTGAACACTCTCAAATGATCCCTTAGAAGCTTTTAGGATGATTAGAACTAGCCGGAGACCTCAGAATGGAAACTGGCTCTTTCTTGCAAAAGGGACAAAAGTGGCCAAAATAACAAGTCTCTCAAATGGTGTTCCAGATGTGTGAAACCATTTGGGACAGCTCAAGGAGGATATTTGGAGTGTGTTTGAGGTTTTATCTGGTTTGGAAAGTGACTGAATCAAGACATGGCTTGAAAAATGCAAAAAGGCCCAATTTTAAGGTTTTGAGAGGGGACTTTGTGATTTTGGTGTTACAGGTCACTTGTGAGAGTTTGGATCACTTCTATATGATGTTTATGAGGTGTGTGTGTGATTGGTTTGGTTGGAATTTCTCTCAAACTCAAAACCCGATAGTGACTTGCTTTGGAAGGCAAATTTGGAAGTGAGAAGGTGATTTTGAGGAAAGCATCTGTTTGATGGCTTTGGTGTACTCAAACTAATCACAAATGAGTTCTATTTATAGTAGAGCAAGTATGTTTTTGGAGCAATAGTGATTGGCAACTGCAGCAGAGGTTTGGCCAATTTTGATCAATGGGAATCCAAGTCTCCTCTAGCCATTGACTAGAGGTTAGGGCACGAGCTACTGATTCCCTTGGTCTTGGATATGTCTTGACTGAATTCAGTTGGAAATGGCTCAGTCCATGCCACCTTGGTACATCTATTGAATGCTCTAAAACAAAATTGGAGTCTTGTCCCCTCTTTAGGGATTTCTAGGTTTGGCATTATGTTTTTGGTTCCAAGGACTTGGGAGGCTGATGGATCAGTGTTTGTCCCTCCTTGGTCTCCCCCTGAGGTGTTCAGATGGATAGACTTGTTGGTGATTTGCAAAAATTGGGCAAATCGAGTAAAATGTACAAATCTTCCTTGCCATGACAGTTTGCAGAAAGGCACATTGGCATGGTCATATCTCATGACTCAAGTGGATTTTCATGGAGTTCTTGGCCATTTTGGAAAGCTCTCATATGATACAACATATGTGTGATCATAGTTTGTTTTGATACATTTTCTATCCAAGTGAAAAATACCCCTACATTTGGAAAAAAAAGTGAAGGCAAATTCTGACTTAGTGAAAATTTCACTGTGTTGGAAAAAAGTGACATTTTCACTTTTTGTGATTTTGGCCATTCCATAACTTGAAATCTATGAGGAATTGGAATGAGGTGTAGTTGACACTTTTAAAGTATGCCATGAGAGCTACAAATCCATATGTGGATCAGCCCAAATGGTTGGTTGGATCTCAAGTTATGATCCTTGGAAGTTAGTTCCCTAGCCACTTTGTTCCATAACTTAGAAAATTTCTAAGTTTTTTAAGGTTACCCCTTTTACAAGGTATCCCACTTTTCTTGATTTTTCTTGATGAATGATGATTCCAATCACACATTAACATCATTTTGGGGTAAAAGAACCATAATTGTGAAAAATCTCAAAAAGTCAAAGTTGACTTTTGTGCACAGTTGACTTGTTGTTAGATGAATTCCAAACTGTGCGATCCTCTATGAAATCAACTCCTTGACCTAAATCAAACTTGTTGGATTGATTTCATAGGTGTTATAGGGTGTATTGAATCATGTCCCATGGTTTGGGAGCATGCCTGGGTCAAATTTCAAAGGTACAGTTGACTTTTTCCTCAAAACCCCAATTGTGGTTCTTATGAATTTGAAACTTGTTGATCAAGCTTCTTGGACCAATCCATTGTTGTAAATGGATCAATGTGGTTTACTAGAGACCCTAAAATCATGTCTTGAGGTCTTGGCTCATGATTTGTCCCAAAAGTCGACTTATGGGTGAATTAGGTCAAGAAACCCAAATTCCTGATTTTTTTATGAATGCATCCCCTGAGGTTAAATTGACTTGATGATTGGGTCCATTAGGTTCCATGGAGTATATTAGGTTATGATTTGAAGCATTGGCTCATGCCTAGAGGAAAATTTCCATCTAGAGGCCCTGGTCGACCAAACCCTAATTTGGTGACACTAGCGATCTTGAGGATTGATCCACCTGGAATGCTGCAACATTGTGCTTAATTCTTGCTGTGGGAGTCCTCTTGATCCATTGTGGATGTTTGAGAGGTAAGACAAGTTGAAGATCATGTCATTCCTTGATTGATCCTTTGTCTAAGGCTCAGAGAGGGCTTGAAACCCTAATTTTTGATAGTAGTGAATGCTCACCCATATTTGGGGAAACTGATGAGGTATGATGATTCATCCATATTGTGATGATGATTTTTCCAATGATGGGAAATCTAAGTAGTCAAAATTTGGGGTATGACAGATGCCCCTATTTAATCTTCTTGGACCCGAAGGTGTGAATGGCGAAAGTATTCGGGCATTCGAGGTGCAAAAGGATTAAATATCGGAATACCCAAAATTTTGATGGTGTTTAGGAATGGTAGTTCACGCATCCTTCTTCTTTTGCTAAGAAATGATGCTTAGGAAAGGTAAAAACTTCCCCTCGATCCTGGACTTCAGCCTAGGAACTAGTCTCAGTTTCTGATGTAAACTTCCCCTCGATCCTGGTTTCCAACCAAGGAACTGGTCTAAGTTTCTTTTGTAAACTTCCCCTGGATCCTAGTTTCCTACCAAGGAACTGGTCTACGTTTCTTTTGTCAACTTCCCCTCGATCCTGGTTTCCTACCAAGGAACTGGTCTAAGTTTCTTTTGTCAATAAACTTTCTTGACAAGGGACGCTATGTGTAGCGATTTTCCTCAAACTTCTCGCCGAATTTTCCTGGGGAGATACCATTTGACAAAAAAAATTTGATGTCAGACTTGCTGGGGAACCCAGTCGTCTGAGTTGTATAGGTGTACAAACTTCTCTATTTGAGACGCCATTTTTCGACTCTATCTGGGGAAAACGAGTCTCTTGAGAGTCGGCTTCCAGCTTGGGGATATTACATCATACTTTTCTCGGAGATCTTCTCGGAGAAACGCCATATGATGTGATCCAATTTTTAGGTGCTGATGACCTTTTTGTCAGCTGTTTTTTTTGGAGAAAAACTGCTGCATTGTCGAATCTCTGATTAAGAGGCTTTCTCTGGGAATTTTCCTTAATCCGGGAAAGCGAGGATAACATCTTCAATGGCGAAGAGTGATGTTTGTCGAACATTTTCTGGTCTTTCAGAGGTTCAAGTTATCAAAGTGGTCAAGGAGCCAACTTCAATCCAAAAATAAACTGGAGGCGAGATTGTTCAGACGCAACACTTCCTGACGAGGAAAGGGCTGACAACTCGATTGAGAGGACTTTTATCACTAGGGGACAAGACCGACTGGAGTGATAGGGATGCAATATGAATGTGAATACAAACCAATAATGCATGATATATGTATGTATATGCTGACAAAACTGACACGACATACAAACTGAAGGATGGACACAACTAGACACTCGGCCACTGCGGGGGATGAAAAGTATCACTGGTTCACGATAGCAATTCTGCCTTGCTTAGGAGAAATAGTCCCTGCGGGGAAAATCGTTGGTTGCGCTTAGGAGATAAGAACTCTGTCGGGGGTATCAGATGGGAAAGTCGTATCTGATACAGCTGATCCTTCATTCAGGCGCACTGGTTTAGAAGGAGTACTTTGATTCTGCACCTTGAAGCTCGATTACTTCTAGAGAAGCGAGCAACGTTCTTTCGATGTTCAACAGTCAAAAGAAATGCCATTTTTATTTTAAAAGCAGAAAAGTTTTAACAAGTAAATACATTTTCGTTTCGTTTCAAGAATCGTTAATCATGTTAAAAACGTCGTTCTGTAAAGCTAAACAAATAAGAATTGCAAACAAAAGCACAAGGGCTTAAATTTTATTGATAGGATGGAAATCAGTCAAGCGCATGATTCCATGGAGTATTTACAAAGATAGAAAATGGCAATTTAAGGGAAAAGGGCTACATTGAAACATAACGACCACTATCCTTCTACCATTTTTGAATTCTGGACATCCTGAGCTTCTGTCGAAGATGACCCTGACTGGAGTTTTCTCTGATGGATGACATGACTACTGCTAGGGGATTTGCCCCTGATGGACGTAGTTACTTGCCATTATCCCTAACTTTTGCCTGGATTGTACTTTGAGATTCCCAATCCACCGGGATGATTTTTGATTCTGTCTCTAATTTTTGCCTAGACCACCCTTTCGGGTTTTCAATCCACTGAGACGTTTTTTTTATTTAGGAGAAGAATTTCTTGACTACATCAACATTTGTGGGGTATGATAATTCCTCTCCATCCATGGTTGCAAGTCTCAAGGCGCCGCCTGAGAAAGCTTTCTTAACCACATAGGGGTCGTCATAATTTGGAGTCCATTTGCCCCGAGAATCAGTGAGAAATGATTGTATCTTTTTTAGCACGAGGTTTCCTTTCCTGAAGACACGAGGTCGGACCTTTTTGTCAAACACCATATTCATTCTCTGTTGATACAACTGACCATGGCATAGAGCTGTTATTCGCTTTTCTTCGATCAGATTCAGTTCATCATGTCGACTTTGATACCATTCAGCCTCTGTTAGCTCAACTTCCATCAATACCCGGATTAATGGGATCTCTACTTCTGTGGGGAACACTGCTTCCATGCCATACACTAGATAGAAAGGGGTTGCCCCTGTTGAAGTGCGGACAGATGTGCGATAACCGTGAAGAGCAAAGGGTAGCATCTCGTGCCAATCCTTGTAGGTTACAACCATCTTTTGAAAAAATTTCTTGATGTTCTTGTTAGCCGCTTCTACTGCTCTGTTCATCTTAGGTCGGTAGGGAGATGAGTTATGGTGTTCGATCTTGAACTCTGGGCACAACTCTTTCATCATCTTATTGTTCAAGTTAGATCCATTATCTGTAATGATCTGACTCGAAACACCATAACGGAAGATGATATTGTTTTTGATAAATCGGACCACCACTTGTCGGGTTAAATTGGCGTATGACGCTGCTTCGAACCACATGGTGAAATAGTCAATGGCTACCAGGATGAACCGATGTCTATTTGAAGCCTTGGGTTCAATCATGCCAATCATGTCGATTCACCATATGGAAAAAGGCCATAGGGAAGAGAGAACTTTGAGATGTGTTGGCGGTACATGGATTTTGTCGGAGTATATCTGACACTTGTGACACTTCCTCATGTACTTGTAGCAGTCGGATTCCATGGTCAACCAGTGGTACCCTGCTCTTAGAATTTTTGTCGACATTCTATGTCCATTGGCATGAGTGCCAAAGGATCCTTCGTACATTTCTTTTATTAGCATGTTTGCTTCTGATCTGTCTACACATCGGAGTAAGACCATGTCAAAATTTCATTTATAGAGTGTATCCCCACTTAGAAAGAAACTGCCAGTCAGCCTTCTGAGGGTCTTTCTGTCTTTCCTTAGTGCCCCAGGTGGGTACTCTTGTTTCTGAAGGAAGCATTTGATATCGTGATACCAAGGTTTATCGTCTATGACTGCTTCGATCGTGAAGATGTAAGCGGGCCGCTCTAGGCGCATTATGTCGATCTTAGGTAGGTCGTTCCATTGACCTACACTAGTCATAGAATAGAGAGTGGCTAATGCATCAGCCATGTGATTCTCTTCATGAGGGATATGATGAAACTCGATTATGTTGAAAAAGGGTAGCAACCTTCTTGCGTAATCTTCGTAGGGGATCAATCCTGATTGGTATGTGTTCCAATCTCCTTTGATCTGATTGATAACCAAGGTTGAGTTGCCATAAACATCCAAGTTTTTGATCCTTTAGTCGATCGCTTCTTTGAGACCCATAATGCATGCTTCGTATTCGGCCTAGTTGTTCGTACACTTGAACGTAAGTCTGACAGTGAAAGGAATGTGGGTACCCTGAGGTGTTACGATGATTTCCCCAATTCCATTTCCATAATGATTGACGGTTTCGTCTAAGATAAGTCCCCATTGGGAACCTGGTTCTGGCCCTTCACTCAGTAGCGGTTCATCACAATCTTTCATCTTTAAATACATGACATCTTCGTCTGGGAAGTCAAACCTGATTGATTCATGATCGTCAATCGGTTGATGAGCCAAATGATCGGCTAAAATACTCCCCTTAACGGCTTTTTGAGCATGGTATTCGATGTTGTATTCTGATAACAGCATCTGCCAACGGGCGATTCTTCCCGTGAGAGCAGGTTTTTCAAATACATACTTGATTGGATCCATTTCGGAGACCAACCAAGTAGTGTGACGAATCATGTACTGGCGAAGACGTTAGGCTTCCTAAGCCAGAGCACAACAAGTTTTCTCAAGCATAGTGTACCGAGTCTCGCAGTCGGTGAATTTCTTGCTCAGATAATAAATGTCAGACTCTTTCCTTTTGGTTTCGTCTTGTTGGCCAAGTACACAGCCCATAGAGTCTTCCAAGACTGTTAAGTATATGATTCGTGGTCTTCCTTCCACTGGAGGTGATAGAATTGGTGGGTTCAATAGATATTTCTTGATACTGTCGAAGGCAGTTTGGCAGTCTTCTGTCCAAACGCAGTCCTGGTTCTTTTTGAGTAATTTGAAAGTCGGCGCACATGTCGCGGTCATGAGGAATATGAATCTGGAGATGTAGTTCAAACGTCCCAGGAATCCTCTAACTTGTTTTTCAGTTTTCGGAGAAGGCATTTCTTGAATGGCCTTGACCTTGTCAGGATCAACCTCAATTCCTTTCTGAGTGACGATGAACCCTAAGAGTTTCCCTGATTGGACACCAAATGTGCACTTGTTGGGGTTCAAGCAGAGTTTATACTTTCTCAACCGCTCGAATAGTTTTGATAGGTGGGTCACATGCTCCTCCTCTGTTTTAGATTTCGTAATCATATCATCGACATATACCTCGATTTCCTTGAGTATCATGTCATGAAAGAGAGTAGTCATGGCCCTTTGATAGGTTGCCCTTGCGTTCTTCAAACCGAATGGCATTACCTTGTAGCAAAAGGTACCCCATGGGGTAATAAATGAAGTTTTGCCCATATCCTCCGGCGCCATTTTAATCTGATTATAGCCAGAGAATCCATCCAAGAAGGAGAAAACTTTGAACTTTGCTGTACTGTCTACCAGCATATCAATGTGTGGTAAAGGAAAGTCGTTCTTTGGACTAGCCTTATTCAGATCTCTGTAGTCCACACACATTCTGACTTTTTCGTCCTTTTTCGGAACGGGTACGATGTTAGCTAACCATTGAGGATATTTTGACGTGGCGAGGAAACCCGCGTCAATTTATTTTTGTACCTCCTCCTTGATTTTGATGGCCATGTCTGGGTGAGCCTGTCTCAACCTTTGTTTTACTGGCATACATTCTGACCTTAACGGTAGATGATGTTCCACTATGCTGGTATCCAACCCTGGCATTGTCAAACCCTCTTTGGCAGTTGGACTGAGCAATGCCCCAATCCTGACCTCTTTTCTCTCTTTTTCTGAACCCAAGTTTACCGTTTCCAACGGCTCTTAGTGAGGTTCGATGGACCTTTCCTCATGTTTGAGTAGTCGGGAGATCTTTTCTGGAATTTTGTTGTCAATTTCCTCTTCAGCCCCAAATACCTGGAATTCAAAGTCGGGAGAAGGCATCGGATCGTATGTTTCAACGGGGTTTAAAACAAGGAATCTGCATAACATGATGATTTGTTTTACAAGAGATAGAGAGAATACAAGAGTGTGTGCAGTGTATTTTCTGATAACTGCTTGTTTTTATTATTTGAATTTTTTTTTAGGATTACCATTTTCTAAAAAAGCAAAAAGAGAAAACAACAATAAAAGCGGAAATCACAGAACGACGTTATTTTATTTATGAACGAGCCGATTCTTGAAACTACATCCCTATAAAACAAAACTCTGTCACATTGGGTGAAGCGAAGAGGGAAATTTACAGAAATCGAGCCCTATCAAAACACCTGTTTCACCTGGGCAGGGTGAAAGGTTAAAGACGGCAATTACTTTGACTTATGAACAATCTTCAGAACATCGACAGCAACCCATTGGCGGCGAACTCCGTGGTGAATCACAAAGTCTGGTACCTTCCTTGATTTGTCTTTAGAAATAACGCTGCTTTCTGGTAGAGCAGGATCATTGGAATCTGTCTCCCAGGCAGAGTTGTTGTAGGAGGATTCCTCATTTGTATTTTGTATAGTATTCGTGCTCTCAGGTAAATCTCCCCATCCAGTAGGCTGGATGTCTTCGAACCTGATACGAGAGCTCTCAGGAGCAGTGTACTAGACCATAGAGTCGTATTTTCCACTTGGTTGTCCTAAGGTTTCCCACACTTCTTTGGAACCGGAGGAGTCATCTCTCTTAATGACGTTGACCTCAGGAAAAGCATAGTTGATGAATTCTAGTCCGGCAAGCTTTGCTAATTCATCTTCGTACTGGATATTTTCTGAATGACCTGAGTGTTGATCCCATGACATGGTGGGGACACAAGTATTCTGTTCAATGATGCTCAGTTAATTTTCATTGTTCGGCTGATTTTCTTGCCCCGAGTTTCCTGGGTACGGCTGCCAGATAGGCAGGCCATCCATTGGGCCATAATAGTCGTTGTCAAAGTTGTCTTTCATCAGAGTGTCTTCCTCTAATGAATTTGGTGGAGCATGGCATCCTTTCGGATCACAATCTCCGTATATCATCCGGACATCTGACCTGGGTATAAATCTCGGGCTCTGTGCGGGATAGCAAAATGGCATAGGCACCTCTTCCTGAGACATATAACCGTCCTCGTTAAGATAGGACTTCCACTCCTCATATATATCAGAGGGATCTTCCTCGTTGATGGTATGGACTGCTTGAAATATTGGGTGAAGGAAACCTCCACTATGGAAGAAGTCCTGAATGGGATGAAGACTTTCATCGTTAGCAGCTGTCTGGGTACAGGTTACAGAAAAACCAAGACCTTTCTTTGTTTTGTTATTGGTAGGAATGACAAGATGTCCCCACCCTTTTGTATTGTTATTTTTTATCACTTCGAGAGCATCTTTGTATGAGGAAATCGAAGTTCCCTTTTCTGATTGATTCTCGTTGCTCACTGAAAATGCTTGGAACTGAGTTCCAACAACCGCCTCGGGTTATACACAAGTAGATAATGACAAGTTACTCACGAGCAAGGCTTGTTCTCCACAGACCGTGACGAGTTGATCGTTCTTGACGAACTTCAGTTTCTGGTGCAGCGTTGAAGTGACTGCCCCAGCCTGGCATATCCAAGGTCTTCCTAATAAACAGCTGTATGCTGCCCGGACGTCCATGACCTGGAAAGTGATTAGGAAAGTGTGAGGACCGATAGTTATGGGAAGGTCGACTTCTCCGATAACTGCTTTCCAAGATCCGTCAAAGGCTTTGACGATGACCTCACTACCCCTCATCGGGGATCCTTTGAATGATAGTCGTATTAACATAGACTTTGGCATAACGTTGATGGCGGATCCTGTGTCTACCAGTACGCTGGCTAAACCATCGTCCTGGCAGTTAACTGTGATGTTGAGCGCCAAGTTGTGACTTTTACCCTCTTCTGGAAAATCCTCATCACTAAATCCTAAGTTGTTACAGGAAGTGATGTTAGAGATAATGCTATCGAACTTTCATATTGACACATCCTGTTCCATAAATGCCTGCTCTAAGACTTTCTGTAGAGCCTCTCTATGGGCTTCGGAACTCAGTAAAAGTGATAGCACAGATATCTTTGAAGGAGTTTGTAACAGCTGATCAAGAATGTTGTATCACTCCTTTGGATGAGCTACAGCATCTCATTATTGTTTTTTGAAAGGTTGGGATCATTGGACTGACCGACCGGTTGATCGGGAGCTTCTGTCTTAAGTTCCTTTTCTTTAGTAAGTTCTCCAACTTCTCGGTTGAAGATTCGACCGCTCTGTGTTACTCGACTGATGTCTGCAATATTCACGACAGAGGGTAATGGAATTTCCTTTCCATTCTCAATTACTGTTGCGCCGTATTTGTAAGGGATTGCCTTAGCTGTTTCATACAGTAACGGTCCCGGTAGATAGATAACTACAGGAGCCTTCTGATTTTTCTGACTGTCGTAAGTAACTTCAATCAATTCTTGGCTAAGAACCTTTGATTCGTCCAGTAGAGGGATGATGGTACAAACACCCTTGGTCCTCTCAGGGTCAGAGATTACAACCACATCTTTGATTTGATCAGCGAAGTAGTCTGGCATCCAGTCAACGGACCCCGAAGCTGAGTAAAGTTGAAGCTCTTTGCTGTCCAACTGACCTTGAAGGGCTACTCGCACGAGGTAACATCCTTGGTTATTTTCTGAGCAGACTCTACAGCGTTTGTAGTTATGTGGTGGCACCTGGTCACGTTCGCTTTGAATACAGTGTAACTCACTGGGTCTGTTTCCATTGATCGAGGATCCTGACTTTGATGCCTAGTAGGGTTCCCATCGATCATACTGACTTGTTGCGTGTCTTCGTCCATATAGATCGGAAGCCACCAGTGGTTTAACAAGTGTTGTAAAGTTCTTTGAACGAGAGCACATCCCTGGTCACTGTCACAACATCGTTTACAGTTCTGATAATTATGCGAAGCCAGAAAACCAAGCTGGACTTGTGTAGCGTGTAATTCCACCATGTTGATATTCATCAAGCGAATATCGAAGATTTGAATCATTTTGATCTGATAAAGATTTTTATCATGGTAGTCCTGGATCTACCCAAGACCCATCTGACGCTGGAGGGCCTCTTGTATAAAAGAGCATCCTTGTTTGTTTACCAAGTAAATCAGACAGGAATCATAATCGTGCCGTGGCAGATCATGATACTGGCTTTGCCTGAGTGCATTGCCACCAGGTTGACATTCATCGCACGGATGTCGTAGGTCTAAATGATGTTGAAATTTGTACAAGTCATGTTGACCCCACGAATTCGGTGATATTGGATCCATCCGAGATCCAATTGTTCCTGTAGAGATGATTGCACCACAGAACATCCTTGATTGTTCTTAGAGCAGATATCACACTGATGATAATTATGAGGTGGTATATGCCCATACCCGCTCTGTCTGCGATGCATCTTGGCCAGATTGGTCCTCAATAAGAGTACATCATGAATTTGATAGTTGTCGTTAAACTCTCCCTCTATCAAATTGACTGCATCTTTCTCGTTTTGAGGCAATGGGTTCGTGAGAACATTCAGATTCGTATCTTTGAAAGATAAGACCCCGCTCCTAACAAGCTTTTGTAAGTCGGTTTTAAAACTGAGACAATTTTCTATGTTATACCCTAGTCCTCCTTGATGGTAAGGACAAGTTTGATCCGCTTTGAACCAAAGAGGCAGATTTTCCGGTATTGTAAGAGGAAACTTGGTTTGGACATGCCCCTTGACCAGTAGTAACGGAAGCATTTCTGCGTACAACATTGGTATAGGGTCGAACCCTGGCGGTTGCGTTGTACGGTTATTGTTGTACGGAGGACGAGCCTGCTGAAGAGGCTATTGTGTCCTTTGCTGATATTGTTGTTGGTTAGGTTGGCTCTGCGCAACCTGAGGTTGATACGTAGGAACAGGCGTAATATCCTGCTCTTTTTTCTTAGGGAGAGCACTACCGTATATTTTTGTATTACCTGAGGATCCAGCGTCTTTAACTAAACGTCCTTCTCGGAAGGCTTCCTCAAGACGAACTCCCATGCCCACCATCTCAGTGAAGTCACTGGGTGCACTGGCAACCATTCGGTCATAGTAAAATGAGCTCAAGGTTTTCAAGAAGAACTTTGTCATCTCTTTTTCCTTAAGAGGTGGACAAATCTGGGCGGCGATTTCACGCCATCTCTGAGCGTACTCTTTAAAGGTTTCCTTGTCCTTTTGTGAAATCGATCTGAGTTTATCTCTGTCTGGTGCCATGTCTAGGTTATACTTATACTGCTGAACGAAGGCAGCACCAAGATCTATGAAAGTAGCGATCTTAGTACGGTTTAAACCCATGTCCCATTTGAGTGTGGCACCAGTTAAACTATCCTAAAAGTAGTGAATCAGTAGCTCCTGGTTCTTTGTCTGAGCTGACATTTGCCGAGCGTACATCACTAAATGACTTTGAGGGCAAGAGTTACCCTTCTACTTTTCAAAATCGGGCACTTGGAACTTGTGCAGAACTTTCACATTGGGGACCAAACAAAGGTCTGCGACGTCTTTTCCAAATAGGTCCTGACCGGGAATGGCTTGCAGTTCTTTCTGCATCTCCAGGAACTCTTCCTAGAACTCATTCATTATGTCGAACATACTTTCGTTTCCACCAGAAGGTATCTGTGGAATTTGTCCTTCCGGGACAGTGTGCACCATAGGCGGTGGTATAGTCATCATGGAAGAGATTCTTGGTGTCTCCTGAAGATTGTAACCTTCAGGAGTTGTTGTCATGCCCCTGGCATCTTCGCTTTCCCGAAGTTTGTAACCTTCAGGCCCAGCGGTTCCTACTGCGTTTTCCAGATCTTCCATGATCGGCGGGATATATCCTTCCGGGATATAGTTGAGTGGCATTTTGTACCTAGGATCAAACTTCTCCACTATGGGTGTTGATGTAATCTCTGAGATCACAGTCCGTTATTGTTGCATCTGAGCTTCTGCTAGAACTTGCATGTTGTCATGAAGTTGTCTCAGATCTTCTTTCAGAGTGTCGATCTCTTCTCTCAACTCTCTATTTTCTTCTTCGAGATCATCCATTTTTTTCTGTCGATTGGCCCGAGTATTGTACGAATGAGACAGTTTGACTCTAGAACCGAGACACAAACGTGAGATTCGCAGGGAAGAAGAATGCGTTTATGCGAGAATGATGAATGATATGCAGTGATTATATTAATTATTTTTTGTTTATTCAAAGTAAACTTCGACAATTAGATTGTAAATATCAAACAGTGGGGAAACCCCGTTTTATTGAATTCAAAGATTGCGGAAATGGAAATACAGTAGACTACAGAGTGCTGAAAAAGGAAATGTCTAAACTAATGGATCCTGAGTCCTTTCTGAAGAGAACTCAGGTGCTGGTTCTAGTGCTTTCCTTTTCTTTGACCGGGGCTCTTCAGCCGTTGTCGGGTTGTCATTCCTTTGCCAAGTGAAAGGAGCGAGCAAGTTCCTTTGGTCATCCTGATTCTCTAGAGCATGTTGCTCTAAAATCTCAATCAGAGTATCCTTTTCTTTTAATAGCTGTTGTAGTTTTTTACACTCTATATTGAGAATACGGTACTTGTACCTCCAAGACCTCCTCTCCTGTTGAACTTTGTTGAGAGTAACTTGAAGTTTTTCTGTGTCGGAGATGAAATAAAGGATAGAGTCCCTTAACAGAAGAACTTCCTGACGAGGGTAAGGCATCCTCAGCTTGAGAGATCTAGTTTGTACCCAGCGGAGATAAGGCTCCACAGAGATACAGTCTGGTTTTCCTAGAGACTCTCATCCTTTCCTATGAACGTGTTTCCAAGCATGCACTATTTCTATCATTAGTGCCCTGTCATTTTCTCCTTCCTTGAAGAAAATACCTTCCAGATGAGCACTCCGCGAGACATGCCTCATTGGGTAACCGAATTGACGACAAACTAATACCGGAAGATAATTGATTCCAACCTTAGTTCCTTTAAGGGGTACATTTGGGAAATTTCCACAACAGTCAATAATTCTGATCCCGTCGTAGACTCAATTGTACCAATCAATGTCAGAGTTTGTGAGAGACATGATTCTCTGCGACCAACGTAAAGTACTCTTTTGATCCCAAAATGCAGCAGACTTGGGCAAATGGGAAATGAACCATTTGTAAAGCAAGGGCACACAACGCGTGATCATTCCTCTGCTGTATAAATTCCTTTAGTGTACCGAATGAAACGCATATGCGAGTAAGGTTGGTACAGGGTTGCCAATCAGACATATCTTAATGGCATTGATATCTACAAAGTTATCGATGTTGGGAAACAAAAATAACCCGTAGGTGAGCAAAACAAAGATGCTCTCGAAAGCGGCCACATTCCTTAAATTGGCAAAGTACAGGGCTTTCTTTATCAAGAATTGGGCTGGCAAACCTTGGATGCCACCCTTAGTGATCATGTGAGTCCTGACTTCTGACTCGTCCAAAAAAATTGCTCTTGCAATCTGTAGCGCGATTTTTGTGGTCCTGAGTCACGATCGCTTGGGTACTACAGTTCGATTCATTTTTTATCCTATTGAGATGATTAAGGAAGGGAAATAGATTTCTCCAATTAACCCTGCTTGCATACTGAGTTTGAACAGCGGCCTGTTAGGTTACATATGCGATTAAGATGCGGGTCCCTCTTCGGTTATATTTTTTTAAAATTAACATGCCTGGATCATTTGCGAGGTTTTTTTGTAGGATGTTAGGACTTGGTGCTTTTGGGTTAATATATGGGGGTACTGGATTTAGGTTTTTGATTAGTATGCTCGCTAAGACTTTTGTAATCTTATGCCTACGTATTCCCGTTTAACGAAACAGGGAAATCAGAGCGATCGTAGTTCCTCCTATTCTACGGGAGGAAAAAAGGTTGTTTCGGTGTCTTGTTCAAAGCCCAACACGTGAAGCTAAAGGTGATTTGTATCTTGTTCAAAGCCCAAGATGTGAAGCTAAAGAGTTTTAGGATTAGAGAGAATTTGTCATCTCTAAAGGGGGATATTTGGTCCATTTATCACAACGGTTGGGTGACTAATTATAAAGGAGAATTACTTTAACTGGGATATGTGAATCCAGCAATGCCATAATTTCCTGTATAGGGGATTTTTAACCTGAAGGAGAAGACTTTAACTCAGTGTAGAGCAATGCCATCTTTCCTTAGGAATTTCTCATGCTAAAAGAGGGACACGTAAATAATCCAGAGGCTTGCCGCTTACAGCAATTAGATGAAGGGAAAGAAGTTGTTGATGTTTGTATGTTATGAGAAAGACACGAGTTTGATGCTAAAAGGTTGATTGGCTCAACCGGGGTTTTCCTTATACAAAACCTAAGCGGAGGCTGGAAGTTTGACTTTTCCGGGGAAAATGCTCTTTCTGTCTTGTACAAAGCCCAAGATTGAGGCTAAAAGGAAGTTGACTCAACAAGAGAGTCTTTTATACTCAACATGAGAGTGTTTTTATATGTCTTGTACAAAGCCCAAGACGGAGGCTAAAAGGTGATTGACTCAATAAGAGAGTCTTTTATACTCAACAAGAGAGTGTTTTGTTGTCTCGTACGAAGCCCGAGATTGAGGCTAAAAGGGGATTGACTAAACAAGAGAGTCTTTTATACTCAACAAGAGAGTGTTTTAGTATCTCGTACGAAGCCCGAGATAGAGGCTAAAGAGGATTGACTCAACAAGAGAGTCTTTTATACTCAACAAGAGAGTGTTTTAGTATCTCGTATGAAGCCCGAGATAGAGGCTAAAATGGAATTGACTCAACAAGAGAGTCTTTTATACTCAACAAGAGAGTGTTTTTGGTATCTCGTACGAAGCCCGAGAAAGAGGCTAAAAGGGAAGTGACTCAACAAGAGAGTCTTTTATACTCAACAAGAGAGTGTTTTTGGTATCTCGTACGAAGCCCGAGATAGAGGCTGAAAGGGGTCTGACTCAACAAGAGAGTCTTTTATACTCAACAAGAGAGTGATTTTGGTATCTCGTACAAAGCCCGAGATGGAGGATAAAAGGAGACTGACACAACAAGAGAGTCTTTTATACTCAACAAGAGAGTGTTTTTGGTATCTCGTACAAAGCCCGAGATGGAGGCTAAAAGGATACTGACTCGACAAGAGAGTATGAAAAGGTTAGCTCTGCTAGGGAGAATCATTAGTACAAAGCCCAAGAGGAGGTTGTCTTATTGCTGTGGATTCTGGAGATCCGGAAACGAGTCTAAGTGTGGGGAACTCTTATGAGAGAGTCCGGGTTTCTACCTAGGTTTGAAGGGAACTTGAGAATTTCTTTGAGACTCAAGGGTCTTAGACTATCCATGTCTAGAGTTTTATCCTTTGTACAATGCCCAAGAGGAGGCACGATCATTAAGGGATGAGTATCAACCCTAAAGTGGCTAGAGCTTTGACATTGGAAAGACTGCTCTAACAAAGGATGACTAAGTTTTGTCTTATACCTTTAAGAGGTCGTCAGGGTCCTTGTATTAAGCCCAAGAGAAGGCATGAGAACTTCTAAGAAGCCAAAGGGTCCTTGTACAACGCCCAAGAAGAGGCGGTGTAGCACCCCAAAATTTGCATTAGGTCATAACATTCACGATCATGCATTTCATTGGGTCATAACATTCACGATCATTAGGTCATAACATTCACGATCATGCATTTCATTGGGCTCCTGAGGCATGGGATCATGGTTTCTCATCTTCTGTGCGAATGGGTTGATATTCATCAATTGAAGATGGTGGTTAGGGTTCATGGCAAAGGCATCTTGACATGAGATCCAGTTGTGGATTTATATTGCGGTTAGGGCAGTGTTATTCTCTCAGTTACTTATGGTTCGTTACTTGTAGCACAAGTTAATGAGGGTTGATATGGAAGTCGATTGGAATTGAGAATTCGTTAAGTATTTGAGTTTTAATCTGGATGTGAATGTTGATTGATCAAGGTTTAAGCATGTTAAGTGTGGTCATGTGGATTTCTTATAACTCAAGATTCGAAGTTCATTTCAACTCATGTTCATAACCATTTCAAATCACCAAAGTCCATAGTAATTTTCTCATCCAAAACCATATTCATTCAAAAAGTCGTTCTTACCCGCTTTCTTATCCATTAAATAACCATTAATCCAAATATCTAAAACCACTTTTTTAGCCCGTGTCCATTCTTTAAATCTGTATCCATGTCATTCCCCGTATACACCTCATTCAATTAACCATTTATCCAAACTAAATCTAAATTCCATTTTCTCATTTTTAAATCCATAAGGCCATATAAAGAGATAACAAATTTACAAGAGGGAGCTTAGTCCTGGAAAGGTGAAGACATGTCCTGTTTGACTCGAGTTGTTACTTATACAAGAGCTGCTTCAAAATTAGTCAAGGTTGTGGATGCATTTCCTGGCGCTAAGGATCGGGTTATAACAATCTACTGCTACCTTAAGAAAAAGAGGAGAAGTGATTAAAAGTTATATATTTGAAATAGGAGAGAATGTGGGGCAAACTATTATATTTGTGCGTACTAGAAATAGTGCAAAAATGTTGCGTAAAGCCCATGTTGAATTGGGCTATGAAGTTACGTCCATACAAGGTGCTCTTGAACATGACGGGAGAGACGAGATAGTCAAGAAGTTTAGAGATGGTTTGACTGAGGTTCATATATCAACTGATGCTTGCCCGTGGCTTTAATCAACAACTGGTTAATTTGGTTATCAATTATGATCTACCACTGAAGTATGCTGTTGAATATATCCGCGGCCGTGAACCCGAGCCTGATTACGAGGTCTACTTGCACAGATGATGGGGTCGAGGCTGCTGGCATTTCTTATCAGGATTCCAAAAAAAACTTGGTTGTTCTTCTTCGAAATAGAGGGGACAACTCCATCAAAATGGACGCAATACTGCTCATTTAATTCTTCAAGATGTCAGAAAAATAAGATTGGTAATTTTAGCTCTTAGACCAAGTTGTTGATGCTGACAAATGGTATGGAAAGGTGTTTTTCAGTGCATCATACATCATACAACGAGCAACAACAAAAGTGCAGGAGTTCAACGTACCAAAACAAGAATTATGCACTGAGAATACAACAAAATTTTCATTTCAAAACCCTCATCAGAAAATGGAAAATATAGCAGTAAGGTGAAGAAGAATTGCAACAACAAAAATTAAAAAGAAAGAAAAAGATCTAACAGTTTCTAACCCAAAAACACACCTTCAATAACAGTTACAAAAACTCACTGCCAATTCCTTAACCAAAAACCAACTGTCATAACTAACAATTCCTAACCAACACTCTAACCAACTCCAACTAACTCTAACAGAATTTCAGATGGAAAAGCCTATAATACCCACACCAATTCACTCTATATAAGGGCAGCTACAACCAATCTTCATCTTCTTCACGATGGTTTTCACTCTTCTTGATTCTACACAATTCTTCATCACCAATCTTCAATTTTCATTCTGCAACTACCTTCAATCTCTCCATCTTTTCTCTTCATCTTCAATCTGCTGCACTTCATCTTCACCTCAATTTCTCAATAACTCTGCGATTACTCCTTTGTAACCTGCAGAAACAAAAAATTCACAACATCAACAAATCGATTCAGCACAATTCATGTTTAATTGGAACCAAACACAAATCAAGCAAATTGAAGAAATCGCTAAAACTTTGCGGCTCGCAGCGGATTCGAGAACGTATTGAGGAGCAATCGGAGAAGAAGAATATTGAACAGAATTCATAGAAGCTTGCAACAACAACAACAATTTCAGAAGTAGATTTGGAAGAGAAGAGCAAGAATCAAATCGTACCGGAAGTTTCGTTACCGCAATCGCATCAAGCCAAAGTATCTTCCTCCGTCACCTGCTTCGAAGCGCCATCAAAGCGACTCCGATAGGTACGTTGATCTCGTCCCGAATCTGATGTGTGATAGTTTGCTGGTATGTCTACTATTTGCAATTCGTAATTTGTGCTTGTGATTGTTGCTCTGAGTTCGTGTTTGTTGTTTCGGATGTGACTAATTTTCGCGTTGAGTGTGCGTGAAGTCGTTGAGTGGTGAGGGTTTTGTGCGAACTCTAGATTTTGTTTCGATCTGTCGATTTCGTTGAGCTTGGAGATGATGGCACCGTAGATTTGACGGCGACGAAGCCATGACGAAGGCAAGACGAAGAAGAAGTCGTGACCGGCGTGTTGTTGTTTTCGGTTCCGGCATGGTGTCGTGGTCGTCCGGTGTAAGCTGAGGAAGACGGTGAGGTTTGAGAAAGTGAAACGGTGATGGAGAGGTTGCGACGGCGTAGCAGCGAAGAAGACGGAGATGAAGACGACGTTTCTGAATGGAGAGAGCGTGAGGTTGAGGTGAACAAGGAAAGGATGTTTGGCGGTGGTTTTGTGTGATGGAGGGAGAGATGAAGATGATGGTGGAGGAGGTGCGAGGAGAGTGTTTGACGGCGGAATGAAGAGATAAGGAAATGAGTTTGGTTGAACATCTTTTAGGGTTTTAGATGGAAAACCAATCCTTTCCTCTGTAGCAAGGTGGACCGGGCTTCAAGCCCGTTTGAAAGCCATTCACACACCCCCCGTGTCTCTCTCCCTCACCCCATTTCTTGGCTTCTTTTTTTGTTCTTTTTTTTTCTAAATAAGACATTGGGCCTAACTCTTGAAACCCACACGCTTGGTTTCATTTCACACACCCAGAATACTTCCGCACCCCCCTGCTTCGTAATAAGTCTTGGGCTTAAGAGCCTCAAGCCCAACGCCTGAAACACTATCTGCACCCCAGCTTTTTCTGCTGCACCCTTCTCTGTTTGTTTGTTATTAATTGCATATTTTGTTTGATAGCTTTTAGATAATTGATTAATTGTTAATTGGTTTTAATAGTTGTTTTGATTTTAGGCAATTAAATTAGAGTAATCCTAAAATTAGAAGTTAGAGTTTAATATTAGTTTAATTCTAGAATTACTTTTAGGATTGATTTTCTATAGATTTAGTTTTAGAATTAACTCGAATTAACTTTAGGTTAAATCTTAGGATTAGTTCTAGTCTTAGATTAACCTTTTTAGAATTTAATTTTGTCTTTTACTTCGCATTTTAATTCTAACTTGGTTATTGTTGATTAATTGTTGACCATAATTTCAATTGTTCATTGTTGATTAATTTTGATTTCTCTTTTATGAATAGCATGATATAATGCTTTGTGTAGAATTTTCTCACACCCCTTGGGATCCTAGCTCAACTTTAATCTTTGATTAAAGTGAGGTAGGATATGCATTAGGTAGTGCTATCCCTCTTTCTCTTTTAGTTTAGTGTTCTCATACCACACTAAACCTTAGGATCTCCAAGCATGCTAACACTAGGGTGAGTCTTAGTCCCCTTTAGTTTTTACCTTTTCTCCCACTTGAGTCTTTCATCTCCTCATCTCAAAGAAAATTGAAAATATCTAATAAAGGTAGGCACTTATTGCATTTAGGCCTTTCATATAAAGAAAAGATTATAAGGGGTCTTCTCTTATAATCTTAGAATGTGTAGCATATAGCCAATCTTGGGTCAATGTGTTAAACATTTGATCTTGTATGAGGGACTTAAATGCAATACTTGTTGAAGATACAAATAAAGAAAAACACTTCTTCACTTCATAATCAACAAAAACACTTAATAAATACAAGTATGCTAGTGTGTTTGAACCTTAATAATTGGAACTAAGTGTGAGGGTCTTCTTCACACTTAGTGTACTTTCTTACTCATTCCATCTTGGAATGTGAGGATGTATACATTCCAATGATTAAGATTTAGATACACTATCATATGCAAACAAATAACAAAATTTCTTAAAAGACAAAAACAAACAATAACGTCTTTCCTTCGGGAATTCTTTTCTCATCTCACTCATCCTCAACGTACGAACGTGCTCCTCCTCGTTCTCTTGCAAGATGGTAACGCACTCGGACCAGCGAGCCTGCAACACCTGAGCTAGAACGTTAGCCGTTCCTAAAAAACACAAACAATCCATCCCTAGTGAGGGGAACTACGTCGCTCTGATTCTTATGCTCCCGATGAGATACGTAGGCAGTGGGGTAGGGCCCATGCGAGCACTTCTTTTATTTTCCCTACATTTGTTTCTCGTTCCTTTTCCATTCTTTCTCCTTTCTTTCTTTCAGTTCCTTTTCCAGTATCTTTTTTTATCACCCTTTGATCGAGACAAGCAAACGTGGATCCCATCGGGTACGATGGACGCGAGGGGGTGCTAATACCTTCCTCTCGCGTAACCGACTCCCCAATCCAGTTCTCTTGGTCGCAAGACCATGCTCTTTCCTTCCCTCAGGTTTATGCAGTGTTTCCTTTCCCTCTCTTGGGATAAATACACATTGCTGGCGACTCTGTTTCGGTGCCACTTTCGCGTTTGTACTTGGATGAAAATCCCAGGAGCCACAGGCGGGGATTATTTTAGGAAGCCTGTGGGTCCCCAAATCAAGAGAAGTTCAAGACATGCTATTCACAGAGAATAGATCAAGCTAGGAAGGTTCTTGAATTTGGAAGAAACTCAAGAGATGTTATTCACGGAGAATAGATCAACTCTGGGGAGTAGAGTTTCTTTGATAATTACAAAGAGTGACAGTCTGAGAAAGGGTTCACCGAGAATGCTGCCTTTCACGTCTCCATATTGTTTAACCCCAAGAGGAGGGAAGACTGTATCTGGAAATCCTATGGGGATCTAGTTTTGTTTGTATTTAAGAGTGACCAACAAGGCTTTACCTAGTACTAGACGCAGTTGCCGGGGAAAACTCTAAATAACTATACTAGTATTACACAGTGGATATTGGACAAGTACATAAAAGTTTGTGAAAGAAGACTTACAGTGAAACAGCCCCACAATACAGTTATATAATTAAGCGGTAAATGAAAGCGGATAAACACTTACCCGTTTTAGAGCTTCCATGCTGTTTGGTTAGTTGTTCAACAAAGAAAACTTTGATAACAATATTCAAATTTAAAGGGGAAAGTGCTCTGAAAAGTTGTTGGGGCTTACAGCTCAAGGAGAGGCCTAAGGTTTAACGATGATTGCACCGTGGTTTTGTAAACTGTACAAAGGGACTTATACAATAAGTGAGGCCTACAAAGTTTTTATGTACAAGGGGGTTGGTTCTTACACTCTATTAGAGGCCCAAAGAATTTGAAAAGAAATTAGGCTTATAACACGAGGGTAGGCCTAAGTTTTAAACTGGCGATCGCACTGAGATTCTTCTTTTAACGCGGAGGGGCTTATACGATATATAAGGCCCAAAAAGGTTTTGGTTAAAAGGGGATTGGGTCTTACACTCTATTCGAGGCCCAAAGAGTTTTTGCACGAGTGGTGGGGCTTACAGCTCAAGGAGAGGCCCAAGGTTTTGTTTTAAAAGGCGACAATTGCGCCGTGATTTTGAAAATACAACGGGACTTATACAACATCTAAGGCCCAAAAAGGTTTGTATTTACAAAGGGTTGGGTCTTACACTCTACTAAGAGGCCCAAAGATTATTTTTGTATAAGTGATGGGGCTTACAGCTCGAGGAGAGGCCCAGATAATTTGTTTGAAAACAACAATCGTGCCGAGGTTTTTGAAAGCACAGTGGGTCTTATACGATGACCGGGCCCAAATTATTTTGGTTTTCAAAAAGGGTGGATCTTACACTCTATTAGAGGCCTAAAGTGTTTTGAAAATGATTTGTGAGGGTGAAAATCAAAGAAACCCTAATTTTGTTTTTCTTTAAAAGTAAATATTTAAAGAAAATCATTAAAAATGATAAAAATACCAAATGAGTTTGAATAAACCACTTGTGATTTTTTTTAAGGTTTGAAAAATGAGGTTTCAATCACAAGATGAATTAAAACTCATTTGGTTTTGATTTTCAAGGTAAATATTCACTTTTAAAATGTTTAAAAACAATTAAAAATGAATTTATTCACAAAAATACTAATTATATTAAATAAATAATATAAATCTGATTTTTTTGTGGAATAAAATATTTCAACATTTTTGTGATTTTTTGCAAAAAGAACCAATAAAAAATAATTAAAATTGAGGAAGTTATTAATTTTTCAAATCATTAAAAATAATTAGAAAAATAATAAAAAGTGGAAAAAATAGCAAAAAGAGGATCTGGGGCGAGGGGGATTCGAACCCCAGTCCTCTTGTGTGCAGGGCACGCGCCTTACCACTGGGGTGGTGATACATTCGTTGATTGAAACAAAACCACAAATATACAAGGCTTGCCTTGTTTTCTAGGCCTGGCCAAGGCAAGGCAAGGCAAGATTTTGGTCAGAAACGTGAAGGCCATAACTTTCTCATTTCTCAATGGATGGAGACAAAACTTATATGTATCTGGCCTAGAATTTCACAAGGAATCCAATGGTGGTGGTGGTTTTCCCAGAAAATGAATCCTCCTCAAAACCCAATAGTGTTTTTGAAATAGGCCATGTTTTGCATTTTCTGTGCTACTCTCGGTACAAGTATGAATTACATGATAAATTGGTGCAAACACAACACATATAACATGTATAAGGGATGCATGATCAGTGGACCTCAAAGCAAGGCATATTTCATAGAGTTCAAGTTGTGATGCTTACCTCTTTTTGGAGCTTTTGGGGAATCTGCCAAGTGCTTTGTTCCAGAAATGTTTTGATGCTTTGGACAATCGTAAATGATCCCTTAGAAGCTTTTAGAGTGGTTGGAACCAGCTGGAAACGTCAGGAATGGAAACTGGCCCTTTCTTGCAAAAGGGGCAAAAGTGGCCAAAATAACAACTCTCTCAAATGGTGTTCCAGATGTGTGAAACCCTTTGGGACAGTTCAAGGATGATATTTGGAGTGTGTTTGAGGTTTTATCTGGTTTGGAAAGTGACTGAATCCAGACATGGCTTGAAAAATTGAAAAAGGCCCTATTTTGAGGTTTTGGGAGGGGACTTTTAAATTTTGGTGTTACAGGTCACTTGTGAGAGTTTGGAAAACTTAGATATGACATATTGGATGTGTTTGGATCATGAGCTGTGATGGAATTGCTCTCTAACTCAAAAACTCAAAGTTACCGTGCTAAAGAAGGCATTTTTGCCTAGAGAAAAAGATTTTGAGGAAAGCAAGTGTTGTAGTGCTTTGGTGTACTTAAACTGAGCACACATGAGCTCTATTTATAGTAGAGCAAGTTTGTTTTGGCTGCAATAGTGAATGGCAACTGCAGCAGAGGTTTGACCAATGTTGAGCAATAGGAATCCAAGTCTCCTCTAGCCATTGACTAGAGGTTAGGGCACACGCTGCTGGTTCCCTTGGTCTTGGATAAGTCTTGACTGAATTCAGTTGGGAATGGCTCAGTCCATGCCACCTTGGTGCATCCATTAAATGCTCCAAACCAAAATTGGATTCTTGTCCCTCTTTTAGGCATTTCTAGGTTTGACATGCTACTTTTGGTTCCAAAGACTTGGGAGGCTGATGGAGCAGTGTTTGTCCCTCCTTGGTCCCCCCTGGAGGTGTTCAGATGGATAGATTTGCTTGCCCTTTGCAAAATTTGAGCAAATCGAGCAAAATCCCCAAATCTGCCTTGCCATGACAATTTTGCAGCAAGGCATATTGGCATGGTCATATCTCATGGCTTAAGTGGAGTTTCATGGAGTTCTTGGCCATTTTGGAAAGCCCTCATATGATACAACATGTATGTGATCAAAGTTGGTCTTGATACTTTTTGGATCCAAGTGAAAAATGCCCCAACATTTGGAAAAAAAGCAAGGCAGATTCTGACTTAGTGAAAATTTCACTAAGTATTGGAAAAAATGACATTTCATGTTTTCAGCCATTTTGATCATTCCATAACTCAAAATCCAAGATGAATTGGAATGAGGTATAGTTGAAGCTTTTGTAGAGGGCAATGAGAGCTACAAATTCAGCTTTGAATGGGGAAAAATGGCCTTGTGGTTTAGGAGTTATGATCCTCCAAAGTTGGTACCCTAGCCACTTTGTTCCATAACTTAGAAAATTTTCTAAGTTTTTTATGGTTACCCCTTTTACAAGTTATCCCACTTTTCTTGATTTTTCTTGATGAATGATGATCCAAATCACACATTAAAATCATTTTAGGGTTAAAGAACCATAATTGTTAAAAATCTCAAAAAAGTCAAAGTTAACTTTCGTGCACAGTTGAATTTTTGTCAGATGAACTCCAAACTGTGTGATCCTCTATGAAATCAAGTCCTTGACCTAAATCAACTTGATGGATTGATTTCATAGGTGTAATAGGGTGTATTGAAACATATCCCAAGTTTTGGGAGCATATCTTGGTCAAAAGTCAAAGGCACAGTTGACTTTTTCTGCGAAACCCTAACTGTAGTTCTGATGAAATTGAAACTCTTTGATCAAGCTTCTTGGATCAATCCATTGTTGCAAATGGATCAATGTGGTGTATTAGAGACCCTCCAATCATGTCTTGCGGTCTTGGCTCATGATTTCTCCCAAAAGTCAACTTAGGGGTAAATTAGGTCAAGAAACCCTAATTCCTGATTTTTTATGAATGCATCCCCTGAGGCTAAATTGACTTGATGATTGGGTCCATGAGGTTCCATGGAGTATCTTAGGTTATCCTTTGAAGCATTGGCTCATGCCCAGATGAAAATTTCCACCTGGAGGCCCTGGTCGACCAAAACCCTAATTTGGTGACACTGTCGATCTTAAGGCCTAATCCACCTGGAATGCTGCAACATTGTGCTTGATTCTTTCTGTGGGAGTCCTCTTGATCCATTGTGGATGTTTGAGAGGTTTAGAAAAGTTGAAGATCATGTCATTCCTTGATTGATCCTTTGTCTAAAGCTCTGAGAGGGCTTGAAACCCTAATTTTGATAGTAGTGAATGCGCACCCATCTTTAGGGAGACTGATGAAGCATGATGGTTCATCCATATTGTGATGATGATTTACCCAATGATGGGAAATCTTAGTGGTCAAAATTTGGGGTATGACAGATTCCCCTATTTAATCTTCTTGGACCCGAAGGTGTGAATGGCAAAGGTATTCGGGCATTCGGGGTGCAAGAGGATTAAATATCGGAATACCCAAAATTTTGATGGTGGTTATGAATGGTAGTTTGCTCATCCATCTTCTTTTGCTAAGCAATGATACTTAGAAAAGGTAAACTTCCCCTTGATCCTGGCCTTTAGCCAAGGAACTGGTCTCAGTTTTCTTTTGAAATAAACCTCCCCTCGATCCTGGTTGCCTACCAAGGAACTGGTCTTAGTTTCTGATATAAACTTCCCCTCGATCCTGGTTTCCTACCAAGGAACTGGTCTAAGTTTCTGAAATAAACTTCCCCTCGATCTTGGTTTCCTTCCAAGGAACTGGTCTAAGTTTCTGATGTAAACTTCCCCTCGATCCTGGTTTCTCACCAAGGAACTGGTCTAAGTTTATGAAATAAACTTCCTCTCGATCCTGGTTTCCTACCAAGGAACTGGTCTCAGTTTCTGAAATAAACTTCCCCTTGATCCTGGTTTCCTACCAAGGATCTGGTCTAAGTTTCTGAAATAAACTTCCCCTTGATCCTAGTTTCCTTCCAAGGAACTGGTCTAAGTTTCTGATGTAAACTTCCCCTCGATCCTGGTTTCCTACCAAGGAACTGGTCTAAGTTTCTTTTGTCAATAAACTTTATTGACAAGGGACACTATGTGTAGCGGTTTTCCTCAAACTTCTCGCCGAATTTTCCTGGGGCGATGCCATTTGATAGAAAAATTTTTGATGTCAGACTTGCTGGGGAACCCATTCGTCTGAGTTGTAGAGGTGCACAAACTTCTCTGTTTGGAAACGCCATTTGTCGAATCTACCTGGGGAAAACGAGTCTCTTGAGAGACTACTTTCACTTGGGGATATTGCATCATACTTTTCTCGGGATCTTCTCAGAGAAATACCATATGATGTGGAATTTTGAGGTGCTGATGACCTTTTCGTCAGCAGATTTTTCATAGAAAAACTGTTGTATTGCCGAATCTCTGATTAAGAGGCTTTCTCTGGGGATTTCCCTTAATCCGGGAAAGCGAGGATATCATCCTCAATGGCGAAGAGTGATGTTTGTCGAACGTTTTCTGGTCTTTCAGAGGTTGAAGTTATCAAAGGGGTCGAGGCCTAACTTAAATCCATAAATAAACTGGAGGAGAGAGATTGTTCAGACGCAACATTTCCTGAGGAGGAAAGAGCTGACAGCTCGATTGAGAGGACTTTTATCACTAGGGGACAAGACTGACTGGAGTGATAGGGATGCAATATGAATGCAAACAAATAATGCATGATGTATGTATGTATATGCTGACAAAACTGACGCGACATACAAACTGACGGATGAACACGACTGGATACTCGGCCACTACGGGGGATGAAGAGGTATCGCTGGTCCAAAAGTAGCAATTCTGCCTTGCTTAAGAGAGATAGTCCCTGTTGGGAGCTTTGTTGGTCAAGCTTAGGAGGTAAGAACTCTGCCGGGGATTTCAGATGGAGTATTCCCATCTGACATAGCTAATCCTTCATTCAGGCGCACTGGTTTTAGAAGGAGTACTTCTTATTCTGCACTTTGAAGCCCGATTACTTCTGGAGAAGCGAGCAATGTTCTTTCGATGTTCAACAGTAAAAAGAAATTTCCATCTTTGTTAAAAAGTAGAAAAAGTTTGACAAGTAAATTCATTCTTGTTTTATTTCAAGAATCGTTGATCATGTTAAAATGTCATTCTATAAAGCTAAAACAAATTAGAATTGCAAACAAAAGCACAAGGGCTCAAATTTTATTGATAGGATGGAAATCAGCCAAGCGCGTGATTCCATAGAGTATTTACAAAGTTTACAAAATGGTATTTTAAGGGGAAAGGGCTGCGTTGAAACATAACGACCACTATCCTTCTACCAACTTTGACTTCTGGACATCCTGAGCTTCTGTCGAAGATGACCCTGACAGGAGTTTTCTCTGATGGATGGCATGACTGCTGCCAGGGGACTTGCCCCTGTTGGACGTTGTTACTTGCCATTATCCCTAATTTTTGCTTGGATTGTACTTTGAGATTTCCAATCCACCGAGATGATTTTTTATCATGTCTCTAAATTTTGCCTGGCCCGCCCTTTCGGGTTTTCAATCCACCGAGACATTTTTTTTTTAATTTAGGCGAAGTATTTCTTGACTACGTCAACATTTGTGGGGTAGGCAAATTCCTCTCCGTCCATGGTTGCGAGTCTCAAGGCGCCGCCTGAGAAGGCTTTCTTGACCACATAGGGGTCGTCATAATTCGGAGTCCCTATGCCCTGAGAATCAATGAGAAATGATTGTATCTTCTTGAGCACAAGGTCTCATTTCCTGAAGATGCGAGGTCGGACCTTTTTGTCAAACGCCTTTTTCATTCTTTGTTGATACAACTGACTATGGCATAGAGTTGTTATTCGCTTTTCTTCTATCAGATTGAGTTCATCGTGTCGACTTTGACACCATTCAGCTTCTGTTAGCTTAGCTTCCATCAATACCCGGATTGATGGGATCTCTACTTCTATGGGAAGCACTGCTTCCATGCCATATACTAGAGAGAAAGGGGTTGCCTCTATTGAAGTGCGGACAAATGTTCGATAATCGTGAAGAGCAAAGGGTAACATCTCGTGCCAGTCTTTGAAGGTTACAACCATATTTTGAACAATTTTTTGATGTTCTTGTTAGCTGCTTCTACCATTTCGTTCATCTTGGGTCGGTAGGGAGATGAGTAATGGTGTTCGATCCTGAATTCAGTGCACAACTCTTTCATTGTCTTATTGTTCAAGTTAGATCCATTATCTGTAATGATCTGGCTTAGAACACCATAACGGCAGATGATATTGCTTTTAATAAATCGGACCACCACTTGTCGGGTTGCATTGGCGTACGACGCTGCTTTGACCCACTTGGTGAAATAGTCAATGGCTACCAGGATGAGCCGATGTCTGTTTGAAGCCTTGGGTTCGATCATGCCAATCATGTCGATTCCCCATATGGAAAAAGGCCATGGGTAAGAGAGAACTTTGAGATGCGTTGGCGGTACATGAATTTTGTCCGAGTATATCTGACACTTGTGAAACTTCCTCTTGTACTTGTAGCAATCGGATTCCATAGTCAACCAGTATTACCCTGCTCTCAGAATTTTTCTCGCCATTGTGTGTCCGTTGGCACGAGTACCAAAGGATCCTTCGTGAATTTCTTTTATCAGCATGTTTGCTTCTGGTCTATCTACACATCGGAGTAAGACCATGTCAAAATTTCTCTTATAGAGAGTATCACCGCTCAGGAAGAAGCTACCAGCCAGTCTTCTGAGGGTTTTTCTGTCCTTCCTTAGTGCGCCAGGTGGGTACTCTTGTTTCTGAAGGAAGCAATTGATATCGTGATACCAAGGTTTGTCGTCTATGACTGCTTCAATTGCGAAGATGTAAGCGGGCCGTTCAAGGCGCATTATGTCGATCTTAGGTAGGTCGTTCCATTGACCCACACTAATCATGGAAGAGAGAGTGGCTAACGCATCAGCCATATGATTCTCTTCACGAGGGATATGATGAAACTTGATTCTGTCGAAGAAAGGTAACAACCTTCTTGCATAATCCTTGTAAGGAATCAGTTCTGATTGGTATGTGTTCCCATCTCCTTTGATCTGATTGATAACTAGGGTTGAGTCGCCGTAAACATCCATGTTTTTTATTCTCAAATCTATCGCTTCTTCGAGACCCATGATAAAAGCTTCGTATTTGGCCTCGTTTTTAGTGCACTTGAACGTATGTCTGGCGGTGAAAGGAATGTGGGTACCCTGAGGTGTTATGATGATTGCCCCAATTCCGTTTCCATAATGATTGACAGCTCGGTCAAAGATAAGTCCCCTTTGGGAACCTGGTTCAGGCCCTTCACTGGGTAGCGGTTCATCGCAATCTTTCATCTTTAAATACATGACATCTTCGTCTGGGAAGTCAAATCCAATTGATTCCTGATCGTCATTCGGTTGATGAGCCAAATGATCGGCTAAAATACTCCCCTTAACGGCTTTTTAAGCGTGGTATTCAATGCTGTATTTTGATAACAACATCTGCCAACGGGCGATTCTTCCCGTGAGAGCAGGTTTTTCAAATACATACTTGATTGGATCCATTTTGGAGACCAACCAAGTAGTGTGACGAATCATGTACTGGAGAAGATGTTTGGATGCCCAAGCCAGAGCACAACAAGTTTTCTCGAGCATAGTGTACCGAGTCTCGCATGCGGTGAATTTCTTGCTCAGATAGTAGATGGCAAACTCTTTTCTTTTTGTTTCATCTTGTTGGCCAAGCACACAACCCTACGAGTCCTCTAGGATTGTGAAGTAAATGATCAGTGGTCTTCCTTCTACTGGAGGTGATAAAATCGGTGGGTTCAACAGGTATTACTTAATACTGTCGAAGGCGGTTTGGCAATCTTCTCTCCAAAAGCAGTCCTGGTTCTTTTTAAGTAACTTGAAAATCGACGTACATGTCGCGGTCATGAGGAATATAAATTTGGAGATGTAGTTCAAACGTCCTAGGAATCCTCTGACTTGTTTTTCAGTTTTCGGAGACGGTATTTCTTGAATGGCCTTGACCTTGTCAGGATCAACCTTAACTCCTTTCTGGCTGACGATGAACCCTTAGAGTTTCCCTGAGCGGACATCGAATGTGCACTTATAGGGATTCAAGCGGAGTTTGCATTTTCTCAACCGCTCAAATAGTTTTGACAGGTGGGTCACATGCTCCTCCTCTGTTCTAGATTTGGCAATCATGTCATCGACATATACCTCGATTTCCTTTTGTATCATGTCATGAAAGAGAGTAGTCATGGCCCTTTGATAGGTTGCCACGACATTCTTCAAACCGAACGACATTACCTTGTAACAAAAGGTACCCCATGGGACGATGAATATAGTTTTCTCCGTGTCTTTCGGCGCCATTTTAATCTGATTGTAGCCCGAGAATCCATCCATGAAGGAGAAAACTTTGAACTTTGTTGTACTGTCTACCAGCATGTCAATGTGTGGTAAAGGAAAGTCGTCCTTTGGACTAGCCTTGTTTAGATCTCTGTAATCCACACACATTCTGACTTTTCCGTCCTTTTTCGGAACGGGTACGATGTTGGCTAACCATTGAGGATATTCTGACGAGGCGAGGAAACCCGCGTTAATCTGTTTTTGTACCTCCTCCTTGATTTTGATGGCCATGTCAGGGTGAGTCTGTCTCAACCTTTGTTTTACCGGCGGATATTCCGACTTTAACGGTAGATGATGTTCCACGATGCTGGTATCAAACCCGGGCATGTCCTGATAGGACCAAGCGAAAACATCGGGAAACTCTTTGAGAAGCTTTGTCAAACCCTCTTTGGCAGTTAGACTGAGCAATGCCCCAATCCTGACCTCTTTTCTCTCTTTTTCTGAACCCAAGTTTACCGTTTCCAACGGCTCTTTGTGAGGTTTGATGGACCTTTCCTCCTGTTTGAGTAGTCGGGAGATCTCTTCTGGAATTTCGCTGTCAACTTCTCCTTCAGCCTCAAATACCAGGACTTCAAAGTTAGGAGAAGGCATCAGATCGTATGTTTTAATAGGGTTTAAAACAAGCAATCTGCATGACGTGATGATTTGTGTTTAGAAGAGATAGAGAAAATGCAAGAGTGTGTGTAGTGTATTATTATTTTTTACTGCTTGTGTTTATTATTGAAATGTTTTTTAGGATTACCATTTTCTGAAAAACGAAAAGAGAAAACAGCAATTAATGCGGAAATTACAGAACGACGTTTGTTTTATTTAAGAACAAGTCGATTCTTGAAACTACAACCCTATAAAACAAAACTCAGTTGCTTTGGGCGAAGCGAAGAGGGATATTTAAAGAAAGTGAGCCCTATCAAAACATCTGTTTCACCTGGGCAGGGTGAAAGGTTAAAGACGGCAATTACTTTGACTTATGAACGACTCTCGGAAAATCGACAGCAACCCATTGGCGGCGAACTCCTCGGTGAATCACAAATTCTGGTACCTTCCTTGATTTGTCTTTAGAAATAACGTTGATATCTGGTGGAGCAGGATCATTGGAATCTGTGTCCCAGGCAGAGTTGTCAAAGGAGGATTCCTCAATTGTATTTTGCAGAGTATTTGTGCTCTCAGGTGGATCTCCCCACCCAGTTGGCTGAATGTCTTCAAGCCTGATGCGAGAGCTTTTAGGAGCGGTGTATTTGACCTTGAAGTCGTATTTACCACTCGGTTGTCCCAAGGTGTCCCATACATCTTTGGGACTGGAGGAGTCATCTCTCTCGATGACGTTGGCCTCGGGAAAGGCATAGTTGATGAATTCTAGTCCGACAAGCTTTGCCAATTCATCGTCGTACAGGATATTTTTTGAATGACCCGAGTGTTGATCCCATGACATAGTGGGACGCATGTATTTTGTTCAATGATGCTCAGCTGATTTTCATTGTTCGGCTGATTTTCTTGCCCTGAGTTTTCTGGGTACGGCTGCCAGATAGGCAGGCCATCCATTGGGCCATAGTAGTCATGGTCAAAGTTGTCTTTCATCAGAGTGTCCCCCTCTAATGAGTTTGGTGGAGCACGGCATCCTTCCGGATCACAATCTCCATATATCATTTCGACGTCTAACCTCGGTATAAATCTCGAACTCTGTGCGGGATAAAAAAATGGCGTAGGCACCTCTTCTTGAGACATATAGCCGTCCTCGTTAAGATAGGACTTCCACTCCTCATCTGTGTCAGAGGAATCTCCCTCGTTGATGGTATGTACTTAAGATTGTGGGTGGAGGAAACCTCCACTATGGAAGAAATCCTGAATGGGATGAAGACTTTCATCGCTAGCAGCTGTTTCGATACAGGTTGCAGAAAAACCAAGATCCTTCTTTGTTTTATTATCAGTAGGAATGACAAGTTGTCCCCACCCCTTCGTGTTGTTACTTTTGATCACTTCGAGAGCATATTTGTACGAGGAAATTGATGTTCCTTTCTCTGACTGATTGTCATTGCTCATGCAGAGTGCTTGGAACTGAGTCCCAACAACCTCCTCCGGCTCTACACAAGTAGATAATGAAAGGTTACTCACGATCAAGGCTTGTTCTCCACAAACCGTGATGAGTTGATCGTTCTTGACGAATTTCAGTTTCTGGTGCAGCGTCGAAGTGACTGCCCCAGCATGGTGTATCCAAGGTCTTCCTAATAAGCAACTGTATGTTGCGCGGATGTCCATGACCTGGAAAGTGACTTGGAAAGTTTGAGGACCGATAGTTATGGGAAAGTCGACTTCACCAATAACTGCTTTCCGAGATCTATCGAACGCTTTGACGATAACCTCACTGCCTCTCATCGGGGATCCTTTGAATGATAGTCGCATTAAAGTGGACTTCGGCATGATGTTGAGAGCCGATCTGGTGTCTACCAGTACGCTAGCTAAAGTATTGTCCTGGCAGTTAACTATGATATTGAGCGCTATGTTGTGACTTTTGCCTTCTTCTGGCAAATCCTCATCACTGAATCCTAAGTTGTTGCAGGAAGTGATGTTAGAGACGCTGATGTCGAACTTTCATATTGACACATCCTGTTCCACAAAGGCCTGCTCTAAGTCTTTCTACAGAGCCTCTCTGTGGGCTTCGGAACTAAGTAAAAGAGATAACATAGAGATCTTTGAAGGAGTTTGTAACAGCTGATCAACAATGTTGTATTCACTCCTTTGGATGAGCTTCTCATCGTTCTTTTTTTAAAGGCCGGGATCACTAGATTGACTGACTGGTGGATTGGGAGCTTCTGTCTGAAGTTCCTTTTCTTTGTTAGGTTCTCCAACTCCTCGGTTGAAGATTCAACCACTCCGTGTTACTCGACTGATGTCTGCAATATTCATGAAGGAGGGTAATGGAATTTCTTTTCCATTCTCAACTGTTGTTGCACAGTATTTGTAAGGGATCGCCTTAGCAGATTTATACGGCACTGGTCCCGGTAGATAAATAACTACAGGAGCCTTCTGATTTCTTTGACTGTCGTAGGTAACTTCAATCAATTCCTGGTTAAGAACTCTTGATTCGTCAAGTAGAGGGATGATGGTACAAACATCTTTGGCCCTTTCATGATCAGAGATTACAACAACATCTTTAATTTTATCAGCGAAGTAGTCGGGCGTCCAGTTAATAGACCCCGAAACAAAATATTGTTGAATCTCTTTACAGTCCAACTGACTCTGAAGGGCTTCCCGTACGAGGTAACATCCTTGGTTATTTTCTGAGCAGACTCTACAGCGTTCGTAGTTATGTGGTGGCACCCGGCCACGTCCGCTTTAAATGCAATGCAACTTTACTAGGTCCATTTTCGTTGATCGAACATCCTGACTTTGATGCCGAGTAGGGTTCCCGTTAACCACACTGATTTGTTGCGTGTCTTCATCCATATAGATCGGAAGCCACCAGTGTTTCAGCAAGTGTTACAAAGTTCTTTGAACGAGAGCGCACCCTTGGTTACTCTCACGGCATACTATACAGCTCAGATAATCTTGTGAAGTGAGAAAACCGAGTTGGACTTGCTTTGCATGTAACTCCACCAGGCTGGTATTCATCAAACGAATTTCAAAGATTTGAACCATGTAAATCTGATAAATATTTTTATCATGGTAGTCCTGGATCCATCCAAGATCCATCTGACGCTGTAATACCTCAAAATTTACCTTCTTGTTTCTCAACAAATTGGTCTATGTTTTACTCGTTTGCATTCCATAGTAGGTCATAGATTGCATAGCATGGCATTCAGCATAGGGCATGGGATCAAGGCACTTGGTCCATATTCTAAAGTCTCAAGCTTCAAGGTGGCTCGTGGGGTTCATCATATCTTCTTAAGGTCAAGCATGGTAAAAGATTGCAAGTGGAATTCTCCCTCTTAACCAAAGAGACCAATTAGGGTTTTTGGTTTCAAGAGGGCTTCTTGAAGACTTTGGGGGTTCAAGCATGTTTTTATGGTTTCCATATGCTCACAAGTGTTCATGGATGGAGATTTGGTTGATGGTTCACGGTGAAGACTGTTCAGTGGATCAGTTGCTGGTGAAATGAGGAAAAGTCAACTGTAAAGGAGAAAGTCAACTGTGGAATTTTGAGGGTCTTTTCATGGTTTTCAAGGTCTCACATCATCATATGGTCTTCAATTGTCAAGATTCATGCCATTCTTCAAGAATCAAGAGTTTGTGCCAAAGTTACTAAATTTGGAAAATGGCCTATAATGAGAACTTTCCATTTTTGGCAATTTTTCCATCACATTCAACTTGACTTTTAATCATCAAGGAAGCTCCAAATGAATTTTCCTCCAACATGAAAGTTGAAGATATTTCTCTCCCATTTCCAAAAAGTACTAGAACATTTCCATATCATTTGTGGAACTCTAGTTATGGTCAAAACAATGCAAGGTGTATTTCATGGATTTCTTTTATGTCAAATTTTCCACCATTTGCATTTTCACTCAAAAGGACTTGTAATGTTCCCATTTGCTTCATGTAACATTACAACATCAAAATACAAGTCAAGGGGATCATTTTTTGCTTTTGAATCAATTCATTTCATGCCATATTTCTCATTATTTTCACATTATGCAAAAGTGCAAATTAATTCAAAACATACAAACCAAGCAAGTACAAGGCCCAAAATCAATTCAGAAGTGATCCATGAGTGAATTGGAGGTGAATCATGCTGGTGGCAAGGGTTTCCCACATGTGAATTAGTGGTGGTGGTGTAAAATGCATTTTTGCAATTTCACCCAAATCTCATTAACAAAAGTTCTAATCACTTCCTAATCCTAATCAGTGAACTAATGGAGAGTATATATGCTTACTCATACCCTCACAGCTAGGGTAGAGACTCTCATTTGCACAGTTGTGGTTTTTTGTTCTCACACTTCCTCTTATTGAATCTCACTCTTCTTGGAGCTTCTTTGAGTTTTCTCTTCATATTCTTGATCAGTGAAGAGAATAGAGCAAGAATCAACTGCTATTTTGAGCTCATACTGAAGATTTCACCAAGTACCATTCAAGAGGGTTCAAACTTAAATCTCAAGATCTAGCACGATTTCAAACTCTAGTTGCATTTATTTTGCATCTAGAGGTTCCAAGGAGTGGATCTGCAGTATTTGGAGGGATTTCTTGGAGGTTTTCAAGTTCTACAAGGTTCAGGTTGGTGAATTTTTCATACTCACAGAACTTAAACTTTTGATGTGCATAATGATCCTTGATGTTCACTGATCACTCTGATATATTTTGTTTGAAGTTTGGACGTGTGGTTTGTGTGATATGTTGATTTAAAGTTTTAGATCTAATTTTGTTTTTGTTCGATTCTCCTTACTGGTTGGTTATTTGTTAAAATGGATTGAATATTTGAGATCCTTGCGTTTTTATGGTCAAGATGGAGTACCTATACGCATTTTCTGGAGAATGTTTCACTATAGCTCACCGGAGTGGGTGGCCGGAGCCCTAGCTCCGGCGGCTGCCTGAAATTCAGCCCGGCGAGGGAGGTTCCATGAAGAAGAAGCAATTCATCCGTCCATTCCTTAGATCTAACGTCATTCATGCTGCCACGTGTTTTGTTTTTTTTGTTTTTTATTTATTGATCACATGTATGCCATCCTACGCGTGTTAGTGTGCACCGCATATCATACCCTTTGTTTTTAATTACCAATTGACTGGGTGATGTAATTGTGTGCGTTGATCTAATCGTGTGGTTACTAGCGGGACAACACATTAAAAAGAACATGTGCTATTCACGTGAGAGGAGTATGGTGAGATGACTGTTTATATGCACGCATGTGTACGTTAGCTGTGGTGTGCTTTTTGATCTGGATCGCTGATGTTGATTGCCTTTGGATCTTGTGGATTTGGTTTGACATGTTTTTGAACATTGGATTGATTGGATGGTCAAGGTTTCACCTGCGTTTTGACTAATTCCATTGTTTTTCTGTTGACTTCGCCAGTGGACTGATTGCATTGGGCTTTACTATTTGCGCCCCCTCCTCTGGGCCTTTTTTCCATTCCAACGCATTTTTCTTGCTGATGACACCCCCATGCTTCTTTCATTTTTATTATTTGTTTGTTTTGTTTTTAATTTCTAAAATTATTTTTATGCATCTAAAAATCATACAAAAAATCGTGAAACCTCTTCTTAGTTTTATCAAATTTTTCCATATTTTATTTTCTTATTTTATTTTATTTTTGGTGCCTGAATTAATTAATTGCTTAAGTTTTCTTTGTGGATTGTTCCACTTGCATACTCCAACTTGGAAATTTTATTTCTCTTCATCCACAATACATTTTTAATCCATTATTTTTGCATTTATTAGGTGACATATTAAAGTGGACAAAAATGTTTTTGTTTCATTTTTAAACTCATTTCATGTGGCATTTTGGTCTCTCTCTTTTGCATGTTAAACCATGTTTCTTATGTGATCTTTGCCTAATTGTTTGAGATACTTAGTTTGTGAATTTTGGTTTGATATTTTTGTATATGTTACTTGACTGAGTTAACTTCTGTTTGAATATTTTTGGGATTTTAGTGATCCACTTTGCTATTTTTGGTTGAATTTTGTTTGTGATGCAAGTTTGATTGAGGTATACTTTGATACATGATCTAGTTAGAATACATTTACTTAATTGTGATGGCGTGATGCTTGAGATGTTTTTATGGTATGATCATGTTCTGTTTGAGCTTACTTGTGGCTTTGGAATCATCCCAATTTGATCATTTTTCAATTTGTTCTTGATTTTACAAGTTGATGTTGTTTTGGACTTGAATCTTGTGATATGGTCAACCTAATCTTGTGATGGCTCCTTTGTATGATCTCACTCATGTATGAAACCTTTTGTTTGATTTGTATGACATGCTAGAGGTTCTGACCCTCTTGGTTTAAGGTGCTCTATGTGACATGTTCTCACTCTTTGCTTCACATGTTTCTTTGCTTTGCTTGCATGAATGATAAATGATTGTCTTTCTCAATTTTGATACATGTTTTGAATGTGTTGCTTCGTGATTAATCTTGTATGACTTGAGTTTGATCTTGGCTTGATGCTAATGTGCATGCTACTACCCTTTGGTTTCATTACTTGATTTTCATCTCACTTGATCATCATGGTTTGAATTATGTGTTGCATACCATTCCCTTTGCTTTTGTGAGCTTCTTTGGACCTTAATATTGCATAATGTGAATCTCTTTTGCACTTGTGAATTGATGATGATAACATGATGTAAGTTCTGGTCTTGTTTCATTTTCATCTTGCCTTTTTCATTTCCCTTTTTTATGAAGTCCATGTGTGTTTAATTGTGCATTTAATTCAAGTATGCTAGCATCCTTTCATGTTTATCTTTGTATGCTTACTTGAATGGTTTTGCATTGATCTTTGAAGCATGTCGATTGATTTGAGTTGGACATTTGTGATATGATATGCTTGCTGCCACTTATTTGTGTTTCATTTCTTTTCTTCTCATTCTCTTTTCTTCTCTTTCACTCTTTCTCATCCCATGAATCTCAAGACTTGTTCAAGTCTTGGATTCTTTTCCCCTTAGAGCTACCTAGTCCAACTTAATTTTTGATTAAGCTTGGAGTAGGATTAGAATTAGGTGTTAGTTAGTCTTTTCTCCTAAACCTCACTAACCATAGGACATCCATGCATGATAACGTTAGGACTCTTAGTTTCCCTTTAGAGTTTCCCTTGTGTCGCTTCTCTTCTCATCTCAAAATAAAAGTAAAAAATACTTAATAAAGGTTAACGTGTATTGCGCTCGAGCCTTAAGTGTAGGAAGTGAAGAACGAGGGGTCTCCCTTCCTCTTTTAGAGTTTTTAGCATACGTTCCATTTGGGGGCGACCATGCGATTCACTCGTTCCCACATGGCAGACTTTGGTGCAATGCAAGTTACAAGCTAACTTAAAAAACACTTCTGTCTAAAAAACTTCAACAAACAACAACGTCTTTCCTTCGGGAATTCTTCTCTCATCTCATTCACTCTTAGCGCACGAACGTGCTCCTACTCGTTCTCTCGCAAGACGGTAACGCCTAAGTCTCGATTCAGCGAGCTGCAACACCTGAGCTAGAATGTAAGACGTTCCCTAAAAAACACAATCGACCCCTAGTGAGGGGAACTACGTCGCTCTGATTCTCATGCTCCCGATGAGATACGTAGACAGTGGGGTAGGGCCCATGCGAGCACTTCTTTTATTTTCCCTACATTTGTTTCTTGCTCTCTCTCTCCTTTCTTTTTCCTTTTTCCTGTTCCTTTTCCTTTCCAGTAGCAGCGGAGCTCCAGTTGATGACACCCTATTACTGTATTGCTGTTTACTATATTTTTGCTTTACTGCTTTACTGTTTTTACAGCTTTTATAGCATTGCATTTCATTTTATTACTGTCATACTGGATATTGCTGTGCTGTTCTGCTGCCGGATTTTCTGTTTGTAGGGTGGGCTGGATTCATGAGAGAAAAGCCCAATACCCAGGCTTGAGCATACACCTATGATTAGCGTGGAAAGTAGTGTGACTTGTTTGGCATTTTGCCAGACGAAGTATACATGAAAACTCCACATCCAGACGAGGTTTTCTTTGTAATATTCTGTTCTGTCCATTTGGGGCAGACGATGGAATATAACCTGGAAAGCTGTCGACTCTGGCGACTGTTTCCCGAGGACTCAGTTGCGGCACTCCTCCCGAGTTGTGACTGTGGCAGACCACGTTTTGTGGCAAACCCATTGCGCATTCTCGATCCGAGGACCCAATACTGGGAACTTGCTATAGGGTTTCCTTTTGGAAAGGAATCAGTGGAAGCACTCCTCGATTGGCGATAGTACTGTACCCTAAGGGATGAATGTACTATTGCTTCTCGACCTCAGTGCCGAAGCTGAAGACTTGCCATAAGATGTTTTCTTTTGAGGGGAATCAGTTGAGGCCTCCTCAATTGGTGATGATGCCAAACCAAAAATGGTGAACATATCATCATTTCTCGACCTGAGAGCCCGGGATATTAAGGATCCTCGCCTTTCTAGAACCCACATGTGAGAGGGGATGGGTGTTTGCAGGTTTGCAGGTAACCGAGACCTTCAACCTACCTGGTTTCTGGGTTTCTCATCAGTGTACTATTATTATCCTGGCATTCTGGCAGTTTGATTGGGTTGTTATTCTGGATTTTTGGGTTTCTGGTAGTCAGGGTCCTATTCAGTCAGCAGAACAACAGCAGCTTGAGCATTTTGGATACCTTGATCCCATGTCTGCATTTTGCATCATCTTTTTGCATTCTGACATGTTTGTTCATTTGTAGGGTTGCATCCTAACTTTGATTCCGGTTGTCCGAAGATTGTCCATGATGAGTATTAGCACTGGAGAAAGAAAGAACATCATCCTGTACAAGTTCCCAGAGCTTCATCTAGATGTTGTGCACAAGATCTCGGCTATGGCAAAGCCTGAGGTATTGGCAGATTTCAGAGGAGAATATGGGAGGATTCTGAGTTTCGCTGGGAATGTTACCAACTATGAGTTCAGGGCCCTGCACACTCTGGCACGGTTCTATGACCCTCAACTTTGGTGTTTTCTGTTTGCTGATTATCTTTTGGCTCCAACGTTGGAAGAGTATGCTCTTATTTTGGATGTTTCAGTCAAAGAAGGAGCTCCATTCTATCCTTCTAAGGAGTTTCCTGATCTGGAAAGGGTTGCTGCTACTTTACGGTTGGATCAGTCACTGTTGAAGAAAAATATTGCTAGTAAAGGGGGTTATCAAGGTTTTCACACGAAGTTTTTGATCGAACAGGCTGCTACCTGTGCTAAGGCTAAGTGTTGGTCGGTGTTCAAAGTAATTCTGGCTATGTGTGTTTATGGAACGGCGCTATTCCCTAATGTGAAGGATTTTGTAGACGCGCATGCTGTCCGGATATTCACCACGAAGAATCCGGTACCTACCTTGCTTGGGGATCTGTATTATTCAATGCACTATAAGAATGAGAAAAGGAGAGGTGGACCTCTTTACTGTTGTGCTCCAATTTTCTATAAGTGGTTTGCTGATCGTCTTCCCAAATCTGGGGCATTCGAGGACACTAAAGGAACTTTAGATTGGACAAAGAGATTAATGGGGTTAAGGGCTAACAACTTGATTTGGATCAATCGTGATTTGTTGGGCCAAGAGATCCTGATTAGTTGCGGAGGTTACCCAAATGTACCTTTAATAGGAAGGAAAGGGGGAATTAACTACAACCCCATTCTTGATATTAGGCAATTTGGGTATGCTTTGAAAGAGCCGCCCAAAGGCCAAGATGTGCAAGAGTCTCTATTTTTGGGTGAGGAAGCCAATCTGGAGGTGTTGAAAGAAGCTGCAAACGCTTAGAGAGATCGCCATAAGAAAGGAAAGACTTCTTTTGGAAAGTGTAACAACAAAGCTTTTCCTGCGTACGAAGACTGGATTCAGAGTAGAGTAGAGAGTGTACTTTTACCATTCTGCAGGGAGCCTCCATCTTACCCCTTGCTGATTGAACCTCCAACCACGATTGAGATAGAGAAGTATACCAAATTGTGGGCTGAAAAGGAGAAGCTTAGAGAGGAGAACGGTGAGTTGCAAAAGGAAATCTACCAGTTGAAACATGAGCGAGGTGAGGCTGTTCATATTGCCAAGCTGAAGACAGAACGTCTCGCTGAGAAAGAGAAGGAGCTGGTTGAAGAGATAGCAGCTAGGAAAAGGGTAGGACAAGCTCTAAAAGGTGTATTTAAGACTCTCAAATCCAAGAAGCACGACCTAGCCAAGGCTTGGTCGAAGATTCACAAGTTCAATGCTTACCGAGATACTGCAATCACAGCCAACAAGCAGAAGGAGGATAAGTATTTGGAGCAGATTGAGAGTCCAAAGTTGAAGCTCAGGAAGAAGGATGAGGAGATCTTGTCAGGGACGTTCCAAAGACACGCAGTCGAGGAACGACTCAATGAAGCCATAACAACCATGGAAGAGCTGAAAATACAAGCAGGTGTGAAGAGGTCTAAGTGGGAATGCTCTAGCTCAGGCAGTGGTCCTCAAAGGGTGCAAGATCTTTGAAGGGGAACTCTACTCTGTAGTTTGTACTTTGTTCTTTCTTTGTATTTTGGGTCACCACCAGACTTGTTGGCTGGGACCTTTGCTTATTTTTTGTTTCAAGCTATTTATGGTACCTTGGGTTATAATTTCTGATAGTGATTCACTCTGATTTATATATGAGCAGCAGTTTCATCTTACCTTATCTTTAAACTGGAATCAAGGGGTGGATCGCCCTGCGAATATACAAAGGTGTTTGCATTTGCATTTGCATAATCATAAACATTTTTGCATAACAGGTACTTGCTGCAGGAGCTCTCTAACCTTTATTTGGTTTCAGGCACGATAGCTGAATCTCCCATTCACCGGTACGCAACCAGACGAAACCATGCTAGAGCTATGGATCAGATGTAGACAAAGTTGGCTGAGCTAAGGGCACGTATGGAACAATTTATGAATCTGATGCAAGGGGTTGCTCAGGGGCAGCAGGACCTGAGAGCAGGACAAGAAGACATGAGAGCTACCATCAAGAGGTTGGAGATTGAGATTCCTACTGGTAATCACATTGATCCCCTAGGGTTAACCCTCCTGTGGTCAACCCTCATGTGGTCAATCCTCCTGTGGTTACTCCTCCTCCGGCTGGAGTCAATGTGGGTTTTGCTCCTGGCAACACTGGGCTGGTAGAAGATCGTCAAGATGACCAGTTTTTTGTACTTAATGCTGATATGGGATTCTACCATGATGAAAGGAAATACGAAGGATTGGATGAGAGAGTGAAAGCAATAGAAAGTCAAAATCCTTTGGGAATTGATGTCGAGGATATGGGACTGGTACAGGGTGTCAAGATTCCCCCGAAGTTTAAACCACCTACTTTCGACAAGTACAATGGTAGCACTTATCCCAAAACTCACCTCCAGGCATACAACCGGAAGATAGCAGCTTATTCTGATGATCAGAAGTTATGGATGTATTTTTTCCAGGACAACTTGTCTGGAGCCTCACTGGAATGGTACATAAAGTTGGACAGGGCCCGCGTCAGAAGCTGGAAAGATTTGTGCTTGGCTTTCTTAAAGCAATACCAATATAACATCGACATGGCACCGAATCGCACTCAGTTACAAAGCATGACACAGAACCCCAAGGAAGGTTTTAAGTAGTACGCCCAGAGGTGGCGTGAACTTGCTGCTCAAATGCAACCTCCGTTGGCAAATAGAGAAATGGCTGACATGTTCATGAATACTTTGCAAGGTCCGTATCTTGACGGGCTGGCCGTTTGTCCATCTACTGGATTTACTGACATAGTAATTGCTGGAGGGAGAATTGAGAGTTTGTTAAAGATGGGGAAGATTCAGGACGGAAGTGGTACAAGTTCAGCTCCTACAAAGAAGTTTTTTGGCAACAACAACAGAAAGCGTGAAGGTGACGCTAATGCTGTGTATTCACAAGGGGGAGAGGTAGAGGACAACAGGGTACACATCACCAGGCAGCATCTATAACTATTCCAACTCCGGGTAATGAGGCTCAACCTGCAGCTCAGAGGCAGTATCACCCAAGAAAGAGAATGAATGACAGACATTTTGATGTTTTCCCTATGACTTGTTCACAGATGCTACAGAATTTACTTCGTTTGAATTTGGTACAGTTGAGGACTTTGGCTCCCACAGTGGGCAGGTTACCCGCTGGATATGATGCAAATGAAAAGTGTGAGTTTCACTCCAATGCGTCGGGACACAATGTGGAAAACTGCAAGGCTTTCAAACATGTGGTACAAGACCTTGTTGATTCAAAAGCTATTAATTTTGCTCTGAGACCTAATGTAATTCAAAATCCCATGCCCCCGCATGGTGGGCCGGGGGTGCACGCTATTGAAGAGGATAGAGGGCTGAATCTGGTAAGGGATGTTAATGATGTCAAGACTCTGTTGAAAGTTGTGAAAGAACGCTTGCTGAAAGGGGCTGTATTTCCTGGTTGTTCAGAGAGTTGTGAAGATTGCTTGATTGCTGATAATGGTTGTGTAAAGCTGAGAAATGGCCTTCAGAGTATGATAGATCAAGGATGTCTACAATTTGATCAGTTAAAAAAGAATAATGATGAAGTTTCTACTATTACAATCTACTTTGATCTTGTGGAAATTCTGGTGCCTGCTCCTGTACAGATATCTGCACCTGAGCGAGTGGCTCCTATAACTGTAAATGTTCCCAGCTATGTTCCAAATGAGAACAAGGTTGCTATCCCGTGGTACTATGGGACTAATAGTCAAAGACAGAGGCAGGAGGAGCAGACTCCTAAAGAAAGTGGTTCAAGTGTCGGAAATGTTGGAGGAGTAGGTGATTTTACTCGCAGAGGAAGGCTTTTTGCTCCTCAGACACTCAAGAAAGACAATACTGAAGCATTAGAAAGGGCCAAAGGGAAGCGGGTACTGAATGATGAACCAACGCCAGGGGCTGAACCGGTGCCGGAGGCAGAATCTGATAAGTCATTTGAGAAAGATGTTGAGGAATTCATGAGGATAATCAGAAAGAGCGATTATAAGATTGTTGACCATCTACATCAAACTCCTTCTAAGATTTCTATATTGTCATTGTTGCTATTTCCGAAGCCCATCGGAATGCCCTGCTCAAAATTTTGAATATGGCGTACGTACCGTAAGAGATATCAGTGAACCAGCTTGAAGGTGTGATCTCAAATGTTAATGCTGGAAACGATATAGGGTTCACATATTTTGACTTAACGCCAGAAGGAAGGAATCACAATAAGGCTCTCCACATATCAATGGAATGTAAATGTGCCATGTTATCCCATGTATTAGTGGACACTGGCTCCTCCCTCAATGTGTTGCTTAAGAAAGCATTAGCCAAGCTGGATGTGGAAGGGGTGATACTCAGACCTTGTGATCTAGTGGTGAAAGCGTTTGATGGTTAAAGGAGATCAGTGTTTGGAGAGATAGAGTTACCTGTCCAGATAGGACCCCAGGTCTTCAATACAGTGTTTTATGTGATGGACATCCAACCGGCCTATAGTTGTCTATTGGGTCGTCCCTGGATCCACGCTGCAGGGGCCGTATCTTCAACCTTGCATCAGAAGATAAAGTTTGTAGTTGATGGTCAAGTTGTTACGGTATGCGGAGAAGAAGATATTTTTGTTAGCCATCTGTCATCCTTCAAGTACGTGGAGATGGATGGAGAAATCCACAAAACTCTCTATCAGGCATTTGAAAATATGAATATGGTGAAAGATTCTCCATCTCCGTCTGGTGAGGCAAGAGTGGGAACCTCTATGACTTCATATAAACAGGCTTTGGAGGTGGTGTAGTCTGGTCATACCGAAGGTTGGGGACAAATGGTTGAGATACCTTTCAAGGATGATAAGAATGGAATTGGTTACAAACCTCCTCGGGTTCCACTACAGGGTCAAGAGCGCCAAGGGCCAGTTTTCTTCTCAAGTGGAGGGGTTATATATCCAAGCCATACCTATGCAGCAATTGAAGACGGTGAAGATAGTGACCGTGACCTGGACAACTGGGTGCGTCCATGTGCCCCAGGAGTGAAGCTGAACAATTGGTTTTTGGAGGATCTCATCCAAGTTACTCTGCCTAATAAGTAATTTTCTTTGTTTTCTTTCATTAAGCATGCAAAAGTCCTATGCTCTGCCCAAGGCATAGTGACTTCATTGTAGGGCCCCCATTTTGTTTTCATACAAGTTTTTATCATTAATAAAAGGACGTTTTGTATTCAAATTGTGTTCCCTGTCTTTCTTTTTATTTTTTATCATTTAAATAAAATGGCAATGTTTTCTTCACAGTTTTCTTGCATTCTTTCCCTTTTTTTCTTTCAAAGAGCAATTTCTAAAGGCATGAATTATCATTCATGCAGAAGTAGTTCTTTGGATCTCATTGATGACGACTCTGCTATGGTTCATTATGACTTCGATAATCCAATATACCAAGCCGAAGAGGTGGACATGGAAGAATGTGAGCTGCCAGAGGAGTTGGCTAGATTACTGAAACATGAAGAAAGAGCCATTCAGCCTCATCAGGAAGATATAGAGGTTGTCAACCTTGGTACTGAAGAGGTAAGGAAAGAGGTTAAAGTAGGGGCAAGCCTGGCTGAGAATGTAAAGAAAGAGCTTATTGAAATGTTGCAAGAGTATGTCGACATCTTCGCCTAGTCTTACCAAGATATGCCGGGGTTGGATACAGACATCGTGGTGCACAGATTGCCGCTGAAAGAGGGTTATTTTCCTCTCAAACAGAAGCTTCAGAGAACCAAACCTGAAATGGCCATCAAGATTAAAGAGGAGGTGCAAAAGCAGTTGGATGCGAGGTTTCTAGCTGTTACTAATTATCCGCCGTGGGTCGCTAATATTATGCCTGTGCCAAAAAAGGATGGCAAAGTCAGAATATGTGTGGATTATCGAGATTTGAACAGGGCGAGTCCAAAAGATGATTTTCCGTTACCACACATTGATGTGTTGGTGGACAATACGGCTCAATTCTCTGTGTTTTCTTTCATGGATGGGTTTTCAGGATACAACCAGATTAAAATGGCGCCCGAGGATATGGAAAAAATTACATTTATTACTCCTTGGGGCACATTCTGTTATAAGGTGATGCCGTTTGGTTTAAAGAATGTTGGGGCTACATATCAGCGTGCCATGGTAACGCTCTTCCACGATATGATTCACAAAGAAATTGAAGTTTATGTGGATGATATGATTGCCAAGTCACAAACAGAAGAAGAGCATTTGATAAATTTGAAAAAGTTGTTTGAGCGGTTGAGACACTTCAGACTGAGGCTGAACCCGAATAAGTGTACTTTCGGGGTAAGATCTGGTAAGCTTCTAGGCTTCATTGTCAGTGAAAAGGGAATCGAGGTGGATCCAACAAAGGTAAAAGCCATTCAAGAAATGTCGGAGCCGAGAACTGAAAAACAAGTGCGTGGGTTTTTGGGAAGGTTGAATTATATTGCAAGATTTATATCTCATCTTACTACCACCTGTGAGCCAATATTCAAGTTATTGAGAAAAGATCAATCAATCCAGTGGAACAGTGATTGTCAAAAGGCCTTTGATAAAATAAAAGAATACTTACAAAATCCTCCGATTCTGATGCCTCCAGTCCCTGGGAGGCCACTGATTATGTATCTCACTGTACGTGATGGATCAATGGGTTGCGTTCTCGGTCAACACGACGAGACAGGTAGGAAAGAGCATGCTATATACTACCTGAGCAAAAAATTCACTGATTGTGAGTCCAGGTACTCGATGCTTGAGAAGACATGTTGTGCACTAGCATGGGCTGCTAAGTGATTGAGGCAATACATGCTGACTCATACAACCCTACTGATTTCAAAAATGGATCCAATCAAGTACATCTTTGAAAAGCCAGCTCTTAATGGAAGGGTCGCTCGGTGGCAGATGGTTTTGACTGAATATGATATACAATACACTTCCCAGAAGGCTATCAAAGGGAGTGTGTTGTCTGATTATCTTGCTGAGTCGCCTATTGATGATTACCAGCCAATGAGGTTTGATTTTCCTGATGAAGACATTATGTTTCTTAAGGTTAAAGATTGTGAAGAGCCTCCGGTTGATGAAGGACCGAATCCTGATGACAAATGGAAACTGATGTTTGATGGGGCCGTTAACATGAATGGAAGTGGTGTTGGGGCAGTCTTAATCACTCCGAAAGGATCACACATACCTTTCACTGCCAGGTTAACTTTTAATGTCACCAACAACGAAGCGGAATATGAGGCATGTATCATGGGTATTGAAGAAGCCATTGATTTGAGGATCAAGACTCTTGAGATATTTGGTGATTCCGCTCTAGTGATAAATCAGATCAATGGAGATTGGCATACTAACCAGCAAAATTTGATTCCTTACAGAGACTACGCGAGAAGACTGTTGACCTTCTTTACAACAGTAAAATTGTACTATATACCTCGTGATGAGAATCAGATGGCTGATGCTTTAGCTACATTGTCGTCCATGATTCAGGTGAATTGGTGGAACCATATCGCGAAGATTGATGTGATGAGACTAGACAGACCCGCTCATGTGTTTGCCGCTGATACTACGACTGATGATAAACCCTGGTATTTTGATATCAAGCGTTTCTTGAAGAGTCAAGAGTATCCAGCTGGGGCATCAAACAATGACAAAAAGACTCTGAGGAGGTTGGCATGAAGCTTCTTTTTGAATGAGGATGTGTTGTACAAGCGAAACTTTGACATGGTCTTGCTCAGATGTGTGGATAGACAGGAAGCAGACCTGTTAATGCAGGAAGTACATGAAGGATCTTTCGGTACCCATGCTGGTGGGCATGCTATGTCGAGGAAATTATTACGAGCAGGGTATTATTGGTTAACTATGGAGGCTGACTGCTTTAAGTACGCCCAAAAATGCCACAAATACCAAGTCTATGCTGATAAGGTGCATGTGCCACCAAACCCTTTGAATGTGATGAGTTCTCCGTGGCCCTTTGCTATGTGGGGCATTGATATGATAGGGAAGATTGAGCCTAATGCTTCCAATGGACACCGATTCATTTTGGTGGCCATTGATTACTTTACCAAGTGGGTAGAAGCGGCCTCTTTTGCAACTGTTACCAGGCAAGTGGTAGCCCGATTCATTAAGAAGGAGATTATCTGCAGATATGGGGTGCCTGAAAGGATCATTACTGACAATAGTTCTAATCTCAACAACAAGATGATGAAAGAGCTATGCCAGAGCTTTAAAATTGAACACCACAATTCTTCTCCTTACTGCCCGAAGATGAATGGTGTCGTCGAGGCAGCCAACAAAAACATTAAGAAGATTGTGCAAAAGATGGTGGTGACATATAAGGATTGGCATGAAATGTTGCCTTTCGCTTTGCATGGGTACCGTACTTCTGTTCGTACATCTACTAGGGCAACCCCGTTTTCGCTTGTAAATGGTATGGAGGCAGTGTTACCGGTTGAAGTGGAAATCCCTTCTTTAAGGGTCATGATGGACATTAAACTTGACGAGGATGAATGGGTTCGAGCGAGGTTCAACGAGTTGAGTCTCATCGAAGAAAGACGATTGGCTGCAGTTTGTCATGGACAACTGTATCAGAGGAGAATGAAACGAGCATTTGATCAGAAAGTGCGCCCTCAGACCTACCAAATGGGCGACTTGGTATTGAAAAGGATTATTCCTCCGAGTACAGGTCACAGGGGCAAATGGACGCCTAATTACGAAGGTCCATATGCTGTTAAGAAGGTCTTCTCAGGCGGAGCCTTGATGCTTACAACAATGGACGGTGAAGATTTTTTGTCCCCTGTGAACTCAGACGCAGTTAAAAAATACTTCGCATAAAGAGGGCATCCCGGCGAACCAAAAAAAAAAAAAAAAGAAGAAAGAAAAGGTTCGGGCAAAAGTTAGGGATAAAATAAAATAAAAAAGAAGTACACCCGGTAAGTAGAAAACCCGCAAGGGCAACTTAGGCAAAAACGGGTATCTCGGTGGATTGAAAACCCGTAAAGGGCGATCCAGGCAAAAGAGAGATTTAGAGAAAACTACGATCTGAGTAATCTGTATTGCCTCGTCTCAATCAGTAAGCAATCCGAAGGGCAGGAATCAGTTCAATCGTCCCCCTTTGAAGGCAAAGCATTTGGAGAATCTTGAAGATATATGAACCATAGCAGGGTTGAAACTCAATGAAGTTCCATTTTCACATTGCCATTAGGACATTTTTTTTTCTGTTTTGGCAATTACCTCTTTCCAGGAATTTCTTCTTGATGTAAATGCCTATTTTCAGGCTCTTCAATCAATAAAATTGTCGTTATTCAGAATAATTTTATCTGTTTGTTTGTTTTGTTTTTATTTGATTTGTTTACACAAACGTCCAAATTTTTGATAAACATTTGCATGCGAAAGTCTTGGGGGGTTCTACAACAATGTGCATAAAGTAGAAAACATTTAAAATTGCTTTAAATGACGCGTTTGCTTGGTTGAATACTACCGGACCTCGTATTATTCTGGGGCATATGTGCGCATTCTTTTGTTTGCAGGTGTGGAGATTTCACAGGATAGCTATGCAAAGATGTAAGACGTCTTCAAGCCAAAATCCTTTACGAAGCGCAAATGATCGTTCCTGCCCAAGCAGACAGCTTCTCAGCAGGAAAGTTATTCTGGAGAGGGTCATCCCCAGCGTATTTACGGAGCTTCATGATTCCCAGCAGCGTTGTCAAAAGGGTAGTATTGTATCCTATTCAGTAATTCCAACAGCTACAAGCTTTTCTGTGTTGATAATGGTTGTAAACTCCCCAGTAGAGTTGCTTCACACACCTTGCAGCTGATGTTCAAGACTTAGTAAGTGTCCAAGAGTTGGAAGATGTCGGATCTTCTGTAAAATCCTCTTGGGACATTTTATCTAGATCAGACTTGTATCTTGGGGCAAAATCAAATGGTTGACCATCTCAAGCATGGAGCATCACGAAATTCCCCGGCAGGAGTATTCCAGATTTATTATCCCCAACAGGGTGACCTCCCAACTACTGCATCCTAGCTCAAGTCTCGGTATTAGTTTAAGAGTTGGAAGATGTCGGATCTTCTGTAAAATTCTCTTAAAAAACATCCCCTGGCATGAGACACTTGGAAGTGATTCTCCCCAACAGAGTTTGTTGTAAGCTTAGTTCCCCAGTAGAGTTTGAAGAGGCGTGGTCTTCTGTAAAATCCTCTCAAGGGACATCTCCCCAGCAGAGTTTGTTGTAAGCTCATTAATCCCCCAGCAAGGTTCTATGGTTATAGTTATTCCCCAAGCAGACTGGTTCAGATGATGCCTCCCCAGCAAAGTTATCTTTTCCTACCGCAACTTCAACAGGTTTTTCAGGTCAGTGCCCAGATCAGGAGGTCAGGTTAATTTTCCTTCCCTAGTGCGGTTTGCGACCTCGAAATCAATCCAGCTTGTTATCCCCAGCGGAGTTGTCTTTCCTTTCCTCATCATTTATTTTGCTGAGGATCTCTTTGCATTTTTGCATGTAGTACGCATAGCATCCTCTAAAATGCGTAGCATTCCATTTCGTATGGAGCATTACGACAAAATTCAAACATATGCATGTGAAGCATAGGCTAGTTTTGATAACTCGTGCGAGAGTCCAGAACTTTGCTCCTTATATCATTGACAAAGCCAGAAAGAATGCCTAGTTCATTTCCCCATAGATATTTCAAAGCAGTACAAGGGTTTCATCATCTTTCTCCCCACAGAGTCATATCTCTCAGGTTTCTTGGAACCATTCCCGATAGGATTCCTGCAGCCGTTCCCGACTGCTCCGTTGAGTTTTAACCATGCCAGTTCCCGACAGGTATTTCACCGGTTCCCGACAGGCCCCGTTACCCATTCCCGATAGGTAAGCCTTGGTTATAAACTGTAGCCGTTCCCGACCGCTCCTTTTGAGTTTTAACCATGCCAGTTCCCGACGGGCCCCGTTACACATTCCCGATAGGTAAGCTTTGGTTATAAACTGCAATCATTCCCGACCGTTCCCTTTGAGTTTTAACCATGCCAGTTCCCGACGGGCCCCGTTACCCATTCCCGATAGGTAAGCCTTGGTTATAAACTGTAGCCGTCCCCGACAGCTCCCTTTGGTTTGAACCTTGCCAGTTCCCGACAGGTACGCTTGCCCATTCCCGATAGGCAAAACAGGTCCTAACTCACCAGTTCCCGACAGGTATTTCACCAGTTCCCGACAGGTATTTCACCAGTTCCCGACAGGTATTTCACCGGTTCCCGATAGGTTGTTCACCAGTTCCCGACAGGTTTCCTATGGGGTTCAATGGTTCCAAGATCTTCTTCACCAACTTTTCTTCCTTACCTTTACAACATTTTCTCTAACCACAGTGCAAATTTCCTCAGTTATTTTTGTATTCAATCCCTATGTATCTTGAATTCCTGATAGCCGGTGCTTTCATCCATTCAGATTCACAGTTGATTGAATAGGGGCAGCTGTAATACCTCAAAATTTACCTTCTTGTTTCTCAACAAATTGGTCTATGTTTTACTCGTTTGCATTCCATAGTAGGTCATAGATTGCATAGCATGGCATTCAGCATAGGGCATGGGATCAAGGCACTTGGTCCATATTCTCAAGTCTCAAGCTTCAAGGTGGCTTGTGGGGTTCATCATATCTTCTTAAGGTCAAGCATGGCAAAAGATTGCAAGTGGATTTCTCCCACTTAACCAGAGAGACCAATTAGGGTTTTTGGTTTCAAGAGAGCTTCTTGAAGACTTTGGGGGTTCAAGCATGTTTTTATGGTTTCCATATGCTCACAAGTGTTCATGGATGGAGATTTGGTTGATGGTTCACGGTGAAGACTGTTCAGTGGATCAGTTGCTGGTGAAATGAGGAAAAGTCAACTGTAAAGGAGAAAGTCAACTATGGAATTTTGAGGGTCTTTTCATGGTTTTTAAGGTCTCACATCATCATATGGTCTTCAATTGTCAAGATTCATGCCATTCTTCAAGAATCAAGAGTTTGTGCCAAAGTTACTAAATTTGGAAAATGACCTATAATGAGAACTTTCCATTTTTGGCAATTTTTCCATCACATTCAACTTGACTTTTAATCATCAAGGGAGCTCCAAATGAATTTTCCTCCAACATGAAAGTTGAAGATCTTTCTCTCCCATTTCCAAAAAGTACTAGAACATCTCCATATCATTTGTGGAACTCTAGTTATGGTCAAAACAATGCAAGGTGTATTTCATGGATTTCTTTTATGTCAAATTTTCCACCATTTGCATTTTCACTCAAAAGGACTTGTAATGTTCCCATTTGCTTCATGTCACATTACAACATCAAAAATACAAGTCAAGGGGATCATTTTTTGCTTTTGAATCAATTCATTTCATGCCATATTTCTCATTATTTTCACATTATGCAAAAGTGAAAATTAATTCAAAACTTACAAACCAAGCAAGTACAAGGCCCAAAATCAATTCAGAAGTGATCCATGAGTGAATTGGAGGTGAATCATGCTGGTGGCAAGGGTTTCCCACGTGTGAATTAGTGGTGGTGGTGTAAAATGCATTTTTGCAATTTCACCCAAATCTCACTAACAAAAGTTCTAATCACTTCCTAATCCTAATTAGTGAACTAATGGAGAATATATATGCTTACTCATACCCTCACAGCTAGGGTAGAGACTCTCATTTGCACAGTTGTGGTTTTTTGCTCTCACACTTCCTCTCATTGAATCTCACTCTTCTTGGAGCTTCTTTGAGTTTTCTCTTCATATTCTTGATCAGTGAAGAGAATAGAGCAAGAATCACTGCTATTTTTAGCTCATACTGAAGATTTCACCAAGTACCATTCAAGAGGGTTCAAACTTAAATCTCAAGATCTAGCACGATTTCAAACTCTAGTTGCATTTATTTTGCATCTAGAGGTTCCAAGGAGTGGATCTACAGTATTTGGAGGGATTTCTTGGAGGTTTTCAAGTTCTACAAGCTTCAGGTTGGTGAATTTTTCATACTCACAGAACTTAAATTTTTGATGTGCATAATGATCCTTGATGTTCACTGATCACTCTGATATATTTTGTTTGAAGTTTGGACGTGTGGTTTGTGTGATATGTTGATTTAAAGTTTTAGATCTAATTTTGTTTTTGTTCGATTCTCCTTATTGGTTGGTTATTTGTTAAAATGGATTGAATATTTGATATCCTTGCGTTTTTCTGGTCAAGATGGAGTACCTATACGCATTTTCTGGAGAATTTTTCACTACAGCTCACCGGAGAGGGTGGCCGGAGCCCTAGCACCGGCGGCTGCCTGAAATTCAGTCCGGCGAGGGAGGTTCCATGAAGAAGAAGCAATCCGTCCGTCCATTCCTTAGATCTAACATCATTCATACTGCCACGTGTTTTGTTTTTTTTTGTTTTTTAGTTATTGATCACATGTATGCCATCCTACGCGTGTTAGTGTGCACCGCATATCATAACCTTTGTTTTTAATTACCAATTGACTGGGTGATGTAATTGTGTGCGTTGATCTAATCGTCTGGTTACTAGAGGGACAACACATTAAAAAGAACATGTGCTATTCACGTGAGAGGAGTATGGTGAGCTGACTGTTTATATGCGCGCATGTGTACGTTTGCTGTGGTGTGCTTTTTGATCTGGATCGCTGATGTTGATTGCCTTTGGATCTTGTGGATTTGGTTTGACATGTTTTTAAACGTTGGATTGATTGGATGGTCTAGATTTCACCTGCGTTTTGACTAATTCCATTGTTTTTCTGTTGACTTTGCCAGTGGACTGATTGCATTGGGCTTTACTATTTGCGCCCCCTCCTCTGGGCCTTTTTTCCATTCCAACGCATTTTTCTTGCTGATGACACCCCCATGCTTCTTTCATTTTTATTATTTGTTTGTTTTTCTTTTAATTTCTAAAATTATTTTTATGCATCTAAAAATCATACAAAAAATCATGAAACCTCTTCTTAGTTTTATCAAATTTTTCCATATTTTGTTTTCTTAATTTATTTTATTTTTGGTGCCTGAATTAATTAATTGCTTAATTTTTCTTTGTGGATTGTTCCACTTGCATACTCCAACTTGTAAATTTTATTTCTCTTCATCCACAATACATTTTTAATCCATTCTTTTCGCATTTATTAGGTGACATATTAAAGTGCACAAAAACATTTTTGTTTCATTTTTAAACTCATTTCATGTGGCATTTTGGTCTCTCTCTTTTTCATGTTAAACCATGTTTCTTATGTGATCTTTACCTAATTGTTTGAGATACTTAGTTTGTAAATCTTGGTTTGATATTTTTGGATATGTTACTTGACTGATTTAACTTATGTTTGAATATTTTTTGGGATTTTATTGATCCACTTTTCTATTTTGGGTTGAATTTTGTTGTGATGCAAGTTTGATTGAGGTATACTTTGATACATGATCTAGTTTGAATGCATTTGTTTACTTGTGATGGAGTGATACTTGAGATGTTTTTATGGTATGATCATGTTCTGTTTGAGCTTACTTGTGGCTTTAGAATCATCCCCATTTGATCATTTTTCAATTTGTTCTTGATTTTACAAGTTGATGTTGTTTTGGACTTGAATCTTGTGATATGGTCAACCTAATCTTGTGATGGCTCCTTTGTATGATCTCACTCATGTATGAAACCTTTTGTTTGATTTGTATAACATGCTAGAGGTTCTGACCCTCTTGGTTTAAGGTGCTCTATGTGACATGTTCTCACTCTTTGCTTCACATGTTTCTTTGCTTTGCTTGCATGAATGATAAGTGAATGTCTTTCTCAATTTTGATACATGTTTTGAATGTGTTGCTTGGTGATTAATCTTGTATGACTTGAGTTTGATCTTGACTTGATGCTAATGTTTATGCTACTTCCCTTTGGTTTCATTACTTGATTTTCATCTCACTTGATCATCATGGTTTGAATTATGTGTTGCACACCATTCCGTTTGCTTTTGTGAGCTTCTTTGGACCTTAATATTGCATAATGTGAATCTCTTTTGCACTTGTGAATTGATGATGATAATATGATGTAAGTTCTGGTCTTGTTTCATTTTCATCTTGCCTTTTTCATTTCCCTTTGTTATGAAGTCCATGTGTGTTTAATTGTGCATTTAATTCAATTATGCTAGCATCCTTTCATGTTTATCTTTGTATGCTTACTTGAATGGTTTTGCATTGATGTTTGAAGCATGTCGATTGATTTGAGTTGGACATTTGTGATATGATATGCTTGTTGCCACCTATTTGTGTTTCATTTCTTTTCTTCTCATTCTCTTTTCTTCTCTTTCACTCTTTCTCATCCCATGAATCTCAAGACTTGTTCAAGTCTTGGATTCTTTTCCCCTTAGAGCTACCTAGTCCAACTTAATTTTTGATTAAGCTGGGAGTAGGATTAGCATTAGGTGTTAGTTAGTCTTTTCTCCTAAACCTCACTAACCATAGGACATCCATGCATGATAACGTTAGGACTCTTAGTTTCCCTTTAAAGTTTCCCTTGTGTCTCTTCTCTTCTCATCTCAAAATAAAAGTAAAAAATACTTAATAAAGGTTAACGTGTATTGCGCTCAAGCCTTAAGTGTAGGAAGTGAAGAACGAGGGGTCTCCCCTCCTCTTCTAGAGTGTTTAGCATACGTTCCATTTGGGGGCAACCATGCGATTCACTCGTTCCCGCATGGCAGACTTTGGTGCAATGCAAGTTACAAGCTAACTTAAAAAACACTTCTGTCTAAAAAACTTCAACAAACAACAACGTCTTTCCTTCGGGAATTCTTTTCTCATCTCATTCACTCTCAGCGCACGAACGTGCTCCTACTCATTCTCTCGCAAGACGGTAACGCGTAAGTCTCGATTCAGCGAGCTGCAACACCTGAGCTAGAACGTAAGCCGTTCCCTAAAAAAACAATCGACCCCTAGTGAGGGGAACTACGTCGCTCTGATTCTCATGCTCCCGATGAGATACGTAGGCAGTGGGGTAGGGCCCATGCGAGCACTTCTTTTATTTTCCCTACATTTGTTTCTTGCTCTCTCTCTCCTTTCTTTTTCCTTTTTCCCGTTCCTTTTCCTTTCCAGTAGCAGCGGAGCTCCAGTTGACGACACCCTTTGATCGAGACAAGCAAGCGTGGATCCCATCGGGTACGATGGACGCGTAGGGGTGCTAATACCTTCCTCACGCGTAACCGACTCCCGAACCCAGTTCTCTTGGTCGCAAGGCCATGCTCTTTCGTTCCCTCAGGTTTACGCAGTGTTTCCTTTCCCTCTCTTGGGATAAATACACATTGCTGGCGACTCTGTTTCGGTGCCACTTTCGCGTTTGTACTAGGATGAAAATCCCGGGAGCGACAGACGCTGGAGGGCCTCTTGTACAAAAGAGCATCCCTGTTTGTTTACCGAGCAAGTCAGACAGGAATTGTAATTATGTCGCAGAAGATTATGATACTGGCTTTGCCTTGAGTGCATTACCACTAAGTTGACATTCATCGCACGGATATCGTGGCTTTGAATGATGTTGGAATTCGTATAAGTCATGTTAACCCCACGAATTCGATGCTCTTGGATCCACCAGAGATCCAATTGTTCCTGTAGAGCTTATTGCACCACAGAACATCCTTGATTGTTCATAGAGAAGATATCACACTGGTTATAGTTGTGAGGTGGTATATGCCCATACCCGCTCTGTCTGCGATGCATCTTGACCAAATTGGTCCTCAATAAGAGTACATCATGAATATGATAGCTATTGTTAGACTCTCCCTCTATCAAATTGACTGCAGTTTTCTCGTGTTGAGGCAGCGGGTTCGTGAGAACATTTGGATTCGTATCTTTGAAAGATAAGACCCCGCTCCTAACAAGCTTTTGCACATCAGATTTGAAACTGAGGAAGTTTTCTATGTTATGCCCTGGTCCTCCTTGATGGTAAGGACAAGTCTGATCTTCCTTGAACCAAAAAGGAGGATTTTCTGAAATTGTAAGAGGAGACTTGGCTTGGACATGCCCCTTGACCAGTAGTAACGAAAACAGTTCTGTGTACAACATTGGTATAGGGTCAAACCCTGGTGGTCGCGTTGTACAGTTGTTGTTGTACGGAGGACGAGCCTGCTGAAGAGGTTGTTGTGTCCTTTGCTGATATTGTTGTTGATTAGGTTGGCTCTGCGCAACCTGAGGTTGATATGTAGGAACAGGCGCAGGGTTAATAGCAGGAGTTACAGCTGCTACTGGTTCGTAACGTCGCCTTTGCTTTTTGAGAGAGATATTCCCAATATCCTGCTCTTTTTTCTTAGGGAGAGCACTACCGCATCTTTTTGTATTACTTGATGATCCAGCGTCTTTAACTCAATGTCCCTCTCGGTCGACTTCCTCAAGACGAACTCCCGTGCCCACCATCTCGGTGAAGTCACTCGACGCACTGGAAACCATTCGGTCGTAGTAAAATGAGCTCAAGGTTTTTAAGAAGATCTTTGTCATCTCTTTTTCTTCAAGAGGTGGAAAAATTTGAGCGGCAATTTCACGCCATCTGTGAGCGTACTCCTTAAAGGTTTCCTTGTCCTTTTGTGACATTGATCTGAGCTGATCTCTGTCTGATGACATGTCCAAATTGTACTTATATTGCTGAACGAAGGCAGCGCCAAGATCTCTGAAAGTAGCGATCTTAGTGTGGTATAAACCCAAGTACCATTTGAGTGCGGCACCGGTTAAACTATCCTGAAAGTAGTGAATCAGTAGCTCCTGGTTCTTTGTCTGAGCTGACATTCGCCGAGCGTACATCACTAAGTGACTTTGAGGGCAGGAGTTACCCTTGTACTTTTCAAAATCAGGCACTTGGAACTTGTGCGGAACTTTTACATTGGGGACCAAACAAAGGTCTACGGCGTCGTTTCCAAAAAAATCCTGACCAAGAATGGCTTGCAGTTCGTTCTGCATTTCCAGGAATTGTTCCTGGAACTCATTCATTCTGTCAAACATACTTTCGTTCCCACTAGAGGGTATCTGTGGAATCTGTCCTTCTGGGACAGTGTGTACCACGGGAAGTGGTATAGTCATTATGCCCGAGACTCTTGGTGTCTCCCGAAGTTTGTAACCTTCAGGAGTTGTTGTCATGCCCCTAGCATCTTCGCTTTCCCAAAGTTTGTAACCTTCAGGCCCAGCGGCTCCTGCTTAAGTTTCCAGATCTTCCATGATCGGCGGAATATATCCTTCCGGGATATAGTTAAAAGGCATGCCCCAGGGACGATCTTTCGGCATCTTATACCTAGGATCAGACTTATCCACTATGGGCGTTGATGTGATCTCTGAGATCACAGTCCTTTGCTGTTGCATCTGAGCTTCTGCTAGAGCTTGCATGTCGTAATGAAGCTTTCTCAGATCTTCTTTCAGAGTGTCAATCTATTCCCTCAACTCTCTGTTCTCTTCCTCGAGATCATCCATCTTTTTCTAACGATTGGCCCGAGTATTGTACGAATGAGACAGTTTGACTCTAGAATCGAGATGCAAATGTGAGATTCGTAGGTAAGAAGAATGCGTTATGCGAGAATGATGAATGATATGCAATGATATTAATTATATGCTTTTGTTTATTCAAAGTAAACTTCGACAATTAGATTGCAAATATCAAATAGTGGGGAAGACCCCGTTTTATTGAATTCAAGGATTGCGAAAATGGAAATACAGTAAATTACAAAGTGCTGAAAAAGGAAATCTAAGCTAATGGATCCTGATCCTCTCTGAGGAGAGCTCAGGTGCTGGTTCTTGTACTTTCCTTTTCTTTGACTGGGGCTCTTCGGCCGTTGTCGGGTTGTCATTCCTTTGCCAAGCGAAAGGAGCGAGCAAATTCCTTTGGTCATCCTGATTCTCTACAGCATGTTGCTCTAAAATCTCAATCAGAGCATCTTTTTCTTTTAATAATTGTTGTATTTTCCTGCACTCCACATTGAGAATACGGTACTTGTTCCTCCAAGACCTCTTCTCCTGCTGAACTTTGTTGAGAGTAACCTGGAGCTTTTCCGTCTCAGACATAAAATAAAGGGCAGAGTCCCTTAATGGAAGAACTTCCTGACGAGGGTAAGGCATCCTCAGCTTGAGAGCTATAGTTTGTACCCAGTGGAGATAAGGCTCCACCGAGACACAGTCTGGTTTTCCTAGAGACTATCTTCCTTTCCTATGAACGTGTTTCCAGGCGTGCACTATTTCCGTCTTTAGTGCCCTGTCGTTTTCTCCTTCCTTGAAGTAAAGACCTTCCAGATGAGCATTACGCTGGAGGTGCCTCATTGGGTATCCATATTGATGACGAACTAACACCAAATGATAATTGATTCCCCCCTTAGTTCCTATAAGGGGTACATTTGGGAAGTTTCCACAACGGTCAATGATTCTGATCCCATCATAGATTCGATTGTGCCAATCGATGTCAGAGTTGGTAAGAGACATGATTCTCTGCGACCAACATAAAGTATTCTTTTGATCCCATAATGCAGCAGACTTTGGCAAATGGGAAGTGAACCATTTATAAAGCAGGGGTACATAGCATGTGATCATTCCTCCACTGTATAGATTCCTTAAGTGTACAGAATGATACGCATCTGCAAGCAAAGTCGGTACAGGGTTGCCAATCAGATAAATCTTAATGGTTTTGATATCTTCAAAGTTATCGATGTTGGGAAACAAAAATAACCCGTAGGTGAGCAAAACAAAGATGCTCTCGAAAGCGGCCACATTCCCTATACTAGCAAAGTATAGAACTTTCTTTGTTAAGAACTGGGCTGGCAAACCCTGAATTCCACCCTTAGTGGTTATGTGAGTCCAGACCTCTGATTCATCCAAATAAATTGCTCTTGCAATGGTCTGATCCTTTGGAATTTCTTCCAGTCCAGAAAAGGGAGCGTGATCAGTGATATATAAATCAGTCATGTGTGAGTATTCCTCCAGCGTTGGTGCAAGCTGATAATTCGAGAATGTGAAACAGTGATAGACCGGATCGTAGAACTCGATTAGTGTAGACAGGATTCCTTCAATTATATGAACCCTTAACAAGGACAGCAGCCCTTCGTACATGGCTCTGAAAGCCTCGTGATTGGTTATCATTCTCGCCAGACCTCTCAAATCCTCTAGTTTTGGAACCTTGAAGGTATACTTATGAGTTCTCCTTCTACAGAAATCCATTAGCGCAATCTCCTTTCTATGACATTTGCAATCATTGTCTTAGTTTAATTTGAAAAAGAGAGACTAGAAGAGAAGATTTTTTTTTTGTTTTAATGCTTTTTAAATGAATGTATGAATGCAGCACACAAAAACATAGAAAAAACATGGGGTCAAAGGGTCGATGTCATGAAGTCAAGGCTCTACCCCCCCCCCCCCCCCCCAAAAGTTTATACTGGTGATTTTTTGTACTTGTCCGCAAAATCATTGACCCCTCTTGGGATGACAACAGTAAGCGGATCGCCAGCGAGATGATGTCTCCTAGAGTGACCACAAATGAGGGTAGTATCGCGTGGCAACTATTTTCGATAGCTTCCGCACTACAATATTGGTTTCAGCCTTCTAAAAATCTCAGCTTCTCAGATAACCCAGTCGACCACACTACTTTCAACAAACAAAGTCGTATAGGTAATGTATCTGCAAAGGGAGTCTCCACTGAGTTTGATGGTCGACTGGGGACTCTTAGCTGGAATTCACTCCCAGTAAGATTACCCGTATTGCTATCACCTATCTTAGGTGTATACTTAATCTTTCCACATGCGGCATCACACGCATTCCCATTACCAAAAAAATAAACACAGATATCAATTAGGAAAAGCAGTATATATATTTGTCTTAATCATCCTAGACCTCTAGTCTTATGATCCTATACAGACAATGGCTCCCCAGCAGAGTCGCCAGTTCTATGACACCTGTTGAACTTAAAGTTTCCCATCGAAGAGTGTAAGAAAGTCTCTTTTTCCTCGGCTCCACGGTGGACGCCATTTTTTCTGTAGCGCGATTTTTGCGGTCCTGAGTCACGATCGGTTGGGTACTACAGTTCGATTCATTTTTTATCCTATTGAGCTGATTAAGGAAGGGAAATAGATGTCTCCAATTAACCCTGCTTGCATACTGAGTTTGAACAGCGGTCTGTTAGGTTACATATGCGATTAAGATGTGGGTCCCTCTTCAGTTATATTTATTTAAAACCAACATGCCTGGATCATTTGCGAGGTTTTTTGGTAGGATGTTAGGACTTGGTGCTTTTGGGTTGATATATGGTGGTACTGGATTTGGGTTTTTGATTAGTATGCTCGTTAAGACTTTTTTAATCTTATGCCTACGTGTTCCCGTTTAACGAAACATGGAAATCAGAGCGATCGTAGTTCCTCCTATTCTATGGGAGGAAAAAGGTTGTTTTGGTGTCTTGTTCAAAGCCCAAGAAGTGAAGCTAAAGGTGATTTGTATCTTGTTTAAAGCCCAAGATGTGAAGCTAAAGGGTTTTAGGATTAGAGAGAATTTGTCATCTCTAAAGGGGGATATTTGGTTTGTTTATCACAACGGTTGGGTGACTGATTATAAAGGAGAATTACTTTAACTGGGATATGTGAATCCAGCAATGCCATAATTTCCTTTATAGGGGATTTTTAACCTGAAGGAGAAGACTTTAACTCAGTGTAGAGCAATGCCATCTTTACTTAGGAATTTCTCATGCTAAAAGAGGGACAGTGGCATGGATGTAAATAATCTAGAGGCTTGCCGCTTACAGCAATTAGATGAAGGGAAAGGAGTTGTTGATGTTTGTATGCTGTGAGCAAGACACAGATTTGATGCTAAAAGGTTAATTGGCTCAACCGGGATTTTCCTTATGCAAAGCCTAAGCAGAGGCTGAAAGTTTGACTTTTCCGGAGAAAATGTTCTTTTTGTCTTGTACAAAGCCCAAGATTGAGGCTAAAAGGAAGTTGACTCAACAAGAGAGTCTTTTATACTCAACAAGAGAGTGTTTTTATATGTCTTGTACAAAGCCCAAGACGGAGGCTAAAAGGTGATTGACTCAACAAGAGAGTCTTTTATACTCAACAAGAGAGTGTTTTGATGTCTCGTACGAAGCCCGAGATTGAGGCTAAAAGGGGATTGACTCAACAAGAGAGTCTTTTATACTCAACAAGAGAGTGTTTTAGTATCTCGTACGAAGCCCAAGATAGAGGCTAAAGGGGGATTGACTTAACAAGAGAGTCTTTTATACTCACAAGAGAGTGTTTTAGTATCTCGTACGAAGCCCGAGATAGAGGCTAAAAGGGAATTGACTCAACAAGAGAGTATTTTATACTCAATAAGAGAGTGCTTTTGGTATCTCATATGAAGCCCGAGATAGAGGCTAAAAAGGAAGTGACTCAACAAGAGAGTCTTTAATACTCAACAAGAGAGTGTTTTTGGTATCTCGTACGAAGCCCGAGATAGAGGCTGAAAGGGAAGTGACTCAACAAGAGAGTCTTTAATACTCAACAAGAGAGTGTTTTTGGTATCTCGTACGAAGCCCGAGATAGAGGCTGAAGGGGGTCTGACTCAACAAGAGAGTATTTTATACTCAACAAGAGAGTGATTTTGGTATCTCGTACGAAGCTCGAGATGGAGGCTAAAAGGAGACTGCCTCAACAAGAGAGTCTTTTATACTCAACAAGAGAGTGCTTTTGGTATCTCGTACAAAGCCCGAGATGGGGGATAAAAGGAGACTGACTCAACAAGAGAGTCTGAAAAGGTTAGCTCCGCTAGGGAGAATCATTTGTACAAAGCCCAAGAGGAGGCTATCTTATCGCTGTGGATTCTGGAGATCCGGAAGCGAGTCCAAGTGTGGGGAACTCTCATGAGAGAGACCGGGTCTTTGCCTAGGTTTGAAGGGAACTCGAGAATGTCTTTGAGACTCAAGGGTCTTAGACTGTCCAAGTCTAGAGTTTTATCCTTTGTACAATGCCCAAGAAGAGGCACGGGCATTAAGGGATGAGTATCAACCCTAAAGTTGCCAGAGGTTTGACACTGGAAAGACTGCTCTAGCAAAGGATGACTAAGTTCTGTCTTATACCTTTAAGAGGTCGTCATGGTCCTTGTATTAAGCCCAAGATAAGGCATGAGAACTTCTAAGAAGCCGAAGGGTCCTTGTACAACGCCCAAGAGGAGGCGGGGATACTTTTAGGAAGCCTGTGGGTCCCCAAACCAAGAGAAGTTCAAGACATGCTATTCACAGAGAATATATCAAGCCAGGAAGGTTCTTGAATTTGGAAGAAAATCAAGAGATGCTATTCACGGAGAATAGATCAACTCTGAGGAGGAGAGTTTCTTTGACAATTTCTAAGACTGACAGCCTGAGAAAGGGTTCACCGAGAATGCTGCCTTTCACGTCTCCATATTTTTTAACCCCAAGAGGAGGGAAGAATGTATCTGGAAATCCTATGGGGATCTAGTTTTGTTTGTATTTAAGAGTGACCAACAGGGCTTTACCTAGTGCTAGACGTAGTTGCTAGGGAAACCTCTAAATAGCTATACTAGTATTACACAGTGGATATTGGACAAGTATATAAAAGTTTGTGAAAGAAGACTTACAGTGAAACAGCCCCACAATACAGTTATATATGAAAGCGATAAATGAAAGCGGATAAACACTTACCTGTTGTATAGCTTCCATGCTATTTGGTTAGTTTTTCAACAAAGAAAACTTTGATAAAAATATTCAAAATCAAAGGGGAAAGTGCTCTGAAAAGTTGTTGGGTCTTACAGCTCAAGGAGATGCCCAATGTTTAACGATGATTGCACCGTGGTTTTGTAAACTGTACAGAGGGAATTATACAATAAGTGAGGCCTACAAAGTTTTTATGTACAAGGGGGTTGGGTCTTACATTCTATTAGAGGCCCAAAGAATTTGAAAAGAAATGGGGCTTATAACACGAGGGTAGGTCCAAGTTTTAAAATGGCGATCGCACGAGATTCTGCTTTTAACGCAGAGGGGCTTATACGATATCTGAGGCCCAAAAAGGTTTTGGTTAAAAGGGGATTGGGTCTTACACTCTATTATAGGCCCAAAGAGTTTTTGCACGAGTGGTGGGGCTTACTGCTCAAGGAGAGGCCCAAGGTTTTGTTTTAAAAGGCGACGATTGCGCCGTGATTTTGAAAATACAACAGGACTTATACAACATCTGAGGCCCAAAAAGGTTTGTATTTACAAAGGGTTGGGTCTTACACTCTACTAAGAGGCCCAAAGATTATTTTTATACAAGTGATGGGGCTTACAGCTCGAGGAGAGGCCCAGATAATTTATTTGAAAATGGCGACCGTGCCGAGGTTTTTGAAAGCACAGTGGGTCTTATACGATGACCAAGGCCCAAATTATTTTGGTTTTCAAAAAGGGTTGGTTCTTACACTCTATTAGAGGCCTAAAGTGTTTTGAAAATGATTTGTGAGGGTGAAAATCAAAGAAACCCTAATTTTGTTTTTCTTTAAAAGTAAATATTTAAAGAAAATCAATAAAAATGATAAAAATACCAAATGAGTTTGAATAAACCACTTGTGATTTTTGTTTAAGGTTTGAAAAATGAGGTTTGATTTTCAAGGTAAATATTCACTTTTAAAATGTTTAAAAACAATTAAAAATGAATTTATTCACAAAAATACTAATTATATTAAATAAATAATATAAATCTGATTTTTTTGTGGAATAAAATATTTCAACATTTTTGTGATTTTTTGCAAAAAGAACCAATCAAAAATAATTAAAATTGAGGAAGTTATTAATTTTTCAATTCATTAAAAATAATAAGAAAAATAATTAAAAGTGGAAAAAATAGCAAAAAGAGGATCTGAGGCGAGGGGAATTCGAACCCCAGACCTCTTGTGTGCAGGGTGCGTGCCTTACCACTGAGGTGGTGATACATCCGTTTATTGAAACAAAACCACAAATATACAAGGCTTGCCTTGTTTTCTAGGCCTGGCCAAGGCAAGGCACGGCAAGATTTTGGTCAGAAATGCGAAGGCCATAACTTTCTCATTTCTCAATGGATGGAGACAAAATTTATATGTATCTGGCCTAGAACTTCACAAGGAATCCAGTGGTGGTGGTGGTTTTCCCAGAAAATGAATCCTCCTCAAAACCCGATAGTGGTTTTGAAATAGGCCATGTTTTGCATTTTCTGTGCTACCTCTCGGTACAGGTATGAATTACATGATAAATTGGTGCAAACACAACACATATAACATGTATAAGGGATGCATGATCAGTGGACCTCAAAGCAAGGCATATTTCAGAGAGTTCAAGTTGTGATGCTTACCTCTTTTTGGAGCTTTTGGGCTATCTGCCAAGTGCTTTGTTCCAGAAATGTTTTGATGCTTTGGACAATCTCAAATGATCCCTTAGAAGCTTTTAGATTGGTTGGAACCAGCTGGAAACCTCATGAATGGAAACTGGCCCTTTCTTGCAAAAGGGGCAAAAGTGGCCAAAATTGCAACTCTCTCAAATGGTGTTCCAGATGTGTGAAACCCTTTGGGACAGTTCAAGGATGATATTTGGAGTGTGTTTGAGGTTTTATCTGGTTTGGAAAGTGACTGAATTAAGGCATGGCTTGAAAAATGCAAAAAGGCCCAATTTTGAGGTTTTGGGATGGCACTTTGAGATTTTGGTGTTACAGGTCACTTGTGAGAGTTTGGATAGCTTAGATATGACATATTGGATGTGTTTGGATCATGATCTATGATGGAATTGGTCTCTAACTCAAAAACTCAGAGTTACCTTGCTAAAGAAGGCATTTTTGCCTAGAGAAAAAGATTTTGAGGAAAGCAAGTGTTGTAGTGCTTTGGTGTACTTAAACTGAGCACAAATGAGCTCTATTTATAGTAGAGCAAGTTTGTTTTGGCTGCAATAATGAATGGCAACTGCAGCAGAGGTTTGGCCAATGTTGAGCAAAAGGAATCCAAGTCTCCTCTAGCCATTGACTAGAGGTTAGGGCACAGGCTGCTGGTTCCCTTGGTCTTGGATAAGTGTTGACTGAATTCAGTTGGGAATGACTCAGTCCATGCCACCCTGGTGCATCCATTAAATGCTCCAAACCAAAATTGGAGTCTTGTCCCTCTTTTAGGCATTTCTAGGTTTGGCATGCTACTTTTGGCTCCAAAGACTTGGGAGGCTGATGAATCAATGTTTGTCCCTCCTTGGTCCCCCCTTGAGGTGTTCAGATGGATAGATTTGTTTTCCCTTCGCAAAATTTGAGCAAATCGAGCAAAATCCCCAAATCTGCCTTACCATGACAGTTTGCAGCAAGGCATATTGGCATGGTCACATCTCATGGCTTAAGTGGAGTTTCATGGAGTTCTTGGCCATTTTGGAAAGCCCTCATATGATACAACATGTATGTGATCATAATTGGTCTTGATACTTTTTGGATCCCAGTGAAAAATGTCCCTACATTTGGAAAAAAAGCAGGGCAGGTTCTGACTTAGTGAAAATTTCACTAAGTGTTGGAAAAAATGACATTTCATGTTTTCAGCCATTTTGATCATTCCATAACTCAAAATCCATGATGAATTGGAATGAGGTGTAGTTGAAGATTTTGTAGGTGGCCATGAGAGCTACAAATCCAGCTTTGAATTGGGAAAAATGGCCTTGTGGTTTAGGAGTTATGATCCTCCAAAGTTGGTACCCTAGCCAATTTGTTCCATAACTTAGAAAATTTTCTAAGTTTTTATAGTTACCCCCTTTTACAAGTTATCCCACTTTTCTTCATTTTTCTTGATTAATGATGATCCAAATCACAAATTAACATCATTTCAGGGTTAAAGAACCATAATTGTGAAAAATCTCAAAAAAGTCAAAGTTGACTTTTGTGCACAGTTGACTTGTTGTCAGATGAACTCCAAACTGTGCGATCCTCTATGAAATCAAGTCCTTGACCTAAATCCAACTTGATGGATTGATTTCATAGGTGTTATAGGGTGTATTGAATCATGTCCCAAGGTTTGGGAGCATTTCTTGGTCAAAAGTCAAAGGCACAGTTGACTTTTTCTGTGAAACCCTAACTGTGGTTCTGATGAAATTGAAACTTGTTGATCAAGCTTCTTGGATCAATCCATTGTTGCAAATGGATCAATGTGGTGTATTAGAGACCCTCCATGTCTTGTATTAGAGGCACGATGGTTCGTCCATATTGTGATGATGATTTTCCCAATGATGGGAAATCTTAGTGGTCAAAATTTGGGGTATGACACAATGGTTTGATCTTTTGGTATTTCTTCCAGTCCAGAAAAGGGAGCTTGATCAGTGATATGCAGATCAGTCAAGTGAGAATACTCCTCCCGTGTTGGTGCTACCTGATAATCCGGGAATGTGAAACAGTGATAGACCGGATCGTAGAACTGGATTAGTGTAGACATGATTCCCTCAATTACATGGACCCTTAACAGAGATAGCAGTCCTCCATACTTGGCTCTAAAAGCCTCAGGGTTGGTGATCATCCTCGCCAAACCTCTCAAATCCTCTAACTTTGGAACCTTGAAGGTATACTTGTGAGTTTTTCTTCTACCGAAATCCATAATGCAATCTCTTTATATGACATTTGCAATTATCGTCTTAGTTTAATTTGAAAAAGAGAGAGACTAGAAGAGAAGATTTTCTTTTTTGATGTTTTTTAAATGAATGTATGAATGCAGCACACAAAAACATAGAAAAAATATGGGGTCAAAGGGTCGGTGTCATGAAGTCAAGGCTCTACCCCCCCCCCCCCCCAAAGGTTTATATTGGTGATTTTTTGTACCTAACCGTAAAATCATTGATCCTTCTTGGGATAACAACAGCAAGCGGATTGCCAGCGAGCTGATGTATCCTAGATAGATCTCAAATGAGGGTAGTATCGCATGACAACTATTTCTGATAGCTTCCGCACTACAAAATGGTTTCAGTCCACTAAAAACCTCAGCTTCTCAGATAACCCAGTCGACCACACTACTTTCAACAACCGAAGTCGTATATACAATGTATCTGCAAAGGGAGTCTCCACTGAGTTTGATGGTCGACCGGGGACTCTTAGCTGGAATTCACTCCCAGTAAGATTACCCTTATTGCCATCACTTATCTTAGGTGTACACTCAATCTTTCCACATGAGGCATCATACGCATTCCCATTTGCAGATAAATAAACACAGATATCAATTAGGAAAAGCAGTATATAAATTTGTCTTAATCATCCTAGACCTCTAGTCTTATGATCTTAAACAGATAATGACTCCCCAACAGAGTCGCCATTTCTATGATACTTTGTGAAGTCAGGGTTTTCTACCTAAGAGATGGAAACTTATGGTTTTCACCGAAGATTGTAAGAAAGAGAACTGGGCCCCACGGTGGGCGCCATTTTTTCTGTAGTGCGAGTTTTGTGGTCTGGAAGCACTATCGCTCGGGTACTACAGTTTGATTCATTTTTTATCCTATTGAGCTGATTAAGGAAGGGAAATAGATGTCTCCAATTAACCTTGCTCGCAAACTAAGGTTAAATAGTCAAAACTGTTGGTTTACAGATGCTTTTAAGACGTGGGCCCCTCTTCGGTTATTTTGTTAAGGACACAGTGTCTGGACTATTTGTGATGTTTTTGGTAAGATGTTAGGATCTGGTGCTTTTGGGTTAATATCTGAAGGTACTGGATTTTAGGTTTCTGATTAGTATGCTCGCTAAGATCTTACAATCTTATGCCTACGTATTCCCGTTTAACGAAACAGGGAAATCAGACCGATCGTAGTTCCTCCTATTCTATGGGAGGAAACAGGTCATTTTGGTGTCTTGTTCAAAGCCCAAGACATGAACCTAAAGGTGATTTGTATCTTGTTCAAAGCCCAAGATGTGAAGCTAAAGGGTTTTGGATGAGAGAGAATTTGTCATCTCTAAAAGGGAATATTTGGTCTGTTTATCATAACTGTTGGGTGACTGATTATAAAGGAGAATTACTTTAACTGGGATATGTGAATCCAGCAATGCCATAATTTCCTTTATAGGGGATTTTTAACCTGAAGGAGAAGACTTTAACTCAGTGTAGAGCAATGCCATCTTTCCTTAGGAATTTGTCATGCTAAAAGAGGGACAATGGCATGGATGTAAATAATCCAGAGGCTTGCCGCTTACAGCAATTAGATTAAGGAAAAGGAGTTGTTGATGTTTGTATGCTGTGAGCAAGGCACAAATTTGATGCCAAAAGGTTAATTGACTCAATCGAGGTTTTCGTTATACAAAGCCTAAGAGGAGGCGATTGACCCAACAAGAGTGTGACTTTTATTTGTTGTCTCGTACGAAGCCCGAGATAGAGGCTAAAAGGGTTTACTCAACAAGAGAGTACTAACAAGTGACTGACTCAACAAGAGAGTGCTTTTTATGTGTCTTGTATGAAGCCCAAGATGGAGGCTAAAAGGTTTTGACTCAACAAGAAAGTCTTTTATACTCAACAAGAGAGTGATTTGATATCTCATACGAAGCCCGAGATAGAGGCTAAAGGGAGATTGACTCAACAAGAGAGTCTTTTATACTCAACAAGAGAGTGTTTTAGTATCTCGTATGAAGCCCGAGATAGAGGCTAAAAGGGAAGTGACTCAACAAGAGAGTATTTTATACTAAACAAGAGAGTGTTTTAGTATCTCGTACAAAGCCCGAGATAGAGGCTAAAAGGGAAGTGACTCAACAAGAGAGTCTTTTATACTCAACAAGAAAGTGTTTTAGTATCTCGTATGAAGCCCGAGATAGAGGCTAAAAGGGAGACTGACTTAATAAGAGAGTCTGAAAAGGTTAACTCCGCTAGGGAGAGTCATTGTACAAAGCCCAAGAGGAGGCTACCTTACCACCGTGGATTCTGGAGATCCTGAAGCGAGTCCAAGTATGGGGAACTCTCATGAGAGAGACCGGGTTTCTGCCTATGTTTGAAGGGAACTTGAGAATGTATTTGAGACTCAAGGGTCTTAGACTGTCCAAGTCTAGAGTTTTATCTTTTGTATAATTCGCAAGAGGATGCGCGGGTATTAAGGGATGGGTATCAACTCCACAACGGCCGGAGTTTTGACGCTGGAAAGACTGCTCTAGCAAAGGATGACTAAGTTCTGTCTTATACCTTTAAGAGGTCGTCAGGGTCCTTGTATTAAGCCCAAGAGAAGGTATGAGAACTTCCAAGAAGCCGAAGGGTCCTTGTACAACGCCCAAGAGGAGGCGGGGATGCTTTAGGGAAACCTGTGGGTCCCCAAACTAGGAGAAGTTCAAGACATGCTATTCACAGAGATTAGATCAAGCCAAGAAGGTTCTTGAATTTGGAAGAAACTCAAGAGATGCTATTCACGGAGAATAGATCAACTCTAGGGAGTAGAATTTCTTTGACAATTTCTAAGAGTGACAGTCTGAGAATGGGTTCACCGAGAATGCTGCCTTTCACGTTTCCGTATTGTTTAACCCCAAAAGAAGGGAAGACTGTATCTGGTAATCCTATGGGGGATCTAGTTTTGACTGAATTTAAGAGTGACCAACAAGGCTTTACCTAGTGCTAGACGTAGTTGCCGGGGAAAACTCTAAATAACTATACTAGTATTATACAGTTGATATTAGACAAGTATATGAAAAGGACGTGAAAGAAGACTTACAGTGAAGCAGCCCCACAATACAATTATATACATACGAAAGCGATAAATGAAAGCGGATAAACACTTACCCGTTGTTGAGTTTCCATGTTGTTTTGTTAGTTGTTCAACAAAGAAAGCTTTGATAACAATATTATATTCAAAATCAAAGGAGAAAGTGCTTTGAAAAGTTTGTTGGGGCTTACAGCTCAAGGAGGGGCCCAAGTTTTAATGATGATCGCACCGCTGTTTTGAAAACTGTACAGAGGGACTTATACAATATGTGAGGCCCACAAAGTTTTTATGTACAATGGGGTTGGGTCTTACACTCTATTACAGGCCCAAAGGTTTTAAAGAAAGGAAATGGGGCTTATAACACGAGGGTAGGCCCAAAAGTTTTTCCGTTTTTGAAATGGCGATCGCGCCGAGGTTTTTGAAAACGCAGTGGGTCTTATACAATGACTGAGGCCCAAAAATGTTTTGGTTTTCAAGGGGGATTGGGACTTACACTCTATTAGAGGCCCAAAGTGTTTTATTTTAAGAAAATGAATGGGTGTTATAGCTCAAGGAGAGGCCCAAAAATGTTTTAAAAGACGACGATCGCGCCGTAATTTTGAAAATACAACGGGACTTATACAACATCTGAGGCCCAACAAATGGTTTGTATTTACAAAGGATTGGGTCTTACACTCTACTAAGAGGCCCAAAGTGTTTTGAAAATGACTGATGAGGGTTAAAATCAAAGAAACCCTAATTTAGTTTTCCTTAAAAAGTAAATATTTAAAGAAAATCAATAAAAATGATAAATATACCAAATGAGTTTGAATAAACCACTTGTGATTTTTGTTTAAGGTTTGAAAAATGAGGTTTTAATCACAAGATGAATTAAAACTCATTTGGTTTTTATTTTCAAGGTAAATATTCACTTTTAAAATGTTTAAAAATAATAAAAAAAATGAATTTATACATGTAATACCCCAAAATTTGCCCTCTCTTTTCTTCATATCTCTTAGCATGAGCTTTCATTGCATTGCATTGCATTCAAGCACAGAAAAATAAAACATCAAGCATCTAGCATTGCATCTTGCATAAGGGCATGTGATCAGGTGATTCTCTAAAGTGTTGATCATCCAAAGCTAAAGAAGGAGACCAAGTGTTTCTCACAAGCCTCAAGGATCTCTTACATAATGTATCATCTCCATTTGATCTCACAAGTCATAGGGAGAGGAGAGTTCATCAAGAAGATTGGACAGTGCATGATCTCCTACACAAGGCAGTCAAAAGTTGGGATCTGACCCTCAAATGGGCAGGCTCTTTGAGTTTTTATCATCTCCAAAGGACATATATCATCATTGTTTGAGAGGATACACATCATATTCAGAGGAATTTGGATTTGGAGGATGTGTTATTTCCTCCTAACCTGAGGGTGCCAAAATTAGGGTTTGACCTAAAATCAGTTTATTTCTGATTTTTGGGGAAAGACTTGATCTCATGGTATTCTTTATGTTCTTGGGTGTTCATGGATAGAATCTTGGTCATTGGTTCTCTGGGGAAGATGTTCAATGGATCAGTTACTTGTGAAATAAGCAAAAGTCAACAGTTCAAAAGGAAAGTCAACCATGGGTTTGCAAAGGTTTAAATCATGATTCTCAAGCCCATATACCTTTATTTGGTCAAGGAATGGCATGGATGGCATCATTCATCAATAATCAAGAGTTTGTGCAAAAGTTACTAAATTTGGAAAATGACCTATAATGAGAAGTTTCCATTTTTGGCAATTTTTCCACCACATTCAACTTGACTTTTCATCATCAGGGAAGCTTCAAATTAATTTTCCTTCAACATGAAAGTTGAAGAGCTTTCTCTCCCATTTCCAAAAAGTACTAGAACATTTCCATATCATTTGTGGAACTCTAGTTATGGTCAAAATAATGGAAGGTGCATTTCTTGGATTTCTTATATGTCAAATTTTCCACCTTTTGCATTTTGGCACAAATGGACTTGTAATTAATCTTTTTGCTTCATGTTATATTACAACATCAAAATTCAAGTCAAGAGGAGTATTTTTTGGCCTTGGAATCAAATTATTTCATGCCATATTTCTCATTATTTTCACAAAGTGCAAAAATGCAAATTGATTCAAAACTTACAAACCAAGAAAGTACAAGGCCCAAATTCAATTCAGAGGTGATCCATAAGTAAATTGGAGGTGAATCATACTGATTACAAGTGATGTGTACGTGTGGATTAGTGGCATAAGCACAAAATGCATTTTTGCAAATTCATAAAAAATCTCATTAACCAAGGTTCTAATCACTTGCTAATTCTAATCAGTGAACTAATGGAGAGTATATATGCTTACTCATACCCTCACAACTAGGGTAGAGACTCTCATTTGCACAGTTTTGGTTTTTTGCTCTCACACTTCCTCTCATTGAATCTCACTCTCCTTGGAGTTTCTTTGAGATTTCTCTCCACATTCTTGATCAGTGAAGAGAATAAAGTAAGAATCAACTGCTATTTTGAGCTCATACTAAGGATTTCACCAAGTGCCATTCAAGAGGATTCAAACTTAAATCTCAAGATCTAGCACGATTTCAAGCTCTAGTTGCATTTATTTTGCATCTAGAGGTTCCAAGGAGTAGATCTGCAGTTTTTGGAGGGATTTCTTGGCGTATTTTAAGCTCTTTAAGGTTCAGGTTAGTGTAATTTTCACCATCATAGAACTCAAATTTTAAGTGTGCATAATGATCTATGAGCTTCACTGAGCATGATGATGTGTTTTGTTTGAGTTTTGGACATGTAGATTGTGTGTATTGTGAGTTTAATGTTTTGGATCTAATTTTTATTTCCTTCGATTTGCATTATTTGTTGATTGTTTGTTGAAATGGATGTGATATTTGAGATCCTCATGAAATTCTGGTTGGAATAGTGTGTTTGTTTGCCATTTCTGGGTGATTTCTTGTGCAGCTCACCGGAGAGGGTGGCCGGAGCCCTAGCTCCGGCGGCTGATGATAGTTCAGTCCGGCGAGGAGTTTGGATGAAGAAGAAGCAATCTCAACCGTTCCTCACGTTGATCCAAGGGCCCTCATGTTGTCACGTTTTTATTTCTGAGTTTTATTTTTATTATTTGCGTGTTGGTTACCCCATAGTTACTATCGTGTGCTGCAGATCTAGGCCTTTAATCATGATTATTATTTGAATTGTGGACTTAATCCCCAACGTCTGATCAATCGTGTGAGTGAGATCCTACCAACGCATTAAAAGGGCCATGTGCTTATCACGTGGGACTCTATTGTGTCAAGAGTGGACATTTTGTGTGCGCGTGTATCATGCTATCGTGTGACTCACAATCCTGATCACTCATTTAACTTCTTTTGATCATGTAGACTTGGTTTGTTTTGTTTTCGAGCGTTAGATGGATCCTGAGGTTGGCATTGAAGCTGAATTTTGACTGAATGCTTTGACTTGCGTTTTGGGTTTTGTTTGTTTGGGCGTTGCTGATTGCACCCTCCCTTATTTGATCCAATTGGTTTTCCAACATGATTCCTTGCTGCTTACACCCCTCTTGATCTTCTTTCTTTTTTATTTTTTTTCTTTTTTTATTTGTTGTTTCAATTTTATTTTAATATAAAAACATGTTATAAAAATCCACAAAATATATGTTTCTATTTAATTAGTGTGTCAAATCAATTTTCATTATTTTTATTTTATTTTTTAATTTCGTTTATTATTCTATTTGGATTTAAATTGATAGTGTGTTTCCAATGATACCCTTCTTCTAGGGTTAGGAACTTTTGTGACTTTCACACACCATTTGAAGCCAATATTTTAGTCACTTGTAAGGAATTATATGAGGATGTTTTGATGCTGATTTAATGATGGGTTGAGTTACTTTTAGTGACTTGCCACTCAAGTTTTATTGACCCTCGATCCATGCTCGATTTCTTGCGTACCCTAACTTGTGGTTCACCTTTAGACAAGCTCTTTAACTCTTTTTGATCCAATCTATTTGCATATGTTACTTGACTGAGTTAAATTCCATTTGATTATTTTTTGGGATTTTATTGAGCCACTTTTCTATATTTTATTGATTTTTACTTGTGATGCAAGTTTGATTGAGGTATACTTTGACACATGATCTAGTTTGAGTGAATTTGCTTACTTGTGATGGAGTGATGCTTGAGATGTTTTTTTGGTATGATCATGTTCTGTTTGAGATTACTTGTGGCTTTGGAATAATCCTCATTTGATATTTTTTCAATTTGTTCTTGATTTTACAAGTTGATGTTGTTTTGGACTTGAATCTTGTGATATGTTCAACCTAATCTTGTGATTGCTTCTTTGTGTTAATTCATTCTTGTATGAAACCTTTTGTTTGGTTTATATGACATGCTTAAGGTTCTGTTACTTTTGATTTAAGGTTCATTATGTGATTTTCATTTCACTTTATGCCTCACACTTCTTTGCTTGCTTGCATGAATGACAAGTGAATGTCTTTCTCAATTTTGATACATGTTTTGAATGTGTTGCTTGGTGATTTATCTTGTATGACTTGAGTTTGATCTTGGCATGATGCTAATGTGTATGCTACTACCCTTTGGGTTCATTACTTGATTTTCATCTCACCTGATCATCATGGTTTGAATTATGTGATGCATATCATCCCCTTTGCTTTGTAACTTCTTTGGTGCATAATATTCCATAATGTGAATCTCTTTTGTGCATGTGAATTGTTGATGATGATATGGTGTGAGTTCTGGTCTTGTTTCATTTTTACCTTCTTCATTTCATTTTGATATGAAGTCCATGTTTGTTTAATTGTGCATTTAATTCAAGTATGTTAGCATCCTTTCATGTTTATTTTTGTATGCTTACTTGAATTGTTTTGCATTGATCTTTGAAACATGTTGATTGATTTGAGTTGAACATTTATGATATTATGTGCTTGCTGCCACTTATTTCATCTCTTCTCTCTTCTTCTCTTTCTCTCTTCTTCTCTTTTACTCTTTCTCATCCCATGAATCTCAAGACTTGTTCAAGTCTTGGATTCTTTCCCTTTAGAGCTACCTAGTCCAACTTAATTTTTTATTAAGCTTGGAGTAGGATTAGAATTAGGTTTTAGGTAGTCTTTTCTCCTAAACCTCACTAACCATAGGACATCCATGCATGATAACATTAGGACCCTTAGTCTCCCTTTAGAGTTTCCTTTGCGTTTTCCCTCTTCTCATCTTCAAACAAAAGTAAAAAAATACTTAATAAAGGCAAAACAAACATTGTATTTAGGCCTTTCATGTAAGAATAAGATAGTGAGGGATCTTCTCTCATTTTCTTGGAATGTTTAGCGTGCGTCCCATCTCGGGTCGTTATGTTTATGCGAGGCATTCGATCTTACATGAGGGACTTAAATACAATGTGCATTACAAAACACAAAACAATCAAAACACTTCTTTCTAAAAAACTTCAAACAAACAATAACGTCTTTCCTTCGGGAAATCTCTTCTCATCTCACTCACTCTCAGCGCACGAACGTGCTCCTACTCGTTCTCTTGCAAGATGGTAACGCACTCGAACCAGCGAGCCTGCAACACCTGAGCTAGAACGTTAGTCGTTCCCTAAAAAAACACAAACAAAGCGACCCTCGTTGAGGGGAACTACGTCGCTCTGATTCTCATGCTCCCGATGAGATACGTAGGCAGTGGGGTAGGGCCCATTCGAGCACTTCTTTTATTTTCCCTATATTTGTTTCTTCGTTTCTTTCCGTTCTCGTTTCTTTTCCGGTCTAGTAGCAGTGGAACTCCAGACGACGACACCCTTTGATCGAGACAAGCAAGCGTGGATCCCATCGGGTACGATGGACGTGAGGGGGTGCTTGTTAGTTCCTGGATTGGCTGGAATTTTGGTAAAACATAGTATGTTCAATGTTGATGTCAAGGTGCTGATGTTGCAACATTGAAGTCTTAACACTGGGTCGTGTTAAGTAATTAATTGTTGAAGTTGGATGTCTGATGTCACATAGGTGATGTTGTAACATCAGATCTGCAGAATTAACAACAGCAGGCTGTGATGTTGTTAGGGTTGCGTATTAGCTGGAATTGTGGAGAGCAATCTGTCTCATTGGATGCGAATATCTTGGGATAGATATTTGCTGCTGCATAGGAGATCTGTTGCAGATTTGTAGGAGATTTAAAAGGTTGAAGATTTAAAAAGATTTTAGGAGAAAATCTGTTTTAAATATTCAGTTTTAAATAACAAATCTGGGAGATATTGTAGCAAGTCCAAGACCAATTCAAGGAGCTATATAAAGCGCACAAGACCAAAGGAAAAAGCGACAAAAAACATTCAGAAGATCAGGAGCTGAAGGCTTAGTGTTTAGAGTTTGTTTAGTGCGCTTGTATTTACACTATTCTAGGGTTTGAATAGGTGTTGAGTTTCTGTCCTCTCTAGAAGTTGTGAAGCAATAGAGAGTGGTTGATTTATCGAAGCTGTGAAGTAAGATCAAGGGTACTCAAAGTGGGTTCTTTGAGTGTTTGTAAGGGATTGAGAGGTGTTCTCATACCTAAGTGGTTTCTTAGGTAGGAAGTCATTAGTAGAGTATATGTTTAGGAGATTGTCAACGGGTTGTTGAGTCTGTAAATTATATCTACAAGTAGTGAATTCCATCCCTGGCTTGGTAGCCCCCAGAGTAGGTTAGTTGTAACCGAACTGGGTCAATAATTATTGGTGTTATTTTACTATTATTGCTGTCCATTGTGCAGAGTATGTTGTTGTGACATCACACCTTAACATCACACGTCTGATACCAGAATTTCAATTGGTATCAGAGCAGGCATCCTGTCTGCCTCTGGGTGAGATCTAGGGAAGTTACTTTCTGGTATAAAGATGGACAAAGAAGTTGGAGGATTCGTCAACAGACCCCCTATTTTGGATGGATCCAATTATGACTATTGGAAGCCAAGGATGACCACTTTCTTAAAATCCTTGGACAGTAGGGCTTGGAAGGCTGTTATTAAAGAATGGAAAGCTCCTGTCATGTGTGAGAAGGATGATGCTGTCAAAGATAAAGAAGGCACCTCTAAGCCAAAGCCTGAAGAAGAGTGGACCAAGGAGGAAGACGAGCTTGCCCTTGGAAATTCCAAAGCTCTAAATGCCATCTTCAATGGAGTGGATAAGAATATCTTCAGGTTAATCAATACCTGTGAAGTTGCTAAGGAAGCATGGGATATCTTGCAGGCTACTCATGAAGGAACATCTAGAGTCAAGATGTCAAGACTTCAGATTTTAACATCAAAATTTGAAAGCCTGAAGATGAAAGACGATGAGACTATTCATGATTTCCACATGAGTGTTCTTGAGCTGGCCAATGCATCTAGTGCTCTTGGAGAGAAAATGTCTGAAGAAAAGCTTGTGAGGAAGATCCTTAGGTCCCTACCTAAGACGTACAAGATGAAAGTGACTGCTATTGAAGAAGCTCAAGACATCAGCAAGATGAGAGTAGATGAACTCATTAGATCTCTTCAGACTTTTGAACTTGGGTTAAATGAAGAAGAACCAGAAAAGAAGCCCAACGGTAATGCGTTGGTCTCCACTCCTGCAGAAGATAAGGTAGTCAAAGATTCTCAAGAAGATTTGTCACAAGCCATTGCAATGTTGGGAAGGCAGTTCAACAAAGTGTTAAAAAGATGGAACAATAACTACAAGCCTTGTGTCAAGAACAGTTCCTCTGACATCAACAAACCAAAAGAGAAAGATGAAGAGAAGACTGCCCAGGATAGAGGTGTTCAGTGCTTTGAATGTAAAGGGTATGGACATGTCAAGAAAGAATGTCCCACATTCTTGAAGAAGCAGAAGAAGGGCATGTTAGTTTCCTGGTCTGAAACTGATAGTGAAAGTGATGGTGAGTCAACAAGGCATGCTAGAGCCTTAACAGGAACTGTTGTGTCTGATGATGATAGTGATGAAGAAATAACTTATGAGGAGCTAGCTTCTACGTATCGAGAGCTGTGTTTGAAAAGTGTTGAGCTTTGTCAAGAAAACAAGTATCATACGCAACAGATTGCACATCTTGAAAATGAAAAAGCTGATCGGGAAAACGAAGTTGTACTAGTTAAGTCCCAACTGGATCAGATGACTAAATTCGTTAGGATGATGAACAGTGGTACTGCTGATCTTGATAAGATTCTTCAGTTAGAGAAAGCTGCTGGAGATAAATCAGGCATAGGATATGTGGCCAGCACTTCAGGAACAAAAAGGGAGATGTCTCAACCGTTGTCTCAACATCAACCTACGAAACAGGGTCCTACTCCAAAGAAGGTTGTTCAGCCCCAGAGTGCTGAGAAGGAGAATGGTCCTCATCAGAGGAAGATACAGCCCCAGGGAGCTAGTCAGTATATGCCTCCCCAATATCACCAGAGTATGCAAGCTGCCAGGTTCAAGCAGAACATGTCTCATCAGAGGAGTCAACATCAGGAAAACTGGTATGGTTATGCATACAACAATGTTGTGCCTTATTACTATGGAAGAAGGAAGCCTCATCACCATAGAAGACAGCCTAAGAGACAACATCATCAGTACAGGAGAAGACAATTCAACTATGGAATAAGGAGATAACAGTATGGGAGGCAGCCACAGCATTATCAAAGTGGGAGAAGATTTAACCACTTTAGAAACGACAGAGTCAGATGCTTCTATTGTGGCAGGATAGGTCATATGCGGTCCTCGTGCTTCAAGCTTCACAAATATCCTAATTCTACCCCTCAACCCAAACAGCTAGAGGTAAGGCCTAAGGTGATGAAGCAATGGATACCTAAAGTTACCAGCTTGATAGCCCACACTTCCTTGAGGGTTTCTACCAAAGATGACTGGTATTTTGATAGTGGGTGTTCAAGACACATGACTGGAGTAAAGAATCTGCTTGTTGATGTGAAACCTCAGTCTTCTGACTATGTTACATTTGGTGATGGGATCAAAGGAGAGATAAAGGGGATTGGAAAACTAAACTGTGCTAGTACCCCCAAGCTGGAGAATGTTCTTCTTGTTAAAGGGCTAACAGCTAATTTGATTAGTATTAGTCAACTTTGTGATCAAGGATTCAAAGTAGACTTCACAAAGTCCGAATGTAATATGAAAGATGACAAAGGAGAAGTCATTGTGAAGGGAGCCAGATCTAAGGACAATTGTTATCTTTGGGTGCCGCAAAGTTCAAATTCCTCCACGTGTGCTTGCTAAAGAAGATGATGTCAAAATCTGGCATCAGAAGTTGGGACATCTTCACCTAAAGGGAATGAAGAGAATTATCTCCTCAGAAGCAGTCAGAGGGATTCCCAAACTTAGTATTGAGGAAGGAAATGTGTGTGGAGACTGTAAAAAAGGAAAGCAGACAAAGATGTCTCATCCGAAGCTTCAACATGACACCACCTCCAAGGTATTGGAACTCCTTCATATGAATTTGATGGGACCTATGCAGGTTGAAAGTCTGGGTGGAAAGAAATATGCTTATGTAGTTGTGGATGACTACTCAAGATACACCTGGGTGAATTTCATAAAAGACAAATTTGAAGTGTTTGATGTCTTTAAAGAGCTCTGTCAAAAACTCCAAAGAGAAAAGGAGTGTAAGGTCATCAGAATTAGAAGTGATCATGGAAGAGAGTTTGAGAATAACAAGTTTGAAGAATTTTGCTCGTCTGAAGGTATAAGTCATGAGTTTTCATCGCCTATCACCCCTCAGCAAAATGGAGTTATTGAGAGGAAGAACATAACTATATAAGAGTCGGCTAGAGCAATGATTCATGCCAAGAAACTACCTTATCACTTTTGGGCTGAAGCCATGAACACTGCCTGCTACATTCACAACAGAGTTACCCTAAGAAGAGGCACCTCATCCACTCTATATGAACTATGGAAGGGAAGAAAACCTAATGTCAAGTACTTCCATGTGTTTGGTAGTAAATGTTACATCCTGGAAGATAGAGTGCAGAGAAGGAAATTAGATTCCAAAAGTGATGAAGGGATATTTTTGGGGTACTCCATCAATAGCAGAGCTTATCGGGTCTTCAACTCCAGGACCAAAGTGATGATGGAGTCAATCAATGTTGTGATTGATAATGAAGATAAGCTTGAAGTTGAGGATGTCATAGAAGATGTTGGAACATCAGCTGATGAGGTAGCTGTTGAAGTTGAAGAAAGAAATCCCTCCCCAGGCGCTGCTGATACTGAGCCTGAGCAACCTCAAAAGGATCCTTCTATCAGAATTCAGAAGGATCATCCTAAGGAGCTAATTATAGGTGATCCAAATTCTGGAGTAAGAACTAGGTCCAGAGAAATCATAGCTAGCTCGTGCTTCGTATCCAAAGTTGAGCCAAAAAATGTCAAGGAAGCTCTGACAGATAAGTTTTGGATAAATGCTATGTAAGAAGAACTGGAGCAGTTCAGAAGAAATGAAGTCTGGGATCTTGTACCAAGACCAGAAGGGGTGAATGTTATTGGAACAAAGTGGATCTACAAAAACATGTCAGACGAGCTTGGAGTGGTTACAAGAAACAAAGCGAGACTTGTTGCACAAGGTTATACTCAAGTTGAGGGAGTTGACTTTGATGAGACGTTTGCTCCAGTGGCGAGATTAGAATCCATTAGACTACTCTTGGGTATGGCTTATAACCTAAGATTCAAGCTGTTCCAAATGGATGTGAAGAGTGCCTTTCTAAATGGCTATCTAAATGAAGAAGTCTATGTAGATCAACCTAAAGGATTCACTGATCCAAACTTCCCCAATCATGTGTTCAAACTAAGGAAGGCACTGTATGGCTTAAAACAAGCTCCAAGGGCCTGGTATGAGAGGTTGACAGAATTCTTAGTAGCAAATGGGTATAGAAAAGGAGGCATTGACAAAACTTTGTTTGTCAAGGAAGAAGGAGGAAAATTAATGGTAGCCCAAATTTATGTGGATGACATTGTATTTGGGGGGATGTCAGATGCTATGGTAAAACAGTTTGTCCAACAAATGCAATCAGAATTTGAAATGAGTTTGGTTGGAGAACTTAGCTACTTCCTTGGATTACAAGTCAGACAAATGGAGGATTCTATCTTTATGTCTCAAAGCAAATATGCTAAGAGCATAGTTAAGAAGTTTGGCCTGGATAAAGCCAATCACAAAAGGACACCTGCTCCCACCCATTTGAAGCTATCAAAGGATGAGAATGTAGTGAGTGTGGATCACAGCTTGTACAGAAGTATGATTGGGAGTTTACTATATCTCACAGCAAGCAGACCTGATATTTCCTTTGCTATTGGAGTGTGTGCTAGATATCAGTCTGATCCTAAGGTGAGTCACTTCAATCAAGTGAAGAGGATTCTGAAAGATGTGAATGGCACAAGTGACTATGGAATGTTATATAGCCATGATTCTGGGACTGATTTAAAAGGATACTGTGATGCTGATTGGGCTGGAAGTGCAGATGATAGAAAAAGCACTTCAGGAGGGTGTTTCTTTCTAGGGAACAATCTGATTTCCTGGTTCAGCAAGAAGCAGAATTGTGTATCTCTCTCAACTGCTGAAGCGGAGTATATTGCAGCAGGAAGTAGTTGTTCTCAGCTGGTCTGGATGAAGCAGATGTTAAGTGAATACAATGTTAAACAAGATGTTATGACACTGTACTGCGATAATCTAAGTGCAATTAATATATCTAAAAATCCTATACAGCATAGTAGGACAAAGCACATAGACATAAGGCATCACTTCATAAGGGATCTGGTAGAAGAAAAAATTGTTACCTTGGAGCATGTAGCCACAGAGAACCAGCTGGCTGACATATTCACTAAAGCCTTAGATGCAAACCAATTTGAAAGATTAAGAAGCAAATTGGGAATCTGCATTTATGAAGACTAAATCTGCTAGAGGGGTTATGGGCAGTTGGGGTGTTTCTGAAAATGTGTAGTCAACTGCCTGGTGAAGATTGCCTAATTGTGGCTAAAAAGGGGGAGAAAATAGCCAAGAGGGTCTAAAGTGTCATGGATTGCCAAATGCTGCCAGTGTGATGTAGATATTAAAGGGGAGTTATTGACAGTTGCTATGCTGGAGGGGGAGCAACATTGTTGAATGCAACATTGTTGAAAGTTGTTGCTGCATTAAGGGGGAGTTTTGACTGAGCTAGTGAAGATTTCATAGCATTTGAAGAGTGCAGCCAAGCAGACATCAAGGAGGAGAAAAGTGCTGCAACATTATGAGCTACTGAACAACTGTGATGCTGGTTCATATCCTTAAGGAGGAGCACCAATTGGCTGTTGTTAAGAATGAAGATGGTGCTGCAGCAGATCAAGTGATGAAGACTAAGAGTGTTGTCAAACTGCTGCTGAGAGAGTTTCAAATTTTTGAAGTTATTCCGCTGCTGAAGTCTCTGAAGTTGCAGAGATTGTTTTACCCAAAATTAGCCAAAGGGGGAGATTGTTAGTTCCTGGATTGACTGGAATTTTGGTAAAACATAGTATGTTCAATGTTGATGTCAAGGTTCTGATGTTGCAACATTGAAGTCTTAACACTGGGCTATGTTAAGTAATTAATTGCTGAAGATGGATGTCTGATGTCACATAGGTGATGTTGTAACATCAGATCTGCAGAATTAACAACAGCAGGCTGTGATGTTGTTAGGGTTGCGTATTAGCTGGAATTATGGAGAGCAAGCTGTCTCATTGGATGCGAATATCTTGGGATAGATATTTGCTGCTGCATAGGAGATCTGTTGCAGATTTGTAGGAGATTTAAAAGGTTGAAGATTTAAAAAGATTTTAGGAGAAAATCTGTTTTAAATATTCAGTTTTAAATAACAAATCTGGGAGATATTGTAGCAAGTCCAAGACCAATTCAAGGAGCTATATAAAGTGCACAAGACCAAAGGAAAAAGCGACAGAAAACATTCAGAAGATCAGGAGCTAAAGGCTTAGTGTCTAGAGTTTGTTTAGTGCGCTTGTATTTACACTATTCTAGGGTTTGAATAGGTGTTGAGTTTCTGTCCTCTCTAGAAGCTGTGAAGCAATAGAGAGTGGTTGATTGATCGAAGCTATGAAGTAAGATCAAGGGTACTCAAAGTGGGTTCTTTGAGTGTTTGTAAGGGATTAAGAGGTGTTCTCATACCTAAGTGGTTTCTTAGGTAGGAAGTCATTAGTAGAGTATAAGTTTAGGAGATTGTCAACGGGTTGTTGAGTCTGTAAATTATATCTACAAGTAGTGAATTCCATCCCTGGATTGGTAGCCCCCAGAGTAGGTTGGTTGTAACCGAACTGGGTCAACAATTCTTGGTGTTATTTTACTGTTATTGTTGTCCATTGTGCAGAGTGTGTTGTTGCGACATCACACTTTAACATCACACGTCTGATACCATAATTTCAGTGTTAATACCTTCCTCTCACGTAACCGACACCCGAACCCAGTTCTCTTGGTCGCAAGACCATGCTCTTTCCTTTCCTTCAGGTTTATGCGGTGTTTCCTTTCCCTCTCTTGGGATAAATACACATTGCTGGCGACTCTGTTTCGGTGCCACTTTCGCGTTTGTACTTAGATGAAAATCCCGGGAGCGACAGCTGGCGACTCTGCTGGGGATCGAACCCAGAATCTCTGGTTTCGTTAGCGAGTCAATCCTAGCGCTTGTTTGTTTTCTTTCATTGGGTGTTTACTATTGTGCCATATTATTTTACTGCATTGTTATTTACTGTATTATTACTTTATTGTATATTACTGTATTTACTGCACTTTAGCATTTTCATTTCATATGATGCATTATGCTACACTACTGTACTGTTTTCTATTTGGCGGGATGGGGTATTTTGATTGATAGGCCCAATACCCAGGTCTGAGTGCACTTAGGATTAGCGTGTTTCATATCCTCTCGCGTTCCATCTCGGTTCGAGGAGGGAATATGAAACACAATCTGGATGTGGTTCTCTATAGAGAATTTTGCGTTGTGGATTTCCCACGATCGTAGAGCTATCTGGAAGAGCTGTTAAGTCTGGATGACCTGTTAGGATGACCCCTCTTTATTTTGAAGTGAATCAGGGGACGACCTCTTTGATTGGCGATAGCATTGTATCCTTCGGGCTGAATGTGCTATTGCTTCTCAAACCTCAGAAGCTGAGGACCTTCCATTTTGGAGAATCAGTTGAGGCCTCCTCGATTGATGATGATGCCAAACCAGAAATAGTGAACGTATCATTATTTCTCGACCATAGAGCCCGGGATACTGATCATCTTAGTACCTACATGTGAGATTGGGGGGATTGTTTACAGGTGTGCAGGAACCCTTGACCTTCAGAATACCTGGTTTTCTTTTTTGTTCTGGATTGGTTACTGAAGTTATGATCCTGATCAGCTCACATGTGGTTCTGTATTTGTTATTGGATTTTTTATCCTGGGGTTGTATATCTCACCAAACTCAGATTGCAGTACAGTGGATTCGGCTTTATTTGTGCAGCACTGATCACATGCCCTAGCATACATATCATCATTAGCATTCTTGCATTTAACCTTCATGTTTAATCATTTGCAGGGTATACTTCCTTTCGGTTCCAGTTGACAGTTCCCTTGTTCAGTTATGGAGATTCCCAGGAAGAACAATGTACATTATAATTTCTTTGACACAAAGGTGGGACAGTTGCGAAAGATGATTTCTCTTATTACTCCAGACCGTGTGGGTATGTTCCAAAAGGCTTATGGGGAGATTATGACTGTGGTTGTTGACTTGGATGCTTCAGAAAGGAGTGTCATCCATACTTGCTTACAGTTTTATGACCCACAGCTAAGGTGCTTCACTTTCTCGGATTTTCAGTTGGGCCCGATGCTAGAAGAGTATGCTTTGCTGGTAAGTGTGCCTCTCAAGTACCAGATTCCTTTCAACTCTGACATGCGCCCTCCAAAGCCTGAAGAAATAGCTAAGGCCCTCCATCTGGGCATACCTGTGGTTGCAGATAACCTCGCCACCAAAGGAGGTTTATCTGGTTTTCACCTGGACTTCTTGGTTGCCAAAGCTGAAGAATGTGCTGCTAAATCTCAGTGGGAAACTGTTTGTACAATCCTGGCTTTGAGTATCTATGGAATTATGCTGTTTGCTGATGAACCTAAGTTTGTGGACATGAGCGCAATCCATATTTTTATAATGAAAAATCCCATACCTACACTCCTGGGCTATTTGTACTATTCTGTGCACTTTAAAAATGAGAAGAAGCGAGGAGGTCTGGTTAGATGTTGTGCACCCCTGTTCCATAAGTGGCTTATGCGTCATTTACCAAATTCGGAGGCCTTTTTGAATCCTCAGCCTGGAAAGAACTGGGCTAAGAGGATGATTCAATTGACAGCAAAGGATATCCGTTGGCTCAATCAGAGGACCATGGGGGGAGATTTCATCAGCAGCTGTGGAAGACATCCTAACGTGCCACTCTTGGGAGTAAAAGGTTGCATTAATTATAACCCTGTTATTCTCAGGAGACAATTAGGATTTGCCTTAGTAGAGCCTCCGAGGGACGGTGATTTGGAAGAGTCTTTCTTTTTCCCTGTGAAAGATAACCTTTTATTGGTAAGGCAAGCGGCTGGAGCTTGGGGTAATCTGCAAATGAAGGGTAAAGTCTTCTTCGGAAAGTGCAACAATGTGCCTTCCTCTCAATATGATGCCTGGTTGAAAAGAAGGGTTCAGATTACCCTTTTGCCGTTTTCTCAGGAAAGACCGTCAGATCCAGTGGTTGAAGAACCAGTGACCATGATAAGCATTGCTGAATATAACCAGCTTAAAGCGGAGATTGATAAGACTGTCAAAATGAATGAGAAACTAAGTGAAGGACTCAGAAAGACTCTTTGTGACAAGCGTAAGGTTGAGTATGAACTGCAGAAGCTGAATGAGCATCATGAGGCCAATGAGAAGAGAATTGCCGAAGACACTATCTATATTCGTAAGGTCAAACAGAATGAGATGGCGCTAAAGGAGGTGTGCAAGCGCATCAATGAGTAGTTGACCAAGTCAGAGAATGCCCTTGCCAAAGGACAACAGAGATGGGATGAGTTTTCTGAATGCCGGAGGGAGATCGAGGCGAGAATCAGGGCTGAAAATGACGAGTTGAGGAAAAATTTGAAGAGCAAAGAAAGTGAATTTCTCCAGCAACTAAGTTCAGCTAATTAAGAGATCGAAGATCTGAAGATCCGCGCTGGAGTAAAGAGAGCCAAAGAGTCAGCTGTCAAAGATCAAATCCAAAAGTTAGAAGAAGCCGTCAAGTTAAGGAGTTAACTGATCAGAAGTCTTACCGAGCGCCCAAATGATCCAGTTACTGAAGCGCTTCTCAAGGAGGTCCAGGAAGATTTATATGGGCTCAGTGTTTGAGTTGTATTGTTTCTATTCTGGGAGTCACCATCAGGCTTGTTGATGGGTTTCCCTTTATTTGTATTCATACTATTCAGTTGTATTTGTTCGAAAACAAGTTGTATTTGACTGTTCCACACCTGGCTGTGGGTTTTTATTTTATGCTATTGGATTTGTTGGTAACTATTGAGGTGGATTCTTCGTCAGATTATACAATGATTCACACACTCACTGGGCTGTATGATGGGTATTCTGAATTACTAATATACACCTCTGGCGTTCTGTCGTTGCTAGCAACTGCAGGGATATGCGCTCTTCTCTTTTAGGTCAAACTGGAGTCAAAGGAAGGAATGCCTCAAAATGAATAAACATTTCATTGCATCGCATATCATGTTGCATTTTGTTGTTTGTTTTCAGGTACTTGTTGTAGGAGATCTCTAACCTTTATTTGGTTTCAGGCATTATAGCTGAGAATCACATTCACCGATACTCAACTCGAGGAAATCAAGCAAGGATAATGGATCAAATGCAGAGTGATTTGGCTGAAATGAGGGCACGAACGGACCAGTTCATGACTCTCATGACTGGTATGGCACAAACTCAAGAAAGATTGAGGCTTCTGGTCGAGCGTCTAGAGGCCATGCTTAGAGTTAATCAGAATGACAATTCACAGACTAATGGCACTCCTCCTCCTGTTGGCAATCCTCCTCCTGGTGGTAATTTGGGTAATGGAAATGGCAGAAATGTTGGTGGTATTCAAGAAGATGCTCAAGATGACCAATTTACTCTGTTGGATGCTGAGATGGGTACTCCTAATGACAAAAGGTACGATGAGTTGGCTGAAAAGATACGGGCTATGGAATGCAAGAATTCTATGGGTATTGATGTTACTAGTTTGGGACTGGTACCAGGGGTCAGGATCCCTCCAAAATTCAAGCCGCCTACTTTTGATAAATATCATGGCCATACATGTCCCCAGACACATATCCAAGCTTATTTTGGGACGATCTCAGCTCATACAGATGATGAGAAGTTATGGATGTATTACTTTCAAGATAGTCTGGATGGAGCTTCTTTGACCTGGTACATGAAATTGAACAGAGCTGCTGTGAGAAGTTGGAAGGATCTGGCTGAAGCATTCCTAAAATAGTACCAGTACAATATTGATATGGCGCCCAATCGCACTCAATTGCAGGGGTTGTCACAAAATGCTAAAGAAAGTTTCAAAGAATATGCACAAAGGTGGAGAGAGATGGTTACACAGGTTCAACCTCCTTTGTTGGATAGAGAAATGGCAGACATGTTTATGAGCACCCTGCAAGGGGCATATCTTGATAGATTGGCTGCTTATCCATCAACTGGTTTTGCTGATATCGTGATTGCTGGAGAAAGAATAGAGAGTCTGTTGAAACTTGGAAAGATCCAAGATGTAAGCGGGGTTGGCTCTTCTGGGACGAAGAAACCATTTGCTAGTGGTCAAAAAAGAATAGAAGGTTATACAAATGCTGTATATAGAGGACGAGGCAGAGGACGTTCTCAGGGTTACCATCAAGTAGGTGCAGTGACAATCCCAGCACCGTCTGTTCAACAACAACAACCACAACAGCAAGCTCAGCAGCAGCAGCAACAACCTCCTTTCCAGCAGAGGTCTAGGCAGAGGGATCGTAAGATTGACCCTCTCCCTTTGACTTATTCTGCGTTGCTACCACAGTTACTCAAGTTGAAGTTGGTTGAGCTTCGTAGTATGAGACCTCCTGCCGCTGGCAACCTGCCTCCTAATTTTGATGTAAATGCTCGCTGCGAGTTCCACTCAGGTGCTCAGGGGAACTCCATTGAAAAATGTTGGGCTTTTCATCATAAAGTGCAAGACTTGATTGATGCCAAAGCAATCAATTTCTCTCAATCTCCTAACATTCTTCAGCACCCCATACCCAATCATGGTGCGGCAAATGTGCATGCTATCGAAGATGGAAAGAGATTGAATTTGGTAGCAGACATCAGTCAGGTGAAGAGTTCTTTGTTGATTGTAAAAGATCGTTTGTTGAAGGGAAAGGTGTTCCCGGGTTGTGGTCATGATTGTGCTGAGTGTATGAATCAAGAGAATGGCTGTGATAAGTTGAAAGTGGGTTTGCAGAATCTGATCAGTGAAGGATGTCTACAGTTTGACAGGGTTGTGAAAGAAACTAATGAGGTATCAACCGTGACCATATATTATACTCCTGCTGAGATCCAGGTGCCTGCGAGTACGGTTCCTGTGGCAAGTGTTGTGCAAGAAAGACCCAGTCCTGTTACCATCACGGTGCTAGGACCAGTTCCGTTTACAACTACAAAGGCAATCCCATGGTACTATGGGGCAGACGTGTATTATGAAGGTAAAAACCAAGAGGTTGGGACATCAGCCGGTTCAAATATTGACAATGTGGGTGGTGTAGGTGGCTTTACAAGAAGCGGAAGATTGTTTACTCCCTAAACTTCGCGCAGTGATAAAGAAGCTGAAGCTACTGCAAAAGCTAAAGGAAAACAGGTGGTCGAAAGTGTGCCTGTACCTGAAGCAGAGACAAAGATTACTTTTGATAATGAAATGGAAGAGTTCATGAGGATTATAAAGAAAAGTGATTATAAGATCGTCGATCAACTGAATCAGACCCCTTCGAAGATTTCAATTTTATCATTGTTGATGTGCTCTGACGCGCATCGGGAGGCTTTGTTGAAAGTGTTGAAGAGTGCATATGAGCCACAGGAAATCACTGTTAATCAGCTTGAGGGTGTAATTTCCAATGTTAATGTCAGCCATGGTTTAGGCTTCACAAATAGGGATTTGACTGCTGAAGGAAGAAACCACAATAAGGCTTTGGACATCACAATGGAGTGTAAGGGTGCAGTGTTGTCTCATGTACTGGTAGACACTGGTTCCTCACTCAATGTCTTGCCTAAGAAGGCGCTAATGAAGCTGGAATTTGATGGTTTGATTTTAAGGCCTAGTGAATTGGTTGTCAGAGCATTCGATGGGACTAAAAGATCTGTGTTTGGTGAAGTAGAGTTGCCCGTGCAAATTGGACCGCAAGTGTTCAAATCCACATTCCATGTAATGGACATGCAGCTTGTATATAGCTGCTTATTGGGTCGTCCTTGGATTCATGGAACCGGGGCTGTTACATCCACCTTACACCAAAAGCTGAAGTATGAGTTTGAAGGACAGGTTGTGACAGTGTGTGGTGAAGAAGATATCTTTGTTAGTCATTTGTCCACGTTTAAGTATGTGGAAATGGATGGGGAAATTCACGAGATGCTTTGCCAGTCGTTTGAAGCGGTAAATATTTACAACGTGCCTGAGTCTTCCTCTACACCAGTTGGAGCCGGTACCTCTATTTCATCCTACAAACAAGCTATCGAGGTCGTCAGAGCCGGCAATGCCCAAGGCTGGGGCAGGTTGATAGAGACACCAATGAAGGAAGACAAATTTGGTATTGGTTATCATCCCTCTATGACTTCAGATGCGGAGAACAGTGGACCCATCATTTTCAGTAGTGGGGGAATTATTTACACAGATCAGTCTTGTGTAGCTACAGAAGATGGTGTTGACAGTGACAGTGACCTGGACAACTGGGTACGCCCACGTGCTCTGGGACAACAATTGCAGAACTGGTCTGTTGAAGAAGTCATCCGGGTTACTCTTTAGACAGAGTAATTTTTCTTTATTTTTCTAACCATAATGCATGTCAAAATCTTACGCTATGCCCAAGGCGTATAGATTCATTTGTAGGGCCACCCTGTTTGCATTTGCAATTTTAATCATCAATAAAGGACGTTTTGCACTCAAATTTTTGTTCTCTGTCTTTCAGTTGTTTTTTATTTTTGCACAAAAATAATAAAATGGCAATGTTTCTTTTTCTTTTTTGTTTTAAAATTAATTCTAAAATAAAGCATGAACCCGTTCGTGCAGACTTGATCCTCCGGATTCCATTGATAACGATTTTGCTATGGCTATGTATGACTTTGACAAACCGATTTATCAAGCCGAAGAAGGGGATGAGAAGGACTGTGAACTCCCTAAGGAACTAGCCAGATTGGTAAAACAAGAGGAAAGGGTCATCCAGCCTCATCAGGAGACTGTAGAGATCATCAATATTGGTACCGAGGATGCTAAGAAATAGATCAAGATTGGTGCCAGCCTGCAAGCAGATGTGAAGAGAGCTTTGATTGAGTTGTTGTGTGAATATGCTGATATCTTCGCCTGGTCGTATCAAGACATGCCAGGGTTGGATACTGATATTGTTGTGCACAGGCTGCCATTGAGAGAAGAATGTCCGCCAGTCAAGCAGAAACTTCGTCGGACTCACCCCGACATGGGCATAAAGATCAAAGAAGAAGTTCAGAAACAATGGGATGCAGCGTTTCTTGCCGTGACTCACTACCCTCCCTGGGTTGCCAACATTGTGCCAGTACCGAAGAAAGATGGAAAGGTTAGAATGTGTGTGGATTATCGAGATATTAATAAAGCTAGCCCGAAAGATGATTTTCCATTACCTCACATTGATGTACTGGTCGACAATACAGCTCAGTTTTCAGTATTCTCGTTTATGGACGGTTTCTCCGGGTACAACCAGATTAAAATGGCACCTGAAGATATGGAGAAGACCACGTTCATTACTCCATGGGGTACATACTGTTATAAGGTGATGCCTTTTGGGTTGAAGAACGCAGGGGTAACGTATCAACGGGCAATGGTAACTTTGTTTCACGACTTGATTCACAAAGAGATTGAATGTTATGTGGATGACATGATTGCCAAGTCGAGAACAGAAGAAGAACATCTGGTAAACTTGAAAAAGCTGTTTGAAAGGTTGAGGAAGTTCCGCTTAAGGTTGAATCCAAATAAGTGCACTTTTGGAGTACGTTCTGGAAAGCTGCTGGGTTTCATTGTGAGTGAAAAAGGAATTGAGGTTGATCCTGCCAAAGTGAAAGCAATATAAGAAATGCCTGAACAGAGAACAGAAAAGGTGGTTCGTGGTTTTCTGGGTAGATTGAACTACATTGCAAGGTTCATATCTCACCTAACAGCCGCGTGTGAACCAATTTTTAAACTGCTAAGAAAATATCAGACGGTCAGGTGGAATGACGATTGCCAATTGGCATTCGATAAGATAAAAGAATACTTGCAGGAACCTCCAATTCTCATACCTCCAGTTGCAGGAAGATCTTTGATAATGTATTTGACAGTGCTTGAAGGTTCTATGGGTTGTGTTCTCGGTCAACACGATAAGACGGGTAGGAAAGAGCATGCTATCTACTACCTGAGCAAAAAGTTCAATGATTGTGAGTCCCGGTACTCAATGCTTGAAAAGACATGTCTTGCACTTGCATGGGTCGCTAAGCGATTGAGGCAATATATGATTAGGCACACAACCTTGTTGATTTCCAAAATGGATCCTATCAAATACATTTTTGAGAAACCAGCGCTAACAGGCAGAATTGCACAGTGGCAAATGGTTTTGACAGAGTACGATATTCAGTATACTTCCCAAAAGGCCATCAAAGGAAGTGTCTTGTCAGACTATCTTGCGCAGCAACCGATTGATGATTACCAACCCATGAAATTTGATTTCCCTGATGAGGACATCATGTTTCTCAAAGCCAAAGACTGCGAAGAACCACTCCCGGAGGAGGGGTCAGACCCTGAATCCAAATGGAGTTTGATGTTTGATGGGGCCGTCAATATGAATGGATGCGGAGTTGGAGCAGTTCTTATTACGCCGGAAGGTGTTCATATGCCTTTCACTGCCCGAGTAACTTTCGGATGCACCAACAATGAAGCAGAATATGAAGCTTGTATAATGGGGATTGAGGAGGCGATTAATTTACGAATTAAGACCCTTGATATCTTTGGTGATTCAGCTTTGGTAATTAATCAGGTGAAAGGGAGTTGGTACACACGCCAAGCAAATCTGGTTCTGTATAGAGATTATACAAGGAGATTGCTGACATTCTTTACAACAGTGAAGCTGTACCATATTCCTAGAGATGAGAATAGGTTCGCAGATTCCTTGGCTACATTGTCTTCCATGATCAAAGTGCAAGGGTGGAATCATGTACCTAAGATTGAAGTGTCTCGCCTTGATAGACCTGCATTTGTGTTTGCTGTTGATGCAACGTCTGATGACAAGCCATGGTTTCATGATATCAAGTGTTTCTTGAAAAGTCAAGAGTACCCGCCAGGGGCATCTGCCAAAGATAAGAAGACGTTGAGAAGGTTGTTTGGTAGTTTCTTCTTGAATCGGGATGACGTGCTGTACAAACGAAATTTTGACATGGTTCTGCTTAGATGCGTGGATAGGCACGAGGCATACATGTTAATGCAGGAAGTACATGAAGGCTCTTTCGGTACCCATGTCGGAGGACATGCAATGGCTAAGAAATTGTTGAGATCAGGATATTATTGGTTGAGAATGGAGTCAGATTGTTGTAAGTATGCCCGCAAGTGTCACAAATGCCAGATCTATGCAAACAAAGTGCACGTTCCTCCAAATCCGTTGAGTGTCATGTCCTCTCCTTGGCCCTTTGCAATGTGGGGCATTGACATGATCAGAAAGATTGAGCCTACTGCTTCAAACAGCCATCGCTTCATCTTGGTCGCCATTGATTATTTCACTAAATGGGTTGAAGCTGCATCTTATGCTAATGTCACTAAGCAGGTGGTAGCTCGTTTCCTGAAACGGGATATCATTTGTCGCTATGGAGTGCCCGAGAGAATCATTACTGATAATGGTTCTAATCTGAATAACAAAATGATGGTTGAGCTGTGCCGGGACTTCAAAACTGAACACCACAATTCTTATCTATATCGCCCGAAGATGAACGGCGCTGTGGAAGCGGCCAACAAGAATATTAAGAAGATTGTGCAGAAAATGGTGGTCACATACAAAGATTGGCATGAGATGTTACCGTTTGCTTTTCATGGGTACCGAACGTCAGTGCGCACGTCCACTGGGGCAACCCCATTCTTACTTGTATACGGTATGGAGGCAGTATTACCAGTTGAAGTTGAGATTCCGTCCCTCAGAGTCATGATGGATGTCAAGTTAGACGAAGCTGAGTGGGTTCGCGCCAGGTTTGATCAGTTGAGCCTTATTAAGGAGAAACGACGGGTAGCTGTATGTCATGGGCAGTTGTACCAACGGAGGATGAAGCAGACATTTGACTAAAAGGTGCGTCCTCGGGTTTACAAAGTAGGACATGTGGTACTCAAAAGGATCCTTCTTCCAGGTACAGATCACAGGGGCAAGTGGACTCCTAACTATGAAGGTCCATTAGTGGTTAAGAAGGTCTTTTCGGGCGGAGCCTTGTTACTTACAACCATGGATGGCGAAGACTTTTCATCCCCTGTCAACTCAGATGTAGTCAAAAAATACTTCGCATAAATATACCAGCTGGATAAAAAAAAAGAAGAAAGGTCTAAGCAAAAAAGGGCATCCCGGCGAACCACAAAAACAGAATAAAAAGGTTCGGGCAAAAATTAGGGATATAAAATAAAAAAATTTTGTACACCCGGTGAGTTGAAAATCCGCAAGGACAACACAGGTAAAACAGGGTATCCCGATGGATTAAAAACCCGAAAGGGCGGTCCACGCAAAAGAGGGATTTAAGCGAACGACTATGATCTGAGTTATTTGTACTCCATCATCGTTTCAACAACTGACATTCCAAAGGGTAGAAATCGATCTGATCATTCCTCAGAAGGCAAGGTCGGGGAGTCTTGAAGACATATTGGCCATAGCAGAATTGAAACTCGGTGGAACGCCGTTTTCACATTGCCATTAGGATAGTTTCTTTTCTCAATTTTCAGCGATCACCTCTTTCCAGGGATTGCTTCCTGATGTAATTGCCCATTATGGGCTTTCTGATCAATAAATTAAATTTCAGTTAAAAGCTTCTTATTTTCGTTTTACCGCTTTGTTTGCAAAAAGTCCGAATTTTTTATAAAACATTGCATTTGAAAACATGGTGGATTCACAATAACACGTGCAGAAAAACATTTAAAATTACTTTGAATGTTGAATGATCCTGGATGGTGGATTCAAACAACACAATATTCCGGGGCATGTGTGTGTTTCCTTTTGTTGCAGGTAACAGATTCAGATGATTTCAAGCACAAGAAGGGTAATCACTTATTCCCACGCAGAAGACTGGGGCAATCATGTTCAGGGAAGGGTTTACTTGTCACCCTTTTGTCACAATGTTTACTAATTGAGTCCATATCAGTGAATTGAGTTCAACTGGGTATTGTTGTATCTTATTAAGTCGATTCTCTCGTTCAGTACTTCCAACAGCTACAAGCTTTTCTGTGTCGATAACGGTTGCGAATCCCCAGTAGAGTTGCTTCGCAGACACCGAAGTTGATGATTAATACCCAGTGAAGTCGTCAGGAGTTTGAAGATGCTTAATCTCCTGTAAAATCCTCTTATGACGTTTCTTCAGGTAAGCCTTGTATCATGGAGCAGGAAGCAAGTTGTTGACCTTCCCAAGTATGGGGCATTTTGATTTTCCCTAGCAGGAGATGTTCCTGATCCATTATCCCCAATAGAGTTTGAGGACATTTGGTCTTCTATAAAATCCTCTCAAAAGGCATTCCCCAGCACGAGATGCTTTAAAGCAGTTTTCTCCAGCAGAGTTTGTGATAAACTCATTATCCCCAACGGAGTCGTTAAATGGAAAGTTCGTCTATCATGGGGCATTGTGGTACTTATCCTAAGCTTGACAGTCTTAAGCCTTAGCAGATTACTGTGGAGTTGCTTTGGGTTTCCCCAGTAGATCTAAGGACTCTCTCCCAGCAAGTTGCAGTGAAATGTTCTGACCAGGATTTGCATATCCCCGACGGAGTAGCCTTGATCCCCAGCAAGATCATATCTCTGGTAGTGGTATCCCCGCAGAGTTCAGCAGTGAATCTTGTCAACAATACTCCCCAGCTGAGTTGTTTTGCCCCCACAGAGGTTTATTAATCAACAAAATCTATTCCTCAGCAGAGTGGTAGTGTATTCTTGCCCCAGCCGGTTAGAAAGTTGATTCTTCCCGAAAAGGATCTTGGGTTTGATAGATCCTCAAGCAGAGTTTTAATGACTTTTCTTCCCTAGCAAGACGTCATGCAAATAAATTCTCATCCCCAGCGGAGTTGCTGTGACCAGAATTCATTCCCCAAGCAGATGAAGTGATTCCTGGAAGAGTTATTATTCTTCAAGTCCAATTTATTTTTGGCAAGAGTGACAATTCGAAGCAGATGGATTGTTCATTCATTCCTCAGCAGAGATATTATCCTTTCAGGAGTCTTTGAAATCAAATCATCGATCGTTGTTCCTCAGCAGAGTCAGCAGAGATGTCTGACGCGGATGCAGAGAGTAATCCAATTTTGGAATTCTTAAAGTCCAACCGTAGATTGGCAAAAGGTCCATCCAAGGGTGGCAAATTCTTAAAGTCCAACCGTAGATTGGCGAAAGGTTCATCCAAGGGTAGCAAATTCTTAAAGTCCGTGACAAAATTCTTAAAGTCCAACCGTAGATTGGCGAAAGGTCCATCCAAGGGTGGAAAATTCTTAAAGTCCAACCGTAGATTGGCAAAAGGTCCATCCAAGGGTGGCAGATTTTTAAAGTCTAACCGTAGAGTAGCAAAAGGTCCATCCAAGGGTGGCAGATTTTTAAAGTCCAACCGTAGATTGGCAAAAGTCCCCCGTAGTGTGGCATCTCAGCAAGTCCAACAGTAGATTGGCAAAAGTCCACCGTAGTGTGGCAATTCAGCTGCAAAGTCCAACCGTAGATTGGTAAAAGTCCCCCGTAGTGTGGCATCTCAGCAAGTCCAACCGTAGATTGGCAAAAGTCCCCCGTAGTGTGGCAATTCAGCTGCAAAGTCCAACCGTAGATTGGCGAAAGTCCACCCGTAGTGTGGCAAGCCAGTAGTCGTCTGGCGTTGTACAAAAGACATTGTTAAAGTCCACCCGTAGTGTGGCAAGCCAGTAGTCGTCTGGCATTGTACAAAAGACGTTGTTAAGGTCCACCCGTAGTGTGGCAGGCCAGTAGTCGTCTGGCGTTATATAAAAGACATCTCTCCAGTGTTATTTTCCATCAGAGTTTTATTCAAGCAGAGTTCATTTTTTTGGGTTTATATCCCTTTTCTTCTTCCCTGCAGAGTGCAAATTTTTGGGGTTATTTCAGGTATTCAATCTCTCCATAGCTTGAATGTATGACAGCAATCACTATCATCCATTCAGGTCTATAGTGATTGAATAGGGGCAGCTGTAATACCCCAAAATTTGCCCTCTCTTTTCTTCATATCTCTTAGCATGAGCTTTCATTGCATTGCATTGCATTCAAGCACAGAAAAATAAAACATCAAGCATCTAGCATTGCATCTTGCATAAGGGCATGTGATCAGGTGATTCTCTAAATTGTTGATCATCCAAAGCTAACGAAGGAGGCCAAGTGTTTCTCACAAGCCTCAAGGATCTCTTACATCATGTATCATCTCCTTTTGATCTCACAAGTCATAGGGAGAGGAGAGTTCATCAAGAAGATTGGACAGCGCATGATCTCCTACACAAGGCAGTCAAAAGTTGGGATCTGACCCTCAAATGGGCAAGCTCTTTGAGTTTTTATCATCTCCAAAGGACATATCTCATCATTGTTTGAGAGGATACACATCATATTCAGAGGAATTTGGATTTGGAGGATGTGCTATTTCCTCCTAACCAGAAGGTGCCAAAATTAGGGTTTGACCTAAAATCAATTTATTTCTGATTTTTGGGGAAAGACTTGATCTCATGGTATTCCTTATGTTCTTGGGTGTTCATGGATGGAATCTTGGTCATTGGTTCTCTAAGGAAGATGTTCAATGGATCAGTTACTTGTGAAATAAGCAAAAGTCAACAGTTCAAAAGGAAAGTCAACCATGGGTTTGCAAAGGTTCAAATCATGATTCTCAAGTCCATATACCTTTATTTGGTCAAGGAATGGCATGGATGGCATCATTCATCAAAAATCAAGAGTTTGTGCAAAAGTTACTAAATTTGGAAAATGACCTATAATGAGAACTTTCCATTTTTGGCAATTTTTCCACCACATTCAACTTGACTTTTCATCATCAAATAAGCTCCAAATGAATTTTCCTTCAACATGAAAGTTGAATAAATTTCTCTCCCATTTCCAAAAAGTACTAGAACATTTCCATATCATTTATGGAACTCTAGTTATGGTCAAAACAATGGAAGGTGCATTTCTTGGATTTCTTATATGTCAAATTTTCCACCTTTTGCATTTTGGCACAAATGGACTTGTAATTAATCTTTTTGCTTCATGTTATATTACAACATCAAAATGCAAGTCAAGAGGAGTATTTTTTGGCCTTGGAATCAAATTATTTCATGCCATATTTCTCATTATTTTCACCAAGTGCAAAAATGCAAATTGAGTCAAAACTTACAAACCAAGAAAGTGCAAGGCCCAAATTCAATTCAGAGGTGATCCATAAGTAAATTGGAGGTGAATCATGCTGATTACAAGGGATGTGTACGTGTGGATTAGTGGCATAAGCACAAAATGCATTTTTGCAAATTCATAAAAAATCTCATTAACCAAGGTTCTAATCACTTGCTAATTCTAATCAGTGAACTAATGGAGAGTATATATGCTTACTCATACCCTCACAGCTAGGGTAGAGACTCTCATTTGCACAGTTTTGGTTTTTTACTCTCACACTTCCTCTCATTGAATCTCACTCTCCTTGGAGTTTCTTTGAGATTTCTCTCCACATTCTTGATCAGTGAAGAGAATAGAGCAAGAATCAACTGCTATTTTGAGCTCATACTGAGGATTTCACCAAGTGCCATTCAAGAGGATTCAAACTTAAATCTCAAGATCTAGCCCGATTTCAAGCTCTAGTTGCATTTATTTTGCATCTAGAGGTTCCAAGGAGTAGATCTGCAGTTTTTGGAGGGATTTCTTAGCGTATTTTAAGCTCTTCAAGGTTCAGGTTAGTGTAATTTTCGCCATCATAGAACTCAAATTTTAAGTGTGCATAATGATCTATGAACTTCACTGAGCATGATGATGTGTTTTGTTTGAGTTTTGGACGTGTAGATTGTGTGTATTGTGAGTTTAAAGTTTTGGATCTAATTTTTATTTCCTTAGATTTGCATTATTTGTTGATTGTTTGTTGAAATGGATGTGATATTTGAGATCCTCATGAAATTATGGTTGGAATAGTGTGTTTGTTTGCCATTTCTGGGTGATTTCTTGTGCAGCTCACCGGAGAGGGTGGCCGGAGCCCTAGCTCCGGCGGCTGGTGATAGTTCAGTCCGGCGAGGGGTTTGGATGAAGAAGAAGCAATCTCAACCGTCCATCACGTTGATCCAAGGGCCCTCACGTTGCCACGTTTTTATTTCTAAGTTTTATTTTTATTGTTTGCGTGTTGGTTACCCCATAGTTACTATCGTGTGCTGCAGATCTAGGCTTTTAATCATGATTATTATTTGAATTTTGGACTTAATCCCCAACGTCTGATCAATCGTGTGAGTGAGATCCTGCCAACGCATTAAAAGGGCCATGTGCTTGTCACGTGGGACTCTATTGTGTCTAGAGTGAACATTTTGTGTGCGCGTGTATCATGCTATCGTGTGACTCACAATCCTGATCACTCATTTAACTTCTTTTGATCTTGTGGACTTGGTTTGTTTTGTTTTCGAGCGTTAGATGGATCCTGAGGTTGGCATTGAAGCTGAATTTTGACTGAATGCTTTGACTTACGTTTTGGGTTTTGTTTGTTTGGGCCTTGCTGATTGCACCCTCCCTTATTTGATCCAATTGGTTTTCCAGCATGATTCCTTGCTGCTTACACCCCTCTTGATCTTCTTTCTTTTTTATTTTTTTTATTTGTTGTTTCAATTTTATTTTAATATAAAAACATGTTATAAAAATCCACAAAAATATTTTTCTGTTTAATTAGTGTGTCAACTCAATTTTCATTATTTTTATTTTATTTTTTAATTTCGTTTATTATTTTATTTGGATTTAAATTGATAGTGTGTTTCCAATGATACCCTTCTTTTAGGGTTAGGAACTTTTGTGACTTTCACACACCATTTGAAGCCAATCTTTTGGTCACTTGTAAGGAATTATATAAGGATGTTTTGATGCTGATTTGATGATGGTTTGAGTTAATTTTAGTGACTTCCCACTCATGTTTTATTGACCCTCGATCCATACTCGGTTTCTTGCGTACCCTAACTTGTGGTTCACCTTTAGACAAGCTCTTTAACTCTTTTTGATCCAATCTTTTTGCATATGTTACTTGACTAAGCTAAGATACATTTTATTATTTTTTGGGATTTTATTGAGCCACTTTTCTATATTTTATTGATTTTTACTTGTGATACAAGTTTGATTGAGGTATACTTTGACACATGATCTAGTTTGAGTGTATTTGCTTACTTGTGATGGAGTGATGCTTGAGATGTTTTTATGGTATGATCATGTTCTATTTGAGATTACTTATGGATTTGGAATAATCCTCATTTGATATTTTTTCAATTTGTTCTTGATTTTACAAGTTGATGTTGTTTTGGACTTGAATCTTGTGATATGTTCAACCTAATCTTGTGATTGCTTCTTTGTGTGAATTCATTCTTGTATGAAACATTTTGTTTGGTGTGTATGACATGCTTGAGGTTCTGGTACTTTTGATTTAAGGTTCATTATGTGATTTTCATTTCACTTTATGCCTCACAGTTCTTTGCTTGCTTGCATGAATGACAAGTGAATGTCTTTCTCAATTTTGATACATGTTTTGAATGTGTTGCTTGGTGATTTATCTTGTATGACTTGAGTTTGATCTTGGCATGATGCTAATGTGTATGCTACTGCCCTTTGGGTTCATTACTTGATTTTCATCTCACTTGATCATCATGGTTTGAATTATGTGATGCATATCATGCCCTTTGCTTTGTAACTTCTTTGGTGCATAATATTGCATAATGTGAATCTCTTTTGCACACGTGAATTGTTGATGATGATATGGTGTGAGTTCTGGTCTTGTTTCATTTTTCCCTCCTTCATTTCATTTTGATATGAAGTCCATGTGTGTTTAATTGTGCATTTAATTCAAGTATGTTAGCATCCTTTCATGTTTATTTTTGTATGCTTACTTGAATTGTTTTGCATTGATCTTTGAAACATGTCGATTGATTTGAGTTGAACATTTATGATATGATGTGCTTGCTGCCACTTATTGCATCTCTTCTCTCTTCTTCTCTTTCTCTCTTCTTCTCTTTTACTCTTTCTTATCCCATGAATCTCAAGACTTGTTCAAGTCTTGGATTCTTTCCCTTTAGAGATACCTAGTCCAACTTAATTTTTGATTAAGCTTGGAGTAGGATTAGCATTAGTTTTTAGGTAGTCTTTTCTCCTAAACCTCACTAACCATAGGACATCCATGCATGATAACATTAGGACCCTTAGTCTCCCTTTAGAGTTTCCTTTGCGTTTTCTCTCTTCTCATCTTCAAACAAAAGTAAAAAATACCTAATAAAGGCAAAACAAACATTGTATTTAGGCCTTTCATGTAAGAATAAGATAGTGAGGGATCTTCTCTCATTTTTTTGGAATGTTTAGCGTGCGTCCCATCTCGGGTCGTTATGCGAGGCATTCGATCTTACATGAGGGACTTAAATACAATGTGCGTTACAAAACACAAAACAATCAAAACACTTCTTTCTAAAAAACTTCAAACAAACAATAACGTCTTTCCTTCGGGAATTCTCTTCTCATCTCACTCACTCTCAACGTACGAACTTGCTCCTACTCGTTCTCTTGCAAGATGGTAATGTACTCGGACCAGCGAGCCTGCAACACCTGAGCTAGAACGTTAGCCGTTCCCTTAAAAAAACACAAACAAAGCCACCCTCGTTGAGGGGAACTACGTCGCTCTGATTCTCATGCTCCCGATGAGATACGTAGGCAGTGGGGTAGGGCCCATTTGAGCACTTCTTTTATTTTCCCTACATTTGTTTCTTCGTTTTTTCCCATTATCGTTTCTTTTCCAGTCCAGTAGCAGTGGAACCCCAGACGACGACACCCTTTGATCGAGACAAGCAAGCGTGGATCCCATCGGGTACGATGAACGTGAGGGGGTGCTAATACCTTCCTCTCACGTAACCGACTCCCGAACCCAGTTCTCTTGGTCGCAAGACCATGCTCTTTCCTTTCCTTCAGGTTTATGCGGTGTTTCCTTTCCCTCTCTTGGGATAAATACACATTGTTGGCGACTCTGTTTCGGTGCCACTTTCGCGTTTGTACTTGGATGAAAATTCCAGGAGCGACAATACACAAAAATACTAATTATATTAAATAAATAATAAAAACTTTATTTTGTTGTGGAATAAAATATTTCAACATTTTTGTGATTTTTTGCAAAAAGAACTAATAAAAAATAATTAAAATTGAGGGAGTTATTAATTTTTCAAATCATTAAAAATAATAAAATATGAAAAACTGGTAAAAAAGAGGATCTGGGGCGAGGGGGATTCGAACCCCAGACCTCTTGTGTGCAACATGTGCGCCTTACCACTGGGGTGGTGATACATCTGTGTATTGAAACACAACCACAAATATACAAGGCTTGCCTTGTTTTTTGGCCTGACCCAAGGCAAGGCAAGGCAAGATTTTGGTCAGAAACGTGAAGGCCATAACTTTCTCATTTCTCCATGGGTGGAGACAAAATTTATATGCATATGGCCTAGAATTTCACAAGGAATGCAATGGTGGTGGTGGTTTTTTCAGAAAACAAATCCTCCTCAAAACCTGATTGTGGTTTTGAAATAGGCCATATTTTGCATTTTCTGTACTACCTCTTGGTACAGGCGTGAATTACATGATGAATTGATTAAAACACAACAAATATAACATGTATGAGATGTGCATGATCAGTGGACCTCAAAGAAATGTAGATTTTAAAGAGTTCAAGTATAGATGCTTACCTCTTTAGGAGCTTTTTGGGTAATCTGTCAAGTGTCTTGTTCCAAAAATGTTTTGATACTTTGAACACTCTCAAATGATCCCTTAGAAGCTTTTAGGATGATTGGAACTAGCTGGAAACCTCAGGAATGGAATCTGGCCCTTTCTTGCAAAAGGGGCAAAAGTGGACAAAATAACAACTCTCTCAAATGGTGTTCCAGATGTGTGAAACCATTTGGGATAGCTCAAGGATGATATTTGGAGTGTGTTTGAGGTTTTATCTGGTTTGGAAAGTGACTGAATCAATACATGGCTTGAAAAATGCAAAAAAGGCCCTATTTTGAGGTTTTGAGAGGGGACTTTGTGATTTTGGTGTTATAGGTCACTTGTGAGAGTTTGGATCACTTCTATATGATGTTTATGAGGTGTGTGTGTGATTGTTTTGGTTGGAATTGCTCTCAAACTCAAAACTCGATAGTGACTTGCTTTGGAAGGCAAATTTGGAAGTGAGAAGGTGATTTTGAGGAAAGCATCTGTTTGATAGCTTTGGTGTACTCAAACTGATCACAAATGAGCTCTATTTATAATAGAGCAAGTTTGTTTTGGGAGCAATAGTGATTGGCAACTGCAGCAGAGGTTTGGCCAATGTTTATCAATGGGAATCCAAGTCTCCTCTAGCCACTGACTAGAGGTTAGGGCATAGGTTGCTGGTTCCCTTGGTCTTGGATATGTCTTGATTGAATTCAGTTGGAAATGGCTCAGTCCATGCCACCTTGGTGCATCCATTGAATGCTCCAAAACAAAATTGGAGTCTTGTCCCCTCTTTAGGGATTTCTAGGTTTGGCATGCTATTTTTGGTTCCAAGGACTTGGGTGGCTGATGAATCACTGTTTGTCCCTTCTTGGTATCCCCTGAGGTGTTCAGATGGATAGACTTGTTGGTGATTTGCAAAAATTGGGAAAATCGAGCAAAATGCACAAATCTGCCTTGCCATGACAGTTTGCAGCAAAGCACATTGGCATGGTCATATCTCATGGCTCAAGTGGATTTTCATGGAGTTCTTGGCCATTTTGGAAAGCTCTCATATGATACAACATATGTTTGATCATAGTTTATTTTGATACCTTTTGGATCCAAGTGAAAAATGCCCCTACATTTGGAAAAAAGTGAAGGCAGATTCTGACTTAGTGAAAATTTCACTAAGTGTTGGAAAAAAGTGACATTTTCACTTTTGTGATTTTGGCTAGTCCATAACTTGAAATCCATGAGGAATTGGAATGAGGTGCAGTTGTCACTTTTAAAGTATGCCATGAATGCTAAAAATCCATCTTTGGATCAGCCCAAATGGTTGCTTGGATCTCAAGTTATGATCCTTGGAAGTTGGTACCCTAGCCACTTTGTTCCATAACTTAGAAAATTTCTAAGTTTTTTATGGTTACCCCTTTTATAAGTTATCCCACTTTTCTTGATTTTTCTTGATGAATGATGATTCCAATCACACATTAACATCAGTTTGCGGTCAAAGAACCATAATTGTGAAAAATCTCAAAAAGTCAAAGTTGACTTTTGTGCACAATTGACTTTTTGTCAGATGAATTCCAAACTGTGCAATCCTCAATGAAATTAAGTCCTTGATCTAAATCAAACTTGCTGGATTGATTTCATAGGTGTTATAGGGTGTATTGAATCATGTCCCAAGGTTTGGGAGCATGCCTGGGTCAAAAGTCAAAGGTACAGTTGACTTTTTCCTCAAAACCCCAATTGTGGTTCTGATAAATTTGAAACTTGTTGATCAAGCTTCTTGGACTAATCCATTGTTGCAAATGGATCAATGTGGTGTATTAGAGACCCTCTAATCATTTCTTGAGGTCTTGGCTCATGATTTGTCCCAAAAGTCAAATTAGGGGTGAATTAGGTCAAGAAACCCTAATTCTTGATTTTTTATGAATGCATCCCCTGAGGTTAAATTAACTTGATGATTGGGTCAATGAGGTTCCATGGAGTATATTAGGTTATGCTTTAAAGCATTGGCTCATGCCCAGAGGAAAATTTCCATCTGGAGGCCCTGGTCGACCAAACCCTAATTTGGTGACACTAGCGATCTTGAGGCTTGATCCACCTGGAATGCTGCAACATTGTGATTGATTCTTGCTGTGGGAGTCCTCTTGATACATTGTGGATGTTTGAGAGGTTAGACAAGTTGAAGATCATGTCATTCCTTGATTGATCCTTTGTCTAAGGCTCAGAGAGGGCTTGAAACCCTAATTTTTGATAGTACTGAATGCTCACCCATCTTTGGGGAGATTGATGAGGTATGATGATTCATGCATATTGTGATGATGATTTGCCCAATGATGGGAAATCTAAGTGGTCAAAATTTGGGGTATGACAGATAGCCCAAAAAGCTCCTAAAGAGGTAAGCATCACAACTTGAACTCTTTGAAATATGCATTGCTTTGAAGTCCACTGATCATGCACATCTCATACATGTTATATATGTTGTGTTTGAACCAATTCAACATGTAATTCATGCCTGTAACAAGAGGTAGCATAGAAAATGTAATTATAGGCCTATTTCAAGAACATTATCGGGTTTTGAAATAGGAGCCTCATCTGAAAAAACCACCACCACCATTGGATTCCTTGTGAAATTCTAGGCAAGATTGCCCTAAATTTTGTCCCAATCCATGGAGAAATGAGAAAGTTACAAGCTTCACGTTTTTTGCCAAAACCTTGCATTGCCTTGCCTTGGCCAGGCCAAAAACAAGCCATGCCTCATGTATTCATGGGGTGGTTTTGATACACGGATGTATCACCACCCCAGTGGTAGAAGGCGCACGCTGCACACAAGAGGTCTGGGGTTCGAATCCCCCTCGCCTCAGATCCTCATTTTACTATTTTTTCCATTTTTTTAGGGTTAATAGTCATTTACCCCCTGCAATATAGGCGACTTTTGATTTACCCCCCTTTAAAAAAATAATTTTGGATTACCCCCCTGAAATTTTGGGGTACCCCCCTAAGCGTGTAAAATCCACGGGGGTAAATAAAAAAAAAATTTTACAAGGGGGTAATTTTTCTACCTGGGGGGCAAAAGACTTAGAGTTTTAAAATTTTAGGGGGGTAATTCAAAATTATTTTTTTAAAGGGGGGTAAATCAAAAGTCGCCTATATTGCAGGGGGGTAAATGACTATTAACCCATTTTTTTAATATTTGTATTATTTTAAATGATTTGGAAAATTAATAACTCTCTCAATTTTAATGATTTTTTATTGGTTCTTTTTGCAAAAAATCACAAAAATGTTAAAATATTTTATTCCATAAAAAATTAGATTTATTTACTTATTTAATATAGTTGATATTTTTGTAAATAAATTCATTTTTAATTGTTTTAAACACTTTTAAAAGTGGATTTTTATCTGGAAAATCAAAACCAAATGAGTTTTAATTCATCTTGTGATTAAAACATCATTTTTCAAATCTTAACCAAAAGTCACAAGTTGTTTATTCAAGCTTATTTGGTATTTTATCATCATTTATTGATTTTCTTTAAGAATTTACTTTTAAAAATGATAAAATTAGGGTTTCTTTGATTTTCACCCTCACAAATCTTTTTCAAACACTCATGGGCCTCTAATAGAGTGTAAGACCCAATCCCCTTTAACCAAAACCATTTTGGGCCTCAGACACTCTATAAGTCCTGCTACGATAAAAAATCTCGGCGCGATCGCCAATGTAAAATAACCCTTGGGCCTCTCCTTGAGTTGTAAGCCTCATCACTTGTACAAAAACACTTTTTGGCCTCTAATAGAGTGTAAGACTCATTCCATGTAAATAAGATACCTTGATTGGGCCTCAGACATTGTATAAGACCCACTGTATTTTCAAAAACCTCGGCGCGATCGCCGTTTTCAAACAAACCATCTGGGCATACCCTCGTGTTGTAAGTCCCATCTTTCTTTTTCAAAATAATATTTGGGCCTCTCCTTGAGTTGTAAGACCCATACCTTTGTACAGAAAACCTCTTTGGGCCTTAGTCATTGTATAAGTCCCGATACGATATTCAAAACAACGGTGGGGAGATCCTGAGAGCTCTCGTAATAGGCTCGAAGACATCCAGCCAACTGGATGGGGAGATCGACCTGAGAATGAAAACACTATGCAAGATACAACAGAAGAGTTCGTCTACGACAAATTTACATGGGAGGTAGACTCCAATGATCCTGCTCCGCTAGAAATCAGCGCCATTTCTTAGGACAAACCATGAAAGAAGGTACCAGACTTTGTGATTCACCGAGGAGTTCATCGCCAGTGAGTTGCTGTCGATGTCCTGAAAGTTGTCCATAAGTCTAAGTAATTGCCATCTTTGTTTTAACCTTTCACTCTGCCCAGGTGAAACGGATGTTTATATAGGGCTCACTTTCTGTAAATGTCCCTCTTTGCTTCGCCCAAAGCGACCGAGTTTTGTTTTATAGGGCTGTAGTTTCAAGAATCGACCAAATCATAAATAAATAACGTCATTCTGTAATTTCCGCATTAATTGTTGTTTTCACTTTTCGCTTTTTCAGAAAATGGTAATCCTAAAACAACTCAAAATAACAAAAACAAGCATTTTTTCATAAAATACAATGCACACACTCTCGCATTTCTCTCCATCTCTTCTAAAAATAAATCATCACGTCATGCAAATTGCTTGTTTAAAACCCCATTGAAACATACGATCCAATGCCTTCTCCCAACTTTGAATTCCCGGTATTTGAGGCTGAAGAAGAAGGAGACAAAGAAATTCCAGAAGAGATCTCCCGATTACTCAGACAAGAGAAAAGGTCCATTGAAACTCACAAAGAGCCATTGGAAACGGTCAACTTGGGTTCAGAAGAAGAAATGAAAGAAGTCAAGATTGGGGAATTGCTTAGTCTGACTGTCAAAGAAAGCTTGATAGAACTTCTCAAAGAGTTTCCAGATGTATTTGCTTGGTCGTATCAGAACATGCCAGGGCTGGACACCAGCATCGTGGAACATCATCTACCATTAAGATCAGAATATCCGCCGGTGAAACAAAGGCTAAGACGGACTCATCCAGACATGGCCATCAAAATCAAAGAGGAAGTGTAGAAACAGATTGATGCGGGTTTCCTTGCCACCTCTGAATATCCTCAATGGTTTGCCAACATAGTGCAAGTTTCGAAAAAGGACGGAAAAGTCAGAATGTGTGTAGACTACAGGGATCTGCATAAGGCTAGTCCAAAGGATGACTTTCCCCTACCGCACATAGACATGCTGGTAGACAATACAACAAAGTTCAAAGTATTCTCCTTCATGGATGGATTGTCGGCCTATAAATAAATCAAAATGGCGCCAAAAGACATGGAGAAAACTTCATTGATCACCCCATGGGGCACCTTTTGTTACAAGGTAATGTCGTTCAGTTTGAAGAACGCTTGGGTAACCTATCAAAGGGCCATGACTACTCTGTTTCACGACATGATGCACAAAGAAATTGAAGTGTATGTCAATGATATGATTGCCAAATCTAAAACAGAAGAAGAGCATGTGACCCACCTATCAAAGTAATTCGAGCGTCTGAGAAAATACAAACTCCGCTTGAATCTTAACAAGTGCATGTTCGGTGTCCGCTCAGGAAAACTACTAGGATTCATCGTCAGCCAGAAAGGAATTGAAGTTGATCCTGACAAGGTCAAGGCCATCCAAGAAATGCCTACTCCAAAGACTGAAAAACAAGTCAGAGGATTCCTGGGACGTTTGAATTACATTTCCAGATTCATATCTCTCATAACCGTGACATGCCCACCAATCTTCAGATTACTCAAAAATAATCAAGACTGCATATGGATAGAAGACTACCAAACCGCCTTCGACAGCATCAAAGAGTATATGTTGAATCCACCTGTTTTGTCACCTCTGGTGGAGGGAAGACCACTGATCATCTATTTAACAGTCTTGGAAGACTCCATGGGTTGTGTGCTTGGTCAACAAGACGAAACAAAAAGAAAAGAGTCTGCCATCTATTATCTGAGCAAGAAGTTTACCGACTATGAAACTCGGTACACTATGTTCGAGAAAACTTGTTGTGCCCTGGCTTGGGCAGTCAAACATCTTCTCCATTACATGATTTTTCACAATACTTGGTTAATCTCTGAAATAGATCCGATCAAGTATGTCTTTGAAAAACCTGCTCTCACGGGAAGAATTGCACGTTGGCAGATGTTATTATCAGAATACGACATTGAGTACCATGCTCTGAAAGTCGTCAAAGGAAGTATTTTAGCTGATCATTTGGCTCATCAACCGATTGACGATCAGGAATCAGTCAGATTTGACTTCCCAGACGAAGATGTCATGTATCTAAAAATGAAAGACTGCGCTAAACCGCTACCCAGTGAAGGGTCAGAACCAGGTTCCCAATGGGGATTAATCTTTGACAGAGCCATCAACATTTATGGAAATGGAATTGGGGCAATCATTGTAACACCTCAGGGTGCCAACATTCCTTTCACTACCAGATTGACATTCAAATGCACAAACAACGAGGCCGAATACGAAGTTTTTATCTTGGGTCTCGAAGAAGTGATCGACTTGAGAAATAAGAACTTGGATGTGTATGGAGACTCAGCCCTGGTTATCAATTAGATCAAAGGAGAGTGGAATACATACCAATCGGGATTGATTCCTTACAAAGACTACACGAGAAGGTTGTTACCATTCTTCAATAGAATCGAGTTTCATCACATCCCTCATGAAGAGAATCACATGGCTGATGCATTAGCCACTCTCTCTTCCATGATTAGTATAGGTCAATGGAATGATGTACCAAAGATTGATATAATGCGCCTAGAGCGGCCCACCTACATCTTCGCGATTGAAGCAGTCATAGACGATAAACCTTGGTGTCACGATATCAAGTGCTTCCTTCAGAAATAAGAGTACCCACCTTGGGAATCAAGAAAAGATAGGAAAACCCTCAGAAGACTGGCTGTCAGCTTCTTTTTGAGTGGTGATACACTCTATAAGAGAAACTTTTACATGGCCTTGCTCCGATGCGTAGACAGACAAGAAACAAACATGATAATGAAAGCAATTTATGAAGGATCCTTTGGCACTCATGCCAATGGACACACAATGGCGAGAAAAATTCTAAAAGCAGGGTACTATTGGGTGACAATGAAATCGGATTGCTACAAGTATATGAGGAGGTGTCACAAGTGTCAGATATACTCAGACAGAATCCATGTACCACCAACACATCTCAAATCTCTTTTTCCCCGTGGCCTTTTTCTATATGGGGAATCGACATGAACGGCCTGATCGAACCCAAAGGTTCGAACGGACATCGGTTCATCCTGGTGTAGCGCAATTTTTGTGGTTTCGAATCACTATCGCTTTAGTACTACAGTTCGATTCATTTTTTATCCTATTGAGCTTATTAAGGAAGGGAATTGGATGTCTCCAATTAACCTTGCTTGCAAACTGAGTTTAAACAGTCACAATTGTTGGTTTACAGATGCTATCAAAAGGAGGTTCGTCTTTTAAGGTTATTGGCTTTAAAACACCGTGTGTGGACTATGGGCTAGGTTTCTGGTAAGGGATTAGGTAGGATGCTTTTGATTGATATATGAAGGTACTGGATTTTGGGTTTTTGATTAGTATGCTCGCTAAGATTTTTGCAATCTTATGCCTATGTATTCCTGAGAGAGGGAAATCAGAGCGATCGTAGTTCCTCCTATTCTATGGGAGGAAAAAGGTTATTTTGGTGTCTTGTTCAAAGGCCAAGACAAGAAGCTAAAGGTGGTATGTATCTTGTTCAAAGCCCAAGATGTGAAGCTAAAAGGTTTGGATGAGAGAGAATTTGTCATCTCTAAAGAGGAGTTCTTGATGTTTGTATGCTGTGAGCAAGGCACAAATTTGATGCTAAAAGGTTAATTTACTCAATCGAGGTTTCCATATACAAAGCCTAAGAGGAGGCGATTGACCCAACAAGAGGGTGCCTTTTATTTGTTGTCTCGTACAAAGCCCGAGATAGAGGCTAAAAGTGTTGACTCAACAAGAGAGTACTAACAAGTGACTGACTCAACAAGAGAGTGCTTTTTATGTGTCTTGTACGAAGCCCAAGCCGGAGGCTAAAAGGTTCGACTCAACAAGAGAGTACTTTTATTTGTCCTGTATAAAGCCCAGTGCAGAGGCTAAAAAGGTTGACTCAACAATAGAGTCTTTTATACTCAATAAAAGAGTGTTTTTTTGTCTCGTACGAAGCCCGAGATAAAGGCTAAAATGGGATTGACTTAACAAGAGAGTCTTTTATACTCAACAAGAGAGTGTTTTATATGCGTCTTGTATGAAGCCCAAGACGGAGGCTAAAGAGAGATTGACTCAACAAGAGAGTCATTTATACTCAATAAGAGAGTGGGGTTTTATATGTGTCTTGTACGAAGCCTAGGACGGAGGCTAAAAGCTTTGACTCAACAAGAGAGTACTTTTATCTGTCTTATACGAAGCTTAAGACGGAGGCTAAAAAGGGGTTTGACACAACAAGAGAGTCTGAAAAGGTTAGCTTCGCTGGGGAGAGTCATTTGTACAAAGCCTAAGAGGATGTTATCTTACTGCTGAGGATCAGATCCATGGGCAGGACCAAGTGGGAGAGCCCTCATGAGAGAGGCCGGGTTTCTGAGTGATCAGAGTTTTTTCCTATGTTTGAAAGGAACTTGAGAATGTCTTTGAGACTCAAGGGGTTTAGACTGCCCAAGTCTAGAGTTTTATCTATTGTACAATGCCGAAGAGGAGGCACGCGTATTAAGGGATGAGTATCAACCCTAAAAGTGACCGGAGGCTTGACACTGGAAAGACTGCTCTAGAAAAGGATGACTAAGTTCTGTCATATACCTTTATGAGGTAGTCAGGGTCCTTGTATTAAGTACAAGAGAAGGCATGAGAACTTCTAAGAAGCCGAAGGGTCCTTGTACAACGCCCAAGAGGAGGCGGGGATGCTTTTAGGAAGCCTGTGGGTCCCCAAACCAAGAGAAGTTCAAGAAATGCAATTCACAGAGAAGAGATCATTCCAAGAAAGTTCGAGAATTTGGAAGAAACTCAAGAGATGCTATTCACAGAGAATAGATCAACTCTGGCGTGTAGAGTGTCTTTGATAATTTCTAAGGGTGACAGTCTGAGAAAAGGTTCACCGAGAATACTGCCTTTCTCTTTGTTCCATATTGTTTAACCCCAAGAGAAGGGAAGACTGTATCTAGAATCTTACGGGGGATATAGTTATGTTTGTATTTAAGAGTGACCAACAAGGCTTTACCTAGTGCTAGACGTAGTTGCCGGGGAAAACTCTAAATAACTATACTAGTATTACACAATGGATATCTGACAAGTATATAAAGGATGTGAAAGAAGACTTACAGTGAAGCAACCCCATAATACAGTTATATACATATGAAAGCGATAAATGAAAGCGAATAAACACTTACCTGTTGTAGAGCTTCCATGGTTTTTGGTTAGTTGTTCAACAAAGAAAGCTTTGATAACAATACTGTATTCAAAATCAAAGGAGAAAGTGCTTTGAAAAGTTGTTGGGGCTTACAGCCCAAGGAGAGGCCCAAGTTTTAACGATGATTCCACCATTGTTTTGAAAACTGTACTAGGACTTATACAATGATTGAGGTCCAAATTTATTTATGTACAAGTGGGGAGGGGTTGGGTCTTACACTTTATTCGAGGCTCAAAGATGGGTCTTATAGCTCAAGGAAAAGCCCAGGGTTTTTGTTAATAAGGTGACGATCGTGCCGAACTTTTTGACTGTATCGGGACTTATACAATACATTGAGGCCCAAACTATTTTATTTACAAAAGGGTTGGGTATTACACTCTATTAGAGGCCAAAATTGTTTTAAAGAAAGGAAATGAGACTTATAACACGAGGGAAGGCCCAAATAATTTTCGTTTTGAAATGCCGATCATGCCGAGATTTTTGAAAACACAGTGGGTCTTATACAATGACTGAGGCCAAAAAATGTTTTGGTTTTCAAAGGAGGGTTGGGTCCTACACTCTATTAAAGGCCCAAAGAAATTTAAAGAAAAGAAATGGGGCTTATAACACGAGGGTAGACCCAGATGATTAAACTGGCGATCGCGCTGAGATTTTTCTTTTAACGCAGAGGGACTTATACAATATCTGAGGCCCAAAAAGGTTTTGGTTAAAAGGGGATTGGGTGTTACACTCTATTAGAGGCCCAAAGTGTTTTAAAAAGTTTGATGAGGGTTGAATTAATCAAAAACCTAATTTGTTTTCAAAAATATATTTTAATTGAATAAAAATTTAATTAAAATGATCAAAATTGTTAAACATGTGTGAAAAACAAATTGTGATCTTGGATTAATGTTTCAAAAATCATGTTTTAGTCCACAAAATGATTGGAAACCAATTGAATTTGGAAAATCAAGAAGGAAAAAACATTTTATATGTCAAAAAACAAATAAAACATTAATTATTTGCAAAGTATCAAGTTAGATCCATTATCCTAATGATCTAGCTTGGAACACCATAACGGCAGATGATATTATTTTTGATAAATCGGACAACCACTTGTCGGGTTACATTGGCGTATGACACTGCTTCGACCCATTTGGTGAAATAGTCAATGGCTACCAGGATGAACCGATGTCCGTTCGAAGCTTTGGGTTCAATCATGCCAATCATGTCGATTCCCCATATGGAAAAAGGCCATGGGGGAGAAAGAACTTTGAGATGTGTAGGCGGTACATGTATTTTGTCGGAGTATATCTGACACTTGTGACACTTTCTCATGTACTTATAGCAGTGGTATTCCATGGTCAACCAGTAGTACCCTGCTCTTATAATTTTTCTCGCCATTGCGTGTCCGTTGGCATGAGTGCCAAGGGATCCTTCGTGAATTTCTTTCGTTAGCTTGTTTGCTTCTGGTCTGTCTACACATCGGAGGAAGTCCATGTCGAAATTTCTCTTATAAAGTATATCACCACTCAGGAAGAAGCTGCTTGCTAACCTTCTGAGGATCTTTCTGTCCTTTCTGGATGCCCCAGGTGGGTACTCTTGTTTCTGAAGGAAGTATTTGATATTGTGATACCAAGGTTTGTCATATATGACTACTTCAATCGCGAAGATGTAAGCGGGCCTTTCAAGGCGCATTATGTCGATCTTAGGTAGGTCGTTCCATTGACCTACACTAATCATGGATGAGAGAGTGGCCATTTTGGAAAGCTATCATATGATACAACACATGTGTGATCATAGTTTGTCTTGATACTTTTTGGATCCAAGTGAAAAATCCCCCTACTTTTGGAAAAAGAGCAAGACAGGTTCTGACTTAGTGAAAATTTCACTAAGTGATGGAAAAAAGTGACATTTTCACTTTTTGTCATTTTAGTCACTCCATAAGTTAAAATCCATGAGGAATTGGAATGAGGTGTAGTTGACACTTTTAAAGTATGCCATGAGAGCTACAAATCCATCTTTGGATCAGCCAAAATGGTTGCTTGGATCTCAAGTTATGATCCTTGGAAGTTGGCACCCTATCCACTTTGTTTCATAACTTAGAAAATTTCTATGTTTTTTATGGTTACCCCTTTTACAAGTTATCCCATGTTCTTTGATTTTTCTTGATGAAAGTAGATTCAAATCACACATTAACATCATTTTAGGGTTAGGGAACCACAATTGATCAAAAAATCAAAAAGTCAAACTTTGGCTTTTGGGCACAGTTGACTTTTTATCAGATGAATTCCAAACTGTGTGATCCTCAATGAAATCAAGTCCTTAACCTAAATCAAACTTGATGGATTCATTTCATAGGTGTTATAGGGTGTATTGAATCATGTCCCAAGGTTTGGGAGCATGTCAAAGATATAGTTGACTTTTCCTGCGAAACCCTTACTGTGGTTCTGATGAACTTGAAACTTAGGAATCAAGCTACTTGGATTAATCCATTGTTGTAAATGGATCAATGTAGTTTATTAGAGACCCTCACACCATGTCTTGAGGTTTTGGCTCATTCTTTGTCCCAAAAGTCAACTTAGGGGTGAATTAGGTCAAGAAACTCTAATTCCTGTTTTTTATTGAATGCATCCCCTGAGGCCAAATTGACTTGATGATTGGGTTCATGAGGTCCCATGGAGTATATTATGTTATGTTTTGAAACATTGGCTCATGCCCCGAGGAAAACTCCCATCTGGAGGCCCTGGTCGACCAAAACCCTAATTTGGTTACACTGGCGATCTTGAGGCTTAACCCACCTGGAATGCTGCAACCTTGTGCCTGATTCTTGACGTGGGAGTCCTCCTCTTGATCCTTTGTGGATATTTGACAGGTTTAGACAAGCTGAAGAGCATGTCATTCCTCGATTTATCCTTTGTCTAAGAGCTCTAAGAGGGCTTAAAACCCTAAGTCTGATTGTAGTGGATGCTCACCCATATTTGGGGAGACTAATGAGGTATGATGGCCCATCCATATTGTGATGATGACTTGCACAATGATGGGAAATCTTAGTGGTCAAAATTTGGGGTATGACACCTGGTAGCTATTGAATACTTCACCAAGTGCGTCGAAGCATCATCATACACCAATGTAACCGGATAAGTCGTGGTCCGATTTATCAAAAACAATCTCATCTGCCGTTATGGTGTTCCAAGCCAGATAATTACTGATAATGGATCTAACTTGAACAACATGATGATAAAAGAGTTGTGCGCTGAGTTCAAGACCGAACACCATAACTCATCTCCCTACCGACCTAAGATGAACGGAGCGTTAGAAGCGGCTAACAAGAACTTCAAGAAAATCGTTCAAAAGATGGTTGTAACCTACAAAGATTGGCACGAGATTCTACCCTTTGCTCTTCACGGTTATCGTACATCTGTCCGCACTTCAACAGGGGCAACCCCTTTCTCTCTAGTAAGTGGCATGGAGGCTGTGCTTCCCATAGAAGTAGAGATCCCATCAATCTGGGTATTGATGGAAGCTAAGCTAACAGAGGCTGAATGGTGTCAAAGTCGACATGATGAACTGAACATAATAGAAGAAAAGTGAATAACGGTTTTGTTCCATGGTCAGTTGTATAGGCAAAGAATGAAGAAAGTGTTTGACAAAAAGGTTCTACCCTGTGTCTTCAGGAAAGGAGATCTCGTGGTCAAGAAGATACAATCATTTCTCACTGATTCCCGGAGCAAATGGACTCCGAACTATGATGGCCCCTATGTTGTTAAGAAAGCTTTCTCAGGCGGCGCCTTGAGAGTCGCAACCATGGATGGAGAAGAATTTTCCTACCCCACAAATGTTGATGTAGTCAAGAAATACTTCGTCTAAATAAAAAAAACATCTCGGTGGATTGAAAACCTGAAGGGGCGATCCAGGCAAAAATTAGAGACATAAGCAAAAAAAATCATCCCGATGGATTGGAAATCTCAAAGTACAATCCAGGAAAAAGTTAGGGATTCATGGCAAGTAACTACGTCCGACGAGGTTAAATCCCCAGCAGTAATGCCATCCATCAGGAAAACTCCAGTCAAAGTCACCTTCGACAGAAGCTCAGGATGTCTAGAATTCAAAGATGGTAGAAGGATAATGGTCGTTATGTTTCAATGTAGCCCTTTTCTCTTAAATTAATATTTTCTAAACTTTTTAAATGCTCTATGGAATCACGCATTTGGCTGATTTCCATCCTATCAATAAAATTTGAGCCCTAGTGCTTTTTTTTGCAATTCTTATTTGATTTAGCTATACAGATTAACAGTTTTTAACATGATCAACGATTCTTGAAATAAAACAAAAATGAAATTACTCGTCAAAATTTTTTATGCTTTTAAAATAAAGATGGCAATTCTTTTGACTGTTGAATATAGCAAGAACATCGATCGCTTCTCCGAAGGTGGTTGAACCTCAAAGTGCAAAATCAAAGTACTCTTTCTAAACCAATACGCCTAAATGAAGGATCAACTGTGTTAGAGACCAGGTTTCATCTGACATCACCGGCAGAGTTCGTACCTCTTAAGACCGATTGAACAATTCTTTCTCCCTATAGGGGCTACCTCTCCTAAGCAATGTAGGATTGCTATCTTGGAATAGTGATACTTTTCATCCCCCTGCAGTGGTTGAGTATCCAGTCGTGTTCATCTATTAGTCTATATGTCGCGTCAGTTTTGTCAGCATAAACATACATACATCATGCATTATTGATTCATACTCATATTCATATTGCATCACTATCACTCTGGTCAGTCTTATCCCCAAGTGATAAAGTCCTCTTATCAATCGAGTTGTCAGTTCTTTCCTCGTCAAGAAATGTTTTGTATGAACATTCTCTCTCCCCCAGTTTATTTCTGGATTGGAGACGGTCTTCGATCATTTTGATAACTTGAACCTCTGAAAGGCAAGAAGGAATTCGACAAACGTCACTCTTCACCATTGAAGATGATATCTTTGCTTTCCCGGATTAAGGAAAATCCCCAGAGAAAGCCTCGCAACTAAAGACTCTCAGCAACACATTGGTTTTTCTCTTCAGAAAGTCGATGTTAATGAAGTCATCAGCACCTCAAAATTGGATTACATCACATGGCATTTCTCTGAGAAGATCTCGAAGAAAAGTATGATGCAATATCCCCGAGCAAACGCAATCTATCAAGAGACTCGTTTTCCCCAGTAGAATCAACAAATGTCATCTCCAACAGAGAAGTTTGCACACCTCTACAACTCAGACAAATTGGTCCCCCCAGCAAGTCTGACATAAAACTTTTCAATCAAATGGCGTATCCCCTTGTAAACTCGGCAAGAAGTTTGATGAAAACCGCTACACATAGCGTCCCTTGTCAAGGAAAAAAACTGAGACCAATTTCGTGGCTGAAGTCCAGGATCGAGGGGAAGTTTATTGACAAAAGAAACAGAGACTAGTTTCGTGGCTGAAGACCAGGATCTAGGGGAAGTTTATTGACAAAAGAATCTGAGACCAGTTCCGTGGGTGAAGACCAGGATCGAGGGGAAGTTTATTGACAAAAGAAACTGAGACTAGTTTCGTGGCTGAAGACCAGGATCGAGGGGAAGTTTATTGACAAAATAAACTGAGACCAGTTCCGTGGGTAAAAACCAGGATCGAGGGGAAGTTTTACCCTTTTCTAAGGATCATTGCTTAGCAAAAGAAGATGGACGGGAAAACTGCCATTCATAACCACTATCAAAATTTTGGGTATTCCGATATTTAAAGCTCTTGCACCCCGAATGCCCGAATACCTTTGCCATTCACACCTCCGGGTCCAAGAAAATAAAATAGGGGCATCTGTCATACCCCAAATTTTGACCACCAATATTTCCCATCATTGTACAAATCATCATCACAATATGGATGTACTTTCATGCCTCATCAATTTCCTCAAAGATGGATGAGCATTCACCAGAATCAAGAATTAGGGTTTTAAGCCCTCTCAGAGCACTTAGACAAAGGGTCAATCAAGGAATGACATGATCTTCAACTTGTCTAACCTCTCAAACACCTATAAAGGATCAAGAGGACTCCCACATCAAGAATCAAGCACAAGGTTGCAACATTCCAAGTGGATCAAGCCTCAAGATCGCCAGTGTCACCAAATTAGGGTTTTGATCGACCAAGGCCTCCAGATGGAATTTTTACTCCGGCCATGAGTCAATACTTTAAAGCATAACCCAATATACTCTAAGGGACCTCATGGACCCAATGATCAAGTCAATTTAACCTCAGGGGATGCATTTACCAAAAATCAGGAAGCAGAGTTTCTTGACCTAATTCACCCCTAAGTTGACTTTTAGGACAAAACCTGAGCCAAGACCTCAAGACATGATTTGAGAGCCTCAAATACACCACATTGATCCATTTGCAACAATGGATTGACCCAAGAATCTTGGTTCACAATATTCAATTTCACCAGGATCACAATTAGGGTTTCGAGGAAAAAGTCAACTGTATATTTGACTTTTGACCAAGACATGCTCCCAAACCTTGGGACGTGATTCAATACACCCTATAACACCTATGGAATCCATCCATTAGTTTTTATTTATTTCAAGGACTTGATTTCACAAAGGATCGCACAGTTTGGATTTCATCCGATAAAAAGTCAACTGTGCACAAAATCAAGTTTGACTTTTTTTAATTTTTCACAAATATGGTTCCCCTAAGTCAAAAATAATGTTAATGTATGGTATTGACCATCATTCGTAAAGAAAAATCAAGAAAAGTGAGGTTTCTTTCAAAAAGGGCAACCATGAGAAACCAAAAATTTTCTAAGTTATGGAACAAAATTGCTCTAGTACCAACTTTGCAAGGTCATAACTCCTAAACCACAAGGCATTTTTCTCCCATTCAAAGCTCAAATGAAAGTCCATCTGACATACTTTAAAAGTGTCAACTACAAGAGATTCCAAATCCTCATGGATTTTGAGTTATGGATTGATCAAAATCACAAAAATTGAGAATGGCCACTTTTTCCAACACAGTGAAATTTTCAAAAAGTCAGAATCTGCCTTACTTTTTCCAAAATGTAGGGGAAATTTTAACCTTGATACAAGATAAACCAGGTCCAAGGGTGAACATCAAAGTTGAAGTATTCTATGAGGGCTTTCCAACAAGTACTAGATTATCTCCAAATTCAATTTGAGTATGGAGATACTACCCTTGGAACATGGCATCATGAATTGATTTTTACAAGGCAGATTTTGTGCATTTGCTTGATTTGTCCAATTCAGAAAAATCCATGCCTTGTCATCTATTTGGACACATCAGAGGATAAAATCCAAGGGGAAAGATCTGATCCCCATGCCTCCCAAGTCCAAGAATCTACACATAGCCATAACAAATCTAAAAAGGCTAAAAAGTGCAAAAGACTCCAATTTTGTTTCCAAGCATTTAATGGATGCATTAAGGTGGCATGGACTAACACATTCCTAACTGAATGAGTCAAGAATCAGCACTGAATCAAAGAACCATAAGCTTGTGCCCTAACCTCAAATCAATGGCTAGAGGAGACTAAAGATTCCCTTGGATCAACATTGGCCAAAGGCCTGTACCAGCTGCCATTCCCTATTGCTTGCAAAAAAAAATTGTTGCACTATAAATAAAGCTCATTTGTGCTGAGTTTCGGTACACCAAAGCTCTACAACTGATGCTTTCCTCAAAATCTCTTTGTTTAGGCCAAAATGCCTTCTTTTGCAAGTCATCTCTGAGTTTTTGACTTAGAGAGCAATTTCACCACAGCTTATGATCCAAACACATTCAATATGTCATATCTAAGCTGTTTAAACACTCACCTTTGATCTAAAACACAAAAAATCAGAAAGTCAACCTCCAAAACCTCAAAAATTGACTTTTCTACATTTTTCAAGCCATGTCTTGATTCAGTCACTTCCAAAACCAAATAAGGCATCAAACATACTCCAAATATCATCCTCAAACTGTCCCAATTGGTTCCCCTCATATGGAACACCATTTGAGCTAAAACTTGTTCCTGAGGATTCCACCTAGTTTTGATCATCCTAAAAGCTTCTAAGGGATCAATCAAGAGTGTCCAAATTATTGGATTACTTCTGGCACAAGGATCTTGACAGTTAGCACAAGAAGCTCCAAGAGGTAAGTGCATGATGTCATACCCCAAATTTTGACCACTAAGATTTCCCATCATTGTGTAATTCATTACCATAATATGGATGTATCATTATGCCTCATCAGTCTCCCCAAAGATGGTTGAGCATTCACTACAATCAGAATTAGGGTTTTAAACCCTCTCAGAGCATTTAGACAAAGGATCAATCAAGAAATGACATGATCTTCAACTTATCTAACCACTCAAACATCCATAAAGGATCAATAGGACTACCACATCAAGAATCAGGCATAAGGTTGCAGCATTCCAGGTGGATTAAGCCTCAAGATCGCCAGTGTCACCAAATTAGGGTTTTGGTCGACCAAGGCCTCCAAGTGGAAATTTTCCTCTGGGCATGAGTCAATGCTTCAAAACATAACTTAAGATACTCCAAGGGACCTCATGGACCCAATCATCAAACCAATTTAGCCTCTGGGGGCACATTTATCAAAAATCATGAATTAGGGTTTCTTCACCTAATTCACCCCTAAGTTGATTTTTGGGACAAAACATGAGCCAAGACCTCAAGACATGATTTGAGGGTCTCGAATACACTACATTGATCCATTTGCAACAATGGATTAATCCAAGAAGCTTGACCCACAAGTTTCAATTTCATCTGAACCACAGTTAGGGTTTTTGAAGAAAAAGTCAACTGTACCTTTGACTTTTGACCCAGACATGCTCCCAAACCTTGGGACATGATTCAATACACCCTATAACACCTATGAAATCAATCCATCAAGTTTTATTTAGGTCAAAGACTTGATTTCATAAAGGATCGCACCATTTGGAATTCAATTGATAAAAAGTCACCTGTGCCCAAAAGTCAAAGTTTGACTTTTTGATTTTTTGATCAATTATGGTTCCCTAACCCTAAAATGATGGTAATGTGTGATTGGAATCATCATTCATCAAGAAAAATCAAGAAAAGTGAGATAACTTGTAAAAGGGGTAACCATAAAAAACTTAGAAATTTTCTTAGTTATGGAACAAAGTGGCTAGGGTACCAACTTCCAAGGATCATAATATGAGATCCAAGCAACCATTTTGGCTGATCCAAAGAAGGATTTGTAGCTCTCATGGAATACTTTAAAAGTGTCAACTACATCTCATTCCGATTCCTCATGGATTTTAAGTTATGGAGTGATCAAAATGGCTTAAAACATGAAATGCCATTTTTTCCAACACTTAGTGAAATTTTCACTAAGTCAGAATCTGTTTCACCTTGTTCAGAATGTAGGGGGATTTTTCACTTGGATCCAAAAAGTGTTAAGATAAACTATGATCACACATATGTTGTATCTTATAAGAGCTTTCCAAAATGGCCAAGAACTCCATCCAATTCCATTTGAGCTAAAAGTTTTGACAGTGGCAATATGCCTTGCTGCAACTGCCATGGCAAGGCAGATTTGTGCATTTTGCTCGATTTGATCAAATTGTGCAAATGACAAACAATTTTATCCATCTGAACACCTCAAGGGGAGACCAAGGAGGAACAAACACTGATCCATAAGCCTCCCAAGTCTTTAGAACTAAAAGTAGCATGTCAAACCTAAAAATGCCTAAAAAGGGGACAAGACTCCAATTTTGTTTTGGAGCATTCAATGGATACACCAAGGTGGCATAAACTGAGCCTTTTCCAACTGAATGAGTCAAGGATGATCTATGAACTAGGGAACCAAAGGCCTGTGCTCTAACCTCTAGTCAATGGCTAGAGGAGACTTAAGATTCCAAAGAGATGCAATTGGACAATGAGCTGTTGCAGAACAAACTTGCTCCACTATAAATAGAGCTCATTTGTGCTCAGTTTAAGTACACCAAAGCACTATAACACTTGCTTTCCTCAAAATCTCTTTCTCTAGGCAAAAATACCTTCTTTAGCAAGGTAACTCTGATTTTTTGAGTTAGAGAGCATTTCCATCACAGCTCATGATCCAAACACATCCAATATGTCGTATCTAAACTGTCCAAACTCTCACAAGTGACCTGTAATACCAAAATCACAAAGTCCCCTCTCAAAACCTCAAAATGGGACTTTTTTTGCATTTTTTAAGCCATGTCTTGATTCAGTAACTTTCAAAACCAGATAAAACCTCAAACACACTCCAAATATCATCCTTGAACTGTCCCAAATGGTCCCCACATCTGGAACACCATTTGAGAGAGTTTCTATATTGGACATTTTTGCCCCTTTTGCAAGAAAGAGCTCAAACTTGTTCTTGAGGATTCCATTTGTTTCCAATCATCCTAAAAGCTTCTAAGTGATCATTTGAGGGTGTCCAAAGAATCAAATTGTTTCTGGAACAAAGCACTTGGCAGAATGCACAAAAAGCTCATAAAGAGGTAAGCATCACAACTTGAACTCTTTGAAATATGCATTGCTTTGAAGTCCACTGATCATGCACATCTTAATCATGTTATATATGTTGTGTTTGGACCAATTCATCATGTAATTCATGCATGTAACAAGAGGTAGCATGGAAAATGCAAATCATGGCCTATTTCAAAACCACTATCGGGTTTTTTCAATAGGAGCCTCATCTGAAAAAACCACCACCACCATTGGATTCCTTGTGAAATTCTAGGCAGGATAGACCTAAATTTTGTCCCAATCCATGGAGAAATGAGAAAGTTACAAGCTTCACGTTTTTGGCCAAAATCTTGCCTTGCCTTGCCTTGGCCACAAGAGGTTTGGGGTTCGAATCCCCCTCGCCCCAGATCCTCTTTTTATAATTTTTCCCACTCGTTGTTATTTTTCATATTATTTTTAAATGATTTGGAAAATTAATAACTCTCTCAATTTTAATGATTTTTGATTGGTTCTTTTTGCAAAAAATACAAAAATGTTAAAATATTTTATTCCACCAAAAAATCAAATTTATATTAATTATTTAATATAGTAGATATTTTTGTAAATAAATTCATTTTTATTATTTTTAAACCTTTTAAAAATGAATATCCACCTTGAAAAATCAAGACCATATGATTTTTAATTCATTTTGTGATTAAAACATCATTTTTCAAACCTTAACCAAAAATCACAAGTTGTTCATTCAAACTTATTTGGTATTTTTATCATTGTAATAAATTTTCTTTGAAAATTACTTTAAAGAATGATGAAATTAGGGTTTTGATGATTTTAACCCTAACAAATATTTTTCAAAAACACTTTTGGGCCTCTAATAGAGTGTAAGAACCAATCCCTCTTTGAAACCAAAATAATTTGGGCCTCAGTCATTGTATAAGACCCACGGTGTTTTCAAAAATCTCGGCGCAATCGCCAGTTTAAAATAAAATCATCTGGGCCTACCCTCTAATAGAGTGTAAGACCCAACCCCTTTGTAAATAATACCTTTGGGCCTCACACATGGTATAAGTCCCTCTGTACATTTTCAAACGTTCGGCGCGATCGTCGCCATTTTAACAAAATCAACTTGGCCTCTCCCTAAGTTGTAAGCCCCATCATTTGTAGAAAATACGTTTTGGGCCTCTAATAGAGTGTAAGACCCAACCCATTTTTTGAAACCAAAATGATATGGGCCTCAGATGTTGTATAACACTCATTGTGTTTTCAAAAACCTCGGCGCGATCGCCATTTTCAAACAAATAACCCTGGGCCTCTCCTTGAGTTGTAAGTCCCATCTCTTGTACAAAAATAAATCTTTGGGCCTCTAATGGAGTGTAAGACCCATCCCCTTGTACATAAAAACTTTTTGGGCCTCTCCTTTAGCTGTAAGCCCCAACAATCTTTTCAAAGCACTTTCTCCTTTGATTTTGAATTCAAATATATGTTGTTATCAAAACTTTCTTTAGTTTCTTTGTTGAACAACTAACAAAACATCATGGAAGCTCTACAACGGGTAAGTGTTTATCCGCTTTCATTTACCGTTTTCATATATATATATATATATATATATATATATATATATATATATATATAACTGTATTGTGGGGCTGTTTCACTGTAAGTCTTCTTTCACATCCTTTTAAATACTCGTCGTATATCAACTGTATATATACTAGTATAGTTATTTAGAGTTTTCCCCGGCAACTACGTCTAGAACTAGGTAAAGCCTGTTGGTCACTCTCAAATACAAACAAAACTAGATCCCCATAGGATTCCAAATATAGTTTTCCCTTCTCTTGGGGTTAAACAATATAGAACAAAGAGAAAGACAGTATTCTCGGTGAACCTTTTCTATAACTGTCACCCTTAGAAATTGTCAAAGAAACTCTACTCCCCTGAGTTGATCTATTCTCCGTGAATAGCATCTCTTGAGTTTCTTTCAAATTCTCAAACTTTTCGGGAATGATCTATTCTTTGTGAATTGCATTTCTTGAACTTTTCTTGGTTTGGGGACCCACGGGCTTCCTAAAAGCATCCCCGCCTCCTCTTGGGCGTTGTACAAGGACCCTTCGGCTTCTTAAAAGCTCTCATGCCTTTTCTTGGGCTTAATACAAGGACCCTTAACGACCTCTTAAAGGTATAAGACAGAACTTAGTCATCCTTTGCTAGAGCAGTCTTTCCAGTGTTAAACTTATGGCCACCTCAGGGTTGATCCTCATCCCTTAAGGCCCTTGCCCTCTTTTGGGCATCCTACAAAAGATAAAACTCTACCAGTAGACTTGGACAGTCTAATTCCCTTTAAGTCTCAAAGACATTCTCAAGTCTCTTTCAAACATAGGAGAAACCCCAGATTCTGGATTAATCTCCAGCCGAGTTAGAACGTTGCGGGTTCTAAAACCCCATCCTTCTCCCAAATTTCACCGACCCAGGTCAGATAACGCTATCTCAAACAAGAGCCTGAAGGTTTTTGATCTGTCAATTCCTTTTTCATTCCCTTTCAAGGATTGATTCCCTTCTTGGACCAACCTCGGGATCTCAAGAATCCCCGGCAGAAGTATAGCCTCCTCTTAGGCTTTGTATAATGATCCTTCTTCAGCAAAGTCAACCTCTTCTTGGGCTTTGTACAATGATTTCCCCTAGCGGATTTAACCTTTTCAGACTTTCTTATTGAGTCCATCACTTTTCAAGACTCTCTTGTTGATTCACTTTCCTTTTAGCCTCTATCTCGGGCTTCGTACGAGACAGCAAATCACTCTCTTGTTGAGTATAAAATACTCTCTTGTTGAGTCATCCTTTTTAGCCTCCATCTTGGGCTTCATATAAGACAAATAAAAGTACTCTCTTGTTGAGTCAAACCTTTTTAGCCTCCGTCTTGGGCTTCGTTTAAGACATATAAAAGCACTCACTTGTTGAGTCAGTCACTTGTTAGTACTCTCTTGTTGAGTTAACCCTTTTAGCCTCTATCTCGGGCTTCGTACGAGACAAATAATAAACACCCTCTTGTTGGGTCAATAGCCTCCTCTTAGGCTTTGTATAGAGAAACCCCCGGTTGAGTCAATCAACCTTTTAGCATCAAACTTGTGCTTTAATCAAGGCATACGCACATCAACAGTTCCTCTTTAGAGATGACAAGTTCTCTCTCGGTCAAACCTTTTAGCTTCAATCTTGGGCTTTGAACAGGACACAAAAATAAAACCCTTCAGCTTCATATCTTGGGCTTTGAACAAGATACAAATCACTTTTAGCTTCAATCTTGGGCTTTGAACAAGACATCAAAACATCTTTTTCCTCCCTTAAAATAGGAGGGAACTACGATCGCTCTGATTTCCCTGTTTCGTTAAACGGGAATACGTAGGCATAAGATTGCGAAATCTTAGGGAGCATACTAATCAAAAACTCAAAATCCAATACCTCTGTCAATCAACCAAAAGCATTAGATCTAACACCTTACCAAAAGCCTCTCAAATAGTCTAAACACGATATTCTTAAGCAAAATAACCTAAGACAAGACCTCCTTTTGATAGCATCTGTAAACTAACAGTCATCTGTTTAAATTCAGTGTGCAAGCAGGGTTAATTGGAGACATCTATTTCCCTTCCTTAATCAGCTTCACAGGATAAAAAATGAATCGAACTGTAGTACCAAAGCGATAGTGATTCGAAACAACAAAAATCGCGCTACGCATGACAACTTAAACTCTTTGAATTATGCATTGCTTTGAAGTCCACTGATCATAAATATCTCATACATATCATATATGTTGTGTTTGAACCAATTCACCATGATATTAATGTGTATATGATGTGTTAGCATAGGGAATAAAAATCTTGGCATTTTTTGAATCCACTATCGGATTTTTGGATAGAGACATCTTCTGAAAAATCTAAAGGCACCATTGGATTCCCCATGAAATTCTAGTTCAGAAGCACCTAAATTTTGTCCCAATCGATGGAGAAATGAGCAAGTTACAGCCTTCATGCAAATCCACCATGACTTGGTTTCTAGGCCTGCTTGGCCAGGCCTAGAAACCAGGCCACCCATATATGTTAATGGGGTGGTTTTGATACACGAATGTATCACCACCCCAGTGGTAGCGTGCGCATGTGTTTGTATTGGAGGTCATGGGTTCAAACCCCACCCAGGCCTTTTTTGCTACCCTTCCACATTTTTTCTATTTTTAATATTTTATGGTGTCATACCCCAAATTTTGACCACCAGGATTTCCCATCATTGTGCAAATCATCATCACAATATGGATGTAATTTCATGCCTCATCAGTCTCCTCAAAGATGATTGAGCATTCACCACAATCAAGAATTAGGTTTTCCATCCCTCTCAGAGCACTTAGACAAAGGATCAATCAAGAAATGGCATGATATTTAACTTGTCTAACCTCTCAAACACCTATAAAGGATCAAGAGGACTCCCACATCAAGAATCAAGCACAAGGTTGCAAAATTCTAAGTGGATTAAGCATCGCGATCGCCAGTGTCACCAAATTAGGGTTTTGATCGACCAAGGCCTCCAAATGGAAATTTTCATCTGGGAATGAGCCAATGCTTCAAAGCACAACCCAAGATGCTCCAAGGTACCTCATGGACCCAATCATCAAGTCCCATTAACCTCAGGGGATGCATTTACCAAAAATCAGGAATTAGGGTTTCTTGACCTAATTCACCCTTAAGTTGACTTATAGGACAAAGCATGAGCCAAGACCTCAATAAATGATTTGAGGGCCTCAAATATACCACATTAATCCATTTCCAACAATGGATTGACCCAAGAAGCTTGATTCACAAGTTTCAATTTCATCAGGACCACAATTAGGGTTTTGAAGGAAAAGTCAAATGTACCTTTGACTTTTGACCAAGACATGCTCCCAAACCTTGGGACATGATTCAATACACCCTTTAACACCTATGGTATCCATCCATTAGGTTTAATTTAGGTCAAGGACTTGATTTCACAAAGGATCACACAGTTTGGATTTCATCCAATAAAAAGTCAACTGTGCACAAAATCAAGTTTGACTTTTTGGAATTTTTCACAAATATGGTTCCCCTAAGTCAAAAATAATGTTAATGTATGGTATTGATCATCATTCATTAAGAAAAATCAAGAAAAGTGAGGTTTCTTGCAAAAGGGGCAACCATATGAAACCAAAATTTTTCTAAGTTATGGAACAAAAGTGATTTTGGTACCAACTTCCAAGGATCATAACTTGAGATCCAAGCAACCATTTTGGGTGATCCAAAGTTGGATTTGTAGGTCTTGCTACATTCTACAAAAGCTTCAACTACCTCAGACTGCAATTCTTCATGGATTTTGAGTTATGGATTGATCAAAATCACAAAAACATGAAAATGACACTTTTTCCAACGCTTAGTGAAAATCTGCCTAAAATACCAGCCTTGAACATCAATGTTCATGAGGTTTTTTCAGTTGGATCCAAATAGTTTCAAAACAAACTATGAATACACATGTTTTTTATCATATGAGGGCTTTCTAAAAAGCACAAGAGCCTCCCATAACAAAACCTGAGCAGGGAGATATGATCCCCTCAAAATCACTATTTCCAACTGCTTTGTACAAGGCAGATTTTGTGCATTTGCTCGATTTGGCAAATTTGGACAACTCCAAGCCTTGTCATCCATTTAGACACATCTAAGGATAATAAAAAAGGAGAATGATCTGATCCCCAAGCCTCAAAAGTCCAAGATTCTACACTTAGCCATAACAAACCTAAAAAGGCTAAAAAGGTGCCAAGGTTCCAATTTTGTTTCCAAGCATTCAATGGATGCACCAAGGTGGCATGAACTGACACATTCCTAACTAAAGGATTCAAGAATCAGCACTGAATCAAAGAACCATAGGCCTGTGCCCTAACCTCAAGTCAATAGCTATAGGAGACTAAAGATTCCCTTGGATCAACATTGGCCAAAGGCCTGTACCAGCTGCCATTCACTATTGCTTGTAAAACAAACTTGCTCTACTATAAATAGAGCTCATTTGTGCTTTGTTTGAGTACATCAAATCACTACAACATTTGCTTTCCTCAAAATCTCTTTCTCTAGTCCAAAACGCCTTCTTTTGCAAGTTATCTCTGAGTTTTGGAGTTAGAGAGTAATTCCACCACAACTCATGATCCAAACAGGTCTAATATGTTATATCTATGTTGTCCAAACACTCACTTGTGACTTGAAAAACCAAAATAAGAAAATCCACTTCCAAAACCTCAAAATTGGACTTTTATGCATTTTCCAAGCCATGCCTTGATTCAGTTACTTCTAAAACCAAAGATGGCCTCAAACACACTCCAATATCATCCTCAAACTATCCCAATTGGTTTCCCTCATCTGGAACACCATTTGAGAGAGGTGCCATATTGGTCACTTTTGCCCCTTTTGTAAGAAAAAGCTAAAACTTGTTCCTGAGGATTCCAGCTGGTTTTGATCATCCTAAAATTTTCTAATGGATCAATCAAGAGTGTCCAAAGCATTGGAATACTTCTAGGACAAGGATCTTGAGAGTTAGCACAAGAAGCTCCAAGAGGTAAGTGCATCACAACTTGAACTCATTGAATTATGCATTCCTTTGATGTCCATTGATCATAAACATCTCATACATGTTTTATATGTTGTGTTTGAACCAATTTTCCCTGCTAACATTGACTGTGTAGTGAGATAGCATAGAACATGCAAATCTAGGCCTATTTTGAAACCATTATTGGGTTTGAAAATAGGTACACTTTCTGAAAATTCCAAAAGCACCACTGGATTCCTCATGAAATTCTAGGCCAGATGCACCTAAATTTTGTCCAAATCCATGGAGAAATGAGAAAGTGAGAGGCTTCACGTAAATTGCCAAAACTTGCCTTGCCTTGGCCTTGACCAGGCCTGAAAACAAGGCACCCCATATATACACATGGGGTGGTTTTGATACACGGATGTATCACCACCCCAGTGGTAGCGCACATGTGTGTTTGGTTGCAAAGTCATGGGTTCAAACCCCACCCAGACCTTTTTTGCTATTCTCTCATTTTTTGCTATTGTTCAATATTTTCATGTTTTTGTTAATTAATTCAAAAATTAATTTCTCTCTCAATTTTAATTATTTTTTATTGATTCTTTTTTTGAAAATTCACAATAATATTAAAATATTTTATTTCATGAAAATTTCATAAAAATATTATTTATTTCACATATTTGGTATTTTTGTAAAGAATTGTGTTTTATTTGTTTTTAAACATTAAAAAATATTTCTTTCTCTTGGTTTTGCAAAATTCCAATGATTTTTAAATCATCCCATGAATGAAACATGATTTTCAAAATATAAATCCAAGATCACAACCTTTTTTCACATGTTTGATTATTTTAGTTGAATTTTTATTCAATTAAAATGCATTTTAAAACAAAAAATTAGGATTTTGATCACTATCACCCTAACAAATCTTTTCAAACATCTTTGAGCCTCTTGATAGAGTGTAAGTCCCACGCCTTTGTAAATATAAACCTTTTTGGGCCTCAGTCATTGTATAAGTCCCACTGCGATTTTAAAATCTCGGCGCGGTCCTTGCCTTTTTAAACAAAATAATTTGGGCCTCTCCTTGAGTTGTAAGCCCCATCCCTTGTACAAAAATAAATTGGGCCTCTCCTTGAGTTGTAAGCCCCATCCCTTGTACACAAATAATTTGGGCCTCTCCTTGAGTTGTAAGACCCAACCCTCTTTGTAAATACAATAATTTGGGCCTCAGTCATTGTATAAGTCCCTATACAATTTTCAAAACAACGGTACGATTACTATTTTTCATCTGGGCCTCTCCTTGAGTATAAGCCCAAATCTTTTCAAAAAACAACCTTTCCTTTTGATTTAGGTTCAAGTTCATAGTTGTTATCAAAACTTTCTTAAATTTCTTGAACAACTAACCATACAGCTGTTACAATGGAAGCTTGCTCGCCTGTAAGTTTTTATCAGCTTTCATTTACATGCTTTATATATATAACAGTATTGCTGGAAGCTTGCTCACCTGTAAGTCCTTCTTTCGTATCCTTTTAAATACTTGTCATATATCAACTATATATATACTTGTATATCTGCTTAGAGTTTTCCCTGACAACTATGTCTAGCACTAGATAAAGTCAGTTGGTCGCTCTTAAATACAGTCAAAACTAGTTCCCCATAGGAATTCCAGATACAGTCTTGCCTTCTCTTGGGCTAAAACAATATGGAACAAAGAGAAAGGCATTATTCCCGATGAAAATTTTCTCAGACTGTCACTATTAGAAATTTTCAAAGAAGTTCATTTTCCCCAGAGAGGATTAATTCCCGGTGAAACCTCTCTTGAATTTCAACAAACCCTAGAACTATTCACTAAAGAAAAGATTATTCCCGGTGAAACTTTTCTTGAACTTTTCTTTGGTTTGGGACCCACATGCCTCCTAAAAGCATCCCCGCCTCCTCTTGGGATTTGTACAAGGACCCTCTGGCTTCTTAGAAGTTCTCATGCTTTCTCTTGGGCTTAATACAAGGACCCTAAAGACCTATTAAAGGTATAAGATAGAACTTAGTCATCCTTTGCTAGAGCAATCTTTCCAGAGTCAAAACCTCAGGCCAAATTTAGGGTTAACACTCATTCCTTTGAGCACTAGCTTCCTCTTGGGCATCATACAAAGATAAAGTCTTCCATACCAGTAGACTTAAACAGTCTAATACCCTCTTGGATCTCAAAGACATTCTCAAGTTCCCTACAAACACAGGAAAAACCCTGGTCATTTAACCAATCTCTAGTAGAGTTTAAATCCTGACAGGATCTAAAACCCAGTCTTTCTCCTAAATTTCCCCAGCCAGGGTCAGCTTATCATCAGTATAACATTATCCCAAATTAGAACCTCAAGGTATCTGATACCTCAACTCTTCTGTAAACCTCAGCAAGAGTTGATCCCCCGACTTGGACCTGCCTCCAGATCTCAATAATCCTCAGCAGAAGCCAGCCTCCTCTTAGGCTTTGTATAATGACTTTCCTAAGCAGAGTTAGCCTCAAAAGCATTCTATTTTTGGGACCATCACTTTTTCAACACTCTCTTATTGAGTTAACCTTTTTTATCCTCAATCTTGGGCTTTGTACAAGACAAACAAAGCACTCTCTTGTTGAGTCAATCACCTTAAGACACTCTCTTGTTGAGTTGACCTTTCTCAGCCTCCTCTTAGGCTTTGTATAAAGATTTTTCCTAGCTAAGTCACCTTTCAAAGTACTCTCTTATTGAGTCAATCACCTTTCAGAATACTCTCTTGTTGAGTCATTTTTTCAGCCTCAGACATAGATGTAAACTTTCTCCAACAAAGTCAAAATCTTCTTAAACTCCTTTAAAGCTAGGGACAATTATCTACCCCAGCAAAGTCAATTCCTCTTAGCCTTCTTTTAGGCCTTGAGAAATAATATCCCTAAGCTGAATCAATATGCTTTTTAGCCTCCTCTTAGGCTTTGTATATGATCTTCCTTAGTAAGGACAGCCTCAACCTTGAGCTTAGTACAAGACACCTAAAAATCCTCAACTGAGTCAGTCTCATTTCAGCGTTAATCTTGGGCTTTGTACAAAACACCTTATAAACCTCTCCAGCAGAGTCAAATCTTCTTTTTTTCCTCAATCTTGGGCTTTGTACAAGACAGATAAAACCTCTCACCCGTAGAGTCAGTTTCCCCTTTTAGCCTCAATCTTGGGCTTTGTACAAGATAGACAAAATATTTCCCCGGAAAGTCAACTTTTCAGCCTCCTCTTAGGCTTTGTATATTGATATCCCCCAAATATTCAGTCTCTTTTTAGCCTCAATCTTGGGCTTTGTACAAGACAGATAAACACTCTCTTGTTGAGTCAGTCTTTTCCAGCCTCCTCTTAGGCAATGTATACGGACTTCCCTAGTGGAGTCAATCAACCTCTTGGCTTCAACCTTGGGCTTTGATCAAGGCTCACAAAAATAAACATCCCCTCATAGGAAATCAAAATCTCTCTACAGGAAGTCATTTCTCCGTGTTATCACACATTAAAACAGGCATTCAAAAAAAACCCTAATCCTAGATAACTGATGTAAGTGGCACACATGTTGATTTAAATATCCAAGCTGTCGTCCATCTCTTATCCAAGAAAACTTTCTTCTTTCATCTAATTGCTGTAAGTGGCAAGTTGTCGCTCCCGGGATTTTCATCCAAGTACAAACGCAAAAGTGGCGCGGAAACAGAGTCGCCAGCAATGTGTATTTATCCCAAGAGAGGGAAAGGAAACACTGCGTAAACCTGAGGGAAGGGAAAAAGCATGGTCTTGCGACCAAGAGAAATAGGTAAGGGAGTCGGTTACGCAAGGGGAAGGTATTAGCACCCCCACGCGTCCATCGTACTCGATGGGATCCACCCTTGTTGTTATCGATCAACGGGTGTCGTCATCTGGAGCTCCGCTGCTACTGGAAAGGAAAAGGAACAGGTACGGGAAGGAACGAGGAAACAGGGAAGAAAAGGAAAATAAGTGACTCGGTAGGACGTCCTTGGAGTCCTAGGCCTACGTATTCCCTCGGGAGCGGGAAAGTCAGAGTCAACGTAGTTTGGACTACGGTTTTGCGAGGGAAGGGTGAAAGGATTGTGCTCTGAGAGATCTCGCATGATCTCATACCTACGTATCCCTCTCGCACGCGAGAATTAGAGCGACGTAGTTCCCCTTCTTAGGGATGGATTGTTTTGTTTATGTTTTTTAAGTGGAGTACGCCAAGGTTCGCATTCTAGCAGTTAGGTGTCGCAACTCGTTGTACGGAGTCTTAGGCATTTACCTGTTTGCGGTAGAGCGGAAGTGGCGCATCCTCAAGAATGGAGTGAGGAAGATGAGAAGAGAATTGTTTGCTTTTGTCTTTTAAGAAGTGTTTTGATTATTTTGTGTTTGTAACACATATTGCACTAAAGTCTAGGACATAGGATCGAATGCCTCGCATATCAACCCAAGACGGGACGTACGCTAAACACTCTAAGAAAGTGAAAGAAGATCCTCCACTATCTTATTTCCCACATGCAAGGCTCATGTGTAATACATGTTAATCCTTTATTAGATGTTTTTTCTTTTTTTTTTAAGATGAGAAAGAGACTCAAAGGAAGAAAGAACAAACTCTAAGTGGGGGACTAATTATCCCAAGGTTATCATGCATGGAGATCCTATGGTTAAGTGTGGTAACAACCACCTAAGTCTAAAGAGAATAGAGGTATAGCACCACCTAATGCTTATCCTACCTCACCTTAATCAAAAATTAAGGATGAGCTAGGATCCCTAAGGGATGTGGGAAAGTTCTACACAATCAAGCATTATATCATGCAATCCATAAAACAGAATGATAAGTAAAAGAGATGAGAGATGAAAGAAGAGAGATAAAAGAAGAGATGAGTATGGATTAACATCCACTTACTCAAATGACTTACCTCTGCCCCTACACAAAAGGTTAGTGCATTATTATCACAAGTATTGAAAACTAGTGCAAGAAACTTAAACCAAACAAAACTATTTGATTCAAGAAGACATGCCAAGTTAGTAGGTATATTCTAAGGTACCATGCTAATGTAAACATGTCATATGATATCAAACAAAGTCAAACTATACACCAAACAATCATGCAAATGTGAGTTGAACATTAACTACACAAGATGTATATAATTGGAAAGTAAACAGGAATAAATGCATATGTAAACATCAAAGTCAGAAGTAAATGACATTTAAGAATGAGTGAAGATGTTATTCAAATGGCATATGATTCACAAGAGCAAGCATTGATCAAGCAAGCAAAAGATGGGAGCAAACATCATTAAAGTTCCAACAATGCATCATAAAAGACATGCAAGTAAGAAATGAATATGAAAATTGAATATCCAAACAAAATGAATGCAAGTCAGTAGTTTAGGAAATTTCAAATGACATTTATAGGTCAAAAATGTAAGCACAACATTCATACAATTTGTCATGTTGAAGCACTTAGAAGATGAAGAGCAAACAAGTTCAAGTTAGGTCAGACAAGTTCAAGCAAAGTATGCAAACGTTTGTGAGCTTTAGAAACAAGTAACATGAAATTATAGGTCATGGAATATGATTGAAAATGGTTGAAAACAAAAATGAATCATGATCAAGTAATGATTTGGGATCACTCATGTATTGAGGCAAACATGTATTCAAAGAAGATTAGAGAAGAAAACACAATTACACAAGATATTTCACTTTAGAACATGTGCACTACAATCATATAAGAATGAACTTTGGATGACTTATGACATGGTAAAAATGACCTATAATATTCATACAACATGAATTAAAAACCTCAACAAACATTCAAAGAAGATTGGCACATAATACAAATCAAAACCTAAGCACAAATTCCCTAATGCCCACACAAACACACATGCAATTTAATGGATCAAAATGGAATTTAAAGGCTCAACAAAATTATAAGATTCAAGTTATTTGAAGTGCAACCAGTTAGTAAACATGTCACAAGAATATGGCTCAAAAATCATTGAGGAACATGCTCAAAGAGGTCTCACAATTTCATACAAAGCACCTTAACAATTGACTCAAAAACATCACTTAAAAGTCATCAAGAAATGACTTAGAAAATTCACAAAAAATGTATAACATGCCTCATCATGTCATAAAGTTACATACCAATTATTATACAAAAAAACAATACATAACTATGTCAAATAAAATCAATATGTAGCATGTGTCATGATGCAATGCACAAACAAAAGAAAATGAAAGAAAAGTCATGAAAATATGGTGAAATATCATAAAATCAGAAAATAAAATAATAAAAAAATTATTTAAATGTGTTTAGATGTCTCGTGAATTTTTGTAGAATTGTATCATGCCTAGAAACAATTTTAAAAACTAAAAACCAATCATGTGTGTGAAAAAAAAATGAAAAAACAAGAAAATAAAGCAGGGAGGTGCAACATTAGTAAAAACTCAGTTGAAAAGCGCTTGGGCTCAAAACAAGGGGGGGCGCATAGCAATCAGCCCAGTCCAAAACACGTAAGTCAGATAGGGTCTATGGCATGTTCAGCAGTCAAACATTGACTCAATCTTAGCCATTGGATCATTCAAACATGAGCTGATTAATTCAATCAGGTGATTTACAACGCACGCGCATGGTAACCACAATGTGACACAAACACACAATCCAACTGAAGCTTAAAAGGAGGCCCGTGAGAGAGGCCCTTCATTAATGCGTTGGCAAGCTCTGGTTCCTTGGATCAAATAGATCAAACGGTCACGATTAAACCTGGAAAAAATGTTAGGGTTCTTCCTCAGATGAACTTTCAGGTGGCCGGAGAAGACTCTGGTCGTCTTCTCCGGTGATCCTCAGCCGTGCTCAGCCTCCAACCACCACAGAAATGGACAAGACTTGTATCATTTTCTTCCTATCTCCATGCAGGTTCCAAATCCAGTCTCGAAATTCACAAATAATACACACACATAGAGAATCAAAGTCACAAAAGTATGCCCTAAAAATTGAAACTACGCACCTATTGTGCCTATCAACTAGCCGGATATCACATTGCTCCTACTGAGCTCAGAAACACACAAAACAAGTAGAATTAAGGCAAAATTAGAGCAAAAAATTTAGAACTGAACCTGTATTTTTGATGCACTTGAGCTCCAAAGAAAACCAGAGGTGAGACTCCTAGCTTCTTGAAATTCACTCTAGCCAAATAAAGGTTGTGGAATCTCTTGTTACGCTTACAGATCCAGTTGGAAAGAAAAATGAAGAAGTTGAAGTGTGATGCTAAACCAGATCAAGGTCTAATCCATTGATACTTGTTGATGAAGAATGGAGAGAGTTTAGCAGAATGAAGCTTCGAGAATGAGAGGAAATGGAGAGAGAGAGAGAGAGTATGAAAAGTTTGAGAGAAAATCAAGAATGAGCAAAAAGTTCCTTACAATTTTGTTGGAGATTTCTTATATAAGTGTGGTTAACTCTTAACTCCCAGAGTTTACAGTTAGAACTCAGGTTTAGTTAAATGAGAGTGAGGTGAGAAAATAGGAGGTGAAATGAGAAAAGTTCAAATTAAAATGGAGAGTGAGTGTGTGAAGTGGAGACACGGGTTGTTTTTGTATAGAAAGGGAGCATGGTAATTATGGTGAAATTTTTAAATGAATGGTGATGATGATGGTGTATTACAGCAGCTTAAACTTCTCAAGCAAGTTTCTTTCTCCTTTTGGTTTTCAAAAACATAGCATGGAGTGCATGATTATGTATGTTGTGTAAGGGCATGGTTTGGTTTAAAGTGGCAAAGTTTGGCAGGGCATGCTGAAGCATACGCATGAAAAAAACAATCAACAATGTAACATGCTTAGCTGATTTGCTTGCTTGAACTAGAAGCAAATCAGTTGTGATGAGATGGTCTTTCGAACATTGTATCTCAATGGCTAATGGATGGAATCACAAGACTCTTAGCTCTTTGGAAAGAGGAGATGAAGGACAACAACTTTGGTGAGAAACATATTTGCAAATGAAATATTTAACAATGTGAAAATGTCTTATGAAAATGCTTGCATGCAACTGTGTTAGCAAGTCAGCTGGACCTGGTCGTGCCCTACCACATGCATGTGAATGAATCAGTTTGTGACCCCCATTTTAACCTACTCTATCTCTCCAATGGTTGATCAAATGAAAATTTGTTCAACATAAAAGTTGAAGAGGGGATCAAGAGGAACAAAATTGATGTTGACCAATTTTCCAAATGAAGCCTATAGCAATGAGATATTTGGCTTGGAAGTTGGACAAAACAAGCACACAAGATGTTTGATGAAATGACTGCGTGCTGGCTCGCCCATGACTTGCCTTGCTGGTCAAAAATGCCCTACAAACCTCCAACTTTAATCAATCATAACTCCTTCAATTTTAATCCAATGGAGGATTTCTTGGTATGGTTTTAAAGCTTGAAATGTGAACTTTTGATAGGCCTCCCTAGCCTTTCCATTTGGTGCTTGGAACATGGAGAAAGAATGCTCTCAAGTTGACCTCTCACTTTGCCAAAACTTGCCATAAATAGAAACCCTAATTTCTATTTTTGGCAACTTTGTACATTTCTTGATTTTTGATGAACCTTTCATTATTTCTTGATCAAACCCTCACCAATGATCATGTTTGCCATGAGGAACATGGATTTGACCTCAAAAAGTCAGGGGTTGACTTTTTCCTCTGCACAATTGACTTTTTCCCAATTCTCTTGATTCTCAATCAATTGATCAATTGAAACCCTTCCATATCAAATTGATGGGCAATTCTTCATCCTTAGACCCTTGAGGACATGTAGAATACCATATCATCAAGTTTTGTCCAAAAAATCAGAAATAAACTGATTTTATGGTAAAACCCTAATTTTGACCCCTCAGTCTAGGAGAAATCAACACATCCTCCAAATCCAAATTCCTCTGAATATGATGTATATCCTCTCCAACAAAGATGAAATATGCCATTTGGAAATGATAAAAGCTCCAAGATCCTACCCATTGGGGTATTATACTTCAGAATTCCAAAACCCTAATTTGCACTGGTTAGGAGAATATGAGTTGCTTCAATCTTTTATTGAATTCTCATCTTGTGATACCTTGAGGGCTCAAATGAGATGAATTGAGATATGAGAAACCCCTGTGACTTGTTTAGGAAAACTTTTCTCTTGTCCCTTGACCTTGAACTGTTTATGCCTTGAGACACCTGATACCATGCCTTGCAACCAATGATGTGTATGATTTAATATGACCTTTCATGCAATGCAAATGAGTAAAACATAAGCCAATTATTGAGAAAAATAAGAGGGCAAATTTTGAGATATTACACAAGCCTCTGGATTATTTACATCCAAGCCATTGTCCCTCTCTTAGCATGAAAGATTCCTAAGGAAAAATGGCATTGCTCTACACTGAGTTAAAGTTTCCTCCTTTAGGACAAATCCCCTATAAAGGAAATTATGGCATTGCTGAATTCACATATCCTAGTTAAAGTAGTTCTACTTTATAATCAGTCACCCAACAGTTATGATAAACAGACAAGATGTCTCCTTTTAGAGATGACAAGTTCTCTCTCAGTCAAACCTTTTAGCTTCAATCTTTGGCTTTGAACAAGACACCAAAACATCAACTTTTCCTCCCATAGAATAGGAGGAACTACGATTGCTCTAATTTTCCTGTTTCTTTAAACGGGAATACGTAGGCATAAGATTATGAAATCTTAGCGAGCATACTAATCCAAACCTCTAGGTACAGTACCTTCGCATAATAATAATAAAATCTAAGTCCAGTACCTTCACACCGATCAAAACTGAGGTCCAGTACGTCACCAAAATCATCAAAAACTCTCCCTCTCATATCTCCCAAAGAAGAAACTTTCCCAACCTACAACAGATAAGCACCATCAAGTATAAAAGCAGAACCTATTGCTAACAACCTATGGATAACCACATATAGGATGGGAAACTGACAACTCCCCATTGTATAACCTGACCCGAACTCCCCAACTCACTCTTAAGCGTTTGTTCAGTTAAACATTCGCGTGCAAGGTTAGTTTTAGATAACTTCCCTTTCCCTTCCAGCTACATGGGATAAACAAGAAATCAAAAAGTAGCACCCCACTCCTACCATTGCGGTGGACAAACCCATGGCGATAAGGTGGCCGCGTCACCGACAAAAATCGCACGCTATAGAAAAAAGGCGACTCTGTTGTGGAAAACAGTTTTGTCTGTCTATGATTAAGACTAGAATTCCTAAGAGGTCTAGGATGTTAGTTTTAGGAATTATACTATATATATATATATTGCTTTTCTTACTTGATATCCGTATTTTTTTTTCTGCTAATGGGAATGCGAGTGATGTCGCATGTGGAAAGTATGAGAGATACCTAAGATAGGTGATGGCATAGACGGGTTGTCTTACAAGGAGTGAATCCCGAAGAAGCTGTCCCGGTAGACCATCAAATTAGTGGAGATACCATTTGCGGATTCAATGTTTAACGACTCCGTTGTGAAGGCAGATTTTCCCAATGTGGTATCCGTGAAACTAATGATTTAGTAGACAGTAACCATGTGGCCATTTGGTAGTGCGGTAGCTATCGGAAATAGTTGACACGCGATACTACACTCAATTGAGATTACCTTAGGATGCTACAGCTCGCTCGGGTGAACCAGCTTGCTGTTGTTATCCCTAGGGGGTCAATGATTTTGGGAACTTTTAACCCGTTCTACAGGTACAAAAATTCACCAGAATACAACCTTTGGGGATGGGTAGAGCCATGACTCCATGCTCGTGACGTTGAAACCTTGAACCCATGTTTTTTAATGTTTTTTGTGCTGCATTCATGCATTCATCTAAAAAACTCATAAACAAAGAAAAAATATTCTTTTCTCTTCTCTCTTTTTTCAAATTAAACTAAAACAATTATTGCAAATATCATAGAAAAAGATTGCATTATGGATTTCGGTAGAAGGAAGACGCACAAGTACACCTTCAAGGCTCCAAAACTAGAGGATTTAAGGGGGTTGGCAAGGATGAACACCAACCCTGATGCTTTCATAGCTAAGTATGGAGGATTGTTGTCTCTGTTAAGGGTACATGTAGTTGAAGGAATCCTGTCTACGCTGATTTAGTTCTACGATCCGGTTACCACTGTTTCACATTCCCGGATTATCAACTAGCACCAACACTAGAGGAGTACTCTCACCTGACTGATTTACCCATCACTGACCAAGCTCTCTTTTCTGGACTGGATGAAATTCCAAAGGATCAAACCATTGCAAGAACAATCTATTTGGACGAGTTAGAAGTCAGGACTCACATGACCACTAAGGAAGGAATCCAAGGTCTGTAGCACCCCAAAATTTGCCTTCTTACTTTTAGCTAACTGGCTTATGTTTCTTTGCATTTCTTGCATTAGCATTTGTGCATAACATTGGTTCTTAGCATGGGATCAAGGTACTTGGTTCATCTCAAAGGAGTCTCAAGCCTCAAGGTGGTTTGAGGGGATCATTATATCTTCACAAGATCAAGATTGGCAAAGAGATTTCAAGTGAGTCCTTCCCTCCTAACCAGAGCGAACAAATTAGGGTTTTGGTTTCAAAAGGGCTTCTTGACGGGTTTTGCTGGTTCAAATACATTCTCATGGGTTTCATATGCTCACAAGTGCTCACAGAGGAAGGCTTGGCTAGTGGTTCATTGTGGAAGATGTTCAGTGGATCAGTTACTTGTGAGGTAAGCAAAAGTCAACTGTAAGGAGGAAAGTCAACTGTGGAATTTTGAGGTTCTCTTCAGGGTTTTCAAGGTCTCACATCCTCATATGGTCTTCAAGGGTCAAGTTTCATACCATTTATCAAGAATCAAGAGTTTGTGCAAAAGTTACTAAATTTGGAAAATGACCTATAATGAGAACTTTCCATTTTTGGCAGTTTTTCCACTACATTCAACTTGACTTTTCATCATCAAGAAAGTTTCAAATGAATTTTCCTCCAACATGAAAGTTGAAGATCTTTCTCTCCCATTTCCAAAAAGTACTAGAACATCTCCATATCATTTATGGAACTCGAGATATGACCAAAACAATGCAAGGTGATTTTAGGGTTTTCTTATGGTGTCATTTTTATACCTTTTGCATTTTGGTTCATATTGACCTATATTTGATTCTATTGCTTCATGTCACATTACAACATAAAATTACATTCTATGAGGACCACTTTTGACCTTTATTTCACTCCATTTCATGACATGTACCTCACTTATTTCACAAAGTGTAATTTTGCAAGATGGATTAAAACTTACAAACCAAGCCATCACAAGGCCCAATTCCAATCCATTGGTGATCAGCAAGGGAAATGTGAGTGATCCATGCTTATCTCATGGCCTTTGCACGTGTGGATTAAGGGATATAACACAAAGTGCATTTTTGCAAAACCACTCAAAACTCATTAACCAAGGGATTAATCATTTGTTAATTGTGATCAGTGCTCTAATGGGATGTATATAAGCTAACTCATGCCCTCACTACTAGGTCATGCACTCTCATTTGCTCAAATTTGAAATTTTCACTCTCACTTTTCTCTATTCAAATCTCTCATTCCTTGAGGGATTTTGAAAATCTCTTGGCATATTATTGATCAGTGAGTTGAAAGGAGTGTGAATCTACCACTATTTCAAGCTTTAAGCAAGGTTTTCAGCAAGTGCATCTCAAGACGATTCAAGTTCAAAAACCTAGATCCAGCCAATTTCAAGCCTCTATTTGCATTTATTTTGCAAATAGAGCTCAAAAGAGGAAGATCTGCAGCTTTTGGAAGGAATTCTTGGCGTATTTGAAGCTCTACAGTTCTCTGGTTAGCTCACTTTTCATGATCATATAACTTGAATTTTAAGTTTGCATGATGATCTATGATGTTCACTGATGATGCTGATGTGTTTTGTTTTGAGTTTGGACGTGTATCATGAGAGTATTTGATGGTTGAAGTTTTTAGATCCAAATTTATTTCGTTCGATTCTCATTATTGGTGCATTGTTTGTGATTTTTAATATGATATTTGAGATCAGCGTGTGTTTCTGAGTAGAACTGTGGTTTATTTTGCAATTTCTAGAGATTTTTGAAATGCAGGTCACCGGAGAAGACGACCGGAGCCCTAGCTCTGGCGTCTGGTTTTGTTTCAGTCCGGCAAGGGTTTAGAGGAAGGAGACACAATCTGGACCGTTGGCTGTCCAGATCTAACGGTTCTCATGCAGCCAGATCATTTAATTTTCATGTTATTATTTTAGTACATATGTGTGTCACTCCATGCTTCTTATTGTGCACACGCAGATCTTGACCACTTATCATGTATTACTTTATGATCTGTTGACTCCTTCTCACACGTTGATTTAATCCAATGAACCTGATTATGCCAACACATTAAAACGTCACATGCCTATCACGTGTTTTATTTTTAAATGTCTGATGATTTGGTGTGCTCGCATATATCATTGATATCATGTACCTTTGATCCTGAGCATTGATCATGATTACCTTTGGCTTTGGTTGACTGATTGTGGGTCCTTAGATGAATCTGATGGCGTATGTGAGTCAATCATGTTGACTTGGGCTTTGTTTTTTGGTTTGGAATGCGTTGATGGATTTGTTGGTTTGGGCTTGCTTTCCCCACCCCCCTGTTCAGCCCATTTGGTTTTTTTAAAATGAATATTGCTAATGCTGCACCCCTGGTTTATTTTCTTCCATTTTATTTTATGTAATTGTTTCATTTTGCATTTTTTATTTTTAAAAATAGTTTTATGCATCAAAAAATTACCAAAAAATTCATGAAGCATATTTAGGGTTTTATCAAATTTTGGAAAATTTTATTTTCCATTTTTATTTTATTTTGTGCATCTGAATTAATTGTTTGATTAATTTCTTTTGAATTTGTTTCAATTGTGCACACCCTGCCTTGTTGATATTTGTTCTCATCATCTATACATGATATGCATTCCATTCTTTTTGCATACTTCAAAGGACACTTTGAAGTTCATAAAAACATTTTTCTCACATTTTTAAACTCATTTTATATTGTATTTTGGTCCTCCTCTTTTGCATATTGAATCATGTTTCTTACTTGATCTTTGCTTAATTGTTTGAGTTACTTAACTTGTGAATTTTTGTGAGATCTTTTGACATGTGATTAGGTTCTGACTTAGGTCATTTGAGTTTTAATATCAAAATTTTTGAATGTCATTTGATATATGTTTGCTTGTTTGTGCTTAAGTGACTTATGCATGGTTATATCTTGACATATCTTTACACAAGTTGATTTGCCATGCCTAATTGATTGAGTTCCTTTGTGATTCTTTGCATGAGCTTTTGGTATGATGTTTACCCCTGGTTGAGGTCCTTTGAGACTTAATTTTTCCATTTGTGGATCATGTTTGAATCATGTTTGAGTATGCTTAAGTGTTGGAACTTTGTCCTCTTTTTTGTAGCTTACTTTGGTGCATGTCTTGAAGGTGTTGTTTGATGTTTGGACTTGTATGACTTGAGTTTGGTTTTGATATGATATTGATGCATATGCTACTGCCTCTTGAGCTCCTTACTTGGTTTTCATTTCACTTGAGCATAGCTGAATGCATTTGGTTTGAATTGTATGATAAATATCATTACCTTTCCTTTTGTGGACTTCTTTTGATCATATTGTTTCATGCTTTGATTTCCTTTTACACATGAGAATTGTTGATGATAATATGAGCTTGGTTCTGACTTGTTTTCATCTTCATCTTGTTTTTCTCATTTCATTTTGATATGAAGTCCATGTGTGTTTAATTGTGCATTCCATACAAGTATGCTTGCATTCTTTCATGTTTATCTTTGCATGTTTACTTGAATTGTTTTGCATTGATCTTTGGAACATGTTTGATGATTTGAGTTGGACATTTATGATGTGATGTGCTTGCTACAATTTATTGTATCTCATCTTCTCCTTCTCATATCTTTTTCTTCTCTTTCACTTTCTTCCTCCCATGGATCTTAAGACTTGTTTAAGTCTTGGATTCTCTCCCTTTAGTGCTACCTAGTCCAACTTAATTTTTGATTAAGCCTGGAGTAGTATTAGCATTAGGTTTTAGGTAGTTGTCTCTCCTAAGCCTCACTAACCATAGGTCATCCATGCATGATAACATTAGGACTCTTAGTTTCCCTTTAGAGTTACCTTTGGGTCTTCTCTCTTCTCATCTCAAAACTTCTTGAAAACACTTAATAAAGATAAAGTGTATTGCGCACGAGCCTTAAGCGTGGGGAATGAGAAATGAGGGGCTTCCTCTCATCTTTCTAGAGTGCTTAGCGGTCATCCTGTCTTGGGACGATTCGTTAAGTATTCGTCCTTGTGCCCTAGACTTTGGTGCAATGCAAGTTATGAACTAACTTAAAAAAAACACTTCTGTCTAAAAAACACAAAAACAAATTCAAATCTTTTTATCCTTCGGGATTGTTTGGTTCCGGACCATTTTCAGAAAAGAGCACGTTACCTTCCGTCTGAGTCGCAAACAGGCATCGACCCTAACTGCCGGACGCGAATCTAACGTCGCTCATAAAAAACACTCACCCATTCGTGGTCGTACCCACGAACTACATTAGCTCTGATTCATCTTTCTTGTCCGATTGAGGATATGTAGGCACAAGACAACAATTGTCTTGGCGAGCAAGCTTCCCCCACAGTTCCGTCCGAACTACATTGACTCTGACTTTCCCATTGTACTGAGGGAGTACGTAGGCCTAGGGCATCGAATATGTCCTACCTAGTCCGTCTTAGTCAGCCCCATCCCCGTTTTCTTTTGTTCAGCCATAGATAGTAGGACAGCTCACCCTCTGTTTAGACAACAAGCGTGGATCCCATCGAGTACGATGGATGCGTGGGGTGCTAACATCTTCCCCTCGCATAACCGACTCCCGAACCCGTACTATGGTTGCGACGACCATGTCTTTCCCCCTTTCTCTTCAGGTTTATGCAGTGTTTCCTTTCCCTCTCTCGGGATAAATACACATTACTGGCGACTCTGTGTTTTTCTGCGCCACTCTCGTGTTTGTACCGTTGGATGCGAATTTTTCGGGAGCGACAGCTGGCGACTCTGCTGGGGACTCTAGTTGACCTCTTGCTGGTCCATCCCCTTTAGCGAGTCGATCCTAGCGCTTGTGTGTTTTTTGTTGGGTGTTTATTTGTTGTGCTTTATTATGTTGTATATTACTGTTTTACAGCTTTTACTGCATTGCATTTCATTTTATTACTGTCATACTGGATATTGATGTGCTGTGCTGTGCTGGTTTTCTGTTTGGCAGGTTGGGTTGTTCTGAGAGATAAGCCTAATACCCAGGCTTGAGTACACCTTAGGACTAGAGTGGAAAGTAGTGGGACCTACGTGCCAGCTTGGTGCGTTTGTGTGTTCACGAAAGTCACAACCAGACGAGGCTATCTTGGGACGCATTCTAACGTGTGTGTCTTGCGCATGTTAGGGTGTTGATCTAGAGAGTTGTCGACTCTGGTGATCGTTTCTCCGATACCTCAGTTGCGCCTCTCCTCCCGAGATGTGACAGTGTTAGACCACGTTTCGTGGCAAACCCATTGCACATTTTCGATCTGAGGACCCAATGCTGAGGGACTCACATAGGATGACCTTATTTTTTAGGGGAATCAGTTGAGGCCTCCTCGATTGATGATGATACCAAACCAGAAATGGTGAATGTATCATCATTTCTCGACCTGAGAGCCTGGGATATTGAGGATCCTCGCCTTTCTAGAACCCACATGTGAGAGGGGATGGGTGTTTACAGGTTTGCAGGAAACCGAAATCTTCAACCTACCCAGTTTTCTGGATTTCTCATCAGTGTTTGATTATCTGGGTTTCTGGTTATCTCAGTGGTTCGGTATTCTGGAATTCTGGTTTTCTGGTTTGTGGTTCTCGTTCAGTTAACAGCACAGCACATCCAGTAGTGATGCCTTGATCCCATGCTTGCATTCTAACATGTTTAACATTTTTCAGGGCTTGCATCTCACTCTTGATTCCGGTTTTCTGAGGTTGCCTTAGCATGGATGTCTAGAGAAAGAAGACTATTGTTTATTCGTTCCCAGACCCGACCTTGACGTTGATTCACAAGCTGATTAGTATGGCTGGTTCCAGAGTTCGTACAGAGTTTGTTGGAGAGTATGGGAGACTTCTAAAGTTTGTCTACAGCATCTCCAAGTATGAGAATGATGCCATTCATACACTTCTTCAGTTCTATGATCCGTCTTTGCGTTGCTTCACTTTCCCAGACTATATCTTAGCTCCAACGTTGGAGGAGTTCTCATTTATTTTGGGAATCCCCATCAGGCATGACATAGTATTCTTTTCTGAAGAACGCCCTGGGATAAAAGAAATGGCCACTGCTCTTCATATTGGTGAATCCATTCTGAGCAGTAATATTGTGGAGAAACAAGGAGCTAAGGGTTTCTTATTGAAGTTCTTGTTTGATCAAGCTTGCATACATGTTAAAGAGAAGAATTGGACTGCTTTCCAAGCTATTCTGGCTATGTGCATCTATAGGATTGTCCTGTTTCCCAATGTTCCTGATCTGGTGGATATGCATGCTGCCAGAATCTTTATTTTGAAAAATCCTATACCTACCTTGCTAGGTGATGTGTATCACTCAGTCCACTACAAGAATGAAAATAGACGTGGAAAAACTGTGAGTCGTTGTGCACCACTCTTATCTACTTGGTTTCTGAGTCATCTCCCTGAAGCTGACGCTTTTGTTGATACGAGAGATTCTCTGAAGTGGTCAAAGAGGTTAATGGGCTTGACTGCTTACAACGTTGTTTGGTTCAACCATGACTTGCTAGGGATGGAGATTATTTGCAAGTGCGGAGAATTCCCTAATGTACCCTTGATAGGGAGAAGAGGTGGAATTAACTATAATCCTTCCCTTGTTATCAGGCAGTTTGGTTATCCTTTGAGAGGTCCACCTGAAGAGCGAGATATTAGAGAGTCCTTATTCTTCAATGGTACTGGGGATCAAGAGATGATAAGGAAGATTGTGAATGCTTGGAAGCAGGTGACCAAGAAGGGAAAAACTTCTTTCGGGAAATGTAATAACCGGGCTTTTCCTTCCTATGAAAAGTGGATTAAGAAAAGAGCATAAGAGGAGATTCTTCCCTTCCCGGTGGAACCACCTTTGTATCCTTTGATGATCGAGGCTTCCACGACTGTTGACATAGAGAGGTATGATAAGCTATGGGCTGAGAAGGAGAAACTCCGAGAGGAGAATCGTGAGCTGGGCAGAGAGGTTGGTCAGTTGAAGCACGAAAAAGGTGAAGCTATCCATGCTGCTAGGTTGAAATCATAACTTTTGGCCGTGAAGGAGAAAGAATTTTCAAAAGAAGTCACCGCCAAAGAGAAAGTGGCTCAAGCATTGAAAAGTGTTAGCAAGGTCCTTTCATCCAAAAAGAAAGAGTTGGCTTATGCTATGTCAAGAATTCACAAGTTCCATGACCGTCGGAATACAACAATTACCGCCAACAAGTTGAAAGAGGACAAGTATCTGGAACAGATTGAAGGTTTGAAGACAGAGCTTCGAAAAAAGGATAAGGAGGTTTTATCAGGGATCTTTGAGAGGAGAGCAGTTGAGGAAAAGATCAAGGAAGCCATGGCAGATATGGAACAGCTGAAGATCCAAGCTGAAGTGAAAAGAGCCAGGAGCGAAGGTCCAAGTTCAGGTGGAGCTTCTAGAGAAGATGATTGGGAATTGCATAGTCGTTATCTAACAGGAATCTTGCACAGGAGGGATCTTTTGATTCAGGAGTTGATTCAGAGACTAGAGCATCCAAACACCAAGAAGCTTCGCAAGGAAGTGCAGAATTAGTGCAAGAAGAACGACGAATGGGGAATTCTAAAACGGCTTAATCTTGATGATATGCTTTAGTTTCCTTGTTGTTGTTTTCTTTGTATTTTCGGGATCACCACCAGGCTTGTTGGTTGGGGTCTTTGTTTACGCTTATTCAGACTTGTGTTGTAACAGATGCTTATTCTCTTTATATGATCAGGAATTCAGGTCTCTTCTGTTGTTAAAACTGGAATCAAGGGATAGACCGCCTTGATAATGTTCATACATGTTTGCATTTGCATTTGCATAGTCATCTCATTTTGCATTGCAGGTTATCTTGGTTTCTCTGGTTTTCTTATGCTCTCTCTTTTTTCAGTCAGGATTGATCAACCAACTCATCGGTATTCTACCAGGCTTAATCAAAGCAGAGTGATGGACAAGGTTCAGGCAGACATGGCAGCTATGCAAGCTCGCATCGATCAATTCATGGAGATGATGTAGGGTGTGGTGCAGAGTCAGAATGAATTCAGAACTCTAGTTCAGCTTTTGGTGTCGCAGGTTGATGAAAATGATATCTTACACGGTGGTCTTCTTAATCGTATTATTCCTCCGGGCGGAGGTGGTGCGGGTATCAACATTCCTATTCCTGGTGCTGGTGGACAGGGTGGGATTCCTTCAGTGGTTAGAGAAGGAAGCACTGTTCGAGCTATCCAAGGCCATCGTTTTGATGATCAACAGGATGATGTTTTTTCAGTCAAAAGCTTGGACGCTGGTATTCCTGTGGTCAGTGATGAGAGGATCCGTTTAATCGAGGCGCAACTGAAGGGGGTTATGAAGCAGGATGATCTGGGAATAGATTTGGACGACCTAGGGTTGGTCCCTAATATTGTCATTCCACACAAGATTCAGATTCCTACACTGGAGAAGTATAATGGTTCTACTTGCCCGAGAACTCATGTAAAGGCGTACACCAGGAAGATGGCTGCCCATGCCAAGGACGAGAAGCTAATGATGCACTTTTTCTAAGACAACCTATCCGGCGCGTCTTTGGAATGGTATATGGTGCTGGAAAGTAGAGATGTTCGTACTTGGAGAGAGCTAGCTGTCACTTTTATTAAGCATTACCAGTACAACACAGACATGGCTCCTAACAGAACTCAGTTGTTTAGCATGTCCCAGAAAAATGATGAAAGTTTCAAAGAATACGCGCAAAGGTGGCGTGAATTGGCGGCTAGGGTGCAGCCACCAATGCTGGAAAAGGAAATGTTGGATATGTTTATGGACACACTGCCTAAGCACTATTATGAAAAGCTTTTGCCTTGTTCGCTAGGCAAGTTTGTAGATGTGATTGCGATCGGATAAAAGATAGAGGTTGGAATTAAGGCTGGAAAAGTTTCTAGCGGTGACGGATCGTCCTCCGGGCAGGGAAAAAAGCCATTTGTGAACTATAAAAAGAAAGAAGAAGCCAATTCTGTCTCATCCTATAGGGGAAAGGGGAAACAACAACAAAACTATAACCAACAGGTGGCTTCCGTGGTCATTCCTGCAACCCTCCCATCTCAGGCAGCACCTCAACGACAGAATCGCGCTCCGTGCCAACAATAATTCACCCCTAAGCAGAACAAACACTTTGATACTCCACCTATGCCATATTCACAATTGTTCCAGCATTTGCTTCAGTTAAAGTTAGTTGAAAAGAGGACTTTGGCTCCTCCTGTTGGTAATCCACCTCCTGGAGACAATCCTAACACCCATTGTGATTTTCACTCAGGGGCACCGGGGCACCATCTCGAGGACTGTAAAGCTTTCAAGCACAAAGTCCAAGACTTGGTAGATTCAAAGGCTATCAGCTTTGCTAATGATGGACCTAATGTTGGGCAAAACCCAATGCCTGATCACAATGGGCCGAGGGTGAATGCGGTAATCGAGGAATGTGAAGCTTTGAATTTGATCATGGATGTTGAAGACCTGAAAACTCCGCTGGCTGTGGTTAAAAACAGGTTATTGAAGGGTGGCGTCTATCCGGGTTGTGATGAGAACTATTCAGATTGGTTGATAAAGGACAATGGTTGTGATTCGCTGAAGAGGGGTATCCAGAATATGATCAATGAGGGTTGCTTACAGAAAAGAGGTTGTTAATGATGATGTTGCTACTATTGTTATTCCTTTCAAGACAGTTGTAATATCAGGGCCAGCGAGACCAGCGCCGGTTGTTATTTCAGGTCCCAAACCCATTCCGTAGAAAGTACCCAAGTCGTCCCTTGGAATTATGATGCTAGTGTATTTGTTAATGGACAAAAGCAGGAATTAATGACTACTGCACCAGTGAGTACTAGTTCAGAAGCTAAAGTTGAGACTGATGCTATAACCATAAGTGGTAGAGTGCTTACTCCTGTTAATTGTCAACCCAGTACTTCTAGGAAAGATAAGGGAAAACAGGTAATGGATGGTTCTGTTCAGACTCCAGTGATTGTTGATCCTACAATAAAGCCAGTTAATGATGCTTTTTCTGAAAATGTGGAGGAGTTTATGAGACTCATCCGGAAAAGTGATTACAAGATCATGGACCAGTTACATCAGACCCCGTCCAAGATCTCTATTCTGTCTTTGCTATTGTGCTTTGAAGCCCATAGGAATGCTCTTCTGAAGGTTTTGAATGCAGCCTATGTTCCTCAAGAGATTTCTGTTAACCAGCTGGAAGGGGTTGTAGCGCACGTGAATGCGGGTAATGGCTTGGGTTTCACAGATCTTCATTTGACTCCTGCTGGGAGGAATCATAACAATGCCCTGCATATTTCGATTGAGTGTCGTGGTTCACTGATGTCACATGTCTTGGTTGATTCTGGATCATCGTTGAATGTATTGCCAAAGAAAGCATTAATGAAGTTAAATACCAGGGGACTTATTTGTACACCAAGCGACTTGGTGGTGCGAGCTTTTGATGGCTCGAAGAGATCTGTCTTTGGTGAGATTATGCTTCCGATCAAGGTTGGACCGGAAATCTTTGATGTAACATTTTATATAATGGATATTCAGCCAACGTACAGCTGTTTGTTGGGTCGTCCGTGGATCCATGGTGCAGGCGCTGTAACCTCCACTTTGCATCAAAAGCTGAAATACATGGTGGATGGTCACGTAGTGACAGTGTGCGGAGAAGAAGACATAATGATTAGTCAGCTGTCAACCTTCAAGCACGTGGAAGTAGATGGTGAAATCCATGAGACTTTGTGTCAGGGGTTTGAGAAGGTGAAGGTTTCTGAAGAGGTTGTCCAGTTTGAAGCTATAGTGCAGCCTGCAGGGGCAAATCAACATGAAATCTCTATGTCTTTGTTTAAAGACGCCAAAGCTGTGGTTGAAGCTTGTAGCTCACAGAGGTGGGGCCAGGTGGTTGAAGTTCAGGAGAAGAGGAATACCTATGGATTGGGATACAAGCCATCCAGGAAAGATGGAGATCCTCCCAAATTCTATGGCCTAGTCCGTTTCACCAGTGCTGGTGTTTTCTTCGACAGAGTTAATGCCATTGAGGAAGAAGGGGACAGTGATTGTGACATGGATAGCTGGATCCGCCCATGTGTCCCAGGAGAAAGTCTGTGCAACTGGTCTTCCGAGAAAGTCATTCAAGTGACTAGCTTCGAGTAATTGCTTTGTTTTCCTATTATGTTAATCCTGCGTTCTGCCCAAGACATAGTGATTTTATTTGTAGGGCTTTTAACTGTTGCATGTTTTGCTTTATCATCAATAAAGGACTTTTCACACTCAAATACTTTGATCTCTGTCTTTCTGTTTTTATTTTTATGCATTAAAAAACCCACATTAGAATGGCAATGTGTTTCTTGTTGTTGCATACATAATAAAACATACCTCATCAATCATGCAGGTCTTTTTGTTCAGATGACACCGATCATGACTCAGCTATAGCTCGGTATGACTTTGACAATCCAATCTATTAGGCTGAAGAAGAGACTGACAAAGATTGTGAACTGCCCGAAGAGTTGGCCAGATTGTTGAAGCAAGAGGAGAGAGTCATCCTACCTCATCAGGAGGAAATTGAGATTGTGAATCTGGGAACCGAGGACACTAGAAAGGAAGTAAGGATAGGGGCTGCGTTGGAAGACAGTGTCAAGGGAAGATTGATTGAAATGCTCCATGAGTATGTGGACATCTTCGCCTAGTCTTATCAGGACATGCCTGGGCTCGATACTGATATTGTTGTACACCGGCTACCACTTAAAGAAGGTTGTGCTCCGGTCAAACAAAAGTTGAGAAGAACTAAACCGGAGATGTCTGTCAAAATCAAGGAAGAGGTTCAGAAACAGTTGGACGCTGGATTTCTTACCGTGACACTACGCCAAAAATATGTTTAGACGGCACCTAAAAGACAGCGCTTTTATACAAAAGCGCTGCTAAAAAGAATAAAAAAATTTTGCTAAAAAAAAGCACCTTAAAAGAAAGGCTTTAGAAAGCGCTATTAAAAAGCGCTGTAAAAGACTGCCACCTTAGACCACCTTAGAAAGCGCTTTCCAAAAAGCGCTGCTATAGGTATTACTTTAGAGAGCGCTTTTAAAAAGCGCTGTCTAAAGACCACCTTAGAAAGCGCTTTCAGAAAGCGCTCTTATAGGACTCTAATTATTTTCACTTTAGAAAGCGCTTTCTAAGGAAAAGCGCCCTCTAAAGTCCTGTACTAATTAAAATATAAAACAATTCTAAACATTTTCAGAGACACTTCTATTCATTTTCTCTCTCGACCGTTTCTCTAAACCCTTGTCGTCGTTCTTGCATTGCCATTGCCGTCGTTCTTGCATTGTCGTTGCCGTCACCGTTGCCGTCACCGTTGCCGTCACCGTTGCATTCCATTCTTGAAAAAGTTGTTGTTGTTGTTGTTGTTCTTATTCTATTATCCTCTGAAAACGAATAAGGTACGTTGTTACTCTTTTATTATTCATTTCTCTATTTTTAAAATTTGTTTTTGATTTGATTTTTATGCTGAAAAAGTTTTCACGATGAGGATAAAAGCTCCCTCTTTTATTGTTGCAGAATCAAAACTATTTTTTGGTTTTATTTTTTATGTATATTTGGCAAAGTATTTTTCATGTATATTTTGCAAAGTATTTATCATGTATATTTTTCATGTATATTTTGCAGAATCCTTAATCTTTCATCTCTTATTTTTACAAATGTCCCTCTTTTTTTATAATAAGCTCATTGTGTTATTCATTAATGATACAACCTAGTTTTGTGGAAGGTATTTTCATAAGGAAAATAATATTAAAGTATCTTCACAACGATGACTATTATTGAAAAGATACTTCATGATACAACCTAGTTTTGTGGAAGGTTACTTTTAAATATTTTCTACTGTATATTTGGCAAAGTTGATTAGTATAAACAACCTAGTATTGATTGAAATTGTATTTCGCTAGTTGTGTTGTAATGTTTTTCCAATTGATTGTGTTTGGTCTATCCTTTTTTTCCAAGTTCATTTCTTTTATTTTCTAGAACTTGTGACTTTTTGTTATACGTTAATTGTCTACTTTATACTTATTGAGGAAAGAATTTTTTTGATACTTTAAATTATAATTGTCTACTTTATAAGGTAATTAGAATTTTTTTGATACTTTAAATTATATGTTAGTTGCCACTTATCAAGTTATGACTCATAATTGGTCAATTAATGATATTTCATTTTATGATACGTGTATAGGGGTTACTTGTGTTCAAAGTGTGAAAGTCGGATCGTTTCCCTACAGGTATAACATTTTTTCTTTTTGTTTTTGTTTAGTTTAATTAGTATAACTATGGATAAGAAATGGATGTCTTCAAGTCGATTGTCGAAAGAGTGCGACAATGGGGTATCGGAATTCGTTAAGTTTGCTGTTGCGCACGCCAAAGACCCCAGTTGAATGATATGTCCTTGCTTGGGTTGCTGTTTTGGGAGTTGGGTTGACGCGGTTCAGTTGGCATCGTATTTATTGAGGAGTGGAATAGATAGAAGTTATACATGTTGGAATTTGCATGGTGAGAAAATTAACGGGAATGTTGAATCGGGGGATAATACGACCTACGCTTCATACGACAATGGCACAGATACATACGATTCTGATCGAGTTGAAGATATTGCAGAAGCACTTGAAGAAGATCTTAAGGATTGTCCCAAAATGTTTGAGAGGTTGATAAGCGATGCAGAGAAACCGTTGTATAATGGTTGCACCAAATTTACAAGATTGTCTGCGGTATTAAAGTTGTACAACTTAAAGGCGGGCAATGGATGGTCGGATAAAAGTTTCACAGAATTATTGGCCCTTATGAAAGATATGCTTCCAGAGGATAATGCTCTTCCCAATCGAACATATGAGGCCAAAAAGATGTTGTGCTCTATTGGCATGAGCTATGATAAGATACATGCCTGTCCAAACGATTGCGTATTGTTTCGAAATGAGTATGCATCATTAAATGAGTGTCCTAAATGTGGTGTCTCTCGATATAAGAAAAAGTTGTCTCCAACAAAAGTCTTATGGTATTTTCCTATAATTCCGAGATTTAGACGCATGTTTCGTTGTGAGACCGATTCAAGGGTCGAACGGGATCAAGTGCATTTGTATGTTCTGCACAATGAGAATGAGGTTGAGTCGTATGTTGAAATGCACAAGGATGTTCTCCGAGGTTTAAATCCGAATAGAAATGAGAATTGGATAGTACGAGAGCACAATCGAAGTTTCATACCTTGGTTTAAGGATCATATTTATTCAAAGTATTATTCAGACCGCGATTCAATAACAGAAAGGTTGAGATGTTTAGAATATGGTCCAAGTATGGTCGTGTTTTCTTATAGCGCATACGCAATTAATGGATACACATTTTATACCAAAGAACAAGATGATAAAAGTACTATGCAAAATAGTGGTGTCACCGTGGTAGCTGAAGCAATGCACATTTCAAGTGTGAAAGACTTAAACCCCAAATTTGCAAATCTGTCATATTTTGGGGTTATCGAGCGCATTTGGGTGTTTGATTATGAGAAGTTTCAGATTCCTATATTTCGTTGCAAGTGGGTTGAAAATAATAATGGCGTACGAATGGATAAGTCAGGATTTTTGCAAGTGGATCTTAATAGGGTGGGGTACAAAGATGAGCCTTTTATTCTAGCCTCTCAAGCTAAACAAGTGTTCTATGTCACTGATCCAACAAGTACAAAATGGTCTATAGTGCTTTTATCTAACAAAGTAATTGATGAAAACGTTGGAGATCAAGGTGATATTGATGTTGATATTGAATCATTTACTAGAAATGATCAAGATGAAAATATTATAGCGAATGAATCATATACTAGAAATTATCATAATGAGGGTATTTGGATCAATCCAACCGTCCGTGTTGTTAAGAGACGGGTAGAACATACTCCAAACAAGAAAAGAAAGAGACGTTAGTGGAAAAGGTACTAGTTGTAAAATTATAGCTTATATCATTCAATATAGCTTATATCATTCAATAGATTAGGATTATGGATTTTTATATTTGTCATTTAATTTCTGTTTTTTTCTTTCTTACAGGTCAAATGTCTAGTAACCAGGAAGATACGCACGGGCTAGAGCAACCAATATTACATGGGTCAAAGTGGAGGTATATTAATTTTCACAATATTGCTTATTAGTGATGCTACTTGATAACACAAAACATCTATATATTATTTCTTAACTAATGCGTATTTTGTTTTGTTATGTAGTATTTCGATGATATGGCGTGTCCTTATTACACGAGGAAACAATTGCAAGATACTAAGGAGGAATTGTTCGAATTTTTTATTGCAAGAAGAATTCTTTCTTGAATGTATAGTTTTGTGAATGTAAATTCTAGTTTATTGAAATGTAAATTCTATGCAGGTTTGAAACCATACAATAGAATTTGTGCGAATTCTGCATGTAAATTCTAGTTTATTGAAATGTATAAATTCTAGTTTATAGAATTTGTGCGAATTCTGCATGTAAATTCTAGTTTATTGAAATGTATAAATTCTAGTTTATAGAATTTGTGCGAATTCTACATTAATGTAAATTCTAGTTTTGAAATAGAATTTGTTGATGGAAATGCGTATCCATACTGGTTTATTGAAATATGAATTATACAGGTTTATGGAAATGTTAATTATATAGGTTTCTGCATAAAAAAAATGGTTAAAATGGGATTTTTAAAAAAAATCTTCAAAATTATACGTAGACAAAAGACAGCGCTTTTGAGAAAAAAACGTTGTCTAAGGTTATACATTAGATAGCGCTTTCAAAAGCGTTGTCTAAAGTCCATCTTTAGAGAGCGCTTTTATGGAAAAAGCGCTCTCTAAAGGTATATAAAAAATCATTATACGTATACATTAGACAGCGCTTTCAAAAGCGCTGTCTAAACTCCCACTTTATAGAGCGTTTTTGAAGAAAAAAGCGCTCTCTAAAGTATATAAAAAAATTCTTTAAAATTTTAAACGTATACATTAGACAGCGCTTTTGTAAGCGCTGTCTAAAGTCCCCTTTTAGAGAGGGTTTTTTCATAAATAAAAAAACGTTGTCTTTACCTACGACAGCGCTGGCTTAGACAGCGCTTTTAAGCGCTGTCATAGGCCAAAAAAAGCGTCCTCTTTTCCCTTGTTTGGCGTAGTGTGACAAATTATCCTCCATGGGTTGCTAACATCGTGCATGTACCTAAGAAGGACGGAAAGGTCAGGATGTGTGTTGATTACAGGGATTTGAATACAGCAAGCCAAAGGACGATTTCCCGCTTCCTCACATTGACGTGTTAGTTGACAATACTGCTCAATATTCTGTGTTTTCCTTCATGGATGGCTTCTCTGGGTATAACCAAATTAAGATGGCCCCCGAGGACATGGAGAAAACAACATTCATAACACCGTGGGGAACTTTTGGCTACAAAGTGATGCCCTTTGGATTCAAAAATGCAGGGGCAACTTACCAGCGGGCGATGGTGACTCTCTTTCATGATATGATTCACAAAGAGATTGAGGTCTATGTTGATGACATGATTGTGAAGTCACAGACGGAAGAAGAACATTTGGTAAATCTTCAGAAGTTATTTGAAAGATTAAGAATGTTCAGACTGAGGTTGAATCCAAACAAATGCACCTTCGGGGTGAGATCAGGAAAATTGCTGGGGTTTATTGTTAGTGAAAAAGGTATAGAGGTTGATCCTGCAAAGGTAAAAGCCATACAAGAAATGCCTGTGCCGAAAACCGAAAAAGAGGTTCGTGGTTTCTTGGGGAGATTAAACTACATTTCTAGGTTCATCTCGCATCTCACAGCCACGTGTGAACCAATCTTCAAGTAGCTAAGAAAATATCAAGAGGTCAGGTGGAATGAAAATTGTCAAAAGGCGTTTGAAAAGATTAAAGAATACTTGCAGGAACCTCCGGTCCTTATGCCACCAGTGCCAGGAAGGCCATTGATTATGTATCTTACGGTTCTTGAGAATTCAATGGGGTGTGTGCTCGGTCAACAAGACGAGTCAGGTAGAAAAGAGCATGCCATCTACTACCTGAGTAAGAAGTTTACTAATTGCGAGTCAAGGTACTCGATGCTGGAGAAAACATGTTGTGCACTCGCTTGGGCTGCTAAGCGTTTGAGGCAGTATATGTTAAACCACACAACCCTTTTGATTTCGAAGATGGATCCAATCAAGTATGTGTTTGAGAAGCAAGCACTTTCTGGTAGAATAGCCCGTTGGCAGATGGTTTTGATAGAATACGATATTCAGTATGTTTCCCAAAAGGCCATTAAGGGAAGTGTTTTATCAGAATATCTTGCCGAACAGCCAATTGAGGATTATCAACCGATGAAGTTTGAATTTCCGGATGAGCATATCATGTACCTGAAGATGAAGGATTGTGAAGAGCCTTTTCCTGATGAAGGACCTGAGATTGGATCTCAGTGGAAGTTGATTTTTGATGGAGTTATTAATTCATATGGTAACAGAATCGGGGCAGTCATTACGACTCCAAAGGGATCTCATATACCCTTCACTTCCCGATTAGAATTCATATGCACCAACAATGAGGCAGAATATGAAGCATGCATCATGGGGTTAGAAGGAGCAATTGATTTGAGAATCAAGAACCTCGATGTTTATGGTGATTCTGCGTTGGTGGTTAACCAAATTACAAGTGAATGGGAGACTCGTCAAGCGAATCTTGTTCCATATAACAATTATGCCAGAAGGTTGTTACCTTTCTTTGACAGAGTGGACTTCCATCACATTCCCAGGGTAGAGAATCAGATGGCTGATGCGTTGGCAACGTTGTCATCAATGTATCAAGTGAATCGTTGGAATGAAACTCCTTCAATCAGAATCATGCGCTTGGACAGACCTGCTTTTGTATTTGCAGTTGAAGGGGTATCAGATGGTAAGCCTTGGTATCATGACATCAAAGTCTTTTTGAAGAGTCAGGAATACCCAGCTGGGGCATCTTCCAAGGATAAGAAGACATTGAGGAGGTTATCAGGAAACTTCTTTTTGAACAAAGACGATGTGTTATACAAGAGAAACTTTGACATGGTCTTGCTACATTGTGTTGATGAACACGAGGCAAGCTTGTTAACGGAAGAGGTTCATGAAGGTTCCTTTGGTACTCATGCCAATGGGCACGCTATGGCAAGAAAATTGTTAAGAGCGGGGTATTATTGGATGACTATGGAGTCTGATTGTTTTAAATACGCCCGGAAATGTCATAAGTGCCAAATTTATGCTGACAAGGTGCACGTACCACCTACTCCTCTGAATGTTTTGTCGTCACCTTGGCCTTTTGCCATGTGGGGCATTGACATGATTGGGAAGATCGAGCCGACTGCTTCGAATGGACATCATTTTATCCTAGTGGCTATTGATTATTTCACGAAGTGGGTGGAAGCAGCATCGTATGTCAACGTTACCAGACAAGTGGTAGCTCGGTTTATAAAGAAGGACATCATCTGTCGGTATGGAGTCCCGGAGAGAATCATTACTGACAATGGTTCAAATCTGAATAACAAGATGATGAAGGAGTTATGTCAGAGCTTTAAAATCAAACATCACAATTCTTCTCCCTATCGCCCGAAGATGAATGGGGCTGTTGAAGCGGCAAATAAGAACATTAAGAAGATTGTGTAAAAGATGGTAGTGACATACAAAGACTGGCATGAGATGTTGCCTTACGCTTTGCACGGTTATCGTACTTCAGTGCGCACATCAACTGGGGCAACCCCTTTCTCATTGGTGTATGGTATGGAAGGAGTTCTGCCATTAGAAGTTGAGATTCCTTCTTTGAGAATTCTGACTGACGTGAAGCTTGATGAAGCTGAATGGATGTGTTCCCGACTGAAAGAACTGAACCTCATTGAAGAGAAGAGATTGAAAGCCATTGCGCATGGCCGGTTGTATCAGAGCAGGATGAAGAAAGCATTTGATCAGAAGGTGCGTCCTCGGTGTTTTCAAACTGGTGAATTAGTCTTGAAAAGGATCACTCCTCCTCAAACAGATCACAAGGGCAAGTGGACTCAAAATTATGAAGGGCCATATGTAGTAAGACAGGTTTTCTCTGGTGGAGCCTTATTACTCTCAACTATGGATGGCGAAGATTTTACGTCCCCTATGAACGCAGACGTAGTCAAAAAATACTTTGCATAAAAGAGACCCGCTGAACATAAAAAGAAGGTTCAGGAAAAAATGGGGCATCCTGGCGAACCATAAAAAGAAAAGGTTCGAGCAAAAATTAGGGATAAAAAGAGAAAAAAGAAATAAACCCGCAAGGTTGAAAACCTGAAAAGGCAACCTTGGCAAAAAAGGGTATCCCGGTGGATTGAAAACCCGAAAAGGGCGATCCAGGCAAAAGTTAGGGATTTAAAAGCAAAGACTACGATCCGCGTTCGATCTGTGATCACTATTCACACTTGGAAAATTTGAAGGAAAGGAATCAGTCCAGTCAGTCATCTTCAAAGGTCAAAGCATCTGCGGATAAACAAGTCATATGGGTTATAGCTGAGTCAAGTCATGGTGGATGTTTGTTCCCCACATTGCTGACATGTGTATTTTCTTTTACTTTTTGCGCAATTACCTCTTTCCAGGAATTGCTTCCAAATGTAAATGCCTATTTACAGGCCAATCCATTCAATGAAATTTGCATTTCACTCAAAAAGCTTTCCATTTGTGTTTTTGTTTTACCTGTTTTGTTTGTGAAAATGTCTGATATTTTTGATAAACATTACATGCTAAAATGTTGAGCTTTATGAAACAAGTTGGAAAACGGTGGCAATTGCTTAGGCGTCAGTCACTATGATGATAATCAAAATAATCATTTTTGCACGTAGACCTTTCTGTTTGGTTTTGCAGGATGACAAGTGTACCTCCCCAGTAGAGTTGCTCCCTAACTTTGAAGTCTGATCGTCCTCAGCAGGTTGTTGTTTCCCCAGCAAGAGACTTACAAAATATCTTCTTGGGATAGAGATGTTATTATCCCCACAGAGTCCTGGGGTCTACTTTCCTCAGTTGGTTAGAAAGTATAATCTCACCGACAACGGTTTGATCTAATCCCCAGCAGGTTGAGGGTAAAGTTATTTCCCTAGCAGCAGATTAAGCTCACCGACATCCCAAGCAGAGTCTGGTGGTGAATGGTATCCCTAGCAGGTTTTGAGTCCAATCGTTTTTGGCAGGCGTCAAATCCAAGTTCTGAAGTATTTGGTGATCCCCGGCGGAGGAGTTTCCATCTTCAGTATTCATCTCCCTCCCCAGCTGAGTGGGTATCCTATAAGAGTTTCGTCCATCTCCAGCAGAATTGTTGACCTTGATATTCCCCGGCTGAGTGGGTATCCTATCAGAGTTTTGTGCATCTCCAGCAGAATTGTTGATATTTCCATCCCCAACGGAGTGGGTTTTCTCTCGGAGCTTTCATCTCCAGCAGAATTTGTGATCATTTTCTCCCTCAGCAGAGTAAAGTCTTTCTCAGCAGGGTCTCTTATTTTGGAGGACAATTTATTTTTGTCATCCCCGGTGGAGTTTGCCTTCTCCTTCAGTATTTATTTTGCCGAGGCGCCTCTTTTGCATTGCATAAGCATTCTTCCACGACATCCTCCCAAACGCGTAGCATTTCCACTTCGTGTGGAGCATTACTGCAAAATTCAAACATATGCATTCAAAGCATAAGCTAGGTTTGATTGCCTTACCAGTTCCATTCCCTAGCAGAAAGTAACAAATTCAGAAGATGTTGGTTAACACTACACCATAACCAGTGGATTCGTCCTTCTTGTTGGTTCTTCCTACACTCCCCCGTAGAGTTGTCTGTTTAGATTTCTCGATTCCCCAACAGAGTTATCTTTGTAGATCCGTTGATTCTACTTATCTTGGGTTGGAAAGTCCGTTTTCAGCCGGTCTTTCTTTTCGAGTTCGTCTTCGGCCGTCCTCGCACTCTTTGTTATTTCGTTATCCCCAGTAGAAGTTATCCTATGTGGTATCCTTTCTCTGAAAGTTCGCTTTTGGTCGGACTTTCTTTTCGAGTTCGCTTTCAGTCGTACTTGTTTGTGGTTGTCGAAAGAGCGCTTTCGGTTGGTCTTTCTTTGCGAGTTCGCTTTCGGTCGTACTCGTTTGCTGTTTGAAATTCCGTCTTCGGCCGATCTTTCTTTGCGAGTTCGCTTTCGGTCGTACTCATTTGCTATTTGAAATTCCGTCTTCGGTCGGTCTTTCTTTTCGAGTCCGCTTTCGGTTGTACTCGTTTGCCTTTGTATTCCCACTGAGTCCGCTTTCGGTCGTACTCATGTGGTTGTCGAAAGAGCGCTTTCGGTCGGTTTTTCCTTTCGAGTTTGCTTTCGATCGTACTCGTTTGCTTTTTGAAATTCAGTCTTCGGCCGGTCTTTCTTTTCGAGTCCGCTTTCGGTCGTACTCATTTGCTCTCATATCTCCAGTGAGTCCGATTTCGGTTGTACTCGTCTGCTGTTTGAAATTTTGCTTTCGGTCGGTCTTTCTTTTCGAGTCCTCTTTAGGTCGTACTCGTTTATCCTTTTCGAGTCCGCTTTCGGTCGGACTCATTTATCCTTTTCGAGTCCGCTTTCGGTCGTACTCGTTTATCCTTTTTGAGTCCGCTTTCGGTCGTACTCGTTTATCCTTTTCGAGTCCGCTTTCGGTCGTACTCATTTATCCTTTTCGAGTCCGCTTTCGGTTGTACTCCTTTATCCTTTTCGAGTCCGCTTTCAGTCGTACTCGTCTGCTGTTTGAAATTCTGCTTTCGGTCGGTATTTCTTATCGAGTCCACTCTCGGTCATGCTCGTATTATTTTGTTTCTCCCCAGCGTAGTCTACCTTCGGTCGGTCTTCCTTTTCGAGTCCGCTTTCGGTCGTACTCGTCTATCCTTTTCAAGTTCGCTTTCGGTCATACTCGTTTATCCTTTTCGAGTCCGCGTTTGGTCGTGCTCGTTTTCATTTTCATTACCACCAGGTTGCAAATTTCCGGGTTCTTTTTGTATTCAATCACCTTCTACCTTGAATGTCTGAAAGCCGTTGCTATCATCCCTTCAGGTTCAAGTCGATTGAATAGGGGCAACTGTAGCACCCCAAAATTTGCCTTCTTACTTTTAGCTAACTGGCTTATGTTTTTTTCCATTTCTTGCATTAGCATTGGTTCTTAGCATAGGATCAAGGTACTTGGTTCATCTCAGAGGAGTCTCAAGCCTCAAGGTGGTTTGAGGGGATCATTATATCTTCACAAGATCAAGATTGGCAAAGAGATTTCAAGTGAATCCTTCCCTCCTAACCAGAGGGACCAAATTAGGGTTTTGGTTTCAAAAGGGCTTCTTGATGGGTTTTTCTTGTTCAAATACATTCTCATGGGTTTCATATGCTCACAAGTGCTCACAGAGGAAGGCTTGGCTAGTGGTTCATTGTGGAAGATGTTCAGTGGATCAGTTACTTGTGAGGTAAGCAAAAGTCAACTGTAAGGAGGAAAGTCAACTGTGGAATTTTGAGGTTCTCTTCAGGTTTTCAAGGTCTCACATCCTCATATGGTCTTCAAGGGTCAAGTTTCATACCATTTATCAAGAATCAAGAGTTTGTGCAAAAGTTACTAAATTTGGAAAATTACCTATAATGAGAACTTTCCATTTTTGGCAGTTTTTCCACTACATTCAACTTGACTTTTCATCATCAAGGAAGTTTCAAATGAATTTTCCTCCAACATGAAAGTTGAAGATCTTTCTCTCCCATTTCGAAAAAGTACTAGAACATCTCCATATCATTTGTGGAACTCTAGATATGACCAAAACAAGGCAAGGTGATTTTAGGGTTTTCTTATGGTGTCGTTTTTACACCTTTTGCATTTTGGTTCATATTGACCTATATTTGGTTCTATTGCTTCATGTCACATTACAACATCAAAGTACATTCTATGAGGACCATTTTTGACCTTTATTTCACTCCATTTCATGACTTGTACCTCACTTATTTCACAAAGTGTAATTTTGCAAGATGGATTAAAACTTACAAACCAAGCCATCACAAGGCCCAATTCCAATCCATTGGTGATCAGCAAGGGAAATGTGAGTGATCCATGCTTATCTCATGACCTTTGCACATGAGGATTAAGGGATATAACACAAAGTGCATTTTTGCAAAACCACTCAAAACTCATTAACCAAGGGATTAATCATTTGTTAATTGTGATCAGTGCTCTAATGGGATGTATATAAGCTAACTCATGCCCTCACTACTAGGTCATGCACTCTCATTTGCTCAGATTTAAAATTTTCACTCTCACTTTTCTCTCTTCGAATCTCTCATTCCTTGAGGGATTTTGAAAATCTCTTGGCATATTATTGATCAGTGAGTTGAAAGGAGTGTGAATCTACCACTGTTTCAAGCTTTAAGCAAGGTTTTCAGCAAGTGCATCTCAAGAGGATTCAAGTTCAAAAACCTAGATCTAGCCAATTTCAAGCCTTTATTTGCATTTATTTTGCAAATCGAGCTCAAAAGAGGAAGATCTGCAGCTTTTGGAAGGAGTTCATGGCGTATTTGAAGCTCTACAGTTCTCAGGTTAGCTCACTTTTCATGATCATATAACTTGAATTTTAAGCTTGCATGATGATCTATGATGTTCACTGATGATGCTGATGTGTTTTGTTTTGAGTTTGGACGTGTATCATGAGAGTATTTGATGGTTGAAGTTTTTAGATCCAAATTTATTTCGTTCGATTCTCATTATTGGTGCATTGTTTGTGATTTTTAATATGATATTTGAGATCAGCGTGTGTATCTGAGTAGAACTGTGGTTTATTTTGCAATTTTTGGAGATTTTTGAAATGCAGGTCACCGAAGAAGACGACCGGAGCCCTAGCTCCGGCGTCTGGTTTTGTTTCAGTCCGACAAGGGTTTAGAGGAAGGAGACACAATCTGGACCGTTGGTTGTCCAGATCTAACGGTTCTCATGCAGCCAGATCATTTAATTTTCATGTTATTATTTTAGTACATATGTGTGTCACTCCATGCTTCTTATTGTGCACGCGCAGATCTTGACCACTTATCATGTATTACTTTATGATCTGTTGACTCCTTCTTACACGTTGATTTAATCCAATGAACCTGATTATGCCAACACATTAAAACGTCACATGCCTATCACGTGTTTTATTTTTAAATGTTTGATGATTTGGTGTGTGCGCATATATCATTGATATCATGTACCTTTGATCCTGAGCATTGATCTTGATTACCTTTGGCTTTGGTTGACTGATTGTGGGTCCTTGGATGAATCTGATGGCGTGTGTGAGTCAATCATGTTGACTTGGGCTTTGTTTTTTTGTTTGGAATGCGTTGATGGATTTGTTGGTTTGGGCTTGCTTTCCCCACCCCCCTGTTCAGCCCATTTGGTTTTTTTTTTAAACATGAATATTTCTAATGCTGCACCCCTGGTTTATTTTCTTCCATTTTATTTTATGTAATTGTTTCATTTTGCATTTTTAATTTTTAAAAATAGTTTTATGCATCAAAAAATTACCAAAACATTCATGAAGCATATTTTGGGTTTTATAAAATTTTGGAAAATTTTATTTTCCATTTTTATTTTATTTTGTGCATCTGAATTAATTGTTTGATTAATTTCTTTTGAATTTATTTCAATTGTGCACACCCTGCCTTGTTGATTTTTGTTCTCATCATCTATACATGATATGCATTCCATTCTTTTTGGATACTTCAAAGGACACTTTGAAGTTCATAAAAACATTTTTCTCACATTTTTAAACTCATTTTATATTGCATTTTGGTCCCCCTCTTTTGCATATTGAATCATGTTTCTTACTTGATCTTTGCTTAATTGTTTGAGATGCTTAACTTGTGAATTTTTGTGAGATCTTTTGACATGTGATTGGCTTCTGACTTAGGTCATTTGAGTTTTAATATCACAATTTTTGAATGTAATTTGATATATGTTTGCTTGTTTGTGCTTAAGTGACTTATGCATGGTTATATCTTGACATATCTTTACACAAGTTGATTTGCCATGCCTAATTGATTGAGTTCCTTTGTGATTCTTTGCATGAGCTTTTGGTATGATGTTTACCCCTGGTTTAGGTCCTTTGAGACTTAATTTTTCCATTTGTGGATCATGTTTGAATCATGTTTGAGTATGCTTAAGTGTTGGAACTTTGTCCTCTTTTTTGTAGCTTACTTTGCTGCATGTCTTGAAGGTGTTGTTTGATGTTTGGACTTGTATGACTTTAGTTTGGTTTTGATATGATATTGATACATATGCTACTGCCTCTTGAGCTCCTTACTTGGTTTTCATTTCACTTGAGCATAGTTGAATGCATTTGGTTTGAATTGTATGATAAATATCATTACCTTTCCTTTTGTGGACTTCTTTGGATCATATTGTTTCATGCTTTGATTTCCTTTTGCACATGAGAATTGTTGATGATATTATGAGCTTGGTTCTGACTTGTTTTCATCTTCATCTTGTTTTTCTCATTTCATTTTGATATGAAGTCCATGTGTGTTTAATTGTGCATTCCATACAAGTATGCTTGCATTCTTTCATGTTTATCTTTCCATGTTTACTTGAATTGTTTTGCATTGATCTTCGGAACATGTTTGATGATTTGAGTTGGACATTTATGATGTGATGTGCTTGCTGCCATTTATTGTATCTCATCTTCTCCTTCTCATTTCTTTTCTTCTCTTTCACTTTCTTCCTCCCAAGGATCTCAAGACTTGTTTAAGTCTTCGATTCTCTCCCTTTAGTGCTACCTAGTCCAACTTAATTTTTGATTAAGCTTGGAGTAGGATTAGCATTAGGTTTTAGGTAGTTGTCTCTCCTAAGCCTCACTAACCATAGGTCATCCATGTATGATAACATTAGGACTCTTAATTTCCCTTTAGAGTTACATTTGGGTCTTCTCTCTTCTCATCTCAAAACTTCTTGAAAACACTTAATAAAGATAAAATGTATTGTGCACGAGCCTTAAGCGTGGGGAATGAGAAATGAGGGGCCTCCTCTCATCTTTCTAGAGTGCTTAGCGGGCGTCCTGTCTTGGGACAATTCGTTAAGTATTCGTCCCTGTGCCCTAGACTTTGGTGCAATGCAAGTTATGAACTAACTTAAAAAAAAACACTTCTGTCTAAAAAACACAAAAACAAATTCAAATCTTTTTATCCTTCGGGATTGTTTGGTTCCGGACCATTTTCAGAAAAGAGCACGTTACCTTCCGTCTGAGTCGCAAACAGGCATCGACCCTAACTGCCAGACGCGAATCTATCGTCGCTCATAAAAAACACTCACCTATTTGTGGTCGTACCCACTGTCATACCCCAAATTTTGACCACTAAGATTTCCCCTCATTATGTTAATCACCATCACAATATGGAAGTACCTTTATGCCTCATCAATCTCCTCAAGGAATTGTTGAGCATTCACCACAATCAAAATTAGGGTTTCAAGCCCTCTCTGAGTGCTTAGACAAAGGATCAATCAAGGAATGACAGGATCTTCAACTTGTCTAAACATCCACAAAGGATCAAAAGGACTCCCACTTCAAGGATTAAGCACAAGGATGCTCCCTTCTAGGTGGATCAAGCCTCAAGATCGCCAGTGTCACCAAATTAGGGTTTTGGTCGACCAGGGCCTCCAGATAGAAATTTTCATCTGGGCATGAGCCAATGATTCAAAAAATATCCTAATATACTCCATGGAACCTCATGGGCCCAAGCATCAATTCAATTTGACCTCAGGGGATGCATACATCAAAAATCAGGAATTAGGGTTTCTTGACCTAATTCACCCCTAAGTTGACTTTTAGGGCAAATCATGAGCTAAGACCTCAAGAGAGGGTTTGAGGGTCTCTAATGAACTATATTGATCCATTTGGAACAATGGATTAATCCAAGAAGTTTGAGCAACAAGTCTCAATTTCATCTGCACCACAATTAGGGTTTTAAGGAAAAAGTCAACTGTAACTTTGACTTTTGACCAGGACATGCTCCCAAACCCTAGGACATGCCTCAATATACCCCATGACACCCATGGAACATGTCCATCAAGTTTGATTTAGGCCAAGGACATGATTTCCTTAGGAATTGCACAGTTTGGAATTCATCTGATAAAAAAGTCTACAGTGCACAAAAGTCAACTTTGACTTTTTGAGATTTTTCCCCAAAATGGATTTTTAACCCTAAAATGATGTTAATGTATGATTTGAATCATCATTCATCAAGGAAAATCAAGAAAAGTTGGATAACTTTTAAAAGGGGTAACCATAAAAACTTAGAAAATTTTCTAAGTTAAAAATAAAGTGGCTAGGATACCAACTTTGGAGGGTCATAACTCCTAAACCAGAAGGCCATTTTTTCCCATCCAAAGCTTGATTTGTAGATCTCATTGCCCTCTACAAAAACTTCAACTAGACGTAACTCCAATTCATTATGGATTTTGAGCTATGAGTGAGGAAAAATGGCTGAAAATATGAAAGTACGCCATTTTCCAACACTTAGAAAAATTATGTCCAAGACAGATTTTTGTTGAAACACCAAAACTTGTGAGATCTTTTCACATAGATGCAAGCTTAATCAAGTCCAAAGTTAAACATCAATGTTGTTTCATATGTTGCCAAGAATTCAAAGAGCTTAACAACATGAATTGATTCAATTTGAGCCAAGAGAAATCCATGCCCAAAGTCATGCTACTGCAAGCTGTTTTGGAAAAATCAGTTTGCATGTTTGCTTGCCACACACGATTTTGAACCAAAAACTGAGGATCAACATGCCACATGTATTCAAACCAATCACATTGCATCTGATCCAACTGATAAATCTGAGTCAAAAGGCCAAGGAATCTTCCAACTTGAAGTTCATCCACTTTGGCACATTTTGCCTTGAAGTCAAAGTGCATTAATGTGGAATAGTGCATTGTCAAGGTAGCTACCCTACTCAGTCAAATTCTCTGATTAAACAACAATAAAAACATCCGAGGAATGTGATTTTGGTCAAGGCATAGCCCTGCTCTTGGGAATGGCTAGCTTGCCTTGCTTGAGAAGAAATCCTCCAAGCCAATCCATGCAAATGTGATCTGATCCAGCAGCCATTCACTATTCCTCCAAAACAAAAGTTGATCACCTATAAATAGAGGTCCCAATGGATCATTCAACTCACACCAAAGCCAGTTACAGCACTACTTTCTCTCATTCTTCCTTAAACCTCAAGATTTTTGGTTTTTGAGTAACCACTATCGGGTTTTGAGTTGCAGCCTTAGGCAATCAATTCCAATTGCTCAAACACATCATATATGATGTATTTGAGGTGTCCAAACACTTAAACACTGACTGTAACACCTCAGGCTCAAAATCACCCTTCAACCAAGACATTATACCTCAATTATGCAGGTGGAGGTCTCCAGCTTGATCCAAAGAGTTTCAAAGTGTTCCAAAGCTTGTAACACACTCCATAACATCCATTGAAGCTGTAGGGATCATTAGTTCACGACTGGAACAAAGTTTGTGCAGAGTTCCATTTTAGCTTGCATCAAGGTAAGCCTCAAAACTCAAACTCCATGATCCATGCATATTTCCTCGCATGATATTTTTGCCAATTGCTTGCCATCATATGCTGATTGTTTTCCCTTAAAAAATTTGATCATTGCACTCATAATCATGCCTACTCGATTGCTTTTGCAAAATTAGGGTTCATACGGCCACAATGATATAATTTGTTATACACTGAAAATAAATAAAATTGGGTATTGCCATCTTCTTCCTTGTGAAAAAACGCATGAGTTTGGTGTTTGAATGATGTCCAATGGTTGAGAGATGAGTGAGATATGGTGCTTCACGCACGAGCTCGAGGAAGAAGATGGCCATGGCGCCATTCTTCAGGTTTTCCAACTAAGTTTGATATATATTTTTCACTTGCCATGTTATTAATGAATTGGCATTGCGCCCCAGCGGTTCATCAGCTGGTTTTGTGTGTATTGGCAAGCGAGAGGTCTGGGGTTCGAATCCCCCTCACCCCAGACTTCTTTTTATCACTTGTTTATTTTGTTATTTTTCATATTATTATTTTTAATAATTTGAAAAATTAATAACTCCTTCAATTTTTATCATTTTTTATTGGTTCTTTTTGCAACAATTCACAAAAATGTTGAAATATTTTATTCCACCAAAAAATTAGATTTATATTATTTATTTAATATAATTAGTATTTTTGTGAATAAATTCATTTTTAATTGTTTTTAAACATTCTAAAAGTGAATATTTACTTTGAAAATCAAAACCTAGTGAGTTTAAATATTCCTTATGATTATCCCTCATTTTTTCCAAACCTTAAACAAAATCATAAATGGATTATTCAAATTTATTTTGAATTTTGTTTGATTTTCTTTAAATATTTACTTTTAAAGATTAAAATTAGGGTTTTTGATTAATTTAACTTTCAAAATTGATTTTCAAATACACTTGGGCCTCTAATAGAGTGTAAGACCCAATCCTGTTTTTGACCAAATCATTTTTGGGCCTCAGTGTATTGTATAAGTCCCTATACCGTCAAAAACAAACGGCGCGATCATCGCCTTTTGAAAAGTAACCTTTTGGGCCTCTCCTTGAGCTATAAGACCCATTCAAAACACTTGGGCCTCTATTAGAGTGTAAGACCCAACCCACTTTGTACAGACAACATTTTTGGGCCTCACTTATTGTATAAGTCCCTCTGTACATTTTCAAATAAACGACACGATCGTCGCCTTCAAAAAATAAACTGGGCCTACCCTCGTGTTATAAGCCCCACTCTTTTTCTTTAAACTTTTTGGGCCTCTTGAGAGAGTGTAAGACCCATCCCTTTGTACAGAAAACATTTTGGGCCTCGGTCACTTGTATAAGTCCCTCTGTACAAATTCAAATAGTGCGCTCACTGATAAAACCTCGGGCCTCTCCTTGAGCTGTAAGTCCCAAATCTTTCTTTTTCAAAGCACTTTCTCCTTTGATTTTGAATTATACTGTTGTTTGCAATCTGTCTTTGTTGAACAACTAATTAAACAGCATGGAAGCTCTACAACCGAGTAAGTGGTTATTGCTTTCATTTACCGCTTTCATATACATATAACTGTATTGTGGGGCTGTTTCACTATAAGTCTTCTTTCATAAACTCATATCAACTGTGTAATAATAGTATAGATATTTAGAGTTTCCCCGGCAACTACGTCTAGCACTAGGTAAAGCCGTCTTGATCACTCTTAGAAATAGTCTAAACTAGATCCCCATAGGATTACCAGACGCAGTCTTCCCTCCTCTTGGTGTTAAACAATATGGAGATATGAAAGGCAGCATTCTCTGTGAACCCTTTCATAGACTGTCACTCATAGAAGTTGTCAAGAAACTATATTCCCCAGAGATGATCTTTTCTCCGTGAATGGCATCTCTTGAGTTTCTTCCAAATTCTCGGACTTTCCTGGCTTGATCTATTCTCGGTGAATGGCATGTCTTGAACTTCTCGGGGTTTGGGGACCCACTGGCTTCTTAAAAGCACTTTTCAAGAAACTCTATTCCCCAGAGATGATCTTTTCTCCGTGAATGGCATCTCTTGAGTTTTTTTCCAAATTCTCGAACTTTCCTGACTTGATCTATTCCTTGTGAATAGCTTTCCTTGAATTTCTCGGGGTTTGGGGACCCATCGACTTCTTAAAAGCAATCGACCTCCTCTTGGGCATCGTACAAGGACCCACAGGCTTCCTAAAAGCAACCCCGCCTTCTCTTGGGCTTAGTACAAGGACCCTACAGCTTCTTAGAAGTATTCACAGCCTCCTCTTAGGCCTCGTATAATGATCTCTTCCTCCGGGAATGATAGCCTTCTCTTGGGCTTAGTACAAGGACCGATCGGCTTCTTAAAAGTTTCCAGCCTCCTCTTGGGCTTCGTACATATTGTCTCGACGACCTCCTAGAGGTATAGGAATAGAACTTAGTCATCTTAATAGAACAGTCCTTTTCATAGAGTCTACTACTGTTTCTCAAAACATAGTACAAAGGTTAAAACTCTAGACTTGGACAGTCTAATCTCCTTGAGTCTCAAAGACATTCTCAAGCACCCTTCAAGAATAGGAAGTAAACCAGTAGACTCGGACAGTCTCAATACCCTTCAGATTTCCCACTTCCTTAAAGAACAGGCATAACCCGGACTCTCGAATCAAATCCTTGAGTACAGTGTTGCTCATATAAGAACTGATTTTCTCTTTAACAATCAGTCTACTAGACCTGTCACTTAACTGAGCAGTCGCCACAGCCTCCTCTTAGGCTTTGTATAATTATCCCTCCAGTGAAGTTAGCCTCTCTCTTGGGCTTTATACAATGATTCTCCCCAACGGAGTTAACAACGTTTAACCTCTTTCTCGGGCTTTGTACGAGACACATAAGAGACTCCCTCGTTGAGTCGATCACCCTTTCGCCTCCATCTCGGGCATCGTACGAGATACAAAAAACTCTCTTGTTGAGTCAATTAGCCTCCATCTCGGGCTTTATACGAGATACAAAAAGGTTCTTATTGAGCCAAACAAATGTTAGCCTCTCTCTCGGGCTTTGTACGAGACACATAATAGCCTTCTCTTAGGCTTTATATAAGAAAACCACTGGTTGATTCAATTAACCTTTTAGCATCAAAGTTGTGCCTCGTTCACAATACACAAACATGAACAACTACTTCCCCTCCATCTAATCACTGTAAGTGGCAAGCCTCCGGATCATCTACATCCATGCCACTTTCGTTCTTTTAGTATGAGAAATTCCTAAGGAAAGATAACATTGCTCTACACTGAGTTAAAGTCTTCTCCTTCAGGTTGGAAATCCCCTTTTAAGGAAATTATGGCATTGCCGGATTCACAAATCCTGGTTAAAGTAATTCTCCTTTATAAACAGTTGTGACATACAACCCCCTCTTTAGAGATGACAAATTCTCTCTAAAGTTGAGACCTTTCAGCTTCACATCTTGGGCTTTGAACAAGATACAAACCACTTTTCGCTTCACGTCTTGGGCTTTGAACAAGACACCAAAAAAACAACCATTTCCTCCCATAGAATAAGAGGAACTACGAACGCTCTGATTTCCCTGTTTCGGTAAACGGGAATACGTAGGCATAAGATTGAAAGAAAAAAATCTTAGCGAGCACAATCAACAAAAAACCTAAATCCCTACTCTCACATAAAAAATCATCAGTCCTAACATCCTAATCCTTGTTCCCCTCCAGAAACATTCTGTCAAAATAAAAAGAAAGAAAACCGTATTGGCGAAAATACAAATAACCAGTACAAAGGCCCCCCCACATTGATAGCATTCGTAACCTAACAGACCGCTGTTTAAACTAAGTAAGCAAAGCAGGGTTAATTGGAGACATCTATTTCCCTTCCTTCATCAGCTTTAATAGGATAAAAAATGAATCGACCTGTAGTAAACTCAACCGCAGAGAGCGACCAGTGCTTAAGAACCACGTCCAAAATCGCTCTCTACACCCACGAACTACATTAGCTCTGATTCCTCTCTCTCGTCCGATTGAGGATATGTAGGCACAAGACAACGATTATCTTGGCGAGCAACTTTCCCCCATAGTTCCCGTCCGAACAACGTTGACTCTGACTTTCCCATTGCACTAAGGGAGTACGTAGGCCTAGGGCATCGAATATGTCCTACCGAGTCCGTCTTAGTCACCCATATCCTCGTTTTCTTTTGTTTAGCCATAGATAGTAGGACAACTTACCCTCCGTTTTGACAACAAGCGTGGATCCCATCGAGTACGATGGATGCGTGGGGTGCTAACACCTTCCCCTCGCATAACCGACTCCCGAACCCGGGCTATGGTTGCGACGACCATGTCTTTCCCCCTTTGTCTTCAAGTTTATGCAGTTTTTCCTTTCCCTCTCTCGGGATAAATACACATTGCTGGCGACTCTATGTTTTTCTGCGCCACTCTCGCGTTTGTACCGTTGGATGCGAATCTTTCGGGAGCGACAAGGTCTACCGACCAAGTTTTTGGTTGAGAAAGCCCTATACTTTGCCAGTATAGGAAACATAACTTCTTTTGAAGATATCTTTGTTCTACTCGCATATGGGTTGTTCCTCTTTCCCAACATCGATAACTTGCTCGCAGATGCTTATCATTCTGTACACTTAAAGAATTTGTACATCGGAGGAATGATCACATGTTGTGTACCTTTGCTTTACAAATGGTTCACTTCCCATTTACCCAAGTCTGCTGCTTTTTGGGATCATAAGAGTACTTTACGTTGGTCACAGAGAATCATGTCTCTTACCAACTCTGACATAGATTGGTACAATCGGATCTATGACGGGATAAGGATCATTGACAAATGTGGAAATTTCCCTAATGTACCCCTCATAGGAACCAAAGAAGGAATCAACTATCATCTGATTTTAGTTTGCCGCCAACTCAGATACCCGATGAGGCATATCCCACGTAATGTTCATCTGGAAGGTATTTTCTTCAAGAAAGGAGAAAATGACAGGGCACTAAAGACATAAATAGTGCATGCCTAGAAACATGTTCATAGGAAAGGAAGAGAGTCTCTAGGAAAACCGGACTGTATCTCTGTGGAACCTTATCTCCACTAGGTATAAACTAGAGCCCTCAAGCTAAGGATGCCTTACCCTCTTCAAGAAGTTCTTCCGCTAAAGGAATATGTCCTTTATTTTATGTCTGATGCGAAAAAATTCCAAGTCACTCTCAACAAAGTTTGACGGGAAAAGAAATCTTGGAAGAACAAGTACCGTATTCTTAATATGGAGTGTACCAAAATTCAGCAACTGTTAAAAGAAAAGGACACTGTGATTAGGATATTAGAGCAACATGTTGTAGAACGTCAGGAAGACCGAAGAAATTTGGTCGCTCCTTTCACTTGGCAAAGGACCGACAACCCGACAACGGATCAAGAACCCCGGTCAAAGAAAAGGAAAATACCAGAACCAGCACCTGAGCCCTCCTCAGAGAGGACTCGAGATCCATAAGCTTCGACTTTTCCTTTTACAGCACTTTGTAAAATATTGTATTTCCTTTTCTGCAATCTTTCAAATGCAATAAAACGGGGCCTCCCCACTGTATGATATTTGCAATCTATTTGTTGAATTTTCTTTTTGATTAAAACAAAAAAAATATTTATCATTGCATATCATTCATCATTCTCACATAAGACATTCTTCTTACCTTCGATCTCACGTATGTGTCACGATTCTAGAGTTAAACTGTCTCATTCATACAATACTCGGGCCAATCGACAAAAGAAAATGGTCGATCTCGAGGAAGAGAATAGAGAGCTGAGAGAAAAAAATTGATGCTCTGAAAGAAGATCTGAAAAAACTTCACAGTGACATGCAATCCCTAGCAACAGCTCAGAGACAACAACAAAAGGACTGTGATCTCGGAGATCACATCTACGCCCATAGTGGAGAAATATGATCCTCGGTATAACATGCCTAAAGATTGTCCCTGGGGCATGCCTATTAATTTTATCCCTGAAGGATACATCCCACCGGTCACTGAAGACCCGGAAACTGAAGCAGGAACCTCTGGGCCTGAGGGTCACAAACTTCGAGAAAGCGAAGACGCAGGAGTGATGACAGCAACACCTGAAGGTTACAACCCATTCTACACACTATCCCGGAAGGACAGATTCCGCAACTAAACTCAGGTGGAAATGAAGACATGTACGAAAGAATGAATAAGTTCCAGGAGCAATTCTTGGAGATGCAAAAGTAACTGCATGCCATTCGTGGCCAAGATTTATTCGGAAAGGACGCCGCAAACCTTTGTCTGGTCCCTAACGTGAAAATACCGCACAAATTCAAGGTGCCTGACATTGAAAAATACAAGGGTAACTCTTGCCCTCAAAGTCATTTGGTGATGTACGGTAGAAAGATGTCAACTCAGACAGAGAATCAACAGCTACAAATACATTATTTCCAAGATAGTTTAACCGACACCGCACTCAAATGGTACATGGGTTTAAACCGCACCAAGATCGTCACTTTTAGAGATCTTGGCGCTGCCTTCGTTCAACAGTATAAGTATAACCTAGACATGGCACCAGACAGAGATCGACTCAGAGCAATGTCGCGGAAGGACAAGGAGACTTTTAAGGAATATGCTCAAAGATGGCGTGAAATTGCCACCCAGATTTGTCCCCATCTTGAGGAAAAAGAGATGACAAAGATCTTTTTGAAAACCTTGACCTCATTCTATTACGACCGAATGGTCGCTAGTGCACCCAGTGACTTTACTGAAATGGTAAACATGGGGCGGTAGTGCTTTCCCTAAGAAAAAAGAGCAAGATATTGGTAATATCTCTCTCGGAAAGCAAAGGCGAAGGTATCAACCAGTAGCAGTAGTAACTCCTCCTATCAACCGTGCGACTGCTCCAACATATCAACCTCAGGTTGCTCAGAGCCAACCGAATCAACAACAGTATCAGCAAAGGACACAACAGACTCCTCAGCAGGCTCGTCCTCTGTACAACAACAATCGTACAACACGACCACCAGGGTTTGACCTTATACCAATGTTGTACGCAAAACTGCTTCCACTACTATTGGTCAAGGGGCAAGTCTAAACCAGGCCTCCTCCTACAGTACCGGAAAATCCGCCTTTTTGGTTCAAAGCAGATCAAACTTGTCCTTACCATCAAGGAGGACAGGGGCACAACATTGAAATCTGTCTCAGCTTCAAATCTGTTGTGCAGAAGCTTGTCAGGAACGGGGTTCAATCTTTCAAAGATACTAATCCAAATGTTCAGACGAACCCGTTGCCTCGACATAAGAAGACTGTAGTAAATTTGATAGAGGTGGAATTTAGCCACAACTATCAAATTCACGGTGTACTCCTATTAGGAACCAATCTGGTCAAGATACATTGCAGACAGAGTGGATACGGTCATTTACCGTCTCATAATTATCACCACTATGATATCTGCTCAAAGAATAATAAAGGATGTTCTGTAGTGCAGTCAGCTCTATAAGAACAGATGGATCTCAGATTGATCCAAGATCACTGAATCCGTGAGGTCAATATGGCTCACGCAAATTCCAACATTGTCCAGAACCATAATATTCTGGAAATGAATGTCAACTTAGTGGCAATGCACTCAAGGCAAAGCCAACATCATGATCTGCCACGATACGATTACAATTCCTGTCCGATATGCGCAATAAACAATCAGGGATTCTCTTTTGTACAAGAGGCCCTACAGCATAAGATGGATCTCGGATGGATCCAGGATTACCATGATAGAAGTATCCATTAAGTTAATATGATTCAAATCTTTGATATTCGCTTGATGAATACCAGTTAGGCTCGGTAGAATTACACGCTAAGCAAGTTAGGCTCGGTTTTCTGGCTTCACCTGATTATCAAGATTGTAAAGTGTGTCATAAGGATGACCAAGGATGTGCACTTGTCCAAAGAACACTTCAACACTTGTTGGACCGCTGGTGGCTTCCGATCTACCTAGATGAAGACACACAATAAGTCATCATGTCTGATGAGAATCCTGATAAGTATCAAAGTCAGGATGTTCGCTCGATGGAAACAGATCTAGTAAAGTTACACTGCATAAAAAGCGGGCATGGTCGGGTGCCACCACACAATTATGAGCGCTGTAGAGTTTGCTCAGAGAACAACTAAGGATGCTACCTTGTGCGAGCGACTCTTCAAAATCAGTTGGACTGAAAAGAGATTCGACCATGTTCAAGTTCTGGTTCGATCAACGTAATTGTAATACCCTAATTTTTATCCCTAAGATCCCAGCATGTTTTTTTGTATTTCATGCCACAAACAAGATCACACATTGGTTCCCTCTTTTGTGGGACTGTGCCTTGCAGGGATCTTTGGTTATGTGTGTGTTTGTTAGTTGTTTTTTTCTTGCTTAATTTGTTTATGTTTACTAACCATTAATTAAAATCCAAAAATATTTTGTTTTCTTGCACTAACATTTTCAGGGGAAGAACAGGTTAAAAATACCAAAACCCTAGTCCTTTGACTAGAATGAATTTCATCTGAACAAAGTTAAAGTTGATCCGCAATTAATTCAAACATTATCTGATCAAGAGTTTCCAAGTTTTAATTGATTATTATTCAAGAGACTCCAAGGTTCATGTGTTTATTTCCAGGCCTTCTTTGACGAGTAAAATAATCGAGTCGAACCATAGTAGTGCATTCAAAAAGAGTATTTTTTTCAAAATTTGCACTAAGTAACCGGTTAGCAGATATGCAGTAACCGGTTACCCTCGTGAAATTTTGAAAAATGGAAGCAAATTCAAATTCAACAATTGGCACCAATTTTCATCATTTTTATCACTTGTGGAATATTCTAGACCATCTCATTTTAATTTCCTACATCATCATAATTAATTCTTACCATGTACCTCCACTAATCACCACTCTTTTGATAATTCCCTCCAAATTTGAATTCCAATCCTAATCTTGATCTTCCAAGTCTAATTCCAAACCACCAAATTCCCAAGCCTAAATTCTATAAATAGACGCTTCATTTCATTCATTTCACAAGCTTTTGATAGCCAACAAACCTCTTGCAAATTCTATCCCCAACCACAAATTTCACTAAAGCTCACTTTTCTTCTTTTGAAAGTTAACAAGAATTCACATTGAATCTTGTTCAAATTTGAGATAAACCTTCATCCAAGCTTGTTTTCTTCATCAATTTTCATAGATCAAGGCTTTGGTTTTTTGGATCTTGAAGCAATTCGAAGGAATTTTCTGATTTGAAGTGGTAATTCATCTTTCACTATTGTTGAAGTTTCATCTTCATCTTCCATAATGTAGATCTTTGGAGATCTTTGTTAGTTGATCCTTTGGATCTTGTAGTTGTGTTTAATTGCTTGTTTTTGCTTTTATTTTATTTTAAATTTCGTACAATTTCAGTTCCATGATCACAAGGTATTTGTAAAAAGTTTTGAAAGTGGATCATGCTGAATTTTGTACAATTTTCTGCATTCTGGTGCAGGGTAACCGGTTAGCAGATATGCAGTAACCGGTTACTCTGTCTTAATTTTTAAAAACTGCGCCTATTTTGAACTAGGTAATCGGTTATACGATATTGAGTAACCGGTTACTTCGAAATAGAATGCATATTTTGCCTTGTTTTTGGGGCTATTTTGGTTTTTCCTCCTCCTTCTTCTCCACCCCTTCTTCAATTTTCAAAACTTCCTCTCTTTTTTTCAAAACTTTCTTGTTTTTCAAACTAAAAACCACTTTCATAATAAAACCTTGACTTTGGTCAAGTAATTTTTTTTAATTTCATTTTCTTTAATAAATGTCAATCAATATTAATCATATTTTGACCATTTCAAAAAAACATAAAAAAAAAAAACTCCCGAACGCATCAAACTTTTTTTGTGCCTTATGCACCTTTTCCTTTTAAAACTTCTTCATAAGTTTAGACATGATTCATTTCTTTAAGCGGAATTATTCGGTTGGAAATGACGACTTGTCTTTACACTTATAATTAACCAAAACAAGCAAATTTTTGTTCTTTGTACCACGAACTACGAAGTTTTGATCCTACATTGCACTTCGTGGGTACGTAGGCATGAGGCGATAAGTCTCTCCAAACACAAAAATATAAAAAAAAATACTTCTCTTCTCATCTCCCCAATCTCTTTTTCAGGCAAACTATTTTCAGACCAAAAAGCGGTAGATATTTCAAAGGGTTCCTATAGAGTACTATAGATGTTTTGGGTGCTAACACCTTCCCACTGCGTAACCAACCCCCCTTACCCATTCTCTGTTTGTTCTTGTTTTTTAGAACTCTTTAGGTTTTGTTCGCTCTTTTTCCTTTCCTTTTTTGGATAAAATAAAAGTACGGTGGCGACTCTTGCTTTATGGGTTAAGTTAATCAATAGCTTACATTCACAAATTTCCCCACTACAGAAAAGTGGCGACTCTGCTGGGGAATGTCATCCCTTGAAGGGTTTAGCCTACTTTGATTTATTTATCGCTTTTTGTGTGATTTGTTTATTATTGTTTGTTCTGTCAGGGTGCTTGGTGATATGTGTGGTGAGATAAGCCCAATACCTAGGCTTGAGTATACACTTAGGACTAGGGTGGAAAGTAGTGTGACTTGTGTGGCATTTGGCCAGACTTAGTATACACGAAAATTCCACATCCATACGAGGTTTTCTTTGGTAATGTTCTATCCTGCGCATTGGTGCAGACGATAGAATGTAACCTAGGGAGCTGTCGACTCTGGCGACCATCCCCGAGGACTCAGTTGAGGCACTCCTCCGAAGAGGTAGTAATGGCAGACCAGAAATGGCAAACCCGTTATGCTTCTTGATCCGAGGACCCGAAGTCGAGGACTTTAGAACCCTTAACCCATATTGGCCTTACTAGGACGTGGTGCGGTGGCTATTCAGGTGCAGACTTGACTCTCAGACGAGAAATATTATTAACTACCAAGAAAGTTGGGAAATCGATAATATCCAAAAGATGGGTTGTAGACTCTGGGAACTTCTTTAGAACCTTGTTCGGCAGGTGTTATACCCTTAGTATATACCTTTGTGGGTTGGTTCTTAACCTTGACTCCATGCTCGTGACTCGGAACCTTTCACCCGTGTGCTTTATGTGATCTTGTTTATGGTTGCTACATACATCCACCCATGCATTCATGGACATTCTGTTTTAGTCAATTTTCAAGGATCTTAGAGATTTTCCTTTTGCAAACATCACAGATAATATTCAATAAAATGAGATATTTATCAGTACTTAAAAAAAAGTGTTATTTCTTTGTGAAGTTTGCAATTGCTTTATATTTTAAAGATCCTTGAAAGTTGAATGAAATGATTGCATTTTTGCATTAGCATTCGCATCATCCTGCATTGTTTCTTGCCTTTTCCAAGTGTCTTATTGTTTCCCTTTGGTCTTCATTCAGCCAAGATGTCGCACCAGTATAATACTCGGGCTAATCTGAAGAAGACGATGGATCAGTTGCAACAAGAGAACCGTGAGCTTCGTGAGGAAGTGACAAATTTGAAGGATAGTTTGGAGAGGCTCACTGCTATGATGGAAGCAATGGTTGCTACTCAGAATCAACCTCCTCCTCCTCCAGTTTCAACTCCTGTGCAAAGGATAGTCATTTCTGAGATTGTCTCTACGCCCATCTCCGTGGAGCCTGCTAGTGTTCCTCAACACTCCATGCCTCCTGGTTTCCCCTGGGGCATGCCTCATAACTTTGTTCCTGAGGGTTATAAACCACCACCACCTCCTGAAATTCCAGTTGTTCCTACCGTTCAAGCTGTGATGACTGTGCCACCGCCTGTGGTTCATATTGTTTCTTTTGGTGAGGAATAGATTTTCTATACTGCTCCAAGTGAAAATGTCAGTTCTTATGATAGAATGGAAGAGATTCAAAACCAGTTTGCTGAAATGCAGAAAGAGATCAAAGCTTTGAGGGGTAAAGAGCTATTTGGAAAGAATGCTCATGAGTTATGCTTGGTTCCTATTGTGAAGATCCCACATAAGTTCAAGGTCCCTAACCTTGAAACGTATAATGGAAACTCTTGTCCATTGAGTCACTTGACTATGTATGCTCGCAAGATGTAGACTCATACCGATAATAATCAACTTCTCATTCACTACATTCAAGACACTTTGTCTGGTGAAGCCTTGAAATGGTACATGGGACTCGACAGTACTCGAGTTCGCACTTTCGAAGACTTAGGTGAGGCTTTTGTAAAGCAATACAAGTATAATGTGGATATGGCTCCCGATCGGGATCAGCTTCAAGCCATGGCTCAGAAAGATAAGGAGACATTCAAAGAATACGCGCAGAGGTGGCGCGAGATTGCTGCTCAGATAAATCCTCCTTTTGAGGAAAAAGAGATGACTAAGATTTTTTTGAAAACTCTGAGTCCTTTCTATTATGAGCGTATGGTTGCTAGTGCCCCGAGTGATTTCACTGAGATGGTTAACCTAGGGATGAGATTAGAAGAAGATGTCCGTGAGGGACGTTTGTCAAAAGATGGTAATTCTACTGGTAATTCCAAGAAGTATGGTGGAGGATTTGCCAAGAAGAAAGAAGGTGAGACCAACGCTATTTCCCATGGAGGACGCAGAAAGAGGTATAGTAAGAATAACCAATGTCAGCAACAAATTGCATTTGTTACTCTTGTTTTGAATTCAACTCCTGTTGTTCAGGCAACTCCTGCTCCTCAACAACGTTCTAATCAACAGAACAATCAATGGGGCCATTTTCAAAAGGATTTTGATCCGATTCCGATGACCTATCTAGATTTGCTTCCTTGTTTAATTCAGAAGAATCTTAGTCAAACCCGTGCACCACCTGCTATTCCAAAAGGTTTTCCATGGTGGTATAATCCTGAAGCTCATTGTGCTTTCCATCAGGGAGAGGCTGGGCATGATAATGAAAACTGTTATCCATTGAAGATGGAAGTGCAAAGGTTGGCTAGGAGTTGTATTTTGTCTTTCGAAGATTCCAATCCTAATGTCTAATCGAATCCGTTTCCCAATCATGGCAAGGCGTCTATCAATATGGTTTATGGTTGTCCTGGTATATTCAAAATCTTTGATATCCGTTGGATCCGAAGATCTCTTGTGGAAATGCATGCATTTTTTAGTGAATACCATGACATTGATTATGACTATGCAGCTTGTTGCATCCGTTCCGTGAATCCACGTGGTTGTGTGATAGTGAAGAGGGATATTCAAAGGATGATGGATGAGAATTTGATTGAAGTCACTTCTAAAAGAGATGAATATCAGAATGAGGTGAATGTTATTGCACCACGCTTTAATATTCCTGAACGAGTTATTATCTCTTATGATAGTCGCAAGACCGCAGTTACGCCTTTGGTCATTCGTTTGCCCGGTTCAGTACCATATGAATTTGACAAGGCTGTTCTGTATAAGTACAATGCTACCATGGTAGAAGATGGTAAGGAAGTACCCATTCCTTCTTTGTCTTCTGTGGTAAGCATCGCTGATGTGAGTAGAGTGACCCGAAGTGGTCACGTCTTTGCTCCTGAGCCCCCAAAGATTGAGGAGAGTGTTGTTGTTGGCAAATGACATCAAGATGAGAGTAATGTTGATACTTTCAGTCATTCCAGTGGTTTAAATAAAAAGGCTTTTGTAGATGAGGTTTTGAAATTGATCAAGAAGAATGAGTACAGTGTTGTAGATCAACTCTTGCATACCCCGTCCAAGATTTCAGTGTTGTCCTTACTGTTGAATTCTGAAGCTCATAGGAAATCTTTGTATAAGGTATTGAAACAAGCATATGTTGAGCATGATGTGACTGTTAATTTGTTTGATGGAATTGTTGCCAACCTCACAGCATGTAATAATTTGAGTTTCTGTGATGAAGAGTTACCTGAGGAGGGGAGAAATCACTATTTGGTTTTACATATCTCTATGAACTGTCAAGAAGATACGCTTTCTAATGTGTTGGTTGATACTGGCTCTTCTTTGAGTGTGTTGGAAAAATTTACTTTGTCAAGTCTTTCGTACCAAGTTCTTCTCATGAGGTATAGTGGGATTGTTGTAAAAGCTTTTGATGGATCTCGAAAGACTGTGATTGGGGAAGTTGATCTTCCAATCAAGATAGGACCGTGCTTCTTCCAGATTACTTTTCAAGTAATGGATATTCGTCCTGCTTATAGTTGTTTGCTTGGCCGACCCTAGATTTTTGAAGCTGGGGCAGTGACTTTGACTTTCCATCAGAAATTGAAATTTGTTAAGAATGACAAGCGGGTAATTGTTGGAGGTGAGCAAGCGATGCTGGTGAGCCACCTTTCATCCTTTTCGTATGTTGATGCTGATGAGACTGTTGGGACTCCGTTCCAAGCTCTTTCTGTTGATGATAAAGCTGTTAAGAAGAATGAGTTGCCCATGTCTTCCTTAAAGGATGCTCTGCCTGTATTAAAGACTGGTCGATCTGATGGTTGGGGCCGAGTCATTGATGTGGTTGATAACCTGGGCAAAAATGGTTTAGGCTTTACGCCTTGTACAGTTAGAAGAGATTTGAAGCGTATTAATGAGGCCTTTCACAGCGCCGGATTCATCAACGAGGATCACTCTACTGCTGCCATCATTGAAGATGATGAAGAATAAGAACTTCCCAATTTTGTGACACATGGACAAATCTGCCAGAATTGGATAGCTGTTGATGTTCCCACTGTTGTTCATATTTCAGAGTAATTTGTTTTTGTTTCTTTCAAAAAATCCTTTCACTCTGCCCAAGGTGAAAGTGAATTTGTGAGGGCTTTGTTTTAAATTTTATCATCATCAATAAAATACTATTTTGTTTATCCATATTATGTTTTTCCCTTTTTGCTTTATTTCTGAAAAATGGTAACATAAAAAAAAAAAAAAAATGTGATAATCAATTTTATCTGCATAATACTTGCACTTGTTCATGTTCTAAAATCAAACATAAATCATTCTGCAGATTGATTGTTAAACCCATTGAAAAGAATGACCCTATGCCCCCTCCCAACTTTGAGTTCCCTGTGTTTGGAGCTGAAGAAGAGGATATTGAGGAGATTCCAGTTGAAATTTCTCGGTTGCTTGAGCACCAGGGAAAAGTCATTCAGCCTCACGAAGAGCCGGTGGAATTGGTTAATCTAGGTTCAGAGGATGATATAAAAGAAGTCAAGATTGGGGCACTGCTTCAGTCAGATGGTAAGAAGAGGATTGTGGAGCTTCTTGGAGAATATGTTGATGTCTTTGCTTGGTCTTATCAAGACATGCCTGGTCTTGATACTGATATTGTGGAGCATAGATTGCCATTGAAGCCTGAATGTCCACCTGTTAAACAGAAATTGAGAAGAACTCATCCCGACATGGCTGTGAAGATCAAAGAGGAGGTTCAAAAGCAAATTGATGCTGGTTTTCTTGTGACTTCTGAGTATCCTCAATGGGTGGCAAATATGGTACCTGTTCCAAAGAAAGTCGGAAAAGTCCGAATGTGCGTTAACTATAGAGATTTGAATAAAGCGAGTCCAAAAGATGATTTTCCACTGCCACACATTGACATGCTGGTAGATAATACTGCTAAATTCAGTATCTTTTCTTTTATGGATGGATTTTCCGGTTATAATCAAATAAAGATGGCACCCGAGGATATGAAAAAAACAACATTCATTACACCCTGGGGAACATTCTGGTACAGAGTGATGCCCTTCGGTTTGAAAAATGCTGGTGCAACGTACCAGAGAGCTATAACTAGTTTGTTCCATGATATGATGCATAAAGAAATTGAGGTCTATGTGGATGATATGAATTGTAAGTCGAAGACTGAAGAAGATCATATCGAGTACTTATTGAAGTTGTTTCAACGTTTGAGAAAGTTTAAGCTCCGTTTGAATCCTAATAAATGCACTTTTGGTGTCCGTTCTGGAAAATTGTTGGGCTTTATTGTCAGCCAAAAGGCATTGAAGTTGATCCTGGTAAAGTTAAAGCTATTCAGGAAATGCCTGCGCCCAAAACAGAAAAACAAGTAAGAGGATTCTTGGGACGTTTGAATTGCATCTCCCAATTTATATCCAATATGACTGCCACCTGTGCGTCGATCTTCAAGCTTCTTCGCAAAGATCAGAGTTGCGTCTGGACAGACGATTGTCAGAAAGCTTTTGAAAGAATTAAAGAGTATTTGCTTGAACCTCCGATTTTGTCTCCTCCCGTGGAAGGAAGATCTTTGATCATGTATTTGACTGTGCTAGAAGAGTCTATGGGTTGGGTTCTAGGACAACAAGATGAATTTGGTCGAAAAGAATTTGCCATTTATTATTTGAGCAAGAAGTTCACCGATTGTGAGTCTCGGTATTCAATGCTTGAAAAGACATGTTGTGCTTAACTTGAGCTGCTAAGCGCCTCCGTCTGTATATGTTGAATCATACGACTTGGTTGATATCCAAAATGGATCCAATCAAGTATATCTTTGAAAAACCTGCATTGACTGGGAGGATCGCTCGTTGGTAAATGTTATTGTCAGAATATGATATCGAGTACCAAACTCAAAAAGCGATAATAGGAAGTGTTTTGGCTGACCATTTGGCACACCATCCAATTGATGATTATCAACCTATCAGGTTTGATTTTCCTGATGAGGATGTGATGTATCTAAAGGTTAAAGATTGTAAAGAACCATTACCTGATGAAGGGCCTGAGCCTGGATCCCGTTGGGGTTTGATTTTTGATGGAGCTGTTAATGAGTATGGCAATGGTATTGGGGCAATAATTATTACTCCTCATGGTTCTCATATTCCTTTCACTGCAAGGTTGATGTTCACTTGCACTAATAATGCGGCTTAGTATGAAGCATGTATTCTGGGCTTGGAAGAAGCTATTGATTTAAGAATCAAGATTCTTGACGTATACGGAGATTCAGCCCTAGTGATTAATTAGATTAAAGGAGAATGGGAGACACGTCAACCTGATTTGATTCCTTATCGAGATTATGCAAGAAGGTTGTTAACTTTCTTCAATAAGGTTGAGTTTCACCCTGTACCCAGAGCAGTAAATCGAATGGCGGATGCTTTAACCACTATATCCTCCATGTTTGTGGTGAATCGGTGGAATGATGTGCCCAAAATCGATGTTATGTGGCTTGATAGGCCAGCTCATATATTTGCGGTTGAAGAGGTTGTTGATGATAAACTGTGGTATTATGATATTAAATGCTTTCTTCAAAATCAAGAGTACCCGCTTGGGGAATCCAAGAAAGATAACAAGACTTTGAGAGGATTGGCTGGTAGTTTCTTCTTGAATGATGATGTGATGTATAAAAGAAATTATGACATGATCTTGCTCAGATGCGTGGATAGACACGAAGTAGGCATGTTGATGAAAGAAATTCATGAAGGGTCTTTTGGTACCCATGCCAATGGGCATGCAATGGCTAAGAAGTTGTTGAGGGCAGGTTACTATTGGCTGACAATGGAATCTGATTGTTGCAAATTGTGAAGAAGTCCCATAAGTGCCAGGTTTGTGCTGACAAAATTCATGTACCACCAACTCCTCTCAATATTATCTCTTCTCCATGGCCTTTCTTCATGTGGGGCATTGATATGATTGGAATAATTGAGCCTAAAGCGTCGAACGGACACCATTTCATATTGGTGGCTATTGACTATTTTACCAAGTGGGTTGAAGCGACATCATATGCCAATGTGACCAAGCAAGTAGTGGTCCGGTTTATCAAGAACCAAATCATCTGTCGGTATGGTGTTCCGAGCAAGATTATTACTGATAATGGTTTGAATTTGAATAATAAGATGATGAAGGAATTATGCGATGAGTTTAAGATTGAGCATCATAATTCTTCTCCTTACAGACCTAAGATGAATAGGGTTGTTGAAGCTTCTAATAAGAATATTAAGAAGATTGTTCAGAAGATGGTTGTTACTTACAAGGATTGGCATGAGATGCTCCCTTTTGCTTTGCATGGGTATCGTACATCCGTCCGCACTTCAACAGGGGTAACCCCTTTCTCTCTTGTTTATGGTATGGAAGTAGTGCTCCCAGTGGAAGTTGAAATCCATTCTATGAGAGTTTTGATGGAAGCTGAATTGTCTGAGGCTGAATGGTGCCAAAACATATATGACCAGTTGAATTTGATTAAAGAGAAAAGAATGACGGCCTTGTGTCGTGGTCAATTGTATCAACAGAGAATGAAGAAAGCTTTTTACAAGAAGGTTTGACCTCGTGTGTTTAGAGAAGGTGACCTCGTGCTAAAAAAGATCTCGACTTTTACCAATGATTCAAGGGGAAAGTGGACTCCTAATTATGAAGGCCCATATGTTGTTAAGAGAGCCTTCTCTGGTGGTGCATTACTTCTTACAGCTATGGATGGTGAAGAGTTGACTCGTCCTGTGAATGCTGATGCAATCAAGAAATACTTCGCCTAAAAAATAAAAGAACAGCTCGCTAAGTTAAAAACCCGAAAGGGTGGCTTAGGCAAAAATGAGTGTCTCGGTGGGCTGAAAACCCAAAAGGACGGTGCAGGCAAAAATTAGAGACAAAAACAGAAATAATCATCCTGGTAGATTGAAAACCCGAGAGGGCAATCTAGGAAAAAGTTAGGAATTCTGGCAAGTAACTGCATCTAGCCAGTCTTGATCGTTGAAAGCAATATTGTCTATCAAGGATTCCATTTCAACCATCCTCAACTGAAGTTCTAAGCACACCGGAATTTAAAGTTGTTATGGAGAATAATGGTCATTGTATTTCAATGTAACCCTTTCCCTGTATTTACCATTTTCAAACTTTGTAATGATCCATGGAGTTACGCCATTTGCGGACTACCATTCAATTAATAAAATTTGGGCCTTTGTCCCTTTGTTTGAAATTCTTACTTTGTTTCTGTTTGCAGAATTTCATTTATTTTTTATGATGATTTTTGAAACAAAATGTGAATAATTTGTTTAAATTTTTGAAAATTATAAAAACATTTTCCTTTGATTTATGAAATATAAAAAAGAATGTCAACAGTTTTTCCAAGAATGGTAAGATCAATGTTTTCCTCAGCAGGGTTCGTTCTCGCTCCTTTGGGAAAATTTATTGACAAATCCCCAATAGAGTTTGTTGATATTTCCTTAGCAGGGCTTGTTCCTGTGAATGTGCTTAGTTGTTGACAAGGTGATAGGTTTGTTATGATGTGTTGAATTCATAAGGACCAATGCTGTTTGGTTTTTCCCCAACTAAGTCTTGATCCGAATCTTTTCCAACTGATTATGTTACGGTTAGATAGTTGAGTAGTTTTGAGGTTCACCTCTTCTTGATGACAGTCCTCATGCAGGGATTTATTTTTTCTATCTCCAGCAAAAGTCATATGAAGAATCCTCACTCAGAGTTTTACCCTTTGGACGTGTTGTTGTCCCCAAACAGAGAGCAATGTTATTTTTCTTTAAGAAGCGTTAACTTAGGGGCTGTTTGTTGGATTTTTATCTTGTTGTGTGGATGTATTTCTCTCCAGGTTTATTTATCCTTGCTGATTCCCCAACGGAGACAGAATATTACTGTTTCGATTGTTCCCCAAGCATAGAGCAATGATGTTAATTTCTTATTCCCCCCTGCAAGTCTAGGATGCACTTCTCTCCAGACAGTTTTATTCAGATTTATCCTCCTAGTGAAGATTGTGCATCACTAATGCGGCTATTCCCCAGTGAAGTCGCTGATGATATCTCTTTTAGTCACCTGTTGGGTTTTCTCTCATTTATGATGAGTATTGATCTAAAATCCCCCACAGTTTGACCTAATGCTGTTTTCTCAGCAAGTCCAGGATGCCTTGCTCAGATTTGGTTAATCCTCAGAGAGCTTTTATCTTGTATCTCCAGTAGATCTGCCTTGTATTCCCAATGAATTTTGCGTAGATGTTTATATGTCTACAATCCCCAGTGGATTCTTTATTTCTCCGCAGCAGATCTCTTCATCCTTTTGAAATGGAAGTTCTTGTGAATTTTTATGATCCCCAGGAAGATTCAGAAAGATTTGGGTTGTATGATTCCCCAACAGCTTTCTTGCCATCCTCAAACTAGAGTTTATGTTGTTATCCTCTCTGTGGATCATCGATGTTAGAAGATTAATAGTTGGGTTTAACCCCCAAGGAGTATCTTCTTTTCTCCAACAAGATTTGAGCCTTGTAGTAGGATTTATTTTCCTTTGATGGCTTTTGTTTATCTCTTGTCGGATTTCTTCAGCTAAATCCCTAGCAGATCTGCTAATGATATCTCCATCTTGATGATATTAGCCGAGTATTCAGTGGTGTTGTGATGTTCATTCCGCCCTCTGTTTATCCTTATGTATGTTTTGTCAGCATATTCATACTCATGAGCATTGCATGCGCATTCTTTGTTGTGCATAGCATATCGTTGGTGCATTGTGCATTTTGCATTTGTGTTAGTGCTTCTTTGCGCTGGTGTTGTTATCCCCGCGGAGCATGTATGTCCTCTCTCCATTTAGAGTGTCGACCCGTAAGTAGAAAATGCCTATCTTTTCTATTTCTCCACTGAGTTTATGCCTCGTGGAAGTTATTTTGTTTTAGCCTTTCTCCCCAGTCCATTTGTCTGGATGGAATTAATCCCCGGATGAGATATTTCCTCCTCGGGATGAGTCTTGTTTGACCATTTCTCTGTGGTTTATTCCCGGATTAAATTTTTGGTCCTTTGCTTTGGCAGTGGAAGCTTATCACCTTTGTCGCTCTACCCGTTTTATTAGTAATAGGTGATATAGCTGGCTTATTACCTTTGTCGTCCTGCCCTTTAGTTGGTAGTAGGAAATATAGCCTGGTTCGATTACCTTGTTGTAGTTGTCACTTGGTTGATAGCCGGTAATCGTTCCCTTGTCCGAGTTTATCGCCTTTGTCGTCCTGCCCTTTTGTTGGTAGTAGGTGGTATTTCTCGGATCTTTTGAAATTGTTACCTTTGTTGTTCTGCCCTTTGTTGGTAGTAAGTAATATTTATCGTACCCCTGTTTTTTGGTTGATTACCTCGTCGTAACTATCATTTGGTTGATAGTTGGTAATCCCTCTTTTTGAGCTTATTACCATTGTCGTCCTGCCCATTTAGTTGGTAGTAGGTGATATAGCTGGCTTATTACCTTTGTCGTCCTGCCCATTTAGTTGGTAGTAGGTAATATAGTCGGGTTTGATTACCTCATTGTAGCTATCATTTGTTTGATAGTTGATAATCTCTCCTTTCTTTTCGGATTTATTACCTTTGTCGTCCTGCCCTTTGTTGGTATTAGGTAATATTTCTCGTACCCCTTTTTTTGGTTGATTACCTCGTCGTAACTATCACTTTGTTGATAGTTGGTAATCCCTCTTTTTGAGCATATCACCTTTGTCATCCTGCTCATTTAGTTGGTAGTAGGTAATGTAGCTGGCTTATTACCTTTGTCGTCCTGCCCATTTAGTTGGTAGTAGGTAATGTGGCCAGGTTTGGTTATCTTGTCATAGCTATCACTTCGTTGATGGTCGGTAATCTTTCCCTTGTTCGAGTTTATCGCCTTCGTCGTCCTGCCCTTTTGTTGGTAGTAGGTGGTATTTCTCGGATCTTATGAGATTATTACCTTTGTCATCCTGCCCTTTGTTGGTAGTTAGTAATATTTCTCATATCCTTTTGGTTGATTGCCTCGTCGTAGCTATCACTTGGTTGGTGGTTGGTAATCTCTCCTTGTTCGAGTTTATCACCTTTGTCGTTCTGCCCTTTGTTGGTAGTAGGTGATATATCTCGTATCTTTTAAGATTATTACCTTTGTCGTCCTACCCTTTGTTGATAGTAGGTAATATTTCTTATATCCTTTTGGTTGATTGCCTTGTTGGAACTGCCACTTTGTTGGTAATTGATAATCTTTCTCTATGATCATGCTATTACCGGATGCCTGGTAGTGGATGATATTTTCCCCAGTTGAGGTTTTTACTTCCCTTTTGGGACGAGTTTTCCCTCTTTTATTTCTGGTATTGGTAATTTTCCCTTAGTGGAATCTTACTCTTTTATGTTCCCCAGTGGAGTTTGTTTCCTCCCCTGTTGGGTTATGTTTCCCTCTTCTGTTTTCCCTTGTGGAGTCTTTTCTCTTTGCTGCCCAACTTTTGTTTGTCTCCTGTGGCGTTTTCTCCCCACAGAGGTCTTGTGTCTGCATACCATTCGCATAATCATATCTTTTTATGGACTCTTAGGGCCAAAAATTAGGTTTATTGTTATATTTAAGTCTCTTCTATCTCGTCGAGACAAAGATGTCAATCTTCTTATCTCTGGATAGAAGAAACTTAAATAGGGGCAACTGTAATACCCTAATTTTTACCCCTAAGATCCCAGCATGTTTTTTTGTATTTCATGCCACAAACAAGATCACACATTGGTTCCCTCTTTTGTGGGATTGTGCCTTGCAGGGATCTTTGGTTATGTGTGTGTTTGTTAGTTGTTTTTTTCTTGCTTAATTTGTTTATGTTTACTAACCATTAATTAAAATCCAAAAATATTTTGTTTTCTTTCACTAACATTTTTAGGGGAAGAACAGGTTAAAAATACCAAAACATCAATCCCTCGACTCGAATGAATTTCATCTGAACAAAGTTAAACTTGATCCGCAATTAATTAAAAAATTATTTGATCAAGAGTTTCCAAGTTTTAATTGATTGTTATTCAAGAGACTCCAAGGTTCATGTGTTTATTTCCATGCCTTCTTTGACGAGCAAAAGAATCGAGCCGAACCATAGCAGTGCATTCAAAAAGAGTATTTTTTCAAAATTAGCACTAAGTAACCGGTTAGCAGATATGCAGTAACCGGTTACTCTCGTGAAATTTTGAAAAATGGCAGCAAATTCAAATTCAGCAATTGGCACCAATTTTCATCATTTTGATCACATGTGGAATATTCTAGACCATCTCATTTTAATTTCCTACATCATCATAATTAATTCCTACCATGTACCTCCACTAATCACCACTCTTTTGATAATTCCCTCCAAATTTGAATTCCAATCCTAATCTTGATCTTCCAAGCCTAATTCCAAACCACCAAATTCCCAAACCTAAATTCTATAAATAGAGGCTTCATTTTATTCATTTCACAAACTTTTGATAGCCAACAAACCTCTTGCAAATTCCATCCTAAACCACAAATTTCACTAAAGCTCACTTTTCTTCTTTTGAAAGTTAACAAGAATTCACATTGAATCTTGTTCAACTTTGAGCTAAACCTTCATCCAAGCTTGTTTTCTTCATCAATTCTCATAGATCAAGGCTTTGGTTTTTTGGATCTTGAAGCAATTCGAAGGAATTTTCAGATTTGAAGTGGTAATTCATCTTTCACCATTGTTGAAGCTTCATCTTCATCTTCCATAATGTAGATCTTTGGAGATCTTTGTTACTCGATCCTTTGGATCTTGTAATTGTGTTTAATTGCTGGTTTTTGCTTTTATTTTACTTTAAATTTCGTGTAATTTCAGTTCCATGATCACAAGGTATTTGTAAAAAGTTTTGAAAGTGGATCATGCTGAATTTTGCACAATTTTCTGCATTCTGGTGTAGGGTAACCGGTTAGCAGATATGCAGTAACCGGTTACTCTATGTTAATTTTGAAAAACTGCGCCTATTTTGTACTAAGTAGCCGGTTAGCAGATATGCAGTAACCGGTTACTTCGAAACAGAATGCATATTTTTCCTTGTTTTTGGGGCTATTTTGGTTTTTCCTCCTCCTTCTTCTCCACCCCTTCTTCAATTTTCAAAACTTCCTCTCTTTTTTTCAAAACTTTCTTGTTTTCCAATCTAAAAACCGCTTTCATAATAAAACCATGACTTTGGTCAAGTGATTTTTTTTAACTTCATTTTCTTTAATAAATGTCAATCAATATTAATAATATTTTGACCATTTCACAAAAACATAAAAAAAAACACCTGAACTCATCAAACTTTTTTTGTGCCTTATGCACCTTTTCCTTTTAAAACTTTTTCATAAGTTTAGACATGATTCATTTCTTTAAGCGGAATTATTCGCTTGGAAATGACGACTTGTCTTTACACTTAAAATCAACCAAAACAAACAAATTTTTGTTCTTTGTACCACGAACTACGAGGTTTTGATCCTACATTGCAATTCGTGGGTATGTATGCATGAGGCGATAAGTCTCTCCAAACATAAAAATCTAAAAAAAATACTTCTCTTCTCATCTCCCCAATCTCTTTTTCAAGAAAACTATTTTCAGACCAAAAAGAGGTAGATATTTCAAAGGGTTCCTATAGGGTACTATACACGTTTTGGGTGCTAACACCTTCCCACTGCACAACCAACCCCCCTTACCCATTCTCTGTTTGTTCTTGTTTTTTGAACTCTTTAGGTTTTGTTCGCTCTTTTTCATTTCCTTTTTTTGATAAAATAAAAGTTTGGCGGCGACTCTTGCTTTATGAGTTAAGTTAATCAATAACTTACACTCATAAATTTCCCTGCTACAGTAATGCAAGACTATCTTCCTGATCAAAGCAAAGACATTGTCTTAATCTCTAATCATGAAAGGACCATAGACTTATGCGTTATAATCCCTTTACTCCATGAATCAAGAGTTCCTCTTGATAGTAGAAAGATTCTCAACCTCGAACCAATTGAGGCCGGCTAGGATGGTTAGAAAAATCGAAAGGCTCCTGTAATTATCGACCTGCCAGGGCCAATACCGTACAAATTAGAGAAGGCTATCCCTTACAAGTACAGTGCAACGACAATCAAAAATGGAAAGGAAACTTAATTACCCTCCGTCGTAAACATTGCAGACATCAGTCGAGTAACACGGAGCGGTCGGATCTTCAACAGAGGAGTTGGAGAACCCACAAAAGAAAAGTAACCTCAAACAAAAGTTCCCAATCAACCAGTCAGTCAATCCAGTAATCCCGACCTTTCAAAGAACAATGATGAGATGCTGAAGCTCATCCAGAAGAGTGAGTACAACATTATAGACCAACTATTGCAAACTCCGTCAAGAATCTCTATGTTATCTCTCTTGCTCAGTTTCGAAGCTCACAGAGAAGCTTTACAGAAAGTCTTAGAGCAAGCCTTTGTGCAACAAGATGTAACAATAAGAGAATTCGACATCATCATCTCCTACATCGCTTCCTACAACAACTTGGGATTAGTGATGAAGAACTGCCAAAAGAAGGCAAAAATCACAAGCCTTTATAGTAAGCAACTTATCATCATTCTCCTGTGTAGAACCGGAAGAGGTCGTTGGAACTCAGTTTCAAGCACTCTCGGTGAGCAATGAGAATCAATCAGAAAAAGGAACATCAATTTCCTCATACAAAGATGCTTTTTAAGTGATCGAGAGTAACAATGCAAAAGGATGGGGACAGCTTGTCATTCCTACTAATAACAAGACAAAGAAAGGTCTTGGTTTTTCATCAACCTGTACCCAGACTGCTACTATTGATGAAAGTTTTCATCCCATTCAAGAGTTCTTCCACAGTGGAGGCTTCCTTCACCCAGTGTCTCAAGAAGTACATACCATCAATGAGGGAGACTCCTCCGATACAGATGAAGAATGTAAGTCTTATCTCAACGAGGACAGTTATATGTCTCAGGAAGAAATGCATATGCCATTTACTATCCCACGCAAAGTCCGAGATATATACCAAGATCAGACGTCAAGATGATGAACGGAGACTGTGATCCGGAAGGATGTCGTGCTCCACCAAACTCCTTAGAGGAGGACACTCTAATGAAAGACAAATTAGACTACAATTATTATGATCCCCTGGATGACTTGCCTATCTGGCAGCCGTACCCAGAAGACGTGGGGTAAAAAAGTCAGCCAAATGATGCATATCAACTGAGCATCAATGAAAAGAATACCTGCGTCCCCACCAAATCATGGGATCATTACTCAGGGCATTCAAAAAATATCCAGCACAACGATGAATCTGCAAAGATTGTAGGACAAGAGTTCATCAACTATGCTTTTCCCGAGGTCAACGTCATCGAGAGGGATGACTCCTCTTCTCCTGCAAAAGTATGGGACACTTTAGGACAATCGAGTTGCAAGTTGTCGCTCCCGGGATTTTCATCCAAGTACAAACGCGAAAGTGGCACCGAACAGAGTCGCCAGCAATGTGTATTTATCCCACGAGAGGGAAAGGAAACACCGCATAAACCTGAAAGAAAGGAAAAGCATGGTCTCGCGACCAAGAGAACTGGGTTCGGGAGTCGGTTACGCGAAGGGAAGGTATTAGCACCCCCTCACGTCCATCGTACCCGATGGGATCCACGCTTGCTTGTTTCGATCAAAGGGTGATAGAAAAGGATACTGGAAAAGGAACTGAAAGAAAGAAAGGAGAAAGAGAAACAAATGTAGGGAAAATAAAAGAAGTGCTCGCATGGGCCCTACCCCACTGCCTACGTATCTCATCGGGAACATGAGAATCAGAGCGACGTAGTTCCCCTCACAAGGGAAAGTTGTTTGTGTTTTTAGAGAACGGCTTACGTTCTAGCTCAGGTGTTGCAGGCTCGCTGGTCCGAGTGCGTTACCATCTTGCAAGAGAACGAGTAGAAGCACGTTCGTGCGTTGAGAATGAATGAGATGAGAAAAGAATTCCCGAAGGAAAGACGTTTATTGTTTGTTTTTGTCTTTTAGGATGAAGTGTTTTGGATTTGTTTGCATATGACAGTGTATCCGGATCTTAGTCATTGGAATGTGTACATTCTCACATTCCAAGATGGAATGGGTAAGAAAGCACACTAAGGATGAAGAAGACCCCCACACTTAGTTCCAATTGTCAAGGTTCAAACACACTAGCATACTTGTGTTTATTAAGTGTTTTGTTGATTATGAAGTGAAGAAGTGTTTTTTATTATTTGCACCTTCGACAAGTATTGCATTTAAGTCCCTCACACAAGATCAAATGTTTAACACATTGACCCAAGATGGGCTATATGCTATACATTTTAAGATTATAAGAGAAGACCCCTTATAATCTTTTCTTTATGTGAAAGGCCTAAATGCAATAAATGCCTACCTTTATTAGATATTTTGAATTTTCTTTGAGATGAGAAAAGAGACTCAAGAGAGGATAAAGGTAAAAATCTATATGGACTACGACTCAATCCTAATTGATTAGTTAAGGGAGTGATCCTAAGGTTTGTGAGGTTTCAACCTAAAGTCTAAAGAAAGAATGAATTAAACAATTCACTTCTAAAGTAGAAGATGAATTGTAATTCACAAAGGGAAAGTGATGAGTTATTAAAAGAAAGATTGAATTGTAAAAAAAAATGAAAGGAGAAAAGTTTGAATGTGGATCTCTTATCCACACCCAATATCAACTTACCAAAGCCCCTACATGGTTAGTGAACATGTATAAGAAGTATAAGAAGCAAAAGAACACTTAATGCACCATAAAGATCAAAAGAATAAGATGAAAAATCAAATTCTAATGTCACAACCAGAATGTACATCATATTGAAAACAAAGGATTATCATCAAGCGAGTTCAAGTGAACAACCAACAATCATCATCCATGGCATTAGACATGTTTCCATAAAAAAAGGAAGATGAAAGATGAAAAGAAAGAGAAGAAACATGCATAGATGGAACATGTAATCCAAGGATCAGAATTGAAATGAAATGAGAAATGATTCACAAACATCTCACAAGTATTCATGAAGCAACTATCAAGACAATCAAGAGGTAAAAGGATAAGTAGAATTGAAATGGAAGGTCAAAAGAAAACACAAGTACTTCATACTAAGGATACACAAAGTTCAAATGAAAGTGAAGATGCAATGATGACACATAATATGTACAAATGACATATAATGTCAAATGAATAGTTCACAAAATAGGCAAATGATCATGCAAGTATGCATAAAAGCAATCATGTAAACATGCACAAAGATTACAAGGATATGACATGTTATTATGCTTCAAGTGTAATGCTTTAAGCAAAAATCAAATGGGTTCATGAAAATTATTCAAGCATGATTTAAAGATACACAAATCAGAAGTGAATCATATACCAAAATAGCATGCAAGAAATCAAGGCAAAAAGGCTTTATACAATGCACTTAAGTCAAGTTGGATACACATGCAAAGTAATGCAAAGATGGACATCCAAACATGTCATAAAATGATCTAAAAAAATAAAATAAAAATCATAGGACATACTTCAAGATGTTAATGACTTAATTCAAAAAGAATCAAAGCAAAACCATTTTTAATGATCAAGAACAAAAATGAACAAAATCATGTATCATCAATGGGATGCACACAAAAGAAAATTCAAAGAAAATATGCAACAGGGGCAAAAATGTCATAAAATCAAGAATTAGAATCATCAAAAATTTTCTAAATGCCTTAATGATGTTCATGAATTTTTGTGGAATTTTATAGTGCTATTTTGTATTTTTAAAAATTGAAAAGTAAACGTGCACAAAAATTAAAAATAAAATGAAGTGAAATGAGGACTGGGGGTGTAAACATAGCAATTGAGCAGTTCAAAATGTTTTGGGCTTGAAAACATGGGGTGCGAATAACAATCTGATTAGGTCCAATTACGCGCATAACACACTAACAACCATGCACTTCAGTCAACAATAGTCAAAGTAATAACAACCATCAGATTAAGTCAAGTCAAGAAACAAGTCAAGGTAATTACATCCAACGCGCATACATGAATGTGCATCTTAACTACCATGCAATGCATCACATCACTTTTAAGTGAATCAGAAAAATGGCACATGACATGCACGCCCTTTTTTAATGTGTTGGCACGTTTTGAACCACATGATCATGAACATCCAACGGACCAAATTAAAACTGAGCATAAAACCCTAAAATAAAGTCCACCAGCCGGAGAGGGACCTCCGGTCACCTTCTCCGGTCACTCACCACCGTCTGCAACTTTGATTTCTCCAGAAATCCACAACATGTATATCAATCGAAAGAGGAACTAATGGAGAACATGAATTCAAGAACAAAATGCACAAACAGTTCATGATACGAGAGAATTCAACAGAAAAAGATTTGCCCTAACATTTGAACTATGCCTCTAAAGGCCTATCAACTAGCCATGCCAGTTCTTGAGCTTATAAGAAGCTGCAAGAACCTGAAAACAAACTCACATTAAGTCTATAATGGATGAAATTCGTACCTGAAGATTGGAGACTTTGAGGTATTCTTCAGAAAACCAGAGATCGTAGCTTATTCTTCAACCTTGGAGCTTCACAAATTAAGCAAAATAAATGCTATATAACTGGTTGTCTTGAGAGCAGAGAGATTCAATGTTGAACAGTGCTTGAAGCAACCTTGAGAACTATACTGAAATCTCCTTCAATCAAGTGCCATTGATGATGATGAGGATGAAGTATCGTGTGCTTGGAGAAGAATTTTTGAGAGAGTTGGTGACAGAGTGAGAGAATCAGAGAGAAAGTAGAGAGAACTTTGAAGTGAAAAATGAGAAATGAAGCTGAGACTGAAATTAGAGTATGAGTTTTCTATTTATAATGTGAGTTAACCATGGTTTAATGAGTTGGTTAGAGTGAGTTGAGCGGGTTAAACTGAGTGCACCCTAACTAACTGAGTCAAGTTAGTTAGGGGCGAGTGAGGTTGGCTGTGATGTGGTGATGGTGATTCATAATGTGTTATGGTGAGGGTTAATTGAATAAAGCAAGCTCACATCTGCTGCTGCCACAGAAACTTGTTCAACAAGCTTTCCCTTTCCATTTCCATGTATAGTGAGGCACGTGAGGTGTTGTTCATGAAAAGTGTTTGGTTAAATGAAGCAAAGGTTGGAGAGTGAGCAATACATGAGCAAGCTGGTACAATAACAACAACCTTTATTTCTTTTTCTGGTTTTATGTGACAGTTTGGAACCAATGCAACAGTGATTGTTTGAAGATGATTTTCTCTCTTGTTAGTGAATGATTTAATGAGGCATTGAGGGCATTGGAAAGATGGTGCACCAGAGAACAACATTGGTGTGAGAATTGTATTGAATTGAGGCCTCAAACACACCTAAAAATAGCTATGAACACAATGGTTCAAAACTGGTTGGTGAGCGTGGCAAGAGGTTGGCTGGCAAGGCAACTTGGCACACGAAATTTCAGCACAATCAACCTAACTTGAGACCAAAATTTATCCCTCATAAATTGATCAAATGGAATTTTGTCCAACATGAATATTGCAAATGACATTGCAATGAACAACTTTCATGTTGAAAACTTTTCCATTTGAGGCATTTAATTATGAGAAAAATGAGTGGACATTTGGCTCACCAACTGTTTGAGAAAATGACTGCGCGCGTGCCCTGAAAATCTTGGTCATGACCTAGTTTTGGACCTACTTTGCTCAAACTTTGATCAATCATATCTCACTCAATTTTTATCCAATGGAGATGTTCCACATATGGATGTGAAGCTTAAAACAAGATATTTTGTTGTGGCCGAGTGGAATTTTCATTTGGTGCTTCAATTTTAATGGCCTTGGTTCAAACTCTGATGCAAAATGGCCAAAACTTGCTATTTTTAGTAACCCTTCCTCTTCCAAAAATGGTAACTTTCCACCTCTTGATTTTTTTATGATTCCTTTGGAGTTTCTTGACCAAATTTTGTACATTGGACATATGTAACATGAATTTCATGATTTTGGGCTCAAAAAGTCAAGAGTTGACCTTTTCCTCTGATTATTTGACTTGGCCCCAAATTTCCTGATTTTTTATCTTTCTTCCAATTGAACCACCTCCAAAACCAATTGAGGGGAAATTCTCCATACACATACACTTAAGAACATGTAGAATACCATGACATCAAGTTTTGTCCAAAAAATCAAAGATTCCATGATTTAATGGGAAACCCTAGTTTTGGTGCCCACCTCCTAGGAGAAAAATGTGCAGTCTTCAATTTCAGATTCCTCAGAGTATGTTGTGTACCTTCTTAAAGGATGATGATATATGCCACTTGAGGATGATTTTGGATCAATGAGCTATCTCTTTTGAGGGTTTTTCTTCAGTTTTTGAACCTCTTGCATAGTGAAAGATGTAGTGCTTCAATCTCCCATTGAATCTCTCATTCTTGAGGTTATGGATGTTCCATTGAGATGGTATGAGACATGAAAGACCACTTGGCTTGCCTTGAGGAAACTTGATTGACCTTTGAATGATCTCTTGATTGTCCACCTTCCACCTGACCACATGCCCTAATGGTAAGAAGGATGTCATGCTTCATTTTTCTATGTTAAATGCAATGCAATGCTAATGAGGTGGATATGATATGATAAATGATAATGCCATGCTATGATGACAAAGAGGGAGAGCAAATTTTGGGGTATTACATAAGTACGACTTCTTGGTCAAGTACACCGCTCCTGAAAGCTCTCGTATCAGGCTCGAAGACATCCAGCCAACTGGATGGGGAGATCCGCCTGAGAATGAAAATACTGTACAAGATACAAAGAAGAGTTCATCTACGACAACACTTCCTGGGAGGAAGAATCCAACGTGTCATACCCCAAGTTTTGACCACCAAGATTCCCCATCATTGTGTAAATTATTACCACAATATGGATGTATCATTATGCCTCATCAGTCTCCCCAAAGATGGGTGAGCATTCACTACAAACAAGAATTAGGGTTTCAAGCCCTCTCAGAGCACTTAGACAAAGGATCAATCAAGGAATGGAATGATCTTCAACTTCTCTAACCTATCAAGCATCCACAAAGGATCAAGCGGTTTCCCACATCAAGAATCAAGCACAAGGTTGCAGCATTCTAAGTGGATTAAGCCTCAAGATCGACAGTGTCACCAAATTAGGGTTTTGGTCGACTAGGGCCTCCAGATGGAAATTTTCCTCTGGGCATGAGGCAATGCTTCAAAGCATAACCTAAGATACTCCATCGGACCACATGGACCCAATCATCAAGTCAATTTAACCTCCGGGGATGCATGTATCAAAAATCAGGAATTAGGGTTTCTTGACCTAAATAACCCCTAAGTTGACTTCTTGGACAAAACACGAGCCAAGACCTCAATACATGATTTGAGGGTCTCCAATACACTACATTGATCCATTTACAACAATGTATTGATCCAAGAAGCTTGATTCACAAGTTTCAATTTCATCTGAACCACAATTAGGGTTTTGTTGAAAAAGTCAACTGTATCTTTGACTTTTAACCAAGACATGCTCCCAAATCTTGGGACATGATTCAATACACCCTATATCATCTATGGAATCCACCTATTAAGCTTGCTTTAGGTCAAGGACTTGATTTCATAGAGGATCGCACAGTTTAGAATTCATCTGATAAAAAGTCAACTGTGCACAAAAGTCAAAGTTTGACTTTTTGAGATTTTTCACAATTATGGTTCCTTAACCCTAAAATGATGTTAATATGTGATTGGAATCATCATTCATCAAGAAAAATCAAAGAAAGTGGGATAACTTGTAAAAGGGGTAACCATAAAAACTTAGAATTTTTCTAAGTTATGAAACAAAGTGGCTAGGGTACCAACTTCCAAGGATCATAAATTGAGATCCACGCGACCATTTTGAATGATCCAAAGATGGATTTGTAGCTCTCATTACACACTTTAAAAGTGTCAACTACACCTCATTCCAATTCCTCAAGGATTTTAAGTTATGGAGTGACCAAAATGACAAAAACATGAAAATACCACTTTTTCAAAATGTAGGGGCATTTTTCACTTGGATCCAAAAAGTGTCAAGAAAACTATGATCACACATATGTTGTATCATATGAGAGCTTTCCAAAATGGCCAAGAACTTCAACAAATTCCACCTGAGCTAAGAGTTATGACAGCTGCAACATGCCTTGTTGCAAACTGTCTTGGCAAGGCAGATTTGTGCATAAAGGCTAGATTTGCTCAAATTGTGCAATTCCAAGCATGCTTATCCATCTTCACATCTCAAGGGGGAACAACCAAGGGACAAACACTGATCCATCAACCTCCAAAGTCCTAAAATCTACAAATAGCATGCCAAACCTAAAAAGCCAAAGATGCTTCTAGACTCCAATTTTGTTTTGGAGCATTCAATGGATGCTTAGAGGTGGCATGTATCAGAGCAAAAATGAACACTTCAGTCAAGCCTTATCCTTGAATCAAAGAACCACAGGCCTGAGATTCCATTTGATCACCATTGGCCAACAGCCTACTGCAGCCACCATTCACTATTGCTTGCAAAACAAACTTGCTCTACTATAAATAGAGCTCATTTGTGCTCAATTTAAGTACACCAAAGCAATCAAACTAATGCTTTCCTCAAAATCTCCTCTTTCACTCCAAATTTTCCTTCTAAAGCAAGTCACTATCGGGTTTTGAGTTTGAGAGCCATTCCAACAAAACCAATCACACACACACACCTCATAAACATCATATGTGAGCTGATCAAACACTTAAACAACATCTGGAACACCAATTTCACAAAATCACCAGCCAATTGCTCAAGTTTTCAACCAAGTTGCAGCTGAGGTGCCATAATCTGTTCCAGTCCATTTCAAATCACTCCAAGCATTCAAAGACATTCCATATGGTGTTGGGAAGCTGTTCAGATCATCACAACTCATCTGTAACACCTCCAACTCAAAAATACAATTGCTCTTGCTGCCACGAGCTTCAAGTAAGCCTAAACTTGGTCATCTCTTAATCTATGCATATTTCCTCGCAAAATACTTTTGCCAAATGTTCATAATCATGCATAGAATGTTTCCCCTCAATTACTTGCTTTGTATGAATCATGTATCAAAATTCCCAGCCTTCATGCAGAATTTAGAGTTCTTGAGGTTTTGTCTTGATTTCTTATTCCATTCATAAAATAAATGAAATTAAAGACCATAGACATGATCGTGAGGTGAAAATGAATTGATTGATATGTGGATTGCATGATTTCATCAAGTATTCAGTGAGATTGGATAGAAAATGCAAATCTGAGCAAAACTCCCTTCGCGCGTGTTATTGGCCCATGTTCATGGCGCCTTTTTCATAATTTCAAATATTTTAATTTTTGTGATTTTATTTAATTGATTCAAAAATTAATTTCTCTCTGGTTTTTAATGATTTTGAGTTGATCATTTTTCTAATTATTCACAAAAATGTTAAAATATTTTATTTTACCAAAAATTCCCAAAAATATTGTTTATTTCATATATTTGATATTTTTGCAAAGAATTAGTTTTTATTTGTTTTTTAACATTTAAAGTATCTTTTCCTCCTTGATTTTCCAAACTTAATTGATTTCCAATCATTTTATGGATAAAAACATGATTTTTCAAACATTAATCCAAGATCAGAACTTGTTTTTCACACATGTTTGATAATTTTGATCATTTTAATCAAATTTTTATTTAATTAAAATACATTTTGAAATTAATTTAGGGTTTTGATCTTAATCATCCTAAACAAATCTTTTTCAAACACTCATGGGCCTCTAATAGAGTGTAAGACCCAACCCCTTTTGTAAATAAACATCTTTGGGCCTCACGCATTGTATAAGTCCCTCTGTATATTTTCAAAACAACGGCGCGATCGTCCCGTTTTCAAAATCATCTCGGCCTCTGCTTGAGTTGTAAGCCCCATCACTTGTAAAAAATAATCTTTGGGCCTCTAATAGAGTGTAAGACCCAACCCCTTTTATAAATAAACATCTTTGGGCCTCACACATTGTATAAGTCCCTCGGTATATTTTCAAAACAACGGCGCGATCGTCGCCTTTTCAAAATCATCTGGGCCTCTCCTTGAGTTGTAAGCCCCATCACTTGTACAAAATAATCTTTGGTCCTCTAATAGAGTGTAAGACCCAACTGTAACACCCCAAAATTTTCCCTCTTGTTGTTACCTAGCTTATGTTTCATTGCATTGCATTTATATCTTATTTCATCTCATATTTCATACAAGTTGCAAAGGGCATGACATCAATTGATTTCAGAGCATTGACTATTCAAAGCAGGAGAGCTAAAGCCTAAGGTCTTCAAGCAAGCCTCAAGGGTCCCTTACATCTTATATCACCTCATGTGATCCCACAAGTCATTGGAAGAAGAGAATTCACCAAGAAGTTGGACAGTTCATCATCTCCTAGCAAAACAGTCCAAATTAGGGTTTGTGATTCAAGCAGTCTCCTGATGAAATTTTGGTTCAAACTTGATTTCAATGTTTTATACATGATATCAAGTATCTAAGGATGGAAGATTTCCCATTGGTTCATTTCAGAAGTGGTTCAATTGATCAGTTGCTTGAGAATCAAGAAATTGGGGAAAAAGTCAACTGTGCAAAGGAAAAAGTCAACTCCTGACTTTTTAAGGTCAAATTCATGAAATTCAAGTCACATATGTTCATTGGACAAGATTTGATCAAGGAATGATGGAGGAATCATCAAAAATAAGAATTGTACAAAGTTGCCATTTTTAGAAATTTAGCGTTTCTAAAAATGGCAAGTTTGGACCATTTTGCACTCTACTTCAAGGTATTCTTTCTTCAAGATAAAAGCTTCAAACTTCAGGCCCAAGTTGAGCCAATTAAAGATCACATTCCAAGCTTCAAATCCATATAAAGAACAACCCCATTGGATCAAAATTGAGAGAGTTATGATCAATCAAAGTTGATGATTTTCAAGGCAATTTGCCAAGGCAAGGCAAGTCATGGGCGAGCCAGCGTGCCTGCAATTATCAAACACCTTGTGTGTATGTTGTGTCCAACTTCCAAGCCAATTATCTCAATGAGGGAAGCTTCAAATGGAAAAATTTTGAACATCAAACTTGTTCCTCTGGATCTCCTATACAACTTTTATGTTTGGAGATTTTTCATTTGATCAACATATAAAGAGTTATGAATGCTTCAAGTCAGGGTTTCAAACTGATTACTCCATAGGCTCATGGCCATGCATGTCATGTAACTTGACACACCCATGCATTCAGTCACCATTACTTGATTTCATTATCATTTTCAAGTGTGTTAGAGGTCTTTTTTCATATTGATTCAAACATCAACAATGTTCTATCACGTATCCTCTCTTCATTGCATCCTGAAGTGCATCATTTCATGCATTGTATATGGAGAATTCCTCCATTGAATCTCACAGTTTTCATTGCATGTTGTTGACCAAACATAGGAAGTATTTGTATTGCTTTGGTTCAGTCAGTCCACACGCACACACCATTCACTCTTTTCCTCATCTGAACACACACCATGTTACACATTATGCCATACATGTTGCTCCATACACCAAAGAGGAAAATAAGAAGCTTGTCCAACAAGTCTTGCTGCAATATCAGAACAACATCACCACCTCTCATTTCATGATCCTCACCATAATTAACATGATCACTCAACACTTTAACCCAAACTTCCCAACCCGTGCCAATAACTACCTAACTCAGTTAGTTAGCTCAAAACTCAGTTAGTTAACTCAAAACTCAGTTAACTCAACTCATTTAACCACATTTCCAACTGTTAACTCTTGTAGTTAACATCTTAACTAGCCATATAAGAAAGCAATCTCCAACAGAATTGAAGAGAGCTCTTCATTTTTCTCACATTTCACAAGAATTTCACTCTCAAAGTTTCTCTGAATTCTCTCTTGCTCGAAGTTTCTCCCACAGTGTCCATCACATTTTCTTCAATCTTTAACATCAAACGATAATGGAGTATTAAAGCATAGTGTGATTCAAGTGCATCACCAAAGTTCAGATTCTCTGTTTGAAGTTTTCAAAGCAATTCACAAGGTTCCAAGCCTTTATTTGGCTCTCTGTGAAGCTCAAGAACTCAAGCATCATCTCTGGTTTTCTTGCAACCTAAGTTTTCTTCATTTACAAGTTCTTATTCTTCAAACTTACTCTTGAGTTTTTCATGAGATTTACATTTGTTTCTGATTGATTTGAAGCTTGCTAGAAGCTATTGGTTATCCGACTAGTTGATAGGCTTATTAAAAGCATAGATTCATTTTTTGGGCAAAACGTCTTGCATTCGATTCTCTTTGTATGAATGTGATTTGTGAATTTTAAGGCTAGATCCTTGTTGTGCATGAGCTTAGCTTTCGATTGATGCATGATTTTTGAATTTCTGGAAGCATTCGACACTTGCAGTCGCCAGAGGTGGCCAGAGAAGATGACCGGAGGTCCTTCTCCGGCTGGTGAGGATTCAGTTAGGGTTTAATCTTCAGGTTATAATGCGTCCGTTAGATGAGTTTGGATCCAACGCTTCCTAGCCTGCCATCATATTAATGAACATGTGTCTGGCGCGTGACTTTGAATTTCCAGATTCGTTGAATATTGACCATTGCCTGCGTGTGCGTTTATGTTTGCTTGTGTGTACATGCATTGTGATCCGTCCATTATGCATACATTGTTTGATTGATCTTATTGACTTCATCATGTGGTTGTGAGTGGGTCAAATGTTGACTGAGTGTGCACCACTACTACTGTACTCTGTGCGCGTTTGTGGACCTGGACATTTTGGTTTTTCACACACCCCACGTATTGGGCCCTAGCACATTTGAACTGGAATTTTACTTCCATTGCACCCCTCTTCTATTTTGTTTTGTTATTTCATTTTTTTTTACATATCTTCCATTTGATATTTTTAAAAATACTAATTCAACTCTAAAAATTCCAAATAAATTTACATGTTATCTTGATACATAAAAATAATTTTCTGTTATTTTTAATTCTGATTTTATTGATTTTAGTTCATATTTTCATAATTTCCTTTTATTTTCTTTTAAAGGATCTTCTTCATTGATACTTGAACTTCCCAATTTCATTTCTCCTATCTCACATAATCCTTTGTACTCATTCTTTTTTCACTTGTAAAATAACGCATTAAAGTATCTAAAAACATTTTCATTTTATTTTTAAAGTCATTTTATCTTGGGTTTTGATGTGCATATTTGAGCTTTCTTTTGATGTGTTTCAATGAGACTTTGTGAGAAATTTTAATCATGTTTCCATTTGAGTTTTGACATGAGTTTTGATGCATGTTTAGCCTCTGACTTAGGTCGGTTGAGACCTATTTTCATATTTTTTCTCATGTGACTTGGTAATTGTTTGATACCTTGCCTTTGAAGCAACATTTGTGCATATTCTTCTACTTCCATCTAACATGATTTTGATGAGGCACTTGTGCCACCTTATTATGCTTGCTTTGTGTGCGATTATAGGGTTTGTTTAGAGGATTATAGGTCCTTCTTGGGTTATTTATAGGTCCTTTTGATTTGTGTTTACCTTTGATGTGTGTTTATGCATTTTAACTTGCATTTTTGATCTAATTCCACATCTCATTTCTTCTTGTGCTTAACATTTTTAGAAAATCAGTAAGGGTGCCGATGCTTCCACTCAAGCTCATAAGAAGACCAAACATGCTTTAGCCCAAACTAAAGGCACGCTAGCCAAGTTTCAGCAAGCCTGGGATGAGGTTAGAATTGAAAACGCAGAGTTGCGGGAATAGCTAAAAATCAAGGATGACGAGCTTAAAAAGGCACATGAACAATGGAGGAAGTATCGGGAGAACCTTGGCAAAAGTCAAGAGCAATTGGAAAGCGCCAGAGAGGAGCTGGAGACTTCCAAGAAGGAGCTTGAAGAGGCTATGATAGATATGGGGAAACTCAAAATGCAAGCCGGCGTGAAAAGGCATAAAGGGGTCTGTGATGATGAAGCTCTCCTGATGAATATGGATTCGCTGACTGAAGCTCCCGCGAAAAGAGATGTTCTGATTAAGGAGTTAATAGAAAGACTAAATCACCAGCGCACTCGCATACTCTTCGAGGAAGTCAAGTATTCAAGTGAAAAGTTGAAGGATTTGGAGTTGTCAGATTGACAGTTTTTTCTCTCATTCTCTTAATGTAGTTTTTGTTGATGGATATCATCAGGCTTGTTGATGAATCCACTATTTTGATGTATGATGTTTGGACTCATTGTTGAACGCTGTGCGTATGTCTAGTTTCTTTTTAATTGAAACAAGCAGTTATTCCGAAATATTCCTTTGGCAGTTATCTGTACACAAACACATAATCACGGCACGTCTTTTCGTATCACGGTTTCTGATCTTCAGCTTTCTGTGGTTAGGATTGGAATCAGGGTGTAAGGCACCTCGGAAATGATAAACATGGCATTTGCACTGCATTACATTGCATATCATTTTTGCATGACAGGTACTTATTGCAGGTCCTCTAACCTTTATTTGGTTTTAGGAACTATAACTGATAACCACGTCCACCGGTACGCAAGTCGCAGAAACCAAGCTAAGATCATTGATCAGATGCAGACTGAATTGGCTGAGCTGAGGTACAGGATGGACCATTTCATGACATTAATGACTGGTATGGCCTAAAATCAGGAAAGACTCAGGGCAATGGTCGAGCGGCCAGAAGTAGAGGTGCAGAATGGCAACGGTAATCATAAAGATACTGGTAATCAGACTAGCGTTAATGCAGGCGGTGACCCTCCTAGAAATACTGGGGTTCGTCATGTTGTGGAAGACAACCAAGAAGAGCAGTTCACTCTGTTAGATGCTGAAGATGAGAACACTCGCAGATTCGACGAGCTCGCTGAAAATATCAGGTCCATTGAATCCCAAAACACTCTTGGTTTTGATGTTTCCGACTTGGGATTGGTACCTGGAGTAAGAATCCCACATAAGTTCAAGCCACCAACATTTGACATGTAGAACGACACTACTTGTCCTAAAACTCATTTTCAATCCTATGTGGGCAGGATAGCCGCTCATACTGATGATGAGAAATTGTGGATGTACTGTTTTCAAGACAACCTTACTTGGGCATCTCAAGAATGGTATATGAAGTTGAGTAGGACTTCTGTAAGGAACTGGAAGGAGTTATCCCAAGCTTTCGTCAAGCAGTATCAATAAAGTCATTTTATCTTGGGTTTTGATGTGCATATTTGAGCTTTCTTTTGATGTGTTTCAATGAGACTTTGTGAGAAATTTTGATCATGTTTCCTTTTGAGTTTTGACATGAGTTTATATGCATGTTTAGCTTCTGACTTAGGTTGGTTGAGACCTATTTTCATATTTTCTCTCATGTGACTTGGTAATTGTTTGATACCTTGCATTTGAAGCAACATTTGTGCATATTCTTCTACTTCCATCTAACATGATTTTGATGAGGCACTTGTGCCACCTTATTATGTTTGCTTTGTGTGAGATTATAGAGTTTGTTTAGAGGATTATAGGTCCTTCTTGGTTCATTTATAGGTCCTTTTGATTTGTGTTTACCTTTGATGTGTGTTTATGCATTTTAACTTGCATTTTTGACCTAATTCCACATCTCATTTCTTCTTGTGCTCTACATGATTTGGGTTTGCATTGTGTATGCCATTTCATTCATATCATTTGCATATCATCAATTGTATGCTACTGGTCTATATGCATTCATACTCATTTCATATGTCATACATCTTTAACATGTAAATTTGTGCATCTAATTGAAACTTGTTTCTCTCCTTTTCATTTCTTCTTCATCTATTTTCTTCTACTTGAATCATTTCATCCATGATTTGTATGATTGTTCATATGCAATATAAGACATTCATAAATGATGTATACTTCTGACCTTGACATTTCATTAAGCATTAATTCATGTTCATTTTGCATTTTTATTCATCTTTCATCAACTACTTTTATGGTGCATTTCTTTGATGTTTAAGACATCGTTTGTGCAAAGTTTGCTTGTGTTTGGTACCTTAACCTTAGAGGACTTTCTTAGAGTATAAGTTCTGACCTAGAAGCTTTATCAACCTTTAGGACCTTTCTCTTTTAGTTCTTAACTTGTTTGATCTTTACTTGTTAGTCTTTCCTTACTTCATTACTTGTAAGTGGTTTTGCTAACATTTTCAGGGGCTTATGGTAAGTCAAGTGTGTGGGTGTGTACCCACATACAACCTCTTCTCTTATCTCTTTCAAGCTTTCAATGTATGATTGGGATAAGCATCTTATGCTTCTTTGATATTTCATCTCTTTCATCCCTTTGAGTTCTTAACTTAACTTCCATCTTTGAAGTAAGTTAGAATTCATTCTTCTTCTCTTTTCTTTTAGACTTAGGTTTCTAAACCACACTTAACCATTAGGAACATCCAAGCATGATAACTCTTAGGATTATTAGTCTCCCTTTAGACTTTTACCTTTCTTAACCTTTGAGTCCTTCTTCTTCTCATCTCAAAACAAAAGCAAAAAACACTTAATAAAGGATTAACGCATATTGCACGTGAGCCTGGAGCAATGGGAAATGGAAGGAGGGGAGTTTCTCTCCGCCTTTCTAGAATGTTTAGCATACGTCCTGTTAGGACGACCATGCGATGCATTCAATCTTGTGCGATAGACTTGAATCCAATACGTGTCACTAACGCAAAAATGATCAAGGCACTTCTTTCTAAAATACAAAAACAAACAAACAATTCTTTTCTCATCTCTTCACCGCGAACAGATAACGCCTAGCTCTCCATACAGCGAGCTGCAACACCTAACTGCTGGGACGCGCACTCTGACGTTTCCATTAAAAAACACAAACAAAGCAACCCTTGTTGAGCCAAACTACGTTTTCTCTGATTCTTCTTTCTCGTCTGATTGAAGATACGTAGGCACGAGATGCGATATCTCGACGAGCAGCCTTTCCCCGTAGTCCGTCGAACTATGTTGACTCTGACTTTCCCATTGCACTGAGGGAATATGTAGGCCTAGAACAATGATAATGTCCTATCGAGTTACTTGGATGAAAATCCCGGGAGCGACACCAACCCCTTTTGAAAACCAAAATAATTTGTGCCTCGGTCATCGTATAAGACCCACTGTGTTTTCAAACCTCGGCGTGATAGCCATTTTTCGAACAAATAATCATCTGGGCCTACCCTCGTGTTGTAAGTCCCATGTTTCTTTTAAAAAATAATATTTAGGCCGAGTATCCAGTCGTGTTCATCTACTAGTTTGTATGTGACGTCAGTTTTGTCAGCATATACATACATACATCATGCATTATTGATTTACATTCATATTCATATTGCATCACTATAACTCTTGTCGGTCTTGTCCCCTAGTGATAGAAGTCCTCTCAATCGAGTTGTCAGTTCTTTCCTCGTCAGGAAATGTTGCGTCTGAACAATCTCTCTCTTCCAGTTTATTTCTGGGATGAAGTTGGTCCTTGACCACTTTGATAACTTGAACCTCTGAAAAAACAAGAAAACGATCGACAAATGTCACTCTTTGCCATTGAAGATGATATCTTCGCTTTCCTGGATTAACGAAAATCCCCACAAAAAGCATCACAATTGATTTTTCTCTCCAAGAGAGGAAAATCCCCACAAAAAGTACTCTCTCAAGAGACTCGTTTTCCCCAGTAGAATCGGCAAATGGCGTCTCCAACAGAGAAGTTTGCACACCTCTACAACTCAGACGAATGGGTTCCCCAGCAGGTCTGACATCAAAAATTTTTCTAATAAAATGGCATCTCCCCAGGAAAAATCGGCGAGAAGTTTGGGGAAAACCGCTACAAATAGCGTCCCTTGTCAAGAAAGTTTATTGACAAAAGAAACTGAGACCAGTTCCTTGGTAGGAAACCAGGATCGAGGGGAAGTTTATTCCAGAAACTTAGACCAGTTCCTTGGTAGGAAACCAGGATCGAGGGAAGTTTATTCCAGAAACTTAGACCAGTTCCTTGGTAGGAAACCAGGATCAAGGGGAAGTTTATTTCAGAAACTAAGACCAGTTCCTTGGTAGGAAACCAAGATCGAGGGGAAGTTTATATCGGAAACTTAGACCAGTTCCTTGGTAGGAAAACATGATTGAGGGGAAGTTTAATTCAAAAGAAAACTGAGACCAGTTCCTTGGCTGAAAACCAGGATCGAGGGGAAGTTTACATTTTCTAAGCATCATTGCTTAGCGAAAGAAGATGGATGAGCAAACTCCCATTTAGAACCACCTTCAAAATTTGGCGCATTCCGATATTTAATCATCTTGCACCCTGAATGCCCGAATACCTTCGCCATTCACACCTTCGGGTCCAAGAAGATTATATAGAGGAATCTATCATACCCCAAATTTTGACCACCAAGATTCCCCATCATTGTGTAAATCATTACCATAATATGGATGTATCATTATGCCTCATCAGTCTCCCCAAAGATGGGTGAGCATTCACTACAAACAAGAATTAGGGTTTAAAGCCCTCTCAAGGCACTTAGACAAAGGATCAATCAAGGAATAACATGATCTTTTACTTGTCTAACCTATCAAACATCCACAAAGGATCAAGAGGACTCCCACATCAAGAATCAAGCACAAGGTTGCAGCATTCCAAGTGGATTAAGCCTCAAGATCGACAGTGTCACCAAATTAGGGTTTTGGTCGACCAGGGCCTCCAGATGGAAATTTTCCTCTGGGCATGAGCCAATGCTTCAAGTATCAAGTTAATTTAACCTCAGGGGATGCAAGTATCAAAAATCAGGAATTTGACTTCTTGGAAAAAACATGAGCCAAGACCGCAAGACATGATTTGAGGGTCCCAATACACTACATTGATCCATTTTCAACAATGTATTGATCCAAGAAGCTTGATTCACAAGTTTCAATTTTATCTGAACCACAATTAGGGTTTTGCTGAAAAAGTCAACTGTATCTTTGACTTTTGACCAAGACATGTTCCCAAACCTTGGGACATGATTCAATACACCCTATATCACCTATGGAAACCACCTATTAAGTTTGATTTAATTCAAGGACTTGATTTCATAGATGTTCGCACAGTTTGGAATTCATCTGATAAAAAGTCAACTGTGCACAAAAGTCAAAGTTTAATTTTTTGAGATTTTTCACAATTATGGTTCCTTAACCCTAAAATGATGTTAATATGTGATTGGAATCATCATTCATCAATAAAATTCAAAGAAAGTGGGATAACTTGTAAAAGGGGTAACTATAAAAACTTAGAATTTTTCTAAGTTATGAAACAAAGTGGCTAGGGTACCAACTTCCAAGGATCATAACTTGATATCCAAGGAACCATTTTGAATGATCCAAATATGGATTTGTAGCTCTCATTACACACTTTAAAAGTTTCAATTACACCTCATTCCAATTCCTCAAGGATTTTAAGTTATGGAGTGACCAAAATGACAAAAACATGAAAATGCCACTTTTCCCAACACTTAGTGAAATTTTCGCTAAATCAGAATCTGTTTTACATTTTTCAAAATGTAGGGGCATTTTTCACTTGGATCCAAAAAGTGTCAAGACAAACTATGATCACACATATGTTGTATCATATGAGAGCTTTCTAAAATGGCCAAGAACTTCATCAAATTCCACCTGAGCTAGGAGTTATGACAGCTGCAACATGCCTTTCTGCAAACTGTCTTGGCAAGGCAGATTTGTTCATAAAGGCTCGATTTGCTCAAATTATGCAATTCCAAGCATGCTTATCCATCTGCATACCTCAAGGGGGAACAACCAAGGGACAAACACTGATCCATCAGCTTCCAAAGTCCCAAAATCTACAAGTAGCATGCCAAACCTAAAAAGCCAAAGATGCTTCAAGACTCCAATTTTGTTTTGGAGCATTCAATGGATGCTTAGAGGTGGCATGTATCATAGCAAAAATGAACACTTCAGTTAAGCCTTATCCTTGAATCATAGAACCATTGGCCTGTGCTCTAACCTCTAGTCAATGGCTAGAGGAGACTTGAGATTTCATTTGATCACCATTATCCAACAGCCTGCTGTAGCCACCATTCAATATTGCTTGCAAAACAAACTTGCTCTACTATAAATAGAGCTCATTTGTGCTCTGTTTAAGTGCACCAAAGCAATCAAACTGATGTTTTCCTCAAAATCTCCTCTTTCGCTCAAATTTGCCTTCTAAAGCAAGTCACTATCGGGTTTTGAGTTTGAGAGTCATTCCAACCAAACCAATCACACACACACACACACACACACCTCATAAACATCATATGTCAGCAGATCAAACTCTTAAACAACATCTGGAACACCAATTTCACAAAATCACCAGCCAATTGCTCAAGTTCTCAACCAAGTTGCAGCTGAGGTGCCATAATCTGTTCCAGTCCATTTCAAATCACTTCAAGCATTCAAACATATTCCATATGGTGTAGGGAAGTTGTTCAGATCATCACAACTCATTTGTAACACCTCCAACTCAAAAATCCAATTACTCTTACTGCCACAACCTTCAAGTAAGCCTAAACTTGGACATCTCTTAATCTATGCATATTTCCTCGCACAATACTTTTGCCAAATGTTCATAATCATGCATAGAATGTTTCCCCTCAATTACTTGCATTGTATGAATCGTGTATCAAAATTCCCAGCCTTCATGCAGAATTTAAGGTTCTTGAGGTTTTGTCTTGATTTCTTATTCCATGCTTAAAATAAATGAAATTAAAGACCATAGACATGATCGTGAGGTGAAAACGAGTAGATTGAAATGTGGATTGCATGATTTCATCAAGTATTCAGTGAGATTGGATAGAAAATGCAAATCTGAGCAAAACTCCCTTCGCGCGTGTTCTTGACCCATGTTCTTAGCGCCTTTTTCATAATTTCAAATATTTGAATTTTTATGATTTTATTTAATTGATTCAAAAATTAATTTCTCTCTGGTTTTTAATGATTTTGAGTTGATTCTTTTTCTAATAATTCACAAAAATGTTAAAATATTTTATGTTACCAAAAATTCCCAAAAATATTGTTTATTTCATATATTTTATATATTTGCAAAGAATTAGTTTTTATTTGTTTTTTAACATTTAAAATATCTTTTTCTCCTTGATTTTCCAAACTTAATTGATTTCCAATCATTTTATGGATAAAAACATGATTTTTCAAACATTAATTCAAGATCACAACTTGTTTTTCACACATGTTTGATAATTTTGATCATTTTAATTAAATTTTTATTTAATTAAAATACATTTTGAAATTAATTTAGGGTTTTGATCTTAATCACCCTACACAAATCTTTTTCAAACACTCATGGGCCTCTAATAGAGTGTAAGACCCAACCCCTTTTGTAAATAAACATCTTTGGGCCTCACGCATTGTATAAGTCCCTCAGTATATTTTCAAAACAACGGCGCGATCGTCGCCTTTTCAAAATCATTGGCCCTCTCCTTGAGTTGTAAGCCCCATCAGTTGTACAAAATAATCTTTAGGCCTCTAATAGAGTGTAAGACCTAAACCCTTTTGTAAATAAACATCTTTGGGCCTCACGCATTGTATAGGTCCCTCTGTATAATCGTCGCCTTTTCAAAATCATATGGGCCTCTCCTTGAGTTGTAAGCCTCATCACTTGTACAAAATAATCTTTGGGTCTCTAATAGAGTGTAAGACCCAACCCCTTTTGAAAACCAAAATAATTTGGGCCTCGATCATCGTATAAGACCCACTGTGTTTTCAAAACTCAGCGCGATCGCCATTTTTCGAACAAATAATCATCTGGGCCTACCCTCGTGTTATAAGTCCCATCTTTCTTTTTTAAAATAATCTTTGTGCCTCTAATAGAGTGTAAGACACAACCCCATTGTAAATAATACCTTTTTGGGCCTCACACATTGTAGAAGTCCCTCTGTTTATTTTCAAACGATCAGCGAGATCGTCGTCTTTTTAACAAAATCAATTTGGCTTCCCGTTGAGCTATAAGACACATCTTTATTCATTTTCAAACTCCTTTAGGCCTCTCCTTGAGGTGTAAGACCCAATCCCCTTTTGACCAAAACTTTTTGGGTCTCAGTCGTAGTATAAGTCCCGATACAAAACAACAGTACCCTCACTGTTAAAATTTGGGCCTCTCCCTGAGCTGTAAGCCCCGATCTCTGTTCAAAATACTCTCTCATTTTGATTTTGAACCCAAATGTATAGTTGCTATCAAAACTTTTCTTTAATTTCTTTGTTGAACAACTAACCAAACAGCATGGAAGCTCTATAACGGGTAAGTGTTTATCCACATTCTTTTATATGTTTTCATATACATAACGGTATTGTGGGAAGCTGCACATGGTTAGTCTTCTTTCATTCTTTTAAATACATGTCAAATATATATAACTATATTGTGGATAGTTGCGCATGGTTAGTCTTCTTTCATACTCTTTTAAATACTCGTCATATATCAATTGTATATATACTAGTATAGTTATTTAGAGTTTTCTCCGGCAACTACGTCTAGAACTAGGTAAAGCCATGTTGGTCACTCTTAAATACAGTCAAAAGTAGATCCCCATAGGATTTCCAGATACAGTCTTCCCTTCTCTTGGGGTTAAACAATATGGAACAAAGAGAAAGGCAGTATTCTCGGTGAACCTTTTCTCCGACTGTCACCCTTAAAAATCGTCAAAGAAATTCTACTCTTCAGAGTTGATCTATTCTCCGTGAATAGCATCTCTTGAGTTTCTTCCAAATACTCAAATTTTCCTGGAATGATCTCTTCTCTGTGAATTGCATTTCTTGAACTTCTCTTGGTTTGGGGACCCACAGGCTTCCTAAAAGCATCCCCGCCTCTTCTTGGCCTTTGTACAAGGACCCTTCGGCTTCTTAGAAGTTCTCATGCCTTCTCTTGGGCTTAATACAAGGACCCTAACGACCTCTTAAAGGTATAAGACAGAACTTAGTCATCCTTTGCTAAAGCAGTCTTTCCAGTGTCAAACCTTTGGCCAGTAGATAAAACTCTTCAACACTAGTAGACTTCGACAGTCTAAAACCCTTTTGAGTTTCAAAGACATTCTCAAGTTCCTTTCAAACATAGGAAAAAAACACCGATCACTCTGGATAAATCTCCAGCAGAAACCCGATCTCTCTCATGAGAGTTCCCCATCCTTGGGCCTGCCTATGGATCTAATCCTTGGCAGTAAAATAGCCTCCTCTTAAGCTTTGTACAATGATCTTTCCTCAACACTATCAGCCTCCTCTTGGGCTTTGTACAATGATCCATAGCTAGCGGAGCTAACCTTTTCAGACTCTCTTGTTGAGTCAATCACTCTTCAGACTCTCTTGCTGAGTCAATCACTCTTCAGACTCTCTTGTTGAGTCCATCACTTTACAAGACTCTCTTGTTGGGTCATTCTCCTTTTATCCTCCATCTCGGGCTTTGTACGAGACAGAAAATCACTCTCTTGTTGAGTATAAAGCACTCTCTTGTTGAGTCAACTCCTTTAGCCTCTGTCTTGGGCTTTGTACAAGACATATAAAAGCACTTTATTGTTGAGTCAACTCCTTTAGCCTCCGTCTTGGGCTTTGTACAAGACATATAAAAGCACTCTCTTATTAAGTCAACTCCTTTAGCATCCATCCTGGGCTTTGTACAAGACATATAAAAGTACTCTCTTGTTGAGTCAACTCATTTCAGCCTCCGTCTTGGGCTTTGTACAAGACACATATAAACCTCCCCAACGGAGTCAAAAACCCCTTTTAGCCTCAATCTTGGGCTTTGTACAAGACAGAAAGAACATTTTCCTCGGAAAAGTCAAACTGTTAGCCTCCTCTTAGGCTTCATATAATGATATCCCCTAAGAGTTAGTCTCTTTTAGCCTCCGTCTTGGCCTTTGTACAAGACACCCATGTATCCACTCTCTTGTTGAGTCGGTCTCATACAGCTTCCTCTTAGGCTTTGTTTAAGGACTTCCCTAGTGGAGTCAATCAACCTCTTAGCTTCAACCTTGGACTTTGATCAAGGCACACAAAAATCAACAATCCCTCCTTAGAGATGACAAATTCTCTCTCAGTCAACCTCTTAGCTTCTATCTTGGGCTTTGAACAAGACACACATACTCCTTTTAGCCTCTGTCTTGGGCTTTGAACAAGACACCAAAACATCTTTTTCCTCCCTTAGAATAGGAGGAACTACGATTGCTCTGATTTCCCTGTTTCATTTAAACGGGAATACATAGGCATAAGATTGCAAAATATTAGCGAGCATACTAATCAAAAACTCTAGGTCCAGTACCTTCATACAAATCAAAATTGAGGTCCAATACCTCACCAAAATCATCAAAAACTCTCAATCTTATTCTATCATATTTCCCAAGAAATTTTCCTAAACCCATTAACAGATAAACACCATCAATTACAAAGCAGAACCTAAAGCTAATATCCTGTGGATAACCACATATAGGATGGGTAACTGACAACTGCCCATTGTATAACCTGGCCCCGGACTCCCCAATCTCTCTAAGCTCTTGTTCAGCTAAACATTCGCGTACAAGGTTAGTTTTAGATACCTTCCCTTTCCCTTCCAGCTTCATGGGATAAATAAGAAATCATAAAGTAGCACCCCTTTTTCCTCGAGGAGAGAAACCCAACTCCAGCGATAAGGTGGTCGCGTCACCGACGAAAATCGCTCGCTACACAACGATCCTGCTCCGCCAGAAGTCAGCGTCATTTCTGAGGACAACCCAAGAAAGAAGGTACCAGACTTTGTCATTCACAGAGGAGTTCGCCGCCATTGGGTTGCTGTCGATGTCCTGAAAGTCGTCCATAAGTCTAAGTAATTGCCGTCTTAGTTTTGACCTTTCACCCCCGCCCAGGTGAAACAGATGTTTTGATAAGGATCACTGTCTGAAATTGTCCCTCTTCGCCTCGCCCAAAGCGACAGAGTTTTGTTTTATAGGGCAGTAGTTTCAAGAATCAACAAAATCATAAATAAATAAATAAATGTCGTTCTGTAATTTCCGCATTTATTGCTTTTTACACTTTTCGCTTTTCAGAAAATGGTAATCCTAAAACAACTCAAAATAACAAAAATAAGCATTTTTCAGAGAATACACTACACACACTCTTTCATTTCTCTCTATCTCTTCTAAAAAAAAATCATCGCGTCATGCATCTTGCTTGTTTCAAACCCCATTGAAACATACGATCAAATGCCTTCCAGAAGAGATCTTCCGATTACTTAGACAAGGGGAAATGTCCATTGAACCTCACAGAGAGCCGTTGGAAACGGTAAACTTGGGTTCAGAAGAAGAAAGGAAAGAAGTCAAGATTGGGGCACTGCTCAGTCCAACTGTCAGAGAAGACCTGATAAAACTTCTTTAAGATTTTCCCGATGTATTTGCTTGGTCCTATCAGGACATGCCAGTGTTGGATACCAGCATCGTGGAACATCATCTACCGTTAAGATCAGAATGTCCGCCGGTGAAACAAAGGCTGAGACAGACTCATCCAGACATGGCCATCAAAATCAAAGAGGAAGTACAGAAACAGATTGATGCGGGTTTCCTCGCCACCTCAGAATATCCTCAATGGTTAGCCAACATAGTTCTAGTTCCGAAAAAGGACAGAAAAGTCAGAATGTGTGTAGACTACAGGGATGACTTTCCCTTACCGCACATAGACATGTTGGTAGACAGTATAGCGAAATTCAAAGTCTTCTCCTTCATGGATGGATCCTCGGGCTATAATCAAATCAAAATGGCGTCAGAAGACATGGAGAAAACTTCATTCATTACCCCATGGGGCATCTTTTGTTACAAAGTAATGTCGTTCGGTTTGATGAACGCTGGGGTAACCTATCAAAGGGCCATGACTACTCTGTTTCATGACATGATACATAAAGAAATCGAAGTGTATGTCGATGACATGATTGCCAAATCTAAAATAGAAGAGGAACATGTGACCCACTTGTCAAAATTATTTGAGCGTCTGAGGAAGTACAAACTCCGCTTGAATCCTAACAAATACACGTTCGCCGTCCGCTCAGGAAAACTGCTAGGGTTCATCGTCAGCCAGAAAGGAATTGAGGTTAAACCTGACAAGGTCAAGGCCATCCAAGAAATGCCTTCTCCAAAGACTAAAAAACAAGTCAGAGGATTCCTAGGGCATTTGAATTACATTTCCAGATTTACATTCCTCATGCACGCGACCTGCGCGCCAATCTTCAAATTACTAAAAAAGAATCAGGATTGCGTATGGACAGAAGACTACCAAACCGCCTTCTACAGTATCAAAGAGTATCTGTTGAATCTACCTATCCTATCAACTCCAGTGGAGGGAAGACCACTGATTATCTATTTAACAGTTTAGGAAGACTCCATGGGTTGTGTGCTTGGTATACTATGCTAGAGAAAACTTGTTGTGCTCTGGCTTGGGCAGCCAAACGTCTTCGCCAGTACTTGATTTGCCACACTACTTGGTTAATCTCCGAAATGGATCCAATCAAGTATGCCTTTGAAAAACCTGCTCTTACGGGAAGGATTGCCCAATGGCAGATGTTGTTATTAGAATACGACATCGAGTACCATGCTTAGAAAGCCGTTAAAGGAAGTATTTTAGCCGATCATTTGTCTCATCAACCGATCGAAGATCAAGAATAAGTCGGATTTGACTTCCCAGACGAAGATGTCATGTATTTGAAAATGAAAGATTCCGATGAACCGCTACCCAGTGAAGGGCCAGAACCAGGTTCCCAATGGGGACTAATCTTTGACGGAGCTGTCAACAATTATGGAAACGGAATTGGGGCAATCATCATAACACCTCAGGGTACCCATATTCCTTTCACTTCCAGATTGACATTCAAGTGTACAAACAACGACGCCGAATACGAAGCTTGTATCATGGGTCTCGAAGAAGCAATTGACTTAAGGATTAAGAACTTGGATGTGTAGGGAGACTCAGCCCTGGTTATTAATCAGATCAAAGGAGATTGGAACACATACCAATCAGGACTGATTCCTTACAAAGACTATGCGAGAAGGTTGTTACCATTCTTCAAAAGAATCGAGTTTCATCACATCCCTCGTGAAGAGAATCACATGGCTGATGCATTAGCCACTCTCTCCTCCATGATTAGTGTAGGTCAATGGAACGACGTACCTAAGATTGAAATAATGCGCCTTGAACGGCCCGTCTACATCTTCACTATTGAAGCAGTCATAGATGACCAACCTTGGTATTACGATATCAAATGCTTCCTTCGGACACAAGAGTACCCACCCGGGGCATCCAGAAAAGATAGAAAGACTCTTAGGAGACTGGATGGCAGCTTTTTCTGAGCGGTGATACACTCTATAAGAGAAACTTTAACATGGTCTTGCTCCGATGTGTAGACAGACCAGAAGCAAACATGTTGATAAAAGAAAATCATGAAGGATCCTTTGGCACTCATGCCAACGGACACACAATGGCGAGCAAAATTCTAAGAGCAGGGTACTATTGGTTAACCATGGAATTCAACTGCTACAAGTACATGAGGAAGTGTCACAAGTGTCAGATATACGCTGACAAAATCCATGTACCGCCAACGCATCTCAAAGTTCTTTCTTCTCCATGGCCTTTTTCTATATGGGGAGTTGACATGATTGGCATGATTGAACCCAAGGCTTCAAACGGACATCAGTTCATCCTGGTAGCTATTGATTACTTACCAAGTGGGTCGAAGCAGCATTATACACCAATGTTACCAGATAAGTCGTGGTCCGCTTTATCAAAAACAATCTCATCTGCCGTTATGGTGTTCCCAGCCAGATCATTACTGATAATAGATCTAACTTAAACAACAAGATGATGAAAGAATTATGTGCAGAGTTCAAAATTGAACACCATAACTCATCTCCCTACCGACCCAAGATGAACGGCGTGGTAGAAACGGCTAACAAGAACATCAAGAAGATTGTCCAAAAAATGGTTGTAACCTACAAAGATTGGCATGAAATGCTACGCTTTGCTCTTCACGATTATCGTACGTCTGTCCGCACTACAACAGGGGCAACCCCTTTCTCTCTAGTATATAGCATGGAGGCAATGCTCCCCATAGAAGTAGAGATCCCATCAAAAAAGGAGACCTTGTGCTCAAGAAGATACAATCATTCCTCACTGATTCCTGGGGCAAATGGACTCTGAATTACTATGGCCCCTATGTGGTCAAGAAAGCCTTCTCAGGCAGTGCCTTGAGACTCGCAACCATGGATGGAGAGGAGTTTACTTATCCAACGAATGTTGACGTAGTGAAGAAATACTTCGCCTAAACATAAAAAAACGTCTCGGTGGAATGAAAACCCGAAATGGCAGTCCAGGCAATAATTAGAGACACAAGCAAAAAAAATCATCCCGATGGATTAGAAGTCTCAAAGTACAATCCAGGCAAAAGTTAGTGATTAATGGCAAGTAACTACGTCCGACGAGGTCAAAAGACTCCAATCAAGGTCATCTTCGACAGAAGCTCAGAATGTCCAGAATTCAAAGTTGGTAGAAGGATAGCGGTCATTATGTTTCAATGTAGCCTTTTTTCCGTTAAATTACCATTTTCTAAACTTTGTAAATACTCTATGGGATCACGTGCTTAGCATGATTTCCATCCTATCAATGAAATTTGAGCCCTTGTGCTTTTGTTTGCAATTCTTATTTGTTTTAGCTTTACAGAATGATGTTTTTAACATGATCAATGATTCATGAAATAAAACAAAATTAAACTTACTTGTCAAATTTTTTCTTCTTTTAAAATAAAGATAGCAATTCTTTTGACTGTTGAACATCGAAAAGAACATCGATCGCTTCTCTAGAGATGATTGAACCTCAAAGTGCAGAATCAAAGTACTCCTTCTAAACCAGTACTTCTGAATGAAGGATCAACTGTATCAGATGTGATTTTCCCATCTGATATCCCTAGCAGAATTCGTACCTCTTAAGACCGATCGAACAATTCTTTCTCCCCACAAGGGACCGTCTCTCCTAAGTAAGCCAGGATTGCTATCTTGGAACATTGATACTTTTATCCCCCGTAGTGGTCGAGTATCCCTTCGTGTTCATTCACTAGTCTGTATGTCGTGTCAGTTTTGTCAGGATAAACATACATACATCTTGCATTATTGATTCATACTCATATTCATATTGCATTACTATCACTCTAGTTACTCTTATCCCCAAGTGATAAAGTCCTCTTATCAATCAAGTTTCTAGTTCTTTCCTCGTCAGGAAATGTTTTGTCTGAATAATATCTCTCCCTAGTTGATTTCCGGATTGGAGACGGTCCTCGACCACTTTGATAACTTGAACCTCTGATAGACAAGAAGACATTCAAAAAATGTCACTCTTTACTATTAAAGATGATGTTCTCGCTTTCCCAGATTTAAGAAAATTCCCAGAGAAAGCCTCGCAACTAAAGACTCTCAGCAACACATTGATTTTTCTCTCCAGAAAGTCAATGTTAATAATGTCATCATCATCTCAAAATTAGATTACATCACATGTTATTTCTCCGAGAAGATCTCGAAGAAAAGTATGATGTAATATCCCCAAGCAGGAAACAGCCTCTCAAGAGGCTCGTTTTCCCCAGTAGAGTCAACAAATGGCGTCTCCGCAAAGAAGTTTGAACACCTCTATAGCTCAGACGAATGGGTTTCCCCAGTAAGTCTGACATCAAAATTTTTTCCCATCAAATGGCATCTCCCTAGGAAAATTCGGCGAGAAGTTTGATGAAATCCGCTACACATAGCGTCCCTTGTCAAGGAAGGAACTTGACAAAAAAAAACTTAGACCAGTTCCTTGGCTGAAGACCAGGATCGAGGGGAAGTTTATTGACAAAAGAAACTGAGACCAGTTCCGCGGTTGAAGACCAGGATCGAGGGGAAGTTTATATCAAAAACTGAGATCAGTTCCGTGGCCGAAGACCAGGATCGAGGGGAAGTTTTTACCCTTTTCTAAGTATCATTGCTTAGAAAAAGAAGATGAATGAGTAAACATCCATTCATAACCACCATCAAAATTTCAGGTATTCTAATATTTAATCCTCTTGCACCCCGAATGCCCGAATACCTTCGTCACTCACACCTTCGGGTCCAAGAAGATTAAATAGGGGCATCTGTCATACCCCAAATTTTGACCACCAAGATTTCACATCATTGTGCAAATCATCATCAGAATATGGATGTACTTTCATGCCTCATCAATCTCCTCAAAGATGATTGAGCATTCACCACAATCAAGAATTAGAGTTTCCATCCCTCTTAGAGAACTTAGACAAAGGATCAATCAAGAAATGACATGATCTTCAACTTGTCTAAACTATCAAACACCTATAAACTATCAGAGGACTCCCACATCAAGAATCAAGCACAAGGTTGCAACATTCTAAGTGGATTAAGCCTCACGATCGCCAGTGTCACCAAATTAGGGTTTTGATCGACCAAGACCTCCAGATGGAAATTTTCATCTGGGCATGAGCCAATGTTTCAAAGCACAACCCAAGAGGCTTCTAGGGACCTCATGCACCCAATCATCAAGTCCCATTAACCTTAGTGGAAGCATTTACCAAAAATCAGGAATTAGGGTTTCTTGAACTAATTCACCCCTAAGTTGACTTTTGGGACAAAGCATGAGCCAAGACCTCAAGACATGATTTGAGGGCCTTAAATACACCACATTGATCCATTTGCAACAATTGATTGACCCAAGAAGCTTGATTCATAAGTTTCAATTTCATCAGGACTACAATTAGGGGTTTGAAGAAAAAGTCAACTGTACCTTTGACTTTTGACCAAGACATGCTCCCAAACCTTGGGACATGATTCAATACACCCTATAACACCTATGGAATCAATCCATTAGGTTTGATTTAGGTCAAGGACTTGATTTCACAAAGGATCACACAATTTGGATTTCTTCAGATAAAAAGTCAACTGTCACAAAATCAAGTTTGACTTTTTGGAATTTTTCACAAATATGGTTCCCCTAAGTCTAAAATAATGTTAATGTATGGTATTGATCAATATTCATTAAGAAATATCAAGAAAATTGAGGTTTCTTGCAAAAGGGGCAACCATAAGAAACCAAAATTTTTCTAAGTTATGGAACAAAAGTGATTTTGGTACCAACTTCCAAGGATCATAACTTGAGATCCGAGCAACCATTTTGGGTGATCCAAAGCTGGATTTGTAGGTCTTGCTACACTCTACAAAAGCTTCAACTACCTCAAACTCCAATTATTCATGGATTTTGATTTATGGATTGATCAAAATAACAAAAACATGAATATGACACTTTTTCCAACGCTTAGTGAAAATCTGCCTAAGTTACCAGCCTTGAACATCAATGTTCATGAGGTTAACCTGAGCAGGGAGATATGATCCCCTCAAAATCACTATTTCCAACTGCCTTGTACAAGGCAGATTTTGTGCATTTGCTCGATTTGGAAAATTTGGACAACTCCAAGCCTTGTCATCCATCTGGACACATCTGAGGATAAAACAAAAGGAGAATGATCTGATCCCCAAGCCTCTAAAGTCCAAGAATCTACACTTAGCCATAACAAATCTAAAAAGGCTAAAAAGCTGCCAAGACTCCAATTTTGTTTCCAAGCATTCAATGGATGCACCAAGGTGGCCTGGACTGACACATTCCTAACTGAATGAGTCAAGAATCAACACTAAATCAAAGAACCATAGGTTTGTGCCCTAACCTCAAGTTAATGGCTATAGGAGACTAAATATTCCCTTGGATCAACATTTGCCAAAGGCCTGTACCAGCTGCCATTCAGTATTGCTTGCAAAAAAAATTGCTCTATTATAAATAGAGCTCATTTGTGCTCAGTTTGATTACACCAAAGCACTACAACACTTGCTTTCCTCAAAATCTCTTTCTCTAGGTCAAAATGCCTTCTTTTACAAGTTATCTCTGAATTTTTGAGTTAGAGAGCAATTCCACCACAATTCATGATCTAAACACCTCTAATATGTTATATCTAAGTTGTCTAAACACTCACTTGTGTCCCTGAAACACAAAAATTAGAAAATCCACTTCCAAAACCTCAAAATTGGACTTTTCTGCATTTTCAAAGCCATGCCTTGATTCAGTTACTTCCAAAAGCAAACAAAACCTCAAACACACTCCAAATATCATCGTCAAACTGTACTGAAATTCTGGTACAGACATGTGATGTTAAGTGCAATGTCATAACATCAATATCTGTTGTATGAACAAGTCAATAATAGAAACAGAAACGCATAAACCACACACAAGGATTGTTCACCCAGTTCGGTTCAACAACCTACATCTGGGGGCATACCAAGCCAAGAAGGAAGTCCACTATTAGCAGTATCAAATTACAGACTCAACAAACCAGTTGACAATCTACCTAATTTAATCACTACCCAATGACCCTTCTATCTAAGTCCTCCCTAGATAAGAGACTCCATCTCACTCCCAATCATCGCAATGATGTCTATCAGTCAACTTCTCCGCCACTGCATCAACAGCTTGATTTCCAACAACTTTTCAAACACAAAAAAGTCACCTTTCCATGACACACATTGGAGTTGCTTCAATGCTTCCTCCAAGAACCATACAATACTCATTACCTACAGGTTTCTGAGTAATCACACAGTGACCATCTCACAACCCGAGTGGTTCACTTAGACTAAGCCCTAATGATCTACATCTTCGACCCGTGCCTATTCTAGATTACAAGCATTCTATTTATAACTTTTTCCCAACTAGATTTGGGCCTTCAAATCTTCTGCACCAAATCTTTAACAGATTCTTTCCTCAATAGATCTTCAATTAAATCTTCATAATTAACTCTGTTTGTTCTCCATATCTTTTTGCATTAAATTAGCAACAAACTAATCTTCTTCGTTAATGATTGAACCAAGAAATTCGCATCCAATCTAGCTAACAGATCTCCTTGAATCAACATAATGCGCGTAGCCCTAAAACCATCACAACCTGATGTTTTAATGTTCTGGTATAGTGATGTCAAGACATCACATGTGACATCACTCTTCAGCACTTTAACTCTTCAACACCTTAACTACTTTCACAACACCAAAATGTTAACCAATCATACCAATAATGTTAGAAGCTCATGTTGCAACATCAACCATGACATTAACATAGGTTTTACCAAAATTTTAGGCAATCACAAGAACTAACAATATCCCCCTTTGGCTAATTTTGGCTACAACAAATATATAAACATTACAGCTCTAATTATATCAGCTATTACAACCCTATACTACTGTTAGAAGTCATCTGAACCTAACAGTAACCATCAGTAGCTACTGTGTACAACAATCATGGAGAATCATCTTCTTGGATAATTTTAAATGATGTTAGGACATCATGTTGGACATAACATCACCATATAACAGCAACTCCAGGCATCACATCAGGACCTAAGTAGTAGACAGTCCTCAAGTCATTTAGTGCACATGAGGAAGAAGATATCTGACACTCACCCTCAACACATGAGGAAGAAGATATCTGACACTCACCCAGGACAGACCCAGAACAAATGCAGAAGACTCCTCCAGAAAAGAAATGTTTGTCTATACATAAAAGACCAATGGTGGCATAAGATAATTCTGCACACCTTCATTGATCAGACATTGGGTTTAATCTGTGGCATAAGATGAAACTTAAGAAGTGCCATTCTGCCAACCCAGGTAACTCAGAACACAAGTCATAACTATGTTCATAACTCAGGACACAAGTCACAAAGACTCAACACCAACTTACGGATAGGACATCCTCTTCGACATCTGGAACTGCAGACTCCAGACAAAGCATCTGCGCAAACCTTTTAGCAAAACCCTTTCCTTTCTCCCCCTTTTTAGCCACAAATTGTCAAAGGAAGCCCTCACAGAACCAGACCCAAGTAGCGCTCACCCAAAAATGAATAAAAGCCATAAGACTTATGAAACAAGAACACTCACTAGTTGAAGGAGAACAGAATAACCCCTATAAATAGCCGATCAGTTACTTAGGAATTAACGAGCTTTGAATATGTCAAGGTTCTTGGTCACAGAAACGCTATTTTAGGTACTAAAAACTCCTTCCAAATTCAATGCCTACCGTCCAAAACAGTCTTGACCACTTTTATTGTTTCCTAACTGATCTTTACCATAAATTGTGCCAAAACAGTTCCATGCATAGTCGAAGACACGTGTTCCACCTTATCCCTACACCACCGTCCAGAATAACTCCTTGTCTGGCTCAAGACAAAACATGTCCTATACCATGTTCTGACATCGCATCAGACATTGTTTGCTGGCTCACAATATTATCCACCTAAGACACTTCGAAATATTCCAAAGCATAAGCACAACTCACAATCCCTTCTAGATTCCTCCAGAAAACTAACTTTTCCCAGATACAACAATTCTGCTCTTTAGCCTCCTCATAAGCACTAGCATACCAGCCTTAGGAATACCCAACCATACTCAGTAGTACATGTCCCATCATGTTGATTGACAACACTCTGCGCAATCTTCACAACAATCTGCACCCTCATAGACAGCAGCCTTATCTCCCCCTGACATGAACACCCAATGCTCCTTATGAAGATGGATACTTGACACCAGATACAGGCACAATGAAATTTCCACATTATCAACATTAAGAACTGCCACTTCTTGTATTTGTTGAGCATAATCTCATCATGTTTATTTCAGATACATGGTCTGCCATGTCCAATATAAACGCCCACTTGATTAGGAATTTCTCACATATTCCATAACAAATGTCTTTAGTTCACTTGCAACACAAGATAAGGGCTGCCACCACCTTTTACTTGTATTAGAAGAACCCTCCTTAACTACAGTCATTCTGATCAGATCATACCTCTTCAGACACTAATTTTCCAACTTTATACGTATTGTCCCAGACCTTCACACCAGACAAAGATGTTGTAACATCATGTAGGACATCAGCAGCTCACATCTTCTGCGTCATAACCACCTGATCACAACAGAGAGGAATAAGCTCTAACACAATTCAGAAAACTGAATTCCATCCACATATCAGACAACTTCCAAGCTCCCAACAAGGTCTTTACAAACAGCCAGCAGATGATGCTCACTCCTTCATTCACACACTTCTGATACAGTCAGCTGATAAGGCTACCTCAGGTTGTGATCTTCAAATATCAAGCTACTCCATCATGGCCACACAAAAAAAATATCCAGACACAAATTTGCATAATTCTCTAGACAAATACTCTGTCTCCCGTCAAAGTATGCACAGCGTCACTAATAGACAAATACTAAGTCTCCCGTCAAAGTATCCACTATTAGACAGAATAAGATTACCTTCTCACACAAGGCATGACATTTGGTCTGACATACTTTTATGTACACTTGTGGCACTAGCTGATCCCTCTTTTATAAATTCACACCGCTGATCACTTCAGATTAGGTAAGTGACTTGACCTGATACTACAACTAACTTTCTAGGCTGAAAACTCAACATCTTCGGAGTGTTGTCCCAACATCAGATATAATTCCCTCTTGGTTTGCTATCTTCACATGCTCCAAAACTTCACATCTTGCCAGGCTGATCTAGCATGACTTGACAATAGGTCCATGTCCCCTTCACAGGCTGCAAGACCCTGATCTACTTCAGTCTTCACTATAATCTCCATTCCAAGCAGACCTTCTACTTCATCATTCTCCCGTATGACTATGTAGACGCTCCTTATGCATAATGTAGGCACCAAGTTCCTGAACTAGAGCATAAACATCCTTCACCAAGGATATCCAACCAGATAATACCTCAACACATGTTATAACATCTCTCTTCCACCTTCAAGAAGTATAATCTCCTTGAGTCTTCAACTCATCACCCTTCTGGCCAAGGGTAGCTTGTCCCTCAATAATAACCAGCTACCATACCCTGATTATCTTGATCTTCCAAGGAACCTTGATCTTCAAGTCAGTTGCTCAAAAGCAAACACACTTAGACTCCCTAAGCCATGGTCATGCCACATCTTCTCCTTCCTACAGTTCCCGTAAACTGCCAAGAGAACGTTCTTTTTGAAGCATCCTATTGTTCATTCCTGTATATCACCCTATCATTACCTGATGTGCCACTCCTGATGTTAAGCTAGATGTCAGAACATTATGTCATCCAACTGTTGAATTCAGCTCTACCTTCTGCCACCCAGAAGAACCTCCTCCCTTTGCAGAAACAGATTTCCATGCTCTCATAGACTTGATTCAACAATCAAGTTTGAGTAGACAACCTCTATCCTGCTTAGAACCCTTACCACATCTGAATCTTCAGAAAATAAGTAGTCCAAGATTACCCCATAGCAATACTAAAGAAAGTCACTTCCCTTAGTAGAGCTGTCAGTAGAGAGCCAGAGATAACTGCCACTTATCCTCGACCAGAGCAAACACCATGTTCCAAACCACTTAGATCAGAAATAAACTGATCTAAGCTGTAACCATCAAGATTATGATGTCTTCATAGTCTTCCATCAACTTCCAAAACTGCAGTAACTTGCATAACACACTCTTCCAGAAGCTTCTTCTTATAAGCACAAGGTTCAGACCTTTTGTCTAACTTAAGAGTGATAACTGCCATCCTTATACATCTAAAGCTAGAGTATAAGCATACCATACACAATCTACTACTTCCAATCCTTCAAGCCACAAAACTGGAGGAGTTCACTCCATATAACTAATGCAGACACCAATTGACCACAGGCTGATTTACACTGCTACTGCACACAGACTCTTGGATGCATTTTCCCTATAATATTGTCCTTAGATAGTTTAGCTCAAACAAGGATCATTTCCTTCTCTTCTGCTATCAATATTACTACCTTTTCTTCAACCAGCTCCAGCTGCTGATGTGTAGCGCGATGTCGAGACATTGACATATTAAGGTCAGCTTATTCCTTGATGAAACTTCCTCCTCCTTAGGTCACCACAACTAAGCTTAAGAGATGACTTATCAAGATCTTCACTCCCGCATGAAAGATTTGACAGTGATACTCTTTTTCTTTGGCTCTACCCTCTTCTTTCACCATCAAGAAAGATGATAAAGAAGGAATCACTGTACTGAACAGATTAGTCTTCAATGTCTGACTTGAAATATATTCTTCTTCTGATCCTTCCATGTTGTTGCACCCCAAAATTTGCCCTCCTTACTTTATTACTAACTGGCTTATGTTGCATTGCATTTTGCATTATCATGTGTGCATATCATTGGTTCTTAGCATGGGGTCAAGGTGCCTGAGGCAGTGCTTCAAAGGGTCAAGCAAGAGTCCTGGTATTGTGCAAGAGAGCTCAGGTGGATCATCCTCTCCTAACCAGTGCATAGATTAGGGTTTTGAGATTCTTGGGTTTATTGCTTCAATGGGCAAGCTCCTTGGGTTTTTATCGTCATTAAATGGCATATATTATCTTTGTTGGAGAGGATACACATCATATTCAGAGGGATTTGGATTTGGAGACTGTGTTATTTCCTCCTAGACTGAGGATACCACAACTAGGGTTTGCTATAAAGTCAGTTTATTTCTGATTTTTTTGGGCAAGACTTGATTCCATGGTACTCCTTGGGTCCCTAAGTACCTAGGGATGGGAGGTTGTCCATCAGTTTGTTTCAGGGGAAGTTCAATTGGCCAATGGATTGAAAATCAGTTGAATTGGATAAAAGTCAACAGTGAGAGGAGAAGTCAACTGTGGAATTTTGAGGTTCTCTCCAAAGTTTCAAGGTCTCACATCCTCATATGGTCTTCAAGGGTCAAGTTTCATACATATTTATCAGAAATCAAGAGTTGGTGCAAAGTTTCTAAATTTGGAAAGTGACCTATAATGAAAAGTTTCCATTTTTGGCAAGTATCTACACTGCATGCAACTTGACTTTTCATTATAAAGAAAGCTTCAAATGAATTTCTATCCAACATGAAAGTTGAAGATCTTTTTCTCCTCTTTCCAACAAGTACTAGTGGGCCTCCATATCATTTGTGAAACTCCATTTATGGTCCAAAGAAGGCAAGGTGGTTTTTAGGGTTTCATTTTCACAACTTTTAGGTTTTGGGACATATGGACCTATGATTAATTCCATTGCTTCAAGACATGTTCCAACATCCAATAACAATTCCTAAGAAGTATTTTTGGCTTTTTAATCAAGTGGTTCTATGGTTTATTCTTCACTTATTTTTTATTATTCAAAAAAGCCAAGTCATCAAAAAACTCATGAATCATTTGTTTTCAAGGCCCAATCTGAATATGGTGTGATTAGCAATCCAAATGAAGGTGATCCATCAAATAATTCTCAAGTATCCGTGCAAGGAGAAAGGTGTAATTCACATTATGCATTTTTCCAAAATTATTCAAAAATCATTAAACAATGGATTACCCAAGCCCAATTCCTTATCAGTGACAAACCCTAGGCTATATAAACCCATCCATGCACTGGTTAGGGTTAGAGACACGTGACATTTAGAGGATTGGAAATTTGGAACCCTAAAGCTTTCTTTCCTTGGATCTCACGAATTACAAGGTCTCTCCCAAAAGTACTTCCACAAATCTCTTCCTGGTGATTTCTAGAACACAACCCAACCACCATTCGCAGCCAAAAGCAAGGATTGGAGCTGTGCCATCTCAGGTTGGTGAATTTTTCGTGCTCCCAAAACTCCTCTTTTTTATGTCTATTTTGTTGTGTTTTGTCTGCTGATCATCCTAATATAATTGGTTTTTAATATGGATGTGTATACTGCTTGCTATGATCATTTAAAGTTTTATGCCCTAATGCATTCTTCTTCGTTTTTCAATATATAGTGGTTATTTTTGAATTTGGAGTGCATAATCTTAATCCTCATGAAAAACTGGTTGGATTAGTGTATTTCTTTGTAGTTTCTGGGCAGCTGCAGGTTGGTGTGCATCCAAGGTGACGATCAGAACCCTAAGTCCGTCGCCGAAAAAAATTGCATGTCGCCGGTGGGATTTTGGGGAAGACGACGCTGTGGCCGTTAGATCTTGGGATCTGATGGTCCACAGCGTGCCATGTGGTTCTATTTTTATTTTTTTTCTGAATTTAATTTAATGATTCAGTGTTTATCACCCCACGGGTCTTACGGTGCGCATCCAATTGTTTTATTTGGTTTTAATTAATTTTATTTTAGTTGACCACATCTGGACCGTATAATGAATCAAACGATCCACAGCCTGCCAGCAATTTAAAATATGCACGCGCCTTGCACATGCCAGGCCCACGGTAGTCTCTTCCTATTTTTGTTTTTTTTCTGATCAATTAGTGGGCTGGGTTGTTATACGCACCCCCCACTCTTCATCCCAATTCCATTTTCAACATATTTTCTTACTGTTTACACCCCCATCCTATTTTCTATTTTATTTTTATTTAATTCATAATAATTTCTTTTTTTATTTTAAAAAAAAATACATTATTGCATTAAAAAATTCCCATAAAATTCATACATCATGTTTTTTACTTTATAAAATTTTACAAATTTTATTTTCTTGTTTTTATTTTATTTTTATCACTTAAATTAATTATTTAGTCTATTTCTTCTTTGCGCTACACATCTCATGCATACATGAATTTCTTCATTTTAATTCTCCTCATCTACAAAATACTTTTGATCCATTCTTTTTGCATATATTAGATAACATCCTAAAATGCATTAAAACATTTTTATTTCATTTTTAAATTTATTTAATATTGCATTTTGGTCCTTCCTTTTGGTACACTGAGCCCTAATTCCCACCTGAACTCTGCCTAATTATTTGAATGACTGATATCTTGATTTTTTGCAGAGACTTTTGATATGTTGTTTGCCTCTGGTTGAGGAACCTTAATGTTTAATTTGGGAATTTTAGGAGTCATTCTTCTAATTATCTTATTTGTTTTCACTTGAGATTTTCTTGCAGGCGCATCTTTGACCTTGTATGATTATCTGTTTGAAAAGGCACTTGTGCCATTTTCTTTGGGGCTGTTTCTTTGTTTCTTTGATTCATGTTTGGATGATAATCATTGTTGTTTGCCATTGTTTGATTTTCATTAACCTCATATCTCTTACTTATGTCTATTCTGTACTAATCTTTTATGCATGGTCTAAGGTAAGTTCTTTAAGGGTGTGGATAAGCATCCATATTCACCTTTACTATTCTCTCCTTCTCTCATCTCTTTCCTTTAGGATTTAGGTTGTCGTCAAACCTCACTAACCAAAGGTCATCCATGCATGATCACTTTAGGATTCATAGTCTCCCTTAGAGTTACCCTTGTGTCTTCTCTCTTCTCATCTCGAATTTCTTTTAAACACTTAATAAGAATAAGGTGTATTGCGCACGAGCCTTAAGTATGGGGAATGAGAAATGAGGGGCTTCCTCTCATCTTTCTAGAGTGCTTAGCGAATGTCCTGTCTTGGGACGATGCGTTAAGTATTTGCCCCTGTGCCCTAGACTTTGGTGCAATGCAACTTAGGAACTTACTTAAGTCACTTCTGTCCTAAAAAATACAAACAAACTTCAAACCTTTTTGTCCTTCGGGATCGTCAAACTAAAGGCTATTTTCAAAAAGGGTACGTTACCTTCCGTCTGAGTCGCAAACAAGCATCGACCCTAACTGCCGGACGCGGACTTAACGTCGCTCATAAAAAACACAAAAAGAACTTGGTCCGAACTACGTTGACTCTGAATTCCCCATTGCACAAAGGGGGTACGTAGGCCTAGGACGTCGACGTCCTACCGAGTCGGTCTGTGTCTTTCCCTCCCCATTTTAGTACAGCCCTAGATGATAGTATAACTCACCCTTAGAATAGACAACAAGCGTGGATCCTATCGAGTACGATGGACGCGTGGGGTGCTAGCACCTTCCCCTCGCGTAACCGACTCCCGAACCCAGGTTATGGTTGCGATGACCATTCCTTTCCCCCTTCCTAAGGTTTATGCGGTGTTCCCTTTCCCTTTCTTGGGATAAATTTACACGGCTGGCGACTCTGTTTTTCCGCGCCACTCTCGCGTTTGTACCTGGATGAAAATCCTGGGAGCGATAGCTGGCGACTCTGCTGGGGACTGGTTGACCTATGCTGGTCCATCCCTAAGCGAGTCAATCCTAGCGCTTGCTTGTCTTTGTTTTCTTTGGGTGTTTTGTGTTTGTTTTGCTTTATGTGTTGTAATTTATTTTATTTTTACCGCATTTTCCGCATTTCATTTTTTATTACTGTCATGCTGCTGTGCTGTGCTGGCTGTCTTTGTTTTGCAGGTTGGGTGGGTCTGAGAGATAAGCCCAATACCAAGGCTTGAGAATACCCTAGGACTAGAGTGGAAAGTAGTGGGACCTACGTCCCCGCTTGGTACGTTTGTGTGTTCACGAAATTCACAACCAGACGAGGCTATCTTGGGATGCATTCTAACGTGTGTGTCTTGCGCATGTTGGGGTGTTGATCTAGAGAGCTGTCGACTCTGGTGACCGATCATCAAGGACCTTAGTGGAAACATACCTCTTTAGTGGTGACAGTGGCAGACCACATCCCGTGGCAAACCCATTCGTACTCGAGGGCCCGCTTTGGAACTCGCATAGGATGGCCCCTACGTTTTAAAGAGAATCAATGGAGGCACTCCTCGATTGACTTTAGTACTGTACCCCGAGGGATGAATGTACTATTATTTCTCGACCTCAGTGCCAAAGCTGAGGACCTTCCGCTTTGGAGAATCAGTTGAGGCCTCCTCGATTGATGATGATGCCAAACCAGAAATGGTGAACGTATCATCATTTCTCGACCTGAGAGCCCGGGATACTGAACATCCTAGTACCCACATGTGAGAGGGGATGGACGTTTGCAGGTTTGCAGGTAACCGAAACCTTCAACCTACCCTATTTTTCTGGATTTCTCATCAATGTCTGATTATTTGAGTATCTCAGTGGTTCAGAGTTCTGGTTTTTTGGGTTTTCGTTCAGCTAACAGTACAGCACATCCAGCAGTGTGCCTTGCCCCCATGTTTGCATGAGCGTATCATTTTTCTTGCATTCTGACATGTTTGACATTTTTCAGGGCTTGCATCTTACTCTTGATTCCGGTTTTCTGAGGTTACTTCAGCATGGATGTTCAGAGAAAGAATATTGTCGCTTATTCATTCCCAGAACCGACTTTGACACTGATTCACAAACTGATTAATATGGCTGGTTCCGGAGTTCGTACAGAGTTCAGTGGAAGGTATGGAAGACTTCTGAAATTTGTCTATAATATCTCCCAGTATGAAAAGGATGCCATTCACACACTCCTTCAGTTTTACGATCCGTCTCTGCGTTGCTTCACTTTCCCGGACTACATCCTGGCCCCAACGTTGGAGGAGTTCTCATTTATTTTGGGAATTCCTATCAGTCATGATATAGTTTTCTTTTCTGAAGAACACCCCGGGGTGAAAGATATGGTTGTTGCTCTTCATATTGATGAATCCGTTCTTAACAGTAATATTGCAGAAAAACAAGGAGTTAAGGGTTTCTTGTTGAAGTTCTTGTTTGATCAGGCTTGCATACATGTCAAAGAGAAGAACTGGACTGCTTTCCAAGCTATTCTGGCTATGTGTATCTACGGGATTATTTTGTTTCCGAATATTCCTGATCTGGTGGATATGCATGCCGTTAGAATCTTTATTTCGAAGAATCCTATACCTACCTTGCTAGGTGATGTGTACCATTTAGTTCACTATAAGAATGAGAATAGGTGTGGGAAAACTGTGAGTTGCTGTGCGCCGCTCCTAGCTACATGGTTTCTGAGTCGTCTCCCTGAATCCGGCGCTTTCGTTGATACGAAAAATTCTCTAAAGTGGTCTAAGAGGGTTATGGGCTTGACTGCTGACAACATTACTTGGATTAATCGTGACTTGCTAGGAATGGAGATTATTTGCAAATGCGGAGAATTCCATAATGTTCCCTTGATAGGAAGGAAAGGTGGAATTAACTATAATCCCTCCCTAGCTATCAGACAGTTTGGCTATCCTTTGAAGAATCCACCCGAAGAGCGAGATGTCCGTGAGTCCTTGTTCTTCAATGGTATTGAGGATCAAGGGTTGATAAGGAAAGTTGTGAATGCTTGGAAACAGGTGACTAAGAAGGGTAAGATTCCATTCGGGAAAAGTAACAATTGGGTTTTCCCTCCCTATAAAGAGTGGATTAAGAAGAGAGTAGAAGAGAAGCTTCTTCCATTCCCGGTGGAACCACCTTTGTATCCTTTGGTGATCGAACCTCCTACCACCGTTGAGTTGGAGAAGTATAACAAATTATGGGCTGAAAAGGAAAGGTTACGGGAAGAAAATAGTGAGCTAAAGAGAGAAATTTATCAGTGGAAGCATGAGCGGGGTGAAGCTGTTCATACCGCCAAGTTAAAGACAGAGCTCCTTGCTAAAGCAGAAAAAGAGCTTGCTGACATGATCGCATCCAGAGAAAGGATGAAACAAGCTTTGGATGGCATCAGTAACGTTCTCAGGTCTAAGGAGGAGGAATTAGGCAAGGCTTTGTTGAAGATTCACAGGTTCAATGATCACCAAGAAACTGCCATGGCTGAGAATAAGAGAAAGGAAGACGACTACCTAATTAAGATTGATCAGTTGAAGTCAACACTCAAGAAGAAAGACGCTGAGATCTTATCAGGGATATTCAAGAGACAAGTAGTCGAAGATCGACTCAAGGAAGCCATAGCCTCCATGGAAGAACTGAAAGTCCAAGCTGAAGTGAAGAAACCAAAACATGAGGGTCCTAGCATGGATGGTGTTTCTGGAGAAGACGCTTGGGAGTTACATTGCTGATACTTGGATGGGATCATACACAGGAGAGACCTTCTCATTCAAGGGCTAATTCAGAGGCCGAAGCATCCCGATACCAGAAAGCTGTTCAAGGAGATTCAAGACTGGTTCAGAAAGCATAATGGATGGGGGGGATTGACGCTTATAAACTTTGATGATATGCCTTAGTTTTCTTTCTTCTTTCATTGTATGTGGATCACCACCAGGCTTGTTGGTTGGGACCTATGGTTTTTATATTCAAACTTGTTATCTCGGATCTGTGATTATTGACATTTGGGTTTTCTCTGGTTTTCTTAATATATGAGCAGAAGTTTCATTATATCTTGTTATTAAACCGGAATCAAGGGGTGGATCGCCCTGTGAATTTTCAAACACGTCCATTTGCATTTGCATATTCATAATCATTTTACATGACAGGTGTTTATCTCCGGTATTCTTATCTTGTTCTCATCTCAGAATTGCAGATTAGCGTATTCACCGGTATCCTACTAAGCAGAATCAGAAGAGACTCATGGATCAGCTACAGAATGAGATCATTGAGATGCGGACTTGCATGAACCAATTCATGGAATTAATGCAAGGGGTTGCTCAGGGACAAGAACAGTTGAGAACTCTCGTTCAGCCACTGATTGCGAGGGTTGATAATGATGGTGTCCTTCGTGGAGGACTTCAGACTGGTGTTACTGATAATGGTCAGAATGGTCCTACTGGCGGAGGTGTTCCTGTTTCTGGTGTTGTGATTCCTCCGGGCGGAGCTGAAAATGCTGGGGGAGGTGGTATTGGTACTGGCGCAGTTCAGGGTCGTCAGTATGATGATGTTCAGGATGATGTATTTTCTTTGCCAGGTGGGGATGCTGGTCCCCAGACTGATCAGGATCAGAGGATCCGGTTGATTGAGGAACAACTAAGGGGTGTTGTGAATCAGGATTCTGTGGGAATGGATCTAGAGGATTTGGGGCTGGTTCCAGGCGTTGTTATTCCGCACAAGTTTCAGACTCACACTTTCGAGAAGTATAATGGTATGACTTGCCCGAGGACCCATGTGAGGGCATAAGCAAGCAAGATGGCTGCATATGCTAAGAATGAAAAGTTGATGATGCATTGCTTCCAGGATAGCCTATTTGGGGCATCCCTGGAGTGGTACATGCAACTGGAAAGGAAGGATATGCGTAGTTGGAGAGATCTGGCAGGGGCATTTATCAGACATTACCAATATAACACTGATATGGCTCCTAACAGAACACAGCTGCAGAATCTGTCCCAAAAGAACAATGAGAGCTTCAAGGAGTACGCTCAGAGGTGGCGTGAACTGGCAGCGAGGGTTCAGCCTCCCATGTTGGAACGTGAAATGATAACTATGTTTATGGCCACCTTGCAGGGTCATTACTATGAAAACTGGTACCATGTATGACTGGAAAGTTTGTTGACTTGATCTTAGTGGGGGAAATGGTGGAAAGCAGAATCAAGGCGGGGAAGATATCAGGCAGTGATGGGTGCTCATCTGGAGGAAGCAAGAAGCCTTATGCCAATGGTTATAAGAAGAAGGAGGGAGATACAAACTCTGTGTCATCATATCGTGGTAGAGATGGACCTCGTCAGAACTACAATCAGCAGGTGGCTTCTGTAACCATCCCAGCAGCACCTCAACAGCCAGCAGCGTCTCAACAACAAAATCAGGCTCCTCGCCGGTCTCAGCCTCTGACTAGGCGGGATAGGCACTTTGACACTCCACCTCTTCCATACGCTCAATTATTTCAGTACTTGTTACAGCTACAGTTAATCCAGAAGAGAACATTGGCTCCACCTACTGGTAATCCACCTCCCGGCTATGACGCCAACGCCCACTGTGAGTTTCATTCTGGGGCACCCGGACATTATATTGAAAACTGTAAAGCTTTTAAGCATCAGGTTCAAGATCAGCTGGATTCCAAAGCCATCAATTTCTCCAATGACGTCCCGAATGTGAATCAGAATCCGATGCCGAATCACGGTGGGCCGAAGGTCAATGCTATTATTAAAGACTGTGAAGACTTGAGTTTGATTTCAGATGTGAACGAAATCCAAACTCCCTTGGGTGTGGTGAAGAAAAGACTGTTGAACGGAGGGGTATTCCCCGGTTGTGATGAAGGTTGTGTAGAATGTGTGTCGCAGCCAGGCGATTGTGATTTACTGAAAGCAGGTATTCAGAAAATGATCAGCGAAGGGGTATTACAGTTTGACAGGGGCTGTAAGCAGAGTATTGTTACTGACAGAGAGATTGATGTTGCCACAATAACAATTCCATTCAAGACGATAACTATATCAGCGCCGGCGAGACCAGCGCCGGTCACTATCACTGTTCCCAGACCAGTTCCGTATGAGAGTACCAAGGCCATCCCATGGAATTATGGGGCCGAGGTGTTTGTTAATGGTAAGAAGCTGGAATTGGAAAAGACATCAGCTGTGAATACAGGGGTGGAAAATCTTGTTGAAGCAGGGGCTATCACTAGGAGTGGTAGAGTCTCTACTCCCTCCGAGAATCAAGCTAGCAGTTTAAGACAAGACAAAGGTAAGCAGATGATGGATGAGTCTGTACAGAGGCAGGAAGCTAATAATTCTACGACAAAGCCAGGTGGGGATACTTTCTCAGAAGATGTAGAAGAGTTTATGAGGTTGATTAGAAAAAGTGATTACAAGACTGTTGACCAACTCCACCAAACTCCATCGAAGATTTCCATCCTATCCTTACTGTTGTGCTCCTAGGCACACCGAAATGCATTGCTGAAGATTCTGAATATGGCTTATGTACCACAGGAAATATCCATCAATCAGTTAGAAGGGGTTGTGGCTCATGTGAATGCTGGTAATGGTTTGGGTTTCACCGATTTAGATCTGACTCCGGCTGGGAGGAATCACAACAATGCTCTGCATATTTCAGTGGAATGTCGTGGTTCTTTGATGTTGCATGTGTTAGTTGATACTGGGTCGTCTTTGAATGTATTACCAAAGAAGGCTTTGATGAAATTGGATACTCGTGGGTTAATTTGTACACCAAGTTACTTAGTGGTACGTGCTTTTGATGGCTCCAAGAGGTCAGTGTTTGGAGAGTTAGTTGTGCCGATCAAGGTGGGTCCTGAGGTTTTCAACACCACCTTTTACATAATGGATATTCAGCCTGCCTATAGTTGTTTGTTGGGTCGCCCATGGATCCATGGTGCTGGGGCAGTAACTTCTACGCTACACCAGAAGTTGAAGTATATGGTGGATGGCCAGGTTGTGACTGTTTGTGGTGAAGAAGATATTATGGTGAGTCACCTGTCGACCTTCAAGTATGTAGAGGTATATGGTGAGATACAGGAAACTTTGTGCCAAGCCTTTGAAGCTGTGAAGATTCCCCAGGAACCGCCAAAGGCAGTCACTCAGCCTGAGGCGGTTACCCAACCTGAAGTCGTCATACAACCAGAAGTTCCAATGTCTTCTTTCAAAGAGGCGCGTGTTATAGTTGAAGCTGGTGGTTCTTAGAAGTGGGGCAGTGTTATTAATGTTCAAAGGAAGCAAGATACTCATGGACTGGGTTACAAGCCACCTAGGCGTTCTGAAGAGCCTCCCAAGTTCTATGGTCCAGTCCGTTTCACCAGTGCCGGTGTTTTCTTCGACCGAGTCAATGCTATTGAGGATGAAGGAGATAGTGATTGTGACATGGATGAATGGATCCATCCCTGCATTCCTGGTCAGAGTTTAGGCAACTGGTCCTCCGAGAAAGTTATCCAAGTGACGCGCCCGGAGTAATTTACTTTTGTTTTCTGTTATGTTGAGTCCTACGCTCTGCCCAAGGCGTAGTGATATTTATTTGTAGGGCTTGGATGTTTTATTTGCTATTTTTATCATCAATAAAGAACGTTTTTTCATTCAAATATTTTGATCCCTGTCTTTCTATTTTTTACTTTTTGCATTAACCCACATCAAAATGGCAATGTGTTTTCTTGTTTGTCGCACTCATAATAAACATAAAACATCCATCATGTAGGTTCCTTTGTTCAGATCCCACCCATGACTTAGCTATGGCTCGATATGACTTCGACAATCCCATCTATTAGGCCGAAGAAGAGACTGACGAAGACTGTAACTTACCAGAAGAATTAGCCAGGCTACTGAAACAAGAGGAAAAGGTTATTCTACCTCATCAGGAGGAAGTTGAGACTGTCAATCTGGGAACCGAGGATGTTAAACGAGAGGTAAAGGTTGGGGCTGCCCTGGAAGACACTGTTAAGGGAAGATTGGTTGAGTTACTTCGAGAGTATGTGGATATCTTCGCCTGGTCTTACCAAGACATGCCCGGACTTGATACCGATATTGTTTCACATAGACTGCCTCTTAAAGAGGGTTGTACTCCAGTCAAGCAGAAATTGAGAAGGACGAAACCAGATATGGTTGTCAAGATCAAGGAAGAGGTTCAGAAACAGTTGGACACCAGATTTCTTGCTGTGACAAATTATCCGCCGTGGGTTGCTAATATTGTACCTGTACCTAAGAAGGATGGGAAGGTCAGGATGTGTGTGGATTACCGAGATTTGAATAGGGTGAGCCCGAAGGATGATTTCCCGCTCCCCCACATTGACATGTTAGTGGACAACACCGCTCAATATTCTGTGTTTTCCTTCATGGATGGCTTCTCTGGGTATAACCAAATCAAAATGGACCCAGAGGACATGGAGAAGACTACGTTCATAACACCGTGGGGAACATTTTGCTACAAGGTAATGCCCTTTGGATTGAAGAATGCTGGGGTAACCTATCAGCGGGCGATGGTGACTCTCTTTCATGATATGATTCACAAGGAGATCGAAGTCTATGTTGATGACATGATTGCGAAGTCACAGACAGAGGAAGAACACTTGGTAAACCTCCATAAGTTGTTCGAAAGGTTGAGGAAGTTCAGGTTGAGATTGAATCAGAACAAGTGCACTTTCGGCATGAGGTCTGGTAAATTGCTGGGATTCATTGTTAGTGAAAGAGGTATAGAGGTTGATCCTGCAAAGATAAGAGCCATACAGGAGATCCTGAGCCAAGGACAGAGAAAGAGGTTCGTGGTTTCTTGGGGAGGTTGAATTACATTGCCAGGTTTATCTCTCACCTGACAGCTACATGTGAACCAATTTTCAAGTTGCTGAGAAAGGATCAAGAGGTCAGGTGGAATGAAAATTGTCGAGAGGCGTTTGAAAGGATAAAGACGTATCTGCAGGAACCTCCAGTCCTTATGCCACCAGTGTCTGGGAGACCGCTGATTATATACCTTATGGTTCTTGAGAATTCGATGGGTTGTGTGCTCGGTCAACACGACGAGACGGGTAAGAAAGAGCACGCCATTTACTACCTGAGTAAGAAGTTCACTGATTGCGAATCGAGATACTCTATGCTGGAAAAGACATGTTGTACACTTGCTTGGGCAGCCAAGCGCCTAAGGCAGTATATGTTAAATCACACAACCTTGTTGATTTCGAAGATGGATCCGATTAAGTACGTGTTTGAGAAGCAAGCACTTTCTAGAAGGATAGCCCGTTGGCAGATGGTTTGGACAGAGTACGATATTCAGTATGTTTCTCAGAAGGCCATTAAGGGAAGTGTTCTGTCAGAATATCTCGCTGAGCAGCCAGTCGAGGATTATCAGCCTATGAAGTTTGAGTTTCCAGACGAGCATGTTATGTTTCTGAAAATGAAGGATTGTGAAGAGCCTCTGCCTGACGAAGGGCCAGAGATTGGGTCACAGTGGAAGATGATTTTTGATGGGGCTGTCAACTCATATGGTAATGGAATTGGGGCAATCATTACAACCCCGAAGGGTTCTCATATACCTTTCACTGCGTGGTTAGATTCGTTTGTACCAACAACGAGGCGGAGTACGAAGCATGCATCATGGGGTTAGAAGAAGCAATTGATTTGAGAATTAAGAACCTCGATGTCTATGGCGATTCCGCGTTGGTGGTTAATCAGATTACAGGAGAATGGGAGACTCGTCAGGCAAATTTGGTACCTTATAACAACTATACCAGAAGGTTGTTACCTTTCTTTGATAGGGTGGATTTTCATCATGTGCCCCGAGCTGAGAATCAGATGGCTGATGCGTTGGCGACGTTGGCATCTATGTATAAGGTGGACCGTTGGAATGAAACTCCGTCGATTAGAATCATGCGTCTGGATAGACCGGCTTTTGTGTTTGCAATTGAAGATGTGTCTGATGGTAAACTGTGGTATCATGATATTAAGGTTTTTCTGAAGAGACAGGAGTATCCAGAGGGTGCCTCCACCAAAGATAAGAAGACTCTGAAAGGTTGGCAGGGAACTTCTTTCTGAACAAGGATGATGTGTTATATAAGAGGAACTTCGTTATGGTCTTGCTACGTTGTGTTGATGAACACGAGGCAAGCTCATTGATGGAGGAAGTTCACGAGGGTTCTTTTGGTACTCATTCCAGTGGACACACCATGGCTAGAAAGCTGTTGAGAGCAGGATATTATTGGATGACTATGGAGTCTGATTGTTTCAAGTACGCTCGGAAGTGTCATAAATGCCAGATTTATGCAGATAAGATGCACGTACCGCCTACGCCTCTAAATGTGTTGTCATCTCCTTGGCCGTTTGCAATGTGGGGTATATATATGATTGGAAAGATTGAGCCTACTGCTTCCAATGGGCATCATTTCATTTTGGTTGCCATTGACTATTTCACAAAGTGGGTGGAGGCAGCCTCGTACGCCAACGTCACCAAGCAAGTGGTAGCCCGGTTTATAAAGAAGGACATCATCTGTCGTTATGGGGTCCCGGAGAGAATCATTACTGATAATGGCTCGAATTTGAACAACAAGATGATGAAGGAACTATGTCAGAGTTTTAAGATCGAGCATCATAATTCTTCTCCGTATCGTCCAAAGACGAATGGGGCTGTTGAGGCGGCAAATAAGAATATCAAGAAGATTGTGCAGAAGATGGTGGTAACATATAAGGACTGGCATGAGATGTTACCTTACGCCCTACATGGTTATCGTACTTCGGTGCGTACATCAACTGGGGCAACCCCTTTCTCATTGGTATATGGTATGGAAGCAGTCTTACCCTTAGAGGTCGAGATTCCGTCTTTGAGAGTTTTGGCAGATGTGAAGCTTGATGAAGCTGAATGGGTGCGTTCCAGGTTGGATCAGTTGAACCTTATTGAAGAAAAGAGATTGGCAACCATCGTACATAGTCGTTTGTATCAGAGCAGGATGAAGTACGCCTTTGATCAGAAAGTGCGCCCTTAGAATTTTCAGACAGGTGAATTGGTTTTGAAAAGGATCCTTCCTCCTCAGACAGATCATAGGGGAAAATGGACTCCAAACTACGAAGGGTCGTATGTAGTCAGAAAGGTTTTCTCTGGTGGAGCCTTACTACTTTCAACTATGGATGGCGAAGATTTTACCTCCCCTGTGAACGCAGACGTAGTCAAAAAATACTTTGCATAAAAGAGACTCGCTGGACATAAAAAGAAAATCCAGGCAAAAAAGGGGCATCCTGGCGAGCCATAAAAAGGAAAAGGTTCGGGCAAAAATTAGGGATAAAATGTAAAAAGAGATGTGTAAACCCGCAAAGTTGAAAACCTGAAAAGGCAACTTTGGCAAAAATGGGTATCCCGATGGATTGAAAACCCGAAAAGGGCGATCCAGGAAAAAGTTAGGGATTTATAAGCGAAAGGCTACGATCTGCGTTCGATCTATAAAGCACTCTCAATACCTGGAAAATTCTGAAAGAAAGAAATCGGTACAGTTAGTCTCTTCGAAGGTCAAGACATTTGTGGATAAGCAAGTCATATGGGTCATAGCTGAGTCGAATCATGGTGGATATCTGTTCCCACATTGCCGACATGTGTATCTTCTTTTTGTTTTTTGCGCAATTACCTCTTTCTAGGAATTGCTTCCTATTGTAAATGCCTATTTACAGGCCACTCTTCAATAAAATATTCATTTCACTCAAAGAGCTTTCCATTGTTTGTTTTACTTTTACTGTTTTGTTTGCAAAAACGTCCGATATTTTTTATAAACATTGCATATAAAACTTTGAGCTTTGCGAAGCATAACGAAAAGCAGTAGAAATTACTTAGGCATTAACAGTGATAGTTATGTCGTGGCATTCTCCTTTGTTGTTGTTATTTGACTTGCAGGGCAACATGATTGTACCCCCCAGCAGGTTGCTCTCCCCAGCATTGAGATTGCTCCTTCCCCAGCAGGACAAGCTTTCCTCAGCAGAGCAGACTTCCCCCAGTAGGAGACGTGGGAAGTATTTTTTCCGGATCAAGACGTTATTTCCCCACAGAATTAGGGTGTTCACTTCCCATCCAGTTAGGAAGCGTGCTCTCACCGACGATGTCATAGTCTAATCCCCAGCAAGGTGGGGGTAAGGGCATTCTCCCCTTCAGCAGTTCAGAAGTATCCCCAAGCAGGATGGTATTATGGGTTGGTATCCCCCAGTAGGTCTTAAGCCCATCTGTTGTTGGCAATCCTCGGCAACAAACTTCTAGTTCCGTTATTGGCATCCATTCTCAACTCCCCCAGCAGAGAAAAAATCTCAGGTTTTGGATGTTACCTTCAGTAGAGGGCAGGTATAATCCCCGGTAGTGTGGATATTCTTTTGGGACTTCATCCCCAGCAAAAATTGTTGATCCAAGGAGTCGATCAGTATGACCCTTCTCAGCAGAGTTCCTGGATTCAGAGGACAAGTTATTTTTGTCAGCCGCAGCTGAATTGGTCTTTTCTCTCCAGCATTTATTTTGCTGGAGAGGCCTCTTTTGCATATCGTAAGCATTTGCATTGCATCCTCAAAACGCGTAGCATTTCCACTTCGTGTGGAGCATTACGGCAAAATTCAAACATTTGCATTCCAAAGCATAAGCCAGGTTTGATACTTTCCTTGCCAGTTCTCTTTCTCAGCAGAGATGGCATAACTCAGGAGATTTTGGAGGGATGCGTTCCTCATACTTGTGCTCCCCGGCAGAGTCTTTTATTTAGACTTCACCTTCCCCAACGGAGTCATCTTATCTGTGGATCAGGAGTCCGTTAGAAGTTTGTCTTTGCTTGCCTCATTTTGACCTTTTTCTTTTGTGAGTCTTGTTTCACGTTATCCCCAGTGAAGTCCACTTTATGTTGGTTATCCTTTGAGGGTACAATTGAGGTTGTATTCATTTTGTGGATGCAATTGAGGTCGTATTTGTATTTTCTTTGTGGGTAGAGTGATTGACGTCAGTCTTCCTTTGAGGGTACAATTGAGGTTGTATTCGTTTTGTGGATGCAATTGAGGTCGTATTCGTGTTTTCTTTGTGGGTAGAGTGATCGAGGTCAGTATTCCTTTGAGGGTACAATTGAGGTTGTATTTGTTTTGTGGATGCGATTGAGGTCGTATTCGTCTTTTCTTTGCGGGTAGAGTGATTGAGGTCAGTCTTCCTTTGAGGGTACAATTGAGGTTGTATTCGTTTCGAGGGTGCGATTGAGGTTGTATTCTTATTTTCTTTGTGGATAGAGTGATTGAGGTCAGTCTTCCTTTGCGGGTATAATTGAGGTTGTATTTGTTTTGTGGGTGCGATTGAGGTCGTATTCTTATTTTCTTTGTGGGTAGAGTGATTGAGGTCAGTCTTCCTTTGAGGGTACAATTGAGGTTGTATTCGTTTTGTGGATGCGATTGAGGTCGTATTCGTCTTTTCTTTGCGGGTAGAGTGATTGAGGTCAGTCTTCCTTTGAGGGTACAATTGAGGTTGTATTCTTTTTGAGGGTGCGATTGAGGTCGTATTCTTATTTTCTTTGTGGGTAGAGTGATTGAGGTCAGTCTTCCTTTGCGGGTATAATTGAGGTTGCATTCGTTTTGTGGGTGCGATTGCGGTCGTATTCGTATTTTCTTTGTGGGTAGAGTGATCGAGGTCAGTCTTCCTTTGCGGATGCAATTGAGGTTGTATTCGTTTTGTGGGTGTGATTGAGGTCGTATTTGTGTTTTCTTTGTGGGTAGAGTGATCGAGGTCAGTCTTCCTTTGAGGGTACAATTGAGGTTGTATTCATTTTGAGGGTGCGATTGAGGTCGTATTCTTATTTTCTTTGTTGGTAGAGTGATTGAGGTCAGTCTTCCTTTGCGGGTATAATTGAGGTTGTATTCGTTTTGTGGGTGCGATTGAGGTCGTATTCTTATTTTCTTTGTGGGTAGAGTGATTGAGGTCAGTCTTCCTTTGCGGGTATAATTGAGGTTGCATTCGTTTTGTGGGTGCGATTGAGGTCTTATTCGTATTTTCTTTGTGGGTAGAGTGATCGAGGTCAGTCTTCCTTTGTGGATGTAATTGAGGTTGTATTCGTTTTGTGGGTGCGATTGAGGTCGTATTCGTGTTTTCTTGGTGGGCAGAGTGATTGAGGTCAGTCTTCCTTTGAGGTTGTATTCGTATTTTGGGTACGGTTGAGGTCGTATTTGTTTTTTCCTTGGGGATATGGTTGAGGTCGTATTCCTTATTTTTCAGCACACTCTTTCTCGTTATTCTTACCATAAGCAAATTTTCGGGGCTCTTTTGGTATTCAATCCCCGTGTACCCTGGAATGTCTGAGAGCCGTTGCTATCAGACCTTCAGGACCAAGTTGATTGAATAGGGGCAGCTGTTGCACCCCAAAATTTGCCCTCCTTACTTTATTACTAACTGGCTTATGTTGCATTGCATTTTGCATTATCAAGTGTGCATATCATTGGTTCTTAGCATGGGGTCAAGGTGCCTGAGGCAATGCTTCAAAGGGTCAAGCAAGAGTCCTGGTATTGTCCAAGAGAGCTCAGGTGGATCATCCTCTCCTAACCAGTGCATAGATTAGGGTTTTGAGATTCTTGGGTTTATTGCTTCAATGGGCAAGCTCCTTGGGTTTTTATCATCATCAAATGGCATATATTATCTTTGTTGGAGAGGATACACATCATATTAAGAGGGATTTGGATTTGAAGACTGTGTTATTTCCTCCTAGACTGAGGTTACCACAACTAGGGTTTGCTATAAAGTCAGTTTATTTCTGATTTTTTTTGGGCAAGACTTGATTCCATGGTACTCCTTGGGTCCCTAAGTACCTAGGGATGGGAGGTTGTCCATCAGTTTGTTTCAGGGGAAGTTCAATTGGCCAATGGATTGAAAATCAGTTGAATTGGATAAAAGTCAACAGTGAGAGGAGAAGTCAACTGTGGAATTTTGAGGTTCTCTCCAAAGTTTCAAGGTCTCACATCCTCATATGGTCTTCAAGGGTCAAGCTTCATACATATTTATCAGAAATCAGGAGTTGGTGCAAAGTTTCTAAATTTGGAAAGTGACCTATAATGAAAAGTTTCCATTTTTGGCAAGTGTCTACACTGCATTCAACTTTACTTTTCATCATCAAGAAAGCTTCAAATGAATTTCTCTCCAACATGAAAGTTGAAGATCTTTTCTCCTCTTTCCAACAAGTACTGGTGGGCCTCCATATCATTTGTGAAGCTCCAGTTATGGTCCAAAGAAGGCAAGGTGGTTTTTAGGGTTTCATTTTCACAACTTTTAGGTTTTGGGACATATGGACCTATGATTAATTCCATTGCTTCAAGACATGTTCCAACATCCAAAAACAATTCCTAAGAAGTATTTTTGGCTTTTTAATCAAGTGGTTCTATGGTTTATTCTTCACTTATTTTTTATTATTCAAAAAAGCCATGTCATCAAAAAACTCATGAATCATTTGTTTTCAAGGCCCAATCTGAATATGGTGTGATTAGCAATCCAAATGAAGGTGATCCATCAAATAATTCTCAAGTATCCATGCAAGGAGAAAGGTGTAATTCACATTATGCATTTTTCCAAAATTATTCAAAAATCATTAAACAATGGATTACCCAAGCCCAATTCCTTATCAGTGACAAACCCTAGGCTATATAAACCCATCCATGCACTGGTTAGGGTTAGAGACACGTGACATTTAGAGGATTGGAAATTTGGAACCCTAAAGCTTTCTTTCCTTGGATCTCACGAATTACAAGGTCTCTCCCAAAAGTACTTCCACAAATCTCTTCCTCGTGATTTCTAGAACACAACCCAACCACCATTCGCAGCCAAAAACAAGGATTGGAGCTGTGCCATCTCAGGTTGGTGAATTTTTCGTGCTCCCAAAACTCCTCTTTTTTATGTCTATTTTGTTGTGTTTTGTCTGCTGATCATCCTAATATAATTGGTTTTTAATATGGATGTGTATACTGCTTGCTATGATCATTTAAAGTTTTATGCCCTAATGCATTCTTCTTCGTTTTTCAATATATAGTGGTTATTTTTGAATTTGGAGTGCATAATCTTAATCCTCATGAAAAACTGGTTGGATTAGTGTATTTCTTTGTAGTTTCTGGGCAGCTGCAGGTTGGTGTGCTTCCAAGGTGACGATCGGAACCCTAAGTCCGTCGCCGAAAAAAATTGCAGGTCGCCGGTGGGATTTTGGGGAAGACGACGCTGTGGCCGTTGGATCTTGGGATCTGACGGTCCACAGCGTGCCATGTGGTTCTATTTTTATTTTTTTTCTGAATTTAATTTAATGATTCAGTGTTTATCACCCCACGGGTCTTACGGTGCGCATCCAATTGTTTTATTTGGTTTTAATTAATTTTATTTTAGTTGACCACATTTGGACCGTATAATGAATCAAACGATCCACAGCCTGCGAATAATTTAAAATATGCACGCGCTTTGCACATGCCAGGCCCACGGTAGTCTCTTCCTATTTTTGTTTTTTTTCTGATCAATTAGTGGGCTGGGTTGCTATACGCACCCCCCACTCTTCAGCCCAATTCCATTTTCAACATATTTTCTTACTGTTTACACCCCCATCCTATTTTCTATTTTATTTTTATTTAATTCATAATAATTTCTTTTTTTATTTAAAAAAAAAAATACATTATTGCATTAAAAAATTCCCATAAAATTCATACATCATCTTTTTTACTTTATAAAGTTTTACAAATTTTATTTTATTTTTTTTATTTTATTTTTATCACTTAAATTAATTATTTAGTCTATTTCTTCTTTGCGCTACACATCTCATGCATACATGAATTTCTTCATTTTAATTCTCCTCATCTACAAAATAATTTTGATCCATTCTTTTTGCATATATTAGATAACATCCTAAAATGCATTAAAACATTTTTATTTCATTTTTAAATTTATTTCATATTGCATTTTGGTCCTTCCTTTTGGTACACTGAGCCCTAATTCCCACCTGAACTCTGCCTAATTATTTGAATGACTGATATCTTGATTTTTTGCAGAGACTGGTTGAGGAACCTTAATGTTTAATTTGGGAATTTTAGGAGTCATTCTTATAATTATCTGATTTGTTTTCACTTGAGATTTTCTTGCAGGCGCATCTTTGACCTTGTATGATTATCTGTTTGAAAAGGCACTTGTGCCATTTTCTTTGGGGCTGTTTCTTTGTTTCTTTGATTCATGTTTGGATGATAATCATTGTTGTTTGCCATTGTTTGATTTTCATTCACCTCATATCTCTTACTTATGTCTATTCTGTACTAATCTTTTATGCAGGGTCTAAGGTAAGTTCTTTAAGGGTGTGGATAAGCATCCATATTCACCTTTACTATTCTCTCCTTCTCTCATCTCTTTCCTTTAGGATTTAGGTTGTCGTCAAACCTCACTAACCGTAGGTCATCCATGCATGATCACTTTAGGATTCATAGTCTCCCTTAGAGTTACCCTTGTGTCTTCTCTCTTCTCATCTCGAATTTCTTTAAAACACTTAATAAGAATAAAGTGTATTGCACACGAGCCTTAAGTATGGGGAATGAGAAATTAGGGGCTTCCTCTCATCTTTCTAGAGTGCTTAGCGAGCGTCCTGTCTTGGGACGATGCGTTAAGTATTTGCCCCTGTGCCCTAGACTTTGGTGCAATGCAACTTAGGAACTAACTTAAGTCACTTCTGTCCTAAAAAATACAAACAAACTTCAAACCTTTTTGTCCTTCAGGATCGTCAAACTAAAGGCTATTTTCAAAAAGGGTACGTTACCTTCCGTCTGAGTCGCAAACAGGCATCGACCCTAACTGCCGGACGCGAATATAACGTCGCTCATAAAAAACACAAAAAGAACTTGGTCCGAACTACGTTGACTCTGAATTCCCCATTGCACAAAGGGGGTACGTAGGCCTAGGACGTCGATGTCCTACCGAGTCGGTCTGTGTCTTTCCCTCCCCATTTTAGTACAACCCTAGATGATAGTATAACTCACCCTTAGAATAGACAACAAGCGTGGATCCCATCGAGTACGATGGACGCGTGGGGTGCTAGCACCTTCCCCTCGCGTAACCGACTCCCGAACCCAGGTTATGGTTGCGATGACCATTCCTTTCCCCCTTCCTAAGGTTTATGCGGTGTTCCTTTTCCCTCTCTTGGGATAAATTACATGGCTGGCGACTCTGTTTTTCCGCGCCACTCTCTCGTTTGTACCTGGATGAAAATCCTGGGAGCGACACATGTCAAACAATATTTAGAAGATCCATTCACGTTATGAACACTTCTCTCCCAAACAAGGATATGAGATAATCCTCAAGTAACATTGGCCTCTCTAACCAACTGGTTGAAGTTGTCTTGCATAAACTACAACATCATAGGACATCCTGCTGAGGAGACCAAACCCTAATGTCTTTCCAAGAGAATATCTTCCTAGAATCTGAACACCAGAGATGCAAGAACCAACCAGGGTTACAACAGATACCATGCAGCGGAACACATAACAACTCCTCAACAACCTTCCGACACTACTCCAAAATCCTTGCACACTATCAGCTTAAACCACGTGCCATCAATACTTTATCATGAATAGTCTAACCTTCACTCCAAGGGATCATCCAAACAATTTTCTTCCTTGCTCATGAACCAGAAAGTATCTTCCCAAGATCTCATCCAGAAACAGACAGGATGCCTGCTCTGATACCAATTGAAATTCTGGTACAGACATGTGATGTTAAATGCAATGTCAAAACATCAATATCTGTTGTATGAACAAGTCAATAATAGAAACCGAAACGCATAAACCACACACAAGGATTGTTCACCCAGTTCGGTTCAACAACCTACATCTGGGGGCATACCAAGCCAGGAAGGAAGTCCACTATCACTACGCCAAACAAGGGAAAAGAGGGCGCTTTTTTTGGCCTATGACAGCGCTTAAAAGCGCTGTCTAAGCCAGCGCTGTCGTAGGTAAAGACAGCGCTTTTTTATTTATGAAAAAGCGCTCTATAAAAGTGGACTTTAGACAGCGCTTTTAAAAGCGTTGTCTAATGTATACGTTTAAAATTAAAATTTTTTTTTTATATACTTTAGAAAGCGCTTTTTCCTTCAAAAGCGCTCTCTAAAGGTGCTTTTAGACAGCGCTTTTGAAAAGCGCTGTCTAATATATACGGAAAATGATTTTTTTATATATCTTTAGAGAGCGCTTTTTCTCTAAAAGCGCTCTCTAAAGCGGACTTTAGACAGCGCTTTTGAAAAGCACTGTCTAATGTATACGGAAAATGATTTTTTTTATATACCTTTAGAGAACGCTTTTTCCCTAAAAGCGCTCTCTAAAGGGGACTTTAGAGAGCGCTTTTTCCTTAAAAGCGCTCTCTAAAGTATACCTATAATTTTATTGATTTTTTTCCTATACCTTTAGAAAGCGCTTTTTTCTCAAAAGCACTGTCTTTTGTCTACGTATAATTTTAAATATTTTTTTTAAAAATCTCATTTTAACCATTTTTTTTATGCAGAACCTGCATAGTTTCAAACCTGCATTTCTTATAGAATTTCTTGCAACAACAGAATTCTTATACATTTCAATAAATAGAATTCTTGCAACAACATAATTCATATACATTTCAATAAACACAGAATTTCCTTCTATTCACAAAACTAGAATTTACAGTGTTGGCTTTATACCAACACTTTCAGTGTTGGCTTCATCTTCCCTTAAATCGCATACACTTTTCTTTACATTTTACCATTTATTCATCACCATACACACTTTGTTATATAGATTGTTGTCCTTAAGGATACTTCAGAGTTGAGACTTGAGGATGCAGATCCATTTGACCTTGTTGCATACTTCTAATGAGTTGGCAAAAAAATTCTATCTGTCAGACATAAACAAAATGGATAGTATGTTAAATCATATATCTACCATGTCACTAAATATTTCATCATTCAATTCATCTATTATCTCGTTGAAAGAAAATTCATTACAATCAAGTTACTACCACAAACACCATTGCTCAAATAATCATTCTAATCATTATAGATGTAAAGAAAGTGTAGTTAATAAGGATACTTTATGAAGATTATAATTAACTGACCTAAAGCTGCTTAAATAAAAAGTCATAATCTAAGTGAGCTTTCTATTGTAAAACAATAAATTAAAGGACCAATTTTAGAAAACAAAAGAAACACTTATAAAGATGATCTTTAACATACACTGTGATTGTTGATTTTTAAGTATATGTAGCAAAAAGAAATTACATGCCTCTTGTCTCTAGTAATGGATCTGCTATAAAATTAATCAAACAACCATACATTCCACAATTGGCTACTGACAACGCCTACAACACAAAATATCATTAAAACTTACTTTGCTGCTTAATGAGCTTTCCATTATACAAATCATAAGAATGGTAGAAGTAACTAATGTATCATTATGAAAATATATTGAACTAACTACAATTTATTTGACATGAAACTTACTTTCCATCCACCATCAATTATCACGAACTTAGCAGGAATTCCACCTTCCTCAAAACTGTAAATAAATAGAAAAAAATACACAAATTAATCTTTATGACTATATGATGCAAAATTCATGTAAATTTAATCACTTTCCAATTGAAATAAAGAATACCTCTGTAATATTTGCTTCACATTCTCTGAAAAGGTGATGTAATAGAAAGCATCTTATATACACCAACCAAAGCAATTCAACATATCTAGCATTTCAATTAATCAAGTAGTTTATGAGTATTAAGATGCAACAAGGCCATTAAATGTTCACTTTAATGAGGGAAACATGTTTACCTTCTTTCTCTTGCGATAACAAAAATATTTTGCAAGTGTTTCTCAACAGACATTAACAAAAATGAATCAACTACACATTTATAAGAAACACAACAATGTGCATCCAAATTGCTTGGTTGAGCTCAAAAAGCATATTAATGGGAATTAATACGTAGATAATTATTTTTGTTGCAGGATATGAATCAAATTTAAGCAGAAGATATTATTTCATCACCAATATACAAACAGCAGCTGATTATGAGAATATTAGACAGAAGAAAGAGTTCAAGGCCAAAACCTTTGAAGTTTATTTGGGTCCAAACTAAACTTGACGATTCACTTAAGAGCAAAGAGACATACACAACCAACTAAGAACAAAATTTATCACAAAAGAACCTTATATTCAAAAATTTTAATACTATTACTAGTGTAACTTGTAATATCAATCAATCTATCAATTATTGAATCACATAAATCTTAGCCAATAAGATCACCCGTTTAAAACATGTTTTCACGTAAATACAACCTAACAAGAAATAAAATCAATAAACTAATTCCTAAACACAACCTAACAGAAAATAAAATCAAGAAACTAATATCTTATAAAATCAAGAAACTCGTACCTTTAATGTTATTAGTCCTAGAAAATGTTTTTGTTTTTGTTATTTTGTATATCCACGCTCTAAAAAAACATTAAAATCATCAAATTTGAGAAAATATTAAATTGAAAATAGGGAGAAATTAGGTTAAAAATTGGTACCTTCAAAGATGTTAGGGGAAAGAGGGAGATAATAGAGTTGTGTTCATTTTAAAAGAGAAATATGATGGTTCGTTGTGTTCCGGTACGAGGGTTTTTCACCTCAAGAATTGTTCTGAACACAATAGAAACTTCTAGGTGGTGGCGATTTTCTGAATGAGAAGGAAATCGAAATCGAAATTACAAATAGGAGATAACGGTGTAAGGTTATGCGTGGCTTTCAAATTGAGATATGACTCGTGGAAACAAGTGGGTTACTGAGAGGAAGAAGAAAGTATGGAAACGAAGAATACGGGTTGCAAGGATATGGAAAGTCAAAAAAATTATTAAAATATTACTAATAAATTAAAATTAATGTATGAATGGGAGGGAAACTAAATTTTGTGAGTGAGAGGAAAATGAATTTGGTTTAGTGTTGGAGGGAAATTGAAAAAAATTTAGAATACTTATTTTTAACTTAATATATTATTTTTTATAACATCAGCTTTATCTATATTCTTAAAATTTTTATCTTTATTTATATTATTTTTAATTTAATATAATATTTTTTAATAAATTAATGAAAAATAAATAAATAAAAGTTTATGAAATTTAAGTTTAATTTATTTTATATAAGAAAAAATGTTAGAGAAGGAATATTTTCCTCACAAAAACATCTAACAGGTTTATGAGGGAATTTGTGATGGAAATATTAGAGAGAAAAAATTTTAATTAGTAAAGGACTTTAGAGGGCGTTTTTCCTTAGAAAGCGCTTTCTAAATTGAAAATCAATTAGAGCCCTATAAGAGCGCTTTCTAAAAGCGCTTTCTAAGGTGGCCTTTAGACAGTGCTTTTTAAAAGCGCTCTCTAAAGTAATACCTATAGCAGCGCTTTTTGGAAAGCGCTTTCTAAGGTGGTCTAAGGTGGCAGTCTTTTACAGCGCTTTTGAAAAGCGCTTTCTAAAGCCTTTCTTTTAAGGCGCTTTTTTTAGCGAAATTTTTTTATTCTTTTTAGCAGCACTTTTGTATAAAAGCGCTGTCTTTTAGGTGCTGTCTAAACATATTTTTGGCGTAGTGTATTAGCAGTATCAAATTACAGACTCAACAAACCAGTTGACAATCTACCTAATTTAATCACTACCCAATGACCCTTCTATCTAAGTCTCCCCTAGATAAGAGACTCCATCTCACTCCCAATCATCCCAATAATGTCTAGCAGTCAACTTCTCTGCCACTGCATCAACAACTTGATTTCCAACAACTTTTCAAACACAGAAAAGTCATCTTTCCATGAAACACATTGGAGTTGCTTCAAAGCTTCCTCTAAGAACAATACAATACTCATTACCTACAGGTTTCTGAGTAATCACACAGTGACCATCTCACAACCCGAGTGGTTCACTTAGACTAAGCCCTAATGATCTACATCTTGCACCCGTGCCTATTCTAGATTACAAGCATTTTATTTATAACTTTTTCCCAACTAGATTTGGGCCTTCAAATCTTCTGCACCAAATTTGCAACAGATTATTTCCTCAATAGATCTTCAATTAAATCTTCATAATTAACTTTGTTTGTTCTCCATATCTTTTTGCATTTAATTAGCAACAAACTAATCTTCTTCATTAATGATTGCACCAAGAAATTCACATCCAATCTAGCTAACAGATCTCCTTGAATCAACATAATGCGCGTAGCCCTAAAACCATCACAACCTGATGTTTTATTGTTTTGGTATAGTGATGTCAAGACATCGCATGTGACATCACTCTTCAGCACTTTAACTCTTCAACACCTTAACTACTTTCACAACACCAGAATGTTAACCAATCATACCAATAATGTTAGAAGCTCATGTTGCAACATCAACCATGACATTAACATAGGTTTTACCAAAATTTTAGCCAATCACAAGAACTAACATGTACCAATTGGTTTCCCTCATCTGGAACACCATTTGAGAGACTTGCCATATTGGTCACTTTTGCCCCTTTTGCAAGAAAGAGCTAAAACTTCTTCTTGAAGATTCCAACTAGTTTTGATCATCCTAAAAGATTCTAAGGGATCAATCAAGAGTGTCCAAAGCATTGGATTACTTCAGGCACAAGGATCCTGACAGTTAGCAGAAGAAGCTTTAAGAGGTAAGTGCATCACAACTTGAACTCTTTGAATTATGCATTCCTTTGATGTCCATTGATCATAAACATCTCATACATGTTGTATATGTTGTGTTTGAACCAATTTGCCCTGCTATCATTGACTGTGTAGTGAGATAGCATAGAACATGCAAATCTAGGCCTATTTTGAAACCATTATCGGGTTTTAAAATATGTACACTTTCTGAAAATTCCAAAAGCACCATTGGATTCCTCATGAAATTCTAGGCCAGATGCACCTAAATTTAGTCCAAATCCATGGAGAAATGAGAAAGTTAGAGGCTTCACGTAAATTGCCAAAACTTGCCTTGCCTTGGCCATGACCAGGCCTGAAAACAAGGCACCCCATATATACACATGGGGTGGTTTTGATACACGGATGTATCACCACCCCAGTGGTAGCGCACATGTGTGTTTGGTTGCAAGGTTATGGGTTCAAACCCCACCCAGACCTTTTTTGCTATTCTCTCATTTTTTGCTATTTTTCAATATTTTCATGTTTTTGTTAATTAATTCAAAAATTAATTTCTCTCTGAATTTTAATTATTTTTTATTGATTATTTTTTTGAAAATTCATAAAAATATTAAAACATTTTATTTCATTAAAATTTCATAAAAATATTATTTATTTCACATATTTGGTATTTTTGTAAAGAATTATGTTTTATTTGTTTTTAAAATTAAAAAATATTTCTTTCTCTTGGTTTTGCAAAATTCAAATGATTTTTAAATCACCCCATGAATGAAAGATGATTTTCCAAATATAAATCCAAGATCACAACCTTTTTTCACATGTTTGATTATTTTAGTTGAATTTTTATTCAATTAAAATGCATTTTAAAACAAAAAATTAGGGGTTTGATCACTATCACCCTAACAAATCTTTTCAAACATCTTTGGGCCTCTTGATAGAGTGTAAGTCCCACCCCTTTGTAAATATAAACCTTTTTGGGCCTCAGTCATTGTATAAGTCCCACTGCAATTTTAAAATCTCGGCGCGGTCGTTGCCTTTTTAGACAATATAATTTGGGCCTCTCCTTGAGTTGTAAGCCCCATCCCTTGTACAAAAATAATTTGGGCATCTCCTTGAGTTGTATGACCCAACCCTCTTTGTAAATACGATAATTTGGGCCTCAGTCATTGTATAAGTCCCGATACAATTTTCAAAACACGGTATGATTACTGTTTCTCATCTGGCCCTCTCCTTGAGTATAAGCCCCAATCTTTTCAAAAAAACAACCTTCCCTTATGATTTAGGTTCAAGGTCATAGTTATTGTCAAAACTTTTTTAAGTTTCGTGAACAACTAACCATACAGTTGTTACAATGGCAGCTTGCTCGCCTGTAAGTTTTTATCAGCTTTCATTTACATGCTTTATATATATAACTATATAGCTGGAAGCTTGCTCACCTGTAAGTCCTTCTTTCATATCCTTTTAAATACTTGTCATATATCAACTGTATATATACTTGTATATATGCTTAGAGCTTTCCCCGGCAACTAAGTCTAGAACTAGATAAAGCCAGTTGGCCACTCTTAACTACATTCAAAACTATTTCCCCATAGGAATTCCAGATACAGTCTTTCCTTATCTTGGGCTTAAACAATATGGAACAAAGAGAAAGGCATTATTCCCGGTGAAACTTTTCTCGGATTGTCACTATTAGAAATTGTCAAAGAAGTTCATTTTCCCCAGAGAGGATTAATTCCCGGTGAAACCTCTCTTGAATTTCTTCAAACCCTAGAAATGTTCATTAAAGAAAAGATTGTTCCTGGTAAAACTTTTCTTGAACTTTCCTTAGGTTTGGGACCCACAGACTTCCTAAAAGCATCCCCGTCTCCTCTTGGGATTTGTACAAGGACCCTCCGGCTTCTTAGAAGTTCTCATGCTTTCTCTTAGGCTTAATACAAGGACCCTGAAGACTTATTAAAGGTATAAGACAGAACTTAGTCATCTTTTGCTAGAGCAGTCTTTCCAGAGTCAAAACCTCAGGCCAATTTTAGGGTTGACACTCATCCCTTAAAGCACTAGCCTCCTCTTGGGCATCATACAAAGATAAACTCTTCCATACTAGTAGACTTGGATAGTCTAATCCCCTCTTGAACTTCAAAGACATTCTCAAGTTCCCTACAAGCACAGGAAAAACCCTGGTCCTTTAACCAATCTCCAGTAGAGTTAAAATCCTCACAGGATCTAAATCCCAGTATTTCTCCTAAATTTCCCCAGCCAGGGTCAGCTTATCATCAATATAACACTATCCCAAATCAGAACCTCAAGGTATCTGATACCTCAAATCTTTTATAAACCTCAGCAAGAGTTGATCCCCTGACTTGGACGTGCCTCCAGATCTCAATAATCCTCAGCAGAAGCCAGCCTCCTCTTAGGCTTTGTATAATGACTTTCCTCAGCAGAGTTAGCCTCAAAAGCATTCTATTGTTGGGACCATCACTTTTTCAACACTCTCTTGTTGAGTTAACCCTTTTTTAGCCTCAATCTTGGGCTTTGTACAAGACAAAAAAAGCACTCTCTTGTTGATTCAATCACCTTAAGACACTCTCTTGTTGAGTCGACCTTTCTCAGCCTCCTCTTAGGCTTTGTATAAAGATTTTTCCCAGCTAAGTCACCTTTTAAAGTACTCTCTTGTTGAGTAAATCACCTTTCAGAATACTCTCTTGTTGAGTCATTCTTTTAGCCTCAATCTTGGGCTTTGTACAAGACATAGATGTAAACTTTCTCCAACAAAGTCAAAATCTTCATAAACTCCTTTAAAGCTAGGGACAATTATCTTCCTCAACAAAGTCAATTCCTCTCAGCCTTCTTTTAGGCTTTGAGAAATAATATCCCTAAGCAGAATCAATATGCTTTTTAGCCTCCTGTTAGGCTTTGAATAATGATTTTCGTCAGTAAGGTCAGTCTCAACCTTGGGCTTAGTACAAGACACCTAAAATTCCTCAACTGAGTTAGTCTCATTTCAGCCTCAATCTTGGGCTTTGTACAAGACACCGTATAAACCTCTCCAGCAGAGTCAAATCTTGTTTTTTTCCTCAATATTGGGCTTTGTATAAGATAGATAAAACCTCTCACCCGTAGAGTCAGTTTCCCCTTTTAGCCTCAATTTTGGGTTTTGTACAAGACAGACAAAATATTTCCCCGGAAAGTCAACTTTTCAGCCTCCTCTTAGGCTTTGTATAATGATATCCCCGATAGAGTCAGTATCTTTTTAGCCTCAATCTTGGGCTTTGTACAAGACAGGTAAACACTTTATTGTTGAGTCAGTCTTTTCCAGCCTCCTCTTAGGCTTTATATAAGGACTTGCCTAGTGAAGTCAATCAACCTCTTAGCTTTAACCTTGGGCTTTAATCAAGGCACACAAAAATCAACATCCCCTCAGAGGAAATCAAAATCTCTCTGCAGGAAGTCATTTCTCCGTGTTATCACACATTAAAACAGATATTCAAAACAAACCCTAATCCCAGATAACTGCTGTAAGTTGCACACTTGTTGATTTAAATATCCAAGCTGTCATCCATCTCTTATCTAGACAAAATTCCTTCTTTCATCTAATTGCTTTAAGTCGCAAGCCTCTGGATTATTTACATCCAAGCCAATGTCCCTCTCTTAGCCTGAAAGATTCCTAAGGAAAAATGGCATTGCTCTACACTGAGTTAAAGTTTCCTACTTTAGGACAAATTCCCTATAAAGGAAATTACGGCATTGCTGGATTCACATGTCCCAGTTAAAGTAATTCTCTTTTATAACCAGTCACCCAACAATTGTGATAAACAGACAAGATATCTCCCTTTAGAGATGACAAGTTCTCTCTCAGTCTATCCTTTTAGCTTCAATCTTGGGCTTTGAACAAGACACAAATAAACCTTTTAGCTTCAATCTTGGGCTTTGAACAAGACACCAAACCATCATCTTTTCCTTCCATATAATAGGAGGAACTACAATTGCTCTGCATTCCCTATTTCTTTCAACGGGAATACGTAGGCATAAGATTGCGAAATCTTAGCGAGCATACTAATAAAAAACTCTAGGTCTAGTACCTTCGCATACTAATCAAAAACTCAAGGTCCAGTACCTTCACACCGATTAAAACTTAGATCCAGTACCTCACCAAAATCATCAAAAACTCTCTCTCTCATATCTCCCAAAGAAGAAACTTTCCTAACCCACAACAGATAAACACCATCTAGTATAAAAGCATAACCTATTGCTAATAACCTGTGGATAACCTCATATAGGATGGGCAACTGACAACTCCCCATTGTATAACCTGACCCCAAACTCCCCGAATCTATCTTAAGCGTTTGTTCAGTTAAACATTCGCGTGCAAGGTTAGTTTTTGATAGCTTCCCTTTCCCTTCCAGCTTCACGGGATAAATAAGAAATCAGAAAGTAGCACCCCACTTCTACCATTGCGGTGGAGAAACCCATGGCGATAAGGTGGTCGCGTCACCGACAAAAATCGCACGCTACATATGGTTTTTGTTAATTAATTCAAAATTAATTTCTCTCTCAATTTTAATTATTTTTTATTGATTTTTTTTTTTAAATTCACAAAAATATTAAAATATTTTATTCAATGAAAATTTCACAAAATATTATTTATTTCATATATTTGGTATTTTTGTAAAGAATTATATTTTTATTTGTTTTTAGACATTAAAAATAATTCTTTCTCTTGGTTTTACAAAATTCAAATGATTTTTCAATCATCCCAGGAATGAGACATGTTTTTTCAAATATAAATCGAAGATCATAACCTTTTCTCATATGTTTGTTTATTTTATTTGAATTTTTATTCCAATAAAATATATTTTAAAACAAAAATTCGGGTTTTGGTCATTATCACCCTAACAAATCTTTTAAAAACATTATTTGGGCCTCTAATAGAGTGTAAGATCCAACCCCTTTTGTAAACAAATAATTTTGGGCCTCTTTCATAGTATAATCCCCGGTGCGATTTTGAAATAATGGTATTCTGCTGTTTTTCATCTGGGCCTCTCCTCGAGCTATAAGTCTCATCTTTTGTATAAAAATAAACTTCGGGCCTCTAATAGAGTGTAAGACACATCTCTTGTAAATATAAACCTTTTTGGGCTTCAATCATTGTATAAGTCCCGGTATGATTTTAAAAATATCGGCGCGATCGTCGCATTTTAAGCAAAATCATCTGGGCCTCCCCTCGTTTTGTAAGTCCCATTCTATTTTATTTTAACATTCTTTGGGCCTCTAATAAAGTGTAAGACCCAACCCTCTTTTGTACATAAAATAATTTGGGCCTCAGTCATTGTATAATTCCCAGTACAATTTTCAGAACAACGGTGCGATCACTGTTTTTTATCTGGGCCTCTCCTTGAGTATAAGCCCCAATCTCTTGTTCAAAAACAACTTCTCCTTTTGATTTAGGTTCAAAATCATGGTTGTTATCAAAACTTTCTTTAATTTCTTGAACAACTAACCATAAAGATGTTACAATGGAAGCTTGCTCGCCTGTAAGTTTTTATCAGCTTTCATTTACATGCTTACATATATATATATATATAACTGTATTGCTGGAACTTTGCTCACCTATAAGTCCTTCCTTCATTCTTTTAAATACTTGTCATATATGTATAATTGTATTGCTGGAAGCTTGCTCACCTGTAAGTTCTTTTTTCATATCTATTTAAATACTTGTCATATATATATATATATATATATCAACAATATATGCTTGTATATTATCTGCTTAGAGTTTTCCCCGGCAACTAAGTCTAGAATTAGGTAAAGCCAGTTGGTCACTCTTTCAACAGTCAAAACTAGTTCCCCATAGGAATTTCAGATACAGTCTTGCCTCCTCTTGGGCATATATAATATGTAACAAAGAGAAAGGCATTATTCCTTGTGAAACTCTTCTCAGACTTTCACTATTAGAAAATTGTGAAAGAAATTCATTTCCCCCAGAGAGGATTAATTCCCGGTGAAACCTCTCTTCAATTTCTTCAAACACTAGAATTGTTCATTAAAAAAAAGATTATTCCCGGTGAAACTTTTCTTGAACTTTTCTTAAGTTTGTACCCACAGGCTTCCTAAAAGCATCCCTGCCTCCTCTTGGGCTTTGTACAAGGACCCTCCGGCTTCTTAGAAGTTCTCATGCCTTCTCTTGGGCTTAATACAAGGACCTTGAAGACCTCTTAAAGGTATAAGACAGAACTTAGTCATCCTTTGTTAGAGCAGTCTTTCAGAAAAGTCAAAACCTCAAACCGATTTTAGGGTTAATTCTCATCCCTTAAAACACCTGCCTCCTCTTGGGCATCATACAAAGATAAACTCTTCCATACCAGTAGACTTGGACAGTCTACTCTCCTCTTGGATCTCAAAGACATTCTCAAGTTCCCTACAAACACAGGAAAAACCCTGGTCATTTTAACCAATCTCTAGTAGAGCTAAAACCCAGTCTTTTATCCTAAATTTCCCCAGCTAGGGTCAAATCACTACCAATAAACCTTCATCAAAACCTCAAGGCATCTGATACCTCAACTCTTCAGTAGTCCTCAGCAAGAGTTGATTCCCCATTTTGGACCAGCCTTTGGCTTTGTATAATGATTTTTCCTCAGCAGAATTAGCCCCAACAACACCCTTTTGTTGAGTCCATCTTCTTTCTAAAACACTCTCCTGTTGAGTTAACCATTTTTAGCCTCAATCTTGGGCTTTGTACAAGACAAAAAAAGCACTCTCTTGTTGAGTCAATCACCTTAAGGCACTCTCTTGTTGAGTCGACCTTTTTTAGCCTCCTCTTAGGCTTTTTATAATGATTTTTCCCCTGCTTTTCAGCCTCAATCTTGGGCTTTGTACAAGACAGATATAAACACTCTCTTGTTGAGTCATTCTCTTTTTTACCCTCAATCTTTGGCTCTGTACAAGACATATATAAACTTCCTCCAACAAAGTCAAAATCTTCATCACCTTCTCTTAAGCCCGGGACAAATATCTTCCCAGCGGAGTCAATTCTTCCCAACCTTCTTTTAGGCTTTGAGAGTTAATATCCCTAAGTGGAGTCGATCTTCATTCAGCCTCAATCTTGAGCTTTGTGCAAGACTCCCATAAATATCCTCTCACTTGCAGATTCAGTCTTTTTTCAGCCTCAATCTTGGGCGTTGTACAAGACACCATATAAATTTCTCCAGCAGAGTCAATCTTCTTTTCGCCTTAATCTTGGGCTTTGTACAAGAAAGACAAAATATTCCCCTGGAAAAGTCAACTTTTAGTCTCCTCTTAGGGTTTGATTAATGATATCCCCCAAAGAGTCAGTCTCTTTTCAGCCTTAATCTTGGGCTTTGTACAAGACATATATATACACTCTCTTGTTGAGTCAGTCGTTTCCAGTCTCCTCTTAGGCTTTGTATAAGGACTTCCCCAGTGGATTCAATCAATCTCTTAGCTTCAACCTTGAGCTTTGATCAAAGCAAACAAAAATCAACATCCCCTCAGAGGAAATAAAAAACCTCTCTGTAGGAAGACACTTCTCTGTACAATCACACAAAAAATAGAAAATCAAAACAAACCTTAATCTCAGATAACTGCATTAAATGGCACACTTGTTGATTGAGAAATCCAAGCTGATGTCCATCTTTTATCCTAGAAAATCCGGTCTTTCATCTAATTGCTGTTAGCGGCAAGCCTCTGGATTATTCACATCCACGCCACTGTCCCTCTATTAGCAAGAAAGATTCCTAAGGAAAAATGGCATTGCTCTACACTGAGTTAAAGTTTTCTCCTTCAGGACAGATCCCTCATAAAGGAAATTTTGGCATTACTGGATTCTCATATCCTAGTTAAAGTAATCCTCCTTTATAAATAGTCACCCAACAGTTGTGATAAATAGACGAGATGTCTCCCTTTAGAGATGACAAGTTCTCTCTCAGTCAAACCTTTTAGCTTCAATCTTGGGCTTTGAACAAGACACAAATACTCCTTTAGCTTCAATCTTGGGCTTTGAACAAACACCAAAACATCTTTTTCCTCCCATAGAATAGGAGGAACTACGATTGCTCTGATTTCCCTGTTTCTTTAAACGGGAATACGTAGGCATAAAATTGCGAAATCTTAGCGAGCATACCAATCAAAAAATTTAGGTCCCGTACCTTCACACCAATCCAAACTGAGGTCCAGTACCTCACCAAAACTATCAAAAACTCTCTCTCTCTCTCTCTCGAAAACCTCCCAAAGGAGAAACTTTCCAAACCCACAACAGATAAACACCATCAATTACAAAGCAAAACCTATTGCTAACTCCCAAAATCTCTCTTAAGCGTTTATTCAGTTAAAAATTCGCGTGCAAGGTTTGTTTTAGATAGCTTCCCTTTCCCTTTCAGCTTCACGGGATAAATAAGAAATCTGAAAGTAGCACCCCAGTCCTACCATTAAGGTGAAGCGAAACCCAACGACGATAAGGTGGTCGCGTCACCGACAAAAATCATACACTACAGTGGTGCGTGTTGTTCCACAGACTGATGAACCTATCTTCCATGCTGAGCTAAGTGAAAGCTTGGGCATTTACGAACGAATGGATGAATTTCAAGAAATGCAAAAAGAGATCAAAGCTTTAGGGGGAAAGAGTTGTTCGGAAAGAATTCTCATGAGCTATGTCTTGTCTCGAATGTGAAGATTCCCGCCAAGTTCAAAGTTCCCGATTTTGAAAAGTATAAAGGTAACACCTGTCCCTAAAGTCATCTGGTCATGTATGTGAGAAAGATGTCCACTCATACTGACAACCATCAACTGTTAATTCATTACTTCTAAAACAGTCTCACTAGTGTTGCACTAAAATGGTATATGGGTTTAGATAACACTCGAATTCGTACTTTCAATGATCTGGGAGAAGCTTTCATTTGTCAATATAAGTAAAACTTAGATATGGCGCCGGACCGTGATCAGCTCCGTGTTATGTCACAGAAAGAGAAGGAAACCTTTAAGGAATACACCCAAAGGTGGCCTAATATTACAATGAATATCAGTCCTCCACTTAAAGAAAAGGAAACCTTTAAGAAATATGCACAAAGGTGGCCTAAGATTTTTTTGAAGACGTTGAGCTCATTTTACTATGAAAGAATGGTGGCCAGTGCGCCCAACAATTTTACCGAATTGGTGAATATGGGTATGTGCTTAGAAGAGGGGGTTCGTGAAGGACGTTTGACCAAGGAAGATAATTCTACTGGAATTGCAAAGAAGTATAGTACTGGGTTTTACAAAAAATAGGATGGAGAAACCAATGCGATTTATCAAGAGAGGTCCACAAGCAACAGGGGAAAATAATAATAATAATCATCATCATCAGTAACAAGTAGCTTCTGTTACACCCGTCATCAACGTTGCACCAGCCACTCAATCTACTTCAAACTATTAACCATAATTCCAACAAATAACACATCAAACAAATCAACAAAGTTTCCCACAAAGGAAGAATCAGTTTGATCCCATTTTGATGTTTTATGCTGCGTTGTACCCTACTTTGTTACAGAAGAACCTAGTACAGACAAGAGAACCACCAGTTTTATGTTTTATGTTTTATGCTTTCCTGTGCCTATCATCAAAGGGCACCCAGACACGATATCAAAAATAATTTTACTTTAAAAGCTGAGTTTCAGAGACTGGTCTAAAGTGGCATCCTCTCATTTAAATATTTTGGGCATAATGTTCAAGCGAAACCTTTGCCCAAGCATGGTTATTCTAATGTGAATATGGTGGAAGGATGTTCTGGTGTTGCGGTGAGAATCGGATAATAAGCTATTAATTAACTTGCATCACATTTCTTTGAATTCACAACCGACTTTGATTTATCCAAAGGAAAGGTTCAAGATTGAGAAAACCTAAAGGGGGGAGATCTAAGGTTCGGGGGTTGGTTATACTAAGGGAAGGTATTAGCACCCTAAGTATCTGTAGTACTCTACAGGAACCTCTTGTTTAGTTTGTGTTATGTTATGTTTGCTTGCTAAGAAATATCTATGCTAAGGGTAAAGACCTAAGGGATATATACACTAAGTTTGCTCGCCAAGACGTCGCATCTTGTGCCTACGTATCTGACTAAAGAATCAGAGCAACCGTAGTTCACCTAACTAAGGGTGAAAGAGGAATCATTGACTATGGTCAAACTTCCAAGGGGAAATGAATATGAGCTCATTTTAGAGTTCACGATAACTCTCTAAGTCTAAGTTATGATGGGAAAAGTGAATTCTCATGATGATGAGAATCACATAGAGTTTAAGATAACTCTATAAGTCTAAGTAAAGGGAAAGTGAGTTCTCAAGATGGTGAGAATCACATAGAGTTTAAGATAACTCTATACGTCTAAGTAAAGGGAAAGTGAGTTCTCATGATGGTGAGAATCACATAGAGTTCACGATAACTCTATCCTATTACTAAACTATGAGGAAAATGGTTCTTAGGAGGCAAAGATGAAATGTGAGTGGTTTATTGACTTAGGAGTCAAAATAAAAGAACTTTCCTTTGGAAGGGAGGGTCAGATGAACAAGTATGAATATGATATATATTAAAAATATGAACAATAATATAATCAAGATAATATGAACTAAAATAAATCAAGATATATTGACTGAAAGTAAAGTCAGTGGTTAATGATTAATTTATTGGATCGACGAATTGGGTCCAATATAGTGCTAAACCGTCGTAGCACGGTCTATGAGGAAGACCATGCTATAGGAGGATGCACAATTCGATCTTTGTGTTAAGACACGATGGAGAATTGATATTGAGGATCATTCTCCAAAGAAATCGTGTCGCACGAAAAGAAAAGGTGGAGATCTCGTCTTAATCACAAATTTTCGTTAATTATTCGAAGGTAACCTATCACGATCCCAAAGTATAGAAAGAGATCTCGATGATCACTCACTACAGATTTGAAATAATGAAGGTTGATCGCTTCGATAAACAACATTCGTGAATAGAAAGACTTCATCGATGGAAAATGAAAATGAAGATAAAAGAAAAATGCGAAAAGAAGTGCAAATTGAAGTGATATCGAAATGGTCTCGTCTACATTAGGATTTAATCGCAAAATTGATACCCTTGATGTTTGACTTTCATTGATCGAATAAAAAAATATAAAAGGTGGCCTCATATAATCAAGACTTTAGTGACTTGAAATAAATTGAAAAAAAGTCATGATTTTTGTGATATCATTGGCCGAAAATAAAGAAAAGGGAATCGACATGGAAATAAAGTTGGTCTCGTCTAAATCAAGATTTAATCGAGAAATCGATAATCTTACATTTTTTACTTTCATTGACCAACAAAAATAAATAAAATGTGGCCTCATATTTATCAAGACTTTAGTGACTTGGATAGATCGACAAGTCATGATTTTTTGTATATCATTGGCCAAAATAAATAAAATGGAGTCGAAATGAACGTAAAGAGTTAGTCTCGTCTTAATCAAGATTTAAATCGGTAAATCGATAATCTTGATATTTGACTCTCATTGACCAACCAAAAGAAAAATACGGCCTCATATAATCAAAATTTATTGATTTGAAATAATCAACAAAGTTATGATGTTTTTTTATATCATTGGCCCAAAAATAAGGTTTTGAAATAGACTCAAAAATGAAATCGAAACAAAAAGAGAAATAAAATCAAAATCAAAAGAAGAACCAAAGATTAATTATTTCTAAAAATTTTGAATTAACTAGAAAGAAGAACTAAAAACTTTTAAAAACAGAATTTTCTTAGAAAAAAAGAACAAACGGCAAGAGGTGCAGAATCTTGAAGAGGATATAATATATGGTGGAGTAAGATAGAATCATCATGGGCCCAGAGCCCATTCATTATCTTAAAAAAAATAGTTTACAAAAAAAAAGGTGGGAATCGGTCATGGGCAGAGCCCATTTGTTTTTTTAAGAAAACCTGATTTGTTTAACCAAAAACTAAGCCAGCTTTAATTACCAAAACACGATTTCTCCAGAACATGTTCAAGGTTAGACAATAGCCTCCCAAAATGGCAAGAATAAAAAATAATAATGTGGTATGAAAATGAAACGGGCCTGGGTCAGTTTAAGATGACCCGTCTGGGTTATAGAAGGGTCAATGAAAGAGAGGAAACCTAATGACTTGAAATGGAAACGGCTACTGAACCACACACATACACTTTCTCAAAAAAACAATTTTCGCTTCTTCCCTTCTAAACCGCGTTCAATCGTCTCGAATCTCTCTCAATCTTAAACTCTGTTTCTCTCACAAATCTCAGCAACAGCAGTCGAATAACAAAACGACAGCGACAAAGAGTGGAAACGTGATAGTGGGTCGGTTTACGGATCTCGAATTCATCTCCTTCTTTCTCCGTTGTGATTCGATTTGAGGGTGAAGGATGAAAGGGGCTTTGATCGTGTGATGATGAAGATAGTGAGAGGGTCTGCGAAATGGGAGGGAAAGATTGATATGAGTTGAAGTCGTCTGAAGAAGGTTGGTTATGAAAGAGAAGTTTGAAGGCGGAGGTTCTTGGTTTGCGAACGGTAACGGTTGGGATGAAGGCTGAGAAACAGGGATGGCTCTTCAAAAATAGGGTGAAGGTTTTGGGTTGTTTGAATGCATGAGGTTTTTTTCTGGTTATGAGGTTTGAAGGAAGGTGGCTTCGGGAAGAGCAAACAGAGGTTTACGGAAGCGATTTTGCGGAAGGTTGAAGAAAAAGGGGATAGTTTGTTGAGGTTTTTTTGTTGTTATGAAATGTCGAAGACATTTGTGGTTCTGAGGGTTGAAGAAAATTTAATGGAAGAAGGATAATGAAGGGAGGCGGGTTGTGTTTTTGTGGACGGTTCTGCTGAAGGATCTCGGTGAACGAGGGATCCCCTCTTCTCCTTTTAACCTCTTCTCATTTCTGTTTTTGAATAAGATTTTAAAATTAATTTCTCTGTTCTGGTATCATGGCTGTGTCGTCGTTTTCATGATTGGCTTTTGTCGGTTGTTTTGACTATGCAAATGTAACAGAGTTTGGATTGTTGTGAGCAGCAAGGGAGAGTAGGTTCGTACGGTTTTTGGCAAAGCATGTAGGTTTGTGAAGGTAACAAGGGTAAGGTGTAGTCTCTGTCACGTGTTGGAGCTTACAGGCTGTAACTGGGTTTAAGATAAAGAAAAATAACAATAAGGATTAAATGAAAAATGTTTAAATTAAATTGAGAAACCAATAATAAAATAAACTTAAGGATTAGAAAATTAAGATTAAAATTAATAAAACTTGAACTAATGAAATTAAAAATTAGACTAAAACTTAAAATAAATTAAAAATTAATTTAACCAAAACTAGACTAAAATAAAAATAACTAAATTAAAAATAAAAGCTAATTTAAGTTAAAGGTAAACTTTTAAGAAAATAAACTAAATTACTTTTTAATAATTTAAGATAAAAGGCTAAGATACATGATTAATGATCAATGAAATGTTTAACTAAAAAACAAAAATGGCTGACTAAAAATGAAAATGATATGATCAGAGGATCTGAGGGTAAAATTTGGGGTACAACAGTTGCCCCTATTTAAATATCTTCACCGGATGACATGAGAGATGAAAATCCTCATGAAATCATGGTGAAAGATATTTAAATATAGATAACCGAAAATTTTGCCCTTAGATGGAATGCAAATGCTAAGGACAACCAAAAGACATGCAGATGCTGACATGCCCTGAACTTCTAGTATGATGATATGATGCCACGATAGTCCAAAGATGCAGACAGACCAGACACCAGGGATAAAGAGCAAACAACCACAGGTGAGCTTCACTGGGGAAGGATGAAGGTTAGTATCTGCGAGGAAGATCCACTGGGGATACAACCTAACCAACAAAAGAGACTCATTGGGGACACTCTAAGGAAAACACTGGGGATAGAAATATAAGGGGGAAACCCTACAGGTCCTCACTGGAGATAAGTTCCAGAGAGGTATTCTCCACTGGGGAAAGATCCAGGGAGATGGACGACAGGTTCATAGGTGACCGAACGACATTGGGGAAAAATGAAGACACATTCTTACCAGGCATGAAACCAGAAAGAAGACATGATCTCCACTGGGGATCAGTCTGAAATAAAAGGGTAGACATCTTACAAAGATTTTGTGGGGATTTCTTATACTGAAGAGTTCAAACGGGATCTTCAAGAAAAGGCCAAAAAATACAGAGACAAACTCTGCGCATCAGATGATGAACTGGGTGAACCAATGGGTACCAAAATGTGTTGGTTGAGATAACAAGATGATTTGGTTTATGAGGAATACCAGTATGAGTTGGACTTTGAAAAGGGTTCAAACAACGGGTTCACGATAACTCGAAGTTTAGGTTCAGGTTTGACTCGATTCAAACAAGAATGGTTTTAAACAACAGACTCACGATAATCTGAAGCAAACAAAAGGTTCACGATAACCAGGAATTAAACAACGAGCTCACGATAACTCGAAGTTTACGTTCAGGTTTGACTCGATTCAAACAAGAACGGTTTTAAACAACAGACTCACGATAATCTGAAGTTAACAAAGGATAAACAACGAGCTCATGATAACTCGAAGTTTAGGTTCAGGTTTGACTCGATTCAAACAAGAACAGTTTTAAACGACCGACTCACGATAATCTGAAGCAAACAAAAGGTTCATGATAACCAGGAATTAAACAACGAGCTCACGATAACTCGAAGTTTAGCTTCAGGTTTGACTCGATTCAAACAAGAACGGTTTTAAACAATAGACTCATGATAATCTGAAGTTAACAAAGGATAAACAACGACCTCACGATAACTCAAAGTTTAGGTTCAGGTTTGACTCGATTCAAACAAGAACGGTTTTAAATGACAGACTCACGATAATCTGAAGCAAACAAAAGGTTCACGATAACCAGGAATTAAACAACGAGCTCACGATAACTCAAAGTTTAGGTTCAGGTTTGACTCGATTCGAACAAGAACGGTTTTAAACAACAGACTCATGATAATCTGAAGTTAACAAAGGATAAACAACTAGCTCACGATAACTCAAATGTTAGGTTCAGGTTTGACTCGATTCAAAGAAGAACGGTTTTAAATGACAGACTCACGATAATCTGAAGTTAACAAAGGATAAACAACGAGCTCATGATAACTCAAAGTTTAGGTTCAGGTTTGACTCGATTCAAACAAGATCGGTTTTAAATGACAGACTCACGATAATCTGAAGCAAACAAAAGGTTCACGATAACCAGGAATTAAATAACGAGCTCACGATAACTCAAAGTTTAGGTTCAGGTTTGACTCGATTCGAACAAGAACGGTTTTAAACAACAGACTCATGATAATCTGAAGTTAACAAAGGATAAACAACTAGCTCACGATAACTCAAATGTTAGGTTCAGGTTTGACTCGATTCAAACAAGAACGGTTTTAAACGACAGACTCACGATAATCTGAAGTTAACAAAGGATAAACAACGAGCTCATGATAACTCGAAGTTTAGGTTCAGGTTTGACTCGATTCAAACAAGAACGGTGCCATTGATGATTGGACTTTAGGTTTTTATGAGACCTTAAAAAAAGAAAAGGATGTCGGTGATGACTGGACTTTAGGTTCTTTATGAGGAGCTCAAATAGGTTAGTACCGGAGTTGCATAAAGAATAGAAGGTTAGACTTCCTGGGGAAAAATGCACAAAGAGTTGGAATCTGGCGCACGAGGGTGAAGACCGGACGTAAGCCTAGCTTAGACAAAGGTTTTGGGGATAAACCGGGAATTTCTTTACTTCACTGGGGAAATAAAGACACATTCTTACTGGGCATGAAACCAGAAAGAAGACACGATCTCCACTGGGGGATCGGTTTGAAATAAAAGGATAAATATCCAACAAAATATTTTCTGGAGATTTCTTATATTGAAGAGTTCAAACGGGATCTTCAAGAAAAACTAGAGAAGACTAGAGATAAACTATGCATACCAATATGAGCTGGATTTTTGAATGCCAGTATGACGACATGGAAACTGAAACAGGAATCACATTATCGAGAAGTTTGATGGCAAGGAACATGATACATATCCGAGGGTACGAAACCTGAACTCAGAACACCTCATCAAACAGATTGACGGTAAGAAACACCTTAAATAGGGATCACATCAAACGGGTTGATGGAAAGTGACTGATTGTAACACCATTGGTAACTGTAGAAGTATGAATAAAACCAAGGACGGATAAGCTTCTTGGGAAAGATATTGCCACTTATCGTTGCAGAGGTAATGATAGCAAAACAAGCTTCTCAAGGTGATTTCCACTTGTTGTTGGGTATAAATTCCAAAGAGATGTTGACATTACAACACTGCTGGAGAAATAATTTTGTCTTCAATGGGATTTGTAAAAGAATCTTCCTGCGAGACACGGTGCAAAATAAATGCACTTTCGAAAGTGGGTTCAGAAACCACACCTGTCAGGGACCAAAGTTTGATCTAGGAACAAGCTAGAAAGAAACGGCCAAGCAAGACTCCAATTGAGGGATGAACTCAAATGGGGACTTATCTTATCCATATGTGGAAATGATAACTGAACCAACCATCATCCACGAGAATCAAACTCTGTGGGGAATTCAGAAAAGATGGGAACTTTATGCCTAAGGCTGACTTTCTATTGGAGTGAATAGACAAAACCAATCACTTGGGGAGATAAACGCCAAAGTGAATCAAAGACAGGTAAACACCAGAAGGGGAAGCAAAAATGCTAAGATGCTATGCATATGAGTGCTTATGCTTATGCTGACAAAAATAGACAAAAGGAAACAAGACTGGAGATGTAAAAAACATCTCGACAAGGATACCCAACCAACCTCATCAGATTGGACCATTACTGGGGATGAACAAGTAGGATCGTTAGATCTACTTCATTGGGAAAAGGAGTATTCCACTTGAGGTATAGCATCATAAATTCACTAGGATTGCCATCATGAGCTTAATTTCCTTGCCGGAGGAGGAAGATCCATGGAAATTGTCCAAGCTCGACCGAAGTAACAATTTACTAGGAAGCTGGCCAAGGATATCACAAGAACAGGGTAATTCTGCATCCTGACTTGTATGATGATCACCATAATAAACAACAACTCTTGCAACAGGTAATCTTCAAATCTTTTCTACCCCAGATTGCATGGTATGTTGGGAGAAAATACCAAGAGGATTTTACAAAAGAATTAACATACGAGATGCATCAATATCTTCAAACTCTTAGATTCATGAATCTTGACGTAACTGCCCCAGATTAACAGCGTTTGCACGACAAAATCTTTGAACTTGTTCTTCAGACTGGCTGATCTGTGAAGGAGATGTCCCTGACTAACTGCTTTTTAGAGATTTTGCCGAATCACGACCTGACTGCCCCTGATTGACTGATGGGTAATCAAAAGGATTTTACAGAAGAATTGGCATACCAGATTCCTCAATATCTTCAAACTTTTGAAGGGGAAATGACATAACTGCCCCTGTTTAACTGTATTTGAAATATCAAGTCCTTTAGATTGTAGTAGAAACAACTGGGGAACAAACTTGCCCCTGTTGGTGGGTCACTAGAGTCTACACTTGTCATAAGATGACCTGGAGAAGACTTGCCACAATATTCTGAACTTGATGAATTCTGGCGCTGATTCGATAGCTCTTGGAATGGTGGATTGGCAAATCCCTCCGCTTGGTTGCCCCTGACTGAGCGTCCTTTATCAAATCGAATTCCCTAGCTGGCTGCATTTGTTGGGATTTCTTTGATATTGAATAGTTTTGTAAACAAGTATTGTTCATTAAAAATTGGCAATTTTAATGGAAAATTCATGCAAGCTTTTGAAAACAAAGTTTTATTGATGAAACACACACAGTGGAGTGATTAAATTAAAAAAAATGGATCTAGTCATTTACGGAATGACAGATGAAGTGATCAACACACGCGGATAGCAAAGATCATTAGGAGTAAGGTTAATCAACCTTGTTGTAGTATGCTTTCAAAATAACCTTACCTCAATTAGGTCTTTTGAGGGTTGTAACGTGGTCTGGTTCAGGGTTTTATGAAACAAAGGATAAAGGCTCAAAGTTTATTTGTCCCACCCCATCTTCGTGATGAACTCCGATCCTATGCTAAGTTAACTCAGGCTATACATTCAGATTCCCATAGGCTAGGAATTGAGCTGATGATAATTGATGATTCAGACACCTTTTGTAAGTTCTTGTAATTGGCTGTAATTTTGTTAAAACAATGTTGATGTCATGGTTGATGTTGCAACATGAACTGCTAACAGTCTAAGTTGTAAATAGTGTTGAAGAGTTAAAATGCTGAAGAGTGATGTCACATGCGAAGTCTTAACATCACCATACCAGAACATTACAACATCAGGTCTGGGATGATTAATTAAGGCTGCACGTGTTTTTGGTATGAATGAGAAATTCTGCTAAAGAGAATCAGAGAATATAGGCGAAGATCAAGGGAGAGATATATTCTGTTACAATCAGTTATGAAGATAAGTTTGCTGCGCATTTAAAGCACAAAGATATGGAGAATATTCAGAGTTAATAATTGAGGAGTTAATTGAAGATATGATTGAAGATCTATTTAGAAGCAGATTTGTTACAGAAGATATGATAGGATTTGAAGGCCCAAATCCAGTTGGGATTATGTTATAAATAGAATGCTTATAACCTAGAATAGGTACGGGTCCAAGATGTAGATCTTTAGGGCTTTGTCAAAGTGAACCACTCGGGTTGTGAGATGGTCACTGTGGTTAACTCAGAAACTTATAGGTAATGAGTTTGGGTTTGTTCTTGGAGGAAGCTTTGAAGCAACTCCAATGTGTGTCATGGAAGTGTGTCTTCTGGTTTTTCTGTGTTAGAAAAGTTGTTGGTAAACAAGCTGTTGATGCAGTGACGGTGTAGTTGACTGCTAGACATCATTATGATGATTGGAAGTGAGATGGAGTCTCTTACCTAGGGAGGACTTAGGTAGAAGGGTCATTGGGTAGTGATTAAATTAGGTAGATTGTCAACTGGTCTGTTGAGTCTGTAATTTGATACTATTAATAGTGGACTTCCTTCCTGGCTTGGTATGCCCCCAGATGTAGGTTGTTGAACCGAACTGGGTGAACAATTCAGTGTGTTATTTACTATTTCTATTATTGCCTTGTTCAGCAGATTGCGATGTTGTGACATTGCACAAAGACATCACACATCTGTACCAGAATTTCAATTGGTATCAGAGCAGGCATCCTGTCTGTTTCTGGATGAGATATTGGGAAGATACTTTCTGGGTCATGATCAAGGAAGAGAGTTGTTTGGATGATCCCTTGGATTGAAGGTTGGATTATTCATGATAAAGTATTGATGGAACATGGTTTATTCTGATAGTGTGCAAGGATTATTGAGTAGTGCCTAAAGGTTGTTGAGGAGTTGTTGTGTGTTCCGCTGCATGGTATCTGATGTAACCCTGGTTGGTTCTTGTATCTCTGGTGGTGAGGTGCTAGACAATAGGGTTTGGTCTCCTCAGCAGGATTTTCCTAGATGTTGTAGTTTATGCAAGACAGCTTCAACCGTTTGGTTAGAGATGCCAAAGATACTTGAGGATTATCTCATATCTTTGTTTTGGGAAAGAAGTGATCAAGAGGTGAATGGATCTTATTAAAGACTGTATGACATGGAAGAAGAATATTTTTCAAAACAGGCATTGAAGACCAATCTTTCCAGAACATTGATTCCTTCTTTATCAATTTTCTTGATGGTGAAAAAAAAGAGGGTGGAGCCAAAGCAAAAGAGTATCACTGTCAAATCTTTCATGCGGGAGTGAAGATCTTGATAAGCTATCTCTTAAGCTTAGTTATGGTGACCTAATTAGGAGGATCTGCCTGGTTATGATGACAAATATAGTTCTGGTGAACTGGAGGAAGTTTCATCAAGAAAGAAGCTGAGCTTAATATGTCAATTCTAATGTCTCATCATTGCGCTACACATCAGCAGTACTAAGTCAAAGACCTATTAGATTGTAGCTGTTTTGAAGGATCACTGAAGCTATGAAGTTGAACAATTTTTGAGATGTTGTTCATAATGTCATAACATCTCAGCTGGAGCTGGTTGAAGAAAGGTACTAATCTTGATAGCAGAAGAGAAGGAGATGATCCTTGTTTGAGCTAAACTGTCTGAGGACAATATTATAGGGAAAATGCATCCAAGAGTCTGTGTGCAGTAGCAGTGTAAATCAGCCTGTGGTCAATTGGTTTTTGCATTAGTTGTATGGAATGAACTCTTCCAGTTTTGTGGCTTGAAGGATAGGAAGTAGCAGATTATATATGGTATGTTTATACTCTGGCTTTAGATGCAGAAGGATGGCAGTTATCACTCTTAATTTAGACAAAAGGTCTGAACCTTGTGCTTATAAGAAAAAGCTTCTGGAAGAGTGTGTTATGCAAGTTACTGCAGGGTTGTTGGTCTGATCTTGGAAGTTGATCAGATGGTGATATGGTGTCGTGTGTTCCCTACAGGAGATTTATGTGGATTAATATGGGTGTTGTCTCCAGAGCCATAGCAGTTGGTTAATGTGATACAGAGTGATGTCAGAACTGATGTTGAAACATCATTTCAGTTCTTTGCTATCTCAGCCAAAGAAAGTTAGTTGTGCTCATGGTGAAGTATCAGGTCAAGCCACTTACCTAATCTGAAGTGATCAGGGGTGTGGACTAACAAATGAAGGATCAACCAGTGCCTCAAGACTGCAGGAAAAGGATGTCAGACCAGATAAAATGTTGTATCTTGCATTTTTGTCAGCTTAGGATGGTGTTGTACATTCAACTAATGACTATATACATTGACGGGAGACTTTGTATTTGCCTGAAGTTAAAGTATAGGACTGCAGAAGTGTTGAGATGTTTTTACAAGGGTTAAGCACTGGTGGGGTTGATTGGTGACCATGGAGTACCATCCAATTTGTCTGTGATGAGGTTGAGTTACTCTTGGGAAGTAGGGCGATGAGTGGAAGACTATTCTTCTTGAAGAAGGATGAGAGGAAGATTATGCCCTGGTTCAGAAGATTGATGCCTACATCATACTTAAGGAGCATCTACATAACCATACGGGAGAATGATGAAGTAGAAGGTCTGCCTTAGATGAAATGTTTAATGACTGCCTTGAAAGAAAGGGACAGTGGTACCAAAATGCATGTGCTCAGAAGTGTGCTCAAATGTTCATCCTCATCTAGAGCATTCATTAACCATGACAGGGGGAATACTTGTCTATGGATTTTTTGTGCAAAGGTATATATATTGTGAAGATTGCATGTTGGTTGAATCTTGTGAGGAGATAATGTCAGATAACATGGTGTGACATTAGGCTGTTGGATGCTTGTTGGTGTGGACATAAATGGTTCTACCCTTGTGAAGCTAATTGTTTGAATCATACGTGCACATGCTTCTGAGAAGGAGTCTGAAGGACAGCTGTGTTTGTGGAGAATGTGCTGGGTTGTGTTGATGGAAGGTGTTCTTCTTGCAAAGGTGCACTGGTTATCCTTGGTAGGGGGAGAATGATATTATGGGAGCTTTTGGGGTTGGCACTTAGGTTAAAGTAAATTGAAATGTTGTTTACATGAGGATTTAGTGTCTTGTATAGTTGCGTAAATGGATCAGAAGTAAAACAGAAATTTATTGCATTGATGAAAGCTTACAAGATTAGTAAAAACAACAAACAAAGTGTCTAAAGATTATCCCAACCCCCCGAATCAAGAAAAGTCTTCCAATCTTCATCCCATTCATCATCAGAGGCTTGAAGCTGCACTTGGTTTTTCTTGATAGTCTTCATCCTGGTTTCTGATGTCTTACGTGTTCTTGTTACTCCAGAAGATGCTCCAGCTTTGGACAGTGTTGTGTCCTTCAACTTCTGAGGATCTGGCTTCTTGTCCTCTTGCATGTGTCTCTTTGCTGCATTCTTGTTAGACTGACTCATGTGTCCTTCCTTGGTGAGCTGATAGGAGCAAGGAGGTTTGGTATTTATAATGGATAATATGGCATTGTTTGTATCGCCTGACCAGTCAGAGTAGTCTTTGGTGTGGGAATCTGTTTTTCTTGGGAACCTGCTTTTTTTGACATATTGGTTACCATCACTTCGTGCTTGGTGCCTGGGTGGAAGTGGTCCTAGTAGGATAAGGCTAGGTCTTGTCTAGTAAAGTGGGATGGTCTTTTGTCTTGTGGCGATGTCCCACATGTTGTTACAACATTATGGCTGGGTATGTACCATACTTATGAAGTTTGAAGAAGCAGCATTATCGTCTGAAGTGGCAGTTCTGACATAGTGTGGATTAGAATGGGCAGATTCTAATCTTGATGGCAAGTAGTTCAGGAAATACATGGCTACTGTCATGATGAAGACTTCATTTGGAGCTGGTGAGTGTAAGGACAGAAGGGTGTTTATCTTGTGTGAGAAATTTCCAATCAAATGGGCCTTTGTTTATTGGACTTGGCATATCTTGTTTCCCCATGAGGAATGTGGCATTATTGGTGGGATATCATAAAAGGCATTGAGTGTAAGACTGATTACTATAGCCTGTTACAGCATGTGTACTGATCAAGCTTGTGCAGTGTGATGATGGGACCTGTCATAGCTGTGTGAAGATAATACCTTTACAGTAGAGGTATGAAAAGCAAAAGTGGTGTACTTGGCTGTTGGTTGGAAGCAATCTAGAAGAAGTTGTGAGAAGTTGCATCTATAAGAAGATGTGTTTGTAGAGTCTTGGGTTAATGAGCCAGCAGGCAATGTCTGAAGAGATGTCAGAACATGATATAGGACATGTTTTGCTTGAGCCAAACAGGATGGTATTTTGGACGGTGGTGTTAGGATAAAGTGAAACACGTGGCTTCGACTGTGCATGGAGCGTTATTGGCCTAATTTATGGTAAGATTCAGTTGTGTAATATTTAAGGCAGTCAAGGCAGTTTTTGGAAGGTAGGCATTGAATTTGAATGCAGTTTTTGATACCTAAAATAGCGTTTGTTTGACCAAGAACATTGACATATTCAAGGCTCGTTAATTTCTAAGTTACTGGTCATCTATTTATAGGGGTTAGATTGTTCTCCTTCAGCCAGTGAGTGTTCTTATCTCATAAGTCTTATGGCTTTTATTCGTGTTTGGGTAAGCACTTCTTGGGTCTGGTTTTGTGAGGGTTTCCTTTGCCAATTTGTGGCTAAAAAGGGGGAGAAAGGAAAGAGATGGGCTAAATGGTTTGCGCAGTTGTTATGCCTGGAGTCTGCAGTTCCTGATGCAGAAGAAGAGGATGGTACATCCTTGAGTTGGTGTTGAGTCTTTGTGACTTGTGTCCTGAGTTATGAACACAATTGTGACTTGTGTTCTGAGTTACCTGGGCTGGCAGAATGGCACTTCTCAACGTGTCATGTTATGCCACAGATTGACCAGGGGGTCTGATCAAAGAAGGTGTGCAGAATTCTCTCATGCCACCATAGGTCTTTGGTGAATAGACAAACACTTCTTTTATGGGGGAGTCTTCCACAATGAATCCGGGTCTGAGTTGAAAGGAAAAAGAAATGTGTTGTATTAAGGGGGAGTGTCTAAAATCTTCTTCCTCATGTACACTAGATATCTGGAATCTGAGTGTATAACTTCGGGACTTTCTACTTCTTCCTCCTGATGTGCTGCCTGAAGTGATTGTGGTGGGCTGTGCTGCCAAAAGAAGTTGTCAGACATGATGTCTTAACATCATTCAAATATTCCCTAGAAGATGCTTCTCCAGGATTGCTGCTCACTAGAGCTACTGATGGTTACTGTTAGGTTCAGTGGTTACTGATAACTACTGACAGTAGTATAGTGTTGTAATTACTGCTGTAATCTGAGTTGAAATGGTTATATATATGTTTTAGCCAAAATTAGACAAAGGGGGAGATTGTAAGTTCTTGTAATTGGCTGTAATTTTGTTAAAACAATGTTGATGTCATGGTTGATGTTACAACATGAACTGCTAACAGTCTAAGTTGTAAATAGTGTTGAAGAGTTAAAATGCTGAAGAGTGATGTCACATGCGAAGTCTTAACATCACCATACCAGAACATTACAACATCAGGTATGGGATGATTAATTAGGGCTGCATGTGTTTCTGGTATGAATGAGAAATTCTGCTAAAGAGAATCAGAGAATATAGGCGAAGATCAAGGGAGAGATATATTCTGTTACAATCAGTTATGAAGATAAGTTTGTTGCGCATTTAAAGCACAAAGATATGGAGAATATTCAGAGTTAATAATTGAGGAGTTAATTGAAGATATGATTGAAGATCTATTTAGAAGCAGATTTGTTACAGAAGATATGATAGGATTTGAAGGCCCAAATCCAGTTGGGATTATGTTCTAAATAGAATGCTTGTAACCTAGAATAGGTACGGGTCCAAGATGTAGATCTTTAGGGCTTTGTCAAAGTGAACCACTCGGGTTGTGAGATGGTCACTGTGGTTAACTCAAAAACCTGTAGGTAATGAGTTTGGGTTTGTTCTTGGAGGAAGCTTTGAAGCAACTCCAATGTGTGTCATGGAAGTGTGTCTTCTGGTTTTTCTGTGTTAGAAAAGTTGTTGGTAAACAAGCTGTTGATGCAGTGACGGTGTAGTTGACTGCTAGACATCATTGTGATGATAGGAAGTGAGATGGAGTCTCTTACCTAGGGAGGACTTAGGTAGAAGGGTCATTGGGTAGTGATTAAATTAGGTAGATTATCAACTGGTCTGTTGAGTCTGTAATTTGATACTACTAATAGTGGACTTCCTTCCTGGCTTGGTATGCCCCCAGATGTAGGTTGTTGAACCAAACTGGGTGAACAATTCAGTGTGTTATTTACTGTTTCTATTATTGCCTTGTTCAGCAGATTGCGATGTTGTGACATTGCACAAAGACATCACACATCTGTACCAGAATTTCACCTTTGGTAGTCAATACTCCCTTACAGAATTTGGTTATCCCTTATTGCTGCGTTTTTGAGACCTCTTTTTGTCTTTGTTGAGTTTTTGAGATCTCTTCTTTTTGGTTGAGGTTTTGAAACCTCTTCTTTTCTTGATTGTTGTACAAACCTTCTTGTATAAGGCAAAGTTATGGGCTTCCCATCTTTCTTGGCTTTTGCCTTGAAAGGGACTCGGCTTATTCTTCGATTAAGGATTTTTCGACGATCCTTCCTTATTTATTGCTTGGAGGAACAACTTGTACAACGCTAACTCATTTGATTTGAGAGAGCCGACTGGTGCCTTGCATGAAGCGCTTGCGTTCGAATGCATAACCAAGTTAAACTGAGAACTACCCACCCCAAGGTTGAGATTTAAGGGTTTTTGTGTAAGAAAGGAAAACTCCTACCTCTAGGCTCAAAGGGTTAACGAGGGATTATCTTCCTTATTTCTCCAGTGTTTGAGAATTGAAACAATGCCTTACATCCTCGGCAAGGTTAGATCGAAAGCATATCACAACAATTATGGATAATATTTTTGTCATCCTCCCCAATCCTCGCTTGAATAAACAGTTTGATAAAGGGAAAGAAACAAGATAAAGATATTTTTTGTTTTTTCACGAACATAAAAGTAAATGAGTGAAACGAATGGACTTAATCTAAAGATGCATAAACACTTCATTAATCTTGCCAATTTGAAAGTACAACAAAGCTTATAAGCAAAAACAGATTCAAATATGCAAAGAAAAAGCAATAAAATGCTAAACAGTCAAAAGTTTGCCGGTTTCGGGGAACTGGAATTTCCTTCTTGATTTTCCATGGAGCTAGCCATCTTCAGAGTTAATTGTCGAGATCCGTCTGAGAATCGTCTTCACATCCACTCTCAGCAATTTCTTCCACTTTAGAGCCTGATGAACCCTCTTGATTAGGTGAAGGATTGTTGATTGTTGATTTGAATGAGAACATGTTGGAGTTAAGCAGAGCCTAAATCCTGTCTCTGAGCACGTTACAGTCTTCAGTTGCATTCCAAAGACATACCCTGAATATTGTCATCTCTCTTTGCCAAGGCTGTTATAATCTGATCCAATTGGTTTCTCAACAAGTCAAAATCTGCTCTAGTCACAAAGTGGTTCTGCTCTTCTGAGTTCATGATCCTCCAAAATCTACTTCAAGTCCAATGATGGCTTCGGGAAGTCAAGCTCGGTTACAGACAAATGTGATGCAAGCCAACTGGTTTCAAGGAACTCGAAGGCAAGTTGCAAAAAATTTGTGGAAAAACTGAGCTTTGTTTCAAAATCCATGATCTTTATTGCGTTTTACAAAGAAAAAGGCACTTGAATTACTTGAAACCGAAAGGATGTCATGAATAGACGAATGTATGCACAAACACACATATACAAATATTCACATATTCAGACATATGTACAGGGAAACAAATGAGGGCCTAGGTTTGAAGATCACGAGCATGGAGCCATGGTTTACCCATCCCAAAAGGTGTGTACTATGGGTTTTCATCTGCAGAACAGGGTTCTAAAAAGTTCCCAGAGTCGACAACCCATCTTTCAGATTTTAAGGATTTCCCAGATGACTTGGTAATCAATAAAATTCTCAAGAGGATCTCGTCTGAGTGTAGTATCGCGTGACAACCAATTCAAAAATAGACTCCATCATGGTCACCGCACTACATCCTAAAAAAGCTTAGTGGGGTTTGGTAACTACGGTTCTCAATATCATGGGCTCCTAGGTTGAGAGTAGCACGATTTCACAAACGGATTCGTTCAACATAACTAGACTCTCAAGAGGGCCTCAACTGAGTGACGGTGTTCTCAATTCAACTTTTTAGGATTTGACTCTCTCAAAGCCTCCTTGAATACCATCGTCCTATCCTAATTGCACTCAAATCCGGGTTAGGATTTGTCTCACCACTCAAAAGTAACACCCTGCACACAGAAGATCCCAAACAGCCAGATATACAGGTATACAGATACATACAGATATGTACAAGTATAGAAAACAAACATAAATAGCATAAACAAAACAAGGTGGGCTTAACCCTAAAAAATAAACACTATTTCCCCAGTGAAGTCGCCATTTCTGTTGCGGTGAGAATCGGATAACAAGCTATTAATTAACTTGCATCACATTTCTTTGAATTCACAACCGACTTTGATTTATCCAAAGGAAAGGTTCAAGATCGAGAAAACCTAAAGGGGGGAGATCTAAGGTTCGGGGGTTGGTTATACTAAGGGAAGGTATTAGCACCCTAAGTATCTGTAGTACTCTACAGGAACCTCTTGTTTAGTTTGTGTTATGTTATGTTTGCTTGCAAAGAAATGTCTATGCTAAGGGTAAAGACCTAAGGGATATGTACACTAAGTTTGCTCGCCAAAACGTCGCATCTTGTGCCTACGTATCTGACTAAAGAATCAGAGCAACCGTAGTTCACCTAACTAAGGGTGAAAGAGGAATCATTGACTATGGTCAAAGTTCCAAGGGGAAATGAGTATGAGCTCATTTTAAAGTTCACGATAACTCTCTAAGTCTAAGTTATGATGGGAAAAGTGAATTCTCATGATGATGAGAATCACATAGAGTTTAAGATAACTCTATAAGTCTAAGTAAAGGGAAAGTGAGTTCTCATGGTGGTGAGAATCACATAGAGTTTAAGATATCTCTATACGTCTAAGTAAAGGGAAAGTGAGTTCTCATGATGGTAAGAATCACATAGAGTTCACGATAACTCTATCCTATTACTAAACTATGAGGAAAATGGTTCTTAGGAGGCCAAAGATGAAATGTGAGTGGTTTATTGACTTAGGAGTCAAAATAAAAGAACTTTCCTTTGGAAGGGAGGGTCAGATGAACAAGTATGAATATGATATATATGAACAATATGAACAATAATATAATCAAGATAATATGAACTAAAATAAATCAAGATATATTGACTGAAAGTAAAGTCAGTGGTTAATGATTAATTTACTGGATCGACGAATTGGGTCCAATGTAGTGCTAAACCGTCGTAGCACAGTCTATGAGGAAGACCATGCTATAAGAGGATGCACAATTCGATCTTTGTGTTAAGACACGATGGAGAAATGATATTGAGGATCATTCTCCAAAGAAAACGTGTCGCACGAAAAGAAAAGATGGAGATCTCGTCTTAATCACAAACTTTCGTTAATTATTCGAAGGTAACCTATCACGATCCCAAAGTATAGAAAGAGATCTCGATGATCACTCACTACAGATTTGAAATAATGAAGGTTGATCGCTTCGATAAACAACATTCGTGAATAGAAAGACTTCATCGATCGAAAATGAAAATGAAGATAAAAGAAAAATGCGAAAAGAAGTGAAAATCAAAGTGATATCGAAATGGTCTCGTCTACATCAGGATTTAATCGCAAAATTGATAACCTTGATGTTTGACTTTCATTGACCGAATAAAAAAATATAAAAGGTGGCCTCATATAATCAAGACTTTAGTGACTTGAAATAAATCGAAAAAAAGTCATGATTTTTGTGATATCATTGGCCCAAAATAAAGAAAAGGGAATCGACATGGAAATAAAGTCGGTCTCGTCTAAATCAAGATTTAATCGAGAAATCGATAATCTTACATTTTTTACTTTCATTGACCAACAAAAATAAATAAAAAGTGGCCTCATATTTATCAAGACTCTAGTGACTTGGATAGATCGACAAGTCATGATTTTTTGTATATCATTGGCCAAAATAAATAAAATGGAATCGAAATGAACGTAAAGAGTTAGTCTCGTCTTAATCAAGATTTAAATCGGTAAATCGATAATCTTGATATTTGACTCTCATTGACCAACTAAAAGAAAAATATGGCCTCATATAATCAAAATTTATTGATTTGAAATAATCAACAAAGTTATGATGTTTTTTTATATCATTGGCCCAAAAATAAGGTTTTGAAATAGACTCAAAAATGAAATCTAAACAAAAAGAGAAATAAAATCGAAATCAAAAGAAAAACCAAAGATTAATTATTTCTAAAACTTTTGAATTAACTAGAAAGAAGAACTAAAAACTTTTAAAAACAAAATTTTCTTAGAAAAAAAGAACAAACGGCAAGAGGTGCAGAATCTTGAAGAGGATATAATATATGGTGGAGTAAGATAGAATCATCATGGGCCCAGAGCCCATTCATTATCTTAAAAAAAAAATAGTTTACAAAAAAAAAAGCTGGGAATCGGTCATGGGCAGAGCCCATTTGTTTTTTTAAGAAAACCTGATTTGTTTATCCAAAAACTAAGCCAACTTTAATTACCAAAACACGATTTCTCCAGAAGATGTTCAAGGTTAGACAATAGCCTCCCAAAATGGCAAGAATAAAAAATAATAATGTGGTATGAAAATGAAACGGGCCTGGGTCGGGTTAACATGACCCGTCTGGGTTATAGAAGGGTCAATGAAAGAGAGGAAACCTAATAACTTGGAATGGAAATGGCTACTGAACCACACACATACACTTTCTCAAAAAAATAAATTTTCGCTTCTTCCCTTCTAAACTGCGTTCAATCGTCTCGAATCTCTCTCAATCTTAAACTATGTTTCTCTCATAAATCTCAACAACAGCAGCCGAACAACAAAACGGCAGCGACAAAGAGTGGAAACGTGATAGTGGGTTGGTTTACGGATCTCGAATTCATCTCCTTCTTTTTCCGTTGTGATTCGATTTGAGGGTGAGGGATGAAAGGGGCTTTGATCGTGTGATGATGAAGATAGTGAGAGGGTCTGCGAAATGGGAGGGAAAGATTGATATGAGTTGAAGTCGTCTGAAGAAGGTGGGTTATGAAAGAAAAGTTTGAAGGCGGAGGTTCTTGGTTGGAGAACGGTAACGGTTGGGATGAAGGCTGAGAAACAGGGATGGCTCTTCAAAAATAGGGTGAAGGTTTTGGGTTGTTTGAATGGATGAGGTTTTTTTCTAGTTATGAGGTTTGAAGGAAGGTGGCTTCGGGAAGAGCAAACGGAGGTTTACGAAAGCGATTTTGCGGAAGGTTGAAGAAAAAGGGGATAGTTTGTTGAGGTTTTTTTGTTGTTATGAAATGTCGAAGACATTTGTGGTTCTGAAGGTTGAAGAAAATTTAATGGACGAAGGATAATGAAGGGAGGCGGGTTGTGTTTTTGTGGATGGTTCTGCTGAAGGATCTCGGTGAACGAGGGATCCCCTCTTCTCCTTTTAACCTCTTCTCACTTCTCTTTTTGAATCAGATTTTAAAATTAATTTCTCTGTTCTGGTATCATGGTTGTGCCGTCGTTTTCATGACTGGGTTTTTTCGGTTGTTTTTACTATGCAGATGTAACAGAGTTTGGATGGTTGTGAGCAGCAAGGGAGTGTAGGTTCGTACGGTTTTTGGCAAAGCTTGTAGGTTTGTGAAGGTAACAGGGGTAAGGTGTAGTCTCTGTCACGTGTTAGAGCTTACAGGCTGTAACTGGGTTTAAGATAAAGAAAAATAACAATTAGGATTAAATAAGGATTAAATGAAAAATGTTTAAATTAAATTGAGAAACCAATAATAAAATAAACTTAAGGATTAGAAAATTAAGATTAAAATTAATAAAACTTGAACTATTGAAATTAAAAATTAGACTAAAACTTAAACTAAATTAAAAATTAATTTAACCAAAACTAGACTAAAATAAAAATAACTAAATTAAAAATAAAAGCTAATTTAAGTTAAAGGTAAACTTTTAAGAAAATAAACTAAATTACTTTTTAATAATTTAAGATAAAAGGCTAAGATACATGATTAATGATCAATGAAATGTTTAACTAAAAAACAAAAATGGCTGACTAAAAATGAAAATGATATGATCAGAGGATCTGAGGGTAAAATTTGGGGTAGAACACCTGGTACTTATCTTATTTTTTATGTGAATTTGATCAGAGGTTCTCTAGTTGATATGCATTCAAGTTTGTGTAGGTCGAGCTATTACAAGCATGATCATGATGCTTGTTGTATTTGTTCCCGAAACTCTAGAGGTTGTTCTGTGGTAAAAAGAAATGTTAGATCAAAGGTTGATTCATATTACTCGTCCGAGGAATGACGTTGATAACGAGGTGAATGTCATTGTCTCACACTTTAATATTCCTGAACATGTTGAGATTTCTTACAATATCCGAAAGACATATGTTACTCCATTGGTGAGTTGTTTACCTGGTCCTGTATCTTATGAATCTGAAAAAGTTGTGCCGTATCGATACAATGCTACAATGATGGAAGATAGAAAAGAGTTGCCTATTCCCTCCCTTTCTTCTTTGGCGAATATTGCTGACGTTAGCAGGGTGACCTGGAGTTGTCGTGCGTTTGTTATACCCTCTCCTAAGAAGGATGATAATATCCCTGTTAACAAGCTGATTGTGTTTGAGACGCACGTAGTGCAATCCGAATCTAGCTTCGTTACTGGCCAATCCAGTGCTACAAGCCAAGATACTGATGATGAAGTGTTGAAATTGATTAAGAAGAGTGAGTACAAAATTGTGGATCAGTTATTGCAAACTCCCTCCAAGATCTTTGTATTATCCTTGTTAATGAATTCTGAGGTTCATAGGGAAACTCTGGGGAGAGTACTAGAGCAAGCGTATGTGGACCATGACATGATCGTTGATTAATTCGACGATATTGTTGATGATATTACTGCTTGTAATAACCTAAGCTTTAGTGACGAGGAATTTCCGGAAGAAGGGAGGAATCATAACATGGCTTTACATATTTCTATGAATTTTCAAGAGGACGCTTTGTCTAATATGCTGATTGACACGAGTTCGTATCTATATGATGCCTAAATCTACCTTGTCAAGACTGTCATATTAGGGTACTCCTATGAGATTCAGTGGTGTGGTTGTTAACGCTTTTGATGGTTCAAGGAAAACGGTGATAAGGGATGTTGATCTCCCAATGAAAATAGGTCCACAACCTTTTATGATCCCCTTTCATGTTATGGACATTCACCCCACCTACAGTTGTTTGTTGGACAGACCATGGATCCACGAGGTCGGAGCTGTCACTTCGACACTCCATCAAAAGCTGAAATTTGTAAAGAATAGGAAACTTGTTGTGGTAGGTGGAGAAAAGGCTATGCTGGTACGCCATTTGCCATATTTGTCCTATATTGACACCGACGAGGATGTGGGAACTCTGTTCCAAGCGCTACCCATTGTTAACAATGTTGAAAAGAAGAGTGGGGCATCCATCTCTTCTCTAAAAGATGCACAATAGGTTGTTGAGGACGGTCAGTCTGTGGGCTGGGGAAGAGTTGTTGAAATTGCTGAAAACAAAAATAGAGTCGGTCTGGGTTTCTCTCCTAGAACAAATAAAAGGCAATTGAAGCGCTACCAATATATATTTCACAATGTTGGGTTCATCTACTTCGTGACTCTTGTCTCAATCATTGAAGATGACTCAGAAGACGACATGCCAAACTTCGTGAATCACGGAGCGGTTTGCCAAAATTGGACAGCTTTCGACATACCTATTATTGTTCACTCTTCAAAGTAATTAGTTTTTTGTGTTTTTCAAATATCATTTTACTCGGACCAAAGTGAAAGTGAATTTGTGAGGGGTTTGTTTCAAACTTTATCATCATAAATAAAATGGTACTTTTCTTTTTTTGCTTTCTTTTCTGGAAAATGATAACCTAAAAAACCAAAAAATAATAAATATAATTTCAATATCTGCATGATTCTTGCACATTTATTCACTTATTAAATTCAAGCATATATCATTGTTCATATTGATTGTTAAACCCATTGAAAACAATGTCCGTAGGCCCTCTCCCAACTTTGAATTCCCTGTGTTTGAAACTGAAGAAGAGGATGTTGAGGAAATTCCATATGAGATTTCTTGGTTGCTTGAGCACAAGGAAAAATCCATTCAGCCTCACAAAGAGCCGGTAGAAGTAATCAATTTGCGTTCAGAGGAAGATAAAAAATAAGTCAAGATTGGGGTACTACTTCAGTCAAATGGTAAAGCTTCCTAGAGAGTATGTGGATGTATTTGGTTGGTCTTATCATGATATGTCTGGTCTTGATACTGATATTGTGGAACACAGATTGCCGTTAAAGCCAGAATGTCCGCCAGTGAAACAGAAGTTGAGAAGAACTCACCCTGACATGGTTGTTAAGCTTAAAGAGGAGGTTCACAAGCATATTGATGATGGTTTTCTTATTACTATTGAGTATCCTCAATGGGTTGCCAATATTGTTCTAGTTCCAAAGAAATACGGTAAAGTCCGAATGTCCGTCGACTATAGAGATTTGAATAAAGCCAGTCTAAAAGAAGATTTTCCACTACCACACATTGAAATGTTGGTAGATAATATTGCTAAATTCAATATCTTCTCCTTTATAACTAAATTAAGATGGCACCCAAAGATATGGAAAAAACAACATTTATTACACCCTAGGGAGCATTCTGTTATAGGGTGATGCCATTCGGTCTGAAAAATGCTGGTGCAACATACCAGATAGCTATGATCACTTTGTTCCATGATATGATGCATAAAAAAATAGAGGTCTATGTGGATGATATGATTTGTAAGTCGTAGACTGAAGAAGATCATATTGAATATTTGTTGAAGCTGTTTCAGCGTTTGAGGAAGTATAAACTCTGTCTGAATCCTAATAAATGCACTTTTGGTGTCCGTTCAGGAAAATTGTTAGGCTTTATTGTCACCAAAAAGGTATTGAAGTAGACCCTGATAAAGTTAGCGCAATTCAAGAGATGCATGCACCCAAATTAGAAAAACAAGTTAGAGGATTTCTCGGACGTTTGAATTAAATCATAGATTTATATCCAATATGACTGCCACTTGTGGGCTGATCTTTAAGCTTCTTCGCAAAGATTAAAGTTGTGCATGGATAGAGGATTGTCACAAGGCTTTTGATAGTATGAAAGAATATCTTCTTAAACCTTCTATTTTGTCTCCTTCCGTGGAAGGAAGGCATTGATTATGTATAAGTTTATGCTAGAAGAGTCTATGGGCTGTGTTCTTGGTCAACAAGATGAGACTAGTAAGAAAGAAGGTGCCATTTACTACCTGAGCAAAAAGTTTACAGATTGTGAGTCGCGATACTTAATGTTGTAAAAGACATGTTGTGCTTTTTGCATGGGCTGCTAAACGTTTGTGCCAGTACATGATTAATCATACAAGTTGGTTGATATCCAAAATGAATCCAATCAAGTATATTTTTAAAAAGCCTACTTTAACTAGGAGGATTGCTCAATGGCAAATGTTGTTATCTGAATATGACATTGAGTACCATACTCAAAAGGAAATCAAAGGAAGTGTGTTGGATGATCATTTAGCTCATCAACCAATTGATGGTTATCAACCTATTAGGGTTAACTTCCCCGGTGAGGATGTTATGTACTTAAAAGACAAAGATTGCGATGAGCCGTTACCTGAAGAGGGGCCTGATACTGAATCTCGTTGGGGTTTAGTGTTTGATGGAGGTATCAATACTTATGGCAACGAAATTGAGGAAATCATTGTCATTCCTCATGGCTCTCATATACCATTTACTACAAGGTTGGTGTTTGAGTGAACAGACAACAGATGTCCTAACACATGTCAAGACATTGTGCTACTTAATCATTTAAACTCAAAGGCACAACAGCAGACTAATACCTTGAATATAAGAACTGCACAATCACAGATGTCACGACATCTGCTCCAACATGTTAATCAAGACTGAACTGAAAATAGCAGAATGATAAATAACACAAAATATGATGACCCAGTTCGGTGCAACTCACCTACTTCTGGGGGATACCAACCCAGGAAGAAGTAATCACTATCAGTAGTATAGTTTTATGCAAACAACCTCAGGTTTACATAAAGCACCCACGCTAACCTATCACTACCCAATGAGGACTTTATCATTAGAAGTCACATCTAAATGATAAGAGAACCACCTCTCACTTCCTAAATCACAACCCGTGATTATCTAACAGTTACTACACCATAACTGTATCTACCCTATTAAAAGACGCCCCTTCCAAAACAAAGTTCAGTCAAGCATCCTTGACTAACAAGTTAACTTGGATTTGCTTTAAAGCTTCATCCAAGAACACTAACGATTCATTACCTACGGGCTTCTGAATCTGTAGAAGTTCCTATGTCTACCACACTGCATCAAATCGATACAGAGGGAGACTTACAAGAGAAACCTATGACTCTCAAACCTAACCCTACTTTACAAAATATAATTCCTAAGTCTATGTCATCCTCTCACCTTTTTCTGTCTATGTCTTGGTCTTCGTTTATAGTTTTTTGCTGAGTTGGGCTTCATATCTTTGACCCTTGATCCACTGCCAATCGCCTTGAATCTTAGAACAGATTTAAAACCAAAACTTGTTGTAATAGTCATGATGTCGAATCTTCATGTTGTGACATTCTACTTGACATCTTTAGTTTGGGGCTAAAAACCTCTATGTTGAAACATCTTTCACAACATTTATGTTTTACCAAAATTTAGTCAAACACTCAGAGCTTTCAATCTCCCCCTTTTGACAAATTTTGGCTAAAACATTCTTTCAGCCTGATGGTGCATGCAGTGGAAAAGTACTTGAAGCAAGTGCTAAGGGAGAGGAAGAAGAAAAGATCTAGTTACCCTCTTCATTCCCTTGTGATACCGGATACATAAAGGATGTCAGTCAGATCACAAGACACAACTTGCTTCCTAACTCTAATCACAAAACACAAATATACATATACCAAGAATGTCGAGGCATCTTTTCAGACATTTTGCAGATCAATAGCACAAGACACATACACCATACACATCTCAGCAGTAACAAGCCATTCTCCCCCTTTTTAGGCAAAAATTGACAAAAATGGCCCATGCACATCCAGATCCAAATAATGCTTACCCACACACAAACAAAACTCATTTTATCTTACCCTAAGTAAGATGTTCTAGCTCGGTCTTCCTTAAATATGAAGAAGTTATGTGAGTAGAGCAAATTCAGACCAAAAAACTAGTCAAGGAGTGCAATAACTGATGGTCAAGTTAGTTTCGAGAGATTCCACCTTTTCTGACTTGTCTTTGAACCTACTTCTGAATAGTGTTCTGATTCCTATCCTGCATTTGTCAGTTTTATGGTCCCCACTGCTAGGATTTGCTTAGTCCAGATTTAGTAGCAAAGATTACAACAGAATTTGTTTGCCTTCCTTTCCATTGGCAGAAAACTAATTTCTCCCAGATATCAACCAAGACACAAAAAAAAACTTGTACTAGTAGTGCAATGTCATGATATCTCGTCTGACATCTCAATCCCAGTTGAGGCCATCTATCAAAAACTATTTGAGGCCACAAACAATTCTTGATAGGCAATCTGCACCACTAAAATAACTTATCTCATATTAAGGAGCAACTCCCCCTATCTAAGATAACCAGTGCTCCTCCAATGAACACCTTGCTGATGAATGGAAAATATAAGACGCATCTTCATGTCTTCAAGAGCGCACCATAAGTTCAACTAACCTGCTAAACACAATCATCATCTCTCTTATTGCTTCCTCTGACAAGAAACAATAATCACTCACACATGATCACCATCATGCTACCCGTGAGGAAATGAATACCAACCATAACAAAATCTTGGCTTGAGATCAAAGTCCCATTGATCCCCCCATCCTGCAACCATCTACAAACCACACGAACTCCTCTTGAATTCTCATGTATAGACCTCCAGCTGCTTGAGGCACAAACCAATTGAATCAGAATGCTTCAGATTCCTTAAAGTGACGCATAGGGCCCCTTAGTTTGTTATAATGATGTCAGCTATCATATGCATGCTCTAGAACTTCACAGCTGTCAAACTGATCCACAACTAGCATGACTTACAGCCAGGGGTAACATCCCCTTCGCAAGATTTTCCACTGATCTTACCCAGCTAGCATTAGAGATAGACACCCCACAATCCAAGACAGTCATTCCTTATCATTCACCCGTATGATAACCTGGAATACTTTTGATTTTATGGTGAATATCCACTTCTGTACGCATCAAAAACCAGACCTTCATGCAATCAACCCATGATCCACTCCAGTCTTCCAAAAACCTTACATCAGACCTCCAAGACAGTTCTTTTACTCCATCATTCTCCCATATGACAATGTAGATACTTCTTAGACAAGATGCAAGTAACTAGTTCGTCATAGAACCTGAAATCCTTCACCAAGGATAACTAACCCAAAGATGTTCTAACATCAGTTAGGACATCTTCCACACATCATAGACATAACACACCATGGTTCTTGATATGCTCAGCCACTGGACTTACTATCAACATAGTAATCCACACTGCGCCACTACGCCACCAGCTTGAACAAAGAAAACTTCAGAAACCCAAAGAGAAATAAACTCTCATCAACCAAAAGAAGGTATGCTTCCATCCTCAACCCAGAACTTCTGCCACAAACTCCCAAAGAACCAGAACCTCCTTACAGTTTCAACTAACTACTCTTCTGTGCAAGAGCAATCAGTTTCAAGCATCCTGCTTGAATGCACACAATGAAACCAACCAAATGCTACCTTTTGATTGATCTCAATTTTCTTCAGAACTCCCACAAGATACACTGATCCACTAATGAAATCAGACCTTCAAGTTACATGAACTACTTGCCCCATACCAAGACATCTTGGATCCACCAAGCCTCTTAGTCATGTAACATCTTCCCATCCACAACTCCCGCAAACTGCATAAGATAGACCTTTTTGAATCATCCACAACTTCCATTCTCATGTAGATCACCTTATCTTAAGTTGTTGTGCCACATCACCAGCTGAGACCTCTGATGTTAACCTAGATGTCAGAATATTTTGGTATGACATCCACCTGTTGAACTCATCTCCTCCTTCTGCCACTTAGAAGAACCTCTTCCCTTCGTAGAACAAGAGTTCCATGCTCTCATAGACTTGATTCAACAACCAAGTTTGAGTAGACAACCTCCAACTTGCTTTGAAACTCCAAAGACTTCAAACCTGCCACATCTGAATCTTCAGAAAATAAGTAGTCCAAGACTACACCATAGCCATACCAAAGAATGCCACTTTCCTTAGTAGAGCAGACTGTAGAAAGTCAGAGATAACTGCCACTTAACTTTGACCTTCAACAAAAAGAGCAAGATCCATGCTCCAAAGCATCTATATCAGAAATAAACTGATCTAAGCTGTAACCATCAAGATTATGATGTGTTCATCCTCATCTTCTACAACATCAAAGTCAAGACTAGTTTCTTGCCAGGAAACTCTCCAGAGAACACATGCTTCTGTCACACCCGACTCAAGCCACTTCTAAGGTCACCACTTAAGACTAAAATAGATGCTAAAGCATATGTAGTACTCCTCCCATGATTCTGCACAAACTCCGATGATGAGATGTTCCAACATCTTGTTGAACATCAGCAATCTTGACTTTCAAGGATAATCAATTAAATACTTGTGGATTCCACAAATAACAATTGTTCTTAAATCCTTGTCTAATAACCCTTCTTCACTGCTGTAGCTGTGCTCCACCAGATCATGTCATGAACACTTATAAAGTATTCAATCTTTTTGCAAGTATCTTCTTCAAAGGACATTGCTGAGATACCAAGGCTGCCACCCTTGACTCAAGTAACTAAGACTTTCTCTGAACAAATCTTATTTACCTCAACAATTCTTCAATCAGATTGGATCCACTCTTAGGTGTAGCGAGTGATTTTTGGATGTGGTTGCAAAGCACGATCGCTCTAGTACTACAGTTCGATTCATTTTTTATCCTATTGAAGCTGATGAAGGAAGGGAAATAGATGTCTCTAATTAACCCTGCTTGCATACTGAGATTAAACAGTCGAAACTGTTGGTTTACAGATGCTACAAAGATTTTGGGTTTTTCCTAGGTTTATTTTGTTGACGAGGGGTACTTTAGGCTATTGGTTGAGATGTTAGGACGAATATATATGAAAGTATGGGATTTTGGGTTTTTGTTTAGTGTGCTCGCTAATATTTTTCTTTCAATCTTATGCCTACGTATTCCCGTTTACCGAAACAGGGAAATCAGAGCGTTCTTAGTTCCTCCTATTCTATGGGAGGAAATGGGTGTTTTAGTGTCTTGTTCAAAGCCCAAGACGTGAAGCGAAAGGTGATTTGTATCTTGTTCAAAGCCCAAGATGTGAAGCTGAAAAGGTTTGACTTTAGAGAGAATTTTTCATCTCTAAAGAGGTCTGTTTTGTCACAACTGTTGGGTGACTGGTTATAAAGGAGGATTACTTTAATCGGGGTTTGTGAATCCGGCAATGCCATAATTTCCTTTATAGGGGATTTTAACCTGAAGGAGAAGACTTTAACTCAGTTTAGAGCAATGCCATCTTTCCTTAGGAATTTCTCATGCTAAAAGAGGGATAGTGGCATGGATGTAGATGATCCAGAGGCTTGCCGCTTACAGCGATTAGATGAAGGGGAAGGAGTTGTTGATGTTTGTATACTGTGAACGAGGCACAACTTTGATGCTAAAAGGTTGATTGGATCAACTAGTGGTTTTCTTATACAAAGCCTAAGAGAAGGCTATTATGTGACTCGTACACAGCCCGAGAGAGAGGCTAAAAGGTTTTTGACTCGATGATGGAGTCTTTTGGTATCTCGTATAAAGCCCGAGATGGAGGCTATATGACTCAACAAGAGAGTTTTTTGTATCTCGTACGAAGCCCGAGATGGAGGCAAAAGGGTGATCGACTCAACGAGGGAGTCTCTTATGTGTCTCGTACAAAGCCCGAGAGAGAGGCTAAAATTGTTAACTCCGCTAGGGAGAATCATTGTATAAAGCCCAAGAGAGAGGCTAACTTCACTGGAGAAGGATCATTATACAAAGCCTAAGAGGAGGCTATGGTTACTGTTTCAGTTGAGTGACAGGTCTAGTATACTGATTTTTAAAGAGAAAATCAGTTCTTATATGAGCAACACTGTACTCAAGGATTTGATTCGAGGATCTGGGTTATTCCTGTTCTTTAAGGGAGTGGGAAATCCGAAGGGTATTGAGACTGTCCGAGTCTACGGGGTTTTCTTCCTATTCTTGAATGGGTCACTTGAGAATGTCTTTGAGACTCAAGGAGATTAGACTGTCCAAGTCTAGAGTGTCATCTTTTATACTGTACTTTGAGAAACAGTAGTAGACTCTATGAAAGGATTGTTCTATGCAGATGATTAAGTTCTGTTCCTATACCTCTAGGAGGTCGTCGGGACAATTTGTAGGAAGCCCAAGAGGAGGCTGGAAACTTTTAAGAAGCCGACGGGTCCTTGTACAATGCCCAAGAGGAGGCTATCATTCCCGGAGGAAGAGATCTTTATACGAAGCCTAAAAGGAGGTTGTGAATACTTCTAAGAAGCCGACGGGTCCTTGTACTATGCCCAAGAGGAGGCACGGTTGCTTTTAGGAAGCCTGTGGGTCCTTGTACGATGCCTAAGAGGAGGCCGATGCTTTTAAGAAGCCGATGGGTCCCCAAACCCCGAAAAATTCAAGGAAAGTTATTCACAAGGAATAGATCAAGTCAGGAAAGCTCGAGAATTTGGAAGAAACTCAAGAGATGCCATTCACGGAGAAAAGATCATCTCTGGGGAGTAGAGTTTCTTGACAAGTGCTTTTGAGAAGCCTGTGGGTCCCCAAACCCCGAGAAGTTCAAGACATGCCATTCACCGAGAATAGATCAAGCCAGGAAAGTTCGAGAATTTGGAAGAAACTCAAGAGATGCCATTCACGGAGAAAAGATCATCACTGGGGGGTAGAGTTTCTTTGACAACTTCTACGAGTGACAGTCTATGAAAGGGTTCACCGAGAATGTTGCCTTTCATGTCTCCATATTGTTTAACCCCAAGAGGAGGGAAGACTGTGTCTGGTAATCCTATGGGGATCTAGTTTTGACTATTTAAGAGTGATCAACGGGCTTAATGCTAGACGTAGTTACCGGGGAAACTCTATATATCTATGCTATTATTACACAGTTGATATGAGTTTATGAAAGAAGACTTACAGCGAAAAAGCCCCACAATACAGTTATATGCATATGAAAGCGGTAAATGAAAGCGAGTAAACACTAACTCAGTTGTAGAGCTTCCATGCTGTTTAGTTAGTTGATCAACAAAGAAAGATTGAAAACAACAGTATATTCAAAATCAAAGGAGAAAGTGCTTTAAAAAAGAAAGATTTGGGGCTTACAGCTCAAGGAGAGGCCCAGGGTTTTATCAGTGAGCGCACTGTTTGAATTTGTACAGAGGGACTTATACAAGTGACTGAGGCCCAAAAAGGTTTTCTGTACAAAGGGATTTGGGTCTTACACTCTCTCAAGAGGCCCAAAAAGTTTTAAAGAAAAAGAGTGGGGCTTATAACACGAGGGTAGGCCTATTTGACTTTTCCGTTTAAAATGGCGATCGCGCCGAGATTTTCTTTTAACGCAGAGGGACTTATACAATATCTGATGCCCAAAATGTTTGGTTAAAAGGGGGGTTGGGTCTTACACTTTATTAGAGGCTCAAAAGTTTTGAATGGGTCTTATAGCTCTAGGAGAGGTCCAAAAGGTTATTTTTCAAAAGGCGACGATCGCGCCGTTTGTTTTTGACGGTATCGGGACTTATACAATAAGTGAGGCCCAAAAATGATTTGGTCAAAAAAGGATTGGGTCTTACACTCTATTAGAGGCCCAAAAGGTTTTGAAAATGATTTATCAGGGTTGAATTAATCCAAAAACCCTAATTTGTTTTCAAAAATGTGTTTTAATTGAATAAAAATTCAATTAAAATGATCAAAATTTTTTAATATAGGAAAAACAAATTGTGATCTTGGATTAATGTTTCAAAAATTAAGTATTGACCTACAAAATAATTAGAAAGCATTAAAAGTTACAAAATCAAGGTGGAAAAAATATTTTAAATGTCAAAAACAATTAAAACATTAATTCTTTTCAAAAATATCAATTATATAAAATTAATAATATTTTTGAGATTTTTTGGGAAAATAAAATATTTTAACATTTTTGTGAATTATTAAAAAAAGAATCAACTCAAAATCATTAAAACTCAAAGAGAAATTAATTTTTGAATCAATTAAATAAAATCACAAAATTCAAATATTTGAATTTATGAAAATGGCGCCAAGAACATGGACCAAGAACACGCGCGTTTTCTGCCTTGCCCAGATTTGCATTTTCTATCCAATCTCACTGAATACTTGATTATATCATGCAATCCACATACCAATCAACTCGTTTCAACCTCACGATCATGTCTATGGTATTTAATTTCATTTAAATTAAACATATAACAAGAAATCACGAAAAATCCTCAAGAACCCTAATTTCTGCATGAAGGCTAGGATTTTTGATAAACGATTCAAACAATGCAATTAATTGAGGGGAAACATTCCATGCATGATTATGAACATTTGGCAAAAGTATTGTCCGAGGAAATATGCATAGATTGAGAGATGACCAAGTTTAAGCTTACCTCTAGGTAGTGACAGCAAGAGCAAATTGACATCTGAGTAGGAGGTTTTACAGATGAATTGTGATGATCTGAACAACTTCCCTACACCCTATGGAGTGTGTTTGAATGCTTGGACTTGACTGAGAATGGCTGGATCACTTCATGGCATCTTAACTGCACTTTGGTTAAAACCTTGAGCAATTGACTGGTGATTCTGAGAAATCAGTGTTCCAGTTGTTGCTTAAGTGTTTGATCAGCTCACATATGATGTATATGAGGTGTGTGTGTGATTGGTTTGAGTGGAATTGCTCTCTAATGAAAAACCCGATAGTGACTTGCTAAGAAATGCATTTTTGAGAGTGAGAAGTGGTTTTTGAGAAAGGCAAGTGTTGTAGGCCTTTGGTGTACTTAAATTGATCACAATTGAGCTCTATTTATAGTAGAGCAAGTTTGTTTTGGGATCCACAGTGAATGGCAACCGCACCAGAGGTTTGGCCAATGTTGGCCAATGGAAATCCAAGTCTCCTCTGGCCATTGACTAGAGGTTAGGGCACAGGGATGTGGTTCCCTTGGTCTTGGATAAGTCTTGACTGAATTCAGTTGCAAATGGCTCAGTCCATGCTACCTTGATGCTTCCATTGAATGCTCAAATCCAAAATTGGAGTCTTGTCCCTATTTTGGCCATTCTAGGTTCAAAATGCTATTTCTTGTTCCAAAGACTTTGAAGGCTTGGCTCAGTGATTGTCCCCTTTAGATTCAATCCTCTGAGGTGTCCAAGTGGATAGGAGCATTTGGATTTGGCTGATTTTGGCAAATCGAGCAAAAATGTAAATTCTGCCTTGCCTTGGCAGATTTTAGCAAGGCAACTTTCCAATGTCATATCTCATGACTCAAATGGAATTTGGTAATGTTCTTGGCCATTTTGTAAAGCCCTTACATGATACAACAACTGTTTGAACATGTTTGGTTTTGATCTCTTTTGAATCCAAGTGAAAAATCCCCCTACATTTGGCAAAAAGTAGGGTAAAATCTGACTTAGTGAAATTTTCACTAAGTGTTGGAACAAAGTGACTTTTCTTGATTTTGATCACTCCATAAATCAAAATACACAATGAATTGGAATTAGGTCTATTTGAAGTTTTTTAGAGGGCAATGAGATCTACAAATCAAGCCTTGGATGGGAGAAAATAGCTTTGTGGTTTAGGAGTTATGACCCTCCAAAGTTGATACCCTAGCCACTTTATTTTTAACTTAGAAAATTTTCTAAGTTTTTTATGGTTACCCTTTTTACAAGTTATCCAACTTTTCTTGATTTTTCTTGATGAATGATGATTCAAATCATACATTAACATCATTTTAGGGTTAAAAATCCATTTTTGTGAAAAATCTCAAAAAGTCAAAGTTGACTTTTGTGCACAGTTGACTTTTTATCAGACGAATTCCAAACTGTGCAATTCTTCATGAAATCATGTCCTTGACCTAAATCAAACTTGATGGACATGTTCCATGGGTGTCATAGGGTATATTGATGCAAGTCTTAGGGCTTAGGAGCATGTCCTGGTCAAAAGTCAAAGTTACGGTTGACTTTTTCCTTAAAACCCTAACTGTGGTGCAGATGAAATTGAAACTTGTTGCTCAAGCCTCTTGGATTAATCCATTGTTGGAAATGGATTAATATAGTTCATTAGAGACCCTCAAACCCTCTCTTGAGGTCTTGGCTCATGATTTGCCCTAAAAGTCAACTTAGGGGTGAATTAGGTCAAGAAACCCTAATTCCTGATTTTGGATGAATGCATCCCCTGAGGCAAAATTGACTTGATGATTGGGTCCATGAGGTTCCATGGAGTATATTAGGTTGTGTTTTGGATCCTTGGCTTGTGCCTAGATGAAAAATTTCCATCTGGAGGCCCTGGTAAACCAAAACCCTAATTTGGTGACACTGTCGATCTTGAGACTTAATCCACCTAGAAGGGAGCAGCCTTGTGCTTAATCCTTGAAGTGGGAGTCCTTTTGATCCATTGTGGATATTTTAGAGGTTAGACAAGTTGAAGATCATGTCATTCCTTGATTGATCCTTTGTCTAAGCACTCAGAGAGGGCTTGAAACCCTAATTCTTGATTGTAGTGGATGCTCACCCATCTTTGGGGAAACTGATGAAGTATGATGGCCCATCCATATTGTGATGATGATTTGCACAATGATGGGAAATCCTAGTGGTCAAAATTTGGGGTATGACAGATGCCCCTATTTAATTTTCTTGGACACGAATGTGTGAATGACGAAGGTATTCGGGCATTCGGGGTGCAAGAGGATTAAATATCGAAATACCCGAAATTTTGATGGTGGTTATGAATGGTAGCTTACGCATTCATCTTCTTTAGCTAAGCAATGATGCTTAGAAAAGGAAAACTTCCCCTCGATCCTGGTCTTCAGCCAAGGAACTGGTCTCGGTTTCTAATTTAAACTTCCCCTCGATCCTGGTTTCCTACCGAGGAACTGGTCTTAGTTTCTGATGTAAACTTCCCCTCGATCCTAGTTTCCTACCGAGGAACTGGTCTTAGTTTCTTTTGTCAATAAACTTTACTGACGAGGGACGCTATTCGTAGCGGCTTTCCTTCAAACTTCTCGCCGAATTTTCCTGGGGAGATGCCATTTGAGTGGTTTGATGTCAGACTTGTCGGGGAACCCAGTCGTCTGAGTTGTAGAGGTGTACAAACTTCTCTGTTGGAGATGCCATTTGTTGACTCTACTTGGGGAATGCGAGTCCCTTGAGAGACTGCATTCACTTGGGGTCTTTACATCATACTTTTCTCAGAGATCTTCTCGGAGAAATGCCATATGATGTAATCCAATTTTGAGGTGCCGATGACCTTTTCATCAGCGGTCTTTTTGGAGTAAAACTGTTGTACTGCCGAATCTACGATTTAGGAGGCTTTCTCTCGGGATTTTCTTTAATCCGGGAAAACAAGGATATCATCTTCAATGGCGAAGAGTGATGTTAACTGAGGGCTCTCTGGTCTTTCAGAGGTTCAAGTTACCAAAGTGGTCGAGGACCCAACTTCAATCCAGAAATAAAACTGGAGGAGAGAGATTGTTCAGACGTAACACTTCCTGACGAGGAAAGGGCTAACAACTCAATTGAGAGGACTTTTATCACTAGGGGACAAGACCGACTAGAGTGATAGTGATGCAATATGACTGTGAATGTAAATCAATAATGCATGATGCATGTATGTTTATGCTGACAAAACTGACGCGACACACAAACTAAAAGATGAACATGACTGGATACTCGGCCATAACGGGGCGAAGAAGTACCATTGGTTCAGAATAGCAATTCCACCTTGCTTAGGAGAGATAATCCCTGTTGGGAGCTAGGTTGGTCGGGGTTAGGAGATGAGAACTCGGCCGAGGCGTGTCAGACGAAACAAGGTCTCTGACACAGTTGATCCCTTCATTCAGGCGTACTGGGTTAGAAGGAGTACTTTGATTCTGCACTTTGAGGTTCGATTACTTCTGGAGAAGCGACCGATGTTCTTTTGATGTTCAACAGTCAAAAGAAATTGCCGTCTTTATTAAAAAGAAGAAAAAGTTTTAACAAGTAAATTCATTTTTATTTTATTTCAAGAATCGCTAATCATGTTAACAACGTCGTTCTGTAAAGCTAAACCAAATAAGAATTACAAACAAAAGCACAAGGGCTCAAATTTTATTGATAAGATGGAGATCAGCCAAACGCGTGATTCCAAAAAGTATATACAAAGTTAGAAAATGGTAATTTACAGGGAAAAGGGCTATGTTGAAACATAACGACCAGTATCCTTCTACCGACTTTGAATTCGGGACATCCTGAGCTTCTGTCGAAGATGACCTTGACTGGAGTTTTCCTCCGATGGATGGTGTAACTGCTGCTGAGGGACTTGCCTCTGTTGAACATAGTTACTTGCCATTATCCCTAATTTTTGCATGGATTATACTGTGATGTTTCCAATCCACCGGGATGATTTTTTTTCTTTTTATGTCTCTAACTTTTGCCTGGACCGCCCTTTCGGGTTTTCAATCCACCGAGACGTTTTTTTTTTTTTTTTTTTAGTTTAGGCAAAGTATTTCTTGACTACATCAACATTCGTGGGGTAGGCAAATTCCTCTCCGTCCATGGTTGCAAGTCTCAAGGCGCCGCCTGAGAAAGCTTTTGTGACCACATAGGGGCCATCATAATTTGGGGTCCATTTGCCCCGAGAATCAGTGAGAAATGATTGCATCTTCTTAAGCACGAGGTCTCCTTTCCTGAAGACGCGAGGTCGGACCTTTTTGTCGAACGCCTTCTTCATTCTCTGTTGATACAGCTGACCATGGCATAGTGTCGTGATTCATTTTTCTTCGATCAGATTTAATTCGTCGTGTCGGGTTTGACACCATTCAGCTCCGGTGAGCTTAGCTTCCATCAATACTCGGATTGACGGGATCTCTACTTCTATGGGGAGGACTGCTTCCATGCCATACACTAGAGAGAAGGGGGTTGCCCCTGTTGAAGTGCGGACAGATGTGCGATAACCGTGAAGAGCAAAGGGTAGCATCTCGTGCCAATCTTTGTAGGTTACAACCATCTTTTGAACAATTTTCTTGATGTTCTTGTTAGTTGCTTCTACCGCTCCGTTCATCTTGGGTCGGTAGAGAGATGAGTTATGATGTTCAATCTTGAACTCTGCGCACAACTCTTTCATCGTCTTATTGTTCAAGTTAGATCCATTATCAGTAATGATCTCGCTTGGAACACCATAACGGTAGATGATATTGTTTTTGATAAATCGGACCACCACTTGTCGGGTTACATTGGCGAATGACGCTGCTTCGACCCACTTGGTGAAGTAGTCAATGGCTACCAGGATGAACCGATGTCCGTTTGAAGCCTTGGGCTCAATCATGCCAATCATGTCGATTCCCCATATGGAAAATGGCCATGGGGAAGAGAGAACTTTGAGATGTGATGGCGGTACATGAATTTTGTCGGAGTATATCTGACACTTGTGACACCTCCTCATGTACTTGTAGCAGTCGGGTTCCATGGTCAACCAATAGTACCCTGCTCTTAGAATTTTTCCCGCCATTGTATGTCCGTTGGCATGAGTGCCAAAGGATCCTTCATGAATTTCTTTCATAAGCATGTCTGCTTCTGGTCTGTCTACGCATCGGAGCAAGACCATGTCAAAGTTTCTCTTATAGAGAGTGTCCCCGCTCAGGAAGAAGTTTCCAGCCAATCTTCTGAGGGTTTTTCTGTCTTTCCTGGATCCCCCAGGTGGGTACTCTTGTTTTTAAAGGAAGCATTTGATATCATGATACCAAGGTTTGTCGTCTATGATTGCTTCAATCATGAAGATGTAAGCGGGCCGTTCAAGGCACATTATGTCGATCTTAGGTAAGTCGTTACATTGACCTACACTAATCATGGAAGAGAGAGTGGCTAATGCATCAGCCATGTGATTCTCATCACGAGGGATATGATAAAACTCAACTTTGTTAAAGAAGGGTAACAAACTTCTTGCATAGTCTTTGTAAGGAATCAATCCTGATTGGTATGTGTTCCAATCTCCTTTTATCTGATTGATAACCAGGGCTGAATCGCCGTATACGTCCAAGTTTTTGATCCTTAAATCAATCGCTTCTTCGAGACCCATGATACAAGCTTCGTATTCGGCCTCGTTGTTCGTACATTTGAACGTAAGTCTGGCAGTGAAAGGAACGTGGATACCCTGAGGGGTAACAATGATTGCCCCAATTCTGTTTCCATAATGATTAACTGCCCCGTCAAAGACAAGTCCCCATTGGGAACCTGGTTCTGGCCCTTCATTGGGTAGCAGTTCATCGCAGTCTTTCATATTTAGATACATGACATCTTCGTCTGGGAAGTCAAACCCGATTGATTCTTGATCGTCAATCGGTTGATGAACCAAATGATCGGCTAAAATACTTCCCTTAACGGCTTTCTGAGCGTGGTACTCTATGTCATATTCTGATAACAACATCTGCCAACGGGCAATTCTTCCCGTGAGAGCTGGCTTTTCGAAGACGTACTTGATTGGATCCATTTCGGAGATTAACCAAGTAGTATGACGAATCATGTACTGGCGAAGACGTTTGACTTCCCAAGCCAAAGCGCAACAAGTTTTCTCAAGCATCGTGTACCGAGTTTCGCAGTCGGGGAATTTCTTGCTCAAATAGTAAATGGCAGACTCTTTCCGTTTGGTTTCGTCTTGTTGGCCAAGTACACATCCCATTGAGTCCTCTAGGACTGTGAGGTAAATGATCAGTGCTCTTCCTTCCACTAGAGGTGATAGAATCGGAGGATTCAACAGATATTCCTTGATACTGTCGAAAGCGGTTTGGCAATCTTCTGACCAAACGCAATCCTGGTTCTTTTTGAGTAATTTGAAAATCGGCGCACACGTGGCGGTCATAAGGAATATGAATCTGGAGATGTAGTTCAAACGTCCCAAGAATCCTCTGACTTGTTTTTTAGTTTTCGGAGAAGGCATTTCTTGAATGGCCTTGACCTTGTCAGGATCAACCTCAATTCCTTTCTGGCTGACGATGAACCCTAGTAGTTTCCCTGAACGGACACCAAAGGTGCACTTGTTGGGATTCAAGCGGAGCTTGAATTTTCTTAGACGTTCGAACAATTTTTACAGATGTTCAACGTGCACACTCTCTGTTTTAGATTTTGCAATCATATCATCGACATATACCTCAATTTCTTTGTGTATCATGTCGTGAAAAAGAGTAGTCATGGCCCTTTGGTAGGTTGCCCCGGCGTTCTTCAAACCGAACGGCATTACCTTGTAACAAAAGGTACCCCAAGGGGTAAAGAACGAAGTTTTCTCCATGTCTTTCGGCGCCATTTTGATCTGGTTATAGCCCGAGAATCCATCCATGAAGGAGAAAATTTTGAACTTTGCTGTGCTGTCTACCAGCATGTCAATGTGTGGTAAAGGAAAATCGTCCTTTGGACTAGCCTTGTTTAGATCCCTGTAGTCGACACACATTCTGACTTTTCCGTTCTTTTTGGGAACGGGTACAATATTGGCTAACCATTGAGGATATTCTGACGTGGCGAGGAAACCCGCGTCAATTTGTTTCTGTACTTCCTCTTTGATTTTGATGGCCATGTCTGGGTGAGTGCGTCTCAACTTTTGCTTTACTGGCGGACATTCTGATCTCAACGCTAAGTGATGTTCCACGATGCTGGTATCCAACCCTGGCATATCCTGATAGGACCAAGCGAATACATCGGGGAATTCTTTGAGAAGCTTTATCAAACTCTCTTTGGCAGTTGGACTGAGCAGTGCCCCAATCCTGAGTTCTCTTCTCTCTTTTTCTGAACCCAAGTTTACCGTTTCTAACGGTTCTTTGTGAGGTTCAATGGACCTTTCCTCTTGTCTGAGTAGTCGAGAGATCTCTTCTGGAATTTTGTCGTCATTTTCTTCTTCAGCCTCAAATACCGGGAACTCAAAGTTGGGAGAAGGCATCTGATCGTATGTTTCAACGGGGTTTAAAACAAGCAATCTGCATGACATGATGATTCGTATTTAGAAGAGATAGAGAAAATGCAAGTGTGTGCAATGTTTTTATTTTACTGCTTGTTTTTATTTGAATTGTTTTTTAGGATTACCATTTTCTGAAAAATCAAAAAGAGAAAACAGCAGTTAATGCGGAAATTACAGAACAACGTTATCTTATTAATGAACAAGTCGATTCTTGAAACTACAGCCCTATAAAACAAAACTCTGTCGCTTTGGGCGGAGCGAAGAGGGAAAATTTACAGAAAGCGAGCCCTATCAAAACATCTGTTTCACCTGGGCAGGGTTAAAGGTTAAAAGATGGCAATTACTTTTACTGATGAACGTTCTTCGGAACCTCGATGGCAACCCATTGGTGGCGAACTCCTCGGTGAATCACAATGTCTGGCACCTTCCTTGATTTGTCTTCAGAAATAACGCTGATTTCTGGTGGAGCAGGATCATTGGAATCTGTCTCCCAGGCAGAGTTGTCGTAGGAGAATTATTCAGTTTCATTTTGCATAGCATTTGTGCTCTTAGCTGTATCTTCCCATCCAGTTGGCTGGATATCTTCGAGTCTGATACGAGAGCTTTCGGGAGCGGTGTATTTGACCATATAGTCATATTTTCCACTCGGTTGTCCCAAGGTGTCCCACACTTCTTTTGAACTGGAGGAGTCATCCCTCTCGATGACGTTAACCTTAGGAAAAGCATAGTTGATGAATTCAAGTCCTGCAAATGTTGCAAATTCATCTTCATGTTGAGTAGTTTTTGAATGACCTGAGTGTTGATCCCATGACATGGTGGGGACACAAGTATTCTGTTCAATGATGCTCAGCTGATTTTCATTGTTCGGCTGACTCTCTCGCCCCAAGTTTCCTGGGTAAGGCTGCCACATTGGCAGACCATCCATTGGGCCATAGTAATTGTGGTCAAAGTTGTCTTTCATCAGAGTGTCCTCCTCTAATGAATTTGGCGGAGCATGGCATCCTTCCGGATCATAACCTCCATGGATCATTTCGACGTCTGACCTTGGTATAAATCTCGAACTCTGTGCGGGATAGCAAAATGGTGTAGGCACCTCTTCCTGAGACATATAACCGTCCTCATTAAGATAGGACTTCCATTCTTCATCTGTGTCAGAGGGATCTTCCTCATTGATAGCATGTACTACCTGAGACACTTGGTGAAGAAAACCTCCATTGTGGAAGAAGTTTTGAAGGGGATGAAAACTTTCATCGTTGGCAGCTGTCTGGGTACAGGTTGCAGAAAAACCAAGACCCTTCTTTGTTTTATTGTCAATAGGAATGACAAGCTGTCCCCATCCGGTTGTATCGGTACTCTCGACCGCTTTGATAGCATCTTTGTATGAGGAAATCGAGGTTCCTCCTTTGAACTGATTGTTCTTGCTTACCGATAGTGCTTGGAACTGAGTTCCAATAACCTCCTTAGGTTCTATACCAGTAGATGACGATAAGTTACTCACGAACAAGGCCTGTTCTCCACAGACTGTGACAAGTTGATCGTTCTGAATGAACTTTAGCTTTTGGTGGAGGGTTGAAGTAACCGCTCCAGCCTGATGTATCCAAGGTCTTCCTAATAAACAACTGTATGTTGCCCGGATGTCCATGACCTGGAAAGTGACATGGAAAGTGTGAGGACCAATAGTTATGGGAAGATCAACTTCGCCGATAACTGTTTTTCTGGATCCGTTGAACGCTTTGACGACGACCTCGCTGATTCTCATCGGAGGGCCTTTGAATGATAATTGCATCAAAGTGGACTTTGGCATAACATTCAGGGCTGACCCTGTGTCTACCAGTACACTGGCTAAAGCATCATCCTGGCAGTTAACTGTGATATTGAGCGCCATGTTATGACGGTGACCCTCTTCGGGTAATTCCTCATCACTAAATCCAAAATTATTGCAGGAAGTGATGTTAGAGACAGTGCTATCAAATTGTCTGATTGTTACATCCTGTTCCACAAAGGCTTGCTCCAAGACTTTCTGTAGAGCCTCCCTATGGGCTTCTGAACTGAGTAACAGTGATAATACCGAGATCTTTGAAGGAGTGTGTAACAGTTGATCAAAGATGTTGTATTCACTCCTTTGGATGAGCTTCAGCATCTCATCATTATTTTTCGAAAGGTCGGGATTACTGGATTGACCGACTGGTAGATCGGGAGTTTTCGTCTGAAGTTCCTTTTCTTTATTAGCTTCCCCAACCCCTCGGTTGAAGATTCTACCACTCCGTGTTACATGAATGATGTCTGCAATATTCACAATAGAGGGTAATGGAATTTCCTTTCCTTTTTCAATTGTCGTTGCACCGTATTTGTAAGGGATAGCCTTAGTTGATTCATACGGTAGTGGTCCCGGCAGATAGATGACTATGGGAACCTTCTAATTTTTCAGACCATCATAATTAATCTCGATCCGTTCCCGGTTGGGAATTTTAGATTCGTCAAGTAGAGGGATAATGGAAAAAACATCCCTGGTCCTGTGATGACCAGAGATAGTGACAACATCCTCAACTTGCTCGGCAAGGTAGTTCGGCGTCCAGTTGATGGGTCCAGAACTCGGATATGGACGAATCTCTCCATGATCAACCTGACCCTAAAGAGCTGCTCTCACAAGGTAACACCCTTGGTTACTTTCTGAACAGACACTACAATGGTCATAATTGTGTGGTGGCACCTGGCCACGCCCACTTTGAATACAATGTAACCTCACTAGGTTAGCTTCTACAGATCGGACATCCTAACTCTGACGTCGAGTAGGATTCCTGTTACTCATACTAATCTGCTGAGTATCTTCATCCATATAAATTGGCATCCACCAGTGATTTAACAAGTGCTGAAATGCCTCCTGGACAAGGGTACAACCTCGATCATTTTCCCAACCCACTTTACAGCTTTGATAGTCGTGTGATATTAAGAATCCGAGTCAGACCTACTCAGCATGTAACTCTACCAAGTTGGTATTCATCACCCGAATATCGAAGATCTGAACCATGTTGATTTGATAGGAGTTCCTATCATGGTAGTCTTGGATCCATCCAAGATCCATCTGACGCTGGAGGGCCTCTTGTATGAAAGATCATCCCTTTTTTTTACCGAGCAAGTCAGACAGGAACTGTAATCGTGTTGCGATAGATTATGATACTGGCTTTGCCTTGAGTGCATCGCCACCAGATTGGCATTCATCGCACGGATTTCGTGGTTTTGAATAACGTTAGAATTCGTGTAAACCATGTTAACTCCACGAACTCGGTGCTCTTGGATCCATCCGAGATCCATCTATTCCTGTAGAGCTGCTTGCACCACAGAACATCCCTAATTGTCTTTAGAGTAGATATCACACTGGTGATAATTATGAGGTGGCACATGGCCATATCCACTCTGTCTATAATGCATCTTAACCAGATTGGTTTTCAACAAGAGTACATCGTGAATTTGGTAGACATCGTTAGTCTCTCCATCTATCAAATTGACTGCAGCCTTCTCATGTTGAGGCAGCGGGTTTGTGAGAACATTAGGATTTGTATCCTTGAAGGATAAGACCCCACTCCTAACAAGTTTTTGCACGTCGGACTTGAAATTAAGACAAGTCTCTATGTTATGCCCTGATCCTCCTTGATGTTAAGGGCAAGTTTGATCCACCTTAAACCAAAAAGGCAGATTTTTCGGTACTGTAAGAGGAGACTAAGTCTGAATGTGCCCCTTAGCCAGCAGTAATGGAAACAGCTCTGCGTACGACACGGGTATAGGATCAAATCCTGGTGGCCATGTTGTACGGTTGCTGTTATATGGAGGACGAGCCTGCTGAAGAGGCTGTTGTGTCCTTTGTTGATCAGGTTGGCTCTGCGCAACCTGAGGTTGATACGTAGGAATAGACGTAGGGTTGATAGCAGGAGTCATAGCTGCTACCGATTGATAACGTCACCTTTGCTTTCCGAGAGAGATATTCCCAATATCTTGCTCTATTTTCTTAGGGAGAGCACTACCGTATTTTTTTGTACCGCTCGTCGATCCAGTGTCTTTTACCAAACGTCCTTCTCGGACGGCTTCCTCAAGACGTACGCCCATGCCAACCATTTCGGTGAAGTCACTGGGCGCACTGGCAACCATTCGGTCATAGTAAAATGAGCTTAAGGTCTTTAAAAAGATCTTTGTCATCTCTTTTTCCTCAAGAGGTGGACAAATTTGAGCGGCAATTTCACGCCACCTTTGAGCATACTCCTTAAAGGTTTCCTTGTCCTTTTGCGACATCGATCTGAGTTGATCTCTGTCGGGTGCCATGTCCAAATTGTATTTGTATTGTTGGACGAAGGCAGTGCCAAGATCTCTGAATGTGCTGATCGTGGCACGGTTTAAACCCATGTACCATTTTAGGGCGGCACCGGTTAAACTATCCTGAAAGTAATGAATCAATAGGTCCTGATTTTTCGTCTGAACTGACATCCGCCGAGCGTACATCACCAGATGGCTTTGAGGGCAAGAGTTACCCTTGTATTTTTCAAAGTCGGGCACTTAGAACTTGTGCGGGACTTTCACATTGGGGACCAGACAAAGGTCTGCGGCATCCTTTCCAAATAAATCCTGACCGCGAATGGCTTCCAGCTCCTTCTGCATTTCCAGGAACTGCTCCTGGAATTCCTCCATTCGGTCAAACATAGTTTCCTTTTTACCAGCAGGTGTCTGTGGAATCTGTCCTTCCGGGATAGTGTGCACCACAGGGGGTGGTACCGTGACTACGGTAGTGAGTCTTGGCGTCTCCCGAATTTTGTAACCTTCAGGAGTCTTCAGTATGCCTCTGGAATCTTCGCTTTCCTGAAGTTTGTAACCTTCAGGCCCAGCGGCTTCTGTTGTGATTCCCTGATCTTCAGTGATCGGCGGAACATATCCTTCCGAGATATAGTTAACAGGCATGCCCCAAGGACGATCCTTCGGTATTTGATACCTAGGATCATACTTCTCCACCATGGGCGTTAAGGTGATCTCTGAGATCACAGTTCTTTGTAGCTGAGCTTCTACCATGGCTTGCATGTCATTACGAAGATTTCTCATATCCTCTCTCAGAGCGTCGATCTCTTCTTTCAACTCTCTGTTTTCTTCCTCAAGATCATCCATCTTTTTCTGACGATTGGCCCGAGTATTATACGAATGAGACAGTTTAACTCTAGAATCGAGACACAAACGTGAGATTCGTAGGTAAGAAGAATACGCGATGTGAGAATGATGAATGCAATGATTATATTAATTGTTTTTTTGGTTTAATCAAGATAAACTTCGACAATTAGATTGCAAATATCAAACAGTGGGGAAACCCCTTTTTATTGAAATTCAAAGGATTACAGAAATGAAAATACAGTAGATTACAAGGTGCAGAAACAGAAACCTAAACTAATGGGTCCCGAGTCCTCTCTGAAGAGAAATCGGGTGCTGACTCTGGTATCTTCCTTTTCTTTGACCGGGGCTCTTGGGCCCTTGTCGGGTTGTCATTCCTTTGCCAGGTGAAAGGAGCGAGCAAATTCCTTTGGTCATCTTGATTCTCTACAGCATGTTGCTCCAAAATTTCAATCAGAGCATCTTTCTCTTTCAGTAATTGCTGTATTTTGATGCACTCTACGTCGAGGGTGCGGTACTTGTTCTTCCAAGACCTTCTCTCCTTTTGAACTTTGTTGAGAGTAACCTGAAGCTTTTCAGTTTCCGTCATGAAGTACATGACAGATTCCCTTGGCGAAAGAATTCCGTAACGAGGATAAGGCATTTTTAGCTTGAGAGCTCTAGTTTGTACCCAATGGAGATAAGGCTCCACCGAGACACAGTCTGGTTTTCCCAGAGACTCTCGTCCTTTCTTATAAACATGCTTCCAAGCGTGCACTATTTCCTTCTTTAGTGCTCTGTCATTTTCTCCTTCCTTGAAGAAAAGACCTTCCAGATGAACACCCTGTGGGACGTGTCTCATCGGGTATCCAAATTGACGATGAACGAGAATTGGATGATAGTTAATTCCTCCCTTAATTCCTATAAGGGGTACATTGGGGAAGTTTCCACAACGGTCAATGATCCTGATTCCATCATAAATCCTATTACACCAATCTATATCAGAGTTGGTGAGGGACATGATCTTCTGCGACCAACGTAAGGCACTCTTACAATCCCAAAAAGCAGCAGACTTGAGCAAGTAAGAGATAAACCATTTGTAAAGCAAAGGTACACAGCATGTGATCTCCCCTCCGCTATACAAATTTCCCAAGTGTACAGAATGATACGCATCTGCGAGCAAAGTCGGCACAGGGTTTCCAATGAGAAAAACCTTAATGGAGTTGATATCTACAAAGTTATTGATGTTGGGGAACAAAAATAACCCGTAGGTGAGCAAGACAAAGATGCTTTCAAAAGCAGTCACGTTCCCTATACTGGCAAAATACAGGGCCTTCTTTGTCAAGAACTGGGCTGGCAAACCTTGGATGCCACCCTTGGTAGTCATTTGAGTCCTGACCTCAGACTCGTCCAAATGAATTGCTCTTGCAATGGTCTGACTCTTTGGAATTTCTTCCAGTCCAAAAATTGGAGCTCGATCTGTGATGTCTAGATCAGTCAGGTGAGAATACTCCTCCAGTGTTGGTGCGAGCTGGTAATCCGGGAATGTGAAATAGTGATAAACTGGATCATAAAACTGAATGAGCGCATCCATGATTCCCTCAATCACATGGACTCTTAACAGTGGTAGCTAACCTCCGTGCTTGGCTCTGAAAGCCCCTGGGTTTATGATAATCCTTGCTAACCTTCTCAAATCCTTTAGCTTTGGAACCTTGAAGGTATAACTATGAGTTCTCCTTCTACCGAAATCCATTAGTGCAATCCTTTTCTCTGATATTTGCAATGACATTCTCAGTTTAATTTGAAATACAGAGAGACTAGAAGAGAAGATTTTTTGAATGTTTTGAATGTTTTTTTAAAATGAATGCATGAATGCAGCACACAAAAACATAGAAAAAACATGGGGTCAAAGGGTCGTTGTCATGAAGTCAAGGCTCTACCCATCCCCAAAGGTTTATACTAGGGTGATTTTTGTACCTGTACTCATTATCATCAGCTCCTCCCAGGAAAGCAAAACAACAAGCGGATCGCCAGCGAGTTGTAGAGCAATCTTAGAGTAAGTGCCATTCACCGAGAATAGATCACCAACCTAAAATGAGGGTAGTATCGCGTAACAACTATTTCCGATAGTTTCCGCACTACAAAAGGGTTTGGCTCCTCAGCTTCTTAGACATCACAATCGGCCCATTGTCTAGGTGAGAGAATGGGTTGCATTGGTCAGCCTCCACTGAGGTTGATGGTCGACCTCGTCTCCATCACTTATCTTAAGTGTATACTCGATCTTTCCACATGCGGCATCACACGCATTCCCATTAGCAGAAAAATAAACACGTATAGCAATTAGGAAAAGCAGTATATATATTTGTCCTAATCATCCTAGACTTTTAAAAGCTAAGAATCTTAAGTTCCTGACAGAAAATGGTGTCCCGGCGGAGTCACCAATCTGTGGTTTCTTTCCAAATTAATGGTGTTTTGACCTAAGATCCTAATGACGTCAAGGTTTCCACCTAGGGGACAAAAAAGAACAAGATCCCTAAAGAGACATGCGGTTCTCCCCAGCAGAGTGGCCATTTTTCTGTAGCGAGTAATTTTTGGATGTGGTTGCGAAGCACGATCGCTCCAGTACTACAGTTCGATTCATTTTTATCCTATTGAAGCTGATGAAGGAAGGGAAATAGATGTCTCCAATTAACCCTACTTGCATACTGAGATTAAACAGTCGAAACTGTTGGTTTACAGATGCTACAAAGATTCGGGGTTTTTCCTAGGTTTATTTTGTTGACGAGGGGTGCTTTAGGCTATTGGTTGAGATGTTAGGACGGATATATATGAAAGTATGGGATTTTGGGTTTTTGTTTAGTGTGCTCGCTAAGATTTTTCTTTCAATCTTATGCCTACGTATTCCCGTTTACCGAAACAGGGAAATCAGAGCGTTCATATTTCCTCCTATTCTATGGGAGGAAATGGGTGTTTTGGTGTCTTGTTCAAAGCCCAAGACGTGAAGCGAAAGGTGATTTGTATCTTGTTCAAAGCCCAAGATGTGAAGCTGAAAAGGTTTGACTTCAGAGAGAATTTGTCATCTCTAAAGAGGTATGTTTTGTCACAACTATTGGGTGACTGGTTATAAAGGAGGATTACTTTAACCGGGGTTTGTGAATCCGGCAATGCCATAATTTCCTTTATAGGGGATTTTAACCTGAAGGAGAAGACTTTAACTCAGTTTAGAGCAATGCCATCTTTCCTTAGGAATTTCTCATGCTAAAAGAGGGACAGTGGCATAGATGTAGATGATCCAGAGGCTTGCCGCTTACAGCGATTAGATGAAGGGGAAGGAGTTGTTGATGTTTGTATATTGTGAACGAGGCACAACTTTGATGCTAAAAGTTTGATTGGATCAACCAGTGGTTTTCTTATACAAAGCCTAAGAGAAGGCTATTATGTGTCTCGTACAAAGCCCGAGAGAGAGGCTAAAAGGTTTTTGACTCGATGATGGAGTCTTTTGGTATCTCGTATAAAGCCCGAGATGGAGGCTATTTGACTCAACAAGAGAGTTTTTTGTATCTCGTACGAAGCCCGAGATGGAGGCGAAAGGGTGATCGACTCAACGAGGGAGTCTCTTATGTGTCTCATACAAAGCCCGAGAGAGAGGCTAAAATTGTTAACTCCGCTGGGGAGAATCAGTATATAAAGCCCAAGAGAGAGGCTAACTTCACTGGAGAAGGATCATTATACAAAGCCTAAGAGGAGGCTATGGTTACTGTTTCAATTGAGTGACAGGTCCAGTATACTGATTTTTAAAGAGAAAATCAGTTCTTATATGAGCAATACTATACTCAAGGATTTGATTCGAGGATCCGGGTTATTCCTGTTCTTTAAGGAAGTGGGAAATCCGAAGGGTATTGAGATTGTCCGAGTCTACGGGGTTTTCTTCCTATTCTTGAAGGGGTCACTTGAGAATGTCTTTGAGACTCAAGGAGATTAGACTGTCCAAGTCTAGAGTGTCATCTTTTGTACTGTGCTTTGAGAAACAGTAGTAGACTCTATGAAAGGACTGTTCTATGCAGATGATTAAGTTCTGTTCCTTTACCTCTAGGAGGTCGTCGGGACAATTTGTACGAAGCCCAAGAAGAGGCTGGAAACTTTTAAGAAGCCGACGGGTCCTTGTACGATGCCCAAGAGGAGGCTATCATTCTAGGAGGAAGATATCATTATACAAAGCCTAAGAGGAGGCTGTGAATACTTCTAAGAAGCCGACGGGTCCTTATACTATGCCCAAGAGGAGGCACGGTTGCTTTTAGGAAGCCTGTGGGTCCTTGTACGATGCCCAAGAGGAGGCCGATGCTTTTAAGAAGCCGATGGGTCCCCAAACCCCGAAAAATTCAAGGTAAGCTATTCACAAGGAATAGATCAAGTCAGGAAAGTTCGAGAATTTGGAAGAAACTCAAGAGATGCCATTCACGGAGAAAAGATCATCTCTGGGGAGTAGAGTTTCTTGACAAGTGCTTTTAAGAAGCCTGTGGGTCCCCAAACCCCGAGAAGTTCAAGACATGTCATTCACCGAGAATAGATCAAGCCAGGAAAGTTCGAGAATTTGGAAGAAACTCAAGAGATGTCATTCACGGAGAAAAGATCATCTCTGGGGGGTAGAGTTTCTTTGACAACTTCTACGAGTGACAGTCTATGAAAGGGTTCACCGAGAATGCTGCCTTTCATGTCTCCATATTGTTTAACCCCAAGAGGAGGGAAAACTGTGTCTGGTAATCCTATGGGGATCTAGTTTTGACTATTTAAGAGTGATCAACGGGCTTAATGCTAGACGTAGTTGCCGGGGAAACTCTAAATATCTATACTATTATTACACAGTTGATATGAGTTTATGAAAGAAGACTTACAGCGAAACAGCCCCACAATACAGTTATATGCATATGAAAGCGGGTAAACACTTACTCGGTTGTAGAGCTTCCATGTTGTTTGGTTAGTTGTTCAACAAAGAAAGATTGAAAACAACAGTATATTCAAAATCAAAGGAGAAAGTGCTTTAAAAAAGAAAGATTTGGGGCTTACAGCTCAAGGAGAGGCCCAGGGTTTTATCAGTGAGCGCACTGTTTGAATTTGTACAGAGGGACTTATACAAGTGACTGAGGCCCAAAAAGGTTTTCTGTACAAAGGGATTTGGGTCTTACACTCTCTCAAGAGGCCCAAAAAGTTTTAAAGAAAAAGAGTGGGGCTTATAACACGAGGGTAGGCCTATTTGACTTTTCCGTTTAAAATGGCGATCGCGCCTAGATTTTCTTTTAACGCAGAGGGACTTATACAATATCTGAGGCCTAAAATGTTTGGTTAAAAGGGGGGTTGGGTCTTACACTCTATTAGAGGCCCAAAAGTTTTGAATGGGTCTTATAGCTCGAGGAGAGGCCCAAAAGGTTATTTTTCAAAAGGCGACGATCGCGCTGTTTGTTTTTGACGGTATCGGGACTTATACAATAAGTGAGGCCCAAAAATGATTTGGTCAAAAAAGGATTGGGTCTTACACTCTATTAGAGGCCCAAAAGGTTTTAAAAATGATTTATGAGGGTTGAATTAATCCAAAAACCCTAATTTGTTTTCAAAAATGTGTTTTAATTGAATAAAAATTCAATTAAAATGATCAAAATTGTTTAACATAGGAAAAACAAATTGTGATCTTGGATTAATGTTTCAAAAATTAAGTATTGACCTACAAAATAATTAGAAAGCATTAAAAGTTGCAAAATCAAGGTGGAAAAAATATTTTAAATGTCAAAAACAATTAAAACATTAATTCTTTGCAAAAATATCAATTATATAAAATAAATAATATTTTTGGGATTTTTTGGGAAAATAAAATATTTTAACATTTTTGTGAATTATTAAAAAAAGAATCAACTCAAAATCATTAAAACTCAAAGAGAAATTAATTTTTGAATCAATTAAATAAAATCACGAAATTCAAATATTTGAATTTATGAAAATGGCGCCAAGAACATGGACCAAGAACACGCGCGTTTTCTGCCTTGCCCATATTTGCATTTTCTATCCAATCTCACTGAATACTTGATTATGTCATGCAATCCACATACCAATCAACTCGTTTCAACCTCACGATCATGTCTATGGTATTTAATTTCATTTAAATTAAACATATAATAAGAAATCATGAAAAATCCTCAAGAACCCTAATTTCTGCATGAAGGCTAGGATTTTTGATACACGATTCAAACAATGCAATTAATTGAGGGGAAACATTTCATGCATGATTATGAACATTTGGCAAAAGTATTGTGCGAGGAAATATGCATAAATTGAGAGATTACCAAGTTTAAGCTTACCTCTAGGTCATGACAGCAAGAGCAAATTGACTTTTGAGTAGGAGGTGTTTCAGATGAATTATGATGATCTGAACAACTTCCCTACACCCTATGGAGTGTGTTTGAATGCTTGGACTTTACTGAGAATGACTGGATCACTTCATGGCATCTCAACTGCACTTTAGTTAAAACCTTGAGCAATTGACTGGTGATTCTGAGAAATCAGTGTTCCAGTTGTTGTTTAAGTGTTTGATCAGCTCACATATGATGTATATGATTGGTTTGATTGGAATTGCTCTCTAATGAAAAACCCGATAGTGACTTGCTAAGAAAGGCATTTTTTAGAGTGAGAAGTGGTTTTTGAGAAAGGCAAGTGTTGTAGGCCTTTGGTGTACTTAAATTGATCACAATTGAGCTCTATTTATAGTAGAGCAAGTTTGTTTTGGGATCCACAGTGAATGGCAACTGCAGCAGAGGTTTGGCCAATGTTGGCCAATGGAAATCCCAGTCTCCTCTAGCCATTGACTAGAGGTTAGGGCACAGGGCTGTGGTTCCCTTGGTCTTGGATAAGTCTTGACTGAATTCAGTTGCAAATGGCTCAGTCCATGCTACCTTGATGCTTCCATTGAATGCTCAAATCCAAAATTGGAGTCTTGTCCCTATTTTGGCCATTCTAGGTTCAACATGCTATTTCTTGTTCCAAAGACTTTGGAGGCTTGGCTCAGTGATTGTCCCCTTTAGATTCAATCCTCTGAGGTGTCCAAGTGGATAGGAGCATTTGGATTTGGCTGATTTTGGCAAATCGAGCAAAAATGTAAATTCTGCCTTGCCTTGGCAGATTTCAGCAAGGCAACTTTCCAATGTCATATCTCATGACTCAAATGGAATTTGGTAATGTTCTTGGCCATTTTGTAAAGCCCTTACATGATACAACAACTGTTTGAACATGTTTGGTTTTGATCTCTTTTGAATCCAAGTGAAAAATCCCCCTACATTTGGCAAAAAGTAGGGTAAAATCTGACTTAGTGAAATTTTCACTAAGTGTTGGAACAAAGTGACTTTTCTTGATTTTGATCACTCCATAACTCAAAATCCACAATGAATTGGAATTAGGTCTATTTGAAGTTTTTTAGAGGGCAATGAGATCTACAAATCAAGCCTTGGATGGGAGAAAATGGCTTTGTGGTTTAGGAGTTATGACCCTCCAAAGTTGGTACCCTAGCCACTTTATTTTTAACTTAGAAAATTTTCTATGTTTTTTATGGTTACCCCTTTTACAGGTTATCCAACTTTTCTTGATTTTTCTTGATGAATGATGATTCAAATCATACATTAACATCATTTAAGGGTTAAAAATCCATTTTGGTGAAAAATCTCAAAAAGTCAAAGTTGACTTTTGTGCACAGTTGACTTTTTATCAGATGAATTCCAAACTGTGCAATTCTTCATGAAATCATGTCCTTGACCTAAATCAAACTTGATGGACATGTTCCATGGGTGTCATAGGGTATATTGATGCACGTCTTAGGGCTTGGGAGCATGTCCTGGTCAAAAGTCAAAGTTACAGTTGACTTTTTCTTTAAAACCCTAACTGTGGTGCAGATGAAATTGAAACTTGTTGCTCAAGCCTCTTGGATTAATCCATTGTTGTAAATGGATCAATATAGTTCATTAGAGACCCTCAAACCCTCTCTTGAGGTCTTGGCTCATGATTTGCCCTAAAAGTCAACTTAGGGGTGAATTAGGTCAAGAAACCCTAATTCCTGATTTTGGATGAATGCATCCCCTGAGGTAAAATTGACTTGATGATTGGGTCCATGAGGTTCCATGGAGTATATTAGGTTGTGTTTTGGATCCTTGGCTTGTGCCCAGATGAAAAATTTCCATCTGGGGGCCCTGGTCGACCAAAACCCTAATTTGGTGACATTGTCGATCTTGAGACTTAATCCACCTAGAAGGGGGCAGCCTTGTGCTTAATCCTTGAAGTGGGAGTCCTTTTGATACATTGTGGATATTTTAGAGGTTAGACAAGTTGAAGATCATGTCATTCCTTGATTGATCCTTTGTCTAAGCACTCAGAGACGGCTTGAAACCCTAATTCTTGATTGTAGTGGATGCTCACCCATCTTTGGGGAGACTGATGAAGTATGATGGCCCATCCATATTGTGATGATAATTTGCACAATGATGGGAAATCCTAGTGGTCAAAATTTGGGGTATGACATTAGGGCCAAAAGAGATGAATCCTAGCTTGCTGTTTTTGGATGGTGAAAATAAATCACCTCCACTTTCTTCAGATTTTGTTTCAAAGAAACACCTTCTAGTTAGAAGGATAACTAGAAGTAAGAACCTAGCCGACCAGTAATTTATCAAACTCCTAGAGCAAGAACCTGATAAACTTAAACTCAACTCCCCCCTCTTCAACTGACTTCAACTGCACCAAGAAACCAAGCTTCCAAGTACCAAGTCACCATGCCAGATATCTAACCACAACTCCTTTCACTCTATTGCTCCCAACTTTGGAATAAAAGAATGCAGATATCTTCAAATATAGAGGCCGATGATTGAGACCTTCCGCCAACTCTCTTCAGTAATAACTCCAGAATCCCATAATTCTAGAGCTCTTCCATCAAAAACACATGCAGCGGAACCACCAAGGAACAGATCCTGCTTTCCCTAATAAAGTGTCACAACATCTTATAAGACGCACCAACAAAAGAACTAGTCACTTTTCCTGTAGTTGTTGTAGACTCTCCTCAGCAACACGAACAACATCCGGGTTGCTCCCTTCGATCCAGAACATCCATTTCATCCACTAATTCCCTTGAGTATGTCTGAGTTGATTGATCTGATCTTCAAAACTCCTCCTTGTTTAAACGCCAGAAAGTATCTCCCAAAGATCTCATCCAGAACTAGACAGGATGCCTGCTCTGATACCAATTAAAATTCTGGCCTATGCAGACAGTAGATGTCCTAACACATGTCAAGACATTGTGCTACATAATCATTTAAACTTAGAGGCGCAACAGCAGACTGATACCTTGAATATCAGAACTGCACAATCACAGATGTCACGACATCTGATCCAACATGTTAATCAAGACTGAACTGAAAAAAACAGAATGATAAACAACACTGAATATGATACCCCAGTTCTGTGTAACTCACCTACATCTGGGGGATACCAAGCCACGAAGAAGTAATCAATATCAGTAGTATAGTTTTATGCAAACAACCTCATGTTTACAAAAAACACTCTTGCTAACCTATCACTACCCAATGAAGACTTTATCATTAGAAGTCACATCTAAATGATAAGAGAACCCCCTCTCACTTCCTAAATCATAACCTGTGATTATCTAACACTTACTACACCATAATTGTATCTACCCTATTGAAAGAAACCCCTTCCAATACAAAGTTCAGTCAAGCATCCTTGACTAACAAGTTAACTTAGATTTGCTTTAAAGCTTCATCCAAGAACACTCACAATTCATTGCCTACGGGCTTCTAAATCTCTAGAAGTTCTTATGTCTACCACACTCCATCAAATCGATACAAAGGGAGACTTACAAGAGAAACCTACGACTCTCAAACTTAACCCTACTTTACAAAATAGGATTCCTAACTCTATGTCGTCCTCTCACCATTTTCTGTCTAGGTCTGGTCTTCTTTTATAGTTTTCTGCTGAGTTGGGCTTCATATCTTTGATCCTTGATCCACTGCCAATCGCCTTGAATCTTGGAACATATTTAAAACCAAAACATGTTGTAACAGTCATGATGTCGAATCTTCAAGTTGTGACATTTTACTTGACATCTTTAGTCTGGGGCTGAAAACCTCCATGTTGAAACATCTTTCACAACATTTATGTTTTATTAAAATTTAGTCAAACACTAAAAGCTTTAACCTGCATAATGGGTCTTGAAGAGGCCATTGATATTAGGATTAAAACTCTTGATGTGTTTGGGGATTCAGGCATGTTGATGAAAGAAATTCATGAAGGATCTTTTGGTACATATGCCAACGGACATGTTATGGCTAATAAAATTTTGAGAGCAGGTTACTATTGGCTGACAATTGAATATGACTGTTTCGAATATATGAAGAAGTGCCATAAGTGCTAAATTTATGCTGACAAAATTCATGTGCCACTAACTCTTCTCAATGTTATCTCATCTCGATGGCCTTTCTCTATGTGGGGAATTTACATTATTGGTATGATCGATCCCAAGGGTTCGAACAAAAACCATTTTATTTTGGTGGCCATTGATTATTTTTCCAAGAGGGTTGAAGTGGCATTATATGCTAATGTGACCAGGAAAGTGGTGGTCAGGTTTATCAAGAACCAAATTATCTGTCGGTATGGAGTTCCTAGCAAGATTATCACTGATAATGGGTCGAATCTAAATAATAAAATGATGAAAGAGTTGTGTGATGAGTTCAAGATTGAGCATTATCATTCTTCTCCCTACAGACCAAAGATGAATGAGGTTGTTGAAGCTGCTAAGAAGAATATTAAGAAGATCATACAGAAGATTGTTGTCACATACAAGAAATGGTATGAGATGCTGCCTTTTGCTTTACAGGGGTATCGTACATCCATCCTCACTTCAACAGAGGCAACCCCTTTCTCGCTAAATATGGTATGGTAGTAGTGCTCCCTGTAGAGGTTGAGATCCCATCAATGCAAGTCTTGATGGAAGCTAAACTTACTGAGGCTAAATGGTGTCAGAGTAGGTATGATCAGTTGAATTTGATTGAATAAAAGAGAATGATGGCCTTGTGTTTTGGCCAGTTATATCAACAAAGATTGAAGAAAGATTTTGATTACAATGTCCTAATTATGAAGGCCCATATGTTGTTAAGAAAGCCTTCTCTAGCGGTGCATTAACTCTTGCAACTATGGATGGTGAAGTGTTCACTCGTCTTGTGAATGCCGACGCAGTCAAGAAATACTTTGCCTAAAAAAGTAAAAGAACAGCGCGCTAAGTTGAAAACGCGAAAGGACGGTTTTGGCAAAAATGAGCGTCTTGGTGGGCTGAAAACCCGAAAGGGCATTCCAGGCAAAAGTTAGAGACAAAAATAGAAAATAATCACCTCGTTAGATTGGAAACCCGAGAGGGTAATCTAGGCAAAAGTAAGGGATTATGGCAAGTAACTACATCAGACAGGACTTGATCACTTGAAGCAACATTGTTCATCAAGAATTCTCATCCTTGTCATTCTCAACAAGAAATGTAAAACACACTGGAATTCAAATTTGTTAGGGAGAATAGTGGACATTGTATTTCAGTGTACCCTCTTTCATGTATTTACCATTTTCCAAATTTGTAATGATCCATGGAGTCACGCCACTTTGTTTGCAATTCTTATATTTGTTTCTGTTTGCAAAATTTCATTTATTTTTTATAATAATTTCTGAAACAAAAAGTAATTAATAATGATATTTTTTTTGAAAAATTACAAACATGTTTTCCTTTGATGTGTGAACGTTAAAAGGAATTTCCACAGTTATTTCAAGGAGTGGTAAGATCTCGAAGTATGGAAATCGATGTTCTCCCAAGTAGAGTTTGTTCTTGTTAGCCATATTCCCTAGCTAAGCGTTACTTCCGGTGTTTGCCAATTGAATACCGAGCTTAGCATCCCTTTTAAATCATAGACTTGAGTTTCCCCAGTCATGTCTTGATCTAGATTTCCCCAACCGAGTGTGATTTTCTTCTCTAGCTAGGTTGAAATCAAGCAAGTATATATGTTGAAGAATTCCCAGCAGGTTTTATCCCCTTGTGGGGTTTTCAACAATTGTCCCCATTAAGAAGGATTGAGATAGTAGTCAACTGTTGGGTTTTCTTTCACCCTGTGTTGAGTCTTAAAATCCCCTGTAGGTTGATTTATTGCTACAATGTTAGCTTCTTATTTCTTTTGAGATTGCTGATTCCCAGAGATTTCTTTTAGTAATCCTTAGCAGATCCATAGTATCCCATAATAGAGTTGTTGCTAAGTTTGTCTTTTGGAAGATTCATCCTGTCATCCCCTTAGCAAAGTTAATGCAAATGTTATCCCTTTCGGAGATTGATTCCCCAGAAGAGTTTTGCTTTACATTTTCCTCAGCAAATCTTCATCCTTTATCAACAGATTTTGTGAGACTTCTCTTTTTGGCAATCAGAGTTTTGGAAGTTTGTGATGAATTATTACCTCAGCGGAGTTTATATGGATTTTTCTTATCCCTAGGAAGAGTCGGGAAGATTCGGGTCGTCGTATTTCCCTAATAGATCTTTCCATCCGTGGAGTTCATATTATTTTCCCTTCAGTGGATTATTGGTAATAGAAGATTGAACAATGGGTTTCTCCCTCAAACCATATCCTTCTCTCCCTAGAGATATGAGCCTTGTAGCAGAATTTTATTCTTTTGATAGCATATTATTTTTCAGCATTGTTGAGATTTAGCCGAGTATCCGGTTGTACTGTGGTGATTGGTCATCCCCAGTTTATCTTTCTGTTTGTTTTGTAAACATATACATGCATATATACATACATTTATACACGCATCAAGCATATTCATTTTTGCATTTCTTGGTGTTTTCGTCCACTCTCTGGTGCTGTTATCCCTGCAGAGTGTGTATATTCTCTCCATTATAGTGTCTACCTTTAAGTAGAAAGTGTATATCCTTTATATTTCCCCACTGAGTTAATTCCTCGTGGGAACATTTTGCTTTAGTTTTCCTTCCCATACTTTTATCTGGATGGAATTACTCCCAGTTGAGTTATTTACTCATTAGGTCGAGTCTTATTTGACTGTTTCTCTCCAGTTTATTCCTGGATTGAACTTTGGTGTCCTGCAGCAGTTATTTTGAATCTCTCTAGGCTGTGAAACCTGGATGACAAGAAGGAATTTATTTTTCCCCTCTTGAGGATTTATTTTCCTCAGCGCAAATCTGTTTATGATTCCCCATTAGAAGATGAAGATTTGGATTCCTCAACAATGTTGTGATAACGCTCTCTTGGAATCTTTGCCTATCCGCAAGTGGTTTTCTCTTTATTTAAGAAGCTTGCATATACTTAGCTTAATGAAAAGATTGTCTGATATCTCAACCTTTTGTGTGACTTCAAGTGGTGGTCTCTTTATTTGAGCAGCTTGCATATCTCCAACAGTGTAAACCTCACCTGGTAATAAGTGGCAATCTCTTTAATTGAGCGACTTGTATGTCCCCAGGAATCAATTTGTATCTTCACAGTAAATGGCATCTCTCTAGTTTATCCTCAGCAAAAAATTTTATTGTGAAATGTTGGATTCCTATCCAATCAAATTTTCCATCAAATGACATCTCTTTGGAAAAGTCTCGTAGGGAAGTTTGGTGAAGTCCATTTTCCAACAAATGGCATCTCTCTAATTTATCCTCAACAGAGAAGTTTGTTGTGAAGCCTTTTTTCCATCAAATGGCTTCTCTCCGAAAAAGTCTCGAAGGGAAGTTGGGTGAAGCTTTATTTTCCATCAAATGGCATTTCTCCGAAAAAGTATCGAAGAGAAGTTTGGTGAAGTCTTGTTTTTCTAGCAAATGGCATCTCTTCGGAAAAGTCCCGCAGAGAAGTTTGTTGTGAAATTTATCTAACCTGCCCGAATCTCTTTTAAAGATCCCCGGTAGAGTTATTGATTCATAATTCCTAGCAAATGGAAGTCCCTTTAGCGGAGACAATTTGTATTTGGTCCTTTTTCAAGTTTAAGACTTTATTAAATAAGAAGTTGACCCCTTTCCTTATAGTGGAGGCTTGTTATCATTCAACTTAGATCATTAATTGAACAAGTGTTTATGAGAATCCTATTGCAATCCAGTGAATGTTTCATCCCTAACAAATGGATGTCTCTTTATTTGAGAAGTCTGTTGTGTGATTTGACCTACCCGCATCTCTTTTGAGTATCCCCGACAGAGTTTTTGTTTATCTCCAAGAAGTGGCTATCCTTTGTGAAGCTTGTCTGTTATCCTATTATCCTTTGTCTACCAAAGATTCCTTCCCCATTAGAGCTATGACTTTGGGATTCCCAGCTTTTCTAATTCGTAGTTTCATCTACGTACTTTTTCCATCTCTTGAGGAATTTTACATTCCATAACTCAATCTCTTTTCGTTTATCCCATGCGGAGTTTCTTTTTCCTCTACTAACTTTCTCGAGCAGTTATCTGTCTCCTGTGACATCTTTCTCCCACAGAGCTCTATGTCTGCATTCATATCATATCATATCATAAGCATTTTGCGGTATCTTAGGGCCAAAAATTAGGTCTTCTGTATTTAAGTCTCTTTTATCCCATCAAGAAAAAGATGTCAATCTTCATATCTCCAAATAGAAGAAACTTAAATAGGGGCATCTGTCATACTCTAATTTTTACCCGTAAGATCCCACCTCATTTGCATCTTCACAATGCATCAAGATCACATACTTGGTTTCCCTTTAGCCCTCTCATCCTTGGGTTTGGCTTTGCAGATATCACCAAGCACCTTTCTTTGTATCTTTTCATTTGTGTTTATATGCTTTATGTTTCACTAACTACAAATCAAGATATCAAAAAAATATGTTGTGTCCCTTTTGTTTCTTTGCAAGGTAGGTTTTGTATCAAAACATCAAGCATGGTTCCTCAGCTAGGGTTTTGGTCCCTCAAGTCAAAGTGTGATCAACTATTGATTCCCAAGAGCTATCTCATCAATTCATCGCCTCTAATCTCAAATTGTTTGATATCAAGTATCATCCAACTTCATTTTGGTGAAGGATATCTCAAGGTTTAGTAGCTTGTTTCTTAAGGAAGGTCAATGATTCATGAGTTTATTTCCATGCCTTCATCAACAAGTTACCTCAAGCTTTGGTCAATTTAATAAAAGTACATTCAAAGGAATAATATTCTGAGTTCATATGAACATCCATTTACCTTGAAATGCAAGGAAAGTCCAAGATCTCAAGTTGATTCCACGAGGTTTGACCAAAAAGTCAACTTTGAAAGTAAAAGTTCCAAAGATCACAACTCCTTCAATTCTAAATATTTTTGAATGCTTCTTTTGACATATGAATCTTCTCAATATCCTCTTCAACTTCTCTTAACATGACAAGAGCCAATTATGCTTGGAGGATCATCAAAAGTTTGAAGACATTATTGGTCATTGTGGACTTAGTAAAATTTTACCTATTTTTAAGTGACTTTTTCTCAACTTTCAAGAATCACAACTTCTTTAATTTTCAACATTTGGAGCTCACTCTTATTGCACAATACCATTTGTGATACCCTTTACAAGATTACTTCAGTGCTCAAAGTCAAATTGTGCTTGAAAGGCCATGGAATTCATTGATACATTATAGGTCATTTTTAGCCATTTGGACTTATAATTTTTCATGTATGGATTGCTAGATTTTTGTGCCCACTTCAACATGACATAAATTTTTGCTCAGATGTCCAAATGCAACCATTCTTGGCACATTGTAATTTTTGTAATGAGTTTAATAAATAGAAAAAAGAGTGGAATAAAAAAGCCTCGTGTACAAAATGCCCCATTGATGCAAACATGGTTACTTGAAACTGAAAATTTGCACCATGATCAGATTTTTACCTCAACCAAAACTCAATTACATGCCAAATTACAACGCATTTTGGAGCTAAACATGATTAGTGAAGTTCCCAAAAGTTAATTGACTCTTAAAACGCATCATTTGGTAGAGTTTTGAGGCACATGGAGTCACACTTTTCTCACTTGGATGCTGCACACGATTACACTGAATTATGGATCATTCTACCCCTCTCAGCATTCCATCATCATCTCCTATAAATAGAGACCTCATTCCAATCATCTCTCAAGCTTTTGATAGCAAGAAAACCCATGTTCCACTCTCAAAATTTTCCAGAAAAGTACGCTATCGTGTTTTGATTTCTAGCCAGTTTCAATCCAATTTCTTAATGCAGTTAGATTCATTGTACTTCTCTTAAGCTTCTATAACAAGAATCAAGCTCTAAGAGTCCTTGAATTATTCCAACCAAATTCTGTTTGACGCTCCATTTTCAATCAAACAGGTTACCACAACGTAGTCCTTTGCCTTCTGATTGTTTCCCCTAACCTAGTTGGCTTTGATTCATTCAGGTCATCATTTAATTTTCGTTTTCGTGATTTTTGTTTCACCAAGTTTTCTCTGCAATTCTCTCTACTGTCTTTCAATAAATAAAAATGGAGTATGAGATTGAGCTCGCCTTGATGAGAAGGTTGCAGTGATTGTGGTCTCATGCTCTAACATTACCACTTAGCAATCTCCGGTGACTGGTTCACCAGAGAAAATGACCGGAGAGACTGAGGACGATGACCTGAGTTGCTACTCGTTGGGACTTTGAAATGTTCTGATTGGTTCAATTTTAATGTGATTTTGTGTGATTTTTGGAACTAATTTCCACCATGCGTGCTCATGTCTCAATAATCAGATCTGCCAACGTGGATTAGTGAAATGGATCCAATGCTACGTGTCTTTTCTCCTTTTACTATTTTAGGATTTTTTTTTTTAAATTACATTTTCATTCAAAAATTCATATTAGTTTCATATTTTATCCAAAAAATTCCAAAATAATTTCTAAATTTCTCTTTTATTTTTCTTCTTCTGATTTTATATTTTTGGTATTTTATTTTCATTATTTTCTATTTTTCCTGATTTTTCTCATTCTTGAAGCATTTTAAATTGTTTAAAAATACTTTTATGCATTTAAAAAGTTTCAAAAAATTTATATATCATTCTTGACTTGTTTCTGACTTGCATGAATTTTCTTGACGATTTTTGATTTGATTTGATGCATCATTTGCATTTTACCTTTTATTGTCATTTTAAAATTCATTTCGATGCATTTTATTTCATATTTTTGCACTTTATATTTGTTTGACTTGTGTTGACTTGTGTTGGCCTTGGAACTTAGTTGATTTGATCATAAGTTTCATCAAACTCAATGGATCTTGGGTGTTGGTGGGGTGAAAACCCTAATCCACCAAAAGGGATGATTGATTTTGATGATAACTTGATCATAACTTGGATCCAGTTTGTTTTTGCTATCTTGTTTGGTTCTCTCTCCTTTATCCGTTTCTTTTTATTTTTCACCTTTCTTGTGAACAATTGGATGATGTGTGTGTCATCTTGATCATGAAGTTTGGATTGATGATCGATGAACTTTCATCATTTCAAATCTACCTCTTCATTGATCATAGATCATTTAAGGTACTTTGGATTGATGCATAAGTTTGTCCTAAAATGTCATGAAGGACAAATTGATGTAATGATCCCATCTTCCTTGACTTAGGTCTTGATCCACCTTGTTTTGACTTGTGGTACATGTTTTTAGGAGTATGATCTTTATATCATATTTCTAACATGTATGGTACATATATTCTTATTGAACGGTCTTCCATAGTATGATCTTCCTTATAGATTGTGCTACGATTGCTTAACATGGCGCTAAATTTGTCCCTAATTGGAAAGTGATCATTTGGTCTAATTTTATATATGAGTTATTTTAGTTTAGATGTAATTCTCCTATCTCCATAATGTATTGATTCTTTTCCACCTAAGAGAGATAGTGGCATACTTGTTGATTTTATCCAAGTTGGAGCCTTCTCAAAGGATGATGCAAAGTTCTCATACTTTTTGGGTTGATTAGTTTAGTAATCTTGTTTAAATGACAAAATGTCTTCTTCATTAACTTTAACACTAAACATAACTTTAATTGTGCTAACTTTTAATTTATGCCATTTATTTTTATGCACTTTTATCTTTATGCTCTTTATTTCTTGCTCTTTATTTTATGCTTATCATTTTATATCATATTTTCATCTTGTTTATGTTTATGCCTTTTTCTCTTTCTCCACTTGGACTTTCTTTTTCTTTTTAAGACATTAATAAAGGCTAAACACCCTAAAAAACCTTAATTGTTTCCTTGGACTATTGGTTACTATCCCTTGCATGAATTTCGGAGTTTTGGACTTAGAATTAGGTTCTTGACCCTTTGCTTTGGAGTTGTAATTTGAGACCTTGGAATTCATCTGGTACCTCTTTGAAGACTTGGCTTGGATACTTGGTTTTCATGTGATGCTTGGTTATTATTATTTATCTTGTTGCTTGAGTCCAAAGGATGGGAATTTTGGCTTGTTTATGTCAAAGATTTGCTATCTTGGTTAGATCTTTCCTTCCCTAGCTATTATTTTATACGTTAGGATAGCCTCATCATCTCCTCCCCTTCTTAAATTTTCAAAATCTTCTCCCTTTTTCAAAACCTTCTTTTTTCAAACTAGAACCACTTTCTTAATAAAACTTGACTTTGTCAAGTGAATTTTCAAACTCATTTTCTTAATAAATGCTAATCAATCTTAAGCATATCAAGATCATTTTCAAAAGACTTAAAAAGATAAAACTCACTCAAACCATTTTGTGCCTTTTGTGCACTTTTTGCTTTTAAAACTTTTCATAAAGGTTAGACATAAGTCATTTCCATAGTTGAGATTTGATCCTCCTATCCCTATACTATTGTTTAAAATAAATTGATTCTTTTTCATCTTAGAGAGTTAGTGGCATACTTATTGATTTTATCCAAGTTGGAGCCCTTTTCATGGTGATGCAAATGTCCATTTTCACATACTTGTGGGGTATTAGTTGAAGTTTTCTCCTTAAAATGACAAGTTGTCTTTTAATTTAAAATGAGTCATAACAAACCATTTTGTTACTTGTACCACGAACTACGAGGTTTTGATCCTCCATTACATTTTGTGGGTACGTAGGCACGAGCTCAAGAAGTCTTGTCAAACACAAAATTATTTAAAAAATACTTCTCTTCTCACCTCACCAAATTTGTTGCAAACAACACATTTTTAAGCCAAACACTAGATTTTCAAGAGATTCCTATAGAGTACTATATATGTTTTGGGTGCTAACACCTTCCCATTGCATAACCAACTCCCTTACTCTTGTCTTTGTTTTTATTAGTTTTGTTTTAAAACTTCTTTGAGTTTTGTTCGTTCTTTTCCCCTTTCCTTTGGAAAAATAAAAGTACGGTGGTGACTCTTGCTTTATGAGTTAAGTTAATCAATGTCTTAATCTCAAATTTTCCCGCTACACCAGCGCCAAACCTGCTTAACATAACGCCCCTGGACCGATACACCGCTTAATTAGTTTTCTTAATCATTTTTGTTTGTTTTAATTTCTTTTTGTCATTTTTCTTTTACATTTTTATATAAACATTTCAATACTTTATATAATACATAAAAGCACATTTGTTTGTTATTAAAAACACTTTGAAAATTAATATCGGTACTTAGATTTTAATTAGCAATTAGTTTAATCTTTAGTCTCATAACACACTTTTTACTTGGAAATCATAATCTTAGTTGAATACATTTTAGTCATAGTTATATTTTAATTAGGATTAATTCTAGATTAGTTTTTTTATTAAAAATTAATATGCATGTTAATATTTTAGTTTCTATATGCTCTTAGTACTTACTAAAATCCATGTGCTCAACATGTATTTTGCATGATCATCACCCCTTGAAGAGTTGATCAAAGTCATCTTTGATTAATTAATCACTTGTCTTAACTTGTCTGTTTCCCCTATCCATTCAAGTGATCATAAGTCTCTTTATCACTTAGTGGATTAGACCTCTGTACCCGCATTAGAATTCACCACTCAAGACATATTCAAGTCAAGACTTCATACTCAAGACTTTGAAGACTTTGGAGATCAAGACTGGATCATTGCTGAGCATCCTTCACGCACAACAAAAGGATTCTTCTTTCAACACTTGTCAGTTATGATGCGAATTGCACACCACGAGCCTGAAGTAGTGGGGAAGGAATGCGAGGAAGTATTCCTATCCTCACTTTGAATATCTTTTGATACGGGACGCCTGACCCAATAGTTAAAAGTATTCGCCTTCATTCCTAGACTTTGTTGCAATTAAATCAAATAACTACCAAGCATTCTTCCTCACAGACAACACTTAAGTAATCCATAAACAATACTTTTCTCTTTGGATCAAATACAAGTTTCTTTTGCATCCATAAATTCTTTGGGTTAATCACCTCATGGTTAAGAACCCATCTCTAAATCAGACTTATTTCTCATGCATTGTCATATGGAGCCCTGTGCTCTTGCAACCTTCATGAGTTGCCCTGTGGAGATCCATGCTCTAGCAAACAACCATGCATTTCCTTGTGGAGCTATGTGCTCTAGAAATCCCTTTTATTTTACTTTTCCATGTGAAGCTCTATTCTATGGAATATCTCATTCATTGCCCTGTGGAGCCTTGTGCTCTGACAACCTTCATACATTTCCCTGTGGAGCCCTGTGCTCTGACAACCCTCATTCTTTCCTTATAAGAAATGTACTTACACAAAACACTCCTTACTTGTAGGTATTGATCCCCGGATCTAGGAAAAATCCTACAATTCTGCATTGGCTATCCACCATCTATTGGTTAACGCCGTACTCTTTGATTCATACACACTACCCTATGGATTCAAACAACATAATCATGGTTCAAACAATACTTTCCGTATTCAAGAAATTCTGTTTCAATTCAAACAAAATCTTTTCTTTTTCAATTTCAAGCAACTCTTTCTTTTTTTTATCACTTAAGCCATTTTCAAAACAATTTCTTTTCTTTTCATAAAAGAACTGTTATAATTCGTTCCTTAGCAGTCTGACTAAAAGCTTGGAGTATCCGAACTAGGATCAAATTGGCTGATGTCTACAAACTTCTAGGATATGATTATAACTGTTCCCTAAAAGCAACCAACACATCCATATTTTCTACAATGAACTACGAAGCTCTAATTTTCTCATTGAACTGTGAGAATACGTAGGCACGAGGGTTCAAATCCTTGGTTAGAGAACTAATTAATAAACTTATTTTCCCCCAATCGCAAGTAACCTTTAGCTAATAACACCAATCCATTCAGAGGAAAATCAAAACGGTTCCTATTGATTACAACGGATGTGAGGGATGTTAATACCTTCTCCTCACATAACTGACTCCCTTACTCATTTCTCTTCCCATAGGGTTTTATTGATATTTTCTCTTTCCTTTTGGAATAAATAAATTTCAGTGGAGACTCTATTTTATCATTGAGTGTGCGATATGCTCAGGTATTTTTTGCACCACGGCAGTTGGCGACTTTGTAGGGGATTGAATTTCTCCTGCAAGAGAGATTCAAGCCTAGTTTTGTTTGTTTCCTTGTTTGTTTGGGTGTTTATCTTTACACTTTACTTGTTTTATCTTTATGTTAATTATTGTATTCTTTATTGCTTTAAATATTCATTCAAACTTTGGATATCTGTTATATTCTCTATTATTGGGTTGGGATGACGTTACATGAGAGAGAAGCTCTATACCTGAGCTTAAGTATATACACATAATAGATAGGTCGCAAGTCCACAGTGTCCCAAGTACCTATTTTCCCAAGAGCTGTAATCTCAGTTTGCATTACTTACTTCCAGCATTCATACATATTTTCCACAATAACTCATTTTGGTTTAGTTAAAGAATTAAGACACATGACATAATGTTAATGTGACACTTATAATTGAGAATAAGACATGAAGTGGGAGAGAGAGAGGGAGATAAAGATAGAGAGAGAGAGAGTGAGTGAGTGAGAGAGAGAGAGATAGCACAAGGGTTTGTTTAGGTAGTTCCCGAATTTTTCTCACTATGGGTACGTATTCCCCCAATTCAAAATGGAATTGAGATATTCAATTAACTTTGTAAAAAGTTTGTTACAAGAGAGAAATAGAAACTCAAACCCCACAAATCCTAAATTTGATGTTGATTCTATCTTCTTCTCTTCCCTTGATCTTTATAAAGATCAAGTATCCAAATATTTTCAATTTAATCCTCCGATTCCACTACTTTTTTGACAGAAACCCCTTTCTTCAAAGCTTTCGCTCGACTGAGTCCTCGTTTCAAAATCTTGCGCCAAAAACCCCCAAATCACCCTTAAACTTGGAGGGAAACCCCAAACTGGTTTTATCAATGAAACCCCCAAAGTATTCTCAACCCAATTTTATTTTCAAATCCTAAATTAGACCTTATCAATCTTGTATCTATATGGCACCAAACAAAAAATATTGTGTGTATGCATCGAAAAAGGTTGAAGATGATGAGCAATACTTTGTATATTTTTGGTTTTAATTGTTTTGAAAAGGATGCATATATATATATATATATATATATATATATATATATATATCTGTGTGTGAGTGTGTGTGCGCGTGCGTGTGTTTGTATGTTTGTCTTTGTGCGTGTGTGTGTGCTTGTGTTTGTGTGCCAGTATGTGTTCGGGTGTGTCCATGCATGCGTGCGCATGTGTATGTGTGTTAGAGAGAAAGAAATAATAGAAAAATAGATTTTAAAAAAACTACAAGTATGGAATTGTCAAAACAGAATGAGTCAACCTATAATATGAGTGTGTCAACCCATAAAGGCATTTTTGCTTCTATGTGTCGACCTATGACACCTTAGACGTCGACCTATAACAGGCTGAGACTTTGGCTTTTCCAAAGCTCAACATTGGTCGACCTCAAGCATGCTTGAGTCTACCTAAACGTGTTGTGTGTCGACCTAAGAAACTTGTGTGTCGACATATAGAAGGCATAAATTTGGTTTTAAAAAGCCTTCAATATGTGTCGACCTATAACTTGGTTTTTCACATGAAAACACAATTTTAACTTGTAAAGATATTTCTAACCTTATTTTAAATGTCCTAAGATAAAAATGCAAGTCTAGATATTAAGGTTATTGTCCAATCTACACAAATACTAAGTGTCATAGTTTTAAAATCATTCAAAACATTTCTAAATGGAAAGTTCACTCATGTACTCCCCATTTTTTATGATGGAAAAATGTATGAGGTATATGATTTCTTGCACTTGTCCATAGCTCCCTCTTAATATGTGAACCTTAGAAACCTTGTTCTTGCATCAACTTCTCCCCTTTTGACAACATCAAAAAGAGACAAAGTCACAAAATATGAGAAGCATCATGAAAAAACTTAAAACAACATATATAACACTCAGAGGTGTTGCAAAGACAAATTTATCAACATTAACGTGCACTCACATTTAATTAGAATGATATTAAAGTTAAGAATGCATAGACATAATAAATATTGAATTTAGAAAAAATCATATGAAATTCATTTCAACTTCATCTTAACATAGTCAGAGCAGAAAAACATAATGACGAAACATAATAACACGAAAATAGAATGCTTGAAAAATAGTTTTCGAAGACTTGGTCCACAATTAAATTCAACTAATGCATATGACCCCTACTACCCCTAGTTTTTGGTCTCCTAACCTGGTACCAAGCCACACCATTGTTTCCATACTCGGCATCCAAAAAATCACATATCTCCTGGTAAAATTGCATGTAATGATGATGATTCTCATTTTCAAAAGCAATCATGTTGTTGATGCCGGTTGTAGTGGAGCCATGGTAGAACGCCATGTCTTGGAGAATTTGATTAAACTATTAAGTAGCATACGTGGCAAAAATTTTGAAGTTGGTGTCTTTGGCATTCATCTGTTCTTGAACCTATCTGAGGCATTCCTCATGAGCCGCTTCAAATATGTCACGCATACGTGACTCTTCTTGGTGGCACTCATGTTGCTCAACATGCATGTTATCAAATAAGGTGATAATCAAAGATTCTTCACCACTCAAGCCAACTCCAGAGTTGTTCCCATTAGTCGTGCCATGTAGGGTCCAAGAATTATGTTGCCATTGACCCCACCCTTGTGGGTCTTCATGTTGCTCTTCATCACATAGCCATGCGTCATCATCATTGTGGTTTTTATCAGCCATTTCTTTATCAGCACGGTGAGCTTGGTCGTCAACCAGTTTCTCTTCAATATTAGCTTGACCAAATTCATTTGAATCATCATAGTTCTAAATAACCTTACCTGGACCCTTCACTCGATAGAAGTACACTTTGTTGATATTATCACAATGATACCCTATATTGGTCATTGTAATCTTGTTGAATTCTTAAGCTAGAACGGGTGAAATATGAAGTAGATGGGACACCCCAATGGCAAAATACTTGATAATTGTTGTGATCATGGAAGTATAACACAAAGAAGACCCTCTATTAGAGTCCTTAATAGTAAACATTCTTGCTACAATATAATGAGGTCAATTTATCTTAATCTTGTTTAGGAGATTGTAGATAAGGTGTACCTTAGCATGGTTAATTCAATAATGACCACCTATCTTTTGAAGTAGGACATGAGTGAGAATTCAGTGAAGAATGTGAGGATCCCTTTTCAAGTATCCCGTAGTCAACTTGTCCAAGATGTCATATGGCATTGGTGCTTTAAGAATGGAATCTAAGTGAACCTTTAAATCGAAATTCTGATGAAGGTCGTGATCATTCAAGCATGTTTGATTATGAAGGATGGTAATACCAAATAAATCCTTTCGTAAGTCTTCTGTAACCATATAGGTGCTTTTTTCCATCTTGAATTTAAAGGTAGAGCCATCCATGGATCCCAACCTAAAATAGAAAACTCTTATCAAATATTCAATGTAGTTGGTGGAGACTTTAAAAAAGGATTTAATTTGTTGATACTACACAAGACGTACATATTATAGGATGTGTAACTGAGCAACAACTTTAGGTTTAAAAAATTAAAAAATTAAGGATATGTATACACTTCAAGTACCTATGTGTCGACATATACTGTACAAATTTAAAATTTTGGAATTTTGAAGGCCCTAGCGACTTTTAATTGGAATGAGTTGAGGCATATATTGTGGAATTGAAAAAATTCATAAAAAATGAAAATTTTCATGCATATTCGTAAAATACCATGCTCAAACATCAATAACTTCAAAAATTCTTCTAATGTTAAGATATAATAGCATGGAATACATATGATAATGGCATAATAACATGAAGTGACTAGAAACATATCGATTGAAACACACATGGGTTAATAATGAAATTTTTGAAAGTGAACACACATGGAATGTATCATTCATTAAATATATCACACATATTTGAAAATTAAACATGCAATGACATATAAGAGGCATATAAGCAACACTTGAAATAAAAACTTACGAATAAAGAGATAAGTAAAACGATAGTATCTCATAGGGTGAGAGGCGGAGGATGCACTCACTTGAAATGAAAATTTCTAACGACAGTTGAAACAAATGTAAAGAGTGCATGCAACAAAATATTTAGGGATGAATTGAGATGTCGATAATGGCCAATTCCCGCCGAAATTTGAAAAATAGCTCAGTCGATATTGGGTTTGTGAAAATGTCTCCAAGTTGGTTTTGTTAAAATATCGATAATGGTGACGTATCTCAATATGTTTAATACAAGAGTGTACATTGGGTTTTTGGTTAGTTTAATCGCACAAGTATTATCGCACATTATTAGAATACGTTGAAGTTTGATATCAAAGTCAAGTAGTTCTTTGAGCCATAAAAATTGAGCATAACAACTACAGGATGCAACGTATTCTTCCTGAGCAGTTGACAAAGTAACAAAAACTTGCTTTTTGCTATGCCAACTAACTAAGGAGTTTGAAAAAAAGGTAGCAATTCCCAATAGTACTATTTCTATCCGATTTGCAACCAGAAAAATCAGAATCTGAGTTACCAACCAAGCTACAATCACTACCTTTGGAAAACTAAAGCCCATACATAGATGTACCATGAAGGTATCTAAAAATGCACTTTACAACTTTTAAATGTGATTCCTTATGAGAAGATTGATACCAAGCGCACATGCACACACTAAACATAATGGTAGGCCTAGATGCAGAAAGATATAAAAGAGATCCGATCACACCTTTATACCTTTTGACGTCAACCTTTTTACCACTTTCATCTTTGTTTAAGTTCTCGTTAGTGGGCATTGGAGTGTTGATTGACTTTGCTTCTGCCATTCTGAAGCGTTTAAGCAACACTTGGCAGTACTTTGTTTGACACACAAATGTCCCTTATTTAAGCTGCTTGATTTGAAGTCTAAGAAAGTAAGTCATCTCTCCCATTAGACTCATTTCAAATTCTCCCTACATTAGCTTTGAGAATTCTTTGACTAATTGTATGTTAGTAGAACCAAATATGATATCAACATAAATTTCAATGAGAAGAATATGTTTCCTTGATATTTGATAAAGAGTGTTGTATCAACCTTCCCTCGATAGTTTCGATCCTTGATCAAGTAGAAACTCACTAAGTCGCTCATACCAAGCCCTCGGGGCTTACTTGAGACTATAAAAAGCTCGTTTTAGTTTTAAAACATGATTAAGTATACTCATGATTTCCAAAATTGGGAGGTTATGGAACATACACATATTCACTTATACAACCATTAAGGAAAGCACTGTTCACGTCCATATGAAATAATTTGAAATCTTTAGATCATGCAAACGCTAGTAAAAGGTGTATAGCCTCGAGGCGGGCAACCGGAGCATAAGTTTCCTCATAATTTATGCCCTCCTGTTAGTTATATCCTTAAGCCACTAGCCAGACCTTGTTCCTTGTTATCACTCTATTTTTGTCCAATTTATTTCTAAAAACCTACCTAGTGCCTATAATTTGATGATCTCGCGGAGGTTTGACAAGGTCCCACACATCATTTTTTTAAAAATTGATTTAACTCATTTGCATGGCCATAAGCCAATGCTTATCAATTAAGGCTTATTTTCCATTTTTAGGTTCAATTTGGGACACAAATGGAAAGTGATAACATAAATTACTTATCTTAGAGCGTGTAGCTATTCCTTTGGTGATGTCTCCAAGAATGTTGTCGAATGGATGGTCTTTGGAAGTCCTCTAAACAAAGGGAAGATCATTCGCTTTAATTGCACTTTCCTCCTTCTCCTTTTCAGGTTTTTCATCTTCCTCCTTCTTAGGTTTCACCACTTCAGGTTGACCAATTCCTTCTTCGGTGTCTTTGAGTATGTCTTATATAGATACACCTGCATCATAAAAAGAAATACCTCTCCAGAGAGTATCCAAGGAAGACACCTTCTTCATTTTGAGACTCAAATTTTCAAGGTTGTCCTTACCATTAATCAAAATAAAGGACTTGCATATGAAGACATGACGATGTGATAAATTTGGTTTTCTACCTTTGAGAAGTTCATAAGGTGTTTTTTTTTTAAATAGAATGTATAAGTATCCTATTTAAAACAAAACACGTCGTACTCATCACAACGGCCTAAAAATATTTTGGTAGACTACTCTCATTGATCATAGTTTTTTTCCAACTCCTCTAAAATTTGGATTTTGCGCTCCTCAACATCATTTTTTCGTGGAATTCTTTAAGCAGAAAAATTATGTTCAATGACATATTTATCACAATAATCCCCAAAGAGGTGATTTTCGAATTCACCTCTATGATCGTTTCGTATGGAAACTATGTTTAAAATCATTTTATTTTGGGACAACTTTGCAAACTTTGTGAAATATGAAAAAGTATCATCTTTACTACGCAAGAAAATGGTCCAACAAAATATAGAATAATCGTCTATAGTAATAAAACCATAGTAATTACCACCTAAGCTTTTGGAACATCTATAGGAACCAAGTATCTCCTAAATTTACATTTTTCAATGGTGTGAACTTTCTTGCAACAATAATGACAAGTAAAGTGATTACGAGAGTGACTTTTGCCATTTGATTCCTTAAAAACAAAATTATACTTTTTATACAGTACATTAAAAGATCTTTTAAATTTTGTTAGATCAATAACAAAGGTAACTTTTGGTTCTGAAGCCTTGTTCAATTTGACTTTTAGAGTAACAACATCTTTTTGCCAAATGTGACAAGTTTCACAACCAAACCATGAAGATTCTCTTCCTTAACATTAACTTTTGGAACATCTAACATGGTTTAGTTAAGAGCTTCCATTTGTTTTTCCGTTTCTAAAATTTGGCTTCTAAGTACGAAAATATTCTTTTGTTTGAAGCCAAACTTTTAAAAGCTCCTATGGCTTCACCATGCATATTATCAAAAGCAATTTATAAATCAGAATAAGTCATTTTATCAATAGGTTCATATTTGGAATGACTTACATTCTTTTTTTAATGATTGGCCATTAGGCAAAAGTTTATCATTTCATCACTTTCACTTGAGCTACCCTCATTTGAGAATTCACTATCACTTTCCCAAGCGATATATGCTCTTCTAGGCTTGTTAGCTAGACTTCTTTTATTGACCCTTTACTTTATCCTTCTTGAGCAATGGACAATCTAGCTTGTAATGACCTACTCTTCCATAATTATAGAATGAACCTTTAGATTTGTCCTTCTTATTCTCAAATTTCTTTGAGGAATTTGATTTCCTTCTATAGTTAATAAGATTCTTGTTGGAATCACTACTACAAAATGCGCAAACAACAACGCCAGGTTTACAATGACATCTTATACACCGTTGTAATAGTGCGTACTAGATGCACGCATTGTTTTAAGTCTTATTAAAATGCTTTTAATGATGGTTAAAATTCCAACCGTGGTGAACTATGAGGCCTTTCAGCACAGTTATTTAAAAAACCGTCATTATAGGTAGCGTCTCGTCATGGGTTCAAGTCCCAACACCAGCATTTTTTTTAGTTTTCTTTATATTTTTTCAAACACCGTGGTGATACTTCGAAACTCATGCGCTAACATTTTTATATTATTTTAATTAGAAATTTCAAGGGTATAATAACGGTTGTTGTGTACACCGTGGTGATATAATCAAGCTTTCATGGGTTCGAACCTCATCGCCCCCAAAATAGTTTATTCCTTTGACGTAAATGCGCCCCTTTTTAGTTTTATTAATGTTTAACTAAAAAACTATAAGGATATCACTATAGTTATTTCTTAAAACCGTTGTTACAAACTAAAATTTCTTTATATATTTTAAACACCAAGTATATATCCATTTATCCACTAAAAAAAGAAACAAGACGAAACAACCCTAACACCAACGCTGTCACCATCGTTGGGAAGAAGACAACAACAACAAGAAAGTGTTCAACTTTAAGGTGTTTCAATGTCGCATTTAAAAACAAACTCATCCAAAGGTGTTGTTACGTCTTCTTCCGCTGTAAAATCTCGATCTGGAAATTTATGTGGTTGTGATGGTCGTATGGCTTCGTACCAATGCAAGAAAGGACAAAATAAAGGGAGGCTTTTTTGGAGATATTCATTTTGGAGGAGCGATGAAACATGTAATTTGTTCATATGGGATGAAGACATGGGAGAAAGAAGTGTAAATGAAGATGAGAGCATTATGGAGTCAGAGTTGGAAGTTGTGGGCTATTTGAAAGTTATGTATGAGGATTTAAAGAAGAAGAACAAGAATTTGAAGAACAAACTGAAATCAGAGAGATTTTCTGGAAATCTCAAGATGTTATGTTTTCTTGTCTCCTTTATGTTTAATGTTTACTTTGTTCAGAAATGTAATAGATAAGTTTGGGTTTGAATTACATTGTTGATGTTTGAATTACATTATGAAGACAGGAATGCAACTAATAAAAGACGGTTTCTTACGAGTAAGTTCAACGCAAACTTTTGAATTTTCCATTAGTTATCTGTTTGTTAGTATATTAGTTGATAGATATTGTAGCTGATAGTTTAAACTGTTAAGCGAAAAGATTAAAATTTCATTAGATAATTTAAGTTTCATTACATAAACTTAATCATCAAATTTAAATTCTCTGCATGAGAGAATGTTTGACCAACCATAGTCAGCCTCATCATCATTATCAGAATCGAAAATAACTATCTGCCTTTTCAACATTCTTCTACTTCTTCTCCTTCTTCTCGTCACCCTCAGAGCTCTCCTTCTTTCCGCAACAACCCTATCTACAACAACAACTTGTTGATTCTGAGGAAGGTTTTGAACGACAACCCCGTCTACAACAACATGTTGATTCTGAGGAAGGTTTTGAACTACATCCCCCTCTACAGCAACATCTTCATTCTCAACATTTTTGGTAGCTTGAGCAGTAGAACTCATTTTGATTCTTTTGGATTAAGTTGTTTTTACGTTTTGGCTCTTACGCTTTTATATTGTTTCTTCTTCATCTTCATCTTCTCTTGGATGTTGGATAAGTTATTGCTAACCTCGAGCCGTTGAATTAATTATTATATCTCTTTGTATTTTGAAATTTAATTTGTCATCCTTTGATATTCCTTCGTAATTAATGGTTTTCAGATCTGTTTACAAATGGTGTATTGCTGATTCTGGTATGATACGTTTGTTTTTTATTCATAAACAATATCACAACGGTTATTACCCTTAACCGTTGTTATAGGGCGCGCGGTTTCCAAATTATTACAACGTCATTATATATTTTTCCCAACCATTATTAAATGGGTCTTCCATAGTAGTGAATGTTTCACTCCATTTCTCTTAATGTACTTATGGAACCTTTTAACAAACAGTCTCATTTCTTCATCATCCAAACATTCACCATCACTAGTTCCACTATCATCTTTATTTATAGTAGATGACTTAGAACTAGAAGCCATTAGAGAAATTCGCTTAATGTCCACCTCCTTTTCTTTGTTCTTCTCCTTGTTAAGCTTTTTCTCCTACTTCTCCAAGAAAATGAGCTCTTGCTCATGTTCTTCAAGCTTTCCCAACAAAGTAGTAATATCTAATGCCAAGATATTGTTAGCTTCCTTGATTGCATGTCCTTCGGTTTGCATTCCCTATTAAGAATCTTAAAAACTTTGTTAGTAGCAATTTCATTGAAAACAGGCTTACCAAGTGCATTCAAACGTTTAAAAGATGAGTGAACCTCTTCTGCATATCGGCAATGGTTTCACCATGCTTCATATGAAATAGTTCAAACTCTTGGATCAAAGTATTGATTATAGCTTATATAACTTCATTTGTGCCCTTATAGGCAACTTTCAATGAGTCCCATATAGCTTTAACGGCTGTACAATGGGAAACATGGTAATATTCATCAACTCCTAAAATGGATATTAGAATATTCTTTGCTTTCCAATCACATAACCACTTTTTAGGTACAAGAACACCATCCGCATTGGTCATAATAATTTCAAAAGGACCATTTTGGATGGAGTTCCATACATTTCTATCAATAGAATTGATATCGATAAGCATACAATGCGTCCAATAACCATAATTTTTGCAATTGATAAGTGGTGGTCTATTATACGCCCCTTTAGGTTCGGGAGCCATAATCTAATAAGATATTTTAAAGCACAAGATAAACCAGTGCTCGTGATACCATTTCTTAGACAAGAGGAACGATCTAGACGGGGGTAAATTAATCGCAAATAAAATTTTCTTCGATCAAAAATCTGGTTTTAAAAATAATTTTCTATAGCAAGCGAAAGCAATTTCGGATTGATAATCGTCTATCCCAGACCGTTATTAGAAGAATCGGATATGCATATTAAATAGTAACAAAACGTACTACAATGATGAGAAAAGAAGTCAATATGTTTTTCAAAATAACATTTGAATAATGTCAGACTTTGATAATCAATTTCCAATGAAATTAAGAAATAAAATTTGACTTAGACATATTATCACACACTTGGTGTGCAATGAACACCAAAATGATTTATCCTTTGTGTTGTTAATGTGAAACCAAATTGCAATTTTATAGATTGAAATTATCTGACAAAACAATTTGAAATATTTCAACACAAACAAAATTATCAGTATATGTATTGCACACTTAAGGAATTCACAAATTGTTCTCACTATGGATACGTCTGCCCCCAATTCAAAATGAAATTAATATATTCAATTAACTTTGCAAAAAGTTTGATACAAGAGAGAAATATAAATTCAAACCCCTAAATCCTAAATTTGATGTTGATTATATCTTCTTATCTTCCCTTGATATTAAGCAAGATCAAGTGTCTCAAGATTTCCAATTCGATCCTCCGGTCCTGCTACTCCTTTGACTACAACCCCTTTCTTCAAAGCTTTCACTCGGCAGAATCCTTATTGAAAGGTTTTGTGCAAAAATCCCCCCAAATCACCTTTGATCTTGGAGGGAAAACCCTAACTGGTTAAATCCATGAAATCCCCAAAGTGTTCTCAAACCAATTTGTTTTACAAATCCTACATTAGACCTTAGCAATCTTCTATATAGATGGCACCTAACACAAATGATTAGGTGTAATTGTTGTGTGTATGCATAGAAAAATGTTGAAGATGATGAGCAATACTATATATATATATATATATATATAAGAAAAACAAATTTGGAATTTTCAAAACAACACGAGACAACGTATAAAATTAGTAAGTCGACCCATATAGGCATTTTTCTATGTGTTGACCTATGAGACCTGGGCGTCGACCTATAGCAGGCAGAGACTTTGGCTCTGCCGAAGCTCAGCATGTGTCTCAAGCAGGCATGATTCGACCTAAATGTGTTGTGTGTCGACCTAGGAACCTAGTGTGTTGACAAATTGAAGGCAAAAACTTTGGTTTTAAAAAGCCTTTAGTATGTGTTGACCTATGGCTTGGATGTGTCGACCTCTAACCTAATTTTTCACATGAAAACTCAAATTTAACTTGTAAAGATCTTTCTAACCTTATTTTAAGTGTCCTAATATGAAAATGCAGATCTAGACACATATGATAAGGTCCAATATACATAAATACTAAGTGCACTAGTTTTGACATCATTCAAAACATTTCTAAAAGGAAAGTGCACGCATAGATGGATCTTACATATCAACTTTCATGCAGATGGCTCAGTGGAAAGAATTAAGGCAGATAGTAGCTAAAAGCTATAATCAAATTGAAGGCTTGGATTACTTTGACACATTCTCACTGCGCCTAAGCTTACTACTATCATATTGGTTATAGCTCTTACCTCCATTCACAATTGGCACATACATCAACTACATGTCAATAATGCTTTCTTGCATTGTGTGCTTTAAGAAGATATATACATGCCAAAACCTTCGGGTATCAAAATTGCAAAATAAAACCATGTATTCAACTTCAAGAAATATCTATACGAACTCAAGCAAGCAAGTAGAAAATAGTATGAAAAGATGACTTCCACTCTCCTCCACGGTGATTTCATTCAAGCTAATCAATTTAACTCACTCTTCATCAAGAAAGACAATCAATCCCTAACCATACTTCTAGTCTATGTTGATGGCATCATCGTTACTGGTAATTTTTTGGAGGATTTCAACAAAATCAAATCAGTTTTGCATAATTAGTTTCAAATAAAAAATATGGACCAACTCAGATTCTTTCATGGATTAGAAGTATCTCATTCCAAGAAAGGTATCTCGTTGTGCCAAAAGAAGTATTGTCTTGAACTCTTATCTGACTCATGCTTACTTGGCTCCAAACCTATCACCACACCTGCAGATTCCATGTTATAGAAGATTAATTGGGCATATTTTCTGCATAAAAATAACCAAACCTGGCATTACTTTCATCACATAACAATTAAGTCAATTTCTCAACAAGTCATCCACCACTCATTTCAATGCTGCTTCAAGAGTCCTTTGATACTTGAAACAAAGACCAACTCAAGGCCTATTTTTTCCTCGTGAATCATCCCTACACATTACATGTTTTTTTGATGTTGGTTGGGCAGGGTTCATTGAGACAAGAAGATTCATATCCAGCCAATGTTTCTTCTTAGGTAAATCTCTTATTTCATGGTGCACCATGAAACAATTAACCTTGTTTAGGCCTTCTTTAGAAACAGAGTATCATGCACTAGTTGCAGCCACCTATGAACTACAATGGCTGGTCTACTTGCTTGCAGATATGAAGACCTCGGCAACCAAACCACCAACATTTTATTGTGATATCCTCAATGTAATTTTTATAGCTGCCAACCTCGTGAGTTCATGAACAGACCAAACATCTTGAAATTGATTGTCACATTGTTTGTGAGAATATCCAAAGTGGTCTCTTCAAGTTTTTTTTGGTTTCTTCTAAAGACCAAGGGTCATGTTTTTTCACCATACCTCTTTTCCTTCAACCTTTCCACATCCTACTATCCAAGTTAGGCATGATTTCAATCTATCCCCTAATTTGTGGGGGGGCTATCATACAACAATAATCAACAAATAGTTACAACTTAGTTAGGCACTAACTAACTTGATTTGAACATATTTTCAAATATAAGCAGCAATTAGTTCTTCATTGTTAAGCTTTCTAAATATGAAAAGTTATGGTTAAGAGTTAGTAAGTGAGAAGCTATGAAACACGGACACGATACGAGTATCAGGTACGATACGTATCCGATACGACGATACGTTACAAATTGAAAAAGGCTAGATACGATACATTTAAGATACACATATAAAAAAATATTAAGAATTGAAAAGTTATAATTAATAAAGGTCAAATTTAATATGAGTAAATATCAAATATTAAGAATGTAAATATAGTAACTTTATTGTATAAGTAACCATAGCACGTATTATAGGAATATTGAAAAAAAATATATTGAAAAAAAAATTAGAATAAAGATAGATTTAAAGGTGCAGATACCATAGGAATTGAAAAGAAATATTTGAAATTGAGAAGTTATGATTAATAAATAAAATGAATAATATTAATCAATTTTAAATATTAAGAATGGAAAGTAATTAACGCGTATGTAGTATGCATTGTAAAAATTGAAAAGACATAAAAGTTATGATGATTAATTAAAGTTATCATTAGTATGAATAAATTTTAAATAAAATAAATTATGGAAATTGAAACACTTCTTGAAATATGAGAATAAGTAGAAAGAATTAACCAGGACAAGTAATGATGGTCAAAAACTCTTGTCATTAAAAAATAAATAATTTATTATCGGGAGGCGTATCGCCGCGATATTGGAATTTATTTTTTTAGTTTTTAAAATAAATAATTTTTTGGATACACCTTTGATATGTATCGTCGTCGTATCAGAGCATATCGGCATATCGATACATGTTAGATAGGATTCAACAATTTTTTTGAAGTATCCGTACTTCATAGGTGAGAAATTATACTCTATGATTGTGTATAGCATAGTTGTCATAGTCTCACGTTCATGTTTAAATATTTTTTATACACTCTTTCACATTAATGAAGAATTTATCTCTTATCCATAATAAACACATCACATAAATTTAATTTGTCTTCAAGATCAATTGGGGATTTAAATGTTTTGGACAAGATTATGCAATTTGGATTCGATCGAATGAAAGCTTTAAAGAACGGGGATTTCTTGCAAAGGAGTAGGGTGAGATGGTGAATCAAATTGGTAAATCTTGGGTGACAATAATTTACAATTTGGATTTGATCGAGTGAAAGCTTTAAAGAAAGGGGATTCTTGTAGAGGAGTAGTGTGAGAAGATGAATTAAATTAGTATTGTTGGGTGATTTGGTCAAGCTCAAATCAAGGAAAGAGGAAGTGTTAGAATCAACATCAAACATAAGGTTTGTAGGGTTGTGTTAAGTGCAAAATATGACTTAAATTGAATCATCTTTCTTGACATTTTTCAACTCATTTCTCATGTTTTAATGGAGTTATTTCTTATTCTTGTGTGATTCTTCAACGTATTGCAAATACCTTTGGATTATTTGATGTGTGTGTTATTGTGCAGAATATTGGCATAAAAAATCAATGATTAAGACATAGAGGATTGGACATGAACGCCAAAGAAATGAAGAAGAATCAGCAAGTTCGCAGTGCAAACAACAGCAAGATCACATTTGCGACAATTTAACGGAAAACCACGCTTAGCCCGCTTTTTAGCGCGGGTTCAGCGCCATTTTTGACCAGAGGTAGTAGCTGAGGGTTTCAGACCGCGCATAGCATGCTCTCTGTGTTTTTGCCGCCTTTGAAATGATCGAGCTAAGCACGTTCTGCTGGCGCTTAGCGCAGTGCCAGTTTTAGGCACTTTTTGTAACTTGTATATAAGGGAACTTGCTAGATATTTTCAGTATCGAACTTTATCTCTCTTTATTCCAAACATATTTTAGAGATAAAAGCAAAACCCTAAGAGGGAAAAGCCAAAATCATAGGAAATTGAAGCTTGATCTTCGCGTAAGTAGCTTCGATCTCTTGTTGAGGTTGGATGTAATCAATCGGTACCTTATGTATTTCTTTTAATCTTTGTATTGTGAACTAGTTTTGATTCAATATTGATGTTGTCTTTGATTTCATACTTATGGGTTTAAGTGTGTGTTGAGAAATCTCTTTCAAATCCTAGATCTAAGATATTTATCTATCACTGAGTAAACTCCAGACATATATTTGTGAGTTGATATACACTAGTATCAAGATTTTATATTATTTTATTGATAGAGATGAAGAACTATGTTCACATAAATAAATTAGTTGAATACATGTAAAAAGGTTTTAGTGTATGTACGTATTTCAATCATGGCATTTTATATGAAATAATCATTTATCTGATATGAGTGTCATCTTTGTTTACCTATTTATCTTTGATTTGAATTGCTATAAACATATACTCTTCAGATCTGGATCTAGGATGAATACCTGTTAGGTTCTAAATTCTAGACATAGATTTAGATTTAACATTCGCGTGAGTATCAGTTCTTAATGCCCTGTGTTGTAACTTGCGTGAGAAATCACCAATGAGACAATACGGTTGTTCTCTCGATGTTACATTGGACATAACCTCGGTTGTGGGTGATACGTGAGGATATTAGGCGAATGATTGATTTTTGTTTAACTGGTTAGAAGAATGCATATGTCATCAATTGATGAAATCCGAACCCAACAATGCTCCATTTATTTTAAAGTCTTTACTTTATATTTTTTGTCTTTATATTTTTCGCTTTTATTTATGGTACCTTGAGTCTTTCAACCATATTTAATCACCACAAGCTTTCATATGTAGAGACCGTTGAACGACATTTTTTCCCTCGCACCGATCCATGTGGAGACGATATAAATTCCGGCAGAAATCCTTCCAAAACTAAATTTTTGCTTCTTGCCGCTTTACTGCAGTTTGATCAGGATGCATTGCTACATTTCTCTTGTAAACTACTTTTTCAAAGTAAGGTTAATTTTAATTATCTCAATTCGAGTTTGAATTGAGGGCAGGCGTACCCATAGCCAGGCCATTTGGAGAACTGTGTACTGTCTCTCTCTCTCTCTCTCTCTCTCTCTCTCTCTCTCTCTATCTATCTCTCTCTCTCTCTCTCTCTCTCTCTCTCTATCTCTCTCTCTCTCTTTATATATATATATATATCTTTTATTTTCATTTGGAAATTGTTAAATTTTTCAATTGTGCGGTCAATACGTTTGGTTAACTTTTTTGATAATCTTTGAATTTTTTGTTGAACTGATCACAATATATTTGATTGTGGTTGGATTTGCAAATCAACAAAACCATACATAATTCAAAACGAAATTGATTGCATGCAAGGTGTTTGATAATTTTCCTCAATTGCTTTTTTGTGAATTTTATCATTGGAAATAGTATCTACCTTTAGTTATATCACTTAAACGATTGTATGTAAAAACTTTTATTGATTTATTTATCATTATCATCAATTGGTTTTCATATGAGCATATCCTAAATTTTCGATAGCAGTTCAGTTTAGACTATTCGATTCAGGTGACTTCCGCTAGGCGTTAAGTTTTTTCAAATAGTTTTTGTAAAAATATTTAACTTGTGATTAATTCATCCCTCTTAAATAAATCACTTTCGTCTAACAACAAACAACAGTTAGTTCTTCATTATTAAGCTTTCTAAATATGAAAAGTTACGGTTAAGAGTTAGTTAGTGAGAAATTATACTTTATGATCAACTATCATCTTGGAAAGGAAGAAATTTATCCATCGGGGGTAGAATTTCTCTTATTAACTTGGTTTTAATGAACCTGCCTATTCATCATCTTTCTTTTTTCAGGGCGCCGTCGACGGTGATCAAAGAGATCATAACAATTCAAAGGAAATTTCTCTGGTTTGGCTCCTTGGATAAGCAGGGTATTTCGTGGGTGAGTTGGAAACAAATTTGTTTACCTAAGGAGGAGGGTGGATTAGGAGTCATAGATGTGGCTCAATTTAACAAGGGCGCTTTTATGTAAATGGTTATGGCGGTTCCTCATCGAGAAGGATGCAATCTGGTCTAATATTATTAGAATTTGTTATGAAAATATTTCTTGCAGGCTGTTTTCTAAGGAATCATGGAAACCGTTATTTTCCGAGTCATCTTGGTGGAAAGATCTTATGCGAAGTAATAAAGAGCGGGAAGAAATTCTCTTATCAGAGGCTATTTCGTGCAGGCTAGGAAATGGTGCTTTGATTCCATTTTAGTGGTCAAAATGGCTGGGAAACTTCAGAATTGGGTAGATTTTTCCGGCAGTATACGAAGCGGCAATGAAGCAAAATGCTTTCGTATTCGAGATGGGATGCTGGACTGATCATAGGTGGGAGTGGATGATTGATTTCTGTGTTGGCCCGATGACTAGCGTGGCAGCGGCTCCATTTATTGAATTGAAGGTTTTCTTGTATGTTGTTTCCCCGGCAGAATCTGGACAGGATTCTTTTGTTTGGCCTTATGATGCTTCTAGAACTTTTACTGTCAAATCTTTATATCATAAGCTTCTGCAGGAGGGACACGGGCTGCTACATAACTGCCCTAACACGGCTTGGCTAGTAGGTTTCTGGAAAAATGCCATGCTGTTAAAATTCAAGATTTTCGGATGGTGGTTGTTGTTCGACAAGCTGCCTACGCGTACGAACCTTGCTGCAAGAAACGTAACTCATAACGCTCATGATAAAGTATGTGTCTTCTGTTTTCGTCATAACGAAGATGTGGAACATCTATTCTTCAATTGCTCGTGTGCGAGAGATGTTTGGCGGAATATAGTAAAGTGGATTGGAATTAAACCTTTGGTTGCAATTTCGTTGGATGAACACTTGAGTGAATGGTATTCTAAGTTGAGTAGGAAATGTTTCAACGAATCTATATTTTCGATTTGGTTTGCGACTACATGGTGTATTTGGAATATGCGAAATCAAGTTATATTTGAAGATGTATTTAGCAATCCGGGGGATATGGTGAATAGGATCATAGCGTTGTAATTTGTACGAATAGTCGAAAAATCTCATTCACTTCTTGTAGGGTGTTTTGTTGTCGTTTGTGTGAGTTTGTAAGTCGTTTATTTGGGTTCGAACACCCCTAGTACTTCGATTATAACTTATTCTTTTGCTTATAAAAAAAAACTATAATATAGTTAGCATAGTCTCTCACTCATGTATAAATACATTTTGTACTCTCTTTTAAAATTAATGAATAATTTATCTCTTATCCATAATAAACATAATTTTTAAATTTAATTTATCTTTTATAAAAACATATATATTTTGGTGACCCAAATTTAAATTCAAAATTACATATAAAATATCATCTTTAAAGGCACAACTTTAAAATATCATCTTTAGTGATAGATATATTTATATATTATTTAGAAGCACAACTTTATTCTATTAAAATATTCCCCAATATTTATCCTTATTCTTTTTGTTGTGCGTAACCCACCATTGCAATTTCTTAGTTATATATCATTGACTTTTCTGCAATTGCTCCTAATCTCACCCTATTTTCCCGTAAGAGGCTTCATGTTACCCATCTTAATCATAGAAACTCCATGGTCTTTAGCAAAAACATTACAATTTATGCTATATAGCTGCACCAATCTATCACTTTGAGAACCATCTCCTTTGAAAAGCTCTTGATCAGAATGAAGGAGACCCTTTTTGTTCAACAAACCTTTATAGTATGCTGTGTCAAATTTTTAAGAAGTAATAGAATCTAATGGTGTTAAATTGTCGTCACCACCGATTCGAGGACACGCGTTGCGTAAATTTGCAGCAAAAGTGTTGTCTATGTAGATGTCATTGTAGATTCTGTCTCTAAATGAACTGCATCTGGCATATCCAATCGTGTGGCTACCAGATAGAACAACCAAGTCTTTAAGGTCTAATCCATGCGAATTGAAATTTGTTATAAGTTATGAGAAGTTGAAAGTTGGTGCTGGAATATCTATATTTGCTGCTTCCCTACTTGCAGTTCTTGCATCTCTCCTTCCAAGTAACACTTCGTACCAATATTCTTGACCACCCAGCTGTTCATGGCAAAATAATATAACAAATATCAAAAAACCCCAAACCAAAAGCAACTCTTGAATCATTATCAAACACTCGGTCTGCTATTGGTTAACACAAAAGATATGTTATATAATAATTCATATAGAAAAAGGCGATAAATATTAGAAAGACTTACTATGACTATAGAGTCTCTAGCTGCTACAGCTAAAATATCAGCACACGATACAACATCGCGTTTGCAAGCTTTAGTTACAGCGGTTTTAATTTCATCAACAACTTCAAAACCTCTTATTGAATTGATATTTGGACCTGCAGTCTTTTCGCCCACAAAAGTAGGGGTGTCATCGAGTAGAACTGATCCATCACAGCCCTGGAGACTCATAGTGTTCATATAATAACTATACTATAAAAAAATGTATAATGAATTCATGCAATTGGTTAACTTACGTTAACAAAGCAGTCATGAGAATGCAATCGTAGCAATGATGCTCCCATGCGTGGCTCACGATCAATTGCTTGCTTAACAACTGAGTTTATGGCTGGCAATGCCTCTGGACAGACGTTATCATAATAATTTGGAGTGAGCAATGTATTGGTAGGGATGACAATTGTTTCGAAAGTGATTACAAAAAGTACAAGATTTTGGAAGAGTGAATTCATTTTGTTAAGCTTGTGGTGTGTATAAGACTTGAATCTAGCTATAGAGGGAGAGAGGGTTTATATAGAAAATATAGCAACTAGAAACATTAAAGGTGCCGTGGAGTTGAGGTTATAAACATCTCTATTTTTCTTTCTCTGTTTTAATTCATTACCACAATTTTTAAGATGCGTGTCATATATATCATATTTATTTGATTTTATACATAGCAAATATTAATTAATAAATATATTTTTAATTTTTTTAAATAGAAAATAAATATTATAATAAGATAGGATAAATAATCCAACATACTACCAAATAATGTAATCAAATAGCACAAGATGTAGTATAACAAAAACAAAAGAAAAAATATTGAAAAAAAAAACAACTAAACAACAACGAAACAAATCAGCAAAGGATAAAATAAGAAAACAAACCAAACCCCTACAAAGCTCTAACCAAAAAAAATCAAGCTAGATCTCAAGCCAATGACACCATCACCAACTGAACAGTGATACCAAATGAATCATTTCATTTCCAAGTCAAACAAATTTGTGTTCCCTCAATTCTTTCACGTTTGTCATCTAATAAAATAAATATATATATTATTTCGAGTCATCCAAAGGATCCAAACCACAATATGTCAAATCTTGACAAAGTCACCCTAGTATTCACCATATTATCTAAAGAGAGAAACCTTTCAAAAAGAAGATTAGGATTCCAAGGAAGAGTTGTTTGTAACTCCAAATACATAAAATTCATATACCAAACTATACTAGTCACAAGTGGCGAGTATATGGGATATTAACTCAACCGAACAGCCACATAAAGGACAAGAGATATTAGTTGGGTTAACAATCACCTTTCTCTCGAACAAATACACTCTTGTAAGAAATCTATCAAGCAAAAGTTTCCTATATAAAACAATTACCTTAGATGCAGGTCTAACTAACCCAATAAAGGAAAACATAGGTTGGTGCATATGCAAAGTTGGATACAAGAGTTGGTTCTTAAGAAAGTTGAAATCAAATCGGCTGTTGCTTTATGGATTTCGATTTGTTGGTGCATATGGAATACAAGGAACAACATCATGTTTAAAGAAGAATTTTGGGATCACGAAACCGTAGTGGATAGATGTATCATTGTAACTTGGTGGTGGATTGGAAAGAAACTTAAAAAGTCATATACTTGTAATTATTATGATTGGATTAATCACCCTTGCGATTTTTTGTAAGTTGATCTAGGGTGTGGATGGGTATTATGTATACGGGTTAGGGTACCCCTTTGTACCCTTTTTGAATGATATTTTTTGCTTATAAAAAAAAAAACATAGGTGTTATGTGTGGAACATAAAATTATTGAAGAAGGTGGTGCAGGATCTTGAAACGGTAGCGATGATCTCCAATGCGTTGCACGAGTTGAATCTACATGGTTAGCACTTCAATATTCAAGTCAGTTCGAGATTAAAGATGAGTGTAGTGAAAAATAGAGATTAGTGAATGTACCTTATTTTTCTTGTGAACGAAATTTTCTACCTTGGGTCAAGTGGACTAGACTTTAGATGAAGTGGGCATTGCCTATTTGGACATGTGGCCCACACAGAAGAGTTACCTCTCTCTCTCTCTCTCTCTCTCTCTCTCTCTCTATATATATATATATATATATATATATATATATATATATATCTTTTATTTTTCATTTGCAAATTGTTGTATTCTTCGATTGTGTGATCAACACATTTGATTAAACATTTTTATAACTTTTGAAAAAGGTTTTTATTGAATTGATCACAATCTATTTGATAGTCGTTGTATTTCCAAATCAACAAAACCATTCAAAGTTTTAAACGAAATTGATTACACACAAGGTGTTTGATAATTTGCCTCAATTGCATATTTGTGAATTTTGCCATTGGAAATAGCCCCTACCTTTAGTCATATCATTTAAATGATTATAGGTAAACACATTGATTAAATTGCTTATTTTTATCATCAATTGGTTTCCATATACGCATATTTGAGCTTTTTGATAGCGATTCAGTTTAGACGATTCAATTCGGGACACTTCTGCCAACCGTTATATTTTTTAAAACAGTTTTTGTAATTTTTTTTAACTTGGGATCTATTCACCCCCCTCATGAGCTCCGGTTAATTTCGTGCTTCAGTATTCTCTTATTATAAAACTAGCGGGATACCCGTGCCTTCGCACAGAAACCCGTCGGTGACGCGCATTTGTTTAGATTTAAAATTTGAAAAAAAGGTAGAATTAATAAAAATCAGTAAATATAAAAACTATAATTTACATTTAAAAAAAAGATAGAACACAAAATTATTTTACAAAAATAAATTATTTTTAAAAGAAGAATGTGTTTTATTTAAATTTGGATCGAGGAATATTTTCTGGTGTGTGAATATTAATTTTGTTTTGATATTTTTTATAACTATATTTATGCAATGATTTACTTTTATAAATATAAAAAAATAACATAGTATTTATACAAATATCAGTAACATAAATAAATACATTTTACCTGTGTTTGGATTCATACATCATTTTAAATATATTTATTTTTATTTTCTTCAATTTTACAAACAATCAAGTAACTCGTACGTTCTCATGGATTGTGGTCTTGATACTCGGGCGTTCGCACGGGTACTGGTGTGCTACGCGCATTTGTTCACGTTCTTTTAAAAAATGATCGATAATTTTTTAATTTTTAATACTTAAATAAATAGTTTAGGTTTTTCCATTTCATATTAATAAATACCCGTGATGTCGCACGGGTACCGATATGTTACGCGTATTTATTTTCAAAAATGATTTTTAAAAATAAGTTATAATGTATAGGAAAAAAAATATTAGTTAGCGTGAAATATAAAGATTTATAGTCATATAATATTCATGAATAAAAAAAATATTATTATATTTATAGAAAGTTAAATGAATAGAAAAGAAAAATTATATTAAAATTTAAGAAAAAAAATAATTTGTTAATTGAATTATTTGTTTTGCTATTATTTATACAGGCAAATAAAATTGTTTAAAAAAAGCACAAAAATTTGATATGAAAAATGATAGAAGTAGAAGATGAAATATAAGTAGAACAACAATCTTTTTCCGTCTATAAATATTATTTTAATAAAATAAGTCTAGAATTTTTAATTGTTTTTGTATATAAAATTTTTTGGATCAACAATATTTTTTTCCCGTAAATTCGCATGAGTATTGATTTGTCAATGTCAAAATGTTTCCCCGTAAATATATATATATATATATATATATATATATATATATATATATATTTCGCTTAAAAACAATCACATAGTTTGTATACTATATGCACATAATCACATGATGATTTATTAAACTAAAACTGAACTTCTTTATTATTCAATTATATATAATTTCAATTCACCTAATAGTACAAGAAGTATTGTGGTACATGAAGTATTTTGGCACGTCAGAAGTTTTTTTTTCTTTGATTGTTTTACTTATTTTGTGACTTGCTAACTTCAAAGTCAAATGCCTTGAAGAATCATCCCGAAGAACATTTATGCTATCTCACTCATTTACAATGAAGAAATTTTAAGTAGTTTCAAACATCCAAAATTGGATGAATAATGCATGCTGCTAATAATTTTGCATGAAGAATATTTAATTAATTAGATGAGGTAGGAGAGAAAAAACATACGAAGGCTCAAAAAGTTCAGTCCCCTACAAAATAAGCATTAAAGCATTTCATATATATATATATATATATGTCAATTTCAACTTGTGTATCTTAATATAACTTTATTTAATAGTCAACTCATTAGTAACAAAACAACTAAAGAGAGTGTACTTTCTTCCCAAATTCAAATGCAATGCACTTCCCTTTATTTTTAACACAACAGTTATGAAGCGCAATGCAGAGTAAAGAGAAACAGAACTCTCATTTTGACATTTAGTCCAATTTTGGGCAGTGAATACTTCCTCCCAGACATTGTGCCTTGCTTCTTGTGTAATACTCCTGATTGATCTGTTTGCTCTGAAGCTATGAAATAGTTAGACATTTGCTTTTTAGTAAATCTATTTGTTCACTCTTTTCCGTAATTTCATCTTTCAACCTTTTCATCTACACGTTTATTATTATTACAAATAAAACTTTTAGGCATAACAACCACAATGCTAATTCTCAAAAAAGAAAAAGGAACCAGCTATACAGTCAAAAAAGAGAGTAACACTACTACGAAAAACCAATTTAACAACGGTTGGGAATGACATATAATGATGCGGGCGAAGGCGTTGTTATGTAGATTATCGTTGTAAGTTCGTTGTTTCTACAACGGTCTGGAAATCGTTATTGAAAGGCAGGACGTGCGCCATATCTCACAACGGTTATGATAATAAACAGTTGTGATACATACCCTTAGGTACTGGGTTCGAAACCCATCAGCAGCGAATTATGTAAAACATAAATTACCTATGATCTCGGTTACGATAGGTAATCGTTGTTGTAAGTACCCTGAGTTTATTATATTAAATATAGATTGCTTGTTTTCCAAACACCTCACTAATGAAATATACATGGAATCAATTTGAAGAAGAAGTCTATAATCTGCAAATTAAACTGTTCTTGAAAACCAATTAAATAAACCAATGTTTTCTGATTGCATTCGTCTCATCGTGCATTTCACGCTGTTTTACATATATAGTGTGGTTTATTGATCTGACTCCTTCGATATATCGCTATCTTCGATTATAGTTAAATTTCCATAAGAACAAGAGATTGGATAATCTGCCTCATCATCATCACTTATCATCATAATTTTTATAATCGGAAGTTTTACGATTATAAGTGTTGATGGAGAGGCAGATTAACTAATAATTTGTTGTTAATGAAATTTAACTATAATGGAAGATGGCGATGCATCTAAGGAGCTAGATCATTATACTATAATACATATTAAACATCGTGCGATGAACGATGAGAGGGATGTAATTCGAAAACATTGATTCATATAACTTGGTTTTCAAATACAACTTAATTTGCTGATTATTAGTATCTATGTCAAATTAAATGAATGTATTTTAAGTGAGGGTTAGTGAAGCAAACAATCTACATAGAATATAATAAACTCAAACAACATTCTATACCAGATCCAGATATTATAAACTCATATAATACGCTTGCTACCACCAGCAAACTTTAAGTGAGGGTTAGTGAAACAAACAATCTAAATAGAATATAATAAACTCAAACAACATTATATACCAGATTCATATATTATAAATTCATATAATACGCTTGCTACCACCAGCATCATCACCCTGTATCATCCCCTTAAGCTGTAAGGAAACACATCAAACTTCAAAAATGAGCATCCTCAGTTGAAAACAAACCCTAAAACCATAATCCAGTGAAGAGTAAAGAGAGGAATAGGAATAACGCACTTTTTAATGAAACTAATCGCGGAACAGGAATCAATTATGATGCTCAACTAGTTTGGGAAGCAATGAAAAAGAAATACAACGAGGAAGAAGCTTACACAAAAGCTTCATACTTCTTATATTTCTTTTCATTGTTTCTAAAACTAGATGAAGTTTGTTTAGACTTTTGTTTCTTTATTTACTAACATCTTGTTCGTGAAACTATGAAAAAAAAGTATAAGGTGGATGAAGTTTCCATCATAGCTTCATGCTTCTTATACTTTTTTCTATAGCTACATAAACATTATAAAGTTTCCAAAGTATGGTCTTTTTTAAGGTAGTGAAAACGAATATGAAAAAATGAGAACAATCAACAAAAACAACATGCAACAAACGAGATAATGGAAAATATCTAACAATAGATGGAAGAAGAAGAATACCTTAATGTATGAAGCACAAGATTCAGGGCTAATGGTGAAAACGAAGAGAAAAAATGGGTTCTAGGGTTTCACTTTGAAAGCAACGGCGCTACTGTCAATAAGTGAAAGTGAAAGTTATTTCGCTTATATATGGGTAAATTATTTCACAAAGGTTAACAATACCAACCGTATAGATAGGTATTTATTTATTATAAATATATCACTACGGTTAACCAGAAGAACCGTAGTGATAACCCTTTTATCTGTGAATTTTAAAATAAATAAAAATCGTATAGATAGGTATTTATTTATTATAAATATATCACTACGGTTAACCAAAAGAACCGTAGTGATAACCCTTTTATTAGTGAAATTTAAAATAAATAAAAAAGAAAAGGTGTGCCTTAACGTTAAAGGAATAAAATATTTTATGGCGCCGAGGTTAGAACCGACGAAAGTTTGAGTATATCACAACGGTTGGTTTTGTAACCGCTGTTATATACAAATATTTTTTAATCAAAAAACAAAATAAATATGGTAGCGCCTTAATTAAGATATGTCACCACGGTGTAGGGAAAAATCGTGGTGACCATGGCATCGTTGAATGCGTGTTTTGTAGTAGTGTAACCAACATGAATCTGACTATTTTGAGGATTTGTTCTTGTTAACTCAGACAACCTCTTTAATGCACTTGAATGAAGTGCCACTTCTCCAGATAAAATCTTGTGCTGCTCCATCAGAAGATCAATTCGATCAAATAATTTGATGCTTGTCTATAAATGAAAAAAACAAAGGTGACATCTAATAAGGTGAAAATAGTTATCCACATAATATACAGTTCATATATCAACTATATTTGGAAGCAGATTCTCTAAATTTTTTTTTGAGAATTTCCATTCTGCAAATAAACATTCAAACACAAAGAAATGGATTAGATATAAAATCAATCACATCTTTCACTGAACAGCTTAATCATTTGTAACATACTTGGAACACATAAACAATGATGAGCACATAAAATGCTATAACAAACTGCTAATTATCAACCATTGAAATTTGAAGTACAAAATTGCATAAAATGAGATGAACACATACTTGGAATATCATTATAACTTCGCGCCAGAGTTTGTCGATATTGTGTTGTATATGTCATAAACAATAAAAAATTGGTTCAACAACGAAAAAGTAACCCACAACAATAACCCAAAGTTCAAAAACTAAACGAATCAAATCTACTTGAATAAGTTAATAACGAAACCTAAATTGATAAAGTCATACATATACTTTTTCGAATCCGACCACCACGACGCTCGTCGCTGGAATCCGTTTCCACCACCACCACAGTCGTCGCCGGAAACCCGTTTTCACCACCACCAAACTCATCGCCGAAAACCTGTTTCCACCACCATCACACTCATCGTCATAACAAATTAACTTTAAAAAACATAGCAAATGGTGAACACTTTAGAATAATTTTTGTTAGAAAGATGAAACGAACAAACCTCGATCTGTAGCTTGAAGATTAAGGAAAACAGTGGGTACCCGTGCAAAATGTCGGTGTAGTGGTGAAGATATTAGAAGGCAAAGCAAGTGAAGATCTGCAGCTTCCACAACTGTTTTCTGTTGGTGATGTCGTTTATCATCTCGAACGGTCTCGTCATTCTAACCGTGGTTCCTAAGGAGGTGGCTTCCGATCAGTAGAAGGATTTAAAAGATGAGCTTGTAGAGAGAAGAGATGAGATAGTAGATAGTAGATAGTTAAAAATGGAAGGAAGTGAGAGAGCGTTTATGGACGATAGAAGAAGAAAGCACAGGTGAAGTGATGGATGTGGAAGCGTGTAGAGAGTAGAGTTTGTAAAGAGCAGAGCTTTTTTAGTTGGTTTGTCACAAATAATTAGGTTGTAACCAATAATTTAGTAATGAGAAAACCAATTGGATATGAATATAAGAAAATAGGCATGGTTGCCTCATAACTAATTCATAGATAGTAATGCTAAGGGCAACAAAAGACACGAAGTGATGGAAAAGTGCCAATGTGGAGGGTAGACAAGGAAGGGCAGTGATGTCCTTTCCAGAGGCCATAAAGTTCTTATTTGGTAGATAGCTACTGAACCTAAAAGGGTGTACAATATAGCACCCATCGTTACCTGTGAAAACTATGACTATTGAAAAGCTTGTATGTGTACCCATAGCACACTACGCCAAACAAGGGAAAAGAGTGCGCTTTTTTTGGCCTATGACAGCGCTTAAAAGCGCTGTCTAAGCCAGCGCTGTCGTAGGTAAAGACAACGCTTTTTTATTGATGAAAAAGCGCTCTCTAAAATGGGACTTTAGACAACGCTTTTTAAAAGCGCTGTCTAATGTATATGGAAATGATTATTTTAATATAACTTTAGAGAGCGCTTTTTCCCTAAAAGCGCTCTCTAAATAGGATTTTAGTGTGCGCTTTTTTCTTAAAAGCGCTCTCTAAAGTATACCTATAATTTTATTGATTTTTTTCCTATAACTTTAGAAAGCGCTTTTTCCTCAAAAGCGCTCTCTTTTGTCTACGTATAATTTTAAAGATTTTTTTTAAAAATCCCATTTTAACCATTTTTTTTATGCAGAAACCTACATAGTTTCAAACCTGCATTTCTTATAGAATTTCTTGCAACAATAGAATTATTTACATTTCAATAAATAGAATTCTTGAACAACAAAATTCATATACATTTCAATAAACACAGAATTTCCTTCTATTCACAAAACTAGAATTTACAACAGAATTGAATTTACAACAGAATTTTCTTATATTCACAAAACTAAAATTTACATTCCCAAAACTATACATTCAATAAATTTTGTTTAGAAGAAAGAATTCGCACAATTCATCCGTAATATAATTCAATTGTTTCCTTGTGTAAGAAGAACACGCCATATCTTCGAAATACTACATAACAAAACAAAATACGCATTATTTAGTTAAAAATAATAAATTATATGACATATCCGATAAATAATAAAATAAATCCTAAGTCATAAAACCATGCATACCCTTTTAGGAATCTCCAATTGGCCCATTTGAATGATTTCTCTCATGAACCTCAAAACGAAGTACCCGCAGTCTATGCCATTACGCTGACGAGGGCACTACACATAGACAAATAAATAAGAAATAATATATAGATGTTTTGTGTTATTAAGTAGCATCACTAATAAGAAATATTGTGAAAATTAATATACCTCCACTTTGACCCATGTAATATTGGTTGACCTAGCCCGTGCTACTCGAGTCTCTCTTTGTGCACGGTATAGTAGTATAGCTCTATAAAAGAAAAACGTAAACTTAGAACAATGTCACAGAAATAATTAGATATACAAATACACACGAATATTACGAACAGTCTCACTTACGTGTCAACCACATCCTTCATATTCTGATATGTGGACCAATCAGTATCCAATGAATTAAGATAATAGATCACTTCTGTAATAGGATTAATTGCAACCAACAACTAGTGTCCACTATAAAGTATAACAAAAGTTTAGATGGATAATTTGTACGCAAAAGATACAAACTAAAGATTAGAATGAAATTATAATGAAAATCTTACCCGTTTCCAGTATTATACGGTAAAAGAAACAGACATTTTGTGGTGCTGGCCGTAAATCGCTCAAGTAAGTGGTCTCTTACGTCAATTGCATTTGTACCAATTCTCGGTGCATTCACAAGGCTGCAAGAGAAGAAACGAAATTTGTTTGACAAATTCGTCCCCCGCAAGAATTTTTCATACATGCACCTTAAATAAAAACATAATAAACATTAGACTATTATCATTGAAATGTGTAAATAAATTGTTCAACTAAATAAATAATAGATTGATTGGAGTACCAGATGTATGAATGCATAACACCGATGCCTAATTCAGTATGATTCAGAACCTGCTCCATGTCCTCTTTTCCGATTATCTCGGAATGAGGAAAACCAAAAACACCTTCGTCCATGTTGATTTGACGAATAGCACCTTGCATCAAATCTGACATTTCCAAAAGTGTTCCTAGACACGTCTGAAAGTGAGGTCTACTTTTTTCCTTCACGTTCCTTGTAGGAGCTTTTTTCTTGCCGGTCTGTTGGGAAGGTTGAGCAGTAACCTAACAATCATATAAGTTAGGTAAAGTAGAAAATTATGAATTCGGATAATTGAATAACACTTAAAAGCTACCTCTCTGTGTGATTCAACAGACTCGTTTTGCAGCAAAACCCCTTTATTCTTTGCTGCGGGTTTTGTAGGAGTCTAACATTACCATGAAAAAAAATGTAAGTAATGGTTCAGAATAATTACCTCAGGAATTTTAATTGGAGAATTGATACTAGCTTTGTCACTAGCATCTTTCACACCGGAACCACGCCTTTCCGCCTCATATCTCTCTTTATCCTGCTCCAATGCTTGGATTTTCGCTTGTAGTGTCATCATAGTTTGCATGATTTCTTGGTTGGTGAGATTTTTTTTCTTTGATTGCTTATACAAGGATGATGGAGTCACACCAAATCCTTTACCTCTCACCCGACCGGGATACTCAGGAGCATTTAGTACTCGACTAAGAATGCTCCTGCAATCAGCCTCATCTGCGGGTATGGATTTAGATATATTCTCCTGAAATTCATTGACATATCGAAAATAATTAGTGGGGATTAAAAATTAATTATAATTTAATAAAATTTCAATTAACTTTGAGACATAATGTTATGCTTACACATTCTTCATAAACATGTTGAACATCTTCTGTAACAGCTCCACCCTTACCCACGCGAGCTTCCTTCCACAAAACATGGTCCGGAAGTGATGATTCTTCACTTTTAGACTCTTCTAACTACACATTTAGATATGTACTAATTTCATCAATTATAACACAATAATACAATTAATAAAATCATAGCATTAATATATATACTTACCAATTTTTGTTGTAACCGTGCATATCCCAAACGCCTTTTTTTGTATGGATACGCGGGCTTTGATGCTCTTTCGCGGTTAATGTACATCAAATCTCATCCCCTTATCTCTAGCACGGATGATGCTCTTCATAATGGTTTTTCCTCTTTTTATTTCATGTTCTACATTCAAAGCTTCATTCTGAGCTTCCTCTGAATCATGTGTCTCGTGGGTGTCTTCCTAGTTATTAGACATTTTACCTGTAAGAAAGAAATAACAGTCAAATACCAACATTTAAAAGCAACAAAAGAATAAGTTCACTAACTCTCTAGTATCAATTTAACCTACTTCACTAACATTATCATCAACAGTCTAGTTTTTTTAATTCTTCACATTGCAACAATTCATTTTCCAAACAGTCCAAACTTCACACCAAAACAATCTTACATAGCATTCAAAATTATTATGCATCACAACATGTCAACATCTTGATTAATATGCAATTCAAGTTGACAAACTAGCACAAGGCCACCATCTTTCAAATAATTAACAGTTCCTAATTCTTTTTAGTATAATTAACCACTCCTAACATTAGCTTAGTTGCAATTCAATAACATCAATCACATTTCCATTTTGCTAACAAATCCATTTCAATCACTAACAGTTCTGTTTCAAATTACAAGCATGCCATAGCTCAATTAAGTCACCACATTATCATTCTAATATCATTTCCACTAACCTAATGCATCCAAGCATAACTAACACGAAAATCAACACAATACCAGTTCAATACTACAACAATAATTTAAATTCATATCTACATGCAACAACAACAGTAACAACAGTAACATGCAACAAAAATAACAGTCTGGTTTAACATCAACAGCAACAACGAACAATCAACAGCAACAACAATAACGAACAACTGTAACAACAAAAACGAACAGCAACAACAAAAATAGTTTAAAAAAACAAAGAAGTTGCAGTAGAAGTAACAACGAACAACGAACAGCAACAACGAACAACAGTAACATTCAACAACGAACAATGTTAGAAGTAAGAACAATGTACCTCTTCTTCGTCACGACGGCAGCAAAACGACGGCAGCAGTGGTCACGACAATGAACGGCGAGGGTTTAGAGAAACGGTCAAGAGAGAAAATGATTAAAAGTGCTCTGAAAATGTTTAGAAGTGTTTTATATTTTAATTAGTAAAGCACTTTAGAGAGCGCTTTTCCTTAAAAAGCGCTTTCTAAGGTGGCCTTTAGAGAGGGCTTTTTATAAGCGCTCTCTAAAGTGACACCTATAGCAGCGCTTTTTGGAAAGCGCTTTCTATACCTGAAAATGTCAAAAAATCTAAAATGAGTCTGGGGCGAGGGGGATTCGAACCCCAGACTCAAAGCATGGCAAACATATACACAAAACTCCTTGACCAGCGGTACTACGCCCTCATCCATTGTTTATTCTCACTCTATAAATATATATTTTAAATACGTTAAAATGTTTGTATTAAATATAGTTTGATATAATTTAAATATGTTAAATTATAATTTAATATAATTTAAATATATTAAATATAGTTTGATATATTAATATAATTTAAAGTATATTTTAAATTATATATTAATATAATTTATATATATTAAATATAATTTAAATATATTAAATATAATTTGATATATTAATATAATTTAAAGTATATTTTAAATTATATATTAATATAATTTATATATATTAAATATAATTTCAATAAGTTAAAATGTTTGTATTTAAAACATATATATTTAAATATATTATTTGAATAATTTTAGGAATATTATTCTGAATTAATTTCAAACATTGAAACAAATACGCCTCATATTTATTTTAAACTTATAATAAATTTTTAAATAATCAATTTAGTATATAAAATTAAATATTATTTCAAATTTATGTAAAAAATTAGTTTTAAAAAAAAAAATTTGTGTTTGACCTTAGAGGGCGCTTTTCAGAAAGCGCTTTCTTATGTGCTACCTATAAGAGCGCTTTGCTTAGAAAGCGCTTTCTAAAGTGAAAAGAATTTAAGACCTATAAGAGCCCTTTTCTGAAAGCGCTTTCTAAGGTTACCTTTAAACAGCGCTTTTTAAAAGCGCTGTCTAAAGTAATACCTATAGCAGCGCTTTCCAAAAAGCGCTTTCTAAGGTGGCATCTATTTATGGCATTTAACAGCGCTTTTTTAAAAGCGCTTTCTAAAGTCTGTCTTTTTATTGTTTTTAACAGCGCTTTTTTATAAAAGCACTGTCTTTTTGGTGCTGTCTATTCCTATTTTTGGCGTAGTGGCAACTCGATTGATAAGGGTGTATAGAACGACATCATCAATGGTCCGAATAAAATCACAATGACCAATGGTGAAGGTGTCATTGTACCAAAACAGGAAGTACAATGGAATGATAATGATAAGAAATTATTGTCACATGATTGGAAGAAACAAAATATTCTCATATCCTCACTTCTTGTTGATGAATATTATCACGTCTCCCATTATGAAACTGCCAAAGCTATGTGGGATGCATTAGAAGTTTCCTATGAGGGAACTAATGAAGTCAAAGCATCTAGAATCAATACCTTAAATCAAGAGTTGAACTATTTGGCTTGAAGTCAGGTGAAACCATTTCCGACAAGCAAAAGAGGTTCACACATCTTATAAACCGTTTGAATGCTCTAGGTAAGCCTATTTCCAATGATATTGCTAATAATAAAGTTTTGAGGTGTCTTAATAGGGCATGGAAACCTAAGGTCGCCACAATAAAAAATGCTAATGATCATACAACACTTGATCTTACAACTTTGTTTGGCAAACTAGAAGAACATGAGAAAAAACTCACTTGCTTGGAAAAACATGAGAAAGAGCATGCAAAGAAGGTAAAGAATGAGAAAAGTAAGGGGAAGGAGGTAGAAAATAAGTATGTTGCTCTACAGGCTTCAAGTTCGAAGTCCATAACCAATGAGCAAAGTGATTGTGAAACAAGAGATGACGAGAATTCCGATGATGAAGAGATGAGGTTGTTTGTCAAAAGGTACCATAAGTACATAAGGAAAAATGAAGTCAAGCACTTTGATAAGAATCTAATCAACTTTAGAAGGCTATTGAAATCCTCAAAGGAAGATGATAATAAGAAGAGTAAACGTAAAGGTTCATGCTACTAATGTGGAAAAGTCGGTCATTATAGACCAAATTGTCTATTGATCAAGAAAGACAATGAGAAAGGCCATCACAAGAAATCTAGCAAGTCTAGAAGAGCCTATATTGCTTGGGAAAGTGAAAGTGATTCTTCAAGTGATGAAAGCTCAAGTTCAAGTGACGAATCGGCTAAACTTTGCTTGATGGATAACAAAAAGAAGAAGAAGAATGTAAGTTATTCTAAACTTGAATCTATTAATGAATTATCTTATTCAAAATTACAAAAATCTTTTAAAAATCTACATAGAAAATTTGTAGATGCTTTTAAAAAATTTAGATTCAAACAAAAGAATATTTTCACATTTAGAAGCTAAATTTTTAGAAATAAAAAAAAATATGGAAGCTCTTAAGCAATCTATGGTAGATATTCAAAAAGATAAGAACGAGGATGAAAAACCTCCATGGTTCGGTTATGAAACTTGTCACATTTGAAAAAAGAGGTAAATACTCTTAAAGTTAATTGGACAAGGCATTACAACCAAAGGTTATATTTTCTATTGATCCATCAAATTTTAAATGGTCTTTGAACCCTTCATATAAAATGTATAAATATTTTCAAAAGGATTCAAATAGCAAAAGAAGATATCATCACAACTTATCTTGTCGCTATTATTGCAAGAAACGTCACGGCTTAATTGCAGTTTTGGTCCCTCTGTTTTCATTTTTTTTGAGTTTTGATCCCCCTATTTTAGAATCCAGAATTTTTGTCCCTCCATTTTTAGTTTTTTTGTGGGTTGTTCCCCCTATTTTAAAATCCAGAATTTTGGTTCGTCTATTTTCATATTTGTTTAGTTTTGGTCACCTATTTTAAGTTTTGTTTGAGATTTTTGTCCCCCTTTTCAATTTGGAGCTAATTTAATAGGGGGGACCAAAAGTTTAAAAACATGAAAATAAGGGTACAAAACTCAAAAAAATGAAAATGGAGGGACACAAATTTCGGAATTTAAAATAGGGGGACCAAAACTCAAAAAACAGAAAATGGAGGGATAAAAATTTCGGATTTTAAAATAAGGGGATCAAAACTCAAAAAACTAAAAATAAGGAGACCAAAATTGCAATTAAGCCAAAGGTCACACTATTGAAAAATGCAAGTTTAGGAGACATTTTGTTCCTAATGGTGTTTTTCAATGGTTTCCCAAATGCAACCTTGATTTCACTCACTCTCAAGGACCCAATGAAAATTGTGTACCTTTTACTCTTGTTTGATTCTATAGGTTGAATGTTTTGGCTCTACGGAGAAAATGTGGTTTCTCGATATTGGATGCTCAAGACAAATGACGGGTAAGACTTCTCTATTCATCGACTTTGTGTCAAAGAAAAAGGGTTTTGTTACATATGGAAACAACAATATGGGAGCAATACTATGAAAAGGAAGCGTACGTAATCCCTCGTCTATTACTGTCTCCGATGCTATGTTAGTTCAAGGTATTAAACATAATCGTCTTAGCATTAGTCAACCATGGGACAACGACTTTAAAGTTACTTTTACAAATACTTGTTGCATGTTTGAACATAATGAAAAGAAAGAATGTATGTTTAAATCCTTGAGGGTTAATAACTCATATATTCTTAACTTAAATGATGTATCCTTGACAGGAACTAAGTGTCTAGTGACCATGATTGAAGACTCTTGGTTATGGCATAGACGCCTAGCTCATGTCAACTTTGATTTACCAAACAAAGTAACTTCAAAAGATTTAGTAATCGGTCTACCCAAGATAAAATTTCCAAAAGACCATCTATGTGATGCATGCCAAGTGGGTAAGCAAACAAGAGTCTCATTTCAATTGAAAAACATTGTTTAAACTTTGAGATCTCTTGAGATTCTCTATATGGATCTCTTTGGTCCATCAAGGATCAAAAGCATAGGTAGTAATTATTATAGTTTTATGATAGTAGACGATTACTCGAGATTTTGTTGGGTCATCTTTTTGCATAATAATTATGAGACTTTTTCTGCTTTCACTTAATTTGCATGGTTATCCCAAAATAAAATGAATTTGAAAATCGTTTCTATCCAAAGTGATCATAAAGGTGACTTGGAAAATCACCTCTTTTATAATTATTGTGATAAACATGGAATTGAGCATAATTTTTCCTCTCCAAGAACTCCACAACAAGACGGTGTTGTGCAGCGCAAAAATCCTTTTTTAGAGGAGTTGGCTAGAACTATGCTCAATGATGGTAATCTACCAAAGTATTTCTGAGCCGATGCCATTAGCACGACATGTTATGTCTTAAATAGGATACTAATACATCTTATTTTAGACAAAAGTCCTTATGTACTACTAAAGGGGAGAAAACCAAATTTATCACATCTTCATGTTTTCGGATGCAAATGATTTGTTTTAAACAATGGAAAGGATAATCTTGGAAAGTTTGATATGAAAGTCGATCAAGGTATCTACCTTGGATACTGTCAATGGAGCTAAGCTTGTAGGCTTTATAACAAAAAATGACTTATTGTTGAAGAGTCAGTGCTTGTCACTTTTGATGAATCTTATTTGAAAAATGTCAGAAAAGGTGTTTCTTTTCATGATGTAGGTGTATCTTCACAAGACATTGTCAAAGAACCTGAAAAAGGAATTGATCAACGTAAAGCAATGGAACATGAGAATGAAGAAAATAACGATTGTGAAAAGGAAAAGGTTGAAAGTCAGCTGCGGTGGACGACCTTCCTTTGGCTTTGAGAACCCCCTAGGATCATCTGATTGACAACATACTTGAAGACCTCACCAAAGGCGTAACAACACGCTCCAAGATAAGTAATTTTGTTATCACTTTGTGTTCGTTTCACAAGTTGAACCTAAAAACGCCAAAGATTCCATACTTGATGAGCATTGGCTTATGGCCATGCAAGGTAAATTAAACCGGTTTAAAAGGAATAATGTATGGGACCTTGTCAGTTATTCGCGAGATAATCTAGTCATTGGCACAAGATGGGTTCTAAGAAATAAACTCGACAAAAAAAACAGAGTGATAATTAGGAACAAGGAATGACTATTGGCTCAGGGTTATAACTAAGAGGATGACATTTATTATGAGGAAACTTATGCTTCAGCTGCTTGCCTTGAGGCTATACACCTTTTACTATCTTATTTTTTCTCCAAGAATTTCAATTTATTTCAAACGGACGTGAAAAGTGCTTTTCTTAATGGATGTATTAATAAGGAAGTGTATGTTTCACAACCCTCCTTTTTTGAAAATCGTGAGTATCCTAATCCTGTTTATAAACTAAAACGAGCTTTGTATGGTCTCAAACAAGACCTTATGGTTTGGTATTAGCGACTTAGTAAGTTTTTAATCGATTAAGGACATTCTAGAGGGGAGGTATATACTACACTTTTCATTAAACGTCAAGGAAAACATACCCTTCAAGTTCAAGTTTATGTTGATGATATCATCTTTGGTTCCACAAATATGCAATTAGTCAAGGAGTTTTCTAAGTTAATGCAGAGTGAGTTTGAGATGAGTCTCATGGGGGAGTTGAACTACTTTCTTGGTCTTCAAATCAACGAAGGAAGTTTGTGTGACAAACAAAATATTGCAATGAATTACTAAAGAAATTTGGTATGGAAGATGCAAAATCAATTGAAAATCAAATACTCACAAATGGAAACTTGGAAAAAGGCAAAAATGGTAAGGATGTTGATATCAATAAGTATAGAGGTATGATTGGTTTTCTTCTATATCTTACTGCATCTAGGACATACATAATTTTTAGCGTGTGTATGTCCACTCTTTATCAATTGGCTTCTAAGGAATCACATTTAAAAGTTGTAAAATGCATCCTTAGATACCTTTGTGGTACATCTAAGTATGCACTTTGGTATTCCAATGGAAACGGTTGTAATTTGGTTGGTTATACCTATTTCGATTTTGCAGGTTACAATTCTGATAGGAAAAGTACCTGTGGAACATGCCGTATGTTTTCAAAATCCTTAGTAAGTTGGCATAACAAGAAACAATTTTTCGTTGCTATGTCAACTACCAACGTGCAATACGTTGCAGCTAGTAGTAGTTGTGCTCAAACAATAACTACTTCATTTTGATATTAAACTACAATGTATTCCTATTATGTGCGACAACAATAGTGTGGTTAATCTAACCAAAAATCCAGTGTTACACTCTCGCACTAAACATATTGAGATACGTCACCACTTCCTACGTGATCATGTTGAAAAAGGAGATTTTGTATTCGAGCATGTTGATACAAAAAATCAACTTGTAGATATCTTTACAAAATCTCTTGCGACTAAACTGCTTTTCAACACTCGAAGGGAATTGTGCATACTTGATATCTCAAATATTTCCTAAATGTGATTTTTTTCATGCACTTTATATACTTTTGCTCTAAATTTCATTGGAAGTTCAATAACATACAAGTGCATCCTTCATCAATTCATAAGCAAGGTAATATTTTTCCATTTTCTCTCTTTGAAAGTAAGCCTTTTACTTTTTCATGTTATCTATGAAATATGTCATGATTGTTCACTTTCAAAAATCTCAAACTGATGTCTTTCAATTTATATGATTATAGTGACTTCATTTTATTCTTCTTCCATACTTGAAATATGTTCTTGTGTATAAGCATGTTATCTATTGCTAGCTCTTGCATGATATATGTGATGTTGTTGTTTATCTATTCCGACATAAAATATGTTTGAATATGTTATAATGTCAACAAAATTCTTGTTGTGTGTCATTGTTATGATGACATTTTTATTTTTGGTTTGAGTGGTGATAAATCTAAATAATAGCCTTTTTAGAGCACATACTTGTGCAACATTCAGGAGCACCAAAAGTATATGTCACGTAACTGTGTCGCTTTTAAAGCAACTCGAGAGTTTTTAATTGCATTGTATCCTTCATATTTCATGTTTGTTAATTATGTTATTTGGCATGATTTATGGCAACCATGTTATATTGTTGCTTTAAGTGCTTTTATTTATGTTTAGGCATTTTTAATATTTACATCATGCAATACGAGTGTTGTTTGATTGATGACTTTAGCGTTTATATATATTGAACAGTGTCCTCTAAGTCTTATAGTGCATCTTAGCATTAGGAAACAAATAACACTTTGGAAATGATTCAGAAAAGGTTTTGTGTACTAAAAATGATTTAGAAAAGGTTTCATGTGTTAAAGACAAATTTTTAGATGAAAAACAAGTTTATGTTTCAACACATACGAGTTACAGCTCGACACATATGGGAAGTAGGACCCTTCAACATGTGGGAAGCAAACACCACCTTATCCACCTCACTACACTACACAATCTAAAAGATTCTCTACTTACCATAAACACATTCATGAGCCTTCACATGATCTAGTTCGCCATGAAATTCTGGAGGATTCATGCAGAAGAAATCCTAGAATCTCCCACCTGCAGCTTCTAGAATTACCACTAGAGGATGGAGACCTCTATTTAATTGCTGCATCATTTGCTGCATGAATTGGTTATGTTGTTGCTGCATCTATTGCACAAACTGAGGCCATGGAACATTCTCACTACCACCTGGAGGATTCGAGTTATATGTCGGAGTTTGGTACTGAAATACAAATAATTTCCTAGTAGCGCATTCTATACATTACATGCCAAAATATAAAATCTATAAACAATGGCACAGTATACACAAGATGCTTAAAAGACTAAGAACTAGATCACATCAATGATCTCAAAAAAGAGTTTTCACAGCAGAAACAATGTCATCCTAAAATGCTAAGACAAGTAAGGACATCAAACAACTTTGTCCTTACCCTTCACGGAACCTGAACCACCTTAAATATAATTAACAACATGGGTTGAGATAATAATCCCAGTGGGTTTCCTATCTTATGGATCCTCTCGGCTTTACAAGGTTTTAACCAATCATAGCACAAGTTCAAAGGGAAGGGACCAGACTTGAGTTCACAACTTCACACTATATGGAAACATGTTACATAAGTTCAACAACTCAAACTATCACGAATCGGAAACCTTACCAAGGCATCCCTTTTTCTCGTCCTCTCCTACGTCTAAGAGTCCGACGCGGGTCATGGATCCTTGGAAACCTTGACGTACAAAATGGATTCGGATCTAAGGGAAACACAGTCCACATGAATCGTCACTTCTCGTAGGTTGTACCCCATCATAAGTCTCTTTACCCATTGGCTCCATTCGTACGACGGGAATCAAACCTATCAAGGCACTAGTGCATGCATTCTAGAGTAGCTCTATATATAAGCCTCCACTCATGGAATGGAACAACTCAAGGGATTGGTTCCGACTACGTGATCTCACACACATAAGCGTGATTGTATTCGACAATCACGAGGCCACATACGCCTTATTCTCAAAGTAACACAAAAACCACACATGTTACATATAATGTCTCGACTTTCCACTAGATAACTACTTGTCAAGGATGCACACCTAGGTATCAAATTCAAAAGCATTGTCATCTAGTTATCTATCAACTCCTAGTTACATCCCTAGGTAATTTCATTGGATTGTGATAAATTATCCAAACTTTTCTTAATATTTTTAAATCATATAACCATCATTTAATCAATCTACCAATCCACATATACACATGCATAATACACATCATAATCAATGAAAACAATATACAGTAACCACAAACTTGCATGTGAAACAACCAAGCAAGCATCCAAAACAAAAGTGAAAAACACTGCCAGGTTCGCAGTGTGAAGGCGATCGAGGCCCCTTCGCCTTGAGTTAGTTGTGTGAACTATGGGCGAGGCAGAAAAAAATATGGCAGTGGCAAAAGCCCTCATAGCCGCTGTGTGAGCTCTAGGCGAGTGCTCGCTTCCAGCTTACTTTCGCCTCGAAGTGCGAGCATGACAGAATGTCACATTAGCTTGTTGTTAGCTAGAGGTCGTAGTGTGAACCCTGCGATTTTTGCAACATTTCAGCAAAATAGGTTAGTCTCAAGGGGTTTTCAAACCCCACTCTTACCCACACTCAATCCATCATTAATGTTAACATATGGACACATGACACAACATTTTAAACCATAATCTCACATCAATATCATGAATATAAAATGAATCATATATTTTTCCTAGAAATTGAACAAGAACACCATAACCTAACTTTTCCCATTCTATCCAAATATTCTAACCTTGAGTATCTACCTAGAAGCCACCTCTAGATGATGATGAAGAAGTTGTTGATGATGAAGATTAGATGACTTGATGATGAATGATGCAGCTTCTTCTTCTTCTAGGATTTCCTTATTGTTTCTCCCTTTTTCTCTTCTTTTTCTCTATGCTTCTTTCTCTCCTCATCATACTATCTTTTATTTTCTTTTATTCTTCTTTTTACCACTTTTCCAACAAAATAGGAAACAAGAGGTACATGGAAGTAACAAGGAAAGTTAGTATGACTAACTTTGTTAATGTCCAAAATTAAGGGTATCCAAAATGTATCTATTGTATTAATTAATAAAACCTCAGAGTCAGATAATATTAATTAAATCAACTCTAAATTCATCAGTTACTCCAATTATCTAAACAAATAACTCCCAGAGCACACTGGAACCCAATTGATCTCAAATGATATTATTTAGAGCATTTTATTAAATAAGGGGTATTACACATTTTGTCCATATCTTCTGTAGCATTTAGATGATTGTAAAGAAGCTTCAATCCATCAAAGGTGTTACTCCAGAACATAAATTCATTGGATGACCTAGTTTGGCCGCTTCCACTAGTCGTATGCATTAAAGACGAAATTTACCCTAAAAAAATCGTCATTACTGAAGAAAGAGAGAATCTGGTAATGGTACACTTTCACATCTAACAAATTAAGACATGACACTAAAAACAAGTACCGCGACATGAGAGGACCAAAGAAAGTTTGGACACTGGGGTTAGGTGAAAATGACATTTCCAGGCCTATTTTTTGTCCGAACATTTTAACCTTTTAGATTTCATGCTCGGGGGCATATGTACATTCCGAAAATTTTTTTGACCAACCGGGGAATAAGCTAAGATGAAGCCTGTTATGCATACTAGAAATTCCTTTGGGCCGAGTGTATGAGAAAGTCGGGCTCGAAGAAATAAACAGGTCGGAAGGTTATGATCATTCAGATAAGTCAGAGTCCGGTTAGAAATATTAAGACGAGCACACCAGGATCTATTTTACTCATACAAATCAGAGCCAACCTCGTTCGTATAAGTCAAAACTCATGATATTGCTAGGATACCATCTGAAGAGTCACAAGGAACAGCTACAGAATGATTCATTATGACAGGATAATTACAATTATTGAAGAGGCGAACGTTATATGGCAATTATTGGGACAAAAGGCGTTACTAGAATATATATTTATGAGGGATACGGATAAAATAAGGGAGACGGAAGGGATGGGGGACGCCTATAAATAGGAGATTGCTTTTGTATTACCCTGTATTTAATAAAATGCTCTAGATAATATTGGTTGAGACCAACTGAGTTCCAGTGTACTCTGAGAGTTATCTGTTGAGTTAATTAGAGTAATTGATGAGCTCAGAGTTGATTTAATAAATATTATATAACTCTGAGGTTTTAATAATTGGTACATTAGAGACATTTTAGATACCCTCAATTTTGGACATTTGACCAAGTTAGTCTTACTAACTTTAATGATATTTTCCTTATATCATTTTCCTTATCTTTTCCTTTCACTTTTGGAACATAGAGAGAAAGATGGTAAGAATCTAGAGAGAATGAGGAGAAAGAAGAAGAAGAAGAAGGAAACCTTAGAGTAATAAACTTTGAACTTCACCATTTCTTCATCAAATCATCTCATCTTCATCATCAACAACTTCTTCATTTTGTGTTAGAGGTGGATTCTAGGTAGAAACTCAAGGTTAGAGTAATTGGATAAAATGAGAAAGGTTAGGTTATGGTGTTCTTATTCCATTTCCATGAGAAATATGTGATTCATGTTATATTCATGATTTTGAAGTGAGTTTATAGTTTAAAATGTTGTTTCCTGTGTGTTTATGTCAACATTAACCATGGTATGAGTTTGGGTAAAAGGAGTTGAAACCCCTTTGAAACTGTCATATTTTGCTGGACAGACTGCGAAAATTACAGGGTTCGCACTGCAGGCTCTAGCGAACTACAAGCGAACATGATAGCCTGTCATGCTCGCACTGCGAAGGAAAAGTGAACTGAAAGCGAGTATTCGCTTAGAGCTCAGACAACTAGCAGCGACTGCTTTTGCTACTGCCATTTTTTTCCAGCCTCGCTCATAGTTCGCACAATGAACTCAAGACAAATGAACTCGTCTGGCCTTTGCACTATGAACATGGTAGGGTTTTCCAAATTTTATTTTTAAGCTTGCTTGGTTGTTTCCTATGCATGTGTATGGTTACCATATCTTGCTTACACTAATTATTGTGAGTAATCTGCATGTGGATTTGTGGATGGTGGATTGATTAGGATGATAACCAAGTGGTTAAAAAGAATTAAGAAAAGTGAGGAAAAATAATCACAATCCAATGGAATGACATAGAGATGTAACTAGGAGTTAATATATAACTAGATGACAATGCTTGTGCATTTGATGCCTAAGTGTGCATCCTTGACAAGTAGTTGTCTGTGGAAGAGTTGAGACATTATATGGAACATGTGTAGTTTTGTGTTACCTTGAGTATTAGACAAATGTGGCCTTGTGATTTTCGAATACAATCATGTTTGTGTGTTAGATTGCATAATCGGAAGCAATCCATTGAGACGTGTCCTTTCAAGAATTGAGGCTTATATAGAGAGCTCTTCCGAAACATCTGAATTATTCGTTAATAAGTATCTATGACCCATGTTGAGAACTCTTGTGTGAGTTGGTCGGGGAAAGTTACTTATTAGATAGGTATCTGTGACCTATGTTGAGAACTCTTGTGTGGGTTGGCCGGGCAAATTTACCTATGAGCTAGATATCTATAACCCATGTCCAAAACTCTAGTGTGGGTTTGCTGGGGAAAATATCTATAATACGAGGATCTGTGACCCGTGTCAATAACTCTATACGTAGGGTTGGCCAGGGAAAGATGACTTTATGTGGCTTCCGATTAGTGATAATTTTAGTTGTTGAACTCAAGCAACATGTTTCTATATAGTGTGTGAGTTTTGAACTCAAGTCTTATCCATTCCCTTTTGACTTGAGTTGGGATTGGCTAGAACCTTGTAAAGGTGAGAGTATCCATAAGATAGGGAATCCAATGGGATTATTATCTCACCCCATGTTGTTGATTATATTTCAAGTGGTTCAGGTTCTACAAAGGGTAAGGACAAAGTTGTTTGATGTCCTTACTTGTCTTAGCTTTTTTGGGATGGTATTGTTTCTGCTGTGAAGACTTTATTTTGAGATCATTGATATGATCTAGTTCTTAGTAATCTTGGACATCTTGTATATATTTATGCCACTTTTAGTATATTAGTGTTTTTGGCATGCAATATGTATAATGTCTCACTAGGAACTTATGTATATTTCAGTACCAGATTTACAATCATGTATAATATGAATTATTCTAGACTTATATTATATGTGGATGTTACAGTTGGTATCAGAGAAGGTCGTATCCTCGACCTAGCCATGAAATATTATAAGTGTTTCTTTCTGCTTCATATGCGTGTAGACATCATTGTTCAAAATGGTATATTCATAGTGTTAAGCATAACCAACTTGATTTTGTTTGTATAATGTTTAGGGACATGGTTGACGAATGCAGAAGACGTGGTAGGCCCACAACTCCGACATCCGACTCGAATCCTCTGGGTGGTAGTGAGAATGTTCAATGGCCTCAGTTTGTACAACAGATGCAACAGTAGAAGAATTAGTTCATGCAACAGAAGTTGTAACCGATGAATGGAGGTCCTCATGCTGCAGTGGTTCCATTGGAAGCTACAGGTGGGACCTTCCGGGATTTATTCTGCATATATCCTCCAGACTTTCATGGAGGACTAGATCATGTGAAGGCTCATGAATGGGTGTTTGGTATGGAGAGAATCGTTCAAAATGTGCAATGTAGTGAGGTAGATAAGGTGGTGTTTGCTTCCCACATGTTGAAGGGTCCGGCTATGAGGTGGTGGAAAAGTACTTCAACTCTAATGACTATCCATGGTGTGCCTAAGGTGTGGGAACAATTCAAGACTACCTTTATGGATAAGTATTTCCCTAGTTGCTTGAGGATTCAGAAGGAGTGTGAGTTCCAACATTTGAGACAAGGTAAAATGATTGTGGTTGCGTATGCTGAGAAGTTTGAGAACATGGCTGCTTACTCTAGGCAGGTCGTGTATGCTCTGGATGAGAAATGGAAGATTGATCAGTTTCTATTTGGTCTAAGGGCGGACATCTCTCATAGTGTGTCTCAAACAAAGTTCGCTACCTATGCAAAGTTGCTAAGGCAATGTTATGTGTCAGAAAACAGTTTGAAAAGGGTTCAAGAAGAAAGAGATGTGACTAGAGTTGTCCAGAGATACCAAGGAAGACAATGTCAACAGTTTAAGCCTAGACCACAACCCTTCAAATGGAAACAAGTACAGAGTGTTAGACCTAATGCTCCTCCAATGTGTAATGCTTATGGTTAAAATCATTATGGGAAATATGCCAATGGAGGACCTAGATGTTATCAAAGCCAAGGAATATGTCATATGGCTAGAGAATGTCCTCATAATAAGAACCAAGTCCAAGGGATGAATATCGGTCGAGTTTATACATTGGATGCAAGGAAGGAAAAGGGTGACAGCTCCTTGATTTCAGATACATGTTTTGTGAATGGACATCCTTGTTTTGTATAATTTGATTGTGGAGTAACACACTCTTTTGTGTCAATGTAATGTATGAAGCGACTTGGGTTGCAAGATACCCCTTTGTCTCCTCCCATGGTGGTTACTGCTGCTATGGATGAGATGGTTGCAACAACGTTAATTTGTGAAAATTGTGTGTTATCGGTGGATAGTAAGATTGACCTTATTTGTTTGCTGCTAAAGAAGTTTGATGTAGTCTTGGGAATGGATTGACTTTCTCCTCATTCGGTGTTTATTGGTTGTGAGGAGAAGTTAATCATCATTTCGTCCAGAGAAGCTACTCCAAAGGATGTTTTGATCACTATTTTGGAAGGTACGGTTGGCATGGTTAATTTCTTGTTTGAGAAGGAAACGTCTGTCCTTTTGGTTCTCACTAAGGAGGCATGTAATGACCTGAAGGTTTTACAAATCCCTGTAGTCTGTGAGTTTCCAGAAGTTTATCCCCGAGGATCTCACTTCTCTTCCTCCCGAGAGGGAAGTGGAATTCTCTATTGACCTTGTAATGGGAACGGCTTCTATATTCGTTTCTCTGTATCGGATTACACCACTTGAGATAAGAGAATTGAAAGAACAATTGGAAGAGTTTTTGGCTAAGCATTTTTGTTAGACCTAGTGTTTCTTCCTAGGGAGCTCCATTGTTGCTAGTAAAGAAGAAGGATGGTGGAATGCGTTTGTGTATTGATTACCGCCAATTGAATAAAGTCACCATCACGAATAAGTACCCCTTATCCCAGATAGATGACCTGTTAGATCAATTGAAGGGAGCCTGTGTATTCTCAAAGATTAATTGAAGGGAGTCTGTGTATTCTCAAGGATGGTGGAATTCGTGTGAAGAGTTCTGACTTACCAAAGACCGCATTTAGAACCCCGTTGTGGCCATTATGAGTTCCTTGTGATGCATTTCGGTGTGAGGAATACTTTAGTTGTTTTCATGGATTACATGAACCGAATATTCCAACCTTAATTGGACCAATTCGTGGTGATCTTTATTGATGACATTCTCATTTATTCTAGTACTCCGCAAGAGCACGAAGAACATTTAAGAATTGTCCTACCGATATTGCAAGAGAGACAACTTTTCGCCAAGTTGAGCAAGTGTGAGTTTTGGATGACAGGAGTAAGATTTCTTAGTCATGTTATATCTCAAGGAGTAGTGGCGGTAGATCCATCAAAGGTTGAAGCGGTGATTAATTGGGTAAGACCAAAGAATGATTCGGAAGTCAGGAGTTTCTTAGGGTTTGCAGGTTACTATAGAAGGTTCATCAAAGGCTATTCTCAATTGACTTTAACAATGACTAGACTTACTCGAAAAGAGTTTCCTTATAGTTTAGATTCCGGTTGTGAACAAAGTTTTATGAGTTTGAAGGAAAGGTTAACGACTGCTCTTGTTTTGATTATTCCCGATCCTAGTAAGTCGTATGAAGTATTTTGTGATGCTTCCAAGAGGGGTTTAGGAGGTGTGTTAATGCAGGATGGATAGGTTGTAACTTATGCCTCTCGTCAATTGGAGGTTCATGAAGAGAATTATCCAACTTATGATTTGGAACTAGTGGTTGCTGGTTTTTACACTGAAGGTGTGGCATCATTACTTGTATGGAGTGCGTTTTGAGATGTTCAGTGACCATAAGAGTTTAAAGTATTTGTTTGATAAAAAAGAATTGAATATGCATCAAATGAGGCGTATGGAGTATTTGAAGGACTTTGACTTTGAATTGAAGTATCATTCAGGTAAAGCGAATAAGTTGGCGGATGCGTTAAGTCGGAAGGAAGTACATAAAGTCGAGCTGATGATGTGTGAGTATGAATTATTGGAAAAGTTTTGAGATCTTAATCTTTAATTTGTTTGGACTCCGAATGGTGTGATAATGGGAAACTTGAATATTAACTCTATGTTAAGAGATGAAATCCAACAAGGAAAGTGCTAGATGCGAAGTTACAAGAGATGTTGGTTTAACAATGATTCACACGAGCCATAGATGGAGTTATTCTATTTAATCAAAGGATTTGTGTTTCGGATGACACGGTAATTAAAAGGAAGATTTTAGAGGAAGCTCATAAAATTGTGAGACTTCATGGTGTTCCCTCCAGCATTGTATCTGATAGAGATCCGAAGTTTACTTCGAGGTTTTATAGAGCTTTTCAACAAGCCATGGGATCTAAGTTGTGTTTGAGTACATCGAATCATCCTCAAATGGATGGTCAGACGGAATGGACGATACAAACTTTAGAAAACATGTTAAGAGCCTGTGTGCTTGAAAGTGGAGGAAATTGGAAGGAACTTTTATAGTTGATTGAGTTTGCTTACAATAATAGTTACCACGCGAGTATTGGTATGACTCCATACGAAGTATTGTACGGGAGGAAATGTAGAACTCTCTTGTGTTTGACGGAAGTGGGTGAAAAAAGGATTTTAGGACCGAAGATTATTCAAGAGACTACGGAAAAAATTAAAATGATTCGCAACAAGGTTAAGAAAGCACACGACCTTCAAAAGGGGTATGCGGATAACCGAAGGAGACCTTTAGAATTTGAAGAAGGTGATCCTGTATTCTTGAAAGTTACTCCAAGGTTGAGATTGAAAGGGCCGTTTAAGTCACAGAAGTTGAGTCCGAGAAACGTGGGACCATATCATATTCTTGAGAGGATAGGTGAATTAGCTTACAGAGTAGCCTTACCATCTTCTCTATCTGAGATGCATGACATTTTTCACGTGTCTCAACTCTGAAAGTTTATTCCTAATCCTCTTCAGCCAATTCTACCAGACAAAATTGAGATAGAAGTAGATTTGAGTTTTGATCCTCTACCAAGCCGTTTTGTGGGGAGAGAAACAAAGGTGTTGAGTAATAAAGAAATTACCCTTGTTAGGGTTCAGTAGGATGAGACACATCCAGGTGATGCTACTTGGAAGCTTGAGTCTATGATGCGAGATGCTTATCCACATCTTTTTCAGGTAAGATTTAAATTCATGAACAGATTTTTATTTAAGGGGGGATGTAATACCCCGTATTTAATAAAATGCTCTAGATAATATTGGTTGAGACCAACTGAGTTCCGGTGTACTCTGAGAGTTATCTGTTAATTAATTAGAGTAGCTGATGAGCTCTGAGTTGATTTAATTAACATTATCTGACTCTGAGGTTTTATTAATTGGTACTTTAGAGACATTTTGGATATCCTCAATTTTGGACAATTGACCAAGTTAGTCTTACAAACTTTAATGATATTTTCCTTATATCATTTTCCTTCTCTTTTCCTTTCACTTTTGTAACATAGAGAGAAAGATAGTAAGAAGTTAGAGAGAATAAGGAGAAAGAAGATGAAGAAGGAAACCCTAGAGGAAGAAGCTTGGAACTTTGACATTTCTTCATCAAATCATTTCATCTTCATCATCAACAACTTCTTAATCTTGTGTTAGAGGTGGGTTCCAGGTAGAAACTCAAGGTTAGAGTATTTGGATAAAATGAGAAAGGATAGGTTATGGTGTTCTTGTTCCATTTCCATGAGATATATGTGATTCATGTTATATTCATGATTTTGATGAGAGTTTATGGTTTAAAATGTTGTTTCATGTATGTTTATGTCAACATTAAGGATGGTTTGAGTTTGGTAAGAGTGGGGTTGAAAACCCTTTGAAACTGACCTATACTGTTGGACAAATTATAGAAAACGCAAGGTTTTCACTACGAGCTCTAGCGAACTGCAAACGAACATGACGTTCTGTCATGCTCGCACTGTGAAGGGAAAGTGAACTGAAAGTGAGTATTCACTTTGAGCTCGCACAACGAGGAGCGAAGGCTTTCGTTAGTGCCATTTTTACTTTCAACCTCACTCAGAGTTCGCACAACGAACTCAAGGCGAAGGAACTCGCCTGGCCTTTGCACTTCGAACATCGCAGGATTTTCCACATTTTGGTTTGATGCTTTCTTAGTTGTTTCATATGCAAGTGTATGGTTATCATATCTTGCCTATACTAATTATTGTGAGTAATATGCATGTGAATTTGTGGATGCTGGATTGATTAGAATGATGACCAAGTGATTAAAAAGAATTAAGAAAAGTGAGGAAAACTTATCACAATCCAATGGAATGATTAAGAGATGTAACTAGGAGTTAATATATAACTAGATGACAATGCTTGTGCATTTTATGCCTAGGTGTGCATCCATGACAAGGACATATATCATTTGCGATATTTTTTTTATTTGATCCTTATAATTTATTACTCATGATGTAGAGTTATAAAAAATACTAGTTTTTTTAGTTTTTTTATTTTAGTTTTTTTTAATGTGTTGTTTATAATGAATATCAACTTTTAATTTTTAAACCATCCAAATACTTGTGTGGTCGCACGAGTAAATTTATTCGATACAATAATTTTTAAATAAATAATGACTATATATATTCAATTGTAGTAAAATACAAAAAAAAAAGGGACACGTGAGATGAAAGATAAAAGAATATTTAATATTTGAAAATAAAAATTTTATCTTTTAAATTAAGATAATTGTTAATTGAAATTATATATTTATTGTGTTAATAGTGACCTATGAAATAGAAAATTTATTTGATACAATATAAAATTTATTTAATTATAAATGTAAATTTGAAATTAGCTACTTAATTGTAAAATGAAAAATTATTATATAATCATACAAAAGAAAGAAGAAAAAAACTAACTCGTGAGAAGAAGAGCGGAAAAAAATGATATTTCAATATTTGGAAATAATAATTGTCTTTCAAATAAATAAAAATTATTGATTAAAATAAATTAAACATTGTGATGATAATTACCCGTGAAATCAAAAAACTATTTGATACAATATGAAATGTATTTGGATACACATGCAAAATTTGAAATGTTTTACTTAATTTTAAAATAAACAATAATTATATAAATTTAATTGTATTAAATAATCTTACAAAAAGAAAAAAAAAACTCTGAGATGGTTAAAGAAAAACTTGTATTTAAAAGTAAGAATTTTGTCTCTAAAATTAAGATAATTGTTGATTACAATAAAATAGATATTGTGTTGATAGTGCTCCGTGAGATAAAATAAATTGTTAATTTTATTAAAATTAAATATAGATTATTAGTATTTATAGTGATAATAAATAAATTGAGAGAAAAAAATTAAAATGAAAGTTAAAAAAGGGTGGGAAAAAGAAATATGAAATATATTTGAAATTTTAATCAAGAGAGAGAATGAGTGAATTTAATATTTAATTCTGATTTAATTGATTAATGTTTGAAAATGAATATTACATGTCATGCGCTTATAAGATATGGGAATGTAAAATATTGATTAGTTAAATGTCATATTTTTACTATAAATAATTTGTAGTAAAAGGGTAATTTAGCAAATACATGCAATTGATTTTTAATGAATTGATAATTAATAAAAAACCATTTATTTTTTTATTTTCGTTAATATCAATTTTGGTGAACATCAATTTTATTTTTGAAAAAAAATTACTTTTAATTAACTTGCAATGATAACTAAGATATTTTAATATTTAATAATGTTTTTAGCTGATTTAATATTTTTAATACTTTTTAGAGAATTAATAATTTTAACTGTTATTTTGTAAACTTATTAATTAAAATTTTAGAAAAGTATTCAGAGTCTAAAGCCACGTATGTAAAAGTGGGGGAATCTCAAAAATTCAAAGGCCTTTAAAATTAAGGGATTAGAATGTTGATTTTAGAATAAGAGATCAATTATTTAAAACATTCAAAATAGTGGAACCAAAAATATCTTTAAATTTTATTTATAATATTGAACTTTAAACATATATGGGCAAACTCGTCGTGACAATGTATCCCAATTATTTATCTTGTGAGGATTTTTATTTAAATGGAACAAACAAATTCGCATACTTGCTTCATCACAATTAAGTCCTTTATAAATTTCAACTTAAATATAAATGTAGAACTTAAATATGGATGTAGATGATCAAATCCTTCTAGTCCAAAAAATAACTTTTTTGACTATCTAGAGGTATGCCTACATCTACATAGGTGACTTAAAATCAAATTCCATGGACTTTTTTACTTGTCGTATTATTAACGTGTGAATATTGTAATTAAACTTTCTTCATCAATTACCTTAAAGGATTATGCCTACCTCTAAGGTACTCACTCTAGAAACACTTAATTGAGGGTAAGGACTCTTTTGCCTGGGTTATTCGATTCTTGAATGGTCCTAACTTAAGTCTTAGATTAATGAATTTTAAGTCAAGGGTCATACCATAGGGTTTGGAATATAGAAAACAAAAATATTAGGGCATTGTGACTCCATGTTTCAAGTCAAAAAATTTATTTGATTTGAGTCATGAAGACAAATTTGATATTCTTCCCTAAAACAAATTTTTTTCTAATTATGATTTAATTCAGACGACTCTGATTTGAATCACGACTCAACTCAGATAATCAGAATTAAAAAAAATCATCTCCTGCTTCGAAAAAAGCAATATCTTCATTTAAATCAAAATATCAGAACTTAAAAATTTCACCACACAATAATCTCACCAAATAATTCTTATCGATCTTATTGACATGATCTTGGCATCATTAGAATAGAGAATCATAACCTATTTGTTATTCTAAACATACCAATTTCCATAATTTTATCATGTATTACTCATGTTATTAATCAACATTCCTGCTAGCATATACCTTTCCAATACTATTATTCCCATAGTTTTTAGCAATACGTTTTTAGTGTCTTTCTTACACTTTTTATCCGTTATGTTGGTGTTTATTGTTGAATTTTCATTTTGTCTATGTTTCAGGTACTCAAAGGTATATGACTAATTGCTAATGCTCAGGACAAAAAGCAAAAGACAGAGGGAATTACAATCAACCCTAATTCTAAATTACATATGTAATTTCCCTCTCCCTAGGATTCTATTTTTAGGACAAAACAATGGAAAGTTTTCCTTGCTCGTAACCATGAATTACGGTCCACTAGGAGAATTAGTGTCAGTCCATTCCTATTACGGGCACAATTCTCTTAGTAACAGGCATGTGTTTTTGCATTCTTTTGGTGACCTCTGGTTTTCCCACTCGTTTCTTTTCATTATTACTGGATTTTAGTGCGATTTTATGTCCTAGGATCTATATATTTGGATTGTAACTCAACACAAAACACCATGTCTTTAGATCATTTTTGTTTCCAAGACTTTTATATTTTCTACATTTTCTTTTTGCAAAGTGTAAACTTGGTTTTGTTTTGTATAGTCTCTCAGAAGCATTTGGTACATTTATTCTTACTATAATACACGTTCTAATTCTAATTGTATATAGGGGTGAAAATAGGCCGAACAGAGTTAAGCTTTGCCAAGTCTAAATCTGACCTGCAAAAAAAACTGAAGGCTAAGTTTAGCCTGTAGCCTGTCATAAACTTATTTTTAGGTCTGGGTTTAACATTTTCTAAGGCCTGATTAGTCTGTTAACCTACATAAAAGTCTATTATTTTAAATAGACTAACAAACTAAAAAGCCAATGAGACAAAAAGTTTGTATACATTGACTTATTTTAACTTACCTATTAGCATAAGTTTTATATGATTATATATTTAAGATAACTTATGAAAATAACTTATAACAGTGTTCATAAGATGTTTTCATCTTATTTTCATAAGTTTTCCAAGATAACCAATTCTTATTTATGTAGTTTAATTCAAAATACAAAACATAACATAACGATAATAAAAATTATACATATTTTTTTAAATAGGCCGACCTATTAGGCTTAAAAGGCTTTTTTCATGGCCTGAGGCCTAGTCTTTTTAACTAAATAGGCTTATAAAAAAGCCTAGGCCTTTTCTATTTAAAAAAAAGCTTGGCCTTGTCTGAGCCTGTGTAGGCTAAACCCGTAGGCCCCTATTTTTTTTCATTAAGCGATGATTCCATTAAAAGGCACAAGGGGTGCACAAACCCAACAATACAGAAAAACATAATCAAGTTACAATCTCTTGATACACTCTAAGGGATTTGTGTACTAGTCGAAAAACGGACACGAATGTTTAGGCTTTCCTATAAACAACCATCTCCAAGTAAAGAATTTGATAGAATTGACAACATCATCTACAGACTTACGGGAGTTTTAAAGTGAAATAGCATTCCTATTCTCCCATAAAAACCATATCGTCACTGCCCAAATGATTGTTTCCGCAGAATTCCCCGAAGCTGCTTTAGAAGAACGAACAAACTCAATGAAGGATTCAAAACAACTCCCATAACTGATAACCTGAACATCATACCACTTTACTATCCCAATCCAGACCTTTGTTGCGAATCGACAATTCAACAAAAGATGCTCACAATTTTCTTCACCAGACAAGCAGACTTGACAGATCAAGTTTCCCTCTCCAATCGAAACGTTTCTCCTAACCAATTGATCCTTAGAAGCAATACAATTTTTGAATACCCGCCAAACGAAAAACTTGACTTTGGAAGGGACATCGGCTTCCAAAATCAACTTAGAACCTGCTATACTGTCTTGTGCATGGATTAAAACGAACCTTTCCTAAACCAAATTGTTGTAATATGAAGCAACAGAAAACTCCTTAAACACTGATGACGACAAACGCGGCTCCCACAGAAAAATGTCGACAGCTTCTCGCTTCGGCTTCATGTTTTCTAAACGGACCAGCGATTCCTGCTTCTCCCTGAACATAACAGAATCAACCGGAAACTCGAGAAAACGCAATTTCCAAACCCACTTCTCCTCCCTTCATTCCCCCGCCTCTGCTACAGACTCATTAGGAGAAGCCGTAAATTGAAACAAGTTCGGAAACTCCACCTTAAACGAAGCGTCGATCTACCACTTGCAGTTCCAAAAAGCCACCTGCTTACCACTACCTAACTCACACCTCAGATTCTCAACAAAGAAATCAATACCAAAATTTTTATCGAAACACAAATTCTTCAAGTCTCGCCACCATATCGATTCAGACGGTTTTCCTACTTTACCATCATTCCCAGAAACCGCCAGACCAATACCATTCGGACCATATCTATGGTCAATGATCCCCTTCCACACCATCCCGTCTGAACTCAAAAACCTCCATTTCCATTTTAAAAGAAGAGAACAATTAAATAATGATAAGTCCTTTATACCTAATCCACCTTTCGTTTTGGGTAAACAAATCGTTTTCCAATCGATCCAGTGGATTCTTCTCTCACTCTCACCACCACCCCAAAGGAAGTTGCTCTGAATATGTTGAAGGGTTTTAATAACTCCCACTGGGGCTTTATAGAAGGAGATAGTAAACAAAGGAATACCATTTAGCAATGAGTTTATCAAGACCAGTCTCCCCCCAAACGATATACACTTTCCTTTCCACTCTGCTAGGCGCTTCTTCATTTTGTTAATAACACCCGACCAAATGGTTGTCTTTCTAGGGTTGTCCCCAATGGTCACTCCAAGAAATAAGCATGGTAATTTCAGGTTGTCACAATGGAGAAAGTCTGAGGCAGCAACCATGAATTCAGGAATTAAGTTAACTCCACCAATTCTACTCTTATAAAAATTCACTTTTAGGCATGACAGTAGTTCGAATCCGCCCAAAACCACTTTGATACACCAAACACTACGCCAAAAATATGTTTAGACGGCACCTAAAAGACAGCGCTTTTATACAAAAGCTCTGCTAAAAAGAATAAAAAAATTTCGCTAAAAAAAAGCGCCTTAAAAGAAAGGCTTTAGAAAGCTCTTTTAAAAAGCGCTGTAAAAGACTGCCACCTTAGACCACCTTAGAAAGCGCTTTCCAAAAAGCGCTGCTATAGGTATTACTTTAGAGAGCGCTTTTAAAAAGCGCTGTCTAAAGGCCACCTTAGAAAGCGCTTTCAGAAAGCGCTCTTATAGGACTCTAATTATTTTCACTTTAGAAAGCGCTTTCTAAGGAAAAGCGCCCTCTAAAGTCCTGTACTAATTAAAATATAAAACAATTCTAAACATTTTCAGAGACACTTCTATTCATTTTCTCTCTCGACCGTTTCTCTAAACCCTTGCCGTCGTTCTTGCATGCCATTATTGCCGTCGTTCTTTGCCGTTGCCGTTGCCGTCACCGTTGCCGTCACTGTTGCATTCCATTCGTGAAAACGTTGTTGTTGTTGTTGTTCTTTTTCTCTTATCCTCTGAAAACGAATAAGGTACGTTGTTACTCTTTTATTATTCATTTCTTTGTTTTTAAAATTTGTTTTTGATTTGATTTTTATGCTGAAAAAGTTTTCACGATGAGGATAAAAGCTCCCTCTTTTATTGTTGCAGAATCGGACCTATTTTTTGCTTTTATTTTTCATGTATATTTTTCATGTATATTTTGCAAAGTATTTATCATGTATATTTTGCAGAATCTTTAATCTTTCATCTCTTATTTTTACAAATGTCCCTCTCTTTTTATAATAAGCTCATTGTGTTAAGTATTCATGATACAACCTAGTTTTGGGGAAGGTATTTTCATAAGGAAAATAATATTAAAGTATCTTCACAACGATGACTATTATTGAAAAGATACTTCATGATACAACCTAGTTTTGCGGAAGGTTACTTTTAAATATTTTCTACTGTATATTTGGCAAAGTTGATTAGTATAAACAACCTAGTATTGATTGAAATTGTATTTCGCTAGTTGTGTTGTACTGTTTTTCCAATTGATTGTGTTTGGTCTATCCTTTTTTTCCAAGTTCATTTATTTTATTTTCTAGAACTTTTACTTTTTGTTATAAGTTAATTGTCTACTTTATACTTATTGAGGAGAGAATTTTTTTGATACTTTAAATTATAATTGTCTACTTTATAAGTTAATTAGAATTTTTTTGATACTTTAAATTATAAGTTAGTTGCCACTTATCAAGTTATGACTCATAATTGGTCATTAATGATATTTCATTTTATGATACGTGTATAGGGGTTACTTGTGTTCAAATTGTGAAAGTCGGATCGTTTCCCTACAGGTATAACATTTTTTCTTTTTGTTTTTGTTTAGTTTAATTAGTATAACTATGGATAAGAAATGGATGTCCTCAAGTCGATTGTCGAAAGAGTACGAAAATGGGGTATCGGAATTCGCTAAGTTTGTTGTTGCGCACGCCAAAGACCCCAGTCGAATGATATGTCCTTGCTGGGGTTGCTGTTTTGGGAGTCGGGTTGACGCGGTTCAGTTGGCATCACATTTATTGAGGAGTGGAATTGATAGAAGTTATACATGTTGGAATTTGCATGGTGAGAAAATTAACGCGAATGTTGAATCGGGGGATAATACGACCTACGCTTCATACGACAATGGCACAGATACATACGATTCTGATCGAGTCGAAGAGATTGCAGAAGCACTTGAAGAAGATCTTAAGGATTGTCCCAAAATGTTTGAGAGGTTGGTAAGCGATGCAAAGAAACCGTTGTATAATGGTTGCACCAAATATACAAGATTGTCTGCGGTATTAAAGTTGTACAACTTAAAGGCGGGCAATGGATGGTCGGATAAAAGTTTCACAGAATTATTGGCCCTTAAGAAAGATATAGTCATAAGGCGGGCAAGTGGATCTTAATAGGGTGAGGTACAAAGATGAGCCTTCTATTCTAGCCTCTCAAGCTAAACAAGTGTTCTATGTCACTGATCCGACAAGTACAAAATGGTCTATAGTGCTTTTATCTAACAATGTAATTGATGAAAACGTTGGAGATCAAGGTGATATTGATGTTGATATTGAATCATTTACTAGAAATGATCAAGATAAAAATATTATAGCGAATGAATCATATACTAGAAATGATCATAATGAGGGTATTTGGATCAATCCAACCGTCCGTGTTGTTAAGAGACGGGTAGAACATACTCCAAACAAGAAAAGAAAGAGACGTTAGTGAAAAAGGTACTAGTTGTAAAATTATAGCTTATATCATTCAATATAGCTTATATCATTCAATAGATTAGGATTATGGATTTTTATATTTGTCATTTAATTTCTGTTTTTTTCTTTCTTACAGGTCAAATGTCTAGTAACCAGGAAGATACGCACGAGTAGCACGGGCTAGAGCAACCAATATTACATGGGTCAAAGTGGAGGTATATTAATTTTCACAATATTGCTTATTAGTGATGCTACTTGATAACACAAAACATCTATATATTATTTCTTAACTAATGCGTATTTTGTTTTGTTATGTAGTATTTGGATGATATGGCGTGTCCTTATTACACGAGGAAACAATTGCAAGATACTAAGGAGGAATTGTGCGAATTTTTTATTACAAGAAGAATTCTTTCTTGAATGTATAGTTTTGTGAATGTAAATTCTAGTTTATTGAAATGTAAATTCTATGCAGGTTTGAAACCATACAATAGAATTTGTGCGAATTCTGCATGTAAATTCTAGTTTATTGAAATGTACAAATTCTAGTTTATAGCATTTGTGCGAATTCTACATTAATGTAAATTCTAGTTTTGAAATAGAATTTGTTGATGGAAATGCGTATCCATACTGGTTTATTGAAATGTGAATTATACAGGTTTATGGAAATGTGAATTATACAGGTTTCTGCATAAAAAAAAATGGTTAAAATGGGATTTTTAAAAAAAAATCTTCAAAATTATACGTAGACAAAAGACAGCGCTTTTGAGAAAAAAGCGTTGTCTAAGGTTATACATTAGACAGCGCTTTTAAAAGCGCTGTCTAAAGTCCACCTTTAGAGAGCGCTTTTAAGGAAAAGCGCTCTCTAAAGGTATATAAAAAAAATCATTATACGTATACATTAGACAGCGCTTTCAAAAGCGCTGTCTAAAGTTCCACTTTATAGAGCGCTTTTGAAGAAAAAAACGCTCTCTAAAGTGTATAAAAGAATTCTTTAAAATGTTAAACGTATACATTAGACAGCACTTTTATAATCGTTGTCTAAAGTCCCCTTTTAGAGAGCGCTTTTTCATAAATAAAAAAGCGTTGTCTTTACCTACGACAGCGCTGGCTTAGACAACGCTTTTAAGTGCTGTCATAGGCCAAAAAAAGCACTCTCTTTTCCCTTGTTTGGCGTAGTGAAAGATTACACCAAGAAGCCTCCCCAATTAGTAATATATCGTCAGCAAATTGAATCACCTCATAAGAAAGATCTGAGCTTACCTTGAAACCTTTGTATAAATCGAGAGACACCGCTTTCTTTAGAAGCAAATTAAGAACTTCCATGACCTGGATGAATAGGAACGAAGACAAAGGATCTCCTTGTCGGAGACCTTTCATCGCTATAAAATCTTTGGTCGCGCTACCGTTGACCAGAACAGACAAGGACCCACAGAAAACCAGAGATTTCATCCACTTCAGCCACCTTCCTCCAAAGTTCATCTTCACAAGAACAGCTCTCAAAAACTCCCAAGACACACAGTCGTAGGCTCTCTCGAAGTCGATTTTCAACACCATACAATCCCTTTTAAACCTCTTTGGCAAGTCAACTACTTCATTAGCTAATAAAACACCATGAAGGATGCATTTGCCGGGGACAAATGCCGTTTTTTCTATCGACACTAAACTTCCCACCACCTTCTTAAAGCGACTAGCCAGAATCTTGGAAATAATTTTCTGGAAACAATTCACCAAATAAATCAGCCTTTCTGAGAACAGGATTACAGAAGAAATCCTTTATGAACCTAATCACATCAAGTTTAGCGATCTCCCAGCAGCTTTGGATAAAAGTAAATATGAAGCCATTTGGACCTGGGCTCTTTCCTCCATTAAAATCCCACACTCCTTCTCTTATTTCCTCATTTGTCACCCCATCGTCCAAAAAGCTCTTATCTGCTGTTGATAGGGAACACAAATACAGATCATCAAAAGTAGGTCGATCATGGTAATCCTCCTTAAAATTCTTCTCAAAAAAATTCCTCACTTAGACTTTAATACCTTCCACATTCTCTATTCTCCCACTAGACGTATTCACAAAGCAAAGGTTGTTCCTTCTTCTCCTATTATTCATCACCTTATGGAAATAGCTAGAATTATTATCTCCTTCTCTCAACCAAAGTTCTCTAGCCTTCATTCTCAACATACCTTCTTTATGATTTAAAACCTTCCAAACTTCATTAGTCCCTTTATCTCTATTAGTCACCATCTCTTCAAAATTATTGAAACCCGGTTTGCTAACTTCAACATCTAGATCATTAGGTTATTGACAGCTTCTTCAATTTTCAGGTCGACCCATTCAAAAGCTTCAGTATTCCACTTCTTTAGACAACCTTTAAGATGACTCAATTTTTCTTTCAGCACATAGTCCCCTCTACCCTTGACTTCAATAACATTCCACTAAGAAACTACGACTTTAATAAATTCTGGATGCTTTAGCCAGCAATTGTTAAATCTGAAAGGCTTTGGACCCCAATTCAAATTACACGACTTTAGCCAGATCAGACAATGATCTGACACCTCCCTCTTCCCAATAAACTATCCCACAATATTCCACATTTCAACCAAATGATCCGACAAAATAAACCTATCTAGTCTACTCATCGCACTCCCAGAGTTTTTGAACCAAGTGTATTGCCCTCCAATACAAGGGACGTCCAAACAGTCCAAAAACCTTTTAAAACTTCTAAATTCTTCCATTTCCTTTCTTCTCCCTCTAACAGATTTACCTTTCCTCTCCCCTTCATAAGCTACAACATTAAAAACATCTCCTATGACCCAATCTCCCCTTCCAAACCACTTCATGACCTCTACCAGATCTAACCACATTTTTCTCTTCTGATTAATATAACAGGGAGAGTGGACATTAACAAAGAACAGATCCATACCTTTCCAAACCACGTTGAGACCAACGAACCCATCTCTTCTGAAACTGGAAATAAATTCTAAAGACTATTTTTTCCATAGGATCACCATTCCTCCTGCAAAACCCCTCGCGCCCACATCTATCCAATCTACTTCTTAATCACTCCATAAAGAAGAAGCCAAAGGTAAGTCTAACCCTGCCACCTTAGTTTCTTGAATAAAACAGATATCCAGTTTACTAGAACAAATCAAAATAGCCACCCTTTTCCTCTTAATCACACTAGCACACCCTATTAAATTAATGGACAAAATATTCACCATACCTCCTTATTTGTAGACACCCTCTTTGATTTTCTTTCCTCATCTCTAAACTCCAAAGCTCTAACTTCATCTGCTATGTCTCCGTTTAACCGTCCCTTCTTTACTCCAATTGACTCCATGATTCAATATGCCATAAAAGACCTTTAGCGGCTCTTTTTTTGTCCTTTAGCAGCGCTTAAAAGCGATGCCTAAAGTGGCATTGCTATAGGTAAAGGCAACACTTTTTTTCTTGGAAAAGCGCTACCTTAGGTCCCCTTTAGAAGCGCTACCTAAAGTGTCCTTTCTTTAAACTTGAGGCATCGCTTTTTCAAGTAAGAGCTTTCGTAGGACCCCTTTAACAGCGCTTTCAGAAAGCGCTTTCGTAGGTCCCCCTTTCTTTACACTTTAAGCAGCGCTTTTAAAAGCACTTTCTTTTGCTACCACTTTAGGTAGCGCGTTTTCAAGGAAAAGCGCTTTTGTAGGATGCCCTTTAGCAGCGCTTTTAAAAAGCCCTGTTTTTTTCTAAAGGCGCTTTCTAAAAGAAATTTTTTGAAAATCAATTTTTCTGGAGCGTTTTTTTTTACCAAAGCGCTGTCTATTGTTCATTTTTTCCATAAGTCTTATTTTGCGCTGTCAATTGGCAGCACAAACGATCATAATTCCAATTTTTCAATATCGCTAATCATAGACCTGTATAATTCAACACAAGCCTTTATTTCAACACATAGGCCTTGTATACCATTATAATTCAACACACAGGCCTTGTATACCATTATAATTCAACACATAAACCGTATAATAACCATTATATATATTTCAACACAAACCTCATACACAAAAATAACCATTATATATATAACTCAATGCAAACCTCATACATCCAAGTAAACATCCAAAATTCTAATAACAACTTCCAAAACTAATTACACCAAACATCCTAAAGATGCACCAATTTTAAACCTCATACACCATTTCCATCACCTATACATCAACTTGCAAAACTATTCAACAATTTCTAAAACTATACAACACCTTCCATAAACTTAACACAAAAGAAAGAAAACAATAATATACCTTATATAATTCTCACTTCAACAATGTATTGACGCCATTCCTCCTTTATTTCTTCCAATTTATCTTTCGTGTAGGTGGCACACTTGAATTCATCAAATTACTACATAATATAACATAATATGCATGATTTGGTTAAAAGTAATTAATTAGATGAAATATCCGATAATAAGTCTTAAAATAAATCATTAATTATAAATCCATTCCATGTTTGGAATCTCTATTTGTTCCAAATGAATAGTTTCTTTCATGAATCTCAATACAAAATAACCACAATCTATACCATTATGCTGACGAGGACACTACACATGAAAAAAAGTATGAATATGTATCAGGATATATAGTTTAACTTGTGTTATCAAGTAGCATCACTATTATAATAAAAAAATGTGAAGATATACCTGCACTCTTATCCATGTAATGTTGTTTGCTTTGCTCTTTGGTACTCGAGCTTTTCGTTGTGATCGGAATATTTGTATGGATCTATCATAATAGAAACGAATATTTAGAACAATCTCAGATAAATAAATAAATACACACACGAATATTTAGAACAATTGCATCACTTACGTATCAATCATCTTCTTCATCTCCGGGTATTTTGTTTAATCACCATCTAGCAAATCCGGATAATATACTGTTTCTTTTATCGGATTAATTGCAAGCAACAACCAGTGTCCACTGTAAAATAAAACAAAAGTATCCTTTTTGATGTTTATGAGTATCCCACTCTTTTTTTGACGCACTTGACTCGGTGTGCCGCACAATCCCTTTATCTTTTGCTTTGGATTTTGTAGGAGTCTAACAATACCATGTAAATAAAATGTACCTAAATGTAAGCATAACATAACTTATATGCAAGTAAAGCATTTGAAAACTAAAAGGTTCATGATGGTTTTTAACATGCCTCATCATCTCTAACAATGAGGTTTGACGGCCATGCAACATACGACCCTATTGCGTCCCCCACCAATGTTGCATCTGAAACGTCGTCAGGTATAGGTAGTAACGCAATCCGCTCTAAAGCAATATCAATCGAAACCTTCAAAAATCCAGCAGGGAGCGGTCTATGGTGAAGTACGTCTCCCGAAGTGTTATGCACTTTTCCCTTGCCAACCATGCGATATGTCAGTACCGATAAATATAGCTGACAAGGTGAAATGCCCTAAACAAAATAAAAATATATGAAATTGTTATTGTGCATATATGTCAATATAAAAAATTGTGCTAATTTAATTTCATATTAATATATATAAACACCTCTGGAATTTTTTGTTGAAAATTGACACTATCTTTGTCACTAGTATCTTTAAATTCTGAACCGCGCCTTTCCGACATATATCTTTCTTTATCCTTTTGCAGTTCACGAACTTGAGCTTTCAATTCTTCCAACGTTTCCATTTCATTTTTATTGCTAGGATTTTTGGTCTTTGGACGCTTAAACAAGGAAGATGGAGTGACCTCAAATCCCTTACCCCTCACGCGACCAGAATACTCAAGAACATTTAATACTCGACTGAGTATGCTCCTACACTCCTGGTCTTTAGTTAGGATTAAAAAGCATAAATATTTAATATTTTCATAAACTTTTGATTTAATAAAAAAATAATTTTAGACTTACACATTGTTCAAAAACTTGTTGAACACCTTCAATAACAACTCCATCCTTTCCCACACGGGCAACCTTCCACAAAACACGCTCCGGAAGAGATTTTTCTTTAGTTTTCTCCTCTTCAAGCTACACATTAAGTCAGGTATTAAGATGAATAATAACACATCAGGAACAAGAATATCATATCAATTGTATATACTTACTATTGTTTGTTCTAAGCGTGCATATCCCAAACGCCCTTTCTTGTATGGCTACGCAGGTTTTGAGGCTCTTTGAAGATTTACATCACTCACATCCTGCATAAACAATTTTAAGTCATATCAGAACACATGTAATAACTACAGAAATATAATAAAATGTTCATGACAAATTAAATTAAGATTACATGGAATTCTTGAGTTCTTTGTTTGCCGACAAAAGTGTCCCATTCTTCGGGTGAAACCAAGTTCGCATACTTCTTCCTTTGGCGGGTTTAAACGATGGATTTCTCCAATTGTCACAAGTAATAGGAATTTGTGAACGAACAAGTGCACCAATGTAACTTGTCAATGAATGTCATATTTTATTCCCTTGTCTCTAGGATGAATTATTCCTTTCATAATTGTTATTCCTCTTGAAATATCTCCTTCTGCATCATGAATTGATTCTTTTGCATCATTCTTGGAAGTATCATACGAGTTCTCCTCATTAGTAGCCATTTGACCTGTAATAAAGAAAAATACATATAAATCCATAATCCATAAACAGTTGAACATAAATATACGATTCATTCTCAAATATGAAATGACAAATACATAACATGACAAACACATGACAAATACATGGTCCATAAATATGAAATGAAAAATACATAACATGACAAACACATGACAAATACATAACATGACAAACGCATGACCAACATATTAATCCATAATCTATAATCAGTTGAGCATAAATATACGATTCATTCTCAAATATGAAAAACACATGAGAAAATATATAATTTTACTATTACCTTTTTATTAACATCTCTTTCTTTTTTGGGTAAGAATATGATCTACTTGTCTCTTAACAACACGGATGGATGGATTGATCCAAATTCCCTCATTATGATTACGTCTAATATATGATTCATTTGCACCAATATTCTCATCTGGATCACTTATAATATACGGTTCATTCTCAATATCAATATCACCTTGACCTCCAATGTTATCGTCAATTACTTTGTTAGATAAAAGCACTATAAACCATTTCGTACATGTCGGATCAGTGACATATAACACTTGTCTAGCTTGAGAGGCTAGAATAAAAGGCTCATCTTTGTACCCCACTCTATTAAGATCCACTTGCAAAAATCCTGACTTATCCATTCGTATGCCACTATTATTTTCAACCCATTTGCAACCAAAGATAGGAATCTGAAACTTATAATTATCAAACACCCAAATGTGCTTGATAACCCCAAAATATGACATATTTGCATATTTGGGGTTTAAGTCCTTCACACTTGAAATGTGCATTGATTCAGCTACCATGGCGACACCACTATTTTGCATATTACTTTTATCATCTTGCTCTTTGATATAAAGTGAGTATCCATTAATTGCGTATGCGCTATAATAAAACACATGAAAATTTGGATCATATGCTAAACATCTCAAACTTTCTGTTATTGAAGTGGGATATACATAAAACTTTGAATAAATATGATCCTTAAACCATGGTATGAAGCTTCGATTGTGCTCTCATACTATCCAATTTTCATTTCTATTCGGATTTAAACCTCAGAGAACATCCTTGTGCATTTCAACATACGGCTCAACCTCATTGTCATTGTGTAGAACATACAAATGCACTTGCTTACGTTCAGCCCTTGATACGGTCACAATTTTATTTCCAATTAAATTTTTTCCTTCTTTTTTTCAACAATGAGAATTGGGGAGTCCAATGATTTGAACATTGGACAAATATTCAATACAAAACTCAATCGCTTCTTCAACAATGTATCGTTCGACAATACAACCCTCTGGTGGACTTAGATTTTCACATACCCTTTTAATATTTTCATATACCGTTCAACAGGGTACATCCATCTCATATGAGCTGGTCCACACAATTGTGTCTCTTTCACAAGATGAACAACTAGATGTACCATTATGTCAAGAAATGAGGGAGGAAAATACATTTCAAGCTCACACAATGTAATAATTATTTCTTTTTGCAATGTTGGTAAGATTGCAGGATCGATCACCTTACTACAAATTGACCTGAAGAAAAAACACAATTTAGTTATTGCGCTTCATCCTTTTTCTGGAAAAATAGAACGTATACATAGTGGTAGAAAATGTTCCATTATAACATGGAAATCATGTGTCTTCAAAAATCTTTAACTTAAGGTCTTTTATAGACACAAGTTTTCTAATATCTGAAGAGTATCCTTCTGGAACTTTAACATCATTTAGAAACTTACACAATATCTTTTTCTCCTTTATAGATAGAGTATAAGCAGCACGTGGTAGATATGTTCGTTTTCCTTTCATCATGGGTCCTAATTCATTATTTATTCCCATCGCTACCAAGTCCTTTCTTGTTTTAAGGCCATCCTTCAACTTTCCATGTATATTGAGTAAAGTACCAATAACACTTTCAAATACATTTTTTTCAATATGCATAACATCAAGAAAATGTCTTACATACAACGACTTCCAATATGGCAATTCAAAAAAAATTGACCTCTTCTTCCACCCACTTTTGACAAGCGTATATGCAAAAGGCTTTCCAAACTGAGTAGTCACATCTTTCACGTTTTCAAAAATTTGGTCACCTGTCATTGTAGGTGGAGCTCTACCTTGTTCTGGATTTCCATTGAATGCTTTTCTCCACCCACGGTAGTGATGATTAGAATTTAAGAATCTATGATGACCGAGAAAGATATTCTTCTGAAAAAATTCCAATCGCGTCCAATCTATTTTTTCTTCACAAATAGGACATGCACATTGACCTTTAATGTTATACCCTGATAGATTTTCGTATGCTGAAAAATCATTAATTGTGCCAAACAACAGCGCCCTCAAATTGAAACTTTCTTTCCTATATCCATCATAAACCTCCACACCGTTCTCTCATAAAATCTTTAAGTCTTCGATTAAAGGTGTCAAGTATACGACTATGTCATTCCCTGGTTGTTTAGGCCTAGAGATTAACATAGATAACATCATGTACTTACGTTTCATACATAACTATGGAGGTAGGTTATAAATCATCATAATCACAGGCCATGTGGTGTGTGAGATACTTTGAAGACCATGTGGGTTCATTCCATAAGTAGATAATGACAAGCGAAGGTTTCTTGCTTCTTCTCCAAAATCTGGATAATCATTATCAATTTTCATCCACTGTGGTGAATCTGCCGGATGCTGAAACTTTCCATATATAATTCTTTCATCTGCATGCCAAGTCAAGTGTTTTGCATCAGTTTCACTACGAAACATGCGTCTAAATCTCAAAATTATAGGAAAATACCATAAGACTTTTGCTGGAGACATTTTCTTCTTATATCGAGAGACACCGCATTTAGGGAACTCATTTAACGATGCATATTCATTCCGAAACGAAATACAATCATTTGGACAAGCATGTATCTTATTATTACTCATGCCAATAGAGCACAACATTTTTTTGGCCTCATAGGTTCGATTGGGAAGAACATTATCCTCCAGAAGCAAATCTTTCATAAGGGCTAATAACTCTGTGAAACTTTTATCCGACCATCCATTGCCCACCTTTAAGTTGTACAACTTTAATATCGCAGACAATCTTGTGAATTTAGTGCAACCCTTTATACAACAGTTTCTCTGCATTGCTTACCAACCCCTCGAACATTTTGGGACAATCCTGAAGATCTTCTTCAAGTTCTTCTGCAATCTCTTCGACTCGATCACAATCGTGTGTATCTGTGCCATTGTCTTTTGAAGCATAGGTTGTATTATTCCTCAGTTCAACATTCTCGTTACTTATCTCACCATGTAATATCCAACATGTATAACTTCGATCAATTCCATGCCTCATTAAATGCGATTCCAACCGAAATGCGTCAAGCTGATACCCATAACAGCAACCCAAGCAAGAACATGTGATTCGACCGGGGTCTTTGGTGTGTTCAACCGCAAACTTAACGAATTCTGATACCTCATTCTCGTATTCTTCTGAAAATCGATTGGAAGACATCCATTTTTTATCGATGGTTTTACTAAGTAAGCTAAACAAACACAAAAGAACAACTAAGTACCTGTATAGAAGTCAACAACTTTTGGACTAAACCACAAAGTGTAAGATTCTTGAAAACGATCCGAATTCCACTCTTCACAAGTAACCCATATAGCAAATGAACGTAAGTTAGTAACTGGTGGTGTATACCAAATATAACAGGACAAATTTAGTATATATTATGACAAACAAGAAATATCAGAGGAACAAGTCAAAGATTCAAGAGACAAATTTAGTAAACATCATCACTTCCTTTAATTAAGCAACATGGAATCGACGCGCAAATTCATTCACAAATGATACATCAACACTTAATATTTCAACTCAAGTTTGTAAAAAAGAAACAACTTCAAAACTTAAGTTCAATTAACTTCAAAGTTCTATCCAACAAAGAATCATCAATTCAAATTCAATTAACAATTCAATCACTATTTATCATTTTCAATCAACTCTCAAAATAACAATTAATTTCATTATTATTTTCAATCAACTCTCAAAATAAATTCAATCACTAGTTCAATTAACAATTAATTTCATTATCATTTTCAATCAACTCTCAAATAAATTCACCACAAATATCACTATTTATCATCTTCAACCTTACTACGAACATTGTCAACAAGCATTCACCAAGCTACATAACCTTTTTCCGAAATCTATAACAACGGTACACAAATGAAGCTCACAACGGTTTCCTTAACCAAATCCTTACATCACTAACTCAAATTGGATTCAATAGTGTAGCGGTAAAAATCGTGAGTCACTAGTACAGGAAAGACTTTTTACATCGGGCAAAAAACACATTTTACATCGGGCATGGGTCTGATGTAAAGCCAAGCGATGTAGTAAATCATAGACATTTTACATCGGGCAATAGCCCGATATAAAAAGTACACCTACTACATCGGTTAACTGTTACGTCTGATGTGAAATATGAGTTTAATTTTATTTATTTTTAAATAAATGCTCATTTAACATCGGTTGCATTTCTGGCCCGATGTAAAATGTAGGTTTTAACATCGGTTGCATTTCTGGCCCGATACAAAATGTAGGTTTTTACATCGGTTACGTTTCTATCCCGATGTAAAATGTATCTTTAATTTTCTAATTTATAATTGGATCCATATTTATTCATAAAAAATATTTTTTAATATTAAGCAATAAACTTTTGAAATTACTACTTAGGTGACATATCTTAAGCTCTCATCATCAGTGTCACGTCATGAATTTGAATTTTTTTCAATAAAAAATTATTCATGTTCATTATTCATATATATAAGAAACATCAGTGATGGTGATCGTTGGATCAAGATGAATAATTTAAAATCAAACTTATTATTTTAAAAAGAAAAGAAAAAGAATATACAATGAGTGAATGTAGCAGAGTAGCCACACAACACAAGTATAACATAATCCATCCATACAGAGAAAGCATGTAGTTTTACAAATATATAAAAACCTTAAATGAGTTCTCCTTAAAAGTAAAAGATAATATAAGAACAAGTTTTAAATATTTTCTCCATTAATTGTACAACGATAAACTTAGCTTAAATCATCAAGATCGAGTTTTTCATAATCTTGGTAATGCACGTGGATGACTGTGAGGTATGTCTCAATCTGCAGCAATGTGTTCACAAGTGATTTCTTTCAGTGAATGGCATCCACTCAAAGCCATTGTTATCTCAAACTCGTCGCGTAACATCTGAAGAACTTTTCTTACTCCAACTTCTCCTTCAGCAGCCAACGAAAACACCACAGGGCGTCCAATCTAAACATACACCATACATAATTTATTAACCACTGACACACAGACATCAGACACAATACTGATACTAACACACGTCATACATGATATTGATACTGACAAACTTCAGACATGATACTAATAGGTCAATATCAGAGGCACCAGTTATAAAAATTTTGAGTATACTTACAAATATGCCAGAGGCACCAAGCGCCAATGCCTTGAAGACATCAGTTCCACGGCGGACACCACCATCCAAAAATACAGGAACACAACCTTGAGCAGCTTTCACAACCTAAGTTATTTCAACAACATAATTATTATTATATAAGCAAACAATCTTGTTTATACTATCTAGAAAGAATTAATATTAGTATGAACATACCTCTTCTAAGGCGCTTATGGTGGCTGGAACATAATTGTAATCCCAATGGATTCTACTATCTCTGTCACACTTATCTTCTAATTTGACCTACACAGCCTAACACTGTACAATACAAAATTTAAATATTATAAAAACACAAATTTCAAACAAACCACGTGAAAGCAAAATACAAAATTGATACACCAATCACTACTCCCTAGTGGTGACCTAATGAATGAATTGGACTGACGCAAACACTTGTTAGAGAAGTACACATTTGAATTTTGCAACCAGAAGATACCAAGACTCTCAAATTCCTTGGATCATTTTATGTGTGTATTATGTATTCTCTATAGTGTTTGTAATTGTGCCTGTTGTAAACATATTCTGCCAAAAATAAAAGTCAGTTTCTACTGTTAATTTGTATTTTGGTACCTATTTCTACCACAGTGTTAAGCATAAACTCTCCGCGAATTTTACAATGTCATCGTCTAATTATTCAGCACTAGAAACAATTACGAATTTTTCAAGTGAGACAGAAATGTTGCACTCTTTACAGCATATGCATATGGGCTACTAAACTACATTCATTTGGGACACTCCAAATAGGAGGGATAACCCAACATTGACAACATCTCATAGGTAGGAAAATCATTTATTATTCACATTAGTGCAACTATCATTCGAAAATTTGGCCTCTTTGATGCATCATATGTTACTAAATCATCATTCCATAATTCTTGCAATTCATTTATCAACAGTTTCATTTACACATCAATTTTACCTTGGATTGTCTGGACCTGGAATGATCAAGTTCAGGAACATATAGGGCATCATCACACATAATCATTTTTCGATTAGGAGACCATCTTTATGGAAATTGCAAAAGAATAAAGATTATGTGTAGTTCAATTGTGTGTATGCATAGAATAAGGGATGAAGATGATGGGAAACTTTGTAATCTAGTTTCGTTTAGTTTTTATTCACTAGGAACCTTACCTATAATAAGATGCATGTATGAGAGTATAAACTTTGTATCTGTGTGTGTGTGTGTGTGTGTGTTGAAGAAAGGCAAAGAGAGTATAATAAAAATAAGCTGCAAACAATTTTTTCTAGCTTTAAGTTGCATAGGTCAGCCTTTGAAAGTCATAGGTCGGCCTATGAAGGTGTTCAGGTCGGGCTGTATGGCGACCTGAGAGGAGACTTGTGGGCAGAGGTTACAGGCTTTGTTCTTGAATTTGGAGCCGACCTGAAATATGGATGTGCTGACTTGTATTGAATCAAAAGCTTTCATAGGTCGACCTAATCATGTATAGGCTGGCATATGAAGTTTTGTTGACACACGAACATGATTTTTGATGTGTATGACATGCCTAAGACCTATCAAACTTGTTCAAAGACTCTCTTTATGCATCCTAAGGCTAAGAGGATAGAGGAACATCTAAATGTAGGTTGATACCGTCCAATATACAAAAACGTTATGACATACTACCTTGTTTGACATCATTCAAAACCGATTAATTTGTGGATAACACTCATATACTCCCCCTTATTGATGATGGAAAACGTAAATGATGTAGTTGTAGCCGTTGCATTTTTCTTCGGTACATGGAGTACCTCCCCCTAATTGTATGCATATATCATGCATAAATCATCCTCTTCATTATCTTCTCCCCCCTTCACAACCTCAAAAAGAGAAAAACCAATCCGTTAGAAGCATTACGTAGAAGCACAGTTCACACATTTCAGATACTACACAAAGAAATATGCAAAGAAAAAGAGATGCATTCACATACAACATATATGCGAATAGCACAAGCATAATAATTAACAACAACAATATCCATAAGAGATACACAGGTCAATACTTAGTACAACAAAGTAACTACTTAAAACATTGTTCTAACCACCAAGAAGTAGCAAGCAAATAACCACAATTAAGAAATGCAATAGATGAAACTCAAAGGATACAACCAAAAGAAAAGACATCAAATAACACCACATCATAAAACCCAACCAATTCCTTCCGCGTCCTCTTGGCCTTGGTCTTGCAGTGATGTGCCAATCTCACATAGCTTGCGCTAGAAGCTATCGTAATGATCTCTATCAGTTTCTTGGGTATGAATAATGTGATTCAACTGTTCCATCTCAACAGTGAGATTCTCATCAATAGTGTTATGCAAATTCACGAGGCTTTCTGTTGTATATGCAACAAAGGAATGGATGTCAACATCTAAAGTGGCCATGTGCTCCCGCATTAGACGGAGTTTCTGCGACAGTGCAACATATATCTCATCTTGATGTACCTGCATATTTTGAAGCCTGGTAATGATACCAGCAGTGTCGCTAGAATCAGCATGAGGACCATCAGCGTGACCAACTCCTTGATCCGCATCTTGCATGGTTGCATCACCATCTGAACCACCATGAGAATCTCATCAGGCTGCTTATTCTCCATATGATTTTCTTCAGCCTTGTCAACAACCACTTTTGGATCATCAAAGTTAAAAATCTTCCTACCATTCCTACAGAGATAGTATTCTCGATGCTCAATGTCCAAAAAATAGCTCATGTTTGTGAGAGTCACTTGTGACAACTCTTAAGAGGTGCTTGGTGATTTATAGATGAGATTTTTCACACCAATTTTGAAATGCATTAAAATTTTCGCAATCATGGACGGATAGCTTAAAGAAGTACCTTTGTTGCAATATCGGACAAAAACATGCGATCAACAAAGTAATGTGGCCAGCTGATTTTGACGTTGTGTAGCAAGACTTACACAAGATGAATTTCAGCTAAATCAACTCTTGAAAATCCAACATTCTTTGGACGCAAGACATGAGACATAATCCACCACAAAATTCAAGGCGACATCTTTAATTGACCCGTGGTAATAAGATCATAGCAGTTTGCAGCACAAGAATCCTTAAGCATCCCATTCAATTGAACACTCCAATTGAAATCATTATGTTTGTCTGAGTAGGTAACCACTTCATCAGTCTGTTCTTCATCAAATTCTTCATCAATGTTTGTATCACTTACCGTAATACCAAACAAGGTACTCCACATTTCATTTGTGAAATTATACACCTTGTCACCCATGGAGAATTTAAAGCTTGCACCCTCTTGTTTGTGTAGCCCGGAGTAGAACACGTGAGTAAGATCCTCGTTGTAATCTTGAGCTAGTTGAAGAAAATACTCTATGTTTTGATGCTCAACACAAGTTATAACTTCGGGTAGAGCCAAACATTCAATCGCCTTCTTCTTCTTCCATATGTATTGCTTAACGAATAGGCGAGTCACAAGCTTTAGCCAAAAATCGTTCTCATATTTCTTTGAAACCAAGGAGAATGGATTCTCAGAGGAAGATGGATGAGGGGTCTTGCCTTTGTCTTTGGATGCATTCTTTGACTTAAAGGCCATTGGATTTGTGAGATACAACTTGCACACAAGGTGTTTGTGAAAATGTTTGAATGAAACGTGTGAAAAAATGAGTGACACAACAACACCCATACACTCAAATAGAAGTAACAACAAAAGATTAGTACAAATATGCAACTATAAATATCAAACAAGGAAGAAATTTTGAAAATTTGATGATAATGTGTAAGTTTGGGATTTTTCAACAAGAGGGGAGAAAAATGATCAATTTAGGAAAGAAATGACAAGATTTAATGATTAATGACATATTTGTGATATTAGATTGAAGTCAAAAACAAGAATCTTTGTGTGTGTAAGGTTTTTGAGTGAATTTGAAATAGTGGGTATCTTTGTGCATGCAAGAACAAGAGTAAGACTGAAGAGAAATGCCCCAAAATGAACTTAAAAGTCGATCTGAGAACGTATGTATCGCATCACAGGTACGATTTCTGGTGAGTATGAAGCTTTGTTAGTTCAAGATTAAGCAGTGTTTATCTGGTTGCTTTCCACCATCTCTGAATCCATTTTACCTCGTGTGCTTACGTGTAAACATGCGTATGAAGTTTGGGATAAGATTCACCAATACTTCACAGCATAGATGAAGGCTAGGATTCGCCAACTCAGAGTAGAACTGAAATCCACCAAGAAAGGGAATAATATAATTACAGAATTTGTTCTTCGCATTAAGGCCATAGCAAACTCCTTGTTAGTAGTTGGTGACTCAATCATTGAGCAAGATCAAATCGATCCTATCTTGGATGGTATTCCAAAGGAATACAATCCATTTTGATGCAAATGTATGGCACACTTGTTACACCATCTCCGTGTGATGTTGAAGCACTTCTATATGTTCAAGAAGCTCAGTTGGAGAAATTTCGTCAGGACTTGTCAAACTCTACTGTTGCTGCCAATTTAGCTCACACAAACCGTGCCAATCCTAGCTCTAGAGGTGGTTACTCAGGGTACAATGGCAGAGGTAGCAGGTACAATAGAGGGTGTGATATAGGTAGAACCAAGTCTTCCACTGGGAATAGACCCACTGTAGCGAGCGATTTTGGACATGGTTCTTAAGCGCTGGTCGCTCTCTACGGTTGAGCTTAAACTATAGGTTGATTCATTTTTTATCCTATTGAAGCTGATGAAGGAAGGTAAATAGATGTCTCCAATTAACCCTGCTTTGCATACTGAGTTTAAACAGCCGTCTGTTAGGTTACGAATGCTATCAATGTGGGGGGGCCTTTGTACTGGTTATTTGTATTTTCGCCAATACAGTTTCTTTCTTTTTACCTTGACAGAAGGTTTCTGGCGGGGAACAAGGATTAGGATGTTAGGACTGATGTTTTGAATTACTGCTTTTGATTGATGGAGATATGGGATTTTGGGTTTTTGTTTAGTGTGCTCGCTAAGATCTTTTCTTTCAATCTTATGCCTACGTATTCCCGTTTACCGAAACAGGGAAATCAGAGCGTTCGTAGTTCCTCCTATTCTATGGGAGGAAATGGGTGTTTTGGTGTCTTGTTCAAAGCCCAAGACGTGAAGCGAAAGGTGGTTTGTATCTTGTTCAAAGCCCAAGATGTGAAGCTAAAAGGTTTCAACTTTAAAGAGAATTTTTCATCTCTAAAGAGGTTTGTCTGTCACAACTATTGGGTGACTGATTATAAAGGGAGGATTACTTTAACCGGGATACGCGGATCCTAGCAATGCCATAATTTCCTTTATAGGGGGGTTTTAACCTGAAGGAGAAGACTTTAACTCAGTGTTGAGCAATGCCATCTTTCCTTAGGAATTTCTCATGCTAAAAGAAGGACAGTGGCATGGATGTAGATGATCTAGAGGCTTGCCACTTACAGCGATTAGATGGAGGGGAAGGAGTTGTTGATGTTTGTGTACTGTGAACGAGGCACAGCTTTGATGCTAAAAGGATAATTGGATTAACCAGTGGTTTTCTTATACAAAGCCTAAGCGGAAGCTGATAAGTGTCTCGTACAAAGCCTGAGAGAGAGGCTAAAAGGGGTTGATCCTACAAGAGGATCTTTTATACTCAACAAGAGAGTGTTTTTGTATCTCGTACAAAGCCCGAGATGGAGGCTAGAAGGTTTGACTTAACAAGGGAATCTTTTGGTACCTCGTATAAAGCCCGAGATGGAGGCTATTGTTTGTTTGGCTTAATAAGAACCTTTTTATATCTCGTATAAAGCCCGAGATGGAGGCGAAAGGGGATTGACTCAACGAGGGAGTCTCTTATGTGTCTCGTACAAAGCCCGAGAGAGAGGCTAAACGTTGTTTGACTCCGCTGGGGAGAATCATTGTACAAAGCCCAAGAGGAGGCTATGGTGACTATTTCAGTTGAGTGACAGGTCCAGTATACTGATTTTGAAAGAGAAAATCAGTTCTTATATGAGCAACACTGTACTTATGGATTTGATTCAAGGATCCAGGTTATTCCTGCTCTTTAAGAAAGTGGGAAATCCGAAGGGTATTGAGACTGTCCGAGTCTACGGGTTTCCTTCCTATTTTACGAAGGGGTCGCTTGAGAATGTCTTTGAGACTCAAGGAAATTAGACTGTCCAAGTCTAGAGTTTTATCTTTTGTATTGTGTTTTGAGAAACAGTAGTAGACTCTATGAAAGGACTGTTCTATGAAGATGACTAAGTTCGGTTCCTATACCTCTAGGAGGTCGTCGGGATAATTTGTACGAAGCCCAAGAGGAGGCTGGAAACTTTTAAAAAGCCGACGGGTCCTTGTACGAAGCCCAAGAGAAGGCTATCATTCCCGGAGGAAGAGATCATTATACGAAGCCTACGAGGAGGTTGTGAATACTTCTAAGAAGCCGGCGGGTCCTTGTACTAAGCCCAAGAGGAGGAGGGGCCGCTTTTAGGAAGCCTGTGGGTCCTTGAACGATGCCCAAGAGGAGGCCGATGCTTTTAAGAAGCCCGTGGGTCCCCAAACCCCGAGAAATTCAAGGCAAGCTATTCACAAGGAATATATCAAGTTAGGAAAGTTCGAGAATTTGGAAGAAACTCAAAGATGTCATTCACGGAGAATACATTCATCTCTGGGAATAGAGTTTCTTGACAATTCCTAATGAGGATAGCCGAAGAGAAGACTGTATCTGGTGATCCTATTGGGGATCTAGTTGTCTATTTCTATGAATAAACGAAACGGCGTCACCTAGTTCTAGACGTAGTTGCCGGGGAAACTCGAAATATCTATACTATTATTACACAGTTGATATGAGTTTATGAAAGAAGACTTACAGTGAAATAGCCCCACAATACAGTTATATGTATATGAAAGCGGTAAATGAAAGCAATAACCACTTACTCGGTTGTAGAGCTTCCATGCTGTTTGGTTAGTTGTTCAACAAAGAAAGATTGAAAACAACAGTGTATTCAAAATCAAAGGAGAAAGTGCTTTGAAAAGGAGAGATTTGGGGCTTATAGCTCAAGGAGAGGCCCAGGGTTTTATCATTGAGCGCACTGTTTGAATTTGTACAGAGGGACTTATACAAGTGACTGAGGCCCAAAATGTTTTTCTGTACAAAGGGATGGGTCTTACACTCTTTCAAGAGGCCCAAAAGGCTTTAAAGAAAAAGAGTGGGGTTTATAACACGAGGGTAGGCCCAAATGATTTTTTTCGTTTAAATTGGCGATCGCGCCGAGGTTTCCTTTTAACGCAGAGGGACTTATACAATAAGTGAGGCCCCAAAATGTTTTGGTTAAAAGGGGGTTGGGTCTTGCACTCTATTAGAGGCCCAAAAGTTTTGAATGGGTCTTATAGCTCGAGGAGAGGCCCAGATGGTTTATTTTTAAAAGGCGACGATCGTGCCTTTTGTTTTTGACGGTATCGGGACTTATACAATACACTGAGGCCCAAAAATGATTTAGTCAAAAAAGGATTGGGTCTTACACTCTATTAGAGGCCCAAAAGTGTTTTGAAAATAGTTTATGAGGGTTGAATTAATCCAAAAACCCTAATTTGTTTTCAAAAATGTATTTAATTGAATAAAAATTCAATTAAAATGATCAAAATTGTTTAACATGTTAAAAACAAATTGTGATCTTGGATTAATGCTTCAAAAATTAAGTATTGACCTACAAAATAATTAGAAAGAATTAAAAGTTGCAAAATCAAGGTGGAAAAAATATTTAAAATGTCAAAAACAATTAAAATATTAATTCTTTGCAAAAATATCAATTATATGAAATAGATAATATTTCTGGGATTTTTTTGGAAAATAAAATATTTTAACATTTTTGTGAATTATTAAAAAAAGAATCAACTCAAAATCATTAAAACTCAGAGAGAAATTAATTTTTGAATCAATTAAAGAAAAATCACAAAATTCAAATATTTGAAAATTCAAAAAAGGCGCCAAGAACAGCTGAAGAACACGCGCGTGTTCTGGGTTTGGCTGATTTGCATTTTCTATCCAATCTCCCTGAATACTTGATTATAACATGCAATCCTCATATCATTATGCTCGTCTCAACCTCACGATCATGTCTATGTCCATTAATTTAATTTAAATTAAACATATAACAAGAAATCATGAAAAATCCTCAAGAACCCTAATTTCTGCATGAAGGCTAGGATTTTTGATACATGTTTTAAATAATGCAATTAATTGAGGGAAAACATTCCATGCATGATTATGAACATATGGCCAAATTATTGTGCGAGGAAATATTCATAGATTGAGAGATGACCAAGTGTATGCTTACCTCTAGGCCATGACAGCAAGTGCAATGTGATTTTTGATTTGGAGGTGTTACAGATGAGTGGTGATGATCTAAACAGCTTCCTTACACCCTATGGAGTGTGTTTGAACGCTTGGACTTGATTGAAAATGGCTGGAACGATTTGTGGTACCTCAGCTGCAACTTGATTGAAAGTTTGAGCAACCAGCTGGTGATTTCGTGAAATCTATGTTCCAGATGTTATGTGAGTGTTTGGATCACTTCTATATGATGTATGTGAGGTGTGTGAGTGATTGGTTTGATTGGAAAAGCTCTCAAACTCAAAACCCGATAGCTACCTTGCTAAGAAAGGCATTTTTGCCAAGAGAAAGAGATTTTGAGGAAAGCATCTGTTAGATGGCTTTGATGTACTCAAACTGATCACAATGTTGGCAAATGAAAATCCAAGTCTCCTCTAGCCATTGACTAGAGGTTAGGGCACAGAGCTTTGGTTCCCTTGGTCTTGGATAAGTCTTGACTGATTTCAGATGAGAATGGCTCAGTCCATGCCACCTTGATGCTTCCATTGAATGCTTCAATCCAAATTTGGAGTCTTGTCCCTATTTTGGCCATTTTAGGTTCAACATGCTCTTTCTTGTTCCCTGGACATTGGAGGCTTGGCTCAGTGATTGTCCCCTTTAGATTCAATCCTCTGAGGTGTCCAAGTGGATAGGAGCATTTGAATTTGGCTGATTTTGGAAAATCGAGCAAAATTGCAAATTCTGCCTTGCCTTTGACAGATTTCAGCAAGGCAACTTGCCAATGTCATATCTCATGGTGTAAGTTGAATTTGGTAATGTTCTTGACCATTTTGGAAAGCCCTTACATGATACAACAACTGTTTGAACATGTTTGGTTTTGATCTCTTTTGAATCCAAGTGAAAAATCCCCCTACATTTGGCAAAAAGTGAAGGCAGATTCTGACTTAGTGAAAATTTCACTAAGTGTTGGAAAAAGTGACATTTACACTTTTCAGCCATTTTGATCACTCCATAACTCCAAATCCTAAATGAATTGGACTTAGTTCTAGTTGAAGTTTTTGTAGAGGGTAACGAGGGCTACAAATCCATCTTTGGATGAGAAAAAATGGCTTTGTGGTTTAGGAGTTATGATCCTTCAAAGTTGGTGCCCTTGTCACTTTGTTCATAACTTAGAAAATTTTCTAAGTTTTTATGGTTACCCCTTTTACAAGTTATCCAACTTTTCTTGATTTTTCTTGATGAATGACGATTCAAATCATACATTAACATTATTTTAGGGTTAAAAAACCATTTTGGTGAAAAGTCTCAAAAAGTCGAAGTTGACTTTTGTGCACAGTTGACTTTTTATCAGATGAATTCTAAACTGTGCAATTCTTCAGGAAATCATGTCCTTGACCTAAATAAAAATTGATGGACATGTTACATAGGTGTCATAGGGAATATTGAATCATGTCTTAGGGCTTGGGAGCATGTCTTGGTCAAAAGTCAAAGTTACAGTTGACTTTTCCCTTAAAACCCTAATTGTTGTGCAGATGAAATTGAGACTTGTTGCTCAAGCTTCTTGGATTAATCCATTGTTCCAAATGGATCAATATAGTTCATTAGAGACCCTCAAACCCTCTCTTGAGGCCTTGGTTCATGATTTGTCCCAAAAGTCAACTTAGGGGTGAATTAGGTCAAGAAACCCTAATTCCTGATTTTTGATGAATGCATCCCCTGAGCCAAAATTGACTTGATGATTGGGTCCATGAGGTTCCATGGAGTATATTAGGTTATGTTTTGGATCATTGGCTCATGCCCAGATGAAATTTTTTATCTGGAGGCCCTGGTCGACCAAAACCCTAATTTGGTGACACTATCAATCTTGAGACTTGATCTACCTAGAAGGGAGCAGCCTTGTGCTTAATCCTTGAAGTGGGAGTCCTTTTGATCCATTGTGGATGTTTGAGAGGTTAGACAAGTTGAAGATCATGTCATTCCTTGATTGATCCTTTGTCTAAGGCTCTGAGAGGGCTTGAAACCCTAATTTTGATTGTAGTGGATGCTCAACAACCCTTGAGGCATTTGATGAGGCATGATGATTCCTCCATATTGTGATAATGATTTGCACAATGATGGGAAATCTTAGTGGTCAAAATTTTGGGTATGACAGATGCCCCTATTTAATCTTCTTGGACCCGAAGGTGTGAATGGCGAAGGTATTCGGGCATTCAGGGTGCAAGAGGATTAAATATCGGAATACCCGAAATTTTGATGTTGGTTATGAATGGTAGCTTACGCATTCATCTTCTTTAGCTAAGCAATAATGCTTAGAAAAGGTAAACTTCCCCCCGATCCTGGTCTTCAGCCAAGGAACTGGTCTTAGTTTCTGAAATAAACTTCCCCTCGATCCTGGTTTCCTACCAAGGAACTAGTCTTAGTTTCTTTTGTCAACCTCCCCTCGATCCTGGTTTCCCACCAAGGAACTGGTCTTAGTTTCTTTTGTCAATAAACTTTACTGACAAGGAACGCTATTTGTAGCGGATTTCCCTCAAACTTCTCGCCGAATTTTCCTGGGGAGATGTCATTTGACGGAAACAATTTTAATGTCAGACTTGCTGGAGAACCCAGTCGTCTAAGTTGTAGAGTTTCACAAACTTCTCTGTTGGAGACGCCATTTATTTATACTGGGGAAAGCGAGTCTCTTGGGAGACTGCTGTCGTTTGGGGTCTTTACATCAAACTTTTCTCGAAGATCTTCTCGGAGAAATGCCATATGATGGGATCCAATTTTGAGTTGCCGATGACCTTTTCATCGGTGGGTTTTTTGGAGAATATCAGTTGTACTGCCAAATCTCTGCTTAAGAGGCTTTCTCTCAGGATTTTCCTTAATCCGGGAAAGCAAGGATATCATCTTCAATGGCGAAGAGTGACATTTGTAGAAGGCTTCTCTGGATTTTTAGAGGTTCAAGTTATCAAAGTGGTCAAAGGCCAACTTCCTCCCAGAAATAAACTGGAGGCGAGGTTGTTCAAACGTAGCGTTTCCTGACGAGGCAAGAATTGACAACTCGATTGAGAGAACTTCTATCACTAGTGGACAAGACCGACTAGAGTGATAGTGATGCAATATGAAATGTGAATGCAAATCCATAATGCATGATGTATGTATGTTTATGCTGACAAAACCGACGCGACATACAAACTAATGGATGAACACGACTGGATATTCGACCATCGCGGGGCGAAGAAGTATGTTGGTTCAAGATAGCAATTCCACCTTGCTTAGGAGAGACAGTCCCTGTTGGGAGCACCGTTGATCGGGCTTAGGAGATAAGAACTCGGCCGAGGCGTGTCAGACGAAACAAGGTCTTTGACACAGTTGATCCCTTCATTCAGGCGTATTGGGCCTAGAAGGAGTACTTTGATTCTGCACTTTGAAGTTCAAACGCCTTTGGAGACGCAATCGATGCTCTTTCAATGTTCAACAGTCAAACGAAATTGCTGTCTTTATTAAAAGCAGAAAAAGTTTTAACAAGTAAATTCATTTTTGTTTTATTTCAAGAATCGTTAATCATGTTAACAACGTCGTTCCGTAAAGCTAAAACAAATAAGAATTACAAACAAAAGCACAAGGGCTCAAATTTCATTGATGAGATGGAGATCAGCCAAACGCGTGATTCCAAAGAGTATTTACAAAGTTATAAAATGGTAATTTACAAGGAAAAGGGCTACGTTGAAACATAACGACCACTATCCTTCTACCAACTTTGAATTCGGGACATCCTGAGCTTCTGTCGAAGATGACCTTGACTGGAGTTTTTCTCCGATGAATGGTATAACTGCTGCTGCTGAGGGACTTGCCTCTATTGAACATAGTTACTTGCCATTATCCCTAATTTTTACCTGGATTGTACTATGATGTTTCCAATCCATCGGGATGATTTTTTTCATGTCTCTAACTTTTGCCTGGACCGCCCTTTCGGGTTTTCAATCCACCGAGACATTTTTTTTTTTTAGTTTAGGCGAAGTATTTCTTGACTACATCAACATTCGTGGGGTAGGCAAATTCCTCTCTGTCCATGGTTGCAAGTCTCAAGGCGCCGCCTGAGAAAGCTTTCGTGACCACATAGGGGCCATCATAATTCGGAGTCCACTTGCCTCGCGAATCAGTAAGAAACTATTGTATCTTCTTGAGCACGAGGTCTCCTTTTCTGAAAACACGAGGTCGAACCTTTTTTTTGAACGCCCTCTTCATTCTCTGTTGATACAACTGACCGTGGCATAGTGCCGTTATTCTCTTTTCTTCGATCAGATTCAGTTCGTCGTGTCGACTTTGACACCATTCAGCTTCGGTGAGCTTAGCTTCCATCAATACTCGGATTGACGGGATTTCTACTTCTATGGGGAGCACTGCTTCCATGCCATACACTAGAGAGAAAGGGGTAGCCCCTGTTGAAGTGCGGACAGATGTGCGATAACCGTGAAGAGAAAAGGGTAGCATTTCGTTCCAGTCTTTATAGGTTACGACCATCTTTTGAACGATCTTCTTGATGTTCTTATTGGCCGCTTCTACCGCTCCGTTCATCTTGGGTCGGTAGGGAGATGAGTTATGATGTTTAATCTTGAACTCAGCGCACAACTGTTTCATCATCTTGTTGTTCAAGTTAGATCCATTATCAGTAATGATCTCGCTTGGAACACCATAACGACAGATGATATTGTTATTGATAAATCGGAGCACCACTTGCTGGGTTACATTGGCGAATGACGCTACTTCGACCCACTTGGTGAAATAGTCAATGACGACCAGGATGAACCGATGTTCGTTTGAAGCCTTAGGTTCAATCATGCTAATCATGTCGATTCCCCATATGGAAAATGGCCATGGGGAAGAAAGAACTTTGAGATGTGATGGCAGTACATGAATTTTCTCGGAGTATATCTGACACTTGTGACACCTCCACATGTACTTGTAGCAGTCGGATTCCATTGTCAACCAATAGTACCCTGCTCTTAGAATTTTTCTCGCCATTGTATATCCGTTGGCATGAGTGCCAATGGATCCTTCATGAATTTCTTTCATGAGCATGTCTGCTTCTGGTCTGTCTACGCATCAGAGCTAGACCATGTCAAAATTTCTCTTATAAAGAGTGTCACCGCTCAGGAAGAAGTTTCCAGCCAATCTTCTGAGGGTTTTTCTGTCTTTCCTGGATGCCCCAGATGGGAATCCTTGTTTCTGAAGGAAGCATTTGATATCGTGATACAAAGGTTTGTCTTCTAAGACTGCTTCAATCGTGAAGATGTAAGCGGGCCTTTCAAGGCGCATGATGTCGATCTTAGGTATGTCATTCCATTGACCTACACTAATCATGGAAGAGAGAGTGGCCAATGCATCAGCCATGTGATTCTCCTCACGAGGGATATGATGAAACTCGACTCTGTTGAAGAAAGGTAGTAACCTTCTTGCGTAGTCTTTGTAAGGAATCAATCCTGATTGGTATGTGTTCCAATCTCCTTTTATCTGATTGATAACCAAGGCTGAATCGCCGTATATGTCCAAGTTTTTGATCCTTAAATCAATCGCTTCTTCGAGACCCATGATACAAGCTTCGTATTCGGCCTAGTTGTTCGTACACTTGAATGTAAGTCTGGCAGTGAAAGGAATGTGGGTACCCTGAGGGGTAACAATGATTGCCCCAATTTCGTTTCCGTAATGATTAACTGCTCCGTCAAAGATAAGTCCCCATTGGGAACCTGGTTCTGGCCCTTCACTGGGTAACGGTTCATCGCAATCTTTCATTTTTAGATACATGACATCTTCGTCTGGGAAGTCAAGCCCGATTGATTCCTGATTGTCAATCAGTTGATGAGCCAAATGATCGGCTAAAATACTCCCCTTAACGTCTTTCTGAGCGTGGTACTCTATGTCATATTCTGATAACAACATCTGCCAACGGGCAATTCTTCCCGTGAGAGCAGCTTTTCGAAGACGTACTTGATTGGATCCATTTCTGAGATTAACCAAGTAGTATGACGAATCATGTATTGGCGAAGACGTTTGGCTGCCCAAGCCAAAGCGCAACAAGTTTTCTCAAGCATCGTGTACCGAGTTTCGCAGTCGGTGAATTTCTTGCTCAGATAGTAAATGGAAGACTCTTTCCTTTTGGTTTCATCTTGTTGGCCAAGTACACATCCCATTGAGTCCTCTAGGACTGTGAGGTAAATGATCAGTGGTCTTCCTTCCACTAGAGGTGATAGAATCGGAGGATTCAACAGATATTCCTTGATACTGTCGAAGGCAGTTTGGGAATCTTCTGACCAAACGCAATCCTGGTTCTTTTTCAGTAATTTGAAAATTGGCGCACATGTCGCGGTCATAAGGAATATGAATCTGGAGATGTAGTTCAACCATCCCAAGAATCCTCTGACTTGTTTTTCAGTTTTCGGAGAAGGCATTTCTTGAATGGCCTTGACCTTGTCAGGATCAACCTCAATTCCTTTCTAGCTGACGATGAACCCTAATAGTTTCCCTGAACGGACACCGAAGGTGCATTTGTTGGGATTCAAGCGGAGCTTGAATTTTCTTAGACGTTTGAACAATTTTGACAGATGTTCAACGTGCTCATTTTCTGTTTTTGATTTTGCAATCATATCATCGACATATACCTCGATTTCTTTGTGTATCATGTCATGAAACAGAGTAGTCATAGCCCTTTGATAGGTTGCCCCGGCGTTCTTCTAACCGAATGGCATTACCTTGTAACAAAAGGTGCCCCATGGGGTAATGAACAAAGTTTTCTCCATGTCTTTCGGTGCCATTTTGATCTGGTTATAGCCCGAGAATCCATCCATGAAGGAAAAAAACTTTGAACTTGGCGGTACTATCAACCAGCATGTCAATGTGTGGTAAAGGAAAGTCGTCCTTTGGACTTACCTTATTCAGATCCCTGTAATCGACACACATTCTGACCTTTCCGTCCTTTTTGGGGACGGGTACGATGTTGGCTAACCATTGAGGATATTCTGATGTGGCGAGGAAACCCGCATCAATCTGTTTTTGCACCTCCTCTTTGATTTTGATGGCCATGTCCGGGTGAGTGCGTCTCAACCTTTGCTTTACTGGCGGATATTCCGATCTTAACGGTAAGTGATGTTCCACGATGCTGGTATCCAACCCTGGCATATCCTGATAGGACCAAGCGAATACATCGGGAAATTCTCTGAGAAGCTTTATCAAACCCTCTATGGCAATTGGACTGAGAAGTGCCCCAATCCTGATTTCTTTTCTCTCTTGCTCTGAACCCAAGTTTACCGTTTCCAACGGCTCTTTGTGAGGTTCAATGGACCTTTCCTCTTGTATGAGTAGTCGAGAGATCTCTTCTGGAATTTTGTCGTTATTTTCTTCTTCAGCCTCGAATACCGGGAACTCAAAGTTGGGAGAAGGCATCGGATCGTATGTTTCAACTGGGTTTAAAACAAGCAATCTGCATGACGTGATGATTCGTGTTTAGAAGAGATAGAGAAAATGCAAGTGTGTGCAGTGTATTTATTTTATTACTGCTTGTTTTTATTATTGAATTGTTTTTTAGGATTACCATTTTCTGAAAAAAGCAAAAGGAGAAAACAGCAATTAATGCGGAAATTACAGAACGACATTATTTTATTAATGAACAAGTCGAATCTTGAAACTACAGCCCTATAAAACAAAACTCTGTCGCTTTGGGCGAAGCGAAGAGGGAAAATTTACAGAAAGCGAGCCCTATCAAAACATCCATTTCACCTGGGCAAGGTGAAAGGTTAAAGAACGGCAATTACTTTGACTGATGAACGATCTTTGGAACCTTGACGGCAACCCTTTGGCGGCGAACTCCTTGGTGAATCACAAAGTCTGGCACCTTCCTTGATTTGTCTTTAGAAATGACGCTGATTTCTGGTGGAGCGGGATCATTGGAATCTATCTCCCAGGCAGAATTTTCGTAGGAGAATTCCTCAGTTGCATTTTGCATAGCATTTGTGCTCTCAGCTGTACCTCCCCATCCAGTAGGCTGGATATCCTCGAGCCTGATACGAGAGCTTTCGGGAGCGGTGTACCTGACCATATAGTCGTATTTCCCACTCGGTTGTCCCAAGGTGTCCCAAACCTCTTTGGAACTGGAGGAGTCATCCCTCTCGATGACGTTGACCTCAGGAAAAGCATAGTTGATGAATTCAAGTCCTACAAACGTTGCAAATTCATCTTCATGTTGAGTAGTTTCTGAATGACCTGAGTGTTGATCCCATGACATGGTGGGGACACAGGTATTCTATTCAAAGACGGTCAGCTGATTTTCATTGCTCAGCTGACTCTCTTGCCCCAAGTTTCCTGGGTAAGGCTGCCACATTGGCAGACCATCCATTGGGCCATAGTAATTATGGTCAAAGTTGTCTTTCATCAGAGTGTCCTCCTCTAATGAATTTGGCGGAGCACGGCATCATTTCGGATCAGAATCTCCATAGATCATTTCAACGTCTGACCGTGGCATAAATCTCGAACTTTCTGTGGGAAAGCAAAAAGGCATAGGTACCTCTTCCTGAGACATATAACCATCCTCATTAAGATAGGATTTCCATTCTTCATCTGTGTCAGAGCGATCCTCCTCATTGATAGCATGGACTGGGTGAAGAAAACCTCCACTGTGGAAGAAGTTTTGAAGGGGATGAAGACATTCATCATTGGCAGCTGTCTAGGTACAGGTTGCAGAAAAACCAAGACCCTTCTTTATTGTATTGCCAGTAGGAATGACAAGTTGTCCCCATCCTGTTGTATCGGTACTCTCGACCGCTTTGATAGCATCTTTGTATTAGGAAATCGAGGTTTCTCCTTGCGATTGATTGTCCTTGCTCACCGATAGTGCTTGGAACTGTGTTCCAATAACCTCCTCGGGTTCTATACCAGCAGATGATGACAAGTTACTTACAAGCAAGGCTTGTTCTCCACAGACTGTGACAAGTTGATCGTTCTTGACGATCTTTAGCTTTTGGTGGAGGGTCGAAGTGACCGCTCCAGCCTGATGTATCCAAGGTCTTCCTAATAAACAACTGTATGTTGCCCAGATGTCCATGACCTGGAAAGTGACTTGGAAAGTGTGAGGACCAATAGTTATGGGAAGATCAACTTTGCCGATAACTATTTTTCTGGATCCGTCGAACGCTTTGACGACGACCTCGCTGATTCTCATCGGAGGGCCCTTGAATGATAATTGCATCAAAGTGGACTTTGGCATAACATTCAGGGCTGACCCTGTGTCTACCAGTACGCTGGCTAAAGCATCATCCTGGCAGTTAACTGTGATATTGAGCGTCATGTTATGACGATGACCCTCTTCGGGTAATTCCTCATCACTAAATCCCAAATTATTGCAGGAAGTGATGTTAGAGACAATGCTATCGAACTGTCTGATTGTTACATCTTGTTCCATAAAGGCTTGCTCCAAGACTTTCTGTAGAGCCTCCCTGTGGGCTTCTGAACTGAGCAACAGTGATAACACAGAGATCTTTGAAGGAGTTTGTAACAGTTGATCAACAATGTTATATTCACTCCTTTGGATGAGCTTCAGCATCTCATCATTATTTTTCAAAAGGTCGGGATTACTGGATTGATCGACTGGTGGATTGGGAACTTCTGTCTGAGGTTCCTTTTCTTTGTTGGGTTCTCCAACTCCTCGGTTGAAGACTATACCACTCCGTGTTACACGACTGATGTCTGCAATATTCACGACGGAGGGTAATGGAATTTCCTTTCCATTTTCAACTGTCGTTGTACCGTATTTGTAAGGGATAGCCTTAGTTGATTCATACGGTGTTGGTCACGGTACATAGATGACTATGGGAACCTTCTGATTTTTCTGACCATCGTAAGTGATCTCGATTCGTTCCCGGTTGGGAACTTTAGATTCGTCAAGTAGAGGAATAATGGCAAAAACATCCCTGGTCCTGTGATGACCAGAGATCATGACAACATCCTCAACTTGCTCGGCAAGGTTGTTCGGTGTCCAGTTAATGGGTCCAGAACCCGGATATGGATGAATTTCTCCACGATCTACCTGACCCTGAAGAGCTGCTCTCACAAGGTAACACCCTTGGTTACTTTCCGAACAGACGCTACAACTGTCATAGTTGTATGGTGGAACCTGGCCACGCCCACTTTGAATACAATGTAACCTTACTAGGTTAGCTTCCACTGATCGGACATCCTGACTTTGACGCCGAGTGGGGTTTCTATCACTGATACTAATCTGCTGAGTATCTTCATCCATATAGACTGGCATCCACCAGTGATTTAACAAGTGCTGAAGTGCCTCCTGGACAAGGGTACAACCTCAATCGTTTTCGCAACACGCTTTACAGCTTTGATAGTCATGTGATATTAAGAATCCGATCCGGACCTACTCAGCATGTAACTCTACCAGGTTGGTATTCATCACGCGAATATCGAAGATCTGACCATGTTGATCTGATAAGGGTTCCTATCATGGTAGTCTTGGATCCATCCAAGATCCATCTGACGCTGGAGGACCTCCTGTAAGAAAGAGCATCCCTGTTTATTTACCGAGCAAGTCAGACAGGAACTGTAATCGTGCCGCGGCAGATTATGATATTGGCTTTGCCTTGAGTGCATTGCCACGAAGTTGGCATTCATCGCACGGATGTCGTGGTTTTGAATGACGTTAGAATTCGTGTAGACCATGTTAACTCCATGAACTCGGTGCTCTTGGATCCATCCGAGATCCATCTGTTCCTGCAGAGTTGCTTGCACCACAGAAAATCCTTGATTGTTTTTAGAGCTGATATCACACTGATGATAGTTATGAGGTAGCACATGGCCATATCCACTCTGTCTACAATGCATCTTGACCAAATTGGTTTTCAACAAGAGTACATCATGAATTTGATTGACATCGTTAGTCTCTCCTTCTATCAAATTGACTGCAGCCTTCTCATGTTGAGGCAGCGGGTTCGTAAGAACATTAGGATTTGTATAATTGAAGGATAAGACGCCGCTCCTAACAAGTTTTTGCACGTCGGACTTGAAATTGAGACAAGTCTCTATGTTATGCCCTGATCCTCCTTGATGATAAGGGCAAGTGTGATTCACCTTAAACCAAAAAGGCGGATTTTCCGGTACTGTAAGAGGAGATTTAGTCTGAATGTGCCCCTTAGCCAGTAGTAATGGAAACAGTTCTGCATACGTTACGGGTATAGGATCAAATCCTGGTGGCCGTGTTGTACGGTTGTTGTTATATGGAGGACGAGCCTGCTGAAGAGGCAGTTGTGTCCTTTGCTGGTCAGGTTGGCTCTGTGCAACCTGAGGTTGATACATAGGAATAGGCGCATTGCTGATAACAGGAGTCACAGCCGCTACCGGCTGATAACGTCGCCTTTGCTTTCCGAGAGAGATATTCCCAATATCTTGCTCTTTTTTCTTAGGGAGAGCACTACCGTATTTTTTAGTACTGCTCATCCATCCAGTGTCTTTTACCAAACGTCCTTCTCGGACGGCTTCCTCAAGACGTACGCCCATGCCCTCCATCTCGGTGAAATCACTGGGTGCACTGGCAACCATTCGGTCATAGTAAAATGAACTTAAGGTCTTTAAGAAGATCTTTGTCATCTCTTTTTCGTCAAGAGGTGGACAAATTTGGGTGGCAATTTCACGCCACCTTTGAGCATACTACTTAAAGGTTTCCTTGTCCGTTTGTGACATTGATCTGAGTTGATCTCTGTCGGGTGCCATGTCCAAATTGTATTTGTATTGTTGGACGAAGGCAGTGCCAAGATCTCTGAAAGTGCTGATCGTGGCATGGTTTAAACCCATGTACCATTTGAGTGCGGCACCGGTTAAACTATCCTGAAAGTAGTGAATCAGTAGGTCCTGATTCTCCGTCTGAGCTGACATCCGCCGATCGCACATCACCAGATGGCTTTGAGGGCAAGAGTTACCCTTGTATTTTTCAAAGTCGGGCACTTGGAACTTGTGCGGTACTTTCAAATTGGGGACCAAGCAGAGGTCTGCGGCGTCCTTTCCAAATAGATCATGACCGCGAATGGCTTGCAGCTCCTTCTGCATTTCTAAGATCTGCTCCTGGAATTCCTCCATTCTGTCAAACATAATTTCCTTCTTACCAGAAGGTATCTCTGGAATCTGTCCGTCCGGGACAGTGTGCACCACAGGGGGAGGTACCGTAACTACGGTAGTGAGTCTTGGTGTCTCCCAAAGTTTGTAACCTTCAGGAGACTTCAGTATGCCCCTGGCATCTTCGCTTTCCTGAAGTTTGTAACCTTCAGGCCCAGCGGCTTCTGTTGAGATTCCCTGATCTTCAGTGATCGGCGGAACATATCCTTCCGGGATATAGTTAACAGGCATGCCCCAAGGACGATCTTTCGGTATCTGATACCTAGGATCAAACTTTTCCACTATGGGCGTTGAGGTGATCTCTGAGATCACAGTTCTTTGTAGCTAAGCTTCTGCCATGGCTTGCATGTCGTTACGAAGCTTTCTCATATCCTCTCTTAGCGCGTCGATCTCTTCTTTCAACTCTCTATTCTCTTCCTCAAGATCATCCATCTTTTTCTGACGATTGGCCCGAGTATTGTACGAATGAGACAGTTTGACTCTAGAACCGAGACACAAACGTGAGATTCGTAGGTAAGAAGAATACGCGATGTGAGAATGATGAATGCAATGATTATATTAATTGTTTAGGGTTTAATCAAAATAAACTTTGACAATTAGATTGCAAATATCAAACAGTGGGGAAACCCCTTTTTATTGAATTCAAAGGATTACAGAAATGGAAATACAGTAGATTACAAGGTGCAGAAACAGAAACCTAAGCTAATGGGTCCCGAGTCCTCTCTGAAGAGAAATCAGGTGCTGATTCTGGTATCTTCCTTTTCTTTGACCGGGGCTCTTGGGCCGTTGTCGGGTTGCCATTCCTTTGCCAGGTGAAAGGAGTAAGCCAATTCCTTTGGTTATCTTGATTCTCTACAGCATGTTGCTCCAAAATTTCAATCAGAGCGTCCTTTTCTTTCAGTAATTGCTGTATTCTGATGCACTCTATGTCGAGGGTGCGGTACTTGTTCTTCCAAGACGTTCTCTCCTTTTGAACTTTGTTGAGAGTAACCTGAAGCCTTTCAGTTTCCATCATGAAGTACATGACAGGTTCCCTCGGCGAAAGAATTTCGTAACGAGGATAAGGCATTTTTAGCTTGAGAGCTCTAGTTTGTACCCAATGGAGATAAGGCTCCACTGAGACACAGTCCAGTTTTCCTAGAGACTCTCATCCTTTCTTATGAACATGCTTCCAGGCCTGCACTATTTCCATCTTTAGTGCTCTGTCGTTTTCTCCTTCCTTGAAGAAAAGACCTTCCAGATGAACACCCCGTGGGACGTGTCTCATCGGGTATCCAAATTGACGGCGAACCAATACCGGATGGTAGTTGATTCCTCCTTTAGTTCCTATGAGGGGTACGTTGGGGAAGTTTCCACAACAATCAATGATTTTGATTCCATCATAGATCCTATTGCACCAATCTATATCAGAGTTGGTAAGGGACATGATCTTCTGCGACCAACGTAAGGCACTCTTACAATCCCAAAAAGCAGCAGACTTGGGCAAGTGAGAGATAAAGCATTTGTAAAGCAAAGGTACACAGCATGTGATCTCCCCTCCGCTGTACAAATTTCCCAAGTGTACAGAATGATACGCATCTGCGAGCAAAGTCGGCACAGGGTTTCCAATGAAAAAAACTCTAATGGCGTTGATATCGACGAAGTTATTGATGTTGGGAAACAAAAATAACCCGTAGGTGAGCAAGACAAAGATGCTTTCTAAAGCAGTCACGTTTCCTATACTGGCAAAATACAGGGCCTTCTTTGTCAAAAACTGGGCTGGCAAACCTTGGATGCCACCCCTAGTGGTTATGTGAGTCCTAACCTCAGACTCGTCCAAATGAATTGCTCTTGCAATGGTCTGATTCTTTGGAATTTCTTCCAGTCCAAAAAATGGAGCTCGATCAGTAATGTGTAGATCGATCAGGTGAGAATACTTCTCCAGCGTTGGTGCGAGCTGGTAATCCGGGAATGTGAAACAGCGATAAACTGGATCATAAAACTGAATGAGCGCATCCATGATTCCCTCAATCACATGGACTCTTAACAGTGGTAGCAAACCTCCGTGCTTGGCTCTGAAAGCCTCAGGGTTAGTGATCATCCTTGCTAACCTTCTCAAATCCTCTAGCTTTGGAACCTTGAAGGTATACGTATGAGTTCTCCTTCTACCGAAATCTATTAGTGTAATCCTTTTCTCTAATATTTGCAATCACAGTCTTAGTTTAATTTGAAACACAGAGAGACTAGAAGAGAAGAATTTTTTGAATGTTTTTAATGTTTTTTAAATGAATGCTTGAATGCAGCACACAAGAACATAGAAAAAACATGGGGTCAAAGGGTCGTTGTCATGAAGTCAAGGCTCTACCCATCCCCAAAGGTTTATACTAGGGTGATTTTTGTACCTATACTCATTATCATCAGCTCCTCCCAGGAAAGCAAAACAACAAGCGGATCGCCAGCGAGTTGTAGAGCAATCTTAGAGTAAGTGCCATTCACCGAGAATAGATCACCAGCCTCAAATGAGGGTAGTATCGCGTAACAACTATTCCCGATAGTTTTTGCACTACGAAAGGGTTTGACTCCTCAGCTTCTCAGACTTAACAACTGGCCCATTGTCTAGGTGAGAGAATGGGTTGCGTTGGTCAGCCTCCACTGAGGTTGATGGTCGACCCCGTCGCCATCACTTATCTTAAGTGTATACTCAATCTTTCCACATACGGCATCACCCGCATTCCCATTAGCAGAAAAATAAACATGTATAACAATTAGGAAAAGCAGTATATATATTTGTCCTAAACATCCTAGACCTTTAAAGCTATGAATCCTAAGTTCCTGACAGAAAATGGGTTCCTCGGCGGAAGCCCCAATCTGTGGTTTTCACACAAGTAACGAAAACGAAGACCATGCCTAGATCTAACTTTGAAAAGCCCCACGGTGGGCGCCATTTTTCTGTAGCGAGCAATTTTGGACGCGGTTCTTAAGCGTTGGTCGCTCTCTACGGTTGAGCTTAAACTACAGGTCGATTCATTTTTTATCCTATTGAAGCTGATGAAGGAAGGGAAATAGATGTCTCCAATTAACCCTGCTTTGCATACTGAGTTTAAACAGCGGTCTATTAGGTTACGAATGCTATCAATGTAGGGGGGCCTTTGTACTGGTTATTTGTATTTTTGCCAATACAGTTTCTTTCTTTTTACCTTGACAGAAGGTTTCTGGCGGGGAACAAGGATTAGGATGTTAGGACTGATGTTTTGAATTACTGCTTTTGATTGATGGAGATATGGGATTTTGGGTTTTTGTTTAGTGTGCTCGCTAAGATCTTTTCTTTCAATCTTATGCCTACGTATTCCCGTTTACCGAAACAGGGAAATCAGAACGTTCGTAGTTCCTCCTATTCTATGGGAGGAAATGGGTGTTTTGGTGTCTTGTTCAAAGCCCAAGACTTGAAGCGAAAGGTGGTTTGTATCTTGTTCAAAGCCCAAGATGTGAAGCTAAAAGGTTTCAACTTTAGAGAGAATTTCTCATCTCTAAAGAGGTTTGTCTGTCACAACTGTTGGGTGACTGATTATAAAGGGAGGATTACTTTAACCGGGATAGGCGGATCCTAGCAATGCCATAATTTCCTTTATAGGGGGGTTTTAACCTGAAGGAGAAGACGTTAACTCAGTGTTGAGCAATGCCATCTTTCCTTAGGAATTTCTCATGCTAAAAGAAGGACAGTGGCATGGATGTAGATGATCCAGAGGCTTGCCACTTATAGCGATTAGATGGAGGGGAAGGAGTTGTTGATGTTTGTGTACTGTGAACGAGGCACAGTTTTGATGCTAAAAGGTTAATTGGATTAACCAGTGGTTTTCTTATACAAAGTGAAATTCTGGTATCAGACGTGTGATGTTAAGGTGTGATGTCACAACAACACACTCTGCACAATGGACAGTAATAACAGTAAAATAACACCAAGAATTGTTGACCCAGTTCGGTTACAACCAATCTACTCTGGGGGCTACCAAGCCAGGGATGGAATTCACTACTTGTAGATATAATTTACAGACTCAACAACCCGTTGACAATCTCCTAAACTTATACTCTACTAATGACTTCCTACCTAAGAAACCACTTAGGTATGAGAACACCACTCAATTCCTTACAAACACTCAAAGAACCCACTTTGAGTACCCTTGATCTTACTTCACAGCTTTGATCAAGCAAACACTCTCTATTACTTCACAGCTTCTAGAGAGGACACAAACTCAACACCTATTCAAACCCTAGAATAGTGTAAATACAACTCGTACAAAATACTCAAGACACTCAGCCTATGCTCTTGATCTTCTCTTTGTATTTCTGTACCTTTTTCCTTTGGTCTTGTGCGCTTTATATAGCTCCTTGAATTGGTCTTGGACTTGCTACAATATCTCCCAGATTTGTTATTTAAAACTGAATATTAAAACAGATTTTCTCCTAAAATCTTTTTAAATCTTCAACCTTTTAAATCTCCTACAAATCTGCAGCAGATCTCCTATGCAGCAGCAAATATCTATCCCAAGATATTTGCATCCAATGAGACAACTTGCTCTCCACAATTCCAGCTAATACGCAACCTTAAAAACATCACAACCTGATGTTATTGATTCTGCAGATCTGATGTTACAACATCACCTGTGTGACATCAGACATCCAACTTCAGCAATTAAATACTTAACACAGCCCAGTGTTAAGACTTCAATGTTGCAACATTAGCACCTTGACATCAACATTGAATATACTTTGTTTTACCAAAATTCCAGCCAATCTAGGAACTAACAATCTCCCCCTTTGGCTAATTTTGGCTAAAACAATTTCTGCACTCTGCAATCAACTTACCAAAAGTGTCATAGTCTTCATTACTTGATCTGCTGCAGCACCATCTTCATTATTGACAACAGCCAATTGGTGCTCCCCCTCTAAAACATGAACCAGGATCAGAGCTGTTCAGTAGTTCACAATGTGCAGCACTTTTCTCCCCCTTGATGTCTGCATGGGTGCACTCTTCAAATGCTATGAACTCTTCACTAGCTCAGTCAAAACTCCCCCTTAATATCTGCATCACATTAGCAGCATATGGCAATAATTCTCTTGACTATCTTGGCTATTTTCTCCCCCTTTTTAGCCACAATTAGGCAAGCTTCTATAAGAAGCCCTATTAACTATAGACAGTATACCCTAGCTCTCATTGTTAGCCTCACAGTTAGCAAATAGGCAAAACAAATCCTAGAAGGAAACTAAAAACATAAACTGTGCATAAACCAGCACAATATTCAAATTACATAACCAAGCACTTTAAGTGCTAAAACAAGGACAGAATATAAAGCTAACCCTACTAAAATAGAAGGCAAACTTTAAAAGCTTGAATCTTCTGAGCTGAGATCATCATTATCATCTTCATCAACAGCATCCTTCCTTGTGTTGACAGCTTCACCTTCCTTTGTTGTCAATCTCAGAGACATGACAAGTCTTTCAAATTTTTGTTTCCTTTCAGTACTAACTCTTATGACTTCATCTAACTCCTTGCAAGCCTCCTCTAGTTCTGTAATCAACCCAGTCTTGGCTGGTGACTGTTGTGATGTTGAAGCAGATGTCTTGACACTGTTAGGAACATGTTTCAACTTGTAATGGAGTGACAAGGCAGGCTTCCTTTTGCAAACAACATATGAATGCTGTAGAATTCCAGGATGTTGAGACAAGATAATCCCACAAATGAGAGAGGGAAAGGCAATGTGCATCTTCACAGCATTTGTAGCAGCATGCTTAATAGTATGATCATAGATGTAGGAGCCATAGTCAATTCTTTGCTTTGTCCCAACTGCATAAATTATCTTCCCCAATTCAACAGAAATTGTGGCCTTGTGACTAGTAGGAACCCAGTTGGCAATTCCTATTCTGTGCAGAAAAGCATATTTGACACAACAACCTGGCTAACAGTTTTCCTTCTACGGGCCAAACTTCTAGCTGACCAGTAGTGATTTCTTTGCATATAACATTGTTGGAGACTTCTAATTCCCCATAATCTTCCTCATTTCTTCCTAAGTAGGCATTGATCATCTCAGGAGAGAACCAGACACACTTACCCCTGATGGTAACTCTTCTGAAGGTTCGGCTCTTGCTGTCATTTATCGATTCAGGTATATTAACTATGAATTCCCTGACCAGTCTATCATAACAGTCATCCAACCCTGACACAGTCCTTATGAGACCAGTAAGCTTAATTAGGTCTATAATTTCAGTAGATTCTAAGTCTTTTGCTACTACCTCTCTTTCCAGAGCTACCTTTCTTAGGCTCACACACTTCCACAAGGATGCACTTCTGTCACTGTGAGATGAGATGTTATCAGGAACTTGATTTGTAGCAGGGTTTATGTCTTGAGCATCACACTCAGAATCTGACTCTTCCCTGATTCTCCTCTTCTTGCCAGACCTGGCACCTTTGCTCCACGACTTGGGAGAGTCTGTAACTGAAGTCCTTTTCTTATCCTTCCTTTTTCCAATTCTATCATCATCAGATGAGTCCTCAATCTCTATAACCTCAACCTGTTCCTTTCCTTTACCCCTGTGGCTTTCATTCCTAGGGGACGATGTTCTGACATCAAGACTGACATCAGGATCTTCACCTTCAGCTTCTTGACTAAGGACCTGTCTTTGAAAATTATTGCCCTCACCTTGAGAGCCGACTTGTTCAGCAGGCATTTGCCTTAGAGGGACAGAAATCCCTTTCACCCGTATCCCCTTCTCAAGGATTTTGGTGGCAAACTGTTCCAAATGCATGTCTACATCAAACTTCTCCTCAACAGCTTGAGAGGATGATGACCTAGCTTCAGTTTTGTTTACCGTGGTTGAGGGTTTAGGGTTACCTGACTCGGGAAAAGCAATAGAAATGAGTTCTTCAGAAGAAACCCTAGTTCGTACCTGCTCAGAGTTCTTGGAAGGGACAGACATCGTTCCTTTGTGACAGACTAGGTTTGGAGAAGAACTTTCTATTCTGTTGAGATTTAGGGAGATGAAGCGTTGCGATGAGAATGCTTTGGTAAGTCTTGATGTAGTATCAATATAGTAAGGCGCCTGATTTTGAATACTCTTTAAAGACCAATTACTAATTTTCTCCCTCCATATAGACTTTCCTTTTAAACAATTCACATCAGGACTCATTAACTCTGAGTGACCTTTCAGCATCCTGATGTCATAGTCTGATGTTATAACATCAACTAGAACATCACTAGTTGAATCTTCTTCAAGAGTGGTCCACGGATAGTAGTGGTCTTTGGTTCTGGTACCCTTCATAACAATCTGATTGTGCTCATCAGAAACCACACACTCATGCTTAGAGTAGTTTACCTTGTAAACTTCATCACACAATTGGCTTATGCTGATCAAACTTGCACTTAAGCCACTGACAAATAAAACATTGTCAAGTTCAGGTCTACCATCACCTTGCACTTTCCCAACTCCTGCAACAACACCTTTTTCTCCATTGCCAAATATAACTTCATGAGAGGGGCAAGGAATAAGTTCAGCAAACATGGATCTACAACCAGACATGTGTTTGGAACACCCACTGTCAAAATACCATGTTCCTTCTTTAAACTCGCTATCACCCATGTGAGCCAATAAGCACTTCACCTTCTCCTTAGGTACCCATTGTTTAACAACTTTGGGCCTGTGCTCTCTCCATCTGTTTTGAGGTTGAGGGTATCCATGCAGCTTGTAGCAAGAGTACTGCATATGTCCAAACCTTCCACAATAATAGCATCTCACCTTTTCATCTCTGAATCGTCTTCCATGATGAGATTGCCTATGCTGCCAGCCATAATGTGGTCTCCTCCTGCCCTGCCATCTATTATGCTGGTATCTTCTCCCATAGGACGACTGAGAATGCTGTTTCCTTGATTGTCTCCCATGATGGTGTGGCTTTCTTCTTCCATATATATAAGAAACAACATTGGTGTATCCATATCCATAACCATACCAGTTGTCCTGATGTTGAGACACCTGATGAGACATGTTCTGTTTGAACTGAGCAGCTTGCATGCTCTCGTGGTATTGTGGGGGCATGTACTGACTAGCTCCCTGTGGCTGCTTTCTCTTCTGATAGGGACCAGTCTTCTTCTCAATCGTCTTAGGTTGTGAAACATCAGCTTTCTTAGGGGTAGGATCCTGCTTCTTTGGCTGATGTTGAGATGAAAGTTGTGACACTTCCTTCTTTGAACCTGAAGTGCTTCCTTCTGAAGTTCCCTTGTCCTCAGCTACATAACCTATCCCAGCTTTGTCTCCAACAGCTTTTTCTGACTGAAGGATCTTGTCAAGTGTGTCTGTACCACAACTCAGCATCCTAACAGACTTGGTCATTTGATCAAGGTGAGCTCTAACTAGCACCACTTCATTTTCCAGATCTATCTTTTCATTCTCTAGCTGAGCAATTTGTTGCTTGTGGCACTTGTTTTCTTGACAAATCTCAGCACTTTTTAAACACAACTCTTGATAGGTAGATGCTAACTCCTCATAAGTTACTTCTCCATCACTAGAATCATCATCAGAAACCACAGCTCCTGTTAAAGCTCTCACATGCTTTGCTGACTCGCCTTCACTTTCACTATCAGATTCAGACCAGGAAACTGTCATGCCCTTCTTCTGCTTTTTCAAGAAGGTGGGACATTCTTTCTTGACATGTCCATACCCTTCACACTCAAAGCACTGAACTCCTTTATCTTGGGTAGTTTTCTCTTCATCCTTCTTACTGGTGTCAGAAGTCATGTTCTTGACATTAGGCCTGGAGTTGTTATTCATTCTCGTGAATACTTTGGTGAACTATCTTCCCAACATCACTATGGCCTGAGATAGATCCTCCTGCGATTCAAAACTCTTTCCTTTTTCTTCTGCATCATTTGACACCAAGGCTATACTCTTTGGCTTCTTTTCTGGTTCTTCCTCATTCAACCCAAGCTCAAAAGTTTGAAGAGATCCAATGAGCTCATCTACTCTCATCTTGCTGATGTCTTGTGATTCTTCAATGGCAGTAACCTTCATCTTATACTTCTTAGGTAGGGACCTAAGGATCTTCCTCACAAGCTTTTCATCTGATATCTTCTCTCCAAGAGCACTAGATGCATTGGCCAGCTCAAGAACACTCATGTGGAAATCATGAATAGTCTCATCGTCTTTCATCTTCAGGCTTTCAAATTTTGATGTTAAAATCTGAAGTCTCGACATCTTAACTCTAGATGTTCCTTCATGAGTAGCCTGCAAGATATCTCAAGCTTGCTTAGCAACCTCACAGGTATTGATTAACCTGAAGATATTCTTATCCACTCCATTGAATATGGCATTTAGAGCTTTGGAATTTCCAAGGGCAAGCTCGTCTTCCTCCTTGGTCCACTCTTCTTCAGGCTTTGGCTTAGAGGTGCCTTCTTTATCTTTACCAGCATCATCCTTCTCACATATAACAGGTGCTTTCCACTCTTTAATAACAGCCTTCCAAGCCCTACTGTCCAAGGATTTTAAGAAGGTGGTCATCCTTGGCTTCCAATAGTCATAATTGGATCCATCCAAAATAGGGGGTCTGTTGACGAATCCTCCAACTTCTTTGTTAATCTTTTCACCAGAAAGTACCTTCCCTAGATCTCACCCAGAGACAGACAGGATGCCTGCTCTGATACCAATTGAAATTCTGATATCAGACGTGTGATGTTAAGGTGTGATGTCACAATAACACACTCTGCACAATGGACATCAATAACAGTAAAATAACACCAAGAATTGTTGACCCAGTTCGGTTACAACCAACCTACTCTGGGGGCTACCAAGCCAGGGATGGAATTCACTACTTGTAGATATAATTTACAGACTCAACAACCCGTTGACAATCTCCTAAACTTATACTCTACTAATGACTTCCTACCTAAGAAACCACTTAGGCATGAGAACACCACTCAATCCCTTACAAACACTCAAAGAACTCACTTTGAGTACCCTCGATCTTACTTCACAGCTTTGATGAAGCAAACACTCTCTATTACTTCACAGCTTCTAGAGAGGACAGAAACTCAACACCTATTCAAACCCTAGAATAGTGTAAATACAACTCGTACAAAATACTCAAGACACTCAGCCTATGCTCTTGATCTTCTCTTTGTATTTCTGTACCTTTTTCCTTTGGTCTTGTGCGCTTTATATAGTTCCTTGACTTGGTCTTGGACTTGCTACAATATCTCCCAGATTTGTTATTTAAAATTGAATATTAAAACAGATTTTCTCCTAAAATCTTTTTAAATCTTCAACCTTTTAAATCTCCTACAAATCTACAGTAGATCTCCTATGCAGCAGCAAATATCTATCCCAAGATATTCGCATCCAATGAGACAGCTTGCTCTCTACAATTCCAGCTAATACGCAACCCTAAAAACATCACAACCCGATGTTATTGATTCTGCAGATCTGATGTTACAACATCACCTGTGTGACATCAGACATCCAACTTCAGCAATTAAATACTTAACACAGCCCAGTGTTAAGACTTCAATGTTACAACATCAGCACCTTGACATCAACATTGAATATACTTTGTTTTACCAAAATTCCAGCCAATCCAAGAACTAACACAAAGCCTAAGCGGAGGCTGATATGTGTCTCGTACAAAGCCCGAGAGAGACGCTAAAAGGGGTTGATCCTACAAGAGGATCTTTTATACTCAACAAGTGAGTGTTTTTGTATCTCGTACAAAGCCCGAGATGGAGGCTAAAAGGTTTGACTTAACAAGGGAATCTTTTGGTACCTCGTATAAAGCCCGAGATGAAGGCTATTGTTTGTTTGGCTCAATAAGAACCTTTTTATATCTCGTATAAAGCCCGAGATGGAGGCGAAAGGGGATTGACTCAACGAGGGAGTCTCTTATGTGTCTCGTATAAAGCCCAAGAGAGAGGCTAAACGTTGTTTGACTCCGCTGGGGAGAATCATTGTACAAAGCCCAAGAGGAGGCTATGGTGACTATTTCAGTTGAGTGACAGGTCCAGTATACTGATTTTGAAAGAGAAAATCAGTTCTTATATGAGCAACACTGTACTCATGGATTTGATTCAAGGATTCGGGTTATTCCTGCTCTTTAAGGAAGCGGGAAATCCGAAGGGTATTGAGACTGTCCGAGTCTACGGGTTTTCTTCCTATTTTACGAAGGGGTCGCTTGAGAATATCTTTGAGACTCAAGGAAATTAGACTGTCCAAGTCTAGAGTTTTATCTTTTGTACTGTGTTTTGAGAAACAGTGGTAGACTCTATGAAAGGACTGTTCTATGAAGATGACTAATTTCGGTTCCTATACCTCTAGGAGGTCGTCGGGACAATTTGTACGAAGCCCAAGAGGAGGCTGGAAACTTTTAAAAAGTCGATGGGTCCTTGTACGAAGCCCAAGAGAAGGCTATCATTCCCGGAGGAAGAGATCATTATACGAAGCCTAAGAGGAGGCTGTGAATACTTCTAAGAAGCCGGCGGGTCCTTGTACTAAGCCCAAGAGGAGGCGGGGTCGCTTTTAGGAAACCTGTGGGTCCTTGAACGATGCCCAAGAGGAGGCCGATGCTTTTAAGAAGCCCGTGGGTCCCCAAACCCCGAGAAATTCAAGGCAAGCTATTCACAAGGAATAGATCAAGTCAGGAAAGTTCGAGAATTTGGAAGAAACTCAAAGATGCCATTCACGGAGAACACATTCATCTCTGGGAATAGAGTTTCTTGACAATTCCTAATGAGGACACCCGAAGAGAAGACTGTATCTGGTGATCCTATTGGGGATCTAATTGTCTATTTCTATGAATAAATGAAACAACGTCACCTAGTTCTAGACGTAGTTACCGGGGAAACTCGAAATATCTATACTATTATTACACAGTTGATACGAGTTTATGAAAGAAGACTTCCAGTGAAACAGCCCCACAATACAGTTATATGTATATGAAAGCGGTAAATGAAAGCAATAACCACTTACTCGGTTGTAAAGCTTCCATGCTGTTTGGTTAGTTGTTCAACAAAGAAAGATTGAAAACAACAGTATATTCAAAAGCAAAGGAGAAAGTGCTTTGAAAAGGAGAGATTTGGGGCTTACGGCTCAAGCAGAGGCCCAGGGTTTTATCAGTGAGCGCACTGTTTGAATTTGTACAGAGGGACTTATACAAGTGACTGAGGCCCAAAATGTTTTTCTGTACAAAGGGATGAGTCTTACACTCTTTCAAGAGGCCCAAAAGGTTTTAAAGAAAAAGAGTGGGGCTTATAACAAGAGGGTAGGCCCAAATGATTTTTTTCGTTTAAAATGGCGATCGCGCCGAGGTTTCCTTTTAACGCAGAGGGACTTATACAATAAGTGAGGCCCCAAAATGTTTTGGTTAAAAGGGGGTTGGGTCTTACACTCTATTAGAGGCCCAAAAGTTTTGATTGGGTCTTATAGCACGAGGAGAGGCCCAGATGGTTTATTTTTAAAAGGCGACGATCGCGCGTTTGTTTTTGAAGGTATCGGGACTTATACAATACACTGAGGCCCAAAAATGATTTGGTCAAAAAAGGATTGGGTCTTACACTCTATTAGAGGCCCAAAAGTGTTTTGAAAATGGTTTATGAGGGTTGAATTAATCCCAAAACCCTAATTTGTTTTAAAAAATGTATTTAATTGAATAAAAATTCAATTAAAATGATCAAAATTGTTTAACATGTGAAAAACAAATTGTGATCTTGGATTAATGCTTCAAAAATTAAGTATTGACCTACAAAATTATTAGAAAGCATTAAAAGTTGCAAAATCAAGGTGGAAAAAATAATTAAAATGTCAAAAACAATTAAAATATTAATTCTTTGCAAAAATATCAATTATATGAAATAAATAATATTTCTGGGATTTTTTGGGAAAATAAAATATTTTAACATTTTTGTGAATTATTAAAAAAAGAATCAACTCAAAATCATTAAAACTCAGAGAGAAATTAATTTTTGAATCAATTAAAGAAAAATCACAAAATTCAAATATTTGAAAATTCAAAAAAGGCGCCGAGAACAGCTGAAGAACACGCGCGTGTTCTGGGTTTGGCTGATTTGCATTTTCTATCCAATCTCCCTGAATACTTGATTATAACATGCAATCCACATATCATTATGCTCGTCTCAACCTCACGATCATGTCTATGTCCATTAATTTCATTTAAATTAAACATATAATAAGAAATCGTGTAAAATCCTCAAGAACCCTAATTTCTGCATGAAGGCTAGGAATTTTGATACACGATTTAAACAATACAATTAATTGAGGGAAAACATTCCATGCATGATTATGAACATATGGCCAAATTATTGTGCGAGGAAATATGCATAGATTGAGAGATGACCAAGTGTATGCTTACCTCTAGGCCGTGACAGCAAGTGCAATGTGATTTTTGATTTGGAGGTGTTACAGATGAGTGGTGATGATCTGAACAGCTTCCTTACACCCTATGGAGTGTGTTTGAATGCTTGGACTTGATTGAAAATGGCTGGAACGATTTGTGGTACCTCAGCTGCAACTTGATTGAAAGTTTGAGCAACCAGCTGGTGATTTTGTGAAATCTATGTTCCAGATGTTATATGAGTGTTTGGATCACTTCTATATGATGTATGTGAGGTGTGTGAGTGATTGGTTTGATTGGAAAAGCTCTCAAACTCAAAACCCGATAGCTACCTTGCTAAGAAAGGCATTTTTGCCAAGAGAAATAGATTTTGAGGAAAGCATCTGTTAGATGGCTTTGGTGTACTCAAACTGATCACAATTGAGCTCTATTTATAGTAGAGCAAGTTTGTTTTGTAAGGAATAGTGAATGGCAACTAGTAAGTAGGTTTGGCCAATGTTGGCAAATGAAAATCCAAGTCCCCTCTAGCCATTGACTAGAGGTTAGGGCACAGAGCTTTGGTTCCCTTGGTCTTGGATTAGTCTTGACTGATTTCAGATAAGAATGGCTCAGTCCATGCCACCTTGATGCTTCCATTGAATGCTTCAATCCAAATTTGGAGTCTGGTCCCTATTTTGGCCATTTTAGGTTCAACATGCTATTTCTTGTTCCATGGACTTTGGAGGCTTGGCTCAGTGATTGTCCCCTTTAGATTCAATCCTCTGAGGTGTCCAAGTGGATAGGAGCATTTGAATTTGGTTGATTTTGGAAAATCGAGCAAAATCACAAATTCTGCCTTGCCTTTGACAGATTTCAGCAAGGCAACTTGCCAATGTCATATCTCATGGTGTAAGTTGAATTTGGTAATGTTCTTGACCGTTTTGGAAAGCCCTTACATGATACAACAACTGTTTGAACATGTTTGGTTTTGATCTCTTTTGAATCCAAGTGAAAAATCCCCCTGCATTTGGCAAAAATTGAAGGCAGATTCTGACTTAGTGAAAATTTCACAAAGTGTTGGAAAAAGTGACATTTACACTTTTCAGCCATTTTGATCACTCCATAACTCCAAATCCTTAATGAATTGGACTTAGGTCTAGTTGAAGTTTTTGTAGAGGGTAATGAGGGCTACATATCCATCTTTGGATGAGAAAAAATGGCTTTGTGGTTTAGGAGTTATGATCCTTCAAAGTTGGTGCCCTTGTCACTTTGTTCATAACTTAGAAAATTTTCTAAGTTTTTATGGTTACCCCTTTTACAAGTTATCCAACTTTTCTTGATTTTTCTTGATGAATTATGATTCAAATCATACATTAACATCATTTTAGGGTTAAAAAACCATTTTGGTGAAAAATCTCAAAAAGTCAAAGTTGACTTTTGTGCACAGTTGACTTTTTATCAGATGAATTCCAAACTGTGCAATTCTTCAGGAAATCATGTCCTTGACCTAAATCAAACTTGATGGACATGTTCCATAGGTGTCATAGGGCATATTGAATCATGTCTTAGGGCTTGGGAGCATGTCCTGGTCAAAAGTCAAAGTTACAGTTGACTTTTCCCTTAAAACCCTAATTGTTGTGCAGATGAAATTGAGACTTGTTGCTCAAGCTTCTTGGATTAATCCCTTGTTACAAATGGATCAATATAGTTCATTAGAGATCCTCAAACCCTCTCTTGAGGCCTTGGTTCATGATTTGTCCCAAAAGTCAACTTAGGGGTGAATTAGGTCAAGAAACCCTAATTCCTGATTTTTGATGAATGCATCCCCTGAGGAAAAATTGACTTGATGATTGGGTCCATGAGGTTCCATGGAGTATATTAGGTTATGTTTTGGATCATTGGCTCATGCCCAGATGAAAATTTTCACCTGGAGGCCCTGGTCGACCAAAATCCTAATTTGGTGACACTGTCAATCTTGAGACTTGATCCACCTAGAAGGGAGCAGCCTTGTGCTTAATCCTTGAAGTGGGAGTCCTTTTGATCCATTGTGGATGTTTGAGAGGTTAGACAAGTTGAAGATCATGTCATTCCTTAATTGATCCTTTGTCTAAGGCTCTGAGAGGTCTTGAAACCCTAATTTTGATTGTAGTGGATGCTCAACAACCCTTGAGGCATTTGATGAGGCATGATGGTTCCTCCATATTGTGATAATGATTTGCACAATGATGGGAAATCTTAGTGGTTAAAATTTGGGGTATGACACCCACCTATCAACTGTGTGGCAAATATGGTCATGCAGTTTCTTCCTGTTGGCATAGATTTGATGAGAATTTCATGCCACCCACTACTGATCCTCCCCAAGACAAACAAGACAATACCTCTGGTGGAAATCAAGGCAAGTCTGCAGGTGATACACAAAATGCCCAAGCTATTGCTATGATGGCCTCCACATCTCATGGAACCTCCCATGAATATTCTCTTCCTACAGAGTTAAATTCACAAGCTTGGATTGTTAATTTAGGTGCTTCTCATCACCTTACTCCATATAATTTCCATTTACAAAATTCTAGAGCATATACAGGATCTAACAAGGTTTATGTAGGCAATGGTCACACACTCACCATCAAATCCATAGGTTCCGCTCACTTTGCTTCACCTCTTGTGTCCAGTTGTAAACTGACTCTTAATAATGTTTTACATGTGCCTGATATTACTAGATATTTGTTATCTGTCTCTAAATTTGCACATGATAATAATGTCAATTTTGAATTTCTATCTAACAAATGTTACATTATATCTCAGGCTTCTAAACAAGTCCTTGTTGAAGGAGTCCTAGATGCTAGTGGCCTCTGCTGCTTTCCTCTTCTGCCTTTGGAGTCTTCCAGGTCATCTCAATTGCATTTAAGCTTGAATAACCACAAGAAAATTCAAAGTTATAATGCTTGTCAATCTAGGCCTAATGTTCAAATTGATAGCCATAAAACAAATAAATGTAATGATAGTATGCTATGGCATCATAGATTAGGTCATGCCAATTTTTCTGCTATTAAGCATATACTCAAAGTTTGTAATATCTCTAGTTCAAATACACATAGTTCTTTTTGTAAATCTTACAATCTTGGTAAAGCTCATAGGCTACATGCTCCTTTAACTCATAATGTGTATGATAAACCTTTTGATGTCATATATACTAATCTTTGGGGTCCTTCCCCATCACCCTCAAGCTCAGGGTTCAGATATTATATTGCCTTTGTAGATGAACATACTAGATATACATGGCTCTATTTTCTTAAACAGAAGTCTGAGGAACTAGGGCCTTTCAAATTATTTCTCAAATTTGTTCAAGCACAATTTGACCTCACTGTTAAATAGTTCAATTTGATTATGGTGGTGAATATAGACCTTTCACTAAATTTCTTGGTGACCTTGGCATTCAACATAGGCTGACTTTCCCTCATACATCTCATCAAAATGGTTCAGTTGAAAGAAAACATAGAACCATTGTTGAGATGAGCCTAACATTATTAGCACATTCATCTATGCCTCTAACTTACCGGGACTATAGTTTCTCTACCTCTGTTTACTTGATGAACAGGTTTCCAACTGCTCCTCTGACCACACATCACTCACCTTTTTATTCCCTATATGGTAAACATCCTGAGTACAAGTCCATCAGAGTTTTTGGATGTGCCTGTTATCCCTTGGTTAGGCCTTACAATCAACACAAACTTTAACTCAGAAGTCAAGAGTGTGTGTACCTTGGTGTCTCCCCTCAACACAAAGGATTCAAATGTTTAAGTGCCTCTAGGAAAGTCTATATCTCTAAATATGTTTCATTCAATGAACATCACTTTCCTATTCCTCAGTTGTTTCCTTCCAGCAGCAGTTCTCATCCCTGCTCAACCAACACACTCATGGCATGTCCCACTGGGTCTTTTAATATAGCAACTGGCACAAATGTGCCCCACCACACACCTAGTACTGGACCTCTAGGGCCTAACTCGACACATCAACTCACTAATGTTACAACTGCTCAAGAGAGTACATGCCCCAAAATAATTCCTTCTCCTCAAGTTATCTCTGAGCCTCTTGTGCCTGCAACAGTCAGTCAACATATATCTGATGCTAATCCTACTCCTAGGACAAAACTAGCTACACAGACCACTCCTACTACACAGGCTACTCCTAATACTCCCACAACCGCTTTAAGGACTGCTAATATGCTCAGAGTCACAACACAGTCCAATCCTATAGCAGTGTCTTCCAAATATACAGAGGATAACACTCAGCAGTGTATAGTTTCTAAGGACACTGATTCTGGCTCAGAGTTTGGTGCAACACATTATCCAAAGGATACTGCAGCATCATCTTTACCAACTATTAACACAAATACATCTACTTCTGAGGCCATGCCCAATGCAACTCATATAAATCATCGAGCTGGTATATGGTCTAGTCAAACAGAAACGAGTTCATCTCTACCCATCTCTGAGTCCTCTAATTGTCCTTCTATTATGTCTCATCCATCTCCATCTTAGCTCCTAGTTAATGCTCATCCCATGATGACCAGAGCCAAGACTGGCAGATCCAGGCCTAAGGCCTTGCTTGCTCATACAGAAATTGAACCCTCAATAGTTAAACAAGCTCTGTCTCATCCTGCTTGGACTAAGGCTATGCAGGCTGAATATGATGCTTTACTAGCCAATAATACTTGGACTCTAACCACTTTACCACCTGATAGGAATGCTGTAGGATGTCGTTGGGTTTTCATAGTTAAACAAAATGTTGATGGCTTTATCAGCAAATATAAAGCTAGGCTGGTGGCTAAGGGTTATCATCAAGAACATGGGTTTGATTACACTTAAACTTTCTCCCCTGTTGTCAAACCTACAACTATAAGGGTGATTCTTACTTTGGCTTTAACTCACAAATGGGACATTCAACAAATTGATGTCAATAATGCCTTCCTTAATGGAACTTTGTGTGATGAAGTCTACATGTCTCAACCTCCAGGATTTCTGACCACTGACAAAACCTTGGTTTGTAAACTTCAAAAGGCGATATATGGTCTTAAACAGGCTCCACGAGTCTGGTATGAAAAGCTTACCCAAGCCCTGTTACACTTTGGTTTCACAACTTCCAAATGTAATAGCTCACTGTTTTGTAATGCCATCAAGGTATTTTTCTCTATGCTCTGGTTTATGTTGATGGCATCCTTATTACTGGTTCTAGTTCTTCTCTCATTCATACTTTAATCACCAAATTGCTCACTGCTTTTGCCTTTAAGAGGTTGGGCTGACCAAGCTACTTCCTTGGTATTGAAGTCAAATTTCAACAAGATGGATCAATGCTTCTCACTCAGTAAAAATACATTAGAAATCTTCTTTCCAGAGCTAATATGACTGGTGCTAATGGTGTTCCCACTCCTATGCTCAGTGTAACGCCCCAGTTTTGCCAGTTTTGTTTGTTGAGTCCTTTTTGATTATTTTGTTATTATTTTATTATGTTTTCGGCTTTTGTGCGAAATTGTGTTATTTTTAGTCGTGAATATATTTTATCGCGTTTTGGGAACATTTGCGAGATAATTGAGTGTAGGGGTATTTTGGGCATTTCACATCTTATTTTTGATAAGTTAGAAAATAGAAAGAAAAATAGTAAGAGAAAAGAGAAAAGAAGAAGAAAAGAGAGAAAGAGAAGAAAAGAGAGAAAGAAGAAGAAAGTGGGAAAAATTCAACAAGAACAAGTTTTAAGAATCGATTAATCGGGTAAGGGTGCGAAACTCGATTATTATATCATTGTGTACGATTATATCCGTTTGTTTTTGAATTGTTTGGATTGTGTAGGAAAATATTGAGTTTAGGTTAGTTTTTGACATAATTGATAAAATCGGGAGTTTTTACGGATGAAATTCGAAACAAATTGCGTAGTTTAGTCGAGTGAAGTGAGGCCGACGTTATAGAAACTCGTTTCGTTAAAATCGGTTGATATTTGAAAATTTGGCGTTTTTAGGTTCCGGAATAGTGTTTTTCAAAAGTCGCGGAATCGCGTAATTTTTGATTCTAATACGTCCGTATACATTTATGGAGGATTATCATGTATTTTGTTTGAAGAAAATAATTGAATCGGTCGGGTTTCGGGCGAAAACGCCCCAAAAATCACTGCTGAACCAGAACTGGTGTATTTTCACGCAGTCGTACGGACACGACTGCTAGTGTGAAAATTCTGGTTTCGTGCGATTTTCGGAAATTCATATCTTTTGATCCGTAAGTCGGTTTTAACCCCCGTTCGAAGCGTTGGGAAGCTAACGAGATGTTCTTTCTAGGAAAAATATGTTTGGGGTCTGAATCCTTCCCAATCGGTACAGTTTTTACGAACCGTTTCGTAGTGTCGGGCGTCCGGTTTATGTTTTGCGTTATTTTGAAATGTTCGTAACTTTTGTTCCGTTTATCCGATTTTTGCATTCTTGGTGTCGTTGGAAAGGTATCGAACTGTACTTTGTGAATATGAGGTTTTGAGAATCGTTAGCCGATTAAATTTGGTCGGAAAATGTGAATAGTGTCGAATCTCGACTTTTGTCGTTTTTAATAGTGCGTATTTGACTTGTATTGTGTTATATGTTTGTGCTTTGGATGTGTATGCCTTATGTGCTGTTGTGATGACGATTTGTGGCCGAGAGGCAAGAAAATGCTAAGTGTGGTATATTGGTGTTTGTGGCCATTTTGGGCAATTGTGTGCATTATTTTGTGTGCACTTGAAATACATGAATATTGTTGATGCATGAGTATTTGATGTTGGCATGAGTCATTAATGTGTCAAGTATCATGATATGTATTCTTGCATGGGAAGATTCATAGATGAATCAGTTTTATAGTCTTACGCCATGAAATATTGGTAGAAGCGATTAATCCCAATTGATTGTGCGCCCTGAAATACTGGTAGAAAGCAATCGGATTGTGCACCCTGAAATACTGGTAGAAAGCAATCCATAAACGTCGTTCGCCCTGAAATATTGGTTTATAGCGACGGGGAACATCGTAGGCCCGACGGGGAGTTACTCTATGTAATGAGCGATGATTCCAAGAGTTCCTGGGGGACTAATGAATTACAAGATTTGAAGTCGGTACCGCATGGCATGTGCATAGAGTCGTTGTGTCGGTCTATGTGCATTGCATAAATCATGAGTAATTGTGCTTGGAACGTGTTTGATTGTATTGTGAATGATTGATGTGATGTGGTATACGATAAGTGAGAATTGTACCGTGTGATATTATATGCGACTGTTGAGCATTTGTGGTGAGAATGTGTTGCTTGTGTATTTTTGTGTTAATATATATAATTTTATGCAATTATATTATGGTTGTTTTTCTCACCCTTCTGCTGTTTTATAACGCTCTATGAGGCGTTGCAGATTAGGTTTGCTGGAGGTATTCTTTTTGTGAAGCTTTGCATCTTCATTATTTTGGTCGGTCGGCTCTGATATGTGACTCCGGGTAGTTAGGGTGGCCGCGTGCTATTGTTTTGTATATCTGATGATATATTATATTTTGGTTGTACATATGCTACTTGATGTATGACAAACTGTTTATATGTGTATATGTTAATCAGATTTTAGATTTTCCGTTTTATTTCTAATTTCTGAAAAGTGGGTGTAAGGAACGAAGTTTCCTCTGTATGATTGCTACCCCACAGTTGCATATCATTATGGGCAGGTGTTGCATGTTATGTGTATATTTTGGTTACGTTGATGGGATGTCTCCTTTCTATGCCGTGTTTTCAAATGTACTCTGATCAATTTTTGAATTTTTCTTTTAACTGCTTTAAATGCATGCTAATTGGGGGTATTAGATTGGGGGCGTCACATTAAGTGGTATCAGAGCTGTTTGTGTCAGTTTGTGTCAGTTGTGGTTGTTGTGTCTGGCATATTGGGCGAGTTACGTTGGACGAGTTGTTGTTTAACCATAATTTGTTATCATTGGAAACGTTCAGATTATGGCTGGAAGACGTGATGCTGCTATGACTGCGGCCATGCAAGCTATGGCGCAGGCGATGCAGAATTTACCGAATGCTGCGGCGGACGAGGAGTCGCGTAGTATGGATAAGTTTCAGAAGAATAACCCACCGAGCTTCAATGGTACTCATGATCCTGAGGGAGCACAGATTTGGCTGAAGAAGATTGAGAAGATCTTCCGTTTCATTAAGTGTTCCGAGGATCAGAAAGTGCAGTTTGGTACTCATGTGCTGGAAAAGGAAGCTGAAGATTGGTGGATAAATGCTTCTCAGAGGTTTGAGGAGGATGAAATAGTGGTTACGTGGGCTGTGTTCAAAGATGCTGTTCTCGAAAAGTATTTTCCGGAAGATGAGAGAGGTAAGAAGGAAATTGAATTTCTTGAACTGAAACAGGATAATTCCTCTGTTGCGGATTATGCTGCTAAGTTTGAGGAACTTGTGAAGTTCTGTCCTAATTATAATACAGCGGGTTCAGAGAGGTCGAAGTGTTTGAAGTTTGTGAATGGCTTGAGGCCAGAAATCAAGCAGGGTATCGGTTATCAGGAGATAAGACAGTTTTCAGTGTTGGTGAACAAGAGTCGGATCTTTGATGAGGATAGCAAAGCACGTGCTACTCATTACAAGAATCTGAATGATAAGAAAGGAAAGGGGCAGTTCAGAGGTAGGCCTTATGTTACCCCTGTTGACAAAGGGAAACAGAAGTTTGCTTTTGATAGGAAGCCTAGTGGTGGAGGAATGAATTCTGCTGTGAAATGTTACAATTGTGGTGGTTTAGGACATCGTATATCGGAATGTAAGAGGAAAATGAATAATGTGGATATGTGTGCTAGTTGTGGTTTGAAAGGTCATGTGGCTGCTGATTGTAGGAGGAAGAATGGAGTTACATGTTATAATTGTGGGGAAGTTGGTCATGTTAGTACAAGGTGTACGAAACCAAGACAGGCTCAACCTGGAGGAAAAGTGTTTGCACTAGCAGGAACTCAGACCTCGAATGCAGATCGTTTGATTAGAGGTACTTGTTTTATTAATAATACGCCTTTAATTGCTATTATTGATACTGGAGCGACTCATTCGTTTATTTCGTCTGAGTGCGCGAAGAGTTTGAATCTTGTGTTGTCTGTGATGGGTGTTGAGATGGTTATTGATACTCCAGCGATGGGATCAGTAACTACTTCTATGGTTTGTCTAAATTGTCCTTTAGCCATTTATGGTAAAGATTTTGTGATGGATTTGGTGTGTTTACCATTGGAAGGGTTAGATGTGGTGTTGGGAATGAACTGGTTACAATTTAATCGGGTTCACATTGATTGTTATCATAAGCTAGTAAGGTTTCCTTCTCTGGAGGAAGACGAAGACTCGAGTTTCTTATCTACCAAAGAGTTGAAGAGACTTTTGGCGGATGAGGCTCAGTTGTTCGGTGTGTTTGCATCGTTGTCGGTGGAGAGTAAAGTTTCTCTTGAGGTGTTTCCTGTTGTGTGTGATTTTCCTGAGGTATTTCCTGAAGATATTTCAGATGTACCGCCGGAGAGAGAGGTGGAATTCTCGATAGATCTAGTCCCTGGTACTAGACCTGTTTCTATGGCACCTTATCGAATGTCGGCATCTGAATTGGTGGAGTTGAAAAAGCAGTTGAATGACTTACTGGAAAAGAGGTTCGTAAGACCAAGTGTTTCTCCTTGGGGTGCTCCAGTTTTGTTGGTGAAAAAGAAAGATGGGAGTATGCGATTATGTATTGATTATCGCCAGTTGAATAAAGTGACGATTAAGAACAAATATCCGCTTCCAAGGATTGATGATCTGATGGATCAGTTGGTTGGTGCTTGTGTATTTAGTAAGATTGACTTGAGATCGGGGGTACCATCAGATAAGGGTGAAAGAAGAAGATATTCAGAAGACGGCCTTTAGGACACGCTACGGGCATTACGAGTTTGCTGTGATGCCGTTCGGGGTTTCTAATGCGCCTGGTGTGTTCATGGAATACATGAATCGGATTTTCCACGAGCATTTGGATCGTTTTGTGGTGGTGTTTATTGATGATATTTTAATCTATTCTAAGTCTCGTGAGGAACATGCAGAGCATTTACGTATTGTTTTGCAGGTTTTGAGAGAAAGGAAGCTTTTTGCCAAATTGTCCAAGTGTGAATTTTGGTTGTCGGAGGTGAGTTTTCTCGGGCACGTGATTTCAGGTAATGGTATTACTGTGGATCCATCTAAAGTAGAAGCAGTTCTACAATGGGAGGCTCCTAGATCCGTTACTGAAATTCGAAGCTTTTTGGGTTTGGCTGGTTATTATCGGAGGTTCATTGAAGGTTTTTCCAAGCTAGCATTTCGATGGATTTTGTAACGGGGTTACCGAATACTCAGCGAGGGCATAATGCTATTTGGGTGATTGTGGATAGGCTGACTAAATCGGCGCATTTCATTCCGATTGACATCAGTTTTTCTTTGGAGAGGTTAGCTGAGATTTATGTCGGTGTGGTTGTGAAATTGCATGGTGTCCCGTTGAGCATTGTTTCTGATAGAGATCCGAGGTTTACATCGAGATTTTGGGAGAGTCTACAGAAGGCTTTGGGTTCTAGATTGAAGTTGAGTTCGGCTTATCATCCGCAGACGGATGGTCAGACCGAAAGAACTATTCAGTCTTTGGAGGATTTGTTGAGATCGTGTGTTTTGGAACAAGGTGGTACGTGGGACAGTTATCTTGCTTTGGTTGAGTTCACGTACAATAACAGTTTCCATTCTAGTATTGGAATGGCACCTTTTGAGGCTTTATATGGGCGAAGATGTCGAACGCCGTTGTGTTGGCACGAAACAGGTGAGAGTTCTGTGGTTGGACCGGAATTGGTGCAACAGACGACGGAAAAGGTAAAGTTTATTCGTGAGAAAATGAAGGCTTCTCAGAGTAGGCAGAAGAGTTATCATGATAAGAGACGGAAGGATCTTGAGTTTCAAGAGGGTGATCACGTATTTCTGAGGGTTACGCCGGTTACGGGTGTTGGTCGTGCTTTGAAATCTAAGAAACTTACTCCTCGATTTATTGGTCCTTACCAGATATCTGCGAGAGTTGGTGCTGTAGCGTATCGGGTGGCGTTACCGCCGAATCTGTCGAATTTGCATGATGTGTTTCATGTTTCGCAGTTGCGGAAGTATGTTTCAGACCCTTCACATGTGATTCCTATGGACGAGGTTGAGGTAAGAGATAACCTTACGGTCGAGGCATTACCAGTTAGTATTGTGGATCGCGAGGTGAAGCGGTTGAGGGGTAAAGAGATTGCACTTGTGAAAGTGGCGTGGGGAGGCGCTGCTGATGGTAATCTGACGTGGGAGTTGGAGAGTAGGATGCGAGAATCGTATCCAGAGTTATTTGAATCAGGTAAGATTTTCGAGGACGAAAATTTCTAAGTGGGGGAGAATTGTAACGCCCCAGTTTTGCCAGTTTTGTTTGTTGAGTCCTTTTTGATTATTTTGTTATTATTTTATTATGTTTTCGGCTTTTGTGCGAAATTGTGTTATTTTTAGTCGTGAATATATTTTATCGCGTTTTGGGAACATTTGCGAGATAATTGAGTGTAGGGGTATTTTGGGCATTTCACATCTTATTTTTGATAAGTTAGAAAATAGAAAGAAAAATAGTAAGAGAAAAGAGAAAAGAAGAAGAAAAGAGAGAAAGAGAAGAAAAGAGAGAAAGAAGAAGAAAGTGGGAAAAATTCAACAAGAACAAGTTTTAAGAATCGATTAATCGGGTAAGGGTGCGAAACTCGATTATTATATCATTGTGTACGATTATATCCGTTTGTTTTTGAATTGTTTGGATTGTGTAGGAAAATATTGAGTTTAGGTTAGTTTTTGACATAATTGATAAAATCGGGAGTTTTTACGGATGAAATTCGAAACAAATTGCGTAGTTTAGTCGAGTGCAGTGAGGCCGGCGTTATAGAAACTCGTTTCGTTAAAATCGGTTGATATTTGAAAATTTGGCGTTTTTAGGTTCCGGAATAGTGTTTTTCAAAAGTCGCGGAATCGCGTAATTTTTGATTCTAATACGTCCGTATACATTTATGGAGGATTATCATGTATTTTGTTTGAAGAAAATAATTGAATCGGTCGGGTTTCGGGCGAAAACGCCCCAAAAATCACTGCTGAACCAGAACTGGTGTATTTTCACGCAGTCGTACGGACACGACTGCTAGTGTGAAAATTCTGGTTTCGTGCGATTTTCGGAAATTCATATCTTTTGATCCGTAAGTCGGTTTTAACCCCCGTTCGAAGCGTTGGGAAGCTAACGAGATGTTCTTTCTAGGAAAAATATGTTTGGGGTCTGAATCCTTCCCAATCGGTACAGTTTTTACGAACCGTTTCGTAGTGTCGGGCGTCCGGTTTATGTTTTGCGTTATTTTGAAATGTTCGTAACTTTTGTTCCGTTTATCCGATTTTTGCATTCTTGGTGTCGTTGGAAAGGTATCGAACTGTACTTTGTGAATATGAGGTTTTGAGAATCGTTAGCCGATTAAATTTGGTCGGAAAATGTGAATAGTGTCGAATCTCGACTTTTGTCGTTTTTAATAGTGCGTATTTGACTTGTATTGTGTTATATGTTTGTGCTTTGGATGTGTATGCCTTATGTGCTGTTGTGATGACGATTTGTGGCCGAGAGGCAAGAAAATGCTAAGTGTGGTATATTGGTGTTTGTGGCCATTTTGGGCAATTGTGTGCATTATTTTGTGTGCACTTGAAATACATGAATATTGTTGATGCATGAGTATTTGATGTTGGCATGAGTCATTAATGTGTCAAGTATCATGATATGTATTCTTGCATGGGAAGATTCATAGATGAATCAGTTTTATAGTCTTACGCCATGAAATATTGGTAGAAGCGATTAATCCCAATTGATTGTGCGCCCTGAAATACTGGTAGAAAGCAATCGGATTGTGCGCCCTGAAATACTGGTAGAAAGCAATCCATAAACGTCGTTCGCCCTGAAATATTGGTTTATAGCGACGGGGAACATCGTAGGCCCGACGGGGAGTTACTCTATGTAACGAGCGATGATTCCAAGAGTTCCTGGGGGACTAATGAATTACAAGATTTGAAGTCGGTACCGCATGGCATGTGCATAGAGTCGTTGTGTCGGTCTATGTGCATTGCATAAATCATGAGTAATTGTGCTTGGAACGTGTTTGATTGTATTGTGAATGATTGATGTGATGTGGTATACGATAAGTGAGAATTGTACCGTGTGATATTATATGCGACTGTTGAGCATTTGTGGTGAGAATGTGTTGCTTGTGTATTTTTGTGTTAATATATATAATTTTATGCAATTATATTATGGTTGTTTTTCTCACCCTTCTGCTGTTTTATAACGCTCTATGAGGCGTTGCAGATTAGGTTTGCTGGAGGTATTCTTTTTGTGAAGCTTTGCATCTTCATTATTTTGGTCGGTCGGCTCTGATATGTGACTCCGGGTAGTTAGGGTGGCCGCGTGCTATTGTTTTGTATATCTGATGATATATTATATTTTGGTTGTACATATGCTACTTGATGTATGACAAACTGTTTATATGTGTATATGTTAATCAGATTTTAGATTTTCCGTTTTATTTCTAATTTCTGAAAAGTGGGTGTAAGGAACGAAGTTTCCTCTGTATGATTGCTACCCCACAGTTGCATATCATTATGGGCAGGTGTTGCATGTTATGTGTATATTTTGGTTACGTTGATGGGATGTCTCCTTTCTATGCCGTGTTTTCAAATGTACTCTGATCAATTTTTGAATTTTTCTTTTAACTGCTTTAAATGCATGCTAATTGGGGGTATTAGATTGGGGGCGTCACACTCAGTACTTGTAAACTCAGCAAGCATGGCTCTAATAAGTTAACTGATCCCACCATTTACAGGTAAATTGTTGGTGCCTTGCAATATGTCACATTAACAAGGCCTGATATCTCATTTAGTGTTAACAAGGCCTGTCAATTTATTTCTGAACCATTGGAAACACATTGGTTGGTTGTTCGTAGGATCCTTCGATATCTTAGTGGAACTATCACACATGGCATGCATCTTTCTCCATCAGCTACAGCTCCGAAGTTATCTCTTCATGCCTTTAGTGATTCTGACTGGGCTAGTGACCCAGATGACAGATTATTGACTTCTGGTTCGTGTATATTTCTTGGTCCCAATCTCATCTCCTGGAATTCTAAAAAGCAAGCCTTAGTTGCTCGGTCCAGTACATAAGCAAAATATCGTGCGCTGGCCCATACCACCTCTGAACTATTATGGCTTGAGTCATTGTTATCTGAACTTCAAATCAGGCATCATACACTTGTTCTACTGTGTGATAACCTAAGTGCAGTGCTGCTATCCCACAATCCGGTTCTTCACGCTCGCACCAAGCATATTGAATTTGACATCCATTTTGTTCGTGAAAGGGTGGTGGCAAAACAATTGTGTATTCGTCATGTTCCTGCTACAGTTCAACTAGATGACACACTAACAAAGCCTCTTGGCACAACGGCTTTCCAAGAAATGAGGGACAAACTCAAGGTCATCTCCTCTGACAAGCTTACCATGAGTTTGAGGGGGTGTATTAAAGATACATCTAGTGTATAGTCATATTAAGCCCAATACTCTTGTTATTAGTAGATAATGTATGTATAAATATCTGCCAAGTGTAATAACTTAATTGATCAGTGAATGTTAACAGCTTATCCAAAATCCTTCTCTCTTTTCTTCTGCAAGTGTAACAGAATTCTCTTACATTCAGTTTCACAAGATGAACCACCATGTTCATCTTCTTCATTTCTAGTATATGATTATTTTGTTCTCGTATTTGCGATGTCTAATTTGTTCTTGTATTTGCGATAAGGTTTTCGTGTATTTGCGATGGCTTGCTGTTTGTGATTTGCGATCCATAGCTTGAGTAAATTCCATGGCGATTTATGTTAGAATCGTGCAAAGACAGATGAAGCCGAGGACGGATGTGTTGAGGAGTTTTTTACGGCGAGGTTAGACGGTGGCATTATGCATCAGAGGAATTTTGTAACGATGGCATGAGATCTGAGAGGGAGAATAGGATGAGGAGTTGAGGAGAGAAGCAGTTGCTGAGTGTAGGTTTCACTTGTTTTTTTCTCCTTTTTGTTGTAGTTTTAGGTTAAGAAATTACCAAGGCTCTTGGACCGGGCCTCCATGAAAATACCACTTACACCGCCTTGTTACTCTTTACATCCTCCTTGGATTCATGGTGAAAGTCTGCGGGACTCTACAACAAGGCCCATAAGTCAATGCTGCCACACTTTCAGTTTTTCTACTGTACCTCCCTTGGTTCATGTTTTTTTGGTTGATTGATTTTTGTTGGTTGATCAATTGTTCATAATGATTTGTGGAATATATTTTCATGTTTAGTTTTTCACAATTATTTTAGATTTTTTCATGAACTGTTTGTGATAATTTTCCAAGAATTGAATTGTTTTGATATTTCTTTCCATGAATTGTTTTTGATAATTTCTCATGAATTAAATTGCTTTGATAATTTTTCATGAATCATTTTTGATAATTTTTCATGATTGTGGATTATTTATTTCCTTGATTGATTGTGGATTATTTCTTTCCTTGATTAGTTTTGGGTTAATTTTCATGACTTGTTGAATTAATTTCTTGGTCGGTTTTGTGGCTAATTGTTAATGTAGCTTTGTGATTAATTCTTAATGCCATGAAATTCTTGACTAATTCTTGATGATGCTGATGAATATTTCCTTGTTGACCGGTTTAATCTTGATACATGCCTCGAGCTTGATACTTTGACATGATTAAGTTGCTTGTACTTGAGCCTTGTTTTGGATTTGATTTTACTTTGTAACTGAGATGCTTCATGTTTACTTGTTGACTACTTTGTAATCACATGTTCCCTTAGGGCTTCTTAGTTCAACTTAATTTCTGATTAAGTTTGAAGTAAGATAGACATTAGGCTCTCAATCCAAGCATGATCACGTTAGGATAGAATTCCCTTTTTGATCCTGATTTTAGGGCCACATGGCATGATAACATCTAGGGCATAGTGCGTCATGAGGCTTAAGCACATAGGAAAAGTTGAGCGGATGCATTTCTCTAACCTCATCTTAGGATACTTTGTGCGCGAGACGTTTGGATCGTTAGCACGAAGTATTCGATTTTACGTCATAGACCTTAGTGCAATGCACATCTCAAACAAAGTCAATTCACTTCTCTAAAGCACTTGAACAAATACAAAGTATTTTGTCTTTCGGGATTTTCCTTCAAACCTTTTAAGAAAGGGCATTCTAATTCCGTTCTACCGCAAACAAGCCTCGTCCCTAACTACTGGAATGCGAACTTAGCATCGCTCATAAAAGACACTATGCTAACTGTTGTCCTGGGAACTACGAACGCTTTGACTTATTTATTCCCGTCCGAATGAAGATACGTAGGCACAAGACAGTGAAGTCTTAGCGAGCAACCCTACCCCATTTCACCCATAGTCCTTTGAACTACGTTGACTCTGACTTTCCTATTGCACGAGGGAATACATAGGTATAAGACGACGAAGTCCTTTCGAGTCTCCTTTTGTTTTTTCCCTTTTCATTTCTGTTAGCAAGTAGGCTTTCGATAAACACACCCTTTCATTAGAACAACAAGAGTGGATCTTGTTGATACAATGGACGTGAGGGGTGCTAACACCTTCCTCTCACGTTATTGACTCCCGAACCAAGGATTTGGTTGCGAGACCATGTTATTTCCCTTTTTGAGGTTTCTTCGATCGTTTCCTTTCTCAAGTCGGGATAAATAACGTTCAGTGGTGACTTTGTCTTTTCACCGGTTGTTTTTGGCGTTGCGACACATAGGTTGGCCTATGGAGGTGTTCAGACCAACCTGTACGGCAACCTGAGAGGCGACCTGTGGGCAGAGCCTACAGGCTACGTTCATGGAGCATGGGAGCCAACCTGAAATAAGGATGTGTCGACCTGTACTAAAGAAAAGGCATCCATAGGCCGACTTGATCACATATAGGTTATCCTATGTAGTTATGTTGACACACAAACATGATTTTTGATATGTATGAGATGCCTAAGACCTATCAAACTTGTTCAAATACTTTTTTTAGGCATCCTAAGGCTAACAGGATAAAGGAACATCTAAATCAAGGTTGATACCATCCAATATACAAAAATGTTATGCTATACTACTTTGTTTGACATCATTCAAAACCCGGTTAATTTGTTGAGAACAATCACATTATTGTTTATAGTCACTACAAGAAAATCACATTTTAGCATCAATAATTTAGCGTCGGCCCCAACTCCGACGCTGTTAGTTTTGCTTAAGTGTCTCCATAAGCCGACGATACGAGAGTAAAATCATTTTGCTTTATTTTTTTAATAGGTCATTAATAGTAGCATCGGTTGTAACCGACGCTAATCAATATTCACTTGTAAGTTTATATTTTTTTTATTATTTTTAATATGGCGTCGGCTAGGGCCGACGCTATTATTGGTGTGAAATAATTTCATTTCCCCCCACCATTTTCATTTGCCTCCTTTTCTATACTGTTTTAAATAATTATTTATTTTCTGTGATAATTTTACAGTAGCGGCAGTCCTAGCCGACGCTACGTTTGATAAGTAAAGTTATAAATTTCCCTTTACATGTAAGTTTATATATTTTTTATTATTTTTAAAGTTGCGGCGGCTAGGGCCGACGCTATTATTGGTGCAAAAAAATTTCATTTCTCCCCACCATTTTCATTTGCCTTATTTTTTATATTATTTTAAATAATTATTTACTTCTAACAGTTGCGGTGGCCATGGCCGACGCTACTATTGGTGCGAAAAGATTTCATTTTCCCCCATTATTTTCATTTGCCTCCTTTTATATATTGTTTTAAATAATTATTTATTTTCTGTGATATTTTTATAGTAGCGGCGGTCCTAGCCGACGCTACGTTTGATAAGTAAAGTTATAAATTTCCCTTTACATGTAAGTTTATATATTTTTTATTATTTTTAAAGTTGCAACGGCTAGGGGCGACGCTATTATTGTTGCGAAAAAATTTCATTTCACCCCACCATTTTCATTTGCCTTCTTTTTTATATTGTTTTAAATAATTATTTATTTCTAACAGTTGCGGCGGCCATGGCCGACGCTACTATTGGTGTGAAAAAATTTCACTTCCCCACCAATTTCATTTGCCTCTTTTTTTATATTGTTTTAAATATTTATTTATTTTCTGATATTTTTATTGTAGCGGAGGTCCTAGCCGACGCTACGTTTGATGAGAAAAGTTGTTTTCTTCATCAATTCTCATAGATCAAGGCTTTGGTGTTTGGATCTTGAAGCATTTTGATGGAATTTTCAGATTTGAAGTGGTAATTCATCTCTCACCATTGTTGAAGCTTCAATTTCATCTTCCATAATGTAGATCTTTGGAGATCTTTGTTACTTGATCTTTTGGATCTTGTAATTGTGTATAATGGCTGGTTTTCACTGTTGTTTTACTTAAAATTTCGTGCAATTTCAGTTTCATGATCACAAGGTGTTTGTAGAAAGTGTTGGAAGTTGATCATGTTGAATTTTGCACCCTTTTTTGACTCTGCGTGCAGAGTAACCAGTTACCCTATATAGAGTAACTGGTTACTCTAAATCAGAATGCAATTCTTGGCTTGTTTTTTAGACTATTTTGGTTTTCCTTCCTCCTTCTTCCCCTTTCTTCTTGTTTTAGCCTGGAAATGCATTGTTGAGATTAATTTCTCTTTAATTTCAATTGACTTTGGATATGGTTAGAGTAATTAAATATTTATTAGTTCAAATGTATCTTTAAATGTATTGTAGAATTCATTTGAGGTGATTTGAATTAGTGATATGTTTTCACACTTAAACCTATCAATTAAAGGTGATTGAACTTGAAGATGAAAGGATCTTGAAAGTGTAATTCAATTTGGCTTTCTCTTCGTCTATTTCCTTTTTTTTATTTTGCTCAATGAAAGTCTTATGGATCTTAGAATTTCTTTGTTGAATTCTTGATTAAGACTAGGTCGTTACCTATTTTCTTTTCGTGCGATATTGCTTTCAGATGACGATTTACATATCGTTCATCTAGCATGCATTAGCACAAAGATCACTATTGACCGGCCTCATTATTGGGTAGTTACTATTGTCCCTCTTTATCCAATTCGGAATTTGATCTTTCGTGGTCCGGGCCTTAATTGGTCGCTTCAACCCAATGTTGGTTAATTCTTTGTATTATGTTCAAAATCTTTGAAACTTGACGTTGTAGAGGTTTTGGTTATACCAATATTCTGTCAAGTCTTCATTAACCTTGACCTAAGTACATTGTTTAATCACTATAGGTCAAAACGCGAAATGGAATAATCGGTGAAGGCTTTTGGCACTAGAGCTATGTGCTACTAATCACTAACTTCTAACTTCTTTATGTTTCCTTCTTGCTCCCTGCCTCTCTTTATTTTTTTTATTGCTCATTGCTCATTTTATCATATCATGTTTATGTTTATGTCATTTTTCTTTTGTCCACTTGGACCATATTATCTTGTGCTTTGTTTTTCTTTTGTCCATTTTGGACTCAAACATTAATAAAGGATTAAACCACTAAAAGACTTGTGCTCTTAATTGCCAGACTATGGCCATTATCCCTTGCTTTGGAGGATCTTCTTGGTTTGATTATGGACTTATGGACTTAGAATTAGGATTCTCTCCCTTATGCTTTGGACCATTATGGAGTTTCGTATCCTATCCTTTATTTGGCTTGCTCATTGGCTCAAGAGGATTGAATTATTTTCTTATTATGCTTTGAAGAGTGCCTCCATGTAGTTAGATCTTTCTTACCTTTGCTCTTATTTTTATGCACTAGGATAGTCACTTCTTCCCCACCCCTTCTTAAATTTTCAAAACCTTCTCCCTTTTTCAAAACTTTCTTGTTTTCTAACTTAAAACCGCTTTCGTAATAAAACCTTGACTTCGGTCAAGTGATTTTTTAAACTTTCTTTTCTTTAATAAATGTCAATCCATGTTAATCATATTTTGATAGTTTCAAAAAGGCTTTAAAAAACACCAAACTCATCAATCTTTTTTTTGTGCCATATGCACTTTTCCTTTAAAACTTGTTCATAAGTTTAGACATTATTCATTTCATTAAGCGGAATCATTCGCTTGGAAATGACGACTTGTCTTTACACTTAAAATCAACCAAAACAAACAAATTTCATTTTTGTACCATGAACTACGAGGTTTTGATCCTACATTGCACTTCATGGGTACGTAGGCAAGAGGTGCTAAGTCTCTCCAAACACAAAAATCTAAAAAATAATTCTCTCTCATCTCCTCAATCTCTTTTTCAAGCAAACCTTTTCAAACCAAAAAGCGGTAGATATTTCAAAGGGTTCTTATAGGGTACTATAGACGTTTTGGGTGCTAACACCTTCCCACTGCGTAACCAACCCCCTTCTCCATTCTCTTTTTGGTCTTGTTTTTTTAGAACTCCTTAGGTTTTGTTCGCTCTTTTCCATTTCCTTTTGGATAAAATAAAAGTGTGGTGGCGACTCATGGTCTATGAGTTAAGTTAATCAATATCTTACACTCACAAATTTCCCCCTTCAGAAAAGTGGCGACTCTGCTGGGGACTCTCCCTTGAGAGGTTTAGCCTACTTTGATTTATTTACTGCTTTTTGTCTGATTTGCTTGTTATTTGTTTGTACTGTTTGGGAGTTCCTCTTTGTGTGAGATAGGTCCTATACCCGGACCAGAGTGCACTTTGAGATAGGAGGATGGTATAGTCAAGGGAGCTTTGAGGGATTCGAATCCCGAAAAAGTAGAACTTGAGAATCTATCCACTCGGTGGTTGCCTCTTTGGAATTACTGATGCCAATCGAGCGATCGTTGAAGGCATTACTTTTTCCATAGAAGCCTATAACACTGATGACCGTAGTAACCCTTAACCCATCTTAGCCTTTTTAGGATCGTAGCGCGGAAGTTATGAGGAAGCAAATCCGACTTAGCTATCACACGATGCTACACTCAGGTTAGATTCTCTTGAGGATAACTACCAACCTCCGAGCAAATCGGTGCCCTGGTGTGTCTGATAGTGGATTGTGGACCCTGGGCACTCTGTTAGAACCGCTGTTTTCTAGACGTAAAATGAAGACAAAACCTTAGTACATACCTTTGTGGGATTGGTTCTTACCCTTAGCTTCATGCTAGTGACTTGAACCTTGACCCGTGTGCTTTGTGCGATCTTGTTTGTGGTTGTTCCATTCATGCACTCATGCATTCATGAGCGTTCTTTTGGAATGTTTCAAGGAACTTAAAGGTGTTATTTCCAACATTGTAGGTATTTTTGTTATGGATTTTAGAAGGAGAAGTACAAGGAAGTATACTTTCAAGATTCCTAAGTTAGGGGGTTTGAGAGAGCTAGGATCTTTGGTTGCTGATACCAAGAAGTTTGAGTCCAGATATGGAAGGCTTTTATCTCTCTTGAAGGTTGATATGGCTGAAGGATTGCTTCCTACTTTGGTTCAGTTTTATGACCCTTTACTTCATTGTTTCACCTTTCCTGATTATCAGTTGGTACCTACGCTAGAGGAGTATTCTCTCCTTCTTGGTTTGCCTGTTCATGGTCGGATTTTCTCTGGTTTGGATCCCGTTCCTGAGCATCACATTATTGCGAAGGTTACTCAGTTGAAGGTTTCTGAGATTAAGGCTCGCATGATTACCAAAGGAAAGATTCTTGGGTTACCCGCTAGGTTCTTGATGGATAGAGCTCATCAATTTGCAAGTGTGAAGAACGCAGTTAGTTTTGAGGCTATTCTTTCCTTGCTCATTTATGGACTGTTCCTCTTCCCGAATGTTGAGAACTTTGTCGACATGAACGCTATTCAGATTTTCATGATTGGGAATCCAATTCCTACTTTGCTTGCCGATGCATACCATTCTATTCACCTCAGGAATTTCCATGGTGAAGGGATGATTATCTATTGTGCGCCTTTTCTTTACAAGTGGTTTATTTCTCACTTGCCGAAGTCTGCAGCTATCTGGAATCTCAAGGATGGTTTATATTGGTCGCGGAAGATCATGTCTCTCACTCATTATAATATTGATTGGTGTAGCCGTGTTCCTTCTGGAACGATGATTATTGATAGTTGTGGTGATTTTCCCAACGTACCTCTTCTTGGTACAAAGGGAGGAATCAGCTACAATCCGGTGTTGGCTCGTCGTCAGTTGGGATATCCTTTGTAAGAGGTACTGAAGAACATCCATTTGGCGGGTTTCTTTTTCAAGGAAGATGAATCTCAGGTTACTCTCAAGAGAGAGATTGTGGAAACTTGGCACAACATTCGTAGAAAAGGAAAGGAAAGTTAGGGAAATCCGAATTGTGTCTCTTCGGATCCTTACCTCCAGTGGGTTAAAAATAGAGCTATTACTCTGAAGATGCCTTATACGCGTCAGGAACCTTTGTCTTTAACTGCTAAGAAGCCTATCCTCTACTTTATGGAAGACAAAGAGAAGTTTCAAATCGCTTTGGCCGAGATGCAACAAGAGAGAGATGCTTGGAAGAACAAGTATCAGATTGTTGAGTTAGAGAATGCAAGACTTCAAGAGCACTTCAAGAAGAAAAATGAAGATGAAGTTACCAACAAGAAGAGAAAGGTGCAAAAGGATTTATTTTCCTCACGCATTTAGCCAGTTTTCGATATTCCGAAGAGTTCAGAATCTCCTTGGTAGTTGATCGTTGATCAGTTGCTGATTGAGAAGACTCAGATGCAAACTCGCATCAAGAAGCTGGAAGATAGAGCTGGGACTTCTTCTCATGAGATTCTCTAGGGATCTAGTTTTCTTTATTCTTTATTGTTTCAGGATTCTTGAATTTGTACTTCCGAGATGTAATCTTTTCCATCATTAATGAATGAGATTTTGGTATTTCAAATAACAATATTTGCAATATGCCTTATAATTCCTTGAAAATTTGTATTAGCATCTTGCACATCAAGCATCATTTTGCATTGTTTCTTGCCTTTTCATATGTCTTATGTTTGCCTTTGGTCTTCATTCAGCCAAGCTGTTGCACCAGTATAATACTCGAGCTAATTTGAAGAAGAAGAAGAAGATGGATCAGTTGCAACAAGAGAACCGTGAGCTTCATGAAGAATTATCAACTCTGAAGGATGGTTTGGAAAGACTCACTGCTATGATGGAAGCTCTGGTGGCTGCTCAGAATCAGGCACCACCCCCTCCTCCCCCGCTTTCAACTCCTGAGCAAAGGACAATCATTTTTGAGATTGTCTCTACACCCATCTCTGTCGCGCCTACTAGTGTTCCTCAATACTCCATGCCTCCTAGTTTCCCCTGGGGCATACCTCGTAACTTTGTTCCTGAAGGTTATCAACCACCACCACCTCCTGAAGTTCTAGTTGTTCCTACTGTCTAGCTTGTGATGACTGTACCACCGCCTGTGGTTCATACTGTTACTTTTGGTGAAGAGCAAATTTTTCATACTGCTCCAAGTGAGAGTGTTGATGCTTATGTGAAAATGGAAGAGATTCAAGACCAGTTTGCTGAAATGCAGAAAGAAATCAAAGCTCTTAGAGGAAAAGAATTGTTTGGGAAGAATGCTCATGATTTTTTCGTAGTTCCTAATGTAAAGATCCCACATAAGTTCAAGGTCCCTGACTTTGAAAAGTATAAGGGAAACTCTTGTCTGTTGAGTCACTTAACTATGTATGCTCGTAAGATGTCGACTCAGACCGATAATAATCAGCTTGTCATTCACTACTTTTAAGATAGTTTTTCTGGTGCGGCTTTGAAATGGTATATGGCACTCGACAGTACTCGAATTTGCACTTTCGAAGATTTGGGTGAGGCATTTGTGAAACAGTATAAGTATAATATGGATATGGCTCCTGATCGTGACCAGCTTCGAGCAATGGCTCAGAAAGATAAAGAAACATCTAAATAATACGCGCAAAGGTGGCGCGATATTGCCTCTCAAATTAATCCTCCTTTGGAAGAAAAAGAGATAACCAAGATTTTTCAGAAAACTCTGGGTCCTTTCTATTATGAGCGTATGATTGCTAGTGTCCCGAGTGACTTCACTGAGATGGTTAATATGGGGATGAGATTAGAAGAAGGTGTCCGTGAGGGACGATTATCAAAAGATGGTAATTTTGCTGGTAATTCTATGAAATATGGGGGAGGACTTGCCAAGAAGAAAGAGGGCGATACCAATGCTATTTCCCGTGGAGGACGCAGAAAGAGTAATAAGTGTCAGCAACATGCTGCATTCGCTACTCCTGTTATCAATTCGACTCCTGTTGTTCAGGAAGCTCCTGCTCAACAATGTTCTAACCAACAGAACAATCAAAGGGGCCGTTTTTAGAAAGATTTTGATCCGATTCCGATGACCTACACGGAATTGCTTCCTTGTTTAATTCAAAAGAATCTTGTTCATACCCGTGCACCACCTGCTGTTCCAAAAGATTCACCATGGTGGTATAAGCCCGAAGCTAATTGTGCTTTCCATCAGGGAGGAGCTGGACATGATACTGAGAACTGTTATCCATTGAAGATGGAAGTGTAAAGACTGACTAGGAGTGGTATCTTGTCTTTTGAAGATTCCAACCCTAATGTACAATCGAATCTGCTGCCTAATAATGACAAGGCGTCTGTCAATATGGTTAATGGTTGTCCTGGTACATTCAAAATTTTTGATATCCATTGGATTCAGAGATCTCTTGTACAAATGCATGCACTTTTGAGTGAATACCATGATATTGATCATAACTATGCATCTTGTTGAATCTGTTCCGTGAATCCGCATGGTTGTGTGATAGTAAAGAGAGACATTCAAAGAATGATGGATGAGAATTTGATTTAAGTCACTACTAAGAGAGGTGAATGTTATTGCAACACGCTTTAATATTCCTGAACGTGTTGTTATCTCTTATGATAGTCGGAAGACCGCTGTTACGTCTTTGGTTATTCGGTTTCCCGGTCCGGTATCCTATGAATCTGACAAAGTTGTTCCGTATAAGTACAATGTTACCATGGTAGAAGATGGTAAGGAAGTGCCCATTCCTTCTTTGTCTTCTATGTTAAGCATCGCTGATGTGAGTAGAGTGACCCAAAGTGGTCGTGTCTTTGCTCCTGAACCTCCAAAGATTGTGGAAAATGTTGTTGCTGGCAAACGACATCAAGATGAGAGTAATGTTGATGTTTCTGGTCAGTCCAATGGTTCGAAGGATTATGAGGATGATGTTTTGAAATTGATCAAGAAGAGTGAGTACAGTGTTGTAGATCAACTCTTGCATACCTCGTCCAAGATTTCAGTGTTGTCCCTACTGATGAATTCTGAAGCTCATAGGAAATCTTTGCAGAAGGTATTGGAACAAGCAGATGTTGAGCATGATGTGAATGTTAATCAGTTTGATGGAATTGTTGCCAACCTCACAACGTGTAAAAATTTAAGCTTTTGTGATGAAGAGTTACCCGAGGAGGGGAGAAATCACAATTTGGCTTTACATATCTCTATGAACTGTCAAGAAGATGCACTTTCCAATGTGTTAGTTAATACTGGCTCTTCTTTTAATGTGTTTCCAAAATCTACTTTGTCAAGGCATTCTTACCGAGGTGCTCTTGTCGTAACTCAAAGTTTGACCTCCTTTTTTTGAAATTTTGCATAAGCATGTACATTCGCATCGCTGGCATATGCATTCGCACTTTTTATTTATGATTTTGGTTGCAGGAGTATTCAGGTTTTCCAAGCCCGGTTAATCGCATCCTCACAAGATCATTATATCATCAAAACAAGCTCAAAATAAGGGTTTCCATGTTTACTCATCAAAACAAGAGGTGGAAAACCGAAACCAGGACTTCAGCATCATTTTCCAAGCAAATTTGGGGAAGTTTGACTGAAGTAACCGGTTACAGCATATCTGATAACCGCTTACTCAGTGTATTTTTCACCAGAAATGCTGATTTTCAAGCAAGTATCCGATTAGCAGATATGCAGTAACCGGTTACTCTGTACAAAGTTGCAGATTTTGCTGTATTTTTGGGACAGCAGCCATGCACTCTCTTAGGTACTTGGTTCTACTTAATCCTAGCAGTGTGTGGAATATTCTAGACATCTCTAGACATTTCAAGACATTCCAAGTGCATTTATTCCAATGCTTCACTCTAAATAAAGTGTACCAGGTTCCTTGTTTTCCAAGCATATCAACCTTTGGATGTTGGAGCTCACATTGGGATTGTTACCGAGTTTATCCTAACTAACCGAGTTAACCGCCTTGACTCAGTGAGTCAAGTGTAACTAACTCTAACCCTAACTCCAAACCACTCGAAGCTAAGTCCAAAGCTAATTCCAAACCTCTCACACTCCAAACCTAAAATCTATATAAGCACACCTTCACTCACTTTTCAAGGATCTCCATCATTTCCCAAATTTCTCACACAAATTCTTCGCATTTCAATCTCAATTCTCCCACATTCTCTCTAATTTTTCTCTGCTAAATCTTCATCTTCATCTCAATTCTCTTCCAAAACCTCACCAATGTTCAATTTCTACATCAAAGGATAATCACTTTTACATCAAAATTGATTATTTCTTGAGCTCAACCTTCATCATTCTTGCTATTATACTTGGATTTCTGGAATTATTTCAGCTTACGGATTAATCTTGAGTATTTGCTGCAACATTCAACGGTTTGATTTCTCATTTCATAGCTTCATCTCATTTTTCTCGGTTTCGATACGTTTCGTCAACAAATGGAAGATTCCTCCAGTTTTCTTTGATTTTCTGCATCAAGAATACTTTTCAACAATTACCAAGGCACATCTTCTCCTTGTAGGTTGGTAGATCCTACTTTGCTTACTGTTTCGATCGTTTCCGCGTATTTACGATGTAATTTCAGTCGTTTTTGTTTCGATTTGTTATGCATTTGCGTGATCTTTGATCTCCATGATTGATGCTTGTAATATGTGTTAATTGCACTCACATGATGTAAATTTCGTGCACAAATTCATGATATAGCATGTGGTGGTTGGTATAAGTGATTAAGTGCAGAAAATCACTTTTGAAAAGCTGTTTTTTCCTATTATTTTTGCCACTGTCTCAGAGGTAACCGGTTACAGCATATCTGCTAACCGGTTACTCAGTGTAAATTTCACCAATAACGCTGATTTTCAAGTAAGTAACCGGTTAGCAGACATGAAGTAACCGGTTACCACTGTGCAGAATGGCCATTTTCTTGCATTTCAAGTGTGTTTGCCATGCTTTCTTCCTCTCAATTCCATGGATCAATGTGCTTGATATTTGTGGATATTTTAAGTGTTGTTTAACATCTGTTTGAAGCATACTATTCAATTTTGGATGCTCGACTTTGCATTTATCGATTATTTGTAACTTTGACAATGTTTATTCATGAACATCTTGCATTTCATTTGATAACTTGTTAACATGTTTGCATCGCATACTACTTGTCCTTTTGGTAATATTTTGCATATTTGTTTCTTGAATGCATTAAGTTTGTTCTTAATTGAGCAAATTTAATCATGTTTTATCAATAATTCACACCTTTTGCATTAACGATTTTTCATTCTCTTTGGAAAATTATTAGCAAATCACTCCCTTTGATTAATTGATCGAAACCATGTTTCGATTAGTTGATCTTCCCTTTCCCTCTCTTTAGGACCTCCTTAGATCTTTTCTTTCTCGATCCCCCACGAGGTTGGAGTTTCGCGCTATGCCTTGCCTTGGAGCTTTATTCGACCTGAAGCTGTTACGCTGTCCATTTCGCAATGCGTGGAGCACCGTACAACTTTGAGCTGTTGCTCTGTCCGTTTTAATTTCTGTGTTGCCCCTTGTGTGATGGAGAAGGAACGAGAAGGGAGAATTCCTACTCTCATTCTGGCTACTTCAGGTAGGGGAGGACTGGCCCTGTGCTTGGCGTAGTCATCTCTATCTTCAAGCGGTAGCGTCTTTCCTTACCCAGTCGAGTCAATCCTTGATCACTCTTACTCTTGCTCTTTCAATCTCTCTTTTGATTAATCACCACTCTATTGGTTAAAGATCATTGCCTCTCTGTTGCCTCGCTAGCCTTTTCTCGTGGTCGATCATTTGCTTTTTGATTCCCTTGAAGAGTTTCTATTCCTTTTTCTTAGGTTAAACACAGTACTTCTGTTACAACCGAACCCCCTATCAGAGTTCGCAACCTTTTTTTGGGTTCTTCTCCCTTCGTTTGGTTAATCACTGCCTGCCTGTTAAAACACCAATATTTTCACTTCTTCTCAGTTAACCACAGTCCGTTTGTTAATACCCTGAGCCTTTTGGGTTAATCACCTTCTAATTGTTAATCACCCTTTTCCTCCAGATAACCAGAGTCTGTCTGTTAAAATACTGAGCCTTTTGAGTTAATCACCTCTTATTGGTTAATCACTCATGCATTTGGTTAATCAAAGTTTCTTCTGTTAAAACCGAATCCCCAGCGGTTAGCAACCTCTTTTGGTTCCATACCCTTCTTCGTTGGTCAAGTGTTGTTTGTTCAGTCAATACCAACGTCCCTTTTAGGTCACGACCTTGGATCGGTCCTACACCCGTCCTTTGGGCCACGATCTTTGCTTGGTCCCACACCCGTCCTTTGGGTCACGATCTTAGCTTGGGCCCACACCCGTTCTTTGGGTCACGATCTTTGCTTGGTCCCATGCCCGTTCTTCGGGTCACGACCTTTGCTCGGTCCTACACCCGTTCTTTGGGTCACGACCTTTACTCGGCCCTACACCCGTTTTTTGGGTCACAACCTTCGCTTGGTCCCACACCCGTTCTTTGGGTCACGACCTTTGCTCGGTCCTACACCCGTCCTTTGGGTCACGACCTTTGCTCGTTCCTACACCCGTTCTTTGGGTCACGACATTTTCTCGGTCCTACACTCGCCTTTTGGGTCACGACCTTTGCTCGGTCCTACACCCATTCTTTGGGTCACGACCTTTGCTCGGCCCTACACCCGTTTTTTGGGTCACGGCCTTCGCTTGGTCCCACACCCGTTCTTTGGGTCACGACCTTTGCTCGGTCCTACACCCGTCCTTTGGGTCACGATCTTTGCTTGGTCCCACACCCGTCCTTTGGGTCACGACCTTCGCTCGATCCTACACCCGTTCTTTGGTTGATCACAATTCTTATCTGTTAAAACTTCTTTTCCTCACCGAGTCTTAATCTCTTCCTTCGGTTAACAACTGCCAGTCAGTTAACATACCGAGTCCTCTTTTCTCTTGGTTGTAACACCTTTTCTTTGTTTGTTTCCTCAGTAGGGTCGCTACCTTCTGATTCCTAGTCACGGTTTCTTTGTTCTTTTACTCCCCAGTGGAATCTCTTTATTCTTTTTGCCGCTTTATCTTCTTGGTTTCGACACCACTAGTGCACTTTATTCTCAATACAATCACTATCTTTCCTTTGCACTCCTTTGCACTCTCGTGACAAAATCGTTTTAAATAACCTCTCACTCTCGTGACAAATCTATTTAAATTAGACTTGGAAATTAAAACCAAAACAGAATATTAATCATAAGTTCGCACTTATTATTTTCTACCGAGTCCCGTCGGTAACGGCGGTCCTCATACGTCGGACTCTAAACTACTTAGCTAGACATAATGACAGGAAGAAATAAGCAATTTTGGGTTTATAGATTAAACAAAAACATAAGAAGCGGTTTAATATAATTTAAAGCGAGGTTTGAAGAAAAATGGTAAAAGCTTGAAATGATAACAATAGCTAAAAGATAGAGCATAAATAATAATGGCAGAAAATAAAAGCAAGAAAGTAGATTGCTGTAAAAGTAAATGAACCTGTAATTAATCGGAAACTGGAGTTGTAATACACTGGCTGACTTAAATCTAAAACATGAATTAATGCAGAAATAAATCCTAAGACTATATTGGGCATAGTCCCCCGATGTGGAGAACTATTCCGTTTACTTCGTGAATGGAAACTGCCTAAGAAATTCTAAAGCAAGGAAACTCTGGCTAAAATTCATCCCCCTTTAATGGAGGTTTTAGATTGTATTTATAGTGGACTTGGATGCGGACGATTCGGCTTCAGTGGTGTGAAAATCAGATTCGTTGAAGAATGGATTTTGACTCTGAACGTGGTTTCGTGGAGAGAAAATAGGAGAGTTGGAGAATAAATCTCCTGGGGACTAGGTGGCTTGTGCCACCTCCCCGCTCTCATACATTGTGGCTGGCGCCACTTTTGGTAAAGGTGGTGGGCGCCACCTCCCATGTGGCTTGCCACATTGTGCGATGGTGGGCCCCGCCCCTTTATAATTTTTTCATTTTTCTTTTCTTCTTATTTCTTTCCTTCCTCTTTCTCTCCTTCTTAATTCTTTCCATCATATTTTCCTTTTCTTCTTCAATTCTTCTTTAATTCTTCATTAAATCTTCACTTTCCGATAAATTCCGATCCGACTCGAGTATCTGAAAAACATAAATAAATGCGGGTAATATAAAGCATAAATCGGGAAAAAGCGAATAAAACATAATAGAAATTCATGCAAGTCAAGTCAAATACACGATATAATTTCACGTTATCAAACTCCCACGCACTTAAACCTTTGCTTGTCCTCAAGCAAACCATGACTCATAAGAGAAACAGTGCATACAGGTACTCATCCTGGGCTACCAACTGCACCTCGGTTAGGTTTGTGTCGATAGGTACTTGCTCACGCACTAAGGATATCGTGACAACACAATTCCGCATTTACGTTCATCAACCTCCCTCCTATACAAACCAATCTGAATCATGTCATTATACCCAAGCCTAACTCACTCATCCTTATTTTATCCCTTTTCGCTCTTGCGCACTCAAATTAAGCCCGTTATCCTTTCACACTCATGGTAGGATAGCCTGTTAGTACCTATGATCTCATCATTTTTTTTCCTTTTGCACATTGGTTTAAATATCAATAAAATAAAGAAGTTTGCACCGTTGGGAAAAATGATCGGGTGAGGATCACCTAACTTAGAAGGAGCATTTCTTTTCATTCATTCATCATTTTTTTCTTTTCTTAATTTACCTTTTAAGCTTGAGATCATACACTTATTTGCATCGGCTTCCTACTTAGCGCGTGCTTAGGATGGTGCTGACTGCTAAATAAACTAATTAGGGACAACTAAATGGGTGAGAACTTAAGGCTATGGCATAACAAGTACTCAAATTTATTTCCTTAATTGGGAGGCTCACGGTGTTAGAACGATACCGATATTGCGGAATTTTCCCAAGTCTCACAATTTAACCTCAATTTTGTTTGTGACCTAAGATTTTCAAAAGAAACCCCTGTTTTTAACTCAAAAATTTTCAAAATATTTGGTATGGCTTATGAGAATGGGGAAATCGATAAGCAACATAAAATCACACATAAAGACTCGACATCACATGCAAAGACACAACGAAACATTAAAACAGAAAAAATTTTAAAATCATGCTAGAATACAGTAAATCTAACTAGAAAGCGGTAAATGTCCCCCCCCCCCAACACACTTAAACCAAACATTGTCCTCAATGTTTTGATAAAAGGTGAAAAAGGAAAGATAGAACCTGTATGAGTGCCACGACCAAATTCGCTCTAATTCTTTCCATGTTGTCCCTGTCTTCGCTAGCCACTTCTAGTCCGGCGTCTTGTACTACGAGTTATCTAATTTTGCTGAAACTCCACTTTACTGAAGCCGCTCATCATACTATTTGTTTCCGAAGGAAGTACCTGCAAAAAAATGTTAGAAAAATACGGTGCGGTGTGTGCAGGTGGAACCTGACCATGCGAAAGGACAAGGAGGAGGCGAGTTACAAACGGGAGAGATATGCCCTATCCTATCATACTCATCATTGGTGTCACCACCAGCAGCGGCATTCGTAGAAATGTCTGTGGGCCCCGGTCATTTTAAGGGATTGCCATCTAGAGATTCTTCGCCTAAATGCAGCTAAGACGTGACAGGTGATACAATTCTTTATTTTCTGCAAACACAAATAACAAAAGGAAAACATTAAATTAAAAACTCATGGGTTTCCTCCCACACAGGGCTATGTTTAACTTCGATAGCTCGATGGCTAATAATTTTTGGTTTCCATGGCCACTTATCAAGCCATCTCACATATCCCTCACCTTTTCATTTCTTCCTTCTGTGGGGTGGTTCATATTTTTGAACTTGTGGTGGTGGTTCAGGATCTATCCTAACTATTAGTTTTTCAGGTTTGGGCGTAGTTATTTCATCCATCACCTCGAAGTTTAACCTTAACCTCTTAACAGTAATGATATCCCTAGTTTAATGGTCCTCAGATTTTCTCTTTTTATTTAGGACGTCAGACAAAGGTGCATCGGTGTGAATATTTTCCAATACCTCCACATACGTTTTGGATTGGGATTCTACCTTAACTTCTACAAACCTTTGCGGGAAAGAAATTGGTGGGGTATAGGGAGGAAGAATGACATTAAATGCTTCCTTTTCTACTTCTTCGACAACCTCCCTTTTGGATGGTGTCGATGGATTTTTCTGAATCTCTACTCTCTTCTCACCAGAACTCTCCTCAACCTCATTATCACTCTCCTCAACCTCATTATCACTCTCCTCGGGATTCTCAATTTGTTTTTCATTAATGGTTGTTACAACATCCATATGTTCCTCAGGGGAGGGTCCTATAGGTGTCTGTTCAAGCAGGGAGATTTGAGTCTCCAATGCCTCAGTGTGAGTCGCGAGGGACTCGACCATAGTGTTTATCTGCCTAAGGGTTTCATAAGTATCGAGATGTTATCTTCTAAGGTCTTCATTCTGGAGAGTTTGTGTCTCCACAAAGTGCTCCATCATAGATTCTAACCTAGAATTAGTTATTGTTTCAATGAAATCCTCCATTAATGTTTCGAGGTTGGAATTAACAGATTCTTGTGGTTCCTCGAAATATTGGGAATGGTGATCGTAGAGGAAATTTTGGTGCGGTTCCTCAAGATAGTGGGAGTGAGTCAGCGTCGCATTGAAATCCTGCATTAATATTTCTAGGTTAGAATTATGAGATTCTTGCGACTCCTCAAAATGTTGGGATTGGTAGTTGCAGTGGAAATTTGGGTAAGAATGAGTTAGTGATGCATTGAAATTCTCCATTTGTATTTCAAGGTTGGAATTATGGGATTCTTGTGATTCCTCGAAATACTGGGAGTGGTGATTGTAGAAAAAATTTGGGTGATACATATTAATGAGTGTCTTAGTCTATACGGTGCAACAACGGAATCACAATATTGATTGTTGGTCCCCGGCAACGGCGCCAAAAACTTGATGTGTCCGCAAGTGCACGGAAATATCGAAGTAATATAAAAAATTGTCGAACCCACAGAGACCAATGTCAACCTACTGTAATTTATCGTCGCTTTGTAAAGCTAAGGCTAATGATATTAGATAAAAGGAAAACTAAGACCAAAACTAAAAATAAACTTAGAAAATATGACAGAAAAGAGAGGTCGGAATATGGATTCCGCATTACTAAAGGACTTTGTAGAATTCGTGTACTGATTGCAACTATAACTTAGTTCCGTAGAATATACCGACTTAAAAACTCTGCCTCACACTCTCACGGTATTAACTAAAGTCATGTTCCCTAATCCCAAGATTTTGCTATCGCTTGCCCGGTAACTAGGAAATATATTTTGAAAGCCAATAATATCCTAAACGTATCTAAAGCGCTCTTGTTGTATTTAGATATGTTGCCTAATTTCCACTATCCGGTTCGACCCCCACGCTTTCGCATGCCGACTCTAACCTTAATTAATTTCTCACTCTCGTGACAAAATCGTGTTAAATAACCTCTCACTCTCGTGACAAAGCTATTTAAATTAGACTTGGAAACTAAAACCAAAACAGAATTTTAATCATAAGTTCGCGCCTATTATTTTCTACTGAGTTCCGTTGGTAACGGCGGTCCTCATACGTCGGACTCTAAACTATTTAGCTAGACATAATGACAGAAAAAAATAAGTAATTTTGGGTTTTTAGATTAAACGAAAACATAAGAAGCGATTTAATATAATTTAAAGCGATGTTTGAAGAAAAATGGTAAAAGCTTGAAATGATAACAATAGCTAAAAGATAGAACATAAATATAAATGGCAGAAAATAAAAGCAAGAAAGTAGATTGCTGTAAAAGTAAATGAACCTGTAATTAATCGGAAACTGGAGTTGTAATACACTGACTGACTTAAATCCAAAACATGAATTAATGCAGAAATAAATCCAAAGACTATATTGGGAATTGTCCCCCGATGTGGGGAACTATTCCGTTTACACCGTGAATGGAAACTTCCTAAGAAATTATAAAGCAAGGAAACTCTAGCTAAAATTCATCCCCCTTTAATGGAGGTTTTCGATTGTATTTATAGTGGACTTGGATGCGGACGATTCGGCTTCAGTGGCGTGAAAATCAGATTCGTTGAAGACTGGATTTTGTGACTGAACGTGGTTTCGTGAAGAGAAAATAGGAGAGTTGGAGAATAAATCTCCTGGGGACTAGGTGGCTTGCGCCACCTCCCCTCTCTCATACATAGTGCTTGGCGTCACTTTTGGTAAAGGTGGTGGGCGCCACCTCCCATGTGGCTTGCGCCACATTGTGTGATGGTGGGCCCTACCCCTTTATATTTGTTTCATTTTTCTTTTCTTCTTCTTTCTTTCCTTCCTCTTTCTCTCCTTCTTAATTCTTTCCATCAAATTTTCTTTTTTTTTTCTTTAATTCTTCTTTAATTCTTCATTAAATCTTCACTTTCTGATAAATTTCGATTCGACTCGAGTACCTGAAAAACATAAATAAATGCGGGTAATATAAAGCATAAATCGGGAAAAAGCGAATAAAACATAATAGAAATTCATGCAAGTCAAGTCAAATACACGATATAATTTCGCGTTATCACCTGAGCTTTGCCTCCTTTTGCTTGCCTCCTGGCTAGGTGAGACTCTCCATCTTCAGCCGGCGACTCTGCTGAGGAGTCCTTGTGCTTGCGAGTTGGGGTGTTGCCTAGTTTTGTTTGTTTTCTTTCTTGCTTGGGTGTTTATCTTCCGCGCTTTACTTGCTTTATCTTTATTCTTTAGCTTTATGTTTATTTGCTGCACTTCTTTACTGCTTTGAATATTCATATGCTGCATATTCTGGATATCTGCTTTTTCTGCTGTTGTTGGGAGGGGTAGATGTTATTAGAGAGAAAAGTCCTAACACCGGGCTTAGTATAAACATAGGCTAGAACATGGATAGTCGTGAGGCCTGCGTTTTGCGCATTGGGTTATCATGAGAGCCACATCCCAGATCGTGATTCGCTTGAGAATACTTCCGTCTTGTGAGAATTCACTACGGCGGGGAGTTTTCACTCTGAGTCCTATGTGTAACACCCATTTTAATTATTTAGTCATCTTGTATTAATCTTTAAGCGTGTCCTTGTTTGGGAGAGTGTCTGAGTGCGTTTACTTGTTGACCTGGCATAGAAGGTAGATTGTTGGAACAAAACCTTAGACTAATAATAATAGAGACATAATTAAATAATAATCATAATTTCATTAATAATAGAAATATTATTATTATTATTTGGAATTAATTAAAATAAGAAATTAAGGGATTAAGAGAGGTTTAGGGAATTAATAAAACAATTTCACGTTTAACGAAAAGAGGGAGCAAAGGAGAAGAGAAAGAACAAGTGCTAGGGCTTGAACCATCTTCACCAATTTGTCAATTTTTGCTGCAGAATTCGAGGTAAGGGGGGGGGAACTGTTAAATATTGGTGATTTACTCATGATAGGGTAGTGGGAATTCCTTAATCCCGTAGGGTTTCATATCCATGATTGTGTTGTGATGAATTGTAGAGTATGTCTGATTTAATTCTGAATTCGTACATGTGTTGATATGTATTTTCTGAATTTCTTGTTGATAATACTGTGGTATTTGAATCTGATCTAGTATGTGGTGTGTTGTTCCTATTTTGGAAGAACGATTTGAAGTGTTGGATCCATAATTGATGTAGTAATCATAGGATGCAAGTGAAAGAAGAAGAATTGAACCTAAAATCAAAGTAGAAGAGATTATAGGACTGGTTGAGAGTGAACAAGTGATGAAAACGCAACAGAGAGCAGAAAGATGAGCTCACTGGCCGTTCGCATATGAGATCTGGCCGTACGCGTAACAAGGGAGGCCGTACGCGTATGAGAACAAGGAGGAGAGAGCCTTACGCATAAGAGAAGTGGGAAAGGAGGGAATTGCACGACCCTCTGCCCGTACGCGTATGGTTTGCGTATGCTTGGCAGAGCGATACGCGTATGGGGATCTGAAAATGAGATTTTCTTGGAAAGAGAGCCTCTGCTCGTACGCGTATGATAATGGGTAGTACGCGTAAGGTAGATTAGGGGAGGGTGAGCAATACGCGTATCAGATGGAGCCTTACGCGTATGGATGAGCGAGGAAATGAGTCATACGCGTATGACCTGGGTCAGTACGCATATGGATTGGCAGTGTGCAAAATTTTACCGTTTAGCGATTTCTTTCCCGTTTTCGCAGCGGTTTCGATTTCTAATGGTTTGAGAGGGTGAGGGTAGAAGTCAGTTACTGAGGAATAATAATTTGATGATGAAAATAATAAGTTTAATAATTTTAAATTAATTAATTGATTAATTAAGTATGGTTGTATATGAAGTAACATTGACCATGATGATTGATGATATATGTGGATGTGATCAGTAGGATCGTGTGCATGTAAACATGCTTGAATAAATATGTTGTTGCGCATAATTGAGTCATGCATATTCATGGTGTTTTGGTGGGATGAATCATTGCTCTGGAGGAGTGTATGTGATTCATCCGTACTCCTTTAAGGAGAATGGTGGGGATAGATCATTGCCAAGTAGAGGTGTATGTGATCTATCCGGGGTTCGATTTAATGAACCAATGAGTCGGTACCGCATTGCATGTGTTGAATTGCATACATTGTTGAAAATGGGCAGTAGGCTGTGTTTGATGATTGATGATGCTTGTGTATGATGCCTACCTGCTTATCATGTATTTATTCACCTATAAAATTTGAACGTGATTTCTCACCCCTTTGTTGTTGTTGTGTCTGTGCTTCTTCGGAAGTACAGATAATCCAGGTACTTAGGTAGCTTGGATATTGGTGTTGCTGATCGAGTCTATAGGATTGCTCTGATACGTAACACGGGATGTCGGGATATCTTTATAGTTGCTTTCTGGTGTTATTACATTCTTTGTTACGAATTCCATTCTGTTGAATTATTTTATGGAGAACCTTGTTTTAAGGAACTATTGGTGTCTGTGGGCAATAGGCCGTGAATTTGAAATTAAATGATTATTTCCGCTGATTCTTTATTCAATTTAATACAATAAAGAGTTATATTTGTTTTGATGATGTGGCATTCCACTTTTTGGTGAAAACTCTGATTTATTTTTAATATGTTGTATTTTAATTTAAAATGGGAAAGTGGGGTGTTACACTATGGTTTGGGCGACCTTTCTAGGGACCACCTTGTTGTGTCTAGATCACACCTGTGAGGGGAATAGAGTTTTTTGCAGGAAAACAAGCCTCTTCATACCTTTGTTCTCTCACGCACGTCAGATCTTTGCACCGACGCAGAGTTACATATGTCAATTATCCAGAAGATGTTGCATCTCTAACTTACATTATTGTGTAATGTTATCGCATAATGTTATTGCATCATCATGTATGCCGAACTTTTGAACTTGAGTTATTGCATCATCATATGTATGCTTAACTATTGCATCATCTAACCTTTGCATCAATTGGTGTTGCATAACTCATTTGCATTCCATTTGCATAAACAACATATGCATACATGCATTTGCATTCACATACATTCAAACCCGAAAAAGCTCATTTTCTTCCCTTCATCAACCCAAAGACAACGATTCTTCAACGCCGAAAGCCAAATAATCATGGAACAAGTTGGGTATGAGAACACAATGTACAAGGAAGGCAAGGTTGACATGGTTGTGGAAATACTTCTGGACAGTTTGACAATGAACCTCTCGGATCAGGTTGTGATGGATGAGCAAGCCTAGAATGGACCAAAAGTGGATAAGATCATGAACGCGGATGCAAGCAATCTGTCGGTTCACCCCTTGTCTAATCAGAAGACCGCTGAAAGAAATCAGAAACATAAGCATAATCAAAACAACAAAAAGAACAACAATCAAGGGAGGAGACGTCCTCGTCTTGATCCAATTCCCGTAACCTACACGCATCTACTGCCTATTCTGATTCATGTTGGGGTAATTGTTCCTAAAGGGATCGAGGCAACCAAGTTCCCTTATCATCCCAAGCATGATCCTAATGCCACATGTGAATACCATGCTGGATATGTGGGGCATTTTTAAGAAGCATGTGTTTTCTTTAAGGACAAAGTTCAAGAGCTCCTCGATCAGAAGTTGCTTTGCTTTACAGACAAGCCTTGCCAAAAGTATGCCCCAGGGATTGTCAAAACATCTGCTGAGGCAAAGAACAGAGGTCCTCCTACTCATGTGCTGATTCCTCCAACTGTTCAACCTGTTGGGCAATACCCCTACCAAGGTTTTCAGTCCACTAACTCTGGAATGCCTTTTGCTTATCTTGGGGCACCCTCTGCTGTTGCACCTCCAGTTGCTTATCCTGGGGCACCTTACACTCCGTATGGAATCCAATTTGGTCAGACTGTTAATCAGACGGTTAATCCTGGATTGATGTGCCCTGCTCAAGTGTTCCCGCACAATGTTGTTCATCAGATTCATCCTTAAGCACCTCTGGCTCCTACGCCGTACTATTCATTCTCGCATGTTGCTGCAACCCAATATCAACAACCTCCTCAGACTCATAATTAACGAGCCCAAGGTTGAGAGCGTCAGAATCAGTGCAAACCCTGGAACAATGAAGGAATGCTCCTCTATATGCTATTCCCGCGACATACAGTCAACTCCTCCCATATCTGGTTCAGAATTCACTGGTGGTTCCCAAAGCTCTGAAGCCTCCACCAAAACCATTCCCACCTGGGTCAGCTGGACATTTGACCAAGGATTGCAACGCTTTCAAAACCATGGTCTGACAGTTGATTGACAAGAAGCTCTTAACTGTTCAAGGTGAGAAATTGTTGGTGAACGGAAATCCTTTATCCGTGTAGTCGACAAGATTGCAAAAGCGTCCCTTGAAATAATTTAATAAGCCTGAGAGCACTTCCTCAACATCGGCAATCAACATGTCATTCCATCTCTTCCATTTGTAATCTTTTTGTTTGTCAAGCATTGTTCCTTTGTAACTTGTTTGTTTTCAAATGATGATAATAATGAAATAAATATGCATGTTTTGAATAAATTCATTCGTGTTCACACATATTTGTTATCTGTATCACACATTTGATCAAGCAAAATCAAAAAGAGAATGATAAAATCAAAAAGACATGAGATTACTGTGTGTATGCTTTTGAATAAAACCTTGTGGACGATGTAAGGCATTGGTTCAAATCCCCAAACACCGGAGTCATAAGGAAGATAATCCCTAGTCAACCCCTTTGGGCCTTGAAGTAGCACTTTCTTTCCGCATACACAAACCCTCAATCTTAACCAGGGGCAGGGTAGTCTTCCGCTAGTTTCACCATGCGTTCAAATTTCAAAAGAGGAGTACCCCATTTTGAGGATCCACCGCATCCTATCGCTCATGCAAAGTGGGAAAATCACAAATCCAAATTGGTTATCCCTCACCGATCAAAGGAGCGAGGCAGTCACAAAACTTTATCAAACAAAGAAGTGTCACACAACTTTGTTAAAAAAAAATCATCAAAATCACAAAAGCAATTAAAAAAAACAAACAAAAATCCCGCTAAGTCAAAAACTAAAAAAAAAAAAAGACTTAGGCAAAAATCAGGGCATCCCGGTAAACTGCAAAATAAAAATAAAAATCAGTCTACGCAAAAATTAGGGAAAATAAAAAGAGCAAAGCAGAGAATTAAAAGAGAAAAATCCCTCAATAAGAACAAGTTCGTGTGATCACATGTGACCAAAACAAAAGGTGAGTGACTACTGTTCCAAAAACCCGTTGGTTCCTCTACCATCACATCTACCATTCAAAATCCTTCTTGAAAGGTTAACGCTTGTGTCAAACTAGATGAACGTAGGACTGGAGAACATCAAGGAGAATGGGTGGGTTAAAATAAATTTTGAGCCTTATATCCTTTCTTTCTTAAACCGTGAACCAGGCCACATTACAACATGAAAAAGACCTAATTGAAGTAAGGTTTATTTTGAAAGCATACTACAGTGGGATCATGTCAAAACTGACTCTTAAATATTTGCTCATCATTTGTGTTGGTATTGACATGGCATTCTAAATGGTGATCTATTCGCTATATGTCATAATCTTAGTGAACATGCTTGGATTTCAAAACGGACATATGCACTGCATTAACATTATCATTCTCAAAACAAACACTCTTTACTTGCGAATAAGCACTTGACAACAAGAAAATTTCCACAATGGAAAGTTTGGTCATCTCAAGGGGCAAAACGCCTGGTTTTTTTATTGAGCGAAAAGGCAAGATGCTTCAAGATTCATTCAATATGGGTCAATTACGTCGAGATTCGACAAATCTCTCGAAGATCAATTGGTCAGGGGCATTCCTCCAAAGATCAATCAGCCAGGGGCAAAATCACTTCAAAGCTCATACTGAGGCAGGCCACCTCAAGAGCACAAGAATCCAACCTCCCCAAGAGAAGATTAGTCATGGCCATACTGTTCTGATACATCGGGGCAAGTCGAATCAAGATCATCCTGTGAGACAAATGTTTCATACCTTGTGATTGGGGCAACCCTTGCTGATACCCAACAAATTGGGGCAGATACAGGCTACCAAGGTACAAGTTTTCTCCCTGTTTTGAGGCAAGAGCAATGCTGCAACAACAACTGATGATCATGAAGTAGGTGTCGGGGAATCACGTCTTTGTGGCTTACGCCCAAACCTCAACTCTTCTGCCTCCTACAACAAAAGCACTTGAATCATTGCATAAACCACTCTCATGCATTGATCATATCGCTTCACTCATGCATATCGTTCATTTGGCATAGCATGGAGCCTTAACTTAAGCATATTTGACATCTCTTCAAAATTTGATCACTGGAATTTTGCATATAGTAATCATCATCGCATATCATTGCATCATTCAACACATAGCATAATCATCAAGATAGAGCATTACACCATACAGGCTCAAACATGTGTCTCAATCAAAACCCAATCCTCGTCTGGCAAACCTTCCCATTTATCTGGTCTATCTAGAGTCTGCAAATTTGCAACATTGTATCGTAACTTGCACCGTTGCATGACATAACATCAAACATCATGTAGAACAACACATACTTAGCAAATGCATCTAGCATACTCCTTTCCTTTTGACCTGATTCATCTCAGCAGTTTTTCAGCCTAACTTTGCACCCATCAACTTTCTGCACTCGCACCTCTCTTTTTGTCGTCGTCGGCCAAATTTTTAAAATACCCTTTTTATTTAATCCCCTTCTACCTAGAATAATCGAAAAGCTAGCGCAATTCGAACATTCAGGTCTAAGAGGATTAAATAGGGGCAGCTGTCGTAACCCGAAATTTGACCTCCTTTTTTTGAAATATTGCATATGCATGTACATTCGCTTCGCTGGCATATGCATTCGCACTTTTTATTTATGATTTTGGTTGCAGGAGTATTCAGGTTTTCCAAGCCCGGTTAATCGCATCCTCACAAGATCATTACATCATCAAAACAAGCTCAAAATAAGGGTTTCCATGTTTACTCATCAAAATAAGAGGTGGAAAACCAAAACCAGGACTTCAGCATCATTTTCCAAGCAAATTTGGGGAACTTTGGCTGAAGTAACTGGTTACAGCATATCTGATAACCGGTTACTCAGTGTATTTTTCCCCAGAAATGCAGATTTTCAAGCAAATAACCGGTTAGCAGATATGCAGTAACCAGTTACTCAGTACAAAGTTGCAGATTTTGCTGCTTTTTTGGGACAACAGCCATGCACTCTCTTTGGTACTTGGTTCTACTTAATCCTAGCAGTGTGTGGAATATTCTAGACATCTCTAGACATTTCAAGGCATTCCAAGTGCATTTATTCCAATGCTTCACTCTAAATTAAGTGTACCATGTTCCTTGTTTTCCAAGCATATCAACCTTTGGATGTTGGAGCTCACATTGGGATTGTTACCGAGTTGATCCTAACTAACCGAGTTAACCGCCTTGACTCAGTGAGTCAAGTGTAACTAACTCCAACCCTAACTCCAAACCTCCCAAAGCTAAGTCCAAAGCTAATTCCAAACCTCTCACACAAATTCTTCACATTTCAATCACAATTATCCCACATTATCTCTGATTTTTCTCTGCTACATCTTCATCTTCATCTCAATTCTCTTCCAAAACCTCACCAAAGCTCAATTTCTACAGCAAAGGATAATCACTTTTACCTCAAAAGTTATTATTTTTTGAGCTCAACCTTCATCATTCTTGCTATTATACTTGGATTTATGGAATTATTTTAGCTTACGGAATAATCTTGAGTATCTGCTGCAACATTCAACGGTTTGATTTCACATTTCGGAGCTTCATCGCATTTTGCTCGGTTTCGATACGTTTCGTCAACAAATTGAAGATTCCTCTGGTTTTCTTTGATTTTCTGCATCAAGAATACTTTGCAACAATTAACAAGACACATCTCCGCCTTGTAGGTTGGTAGATCTTATTTTGCTAACTGTTTCGATCGTTTCCACGCATTTATGATGTAATTTCAATCGTTTTTGGTTCGATTGTTATGCATTTGCGTGATCTTTGATCTCCATGATTGATGCTTGTAATATGTATTAATTGCACTCACATGATGTAAATTTCATGCACAAATTCAAGATCTAGCATGTGGTGGTTGGTATAAGTGATTAAGTGCAGAAAATCACTTTTGAAAAGCTGTTTTTCCTGTTATTTTTGCCATTGTCACAGTGGTAACCGGTTACAGCATATTTGCTAACCGATTACTCAGTTTAAATTTCACCAATAACGCTGATTTTCAAGTAAGTAACCGGTTAGCAGATATGCAGTAACCGATTACCACTGTGCGGAATGGCCATTTTCTTGCATTTTCAAGTGTGTTTGCCATGCATCTCTTCCTCTCACTTCCATGGATCAATGTGCTTGATATTTGTGGATGTTTTAAGTGTTGTTTAACTTCTGTTTGAAGCTTGCTAGTCAATTTTCGATGCTCGACTTTGCATTTATCGATTATTTGCAACTTTGACAATGTTTGTTCATGAACATCTTGCATTTCATTAGATCACTTGTTAAAATGTTTTCATCGCATACTAATTGTCCTTTTGGTACTGTTTTGCATATTTGTTTCTTAATTGCATTAAGTTTGTTCTTTATTTTGCAAATTTAATCATGCTTTATCAATAATTCACACCTTTTGCTTTAATGATTTTTCATTCTCTTTGGAAAATTGTTAGCAAATCACTCCCTTTGATTAATTGATCGAAACCATGTTTCGATTAGTTGATCTTCCCCTTACCTCTCTTTAGGACCTCCTTAGATCTTCTCTTTCTCGACCCCCCGCGAGGTTGGAGTTTTACGCTATGCCTTGCCTTGGAGCACTGTTCGACTTGAATCTGTTACGCTGTCCATTTCGCAAGCGGTAGCGTCTTTCCTTACTCAGTCGAGTCGATCCTTGATCACTCTTACTCTTGCTCTTTCAATCTCTCTTTTGATCAATCACTACTCTATTGGTTAAAGATCATTGCCTCTATGTTGCCTTACTAGTCTTTTCTCGTGGTCGATCATTATCTTTTTGATTCCCTTGAAGAGATTCTATTACTTTTTCTTCGGTTAAATAGAGTACTTCTGTTACAACCGAACCCCCTATCAGAGTTCGCAACCTTCTTTTGGGTTCTTCTCCCTTCGTTTAGTTAATCACTGCCTGCCAGTTAAAACACCAATAATTTCACTTCTTCTCAACTAACCACAGTCAGTCTATTAATACAATGATCCTTTCGGGTTAATCACCTTCTATTGGTTAATCACCTTTTTCCTTCAGTTCACCACAGTATGTCTGTTAAAATACTGAGCCTTTTGAGTTAATCACCACTTCTTGGTTAATCACTCATGCATTCGGTTAATCACTGTTTTTCTGTTAAAATCGAATCCCCAGCGATTAGCAACCTCTTTTGGTTCCATACCCTTCTTCGTTGGTCAAGTGTTGTTTGTTCAGTCAATACCAACGTCCCTTTTGGGTCACGACCTTCGATCGGTCCTACACCCGTCCTTTGGGTCATGATCTTTGCTTGGTCCCACACCCGTCCTTTGGGTCACGATCTTAGCTTAGGCCCACACCCGTTCTTTGGGTCACGATCTTTGCTTGGTCCCACACCCGTTCTTTGGGTCATGACCTTTGCTTGGTCCCACACCCGTTCTTTGGGTCACGACCTTTGCTCGGTCCTATACCCATTTTTTGGGTCACGACCTTTAGCTCATGTATTTGCGGTTGAAGAGGTTGTTGATGATAAACTGTAGTATTATGATCTTAAATGCTCTCTTGAGAATCAAGAGTACCCACTTGGGCATCCAAGAAAGACAAGATGACTTTGAGAAGATTGGCTAGTAGTTTCTTCTTGAATGCTGATGTGTTGTATAAGAGAAATTATGACATGGTCTTGCTCAGATACGTGGATAGACACGAAGCAGACATGTTGATGAAAGAAATTCATGAAGGATCTTTTGGTACCCATGCCAATGGGCATGCAATTGCTAAGAAATTGTTTAGGGCAGGTTACGATTGGTTGACAATGGAATCTGACTGTTGCAAATTTGTGAAGAAGTTCCATATGTGCCAAGTTTATGCTGATAAAATTCATGTGCCCCCAACTCCTCTCAATGTTATCTCTTCCCCGTGGCCTTTCTCCATGTGGGGCAATGATATGGTTGGAATGATTGAGCCTAAAGCGTTGAACGGACACCGTTTCATATTGGTGGTTATTGACTATTTTACCAAGTGGGTTGAAGCGGCATCATATACCAATGTGACCTAGCAAGTAGTGGTTCGGTTTATCAAGAACCAAATCATTCGTCGGTATGGCGTTCCGAGCAAGATTTTCACTGATAATGGGTCGAATCTAAAAAACAAGATGATGAGGGAATTATGCGATGAGTTTAAGATTGAGCATCATAATTCTTCTCCTTACATACCTAAGATGAATGAGGTTGTTGAAGCTACTAATAAGAATGTTAAGAAGATTGTTCAGAAGATGGTTGTTACTTACAAGGATTGGCATGAGATGCTCCATTTTGCTTTGCATGGGTATCGTACACCCGTCCGCATTTCAACAGGGGCAACCCCTTTCTCTCTTGTTTATGGTATGGAAGCAGTGCTCCCAATAGAAGTTGAAATCCCTTCTATGAGAGTTTTGATGGAAGCTGAGTTGTCTGAGGTTGAATGGTGCCAAAGCAGATATGACCAGTTGACTTTGATTGAAGAGAAAAGAATGACGGCCTTATGTCATGGTCAACTATATCAACAGCGAATGAAGAAAGCTTTTGATAAGAAGGTTCGACCTCGTGTTTTCAGAGAAGGCGACCTCGTACTAAAAAAGATCTCGACTTTTACAAATGATTCTAGGGGAAAGTGGACTCCTAATTATGAAGGCACATATGTTGTTAAGAGAGCCTTCTCTGGAAGTGCATTACTTCTTACAACTATGGATGGTGAAGAGTTCACTCGTCTTGTAAATGCCGATGCAGTTAAGAAATACTTCGCCTAAAAATAAAAGAACAGCTAGTTAAGTTGAAAACCCGAAAGGGCGGCTTAGGAAAAAATGAGCGTCTCGGTGGATTAAAAGCCCGAGAGGGCGGTCCAGGAAAAAATTACATACAAAAATAGAAATAATCATCCCGGTAGATTGAAAATCCGAGAGGGCAATCTAGGAAAAAGTTAGGGATTATGGCAAGTAACTGTATCTGGCTAGTCTTGATCGTTGAAAACAACATTGTCTATCAAGGATTCTGCGTCAATCATCCTCAGCTAAAGTTTTGAGCATAGTGGAATTGAAAGTTGTTAGGGAGAATAGTGGTCATTGTATTTCAATGAACCCTTTCCATGTATTTACGATTTTTCAAACTTTGTAATGATCCATGGGGTTACGCCATATGCGGGCTACCATTCTATTAATAAAATTTGGACCTTTGTCCCTTTGTTTGCAATTCTCACTTTGCTTCTGTTTGCAAAATTTCATTTATTTTTTATGATGATTTTTGAAGCAAAATGTGAATAATTGATTTAAACTTTTTTGAAAATTATAAAAGCATTTTCCTTTGATTTATGAATGCTTAAAGGAATGCCAACGGTTAATCCAAGGATGGTATGATCGATGTTCTCCTCAGCTGGGTTTGTTCTTACTCTTCTAACATAATTTATTGACAACTCCCCAGTAGAGTTTGTTGATATTTCCCCAGTAGAGTTTGTTGATTTTTCCCATCAGGGTCGTTGATGTTTCCTCGGTAGAGTTTTGTTCATGTAACCAGTTGTTGACAAGTTGATGGTATACAGGTTTTAGTTTTTTTCACCAGACGAGTGTTGTTCTGTTTTTCCCTAGATATGTCTCGACCCCATTTTCCTCCAGCAGATTGTGTTATGGTCAGGCAGTTGAGCAGTTTTGAAGACCATCTCTCATTGGTGTTAATCCCCACGCAGAGATTCAATATTTTGTTATCCCCAGCAATGATCATATGAAAAACCCTCATTCAGAGTTTCAACCTCTAGATGTGTTGTTGTTGCTTTGAATATCCCACGACAGAGAGCAATGTTATTTTTCCTTTAAGTAGCATTGACGTGGTGGCCGTTTATCGGGTTTCATATTGTCTTATGGATGTTTTTCTCTCCATGTTGTTCTACCCAGAGATTTATCCTTGCGGATTCCTCAATGGAGGCAGTGCATTTTTGTTTTAATTATTCCCCAATCATAGAGCAGTGATGTTAATTTCTCATTTCCCCCGGAAAGTCTCAAATGTACTTCTCTCCGGATTTTTTTTCAGAGATTTATCCTCCCAGTGAAGATTGTGCATCAATATTGCTACTATTCCCAGTGAAGTCGCTGGTGATATCTTTATATTGATATATTAGTCACCTGTTGGATTTTCCCTCATTTATGATGAGTATTGATCTAAAATCCCCCACAGCTTGACCTTTTGCTGCTTTCTTGGGCAATTCCAGGATGCTTTGCTCAGAATTGGTTAATCCCCCGAGAGTGTTCTCGTATCTCCAGCAGATCTACCTTATTTTCCTAGTGGAATTTGCGCAGATGTTTATGTGTCTACGATTCCCCAGCGGATACATTATTTTTTTTCCGCAGCAGATCACCTTGCCATATTGAAGTGGAAGTTCTTGTGAATTTTTATCCCCAGGAAGTCAGAAAAATTTAGGTTGTTATGATTCCCCAACAGCTTTCCCTGCCATCCTCAAAGCAGGGTTTATGTTGTTATCCTCTTTGTGGATCATCGATGTTAGAAGATTGATATTTGGGTTTCTCCCCAAGGAGTATCTTCTTCTCCAGCAAGATTTGAGCCTTGTTGTAGGATTTATTTTTCTTTGATGGCTTATGTTGATCTCTTGCAGGATTTCTTCAGCTAAATGCCTAGCAGAGTTGCTAATAACATCTCCATCTTATTGAGATTAGCCGAGTATTTAGTGGTGTTGTGATGTTTATTCCACCCCCTGCTTATCCTTTATGTCTGTTTTGTCAGCACATTCATACTCATACGCATCGCATGCACATTCATTTGTTGTGCATAGCATTATGTAGTTGCATTATGCATTTTACGTTTGTGTTGGTGCTTCTTTGCTCTCTGGTGCTGTTATCCCCGCAGAGCATGTGTGTCATCTCTCTATTCGGAGTGTCGACCCATAAGCAGAAAATGCCTATCATTGTTAATTCCCATCTGAGTTTGTTTCTCGTGGAAGATTTTGCTTCAGTTTCCTTCCCAGTTCATTATCTGGATGGAATTAATCCCAAGTTGAGATATATCCTCCTCGGGATGAGTCTTATTTGACCGTTTCTCTCCAGCTTGTTCTTGAATTGAACTTTGGTCCCCTGCAACATTTGTTTAGATCTCTAGGCTATGAAACCTAGATTGAGAGTGCATTTATTTTGCACCTTTGAGGATTCTGCGCCCTTCAGCTGAAACCTGTGTATGATTCCCCTATTAGAAGGTTCAATACTGTTTCGTGGCATTCCATTATTTGAGAAGCCTAAGGCAATGCAGTTAATACCTTTTGTAACTCAAATGAATAGTAAGTTTCTTCTGTCAGACGGGACAGTTCGTTGTTGAGATTCTTTTACTCCAATGAATGGTAAGTCTCTTCGGTCAGACGGGACAGTTCGTTGTTGAGATTCTTCTACTCCAATGAATGGTAAGTCTCTTCAGTTAGACGGGACATTTCATTGTTGAGATTCTTCTACTCCAATGTATGGGAAGTCTCTTCAGTCAGATGGGGCAGTTCATTGTTGAGATTCTTCTACTCCAATGAATGGTTAGTCTCTTCGGTCAGACAGGACAGTTCGTTCTTGATATTCTTCTACTCCAATGAATGGTAAGTCTCTTCGGTCAGACGGGATAGTTAGTTGTTAAGATTCTTCTACTCCGATGAATGGTAAGTCTCTTCGGTTAGACAGGACAGTTCGTTGTTGAGATTCTTCTACTCCAGTGAATGGTAAGTCTCTTCGGTTAGACGGGACAGTTCGTTGTTAAGATTTTGTTACTCCGATGAATGGTAAGTCTCTTCGGTTAGACGGGACAATTCAATGTTGAGATTTTGTCACTCTGATGAATGGTAAGTCTCTTCGGTTGGACGGGACAGTTCGTTGCTGAGGTTTTCTACTCCGGTGGATGGTTAGTCTCTTCGGTATTCTAGAGATAATTCATTGTTGAGGTATTGATTTTCCCCAGTGGAGCCTTGTTGTGCTAAGTCTTCCCGGTTGAGTTATATCCTTGTTGTGTTGTGGTTTATTTCCAATTACAGTTTTCCCCAATTTGAATCTTTTCCTCAGCTGAGTCCCAGTAGTTGTGTTGTATTGTTCCCCGGCTAGTTGGTGGTCTCTTATGATGTGTTTCCCCGGTGGAGTTTCTTTCTCCCATTCTTCATTTTTGTCTATTTCCTGTGGCGTTTTCTCCCCACGGAGGTCTTGGGTCTACATATCATTTGCATAATCATATCATTTTGTGGTCTCTTAGGGCTAAAAAATTGGGTTTATTGTTATATTTAAGTCTCTTCTATCTCGTCGAGACAAAGATGCCCGTTTTTGTATCTCCGGATTGAAGAAACTTAAAAAGGGGAAGTTGTAATACCCTAATTTTTACCCCTAAGATCCCACATGTCTTTTTGCATTTCATACCATAAACAAGATCACACATTGGTTCCTTCGTTTGTAGGATGGTGCCTTGCAGGGATCTTTGAGTATGTGTGTGTTTGTTAGTTGTTTTATTGCTTAATTTGTTTATGTTTACTAACCATTAATTAAAATCCAAAAAAATATGCTTGCTTTTTCTTTACTAACTTTTTCAGGAAGAATTTGGATCAAGGATACGAAAAAACAGTCCCTCGGCTCGAATAAATTTCATCAAAACAAAGTCAAAGTTTGATATGTAGACATTAAAAAATCATCTGATCAAGGGTTTCCAAGATTCAATTGATTATTATTCAAGAGACCCTAAGGTTCATGTGTTTATTTCCATGTCTTCTTTGACAAGCAAAAGAATCGAGCTGAACCACAGCAGTGCACTCAAAAAGGGCATTTTTTTCAAAATTTACACTGAGTAACCGGTTACCCTATATAGAGTAACCGGTTACCCTCATGAAAATTTGAAAAATGGCAGCAAATTCAAATTCTGCTGCAATTGGCACCAATTTTCATCATTTTTATCACAATTGGAATATTCTATACCATCCCATTTTAATTCCCTACATCATCATAATTAATTCCCACCATGTACCTCCACTAATCACCACTCTTTTGATAATTTCCCTCCAAATTCAATTTCTATGCCTAATTTTCATTTCCAAGCCAAATTCCAATCAACCAATTTTTACAAGGCTAAATTCTATAAATAGAGGCCACATTTCATTCATTTCACAAGCTTTTAAGAGCCAACAAACGTCTTGCAAATTCTTTTCCCAACCACAAAATTCACCAAAGCTTACATTTCTTCCTTTGAAAGGTGACAAGAATTCACATTGAATCTTGTTCAACTTTGAGCTAAACCTTCATCCAAGCTTGTTTTTTTCATCAATTCTCATAGATCAAGGCTTTGGTGTTTGGATCTTGAAGCATTATGAAGGAATTTTCAGATTTGAAGTGGTAATTCATCTCTCACCATTGTTGAAGCTTCAATTTCATCTTCCATAATGTAGATCTTTGGAGATCTTTGTTACTTGATCTTTTGGATCTTGTAATTGTGTTGAATGACTGGTTTTCACTGTGGTTTTACTTAAAATTTCGTGCAATTTCAGTTCCATGATCACAAGGTGTTTGTTGAAAGTGTTGGAAGTTGATCATGCTGAATTTTGAACCCTTTTTTTACTTTTCATGCAGAGTAATCGGTTACCCTATATAGAGTAACCGGTTACTCTAAGTCAGAATGCAATTCTTGGCTTGTTTTTTAGATTGTTTTGGTTTTCCTTCCTCCTTCTTCCCCTTTCTTCTTTTTTTAGCCTTGAAATGCATTGTTGAGATTAATTTCTCTTCAATTTCAATGGACTTTGGATATGGTTAGAGTAATTAAACATTCATTAGTTCAAATCTATCTTTAAATGAATTGTTGAATTCATTTGAGGTGCTTTGAATTACTGATATGTTTTCACACTTAAACCTATCAATAAAAGGTGATTGAACTTGAAGATGAATGGATCTTGAAAGTGTAATTCAATTTGGATTTTTCTTCATATAATTCCTTTTTTTATTTTGATCGATGAAAGTCTTATGGATCTTTGAATTTCTTTGTTGAATTCTTGATCAAGTCTAGATCGCTACCTATTTTCTTTTCGTGCGGTATTGCTTTCGGATGACGATTTACATATCGTTCATCTAGCATGCATTAACACAAAGATCACTATTGACCGACCTCATTGTAGGGTAATTACTACGTAAATTACTCGGAGATTACTTAACATAGCGCTACATTTGTCCCTCTTTATCCAATTCGGAATTTGATCTTTCATGGTCCGGGCCTTGATTGGTCGCATCAACCCAATGTTGGTTAATTCTTTGTATTAGGTTCAAAATCTTTGAAACTTGGCGTTGTAGAGGTTTTGGTTATACCAATCTTCTGTCAAGTCTTCATTAACCTTGACCTAAGTACATTGTTTAATCACTGTAGTTCAAAACGCGAAACGGAATAATCGGTGAAGGCTTATGGCACTAGAGCCTTGTGCTACTAATCACTAACTTCTAACTTCTTTTTGTTTCCTTCTTGCTCCCTTCCTCTCTTTATTTTTTTTATTTCTCATTGCTCATTTTATCATATCATGTTTATGTTTATGTCATTTTTCTTTTGTCTACTTGGACCATATTATCTTGTGCTTTGTTTTTCTTTTGTCCATTTTGGACTCAAAAACATTAATAAAGGATTAAACCACTAAAAGACTTGTGCTCTTAATTGTCGGACTATGGCCACTATCCCTTGCTTTGGAGGATCTTCTTGGTTTGATTATGGAGTTATGGACTTAGAATTAAGATTCTCTCCCTTATGCTTTGGACCATTATGGAGTTTCGTATCCTAGCCTTTATTTGGCTTACTCATTGGCTCAAGAGGATGGAATTGTTTTCTTATTATGCTTTGAAGAGTGCTTCCATGTGGTTAGATTTTTCTTACCTTAGCTCTTATTTTTATGCACTAGGATAGTCACTTCTTCTCCACCCCCTTCTTAAATTTTCGAAACCTTCTCCCTTTTTCAAAACTTTCTTGTTTTCAAACTTAAAACCACTTTCATAATAAAACCTTGACTTCGGTCAAGTGATATTTTAAACTTTCTTTTCTTTAATAAATGTCAATCCATGTTAATCATATTTTGACCATTTTAAAAAGGCTTTAAAAAACACCAAACTCATCAATCTTTTTTTTGTGCCTTATGCACTTTTCCTTTAAAACTTTTTCATAAGTTTAGACATGATTCATTTCTTTAAGCGGAATTATTCGCTTCGAAATGACGACTTGAATTTACACTTGAAATCAACCAAAACAAACAAATTTCATTCTTTGTACCACAAACTACGAGGTTTTGATCCTACATTGCACTTCGTGGGTACGTAGGCATGAGGAGATATGTCTCTCCAAACACAAAAATTTTAAAAATAATTCTCCTCTGATCTCCTCAATCTCTTTTTCAAGCAAACTTTTTCAAACCAAAAAGCGGTAGATATTTCAAAGGGTTCCTATAGGGTACTATAGAGGTTTTGGGTGCTAATACCTTCCCACTACATAACCAACACCCCTTACCTATTCTCTGTTTGTTCTTGTTTTTTTAGAACTCCTTAGGTTTTGTTCGCTCTTTTCCCTTTCCATTTGGATAAAATAAAAGTGCGGTGGCAACTCTTGCTTTATGAGTTAAACCGGCTACACGTACGACATTCCGCTCTTGTTGATGATTACGTATAAACCGGCTTTGAGCACGTTATGGTTAACTTTGTGTTTGTTACCACCTTTCTATTTCTTTCTCTTTTATTTTTGTCAAATATATTTCTATTTTTCATTTTATTTAAAACTCAATAAATTATTTTCAATCAAAATCCCTTTATTTTAGTTAATAAAATTAATTGATTAATTTTGGTTTTAATTAATTAGTTTTGTTACTTAAATTTAATTAACTCGATTATATTGATAAAATTAACTTTTTATCAATTAATTTTGATAATTATTTTTAATTACCTTAATTAATTAATTTAACCAAATCTTAATTAGTAAATTTGTTTGTTTATTGCTTTAATAATCGTGCAATTTTATCCATCATTAATCATCACTTAATTATCCATTGGTGATCATCTTTGTAATTAATTAATAAGTGATCATTAAAATAAAACACTTTCAATAAACAAAACCATTGGTCCAACGCCAAGTGGATTCTTCTCAACTTATTTCATCCTGTTTCAATTCAATGCAAACTAAAACCTCGATCAACAACGATCGCCTTTTCCCGAACAAATTCGAAGTACCTAATCATTCTTAAACACCATTTCACAAAGGATGAAAAGGGAGGTGGTCTAGAGCCTTCTATTCCTCTCCTCGATTGTTTGGATACAGGTTTCCTTATTCGACCATTCAAGCAATTGTCATCCATTTAAAACTAATAATCTTTTCCGCTTCAAACCATCTTTCGTAATCAAACTTAAGCAAACTTATTTTCATAATAACTTGGACGAAAAAGGAGGTGGCCTATAGCCTTCTATTCCCTTTCCCGAGTACTTGGATACGAGTTGCCTTACTCGACCATTCGAGTATTCGTCATTTATCCAAAATACCTTAACAATATCCAATTCTTTTTGCAATTAAGGATGAAAAGGGAGATGGTCTAGAGCCTTCCATTCATCTCCTCGATTGGTTGCATATGAGTTGCCTTACTCGGCAATTTAAACAATCGTCATCCAACAAAATAAACTCCAACCAATCAAACCTATTTTTTCTCGCCCCTGCGCAATCAAATTTTTTTTCACAAATGAACATTGTTTAGTCCATTCTACGGAAAAACAAACTAGCGCTTAAGCTTCCCATGCGCGAGCATATAATCAATATTTAAACTGCTAGAACGCAATCAAACAATATCCTTTTATCGCGAAACAAACAAACGCTTAAGCCTTCCATGCGCTAGTATACAAGCCAACATTCAATTGCTGGAATGTAACTTAAACATTCGTTCTCTAAAATCAATCAACCAACACTCACTTGCTACCAATAACTATGTAACTTTGAGTTCTCCATGTCACTTGGAGATACGTAGGAGCGAGATTCAATGTCTCGTCAAGCACTATAACAAAAAACCAAAAAATATATTTTATCTTGCCTGAACTACGAAGCTTTGAGCTCTTCATTATACCCGAGAATATGTAGGAGTGAGACCCGCAATCTCGTTATGCACATTAATAAATAACTTTTTTTGTGACCCCTTTTATTTTCCTTTTACACTTTTTATCATTCGAAGAAAACAATTGAGTACATTGGACGCGAGGGGTGCTAATACCTTCCCCTTGCGTATTCGACTGCCAAACCTGAATATGTTTGCGATAGCCATCTTCATTTTCTCTTAAGGGTTTTATCGATATTTTCCCTTTTCTTATTTGAAATAAATTTAGTTTGGTGGGGACTCTATTCGATATCATTTTCTGCGAGTTCATGATATATTTCGCGAAGGATTGTATTTTTCTGAGAAGCGGCTGCTGTCGACTCTACTAGGGATCCGCTCCAAGAAAGAGAGAGTCAAACCTAATTTGGTTAACTTTGCGATGAAATTGTTAACTTTTATAATTGTTTTCTTCTACTTGAATTATTTTATTTTACGCTATAATTATGTTACTTAGATACTATTGAGTAATCTCTGATTATCGATACTTCGTGAGATAGGCTCTCTACCCGAATCTGAGAAAAATCATTGGATTAGGATGGTTGTTGTGTAGTATTGGCCCACGAGGTATTTTCCTTGTTAGGGACAATACAAAGACCTGCCTAGAGTATATTCTCTTGGATATGATATTGTCCAACGAATCTTCGTCACGGTGATAATGTTTTCAAAGTGGATAGATGACTATAGGGACCTTTTTAGAACCTTGCAATCAATAATGTTTTCAAAGTGGATCGATGACTCTCATGACTTTTTAGAACCTGGGAGTCAATGGTTGTGTAGTATTGGCCCGCGAGGTACCTTCCTCATTGGGATGATACGAAGACTTCACCTATAAGAGACTGTCTTGAAGGTATTATTATCCGACGAGCCATCATCGTGGCAGTAATGTTCTTAAGAAGGATCCATGACTCTAGGAACCTACCAACCATAGAGCCTACCCTTTGGGTTCCTTTAATCAAAGATACCTGTTACTTACCCATTCTCTTGACTAACCTGAAAACTTGATTATACATGTGATCCTAAAACAACGTATAAGCATTGCATATTCATAAACATGACATTTGCATTTTTATTTCTAGGGAATCTAAGAATCACAATTGCACGAATTCAGAAAGTATGGGATTGGAAAAATGTAGCACTTATTCCTACAACTTTAAAGACCCTCAGATAGCCAATCTGAATGAGTTGGTTTCCTAGCTGCATCCGGTTTATGTAGTTAACTTCGAGAAGGATTATGAAAATCTGCTCAGTTTCTTAAGTAAAAAAGTGGACTCCTTGGAACTTTTAACTTTAGCTCATTTTTATGATCCACCTATGAGGTGTTTCACATTCTAGGATTTTCAACTTGCATCTATGTTGGAAGAATTTGAACATATTATTGGTATCCCAATGAAGAATAAGCTGTCGTTTATGGGTGTGGAAAAGTCTCTAAAGCATGAGGTCATAGATGTCACCCTTCATATGCATAAGAAGGATGTTACCTCTAACCTAGAAATCAAAGGAAACGCCAAAGGGTTATCACTCAAATTTATCATACAGAAAGCCTCTATTTTTATGGATGCTCAGAGTTTGGAGGCTTGCTACGATGCGATTGCATAGGCTGTTTATGGAATCATTTTATTCACAAACTTGGATGATTTCATATACACGACTTCCATTTGCATCTTCCTCACGAAAAATCCAGTGACTACTCTATTGGATGATGTGCACTCTTACCTCATTTTGAGGCATGAGAAGAAAGGAGGAATGATTGTTTGTTGTTCTCCTCTGTTGTATAAGTGGTTATTAACTCATCTTCCAAATAAGGGACCGTTTATGGAGCAAAGTAATGCTAGTTGGCCCCAGAGAATGGGATCACTCAGATCAAGTGATATCTCATGGTATTACGGAGAATACAATGATGTGGAGATTATATCCAGTTGTGGGGACTTCCCTAACATACCACTTATTAGGACCCGAGTGTGCATTAATTCCAACATTGTCCTATCCTTGAGACAGGTTGGGTACCAAATAGAGGGCCCTCTTGAGGAGAGACTAAGCCTTCTTGCTGCATGATCTAAGAGTTGGGAACCTTGCGATGTTCAAGAGAATTAAGAGAGTGTGGGAAAAAATAAACAAGAAGGGAAAATCTGAGCTGGGAAGGAAGAATTGCATCGCCAAAGAACCTTACACTAAGTCCCATAGGAAGTGACGATGGACATGCTTGAAATGAGTATTACACACTACTACAAAACGCGCAAACAACAACGCCCAAGTCACCACAGTTCTTCCAAAAACCGCGGTGACATCTTTAAACTCATGTGCTAACATTTTATTTGATATTTTAATTATAAATTTTTATGGTATAATAACGGTTGACGTTATTACCGATATGATACAATTTATCTTTCACGAGTTCGAACCTCATCGCTCTCAGAAAGTTTATTCATTTAACGTTAAGACGCTCTTTCTGTTTTAATTATTTTTAAATAAAGTAATAAAAGGGATATCACTATGGCTATTATGAGTAACCATTGTGATATTAAATTTTATTCATTTAACGTTAAGGCGCTCCTTTCTTTTTTATTTATTTTTAAATAAATAATAAAAGGGATATCACTACGGTTATTATGAGTAACCGTTGTGATATTTTTTAATATATAAACGAAAGTATTTGTTGCCTAGTTCATAACAGCCATTTCTCTCTAAAGAAAACCTCAACACAACCCTCTCCTCTCATGAAACTTAAAGGATATCTGACAGGAGAAACCTCCGGCGCAAACTCCTACGGCGTCGAAGATGATATTTTCTCCTGCTCTCTTCTTTTTACTCTTCTTTTGGATTATGTTGTTGATGTTTTATGGTTAAGTTTGAAGTTTATTGTGTTTCCTTGTAGATACATGGTTGTGATGGTGGTAGCAAGCGTATAGTATGGTGATATTTCATATGGTTTTTGTTGCCATAGAAAAAAATATAAGAATTATGAAGTTATTCTATAATCTTCATCCACCTTATATTTTTTCTTTATGGCATCACAAACTAGATGAACTTGATATATCTAGATTTGTTACAGTTCCATGTTTATTTTCAATAAGAGTTGCGTTATTGACTCAATGTAAATTGATTTGTTACATTCCCACTTAGGGTTTTGTTTCAACTATAGCTGAACTTATTTTGAATACTAACAATTTTATTTTATTTGAAATAGTTGAAGCTGTATAGTAAAGATGATACATGGTGATGATGATGGTGGTAGCAAGTGTATAGAATGAGTTGATAAGGTACATATGGTTTGGGCTAAAATAATGTATATTTTTTTATTGTGTTTCATGGATTTGTTGTGTTGTTGTATGTTGTTGTTGTTGTTGAAAAATGTTCTCAAAACAAGAACAAAACATTGATAAGTCACAAGAAAGAGGCTTATTTTGATTTAGCAATATTTTGTTCTTTATATTCTTATATAGGTTGACAGGAGATGAAGTTTAATTTATTATATAGCATGTATATTGTTTGTTTCACTAACCTTTTAATGAAAATGCAATCATTTAAATTGGCATAGAACTTATAATCTGAAAATTAAGATGTATTTGAAAACCAACCTAGATCAATCAATGTTTTCCGAGTTGCATGCATCTCATTCTGCATATTTTATGTTCCCTAACACATAATATATCGTTAAATGGTTTGGTTCCTTCAATGCATCGATATCTACTAGTCTACCTTACCTTGTCGTCGTAGCTTATCACCGTGATTATTAAGATCATGCTTGTTATGATGATAAGTCATCATAACAATTGCGATGATAAGGGACGATAATAAAAGATATCGATGCATTGAAAGAATCAAACTATTGAACCATATATGTGTTAAAGAACATAAACTTTGCACGATGAGACGCATGCAATTTGGAAAGAAGTCGTGTGTTTAAGTTGGTTTTCAAGAATAGTTTAATTTTCAGATTATATAGTTCTATACCAATTTTAATGGTTGTATTTCTTTAATGAGGTGTATGGTAAAAAAATAAATATACGTTGGTATATAATAAACTATGGGTACATTTCACAACGGTTTTCTACATTAACCGTGATCTAATGTAATTTATTTGTTGGGTTTCGAATCCAGTACAGTATATATCACAACGGTTGTTAAGCATAACCGTTGTGATATACCTCGCGCTTTATAGAATACAACAACGGTCCCAGGATCATGATTATAAGTAGTGCATTTACTACAACACTTGTAATACCATAATTTTTACCCCTAAGATCCCACATGTCATTTGCATTTTTGCATACCACAAACAAGATCACATATTGGTTCCATGTTTGATAGGATTGTGCCTTGCAGGGATCTTTGAGTTTGTGTGCGTTTGATTTGTTTAATTTGTTTGTGTTTACTAACCATTAATTAAAATCCAAAAATATTTTGTTTTCTTGCACTAGCATTTTTCAGGGGAAGAACAGATTAAAAATGCCAAAATAACAGTCCCACAGCTCGAATGAATTTTATCTGAGAAAAGTCAAAGTTGATCTGCAATTAATTTAAAAATTATCTTATCAAGAGTTTCCAAGATTTAATTGATTATCATTCAAGGGACTCCAAGGTTCATGTGTTTATTTCCATGCCTTCTTTGACAAGCAAGAAAATCGAGCCAGAGCCAAGACAGCACATCAAAAAGCCATTTTTTCCCAATTTTCACTGTGTTAATCGATTAACCTAATTGCACTGTGAAATGGTTAATCGATTAACACGTGCAATTTTTGAAAAAATGTGCCAAATTCAAATTTTGCAGCAATTGGCACCAATTTTCACCATTTTGATCACAAGTGGAATATTCTAGACCATCTCATTTTAATTCCCTAGATCACTTTGATCATTTCCCACCATGTACCATCACTAATCACTACTCTTTTGTGATTTCCCTCCAAATTCAAATTCCAAGTTTGATCTTCCAATCCTAATTCCAAACCACCAAATTCCCAAGCCTAAACTCTATAAATAGAGGCTTCATTTCACTTATTTGACAAGCTTTTGATAGCCAACAAATCCCTTGCAATTTCTCTCCCCAAACCACAAATTCACCAAAGTTCTTCTTTCTTCTTTTGAAAGTTAGTAAGAATTCACATTAATTCTTGCTTAACTTTGAGCTAAACCTTCAATCATTTTTGTTTTTGTTCATCAATCACAGTAGATCAAGGTTTTGGAGTGTAGATCTTGCTGCAATTTGGAAGGATTTTCTGATTTGGATTGGTAATTCACTTTTCACCATTGTTGAAGCTTCATCTTCATCTTCCATAATGTAGATCCTTTGTTGATCTTGTTTGCTTGATCTTTGGATCTTGCAATTTGTGTTGATTGTTGGTTTTTGCTGCTGTTTTACTCCAAAATTCGTGCACTATTGAATCCTTGATCCTAAGATGTTTGAAGAAATGAGTGATCAAGGATTTGGCAAATTTCAAACTGATTTTCTGTTGTTTTCATAGTGTTAATCGATTAACCAAAATATGTACAATTAGGTTAATCGATTAACAACTTGTTTTTGCGCAAAACACTGGAAGTTTGCACTGGTTAATCGATTAACATAATTACACTGTGATTTGGTTAATCGATTAACCAACCTCCAGAATGTATTTTTTGCTTGGTTTTGGGACTGTTTTTGTTCTTTTTCCATTTTCTTCCCTTTTCCTTTGTTCTTAGCCTTAGATCACATATTTGTGTGGTTTAATTTGGCTTTTTCTTCATCTATTTCTCTTTTCTTTTGATCGATGAAAGTCTAGAAGATCTTGGAATTCCGTTGTTGAATTTCGATCAAGACTAGATCGCTACCACTTTTCTTTTCGTGCGGTGGTGCTTTCGGATGACGATCTATATATCGATCATCTAGCCTACATTAGCACAAAGAGCTATTGACCGACCTCATTATAGGGTAATTACTCCGTAAATTACTCGACGATTGCTTAACATAGCGCAATATTTGTCCCGTATCGAAAACGATCAAGAATAGTTGATTATTTGTCTTATGGTTCAAAACTCATGAAACTTGTTGTTAGGAGGCTTTGGTCTTATCAATCCTCTAATGAGTTTCATCAACCTTGAACTAAGTGCATTTATTCAATTGTTATTGATCACTAACACTAACAACTAATCACTAACTTACTAACAAATTTTGTATTAATTTTGTTTATGTTTCCTTCTCGCTCCCTATCTCTTTTATTTTTTTATGCTTCATTTCATATCATGTTTATGTTTCCACAATATTTCCTTTGTCCGTTGGACACATGTTTATGTTTCCGCAATTTTTCCTTTATCCGTTGGGCACATGTTTATGCTTATGCCTTTTTTCACTTTGTCCATTTGGACTAAAAAACATTAATAAAGACTTAAACCATAAAAAAACTTAATTCTCCTCATCTTGGACTATTGGTTACTATCCTATGCTTTGGAGTGATCTCTTTATGGACCCTTTTTGAAGTAATATCGGACTTATGGACCTAGAATTAGGACCTCTTATCCCTTTGCTTGGAGTATTGATTAAAGACTTGCCCTTATTTGGCCAATTTGCTTAAGAATGGAATTCTTTTAATATTGCTTTGAAGGGACTCCATTTTGGTTAGATCCTTCTTTTTCTCTAGCTTTTATTTTATGCACTAGGATAGTCACTTCTTCTCCTCCCCATTCTTAAATTTTCAAAATCCTCTCTCTTTTTCAAAACCTTCTTGTGTTCGAACTTAAAACCACTTTCATAATAAAACCTTGACTTCGGTCAAGTGATTTTTAAACTTTGTTTTCTTTAATAAGTGTCAATCCATCTTAATCATACTTTGAAAATTTCATAAAAAACATAAAAAATACAAAACTCATCCAATTTTTTTTGTGCTTTTGTGCACCTTTTTCTTTTAAACCATTCAAAAAGAATTAGACATGAGTCATTTTTTTTATGAGACGTAAAACACCTAACCATGGTATTTTGTTGAAAGTATGGTCATTTTCCACTTGGATGTTGAAGTGATTAGTCTTGTTGATGTTAGTCCAAGCAAATCCTCCATCTTAATGTGAAGCAAATGCCTCTTTCCCATACCTTTGGGGTAATTAGTTGAGTATTCTCTTTTGAGAATGACGGGTTGTCTTTTTCAAGATAAAATAAACCATAACCAATAATTTTTGTTCTTTGTACCACGAACTACGGGGTTTTGATCCTACATTGCACATAGTGGGTACGTAGGCATGAGACGATGAGTCTCGCCAAACACAAAAATCTTTAAAAATAATTCTCCTCTCATCTCCCCAATCTCTTTACAAGCAAACCATTTTCAGACCAAAAAGCGGTAGATATTTCAAAGGGTTCCTATAGGGTACTATAGACGTTTTGGGTGCTAACACCTTCCCATTGCGTAACCAACCCCCCTTACCCATTCTCTGTTTGTTCTTGTTGTTTAGAACTCTTTAGGTTTTGTTCGCCCTTTTTCCTTTCCCTTTGAGGATAAAATAAAAGTGCGGTGGCGACTCTTGCTTATTTTTTAGCTAAGTTAATTAATAGCTTACACTCACAAATTTCCCCGCTACAACACTCTACATAACAACGCCTTGATTTGCGTGATTATATGTATTTTTCAACCGTTGTTAAATGGGTTTTCCGTAGTAGTGACACTGAGACACATAGGAAGCGACGATGGAGAGACTTGAAATGGGTATTATACTGAGTCCCATAGGAAGCGACAACTCTTAAGGTTGAGAAGTCCCTTAGAATCCCTAAATCCATTCGTATGTTAAAGTATGATACAAGGATCCGTGACCCGTGCCGAGATTCCTAGACGTAAGATCAGACGGTGAAAGATGTCTTGGTAGGGTTTCCGAACTAGTGATTGTTTGAGTAGATGAACTCAAAAGATACGTTTCCATACATTATGAGTTTTTGTGAACTCAAGTCTTATTCCCCCTTTTCCCTTCTAACTTGAGTTAGAATTTGATTAGAACCCTGTAGAGCCGAGTGAACCCATATGATAGGGGAACTCACTGAGAATATTGTCTCACCCCATTATTGTTATTATTTTTCAGGTATTGTTTGCTGGTTTAGTTTACAAGTGGAGCTATACATGGATGTTTCAAGGGAAACTTAGATTATGATTTTTCGTTGTGTATATTGTACAATGACGGATATTGTACTTAGATCTTAGATTTTATTGTTTTGCCACTTTCCATATTTCGCAGCATAGGCTGTTTTAATCGCTTTAGAAATGGTCAAGTATATAAATGTTGTCAATAGGCACTTATGATTTTGTCAATACCAAATAATAACACTCATGTGATAGATATTATATGGGTTGTTACACTAAACTTTACAGACAACTCTCCCAGGGCTACCCTCATTGTATTTTTTTGTCTCTCCCAGGGCTACCCTCATTGTATTTTTAAGCAAGTAAAAATATATATTAAAGTTGTGACATTTTCTAATTAAATGGGGCATGAAGAGTATATATATGCTTTAAAATTAAATGTCTTAGTTTTCTCTTAGAACATATAAATTCTATCATTAAATGTTGATCATTGCATCCAAAAGCCAATATGACACAAATTAATACATTTACATAATATTACTATTGAATCTCAACATAACAACTCAACATATTTTTATTAACAAACTTCCATATTTTTATACATACAAGGCCCATATCATTTGAACCTAGAACTTAAAGTACAAAGTCACTCCAATATTTAAATCACATAACTCTTATTTTTGAAACCGATTTATTGTCTCCATATTTAAATATAAGCAAAAGAAAGTGTATGTATTAATACATCAACTGTTTTGTTTATATTTAAAATCGAAGACAATATTTCTTAACAGAAAACAAAATGCAAATTCTTGAAAATACATAGATCAAATTATAACTCAAATTTATCTAACCCTTCTGCAATTGATTCGAATCTCACCTTGATTCCCGGTAAGAGGCTTCATGTTCCCCATCTTGATCAAAGAACTCTTAAAATCTCTAGCAAAAGCCAAAGGACTCTTACTATAAAGTTGCACCAATTTGTCACTTTCTCTACCTTTTCCCGCAAACAATTGTTGATCAGAATGAAGAAGACCCTTCTTGTATATCAAATCTCTATAATATGTTGTGTCAACTTTTATAGGAGTGGAATCTAGTGGTGTTAAGTTGTTGTCTCCACCTTTTTTAGGACATGTTTTTCTTAAAGATGCTGCGAAACTAGGATCAATGTTTGTTTCGTTGTAGATTCGGGTTCTAAATGTTCTGCACTTTGCGAATCCAATGGTGTGGCCACCAGAAAGTGCTACGAGGTCTTTTACATCTAGTCCATGGGATTTGAAATTGGAAACAAGCTGTGAGAAGCTGAATGTTGGAGGTGGGAGATTTGAGTTTGCGGCTGATTTGCTTGCTGTTCTTGCATCTCTTCTTCCCAATAAGACATTGTAGAAAAGTTGAGGACCTCCCAACTGTTAAGAATAGCACAATTTAACATTATGTAACTTTTCAAATTTTGTATTTTGAAATTACATTCACCTCCTCTCTATTTCGTAACTACCAGAAAGCGACAGATAAAAAAAATAATTTAGAGAGGATAATTTTCGAATCAGTTACACAATTAAATTCTGTCACAAATCAATATCCATATCGAATTTCAATTTCACAAAATATTTTTGAGGATTTAAAATTCCGTCAGAAATAGGAACAAAATAAATTCATTACTAACGGTATTATTCTGTCACTAAATTCATTAATGATGAATTCAATTACTTAAGATAAAAGACATATGTTTGATGTCTAAAATGTGTCGAACTACATTTACAACCTTAATATTATTGATGTGGTAACGTCTGCAACGGCATCATCACACCACAACTGTGGTGTGTTTTTAAATTATATGTGCCACAACATCAACAACCACATCACATAATTTTGGTCATGTTTTGTTTCATTATTTTCACAAAAATTAAAATTTTAAAACTCCATATCCTAATTTTCATTTGATGTAATGATAAATCTCAACTTTAACTACATTTTCAACTATGTATTTCAAGTTTTTCCCAATTAATATTCACGCATATCAGCGAGCACAATAGCTACAAACGTCACACCCACGACCGCATTCATGACCGCAATCGCAATTTAAAATCATGTCAAACTGAACCACGTTGTTGCATGCAGTTATACTCAATTAGTTAATTTAAAAAATTATTACTATCGTCAACGCGTCTCATATGTGATTTCACATTTTGAAAAGATAACTTTAGACACAGTTATGAGGATGATGAAAATAAAAGATTAAATAGAGTAACACTTACTATGGCTACAGAATCACGAGCAGCAATGGCTAAAATATCAGCACATGAAACCACAGGGCGTTTACAAGCTTTATCAACAGCAAGTTTGATTTCATCAATCACAGAAAATCCTCTGATTGAATTAATATTTGGAAGAGCTGTCTTCTCCCCTGTGAAGTTCCTAGTGTCATCTAGCAGAACTGATCCATCACACCCCTGAAGTTCCAATCATTCATATTAAATCAATTAATAATGCTCTAAAAAAGTGTTACATATTCATATATGTTATCTTTATTTTTAATTATTAACGCGTCTTTAATTTTATTATTTGAGAAATGTTCTTAATTTGACTAACATTTTCCAGCTCATATGATATAAATAAAATAAGAGCTACTGTAGTCCAGTCAAACATAACTTCAGAAATTTTTTAATATAATAGAAGTTAAATAAATAAATTTATTAAAAAAATAATTGAAGCTAACTACCAATAATTTGGTCAAATGTCATTTTCTTAAGAATTTTTTGACATTATTTATATCCTGAATGGATGAGATCTGAATTGTCTTGTCCTATAAATCATTTTTTTTTAAAAGAAACATTATTTCTGTCTGTTTGTGCCTTGATATAAAATAATTATGATTCTATTATTGCCAGCAAATTGATATAACATCTGCATGATAAGTTAGAAATGGCTATATTATTAATAAATGATTGGTAGGTCCAATTCATGCAAAATTTCCAAATTGCTCACTATGTTAAGCTGTACATGCCAAATGGCTCACTACATATCATTCTATCAGTAGTATAAGGTATGAATTCAATTAATTATAGTGGTACACCAAGTCTTAGAGCTCTTGGAGTTGTTTTTATTTGCACCTATGTGCATGAATCCGTCACTTTTTTGCTTCAAAATTTATTAATTTATAAATATCATTAATACATAAATATAAATAAATAATTTCACAAAATATTACATCCTAAACTAATAATTTACCGTGATTTTTGTAATTTTTCTTAGCACATATTTGTTGGGCTATCTTGCTAAGTACCCTTTCTATCATTCGTTTATCTACGGGTTAAACTGTCCCACCGTTGGAGATGATCTAGATCCATGCATGCATGCATGGAGATCATGGCACCACATTTAATGGAGCAAAATTTAATGACAATTTTAAATGCAAGTATTCACTTTAAACCAACTTTTAAGACGATGGCTTTATTATAAAATTTTGAAATTGATGTCAAATTTAATTTATATCACTACTAGAAAATGTATTTAGATCCACAAATCAAATCAAAAACAAAAATTAATAAGCATACGAAAATTAATAAGCATATTGAAAAGTAGTATATATAACGTGAACACACACACACACATATATATATATATATATATATATATATATATATATATATATATATATATATATATATATATATAATTTAGGATTAACAAAGCTTAATTAATATTGTAACTTACATTAACAAAGCAGTCATGGAAATGCAAGCGTAGGAGTGATGCTCCAATGCGTTTTTCCCTAAGAATTGCTTGCTTAACAACTGAGTTTATGACTGATAACGCTTGTGGGCAAACTTTATCATAAAAATGAGGAGTGAGCAATGCATTGGAAGGTATCAATAATGAGACCAAAGTCACCATAACAAATATTTGACAAGAAGTCATCATGTGTGTTGTGGCTAAGATATGGTTCTCTTAACTTAGTTTAAGAGATGATTTATATAGAGATAACTCAAGGTCATTGGTTTAATTAATGTAATTATTAACATTATAATATTTTGGATCATTACATATACCAACTTTTGTGCACTGTACCATTGACTTATAAGATTCCCTTCAATAAGAGGTTATTTTGCCTTTAAAAAAAGAGGTTAATTTAAGTTAGTTTTGTCTAAAATGGAAAATGAAAAGCCACATGTTGAAACTTGTGCTATTTTATTTTTTAATACGTTAAAATTTATAGTTTTTTACAAGATGAAATAATATATATATATATATATATATATATATATATATATATATATATATATATATATATATATATATATATATATATGACTTAATGGTAACGGTTTGATTCTCAATAACTGCATTTTTATTATTTTCAGAATTGAATGGTGCTCCTAACATTTTCTCTCGGTTTTCAATAAAACAGAGGTAATAGAGCAGTATTATTATCTCAGTTTTTAACAATAACCGTGGGAAAAATATTCTTATTTAATTTTTTTTGTTTATATATATTTTTCAACTTGTATTATATAATTTTTTTTGTTAATTTATGAAACAAAAATATTGTACCTTTTGTCCATTTCTCAAATAGAAACATTATACCAAAAATATTTATTGTTTACAACAAAATGGCACGCGCCTTATATTTTTACAATAAAACTAAAATAAATGATTAACCAAACAAAGCAATAACCAAAATGCAAATTCTTGTAAGCCTTCCAAAAGTTTTTGTTCTGGACTGGGCCGAGGCTGCCCAACAGTCGAGCAGACCCAACCCATACTGCTCGGGGAGGCCCAATTAGGTAAGGTCCTTCTGCGGACACGCGACTGCCACGTGCTAGCCACAGTCTCGCCGGGCACTCATTTAGTGTCGAGGCCCGTGGGACAATAAGAGTCGAGGACGTTACCCCCTCCATCCCCCCCCCCCCCCCGCTGAGATGCTACTCCTCGACAAGCTAGCCTCTCCCCCGCGTGCATGCTATTCGTCCCTCCTCGACGGACAGTATCGCCTCCCCGCGAGGCCGTGCCTTTCTACGGGTTCCATATCTCCTCGACACGGAAGGCTCCTCCCCGCAAGGAGCACCCAACGGTCCACCCCGCGTGGACACGTTCCAAGTAACCTCCCACTTCCGAAAGATTCGGTCTGCCCTACTTCCGGAAATCTAGGTGCAGTTACTCTAGGGCGAAGACCACGTGCTGGTCTTCACTACTACAAGTAAGCCCTAGCAGTTACTTGGAGTGGGCCTAGTTGATCCAGCACATTGCAGGTAACCGTTGGCCCCGCGCTGGGGGCTCTCTATAAATACCCTCTCATTTGAGAGGGTCAGGTTAGACACTTTCTTCCTACCATTCTCACTTTCTGTATTTGCTGATATTCTGTACACTCTCTCACTTGAGCGTCGGAGTACCCTGCAGGTACACCCCCCCCCCCCCCCCCCCCCCCCCGCCCCCGCCGTCTCTCACCATCACCGGAGCTTCCGTTCAGACGCCGTTGGCCACTACCTCTGTCTGATCCGGTACGATCAGTGGCGCCGTCTGTGGGAACAACATAAGCTTCCCCATTTTTCTGTTCGACAAACCAAAGCTTTCTCCGCTCAACAACCATCATGGCTAACCCGTCAGCGAATCAGGCTCTAGACAACGTTATTGCGCAGCTTAGCACTGGCAACCACGTCGACAACAACTATGCTCGACGTGTCGCGGAGAACGACGTCAGAGACGGACTCACCGCTTCTCCATCTTCCGAGGAAGTGGAGTACGAGACAGCTCACCAGGACGTACAGGAAGCCGTCCTCCAGCCCGTTTTCCAACCCGTGGACCCGCCGCCAAACGCGGATCCGTGCACCGCTGCCCTGTTTGCCTTGGTCAATCAGACCAACCAGATGATCTTCAACCAGAACATCCGGATCGAGGCGCAGGAGAAAAGGCGTGGCCGGTCTTCCTCGCGAAGGCACCGACCACCACCATTTCCAAGACGTTCACTGTCCCCGGAGGCATCTCGCAGCCCCTCCCCGGTTCCCAGGGGTCGCAGACCACGCTTGGAGCGTGCTCAGCCTGAGTATCCTCAGAAACGCCACCGCTCCCCGCCACCAAAGGAACCAGTTCGCTCCTCGAAAAATAAAAGGAGCAGGCCGGACGCCGAGGAGACCAGAGGCCGCCCGAAGGACCACTCCCCGAGACGTCACTATGTTCATGGACACCGCTCCCCCTCTGTGTCACCGGGTGCCAGCGAGGATGACGATTACCCGACCCCTCTGGCCAGGCACATCATGGACGCCCCTATTCCTAAGGGCCTGGAGAGGCCCCTATCTTTGGGGACATATGACGGGACTTCCGATCCTGACGACCATGTCGAGAGTTTCGAGGCTCTGCTCGATTTCAGGAATGTTTCCGGCGCTATCAAATGCCGATTATTCCCTACGACTCTGCGGAAAGGGGCCATGGCTTGGTACAAAAACCTGGCATCTGAGTCAATCACGTCGTGGAGAGTCCTGAGGGAGCGTTTCAGGAAACATTTTACGGCTTCTCGTCGCCATCCGAAGACGATAGCCTCCCTGGAAGCCATCTTTCAGGGGAAGGATGAACCTCTCTGGAGCTACATATAGAGGTTCAACAAGGAAGCGGTCGAGATCCACGTGACAGACCACATCAAAATGTATCTCATCATCTAGGGTTTGCGGATAGGGTCCAAGTTCGCAGAATCCGTCGGGCAGCACCGTCCCCGCAGCTTTGAAGGCCTTCTCGAAAGGGCTCAGTCGCATATTGAGTTCGAGGAAGCTGAGGCTGCACAAATCGCCCTCGACTCGAGGCGCAGAGAATACCCCCGCGGCAAAAAGGAAGAAGACTCCCCTCCACCCAGGCGGGGCGGAGATAGGAGAAGAGAAGATTCCCCTCCACCCAGGCGAGGCGGGGAGAGAAAGAAAGAAGTCCGGACCAAAGAGCCCCGCGAATCACGGGGACCGTCTGGCCTTTTCAAAGATTACACACCGCTGAACGTGTCCCGCTCGGACATTTTCAGCTACTGTGCCAACTTGGAGTTCGTCAAAGGGGGAATCCGCTTCCCGAAATCGACGGCTTCCAAACCAAATGCTGACAAGTCCAAGTATTGCCGGTTTCATCGCAGTCACGGGCACGTTACCGAAGATTGCGTCCACCTTAAGGACGCAATCGAAACACTGATCAAAGAAGGGTACCTGAAGAAGTACGCCAAGCAGCAAGAGGCCCCCCGCCCCAGCGGCCAGGAGGCCCAGAATGTCGAGGAGTCAACTCCCTCCCCCAACAACGGATCGCTGCAAGTCGCGCTGAGCATCACGCGACCTGAAGACTTCGGCTTCTCGGGTGAACTCGACAGCCCTGAGGCTGTCCGAAACATGTGGCTGAACTTCCCAGCAGAAGACGCAATAAGTGCTCGCAGTACCTGGGAGTCCTTCCCCCAAGCCCTGGTCATATCTGGCGGAGCCCCAGACCGGTTGACCGTAGGGTCAATAAAGAGGAAATTCGACGAACTGAAAACAACAGCTCCCCACGCCCCTACACTCGACAGGTTCAAGGGAAGATCATGTCCGATTACCTTCTACCTCGAGGAACTTCCCGGTGGGGCACCTAACGCCAACATTCCCCTCTTGATCCGGGCACAGATGTCCAACTTTGATGTCCATAGAATTTTGGTCGACCAGGGGAGCTCGGTGGACATCATGTACGTCCACCTCTTCGAGACCCTCCAGCTGACCAAGCAACACTTGTCCCCATACGTAGGATCGGACCTGCAAGGCTTCAACGGCGCGACCACCCGACCATGGGGCTTCGTTGAATTGATGGTCACCTTCGGGATTGAGGAAACTGCCCGATAGGTGAAAACGCGTTTCTTGGTGGTAGACTGCCCGTCCCTCTACAACTGCATCATGGGGAGGACCACGCTAGCGGAACTAACGGCCGTGCCATCAACGGTCCACCTGAAGATGAAGTACTACACGAAGCGTGGATGTGTGGTCACTCTTCCCGGAGACATCAAGGCGGCCAGAAGATGTTTCGACGCAGCAATCAAGGGTCTGAGCGTCGTCGGCGGCGTTAAACCCAAGACTCAGGCTTAGACAGCTCTAGACGTCGTGCAGGTTCCACTCCCGCCGGTCAGCGCGGTCGACCTTGACAGCAGGTTCCCGGGTGAGCAGGAAGAAGCTGCACGCGGGAACCTCCCAGTTGAAGCCAACGGGCAGCCTCCCTACCCAACGCGCCCCATCCCAGATGGAGATTTCGAGCTGGTTCCCCTCGGAGACAACCTAGATCGGAGCGTGAAGATTGGCTCTGGACTCCCCGACCTGGCGAAGAGGCAACTGAAGGCATGCCTCTGGGAAAATGCAGATTTGTTCGCCTAGAGTGCTGCAGAGATGCCCGGACTGGACCCCGAAGTAGCTTGTCATCAGCTGACCATAGATCCGGCCGCTAGGGCCGTAGCTCAACGTAGGCGTAGGCAGTCTCTGGAAAAAATGGAGGCCGCTGAAAAACTTGTAAAAGACCTCCTAGAGGCAAATTTTATTTTCGAGGCCAAGTACACAACTTGGCTCTCAAATGTTGTACTCGTTAAGAAAAATAATGGAAAGTGGAGGATGTGTGTTGACTACACGGATCTTAACCGGGCATGCCCGAAAGACTCTTATCCCTTACCTAACATCGACCAACTAGTCGATAATTCTGCAGGATTTAAATTACTATCCTTCATGGATGCCTATTCGGGGTACAACCAAATCCCCATGGACGAGGCCGACAAGCGACACACCACTTTCTTGACCGAGTCGGGCAACTACTACTATAACGTAATGCCATTCGGTTTGAAAAATGCTGGCGCTACCTACCAACGGATGATGAACAAGGTCTTCCGGGCAGATATCGGCGACGTACTCAAGGTCTACATGGACGACATGATCGTCAAGTCTGCAGAGGAAGTCGACCATGCTGCTCATCTCAAAAAAGTTTTCGATACGGCGAGGAAATGTCGCATGAGGTTCAACCCCGACAAGAGCACCTTCGGCGTTCGCGCGGGGAAGTTCCTCGGCTTCTACCTCACGGAGAGAGGGATCGAGGCAAACCCCGACAAATGTAGGGCATTCTCCGAAATCCCCACCCCGAACTCGAAAAAGTCGATCCAATCGCTTAACGGAATGCTGACCGCTCTCTCCCATTTCGTCGCCAAATCTGCTCAGTATGCACTCCCCTTTTTCAAGCTTCTCCGACAGAAGGCAGCTTTCGAATGGAGCGAGGAACGCGAGCAAGCCCTCCTACATCTAAAACGAGTCTTGTCTCAACCCCCGGTCTTATCCCGACCAGATACCGGGGAAACACTTTTCTTGTACCTGGCCGTCAGCGGCGAAGCAGTGAGCGCTGTCCTTATACGGGAGACCCCTAACGGACAGAAACCGATTTATTTCACGAGCAGAGCTCTGTAGGGCCCCGAGCTCAGATACCAACAGATCGAAAAAGTTGCCTTGGCCCTCATATCCGTAGCCAGAAGATTACGTCACTACTTCTTGGCCCACACAATCGTGGTAAGGACAAAGCAGTCTATCTGACAGCTCCTCAGTCGGCCAGATATGGCGGGGAGAATGCTCTGGTGGTCTCTTGAGCTATCCGAGTTCGACCTTCAGTACGAAGGAAGAAAAGCCCTTAAAGCCCAAGTACTGGCCGACTTCGTAGCGGAAATGACCATCCCAGAATCCTCTACCAATGGCTCCCAGAAATGGACGATTTACGTCGACGGGGCCTCCAGTGCAAAAGGCAGCGGTGCGGGCATTATCCTCGAGAACGAACAGGGCATCTTGATAGAGATCTCCCTCAAAATGTCCTTCAAGACATCGAATAACCAAGCATAATACGAAGCCTTCCTCGCGGGACTTCGACTTGCGGAAGACCTTGGAGAAAAGGAAGTCAAAATCTTCACAGACTCCCAGCTCGTGGCGTCACAGGTTCGGGGAGAATTCCAGGCTAAAAACGATAGTCTCATTGAGTACCTAACCCTGGTGCAAGAAAAGTTGAAGAAATTTGTCTCCGCGGAAGTGGCTCACATCCCGCGCGAGCACAACACTCGAGCAGACGTGCTCTCCAAGCTTGCGAGCACTAAGAAAAAAGGAGGGAACAAATCGGTTATCCAGGAGATACTAACCCAACCGAGCATAAACAAAACCGCACCGGCCGCAGATGTCAACGCAGTCGGGGACGCAAACTTTTTGATGACCCCTATTTACGAATACTTGATGACGGGCAAATTACCCGACGACCCTAAAGAAGCTGGGGTAGTCAAGAGGCGGGCATGTGCTTATACCGTCGTAGAAGGCAAGCTATACCGTCGAGGATTATCCATTCCCTTACTCCGGTGTGTCGAAGAAGGCAAAGTGTCGGGGATCCTCCAGGAAATCCACGAAGGGATCAACGCCCAGCACCTCGGCGGAAGATCCCTTGCCCGGAAAGCACTCCGGGCGGGATATTATTGGCCCACTAGGCAGCATGATGCAAAGGAACAAGTTAAGAAGTGTGACCGCTGCCAGAGACACAGGGACATGCACCTCGCTCCTCCAAACGAGCTTAAGTCATTATCGTCCCCGTGGCCATTTGCGTGGTGGGGAATGGATATCCTCGGACCTTTCGTCATGGGGTCGTACCAAAACAAGTACCTCATCGTCGGGGTGGATTACTTCACGAAGTGGATTGAGGCCGAGGCACTGGCCAAAATCATTGCTTTCAACATACTCCGTTTCTACAAGAGAAACATCCTCGCCCGATTCGGGGTTCCCCAAGCCGTTGTCACGGACAACGGGACACAGTTCACCGACAGGAACTTCCAAGACTTCGTCGCCAAACTGGGCACAAAGCAGCACTTCACGTCGGTCGAACACCCTCAAACCAACGGGCAGGCCGAAGCAGCGAACAGAGTGATACTTAGGGGACTCAAGCGACGACTCGGCGAGGCCAAACAACGGTGGGTCGAGGAGTTGCACAGCGTCCTCTGGGCGTATCGAACAACCCCACACTCAACGACCGGGGAGACCCCATTTCGCCTAACGTACGGAACCGAAGCGGTTATCCCCGTCAGGATCAGGGAACCCTCGAGGAGAACAGAAGCTCCCCTCGATGATGGAACGAACGACGAAGCCCTGCGAGAGGAACTCGACCTTGTCGAAGAGATAAGGATCGGCGCTTCCCTCCAAGTAGCCTCTTTAAAACAAAAAATAACTTTGCGTTATAACGACAAAGTCATCAAACGAGACTTCCAAGTAGGCAGTCTTGTCCTACGGAGGAATAAAAAAGATTCGCGCGAAGGAAAACTGGCCGCGAACTGGGATTGCCCATACCGCGTCACCGCTAAGACGGGGACGGGTGCCTATTACCTCAAGAACCTACAAGGGGAACAACTTGCTCGACCATGGAATGCTGAGAAGCTCAAGCAATACTACAGTTAGACACTGCCCGGGACAGTACATCGTCGCAACCTCAGGCATGGCCCCGGATGGAGCGACATCTTGACCTTTCGAGCGAGACGCCTCTACCCGAAGCTGCTCTTCCCTAGCCCTCTTTGCCTTCATTTTCTTGAATCTTTCCTCGGCTCCGGCCATTTTTCCTGCAAAAAGAAAGCAAATGTTAGTAAGGCAAGGAATGAAAAGAATACAGATACGAGGGAAGCTTAGATCGTGCATGTTTTCACCACGTAACAACTCGATGGCCTCTTCATCGGAGAAGGTCTCGAGCAGAACGCGAGTATTGATCAGACGATTTTGTTTCTTCACCTGCCCGTCTGCTTCCAGTATAGGCTGGCCGTCCAGCGTTTCGTGCTGAGCTTCGTTGAAGCTCGCGACGAACGCGACGATCTTATCGTAAGCTTCCCGCTCAAGACATCCAGCTGATTATGCTTCACCTTATATTTGTCGACCCCCTTTTTAAAGTGTTCCTCCGTCCAGTATAGGGGGAACCTCGGCTCTAGAACCTCCTCGGAGACACCGTCGACCTCGCGAGTGACTTTCCGGTACAACGAGTATACGGCCCCGACGGTGACCGGCTTCACGAAATAATAACGGAACTTGAAGTCCCGGATGGAATCTAAGTATGTATGAAACAGAGCTTTGCTCTGCTTGAAGGACACCCATCCATGTCGTCCACCTGATGACGACCTCTGTAGATGGAATATCCGGAAAAAGAGGGACGCCGTCGGGACGATTTCTAAATACTTACAGACAAGCTCGAAGGCCCGGATAAAAGCCAAGGAGTTCGGATGAATTTGCGAGGGGGCCAGCTGCAACCAGGAGAAGATTCCCTCTTATAAGTCCGTGAAGGGCAACCTCCACCCCGCCTTGTCGAACATAAATTCATATAGTGGGATGCGCATTCCCCGGTAAGCGAGCATATCCGATGATGCTCCTCTGGACAAAAAACTTTCCAAGATTTGTCGGACCCGATGAGTCTGTGCTCGACGGTGCAGAACGCGTCGTCCACCTCTTTGTAGATGAAGATAGACGACATCTCCAGGGCTTCTTTACAGACCCACTCTTTGAGTGGGCGCTCCCGTGCGAAAGCCATGTGGGCCATCGGGGATTCGGGTTGACCGTCATCTTCTTTGAATGATCCTACGGCCACCTTCGTAGATAAATCGTCCATTTACCTGAAAAGCAGAAGGAAACGGTGAATTCGATCGGTCGTATCAAATTCACCCCTCCACCGTTGTTCAAGCGAACGGGCGAGGAAGGGGCAAGGCTCTCTAGGTTCCCCCAATGCTTTGGATCTGAAACTCCTCATCTCCCCGGCGTGCCGACCAAACGCGACTGAATGATGCCCGACTCAGGTGCGACCGTGGACGTCGACCACAAGAATGTCCTCCTCGGTTCCTCTCTTGGCGTATCCTCGACGTGCCAGTAAGCCTTAAGTCATTACTCTGACACCTCAGAGCAACGACTTGGGGGGCTCCTATTCTGGACTGGGCCGAGGCTGCCCAACAGTCGAGCAGGCCCAACCCATACTGCCCGGGGAGGCCCAATTAGGTAAGGTCCTTCTGCGGACACGCGACTGCCACGTGCTAGCCACAGTCTCGCCGGGCACTCATTTAGTGTTGAGGCCCGTGGGACAATAAGAGTCGAGGACGTTACCCCCCCCCCCCCCCCCCCCCGCGCTGAGATGCTACTCCTCGACAAGCTAGCCTCTCCCCCGCGTGCATGCTATTCGTCCCTCCTCGGCGGACAGTATCGCCTCCCCGCGAGGCCATGCCTTTCTACAGGTTCCATATCTCCTCAACACGGAAGGCTCCTCCCCGCAAGGAGCACCCAACAGTCCACCCCGCGTGGACACGTTCCAAGTAACCTCCCACTTCCGAATGATTCGGTCTGCCCTACTTCCGAAAATCTAGGAGCAGTTACTCTAGGACGAAGACAACGTGCTGGTCTTCACTACTACACGTAAGCCCTAGCAGTTACTTGGAGTGGGCCTAGTTGATCCAGCCCATTGTAGGTACCCGTTGGCCCCGCGCTGGGGGCTCTCTATAAATACCCTCTCATTTGAGAGGGTCAGGTTAGACACTTTCTTCCTACCATTCTCACTTTCTGTATTTGCTGATATTCTGTACACTCTCTCACTTGAGCATCGAAGTCCCCTGCAGGTACACCCCCCCCCCCCCCCCCGCCGTCTCTCACCATCACCGGAGCTGCCGTTCAGACGCCGTTGGCCACTACCTCTGTCTGATCCGGTACGATCAGTTTTTATTTGTGATTTTTAACTAGTCGATAAATACTTATAATTTGAACAATATTTGAAACCAATTATGATAATCAACAACAACAACGTTAAATCTTTAGACCATTGATCTCAATAACAACAACAACAACAACATTCAAAATTCAATCTTCAACAACAATAACAACAACACTCAAAATTCAATATCAACAACATGCATCATATAACACTAACTTTACTTAATTTTTACTTAATGTTTTCTCATATCCATTCTAGATGATCATGACAAATAGCTTGCACATCATCCGAATAATTGTCTTTAGATGAGAGACGTACATGTGTTACGAAAGAAAGAGTCTCAAATCTAAATCTTGATTTTCATCACTTTCTATAATATATTTTTCATCAAGAACAATTGACTATCTAGTGTTAGAAGGATCAGTGACATGAAAAACTTCTTTTACTTAGGATGCCATGATGAATGGTTCGTTTATATATGCTGTCTTTTGAAGATCAACCTGTGTGAATCCTAATTCATTGGTTTCTACACAAGAATTATTTTCAATCCACTTTCATTTAAATAAAGGCATTTTATAAATAACATAATAAATCTCCAAAATATCCTCAATGACCCCAAAGTACGCTCTAGATTCCAGTACATGATTGTTATCTTTGCAACTAGAGAAGAACATGGATTCGACTTCAATTATAACTCCACTTTTTTTGCATGGTACTACGATCATCCTTTGATTTTATATAAAATAAAAATTTAGTAATATCGTATGAACTCCAAGTTATTATGTTAAACTTAGGCATATATGACATTCATTTTATTGTCTCTGAAGCACTAGTCTGTTTAGAAACCTTTTCATTAAACTAACTCATGAATGTTTTGTTATGCTCTGTCAACGTCAATTTTTCACTCACCCAGGAGAATGTTTCCTTGATAATACTTTTGTAATTGGACAAGGTTAAACTTCATTAACATTATTCAATATATATAAATGTGCTTGAAGAACTACATCTCGATTCAATGTCTTAACATTTAAACCTTGTGTACCTCTACCTTCATATCTTTCATCATGACAAGACTCGAGAATTCCTATAGAGTTCTCTTCGGACAAATAGTGTGTATAAAAATCAATAACTTCTTCAGTGATGTACCGTTCAATGATGAAATGTTTCAGACGGTGATGATTCTTTGTATACCTTTAAAGATCTTCATGTATCGTTCTACTAAATACATCCACCTTAAATAAACTGGACCACAAAATCCAATTATCTTTAATACATGAACAGTTAAGGGAACCATAATGTCAAAAAATGATGGAGCAAAATACATCTCAAATTGACAAAAGATAATTACAACTTCATGTTCCAACTCATCTTAATTTACAGTTTCAATGACTTTACTACATATAGCCACGGATAACCACTACTAGAAGTTGTTGCTTAAAGCCATGACAATCACGAGATTTTAAGCCAACTAATTTGAGATCTTTCATTGACACAAGTTTTTTCACATTTGATGAGTACCCTTGGGGAATTTTGATATCCTTCAAACAATCACAAAAACTTTTTCTTTTTCTTTTTTAGACAGAGTGTCACATGATGGGGGCAAATATGTTTGTTTCCTATTTCTTTTGCGGATAACTCTTGTCGTATACCCAACACCACCATATCTAGATGGAATTTTTTACTATCTTTTGTCTTTCCTTTAATGTTGAGATGTGTTCCAATCAAACTATCACATATATTTTTCTCCACATGTATCGCATCAAGACAATTTCTTATATCGAGACTAGACCAATGTGGAAGACTAAAGAACATCGTCCTCTTTTACAAATATTTTTCTCCACGGGCTCTTTTTGTTTCTTTCCAAAGATAAAATTTATGTGTTGTTGTCTTTTATAAACTTCCTTTCCATTTAAGGGCTTTGGAGTGATATCAAACTCATGTTTTCTATTAAAATCCTTCCGTAATCTATGTTATGAATGATTAGGTCTTAGAAATTTTTTATGCCTAAGGTACACAGTCTTTTTTCTATTTCGTAATTGTTGGGATCATGTTCCATTTTCACATATAGGACACAGTTTATGTCCCTTGATGTTGTATCTAGACAAATTAACGTATGCAAGAAAGTCATTGATTATACAAAATAACATGACACGTATCTTAAAGTTATCACCCGTATACGCATCATCAACATCAATGCCTTCCTCCCATAAAACTATTAAATCTTCGATCATTGGAGTTAAATAAGCATCTATGTTGTTCCCTAGTTGTTTTGGAACCGAATCATCATTGATAACATCATATATTTGCGCTTCATGCAAAATCACAGAGATAGGTTGTAAATTCTGAGAGCTAGTGGGATGACAAAAAATGGTTGCATCTTTGTACCGGAACAACTCAGAGGAGTAATCGTTGAGGCATCAAGAGGACCATCAGCAGGAAGAGAAGTGCCAAATCCTATAAAGGGGTAGGACCTTGCTGAGAAGGCCACGTCCTTTGATGATTCTAAAGCATTCTTGAAATCATAAAGAGGCGTGTCGAGATATTCATAAAGAGGCCACGTCCTTTGATGATTCTAAAGCATTCTTGAAATCATAAAGTAGTGGATGAACTACATCAAACATGCTCCAAGATATTCATTCCCTCGCTGTTATTGAACTCAAAGGCATGTCGAGAAGCATTAAAAAAAGTTTTAAACTAAGTTTATGTCACTCAAGACATCATGGTATACCAATTTGATGGGGTAGACACCAATATTACCACATGCATCAATCTGAGCTTTAGTGACAAAGACACTACTACGAAAAACATATACAACAACGGTTGGAAAATGGATAACATCACGCGTGACATGGTGTTGTTAGGTAGGGTGTGGTTGTATATGCGCAACTTAAAATCACGGTCTTACAACCATTGTTGAAAAACTGAAAGCTCGCTATATATGATCACATTTTCTATAACTAACCGTGGTGGTATATATATTTAGGCAAATAAATTTTTTAACGGTTATTATAAATAACTGTTGTTGAAAGTACCCAGAGTTTATTATATAAAATATAGATTTCTTATTTTTCAATAAACCCCACAAAAAGTATATAATCTAAAAATTAAACCATTCTTGAAAGCTAACTTAAACAAGCCACTATTTTCCGAATTGAATCCGTCTCATCGTTCGTCTCACGCTGTTTAACATATAGAATGTGGTCCAATGTTCTAAGTCCTTCATCACTTAAATTCCTTCTATTCTAGTTGAATTTGAATAATATGAATAAATTGTTGTTATTCAAATTAAACTATAAGAGAAGATATGGATGTGTTGAAGGAATCAGATCATTGACCACATTCTATATGTTAAAAAAACTGAGATGAATGATGAAACGAATGCGATTCAAAAAATAGTGATTGATATAAGTTGGTTTTCAAATACAACTTAATTTTTCAGATTATAAGTTTCTATGTCAATTTTAATGAAATGTATTTTCAGTGAAGGTTTATGAAACAAACAATCTACATGAGATCTAATAAACTTAACTTCATACAACAATGTACAACAACACAGGATAATATGTAATGTTTTAAGAACAAGAACATAACATTCCTAAGTCACAAGAAGCTTCTTTCTTGTGACTTATCAATGTTTTTTCTTGTTCTTAAAACATTAATCAACAACAACAACATACAACAACATTCATCAACAACACAACAATATACAACAAAAAAAGGTTCAAGAACAAAAATAGCAACATACAATAACAACAAAAACAACATACAACAACATAAGATATTATGTAATATTTAAAGAACGCAATTTTTAAAAGCTAATCGTTGATCTGGAACAAATTATGATTTTCATCTAGTTTATGAAGCTATGAAGAAGTACTAGGTGAATGAAGTTAACACAATAACTTCACACTTCTTATATTTTTATTCATAGCTACACAAATTAAATGTATCATAGCTAAAGTATATGTTTTGTTAAGGTGGTGACGACGAATTTGATATAATGATAACATTCACCAAATAAAAAAATGAGAACTCATTTTTAACAAGAAATGTAAACGAAATCGAAACATAAGTTTAATAAACGAACCTGAAATATGATTAAAGATTATCATAGCGATTGGTGAAGACGAATCTAAAGGTTTAAGAAAGCTTAAAGAGTGACATGGATGTTAGGGTTATGGTAAGAGAGAGAAGAGTGAAATATGTTAGGGTTTTCATTTGAGAGAAACTATTGTTATGTACTTAACGATAGATATTTTCGCTTATATAGTAAAAAATATTATATTTCATCCTGGTTAGAAAGAAAAATCGTGATATAATATATCACTTTTCATCACGGTTAGGAAGTAAAACTGTTGTTAAATATCTCACAATTTTTTATTTATTTATTAACCCAATTGTGAGAAGGGTATTAATTATTGTTATTGTTATTTTTCATTAATGTTTTGATTGTTATTTTTAATTTTTTGGCTTGTACTATTATTTTTGTAAAACAATAATAGTGTAAAAATGAAAGAGTATATATAACAAAAATAAATAATTTCGTTAAGAGGGCCAAGAGGGCGGAGTACATAAATTATTTCATTACATAATTTTGTCAATGTCGGAACAATACCCCCTAGCAGCAAAGGAGTCTTCATAATCAATTACTCTCTCCTCACTACCCTCGTCAGAATCTTAGTAAGAAATCTTCCTGGGAACCTTTTTCTTCTTCTTTTCCTTCTTCTTCTTCTTCTTTTTCTTGTATTTCTTGGCTTTCCTAACCCTAAGTGTATCCCTGACAGCAGTCGATCTAGATGGCTGGACCTCTTCAGTTGACTACTGATCATGATGTTGTACTATGGTGATTTCAGGTGAGATTTTTTCTGTTAGAATTTTCAGATGGAGAACTCATGTTGCTATATGTAGTTAAGAAGAATAGTTTTGAAGAAGTGGAAATTCATTATATGAAACTGTGCCTTTATAGAAGAGGTTGTAGATGAAATATATGAGGATTTAATGCTTCCAATGATTACTTCCAATGGTTGATATTCTTGAATGACATTGTCATCGTCTTGAAAAATGAAAAAAAAATTCAATCATCATTATAGTTGGGAAGAGCATTTCTCTATTAAGGAAAGAGCAAAGGTTGTATAGATAATATTACAACGGTTGCATATTAAATCCGTGATTAAATAATCTTCAATATTTTAATTAATTATGAATTTATATGACACACGCTATTTGTAATAGGAATAATGGAAAAAATGTAGTTGCCAGGATTCGAAACTTGTACCTCTCAGTCTATCACCACGGTTCTGTCTATCAACCGTGATAAAATGACTTTCAAAAAACTAAATAAGCGCAAGAACGTAGTTAGGCACATTAAGTTTCAAATATGACAATGGTGGAAGGCAATAATGCTTTGCACATATCAATGAAGTGTCTAGACAATGTCCTTACAAGAATCTTAGTTGATAATGGATCCTCACTAAATGTTATGCTCATGTCAACTCTGATTAAATTATCGATTGATGGGACATGTATTAAACTCAATTCTTTAGTAGTACATGCGTTTGATAGTCCATGAAGGACATGCATCTGGGAGTTGGACTTGTATATACACATCGTCCCTCGTATCTTTGAAATAAATTTCCAAGTGATAGATATTAGTCTAGCGTAAAGTTCCCTGCTGGGGAGACCATGGATCCATGTCGTTGGTGTTGTCACGTCTACCCTACACCATAAATTGAAATATGTTATAGAATACATGCTGATAAATATTTTTGTTGAAAAGGATATTCTCGTAAGCTATATGTCGGCCTTCCAATACATTGAAGCCACTGAAGAAGCCTTGTAAACCTCTTTCCAGGCTTTAGAAATTGTCAATTTTGTCGTTGTGGGAGAAAAAGACTACACTTAGAAGCCAGACCTGCCTATCACTTCCTTCAATTATACAAAGTTATGGTAGAAATGGAAAGCTACGGAGGTTAGGGCAGCAGTTGAATTTTCCTGAGAAGAGGGATAGATATTGGTTAGGATATAAGCCATCCATGGAGAAGAAAGGAGTTATAGTTCCAAATGCTGAAAAGTCGCCCATCTGTATCCTTTAAGAAACTTTTTACAATGTGGGATTTAACTACGATGATCAAGTAGCCGTTGTTGAAGATACCATAAGTGAAGATGAAGTACCCTGCTTGGTGTACCATTGTGCTCAGGACGCAACCCTCAACAACTGGAAGACTGTTGTAATTCCCGAGACTTTTCCATCATCAAAGTAAGTTGTTATATTTTCAAATCCTTTTCATTTTCCAAAGTCTTAAGGAGAGCTCCTAGGGCAACCTTTTTGTTTTCAGATGTTTAATTTTCATTAATGAAAAATCATTTTGTTTTCTCAATCATCATTTCCCTTTCTCTTTTATATCTTTACTGTTTTAATAAAATGGAAATTTCTTTCAATACACTTTTTGTTTTCCTTATTTACTTTTTGCTTTAAAAAAACATCATCAAACCATGCATATCCATATATGAATCTATTGAAAACGACACCGCTACAATTCCACAAAACCTTGAAGGACCCATTAACCATGTTGAAGAGGATTGTAAGGACGATTTTTAACTTCCTGATGAACTGACTAGGCCTCTAGACCACGAGTCTAAAGTGATACAACCGCATCAAGAGGCATTGGAAGTAATCAACTTGGGGATTGAGAATGACATAAAGGATGTCAAGATTGGAGTATATTTAAAGAAAGTGAACAATAAAAGTTGGTCAAACTCTTGCAAGAGTATGTGGACGTATTTTCATGGTCATACCAAGATATGTCAGGTCTAGACACGGATATAGACTAACACAAGTTTCCACTCTAGCCATAATGCTCTCAGGTAAAGCAGAAGCTAAGAAGGATGAGGCATGACATGTCACTCACAATTAGAGAGGAAGTCAATAGACAGTTTGACATTGATTTCTTAGCAGTGCCAAGGTATCCACAATCGGTTGCCAATATTATGCTAGTCCCAAAGAAGAAAAGGTACACATATGTGTTGACTATAAGGATTTGAACAAATCCATCCTTAAGAACGACTTTCCATTAATGTACATCAACATGCTAGTATATAATACTACCCAATTCTAGGTATTTTCCTTGATGGATGGATTTATTTTGCCATAATCTGATCAAAATGGCTCCTGAAGACATTGAGAAAACCTAATTCAGTACCCCATGGTGAATATTTTGCTACAAAGTGATGCCATTTGGCTTAAAGAATGCTGGAGCAACCTATCAAAGGGCGATGGTGATTCTTTTCCATGATATGATGCATAAAGAGTTAAAATTCTATATGGACATTATAATCACTAATTCAAGAAATTAGGAAGATCACATTATTCACTTATAAAAATTATCTGTATGCCTAAGGAAATTTAGACTATGATTAAATCCGGCTAAATGTACATTTGGTGTCTGATCTGGAAAGCTAATCGATTTCATTGTTAGCCCATAATGGATAGAGGTTGACCCTGATAAATTTAGATCAATACAAGATATTACTTCCCTTCGTACCAAAAAGGAAGTTCATGGTTTCCTACGAAGACTTAATTATATCTTCAAATTCATCTCACATCTTATCACTACTTGTGAACCAATTTTTAAGTTATTGCATAAAGATTAGGCAATTGAGTGGAATGAGGATTACCAATAGGAATTTGAAAATATCAAACAATACCTACAAGAGCCACCAATTCGAATAACCAAAAATCCTGGGGAAACCTCTCATAGTATACTTAATAGTGTTTGACGAGTCAAATGGGTGTGTGTTGGGGCAACAAGTTGAAACTGGCATAAAAGAGCATGTTATCAACTAATTGATCAAGAAGTTCATTGACTGTGAAACCTGGTGCTCACTGTAGGAAATAACTTGTTGTGCATTTGCATGGGTTGCTCGTCGCCTAAGGAAATATATGTTGTGTGTCACACAAGCTAGCTAGTGTCAAAGATGGATCCTATAAAAAACATCTTTAAGAAATCGGCCCTGACTGAAGGGATTACTCTCTATTATGCGAGTTCGACATCCTGTATATCACACAAAAAGCCATCAAAGGAAGTATGTTGTCAGTATACCTAGCTCATCAACCTATTGAAGACATTTAGTCAATGCTGCTCAATTTCCCGGTGAAGACATCATGGTCTTAGAGAAGGACAATGAATCTAAAGATAAAGAAAAATGGACTCAGGTATTTTACGATGCCTCTAATGCCCTTGGCCATGGAGTTGGAACATCTCTACTCTTTGAAGGTGAGAAAAAGTACACAAGAAGGGGCGGGGGGGGGGGGGGGGGGGGGTGTTTTCTGTTTACTTAATTTGCGTCTGATCAGAGTTCAAAATATAAACTGGTGTTCAGATTCAGATTATACTTAGCAGCGGAATGTTAACAGAAGCAAATAAATAATAGCAAAAGACACAAAGATTTATACGGGTTCCTTCTAATTGAGAATAGTCCAGTCTCGTTGCTTCACAAAAGATTTTTAATATAATCAAATCACGATTACAACCGCTTATGCATTCTGCATAAGACTTTTACTATGCTCAGACCCTAGATTCAAGACTTCTTGCTTAAACCCCTATGGTTTAACACTTCCTTGCTTTAGTCCTACACACCCAAAACTTCTTGATCAAGGTTCCACGAACTGAGACTTCCTGCTCAAGCCACACAGGCCCAAAACTTTTTCTCAAGGTTCCACAAACTGAGACTTCCTACTCAAGCCAACCTGACCCAAGACTTCTGCTCAAGGTTCCACGAACCGAGACTTTCTGCTCAAGCCACACTGGCCCAAGACTTCTGCTTAAGTTCCACGAACCGAGACTTCTTGCTCAAGTTCCACAAACTTAGGACTTCCTGCTCAGGTTCCACGAACCGAGACTTCCTGCTCAAGTTCCATGAACTCAAGAATTCTGCTCAAACCCCTCAGGGTTAAGACTTCCTGCTTAAGCCCTATAGATTTAAGAATTATGCTCAGGTTCCATGAACCCAATACTTCTGCTCAGTTAATCAACTTGATTAAGTCTTTTAATGCTCTAGCACATTGCAGGAGAATTAAATGGCTCAAACATCTTGACAAGAGACTTGGATTTGCTCAATCAATCTACTTGATTAAGACTTTCAATGCTCTAGCACATAGCAGGAGACTTACATGGCTCAAGCATCTTGGTGAGAGACTTTGATCTAAACTGCTAAACAACATGTTCAGTAAAATAGAGAACAAGGTATACTTGATACAAATAACATAGGTGTAAGGAAATCACTATAACAAATACCTAAAGCTCTTAAGATTTCTAAGATATTCAATGTGTAAGAAATCTTAAGTCTTTTAAAATTACAACCTAGAACAAAAATTCTGCATTGCCATTTGTGTTGATAATTGCTGATCTTGTTACTCCTCCATTAGGTTGATCCTTGTTAAAGATTCAACTTGAACCTTCAGCTACTTATATAGAAATTGCAGAAGACTGGAAGTTGGAGAGATAACTTGATCAAGTGTCTTTGCTTTCTCCGTAGTACAAGAGACATTGAAGATAGTGTAACATGCGGTTTTTGTCGGTGACGCGACCACCTTACTGCGAAATTGGTTTGGGGTGCTACTTTCTGATTTCTGTATTTATCCTATGAAGCTGGTTAAGGAAAGGGAAGATATCTTATACTAACCCTTCACGCAAATGTTTTCTTTAACAAATGCTAAGAGATCCGGGAACGGGGTCTGGTTATATAAAGGGAAGCTATTAACACTCGGTGTATTTATGGTAATCCATAGGAACCTTCTTTTGTATGTATTTCTGTTAACTTGAAATGCTTTCTTATGTTTATCTGCTGTGGATTGGGAAAGTTTCTCCTTTGGGAGAATTGAGAGAATGTTTTTGTTGCTTTCGGGTTTTCTTTTGTTTTTGGGAAGGTACTGAACCTAAAGTTTTTAATTTGTGTGCTCGCTAAGATTTCGTAATCTTATGCCTACGTATTCCTGTGAAGAGATTTGGGAAATCAGAGCAGTCGTAGTTCCTCCTATTCTATGGGAGGAAAGATATTTGGTGTCTTGTTCAAAGCCCAAGATTGAAGCTAGCAGAGTATTTGTGTCTTGTTTAAAGCCCAAGATTGAAGCTAAAAGGGTGACTGAGAGAGAATTTGTCATCTCTAAAGGGAGATATCTCACCTATTCATCACAAAATGTTGAATAATTGGTTATAAGATAAATTACTTTAACTGGGATATGTAGAATCCAACAATTCCATAATTTCCTTTATAAAAGGGATGTCGTGAAGGAAGAAGCTTTAACTCAATGTAGAACAATGCCACTTTTCTTTTATGATTCTTTCATGCTAAGAGAGGGACATTGGCTTGGATGTATGGAATCCAGAGGCTTGCCACTTACAGATATTTGATGGAAGAGAAGTTTTGGCTAGGATAAGAGAATGACTCCAGCTTGGATTTTGAATCAACAAGTGTGCCACTTACAACATTTATCTGGAAAAAGGTTTTAATTGTTTGCTTTGATATGTGATGTATAGAAAAGGTATCTTCCTGTAGAGAAGACTCCTGGTCTCATCTGAGGAGATGTTGATTTTTGTGTGTCTTTGACAAAGCCCAAGGTTGAAGCTAAAGAAAATGACTCCACTGGGGAGGATTTTATTTGTCTTGTACAAAGCCCAAGATTGAGGCTGATTGAGGGAGTTCTTATATGAAACCTAAGAGTAGGCTGTCTCTTGATGAGGATTATTGAAATCCAAGAGCAGGTCCAAATTGTATTGGGGAATCCAAAAGGTTTACTCTTGCTGAAAATTAGGGAAGAGTTGGAGTATCAGATGCCATGAGGTTCTGATTCTCTTAGGGATTTGTTTGTGGTAAATTGAACCTGGCTGGGGTTTCTTAAGCTGAAAGTTAAGCCTTGTTGGGTGTCAGGGGATTTTAAAGATAAGTTTGAAAACCAATGAGGTCTTCAATTCTGATGGAGACTAGTGTATTGGTAAAATGATCAAGGTTTTTCCCATTCTTTTAGGAATCTTGAAGGTCTCTGTGTGAGATCCAAGAGGAGATAAGACTTTCCAAGTCATACTTGAATGAAGTCCGAGAGGAGGCTGAGACTGTCCAAGTCTCTCAAGAAGTGGTAGGCTCTGGTGTAGAGAGTGGTCTTTGTATGATGCCCAAGAGGGGGCTGTTGGTTTAAGGGATGGGGATCAACCTTAGAATGGTAAGATGTTCGGGAATTTTGACTCTCCTAGGGATTGAACTAGCAATGATGACTAATTTCTATTCTATGCCTTTAGGAAGCCTTTGGGTCCTTGTACTAAGCCCAAGAGAAGGTTGGGGATACTTCTAAGAAGCCTGTGGGTCCAAGTCTAAGAAAAGTTCAAGAAAGGTTTCACCTGGAATAAGCCCTTTCTTTTATGAATATGTCTATGGTTTGAAGAAATTTAAAAGAGGTTTCACCGAGAATTAATCCTCTCTGGGGAGATGAATTTCTTGTATACATATATTTCTATGTTTTGACAGTCATGAGAAAAGTTTCACCAGGAATAATTCCTTTCTCTATTCCATATTGAATAAGCCCAAGAGAAGGCAGACTGTATGGGGAATTTCCTATGAGGGAACTAGTTTTGGCTAAGTTAAAAGTAACCTCTGGTTTGACCTAAGTGTAGACCTAACTGCTGGGGACATTCTAAACAAATATGCACATGTATATATACAGATAAGTTAATTTACAGGTATATAAATATGCATTGAATTAAAAATATGTTGGGACCTACACTCTGTAGGAGGCCCAAGTGTATTGTGATCTTTTGTATGATTTTTACTGTATGATTAGGGTTGAAGAAATTGAAGAAAGTTTTGAGGAATCTTTGGATTTAGATTTGAATTAAAAGAAACTTGTTTGAAAGAGAATAAAGTTTAGGGCATATAACTCAAAGAGAGGGCCAAGTGGTCTAAATGCAGTTTCACTGGGAATAATGCTCCTCTTAGTACCAGTTAAAACAGACATATGATTTTCAAAACAGAGGTATGGGGCCTAAAACTCAAGGATAGGCCCATGGAAGTTGTTTTATTATTTAAAACCAAGTTTATATATAAAAGATTGGGACTTATACTCCAGGAAAGGCCCAGATGAGTTATTTGAAAACAATGATCGCACTGCGATATCGAAAGACGTTGTGGGACTTATACTACAATGGAGGCCCAAAATTATTTTTGTACAAAGAAGGGTTGGGTCTTACACTCTAATAGAAGCCCAAAAAGTATTTGTGAAGAAAGAATAATGGGGCTTATACTCAAGGAGAGGCCCAGATGATTGCTTTGAAAAGGCGACGATTGCTTCACAGTTTTGGAAACCACAGACGGACTTATACAATGACTAAGGCTCGAAAAATTATTTACACAAAGGGATGGGTCTTAAACTCTACAAAGAGGCCCAAAAATTTTATTTTTATACAAGATTTGGGGCTTATACCTCAAGGAGATGCTCATAGGAAAAACAGCGATCACAACGTTTATTTTGAAAATCGTATTGGGAATTATACAATAACTGAGGCCCAAAATTATTGTATTTAAAAAGGGATGTGTCTTACACTCTATTAGAGGGAAAAAAGTGTTTCAAATGAAGTTTGAAAAATTAAAATTAAGGAAAACCCTAACTTAATTAAAAAAAACAATTTTTAAACAAAAATTAAATAGAAAAATGATATAAGATATCAAATATATTTAAAAACAAGTTGTGAGGTTTGAAAAATGGTTTTGAAAAATCATGTTATGTTTATATGAAAGTGTGAAAATCATTTGAATTTGAAAAATCAAGATGGAAATTTCATTAAAAAGGTTAAAAAACAATTAAAATGAAATTCTTTACAAAAATTTAAACTATATTAAATAAATAATATAAATTTGATTTTTTTGTAGAATAAAATATTTTAACATTTTTTTGAATTTTTTAAAAAATAACCAATAAAAAATGATTAAAATTGAGTGAGAAATTAATTTTTGAAATGAATTAAGAAAAATAACAAATATTAAAAAATTCAAATAATTTGAAAAATGGCGCCAACGGTCAACTTCTTCTTCCTCGTGACCGCGCCATGGCTAATTTGCAAAACCTCACTTTTCTCTATGATTACTCAATGGTTTTGACTTTTGTAAACATCAATCTCACTCGTTTTTTAATAAGGATTTCAATGGTACCAATTAATTGCACTTATATTAAGTGTGGAGTGAGAAATCAAGTTATGATCACATGAACCCTGATTTCTGCAAGAACATTATGAAATCCTATACACGATAACTACAAAGCAATTGATTGAGAAGAAACACTCTACATAAGTGCAGAAACATGTTTGTAACTTGAAAACACATTTATGATGCATGGATCATAGAGTTTGAGAGTTCAGGTGTACCTCTTGCAAGAAGAAATCGAATTGTGTGTTGGAGTTGTTATATATGTTGTTTGATGAATTGGACAACTTCAATGGACCTTATGTAAGGTGCTTGGAAGCTTGGAATGGATTGAAAGCAACTGGATCTTATTGGGGGACCTCAACTGCAGCTTTGACAAAAAACTTGAGCAAATGGATAATGACTTAATGATTCATGTGTTCCAGATATGTTTTAAGGTTAGGGATCATGTATATATGACATATTTGAGGTGTTAGGATGGTTGGTTTTGATGGAATTTCTCTCTATTTGAAAATTTGAATGTTACTTTAAAAAGAAGCAAATTCTGGTTTTTGAGGGTGATTTGGGGGAAAACATGTGTTGTTATGCTTTTGTGTACTCAAACTGATCAGAAAGAACCCTTATTTATAGTAGAGAAATTTTTTTTGGGAGCAATAGTGATTGGGGGCTGGATCACTCCATTATCCATTGGAATTTGTCATGTTGCCAAAGTCTCCTCTGGCCATTGACTTTAGTCAATCTTGCAGGCCTATGGTCTTCTGATGCTTGGATTCATCTTGACTCATTTGCAATATTGTGGACTGATACATGCCACCTCGATGCATCCATTCAATGCCTCATGACAAAGTTGGAGTTTTTGGAAATGAACTTTGAATGTCACATGCCTAAGTGATAGGATTTTTGGCTTGGTGGCCTTATGATCATATTCTTCATCATTCATGTTGATTTTGGACAGAGATATAACGATGCAAGTGTCCAAAATTGGCTGAAGAAATCTTGGGAACCAAGTCATGTACCAAATCCTATTGTGTAGGCAGGGTGAAAAATGCTATTTTTGGAGGCTTATAACTCCTTGCTCAAGTTGAATCATGGGGGGCTCTTGTACTCTTTGGAAAGCCCGTATAACATACTTCAACTTTAATGTTTAACTTTGGTCTTGAATCATCTTGGATCATAATTCAAAATGGCCTCAAAGTTGGTAAAAACATAAAACAGATTATGTCCAAAATTTCACTAAGTGTTGAAAAAGTGTCCATTTTCCATTTTTTGTGATTTTGATCAATCCATAACTCAAAATCCATGAGGATTTGGAATATGTTGTAATTGACAATCTTGAATTATGTAATGAGAGCTTTCATTTGAGATTTGGATGGAAGAAAAAGGTTACTTGGATCACAAGTTATGGTCTTGCAATTTTGAGTAGAAATCACTTTTGTCCATGACTTATTGAAAATTCAAGTTTCTTAAGGTTGCGCCTTTTGCAAGTAACCACTTTTCTTGATTTTTATTGATGGATGATGATCCAAACCATAAGTTAACATTGTTTTTGACATAGAGAAGCCATGTTTGTCGAGAAATCCAAAAAGTCAAACTTGATTTTTGGGCACAGTTGACTTTTTGTCATATGAATTTCAAACTCTGTGATCCTTTATGAAATCAAGTTCTTGACCTAATTCAAACCTAATTGATGGATTCCATACGTGTTTTAGAGTGTTTTGAATCATGTCCCAAGGTTTGAGATCATGTCTTGGTCAAAAATCAAAGGTATGGTTGACTTTTTCTCAAAAATCCTAGTTTAGGATCCAGATGAATTTGAATCTCTATATTACTCATGAACCAAGTTCTTTGTGTCCATTTGAACTTGTAAGAGGATGAATATAATATTTTTGAGGTCTTCAAAACATTTCTTGCGGTTTTGGCTCATGCATTTCTTCAATAGTCAACTTAAGGGTGAATTAGGTCATGAAACCATAATTCCTGATTTTTGATGAATGCATCCCCTGAGGCTATTTTGAACTTGTGATTGGGTCCATGAGGTCCCTTTGATCTTCTTGGAACATGTTTTGAAGTATTAGCCCATGTCCAGATGAAAATTTCTTTCTGGAGGCAATGGTTGACCAAAACCCTAAGTTGGTGACACTGATGATCTCGAGGCTTGATCAACTTGAGATGTTGCATTTTCATGCTTATTTCTTGACGTGGGAGACCTATTGATTCTTCATGGATGTTTGAAAGGCTTGACAAGTTGAAGATCATGTCCATTCTTGATTGATCCTTTGTCTGGGTACTCTAAGAGGGCTCAAAACCCTAATTCTTGATTGTAGTGAATGCTCAATAATCTTTGAGAGGATTGATAAGGTATGAAGGTACATCCATATTGTGGTGATCATTTGCAAAATGATGGGAAATCTGGTGGTCAAAATTTAGGGTATGACAGATGCCCCTATTTAATATTCTTGGACCTGAAGGTATGAATGACGAAGACGTTCAACGTTCAACGTAAAAGAGGATTAATATCGGAATACCCGAAATTTCGATTGTGGTTATGAATGTGTAGCGGTTTGCTCATCCATCATCTTTTGCTAAGTAATGCTACTTAGAAAAGGGCAAAAACTTCTCCTCGATCCTAGTCTTCAACCACAAAATTAGTCTCAATTTTTTTTGAAACAAGCTTCCCCTCGATCCTCGTCTTCAGCTACAGAACTGTTCTTGGTTTTCTTTTAAAATAAATTTCCCCTTGATCTTGGTCTTTTGCCATGGAACTGGTCTCAGCTTCTTTTTTGAAATAAACTTCCCCTCGTTCCTGGTTTTCTGCCATGGAGCTGGTGTTAGTTTTCTTTTGAGATAAACTTCTCCTCGATCATGGTCTTCTTCCATGGAACTAGTCTCAGTTTCTTTTTTGAAATAAACTTCCCCTAGATCCTGGTTTTCTACCATGGAACTGGTCTCAGTTTCTTCATGTCGAGTTCTTCCCTTGGCAAAGAATTCTATTTGTAGCGGTCTTCATCAGATTTCTTTTCGAATTTTACTGGGGAGACGCCATTTGATGGAAAAATATTTGATGTCAGACCTGCTGGAGAGAACCATTTGTCTAAACTGCAGAGATGTACAAACTTCTCTGTGGGAGATGCCATTTGTCGACCTACTGGAAAACAAGTCTCTTGAGAGATTGCTTTTTGCTTGATGGTGTTACATCATACTTCCCTTCGAGACCTTTTTCGGAGAAATTCCATGTGATGTAATCCAATTTTGAGGTGCTGATGACTTTATTGAAAGCAAATAAATTTTGGGGAGAAACTGTCGTATTGCCAAGAGTCTTTTGGTGGAGAGGCTTTCTATGGGGATTTTCTTTTTAAATCCGGGAAAGCAAAATATCATATTCATTGGTGAAGAGTAATGTTCCAAGGGTGCCTATCCGAATGTCTTCTTAAATTTCAGAGATTCAAGTTATCAAAGAGGTTGAGGACCGATTTCAATCCAGGAATACACTGGAGAGAGATTGTTTAAACGGTATTTTATAATAAGGAAAGAACTTAAACCAGGATTTTGTCATATCTGATGTAGAAAGGAAGATTGACGATTCTATTGAAGAGAGGATGTTCATCACTTGGGGATGAATATGACCAGAGTGATATTAATGAAACATGTGTATGGATATCAATCAATTATGCATGATGTATGTATGCTTATCCTGACAAAGTAGACACGATATACAGACTGGTGAGGAACACAACCGGATATTCGCCCACTCTGGGAGATGGGGGTATCTTTGGAGATTATGAAAGTTGTCATTTTGCTTGGGAATAGAGATTCCTGCATTCGTTCCGGTTTTCGAAGGTACAAACCTGCGGGTGTGATATATGGGTCATTCCATCTGAAGTAATTTATCCTTTATTCAGGGTGTACTGATTACAAGGAGTATTTGATTCTGCATTTTGAGGTTTGATCACTACTGGAGAAGCAGTCGATATTCCTTTTTGTGCTCATTAAACAAAAAGAAATTTCCATCTTTGTTTTGAAAATAGAAGTAAATTTAACAAGTAAATTCATTTTTTTCAAGAATTGTTGATCATATTAAAATGTCATTTCGTAAAGCATAATAAATTAGAATTGCAAACAAAAAGTACTAGGGCTCAAATTTTATTGATAGAATGGTAATTAGCCAAACACATGATCCCATGGAGCATTACAAAGTTTAGAAAATGGTAAATTAAAGGAAAAGGGGCTATATTGAAACATAACGACCGTTATCCTTCCACCAACTTTGAATTCTGGACATTCTAAGCTTCTTTCGAAGGTGACCTTGACTGAAGTTTTCCTGACGGATGATGCTACCCGCCGAGGAGCCAGTCTTGTCGGACATAGTTACTTGGCCTGAATCCCTAATTTTTGCCTAGATTGCCCTTTCAGGTTTTCAATCTATCGGGATGATCATTGGTTATGTCTCTAATTTTTTCCTGGGCCGCCCTTTCGGATTTTGAGTCCACCGAGACGTATTTTTTTATTAAGGCGAAGTATTTCTTGACTACTCAACATTTGTGGAGTAGGTAAACTCCTCTCCATCCATGGTTGCGCGCCTTAAGGCACCGCCTGAAAAGGCATTCTTAACAACATAGGGGCCATCGTAATTCAGAGTCCATTTTCTCCTGGAATCATTAAGAAATGATTGTATCTTCTTGAGCACGAGGTCTCCTTCTCTGAAGACACGGGGTCGATCAGATTCAGTTCATCGTGTCGGTTTTGACATCATTCAGCTTCTGATAGCTTGGCATCTATCAAGACTCTTATTGATGGTATCTCTAATTCTATGAGGAGCACTGCTTCCATGCCATATACTAGAGAGAAAAGGGTTGCCCCTGTTGATGTACGGACAGATGTGCGATAACCGTGAAGAGCAAATGGTAGCATCTCATGCCAGTCTTTGTAGGTTACAAATATCTTCTGAATGATTTTCTTGATATTTTATTTAGCCGCTTCTACCTCCCCGTTTATTTTAGGTCGGTAGGGAGATGAGTTATGGTGTTCGATCTTGAACTCAGCACACAACCCTTCCATCATCTTGTTGTTCAAGTTAGATTCATTATTAGTAATGATCTGGCTTGGAACACCATAACGCTAGATGAGATTGTTCTTGATAAATCAGACCACCACTTGTCAGGTTACATTAGTGTATGATACTTCTTCGACCCATTTGGTGAAGTAATCAATGGCTACCAGGATGAACTGATGTCCGTTTGAGGCTTTGGGTTTAATCATGCCAATCATGTCGATTCCACATATAGAAAAAGGCCATGGAGAAGAAAGGTCTTTGAGATGCGTCGGTGGTACATGGATTTTGTCGGCGTATACCTGACACTTGTGACACCTCCTCATGTACTTGTAGCCATCGGATTCCATTGTCACCCAATAATATCCTGCTCTCAGAATTTTTCTTGCCATTGTGTGTCCATTGGCATGAGTGCCAAAGGATCCTTCATGGATCTATTTCATTAACATGTTTTCTTCTTGTCTATCTATGCATCTGAGCAAAACCATGTCGAAGTTTCTCTTATAGAGTGTATCACTATTCAGGAAGAAGCTGCCAGCCAGTCTTCTGAGAGTCTTCCTATCTTTTCTTGATTCCCCAGGCGGGTATTCCTGTCTTTGAAGGAAGCATTTTATATTGTGATACCAAGGTTTGTCATCTATGACTGCTTCAATCGCGAAGTGTAAACGGGCATTTCAAGGCGCATTATGTCGATCCTGGGTACATCGTTCCATCGACTCACACTAATCATGGAAGATAGAGTGGCTAATACATCAGCCATGTGGTTTTCTTCACGAGGGATATGATGAAACTCGATTATGTTGAAGAATGGTAACAACCTTCTCGTGTAGTCTTTGTAACGAATCAATCCTGATTAGTATGTGTTCCACTCTCCATTGATCTGATTGATAACAGGACTGAGTCTCCATAAACATCCAAGTTCTTAATCCTTAGGTCAATAGCTTCTTCGAGACCCATGATACAAGCTTCGTATTCGGCTCCATTGTTTGTGCATTTGAATGTCAATCTTACAATGAAAGGAATATGATTACCCAGACGTGTTACGATGATTGCCCCAATTCTGTTTCCATAAGCATTGACGGCTCTGTCGAATATTAGTCCCGACTGGGAACCTGGTCTGGCCCTTCACTTCGTAGCGGTTCATCGCAATCTTTCATTTTTAAGTACATGACATCTTCGTCTGGGAAGTTGAATTTGACTGATTCCTGATCGTGAATCGGTTGATGAGCCAAATGATAAACAAAAATACTTCCTTTGAAGGCTTTCTGAGCATGGTACTTGATGTCGTATTCCGATAACAACATTTGCCAACGGACAATCCTTCCTGTGAGAGTAGGCTTTTCAAAGACATACTTGATTGGATCCATTTTGGAGATTAACCAAGTAGTGTGACAAATCATTCACTGGCGCAGACTTTTGGCTACCCAAGCCAGAGCGCAACAAGTTTTCTCGAGCATGGTGTATCGAGTTTCACAGTCCGTGAACTTCTTGCTTAGGTAATAAATGGCATATTCTTTTCTTTTGGTCTTGTCTTGTTGGCCAAGCACACAACCCATGGAGTCTTCCAAGACTATTAAGTAGATGATCAATGGTCTTCCTTCCACTGGAGGAGACAGAATCGGTGGATTTGTAACACCCCAATTCCCATCGCGAATAAATAATACATAAATAAAGCAGAGTGAATAAAAATTTATTATTCTTAGACAAAAACAAGGATGCCACATTTGAAGAAAGAAAACACATATCCCTGCTCATAAATTCGATACATAACACAAAATGGAATAAACCTAAAAGGGAAACTTTTTCCAACAAAAGGAAGTTCAATTATGGAATAAAGCGGAAAGATCCATAACCAACTTGTTTTACAAAATAAATTATTTTATAACATCAAAATATTCATACAAAGGTAATACAAAATAGATCCAACAAATGTATACATATATAACAAAAGCGTTCTCCGACTCCCGTGTTACGTATCAGAGCAGACTGACTGACAAACGGATGGAGAACTAATCTTCACAAAAGCCTCCAAGACTACTAATCTGCAATTGCCTCATAGAGCAACAAACCACAACAGAAGGGGGAGAATAACAACTAAATCAAGATTGCATAATAATATGCGCCACATATAAATTCACATGCCTAATTATTCTCACCACAAGCATCACATATTAATACATATAGCATGCCACAAATACATAACATATCTCTAATAATCCAACAACATAGCATATATCAATTATATCAACATAATCACATATTCAAACATAAGGCATACCAAAGTTATAACATATAAAAACACACCACCACATCAGGTATATTCATATATAGCATACCATAGAGAATTAATACAATCATTGTAATGTACCACATCCCCACAAAACATAGCATATGTCTATACATAAAACATATCATCCATAACCAATGCATTTATCACAAATGCATATCAAATCACCAATGCTATCACAAGCTCAACACATAATCAGTCAATTCACAATTCCCCACACATAATCAATCCATTCATGATTTTCCACACATAATCAATCCATTCATGATTTTCCACACATAATCAATCCATTCATGATTTTCCACACATAAGCAATCCATTCATGATTTATGCAAATGCAAAGAGACCGACACAATGACTCTATGAAAATTCGGTACCGTTCCATCCATCATTCTCATCATTAATTCACTCAGGCATTATTGGAATCATCGCTTGTTACTTAGTGTAACTACCCGTCGGGTAAACGATGTTCCCCGTCGCATTAGTTCGTCTTTGTATAAGGCTCACGAAGTTTATGGATCGCTTTAGGTCCTCTTTGTATCAGGCTCACGATCCGATTGCTTTAGGTCCTCTTTGTATAAGGCTCACGATCATCTATAACGTCGCTCTAGGTCCTCTATGTATAAGGCTTACGACCGTTATAGCAGATTCCCTCGGGAATTGTTTCGTCGCTCACACCCACTAGGGCACACGACATCACCAGAATGCAATCATGATGCTTGGCATACAATGACTCATGGCAATCAAATGAATACACGTATACAACCATGTGAACCATTTTAACATCCATAATCATGCATATACACTCAAACATAACACAATGCATTTATTTGCCATAAGGCCACAAACCATCATCACAACATTTCATCATATACATTCACATCATACAACAGCACACAAGCTATATGATATATATCAAAAGCATACCACATGATAACACATCACTCGCATACAATTACGACGATAAAAGTCGACAAAAGGACACGTTTTTAAATTCCCGACACAATTAAATCGGCCACCAATCTACAAACCATTTTTATAAGAAAGAACATCTCATTAGCTTCCTAACGATACTAGAAACGTCCCGATCCAAAGTACGGATCACAAGTTATGCATTTTCAAAGAAAATAAAAGTATTGAAAAATCCCCAGGAGCGCCCGGCAGTACATATTTTCGCCCCCGCGGTGCCCCCTTCGCCTCTGCGTTGCCCGGCGAAGCAGCGGCGTACATTCCCCAACCAAAACTTTAAAAGAATCAGCAGCGTGACAAGCTGCGCCTCTTGGGTATCGCCCGGCAGAGCAGCGGCGCAACACATGCGTTGCCCGGCGCTCAAAGCATCGCCCGACACTTCGTATCAGATGCAGAATTTCTCTGCTGCATTTTACACGATTCCACATCCCAAAAATCCCATTTTTCATCCCAAATCAATTCCAACAGTAAAACAAGTATCGGCAATTGTTCATAAACACAGTGTGATCATACAACGCGATTTATACCGATTTCCGACCGTGAAAACATCGATTTCTATCTAAATGATCACAAATTATCAATAAGTAAAAGTTATGCAACAACCAAAACAATTACAACAAACAACACATATACATACACAAGCAAGATATAATCGAAACTTCTCACCCTTACCCGATTAATCGCGCTTGAAACGGAGTTTTCTTCGATTTTCCTCTTCTCCTCTCTTTTCTCTCCTCTTCTTTCCCTTCCTTTCTCTTTCTCTTCTTTTCTCTTTTTTTCCCCTTTATTTCCACTTATGTAAAAATATCTATTTTTTTCTAAAATATCTAATCCCTCAAAAGACTATTTTACCCCTCGGCTCAAATATCTCGCAAACGTTCTCAAAACGCGATAAAACATAAACATCGATGAAATATAATATGTTGTAAAATAAAAGTCAAGAATAAAATAATATAAAAGCAAAAAAAATTAAATCAACTCGATTAACTAAATCGGACAAAACGGGGCATTACAACTCTCCCCCACATAGAAACTTTCGTCCTCGAAAATATAACTAAGACGAACAACTCCGGATACGACTCTCGCATCCGACTAAGCCATTAACATGTCAACACTAGGCACACCACGAATAACACAAACTGGCAAATCACCTTGCTAACAACGACTACAACAATGACACGACAACTACCACGACAAGATGCAAAGCCCATACAATGCACTTGACGACTAACTGACGACTTAAAGAAAACCACGTTTCCAGCACTCAGGTAACACTCCCCTAATTACCCACTCCGGAATTAGCTACTCGCACTCGAACCATCACGATGGAAACGAGGCAACAACACAAACAAGAACATAAAGTTCCATAACCCAACATCGTTTCAACAACCTCTACATAACCATAATACCAACATCCTTGTCAAACAACATCAGGACAACAATGCTACGATTCACCAATCAAACATACAACCAAAACATCCATCTACATAGTAGCCCATGAATAATATTTAAACCTTTCACCTAACACTTCCATTTTGAAACATCCAATGGTCTCATCACTCCTACATGTTTCCAGTGTTCAACCTATGAACCCTTACAAGTCACACATGCATATACGAAATGTGCCACATCACACTTCCGCTGCGCACTCTGACTACTCGCAACAATCAAATCTACCAAATTCATATCCAACTTCTGACTCTCTCTAGTATTCACCAGAAAAAAAAAATCATAGTTCACTTCTAAAAGACCCAACCTTACACTCCACTGAGTTATCTCACACACTAGACACAAGTCTCTGACTGCTCGAATAATTCTAATCCTCTAACCATCAAAAGATCTCCTTCACATCTTGATACATTTTATTAACTCCCGGATGTATACTCAAACTACTCCGGTGTTCTTCCTCTGAAATCATCTTTTTCAATTCCGAATCATTAGTAATACAAATTCTACCACGGAATCTCAAAACACCCTGATCATCCACTTTAAAGTCACCATTCACCCCTTTATATCCAACCGTCATCAAATCAACAAATTTCACATCCAACCTCTGTTTCTCGCTAACGGTCAATAGAAAATCATTAGTGACCTTTAACATACCAAGCCTCCCGCTATCAGATGTCAATTCACACACCAAACTCAAATCTCTAAATTCTTCCAAAAGTTCCCACTCTTTAACCATCAAAGCAGACATACGTAAAAACTTTCGACTTAACTCATCAGGCACGACGTTAACTTTACCAATAGGATAATTCCAGCCAAGGTCATAACTAATCAGGAATTCCAACCATCCTCGTTGTCTCCTACTTTATTCTTTCTGACCAAACAAGTACTCTAAACCCTTGTGATTACCAAACACCTTGAACCTAAAACCCTTAAAATAATACCTCTAGGTTCTCAACACAAAAGTAACCGCAACCATCTTGAAATCATGAATTCTCAATTGTCGTAAAGCATAAGAAATGACTTTACCTTCTCGCATTAGCACACTAACTACACTCATCAAGGACACATCCCAATATTCCATAAATAGTTTATTAGGATCAGGCAGAATCAAAACTGGAGCCGTAGTAAATCTCTACTTCAGCTCATCAAAACTTACTCACAACGAACATCCAACACAAACGACTTACCCTTTGCAAGTCAACTGAGATAACAGAAGTACGAACTTAGCAAAGTCTTCCATAACTTGCAGTAACAACCAACTAAGCCCATAAGTTTCTAATCTCCTTAACCGACTTCGGAGTCTCTCAATGTAGAACTGCATCTATTTCCGATGGATCCTTAACCTTACTCTCACCTGAAATAAAATATCCCCGAAAATAAACCTCTTGCAATCAAAATTCTCACTCGATAATTTAGAAGAAAGCTCCCTCTCTTTCAACCCTTGTAACTCAATCCTCAAATACACTACATACTCATCCTTTTATTTAAAATAAATCAGAATATCATCTAATAAACATCACTATAAACTTATCCAAACAAGTGTGGAAGATACGATTCATATACTCCACAACCATAACATATACAACCTTCAAAATTCATTCTGAGCTCGAAACCATTTATCCAAAATGGCTTAACAATCTCTGGTTACCACATTCCATATCAATTCTTCTTACAGGGTTCCAACTTACTCAAGGTTTCTGCTGACACGAGATCTCAACCCATAACAATAGTATTACCATCAAGGAACTTCAAATCGTTTGCAATTCGTCACAATTCAAAACTCAAACTATCCAGAACACAACCGCAAGTTTCCATACTACTCACTCATTAACACGCAACCTCATGCTATCATCCTTTCCTTTACCAACCATGTTGGACCTCTTCAAGTCAACACACTAATGTTTCATCCAAAAACATATCTGAAAATCATGCACAACTGACGGCCCATCACTGTGGCTTTCCTGCCAATTTCCAGAACACTATCATCACAAACATGACAAACATCTGAGTTTCACTTCCTATAAGTTCTTCTACTTACTCAGCAGATCCAAACCTCAAATCCTCACCTTTGTCAAATTTGAGTTCACACTCTACTCTCTGAGAAGCAGCCATTAATAATACCCAATCAATCTCCCTCAGAGACATTCCAATTTGACCAACATACCAAAACCTCTAATCCGTCTCATCTTCCGATATTAGAATCTTCATCGATTCATCAAAACAATCTGTAACCATTTTCTTAAATTCCAAAAAATTCATTGCACACACTATCAAAGCCGAAAAGACACGTCTATTCCATCCAACATAATTCTCGTCTACTATCAACAAGAGATTAAGGGTGATCAGTTCCTCAATTTGTCAATAGACATCCGACAATCATGATGGGGCATAAACCGTCTTTACCAAACTATAATAGCATTTCTTGCATCTTGTGCACAAAACTACCTAAGGCACAAATCCTTAGTTGACATAAACCTTGCCTCCGCATTCCCTCCAGAACCAGGAACAACACTGTCCAAACAACACTTCCAATCTTGCAACCTACGGCACACAACCAAAGCAACTTGGAGAAGTACCAGCTTCTCCCCCACTTATCTCATTCTAAATCCTGCAAACAAAGGATTAGAAAACCAGAAAGTACTGACACTGTTTCACACACATATAACATACTAAGGAACAAACAACATCGACAGTATTCAACTGTCACACCAACTGACTCAACAACTTGGCCGGACGGACCGACCTGCTCTGATACTACTAATGTAACACCCCAATTCCCATCGCGAATAAATAATACATAAATAAATTAGAGTGAATAAAAATTTATTATTCTTAGACAGAAACAAGGATGCCACATTTGAAGAGAGAAAACACACATCCCTGCTCATAAATTTGATACATAACACAAAATGGAATAAACCTAAAAGGGAAACTTTTTCCAACAAAAGGAAGTTCAATTATGGAATAAAGCGGAAAGATCCATAACCGACTTGTTTTACAAAATAAATTATTTTATAACATCAAAATATTCATTCAAAGGTAATACAAAATAGATCCAACAAATACATACATATATAACAAAAGTGTTCCCCGACTCCCGTGTTATGTATCAAAGCAGACTGACTGACAAACGGATGGAGAACTAATCTTCACAAAAGCCTCCAAGACTACTAATATGTAATTGCCTCATAGAGCAACAAACCACAACAGAAGAGTGAGAAATAACAACTAAATCAAGATTGCATAATAATATGCCCCACATATAAATTCACATGCCTAATTATTCTCACCACAAGCATCACATATTAATACATATAGCATGCCACAAATACATAACATATCTCTAATAATCCAACAACATAGCATATATCAATTATATCAACATAATCACATATTCACATATCAGGCATACCAAAGTTATAACATATGGAAACACACCACCACATCACGTATATTCATATATAGCATACCATAGAGAATTAATACAATCATTGTAATGTACCACATCCCCACAAAACATAGCATATGTCTATACATAAAACATATCATCCATAACCAATGCATTTATCACAAATTCATATCAAATCACCAATGCTATCACAAGCTCAACACATAATCAGTCAATTCACAATTCCCCACACATAATAAATACATTCATGATTTTCCACACATAATCAATCCATTCATGATTTTCCACACATAATCAATCCATTCACGATTTTCCACACATAATCAATCCATTCATGATTTTCCACACATAATCAATCCATTAATGATTTTCCACACATAATCAATCCATTCATGATTTTCCACACATAATCAATCCATTCATGATTTATGCAAATGCAAAGAGACCGACACAATGACTCTATGTAAATGCGGTACCATTCCATCCATCATTCTCATCATTAATTCACTCAGGAATTATTGGAATCATCGCTTGTTACTTAGTGTAACTCCCCGTCGGGCAAACGATGTTCCCCATCGCTTTAGGTCCTCTTGGTATAAGGCTCCTGACATTTATGGATCGCTTTAGATCCTCTTTGTATAAAGCTCACGATCTGATCGCTTTAGGTCCTCTTTGTATAAAGCTCACGATCGTCTATAACGTCGCTTTAGTTCCTCTTTGTATAAGGCTCATGACCGTTACAGCAGATTCCCTCGGGAATCGTTTCGTCTCTCACACACTAGGGCACACGACATCACAAGAATGCATATCATGATGCTTGGCATACAATGACTCATGACAATCAAATGCATACACATATACCACCATGTGAACCATTTTAACATCCATAATCATGCATATACACTCAAACATAACACAATGCATTTATTTACCATAAGGCCACAAACCATCATCACAACATTTCATCACATGCATTCACATCATACAACAGCACACAAGCTATACGATATATACCAAAGGCATATCACATGATAACACATCAATTGCACATAATTATGACGATAAAAGTTGACAAAATGACACGTTTTCAAATTCTCGACACAATTAAATCGGGCACCAATCTCCAAAACATTTTTATAAGAAAGAACATCTCATTAGCTTCCCAACGATACTAGGAACGTCCCGATCCAAAGTACGGATCAAAAGTTATGCATTTTCAAAGAAAATAAAAGTATTGAAAAATCCCCAGGAGCGCCCGGCGGTACATATTTTCGCCCAGCGGTGCCCCCTTCGCCTCTGCATCGCCCGGCGAAGCAGCGGCGTACATTCCCCAACCAAAACTTTAAAAGAGCCAGCAACACACGCGTCGCCCGGTGCTCAAAGCATCACCTGACGCTTCGTATCAGATACAAAATTTCTCTGCTGCGTTTTACACGATTCCACATCCCAAAAATCCCATTTTTCATCCCAAATCAATTCCAACAGCAAAACAAGTATCATCAATTGTTCATAAACACAGTGTGATCATACAACGCGATTTATACCGATTTCCGACCGTGAAAACATCGATTTCTATCTAATTGATCACAAATTTTCAATAAGTAAAAGTTGTGCAACAACCAAAACAATTACAACAAACAACACATATACATACACAAGCAAGAGATAATTGAAACTTCTCACCCTTACCCGATTAATCGCGCTTGAAACGGAGTTTTCTTCGATTTTCCTCTTCTCCTCTCTTTTCTCTCCTCTTCTTTCCCTTCCTTTCTCTTTCTCTTCTTTTCTCTTTTTCTTTCCCCTCTATTTCCACTTATGTAAAAATATCTAATTTTTTCTAAAATATATAACCCCTCAAAAGAGTATTTTACCCCTCGGCTCAAATATCTTGCAAACGTTCTCAAAATGCGATAAAACATAAACAGCGATGAAATATAATATATTGTCAAATAAAAGTCAAGAATAAAATAATATAAAAACGAAAATAATTAAATCAACTCGATTAAATAAATCGGACAAAATGGGGCGTTACAGGATTCAACAGATATTCTTTGATGTTGTCGAAAGATTTTTGGGAATCTTCTGTCCATACATAACTTTGGTTCTTTCTGAGTAGTTTGAAAATTGGCGGTCATGAGGGATATGAATCTTGAGATGTAATTCAGACGTCCCAAAAATCCTCTAACCTATTTTTTAATATTTGGAGAAGGCATTTCTTGAATGGCCTTGACTTTGTCAGGATCAACCTCGATTCCTTTCTGGCTGACGATGAATCCCAAGAGTTTTCCTGAGTAGACACCGAATGTGCATTTATTGGGATTCAAGCGGAGTTTGTATTTTCTCAGATGCTCGAATAACTTTGATAGGTGTTCCACATGTTCTTCTTCTGTTTTAGAGTTGGCAATCATGTCATCGACGTACATTTCAATCTCTTTGTGCATCATGTCATGAAACAGAGTTGTCATGGCCCTTTGATAGGTTGACCCTGCGTTCTTTAGACTGAACAACTTTACCTTGTAACAAAATGTGCCCCATGGGGTGATGAATGAAGTTTTCTCCATATCTGGTGGCGCCATTTTGATTTGATTATAACCCGAGAATCCATCCATGAAGGAGAAGACCTTGAATTTTGTTGTGCTGTCTACCAGCATGTTAATGTGTGGCAGGGGGAAGTCATCCTTTAGACTTTCTTTCTTCAAATCCTTGTAGTCGACACACATTCTGACTTTTTCGTCCTTCTTTGGACTTGGCATTATGTTAGCTAGCCATTGAGGATATTCTGAGGTGGCAAGAAAACCTGCGTCGATCTGCTTCTGCACTTCCTCTTTATTTTTAATAGCCATATCTGGATGAGTCCTTCTCAGTCTTTGTTTTACTAGAGGACTTTCTGTTTTCAGCGGTAAGTGATGTTCCACGATGTTGGTATCCAACCCTGGCATGTCCTGGTAGGACCAAGCAAACACATCTGGAAACTCTTTGAGAAGTTTTATCAAGCCTTCTCTGACAGTAAGACTGAGCAGTGCTCCAATCTTAATTTCTTTCCTTTTTTCTTCTGAACCCAAATTGGTTGTTTCCAATGTCTCTTTGTATGGCTCAATGGACCTTTCCTCTTGTATGAGTAGTCGGGAGATCTCTTTCGGAATTTCTTCGTCTCCATCTTCTTCTGCTTCAGATATCGGGAATTCAAAGATGGGAGTAGGCATTGGATCGTATGTTTCAATGGGGTTTAAAACAAGTAATCTGCATTATGTGATGATTCCTTTTTAGAAAAGACAGAGAATGAAAAAGTGTGTGCAATTTATTTTCTGAAAATGCTTGATTTTATCTTGGGTTATTTTTTAGGATTACCATTTTTAGAAAAACGAAAAAGTGAAAACAACAATAAAAATGCGGGAATTAAGAATGACGTTATTTATTTATAATTTGTCGATTCTTGAAACACAACCCTATTAAACAAAGCTCTGTCGCTTTGAGTGAAGTGAATAGGGACATTTACAGAAAAGTAACCCCTATAAAACATCCATTTCACGTTGGCAAGGTGAAAGGTTAAAACAAAGATGTGCCAATTACTTCGACTTATGAACGACTTTCGGGACATCGACCGCAACCCAATGGCGACAAACTCCTCTATGGATCACAAAGTCTGGTATTTTCCTTCTTAGTTTGTCTTCAGAAATGACAATGATTTCTGGAGGAGTAGGATCATTGGAGTCTTCTTTCCATGCAGAGTTATCATAAGAGGACTCTTATGTCGCATCTTCCATAGTGTTTTCACTCTCAAGAGGATCTCCCGATCTAGTTGGCTGGATTTCCTCGTATTTGATGCGAGAGCTTTTGGGAACAGTGTATTTGACTAGAAAGTCATACTTGCCACTTGGCTGCCCCAAGGTATCCCAGGTTTCTGTGGGAATGGGTGAGTCATCTTCCTCAGTGGCATTTACTTCAGGAAATGCATAGTTAATGAATTCGTGTCCTACGACCTTTGCAAATTCATCAATGTGGTGTTGGACATTTTTGGAATGTTCTGAGTAAGGATTCCATGACTCCGTGGGAACATGTGTATTCTTTGCAAAATTACTCAGTTGATAGGCATTGTTCGGCTGACTCTTTTGCCTCGAGTCTTCCGTGTATGGCTTCCAGATAGGCAAGTCATCCAGGGGATCATAATAATCATAGTCAAAGTTGTCCTTCATCAAATTGTCTTCCTCTAATGAGTTGGGTGGAGCACGGCATCCTTCGGGATCACAATCTTTGTAGATCATTCTGACGTCTAATCTTGGTATATATCTTGGGCTCTATTTCGGAGAGCAGAAAGGCATGTATGTTTCTCCCTGAGATATATAACCTTCATCATTGAGATAAGACTTCCACTCCTCCTCTGTATCAGAAGAATTATTCCCATCTATGGTGTGGACTTCTTGAGATACTGGGTGGAGGAAGCCTACGCTGTGGAAGAAATCCGGAATGGGACGAAAACTTTCATCCTTCTTCATAGTCTGGGTACAGGTTGGAGAAAAACCAAGACCTTTTCGTGTCTTGTTATGAACAGGAATTACAATATATCCCCATCCTTTTATGTCACTACTCCCCATTACTTTGAGAGTATCTTTATATGAGGAAATTGATGTTCGTTTTTCTTGGTGATTCTCATTGCTCACCGAGAGGGCTTGAAATTGAGTTCCAACGACCTCCTCTGGTTCTATACAGGAGAATGATGATAAGTTGCTCATGATTAAAGCTTGTTCTCCATATACTGTGATTAATTTGCCATTTTTGATGAACTTCAACATCTGGTGAAGTATCGAAGTGACTGTCCCAGCTTCGAGTATCCAAGGTCTTCCTAATAAACAGCTGTATGCTGCTCAGAGGTCCATGAACTAGAAAGTGACTTGGAAAGTATGGGTCCCATGGTTATGGGAAGATCGACTTTGCTGATAACTATTTTTCTGGATCCGTCAAAGGATTTGACGATGATTTCACTACCTCTCATCGGAGTACCTTGAAAAGATAGTCGAACCAAAGTTGACCTTGGCATGAAGTTCGAGGATGAACCTGTGTCTACCAGTACACTGGCTAAAGCATCGTCCTGACAACTGACTATGATATTGAGTGCTATGTTATGATTCTTGCTTTCCTCTGGAAGTTCTTCATCACTGAAACCCAAATTGTTGCAGGAAGTGATATTGGAAATGATGCTGCCAAATTGACCCACGGTCACATCTTGTTCTACAAAGGCATGTTCCAATACTCTCTTTAGGACTTCTCTGTGAGCTTCTGAACTAAGCAGGAGAGATAACATTGAAATTCGAGACGGAGTTTGCAACAATTGATCCACAATGTTGTACTGGCTTTTATGAATGAGCTTTAGCATTTCATCGTTGTTCTTCATTGGTTCCGCATTGACTTGTTGGTTAGGAACTTCGACTTGAGGTTTGTTTTCTTTGGTAGGCTCCCCAACTCCTCTGTTGAAGATGCGACCACTCCGGGTAACTCGACTGATGTCGACAACGTTCACAATGGAGGGTAATGGAGATTCTTTTCCATTCTCTATGGTCGTTGCACCGTACTTGTATGGGATAGCCTTTTCTAACTAGTACGGTATTGGACCTGGCAGGTAGATAAATACCGGGGCTTTTTGGGCCTTTTGACCGTCGTAGGCCACCTCGATCAGCTCTAAGTTGGGAATTTTTCCATTGTCAAGAGAGACTTTTGACTCATTGAGGAAAGGAATTATGGTGCAAACATCCTTGGTTATTCCATGATTGGAGACTATAACAATGCTTTTGTCTAGTCGTCCTTGGTCCTTGTTTTAAACAGGGAAGCAATCTTGTATCATGTTGATTTATTCGGAATTCAAGCATGGTTGAATCTCCTTTCGGTCTAACTGATGCTGGAGGGCTGCTCATACGAGATAACATCCTTGGTTATTTTTCGACCATATTCCACATCATTCATAATTGTGAGGTGGTACCCGACCATATCCGTTTTGTATGCAGTGCATCCTTACTAGATCTGTTTCTAATGAGCGGACATCACAACTTTGGTGTCTACCAGGATTCCCATCATTCATGATAACTTGTTGTGTTTCTTCATCCAGATAGATCGGAAGCCACTAGTGGTCCAACAGATGTTGAAGAGTCCTTTGTACAAGCACACACCCTTGGTCGTTTTCGTAGGATTCTTTATAATCTTGATAATCGTGCGAGGCCAGAAAACCAAGTCTGACCTGATTAGTATGCAATTCTACTAGACTGGTATTCATTAAGCGGATTTAAAAGATTTGAACCATGTTAACCTGATGATCATTCCTTTCATGGTAGTCTTGGATCCACCCGATATCCATTTGACGTTGGAGGGCCTCTTGTACAAAAGAGCATCCATGATTGTCTTTCGAGCAGATTGGGCAAGCGTTGTAATCGTGCCGCGGAAAATTGTAATACTAACTTTTTTTTGAATGTATTGCCACTAAATTGACGTTCATTGCACGTATGTCGTGGTTCTGAACAATATTGGGATGTGCATAGGCCATGTTTACTTCACGAATCCTGTAATCCTAAATCCAGCCCAGATCCATTTGTTTTTGTAGGGCTGCTTGTAGTATGGCACATCCTTGATTGTTCTTGTAACAGATATCACATTGATGATAGTTATGAGATGGAACATGGTCGTACCCGCTCTGTCTTCAATGCATTTTTACCAGGTTGGTTCCCAATAAGCGTACATTGTGAATTTTGTAACTATTTCTAGGTTCTCCTTCTATCAAATTCATTATAGTCTTCTCATGTTCTGGTAATGGGTTTGTCTGAACATTTGGATTAGTATCTTTGAAAGATAAAACCTCTTTCCTGATGAGCTTTTGTACATCAGACTTGAAGCTGAGACAATTCTCAATGTTATGTCCCGATCCTCCCTGATGGTAAGGGCAAGTTTGATCTTCTTTGAACCAAAAAGGTGGATTTTTTGGTATTGTAAGAGGAGTCCTTGTTTGAACGTGCCCCTTAGCCAGTAGAAGTGGAAATAACTCTACGTATAACATCGGTATAGGGTCGAACCCTGATGGTCATGTAGTACGATTATTATTATTGTATTACGGTGAGCCTGCTGAAGAGGTTGTTGCTGCCTTTGCTGATACTGTTGTTGATTTGGTTGGCTCTGAGCAGCCTGAGATTGATATGTCGGAGCTGGGATTGGGTTAATAGCGGGAGTTACTGCTGCTACCAGTTGATACCTTCGCCTCTGCTTTCCCAGAGAGATATTATTGATATCTTGCTCTTTCTTCTTTTGGAAAGCACTACCGTATCTTTTAGTGTTGCTGGATGGCTCTGCATCTTTGACCAATCGTCCTTCTCGGACTGCTTCATCAAGGCGTACTCTCATGATCACCATTTTAGTGAAATCACTGGGCGTACTGGCAACTATTTGGTCCTAATAAAATGAGCTTAACGTTTTCAAGAAGATCTTTGTCATTTCCTTTTCCTCGAGAGGAGGACAGATTTGGGCGGCGATTTCACGCCATCTCTGAGCATATTCCTTGAATGTTTCTTTATCCTTTTGTGACATTGCTCTGAGCGGGTCCCTATCTGGTGCCATGTCCAAGTTGTATTTATACTGTTGAACGAAGGCTTCCCGGATATCTCTGAAAGTACTGATCTTGGTGTGGTTTAAACCCATGTACCATTTGAGTGCGGCACTGGTTAAACTGTCTTGGAAGTAATGGATTAGTAGCTGTTGATTTTCTGTATGGGTAGATATTTTCCGAGCGTACATCACCAATTGACTTTGAAGGCAAGAGTTGCCTTTGTATTTTTCAAAGTCAGACACCTTGAATTTGTGTGGTATCTTTACATTAGGAACCAAACAGAGGTCAGCGGCATTTTTACTAAATAAGTCTTGACCGCAAATGGCATGCAGTTCCTTCTGCATTTCCAAGAATTGTTCCTGGAACTCATTCATCCTTTTGTATAATTCTTCGTTTCTTCCAGCAGTAGCCTACAAAATTTGTTCTTCCGGGATAGTGTGTACCACCGGTTATGGTATAAACATTACCGCAGTAACTCTTAACGCTTCAGTGACCTGAAGTTTGTAACCTTCAGGAGTTTCTGCAGTAACCCTTGCATCTTCATTTACCTGAAGTTTGTAACCTTCAGATCTGGAGGTTCCTGCTATAGCTTCTGGGTCTTTAGTGACCGGTGGGATGTATCCATCAGGTATAAAGTTGAGAGGCATGTCCCAGGGAAATCCTTTAGGATGTTATACTGAGGATGACTGCTAGGTACCTCAAGTGCTGGAGTGGATGTAATCTTCGAGATCACAGTCCTTTGATGTTGTTGTTCCTGGGCTGCTACCAGGGATTGCATGGTGTTGTGGAGTTTTTGCAAACTCGCCATTAGAGCATTGATTTCTTCTCTCAGCTCTCTGTTCTCTTCCTCGAGATCGTCCATTTTCTGTTGTCGATTGACCCGAGTATTGTACGAATGAGACAACTTGACTCTAGAGTGCGACACATATGTGAGACTCACTGACAAAGATGTTTTATGTGAGAATGATGAATGATTTGCAAAGAATAATATATATTTTTTCAGTTTTTGTTTTCAAAAGAACTTTTAACAATTATATTGTAAATATCACATAGCGGGGGAGACCCTTTTATTGAACTCGAAAGATTGTAGTATTTTACAGGGAAAAGTACAGTATTTTACAAAGTGTGAGAAGGAAAATTAGGCATATGGATCCTGAGTCCTTTTTGAGGAAAGCTCAGATGTTGGTTCCTGAATTTTTCTTTGCTTTGATCGGGCTCCTTCAACCGTTGTCGGGTCTACGATCCTTTGCCAAGTGAAATGAGTGAGCAAATTTCTTTGTTCCTCCTGACTTTCTATAGCATGATGCTCTAATATCTCAATCAAGGCATCCTTTTCCTTTAGTAGTTCCTGAATCTTGGTACATTCCAAATTAAGAATTTGGTACTTGTTCTTCCAAGATTTCTTCTCGCGTTGGACTTTGTTGAGAGCGACCTGGAGGTTTTCCGCATCAGATATGAAATAAAGGATAAATTCCTTTAAGGGAAAAACTTCTTGACGAGGGTAAGGCATCCTCAGTTTGATGGCCCTAGTTTGCACCCAGTGGAGGTAAGGCTCTGCAGAGATGCAGTTTGGTCTCTCTAGGGACTCTCTCCCTTTCCTGTCATTTTTCCCTTTCTTGAAGAAAAGAACTTCCAGATGAGCATTATGTGGGATATTCTTCATCAGGTATCCAAGTTGACGGCGAACTAGAATTGGATGATAATTGATCCCTCCTTTAGTACCAATGAGGGGTTCATTAGGGAAATTTCCACACTTGTCAATGATTTTTATCTTGTCATAGATCCGATTGTACCAATCTATCTCGGAGTTGGTAAGAGACATAATCTTCTGCGACCATCGCAGAATACTCTTGTGATCCCAAAAACCAGCAAACTTGGGTAAGTGAGAAATAAACCACTTGCAGAGTAATGGTACACAGTAGGTGATCATCCCTCCACTGTACAAATTCCTTAAGTGTACAGAATGATAAGCATCTACGAGCAAGGTTGGGACTGGGTTCCCAATTAAGAATATCTTAACAACATTGGTGTCGACGAAGTTCTTAATGTTTTTAAAGAGGAATAACCCTTATATGAGAAACACAAAGACATCCTAGAAAGCGATTATATCTCCTATAATGGAGAAGTATAGAGCTTTCTCCATCGGGAATTTAGTTGGTAAACCCTAGATTCCTCCTTTGGTGGTCATGTGAGTCCTGATTTCTTACTCATCCAAAGAGATTGATGTCGCAATGGCTTGATCTTTTGGAATTTCTTCCAGTGTTGGTGTGAGCTGATAATCTGGGAATGTGAAGTAGTGGTATACTGGATCGTAGAACTGAATCAGTGTAGACAAATCTCTTCAACCATATTAACTTTCAAAAGAGACAACAGTCCTTCGTGCTTAACTCTGAAAACTTAGGGATTAGTAATCATCTTCCCCAATTTCCTTAGGACTTCTAGTTTTGGAACCTTGAAGGTGTACTTTTGCGTTTTTCTTCTTCTAAAATCCATAACGCAACCTTTGCTATTTGCAATTGTTGTTTCAGTTCTTTTAGAAAAAATTTTCTTCTTGTTTTAAAAAAGTTTTTTAATGAATGCATGGATGCATGAATATAGCAAACAAAAACATTTGGAAACATGGGTTTAAGGGTTCATCATCACGAGCATAGAGCCATGGATCTACCCATCCCCAAAGGTGTGTACTAATAGGTCAATTTTTGAACCTGTAGAACGAGTTCTAATAGAGGTTCCTAAAATCATTGACCACTCTATGAGATATTAATAGCAAGCCGATTGACTCAGGAGAGCTGAAATACCCCAAGATGAATCTCCTTTGAGTGTAGTATCACGTATCAACTATTCCCGATAGTCACCGCACTACCTAATGGTTTAATGGTTAAGTGTCTACTAATCCTCAACTTCAAGGGTAACCCAATGGGAAAAAACAATGCTTTCACGACATGCTCGTTCAACATTGGTAATTCCACGTGGGCACCTCCACTGATTCGGTGGACTCTCAAGTCAGCTTGGTTGGGATTCACTCCCTATAAACCTCCCCGAATATGCCACCACTTATCTTAATGTTCTCCCGGACTCACCACATACGTATTAATCGCATTCCCAAATAACAGTATTTTGAACATGTGTATCAAATAATATGACAACAGATGATATATATATATAAAATGAAAAAGTAAGTAAATAAACAAAAAATTAAATACAAAGCAAGGCCTAGACCTCTTAGGAACTCTAATCCTATAATTCCCCAGCAGAGTCGCCATTTTCCTGTAGCGCGCGGTTTTTGTATGTGATGCGACCACCTTACCGCAAAATTGGTTTGGGGTGCTACTTTATGATTTATGTATTTATCCTATGAAGCTGGTTAAGGAAGGGGAAGATATCTTAAACTAACCCTGCACGCAAATTTTTTCTTTAACAAATGTTAAGAGATACGGGAACGGGGTCTGGTTATACAAAGGAAAGCTATTAACACCCAATGTATCTATGGTAATCCTTAGGAACCTTATTTTGTATGTATTTCTGTTAACTTGAAATGCTTTCTTGTGTTTATCTGTTGTGGATTGGGAAAGTTTCTCCTTTGGGAGAATTGAGAGAATGTTTTTGTTGTTTTAGAGTTTCCTGTTGTTTTTGGGAAGGTACTGGACCTAAAGTTATTGATTTGTGTGCTCACTAAGATTTCACAATCTTATGCCTACGTATTTCTATGAAGAGATTTGAGAAATCAGAGCAATCGTAGTTCCTCCTATTCTATGTGAGGAAAGATATTTGGCGCCTTGTTCAAAGCCCAAGATTGAAGCTAGCAGAGTATTTGTGTCTTTTTTAAAGCCCAAGATTGAAGCTAAAAGGGTGAATGAGATAGAACTTGTCATCTGTAAAGGGAGATATCTCACCTATTCATCACAAAATGTTGAGTAATTGGTTATAAGAGAAATTACTTTGACAAGGATATGTAGAATCCAACAATGACATAGTTTCCTTTATAAAAGGGATGTCATGAAGGAAGAAGCTTTAACTCAGTGTAGAGCAATGCCAGTTTTCCTTTATAAATCTTTCATGCTAAGAGATGGACATTGGCTTGGATGTATGGAATCCAGAGGGTTGCCACTTATAGTTGTTAGATGAAAAAGGAATTTTGGGCAGGATAAGAGAATGACTCTAGCTTGGATTTTGAATCAACAAGTGTGCCACTTACAACATTTATCTAGAAAAAGGTTTTAATTGTTTGCTTTGATATATGATGTATAAAAAAGGTATCTTCATGTAAAGAGGACTCCTGGTCTCATCTGAGGAGATGTTGATTTTTGTGTGCCTTGATCAAAGCCCAAGGTTGAAGCTAAAGAAAATGACTCCATTAGGGAGGATTTTATCTGTCTTGTACAAAGCCCAAGATTGAGGTTGACTGAGAGAGTTTGTATATGAAGCCTAAGAGGAGGCTGTCTCTTGCTGAGGATTATTGAAATCCAAAAGTAGGTCTAAATTGTATTGGAGAATCCAAAAGGTTTACTCTTGCTAAGAATCAGGGAAGAGTTAGAGTATCAGATGCCATGAGGCTTTAATTCTGTTAGGGATTTGTTGATGGTAAATTGACCCTAGCTGGGGTTTCTTAAAGTGAAAGTTAAGCCTTGTTGGGTGTCAAGGGAGTTTAAAGATAAGTTTGAAAACTTATGAGGTCTTCAGTTCTGATGGAGACTAGTGTATTGGTAAAATGATAAGGGTTTTTCCTGTGCTTTTAGGAAACTTGAGGGTCTCTGTGTGAGATCCAAGAGGAGATGAGACTTTCCAAGTCATACTTGAATGAAGTCCAAGAGGAGGCTGTGACTGTCCAAGTCTCTCAAGAAGTGGTAAGCTCTGGTGTAGAGAGGAGTCTTTGTATGATGCCCAAGAGAAGGCTGTTGGTTTAAGGGATGAGGATCAACCCTAGAATGGTATGATGTTCTGGTATTTTGACTCTCCTGGGGATTGAACTTGTAATGATGACTAATTTCTATCATATGCCTTTAGGAAGTCTTTGGGTCCTTGTACTAAGCCCAAGAGGAGGCTTGGGAAGCTTCTAGGAAGCCTGTGGTCCTTGTACTAAGCCCAAGAGAAGCTTGGGGATACTTCTAGGAAGCCTGTGGGTCCAAGCCTAATGAATTTCTTGTATACATATATTTCTAAGTTTTGACATTCTTGAGAAAATTTTCATCAGGAATAATGCCTTTTCTGTTCCATATTGAATAAGCGCAAGAGGAGGCAAACTGAATGGGGAATTTCCTATGAGGGAACTAGTTTTGGCTAAGTTAAAAGTAACCTCTGGTTTGACCTATGTGTAGACCTAACTGTTGAGGAAATTCTAAACAAATATGCACAGGTATATATACAGATAAGTTAATTGACAGGTATATAAATAAGCATTGAATTGAGAAGATGTTGGGACCTACACTCTAAGAGGAGGCCCAAGTGTATTATGATCTGTTGTATGATTTTTATTGTATGATTAGGGTTGAAGAAATTGAAGAAAGTTTTGAGGAAACTTTGGATTTGGATTTGAATTAAAAGAAACTTGTTTGAAATAGAAGAAAGTTTGGGGTTTATAACTCAAAGAGAGGCCCAAATGGTCTAAAAGTAGTTTCACCGGGAATAATGCTCCTCTTAGTACCAGTTAAAACAGACATATGATTTTGAAAATAGAGGTATGGGGCTGACAACTCAAGGAGAGGCCCATGGAAGTAGTTTTATTGTTTAAAACCAAGTTTATGTATAAAATATTGGGGTTTATACTCAAGGAGAGGCCCAGATGATTTATTTGAAAACATTGATCGCACTGCGATATCAAAAGACGTTGTGGAACTTATGCTATGGTGGAGTCCCAAAATTGTTTTTGTACAAAGAGGGGTTGGGTCTTATACTCTAATAGAGGCCCAAAAAGTGTTTGTGAAGGAAGAATAATGGGGCTTATACTCAAGGAGATACCTAGATGATTGCTTTTAAAAGGCGACGATCCAATCACGGTTTTGGAAACCACAGAGGGACTTATACATTGACTGAGGCCCCAAAAATTATTTACACAAAGGGATGGGTCTTACACTCTACAAAGAGGCCCAAAAATGTTATTTTTATACAAGAGTTGGAGCTTATAGCTCAAGGAGACGCCCAGATGAAAAATAGCGATCACACCGTTTATTTTGAAAACCGTATCGGGACTTATATATTGAATGAGTCCCAAAATTATTGTATTTACAAAGGTGTAGTGTACGATTTTTGTCAGTGACGCGACCACCTTATCGCCATTGGGTTTCTCCACCGCAATGATAGGAGTGGGGTGCTACTTTCTGATTTCTTATTTATCCCGTGAAGTTGGAACGGAAAGGGAAGCTATCTAAAACTAACCTTGCACGCGAATGTTTAACTAAACAAACTCTTAAAGAGATTTAGGGAGTTCGGGGTAAGGTTATACAATGGGGAGTTATCAATTACCCATCCTATATGTGGTTATCCACAGGTCGTTAGCAATTATCCTTACTGCTTTCTACTTACTGGTGTTTGTCTGTTGTGGGTTGGGAAAGTTTCTCCTTTGGGAGTTTTTTGAGATAGAGAGTGAGTTTTTGATGATTTTGGTGAGATACTGGACCTTAGTTTGGATTGGTGTGAAGGTACTGGACCTAGAGTTTTTGATTGTTATGCTCACTAAGATTTCACAATCTTATGCCTACGTATTCCCATTTAAAGGAACAGGGAAATCAAAGCAATCATAGTTCCTCCTATTCTATGGGAGGAAAAGATGTTTTGGTGTCTTGTTCAAAATCCAAGCTTGAAGCTAAAGATTATTGGTGTCTTGTTCAAAGCCCAAGATTGAAGCTAAAAGGTTTGACTGAGAGAGAATTTGTCATCCCTAAAGGGAGACTTTTCGTCGATTTATCACAGCTGTTGGGTGACTTTTTATAAAGGGGGTTTACTTTATCTGGGATATGTGAATCCAACAACACCATAATTTCCTTTATGAGGGATGTTATCCTGGAGGAGAAAACTTTAACTCATTGTAAAGCAATGCCATTTTTCCTTAGGAGTCTTTCATGCTAAGAGAGGGACATTGGCTTAGATGTAGATAATCCAGAGGCTTTCCACTTACAGCAATTAGATTAAAGAAAGGGATTTACCAGGATAAAAGATGGACTACAACTTGGATATTTGAATCGACAAGTATGCCACTTACATCAGTTATCCGGGATTAGGGTTTGTTTTGATTTTCTGTATTAATGTGTGATATAACAGGGAAATGTCTTTCTACAGAGAGATTTTGATTTCCTCTGAGGGGATGTTGATTTTTGTGTGCCTTGATCAAAGCCCAAGGTTAAAGCTAAGAGATTGATTGACTCCACTAGGGAAGTCCTTATACAAAGCCTAAGAGGAGGCTAGAAAAGACTGACTTAACAAGAGAGTGTTTATCTGTCTTGTACAAAGCCCAAGATTGAGGCTAAAAAGAGACTGACTCTTTGGGGGATATCATTATACAAAGCCTAAGAGGAGGCTAAAAGTTGACTTTTCCGGGGAAATATTTTGTCTGTCTTGTACAAAGCCCAAGATTGAGGCTAAAAAAGATTGACTCTGCTGGAGAGATTTATACGGTGTCTTGTACGAATCCCAAGATTAAGGCTGAAATGAGACTGACTTAACAAGAGAGTGTTTTATTTGGTGTCTTGTACAAATCCCAAGATTGAGGATGCAATGAGAGTGGCTCAACAAGAGAGTGTTTTATTTGGTGTCTTGTACAAAGCCCAATATTGAGGCTGAAAAGAGGATCGACTCCGCTTAGGGATATTCATTCTTAAAGCCTGAAAGAAGGCTGGGAGGAATTGACTCCGCTGGGGAAGATATTTATCCAGAGCTTAAGAGAAGGTTATGAAGATTTTGACTTTGTTAGAGAAAGTTTATATATGTCTTGTACAAAGCCAAAGATTGAGGCTAAAAGAATGACTCAACAAGAGAGTGTTTATGTTTTGTACCATAGACTCAACAAGAGAGTGTGGAAAGGTGATTGACTCAACAAGAGAGTACTTTGTTTGTGTTGTACAAAGCCCAAGATTGAGGTTGAAAAGGGTTAACTCAACAAGAGAGTGTTTTAAGAAAGAAGACGGACTGAAAAAAGGGTGATGTTGGGGCTAATTCTGCTGAGGAAAATCATTATACAAAGCCTAAGAGGAGGCTGACTTCTGCTGAGAATTTTTGAGATCCAGAGGTAGGTCCAAGTCAGGAGATCAACTCTTGTTGAGGGTTACAGAAGAGTTGAGGTATCAGATGCCTTGAGGTTCTGATTTGGCATAGTTTTATCCTGATGATAAGCTAACCCTGGCTGGGGAAATTTAAAGTAAGAGTTTAAAGATTGTGAAATTCTGGTATCAGACGTGTGATGTTAAGGTGTGATGTCACAACAACACACTCTGTACAATGGACAACAATAACAGTAAAATAACACCAAGAATTGTTGACCCAGTTCGGTTACAACCAACCTACTCTGGGGGCTACCAAGCCAGGGATGGAATTCACTACTTGTAGATATAATTTACAGACTCAACAACCCGTTGACAATCTCCTAAACTTATACTCTACTAATGACTTCCTACCTAAGAAACAACTTAGGTATGAGAACACCACTCAATCCCTTACAAACACTTAAAGAACCCACTTTGAGTACCCTTGATCTTAATTCACAGCTTCGATCAATCAACCACTCTCTATTGCTTCACAGCTTCTAGAGAGGACAGAAACTTAACACCTATTCAAACCCTAGAATAGTGTAAATACAACTCATACAAAATACTCAAGACACTCAGCCTATGCTCTTGATCTTCTCTTTGTATTTCTGTACCTTTTTCCTTTGGTCTTGTGCTCTTTATATAGTTCCTTGAATTTGGCTTGGACTTGCTACAATATCTCCCAGATTTGTTATTTAAAACTGAATATTTAAAACAGATTTTCTCCTAAAATCTTTTTAAATCTTCAACCTTTTAAATCTCCTACAAATCTGCAACAGATCTCCTATGCAGCATGAAATATCTATCCCAAGATATTCGCATCCAATGAGACAGCTTGCTCTCCACAATTCCAGCTAATACGCAACCTTAACAACATCACAACCTGCTGTTGTTAATTCTGCAGATCTGATGTTACAACATCACCTGTGTGACATCAGACATCCAACTTCAGCAATTACTTAACACATCCCAGTGTTAAGACTTTAATGTTACAACATCAGCTCCTTGACATCAACATTAAATATACTTTGTTTTACCAAAATTCCAGCCAATCCAAGAACTAACAATCTCCCCCTTTGGCTAATTTTGGCTAAAACAATCTCTGCATCTTCAGAGGCTTCAGCAGCGGAATAATCTTCAGAAAGTTTGAAACTTAATCAGCATCAGTTTGACACTTTACATAGTCTTCATCACTTGATCTGCTGCAGCGCCATCTTCATTATTGACAACAGCCAATTGGTGCTCCCCCTCAAAAATATGAACCAGCATCCCAGCTGTTCAGTAGCTCACAATGTGCAGCACTTCTCCTCCTTTATGTCTGCTTGGCTGCACTCTTCAAATGCTAAGATATCTGCATCACTAGCTCAGTCTAAACTCCCCCTCAATAACTGCATTACCACTTTTCAACTAAACACCTTTTACTTTTAGCAGCATCAATTTATCTCCCCCTTAATATCACATTAGCAGCATTAGGCAGTAACACTCTTGACTCTCTTGACTCTTTGATACTCTCTTGACTTTCTTGGCTATTTTCTCCCCCTTTTTAGCCACAATTGGACAAACCTCAACAAGTTAAATCTCCTATGACACCCAGCACAAAACCATACTTCTTCTGTCAGCCATATCCACATTTTGAAAATCCAGATATATTCTTCATCCATCCAGTTATGAAGGCTTCACACAAGATCTGCAGCACACACACAATGCCTTCCACTGAACTCTAAGTCAACTCCTCACACTTAGAATAACACACACCAAGACAAGTGTACAATCTATTCAAGGCCATGATTCAATCTTGTCTTCAGACATCTCCTCAGAAGCATGTGCGGACAAGATTCAAACAATTTGCTTCATATGACTAGAACCATTCAAGGCCACACCAAAACACAAATCAACAGCCTAATGTCATAACATGCTATCTGACATTATATCCTCATAAGAGGCAACCAATCTCCACAAGCTTGATCAGCATGCAATCTTCACAATAAATGCACCTTTGCTGCAAAATCCATAGACAAATGCTCTAGATGGGGATGAACATTTGAGCACATTTTCTGAGTACATGCATTTTGGTACCACTGTCCCTTTCTTCAAAGGCTATCATACAATTCATCTTCACCATCCAAGGCAAACCTTCTACTTCATCATTCTCCCGTATGACTATGTAGATGCTCCTTAGATATAATGTAAGCACTAAGCTTCAGATCCAGAACAAAGACATCCTTCACCAAGGACACTCTTGACACCAGGGAATTACATATGCTCCACTACTGGATTTACTATCAGCAAAATAATCCAAACTCAACACTGTGTCACAAACTCCACAAATTCTCAGCTTACTTATAAGATTTACTGAGATCCAGTCTCTTCAAGAGATCACAATTCCTCTATCCTTACATCCACCAGTAGTTGTTGAAAGTGGTGAAGTCTTTAAAGACAGTAGTCATGCTTTGCCAGAACAAGCTACTAAACACATGACCATAATCTCCACCTTTTCTGACAAAAAATGCTAGAGCATCCAACTCCTCATGTCCAATCTTAATCATCCACCCGCAAACATGATGTTATAACATCTTTTGGGACATCAGCTTCTCACCACCATTCAGAGGACTCATTGCACAAAGAAGTCCTTCAAGAAGCTCCCAATAAAACACAGTCAGAGCAACTTATTCATACACACCTGAATACCATAAGTTCCCACACCCTCTCTGAACCATGTCCTAGCAAACTCAACCATATCCAGAGTATCTATACCAAATTCTTTTTCCAGAACATACTTCCACCATTTTATGAAAAGCACAGGAATGTTATCTGGTATGGCCTTTTGAATTTTCTCAAAAGTTCTAACAACAACGGCTTCCTTCATTTGAGAGATATCCTGGACATTATCATCAGACTTATCTCTGATCTTCCTATTTCTGGAAGAGATGAGCACTTTACTCCTGGATTTTGTAGTACTATCCACATAGATCTTCTGCTTATCAGTTCTCATCTTTGGAGGTGACTCAATAGCTTTCCTCTTCCTTGATTTCAGTCGATTAGCAACCCCAGGAACCACTTTTGCAATTAGTTCATCATCACTCTTCTTTATTTTAAGGCTAGAAGTACCTTTCTTGACTTGAGATGTTTTAACATCAGCTCTAGCATCTGCATCTTCCAACCTAAGGATTGTCAACTTGTGAAATTTTTCTTCTGAACTATAGGAGTCACTAGTCACGTTGTCATCTTTCTTGGCCTTGCAAGTATTCAGCTCCCAACACTTCTTAAGGTCACAACTTTTGATCCTTCCATCAGCATTGTTGACTCCTTTATCTTGCTCACATAACTGACTACTCAAGTTGGCTTTTAACACATCATCCAACTTAGGAGTAACAGCACCATAAGTCATTAACCCAGATTGACTTTTCACCATACTTTCACACTTGATGTCACCATCTGATGTTACAGCATCAACCTTAACATTACTAGATAAGTTGTCCACTTGAGATATCCACTGATAGCAATTATCTTTGGATCTTACTCCCTTCATAACAATCTGATTTTGCTCATCTGAAACCACACACTCATGCTTAGTGTAGTTTACCTTGTAACCTTCATCACACAACTGGCTTATGCTGATAAAATTTGCACTTAAGCCACTGACAAACAGAACATTGTCAAGTTCAGGTCTACCATCACCTTTCACTTTCCCAATTCCTGCAACAACTCCTTTCTCTCCATTGCCGAATATAACTTCAAGAGGGGGGCAAGTTCTAAATTCAGCAAATATGGATCTACATCCAGACATGTGTTTGCAACACCCACTGTCAAAATACCATGTTCCTTCTTCAAACTCTTTGTCAGCCAAGTGAGCCAACAAGCACTTCACCTTCTCCTTAGGTACCCATTGTTTAACAACTTTGGGCCTGTGCTCTCTCCATCTGTTTTGAGGTTGAGGGTATCCATGCAGCTTGTAGCAAGAGTACTGCATATGTCCAAACCTTCCACAATAATAGCATCTCACCCTTTCATCTCTGAATCTTCTGCCATGATGAGATTGCTTAGGCTGCCAGCCATAATGTGGTCTCCTCCTACCACAACTGTCCTGCCATCTATTATGCTGGTATCTTCTCCCATAAGAAGGCTGAGAATGCTGTTTCCTGGATTGTCTCCCATGATGGTGTGGCTTTCTTCTTCCATAGATATGAGGAACAACATTGGTGCATCCATATCCATAACCATACCAGTTGTCCTGATGTTGAGACACCTGATGAGACATGTGCTGTTTGAACTGAGCAGCTTGCATGCTCTCGTGGTATTGTGGGGGCATATACTGACTAACTCCCTGTGGCTACTTTCTCTTCTGATAGGGACCAGTCTTCTTCTCAATCTTCTTAGGTTGTGAAACATCAGCTTTCTTAGGGGTAGAATCCTGCTTCTTTGGCTGATGTTGAGATGAAAGTTGTGACACTTCCTTCTTTGAACCTGAAGTGCTTCCTTCTGAAGTTCCCTTGTTCTCAGCCACATAACCTATCCCAGCTTTGTCTCCAGCAACTTTTTCTGACTGAAGAATCTTGTCAAGTGTGTCTGTACCACAGCTCAGCATCCTAACAGACTTGGTCATTTGATCAAGGTGAGCTCTAACTAACACCACTTCATTTTCCAGATCTATCTTTTCATTCTCTAGCTGAGCAATCTGTTGCTTGTGGCACTTATTTTCTTGACAAATCTCAGCACTTTTTAAACACGGCTCTTTATAGGTAGATGCTAACTCCTCATAAGTTATTTCTCCATCACTAGAATCATCATCAGAAACCACAGCTCCTGTTAAAGCTCTCACATGCTTTTCTGACTCGCCTTCACTTTCACTAGCAGAGTCAGACCAGGAAACTGTCATGCCCTTCTTCTGCTTTTTCAAGAAGGTGGGACATTCTTTCTTGACATGTCCATACCCTTCACACTCAAAGCACTGAACTCCTTTATCTTGGGTAGTTTTCTCTTCATCCTTCTTGCTGGTGTCAGAAGTCATGTTCTTGACATTAGGCCTGGAGTTATTATTCATTCTCTTGAATACTTTGGTGAACTGTCTTCCCAACATAACTATGGCCTGAGATAGATCCTCCTGCGATTCAAAACTCTTTCCTTTTTCTTCTGCATCATTTGACACCAAGGTTATACTTTTTAGCTTCTTTTCTGGTTCTTCCTCGTTCAACCCAAGCTCAAAAGTTTGAAGAGATCCAATGAGCTCATCTACTCTCATCTTGCTGATGTCTTGTGATTCTTCAATGGCAGTAACCTTCATCTTATACTTCTTAGGTAGGGACCTAAGGATCTTCCTCACAAGCTTTTCATCTGACATCTTCTCTCCAAGAGCACTAGATGCATTGGCCAGCTCAAGAACACTCATGTGGAAATCATGAATAGTCTCATCTTCCTTCATCTTCAGGATTTCAAATTTTGATGTTAAAATCTGAAGTCTTGACATCTTGCCTCTAGATGTTCCTTCATGAGTAGCCTGCAAGATATCCCATGCTTGCTTAGCAACTTCACAGGTATTGATTAACCTGAAGATATTCTTATCCACTCCATTGAAGATGGCATTTAGAGCTTTGGAATTTCCAAGTGCAAGCTCGTCTTCCTCCTTGGTCCACTCTTCTTCAGGCTTTGGCTTAGAGGTGCCTTCTTTATCTTTACCAGCATCATCCTTCTCACATACAACAGGTGCTTTCCACTCTTTAATAACAGCCTTCCAAGCCCTACTGTCCAAGGATTTTAAGAAGGTGGTCATCCTTGGCTTCCAATAGTCATAATTGGATCCATCCAAAATAGGGGGTCTGTTGACGAATCCTGAAACTTCTTTGTCCATCTTTACACCAGAAAGTAACTTCCCTAGATCTCACCCAGAGACAGACAGGATGCCTGCTCTGATACCAATTGAAATTCTGGTATCAGACGTGTGATGTTAAGGTGTGATGTCACAACAACACACTCTGCACAATGGACAGCAATAACAGTAAAATAACACCAAGAATTGTTGACCCAGTTTGGTTAAAACCAACCTACTCTGGGGGCTACCAAGCCAGGGATGGAATTCACTACTTGTAGATATCATTTACAGACTCAACAACCCGTTGACAATCTCCTAAACTTATACTCTACTAATGACTTCCTACCTAAGAAACCACTTAGGCATGAGAACACCACTCAATCCCTTACAAACACTCAAAGAACCCACGTTGAGTACCCTTGATCTTACTTCACAGCTTCGATCAATCAACCACTCTCTATTGCTTCACAACTTCTAGAGAGAACAGAAACTTAACACCTATTCAAACCCTAGAATAGTGTAAATACAACTCGTACAAAATACTCAAGACACTCAGCCTATGCTCTTGATCTTCTCTTTGTATTTATGTACCTATTTCCTTTGGTCTTGTGCGCTTTATATAGCTCCTTGAATTGGTCTTGGACTTGCTACAATATCTCCCAGATTTGTTATTTAAAACTGAATATTTAAAATAGATTTTCTCCTAAAATCTTTTTAAATCTTCAACCTTTTAAATCTCCTACAAATCTGCAACAGATCTCCTATGCAGCAGCAAATATCTATCCCAAGATATTCCCAGTGTTAAGACTTCAATGTTACAACATCAGCACCTTGACATCAACATTGAATATACTTTGTTTTACCAAAATTCCAGCCAATCCAAGAACTAACAGATTGAGTTTTGAAAACCTATAGAGGTTTTAACTCTATTGGAGATTGGTTAAATGACCAGGTTTTTTCCTGTGTTTGTAGGGAACTTGAGAATGTCTTTGAGATCTAAGAGGAGATTAGACTGTCCAAGTCTATTGGTATGGAAGAGTTTATCTTTATATGATGCCCAAGAGGAGGCTGGTGTTTTAAGGGATGAGAATCAACCCTAAAATGATGTTTATCACTTTGGAAAGACTGCTCTAGCAAAGGATGACTAAGTTCTGTCTTATACTTTTGAGAGGTGTTCAGGGTCCTTGTATTAAGCCCAAGAGAAGGCATGAGAACTTCTAAGAAGCCGGAGGGTCCTTGTTTAAAGCCAAAGAGGAGGCTGGGATGCTTTTAGGAAGCCTGCGGGCCCAAACTTAAGAAGAGTTCAAGAAAAGTTTAACCGGGAAAAACTTTTCTTTAACGAACAGTTCTAGGGTTTGAAGAAATTCAATAGAGGTTTCACCGAGAATTAATCCTCTCTGGGGGAAATGAATTTCTTTGACAATTTCTAATAGTGACAGTCTGAGAAAAGTTTCACCGGGAATAATGCCTTTCTCTTTGTTCCATATTGTATAAGCCCAAGAGAAGGCAAGACTGTATCTGGAATTCCTATGGGGAACTAGTTTTGACTGTTGAAAGAGTGACCACTGGCTTTATCTAGTTCTAGACCTAGTTGACGGGGAAAACTCTAAGCAAATATATACAAGCATATATATACAGATGAAATATATATTGTATGTAAAAGAGAAGTTAGGAGGACTTACAGGTGAGCAAGCTTCCAGTACAAACAAATATATATGTGCAAGTATGTAAAAGAAAGCTGATAAAACTTACAGGCGAGCAAGCTTCCATTGTAACAGCTGTATGGTTAGTTGTTCAAGAAAATTAAAGAAAGTTTTGATAACAACTATGAGTTTGAACCTAAATTAAAAGGGAAGTTGTTTTTGAAAAGAATGTTGGGGCTTATACTCAAGGAGAGGCCCAGATGAAAAACAAGGATCGCACAGTTGATCTGAAAATTATATCGGGATTTATACAATGACTGAGGCTCAAATTAGGTTTTATTTACAAAGAGATGTGTCTTACAACTCAAAGAGAAGCCCAAAGGTTTAAAAAAGAAAAGAAATGGGACTTACAACACAAGGGTAGGCCCAGTTGATTTTGTTTTGAAATGGCGATCGCGCCGAGATTTTTTACGTATTGGGACTTATACAATGATTGAGGCCCAAAAATGTTTTAATTTACAAGGAATGGGTCTTACACTCTATTAGAGACCCAAAGAATGTTAAAAGAAAAGAGAATAGGACTTACAACACAAGGGGAGGCCCAAATGGTTTTTTTTAAAGGCGACGACTGCGCCAGGATTTTTTAAAATCGTATCGGGACTTATACAATGACTGAGGCCCAAAAAGGTTTTTATTTACAAGGAATTGGTCTTACACTCTATTAGAGGCCCAAAAGTGTTTAAAAATTTAAAATCGAGAGGAAACCCTAATTTTAAATTAAAATGGCATTTTTCAAAGGAAATTAAATGAAAAAAATGATATAAAATCCCAAATATATTCAAAAACAAGTTGTACACTTTGAAAAATCATGTTTTATTACATGAAAGTTTGAAATTCAATTGGTTTTGAAAGATCAAAGTGGGAATTTCATTTTAAAATGTCTAAAATAAATAAAAATGAAATTAATTACAAAAATTCTAACTATATTAAAAAAATAATATAAATTGGATTTTTTTGTAAAATAAAAATATTTAAACATTTTTGTAAATTTTGAGAAAAAGAATCAATTAAAAAACACAAATATTCAGAGAGAAATTAATTTTTGAATCAATTAAACAAAATAACTAAAATTCAAAAATTTGAATTATGGCGCCAAGAACACTTTGTTCTTGCCCGCGTCCCCTGTTTTTCTAAATTTATGTTTTCCCACTTTTCTCCATGATTTCTCAATGGTTTTGCACGATTCAAGTACCAATCTTGTTCGTTTTTGAACAAGAATCACAACCATATAGTTTAATTGCATTTATATTAAGTATGGATGAAGAAATCAACAGAAAACCTCAAGAACCCTAATTTCAGAATGAACACAATGACATTCCATACACGATGGAATCATGGCAATTGATTGAGGAATATTACTCTACAAACATGCATAAACAAGATGGTAACTCAAAAATTCATTTATGATGCATGGATCATAGAGTTTGAAGGGTTCAGGCCTACCTCTTGCAGCTGGTGATCGAGTTTGATGAAGGAGGTGTTGCAGCTAGGTTCCAATGATCTGGACAACTTCCTTAGGTGCCAAGGAATGTGTTTGAATGCTTGGAGTGGATTGAAATGAGCTGGAACTGGTTATGATACCTCAACTGCAACTCTGTCAAGAACTTGAGCAATTGGCTGGTGATTTTGTGAATTTGATGTTCCTGATGTGATTTTGTGTTATGGATAACTCATACATGATGTTTATGAGGTGTGTGTGTGATTGGTTTGGTTGGAATCACTTTCAATCTCAAAACTCGATTGTGACTTTAGTTAGATCGCAAAATTGGAGTGAAAGGGAGATTTTGAGGAAAACATATGTTTAGGTGCTTTGGTGTACTCAAACTGATCACAAATGAGCTCTATTTATAGTGTGTCAAGTTTGTTGTTGCAGCAATAGTGTTTGGCAACTGCAGCAGGTGATAACACGAATTTATATCATATTTTTACTTCGATTTATGTTAGTTTCTTATTCTGTTTTCGTCTAATATCCGATTTTCTCGAGATTATTTAAGTGTTTTTGCAGGTAATCCCATTTTCCAAGTCAAAGTATGCTAAGTGTGGAAAAGAACCAAAACATGCAAGAAAAGAGCAGAAAAGTGAAGTAAAATAGCAGAATTCCAAAACTGCTGCTGTGACGATCTTCACAGTACACCACGACCGTGGCAGTTGCGAAATCCACCACGACCGTCACAATCCCTTACGATCATCATGCGCCCAAAATATGTTTAATCCGTTAACAGAGACGTGGTTACGAATTTTAAGAGGAGCAGTTTCACACGATCACATTTCCTTCGAAGAATACTAGGTTCAAAAGTCAATTAACTGTCAAGAGGAGATGCCTACTTTCTCTCCAACCACTACATCAGCTGAGGCTATAAATACATGTGATTACGAAGAACAAAGGGTGGCCTATTTTCTGCATTCTAGAGTACCGTTTTGCTGCCAAATTATTTCCAGATTTTGATTTGCTTTGTTTACATTTCCATTCCTTGTTACCTATTACCGAACAAAGTAATAGTTTCTCACATTGAGGAACTATTACAACTTAGTTTTAGTTTTTGTTTCATTACCTTCATCATTTGCCAATTACTTTATTCAAGCAAGAACCTAACAGCTTGTGGAGGGATTGCTATTGTTGTTATTACGAATTACCAAGTTTCCATTATTTAATTCAAGCATTGTTTATTTCCTTCTTAATTATGTCTATGTCTATTTATCTCTTTGCCTTTACGTTTAATTTCATTACTATGTCTAGCTAAACCGATCGTATCAGTATGTAATGAAGTAACCAAATGGATTAAATAGCTCTAAGCTAAAATCAATAATTAACTCTTCTTCTGGCTTCGCTTTCTTAATTTTAAACCCAACTTTTATTACGAGAGTAAAAAAAAAGTAACAAAGGTTAAGGCCAGACCACGGGAGTGTGAGGCTTTACCCGGATAGCTGAAATCGGGATTAGTTTTAAAAACAGCGGAAGCGCTTTAAAGTTAATTAGGTCTTATTAGTTTTCAAAAAATATTTTTAACCTCATATGGGCTAGCGAGAGCAGACATATTGACTTAAGAGTATAGTCCGAAGCAATAACCACGGGAGTGTGAGGTGAGGGCTTTTAAACTGGTTTTTCCTACAGATGCATGGGGTGATAAATCTTTATACGCTTAGGTTTAATTAATTCCACGTAGGTTTACTGAATTATATACCGATATCTTATTCATAACTAGTATTCCCGAATTTTAATTTCTCTTTAATTTCCCGTTTGAACTTAAAAACCAATTCCGATTAGCCTTAGATAAACATAGTAACAATAGATAATGGTGCGTTCGATTTCTAGTCTCTGTGGGATCGATAATCTTTTAAAACTACGTGATACGACTGTATACTTGCAGTTAGATTTATTTAGGCACACTAAATAGAGCGATCAAGTTTTTGGCGCCGTTGCCGAGGAACTAATTAAGAGAAAAACCAAAATTCCCTTTCTGTCGATTGTATCCCAAGTACTCGCTCGTCTGGCGAAGACCTCGTACGACCGACAGACGAACCAGAACGTCTTCTTACCGTAAAAAGACGTATCCAAGAATACTGCTTAGCTCACGATATCCCTTTTCCTTTATCAGAACCTGAATCTCAATCAGATCCTGAACTTGAATCCGAATTAGATTCCGAATCAGAAATAGACATGGCTGACTTACCACAAAACCGACCTCTTAAGTATTATGCTGCCGCATCTCAACAAGAACCTCACAACAGCATTGTCGCTCCAGCTATAAACAAAAACGATTTCGAGTTGAAACCCTCGCTGTTATCTGCTGTGCAATAAAATCAATTTTCTGGAAACCCAACAGAAGATCCGAACGAACATCTGACCAAGTTTGTGCAGTACGCAGACACAGTGAAAGCAAATGGTGTAACCGCAGATGCCATAAGACTACGTCTTTTTCCTTTCTCATTGAGAGATAGAGCTTGGGCTTGGTTGCAATCCTTGCCATCCAACTCTATTGCTTCTTGGGAGGATTTAAAGAAGGTCTTTCTGGCACGATATTTTTCGCCAAGCAAAACAACTATGCTGAGAGCCCAAATCAACAGCTTCAGACAAAAAGACAACGAGTCTTTATACGATGCTTGGGAAAGATACAAAGATATGAGGAGGATATGCTCGCATCATGGTCTTGAGGATTGGTTAATTATCCACACGTTTTACAATGGTCTCTTGTACAATACAAGATTGACAATAGATGCCGCCGCAGGTGGTACACTGATGGATAAACCCTATGATGAAGCCCAACAACTCATCGAGAGTATGGCTCAAAATCACTACCAATGGGGAGGTGAAAGAACTCAAGTGGAGAAATCCCAACCAAAAGGAGGAATGTACGAAGTTTCTAGCCTAGATCATGTTCGTGCTAAGGTAGATGCAATAGCTCAAAAGATAGATAGTTTGACCATAACACCCACAGCCATCGTGGCTGCTGTAGCGCCAAACTGCGAATTATGTTGAACAGTTGGACACGCTGCCCTTGAATGCCAAGTCTTAGCAGGAGCCTCTACATATCAAGTGAATTATGCTCAAGCAAACCCTTATGCAAATACCTAAAATCCTGGTTGGAAGAATCACCCAAACTTCTTTTACAAAAACAACAATGCACTGTATGCACCTGGTCAAGCATCTGCTGCACCACCAGGCTACCAAAAGGCTGCAACAGTTGCTCCAAATGTTCCTAGGAAGTCTAAACTTGAACTAATGATAGAAAACTTCATAGCTACCCAAACACAGACAAACAAAGAGTTCCTGAATCAAAACGTACACACTAGTGAACAGATTAAGCAGTTAGCGAACAAAGTAGACGTTTTGGCCACTCACAACAAAATGCTTGAAACACAAATTTCCCAAGTGGCTCAACAACAAGCACCTACTGCTGCTCCTGCTGGAACATTTCCTGGACAGCCACAACCTAATTCTAAAGGACATGCAAATTCTGTTATACTGAGAAGTGGAAAAGAATTAGACGAACCTATTGATCCAAGACTTCAAAATCCAGCCATGTACCAAAAATCTGCTAACGACACAACAACTGAGAAGGAGAATGAACCCAAGGAAAAGGAAGATAATGACCAAGAGGCCGTAAACAAAGAAAAACCTTATGTGCCTCCACCACCCTATAAACCACCTATTCCGTATCCTCAAAGATTGACAAATTCTAAAACTGCAGGGCAATTTAAGAAATTTGTTGAACTTTTGAAACAATTAAACATCACTATACCTTTTACAGAAGCCATCACTCAGATGCCCTCATATGCTAAGTTCCTAAAAGAAATCTTATCCAATAAGAAAAAGATTGAGGAAAACGAAACAGTTACACTTACTGCTGAGTGTAGCGCAATAATTCAAAACAAAACGCCTCATAAGCTGAAAGACCCAGGTAGTTTCTCCATACCTTGCGTAATTGGGAAGTTCATCATAGACAAAGCTCTATACGACTTAGGAGCCAGTATTAGTGTTATGCCCTTATCCATATGTAAGAAGCTTGATATGGGAGAATTAAGATCAACTAAGATGTCTGTTCAACTAGCTGACCGCTCTATTAAATACCCAGTTGGTATACTAGAAAATGTTCCAGTTCATATAGGACAATTCTATATTCCTACCGATTTCATAATCATGGATATTACAGAAGACTCTACTACTCTTATCATATTAGGAAGACCATTCTTAGCTACCGCTGGAGCAATTATAGATGTAAAGAGAGGCAGGCTAACTTTTGAAGTTGGTGAAGAGAAGGGTAAATTTAGTTTGACACAATTCTTACAAGCTCCAGCTATAGACGACACATGTTATCTACTAGATGTCATAGATGAGTGCGTAAGAGAAATAGAGATGGAACCGACCATATATCCAGATATTCTAAAAATTCCAATACCTCAGATTTTCGAAGATGATAACTGGCGTGAACCTTATCAAGACGACAGCCTAAGCGAATGCTTAGCACTTACACCAGATCATCTACCTTGCTCGAAGAAACCAGCCCTAGAACTGAAAACATTACCCAAAAATTTAAGGTATGAATTCCTAGACGAAGATCTCGAACGACCTGTAATAGTCAATGCAGACTTAGGACGGACCGAAACCAAGAAACTATTAGATGTATTAAGAAAATACCCAACTGCGTTAGGCTATAACATCGCTGACCTTAAAGGAATAAGTCCTTCTATTTGTATGCATCGCATTATGCTGGAGGAAGACTGTAAATCCTCTAGGGAACATCAGAGAAGGATCAACCCGATCTTGAGTACTGTAGTCAAAGACGAAGTGAAAAAACTTTTAGAAGCGAAAATTATATACCCGATATCAGACAGTAAATGGGTTAGCCCAGTACATGTCGTTCCAAAGAAGGGAGGTGTTACAGTTGTTAAAAACGAAAAAGGTGTATCTATAACAAAAAGGGTTGTAACTGGAAGTAGAATGTGCATCGATTATAGAAAGTTAAATAAAGCCACTCGTAAAGACCATTTCCCATTGCCTTTTATTGACCAAATGTTGGAAAGATTGGCTAAACACTCATACTTTTGCTATTTAGACGGTTATTCAGGATTCTTTTAAATTCCTATTCATCCTGATGACCAAGAAAAGACGACCTTCACATGTCCCTATGGAACATTTGCCTATCGACGAATGCTGTTTGGACTATGTAACGCACCTGCCACATTCCAAAGATGCATGATGTTGATCTTTGCTGATTTTATAGATGACATTATGGAAGTATTTATGGATGACTTTTCTGTTTGTGGGCAGAGCTTTGAAGGATGTCTATCGAACCTAGAAATGGTATTGGAAAGATGCATAAAAGTTAATCTCGTATTAAACTGGGAGAAATGCCATTTTAGGGTGAATCAAGGAATCGTACTTGGACACGTTGTGTCCGATAGAGGAATTGAAGTCGATAAAGCTAAGATAGAGATTATAAAAAATCTTCAACCTTCGAAAACCGTACGAGAAATACAAAGTGTCCTAGGACACGCCGGTTTCTACCGACGATTCATAAAGGATTTCTCGAAAATTACTAAACCTCTTACCGGTCTATTAATGAAAGACGCTGAATTTTTCTTTGATGAGAAATGTCTAAAAGCGTTTGAACAGCTGAAGACAGCTCTTATTACCGCATCTATCATGCAACCACCAGATTGGAGGTTACCTTTCGAAATCATGTGTGATGCAAGTGATTATGCTGTAGGTGCTGTTTTAGGACAGAGGAGGGATAGAAAACTTCATGCCATTTACTATGCAAGTAGAACCTTAGATTCTGCTCAAATGAACTACACTACCACAGAAAAAGAACTTTTAGCCGTGGTTTTCGCCCTTGACAAATTCCGTTCCTACCTAGTGGGAGCTAAGATCATCATTTATACAGACCACGCATCTATTAGATATTTACTTAACAAAAAGGATGTAAAACCTAGACTGCTAAGGTGGATCCTACTTTTACAAGAATTTGATTTAGAGATCAAAGACAAGAAAGGAACTGAAAACGTAGTAGCAGACCACTTATCCCGATTAGAGGGCATTAAACCAGAGCCAGTACCCATAATGAGGATTTCCCATATGAACAACTCATAGCCCAACTAGAAAGTGATATGTCTACTCTACAGTTGAATGACCCAAAGATGGAAGAAGTCGTGGAAGAAATTAACATACACACAACCCTACCATGGTATGCTGACATAGTCAACTACTTAGCAGCTGGAGTACTTCCACCAGACTTATCTTATCAGCAAAAGAAAAAATTCTTTCATGATCTAAAACATTATTATTGGGATGAACCTTTGTTGTTTAAGAGAGGAGCCGATGGTATCTTCCGTCGTTGCGTCCCCGAAGAAGAAATAGAAAACATCATCTCTCAATGTCATTCTGCTCCTTATGGAGGACATGCTAGTACCTCAAAGACATGTGCTAAGATCTTGCAATTCGGCCTATTCTGGCCCAACCTTTGGAAGGATGTCCACATTGCAATACTAAACTGCGACCGGTGCTAACACACTGGTAACATATCAAAACGCGATGAGATGCCTCAAAAAGGTATATTAGAAGTAGAAGTCTTTGATGTATGGGGGATTGATTTTATGGGACCTTTCCCATCATCCTTTGGAAATAAATATATACTCGTAGCTGTCGATTATGTTTCAAAATGGATTGAGGCAATAGCTTCTCCTACAAATGACGCACGAGTAGTCATAAAGCTCTTTAAAAACACAATCTTTCCCAGATTTGGTGTGCCGAGACTTGTCATAAGTGACGGTGGCTCTCATTTTATATCAAAAATATTTGACAAATTACTATCGAAGTATGGAGTAAGACACCGTGTAGCAACACCATATCATCCAAAAACAAGTGGACAGGTTGAGGTCTCAAATAGAGAAATAAAACAAATTCTAGAAAAGACCGTAGCCACCTCTAGGAGAGACTGGTCATCAAAACTCAACGAAGCTTTATGGGCATATAGGACGGCCTACAAAACACCAATCGGAACCACACCTTTCAAGTTGGTCTATGGTAAATCTTGCCATCTACCAGTGGAATAAGAACATAAAGCCTATTGGGCTATTAAAACATTGAACTTAAGGTATGATTCCGCTGGTGAAAAACGTATCCTAGATCTGCATGAACTAGAAGAGTTAAGATTAGACGCTTACGAAAATGCTAAAATATATAAAGAACGAACTAAAAAATGGCACGATAAGCGCTTATCTAGAAAAGAATTTAGTGTGGGAGACGTTGTACTCCTATTTAACTCAAGATTAAAACTCTTTCCTGGGAAACTAAGGTCTAGATGGTCCGGTCCTTTTGAGATTACAAAAATTCTACAAAGTGGAGCGATAGAAATAAAGGGGAGGAATAGTAATCCATTTTTAGTCTATGGACAACGTCAAAAACATTATCACACCATTGAAAATAGAGATTATTTGAACTGCCTAGGACTTTTAGAGTTGCCCACCGAACCCCCTAACTAAGCATCTAAATTGAATTCGTCAGGCTTTCGACGTTAAAAACAACGCTTGATGGGAGGCAACCCATGCTTTTTGTTTTCTTGCTTTATATTTCTTTACGTTTCCTATGTTTTATTTTTATTTTGAAAATTTTTAGTTTCATTTAGTTTCATTTTAAATTTGATTTGAAAATGTTGTGCTGATCTTAAAATTGAAAAACTACAGGATTATAAAGTCTCTCTACTCTTTCTGTTCTCCTCTTCTGCTTACATTTTTTAGCAAAAAGTACTAATTAATGGCAAACGAGAATAACTTGTTAGTAGAATTCAGAGATGGAGCACAGTGGCATCGCTATGAGGCTTTGTCCCTTAGACCATTTGCCTTTACAAAATTTGCCCACAGACCCACCATGACCGCCTTAGGTGTAGGTGAGAGCGTAGACTTTCTGTTTAACCAATTAGGTTGGGAGGGTTTTGCCAACAAGAAACATAAGTGCTACCATAGGTTAACTTTAGAATTCCTGAGCTCTTTAAGTTATAACCCTCATTGTGGAAAAGGTTTAACCAGGGGAAGAATTACCTTTAGACTATTTGGATACAGCTGTCAGTTCACCATAAAGGAACTGTCGGATCTTTTAGGATTTCCTGAAGGACCTACTGTTTTCTCTGTGGTTCAAGAGGACTTAGTGTTGGTTGGAGAGCTGAGTGATTTTTGGGGTAGAATTTCAGGAAAACCTGATTTTGACATGGACCCTATGATTTCAACAGAAATACATAACCCTGCTTTCCGTTACTTTCATATGATACTGGCCTATACTTTGTTTGGTAAACCTGAGAATGATAACACTGTTTCGAGGGATGAGCTTTTCATTATGTTTTGTGCTTCTCAGTCTAGAGAGGTTAATGGACTCACTTTTATGCTGAATAACTTTTGCAAACTTATTAATAATGATAACAGTCCAATTCTGATAGGTAGCCTAGTTACAAAAATAGCTGACGCTATGGGATTCAGAACCCGACTTTATAAGATTAACCCCTTTGGAGAATTTAGACCCATGAATATCACTTTTTGTTTCAATAGGGCTATGATTAGGAACCAAGGTCCGAACCATTTTCAGCTTCTGATTAACAATGTTGCCGTACCACACTTTACACATCCAAATCATGAACGCACAAGTGTGCACAATCAACATAATTGGCTATATGACCTTAATGAGCCCGTGCCTGAACCGGAAGAAACCTTTCCTGAACCTGAGATCGACCCAAAAACACCCCCTCATTATCATGACCTTGATTACATGGAATTCCAAGAAGACATTGACATTCCTAAAGTTGATGCCACTAACTATGCTACTAATCTGAATTCTATTCTAAAGACTATGGATGAGTATCATAAAGAAATCACTTCAGTAAAGGATGAGCTAAACACTATGCGACCAAACATTGTTGGACTCATGGATTTGACCGTTGAACAATTTGATCATTTAAATCAAGCCATCGCATCTTTGAAGAAACGCCTTGGCTAGATTTATGAAGCACCTTATTTTCAAGATTTTTATGCATTTACTTTAGAACAATTTTACATTATTTCAGTTTTCATTTTTCATGTCGGGAATAATTTGATCTTCATACAGTTTTGATACATTGCTAGTATTTTACTAGCACCTCTTTGGTTTTAAAGGATAATTTCATTTGCTGCTAATGTTGACTCTTTATGATTTCAATTTCATTCCTGTTCATACTTTTAATTCTGTTTTAATTTATGTTGTCATGTTACTCATCTCTGTGTATGCAATATAATGTTGTTTCCATATGCTTACCACTTCCTATTACTAAAATATCATGTTTGCAATTGTTCTGTCATAAACTATTTAACCACCCAGAAATTGTGAGCGTCACGATCGTGACGACCCCGTGACGACCGTCACGCGGGTTTGGAACAGTTTCTGCGTTAAAATATAACTGCTTAATTCGTCTCCCTCTTCTTTCCCTCATTCAAAACCCAGCCGTCCCACTTTCTTTTTCCAATTCCATAACCGTCCTACTATTACCATTTGACCCACATTCAACATTTTCCTTTACCATTCGTCTTCCCCATTCACTATATATTCAATACCGTGTACCATTTCTTTTCACAAACCCTCATTCTCCACAACCCATTTTCTTCCCTAATTTCTCTGTAACCCAACAATGGCACGACAAATTCCTGACCTATCCACATTGAACTTCAGAGATGGCGAACCAGGAGAACATCAACGGGCTAGGTACATCAATTACTACTAACGTTCCGTACAACCAACCCGTTACGTCGACGTTGCATGTCTAGAAGAACTCGGAATGCTTGAGGGAGTTCAATGGATGTTACAAAATGCTGGTCTATGGCAGCTCTGCACTCAGAGTCAGCCTACTTATGAAGCCCTAACGCTAGAATTTCTCAGTTCAATCACTTACATTACTCCTTCGGGCGAGACGAATCAATTAACCGGTATTGCTAAATTCTGCATGTTTGGTACCGAGTACTCAATCGGCCAAGAGCAACTTGCCGGAATGCTTGGCTTCCACCATGGTGAAAGTGTGCACTGCCGAGTACCACAGGAAACTTTCTTTCAAGTAACATTTCAATTATGGAATCAGTTGACAGGAATAACAGTCGACAGCTGGGATAGCCTTAACGCAACATATATTCACAACCCAGCCATCATATATGTGCTAGAGGTTCCAAACCCTTCTATTTTGGGGGGATTGTCACTTCTATTGCTCTGAGTCTGGACTTGGGGGACACACTTAACAGATTACCCTCCATGCCCCCAGTGTTGCTCGACATAGATTACTGGCGCAGCTCACACCTCATCAAGTTACGACAAGATGGGAAATACCATCCTATGGTCCGCGCCAAAACCGTAAGAAGTATCATCATGCCTTGCAGGAGCCGCATTGACCCTCAGAATATGGCCAATTGGCTTTTTGATCTGAATTCTCCTGAGCAAAATGCACCTGCCCCTGATGATCAAAATCAGGGCCCTGTTGATGAGATGGAGCAAGAGATGGATAACGCCCCAGAAAACCAACCACCGTCTGCCAATGATGTTCCTTCGACCTCCAACGTCGTCGCCGCCCTGACCAAGACCCCGTTACAAATGAAGAAATATTGAGGGCTATATGGCAACAAAACCAGCAACAGAATGAAATGATGACTCATATGCGTCAAATCCAGCAAGGGCAAGTTGACCAAGGTCAGAGGCTTGACGGTGTCATCGATGAGATGGGTGCATTGACACTGCGAGTGCAAAACCTACATGAGTACATCCATCACGTGGGCATTCCTGATCACGTAGCGTAACATGGAAGAGGACGCTCTAGAGGCAGAGGACGTGGAGCTCCCTGATTTTACTTTGTTTTTCTTTTTAGTTTTTCTTGTTATTTTCCCTTTATATCGCAACAGTGAGAACAATGTCCGATATAGTGTGGGAGAGTCAGTTTATCTCCGTTTTATATCCCTTTCTTGTACTTTCTTTTTCCTTATCAAAGTTAATATATGAATATTTTCGTTCAGTAATCCGATTTCCCCATTTTATTCTGCCATAACGAAAAATTTTTACAATTAATGCACACCGTGCGATACCAAGCTTCAAATTATGTTAGGAAGCTGGGAAAGTACTAACAAGATCGATACCGTCTTGACACCTTAGACCTTTTGCGTATGCGATATCAGTTTCGATACTTATTATACAATACCTTGAGTTCAGTCCTAAAGTAACCCCTAGTAGTTTATATCAGCAGTCAGCACCGTCTAAATCACAAACCATGTAGGGAGCTGATGAATATAAGTGTTTGATGCCCAATCATGAAAAGAAAAAATCTTTCTTATCTATATGCCGAGAAAAATAGAATATGCAACAACTTGCACAGTTGTGAAAATTTACAAGAAAAGAAAGAAAATCCATTGTCGATTGGTTCAGAGGTACCTGATTCTGGACTTGGTAGGGAGAACTACGATTCGATCCCCCGCAATCTATGAATGGGATGTATAAAGGGTTACCACACTTATGTATCAGGCCCCGTGAGAAAAAGGGATCAAAGCCACTAACCAGTTACTCCACTACGTGCGTGAATAAGGCAAAGGGCTTAATGTGATTGCGTTAGAATGAAACCGGGTTAAATAGACACGAAAACTTTTGGTTGAACTATAATAGAATGATTAGAACTGGATAGTACAAAAGAGAGGTCTATGACAAGCTTGTTGCTTTGTGTCATTATTGTATCCTTAGTGTTTTACACTAGTACCTGTCTTACTAACAAGAAACTCTTTTTCAAATCCATTGGTATACCAGGTATGTGCATTTGATGAAGTTTGTCCGTTTTAATAGATTGATTGCTTGAGGACATGCAAAGATTCAAGTGTGGGAGAGTTTGATAACACAAATTTATATCATATTTTTACTTCGATTTATGTTAGTTTCTTATTCCGTTTTCGTCTAATATCCGATTTTCTCGAGATTATTTAAGTGTTTTTGCAGGTAATCCCATTTTCCAAGTCAAAGTATGCTAAGTGTGGAAAAGAACCAAAACATGCAAGAAAAGAGCAGAGAAGTGAAGAAAAATAGCAGAATTCAAAAACTGCTCCTGTGACGATCGTCACAGTCCACCACGACCGTGGCAGTTGCGAAATCCACCATGACCGTCACAATCCCTTACAATCGTCATGCGCCCAAAATATGTTTAATCCTTTAACAGAGACGTGGTTACGAATTTTAAGAGGAGCAGTTTCACACGATCACATTTCCTCCGAAGAATACTAGGTTCAAAAGTCAATTAACTGTCAAGAGGAGATGCCTACTTTCTCTCCAACCACTACATCAGCTTAGGCTATAAATACATGTGATTACGAAGAACAAAGGTGGCCTATTTTCTGCATTCTAGAGTACCGTTTTACTGCCAAATTATTTCCAGATTTTGACTTGCTTTGTTTACATTTCCATTCCTTGTTACCTATTACCGAACAAAGTAATAGTTTCTCACATTGAGGAACTATTACAACTTACTTTTAGTTTTTGTTTTATTACCTTCATCATTTGCCAATTACTTTATTCAAGCAAGAACCTACCAGCTTGTGGAGGGATTGCTATTGCTGTTATTACGAATTACCAGGTTTACATTATTTAATTCAAGCATTGTTTATTTCCTTCTTAATTATGTCTATGTCTATTTATCTCTTTGCCTTTACGTTTAATTTCATTACTATGTCTAGCTAAACTGATCGTATCGGTATGTAATGAAGTAACCAAATGGATTAAATAGCTCTAAGCTAAAATCAATAATTAACTCTTCTTCTGGCTTCGCTTTCTTAATTTTAAACCCAACTTTTATTACGAGAGTAAAAAAAAAGTAACAAAGGTTAAGGTCAAGACCACGGGAGTGTGAGGCTTTACCCGGATAGCTGAAATCGGGCATTAGTTTTAAAAACAGCGGAAGCGCTATAAAGTTAATTAGGTCTTATTAGTTTTCAAAAAATATTTTTAACCTCATATGGGCTAGCGAGAGCAGACATATTGACTTAAGAGTATAGTCCGAAGCAATAACCACGGGAGTGTGAGGTGAGGGCTTTTAAACTGGTTTTTCCTACAGATGCATGGGGTGATAAATCTTTATACGCTTAGGTTTAATTAATTCCACGTAGGTTTACTGAATTATATACCGATATCTTATTCATAACTAGTATTCCCGAATTTTAATTTCTCTTTAATTTCCTGTTTGAACTTAAAAACCAATTCCGATTAGCCTTAGATAAACATAGTAACGATAGATAATGGTGCGTTCGATTTCTAGTCTCTGTGGGATCGATAATCTTTTAAAACTACACGATACGACTGTATACTTGCAGTTAGATTTATTTAGGCACACTAAATAGAGCGATCAGCAGGTCTGTGGCCATTGTGGATCAAATGGAATCTTAAGTCCCCTCTAGCCATTGACTTAAGGTTAGAACACAGGCCTATGGTCTTTTGGTTCAGAGATAAGGCTTGACTCATCCAGATAAGTTAACCTCAGTTCATGCCACCTTGATGCATCCATTGAATGCATTGAAACAAAATTGGAGTCTTTGCACTTTTTAGCCTTTTTAGGTTTGTTATGGCTATGTGTAGATTCTTGGACTTGGGAGGCTTGGGGATCAGATCATTTCCTTTTGATTTCATCCTCTGATGTGTTAAATGGATGACAAGGCATGGAGTTGTCCAAATTTTCCAAATCGAGCAAAATGCCAAAATCTGCCTTGTACAAGACAGTTTGAAATGGTGATTTTTAGGGGATCATATCTCCTTGCTCAGGTTGAGTTATGGGAGGCACTTGTGCTTGTTAGAAAGCCCTCATATGATACAATACATTTGTGATCATAGTTTGTCTTGAAACTATTTGAATCCAACTGAAAAATCACCATGAACATTAATGTCCAAAGCTGGAAACTTAGGTAGATTTTCACTAAGTGTTGGAAAAGTGCTATTTTCTTCATTTTTTTCATTTTGGTTAGTCCATAACTCAAAATCCACGAAGAATTGGAGTTTCTTGTAGTTGAAGCTTTTGTAGAATGTAGGAAGACATACAAATCAGGCTTTGGATTACCCAAAATGGCTGCTTGGATCTCAAGTTATGATCCTTGGAAGTTGGTACCAAAATCATTTTTGTTCCATAACTTAGAAAAAATTTGGTTTCTCATGGTTGCCCCTTTTGCCAGAAACCTCAATTTTCTTGATTTTTCTTAATGAATGATGATCAATACCATACATTAACATTATTTTAGACTTAGGGGAACCATATTTGTGAAAAATTCCAAAAAGTCAAACTTGATTTTGTGCACAGTTGACTTTTTATCGGACGAAATCCAAACTGTGCGATCCTTTGTGAAATCAAGTCCTTGACGTAAATCAAACCTAATGGATGGATTCCATAGGTGTTATAGGGTGTATTGAATCATGTCCCAAGGTTTGGGAGCATGTCCTGGTCAAAAGTCAAAGGAATAGTTTACTTTTTCTTCAAAACCCTAATTGTGGTCCAGATGAAATTGAAACTTGTGAATCAAGCTTCTTGGATCAATCCATTGTTGTAAATTGATCAATATGAGGGTATTTGAGGTTCTCAAATCATGTCTTGACGTCTTGGCTCATGCTTTGCTCCAAAAGTTAACTTAGGGGTGAATTAGGTCAAGAAACCCTAATTCCTGATTTTTGGTAAATACATTCCCTGAGGTTAAATTGACTTGATGATTGGGTCCATGAGGTCCCTTGGAGTATATTGGGTTGTGCTTTGAAGCATTGACTCATGCTCAGATGAAAATTTTCATTTGGAGGCCTCAGTCGACCAAAAACCCTAATTTGGTGACACTGGCGATCTCGAGGCTTGATCCACTTGGAATGTTGAAACCTTGTGCTTGATTCTTGATGTCGGAGTCCTCTTGATCCTTTATAGGTGTTTGAGAGATTAGACAAATTGAAGATCATGTCATTCATTGATTGATCCTTTGTCTAAGTGCTCTGAGAGGGCTCAAAACCCTAATTCTTGATTGTGGTGAATGCTCAATAATCCTTGAAGAGATTGATGAGGCATGAAGGTACATCCATATTGTGGTGATGATATTCACAATGATGGGAAAACTTGGTGGTCAAAATTTGGGGTGTGACAGATGCTCCTATTTAATCTTCTTGGACTCGAAGGTGTGAATGGCGAAGGTATTCGGGCATTCGGGGTGCAAGAGGATTAAATATCGGAATACCCAAAATTTTGACAGTGGTTATGAATGGCAGTTTGCCCATCCATCATCCTTTGCTAAGCAGTGATGCTTAGAAAAGGGTAAAACTTCCCCTCGATCCAGGTGTTCAGCCACGGAACTGGTCTAAGTTTCATAAATAAACTTCCCCTTGATCATGGTTTTCAGCCAAGGAACTGGTCTCAGTTTCTTTGGAAACAAAATTCCCCTCGATCCTGGTTTTCAGCCAAGGAACTGGTCTAAGTTTTCTTCTTGAAATATACTGCCCCTCGATCCTGGTCTTCAGCCAAGGAACTGGTCACAGTTTCTTTGGCCAATAAACTTCCCCTCGATCCTGGTCTTCAGCCACGAAACTGGTCTAAGTTTTTTTTTGTCAAGTTCCTTCCATGACAGGGGACGCTATGTGTAGCGGTTTTCATCAAACTTCTCGCCGAATTTACTGGGGGGTGTCATACCCCAAATTTTGACCACTAAGATTTCCCATCATTGTGAAAATCATCCTCAAAATATGGAGGAATCATCATGCCTCATCAATCTCCCCAAAGATGGGTGAGCATCCACTACAATCAAATTTAAGGTTTCCAGCCCTCTCAGAGCTTTTAGACAAAGGATCAATCAAGAAATGACATGATCTTCAACTTGTCTAGCCTCTCATATATCCACAAGGGATCAAAAGGACACCCACTTTAAGGATTAAGCACAAGGCTACTCCCTTCCAGGTGGATCATGCCTCAAGATCGCCAGTGTCACCAAATTATGGTTTGGTCGACCAGGGCATCTAGATGAAAATTTTCCTCTGGGCATGAGCCAATGCTTCAAAGCATATCCTAAAATACTCCATGGAACCTCATGGGCCCAAGCATCAAGTCAATTTGACCTCAGGGGATGCATACATCAAAAATCAGGAATTAGGGTTTCTTGACCTAATTCACCCCTAAGTTGACTTTTGGGACAAATCATGAGCCAAGACCTCAAGACATGATTTGAGGGTCTCCAACATACTACATTGATCCATTTTTAACAATGAATTGATCCATGAAGCTTGAGCAGCAAGTCTCAATTTCATCAGTACCACAGTTAGGGTTTCGCAAGAAAAGTCAATTGTATCTTTGACTTTTGACCAGGACATGCTCCCAAACCCTAGGACATGGTTCAATATACCCTATAACACCCATAGAACATGTCCATCAAGTTTGATTTAGGTCAAGGACATGATTTCCTAAAGGATTGCACAGTTTGGAATTCATCTGATAAAAAGTCAACTGTGCACAAAAGTTAACTTTGACTTTTTGAGATTTTTCACAAAAAATGGTTTTTTAACCCTAAAATGATGTTAATGTATGATTTGAATCATCATTCATCAAGAAAAATCAAGAAAAGTGGGATAACTTGTAAAAGGGGTAACCATAAAAACTTAGAAGATTTTCTAAGTTATGAACAAAGTGGCAAGGGTACCAACTTTAAAGGATCATAACTCCTAAACCACAAAGCCATTTTCCCCATCCAAAGCTTGATTTGTAGATCTCATTACCCTCTACAAAATCTTAAAACTGACCTCCCTCCAAATTCCTCATGGATTTTGAGTTACGGAATGATCAAAATAAAAAAAAAGTGAAAATGTCACTTTTTTCCAACACTTAGTGAAATTTTCACTAAGTCAAAATCTGTCTTCACTTTTTTCCAAATGTAGGGGGATTTTTCACTTGGATACAAAAGGTATCAAAACCAAATATGATCAAACAGTTGTTGTATCATATGAGGGCTTTCCAAAATGGCCAAGAACATCACCAAATTCCACTTGGGCCAAGAGATATGATAATGGCAATATGCCTTGGTAAAAATTGCCAAGGCTAGGCAGAAATTTGCATTTTTGCTCGATTTGGCAAAATTAGATAATTACAAGCCTTGTCATCACTTTGAACATATCTGAGGATCAAATATAAAGGGGACAAGCACTGAGCCAAGCCTCCAAAGTCCTTGGAACAAGAAGTAGCAAGCCAAACCTAGAATTGCCTAAAAGAGGGACAAGACTCAAATTTTGGATTGGAGCATTCAATGTATACACCAAGGTGGCATGGACTGAGCCATTTACAACTGAATTCAGTCAAGACTTATCTAAGACCAATGGAACCACAGCCCTGTGCCCTAACCTCAAGTCAATGGCTAGAGGAGACTTGGATTCCAAAGTGCAACCATTGGCCAAACCTCTGCTGCAGTTGCCATTCACTATTGATCCCAAAAAAAACTTGCTCTACTATAAATAGAGCTCATTTGTGCTCAGTTTGAGTACACCAAAGCCATCAAACAGATGCTTTCCTCAAAATCCCTCTCTTTAGGGAAAAATGCCTTCTTTAGCAAGGTAACTCTGAGTTTTTCAGTTAGAGAGCATTTCCATCACAACTCATGATCCTAACACCTCATAAACATCATATGTAGGTGATCCAAACTATCAAAAGTGACCTGTAACACCAAAATCACAAAGTCACCTCTCAAAACCTTAAAATAGGCCTTTTGTGCATTTTTCAAGCCATGTCTTGATTCAGTCACTTTGCAAACCAGATAAAACCTCAAACACACTCTAAATAACATCCTTGAACTCTCCCAAATGGTTCCCCCCATCTGGAACACCATTTGAGAGAGTTGTTATTTTGGTCATTTTAACCCCTTTTGCAAGAAATGGCCAGTTTGTGTTTTTGCAGGGTCCAGCTGATTCCAACCATTCTCAAAGCTTCTAAGGGATCATTTGAGAGTGTCCAAAGCATCAAACCATTTCTGGAACAAGAAGTTTGGCAGATTGCACAGAAAACTCCAAAAGCTCAAAAAGAGGTAAGCATCATGACTTGAACTTTCCAAAATATGCATTGCTTTGAAGTCCACTGATCATACACACCTCATACATGTTATATATGTTGTGTTTGGACCAATTCATCATTTAATTCATGCCTGTATCAAAGTGTAGCATAGAAAATGCAATTATAGGCCTTTTTCAAAACCACTGTCGGATTTTGAGGTGGGAGTATGATCTGAAAAAAATACCACCACCATTGGATTCATTGTGAAATTCTAGACCAGATGCATATAAATTTTGTCCCCAAACATTGAGAAATGAGAAAGTTATGGACCTTCCCGCTTCTTGGCAAAACTTGTCTTGCCTTACCTTGACCAGGCCTAGAAAACAAGGCATGCCTTGTATATTTGTGGTTTCACTTCAAGCAATGGATGTATAACCACCCCAATGGTAAGGTGCGCGCCCTGTAACCTTGAGGTCATGGGTTCAAACCCCACCCATGCCATTTTGTGTTTTCTCACATTTTTGCTATTTTTTCCAATATTTTCATGTTTTATTAATTAATTGGAAAATTAATAACTCTTTCAATTTTAATTATTTTTGATTGGTTCTTTTTGTAAAAAATCACAAAAATGTTGAAATATTTTATTCCACAAAAAAATTAAGTTTATATTATTTATTTAATATAATTAGTATTTTTGTGAATAAATTCCTTTTTAATGTTTTTAAACATTTTAAAAGTGAATATTTACTTTGAAAATCAAAACCAAGTGAGTTTTAATTAACCTTGTGATTAATCCCGCATTTCTCAAACCTTAAACAAAAATCACAAATGGTTTATTCAAACTTATTTGGTATTTTATTTGATTTTCTTTAAATATTTACTTTTAAAGAATAACAAATTAGGGTTTCTTTGATTTTCACCCTCATCAAACAATTTCAAACACTTTTGGGTCTCACATATTGTATAAGTCCCATTGTATTTCAAAAAGTTCGACGCGATCATCGTCCGTTGAAAAACAACCCCTAGGCCTCTCCTCGAGCTATAAGACCCATTCCAAATCTTTTGGGCCTCTAATAGAGTGTAAGATCTAATCCTTTGTAAATACAAAACTATTTTGGGCCTCACTTATTGTATAAGTCCCGTTGTATTTCAAAAAGTTCGACGCGATCATCGTCCATTGAAAAAGAAACCCTGGGCCTCTCCTCAAGCTATAAGACTCATTCAAAATCTTTTGGGCCTCTATTAGAGTGTAAGACCCAACCCCCCTTTTAAAACCAAACCATTTTGGGCCTCAATGCATTGTATAAGACCCACCGCGTTTTTAAAATCTCGACGCGATCACCATTTTCAAACAAATGACCCTGGGCCTCTCCTTGAGCTGTAAGCCCCACCACTTGTACAAAAATAAATCTTTTGGGCCTCTATTAGAGTGTAAGACCCAATCCCCTTTTAACCAAAAATTTTTGGGCCTCAGACATTGTATAAGTCCCCCTGAGTTAAAAGAAAACCCCGACGCGATCGCCAATAAAAAACCAATCATCTGGGCCTACCCTCGTGTTGTAAGCCCCGTTATTTTTCTTTAAACACTTGGGCCTCTTGAGAGAGTGTAAGACCCATCCCCTTGTACAGAAAACATTTCTTGGGCCTCAGTCACTTGTATAAGTCCCTCTGTACAAAACGACAGTGCGATCACTGATAAACCTTGGGCCTCTCCTTGAGCTGTAAGCCCCAACATATTTTCAAAATACTTTCTCCTTTAATTTTGAATATACTGTTATTTTAAATCTTTCTTTGTTGAACAACTAACCAAACAGCATGGAAGCTCTACAACTGAGTAAGTGTTTATATGCTTTCTTTATCCGCTTTCATATACATATAACTGTATTGTGGGGCTGTTTCACTGTAAGTCTTCTTTCATAAACTCATATAAATGTGTAATACTAGTATAGATATTTAGTGTTTCCCCGGAAACTACGTCTAGCACTAAGCCCTGTTGGTCACTGTTAAATATACCAAACTAGATCCCCCATAGGATTACCAGACACAGTCTTCCCTCCTCTTGGGGTTAAACATTATGGAGACGTGAAATGCAGCATTCTCGGTGAACCCTTTCTCAGACTGTCACTCTTAGAAATTGTCAAAGAAGCTCTACTCCCCAGAGATGATCTTTTCTCCGTGAATGGCATCTCTTGAGTTTCTTCCAAATTCTCGGACTTTCCTGGCTCGATCTATTCTCTGTGAATAGCCTGTCTTGAATTTATCGAGGTTTGGGGACCCACGGGCTTCCTAAAAGCATCCCCGCCTCCTCTTGGGCGTTGTACAAGGACCCTACGGCTTCTTAGAATTATTCATAGCCTCATCTTAGGCTTCGTATAAGGATTCTTCCTTCAGGAAGAGAGCCTCCTCTTGGGCTTCGTACAAGTTGTCTCTCGGCTTCTTAAAAGTTTCCAGCCTCCTCTTGGGCTTCGTACAAATTGTACCGACGACCTCCTAGAGGTATAGGAACAGAAATTAGTCATCTTAATAGAACAGTCTTTCAAAGAGTCTAGATCTTTCTACCGTGAACGTACTACTACTGTTTCTATAAGCATAGTACAAAAGATAAAACTCTAGACTTGGACAGTCTAATCTCCTTGAGTCTCGAAGGCATTCTCAAGTAGGGAAAAAACACCAGTAGACTCGGACAATCTCCAATACCCTCTGGATTCCCCATTTCCTTAAAGAACAGGAAATAACCCTGATCCTCTGATCAATCCCAAAGCATAGCCTTACCTTTAATCAGTCTCTTTATAAGAACTGATTTTCTCTTTTAACCAACCTACTAGACCTGTCACTCAACTGAAACAGCAATCCTTTTAGCCTCTATCTTGGGCTTCGTACGAGATACAAAAAGACTCTCTTGTTGAGTTAATAATCCTTTTAGCCTCCCTCTCGGGCTTCGTACGAGATACAAAAACACTCTCTTGTTGAGTATAAAAGACTCTCTTATTGAGTAAACCTTTAGCCTCCATCTTGGGCTTCGTACAAGACACATCTAAAAGCACTCTCTTGTTGAGTCAAACCCTTTTAGCCTCTCTCTCGGGCTTCGTACGAGACACATAAAAACACCCTCTTGTTGGGCCAATAGCCTCCTCTTAGGCTTTGTATAAGAAAAACCCCGATTGAGTCAATCAACCTTTTAGCATCAAAACTGTGCCTCGTTCACAGGATACAAACATCAACAACTCCTTTCATCTAATCGCTGTAAGCGGCAAGCCTCTGGATTATTTACATCCACGCCACTGTCCCTCTTTTAGAATGAGAAATTCCTAAGGAAAGATAGCATTGCTCTACACTGAGTTAAAGTCTTCTCCTTCAGGTTAAAACCCCCTATAAAGGAAATTATGGCATTGCTAGGATTCACGTATCCCGGTTAAAGTAATCCTCCTTTATAGTCAATCACCCAACAGTCGTGACAAACAGACCCCCTTTAGAGATGACAAATTCTCTCTAAAGGCAACACCTTCAGCTTCACATCTTGGGCTTTGAACAAGATATAAACCACCTTTTTAGCTTCACATCTTGGGCTTTGAACAAGATATAAACCGCCTTTTCAGCTTCAAGTCTTGGGCTTTGAACAAGACACCAAAACACCATTTCCTCCCATAGAATAGGAGGAACTATGATCACTCTGATTTCCCAGTTTCGGTAAACGGGAATACGTAGGCATAAGATTGAAAGAAAAATCTTAGCGAGCACACTAATCCAAAGTCCCAAATCCCATACCTTTACATATCAATCGAAAAGCATCATTCTTAAACTCCCACCAATCGCCCAGGTACTATTTTAACAAAATAACTTAAGAGAGACCCACAATCTCAATAGCATCTATAAACCAACAGTCATCTATTTAAACTCAGTATACAAGCAGGGTTAATTGGAGACATCTATTTCCCTTCCTTCATCAGCTTCAATAGGATAAAAAATTAATCGAACTGTAGTACCCCAAAAGTGATAGTGCTTCGCAACCACTTCCAAAAATTCGCGCTACAGAAAAAATGGTGAATCCACTGGGGACAACGAGATCTTGTTCTCTTCCCATCTCTTAAGAAGAAACCTTAAAAAGTTCCACAGAAAAGTGACGCTTACTGTGGGGCTCTTTTCTTTTCTTTGTTTCTTTGGGGATTTCATTGGGATAGGATTTTTGTTGACTTCACTAGGATCTTAGGTCAAAAACCTTTAAAGTTGGGAAGATACCACAGAATGGCGACTCTGCCGGGGAGCCATTTTTGTCAGGAACATAGGATTCATAGCTCTTCAAAGTCTAGGACTTTAGGACAAATATATATACTGCTTTTCCTAATTGATATCTGTGTTTATTTTTTTGCTAATGGGAATGCGTGTGATGCCGCATGTGGAAAGATTGAGTATAAACCTAGGAAAAACCTCTTTTAGTAGTGCGGAAACTATTGGAAATGGTTGTCACGCGATACTACCCTCTTCTGATGGTTCTTCGAAAAACATCACCGAGCACGTTTCCCGGCCCGCTGGTGTTTTCTCGACAAGAACTGATGATTTTGAGAGACAGGTACAAAAATAACTAGTATAAACCTTTGGGGGGGGGGGGTAGAGCGTTGACTTCATGACACCGACCCTTTTACCCCATGTTTTTTCTATGTTTTTGTGTGCTGCATTCATGCATTCATCTAAAAAACATTACATCAAATAAAAAATTTCTCTTCTACTCTCTCTTTTCAAATTAAACTAAGACAATGATTACAAATGTCAGAAAAAGATTGAGCTCATGGATATCGGTAGAAGGAGAACTCATAAGTATACCTTCAGGGTTCCAAAACTAGAATATTTGAGAGGATTAGCGAGGATGATCACTAACCCTGAAGCTTTCAGAGCCAAGTACGGAGGTCTGCTACCTTTGTTAAGAGTCCATGTGATTGAAGGAATCATGGAGGCACTCATTCAGTTTTACGATCCGGTCTATCACTGTTTCAAATTCCCGGATTACCAGCTCGCACCAACGCTGGAGGAGTATTCTCACCTAACCGATCTACACATTACTGATCGATCTCCATTTTCTGGACTGGAAGAAATTCCAAAGGATCAGACCATTGCAAGAGAAATCTATTTGGATGAGTCAGAAATCAAGACTCACATGACCACCAAGGGTGGGCTCCCAGGTTTGCCAGCCCAGTTCGTGACAAAGAAGGCTCTGTACTTTGCTAGTATAGGGAACATGACTGCTTTTGAAAGCATCTTTGTCTTACTCACTTACGGGTTATTTCTGTTTCCCAACATTAATAGCTTCGTCGATATCAACGCCATTAAGGTTTTTCTCATTGGAAACCCTGTGCCAACTTTGCTCGCGGACGCGTATTATTCTGTACACTTAGGGAATTTGTATAGCGGAGGGATGATCACGTGCTGTGTACCCCTGTTATACAAATGGTTTATCTCCCATTTGCCTAAGTCTGCTGCTTTTTGGGATCATAAGAGTGCCTTACGTTGGTCGCAGAAAATCATGTCCCTTACCAACTCTGATATAGATTGGTGCAATAGGATTTATGACGGGATCAGGATCATTGACCTTTGTGGAAAATTCCCCAACGTACCCCTCATAGGAACTAAGGGAGGAATCAACTACCATCTAGTATTGGTTCGTCGTCAATTTGGATACCCGATGAGACATGTCCCGCGTAATGCTCATCTGGAAGGCCTTTTCTTCAAGGAAGAAGAAAATGACAGGGCACTAAAGACGGAAATAGTGCACGCTTGGAAACATGTTCATAAGAAAGGACGAGAGTCTCTAGGAAAACCGGATTGTGTCTCAGTGGAGCCTTATCTCCACTGGGTACAAACTAGAGTCTCAAGGTAAAGATGGCTTATCCTCATCACAGAGTTCTTCCGCCGAGGGGATCTGTCATGTACTTCATGACTGAAACAGAAAAACTTCAGGTTACTCTCAACAAAGTTCAACAGGAGAGGAGGTCTTGGACGAACAAGTACCGCACCCTCAATGTAGAGTGTACCAAAATACAACAACTGCTGAAAGATAAGGATGCTCTGATCGAGATTTTAGAGCAACATGCTGTGGATAATCAGGATGACCAAAGGAATTTGCTCGTTCCTTTCACTTGGCAAAAGATTGGAAACCCGGCAACGGCCCAAGAGCCCCGGTCCAAGAAAAGGAAAGTACCAGAATCAGCACCCGGTTTCTCCCCAGAGAGGACTCGGGACCCCTTAGCTTAGGTTTATGTTTCCGCACCTTGTAATCTACTGTATTTCTATTTTCGCAATCTTTTGAATTCAATAAAATGGGGTTTCCCCACTGTTTGATATTTGCAATCTAATTGTCGAAGTTTATTTTGATTAAATAAAAAAACAATTAATATAATCATTGCATTCATCATTCTCACGTCACGTATTCTTCTAACCTACGAATCCCACGTTTGTGTCTCGGTTCTAGAGTCAAACTGTCTCATTCGTACAATACTCGGGCCAATCATCAGAAAAAGATGGATGATCTCGAGGAAGAGAACAGAGAGTTGAGAGAAGAGATCGACGCTCTGAGAGAGGATATGAGAATGCTTCATAACGACATGCAAGCCATGGTAGAAGCTCAGCTACAAAGGACTGTGATCTCGGAGATCACCTCAACGCCCATAGTGGAGAAGTCCGATCCTAGGTACAAAATGCCAAAAGATCATCCCTGGGGCATGCCACTTAACTATATCCCGGAAGGATATGTTCCGCCGATCAATGAGGATCAGGGAACCGCAGCAGGAACCGCTGGGCCTGAAGGTTACAAACTTCGGGAAAGCGAAGATGACAGGGGCATGACAACAACTCCTGAAGGTTACAAACTTCGGGAGGCACCGAGAGTCTCGGCCATAATGACTATACCACCGCCCGTGGTACACGCTGTCCCGGAAGGACAGATTCTACAGATGCCTTCTGGTGGAAACGACAACATGTTCGAAAGAATGAATGAGTTCCAAGAATAGTTCCTGGGAATGCAGAAAGAACTGTAGGCCCTTCGCGGTCAGGATTTATTTGGAAAGGATGTCGTGGACCTCTGCTTGGTCCCCAATGTGAAAGTCCCGCACAAATTCCAGGTGTCCGACTTTGAAAAGTACAAGGGTAACTGAAATTCTGGTATCAGATATGTGATGTCGAGTGAGACGTCACAACATCAATATCTGCTATATGAACAAGACAGTAAAAGTAACAGCACTTAAATGCAATAAATAAACACAGAGAACTGTTCACCCAGTTCGGTCTAACAACCTACGTCTGGGGGCTACCAAGCCAGGAAGGAAGTCCACTATTAGTAGTATCAATTCATAGATTCTATAGCCAACACACCAGTTGACAATCTACACACTTAATCGCTACCCAATGACACTTCTATCTAAGATACTCTTAGATATGAGACACCTCTCACTCCCTCTCAATCACAGCAGTGATAACAACTTACAATAAAGAAAGTAGAAGACATACTTCAATGACAATACCTTGATCTTGCTTAAAAGCTTCAACCAAGAACAATACACTCGTGCTTAAAAGCTTTGAGTGGACAAATTACAACTCAACTAAATCAGTCCAATTAAAACATCAAAACAGATGAATGAATGGCTCACAAAAACAAACAATAAACACAAAACCTAAAACTTGAACACAACTCACACAATCCTTATTCTCCATGCCTTCTAAGTAGGGTTGGGCCTTCTTTAAATAGAAACAGATTCTTGGGCTTGGGCTCTGTGAAAAACTCTGATTTGATGCACAATAAAAACAGATTTTATTTTCAAATCTTTTCGACCTAAATACAGAAACAAATGATTGCATCCGAGAATTTCGCCTGCAATCTCTCAAACAGAATCTCTCAAATCATAATAATTAACACGCAGCCCTAAAACAATTAACATGATGTTCTGTCAACAGATGTTAAGACATCAGACATGACATCTTGAACAACCACATTGTTTTACCAAAATTGCTGCCAATAACAGAACTAACAATCTCCCCATTTGGCTAATTTTGGCTAAAACAATATCAGCACACATCAAAGATACCTACAGCAGAAACACACCATAACACATAACACTAACATTCAACAGCTGCGCACTAAGCAAAACTCAAAACTCACACCAATCAAAACACAAAACTCAAACTCCCCCTCAAGCCAAGAAAGCACAACTCCCAACAACTAGGCTCTTCTCTCCCCCTTTTTAGCCACAATTGGACAAAACAAAACACAAATATAGGAAAATAGTCAGTCATTATCAAGACCTCCCCATCACAACTCACAGTTAGTCATACTAGCTACCAGTCAGTCAAATTAGCTCTCTCTTGTTAGCTACAGTATGCAACACATGTCAAAATATGTCATGGAACATCCAGACAAGATAACCATAAGAGGGCGTAGGAACCAATATCCAAGGTATTCAGATTACATAACAAGCACCAAAAAAAACAAAAAAACAAAAGAACCATCAAAGAACACTTGCAACACTACCAACAGTCCACAGCAGAGTCCTTTTCAAAACCAGATTTAGACCCAAAAACAAGTCATTCAAGATCATCAGTCTCCTCACTAGAGGTACCAGCTTCCTCTTCCCCATCATCTTCAACCTGTTCCAAACTTTTGATCAAGGCCTCTAATTTCATCTTCCTAGCAGTATTTATGCTGATCACTGTTTCCACCTCCTTGCATATCGCCTTCAACTCACTGATTAACTCATCTTTGGTGGTGTTCTTGTTGTCAACAGTTGCAGATGTTGAAACAATATCAGGAACATGTTGTCCTGCAAAGAGTTTGTTGTGGAGAGACAATACAGACTCCTTTTTGCAAGCAATATCTGCAGCAACCAAAATCCCAGGATATTGATTTAAAATAATTCCACAGAGTAAGGATGGAAAAGCAATTGGCAATTTCATAGCCATTGTTCCAGCATGTTTGACTGTTTGATCAAAAATATAAGAACCATAATCAAAATCCTTCTTGGTTCCAACTGCAAAGATGAACTTTCCCAACCTAACAGAGATTGTAGTCTTATGGTTGTTAGGAACCCAATTGGCAGCTCCAATCCTGTGCAGTATAGCATACTTAGCACTAAGAAGTGCAACAGTCAATTTTCCCTTCAAAGGCCTTGCAGTCACTTGATTTGTAGTAATCTCCTTGCAAATCTGATTGTCAGTGACTTCCAACTCACTCTCAGCTTGATCACTCCTTCCCAAGTATCTGTTAATAACAGTAGGAGAAAACTCAATACACCTACCCCTTACATAAACCTTTCTAAAATCCACACTTCTGCTATGAGTAATATCTCCAGGGATGTTCACAATGAACTCCTTGACAAGCATATCATAACATTTTGAAAAACTAGACACAGTCTTCATTAACCCAGCATAATTGATCAATTCCATAACCTCCTTCATATCAAGAGCATCTCTACCTAGTTCTCTTTCCATGGAAACCCTTCTTTGATAAACATACTTCCATTTTTGCACACTAACAATAGAATGAAAAGAAACATTATCTAGTGGAGCATCAGGAACTTTATCAGCAGTTCTACTCACAACAGGCTTTTTCACATGAGTGATGTCCTGGACATCATCCTCAACATCATAGTCTGAGTCAGACTCAATCCTGATCTTCCTTTTTTTAGAAGAGATAGATACTTTGCTCCAAGACTTTGTAGGTCCAACAACAGGAGTCTTCTTCTTACTGATATTAGTTCTCACCCTTGAAGGTGAATCTACAACTTTCCCTTTTCTGGATTTCAACCTTTTAGCAATGCCAGGGTGTACACTTGCAATCAAATCATTATCAGATGGAACATCAACCAGATTCACAATATCTTCATCATTAACAGTCTGCTTTCCTTTAAGACCTGAAGCATCAGACTTGTTAGGGGAACTTCTCTCAGTAGTAGATGTCCCAACATTAGGTTCAACATTATTTCCTGCATTCTCCAGAACTGAGGTTGCCAGCTTTTGAAGTTTATCTTCTGAACCATCTTTATCATTACCAGATGACCCAGTTTGATGACTACCTTCTTGATTAGCCTCAGAAGTATGAGAGGTAGAAATTTGAGCAAGGGGCTTAGAGATCCCAGCAACGACAAACCCTTCATCCAGAACCCTAGAGACAATCCTATCTACACTTCTATTAATAGAGAAGACTTCTTCCTTTCCTTGATCCTCTTGGGACAGAGGAATAGTGATTCCAGGAATCCCGTTGTCACCATTCAAGAGACCAGTAACTATGCTACGAACAACGCTATCATCATATTTTTTATTCTCAGAGGAATCAGAAGAGTTACTTGTAGGAGTGTGTTTGGAGCTTCTTGCATGCAGCTTATTGAGTCTAGTCTTCTTAGCTTTAGGAGGGGAAATCATAGAAAGAGGTGCAACATCAAGAACCGCATCAGTATGAACATCATCAAAAGAAACCCTAGGATTCGTGGGAGTTTGTTCAGAGTCTTGCTTGGAAGAAGATGAGGAGCGTTGTTGAAACATTGTAGAAATCTTGCAAAGGGTAGGGTGAGGAGCAGAAGGGTTTCTTTCACTGAGAAGGAAGATGAACGAGCAGAGCAAATAAGGTGTAAGACGTATGTTGCGTGTGGGGGCAATATGTTGGAATGATTGCCTGAGATAGGTCGGCTGCTTTTGGAAACATAAAAGGAAATTAATGATATTTCCACAAAACAGTAAATGACTTTTAAAAATCAAAAAGATTTTCCCACACGCCATTAATTGCTATAAGTCTTCACAAATATGGAGTCCCAATTTTCTTCTTAAGAACTCAAACTTACTTGCATCCACAGTCTCAGCCAATTTTCTTTCAGTGGCAACAAGTTTCAAAATTATAACATTATCTTCCACAAGACTTCTGATCAATATGCTCAGGATGTCACAGTGTAATGTCATGACATCTTGCTTGACATTGTACTTAGTCAGTTTATTCTGAGATAGGAGTTTATAAACATCCATCTTATAACAAGGTACATCTTAAGTTCTGACTGCTTTTGCTGAATACAAGGTTTGGTCATTTTAACAACACTTTTGAATTCCATCAGGTCCAAGTGAGGTGGATCCAGCCCTTTTGAAGTAGTGAGATGTTGAAACTTCTGGTGTAACATGTTACTCTTAGGTTGCTTCCAACAAACTCTTCCTTCTTCCAGCTTTAGCTTAGGTATTCCTCTGACATTTTCCAAGGAGGTGATCCTATTTATTTCTTGTTGAATACACAGTTTACCTTTATCCCACAAGTAGCAATTGTCTACAGATCTGACACCCTTCATGGTTACTTCACCCTTTTCATTAGTAACCAAACATTCAGACTTTATGAAGTTGACCTTGAACCCTTCATCACACAGTTAACTGATGCTTATCAAGTTGACTGTCAATCCTTTCACTAGCAGCACATTATCAAGATTAGGAACTCCTGAACAGTTCAACTTTCCAATCCCTTTGATTTCTCCATTTGCTCCATCACCAAAAGTCACATAACTTGTGAAGTAAGATTTGATATCCACCAAACAGTTCTTGTCACCTGTCATATGTTTAGAACATCCACTATCAAAAGACCAATCTCCTATGGTAGAATCTCTTAGAGACATGTGAGCTATCAATCTGTTAGCAGCAACCTTGGGAACCCATTGTTTTCCATTTTTAGGAATGCTTTGATTTGTTCTAGGTTAAGGATCAGGCTTAGGAAATCCATCCAGTCTGAAGCAAAAAGGCTTTATGTGACCAAACCTTCTCCCTTGAAATCCTCCTCTGAAATTGTTGGGACGTCTTCTCCCTTGAGGGTGTCTTCTCCCATGATGTTGAGGCTGTCTTCTGCCATGATGTTGAGGCACAAAATGATTTGGTCCAGAACCATGAATTTTCCCATGATGTTGAGACATCTGATGGGACATGTTATATTTAAGTCCAGATGAACTAGCATCTGAAATTGGTTTCATCTTATTGCCATCAAATCCCAGCCCTGTCATATCTCCTGCCATCTTTCCAGCTTGAAGGATTTCATCCAAAGTGTTAGTTCCACTGTTCAACATTCTGAGAGATTTGGACATTTGATCAAGGTTGCATTTCAGCAAACTAACTTCATTTTCCAGTTCAGCCTTGTCAGCCTTTAGTTGGATTATGAGCTCTCTATGTGATGTAGCTAGTTCCTCATAGGTAATCTCTCCATCACTTGAATCATCCTCAGACTCACATATTCCAGTCATTGCTCTGACATGCTTGGCAGATTCATCTTCACTTTCAGTGTCCTCATCAGACCAAGTGACAGACAACCCCTTTTTTCTGTTTAAGGTATGTAGGACATTCAGCTCTGATGTGACCATAACCTTCACAGCCATGGCATTGGATTCCTTTGTCATTATTAGGCTTCTCCTCTGCTTTGGTTTTCTTCATCTGATCACCTGACCTGTTGATGTCAGATGTGATGTTCTTGACATAAGGTTTATAGCTCATGTCCATTCTTTTCAACACCTTATGAAACTGCCTTCCCAGCATCATGATTGCATTGGATAGCTCCTCCTGGGTTTCAATATCACACTCTTTCTTTTCATCTTCAGTACTAGACACCAATGCTATGCTTTTGCCTTCTTTTCTGATCTGTCATTCAACCCTAATTCAAATGTCTGAAGGGAACCAATCAATTCATCTACCCTCATCTGGCTGATGTCTTGAGCTTGCTCTATAGCAGTCACCTTCATTTCAAATCTCTTGGGAAGAGATCTGAGAATTTTTCTCACTAGCTTCTCATCAGACATCCTCCCTCCTAGGGCACTAAAAGCATTTGACAGTTCAAGTATATTCATGTGAAAGTCATGAATGGTCTCTTCATCTTTAATCCTCAAACTTTTAAACTTTGTTGTTAGCAGCTGAAGTCTTGACATCTTGACCTTGGAAGTTCCATCATTAGTTGTTTTCAGGATATCCCAAGCCTCGTTAGCCACTTCACATGTGTTGACCAGCCTGAAAGTGTTCTTGTAAATACCATTAAATAAGGCATTCAAGGCCTTTGAATTCCCAAGAGCAAGATCATCTTCTTCCTTGGTCCACTCCTCTTCAGATTTTAGCTTTGACACACCATCTTCTCCCACAATGATAGGATGTTTCCATTCTTTCAAAATAGCCTTCCAAGCCCTGCTGTCTAAAGACCTCAAAAAAGTAACCATGCAAGGTTTCCAATAGTCATAATTTGATCCATCTAGAATAGGGGGTCTATTCACAAATCCACCACTCTCCTTGTCCATTGCACCAGAAAGTAACAGCCCTAGATCTCACCCAGATATAGAGCAGGATGCCTGCTCTGATACCAATTGAAATTCTGGTATCAGATATATGATGTCGAGTGAGACGTCACAACATCAATATCTGCTATATGAACAAGACAGTAAAAGTAACAGCACTTAAAAGCAACAAATAAACACAGAGAATTATTCACCCAGTTCGGTCTAACAACCTACGTCTGGGGGCTACCAACCCAGGAAGGAAGTCCACTATTAGTAGTATCAATTCATAGACTCTACAGCCAACACGCCAGTTGACAATCTACTCACTTAATCGCTACCCAATGACACTTCTATCTAAGATACTCTTAGATATGAAACACCTCTCATTCCCCCTCAATCACAACAGTGATAACAACTTACAATAAAGAAAGTACAAGACACACTTCAATGACAATACCTTGATCTTGCTTAAAATCTTCAACCAAGAACAATACACTCGTGCTTAAAAGCTTTGAGTGGACAAATTACAACTCAACTAAATCAGTCCAATTCAAACATCAAAACAGATGAATGAATGGCTCACAAAAACAAACAACAAACACAAAACCTAAAACTTGAACACAGCTCACACAATCCTTATTCTCCATGCCTTCCAAGTAGGGTTGAGCCTTCTTTAAATAGAAACAGATTATTGGGATTGGGCTCTGTGAAAAACTCCGATTTGATGCACAATAAAAAAAGATTTTATCTTCAAATCTTTTCGCCCTAAATACAGAAACAAACGATTGCATCCAAGAATTTCGCCTGCAATCTCTCAAACAGAATCTCTCAAATCATAACAATTAACACACAGCCCTAAAATAATTAACATGATGTTCTGTCAACAGATGTTAAGACATCAGACATGACAACTTGAACAACCACATTGTTTTTCCAAAATTGCTGCCAATAACAGAACTAACAGTAACTCTTGCCCTCAGAGTCACTTGGTGACGTACGCTCGGTGAATGTCAGCTCAGACAGAGAATCAGGATTTACTGATTCATTACTTTTAGGATAGTTTAACCGGTTCCGCCCTAAAATGGTACATGGGTTTAAACCGTGCTACGATTAGCACTTTCAGAGATCTTGGCACTTCCTTCGTCCAACAATATAAATACAATCTGGACATGGAACCCGACATAGATCAACTCAGATCAATGTCACAAAAGGACAAGGAAACCTTTAAGGAATACGCTCAGAGATGGCGTGAAATTGCCGCTCAAATTTGTTCACCTCTTGAGGAAAAAGAGATGACAAAGATCTTCTTAAAGACCTTGAGCTCGTTTTATTACGACAAAATGGTTGCCAGTGCACCCAGTGACTTCACCGAGATGGTCGGTATGGGAGTTCGTCTTGAGGAAGCCGTCCGAAAAGGACGTCTAGTCAAAGACACTGGATCATCAAGTAGTACAAAGCGATACGGTAGTGCTCTCCCTAAGAAAAAAGGGCAAGATATTAGGAATATCTCTCTCGGAAAACAAAGGCGGCGTTATCAACCAGTAGCGGATGTGACTCCTGCTATCAATCCTACGCCTATTTCTACGTATCAACCTCAGGTTGCTCAGAGCCAACCTAATCAGCAAAGGACTTAATAGCCTCTTCGGCAGGCTCGTCCTCCATACAATATCAACCGTACAACGCAGCCACCGGGATTTGATCCTATACCCGTATTGTACGCAGAACTATTTCTGTTACTATTGGCTAAGGGGCATTGTAACACCCTAAAATTTGCCCTGCCCTTTTCTAGCTTATGTTTCTTTCTCATTTTGCATCATTAGGTCATGGTTCATAATTAATCATCCGCATTGGTTCTTAAGACGTGGGATCATGGTTCTCCCAGGGTTTCTCATTTCCATAGGAGGCATCAAAAGTATTGAGTCAGGGTTTCATTAGTGTGAATCAGGGTTTGGATACTTCTTAATATCTCAAGAGAATTGGTTCCAGGTTAAGTGCTCATTCAGTTATGATCAGGTGGAAGTTTGACTTCATCTTGGTCAAATCATCAGGAGTTTTGCTTCAAGTGCAAGTTATCCGTGTTATTGGTTTATTTCTCAGGAAGTGCGCATCAAGGGTCAGTTTGTTATGCGCTGGAGGTCAAGTTTATCAAGCAGTGGTTCGTATGGGGTTGGGTTCAGAAAATCAAGTTCGTCAGTCCATTAGTGGTTCAGTTGTGGATTCATATTGTGGTCAGGGAAGTGTTATTGTCAGTTATTTGTTACTGGTTGTTGGTGACGCAAGTTAATGTGGATATGGGTTTGAAGTTGGTGATTCATTAAGTATAAAAGTTTGACTTGGGATTTAAGTTGTTCAATTGGTTAGGTGTTTTGAGCATACAGAGTGTGAGAGGGTTCATGTGGATTATTTGGAATACAAGATGCCAACCCATTAAACCATATCCAAACCTCTAACCATATCCACATTCAATTCATGTCCATATCCATTTCGACCTTAAATCATTATCCAATTCCAAGTAACTATTTTGATCAAATTTCATATCTAAGTTTGTGTCCATATTCATTTGTGTTTCCAACCAAGATATCCATCTTTCATTTTTATTCTTTATCCACATCATTCTCATTTTGTTCCTTTTGATATCCATCTACCAAATCAATTGTCCTTTTTTTTATCTCCAAATCCATATCAATATCCATTATCCACTTTTTAATATCCACATCATAAACCATTTCTCATTTTTTAACTAATTTTCAAACCATTTATGTTATCCACATTACTTTCCAATATCCATTTCAAATTTCCAATTGTCCCATTTACTCTTTGTTAACCAATTCAATTCAAAAATCCACATTTACACAAGTTACAATAATTACAAAATAATAAAAAGGAGAGGAAACAAGCCTCATGAAACTACTTCTTTGAAGTCAATAATAAAAAAGTTGAAATAAAACAACATTGCCCAGCCACGGTTGAAAGCAGCTATTACATGAATTAAGCTTCCAAGCCATCCAAGTTTCAGCTGATACACTGGCCCACCTTCAAAATCATGTTATGACCATCACAAGCAGCTTCACGCCATCAATTCACAATTGCAATCCAAGAGAATTACAAGGCACATGCAAAGTTAAACAAAGGCATTTCAAGGTAGCAGCAATGAAGAGGTCGTCACAGAATTCACTGATAAAATATAAATAGCAGAATTTCATTTGAAAAATACATAACAGGAAATTAAAAAAAGAGCATAGCAGCACCTCACACACCACTCGATTCAAATAACTGTGACGCAAAAACGCATGACAAATTCCACTACAATCTCACAACCAAATCAATCCTAACAGAATTTCATCAGAATACCTATTCTACCCCTCCAAGAATTCTGGTATAAAGCTGTTGCTCTCATTCATCAATCTTCAGGGAGAATCACTCGAGCTCCCTCAAATTCTGATCTTCCATCTTCTTCAATATTCTCCATTCATCTGAGCTCCAATTCTGCAGCTCTCTCTCCACAAATACTCACCCTGTAGAGAATAAACACCAACTTCTCCATTTTTGTATCTTCTTGCAACAAGCTTTTTCAACCTTCACAACCTACAAACTCACAGAACCATAACCAACCTGCAAATTCACAAAAAAACTCATCAACTCACCTTCAATCCAAAAACCTGCAAAATCAGTGTTCAACCAATTTCAAAACACAACACAAGGAGATTGGATTTGAGTTCAACGATCTAGAATTAACAACACCAGAAAAACTCAGAACCAGAAGCAAGCAGAAGAAGGACTACAACGCCATTCAACAACATTTCAGAAGTAAGAAGAAGAGAGTCAGAGAAATGCCAACAACATGATGAAAGTAGCTCACAGCAGCAGTAGAAGGGAGAAGAAGCAGAAGAGCTTCAGAAGCTCATAGCAACAACGCAGAACGCAACGTCGACAACAATTCCAGAGCATCTATCAAACACGACAAAGTTGGAGCAAGCATACCTGAGCTGCGAAGTTCTTGATTCACCGTCAAAGATGCCATCGGAGCGACTCCGATTCTTAAGTTTTTCTGCCTTCATCATCATCCTATGAACTCTGAACTTTGATATTGTGTTGGTGTGTTGGTGCGTGTATTTGATTTCTGTAATAATTTGTGTAAATTAAGTCGGTTGGATTGTTGGCATGGTGGAGCGTTAAATCATTGCGTTGTGGTTTATGGAGGTTGTTTCTTGTCCGACCGGAGGTTTTTGAAGCTAGAGAGGAGAGGACGGAGGGTATGGTGGCTTTTGTGGTGGTTCGAGTGAACGATACGGAGACGGAGAGGAAGAAGGTTCCGGCGCAGCTTTGTTTTTATTTTCGGCGACTGTGTAGATAGCGGCGGAGCCATGGAAGAATGAAGGAGGATGACGTTGTTGCGGCGCAGAGAGTGAAGGGGAAAAAAGAGGACGGATTTAGGTTACTCTGTTCTTAAAATCGTGTTTCTCATGGCAATGTATTGGGCCTCAGACCCATTTTGATTTCGTTTCTCACTCCCCCGTTTCAGTTACTTCACCCCTCCTGATGCATAGTAAAGGTTCTTGGGACTAGAATGGCAAGGCCGACGCACCTGATACATATCCGCACGCCTGACTTTTGTCTGCACCCCCTGTCTACAAGCTGAAAGATCTTTGGGCCTAACATTTAAATCTCTGCGCCTGAGTTGCTTCTTACACACCCCTGAAATCTGTTTGCACCCTTTCTTTTTTAATTGTCTTGGTTTGTTATTTTATTAATTGTTTTAAATTTTAGAATTAATTAGATAATAAACTTTTAATCCTAGATTTTAATATTAGGTTTTTAATTCTTAGTTTATAATTTTAGAATTAATTTTCTTTAGAATTAATTTAGAATTAAATTTTCTTTTAATTAGATTAATTTTTGAAATAGATTTTAATTAGAAGCTAACTTTGTTTTAATTAACCTTAAGTTTAGATTTTTTTTTTTAATAACCTTTAGGCTAATTGGTGACTAACTTTTAATCTTGATTTTATCTTGGATATTTTTGACTAATTGTTAATCTTGATGCTTATTCTGTTTAATTCCTGATTACGTGCTTGGTTTCGTATTTGGTTTCTCTTTGTGATTGAGCTGTCTGGTGTTTACTTATTGATTACTTTGTATTCACATGCTCCCTTAAGGCTCCTATTCCAACTTAATTTCTGATTAAGCTCGGATTAGGATAGACATTAGGCTCTCAATCCAAGCATGATAACATTAGGTTAGTTCCCTCCTAAGCCTCACTAACCATAGGTCACCCAAGCATGATAACATTAGGACTCTTAGTTTCCCTTTAGAGTTTCCTTTGGGTCTTCTCTCTTCTCATCTCAAAACTTCTTGAAAACACGTAATAAAAATTAACGTGTATTGCACTTGAGCCTTCTATGTGGGGAGTGGGGAATGAGGGGCTTCCTCTCATTCTTCTGGGATACCTAGTGTACGTCCTGTTGGGGACGATGCGCGAAGTATTCATTCCTATATTTAAGACTTTGGTTCAATGCAAGTTACAAATAACTGTAAAAAACACTTCTTGCTTAAAAAACTTCAAACAAACAATAACGTCTTTCCTTCGGGAATTCTTTTCTCATCTCACTCACTCTCAACGTACGAACGTGCTCCTACTCGTTCTCTTGCAAGACGGTAACGCACTCGATTCAGCGAGCCTGCAACACCTGAGCTAGAACGTTAGTCGTTCCCTAAAAACACAAAGCAACCCTCGGTGAGGGGAACTACGTTGCTCTGATTCTCATGCTCCCGATGAGATACGTAGGCAGTGTGGTAGGGCCCATTCGAGCACTTCTTTTATTTTCCCTACATTTGTTTCTTGTTCTCTCTCCTTTCTTCTTTTTCCCCTTTTCTGTTCCTTTCTTTTCCAGTTCTCTAGCAGTGGAGCTCCAGTTGACGACACCCTTTGATGCAGACAACAAGCGTGGATCCCATCGAGTACGATGGACGTGTTGGGTGCTAACACCTTCCCTTCGCGTAACCGACTCACGTACCCATTTCTCTTGGTCGTGAGACCATGTTCTTTCCCTTCCCTCTGGTTTATGCAGTGTTTTCTTTCCCTCTCTTGGGATAAATACACATTGCTGGCGACTCTGTGTTGTTGGCGCCACTTTCACATTTGTACCATTGGATGCGAATCTTTCGGGAGCGACAGGAATGTATAGACTAAGTCCCCTCTTACTGTACCGGAAAATCTGCCTTTTTGGTTTAAGGTGGATCAGACTTGCCATTACCATCAAGGAGGACCAGGGCATAACATAGAGAACTGTCTCAATTTCAAATCCGACGTACAAAAGCTTGTTAGGAGCGGGGTCTTATCTTTCAAGGATACAAATCCTAATGTTCTCACAAACCCGCTGCCTCAACACGAGAAAGCTACAGTCAATTTGATAGAGGGAGAGACTAACAACGTCTATCAAATTCATGATGTACTCTTGTTAATGACCAATCTGGTCAAGATGCATTGCAGACAAAGTGGATATGGCCATGTGCCACCTCATAACTATCACCAGTGTGATATCTGCTCTAAAAGCAATCGAGGATGTTCTGTGGTGCAATCAGCTCTACAGGAGCAGATGGATCTCGGATGGATCCAAGAGCACCGAGTTCGTGGAGTTAACAGGGTTTACACGAATGCTAACATCATTCAGAACCACGACGTCCGTGCAATGAATGTCAACTTGGTGGTGATGCACTCCAGGAAAAGCCAGTATCATAATCTGCTGTGGCACGATTACAGTTCCTGTCTGCCTTGCTCGGTAAACTAACAGGGATGCTCTTTTGTACAAGAGGCCCTCCAGCGTCAGATAGACCTTGGATGGATCCAGGACTACCATGATAGGAATCCCCATCAGATCAATATGATTCAAATCTTCAATATTCGCTTTATTAATACCAGCCTAGTGGAGTTACATGCTAAACAGGTCCGTCTCGGGTTCCTGGTATCACATGATTATCAGAGCTGTAGGGCGGGTTACGAAAACGATCAAGGATGTGCCCTTGTCCAGGAAACCCTTCAGCACTTGTTGAATCACTGGTGGCTTCCAATCTATATGGATGAAGACACCCGGTAAATTAGTATTACCAACGGGAACCCTACTCGGCATCAAAGTTGGTACGTTCGATCTGTGGAAACTCACCTAGTGAGATTACATTGTATTCAAAGCAGGCGTGGCCAGGTGCCGCCACACAACTATGAACGTTGTAGAGTCTGTTAGGAAAGTAACTAAGGATGTTACCTTGAGCGAGCAGCTCTTCAGGTTCAGGTGGATCATAGAGAGATTCGCCCATATTCGAGTTCCGGACCAATCAACTGGGCGCCGGACTACCTCGCTGATCAAATTAAGGATGTTGTCGTAATCTCTGATCATCAGAAGGCTAGGGATGTTTGTACCATCATCCCTCTACTTGACAAATCGAGAGTTCCCAACCAGGAACGGATCGAAATAGCTTACGATGGTCGGAAAAATCAGAAGGCTCCCATAGTCATCTATCTACCGGGCCATTATCGTATGAATCAACTGAGGCTATCCCTTACCAATACGGTGCAAAAACAGTCGAGAATGGAAAGGAAATTCCATTACCCTCCGTCGTGAATATTGCAGACATCAGTCGAGTAACACAGAGCGGTCGAATCTTCAACCGAGGAGTTGGAGAACTTAACAAAGAAAAGGAACCTCAGACAAAAGTTCCTAATCCATCGATCGGTCAATCCAGTAATCCCGACCTTTCGAAAAACAATGATGAGATGCTGAAGCTCATCCAAAGGAGTGAATATAACATTGTTGATCAGCTATTACAAACTCCTTCAAAGATCTCTGTGCTGTCACTTTTACTCAGTTCAGAAGCGCACAGGGAGGCTCTACAGAAAGTCTTGGAGCAAGCCTTTGTAGAAAAGGATGTAACAATCAGACAGTTCGATAGCATTGTCTCTAACATCACTTCCTGCAATAACTTGGGATTTAATGACGAGGAATTACCTGAAGAGGGTTACCGTCATAACATGGCACTCAATATCACGGTCAGCTGCCAGGGAGATGCTTTAGCCAGAGTACTGGTAGACACAGGGTCAGCCCTGAATGTTATGCCGAAGTCCACTTTGATGCAATTATCCTTCAAAGGACCCCCGATGAGAACCAGTTAGGTCGTCGTCAAAGCTTTTGACGGGTCCAGAAAAACAGTTATCGGCGAAGTCGACCTTCCCTTAACTATTGGTCCTCACACTTTCCAAGTCGCTTTCCAGGTCATGGACATCCAGGCAACGTACAGTTGTTTATTGGGAAGACCTTTGATACATCAGGCTGGGGCGGTCACCTCGACCCTCCAACAAAAGTTAAAGTTCGTCCAGAACAACCAGCCCGTCACGGTCTATGGAGAACAAGCCTTGCTCGTGAGTAACTTATCATCATCTACTAGTGTAGAACCCGAGGAGGTTATTGGACCTCAGTTCCAAGCACTGTCGGTGAGCAAGGACAATCAATCCGAAGAGGGAACTTCCATTTCCTCATACAAAGATGCTATCAAAGCGGTCGAGAGTACCAATACAACAGGATGGGGACAGCTAGTCATTCCTACTGACAATAAAACAAAGAAGGGTCTTGGTTTTTCTGCAACCTATACCCAGACAACTACTACCAGCAATGAAAGTCTTCATCCCATTCAAGACTTCTTCCATAGTTGAGGTTTCCTTCACCCAGTGCCTCAAGAAGTGCATACCATCAATAAAGATGATTCCTCTGATATGGAGGAAAAATGGGAGTCCTATCTTAACAAGGACAGATATACGTCTCAGGAAGAGGTGCCTACGCCCTTTTGCTTTCCTACACAGAGTCCGAGATTTATACCGAGGTCAGATGTCGAAATGATATACGGAGATTGTGATCCTGAAGGATTCCGTGCTCCGCCAAATTCACTTGAGGAAGACACTCTGATGAAGGACAAATTTGACAACAACTATTATGGCCCGATGGATGGCCTGCCAATGTGGCAGCCGTATCCAGGAGACTTGGGGCAAGGAAATCAGCCGAACTATGAAAATTAGCTTAGCATCATTGAAAAGAATACATGCGTCCCCACCATGTCTTGGGATCAACAATCAGGTCATTCAGAAAACATCTAGTACGACGATGAATTTGCAACGTTTGCAGGACTTGAATTCATCAACTATACCTTTCCAGAGGTCAACGTCATCGAGAAGGATGACTCATCCAGTTCCAAAGAAGTGTGGGACACCCTCGGACAACCAAGTGTGAAATACGACTATATGGTCCCGAAAGCTCTCGTATCAAGCTCGAAGAGATCCAGCCAACTGGATGTGGAGATCTACCTGAGAGCACCAATGCTATGCAAAATACAACTAAGGAATCCTCCTACGACAACTATGCCTGGGATACAGATTCCAATGATCCTGCTCCACCAGAAATCAGCGTTATTTCTAAAGACAACTCAAGGAAGGTGCCAGACTTTGTGATTCACCGAGGAGTTCGCCACCAATGGGTTGTTGTCGATGTTCCGAAGATTGTTCTTAAGTCAAAGTAATTGCCGTCTTTAACCTTTCACCCTGCCCAGGTGAAACAGATGTTTTGATAGGGCTCACTTTCTATAAATTTCCCTCTTCGCTTTGCCCAAAGTGACAGAGTTTTATTTTATAGGGCTGTAATTTCAAGAATCCACTTGTTCATTAATAAAATAACGTCGTTCTGTAATGTTCGCATTAATTGCTGTTTTCTCTTGTTGTTTTTTCAGAAAATGGTAATCCTAAAAAACAAATCAATAATAATAAACAAGCAGTTTTTCAAAGAAATACACTGCACACACTCTTGCATTCTCTCTATCTCTTCTAAACACAAATCATACCGTCATGCAGATTGCTTGTTTTAAACCCCGTTGAAACATACGACCCGATGCCTTCTCCCAACTTTGAGTTCCCGATATTTAGGGCTGAAGAAGAGAATGATGACGAAATTCCAGAAGAGATCTCCCGATTACTCAGACAGGAGGAAAGGTCCATTGAACCTCATAAAGAGCCATTGGAAACGGTAAACTTAGGTTCGGAAGAAGAGAGAAAAGAAATCAGGATTGGGGCACTGCTCAGTCCAACTGCCAGAGAGGGTTTGGTAAAGCTTCTCAAAGAATTCTCCGATGTATTCGCTTGGTCCTATCAGGATATGCCAGGGTTAGATACCAGCATCGTGGAACATCATTTACCGTTGAGATCAGAATGTCCGCCAGTAAAACAGAGGTTGAGACGGGCTCACCCGGACATGGCCATCAAAATCAAAGAGGAGGTACAGAAACAGATTGACGCGGGTTTCCTCGCCACATCAGAATATCCTCAATGGTTAGCCAACATTGTACCCGTTCCAAAAAAGGACGGAAAAGTCAGAATGTGTGTGTATTACAGAGATCTAAACAAGGCTAGTCCAAAGGACGACTTTCCTTTACCACACATTGACATGCTGGTTAACAGTACAACAAAGTTCAAAGTTTTCTCATTCATGGATGGATTCTCGGGCTATAACCAGATCAAAATGGCGCCGAAAGACATGGAGAAAACTTCGTTCATTACCCCATGGGGTACCTTTTGTTACAAGGTAATGCCGTTCGGTTTGAAGAACGCCGGGGCCATGACTACTCTTTTTCATGACATGATACACAAAGAAATCGAGGTATATGCCAATGATATGATTGCCAAATCTAAGACAGAAGAGGAGCATGTGACCCATCTGTCAAAGCTATTCGAGCGGTTAAAAAAGTACAAACTCCATTTGAATCCCAAGAAATGCACCTTCGGTGTCCGTTCGGGAAAACTTTTAGGGTTCATCGTCAGCCAAAAAGGAATTGAGGTTGATCCTGACAAGGTCAAGGCCATTCGAGAAATGCCTTCTCCGAAAACTGAAAAACAAGTCAGAGGATTCCTAGGACGTTTGAACTACATCTCCAGATTCATATTCCTCATGACCGCCACAGATGCGCCGATTTTCAAATTACTTAAAAAGAATCAGGACTGCGTTTGGACAGAAGACTGTCAAACTGACTTCGATAGTATTAAGGAATACCTGTTGAACCCTCCGATTTTATCACCTCCAGTGGAAGGAAGACCGCTGATTATCTTCCTCACCGTCCTGGAAGACTCCATGGGCTGTGTACTTGGCCAACAAGATGAAACCAAACGGAAAGAGTCTGCCATCTACTATTTGAGCAAGAAATTCACCGACTGCGAGACTCGGTATACTATGCTTGAGAAAACTTGCTGCACTTTGGGTTGGGTAGCCAAACGTCTGCGCTAGTACATGATTTTTCACACTACTTGGTTGATTTCCGAGATGGATCCAATTAAGTATGTCTTTGAAAAACCTGCTCTCACGGGAAGGATTGGCCGTTGGCAGATGTTGCTGTCAGAATATGACATAGAGTACCATGCTCAAAAAGCCGTTTAGGGGAGTATTTTAGCTGACCATTTGGCTCATCAGCCGATTGATGATCAAGAATCAATCGGGTTTGACTTCCCAGACGAAGATGTCATGTATTTGAAAATGAAAGATTGCGATGAACCGCTACCCAGTGAAGGGCCAGAACCAGGTTCCCAATGGGGACTTATCTTTGACGGAGCTGTCAATCATTACGGAAACAGAATTGGGGCAATCATTATCACCCCTCAGGGTACCCACATTCCTTTCACCACCAGACTTACGTTCAAGTGCACAAACAACGAGGCCGAATATGAAGCTTGTATCATGGGTCTCGAAGAAGCGATTGATTTAAGGATCAAGAACTTGGACGATTATGGCGACTCAGCCCTGGTTATCAATCAGATTAAAGGAGATTGGAACACATACCAATCAGGATTAATTCCTTACAAAGACTACGCAAGAAGGTTGCTACCATTCTTCAACAGAGTTGAGTTTCATCACATCCCTCGTGAGGAGAATCACCTGGATGATGCATTAGCCACTCTCTCTTCCATGATTAGTGTAGGTCAATGGAATGACATACCTAAGATCGACATAATGCGCCTTGAACGGCCCGCTTACATCTTCACGATTGAAGCAGTCATAGATGACAAACCTTGGTATCACGATATCAAATGCTTCCTTCAGAAACAAGAGTACCCACCTGGGCACTAAGGAAGGACGGGAAAACCCACAGAAGGCTGGCAGGCAGTTTCTTCCTGAGCGGTGATACTCTCTATAAAAGAAATTTTGACATGGTCTTGCTCCGATGCGTAGACAGACCAGAAGCAGACATGTTGATGAAAGAAATTCACGAAGGGTCCTTTGGCACTCATGCCAACGGACACACAATGGCGAGAAAAATTCTAAGAGCAGGGTATTATTGGTTGACAATGGAATCCGACTGCTACTAGTACATGAGGAAGTGTCACAAGTGTCAGATATACTCCGACAATATTTATGTACCGCCAACACATCTCAAAGTTCTTTCTTCCCCATGGCCTTTTTCCATATGGGGAATCGACATGATTGACTTGATTGAGCCCAAAGCTACTAACGGACATCGGTTCATTCTGGTAGCCATTGATTACTTCACTAATGGGTCGAAGCAGCGTCGTACACCAATGTAACCCGACAAGTGGTGGTCCAATTTATCAAAAACAATATGATCTGCCGTTATTGTGTTCCGAGCTAGATCATTACAGATAATGGATCTAACTTGAACAATAAGATGATGAAAGAGTTGTGCGCAGAGTTCAAGATCGAACACCATAACTCATCTCCCTACTGACCAAAGATGAACGAAGCGGTAGAAGCGGTAAATAAGAACATCAAGAAGATTGTTCAGAAGATGGTTGTAACCTACAAGGATTGGCACGAGATGCTACCCTTTGCTCTTCACGGTTATCGCACATCTGTCAGCACTTCAACATGGGCAACCCCTTTTTCTCTAGTATATGGCATGGAAGCAGTGCTTCCCATAGAAGTAGAGATCCCATCAATCCGGGTATTGATGGAAGCTAAGCTTACAGAAGCTGAATGGTGTCAAAGTCGACACGACGAACTCAACCTGATCGAAGACAAACGAATAACGGAATTATGCCATGGTCAGTTGTATCAGCAAAGGATGAAGATGGCGTTTGACAAAAAGGTTCGAACTCGCGTCTTCAGGAAAGGAGACCTTGTGCTCAAAAAGATACAATCATTTCTCACTGATTCCCTGGGCAAATGGACTTCGAATTATGACGGCCCCTATGTGGTCAAGAAAGCTTTCTCAGGCGGTGCCTTGAGACTTGCAACCATGGACGGAGAGGAATTTGCCTACCCCACGAATGTTGATGTAGTCAAGAAATACTTCGCCTAAAAAAAACGTCTCGGTGGATTGAAAACCCGAAAGGGCGGTCCAGGCAAAAATTAGAGACAAAGTCAAAAAAAAAAAATCATCCCGGTGGATTGGAAATCTCAAAGTACAATCCAGGCAAAAATTATGGATATTGGCAAGTAACTACGTCTGATCAGTTCAACTCCTCAACAGTTACATCATCCATCAGGAAAGCTCCGGTCAAGGTCATCTTCGACAGAAGCTCAGAATGCCCAGAATTCAAAGTTGGTAGAAGGAAAGTGGTCGTTATGTTTCAACGTAGCCTTTTTTCCCTGTAAATTACGATTTTCTAGCTTTGTAAATACTCTATGGAATCACGCGTTTGACTGATTTCCATCCTATCAATGAAATTTGAGCCCTTGTGCTTTTGCTTGTAATTCTTATTTGTTTAGCTTTACAGAACGACATTTTAACATGATCAACGTGTCTTGAAACGAAACAAAAATGAATTTACTTGTTAAAATTTTTTCTGCTTTTAAAATAAAGACGGTAATTTCTTTTGACGATTGAACATCGAAAGAACATCGATCGCTTCTCCAAAGGTGTTCGAGCCTCAAAGTGCATAATCAAAGTACTCCTTCTAAACCAGTATGCTTGAATGAAGGATCAGCTATGTCAGATGCGAATGCTCCATCTGACCTCTTCGGCCGAGTTCCCAACAGGGACCAGCGTCGCTCCCAACAGGGACCGTTTCTCCTAAGCAAGGCCGAATTGCTATCTTGAACCAGCGGTACTTCTTTGCCCCGCGATGGCCGAGTATCCAGTCAGGTTCATCTATTAGTTTGTATGGCGTATCAGTTTTGTCAGCATATACATACATACATCATGCATTATTGATTTGCATTCACATTCATATTGCATCACTATCACTCCCGTCGGTCTTGCCCCTATTGATAACAGTCCTCTCAATCGAGTTGTCAGTTCTTTCCTCGTCAGTAAAGGTTGCGCCTGAACAATCTCTCTCCTCCAGTTTATTTCTGGATCAGAATTAGCCCTTGACACGGGCCGTGTCACACAACACGGGCACCCGTGTCAGCTTACTGGTTGGGGAAAATGAAAACTTTTGTTACAGAGCTTCTGACACGGGCCGTGTCATAGGACATGGGCGGCCGTGTCAGGCCTCTGTTTCTGCTTAATTTTTCTGGTTTTGATTTTTTCGTACAGGCCTTCTGACACGGGCCGTGTCACAGGACATGGGCGGCCGTGTCAGACAACTGTTTTAGCCCTTTTTGCTGTTTTAATGTTTTCTCTTGCTGATTGTTGTTGTCTTGTTGTTTTGTTGTTGTATGGATGATAAAACATGATGGATGATGATTAACTATTGAATATGAAATGAATGATGCACACGTTGATATTTGATGAATTGAGGAGAATTAACATCATTGCATTTCATAGCATTTTTATGTTGGGGCTTCGGCCTATTGGTAGCTTCAGATCCCATTGTGCGGATTGAAGTGATACGTTGATTACGTTGTGCTCCTTTTGGAGGGTTGATGGCCAGTGTCCATCCACGTTGAATTGGTATCTTCAATCCCATTGTGCGGATAGGAGTGATACGTTGATTACGTTGTGCTCCTTTTGGAGGGTTGATGGGCAGTGTCCATCACACATTGAATTTGTACCACATGCATGTTCCGATGAAGTTGCATTTCATTCTAAGTGGCATTGCATGTGTATGAGTTGATTGTCGAATAATATGTATGTTTTATTGTGGGTATCATGATGTTGTTGTTGATTATATCTTGATGTTGTTGTTGATTATACTATGATGTTGATGTTGATTGTATCATGATGTTGTTGTTGATTATATCATGATGTTGTTGTTGATTATACTATGATTTTGATGTTGATTGTATCATGATGTTATTGTTGGTTATTTCATGATGTTGTTGTTGATTATACTATGATGTTGATGTTGATTGTATCATGATGTTGTTGTTGATTATATCATGAAGTTGTTGTTGATTATACTATGATGTTATTGTTGACTATGCTATGAGGTTGATGTTGATTATGCTATGATGTTGTGGTTAATTATGCTATGATGTTGTTGATTCATTATGTTATGATGCCGTTGTTGGCTATGCTATGATGTTGTTGTTGCCTTCCTGTTCATTTTCCATGTACTTATATTACTATAATGAATTGTGATTTCTCACCCTGCCTGCTTGGAAATGTTGCCTCTTATGTGGGTAACTTGCAGATACCCAAGAGTAGATTCGCGACGATGGAGGATGTAGCCTTGAAGTGTGTCGTTATCGTTGTTTAGTTTAATGGTGTCCTGCTCTGTGTCATGTAACATCGGGTTGGGATTTGTTGTGAAACTTGCGTTCTTTTGCTTTATGTTGAATTTTTACATTGGTGGTGATGATATGAATTGGACATATTTAGTATGAAGCATTTTATTGAAATGACATAAAAAGTTGATTTCCACTGCCTAGTTGTTGATTTTATTATTAAGAACGTGTAACCCGTGTTACGGGACAGGGCAATGATTTTGAATGATGTTTGAATATATGTGGCACCTTTCTTACTAATTTTACTCTGATAATATTACGTGTTTTCCTAAAATTGTTTGTGGGGTAGAAGGGTGTTACATTAGTGGTATCAGAGCAGGTCGGTCTGTCCGACCAAGTTGTCTAATGTCGTTTATCCCTTGGTACGTGACAAGTGTGTGGAACATTGTCGGTACTTGTTTGTTTTCTAACCATTGACTCCCGGTGTTGACTTGAAACAAGTGGGGGAGAAGTTTGCTTCCCGGAGATGTTTCTGGTGTGAAGAGTTGGATCAAGGTGATATTGATTGCAGGAGTACAAGTGTTATCAGAACTATGTTGTTGCGAATCGATGAGAGTATAGACTCATGATTTTATCTGTCGGCCCAGTTGAGGCATTTGAAGGAGGACGAGTCAGTATGACTGATGTTGCTTCTCGGAGAAGAGAGGGCAACGTGACGAATAGTGATATGCAAGTGGAGTATATCCGGAGTGAGGTCGGATGATTTTCAGAGTTAGGTGAAAAACAAGGATTGTTGGAAGGGTTTGGAAGCAAGAGAAAGAGGTAGAACTCATGTTCACCAATTTCGGTTTTATTTTCACATTTATGGAACAATCGTCAGTAAAAGAGGCATAACTTTCTACTCGTAACTCCGATGAAAGCGATTCTGGACTTTTCGGAAAGTTTACCAAATTCCCTACAGTTTGCATATAAATTTTGTCTTCGGCATGTTTTTGAGGGGAGAGAAGGACGCGTTTGAATAGTTGGGTCTGATGCTGATTTTGTTTGGTGGAAGTTTATATACGAGATTTCTTGACCAGTCCCATTGCAAGGACGATAACTTTTTACTCATAATTCAGATTTGAGCGATTCTTGAAGTTCTAGAATCTACATGAAATTCCCTTCATTTTGGAATATAATTTTGTGTCTGGGAGGTCTGTATTGAAGAAGGTAATCGTCTTTGAAGTTGGACAATTCTTGCTGGAAATTGTAAGATGAAGTCAAGTATAAAAGGTTTAGTAATAAGTAGAAGAGTATCGGAGAAGCACATGGAAGTGTGGCGCATGATAGTTGAGAATGATTAAAGTATAGAAATCTTTGAGGGATGTTAAATAGTAAAGTGGATTGGGTGTTGTTGGCGAAGTGTGTCGACATGAGTCGGAAATTTTTGGAAGCTATATCACCAACTAGATGATGAGATGGTATTGTTGAGATTGTGATTGGAATGATGATCAAGTATGAAATTATACGGATCATTGAAGCTGTGAGATTAAAAAGGAAGATGAAGGATTGGTTAGGGTAGTCAAAAGTTTGAACTTAGATAAATGTTTCGACTGAAGTGGGTCGATTTGGATTGTACGTGATGTGGTAACGTTTCCGGTATTAGAAGGATATTTAATGATTGTGTGTGAAACTAACTTGTATAGGAGAATATATGCTGGATTTTGGACTTTTCGTATCATTGACGAGGTGGAAAATAAGAAAATTAAGAAAACGTTTGTAAGCCTTAGAGAGATGGTGGAGCAGTATGCTTAGATAACTTTAAGAAAAAGGTAAAGGACGCTATTGTAGTTGGGTAATGATGATTTATGCCACCATTATGGTTGCCGGCAGTCTATTGACAAATTGAGGAACTGATCACCCTTAATCTCTTTTTAATATTCGACGGAATCATGTTGGATGGAGTAGACGTGTCTTGCCAACTAGAATAGTATGCGCAGTGAATTATTTGGGGTTAAGCCAAGTGCTTGTGAATTGTTTGAGTTGTCGATGCGGATTCCTATATAGGGAAATGAGGCAGACTTGAGGATGTTAGTATGAGGTTGCGATTTGATCAGTGAGTAGTTTGGAAACTCACAGTGTGTTCTGGATAACTTGGGTTTTGGTTTGTGGTGGATCGAGAATTCGACTGACATGAGACTTGAAAAACTGTAGAGATAAACCAAGTAGGAAGTAAATGGTGATGTAAGGCTATGCTTTGACCAAGGATGTCGGATCGAGAAGGGTAGTGGCTGGTATGCCTTAAAGTGTATATATGGTAATATGAATGGTATTTTCAGTACTTGTTTGGATAAGTTATAACTAGTGTTTGTTGTGAATATTCTGATGTTTTATAAAATCAGAAGAAGAGCGCGTAGAGTATTTGAGAGTTGAGTTGCAAGTATTGAAAGAAGTGAAGTTGTATGCTGAGTTAGCAAGGTGTGAATTATGATTTGTAAAGATGAAGTTGAGTGGTTGTGTTAGTTCGGATGAGGGATTTTGGAGAATTGTGCTAGTATGAGTAGGACTTGGGGAATTAGTTTGTTTGATTAGTTTGGTTAATATGCCATGTTAAGTGTAGGTTATTGAGGCTAAATCTATGGCTATTGGGTGTTAAGCTCTGTTTGGAAGTTGATTTTTTTTTCTTGTTGAGATTAATTGGACACATGTATCCTTATGTTGTGGTGAGGTTGTTATGCGTTGAGATGAATTTTGATGATGTGTTAATACAAGGTGGTGAAGTTGTAGCTTATGTTGATGGTAATTAGGAATTCTTGAAAGTATCTATCCTATTCAAGATTTGGAATTGGCTGCGGTTGTAGTTGTGTTGGATATTCGGAGGCATTGTTTACGGATCTAAGTTCGAAGTATTCAGTAATCACAAGAGTATAGAATGCCTGTTTGGATGGAATTTCCGATGAGTTAAGTTGAAAGGTCTTTTCTTATGTCTGCTTTGATGGTCGGAAGTTGATATAAACTTGGTAGATTAGGTAGTTGCGAGTACTCAGAGTGCGCAGCGAAAGCGTGGGTAGCGCAGTTGGCTCTTAGGTGGGTAACAACAATGTTGGTAGTTGGTTACGTTGAAATTGTGCTTTGGGCCTTTATGTTCTTACCTTTGTTGTTGCCTCGTTACCTATGGTGATGGTTCGAGTGCGATTAGCTAAGTCCTATGATGGGGAGTTAGGGGAGGGTTTCCTATGGTGATGGTACCGATCGTGTTGTATTCTGGTTCATAGTGAACCTGAATGTTCCTAACTTGATTATTCTCGGTGTTTTGAGTTGATTGTCGAGTACATCGCGTGAGTATTTCATCTTGTTGTCGTTGGCATTGATAAGGTGTATTGTCGTATTGCGTTATTCGTGGTGTTGCCACACGCGGCATGAGAGTTGAATAGTCGGAGGTGATAACGTATCTTGTTGTAACACCCCGAAAATCTAAATTAATCATTTATTTATTTAATTTAGAAGGAATTACGAAGTTTTGGTAAATTTGGAGAATTATGGATTAACGGAGTATTTTTAAATAATTTTAATAGAGTGAATAATCATGTATTATTTAGATTATTATTTATTATTTAAAAATATTAAGAAAAGGGCAAGATGGTCATAAAGGAAAAGGAGTAAGGGTAGGTTTGGAAGTTCATAAACTGGGATAATGTAACTAAAGAGGAAAGATCGATCAATTTTCTAACGGATCGTTTTTTTAGAAGAACGCTGAAGAAAAGAAGAGGAGGAGAAAACCTAGGGTTTTGAAGGATTGCTAGGAGAATCTTGGAGAAAGAAGGAAAAAGCTTCGGATTACTCTAAGGTATGGGGAGTTTTCACGGTTTATTATAATTTTATAGGAATTGGTTTATGAATAGATTAATTTTTGTAGATTTTTGAATAATGGTGGTATTTGATGATATAGATTGTGTTAGGAGTGAGTGTTATGATGAGAATGAGTGAAACAAATTGGTGTATTTGATGTATGTGCATTGTGTAAGTCTTTTGATCAAATTTCGTATTGGACAAAAATGAATTTTGGGGAATTCTGATTCGAAAACGCAGCAGAAAAATCACTTTTTGGAAAAATGGGTTTTGTTGCACCTTGTCACGGGCCGTGTCACACAACACGGGCACCCGTATCAGCTTACTGGTTGGGGAAAATGAAAACTTTTGTTACAGAGCTTCTGACACGGGCTGTGTCACGGGACACGGGCGGCCGTGTCAGGCCTCTGTTTTTGCTTAATTTTTCTGGTTTGGATTTTTTCGTGCAGGCCTTCTGACACGGGCCGTGTCACAGGACACGGGCGACCGTGTCAGACAATTGTTTTAGCCGTTTTTGCTGTTTTAATGTTTTCTCTTGATAATTGTTGTTGTCTTGTTATTTTACTGCTGTATGGATGATAAAACATGATGGATGATGATTAACCGTTGAAAATGAAATGAATGATGCACACGTTGATATTTGATGAATTGAGGAGAATTAGCATCATTGCATTTTGTAGCATTTTTATGTTGGGGCTTCGACCTATTGGTAGCTTCAGATCCCATTGTGCGGATTGAAGTGATACGTTGATTACGTTGTGCTCGTTTTGGAGGGTTGATGGCCAGTGTCCATCCACGTTGAATTGGTAGCTTCAATCCCATTGTGCGGATAGGAGTGATACGTTGATTACGTTGTGCTCCTTTTGGAGGGTTGATGGCCAGTGTCCATCACACATAGAATTGGTACCACATGCATGTTTCGATGAAGTTGCATTTCATTCTAAGTGGCATTGCATGTGTATGAGTTGATTGTCGAATAATATGTATGTTTTATTGTGGGTATCATGATGTTGTTGTTGATTATATCATGATGTTGTTGTTGATTATACTATGATGTTGATGTTGATTGTATCATGATGTTGTTGTTGATTATATCATGATGTTGTTGTTGATTATACTATGATGTTGATGTTGATTGTATCATGATGTTGTTGTTGATTATATCATGATGTTGTTGGTGATTATACTATGATGTTGATCTTGATTGTATCATGATGTTGTTGTTGATTATATCATCAAGTTGTTGTTGATTATACTATGATGTTGTTGTTGACTATGCTATGAGGTTGATGTTGATTATGCTATGATGTTGTGGTTGATTATGCTATGATGTTGTTGATTGATTATGGTATGATGATGTTGTTGGCTATGCTATGATGTTGTTGTTGCCTTCCTGTTTATTTTCCATGTACTTATATTACTATAATGAATTGTGATTTCTCACCCTGCCTGCTTGGAAATGTTGCCTCTTATGTGGGTAACTTGCAGATAACCAAGAGTAAATTCACGACGATGGAGGATGTAGTCTTGAAGTGTGTCGTTATCGTTGTTTAGTTTAAAGATGTCCTGCTTTGTGTCATGTAACATCGGGTTAGGATTTGTTGTGAACCTCGCGTTCTTTTGCTTTATGTTGAATTTTTACATTGTTGGTGATGATTTGAATTGGATATATTTAGTATGAAGCATTTTATTGAAATGACATAAAAAGTTGATTTCCGCTGCATAGTTGTTGATTTTATTATTAAGAACGTGTAACCCGTGTTACGGGATAGGACAATGATTTTGAATGATGTTTGAATATATGTGGCACCTTTCTTACTAATTTTACTCTGATAATATTACGTGTTTTCCTAAAATTGTTTGTGGGGTAGAAGGGTGTTACAAATGGCGTCTCCAAATAGAGAAGTTTGTACACCTCTACAACTCAAACGACTCGGTTCCCCAGCGAGTCTGACATCAAGCTTTTTCCATCAAATGGCATCTCCCCAAGAAAATTCGGTGAGAAGTTTGAGGAAAACCGCTATGAATAGCATCCCTTGTCAAGAAAGTTTATTGACAAAAGAAACTAAGACCAGTTCCTTGGTAGGAAACCAGGATCGAGGGGAAGTTTACATCAGAAACTAAGACCAGTTCCTTGGTAGGAAATCAGGACCGAGGGGAAGTTTGTATCAGAAACTAAGACCAGTTCCTTGGTAGGAAACCAGGATCGAGGGGAAGTTTATTTTTGAAAACTAAGACCAGTTCCATGGCTGAAGACTAGGATCGAGGGGAAGTTTCACCCTTTTCTAAGCATCGTTGCTTAGCAAAAGAAGATGGATGAGCAAACTGCCATTCATAACCACCATCAAAATTTCGGGTATTCCGATATTTAATCCTCTTGCACCCCGAATGCCCGAATACCTTCGGCATTCACACATTCGGGTCCAAGAAGATTAAATAGGGGCATCTGTCATACCCTAAATTTTGACCACTAAGATTTCCCATCATTGTGAAAATCATCCTCACAATATGGAGGAACCATCATACCTCATCAGTCTCCCCAAAGATGGGTGAGCATCCACTACAATCAAATTTAGGGTTTCCAGCCCTCTCAGAGCTTTTAGACAAAGGATCAATTAAGAAATGACATGATCTTCAACTTGTCTAGCCTCTCAAATATCCACAAGGGATCAAGAGGACTCCCACTTTAAGGATTAAGCAGAAGGCTGCTCCCTTCCAGGTGGACCAAGCCTCAAGATCGCTAGTGTCACCAAATTAGAGTTTGGTCGACCAGGGCCTCCAGATGAAAATTTTCCTCTGGGCATGAGCCAATGCTTCAAATCATATCCTAAAATACTCCATGGAACCTCATAGGCCCAAGCATCAAGTCAATTTGACCTCAGGGGATGCATACATCAAAAAATCAGGAATTAGGGTTTCTTGACCTAATTCACCCCTAAGTTGACTTTTGGGACAAATCATGAGAGAAGACCTCAAGACATGATTTGAGGGTCTCCAAAATACCACATTGATCCATTTGTAACAATGGATTGATCTAGGAAGCTTGAGCAGCAAGTCTCAATTTCATCAGTACCACAGTTAGGGTTTCGCGAGAAAAGTCAACTGTATCTTTGACTTTTGACCAGGACATGCTCCCAAACCCTATGACATGGTTCAATATACCATATAACACCCATGGAACATGTCCATCAAGTTTGATTTAGGTCAAGGACATGATTTCCTAAAGGATCGCACAATTTGGAATTCATCTGATAAAAAGTCAACTGTGCACAAAAGTCAACTTTGACTTTTTGAGATTTTTCACAAAAATGGTTTTTTAACCCTAAAATGATGTTAATGTATGATTTGAATCATCATTCATCAAGAAAAATCAAGAAAAGTGGGATAACTTGTAAAAGGGGTAACCATAAAAACATAAAAAAATTTCTAAGTTATGAACAAAGTGGAAAGGGTACCAAATTTGGAGGATCATAACTCCTAAACCACAAAGCTATTTTTCTCCATCCAAAGCTTGATTTGTAGATCTCATTACCCTCTACAAAAGCTTACAACTGACCTTCCTCCAAATTCCTCATGGATATTGAGTTATGGAATGATCAAAATCACAAAAAGTGAAAATGTCACTTTTTTCCAACACTTAGTGAAATTTTCACAAAGTCAGAATCTGCCTTCACTTTTTTTCCAAATGTAGGGGGGTTTCTCACTTGGATCCAAAATGTATCAAAACCAAATATGATCAAACAGTTGTTGTATCATATGAGGGCTTTCCAAAATGGCCAAGAACATCACCAAATTCCACTTGGGCCAAGAGATATGATAATGGCAATATGCCTTGCTGAAAACTGCCAAGGCTAGGCAGAATTTTGCATTTTTGCTCGATTTGGAAAAATCAGATAATTCCAAGCCTTGTCATCACTTTGGACACACCTGAGGATCAAATCTAAAGGGGACAAGCACTGAGCCAAGCCTCCAAAGTCCTTGGAACAAGAAGTAGCATGCCAAACCTAAAATTGCCTAAAAGAGGGACAAGACTCCAATTTTGGATTAGAGCATTCAATGCATACACCAAGGTGGCATGGACTGAGCCATTTGCAACAGAACTCAGTCAAGACTTATCCAAGACCAAGGTAACCACATCCCTGTGCCCTAACCTCTAGTAAATGGCTAGTGGACACTTGGATTCCAAAGTGCAACCACTGGCCAAACCTCTGCTGCAGTTGCCATTCACTATTGATCCCAAAGCAAACTTGCTCTACTATAAATAGAGCTCATTTGTGCTCAGTTTGAGTACACCAAAGCCATCAAACAGATGCTTTCCTCAAAATCCCTCTCTTTAGGCCAAAATGCCTTCTTTAGCAAGGTAACTCTGAGTTTTTGAGTTAGAGAGCATTTCCATCACAACTCATGATCCTAACACCTCATAAACATCATATGTAGATGATCCAAACTATCAAAAGTGACCTGTAACACCAAAATCACAAAGTCACCTTTCAAAACCTCAAAATAGGCCTTTTGTGTATTTTTCAAGCCATGTCTTGATTCAGTCACTTTCCAAACCAGATAAAACCTCAAACACACTCCAAATAACATCCTTGAACTGTCCCAAATGGTTCCCCCCATCTGGAACACCATTTGAGAGAGTTGCTATTTTGGTCATTTTAACCCCTTTTGCAAGAAAGGGCCAGTTTGTGTTTTTACAGGTTCCAGCTGATTCCAACCATTCTCAAAGCTTCTAAGGGATCATTTGAGAGTGTCCAAAGCATCAAACCATTTCTGGAACAAGAAGTTTGGCTGATTGCACATAAAACTCCAAAAGCTCAAAAAGAGGTAAGCATCATGACTTGAACTTTCCAAAATGCATTGCTTTGAAGTCCACTGATCATACACACCTCATACATGTTATATATGTTGTGTTTGGACCAATTCATCATGTAATTAATGCTTGTATCAAAGTGTAGCATAGAAAATGCAATTATAGGCCTTTTTCAAAACCACAATCGGGTTTTGAGGAGGGAGTATGATCTGAAAAAAATACCACCACCATTGGATTCCTTGTGAAATTCTAGGCCAGATGCATATAAATTTTGTCCCCAAATATTGAGAAATGAGAAAGTTATGGACCTTCCCGTTTCTTGGCAAAACTTGCCTTGCATTGCCTTGACCAAGCCTAGAAAACAAGGCATGCCTTGTATATTTGTAGTTTCACTTCAAGCAATGGGTGTATCACCACCCCAGTGGTTAGGCGCGCGCCCTATAACCTTGAGGTCGTGGATTCAAACCCCACCCATGCCATTTTGTGTTTTCTCACATTTTTGCTATTTTTTCCAATATTTTCATGTTTTATTAATTAATTGGAAAATTAATAACTCTTTCAATTTTAATTATTTTTTATTGGCTATTTTTGCAAAAAATCACAAAAATGTTAAAATATTTTATTCCACAAAAAAATTAAGTTTATATTATTTATTTAATATAATTAGTATTTTTGTGAATAAATTCCTTTTTAATGTTTTTAAACATTTTAAAAGTGAATATTTACTTTGAAAATCAAAGCCAAGTGAGTTTTAATTAACCTTGTGATTAATCCCTCATTTCTCAAACCTTAAACAAAAATCACAAATGGTTTATTCAAACTTATTTGGTGTTTTATTTGATTTTCTTTAAATATTTACTTTTGAAGTATAAAAAATTAGGGTTTCTTTGATTTTCACCCTCATCAAACAATTTCAAACACTTTTAGGCCTCTAATAGAGTGTAAGACCCAATCCTTTGTAAATACAAACCTATTTTGGGCCTCACTTATTGTATAAGTCCCGTTGTATTTCAAAAGGTTCGACGCGATCATCGTTCGTTGAAAAATAAACCCTGGGCCTCTCCTCGAGCTATAAGACCCATTCAAAATATTTTGGGCCTCTAATAGAGTGTAAGACCCAATCCTTTGTAAATACAAACCAATTTTGGGCCTCACTTATTGTATAAGTCCTGTTGTATTTCAAAAAGTTCAACGCGATCATCGTCCGTTGAAAAACAAACCCTGGGCCTCTCCTCAAGCTATAAGACCCATTCAAAATCTTTTGGGCCTCTATTAGAGTGTAAGACCCAACCCCCCTTTGAAAACCAAACCATTTTGGGCCTCAATGCATTGTATAAGACCCACCGCATTTTCAAAATCTCGGCGCGATCGCCATTTTCAAACAAATGACCCTGGGCCTCTCCTTGACCTGTAAGCCCCACCACTTGTACAAAAATAAATCTTTTGGGCCTCTATTAGAGTGTAAGACCCAATCCCCTTTTAACCAAAACTTTTTGGGCCTCAGACATTGTATAAGTCCCCCTGCATTAAAAGAAAACCTCGGCGCGATCGCTAATAAAAAAACCAATCATCTGGGCCTACCCTCGTGTTGTAAGCCCCATTCTTTTTCTTTAAACACTTGGACCTCTTGAGAGAGTGTAAGACCCATCCCCTTGTACAGAAAACATTTCTTGGGCCTCAGTCATTTGTATAAGTCCTTCTGTACAAAACGACAGTGTGATCACTGATAAACCTTGGGCCTCTCCTTGAGCTGTAAGCCCCAACATCTTTTCAAAATACTTTCTCCTTTAATTTTGAATATACTGTTATTTTCAATCTTTCTTTGTTGAACAACTAACCAAACAACATGGAAGCTCTACAACCGAGTAAGTGTTTATATGCTTTCTTTATCCGCTTTCATATACATATAACTGTATTGTGGGGTTGTTTCACTGTAAGTCTTCTTTCATAAACTCATATCAACTGTGTAATACTAGTATAGATATTTAGAGTTTCCCCGACAACTACGTCTAGCACTAGGCCCTGTTGGTCACTCTTAAATAGACAAAACTAGATCCCCCATAGGAGTACCAGACACAGTCTTCCCTCCTCTTGGGGTTAAACAATATGGAGACGTGAAAGGCAGCATTCTCGGTGAACCCTTTCTCAGAATGTCACTCTTAGAAATTGTGAAAGAAACTCTACTCCCCAGAGATGATCTTTTCTCCTTGAATGGCATATCTTGAGTTTCTTCCAAATTTTCGGACTTTCCTGGCTTTATCTATTCTTTGTGAATAGTCTGTCTTGAATTTCTCGGGGTTTGGGGACCCACAGGCTTCCTAAAAGCATCCCCGCCTCCTCTTAGGCGTTGTACAAGGACCCTACGACTTATTAGAAGTATTCATAGCCTCCTCTTAGGCTTCGTATAAGGATTCTTCCTTCGGGAAGAGAGCCTCCTCTTGGGCTTCGTACAAATTATTCCTCGGCTTCTTAAAAGTTTCCAGCCTCCTCTTGGGCTTCGTACAAATTGTCCCGACGAACTCCTAGAGGTATAGGAACAGAAATTAGTCATCTTAATAGAACAGTCTTTCAAAGAGTCTATATCTTTCTACCGTGAACATATTACTACTGTTTCTTTAAACATAGGACAAAAGATAAAACTCTAGACTTGGATAGTCTAATCTCCTTGAGTCTCGAAGGCATTCTCAAGTAGGGAAAAAACACCAGTAGACTCGGACAGTCTCCAATACCCTCTGGATTCCCCATTTCCTTAAAGAACAGGAAATAACCCTGATCCTCTGATCAATCCCAAAGCATAGCCTTACCTTTAATCAGTCTCTTTATAAGAACTAATTTTCTCTTTTAACCAACCTACTGGACTTGTCACTCAACTGAAACAACAATCCTTTTAGCCTCTATCTCAGGCTTCGTACGAGATACAAAAAGACTCTCTTGTTGAGTCAATAATCCTTTTAGCCTCCCTCTAGGGCATCGTACGAGATACAAAAACACTCTCTTGTTGAGTATAAAAGACTCTCTTGTTGAGTCAACCTATAGCCTCCGTCTTGGGATTCGTACAAGACACATCTAAAAGCACTCTCTTGTTGAGTCAAACCCTTTTAGCCTCTTTCTCGGTCTTCGTACGAGACACATAAAAACACCCTCTTGTTGGGTCAATAGCCTCCTCTAAGGCTTTGTATAAGAAAAACCCCGGTTGAGTCAATCAACCTTTTAGCATCAAAATTGGGCCTCGTTCATAGGATACAAACATCAACAACTCCTTTCATCTAATCGCTGTAAGCGGCAAGCCTCTGGATTATTTACATCCACGGCACTATCCCTCTTTTAGCATGAGAAATTCCTCAGGAAAGATAGCATTGCTCTACCCTGAGATAAAGTCTTCTCCTTCAGGTTAAAACCCCCTATAAAGGAAATTATGGCATTGCTTGGATTCACATATCCCGGTTAAAGTAATCCTCCTTTATAGTCAGTCACCCAACAGTCGTGACAAACAGACCCCCTTTAGAGATGACAAATTCTCTCTAAAGGCAACACCTTCAGCTTCACATCTTGGGCTTTGAACAAGATATAAACCACCTTTTTAGCTTCACATCTTGGGCTTTGAACAAGATATAAACCGCCTTTTCAGCTTCAAGTCTTGGGCTTTGAACAAGACACCAAAACACCATTTCCTCCCATAGAATAAGAGGAACTATGATCGCTCTGATTTCCCTGTTTCGGTAAACGGGAATATGTAGGCATAAAATTGAAAGAAAAATCTTAGCGAGCACACTAATCCAAAGTCCTAAATCCATACCTTCACATATCAATCGAAAAGCATCAGTCTTAAACTCCCACCAATCGCCCAGGTACTATTTTAACAAAATAACTTAAGAGAGACCCACAATCTCAATAGCATCTATAAACCAACAGTCATCTTTTTAAACTCAGTATGCAAGCAGGGTTAATTGGAGACATCAATTTCCCTTCCTTTATCAGCTTCAATAGGATAAAAAATGAATCGAACTGTAGTACCTCAAAAGCGATAGTGCTTCGCAACCACATCCAAAAATTCGCGCAACAGGGAGATTCCATTTGATTGAAAAATTTTATTTCAGACTTGCTGGGAGGACCCATTTTTCTGAGTGGTAGAGGTGTGTAAACTTCTCTGTTGGAGATGCCATTTGTTGACTCTACTGGGGGAAAATGAGTCTCTTGAGTGTAGTGCGATTTTTGTGGTTTCGAATCACTATCGCTATGGAACTACAGTTCGATTCATTTTTTATCCTGTGAAGATGATTAAGGAAGGGAAATAGATGTCTCCAATTTACCCTGCTTGCATACTGAGGTTAAACAGTCAAAACTGTTGGTTTACAGATGCTATCAAAAGGGGGGTATGTTTTTAGTTATTTGCTTAAAAGAACGGAGTGTCTTGACTGTACAGGAGACTTTTGGTTAGGATGCTAGACCTGATTTTCTTTGATTGATGTATAGAGGTACTTGACTTTGGGGTTTTGATTAGTATGCTCGCTAATATTTCGCAATCTTATGCCTACGTATCCCCGTTTAACGAAACAGGGAAATCAGAGCGATCATAGTTCCTCCTATTCTGCGGGAGGAAAAAGGCATTTTGGTGTCTTGTTCAAAGCCCAAGACAGGAAGCTAAAGGTGGTTTGTATCTTGTTCAAAGCCCAAGATGTGAAGCTGAAGGGTTATTTGTATCTTGTTTAAAGCCCAAGATATGAAGCTAAAGGGTTTTGACTGAGAGAGAATTTGTCATCTCTAAAGAGGGATTATTGATGTTTATATGATGTGAGCAAAGCACCAATTTGATGCTAAAAGGTTGATTGACTCAACCGAGGATTTCTTTATACATAGCCTAAGAGGAGGCTAGAAGTTTGACTTTTTCAGGGAAAATGTTCTTTCTATCTTGTACAAGGCCCAAGATTGAGGCTAAAAGGGATTTTTGACTCCGTTTCGGGAGAATGTATCTTGTATAAATCCCAAGGTGGAGGCTGAACTGCTTTTGACTCAATGAGAGAGCGCTTGTATGTGTCTTGTACAAAGCCCAAGACGGAGGCTAAAAGAGTTGACTCAACAAGAGAGTCTTGAGCAGGTGATTGACTCAACAAGAGAGTCTTTTATACTCAATAAGAGAGTGATATGCTATCTCGTACAAAGCCCGAGATTGAGGCTAAAAGGAGATTGACTCAACAAGGGAGTCTTTTATACTCAACAAGAGAGTCTTTTTATATGTCTTGTACAAAGCCCAAGACGGAGGCTAAAAGTTGACTCAACAAGAGAGTGCTTTTTTATATGTCTTGTACAAAGCCCAAGACGAAGGCTAAAAGAGTCTGACCTAACAAGAGAGTCCGAAAAGGTTAGCTCTGCTTGGGAGAATCATTTGTACAAAGTCCAAGAGGAGGTTATCTTACAGCTGAGGATTAAATCCATAGGCAGACCCAAGGGTGGGGAACTCTCATGAGAGAGACCGGGTTTCAGAGTGATCCGTGTTTCTTCCTATGTTTGAAAGGAACTTGAGAATGTATTTGAGACTCAAGAGTTTTAGACTGTCCAAGTCTAGAGTTTTACCTTTTGTACAGTGCCCAAGAGGAGGCACGGGCATTAAGGGATGAGTATCAACCCTAAAATGGAGGGAGTTTTGGCGCTGGAAAGATTGCTCTAGCAAAGGACGACTAAGTTCTGTCTTATACCTTTAAGAGGTCGTCATGGTCCTTGTATTAAGCCCAAGAGAAGTAATGAGAACTTCTAAGAAGCTGATGGGTCTTTGTACAACGCCCAAGAGGAGGCGGGGATGCTTTTAGGAAGCCTTTAGGTCCCCCAAACCAAGAGAAGTTCAAGAAATGCAATTCACAGAGAAGAGGTCATTCCCGGAAAGTTCAAGAATTTGGAAGAAACTCAAGAGATGCCATTCACGGAGAAAAGATCATCTCTGGGGAGTTAGAGTTTCTTTGAAAATTTCTAAGGGTGACAGTCTGAGAAAAGGTTCATCGAGAATACTGGCTTTCTCTTTGTTCCATATTGTTTAACCCCAAGAGAAGGGAAAACTGTATCTGGAAATCCTACGGGGATCTATTTTTGTTTGTATTTAAGAGTGACCAACAGGGCTTTACCTAGTTCTAGACGTAGTTGCCGGGGAAAACTCTAAATAAATGTACTAGTATTACACAGTGGATATGTGACTGTATATAAAAGGATGTGAAAGAAGACTTACAGTGAAGCAACCCCATAATACAGTTATATACATATGAAAGCGGTAAATGAAAGCGGATAAACACTTACCCGTTGTAGAGCTTCCATGCTGTTTTGTTAGTTGTTCAACAAAGAAAGTTTTGGTAACAACATATATTTGAATTCAAAATCAAAGGAGAAAGTGATTAGAAAAGATTGTTAGGGCTTACAGCTCAAGGAGAGGCCCAAGTTTTATCGAAGATCGCACCGTTGTTTTGAAAACTGTACAGAGGGACTTATACAATATGTGAGGCCCAAAAAATTTTTATGTACAAGGGGATGGGTCTTACACTCTATTAGAGGCCCAAAGAAACTTAAAGAAAAGGAATGGGGCTTATTACATGAGGGTAGGCCCAATTCTTTTTGTTTCAAACTGGCGATTGCGCCGAGATTTTTTTCTTTTAACACAGAGGGACTTATAGAATATCTGAGGCCCAAAAAGGTCTTGGTTAAAAGGGGATTGGGTCTTACATTCTATTAGAGGCTCAAAGAGTGTTTCAAAATGATTTGTTTAGGGTGATTAAAATCAAAACCATAAATTAATTTCAAAATGTATTTTAATTAAATAAAAATTTAATTAAAATGATCAAAATTAACAAACATATGTCAAAAACAAGTTGTGATCTTGGATTAATGTTTGAAAAATCATATTTATATCCACAAAAGGATTGGAAACCTATTAAATTTGGAAAATCAAGGAGGAAAAAATATTTTAAATGTTAAAAACAAATAAAATATTAATTCTTTGCAAAAATATCAAGTATATGAAATAAATAATATTTTTGGGAATTTTTGGAAAAATAAAATATTTTAACATTTTTGTGAATTATTAAAAAAATAATCAACTCAAAATCATTAAAAATCAGAGAGAAATTAATTTTTGAATCAATTAAATAAAATCACAAAATTCAAATATTCAAATATTCAAAAATGGCGCCAACAACACACCAAGAACACGGGCCACCCCTCTGTTTCTGCAGATTTGCATTTTCTCACCAATCTCACTGAATACTTGATGAAATCACACAATCCACATATCTATCTACTCGTTTTCACCTCACGGTCATGTCTATGGTCTTTAATTTCATTTATTTTAAGCATGGAATAAGAAATCAAGACAAAACCTCAAGAACCCTAAAATTTGCACGAAGGCTGAGAATTTTGATACACGATTCAAACAAAGCAATTAATTGAGGGGAAACATTCTATGCATGATTATGAACATTTGGCAAAAGTATTGTGCGAGGACATATGCATAGATTAAGAGATGACCTAATTTAGGCTTACTTGGAGGTCGTGTCAGCAAGAGCAAAGTGACTTTTGAGTTAGAGGTGTTACGGATGAGTTGTGATGATCTGAACAACTTTCCTACATCATATGGAGTGTGTTTGAATGCCTGGACTTGATTGGAAATGGCTGGATCACTTCATGGCATCTCAACTGCAACTTGGTTAAAACCTTGAGCAATTGGCTGGTGATTTTGTGAAATTGGTCTTCCAGATGTGGTTTATGTGTTTGGATCACTTCTATATGATGTTTATGAGGTGTGTGTGTGTGATTGGTTTAGTTGGATTGGCTCTCAAACTTAAAACCCGATAGTGACTTGCTTTGGAAGGCAATTTTGGAGTGAAAGAAGAGATTTTGAGGAAAGCATCAATTTGATGGCTTTGGTGTACTTAAATTGAGCACAAATGAGCTCTATTTATAGTAGAGTAAGTTTGTTTTGCAAGCAATAGTGAATGATAACTGCAGCAGATCATTGTCCAATTGCATCACTTTGGAATCTTAAGTCTCCTCTACCAATTGACTAGAGGTTAGAGCACATGCATTTGGTTCCCTAGTTCAGAGATCATCTTTGACTCATTCAGTTGGAAAATACTCAATTCATGCCACCTTGGTGCATCCATTGAATGCCCCAAAACAAAATTGGAGTCTTGTCCCCCTTTTAGGCATTTTAGGTTTGGCATGCTACTTTTAGTTCCAAAGACTTGGGAGGCTTATGGATCAGTGTTTGTCCCTCCTTGGTCTCCCCCTGAGGTGTTCAGATGGATAAAATTGTTTGTCATTTGCACAAATTGCTCAAATCGAGCAAAATGCACAAATCTGCCTTGTTATGACAGTTGCAGCAAGGCATATTGCCACTGTCATAGCTCTTAGCTCAAATGGAATTTCATGGGGTTCTTGGACATTTTGGAAAGCTCTCATATGATACAACATATGTGTAATCATAGTTTGTCTTGATACTTTTTGGATCCAAGTGAAAAATGCCCTTACATTTTGCAAAAAGTGAAACAGATTAAGACTTAGTGAAAATTTCACTAAGTGTTGGAAAAAGTGGCATTTTCATGTTTTTGTCATTTTGGTCACTCTATAACTAAAAATCCATGAGGAATTGGAGTGAGGTGTAGTTGACACTTTTAAAGTATGCCATGAGAGATACAAATCCATCTTTGAATTAGCCAAAATGGTTGCTTGGATCACAAGTTATGATCCTTGGAAGTTGGTACCCTAGCCACTTTGTTCCATAACTTAGAAAATTTCTAAGCTTTTTATGGTTACCCCTTTTACAAGTTATCCCACTTTTCTTGATTTTTCTTGATGAATGATGATTCCAATCTTATATTAACATCATTTTAGGGTTAGGGAACCATAATTGTTAAAAAAATCAAAAAGTCAAACTTTGACCTTTGGGCATAGTTGACTTTTTATCAGATGAATTCCAAACTGTGTGATCCTCTATGAAATCAAGTCCTTGACCTAAATCAAACTTGATGGAGTGATTTCATAGGTGTTATAGGGTGTATTGAATCATGTCCCAAGGTTTGGGAGCATGTCCTGGTCAAAAGTCAAAGACACAGTTGACTTTTTCCGTGAAACCTTAACTGTGGTTCTGATGAACTTGAAACTTGTGAATCAAGCTTATTGGATCAATACATTGTTGCAAATGGATCAATGTAGTGTATTAGGGGCCTTCAAATCATTTCTTGAGGTCTTGGCTCATGTCTTGCCTCAAAAGTCAACTTAGGGGTGAATTAGGTCAAGAAACCCTTAATTCCTGATTTTTTGTGAATGCGTCCCCTAAGGTTAAATTGACTTGATGATTGGGTCTATGAGGTCCCTTGTAGTATCTTAAGTCATGCTTTAAAGTATTGGCTCATGCCCAGATGAAAATTTCCACCTGGAAGCCCCGGTCGACCAAAACCTTAATTTGGTGACACTGGCGATCTTAAGGCTTAATCCACTTGGAATGTTGCAGCCTTGTGCTTAATCCTTGATGTGGGAGTCCTCTTGTTCCATTGTGGGTGTTTGATAGGTTTAGACAAGTTGAAGATCATGTCATTCCTTGATTGATTCTTTGTCTAAGAGCTTTGAAAGGGCTTGAAACCCTAAGTCTGATTGTAGTGGATGCTCACCCATCTTTGGGGAGACTAACGAGGTATGATGGCCCATCCATATTGTGATGATAACTTGCACAATGATGGGAAATCTTAGTGGTCAAAATTTGGGGTATGACAGAGGCCCCTATTTAATCTTCTTGGACCCGAAGGTGTGAATGGCGAAGGTATTCGGGCATTCAGGGTGCAAGATGATTAAATATCAGAATGTCCAAAATTTTGAAAGTGGTTATGAATGGTCGTTTGCTCATCCATCTTCTTTTACTAAGCGATGATGCCTAGAAAAGGTAAAACTTCCCCTCGATGTTGGCTTCCTACCAAGGAACTAGTCTCAGTTTCTGAAACAAACTTCCCCTCGATCCTGGTTTCCTACCAAGGATCTGGTCTCAGTTTTTGATATAAACTTCCCCTCGATCCTGGTCTTTCGCCAAGGAATTGGTCTCAGTTTACGATATAAACTTCCCCTCGATCCTGGTCTTCAGCGAAGGAACTAGTCTCAGTTCCTTTTGTCAATAAACTTACTTGACAAGGGACGCTATTTGTAGTGGTTTTCCTCAAAATTCTCTCCGAATTTTCCTGGGGAGATGCCATTGGATGGAAAAGGTTTTGATATCAGACTTGCTGGGGAGCCCATCTGTCTGAGCTGTAGAGGTGCACAAACTTCTTTGTTTGAGACGCCATTTGTCGACTTTACTGGGAAAAACAAGTCTCTTGAGAGACTGCTTTCGCTTCAGGATATTACATCATACTTTTCTTCGAGGCCTTCTCGGAGAAATGCCATACAATGTACCCCAATTTTGAGGGGTCGATGACTTCAGTGACATTGATTTTCTGGAGAGAAGAACCACTATGTTGCTGAGAGTCTTTAGTTGCGAGGCTCTCTCTGGGATTTTCCTTAATCCGGGAAAGAAAAGATATCATCTTCAATGGCGAAGAGTGATGTTTGTCGAGAGTTCTCTTTGCTTTCAGAGGTTCAAGTTATCAAAGTGGTCAAGGGACCATTTTCGATCCAGAAATAAACTGGAAGAGGTTGTTCAGACGCGACATTTCCTGACAAGGAAAGAACGGACAACTTGATTGAGAGGACTTTTTATCACGAGGGGATAAGACCGACTAGAGTGATAATAATGCAATATGATTATGAAGTAAATCAATAATGCATGATGTATATATGTATATGCTGACAAAATTGACACGACATACAAACTGACGGATGAACACGACTGGATACTCGGTCACTGTGGGGTATGAAAAGTATCACTGGTTCAAAAGTAGCAATTATGCCTTGCTTAGGAGAAGTAGTCCTTGTGGGGAACAACCGCTGGTCGGGCTTAAGAGATAAGAACTCGGCTGAGGGTGTCAGACAAAACATTTGCATCCGATACAGCTGATCCTTCATTCAGGCGTGCTGGTTTAGAAGGAGTACTTTTATTTTGCACTTTGACGCTCGATTACTTCTGGAGAAGCGAACGAAGTTCTTTCGATGTTAAACAGTCAAAAGAAACTGCCATCTTTATTTTAAAAGCAGAAAAATTTGACAAGTAAAATTCATTTTTGTTTTATTTCAAGAATCATTAATCATGTTAAAACGTCATTCTGTAAAGCTAAAACAAATGAGAATTACAAAAAAAAAGCACTATGGCTCAAATTTTATTGATAAGAAGGAAATCAGCCAAGCGTGTGATTGCATAGAGTATTTAAAAAGTTTAGAAAATGGTAATTTAAGGGAAAAGGGCTACATTGAAACATAACGACCGTTATCCTTCTACCAACTTTGAATTCTGGACATCCTGAGCTTCTGGCGAAGATGACCTTGACTGGAGTTTTCTGATGGATGACATGATTGTGGCTGAGGGATTTGCCCATTTGTTGGACGTAGTTACTTGCCATGAATCCCTATCTTTTTCCTGGAATGTACTTTGAGATTTCCAATCCACCGGGATGATTTTTTATTATGTCTCTAATATTTTCCTGGACCGCCCTTTTGGGTTGTCAATCCACCGAGACGTTTTTTTTAGTTTAGGCGAAGTATTTCTTAACTACGTCAACATTCGTGGGGCAGGCAAATTCCTCTCCGTCCATGGTTGCGAGTCTCAAGGTGCCTCCTGAGAAAGCTTTCTCGACCACATAGGAGCCATCATAATTCAGAGTCCATTTGCCCCGGGAATTAGTGAGAAATGATTGTATCTTCTTGAGCACAAGGTCTCCTTTTCTGAAGACACGGGGTCGAACCTTTTTGTCAAACGCCTTCTTCATTCTCCGTTGATACAACTGACCGTGACATAGAGTCGTTATTCATTTTTCTTCGATTAGATTCAGTTCATTGTGTCGACTATGACACCACTCAGCTTCTGTTAGCTTAGCTTCCATAAAAAACCCGGATTGATGGGATCTCTACCTCTATGGGGAGCACTGCTTCCATGCCATATACTAGAGAGAAAGGGGTTGCCCTTGTTGAAGTGGAAACAAATGTACGATAACCGTGAAGAGCAAAGGACATCATTTCGTGCCAGTCTTTGTAGGTTACAACCATCTTTTGAACGATCTTTTTGATGTTCTTGTTAGCCGCTTCTACCGCTCCATTCATCTTAGGTCGGTAGGGAGATGAGTTATGGTGTTCGATCTTGAACTCAGCACACAACTCTTTCATCATCTTATTGGTCAAGTTAGATCCATTATCAGTAATGATCTGGTTTGGAACACCATAACGGCAGATGATATTGTTTTTGATAAATCGGACCACCACTTTTCGGGTTACATTGGCGTACGACGCTGCTTCGACCCACTTAGTGAAGTAATCAATGGCTACCAGGATTAACTGATGTCTGTTTGAAGCCTTAGGCTCAATCAAGCCAATCATGTCGATTCCCCATATGGAAAAAGGCCATGGGGAAGAAAGAACTTTGAGATGTGTTGGCGGTACATGAAATTTGTCGGAGTATATCTAACACTTGTGACACTTCCTCATGTACTTGTAGCAGTCGGATTCCATGGTCAACCAGTAGTACCCGACTCTCAGAATTTTACTCACTGTTGTGTGTCCGTTGGCATGAGTGCCAAAGGAGCCTTCGTGAATTTCTTTTATCAGCCTATTTGCTTCTGGTCTGTCTACACATTGGAGCGGGACCATGTCAAAGTTTCTCTTATAGAGTGTATCACTGCTCAGGAAGAAGCTTCCTGTCATCCTTCTGAAGGTCTTCCTGTTCTTTCTAGATGCCCCAGGTGGGTACTCTTGTTTCTAAAGGAAGCATTTGATGTCGTGATACCAAGGTTTGTGGTCTATGACTGCTTCGATCGCGAAGATGTAAGCGGGCCTTTCAAGGCACATTATGTCGACCTACACTAATCATGGAAGCGAGAGTGGCTAATGCATCAACCCTTTGATTCTCTTCCCGAGGGATATGATGAAACTTGATTCTGTTGAAGAATGGTAACAACCTTCTCGCGTAATCTTTGTAAGGAATCAATTCTGATTGGTATGTGTTCCAATCTCCTTTGATCTGATTGAAAACCAGGGCAGAGTCGCCATAAACATCCAAGTTTTTTATTCTCAAATCGATTGCTTCTTCGAGACCCATGATACAAGCTTCGTATTCGGCCTCATTGTTTGTACACTTGAATGTCAGTCTGGCAGTGAAAGGAATGTGGTACCCTGAGGTGTTATAATGATTGCCCCAATCCCGTTTCAATAATGATTGACAGCTCCGTCAAAGATAAGTCCCCATTTGGAACCTGGTTCTAGCCCTTCACTGGGTAGCGGTTCATCGCAGTCTTTCATTTTTAAATACATGACATCTTCGTCTGGGAAGTTGGACCCGATTGATTCCTGATTGTCAATCGGTTGATGAGCCAAATGATTGGCTAAAATACTTCCCTTAACGGCTTTTTGAGCGAGGTATTCGATGTCGTATTCTGATAACAACGTCTGCCAATGGGCAATGCTTCCCGTGAGAGCAGGCTTTTCAAAGACATACTTGATTCGAACCATTTCTAAGATTAACCAAGTAGTGTGATGAATCATATACTGGCGAAGATGTTTGGCTGCCCAAGCCAGAGCACAACAAGTTTTCTCAAGCATAATGTACCGAGTCTCGTAGTCGGTGAACTTCTTTCTCAAATAGTAGATGGCAGACTCTTTCCTTTTTGTTTCGTCTTGTTGGCCAAGTACACAACCCATGGAGTCCTCCAAGACTGTTAGGTATATGATCAGTGGTCTTCCTTCCACTGGAGGTGATAGAATCGGTGGATTCAACAGGTATTCCTTAATACTGTCGAAGGCGGTTTGACAGCCTTCTGTCCAAACACAGTCCTGGTTCTTTTTGAGTAATTTGAAAATCGGCGCGCATGTCGTGGTCATGAGGAATATAAACCTGGAAATGTAGTTCAAACGTCCCAGGAATCCCCTGACTTGTTTTTCAGTCTTTGGAGAAGGCATTTCTTGAATGGCCTTGACATTGTCAAGATCAACCTCAATTCCTTTCTGGCTGATGATGAAACCCTAAGAGTTTCCCTGAACGGACACCGAATGTGCACTTATTAGGATTCAACCGGAGTTGGTATTTTCTCAGACGCCCGAACAATTTTGATAGGTGGGTCACATGCTCCTCTTCTGTTTTAGATTTGGCAATCATGTCATCGACATATACCTCAATTTCCTTGTGTATCATGTCATGAAACAGAGTAGTCATGGCCCTTTGATAGGTTGCCCCGACATTCTTCAAACTGAACGACATTACCTTGTAACAAAAAGTAATGCATGGGGTAATGAACGATGTTTTCTCCATGTCTTTTGGCGCCATTTTTATCTGATTATAGCCCGAGAATCCATCCACGAAGGAGAAGACTTTGAACTTTGATGTACTGTCAACCAGCATGTCAATGTGTCGTAAAGGAAAGTCATCCTTTGGACTAGCCTTGTTTAGATCTCTGTAATCCACACACATTCTGAACTTTCCGTCCTTTTTCGGAACCGGGACTATGTTGGCTAACCATTGAGGATACTCTGACGTGGCGAGGAAACCCGTGTCAATCTGTTTCTGTACTTCCTCTTTAATTTTGATGGCCATGTCTGGATGAGTCTGTCTCAACCTTTGTTTTACTGGCTGACATTCTGATCTTAATGGTAGATGATGTCCCACGATGCTGGTATCCAACCCTGGCATGTCCTGATAGGTCCAAGCAAACACATCGGGAAATTCTTTGAGAAACTTTGTCAAACTTTCTTTGACATTTGGACTGAGAAGTGCCACAATCTTGACTTCTTTTCTCTCTTTTTCTGAACCCAAGTTGACCGTTTCCAACGGCTCATTGTGAGGTTCAATGGACCTTTCCTCTTGTCTGAGTAATCGGGAGATCTCTTCTAAAATTTCTTCGTCATCTTCTTCTTCAGCCCCAAATATCGGGTATTCAAAATTGGGAGAAGGCATCAGATCGTATGTTTCAATGGGGTTTAAAACAAGAAATCTGCATGACGTGATGATTTGTTTTTAGAAGAGATAGAGAGAATGCAAAAGTGTGTGCAGTGTATTTTCTTTGGAAAACTGCTTGTTTTTATTATTTGAGTTGTTTTTTAGGATTACCATTTTCTGAAAAAGTGAAAACAGAAAATAACAATAAATGCAGAAATTACAGAATGACGTTATTTTATTTATGATTTTGTCGATTCTTGAAACTACAGCCCTAGAAAACAAAACTCTTTTGCTTTGGGCGAAGCGAAGAGGTACATTTACAGAAAGTGAGCCCTATCAAACCATCAGTTTCACCTGGGCAAGGTGAAAGGTTAAGATAAAGAAGGCAATTACTTAGACTTATGAACGATCTTCGGAATGTTGACAGCAACCCATTGGCGGCGAACTCCCAGGGTGTCCCACACTTCATTGGAACTGGAGGAGTTATCCCTTTCGATGACGTTGAACTCGGGAAAAGTATAGTTAATGAATTCTAGTCCTGCAAACTTTGCGAATTCATCGTTGTGCTGGATATTTTCTGAATGCCCTAAGTTTTGATCCCATGACATGGTGGGGACGCAGGTATTCTTTTCAATGATGCTCAGCTGATTTTCATTGTTCGGCTTACTTTCTTGCCCTGAGTCTCCTGGGTACGGCTGCCAGAAAGGCAGGCCATCCATTGGGCCATAATAGTCGTGGTCAAAGTTGTCTTTCATCCGAGTGTATTCCTCTAATGAGTTTGGTGGGGCACGACATCCTTCAGGATCAAAATCTTCGTATATCATTTTGACGTCTGACCTTGGTATAAATCTCGGACTCTGTACGGAATAGCAAAATGGCGTAGGCACCTCTTCCTGAGACATATAACCGTCCTCGTTAAGATAGGACTTCCACTCTTCATCTGTATCAGAGGGATCTCCCTCGTTGATGGTTTGTACTTCTTGAGTCACTGGGAGAAGGAAACCTCCGCTGTGGAAGAAGTCCTGAATGGAATGAAAACCTTCATCGTTAGCAGCAGTCTGGGTACAGGTTGAAGAAAAACCAAGACCCTTCTTTGTTTTGTTATCAGTATGAATGATGAGTTGTCCCCATCCCTTTGTATTGTTACTTTTGATCACCTCGAGAGCATCTTTGTAAGAGGATATTGATGTCCCCTTCTCTTATTGATTCTCATTGCTTACCGAAAGTGCCTGGAACTGAGTTCCAACAACCTCCTCGGGTTCTACACAAGTGGACAATGATAGGTTACACACGATCAAGGCTTGTTCTCCGCAGACCGTGGCGAGTTGGTCATTCTTGACAAACTTCAGCTTCTGGTGAAGTGTCGAAGTGACTGCCCCAGCCTAGTGTATCCAAGGTCTTCCCAACAAACAACTGTATGTTACCCGGATGTCCATGACCTAGAAAGTAATTTGGAAAGTGTGGGGACCGATAGTTATGGGAAGGCCGACTTCACCGATAACTATTTTCCAGGATCCGTCAAATGCTTTGACGACGAACTCACTGCCTCTCGTCGGAGACCCTTTGAATGATAGTCGCATTATAGTGGACTTCGGCATAATGTCGAGAGTCGATCCGGTATCTACCAGTACGTTGGCTAAGGCATCGTCCTGGCAGTTAACTGTGATATTGAGCGCCATGTTGTGACTTTTACCTTCTTCTGGCAATTCTTCATCGCTAAACCCCAAGTTGTTGCAGGAAGTGATGTTACAGATGATACTATCGAATTGCCTTATCGACACATCCTGTTCCATAAAGGCCTGCTATAAGACCTTCTGTAGAGCCTCTTTGTGGGCTTCGGAACTGAGTAAAAGAGATAACACAGAGATCTTTGAAGAAGTTTGTAACACCTGATCAACAATGTTGTATTCACTCCTTTGGATGAGCTTCAACATCTCGTCATTGTTCTTTGAAAGTTCGGGATCACGAGATTGACCGACTAGTGGATTGGGAACTTCTGTCTGAGGTTCCTTTTCTCAAGGTTCTCCAACTCCTCGGTTGAAGATTCGGCCGCTCTGTGTTAGTCGACTGATGTCTGCAATATTCACGATGGAGGGTAATGGAGTTTCCTTTCCATTCTCAATGGTTGTTGCACCGTATTTGTAAGGGGTCACCTTATCGGATTGGTACGACACTGGTCCCGACAAATAGATAACTATAGGAGCCTTCTGATTTCTCTGACTGTCATAAGTAACTTTAATCAGTTCCTGGTTATGAACTTTTGATTCGTCAAGTAGAAGGATGATGGTACAAACATCCTTGGTCCTCTCAGGATCACAGATTACCACAACATCTCTGATCTAGTTGGCGAAATATTCGGGCATCAAGTTGATGGACCCCGAACTTGGACACGGTCGAATCTCTTCGCGGCCCAACTGACTCTGAAGGGCTGCCGCACGAGGTAGCATCCTTGGTTATTTTCCGAGCAGACTCTACAGCGCTCATAGTTATGTGGTGGCACTTGGCCACGTCCGCTTTGAATGCAGTGTAACCTTACCAGGTCTATTTCCATAGATCGAACATCCTGACTTTGATGCCTAGTAGGGTTCCCTTTTGTCAAACTGATTTGTTGTGTGTCTTCGTCTAGATGGATCGGAAGCCACCAATGGTTTAACAAGTGTTACAAAGTTATTTAAACGAGATCACATCCTTGGTCACTCTCACGACATCCCTTACAGTTCTGATAATTATGCGAAGTCAGAAAATCGAGCCGAACTTGCTTAGCGTTTAATTCTACCAAGCGGGTATTTATCAAGCGAATATCGAAGATCTGAATCATGTTGATATGATAAGGATTTTTATCATGGTAGTCCTGGATCCACCCAAGATCCATCTGACGCTGGAGGGCCTCTTGTACAAAAGAGAATCGCTGTTTGTTTACAGAGCAAATTAGACTGGAATTGTAATCGTGTCGCGACAGATTATGATACTGGCTTTGCCTTGAGTGTATTTCCACTAAGTTGGCATTCATCGCACGGATGTTGAGGTTCTGAATGATGTTGGAATTCGTATAAGTCATGTTGACCCCACGAATTCGGTGCTCTTCAATCCATCCGAGATCTAACTGTTCCTGTAGAGCTGATTGCACCACAGAACATCCTTGATTGTCTTTAGAGAAGATATCACACTGGTGATAATTATGAGATGATACATGCCCATATCCGCTCTATCTGCGATGTATCTTGACCAGGTTAGCCCTCAATAAGAGTACATCATGAATTTGATAGCTGTTGTTAGACTCTCCCTCTATCAAATTTTCTGCAGCTTTCTCGTGTTGAGGCAACGGGTTCATGAGAACATTTGGATTCGTATCTTTGAAAGATAAGGCCCCGCTCCTAACAAGCTTTTGTACGTCGGATTTGAAACTGGGACAGTTCTCTATGTTATGCCCTGGTCCTCCTTGATGGTAAGGACAAGTCTGATCCGCCTTGAACCAAAAAGGCAGATTCTCCGGTACTGTAAGAGGAGACCTGGCTTGGACGTGCCCCTTGACCAGTAAGAGTGGAAACAATTATGCGTACAACATTGGTATAGGGTCGAACCCTGGTGGTCGCGTCGTACGATTGTTGTTATATGGAGGACGAGCCTGTTGAAGAGGCTGTTGTGTCCTTTGCTGATATTGCGGTTGATTCGGTTGGCTCTGAGCAACCTGAGGTTGATACGTAGGAACAGACGCAGGTTGATAGCAGGATTTACAACTGCTGCTGGTTGGTACCGTCGCCTTTCCTTTCTGAGAGAGATATTCCCAATATCCTGCTCTTTTTTCTTAGGGAGAGCACTCCCGTATCGTTTTGTACTACTTGATGATCCAGCGTCTTTAACTAAATGTCCTTATCGGACGGCTCCCTCAAGATGAACTCCCATGCCGACCATCTCAGTAAAGTCACCGGGCGCACTGGCGACCACTCTGTCGTAGTAAAATGAGTTCAAAGTTTTTAAGAAGATCCTTGTCATCTCTTTTTCCTCAAGAGGTGGAAAAATCTGGGCAGCAATTTCACGCCATCTCTGAGCGTATTCCTTAAAGGTTTCCTTGTCCTTCTGCGACATGGCTCTGAGTTGATCTCTTTCTGGTGCCATGTCCAGGTTATACTTATATTGTTGAAAGAAAGCCGCACCAAGATCTTTGAAAGTAGCGATCTTAGTGCGGTTTAATCCCATGTACCATTTGAGTGCGGCACCGGTTAAACTATCCTGGAAATAATGGATCAATAGCTCTTGGTTCTTTGTCTGAGTTGACATTCGCCGAGCGTACATCACCAAATGGCTTTGAGGGCAAGAGTTACCCTTCTACTTTTCAAATTCGGGCACTTTGAACTTGTGCGGAAATTTCACATTGGGGACCAAACAAAGGTCTGTGGCGTCCTTTCTAAATAGATCCTGACCGCGAATGGCTTGCAGTTCCTTCTGCATTTCCAGGAACTGTTCCTGGAACTCATTTATTTTGTTAAACATATTTTTGATTCCATCAGAAGGTATCTGTGGAATCTGTGCTTCCGGGACAGTGTGTACCACGGGTGGTGGTATAGTTATCATGGCAGTGACTCTAGGTCCTTCCCTTTCCCGAAGTTTGTAACCTTCAGGAGTTGTCGTCATTCCCCTGGCATCTTCGCTTTCCCGAAGTTTGTAACCTTCAGGCCCAGCTGCTCCTACTGCACTTCCCTGATCTTTAGTGATCGGCGGAACTGTAGCGCGAATTTTTGGACGTGGTTGCGAAGCACTATCGCTTTTGGGGTTGTGGGTCTCTCTTAAGTTATTTTGTTAAAATAGTTCCTGGGCGATTGGTGGGAGTTTAGGACTGATGCTTTTTAATTGATATGTGAAGGTATGGGATTTAGGACTTTGGATTAGTGACTTTCGATTAGTGTGCTCGCTAAGATTTTTCTTTCAATCTAATGCCTACGTATTCCCGTTTACTGAAACAGGGAAATCAGAGCAATTGTAGTTCCTCCTATTCTATGGGAGGAAATGGTGTTTTGGTGTCTTGTTCAAAGCCCAAGACGTGAAGCTGAGAAGGTGGTTTGTATCTTGTTCAAAGCCCAAGATGTGAAGCTGAAAAGGTGGTTTGTATCTTGTTCAAAGCCCAAGATGTGAATATGAAGGTCTATTTGTATCTTGTTCGAAGCCCAAGATGTGAAGCTAAAAAGATGTTGTCTTTAGAGAGAATTTGTCATCTCTAAAGGGGGTCTGTTTGTCATGACTGTTGGGTGACTGACTATAAAGGAGGATTACTTTAACCGAGATATGTGAATCCTAGCAATGCCATAATTTCCTTTATAGGGGGTTTTAAACTGAAGGAGAAGACTTTAACTCAGTGTAGAGCAATGCCATCTTTCCTTAGGAATTTCTCATGCTAAAAGAGGGACAGTGGCGTGGATGTAAATTATCCAGAGGCTTGCCGCTTACAGCGATTAGATGAAAGGAGTTATTGATGGTTGTATCCTGTGAACGAGGCACAGTTTTGATGCTAAAAGGTTGTTTGACTCAACCGGGGTTTTTCTTATACAAAGCCTAAGAGGAGGCTATTGGCCCGACAAGAGGGTGTTTTTATGTGTCTCGTACGAAGCCCGAGAGAGAGGCTAAAAGGGTTTGACTCAACAAGAGAGTGCTTTTAGATGTGTCTTGTACGAAGCCCAAGACGGAGGCTAAAGGTTGACTCAACAAGAGAGTCTTTTATACTCAACAAGAGAGTGTTTTGTATCTCGTACGAAGCCCGAGATTGAAGCTAAAAGGATTATTGACTCAACAAGAGAGTCTTTTTGTATCTCGTATGAAGCCCGAGACAGAGGCTAAAAGGGAGATTGACTCAACAAGAGAGTCTTTCTGTATCTCGTACGGAGCACGAGATAGAGGCTAAAAGGATTACTGTTTCAGTTGAGTGACAGGTCCAGTAGGTTGGTTAAAAGAGGAAATCAGTTCTTATAAAGAGACTGATTAAAGGTAAGGCTATGCTTTGGGATTGATCAGAGGATCAGGGTTATTTCCTGTTGTTTAAGGAAATGGGGAATCCAGAGGGTATTGGAGACTCTCTGAGTCTACTGGTGTTTTTCCCTACTTGAGAATGCCTTCGAGACTCAAGGAGATTAGACTGTCCAAGTCTAGAGTTTTATCTTTTGTACTATGCTTAAAGAAACAGTAGTAGTACGTTCACGGTAGAAAGATCTAGACTCTTTAAAAGACTATTCTATTAAGATGACTAATTTCTGTTCCTGTACCTTTAGGAGGTCGTCGGGACAATTTGTTCGAAGCCTAAGAGGAGGCTGGAAACTTTTAAGAAGCCGAGGGATAATTTGTACGAAGCCCAAGAGGAGGCTCTTTTCCCGAAGGAAGAATCCTTATACGAAGCCTAAGAGGAGGCTTTGAATACTTCTAAGAAGTTGTAGGGTCCTTGTATAATGCCCAAGAGGAGGCGGGGATGCTTTTAGGAAGCCCGTGGGTCCCCAAACCTCGAGAAATTCAAGACAGGCTATTCACAGAGAATAGATCAAGCCAGGAAAGTCCGAGAATTTGGAAAAAAATTAAGAGATGCCATTCACGAAGAAAATATCATCTCTAGGGAGTAGAGTTTCTTTGACGATGTCTAAGGGTGACAGTCTGAGAAAGGGTTCACCGAGAATGTTTCCTTGCACGTCTTCATATTGTTTAACCCCAAGAGGAGAGAAGACTGTATCTGGTAATCCTATGGGGATCTAGTTTTGTCTATTTTAGAGTGATCAATTGGGCTTAGTGCTAGACGTAGTTGCAGGGGAAACTCTATATATCTATACTAGTATTACACACTTGATATGAGTTTATGAAAGAAGACTTACAGTGAAACAGCCCCACAATACAGTTTATATGTATATGAAAGCGGATAAAGGAAGCATATAAACACTTACTCGGTTGTAGAGTTTCCATGCTGTTTGGTTAGTTGTTCAATAAAGAAAGATGGAAAACAACAGTATATTCAAAATTAAAGGAGAAAGTATTTTGAAAAGGTGTTGGGGCTTACAGCTCAAGGAGAGGCCCAAGGTTTATCAGTGATCGCACTGTCGTTTTGTACAGAGGGACTTATACAAGTGACTGAGGCCCAAGAAAGGTTTTCTGTACAAACGGATGGGTCTTACACTCTCTCAAGAGGCCCAAAAGATTTATTTTTGTACAAGTGGTGGGGCTTACAGCTAAAGGAGAGGCCCAGGGTCATTTGTTTAAAAATGGCGATCGCGCCGAGATTTTTGAAAACGCGGTGGGTCCTATACAATGCATTGAGGCCCAAAATGGTTTGGTTTTCAAAGGGGGTTGGGTCTTACACTCTAATAGAGGCCCAAAAGATTTTGAATGGGTCTTATAGCTCGAGGAGAGGCCCAGTGTTTTTTTTCAACGGACGATGATCGCGTCGAACTTTTCGAAATACGACGGGACTTATACATTAAGTGAGGCCCAAAAATAGGTTTGTATTTACAAAGGATTGGGTCTTACACTCTATTAGAGGCCCAAAGTTTTTTTAAAAGGTTTGATGAGAGTTGAATTAATCAACACCCTAATTTGTTTTCAAAAATTTATTTTAATTGAATAAAAAAATTCAATTAAAATGATCAAAATTGTTTAACATGTGGAAAACAAATTGTGATCTTGGATTAATGTTTCAAAAATCATGTTTTGACCTACAAAATGATTAGAAGTCATTAAAATTTGCAAAATCAAGAAGGAATAAATATTTTAAATGTCAAAAACAATTAAAATATTAATTCTTTGCAAAAATATCAATTATATTAAATAAATAATATTTTTGGGATTTTTTGGTAAAATAAAATATTTTAACATTTTTGTGAATTATTAAAAAAAGAATCAACTTAAAATCATGAAAACTCAGAGAGAAATTAATTTTTGAATCAATTAAATAAAATCACAAAATTCAAATATTTGAATTTTCAAAAAGGGCGCCAGGAACAAAGGCAAAAACACGCGCCACCCTCTGTTTCTGCAGATTTGCATTTTCTATCCAATCTCACTGAATACTTGATTATATCATGCAATCTACATATCAATCTACTCGTTTCAACCTCACGATCATGTTTATGGTCTTTAATTCCATTTATTTTAAGCATGGAATAAGAAATCAAAGAGAAACCTCAAGAACCCTAAATTCTGCATGAAGGTTCAGAAATTCCATACACAACTCAAACAATGCAATTGATTGAGGGAAAACGCTCCATGCATGATTATGAACATATGGCCAAATTATTGTGCAGCAAAAAATGCATAGATCATAGAGTTAGAAGAGCTCATGCTTACGTCTTGCAGCTGGTGATCGTGTTTTGTGTTAGACGTGTTACAGCTTGGTTCCAAGGTTATGGACAACTTCCCTATGTGCTATGGAGTGTGTCTGGATGCTTGGAATGGATTGAAATGATCTGGAAGTTGAGATGGTACCCCAACTGCAAATCTGTCAAAGGCTTGAGCAATTGGCTGGTGATTTTGTGATTTTGGTGTTCCAGATGTTGTGTGAGTGTTTGGATCACTTCTATATGATGTTTATGAGGTGTGTGTGTGTGATTGGTTTGATTGGAATTGCTCTCAAACTCAAAACTCGATAGTGACTTGCTTTGGAAGGCAAAATTGGAGTGAAGAAGGAGATTTTGAGGAAAGCATTTGTTAGATGGCTTTGGTGTACTCAAACTGATCACAAATGAGCTCTATTTATAGTAGAGCTAGTTTGTTTTGCAAGCAATAGTGAATGGCAACTGCAGCAGAGGTTTGGCGAATGGTTGCACTTTGGAATCCAAGTCTCCTCTAGCCATTGACTAAAGGTTAGGGAACAGGGTTGTTGTTCCCTTGGTATTGGATAAGTCTTGACTGAATTCAGTTGCAAATGGCTCAGTCCATGCCACCTTGGTGTATGCATTGAATGCTCCAATCAAAAATTAGACTCTTGTCCCTCTTTTAGGCAATTCTAGGTTTGGCATGCTACTTCTTGTTCCAAGGACTTTGGAGGCTTGGCTCAGTGTTTGTCCCCTTTAGATTTGATCCTCAGATGTGTCCAAAGTGATGACAAGGCTTGGAATTATTTTATTTTGCCAAATCGAGCAAAAATACAAAATTCTGCCTAGCCTTGGCAGTTTTCAGCAAGGCATATTGCCATTGTCATATCTCTTGGCCTAAGTGGAATTTGGTGATGTTCTTGGCCATTTTGGAAAGCCCTCATAAGATACAACAACTATTTGATCATATTTGGTTTTGATACCTTTTGGATCCAAGTGAAAAATCCCCCTACATTTGGAAAAAAGTCAAGGCAGATTCTGACTTAGTAAAAATTTCACTAAGTGTTGGAAAAAAGTTACATTTTCACTTTTTGTGATTTTGATCATTCCATAACTCAAAATCCATGACGAATTTGGAGGGAGGTCAGTTTTAAGCTTTTGTACAAGGTAATGAGATATATCAATCAAGCTTTGGATGGGGAAAAATGGCTTTGTGGTTTAGGAGTTATGATCCTCCAAAGTTGGTACCCTTGCCACTTTGTTCATAACTTAGAAATTTTTTTGTTTTTATGGTTACCCCTTTTACAAGTTATCTCACTTTTCTTGATTTTTCTTGATGAATGATGATTTAAATCATACATTAACAAAATTTTAGGGTTAAAAAAACATTTTTGTGAAAAATCTCAAAAAGTCAAAGTTGACTTTTGTGCACAGTTGACTTTTTGTCAGATGAATTCCAAACTGTGCGATCCTTTAGGAAATCATGTCCTTGACCTAAATCAAACTTTATGGACATGTTCCATGGGTGTTATAGGGTATATTGAATCATGTCCTAGGTTTTGGGAGCATGTCCTGGTCAAAAGTCAAAGCTACAGTTGACTTTTTCCTCAAAACCCTAACTGTGGTACTGATGAAATTGAGACTTGCTGCTCAAGCTTCTTGTATCAATCTATTGTTACAAATGGATCAATGTGGTATGTTGGAGACCCTCAAATCATGTCTTGAGGTCTTGGCTCATGATTTGTCCCAAAAGTCAACTTAGTGGTGAATTAGGTCAAGAAACCCTAATTCCTTATTTTTGATGTATGCATCCCCTGAGGTCAACTTGACTTGATGCTTGGGCACATGAGGTTCCAAGGAGTATTTAAGGATATGCTTTGAAGGATTGGCTCATGCCTAGAGGAAAAGTTTCATCTGGAGGCCCTAGTCGACCAAACCCTAATTTGGTGACACTGGCGATCTTGAGGCTTGATCCACCTAGAAGGGAGCAGCCTTGTGCTTAATCCTTGAAGTGGTAGTCTTCTTGATCCCTTGTGGATATTTGAGAGGCTAGACAAGTTGAAGATCATGTCATTTCTTGATTGATCCTTTGTCTAAAAGCTCTGAGAGGGCTGGAAGCCCTAAATTTGATTGTAGTGGATGCTGACCCATCTTTGGGGAGACTGATGAGGTATGATGGTTCCTCCATATTGTGATGATGATTTTCACAATGATGGGAAATCTTACTGGTAAAAATTTGGGGTATGACAGATGCCCCTATTTAATCTTCTTGGACCCGAAGGTGTGAATGGCGAAGGTATTCGGGCATTCGGGGTGCAAGAGGATTAAATATCGGAATACCCAAAATTTTGATGGGGGTTAAGAATGGCAGCTTTCATTTTCAAATACATGACATCTTCGTCTGGGAAGTCAAACCCGATTGATTCTTGATCGTCAATCGGCTGATGAGCCAAATGCTCGGCTAAAATACTCCCCTTAACGACTTTTTGAGCATGGTACTCTAAGTCATATTCTGACAGCAACATCTGCCAATGGGCAATCCTTCCCGTGAGAGCAGGTTTTTCAAAGACATACTTGATTGGATCCATCTCGGAAATTAACCAAGTAGTGTGACGAATCATGTACTGGCGCAGACGTTTGGCTGCACAAGCCAAAGTGCAGCAAGTTTTTCTAAGCATAGTATACCGAGTCTCGCAGTCGGTGAATTTCTTGCTCAAATAGTAGATGGCAGACTCTTTTCGTTTGGTTTCATCTTGTTGGCCAAGTACACAGCCCATGGAGTCTTCCAAGACGGTGAGGTAGATTATCAGCGGCCTTCCTTCCACTTGAGGTGATAAAATCGGAGGGTTCAACAGGTATTCCTTAATACTGTCGAAGGCGGTTTGAGAATCTTCTGTCCAAACGCAATCCTGATTCTTTTTGAGTAATTTGAAAATCGGCGCACATGTCGCAGTTATAAGGAATATGAATCTGGAGATGTAGTTCAAACGTCCCAGGAATCCTCTGACTTGTTTTTCAGTTTTCGGAGAAGGCATTTTTCAAATGGCCTTGACCTTGTTAGGATCAACCTTAATTCCTTTCTGGCTGACGATGATCCCAAAAAGTTTTCCCGAACGGACACCGAAGGTGCATTTGTTGGGATTCAAGCGGAGTTTGTACTTTCTCAACCGCTCGAATAACTTTGACAGATGGGTCACATGCTCCTCTTCTGTCTTAGATTTGGCAATCATATCATCGACATATACCTCGATCTCTTTGTGTATCATGTCATGAAAAAGAGTAGTCATGGCCCTTTAATAGGTTGCCCCGGCGTTCTTCAAACCAAAGGGCATTACCTTATAGCAAAAGGTACCCCATGGGGTAATGAACGAAGTTTTCTCCATGTCTTTCGGCGCCATTTTGATTTGGTTATAGCCCGAGAATCCATCCATGAATGAGAAAACTTTGAACTTTGCTGTACTGTCAACCAGCATGTCGATGTGTGGTAAAGGAAAGTCGTCCTTTGGACTAGCCTTGTTTATATCTCTGTAATCCACACACATTCTGACTTTTCCATCCTTTTTTGGAACGGGTACGATGTTGGCTAACCATTGAGGATATTCTGACTTAGCGAGGAAACCCGCGTCAATCTGTTTCTGTACCTCCTCTTTGATTTTGATGGCCATGTCTGGGTGAGTCTGTCTCAACCTCTGTGTTACCGGCGGACATTCTGATCTCAACGGTAAGTGATGTTCCACGATGCTGGTATCCAACCCTGGCATATCCTGATAGGACCAAGCGAATACATCGGGGAATTCTTTGAGAAGCTTTACCAAACCCTCTCTAGCAGTTGGACTGAGCAATTCCCCAATCCTAATTTCTTTTCTTTCTTTTTCCGAACCTAAGTTTACTGTTTCCGACGGATCTTTATGAGGTTCAATAGACCTTTCCTCCTGTCTGAGTAATCGGGAGTTCTCTTCTAGAATTTCGTCGTCAACTTCTTCTTCAGCCCCAAATACCGGGAACTCAAAGTCGGGAGAAGGCATCGGATCGTATGTTTCAACAGGGTTTAAAACAAGCAATCTGGATGACGGTATGATTTGTGTTTAGAAGAGATGGAGGAAATGCAATAGTGTGTGCAGTGTATTTCATTGGAAAACTGCTTGTTTTTTATTATTTGTTTTTTAGGATTACCATTTTCTAAGAAAAGCAAAAAGAGAAAACAGCAATAAATGCGGAAATTACAGAATTACGTTATTTTATTAATGAACAAGTCGATTCTTGAAACTACCGCCCTATAAAACAAAGCTCTGTCGCTTTGGACGAAGTGAAGAGGTAAATTTACAGAGAGTGAGCCCTATCAAAACATCCATTTCACCTGGGCATGGTGAAAGGTTAAAGACGTCAATTACGTTGACTTATGAACAATCTTCGGAACATCGACAGCAAGCCATTGGCGACGAACTCCTCGGGGAACCATAAAGTTTGGCACCTTCCTTAATATGTCTTTAGAAATAATGCTGATTTCTGGTGGAGCAGGGTCATTGGAATCTGTCTCCCAGGCAGAATTGTCGTAGGAGGATTCCTCTGTTGCATTTTGCTTAGCATTTGTGCTCTCAGGCAAATCTCCCCATCCAGTTGGCTGGATATCTTCGAGCCTGATACGAGAGCTTTCGGGAGCAGTGTACTTGACCATATAGTCGTATTTCCCACTAGGTTGTCCCAGGGTGTCCCACACTTCTTTGGAACTGGAGGAGTCATCCCTCTCGATGACGCTGACCTCTAGAAAAGCATAGTTAATGAATTCAAGTCCTGCAAACGTTGCAAATTCATCGTCGTACTAGACATTTTCTGACAGACCTGATTGTTGATCCCATGACATGGTGGGGACCCAGGTATTCTTTTCAATGATGCTCAGCTGATTTTCATTGTTCGGCTGATTCCTTGCCCTAAGTCTCCGGGATACGGCTGCCACATTGGCAGGCCATCCATCGGGCCATAATAGGTGTGGTCAAAGTTGTCCTTCATTATAATGTCCTCGTCTAATGAGTTTGGTGGAGCATGGCATCCTTCCGGATCACAATCTCCGTGCATTATTTCGACATCTGACTTGGGTATAAATCTCGGACTCTGTGCAGGATAGCAAAAGGGAGTCTGCGTTTCGTCCTGAGACGTATAACGGTCCTTGTTAAGATAAGAGTCCCATTCTTCCTCCATATTAGAGGGATCATCTTTATTGATGGTATGCACTTCTTGAGGCACTGGGTGAAGGAAACCTCCACTGTGGAAGAAGCCTTGAATGTGATTAAGACTTTCATTGCTGGTAGTAGTTGTCTGGGTACAGGTTGCAAAAAAACCAAAACCCTTCTTTGTTTTATTGTCAGTAGGAATGACTAGCTGTCCCCATCCTGTTCTATTGGTACTCTCGACTGCTTTGATAGCATCTTTGTATGAGGAAATGGAAGTTCCATCTTCGGATTGATTGTCCTTGCTCACCGATAGTGCTTGGAACTGAGTTCGAATAACCTCCTCGGGTTCTACACAAGTAGATGATGATAAGTTACTCACGAGCAAGGCTTGTTCTCCACATACTGTGACAAGCTGGTTGTTCTGGACGAACTTTAATTTTTGGTGGAGGGTCGAGGTGACCATCCCAGCCTGATGTATCCAAGGTCTTCCTAATAAACAACTGTACGTTGCCCGGATGTCCATGACCTGGAAAGCGACTTGGAAAGTGTGAGGACCAATAGTTTTGGGATGGTCGACTTCGCTGATAACCGTTTTTCTGGACCCGTCAAATGCTTTGACGATGACCTCACTGGTTCTCATCGGGGGTCATTTGAAGGATACTTGCATCAAAGAGGACTTCGGCATAACATTCAGGCTGACCCTGTGTCTACCAGTACGCTGGCTAAAGCATCGCCCTGGCAGCTGACCGTGATATTGAGCGCCATGTTATGACGGCGACCCTCTTTAGGTAATTCCTCATCACTAAATCCCAAGTTATTGCAGGAAGTGATGTTAGAAACAATGTTATCGAACTATCTAATTGTTACATCCTGTTCTATAAAGGCTTGCTCCAAGACTTTGTGTAGAGCCTCCCTGTGCGCTTCTGAACTGAGTAAAAGTGACAGCACAAAAATCTTTAAAGGAGTTTGTAACAGTTGATCAACAATGTTGTATTCACTCCTTTGGATAAGCTTCAGCATCTCATCGTTGTTTTTTGAAAGGTCGGGATTACTGGATTGACCGGCCGGTGGATTGGGAGCTTCTGTCTGAGGTTCCTTTTCTTTGTTCAATTCTCCAACTCCTTGGTTGAAGATTCGACCACTCCGTGTTACTCGACTGATGTCTGCAATATTCACAACGGAGGGTAATGGAATTTCCTTTCCATTCTCGACTGTTGTTGCACCATATTTGTAAGGGATAACCTTAGTTGATTCATATGGTAATGGTCCCGGTAGATAGATGACTACGGGAGCCTTCTGATTTTTCCGACCATCATAAGCAATTTCGATCCATTCCTGGTTGGGAACTCTCGATTCGTCAAGTAGAGGGATAATGGTACAAACATCCCTAGCCCTCTGATGATCAGGAATTACGACAACATCCTTAATTTGATCAGCGAGGTAGTCCGGCGCCCAGTTGATTGGTCCAGAACCCGGATATGTGTGAATCTCTCTACGATCCACTTGACCCTGAAGAGCTGCTCGCACAAGGTAACATCATTGGTTACTTTCCGAACAGACTCTACAACATTCATAGTTGTGTGGTGGCACCTGGCCACGCCCGCTTTGAATATAATGTAACCTCACTAGGTCAGTTTCCACAGATCGAACGTCCCAACTTTGATGCCGAGTAGGGTTCCCGCTGGTAATATTAATTTGCTGGGTGTCTTCATCAATATAGATTGGAAGCCACCAGTGATTCAACAAGTGTGGAAGGGTTTCCTGGACAAAGGCATAGCCTTGATCGTTTTCGCAACCCGCCCTACAGCTCTGATAATCATGTGATACCAGGAACCCGAGCCGGACCTGTTTAGCATGTAACTTCACCAGGCTGGTATTCATCAAGCGAATATCGAAGATTTGAATCATGTTGATATGATAGGGATTCCTATCATGGTAGTCCTGGATCCATCCAAGATCCATCTGTCGCTGGAGGGCCTGTTGTACAAAAGAGCATCCCTGTTTGTTTACCGAGCAAGTCAGACAGGAACTGTAATCGTGCCACGGCAGATTTTGATACTGGCTTTGCCTGGAGTGCATCGCCACCAAGTTGACATTCATTGCACGGATGTCGTGGTTCTGAATGATGTTAGAATTCGTGTAAACCATGTTAACTCCACGAACTCGGTGCTCTTGGATCCATTCGAGATCCATCTGTTCCTGTAGAGCTGATTGCACCACATAACATCCTCGATTGCTTTTAGAGAAAATATCACACTGGTGATAGTTATGAGGTGGCACATGGGCATATCTACTCTGTCTGCAATGCATCTTGACCAGATTGGTCCTTAACAAGAGTACATCATGAATTTGATAGACGTTGTTAGTCTCTCCCTCTATCAAATTGACTGCAGCTTTCTCATGTTGAGGCAGTGTGTTCGTGACAACATTAGGATTCGTATCTTTGAAAGAAAAGACCCCGCTCCTAACAAGCTTTTGTACGTCAGATTTGAAATTGAGACAGTTCTCTATGTTATGGCCTGGTCCTCCTTGATGGTAAGAGCAAGTTTGATCCACCTTAAACCAAAAAGGCGGGTTTTCCGGTACTGTAAGAGGAGACTTAGTCTGGACATGCCCCTTAGCCAGTAGTAACAGAAATAGTTCTGCATATAATACGGGTATAGGATCAAATCCTGGTGGCCGTGTTGTACGGTTGTTATTGTATGGAGGACGAGCCTGCTGAAGAGGCTGTTGAGTCCGTTGCTGATTAGGTTGGCTTTGCACAACCTGAGGTTGATACGTAGAAATAGGCGCAGGATTGATAGCTGGAGTCACAGCCGCTACTGGCTGATAACGTCGCTTTTACTTTCCAAGAGAGATATTCCCAATATCTTGCTCTTTTTCTTAGGGAGAGCACTACCGTATCGTTTTGTACTACTTGATGATCCAGTGTCTTTGACTAAACGTCCTTCTCGGACGACTTCCTCAAGACGAACTCCCATACCGACCATCTCGGTGAAGTCACTAGGTGCACTGGCAACCATTCTGTCGTAATAAAATGAGCTTGAGGTCTTTAAAAAGATCTTTGTCATCTCTTTTTCCTCAAGAGGTGGACAAATTTGAGCGGCAATTTCACGCCATCTCTGAGCGTATTCTTTAAAGGTTTCTTTGTCCTTGTGTGACATTGATCTTAGTTGATCTCTGTCGGGTGCCATGTATAGATTGTATTTATATTGTTGGACGAAGGCAGTGCCAAGATCTCTGAAATTGCTAATCGTAGCACGGTATAAACCCATGTACCATTTTAGGGCGGCACCGGTTAAACTATCCTGAAAGTAGTGAATTAGTAAATCCTGATTTTCTGTCTGAGCTGACATTCGCCGAGTGGACATCACCAAGTGACTCTGAGGGCAAGAGTTACCCTTGTACTTTTCAATGTCGGGCACCTGGAATTTGTGCGGTACTTTCACATTGGGGACCAAGCAGAGGTCCGCGGCGTCCTTTCCAAATAAATCCTGACCGTGAAGGGCCTGCAGTTCTTTCTGCATTCCCAGGAACTGTTCCTGGAACTCATTCATTCTTTCGAACATGTTGTCGTTTCCACCAGAAGGTATCTATGGAATCTGTCCTTCCGGGACAGGGTGTACCACGGCCGGTGGTATAGTCATTATGGCCGAGACTCTCGGTGCCTCCCGAAGTTTGTAACCTTCAGGAGTTGCTGTCATGCCCCTGGCATCTTTGCTTTCCCGAAGTTTGTAACCTTCAGGCCTAGCGGTTCCTGCTGCGGTTCCCTGATCCTCATTGATCGGCGGAACATATCCTTCTGGGATATAGTTAAGTGGCATGCCTCAGGGACGATCTTTTGGCATTTTGTACCTAGGATCGGACTTCTCCACTATGGGCATTGAGGTGATCTCCGAGATCACAGTTCTTTGTAGCTGAGCTTCTGCCATGGCTTGCATGTCGTTATGAAGCTTTCTCATATCCTCTCTCAGAGCGTCGATCTCTTCTCTCAACTCTCTATTCTCTTCCTCGAGATCATCCATCTTTTTTTAAAGATTGGCCCGAGTATTGTACGAATGAGAAAGTTTGACTCTAGAACCGAGACACAAACGTGAGATTCGTAGGTAAGGAGAATACGTGACGTGAGAATGATGAATGCAATGATTATATTAATTGTTTTTTTTTGTTTAATCAAAATAAACTTCGACAATTAGATTGAAAATATCAAACAGTAGGGAAACCCCATTTTATTGAATTCAAAGGATTGTGAAAATAGAAATACAGTAGATTACAAGGTGCGGAAACAGAAACCTAAGCTAAGGGGTCCCGAGTCCTCTCTGGGGAGAAACTGGGTGCTGATTCTGGTACTTTCCTTTTCTTGGACCGGGGCTCTTGGGCCGTTGTCGGGTTGTCATTACTTTTCCAAGTGACAGGAACGAGCAAATTCCTTTGGTCATCTTGATTATCCACAGCATGTTGCTCTAAAATCTCAATCAGAGCATCCTTATCTTTTAGCAGTCGCTGTATTTTGGTACACTCTACATTGAGGGTGCGGTACTTGTTCTTCCAAGACCTCCTCTCCTGTTGAACTATGTTGAGAGTAACCTGAAGTTTTTCCATTTCAGTCATGAAGTACATGACAGATGCCCTCGGCGGAAGAACTCCGTGACGAGGATAAGGCATCTTTAGCTTAAGAGCTCTAGTTTGTACCAGTGGAGATAAGGCTCCACCGAGACATGCCTCATCGGGTATCCAAATTGACGACGAACCAATACTGGATGGTAGTTGATTCCCCCTTAGTTCATATGAGGGGTACGTTGGGGAATTTTCCACAACGATCAATGATCTTGGTCCCGTCATAAATCCTATTGCACCAATCTATATCAGAGTTGGTAAGAGACATGATTTTCTGCGACCAACGTAAGGCACTCTTATGATCCCAAAACGCAGCAGACTTGGGCAAATGGGAGATAAACCATTTATATAACAGGGGTACACAGCATGTGATCATCCCTCCGCTGTACAAATTTCCTAAGTGTACAGAATGATACGCATCTGCGAGCAAGGTCGGCACAGGGTTTCCAATGAGAAAAAGCTTAATGGCGTTGATATCAACGAAGCTAATAATGTTGGGAAACAGAAATAACCCGTAGATGAGTAAGACAAAGATGCTTTCAAAAGAGGTTACGTTCCCTATACTAGCAAAGTACAGAGCCTTCTTTATCAGTAACTGGGCTGGAAAATCTTGGATGCCACCCTTAGTGGTCATGTGAGTCCTGACTTCTGACTCATCCAAATAAATTGCTCTTGCAATGGTCTGATCCTTTGGAATTTCTTCCAGTCCAGAAAAAGGAGCTTGATCAGTAATGTTTAAATCGGTTAGGTGAGAATACTCCTCCAGCGTTGGTGCGAGCTGGTAATCCGGGAATTTGAAACAGTGATAGACCGGATCGTAAAACTGAATGAGTGCCTTCTGATTCCTTCAATCACATGGACTCTTAACAGAGGTAGCAGACCTCCGTACTTGGCTCTGAAAGCTTCAGGGTTAGTGATTATCCTCACTAATCCTCCCAAATCTTCTAGTTTTGGAACCCTGAAGGTATACTTATGAGTTCTCCTTCTACCGAAATCCATGAGCGCAATCTTTTTCTCTGACATTTGCAATCATTGTCTTAGTTTAATTTGAAAAAGAGAGACTAGAAGAGAAGTTTTTCTTTGATGTAATGTTTTTTAGATGAATGCATGAATGCAGCACACAAAAACATAGAAAAAACATGGGGTCAAAAGGGCGGTGTCATGAAGTCAAGGCTCTACCTCCCCCCCCAAAGGTTTATACTAGTGAATTTTGTACCTGTCTCTCAACATCATCAGTTCTTGTCGATAAAACACCAGCGGGCCGGGAACCGTGCTAGGTGATGTTTTTCGAAGAACCATCAGAAGAGGATAGTATCGCTTGACAACCATTTCCAATAGTTTCCGCACTACTAAAAGAGGTTTTTCCTAGGTGTATACTCAATCTTTCCACATGCGGCATCACATGCATTCCCATTAGCAGAAAAATAAACACAGATATCAAATAGGAAAAGCAGTATATATATTTGTCCTAAAGTCCTAGACTTTAAAGAGCTAGGAATCCTATGTTCCTGACAAAAATGGCTCCCCGGCGGAGTCGCCATTCTGTGGTATCTTCCCAACTTTTAAGATTTTGACCTAAGATCCTAGTGAAGTCAAAAAAGGTCCTATCCCAGTGAAATCCCCGAAAAAGGAAAGAAACAAAGAAAGAAAACGGCCCCACGGTGGGCGCCACTTTTCTGTGGCATTTTTTAAAGTTTCTTCTTAAGAGATGGGAAGAGAACAAGATCTCGTTGTCCCCAGTGAAGTTGCCATTTTTTCTGTAGCGCGAATTTTTGGACGTGGTTGCGAAGCACTATCGCTTTTGAGGTACTACAGTTTGATTCATTTTTTATCCTATTGAAGCTGATGAAGGAAGGGAAATAAATGTCTCCAATTAACCCTGCTTGCATACTGAGTTTAAACAGATGACTGTTGGTTTACAGATGTTATTGAGATTGTGGGTCTCTCTTAAGTTATTTTGTTAAAATGGTGCCTGGGCGATTGGTGGGAGTTTAGGACTGATGCTTTTCGATTGATATGTGAAGGTATGGGATTTGGGACTTTGGATTAGTGTGCTCGCTAAGGTTTTTCTTTCAATCTTATGCCTACGTGTTCCCGTTTACTGAAACAGGGAAATCAGAGGGATCGTAGTTCCTCATATTCTATGGGAGGAAATGGTGTTTTGGTGTCTTGTTCAAAGGTGGTTTGTATCTTGTTCAAAGCCCAAGATGTGAAGCTGAATGTCTATTTGTATCTTGTTCGAAGCCCAAGATGTGAAGCTAAAAAGATGTTGTCTTTAGAGAGAATTTGTCATCTCTAAAGGGGGTCTGTTTGTCACGACTGTTGGGTGACTGACTATAAAGAAGGATTACTTTAACCGGGATATGTGAATCCTAGCAAAGCCATAATTTTCTTTATAGGGGGTTTCAACCTGAAGGAGGAGACATTAACTCAGTGTAGAGCAATGCCATCCTTCCTTAGGAATTTCTCATGCTAAAAGAGGGACAGTAGCGTGGATGTAAATAATCCAGAGGCTTGCTGCTTACAGCGATTAGATGAAAGGAGTTGTTGATGTTTGTATCCTATGAACGAGGCACAGTTTTGATGCTAAAAGGTTGATTGACTCAATCGGGGTTTTTCTTATACAAAGCCTAAGAGGAGGCTATTGGCCCGACAAGAGGGTGTTTTTATGTGTTTCGTACGAAGCCCGAGAGAGAGGCTAAAAGGTTTTGACTCAACAAGAGAGTGATTTTAGATGTGTCTTGTACAAAGCCCAAGACGGAGGCTAAAGGTTGACTCAACAAGAGAGTCTTTTATACTCAATAAGAGAGTGTTCGGTATCTCGTACGAAGCCTGAGATGGAGGCTAAAAGGATTATTGACTCAACAAGAGAGTCTTTTTGTATCTCTTATGATGCCCGAAACAGAGGCTAAAAGGGAGATTGACTCAACAAGAGAGTCATTTTGTATCTCGTACGAAGCCTGAGATAGAGGCTAAAAGGAATGTTGTTTTAGTTGAGTGACAGGTCCAGTAGGTTGGTTAAAAGAGAAAATTAGTTCTTATAAAGTGGCTGATTAAAGGTAAGGCTATGCTTTGGGATTGATCAGAGGATCAGGGTTATTTCTTGTTCTTTAAGGAAATGGGGAATCCAGAGGGTATTAGAGACTGTCCGAGTCTACTGGTGTTTTTCCCTACTTGAGAATGCCTTCGAGACTCAAGGAGATTAGACTATCCAAGTCTAGAGTTTTATCTTTTGTACTACGCTTAAAGAAACAGTAGTAGTACATTCACGGTAGAAAGATCTAGACTCTTTGAAAGACTGTTCTATTAAGATTACTAATTTCTGTTCCTATACCTTTAGGAGGTCGTCGGGACAATTTGTATGAATTCTAAGAGGAGGCTGGAAACATTTAAGAAGCCGAGGGACAATTTGTACGAAGCCCAATAAGTGGCTCTCTTCCCGAAGGAAGAATCCTTATACGAAGCCTAAGAGGAGGCTGTGAATACTTCTAAGAAGCCGTAGGGTCCTTATACAACGCCCAAGAGGAGGCGGGGATGCTTTTAGGAAGCCTGTGGATCCCCAAACCCTGAGAAATTCAAGACAGGCTATTCACAGAGAATAGATCAAGCCAGGAAAGTCCGAGAAGTTGGAAGAAACTCAAGAGATGCCATTCACCGAGAAAAGATCATCTCTGGGGAGTAGAGTTTCTTTGACGATGTCTAAGGGTGACAGTCTGAGAAAGGGTTCACTGAGAATGCTGCCTTTCACATCTCCATATTGTTTAACCCCAAGAGGAGGGAAGACTGTATCTGGTAATCCTATGGGGATCTAGTTTTGTCTATTTTAGAGTGATTAACAGGGCTTAGTGCTAGACGTAGTTGTCGGGGAAACTCTAAATATCTATACTAGTATTACACAGTTTATATGAGTTTATGAAAGAAGACTTACAATGAAACAGCCCCACAATACAGTTTATATGTATATGAAAGCGGATAAAGAAAGCATATCAACACTTACTCGGTTGTAGAGCTTCCATGCTGTTTGGTTAGTTGCTCAACAAAGAAAGATTGAAAGCAACAGTATATTCAAAATTAAAGGAGAAAGTATTTTGAAAAGGTGTTGGGGCTAACAGCTCAAGGAGAGGCCCAAGGTTTATCAGTGATCGCACTGTTGTTTTGTACAGAGGGACTTATACAAGTGACTGAGGCCCAAGAAAGGTTTTTTGTTCAAGGGGATGGGTCTTACACTCTCTCAAGAGGCCGAAAAGATTTAGTTTTGTACAAGTGGTGGGGCTTACAGCTCAAGGAGAGGCCCAGGGTCATTTGTTTGAAAATGGCGATCGCGCAGAGATTTTTGAAAACGCGGTGGGTCTTATACAATGCATTGAGGCCCAAAATGGTTTGGTTTTCAAAGGGGGTTGGGTCTTACACTCTAATAGAGGCCCAAAAGATTTTGAATGGGTCTTATAGCTCGAGGAGAGGCCCAGGGTTTTTTTTCAACGGACGATGATCGCGTCGAACTTTTCGAAATACAACGGGACGTATACAACAAGTGAGGCCTAAAAATAGGTTTGTATTTACAAAGGATTGGGTCTTACACTCTATTAGAGGGCCAAAGTGTTTTTAAAAGGTTTGATGAGGGTTGAATTAATCAACACCCTAATTTGTTTCCAAAATGTATTTTAATTGAATAAAAAAATTCAATTAAAATGATCAAAATTGTTTAACATGTGGAAAACAAATTGTGATCTTGGATTAATGTTTCAAAAATCATGTTTTTACCTACAAAATAATTAGAAGTCATTAAAATTTGCAAAATCAAGAAAGAAAAAATATTTTAAATGTCAAAAACAATTAAAATATTAATTCTTTGCAAAAATATCAATTATATGAAATAAATAATATTTTTGGGATTTTTTGGTAAAATAAAATATTTTAACATTTTTGTGAATTATTAAAAAAAGAATCAACTCAAAATCATTAAAACTCAGAGAGAAATTAATTTTTGAATCAATTAAATAAAATCACAAAATTCAAATATTTGAATTTTCAAAAAGGGCGCCAAGAACAAAGGCAAGAACACGCGCCACCCTCTGTTTCTGCAGATTTGCGTTTTCTATCCAATCTCACTGAATACTTGATTATATCATGCAATCTACATATCAATCTACTCGTTTCAACCTCACGATCATGTCTATGGTCTTTAATTTCATTTATTTTAAGCATGGAATAAGAAATCAAAGAGAAACCTCAAGAACCCTAAATTCTACATGAAGGTTTAGAAATTCCATACACGATTCAAACAATGCAATTGATTGTGGGAAAACACTCCATGCATGATTATGAACATATGGCCAAATTATTGTGCAGCAAAAAATGCATGGATCATAGAGTTAGAAGAGCTCATGCTTACCTCTTGCAGCTGGTGATCGTATTTTGTGTTAGAGGTGTTACAACTTGGTTCCAAGGCTATGGACAGCTTCCCTAGGTCCTATGGAGTGTGTCTGGATGCTTGGAATGGATTGAAATGATCTGGAACTTAAGATGGTGCCCCAGCTGCAAATCTGTCAAAGGCTTGAGCAATTGGCTGGTGATTTTGTGATTTTGGTGTTCCAGATGTTGTGTGAGTGTTTGGATCACTTCTATATGATGTTTATGAGGTGTGTGTGTGATTGGTTTGATTGGAATTGCTCTCAAACTCAAAACCCGATAGTAACTTGCTTTGGAAGGAAAAATTGGAGTGAAGGAGATTTTGAGGAAAGCATCTAGATGGCTTTGGTATACTCAAACTGATCACAAATGAGCTCTATTTATAGTAGAGCAAGTTTGTTTTGCAAGCAATAGTGATGGCAACTGCAGCAGAGGTTTGGCCAATGGTTGCACTTTGGAATTCAAGTCTCCTCTAGCCATTGACTAGAGGTTAGGGCACAGGGTTGTGGTTCCCTTGGTCTTGGATAAGTCTTGACTGAATTCAGTTGCAAATGGCTCAGTCAATGCCACCTTGGTGTATGCATTGAATGCTCTAATCCAAAATTAGAGTCTTGTCCCTCTTTTAAGAAATTCTAGGTTTGGCATGCTACTTCTTGTTCCAAGGACTTTGGAGGCTTGGCTCAGTGTTTGTCCCCTTTAGATTTGATCCTCAGATGTGTCAAAACTGATGAAAAGGCTTGGAATTATTTGATTTTTCCAAATCGAGCAAAAATGCAAAATTCTGCCTAGCCTTGGCAGTTTTCAGCAAGGCATATTGCCATTGTCATATCTCTTGGCCCGAGTGGAATTTGGTGATGTTCTTGGCCATTTTGGAAAGCCCTCATATGATACAACACTTGTTTGATCATATTTGGTTTTGATACCTTTTGGATCCAAGTGAAAAATCCCCCTACATTTGGAAAAAAGTGAAGGCAGATTCTGATTTAGTGAAAATTTCACTAAGTGTTGGAAAAAAGTGACATTTTCACTTTTTGTGATTTTGATCATTCCATAACTCAAAATCCATGAGGAATTTGGAGGGAGGTCAGTTTTAATCTTTTGTAGAGGGTAATGAGATCTATCAATCAAGCTTTGGATGGGGAAAAATGGCTTTGTGGTTTAGGACTTATGATCCTCCTAAGTTGGTACCCTTGCCACTTTGTTCATAACTTAGAAAATTTTCTAAGTTTTTATGGTTACCCCTTTTACAAGTTATCTCAGTTTTCTTGATTTTTCTTGATGAATGATGATTCAAATCATACATTAACATCATTTTAGGGTTAAAAAACCATTTTTGTGAAAAATCTCAAAAACTCAAAGTTGACTTTTGTGCACAGTTGACTTTTTGTCAAATGAATTCCAAACTGTGCGATCCTTTAGGAAATCATGTCCTTGACCTAAATCAAACTTGATGGACATGTTCCATGGGTGTTATAGGGTATATTGAATCATGTCCTACAGTTTGGGAGCATGTCGTGGTCAAAAGTCAAAGCTACAGCTGACTTTTTCCTCAAAACCCTAACTGTGGTACTGATGAAATTGAGACTTGCTGCTCAAGCTTCCTGGATCAATCCATTGTTACAAATAGATCAATGTGGTATGTTGGAGACCCTCAAATCATGTCTTGAGGTCTTGGCTCATGATTTGTCCCAAAAGTCAACTTAGGGGTGAATTAGGTCAAGAAACCCTATTTTTTGATTTTTGATGTATGCATCCCCTGAGGTCAAATTGACTTGATGCTTGGGCCCAGGAGGTTCCAGTGAGTATTTTAGGATATGCTTTGAAGCAGTGGCTCATGCCCAGAGGAAAATTTTCATCTGGAGGCCCTAATCGACCAAACCCTAATTTGGTGACACTGGCGATCTTGAGGCTTGATCCACCTGGAAGGGAGCAGCCTTGTGCTTAATCCTTGAAGTGGGAGTCCTCTTGATCGCTTGTGGATATTTGAGGGGCTAGACAAGTTGAAGATCATGTCATTTCTTGATTGATCCTTTGTCTAAAAGTTTTGAGAGGGCTGGAAACCCTAAATTTGATTGTAGTGGATGCTCACCCATCTTTGGGGAGACTGATGAGGTATGATGGTTCATCCATATTGTGATGATGATTTTCAAAATGATGGGAAATCTTAGTGGTCAAAATTTGGGGTATGACGGGAACATACCCTTCTGGGATATAGTTGAGTGGCATGCCCCAGGGACGATCTTTAGGCATGGTATACCGAGGGTCATACTTTTCCACTATGGGCGTTGATGTAATCTCTGAGATCACAGACCTTTTTTGTTGCATCTGAGCTTCTTCTAGAGCTTGCATTTCGTTATAAAGCTTTCTCATATCCTCTTTCAGAGTGTCAATCTCTTCCCTCAACTCTCTGTTCTCTTCCTCGAGATCATCCATCTTTTTCTGTTGATTGGCCCAAGTATTGTACGAATGAGACAGTTTGAGTCTAGAATCGAGACACAAACGTGAGATTCGTAGGTAAGAAGAATGTGTTACGTGAGAATGATGAATGATATGCAATAATTATATATTTTATATAATTTTGTTTATTCAAAGTAAACTTCGACAATTAGATTGCAAATATCAAACAGTGGGGAAATCCCCGTTTTATTGAATTCAAAGATTGTAGAATGGAAATACAATAATTTACATAGTGCTGTAAAAGGAAATCTAAACTTATGGGTCCCGAGTCCTCTCTGAGGGGAGCTCAGGTGCTGGTTCTGGTTCTTTCCTTTTCTTTGACCGGGGTTCTTGAGCTGTTGTCGGGTTGTCATTCCTTTGCCAAGTGAAATGGGGGAGCAAATTCCTTTGGTCGTCCAGATTCTCTACAGTATGTTGCTCTAAAATCTCAATCAGAGCATCTTTTTCTCTTAACAACTGCTGTATTTTCTTGCACTCCACATTGAGAATATGGTACTTGTTCTTCTAAGACTTCTTCTAATGTTGACCTTTGTTGAGAGTCACCTGAAGTTTTTCTGTATTAGACATAAAATAAAGGACATGGTCCCTCAATGGAAGAACTTCTTGACGAGGGTAAGGCATCCTCAGCTTGAGAGCTCTAGTTTATATCCAGTGGAGATAAGGTTCCACCGAGACACAATCTGGTTTTCCTAGAGACTCTCGTCCTTTCCTATGAACGTATTTCCTGGCATGCACTATTTATGTCTTTAGTGCCCTGTCATTTTCTCCTTCCTTGAAGAAAAGACCTTCCAGATGAACATTACGTGGGATATGTCTCATCGGGTATCCGAATTGACGATGAACTAAAATTGGATGATAATTGATTCCCCCTTTAATTCCTATGAGGGGTGCATTTGGGAAGTTTCCACAACAGTCGATGATCCTGATCCCGTCATAGATTCGATTGTACCAATCGATGTCAGAGTTGGTAAGAGACATGATTCTCTGTGACCAACGTAAAGTACTCTTTTGATCCCAAAATGCGGCAGACTTTGGCAAATGGGAAATGAACCATTTGTACAGCAGGGGTACACAACAGGTGATCATTCCTCCGCTGTACGAATTCCTTAAGTGGACAGAATGAAATGCATCTGCGAGCAAGGTCGGTACAGGATTTCCATTCAGAAAAATCTTAATGGCGTTGATATCTACAAAGTTATCGATGTTGGGAAACAAAAATAACCCGGAGGTAAGCAAAAGAAAGATGCTTTCGAAAGGGACCATGTTCCCTATACTAACAAAGTATAGAGCTTTCTTTATCAAGAACTAGGCTAGCAAAACCCTGGATACCACCCTTAGTGGTCATGTGACTCCTGACTTCTGACTCCTCCAAATAGATTGCTTTTGCAATGGTTTGATCCTTTGGAATTTCTTCTAGTCCAGAAAAGAGAGCTTGATTAGTAATATGTAAATCAGTCAGGTGAGAGTACTCCTCCAGTGTTGGTGCTAGCTGATAATCCAGGAATATTATACAGTGATAAACTGGATCGTAGAACTGGATTAGTGTGGACAGGATTCCTTCAATTACATGGACCCTTAATAGAGACAACGGTCCTCCATACTTGGCTCTGAAAGCCTCAGGGTTGGTTATCATCCTTGCCAACCCTCTTAAATCCTCTAGTTTTGGAACTTTGAAGGTATACTTGTGAGTCTCCCTTCTACCAAAATCCATTAGCAATCTATTTATCTGACATTTGCAATCATGGTCTTAGTTTAATTTGAAAAAGAGAGACTAGAAGAGAAATTTTTCTTTGTTTAAATGTCTTTTAAATGAATGTATGAATGTAGCACACAAAAACATAGAAAAAACATGGGGTCAAAGGGTCGGTGTCATGAAGTCAAGGCTCTACCCATCCCCAAAGGTTTATACTGGTGATTTTTGTACCTGTTCTCAAAATCACTGACCCCTCATCGGATGACGACAGCAAGCGGATCACCATGCGAGCTGGTTCATCTTAGAGTAATCTTAAATGAGGGTAGTATCGCGTGACAACTATTTATGATAGCTTCCGCCCTACAAAATGGTTTCAGTCTACTAAAATCCTCAGCTTCTCAGATAACCCAATGGAACAATCTGCTTTCAACAACCAAAGTCGTATGGGCATTGAATCCGCAAAGGGCATCTCCACTGATTCGATGGTCGACCGGGACCTCTTATCTGGGATTCATTCCCCATAAGATTACCCGTATAGTGCCATCCCCTATCTTAGGTGTATACTCAATCTTTCCAGATGCGGCATCACACGCATTCCCATTAGCATAAAAATAAACACAAATATCAATTAGGAAAAGCAGTACATATATTTGTCCTAACATCCTAGACCTCTAGTCCTATGATCCTTTACAGACAATGACTCCCCAGCAGAGTCGTCATTTCTATGACACTTTGTGAATTTAAGGCCTTATACTTAAAACTGTGAGAAAGAATGCCTCCTACTGTGGTCGCCATTTTTTCTGTAGCGCGATTTTTATGGTTTCGAATCACTATCGCTTTGGTACTGGACTTTGGGTTTTTGATTAGTATGCTCACTAAGATTTCGCAATCTTATGCCTACGTATTCCTGTTTAACGAAACAGGGAAATCAGAGCGATTGTAGTCCCTCCTATTCTACGGGAGGAAAAAGGCGTTTTGGTGTCTTGTTCAAAGCCCAAGACAGGAAGTTAAGGGTGGTTTGTATCTTGTTCAAAGCCCAAGATGTGAGGCTGAAGGGTTATTTGTGTCTTGTTTAAAGCCCAAGATATGAAGCTAAAGGGTTTTGACTGAGAGAGAATTTGTCATCTCTAAAGAGGGATTATTGATGTTTATATGCTGTGAGCAAAGCACCAATTTGATGCTAAAAGGTTGATTGACTCAACCGATGATTTCTTTATAAAAATTCTAAGAGGAGGCTAGAAGTTTGACTTTTTCGGGGAAAATGTTCTTTCTGTCTTGTACAAGGACCAAGATTGAGGCTAAAAGGGATTTTTGACTCCGTTTGGGGAGAATGTATCTTGTATAAAGCTCGAGATGGAGGCTGAACTGAGTTTGACTCAACAAGAGAGCACTTGTATGTGTCTTGTACAAAGCCCAAGATGGAGGCTAAAAGAGTTGACTCAACAAGAGAGTCTTGAGCAGGTGATTGGCTCAACAAGAGAGTCTTTTATACTCAACAAGAGAGTGATATGCTATCTCGTACGAAGCCCGAGATTGAGGCTAAAAGGAGATTGACTCAACAAGAGTGCCTTTTATACTCAACAAGAGAGTGTTTTTATATGTCTTGTACAAAGCCCAAGACGGAGGCTAAAAGTTGACTCAACAAGAGAGTGTTTTTTATATCTCTTGTACAAAGTCCAAGATGGAGGCTAAAAGAGTCTGACTCAACAAGAGAGTCTGAAAAGGTTAGCTCCGCTAGGGAGAATCATTTGTACAAAGCCCAAGAGGAGGCAGTATTACTGCTTAGAATTAGATCCCTAGGTAGGCCCAAGGGTGGGGAACTCTCATGAGAGAGACCAGGTTTCAGAGTGATCGGTGTTTCTTCCTATGTTTGAAAGGAACTTGAGAATGTCTTTGAGACTCAAGAGTTTTAGAATATCCAAGTCTAGAGTTTTATCTTTTGTACAATGCCCAAGAGGAGGCACGGGCATTAAGGGATGAGTATCAACCCTAAAATGGCCGGAGTTTTGACGCTGGAAAGACTGCTCTAGCAAAGGATGACTAAGTTATGTCTTATACCTTTAAAAGGTCGTCAGGGTTCTTGTATTAAGCCCAAGAGAAGGCATGAGAAATTCTAATAAGCCGACGGGTCCTTGTACCACGCCCAAGAGGAGGCGGAGATGCTTTTAGGAAGCACAGGGGTCCCCCAAACCAAGACAAGTTCAAGAAATGCAATTCACAGAGAAGAGATCATTCTAGGAAAGTTCGAGAATTTGGAAGAAACTCAAGAGATGCCATTCACGGAGAAAAGATCATCTCTGGGGAGTTAGAGTTTCTTTGACAATTTCTAAGGGTGACAGTCTGAGAAAAGGGTCACCGAGAATACTGCCTTTCTCTTTGTTCAATATTGTTTAACCCCAAGAGAAGGGAAGACTGTATCTGGAAATCCTATGGGGATCTAGTTTTGTTTGTATTTAAGAGTGACCAACAGGGCTTTACCTAGTTCTAGACGTAGTTATCGGGGAAAATTCTAAATAACTATACTAGTATTACACAATGGATATGTGATTGTATATAAAAGGATGTGAAAGAAGACTTACAGTGAAGCAGCCCCACAATACAGTTATTTACATATGAAAGCGGTAAATGAAAGCGGATAAACACTTACCCGTTGTAGAGCTTCCATGTTGTTTTGTTAGTTGTTCAACAAAGAAAGTTTTGGTAACAACATATATTTGAATTCAAAATCAAAGGAGAAAGTGCTTTGAAAAGATTTTTTGGGCTTACAGCTCAAGGAGAGGCCCAATTTTTAACGACGATCGCACCGTTGTTTTGAAAACTGTACAGAGGGACTTATACAATATGTGAGGCCCAAAAAGTTTTTATGTACAAGGGGATGGGTCTTACACTCTATTAGAGGCCCAAAGAAACTTAAAGTAAATAAATGGGGCTTATAACACGAGGGTAGACCCAATTGTTTTTGTTTTAAACTGGCGATCGCGCCGAGATTTTTTTCTTTTAACACAGAGGGACTTATACAATATCTGAGGCCCAAAAATGTCTTGGTTAAAAGGGGATTGGGTCTTACACTCTATTAGAGGCCCAAAGAGTTTGAAAATGAATAAAGATGGGTCTTATAGCTCAAGGAGAAGCCCAAAATTTTTTGTTAAAAAGGCGACGATCGTGCCGAACTTTTTGACGGTATCGGGACTTATACAATACACTGAGGCCCAAAAGGGTTTTATTTACAAAGGGGTTGGGTTTTACACTCTATTAGAGGCCCAAAGAGTTTGAAAATGAATAAAGATGGGTCTTATAGCCCAAGGAGAAGCCCAAAGGTTTTTGTTAAAAAGGCGAAGATCATGCCGAACTTTTTTACGGTATCGGGACTTATACAATACACTGAGGCCCAAAATTGTTTTATTTACTAAGGGGTTGGGTCTTACACTCTATTAGAGGTCCATGAGTGTTTGAAAATGATTTGTTTAGGGTGATTAAGATCAAAACTATAAATTAATTTCAAAATGTATTTTAATTAAATAAATATTTAATTAAAATGATCAAAATTATCAAACATGTGTGAAAAACAAGTTGTGATCTTGGATTAATGTTTGAAAAATCATGTTTATATCCACAAAATGATTGGAAACCAATTAAATTTGGAAAATCAAGGAGGAAAAAATATTTAAAATGTAAAAAACAAATAAAAGATTAATTCTTTGAAAAAATATCAAGTATATGAAATAAATAATATTTTTGGGAATTTATGGCAAAATAAAATATTTTAACATTTTTGTGAATTATTAAAAAAAGAATCAACTCAAAATCATTAAAACTCGGAGAGAAATTAATTTTTGAATCAATTAAATAAAATCACAAAATTCAAATATTCAAATATTCTAAAATGGCGCCAAGAACACGCGTCACCCCTCTGTTTCTGCAGATTTGCATTTTCTCACCAATCTCACTGAATACTTGATGAAATCACACAATCCACATATCAATCTACTCATTTTCACCGCACGATCATGTCTATGGTCTTTAATTTCATTTATTTTAAGCATGGAATAAGAAATCAAGACAAAACCTCAACAACCCTAAACTTTTTATGAAGGCTGATAATTTTGATACACGATTCAAACAAAGCAATTAATTGAGGGGAAACATTCTATGCATGATTATGAACATTTGACAAAAGTATTGTGCGAGGAAATATGCATAGATTAAGAGATGACCAAGTTTAGACTTACTTGGAGTTCATGACAGCAAGAGCAAAGTGATTTTTGAGTTGGAGGTGTTACAGATGAGTTGTGATGATCAGAACAGCTTCCCTACACCATATGGAGTGTGTTTGAATACCTGGACTTGATTGGAAATGGCTGGATCACTTCATGGCATCTCAACAGCAACTTGGTTAAAACCTTGAGCAATTGGCTGGTAATTTTGTGAAATTGGTGTTCCATATGTGGTTTAAGTGTTTGGATCACTTCTATATGATGTTTATGAGGTGTGTGTGTGTGTGTGTGTGATTGGTTTGGTTGGAATGGCTCTTAAACTCAAAACCCGATAGTGACTTGCTTTGGAAGGCAATTTTGGAGTGAAAGAAGAGATTTTGAGGAAAGCATCAGTTTGATGGCTTTGGCGTCCTTAAACTGAGCACAAATGAGCTCTATTTATAGTAGAGCAAGTTTGTTTTGCAAGAAATAGTGAATGGCAACTGCAGCAGATCATTGTCCAATTGCATCACTTTGGAATCTTAAGTCTCCTCTAGCCATTGACTAGAGGTTAGAGCACAAGCCTATGGTTCCCTAGTTCATAGATCATCCTTGACTCATTCAGTTGGAAAAGACTCAGTTCATGCCACCTTGGTGCATCCATTGAATACCCCAAAACAAAATTGGAGTCTTGTCCCCCTTTTAGGCATTTTAGGTTTGGCATGCTACTTTTAGTTCCAAAGACTTGGGAGGCTTATGGATCAGTGTTTGTCCCTCCTTGGTCTCCCCCTGAGGTGTTCAGATGGATAAACTTGTTTGTCATTTGCACAAATTGCTCAAATCGAGCAAAATGCACAAATATGCCTTGTTATGAAAGTTGCAGCAAGGCATATTGCCACTGTCATAACTCTTAGCTCAAATGGAATTTCATGGGGTTCTTGGACATTTTGGAAAGTTCTCATATGATACAACATATGTGTGATCATATTTTGTCTTGATACTTTTTGGATCCAAGTGAAAAATACCCTTACATTTTGCAAAAAGTGAAACAGATTCTGACTTAGTGAAAATTTCACTAAGTGTTGGAAAAAGTGGCATTTTCATATTTTTGTCATTTTGGTCACTCCATAACTAAAAATCCATGAGGAATTGGAGTAAGGTGTAGTTGACACTTTTAAAGTATGCCATGAGAGCTATAAATCCCTCTTTGAATCAGCCAAAATGGTTTCTTGGATCACAAGTTATGATCCTTGGAAGTTGGTACCCTACCCACTTTGTTCCATAACTTAGAAAATTTCTAAGTTTTTTATGGTTGCCCGATTTACAAGTTATCCCACTTTTCTTGATTTTTCTTTATGAATGATGATTCCAATCACACATTAACATCATTTTAGTGTTAGGGAACCCTAATTGATCAAAAAATAAAAAAGTCAAACTTTGACCTTTGGGCACAGTTGACTTTATATCAGATGAATTCCAAACTGTGCGGTCCTCTATGAAATCAAGTCCTTGACCTAAATAAAACTTGATGGAGTGATTTGATAGGTGTTATAGGGTGTATTGAATCTTGTCCCAAGGTTTGGGAGCATGTCCTGGTCAAAAGTCAAAGGCACAATTGACTTTTTCCGCGAAACCCTAAATGTGGTTCTGATGAACTTGAAACTTGTGAATCAAGCTTCTTGGATCAATCCATTGTTGTAAATGGATCAATGTAGTGTATTATGGGCCCTCAAATCATGTCTTGAGGTCTTGGCTCATGTCTTGCCTCAAAAGTCAACTTAGGGGTGAATTAGGTCAAGAAACCCTAATTCCTGATTTTTGGTGAATGCATCCCCTAAGGTTAAATTGACTTAATGATTGGGTACATGAGGTCCCTTTTAGTATCTTAAGTCATGCTTTGAAGTATTGGCTCATGCCCAGATGAAAATTTCCACCTGGAGGCCCCGGTCGACCAAAACCCGAATTTGGTGACACTGGCGATCTTAAGGCTTAATCCACATGAAATGTTGTAGCCTTGTGCTTAATCCTTTATGTGGGAGTCCTCTTGATCCATTGTGGATGTTTGAGAGGTTTAGACAAGTTGAACATCATGTCATTCCCTTGATTGATCCTTTGTCTAAGAGCTCTGAAAGAGCTTGAAACCCTAAGTCTGATTATAGTGGATGCTCACCCATCTTTGGGGAGACTAATGAGGTATGATGGCCCATCCATATTGTGATGATGACTTGCACAATGAAGGGGAATCTTAGTGGTCAAAATTTGGGGTATGACATTGAGAGACTGTTTTTCGCTCGGGGTTATTACATCATACTTTTCTTCGAGATCTTTTCGGAGAAATTCCATGTGATGTAATCCAATTTTGAGGTGCTGATGACTTCATTAACATTGACTTTATGAAGAGAAAAGCCAATGTGTTGCTGAGAGTCTTTAGTTGCGAGGCTTTCTCTGGGGATTTTCCTTAATCCGGGAAAGCGAAGATATCATCTTCAATGGTGAAGAGTGATGTTCTGAAGGTTTTCTTGCCTTTCAGAGGTTCAAGTTATCAAAGTGGTCGAGGACCGGCTCCAATCCAGAAATAAACAGGGGAGAAATTGCTCTGACAAAACATTTCCTGACGAGGAAAGAACTGATAACTCGATTGATAAGAGGACTTTTATCACTTGGGGATAAGATTGACCAGAGTGATAGTGATGCAATATGAATATGAGTATAAATCAATAATGCATGATGTATGTATGTTTATGCTGACAAAACGGACGCGACATACAGACTAATGGATGAACACGACTGGATACTCGGCCACTGCGGGTGATGAAAAAGTATCACTGGTTACAAATGAGTATCACTGGTGATGTTAAAATGTCATTCTATAAAGCCAAAACAAATGAGAGTTTAAAACAAAAGCACTAGGGCTCAAATTTTATTGATAGGATGGAAATCAGCCAAGCACGTGATCCCATAGAGTATTTACAAAGTTTAAATGAATGGTAATTTAAGGGAAAAGGGGCTACATTGAAACATAACAACCGCTATCCTTCTACCAACTTTGAATTCTGGACATCCTGAGCTTCTGTCAAAGATGACCTTGACTTGAGTTTTCCTGATGGATGACATTACTGCTGGGGATTTAACCTCGTCGGACGTAGTTACTTGCCATTAATCCATAACTTTTGCCTGGATTGTACTTTGAGATTTCCAATCCATCGGGATGACTTTTTTCTGTTTATGTCTCTAATTTTTTCCTGGATCGCCCTTTCAAGTTTTCAATCCACCGAGACGTTTTTTTTGTTTAGGCGAAGTATTTCTTGACTACGTCAACATTCGTTGGCTAGGTAAACTCCTCTCCATCAATGGTTGCGAGTCTCAAGGCGCCGCTTGAGAAGGCTTTCTTAACCACATAGGGGCCATCGAAATTTGGAGTCCATTTGCCCCGGGAACCAGTGAGAAACAATTGTATCTTCTTGAGCACAAGGTCTCCTTTTCTGAAGACGCAAGGTCGGACGTTTTTGTCGAATGTTTTCTTCATTCTCTACTGATGACCACTGACCATTCAACCTCTGTTAGCTTAGCTTCCATCAATACCCGGATTGATGGGATCTCTACTTCTATGGGAAGCACTGCCTCCATTCCATATACTAGAGAGAAAGGGGTTGCCCTTGTTGAAGTGCAGACAGATGTGCGATAACCGTGAAGAGCAAAGGGTAGTATCTCGTGCTAGTCTTTGTAGGTTACAACCATATTTTGAACAATCTTCTTGATGTTCTTGTTAGCCGCATCTACCGCTTCGTTCATCTTAGGTCGGTAGGGAGATGAGTTATGGTGTTCGATCTTGAACTCAGCACACAACTCTTTCATCATCTTGTTGTTCAAGTTGGATACATTATCAGTAATGATCTCTCTAGGAACACGATAACGGCAGATGAGATTGTTCTTGATAAAGCAAAATACGACTTGTCGGGTTACATTGACATATGACACTACTTCGACCCACATGGTGAAGTAGTCAATGGCTACCAGGATGAACCGATGTTCGTTTGAAGCCTTGGGTCCGATCATGCCGATCATGTCGATTCCCCATATGTAAAAAGGCCACGGGGAAGAGAGAACTTTGAGATGCGTTGGCGGTACATGGATTTTGTCTGAGTATATCTGACATTTGTGACATCTCCTCATGTACCTGTAGCAATCAGATTCCATTGTCAACCAATAGTACCCTGCTCTTAGAATTTTTCTCGCCATTGTGTGTCCGTTGGCATGAGTCCCAACGGATCCTTCGTGAATTTCTTTTATCAGCAAGTTTGCTTCTGGTTTGTCTACACATCGGAGCAAGACCATGTCAAAGTTTCACTTATAGAGTGTATCACCGCTCAAAAAGAAGTTTCCTGCTAGTCTTCTGAGGGTTTTTCTGTCTTTTCTGGATACCCTAGGTGGGTACTCTTGTTTTTTAATGAAGCACTAGATATCGTTATACCAAGGTTTGTCGTCTATGACTCCTTCAATAGTGAAGATGTAGGTGGGCCGTTCAAGGCGTATTATGTCAATCTTAGGTATGTTGTTCCATCGACCTACACTAATCATGGAAGAGAGAGTGGCTAGTGCATCAGCTATGTGATTCTCTTCACGAGGGATATGGTGAAACTTGATTCTGTTGAAGAATGGAAACAACCTCCTCGCGTAATCTTTGTAAGGAATCAGCCCTGATTGGCATGTGTTCCAATTTCCTTTGATCTGATTGATAACCAGTGCTGAGTCTCCATACACATCCAAGTTCTTAATTCTCAAGTCAATAGCTTCTTCGAGACCCATGATACAAGCTTCGTATTCGGCCTCATTGTTTGTGCATTTGAATGTCAATCTGGCAGTGAAAGGAATATGGGTACCCTGAGGTGTTACAATGATTGCTCCATTTCCATTTCTGTAAATGTTGACAGCTCCGTCAAAGATTAGTCCCCATTGGGAACCTGGTTCTGGCCCTTCACTGGGTAGCGGTTCATCGCAATCCTTCATTTTCAGATACATGACGTCTTCGTCCGGGAAGTCAAATACGACTGATTCTTTATTGTCAAACGGTTGATGAGCCAAACAATCGGCTAAAATACTTCCTTTTACGGCTTTCTGAGCATGTATTCGATGTCGTATTCTGATAACAACATCTGCCAACGGGCAATCCTTCCCGTGAGAGCAGGTTTTTCAAAGACGTGCTTGATCGGATCCATTTCAGAAATTAACTAAGTAGTGTGACAAGTCATATACTGGAGAAGACGTCTGGCTGCCCAAGCCAGAGCACAGTAAGTTTTCTCAAGCATAGTATACCGAGTTTCATAGTCGGTAAACTTCTTGCTCAGATAGTAGATGGCAGACTCTTTTCTTTTTGTTTCATTTTGTTGACCAAGCACACAACCCATGGAGTCTTCCAAAGTAGTTAAATAGATGAGCAGTGGTCTTCCCTCCACTAGAGGTGACAGGATAGGTGGATTCAACAAATACTCTTTGATACTGTCGAAGGCGGTTTGGCAATCTTCTGTCCATACGCATTCCTGATTATTTTTGAGTAATTTGAAGATTGGCGCGCATGTCGCGGTCATGAGGAATATAAATCTGGAAATGTAATTCAAACGTCCCAGGAATCCTCTAACTTATTTTTCAGTTTTTGGAGAAGGCATTTCTTGGATGACCTTGACCTTGTCAGGATCAACCTCAATTCCTTTATGGCTGACGATGAATCATAGTAGTTTTCCTGAGCGGACACCAAACGTGCACTTGTTAGTATTTAAGGGGAGTTTGTACTTTCTCAGACGCTCGAATAATTTTGACAAGTGGGTCACATGCTCCTCTTCTGTTTTATATTTGGCAATCATATCATCGACATACACTTCGATTTCTTTGTGCATCATGTCGTGAAATAGAGTTGTCATGGCCCTTTGATAGGTTGCCCCGACGTTCTTCAAACCGAACGACATTAACTTGTAACAACAGGTGCCCCATGGGGCGATGAAGGAAGTTTTCTCCATGTCTTCCGGCGCCATTTTGATTTGATTATAGCTCGAGAATTCATCCATAACGGAGAAGTCTTTAAACTTTGATGTATTGTCTACCAGCATGTCTATGTGTGGCTAGGGAAAATCATCCTTTGGACTGGCTTTGTTCAAATCCCTGTAATCTACACACATTCTGACTTTTCCGTCCTTTTTCGAAACTGGAATTATGTTGGCTAACCATTGAGGATATTCTGAGATGGCGAGGAAACCTGCATCAATCTGTTTCTGCACTTCCTCTCTGATTTTGATGGCCATGTCTGGATGAGTCCATCCTAGTCTTTGTTTTACTGGCAGACATTCTGATTTAAATGGTAAATGATGTTCCACGATGCTGGTATCCAACCCTGGCATGCCCTGATAGGACCAAGCAAATACATCGGGAAAATCTTTGAGAAGTTTTATAAAGTCTTCTCTGACAGCCGGACTGAGCAGTGCCCCAATCTTGACTTTTTTCCTCTCTTCTTCTCTACCTAAGTTGACTGTTTCCAATGGATCTTTGTGAGGTTCAATGGACCTTTCCCCTTGTCTGAGTAATCGGGAGATCTCCTCTAGAATTTCTTTGTCTTCTTCTTCTTCAGCCTCAAATACCGGGAATTTAAAGTTGGGAGAAGGCATTGGATCATATGTTTCAATGGAGTTTAAAATAAACAATCTGCATGATGTGATGATTTATTTTTAAAAGAGATAGAGAGAAATGCAAGAGTGTGTGTAGTGCATTTTCTGAAAAAATGCTTGTTCTTTATTTTTGGGCTGTTTTAGGGTTACCATTTTCCTGAAAAGGCGAAAAGTGAAAACAACAATAAAATGCGGAAATTACAGAATGACATTATTTATTTATGATTTTGTTGATTCTTGAAACTACGGCCCTATAAAACAAAACTCTGTTGCTTTGGGCGAAGCGAAGAGAGACATTTACAGAAATTAAGCCCTATAAAAACATCCGTTTCACCTAGGCAGGGTGAAATGTTAAAACAAATATGGTAATTACTTAGACTTATAGACGACTTTCTGGACATCGACAGCAACCCATTGGTGGCGAACTCCTCGGTGAATCACAAAGTCTTGTACCTTCTTTCTTGGTTTGTCCTCAGAAATGACGCTGATTTCTGGCGGAGTAGGATCGTTGGAGTCTTCCTCCCATGCAGAGTTGTCGTAGACGAACTCTTCTGTTTTGTATCTTGCACAGTGTTTTCATTTTCAGGTGGATCTTCCCATCCAGTTGGTTGGATGTCTTCGAGCTTGATACGAGAGATTTCAGGAGCGGTGTACTTGACCAAGAAGTCGTACTTGCCACTTGGTTGTCCAAAGGTGTCCCATACCTCTGCGGGTTTGGAGGAGTCTTCCTTCTCGATGAAATTTACCTCAGGAAAAGCATAGTTGATGAACTCTTATCCTGCAATCTTTGCAGATTCATCGTTGTGCTGGATATTTTATGAATGTCCTGAGTAATGGTCCCATGACTTGGTGGGGACGCATGTATTCTTTTAAATGATGCTCAACTGATACGCGTCGTTTGGCTGACTCTTTTGCCCTAAGTCTTCTGGGTACAGTTTCTAGATGGACAACTCATCCAGGGGATCATAATAGTCGTAGTCAAAGTTGTCTTTCATCAGGGTGTCCTCCTTTAATGAGTTAGGCAGAGCACGACATCCTTCCGGATCACAATCTCCATATATCATCTTGACGTCAGATCTTGGTATATATCTCGGACTCTACGTGTGATAGAAAAATGGCGTATGCGTTTCTTCCTGAGACATATAACCGTCCTTGTTGAGATAGGACTTACATTCTTCATCTGTATCGGAAGAGTCACCCTCATTGATGGTGTGTACTTCTTGAGACACTGGGTGAAGGAAGCCTCCACTATGGAAGAAGTCCTGAATGGGATGAAAATTTTCATCGTTAGTAGCAGTCTGGGTACAGCTTGAGGAAAAACCAAGACCGTTCTTCGTCTTGTTATCAGCAGGAATGACAAGTTGTCCCCATCCTTTTGCGTTGTTACTTTTGACAACTTCGAGAGCATCTTTGTATTAGGAAATCGACGTTCCTCTCTCTGATCAATTCTCATTGCTCAACGAGAGTGTTTGAAACTGGGTTCCAATAACCTCTTCTGGTTCTACACAGGAGAATAATGATAAGTTGCTCACAATTAAGGCCTGCTCTCCATAGACTGTGACTAGCATGTCATTCTTGACAAACTTCAGCTTCTGGTGAAGTGTCGAAGTGACTGCCCCAGCTTCGTGTATCCAAGGTCTTCCTAGTAAACAACTGTATGCTGCCTGGATGTCCATGACCTGGAAAGTGACTTGGAAAGTGTTAGGACCGATAGTCATGGGAAGGTCGACTTCACCGATAACTGTTTTTCTGGATCTGTCAAAGGCTTTAATGATGACCTCGCTGCCTCTCGTCGGAGCTCCTTGAAATGATATTCGCATCAGAGTAGATTTTGGCATAACATTGAGAGATAATCTTGTATCGACCAGTATGCTGGCTAAAGCATCGACCTGGAAGTTGACTGAAATGTTAAGCGCCATGTTGTGATTTTTGCCTTCTTCCGGCAGTTCTTCATCACTGAATCCCAGGTTGTTGCAGGAAGTGATGTTGGAGATGATGCTGTCAAATTATCTTATCGTCACATCTTGTTCCACAATGGCCTGCTCTAAGACTTTTTGTAGAGCTTCTCTGTGAGCTTCGGAACTGAGCAAGAGAGATAGCACAGAGATTCTCGAAGGAGTTTGCAACAATTGGTTTACAATGTTGTACTCGCTCTTCTGGATGAGCTTTATCATCTCATCGTTGTTATTTGAAAGGTCGGGATTACTGGATTGCCCGGCTGGTTGATTGGGAACTTCTGTTTGAGGTTCCTTTTCTTTGGTGGGTTCTCTCACTCCTCTGTTGAAGATTCGGCCGCTCCGTGTTACTCGACGGATGTCGGCAATGTTTACGACGGAGGGTAATGGAGTTTTCTTTCCATTCTCGATTGTTGTTGCACCATACTTCTAAGGGATAGCCTTATTTGATTTATATGATATTGGTCCCGACAGATAGATAACCACATCAGCCTTTTGATTTTTCTGACCATCGTAGTCGGCCTCAATTGGTTCGAGGTTGAGAATCTTTCTAATATCAGGAGGAACTCTTGATTCATGTAGTTGAGGGATTATGGCGCATACATCTTTCGTCATTTTACGTTTAAAGATTAAGACAACGTCTTTGGTTTGATCAGGAAGATAGTCTTGCATTACGTTGATCGAACTAGAACTTGAACATGGTCGAATCTCTTTTCGGTCCAACTGATTTTGAAGAGCTGACCGCATAAGGTAGCATCCTTGGTTGTTTTCTAAGGAAACTCTACAACGCTCATAGTTGTGTGGTGGCACCTGGCCACGTCCACTTTGTATGCAGTGCAACCTTACTAGATTTGTTTCCGTTAAGCGAACATCCTGACTTTGATGCCTAGTAGGATTCTCATCAGTTATACTGATCTATTGTGTGGATTCATCCAAGTAGATTGGAAGCCACCAGTGGTCCAACAAGTGTTGAAGTGTTCTTTGGACAAGTGCACATCCTTGGTCGTCTTCACGACACACTTTACAGCCTTGATAATCATGTGAAGCCAGAAAGGCAAGCCTGACTTGCTTAGCATGTAATTCTACCAGACTGGTATTCATCAAGCGAATATCAAAGATTTGAATCATATTGACTTGATGGCTACTTCTATCACGGTAATCCTAGATCAATCCAATATCCATCTGACGCTGGAGAGCCTCTTGTACAAAAGAGCATCCCTGATTATTTATTGAGCATATCGGACAGGAATTGTAATCGTGCCGTGGCAGATCATGATGTTGGATTTGCCTTGAGTACATTACCACCAAGTTGACATTCATCGCCAATATGTTGTGGTTCTGAACAATGTTGGGATTTGCGTGAGCCATATTGACCTCACGAATTCGGTGATCTTGAATCCATCCGAGATTCATTTGCTCTTGTAGAGCTGATTGCACTACGGAATATCCTTGATTATTCTTTGAGCAGATATCACACTGGTGATAGTAGTGAGGTGGTACATGACCGTACCCGCTCTGTCTGTAATGCATCCTGACCAGATTGGTTCCTAATAGGAGTACATCGTGAATTTGATAACTGTGGTTAAATTCTTCCACTATCAAATTTACTGTAGTTTTCTCATGTTGAGGCAACGAGTTCGTCTGAACATTTGGATTTCTATTCTTGAAGAATAATACCCCGTTCCTGACAAGCTTTTGTACATCGGACTTGAAGCTGAGACAGTTTTCTATGTTGTAGAATGGTCCTCCTTGATGGTAAGGGCAAGTTTGATCCGCCTTGAACCAAAAAGGCGTATTTTCTTGTATTGTAAGAGGGGTCCTGGTTTGGACGTGCCCCTTGACCAGTAGAAGTGCAAACAGTTTTGCGTGTGTACAAAATTGGTATAGGGTCATACCCTGGTGGTCGTGTTGTACGATTGTTGTTGTTGTACTATGGACGAGCCTGCTGAAGAGGTTGTTGTGTCCTTTGCTGATACTGTTGTTAATTCGATTGGCTCTGAGCAACCTAAGGTTGATACGTTGGAGCCAACGTTGGGTTGATAGCGGGAGTTACCGATGCCTTTGGTTGATACCTTCGCCTTTGCTTTCCGAGAGAGATATTACAAATATCTTGCTCTTTCTTCTTAGGGAAAGCACTATCGTATCTTTTGGTACTGCTTGATGGTCCTGTATCTTTGACCAGACGTCCTTCTCGGACTTCCTCTTCAAGGCGTACCCCCATGTTCACCATCTTAGTGAAGTCGCTGGGCGCACTGGTGACCATTCGGTCGTAATAGTATGAGCTCAAGGCTTTCAAAAATATCTTTGTTATCTCTTTTTCCTCAAGAGGGGGACAAATCTGGGCAGCAATTTCACGCCATCTCTGAGCATATTCCTTAAAAGTTTCTTTGTCCTTCTGTGACATTGCTCTGAGTTGATCTCTGTCTGGTGCCATGTCCAGGTTATATTTATACTGCTAATCGAAGGCAGCGCCAAGATCTCTGAAAGTGATGATTTTGGTGCGGTTTAAACCCATGTACCATTTGAGTGCGACACCGGTTAAACTGTCTTGGAAGTAATTGATCAATAGTTGTTGATTCTTTGTCTGAGTTGACATCTTTTGAGCGTACATCACCAAATGACTTTTAGGGCAAGAGTTGCCCTGTATTTTTCAAAGTCAGGCACCTTGAAATTGTGCGGGATTTTCACGTTATGGACCAGTCAAAGGTCTGCGGCGTCCTTTCGAAATAAATCCTGACCGCGAATGGCATACAGTTCCTTCTGCATTTCCAGGAATTGTTCTTGGAATTCATTCTGTAGTACATGTTTTCATTTCCACCAGAAATTATTTGTGGAATCTATCCTTTCGGGACAGTGTGTACCACAGGTTGTGGTATAGTCATTACAGCAGTGACTTTTGGTGCTTCCATGTCCCGAAGTTTGTAACCTTCAGGAGTTTCCGTCATCATTCTTGCGTCTTTGCTTTCCCGAAGTTTGTAACCTTCAGGCCCAGCGGTTCCTGCTACAGTTTCTGGTTCTTCAGTGACCGGTGGGATGTATCCTTCATGGAAAAAGTTGATAGGCATGCCCCAGGGACAATCTTTAGGCATGTTGTACCGAGGATCATACGTCTCCACTATGGGCGTAGATGTGATCTCCGAGATCACAGTCCTTTGTTGTTGTCTCTGAGTTTTTTCCAGGGATTGCATGTCACTATGAAGTTTTTTTAGATCTTCCTTCAGAGCGTCAATTTCTTCTCTCAGCTCTCTGTTCTCTTCCTCGAGATCGTCCATTTTCTTTTGTCGATTGGCCCGAGTATTGTATGAGTGAGACAGTTTGACTCTAGAACTATGACACATATGTGAGATTCGAAGACAAGAAGAATGCGTTAGGTGAGAATGATGAATGCAATGATATATATATATATATATATATATATATATTTGTTTTTTACTTTAATCAAAAAGAAACTTCAACAAATGGATTGCAAATATCATACAGTGGGGAGACCCCGTTTTATTGAATTTGAAAGATTGCAGAAAGGGAAATACAGTATTTTACAAAGTGATGTAAAAGGAAATGTCTAAGCGTATGGATCCTGAGTCCTCTCTGAGGAGAACTCAGATGCTAGTTCTGGTATTTTCCTTTTCTTTGACCGGGGCTCTTCAGCCGTTGTCGGGTTGTCAGTCCTTTGCCAAGTGAAAGGAGCGAGCAAGCTTCTTCAGTCTTCTTGATTCTCTATAACATACTGCTCTAATATCTTAATCAGAGAATCCTTTTCTTTTAACAGTTCTTGAATTTTGATACATTCTACATTGAGAATGCGGTATTTGTTCTTCCAAGAGTTCTTTTCCCGTTGAACTTTTTTGAGAGCAACCTGGAGTTTTTCTGCATCAGACATAAAATAAAGGACAGATTCCTTTAGCGGAAGAACTTCTTGACGAGGGTAAGGCATCCTCAGCTTGAGGGCTCTAGTTTGTACCAAATGGAGATAAGGTTCCACAGAGATATAGTCCGGTCTTCCTAGAGACTCTCTTCCTTTCTTGTGAACATGTTTCCAGGCATGCACTATTTCCTTCTTTAGTGCCCTATCAATTTCTCCTTCATTGAAGAAAAGACCTTCCAGATGAACATTTTGCGGGATATGCCTCATCGGGTATCCAAGTTGCGACGAACTAAAACTCGATGATATTTGATTCCTCCTTTAGTTTTAATGAGGGGTAAATTAGGGAAGTTTCCACATTTGTCGATGATCCTTATCTTGTCGTAGATCCGATTGTACCAATCTATGTCAGTGTTGGTAAGAGACATGATTCTTTGTGACCAACTTAGAGTACTCTTATGATCCTAAAAAGTAGCAGACTTGGGTAAATGGGAAGTGAACCATTTGTAGAGTAGGGGTACACACCATGTGATCATTCCTCCGCTGTACAAATTCCTTAAGTGTACAGAATGATAAGCATCTGTGAGCAAGGTTGTTACGGGGTTTCCAATCAGAAATATCTTAATGGCATTGGTATCGACGAAGTTATCGATGTTGGGAAAGAGTAACAACCCGTATATGAGCAGAACAAAGATATCTTCGGAAGCAATAACATTTCCTATACAGGCAAAGTATAAGGCTTTATCTACCAAAAACTTGGTCGGTAAACCTTGGATTCCTTCCTTAGTGGCCATGTGAGTCCTGACTTTAGACTCGTCCAAATAGATTTCTCTTGCAATGGTTTGTTCTTTTGGAATTTCTTCCAGTCCAGAAAACGGAGCTTGGTCAGTGATGGGTAAATAAGTCGGGTGAGAGTACTCTTTTAGCGTCGGTGCTAGTTAATAATCCGGGGATGTGAAACAGTGATAAACCGGATAGTAGAACTGAATCAGGGTAGACATACATGGACCCTTAACAGAGACAACAACCCTCCGTACTTAGCTCTAAAAGCATCAGGGTTGGTGATCATCCTTGCCAACCACCTTAAATCCTCTAGTTTTGGAGCCTTGAAGGTGTACTTGTACGTCTTCCTTCTACCGAAATCCATAACGCAATCTTTCTCTCTGATATTTGCAATCATTGTTTTAGTTTAGTTTTGAAAAAGAAAGATAAGAGAAAATAAGATTTTTCTTTGTTTAAGAGTTTTTTAAATGAATGTATGAATGCAGCACACAAAAACATTGAAAAGACATGGGTTCAAGGGTTCAACGTCACGAGCATGGAGTCATGGCTCTACCCATCCCCAAAGGTTGTATTTTGGTGAATTTTTGTACCTGTAGAAGGGGTTAAAAGTTCCCAAAATCATTGACCCCCTAGGGATAACAACAACAAGCTGCTTCATCTCAATTGAGTGTACTTTCGCGTGTCAACTATTTTCGATAGCTACCGCACTACCAAATGGCCACATGGTTAATGTCTACTAAATCCTCAGTTTCATAGATACCACATTGGGACAATCTGCTTTCACGACGAAGTCGTTCAACATTGAATCCGCAAAGGGTATCTCCACTGATTTGATGGTCTACCAGGATCGCTTATTCGGGAATCACTCCCTGTAAGACCACCCGTTTATGCCATCACCTATCTTAGGGTTCTCTTGAACTTTCCACGTGCGACATCACTCGCATTCCCATTGACAGAAAAATAAACACGGATATCAATTAGGAAAAGCAGTATATATATATATATATATATATATATATATATATAGTACGTAGAAAATTTATAACATCGTAGACCTCTTAGGAATTCTAATCCTAGTCCTAGACAGATAAAATGTCCCCAACAGAGTCGCCATTTTCCTATAGCGTGCGATTTTTGTCGGTGACGCGACCACCTTATCGTCGTTGGGTTTCTCCACCGCAATGGTAGGAGTGGGGTGCTACTTTCTGATTTCTTATTTATCATGTGAAGCTGGAAGGGAAAGGGAAGCTATCTAAAACTAACCTTGCACGCAAATGTTTAACTCAACAAATGCTTAAAGAGATTCGGGGAGTTTCGGGTCAGGTTATACAATGGGGAGTTGTCAATTACCCATCCTATACGTGGTTATCCACAGGTCGTTAGCAATTATCCTTAATGCTTTCTACTTAATGGTGTTTGTCTGTTGTGGGTTGGGAAAGTTTCTCCTTTAGGAGTTTTTTGAGAGAGAGTGTCATACCCCAAATTTTGACCACTAAGATTCCCATCATTGTGCAAATCATCATCACAATATGGATGAACCATCATACCTCATCATCTCCCCAAAGATGGGTGAGCTTCCACTACAATCAAATTTAGGGTTTCAAACCCTCTCAAAGCTCTTAGACAAAGGATCAATCAAGAAATGACATGATCTTCAACTTGTCTAACCTCTCAAACATCCACAATGGATCAAGAGGACTCCCACTTCAAGAATCAAGCATAAGGCTGCAGCATTCCAAGTGGATTAAGCCTCAAGATCGCCAGTGTCACAAAACTAGGGTTTTCCTCTAGGCATGAGCCAATGCTTCAAAGCCTAACCTATGATGCTCCAAGGGACATCATAAACCCAATCACCAATTCAATTTAGCCTTAGGGGATGGATACATCAAAAATCAGGAATTAGGGTTTCTTGACCTAAATCACCCCTAAGTTGACTTTTGGGACAAAACATGAGCCAAAACCTCAAGAGATGGTTTAAGGGTCTCTAACATACTAAATTGATCCATTTGCAACAATGGATTAATCCAAGAAGCTTGAGCAACAAGTTTCAATTTCATCAGAATCACAGTTAGGGTTTCGCGAAAAAAGTCAACTGTATCTTTGACTTTTGACCAGGACATGCTCCCAAACCCTAAGACATGATTCAATACACCCTATAATTCCTATGAAATCAATCCATCAAGTTTGATTTAGGTAAAGGACTTGATTTCATAGAGGATAGCACAGTTTGGAATTCATTTGACAAAAAGTCAACTATGCACAAAAGTCAAACTTTGACTTTTTGAGATTTTTCACAATTATGGTTCTTTGACCCCAAAATGATGTTAATGTATGATTGGAATCATCATTCATCACGAAAAATCAAGAAAAGTGGGATAACTTGTATAAGGGGTAACCATAAAAAACATAGAAAATTTTCTAAGTTATGTAACAAAGTGGCTAGGGTACCAACTTTGGAGGATCATAACTCCTAAACCACAAGGCCATTTTTTCCCATCCAAAGCTGGATTTGTAGCTCTCATTACCCTCTAAAAAACTTCAACTACCACTCATTCCAATTCCCCATGGATTTCAAGTTATGGAATGATCAAAATCAAGAAAAGTGAAATGTCACTTTTTTCCAACACTTAGTGAAATTTTCACTAAGTCAGAATCTGCCTTCACTTTTTTCCAAATGTAGGGGCATTTTTCACTTGGATCCAAAAAGTATCAAAACCAATTATGATCAAACAGTTAATGTATCATATGAGGGCTTTCCAAAATGGCCAAGAACTCCATCAAATTCCACTTGAGCCATGAGATATGACAATGGCAATATGCCTTGCTGAAAACTGTCAAGGCCAGGCAGAATTTTGCACTTTTGTTCGATTTGGTAAAATTAGATAATTCCAAGCCTTGTCATCACTTTGGACACATATGAGGATCAAATCTAAAGGGAACAAACACTGATCCAAGCCTCCAAAGTCTTTGGAACAAGAAGTACCATGCGAAACCTAGAAATCCCTAAAAGAGGGACAAAACTCCAATTTTGGATTAGAGCATTTAATGGATGCTTAGAGGTGGCATGAACTGAGCTTCCTCCAATTGAATTCAGTCAAGATTCATCCAACAACTAGGGAACCACAGCTATGTGCCCTAACCTCTAGTCAATGGCTAGAGGAGACTTGGATTCTCATTGCTCAACATTGGGCAAACCTCTGCAGCAGTTTCCATTCACTATTCCTTGCAAAAAAAACTTACTCTACTTTAAATAGAGCTCATTTGTGCTCATTTTGAGTACACCAAAGCCATTAAACAGATGCTTTCCTCAAAATCACTTTCTTTAGGCAAAAATATCTTCTTTAGCAAGGTAACTCTGATTTTTTGAGTTAGAGAGCATTTCCATCACAGCTCATGATCCAAACACATCCAATATGTCATATCTAAGCTGTCCAAACTCACACAAGTGACCTGTAATCCCTAAATCTCAAAGTCACCTCTCAAATCCTCAAAATAGGCTTTTTGTGCATTTTTCAAGCCATGTCTTGATTCATTCACTTTCCAAACCCGATAAAGCCTCAAACACACTCCAAATATCATCCTTGAACTGTCCCAAATGGTTCCCCCCATCTGGAACACCATTTGAGAGAGTTGCTATTTTGGCCATTTTTAACCCCTTTTGCAAGAAAGGGCCAGTTTTTGTTTTTGCAGGTTCCAGCTGATTCCAATCGTCCTAAAAGCTTCTAAGGGATCATTTGGGAGTGTCAAAAGTATTAAACCATTTCTGGAACAAGAAACTTGGCAGATTGCACAACAAACTCCAAAAGCTCAAAATGAGGTAAGCATCATGACTTGAACTTTCCAAAATATGCATTGCTTTGAAGTCCATTGATCATGCATCTCTTCTACATGTCATATGTGTTGTGTTTGCAGCAATTTATCATGTAATTCATACCTGTACCAAGATGTAGCATAGAAAATGCAAAATATGGTCTATTTCAAAACCACTATCGAATTTTGAGGAGGGATTATGATCTGAAAAAAATACCACCACCATTGGATTCCTTGTGAAATTCTAGGCCAGATGCATATAAATTTTGTCCCCAACCATGGAGAAATGAAAAATTTATGGACCTTCCCGTTTCTTATCAAAACTTGCCTTGCCTTGGGCCAGGCCAAAAGCAATGCAAGCCTTGTATATTTATGGTTGTGTTTCAATCAACGGATGTATCACCACCTCAGTGGTAAGGCGCGCGCCCTATACACAAGAGGTCTGGGGTTCGAATCCCCCTCACCCCAGATCCTCTTTTTGCTATTTTTCCCACTTTTTGTTATTTTCCATATTATTTTTTATAGTTTGAAAAATTAATAACTCCCTCAATTTTAATTATTTTTTATTGGTTCTTTTTGCAAAAAATCACAAAAATGTTGAAATATTTTATTCCCAAAAAAAATTAGATTTATATTATTTATTTAATATAATTAGTATTTTTGTGAATAAATGTCTTTTATTTGTTTTTAAACCTTTTAAAAATAAATATTCATTTTGAAAAATCAAAACCAAGTAGTTTTTAATTCATCTTGTGATGAAAGCCTCATTTTTCAAAACTAAAACCAAAATCACAAGTTGTTTATTCAAACTTATTTGGAATTTTTATCATTTGTATTAATTTTCTTTGAATAATTATATTAAAAAATGATGAAATTAGGGTTTTATTGATTTTCACCCTAACAAACTTTTCCGAACACTCATGGGCCTCTAATAGAGTGTAAGACCCAATCCTTTGTAAATACAAACCTATTTTGGGCCTCAAATGTTGTATAAGTCTCGTTATATTTCAAACGTTCGGCGCGATTATCGCCTGTTTAAAACAAACCATCTGGGCCTCTCCTCGAGCTATAAGACCCATTCAAAATCATTTTGGGCCTCTAATAGAGTGTAAGACCCAATCCCCTTTTGAAATCAAAAACTTTTGGGCCTCAGTCGTTGTATAAGACCCACGATGTTTTCAAAACCTCGGCGCGATCGTCGCCCTTTTCAAAATTAATCATTGGGCTTCTCCTTGAGCTATAAGACCCATCTTTGTTCACTTTCAATCATTTTTGGGCCTCTTGAGAGAGTGTAAGAGCCATCCCCTTGTACAAAAAATCTTTCTTGGGCCTCAGTCACTTGTATAAGTCCCTGTACATAACGATAGTGCGATCACTGATAAAACTCTGGGCCTCTCCTTGAGCTGTAAGCCCCAATTTTCCTTTTAAAAGCACTTTCTCCTTTCAGAAGCCCCAACAATTTTAGATAACTAGATCTAAGAAATCTCCCCCTTGAACAGTTCATATACAGAAGGCCAATGTTCCAAGTGAAACCCCTTCTGGAACTGTTCATCAGCCTCCTCTTGGGCTTAGTGCAAGGACCCACAGGCTTCCTAAAAGCATCCCCGCCTCCTCTTGGGCATTGTACAAGGACCCGTCGGCTTCTTAGAAGTTTTTACAGCCTTCTTTTAGGCTTCGTATAATGATTCTTCCTCCGGGAAGATAGCCACCTCTTGGGCTTCGTACAAATTGTCCCTTCGGCTTCTTAAAAGTTTTTCTCACCTCCTCTTGGGCTTTGTACAAATTGTCCCGACGCCCTCTTAAAGGTATAGGAACAGAAATTAGTCATCTTAATAGAACAGTCTTTCACAGAGTCTAGATCTTCCTACGGCGAACATACTGTCTCTTGATCTCTCTTAAGCATAGTACAAAAGATAAAACTATAGACTTGGGCAGTCTAATCTCCTTGAGTCTCGAAGACATTTTCAAGTTCCTTTCAAAAATAGGAAAAAACACCCGTAGACTTGGGCAGTATCAATACCCTTCGGATTCCCCGTTTCCTTAAAGAATAGGAAATAATCTCGATCCTCAGATCAAATCCATGAGAACAACATAACCCATATAAGAACTAATTTTCTCTTTTAACCAACATACTGGACCTGTCACTCAACTGAAACAGTAACCCTAGCCTCCTCTTGGGCTTTGTACAATGATTCTTCCCAGCAGAGTTAACCTTCAGCCTCCATCTCGGGCTTCGTACGAGATACAAAATCACTCTCTTGTTGAGTATAAAAGACTCTCTTGTGGAGTCAAACTTTTTTAGCCTTCATCTCGGGCTTTGTACGAGATACAAAACCCTCTCTTGTTGAGTATAAAAAGACTCTCTTGTTAAGTCGATCACCTTCAGCATCCATCTCGGGCTTCGTACGAGATATAAATCAGTCTCTTGGTGAGTATAAAAGACTCTCTTGTTGAGTCAAACCCTTTTTGCCTCTGTCTTGGGCTTCGTACAAGACACATATAAAAACACTCTCTTATTGAGTCAACCCTTTTAGCCTTTATCTTGGGCTTCGTACGAGATACAAAAGCATCCTCTTGTTGTGTCAATAGCCTCCTCTTAGGCTTTGTATAAAGAAATCCCCGTTTAATTATGTTATTTCGTTGATTTTGTGGTTGGCATTTATTTTGCTAAAACTATTCTAGCAGCAAGATGTTGAAACAAGATGTTCTATTGTCTGCATACAACATGTCGAATGAAGATGTCCCATACTAGCTCATAGGACATCGCGCCTGAATTCAGTTTTTAAAGGAGATTCTGTTGCTGTTAATTGTTACTGAATATTCTGTGAATATTTGGTTATCCTATGTGGCATCCAACGTATTTTTGGATTGTGTTTTTGTGTGGTTTTCGGATTTTCAGCACTTTCTAATTATGGAGACATATTAGGAAACTTTAGATTGAAGACCTATTTTGTTGGAGTTTATTTTGCAGATTTGTGAGCAGTCTCTTTGCTGCGTTTTTGAAGCCCAATCCAGTCCAGATTTAATGCTATATATTGACTGATGTAAACCTAGTTTAGGTGAGGAACTTACGTGTGTTTTTGTTAGGGTTTTCGAGTGTTATTTGTGAGCCTAACTGGTATCATTCTGATAACAGTATAAGGACTGGTTTTTTGTGTTGTAAGTTCTGTCAGTTACTCATAAGCTTTTAAGCATTGAGTTTCTTGTGTGTTAATTCTCATAAGCTTTGAAGTATTGAGAATTGTGTGTTTTGAAAGTGTGACTTTCGTTTTTGTTACTTGTGTTGAAAGGAACCAATCACGGGTTGTGATTGTAGAGGGATTTGAGGAGGGCCTCATACCTAGGTGAGTCTTAGGTAGAAGGCATAGGAAGAGTAGTGATTAAGTGAGCAGATTGTAACCGGGTGTGGTTATTGTATGATCTGTGAATTGATACTATCGTATATCGGTTTCGTCTCTGGCTTGGTAGCCCCCAGAGTAGGATTGTTGATCCGAACTAGGTAAACATATCTCTGTGTTTTTATTTTCTGCATTGTTATTATTATTGCTATCTTGTTCATTGTGTTGGATATCAGTGTCTCAACATCTGTGTAGGACATTTGATATCTGTGCCAGAATTTCAAATTCAATCAACCTTTTAGCATCAAATCATGCTTTAGACACAACATACAAACATCAACAACTCTTTTTCCCTCGTCTAATTGTTGTAAGTGGCAAGCCTCTGGATTATTTACAGCCACGCCATTGTCCCTCTTTTAGCATGAGAAATTCCTAAGGAAAGATAGCGTTGCTCTAAACTTAGTTAAAGTCTTCTCCTTCAGGTTAAAAATCCCCTATAAAGGAAATTATGGCATTGCTGGATTCGCATATCCCAGTTAAAGTAATTCTCCTTTATAATCAGTAACCCAACAATTGTGACAAACAGACCCCTTTGGAGATGACAAATTCTCTCTAAGGTCAACACCCTTTTAGCTTCACATCTTGGGCTTCGAACAAGATATAAATAGACCCTTCAGCTTCACATCTTGGGCTTTGAACAAGATACAAACCACCTTTAGCTTCATGTTTTGGGCCTTGAACAAGACACCAAAACACCATTTCCTCCCATAGAATAGGAGGAACTACGATCACTCTGATTTCCCTATCCCAGGAATACGTAGGCATAAGATTGAAAAAGAATCTTAGCGAGTACACTAATAAAAAAAACCCCAAAGTCCCCTACCTCCATCCAATCTGGCGCAGGATCCCAAAAAATCCCCCATGAACAGTCCCGGTATTTCGTTATGAACAAAATAAGCAGAGAGAGGCCCACGAACTAAAACAGCATTTGTAAACCAACAATTTTGACTGTTTAACCTCAGTTTGCAAGCAGGGTTAGTTGGAGACATCTATTTCCCTTCCTTCATCAGCTTGAATAGGATAAAAAATGAATCGACCTGTAGTACCCCAGAGCAACGGTGCTTAAGAACCACGTCCAAAATTGCTCCCTACAAAAATATGGCACCCACCGTGGGTCCAAACAAAGGAATCTTGTCTCTCTTATCTCTCTGGTTGAAACCTTCTCTTAGGATGAGTCCTTGGGTTCACAAGGTATCACCGAATGACGGTTCCATCGGGGAATGTCATTATTGCAAGGATCGGCCCTCACTAGGATCTTAGGTCAAAAACCTTTAAGTTGGGAAGGTACCACAGAATGGCGACTCCGCCGGGGAGCCATTTTCTTTTAGGATCATAGGATTCATAGCTCTTAAAAAGTCTAGGACATTAGGACAAATAGATATACTGCTTTTACTAATTGATATCTATGTTTATTTTTCTGCTAATGGGAATGCGTGTGATGCCGCATGTGGAAATATTGAGTATACACCTAGGCAAAACCTCTTTCAGTAGTGTGGAAGCTATCGGAAATAGTTGTCACGCGATACTACCCTCTTCTGAGATTCTTCGAAATACATCACCTAGCACGGTTCCCCGCCCGCTGATGTTATCTCGACAAGAATCAATCATTTTGAGAGACAGGTACAAAAATCACTAGTATAAACCGTTGGGATGGGTAGAGCCTTGACTTCATGACACCGACCATTTGACCCCATGTTTTTTCTATGTTTTTGTGTGCTGCATTCATGCATTCATTTTAAAAAAACATTAAGCAAAGAAAAATTTTCTCTTCTAGTCTCTCTTTTTCAAATTGAACTAAAACAATGATTGCAAATGTCAGAGAGAAAAGGATTGCGCTAATGGATTTCGGTAGAAGAAAAACTCACAAGTATACCTTCAAGGTTCCAAAAATAGAGGATTTGAGAGGATTAGCAAGGATAATCACTAATGTAAGTTATATGTGAGCCTAAGAGGGGGGGTGAATTAGGTTCTTAGAATATTATCCCGATTTTTGACGATTTTTTATCTTTACTTTCCTAAAGATTTCTAAGTGCTGAAATGATAAATGCGGAAAGTAAATGAACACCGAGACGTATAGTGGTTCCCCTCACAGCCCGAGAGTACTCCACTCCCCTTTCAACATGAAAGAGAATTTACTATAGTTTTGGACAAGACAAGACTCTTCCTAGTCTTTCTATACAAGTCACTAACTATCAACCACCAAGAACACCCTCTTGGATTTTACAAGTTTAAAGTCCAACCAAGAACAAATATTACAATGGACCTCTTGTATCCACAATCCGGATCACAAGGATTCTAACAAACCCTATAAGAGAAACAATCCTTCCCTTATAGTCAACACCTAAAACCAAACACTTGTTGGACCATTAGGATTTTACAATAGTTCAGAATTTTGAGTAAGTAGATGAAACTTTGATTCTTCAATATATCAATCCAAAGATTGATCTTCTCCCTTTTGTAACAATCATTCTTAATGATAATATACAAGTGTTCAACACAATTGAAACGAAACAAATGCAGTATGTGTGAATATTTTATGCAAATGTTTCACTCTTAGAAAGTTTGTAAAGAACACTTTGATAAAATGAAAGTTTTGGTAAAAGACTGATTGTTTGAAATTTTTAGCAAGGAGGTGTTTTTTATATCTGAAAAATGATGTTTAAATAATGCACAAAACACCTCTACATAAAGGTATTATGATATGAAACAATGTCATGCTTTAAAATATAAAACCAATGATCATTTTCACGAAAAGATACATATTTTCGCATGCAAGAACAGTGGTAATCGATTAACAACAAATGTGTTAATCGGTTACGCTCCTTCAACGTTTAAAAATATTCAAAATTAAAACACGCTGTAAATTGTGGCGGTTATTTTGGTTAGTTACGTCGGTTCAAAACGCCGTAATTAACCAAAAACTGAATGTTTAAATAAATTGAAAAATTAAAAATTTGTCTAAATATTTGAACCAATATTATGCAACATCTATTGATTTATCCAAGTCAATAGATTATATTTGAAAGTGATTTAACATGGTTCAAATATGAAAAAATATAAATAAATAAATAAAGTAAATAAAGTTTCAAATGTATGATAAAAAATGATATACTTTCAACCACATGAACCATGTATGCAAGTGAATTTTGAAGATTATTTTGAGAACTATTTTATCAATATATATTGCATGCTTGAGGCACTTTTGAACACTTGTATGCAACCATATTGATAAGTGAGAGTTATACCTTGATTATACTTGAGAATTCTTCAAGACTTGTAAAAATTAAAAACTTTGTGGTAGCTTCAATGTCTTGATCCATTCTTTTTGAGCAAGCATAACATCTTGAATGAATAATGTTGTCTTCATCAAAACCATTGAGAAGCTTGCCTTCACATTCTCCCCCTTTTTGATGATGACAACCCAATTTTGAAAATTTGCTTTAATCTTGTTTCTCTAACACAAAAGGCTCCCCCTTGATCAATGCTCCCCCTAAATTCACGATTTAGAGTGTCTTTGCTAGCTGCATTTTGTTAGAGAAAAACAAACACAAACACATACATCTTCTCCCCTTTTGTCATTAGCAAAAAGGATGGGAAAAGACTTGAAATATATAAAAAAATCTTGAAAAATGAAAAATAATTTTACCTATGAGTTTTACCTCATGAAAGACTTCATAAAACATTTATCCTTGCCGGAACATGATTTTAAAGTCTTTGTCACAAAGTTGATTTATACTATGAAGATTATACTTTAGTTTGTCAACTTAAAGTACATCTTCAATGGATGTGAAAGTTAGTGCTTCAACTTTGCCAATGCCAAGAATTCTTTCTTTAAGGGAATCCTCATATGTGAAATAACCCTTGGACTTTGGAACTAGATTTGAAAGTTAGTTTATGCCTCCCATCAAAAGCTTAGAACCACCACTTATCAAAACATCATAGATTTAAAGTGGTTCTTAAGCAAACCTACAAAACAAATTAAGTTTGATTTGGTACCCAATGTGCTTTGGGTCCATCATAGTTAGTTCCTTTCTAAACCCACACATAATGCCCACTTGCAACACTAAAGTTTCTTACATAGCAAGCATTAGGTGTATGGCCAACAATACCACAATAAAAACAAGTAGGTTCAAAGTTGCTCTTATATCTTGGAACATAAGATTTCTTTTTAGGAAATCTTTTCTTTTTAGGATTATGATGCACATTCCTAGGTTTGTTCACTTTCTCTTTGGAAGTTTGATCCTTAGCCTTAACAAATATAGTTTTACTTGAACTTGGTTTAGAAAACTTTGAATAGCCAAGTCCACTTTTATCATTTGAATATCTTTGTTGACTAAGGACTTCTTCCAATCCAATTTGTCCTTTCTCATACCTTTCAAGTACTCTTTTTAATTGGACAATTTGAAAAGAGAGAGATTCACAATTTTTACATACAAAATTCTGTTTTTCACTAATCATCTTTTGTTTCTCATTTTCGATCTCTTTTTCTAATGAAACATTTTTTTCTTCTAAAGTTGAAATTTGTTTCTTTTGAGATGATATAGTTTTATACAGAATTTTGCATTCATTTAACAATTCATTTATGGCACCTTGTGCATCACTATCAAAAGAATTATTACTAACCTCATCTTCTTCATCATCGGAGTGGTGTGATGCTATCAATGCAAGATTTACATGTTCTTCATCTGAAGATGAACTTGTTTCGTTGTCTACATATGTTTTCCTTTACTTTTTATGATTCTTTTTCTTGAATTTATTTTTCTTTTGAAGTGTAGGACATTCACTTTTAACACGTCCTCTTTCTCCACATTCAAAGCATTTAATCTTTTTCGTTGGTGCTTCCCCTTTAGTGATCTCCTTTTTCTTTTCTTTTCTTAGAAACTTTTCAAACTTTTTGATAAGATCATCATTTTCATCACTATTGGATTCATCCTCTTGATTGCTATCATAATTTTTTACTTTGGTCTTTAAGGCAACGTCTTTTGAATCTTTTACTTGTATTTCATGCTTCTTCAATCTTTCAAGTACTAACTCATGCTCTTGAAGTTTACCAAATAGAGATGCGGAAGTCATCGTAGAGAGGCTTTTCTTTTCCGATATTGCCAGTACTTTTGGTTGCCATTCTCTAGTCAATGATCTTAGAATTTTGAGATTTAATTCATCATTTGAGAATGTTTTACCAAGTGCCATTAAGTGGTTAGTCAAATGAATAAATCTCTTCTGTAATGCAACAATGGATTCTCTGGGCTGCATTCGGAACATCTCATATTCTTGACTTAATGTGTTTAATCTGAATCTTTTAACTTCAGCCGTTCCTTCATGTGTTTCTACCAAAGTATCCCATATTTCTTTAGCAGATTTACATTGTGAAATTCGGAAAAATTCATCCATACTTAATGCACTTTGAAGAATATTAATAGCATTCTTTTCATCGAGCACTTTCTTTCTATCATCTTCATTATAAGCAGTTTTAATCTTTGGAGTTGCAACATTGTTTACAACACTCATTGGTTGGTGTGGACCATTTTCAACAGTTTCCCATATTCCATCTCCTTGTGCTTCTAAGTGTGCTCTCATTCTTATTTTCCAAAAATTGAAATATTCTCCAGAAAATAGTGGAGGCTTGTTACTACTTCCACCGTCTTTGAAAACCGGGTTTGAACTTGCGGAAGCCATGCCGGATCGATAGGAACAGGTTACCTTAACCTGCTCTGATGCCAATTGTAAGTTATATGTGAGCCTAAGAGGGGGGTGAATTAGGTTCTTAGAATATTATCCTGATTTTTGACGATTTTTTATCTTTACTTTCCTAAAGATTTCTAAGTGCTGAAATGATAAATGCGGAAAGTAAATGAACACCAAGACGTATAGTGGTTCCCCTCACAGCCCGAGAGTACTCCACTCCCCTTTCAACATGAAAGAGAATTTACTATAGTTTTGGACAAGACAAGACTCTTCCTAGTCTTTCTAAACAAGTCACTAACTATCAACCACCAAGAACACCCTCTTGGATTTTACAAGTTTAAAGTCCAACCAAGAACAAATCTTACAATGGACCTCTTGTATCTACAATCCGGATCACAAGGATTCTAACAAACCCTATAAGAGAAACAATCCTTCCCTTATAGTCAACACCTAAAACCAAACACTTGTTGGACCATTAGGATTTTACAATAGTTCAGAATTTTGAGTAAGTAGATGAAACTTTGATTCTTCAATATATCAATCCAAAGATTGATCTTCTTCCTTTTGTAACAATCACTCTTAATGATATTATACAAGTGTTCAACATAATTGAAATGAAACAAATGCAGTATGTGTGAATATTTTATGCAAATGTTTCACTCTTAGAAAGTTTGTTAAGAACACTTTGATAAAATGAAAGTTTTGGTAAAAGAATGATTGTTTGAAATTTTTAGCAAGGAGGTGTTTTTTAAATCTAAAAAATGATGTTTAAATAATGCACAAAACACCTCTACATAAAGGTATTATGATATGAAACAATGCCATGCTTTAAAATATAAAACCAATGATCATTTTCATAAAAAGATTCATATTGATAAAAACCAATGCATACAAGTGTTCAAAAGTGTCTTTCCACAATGATCATTTTCAATATATATTGCATGCTTGAGACACTTTTGAACACTTGTATGCAAATGAAGTTTTTCCACAATGCCATCCTTTTGAACACTTTTGAGCAAGCATAACATCTTGAATGAATAATGTTGTCTTCATCAAAACCATTGAGAAGCTTGCCTTCACAACTAACCCTGACGCTTTCAGAGCCATGTACGGAGGTCTGCTACCTCTGTTAAGGGTCCATGTAATTGAGGGAATCCTGGAGGCACTCATTCTGTTTTACTATCTGGTCTATCACTGTTTCACATTCCCGGATTACCAGCTCGAACCAACGCTGGACGAGTATTCTCATCTGATTGATCTACCCATTACTGATCAAGCTCCCTTTTCTGGACTGGAAGAAATTCCAAAGGATTAAATCATTGCAAGAGTAATCTATTTGGATGAGTCAGAAATCAAGACTCACATGACCACCAAGGGAGGAATCCCAGGTTTACCAGCCAAGTTTCTGGTAAAGAAGGCTATGTACTTTGCTAGTATAGGGAACGTGACTACTTTTGAAAGCATCTTTGTTTTACTCACCTACGGGTTATTTCTGTTTCCCAACATTGATAACTTCGTCGATATCAACGCCCTTAAGGTTTTTCTCATTGGAAACGCCGTACCAACCTTGCTCGCAGATGCGTATCATTCTGTATACTTAAAGAATTTATACAGTGGAGGAATGATCACGTGCTGTGTACCCCTGCTATATAAATGGTTTATCTCCCATTTGCCTAAGTCTGCCGCTTTTTGGGATCATAAGAGTGCCTTACGTTGGTCGCAGAAAATCATGTCTCTTACCAACTCTGATATAGATTGGTACAATAGGATTTATGACGGGATCAGAATCATTGACCATTGTGGAAACTTCCCCAACGTACCCCTCATAGGAACTAAGGGAGGAATCAATTACCATCCAGTTTTAGTTCGTCGTCAATTTGGATACCCGATGAGGCATGTCCCGCGTAATGCTCATCTGGAAGATCTTTTCTTCAAGGAAGGAGAAAATGACAGGGCACTAAAGATGGAAATAGTGCACGCTTGGAAACATGTTCATAAGAAAGGAAGGGAGTCTCTAGGAAAACCGGACTGTGTCTCGGTGGAGCCTTATCTCCACTGGGTACAAACTAGAGCTCTCAAGATAAAGATGCCTTATCCTCGTCACGGAGTTCTTCCGCCAAGGGAATCTGTCATGTACTTCATGACTGAAATGGAAAAACTTCAGGTTACTCTCAACAAATTTCAACAGGAGAGGAGGTCTTGGAAGAACAAGTACCGCATTCTCTATGTGGAGTGTACCAAAATACAGAAACTGCTGAAAGATAAGGATGCTCTAATTGAGATTTTGAAGCAACATGCTGTAGAAAATTAGGATGACCAAAGGAATTCACTCGCTCCTTTCACTTGGCAAAGGAATGACAACCCGACAACGGCCCAAGAGCCCCGGTCCAAGAAAAGGAAAGTACCAAAATCAGCACCCGAGTTCTCCTCACAGAGGACTCGGGACCCATTAGCTTAGGTTTCTGTTTCCACACCTTGTAATTTACTGTATTTCCATTTCCGCAATCCTTTGAATTCAATAAAACGGGGGTGTCCCCACGGTTTGATATTTGCAATCTAATTGTCGAAGTTTATTTTGATTAAACCAAAAAAACAATTAATATAATCATTGCATTCATCATTCTCACGTCACATATTCTTCTTACCTACGAATCTCACGTTTGTGTCTCGGTTCTAGAGTCAAACTGTCTCATTCGTACAATACTAGGGCCAATCGTCAGAAAAAGATGGATGATCTCGAGGAAGAGAACAAAGAGTCGAAAGAAGAGACCGACGCTCTGAGAGAGGATATGAGAAAGCTTCGTAACGACATGCAAGCCATGCCAGAAGCTCAGCTACAAAGAACTGTGTTCTCAGAGTTCACCTCAACACCCATAGTAGAGAAGTATGATCCTAGGTATCAAATGACGAAAGATCGTCCTTGGGGCATGTCTGTTAACTATATCCCGGAAGGATATGTTTTGCCGATCACCAAAGATCAGGGAATCATAGCAGAAGTCGCTGGGCCTGAAGGTTACAAACTTTGGGAAAGCGAGGATGCTAGAGGCATAATGAGGACTCCTGAAGGTTACGAACTTCGGGAAATGCCAAGATTTACTGCCATAGTAACGGTACCACCCCCTGTGGTGCACACTGTCCCGGAAGGACAGATTCCACAGATACCTTCTGGTAGAAAGGAAAGTATGTTTGATAGAGTGGATGAATTCCAGGAGTAGTTCCTAGAAATGTCGAAGGAACTGCAACCTATTCGCGGTTAGGATTTATTTGGAAAGGACGCCGCAGGCCTTTGTTTGGTCCCCAATGTGAAAGTCCCGCACAAGTTCCAAGTACCCGATTTTGAAAAGTACAAGGGTAACTCTTGCCCTCAAATCCATTTGGTGATGTACGCTCGGTGAATGTTAGCTCAGACAGAGAACCAGGATCTACTGATTCTCTACTTTCAGGATAGTTTAACCGGTGCCGCATTAAAATGGTACATGGGTTTAAACATCGCTACGATTAGCACTTTCAGAGAACTTGGCACTGCCTTCGTCCAACAATATAAATACAATTTGGACATGGCACCAGACAGAGATCAACTAAGATCAATGTCACAAAAGGACAAGGAAACCTTTAAGCAATACATTCAGAGATGGCGTGAAATTGCCGCTCAAATTTGTCGACCTCTTGAGGAAAAAGAGATGACAAAGATTTTCTTAAAGACCTTGAGCTCATTTTACTACGACAGAATGGTTGCTAGTGCGCCCAGCGACTTCACCGAAATGGTCGGTATGGGAGTGCATCACGAGGAAGCCGTTCGAGAAGGACGTCTAGTCAAAGACACTGGGTCGACAAGCGGTACTAAAAAATACGGTAGTGCTCTCCCTAAGAAAGAGGAGCAAGATATTGGGAATATCTCTCTCTGAAAGCAAAGGCGACGGTACCAACCTGTAGCAGCTGTAACTCCTGCTATCAACCCTGTGCCTATTTCTACGTATCAACCTCAAGTTGCTCAAAGCCAACCGCAGTTGCAGCAATTTCAGCAAAGGACACAACAACCTCTTCAGCAGACTCGTCCTCAATACAACAACAACGGTACAATGCGGCCACCAGGATTTGATCCTATACCCGTATCATACGCAGAACTATTTTCATTACTACTGGCCAAGGGGCATGCCAAGACTAAGTCTCCTCTTACAGTACCGGAAAATCTGCCTTTTTGGTTTAAGGTGGATCAGACTTGCCCTTACCATCAAGGAGGACCAGGGCATAACATAGAAAACTGTCTCAGTTTCAAATCCGACGTGCAAAAGCTTGTTAGGAGCGGGGTCTTATATTTCAAAGATACGAATTCGATTGTTCTCACGAACCCGCTACTCAACACGAGAAGGCTATAGTCAATTTGATAGAGGGAGAGTCTAACAACATCTATCAAATTCATGATGTACTCTTGTTAAGGGCCAACTTGGTTAAGATGCATTGTATACAGAGTGGATATGGCCATGTGCCACCTCATAATTATCACTAGTGTGATATCTGCTCTAAAAGCAATCGAGGATGTTCTGTGGTGCAATCAGCTCTACAGGAACAGATGGATCTCGGATGGATCCAAGAGCACCGAGTTCGTGGAGTTAACATGGTTTATACGAATTCCAACATCATTCAAAACCACGATATCCGTGCGATGAATGTCAGCCTGGTGGCAATGCACTCAAGGAAAAGCCAGTATCATAATCTGCCGTGTCACGATTATAATTCCTGCCTGACTTACTCAGTAAATAAACAGGGATGCTCTTTTGTACAAGAGGCCCTCCAGCGTCAGATGGATCTTGGATGGATTCAGGACTACCATGATAGGAATCATTATCAAATAAACATGATTCAAATCTTCGATATTCGCTTGATGAATACCAGCCTGATGGAGTTACATGCTAAACAGGTTCGGCTCGGGTTCCTGGTATCACATGATTATCAGAGCTATAAAGCGGGTTGTGAAGATGATCAGGGTTGTGCCCTTCTCAAGGAAACACTTCAGCACTTGTTGAACCACTGGTGGCTTCCAATCTATATGGATGAAGACACCCAACAAATTAGTATCACTAACGGGAATCCTACTAGATATCAAAGTCAGGATGTTCGGTCGATGGAAACAAATCTAGTAAGGTTACACTGTATTCAAAGCGGACGTGGCCAGGTGCCACTACACAACTATGAGCGGTGTAGAGTTTGCTCAGTGGATAATCAAGGATCCTACCGCGTGCGAGCAGCCCTTCAAAGTCAGTTGGACCGTAAAGAGATTTAACCATGGTCAAGTTCTGGATCAGTCAACTATTTCGCTGATCAAATCGAGGACGTCATCGTAATCTCTGATCATCAGAGGACTAGGGATGTTTGTACCATTATTCCTCTACTTGACGAATTGAGAGTTCCCAACCGGGAATGGATCGAAATTACTTACGATGGTTGAAAAAATCAGAAGGCTCCCATAGTCATCTATCTACCAAGACCGCTACCATATGAATCAACTAAGGTTATCCCTTACAAATACGGTGCAACAACAATTGAGAATGGAAAGGAAATTCTGTTACCCTCCGTCGTGAATATTGCAGACATCAGTCGAGTAACACCGAGTGGTAGAATCTTCAACAGAGGAGTTGGAGAACCCAGCAAAGAAAAGGAACCTCAGACAGAAGTTCCCAATCCACCAGTCGGTTAATCCAGTAATCCCGACCTTTCAAAAACGATGATGAGATGCTAAAGCTCATCCAAAGGAGTGAATACAACATTGTTGGTCAGCTATTACAAACTCCTTTAAAGATCTCGGTATTATCAGTGTTACTTAGTTCAGAAGCGCACAGGGAGGCTCTACAGAAAGTATTGGAGCATGCCTTTGTGGAACAGGATGTAACAATTCGACAGTTCGATAGCATTGTCTCTAACATCACTTCTTGCAATAACTTGGGATTTAGTGATGAGGAATTACCTGAAGAAGGTCATCGTCATAACATGGCGCTCAACATTATAGTCAACTGCCAGGACGATGCTTTAGCCAGCGTACTAGTAGACACAGGGTCAGCCCTGAATGTTATGCCAAAATCTACTCTAATGCGACTATCATTTCAAGGATCTCCGATGAGAGGCAATGAGGTCATCGTCAAAGCATTTGACGGATCCAGAAAAATGGTTATCGGCGAAGTCGACCTTCCCATAACTATTGGTCCTCACACTTTCCAAGTCAATTTCCAGGTCATGGACATCCGGGCAACATACAGTTGTTTTTTAGGAAGACCTTCGATACATCAGGCTGGGGAGGTCACTTCAACCCTCCACCAAAAGCTAAAGTTCGTCAAGAACGACCAACTCGTCATAGTCTGTGGAGAACAGGCCTTGCTCGTAAGCAACTTATTGTCATCCACTTATGTAGAACCGGAAGGGGTAATCGGAACCCGGTTCCAAAAGCTTTCGCTACACAAGGACAATCAATCCGAAGGGGGAACTTCGATTTCCTCGTACAAAGATGCTATCAAATCAGTCGAGAATACCAATACAACAAGATGGGGGCAGCTTGTCATTCCTACTGACAATAAGAAAAAGAAAGGGCTTGGCTTTTCCTCAACCTGTACTCAGACGGCTGCAAACGATAAAAGTTTTCATCCCATTCAGAACTTCTTCCACCGTGGAGGCTTCCTTCAACCAGTGACTCAAGACGTGCATACCATCAATAAAGATGATTCCTCCGATACGGAGGAAGAATGGAAGTCCTATCTCAACGAGGACGGTTATACGTCTCAGGGCGAAACATAGACTCCCTTTTGCGTTCCTGCATAGAGCCCGGGATTTATACCAAGGTCAGATGTCAAAATGATGTACGGAGATTGTGATCCGGAAGGATGCCACGCTCCCCCAAACTCATTAGAGGAGGACACTATGATGAAAGACAGCTTTGACCCCGACTACTATGGCCCGATGGATGGCCTGCCAATGTGGCAGCCTTACCTAGGATACTTGGGGCAAGAAAGTCAGCCGAACAATGAAAATCAGTTGAGCATCATTGAAAAGAATACATGTGTCCCCACCATGTCATGGGATCAATATTCAGGTCATTCAGAACCTATCCAGTACGACGATGAATTGGTAAAGCTTGCCGGACTAGAATTCATCAACTGCGCTTTTCCCGAGGTCAACGTCATCGAGAGAGATGACCCCTCCAGTTCCAAAGAAGTGTGGGACACCTTGGGACAACCAAGTGGAAAATACGACTTCATGGTCAAATACACCGCTCCTGAAAGCTCTCGTATCAGGCTCGAAGACATCCAGCCAACTGGGTAGGGAGATTTACCTGAGAGAACAAATACTCTGCAAAATACAACTGAGGAATCCTCCTACAACAACTCTGCCTGGGAGACAGATTCCAATGATCCTGCTCCACCAGAAATCAGTGTCATTTCTGAAGACAAATCAAGGAAGGTACCGGACTTTATGATTCACCAAGGAGTTCGCCGCCAATGGGTTGTTGTCAATGTTCCGAAGACTGTTCATAAGTCTAAGTAATTGCCATCTTTACTTTAACCTTTCACCTTGCCCAGGTGAAACAGATGTTTTGATAGGGCTCACTTTCTGTAAATATCACTCTTCGCTTCGCCCAAAGCGACCGAGTTTTGTTTTATAGGACTGTAGTTTCAAGAATCGACTTGTTTATAAATATAATAACGTCGTTCTGTAATTTCCGCAGTTATTGCTGTTTTCTCTTTCTGCTTTTTCCAGAAAATGGTATTCCTAAAAATTAAAACTAAATAAAAATGAGTTTTGTTAAAAAAAATATATATATAAAACACTGCACACACTCTTGCATTCTCTCTATCTCTTCTAAACACAAATTATCACGTCATGCAGATTGCTTGTTTTAAACCCCGTTAAAACAGACGATCCAATGCCTTCTCCTAACTTTGAATTCCCGGTATTTGGGGCTGAAGAAGAAGTTGACGATGAAATTCCAGAAGAGATCTCCCGATTACTCAAACAGGAGGAAAGGTCCATTGAGCCTCACAAAGAGTTGTTGGAAACAGTCACTTAGGATCGGAAGAAGGGAGAAAAGAAGTCAAGATTGGGGCACTGCTCAGTCCAACTGTCAATGAAAGTTTGACGAAACTTCTCAAAGAGTTTCCGGATGTATTCGCTTGGTCCTATCAGGATATGCCAGGGTTGGATACCAGCATCGTGGAACATCATCTACCGTTGAGATCAGAATGTCCGCTGGTAAAACAAAGGTTAAGACGGACTCATCCAGACATGGTTGTCAAAATCAAAGAGGAGGTACAAAAACAGATTGACGCGGGTTTCCTCGCTACGTCAGAATATCCTCAATGGTTAGCCAACATAGTACCAGTTCAGAAAAAGGAAGGAAAAGTCAGAATGTGTGTCGATTACAAAGATCTAAACAAGGCAAGTCCAAAGGACGACTTTCCCTTGCCACACATGGACATGCTGGTAGACAGTATAGCAAAGTTCCAAGTCTTCTCCTTCATGGATGGATTCTCGGGCTATAATCAGGTCAAAATGGCGTCGAAAGACATGGAGAAGACCTTCTTCCTTACCCCATGGGGTACTTTTTGTTACAAGGTAATGCCATTCAGTTTGAAGAACACCGGGGCAACCTATCAAAGGGCCATGACTACTCTGTTTCATGACATGATACACAAAGAAATCGAAGTGTATGTCGATGACATGATAGCCAAATCTAAAACAGAAGAGGAGCATGTGACCCACCTGTCAAAACTATTCGAGCGTCTGAGAAAGTAAAAACTCCGCTTAAATCCCAGCAAGTGCACGTTCGGTGTCCGTTCAGGGAAACTCTTAGGATTCATCATCAGCCAGAAAGGAATTGAGCTTGATCCTGACAAGGTTAAGGCCATTCAAGAAATGCCTTCTCCAAAGACTGAAAAACAAGTCAGGGGATTCCTGGGACGTTTGAACAATATTTCTAGATTCATATTCCTCATGACCGCGACATGTGCGCCGATTTTCAAATTACTCAAAAAGAATCAGGACTACGTTTAGACAGAAGACTGCCAAACCGCCTTCGATAGTATCAAGGAATACCTGTCGAACCCGCCGATTCTATCACCTCCAATGGAAGAAAGACCGTTGATGATCTATTTAACAGTCTTGGAAGACTCAATGGGTTTTGTACTTGGCCAACAAGACGAAACAAAAAGAAAAGAATCTGCCATCTACTATTTGAGCAAGAAATTCACCGACTGCGAGACATGGAAAACTATGCTCGAGAAAACTTGTTGCGCTCTGGCTTGGGCAGCCAAACGTCTTCGCCAGTACATGATTCGTCACACCACTTGGTTAATCTCTGAAGTGGATCCAATCAAGTATGTCTTTGAAAATCCTGCTATCACGGGAAGGATTTCCCGTTGGCAGATGTTGTTATCAGAATATGACATAGAGTACCACGCTCAGAAAGCCGTTAAAGGAAGTGTTTTAGCCGATCATTTGGGTCATCAACCGATTGACGATCAAGAATCAGTCAGATTTGACTTCCCAGACGAAGATGTCATGTATCTAAAAATGAAAGACTGCGATGAACCGCTACCCAGTGAAAGGCCAGAACCAGGTTCCCAATGGGGACTTATTTTTGACGGAGCTGTCAATCATTATAGAAATGGAATTGGGGCAATCATCATAACACCTCAGGGTACCCACATTCCTTTCACCGCCAGACTTACATTCAAGTGCACAAACAACGAGGCCGAATACGAGGCTTGTATTACGGGTCTCGAAAAAGCGATCGACTTAAGGATCAAAAACTTGGATGTATATGGCGACTCAGCTTTGGTCATCAATCAGATCAAAGGAGATTGGAACACATACCAATCAAGATTGATTCTTTACAAAGATTATGCAAGAAGGTTGTTACCTTTCTTCAAAAGAATCGAGTTTCATCATATCCCTCGTGAAGAGAATCACATGGCTGATGCATTAGCCACTCTCTCTTCCATGATTAGTGTAGCTCAATGGAACGACTTACCTAAGATTGACATAATGCGCCTTGAACGGCCCTCTTACTTCTTCACGATTGAAGCAGTCATAGACGACAAACCTTGGTATCACGATATGAAATGCTTCCTTCAGAAACAAGAGTACCCACCTGGGGCACTAAGGAAAGATAGAAAAACCCTTAGAAGGCTGGCAGACAATTTCTTCCTGAGCGTTGATACATTCTATAAGAGGAACTTTGACATGGTCTTGCTTCGATGCGTCGACAGACCAGAAGCAGACATGCTGATAAAAGAAATTCACGAAGGGTCATTTGGCACTCATGCCAACAGACATACAATGGCGAGAAAAATTCTAAGAGCAGGGTACTATTGGTTGACAATGGAATCTGACTGCTACAAGTACATGAGGAGATGTCACAAGTGTCAGATATACTCAGAAAAAATCCATGTACCGTCTACACATCTCAAAGTTCTTTCTTCCCCATGGCCTTTTTCCATTTGGGGAATCGACATGATTGCCATGATCGAACCTAATGCTTCGAACGGACATTGGTTCATCCTGGTAGCCATTGATTACTTCACCAAATGGGACGAAGCAGCGTCATACGTTAATGTAACCCGACAAGTGGTAGTCCAATTTATCAAAAACAATATCATCTGTCGTTATGGTGTTCCGAGCCAGATCATTACTGATAATGGATCTAACTTAAACAACAAGTTGATGAAAGACTTGTGCACAGAGTTCAAGATCGAACACCATAACTCATATCCCTACCGACCTAAGATGAACGGGGCGGAAGAGGCAGCTAACAAGAACATCAAGAAGATTGTTCAAAAGATTGTCGTAACCTAAAAAGATTGGCATGAGATGCTACCCTTTGCTCTTCACGGTTATCGCACATCTGTCCGCACTTCAACAGGGGCTACCCCTTTCTCTCTAGTATATGGCATGGAGACAGTACACCCCATAGAAGTAGAGATCCCATCAATCCGGGTATTGATGGAAGCTAAGCTTACAGAAGCTGAATGGTGCCAAAATAGGCACGACGAACTGAATCTGATAGAAGAAAATAGAATCACGACAATATGCCATGGTCAGTTGTATCAGCAAAGAATGAAGAAGGCGTTCGACCAAAAGGTCTGACCTCGCGTCTTCAGGAAAGGAGACCTCGTGCTCAAGAAGATACATTCATTTTTCACTGATTCTCAGGGCAAGTGGACTCCAAATTATGACGGCCCCTATGTGGTCATGAAAGCTTTCTCAAGCGGCGCCTTGAGACTTGCAACCATGGACGGAGAGGAATTTGTCTACCCCACAAATGTTGACGTAGTTAAGAAATACTTCGCCTAAAAAAAAATAAAAAAAACGTCTCGGTGGATTGAAAACCCGAAAGGGCGGTCCAGGAAAAAATTAGAGACATGATCAAAAATCATCCCGGTGGATTGAAAACCTCAAACTACAATCCAGGAAAAAATTAGGGATAATGGCAAGTAACTACGTTCGACAAAGGGGCAAGTCCCTCAGCAGTAGTTACATCATCAGTCAGGGAAACACCAGTCAAGGTCATCTTCGACAAAAGCTCAGGATACCCCGAAGTCAAAGTTGGTAGAAGGATAGTAGTCGTTATGTTTCAATGTAGCCCTTTTCCCTTAAATTACCATTTTCTAACTTTGTAAATACTCTATGGAATCACGCGTTTGGCTGATTTCCATCCTATCAATAAAATTTGAGCCCTTGTGCTTTTGTTTGCAATTCTTATTTGTTTTAGCTTTACAGGACGACATTTTAACATGATCAACGATTCTTGAAATAAAACAAAAATGAATTTACTTGTTAAAACTTTTCTGCTTTTAAAATTAAGATGGCAATTTCTTTTGACTTTTGAACGTCGAAAGAACGTCGTTCACTTCTCCAGAAGCAATTGAGCTTCAATGTGCAGAATCAAAGTACTCCTTCTAAACCAGTGCGCCTGAACGAAGGATTAGTTATGTCAGATGCGAATACTCCATCTAGCATTTGAAGATGGCTGGTTTCTACCTGAGTGAATCGCACACTCAAAAATAACAACAGAGTCGCCACCGAACTTTATTTAGTCTCAAAGGACAGGGAAAATATCGATAAAACCAGAGGGGAAGAGAAACGGGAACGGGGGGTCGGTTATGCGAAAGGAAGGTATTAGCACCTAACGCATCCGTCGTACTCGACGGGAACCATTTCACTTGCTTCTAGGCTTGGATGGGTTATCTATCTAAAGGCTTCTAGCTAAAGAAACGAGAGAGAGAGAAGAAGGGGAAAAAGAAAAGAAAGAAGGAAGGTGATCGCGGAGGAACAAGGTCCCCGTGCCTACGTACCCTCATAGTGCAATGAGGAACCTGGGGACAAAGAAAAGGAAAGAAATGAGGAAGACGGAAGAAAGGTGGAAGTGTGCTCGCCAAGACATTGCGTCTCATGCCTACGTATCATACATTCAAAAGAATGTAGAATCAGAGCTTCCGTAGTTCGGGGAACTGAACAAAAAAGGAAAACAAGAAAGACACAAGGAGACGAAAGAAGTGGTGTCGAAACCAAGAATGGAAGAAACTCCGCTGGGGGATAACAAAGAGAATTGGTGTCGAAACTAAGAAAGTAAGAGCAAGGAGAACAGAAAGGACTCCTCTAGGGATCCGAATAAAGGGGTGGTGTCAAAACCAAGAGAAAAGGGAGACTCGGTATATTAACTGTCTGGCAGTGGTTAACCGAAGAAAGAGAGTAGATCCTGGCGGGGAAAAGAAGCTAGTGTCAACAGACGGACTGTGATAAACCAAGATAGAGAGTGTTGAACCGAGAGGAGGTATTTGACTCTAAAGGGGCCTCGGTATAGTGATTAACCGAGGAAAGAAAAGACTGCAACTTTGTGGGAATAGAAAAGCATTGGTTTTAACAGAGAACTGTGATTAACCAAAAGCACGGGTGTAGGACCGATCAAAGGTCGTAACCCAAAAGGGGTGTTGGTAATGACTGAACAAACAGTCCTTGACCAACAAAGAAGTGTATTGAACCAAAAGAGGTTACTAGCCCAAGGGTGCAAGTATTCGAACCAAAAAAGGTTGCCAACTACAAGGGATTCGGTTTTAACAGGAGAGCTGTGATTAACAGAGAAAAATGAGTGATTAACCAAGTGAAGGTGATTAACTCGAAAGGGTTCAGTATTTTAACAGACAGACCGTGGTTAACTGAAGAAAAGGGTGATTAACCAAGAGGAGGTGATTAACCCAAGGAACTCAGTGTTTTAACAGACGGACTGTGGTTAACTGAGAAGGAGTGCAAACATTGGTGTTTTAACTTACCGATAGTGATTAACCAAACAAAGGAGAAGAACCAAGAGGAGGTTGCGAACTCCTGGGGAGAAAACGGTCGCGACAGGAAGACTGTGTTGGACCAAAGAAAGAGAATTGAGACTCTTCAGGGGAACCAAAAAGCAATGATTGATTATAAGAAGAAAGTAGTAATGGAACAAAGAGAGATTGCTAGCGTAAGAATAATGATCTTAACAAAGAAGGATGGTGATTGATCAAAATGAGAGATTGAAAAAGATAAGAGTGATCGAGGATCGAAAGATATCGCAAAGAGAGAAGAGTGATCAAGGATCGAAAGAGGTTGCAAAGAGTAAAGAGTGATCAAGGATCGACTCGTCTGGGGAACAGAGCACATTACCGCCTGGAGATAGAGACGACTAAGCCAAGCACAGGGTATTCGTCCCCTACCTGAAGTAGTCAAAATGAGAGTAGGAATTCTCCCTTCTCATCCCTTCCCAAATACACACAGGGTGTAATGCGGAAGTTGAACCGGACAGCACAATAACTCCAAGTTGTACAGTGTTCCTGCATAGAGAAACAGACAGTATAATGGCGTCAAATTGTACAATCCTCCGATGCAAGGCGCAACGTGAAACTCCATCTCCATGGGGGGGAATGAGAGAGAAAGCTCTAAAGGAGGCCTAAAGAGAGGAAAAGGGAAGATCGATTAATTGAAACAAAGTTTCGATCAGTTAATCAAGGGATAAACATGCTAACAACTTTCCAAAGAGGATGAAAAGTCATTAAAGCAAAAAGGAGTGAATTATTAATTATACAAGATTAAGCTCATCCATGAAGAATGAACTTAATACAAAACCAAGAAAGGGAGTACAAAACAGTACCACGCGATCAACAAAATGCAACACAAAATCATGTTATTTGTGATCAAAGAAAAATGCAAGAATGATTATATTCACATGATGCCAAAATATGAACAATTTGAATAATCAAAAGTGTGCAACAAAAGTTCATGAACATGCTTCAATCAGAAGTTAAATGACACTTAAAACATCCATAAAAATGAAGAACATTGATCCATGGAAGTTAGAAGAAGAAAGGATATCAAACAAGCTTGAAAAAACTCAAAATTGGCCATTCTGTTCAGTGGTAACCGGTTAGAGCATATCTGCTAACCGGTTCCATACTTGAAAATCAGCGTATTTGTTGAAAATTGAACTGTGTAACCGGTTATAGCATAACTGCTAACCGGTTACCACTGAGACAGGGGCAAAAATAACAGCAAAAACAACTTTTCAAAAGTAGTTTTCAACACATAATCACTTATGCCAACCACCACATGCTAGGAACTGAAATTGTGCACGAAAATTGAACTTGAAAACAACAAATAAACAGTGATAGAATCAACTAACACAATAGGATCATGGATCAAACAAATGCAAAACCAAATCACACACAACAATTATCGACTACATTGCGAACGATACGAAAATGCGCGAAACGGTAAAATTAGTTAGATCCACCAACCTACAAGCCGGAGATTTGGCTTGGTAAGTGTTGTAAAGAGATTTTGATGCAGAAAATCAAAGAAAACCAGAGGATCCTTAATTTGTAGACGAAACGCGTCGAAAGCGATCAAAAACGCGAAAATGCACCGAAATCGAACTTGCACCAAATTGAAAGTTGTAGAACTCTTGGATTGAAGTAGAATAAGATGTAATTCCATAAATCCAACCAAAGAATGCCAAATGATGGAGGTTAAGCTCAAGAATTAATCACTTTCAATGTGAAAAGTGATTATCCTTCAAGAATAAGAGCTTTTGGTGAGGTTTTGGGATGAGAATTGAGATGAAGATGTAGAAGTTGCAGAAAAATGTCGAGGAGAATGAGAGAATTGAGAGTGAATTGTGAAGAATGGTTGAAGGTCCTTGAAAATGAGTGAAGGCGAGTTTATATAGATTTTAGGTTTGGAGTGTGAGATGGTTTGGAATTAGCTTTGGACTTAGCTTTGGGTTTGGAGTTAGGGTTGGAGTTAGTTGGGTTTGACTCACTGAGTCAAAGTGGTTAACTCAGTTAGTTAGAACCAACTCGGTAACAATCCCAATGTGAATTTCCTTATCCAAAGGTTGGCATGCTTGTAAAACAAGGAACATGGTGCACTTAATTTGGAGTGAAGCATTAGAATAAATTCACTTGGATTGAATTGAATAACCTTGAAATGTCTAGAGAAGTCTAAAATGTTCCACACACTGCTAGAATACTGTAGAATCAATGACCAAGGAGAGTGCATGGTGCTGTCCCAAAAATGCAGCAGAAACTGAAATTTTCCACTGAGTAACCGGTTACAGCATATGTGATAACCGGTTACATGCTTGAAAACGTGCTTTTTTTGGTGAAAAATACACTGAGTAACCGGTTACAGCATATGTGTTAACCTGTTACTTAAGTCAAATCTCCACAAAATTTGCAAAAGACAAGATGTTGAAGTTCTAGTTCCGATTTTCCATCTCTTGTTTTGATAAATAAACATGGAAACCTTCATTTTGGGCTTGTTTTGGTGATGAAATAATCTTGAGAGGATGCGATTAATCGGGCTTGGAGAACCTGCAGATCCTACAACAAGAAACACATAGAGAAAAATGAGAATGCGTATGTCGACTATGCTAATGCACATGCTTATGCAAAAGGCCAAAAGAGGGAGGTCAAATTTCGGGTTACGACAACTACCCCTATTTAATCCTCTTGGACCTGAATGTACGAATTGCGCCTGCTTTTCGATGATTCGAGGAAAAAAGGGGGTTAAATAAAAGAGTAGCTCGAGAATTTGGCCGACGGCGACAAAAGAAGAGTTGAAAGTGTTTGAATAGATGAGTGCAAGGTTTGGCTGAAAATCTGCTGGGAGATAAGTTAGGCAAAAAGAGAAGGAGTATGATCGATGCATATGCTATGTATGCGTTTCTACATGATGCTTGATATCATGCAATGCAGAGGCGCAGGATAAGGCACAGCGAGGCGGTTAGGCAAAAACCGTAGCAAAACGACTTCGACACCCTCGACCGGGGCGAGGACCTGCAGATAAAGACCAACTCTGCTGGAGAAGAAAGTTCACAAAGGATGATGATCCCACCGGGGAAAGAAACTGAGAACATCTCAGGTTTCTAAATCACTATGGCTGTCTCTGTTAAGGATGAAAGAAATAAATTAATCCTCCCTACCAAGACTGGCTCTGCATGGGGAAAAGAAGATTCCGAATCATGTTGACTCAGCTGAGGAGACCACTGCTGCTAGTGACAGATAGTTCCTGATCATTGGAGATGATGCATAACCCTCGTTGGGGAAAAGAGGACAAAGCGTCTTTGCTGGGGAACACCTTGGCAACCTGCGGGCAGAATGATGACTCTGCTGAGGACCTACTGAGGAGACAATAACTTCTTCACAGAACCATCGCACTGTTGGCCAGGCGTTAGGCTTACCAATGGATATTACTGATTATCGTGCAGGAGTTACCAGTAACACATGCAATGCATAATGCTTTTTCGATTGATTTTAGCTTTTTATTTTTCTCAACGTTTTTTAGTATTATGTGATCACAAATAATTGTTTATTTTGCAAACAAAATACTGGAATGAAAACAAATTGAGATTACAAAGAATACATTTTATTGAATGTAAAATTTTGTACATAAAGTGTGTACAAGGATGCAAAATCCTTGATGAGGAACTTTGCAACAAAATTGAAAAACAAATATAAATGGCAAAGGGAAATTATGCTTTGCATTGATTATAACATTGGCCACCATCCACTGTAAGTCTAGGTTCCAACGCTTTGCACCAGTTGATGATGATTCGACTGCTCTGTTACCGTCCGAGGTCCAACCGTGATGAAAAGAGGCCCAAGTGTTCACAGTCAAATGCCTTTATCCCTAATTTTTGCCTGGACATGTTTTCACATTTCTTTTTCATCCACCGGGATGCCCATTTTTGCCTAAGTCGCCCTTTCTGGTTTTCAACTTAGCAGGCTGTTATTGTTTTTTTCATTGTCCCTAACTTTTGCATGGACATTTCTTTTTTTTCGGTCCATCGGGACGTCCATTTTTGCCTAGATTGTCCTTGCGGATGTCAATATAGTAGACTCTTATCCATTTTTTTTCAGGCATAATATTTTTTGACTGTATCGGAGTTCACGGGCGATGGCAACTCCTCCCCATCCATTGTGGTGAGGATTAGGGCTCCGCCTGAGAAGGCCTTCTTGACAACAAAAGGTCCTTCGTAATTGGGAGTCCATTTGCCTCGTGGACCCGAGTGAACAGGTGAATATCCCTTGAGCACGAGTTCGCCTTCACAGAATGTTCGAGGAAGAACTTTCTTGTCAAAAGCTCGTTTGAGGCGTCTCTAATACAATTGACCATGACAAAGGGTTGTAAGGCGCTTCTCTTCGATGAGATTCAGCTGGTCGTATCTGGATTGAACCCATTCAGCTTCATTAAGACCAATTTCCATGATGACTCTGAGCGAAGGAATTTCGACTTCGATGGGTAAAACTGCCTCCATACCATACACGAGCGAATACGGAGTTGCCCCAGTAGAAGTGCGAACTGAAGTTTTGTTGCCATGCAGTGCAAAGGGAAGCATTTCATGCCAATCCTTGTAAGTCTTGACCATTTTCTGGATAATCCTCTTGATGTTTTTGTTTGCTGCTTCGACGGTGCCATTCATCTTGGGCCGATATAGTGAAGAGTTGTGGTGCTCGATCTTAAATTCTTGATACAACTCCTTCATCATGTTGTTATTCAGGTTACTTGCATTGACCGTGATAATGTTGCTAGGAATGCCATAACGACAGGTTATCTCTTTTTTGATAAATCTAGCAACCACTTGTCGTGTAACGTTCGCGTAGGAAGCAACTTCAACCCACTTGGTGAAGTAATCGATGGCAACCAAAATAAATCGATGACTGTTGGAAGCCTTCGGCTTGATCATTCCAATCATATCTATAACCCACATGGAGAATGGCCAAGGAAAAGTCAAAACATTCAAAGGAGTGGGAGGCACATGGATCTTGTCTCCGTAGATTTGGCATTTATGACATCTTTTGGCAAAGTAGTAACAATCTACCTCCATTGTTGTCCAGTAATACCCAGCCCGAAGGATCTTCTTGGCCATAGCGGGCCCTTTAGCATGTACACCCTCGAAGCCCTCATGTATGGACCTTATGATCGTGTCTGCTTCGTGTCTATCCACGCATCTGAGCAACACGGAATCATAATTCCTCTTGTACAATATACCACCACTTAAGAAGAACTTGGCGCAAAGCCGCCTAAGAGCTGTCTTGTCAGTGATAGTGATACCCTTAGGATATTCCTGTTTTTCCAGATATCTTTTGATGTCGTAGAACCAAGGCTTGTCATCAGACTCATCCTCGATTGCTAAACAGTGTGCTGGTTTGTTCAAGTGATCAATGCGGATATGAGGAGCTTCATTCTTCCACTTGACCTTGAACATGGAGGCTAAAGTGGCAAGAGAATCAGCTAGTTGATTTTCCTCTCTGGGAATATGATGAAAAGTGACCTCATCAAAGTAAGGAATCAACTTTGCTATGTGTTATTGGTACGGAACCATCTTGGAATCCCGAGTCACAAAGTTCCCTCTGACTTGACCGATGACCAATGCAGAATCTCCATAGACCTCAAGAATCTTGATTCTCATGTCAATTGTCGCTTCAATACCGTAGATACATGCTTCGTATTCATCCATATTGTTGGTGCATGCAAAGCATAATCTACCAGTGAAGGGAAAGTGAAAACCTGCTGGAGAGATGAGGATAGCCCCAATTCCACGACCTTTAGAATTGGAGGCACCGTCGAACACGAGCGTCCATCGCGCCCCTGGTTCGGGTCCTATGTCAGGATCTGGAGTCTCATAATCTCTGATAAACAGAACATCCTCATCGGGAAAGTCGAACTTCATTTGTTGATAACCCTCCATAGGTTGATGGGCAAGGAAGTCAGACAAGACGCTCCCTTTTATTGCTTTCTAGGTAACATGCTGGATATCATACTCAGTCAACAACATTTTCCACCGAGCAATCCTTCCAGAGACAACAGGCTTTTCAAATATGTACTTTATTGGATCCATCTTGGATATCAATAAAGTAGTATGGCAAATCATGTATTGACGTAGGCGTCGAGCAGCCCAGACCAGAGCACAACAAGATTTCTCCAAGAGTGAGTATCTGGTCTCACAATCAGTGAACTTCTTGATTAGATAGTATATTGCATGTTCTTTTCTACCAGTTTCGTCATGTTGACCCATTACACATCCCATTTATTCATCGAGAACGGTGAGATACATGATTAAAGGCCTACCAGGAACCGGCGATACTAAGATCGGTGGCTCTTGCAAGTATTGTTTAATTTTGTCAAATGCTTCCTGACAGGTAGCCGTCAAAGGAGAAATGAATCTTGAAATGTAATTGAGTCTGCCCCGAAAGCCACTGACTTCTTTTTCTGTTTTGGGAGGCGGCATGTTCTGAATTGCCCGAACCTTATCAGGATCAACTTCAATGCCCTTCTGACTTACAATAAAGCCCAACAGTTTACCAGATCGAACTCCGAAGGTATACTTCACAGGATTCAACCGCAGTCTAAACTTCCGGAGTCTGTCAAACAGTTTCTTCAGATGAACCAAGTGATCATCTTCAGTTTTAGACTTGGCAATCATATAGTCCACGTAAACCTCAATCTCTTTATGAATCATATCATGAAAGAGGGTTGTCATGGCACGCTGGTATGTTGCCCCTGCATTCTTTAGACCGAATGGAATTACTTTGCAGTAATATGTACCCTATGGCGTGATAAAATTAGTCTTCTCCATATCAGTTGGGGACATCTAGATCTGATTATATCCTAAAAAACCGTCCATGAAGGAAATGACAGAGAACTGCGCAGTGTTGTCTAACTAGACGTCAATATGAGGCAAAGGAAAATCATCCTTCGGGCTTGCTTTGTTGAGATCTCGATAATCCACACACATTCTGACTTTGCCGTCCTTCTTTGGAACTGGGACGATGTTGGAAATCCATTCAGGATACTCAGAAGTGGCGAGGAATCCAGTGTCAAGCTGTTTCTTTACCTCTTCTCTGATTTTGAGTGCCATGTCGGGTCTAGTCTTCCTGAGTTTCTGCTTGACAGGAGGACATCTGGGCTTGAGTGGTAAGTGATGTTCAACGATGTTGGTATCCAACCCAGGCATACCTTGATAGGACCAGGCAAAGATATCAACATACTCTTTCAATAACTTGACCAACTCGGGGTATACATGCTTAGCGAGGGATGCGCCAACCTTGACTTCTCTTCTGACCTCATCAGTACCAAGATTAACAACTTTCACTGGCTCTTTGTGTGGCTGAATCTCTCTATGCTCGTGCTCAAGGAGCCTTGCCAGTTCAGCCGGTAATTCACAATCTTCCTCACCATCTTCTTCGGTTTAGTTAATTGGAATTCCAGAATTACAATGGATGTTTGCCATGTTGTTATCAATGCTTTTATTAGTTCTGCATGTTTATGAATATGTTTAGAATGAGCTATTTAAAAAGTGAAAAAGAAAAGAAACTTTTGCCATTTGTTTTTTTGTGAAAAAGTAAAATAAAGAAAGAAAATAGAGCAAGATTTTGAATGCAAAAAAATTTTATTTATTGATCACATAATATTGCAAAAGCATGAGGACCTTTACAAGCTATCCACTTGTCTCGGGCGAGGACGAAGGAACGAGAAAGCAAAATGCATTACATGTTATATGGGAAAACCACAGGAATCACGTTAGATGTCCAATTGTTGAGCTTGAAACCCGGAAGACATTTGCGCACAAAGCTTGATATCTGATTACTATCATCCGTAGCCGCCACGATGTCACCTTGCTGGAAACCCGCGCTGTGGAACTTGACAAAGTTGCATTGTTTCTGATCAGAGGAACCAGATTGACGACCAGGATGATACCCCAATCCAAAACGATTATGCTTCTCAACCACATCAATCACGTGCCCCCAGCCTGGCAAGGCACCTCTATCGATGGTCTCTTTAGCACTCTTAGCAGATGCTAAAGTCAATTGTGGTGATCTACTTTGACTAGTTGAAGCAGAGATGACATCTTCGAACTCGAGACACTGCAATGGCACCTCAGCTATGCCTTCTTCGATCTCGACGTATCGAAAGGACGATAACTCGCTTACGATCAAATCCTCTTCACCACAGACAATGACAAGTTGATCGTCAAACATGAATTTCAACTTCTGCTGTAGAGTGGATGTAACTGCCCTTGCCGCGTCGATCCATGGACGACCTAGTAGGCAACTATACGCTGGATTGATATCCATCACTTGGAAAGAAATGGTAAACAAATGCAGCCCAATATTGATGGGTAAATCCACTTCTCCAATGACCTGTCTTCGAGAACCGTCAAAGGCTCTGACAACTAAGGCACTTGGTCTCATCTCGATCCCCTCCACTGGTAATTGACTCAACGTGCCCTTAGGCATTATATTGAGAGAAGAACCGGTATCCACTAGAACACGAGATAACAGGACGTTTGTGCAGGTTACAGATATGTGCAGCGCTTTGTTGTGGGCATTTCCTTCAGGAGGCAATTCTGATTCATTAAATCCCAAATACCGACTTGTAGTTATGTTGGCCACTACATCGTCAAACTCGACGACGGATATATCTTGCAGGACATGGGCACTATTCAACACTTTCAATAAAGCTGATCTATGCGCAGGCGAATTCATGAGTAAGGACAAAATTGAGATCCTCGAGGGAGTCTGACCCAGCTGATCCACAATTTTAAAGACACTTTTCTTGATCAACTTAAGGAACTCTTGATCATCAAGGGTCTCCTTGCTCTTTGAAACATCCTCAAATGGGATAGTCGGTACCGGAACTGCGGCGGAAGATGCCCCTTATTGAATAGCAGGGGTTGCAGTTGCAAATGTTTCCTAGGGATAGACAACAGTTGGAGCTTGAACAGGCTTTGTAGTGACTTTTGGAGCGAACACACGTCCACTACGAGTCATACCTCCACCGGCTGTAACATTCACGATCTCGGATTCGGCAAACCTTATCTCTTGACCTCCATAAAACACAGTAGACCCATATTTCCAAGGTACCTCCTTAGAATTCTGATACGGAAACGGCTTTGGCGGGCAAACAACGATGGGTTGCACCTTCTTCTATTTAGGGGATTCCAAAGGAACCTTCCTATAGATGATGGTGAACAGCTCGATAGCGGAAACTTCCTCAACAGGTTTAGATCTGGCAAATTCCACTTCGCCTCGGTTCATCCGAATCTGGACACAACCCTTCAGCCTTCGACACTGGTTGGGATTATCGTCACAAATCTGACACTTACCCTGCAAACCCCTCAACAGCCTATGTTCCTTCAATTTCTTGAAAACCACAGGCATCGGAGTCTTTACCTAGTCAACATCCATGATCAATTCAGCCTTCGGACTATCCTCAATCATATTAACCGTAGGTCCACCGTGATTTGGCAATGGATTACTCTGAATGTTAGGTCCTTCCTCAGCAAAAGTCAAAACTTTATTATCAATGAGTTCCTGAACCTTGGTTTTGAAAACAAAACAATCCTCTGTTGCATGTCCTATGTATCCAGCATGATAAGCACAAGACGCATTTGGGTTATGCTTCGGGCCAAATGGAGGAATTGCGAGCGCAATCTGCTTGGGGACAACTGCCCCTTGGTGAACCAAGTAAGGAAACAGTTCTGTGTATGACATCAGAATTCTATCAAAATTCAGACGCTTACGGTTTCCTTGACTGTTGTTGTTCTGACGGTTCTGATTCTGCTGATTTTTGTTCTGTTGATTCTGTTGCTGATTTTGAGCATTCTGAACTGGTATGGATATGGAGGTTGTTGATACTGTGCAGCAGCAATGTATGGATATGGATAGTACGGCATGGGAGCCATGGAAGCTTGATACTGAGGAGAAACTTGAGCTGTCACAACATTGGCTTCACCTTCCTTTTCCTTGGAATGACTGTTCTGAGATTTTCGAGTGGCCGGCTGCTGGGAAGCAGTTCCAGGAATCTTTCCAGTCTTCAAACCATTCTCAATCCATTCACCAATCGTCACAACATCAGCAAAACTCGATGAAGAACTACCCACCATTTTCTCATAGTAAGATCCTTGCAATGTACCCATAAAGATGTCAACCAACTCATTATCAGAGAGAGTTGGTCGCACACGAGATGCCATCTCACGCCATCTTTGTGCGTACTCCTTGAATGTTTCAGCTGAGCGCAGAGACTGATTCTACAATTGCAATCTATTTGGTGCCAGATCAAGGTTATACTTGTATTGTCTCACAAACGCTTCAGATAGATCCCTCCAAGTACGAATTTTGCTGCGCTCCAGGCCCATGTACCAATCCAATGAATCACCAGACAAACTATCTTGGAAACAATGAACTAGCAATTCATCATTATCAATATGGGATGCCATCTTCCTGTAGTACATAGTGATGTGACTACGCGGGCAGCTCAAGCCTTTATACTTGGCAAATCAGGTATCTTCAATTTCTGCGGCAGCATAACATTTGGAGCTAAACACAAGTCTTTGGCTTCCATACCAAAAGCAGAGAACCCTTGAATAGCTCTGATACTGTCTTCCAACAACTTATAGTCAACCGATCTATTCTGATTAGCGGGCCTGACAAGAATCTGAGGATTTGGCAGCTGAGAAGCGGCAGGAGCATTCACCTGCGGAGTAGCAAACTGAGAAGGATACACCAAACCCAGATTAACCATCTGACCAGCATTCGGACCCATCAGAACACCATACAGACAATTCGGAAGAGGTACCCCAGCAGGTGTGGAAGATGCCCCGGGATAGAACATCCCAAGATGAACATTCAGAACAGAAGTTTGAGCAACTTGAGAGGAAACCGGAACATGAATAGGAGGACCTCTATACAAATGCTCTTCTTCATCAGGAGTTTCAGTGTCAACTAATCCGGCGGTTTGATGAGTTTGAACCTAAAGATTCTCAGGATCATCATTCACCACTGGAGGCGGAACTGGAGTAGGCATGATCCACGGATATGCTGCAGCATTCCCATTAGGCATGGGTGCAACAAAAGGATGATATGGCATGAAGGCACTACCATTATTTGCAATCTGAGGAGTATAATTCGGAGGCATGCCCCAAGGAAAACCAGCAGCCATATAGTTCAAACTGGGTTGAACGGCAGGCTGATTCACAGGCTCAACTGGCACTTCAACTCTAGCAGGAGAAGGATCAACAACATCAGGAGTAGCTGTAACAACGGGAGGAACAGTCACAGGAGTGACAACAGTTGCATCGGTAGTAGTTGCAACAACAGTGGCAGCAGCAGCGGCGTCCCTCTGGGCACGAAGGAGCTCCATAATGACATCCATAGCAGTGATGTTGACTTCAGTGTTGAGGATGGTCAATAGATTACCATAAGTACCTATGAAAACCCCTCTGTGATCTCCAACCAACAAAGATGCCAAACCTCTCAAAACACCCAGCTTAGGCCCCACAAACTTGTAACTGAAGATGCCGCGACGACCAGTACTCATCTCTATGATAATGACAACAAAAGATAAGCCTTCGAAAACCTGGAAATGCACATGCAAAAAAATTAATTTACATGATGAAATGATATGCAACACAACAACAAGAAGCCAACACTGTCTGAATAATCAAATTTGAACAATCTGGATATCTGCACATAAATCAGTGTCAGTGCAACATAATCTGATGTGTCGGTGAGGAAATCTGGCGCGTGTGAGAACAAGGGTATGAAGTGGCTTGTTTTCCTGTAAAACTCATCCCCCTCACAGGTGTGATCTAGACACAACAAGGTGGTCCCAAGAAAGGTCGCCCAAACCATAGGACTCAGAGTGAAAACCCCCCGCCGTAGTGAATTCTCATAGGATGGAAGTATTCTCAAACGAATCACGATCTGGGATGTGGGTCTCATGATATCCCAACGCGCAAAACGCAGGCCTCACGACTATCCACGTTCTAGCCTATGTGTATACTAGGCCCGGTGTTAGGACCTTTCTCTCCAATAATATCTACCCATCCCAACAACAGCAAAAAACATCAGATATCCAGAATATGCAGCATATGAATATTCAAAGCAGTAAAGAAATGCAGTAAATAAACATAAAGCTAAAGCAAGTAAAGCGAGTAAAGCGCAAAAGATAAACACCCAAACAAGCAAGAAAAGCAAACAAAACTAGGCGAGACCCCTCGAGGGATGGACCAGCAAGAGGTCAATATCTCCCCAGCAGAGTCGCCAGCTGAAGATGGCTGGTTTCTACCTGAGTGAATCGCACACTCAAAGATAACAATAGAGTTTCCACCGAACTTTATTTAGTCTCAAAGGATAGGGAAAATATCGATAAAACCCGAGGGGAAGAGAAACGGGAACGGGGGGTCGGTTATGCGAAAGGAAGGTATTAGCACCTAACGCATCTGTCGTACTCGACGGGAACCATTTCACTTGCTTCTAGGCTTGGATGGGTTATCTATCTAAAGGCTTCTAGCTAAAGAAAGAAGAGAAAGAAAAAGGGGAAAAAGAAAAGAAAGAAGGAAGGTGCTCGCGGAGGAACAAGATCCTCGTTCCTACGTACCCTCATAGTGCAATGAGGAAGTCAGAGCATCGTAGTTCAGAGGAACCAGGGGACAAAGAAAAGGAAAGAAAGGAGGAAGACGGAAGAAAGGTGGAAGTGTGCTCGCCAAGACATTGCGTCTCGTGCCTACGCATAATACATTCAAAAGAATGCAGAATCAGAGCTTACGTAGTTCGGGGAACTGAACGGAAAAGGAAAACAAGAAAGACACAAGGAGACGAAAGAAGTGGTGTCGAAACCAAGAATGGAAGAAACTCCGCTGGGGGATAACAAAGAGAATTGGTGTCGAAACCAAGAAAGTAAGAGCAAGGAGAACAGAAATGACTCCTCTAGGGATCCGAATAAAGGGGTGGTGTCAAAACCAAGAGAAAAGGGAGACTCGGTATATTAACTGTCTGGCAGTGGTTAACCGAAGAAAGAGAGTAGACCCTGGCGGGGAAAAGAAGCTGGTGTCAACAGACGGACTGTGATAAACCAAGATAGAGAGTGTTGAACCGAGAGGAGGTGTTCGACTCTGAAGGTTCCTTCGAGGAAAGAAAAGACTGCAACTCTGTGGGAATAGAGAAGCATTGGTTTTAATAGAGAACTGTGATTAACCAGAGCACGGGTGTAGGACCGATCAAAGGTCGTAACCCAAAAAGGGTGTTGGTAATGACTAAACAAACAGTACTTGACCAACAAACAAGGGTATTGAACCAAAAGAGTTTACTAGCCCAAGGTTGCAAGTATTCGAACCAAGAAAGGTTGCCAACTGCAAGGGATTCGGTTTTAACAGGAGAGCTGTGATTAACCGAGATAAATGAGTGATTAACCAAGCGAAGGTGATTAACTCGAAAGGGTTCAGTATTTTAGAAGACAAACCGTGGTTAACTGAAGAAAAGGGTGATTTACCAAGAGGAGGTGATTAACCCAAGGAACTCAGTGTTTTAACAGACGAACTGTGGTTAACTGAGAAGGAGTGCAAACATTGGTGTTTTAGCTGACCGATAGTGATTAACCAAACAAAGAAGAAGAACCAAGAGGAGGTTGCGAACTCCTGGGGAGAAAACGGTCACGACAGGAAGACTGTGTTGGACCAAAGAAAGAGAATTGAGACTCTTCAGGGGAATCAAAAAGCAATGATTGATTACAAGAAGAAAGTGGTAATGGAACAAAGAGAGATTGCTAGCGCAAGAATAATGATCTTAACCAATAAGGATGGTGATTGATCAAACGGAGAGATTGAAAGAGATAAGAGTGATCGAGGATCGAAAGATATCGCAAAGAGAGAAGAGTGATCAAGGATCGAAAGAGGTTGCAAAGAGCAAAGAGTGATCAAGGATCGACTCGTCTGGGGAACAGAGCACATTACCACCTAGAGATAGAGATGACTAAGCCAAGCACAGGGTCATTCGTCCCCTACCTGAAGTAGTCAGAATGAGAGTAGGAATTCTCCCTTCTCATCCCTTCCCTAACACACACAGGGTGTAATGCGGAAGTTGAACCGGACAGCACAAAAGCTCCAAGTTGTAGAGTGCTCCTGCGTAGAGAAACGAACAGCATAACGGCGTCAATTTGTACAGTGCTCTGATGCAAGGCGCGGCGCGAAACTCCAACTCCACGGGGGGAATGAGAGAGAAAGCTCTAAAGGAGGCCTAAAGAGAGGAAAAGGGAAGATCGATTAATCGAAACAAAGTTTCGATCAATTAATCAAGGGATAAACATGCTAACAACTTTCCAAAGAGGATGAATAGTCATTAAAGCCAAAAGGAGTAAATTATTGATTATACAAGATTAAGCTCATCCATGAAGAATGAACTTAATGCAAAACCAAGAAAGGGAGTACAAAACAGTACCACGTGATCAATAAAATGCAACACAAAATCATGTTATTTGTGATCAAAGAAAAATGCAAGAATGATTATATTCACATGATGCCAAAATATGAACAATTTGAATAATCAAAAGTGTGCAACAAAAGTTCATGAACATGCTTCAATCAGAAGTTAAATGACACTTAAAACATCCATAAAAATGAAGCACATTGAGCCATGGAAGTTAGAAGAAGAAAGGATATCAAACAAGCTTGAAAAAACTCAAAATTGGCCATTTTGTTCAGTGGTAACCGGTTACAGCATATCTGTTAACCGGTTACATACTTGAAAATCAGCGTATTTGTTGAAAATTGAACTGTGTAACCGGTTACAGCATAACTGCTAACCGGTTACCATTGAGACAGGGGCAAAAATAACGGCAAAAACAGCTTTTCAAAAGTAGTTTTCAACACATAATCACTTATGCCAACCACCACATGCTAGGAACTGAAATTGTGCACGAAAATTGAACTTGAAAACAACAAATAAACAGTGATAGAATCAACTAACACAATAGGATCATGGATCAAACAAATGCAAAACCAAATCACACACAACAATTATTGACTACATTGCGAACGATACGAAAATGCGCAAAACGGTAAAATTAGTTAGATCCACCAACCTACAAGCCGGAGATTTGGCTTGGTAAGTGTTGTAAAGAGATTTTGATGTAAAAAATCAAAGAAAACCAGAGGATCCTGAATTTGTAGACGAAACGCGTCGAAACCGATCAAAAACGCAAAAATGCATCGAATCAAACTTGCCCCAAATTGAAAGTTGTAGAACTCTTGGATTGAAGTAGAATAAGATGTAATTCCAGAAATCCAACCAAAGAATACCAAATGATGGAGGTTAAGCTCAAGAATTAATCACTTTCAATGTGAAAAGTGATTATCCTTCAAGAATAAGAGCTTTTGGTGAGGTTTTGGGATGAGAATTGAGATGAAGATGTAGAAGTTGCAGAAAAATGCAGAGGAGATTGAGAGAATTGAGAGTGAATTGTGAAGAATGGTTGAAGGTCCTTGAAAATGAGTGAAGGGGAGTTTATATAGATTTTAGGTTTGGAGTGTGAGATGGTTTGGAATTAGCTTTGGACTTAGCTTTGGGTTTGGAGTTAGGGTTGGAGTTAGTTGGGTTTGACTCACTGAGTCAAGATGGTTAACTCGGTTAGTTAGAACCAACTCGGTAACAATCCCAATGTGAATTTCCTTATCCAAAGGTTGGCATGCTTGTAAAACAAGGAACATGGTGAACTTAATTTGGAGTGAAGCATTAGAATAAATGCACTTGGATTGAATTGAATAACCTTGAAATGTCTAGAGAAGTCTAGAATGTTCCACACACTGCTAGAATACTGTAGAATCAATGACCAAGGTGAATGCATGGTGTTGTCCCAAAAATGCAGCAGAAACTGAAATTTTCCACTGAGTAACCGGTTACAGCATATGTGCTAACCGGTTACATGCTTGAAAACATGCTTTTTTTGGTGAAAAATACATTGAGTAACCGAATACAACATATGTGCTAACAGGTTACTTCAGTCAAATTTCCACAAAATTTGCAAAAGACAAGATGTTGAAGTCCTGGTTCCGATTTTCCATCTCTTGTTTTGATAAATAAACATGGAAACCTTCATTTTGGGCTTGTTTTGGTGATGAAATAATCTTGAGAGGATGCGATTAATCGGGCTTGGAGAACCTGCAGATCCTGCAACAAGAAACACATAGAGAAAAATGTGAATGCGTATGTCGACTATGCTAATGCACATGCTTATGCCAAAGGCCAAAAGAGGGAGGTCAAATTTTGGGTTACGACAGCATCCTCTGCCGAGCTCTTACCTCCTAAGCCCGATCAACTGTTGTTTCCCCACGTGGACTAGTTCTCCTAAGCAAGGCAGGATTGCTATCTTGAACCAGCGATACTTTTTATCTCCCACTATGGCCGAGTATCCCGTCGTGTTCATCTGTTATTTTATATGTCGCGTCAGTCTTGTCAGCATATACATACATGCATCACGCATTATTTATTTACATTCGCATTCATGTTGCATCACTATCACTCTAATCGGTTTTATCCCCTAGTGATAAAAGTCCTCTCAATCGAGTTTTCAGTTCTTTCCTCGTCAGGAAATGTTGCGTCTGAACAATCTTTTTCCTCTAGTTTATTTTTGGATTAGAGTTGGCCCTTGACTACTTTGATAACTTGAACCTCTGAAAGACCAGAGAAAACGTTTGGAAAATGTCACTCTTTGCCATTGAAGATGATATCTTCGCTTTCCCGGATTAAGGAAAATCCCCAGAGAAAGCCTCACAACTAAAGACTTTCAGCAACACATTGATTTTGCTCTCTGGAGAGTCGATGATAATGAAGTCATCAGCACCTCAAAATTGGATCACATCATATGGCGTTTCTCCGAGAAGATCTTCGAGGAAAGTATGATGTAATATCTCCAAGCGAAAGCAGTCTCTCGAGAGACTCATTTTCCCCTGTAGAGTCGAAAAATGGTGTCTTCCACAGAGAAGTTTGTGCCACTATACAATCAAAACTTTTTCCATTAAATGGAATCTCCCCAGGAAAATTCGGCGAGAAATTTGAGGAGAACCGCTACAAATAGCGTCCCTTGTCAATAGAGTTTATTGACAGAAGAAACTAAGACCAGATTCTTGGTAGGGAACCAGGATCGAGGGGAAGTTTAAATCAGAAACTAAGACCAAATTCTTGGTAGGAAACCAGGATCGGGGGGAAGTTTATTTCAGAAGCTGAGACCAGTTCCTTGGTAGGAAACCAGGATCGAGGGGAAGTTTATTTCAGAGACTAAGACCAGTTCCTTGGCAGGAAACCAGGATCAAGGGGAAGTTTACCTTTTCTAAGCATCATTTCTTAGCAAAAGACAATGAATGAGCAAGCTACCATTCATAACCACTCTAAAAATTTTGGGTATTCTGATATTTAATCCTCTTGCACCCCGAATGCCCGAATAACTTCGTCATTCAGACCTTCGGGTCCAAGAAGATTAAATAGGGGCATCTGTCATACCCCAAATTTTGACCACTAAGATTCCCATCATTGTGCAAATCATCATCACAATATGGATGAACCATCATACCTCATTAGTCTCCCCAAAGATGGGTGAGCATCCACTACAATCAATTTTAGGGTTTCAAGCCCTCTCAGAGCTCTTAGACAAAGGATCGATCAAGAAATGACATGATCTTCAACTTTTCTAACCTCTCAAATATCCACAATGGATCAAGAGGACTCCCACTTCAAGAATCAAGCATAAGGTTGCAGCATTCCAAGTGGATTAAGCCTCAAGATCGCCAATGTCACCAGGGCCTCTAGTTGGAATTTTTCCTCCGGGCATGATCCAATGCTTCAAAGCATAACCTATGATGTTCCAAGGGACATCATAAACCCAATCACCAAGTCAATTTAGCCCCAGGGGATGCATACATCAAAAATCAGGAATTAGGGTTTCTTGACCTAATTCACACCTAAGTTGACTTTTGGGACAAAACATGAGCCAAAACCTCAAGAGATGGTTTGAGGGTCTCTAACATACTAAATTGATCCATTTTCAAAAATGGATTAATCCAAGAAGCTTGAGCAACAAGTTTCAATTTCATCAGAACCACAATTAGGGTTTCGCGGAAAAAGTCAACTGTATCTTTGACTTTTGACCAGTACATGCTCCCAAACCCTAAGACATGATTCAATACACCCTATAACACCTATGAAATCAATCCATCAAGTTTTATTTAGGTCAAGGACTTGATTTCATAGAGGATCGCACAGTTTGGAATTCATCATACAAAAAGTCAACTGTGCACAAAAGTCAAACTTTGTCTTTTTGAGATTTTTCACAATTATGGTTCTTTGACCCCAAAATGATGTTAATGTACGATTGGAATCATCATTCATCAATAAAAATCAAGAAAAGTGGGATAACTTGTAAAAGGGGTAACCATAAAAAACTTAGAAAATTTTCTAAGTTATGGAACAAAGTGGCTAGGGTACCAACTTTGGAGGAACATAACTCCTAAACCACAAGGCCATTTTTTCCCATCCAAAGTTGGATTTGTAGCTCTCATTACCCTCTACAAAAGCTTCAACTACCACTCATTCCATTTCCCCATGGATTTCAAGTTATGGAATGATCAAAATCAAGAAAAGTGAAAATGTCACTTTTTTCCAACACTTAGTGAAATTTTCACTAAGTCAGAATTTGCCTTCACTTTTTTCCAAATGTAGGGGCATTTTTCACTTGGATCCAAAAAGTATCAAAACCAATTATGATCAAACAGTTATTGTATCATATGATGGTTTTCCAAAATGGCCAAGAACTCCATCAAATTCCACTTGAGCCATGAGATATGACAATGGCAATATGCCTTGCTGAAAACTGCCAAGGCTAGGCAGAATTTTGTACTTTTGCTCGATTTGGCAAAATCAGATAATTTCAAGCCTTGTCATCACTTTGGACACATCTGAGGATCAAATCTAAAGGGAACAAACACTGATCTAAGCCTCCAAAGTCTTTGGAACAAGAAGTAGCATGCCAAACCTAAAAATCCCTAAAAGAGGGACAAGACTCCAATTTTGGATTAGAGCATTTAATAGATGCTTAGAGGTGGCATGAACTGAGCTTCCTTCAACTGAATTCAGTCAAGACTCATCCAACAACTAGGGAACCACAGCTCTATGCCCTAACCTCTAGTCAATGGCTAGAGGAGACTTGGATTGTCATTGCTCAACATGGGCCAAACCTTTGCAGTAGTTGCCATTCACTATTCCTTTCAAAACAAACTTGCTCTACTATAAATAGAGCTCATTTGTGCTCAGTTTTAGTAGACCAAAGCCATCAAACATATGCTTTCCTCAAAATCACTTTCTTTAGGCAAAAATACCTTCTTTAGCAAGGTAACTCTGAGTTTTTAAGTTAGAGAGCATTTCCATCACAGCTCATGATCCAAAAACATCCAATATGTCATATCTAAGCTGTCCAAACTCACACAAGTGACCTGTAATCCTTAAATCTCAAAGTCACATCTCAAAACCTCAAAATAGGCTTTTTGTACATTTTTCAAGCCATGTCTTGATTCAGTCACTTTCCAAACCAGATAAAGCCTCAAATACACTCCAAATATCATCCTTGAACTGTCCCAAATGGTTCCCCCCATCTGGAACACCATTTGAGAGAGTTGTTATTTTGGCCATTTTTAACCCCTTTTGCAAGAAAGGGCCAGTTTTTGTTTTTGCAGGTTCCAGCTGATTTCAAATCATCCTAAAAGCTTCTAAGGGATCATTTGAGAGTGTCCAAAGCATCAAACCATTTCTGGAACAAGAAACTTGGCAGATTGCACAAAAAACTCCAAAAGCTCAAAAAGAGGTAAGCATCATGACTTGAACTTTCCAAAATATGCATTGCTTTGAAGTCCACAAATCATGCATCTCTTCTACATGCCATATGTGTTGTGTTTGCATCAATTTATCATGTAATTCATACCTGTACCAAGATGTAGCACAGAAAATGCAAAATATGGTCTATTTCAAAACCACTATCGGATTTTGAGGAGGGATCATGATCTGAAAAAAATACCACCACCATTGGACTCCAAAACTTGCCTTGCCTTGGGCCAGGCCAAAAGCAAGGCAAGCCTTGTATATTTATGGTTGTGTTTCAATCAACGGATGTATCACCGCCCCAGTGGTAAGGCACGTGCCCTATACACAAGTGGTCTGGGGTTCGAATCCCCCTCGCCCCAGATCCTCTTTTACTATTTTTCCCACTTTTTGTTATTTTCCATATTATTTTAAATAGTTTGAAAAATTAATAACTCCCTCAATTTTAATTATTTTTTATTGGTTCTTTTTGCAAAAAATCACAAAAATGTTGAAATATTTTATTCCCCAAAAAAATTAGATTTATATTATTTATTTAATATAATTAGTATTTTTGTGAATAAATGTCTTTTATTTGTTTTTTATCCTTTTAAAAATAAATATCCATTTTGAAAAATCAAAACCAAGTAGGTTTTAATTCATCTTGTGATGAAAGCCTCATTTTTCAAACCTAAAACCAAAATCACAAGTTATTTATTCAAACTTATTTGGAATTTTTATCATTTGTATTAATTTTCTTTGAATAATTATATTAAAAAATGATGAAATTAGGGTTTTATTGATTTTCACCCTAACAAACTTTTTCGAACACTCATGGGCCTCTAATAGAGTGTAAGACCCAATCCTTTGTAAATACAAACCTATTTTGGGCCTCAAATATTGTATAAGTCCCGTTGTATTTCAAAAGTTCGGCGCGAACATCGCCCGTTTAAAACAAACCATCTGGGCCTCTCCTCGACCTATAAGACTCATTCAAAATCATTTTGGGCCTCTAATAGAGTGTAAGACCCAATCCCCTTTTGAAACCAAAAACTTTTGGGCCTCAGTCGTTGTATAAGACCCACGGTGTTTTCAAAATCTCGGCGCGATCGTCGCCCGTTTCAAAATTAACCATTGGGCTTCACCTTGAGCTATAACACCCATATTTGTTCACTTTCAATCATTTTTGGGCCTCTTGAGAGAATGTAAGACCCATCCCCTTGTACAGAAAACCTTTCTTGGGCCTCAGTCACTTGTATAAGGTCCTGTACAAAACGACAGTGTGATAACTGATAAAACCCTGGGCCTCTCCTTGAGCTGTAAGCCCCAATTTTCCTTTCAAAAGCACTTTCTCCTTTGATTTTGTAACATACTGTTATTTTCAATTTCTTTGTTGAACGACTAACAGTATAGTATGGAAGCTCTACAACCGAGTAAGGGTTTACCCGCTTTCATTTACCGCTTTCATATGTATATAACTGTATTGTAGGGCTGTTTCACTGTAAGTCTTCTTACATAAACTCATATCGACTGTGTAATACAAGTATAGATATTTAGAGTTTCCCCGGCAACTACGTCTAGAACTAGACAAAACCTCGTCTCCTTACCTCCAACGTTCTCCCGGATATTTCAACATAACCTAAACCATGAGAATTTTCTTTTACAACAATTTTAGATAACTAGATCTAAGAAATCTCCCCCTTGAACAGTTCATATACAAAAGGCCAATGTTCCAAGTGAAACTCCTTCTGGAACTATTCATCAGCCTCCTCTTGGGCTTAGTGCAAGGACCCACAGGCTTCCTAAAAGCATCCCCTCCTCCTCTTGGGCGTTGTACAAGGACCCGTCGGCTCCTTAGAATTTTTCACAGCCTCCTCTTAGGATTTGTATAATGATTCTTCCTCCAGGAAGATAGCCTCCTCTTGGGCTTCGTACAAATTGTCCCTTCGGCTTCTTAAAAGTTTTTCTCGCCTCCTCTTGAGCTTCGTACAAATTGTCCCGACGACCTCTTAAAGGTATAGGAACAAAAATTTGTCATCTTAATAGAACAGTCTTTCAAAGAGTTTAGATCTTCCTACGACGAACATACTGTCTCTTGATCTCTCTTAAGCATAGTACAAAAGATAAAACTCTAGACTTGGACAGTCTAATATCCTTGAGTCTCGAAGACATTCTCAAGTTCCTTTCAAAAATAGGAAAAAACACCCGTAGACTTGGGCAGTCTCAATACCCTTCGGATTCCCCGTTTCCTTAAAGAACAGGAAACAATCCCGGTCCTCAGATCAAATCCATGAGTACAACATTACCCATATACGAACTGATTTTCTCTTTTAACCAACATACTGGACCTATCACTCAACTGAAACAGTAACCCTAGCCTCCTCTTGGGCTTTGTACAATAATTCTCCCCAGCAGAGTTAACCTTCAGCCTCCATCTCGGGGTTCGTACGAGATACAAAATCACTCTCTTGTTGAGTATAAAAGACTCTCTTGTTGAGTCGATCACCTTCAGCCTCCATCTCGGGCCTCGTACGAGATACAAAACACTCTTTTGGTGAGTATAAAAGACTCTCTTGTTGAGTCAAACCCTTTTAGCCTCCGTCTTGGGCTTCGTACAAGACACATATAAAAACACGCTCTTTTTGAGTCAACCCTTTTAACCTCTATCTCGGGCTTCGTACGAGACACAAAATCATCCTCTTGTTGGGTTAATAGCCTCCTCTTAGGCTTTGTATAAAGAAATCCCCGTTTGATTCAATCAACCTTTTAGCATCAAATCATACTTTGGTCACAGCATACAAACATCAACAACTCCTTTTCCCTCGTCTAATTATTGTAAGCGGCAAGCCTCTAGATTATTTACATCCATGCCACTGTCCCTCTTTTAGCATGAGAAATTCCTAAGGAAAGATAGCGTTCCTCTAAACTGAGTTAAAGTCTTCTCCTTCAGGTTAAAAATCCCCTATAAAGGAAATTATGGCATTGTTGGATTCGCATATCCCAGTTAAAGTAATTCTACTTTATAATCAGTCACCCATCAATTGTGGCAAACAGTCCCCTTTGGAGATGAAAAATTCTCTCTAAAGTCAACACCCTTTTAGCTTCACATCTTGGGCTTCGAACAAGATACAAATAGACCTTTCAGCTTAACATCTTGGGCTTTGAACAAGATACAAACCACCTTTAGCTTCATGTCTTGGGCTTTGAACAAGACACCAAAACACCATTTCCTCCCAGAGAATAGGAGGAACTACGATCGCTCTGATTTCCCTATCCCGAGAATACGTAGGCATAAGATTGAAAAAGAATCTTAGCGAGCACAGTAATCAAAAAATCCCAAAGTCCCCTACCTCCATCCAATCTGGCGCAGGATCCCAACAAATTCCCCATGAACACTCCCGGTATTTCGTTATGAACAAAATAAGCAGAGAGAGGCCCACGAACTAAAACAACATCTGTAAACCAACAGTTTTGACTGTTTAACCTCAGATTGCAAGTTGGGTTAGTTGGAGACATCTATTTCCCTTTCTTCATCAGCTTCAATAGGATAAAAAATGAATCGACCTGTAGTACCCCAGAGCGACGGTGCTTAAGAACCACGTCCAAAATCGTTCACTACAGAGAGATAGTGAGTTTTTGATGATTTTGGTGAGATACTGGACCTCAGTTTGGATTAGTGTGAAGGTACTGGACCTAGAGTTTTTTATTGTTATGCTCGCTAATATTTCATAATCTTATGCCTACGTATTCCCGTTTAAAGGAACAGGGAAATCAGAGCAATCGTATTTCCACCTATTCTATGGGAGGAAAAGATGTTTTGGTGTCTTGTTCAAAACCCAAGATTGAAGCTAAAGGTTATTGGTGTCTTGTTCAAAGCCCCAGATTGAAGCTAAAAGGTTTGACTGAGAGAGAATTTGTCATCTCTAAAGTGAGACATCTCGTCTATTTATCACAATTGTTGGGTGACTTTTTATAAAGGAGGATTACTTTAACTGGGATATGTGAATCCAGCAACGCCATAATTTCCTTTATGAGGGATGTTATCCTGGAGGAGAAAACTTTAACTCATTGTAGAGTAATGCCATTTTTCCTTAGGAGTCTTTCATACTAAGAGAGGGACATTGGCTTGGATGTAGATAATCCAGAGGCTTGCCACTTACAACAATTAGATGAAAGAAAGGGATTTAACAGGATAAAAGATAGACTACAGCTTGGATATTTGAATTGACAAGTGTGCCACTTACAGCAGTTATCTAGGATTAGGGTTTGTTTTGATTTTATGTTTTAATGTGTGATAACACAGAGAAATGTCTTTCTACAGAGAAATTTTGAATTCCTCTGAGGGAATGTTGATTTTTGTGTGCCATGATCAAAGCCCAAGGTTGAGCTAAGAGATTGATTGACTCCACTAGGGAAGTCCTTATACAAAGCCCAAGATTGTGGCTGAAAAAAGATTGATTCTGCTGGAGAGATTTATACGGTGTCTTGTAGAAAGCCCAAGATTGAGGCTGAAATGAGACTAACTCAACAAGAGAGCGTTTTATTTGGTGTCTTGTACAAAGCCCAAGATTGAGGCTGAAATGAGACTGACACAACAAGATAGTGTTTTATTTAGTGTCTTGTACAAAGCCCAAGATTGAGGCTGAAAAGAGGATCGACTACTCTTAGGGATATTAATTCTCAAAGCCTGAAAGAAGGCTGGGAGGAATTGGCTCCGCTGGGGAAGATATTTATCCAGAGCTTAAGAGAAGGTTATGAAGATTTTGACTTTGTTGGAAAAAGTTTATATATGCCTTGTACAAAGCCCAAGATTGAGGATAAAAGAATGACTCAACAAGAGAGTGTTTATGTTTTGTACCATTGACTCAACAAGAGAGTGCGGAAAGGTGATTGACTCAATAAGAGAGTACTTTGTTTGTCTTGTACAAAGCCCAAGATTGAGGCTGAAAAGGGTTAACTCAACAAGAGAGTGTTTTAAGAAAGAAGATGGACTCAACAAAAGGGTGATGTTGGGGCTAATTCTGCTGAGGAAAATCATTATACAAAGACTAAGAGGAGGCTGACTTCTGCTGAGGATTTTTGAGATCCAGAGGAAGGTCCAAGTTGAGGGATCAACTCTTGCTGAGGGTTACAGAAGAGTTGAGGTATCAGATGCCCTGAGGTTCTGATTTGGGATAGTGTTATCCTGATGATAAGCCAACCCTGGTTGGGGAAATTTAAAGTGAGAGTTTAAAGAATTAGTTTTGAAAACCTATAGAGTTTTTAACTCTACTGGAGATTGGTTAAATGGCAAGGGTTTTTCTTGTGTTTGTAGGGAACTTGAGAATTTCTTTGAGATCCAAGAGGAGATTAGACTGTCCAAGTCTACTGGTATGGAAGAGTTTATCTTTGTATGATGCCCAAGGGGAGGCTGATGCTTTAAGGGATGAGAATGAACCCTAAAATGGTTTGATGTTTGTCACTTTGGAAAGACTGCTCTAGCAAAGGATGACTAAGTTCAATCTTATACCTTTAAGAGGTCTTCAGGGTCCTTGTATTAGGCCCAAGAGAAGGCATGAGAACTTCTAAGAAGCCGGAGGGTCCTTGTACCAAGCCCAAGAGGCGGCTGAGATGCTTTTAGGAAGCCTGTGGGTCCAAACTTAAGAAGAGTTCAAGAAAAGTTTCACCAGAAATAATCTTTTCTTTAATGAACAGTTCTAGGGTTTGAAGAAATTCAAGAGAGGTTTCACCGGGAATTAATCCTCTCTGGGGGAAATGAATTTCTTTGACAATTTATAATAGTGACAGTATGAGAAAAGTTTCACCGGGAATAATGCCTTTCTCTTTGTTCCATATTGTATAAGCCCAAGAGAAGGCAAGATTGTATTTGGAATTCCCATGGGTAACTAGTTTTGAATGTTGAAAGAGTGACCACTGGCTTTATCTAGTTCTAGACCTAGTTGCCGGGGAAAACTCTAAGCAAATATATACAAGCATATATATATAGATGAAATATATACTGTATGTAAAAGAGAAGGTAGGAGTACTTACAGGTGAGCAAGCTTCCAGCATAAACAAATATATATATGTGCAAGTATGTAAAAGAAAGCTGATAAAACTTACAGGCGAGCAAGCTTCCATTGTAACAGCTGTATGGTTAGTTGTTCATGAAATTAAAGAAAGTTTTGTTAACAACTATGAGTTTGAACCTAAATCAAAAGGGAAGTTGTTTTTGAAAAGATTGTTGGGGCTTATACTCAAGGATAGGCCCAGATGAAAAACAGTGATCGCGCCGTTGATCTGAAAATTGTATCGGGACTTATACAATGGCTGAGGCCCAAATTAGGTTTTATTTACAAAGAGATGGGTCTTACAACTCAAAGAAAAGCCCAAAGGTTTGAAAAAGAAAAGAAATGGGACTTACAACACAAGGGTAGGCCCAGTTGATTTTGTTTTGAAATGGCGATCGCGAAAAGATTTTTTATGTACTGGGACATATACAATGACTGAGGCCCAAAAATCTTTTAATTTACAAGGAATGGGTCTTACACTCTATTAGAGGCCCAAAGAATGTTAAAAGAAGAGAGAATGGGACTTACAACATAAGGGGAGAACCAAATGGTTTTTTTTTAAAGGCGACGACCGCGTCGGGATTTTTTAAAGTCGTATCGGGACTTATACAATGACTGAGGACCAAAATGGTTTTTATTTACAAGGAATGGGTCTTACACTCTATTAGAGGCCCCAAAGTGTTTAAAAATTTAAAATCGAGAGGAAACCCTAATTTTAAATTAAAATGCCATTTTTCAAAGGAAATTAAATGAAAAAATGATATAAAATACCAAATATATTCAAAAACAAGTTGTACACTTTGAAAAATATTTTGAAAAATCATGTTTTATTACATGAAAGTTTGAAATTCAATTGGTTTTGAAAGATCAAAGTGGGAGTTTCATTTAAAAATGTTTAAAATAAATAAAAATGAAATTAATTACAAAAATTCTAACTATATTAAAAAAATAATTTAAATTGGATTTTTTTGTAAAATAAAATATTTAAACATTTTTTTGAATTTTGAGAAAAAGAATCAATTAAAAAACACAAATATTCAAAGAGAAATTAATTTTTGAATCAATTAAACGAAATAACTAAAATAATTATGGCGCCAAGAACACTTGGTTCTTGCCCGCGTCCCCTGTTTTTCCATATTTATATTTTCCCACTTTTCTCCATGATTTCTCAATGGTTTTGCATGATTTAAGTACCAATCTTGTTCGTTTTTGAACAAGGATCATAACCATATAGTTTAATTGCATTTATATTAAGTATGGAGGAAGAAATCAACAGAAAACCTCAAGAACCATAATTTCAACATGAACACAATGAAATTCCATACACGATGGATTCATGGCAATTGATTGAGGGTTATTACTCTACAAACATGCATAAACAAGATGGTAACTCAAAAATTCATTTATGATGCATGGATCATAGAGTTTGAAGGGTTCAAGCCTAGCTCTTGCAGCTGGTGATCGAGTTTGATGATGGAGGTGTTGCAGCTAGGTTCCAATGATTTGGATAGCTTCCTTAGGTGCTAAGCAGTGGGTTTGAATGCTTGGAGTGGATTGAAATGAGTTGGAACTAGTTGTGGTACCTCAACTGCAGCTCTGTCAAGAACTTGAGCAATTGGCTAGTGATTTTGTGAATTTGATGTTATAGATGTGGTTTTGTGTTATGGATGACTCATACATGATGTTTATGAGGTGTGTGTGTGTGATTGGTTTGGTTGGAATCACTCTCAAAAATCAAAACCCGATAGTGACTTGAGTTAGAAGGAAAAATTGAAGTGAAAGGGAGATTTTGAGGAAAGCATTAATTTGGGTGCTTTGGTGTACTCAAACTGATCACAAATGAGCTATATTTATAGTGTGTCAATTTGGTTTTGGCAGCAACAATGTGTGGCAACTGCAGCAGGTCTGTGGCCAATGTGGATCAAATGGAATATCAAGTCTCCTCTAGCCATTGACTTGAGGTTAGAGCACAAGCCTATGATCTTTGGTTCAGAGATAAGGCTTGACTCATTCAGTTAAGTTTGCCTGAGTTCATGCCACCTTGATGCATCCATTGAATGCATTAAAAAAAATTGGAGTCTTAGCACTTTTTAGCCTTTTTAGGTTTGTTATGGCTATGTGTAGATTCTTTGACTTGGGAGGCTTGGGATCAAATCATTCCCTATTGATTTCATCCTCTGATGTGTCTAAATGGATGACAAAGCTTGGAGTTGTCTCAATTTGCCAAATCGAGCAAAATTCCAAAATCTGCCTTGTACAAGACAGTTGGAAATGGTGATTTTGAGGGGATCATGTCTCCTTGCTCAGGTTGAGTTATGAGAGGCTCTTGTGCTTTTTAGAAAGCCCTCATATGATACAATACATGTGTGATCATAGTTTGTCATGAAACTATTTGAATCCAACTGAAAAATCCTCATGAACATTGATGTCCAAGGCAGGTAACTTAGGCAGATTTTCACTAAGTGTTGAATAAGTGCCATTTTCTTCATTTTTGTCATTTTGATTAGTCCATAACTCAAAATCCATGAAGAATTGGAGTTTATCGTAGTTGAATCTTTTGTAGAATGTAGGAAGACCTACAAATCAGGCTTTGGATCACCCAATATGGCTGCTTGGATCTCAAGTTATGATCCTTGGAAGTTGGTACCAAAATCATTTTTGTTCCATAACTTAGAAAAATCTTGGTTTCTCATGGTTGCCCCTTTTGTAAGAAACCTCACTTTTCTTGATTTTTCTTAATGAATGATGATCAATACCATACATTAACATTAGTTTTCACTTAGGGGAACCATATTTGTGAAAAATTCCAAAAAGTCAAACTTGATTTTGTGCACAGTTGACTTTTTATCGGATGAAATCCAAACTGTGCGATCCTTTGTGAAATCAAGTCCTTGACCTAAATCAAACCTAATGGATGGATTCCATAGGTGTTATAGGTTGTATTTGAATCAAGTCCCAAGGTTTGGGAGCATGTCCTGGTCAAAAGTCAAAGGTACAGTTGACTCTTTCTTCAAAACCCTAATTGTGGTCCAAATGAAATTGAAACTTATGAATCAAGCTTCTTGGATCAATCCTTTGTTGTAAATGGATCAATATGGGGTATTTGAGGTTCTCAAATAATGTCTTGAGGTCTTGGGTCATGCTTTGGTCCAAAAGTCAACTTAGGGGTGAATTAGGTCAAGAAACCTTAATTCCTAATTTTTGGAAAATGCATCCTTTGAGGTTAAATTGACTTGATGATTGGGTCCATGAGGTCCCTTGGAGTATCTTGGGTTGTGCTTTGAAGCATTGGCTCATGCCCAGATGAAAATTTTCATTTGTAGGCCTTTGTCGACCAAAAACCCTAATTTTGTGACACTGGTGATCTCGAGGCTTTATCCACTTGGAATGTTGCAACCTTGTGCTTGATTCTTGATGTGAGAGTCCTCTTGATCCTTTCTAGGTGTTTGAGAGATTAGACAAGTTGAATATCATGTCATTCCTTGATTGATCCTTTGTCTAAGTGTTATGAGAGGGCTCAAAACCCAAATTCTTGATTGTGGTGAATGCTCAATAATCCTTGAGGAGATTGATGAGGCATGAAGGTACATACATATTGTGGTGATGATCTTCACAATGATGGGAAATTTTGGTGTTCAAAATTTGGGGTATGACAAAAGGGATGGGTCTTACACTCTATTAGAGGCCCAAAAAGTGTTTCAAATGAAGTTTGAAAAATTAAAATAAAGGAAAACCCTAATTTTAATTTTTAAAAAAATTTCAAAGAAAATAAAATAGAAAAATGATATAAAATATCAAACATATTTAAAAACAAGTTGTGAGGTTTGAAAAATGTTTTGAAAAATCATGTTATGTTTATATGAAAGTGTGAAAATCATTTGAATTTGAAAAATCAAGATGGAAATTACATGAAAAAGGTTAAAAACAATTAAAATGAAATTCTTTACAAAAATTTAAACTATATTAAATAAATAATATAAATTTGATATTTTTGTAGAATAAAATATTTTAGCATTTTTGTGACTTTTTTAAAAAAATTAACCAATAAAAAATGATTAAAATTGATAGTGAAATTAATTTTTGAAATCAATTAAGAAAAATAACAAAAATTCAAAAATTCAAAAAATTTGAAAAATGGCGCCAACGGTCACCTTCTTCTTTCTCGTGACCGCGCCATGGCTGATTTGTAAAACCTCACTTTTCTCTCTGATTACTCAATGGTTTTGACTTTTGTAAACACCAATCTCAACATACAACATTCATCGGGGAATCAATTGAATTCAACAAATATCAATCCATCAAAATAATGAATAAATAGAAGAAAACACAAACCCTACATGATATCATCTACCCACCATCACCATGTTAACCGTTAGATAATTAGAACCCCACCCTTACCTTAGAGTTCTTGCATAAAGCTTCAAAACAATGGAGTCTTCTCTCTTGCTCTAGCCTTTCTTCCTTCTCTCTTCATCTTTTTCTCCCAAAACACGTTCTGACAAAACTATCTCTCCAAATCCCCATTTCTATTATTATATTATTCCTTTCTAAATATAATAATAATAATAATAATCACTAATTATTTATTTTAATAATATTTAACTAATATAATAATTAACTAAATATTACTAATATTATTTTAATTAGTCACTTTTAGAGTCTATTTCTTAAGGTAACTACCCCACTACAAGGTAGCTCAATACATCAATGGCACGACACAATCTCAATTATCACATAAGTAAATTACGAAAAATAAATAAAATAAGTCGGGGCGTTACAACTCTCCCCCATTTGGAATATTTTCGTCCTCGAAAATTTACCAGATGCGAACAACTTAGGATTACGCCTCACGCATCCTGCTCTCCAACTCCCAAGTCATACTTCCATCGGCATCGCCTCTCTTCACTACCTTCACGAGAGAAATCTCTTTGCCTCTCAACTGCTTCACCTCACGGTCTTCAATCCTCACAGGAAAAGTCTCAACTGTAAGGTTATCCCTTACCTGGACATCATTCATTGGAATCACATGCGATGAATCCTGAACATACTTCTGAAGTTGTGATACATGGAATACATCATGCAAATTCAAAAAATTTGGTGGTAACGCCACTATATAAGTAACAACTCCAACTCTTGATATCTGATAGGAACCAATAAACCGAGGAGAAAGCTTCCTCGACTTCAAAGCATATCTGACACTGGTCACCAGTATCCCTCTTCAAACTCAAGATTCTTCCTCCTCTTATCATGATAACTCTTCTGCCTACTCTGCGAAGCTTTAATCTTCTCCTGAATCAGCTTCACCTTCTCAATATGTTGTAGACAATCGCAAGTCCAAGCACCATACTATCAACACAGAGGTGTGCTACACCTCCAACCATACAAAGCCTCAAAAGGCGCCATTCCAATACTGGAATAATAACAGTTATTATAAGTGAACTCAATCAACAGAAAATGACTATCCTAGACACCTCCTTGTTCAAGAACATAAGCCCTAAACAAATCTTCCAAAGACTAAATAGTTCTCTCTATCTGGCCATCTTTCTATGGATGATAAGCTGAACTCAACCCCAGCTTCAAACCTAAATCCTCTTGTAAACTCTCCAAAAACCAAGATGCGAATCTCAGATCTCTATCCGACACAATAATCAATGGAACCTGATGCAGCTTCATAATCACACAGATATTCTACAAAGAAAAACAAATGTTAATCGAAATAAAATGCGTCGAATTCGTCAGTTTATCAACGATCACCAAAATGGCATCATGTCCTCTCGGAGTATTCGGCAACCCAGTCACAAAATCCATAGAAATGTTATCCCACTTCCATTTTGGAATATCCAACAGTTGCATCAATCCTGCATGTTTCTGATGCTCAACTTTTGACATCTGACAAGTCAAACAAGCATACACAAACTGTGCCACATCTATTTTCAATCCATGCCACCAGAATATCTTCTTCAGATCCTGATACATCTTTGTAGCTCCGGGATGAATACTCAAGCTACTCTTATGACTTTCTTCCAGATTTGAGGGTTCATCAGCACACCACCTAAACCCATCAAGGAAGCATCACAATACACCACAAACGGTTTGGTTCTGGAAAATTAAAACTGGAGTCATAGTCAATCTCTTCTCCAGCTCAATGAAACTCTTCTCACAATGAATATCCCACACAAATTCTTTACCTTTGCAAGTCAACTGAGTCAACGGAAGTGCTAACTTAGAAAAGCCTTCAATAAACCTGCGATAATAACCAGCCAAGCCGTAAAAGCATCTAATCTCTGTAACTGACTTTGAAGCCTCCCATTGTAAAACTACATCTACCTTGGATGGATCCACAACAATACCATCACCTGAAATAACATGACCAAGAAAACTCACCTCTTTCAACCAGAATTCAAACTTCGACAACTTAGCAACAAGCTTCTTCTCCTTCAACATTTGTAATACAATCCGCAAATGCTCAGCATGTTCCTCTTCTGATTTAGAATAGATTGGAATGTTATTAATAAAAACCACTTGAAATCAATCCAAGTAAGTGTGAAAGATACAATTCATATATTCCATAAACACACCAGATGCATTACAAACGCCGAACGACATTACATAAAACTCATAATGTCCATACTGAGTCCTGAAATTCGTCTTTTAAATATCTTCATCCTTTACTCGAATATGATGATAACCCGACCTCAAGTCAATTTTACTAAACACACGTGCACCCACCAACTGATCCATCAAGTCATCTATCCTTGGAAGCATATACTTATTCTTAATTGTCACTTTATTCAACTACATGTAATCATCACACAACCTCATACAACTATCTTTCTTCTTTATCAACAACATCGGAGCTCCCTAAGGCGATACACTTGGTGTTACAAATTTCTTTTCCAATTGCTTCCAACTCTTCCAATTGCTTCTTCAACTCTACTAACTCCGACGCCGACATCCTGTATGGTGCCATATAAACAGGTCTGGTACCAGGGACAAGATCAATAGAAAACTCCACCTCTCTCTCTCTCTCTGGCGGTACATTTGAAAGATCATCTGGAAACACGTCTGGAAATTCACACACCACCTGCAACTCATCAATCACGGCTTGACTTTCCACAGATAAGGATGCAAACAATGCAAACATTTGTGCTTCCTCTTCCAAAAGCTCCTTCAACTCTCTAGCATACAGAAAGCAAGTTTCTTCCTTACCATTAGGAGCAAGAAACCGCACTGACTTGTTATAATAATTGATATGAACGTGATTAAACTCTAACCAGTTCATTCCCAAAATAACATCAAGATTTCCCAACGGCAAGAAAACAAGATCAACACCAAATTATATATCAAAGATCGACAAAGAACAATTCTAACAAACTAGAGAAGTAGTCACATATCCCTTAGTAGGAGTTTCGATAACCATTTCTACCTTCATAGAAGAAACAACAAGGCCAAGCCTTTTCACATAATCAGCAGCAATAAAAGAACAAGTAGCACCAATACCAATAATAGCAATCAAAGGTGTATTATTAATATAACATATACCTCTAATCATTCTGTCATCATTGGAAGTCTGGGTTCTCGACAGAGCAAACCCCTTTCCTCCAATTGAAGCTTGCTTTGGCCTCTTGCAACCGGTACTGATATGTTAAGGTTCTCCACAGTTGTAGCAAGTCACCACATTAAACTTGCAGTCAGCAATCAAATGTTCAGACTGCCCACACTTGTAACAATTTTTTACATCACTCGTGCACTCATTGACACGATGACCCAATTCACCATATTTGTAGCACTTAAGAGAAGCGGGAGAACCTCCCCCACTTTTCCTCTTACCATCAGTAACTCTCTATTTACCCTTATCAGTCGGAGCACTGTAATGCTTCCCACGGTTCACATTCTGCATTGCCCTCTTCTCACTCAAACTCTTATAATGAGCTGGTCGAGCTTTACTATCTTCCTCATGAATTCTACAACTATCCATCAACTCTGGAAATCTCTTAATCTGTCGGTATCCAACCACCTGCTTGATCTTAGGACGCAAACCATTCTCAAACTTGATACACTTTGAGAACTCAACAGTCACCCCACTATAATGCAGACAGAACTTAGCATTTTCCACCAATATGACAGCATACTCAATAACAGTCAGATTTCCCTACTTTAACTCCAGAAACTCAATCTTCTTCTTCCCACGAACATCCTCAGGTAAGTACTTCCTGAGAAAATCCTTGCAAAACACATCCCAGGCTTGCATGCGTGATGGTCTGAATGTCAGCGCAATTCCTACCGTCACTGATATTTTCTTGTGAGGGTTTGAACTGTCACCAGGGTGATGCGCTTCACCCTGTCCAGAACCATCACAAGGCATGAAAAATTGAAAAAAAAAGGTTTTTTTTAATTTCCACTTCACTTCTTAGCTTATTTTCACCTTGTTTTAAAACCATTTCAACTTTTACAATTAAACATGTTCGAAAATGGATAATCAAGTGTACACCATTTTATTCCCTAATTAATCATGCACGACATGTGCGCCTCATTTTAGCTTGGGAGTTTGTCCTCCATCAAGAAAAATAATTTACCGTTTAATACTTTTAACTTTTTATTTTCATAAATAAACATGGTGAAAAATAAATGATCGAGTGTACACTCCTTCATTCATCGATTAATCGAGCTTGAGGCGTATGTTTCATTCTAGTTCTAGCATTCGTCTTCCCTATAATAATAACGATCTTTAAATCTCTTTCTCAATAAAATCAAATTAAAAAAGGAATAATCGGGTGCACACCCATTGATCCTGGAGTAAACAAATGCAAGGCATATACCTCGTTCTGGTTCGAATACTTGTCATTCACGTAAAAACAACTAAAACCAATCAAATTCATTTTTACGCCTGTGTGCGACCATGTATTCTATTAAACAAACTGAAATTCTGGTATCAGATATGTGATATCAAGTGAGATGTCACAACATCAATATCTGTTATATGAACAAGACAACAATAGTAACAGTACTTAAAAAAATAAACAACACAGACAATTGTTCACCCAGTTCGGTCTAACAACCTACGTCTGGGGGCTACCAAGCCAGGGAGGAAATTCACTATTAGTAGTATCAATTTGTAGATTCTATAGTCAACACACCAGTTGACAATCTACTCACTTAATCACTACCCAATGACACTTCTGCCTAAGACACTCTTAGGTATGAGAACCCTCTCACTGCCCCTCAATCACAATAGTGATGAAAACAGAAAATAACAATTTAAGAAGTTACACAAGAAATACACACCTTGATCTTGCTTAAAATCTTTGACCAAGACCAAACACTCGTGCTTAAAAGCTTAGAGTGGACACATTACAACTCAACTAAATTAGTCCAATTCAAACATCAAACTAGATGACTGAATGGGTCACAAAAACAAACACAAAACATAAACCCTAAAACTTGAACACAGCTCGCACAATCCTTATTCTCCATGCCTCCAAGTAGGGTTGATACGTCTTTAAATAGCAACAAACTTCATGGGCTTGGGCAGAATAAAATCATAGATTTGATGCACAATAAAAGAAGATTTTATCTTCAAATCTTTTCGCCCTAAATAGTAACAGAATATACTTCATAGGAAATATAAAACGATTGCATCAGATAAAATCTCCTCCAAGAATCTCGCCTGCAATCTCTCAAACATAACAATTAACACGCAGCCCTAAATCACATAACAGACTGAACAGATGTTCTGTCAACAGATGTTAAGACATCAGTCTTGACGTCATGCACAAAAACTGCAAACCAAACAACACACCACAAGCAGAATGTTAGAAGCACATGTTAAGACATCAGACATGACATCTTGAACAAACACATTGTTTTACCAAAATTGCTGCCAATAATAGAACTTACAATCTCCCCCTTTGGCTAATTTTGGCTAAAACAATATCAGTGCTCATCAGAGATACCAGCAGCAGAAACACACCACTCAACCAAATCTAACATTCTGAAAAAAATAACCAAGAAAGCCAACTTCCTGCACAACAATCAAAACTTAAAAACCAACATCAGAACAACCCAGAAACAACCACTTGTAGCACCCCAAAATTTGTTCTCCTACCTTTAGTACTAACTGACTTGTGTTTCATTTCATTTTTGCATTATCATGTGCGCATATCATTGGTTCTTAGCATGAGGTCAAGGTGCCTGAGGCAGTTCAAGAGGATAAGATGTTCTTCAAAGGGTCAAGCAAGAGTCCTTATATTGTCCCAAGAGATCCCAAGTGGATCACTCTCTCCTTACCAGTGCAGAAATTAGGGTTTTGAGATTCTTGGGTTTATTGCTCCAATGGGCAAGCTTCTTGGGTTTTTATCATCACCAAATGGCACATCTTATCTTTGTTGGAGAGGATACACATCATATTCAGAGGAATTTGGATTTGGAGACTGTGTTATTTCCTCCTAGACTGAGGGTACTAAAATTAGGGTTTGCTATGAGATCAGTTTATTTCTGATTTCTTGGGCAAGACTTGACTCCATGGTATTCCTTGGGTCCCTAAGTATCTAGGAATGGAAGATTGTCCATCAGTTTGGTTCATGAGAGATTCAATTGGCCAATGGATTGCAAATCAGGAGAATTGGGGGGAAAAGTCAACAGTGAGAGGGGAAGTCAACTATGAGATTTTGAGGTTCTCTTCAAGGTTTTCAAGGTCTCACATCCTCATATGGTCTTCAAGGGTCAAGTTTCATACCATTTATCAATAATCAAGGGTTGGTACAAAAGTTACTAAATATGGAAATTACCTATAATTTGAAAGTTTCCATTTTGGGCAAGTTTTTACACTACAATCAACTTGACTTTTCATCATCAAAGAAGCTTCAAATGAATTTTTATCAAACATGAAAGTTGAATATCTTTTTCTCCCCTTTCCAGCAAGTACTAGATGGTCTCCATATCATTTGTGAAACTCAAGTTATGATCAAAAGAAGGCAAGGTGGTTTTTAGGGTTTCCTCATGGTTCCATTTTCATAACTTTTGCATTTTGGGACATAGTGACCTATATTTGGTTCCATTTCTTCATGACACATGCTAACATCAAAGTACCTCCCATAAGGATCATTTTTGGCCTTTGAATCAAGAGATTTCATGACTTGTACATCACTTATTTCACATTATGCAAAATTGCAAGATTATTGAAAACTCATGAACCAAGACATCTCAAGGCCCAAATCCAATTCAGGTGTGATTAGTAATTGTTAAATAAGTGATCCATCATAAAAGGCTTGGGTGTGCATGCATGGAGGAGGGGGTATTTCACATTGTGCAAATTTGCCAAACCACCCAAAACTCATTAAGTGTGGAATTAACAAGGCCCAAATGCTAATCAGTGGAATAACCTAATATATTTAAGCTTACTCATGCACTGGTTAGAGGAGGAGACACGTTGTTTTGGAGAGAAATCAAGTTTTAACCCTAATTCTTCTTTCCTTCGAATCTCATCATCCATTAGGGTTTTTCAAAAACTTCCTTCACAATCTTCATCCTTGGCATCCATAGAGCACGGATCACCCATCGTTTGAAGCTAATAGCAAGAATACGGGTTGCGTGATCTCAGGTTAGTATTTTTTTTCATGGTCTTAGAACTCAGTTTTTTGGTGCGTATCATGATGTGTGACATTCACTGATAATTCTGGTATATTTTGTTTTGAGTTTGGACGTTTAGATTGTTTGTATGATGAGTTTGAAATTTTTGAACCCTAGCTTATTTCATTCGATTTGGCTTATGTATTAGTTATTTGTGATTTTTGATGGCATATTATTGATCCTGGTGAAATTCTGGTCAAGAGGGTATATTCGTTTGCACGTTCTGGGTTTTTTGGGGTTGCAGGTGGCCGGAAGGGACGACCGGAGCTAGGGCTCCGGCGTCTGGCTTGATCGCCGGCGAGGCTAGGGTTCCAAGGAAGGAGATGAAATCAGGGCCGTCCATTGCCTTGATCTAACGGTCCCCAGCGTGCCACATCTTTTAAAATATGTTTTTATTTTATGGTTTGTGTGTGTGACGCTCTATGATAATTACCATGCACCTCTAATCTGAGCCATTCATTTATTTTAATTTTTGATTTGATGATGTGATCTGAGGCGTAGGATGAATCATGTGGCTAGATGTTTGCCAACGCATTAATGATATGGTGTGCTTGTCACGTGTTCCTGTTTTAATTGCTGACCAATTGTGTGTGGGTGCGCGTATCATCATTATGGTGCACTTTTAATCATGGCCATTGATTTTGTTTATTTTGTGATTGTGTTGACTGATTGTGGAGCGTGTGATGGATCTAATGGTTGATGTTGGGTATGTGGGTTGACTGGGTCTCACGTGAGCCTCTTTTTTTTATTTATTTTCGCTTATGGGTTTTGGTGTGTGGGCTTGATATCCACACTCCCTCCTTTGGGCCTATGTTCATTTCCTACGTGGTTGGACTGCTATTCATACCCCCATGCTCATATCAATTCATTTTATTTTATTTTATTATTGCATTTCATTTTAATTTTTTTAAAAAATAGTTTTATGCATTAAAAAAATCATTAAAAAATCATGAAACATATTTACAGTTTTATAAAATTTTCCCAAATTTTATTTTATTATTTTATTTTATTTTTAGCATCTGAAGTAATTATTTGTTTATTTTCTTTTGAATTTATTCCATATATGCATGCCATAGCTTGTAGAATTTATTTCTCATCATCCATAAAACATTTTGAGTCCATTCTTTTTGCATTGTTTCATCAACATATTGAAGTTCATTAAAAAAATTTTCTCTCATTTTCAAAATCATTTCATATGGCATTTTGGTCCTTTTCTTTTGCATATTGAACCATGTTTCCTACTTGAATTTGCATAATTGTTTGAGTGACCTATCTTGGGAATTTTGGCATGAACTTTTGACATGTTATTTTCCACTGGTTGAGGTGTGTTAAGTTTTAATTTGGTAATTTTAGAAGATGTTTTGCTAATTGTTTGATTGCTCTTTGTTTGAGGTCTTCTTGTATGCACATCTTTGATCATGTCTGATTACTTGTTTGAGAAGGCACTTGTGCCATCATTTGGGATTGCTTATTTGACTTCATAAGCCATGTTTGAATTGTTATAGGTCACTTGATTGCCATTATAGGTCATTGGTGTGAGGTTGTTGCATACTTTGTGCACATGTTCAATGCTTGGTTTACATGCCTTTTCTTTGACTCATCTTCTCACCTCATCTCATCTATGCTTACTCATGACTTATGCTTGGTTTATGTATGCCATACGTTATCATTCATTTGCATTTCATTTGATGTATGTTTCTGACTTTGGAGCTTTGCATTCATATCATATGTTATCTATGTGTCATCTTGCATACTTGAACATGTTTCACTTATATGCTCCCTTCTTCTGCTATTGATGTTTGATGCTTGGATATCTGTTTGCATACCTCATGTGACATTTGCATAGCATGTTTAGGCACATGTTTAGGTCATCCACATTCTGTCTTGGATGAGATCCATTTGGTTTATAACTATTTCTCTTTGGTTTGTGATTTGTTTGGGTTTCATTTGTCTTATTGTCACTTGTGTCTGTTAGTACTAACCTTTTATGCAGGGGCTGAGGTAAGTTATTTGAGGTGTGGATAGTTATCCATGTCCACTCTCACTCTTTCTTTCTCTCAACTTTTCTTTTCTTTAGGCTTAGGTTGTTGTCAAACCTCCCCTTAGGGCCACCTTTGCATGATAACATTAGGACTAAATTCCATAGGATAGTCTCCCTCCTAAACCTCCCCTTAGGGCCATCTTTGCATGATAACATTAGGATAGATTTCCCCCTTAGTGTTTTTCTTTTCTCTTGAGTCCCTCTTCTCATCTCATAACATCTCTAAGATACTTAATAAGGTCAACTTGCCTTGTACACAAGCCTTAAACATAGGAAATGAAGATTGAGGGGTCCCCCTTCTCTCTTCTAGAGTGTTGAGCATACGTCCCATTGGGGACGACCATGCGACGCATTCGTTCCCGTGTCATAGACTCTGGTTCAAGTTGAGTTACGAACTAACTCAAGTCACTTCTGTCATAAAAAATACAAACAAACTTCAAACCTTTTTGTCCTTCGGGATTTTCAAACTAAAGGCTATTTTCAAAAAGGGCACGTTACTTTCCGTCTGAGTCGTAAACAGGCATCGACCCTAACCTCCGGACGCGAGCTTAACGTCGCTCGTAAAAAACACAAAAAGAACTTGGTCCAAACTACGTTGACTCTGAATTTCCCATTGCACAAAGGGAGTACGTAGGCCTAGGACGACGACGTCCTACCGAGTCTGTCTTTGTTTTCCCCTCCCCCGTTTTAGTGCAGCCATAGATGTTAGGATAACTCACACTTAGAATAGACAACAAGCGTGGATCCCATCGAGTACGATGGACGCGTGGGGTGCTAACACCTTCCCCTCGCGTAACCGACTCCCGAACCCAGGCTATGGTTGCGATGACCATTCCTTTACCTCTTTCTCAGGTTTATGCGGTGTTCCTTTTCCCTCTCGTGGGGTAAATATACATTGCTGGCGACTCTGTGTTCCGCGCCCCTTTCACGTTTGTACCTGGATGAATATCCTGGGAGCGACACCACTATAGCAACAGCAATGCCAAATTACTCTCCCCCTTTTTAGCCATAATTGGCCAAACTAAAGAAGTAGTCATAGTTGGAAGCAGTAGTCAGTCACAAACTGTCATTGTTAGACAACCTAGCTACTAGTCAGTCACATAAGATCTCCCTTGTTAGATTATACAAACACCAACAAGATAAACAAAGCAAAATATATCATACTGAAGCTGTCAACAAGAGCAGTACAGACATATCAAGTCACAAGCACACACAGGTGCCATCAGAAATCCAGAACAGCACACAAAAGTGTCTAAAGAAAACAAAACAAAACAAAACAAAGAGAAAACTCCAACAGAACCAACACAACCAGCAAAATCAATCTTCCTCAGAATCATCAGAAGCATCTTCATCACCCTCATTATCAGTTGCTAAACCACCCTCCTCAGAACCTGAAACATTACCAACTTCCTTGGCATTATCATCCTCACCATCTTCACCCTGTTCTAAAGACTTAATCAATTTTTCAAGTCTCATCTTCCTAGCAGTGCTGGTGTTGATAACAACATCTAGATCTTTACATGCTAACTTCAACTCATTGATCAGATCATTTTTGGTGCACGTCTTGTTGACACCAGTACCTGATGTTGATACAATATCTGGGACATGATTCCTTATAAACAGCTTAAGATGCAGAGACAATGCAGCCTCCCTCTTGCAAGCAATATCAGAGTTAGTTAAGATTCCAGGATGTTGATTCAATATCATTCCAATAATAAGGGAAGGAAATGATATAGGCATCTCAACAGCATTAGTTGAAGCATGCTTCACAATCTGATCAAAGATGTAATTCCCATAATCAAACTTGACCTTGTTGCCAACAGCAAAGATGAACCTTCCTAACCCCACAGCTATGGTAGTTTTGTGATTTGTAGGTACCCAATTTGCAGCCCCAATCCTATGCAAAATTACATATTTGACACTTAGTTGGCTAGCAGGCAATTTACCTTTCAAGGGCCAACTAGTTACTTGATTAACAGTGATCACCTTGCACACTTGGTTGTCAGTAACCTCCAGTTCACACTCCTCTTTATCACTCCTTCCCAAGTACTTGTTGATGGCACTAGGAGAGAAATGAATACATTTGCCCCTAACATAAACCTTCATAAAATTCACACATCTACCATCAGCAATATCAGCAGGAATGTTCACAATGAATTCCTTAACCAGCAGATTATAACACTTTGAAAATCTGACACAGTCTTTAATAATCCTACAATATGAATCAACTCCATGATTTCCTTGACCTCCAAGGCATCTTTACCAAGCTCTCTCTCCAGAGCAATTCTTCTTAGATGAACATACTTCCACTTACTCACATTGTCAACAGAATGGAATGAAATATTGTCTAAAGGGGCATCAGGAACTTTGTTAACAATCTTCTTGCTTGCAGTCTTCTTCACAGGATTGATGTCCTGGACATCCTCCTTAATATCAAAGTCAGAGTCATAATCATTCCTAATCTTCCTCTTTTTAGAAGAGGTAGACACTTTGCTCAAGGATTTTGGGGGTCCCACAACAGTGGTCTTTTTCTTACCACTAACAACTTTCACTTCAGGAGAGGTATCCACAGATTTCCCTTTTCTTGTCTTCAACCTCTTATCAATACCAGGATGCACATTTGCAATTAACTCGTTGTCAGAGGGAACATCAACAAGATTCACAACAACATCATCAGAGTTAACAATTTTTTCTTTACTCTGATCAGCACCAACACTCTTCTTCCCTGAACTAGAGTCCTCAGTAACACCCTCACTTCTTCCTTCATTAAGTACAGAATTAGCCAATTTGTGTAAATTTGCAGTCTCAGTATCTTCCTCAGAACTCGAAGAGTCTACTTTTCCTTCCTCACTTTGATGTGCATCTAAAGTAGGAGCAGCGTCAATTTTAGACAGAGGGACGTTAATCCCAGGAACCCTATGCTCTCCATACAATAGACCAGTGACAATACTTTTAATGGTTCTATCCACATACTTACTACCTTCCCTATGATCATAAGATGACTCAACAGTGGTTTTAGAGGAGGTACCTGCAGGTGTACGTTTGGAACTTCTTACATGCAGTTCGATGGGCCTCGTCTTTTCAGTTTCAGAATGGGGAATCATGGATTGAGGCGCAATGTCCAGAGTATCATCAAGCGAGACCTCTTCAGTAGAAACCCTAGATTTTGCATGCGAAGGATTTTTGGTAGCAGATTTCTTGGATGGAGAAGGTTGTTGTTGAGACATTGTTACTTTCTTGCAGCTGATTGACAAAAGGTTGGAAGAGCTTCTTTTTCCGGGAGAGAAGATGAACAAACAATATGAAGCAAAATGGAGGTAGCGTGTGGTAGTAAAGATGTGAAATGATTCCTTATGCAAAGAGGGCTGCTTTTGTTGGAAAATTAAAAGGTAGTAAGTGGAATTTCCACACCAAAATAAATGACTTTTTAAATTTTTGAATTTTAATGAACATTGTCCACACGCCATTAACTTCTGTTGACCTTCATAATTACACATTTCCAATTCTTCTCTTAGGGTTTCACATTGACTTGCATCTACATCCTTAGAGATAATATCAGCAACCTTCTTTTGTCTAGTGACATGTTCCAACTGAATGACCTTGTTTTCTTCAAGTTCTCTTCTGAGTTGATGATGAACATTCATGTGCTTAGTGTCCCTCAGGTAGTTACAGCAAGATGTCATGACATCATGCTTGACATTATACTCAATCAGACTTTGTTTCACCTCTTTCAGATGTAGGTGACCAAGTCTTTGATGTCCCAAATCCACATCATCATCTTTGGCAATAGTACATATAGAGGAGTAACTGGACTCTTGAGGAACCCACAAGTAGCAGTTATCTTTAGATCTAACTCCCTCATAACAACTTCACTCTTTTCATTTATTACTAAACATTCAGATTTTGTGTAGTTGACCTTGAAACCTTCATCACACAGTTGACTGATGCTAATTAAATTAGCAGTCAACCCTTTAACAAGCAACACATTATCAAGACTAGGCCCAACTGAACAATTCAGCTTTCCAATCCCTTTGACCTCACCTTTGGCTCCATCACCAAAAGTCACATCACTTGTGGAATAAGATTTGACATCCACCAACAGGGTCTTGACACCTGTCATATGTTTAGAACACCCACTGTCAAAGTACCAATCTTCCATAGCTGATGCTCTAATAGACATGTGAGCTAATAAGCTTGTAACAGCAACCTTGGGAACCCATTGTTTTCCACTTATTGGAGTATTCTGATTTGGTCTAGGATGAGGAACAGGTTTAGAATATCAATGTAGTCTGAAGCAAAAAGGCTTTATATGGCCAAATCTTCCACAATAGTGACATCTCCATCTTTGAATTTCTTCTCTGAAGTGATTGAGACGTCTTCTCCATTGAGGTTGAGTCTGTCTTCTGCCATAATGATGAGGTTGTCTTCTGCCATACTGATGAGGTTGTCTTCTGCTATGATGATAAGACACAAAATGATTAGACCTAGAAACATGCACCTTCCCACGATGTTGCGACATCTGATGGGACTGTTCTGTTTGGGTCCAGAAGTATGCACTTTCTCATGGTGCTGAAACGTCTGATGAGACAGGTTCTGTTTAGTACCAGAAGAACTAGCATCTGAAGAAGGTTTCTTCTCACCCTAAAATCCCAGCCCAGTCATGTCTCCAGCCAGTTTTCCAGTCTGAAGAATGTCATCCAAGGTTTCAGTACCCTTGTTCAACATTCTGATAGATTTGACCATTTGATTAAGCTTGGAGTTTAGCAGACTTACTTCATTCTCTAGATCAGTCTTTTCAGCATTTAGTTGTACTATAACTTTCTTTTGCTTTTCCCCATCTAGACACACTTGTTTACTTCTAATGCACAGCTCTCTATATGATGCAGCTAGCTCCTCATACGTAATCTCCCCATCACTTGAATCATTATCAGACTCACATATTCCAGTCATAGCTCTGACATGCTTGGCTGATTCATCTTCACTTTCAGTGTCCTCATCAGACCAAGTGACATACAAACCCTTTTTCTGTTTAAGGTATGTGGGACATTCAGCTCTGATGTGACCAAAACTTTCACAACCATGGCATTGGATTCCTTTGTCATTATTAGGCCTATCCTCTGCTTTGGTTTTCTTCATCTGATCAGCTGACCTGTTGATGTCAGATGTGATGTTCTTGACATTAGGTTTATAACTTCTGTCCATTCTTTTCATTGCTTTATTAAACTGTCTTCCCAGCATCACAATTGCATTGGATAGCTCCTCCTGAGGTTCAATATCACACTCTTTCTTTTCATTTTCAGAACTAGACATCAGTGTCATGCTTTTGACCTTCTTTTATGATCTGTCATTCAACCCTAATTCAAATGTCTGAAGTGAGCCAATCAATTCATCCACCCTCATTTAACTGATGTCTTGAGCTTCCTCTATAGCAGACACCATCATTTCAAATTTTTTGGGGAGAGATCTGAGAATTTTTCTCACCAGCTTCTCATCAGACATTCTCTCTCCTAGGGCACTAGAAGTATTTGACAGTTCAAGTATATTCATGTGAAAGTCATGAATGGTCTCTTCATCTTTCATCCTCAAACTTTTAAACTTTGTTGTTAGCAGCTGAAGTCTTGACATCATAACCTTGGAAGTTCCTTCATGAGTTGTTTTCAGGATATCCCAAGCCTCCTTAGCCACTTCACATGTGTTGACCAGCCTGAAAATGTTCTTGTCAATACCATTAAATAAGGTATTCAAGGCCTTAGAATTCCCAAGAGCAAGTTCATCTTCTTCTTTGGTCCAATCTTCTTCAGGTTTCAGCTTTGACTGACCATCTTTTCCCACAATGACAAGATGTTTCCATTCTTTCAAAATAGCCTTCCAAGCCTTGCTGTCTAAAGACTTCAAAAAGGCAACCATGCAAGGTTTCCAATAATCATAATTTAATCCATCTAGAATAGGGGGTCTATTCACAAGTCCACCACTCTCCTTGTCCATTGCACCAGAAAGTAACAGCCCTAGATCTCATCCAGATACAGAGCAGGATGACCTGCTCTGACACCAATTGAAATTCTGGTATCAGATATGTGATGTCAAAACATCAATATCTGTTATATGAATAAGACAACAATAGTAACAGCACTTAAAAATAATAAACAACACAGACAATTGTTCACCCAGTTCGGTCTAACAACCTACGTTTGGGGGCTACCAAGCCAGGGAGGAAATTCACTATTATTAGTATAAATTTGTAGATTCTACAATCAACACACCAGTTCACAATCTACTCACTTAATCACTACCCAATGACACTTCTATCTAAGACACTCTTAGGTATGAGAACCCTCTCACTCCCCCTTGTCGCTCCCGGGATTTTCATCCTAGTACAAACGCGAAAGTGGCACCGAAACAGAGTCACCAGCAATGTGTATTTATCCCAAGAGAGGGAAAGGAAACACTGCGTAAACCTGAAGAAAGGAAAGAGCATGGTCTTGCGACCAAGAGAACTGGGTTCGGGAGTCGGTTATGCGCGAGGAAGGTATTAGTACCCCCCACGCGTCCATCGTACCCGATGGGATCCACGCTTGCTTGTCTCGATCAAAGGGTGCAGAAAACTGGAGCTTCGCTGCTACTGGAAAGGAAAAGGAACAGGAAAAAAAGAACAGAAAGAAAGAACAAGAATCAAATGTAGGGAAAATAAAAGAAGTGCTCGAATGGGCCCTACCCCACTGCCTACGTACCTCATCGGGAGCATGAGAATCAGAGCGACGTAGTTCCCCTCACTAGGGATGGATTGTTTGTGTTTTTCAAGGAACGACTAACGTTCTAGCTCAGGTGTTGTAGGCTCGCTGGTCCGAGTGTATTACCATCTTGCAAGAGAACGAGGAGGAGCACGTTCGTACGTTGAGAGTGAATGAGGTGAGAAAAGAATTCCCGAAGGAAAGACATTATTGTTTGTTTTTGTCTTTTAGAAGAAAGAAGTGTTTTGAATGTTTTTGATGTTTTGTAACTCGTATTGTATTTAAGTCCTTCATATAGGATCGAATGCCTTGCATATCGACCCAAGACGGGACGTATGCTAAACATTCCCAAAGAAATGAGAGAAGACCCCCCACCTCCTTATTCCCACATGAAAGGCCTAAATACAATAGGTGTTATGCCTTTATTAAGTGTTTTTTACCTTTATTTTGAGATAAGAAGAAGTGACTCAAATGGAGCAAAAGGTGAAACTAATAGGGGAAACTAAGACTCAAACCCTAGTGTTAGCATGCTTGGAGCTCTTATGGTTAATGAGGTTTAAGAACTCTAATCCTAAAAGAAAGGAAAAGAAGAAAGAAAGAAAGCAACTTACTTCCCAAACGGAAGTTAAGTTGTTTCTAAGAGGGAGGAAAGAAAATTTGGAAAGCAAAGCATTATTAAATGCTTAAACAACACAAATTGAATGATTAAAAGGTGAAGGAGGAAATTAGAATGTGGATGCACATCCACACTCAAGTGACTTACCATTAGCCCCTGAAATGGTTAGTGCACTGAAGAAACAAATTAAGATGAAAAGGTAAGACTTAAACATATCAATAACCCAAAGTAAAAACAAGTTAAAAGTTAAAGAAAGTGCAAAGTCATAATGTATATCATAAGAATGATCTCCAATAATAAGAGAACAAACCCAAATCAAATGTTCACAATCAAAGTATTAAATCACAAAGAAATGCATTATGAAAGAAAATAGATGAAACATGAGTGGATATGCAAAGTGGTCATGCAATAATGCTTCATGATAGGTTAAAGTCAGAATATGGACAACCTAAACATATGCTTAAACATGCTATAAAAATGTCACATAAGGTAAACCAACAAGTATATAACCATTAGGAGTGATTAGGAGAAGAAGTGAGAAGATGGAAACATGAATATAACATGGAAAGAAATCATTTAAGGTAAAAGTAAAACCTAAAAGAATTCAAAATGAAACTCAAGTATCTAAATCAGAAGTAACATGACATGTTAAGGTAAAGATAAGATGCACAAACCACACATTCAAGGAATTACAAGTCATTTAGAAGCTAGGAGAAATATAAACATGCATTTGGATGAAACATGTTAAAGTATGCAAAATGAAACATTAATGGCATATGGAATGAATGAAACACTTTAAAGTCAGAAGCATACATGATATGGAGTGCAAATGGATGTTATGGCATGTCACAAACAAACCAAAAACAATTCAAGTTGTCACTTAGATGCAAAAGAAAGAAGAGATAGGCCAAAAGGAAACATGTAAAACATGCATTGAATATGTGCACAAAAGACATCAACTTCAAACCAACGACCCATAATTTCAACTAAAAGACCTATAATGATCTAAACATGGCTCAAAAGTCAAGAAGGGTGAGCTCATACAATGGCACAAGTGCCTTATCAAGCAAGTAAACAAAAATGATCAAAGAAGTTCATGAAAAGAGGCATCAAACAAAGGTCATCAAACAAATATCAAACATGATTTAAAAATCACCAAATTAGGTCTTAAGAGACATCAATCAGAGGCAAGCATCATACCAAAAAATCATACAAAAATTCAGAAAGAAAGGGTCTCAAACAATCAAACAAAAGTCACTTAGGACACATGAGCCAAAGGTACGAAAATGGGGACCTAAATGCAATAAAATAAAGTCATAAAAATGAAACAAAAATATTTTTATGAATTTTTAGATGTTATTTGATTAATTCAAAAATAATGATGAAAAATGTTTAATGATCTATGAGAAATAAAATTTTGAAATGAAGGTATGCAAATAGGATCAATTTCCAAAAGAAATAAAAGAAAAATCATGGATTAATATGAAAATATTCACAAAATCACGATTAAAAATAATAGAAAATTATTTTAATATGTCAAGATGCAACATGAATTTTTATAGAATTTTTAATGACATTTTAGTATTTTTAAAATTCAATTATGAAACATGTACATAAAAAAAAAATGAAAGAAAACAAATAGGGGTGCAGGCAGCAATAAAAACACGTTGAAAATGGAATGGATCAGAGCAAGGGGGTGGGGAAAGCAAGCCCATCACAAAATTCTAATAGCGAAGTCAACTAAGAGCATGTGGAAATCAGTCAACCCTCAGACTCACTAACAACCCTAGGATTATTCAGACGTTCACAATTAAGTCAACAAAATAATCAAGTAGCCAAGATCAACAAACAAGATTAAGAGGCACACGATAAAATGGTACACACGCACACACCAAGCACAATCAGAGCACAATAGGATCCGACGTGATAGGCACATGCATTTTTTAATTTGTTGGCAACACTTCATCCGCATGATTAATCAGACGTCTTAGAATCAGTCAACCACTTAACAAGTATTCAAGATGAGAGTGTATGATATGAGGGCACATGGTAGTACGCATGAGGCATCAAACACACAAACCACAAGAACAAATTCGGAATTAAAATCACGTGGCAAATCGTGGATCATTGGATCAATCAAATCAACGGATGAAATTCAAACTGGATAAAAACCCTAGCCATCACTCACCGGCCGGAGAGGGACCTCCGGTCACCTTCTCCGGCGAAAACCACCACCTACAAATCTTACATGGTCACAGAAATGCACAATGCGCATACCAAAATGAAGCTGAGATAATGGAGATTAAGGACACACAATTATTTTTCATAGAACAAACACATACGTGGAGAACAGAGGAGATTAAAACATGCCCTAACTTTTGGATCTACGCCTCTATGAGGCCTATCAACTAGCCGGAGTATCAAATGCTCCTATTGAGCTCACATCAGCAAGAAACAAGCTAAACAAGATGTAAATCGTACTAAGGAAGTTTGAGAAATTGAAACCTGAAAATGTTGCAAACTGGATTTAAAAGAAAACCAGAGATTCTTGCTTCCTCTTTGAGCTTCACTTGGCCAAATAAAGGCTTTCAAATTCTGAAGAATGATGATGAATATGGATTTGCAGTGTGTTTACTTCAACGATCCACTGCTACTTCAAGTTCAGTGATGCTTGAGGATGAAGCTTGAAGATGAAGTTAGAGGAGAATGATGATGGATTCGTGCAAACTCAGAGAGAAAATAGAGAGAAATTGAGAGAGAAAGCTTGAAGTGTTTGAGAGGGAGAGTGAAAAAATGAAGCTGAAATGAATTTTGGAGTCAAGTTTCTGATTTATATTTTGAGTTAAAATGAACCATAGGTGGTTAAGTGAGTTGGTTAGAGTGAGTCATGTGAGTTAAGGTGAGTCATCCCTAACTAACTGAGCCAAGTTAGTTAGGGCGAGTTATGCTATGGTTGTGATATGATGGTGGTGACTTATGGTGTGCTATGGTGGAGATGAGAGTGAAGCTGAGATGGCACGGCTGGTGTAGCATAAAACTTGTTCAGCAAGTTTGTTCTTTCCATTCTCATGTAGTAAGTAGCACGGCAAGGCACATGCAACACATGTTTGTAAGGAAATGTTAGTTCAAATATAGCAAAGAATGAAGATGTGATCATGCGTGCAAATTGGCAAAACAACACCCACAATATTATCTCTTTTTCTGGTTTTGTAACAACACCATGTCTCAATGCAACAGTGGATGTTTGAGAAGGGAATTCTCCATGTTCATGGCATGGAATTGCATGCTTTTGGAATCATTGGAAAGAAGGCACATAGTAGAACAAGTTTGGTATGTATCTTGGATTGAATTGAGGCTTGGAAGAGGTTGGAAAATGGCCTAGAACATCCAAGTTTCGAACTGGTCATGGGCGAGGCATATGGTTGATTGGAAAAGCAACATGGCGCCTGAGTTTTCAGCATAATCACCCTATCTTGAGACCAATATTTCTCCATCATAACTTGATCAGATCAAAATTTATCCAACATCAACATTGAAGAGGGCATTGCAAAGAACAACTTTGATGTTGAAAAGTTTTCCATTTGGAGCCTTTATCATTGAGAAATTAAGCTTGAAATTTGGCCCACCAAGTGTTTGAAAAAATGATGGCGCGTGGGCCTAGGAATTCTTGGTCATGACCTGATTTTGGACCTACTTTGCTCAAACTTTGATCAATCATATCTCACTCAATTTTTATCCAATGGAAGAGTTCTTTATATGGATTTGAAGCTTGAAACATGATCTTTTGTTGTGGCCTGGTGGAATTTTGACTTGATGCTTTAAAATTGAGAAAGCCTGACTCAAAGTAGGGTGTAAAATGGGCCAAAATTACTATTTTTGGAAACCCTACACTTTCTATTTTTGGCAGTTTTGTGATTTCTTGATTTTTCATCATTCCTCCATCATTTGTTGATCAAATTTTGTCCATTGAACACATGTAACATGAATTTCATGAATTTGACCTTAAAAAGTCAGGAGTTGACTTTTTCACTGCATAGTTGACTTTTTCCCTCAATTTCTTGATTATCAAGCAACTGACCAATTGAAAACCTTCTGAAACCAATTGATGAGCAATTTTCCATCCATATACACTTAAGGACATGAGGAATACCATGAAATCAAATTTTGCCCAAAAAATCAGAGATAAACTAATTTTAGGTCAAACCCTAATTGGCACCCTCTGGTTTGGAGGAAATTGCACATCCTCCAAATCCAAATTCCTCTGAATATGATGTGCATCCTCTCAAACAATGATGAGATATGCCATTTGGGGATGATAAAAACTCAAAGAGCTTGCCCATTTGAGGGTCAGATCCCAAATTTTGACTGCCTTGTACAGGAGATTATGCACTGCTCAATTCTCTTGATGAATTCTCCTCTTCCCATGCCTTGTGGGATCAAAGTGAGATGATATATGATGTAAGAGACCCTTGAGGCTTGTTTAAAGCACTTGGCTATTATTCTTTAGCTTTGGATGATCAACACCTCTGAAGAACCACTGATCACATGCCCTTATGCAAGATGTCATGCAATGCTTGATGTTTTGTTTTTTTCCTATGCTTGAATGCAATGCAATCAAATGAAAGCTCATGCTGAATGATATGAAGAAATGAGAGGGCAAATTTTGGGGTATTACAACCCTCAATCACAGCAGTGATGAAAACAGAAAATAACAATGTAAGAAGTTACACAAGAAAGACACACCTTGATCTTGCTTAAAAGCTTTGATCAAGACCAAACACTCGTGCCTAAAAGCTTAGAGTGGACACATTACAACTCAACTAAATCAGTCATATTCAAACATCAAACCAGATGAATGAATGGGTCACAAAAACAAACACAAAACATAAACCCTAAAACTTGAACACAGCTCGCACAATCCTTATTCTCCACGCCTCCAAGTAGGGTTGATACGTCTTTAAATAGCAACAAACTTCATGGGCTTAGACAGAATAAAATCACAGATTTGATGCACAATAAAAGCAGATTTTATCTTCAAATCCTTTCGCCCTAAATAGTAACAGAATATACTTCATAGGAAATATAAAACGATTGCATCAGATAAAATCTCCTCCAAGAATCTCGCCTGCAATTTCTCAAACATAACAATTAACACACAGCCCTAAATCACATAACAGACTGAACATATGTTCTGTCAACAGATGTTAAGACATCAGTCTTGACATCATGCACAAAAACTGCAAACCAAACAACACACCACAAGCAGAATGTTAGAAGCACATGTTAAGACATCAGACATGACACCTTGAACAAACACATTGTTTTAGCAAAATTGCTGCCAATAATAGAACTAACACAAACGTTTACCGCCCAAGCACGAATCCTTTTATCAACGAGTAATTTTTAGCTAAAGCACGACTAAAATCAATTTTATAATTCAAATCAACCGACCAATACTAAAAAACTATATAGCTTTGAGTCTCCTTAGCACCCGGAGATACGTAAGAGAAAGATCTAAGGTCTCCTCAAACACCCTAATAAACAAATTCAGTCCTTTTCTTTTTATGTAAATACTTTTAATAATTAGGAGAAACCAAATATTATAATCTAACACTTCTTTTAAAACTAATTAATCGATCCACGTTGGTTACAACCGATGCCGTAGTGTGTTAATATCTACCCCGCTCATAATCGAACCCCAAACCTAAATTTGATTGCGATGAACTTTTTTTATTTAAGGGTTTTGTCAACGTTTCTCTTTTAAAAAAACTTTAATGGCCACTTCATTGTCATTTAAGTGTTTATTTGCTCGAGTATTTTTCGCGTCACGACACTGAACGCCAAATATGCATCAACATTAATAGACCATAATTTCAATCTCAATACAACAACACAAAATAATTTATCTAAGCACAATTCATTCAAAAGTCTTATAGAAAACCTACTTTATCTAACTCACATATAACTTGACATTAGTGTTACTGTTCACATGTTAAGTTAGTTCCTCTCAAATGCTACTGAAGTTCACTTTCAAGCAGCACTTTACATTCATCGATACAACAAGCTAGCACCTGCTCATGGTCTTCTCTTCAAGTTAACTTCCTTAAACACGTTGAATGGGTTTACATATTATGATTTGAGATCATGTAATGATACTAGACGCTCCATTATTGGCTTCTATTTCTATCTAGAAACATCAATGATTTGCTAGAAAAGTAAAAAGCAACATGTAGTTTTCAGATCTTCATTTGTAGTGGAGTATCACTCCCTTGCAAATGCCACTGGCGAGGCGCAATAGTTGTTATATACGCTCTTCGTGATCTTGGCATTCAACACACAAAACTTGCTTAGATTTTCTGTGACAACCCGTTTGCCATCCATATATCCAATAATTTAGCTTTTCACGAGACCACAAAACATACAAAAATTGATTGTAATGCGGTATGTGATAAAGCTCAATTCAAAGTCATACATTTGATGTTCATTCATTCTTCAGGACAAGTTGTTGATATATTTATAAAAGCACTCTACCATAGACTTTTTAGTGCATTATTTCACAATTTGTAATGCACAACATAAGTTTGAGGATGGTGTTAAATATAAGTTACCTACTCCTAATTCTTAGCTTAGTACTTAGTAATTTGAGTTATTATTTTTATGTAATTAGTTTCGAAAAGTGACTTTGTTAAATTAGTGTAATTTTAGTTATAACCCACGTGTATAAATGTAGTCATTAATGCTTAGAATAATGTAGAGAATAGTAAAAAATTTCTTTGATTTAGCTTAATCTTTGTTTTTTTTCTTTTCCTCTTGTAATATCTTTTTGTATGAAATATTACTTTGGTCATGGTGTTTAATAGACAAGAATTACCAATTTACATAATTTTTCGTTCAATATCTTATACTTTGCATATTTATGTTTTTTATTTGTATAAAATTTGTAATTTATATAAAACAATCTATATTATTTAGATTAAACTCTAATGTCGACAAGAATAGTTTCATAGTTCAATAAAAGTTGTGCATGCTGTAGTCAAAGCCTGTTCAAGTATGTTGTCGAAATATGCTAGCTTTGTGTTTAAGTTAGCATGTTGAATTGGGCCTTGGTTGTAAGCTCGATTGTTAAGTTAACTTGTAGCCTAAGTTAGTTTAGTAGTCTACAAATAGACTAGTTCTCTCAGGTTATTGAGAGAGGTTAAATTGTTGATATTCACTTGCAATCTTTGAATTCTTATTGAGTAAGTGAATAGTAAAATAGTTTTAACTAATTCTTATTCTTCTTCTTCCTTCTTCTCTATATTTTGTAAAACCTAATAGGATTTCTTGTGTTTGTTTAAGAAACTCTATCTTTTTCTCATATTTTGGTTTGTTCTTGGCGACATCAATTCACAACAAACTCGTGCAGTGAGCGTGGAGGAGAAGATGTCGTCAACAAAGTATGAGATTGAGAAATTCACCGGTGTTAATGATTTCAGTTTGTGGCGCTTGAAGATGCAAGCCCTTCATATTCAACAGGGTTTGTTAGAAGCATTGAAAGGATCAGAGAAGATGAAAGTTGCCCTATCGCAGATGGAGGAGACTACGATGGTCGAAAAATCCCACAATGCCATTAGATTGAGCCTTGGAGATAAGGTTCTCCTGCAGGTTTCAAAGGAGAAAACCGCAGCTAGTGTGTGGACGAAACTTGAAGGTTTGTACACGAAAAAATCATTAGTTAATCATCTCTACCTAAAGTAAGATTTGTATTCATTCAAGATGAGTGAAGACAAGGCCTTGGCTGAGCTGTTGGATATGTTCAAAAAATTGAATCTTGATCTTGAAAATACTGAGGTCAAGATTGATGATGAAGATTAAGCATTGATGTTGTTGTGCTCTTTACATAAGTCTCATGCTCACTTCACAGAAACTCTCTTGTATGAAAGAGAGTCGTTGACCTTTGAAGATGTTCAATCTGTCTTGTACTCTAAGGATTTGAATGAACAAAAAGAGCACAAGTCATTTTCTGTTGGTGAAAAGAAAGCAGTCAAAATACTACAAAGCACACTAAGTATGGATGAATTTGTTTGCATCTCTCAATGTAAATCCGCAAAAGAAATTTGGGGCAGTTTAGTAGAAACTGATGAAGGAACCGTTGAAGTAAAAAGATCAAGATTGAATACCTTGAGTTGAGAATATGAAATATTCGGAATGTAGTTTGGAGAATCCATCGTCGCTTTGCAAAAAAGATTCGTGCATTTAACAAATCATTTGATTGCTCTTGGTAAGACATTTTCTAAAGATGAATTGAATCTTAAAGTTCTTAGATCATTAACCAGGGAATGGAAACCAAAAGTGACGGAAATATCTGAGAAGAAAAGCCTTTCAACTATGACGTTTGCATCATAGTTCGGGAAACTCCAAGAACATGAACTATAACTTGGAAGACTAGAAAAACATGAACATCAAGAAAAGAAATCCAAAAGCATCACTTTAAAAGTCGAATCAAAAGAAGAACAAGATGATGCTCCTGAAGAGGATGAGAACTTTATGCTTCTTCTAAATAGACTTGGTAAGTTCTTTAATAAAAGTGATAAACATTTCAATTATGCAAATAGAAAGAAACATTTCAGAAAAAAGAGGCTTTTACTTCAACACCTGATGTCACTTGTTATGAATGTGGAAAACAAGGTCATATTAAGACGGACAGTCTCAAACTCTCCAAAAAAGGTGGCTTCAAGAATAAAAAGGAAAATAAGAACTGGAAAGCCTACATAGCATGGGAAGATAATGAGATAAGTTCTTCATCAGATTCATATAGTGACAAATGTACAAATCTAGTATTGATGGCTTCACACCATTCTGATAATGAAGAAAAGGTTAGTACTGAATTTTCCATTTATGATAATGATGCTCAAGGGGTTATAGATGAACTTCTTAATGAGTGCAAAGTTTTGTACAAAACAATATCATCTCAAAAGAAAATAATTTCGTCTCTAGAAAATAAAATTAAGACAATGGAAAAAGATTACAAATATGAAAAACAAAAGATAATTAGTGAACAAAAACATAATTTTGTATGCAAAGAATGTGAATCTCTTTCTTTTCAAATTGGCAAACTAAAAAGAATTTTCGAACGGTATGAAAATCGACAAATTAGTTTGGAGGGTGTTCTTATTCGACAAAGATATTCCAACGATAAAAGTGGTTTTGGTTATTCAAAATTTAGTAAACCAAGTTCAAGTAAAACTATCCTTGTTAAAGCTAGTAATCAAACTCCAAAAGAGAAAGTTAACAAAGCCAAAGTTGTTCATCCTTATTCTAAAAGAAAAAGATTTGTTAAAAAGAAATCATATATTCCTAGGTATAAAAGTAATTTTGTTCCTACATGTTTTTATTATGGTATAGTTGGCCTTACACCTAATGCTTGCTATGTTAGAAACTTCAGTGTGGCAAGTGAGCATTATGTGTGGGTAAATAAAGGTACTAATTATGAAGGAACCAAAGATATTTGGGTACCTAACAAAATATAATTTGTTTTGTAGGTTTGATTGAAGACCACTTCTAATTTATGGTATCTTCATAGTGGTTGTTCGAAACAAATGACAGGAGAGATAAACAAATTTTCAGATCTAGTGCTTAAGGCCAAGGGTTATGTGATATATGGAGACAATAACAAAGGAAAGATTCATGGCGTAGGCAAAGTTGGAACACCACCTTTCACATCCATTGAAGATGTTCTTTATGTTGAAGGACTAAAGCACAATCTTTAGCCAACTTTGTGACAAAGGCTTCAAGATCAAGTTCACCAAGGATGAATGATTGATTGAAGATGAAGTCTGACATGAGGTAAAGCTAAAAGGTTAAACAATTAATGATATTTTTGTGATTTCCCTTGATGATCTATCTTTGAAAGTAAAATATCTAATGGTAAATAACAATGATTCATGGCTTTGGCATAAAAAAGTTGCTCATATTCATATGGAACATATAAATAAACTAGTCAAACATGATCTTGTCATTGGATTGCCTAAGATAAAGTTTGTCAGAGATAGATTATGTGATGCTTGCCAAAAGGGAAAGCAAACCAAATCAACTTTCGAACCTAAGAATGTTGTGTCCACTTCAAGGCCACTACAATTATTGCATATGGACTTATTTGGTCCATCGAGAACAAGAAGTTTCGGAGATAATATATATGCATTAGTTATTATTGATGACTTTTCTAGATTTCGTTGGACATTCTTTTTAGTGCAGAAAAGTAATGTTTTCAAAGCATTCAAGAAATATGCAAAACAAATACAAAATGAAAAATCTCTAAAGATTGCCTCCATAAAAAGTGATTATGGTGGAGAATTCCAAAATGCCTCATTCAAAGAGTTTTATGAAGAACAAAGAATCACTCTTAAATTTTCAGCACCAAGGACTCCTCAACAAAATGGAGTGGTGGAGAGAAAGAATAGGTATCTAGTAGAACTTGCAAGAACGAAGCCTTAGCGACTCAAATCTTCCAAAGTACTTTTGGACGGATGCGGTGAGCATGTCATGCTATGTAAGTAATAAAGTTATTATTAGACCTATTTTGAAAAAGACCCCCGATGACCTCTTCAAAGGAAGGAAACCAAACATTGCATACTTTCACATATTTGGATGTAAGTGCTTTGTCTTAAACAATGACAAAGACAATCTCGGTAAGTTTGATGAAAAATCTTATGAAGGTATTTTTCTTGGCATTTATCTTTCTAGTAAAGCATATAGAATATATAACAAGAGACCTTTAACAATTGAATAATTTATGCATGTTTCTTTAGATGAATCTAACCCCTCCAAGGAGGACATTATTTTGTGTGATGATGATGATGAAATTCTATAAGTTCCTAAAAAAGATACTTACAAAGTCAACAATGATGATAAAAAAACATCAAGATGAACCAATTTAACAAGATTTAAATGATAATGATCTACATAAGGAATGGAGAACTCATTGAGATCATCCAATTGATAAAGTCATTGGGGATATTAGTCAAGGCATTGCAACAAGACTAAATCTCATAGATGCTTGCTTGAATATGGCGTTTGTCTGACAAATTGAACCTTCTAAAGTCAAATATGCCCTAGATGATGATCAATGGATTCTAGCCATGCAAGAAGAGATTAATCAATTTAAAAGAAATCGGATTTGGGATTTAGTTCCTAGACCAAAAGGTAAACATATTATAGGAACTAAATGGATCTTTAAAAATAAACTAGATAAAAATGGTATCTTTATTAGGAATAAGGAAAGATTAGTAGCCCAAGGCTATAATCAAGAGGAAGGTATAGATTTTGAGGAAACATTTGCTCTTATTGCTAGATTATAGGCAATTAGATTATTGTTAGCATATGCTTGTTCTTTGAATTTTCAGTTGTTCCAGATGGACGTTAAAAGCGCATTCCTAAATGGTTACATACTTGAAGATGTTTATGTAAGTTAACCTCCAGGATTTGAAGATTTCAAACATCCTAATCATGTGTACAAATTCAAAAAGGCCTTGTACGAATTGAAGCAAGCACCAAGGGCGTGGTATGGTAGGTTAAGTAATTTTCTATGTGAAAATGGTTTCGAAAAAGGTAAAGTTGATACTACTCTTTTTATTAAAAGGATTAACTATCATATTATCTTAGTTCAAGTCTATGTAGATGACATCATATTTGGATCAACAAATGAATCCCTATGTGAAGAATTCTCATAAATCATGTACGGAGAATTTTGGATGTCCATGATGGGTAAGTTGAACTACTTCCTAGGGTTGCAAATCAAACAAACAAAGAATGGGATATTCATCAATCAATTTAAATATTGCAAAGCACTTCTCAAAAGATTAACGTGGAAAACTGCATGGCTATGGCTACTCCTATAAGATTTGAAACTTACGTTGATCATGATGAAGTAGGTGTTTCAATTGATGTTACAAAGTATCAAGGTAAGATAGGATCATTGCAATATTTGACGGCAAGCCATCCTGACAGTATGTTCAGTATGTGTCTATGTGCTTGGTTTCAAGTCAATCTCAAGGAATCGTATCTTGCCTCAGTGAAGAGAATCATGAAGTATCTCAAGGGAACAACGAACGTCGGCTTATGGTATCCTAAAGATAATGTATGTAACTTGATTGGATTTTGTGACTCAGATTATGCAGGTGTAAAAAATATCAAAAAAGCACAAGCGGAACATGTCATATTCTTGGAAACTCTCTTGTATCATGGTGATGTAAAAAGCAAGCATGTGTGGCTCTCAGTACAGATGAAGAAGAATACATTGCTACGGGAAGTTATTGCGCTCAAAGGATTTGGTTAAAACAACAACTTAGCAATTACGGCATGAACCTTGGATGCATTCCGTTAAAGTGTGAAAACACAAGTGCCATAAACATCACTAAAAATCCATTCATGAACTCGAGAACAAAATACATAGACATTTGACATCAATTTCTCCGAGATCATGCGCTTAAAGGCAATGTTGAAGTCTCATTCATGGATACACATAATCAATTAGCATACATCATCACAAAACCTCTCGATAAGGAATCTTTTTACAAAATTCAGCGGGAACTTGGTATTTTAAATGAATGTGACATATGATTCCTCAAAATTTATTCATTATAATCAATAATGAATCAAAGGTACACTCAAAATTTCATTTTTATAATTTATTTAAAATTTCATGTATGTGAATTTTACATGAGTTTTACAAAAATTCATTTTTATGCCTTTAATAATATTTATATGACATGTATGCCTTATTCAAAGTTGCCTAGGTATATTTAATAACATGTCCAATTGGTAGCATTTCAAAATTCATTGCATGATGTTAATGGTGAAGCTGCTATTTTTTTCTTGTGGTAATCTGTTACCCATATTCGGTTAAGCGGTTACATGCTTTCATTTTTTCCTTCTCTCAGCGTTTTACATTGCTGCAATCGGTTACACCATTTTGGTTAACTGGTTACCACTGTTGCGAATTGTGAAAAATGTTTATTTTTTTATGAAAATTGTGGTGTTAATATGTTTTAACGTATGTGAATAAGTGCTTGTTTCCTTTTCACTTTCCAGCATCTCTCTTGGGACTCATCTCTCTTCACACTCTTTAACTCTATACTTCCAACTACTTATTTCCTCATTAATTTTCTTCAACCAAAATTAGAACCCATTATTCCCCCACTAAATAATTCTTATTTATATTCAATTCTCTCTTCATCTAAACATCTTCAAACCTCTTTCAAGGAAAATCCAAATATCACTTTCCAAACTCTAACTCCCAAAGCTTCTTCAATGGCTCCTACAAGATAAGAAAAGGGAACGCTCAAGGTTGGGGAAACTAGCTCTGAGCATCATGATGAAGCTAAACAACATACACCTTCTACCAAAAGCAAGAGGCTTACTTTTGATATTCCGAATCGGTCGTTAATGTCGGTAAAGTATGCTAAACTTTCTTCATTTCCTAAACACAGTTTCATATTTCAAGAACTGCTGAAATTCCAAGTGTTGATAAGCTAGTCTCTGATGTTGGACATTGTTATCCCGATATGGTCAAAGAGTTTTTCACAAATCTGTCTGTTATGGTTAATGATAAAGATATGCATGTTTTAACTTCCAATTTTAAGAATACAAATATTTCTATGGATTTAGAGTCCTTTGGAAACTATTAGGAATTCTCTTTGATGGATAAACTATCTGTCAAGGTTTTACTCCAGATTCTCTGGAATGGCCTAAGTACAATAAAATGGATTGTTTCTTTAATATATGACATGCTAGCTAAGATGTGGTGTTGAGCATAAGAAATTCAGCTTCTTCTAGAGTAACCTTGTTTGCTAAAAATATGTCGGTGAGCGATCAAATGCTACATTAACAAGGTCTTAGTGGAGGATAACCTTGCTGCCTAAACATTCGAACCATTCTCAAATTGGCGACACTGAGATGCAACTCATCTTTGGCATCAAGAATAAAATTTAAATCAATCGGGAATATATCATGATGTATCACATGCTTCATCAACAAGTTCTTAGTGGAGGATAACCTTATGCTCGGATAATTTCAAAATTTTTGAAATCCTGTTGTATGGCTTTGAAAAGGGAACCTAAGAAGATGATGTCGTCTAAAGAATGTGAAATCAATGAGGGAACTTCGTTGAAGAATATTAGAATCATCAATTACCAAGATGGAATTTTTAAATACAAGGATGGTCCTTCCACAAACACTCCTCCACCGGCTCCAAGAGGCGGGTATACGAATGAAGTTTTGTATAACAAGATTTTCTTGGTTGAATCGGTCAAGAATCGTAATTATTGAGAGAAAAGGTTTTAAATGGCTTCAATCAAGAGACTTTTGGAAAACCTTACTATATCCCAAAATCGAGACTAGAATGAGGAGGAGAGTGGTGAAGAAAAAGAAGATGAAGAGCATGTGGAAATGTCGAAAAGTGATTGAATGTGTTTATGTTATCTTTAAGTTTCTTTATGTTTATATTTAAGTATTTTTAGATATGCAAGTTTAACTTTATGTTTGCACAAAATTATGTTTTGTAATGTTTAAGTTTGTGTGTTTCCATTTTGATTAAGACATTTATTGTTACGAAACATGTTTTATTATTTTATCTCTTATGTGTTCATGTATGCTATATTATTGTATGTTTATTCTATTACGTACAACATAAGAACTTTCATTGTTTAGTTTTTCCCCATTCTTTTTGCTAATGACAAAGGGGGAAGAGATTTTATATGTGTTTTATATGTGTTTCTCTAACAAATATTCAACAAGAATACTTTCAAAAGTCCCACTCATGGATCAAGGGAGAGTCACATGGTTAGAGAAAATAAAGGAGTGTCAAATTTCAAAGGGTTGTCTTCATCAAAAAGGAGGAGAATTTGAAATCAAGCTTCCCAAAGTGTTTTGATGAAGACAAATTCTTCAAGCAAGAAAGATTGACATAAAGAAATGGCTCAAGACTATCCTAAACAAGTCAAGTTTCACATGATAAAGAAACCAAGTCTTAAAGAATCTCTATGGTTTGATCATAATTATTAAGCTAATAGCACTTAACCTTTCTCTCTGTATACAAATGTTCAAGATCATCACTCATTCATGCCATGTTACATTAAAATGGTTTTATGCATTATTTTCTGGCCTTTCCTCTCATTTCCAATGCATATCTACATTATGGACTACTAGTAATCAGTTACCAATTTTATAGTAACCGGTTACCATATTGAAATGTTACATTTTGTGGCATTTTCTTAAGGATGTAACCGTTTAACCAATTATGTGTAACCGGTTACATGGTGTACATTTTCAAATTTTTTAGTACGTTGGCACAGGTGTAACCGGTTACACCATTTTGGATAACAGATTACCACTTTATCAGTGCCTGAAAATATGTTATTTTTTCATTCAATTGGTTTTCAAATTATGTTCTTAAAGCATGACATCCCTTCACTCGTTGCACTTAATTGTAAAGGTGTATAGAGATTATTTAAACATCAAATCTTCAGAATTTCAATCCACCTCTTTCATCTACAATTCACATAATTCTTTTTCTCTTCATCTTTCAAAACTCATAAGTGTTCCATACCAGAATTTTTATTGAAACTTTCTGCACTTAATTTTCATTGTAAAATTATCATAAGTTTCATTCCATACATTGTGAACACTTGTATATCATTGAGGGAATTGTATGCTTAAGGAGAAGATCAATCAAGAGATTGATACATTGTAATTTTCATTTCAAACTCTTGTAAAAATTCAGAATACTTGTTGTAATCCTTGTTGCCAGGATTGTTGGAAGCTAGAGGTTCATTAAGGGAGAATTGTTCTCTTATTGGACTTAGTGAAAAATCCAAGAGGATTGTTCTTGGTGTTTTTGTTAGTGTCTGTATAGGAAGATTAAGATAGTCTTGTATAAGTCCTAACAATAGTAAAATCTCTTTCATTTTGAAAGATGACTGGAGCACTCTCGGACTTTGAGAGAAATCAGAATATTTTTCGTTGTTCTTTATCTTTCCGCACTTTATCGTTTTTATCACTTAGAATCTAAAATCAAAAGACATAGTTAAAAACCGGAAAAATTTCAAAGTACCTAATTCACAACTCCTTTTAGGTGCAAACTAGTGGGAGATCCGTGCATTCGCACGGGTACTGGTATGGTATGTGCATTTTTTTTCAAATTAAAATAAAAAAAGAAAATTTTAAATTTTCAACCAAAAAATTTATTATTTGTAAAAGATATAATAATTTAGTGGGTATAATCAAAAATGAATTTGACCCCGTATATAAATGTTAAATTTGTTTTAACATGACTTATATATTTGAAACTATATAATAATAATTGAATCAACAAAGTATGTATTCAGTATTTTTTAATAAATAGAGAGATGAACTCAACATTAAGGGTATGTTTGGTTGGGAAAAGAAGTTAAAAAGATAGAAAGAGGTGAGAAAGAGTTTGAAAAGAGAGAAAAAGAATAAATATAGAGTATATTTGATATATTGTTTGGTATAAGAGAAACAAGAGAGAAATAAAAGAGAAAGAGTATCTTACATTATTACAAAGACATAAATGTCCTTGGTTGAATTAATTTAATTTATTAACTTTATTTTGTTAATTTTTTTCTTCTAATTTTATCAATTAATCTCTAAATGATAAATTTGTGTTAAATAAATTAGTCGATTTGATTTTTAACATTTTAATTTTAATTTAATACTTTTAAGTTAAAAATTTTGTTAATTTTTTATTAAAAAACATTTATTAGTGAATAGAATAAATTTTATAAATAACTTTAAAATAGTTATATAAATTGATAGTGTAGTTGTTAAGAAATGAATAGTGTCATACCAGTTTTGTAAACTTTTCAAAAGAGGCCACCGTATAATGTTTCATTAAAACAACTGTATATTATAATAACAAAACATAGTGCTAACAAAAAAAGTCAAGAAATAAATATAAAATGACACAAAAGGGACAGTAACGTCATTTTAGAGAAGATGTTCTTCTCTTTTCACTTACTTCGCTATGTTGAGAAGATTGAAATGAGTCTGGGTCCCACACATTTATCACTCTATTCAATCTCTCTCTTTCAAACCAAACAAACAAAATTCAATTCTTCTTCTCAACTTCTCTCCTCTCAACATTTCTCTCCATTATTTCACCTATACCAAACATACCCTAATGGTATACTCTGATTTTAAATTGAAGCCTTGAAGTTTCAGTTAAACTTCTACAGGTCGTACTTGCAAACACTCTTACGTTCGTTAGTGGCTATCAGAAGAGAAATATTTTAGGATTAGAAAGTGCGTATGTAAATTCCAATACCTGCATTAGTCTTTATTGTCGAATTTTAGTATAATGTACGTCGATCTCAGAATGTGAACCAATGACCTTTGATTCTTCAGAGACCTTTGATTCTCCAGAGGTGGTTTTGGACAGTCTTCATAATAGACATGTGATCTTACTGAGACTTAGAAAGGGCTTTTCGGTCCACGTAGGAACATAAGAGGTTCTTTAGGCCACGTGCTTTTGAGAGACACTCTTTAGGTTAGAAAATACATTACAAATATCTTGGATAATGAGATTCATTCTAGGAAGGAACTTTTTTTTTGGTGGGGTGGGTTGGGTGGGTATTGTAAAAGGAGTGGTAAAAATTAAAGATTGTTTTTGAAAAACACGAGAAGTTAAATTTTTTAGCTTAATTGTAGCTAATGTTATCAACCTCTTTGAAAACTCATTTGACATAATAACACCAACTCACTTATCTCTAATTGGTGTAAATCACTTGCTTCTATTAATAGTTAATAGTTGTTTTTAGATGACTGAGAACAATGCATATTCAATCCTTTAAGAAAGACACATTTCCATTTTTGTTTCAATTGATTGAAAATTTAAAGGATGAAGACATAGTTAAAAGATAAACAACCTCATGAAGATGAACACAAACAAAACACATAATTTGCATAAAGCAAAACTTTGATGATTATTTGACAAACTAATACAGTGAGAATCAAACATGAAACATGTCAATCCAATCCTTATGTTAGGTAGCAAATTTGAAACAGATCCAGCACAAAGCTTAATTATAAACAAACTTTTGGCTTTAACATAAGCACTTATATAAACTAAAAATAGAGTCTTAAATAAGCAGTGCTCAACCAATAGTAGACCATAAATAAGTACAAGTAAGAACAAAGAGAACAACCATTGGCAAAGAGATCAACCAAACACAGCAGGATATCAGATAGTAGAAGAGACTCATTCTTTCACAATTGTTACTGGACAAGTTGCATTTGAAGTCACATAAGTAGACACGCTCCCCATCAATACCCTACAACACAATCAGCAAGCATAAAGATCATGTTTTATAATTTTGCAATGAAAAACTGGAGATAATCTCACGGTCGCTTAAAGGCTTTCATGATTTCGGTTAGTACAGTTGTTATATAAGTGATTGCAATCGTCGCAGTGTGAATTAAATACAATTTATTCTTTATCATAAAAATAGTGAATAATGGTACATGTATCTGCACCTTCTGTAACGGTTTTTGCGCAACTGTTTTCGCTATAACTAACCGTTTTTTACCATAAGAAACACATAGGAAAAGAAAAACCAAAGTACCTCTGAATGGCACCCAAACCTCTGCTACCTATGACCAAAGCATCAAGCTTTAAAACTCCAACAGACTCATAAATTTTCTCTCTTGCATCTCCCCAATAAACATTCGCCACCACAGTCACCTATATTCATCTCAAATTAAGTAAGCCTCAACCTCAAAAAACATATAACAAAAACATTAACTAAATCAAACACAAACATGAATTAAAACAAAAATAAAAACAAAAAACCTCTTTTTGTTTAAAAGCAGTATCAAGTATATCCAAAACCCCAGCATCAGGTTCCACCTCATAGTTATGATGGATTTCCCAAATTTGTCCCAAGAAAATATATTATTTTTATATTCAGAAATTAAGATCAAAGATGTTAAAAGAACAAATACCATTCATTGAAGCTAAAAACCTGTAAATCTCTTCACGAAATGAAGATACAGGAAATGACAATCGGTTCATTGCTTTTGTGCTTAATTGGATCCAAAACAAATTGTAAGCCTAAAATCAAATTGTAATCAAAACACGACTAACCTAATAGCTCACAAGCTTGTTGAAAATGTTCAGTAGGCCATTGGACTTTGAGAGGAAGCTCCAACAATATCTGCCAAATGATTCTAAGAGCTTGATGTATGTATCAATTGCAGTAACGACACTAACACTAAACTTATCTCCAGCTACAGCCTCAGCTATCTGCTGCCTATAATCTGACAAGAGTAATTCATGATACTTATCCTTATGTTTCCTTAAAACATGAAGCAATGCATCATTTGTTAAAACATCAATTGTAGTGAAATATCAAGCAATGCATCAATTGTAGTAAAATATCAAGCAAAACATCAAGCAATGCATCAATTGTAGTGAAATATTTTGGTACCTGCCACAGAAAGCAAAAAGTGAAGCAATAATTAAGCATGTGCATAGTTGATCATATGTGTAACTTGAAACACAAAAACAGCTTCACAAAAACACAAATAAAATCACAAGATAGTAATGTAACTCCTATAGTTTTATGCAGCTGGCATCATCAATCTTACATTCCAATGTTCCAAATTATTACCCTTTGAATCCCCTTATAACTGACAATATATATAACATTTAAACACAAATAAGTATATGACATTCTCATTCCTCAATGCTTTATACCTAGTGCATCGTTAATGTTGTAGCAGAGGATGCTGAGCTCGACAGAACTACTGTCAAACATGTATTTGCTATGCGTGTAAACGTCTTGACAATTTGTTGTCTTTATATGGAACACATGCTCCCTTCTTTCTTATTGCTGATATTAAGGTTGTGTAGTTTGCATTTAAAGAAGATAGGTAGACAAATGCTTGAAAAGGTTATGGAACAGTAAATCTACTGCATTATAAGAAAAAATTTGACCTACCAAAGGCATAAATAGTTATCGTGATAGTTTGGTATTTTAGGCTAACAGAGTTAAACTGTAGAATTTTGGGATCAAAGAGAGAAAGATAATGATATCCAAAAGTATAAGAAAACAACTCAAATTACCTGTGAGGCTGATTACAAACGGCTAGTTAAAGCCACAACTGGTATTCTTTGGTTCCAACTCTCTTGCGAGAACTTCTTGTCCCCTTTTCTCCTTCTGTGATTTACTGATTTATCTGGTGTAAATATAACCACTACCATCAGGTATTAATAACCCCTAGTTAAAGCTTTAACAGAACCCCACATTCCAATGCCTTTCACTGATGGCCTATTTGCTTGTGCTATCTACATGGTAAAAACACCGCGCCAGTCAGAAACAATGATTTTACATTCATATTTGCTTTACGGGAATGAATAAAGAGACTTGAGTACCTGTATAATTGCCACGTTGTTGGCAAAAAGGCCAAAAGGGTTGCAAAGATGTCTTCGACTGTGAGGCTAACCAGAGTAAACATCAGGGCCAGGCAAACAATGACTCCAATAAACACAAACAATTTAAGAAGACGAAACGTCAACTGAAAATATGCACTGAGCCTCTTTCTACCCAAGGACAGAATCTGCAATTTCATAAGCTTCTGCAAAATTTCCCAAAGAGAACTTGATTAATATAAAAAATCAAGTGATGTTGGAAAGAGGCCGAGATAAGAAGTAAGAAATCAAAATGAATTATATTCAATTGATTAATTAGGTTCAGAATCCTCAAGAGATGTTCTTGTCAGTTAGATTATGCATGTACAATTCAGAATAACAGGTATTAAAAACATGATAGTTCTATTTCTGAACAAAAATTCTTAGCGCCTAAGGTTCATCACGGAGAAATTGCAATCACCTATACTTGTCCATCTGTCATCAGGAAGACCAAGGGAACTTTGTGTCAGATAATAAGCATCTTCCCAAGAATAAGAGGACTTTTTCACCTTGTATTTCCAAAACGAACAGGAAGACCATAACAGCAACTGAATGGAGGACAAAATTAATGAAAAATAGTAACACATAAAGCAATATTAGATATTATAAGTATATGATTTCACTTTCCAAATAGATTATTTTAGTACTAACCTTTCCTAAAGTATAAGGTAAAAGAATGATGCGGACAACAATAAGTTTCCATATGGAGCGCATTTCGTTTCCTGTTATCTGCAAATGAAGTTCTTCCTCAACTTTACTGAGGTCTTCCTCTACAATTTTCTATATATACAGACATTAACATTATGTATCAAAAGTAAAGAAATTGTAGGCAATGAATCCAAATCTTATGAATCAAAGATAAATTAATTTAATAGAGGAAATGAAAGTTTGCAAAAGGACAACCAAATTGAGTAGGCCAGTAGACATAGATAACATACAAGGGCTATCCAGAATCAGAGTGATACCATACCTGTCCTTATTCTTTTGACCCTTCTTCTTATTTGTAACCCCACAACTGCGCTTAAGTTTCAACGCCCTTAGTTTATTTTTATAAGCTGGTGTATTCGTCACCATGGCCACAACCTTAATTAACACACACACACACACACAAAGTCAGTGCAATGAATCTGGATGTTTTAATGTGCCAAAACATTTCATAAATAACAAATAGAGCAATTTGCAAAAAATTGATTATGCATATCATCAAAATGTGGTACTCCATTGCAAAGGCCTAACCTATTTCAAGTATTTAGCTTGCATCTTTCAAACACTTTAGCTTAAATTGACACCTAGATTCATCACACAATATCTGTGTATCAGCAACACTCAACTTTAAGACTGATAGGATACTGGATTTGGGCCTTAGCCTAATAGAAAGGGAAGGGTAGTTATATAAGGTCGTCACTGATAGCAATGGAGATTCATTATGTCTATTTTTGGTTAGAAACCTTTTCGGCTGGGTAGAATGGGAATCATCCCTCCTCTGAGGAGCACTTGACTCTGGGATTATATGTATTACTCTATGTAATAGTTTTAATTTCAATCAATAATACATTTTCCATCATCTGAATTTCAAGTTTCCATCAAAGAATTACATTCCTTGCCAATATATGTTCCCACAAACAGACAATTTAGTTCTACACCCACGAATACAAATGAAATGGTTTGTACAAACTCAAAACCTCTTTTAAAATTGAGCCAGACTGCTTGGCATAGCTGCATAAGTCAGCTGAATACAATACTTAACACCATAAGTACATCTCTTCAGCCATTAGCTAGTCAGTTAGACCACAGAGTGGGATAAATGCACATTCACATAATTGAAAATTACAAATCTATACACTTTTGGCAATATATTATTTGTATAAGCAGTTAAATATCAGAAAATCACTTCAAATCAAGGTCATAAATTCAACTGATATTTAATATATCACAGTACCCGATTATACCTTGTCGTTTGATTCAGATATTGGAAACCAGAAAGAATAAGAAGGTAAACCAATACAGTGCGAGCATCCTAGCAAGTTAAAGTATACAAGTACCAACAAAATCAGATTCAAGAGTAAAAACGTCATCCAACCATTCAACATTTCCAGTCAATTCCAGCAAGAACACATTAATGCTCGGCAATGAATATGGAGGAAATCTCATCGTCTTGTGACCATAGTACGCCCGATAGTATTGTGCAGTATTATAAAACACCTGGAATCAAAATAATCGAACTCAATTCCACTTCAATCAATGAACATAAAATCACAGGGAAGAAAAAATGTATGAAGAAGAATCACAGGAAGCATCATTCACTATATTACTTGCCTGTAAGTGCCTATCAAGCAATTCAGTTGCTTTAGAAAGCCTCTCTTTAGCATCAACAGAATCCAATATTGATAATTGTTCTTCAAAACTTATCTAAAAGCTAGCAACAAATATATCAGCCAACTTGTGAACAGGAACAGTCTCCAAAAGAACTTTTGTCCTTCCACCGGTACTTTGTTTCTATAAATAAGAAAAACAGTAGCTATTAATTCTCAGCAGAAACTGTGAAATGCCCAAAATATCCTATCCTACCAAAATTACCGCTAAAAACTGGATCGAAATCAATCACCTGAAGAACACCACACCACCTTATGGTCATGAGCATGTGAGAAACCACCTTCATCGTTACAGTTATTAAAGGCACATAGATATTTTAGAACCGAAAAAAACCTTCAGATGATCTAATCACAACTCAATATGGTACACACCTGAAGTGTGATTTGCTATAGAGAATCTCGGTAGGTTTCATAAGTCCCACGTCATATTCAAATATAAATAAAATAATTTGTTAAAATGTTCAGATCAAACATCCTTAATAAATAAATGCAGACATAATATATAGGTTAAATCCAGACATGAGTCTCATTAGAATCTCTTATCTTTTGTAGTTGTTCAACTTCCTCCCAACAGACTTCAATCATGTCGGTGAGCAAGAATACCATTGATTAAGTTTTTTAACATAGCTGAACCATATGCTTCATGTCCTGTGATATCCAATACTGTAAATGGAATAAATTACCATGAAAATTAGAACATAATAAGCATGTTCATGTTCATCACAAATGCTTAGTAGATTTCACAATGCATATCCTATTTATATTTTCCATCATAGTTTATTCTTATATGAAATTTGAAAGCTAAATCAAACATCTTGCAAGCAATCTGAAAATCGATTTCGAGTATCCAGTTATCACAAAAATCATAACCAAGTTATCAACTACACAATAATCATATCAGCACCAAGACATCCTAAATACTTTGATTAACAGATAAGCAGGCAATTGCGAATAGTCACAACAGCGAGAAAAAAAGAAGAAAATGCATAACAGAAAACCTAACTTGTTTTTTTATTTCATTTTTCTCACACTGAAATCGTAAAATCAGAATAAGAAGAAAACAAACCATAAAATCTGTAGTCACCATGTCATCTCTAAGCGGAGTTCCGTAGATCTACGCAGAGAAGGATAAAGAGCACAAACTTTGAAAAACTTTGATTTGTAGATTTCTGTAAATTGTCCCACAATCCTGTTGTCTTTGTTGAAGAAAAGGAAGAGAGAATAACGAAGAAGAAGATGAAGAGAGAGAAACCACGGAAGAGAGAAGAAGGAAGCACAGGAAAAAAGACGAGAAAGAAGAAGACGGGGAGAAAGGTAGCATGAGAGAGAAGAAAGAAGAAGGGGAATAAAAAGTGTACCGTAAAGCAAGTTGTGGTGTCTTGTCTCAGGAAAGTTGTGCTTGGAAAAATGTTCCCCAAAACCAAACTGAGTGATGTACCGTAAAGGAAAATTTGGTTTTGTATGCATTTTATCAGTTACTTTTTAGCCACAACTTGTTGTAAGTATTGTAATTAGTCTAGTTTGGATTCAAATAACCCATCATTTGGTTGGAAAAGTTGAAATTAGACACTAAATACCCCCAATTTGCTGACATAGAAGACTAATGAGAAGGGTTAATTATTGGTTTTCCACAACCACTTCTTTTCCTATATTATAGACTCTACTTACATTAATTATTTTAATTTTTAATGTATTGATTAAACGCATTCTAAAAAAACTTTTTTTTAAACTATTAAATAGTGTTTCTGAAATACACAGTAGCATTGCCCCATTAAAATAAGTTCATAGTTTAGGTCTCCTATGAGGGTAATCGTCTAATCAACAGCGACGCGTAATATATTTTTGTGCAAATTGAGCTACCACCGACAAGTTTTCTAACATTGTGTTGCTGGAACATTATTATCTAGTAGCTAATCACTACGATTAATTAATTATGTAATAATTCACGTGTAATATATATGTCTATAATATAGTGGGTAGATGTCTACATAGAAAATTAAGTTTAAACGGTCAATAATGGTATACCAAGTGATTAGTTTATTTATCTTCTTCATCCCTTCAATTATAAGCTTTTGGGGACAAGACGTACTATAGTTTTTTTATTGAGCTAGTATAAATTTATGCCACCTAAGATTTTTTTCAATAAGTAAGATATATTGATTTAGAGTACAAGGGTTTAAAAAGTTTTCTCTTATTTTTCATTGAGTTTTGAAATAGAAAGGTGAGGAAGTGAATTTTTTTTTAATATTACCTATTTTTTTCAAAAAAATTACAAAAAAAACCATTGTTTCAAAACGTTTATCAAAGTGGCAGGGTTTCATAAAACCCTATAAGGGTGGCGCCATATGGGATGGCACCTCAGTTGGAGGCCATATGCCAAACCATATGGCGCCTCAGTTAAAACGAACTTTTAGGCAAGGGATATAACTGAGGTGCCATATGGTTTGGCATGTGGCCTCCAACTGAGGCGCCATCCCATATGGCGCCACCCTTATAGGGTTTTTTGAAACCCAACCACTTTAGTAAATGTTTTGAAACAATGGTTTTTTTGATAATTTTTTTGAAAAAATAAGTTATATTAAAAAAAAACTGAGGACGTTGATAAAATGAGAGGAATGATATTGTTAGTGTCGTGAGTGGAATATGTAGGAGTGAGATGATGAGTATAAGAATGAGAGAGTGGGGAAAATTTTATCGGTCATCCACCATTATATATCTGACATCCTCTATATTTTAAATATTTCAGAAATATCTCTATTACTATTTACCTAAAAAAAATTATTATTTTTATAAAATTTTTTACTTTTTTTCTATTTAAGATTTCAAAATTTTTGGTAGTTGTTTCTAAATTTCCGGTATGCAGATTTTCACAAATTTTAAAAATTCTCATGTTTGTATTAGAAATTTCAAAAATTCCAATATATTTTATCGAAAATTTGTAAATATCTGGTATTTTTTACCGGAAATTCCAAAATATTCGGTGAATATCATTACAAATTTCACATCAATACCGAAAATTTTGAAAATTTCCGGTACGTAGCAAAAACTTTCAGGAATTTCAAAATTTCCGGTATACCAGAAATTTCGTTTGCACTTGAAATTTCTGGTAACAGATGTGCTAGTTCAAAAATGCTTGGTTTGTGCGGTTCGAAACCGACAAGGTTATCTATGGATTCGTGTAGCGATTGCACGCAGTTCTTCACCACGTACAAGGTATGTTTTCTACGTAACAAGTGAAATTTAATATTTTTGTTGCGTTATATGATATTGATACAATACTTTTTATGTAATGCAAACGACAGATATTTCATAGCCGAGCTGAAGTATTAGCCTGGGCACAGCATATTGGCAAGCAACATGGTATTATAGTTGTGACTGTTCATTCTAATACTGCAAATGGCCAGCGAGGTAGGAAGGATAAATTGATTATGGGTTGTGAGAGAGGAGGAAATTATAAAAGAAAAAATACGTCTGAAAGTAGTCAATCTTTCAGACAAGGATGACCTTTATAGTATGAAAGTGAAATGTCCTTTTAGGCTGAGATCTTCGCCAAGTGGTATTGGTTGGAGGGTGAATGTTAGGTGAGGGTTTCATAATCATAAACTATCTGAGGATTTATTTGGCCATGACATATTGGGTCATCTAAAAGATCATGAGAGACAATTTATGAATGACATGGCGAAGTACAGCATGGCTCCATGGTACATAGTTTCTTTCTTGAAAGACAAAGATCCAGAAAACCTCACCAGTGTTACCGAAGTGTATAAAGCTAGAGCTACGTACAATGCGAGGAACAGAGGTTCATTGACGGAAATGCAAATGTTGTTGAGTCTTATTCATAATGAAAAGTACATGTGCTAGACAAGAAATAGGGGAGACTCAAATGTTGTTGATGATATCTTCTGGACACATCCTGATTTAGTCAAGTTGTTGAATATGTTTCACTTGGTACTGATTTTTTAATGTACATACAAGACCAATAGGTAACGTGTATGTAGTTCATACCTTGATATCATTTTGACATACTTTGATTCATCAGATATTTGATTATTTGAATCATAAACATACATGTTGTTATACCCCAAATTTTACCCCTTAGATGTCATAGCATCTTGCACTTGCATTTAGGTTTCAATCATCTATGCATTGTTAACTAACCACCATATCTTGCTAATTTGTTTCCTTTTGTGAATGCCAGGGTTTGCCTAAGAAAGAGGACAAGATCAATAAGCCTAGCTCTCACATCTTTCAAAGCCTCCTAACACACTCTTTGGCTCCATACAACCACCCCAAGTGTTCACTAGGTGATTGAGATTGATGCCTGAAGTCATCTGTTCAAGAAAGCCAACTGAGGCTCCAAAGTTCAACCATTTGGTCTTGAAGACTAATCATGTAGCTCTCAAATCATGTGCCATGATCTCATGTGATTGGATCAAGAGAAATCAAAAGAAACCACAGAATCAAGAGTTGTGGAATTAGGGTTTTAACCAGAAGAATCAATAAAGAGTCTTGTTATGATCAGTCAATGTCTTGATTGGTTCATCAACCAAATGAGATTACATACATTCATGAAGTCTCATCCAATAAGAAATCAAGTGTGTTTGGCTCCTATCACAAGTGCAATGAGTCACAAGTTCATCTGGCCCCAGATTAGGGTTTTGTTAGGAAAAGTCAACCATTGCCTTTGACTATTGATCAAGGCATGATCCCAAGCCTTGAGACATGATCCTATATGTTCATAAACATCCATAGAGGCCATTCATTGGTATTTGAAGAGATTGAGAAAGCAAGATCATCAAGGATCACACAGTGGAATTCCTGAAGAAATTAGGGTTTTGACTGAAAAGTCAAACCTTTGAGTTTTGATATTTTGATCCAAGATGAAGTATTCAAGTCATATTCCATCAAGATGTGCTTGGTTGTTGGGTTAGAGAATAAGAAATCACGATTTGAAAGGTTTCTTGCAAAAAGGGCAAGATTTGGTCCTTGAAAGTTTCTAAGTGTAGAAAGTTCACTCCTTGTGCCAACTTCAAAGAGTCATAACTTTCAAACCACACACCCAAATTTTGTGAATCAAAGCTCAAATTGAAGCTCTCATCATTAACTTCAAAATGTATTAGAGGGTCATTCTTAAAAAAAGGCTTGCTTTTTAAGTTATGAAACTTGGAAGTCCAAATCCATTTATGACTTAGTGAAATTTCACTACCTTTTGCCTAAATTTTCAGCCAACTTCACCTCCATTTTTCATCAAGATCTCTTTGGATCTAGAACTTGGAGTGAACATGAAAGTTATAGAGGACATTTGGGACTTTCCAAAAAGTACTAGAACTCACAAATCCATTGAGGGAGTTGAAAGATTCGAACAGTTGAAGTTTGAGGTCCTTTTCTTGAATGGCAAGTTTTCAGCATGTTTATGATGATGCATAACCACTCCTAATCACCAAAGTTATCACATTTCTGAAGTTTAGAGGCAAGATTAAGGTGATTGGAACCTCTGCCACGAATTTGCAAGTGGTAGTATTAAAAAATGAGGGTTTAATCAAGTGGATGCATGTTGACATCATGAAAGAGAAACTTTTCAAAAGGCACGGTCATTCCTAATTTCTTGTAGCATGGAAGCTCTGCCCAATCCCATCAACACACATAAACTATCCAAGCCCTATTCTGACCAATTGCTAGAGCTTTTGAAGCCTCTTGACCTAGCTGGCTGCTTGCACGAAGGAAAGCTTGAAAAAAATGGCAATCTTGGCAACTTATGATTTCTGACCATGCCTTCCTTCTTCGACTTTCCATATAAAAAGGACTTCAATCCTCAGTCCAAGACACAAGAATCGTCCTACACAAAGGCTGATCGCTCTCTTCATTCTCTCCCTCACTCATTCTTGCTAATTTATAAGAACACTGCTCCAGATCATTCCACTTGTGCACTTCTCAAATAAACTTCACAAACCACCTCTATACATCCATTAGCATTCATTCAAACCACTGAAACAGTTCTGTAACACCCTATACATCATCTGCCATATTCAACCTCCATTGCTGCAAGAAGGGTCGTATTCTGTTCCTCAAGCCATTTCCAGTTGTTCCAGCCATTCCAACAGTTTCTAAAGGGCTTAAGGAAGCTGAGGAGAGTGTTATCTTGCATCTGTAGTAGCTAGAAAGAAGCCTTGGAATTTCTCCAAAAGGTAAGGTTCTAACCTTTGAAACTCGCATGTTCATGCACTTTTCTATTTTCATTTGATTGGAAAAATGTAGTATGTATTGTGTTTTGTTGTTCTGAATGAATGCTGGCTTTGTTTGGTTTGAATACTTCATGTTGTAACATGTTGAAACTTTTTGATGTTGCACTGTTGTTGGTTGTTTTGTGTGTTGTAGATTTATTTTAAGATGAACCATAAGTGTATTTAGATTCCTGGTGAAATTTGCTCCAACTTTGGTTTTTGTGGTTTTGATTTTGGTTGAGAGACGAGGGAGTTTGAAGGAGAGAAACTCTGGGTTTGAGTTGATGAAGTTAGGGCACGAGCGAAAATAGAGAGGAAGAAGATGATGGTGAGATGGCACCCAGTTATACTGAGGTGGCGCTGAGGTGGCCATTTGGTGATGAACTTTAAATAAAAACAATTAAAGGTGTATATTGTTTGGATGTAACAGCCACCCCAGTGGTAGAAAATTGCCTTGCCTTTCCTCTCTTCGCTTGCCTTGCATGGGTTCGATCCTGCTGATCAACATTTTTACGCATTTTTCTGTTTTATTCATTTTCCCTTCTATTTTATTGTGTGTTTGCATTACCTTGTCACAATGCGCGCATAGTTCAGCTGGCCAGAGTTTTAGGTTATAACCTCCAAGGCGTGGGTTCAAGTCCCATGGTGGACATTTCCTTTATTTTTAATACTTGTTCTTTTTAATTTTTATGGTTGATACCTCTATTTGTTTTGTTCATAACTTTCCCAATTTTTATCATTTTTGATCCATTTTTTTGCATTTCACTCATGAAAAACTCTATTTTTCATCTATGAAGAGAAAAATCCAAAAGGATTATTTTTCATTGCCTTTCCGTGCATTCAAAGTTGGTTGCTTTTTTAGGGTTTTATGTGAAGTACCTTGATTCCCTTGATCTTTCATCATGATTTCTTGGTTTGTTTGAATCCGAATACATGTTGTTTGAACCTCATGTGATGTTGTAACATTGTATGTCATTGATTTAGCTTGATGCCATGATGTTTAAATATGTTGTCTACATGTAAATGTCTCTTAAGAGAATCTTATCATGCCTTGAGTTTTGGTTGCTACCTTACCTTCAACAAGCATTAATGTATGGGTGCCTTGAACCCTTGATGTCATGTTTGATTTGTTCTTAAGTGCTTTCATATCTTAGATTGCAATCTTTGAATGCCATGAACCTTGTGATGCTGTCACCTCCTTCAAATGTATGTTTAAACCCCAATGATCTTGTATGGTTGTTACCTACTTATTAACATGTTCAACTTGCATTCATAATGTTGCTCTTGAAATTCCTTAACATGTTTTGCATCTTTGAATTGCATGATACCTTTGATACATGTTTATTTCTGTTTACATGATTGTTGTTACACATGTATGCTTATGAACTTGTTGGTTGTTACCTCCTTCCTATTGACTTATCCATGATTGATTTTATACCATGAGAACTTAATTCATGTTTGCTTAGGTGTTGTAACATCCATGATACGTATATCTCCCCTGTGAAGATTTTTGGTTGTCACCTTAATCCCCTTGGTCTTAACCCATGCTTTGAGTGTTGTTACATTCATATTCTTAGCCTTGGTAGTTACCACGCTTATTCTCATCTTGCTAAAATAGTGATTTTTATTGCTTTATGTTTTCCCTCTTAAGTGAGGCTAGCTCATTAGCTCTCCTCCTTAACCCTCTTTGTTCCCTTCCTTCCAAAGGAAAGTCTCTCTATTGACTTTAATGTCATCGATAGCTCATTACCCTCTTGGCCTCATTAGAGCAATCCCTCATCCTCATTAGGATCAACCCTTGGCCTCATTAGAGCCATTTCTCCCTTATACCTAGTTAGGTTTCCCTCTTGTTAACACTATCATCATAGTTCAACAATTCCCTCCTTGGCCTCATTAGAGCCATTCACCTTACAACTTAGGAGTCACCTAGAGTTCTTAAACTCTATGTGAACAGCATCATCATGATGTTCCTTCCCCCTTGGCCTTATCAGAGCCATTTTCCCCCTTAACTTAGAACTTGGATAGAGTTCTTAAACTCTATGTGATTCTCATCATCATGAGTATTCACTTACCCTTACAAACTAGATTTAGAGAGTTCTTTAACTCTACACGAGTATCATGATCATGAATACTCATTCCACTTGGAACTTTGACCATAGTCAATGGTTCCTCAACCCTTAGGAGGTGAACTACGAATGCTCTGATTCCATCCTTATTAGGATAAGTAGGCACGAGATGTGACGTCTTGGCGAGCATACTTAATGTATATACCCATAGGTCTTTACCTTTAGTACTTTAGCAGATAACCCTTAGGAAGCAAACATAACATAACACAAACACAAACAAGAGGTTCCTGTAGAGTACTACAAATATCTAGGATGCTAACACCTTCCCTAGATATAACAGACCCTTGAACCCCCGATCTCTTAGCTGTGTCTTTACATAGCGCAACTAGGGTTTTCTTCGATCTTTACCCTTTCCTTTAGATAAATCAAAGCTCGGTGGTGAATTCAATGATGTGTGATTCAATTTAATCAATAACTTGATATCCGATTCTCACTGCAACAGAAATGGCGACTTCATTGGGAACTATAAAGGGTTAAGCCTACCTTGTTTTATTTGTGTTATAATTTCTTTGCTTGCTTTTTCTGTACATATCTGTATATTTGCTTGGGTTCTTCTGTTTGGCAGGGTGCTACTTTTGAGTGGTGAGATAAGTCCTAACCCGGACTTGAGAGCACATATGATAGGATTATGGTGTAATCAATAGTCGGCTGTTGGGAGTAGTCCTAACAAGTTTGGCATATGATGACCACGCTCAGTGGAGGCCCCTTTGGGATTACTGATGTCTGATGTGAGTAGTCACATTGATGTCACTCTTTTCGACCTGGGAGTCCATGAGACAGAGGACCGTAGTTACCTTTACCCCTACTTGGCCTTTTTAGGACGTAGTGTGATGGCTATGAGGGAGTAGTCCCAAATGGTTGATACACGATACTACACCCAGACGAGTTTATCTTGAGAATATTATTAACCCGCGTGAGTATTCACGTATGCCGATAATATCCAAAAGATTTATCGATGACTCTGAGAACTTTTAGAACCCTGTTTTACAGTTGGTAAACCCATAGTACGCACCTTTTTGGGATGGGTAGACCTTGCCTTCACGCATGTGACCCCTAAACCTAGGCCTTGTGTGCTTTTTTGTGTGTACATATGTTTGTGTTTGTGTTTGTGTTTGTGTTTAGGTGTATTTGATGCATTGCATATATCTTATTGCATCCATTGTTGGTTTTAAGGAACTCATTTGTCATTTCCTTTGCAAATCATAGGTATCATGGATCTTGAGAAAAGGAACACTTAGAAGTACAGTTCCAAGAAGCCCAATTTAGTAGAGTTAAAAACGCTAGCAACCTTGGTATCTTTCCCTGAAGACTTCAGAAAGCGTTATGGAAGGTTGATTGGTACCCTTAGGACCAAGATGGAAGATGGAGTTCTTGACACGTTGGTACAGTTTTATGACCCTCTTTACCATTGCTTCACCTTTCCCGATTACCAACTTGTTCCAACCTTAGAGGAGTATTCTTATTGGTTTGGTTTACCTATAAAGGAGCAAGAGCCTTTCAGTGGTCAAGAGAATATTCCTTCACCAAAGGAGATTGTTGATTCTATCCACTTAAAAATGTCTGAAGTCAAGACTCACCTCACCACCAAGAATGGGATCAAGGGTCTACCTTCCAAGTTCTTGTTTGATAAAGCATTCTACCTAGCTAAGATGAACAGTGTGGATGCCTTTGAAGCAGTCTTTGCTTTGCTTGTCTATGGTTTGATCATGTTTTATAATGTTGAGGAGTTTGTTGATATCAACGCCATCCGGATCTTTATAAGTGGGAATCCTGTACCTACACTGCTTGGTGATACTTATCACTCTATCCATCATACGACTCTCCAAGGAAAGGGTACCATTTCATGTTATGCACCTTTGCTCTACAAGTCGTTTGTGACGCATTTGCCTCGAATATCACACTTCAAAGATAATCCTGACAAGCTCATTTGGTCTCAGAGAATCATATCTCTCAGCCATATTGATATCTTTTGGTATAATCCAGCTTATGACAAAGGAGTCATCATTGATAGTTGTGGCCCATTCCCCAATGTACCACTCCTTGGTATCAGAGGTGGGATTAGCTACAACCCCATTCTAGGTAGACGTCAGTTTGGATTCCCTGTGATAGAAAAGCCTAAGAGCATCCTTTTGTCCGGTTTCTTTTTATCTCAACGAGGAAGCCAGTACAGAAACCAAGAGTAGAGTTTTGCATGCTTGTGGGAAGCTCCACAAGAGAACTAAGAATGACTTGGGAAAGAGAAATTTTGTGGCCTTGGAACCATTTCTTCAATGGGTTCGTCTCGAGCTCGTGAGCTTAAGATGCTGTATCTTTCCGAAAGACCTCCACAACCTACTGTTGTATCTCCCTCTATCATTCCTATTTAGCGCATGGAAGAGTATCGGGAAACTCTGGCAAGGATGAAACTTGAGAGGGACACGTGGGAAGGGAAGTACCATGCTATCTATGCTGAACAAGTGGAGATGAAGAAACAGATGAAAGAGAAGGATGAATTGATTGAATGGCTAGAGAGACATGTGATTGACAGACCTGTGGCGCAAGAGAATTTATTTTTCTCTAGCGTGCAACCCACTTCTAGTACTCACGAGTAGTCAAGCATTCCTCCGACATCTGGTGCTTGGAAAGGGATTGTTGATAAGCTAATTCTGGAAAATGACAGGCTGAAAAGACAGAAGAGGATGCGTGGAGTGGAGCCTTGCTAGATGGGGTTTCTTTATAGGCTTAGCTGTTATTCTTATCTCTTTGTATTTTGAGCTTTTTGAAATGTACTATGAAAGTTGTAACTTTTCTCAATATTTAATGAATGGGAAGCTTATTTTGAAATTGTCTCTCTTGAGTTCCTTAAAACCCACTGCATTCGCATTGCATCTTGCATTTTTGATAAACTATCAAGGAACTAATTTTGTTTTGTAGATTTTGTAGAGATGGACTTTGGAAAGAAAGGAACTTGGTCGTACACCTTCATGGTTCCCAATGTTGAGCAGCTAAGGGAGCTTGGGGGACTAATTGAAGATCCATTGGCTTTTTTTGAAAGGTATGGAAGGATTCTTCCATTATTAGAGCTTCAGATAACTGAAGGACTGCTAGAAACATTGGTTCAACTCTATCATCCTCTTTATCATTGCTTTGTGTTTCCCGACTACCAGTTGATGCTGACCCTGGAGGAATACTCTACTTTGATAGGGCTCACTGACAATGATCTTCCTCCATTCTATGGATTAGAAGATGAGCTAAGCGCACAGGACATTGCAAGAGGAACAAGGTTAAGGCTGTCTGACATAGGAGCCCACATGACTATCAAAGGGGGACTTTCTGGATTGCCCACTCAGTTCATGTTTGATAAAGCTCGTTACTTTCCTGATAAGAAGAATACTGTACTCTTTGAGTCCACCTTCGCTTTGCTAGCTTATGGCATGTTTCTGTTTCCTAATGCTAAAGACTTCGTTGACGTCAATGCTATTCATATCTTTATGCTCAGGAATCCAGTTCCCACCAAGTTGGCTGATACTTATCATGCCATTCACTCAACAAACATGCGAGATGGAGGAGAGATCATCTACTATGTTGCTCTCCTTTATAGGTGGTTTATTTTGCACCTACCAAGGACCGCAACCTTTTGGAATGTGAAAGACAGTACCGTTTGGTCCAAGAGGCTCATAAGGCTGACCCATGGTGACATTGAGTGGTATGACCCAATTTATGGAGGGATTCTTATGATTCACAGCTGTGGGGATTTCCCCAATGTGCCTCTTATGGGAAGAAGGGGGTGCATCAACTATAACCCTGTTCTCGCTTGCCGACAGCTAGGCCACCCAATGGAGGAGATACCTGATCTTAATGATCTGTGGAGGCTGTTTCTTGAAGAAGGAGAGAATCTTGATTTCATGGTCAGAGTTGAACGTGCTTGGCGTTGTATAAACAGACAAATGTGGACTGCTTTGAGAAATCCTGACTGCACTGTCACCGAAGCCTACTTGGAATGGTCTCGTGAAAGAGCTCTTGTGATAAGGATGCCTTATCCACGTCATAAGCCGCCTACCGGTGAAGAGTTGAAGCTGAAGAAAGTGCTGGAAGAGCCGACCCTCGAGAAAGCGAGGATGCAAGAGAAAATCAATGAACTCATGAGGGAGCTCAATGGAGGGGAAGGACCATCTGCGAGTGGATTAGATTCCTAGTTCATTTTATGTTGTATTCTCATCTGCTTATGTAATGAACTTCGAAGGTGTACCGCCTATGTTTTGTAATATTTGCAAATTTGCTAATGAATGAGCTTGCTTTAAGAATTATCCTATTGTCTACAACGTTTGCAAATTTTTAGTTCCTTGATAGATTTGTTTGCATCTGCATTTGCATATGCATCTCCGCATGTCATAACATGTGCATTTGTCTCTTGTCGTGTCTCGTTCTGTCGTCTTTTCTTTAGAACCGCCACACTGAGTCTTCGGGACCGGTACAACACACGAGCCCAAGCTCGCCAGAGAATGTCTGAACACGACTTTGAAATGGATAGAGTCAACAACGAGTTGAATGATCTACGAGGAAGTATGGGGCAGATTATGGAAGCCTTACAGGTTATTAAAGCAAAGATGGATACTCAGACCACTGTGGTCTTTGAAATTGTCACTCCAACCGTGGAGCCTGCTTCCAATGCCAACACTACCTTTGTACCTTCATTGGGTATGCCTTATGGTTTCGTACCTCCACCGATTGCTTCAACTGCTCAGCATACTATTCCCTTGGGTAATGAGAATCTTCAGGCTATCCTGACCTTTGCTCCACAAGCTGTACAAACTCAGGTACATCCCATTTTCCACAATCCACAGTCGGTCTATGATTACCCCGAAGTGTCTGAGGAGGGGGACGAATGCCATGAGAGATTGAAAGAAAGCGTGGAAACTATCCAAAGAAAAATGGGCGATGGAAGGAAGCAATATCTTTAGTACTGACGCTAGAGATATGTGTTTGGTTTCTGGCTTAGTGATTCCACCAAAGTTTAAAACTCCTAACTTTTACCTGTACTCAGGCGTGACATGCCAAAAATCACACTTGATCATGTACTACCGAAGAATAGAAGCGTATATGGATAACGACAAGCTGATGATCCATTGTTTCCAGGATAGTTTGAAGGGAGCCTGCACTAAGTGGTACATGAGCTTGGACCAATCTAGAGTCCACAATTTTCAAGACTTGTCGGATGCTTTTACAAAGCATTATAAATACAATATCGATTTGGCCCCGGACCGAAGGCAACTTTTGAGCGTGTCTCAAAACAACTCTGAGTCATTCAAAGAATACGCTCCACGCTAGAGGGAGACGGCTTCCCAAGTAGAGTCTTCATTGTCTGAAAAGGAACTGGCTGACTGGTTCGTGGACACCGTGAAACCAGAATTTTATGAAAGAATGATTAACAGTGTTAGCGCCAACTTTGCTGACATCGTTGCCGTGGGTGTAAAGGTAGAAGCGGATTTGAAGAGCGGAAAGGTGATCGGTTCTTTGAACAATGCAAGAAGTACCAACAACAAGAAACCTCCAAGCAACTTCCATAAGAAGAAGGAAGGGGAAACAAATGTCATCATCATAGGTAGGAAATAGAATCTAGTTTGGAGACAACCGGTTTATCAACAGCGGTCAAATCCAAATTTTGCTCAATAGCCAATCTACCCCATGCACTTTGCCCCATAACATTATGTGGCAGCTGTAACCCCAACCTTTAATTATCAGTCCACGCAGTAGGCGTCGGTATACCAACAACGACCCAGTTATCAGAAAGCACCTAGCGCTCCAACCTTCCAACAACAACAACAGAGGCCATAACCTTCTCAATCAAGCGCTCCCTACAAAAGACCAATGTCAAAGCCTTTATTTCCTCCAATTCCAATGACTTACACAGAGTTGTACCCCTCTTTGGTCCAACAAGGTTTGATTGTCACTAGACCTTTGGGCACACCTATAGAGAAATTCATGCAATACCATAATCCTAATGTCAATTGTGCATTTCATCAAGGCACTGCCGGTCATGACCTAGATGGTTGCCTTGCATTGAAATACGTTGTGAAGAGTTTGATGTAAAAGAAGATTCTATCCTTTGGGGATAACCTGCCGAATGTAAGAATAACCCCTGCCTATGCATGGGACTACAAATGCTATTGAGGATGAGAATGATGAGGTGTTGATTTTGGATGCATCTAATATTAAAACTCCTGCCAGAGTCTTTCATGCAAAATTGTCCGAAGTTGGTTTAGTGAAAGTTTCCCATCATGACTGTGAAGACTGTGAGGCCAGTGTTAGGGGATGCAAGTTAGTTCAAGATGATATCCAGCGGGTGATTGGTGAGGGTTTTCTGGAAGTAGTCAGTAAAGTGAAAAAAGAAGAAATTACGGTAATTGAGCCCATTTTCAATTTACCAGAAGAAAGAAAGAAAGTACCCATTTTCAATGTACCAAACTGAAGCTAGTATTTAACACATCAGAATCTGTTGTTGCTTTTGCTGCCAATCAGTCAAAACCAAAGATGAAGTTTGTAGTTGGTTAAAAACTAGTTATCATACAGGGTGAAGAGGACTTGATGGTGAGTAATTTGTCTTCCTTTCGCTATATCGAGTAATCCATATTTTGGTTCCTTCAAGAGTGTGCAATCTGTCCCGAAAAAAGGTGTTCCTGAAGGCTGGGGCAAGGTCATTGAAGTTCAAGAAAGGAATAAATACCAAGGGTTGGGTTACAGACCAACTCTTGATGAGACATCTGCTTCTACAATAGTGTGACCAAAGACAATCCAGGAAGTGTTCGTCAGCAAAGGATATCAAGTCAGTGCTGTGATAGAAGATCCAGAAGGCGAGGACATCAGCCATTTGGTATTTCAGTGTGACGCCGCATTAGATAGTTGGGAGGCTATTGAGATCCCTATGTTGTTCCCTGTGCCAGATTAATATGTTTGTTTTTGTTGTTTGTTTTCAATTCTGTAGTCGTGCCCAAGGCTATCAGAATATTTTGTATGGGCCACCGCTTTCAACTTTTATTAATCAATGAAGATGTTGTTTTGTTAAACTCTTTTCTCTTTACTTATTGTTTTTACTCTTAAGGAAAAATGGCAATCTTTTCAAAACTACCAAAAACATTTTCTTCTTGCATCTAATTTTGTGCATTTTAATAAAATGAGTCCCTCCATCATGCAGAATAATGCACAAACCTGTTGTATTCGATGACCCTACTCTCACTATGTGATACCCTAAATTTTGACCACCAAGATTTCCCATCATTGTGCAAATCATCATCACAATATGGATGAACCATAATGCCTCATCAATCTCCTAAAAAATGGTTGAGCATTCACTACAATCAAAGATTAGGGTTTTGAGCCCCCTCAGAGCATCTAGACAAGGATCAATCAAGAAATGACATGATCTTTAACTTGTCTAGCCTCTCAAAACACCCACAAAGGATCAAGAGGACTCCCACATCAAGTATCAAGCACAAGGTTGCAGCATTCCAAGTGGATCAAGCCTCAAGATCGCCTGTGTCCCCAAATTAGGGTTTTGGTCGATGAGGTCTCAAATGAAAATTTCCATCTGGACATGAGCCAATGCCTCAATGTGTGGTCCTATAAGCTCAAAAGGATTTCAAGAGCCCACCCAGAATGGCAAAATCACCTTGAAGGTCCATCTATCAAAGAATCAGGAATTAGGGTTTTGACATAATTCAACCCTTGAGTTAACTTGTCAAGTGAGGCATACCTTGAAGCTTCAAAATGAACTTCAAAGACTTCAAATACATCATGTTGACACGTTTACAATATTTTATTGACTCAAAGAGCTCAAATCATAAGCCACAAGAGCTCAAAACCATCTGATCACAAATTAGGGTTTCTGATGGAAAAAGTCAAACCCTATCCTTGACGGTTGGCCTACCCTTGATCTCAAGCCTTGGTGAGGGGTCAAAGACATTCCTAAATACCCTTGGAGGCTATCCATGAAGTTTAATTGAACCCAAGGATTGATTTCACAAAAGAATCACAAAGTCAAAATTTCATCTGATAAAAAAAGTCAACTATACAAAAGTCCAAGTTTGACTTTTTGGATTTTTGGTCAACCAAGGTTCCTTAACCCTAAAACAAAGTTAATATGTGATTTAAATCATCATTCATCAAGAAAAATCAAAGAAAGTGAGTTAACTTGTAAAAGGGGTAACCATAAAAAAAACTTAGAATTTTTATAAGTTATGGAACAAAGTGGCTAGGGTACCAACTTCCAAGGACCATAACTTGAGATCTAAGCAACCATTTTGGGTGATCCAAAGATGGATTTGTAGGTCTTGCTACACTCTACAAAAGCTTCAACTACATCAAGTTCCAATTCTTTATAGATTTTTAGTTAGTAGTGGATCAAAGTGGTGAAAAAACCAAAATATGTCAAAAAACACTTAGTGAAAATTCTGCCTTGTAATTTCAGCGTGAAACATCAAACTGCCAAGGCATTTTTCACATTGATCCATGATGAATCAATGAAATCTTCAAACTTCAAGGTTTTAGTACATCATTCAAGTATTTCAAAAAGTACAAGAAGTCTCTCTAATTCATTTTGAGCTGAGAGATGCATCCATGGGAAGTTAGCTCCAAAATTTGATTTTTCACTAAGTCAGAATTGTGCATTTGGTCGAATTTGCATATTATGAGTCATCAAAGACATGTTTATCCATCTGCACACCTCAGGGGGAGACCAAGAAGGAACAAACACTGATCCATAAGCCTTCCAAGTCTTTGGATCTACATGTAGGTGTGTCATCCCTAAAAGCTAAAGATACCTCAAGACTCCAATTTTGTTTTGAGACATTCAATGGATGCATAGAGCTGGCATGTATCGGTCCATGATCAACCAAATGAGTGAAGATAAGCTCATACAATAGAGGACCATAGGCCTGTGCTCTAATCTCAAGTCAATGGCTAGAGGAGACTTGAGATTCCATCTGATCCACATTGGCCAAAGGCCTGCTGCAGTTGCCATACACTATTGCTTGCAAAACAAACTTGACACACTATAAATAGGCCTCAATTGTGATCAGTTGGAGTACAGAAAAGGTCCTAAATAGATTCCTTTCTCAAAATCACCACTTTCACTCCAAAAACACCTTCTCTTGCAAGTCACTATCGGGTTTTGCATTTGAGAGTGATTCCAACCAAACCAATGGTTCACACACCTCACATATAACATATAGAGATGATCCAAACTCTTAAATAACAACTGGAACACCAATTTCACAAAATCACCAGCCAACTGCTCAAGTTCTTGACAGAGTTACAGTTGAGGTACCATCTCAAGTTCCAGCTCATTTCAAACCACTCAAAGGATTCAGACATAACCCTTGGTACCTAAAGGAAGCTGTCCAGATCATTGGAACCAACTTACAACACCTCCAACTCAGAATTCGATCATCAGCTGCAAGAGGTAAGCCTGACACTCTCAAACTCCATGATTCATGCATCATAAATGAATTTTTGAGTTACCATCTTGTTTCTGCATGTATATAGAGTAATAACCCTTAATCAATTGCCATGAATCAATCGTGTATGGAATTTCATATTGGTTTGTGCAAATTAGGGTTCATCTGTGTTCATCACGATTATCTCACTCCACACTGAAAATAAATGAAATTAAGTACCATTGTCATGATCGTGAGTAAAAAACGAGCAAGTTTGATATTTGGATCATGTGATTTCATCAAGTAATCAGTGAGAAATCATGAATTTTGCAAATCTGCAAAAATTAGAACACGCGCGTGTTCTTGGTGTGTTCTTGGCGTCATTTTTAAAATTTTTGAATATTTGAATTTTGTCATTTTATTTAATTGATTCAAAAACTAATTTCTCTCTGAATTTTAATGATTTTGAGTTAATTCTTTTTTTCAAAATTAAAAAAAATATTAAAATATTTTTTTTTTACAAGAATTTCCCAAAAAATATTATTTATTTCATATATTTGATATTTTTTAAAAGAATTAATTTTTATTTGTTTTTGAACATTTAAAATATTTCTCTCTCTTGATTTTTCAAATTTTAATGATTTTTAATCATTCTATGGATAAAAACATGATTTTTCGAACATTAATCCAAGACTACAATTCATTTTTTCACATGTTTGATTAAATCTTCCATAATTTTAATTTTTAATCAAAATTAATTCCTTTTTTAAGCAAATTAGGGTTTTGATCATTTCCACCCTCACCATTACTTTTTTCAAACTCTTTGGGCCTCTAATAGAGTGTAAGACCTAACCCCTTTGTAAATAAAATAATTTGGGCCTCAATCATTGTATAAGTCCCAGTACAATTTTCAAAACAACGGTGCGATCACTGTTTCGCCATGGGACTATCCTTGAGTTGTAAGCCCCATCACTTGTACACAAATAAATCTTTGGGCCCCTAATAAAGTGTAAGACCGAACCCCCTTGTACATAAATAATTTTGGGCCTCAGTCATTGTATAAGTCCCACTGTGTTTTCAAAATCTCGACGCGATCGCCTTTTTCAAACAAAATCAATCGGGCCTACCCTTGTGTTGTAAGTCCCATTTCTTTTCTTTTTTGGGCCTCTCCTTGAGTTGCAAGACCCAATCCCTTTGTATAGAAAACCTCTTTGGGCATCAGTTATTGTATAAGTCCCAATACATTTTATAAAACAACGATAAAATTACTGTTTTCCATTTGGGCCTCTCCTTGAGTATAAGCCCCAACAATTTTTTCAAAAACAACTTCTTTTTGATTTAGGTTCAAATATACAGTTGTTATCAAAACATTCTTTAATTTCTTGAACAACTAACAATATAGCTATGGAAGCTTACTCACCTGTAAGTTTTATCCGCTTTCTTTTACTTACTTGCATATATACATGCATATATTTGTTTGAACAGCATGGAAGCTTGCTCACCTGTAGGTTTTTATCGGTTATCCTTTACTTGCTTTCATATATATATATATATATATATATATATATATATATATATATATATATATATATATATATATATATATATATATATAACTGTATTATGGGAAGCTGCTCCCCTGTAAGTCCTTCTTTCATATCCTTTTAAATACTTGTCATATATCAACTGTATATATACTAGTATATCTATTTAGAATTTCCCCGGTAACTAGGTCTAGACCTAGGTAAAGCCAGTTGGTCGCTCTTTGATACAGTTAAACCTAGATCCCCATTGGATTTCCAGATACAGTCTTGCCTTCTCTTGGGCTTAAACAATATGGAACAAAGAGAAAGACAGTATTCCCGGTGAACCTTTTCTCAGACTGTCACTATTAGAACTTGTCAAAGAAATTCAGTTTCCCCATAGAGGATTAATTCCCAGTGAAACATCTCTTGAATTTCTTCAAACCCTAGAACTGTTCACTAAAGAAAAGATTATTCCTGGTGAAACTTTTCTTGAACTCTTCTTAAGTTTGGACCCACAGGCTTCCTAAAAACATCCCTGCCCCCTCTTGGGCTTTGTATAAGCACCCTTCAGCTTCTTAAAAGTTCTCATGTCTTCTCTTGGGCTTATTACAAGGACCCTAAAGACCTCTTAAAGGTGTAAGACAGAACTTAGTCATCCTTTGATAGAGTAGTCTTTCCAGTGTCAAACCTCAGACCAATTTAGGGTTGATTCTCACCCCTTAAAACACCTACCTCTTCTTGGGCATTGTACAAAGATAAATTTTCCCATACCAATAGACTTAGACAGTCTAATCCCCTCTTGAGTCTCAAAGATATTCTCAAGCACCTTACAAACATAGGAGAAACCTTGGTCATTTTGGGTCAATCTCCAGCAGAGTTAAAACCTATGGGTTCTAAAACCCAGTCTCTCCCATAAAATTCCCCAGCCAGTGTCAGTTTATCATCAGTATAACACTATCCCAAATTAGAACCTCAAGGTCTCTGATATTTCAACTCTTCTGTAACCCTCAGCAAGAGTTGATTCTTCATTTGGACCTGCCTCGGGATCTCAATAATCCCCAGCAGAAGCTAGCCTCCTCTTAGGATTTATATAATGATCCTTCCGTTCCTCAGCATAGTCAGCCTCCTCTTGGGCTTTGTACAATGATTCTCCCCACCGGAGCTAACCTTTTCAGACTCTCTCGTTGAGTCAATCAACTTTCAGACTCTCTTGTTGAGTCAATCACCTTTCCGCACTCTCTTGTTGAGTCAACCCTTTTTAGCCTCAATCTTGGGCTTTGTACAAGACAGATAAAAACCCTCTCTTGTTGAGTTAATCTTTTTCCAGCCTCCTCTTAGGCTTGGTATAAAGATTTCCCCTAGCAGAAGTCAGCCTCCTCTTAGGCTTTTTGTATAATGATTTCTCCAGCTTGTTCAGACACAATTCTGGGCTTTGTACAGGACAAATAAAAGCACTCTCTTGTTGAGTCAAACCCTTTTCAGCCTCAATCTTGGGCTTTGTACAAGACACCACATAAATTTCCTAAGCAGAGTCAATCCTCTTTTCAGCCTCAATCTTGGGCTTTGTACAAGACAGATAATACTCTGCAACAGAGTCAAAATCCTTTCAGCCTCAATCTTGGGCTTTGTACAAGACACTTAAAATATCCTCAGCCGAGTCAGTAAAGTCTCATTTCAGCCTCAATCTTGGGCTTTGTACAAGACAGATAAAGATTTATTTCCCGTATAGTCAGTCTTCTTTTCAGCCTCAATCTTGGGCTTTGTACAAGACACATACAAACCCTCCCCAATGGAGTAAAAATCCTTTTAAGCCTCAATCTTAGGCTTTGTACAAGACAGACAGAACATTTTCCCCGGAAAAATCAAACTTTTAGCCTCCTCTTAGGCTTCGTATAATGATATCCCCAAAGAATTAGTCTCTTTTAGCCTCAATCTTGGGCTTTGTACAAGACATATAAAAACACTCTCTTGTTGAGTCAGTCATTTCCAGCCTCCTCTTAGGCTTTGTATAAGGACTTCCCCAGTGGAGTCACTCAACCTCTTAGCTTCAACCTTGGGCTTTGATCAAGGCACAAAAAAAACCAACATCCCCTCAGAGGAAATCAAAATCCCTCTGTAGGAACTCATTTCTCTGTTTATCACTTATCAAAACAGACATTCAAAATAAACCCTAATCCCAGATAACTGCTGTAAGTGGCGCACTTGTTGATTCGAATATCCAAGTTGTTGTCCATCTTTTATCCTGGCAAATCCTTTTCTTTCATCTAATTGCTGTAAGCGGCAAGCCTCTGGATTATTTACATCCACGCCACTGTCCCTCTCTTAGTATGAGAAATTCCTAAGGAAAAATGGCATTGCTCTACACTGAGTTAAAGTTTTCTCCTTCAAGACAAATCCCTCATAAAGGAAATTATGGCATTGCTGGATTCACATATCCCAGTTAAAGTAATCCTCCTTTATAAACAGTCACCCAACAGTTGTGATAAACAGACAAGATGTATCCCTTTAGAGATGACAAATTCCCTCTCAGTCAAACCTTTTAGCTTCAATCTTGGCCTTTGAACAAGACACAAATACTCCATTTAGCTTTAATCTTGGGCTTTGAACAAGACACCAAAATATCTTCTTCCTCCATTAGAATAGAAGGAACTACGATTGCTCGGATTTCCCTGTTTCGTTTAAACGGGAATACATAGGCATAAGATTGCGAAATCTTAGCGAGCATACTAATAAAAACCTCTAGGTCTAGTACCTTAACATACTAATCAAAGCTTAGGTCCAGTACCTTACCAAAAACATCGGAGAACCCGAACATCAATAAAAACTCACACTCTCTCTCTCTCTCTCTCATATTTACCAAGAAACTTTCCCAACCCATTAACGGATAAACACCATCAAGTAAAAAGCAAAACCTAAAACTAACAACCTGTGTATAACCACATATAGGATGGGAAATTGACAACTCCCCATTGTATAACCTGATCTCGAACTCCCCAAATCTCTTTAAGCATATGTTCAGTTAAACATTTGCGTGCAAGGTTAGTTTTAGATAGCTTCCCTTTCCCTTCCAGCTTAATGGGATAAATAAGAAATCAGAAAGTAGCACCCCCCTTCTCTTCATTGAGGAGAAAACCCAATTCTCTGTGATAAGGTGGTCACGTTATCGACAAAAATCACACACTACACACTATTGACTTTGACTCACCCGTTTATCAAGTTGAGGATGAGGAAGAGGAAGATTATGAGGTCCCGAATGAGTTGCCAAAAATGTGTGAGTACGAGTACACGGATCTTCAACCACATAAAGAACAAGTTGACACCATCAATCTTGGTACCGATGAAGACAAGAAGGAAGTCAAGATTGGGGCAATGCTTGGGGCAGAAGTCAGACAACGATTAGTGAAGTTTCTTGAAGAGTATGTGGATATGTTTGCATGGTCTTATCAGGACATGCCTGGTTTGGATACAGACATAGTAGTTCATAAACTACCACTCAAGCCCGAATGCCCGTCAGTGAAACAGAAACTCCGAAGAAGTAGACCTGACATGGCTCTCAAGATCAGAGATAAGGTCAACCGACAACTTGATGCAGGATTCTTGGCAGTCTCAAAGTATCCCGAATGGGTGGCCAACATTGTGCCCGTGATGAAGAAGAATGGTAAAGTGCGAATGTGTGTGGATTATAGGGATCTTAACAAAGCAAGTCCTAAGGACGATTTCCCTCTGCTTCATATTGACACTCTCGTGGATAATACGGTCCTTTTTTCAGTTTTCTCCTTTATGGATGGTTTCTCCAGTTACAATCAGATTAGAATGGATCCTGCCGACATGGACAAAACCACGTTTATCACCCCATGGGGAACTTATTTCTACAAAGTCATGCCCTTTGGTTTGAAAAACGCAGGGGCAACCTATCAGAGAGCTATGGCGACTCTTTTCCATGACATGATACATATGGAAATCGAGGTATATGTTGATGATATGATTGCTAAATCCCAGAGTGAGGAGGACCATTTGGATCACTTTCTGAAACTATTCAAAAGACTCTGAAAATATCAATTGAGGTTGAATCCTGCCAAATGTACCTTTGGTGTTAGATCAGGAAAGCTACTCGGCTTTATCGTTAGTCAACGAGGAATTGAGGTAGACCCCGACAAAGTGCGAGTTATTCAAAAGATGCCAGCTCCGCAGACCAAGTCTCAAGTAAGAGGTTTTCTTGGTCGTTTGAATTACATCTCCATGTTTATCTCCAACCTGACTCCCACTTGTGAGCTAATCTTCAAGTTGCTCCGCCAAGACCAAACTGTAGAGTGGAATTCCGACTGCCAGTAGGCCTTTGACAAACTCAAGAGTTATTTGCAAGAACCACCGATCTTGGTCCCACCGGTGGCAGGGAGGCCCCTCTTTATGTATATGATTGTATTGGAAGGATCAATGGGTTGTGTTTTGGGCCAACATGATGAATCTGGGTGCAAAGAGCATGTTATCTATTACTTGAGCAAAAAGTTTACTGATTACGAAAGTCGTTACTCACTGCTAGAAAAGACCTACTGTGCTTTAGCATGGGCCGCAAGACGTTTGAGGCAGTACCTGATATGTCATACTACTTTATAAATCTCAAAAATGGATCCAATAAAGTATATCTTTGAAAAGCCTGCTCAAACAGGAAGACTTGCCCGTTGGCACATGCTCTTGTCAGAGTATTATATTCAGTACGTCACTCAGAAGTCCATCAAGGGAAGTGTCTTATCAGATTACCTTGCAGATCAGCCTGTGGATGACTATAAAGGCCCATTTGTGGTAAAAACAGTGTTCTCAGGAGGTTCCCTAATTCTTACAATGATGCATGGCGAACAACTCTCACACCCTGTGAATGCTGACTTAGTAAGAAAATATTACGCCTAAAAGTCCGCTAAGTCGAAAACCAGAAATGAGGACTTAGGAAAGAAAAGGGTATCCCCGTGGGTCATATACCTATGAAAAAGACTCAGGCAAAAGTTAGGGATTAAATAAAAAGAAAAGAGCTCACAAGGTTGAAAACCCGAAAGGGAGGCCTAGGCAAAAAAGAGCGTCCTGGTGGACTGAAAACTTGAAAGGGCGGTCCAGGAAAAAGTTAGGGACAAAAGGAGTTTCACTGAGTCAGAAAGGGTTGTCACCCATACCAAGGAATTCAAGACGAAGTTCACGCTTACTCACTCTTATCAGCAGCGAGGTTTTGGAGGACTCTTAGTCATTAGGGATAGTAGTGGTCATTGAATACAATGTAACCTTTTTCCCTTTGCCACTTTTTAATTATAATGATCCATGGAACTTTACCATTGGCGAGTTGCCATTCTAATGAAATTAGATTTTGAACATTCTTTGTTTGATATTTATCATTTCTCTACTTTTCTTGTTATGCAAAACTTCACTTATTCATTAATAATGGCTTTGACAGCGGAAATTTTGAAATAAAAAACAAATATTTTGAGAAAACACAATGAAAATATAATCTACTTCGGCTCTTGGGACGATTTAGTAAAATCACATTCCTTCACCAGTGACTCTTGTTGTAACGAAAGCACTGATAAACCATTTGGCGTGTAGTTCCCCATTGAAACAAGTTGAGTTGGCAATGTTTCCTGGATCGAACACTTCAGTAATGACTGACTACCATGATACAAAGGATTTCTCCATAGTATCTTCTACATATTGTTTGTTGAATGTGGAAAATTTTTATCTCCTCAGGCGAAAGGAGAATATTCTCTATTTTGACTCCTGAGCAGCTATTCTCTTCATATTTAGTGTGGCTCTTTGCAGTGGATGTGTTATCCATCGTCCATTTTCCCCAGTTTTTCGTCTCTCGTCAGAGTCGTCTCTTGCATGTCATCGAGCATTCGCATTATACCATATCATGGTACATTTTTTGCATTTGGTGTGTTTTCTTGTGGGTCTTTACCTCCTTTACCCTTAACTTGCTCAGGTTAAGTATCCTTTTGAGTTCGTGGATCGTTGTCCATATCCTGCTTACGTCTGGTTGTCACTTGCGTGCGCCAAATTTGATTATTATCCTTATTCCCCATGAGGTTTAGTCATCACTATGCAACCTCGGTAATGTCCTGTGTGATATGTAACCTCTGTTTTTAGATCAATCATTATTGTTATTTGTTAAGTCCAGTGTTTACTGGCATTGTTTCAATATCGGTCTTCACCGATATCGTTAAAGTCCAGTGTTTACTGGCATTGTTTCAATATCATTCTTCATCGATATGGTTAGTCCAGTGTTTACTGGCATGTTTCTTTATCCAATCATAATTGGTGTCTAAAGTCCAGTGTTTACTGGCATCACTTCAATATCGGTCATTATCGATATCGTAAAGTCCAGTGTTTACTGGCATGTTTTTAAATCCAATCCTCTTTGGTATTTGAAAGTCCAGTACTTACTGGCACCATCTGAAGACTTTGTTTCTTTGATACCCAAAGTCCGATCATTTCTGGCAGTTGATTAAATCCACTGTTAATTGGTCAGTCTTAACTGTTTGTTTTCAAATCCAATGTTAATTGGTCAGTCTTAACTGTTTGTTTTTAAATCTAAAGTTAATTTGTCAGTCTTAACTGTTTGTTTTCAAATCCAATGTTAATTGGAAAGTCTTAACTGTTTGTTTTCAAATCCAATATTAATTGGTCAATCTTGACTGCGAATCTCAAGTCCAGTATTCACAGGCATGTTTTTATATCGGTCATCATCGGTATCGTGAAGTCCAGTATTTATTGGCAAGTTCTCACCCAGTCATTATTGGTATCTTGTAATCTATCCCCAGCAGAGGTTTAGTCATCACCAATATCCTTTGAAAGACCTTGTGATTATCATCATTTGGTGTATGCAGAGTTTGTGTTGTCTCGGTCTTCTCTGGCTTTTCTTGAAGATCCCGTTTGAACTCTTCAGTATAAGAAATCACCAGAAAATCTTTTGTTGGGTGTCTGCCCTTTTTGTTCAAATTGATCCCTAGTGGAGATCATGTATTCTTTCTGGTTTCATCCCCAGTAAAGAGTTTGTCTTCTTTTTCTACTGTCCCCGATGTCGTCCGGTCATATATGAACCTGTCGTCTATCTCCTTGGATCTCTCCTCAGTGTATAACATCTCTCCGACTTCCACCTTTAGTGAAGATCTGTGGGGTTCCCCTCATTTTATGATCTTATCCCCAGTGTTTTCTGGGTCACTCCCAGTGAGTCTCTTCTGTTGGTTGTTAACCTGCGTCCCCAGTGAGTCTTGCTATGGATACTAGACTTTCATCCTCCCCAGTGAGGCTCGTCTGTGGTTGTTTGCTCTCTGTCCTTTAGTATCTTGTTTTGTCTGCATTTTTGCACCATCATGGCATCATACCATCATATTAGAAGTCATTGGCATGTCAACATTTGCACATTTGTTGCGTGTCCTTAGCATATGCATTCCATCTAAGGGAAAAAAATTTCGGTTTGCTATATTTAAATACCTTTCACCTTGATTTCCCGAGGATTATCATCGCTCGTGCCATCCGATAAAGCTATTTAAATAGGGGTAAATATTATACCCCAAATTTTACCCCTTAGATCTCATAACATCTTGCACTTGCATTTAGGTTTCAATCATCTATGCATTGTTAATTAACCACCATATCTTGCTAGTTTGTTTCCTTTTATGAAAGCTAGGGTTTTCCTAAGAAAGAGGACAAGATCAATAAGCCAAGATCTCACATGTTTCAAAGCCTCCTAAGACACTCTTTGGCTCCATACAACCACCCCAAGTGTTCACTAAGTGATTGAGATTGATGCCTGAAGTCATCTGTTCAAGAAAGCCAACTGAGGATCCAAAGTTAAACCATTTGGTCTTGAAGACTAATCATGTAGCTCTCAAATCATGTGTCATGATCTCATGTGATTGGATCAAGAGAAATCAAAGAGAAACCACATAATCAAGAGTTGTGGAATTAGGGTTTTAACCTGAAGAATCACTAGAGAGTCTTGTTATGATCAGTCAATGTCTTGATTGGTTCATCAACAAAATGAGCTTACATACATTCAATAATTTTCATCCAATAAGAAATCAAATGTGTTTGGCTCCCATCACAAGTGCAATTAGCCACAAGTTCATCTGGCCCCAGATTAGGGTTTTGTTTGGAAAAGTCAACCATTGCCTTTGACTATTGATCAAGGCATGATCCCAATCCTTGAGACATGATCCTGTATGTTCATAAACATCCTTAGAGGCCATTCATTGGTATTTGAAGAGATTGAGAAAGCAAGATCATCAAGGATCACACAGTGGAATTCCTGAAGAAATTAGGGTTTTGACTGAAAAGTCAAACCTTTGACTTTTGATATTTTGATCCAAGATGAAGTATTCAAGTTATATTCCATCAATATGTGCTTGGTTGTTGGGCTAGAGCATAAGAAATCACCATTTGAAAGGTTTCTTGCAAAAAGGGCAAGGTTTGGTCCTTGAAATTTTCTGTGTAGAAAAGTTCACTCCTTGTGCCAACTTCAAAGAGTCATAACTTTCAAACCACACATCCAAATTTTGTGACTCAAAGCTCAAATTGAAGCTCTCAACATGAACTTTAAAATGTATTAGAGGGTCATTCTTCAAAAAAGGCTTGGTTTTTAAGTTATGAGACTTGGAAGTCCAAATCCATTAATGACTTGGTGAAGTTTCACTACCTTTTGCCTAAATTTTCAGCCAACTTCACCTCCATTTTTCATCAAGATCTCTTTGGATCTAGAATTTGGAGTGAACATGAAAGTTATAGAGGACATTTAGGGCTTTCCAAAAAGTACTAGAACTCACAAATCCATTGAGGGAGTTGAGAGATTCAAAGAGTTGAAGTTCGAGGTCCTTTTCTTGAATGGCAAGTTTTCAGCATGTGTATGATGATGCATAACCACTTCTAATCACCAAAGTTATTACATTTCTGAAGTTTAGAGGCAAGATTAAGGTGATTGGAACCTCTGCCACGAATTTGCAAGTGGTAGTATCAAAAAATGAGGGTTTAATCAAGTGGATACAAGTTGACATCATGAAAGAGAAACTTTTCAAAAGGCATGGTCATTCCTACTTTCTTGCAGCATGGAAGCTCGGCCCAATCCCATCAGCACACATCAATTGTCCAAGCCCTATTCTGACCAATTGCTAGAGCCTTTGAAGCCTCTTGACCTAGCTGGCTGCTTGCACGAAGGAAAGCTTGGAAGAAAGGGCAATCTTGGCAACTTGAGATTTCTGACCATGCATTCCCTCTTTACCTTTCCCTATAAAAAGGACTTCAATCCTCAGTCCAAGACACAAGAATCACCCTACACAAAGGCTGATCGCTCTCTCCATTCTCTCCCTCACGCATGCCTGCAAATTTGCAAGAACACTGCTCTAGATCATTCCACTCGTGCACTTCTCAAATGAACTTCACAAACCACCTCTATACATCCATTAGAGTTCATTCAAACCACTGAAACAGTTCTGTAACACCCTATACATCATCTGATATCTTCAACCTCCATTAGTGCAAGAAGGGTCGTATTCTGTTCCTCAAGCCAATTCCAGTTGTTCCAGCCATTCCAACAGTTTCTAAAGGACTTAAGGAACCTGAGGAGAGTGTTATCTTGCATCTTAGTAGGTTGAAAGAAGCATTGGACTTTCTCCAAGAGGTAAGGTTCTAACCTTTGGAACTCACATGTTCATGCACTTTTCTATTTTCATTTGATTGGAAAAATATAGTATGTATTATGTTTTGTTGTTCTGAATGAATGATGGCTTTGTTTGGTTTGAATACTTCATGTTGTAACATGTTGAAACTTTTTTATGTTGAACTGTTGTTGGTTGTTTTGCGTGTTATACATTTGTTTTTAAGATGAATCATTAGTGTATTTAGATTCCTGGTGAAATTTTCTCCAAGTTTGGTTTTAGTGGTTTTGATTTTGGTTGAGAGACGAGGGAGTTTGAAGGAGAGAATCTCTGGGTTTGAGTTGATGAAGTTAGGGCACGGGCCAAAATAGCGAGGAGGAAGATGATGGTGAGATGGCACCCAGTCATCCTGAGGTGGCGCTGAGGTTGCCATTTGGTGATGAACTTAAAATAAAAACAATTAAAGATGTATATTGTTTGGATGTAACAGCCACCCCAGTAGTAGAAACTTGCCTTGCCTTTCCACTCTTCGCTTGCCTTGCCTGGGTTTGATCCGGCTGTTCAACCCTTTTGCGCATTTTTCTGATTCATTCATTTGCCCTTCTATTTTATTGTGTGTTTGCAATACCTTGTCACAATGCGCGCGTAGTTCAGATGGCCAAAGTTTTGGGTTGTAACCTCCATGGCGTGGGTTCAAGTCCCATGGTGTACATTTCCTTTATTTTTAATACTTGTTCTTTTTAATTTTTATGGTTGATACCTCTATTTGTTTTGTTCATAACTTTCCCAATTTTTATCATTTTTGATCCATTCTTTTTGCGTTGCACCAATGAAAAACTCTATTTTTCATCTATGAAGAGAAAAATACAAAAGGATTATTTTTCATTGCCTTTACGTGCATTCAAACTTGGTTGATTTATTAGGGTTTTATGTGAAGTACCTTGATTCCCTTGATCTTTCACCATGTTTTCTTGGTTTGTTTGAATCCCAATACATGTTGTTTGAATTTCATGTGATGTTGTAACATTGTATGTCATTTGTTATTTCTTTGATTCTGTGGTTGGCATTTATTTTGCTAAAACTATTCTAGAAGCAAGATGTTGAAACATGATGTTCTAGGTGGCTGCATTCAACATGTCGAATGAAGATGTCCCATACCTGCTCATAGGACATCGCGTCTGGATTCAGTTTTAAAGCAAATTCTGTTTCTGTGAATTGTTACTAAATATTCTGTGAATATTTAGTTATCCAATTGTCGCTCCCAGGATTTTCATCCAGGTACAAACGCGAAAGTGGCACAGAAACAGAGTCGCCAGCAATGTGTATTTATCCCAAGAGAGGGAAAGGAAACACTGCATAAACTTGAAGGAAGGAAAGAGCATGGTCTTGCGACCAAGAGAACGGGTAAGGGAGTCGGTTACGCGAGAGGAAGGTATTAGCACCCCCTCGCGTCCATCGTACTCGATGGGATCCACGCTTGCTTGTCCCGATCAAAGGGTGATATAAAAGATACTGGAAAAAAGGAACTAGAAAAGGAAAAGGAAAAAGAGCGAGAAAAAGGAACAAATGTAGGGAAAATAAAAGAAGTGCTCGCATGGGCCCTACCCCACTGCCTACGTATCTCATCGGGAGCATGAGAATCAGAGCGACGTAGTTCCCCTCACTAGGGATGGATTGTTTGTGTTTTTTAGTGGAATACGTCAACGTTCGCGTCCTGGAAATTTAGGTGTTGCAGCTCGCTGTAGGGAGACTTAGGCGTTACCTGTTTGCGGTAGAACGGAAATGACGCATCCTTAAGGAATGAATGAAGGAGATGAGGAAAGAATTCCCGAAGGAAAGACGTTATTGTTTGTTTTTGTCTTTTAAGAATTTTGTTATTTGTTTGCATATGATAGTGTATCCAAATCTTAATCATTGGAATGTATACATTCTCACATTCCAAGATGGAATGAGTAAGAAAATATACTAAGAGTGAAGAAGACCCCCACACTTAGTTCCAATTGTCAAGGTTCAAACACACTAGCATACTTGTATTTATTAAGTGCTTTTTTTGATTATGGGGTGAAGAAGTGTTTTTTATTTGTACCTTCAACAAGTATTGCATTTAAGTCCCTCATACAAGATCAAATGTTTAACACATTGACCCAAGATGGGCTATATGCTACACATTCTAAGATTATAAGAGAAGACCCCTTTATAATCTTTTCTTTATATGAAAGGCCTAAATGCAATAAATGCCTACCTTTATTAGATATTTTGTATTTTCTTTGAGATGAGAAGATGGAAGACTCAAGAGAGGAGAGAAAGGTAAAATCTATGTGAACTAAGACTCAATCCTAATTGATTAGTTAAGGGAGTGATCCTAATGGTTTGTGAGGTTGCAAAACCTAAAGTCTAAAGAAGGAATGAGCTAAACAATTCACTTCTAAGGTAGAAGATGAATTGTAACTCAAAAGGGAAAGTAATGAGTTAATCAAAGAAAGCACATAAGTGCTTAACAAAACACAAGATTGAATTGTAAAAGATATGAAAGGAAAGAGAAAGGAAAGAGATTTGAATGTGGATCCCTTATCCACACTCAATTTCAACTTACCAAAGCCCCTACATGGTTAGTAAACAAAGCAACATGTATAAGAAGTAAAAAGAACACTTAATACACATTAAAGTTCAAAAGAATGAGATGAATAAACAAATCCTAAGATCACAACCATAATATGAACCATATGGATAATAAGTGATTATCATCATGCAAGTCCAAATGAATAAGCAACAATCATCATCCATTAGCATTTAACATGTTTTCATAAGAAAGGATAGATGAAAGGTGGAAAGAAAAGGAAGAAACATGCATAAATGGAACATGTAATCTAAGGATCAGAATTGAAACTAAATGGAAAAAGGTTTATACACATCTCAAAGTGTTCATGAATTAACAACCAAGACATTCAAGAAGTAATATAAAAAGAAGAATTGAAATGGAAGTTCAAAAGGAAAGTGCAAACAATACATGTTAAAGATGCACAAAACTAAAATGGAAATGAACATGTAAAAGATGACCTATAATATGTAACAATGGCCTATAATGTGACATGAATAGCTCACAAAATATGCAAATGCTCATACAAATGTGTATAAAAGAAATCATGTAAACATGCACAAAAATTAGAATGATATGCCAAGTTATTATGCTTCAAATGTAAAGCATCAAACAAAAATCAAATGGACTAGTGAAAATTATACAAGCATGGTATTGGAATGCCTAAGTCATAAGTGAATCATACATCAAAATAGAATGTAAAAATTCAAAGCAAAATGACCTCAAACAATGCAATTAGGTCAAATTGAAACATCATGCAAAGTAATACAAAAATGAGCATCAAAACATGTCATAAAATGACCTAAAAAATCAAACAAAAATCATTTAACATGCTTCAAAGTGTTAATGAATCAATACAAAAAGAACCAAGCCAAAACCATTTATAATGAGCAAGAAAAAAATTATACAAATTCATGTATCACAATTTGAATGCATACAAATGGAAATTCAAAGGAAATTATACAACAGGGGCAAAAATGTCATAAACTCATGAAATAAAAATATTAAAAATTTCCTAAATGTCTTAATGATATTCATGAATTTTTATAGAATTTTATGATGTAGTTTAGTATTTTTAAACATTAAAAATGAAACATGTACAAAAATAAAGAAAATAAAAAGAAATGGAAAACAAACAGGGGGTGCATGCATAGCAATTATTCAGTTCAAATGATTTGGGCTTTAAAAACATAGGGTGCGAATAGCAACGGTCCAGTCCACATTCAGAACGCAATCCACACTGTCAACCATGCACACTCAGTCAAACAAAAGTCAATCAATCATCACCATTGATTCAAGTCAGGTCAACACAAAAGTCAAAGTAATTAAATCCAAGGCACACACGTGAAGGACCACACTCCATACCATGCACTACACCACACGCATGTCACTCTGATTAAAAAATAAAACACGTGCAAGGCATGCTTATTTTAATACGCTGGCACCACTATGGCCACACGATGATGAAAAATCAACGGACACGATTAAAACACCCCAAAACCCTAGCATTCAAGATCACCGGCCGGAGATGACTTCCGGTCATCTTCTCCGGCAAACCACCACCGTCTGCAACCTCAAATTTTCCAGAATTCCACAAATGATATACCAAAATGAAGAGGAAGTAAAGGAGCACACGGATCCAGTGATAAAACACACAAAAAGTTCATGAAATGAGAGAATCGAATAGAGGAAGATTTTCCCTAACTTTTCAACTATGCCTCTAAAGGCCTATCAACTAGCCAGACAAGTTCTTGAGCTTATAAGAAGCTTCAAGAACCTGAAAACATCTTCACATCAGGTCTATAATGGTGGAAATCCGTACCTGAAGATTTGAGACCTTGAGATATTCTTCATAAAACCAGAGATCCTGCTTCCTCTTTGAGCTACTTTTGGCCAAATAAAGGCTTAGATGCAGTGGTTGATGATGATTCAGTGGAAAGAAAATGGAACCAAGCTTCAAAACCAGTTGCAATGTGATGAAATTGAGAGAGAATCAGAGAGAGTGTTGAAGTGATAAGGAACAAAGTGAAGCTCGAGAATCAGTGGCAATGGTGAGATTGAGAGAGGAGAAGAGAGATTTTCTGAAGTGAATGTGGAAAATGAGTGTTAGAAATGAATTTTGAGAGTGAGGTTTTTATTTATAGTGTGAGCTAACCATAGTTAACATGAGTGAGTTAACTGAGTCCCAGTTGAGTTAAGTGAGTCATCCCTAACTAACTGAGTCAAGTTAGTTAGGGAGAGCAAGGGTATGGTGATGACAACTTATGGTAAGCTATGGTGGAGGTGAAGAGAAAGTGAAATGGCAAGGCTGTGCATCAGAAACTTGCTCAGCAAGTTTACTCTTTCTATTTCCATGCAAGGCACATGCTGTAGCAGTGTGTGTGATATTCATGTTGTGTTCAAACAAGGGAAAGAGGAGATGTAATAGAGCATGTTTGGTATGAAAATTGAATGGGAATGATGCTTGGAAGAGGTTGAAAAATGACTTAGAACACCAAGGTTTGGGAACTGGTTATGGGCGAGGAAATGAGGTTGGATGGCAAGGCATCTTGACATGGAATCTCAGCAAGATGACCCTAACTTGAGACCATTATTTCTACCTCATAGCTTGATCAAATCAAATTTTGCTCAACATGAATATTGAAGAAGGCATTGCAAGGTACAATTTTGATGTTGACAAGTTTGCAAATGAAGCCTCTAACCATGAGAAAAATGGGTGAACATTTGGCCCACCAACTGTTTGTAGAAATGATATGCGCGTGACCTGAAAATCCTTGGTCATGACCTAGTTTTGAACCCTCTTTGCCCAAACTTTGATCAATCCTATCTCACTCAATTTTTATCCAATGGGAATGTTCTACACATGGATTTGAAGCTTGAAACAAGATCTTTTGTTGTGGACGAGTGGAATTTTCATTTGATGCTTCAATTTTGAATGGCCTTGGTTCCACTTCTGATGCAAAATGGCCTAAAATTACTATTTTTGTAAACCCTAATTCTTCCAAAAATGGCAACTTTTCAAATTCTTGATTTTTCATGATTCTTTTGGAATTTCTTGATCAAATTTTGTACAGTGGTCACATATAACATGAATTTCATGATTTTGGGCTCAAAAAGTCAAGAGTTGACTTTTTCCCCTGATTATTTGACTTAGCCCCAATTTCCCTGCTTTTTGATCTTTCTTCCAATTGAACCACTTCTAAAACCAATTGAGAGGCAATTTTCCACACACATACATTTAAGGACATGTAGAATACCATGACATCAAGTTTTGTCCAAAAAATCAGAGATACCCTGATTTAATTGGAAACCCTAGTTTTGGTACCCACCTCCTAGGAGAAAAATGTGCAGTCTTCAATTTCAAATTCCTCAGAGTATGTTGTGTATCATCTTAAAGGATGATGAGACATGCCAATTGAGGGTGATTTTGAACCAATGAACCATCTCTTTTGAGGATTTTCCTTCATCATTTGGGATCTCTTGCATAGTGAAAGATGTAGTGCTTCAATCTTCTATTGAATCTCACCCCCTTGAGGTTTTGGATGATCAATTGAGGTAGTATGAGACATGAAAGACCTCTTGGCTTGCCTTGAATGAACTTGTTTGACCTTTTGGTGCCTTGACTGATTTCTTGATTATCCATCTTTTACCTGATCACATGCCTTGATGGTAAGAAGGATGCTATGCTTCATTTTTCTATGTTAAGATGCAATGCAATGCTAATGAGATGGATATGATATGATATATGATAATGCTATGCCATGATGCCAAAAGGGAGAGCAAATTTTGGGGTATTACAGCTGCCCCTATTCAAACACTGTAGACCTGAATGTCTGAAAACAAATGCTTTCAGACTTTCAAGGTATATAGTGATTGAATACCAAATATAACCAAAAATTTGCTCTGGATGATGAAGAACAAAAGGGATATAAACCCAACACGACTGCTGGATTGAATCTTCAATGAAACGTTGTCGGAGAGATCTATCTTTTGAATGACGCCAGACGACTACTGGCTTGCCATACCGTCGATGGACTTTCAACAACGTCTTTTTGAACGACGCCAGACGACTACTGGCTTGCCATACCGTCGATGGACCTTCAACAATGTCTTTTTGAACGACGCCAGACGACTACTGGCTTGCCATACTGTCGATGGACTTTAGCTGCTCTGCTAATCTGTCGTTGGACTTCCTGCCAAACTGTCGTTGTTGAATGCAGTAAACTGGTCATCTTGACCATCCTCATTATTGTCAAATCCCAGATGTACCCCACCAGCGGGGATTGTGCCAACAGGAGGAGTGCGCGCATTGCGATTTGGGATTTCAGTCTCCAGCCTCTAAATAGTGGTTCACATAGCTTCTTGACCAACCCTCATGTTTTCCTGACCGGTCCTTAGCTCTTGCTGACCTTGAGTAATCCCCTGCATGAGGTTCATGAACTGCTCCATCCTACCCCTCAAATCAGCTAATTCAGTCTGAACTTGTTCCATGACTCTGGCTTGATTACGTCGGGTAGAGTATCGGTGAACTGGGGTATCAGCTATCGTGCCTGAAAACCAAATAAAGGTTAGCAGGCGCATGCAAAAAGAAAACCTGCAATGCAAAAATGATATGCTATGCAAATGCAAATGCACAATTATGTTTGTCATTTCAAGATACTTTTCATATCCTGATTCCAATCATAACCACAAATTCCTAAAGACCAGAAATCATGATTATTGAGTTTTTCCTTGAAGAGATATTCATATACGCCAATTACAAATATCTGATGACCAGAAATAGGGATTTTGTAGTGTGCCAGTGTGCAGATATCTTATCACGTCACATATATCTGAAGACCAGAAATTGTGAACAGAAATAGCTCATTTCATATAAATTCCCAAAAGTTTCCGAGTACATTTGCCATAGTTTCAGCAACAGAAAAAAGAAACAAGTAGTCAGATGGATCCATCAATAATTCTAATGGTAACCATTGCAAATTACAAAGAAATGACAAAGATCATTAATCTGATAGCTCTACGTCCTTCAGCTTCTGACTGGAATACTTGATCTCTTCAAACAAGATACGGGTACGCTGATGATGTGGCTTCTCAATCAGCTCTTTGATTACAACGTCCCTTTTCTCCAGCGCTTCAGATAATGAGCCCATGTGCATCAGCAAGGCTTTATCTTCATTGGCTCCTTTGCGCCTCTTGATTCCAGCTTGAATTTTAACCAATTTCAGCTCTGCTGTGACATCTTCAAGCTCTTTGTTGGCAATTTTCAGCTTATATTCAGCATTCCTTGCCTGTTCTTAACTTTTGCCAAGATCCTCTCGATACCTTCTTCTTTCTACATGTGCTTTCTTTAGCTCTTCATCTTTATCTTTTAACTGGGTCAACAATTCAGATTTTTCAATCCTGACTTCATCCCAAGCTTGACGAAGTTTATCTAGTGAAACCTTGCTTCGGGCTAACGCCTGCTTTGTAGCCTTATGAGCCTGACTAGTATCACCTGCTCCCAAAGTAAGCTTCCGGAAGTACCGAGCTCTATCATCAAAATCTTCTTCTTTGTCTGCCAAGATTTTCTCCGCTTTCAAAGCTCTCTTCTCCAAATCTTTGTTGTCGGCCAAAGCTTTCTGAAGACATCTGCTCATCCCAGAGTTCTCTATCTGCAACTCCCTAACCATTTTCTTCCATTTCTCGCACTCTTCAGCCGGTACCATGGAGTGTTGATCTGGACATAAGAGAATCTCTCTTGAAAAAGGTAGCCACAGCTCTTTGAACTTCATCTCAATCCAAGCACGTAGTCAGGGTATGACCTACAGTCTCCTTTGCCAAAAGTTAACTTTCCTGCTCTTTGCCTAAATTTCCAGGCATTTATTACTTCTGGCACCCTTTCATTCTTGGTTCCCACGAAAAACAGAGAAGCACTAATCTCTTCATCAGCATGAGGATTTCTCGAAGCATAACCAAATTGTCTAACAGCCAACACAGGGTTGTAGTTAATCCCACCTCTTCTTCCAAGTAGAGGCACGTTCGGAAAACCTCCACACTTAACAGTAAGCTCTATTGTCAGTAATTTGGGATCAAACTAAATGATGTTATTGGCAGTCAAACCTATCAATCTCTTAGACCATTTCATTGTCTCAATAGTTTTTACGAAAGCACCAGTTCGAGGTAAATGTTTGAAGAGCCAATGACATAACAATTGGGTACAACAACTAACCAGACTTCCTCTTCCCTTCTCATTTTTGTAGTGTACTGACTAATAAAAATCCCCTAGCAGGGTAGGAATCGGATTCTTTGAAACGAACACTTTCATCGCCTGCATATCGACAAAGTCAGGTTGACCGGGGAAAAGCACCAAACCATAAATACAAAGAGCTAACACAGCATTGTAAGTAGTCCAGTTTTTTTCCTTGGCAGCTTCCTGAGCTTGTTGGAAAAGAAACTCCAAATGAAATCCTTCGTCTTCTTTAAGTTTACTCAGTCCACTTTTCACAACAGACAGGTCCAGATGTAGAACAACAGCAATTACTTTGGAGGTAAGAGCATCTTCAGAAAAATACGGTGTAGAAGACGTGACTGGAATTCCCAAAATAAGAGAATTCCTCCAAAGTGGGCATCAAAATGTAGTCAGGGAACAGGAAACATGTAACACCCCAATTCCCATCGCGAATAAATAATACATAAATAAAATCAGAGTAACTAAAAATTTATTTTTCCGACAGAAACAAGGATGTCACATTTAAATAAACAAAACATCATCTCTGCTCATATATTTTTAATACATAGCACAAAATAGAATACCCTCAAAGGGGAAACTTTTTCCAACAAAAGGAAAGGTCAATTATGGAATAAAGCGGAAAGATCCATAACCGACTTGTTTTACAAAATAAATTGTTTATTAACATCCAAAATACAAACAAGATAATACAAAATAAATCCTACAAATGTATACAAATATAACATAATCGTTCCCCGACTCCCGTGCTACGTATCAGAGCAGACACCAAGACCGACAAACAGATGGAGAACTAATCTTCACAAAAGCCTCCAAGACACAAATCTGCAATTGCCTCATAGAGCAACAAACCACAGCAGAAGGGTGAGAAATAACAACTAAAATCAAGATTGCATAATAATATGCAAACACACATAAAAATCACATACACAGTTATTATCACCTCACGCATCACATACCAATACATATAGCAAACCACAGATGCATAACATATTTCCGACAATCCGAACACATAGCATATATCAGTTATGCCCACATAATAACATATTCACACAATCAATCCATTCATGAGTTTCCACACATAATGCATCCATTCACAATTCTCACACATAATGAATCCATGATTTATGCAAATGCACAGAGACCGACACAACGACTCTATGCAAATGCCATGCGGTACCGACTTCCAACATTTCATGTCTCATCACCAGTTCACTCAGGAACTATTGGAACCATCGTTCGTTACTGAGGGTCGCTCAAGTAACACCCCGTCGGGCATACGGTGTTCACCCGTCGCTTTAGGTCTCTACATGAGCACACGACGTTATGGATTGCTTTAGGTCTCCACATGAGCACACAATCCGATCGCTTTAGGTCCCCACATGGGCACACGATCGTCTATAACCATCGCTTTAGGTCCTCACATAGGCACACGATGTTATAGCGGATTCCCTCTGGAACCAAACCGTCACTCAGGACGTCACAACAATGCATATCATGATGCTTGGCATACAAATGACTCATGACAATCCAAGGCATACATATATACAACCATGTGAGCCATTTCAACATCAATAATCATGCATTGAAAATCAATTCAAACAATGCATTCATCATTAACCACAAATCACAACAACAAGCATATTATCATATGCATTCACACCAATTCACATTAATTACACGAAACGGCAACGAGCATCGCTTTACCACCCAAACGGCAACGAACTCTTTCACAATTAACATGCATTTACATTTAATTTAAACAATGCATTTATTTGCCAAAAGGCCACAATTCACAATAATTTCCACAATCTAGGATTCACGCCATAAGGCTACCCACAACACATCGTATAACAGTACACACAAGCTATACGTTATATAACAAAAGCATATTGCACGATAACACCTCAATCGCACGTATTCACGACGGTAAAAATTAACACAACAATACGGTTTCAATTTTCTGCTATAATTGAACCATATACAGACCTCAAAACTATTTTTCCTAGAAAGAACATCTCGTTAGCTTTCCAACGCTTTGAACGGGGGTCAAAACCGACTTACGGTTCAAGAGTTAGGAATTTTTGATGTTTTGCCAAAAACTAGAAAATTCCCTGCGGGCTGCGACGGGTTTGAGCAATTTTGTCCGAAAATCCGACCGATTCAATTATTTTTTTCAAAACAAACACATACTCATTCATACCAAACATATAGTAGTGATTTGGAACCATCAAACGTGAATTCTACGACTTTCGATTTCACTCCGAATCTTAAACTCTCAATTCTCCAAAAATGCAAAAACTTACAAACTCAACCAAATTCGATAAAACAAGCATACTCGATCACGGCCTAACATTACTCGACACAACTACGCAATTTATTCCGACTTTCGTCTGTGAAAACGTCGATTTCTATTCATTTCTACCATTTTCAACCTAGAAATGAAAACTATGAAAAACAAGCAAACATTCCAAGAAAACATACACATATACATACACAATCGAAATATAATTGAAACTTCTCACCCTTACCCTATTATTCGCGCTTTAAACGGATGAATTCTCGATTTTTCCACTTTTCCTCTTCTCCCTTTTCTTTCCTCTCTTTTCTCTTCTCTTCTCTTTCTCTTCTTTCTTTTTCTTTTCCTTACTATCTTTTCTCTCTTTTCTTTCTTTTTATAAAATATCTACCCCCAAAAAGACCAAAATACCCCTCAGCTCAAATATCTCCCAAACGCTCTCAAAATGCGATAAAACTTAAACTGCGATGAAATATATTTCTGGAAATAAAAGTTGAAAAGAAATTATAATTTATTGCAAATATTTTACCTATCAGAGAAATTATCCAATTAACAGGTAAAACTCATTTAATTTACACAATTCAAAAAAATCCACCTGTCGTGCTCAAATAACACTAAATTAAATTCATGCTCTTCATATCACTTCACATAATATTAAGATTCCTAAATATAAGGCAACACATAACAAAAAGGCCAAAAACTCACTAACTTCCACCAGTGGAACTCAAGTGCAAAACGTGGCATAACCAAAAAATAACACTAACTTCCACCAGTGGATGTTAGTTCAAAATGTGACACATTTATGCCACAAAACTCTCAATGCCCAAACATGATGCATTAACATGAAACACAATAAATCACACAATTCACAAAATTTCACATAAATGGAATAATTAAATACGGTTAAATAAATCGGGGCGTTACAAAACATCTCATTGATGGTTCATAGAACTGTAAGAAAGTGTGCAACCCATCCTTCTCATACTTTGTGAATGCATATACCATCTTAATCAGCTCTCCATATTCCTTCTGAAAAGTGCTGAGAACACCAGAACCAGCCATGCCTATCATCTTGTTCAATGAATCCAGCTTAGGATCAGGGAATTTATATGACACATTATTCTTCCTTTTAACCTCAACTTCTTGGGAACTCATGATTGGAATCAGACAATATGGTACGTACCTAAAAATGACAAACATAACCTGTTATGATATGAGTATGCAAATGCAAAAGGCATGTGATCAAGTATCCAAATGTCTGTGTCTGTGTTGAACTGTGTGCACTATGTCTTTGTACTGAATCTGGCAATATATCTGAGATGAATACTCAAACCACTGTCATAGGATACACTGTCTGAAATAATCATAGAATCACAAATAAGGTATGTAGGAGGCTGGGTTACCTACAAACCTGTAAACATCCCACCCATACTCACATGTGGTTCCTAGAAAACAAGGCTTGTCAGCTTCGGAGGTTTGAGAAGCGATAGCACATTCAGCCCGTAGGATACAATGCTATGCCAATCAAAGAGGTCGTCCACTGACTCACCTTAGAAAATAAGGGTCATCCTATGCAAGTTCCAAAGTGGGCCCTCGGGTGCGAGTGGGTTTGCCACAGAATGTGGTCTGCCACTGTCACCACTAAAGAGAGATGTTTCCACTAAGGTCCTCATGATCGGTCACTAGAGTCGACAGCTCTCTAGATCGACATCATGGAATACGTAAGATACGTACTCCATGATGGGTCCCAAGATAGCCTCGTCTAGCTGTGAATTTCGTGATTACCCAACGTACACAGATGGCACGTAGGTCCCACTACTCTCCACTCTAAATCTAAGTGTATACTCGAGCCTGTGTACTGAGCTCATCTCTCAGAAATCCCATCCCGCCAAACAGACAGAACAGTGCAACACAGTATAATATATGAAATGTAAATGCTAACATGCTGTAAATATGGTACAAGTAATAAAATACAGTAAACAACAAATACAAAATAACAGTAAACACCCAATGAAAGAAAAGCAAACAAGCGCTAGGATTGACTCGCTTAGGATGGACCAGCAATAGGTCAACCTGTCCCCAGCAGAGTCGCCAGCTGTCGCTCCCAGGATTTTCATCCAAGTACAAACGCGAAAGTGGCACAGAAACAGAGTCGCCAGCAATGTGTATTTATCCCAAGAGAGGGAAAGGAAACACTGCATAAACCTGAAGGAAGGAAAGAGCATGGTCTTGCGACCAAGAGAACGGGTAAGGGAGTCGGTTACACGAGAGAAAGGTATTAGCACCCCCTCGCGTCCATCGTACTTGATGGGATCCACGCTTGCTTGTCTCGATCAAAGGGTGATATAAAAGATACTGGAAAAAAGGAACTGGAAAAGCAAAAGGAAAAAGAAAGAAAAAGGAACAAATGTAGGGAAAATAAAATAAGTGCTCGCATGGGCCCTACCCCACTGCCTACGTATCTCATCGGGAGCATGAGAATCAGAGCGACGTAGTTCCCCTCATTAGGGATGGATTGTTTATGTTTTTTTAGTGGAATACGTCACGTTCGCGTCCTGGCAGTTTAGGTGTTGCAGCTCGCTGTAGGGAGACTTAGGCGTTACCTGTTTGCGGTAGAACGGAAATGGCGCATCCTTAAGGAATGAATGAAGGAGATGAGGAAAGAATTCCCGAAGGAAAGACGTTATTGTTTGTTTTTGTCTTTTAAGAATTTTGTTATTTGTTTGCATATGATAGTGTATCCAAATCTTAATCATTGCAATTTATACATTCTCACATTCCAAGATGGAATGAGTAAGAAAATATACTAAGAGTGAAGAAGACCCCCACACTTAGTTCCAATTGTCAAGGTTCAAACACACTAGCATACTTGTATTAATTAAGTGCTTTTGTTGATTATGGGGTGAAGAAGTGTTTTTTATTTGTACCTTCAACAAGTATTGCATTTAAGTCCCTCATACAAGATCAAATGTTTAACACATTGACCCAAGATGGGCTATACGCTATACATTCTAAGATTATAAGAGAAGACCCCTTTATAATCTTTTCTTTATATGAAAGGCCTAAATGCAATAAATGCCTACCTTTATTAGATATTTTGTATTTTCTTTGAGATGAGAAGATGGAAGACTCAAGAGAGGAGAGAAAGGTAAAATCTATGTGAACTAAGACTTAATCCTAATTGATTAGTTAAGGGAGTGATCCTAATGGTTTGTGAGGTTGCAAAACCTAAAGTCTAGAGAAGGAATGAGCTAAACAATTCACTTCTAAGGTAGAAGATGAATTGTAACTCAAAAGGGAAAGTAATGAGTTAATCAAAGAAAGCACATAAGTGCTTAACAAAACACAAGATTGAATTATAAAATATATGAAAGGAAAGAGAAAGGAAAGAGATTTGAATGTGGATCCCTTATCCACACTCAATTTCAACTTACCAAAGCCCCTACATGGTTAGTAAACAAAGCAACATGTATAAGAAGTAAAAAGAACACTTAATACACATTAAAGTTCAAAAGAATGAGATGAAAAAACCAATCCTAAGATCACAACCATAATATGAACCATATGGATAATAAGTGATTATCATCATGCAAGTCCAAATGAATAAGCAACAATCATCATCCATTAGCATTTAACATGTTTACATAAGAAAGGATAGATGAAAGGTGGAAAGAAAAGGAAGAAACATGCATAAATGGAACATGTAATCTAAGGATCAGAATTGAAACTAAATGGAAAAAGGTTTATACACATCTCAAAGTGTTCATGAATTAACAACCAAGACATTTAAGAAGTAATATAAAAAGAAGAATTGAAATGGAAGTTCAAAAGGAAAGTGCAAACAATACATGTTAAAGATGCACAAAACTCAAATGGAAATGAACATGTAAAAGATGACCTATAATATGTAACAATGGCCTATAATGTGACATGAATAGCTCACAAAATATGCAAATGATCATACAAATGTGTACAAAAGAAATCATGTAAACATGCACAAAAATTAGAATGATATGCCAAGTTATTATGCTTTAAATGTAATGCATCAAACAAAAATCAAATGGACTTGTGAAAATTATACAAGCATGGTATTGGAATGCCTAAGTCAGAAGTGAATCATACATCAAAATATCATGTAAAAATTCAAAGCAAAATGACCTCAAACAATGCAATTAGGTCAAATTGAAACATCATGCAAAGTAATACAAAAATGAGCATCAAAACATGTCATAATGTGACCTAAAAAATCAAACAAAAATCATTTAACATGACTTAAAGTGTTAATGAATCAATGCAAAAATAACTAAGCCAAAACCATTTATAATGAGCAAGAACAAAATTATACAAATTCATGTATCACAATTTGAATGCATACAAATGGAATTTCAAAGGAAATTATACAACAGGGTCAAAAAAGTCATAAACTCATGAAATAAAAATATCAAAAATTTCCTAAATGTCTTAATGATATTCATAAATTTTTCTAGAATTTTATGATGTAGTTTAGTATTTTTAAAAATTAAAAATGAAACATGTACAAAAATAAAGAAAATAAAAAGAAATGGAAAACAAATAAGGGGTGCATGCATAGCAATTATTCAGTTCAAATGATTTGGGCTTTAAAAACATAGGGTACGAATAGCAACGGTCCAGTCCACATTCAGAGCGTAATCCACACTATCAACCATGCACACTCAGTCAAACAAAAGTCAATCAATCATCACCATTGATTCAAGTCAGGTCAACACAAAAGTCAAAGTAATTAAAGCCAAGGCACACACGTAAAGGACCACACTCCATACCATGCACTACACCACACGCATGTCACTCTAATTAAAAAATAAAACATGTGCAAGGCATGCTTATTTTAATGCGCTGGCACCACTGTGGCCACACGATGATGAAAAATCAACGGACACAATTAAAACACACCAAAACCCTAGCATTCAAGATCACCGGCTGGAGATGACTTCCGGTCATCTTCTCCGGCAAACCACCACCGTCTGCAACCTCAAATTTTCCAGAATTCCACAAATGATATACCAAAATGAAGAGGAAGTAAAGGAGCACACGGATCCAGTGATAAAACACACAAAAATTTCATGAAATGAGAGAATCGAACAGAGGAAGATTTTCCCTAACTTTTCAACTATACCTCTAAAGGCCTATCAACTAGCCAGACAAGTTCTTGAGCTTATAAGAAGCTTCAAGAACCTGAAAACATCTTTACATCAGGTCTATAACGGTGGAAATTCGTACCTGAAGATTTGAGACCTTGAGATATTCTTCAGAAAACTAGAGATCCTGCTTCCTCTTTGAGCTACTTTTGGCCAAATAAAGGCTTAGATGCAGTGGTTGATGATGATTCAATGGAAAGAAAATGGAACCAAGCTTCAAAACCAGTTGCAATGTGATGAAATTGAGAGAGAATCAGAGAGAGTGTTGAAGTGATAAGGAACAAAGTGAAGCTCGAGAATCAGTGGAAATGGTGAGATTGAGAGAGAAGAAGAGAGATTTTCTGAAGTGAATTTGGAAAATGAGTGTTAGAAATGAATTTTGAGAGTGAGGTTTTTATTTATAGTGTGAGCTAACCATAGTTAACATGAGCGAGTTAACTGAGTCCCAGTTGAGTTAAGTGAGTCATCCCTAACTAACTGAGACAAGTTAGTTAGGGAGAGCAAGGGTATGGTGATGACAACTTATGGTAAGCTATGGTGGAGGTGGAGAGAAAGTGAAATGGCAAGGCTGTGCATCAGAAACTTGCTCAACAAGTTTACTCTTTCTATTTCCATGCAAGGCACGTGCTGTAGCAGTGTGTGTGATGTTCCTGTTGTGTTCAAACAAGGGAAAGAATGTTTGATGGATGTCTGAACCAAGTCATGCATCAAAGCCAACAATGCCACAGTGGAATATAGGGTGGTTTGATGAAGTTTTTCTCTCTACTCCATGATTGGTTTAGTGAGTTCTTGGATTCATTTGAAAGAGGAGATGTAATAGAGCATGTTTGGTATGAAAATTGAATGGGAATGATGCTTGGAAGAGGTTGAAAAATGACTTAGAACACCAAGGTTTGGGAACTGGTTATGGGCGAGGAAATGAGGTTGGCTGGCAAGGCATCTTGACATGGAATCTCAGCAAGATGACCCTAACTTGAGACCATTATTTCTACCTCATAGCTTGATCAAATCAAATTTTGCCCAACATGAATATTGAAGAAGGCATTGCAAGGAACAATTTTGATGTTGGCAAGTTTTGCAAATGAAGCCTCTAACCATGAGAAAAATGGGTGAACATTTGGCCCACCAACTGTTTGTAGAAATGATATGCGCATGACCTGAAAATCCTTGGTCATGACCTAGTTTTGAACCCACTTTGCCCAAACTTTGATCAATCCTATCTCACTCAATTTTTATCCAATGGGAATGTTCTACACATGGATTTGAAGCTTGAAACAAGATCTTTTGTTGTGGCCAAGTGGAATTTTCATTTGATGCTTCAATTTTGAATGGCCTTGGTTCCACTTCTGATGCAAAATGGCCTAAAATTACTATTTTTGGAAACCCTAATTCTTCCAAAAATGGCAACTTTTCAAATTCTTGATTTTTCATGATTCTTTTGGAATTTCTTGATCAAATTTTGTACATTGGTCACATATAACATGAATTTCATGATTTTGGGCTCAAAAAGTCAAGAGTTGACTTTTTCCCCTGGTTATTTCACTTAGCCCCAATTTCCCTGATTTTTTATCTTTCTTCAAATTGAACCACTTCTAAAACCAATTGAGAGGCAATTTTCCACACACATACATTTAAGGACATGTAGAATACCATGACATCAAGGTTTGTCCAAAAAATCAGAGATACCCTAATTTAATTGGAAACCCTAGTTTTGGTACCCACCTCCTAGGAGAAAAATGTGCAGTCTTCAATTTCAAATTCTTCAAAGTATGTTGTGTATCCTCTTAAAGGATGATGAGACATGCCAATTGAGGGTGATTTTGAACCAATGAACCATCTCTTTTGAGGATTTTCCATCATCATTTGGGATCTCTTGCATAGTGAAAGATGTAGTGCTTCAATCTTCTATTGAATCTCACCCCCTTGAGGTTTTGGATGATCAATTGAGGTAGTATGAGACATGAAAGACCTCTTGGCTTGCCTTGAATGAACTTGTTTGACCTTTTGGTGCCTTGACTGATTTCTTGATTATCCATCTTTTACCTGATCACATGCCTTGATGGTAAGAAGGATGCTCTGCTTCATTTTTCTATGTTAAGATGCAATGCAATGCTAATGAGATGGATATGATATGATATATGATAATGCTATGCTATGATGCCAAAAGGGAGAGCAAATTTTGGGGTATTACACCTATGTGGCATCCAAAGCATTTTCGGATTGTGGTTATATGTTGGTTTTTCAGATTTTCAGCTGTTTCTAATTATGGAGACATATTAGGAAACTTTGGATTGAGGACCTATTTTGTTGGAGTTTATTTTGCAGATTTGTGAGCAGTCTATTTGCTGCGTTTTTGAAGCCCAATTCAGTCCAGATTAAATTCTATATATTGACTGATGTAAACCTAGTTTAGTTGTGGAACTTACGTGTGTTTTGTTAGGGTTTTCAAGTGTATTTTGTGAGCCTAACTGGTATCATTCTGATAACAGTATAAGGACTGGTTTTTGTGTTGTAAGTTCTGTCAGTTACTCATAAGCTTTTAAGCATTGAGTTTCTTGTGTGTCAATTCTCATAAGCTTTGAAGTATTGAGAATTGTGTGTTCTGAAAGGGTGACTTTCGGTTTGTTACTTGTGTGGAAAAATACCAATCACGGGTTGTGGTTGTAGAGGGATTTGAGGTGGGCCTCATACCTAGGTGAGTCTTAGGTAGAAGTCATAGGAAGGGTAGTGATTAAGTGAGCAGATTATTCGGTAATTGTATGATCTGTGAATTGATACTATCGTATATTGGTTTTGTCCCTGGCTTGGTAGCCCCCAGAGTAGGATTGTTGATCCGAACTAGGTAAACATATCACTGTGTTATTTACTTTCTGCACTATTATTTTTATTGTTATCTTGTTCATTGTGTTGGATATCAGTGTCTCAACATCTGTGTAGGACATCTGATATCTGTGCCAGAATTTTAATTGGTATCAGAGCTTGCACCCTTGTTTGGTTCTGGGTGAGATTCAGGGAAGGTACTTTCTGGTACAATGGACAAGGATGGAGGATTTTTGAACAAACCACCTCTGCTTGATGGTTCCAACTATGACCATTGGAAACCAAGGATGATAGAATTCATCAAATCCATGGATGATCAAGCATGGAAGGCTATTATAAAAGGATGGGAGCCCCCAAAGGTTAAAGATGAAAAAGGTACCCCTACTGATGTGGTGAAAGAAGAGGAAGACTGGGATGATGCAGATTACAAAGGGTCCGTGGGAAATTCCAAAGCCATGAATGCATTGTTCAATGGTGTTAACAAGAATATCTTCAGGTTGATTGAACACTGCACCATTGCTAAAGAGGCGTGGCAGGCCTTGAAGATTGCTCATGAAGGGACCTCAAAAGTGAAGATGTCAAAACTTCAGATTCTTACTACCAGGTTTGAAAATTTGAAGATGAAGGAAGATGAGAGCATTCATGACTTTCACATGAACATTATTGAGATATCTAATGCTTCAAGTGCTCTAGGTGAAAAGATGTCTGACAGCAAACTGGTTAGAAAAATTCTCAGATCTCTACCTAAGAGATTTGACATGAAAGTGACTGCTATTGAGGAAGCTCAGGACATAGATAAGATGAAAGTGGATGAACTTGTGGGATCACTTCAAACATTTGAATTGGGGATCAATGAAAAGACTGAAAAGAAGAAGAGTATAGCTTTTGTGTCAAAGGCAAGTGATTCAGAAAGGGAAAGTAATCTGGACAGAGATGAAGGCCTCTCAGAAGATCTGGTGTTACTTGGAAAACAATTTAACAAAGTACTCAGAAGGGTGGATTGGAAGTCAAGATCAAATGTTAGGGACAAGCCATCTGACATCAGTAAAAATCAGAATGCTAGGAGAAATACCAGTACTGAAGATAATTCCAACCAAGAGAGAGGAGCTCAGTGTCATGAGTGTGAAGGTTTTGGGCACATAAAGTCTGAGTGCCCCACATATCTCAAGAGGCAAAAGAAGGGGCTATCAGTCTCATGGTCAGAAGATGACTCTGAAACTGAAACTGATGAGAAGTCTGGAAAGAGGGTCACAGCATTAACAGGTGTGTGTGAGTCTGATGAAGAATCGGTCAGTGATGATCTTACTTTTGAAGAGCTAGCTGCTTCCTATAAGAACTTATGCATTAAAAGTGAAGAAGTGTGTCAGCAGAAAGAAGAACAAAACAAAAATTATTGCTCATCTAAAAGTTGAACAGGTAGAGCATTTGGCTACTATCTCTGATCTAAAAAGTGAAGTGGATGTTCTGAACTCTAAACTGGATAATGTCATCAAGACAGTCAGAATGCTTAATAGCAGCTCTGATGTGCTTGATGAGATTCTGAAGTCAGGGAGAGATGTTGGAGATGTTAGGGGTCTTGGGTTTGAAAGTTCCAGCGAGATGGACAAGGGAAAATGGCCTGAAGTGACAACTGCTCAACCTAAGAAAGAACTAAAGATGTCGTATAACATGTTGCAACATCCTCACAGACATCAGAAGAATTTCACAAGAAGAAAGAATCAAAGATGGAAATGCCACTATTGTGGAAGGTTTGGCCATATAAAACCCTTCTGCTACAGATTATATGGCTACCCCAAGACTGGGTTACAGTCTAGTAGGAGACAAGAGTGGGTTGGAGCAACGAAAGTGTGGACTCCCAAGAGTACTGCAGAGGAACACATAGCTCATAAGTCCTTCAGTGTCTTTGCAAGGGAAAAGTGGTACTTCGACAGTGGATGTTCCAGGCACATGACTGGTATCATGGGATGTCTGTCAGATGTTAAGTCTCATCCTGTTAACTACGTGACCTTTGGTAATGGATCAAAAGGGAGAGTAATAGGTGTTGGAAAACTGGACTATGAAGGTCAACCCAATCTGGAGGAGGTATTACTTGTTGAAGGCTTAGATGCAAACTTGATCAGCATAAGCCAATTATGTGATCAAGGTCTCAAGGTCAACTTTACCAATTTTGAATGTCTGATAACAAATAAGAAGGGTAAGGTTATCATGAGAGGTAAGAGAGCGTCTGATAATTGTTATCTGTGGAGTTCTGAGAACACTGGAATAGGCTTGGAGACTAAGAAAGCTATTGAAAAGACTATTAAGTTAGAACAGGTGCTGATAAATTGTAAAGCAACTCATAATGTTTGCATGGTGAACTGTAATCATGAGTTTAAACTTAGTAAGTATGCCAGCAAGGTAAGTTTAGAAGGAGAATTTGATAAATGTACATTTGAGGCGAATCGGGTACTCAAAGTCTGTGAATACCGCTCTTCTCTGGGCCCAGTCCTCAAAAGTATAAATAGGCAGGCGAACACACCTTATTTTCAACAAACTTATTCTACACAAATTCCTCTTGCCCTTTCTCTTCAAAGTTCTCGTGTCTTAGGGGTTTCTCCTAACATTCTCAAGATTGTACCGTGTGATCAATTAAACATGTCTCAACATCATAACTCCGAATTCATGCACGGCTCCTCTGATAAATCTGGTTCTCCACGAATCAATGCTGGAAATGATGAATCACTGCGGATGATCAATCTCTCCGATCTAGTGCTAGATATTGCTCCTTTGAATGTTGTGCCGGCTGACCCTAAAGGCAAACAACAAGCTTCTCACACAACGAATGTCAATATTCCAAGTAAGAAGTCTAAACCTCTTTCACCTAGAAAAAAATTTCATTCCATGACTAGTTTGTATGCTGACCAAGTAAGCCCTAGGAAAAACGTGGCTGAAAAGGTGTCTAAATCTGGCTTAGTTGAGAAGAAGAAGGGTACTAAATCATGTGGTGTGAACAAGAATTCCACTGATGATGATGTTGTCAAAAGAGATAAGGTACTTAGGAGGTTTGTTGCCGCGGTTCTGAGTGGAGTAGAGACGGATGTCGGGTCTGATGCTCCAACATCCTTGACTGAAAATGTCAATAGCAGCCCTACTGATAGGACTGATGATGGTGTCCCAATTCATGTTGACCGTGAAAGAAGGACTAAACGGAAAGCTGATGTAAGGACTGATGATGTTATTAATGTTGATGACCTCACTTCTGATGAGGAACCTATTGCTGGAATGCTGAGAAAAATTAAGAGAAGAAGAGAAAAAACTGTGATAAGTGAAGGCTCCAAGTCTTCGAAACTGCGTGGAAAATCTGGAGGTGGGGAAGGAAAAGTTCGAGCGGGGCCTCCTAAACAATGGAGCAAGGTTGTAGTGCCCACTAAGAAGAGAAAAATCACTGATCACAGTGAGTCTGACTATGAAGTTGCAACAGATGTCCAGGACATCATTGGTATGAAAACCTCCACCTGCAAAAAGACTTATGCTGAAAGTTCTATGAGAAATGCAGATAGATGGAGAATTGTAGATCAAAGGAGGATTGCTCTGGAGAGAGAGTTGGGGAAGGATTTCGATAAGTACAAAGAAATCATGGATCTCATTGCGGCGGCTGGATTGATGAGAATGGTGTCCAAGATAGGACCATGCTATGGAAATCTAGTCAAGGAATTTGTGGTGAATATATCTGAAGAGTGTAATGAGAACAGGGGTAACAACCTCAGAAAAGTATCTGTGAGAGGAGAAGCTGTCATTTTTTCTCCTAAAATTATCAACAACTATCTGGGCAGGTGTAAGGAACCTCAACCTGAGTTAGATGTTACAGACAATGTTGTATGCAAGGAGATTACAAGTGGTTGTATTAGACACTGGCCAAATGAAGAGAAGCTGTCGTCTGGAAAACTAAGTGTCAAATATGCCATCCTCCACAGGATTGCTTTTGTGAATTGGGTTCCTACCAATCACACATCTACTATTTCCTCCACACTTGGCAGATTCATGTATGCTATCGAGAAAAAGGTTGCTTTTGACTTTGGATCATACATCTTTGAACAAATTCTGAAACAAGCTAGCTCTACTGCTGTCAAGATGCCTATTTGTTTCCCCTCCTTGATCTGTGGTGTTATTCTAGATCAGTGTCCTAATCTTGTATTGAGGAGTGACACAGCGCTCAAAAGAAAACCTCCTCTGTCCCTTCACTATAAGTTACTTGGTGGAGCACATGTCTCAGACATTGTTGGTACATCTTCTCAGACCTCCAGTCAGGCTAATCTTGATGATGAAGTCATTGCACAACTGCAAGAAATGTGCAAGGTACTGGAAGATTCCATCAGAAGAGACACTGCTCGGAAGGCCAAACTTGAACAGTTAATCAAAACCTTCATGAAGAAAAGGAATGCTTCTGCTGGGACAGCTGGTAAAGACCAAGGAACTGCTGAAGGTGATGCCTCTATAGAATCTGATAGAGAATGTGAACATAGTTCATATGACTCAGGATCTAGGAGTGGTGATACTAATACTGATGTTGTTGCTGATGGAGAGAGTGAAGATATTGCAGAATCTGACGATGATGGTGCTGCAGAATAATGGCATAATTTCTGCAGAAGTTTTATATTGCTTTTGTTGTTTTTGTCTAAACACCTAGAATATCTTTTCTATGTATCTCTTCTGAACTTTAACCTTGTTGTGTTTTACTTATAACTTGTTCTACTTGCCTTTGTCATATTTATGGCTAAAAAGGGGGAGTAGTATGTTTATGTGTGGTGTGCTGCTGCAGTAGTTGAGGGGCAGAATGTGGAATGTTGCTGCTGTTGAGGGGGAGTTTTGCTATGCTGCTATGATGTGTTGTTTTTCTTGTGCTGTGTGTTGTATGCAGCTGAAGGGGAGTGCTGCTATGCTGGATTTTTTTTTGCTGTGTGATGTTGGTATTTCGCTGCTGTCTGATATGGATGTTTTTTTTTGTGTGTAGTTTTAGCCAAAATAAGCCAAAGGGGGAGATTGTTATTTCTTTGATTCTGTGGTTGGCATTTATTTTGCTAAAACTATTCTAGAAGCAAGATGTTGAAACATGATATTCTAGGTGGTTGCATTCAACATGTCGAATGAAGATGTCCCATACCTGCTCATAGGACATCGCGTCTGGATTAAGTTTTAAAGCAGATTCTATTTCTGTGAATTGTTACTAAATATTCTGTGAATATTTAGTTATCCTATGTGGCATCCAAAGAATTTTTGGATTGTGGTTATATGTTGGTTTTTCGGATTTTCAGCTGTTTCTAATTATGGAGACATATTAGGAAACTTTGGATTGAAGACCTATTTTGTTGGAGTTTATTTTGCAGATTTGTGAGCAGTCAATTTGCTGCATTTTTTAAGCCCAATTCAGTCCAGATTAAATGCTATATATTGACTGATGTAAACCTAGTTTAGGTGTGGAACTTACGTGTGTTTTGTTAGGGTTTTCAAGTGTATTTTGTGAGCCTAACTGGTATCATTCTGATAACAGTATAAGGACTGGTTTTTGTGTTGTAAGTTCTGTCAGTTACTCATAAGCTTTTAAGCATTGAGTTTCTCGTGTGTCAATTCTCATAAGCTTTGAAGTATTGAGAATTGTTTGTTTTACAAGGGTGACTTTCGGTTTGTTACTTGTGTGGAAAGATACCAATCACGGGTTGTGGTTGTAGAGGGATTTGAGGAGGGCCTCATACCTAGGTGAGTCTTAGGTATAAGTCATAGGAAGAGTAGTGATTAAGTGAGCAGATTATTTGGTAATTGTATGATCTGTGAATTGATACTATCGTATATTGGTTTCGTCCCTGGCTTGGTAGCCCCCAGAGTAGGATTGTTGATCCGAACTGGGTAAACATATCACTGTGTTATTTACTTTCTGCACTGTTATTTTATTGTTATCTTGTTCATTGTCTTGGATATCAGTGTCTCAACATCTGTGTAGGACATCTGATATCTGTGCCAGAATTTCATCATTGATTCACCTTAATGCCATGATGTTTAAATATGTTCTCTACATGTAAATGTCTCTTAAGAGAATCTTGTCATGCCTTGAGTTTTGGTTGCTATCTTACCTTCAACATGTATAGATTGATCAAGCATTAATGTATGTGTGCCTTGAACCCTTGATGCCATGTTTTATTTGTTCTTAAGTGCTTTCATGTCTTAGATTTCAATCTTTGAATACCATGAACCTTGTGATGTTGTCACCTCCTTCAAATATATGTTTAAACCCCCAATGACCTTGTATGGTTGTTGCCTACTTATTAAGATGTTCAACTTGCATTCATAATGTTGCTCTTGAAATGCCTTAACATGTTTTGCATCTTTGAATTGCATGATACCTTTGATACATGTTTGTTTCTGATTACATGATTGTTGTTACACATGTATGCTTATGAACTTGTTGGTTGTTACCTCCTTCCTATTGACTTATCCATGATTGATTTTATACCATGAGAACTTAATTCAAGTTTGCTTAGGTGTTGTAACATCCATGATACGTATATCCCCCTGTGAAGATTTTTGGTTGTCACCTTAATCTCCTTTGTCTTAACCCTTTCTTTGAGTGTTGTTACATTCATATTCTTAGCCTTGGTAGTTACCACGCTTATTCTCATCTTGCTTAAATGGTGATTGATATTGCTTTAAGTTTTCCCTCTTAAGTGAGGCTAGCTCATTAGCTCTCCTCCTTAACCCTCTTTGTTCCCCTCCTTCCCAAGGAAAGTCTCTCTATTGACTTTAATGTCATAGATAGCTCATTACCCTCTTCGCCTCATTAGAGCCATCCCTCATCCTCATTAGGATCAACCCTTGGCCTCATTAGAGCCATTTCTCCCTTAGACCTAGTTAGGTTTCCCTCTTGTTAGCACTATCATCATAGTTGCACACTTCCCTCCTTGGCCTCATTAGAGCCATTCATCTTACAACTTAGGCGTCACCTAGAGTTCTTCAACTCTATGTGAACATCATCATCATGATGTTCCTTCCCCCTTGGCCTTATGAGAGCCATTTTCCCCATTAACATAGAACTTGGATAGAGTTCTTAAACTCTATGTGATTCTCAACATCATGAGTATAAACTTACCCTTACAACTTAGATTTAGAGAGTTCTCTAACTCTACACGAGTATCATGATCATGAATACTCATTCCCCTTGGAACTTTGACCATAGTCAATGGTTCCTCAACCCTTCGGATGTGAACTACGAATGCTCTGATTCAATCCTTATTAGGATACGTAGGCACGAGATGTGACATCTTGGCAAGAATACTTATTATGATATGTGGGAGGTGAGCTAAGAATATGTCTTTGATAAAGATTCCATTGGGTAATGATTAGGAGATAAAGTTGTAAACGGTGGAGTTTAGCTTTATGATGATACTACAGATAGTGGAGTCTTCTTCCTGGATTGGTATCCCCCAGATTAGGTGAATTTCACCGAACTGGGTTAACAATTGTTGTGTTCTTTTATCATTCTACAGATTTACATATTCTGTTATTGTTCTAGATAAGCATGTTGGAACAGATGGCGAAACACATGTATTTCTGCAGTTACTGATAGTTTGGAAATCAGCCTGCTGTTCTGTTCCTTGTTTAAATAATTATGTAGAAGAATGTCTTGACATGTGTTAGGACATCTGTTGTCTGCTATGCTAGAATTTCAATTGGTATCAGAGCTGGCATCCTATCAGTTTCTGGATGAGATATTTGGGAGATACTTTCTGGCATTTAAACAGGGAGGAGTTTTGAATATCAGATCATTCAACTCAGACATACTCAAGGGTATTAATGGATGAGATGGGTGTTCTGGATCGAAGATAACAACCCGGTGGTTGTTCACGTTACTGGGGAGGTTCTACAACAACTATAGGAGAAGTGGCTAGTTCTCGTGTTGGGGTGTCTTATAAGACGTTCTTACATCTTATTAGGGCAAGCTGAATTTGTTCCTTGGTGGTTCCGCTGCATATGTTTCTGATGGAAGAGCTCTGGAATAATGGGATTCTAGAGTTGTTGCTGAAGACAGATGGTGGAAGATCTCAATTGTTGGCCTCTATATGTGAAGATATCTGCATCTTTTTATTCCAAAGTCGGGAGCGATGGAATGGAGAAAGTTGTTGGTAGATGTCTGTTATGGTGACTTGGTACTTGGAAGCTTGGTTCCATTGTGCAGTTTGAAGTTAGTTGAAGAGGAGGGGAGTTCAGAATAGGTTTATCAAGTTCATGCTCTAGGAGTTTGATAAATTATTGATCGACTAAGTTGTCAAAGATACTTGAGAATTCTCTCAAGTCCACTCATAAAGGCATATCAGTCGTGCATCTGGAGTCTTCTAGTTATTTTTCTGACTAGAGGGTGTTTTCTGTGAAACATAAATCTGAAGAAAGTGGAGGTGACTTATTTTCACTATCCAAAACAGCAAGGAAGGTTTCATCTCTCTCAATCCTAAGGTGGATCCACTACTACAAAATGCGCAAACAACAACGTCAGACTTACAACGGATTGCCTATACACCGTTGTAATAGATGCGTTCTTTTTTTTAATCTCGTTAAAAGGCTTTTAATGACGGTTAATATTCAAACCGTGGTGAAATGTGAGGCCTTTCACCACAGGTATATTTTCAACCAGCATTTTAGGTAGCGCATGGTCATGGGTTCAAGTCCCAGCACCAACATTTATGGTTTTTTTTACATATTTTTTCAAAATACCCACAACCTTTCACCACAGGTATGTTTTCAACCGTCATTATAGGTAGCGCATGGTCATGGGTTCAAGTCCCAACACCAACATTTATGGTTTTTTTACGTATTTTTTCAAAATACCCACAACCTTTCACCACTGGCATGTTTTCAACCGTCATTATAACCAATAATTTAGTTTTAGGTCTTGCACTTTAAAAAATCGGTTTTAGGGAAAATCGTCTCCTTTTTAAGATCTATTTAGGGAAAACCCTAAAAACCCCAAATTCATCTTTTTTCTATTTTTAATGATTTTTTTACTGTTTTCATAGTCTCAAAAAATTCTAAAAAAATTCTCAAAATTCTTATTTTACCTAATTAGATTAAATTTCGTGTTTTTAGATTTTTCTGAATTTATTTTAATCATTTTTTCATATTTTTTCAAAATGCTGACAGACCCTTTCACAACGGGTATTTAAACCAACCGTTGTAATAGGTAGCTTTTTTTTATTTATTTTTTCAAAATGATGACAGACCTTTCACCACGGGTAATTTAAACCAACCGTCATTATAGGTAGCGTCTTGTAACGGGTTCAAGTTCCAGCACCAACATTTTTGGTTTTTTACTTATTTTTTCAATTCTCATTACGAACATTATAGGTGGCGCGCATATTGAGTTTATTCACTATCCTTAAACAAATCTTGGTCGTCCATTTAGTCATTATCAACGACCAAGACACTACTATTAGTGATCCACGTGAAACCTAAAACTTAGACGAACTACATCTTCTACCTCCAAACATCATCTTTCAGTTACGATACTCAATTTCTCCACTAAACCAAATTTCAGAACTCGAGTTAGCAATGTTAGTTGTTGGTGTTCTTTTTTAATTATTGTTGTTCGTTTTTATTATTGTTGTTCTTGTTGTTCTTGTTGTTATTATTGTTATCATTGTTATTATTGTTGTTGTTGATGATGATGTTGTTGATGTTGTTGTTATTATTGTTATTATTGTTGTTGTTGTTGTTGTTGTTGTTGGTTTTCTTCTTCTTCTTCTTCTTCTTCTTCTTCTTCTTGTTCTTATTCTTGTTCTTGTTCTAGTTCTTGTTGTTGTTGTTGTTGTTCTTATTGTTGTTCTTGATGTTCTTACTGTTGTTCTTGTTCTTATTGTTGTTCTTGATGTTCTTGCTGTTGTTCTTGTTCTAGTGCTGCAATATTTTTATTTTATTTTATTAAAAGACATACAACAACGGTTTTTTAAAATAACCGTCATTATAGGTAGTTCTAATGCTGTATTTTTTTTTATTTCATTAAAAGACATACAACAACGGGTATTTAAAATAACCGTCATTATAGGTAGCGCGTTTTCCATTTTATTACAACGGTTACTGGGTTGTCATTGTACGTACCACATATACAACAACACTCTACATAACAACGCCTTCGCCCGTGTCATTATATGTCATTTCCAACCGTTGTTAAATGGGTTTTTTGTAGTAGTGATCCAATCTGAATGGAGATTTCAGAACTGTGGAGGTAAATAGGGTTCGTTCAAAGAGAATCTTAGTTACTTGAGTCAAGGGTGACAGCCTTGGTATCTCAACACTTTATTTATCAAAGAAGATACTTGCAAAAGATTGAATACTTGACAAGTGTTTATGGAGTGATCTGTTGGAGTATGACTTAAACAGTGAAGCAGGGTTATTTAACAAGGATTTAAGAACAATTGCTATTTGTAATATTCACAAGTATTTAATTGATTATCCTTGTATGTGAAGTTCAAGATTGCTGATGTTCAACACGATATTGGAACATCTCTTCATATGGTTTGTGCAGAATCATGGAAGGGGTACTGCATAAGCTTTTGGATCTATTTCTCTTGGGTGTTAACCTAAGAATCTGCTTCAGTGTGGTGTGGCAGAAGCATCTGATCTCTGGAGAGTTTCCTGGCAAGAAACTGGTCTAGACAGTGGTGATGTGGAAGATGAAGAAGAAGACATCATAATCTTGATGAGTAGTTCTTGGATTAGTTTATTTCTGATCTAGGAGTATTGGAATGCAGCAAGAGTGTTCCAGTTGTTACTAGAAGCATCTGATGTTTATCTGGAAAGTGTCCTGGCAAGAGACTTCTCCAGAATACGGTGCTAGTGATAGCACAGCTTGAGTCAGTTTATTTCTGATCTAGGTACTTAGGAGTATATGATCTTGCTCATCTTGGAGGTCAAGGTTAAGTGGCAGTTATCTCTGTCTTTCTACAATCTGCTCTACTTAAGGAAAAGTGGCATCCTTTGGTATAGCTATGGTGTAGTCTAGGACTACTTATCATTTGAAGAATCAGACTTCGCACATTGAGTTCTTTGGAGTTGTGAAGTAGATATTCATTAGGGTAGGAGCTTGAATGGAATACTGGTGATAAGATTAAGCAGGATGGAGGTTGTCTACTCAAACTTGGTTGTTGAATCAAGTCTATGAGAGAATGGAACTCTAGTTCTGTTAAAGGGAGGAGGTTCTTCTAAGTGGCAAAAGGAGGAGCTGAATTCAACAGCTGGATGTCATATCAGAATTGTTATTTCCTTGGTTTTATGGTTGGCATTATTTTGCTAAAACTCATGTAGCAGCAGATGTTGAATAGAGATGTCGAATGAAGATGTTCCATGACTGCTCATAGGACATCGCGTTGTGAAGTCAGGTTTTATTGCAGATTCTGTTACAATGATTTGTAACTGAATATTCTGTGAATAATTGGTTATCCTATGTGGCATCCAAAGCCTTTTTGGATTAGGGTTATTTGTTGGTTTTCGGATTTGCTGCTGTTTCTAATTATGGAGACATAATAGGAAACTTTGGAGTGAAGACCTATTTTATTGGAGTTATTTTTGCAGATTTGTGAGCAGTCTAATTGCTGCGTCTTTAAAGCCCAAATTCAGTCCAGATTTCAAGCTATAAATAGGCTGATGTAAACCTAGTTTTAGGTGTCGAACTTACATGTATTTTTAGGGTTGTGTGCTTGTGTTTTGTGAGCCTAACTGGTATCTTATGATAACAGTATAAGGACTGTAGTGTAAGTTGTGTAAGGTTGCTCATAAGCTTTTAAGCATTGAGTAGCTGTGTGTTAATTCTCATAAGCTGTGAAGTATTGAGAATTTGTGTTTCGACCATTGTTGTTTATCTTGTAAGGAACCAGTCACGGGTTGTGATTGAAGAGGGATTTGAGGAGGGCCTCATACCTAGGGGAGTCTTAGGTAGAAGTCATAGGAAGGGTAGTGATTAAGTGAGCTGATTGAACCGGGTGTGGTTATCAGTGAATTGATACTATCGAATATTGATTTCATCCCTAGCTTGGTAGCCCCCAGATGTAGGATAGTTGGATCCGAACTGGGTTAACGATTTCTGGTGTTCTTTACATTTTCTGCACACTTTTATTCTGAACTTGTTCATTGTTGTTGTATATCAGTGTCTCGACATCTCGATAGGGCATCTGATATATAGGCCAGAATTTCAAGAATGTTCTGACATCAGGATTAACATTAGGATCTCAGTTGGTGATGTGGCACGTCAGCTTAAGATAAAGTAATGGAAGTTATGGATGCTTCAAATAGTTATGCAGAATAATGTTTTGACATGTGTTAGGGCATCTACTGTCAGCTATGCCAGAATTTCAAAATTCATGTTTTTTGGAAGAAATTACACATTCAAGAGCATTATAACGATCATGAGGATAGTGGCACAAAGATGGATTTAGAGGCAGAATGTGAAGAGTTGAAGACATATTTCAATTCTTTGGATATTATAGGTCAGAGGGTGTTGAAGAAAAAAGCATGGGAACTAATATATCCAACCACATCATCTATGTGTCCACCGCTGATGAAGTACAAGCCAAATATGAGAGTTACGAAGAGCAGAAAGGCCGAAGAGAGTGATGTGCATCGTGATCCATCACATTGGGAGTATGGTGAGGGCTCGCAGGTGAGTTAGACTACAAAGACATCATGCACAAATCTAACAGGAAGTCCACCTTCTACTATGCCAGGTCTAAGTCAACCTTCAAGTATGTTGAGTCAAAGTCAACTGTCCAATGTATTCTAGGCATCTTTACTTGTCTCAGTTTCCTGTTTTCTTGCATCCATACATTGATGACATTGTTGATGTGGGTGACGATGGAAATTGTGGTTTTCGGGCTATTGCAGCTTTACTTGGATGGGGCAAAGACTCATTGGCATTGGTCCGGACTCAGTTGGATACTCAAATTCATCAACACCCAAAATTGTTTTCCAAATTATTCTATAACACTGTTGCTGAAGTTAGGAATTCCTTAATTGTAGAACACTTGGGAGTGTAGGGTAGAGATAAATGGATGTCAATTCCTGATATGGGTTATCCTATTGCGAGTAGGTATAGTGTCATATTTGTCTCCTTGTCATAGAGACTTAACATTATCTTTTCCCCCCATATTCTAGCTCCATCTATGTGTACGTTCAGGTCAAATTAAAATCTGACAGTCGATTGCCTCCCGTCACTAACCGTTGGAGACAGAACTGTACTGAATAAGCAAAAGCATGGGAATCAGCATATGCAGGACGAATTAGACATTGGGAGGAAGAACATAGAAAGTCATCTTAATTTCTATGTAATCTTGTGGATATTATGTATTTATTATATAAGAAACCATTTATGCAGGGCGATGTGGGAAAAATATTGAAATTATGCATTTTTTTTTTAAGTTCTGGACTAATACTGGAAATTTCAGAGATACTGAAACTTCTGGTAAGCCGGAAATTTAAAATTTATGGAATATTTCTATAGTTTACGGAACTATTAAAAATCTAGTATACCACATACCGAATATTTCAACATTTCCGATATTAATTTCTTGAAATTCTAAAATTTACAGTATGAGTGTCAAATGCTAGATGATCCACGATAATTTAACGAAATTTCTGGTATATTGGTGAAATTTTTGGTTCCCTAAGGAAATTTATTTCCTGGAATTTTGTAAGGGGCTAATGTGGAATTTTACTACAAACGCGGGGGGGGGGGGGGGGGGGGGGGGGGGGGGTGGGGGGGTGGGTAAGGTATAAGTGGGGCGGTGGAAGGTAGAATCCACGAGAATGGGTTGGTAAAAAAATGCAGGTGAGTTCATGAAGAAAGATTGGCATGTTTTTTGATAATTTCTTAATACACCCTATGTGTTTTTTAGACACCATGCAAATTTCCTATACTACTCCTAGTTTCTGGAGATATATCTCCGGACGCACCCTTTTTGCAACAATAATGACAATACAAATCATGAGAAGATGAGCCTTTGCTATTTGGTTCCTTTTTAACAAATTTATGCTTCTTATATGAATTGTTCAAAGACCTTTCAAACATTGATGGATCGATAGCAAAAGCAATATTTGGTTGTAAGGCTTTGTCTAATTTGACTTGAAACACATTTATCTATTTTTTCCAATCATGACAAAATTCAAAACCAAACTTTGAAGGCTTTTAATTCTCATTCTTGTCAATTTTAAAATCTATCATACATCTCTTAATAGCTTCTAACTTCCTTTCGGATTCTAACACTTAAATTTCTAAGAGTAAAAAGACCTTTTCATATGAAGCTAATTTGTTAAAGGATTTTAAGGAATCTCTATGAAGCTCTTCTAATGTGTTTTGTAATTGAAGATAAGACAAGTCATTAATAATTTCAAGCTTAGAAAGACTTACATTTTTTTCTTTGTTCTATTTTCCATGAGGAAAATTCGGGCTGATTCTACACTTGATGTAGAAATTTCACCACTTGAGGAATCACTTGCGCTCTCCCAAGCACCATATGCTCTTCTAGACTTGCTAGACTTCTTGTGATGTCCTTTCTCTTTGTCTTTCTTAATCTTAGGACATTCCGGTCGATAGTGACCAAATTCTCCATTATTATAGCAAGAACTTCTACGTTTACCTTTCTTGTTCTCATCTTCTCTTGAGGCTTGATTCCATTCTTCCTTATATACATTTGGTATCTTTTGAAAAACAACCCAGTTTCTTCATCATTGGGGTTGAAGTTCTTAACTCTGCTTTTTCATATGTATCTATTGTACTTTTTGATGAACAACCCCATATCTTCTTCATTGGAATTCTTGTCATCACTTGTTTCACAATCACTTTGCTCATTATGTGAGGACTTTGAGCTTCAATTTTTTGATAAATAGAATTCTTCTATACCTCCTAGTTTTTACATTTCTCCTTCTTTATCTTATTTTCATACTTTTTTCACGTTTTACTAAGAAAGTGAGTTCTTGCTCAGGTTCTTCCAATTTTCCAAACAAATTATTGAGAATAAGTACTTTAAGATCATTCACCTCTTTGATAGCAATGACCTTGGGTTGCCATTCCCTATTTAAGTATATCAACACCTTGTTAATAGTAATATCATTGGAAATAGGCTTACAAGCATTTAATTGATTGATAAGATATGTGAATCATTTTCTCATGTCCGCAATGGTTACACCATGCTCCATGCGAACTAGCTCAAACTCTTGATTTAATATGTTGATCCTAGCTACTTTGACCTCATTAGTACCCTCATGGGAAAATTCTAATGCATCAAAAATTGCTTTCGCGGTCTCACAATGAGAGACACGATAAAATTTATCAACACCGAGAGCGGATATGACAATGTTTTGTGCCTTCCAATCATGTGACCACAATTTCTTATGATTATCATCCCGTTGTGGTTCTGGTTTAGGTACGATAACACCTTGAGCATCGGTCACTGTAATTTCATTAGGACAATTTCTTGATGGCGTCCCATATACCTTTGTCAACTGAGTCGACATAAATACGCATACAAGCATTCCAATAGCTATAATTTTTGCCAGTGATAAATGGTGCTCTATTGTATGCTCCCTTAGGTTTAGTATCCATTCTTCTAAAATGAAAATCTTAACCACGAAATTAAGTGGAACTTGTGAATCCACTTGTTAGAAGATAGGCTTCAATCTTGAAGGAGTGAATAAATAACAAATTTAAAATCAAACTTTTGGCAAAAATGGTTTTCAAAATTTTTATGGCAGAGCGAAAACAAATTGAATCGACTCGTCTAACCGAACCTCTATCGAAAATCTCGGTTATGCGTAAAGTTACACAAGCGTATGATAATGAACAAAATTTTTTCAACAATAATCAATCACAAACAATTAAATGCTAAGCTATACGTAGAGCTTAATCCCAATGATCTAAAACATAATAAAGCAATTTAATAACCACTTTGTGTGCAATCAATATTGTTTGGAAATCTATATTGTTTTTTTTTATCTTAACACAAATCACAATCAAACTAATTACGATTATATCAACAAAACTTAATTCAATAATTTGCGAACAAAAAATTAAGAGAGAGAGAGATAGAGAAGGATTTGTTTTAGGCAGTTTCCCAATCGGCCCCGCTATGGGTACGTCTGCCCTCAATTCGAATTCAAATTTAGATAATTGCAATTAACCTTACTTTAAAAAAACTGTATATAGAAGATATGAATAACTATAAACCTACACACCCTATGTTTGTTGTTGATTATACCACCTCCAAAACCCTTGATCCAAGATTGATCAAGTCACGAACAATGTCGCTTTAATTCACTAGTTCTTGTTACTACCTTGCAAGACACTCCTTGTCTCATGGTTTTCACTCGGTAGAATTAATCCCAAGAGCACACTTGTTGAACTTAAGATTTGAAAACACAATCCAGCGTCTCACGCTACTTCCTTGCAATGCACCACTTATCCGAAGGCTTTCACTCGATCGAATTTGAAATGCGTAATATTTTCCAAAACTTTCAAATCCTCAATGATCTTGAAGGAAAACACCAGCTCGATTTTCTTATTTGAAACCCTCAAAGAACTTAACCCATATTCTCAGTACAACAAACTAATTGAACGTTATCAACCCTAATCTAGATGGTCACCCAATAAAAAAAATGATTATGTGTAGTTTGATTCTATGTATGCATAGAAGAGAGGTTGAAAATTATGAGTATGCTTTGAAATCCTTGTTTCATGTAGGTTTTACTCTAGAACCTTTCTAGAAATGATTCATATATCAAGTATTTATAAGTATGCATGTTTGGAGGAAAAAGGAATGCAAAAGAATGAAAAAATGTGATTTTTGGAAAAACGCATCGTATGTGTCGACCTGTGAAAGCTATAGGTGGACCTATAAAGGTCTTGTGTCGACCTTTCAAGGTCTTAGGTCGACCTATAAAGGTTATGTCTTGAGCTAAAGGAACTCAGCACATGGACAAAGTCTACAGGCTTCAATATTGGGCCCTGTGTGTCGACTAAGGCATTTTATGTGTCGACCTATAGAAGAAATAATTATTTTATGTGTCGACTTATAGTCGTATGTGTAGACATATGCTCTAAACGTACTTTCTATGTGTCGACCTATGATGTAATGTACTTCAAAGAAATTGTTTTCAACGCAATTTTTTATGTATGAACTTTTGATAAACCTTTTAATACTTCCTAATGCTAGCATGCACCTGTAGAATCAGATGATACCGTCCAATATACATTAAAGCTAAAATATCCTAGTTTTGACATCATTCAAAATACATCTAATGAAAAGTTGCACTCACAAGAAGTGTTAAGTCACGGTTACAAATTCCACTGTGTAGTTTGGGTAAGAGAAAATTGATGGAATAATTTTTTTTGACTTGTGGAAAGTTCAAGTCAAAGATGTGTTGGTATGATCAATTTTACACAAGGTGCAATATTATGTCGATGGTGGAAGAGCTTTCTGCCAACAAGGAAGTGGAACCATAAATTTTCAACATAGTTTTTGACATGTGAAATTCTTGGAGTGGTTTAGCTTCAAGGGAAACTTATTCTTCATGATAAAGTATATGATTATCTATGATGAAAATTTGAAATTATTGAAATGGTCTTCAAGTAAAATATATTCTTCATGAGAAAGTATGATAGTTTTTAAAACTATGATTGTTAGTGTGAAGACAATGTGAAAATACTTGGAGTGGTGTAGCTTAAAGTGACTATACTTTTTATGGTGGAGTATGATTGTCGGAGAAGATAGAGAAAGTTGATTTATTATTTTCAATCAAGGTGGAGATCGGTTGAAAATTTACATGTTGATACTCTTTATTGTGGAGTATGATTGTCGGTCAAGAACTTGAAAGTTAATGTATTATTTTCAATCAAGGTAGAGATTGTTGGGGTTACTTGAAAATACACATTTTGAAGAAATCTAACATCACTTAGCTTTGTGAATTAAGAGAGTCCAATGCTATATATAAGATACAAGTTCTTTAAGTCCCACATCACTTTGTAATAATTTAATTGATTTTCTAAGAATTAATTAACTTATTTTATTTATGTTTTGCAGTTACTATTCTGTAAGAGCTACTAGGATCATGGAAATATTATAATAAAAATCACATCATGTTAAACAAACACTCATGTTAGAACTGTCTAATAGAAGTATTTATTTACTTAAAAAGTGACCTGTATTTTATTTATTTCTCAATCACATAAGATATATTGATTAGATTTATTATACATGGTAAAGGATGAAAATTAGTAAATTGTGTGCCAAAGAGTTCTTCTTTCAAGGGACCTACACCAATAAATCTGTTAGATAGGTTGCATCAAGTTCTGAGATGGGCTATTGGTTGCATCAATGAATTTTGTTTTGGCTTGCACACCCCCTTTTGGATCATGCTTATAATAAGCAAGCTAGCAATCAATTACTATGTAGAAGGTATCATATGTGTTGTGAAACGATGTCGTCAATAATAGAACAAAGTTATGTGATAAAGATTGAGTTTCTTGAACAAACGCAAGAAACGTTATTAGGTTTTGCAAAAGGGAGAAGAAGGAAGAAGAACGATTGGAATTGATTAAATCTATTTTTCTATTTACTTTCTTAATAAGTGTTCAAAGATTACAAGTGAATACCAACAATTAACCTTTCTCAACAACCTGAGAGAACTAGTCTATTTATAGACTACTAAGCTAACTTAGGCTACAAGCTGACTTAATAATTTGGCTTACAAGCAAGGCCCAATTCGACATGCTAACTTAAACACAAAGCTAACATATTTGACAGCATGCTTGAACAAACTTCGACTCTAATATGCACAACTCCTATTGAACTACCCTTGTCGACATTAGAGTTTGATCTAAAATACCACAAATCTCCACCTTGGAACAAACTCTACACTAACAAGGAAACAAACTAGTTTTTATCATGCAGTTTTATCAACTGCATACAGTGGAAAAGCTTTCTACTTGGAAATGTCTTGTCTCGACTCCTCATAACTTCCTTATAGTCTCCAGGTTCTTTTCCCAGAACCTCACTTGCAGAGATTAAGGCAAAAGCTATAAGATCTGCATAACCAATTCTCTGAGGTGGCTTGTGACTCTTCTCAACCTATCTCTTGCAAGCAGGTAGTCACTATCAGTCTCCTCATCTTCATCAACAACTTGAGGTTCTTCTTTGACTTCATCTGGGTTATGCAATTCAGTATCACTATGCTTCACCTCAACAGGAATTGCTTCCTGTTCCAGCTCTTCTTCAGAGACCTTCGAACTTCAACAAATGTCATTAGTTTTCTTGAAAGCTATCTCAGTTTCATTGAAAACTACATCTCGACTTGTGATACACCTCTTGTGACTTGGCTCTAGGCACCACAGCCTATAAGCTTTGACTCCTTCAGGTTATCCAAGGAACATACATCTCAAAGCTCTAGGTTTGACCCTGTCTTGCCTAATATGAACAGAGGCTAAATAACCAAATACTTTAAGTCTGTCTAGACTAGGTGGATGTCCCGACCAAATTTCTTTAGGTGTCTTCATTCTCAAGGCAGTCGAAAGACGCCTATTTATCAGGTATCCTACAGTCATGACTGCCTCAGCCCAAAAAACCTTCTCCAATCTTGCACTAACTAACATACACCTTACTTGTTCCAAAATGGTTCGATTAAACCTTTTAACCAAACCATTTTGTTGGGGAGTTCCTATATAGTTTTGTGCCGTACAATACCAGACGCAACATAAAAGCTGTTGAAAGCCTCATTGCAAAATTCAAGACCATTGTCGGTCCTAAACCTCTAGACCTTCTTGTCAGTTTCGTTTTAGACCAGAGTCTTCCAACTTTTGAAAATTTCAAAAGTTTCATCCTTAGTCTTCTGGGTGAATACCCATGACTTTCTGGAATAATCATCAACTAAGGATAGGATATATATTGCACCTGAGTGTGAAGGACTCCTTTGAGGTCCCCAAAGACCAGCATGAATGTAATCAAGGGATCCATGTGTTCTTTGTTTACCTTTTTTAAACTTGTTTCTACAGGATTTACCAAATACACAAGGTTCAAAAAACTCTAATTTTTCGACCTTGTCACCATCCAAAAGATTTTGTTTCAACAATTTGACCAGGCCTCTTTCACTGACATGGCCAAGTCTCTTATGCCATAGCTCAGTCATCGACACAGGCTTTGTAACACCCCAGTTTTGTTAGATTTATTTAATCGAGTCGATTTAATTATTTTGGTCTTTATATTATTTTATTCTTGGTTTTTATGTGGTAAATGTGTTATGTTTATCGTTATTATGTTGTATCGCGTTTTGGGAACGTTTGCGAGAAAATTGAGTGTAGGGGTATTTTGGTCTTTTTGGCTTGGTTAGATATTGTTTTTCATTTAAAATAGAAAACATAAAAAGAAAAAGAGAGAAAAATAGAAAGAAAAGAAGAGAAGAGAAAAGGAGAGTGAGAAGAAGAAAAAGAGGAAAAACTTAGAGTGTAAGAAACCGGTTCAATCGACACTTCGAAGCGCGATTAATCGGGTAAGGATGCGAAACTCGGTTATGCTATGCTTGTGTATGATTATGTATGTGTGTGTTGGAATGTTTGCTAGTTTTTCCTAGCTTTTCAATTCTAGGTCGATGTTTTCGCGGTTGAAATACACAGAGACTCAGAAGAACATTCAGCCATCATCATCCCAACACGTCAGAGGCACAAAAGAAGGCGAACAACACCAATCACAAGCTCGGGAAAGAAAAAGGTAAATAGAGAAGAAAGCTCATCCCTGATCGGAGCCGTCGCAACTGTCGCCGCCACCATTTCTTTTTCTTTCTTGCTTTAATCATGTGTATCTGTAATATGTAACCGTAAATATCATAGTGAAAAATGGGGTATCGGGTTGCGTGGGGTCGGGGTTTATTTTTTTATTGTTTGCATGCTTGATCGGAGAGGATGAGAGGTGGCGGCGGCGCCGCTAGGGTTCAAAAACCCTAAATTTCTTTTTGATAGAAGAGAGAAAGACGAGCGAGAGAGGGTCTGAGAGAGAGAAGAAACCGTTCTATCTCCTTTCTTTTTTATTTACTTTAAACGAATAATCATGTACACGCGCACACACGCCACATCTCGTGCACCTTTCGTTTTATCCGTTAGATTTGGCACAAACTAAATCTTAAGATTGGAGTTTGAGGGTCCGCGATGGACCCTCCCCCCTTGCGTAACATATATTCGCTCAATTTATTAAATCAACTTTTTTTTAACTTAACCTTTTATTTCATCTCTTCTAAATATTTAAAATTTGCCTTTTTTAACATAATAAAAAAATAAAATCTAGAACCTCTTTTTTTTTTTTTTTAAGAAAAACCTCTAATAAAATCTTTAAAAATATTAAAATTAACTTTTTTATTGGTAATAAAGACTTTCATTTATAAAATTAAAAGTAAATTTTTTTTTTAGTACGAAAACTCTTTCATCTTTTTTTTTTCTTCTTTCATCTCTTAATTTGACTTAAAAAAATAATAATAAATTTTTTTTAAGAAAACCCTTTTATTTATTAATATAACTTTAAAACAAAAATAATGATAAAACTTTTATTAAAACTTTTAATAAGAAAATTCTTTTATTTATTAACTTCATAACTTAAAAAAAAAAACTAAAGTAATAAAAACTTTGTATAACTAAAACTTTTTGTTAATAAGAAAACTCTAACTTTTAATTAAAATAATTGTTAATATAAACTCTAAGATTAGTTCAAACTCTTTTAATAAATCGTATCCTTTTAGGATCCCTCATGTGAGTGTATGCCCATGCGTTCTTTTATTCATCTTGTTTGTGGTTGACGATATGCCTTGTTATTGCTTGTCTTGATGCTTACTCGTTATTGTTTTAAAACTTTTCAAAAACATAAAAAATCCTCGATCCAACGTCGAGCCCATTTTCTACCCATGTAAGTCGATTGCCTTTAGACATCGCATTCAACCTTTTGGTCACTAGACATAAGACTAGCACCACTTTGCTAGCACTCTCGCTTAAATCTAATATAATTAATCGCATTAATATCCAAGGGAAAATCCCATGCATGATAATCAAATTATTGTGCATGGTGCATTTCATTTGCAACATAAGTCTCGATACCCTTAAGATAAGTTATTAGACAACTTTAGGATAGACTTCCTAAGTTAGTCCCCTTTAAAATCAATTAAACTTTAGCTCACCTAATTCTCCACACAAGAGAATTAGATGTGAATCATCTCAAAGAAGGGACATACAATCCCATACCCCACAAAATACAAACAAGTTTCAAAAAAGCTGTGGTGGTTTCTTAAGATGATGACTCATCTTCTCTCCTAAACTTTTAAATAAACTTTAGTATCCTTCAAGAGGAAATACATGTGCTCTGATTCCTTTTCCGACAGGATATGTAGGCACAAGATGCGATATCTTGTCGAGCACACTTAGGAATAGAATTCTAGGTCACCTACCCTTAAACCCTTAGCAAACAAAAAAAAACAAATAACATAATAAAACATGTGGTTCCTGTAGAGTACTACAGATATCTAGGATGCTAACACCTTCCCTAGGTATAACCAACCCCCGAACTTTAGAATCATAGTTTGCATTTGCATTGCATTGTGGGTAATTCGATCTTTCTCCCTTCCCTTGGATAAATCAAAGACGGTGGTGAAATAAAAGAAGTGTGATTCAAGTTAACATAATAGCTTGGTATCCAATTCTCACCGCGACAGAAATGGCGACTTCACTGGGGAAGTCTCATAAGAGGGTTCCCCCTAACTTGATTAATTATGTTATTTCTTATATACTTATACCTATTTGTTTCTTTCTGCTTGCTTGGGTTGTCACATTGTGAGATAAGTCCTAATCCAGACTTGAGAGTACACATATGATAGGATTGTGGTGTAATCAATAGTCGGCTGTTGGGAGTAGTCCTAACAGAGTTTGGCATATGATGACCACGCTCAGCCGAGGCCTTTTGGAATTGCTGATGTCTAATGTGAGTAGTCGCATTGATATAACTCTTTCCAATTTGGGAGTCGAAAAGTTGAGGACCGTAGTTACCTTTACCCCACTTGGCCTTTTAGGACGTAGTGCGGTGGCTATGAGGGAGTAGTCCAAAATAGTTGTTACGCGATACTACACTCAGACGAGTTTATCTTGAAATTGTTATTAACCCACGTGAGTAGTGACGTAGGCGGATAACATCCGAAGGATTTACGTAGACTCTGGGAACTTTGTAGAACCCATTCTGCAGGTACAAATAAACCTCTAGTACATACCCTGGGATGGATAGACCTTGGCTCCATGCACGTGACTCCTAAACCTAGGACTTGTGTGCTTTGATGTGTGTACACCTGTTTGTGCTTGTGCCTGCATGTTTGTGCATTGCATACATCTCATTCCATCCATTTGTTGGTTTTAAAGAACTCAATCATCTTTTCCTTTTCAAATCGTAGGTATCATGGATCTTGAGAAAAGGCATACTAAGAAGTACAATTTTAAGAAGCCCAACTTGGTAGAGTTGAAAAAGCTAGCATCTTTGGTAAATGGCCGTGAAAGTTTCTACTAGCGTTATGGAAGATTGATTGGCCTTATCAAAACCGAGATGGAAGAAGGAATTCTTGACACATTGGTGCAGTTCTATGACCCCTTTACCGTTGCTTCACCTTTCCGGACTACCAACTTGTTCCAACCTTAGAGGAGTATTCTTATTGGTGTAGTCTACCTGTGAAAAATCAAAAACCCTTCAGTGGTCAGGAGAAGATCCATACACCAAAAGAGATTGTTGATGTTATCCATTTGGAGATGTCACAAGTTAAGCCTCACCTCACCACTAAGGACGGGATCAAGGGACTACCTTCTAAGTTTTTGTTTGAAAAAGCCTACTACTTCGCCAAGATGAATAGCATGGCTGCTTTTGAAGCCATCTTCGCCTTACTTGTCTATGGTCTGTTTCTGTTCGCCAATGTTGAAAATTTTGTTGATATCAACGCCATACAGATCTTTATCAGTGGAAATCCTGTACCCACACTACTCGGCGATACTTACCCCTCAATCCATCATAGGACTCTTCAAAGGAAGGGTATCATCTTGTGTTGTGCACCTTTACTCTACCAATGGTACATCACACATTTGCCTCGAACGTCTTAATTCAAGGATAATCCTGACAAGCTTCGTTTGTCTAAGAGAATCATATCTCTCACCCACAATGATATCTTTTGGTATGATCCATCTTATGCCAAAGGAGTAATCATTGACAGTTGCGGCCCATTCCCCAATGTACCACTTCTTGCTATCCAAGGTGGGATTAGCAATAACCCCGTCCTTGCTAGACGTCAGTTTGGATTTGCAATGAAGGAAAAGCCTAAGAGTATTCATTTGTATGGCTTCTTTTATCTCAACAAGGGGGCCAGTGTTGAGACCAAAAACAGAGTTTGGCATGCTTGGGACACACTCCACGAGAGGACTAAGGATGATATAGGAAAGAGAAATTGTGTGGCTTTGGAACCGTTTCTTCAGTGGGTCCGCTCTCGAACTCGTGATCTTAAGATGCCTTATCTTCCCGAAAGACCACCACAACCTACTGTTGTATCTCCCTCTGTCATTCCCATTGAGTGTGTGGAAGAGTATCAGGAGACTCTAGAAAGAATGAAGTTTGAGAGAGACACGTGGGAAGAGAAGTACCATGCCATCTATGCTGAACAGATGGAGATGAAGAAACAAATAAAGGAAAAGGATGACTTGATTGAATGGCTTGAGAGGCGTGTGATTGACAGACCGGTGGCGCAAGAGAATTTATTTTTCTCTGGCGTGCAACCCACCCCTAGTACTCACAGACTCTCAAGTGTTACGCCGACATCTAGTGCTTGGAAAGGGATTGCCGACAAGTTGGACAAGCTGAAGATGAGGAAGCGCGGAGAAGGATCTTCTTAATTAGGATTCATTAGGACCGTTAGATCTAGATTTTTTTTCTCGTATTTTTGGGTTTTATTTGATTCGTACTTTGAAGATGTAACTATTTCTCATTATTAATAAATTAAATGTTTTGTATGGAATTTATGATTTGAGTTCTTTAAAACCAATCGCATTTCACATTGCATTTGCATTCTCATTCTCATCCCTTCAAGGAACTTAAAAGTTATTTTACAGGCAACCGTAAGATGGATTGCGGAAAGAAAGGAGTTTTATCGTACACCCTCAGGGTTCCTGATGTTGAACAGTTGAAGGAACTAGGAGGTCAGATCAGGGATCCAGAGGCTTTTGGTGAGAAGTATGGATAGATCCTCCCGCTGTTACAAGTTCGAGTAGCTGCTAGCCTATTGGAGACGCTGGTTCAACTTTACAGCATAATCTACCACTGTTTCATCTTCCAAGATTTCCAGTTGATGCCTACATTGGAAGAGTATTCCGCTCTATTGGGTATCCCCGTCAAATACTCACCTCCATTCTCCTGTGGAGAAGGAAGGCCCAGCCAGGAAGACATTGTAAGAGTGACCCGCACAAAACTGTTGGAGATCCAAACTCACATGACGTACAGAGGAGGAATTGATGGTTTGCCTGCTAAGTACCTGTTCGAGAAAGCTCGACACTTCGCCAACATAGGGAATACCAGAGCCTTCGATTGCTGGCCTATGGTTTATTCTTGTTTCCAAATGTTGAAGGTTTCGTCGATGTCCACACGATCAGAATCTTCATGCTAAGGAATCCTGTTCCTACGCTGTTGGCCGATGCCTACCATTCAATTCATTCGAAGGTTCTAAAAGGAGATGGTCGAATTATGTGTTGCACTGCTATCCTCTATAGGTGGTTTAATTCGCACCTACCGTGAACTGCAGCCTTTTGAGATGTGAAAGATAGTACATAATGGCCTATGAAGCTCATGGCTCTCTCTCACTCAGACGTCGTATGGCACGATCCGATGTATGGAGGAATTATCATGATTCATAGCTGCGTAGATTTTCCCAATGTGCCTCTTCTTGGCACAAAGGGATGCATTAGTTATAATCCTGTGCTCGCTCGTCGTCAGCTGGGACATCCAATGGAAGAAGTACCTGATCCGAGGGATTTGGCCAGAATTTTCCTCTGCCACGGAGAGGATCTTGGATTGAAAACTAGAATTGTGTATGCGTGGCGCCAGATAAATAGGCAAGGAATGACTATGACAACAAATCCTAATTGCACCGTTACTGAAGCCTGCCTAGCATGGGCACGTGAAAGGGCTCTCACCCTGATAATGCCCTATCCTCGTCCCAAGCCTACTGTAGCTGATTCAAGTGAAGTCGTGAAGCTGAAGATGGAAATAGAGAAGCTCACTCTCGACAAGGCAAGAATGAAGGAGCAGATCGACAAGCTGACTGAGCAACCCCGTGGAAGAGAGGGATCATCATCTAGTGGATTGGACTCCTAGTTTCTTTTTTTGTTCTGTTTACTTTTATAATAAAACCTTAAAGGTGTATTGGCTGTTATGAAAACTTTAATGTAATAAATAAAATGAGTTTCCGATTACGACGCGTAAAATACACTTTTGAGTTCCTTGAAGTTCATGCTGCATTATACGTATCATTTGCATTTGCATGTGCATTCCTTTGCATTCCAGGTTCTCATTCGTGTTTCTCTTCTCAGTCAAGCTGAATCATCGATACGATACTCGAGCTGATCGCAAGAGAAAGATGGATCAACTCGAACAGGAAAACCAAGCACTCCGAGCGGAGATTGCCACTCTAAAGGCCAACATGGAAACTTTTTCTACTACTATGAAGAATCTGATAAACACTCAAGAGCAGGAAAATCAAGAACTTAGTGACGCGGTTACAAACTTAAAGGTTACCAAGAGGAGCTTGTTGGATTTGGTCAAAGAGTTGGTCATATCCCAATGCCAGGATGGTTCTTCTGCCTCCTCCACTAATCGGCCAGTTGAACGAAGTGGTGAATATAGGGACATCTCTGTGCTCTACGCTGATCTGTTCCCTACCCTCCTACAATATGGTTTAATCGAGAAGGAAACTCCACTATCCATCCCGATGACCCATAGGAGTTATTTCAAAGCTGATGCTTTCTGTGCCTTCCATCAAGGGGCACCCGGCCATGATATCGAGGAATGTCATGTCTTGAAGGAGAAAGTGAAAGAGATGGTTCAGAAGGGAGTCTTGTCTTTCAAAGTGTGCGAACCCCAAGTTGAGATCCATCTCTCACTCGAACAAGAAGCAATCCCCTCCTTGCATGTGGTGGATTGATACCAAGGACGGTTTCTTTAAGCCCACGTCTCGTCATATTTTATGCTTATTTGCTGTTTTCATATGCAATTTTCTACGATTACTAATGCATTTGTTTTGGCGTTGTAAAAACTTGTTTGTTTTGAATGATTAATGCAATAAATAATGTTTTTCTTGAAGAAATCCATTCGTTTCACTCATTTTAAATGCTTTTTCTAATGCCAATACTACCCCAATCTCTTGCCTTGGCAGAGAATTGGATGGAGAATGATGAAACCACAAACGCAAGATCTCTTGTTTTATGCTTTTGAATAAAACTCTGCTAATGATATGGGGCATTGTTTCAAATCCCTAAACACTGGAGGCATAAGGAGATAAACCCTCGTTAACCCTTTTGAACCTTTGAAGTATGAGTTTTCTTCTTCCAAATCAAAAAACCCTCATTCATAACCTGGGGCGGGGTAATTTTCAAAAAAAAAAAGGAGCAAAATATCACGAAGATTGGGTGGGCACAAACAAACTTTGAGCCTTATATCCTTTGTTTCTTAAACCGTGAACCAATCCACGATACAACCCTTAAAAGACCTTGTTGAAGTAGGGTTTATTTCAAAAGCATACTCATTGAGATATCGTTTCCTGACTCCTATGAGCTATGTTCAAATCCGTGTTTGCATTATATAATCGGTAATTTAATTACAAAAAAAAAATAATAAAATAAATAAAATAAATAAATAAATAAATAAATATTTTAATGAAATTTTCAAGACAAAAATAGTGTTGCATTAGCAGTTTCAGAATTAACATTGTTCTGCTTGCTAACATTGCTTGACATCATAAAAGCTAGCATACAAGTATCAGTGATGAGCTAGATCTTTTGAGGTTTGAAACTCTGATGAGTAAATGGTGAATCATTTCAAAAGGATGGCCACATCCAGGGGCACGTTACCCGAAGACTTTGCTGAGCAGGGGCAGGTTGTTTCCCCTCTATTACTCCACAGTCTGACCCCAAGGGGCAAGTTTGAAGACTCAGAACACCATCAGTCTTGGGCGGTTAAGTCGAGATTTGATAAATCTCTCCAAATTTGAAGACTCAGTGTGCAGAATACAGTCAATCTGAGCCAGTTATGTCGAGATTCGACGAATCTCTCTAAGAGTTTGAAGACATTGGAACGTTTTGGATGCCATGTTTTCTGTAAAATCCTCTTGAGATCCCCGCTTCTCATAAACTATATGATCTGGGGCATTTGAGAATTGAGGACTCTACATCCATTCACAATAATTGTTATTCAAAATAGCGACTACCACGCAGTTCATCAATGCAGAGTTACATCAGTCTCACAACATTAACAGTCTCCATAATCCATGCTCCAAAGGAGCTTTTGTCCCAAGTGATGTGATGACTCCCCAGTAAGTCTTTCCTCCAGGTAGTCACGACTATTCCCCGGTAAATCTTCACTTCAAGAAGTTATGGCACATTTGACGCAAGATTTCTCCAGTCGGCAGCCCAAGAATCCTCAGTGGATTTTCTTACAACTTCAACCATCCCCAACGAAGCGAATGTTTATTTCACTCCTTATTGGATGTTCTCACTACCTCAATCTTCTCCAACAAAGGTGGATGTTTATTTCATCCTCTCGAAGTTTTATAGCTGATATTTTCAACTACTATTGATTCAAGCTACCCCGACGAAGTGGATATTTACTTTATCCAGCTACAACTTTCACTCAGACTATTTCAGTTTGTAACGGATATTTATTTTATCCCCATGAAGTCTTTTCGATCATGAGTTTGATTCGTTCCCAGTGAATCTTTCTCATCCCTAACAGAATCACAAGGTTCATCTTGACTATCCTAAGTGAAGTCACGATGTTCATCCCAAGTGGAGTGCTCTCTTTTCCCCAGAGAAAGTTTGAAGCTGTGAAATGGGACTTGTTTCTATATATGGCTTTCCATTCATCCCTAGTGATACTTCTTATATTGCAAAGATTGTCCGAGTATCCGTATCGAAATGCTTGTTTTCATCTCCAGTTTTCTTCTTGTCTTTATTTTGTCAGCATAAGCATAAGCATAGCATGGCATTCTTTCATGTAGATTCATGGCATGTGCGCATTTTTCATCTTGCGTTTTATGTTGTTTGTTTTGTTCTGTCACTTTGGTCATGTTTATCCCCAAGTGGCTGGGTTTGGTATGCTCCCTCCAAGTAGAGTCATCAGCCCTAGGCAGAAAGAGCACATCCTTACTAAACTCCTCACTGAGTTCGGTCCTTGTGGAAGACGGTTGTTTCAGTTTTCTTGTCCATATGTGGATAAAGATAGACCCGTTGAGTTCAGTCCTCAATGGATGAGGTCTTGTTTGGCCGTTTCTTTCCAGTTACTTCCTGAATTTAACTTTGGTCCCTGACAATCACAAATTTCGGATATTTCTGAGAATTGAGCCCGAATTAAGCGTGCATTTATTTTGCACTTTCTCTCTCCAAGAAGAGTTTACTTGGAGATCTCTAATGGAAGGCAGAAGTTATTTATCCAACAGTTATTACAACATTTTCTTGGAATACATGCCAGACAACAAGTAGCGGCTATTTATTTGATCAGTTTGATTATCAAGATTTCTACGAGAAATGGCAGTCTCCTCAAGACAATTTGTTTATCCCCAAGTTATCAAGATTTTCCATTTATTCTCCGTCAGGTGTTATCTCCCAGGAAATCCGTCAGAGAAACTTATTGAAGACCTTGCGAGTATTCTCTTTATTGGAGAACTCCCTTTGCAAGAAAATTATCTGCTCCAGTGAAATTTCAACTACAGCAATATTGCTCTACAGTGGTATTCCTCTCCAACGAATCCACTATCAAATTATTCCCACCAGATGATATCTCTTCGAAGAGCGTGGGAAATTCAAGACTTTACTCGAGGCAAACAACCTCGGAACTTATTTCAAGAGTTTACTCGAGGCAGACAACCTCGTAGCTCATTTCAAGACTTTGCCCGTGGCATACAACCTTGAGGCGTGGGAAAGTACTTACTCTTCCAAAATGGAACATTTAAAGAGGAGCTAAATCATCATCCTAATCATTGAAGCTTATTTCAGGTTATTACCTCTGCTTAGGCTATCATGGGGATAGTAGGTAATTTGTCTTTGTTTTGGTTAGATGCATCTGGTTAGGCTACCGTGGTGGCAGTAGGCCATCTTTCCTTTTGTGTTTACCTCGCTTAGGCTATCATATGTTTGATAGTAGGTAACACACCTTCCTTTGGGTTGGACACCTATGCTTAGTCTACCGTGTTTGGTAGTAGGTGATCTCTCCTGTCAGTTTATTACCTCTACTTAGGCTATTGTGGGATAGTAGGTAATATGTTTGTGTTTTGGTCAGATGCCTCGCTTAGGCTACCGTGGTGGTAGTAGGTCATCTTTCCTCCGGTGTTTACCTCTGCTTAGGCTATCATATGTTTGATAGTAGGTAACGCATCCTTTTGATCGGATACTTCTGCTTAGGCTGCCACAAGTGGGCAGTACTTGATCCTTCTTTTCCAGTCTATTACCTCTGCTTAGGCTATCGTGGGATAGTAGGTAATATGTCTGTGTTTTGGTCAGATGCCTCTGCTTAGGCTACCGTGGTGGTAGTAGGTCATCTTTCCTTTTGTGTTTACCTCGCTTAGGCTATCATATGCTTGATAGGAGGTGATGCACCTTTTGGGTCAGACACTTATGCTTAGGATACCGTGTTTGGTAGTAGGTGATATCTCCTCCCTAGTTTATTACCTCTTCTTAGGCTATCCTGTGTGATAGTAGGTAATATACGCCCTTTTGTTTCAACTGGATACCTTTGGTTAGGCTACTAGCTGTTGGTAGTAAGTTATCCTCCTTTTCAAGCTTCTGGCCTTATGTTTAAGCTACCTTGTGATTGTCAGTTGGTAGTCTCTTCCCCCCAGCAGAGTTAGATCTTTCCCCGTGGAGTCTTGTTTTGCTAGGTCGTTCCTCTTCGGGTCTCCCTTTCTTTAGCTGTGTTTCAGCGTTTCAGTCGGTTATCCCCTGTGACGTTATTCCTCAAAGGATCCTTGTCTTGCATCTCATATCATTTCATATCATATCATGTGTATTCGGTGGCATCTTAGGGCCAAAAATTGTGCATGTTTGTATTTAAGTCCCTCCTATCTCGTCGAGACGAAGATTTCAATCTCCATTTCTCCGAATAGGAGAAACTTAAATAGGGGCATCAGTCGCACTCTAATTTTTGACCCTAAGATCCCTTTTCTTTTTGCATAGCATCTTTAGGTCATGCGGTCTTTATGTGCATATTTACTGAGACTAACCAGCTTATGTAGGCGCTTTAAATCCAAAAGGAAATGGTACTCGCTCAAGCATTTCAGGGCAGGATCAACTGATTATATGCATAACGTTTCAAGCGAAATTTGGAAAATGATTGCCTAGTACAAGCAATATGTCGAGGTGAATATGTCTTTCAATACCCTGTCAAGAGTGATGAACGTCTAATAAAGAATTCAGACCAAAAGATCAAATTGCTCAAGTCATCATTCAGGCCATAAAGGATTATGTCCAAGTCATCATTCCAAGATATTGTAAAAGCATGTCAAGGTTCACATCATTTAGGCCATAAAGGATTATGTCCAAAAATAAAAAGCATACGCCTGAGTTTTCACGTCTCCTTACAAAGTAATACAAGACCCCATTATTAGGTTTACATAGCACGGATTCCTAAACTTAAGTGGCAATATGTGTACAAATACATGTTGTCACTACAATAATGAATCGTTGTTGGATTTATTTGATGCCATGCTCACCCTCGAGGTCAGAAGGTGCTCAGAATCTGGTAGCCGGATCAATGGTGTTTTTGGCTATCGTACGGAAGACTTATAAACAAGCATGACATTGAGAATTCCATCGCACGCGCATGAGGATTCAATCTAATATTTGGACAATTCATGCTGCAAGGATTATAGTTTCCAACCCTGGAAAAAACAACAAAATTGGGACATGTTAAGCATAACCATGTTATTTCAGAACTGAGACATTTTAATCTGCTGATAAATCATATCGGTTCAAGGGGGAAATTTAACAAGTATCGAATCATCTTACACTGCAACCTCTGCACCTCTACTTATGCATGGCAAAAACACAAGGATTTCTGGCAGAGATCCGTTACGAAATGCCACGACCTCTTCATTTTACTAACTGTAATCATTCTTCAATGAGTTAGTAAGTGTTGGAAGATGAAGCATGACGGTTCGTAATGGAAATAGAGGCTAAATGTGGACCTGTTGGTTGGAAACCACCTTTGCATTATTGATACTTGGAAAAAAAAATACACACCATTTGAATGAGATAAAGATGGAAGACATCAAAGTTGTTTCAAAATTATTGTAATTATAAGAAACAACAAAGAATCATGCACCATTAACTGGAGATGTCAACTGCTCAAAGTGAGTACGATTTGCCATATAGACAATGCTGCCAAGGGAAACCATGACCAAGAACCAGTCGTCATTTGATTGAACGTTTCAGAAATTATGAAGAACATATGGCTTTCAAACCTGCAAATAATAGTGTCTAGAATCATTTGGCACGGTTTTAGCTCAATACCTGCACCAAAAAAGATAAAGAAAAGTCAAGGATAATAAACGAAGACGACCGTAACCCCTGATGTTCTGAATACCTTCAAGCCTGGCCTTGTAGTAAAGATCTCGATGAAGAAAATAATGTGAACCAGGAGGAGTTTAACACAGTCATCATCTAAAGCCTATAATTGAACCAAAGCAGTGAACTTATCCTAGTAATAAATTATGGACAAACACGACATTTCCCTGTGAATAACCAAAATCTTAGCAAACTTACCAAGTTCAGAGGGAATTCAAGGGTATGGAGGCTTGAACAGTCCAAACCACATAGTCGCCGATCGAACCCCACACCATATGCAATCTCTTCTAACGGTCATGGCAGAAATACGGGACGTTAGCAGCAGCTCCATTCAGGATCTCAAATCCGCTAGCTCGTCCAGCCTTGGAATCAACCTGACAAATTGAAAAAAAGGGTTTATGGAAGTCTTCTAGTATCACAGTCAAAGAAAAAGGAAAACAAATTGTCAGCAACATATGATAGCAACCTTATTTGAAGGGAAAATGAGTCATACTTTGAACAACGGATCAAGCTTCAAGTGCTTAGGTTGTCACACTGCCAATCCAAGTTCCGCCAAGGTGTTCTTCCAAAGAAATACCACGCCATGAGAAATGTAAGCCAAAAGTAGCCTGACCCAAAACCTTCGATCAATTTGGAATAAATCGTTATAATGTCATCATTCAATCATCGCATTCCTTTCTTTCCAAAAGCATCAGACAATTTCAAATTAATTCCAAAAACACAAGACATATTCAAATGGTTTGCAAAGTTCCTATTTTGGCCTCAGAGATTTTTTTGAATCAGAGTTATTATTCATCATCTTCAATTAAGGAATTGATGGATAATATAAAAAAACATCGCCAACATAATTCCTTCCCTAAAATAAAACAGACAAAAATCACAAAAGGATCGGATCCAAGACAGCAGAGCAACGGTTGATTTTTTTCCAAATAAAAAACGTATCAATCACAATTAAACTTCCCAAATCAAGCAACAAAATCAAAGCCATCAAGGAGCAATCATATCTCAGATCAACAAATCCAGCACAACAATCAAATCAGACACAAATATCATTGCTTTCCCAAAAAAAAAACAAAATTGGACAAAACCAAAATCGTGCAACGTTCAAAATCATTCAATATCACATCAAATATTTCCCAAATAGTTCATCATCATTGGCCTCTATAAATAGAAGAGCTCTACCATTGCATGGAAGACACGAAAAAAAAACCTAGAGGAATCATACGAAAAATCAGAGAGAAAAAGAAAGAGATAAAACGCAGCAACAACATCATCACCATTTCCAAACCCATACAAAAAATACAAAGAGACTTAGAAGAACATTCATCCATCATCATCCCAACACGTCAGAGGCACAAAAGAAGGCAAACAACACAGATCACAAGCTCGCGAAAGAAAAAGGTAAATAGAGAAGAAAGTTCATCCCTGATCGGAGCCGTCACAACCGTCGCCGCCACCATTTCTTTTTCTTTCTTGCTTTAATCATGTGTATCTGTAATATGTAACCGTAAATATCATAGTGAAAAATGGGGTATCGGGTTGCGTGTGGTCGAGGTTTTTTTTTTTTATTGTTTGCATGCTTGATCGGAGAGGATGAGAGGTGGCGGCGGCACCGCTAGGGTTCAAAAACCCTAAATGTCTTTTTGAGAGAAGAGTGAAAGACGAGCGAGAGAGGGTCTGAGAGAGAGAAGAGACTGTTCTATCTCCTTTCTTTTTGTTTTACTTTAAACGAAAATATCATGTACACGCGCACACACGCCACATCTCGTGTACCTTTCATTTTATCCGTTAGATTTGGCACAAACTAGATCTTAAGATTGGAGTTTGAGGGTCCGCGATGGACCCTCCCCCCTTGCGTAACATATATTCGCTCAATTTATTAAATCAACCTTTTTTTTAACTTAACCTTTTATTTCATCTCTTCTAAATATTTAAAATTTTCCTTTTTTAACATAATAAAAAAATAAAATCTAGAACCTCTTTTATTTTTTTTAAAGAAAAACCTCTAATAAAATCTTTAAAAATATTAAAATTAACTTTTTTATTGGTAATAAAGACTTTCATTTATAAAAATTAAAAGTAAATTTTTTTTTAGTACGAAAACTCTTTCACCTTTTTTTTTCTTCTTTCTTCTCTTAATTTGACTTAAAAAAAATAATAATATTTTTTTTTTTAAGAAAACCCTTTTATTTATTAATATAACTTTAAAACTAAAATAACGATAAAACTTTTATTAAAACCTTTTAATAAGAAAATTCTTTTATTTATTAACTTCATAACTTAAAAAAAAAACTAAAGTAATAAAAACTTTGTGTTACTAAAACTTTTTGTGAATAAGAAAACTCTAACTTTTAATTAAAATAATTGTTAATATAAACTCTAAGATTGGTTCAAACTCTTTTAATAAATCGTCTCCTTTTTGGATCCCTCACGTGAGTGTTTGCCCATGCTTTCTTTTATTCATCTTGTTTGTGGTTGACGATATACCTTGTTATTGTTTGTCTTGGTGCTTACTCGTTATTGTTTTAAAACTTTTCAAAAACATAAAAAATCCTCGATCCAATGTCGAGCCCATTTTCCACCCATGTAAGTCGATTGCCTTTAGGAATCGCATTAAACCTTTTGGTCACTAGACATAAGACTAGCACCACTTTGCTAGGACTCTCGCTTAAATCTAATATAATTAATCGCATTAATATCCAAGGGAAAATCCCATGCATGATAATCAAATTATTGTGCATGGTGCATTTCATTTGCATCATAAGTCTCGATACCACTAAGATAAGTTATTAGACAACTTTAGGATAGACTTCCTAAGTTAGTCCCCTTTAAAATCAATTAAACTTTAGCTCACCTAATTCTCCACACAAGAGAATTAGATGTGAATCATCTCAAAGAAGGGACATACAATCTCATACCCCACAAAATACAAACAAGTTTCAAAAAAACTGGGGTGGTTTCTTAAGATGATGACTCATCTTCTCTCCTAAACTTTTAAACAAACTTTAGTATCCTTCAAGAGGAACTACATGTGCTCTGATTCCTTTTTCGACAGGATATGTAGGCACAAGATGCGATATCTTGTCGAGCACACTTAGGAATAGAATTCTAGGTCACCTACCCTTAAACCCTTAGCAAACAAAAAAATAGATAACATAATAAAATAAAAGGTTCCTGTAGAGTACTACAGATATCTAGGATGCTAACACCTTCCCTAGGTATAACCAACTCCCGAACTTTAGAATCTTAGTTTGCATTTGCATTGCATTGTGGATAATTCGATCTTTCTCCCTTCCCTTGGATAAATCAAAGACGGTGGTGAAATAAAAGAAGTGTGATTCAAGTTAACATAATAGCTTGGTATCCAATTCACATCGCGAAACGCACCAAAACAAATTTGGTGCAACAATTTCCAGCTCACAATTTTCCATCATCAATTCCACTTCTACCCCCACTTCTCCTCTATAAAACGACCTATTTCTCACTCTCATAGGGAAGCTCTGGGAGACAAACAAACTCTGTCAACCCTTTTTCAACCTCCATTCTTTTTCTTTTTGAAAATCCTCCTTCAACTCAATCCAAAAATCCCCTAAACAACCTTCAAATTCTCTCATCCTTTCGACACAACATCAACCTACCTTCTTCCAACCCATTCTTTCTTTTCCCCAACCGTAACCTCATCCTTTAACACATCAAAATAACCTACCCCAATTTCGTTTCAAAACCCAGAACAGAGAATTGAGATGAAATGGAATGAGAATTAGAGAGTGATGGAGTAGAATGTGAAAGCGAAACCGAAACAAAATTGAACCAAACCTGAATTGAAGCAAGAACCTGAGCGAACACGAAGCCAAAGCGATTGAGAATGACGAAGGAGAAAGTTTGAGAAGATATCCTTGAATCTCGAGGTGCTGTTCGTCTGCGTCTTTCTATGATTGGTTCCTTTTTAATTTTTGTTTGGTTTTAAGAAAGAAGGAAAGGTTGAAATGATGATGATGCATCTAGATCCTTTGTTTTCATGACTCCTTCAAAGCTTTTTACAATTTGTTTTGGTTTTGTTTTTAACTAAATTGGATGCTTATCTTCACAAAAAGAAGCTTGGTTTTGACCTTTTCTATTTTTTTCCTTAGGGTCTGTTTGTTTGGGAAGAATAAGATAAGAGAGAAGTTGAAGAGAGAGAGGATGAAGAGAAGTGTCAAATCACTTGTCTTTGGTGAACATAGAAATATAAAAGAGAGACTGAAATTGGCTGGGCCGCACATTAAAATGCTTTCTCTCCTAATCTGCAAATAAATGATGTTTCTTTAACTTTGAGTGTTTTTTCCAATATAGCCTTACTAATAAACGTGTAAAAAAACCATTATGCTTCTTTTGATAGACAAGTTTTATATTTACTTACAACCACGTCTAACTTAAAAATCTAATACGACTAATATTAATTTAATAGCATTATAAAAATAGTGTCATAATTTATTCATATAAAATTAATAATAATTAATTTAATTGAATTGTTATAATTAATTAAATGTTTAGTAAAAATTAATTTAACTAAATTAAAATATTTTAACTATTGATTAAACATTAAGTTTGTTTTTATGTAAAAATAATTAATTTTATTTATGAATTAAAACAATAAAAAAATTAAATTAACTTATATTTGAAATTATATTAATATGATAATAAAATTGCATATATTAATATAAGGACAATTTAGTCTTTTCAAAAGTTAAACACACTTCTTTCTCTTCTATTTCTTTCTTCTTTCTCTTATTCCAATCAATAGATTAAATCTACTATATTTCTCATTTATTTCTCTCTTTTCATACACTTTCTCATCTATTTCTCTCTTTACACTTTCTTCTCACTGCCAAACATTCCCTTAGTTACATATAAACCGAACTACCAGACACATTTAGGTGTTGGTCTTGAGAAAGCCCATTTGATTACTACTACACACACCTGTTGGTGCGCCTCCCCCTTTCGTCTTTCTTATTTCATTTGCACTCTTTCTTTTTTTAGTTATTATTATCATATTTTTATATTATTCAAAAAAATAAAAGTTAAAAAACTTCATATTATTTATTTTCACATTTTTAGGAACAATACTATTTTCATATTATTTAGTTACTTGTTTGATAATGGGGTGGTTGATTATTGATATTGAGATTTCATAATATTTATCTATTTCGTTTGTTTTTATTTTATTTTCGATTTTATGTCAATGAATATTTGAGAGTTGTGGATTGTCGATTCATCGAAGAAAATCCATGATTAAGGTTAGACCATTTTCTTTTTGATTTCCATTTCTTTTCATTTCGATTCTATTTCGACTATTGGTCGATGAAGTCTTTAAAATCGCGAATGTAAATTGTTGAAGTTGTTTAACCTTCATTATTTCATATCTGTAGTGAGTGATCATCAAGATCACTTTCTATACTTTAGTATCGTGATAGGTTACCTTCGATTAATCAACGGAAGTTTGTGATTAAGACGAGACCATCCGCTTTTCTTTTTGCGTGACACGATTCTTTTGAGAATGACTCACAATATCATTTCTCCATCGTGTTTTAACACAAACATCGTGATTGTGCGGCCTCCTACAGTATGATCTTCATCATAGATCGTGCTACGATGGTTTAGCTCTAATGTGGACCCGATTCATCCGATCAACAATAATTAACGATTAATCACTAACAACTAACTTTAATTTTTGTCCAAATATTGTTGCTTTACTTTTTTGTCAATATTATACTGTTCATATATTATTGTTGATATTATCTTGCTCATTATATTGTTTATATTACCATATGTTCACCATATTCATATCTTGTCATACTTGTTCATATCTTGTTCATACCTCATTCAAAACATAAAAACATAATAAAATTATCCAATCCCTAAAAAGATTCAATTGGTGGACTGTGGTCACAATCTTCAGCATTGGAGGTTGGACTCTGCACAAAAACCCTAACTAGAAGATTTTTGTCTGAACTCTTCTTAATTGCTTAGTTTAGGACACCTCGCACACACACGACATCCTCTTGGGCTATCTGACAATGACCCATTTTATTTCTCGCAATCCCGTGTACTTTACATGTACGCCTCTCCCCATTACAAAGTAATAGTCTAGTTTTTTTTACTTTTTATGCTTGCTTGGTTGTTATGAAATATATAATGAACTAGGCTAGATCACCTTTTCAAAATAAAGGACAAATAAGGCTTGATCCAATGTCAAGTCATTTTTCAAATCTTATTAACTTGGTTTACACCTTAGGGTTTGTCCCCTCTCTTCTCATTCTTATTTCTCTTATCTCTTCATTCATACCCCACACTAACCTTGTATGTATTTCACCTTTGTATGTCGATTGCCTTGTGCATCGCCATCAACCTACCTTGATCTATTCACCGCACATTCTTTCAAACATTTTCTCTCTTTCTTTTTGTCTCCTTGAGTCTAAAAAACTTGGTATTGTACCATGTGCATTTTCAAAACCTTTAGGGTTCACTGTCACAAAACACTAACCATTTAAAACCAAAACACTTTAAATAAAAGAATAAGGTTCTCTTTGTATTGAACTGAAGAGATAGGGTAAGGTGAAGACTTCTTTCTCTCCGAGTATTAGGATGCTCACTTTAGAGTGTGTGGAATCGATACTCGTCTTTCAATACAAAGACGTGACTATATTTGCCACACAATTTTCAAAACAAATCTTTTGAGATAAAGAATTGGTTACCACCTCCAAGGGGTTACTATCTGAGGAATTATTTCAGCCCAAAAATCAATCCTCACAAATCAAATTTGACATCTTGCCTTGATGGCGAAAACTCCACCTTTTCTTAAAGGGCATGTTACATCCGTTCTACCGCAAACAGGTAACACATGAGACTCCACGAGAGAGCTGCAATACACCTAACTGCAAGAATACGCACGTTAGCATCATCCATAAAAAAATCCAACAAACCGTAGTCCCATGAACTACGGTAGCTCTGATTCTTCACTTCTTTTAAGTGAAGATACGTAGGCACAAGGGCCCCAATCCTTGGTGAGCACCCTTCCATTTTCTTCACCCGTAGTCCTCGAAACTATGTTGACTCTAACTTTCCCATTTCACGAGGGAATACATCGGCATAGGACCGCGAAGTCATATCGAGTCTCCTTTTGTTTCCACGTTTTTTCTTTTCCTTTTTCCCTTATTCTTTTCTTAATCTTTGTTTCCAACCCCTCTCTCTCTCCCTCTTAGAACACTCTTAGCAAGCGATATCTTTAGCAAGCATCCTAACACATAAGACAAGAGAATGGTTTCCATCGAGTACAATGGATGTGGGGGGTGCTAATACCTTCCCTTTGCATAAACGGCTTCCGAACCCATAATTTGGTTGCGAGACCATCTTATCCTTTTCTTTTGGGGTTTTCTCGATGTTTTCCCTTCCCCTTTTGGGATAAATAAAGTTCGATGGCGACTTCGTGTCCTTTCGCCTCCTGTCGTTATTTTATGAGTAACGATAGCTGGTGACTCTGCTAGGGACTAGTTCACCTTAAGCAAGCAAAACCTAGTTTGTTTGTCGTATGTGTGATTTGTTTGCTTTTATTGCTTTATTATTTGTGTTCCTCTTATCTGTGGGATTTATTAGGGATGGTTTGTGAGGAGAAAAGATTTATACCTGAGATTTTCGAGTATACACTAAGCTAGGAGGTGGTTGCTTTCTGATTTGCGAGACTTAGGACTCGTTGAGTTGGTTTGACTTCCACCAATCAGATGTGGCCCCTTTGGGAATGATTATGTCTTACGAGCAGTCATAATGGCATATTTGTTTCCGACCTGGGAGTCCATGATTTTGAGGACCTTTGTAGAACCATATTCTAAAGGTTACTAGGGCATAACTCCATGCTCATCCTTTGAATGGATTACCGTGTTACGAATCGTCGTTATGATGGAAATCTTTTGAGGCCTGGTGCATGGGACCTTGTTCGAAAGCCCTTGGAATGCCCTGTTGTAAACCAATAGACTGCCTACCCTAGGTGAGAGGTATCTTGCTGTGTGGTCCTCAGATTTTCTGACCCTTGATCCTTGTGTTGTGAGCTTGTTTCAAGCATGCATTCATAACATTGCATGAGCATAAGCATCTCTGCATCATTTTGCATATCATTCTCCAACCAAAAACTAAGAAGCTTATTCCGTCCTCTGTCTACAACCCGTAGTTGATTTCCCGACGCTCATATTAAACTTGTGGTAGTTGTGAAGCATTTGAAGCAAGTGGAACATAGACGCCTTGAAAGGCCAGTTAGACGAAGCAAGTTAGAAGCTAAGGTAGCCATGTTATAGAGAAACCGTCAAAATTTTAACCCCCACCAGGATTTACCGTGACAAGTAATCCACTGTATGATCTTCTACCTGATGATGGTCCTCCATAAGTAAATGTTCCTATTCGACCCCAGAGGAAGCCGTTGACTGGTCCCATGAAGGAAAGGCTTCGTGCCATTGAGGAGAAACTCGAAGCTATGAAAGTGCATGATACGTGCCTAGTGCCAGAATTGGTAATCCCTCAGAGATTCAAGGTACCCAACTTCGAGAAGTACACAGGCCTTACTTTCCCGAAATGTCATTTGGGGATGTTCTGTTGCAAAATGACCTCCTACACTCATGACGATAAGCTGATGATTCATTGTTTTCAAGACTGTTTGAGTGAGGCGTCTTTAAGTTGGTACATGGACTTAGAAAGAAGCCATATCCAATCATGGGGGACTTAGCCAGCGCTTTTCTAAAGCATTACCAGTACAATTTGGACGTGGTTCCCAGTCGCACACAATTGCAAAGCCTATCTCAGAATGGCGATGAATCCTTCAAGGAATATGCACAGTTGTGGAGTGACTTTTCAGCCAGAGTGCAACCACCACTCTTGGAAAGGGAATTGATTTCCATGTTCATAAACAGACTACATGGCTCTTATCTTGAAAGAATGGCTGACAGTGCACCATAAGGCTTCTCTGATCTTGTGATAGTAGGAGAACGCGTTGAGAGCTACCTCAAGAGTGAACAAATCCAGGACCCCTCAAATAACCAAGCTGGTGAGACTCAATCCCTCAGCAATTCCCAAGGGGAGAAGGAAGATGAAATCAATGCAGTCATAGAAAATATTGAGTATTCTCATGACGCACCAGCAAAATCTTATGGTTCCTCATCTTCTCAGTGTTCATCACTTCCAGTGCCATGCCTTCCTTATAGTTAGCCAACAATGCTTAGAGCTTCGAATAAAAAACCATGGATTGCTCTTCATGTGAATCAACGAGCATGTGCCCGAGGACTTCAGAATCAGCATCAGAGCCCATAGGCCTCACAAAAACTTGGAAAGAAGGAATTCTCCCCTTCATCCAGTTCCTATGTCATACAGTCAACTCTTGCCACATCTAATCCAAAACTCACTGGTCGTTGCCAGAACCATACCTGATTGGGTATGATCCTGATGTGCATTGTGGATATCATGCTGGATCAATGAGACACTCAACTAAAGATTGCAAAGATTTCCAAGCCAAAGTGCAACAGTTGATTGATAAGAAGTACATATCCTTTCTAGAAGGAAGCTTGGTTGTGCACGTCAATATCTTGTCTGTTTGAGTTTGAAGACTTCAAGGTCATCTCCTAAAGCCAGTGGTTCAGACAAGAAGTCACCCTTAACCAAATACAAAATCCACCCTTTCGGCATAACTTAAAAACTAGTTCTCGTCTGGTAAATCACCTCAAGGTACCAGTTCTCGTCTGGTAGACAACTTTTAAGCCAGTTCCCGTCTGGTCAGCCATTCTTTTGCCCATTTCAAAGTCTAGTTCTCGTCTGGCAAACCATAATGTCCAGTTCTTGTCTGGCAAACCATTTGAAGGTCAAATCCCATCTGCCAAATAAAAAGAGAAGTTAGTTCTCGTCTGACAACTTAACCTTTTGCTAGCAGTTCTCGTTTGGTAGTCTACCCCATTTAAAACTAGTTCTCGTCTTGTGATCCTTTTAAAAGCCACCTTTGGGTTATATCCTTCACCTTACCTATTTCCTTTCCCCAACAGGTATTTCAACTAATCCCCAAACCAAAGCCCAACATTCTTTGGCATGCCAAACTAAAACCCAACCATACTTGGTGCAACCATCACTCCAGACTCTCAGATCTTCATATCCCTAACATTTTACATACATTTCTGCATCATCTGCATGTTTGTATAGCCAGTTCCTGTGTAGGCTTGGGCATTCCTGTGGACCGTCTGTGCCTTTTGCAGGAGATATATCCTTGCCTTTCCTTTTGTAAGGGATTTCACTGCCTTTCGCGTGAAATATTATCCTTTCGCTTTCCTTTCGTAAGCGTTCTTGCTGTCTTATACACGTGACAAAACTTTGTATTGGGTATTTACGATCAATTTGGACGCTTCATGCCTGTGTGGCGAAGAATTGAATGGTCGTCGTGCCCAAAGAATGTCATCTCCGCCATTGTTCCTATGAGGTCAAATGATGTTATAATATCCTATACAAGATTCCTCTGCATTTTGCATGATAACGATTATTACCACTTCACTCTCTTGTTGTAAATCCTTCTGTGCCTTTTGCACAAGTCCTTTTCCCTTACCTTTTGTAAGTCCATTCCGAGTCTCCTTACCTTTCGTAAGGGATTTCATGGCCTTACGCATGAAATTTTATTCTTTCGCTTTCCTTTCTTAAGCGTTCTTGTTACCTTTAGAACGAGAAAGAACTTTGTATTAGGTATCTTCGATTAATTTGAACACTTAATGCCTATGTGTCTGAGAACTGAATAGTCATTATACTCAGAGAATGTCATCTCTGCCGTTGTGCCTCTGAGATCAATAATATTCTGATACCCTATGCAAGTTTCCTCTACTGTATGCAGGAAGATGGTTATTGCCCCCAAATTGCGTTTTATGAGTCTTTCGTGTCATTTTTCACGATGTAGCTCCTCCTTGCCTTTTGCAATGTGTCTAACTTACCTTTATTAAGAGTCTTCCCGTGCCTTTTGCACTATTTCTTCCCAGCTTACCTTTTGTATGTCTCCTCTCTACCTTTTGTGGAAGGAATTTGTCTCCAAGCCTTTTGTTCTGGACTCCTCTCTACCTTTTGTAGGAGGAATTATTCTCCAAACCTTGTGTTCTGGAGTCATTTCTGCTTTTGCAGAAAATAGTACGATCATCTTCTCCTAAGGGAGTTTTGCTATTTCTCCAAGCCTATTGTTCTGGGGTCCCCTCTATCTTTCGTAGAAAGGAATTTCCTCCAAACCTTTTGTTCTGGGGTCCTTCCTACCTTTTGTAGAAAGGAATTTTCTCCAAACCTTTTGTTTTGGGGTCCTTTCTACATTTTGTAGAAGGAATTTGTCTCCAAGCCTTTTGTTTTAGAGTCCTCTCTACCTTTTGTAGGAGGAATTATTCTCCAAACCTTGTGTTTTAGAGTCATTTTTGCTTTTGCAGAAAATAGTACGATCGTCTTCTCCCAATAGAGTTTTGTTATTTATTCAAGACTTTTGTTCTGGGATCCTCTCTACCTTTCGTAGAAAGGAATTGTCTCTAAACCTTTTGTTCTAGGGTCTTTCCTACCTTTCGTAAAAAGGAATTGTCTCCAAGCCTTTTGTTCTGGAGTCCTCTCTACCTTTTGTAGGAGGAATTATTCTCCAAACCATGTGTTCTAGAGTCTTTTATGCTTTTGTAGAAAATAGTACGATTGTTTTCTCCCAAGGGAGTCTCCTCTACTTGTTTTAGCAGGAATTTTGTTTCTCCAAACCTTTCGTTCTGGGGTCCTCTCTGCCTTTCGTAGAAGGAAAATTTTTCTCTTAACCTTTTTTTTAGGGGTCCTCTTTGCCTTTTGCAAGAGGAGAACCAATTTCTATCCTTTACTCTTGAGTCCTCTATACCTTTCATAGGAGGACTATATCATCCCTAATTCCTCGAGTCCTATTTACCTTTCGTAAGAGGCATATCTCATCCTTTATCCCTTGAGTCCTCATTACATTACGTAGGAGGAATATCTCATATTTTATTTCTTGATTCCTCTCTACCTTTCGTAGGAGGAATATCTCTCGTAATATCCTTTATTTATAGAGTCCTCTCTACCTTTTGTGGAAGGAGTATCTCACTAACAAACTTCTAGAGTCCTATCTACCTTTCGTAGAAGGAATACCTCGTAACCTTTTATATGTCCTCAGGATTATACAGGGATGTCGCCTCTTGCAAGACTGGCAAAACACTCATGCTCATTCCGCATTGCATATCATACCCCCTCATAACCAACTACTTTTTTCCAATGATAGATGCCTTTTTCAAGTCATCTCATTTATTCAACACCTTTCATTCCACACATTTTCGGCTGAAAATTCTGGGTACTCTTATATTTAATCCCCTTGTACCTTGCTTGTAAGAAAGCCTCTGCCACTCTCACCTTCAAGTCCAAGAAGATTAAATATGGGCATCGGTCACACCCTCATTTTGACCCTAACCCTAGCCTTGCATATCATTTCATTTTCATCATCTTTGTATCCCATTAGTTCATAATCAATCATGGGTTTCATTGAGCTCCTAGAACATGGGATCAAGAGGTTCTTTGAATCAGGGTTCCTATTTGCGTTGAGGTATCTTCATTCACGTTTGAAACAAGGGTTAATTTCTCATCATCATGAGCATATTTCTATCAATGTCTGTCCAGCTATAAAGCTCTCCTCTGCGGGGATTCATCAAGTATCAAGTTTATCTGCTTTAAGATCTCTCAAAAGGTATCAAGTGATTAAGGATCCATCATGGATCTAGTAGAGAATGAAGAACTAGGGTTGTCTATTGCCAATATCTCAGGATGTTTTCTTCATCAATATGTACCCAAAGCATGGAGATTAAGGTTTCTTACCCCTTTATTGCTTGAGGATAAGTGTCGTTCTATTCAGATTTGCTTGAAATCAGGTCAAAGGTGTGTGCATTATTGGTTGGCGTTCGTTGAAAGTGTGACCTAATATTGGTTAGGCAAGATTTTGTTTCAAGATAAAGGTCAGGGTGTGCACAGTTCAAGTGGTGTGTGTTTGAAGCTTCAATTAGGTTTCTGTGCCATTTTAGGTTATCTGTGTCTGGATCAAGTTATCAGGCTGTACTAAGTTCAAATGTTTCACGGTTAAGGATCATCAAAGATCAATGCATTTGTAGTTAGGGTTTTGGACAATGTCGTTCATATTTTAATTCATGTCCGTTCGATTTCAAGGCAGTTTTCTGATCATTGGATTTATGGTGAAAATTTTGTTCAATAGTTCCAGTTCAAGGGGAAAAGTTCAAGAATGGATTCAATAGTGCATTGATTTTGTTTCAAGATTCTGATTTCTTTCAAATTCAGGACGAGTCCATGTCCTGTTTCATTTGTCAAGGATCGAATCAAGGGCAATTAGGGTGTGATGCAGTGCATTGGGGTTTTTAATTTCAAGACATGTTCATCAGATCCATGTTATTGTCCAAGAAAGTTCAATGAGAATATTTGTGGTTCATCATGATTCTTTCAAAAGTACAAGATTGGTTAACTTTTGGTATTAAGCTTTTATTAAATTTTAAAGTGAGGATTCAACGTTTGGAAATTGGTCAAAAGTAAAATGGATGTGCAAATTCAGAAGCCCGTTACATGATTTCAATAGGCCTATCTTACAAAGAAATACCAAAGCCCATGAGCCATGTTTTCTTTTAAGCTCATTTCATAGAGAAAGGGGTTCATTCTACAAATTAGAGCTTTTCACAAAAAGACAGAAATGTAGCAAAGCCCAATTAAAAAAAAAAACCTTTTTTGAGTCAATTATAATCAATAAAAAGCCCAACTACAATGTTAAAAAAGATAGCATGAAGAAAATCAATTGAGCCTAAATTCATTCTTCCTCATGAACTTTGTTTACACGTAGTAGTACCCTCCACACCTTCTTGCAAACCAATACACACTATTTTCTTTTGAGCAAAATGACTTGTACCTGCACAAAACGTCAAAACCTGCTACACCACTGCTGCAAAGACGTACCACCTTCCTAAAGTTTCTTAGCACAACAATACGCACCAGCCGTCACTTGTTCGCACCATCCCGCACAAATCACACTATCACCACTAAACCTGCAGCAAAGCCAAAACTTTTTGATGCATAAACCAAAAACTTGCATCCGTTTTGCAATGAGAAAAACCAACAGATTCGCAGCAGCCATACGCACACATTGCACACCAAGCGGCAACGCAAAACAACAAACCAACAGCACATAACACAATCTGATGCAACAACAACAACTTGGAACTACCCTACAAAAAACTCGCAGATGCACAACAACGACAGAATAAAACCAAGACACACATGCATAAAATCAATACAAAAGCGATACCTAACCTGATGATTCCCTCACGCACCAACCTGATGATTCCCCTACGATTTCTGTGGGTTGGCTCTTCGAATAAAAACTTCATCTCGTGGATTAGCTGGAAGACGGTGTGCAAAACGAAGGAATTTGGGGGCCTGGTAATTAAACATGTGGGGAGGTTCAATATAGCTCTTCTTGCAAAATGGTTGTGGAGATTCTCGCGCGACGGTAACGAGATTTGGAGGCCTATTCTTGTCAAGAGATATGGCAATTTGAGTATTAAAGTGCAAACTTATATGGATGTTGGAAACTCGACAAGAGATTCTTTGTGGATGAAGAACCTTTTCTCTTTAGACGGTTCTGCAGGCCTCGATTACTTCGGTAGTTTTCTGGTAAGTAAACTGGGAGCAGGGGAAACTACTGCCTTCTGGCAGTCCTGCTGGACATTAAATTCTCCCTTGAAAGAAACTTTTCCTAGACTTTATCAATTGAATAACTACAAGTACATAGTTGTTGTTGGGATAAACTTAAATTATTGGGTAGTGGAAAAGTTAGATTCTCTTGGGGAATGAATCAGTCTTCTTGAGACCCAGCTACATTTAATGTAATATTTATTAGTGTAGTATTTATCTCTCCTAATCTTGGTCTCTATTTAAAGACCACTTTGTAACTCATTTTAGACAAGACATTTTGAACTATCAATACAAAGAGAAAGTAGCTGCAGTCCAGAAAAAAGTCCTCCACTGTTGTTGGTTCATTTTGTCTTCAAATTGGCATCAGAGCTCATGGCAAGCATGACGAGTCAAATGCCACTGCCACGCTTAACAAATCAAACTACGAGAATTGGAGCATTCAGATGAAGGCGCTCCTTGGCTCACTTGATGTGTGGGAGGTAACAAGTGATGGGTATGAAGAACCGACAAACACAACAAGTTTCACAGCAGCCCAGAACAAGACGTTGAAAGAGACGCGTTCAAAAGATAAAACAGCACTGTACATGTTGTTTAGAGCAGTCGACGAATCAGCCTTCGAAAAGATTGATGATTCAACTACGTCAAAGGAAGCGTGGGATACGCTAGAGAAAGCATTCAAAGATGCAGATAGAGTTAAGCAAGTCCGCTTACAGACTCTTCGAGGAGAGATGGAGAGAATGAAGATGAAGGAGACAGAGGTCGTGTCAGACTATATCACAAGAGTACAGACGGTGGCAAATCAGTTAAATCGAAATGGAGAAGGGATGACGGATGCTCGTATTGTCGAAAAGATTCTAAGATCTTTGACAGATAAATTCGAAAACATAGTGTGCGCAATAGAAGAGGCAAAGGATCTTTCAACAATCACTGTCGAAGATGTTGCTGGATCACTCGAAGCACACGAACAGCGAAAAACAAAGAAGAAGGAGGAATAGACTGAGGATACATAACTCAACAGAGACGAAAAAGCATTTTTCTCTCAAAATTGGCGTGGTAGAGGACGTGGACGTGGAGGACGTGATGGTGGTCGAAGTTACCAGAATATCGAAAGAGGACAGTCAAGTCAACAAAATTGGCGTGGTAGAGGACGTGGACAAAGAGGTGGTAGGTCGAACCATACAAATGTCGAATGTTACAAATGTAACAAGCAGGGGCACTATGCGAAGGATTGCAACTCCTACAGTTGTTACAACTGTGGAAAGATGGGACATCTTGCAAAAGATTGTCGACTCAGAAGAAAGGTGGAGGAGACAACAAATTTTGTTTTAGAAACTGAATCGAACGAAGGATTCCTATTAATGACTCAAAAGGAAGCAGACGAAGAAAATGACACCATGTGGTACCTGGACTCAGGAGCTAGCAATCACATGTGTGGTCACAAACACTTGTTTAAAGAAATGAAGAGGATTAAAGATGGCCATATTTCGTTTGGAGATGCGTCGAAAGTGAAGGTCGAAGGAAAAGGAACAATTTGTTTCTTACAGAAGGATGATGTGATAGGATCAATCGAAGGAGTGTATTATGTACCAAACCTCAAAGCAAATATCTTGAGTTTGGGACAACTTACTGAAAAGGGCTATTCGATACTCATGGAGAATCGAAATCTGCATCTGAAAGACAAGTCAGGACGATTGGTTGCTCAGGTCGAAATGGGAGGAAATCGAATGTACAAGCTGAACTTGAGAAACATTCAAGGAAAATGCTTACAAGCTAATGTCGAAGATCAAGCGTCTTTATGGCATTTGCGCTTTGTTCATTTACATCAGGCTGGACTACAAAGATTGGCGAAGAAAAATATGGTGCATGGACTACCAGACATGGAGTTCGACGGAAAGTTCTGTGAAGAATGTGTGTTTGGTAAACAAACAAGAACTTCATTTCAGAAGAAGGCAGAATATCAGGCTAAATATATTCTGGAATTGATTCACACCGACATTTGTGGACCAATTACTCCAGAATCCTTCAGTGGAAAAAAGTATTTCATTTCCTTCATTGATGATTTCTCAAGGAAAACTTGGGTGTATTTTTTGAAAGAAAAGTCAGAAGCTTTCGAAGCATTCAAGAAGTTCAAGATAATGGTGGAGAAAGCAACTGACAGACACATCAAAGCTCTTCGATCAGACAGAGGTGGAGAATATACTTCGACAGCTTTTATGAAATATTGTGAGGAACAGGGCATAAGAAGATTTCTAACTGCACCATACTCACCTCAACAAAATGGTGTGGCAGAAAGGAAGAATCGAATAGTTCTTGACATGGTTCGTTCAATGCTTAAGAGCAAGAACATGTCGAAGGAATTTTGGGCAGAGGCTGTGCAATGTGCAATCTATGTTCAAAATAGATGCCCACATAAGAAATTAGGAGATCAAACACCACAAGAAGTTTGGAGTGGACAAAAGCCAACTGTGTCTCATTTCAAAGTCTTTGGAAGTGTAGCTTATGCACATGTACCTGATCAAAGAAGAACAAAGCTGGAGGACAAGAGTCAGAAATACATACTCATTGGGTATGATGAGAAAACGAAAGGTTACAGACTCTTCGATCCTATAAACAGAAAGGTGATAGTGAGTAGAGACGTTCGAGTAAACGAAGCAAGCAAGTGGGATTGGAACAATTCGACAGAGGTTGTTGTCGAAGTGGGATTGGAGCAACCCGACAGAGGCATTTCGACTGAAGATTCCGACAATGAAGATGAGCCTTCACAACCTAGAATGAGAAGTCTACAAGACTTGTACGAAAACACAGAAGAAGTGCATCTTGTATGTCTATTGGCAGATTCTGAAGATGTCAGTTTTGAAGAAGCAGTGAGAAACAATGACTGGAAGAATGCCATGAATGAAGAGATAAATGCCATCGAACGAAATTATACCTGGGAACTATCAGAATTACCCAAAGGAAGTCGAACAATTGATGTGAAATGGGTATTCAAGAAAAAGATGAATGCTGAAGGTAAAATCAAAAGATACAAGGCACGACTTGTGGCGAAAGGATACAAACAGAAAGCAGGAATCGACTATGATGAAGTGTTTGCACCTGTTGCGAGAATGGAAACAATTCGACTACTCATCTCTCAAGCAGCTCAATACAAATGGCCAATATTTCAAATGGATGTCAAGTCAGCTTTTCTGAATGGTGTGCTCGAAGAAGAAGTCTATGTCGAACAACCCCCAGGATACATGAAGATCGAAAACGAAGGAAAAGTGCTAAGACTAAAGAAATCACTTTATGGGCTGAAGCAAGCACCACGAGCATGGAACACACGAATTGATACATACTTCAAAAAGAATGGTTTTCAGCAATGTCCCTACGAACATGCTGTATATGTGAAGAAAGATAAAGAGAAAATGCTGCTTGTTGCTCTCTATGTTGATGATTTAATTTTCTTGGGCAACAACAATCAATTGATAGAGGAGTTTAAAACTGCAATGACACAGGAATTCGAAATGACAGACTTGGGCCTGATGAAGTATTTCCTTGGTCTAGAAGTTCAACAAGAAGAAGCTGGAATTTTTATCTCACAGGAGAAGTATGCAAAGGACATCCTGCAGAAATTTAAGATAGAAGGCTGTAATCCAATTTCGACTCCAATGGAACCAGGAGCAAAACTTTCGAAATTTGATGGGGGAGAGCGTGTCGAAACAAGCAAATTTCGAAGTTTGGTGGGAAGTCTTCGATATCTGACATGCACAAGGCCAGATCTCTCTCTTAGTGTTGGAATTGTGAGTCGATTCATGGAAGAACCAGCCTACACACACTAGAAAGCTTTGAAGAGAATCCTTCGATACGTCAAAGGAACTGTGTCACTTGGAATGTTCTATTCAAAAGCAGAAGAATACAAGTTGACTGGCTACTCTGATAGCGATTGGTGTGGTAACATAGATGATCGAAAAAGTACTTCAGGCTATGTTTTCTTCATGGGAAACACTGCTTTTACCTGGCTTTCGAGAAAACAACCAATTGTAACACTTTCGACATGTGAAGCAGAATATGTGGCAGCATCTTGGTGTGTATGCCATGCAATATGGCTAAGAAGCTTGTTGAGCAAGATGGAACAAAAACAGGAAGATGCAACAATAATACAAGTGGATAACAAATCTGCAATCGAACTGGCGAAGAATCCAGTAAACCATGAAAGGAGCAAACACATTGACGTTCGATTCCACTTCATTCGAGAACATGTGAAAAATGGAGATGTCGAACTAAAGCATGTTGCAAGCAAGAACCAGGCAGCTGACATTCTCACAAAACCACTGTCGAAGGAGCTGTTCGACAGAGGAAAGAAGATGCTGGGAATGATGGACCGTAGAAATATTTAAGTTTATGGGGGAGTTTTGTTGGGATAAACTTAAATTATTGGGTAGTGGAAAAGTTAGATTCTCTTGGGGAATGAATCAGTCTTCTTGAGACCCAGCTACATTTAATGTAATATTTATTAGTGTAGTATTTATCTCTCCTAATCTTGGTCTCTATTTAAAGACCACTTTGTAACTCATTTTAGACAAGACATTTTGAACTATCAATACAAAGAGAAAGTAGCTGCAGTCCAAAAAAAAGTCCTCCACTGTTGTTGGTTCATTTTGTCTTCAGCTGTTAGTGAAATGGGGTTTGGGAAGATGGCTTTTGGAGTTGGAATATCAGCGATTTCTTGACAGATGGGGTTACAGACTTAGATGTTGATTTGAGAGATCTGAGTGTGTTGCTGGAATCGCAACAGTTGCAATTCAATATAAAGGATGATTGGTTGTGGTCTTTAGATAATACTAAGGGATTCACAGTGAACTCATTATATTCTTTCATCAGCTCAAGTGAAATATTAGATGAGTTAGAGGAATCAATGGCAGAAACGCTTGAGTTAGTGTGGATGGCACTTGATAGATTGTCTACGAGGATGAACTCAGTAGATAGAAACGTTATCATCAACGATCATGAAAAGGTTTGCATGCTTTGTTTTCAAGAACCAGAGGAATTCAATCATCTATTTTTCTCTTGCCAAAAATTGGTGATGGTTTAGAGCAAGATTTGCGAGTGGGTGGATATAGGAAGGATCTCGGAAGTTAACTGTGGCCTCCATGCAAAGGCATGGCTCTCATATCTTCATGGTCGTAGCAAAGCGGAAACGGTGAATTCGATATGGTTTATCTCATGCTGGAACATTTGGAGAACTAGAAATAACATTTTATTAAATGATGAAATATGTAATGTAGATGACATTGTAAATGCTATTAAAGTTTCCTCCTGGAACTGGATGATTTTAGGTTGACGTAATAGTAAGAAGTGTAGCTTGTATGAGTGGTACAAGTTTCCCTACGACTTTTTGTAGTTTTGTAGGGTTGTTGTTTGTTGTTTCTTTGATTTGAGATTTCCTTAATCTCTTATTAATGAAGTTGCTTATAAAAAAAACGTGGATAATACCGTCTAATTTTTCTTTGTAATTTGTTTGAAATCATCTGCATGCTTTTCTATCAACGTTGTTATTTCTTCTTTTTTTAAGCTCTCCTTAACTGAGGGAATTCTTTGACTTTCTTAAACTTATCTTAATTAAAAATACGATTCTCTTTTGTATGCTTTTTATTTATTTATTTATTTATTTTTTTAACTTTATAGTGTGTCCATGAAAAGGAAAAGTGACTCACTCCCTTTTGCTAGAGCTGAGAAAAGAGCTAAAGAAAAGACCATGAAGAAGAAAGTCAAGAACTTGGCAGTTGCTTTGTTGATCTTCCATCACCAATTGTTACCACATTTTTGTTCAACTTCCCATCAAAACTATTGTGGCTTGCAAATGTGTTTGTAAAACTTGGAACACATTGAATTCAAGTCAAGATTTTGCCAACCAATTACTCATTGAAAGGCCACCATATAGTTATACACCCTTTAGTCACTATTACAAATAAATTTGACAATTTTAATACATTTCACAATTAATATATCTTAAAGAATTTGTAGTTTCTTACAAAATTTTCTGAAGTTTATATACCTTGAGGTTAAGATGTTTCATCAATATATTGCTCATACAACTAAGTTACATGTATTGCATATATATTCCTCCTTTATATTTGAATGTATGGCCGGCCACAGGATCACGCAACCCAGGCAAGTGCCTGCCTCAACTTTCCCCCCTAATATAATAACCCTACTTTTAATCATAATAAAAAAATTTGTCATAAAAAATAAATCTTATTACAGTTAAAAAAAACTCTCATATTTTAATGGAACAATTGATTAATTTTCATTGTTTTAGATTTTTTTAATTATTTTTTTTTTAAAAAGCAAAATCTATTAAAAAAAGATACAAATGAGTATCCTAACCCGTATACAAGAGATTCAACAACCTCCCGAAAAAAAAATTACAAAAATTCACACAGAAAGTTAATTCAGACATACGGAATTTTGCTCAGGCTTGAAACGGGGCCTCCGCTAGTGGACGGTGGGTATTGGTCCCTCTTGGATTAGTCGGTCGCAAGGCCGGATACCAAGATTTCCAAAAAAAAAAAATAATAATTACAGGTATAAGGAAATTTTAATTTTTTACCCACCCACCACCAAGTATGCAAAATAATCCTATTCACTATCGATTCACAATCCCAAATCTCGTCATTAAGCATAATGTTATTCCGGCAAATCCAAATGCACCAACAAGTGGACAACCATAAAACTACTGCATTTTTAACATCCACTTTCTTTAAAATCATCCTCTCGATCCAGCTGCAAAAATATGCAATCAAACTATCGTGAACATCAACATTCACTCGCAGCCACGTACCAATCATTTTCCACACGTCGCAACTCTTGCCGCACCGAAACATTAAATGCAATGCAGTTTCATCTTTCCTAAAACAAAACGGACAAGTTGTTTCAAGTGTATTGAGTTATCATTTGCAAATTCTTTTATATATTTATATCAATTATTAAATGTTTAAATAGTTTGTTTATCAAATTTTATATGACACGTTTAACAAATTTTAATCAACTGCACTATCTATTATTAATAAGACTAAAAATTATTTATTATTATTATTTTAAAAAGTGTAAAACCTTCAAAGGTTCTAGTGTAAGAATGTAATTTCTTACAACAATTTAGTTATATATCTTAAGTTTCATATATTTCTTATATATTCCTCTATAATTGAATAATCTATAACTGCACTATAGTATAACTGCACTATAGTAGACTTAAAGAAAGAGAATAAAATCAGCTTAACACAATCTATGTGCAATTTAGCCACAATAACTGAGTAATATTCTGCGTTTTAAATATATGTTAGCACCATCTACTAGCAGTTAAATCATATTAATTGAGTACTTATTCTCGGTTTTAATAATGCAATAGTATGCAATACTATATTATTGACGGCTACCAATACCATTTTATTTTTGCTGACGCAGGCTGCAACAAGAGTGTGTTGATGAGTACCATTTTTCTCTATTGTGTCGAATCATCGAGGTAACTGTAGTTTGTATGAATGGACAAAGTTTCTTTTGAACTTTTTCTAAGTTAGTTGGGGAGGATATGGAGTTTGATTATATATGTATTGTTGGGGTAGAGATCCCCTTAATCTCTATTTAATACAATACTTACTTATCAACAAAAATTTTAAGAGTTGTAGTTCGTGAGTTTTTAGTTATATGTAAATAATAGTCAAAACAAATATGATGTACGAATCAAATAGACATATAAAGTTGAAGTAAATGTTAAAAATATTAAAAAATATCTAAAATAGGTAAAGACTGAACTACATTGTGGCAATTATAGAGTTAATTTATGAACCTTTAGTCAAGGTAAAGTTACGAGAGTTTTTTTTTTCACCACAAGTATCAAGTTTACTAGATCGGTTGATCTGGTTTGGGGATCAGTTTTGGTACCAAGTCGTTTCAGCCCTCTCGATTGTAGTTACGGGATAGCGAATCGTGATCATTCATACCAAATTCAATGCCAATCACCACTAAATTATCTAATTATTGATCTCAGATACGGGTTACAAGAGTTTAAACAAAACAGAATACGAGACATTCCAATCTTTTTTCAAATTTACTTGCCCTTATTGTGGTCACTAAATTTCTAGATTCAATCAAAAGATAGAATTGAATAGTTGTATTTTATGGTCGCAATTTGTAATTGTAGTTCTATTAATCAAAGAAGACAAAGATGGTGGAGCCACGCTCTCCATCACTAAGGGAGTTCTTTCATTTCCATCCACCTCGTTATTTTATGCTAACTTTTGTTAAATGTAATTCACAGTGTGTCGAAGTCGAAGCATTCATAGCTTAGTGTCGTGTCGAATTGTTTAGGTTGTTTCGACAAATTCATGTTAGATTTGATTTGATTGGATTCAGATTTGTTTAAATTAGATTTGATATTTTGGGCTTTTAATTTTGGGCCTTTGCAAATCTATATCTATAAATAGGAAGTATCCTTGCATTGTAATCATAAGGTTGTATTGTATTCACAGTTGCTGATTTAGCAGTGAAAGTGCAATATATTCAGAAATCCCGCTGTTCGTGGGTAGAACACTTCTCCAAATATTTCCCTTCTCTCTCTTTTCTTTTCCTTCTTGCTGTTAGTTTGTTCTTCTTCTTTCGTTGTTCTTCATTGCTATTGCGTAGTGGGTTTGTGTACAATCTTGAGATCAAGATTGAAGTGGAATTCTCATAGGGTGTGGTGAATTTCCAACATCTGGTATCAGAGCCTAGTTGTGCGACATAAACTTCTTCATCTAAGGGGCCATTAAGGAACGCACACTTCACGTCCATCTGACATGTGTGCCAATTGTTCATATTTGCTAGACCAACAACCAACCTGATTGTTTCGATCCTAGCACCAGGTGCGAACACTTCATCGAAGTCTATTCCTTCCTTTACCTTGAGTTGAGAAGGAATTTGTGAAGTGTACGACTGAGCATGAAGTATATGTAAGAAGAAGCAATGGCGAATTGCTTATACTATGCCTCTATGTCGATGATTTGTTGATAACAGGGAGTTGCAAGAAGGAGATTGAAGATTTCAAACATGACCTGAGTGAAGAGTTTGAAATGTCAGACTTGGGAAATCTCTCATATTTCCTTGGCATCGAATTCTACAAGACTAGTAGAGGTTTGATGATGCAACAAAGAAGATATGCAGGCGAAATACTCAAGAGATTTGAGATGCAAGATTGCAACTCAACTTCGACTCCAGCTGAGACCAGCCTGCAACTGTCGTTGGACCTTGACGAAGATGATGTCAACCCAACCCAATATAGAAGACTTATTGGGTCACTTAGATACCTTTGTCACACAAGGCCTGACTTAGCATACAGTGTGGGTATGGTAAGTAGATTCATGCAGAAGCCAAAGGTATCACACCTAACAGCGACGAAGAGGATACTGAGGTATCTGAAAGGGACTCTCGACTACGACATTTTATTTCCTGCAGCCGATGAAGGGAAAGAATGCGAGTTAGTGGGATACACCAACTCTAGTTGGTGTAGTGATGCTGAGGATAGAAAATCCACAGCTGGATATGTGTTTATGTTAGGTGGTGCACCAGTTGCTTGGAGTTCGAGAAAGGAGCCAGTAGTGGCATTGTCATCATGCAAAGCATAATACATAGTTGCTTCTCTTTGTGCATGTCAAGCAACATGGATGGTGAACTTGGTCGAAGAGATTACAGGGAAGAGTCATGGAGCAATTACCATGATGATCGACAGCATGTCAGCTATTAATTTGGCGAAGAATCCAATAGCACACGGTCGAAGCAAGCACATCGAAATGAGGTTCCATTATCTTCGAGAGCAGGTAGCAGAAGGGAAGATGAATTTGGAACACTGCAGAACTGAGAATCAGATTGCAGATATCATGACGAAGGGAGTGCAGGTCGAAGCCTTTAGAAGACTAAGAGCCATGATGAATGTAGATAGTTTAGACACAATGAATTAAATGGTGTGTTAAATGTAATTCATAGTGTGTCGAAGTCGAAGCATTCATAGCTTAGTGTCGTGTCGAATTGTTGAGGTTATTTCGACAGATTCATGTTAGATTTGATTTGACTGGATTCAGATTTGTTTAGATTAGATTTGATATTTTGGGCTTTTAATTTTGGGCCTTTGCAAATCTATATCTATAAATAGGAAGTATCCTTGCATTGTAATCATAAGGTTGTATTGTATTCACAGTTGCAGATTTAGCAGTGAAAGTGCAATATATTCAGAAATCCCACAGTTCATATGCAGAACACTTCTCCTCCAAATATTTCTCTTCTCTCTCTTTTCTTTTCCTTCTTGCTGTTAGTTTGTTCTTCTTCTTTCTTTGTTCTTCATTGCCACATTAATTGACCATCATTAATTGACTAATATTATAGGTATTAATTAAAATTCTTATATGCTTAACACCATTTACCATTAACTTAGTCACATTAATAGAGTAATATTTTCTAAATTTTAAATAAAAATTTTATCAGCTTATCACTATTTACAAGCAATTTAGCTACATTAACAGAGTAATATTCTAGATTTTAAATAAATGTTGGTGACCACAATATGGGCTCATGACAAAATGGTATTAAGAACAGACTCGTGATATATTTTGTCATCAGATGGTAGAGTACTCGAAATGAAGTGCAATCTACTAAGTGTGGGATAATTGGTTGAAGAAAGTTTCTCAATGATTATAATAAATGGAGTCTTAGAATTGTTAGACACTCAGAAAAATTTTGTCTTAAAATCCCCTTCATCGAAGAACAATACATTTAAAACCAAGATGAATTCAACTGAAGTACAATGTCTACAAATTTTTGTCAACCATAAGCATAGTTGGCTGTGACATCTGAAGTTTGAACATTTTAACATTCGATAACTCAATCAACTACACCCTCGAAAGGACAGAGGTCACACGGTGTCATGCGCACCTTAAATAACGAAACATTTTTCCTACGCCACTTTTGAAAGTGTTGTGTCAAATAATATATTCATGTACGTCACACACCGGGTAGTAAGAAGGGAATAAAATTAGAGTATTAATATAAATAGAAATAGTTAATTTTACTTTTCTACACAACAACAAAATGTAGTCTTTGAGTGTATTGGAGATTTGAGTAGTTGTGTTTTTAGAGAGGGTTTTCAATGTTTCCATTAAAAAATAATTTGTTCAAAGGGTTTTCCATTTTCTTGTTCAAAAATAGTTTGTTGAGAGGGTTTATAGTTTTTCAGTCCAAAAATTGTAGTTAAGAGAGAGTTTGCAATTTTTCTGTCTAAAAATTATAGTTGATAGAGTTTATAATTTTTCCGTCCAAAAATTGTAATTGAAAGAAGTTTTGAAATTTTTCCGTTCAAAAATTGCAGTTTGGAGCGTTTGCAATTTTGTACTTAAAAATTGCAATTTAATGAGAGAGTTTATAATTTTATTTTGTAAAGATTTGAAGTTGAAAAATGAATTTGTGAGTTTTGTTTTTAATTTTTTTTGTTGTTGTTTTTCTTTTTAAGTTTTGTTTATTTTTTTATTTTCTCAACGGAAACCAGCCTATTGAGAACCAAATTCCAACCAAATAAAAGCGCATTGCTAGGCGCCTTAGTTTTCAAATTCCCAACGTCAAACAATCAAACTAAGAATGAGGCATGCCTATGAGGACTAAACATGACTCTTGATATGGGGACGAGCGAGTTAATGATTAGGTTTTATTTACGACTGGTTGCATCACAAATAAAAGGAGAGCATCTATGGCTAAATTTAAGAATATATAAGTGTTGGGCGTGTGACTCCATACACAAGTGGTGGTGAATTGTGGAGGTTTTAAATCGGTGATTTAAAACAAATTTATATTTCAAATTAAAGTTTGAAAATATTTTCTAAAAAGAGTTTAGATATGTAGTGAAAAATAAGGATAAATTAAATAAGTGGAAAGTAAAAGATTTAAGGGAATAGAGATAAAACAAAAAATTTATAGAGGTTTGGTCTTGGAAATGTGACATACTCCTCTCCCTAAAAACTGATTTGGAGATTATCCATTAATGTTTGAGATCTTTTAGAATGTTACCCCACGAACCCCCATATATAAGGAAAATGACGTTTCATTTTAACTTTCAACCAAACCGCGAAATGAGGAATGAAGCGGTTAGTCTTCATGCTAAACAATGAACAAAGCTTTGAGGGGTCAGTGCGAGGGAAAGAATGCCATTCAACAGTTTCTATATTTTTAAGCTCATGAATCAAAAGTTTTGGTTTAAGACGGAACCAAAAATAAATGCGGAAAACGTAAAGACGAAAAATATAAAATAAAGACTGAATTATAAACGGAGCCTTGTTGGAATTGGATCACATCAATTGATAACACATGCATTCTTCTAATCAAGTAAACACAAATCAATCATTCGCCTAATATCCTCGCGTATCACTCACAACAGAGGTTATGTCTAACCAATGTCAAGAGAACAATCGTATTGTCTCATTGGTGATGTCTCACGCAACAAAACCAACACAGAGCTTTAAGAGCTGATACTCACGCAAGTGTTAAGTGTAACACCCCCTTTCTATACCCCCAAATAATCACATAATCATTTAGGCACATATTAAAAATTTCGTCAGAGTATAATTATAAACATGGTATAAAAGAGGTATGTCACATTATACATTAAATTAAAACATTCAACACCTGCTCAACAATTGATATGCAACAGTGGGGTAACTTTGCAATAGAGGAACTTAGTCCTTACACCCACATCTCAATATTTAGAATAAAAGCGGAAAATCTAAACATTGAATAACAACTAATATATATACATATACATATATACATCATCAAGTATTATCCATCAACATAATTCATGTTTACAAAAACATTTATCAACAAGATACATGTACAAATGTATCACAAAAGAATCATAGCCTCCTAGCTACCCGGTGCTACATATCAGAGCCGACCGACCAAAAGAATGAAGACACGCTTCACAAAAAGACCACCAGCATACCTACTCTGCAATGCCTCATAGAGCATCATAAAACAGCAGAAGGGTAAGAAACATTATCATAATATCGATGCATATAATTATATATTTCAACATAAAAATACACATAACACATTTATTACCACATACACTATTACTCACCGATTCCATTATATAATATATATCACCCCAAGCATATCATTCGTGCACCGAATCACCTATTCTCATACAATACATACATTTATACACAAAACATATCATTTAAAATTCACTACATCCAACACAATTGTACAACAATTTCCAAAGGCTTATCATAAGCTTAATCATAAAATCAACCATTTATCAATGCATATCAAACATGCACAATACATTTATCATAAATGTACCTCACCATTTTCCACACAAATAATCAATCATGACTTTCCACATATAACAATGCAATCATGATTCATGTGAATGCAAGAGACCGACACAACGGCTCTATGCAATTACATATGCGGTACCGACTCATCACTAGTTCACTCAGGAACTCTGCTGGAACCATCGCTTGTTACTTCACTGTAACTCCCCGTCGGGTATACGATGTTCCCCGTCGCTCACATCTCTTATTTTTAAGGCACACGATCTAATCTGATCGCTCACACCTCTTATTTTTAAGGCACACGACGTTTATGGATCGCTCACACCTCTTTGTATAAGGCACACGACCCGACCGCTCACACCTCTTTGTATAAGGCACACGACCCGATCGCTCACACCTTTTTGTATAAGGCACACGATCGTCTATACCCATCGCTCACACCTCTTATTTTTAAGGCACACGATCCATCCGATCGCTCACACCTCTTATGTTTAAGGCACACGATGTTATATCGGGTTCTCATTAGAATCCCTCAACACAAGAATGCACATCATTATGCTTCACATGCAAATGACTCAAGACATTCTTATAATGCATACATGTATACAAACATTGTCATGCATTCATCTCTTACAATCACATACAATTCATCAATATGAATTATTTCACCATCTTTATTCATGCATTAGAAATCAATCCAACAATGCATTTTTCTTGCCATACGGCCACCAATTAACATACATTGAACTTCACGTAAGCAATTCATTTTCACACATACATGTAATCATAAACATGCATATAAAACCAATTACAACATATCACATTCATTTGCCTTTCGGCCACACTTTATCATCACAACATGTCATCACATGCATTATCATTACACAACATCATACAAGGCATACACATTAATATCAATGCCACATTGTATGTTACACAACCAATATACACATTTAAAACGACAAAAGTCGGTAAATGACACTATTCCCGAATTCTCAACTTTATTTAATCGGCCAACAACCTCAAACTCCTCATCATGAGAAAGTACAGTTCAAAAGATAACCGACACTTCGAACGGAATCAAAAACGGATTTACAGTTTGAAAATTATGAAAGAAACAAGTTTTGAAAATTTGTTAGCATTCGCTACCATTCGCCAGGCGAATGCTAGCGAATGATGGCAGACGAAAAAGGAACCTAAGTTCGCCAGGCGAGCCCCAGCGAACCTTCGCTGGCTTGCTCGCTGGCCTTCGCCAGGCGAGTGCCCGTGCCCAGAAATGTTCATCCGTTCGCCAGGCGAGTGCTGGCGAGCCCTCGCTGGCCCATTCGCCAGGCTTTGCCAGGCGAACCTGCGATACCAGGAATTCCCAGAACGCTGTTCTGAGTTTTCTCCCAACCCAAAACCCCATCAAAATCAGTCCTACTCCAATAGACATCATCCAAACCATTACCCAACATGTAAACATCATTAGAAGCACATTTATAAACACAAAATCACATTTGGATCATCATCAACAACATTTCACCAATTTAGGGTTTTCCAAAAACTCATAAAAATCTTTGAATCCACAAACATACACATACATAACTACACACATAGACAAGATAACAATGTTTCTAACCCTTACCCGGATTCCAAATGATCTAGCTCTTGTTCTTGATGATTTCCACTCTTTTTCCTCTTTTCTTCTCTTTTTCCCTCTTCCTCTTTCTTTCTCTTCTTTTTCTTTCTACTTCCCTTTTTTTTCTCTTTCTCTCCTATTTCCTTCCTCTTATTCCTATTTCTTTTTCTCTCAATTCTATTTTTACGACATAATTCTATTTCTACACAATATTTCCTCTAATTCAATTTCTACACTTAATTCATTTTCAAATAAATTTCCTCTACAAATTACTTCCTTAATTTTCTCTAACTCATCAATAGTTATAAAATGACCAAAATGCCCTTAAGCCCAAAATTCCCGAAAACGCTCTCAAACGAGATAATACATCATAACATAGCATAAAAGCATATTATCACACCAAAGTCATAAATAGAATAATTTAACATTCAATTAAATAAAGGACTCAACAAAAATTGGAATAATCTAAATCGGGGCGTTACAACTCTCCCCCACTTAGGAATTTTCGTCCTCGAAAATATACTGATACGAATAACACCGGACACAACTCTCGCATCCGACCAACAAAACAATAGGCCAATGAAAGGCACACCATGAATAACACAACTGACAACCCACCTTGCTAACAGCAACAACCATGACAACACGACCACGATGACAATAACGACAAGATGTAAAGCCCATACAATGCACTTGACGACCGACTCGCAACTCAAAGAATACACAAACACGACTTACAGGTTCACTCTTGAACCGAAACACAACAAGGTCGTTACCATCACCGTAGGTAACACAACACTAATTCCTTACACAGGAATTAACTACTCGCACTCGAACCAATACAATGGAGGCGAGGCAACAACACAAACAAGGACAGGAAGTTCCATGACACAACATCGTTCACGAACTCCTACATAACCACAAGACCAACCTCCTTGTTCACATATCTATGCTACGATTCACCAATCGAACATATCATCACCACATCCATATACATTGTAGTCCACGAAATAAATTTAAACCTTTCACTTAACACTTCCATTCTGGAACGTCCAATAATTCCATCATTCCAACATGTCTCCAATGTCCAACTTACAAACTCTTACAAGTCTCACACATTCATACAAAATGGATCACATCATGCTTCCACTACGCACTCTGATTGCTCAAACTATCGAGTCCATCAATCTCGCTTCCAAAGTCTAATCCTCTCTCACTAGGTACAAGTCTCTGAACTGCTCAACGATTCTAGTTCTCTTGCCATCAAAACCGACATACATAAAGATTTTCAACTTACACACTAGGCCTAACAATTGCCTCTCCCAAAACCAAACCAAATTCATAACTCGCCATGAATCTTAATCGTCTTTGTTGTCTCATACTCTATTCCTTCGAACCAAACAAGTACTCAATACTCTCAAAATCACTAAACACTTCTAATTTCAAATTATAAAGATAATACATCCAATATTCCAACACAACACAACCGTAACCAATTCCAACTCCACAATAGTACTAATCCTTTCATGAATTCTCAAATGCTGAAAACTAAAGCCACGACCTAAACAAATCACTACTTCCATCAAATGATCCAAACCATCCTAGTTATCTTATTCTCAATTGTCGCCTTATTCATTTCTCAACAATTCATATACAATTTCTTCCCTTGACATCTCAAGTCTCATAAATTCCCTCATACACCGCATGCTCATTATCTCGTGCAATCATCTTTTCCTTTTGTTACCAACAACTCTGAAAACAACCGATAATAATACTCAAGCATACTCTCTTAATGGCTTCCCAACATACTAAAACTTCTAATCTGTCTCTTCTTCAAATATGAAAATCTTCATCAACTTATCAAAATCAATCCATAATCCTTCATTAATTCCGAACAATGTATTCCATTTCACTATTAAAGCCGGAAAGATACGTCTATCCCATCCAACACAATTCCCGTCTGCTATCAACTATAGATTAAGGGTGATCAGTTCCTCAATTTGTCAATAGACAGCCAACAACTATGATGGGGCATAAACCATCTTCACTAAACTATAATAGCCTTCCTTGTATCCTCTGCACAAAACTACCTAAGGCACAAATCCTTAGTCGACATAAATTTTACCTCTGTATCCTTCCTAAAACCGGAAACTACTCTGTCCAAATAACACTTACGATCTCACAATCCACAACACACCGAGTTAACGCTCCACACCCGAGGAAACACGGAGAAGTACCAGCTTCTCCCCCACTTATCTCATCCTAACACCTGCTGACCATCGAACAGGAAAACCAGAAAGTACTGACGGTGTTTCACACACCCATCAGGTACTAAGGAACAAACAACAAATTCATACGCTTCGCTCACTCATGTGAAATAAACGAATGAGTCACTCCGATAATAACAATAGCAACTAAAGGCATACCATTAATAAGACAAGTACCTATAGTCTAACGATCCACATCAGTAGTATCCGTACCCGCCAATGCAAACACTTTTCCGCCCGCTTGAGCTTGTTTCGGCTTAGCACAATTAGTACTAATGTGACCCGATTCCCCACAATTGTAACACTTCACCCTGTTCCTTCTACAATCGGCGACAGCATGCCCCAAGTCTCCACAGTTGGAACACTTCTCAAGAGTCTTCCTACATTCCAATGATTTATGACCAATCTCTCCACATTTGAAACATTTCGGAGCACTAGAACCCCCTTCACTCGACTTCTTCTCAAAGTTACTCTTATGCTTGTCTTTATCAACGGGTGTCACATAAGGACCACCACGAGCTTGTTGTTTCCCTTTTCTCTCATTCATACTCTTGTAGTGAGCAGAATGAGCTTTGCTATCTTCCTCGAAGATTCTACTACATTCCACCAAGTCGGAAAACCATCTTATCCTCTGATAACCAATGGCTTGCTTAATCTCAGGGCGTAGACCATTCTCGTACTTCACACATCTGGAAAACTCAGCAGTAATCGCCGCATAGTGAGGATGAAATTGTACCAATCCCACAAACTTCGCAGTATAGTCCACAACGGACATACTACCTTGCTTTAGTTCTAGAAATTCCATCTCCTGCTTTCCCTTAACATGTTCAGGGTAATACTTCCTTAGAAACTCAGTACGAAACAAATCCCAAGTAATTCCCTCCTCATCAATCTCAAGAACTTGACGCATACCGACCCACCAATCGTCGGCTTCTTCCTTCAGCCTGTGAGTCCCTAGCCTTACCTTGTTCTCTTCCACACAGTCCATAACTCAGAAAATCCTTTCAATTTCCTTCAACCATATCTGAGCACCATCCGGATCAAATCTTCCCTTGAAGACCGACGATTGATTCTTTCTAAACTCATCATTCGCATTCACGTTCGCTGCACCTTGCACAGCTCTAGCCATAGACTCCATGGCAGCAGCAATAACATTGTCGTTCCTACCATCCATATTCTGATCATTCTCAACAACGACAACACGGTTAAACAACAGTTCAACCAACAACAACAACAAGACAGACACAAACTGACTCAACACTGGCTCTGATACCACTTAATGTAACACCCCCTTTCTATACCCCCAAATAATCACATAATCATTTAGGCACATATTAAAAATTTCGTCAGAGTATAATTATAAACATGGTATAAAAGAGGTATGTCACATTATACATTAAATTAAAACATTCAACACCTGCTCAACAATTGATATGCAACAGTGGGGTAACTTTGCAACAGAGGAACTTAGTCCTTACACCCAAATCTCAATATTTAGAATAAAAGCGGAAAATCTAAACATTGAATAACAACTAATATATATACATATACATATATACATCATCAAGTATTATCCATCAACATAATTCATGTTTACAAAAACATTTATCAACAAGATACATGTACAAATGTATCACAAAAGAATCATAGCCTCCTAGCTACCCGGTGCTACATATCAGAGCCGACCGACCAAAAGAATGAAGACACGCTTCACAAAAAGACCACCAGCATACCTACTCTGCAATGCCTCATAGAGCATCATAAAACAGCAGAAGGGTAAGAAACATTATCATAATATCGATGCATATAATTATATATTTCAACATAAAAATATACATAACACATTTATTACCACATACACTATTACTCACCGATTCCATTATATAATATATATCACCCCAAGCATATCATTCGTGCACCAAATCACCTATTCTCATACAATACATACGTTTATACACAAAACATATCATTTACAATTCACTACATCCAACACAATTGCACAACAATTTCCAAAGGCTTATCATAAGCTCAATCATAAAATCAACCATTTATCAATGCATATCAAACATGCACAATACATTTATCATAAATGTACCTCACCATTTTCCACACAAATAATCAATCATGACTTTCCACATATAACAATGCAATCATGATTCATGTAAATGCAAGAGACCGACACAACGACTCTATGCAATTACATATGCGGTACCGACTCATCACTAGTTCACTCAGGAACTCTGCTGGAACCATCGCTTGTTACTTCACTGTAACTCCCCGTCGGGTATACGATGTTCCCCGTCGCTCACACCTCTTATTTTTAAGGCACACGATCTGATCTGATCGCTCACACCTCTTATTTTTAAGGCACACGACGTTTATGGATCGCTCACACCTCTTTGTATAAGGCACACGACCCGACCGCTCACACCTCTTTGTATAAGGCACACGATCGTCTATACCCATCGCTCACACCTCTTATTTTTAAGGCACACGATCCATCCGATCGCTCACACCTCTTATGTTTAAGGCACACAATGTTATATCGGGTTCTCATTAGAATCCCTCAACACAAGAATGCACATCATTATGCTTCACATGCAAATGACTCAAGACATTCTTATAATGCATACATATATACAAACATTGTCATGCATTCATCTCTTACAATCACATACAATTCATCAATATGAATTATTTCACCATCTTTATTCATGCATTAGAAATCAATCCAACAATGCATTTTTCTTGCCATACGGCCACCAATTAACATACATTGAACTTCACGTAAGCAATTCATTTTCACACATACATATAATCATAAACATGCATATAAAACCAATTACAACATATCACATTCATTTGCCTTTCGGCCACACTTTATCATCACAACATGTCATCACATGCATTATCATTACACAACATCATACAAGGCATACACATTAATATCAATGCCACATTGTATGTTACACAACCAATATACACATTTAAAACGACAAAAGTCGGTAAATGACACTATTCCCGAATTCTCGACTTTATTTAATCGGCCAACAACCTCAAACTCCTCATCATGAGAAAGTACAGTTCAAAAGATAACCGACACTTCGAACGGAATCAAAAACGGATTTACAGTTTGAAAATTATGAAAGAAACAAGTTTTGAAAATTTGTTAGCATTCGCTACCATTCGCCAGGCGAATGCTAGCGAATGATGGCAGAAGAAAAAGGAACCTAAGTTCGCCAGGCGAGCCCCAGCGAACCTTCGCTGGCTTGCTCCCTGGCCTTCGCCAGGCGAGTGCCCGTGCCCAGAAATGTTCATCCGTTCGCCAGGCGAGTGCTGCCGAGCCCTCGCTGGCCCATTCGCCAGGCTTCTCCAAGCGAACCTGCGATACCAGGAATTCCCAGAACGCTGTTCTGAGTTTTCTCCCAACCCAAAACCCCATCAAAATCAGTCCTACTCCAATAGACATCATCCAAACCATTACCCAACATGTAAACATCATTAGAAGCACATTTATAAACACAAAATCACATTTGGATCATCATCAACAACATTTCACCAATTTAGGGTTTTCCAAAAACTCATAAAAATCTTTCAATCCACAAACATACACATACTTAACTACACACATAGACAAGATAACAATGTTTATAACCCTTACCCGGATTCCAAATGATCTAGCTCTTGTTCTTGATGATTTCCACTCTTTTTCCTCTTTTCTTCTCTTTTTCCCTCTTCCTCTTTCTTTCTCTTCTTTTTCTTTCTATTTCCCTTTTTTTCTCTTTCTCTCATATTTCCTTCCTCTTATTCCTATTTCTTTTTCTCTCAATTCTATTTTTACCACATAATTCTATTTCTACACAATATTTCCTCTAATTCAATTTCTACACTTAATTCATTTTCAAATAAATCTCCTCTACAAATTACTTCCTTAATTTTCTCTAACTCATTAATAGTTATAAAATGACCAAAATGCCCTTAAGCCCAAAATTCCCGAAAACGCTCTCAAACGAGTAATACATCATAACATAGCATAAAAGCATATTATCACACCAAAGTCATAAATAGAATAATTTAACATTCAATAAAATAAAGGACTCAACAAAAATTGGAATAATCGAAATCGGGGCGTTACATTAAGCCTAAATCTATGTCTAGAGTTCAGGACAAAACATATATTACTATAACATCCATATCAAATAAATGATTTCTTCGTATTTAAGCAAGATCAAAATACGTACACACGCTTAACCCTTTTTACATGTATTCAACTAATTTGCCCAATGAATGTGAATATCCTTCTTCATCATTATTATCACGCATCCTCGCGATACCGTATCGATCCTACTTATGCTAGCCATGCTACTTAATCAACACAATACAACAACAGATAAAATGAATATTAACTCACAAACCCATGTCAAAAGATTGCTCATTTATAGAAGAAAATCTAAGACCAAAGATTTGTAAAGGTTTTGTGAAGACCACTGTTGGTTGTGGAATAGGGCAAGCAAGAAAAAATATTTGGAAGTATTTTTCGGGGAATTTATCGTGTCCACGGAGATCGGTGCTTCTGAATTGCCGTTAGACAATATCAATGTTAATGAGTTTAGTTTTAAAATGGTTTAAAGCATAAATGCGGAAAAGTAAATAAGAACATAAGGAAATTCATTCATCAGAGAGAAAAGACTTATCAAGCATGTATATATTCCACTCGTCACAGACTTAAACTTATCGACCAGTTGCACTCAACTTACAATTCTCCTTAATATCACCCGGTGTCGCTCACAATAGTGTTCATCTCTGACACACCGAGCTGAGAAACAACCGTATCACTCTCTTCGTCACTCTCGCGCACGAAGCCTCGAAATACGGATGACATTTAAGTTCTGACACCCATACGGATTGTTAGCCCTAAATCTATCTCTAGCATCCAGAAACTAACAGATAATTATCCTTAATCGAAGTTTGTGACGTTTATCTCTAACACGACCCAAACCCCGAGCATTTAAGCAAAAATCAAGAACAATCACCAACAGAGATTTGTAAAGCAAATTAAATATAATGCCATGGGAGACAAATGTACATAAGATCAAAGTAAAAACATATACAAACCCAACAAAGAAGAAAGACATGAAGAAAATCAGAAATGAACCATACACTTCAGGGATTGTCAGAGCCGATCGATGAGAAATCCACCCCGGATCATCCAAATGCAAGCTTCCATGATGTTTTCTAAGTAAATCCAATGAAGAAATATAGTTTGATGGAGTGGGAGCAAAAATACCCAAACCATCCCCTAAAAAATCCTTTTTTTCACTATTTATGGATTGTCAAAGTCGCAGACCGCGCTAAGCGCGGTTTTGGACGCTAAGTGCGCTCGTATTAATGTTAAACCGCCTTAAAAGCGCGCTAAGCGGGCTCGGAGCGCGCTACTCGCTTGAATTTGCTCTTTCTGTGGGCTAGGAGCGCGCTCCGAGCCTGCTTGAAAATCCAAAGCTTGTTTTCTTCATAACTTTTGAACCGTAATTCCGTTTTCGCCCGGTTCGAAGCGTTGGAAAGCTTATTCAATGCTCTATACAAAAATGGCAAAATCTCACTGCTTAAATACCTATAAAAATGAGATAAAATCAATTAAACTCAATGATATTTACACGAATCGCAATATATACACTAAAATATAAACTATACGCATTTATAAACAAAACAGTGTTTATTCGTATGATATTTAACAAAAGGCAACGATAAGTGCAACAAAACATATATACAAAAATATCTACAATTTGCACTTATCAACTCTCCCCAAATTACATAATTGTTTGTCGTCAAACAAAGCCAACATCAAAAGGAACAAAAGCGAAATCCAAGAAATCACGCAACAACAAGTTTTTACAAACAAAAACAAATGCAATGGTTCAATCGAAAATGGTACCACTAAACTACGACGATAACGTAATCACGAAACAAATTCTAAATACAAAAGTCATGCCAAACATCCTAAAACAACACAAGTTCCAATGTGAATCACACCTAGCAAAAACATTAATCGGTAGATGAAAAACATAAAATGAGGTACTTTCACTCACACAACAATCTTGCAAACAAACTACTAAATTATGCATCCATCCAAAAATTCACATTGAACATACAAAGGCAAGAATCACAAGGACTTTTCAAGGTTGCAATGTGGTCGGGTAAACAAACAAGGGCAATTTCTAAAGGTAATTGAAACAAAAACTTGCCTAAACCTAAGGTAGTGATCAACTCACAAAGATCCAAACACAAAATTTCAACCAACTTCTTCCACAAACCCAAGTGTTACACAACAACACTACTTATTTAGCACAATTATTGAAACTCTTTTTGTTTCCTTTTTCAAGGATTTTCTTTTTCTCCTTTTTTTTTCCTTTTCTTTGTCACATCTTTTTCTCTTTTTTCTTTTATTTTTCAATCCTCATAGAATCCAACCAATGAATACACAATCATTCTCTCCCCAACTTGAATTCAACCACATCATCATGTGAATACTCCCTACTTTCTAAGGCAAGGAAAAAATCCATACAACAACACAAAGTTGAGGTCCAAGAAAAAAAAAATCCATCAAAAATAAGTGAGCTAAATACTCATAGACAAGCATTAATTTCAAATAAAAACATGAATCAAAAAGCTCAAAGGGGTTACAAATTCTCACACACTCACAAGGTGAATTGACTATTTGGCTAAGGTGGTTGTGCTCAAAATGAAACAAATGCCTTGATCCTTTTCATGCATTCATATACACAACATAAATAACAGATTCAACATAATAAAATCCAGTTAGAACAAGAATGTTGGAACTTCGAGCATATATGAACAATGGAAGGCTTCCTCACAAAAAGGGTAGGAACTAAAGTGATTCACATACGAACAAGTATATAAAAGAATGAATGGCATAGAAGTTGTAAAAAGCCTAAGTATCATGAATATGCTAAAGTCTAGAAAGCGATAAAAACATACCTTGAATGCGTAAAAAACTTTAAACACTATCATCACCATGCATTCGCAAGTTGAAACAATCAGAATCGGAAAAATCACCGAATGTGACTTCAAGCAATCAGACCAAAATTTGAGTCCAAACAACAACAAAAGATTTAGAAAAATTACTAATAATTACTAATATATAAGGCCTTGGTGGAAGTGGGAAAAAGGGAGACAAGTGAACAATTAAAAGAATTCACTAGCTCAGCACAGCAGAGTGCACTAAGCGTGCAGACCCGCGCGAAGCGCGCTACACCAGAACCAGAAAAACCAGTACAACAACAAGGTTCTGGTGTAGGCCTTGTTAGTAGAGTATTAGTGGTGGTTGTTTTTAATCGTATCCACAGGGATTGTTCGATATTTGATGCGTGCCTTTCAATAGTTGTGATATTCTAAGTTCAATGGTTTCAAAAGTTTCTCAATTGTTGTTAACATTCACTTGTAGCAAAGATTAATTGGTGACAAAGATTTTGTAAAAGTTTTGATAAAAGCATGTTAAGGTTAGGTTTCGCCAATACTTTTCACGCATAAACGATTAATCAAGCATATGAACTCGGTTTCCGACCAATATAACCGCGTATCCTCCCGACTAAGTTTATGTCTAAAGCGAAGTCGTGAGTATCGTTGTTTATACCGTTAGATGATGTCTCACGCTAACAATCTAAACAACAATCATTAAGATCAACACAATGCGAATAACAAATCCCAAATCTATGTCTAGAGTTTGGATTTTAAGAGATAAAATTGTTAGGTCATGATTTTTAAGAGAAAACAACATCATCTATATTGATCAAAGAATTTTTTCATACACAATAGATCATAAGCAATACATAAAATTAGGATCAACTACCTCTAACCTCAACATTGAGTGTTTAGCTACCACTTCTCATGGTAGTTTGGATAACAAGTAAAGAGAGGAGATGAATGAGCATCCACGACGAATAATCGAGAATGGATGCGACTTCAGCTTCTCCAAGTGAAAATCCACTCTTTGATGATCAAAATACTGTAAACTATGTTTTATTGTGAAAAATGAACAAGAGATCCCAAACAAATAAAGCGAAAATCTATTTATACACTTCTGAAATATGCAGGACTCGCACTGCGAGTGCATCATTCGCACTGCGAATGAGAGAAAATGGCACCTTAAGTGCCTCTGAGACTTAAACCGCCCCAAGCAGAAATCGTGCGTTCGCAGTGCGAACCATTCCTTCGCACAGCGAATCACTCGCTAGCTCATTCGCACTGCGAATAAACTAGCGAGCTAGGCCAATCAAATTCCAGAACTTACTGCCTCCCCTCGCTAGCATCTTCGCACTGCGAAACAACCAGCGAGCCTTCGCTGGACCCTCCCCAGGAGTTCGCAGTGCGAACTCTTTGTCATTTCAAAAGTGGGACTCTCTTCCATCATTCGCTGGCGCCTTCGCTGACATTCGCAGTGCGAACCTTCGCTGGGCCTTCGCCAGATTCTTCGCACTGCGAATGCTCTGTTGTAGCACATTTTCAGTGGCAGCTTGCATCCAATCAATGTGTCTCCCATCTTGATCCATTCATGCCTAAACCTGCACATTAACACACAAATTACAAGCTCCACACATGTATTCCAATATACGCACTACAACACAATTAAACACTTAAATCACCCAATTCCGCATGGAAAGTTAATGAAAAATGCCAATTATTGTATACTAATATATAACATGATTGACATCTAACAAACTCTCCCCCAACTAACTCTTTGTTTTCCTCAAGCAAAGAATGCCTCGATAGAGGATTTGCTCGAGCATTCAATTCAACCAAGACGCGCAAAATGGCTCAACTAAACAACGATCACAACAACGCAACAATTACACAATTCAAGAACCTATAACGTAAAAGAACTTGCCTCTTAAACAATTTCAAACAATGTTTCAAGAGACAACTAACTCATCCTGCACATGTCATTCTACACTCCTCTTCGAAAAAGGATTGAAGGAAAACGTGCATACAAACACGGGACAGATACACTCAAATGACCAATGATGCAATACTAAGCAATTCATACCATATCTCAATGAACACAAAAGAAATCATGGAAGTAAAAGATCACTAAGGACTTCAAGGTTGTAGCTTGGTCGGGTAAACAAAAAAGGGACATTTCTTATGGCCATTGAAACGAAATTGCCGAAGCAAAAGAACATTCACTATACACATATTCACACATCTCAACTTCATTTCACCATTTTTTCATTACACCTTCACAAACTACGGTGCACAATTATTGACTCTACATTTTTTTTTCATTCAAGCAAGCATTTTCTCATTTGTACAACATATTCACACTCTTTTCTTTACATGCTTACTTGAATTTTTCAAAATTTGGAGTAATGCACCCATCTTCTTTTTATTCTCCCCAACTCATTTTCGACTCAACCTAAAGTGAATGTTCCTTGCCTTAAAAAGCAAAAGTATACAATTTCAAAGGTTCAAGAAGAAAATGTTAGAAACTCACCAAATTCAGTGATGAACCAAACTTGCAAATTATGTACTTAAAACAAGTTCATCACTTAACTGAGTTCTAAACTGTGTAGGCTCAAAGGGGCTATCAAATGCTCACACCTCACGGGTGAATTAATATATGGACATGGTTGTGCTCACTTTCAAAAAGTGCCTTGATCACTTCTCCTACTTCCAAAAAATCACATGGTCACAAGATAAGGCATGAATTAAAAGTAAAAACAACATTCATCAACAATCCTTAGCATATAATAACACTTTGGAGGCTTCTCACTTTTAATGGTTTTTGATCTTAAAATGACACATGCATTCAAAGGAAGTTGTAACATGAAACAACATTATCAATCGCTCAAGACACAAAGTTCTAAAACATACAAAATTCTCAAACCAGGTAACAATGTACCTTGTCGCAACACAATGCTTAAGATACTATCATAGCCCTCACATCATGGAGGAATCTTTCTTTAAAAATCAAGAGTCTCCAACCTACTTCCAACATTCCATCATAAAAGAAGGAACATTAACATGAAAACATATTAACAATTTAAGTAGAAGTGCAACAAAAATAATTTACTCAAAACGCTTAACATTACTAATAATAATAAATAAAGTGCTTGGTGTAAGAACACCTACAATATCCAAAATGGTACCACTAGGGTACAAGTACACCAATATCAAAATATTCCACTATGTGGATTCAATAGACTAGTAAAAGCTGAAAAATACAAAATATAAGAAAACTTCACTTTGGAGTCTAAAGGAAGTGCACAAGTCAAAGATCCAAAAAAATCAGTCTTCATCGGACTCCGTCTCCAAAACCTCAGTAACCATCTCATACTCATCTCCCTTATCAAAAGTATTACCAGAAACCTCCACATCGGTGCCATCACCCTCTATCTCATCACCATCTCCATCCTCGTCAACATCCTCTCCAGCAGGACCAACTGAATCCTCTCCCCCTCTGAAAACTGGCCTGGCCTCATGCCATCCAGCATGTGCGAGGAATTGCTCCCTCGACATCATCATGTGCTCCATAGAAGGGTCACGGATATGCAATTGGAGAACCTGCAAAGAATCATGAATATCAGTCATGGCACGCTGCTGGGCAGCCATCCAATCCCAATTATATTGGCAGATCTCCTGCTGATATGGATAGAAATTCGGCGACTCAAAAGTATCACCCCCACTCATACCAGCCCCTGTAGCAGCAGCAACCCCTGAAGACTCAGCCCTAACACCCTTTGGTTTGCAAAATTTGTCGACATATCGATCATCGATAGCCGACGTGATAGTGACCTGACGACGCGAAGGCAAATTAACACCAGCTTCAGCACATAAGGACATGATTAGGAAAGAAAATGCAAGAGGGGAATTTATCCTCGAAGCGTTCCCTCCTAATCCACTCTCGACAATGGACCTCATTTCATCTGCTATTATCCTCGCGACATCAATTTCTACGTTAGTAAGGATGCTGTGCACTAGGTGAGCCAGAGGAATCGGAACGGTAGAGGAATGTGACTTTTGCTTAATGTTTGTGACAACCAAAAGTAAAACAAGCTGGGCCAAAGGTAACATGTCCTCTCGATGATACCTCAAAGCAACTCCCGAATGGTTGAACTTCACATTTTTACCCGGGCGCAACAAATCAGAGGTCATTTGTGTGATATCCCTGTTGCGGTTAAGGTTCCTGTGGTAATCATCTTCTTCACTGGCACGCAATGGAAGAGGGTCTCCAAGCACTCGGTTAATTGTCCTTCTATCAAACCTTACAGTTTTCCCTCCAACAACAGTAGTCCAATTAAACAGATCCCCCTCATCAGGATGGGCGTTGGCATAGAATTCTCAAACCATCTCCACGTTGTACGAATCAAGGGGCGTTATCAGCTGATTCCACTTTTTTTCATGAAAGAGGGCAGCTACCGAACGATAAGTCCCTTGATCATTCAGAATAAATCTCTTTTCAGCAAGGATGGTTCTTGTCTCCAATACCTCATATCTCTGAGCCTGCCTAATACCCTTGAGCCGAGTGTCGTCGAACGTGATCGGTACCTGTCTGGATCTTGATGCTTTCCTTTTCTTGATCATGGTTTTAGGACCCATCTGTACAAATGACAAATAAATCCACACAAAAACACCAAGACAGATCATTAGAAATTAGGACACACATGCATCAGAATGAACTAAAAAAAACAAAAATCTGGGTTGCTCGCTAGAACACTCGCACTGCGAATCCTGGCGAACGCTCGCCCCAGATTCGCAGTGCGAACAAGCCACTGAATGCACGAAAACTTTGAAAAATATTTTGCAGACCCAGATTTCACTACATAGCATGATTCTAAATGTATTCTATACTCAAAACCAGCAGAAAATTTGGCATGCATTGAACAACCCCAAACAGAATTTAACCCTAAACTTTCTACACATTCTCATGATAATTCACAAACACAATCCAATTAATTAGAAAGCACAGAGAAAAGAAATTCAAACCTAGTTGGAATTGGAAATTGAGTAAAAGAAACTTGAGAGAAGGACAGAAAATGCACGTGAGAGGGAAGGAAGACTTGAGGTTTTTTTCTTTTTCCTTTTGGTTGAAAGTGAGAGGCAAAGGACTAGGGTTTGGTCCCCTCAAGTCATCGGCACTTCAACATGGGTCTTGGGCCTACGTGCAAGCCCACCCATAACAGAACCCTCATTTTTAATGATGTGGCAGCAAAACCACCAAGGCTAGTTCGCTGATGTTTGCAGTGCGAATGGCCAGCGAATGCTCGCCCCAGATTCGCAGTGCGAACAAGCCAGCGAACAAGACAGATTTTCAAAATTTTCATGTCTGTCTTGCTGCCATACTGAACATGATACAATACTACAATGTACAATACTAGTCTCACAAAAATGACTTCAAACAACAAATAAAAGCAAAATACTTACAATGTTGGGGTGCCTCCCAACGAGCGCTTGTTTAACGTCGGCTAAACTCGACGGTCAACCGCAATCTCACGGATCGCAGAAGGGAACAATGGCGGGATTTCGCTCGAAATCCTCTCCAAGGTACACTTTCAATCTTTGGCTGTTCACAGTCCAATTCTCTTTGGTTGTTGTGTCTTCAAATATAACTGCTCCATAAGGCTTGATTTCTAGGATCTGAAATGGACCCGACCATTTAGACCTTAACTTTCCCGGGAACAATTTTAACCTAGAATTGAATAGCAGGACCAGCTGTCCCACCTCAATTTGCTTGATGATTATTTTTTTGTCATGGTAAGACTTTACACGCTCTTTGTACAGTTTATTGGAATCGTACGCCTGAAGGCGTAATTCATCCAATTCCTGTAATTGCACTTTTCTTTTTTCGCCGCTAAGAGTTGGATCAAAATTTAAAAATTTTAAGGCCCAAAATGCCTTGTGCTCCAACTCCACCGGCAGGTGGCAATTCTTACCATACACAATTTTAAACGGTGTGAGACCGATCGGAGCCTTAAAAGCGGTCTGATACGCCCACAAAGCATCATCCAATTTGTTGGCCCAATCTTTTCTCGAGGCCGAAACAGTTTTCTCCAAAATACGTTTTATCTCACGATTGGATACCTCCGCTTGACCATTAGCTTGAGGATGATATGGTGTGGCAACCTTGTGCTTCACACCATACTATTCCAAAGCTTTGTCAAGCTGAGTGTTACAGAAGTGAGACCCTCCATCACTTATTAACACTCTAGGAGAACCAAAACGCGCAAAAATGTTTGTTTTCAAAAATTTCACAACTGTTTTTTCGTCGGCTTTAGCACAAGATATCGCCTCCACCCACTTAGACACATATTCAACGGTGACCCAAAATATATTCATTGGAGAATGAAGACGGGAATGGACCGACAAAGTCGATCCCCCAACAGTCAAAAACTTCGATTTCCAACATATTCTGTAAAGGCATCTCGTGCCACCATGAAATTCCTCCACTTCTCTGGCACATGTCACAACTAAGGGCATGCGCATGCGCATCTTTGAATAAGGACGGCCAATAAAAGCCCGATTGAAGGACTTTAGTGGCTGTTCTCAACCCATTAAAGTGTCCTCCATACGGAGAGTTATGACAATGCCAGAGAATATTCGTGGCTTCCTCCAATGAGACACACCTTCTTAAGAGGTTGTCGACACCAAGTTTGAACAAATAAGGTTCGTCCCATACGAAAGACTTGGCGTGAGACAAAAATTTTCTTTTTTGGTGGTGCGTTAGACCGTCCGGTATCAATCTGACGGCTTTGTGGTTAGCCATGTCGGCGAACCACGGTCTAACCTGCACTCTAAACAATTTTTCATCCGGGAACTCCTCTTTGACCTCAAATTCATTCTTGGTCACGTCAACGTTTACCAGGCGGGATAAGTGATCTGCCACCAAATTCTCAGATCCTTTTTTGTCACGAATTTCAAGATCAAATTCCTGTAACAAAATGATCCACCGAATCAGCCTCTGCTTAGAATCAGGTTTGGTGAGCAGATACCTTATAGCCGTATGGTCCGTGTAAACGATGACTCGTGAACCAATCAAATAGGAACAAAATTTCTCCAACGCATACACTATGGCAAGCAACTCTTTATCAGTTGTTGCATAGTTAATTTGAGCCTCGTTTAAAACTTTGCTCGCATAATGTATAGCGTGGAAAACTTTCTTTTTCCTTTGACCCAAAACAGCCCCAACCGCATAATCGCTTGCATCGCACATTAATTCAAAATCCAATTTCCAGTTAGGTTCAACGATTATCGGTGAGGTAGTTAAACTCTTTTTCAAAAAATTAAACGCAAAAAGACAAGACTCGTCAAAGTCAAAAATCTTACCTTGGACGAGCAAGTTGCTCAACGGCTTTGCGACCATTGCGAAGTCCTTAATAAACCTTTGGTAAAACCCGGCGTGTCCAAGAAAACTCCTTATACCTTTGACATTCATCGGTGGTGGTAATTTCTCAATAACGTCCACCTTGGCTTTATCAACTTCAAGGCCCTTTGAAGAAACTTTGTGACCGAGCACAATTCCCTCGTTCACCATAAAATTGCATTTTTCCCAATTAAGCACCAAATTGGTTTCCACACACCGTTCCAACACCGTATCCAAATTTTTCAAGCACAAATCAAACGATTGTCCAAAAACGGAGAAATCGTCCATAAAAACCTTAATTGTCTTTTCGATCAAATTCGAGAAGATAGCTTGCATGCACCTATGAAAAGTCGCCGGTGCATTACATAATCCAAACGGCATCCTCCGATAAGCGAAGATTCCAAAAGGACATGTAAAAGCGGTTATTTCGTGATCCTCCGGGTTCACAATAATTTGGTTGTAACCCGAATAACCATCCAAAAAATAGTAGAATTGTTGACCGGAAAGCCTTTCGAGCATTTGATCCATAAAAGGTAGAGGGAAATGATCTTTTCTCGTAGCTTTGTTCAACCTATGGTAGTCGATGCACATTCTCCACCCGCTAACGGTTTTTGTTGGAATGAGCTCATTTTTCTCGTTTCGGACCACCGTTAATCCGCCTTTTTTCGGTACCACATGCACCGGACTAACCCACGGGCTGTCAGAAATAGGATAAATCATTCCGGCATCTAACATTTTCACTACTTCTTTCCTCACCACTTCTTTCATGATTGGATTTAACCGGCGTTGAGGTTGCGTAACTGGTTTAAAATCTTCCTCTATAAATATACGGTGCATGCAATATGAAGAGCTTATGCCTTTGAGATCGGACAAATTCCATCCCATTGCATCCTGATTTTTTCTCAACACTTGAATTAAGCGGCTCTCCTCGTTTTCAGACAAAATACTACTTATGATCACCGATTTATTACCACCGTCATCGAGAAAAGCATACTTCAAGGTTGACAGTAACACTTTCAGCTCAAGTTTGGATGGTTCATCATTAACCACTTTTTTTAGAATTTCCTCTTCATACTCCCAAGGTTGTAATTCTTCCAAAGCTTCAAGCTCTAACAAACACTCTTCAAGAGCTTGCTCTTCTTCAACCGAGAATATTTCCAAGGAATCATCCAAAGCTCTTTGTAAAGGATCAATGACATGAATTTGCTTTGTAACTTCAAAACTTGTTTCCTCCGTTGCATCGATCCGGAAACAATCACCTTTATCTTTCTTGTGCTTCATGGCATCATAAAGATTGAAACACACCTCTTCATCTTGGACTCTCACTTTCATGAGACCATCGTCCATGTCAATTGCCATTCGGGCAGTTTTCATGAAAGGCCTTCCAAGAATCAAAGGTGCATCCTCATCCTCCTCCATTTCAATTACAACAAAGTCTATTGGAAACAAAAATTTGTCCACTTTGACCAACACATCTTCCGCTACACCGTGAGGACAGGTAGTGGATTTATCTGCGATTTGCAACGTCATTTGCGTGGACCTCAATTCCATGTGTCCTAACCGTTTCACAATCGACAAAGGTATCAATTTGATACTAGAGCCCAAATCAATCAATCCGTTGACCACATAAATGTTTCCTATCGTAACCGACAATGTAACTCGTCCCGGATCACATTCTTTCCTCGGGAGAGTACGTTGAATGATGGCACTACAACTCGCATCTACCATAATCGTCTCTTGATCCGTATACCTCTTCTTTTTCGTGAGGATATCCTTCATGAATTTCGCATATTTAGGCATTTGCTCCAAAGCCTCGGAAAATGGAATATTTATTTGTAATTGTTTGAAAATATCCATAAACCGAGAATAGTGCCGCGCACTATCTTTCTTTGTAGGAGCATGAGGATATGGTAAATGTTGAATCGGAATATTGTACAGTAGCTCTTTTCCCTTCCTAGTTCTCTTCACTTTTTCTTCACTCTCTATTTTTTTCTCATTCTCACTTTTTTCCTTCTCGTTTTCAACTAAAACACCCTCAACATTTTTTTCTACTTCAATCTCCTCACTATCTTTTTCTTTTTCATTTTCAACTACAACCTCCTCCTCCACGACTCTTTTACCTACACCCATGTCAATCTCTCTTCCACTTCTTGTTAGAATTGCTTTGCAATCTTTAGGATCCGGAAGCGTATTTGCCGTTAAGTGCCCTTTTTGTTGGTCGGCCAATTGTTTTGATAATTGCCCGACTTGTGTTTCAAGATTCCTTATGGCAGCATCGGTGTTCTTTTGGTTGGAAATTGCCATTTGCATAAGTTGTGTGAGAGTGTCCTCCATCTTCGTATTTCCAACGGGAGCTTGCGGAGGTTGAGTGTAATTTTGGTATTGTTGACGGTTTGATGGTCCGGCTTCTTGCGTCTCCATTGTTGTTGATAACCTTGGTTAGCCCTTTGTTGGTAACCTTGGTTGCCTTATTGATACGGAGGTCGGGGTTGATATCCTTGATTTCCCGCATAGTTTGCTTCCTCCACAACGGGAGGACAATAACCGGTCAGATGGTCACCTCTATATAATTCACAAACTAACACTTGCACATTTTTACTTGAAGATTCCTGCATCTCTTTGAATTGTTGCAGCAATTTAGACATTTGCTTAGTTAACAACTCAACCTGTTGTGATAATAATTTATTCTGCGCAAGGATAACATCGTTTGTTCCCAATTCCAACACTCCCGGAGTTCGTTGAGAAGGTCCACGATTGTGACTACCTTGATGATCGTTCAAGGCCATTTTATCAATGAGAGCTGTGGCTTCAGCTGCGGTTTTGCTTAACAAGGATCTACCAGCGGTGGCATCCAACAAGGTTTTGTGTACAAGTTGCAGCCCATTTCTAAATATATGAATTTGTGATAGTTCATCAAAACCATGGCCTTTGCACTTTCTCAACATTGATTTGAACCTCTCCCAAGCTTCGTTGAGAGATTCATTTGCTCCATGTGTGAATACCATGATGGTGGTCTTTGCTTCCATAAACCGAGTGTGAGGGAAAAATCTCTCTAAAAATTTCTCTTCCAATTGGTTCCAATTCGTCATTATGGCCGTTGACTGATCAAGATACCATTCCTTTGCCTTCCCAACGAGGGAATGCGGGAATAGTCTCTTAAACAGAGACTCCTCTTCTGCTTCAGGTGCACCAGTCGCTCCCGCTATGTTATAGAATTTTGTTAGATGGGTAAAAGGATCTTCATGATCCATACCCGTAAATGGACTTTGATATACAGTTGAAGAATACCGGTCTTCATTTCAGCATGACGACCGTTGTGTGCATGGCGAGCGAACTGAGCATTGTGTCTCGGACTATTTGTGCATGGCCTAGAAGCAGGTGGTGGTGGTGGTGGTGGATCTGCCTCCATAACTGGAAGTATTTGCGGAACTGGTGGTGGTGTAGAAGTACTTTCCTCTTGTTCTCGCTTCTATCTCGCTAGCTGCCTCCTTCGTCTAGTTCTGCTGTTGATTCTACGAGCGGTTCTCTCAATCTCAGGATCGAAAAGAAGTTGGTCCGCCGGTAGTTTCCCTCGCATAAACTAAGTCTGCACACTAAACAAAACAGATTAACAAGTTCAAGATAAAGTTGGTAACAACTTAAAATAGCTCAACTATCGCAATTCTTCCAACATCACCTAACAATCCTTGGCAACAGCGCCATTTTGTTAGTAAAGTATTAGTGGGGGTTGTTTTTAATCGTATCCACATGGATTGTTCGATATTTGATGCGTGCCTTTCAATAGTTGTGATATTCTAAGTTCAATGGTTTCAAAAGTTTCTCAATTGTTGTTAACATTCACTTGTAGCAAAGATTAATTGGTGACAAAGATTTTGTAAAAGTTTTGATAAAAGCATGTTAAGGTTAGGTTTCGCCAATCCTTTTCACGTATAAACGATTAATCAAGCATATGAACTCGGTTTCCGACCAATATAACCGCGTATCCTCCCGACTAAGTTTATGTCTAAAGCGAAGTCGTGAGTATCGTTGTTTAGACCGTTAGATGATGTCTCACGCTAACAATCTAAACAAAAATCATTAAGATCAACACAATGCGAATAGAAAATCCCAAATCTATGTCTAGATTTTGGTTTTTAAGAGATAAAATTGTTAGGTCATGATTTGTAGAATCTATGTCTAGAGCAAAACAAATCACACATGGATCATTAAGAGAAAACAACATCATCTATATTGATCAAGGACTTTGTTCATACACAATAGATCAAAAGCAATACATAAAATTAGGATCAACTACCTCTAACCTCAACATTGAGTGTTTAGCTACCACTTCTCATGGTAGTCTGGATAACAAGTAAAGTGAGGAGATGAATGAGCATCCACGACGAATAATCGAGAATGGATGCGACTTCAGCTTCTCCAAGTGAAAATCCACTCTTTGATGATCAAAATACTGTAAACTATGTTTTCTAGTGAAAAATGAACAAGAGAACCCAAACAAATAAAGTGAAAATCTATTTATACACTTCTGAAATCTGCAGGACTCGCACTGCGAGTGCATCATTCGCACTGCAAATGAGAGAAAATGGCACCTTAAGTGCCTCTGAGACTTAAACCTCCCCAAGTAGAAATCGTGCGTTCGTAGTGCGAACCATTCCTCCGCACAACGAATCACTCGCTAGCTCATTCACACTACGAATAAACTAACGAGCCAGGGCAATCAAATTCCAGAACTTACTGCCTCCCCTCGCTAGCATCTTCACACAGCGAAACAACCAGCGAGCCTTCACTGGACCCTCGCCAGGAGTTCACAGTGCGAACTCTTTGTCATTTCAAAAGTGGAACTCTCTGCCATCATTCGCTGGCGCCTTCGCTGACATTCGCAATGCGAACCTTCGCTGGGCCTTCGCCAGATTCTTCGCACTGCGAATGCTCTGTTGCAGCACATTTTCAGTGGCAGCTTGCATCCAATCAATGTGTCTCCCATCTTGATCCTTTCATGCCTAAACCTGCACATTAACACACAAATTACAAGCTCCACACATGTATTCCAATATACGCACTACAACACAATTAATCACTTAAATCACCCTATTCCGCATGAAAAGTTAATGAAAAATGCCAATTATTGTATACTAATATATAACATATTTGACATCTAAGAGGCCACCACTTAACACCTACACAATCTCATATACAAAATCTCATAATGAAAATGTAATAACGGAACAAAAAACGATAAAACATGCTTGTTTTACGTCGTAAGCTCGACGCCTATTATTTATACACACTTCTCCAAGTTGCCTCTTTACACGGTTAGCGCTCACCGACGACGAAACCTAACCAAATACTTAGCAAACGTGAAGAGAAACAAATATATACACTATATTTACAATTATGCAAAACATGTAAAATTCACAAACATGTAAAATACACTATATTTACGATATCTACTAAACTCAAAAACAAAGAAACTATTGTAATGCGATTCAATAAAAACATCAATCCCCGGCAACGGCGCCATTTTGTTGGTTGCAGAATAGGGCAAGCAAGCAAAAAGATTTAGAAGTATTTTTTTGGGAATTTATCGTGTCCACAGAGATCGGTGCTACTGAATTGTCGTTCGACAATATCAATGTTAATGAGTTTGGTTTTAAAATGGTTTAAAGCATAAATACGGAAATGTAAATAAGAACATAAGGAAATTCATTCATCAGAGAGAAAAGACTTATCAAGCATGTATATATTCCACTCGTCACAAACTTAAACTTATCGACCAGTTGCACTCAACTTACAATACTCCTTAATATCACCCGGTATCGCTCACAATAGTGTTCATCTCTGACACACCGAGCTGAGAAACAACCGTATCACTCTTTTTGTCACTCTCGCGCACGAAGCCTCGAAATACGGAAGACATTTAAGTTCCGACATCCATACGGATTGTTAGCCCTAAATCTATCTCTAGCATCCAGAAACTAACAGATAATTATCCTTAATCGAAGTTTATGACGTTTATCTCTAACACGATCCAAACCCCGAGCATTTAAGCAAAAATCAAGAACAATCACCAACAGAGATTTGTAAAGCAAATTAAATATAACGCCATGGGCGACAAATGTACATAAGATCAAAGTAAAAACATATACAAACCCAACAAAGAAGAAAGACATGAAGAAAATCAGAAATGAACCATACACTTCACGGATTGTCAGAGCCGATCGATGAGAAATCCACCCCGGATCATCCAAATGCAAGCTTCCATGATGTTTTCTAAGCAAATCCAATGAAGAAATGAAGTTTGATGGAGTGGGAGCAAAAAAACCCAAACCATCCCCTAAAAAATATGTTTTTTCACTATTTATGGACTGTCAAAGTCGCAGACCGCGCTAAGTGCGATTTTGGGCGCTAAGCGCGCTCGTATTAATGTTAAACCGCCTTAAAAGCGCGCTAAGTGGGCTCGGAGCGCGCTCAGCGCGCTACTCGCTGGAATTTACTCTTTCCGTGGGCTAGGAGCGCGTTCCTAGCATGCTTCCTGGGCTAGGAGCACGCTCCAAGCATGCTTGAAAATCCAAAGCTTGTTTTCTTCATACTTTTGAATCGTAATTCCGTTTTTCGCCCGGTTCGAAGCGTTGGAAAGCTTATTCAATGCTCTATACAACAATGGTAAAATCTCACTGCTTAAATACCTACAAAAATGAGATAAAATCAATTAAACTCAATGATATTTACACGAATCGCAATATATACACTAAAATATAAACTATACGCATTTATAAACAAAACAGTGTTTATTCGTATGATATTTAACAAAAAGCAACGATAAGTGCAACAAAACATATATACAAAAATAGCTACAATTTGCACTTATCAACCACAAATAATCAATCTAAGACAACAACAATAGAAAATCAGAATTCAATCCACAAACATACATTAGAGGAAATACAAAGGTATCAAAAGATTACATCCCTCTCCAACAAGAAATCAAAGATCTGATCTTTTATTTACAAGTTTCTCTATCCAAAATCAAAACAACATCATAAACTAACAAGTGTGAAAATCCTATTTATACAATTTAGTAATTTACACGTTCGCACTGCGAACCATTCATTCGCACAACGAATGGTGAAAAATGGCACCTCAAGTGCCTCTGAACAGCTAAACCGCCCCAGAAATTCTCGCTACTTCGCACTGCGAAGGATTTGTTTGCAAAGCGAACACTCGCTTTCAAGTTCGCAAAGCGAACTTTAGCTCCTTTTTCCTCTGTCCAATTCTGGGACCATTCGCTGGGACCTTCGCCAGAGTTTGCAAAGCGAACCTTCGCTGGCACTCGCCTTCCCATTTGCAAAGCGAACTAACTGATGCATTCCTCATTTCTTTAACAACTTGCACCATTTCTTGTGTCTTACCACTTTGATCAATTCATGCCTTTTACTGCACAATAACACACACATTACAAGCACCAAAGGTATATTCTCATTGTTAGAAGAACAACAACAATCAAGAATAAACTCAATGAAAATATGAGAAAAGAGTAGAAAAAGTGCGAAGAACGATAGTCCATTTTTAGGTAAAATCTGCACCTAACAACTCTCCCCAACTAAACTTTTGCATGTCCTCAAGCAAAGCATCCCTCATGAAAACAAGAGGATTTGCTCAAGCATAAGATTCAACCAAAGCAAGATAAATGTGGACAAGCACGAAAATGCGCACAAGCAACATTCACCACTCAATAGAATCGAACAATGACAAAGAATTAAGTTCTTAAACAAATATCATAATTGTTTCCAAGAACAACTAAGTTTTCATACTTGAATCACTCTAACACTCCTCTTCAAAATAAGAATGAAGAAATTGACGCGTTTGCAACTGTGGGGAAATTTCACTCACCCTACAAACAATGCAAATAACAATCAATTCATACAACATCTAACAATCAAAAATGAAAACATGGAAGCAAAAAGATCACTAAGGGCTTTAAAGGTTGAAGCTTGGTCAGGTTAACAATAAATGGACATTTCTAAAGGCCATTGAATCGAAATTACCGATAAATGATATTTACTCATTACAACTTCATTCACAATTCTCATTCCTTTACCACCAACCTTCTCAAACTTCCTTATGCACAATTATTTCACTCTATTTTTCTCATCAAACAAGCATTCTTTTTCTTTTGTTTTTCACATTCATATTTACACTTTTTCATTTCATGCTTGTTTGAAATTTTTCAAAAGTGGAAAGCAACCTACCATCTTCTTTTTCATTCTCCCCAACTTGAATTCAACCAAACCTCAAGTGAATGAACCTTACTTTTTAAGGCAAGGAAATCAAATTATACCAATGTTCAAAGGTTCAAGAAGAAATTTTTAGAAACTCGCAAAATTCAATGATGAACCACACTTTCAAATTATGTACATAAACCAAGTTCATCACTAACATGAGATCTAAACTGTATAGGCTCAATGGGCTAACGAATTCTCACTACTCACAAGTAAGATACTTTTGGAAACGGTTGTGCTCAATATAAACAAATTCCTTGATCATTTCTAATGCTTCCAAAAAATCACAATAATCAAAAGATAAAGCATGAATCAAACGAATTAACAAAGTTATCAGTCATCCAAGCATTTAGTAAACAATGGAGGTTTCCTCACAATTTGTGGCTTTTGGACCTAAGTGAAACAAGCATTCCAACAAGTTGAAAAATGAAACAAGAATACACATTTGTACAAAGCACAAAATTCTTAAATCAATCTAACATTCTATAAAAGCAGTACAATTTACCATGCATACTTTCAACGCTCAACATCCATCCAGACTCGGTCGAAGCTTCATTGAATACTTTTATACACAAAGCAACCAATCTAGAAGGAGTTTTCATCATTCCTGATCACACTAGAGAAAACATTAAAGGAACACAAATGCATATAATATTAACAAATGTACAAAGCTTAAAAATATAGAAACTATGCGATGCGATTCAATATCTAAACAACAATCCCCGACAACGGCGCCATTTTGTTGAAACTAGAATAACAGCAAGCAAAAATTAATAAGTAACCCAATTTATCGTTCTCCACAGGGATCAGTACGAGGGAAAGAATGCCATTCAACGGTTTCTATATTTCTAAGCTCATGAATCAAAAGTTTTGGTTTAAGACGGAACCAAAAGCAAATGCGGAAAACGTAAAGACAGAAAATATAAAATAAAGACTGAATTATAAATGGAGCCTTGTTGGAATTGGATCTCATCAATTGATAACACATGCATTCTTCTAATCAAGTAAACACAAATCAATCATACGCCTAATATCCTCGCGTATCACTCATAACAGAGGTTATGTCTAACGCAACGTCGAGAGAACAATCGTATTGTCTCATTGGTGATGTCTCACGCAACAAAACCAACACAGAGCTTTAAGAGCTGATACTCACGCAAGTGTTAAGCCTAAATCTATGTCTAGAGTTCAGGACAAAACAAATATTACTATAACATCCATATCAAATAAATGATTTCTTCGTATTTAAGCAAGATCAAAACACGTACACACGCTTAACCCTTTTTACATGTATTCAACTAATTTGCCCAGTGAATGTGAATATCCTTCTTCATCACTATTATCACGCATCCTCGCGATACCATATCGATCCTACTCATGCTAGCCATGCTACTTAATCAACACATAACAACAACAGATAAAATGAATATCAACTCACAAAACCATGTCAAAAGCTTGCTCATTGATAGAAGAAAATCTAAGACCAAAGATTTGTAAAGGTTTTGTCAAGACCACAAATAATCAATCTAAGACAACAACAATAGAAAATCAGAATTCAATCCACAAACATACATTAGAGGAAATACAAAGGTATCAAAAGATTACATCCCTCTCCAACAAGAAATCAAAGATCCTACCTTTTCTCCCTTGGAAATGAGAAGATATAAGCTCTGATCTTTTATTTACAAGTTTCTCTATCCAAAATCAAAACAACATCATAAACTAACAAGTGTGAAAATCCTATTTATACAATTCAGGAATTTACACGTTCGCACTGCGAACCATTCATTCGCACAGAGAATGGTGAAAAATGGCACCTCAAGTGCCTCTGAACAGTTAAACCGCCCCAGAAATTCTCGCTACTTCGCACTGCGAAGGATTTGTTCGCAAAGCGAACACTCGCTTTCAAGTTCGCAAAGCGAATTTTAGCTCCTTTTTCCTCTGTCCAATTCTAGGACCATTCGCTGGGACCTTCGCTAGAGTTCGCAAAGCGAACCTTCGCTGGCACTCGCCTTCCCATTCGCAAAGCAAACCAACTGATGCATTCCTCATTTCTTTGACAGCTTGCACCATTTCTTGTGTCTTACCACTTTGATCAATTCATGCCTTTTACTGCACAATAACACACACATTACAAGCACCAAAGGTATATTCTCATTGTTAGAAGAACAACAACAATCAAGAGTAAAATCAATGAAAACATGAGATAAGAGTAGAAAAAGTGCAAAGAACGATTGTCCATTTTTAGGTCAAATCTACACCTAACAGGCTTTAATTTTCTTCTTTATTTTATTGTCTTTGTCTATTCTTGTAATAAAAATCACTTCAAGGGTTTTACTACTAAATGTGTTGCCACCATCAAAACCATGACATTATCAGGGCTTAGCATTTTTCTTTACCTATGAATTTTCATCACTTCCTAATTGTACCTGCAAACACATACATAGTTCCACATTAAATTCAGAGCATTTCCATATGGTAGAATTCAAAGGTGTATCTCTTATCTAAACCTTATAATTTCAAGGCAATGAACTTGTACAAAACCGTGCATAATACAACTTAGTATTACTTTCTTCTAATCCTAAGGTGATTCTCCATTCAAGATATATCTGGTTAATGGTGTCAAACTATGTTGGCTAAGAGAGGCCATGATCAAACAATGAAAGGCTTAGGCAGACAAGCTAGCAATTTTTCGAATTAATCTTAGGAATTTCTTATGGTTGTACAATGTGTATAATACCAATAATCTAAATTACTTGCAAAACCAGTAAAACAAAACTTGCTTTAGATTTAGAAACAAGAAGAGTTTTGGTTTTGACCCCCTCCAAATTTTGTTTACTCTTTCCACTTTTGATATTTATATAAGGTCTATCCACTTTTGTTTTTAAAAGAATTGGCATAATTAGTCATGAAGTCCTTTAATTTAATTTAATGTTTCACATTAGTCCTTTTATCTAAAATTTTTTAAAAGTTAGTCCCCTAAACTATTTCGTTAGTCGAGTTGGTCTTTTTTGTTAAATTTTGTTAAAAAAATATTAAATCGTGCGCATGTGGCATGGCAGCATATCAAACATAAATATAGCGAGTCAATAATTTTATCAAGGGATTAAATTCAAACCCTTTAATTATTTAAGGGACCAAATTAGGAAAAATAATCACACTATGATTACAATGCATTTGTAACAATTTCATAGCATTTTGAATTAATAAATCCTTTGATATCAACATAATCTTAAATTTAATGACATTAAACCATAATCTTGTTACATTATTTGATTCAAACAAGAAACATTATCCTATACATAAATTAACATAATCCCATAATAAACATAATCCTATGTCTTGATTCTAAATAGTAAACTAATATTTTCTCAAATCTAACTTTAAAAGAATGCACTTTTTTCCCCTTTTCTAAAGAAAATGTCTAAAAGCATGTCTGTGATGTCCATTATTCGATAACAAATTGCATTTTGTTCTTTAATTTTGGATACATCTGTAACAATTACCTCTTGCAATTAAAATGATAAACTTATTTTGTTGCAAAACCAGGAAAAAAACTGTACCCATCCAAAATGGATCAGCTGTGAAACTAAGGCAACATCTTTAGGGCAATCTCAGGTGAAAAAAATGTTATCACATGTATAAAGCCAACAAAAAGTGGAAGACCTCATAGAGATTTCCCTGAAAAAATTTTAAATTATTCCTTCAAGTGATATCACCATAACAATAACATCATCGTGATACTTCCTCTGATCTCCTTGCGGAATATCCAGCAACTCATGAAAATCATTCATGCAACAATTGATTCCTCTACCAACATTTATCTATAAATAAAACAAAACCAACATTTTTTTTATAAATGAAACAAAATATTACTTGATTGATTTTTTGCCCAAATTCATACTAAAATTTGTTGTCCTTGTACCAAATACAAATAATTTAACACTAAAATTTACCTATTACCTTAATTACATTACGTCAACAAAATAAGAAACAACAAATTTAACATGCAAATAATATTACTGTGAAATTTGTAATAATTATAATTTACGTTTTTCGCATTGCACATGGGGATTTGAACAAATACCATAGGCAAGAAACCCTTTTCTCCAGATTAAAGATCTAAAACACCACCACCTTTTTGAACAAGTTTGATTTTCTTGAACTAGATCAGAAAACAACCTAAACAAAGGGTTTCGACGTCTATTCAAGATCTAAAAACCACCACCACCCTATATGTTGGTTTTGACGTCTGTTCTTCCAGAAGCCACGCGGCGTTTTCCCTCTACCTCTGTTCTTCAAGTTCTACCATTGACCTTCGAGATCCAAAACAAATCTCGATCCATTATATAAAACAAAGTTTCAACCCAAACAATGTTGAAAAGAGAGAAAACTTACTCAAGTAGGAATCAACCGAAACTCTATCAACGTTAAAGAAAAATTATTGACTTGTGAGAAATAGAGAAAGAATAAAAACAGAGAAATAAGAAGAATTTAGAAGTAGATGGGTTTTGGGAAGAGAGGACTGAAAGAGAGGAATGCGTAGGTAATAGAGAAGGCCAATAAAGCCACCTATATAATAGTTTCCAAAAACCAAAATGCGACATAGATAAAAATAAATTCAACTAGATTGCCACGTAGATAAAAATTAATGACTTTTCACAAAATTTGACAGAAAGAACTAAATTGACTAACATAAATGTTTTAACGGACTGACTTTAACGTTTTTGAATTAAAGGACTATATAGAAACAATAAATTAATTTAAGTGACTAAAAGATAAATTAAGCTATATATATGATCGTACTTGGATCAGACAGTTAGACAATGGCCAGTAACGTCGTATGGACTTCAGCTCCGGTGATGATGATACGACGGGGAGGGTGTACCTGCAAGGTACTCCGACGCTCAATTCAGGTAAGGTCAGAGAAAAGAAAATACAGAGAAGTGAGTTTAGAATGTTTCGTAACCTGACCCTCTCCAATGAGAGGGTATTTATATAGGGCCCCCAGCGCGGGGCCAACGGTTACTTGCACTGGACTGGATTGCAAGGCCCAATCCAAGTAACTGCCAGGGCTTACGTGGCGTAGCGAAGACCAGCACGTGGTCTTCGCCCTGGTGTAACGGTCCCGAGATCTCCGAAAGTAGGGCAGACCGAATCCTTCAGAGGTGGGAGGTTACAGTGAGACGTGTCCTCGCGAGGATGAACTCGCTGAGGTCGAGGAGAGTTATGCTCGCCTAGACGAAGAGACTCTGTTTGACATCGTCTAGTTATTGCGTGCCCGACGAGGGGTGTTGAATACGTTCTCGGCGTTGGCAAGGAACGTGCTCGACGCTGGATACTCATGGACCATTTTGGGTCGTGCCAGTGGTTGGGTTGGGCCTGTCTAACTGTGGGGCAGGTGTTGGCTGTAACGCCCCGGTCAGTTTTGTCATTTTTTCCATTTTATCTATTTGAGTCGTTTTGAGTATTTTATTATTATATTATTTTATTTCTGACTTTTATGTGAAAATATGTTATTTTTCGTCGTGAATATATTTTATCGCGTTTTGGGAACAATTGCGAGATATTTGAGTGTAGGGGTAATTTGGGCATTTTGATTTATTTTGTTAAGTTAGAATATAATAGAGAGAGAGAAAATAATAAGAGAAAGAAGAGAAGAAGAAAAGAAAAGGAGAAGAGAAGAAAAGAGAGAATTTGAGAAAACTTGGAAATCAATCAACCGACCTTCTGGAACACGATTAACTCGGGTAAGGGTGCGAAACTCGATTATACTATGTTTGTGTATGATTATGTATGTGTTGCTTGGATGTTTCTTGTCTTTCCATAGCTTTGAGTTCTAGGTTGAAATGAGGGATATGATGAAAAATCGATGGTTTTGTGGTTGAAAATCGGTGTAAACGTAGTAGAATGCTTGTTATCATGATTAGAATAGGTTCTGATTGTTATATGTTGTTTTGGAAATGTTTGGTTTGGGAAAATATCATTTTTGGGTGATTTTGTGCGCTGCTGGGTTTTACTGAAATCGCAGGTTAGCACTGTGAATGGCCAGCGAATGGGTGGCAAGTGTTCGTGTGATGTTCGTACTGCGAACATTGTAGTATTTCTCATTCTGCCACTGTTCGCTGGAGGGTTCGCACTACGAATGGGGTAGCGAGCATTCGCTGGGACGTTCGCACTGCGAACGGTGGGAATTTTCTAGGCTATTTTTGCTTCTGCCTTGGTTCGCTGGAACATTCGCACTGCGAATGAGGTAGCGAAGGACTCGCTAGGAGCTTCGCACTGCGAATGGAGCAGTTTTTCCCAATTTGTTTTCTTTACAACTTTTGATATGTGTTTCGGTTTTAGGCGTGGTTTGATGCGTTAGAAAGCTTATAAAATGTACTTTATTATGATGATGGTTTTGAGAATTGTTGACCGATTAAATTATGTCGGGAATTAGAAAATGTGTTGTTTTGTTGCTGACTTTTGCCGTTTAATTGTGTGAACTTGATGTGTACGTGCAATATGCTGTTGTTGTGGATATTGTATGACTTGCGTACTGTTGAGTGATGAAATCGCATGAAATACATATTGTGATGATGGTTGGTGGTCTTACGGCAAGAAAATGCGATGTATGGTAATTGTTGATATATGCATGATCATGGATATGTATATGTGTGCATATTAACTGTCATGAGTCATTGTATGCCAAGCATCATGATATGCATTGTTGTGACATCCTGAGTGACGGATTGATTCCAGAGGGAATCTGCTATAACATTGTACGCCTTAAAAATAAGAGGACCTAAAGCGATCTGATATATCGTGTGCCTTAAAAATAAGAGGACCTAAAGCGATTGTTATAGACGATCGTGTGCCCATGTGGGGTGTGAGCGATCGAATTATGTGACTTATACCGAGAGGACCTAAAGCAATCCATAAACGTCGTGCGCCTTATACCAAGAGGACCTAAAGCGACGGGGAACATCGTAGGCCCGACGGGGTGTTACTTGAGTGATCCTCAGTAACGAGCGATGATTCCAGCAGAGTTCCTGAGTGAACTAGTGAAGAGAAATATTGGAAGTCGGTACCGCATGGCATGTGCATAGAGTCGTTGTGTCGGTCTCTGTGCATTTGCATAAATCATGGATTAATTGTGCATAGAATTGTTAATGTGATTGATGAGATGGAATATGTGTAATTGTATTGATGATGAGTGTATTGTGTACGATTGATGTGTAGTGGTATTTGATACTTAAGAATTGTACCGTATTGTGTTGTATTTGATTGTGGTGCATTTGTGGTGAGAATGTTTTACCTGTGTATTTCTGTTTTAATATATAATTATATGCAACTGTAATATGATTATTTTTCTCACCCTTCTGCTGTTTTATAATGCTCTATGAGCCATTGCAGATTAGAGTTGCTGGAGGTCTTTTTGTGAAGCTTTGCGTCTTCATTCTTTTGTCGGTCGGCTCTGATATGTGACACCGGGTAGTTAGGGTGGCCGTTTGTGATTATTTTGTATTATGTATATGTATCTTTTGCATTGTACATGTATGATGTCGTAAATGACAAACAAACTTTCATGAGATATATTTATATGTTGATATTCAGTTATGGATTTTTCGCTTATATTCTGTTGATAAGTGCAAATTGTACCTATTTTTGTATATATGTTTTGTTGCACTTATCGATTCTTTTTGGTAAATATCGTGCGAATAATACCCGATTTGTTTATAAATACGTTTACTTTACGTTTTATTGTATATATTGCGTATCGTGTAAATATCATTGAGTTTAATTGATTTTCTCTCATTTTTGTAGGTATTCAAGTAAAGATATTTTTCCATATTCATAAAGAGCATTGAATAAGCTTTCCAACGCTTCAAACCATGCGTCAATCAGACTTACGGTTCAAGAGTTATGATCAAAACAAGTTCTGGTTTACGGTCATGTTCGCACTGCGAACTCGCTACTCGCTAGCGAGTTCGCACTGCGAACCTGGGGCGAATAAAAAGTGCCTGGAAGCATGAAAAACACAATTCTTGAGGAAGTTAAGGCGGCATATGTTCGCAGTGTGAACGGGGGTTCGCAGTGCGAACCTGGGCAGCAAAAACCACCTATAAACTTCATTTTTCAGCATTTTTTAGAGGATGGTTTTGGGGATTCTTGCTCCAACTCCATCAAACTTCATTTTTTTCAGTATATTAGCTTAGAAAACATCATGGAAGCTTGCATGTGGATGATCCGAGGTGGATTTCTCAACGATCGGCTCCGACAATCCGTGAAGTGTTTGGTTCATTTCTTTTCTTCATGTCTTTCTTCTTTGTTGGGTTTTGTATATGTATTTGCTGTAAACTCATGTATATTTGTCGCCCATGGCGTTGTATAAAACTTTCTTTACAAATCTTTATTGGTGATTGTCTCTGATTTTTGCTTTATGCGCGGGGTTTGGGTTGTGTTAGAGATAACCGTCGCAAACTTCGATTAGGGATGATTGTTTGTTAGTTTCTGGATTCTAGAGATAGATTTAGAGCTAACAATCTTCAATAGGCGTCGAAGCTTAATGCCTTCCGTGTTTCGAGGCTTCGCTCGTGAGAGTGATGAAGAGAGTGACACGGTTGTTATCTCAACTGTGCGTTAGATATAACATTTGTTGTGAGCGATGCTGGGTGATATTGAGGAGTATTGTAGGTGGAGTATAACTGGTCGGTAAGTTTAAGTTTGTGAGGAGTGATTTATATGCATTGTCGGACGAGTTTTTCTCTCTGAAGAATGAATTTGTTTTATGTTTTAATGTTTAGTTTTCTGTTTTTTTGTTTGAAACCAGTTTAATCCAAACTCATTAACGCGAGAGATTGTCGAATGACATTCTTTCCCTCGAACCGATCTTTGTTGACACGACATAAATCCCGGAGGGAATTCTTTCCGAAAATAAATATTTTTACTGCTTGCCCTATGCTGCAACCAACAAAATGGCGCCGTTGTCGGGGAATGGTTTTTATATTGAATCGCATTGCGATAGTTTCTTTGTTTTTGAGTTTTGTATATATCGTATATATTGTCTGTTTCCATTATGTTTGTTCAAGTGTTGTATACATATTGTTCCCATAATGTTTGTTCAAGTGTTTGGTTAGGACGCTTGCTTTTGGTTTGCGCGGTGAGGCATCACCATGGTATGAATGAAGGAAGTTTCTAGCTAAGCACCGTAAAGGCGTCGAGCTTACGACGTAAAACAAGCATGTTTTATAGTTTTTCTTTTCGAATGTTTTTGGTTGTTGTTTGTTCACAGATTTTGATTGACTTACTTAAGGATGCTTTTGTGATTTTCCAAGTTGGTTCATTTAAACTTGCGGATGTATGGTAATGATCTTGTTAAGTTTTGTACACGTCCGAGGTATGTATTTATCGCTTTCTATACTTTAGCATATTCATGATACTTAGGCTTTTTACAAACTTCCATGCCATTCATTCTTTTGTATACTTGTTCTTATTGTGAATCACTTTAGTTCCCATCCTTTTTGTGAGGTAGCTTTCCATGGTTCATATATGCATGGAGAACCAACATTCTTGTTCTAACTGGATTTTATTATGCTTAATCTTTTGTTTGTGTTGATTATGTGAAAGCAAGAAAAGGATCAAGGCATTTTGTTTCATTTTGAGCACAACTACCTTATCCAAATAGTCATTCACCTTGTGAGTGTGTGATCATTCGTAACCCCTTTGAGCCTTTGGTCATTATCCATGTTGTTTGAGTTTGATGCTTGTCTATGAGTGTCAAATTTACTTTTTGTATGGATTTTGAATGATTATTTTTTCTTGAACCCTCAATTTTGTGTTGTTTTATGAATTTTTACCTTGCCTTAGAAAGTAGGGAGTATTCACATGATGGTGTGGTTGAATTCAAGTTGGGGAGAGGATGATTGTATACTCATTGGTTGGATTCTATGCGGATTGAAAAAGAAAAGAAAAAAGAGATAAATTTGTGAAAGAGAAAAAGAAAGAAAAAAAGAAGAAAAAGAAAATCCTTGAAAAAGGAAACAAAAAGAGTTCAATAATTGTGCTAAATAAGTATTGTGTGTTGTGTAGCACTTGGGATTTTGGAAGAAGTTGGTTGAAATTTTGTGTGTGAATCTTTGTGAGTTTTCACTCTCTTAGGTTTAGGCAAGTTTTTGTTTCAATTACCTTTGGAAATTGCCTCTTGTTTGTTTACCCGACCACGTTACAACCTTGAAAGTCCTTGTGATTCGTGCCTTTGTATGTTCAATGTGAATTTTTGGATAGTTGCATAATTTAGTCTATTGTTTGCATGATTGTTGTGTGAGTGAAAAGAACCTCATTTTGTGTTTTTCATCTACCGATGATTGTTTTTGCTAGGTGTGATTCACATTTGAACTTGTGTTGTTTAAGAATGTTCGGAATGAATTTTTGTATTTTGCATTTGTTTCGTGACTATGTTGTCGTCGTAGTTTAGTGGTAAGTATTTACTTTTTGTGTGTACCGTTTTCATTTGAACCATTCATTCGTTTCCGTTTTTCAAAACCTGTTGATTCGTATTTCTTTGGATATCGCTTTTGCATTTTCAAGTTTGTTTGATTTTTGTTTGTGGACAAACAAGTAGGTAAGTTGGGGAGAGTTTGATAAGTGCAAATTGTACCTATTTTTGTATATATGTTTTGTTGCACTTATCGATTCTTTTTGGTAAATATCGTGCGAATAATACCCGATTTGTTTATAAATACGTTTACTTTACGTTTTAGTGTATATATTGCGTATCGTGTAAATATCATTGAGTTTAATTGATTTTCTCTCATTTTTTTAGGTATTCAAGCAAATATATTTTTCCATATTCATAAAGAGCATTGAATAAGCTTTCCAACGCTTCAAACCGTGTGTCAATCGGACTTACGGTTCAAGAGTTATGATCAAAACAAGTTCTGGTTTACTATCATGTTCGCACTGCGAACCCCCGTGGTGAGCACTCGCTAGCGAGTTCGCACTACGAACCTGGGGCGAATAAAAAGTGCCTGGAAGCATGAAAAACACCATTCAGGAGGAAGTTAAGGCGGCATATGTTCGCAGTGCGAACCTGGGCAGCAAAAACCACCTACAAACTTCATTTTTCAGCATTTTTTAGAGGATGGTTTTGGGGATTCTTGCTCCAACTCCATCAAACTTCATTTTTTTCAGTAGATTAGCTTAGAAAACATCATGGAAGCTTGCATGTGGATGATCCGAGGTGGATTTCTCATCGATCGGCTGCGACAATCCGTGAAGTGTTTGGTTCATTTCTTTTTTTCTTCATGTCCTTCTTCTTTGTTGGGTTTTGTATATGTATTTGCTGTAAACTCATGTATATTTATCGCCCATAGCGTTGTATAAAACTTGCTTTACAAATCTTTATTGGTGATTGTCTCTGATTTTTGCTTTATACGCGGGGTTTGGGTTGTGTTAGAGATAACCGTCGCAAACTTCGATTAGGGATGATTGTTTGTTAGTTTCTGGATTCTAGAGATAGATTTAGAGCTAACAATCTTCAATAGGCGTCGAAGCTTAATGTCTTCCGTGTTTTGAGGCTTCGCTCGCGAGAGTGACGAAGAGAGTGACACGGTTGTTATCTCAATTGTGCGTTAGACATAACCTTTGTTGTGAGCGATGCTGGGTGATATTAAGGAGTATTGTAGGTCGAGTATAACTGGTCGGTAAGTTTAAGTTTGTGAGGAGTGATTTATATGCATTGTCGGATGAGTTTTTCTCTCTGAAAAATGAATTTGTTTTATGTTTTAATGTTTACTTTTATGTTTTCTTGTTTGATACCAATTTAATCCAAATTCATTAACGCGAGAGATTGTCGAACGACATTCTTTCCCTCGAACCGATCTCTGTGGACACAACATAAATCTCGGAGGGAATTCTTTCCGAAAATAAATATTTTTTCTGCTTGCCCTATGCAGCAACCAACATCTGTTTCTGAATTGTGGGTATAATACTACCGGAATGGTTGCATATCTGTATGAGCAGGTGTTGTATGTCTGTTTCAAATTGTTGTGGTGTCTCTGGTCTATGCCGTGCATGTTTTAATTATACTCTGATGAAATTTTGAATTTTTATTTATCGCTTTAACAACTTTGGGGTGTCACAATAAGTGGTATCAGAGCTAGTTCGTGTCAGTCAGTGACAGTCCGTGCCAGTTTGTAACAGTGCTTGTCGGTCTTGGCGTGTGGAGTGAGCTGTTTGTTTAACCATAGTTTCTGTTATTGGAAATGAACAGAATATGGCTGGTAGGAATGATGCTGCTTTGGCTACTGCGATGCAAGCAATGGCTCATGCTGTGCAGGGTGCACCTAATGCTGCTGGTAATGATGAGTTCAGGAAGAACAAACCGTCTATCTTCAAAGGAATATACGATCCTGATGGTGCACAGATTTGGTTGAAAGAGATTGAAAGGATTTTCCGAGTTATAGACTGTGCTGAGGGCAGTAAGGTGAGACTGGGAACTCACATGTTACAGGAAGAAGCTGATGACTGGTGGGTTAGTACTCGTCAGGTGTTGGAAGCTGGGGATGAAGAAGATACTTTGGAATTATTTAGCCAGGAGTTTCCGAGGAAGTATTTTCCCGAGGATGTTAGAGGAAAGAAGGAGATTGAGTTCTTGGAACTGAAACAAGGTAGTATGTCTGTTGTTGATTATACTGCTAAGTTTGTGGAGCTTGTGCAGTTTTTTCCTCATTATGCTGAAGCGACCGCAGAATTTTCTAAGTGTGTGAAGTATGAGAGCGGATTGCGTCTTGAGAGTAAGCAGGCAATCGGTTATCAAAGGATAAGAAGGTTTTCTGATTTGGTGGAATGTTGTAGGATTTATGAAGACGATAATAGGGCTTGTTCTACTCACTAGAAGAGAGTGAGTGATCGGAAAGGGAAGCAACAGTTTCTTGGTGGTCTGTATGTAACACCAGCGGATAAGGGTAAGCAAAGGGGTACTTTTGATCGAAGGTCAAGAAGAGGAGGTGTGTCTAATTCTCTGAGATGTTTTAAGTGTGGTGAGTTGGGGCATCGTCAGTTTGAGTGCAGGAAGGATGTGAGAAAGTGTTCTAACTGTGGAGGTGTCGGACATGTCGTAGCTGATTGTAAACGGAAGAATGTGGTGAAGTGTTTCAACTGTGGTGAACCTGGACATATTAGTACAAAGTGTCAGAAACCGAAGCAAGCTCCAACTAGTGGAAGGTATTTTCATTGGCAGGGACTCAGACTTCAAGTGCAGATCGTCTGATCCGAGGTACTTGTTTTATTAATAGTACGCCTTTAGTTGCTATTATTGATACTGGAGCGACTCATTCGTTTATTTTGTCTGAGTGCGCTAAGCGTTTGAATCTTGTGTTGTCTTTGATGGGTGGTAAGATGGTTATTGATACTCCAGCAATGGGGTCAGTAACTACTTCTTTGGTTTGTTCGAGTTGTCCTTTGACCATTTATGGTAAAGACTTTGAAATGGATTTAGTGTGTTTGCCGTTGGAAGGTTTGGATGTGGTTTTGGGAATGAATTGGTTGCAATTCAATCGGGTTCATATTGATTGTTATCATAAGTTGGTAAGGTTTCCTTCTCTTGAGGAAGACGAAGACTCGAGTTTCTTATCTACCAAAGAGTTAAAGAGACTTTTGGCGGAGGAAGCTCAGTTGTTTGGGTTGTTTGCGTCGTTGACTGTGGATAGTCAAGTTTCACTTGATGTGTTTCTGGTTGTGTGTGATTTTCCTGAAGTGTTTCCTGAAGATATTTCGGACTTGCCGCCAGAGAGAGAGGTGGAGTTCTCTATAGATCTAGTTCCTGGTACTAGACCTATTTCTATGGCACCTTATCGTATGTCGGCATCTGAGTTGGTTGAGTTAAAGAAGCAATTAACTGAATTGTTGGAGAAGAGGTTTGTGAGGCCAAGTGTTTCTCCTTGGGGTGCTCCAGTTTTATTGGTGAAAAAGAAAGACGGAAGCATGCGGTTGTGTATTGATTATCGCCAGTTGAATAAGGTGACGATTAAGAATAAGTATCCTCTTTCGAGAATTGATGATCTGATGGATCAGTTGGTTGGTGCTTGTGTGTTCAGTAAGATTGATTTGAGATCAGGGTATCATCAGATTAGGGTGAAAGAGGAAGATATTCAAAAGACGGCTTTTAGGACACGTTACGGTCATTATGAATATTCTGTGATGTCGTTCGGGGTTTCTAATGCGCCAGGTGTGTTTATGGAGTACATGAATTGTATTTTTCACGAGCATTTGGATCGATTTGTTGTTGTGTTTATTGACGACATTCTGATTTATTCTAAGTCTCGGGAGGAGCACGCAGAGCATTTGCGTATTGTTTTGCAAGTTTTGAAGGAAAAGAAGCTTTTTGCCAAATTGTCTAAGTGTGAATTTTGGTTGTCGGAAGTGAGTTTTCTTGGACACGTAATTTCAGGTAATGGTATTTCTGTGGATCCATCTAAAGTCGAAGCAGTTCTACAATGGGAGGCTCCGAGATCTGTTACTGAAATTTGAAGCTTTTTGGGTTTGGCCGGTTATTATTGAAGGTTTATTGAAGGTTTTTCTAAACTAGCACTTCCTTTGACCCAGTTGACTTGTAAAGGGCAAGCGTTGATTTGGGATATTCGGTGTGAGGAAAGTTTTAATGAGCTGAAGAGAAGATTGACGACAACTCCGATTTTTATTTTTTCGAATCCTAATGAACCGTTTGTGGTGTATTGTGATGCGTCTTTGTTTGGTTTAGGTGGTGTTCTGATGCAAGACGGTAAAGTCGTGGTGTATGCTTCGAGGCAGTTGAGAGTGCATGAGAAGAATTACCCTACTCATGACTTGGAGTTAGCGGCTGTGGTGTTTGTGTTAAAGATTTCCAGGCATTATCTTTTTGGTGCGAGGTTTGAAGTCTTTAGTGATCACAAGAGTTTGAAATATCTGTTTGATCAGAAGGAATTGAATATGAGGCAACGAAGATGGTTGGAATTTCTGAAAGACTACAACTTTGGCTTGAATTACCATCCTGGTAAAGCTAATGTGGTAGCCGATGCATTGAGTCGGAAATCTTTGGATATGTCCGCTTTAATGGTTAAGGAGTGGGACCTTTTGGAATCGTTTAGAGATTTGAGTTTGGTATGTGAGGTGTCGTCGGATAGTGTGAGGCTGGGTATGTTGAAGGTTACGAATAATTTTCTGATGACGGTAAGCGAGAAGCAGAAGTTGGACGTGAAATTAGTGGATTTGATGTTGGTTGGCGGAAAAGATGTGAGTAGTGATTTTCAAGTGGATGTTAATGGTGTGTTGAGGTTCCGTTGGCGAATTTGTATTCCGGACGATTCGGAGTTGAAACAAATGATTTTGGAAGAAGGACACCGGAGTAATTTGAGTATACATCCGGGAGCGAACAAGATGTACCAAGATTTGAAGAAGATTTTCTGGTGGTCCGTATTGAAAAGAGATGTGGCTCAGTTTGTGTATGCTTGTTTGACGTGCCAGAAATCGAAAGTGGAACATCAGAGGCCGAGTGGTTTGTTGCAATCGTTGGATATTCCGGAGTAGAAATGGGATAGCATTTCTATGGATTTTATAACGGGGTTACCGAATACTCAGCGAGGGCATAATGCTATTTGGGTGGTTGTTGATAGGCTGACTAAATCGGCTCATTTTATTCTGATTGACATTAGTTTTTCTTTGGAATAGTTAACTGAGATTTATATCTGTTTGATTGTGAAGTTGCATGGGGTTCCATTAAGTATTGTTTCGGATCGAGATCCTAGATTTACCTCTAGATTTTGGGAAAGTTTACAGAAGGCATTGGGTTCTAAATTGAGGTTGAGTTCGGCTTATCATCCGCAGACGGATGGGCAGACGGAGAGAACGATTCAGTCTTTGGAAGATTTGTTGAGAGCGTGTGTTTTGGAACAAGGTGGTGCGTGGGATAGTTATCTTGCGTTGATTGAATTCACGTATAATAACAGTTTTCATTCGAGTATTGGAATGGCACCGTTTGAAGCATTATATGGACGAAGATGTCGAACATCGTTGTGTTGGCACGAATCTGGTGAGAGAACGGTGGTTGGACCAGAGTTGGTACAGCAGACTACGGAAAAAGTGAAGTTTATTCGTGAGAAAATGAAGGCTTCTCAAAGCAGACAAAAGAGTTATCATGATCGGAGACAGAAAGATCTTGAGTTCCAAGAGGGCGATCATGTATTTCTAAGGGTTACGCCGGTAACGGGTGTTGGTCGTGCATTAAAATCGAAGAAGCTTACTTCTCGATTTATTGGTCCTTACCAGATATCTGCGAGAGTGGGTGCTGTGGCTTATAGGATGGCGTTGCCGCCGAGTTTGTCGAATTTGCATGATGTGTTCCATGTTTCACAGTTTCGGAAGTATGTTCCAGATCCGTCGCATGTGATTCCGATGGATGAGGTTGAGGTAAGGGAGAACCTTACGATTGAGGCTTTGCCGGTGAGTATTTTAGATCGCGAGTTGAAGAGGTTGCGGGGCAAGGATATTGCACTTGTGAAAGTGGCGTGGGGAGGCGCTGCTGAGGGCAATTTAACTTGGGAGTTGGAGAGTCGGATGCGGGAGTCCTATCCAGAGTTGTTTGTCTCAGGTAAGATTTTCGAGGACGAAAATTTCTAAGTGGGGAAGAGTTGTAACGCCCCGGTCAGTTTTTCCGTTTTATCTATTTGAGTCGTTTTGAGTATTTTATTATTATATTATTTTAGTTCTGACTTTTATGTGAAAATATGTTATTTTTCGTCGTGAATATATTTTATCGCGTTTGGGAACAATTGCGAGATATTTGAGTGTAGGGGTAATTTGGGCATTTTGATTTATTTTGTTAAGTTAGAATATAATAGAGAGAGAGAGAAAATAGTAAGAGAAAGAAAAGAAGAAGAAAAGAAAAGGAGAAGGGAAGAAAAGAGAGAATTTAAGAAAACTTGGAAATCAATCAACCGACCTTCTGGAACACGATTAACTCGGGTAAGGGTGCGAAACTCGATTATACTATGTTTGTGTATGATTATGTATGTGTTTGTTTGGATGTATCTTGTCTTTCCATAGCTTTGAGTTCTAGGTTGAAATGAGGGATATGATGAAAAATCGATGGTTTTGTGGTTGAAAATCGGTGTAAACGTAGTAGAATGCTTGTTATCATGATTAGAATAGGTTCTGATTGTTATATGTTGTTTTGGAAATGTTTGGTTTGGGAAAATATCATTTTTGGGTGATTTGGTGCGCTGCTGGGTTTTGCTGAAATCGCAAGTTCGCACTGCGAATGGCCAGCGAATGGGTGGCGAGCGTTCGCGTGATGTTCGCACTGCGAACATTGTAGTATTTCTCATTCTGCCACTGTTCGCTGGAGGGTTCGCACTGCGAATGGGGTAGTGAGCATTCGCTGGGACGTTCGCAACTCATTACATCTTCCTAACTCATTACATCTTCCTAACTCATTACATCTTCCTAACTCATTAGAAAAAGATACACAAAAGAACTATTTTCCCCTCCAAAATATTCTCTAGTCAGCAACTCATTACATCTTCCTAACTCATTAGATAACGTTAGTCCTATTTATAAGTCATATGTCTAACAGGAAAAACAATTAACCAATATAGAAATTAACCAATATATCTCCTTGTTTATTTGCAATTTTTCTCTATATTTTAAAGTGTCTATACTTACTACTGACTCTATTATTTGATTATAATGATGTTCTCTTTGCTCTTAAAATCTCAAAAATAGTGAGAAACAATTTCTGATTGAGGTTGTAACTGCACTTGAGGCCCTGTTATGACAAAATTCATTTTATCCTTAAGAGAAATCAGGACATACAAGGAAGTCCTTCGATCACAGGTGAAGTGTTTTGTTTCATATGCTTTTTAATCTTTTAATAGTTGCCAATTACTCCCAATATCACATTTTAAAAGAGATAAAAACAAAAAATAATGATGTCTTTGCCTCCAATCTCTCCATTATCTTCTTTTATCCATAAAACAAAAAGGAATAATATAGTCATCGATAATTGAGCATAAAACTATAAATATTATTATTTTTATCTAAAGATTATTTCCTCATATCCTAAGAAACATGAAACAATCATTGTGTGACCACTAAACTGTCATTTATGCCTATCTTTCGATTGTCATAACTCGTAATTATACATGTAAGTAGATACTATTATTTTATTTGAAAGCATTCAAGACTATGTAGAAAATTCAGTTTTCAATGCTTATAGCTAGAGTACATACAAATTTACTGTTGCAATTTTATGTTTCAAGTAAAAAAGATTTTGCTAATTCGCAGTTGTGTCTGTTGTTTGATAGGTGTTATACATCTTTGTACAAATCTGTATGCAGGGAGAGAACTTGTGCATTTAAGATATAATTATTGAATTGATCGGTTCAGATTGTGCTTTGATTGTCTCTATGCATTTTAGGTATGAGATTCTCTATACTTCTACTATTTTATCAATGGATGTACTGTATAGAATGTCCTCTGCGTGTTTACTGACATTGTTTGTTTGTTGTGTAATGTGAGTCATGAATAAACAAACCAAGTATAATTCATGTTGTTCTCTATTTAAAGTATATATCCCTCCTTAAATTCTTTGATTAATATCTCTCTAGAAATTCAATTACCTTAATGAGAAAGCTTGATATCAAAAAGTAGATTTGGAATTTAAGTAGATTTGGCTCTCTAAGTGATTCCACTCAGTTAAGGCAATCTGCAGAGTGGAAAGAAATTTAGTGTTTGCAGGTTCTAAATATAATGCATCTTGAGGAAATTTAGAATTTGTTAACAAGGTATTGTTATATGGTTGTTCAAATAGGCTAATCTAAAACAGGATGTGGAGAGGAATAGGAAACTGCTGGCCCACTTCAAGGTAAAGAGCAATTTCTTGTTTAGATTATTTTCAATACCACAGTAGCACACTCTCTTTTGTTGCATGGGTAGAAGTTGAAAATAGCCATGATTTGTTGCATGTTAGATCTTGAAATTCATGACATGTTTTTTAACTAGGACACCTTGGTGTGAAAAGCTCATTTGTCAAATACTAGTGGCTCTATTTGGTTCAAGGTATGGCATAGGTAAAAAGGTAATGTTCATCTAGTTCAATTTGGTTAAGACATAAGTTAGACCTTCTCTTTTGTCATAATTTTTTTTAATAAATTCGGTAAAATAAGATTGATCTACATCACTTTTACTTAAAAAATAAGTACAGTTTGTCACATACAATTAGAGGTAGATATATGAATTGTATTCTACAAACATGATCGTTTATTCTGCGTAAAACTGTCCAGGATGTGAAACTATCTCAGATTCTTGATTCCATCATATACTCATAACATATATCAACATTATAATCATTATATAATATATGACATCTTCATTAAGATGTACTCCTATAATAATATCAGTATCAATCCTTAATGACATACTCTCTAAACAATTCTTACTGACATACTGAAAAATTCTTGTCACCCTAAAGATTTACTACCATAATATTTACTATATAGATTAACTCTTTAACCCAAAATCATTTTCTCTTTCTTTCTCTTCTAATTCGTACCATGCTTTTGTCTATGTTGTTATTAGGTTAATAATGTGTTGTTGTCCAATGAATCTTTGTGGTTTTTCCAATTCCAAGATGGTTTATGAAGTATTTGTATTTGTGACATTATTTTTCCCAAATGTATGTATGTTAGGTCTTGATGTGTCTTATGTCATTGACTTTTTGATGAGCAGGTTTGGTATGTGACATTGTGAGAGGATACTTTTTCATCTTATTGTTGGTAAGTAGTAAAACATATTTCATCAATGGAGTTTTTTATGTTTCAAACTTTGAAATGGAACCACTGAATAAAATCAAAAATGAGACTAAACGAATCACAATTCAGTCCAAGTGCTGCAATGACGATGGTCGCATCAAGATAACATGATGAAAATTTAGATTATATTTCAAATATCAACTTAATACTAAATCTAGTAGTAGCGAGTTTGATTCCTATTGAATCAATTATTGTATTGCAGAAATATTTCTCAAATACCAGACTTTGATCAAATATGGTGGCTATCTATAGTTGCAACTTTTTATGTCCTTCACTTATTTTGAAATTGGATTGGGTCTAGGTGTGGCCAAAGTAGCAGGTACAAGCATAAATGTATATACAAAATCTGAAATTATATCTATTTTTTTTTCAATTTGTCACTCTTATTTTTCATCATGTAGAATATAGAACTTTTCATGGACACTTGATGAGAATTAGTATTGGCACAATGACACTTGCTGGAACAATCGCTGGCACACAAAAAACCATGGAGGAGTTTCCAAAATTTAGGAATAAAGGCTTTTGAATACTCTTTTTTCAGTTATCATTATTGATATTCAGGTAATTCATATAATGCATATCTTGATAATATACACATTTCTTTACATAATGCTCGGTAACGATGAATTTTGCTTTATAGAAACTATAGTTCACATGAGTTTCTTATAAGGTTAAACAATGTTAGGATTGGAGGAAACAAGAAGTATTTGAAACAATGGGTTTATGCTCATGAGGTAGCTTTATTTCATTGCAAATTCCTTTTTAATTGAAGAAGATATTTTTGCTAAAATCAGTAGCATTGCAGCAGAAAAGCAATCCAATGAATTAAGCATGATGGTGTAATTTTTATTTTTGTGATTATGTTAATATCTGTTGTTTTCGTATTAGTAACTTTGAAGGCTTAGCTTAGTCTTACATCAAAATGACTTTTTGCAACAAGCTTGGAAACCTATTGGGACAGTGTGCTACTCAAAGCAGCCATGCTCCTGTTTCACCCATGCTTAACTATCTTCGCCACATGTCTTCAAGCAAGCTCTTCATTGGAGGTATGATTTTGGTTTATAATCCTTGTTATTGTTATGCCTATATGTTATTCTTATTGATATTATTATTTTTATGTTGCTAGTAAGTCTTATATTTCAGGCTTTTGTTACCATATGCTTTTCATATGAAGTTGATTACCAGTCACTTAAGAATGCATTTGCTAGCTATGGGGAGGTCATCGAGGGCGAGTTCATCTTAATTTATTGTTGTTAAGTGGTTTAATTTAGCTTAATTATCTCACGTGTTCTCCTATAATCCCATTTATATTGTTATCTGAAAAATTATAGAAATTGTAATTTGTTTAGGAATCTCACTTGTTTATGAGATTTACACATGCACCTTAGTTATAATTTCTGAAAATTTGAAATATGGGAATATTAACATTGCTTGTTAACTAAATGCAGATCATCCATAATTGCACAATGCAAAGAAAGTTCCAGATGGTTCGATAGGAGAAACTGTTTGAGCAAGGCTGAGTTGAAATATCTTCTTTTTCTGATACTAGGTATTTCGAGAAGCAGTTTTAGTTGACATACATGCAAGCTGTAGCTGAAGATTTCTGTGAAATAGTTGAGAAAAATAAAGACAAGTGTGATTGTTGGATCTCACTATTATGAATTTGTAAATATTCAAATAATCTACTTTGGCATGCCTCTTGTTCAGCCTATCATTTTATTCATTTTAAGAAATGAACTTTGTCGTATTGATTAGAAAATATTCAAATAATCTACTTTGGCATGCCTCTTGATGCTGCTGTTGTGTTGAATGCTCACTGAGCATCATCATTTTATTGTTACTTGACAGGTATTTCTGTCATCATTCACTATATTTTGATGTGTTGATTTTCATTTTTAATTTGTTTTTTTAGCAGATATTTCCGTATCATTTTTATTTTTTTTATTTATAATAATACTAAAAAATTGAGGGCAGATTTTTTTTTAAAATATTTGCAACTTGTGGCGGTTCAAATCGCCACAATATACATTAGATTTTTTAAAAAATATTTGCAAATTGCGGCGGTTCAAACCGCCACAATGTACCATTAAGCAAGTTAAGACGGTTGGAAACCGTCACAATGTGGAGATTACGTCAGTTAGCTACCGTCGTGAAAATAACGACGGTTTGTATGACAGTTTTTACAACCGTCGCAATACGGCCTCGCGACGCACGTTTCTGCGACTGGACTGAAACAGTCGTAACTTACAAATTGCGACGGTTCTAACCGTCGTAATCTGCCAAAATAAACCGTCGCAATTTTCCATTTTTCTTGTATTGATATATATATATGATTTTGTCACTTCCTCTATTTCTATTTTCAAGAACTATGTAGTTTTTACAACAATTTTTATAATTTTTTATATCTTGTGTATAGTTTATTCATTCATTTATATTTGAATCCTCATTAAGTGCACAATAGTATACTTAAAAGAAAGAGAGAGTAAAATTAAGTGAACACAACAATTAATTTTGCCACATTAATTGAGTAATTTTCTAGTTTTTCATTAAATATTCCATCTGGTTAAGACCTTCTACTAGCAAATTAGTCACATTAATAGAGTTATATTTTCTAAATTTTAAATAAATACCTTATCAGTTGAACACCATGTACTAGAAATTTGGCATATCATGAGTCTCTTTTTAATACTTCCCATATTGCAGCTGATTGCAGCAATTGATCGCCATAGACAATAAACAGACAATCAAGATTAATTTTAGAAAGTATTAGCACTCTCATATTTATGATAAAAACAGGTGCGCATTTTTAACTTTTGTTGAATCTGATTGTGTTTTAAATTTCTAATAGTTCAATCTGATTGTGTTTTAAACCAATGTAATAAGCAGTAAATTACGACGGTTTCAACCGACGTAATATTTGTTGATATTTGTTTATCATGTAAATTATATGGCATTTGTAAGGCTACTGTTTGCACACAAAAAAACTACCATTTTAATTTATGTATAAAACGGCAGTTTATACGACGTTTAATATTTAATCGCCACTATTATTGTAGCAGCAGCCAAATATATGGCATCCTAAAAATCATCTTATTCACTAACTTTCATTTTTATCAACCTCCTTATTTTACGCTAAGTTTCTTTTTTAACTTTCTTTTCATAAACTTATCTCGATAAATGTAAAAAAATGTGGTTGGACTTAACTCATACCTATCAAACTGCTTGGTAAGGTGGGAATTGCTCTCACTTATAAAAATATGTTCAAGTCGTATATTGTCCTATGTAGTATTCTTAACACACCCTCTCACACCCAGAGCTGTACATCTGGAGCATAGAAATAAATGGTGGGTGGCCTGATAGCGAAAATCTGATAGCAAGTGGTCCACCGTATCTTCAATCAAGGCTCTTGATACTATGTTAAGAAATGTGGTTAGATCTGACTCAACCTTAAAGAATTGGTTTTGTAGAGTTGAGTTAGAGTCAACCATTATTTTTTAACTATAAAAAACAATTCCATTTTGTGTGCTTTATTATGTTAAATGTAATTCATAGTGTCGAAGTCGAAGCATTCATAGCTTAGTGTAGTGTCGAATTGTTTAGGTTGCTTCGACAGAATCATGTTAGATTTGATTTGATTGGATTTAGATGTGCTTAGATTAGATTTGATATTTTGGGCTTTTAGAGTTTTGGCCCTTTGCAAATCTATATCTATATAAAGGGAGTATCCCTTGTATTGTAAACATATTGTATTGTATTCACAGTTGCAGATTTTAGCAGTGAAAGTGCAATATAAATTTCAGAAATCTCACAGTTTGTGGGTAGAACATTTCCTCCAAATATTTCTCTTTTCTTTTTTTCTCTCTTGGTGTTAGTTTGTTCTTTTCGTCTTCATTGTCATTGCGTATTGTGTGGGTTTGTGAACAATCTTGAGATCAAGATTGAAGCGGAATTACCATAGGTTGTGGTGTATTTCCAACATCTGGTATCTAGAGCTCCGGTTGCGATTCAAGGAGGAAAATCGTGATGGCGATGAATTATCCAATGGGAATTTTCCGGCGACTCTACCAATTCTCAAGAAAGATAATTATGAGAATTGGTGCAAGCAGATCAAGGTGATTTTCTGTTATCAAGATCTTTGGGATCTTGTGAAGGAAGGAGTAGCACCGCTTGCAGAAGTAGCGACGAATCAAGAAAGGGTTGCACACAAAGAGTTGAAGAAGAAAGATTATAAAGCACTCTTTATAATCCACCAGTGTGTTGATCCAGATAACTTTAAAAAAGTTAGCGATGTAGAGCCAGCGAAGGAAGCATGGGAGATTCTTGAAAAGTCATTTGGAGGTGCAGAGAAGGTGAAAGAGGTGAGGTTACAAACTCACAAGAGAACCTATGAGTTGCTTCAGATGGAAGACAATGAAAGTATATCAGATTTCTTCACCAGAGTTACAAAGCTGGTGAATCAAATCAAGATATGTGGAGAGGTGTTGACATCAAGATCAGTTGTTGCAAAGATCTTGAGGTCATTGGCTCCAAAATTCGACAACGTGGTAGTAGCCATAGAAGAGTCGAAGAACTTGTTAGTATTGACGAAAGAAGAGCTTTAAGGGACGCTTGAGTCTCATGAACAAAGGATGGATGAAAGAGCTGCAGGAAAGTTGAAAAGTGAAATGGCTTTGCAGGCGCAGTCAGAAAAGGAAAGGTAAAGAAAGATGGAATGGCAACAAAGGAGGAAACCAGTCGAATCAGAAGAAACCTTGGAACCAAGGCAACCAAAGAGGTGGTGCTGCAGGTAGAGGAAAAGGTGGTGATCGAAAATCTGACAAGAGTCACATTCAATGTTTCAATTGTCAGAAGTATGGCCATTATGTTAGTAACTGTCCAGAAAAGAAGAGAAATCAAGAAACTAATGCCAATCTGGCGAAACATAAAGAAGAAGAAGAGACGTTGCTGATGGTCACAACGAGAGATGAAGAGAGATTCCAAGATCAGTGGTACTTGGACTCAGGATGCTCATCACACATGACTGGAAGGAAAGATTGGTTTGTCAACAAGAAGCCCTCGTTGAAGAACACAGTGAAGTTTGCAAATGACAACACTCTAGCAGCTGAAGGTGTTGGTGATGTTCTGATTATGAGGAAAGATGGAAAAAGGTCAACAATTTCCAATGTGTTGTACATATCGGCATGAAGAGTAATTTGCTCAGTATAGGGCAGCTTGTCGAAAAGAACTACAAGGTAGTTGTCGAAGACAAGATGATGAGATTTCTCGACGCAAGTGGCAGATTGATCTTGAAGGCTCCAATGTCTTAGATTAGGACCTTCAAGATTGAACTCAAGGTGATGGAGCACAAGTGCTTAGCAACTGCAGCTAGCAGAGATGAGTGGTTATGGCATTTTCGACTAGGCCATCTCAACTTTAATGATATCAGGGAACTGAAGAGAAGAAATTTGGTGTCAGGATTACCAGATATCGTCATTCCAAGTGAAGTTTGTGAAGAGTGTGTTCAGTCGAAACAACACAAGAATAGCTTCAGCAGGGATGCAGGAAGGAAGTCGAAGGCAATTTTAGACGTCATAAACTCTTATGTATGTGGTCCAATCCAGGTGGATTCGATTGGTGGCAACAGATACTTTGTCACGTTCATAGACGATTACAGTCGAAAGTTGTGGACTTACCTCATCAAGAAAAAAAGTGATGTGTTTGAGGTATTTGTCAGATTCAAATCCATGGTCGAAAACATAGTGGTCGAAGGTTGAAAACTATGAGAACTGATGGTGGTGGAGAGTATGTGTTGAAAGAGTTCGATACATTATGTGAAAAAGAAGGGATTGTGCAAGAGGTGGTGTCACCCTATACACCACAGCGAAATGGGATTGCAGAACGCAAGAACAGAACCATCATGAACATGGTAAGAAGTATGCTGAATGGAAAGCACCTACCCAAAGAATTTTAGGGAGAAGCAATTTCGAAAGCAACATATCTTTTGAACAGGTGTCCGACGAAGAAGCTTAAAGGAATTACGCCAGAAGAATGTTGGTCTGGTGTCAAGCCTAGCCTCAGTCACTTGAAAGTGTTTGGATCTATAGCACATAGACATGTGCCAGATCAGTTGAGAAGGAAGCTTGACAACAAGTCAAATCAGATGATCTTGATAGGATATCATTCGACTGGAGGTTACAAGCTGTTCGACCCAGTGAATAAGAAGGTAGTTATCAGCAGGGACGTGATCATAGATGAACTTAAAGAATGGGATTGGACTGAGAATGCCAAGAAGGATTCAGTGAGAATCTCTTGTGAAGAACCAACTACTGAAGTCGAAAGGGAAGTTCGACAGGAACCAGTTGGAGATGAAGCAGGTTCAAGCAGACCTCGACGAACAATACACATGCCTGCAAGGTTGCAAGAATGTGTAATTACATCATATGATGTAGTCGATGAAGAGGGTGAGCTAGTACATTATGCTTTCTACGCAGATGTCGAACCAGTCAATGCAGCTGAGGCATTGAAAGATTCGAAGTGGGTGAAAGCAATGAATGAAGAGTTAGAGTCCATCGAAGTCAACAACACCTGGTCACTTGTCGAATTTCCTCAAGGCAAGAAGGCAATTGATGTGAAGTGGGTTTACAAGGTGAAGGTAAATCCTAGAGGAGAAGTAACTCGACACAAGGTGAGACTTGTTGCGAAAGGATTTCTACAGAAGGAAGGAATCGACTTCGATGAAGTGTTCGCACCTGTTGCTAGAATCGAAACAATCAAGTTGGTTGTTGGTCTAGCAAATATGAACAATTGGCACACATGTCAGATGGACGTGAAGTGTGCATTCCTTAATGGTCCCCTAGATGAAGAAGTTTATGTCGCACAACCAACTGGGTATGTGAAACGAGGCGAAGAAGGAAAGGTGTATAGGCTGCACAAAGCCCTGTACGGACTTAAGCAAGCTCCAAGAGCTTGGAATAAGAAAATCGACAGCTTCTTAAGGGAGAAGGAATTTGTGAAGTGTACGACTGAGCATGGAGTATATGTAAGAAGAAGCAATGGCGAATTGCTTATACTATGCCTCTATGTCGATGATTTGTTAATAGCAGGAAGTTGTAAGAATGAGATCAAAGATTTCAAACATGATCTAAGCGAAGAGTTTGAAATGTCTGACTTGGGAAATCTCTCATATTTCCTTGGCATCGAATTCTACAAGACTAGTTGAGGTTTGAAGATGCACCAACGAAGATATGCAGGAAAAATACTCAAGAGATTTGAGATGCAAGATTGCAACCTAACTTTGACTCCAGCTGAGACCAGACTGCAACTGTCGAAGGATTCAGATGAAGATGATGTCGACCCAACTCAATACAGAAGACTTATTGGGTCACTTAGATACCTTTGTTACACAAGGCCTGACTTAACATACAGTGTTGGTATGGTAAGTAGATTCATACAGAACCCAAAGGTATCACACCTAACAGCGACGAAGAGGATATTGAGGTATCTGAAAGGGACTCTCGACTATGGCATTTAATTTCCTGCAGCTGATGAATTGAAAAAATGCAAGTTAGTGGGATACACAGACTCTAGCTGGTGTAGTGATGCTGAGGATAGAAAATCTACAGCTGGATATGTGTTTATGTTAGGTGGTGCACCAGTTACTTAGAGTTCGAGGAAGGAGCAAGTAGTGGCATTTTCATCATGCGAAGCAGAATATATAGCTGCTTCTCTTTGTGCATGTCAAGCAACATGGATGGTAAACTTGGTCGAAGAGATTACAGGGAAGTGTCATGGAGCAATTACCATGAAGATCGACAGCATGTCAGCTATCAATTTGGCGAAGAATCTAATAGCACAGGGTTGAAGCAAGCACATCGAAATGAGGTTCCATTATCACTACAAGAAAATATGTTTTAGCATCAATAAATTAGCGTTGGCCACGACTCCGACGCTAATAGTGTTGCATATATGTCTCAATAAACCGACGCTACTAGCAAAAAACCATTTGTAGTATGTCTTTTGACTATAGCGTCGGCCTAACCCGACACTAATATTGAATTTATTTTATTTCGTTTTAAGTAATTCATTTAATGTTTATTTAAACACTAAATATTGTACTTATTTTTCATAGCGTCGGTATAAGCGGACGCTAATATTGGTGCGAAAAGTTTTCAGTTCCCCCCACAAATTTCGTTTGCCTCCTTTTTTTATTGTTTTAATAAAGTTTTTTTTTAATTATAGCGGCGGTTTAGGCCGACGCTATATTTGGGGCGAAAATTTCCAAGTCCCTCCCAAATTTTATTTTTGTTTTAATTATTTATTTTTGTTTTAATTATTTATAATAATAACTTCAAATTAATATTATTAATTAGTAAATAACTAAATTAAACTATAAATTAAAAACTTATATTATAAGAGAAAATTTTTAAAATTTATTTTAAAAATCAATAACACAAACTTAAACTATAAATTTAAACTTATTTTAAATAATAAAATTTAAATTTATAAATAAGATAAATTTATTTTATCATTTTAATTTAAAAATATATTTATAAAAGTAAATATAATTTTAAACTATATATTAAGGTAAAATCAAATAAAATTATAAACTAAGTATATTAATTAAATCAATTTTATAAAACTGTTTCATCTTAAAATTCCTTCAGCGCTTCTCAACGAACTTCAGCTTCAAGCTTCATCTTCTCAAATTTACTTAGTTTATAATTTTATTCATCTTCATCTTCACTTCAGCTTCATCTTAAAATTCCTTCAACGAAATCACTTCAGCTTCAAGCTTCAGTTTCTCAAAATTCCTAAATCGCTTTAGTTTCTCGTGAAATCCCTAAATCTCTTAGGGTAATGTTATTTGATTTTGAGTTTTGGCATTGTTTCAGATTCTCGTTTCAGTTCTTCTCATACTCACTGTTTCTCATTGTTTCAGGTTCTCGTTTCAGTTCGAGAAATTGTCTCTTCTTCTCATCGCTTCAAGAATTTATTGAGATTCTCTTCATCAAAGAAATCATTTTCAGGTTCGAATCTCCATTTGTTTACTCCCTTTATTTGTCTTTTTGATTCGTCATTTCGATTTGTCAAATTGATTCATTGTTCGGATTCGTCGTTTCATTCGACGTTTCGATTCGTTTTTTTATTAATTAAATCATTACTTTCATCTTGTATGGTTCAGTTTTATAAAATAAATTATTGTCTTTGTTAATATTGAGATTGATTTTCTCTCTTTCAAACTGATGATATAAGTGTGTCTGTGTGAGTTTGGTTTTGTTCTGAAAACTAGCATATAACCAACATTTTTTTCTTGTTTGATATGCCATTGAAGTTGGTTCTACACTTTCTTCAGTATCTCACCCTGTTATTGTAAATATAATGGATTGGTTCTACACTTTCGAATGATTGAATGCCATTTTCTTCTGCTATTGTGATTCTAAGTAATTGCATTCATGTGCACATTAGTTTAGGTATGTGTCCTTACTTATTTTTTCAATACATGTGTGCAGATAGGGTATTGATATAATCAACCCAACTTTAACTTAATTGTGATTAGTGGAAGCATCTTGGCAAGAGTTGTTGTTGAAGCATATCATCAAAGTAAGCTTTATATATTAATGTTGGATGGTATATTTGCAATTTATGAATGTTGCAGTGTGAATGTATTGTGTGTGCTTGTTATGATTCTAGGGATGTGCAGAAATTTTGTTTGGCAATGATATTAGTTTGAAAATCTGTTATCCTATTGTATGCATTCTGAGTTGAAAGTGGCATTTAATCGTGATGCAATTGTGTGATGAAATTAGTTTTGTGCTGTTATGTGAATATAACTCGATTGAAATTCTGTACAGACTAGATTTTTATGGGTCTTAACAGAGTTAGTATGAAGTGTTAGTCAGTTGAAATTTGGCAATTAGTAGTGTAGGTTGGTCTGCTAAACTGTTAATGGATTATGTTGGAAGTTAGAAGTTAGGGATTGACCATTTGGTTAGTTTGTGATTTGAAAAAACAGTTAGGACTGTTAGCTGTTAGTTGATATCTTGTTAGTAAAAAACTTGACAGTTAGAGGTTTGGAAAACGGTTAGTTATTGGTTAATTATAAGTAAATGTTAGTTTGAATTGGTAGAACTATTATGGAATTTGGATTGTGATAGTGTTAATTTGATGACAGTTAGAAAATGTTGTTAGAGTTTGAAGCTTTGACAGTTAGTGAGTTAATTGTTAGCGAGGAAGCTTGAATTGTTACAGTTAGATATGTTGTTAGGTTAGTTGTATTGTTAGGAGAGTTAGAGCGTCGGAATCATTTGATTGATTGATGTTAGTTGAACTGTTATGGAACTTGGAACTAATTAGTTTGGCTAATGAGCTTGAACTGTTACAGTTAGTAGTTCAATTAGTTAACTGTTAGAAAAATTAGTTAGAAATCGAATTGTTAGTTAATGGATTTAGTTAGTTGTGTTAGTTAACTATTAGTTGAGTCAATTAATAGTTAGTTGGTTAGAAATTTGGTAATTAGTTTGATTTGATTGTTATGGAAATATGGAATTAGTTAATTATGGAGTTGAACTGTTAGATTGTAAATTTTGAGCTTTCATTTGAAGTGGAATGCGATGCGGCTGGTAGAGGGATTGGTGCAGTCCTGATGCAACAGAGGCAGCCAATAGCTTTTTTTAGCAGGGCATTATCTGATGGAAATTTAGCTAAATCAGTGTATGAAAAAGAATTGATGGCCTTGGTCTTAAGTATTCAACATTGGAGGCACTATTTGTTGGGCAAACAGTTCATCGTCTACACTGATCATAAGAGTCTAAAACATTTCTTGCAGCAAATAGTCTCATCTCCTGACCAACAATGTTGGTTAGCCAAGCTGTTACGGTATTAGTTTGAGGTAAAATATAAACCTAGCTTAGATAATTTGCGTTATCTATTACTCAATCGAAATGATTGAATTGGTCAAGGAGGCCATATGATTAAGAGGTATGATTGAGGAGTTAGGGATCACTCAAGCATGCACGAAGAAACATTATGATAGTCAAATTGTTATTCACTTGGCTCAAAGGAGATTATGATGGAGGAGTTTCTTTTAGAAGATAATTTAGTGCATGTATTCACCAAGTCATTCAATATGCACATCAGTTTAGTATCATTCTTAGGGTTTTCTGATGTTTGGAGGAGGTTATTTGCTTATGTTATGGCTTAAGTACTTACTTGCGTAAATATTTGGACGAACTTACGAAAACAGTTTTGATTAGTTCCTCCAAATCACTTGTTATTTTTTGAAAAAAAAATCACTTATTATCATAAGCTGCTTTCAGATTATTTAGAGTTTACTCAAACGTTTAATTAAAGAAATAGGTTCACTTATTATCATTTAAAAAAAAAGAGTATCACTTATATTGCCATAAGCTGCTTTCAGATTATTATGATTTTACCCTAATTTCGTCTTTGATTAACGAAATAGGTTTACTTATTGTCATTTTTTCATATAAAATGTTCACTAATTGTCATAAGCTGCTCTCAGAGTATGTAGAGTTTGTGCTAGTTTGCTTTTTGATTAAAGAAATAGGTTCTATGTAAACTCTTGTATGATAGAATGCTTATTGACTAACTGTTTAATTAAGCTTTATATCCAAAAGCTATGTTTTTCTCTTTTTCTTTTAAGGGTTTGATTGGGTGAATTATAAGGGCATTCTTAGTGGTATACTTATTGAGTTTTTGATGGTTAGTGATATAATTGTTTTTGGGGATCAGCTATTATATATGATGTTGCATTTGTTAATTGTTGGACTAGTGCAATGCATTTTTGTATCTTATAGCTCATTAGTCAGGAGTGTTCTCATTTGTTTTGTATTCTTCACTCTTCTGGACTGTGTTAAGCTGAAATTTTGTGTTTGATATGTAGTTGTTATGATATGATGTCGTGTTTGGTTCAAATCTTTTGAAAACCAGTCATAATCTATTAACGATAGATATAATATGTTAAGGTTAATGTTTGACTATGTAAAGCACCTATTTTCTTGCTTGAAATGATTCCTTTTGTAGCAAGCCATCCTTGTGCGAATGTTGTAGGCTTCAAAACAGGAAATAGGGATCTGTTAGATTCATGTAATGTTTTATCATTCTAACATCTGAATAATCTCATCATTTCACGTATTAATTACAAGTGACCTGGTTATAACCTAGGTTTGAGTTCCCAGCAATGGACACTTTTTTACGTATTAAATACGTGTATACGGATCTATTAGATTCATGTAATGTTTTATCCTTCTAACATCTGAATAATCTCCTTATTTCTGGTATTAATTACAAGTGACTTCGTTATAACCTAGGTTCAAAATAGGGATTTGTTAGATTCATGTAATGTTTTATGCTTCTAGCATCTGAATAACCTCATTATTTAACGTATTAATTACAAGTGACTTGGTTATAACCTAGGTTTGAGTTCCCAGCGATGGACTGTATCACGTATTAAATACGTTGATGCTAAGGACCCAAATTGAAATCTTATTTGGAAAGAGAGCATTTATTTCATTTTGTATTTCTGAAGTAAGGAATGCTTTCTTTCCCCTTATAAACATTTCAATTGTAAATGTAGTCATGTAAACAAATAATGTCTACCTGAAATTACCTAGTGTTGTCAAATAGTGGGGATAGTGGCTCTATAGCATAGAGAATTTCACTAAGAAAACCACAACACTGTCCTAGTTTTGCTATTAGGGTAATACGTCCGTTATTCCAGTTTATGCTAGCTGATGTAGCGGCAATAGCAGAAAAAGTATCATTTATTATTTGATCACTTTCTTCTTATTTATTATTTATTTTATATTTGATCACTTTAGTATCATTAACCACACCATTATAAAAAATATAAAATATAAAATTCTCATCTTCAATGTAGGACCTCTTGATTGTGTTGTTGAAGATCCTCTCTTCTTCAATTCATCCATTTCAAGGTAACTCTTTTCTCCTTCTTCAATTATGTGTTGAAATCAATTTTGATGCAATTTCTGTTAATGTTAGTTTTAGAGTGTTAAAATCACTTCTGTTATGTAGAGAATGGATCGAAGTTGGATGTATGATAGAGTAAACTCTGATAGGTATGGTTTGAAAGATGAATTTGTTAGTGGAGTTGAAGAGTTTGTCAATAAAGCGATGAATCGACCTCAGTTTGTGAATGAAGGAGGGATAAGGTGTCCTTGTGTAAATCGCATCTGCATTCTCTTGAAAACGCCTAATGAGGTCAAACACCACTTGTACAAATATGGTTTTTTGTCCAACTATTATACATAGACTGATCATGGAGAAGAGAATCAGAATGTGGATCTCGATGGTCAATCTAGTAGTTGCGGGAATGATGGTGGGGATAATCTAGGTGATGAAGAACAATTTGATGCAATGAATGAAATGGTCTCTGATGTTTTCAGGCCATTTGTTAATGTCCCAAATGTGAATGCTAATATGGAAAACGAAACAATTAGTGAGGGTGAGGTACCAAATGAAAAAGCTCAACGATTTTATGATGAATTAATCTCTGCAAACCAACCCATTTATGAGGGAGCTTCTGAATCCAGACTATCTATTTCAGTTAAGTTGTTGGCTGCCATGTCTAGTTGGCATGTTCCTCAAAAGGCCATGGATTTTTTCTCTCAAATGCTCGTTGATGTTTGTCCAACTAAAGAATGCTTACCTGGAAACTATTACCAAGTGAAGAAGTTGGTGTCTAAGTTAGGATTGAAAGTTGAGAAAATTGATTGTTGTGTGAATGGGTGCTTATTATATTTTAAAGAAGATAGTACCTTAACTCAGTGCAGAGTTTGTGGAGCTGCTAGGTATGTTCCTCGAAAGTGTGGAATGGGAAAATACAAAGATGTGGCAGTGAAGAGAATGTTCTTTTTTCCAATCATTCCTAGGTTACAACGACTTTATACTTCAAAGGAATCTGCAGCTCAGATGAGATGGCATCGTGAGAACACCAGCAATCCAAATGTTTTGCGTCACCCATCTGATGGAAAAGCTTGGAAACACTTCGATGAAGTTTATCCCGATTATGCTAGTGACCCAAGAAATGTAAGATTGGGTTTATGTAGTGATGGATTTACCCCTTACATTCAAGCCTCTAGTTCTCCATATTCATGTTGGCCAATAATAGTCACACCATACAATCTCCCTCCCGAAATATGCATGACCAAACCATACATGTTTTTGACTTGTCTTGTACCTGGACCGTACAACCCAAAAGTTAAAATAGATGTTTACTTGCAACCTTTGATTGATGATTTGCAGCTGTTGTGGAAAGATGGTATTGTGACATATGATATCTCTATGCAGCAGAATTTTGTTATGAGAGCGCATTTAATGTGGACAATCAATGATTTTCCAGCATATGGTATGTTGTCTGGATGGGGGACACAAGGTAAATTAGCATGCCCTTATTGCATGGACAATACAGATTCTTTCACCTTACGATTTGGTGAAAAAAGTTGTTGGTTTGATTGTCATCGTAGGTTTTTACCAATGGATCATCCTTTCAGAAAAAGTAAAAAGAGATTTACAAAAAGCAAGATTGTGAAAAAAAGACCACCACCAATGTTTACCGGCCATGATATTTGGGAAGCTATTCGTGATTTTCCAAAAGTCACAGACAATGTCTGGGCCACCAAATTTCCAGGGTATGGGAAACAACATAATTGGAATAAAAGAAGTATATTTTGGGATCTTCCATACTGGAAGGACAACTTGTTAAGGCACAACCCTGATGTGATGCACATAGAGAAGAATGTATTTGATAATGTGTTTTACACTGTCATGAATGATCCTGCAAAATCAAAGGACAATGAGAAGGCAAGATTGGATTTACCTCATAACTGTTCACGTGGGGATTTAGAGATGCGCCCTCTACCTAATGGAAAGATGGCTAAGCCAAAGGCAAAATTTTCATTGACACCAGAAGAGGGAAAGTTAGTCTGTAGATGGATTAAGGAACTAAAAATGCCGGATGGTTATTCCTCGAATCTTTCTAGGTGTGCTGATGCTACCAAGGGTAGGATGAAGGGGATGAAAAGCCATGACTGTCATGTATTCATGGAGTGTTTGCTTCCAATTGCTTTTCGTTCCTTGCCCATTGAGATATGGAAGCCGCTAACTGAGTTGAGTCGTTTTTTTAAAGACTTGTGTTGTAATACATTGAAGTTGGAAGATCTTGTTAGGTTGGAAAAAAACATTCCCATCATCATATGCAAGCTAGAAAGAATTTGTCCACCAGGTTTCTTTGACTCGATGGAAGATCTCCCTATTCACCTACCTGCTGAAGCAATCCTTGGTGGTCCTGTACATTATCGTTGGATGTATCCATTTGAAAGGTAATTGATGTTCAATTTTTGTAGATTAATCAAATGAAAAAATATTTTTTAATCGTTTCATGTGTAGATTGATGGGAGACTACAAGCGTTCGGTGAAAAATAAAGCAAAGGTTGAAGGTTCAATATGCACTGCCTACTTGCACAGTGAAGCTACTCATTTTTTCTCTCACTATTTCAAGACCTTTAATTTGGTGCCAAGTACAAGTCTACGGAACGATCCTCGATCAAATCACGAGAATTCCCAATCAAGTCTTTCAGTTTTTAGTAAATGTGGTCGTCCTAGTGGAAAGGCTCGACCCTATTGGTTGATAGATAAGGAATGGAAGTCTGCCCACGTGCACGTCCTAATAAATTGTGGCGAGATTAAGCCGTATCTCGAGTAAGTACATTTTTGTAAGACAACTGCGTTGTTCTCAACCAATTTTTATAAATACACTCGTCAATTTTATGATCGATGTCAGATTGTTCATGCAATATCATTCTATCAATGAGGAAGATGCTTCCGGTCTTATACACGAGCAGTTTCCTTCATGGCTAAAAGACTATGTTAGTATATTTCTCACAATTTATATTATGTGGTTGACAATAAACAATCTCTAAGGTTAGATATATATTTTTAGGTGAATGATGAGAGAAATGGAACAACTAGTCCATATCTGAAGGCCTTAGCTCTCGGCCCTAATCCGAAGGCAACATCATGGAACATATACTTTGTTAATGGGTACAAGTTTCACACTCAAGAATGGAGTCATGGTAAAAAGACTACTAATTGTGGGGTACATGTTAAAGGTGTTACAAGTGGAGGAGAAAATGATTTTTATGGCATCATCCAACGTATCCTTCAATTGGAATACCATGGCTTAAGCAACAAAATTTCCCTATTTTATTGTGATTGGTTTGATCCTACAAATAATACTGGCACAAAAGTTAATATTGAGTACAACATTGTTGACATTAAGATGAATAAGCGATATCGTCAGTATGACCCGTTCATTCTTGCACAAGAAGCAAAACAAGTTTATTATGTCCAATATCCAGAAATGTGTAGGAATATGAGTGGATGGTGTGTAGCAATCACCACAAAACCAAGGGGTTATGTCGAGATAGAAAACACCGGGGATGCAATTCCTTATCAATCTGATGAAATGTTACCAGTTGTGCCTATTACAGAAGTTGAAGAAATACATGGTTTAGCTGATGGAGGGTTAATTGACGTGGTTGAGCCAATAACAATGACAACTGACCCAATGACTCAAGATTGAGAGAACATTTTATCTTGTTTTTATTATAGACTTTTATGCACTTGTTTTGTCAAACTTATTATCAATTTGTTTACCAGGTTGTTAGATTGGTTAACTAGTAGTTAATCTGTTGTTGGCTTTAACTTTATGTAGTTATCCATTTGTATATGTACTAGCAGTTTGATCTGTTGATCATGAAAAAATTACTTTCATATTTTATGATTTATCTTACTTCCTTCATCTTTCTGTTTTTATCATTTCTCTATCAAAAAGACAAATGTTGCACAATAATCACAATCTTTCAATTCAATTGTTATGCTTGTATGTAAATATGCCTGTAGTTTTTCAATATGTTACTTAGTTGTGATGATGACTTTGGGCTAATATAATTGTGCATTGTTACTCAGTGTTGGTAGCTTTGAGACCATTTTATTGAAATGACCGGACAAAACGGAAAGAGAAAAGCACCATCGAGCACATCTAAGTAAGATGACTAAACCTTTTCTCCTATTTGTTTTTTTGTCCTAATCAAATAATAATGCTTGGATTTATACTTATTTTTTTAATGGTTTCTTTGTAAAAAAGAGTTGTTGATAGGTTATGCCATCAACGACAGATTCCACCTGAGACTATTGCTATAAACAATTCTCGTAAAGTCCATAGCAAACCTGGTTCAACGAACCCCCCACCACCACGTACTAAGAGAAACCCACCACTGTCTACTCAGCCTCCACCATTGATTCTAACAAAATCAACACCATCACATACTCAACCTCCACCACCTACTCAGCCTTCACCACCTACTCAGCCTCTACCACCTTCGCCATTTACTCAGCCTCCAGTACCGATTCTAACAAACCCAACACCACCACCTACTCAGCCTGAACTGGAAAACCCGATTTCTGAGGAGTTCATATTCATTCCTACTCCAGGATATACTCAGCCTCAGCCTCAGCCTCAGCCTCAGCCTCACCTCAGCCTCAGCCTCAGCTTCAGCCTCAGCCACAGCCGCAGCCTCAGTCGCAATGTCCTCCCCAAACACTTTCTAATGAAGAGCAACAACAAGACAGTGGGTAAAACCCGAAGATCTATATTGTGGAAAAATCTAATGCGTAAGTGTAATACAAGTCCAATTTATATTTCTCTAATGCGTGAATAAATCTAATGCGTAAGTGTAATACAAGTCCACTTACGAGGTTGTAAAATTGTGTGATTTTACGATTAAAATCGTGATTTTGATGACATTTCATTTAGTTATCCATCTAGGTCAATAACATTGTGTTTTAGAGTTAGGGTTCTCGTTTGAAGACTAAAGCGTAATCTCGATTGGAAACATAGGTTCCAAGTGTGCAGTGCTAACTGCTGGAGACATAGGTCATTTGCTTTATGATTAGAGTGTATGCCAGGGAAATCTGTAGTGTTTAATTGCTTAGATTTGTGTGTCAGTAAGCATAGGGTTAGGCAATGTAATAGTATCATTGACTAAAGATTAGCATGCTATTCTTCAATGACCATGGGCTAAAAGCACATCGTGCCTTGTAAATGGTGTGGCCTCCCACCTTAAGACCTAGCGGCACATCATCCCAAATCTTACCATACCACAGTAACAGATACCATCCCAATGGCAGATACCATCCCACAGTAGCAGATACCATCCCAAATCTTACCAAAGCACAACAACATTTGAAAAACCATATCTAACCGTGCATTAAAAAAACAGAAAGTTCACAATTCTCATTGTTGCATCTGCTTATTAATTTTTGGAGGTCACAATTTATTCATATCTATCTTTGGAGGAAAGCGGTTGATGATGTTACTAAAACGAAACTGTTCGTTTTCATGTGTGGTAGAAAAAAAGGTTGAGATCACAATTACATTTAATGCCTGTTATATCTATATTGTGGTGTGAGCAAATTAACTCAATTAACATGCATATGCTACTAATCCTTTTCATCGGGTTGTGATTTTGTTTACTTTGCCACTATGATCCCCATATTGCAAGGACTAATTTTTCAATAACAAATGTTTATTTATTGTTATATAAATTGGGTATGTTAATATTCATAACATAACTTTTTGAGTTTAGTTTTGTTGCATCAATTGGTCTTTTACAGGGAGTTGATTGGTTTGTGTGTGTCTTACTGACATGATTAGTCATAACATGTGGTCATATATTCTTTTGTTTTGGGTTTGGAAGTTAATGAAGAGGAAGCTTTGAAAATCCCTTTAGATATAGAATATAGAATAAACACTTGTACAGTAAGTGCTTAATCAAACAGTTTATCCAAACAGGATGTAATAGTATATTAACAGTGTTTGAAGGTCAAACTTATTCAAGTTTACTTGTATATGTTGATTGCCTATCTGCATTAATATAGTTAATAAATTGACACAAAGGACAACTTGTATGTGTAGATACAAGTGTATCATGGCTCAATATCTGTAACATACAATCTAACATTTATATATACTTTCAAAACTAAGAACTGGCATATTTCTGTTTGTATCATCTAAGAACTTGTATGCGTTCACCATATTTATCATCTAATAATATTTCTGTTTATATGTAGGTTACATCCAAGTGATCTTGTTGCCGCAATGGTTCGAAAAGTTATTGAAAAGAATTATCGAGGAACCTTCGTTAATTATGGTGAGCTGAAACGTGACGGAAGAGATGTCGTGAGAAAGGAATGGTTCAATGAATTTAAAGTAAGACATGAAATTTGTTTTTTAGTAGTTTGATGATGATGTATACTATTGAGTTTTATTTATTATTTGTTTATTTTGTCAGAGGCTTGTGTGTTGGGACAGTTGTGATGATGCAAATATGGAAGAATTGTTTCATCAGAAATGTGGAAAACGACTGTCTGATATACAACGAAAGGCTAGAGAAAATGGGCGGAAGCCGGGTTGGATGGGTGTAGATACATGGACGTATCTTCTAGACAAGTGGAAGACAGATGAATTCAAAGTTGTATCCCAACAAAATAAGATTAATCGTGGATCTACCAAAGGTGGGGCCGTCCATACAACAGGTCGTAGAGCTCACCATGATGTTGCACTAGAATTGGTATATAAATACTTTGTAATTACAATTTGTAAATATAATTATATTTGATATACATTGTGACCGTATATACTACCTCTAATGATAGGCTAAAAAACTCAATCGACCTGCACATCCAGATGAGATTTTCATTGCCACCCATAAAAAGAAGAATGGGGAGTGGGTTGACGCTCGTGCATCGGCAACACATGTAAGTTTGCTCACCTTGTGTAACTTCTGATTTATCGGTTTGCCTATTGCTTTAGGACTCATTTTCGTTTTCCCTTGATTTTATAACAACTACATATCATAACAACTACATACTGTATTTGATGGTTAGTGATATAATTGTTTTTGGGGATCAGCTATTATGATGTTGCATTTGTTAATTGTTGGACTAGTGCAATGTATTTTTGTATCTTATAGCTCATTTTCCCCCACTCTTTTCATTTCCTATATCTCACACAAAAACAAACATTTTACACTTTCACATTCTCATTCTCTGCACAACCGAACCAAGAGAAAAGAAGAAAAATTTTCAAGTCTCAACCCTCAACTGTCTCTTTTCTACTTGCTAAAAATACATGTTTGATATCCTTTCCATTTTCAAAATTGCACTTTAGAAATGAGGTTAGGGTTTGATTCTGAATTTAGGTAGAAACTGGACTGCTAGGTTTTAGTTCTCTATTGAAATGGATGCTATGAAACTTGTGTTGAATTTGAAATTGAAATGGCTTTGAATGTGTATAAATGTTTAGGTTCAAGTTTGAAATTGTTAGGGTTTGATTCTGAATTTGTATAGAAACTGAACTGATATGTTTTGGTTATTTGTTGAAATGAATGCTGTGAAATTTGTGTTGAATTTGAAATTGAAATGGCTTAGAATGTGTATAAATGTTTAGGTTCAAGTTTGAAATTGTTATGGTTTTTCTTTAGAAACTTTGGATTACATGCTCTGAGCAAGTTGTTTTGGTTTTAGTAGGTTGATTGTTATTATGTTGCATTTAGAACCATGTACATGTTGAAATTTGGTGGAATTTTTGTGTTGCTGGATGAGGACTTCTAATTGGGAGAAGGGTTTTTCGCATTTGTTAATTGTTGGACTAGGATCTAATGTGTGTGCTATGTACAGGAAAAATTCTGCAATAGCTTGACACAAGTTGGTGATGAAGTGGAAGGATCAATAAGAATACAAATTTGGAAAGAAGCCGCAGGGGGTAAAACACGGGGGCGATGTTATGGCACTGGACAATTGGCACGTAACATAAGATATGGAGTAAACTTTTTGACTCAGGTGTCAATTACAAATCCACATAGAGAAGCCGATAACCAGGCCATTGAGGCTGCCAGAGCCGAAGCTGCTGCTGCACGTGAAGAGGCTGCACGGGCTAATGCGCGGACAGATGAATTATCAAAGAAATTTGATGAATTGTCAAAGAAATTTGACATGTTGCATTCTCTTCAGGCGGGTCCTTCGAGTGCTCCTGTGAGTGGTCATCCTGATTATAACGATTCGGTACGTTCAATTTTTCTTTGAGTTAATGTGAATTGTTAATCATCTTTTGACGGTTATAGTTTAAAATTGATGCGATATGAATATTCAGTTCATGTTTTGAATCTGAATTCTTGCAATTCTTGATTGTTAGTATTTTTAGATGTTATGGACTGAGTTGAAATATGCTTGATTTCTAGATGCTATGTCATTCATTTCTAGATAGTATAGTTATTGCACTGTTGCCGATTGCTTATAGGGGAATTAGTGATTTGTCTAAATTCTGCTACACACCAGTCCTTATAAGCCCTATAGTCACTGTTTGGCAACATTTTTTTTCTACAAAATTCTGCACCAGTTATGCAGTGGGATCTTTATTGAGCTGTCTTCAATTTGATACTGTTTTGGTCATCTCTACTGAGACTTTATCACTTGAATTTTTATGTGTCTGACTCATGACTATTTATTTTGGATGTTGCAGGAGGAGGAGGATTATGAGGATGATGATGAGGAAGTTGATGTTGGTTATCATGATTAGTATGTAGATCGTTTAGGAGATTATCAGTATTTTGGAACTCACTAGTATTTTGGAACTCACTAATATGTTGATGTATTTTGGAACTCATTAATATATTGATGTTGGTGTATTCAGATTATGTATTTATAAGTTAATTTGTTTTGGATCACCTGAATTGTGGATTGATTAATATATTGATGTTGATGTATTTTGGAACTCATTCATATATTGATGTTGGTGTATTCAGATTATGTATTTGTAAGTAAAATTTTTTTGGATCACCTGAATTGTGGTATTGTAAAACAGGTCTTGATCAGAACAGGTGGTTTGAGTGGCGCTGGTATAAAGCGAACGTGACGATTTCAAATTAAACCAAACCAACAATAATAGCAGTAGTGTCGGCCATACGACCGACGCCACCATCAAAATATGGTAATTTTAATTACTAGTGGCGGCCACGATGCCGACGCTACAAGAAAAAAATACGCTGTCTAATAGGATTAGTGGCGGCCACGACGCAGACGCTACAAGGAAAAAAATACGATGTCTAATAGTATTAGTGGCGGCCTCGTGGCAGACGCTACAAGCAAAAAATGTGATGTTGAAGGTTTTTAGTGGCGGCCATGTAGCCGACGCTACCAGCAGAAAATAAGCTGTCTAATATTATTAGTGGCGGCCACGTGGCCCACGCTATCTGTAACACCCCAATTCCCATCGCGAATAAATAATACATAAATAAAATCAGAGTAACTAAAAATTTATTTTTCCGACAGAAACAAGGATGTCACATTTAAATAAACAAAACATCATCCCTGCTCATAAATTTGATACATAGCGTAAAATAGATTACCCTCAATTGGGAAACTTTTCCTTATAAAGGTAATACCAAATATACTCAACAATTATATACATAAATAACATAATCGTTTCCCCGACTCTCGTGCTACGTATCAGAGCAGACACCAAGACCGACAACAGAACGGAGGGCTAGTCTCCACAAAAGACCTCCAGCAACTCTAATCTGCAATGCCTCATAGAGCATCATAAAACAGCAGAAGGGTGAGAAATAACAACTAAATCAAGATTGTATAATAATATGCAAACACACATTCAAACACATGAATAAATTATCTCACCCATACCATCACATACTAACACATATAGCATGCCACAAATACATCATATCACACATAATAAATTAAATCATGATTTTCCACACATAACACATCCATTCATAATTCTCACCACAATTCATCACAACTCACTCATATACATCACAATGTATATATGTACAAAACCAAGCATATTCATCATGCACACTTCCACAATTCTTATCACTCCACATAAACATACATATTTATGTTTATTCATCAATGCACAAATACAGAGATGATAAATGCAAATCATAGAGACCGAATCACGACTCTATGCAAATGCAATGCGGGTACCGACTCAATCATCTCAAGTTCACTCAGGAACTTATTGGAACTATCGCTCGTTACCAATGTAACTCCCCGTCGGGCATACGATGTTCCCCGTCGCTCACATCCCACACGGGCACACGACGTTTATGGATCGTTCACACCCCACACGGGCACACGACCCGATCGCTCACACCCCACATGGGCACACGATCGTCTATAATCATCGCTCACACCCCACATGGGCACACGACGTTATAGCGGATTCCCTCTAGAGCCAACCGTCGTTCACACCCCACACGGGCACACGACGTTTCTGGATCGCTCACACCCCACATGGGCACACGATCGCACAAGATGCATATCATGATGCTTGGCACACAAGAAATCATGACAATCAAATGCATCACCACAATTCAACAATATGAATTATCTCATCATCATTATTCATGCATTGAAAACCATTCAAACAATGTATTTCATCACATACCACATACCGGGCACACAATCCGATTGCTCACACCTCACCTAGGCACACAATCGTTTGTAATCATCGCTCACACCTCACATAGGCACACGACGTTACAACGGATTCTCATTAGAATCACACAACACAAGAATGTACATCATTATGCTTCACATACAAAATGACTCAAGACATTCTTGAAATGCACACATATTCACAATATATTCATACATTCATCTCATACAATCACAATTCAACCATATGAATTAATCAACATCATCACACTCATGCATTGCAAACCAATTCAAACAATGCATTTCAAACCATAAAGGCCACCAAATAACACACATTGAATTTCACATAAACAATGCATATCATCACAAACCACAACAATCATACAACCACAATTACTTCCACCAGGGATTCACACCACAAAGGCTACCCACAACACATCATAACAACATACGTTGATATTCAATCAAACAATGTATTTTACTACACAACAACATCATTAATTACGCATCGGAGTCTAATCCAAAACAATGCACCTATTTACCATAGGGCCACAACCCATCATCACAACATTTCCTCATGTATATTCACATCATATAACGATCTACAAGCTACACGTTACATGTCACAAGCATATATCATGCTAACACATCAATCGCACACATTGTACGCGATAAAAACCCGACAACCCAACACTTTTCCAAAACCACGACCTAAATAATTCATCTACTGCCCTCCAAACCATTTTTAATAGAAATAGCTTTTCATTAGCTTCCCAACGCTTCGAACGGCGACCAAAACGGACTTACGGTTTGAAAATTACGACAAAAACAAAATTGGAAAATATCACGTTCGCTCCAGTATTCGCTAGGCGAACCCTAGCGAACCAAGGCAGTGGAAAACAGTCATAAAGTTCGCTAGGCGAACCTTCTAGCGAACGTTCGCCCGTTCCTTCGCTGGGGCTCGCTAGGCGAACCCGCGAAACCCAGAATTCGCAGCAGCGTCAATATAGGTCATATGGGACCAAAATACATCAATTTTATCACCCAAACCCTTCTAATTCATACCAGAACAACCAAAACATGTTTAGACATAATCAACGAGTATTCTACGCGGTTTATATCGAATTTCATCCGTGAAAACATCGATTTCTATCAATTGCTCCTAATTTTAATCGATAAGAAAAAGTCGAGAAACAACCAAAACAATCACAACAAACAACACATATACATACACAAGCAAGATATAATTTAAACTTCTCACCCTTACCCGATTAATCGCGCTTGAAACGGAGAATCTTCGATTTTCTTCTCTTTCTCCTCTTTTCTTTCCTCTTCCTTTCTATCTTCTCTTTTCTTTCTCTCTATTTTCTTTTCTCTCTTTTTCTTTCCACTTTCTATTTATAACAAAATATCTAACTACCCAAAATGACCATTCTGCCCTTACGCTCAAATATCTCCCAAACGCTCTCAAAATGCGATAAAACATAAACAGCGATGGAATATATTTTCATGAAATAAAAGTTGAAAAGAAAATTATAATTTATTGAAAATATTTTACCTATCAGAGAAATTAACCAATTAACTCAATTAGCAGGTAAAATGCAATAAATTCACACATTTCACAAAATTCAAATAAATGAAACAAATAAATAGAATTAAACAAACCGGGGCGTTACAATTCTCCCCCACTTAGACATTTTCGTCCTCGAAAATCTAACCGATACGAACAACTCCGGATACGACTCTCGCATCCGACTAACAAACCAACATGCCAGCAAAAGGCACACCACGAATAACACAACTAACAAACCACCTTGCTAACTACCACAACGACACGACAACGACGTCAACTACAACGACAAGATGCAAAGCCCATACAATGCACTTGACCACCAACTCACAACTCAAAGAAAACCAAGATACCAGCACACAGGTTCACTCTATAACCGAAACACAACAAGATCGTTACCCTACCCTAGGTAACACTCCCCTAATTCCCCACACAGGAATTAGCTACACACACTCGAAACATCACCATGGAAACGAGGCAACAACACAAACAAGAACATAAAGTTCCACGACACCACAAGGTCTCAACAACATCAACAAAACCAGAACACCAACAGCAGTGCTACGATTCATCAATCGAACATGCAACTAAACATCCATCTACATAGTAGCCCATGGATAACATTTGAACCTTTCACCTAACACTTCCATTCTAAAACATCCAATGGCCTCCTCACTCCTACATGTTCCCAATGTTCAACCTATGAACTCTTACAAGTCCCACACGCAAGTACAAATTGTGCCACACCACGCATCCGCTGCGCACTCTGATTACTCGTAACCATCACAATTACCAATTCACGTCCAAAGTCTAACTCTTTCTCATTTTCACCAAAAATCACTGTTCACTGTTAATATACCCAACCGCACACTATCAGACGTCAATTCACACACCAACCCAAATCTCTAAATCCTCCCAAAAGTTCCCACTCTTTAACCATCAAAGCAGACATAAGTAAAACTTTCGACTTAACTAATCACGCACGACATAAACTTTACCAATAGGATAATTCGAGCCAAAGTCATAACTAATCAGGAATTCCAATCATCCGACCGTGCCTCAATCCGAGTCACCAATCAAAAGTTATAAAGGAAACAAAATGGGACAACCTGCCATTTCGCTAGGCGAACCTTCTAGCGAACCCTCGCCTTTCCGTTCGCTCCGTGAATCCCTTGGTGAACCAAGGCAGCAACCACCACCATCAAAAACACCCAAACTTTGCTAGGCGAACAACTCAGCGAACCTTCGCTGACCTTCGCTAACTGGTTCGCTAGGCGAACCCGCGAAAACCTCACTCGCTACCACCTTCGCCCCAGGTTCGCTAGGCGAACCTGCGAAAACCCAGAATTTTACTGCGCTGTTTGAAACCCCAAAATCCACATTTTTCAACCCAAAACATTTTCAAACCCACATAAATATGGAAGGTACGATTCCTCTACTCCACAAATATTACAGGCGCATTACTATCACCGAACAACATCACTGCACGTTGTAATGCCCAAACAAACCAAACCACATTCAAACTTGTCCAGACTCACATTAAATCAATCAAAGCCTCAACTCACACCATTCACCACTCTTATCAAACATTCCATCCAATTGCGATTTCACTCAAACTCAACCAAACCATTGTAGTTATCTATTCATGAAAGTGGAAACTTATTCTCAATCGTTACCTTAATCAACTGTTAGTAACCCATACACAATTTCTTCTCTTAACAGTCCAAATTCCATAAATCCCCACGTGTAGCAACAACCATCCCAAAATAACTCTCAAATAGTACATTCACACTTAAGGTTTTCTCAAAATTTCCATTAACGCTTTATAATTCCAAAGACTCCAAACCTCTCCAGAACTTTAAGTTTCACTTTCCATAGTCTCAATACCAATACCATCATAATGCTTGTTATTCCATTCAATCATCTCTCCATTTTGTTACTACCCATACTGGGGCTCTCCAAGACGACACACTTGGCCTCACAATTCTCCTTTCCAGTAAATCTTCCAACTGCTCTATCAGTCCAGGTACTTCTAATACTAACATCCCATATTCCATCCGGGAATACATCTAAAAATTACGCACAACCAGTAGCTCATCACTGTGTCCTTTCTGCTAATTCCTAGAAAAATATCGTCATAAACATAATAACATCTTAGTTTCACGTCCTAAAAGTTCTTTTACTTACTTAGCAGATTCAACCTCAAATCCTTACCTTCGTCCAATTTGAGTTCACACTCTACTCTCTGAGAACAACCTTTAACAATACCCAATCGTTCTCTCCCAATGATTTCCCAACTTGACCAACATACCAAAAACCTCTAATCCGTCTCATCTTCCAGTATAAGAGTCTTCATCAACTCATCAAAGCAATCCGTAATCATTTTCTCAATTCCAAATAATTCATGGCACACCCTATCCAAGCCGGAAAGACCCTCTATTCCATCCAACATAATTCCCGTCTACTATCAACAAGAGATTAAGGGTGATCAGTTCCTTAATTTGTCCATAGACAGCCGGCAATCATGATGGGGCATAAACCGTCTTCACCAAACTATAATAGCATTCCTTACATCTCATGCATGAAACTAACTAAGGCACCAATCCTTAGTCGACATAACCCTTACCTCCGCTTTCCCTCCGGAATCGGGAACAACACTGTCCTAACAACACTTACAATCTTGCAATTCACAACACACTGAGCCAACGCTCCACAACCGAAGCAACTTGGAGAAGTACCAGCTTCTCCCCCACTTATCTCATTCTAACACCCGAGGACAAAAGATTAGGAAACCAGAAAGTACCGACAGTGCTCCACACACATATCACGTACTAAGGGACCAACAACATCGACAGTATTCAACTGTCACACCAACTGACTCAACAACTTGGCCGGACGGACCGACCTGCTCTGATACCACTTATGTAACACCCCAATTCCCATCGTGAATAAAAAATACATAAATAAAATCAGAGTAACTAAAAATTTATTTTTCCGACAGAAACAAGGATGTCACATTTAAATAAACAAAACATCATCCCTGCTCATAAATTTGATACATAGCGTAAAATAGATTACCCTCAATTGGGAAACTTTTCCTTATAAAGGTAATACCAAATATATTCAACAATTATATACATAAATAACATAATCGTTTCCCCGACTCTCGTGCTACGTATCAGAGCAGACACCAAGACCGACAACAGAACGGAGGGCTAGTCTCCACAAAAGACCTCCAACAACTCTAATCTGCAATGCCTCATAGAGCATCATAAAACAGCAGAAGGGTGAGAAATAACAACTAAATCAAGATTGTATAATAATATGCAAACACACATTCAAACACATGAATAAATTATCTCACCCATACCATCACATACTAACACATATAGCATGCCACAAATACATCATATCACACATAATAAATTAAATCATGATTTTCCACACATAACGCATCCATTCATAATTCTCACCACAATTCATCACAACTCACTCATATACATCACAATGTATATATGTACAAAACCAAGCATATTCATCATGCACACTTCCACAATTCTTATCACTCCACATAAACATACATATTTATGTTTATTCATCAATGCACAAATACAGAGATGATAAATGCAAATCATAGAGACCGACTCACGACTCTATGCAAATGCAATGCGGTACCGACTCAATCATCTCAAGTTCACTCAGGAACTTATTGGAACCATCGCTCGTTACCAATGTAACTCCCCGTCGGGCATACGATGTTCCCCGTCGCTCACACCCCACACGGGCACACGACGTTTATGGATCGCCTACACCCTACACGGGCACACGACCCGATCGCTCACACCCCACATGGGCACACGATCGTCTATAATCATCGCCCACACCCCACATGGGCACACGACGTTATAGCGGATTCCCTCTAGAACCAACCGTCGCTCTCACCCCACACGGGCACACGACGTTTCTGGATCGCTCACACCCCACATGGGCACACGATCACACAAGATGCATATCATGATGCTTGGCACACAAGAAATCATGACAATCAAATGCATCACCATAATTCAACAATATGAATTATCTCATCATCATTATTCATGCATTGAAAGCAATTCAAACAATGTATTTCATCACATACCACATATCGGGAACACAATCCGATTGCTCACACCTCACCTAGGCACACAATCGTTTGTAATCATCGCTCACACCTCACATAGGCACACGACGTTACAACGGATTCTCATTAGAATCACACAACACAAGAATGTACATCATTATGCTTCACATACAAAATGACTCAAGACATTCTTGAAATGCACACATATTCACAATATATTCATGCATTCATCTCATACAATCACAATTCAACCATATGAATTAATCAACATCATCACACTCATGCATTACAAACCAATTCAAACAATGCATTTCAAACCATAAAGGCCACCAAATAACACACATTGAATTTCACATAAACAATGCATATCATCACAAACCACAACAATCATACAACCACAATTACTTCCACCAGGGATTCACACCACAAAGGCTACCCACAACACATCATAACAACATACGTTGATATTCAATCAAACAATGTATTTTACTACACAACAACATCATTAATTACGCATTGGAGTCTAATCCAAAACAATACACCTATTTGCCATAGGGCCACAACCCATCATCACAACATTTCATCATGTATATTCACATCATATAACGGTCTATAAGCTACACGTTACATGTCACAAGCATATATCATGCTAACACATCAATCGCACACATTGTACGCGATAAAAACCCGACAATCCAACACTTTTCCAAAACCACGACCTAAATAATTCATCTACTGCCCTCCAAACCATTTTTAATAGAAAGAGCTTTTCATTAGCTTCCCAACGCTTCGAACGGCGACCAAAACGGACTTACGGTTTGAAAATTACGACGAAAACAAAATTGGAAAATATCACGTTCGCTCCAGTATTCGCTAGGCGAACCCTAGCGAACCAAGGCAGTGGAAAACAGTCATAAAGTTCGCTAGGCGAACCTTCTAGCGAACGTTCGCCCGTTCCTTCGCTGGGGCTCGCTAGGCGAACCCGCGAAACCCAGAATTCGCAGCAGCGTCAATATAGGTCATATGGGACCAAAATACATCATTTTTATCACCCAAACCCTTCTAATTCATATCAGAACAACCAAAACATGTTTAGACATAATCAACGAGTATTCTACGCGGTTTATATCGAATTTCATCCGTGAAAACATCGATTTCTATCAATTGCTCCTAATTTTAATCGATAAGAAAAAGTCGAGAAACAACCAAAACAATCACAACAAACAACACATATACATACACAAGCAAGATATAATTGAAACTTCTCACCCTTACCCGATTAATCGCGCTTGAAACGGAGAATCTTTCTCTTTCTCTTCTTTTCTTTCCTCTTCCTTTCTATCTTCTCTTTTCTTTCTCTCTATTTACTTTTCTCTCTTTTTCTTTCCACTTTCTATTTATAACAAAATATCTAACTACCCAAAATGACCATTTTGCCCTTACGCTCAAATATCTCCCAAACGCTCTCAAAATGCGATAAAACATAAACAGCGATGGAATATATTTTCATGAAATAAAAGTTGAAAAGAATACCTATCAGAGAAATTAACCAATTAACTCAATTAGCAGGTAAAATGCAATAAATTCACACATTTCACAAAATTCAAATAAATGAAATAAATAAATAGAATTAAACAAATCGGGGTGTTACACTATCAACAGAAAAGACACTGGCTAATATTATTAGTGGCGGCCGTATGGCCGACGCTACTATTGGATATCATGTTGGCTAAAAGCACGTGGCAAAAACTTTAATGACACTCTACCCAATTAAAAAAGGACACCTGCCAGTATTTAGCGTCCCAGGAAACCGACGCTAACGCACTACTTAGATAATTTTGGTCAGCAATTAGTGGGGGTTTAGTGGGGCTTTGGGCCGACACTACATGAGTGTCACACAAAAAACCGACGCTAAAATTATTAACTTCCAGCTTTGGAAAGTCCACCCCGACACCCACTCTAAGCCGACGCTAAACCACTTTAGTGTCGGTTTTTTTTGTATTAGCGAGGGCTTTTTGGCCGACGCTAAAACTGTGTTTTCTTGTAGTTATTCGAGAGCAGGTAGCAGAAGGGAAGATGAATTTGGAACACTGCAGAACTGAGAATCAGATTGCAGATATCATTACGAAGGGAGTGCAAGTCGAAGCCCTCAGAAGACTAAGAGCCATGATGAATGTAGATAGTTTAGACACAATGAATTAGGTGGTGTGTTAAATGTAATTCATAGTGTCGAAGTCGAAGCATTAATAGCTTAATATCGTGTCGAATTGTTTAGGTTGCTTCGACAGAATCGTGTTAGATTTGATTTGATTGGATTTAGATTTGTTTAGATTAGATTTTATATTTTGGGCTTTTAGAGTTTTGGGCATTTGCAAATCTATATCTATATAAAGGAAGTATCCCTTGTATTGTAAACATATTGTATTGTATTCACAGTTGCAGATTTTAGCAGTGAAAGTGCAATATAACTTTCAAAAATCCCACAGTTTGTGGGTAGAACATTTCCTCCAAATATTTCTCTTTTCTTATTTCTATCTTGCTGTTAGTTTGTTCTTCTTCATCTTCATTGTCATTGTGTATTGTGTGGGTTTGTGAACAATCTTGAGATCAAGATTGAATCGGAATTACTATAGGTTGTGGTGTATTTCCAACATAATAATAATATTATTATTATTATTATTATTATTATTATTATTATTTTTAAATTTATAGTGCGACTATGAACAGGAACAGTGACTCATTCCCTTCCGATAGGGTTGAGAAAAGAACTAAAGAAATGGTTGACGAAGAAGAAAGTAAAAAATTTAATTGTTCGTTTGCGGATCTTGCATCACCAATTATTACCAGTATTCTGCTTCTGCTTTCCATCAAAACACATAGATATCAAGTCAAAATTTTATCAACCAATTACTCCTTGAAAGGTCACCATAGAGTTATATGATTTTGCAACTACATATATTTCTATTCTTAAGAAATAAGTAGTTTTTTACAACAATTTTTGAAGTTTAAGTTTATTTATCTTAGATTAACATGTTTCATCAACATATTGCTTATTAAAAGTTAACTATGTTATGCGTATAGTTAATTTATTCATTTATATTTGAATCTTGATTAACTGCAGAGTCGTATACTTAAAAGAAAGAGAGAGTAAAATCAACCGAATACCGTCGCCGATAAGCCACATTAATCGACTATCATTGACTAATATTCTAGTTTTTAATTAATTACTCTATATGTTTAACACCATCTATCAACAACTTAGTCACATCATTAGAGGAATGTTTTCTAAAATTTAAATAAATATTTTATCAGGTTATTACTATCTATTAGCAATTCTAATAGAGTAATATTCTAGATTTTAAATAAATATTTGCAACCACTATATGGGTTCGTGACAAAATGGTATTAAGAAGAGACTCGTGATACATTTTAGGAATGAAGTGCAATCTACTAAATGTGGGACAATTGATCGAAAAAGTTTCTCAGTGATTATTAAAAATGGAGTTTTAGAATTGTTTGACACACAAAACAATATGATATTAAAATTCCCTTTGTCGAAGAATAGGACATTTAAAATCATGATCAATTCGACTAAAGTACACTGTCTAAAAACTGTTGTCAATCAGAAGCATAGTTGGCTGTGGCATCTGAGATTTAGACATTTTAACTTTCGATCACTCAATCAACTCCACCCTTGAAAGCACATAGGACACATGATGTCATGCACACGTTGAATAAAGAGACATTTTGCCAACTCCACCCTCAAAAGTGTTAGGTCAAATAGTATACTCATCAAAGTCACACATCAGGTAGTAAGAAGAGAATAAAATTAGTGTATTAATATATATAGAGATAGTTAGTTTTACTTTTCTACACAACAACAAAATGTAGTCTTTTGAATGTATTGGGGATTTGAGTAGTTGTGTGTTTACAGAGAATTTTTTATTTTTCCATTAAAAAATAGTGTGTTGGGAGAGTTTTCTATTTTTCTGTTAAAAAATAATTTGTTGTGAGGGTTTGTAATTTTTCCGTTCAAAAATTGTAGTTAAGGGAGGGCTTGCAATTTTTCCGTCTAAAAATTGTAATTGACAGAGGGTTTACAATTTTTCCGTTCAAAAATTATTATTCAAAGAAGGTTTGTAATTTTTTCGATCAAAAATTACAATCTATTGAGAGAGTTTGTATTTTTGTTTTATAAAGATTTGAAGTTGAATAATTAATTTGAGAGTTTTGTTTTTGAAATTTTTTTGTTCTTTTTCTTTTTGTAAGTATACTTACTTGTGCGTAAAAAATTGTTTATTTTTTATTTTCCCAACTGAAAGCAGCCTATTGAGAACCAAATAACAGTGCATTGCTATGTGTAACACCCTTCTATGCCTCAAAAAAATATGTTATTTTAATTAGAAAACATAACCACAAGGGTGTCATACACATCAAAATACATAACCTGCTTCGTAACACAGGTTGCCACAATTATAAATTCAAATGCACATATTTATACTCGGGATGTTACACAACATCCAACACATCTGATTTGTACTTGGGATGTTACACGACATCCAACACATCTGATTTGGGTCAAGTACTTGTATAATAAGGCATTTAGTACTTGTCATCGCATGCTCACCCAAGAATTTACGGTATCATCACAGCAGAATCACTAATAAACATGCAACAATTGAATTGTAACTCAATGCATTAACTCTCATGATTTCCAACTTAATAGCATAATCAAAAGAGTACGACAATCAACTCAAACAACTTAAAAATCTCAACAACGCAAAACGTTTGTAACGTCAACAACAATGACACAAAAATCAAAACAAGCATTTATCCCAACTCGATGTTACATGATCAGAGCAAGGAACACTAAATAAAAATGATAAACTATGGAAGTCACTTCAAGATCTATCTTTGCACTTACTTCAGTCAAAGCTACTCCTGAGTATCTGCACGATATCCATGTAAAGATAATATTCTAACATAAGAGGTGAGAATACATTCAAATAATAAATGGTGGAAAAGAATCAGATCTAGATTAACTAATAATATCACATACTAATTGTAACCACATCAACATACCAAGTATTCTCATCCACGCGTCATAACACCAAAAATAATCACCAAATGCAACGCAAATACAAATGTACTCGACAACTGACTCAACATGCATGTGGTACCAAATTATGAACACTCAGGTCTATTTCACTCCACGATCCCCACCATAGGATCGATTCTCTCTTGAAACCGGAGCACACCAAAATCGCTACCATCACCATAAGCAACGCTTCACTAATTCCTCAATAGAATTAGCTACTTGCACTCGATCCCCACCATAGGATCAAGGCTCACCAAAACTGGACCGAAGTCCGTACACCATGATGCATGAATTTCAAGAGCATGCAATGTTACTAATTATCACCAAAATTATCACCCAAAGTTATCATTAAAATTATCACTAAAATTATCACCAAAATTATCATCCAAAATCATAACCAAAATTATAACTTTTTTTTAATAAGCAAATGTATTAAAGGCCAATACAGCCCAATATCAAAACCTGTTAAAATAGGAAATTACACCAGTTTAGTGACCTGCCTGATAAATGAATGTCTCAGGTACACAGATTTCTAAACCAACTTAATATCCCAGCTTTACTACACACAAAACCTTCCAACCTACTACTACTCCTAATTACTTATAACAGTTCCAAAGGCCTTTTGAACCAGGAATAAAATTCTTCTCTCCTGTTATTCTTGTTGTGAAGAATACTTTAATTCCAAGATGTATTAACAACAGTAAAAAACATCTCTTTGGGTTCAGCAAATGCATCCCTGAACAATATTTGGTTCCTGTAATTCCAAATGTTCCAACAGCCCACCAGCCACATAAAAGTGAGTAGATTTCCTATTCCTTGTTTGCCAGCCCAATGAATTAAAGTCTCTTTGCTATTCCCATTAAATGGTAAATAAACTCCCAACCAGTTTTCCATCTCCTCCCACAATTGAATTGTTTTACTACAAGTGAAGAATACATGAGATATGTCCTCAATCTCTTGAAAACAGAAGACACAAACTGGAGCATAGAAATAAATGGTGGGTGGCCTGATAGCGAAAATCAGATAGCAAATGGTCCACCGTATCTTCAATCAAGGCTCTTTATACTATGTTAAGAAATGTGGTTAGATCTGACTCAACCTTACAGAATTGGTTTTGTAGAGTTGAGTTAGAGTCAACCATTATTTTTTAACTATAAAAAACAATTCCATTTTGTGTGCTTTATTATGTTAAATGTAATTCATAGTGTCGAAGTCGAAGCATTCATAGCTTAGTGTCGTGTCGAATTGTTTAGGTTGCTTCGACAGAATCATGTTAATTTGATTTGATTGGATTTAGATTTGCTTAGATTTGATTTGATATTTTGGGATTTTAGAGTTTTGGCCCTTTGCAAATCTATATCTATATAAAGGGAGTATCCCTTGTATTGTAAACATATTGTATTGTATTCACAGTTGCAGATTTTAGCAGTGAAAGTGCAATATAAATTTCAGAAATCTCACAGTTTGTGGGTAGAACATTTCCTCCAAATATTTCTCTTTTTTTTTTTCTCACTTGGTGTTAGTTTGTTCTTCTTCATCTTCATTGTCATTTCATATTGTGTGGGTTTGTGAACAATCTTGAGATCAAGATTGAAGTGGAATTACCATAGGTTGTGGTGTATTTCCAACATCTGGTATCTAGAGCTCCGGTTGCGATTCAAGGAGGAAAATCGTGATGGCGATGAACTATCCAATGGGAATTTTCCGGAGACTCTACCAATTCTCAAGAAAGATAATTATGAGAATTGATGCAAGCAGATCAAGGTGATTTTATGTTATCAAGATCTTTGGGATCTTGTGAAGGAAGGAGTAACACCGTTTACAGAAGTAGTGACGGATCAAGAAAGGGCTGCACACGAAGAGTTGAAGAAGAAAGATTATAAAGAACTCTTTATAATCCACCAGTGTGTTGATCCAGATAACTTTGAAAAAGTTAGCGATGTAGAGCCAGCGAAGGAAGCATGGGAGATTCTTGAAAAGTCATTTGGAGGTGCAGAGAAGGTGAAAGAGGTGAGGTTACAAACTCACAAGAGAACCTATGAGTTGCTTCAGATGGAAGACAACGAAAGTATATCAGATTTCTTCACCAGAGTTACAAAGCTGGTGAATCAAATCAAGATATGTGGAGAGGTGTTGACATCATGATCAATTGTTGCAAAGATCTTGAGGTCATTGGCTCCAAAATTCGACAACATGGTAGTAGCCATAGAAGAGTCGAAGAACTTGTCAGTATTGACGAAAGAAGAGCTTCAAGGGACGCTTAAGTCTCATGAACAAAGGATGGCTGAAAGAGCTACAGGAAAGTCGAAAAGTGATATGGCTTTGCAGGCGCAGTCAGAAAAGGAAAGGCAAAGGAAGCTGGAATGGCAACAAAGGAGGAAACCAGTCGAATCAGAAGAAACCTTGGAACCAAGGCAACCAAAGAGGTGGTGCTGCAGGTAGAGGAAAAAGTGGTGATCGAAAATCTGACAAGAACCACATTCAATGTTTCAATTGTCAGAAGTATGGCCATTATGTTAGTAACTGTCTAGAAAAGAAGAGAAATCAAGAAACTAATGCCAAGCTGGCAAAACATGAAGAAGAAGAGACGTTGCTGATGGTCACAACGAGAGATGAAGAGAGATTCCAAGATCAGTGGTACTTGGACTCAGGATGCTCATCACACATGACTGGAAGGAAAGATTGGTTTGTCAACATGAAGCCCTCGTCGAAGAACACAGTGAAGTTTACAAATGACAACACTCAAGAAGCTTAAGGTGTTGGTGATGTTCTGATTATGAGGAAAGATGGAAAAAGGTCAACAATTTCCAATGTGTTGTACATATCGGCATGAAGAGTAATTTGCTCAGTATAGGGCAGCTTGTCGAAAAGAACTACAAGGTTGTTGTCGAAGACAAGATGATGAGATTTCTCGACGCAGGTGGCAGGTTGATCTTGAAGGCTCCAATGTCTTAGATTAGGACCTTCAATATTGAACTCAAGGTGATGGAGCACAAGTGCTTAGCAACTGCAGCTAGCAGAGATGAGTGGTTATGGCATTTTCGACTAGGCCATCTCAACTTTAATGATATCAGGGAACTAAAGAGAAGAAATATGGTGTCAGGATTACCAGAAATCGACATTCCAAGTGAAGTTTGTGAAGAGTGTGTTCACTCGAAACAACACAAGAATAGCTTCAGCAGGGATGCAGGAAGGAAGTCGAAGGCAATTCTAGACGTCATATACTCTGATGTATGTGGTCCAATCCAGGTGGATTCGATTGGTGGCAACAGATACTTTGTCACGTTCATAGACGATTACAGTCGAAAGTTGTGGACTTACCTCATCAAGAAAAAAAGTGATGTGTTTGAGGTATTTGTCAGATTCAAATCCATGGTCGAAAACAAAGTGGTCGAAGGTTGAAAACTCTGAGAACTGATGGTGGTGGAGAGTATGTGTTGAAAGAGTTCGATACATTATGTGAAAAAGAAGGGATTGTGCATGAGGTGGTGCCACCCTATACACCACGGAAAAATGGGATTACAGAACGCAAGAACAGAACCATCATAAACATGGTAAGAAGTATGTTGAATGGAAAGCACCTACCCAAAGAATTTTAGGGAGAAGCAATTTCGAAAGCAACATATCTTTTGAACAGGTGTCCGACGTAGAAGCTTAAGGGAATTACGCCAGAAGAATGTTGGTCTGGTGTCAAGCCTAGCCTCAGTCACTTGAAAGTGTTTGGATCTATAGCACATAGACATGTGCCAGATCAGTTGAGAAGGAAGCTTGATGACAATTCGAATCAGATGATCTTGATAGGATATCATTCGACTGGAGGTTACAAGCTGTTCGACCCAGTGAATAAGCAGGTAGTTATCAGCAGGGACGTGATCATAGATGAACTTAAAGAATGGGATTGGACTGAGAATGCCAAGAAGGATTCAGTGAGAATCTCTTGTGAAGAACCAGCTACTGAAGTCGAAAGGGAAGTTCGACAGGAACCAGTTGCAGATGAAGCAGGTTCAAGCAGACCTCGACGAATAATACACATGCCTGCAAGGTTGCAAGAATGTGTAATTACATCAGATGATGTAGTCGATGAAGAAAGTGAGCTGGTACATTATGCTTTCTACGCAGATGTCGAACCAGTCAATGCAGCTGAGGCATTGAAAGATTCGAAGTGGGTGAAAGCAATGAATGAAGAGTTAGAGTCCATCGACGTCAACAACACCTGGTCACTTGTCGAATTGCCTCAAGGCAAGAAGGCAATTGATGTGAAGTGGGTTTACAAGGTGAAGGTAAATCCTAGAGGAGAAGTAACTCGACACAAGGCGAGACTTATTGCGAAAGGATTTCTACAGAAGGAAGGAATCGACTTCGATGAAGTGTTCGCACCTGTTGCTAGAATCGAAACAATCAGGTTGGTTGTTGGTCTAGCAAATATGAACAATTGGCACACAAGTCAGATGTACGTGAAGTGTGCATTCCTTAATGGTCCCCTAGATGAAGAAGTTTATGTCGCACAACCAACTGGGTATGTGAAACGAGGCGAAGAAGGAAAGGTGTATAGGCTGCACAAAGCCCTGTACGGACTTAAGCAAGCTCCAAGAGCTTGGAATAAGAAAATCGACAGCTTCTTAAGGGAGAAGGAATTTGTGAAGTGTACGACTGAGCATGGAGTATATGTAAGAAGAAGCAATGGCGAATTGCTTATACTATGCCTCTATGTCGATGATTTGTTAATAGCAGGAAGTTGTAAGAAGGAGATCAAAGATTTCAAACATGATCTAGGCGAAGAGTTTGAAATGTCTGACTTGGGAAATCTCTCATATTTCCTTGGCATCGAATTCTACAAGACTAGTAGAGGTTTGATGATGCACCAACGAAGATATGTAGGGAAAATACTCAACAGATTTGGGATGCAAGATTGCAACCCAACTTCGACTCCAGCTGAGACCAGACTGCAACTGTCGAAGGATTCAGATGAAGATGATGTCGACCCAACTCAATACAGAAGACTTATTGGGTCACTTAGATACCTTTGTCACACAAGGCCTGACTTAGCATACAGTGTTGGTATGGTAAGTAGATTCATACAGAACCCAAAGGTATCACACCTAACAGCGATGAAGAGGATACTGAGGTATCTGAAAGGGACTCTCGACTATGGCATTTTATTTCCTGCAGCTGATGAAGGGAAAAAATGTAAGTTAGTGGGATACACAGACTCTAGCTGGTGTAGTGATACTGAGGATAGAAAATCTACAGCTGGATATGTGTTTATGTTAGGTGGTGCACCAGTTGCTTAGAGTTCGAGGAAGGAGCAAGTAGTGGCATTTTCATCATGCGAAGCAGAATATATAGTTGCTTCTCTTTGTGCATGTCAAGCAACATGGATGGTAAACTTGGTCGAAGAGATTACAGGGAAGAGTCATGGAGCAATTACCATGAAGATCGACAGCATGTCAGCTATCAATTTGGCAAAGAATCCAATAGCACAGGGTTGAAGCAAGCACATCAAAATGAGGTTCCATTATATTCGAGAGCAGGTAGCAGAAGGGAAGATGAATTTGGAACACTGCAGAACTGAGAATCAGATTGCAGATATCATGACGAAGGGAGTGCAAGTCGAAGCCCTCAGAAGACTAAGAGCCATGATGAATGTAGATAGTTTAGACACAATGAATTAGGTGGTGTGTTAAATGTAATTCATAGTGTCGAAGTCGAAGCATTCATAGCTTTATATCGTGTCGAATTGTTTAGGTTGCTTCGACAGAATCGTGTTAGATTTGATTTGATTGGATTTAGATTTGTTTAGATTAGATTTGATATTTTGGGCTTTTAGAATTTTGGGCATTTGCAAATCTATATCTATCACTACGGGAAAAGTGGGAAAAGAGGGCGCTTTTTTTGCCCTATAAAAGCGCTTAATAGCGCTGTCTAAGCCTGCGCTGTCGTAGGTAAAGACGGCGCTTTTTTATTTATGAAAAAGCGCTCTCTAAAATGGAACTTTAGACAGCGCTTTTAAAAGCGCTGTCTAAAGTATACCTTTAAAATTTAAAATTTTTCTATCATAAACTTTAGAAAGCGCTTTTTCCTTTAAAAGCGCTCTCTAAAGGTGCTTTTAGACAGCGCTTTTGAAAGCGCTGTCTAATGTATACGGAAAATGATTTTTTTATATACCTTTGGAGAGCGCTTTTCCCTGAAAGCGCTCTCTAAAGTTGACTTTAGAGAGCGCTTTATCCTTAAAAGCGCTCTCTAAAGTATACCTATAATTTTATTGATTTTTTATGCTTATAAAAAATCCCATTTTAGCCATTTTTTTATGCAGAAACCTGCATAGTTTCAAACCAGCATTTCTTATATAATTTCTTGCAACAACAGAATTCTTATACATTTCAAGAAATAGAATTCTTGCAACAACAAAATTCATATATACATTTTAATAAAATTAACATTCACAAAACTTACAACAGAATTCACAAAATTTACAAAAATCACAAAATTCTTGCAACAAGAGAATTCATATATATACATTAACAGAATTCACAAAATTTACAACAGAATTCTTCTTGCAACATAATTTTCTAATATTCACAAAACTAAAATTTACATTCCCAAAACTATACATTCAAAAAAAATTTTTTAGAAGAAACAATTCGCACAATTCTTCCGTAATATAATTCAATTGTTTCCTTGTGTAAGAAGAACACGCCATATCTTCGAAATACTACATAACAAAACAAAATACGCATTATTTAGTTAAAAATAATAAATTATATGACATATCCGATCAATATTAAAATAAATCCTAAGTTATAAAACCATGCATACCCTAATAGGAATCTCCAGTTGTTCCATTTGAATGATTTCTCTCATGAACCTCAAAACGAAGTACCTGCAGTCTATGTCATTACGCTGACGAGGGCACTACACATAGACAAACAAATAAGAAAATTAAGCAATATTGGTTGATCCATGTAATAAGCAATATTGTGAAAATTAGTATACCTCCACTTTGACCCATGTAATATTGGTTGATCTAGCCCGTGCTACTCGAGTCTCTCTTTGTGCACGGTATAGTAGTATAGCTCTATAAAAGAAAAACGTAAACTTAGAACAATGTCACAGAAATAATTAGATATACAAATACACACGAATATTTCGAACAGTCTCACTTACGTGTCAACCACATCCTTCATATTCTGATATGTGGACCAATCAGTATCCAATGAATTAAGATAATAGACCACTTCTGTTATAGGATTAATGGCAACCAACAACCAGTGTCCACTGTAAAGTATAACAAAAGTTTAGATGGATAATTTCTACGCAAAAGATACAAATTAAAGATTAGAATGAAATTATAATGAAAATCTTACCCGTTTCCAGTATTATATGGCAAAAGATATAGACATTCTGTGTGGTTGGCCGTAAATCGCTCAAGTAAGTGGTCTCTTACTTCAATTGCATTCATACCAATTCTCGGTGCATTAACAAGGCTGCAAGAGAAGAAACGGAATTTGTTTGACAAATCCGTCCCCCGCATGAATTTTTCATACATGCACCTTAAATAAAAACATAATAAACATTAGACTATTATCATTGAAATGTGTAAATAAATTGTTCAACTAAATAAATAATAGATTAATTGGAGTACCAGATGTATGAATGCATAACACCGATGCCTAATTCAGTATGATTGAAAACCTGCTCCATGTCCTCTTTTCCGATTATCTCGGAATGAGGAAAACCAAAAACACCTTCGTCCATGTTGATTTGACGAATAGCACCTTGCAGCAAATCTGACATTTCCAAAAGTGTTTCTAGACACGTCTGAAAGTGAGGTCTACTTTTTTCCTTCACGGTCCTTGTAGGAGCTTTTTTCTTGCCGGTCTGTTGTAAAGGTTGAGCAGTAACCTAACAATCATATAAGTTAGGTAAAGTAGAAAATCATGAATTTGAATAATAGAATAACACTTAAAAGCTACCTCTCTGTGTGATTCAACAGACTCGTTTTGCAGCAAAACCCCTTTATTCTTTGCTGCGGGTTTTGTAGGAGTCTAACAGTGCCATGTAAAAAAAATGTAAGTAATGGTTCAGAATGATTTTCATAATCGTTCAGAATTGACATTTGAATACTAAGAGATTCGTAATGGTTTTCAACATACCTCATCACCTATGCAAATGAGGTCTAACGACCATGCAACAAACGAACCTATTGCATCCCGCAGCAATGTAACCTCTGAAACCGAGTCTGGTATCGGTAGTAACACATCCCTATCTAAAGCGATATCAACCGACACTTTCAGATAACCTTGTGGGAGCGGATGACGGTGAAGTAACGCTCCCGCAAAGTTATGCACTTTTCCCTTGCCAACCATGCGATAAGTCGGAAACGACAAATACAGCTGGCAAGATGAAATGCCCTGAAGCAATAATAAATATGTAACTGTTAATATGTATAAAGGTCAAATAAAATAAATGTGTCAATTTAATTAAAATAAATATGTGCTAATTACCTCGGGAATTTTATTTGGAGAATTGATACTAGCTTTGTCACTAGCATCTTTCAAACCGGACCCGCGCCTTTCCGCCTCATATCTCTCTTTATCCTGCTGCAATGCTTGGACTTGCGCTTGTAGTGCCATCACAGTTTGCATGATTTCTTGGGTGGTGGGATTTTTTTTCCTTGATTTCTTATACAAGGATGATGGTGTCACACCAAATCCTTTACCTCTCACCCGACCGGGATACTCAGGAACATTTAGTTCTCGACTAAGAATGCTCCTGCAATCATCCTCACCTGCGGGTATGGATTTAGATAGATTCTCCTGAAATTCATTGATATATCGAAAATTATTAGTGGGGATTAAAAATTAATTATAATTAAATAAAATTTCAATTAACTTTGAGACATAATGTTATACTTACACATTCTTCATAAACATGTTGAACATCTTCTGTAACAGCTCCACCCTTACCCACGCGAGCTTCCTTCCACAAAACATGGTCCGGAAGTGATGATTCTTCACTTTTAGACTCTTCTAACTACACATTTAGTTAAATAATAAGTTCATCAATTATTACACAATAATACAATTAATAAAATCATAACATTAATATATACTTACCAATTTTTGTTGTAATCGTGCATATCCCAAACGCCCTTTTCTGTATGGATATGCGGGGTTTGATGCTCTTTCGCGATTAATGGCACTCAATTTCTGGATAAAAAATTTTAAGTCATATCAAAACAAACTAATGAAACACATATATAATACAATCAATAGACATGACAAGACAACATTACATTGAATTCTTCGGTTTTCCATTTGTCTACAAAAATGCCCCATTCTTGCGGTGTAATCACATCCGCATACAACGGTGGAACTTCTGCTTCAACAAAATTTTTGTTCTCGTCCATAAGATATTTGTTTGATAATAAGGCTCTAAACCCTCTGTGTCTCTTTCCGACCAATTGAAGACAATACTTTTGCCCGCTTTCTTCAATATTAAAGGACCTCTACGAAAAAACATACACATATAAACATAAAGTGTTTTAGTATAAGTAAATTAAAGACTTAATCGTCAACAAAAATCTAATAGCATCAATCATATTTGGTAAGTACCTGTATCTCAGTCCATATCTTTTCTTTACCGGCATCCAACGATTTACTCCTCCAATTATCACTAGTGATTGAAATGTGCTGACAGACAAGTGAACCAATGTATGAAGATAACATTGAACCGTTAGGCTCAACTAGTTGGTTCTGTTCACTCCAATGTACATCAAATCTCATCCCTTTATCTCTAGCACAGATGATTCTCTTCATAATGGTTTTTCCTCTTTTTATTTCATGTTCTACATTCGAAGCTTCATTCTGAGATTCCTGTGTATCTTGTGTCTCGTGGGTGTCTTCCTGGTTATTAGACATTTTACCTGTAAGAAAGAAAAAAACAAAAAGTAAATGACAAATATAAACTCATAAAGCAAAAGAGTTTCTTACCAACACCCTCACTTCACTGTTAATGAATAGTTACAACTTACAAAGCCTAAGCAAGTTAAAGTGAAAATTGAAAAGGAAAAGAAAAATAATTAATAAACACTGAAATTGATACTTGTTAGTAACAGGTACCAAGTAAATAAATAAACACCCTTATAAAAGAATGATAAGATTCTGAGTTTCTAATTCGAACAAGAAATTGATACTTGTTTGAAAACATCAAACAGGTTATTAAAAACATCTAACAAGATTCTGAGTTGCTGAAAACATCATTAACAGGTTACTTTCACTTCATTCTCAACCCTTTATCTAATATTCCTTCCATTTTAATTATCATATATAGTTGTTTGTTATTACTATAAAATAAGTATCTAAATAAAAACATGGCTAAGTTGGTACACAAACATCATTAACAGGTTACTTTCACTTCATTCTCAACCCTTTATCTAATATTCTATTATATATACCAAACAAGAACAACAATAATAGTTTAAAAATCAAGAGAAATAAATTTATAAACAAAAAGCATCAACAAAAACAACGAACAACAGTAACAACGAACAACAGTAACAACGACCAACAGTAACATGCAAGAACGATTTACGGCCAGCAACAACGAACAATGTTAGAAGTAAGAACAGCAACAACAATGTTAGAAGTAAGAACAGCAACAACAATGTACCTCTTCTTCGTCACGACGGCAGCAAAATGACGACAATGGCAAAGGGTTTCAGCAGAGAAGAAAGAGAGCAAGGGTTTCAGCAGAGAAGAAAGAGAGCAAGGGTCGCGAGAAGAAAATGATTAGAAGCAGTTTCAGAAAATGAAATGAAATGTGTTTTATATTTTAATTAATAAATGACCTTAGAGGGCGCTTTATTTAAAAAACGCTTTCTAAGGTGAGGAGACTTAAAGACCTTAGAGGGCGTTTTTCTTAAAGCGCTTTCTAAGGTTAAACCTTAGACAGCGCTTTTCTAAAGCGCTCTCTAAAGGCTATTTTTAGAAGGCTTATAACAGCGCTTTGTCCTTAAAAGCGCTGTCTAAGGTTTACCTAAAAATGTCAAAAAATATAAAAATTAGTCTGGGGCCAGGGGGATTCGAACCCCAGACCCAAAGCATGGCAAACAAACACACAAACCTCCTTGACCAGCGGTACTACGCCCTCATCCATTGTTTAAACTGACTCCATAAATATATAAAATAAGTTGACAACATATATATTTAAATATAATATTTGAATAATTTTAAATATAATTTAAATATAATTAAAATATAATTTAATATAATTTAAATATATTAAATATAATTTGATATATTAATATAATTTAAAGTATATTTTTAAATTATATATTATTATAATTTATATATATTAAATATAATTTAAATAAGTTAAAATGTTTGTATTTAAAACATATATATTTAAATATTTTATTTGAATAATTTTAAATATAATTTAAAATAAATTAAAATATAATTTAAATATATTAAATATAATTTGATATATTAATATAATTTAAAGTATATTTTAAATTATATATTAATATAATTTATATATATTAAATATAATTTAAATAAGTTAAAATGTTTGTATTTAAAACATATATATTTAAATATATTATTTGAATAATTTTAAATATAATTTAAAATAAACTAAAATATAATTTAAATATATTAAATATAATTTGATATATTAATATAATTTAAAGTATATTTTAAATTAATATATTTTATATTATATGGTTAACTTTAGACAGCGCTTTTCTAAAGCGCTCTCTAAAGGCTATTTTTAGAAGGCTTATAACAACGCTTTGTCCTTAAAAGCGCTGTCTAAGGTTTACCTGAAAATGTTAAAAATTATAAAAATGAGTCTGGGGCGAGGGGGATTCGAACCCCAGACTCAAAGCATGGCAAACAAACACACAAACCTCCTTGACCAGCGGTACTACGTCCTCATCCATTGTTTAAACTGACTCCATAAATATATAAAATAAGTTGACAACATATATATTTAAATATATTATTTGAATAATTTTAAATATAATTTAAAATAAATTAAAATATAATTTAAATTAATTTAAATATATTAAATATAATTTGATATATTAATATAATTTAATATAATTTAAAATAATTTAAATATATTAAATATAATTTGATATATTAATATAATTTAAAGTATATTTAATATTAAAATATTTTAAATTATATATTAATATAATTTATATATATTAAATATAATTGAATAATTTAAAATATAATTTATAATAAATTAAAATATAATGTATATATATTAAATATAATTTGATATATTAATATAATTTAAAGCATATTTTAAATTAATATATTTTAAATTATATATTTATATAATTTATATATATTAAATATAATTTAAATAAGTTAAAATTCCTTTCCATACCTAAAGCGCGTGGGTTCGACCCCCTTTTGCCAAACAACAAATACAACGCTGTCTCTGAAAATGTTTTAAATTGTTTTATATTTTAATTAGTAAATGACTTTAGAGGGCGTTTTTCCTTAGAAAGCGCTTTCTAAAGTGAAAAGAATTTGAGCCCAATTAGAGCGCTTTCTTAAAGCGCTTTCTAAGGTGATACCTATAGCAGCGCTTTTTAAAAGCGCTCTCTAAAATGATACCTATAGCAGCGCTTTTTCGAAAAGCGCTGTCTAAGGTGGCACTCTTTTACATTCTTTTACAGCGCTTTTGAAAAGCGCTTTCTAAAGCCTTTCTTTTAAGGCGTTTTTTTTTTAGCGAAATTTTTTTATTCTTTTTAGCAGCGCTTTTGCATAAAACCGCTGTCTTTTTGGTGCTGTTTAATCATATTTTTAGCGTAGTGTATATAAAGGAAGTATCCATTGTATTGTAAACATATTGTATTGTATTCACAGTTGCAGATTTTAGCAGTGAAAGTGCAATATAAATTTCCGAAACCCACAGTTTGTGGGTAGAACATTTCCTCCAAATATTTCTCTTTTCTTTTTTCGCTCTTGCTGTTAGTTTGTTCTTCTTCATCTTCATTGTCATTGTGTATTGTGTGGGTTTGTGAACAATCTTGAAATCAAGATTGAAGCGGAATTACTATAGATTGTGGTGTATTTTCAACATATTATTATTATTATTTTTTTTTTATTTTTTTTTTTAACTTTATAGTGCGACTATGAACAGGAACAGTGACTCATTCCCTTCCGATAGGGTTGAGAAAAGAACTAAAGAAATGGTTGACGAAGAAGAAACTAAAAAATTTAATTGTTCGTTTGCGGATCTTGCATCACCAATTATTACCAGTATTCTGCTTCTGCTTTCCATCAAAACACATTGATATCAAGTCAAAATTTTATCAACCAATTACTCCTTGAAAGGTCACCATAGAGTTATATGATTTTGCAACTACATATATTTCTATTCTTAAGAAATAAGTAGTTTTTTACAACAATTTTTGAAGTTTAAGTTTATTTATCTTAAATTAACATGTTTCATCAACATATTGCTTATTAAAAGTTAACTATGTTATGCGTATAGTTAATTTATTCATTTATATTTGAATCTTGATTAACTGCAGAGTAGTATACTTAAAAGAAAGAGAGAGTAAAATCAACCGAACACCGTCGCCGATAAGCCACATTAATCGACTATCATTGACTAATATTCTAGTTTTTAATTAATTACTCTATATGTTTAACACCATCTATCAACAACTTAGTCACATCATTAGAGGAATGTTTTCTAAAATTTAAATAAATATTTTATCAGGTTATTACTATCTATTAGCAATTCTAATAGAGTAATATTCTAGATTTTAAATAAATATTTGCAACCACTATATGGGTTCGTGACAAAATGGTATTAAGAAGAGACTCGTGATACATTTTAGGAATGAAGTGCAATCTACTAAATGTGGGACAATTGATCGAAAAAGTTTCTCAGTGATTATTAAAAATGGAGTTTTAGAATTGTTTGACACACAAAACAATATGATATTAAAATTCCCTTTGTCGAAGAATAGGACATTTAAAATCATGATCAATTCGACTAAAGTACACTGTCTAAAAACTGTTGTCAATCAGAAGCATAGTTGGCTGTGGCATCTGAGATTTAGACATTTTAACTTTCGATCACTCAATCAACTCCACCCTTGAAAGCACATAGGACACATGATGTCATGCACACGTTGAATAACGAGACATTTTGCCAACTCCACCCTCAAAAGTGTTAGGTCAAATAGTATACTCATCAAAGTCACACATCAGGTAGTAAGAAGAGAATAAAATTAGAGTATTAATATATATAGAGATAGTTAGTTTTACTTTTCTACACAACAATAAAATATAGTCTTTTGAATGTATTGGGGATTTGAGTAGTTGTGTGTTTACAGAGAATTTTTTATTTTTCCATTAAAAAATAGTGTGTTGGGAGAGTTTTCTATTTTTCTGTTAAAAAATAATTTGTTGTGAGAGTTTGTAATTTTTCCGTTCAAAAATTGTAGTTAAGGGAGGGTTTGCAATTTTTCCGTCTAAAAATTCTAATTGACAGAGGGTTTACAATTTTTCCGTTCAAAAATTATTATTCAAAGAAGGTTTGTAATTTTTTCGATAAAAAATTACAATCTATTGAGAGAGTTTGTATTTTTGTTTTGTAAAGATTTGAAGTTGAATAATTAATTTGTGAGTTTTGTTTTTGAAATTTTTTTGTTCTTTTTCTTTTTGTAAGCATACGTACTACTCGTGCGTAAAAAATTGTTTATTTTTTATTTTCCCAACTGAAAGCAGCCTATTGAGAACCAAATGCCAACCAAATAACAGTGCATTGCTATGTGTAACACCCTTCTATGCCCCAAAAAAATATGTTATTTTAATTAGAAAACATAACCACAAGGGTGTCATACACATCAAAACACATAACCTGCTCCGTAACACAGGTTGTCACAATTATAAATTCAAATGCACATATTTATACTCGGGATGTTACACAACATCCAACACATCTGATTTGTACTTGGGATGTTACACGACATCCAACACATCTGATTTGAGTCAAGTACTTGTATAATAAGGCATTTAGTACTTGTCATCGCATGCTCACATAAGAATTTATGGTATCATCACAGCAGAATCACTAATAAACATGCAACAATAGAATTGTAACTCAATACATTAACTCTCATGATTTCCAACTTAATAGCATAATCAAAAGAGTACGACAATCAACTCAAACAACTTAAAAATCCCAACAACGCAAAACGTTTGTAACGTCAACAACAATGACACAAAAATCAAAACAAGCATTTATCCCAACTCGATGTTACATGATCAAAGAAAGAAACCACTAAATAAAAACGATAAACTATGGAAGTCACTTCAAGATCTATCTTTCCACTTACTTCAGTCAAAGCTACTCCTGAGTATCTGCACGATATCCATGTAAAGGTAATATTCAAACATAAGAGGTGAGAATACATTTAAATAGTAAATGGTGGAAAAGAATCAGATCTAGATTAACTAATAATATCACATACTAATTGTAACCACATCAACATACCAAGTATTCTCATCCACGCGTCATAACACTAAAAATAATCACCAAATGCAACGCAAATACAAATGTACTCGACAACTGACTCAACATGCATGTGGTACCAAATTATGAACACTCAGGTCTATTTCAATCCACGATCCCCACCATAGGATCGATTCTCTTTTAAAACCGGAGCACACCAAAATCGCTACCATCACCATAAGCAACACTTCACTAATTCCTCAATAGAATTAGCTACTTGCACTCGATCCCCACCATAGGATCAAGGCTCACCAAAACTGGACCGAAGTCCGTACACCATGATGCATGAATTTCAAGAGCATGCAATGTTACTAATTATCACCAAAATTATCACCAAAAATTATCATTAAAATTATCACTAAAATTATCACCAAAATTATCATCCAAAATCATAACCAAAATTATAACTTTTTTTTTAATAAGCAAATGTATTAAAGGCCAATACAGCCGAATATCAAAACCTGTTAATATAGGAAATTACACCAGTTTAGTGACCTTCCTGATAAATGAATGTCTCAGGTACACAGATTTCTAAACCAACTTAATATCCCAGCTTTACTACACACAAAACCTTTCAACCTACTACTACTCCTAATTACTTATAACAGTTCCAAAGGCCTTTTGAACCAGGAATAAAATTCTTCTCTCCTGTTATTCTTGTTGTGAAGAATACTCCAATTCCAAGAATACAGCCCAATATCAAAACCTGTTAATATAGGAAATTACACCAGTTTAGTGACCTTCCTGATAAATGAATGTCTCAGGTACACAGATTTCTAAACCAACTTAATATCCCAGCTTTACTACACACAAAACCTTTCAACCTACTACTACTCCTAATTACTTATAACAGTTCCAAAGGCCTTTTGAACCAGGAATAAAATTCTTCTCTCCTGTTATTCTTGTTGTGAAGAATACTCCAATTCCAAGATGTATTAACAACAGTAAAAAACATCTCTTTGGGTTCAGCAAATGCATCCCTGAACAATATTTGGTTCCTGTAATTCTAAATGTTCCAATAACCCACCAGCCACATAAAAGTGAGTAGATTTCCTATTCCTTGTTTGCCAGCCCAATGAATTAAAGTCTCTTTGCTATTCCCATTAAATGGTGAATAAAATCCCAACCAGTTTTCCATCTCCTCCCACAATTGAATTGTTTTACTACAAGTGAAAAATACATGAGATATGTCCTCAATCTCTTGAAAACAGAAGACACAAACTTGCTGGTGAGTGTCTGTTATAATCCCTCGATCTGTTAAAACCTTTCTAGTAGGCAACCTGTCAAGTAACATTCTCCAACCAAACAATTTGACTTTTAGAGGCACTTTAATTTTCCAAAGAACATCCAGTTCTATTTCCAAATCTGGTCTGAATTCATCATCTCTTTCATTGTTGATCATTCCCAGATAACCCCTCTTCACACTGAACCTGCCATCGAGCCCATTAGGCCATAAAACCTTATCATCTTCCTGTCTGTTAAGGCATGCTTCCTCCACAATTGTCAAGATTTCAATTTCGTGATCACCTTCATTTTCAATGCCTATTACATTAGAGTCTCTAAGATTCCATATCCAAATATCATCCACCCAATTTCCACATTCATTGACAAATGCATCTTTATTTCCTGATATTTGGTATACTTCAGGGTATTGAATTTTCAGTGCCTTGCCTCCAAGCCATCTAGAATGCCAGAATTGTGTTTTACTTCCATTCCCAACCTGCCACTTTAACAAATTGTAAATTCCTTTGCTGTTTGAAGGACTAGCAAGCCATTTTAGATCTTTCCACCATCTTGATTCATATCTTGATTTTCTGATATTGTGTAGGATGAAATGTTGCTGTTGAATTTCATTCCCATACTTGGACATAATAATTTCTTTCCAAACTGATTCCTTCTCCTCTTCTATTCTCTATATCCATTTTGAGACTAACGCCCTGTTGAACACTGCAACATCTTTTACTCCCAGGCCACCTTTGTTTCTAGGCTTGCATACTAAAGACCATCTGACCCATGCTATGCACTTCCTATCACCATCTCCAGCCCACAAAAAATTCCTTTGGATTGCCTTAATCTTCTTAATAACTATGATTGGAGCCAAAAAGAAAGACAAAAAATGTACAGGTAAATTAGTTATGACAGAATTTATTAGAGTCACCCTCTCTCCTATTGATAACTGTCTACCTCTCCATGATGCCAGTTTAGCTTTGATACTTTCTAATACAGGATTCCAGACAGATATGCTATTGTGTTTTCCTCCCACATTCAGACCCAAGAATTTAAATGGGCTGCTTCCTATTTTACAGGCCAAGAATTCTGAAGCAGCAATCATCATTCTCCTTTCAATCCCTATTCCAATCAGATTACTTTTGCTATGATTCACCTTTAATCATGATATTATTTCAAAACCTCTTAATATTGACTTGATTGACCACAAATTGGTCCAACTTTCATCACAGAATAGCAATGTGCCATCAGCAAATTGTAAAATGTTCACATACTTTTCCCCTCCTACACATATGCCTTTGTATAAGTTATTCCTAACTGCATTCATAACCATTAATGTTAGGCATTCAGTAACCAGAATAAACAGAAAAGGGGGGAGTGGATCCCCTTGTTGAAGACCTTTATGTATCTTAAAATCTCTAGTTGGGCTCCCATTCACCATGACAGAAACATAGTTGTTGCAAATGATTCCTTTAATCCATTCAATCCATGTATGATTAAAATTCATTGCCTCCAACATCTTTATCATGAATCTCCAATTAACACAATCATATGCTTGTGTGAAATCCACCTTCAACATGTAACCCTTTTTCTTACTTTTCATCAGAAGGTCAAATACTTCATTTGCAACCAGTACCCCATCCAATAATTGTCTCCCAGGTACAAAAGCTGTCTGTGAGTTGACAGAGTTCCCAAGGAACTCTAAAATAACTCTAAAGTGCTCTAAAATGTTCTACGGATAACTCTTGCACATAACGATAACTCCTATAAACTCAATCAACAATTCTACTAATTCTGTGGGAAACTCTAACAAAATTGAAAATAATTAATTTAGTCAATTAACTTGAATGTTTATCTCTACCTCGTAACTGTTAAAAAAATATTATACTAATAATTTTAAATTATTATTATTATTATTATTATTATTATTATTATGTTAATGAAACACATTATGTATATATACCAGTAACATTTTTTTTTAATAATCGAAAATTTAATCAACCAGGATACAAAAAGGAGTATCCAAACCTAATTACAAAAAAACAACAACTTAAACCCAAGTGAAACTTACAAAAATTCACAAGGGAAGTTGGTCCAATCATAGTAATTACAAGTAAATCTCCCGTTAGTCCGCTTTCCTAACCACCACCAAGTATACAAAATGATTCTCATTTCTATAGAATCAATGTCCCAAGTTTCTCTATTAAATACTATGTTATTCCTAGTAGTCCATATACACCAACCTATGGTCAACCAAAGGCCTACAACATTTTTTACAGCCACCTTCTTGACCAAAAGAACATGAATCCAGTTGTGAAACATCTCCACCAAAGAATCATGATTTCCAATAGCAATATCGAGCCATCTCTCAACAAAGCACCAAATTTTCTTAGAATATTGACACAGATAAATTAAATGGACAATACTCTCCTCTTCACCATGACAGAAAGAGCAGGAAAAGGCATCACCATCGCAAGCAACGTGTCTCGTACGTAAATTTTCTCTAGTAGCCAACCTATCCCGAAACAATCTCCAACCGAACAGCTGGATTTTCGGGTGAGCAGAAGACAACCAAACTAGTTTAAAAACATCTCCCAACAAATGATGATTTTGATTCAGACTGTGAGTTTTAAACAGAAGGTCATAACCCGAAGACACCGAGCAATAATCATCCTCTCCCAAATCCCAAATCACAATATCATCACCTGTCATAGGCAAGGAAACTGCAGGCAGCAAACTGCGCAATTCACACCAATCATCCGACCTGCTACCCTCGTTGTTGATATCAAAATAAATAGACCACATACCTTCACTTGAATTACTGCTGCGAAACTCTGCTATTTTTATTACTAGAAGCCTCCCACAAACCAGGAAATTTCACCGCCAGCGCTTGATCACCACACCATATGGATAACCAGAAAAGTGTGTTATCACCACAGCCTATTACATGCTTAATATGATGAATAAATCCACCTGCACCGAACAACCTGCAAATAAGAAATAAATCTCTCCACCACAAAGAAGCTTCGATATTATACTCCGGCAAAACACCAACATGAATATCAACAAGGTGGTTCGGGTATCTAGCATCCATAATTCCTTGCCATAACCTCCTTTTTATAGTTAACATCTTCCAAAGCCATTTTTCCATTAACGCTACATTTAACCATTTGACATGTTTGACTCCAAGCCCACCATCCACCTTTGCCTTACACACCTCGCACCAACTGATCCACGCAATTTTTTTGGACAACGTAGACCCCCCCCAAAAGAAAACGACATTGAATACTAGTAATGATCTTAACAACTTTACTAGGCATCAAATACATAGACATAAAATGCAAAGGAATATTGGGTAAAACTGAGTTAATGAGAGTGGCTCTGCCAGCCATCGATAAGGCTCTCCCTTTCCATGTTGAAAGACGCATCTGAATTTTCTGAATCATAGGCTTCCAAAAAGAGATCTTCCTATGATTTCCACCAACCAACACACCCAGAAATTTGAAAGGAAACGAATCTAATTGAACACCCAGAAAACATTCTGTAGCTTTTAGAACATTGTCATCCACACCAATTCCATACAACGAACTTTTCTTATAATTAATTTGCAACCCTGACACCAATTGAAAGCCTTTCAACAAGGCCTTGATAGTCCAAAGATTAGACCAAGAGCCATCTCCCACTAGAATAATGTCATCCGCGTATTGTAATAAATCATACGATATATCTGAATTGAGATGTAAACCTTGGAAAGCAGCAGCCAAAGAAGCTCTTTTAACCAACACAGCTAAGCCTTCAGCAGCTAAAGTAAAGAGAAAGGGAGAAATAGGATCACCTTGACGTAAACCACGTGAAACCATGAAATCTCTGGTAGGACTCCCATTAACCATGACAGACATAAAACTGCTCATAACAGTTCCTTTAATCCAACCCAAAAATTTGCTTCCAAAACCCATGTGATGCATAATGTCTTTTAAATAACTCCAATCCACCCTGTCATAAGCTAAAGCGAAATCCACTTTTAACACCAACGCCTTTGACTTGCTTCTCTTTGCAAAATCAATCAGCTCATTAAGGACTAAAACTCCATCCAAAATGTTACGCCCTTCTATAAACGCCGTTTGAGTGACAGAAATAATACTATCCATCACTTTCTTGATTCTCATCACCAACAGCTTTGAAACCACTTTGTACACAGATCCAATCAAGCAAGTAGGACGGTAGTCCTCTAAACCACCAGGATCTTCCTTCTTCGGAATCAGGGCTATGAAGGAAGAAGTAAACACCTTAGGGAGAACACCATTCTCAAAAAAATGAAGAATGCAATTAGAGAAATTCGCGCCCACCACCTCCCAACAATGCTTTATGAACTTCAAATTAAATCCGTCAGGTCCGGGGCTCTTGTCTCCATCACTAGAAAACATAACCCGTTTCACATCTTCGAACGTGAAATAATCCTCCAGCAATCTACTTTCGACCTCAGTCATCCTCTTGAACCCATCACTACCAATTTTAGGCAGTACTCTATTTTCTTTCTTAAATCTTCTTTCAAAATGATTAGCCACAGCTTCTTTAATACCATTGACTTCTTTAATTACTTCTCCTTCTACTTGGATCGAACCAATGGAATTCAATCTGTTTCTATTTCTGATGGCAGCATGGTAAAACTTAGTGTTTGCATCCCCTTCATTAATCCATTTCATTCTCGCTTTCTGTTTAAGAATGCTCTCCTTGATTCTGAAATGTTTCCATAAATCATCTTCAGCAGACTTTCTCGCTTTCAACCTTACATCAGAGACCCCTGCCCTACTCAGAGCAATACAACCTTCAACATCATTTATGGTATTGATGTTCTCGTTAATCTTCATATCAATCCATCCAAAGACATTAGCGTTCCACCACCGTAACTGATTCCTTAAATGATTAAACTTCTTAGAAAGAATGAAAAACGCATCACCTTCCACCTTGTATGAATCCCAAACATTTCTAACAAACGGCAGAAACTCATGATGCTCAAGCCAATAGTTCAGCACTTTAAAAGGATTTGGCCCCCAATTAACAAGTTTCGCAATAATCGTAACAGGCCTATGATCAGAAATGTCCCTAGGCCCAACATTCTGAGTGATCAAGTTCCAATTATTAAGCAGGCCAGGGGAGATGATGAACCTGTCAATCCTACTAGCAGACTTTCCCGAAGCGTTAAACCAAGTATATTTGTTACCACGCAAAGGGATATCAACGCAACCAGACGTTTCAATGAAATCATTAAAGTCTTCTATAATTCTTCTGATTTGAGTACAACTACCTCTACGTTCTCTTTTGTTCTTGATAGCATTAAAATCACCGCCAATGACCCATTCACCAACTGGCATAGAATTTTTGAGATGGATGATTTTGTTCCACAGCAATCTCTTCTCAGAATTGGAACAAGAAGAATAAATGTTCAAGAAGTACACATTATGACCATTCCACAAAGCATTCACTCCAAGATAACCACAACCTTTAAAAGTGCTAACCGGAACCAAACAAGATTTCCTCCATATGGTGAGGATCCCACCAGCATGCCCAATGGCATTCGCCCCAGACCACAAACAATTATCATCTCCCCATAAATCAGTAACTAATTTATCAGACATCCGCTCACACTTGGTTTCCTGTAAGAAGATAACATCCACACCTTCATTATGAATGAGATTCCGAATCCTTCTCCTCTTAACACTGCTCCCACATCCTCTTATATTGTAAGTCATGAAATTCATAATCTACCCTTAGCTGCACCCTTCTTAATGTAACGCCCCATTTTTGTCAGTTTTTATTTAATTGAGTCGTTTTGATTATTTTATAATTATATTATTTTATTTCTGACATTTATGTGAAAATATGTTATTTTTCATCATGAATATATTTTGTCGCGTTTTGGGAACGTTTGTGAGATATTTGAGTGTAAGGGTATTTTGGGCATTTTGGTTTATTTTGTTAAGTTTGGAATATGATAGAATAGAAAGAGAGAAAAATAGTAAGGAGAAAGAAAAAGGGAAGAAGAAAAGTAGAGAGAAAGAAGAAGAGAAGAAAAATAGAGGAAAAACTTGAGAAAGAAGAAATCAATCTCCCGACATTTCTACGCGCGATTAAATCGGGTAAGGGTGCGAAACTCGATTATATTATGTTTGTGTATGATTATGTACGTGTTTTCTTGTATGTTTGTTTATCTTCCATATCTTTTAAGTTCTAGGTTGGAAATGAGAATCTTGTGAGAAATCGATACTTTCGCGGTAGGAAATCGACGTAAATGTGGTAGAATGCTTGTTGCCATGATTGTATTGAGTTCTGATTGATATATGATGTTTTGGAAATGTTTTGGTAGTAGAAATTATCATTTTGGGTTTCCACACAGCGCTGAGAAATTCTGAGTTTTCCTTGGTTCGCCTAGCGAACCTGGGGCGAAGCAGTAGCGAGTGATGTTTTCGCGGGTTCGCCTAGCGAACCAGTTAGCGAAGGTTCGCTGAGTTGTTCGCCTAGCGAACTTTGGATGTTTTTGGGTCTGGTAGTTGCTGCCTTGGTTCGCCAAGGGGTTCGCCTAGCGAACTTTGTATCTGTTTTCTAGCTGGTAGCGGGTTCGCTGGACATTCGCCTAGCGAAGGTGGTAGCGAATGCTCGCTAGAGGGTTCGCCTAGCGAACAGGGCTGTTTGTGTAGTTTTGTTTTCTACATAACTTTTGATCTGTGGTTCGGTTTGAGGCGTGGTTTGATGCGTTAGAAAGCTTATAAAATGTTCTTTTTTTATGACGATGGTTTTGAGATTGTTGGCCGATTAAATTATGTCGGAAATTAGAAATTGTGTGGTATTGTTGTCGACTTTTGCCGGTTACTTGGGTGTAATTGATGGGTTATCCTACGATTTGCTTGTGATATATGTTGGATGCATGTGTTTGAATATCGTGACGATGGTTTGTGGCCGTATGGCAATTAAATGCATTGTTTTGGGCTTGAGTGTAAAGCATGATTTTGTTGATTAAGATGAATGCATATATGTGTGCATTTTAAATGTCATGAGTCATTGTATGCCAAGCATCACGATATGCATTCTCGTGACGTCCTGAGTGACGGATTGATTCCAGAGGGAATCTGCTATAACATCGTGCGCCTTACAAATAAGAGAAATGAATCGCCTTAAAAATAAGAGGACCGAAAGCGATGGTTATAGACGATCGTGTGCCCATGTGGGGTGTGACCGATCGGGTCGTGTGCCCGTGTGGGGTGTGAGCGATCCATAAACGTCGTGTGCCCGTGTGGGGTGTGAGCGACGGGGAACATCGTATGCCCGACGGGGAGTTATAGTGATGTAACGAGCGGTGGTTCCAGCAGAGTTCCTGAGTGAACTAGTGATGAGAAACATTGGAAGTCGGTACCGCATGTGCATTGCATGGAGTCGTTGTGCCGGTCTCTGTGCATTTGCATAAACTATGGATTAATTGTGTATGTAATTGTGAATGTGATTAATGAGATGGAATATGGATAATTGTGTTGATGATGAGTGCATTGTGTATGAGTGATGTGTATTGGTGATGGATACCTGATACTTGTACTGTGTTGTGTTATATTTGATTGTGGTGCATTTGTGGTGAGAATATTTTACTTGTGCATTTCTGTGTTATTATATAATTATATGCAACTGTATTATGATTGTGTTTCTCACCCTTCTGTTGTTTTATAATGCTCTATGAGGCATTGCAGATTAGAGTTGCTGGCGGTCATTTTGTGAAGCTAGGTCTTCATTCTTTTGTCGGTCGGCTCTGATATGTGACACCGGGTAGTCGGGGTGATCGAGTGTGATTATTTTGTATTGTGTATATGTATCTGTTGGATTGTACGTGTATGATTTTATGTATGACAACAAACTTTTTATGATATATATATATATATATATATATATGAGATATTTAGTACAGATTTTCCGCTTTATTCAGTATTTAAATTGTGGGTCGTAGGAACTAAGTTCCTCTGTTTATTTACTACCTGCGGAGTGTTGCATATCTTTATGAGCAGGTGTTGTATGTTTGTTTCAAATTGATGTGACCCCCTCGTTCTATGCCGTGCATGTTTTAAATATACTATGATGAAATTTTGAATTTTTGATTACCGCTTTAATTGCTTTGGGGTATAGATTGGGGGTGTTACATTAAGTGGTATCAGAGCTAGTCCGTGTCAGTTCGTGTTTGTTTGTGTCAGTCCTTTGTCGTTGTGGCGTTGGAGTGAGTTGTTTGTTTAACCATAGTTTCTGCTTTTTGGAAATGAACAGAATATGGCCGGTAGGAATGATGCTGCTTTGGCTGCTGCTATGCAAGCTATGGCTCGGGCTGTGCAGGGTGCACCTAATGCTGCTGGTAATGATGAGTTCAGGAAAAACAAACCGCCTGTCTTCAAAGGGAGACATGATCCTGATGGTGCACAGATTTGGTTGAAAGAGATTGAAAGGATTTTCTGAGTTATGGATTGTGCTGAGGACAGTAAGGTGAGACTGGGAACTCACATGTTACAGGAAGAAGCGGATGACCGGTGGGTTAATACTCGTCAGGTGTTGGAAGCTGGGGATAAAGAAGTTACTTGGGAATTGTTTAGCTAGGAGTTTCTGAGGAAGTATTTTCCCGAAGATGTAAGAGGAAAGAAGGAAATTGAGTTCTTGGAATTGAAATAAGGTAATATGTCCGTTGTTGATTATACTGCTAAGTTTGTGGAGCTTGTGCAGTTTTATCCTCATTATGCTGAAGCGACTGCAGAGTTTTCTAAGTGTGTGAAGTATGAGAGCGGATTGCGTCCTGAGATTAAGCAGGCAATCGGAGGTTTTCTGATTTAGTGGAATATTGTAGGATTTATGAAGAGGATAGTAAGGCTCGTTCTACTCACTATAAGAGTGTGAGTGACAGAAGAGGGAAGCAACAGTTCCGTAGTGGGCCGTATGTAACACCAGTTGATAAGGGTAAACAAAGGGGTACTTTTGATCGAAGGCCCAGTGGTGGGAGTGTGTCTGGTCCTCTGAGGTGTTATAGGTGTGGTGAATTAGGACATCGTCAGTTTGAGTGCAGGAAAGATATGAGTAAGTGTACTAATTGTGGAGGTGTCGGACATGTCGTAGCTGATTGTAAAAGGAAGAATGTGGTGAAGTGTTTCAACTGTGGTGAACCTGGTCATATTAGTACAAAGTGTCAGAAACCGAAGCAGGCCCCATCTAGTGGGAAGGTGTTTGCATTGGCGGGAACTCAGACTTCAAGTGCAGATCGTCTGATCAGAGATACTTATTTTATTAATAGTACGCCTTTAGTTGCTATTATTGATACTGGAGCGACTCATTCGTTTATTTCGTCTGAGTGCGTGAAGCATTTGAATCTTGTGTTGTCTTTGATTGGTGGTGAGATGGTTATTGATACTCCAGCAATGGGGTCAGTAACTACTTCTTTGGTTTGTTTAAGTTGTCCTTTGACCATTTATGGTAAAGACTTTGAGATGGATTGGTTGCAGTTCAATCGGGTTCATATTGATTGTTATCATAAGCTAGTAAGGTTTCCTTCTCTTGAGGAAGACGAAGACTCGAGTTTCTTATCTACCAAAGAGTTGAAGAGACTTTTGGAGGATGAAGCTCAGTTGTTTGGGTTGTTTGTATCATTGGTTGTGGATAGTCAAGTGTCACTTGATGTGTTTCCTATTGTGTGTGATTTTCCTGAAGTGTTTCCTGAGGATATTTCAGACTTGCCGCCAGAGAGAGAGGTGGAGTTTTCGATAGATCTAGTTCCTGGTACTAGACCTATTTCTATGGAACCTTATCGCATGTCGGCATTTGAGTTGGTTGAGTTAAAGAAGCAATTGAATGAATTGTTGGAAAAGAGGTTTGTGAGACCAAGCGTTTCTCCTTGGGGTGCTCCAGTTTTGTTGGTGAAAAAGAAAGATGGAAGTATGCGGTTGTGTGTTGATTATCGCCAATTGAATAAGGTGACGATTAAGAATAAATATCCTATTCCAAGGATTGATGATCTGATGGATCAGTTGGTTGGTGCGTGTGTGTTCAGTAAGATTGACTTGAGGTCGGGGTATCATCAGATTAGGGTGAAAGAGGAAGATATTCAGAAGACGACTTTTAGGACACGTTACGGTCATTATGAATATTCTGTGATGTCGTTCGGGGTTTCTAATGCGCCAGGTGTGTTTACGGAGTACATGGATCGTATTTTCCACGAGCATTTGGATCGATTTGTTGTGGTGTTTATTAATGACATTTTGATTTATTCTAAGTCTCGAGAGGAGCAAGCGGAGCATTTGCGTATTGTTTTGCAGGTTTTGAAAGAAAGAAAGCTTTTTGCCAAATTGTCCAAGTGCGAGTTCTGGTTGTCGGAGGTGAGTTTTCTTGGACACGTAATTTAAGGTAATGGTATTTATGTGGATCCATCTGAAGTAGAAGCAGTTCTACAATGGGAGGCTCTGAGATCTGTTACTGAAATTCGAAGCTTTTTGGGTTTGGCCGGTTATTACCGAAGGTTTATTGAAGGTTTTTCGAAGCTAGCACTTCCTTTGACCCAGTTGACTTGTAAAGGGCAAGCGTTCATTTGGGATATTCGGTGTGAGGAAAGTTTTAATGAGCTGAAGAGAAGATTGACGACAGCTCTGATTTTGATTTTGCCGAATCCTACTGAACCATTTGTGGTGTATTGTGATGCATCTTTGATTGGCTTAGGTGGTGTGCTAATGCAAGAAGGTAAGGTTGTGGCGTATGCTTCGAGACAGTTAAGAGTGCATGAGAAGAATTATCCTACTCATGATTTGGAATTAGTGGCTGTGGTTTTTGTGTTGAAGATTTGGAGGCATTATCTTTTTGGTGCGAGGTTTGAAGTCTTTAGTGATCACAAAAGTTTGAAATATTTGTTTGATCAGAAGGAATTGAATATGAGGCAACGAAGATGGTTGGAGTTTTTGAAGGACTACGACTTTGGCTTGAATTACCATCCTGGTAAAGCTAATGTGGTAGCCGATGCGTTGAGTCGGCACTAGTACAAAAATACCTTTTTAGCAGAGGTTGTTAAGTCAGTTCACCTGCCACCTGACTTAAGAAGTGATACGGTGGCAATTCCGTAAATATTTGTAACTTTTTTAGGTCGGGTACATTTTAAACTGACTTAACAAAGATTAAATAAAGAAATATATGTCACATTAAATTTCTTAAGTCGTATGTATTTATTAAGTGACTTAAAAAGTTTATTTTTTAAGTCAGGTATCGCTCAACTGACCTAAGAAGTTTTTAGAATCCATTTTTATCAAGGAAGGAATCCTGTGTTCGATACCTGTCGGATATATTTTTTTCGAAATAAATGAATAAAATCTAAAATTGGCACATATAGGAGTCGAACCTTAAACCTTTTGCTACCAAAATATATATTATTGCCACTGGACTAACTGTAACTTGTTGCTAGAAAGGCGGAACATATATTATTTATAAAATACTATAATTTAATTTCTCCCCAATTCCCAAATAATTAGTTTCTAATACGCTATCTCCCGCTCTTCTTCACACCTAAACCAAAAACCCTACTCATAACATAAAACGAAAAAAACAACAAATTAAGAACAGAGCTCTCAAAACACATTAGAAGGCAACCAGAACAAAGAAATTCAAGAGGTTAGTCTTCTAAATCCCTAATTTTCGTCGTCTTCTTCTAGTTTTGTTAATTTTTACATAAATCATCCATCTCCTTTAAACCCTAAGTTGCTAAAACTATGTTACATTAGATCCATAAATTTATTTATTGATTGCTTCCAGAGAGATGTATATTTTATATGCCAATGGTGTGTGTGGGAGAAATGGTTTTCGGTTCAGTTTTTTATTCCCAGATTTTGCCAAAACGTTTCCCCAACATACTTTTGTTGTTTTGTCTGTTCTTCTCTACACTATCCTGCTTGGTATATTTATTGTTTTCCGGGTCGTCTCGTCTCTCTCACGTCATTTTTAAAACCGTAGCGCACTCACTCACCATTCTCTCTCAAAAGCAAATCCAAGCAGTGTATAATACAATAAAATATGTAGATAATAAGCAGTGTGTTGAAAAGCAGTGAGTCAAATAATATATATATATATATATATATATATATATATATATATATATTAATTAGTAACTTAGTGAAATAGTAAAGTCTTCTTCAAGAATTCTATGCACAATATGTAATGTATACTAATGTTAGTACAGTAATGTTAGAAACACATTCACACAGTGGCGGCATCATCATATATGTAGATATTATAGTAAGCAAAATCCTGCGCACAACATTATTATATTATTACATGTTAGTTTCTAATGGAAATAGTGGCGGCATCAACAATATCCTGTAACATGTTCTTGCTTTAGAGTCTTTCTACAAAAGGGCATTAAGTGGCATTCTAACACTGCAAAGACAGTTCTTGCTTTAGAGTCTTTCTACAAAAGGGCATTAAGTGACATACCTATATTCTCTGATATAATTTCTGCAGATAGTTACTTATTCTTGTAACATGTGCAAGGACTGTGATTGCAGGACACTTTTTTTTTGCAGAAGCCAAATATTTTATTAAAAAACCACTTGGCATAAGAAATGCCAAGGAATTGAAAGTTACATTGATAATTTGATACCTACTAACACCCAGTACTACAATACAAAACCCTTATAAGCTCAGAAACTGCTACTCCTAATACCATATCACAACTTCTGAAAAACTAAACCTCCTAGCAGAACATAAAAAACTACACTAGCATTCCCAATATGCCTCAACATAAAAACCAACAGACTCTACAAATCTTTGGCTTAAAACATCCTCAATTCCCACCTTAGCCCAGACATAAAGTCGCTGACCTAATTAAGCTGTACAATAGATTTCAGCCTGCGGTGATATAAATACTACTCCTTCCGGACTACTCTACCAAATCAGCCACCCCCAGAGCAACTATCAATGGATTGAATTTACCAATTCTCCCAATAACCAGAGCCGTCATAACCTGCAATTGCACTTTAAACCCTCTGCTTCCAGCTTAAAACCTCTACAGGAAAATACTTTGACGAATAATTATGCTCATATTTTTGACCTCCTCACACGACTACGCCAAGCTGTTGATCATCCTTATCTTGTGGTGTATTCTCCAACTGCAGCAGCACTAAAAGGAGGGAACTTGGTTAGTAATGGTAATGTTGAAGTAGAATGTGACCTTAAGATTAATCCAAAACCAAGGTGTGATTACATAGTTGCATAAACCCACTGTGATCATTTTCTCTATGAATTTCTTCAAAAAAAATTATATGCACAGTCCAAAACCCACTGATAATTTTGACAATGAAAATTATATGCACAGTCCTAATATACTTTTAAAAGTACACTAGTGATAACTTTACTAATACTAATAAGATGGAGTCTTTGTTAGATTTTTAGCTTTAGTTGCTAGTGAAATATATGTTGCAGATTTCTTTAGCTATTGAAATTTGAAGTTATTTGTTTCCTATATTCATGTCACTTTTTTCTAATTAGGCTGGATTATGGTTATGCCGGAAGGAAAAGAGAGGTTTTATTTAAACTCTTTTGTGTATAAACAATGGATCTAAGATATGCGTAAAATCAATGGAAATATATCAATTTAGCGAGTAGTACTCTCCTATATTTATATTTAGTGACTTTTATTGGTAGTGGTTAGTTATAACACTGGCACATTCTTTTTAAATTGGAAAGTTGACGTTGTCAAATGTAATAAAGTATTTCTCTAAGGACTCAAACGTAAGTTACATTGTACGTATATAACAGTAAGTATAATATAATTTACATTGATACTATGCTTTTTTGTCCTAAAATAATTCGAAATATATTCTTGGAAATTCACATAAAAGCAAATATTTAATCAAAGAAAATTTTGGTTCACATTTTTTAGAATCAGTTAAAGATAAATTGAAAAAGGAATGCTAACCTAAAAAATTAAACTTTGTTTGAGCATTGAAATGAGGAGTCTACATAAGGGTGTAGTTCACTATGATCATTCATCTTATGAAAATTCAAATGCATCTATTATACACAAAATAACTAGGCACCATCATATATGTAAAAGAAAAATTTGGATTTTAATTTTGACAAATCTTATGCACTGACATAGCATTTTTTGTGTTTCTTTACACGGGTTGTATCGCATGTGTATTTTCTATGTTAAAGGATATAGTGATATTATAAACACATACACTCTTTGTACATATAGTACAATGGTTGCTTTGCTTATAGTTGTAGCTATGTAACTAGATACTCTCTTTGTTTCGTTTTCTCTCTTGTGACAGAATCAGCTTATCTGCTATCTTATATGTTGCATTCTCCCCCTTGAAAATTTATCACCCTCGTTGTTTTGAACCTTCTCAAGCATGTGCTTCACATAGAGTGAAGTTGTGTTTATTCTATCCTTAATCTTTGTAGATATTTATTTTTTTCAGAAGTAGTTATGGATCGTAGTTGGATGAAAACTAATCGTTTGGGTGCAGAGTACGATAAAGGAATGGAAGAGTTTTTTCAATATGCTCATGAAAAATTTCCTAATAATAATAAGTTTTATTGTCCTTGTGTTAAATGTTTGAATAGAGAGCCGCCACTTTTAATAGATGAAATACGAAATCATCTTGTTTGTGAGGGCATTTGCCAAAGTTATACCAATTGGATATGGCACGGTGAACAATCAAATAACATGCCAAGTGTGTCGGAAAGGGAGGTAGTTGATGTAGATATGGACAATCGGCTAGAGGATATGATCAATGATATTGGACCAGAGTCATTTCAGCGTGCTCATATGTACGATACGTTATGTAGTGACAATGAAGAGCCGTTGTATCCGGAATGCACTAACTTCACACGGTTATATGCGGTGTTGAGATTGTTCAACTTGAAGGCAAGAAATGGATGGACGGATAAAAGTTTTACTGAACTACTTGAGTTGTTGTGTGAAATGCTCCCTGAAGGTAATAGATTGCCAAATCGTAACTACGAGGCAAAGAAGATATTGTGTCCGATGGGTATGTGTGGAATTTGGATCGAACTCTAGAAGAAGCATGTCGTCGAAGTTGGATCACAAGCTGCTGTCGAAAATAATGCATGATTGTAGTCGAAGATTGTTCTAACGTGCATTAGTTAATATTGCTTGGTTTGTTATCATATTAAATTGGGCCTTGTGTTAAGGATCCAATTGTTTGAGTTAGCTTGAAATCTAAGTTAGCTTGTAATGGGTAATTTGTTAAAGGCCCATTAGTTTAGTGTGCTAGGTTTTATTATAAATAGCATGCTAGTCTCTCATTCTAGAGTGTGACAAAACCTAATTAGGGTGAGAGTGGTTAGTTTGTTATTCTTGTATACTTGTAATCCTTGTTTTAAGGAGAAAGGAAAGAATAGCAGTTTTATAACCAATCCTTGTTGTTTTACCTTGTTTTCTTTGTTAACCCTAACCCTGTGGGTTTCTTGACTGATCAAGGAACCAATTATACTTTGTTTCAAGGTATCCGATTCACAACAAATTGGTGCGGTGAGCGTGGAGGAGATGCCTTCAACAAAGTATGAGATCGAGAAGTTCACCGGAGTGAACGACTTTGGTCTGTGGCACTTGAAGATGAAAGCCCTACTGGTTCAGCAGGGTTGTTTGGAAGCGTTGAAGGGAATGGCAGCCATGGACGCCGCGTTAACTGAAAGAGAAAAGACTACCATGATAGAGAAAGCACACAGCGCAATATTGTTGAGCCTTGGTGATAAGGTTCTTCGACAGATATCAAAAGAAACGACGGCGGCGGGATTATGGACGAAGCTGGAAAGTTTGTATATGACCAAATCCTTGGTGAATCATCTTTACCTGAAGCAAGCCTTGTATTCGTTCAAGATGAATGAAGAAAAGGCTTTGGCTGAGCAGTTGGATTCTTTCAACAAACTGATTCTTGATCTTAAAAACATTGATGTGAAGATTGATGATGAAGATCAAGCATTGTTGTTGTTGTGTGCTTTGCCCAAATCGCATGCTCACTTCAAAGAAACTCTCTTGTATGGAAGAGAGTCCCTGACCTTTGAAGAAGTTCAAGCAGCCTTGTACTCTAAGGACCTGAACGATCGAAAGGAGCATAAACCTTTGACGGTTGGTGAAGGTTTGGCAGTTAAGGGAAAATTCTTGCGAAAGGATGGTAGGTTCGACAAGAAGAAAGGTAAAAGTCAGCAGAAGTCTTCTAGTGGCGAAACATCTGGTGTTCGATGTTATCACTATAAGAAGGAGGGACACACAAGAAAAGTGTGCCCTGAACGCCTGAAAGATCATGGAGGTAAGGATAATGGCAACGCAACCATTGTTCAAGATGACTTCGACTCATCTGATGCTCTTATAGTTTCAAGCGGCGACTCAAGAAAAAAGTGGATTATGGATTCTGGATGTACTTGGCACATGACTCCAAACAAGAATGTGTTTGAAGAATTATGTGATCAAGATGGAGGATCAGTGCTGCTGGGAAACAACAAAGCTTGCAAAATTGCAGGTATTGGATCCGTGAGATTCAAGCTCCATGATGAGTCAATAAGATTATTGATTGAAGTTAGGTATGTACCTGACTTGAAGAGAAATTTAATTTCTCTTGGTGAATTCGACATAAAGGGATATGTTTTCAAAGGAGAGCAAGGTACCCTGAGAGTCATGAAAGGGTCGAAGGAAGTCTTGAGAGGCGTGAAAAACCAAGGCTTGTATACCCTGGAGGCTGAGGTTGTAAGTGGTTCAACAAATGTTGTATCCACGAAACCTATGTCGAAGACAGAGTTATGGCACATGAGATTGGGCCATGTCAGCGAAAGAGGCTTGGTCGAATTGGGGAAGCAGAACCTGCTAGGTGGTGACAAAGTCGAAAAGTTGGAGTTTTATGAATCTTGTGTATTTGGTAAATCCTGTAGGGCGAAGTTCAACAAAGGCAAGCAAAGAACACATGGATCCCTTTATTACATTCATGCTGATCTTTGGGGGCCTGCAAGGAATCCTTCACACTCAGGTGCAAGGTATTTTCTATCCATTGTTGATGACTATTCCAGAAAGCTATGGGTATTCATTCAAAAGACGAAGGATGAAACTTTTGAGAATTTCAAAAGTTGGAAGATTCTGGTCGAAACTCAAACTAGCAGAAAGGTTAAGAGGTTGAGAACCGACAATGGCCTTGAGTTCTGCAACAAAGCGTTCGACAATTACTGTGTTGAGTCTGGGATTGCAAGGCATAAGACTGTAGCAGGTACTCCTCAACAAAATGGCTTAGCTGAGAGATTCAATTGAACAATCCTTGAAAGGGTTAGATGCATGTTGGTTAGTGCTGGATTGAAGAAGGTGTTTTGGGCTGAAGCTGGTTCGACAACTGCATATCTGATAAATAGATGTCCTTCGACTGCATTAGATATGAAGACACCTAAAGAAGTTTGGTCGGGAAATCCACCTAGTCTCGACAGACTGAGAGTATTTGGTTGTGTGGCCTATGCTCACATTAGGCAAGACAAGGTCGAACCTAGAGCTCTGAAGTGCATGTTCATGGGATACCCTGAAGGAGTCAAAGCTTATAGGCTATGGTGCCTAGAGCCAGGTCACAGGAGGTGTATCACCAGTCGAGATGTAGTTTTCAATGAAGCTGAGATGGCTTTCAAGAAAACTGATGTTGCTGACGAAGAGCTGGAACAGGGAGAGATTCCTGTTGAGGTGGAGCATGTTGATGCTGAAGTGCGTACTCCAGATGAAGTCGAAGACGAAACAGAAGATGTTGTCGAAGATGAGGAAACTGATATTGACTACCTGTTAGCAAGAGACAGGTCGAGAAGAGTCATCAAGCCATCTCAGAGACTTGGGTATGCAAATCTTATAGCTTATGCCTTAATCTCTGCAAGTGAGGTTCTCGACGAAGAACCTAGAGACTATAAGGAAGTTATGAGGAGTCGAAAGAAGACTGAATGGCTGAAGACCATGGATGATAAGATGAAATCTCTTCATGACAATGACACATGGGAACTGATCAAGAAACCTGCTTGAACCAGGTTAGTCAGCTGTAAATGGATTTTCAAAGTCAAGGAAGGAATCGAAGGAGTGGCGTCGAAAAGATACAAGGCAAGGTTGGTTGCTAGGGGGTTCACACAGAAAGAAGGTGTCGATTTCAATGATGTGTTCTCGCCTGTTGTGAAGCACAGGTCCATTCGAATGTTGCTTGCCATGGTGGCACAGTTCGACCTTGAACTAGAACAGATGGATGTGAAGACTGCATTCTTGTATAGTGACCTAGATGAAACGATCCTGATGAGGCAACCTGAAGGGTATGTCGAAAAGGGGAAGGAAGATTATGTGTGCAAGCTGAAGAGATCTTTATATGGACTGAAACAATCTCCTCGACAGTGGAATAGGATATTCGACAAGTTCATGGCACGCATAAGTTTCATCAGAAGTCAGTTTGACCACTGTGTTTACTTCATATTTCGACCGGGAAATTCATTTGTTATTTTGTTGCTTTATGTGGATGATATTCTAATAGCAAGCAACAATGTCGAAGAGGTAATGAGAGTGAAGGCTGAACTCAGTAAGGAGTTCGAAATGAAGGATCTGGGAGCTGCGTCCAAGATTCTTGGGATAACATCCGAAGAGATAGAAAGCAGTCGAAATTATGCTTATCTCAAGAGGCATACCTACGGAAGATTCTCGAAAAGTATGGTATGTCGAATTCAAAGCCTGTTGTAACTCCGACAAACCCTCAATTCAAGCTGAGTATAGATCAGTGTCCCAGTACTGATGTTGAAAGAACTTATATGAATAGCATTCCATATGCTAATATAGTTGGTTCTTTGATGTATGATATGGTCTTTACAAGACCTGACATAGCATATGCAGTAAGTCTTGTAAGCAGGTACATGGCGAATCCTGGAAAGGCTCACTGGCAAGCATTGAAGTGGATTTTAAGGTACATAAATGGGTCTCTGAACAGAGTCCTAATTTATGGTGGAGCCTTGGGTGAAGATAGTAAAGCAGCAGTTGAAGGATTTGTTGACTCTGATTATGCAGGTTGTATGGATTCCAGAAAGTCTATTTCCGGATATGTTTTCACAATTTTTGGCACAACAATCAGTTGGAAAGCGACGCTCCAGAAGGTTGTTGCCTTATCAACCACTGAAGCTGAATATATTGCCCTCACTGAAGTTGTGAAGGAAGCGTTGTGGCTTAAAGGTTTTGCAAAGGAGCTGAAACTTCAAGGTCGAAGTATCACTGTTAAATGTGATAGTCAAAGTGCAATACACTTGTCGAAGAACTCAGCCTATCATGAGCGAACCAAGCACATTGATGTGAGGCTGCATTTCGTCAGAGGGGTAATCGAGCGTGGAGAAGTCCAAGTGCTGAAGGTTTCGACAGATCATAATGCTGCTGATATGATCACCAAGACGCTGCCAAGTTGCAAGTTTTTCCACTGTATGCAGTTGATAAAGCTGCATGAAGAAAGCTAGTTTGTTTTCTTGTTGTTAGAGTTAGATCCAAGGTGGAGATTTGTGGAATTTGGATCGAACTCTAGAAGAAGCATGCCGTCGAAGTTGGATCACATGCTGCTGTCGAAAATAATGCATGATTGTAGTCGAAGATTGTTCTAACGTGCATTAGTTAATATTGCTAGGTTTGTTATCATATTGAATTGGGCCTTGTGTTAAGGATCCAATTGTTTGAGTTAGCTTGAAATCTAAGTTAGCTTGTAATGGGTAATTTGTTAAAGGCCCATTAGTTTAGTGTGCTAGTTTTTATTATAAATAGCATGCTAGTCTCTCATTCTAGAGTGTGACAAAACCTAATTAGGGTGAGAGTGGTTAGTTTGTTATTCTTGTATACTTGTAATCCTTGTTTTAAGGAGAAAGGAAAGAATAGCAATTTTATAACCAATCCTTGTTGTTTTACCTTGTTTTCTTTGTTAACCCTAACCCTGTGGGTTTCTTGACTAATCAAGGAACCAATTATACTTTGTTTCAAGGTATCCGATTCACAACAGTATGGAGTACAAGAAAATACACGCCTACCCCAATGATTGCATATTATACCGAAATGAGTATGAAGACTTGGAGAATTGTCCTACATGCGGGCAATCACGTTTCAAAGTGAAGGATGGTGATTTTAATAGTGATGAAAACACAAAGCGTCCTCCTGCAAAGGTGTTGTGGTATCTTCCAATAATTCCAAGATTCAAAAGATTATTCGCTAATGCAAACGATGCAAAGAATATTATATGGCATGCGATTGAGAGGGAACGCGATGGACAACTTCGTCATCCAGCTGATTCATTACAATGGAAGAAAGTTGATGATTTATATCCGGATTTTGGTAATGAGGCAAGAAACCATAGGCTTGGACTTGCTACAGATGGAATGAATCCATTTGGAAACTTAAGTAGTAATCATAGTTCATGGCCTGTTCTATTAATTATCTACAACTATGTTGCTTTGTGTTTATCATCTTAAAACTTTGAATGATGAAATAAAAGTAAATAGTAAAGTTGATGATCCATAACATAATTTTCATAATAATTGTTGTGTCATTAGTAGTAGTAATAATAAAGCCTAAAAAATCTAGATTCTAGATAGTTGAGTTGAGAGACATAGATTGAAATTTTCATAGAAACTTTTATCTTTTGAGTTGAAATGAAATTACTCGTTGAAAAATATTTCATATAGAAATGTTTGATCTCTCTTGTAATTCTAGTGATTGTTATATTCGTAGTGACTAATAAATTCCTAATTTGAGTTAATTTCCATAGTTTATTCAAATAAATTATTAACTTGGTTATAGAATCTTGTGTTTTTATTTCCTGGAATAAAGTGAAGTAGTAATATTACTATACTATAATTTTTGGTTTCTCATTTCTGTTGCAAATTTATCAAATGATTTATGGGTTCTGAAACAAACGTAAGTCTCTTATTTATTTTGCTAATTATAAATAATTCTAGAGCTTTGGGAGCTTATAATAAATTATAACGTATGAGAAAGCAGAGGAAAATAGAATGGTTCTATCCCACTGTAAGTTGTTAACGTTACATACAAATGAATAATTCCATATATATATATATATATATATATATATATATATATATATATATATATATATATATATATATATTTTATAATAGTTTTTGAATAATATTTACTGACTAGATGTTCACATTTGATAATAAATTATAGAGTCAAAAGCAACAAGTTAGTTATGAGTGCGGCTATTACATCATGGCTCACATGTTGAACATTATATCTGCTACTGTTGTTGGTTCATGGACACATGTAAGTAATATAATTTTTTTAACAAGTTGTATCAATTAATTAATGCTATTTTTTATGTTGATATATGAATTTAATTTTATGTCAATGTTTATTTATTTAGATATTCCGGGATTCAAATCCATTACAAAAAGATGAAGTTAAAAATGTTCAAGAACGTTGTGCAAAAATGACATTGGAACATATTGAAGCAAGTACAGACAATGATATGAATTAGGTGCAATTCTGTGTTGGACGTTGGTTGTTGGTTGTTCAAACGATGATATAATTTTTTCTAGCCAATCTTTAAGTTTTTTTGTTTTGATAAGTATGTAGTTGGTGTTTCACTTATGTAGTTACTCTTGTTTATGTGTTTTGATAAAATTAATGTTATATCTTTTAGTGCAATTGAATTTACTTGCAAGTGCAGTGGTTGTGTACCTCTTTTGATTACAATGATGTTTTAATTTGGTATGTGCTATCCAAAAAAAAAAAAAAAAACTTCTTAGGTCGGTTATTTATATCCGATTTAAGAAAATACATTCTTAGGTCGGGTATAAAAGAAACAAGAGTTTTCTTACAGGCTTGACTTATTAAGTCGGGTTCTGTATAACCGACCTAATAATAGTTTATTAAGTCAGGTCCATAACCGACTTAAGAAGTCAAAACTTCTTATGTCGGTAATTCTTAGGTCGTGCTCGGACCCGACTTAACAAGTCATTTTTAACCGACTTAAAAAGCATTTTTTCTACTAGTGCAGAAATCGTTGCATATGTCCGCTTTGATGGGTAAGGAGTGGGAGCTTTTGGAATCGTTTAGAGATTTGAGCTTGGTATGTGAAGTGACCTCGGATAGTGTGAGGCTGGGTATGCTGAAGGTTACTAATGATTTTCTGATGACAGTTAGTGAGAAACAGAAGTTGGATGTGAAATTGGTGGATTTGATGTTGGTTGGCGGAAAAGATGCGAGTGGTGATTTTCAGGTGGATATTAATGGTGTGTTGAGGTTCCGTGGGTGAATTTGTATTCCAGACGACTAAGATTTGAAACGGATGATTTTGGAAGAAGGACACCGAAGTAATTTGAGTATACATCCGGTAGCGAATAAGATGTACCAAGATTTGAAAAATATTTTCTGGTGGTCTGGATTGAAAAGAGATGTGGCTCAGTTTGTGTATGCTTGTTTGACGTGCCAGAAGTCGAAAGTGGAACATCAGAGGCCTAGTGGTTTGTTGCAACCGTTGGATATTCCTGAGTGGAAATGGGATAGCATTTATATGGATTTTGTAACCGGGTTGCCGAATACACTGAGAGGGCATAATGTTATTTGGGTGGTTGTTGATAGACTGACTAAATCGGCTCATTTCATTCCGATTGACATCAGTTTTTCTTTGGAGCGGTTAGCCGAGATTTATATCAGTGTGATTGTGAAGTTGCATGGAGTTCCATTGAGTATTGTTTCGGATCGAGATCCAAGGTTTACCTTGAGATTTTGGGAAAGTTTACAGAAGGCGTTGGGTTCTAAATTGAGATTGAGTTCGGCTTATCATCCACAGACGGATGGTCAGACGGAGAGAATGATTCAGTCTTTGGAAGATTTGTTGCGAGCGTGTGTTTTGGAACAAGGTGGTGCGTGGGATAGTTATCTTGCGTTGATTGAATTCACGTATAATAACAGTTTTCATTCTAGTATTGGAATGACACCGTTTGAAGCATTGTATGGACGGAGATGTTGAACACTGTTGTGTTGGCACGAATCTGGTGAGAGTTCGGTGGTTGGGCCAGAGTTGGTGCAACAGACTACGGAAAAAGTGAAGTTTATTCGTGAGAAAATGAAGGCTTCTCAGAGTAGACAAAAGAGTTATCATGATTGGAGAAGAAAAGATCTTGAGTTTCAAGAGGGCGGTCATGTATTTTTGAGGGTTACGCCGGTAACGGGTGTTGGTAGAGCATTGAAGTCGAAGAAACTTACTTCTCGGTTTATTTTTGTGGCTTATAGGGTGGCGTTGCCGCCGAGTTTGTCGAATTTACATGATGTGTTCCATGTTTCACAGCTTCGGAAGTATGTTCCGGATTCGTCGCATGTGATTCTGATGGGTGAGGTCGAGGTAAGGGAGAACCTTACGGTTGAGGCACTACCCGTTAGTATTTTGGATCGCGAGGTGAAGCGGTTGAGGGGCAAGGATATTGCACTTGTGAAAGTGGCGTGGGAAGGCGCTGCTGAGGGCAATTTGACTTGGGAGATGGAAAGTCGGATGCGGGAGTCGTATCCTGAGTTGTTCGTTTCAGGTAATATTTTCGAGGACGAAAATTTCTAAGTGGGGGAGAAATGCAACGCCCCAGTTTTGTCAGTTTTTATTTAATTGAGTCGTTTTGATTATTTTATTATTATATTATTTTATTTCTGACTTTTATGTGAAAATATGTTATTTTTCATCGTGAATATATTTTGTCGCGTTTTGGGAACGTTTGTGAGATATTTGAGTGTATGGGTATTTTGGGCATTTTGGTTTATTTTGTTAAGTTTGGAATATGATAGAATAGAAAGAGAGAAAAATAGTAAGGAGAAAGAAAAAGGGAAGAAGAAAAGTAGAGAGAAAGAAGAAGAGAAGAAAAAGAGAGGAAAAACTTGAGAAAGAAGAAATCAATCTCCCGACTTTTCTACGCGCGATTAAATCGGGTAAGGGTGCGAAACTCGATTATACTATGTTTGTGTATGATTATGTACGTGTTTTCTTGTATGTTTGCTTGTCTTCCATAACTTTTGAGTTCTAGGTTGAAAATGAGAATCTTGTGAGAAATCGATACTTTCGCGGTTGGAAATCGACGTAAATGTGGTAGAATGCTTGTTGCCATGATTGTATTGAGTTCTGATTGATATATGATGTTTTGGAAATGTTTGGTAGTAGAAATTATCATTTTGGGTTTCCACACAGCGCTGAGAAATTCTGAGTTTTCCTTGGTTCGCCTAGCGAACCTGGGGCGAAGCAGTAGCGAGTGATGTTTTCGCGGGTTCGCCTAGCGAACCAGTTAGCGAAGCTCAGCGAAGGTTCGTTGAGTTGTTCGCCTAGCGAACTTTGGATGTTTTTGGGTCTGGTAGTTGCTGCCTTGGTTCGCCAAGGGGTTCGCCTAGCGAACTTTGTATCTGTTTTCTAGCTGGTAGCGGGTTCGCTGGACATTGGCCTAGCGAAGGTGGTAGCGAATGCTCGCTAAAGGGTTCGCCTAGCGAACAGGGCTGTTTGTGTAGTTTTGTTTTCTGCATAACTTTTGATCCGTGGTTCGGTTTGAGGCGTGGTTTGATGCGTTAGAAAGCTTATAAAATGTTCTTTTTTTATGACGATGGTTTTGAGATTGTTGGCCGATTAAATTATGTCGGAAATTAGAAATTGTGTGGTATTGTTGTCGACTTTTGCCGGTTACTTGGATGTAATTGATGGGTTATCCTACGATTTGCTTGTGATATATGTTGGATGCATGTGTTTGAATATCGTGACGATGGTTTGTGGCCATATGGCAATTAAATGCATTGTTTTAGGCTTGAGTGTAAAGCATGGTTTTGTTGATTAAGATGAGTGCATATATGTGTGCATTTTAAATGTCATGAGTCATTGTATGCCAAGCATCATGATATGCATTCTTGTGACGTCCTGAGTGACGGATTGATTCCAGAGGGAATCTGCTATAACATCGCGTGCCTTAAAAATAAGAGGAATGAATCGCCTTAAAAATAAGAGGACCGAAAGCAATGGTTATAGACGATCGTGTGCCCATGTGGGGTGTGAGCGATCGGGTTGTGTGCCCGTGTGGGGTGTGAGCGATCCATATATGTCGTGTGCCCGTGTGGGGTGTGAGCGACGGGGAACATCATATGCCCGACGGGGAGTTACAGTGATGTAACGAGCGGTGGTTCCAGTAGAGTTCCTGAGTGAACTAGTGATGAGAAACATTGGAAGTCGGTACCGCATGTGCATTGCATGGAGTCGTTGTGTCGGTCTCTGTGCATTTGCATAAACCATGGATTAATTGTGTATGTAATTGTGAATGTGATTAATGAGATGGAATATGGATAATTGTGTTGATGATGAGTGCATTGTGTATGAGTGATGTGTATTGGTGATGGATACCTGATACTTGTACTGTGTTGTGTTATATTTGATTGTGGTGCATTTGTGGTGAGAATATTTTACTTGTGCATTTCTGTGTTATTATATAATTATATGCAACTGTATTATGATTGTGTTTCTCACCCTTCTGTTGTTTTATAATGCTCTATGAGGCATTGCAGATTAGAGTTGCTGGCGGTCTTTTTGTGAAGCTAGGTCTTCATTCTTTTGTCGGTCGGCTCTGATATATGACACTGGGTAGTCGGGGTGATCGAGTGTGATTATTTTGTATTGTGTATATGTATATGTTGGATTGTACGTGTATGATTTTGTGTATGACAACAAACTTTTTATGATATATATATGAGATATTCAGTACAGATTTTCCGCTTTATTCTGTATTTGAATTGTGGGTAGTAGGAACTAAGTTCCTCTGTTTATTTACTACCTGCGAAGTGTTGCATATCTTTATGAGCAGGTGTTGTATGTTTGTTTCAAATTGATGTGACCCCCTCGGTCTATGCCGTGCATGTTTTAAATATACTCTGATGAAATTTTGAATTTTTGATTACCCCTTTAATAGCTTTGGGGTATAGATTGGGGGTGTTACACTTAACACTGTTACCCCATCTATCCTCCAATTCAAAGTTCCTAATGCAATTCTCAAAGATCTTATCATCTTCTTCTGCCTCTACTCCCATCTTCTTTATGGCATCTGAAATTCTGGAAGGTAAATTGTCCAACTTCCTTTTAATCCTCGAATTACTTTTCTGAACCTCCTCATCACCTATGGAAGCACCACCAGAAGAAGGCGTTCCACCACAGCTAGAAACCTCCTCTTCTGATTAGATGCTAGAGGTTAATGGTTTAGGTATGGTATCTCCGTGTTTTCTACTTTCATTCAAAAGTGTCGTATAATAAGACGGTTTAAAAGGTATCTTGATTTTCTGGTAATATCATCAAGAAGAACCACCTTTTTAAGTTTCTTCTTCTCAGAACCACCTACCAGTTGGATATGTTCTCCAAAACTTTCTCTCACCTTGGAGCAACCACTTACGACCAGTCTGCCTGATTCCAGATCACCACAAACTTTAGAGGTGAAAAACCGTGATTCTTCTGCTAAGATCTGATTTTGAGTCTCCTTGTGTGAAAAAACATGTGTTTCTGAAAAATGAAAAGTTGTGCCAGCCAGTCCACCTTGTGACAGGTTACCCTCAAGACCATCCAATGCCTCACATCCAACGTCCAAAGGCCCACTTTGACCAACATCCTGGTTAACGTCAGAACAAGGAGCAGACCTACTCACCTTGGGCCCCTCCCTAACCCCATTTGAATCTCTCTCCTCAATTACTTTATGATTTTCTCCAAAACCCTCTCTCTCCTCCCCCTTTTTAGTCTTATCAACAACCGCCTCCTCCTGGAAATCTTCGTCTACCTTCTGCGTTTCCAAACATTCATCACATACATTAAAATTGGACTCAACTTCCTCACTGTCTGACGATGAAATAATAGAACTGTCTTCCCTAAATTGCTCGTTCGTAACCCACGGTTTACTCATACCAACTGCATCTTCTCTCAATTTGATACAATAAACAATACCATTAACTTCGATATTAAACACTTCAAAGAAGTTAATGATAAATTTAGTCCTGACTAAAATCCTAGCAACGTCCAGTCTTGCTATAACTTTGGTCTCCTCATCCGCTTTCACAAACTCTCCCAACCTTTCTGCCAGGTATTTGAAGAATTTGTCACTCCAGACATGGCAAGGTAACCCATAAATGCTTATCCAAGTTAATCTTTCCTTATCAACATCAGTAGGGGACCAAGGGTGGATATCCGAGAACCATTTTGATATCCAATCTTCGTCCTCTTTCATCATTTTCATGATTCCCCCTGAATCTTCCTCCTCCAATAAGCACAAATTTGCCCCTAAAGGGGTAGCTTTGATATTAAAATAACCTTCGATATGCAGAGCCTCCTGAACATCAAAAGAAGTTCCTGGTTCCTCTAACACACCAACAAAAGAATTTTCAAATCTAGACAATTCATCCTTGTCTACTTTGAACGTGAGGCCCACAAACCACGGTTTATCTCCCATTAACGAATGATTCAGAATCTTATTTTGGTCCTCTTGAAGTCTTCTATTAGCTTGAGCAGCCTGAGCATAAGAAAGATTGCCCATGTCACCATTTTTTCCAATGTGCCTAATGTACCTAGAATCATTCGAGTTTCTCCCTACTACTTGATGACCCCTCTGAATTTTAGGTTGAGCAACCACCTCACTCCTTTGGAATCTAGGTTTATTAGCGAATATCTTCTTGCCATTAATGACAATGTTGTCCAATTTAATGGCCAGGAGATGTTCGTCCTCCACCTTTTTGAACTTCACAAAGCCAAAACGCTTTCCCTGTTTGTCTCTTTTCAGAGGAATGTATACCTCCAAAATAGCTCCATGTTCTTTAAAAACATTGAACATCTGTTTGGCATCGAAAGTTTCAGGAAACTCAGAGAAGAAGAAAGAGGAAGCACTGATAAAATCCGCCTCAGTGCACTTTCTACCTTGAGCTTTCCACACATACCTTTTCGCCAAAGATACGTTTGAGGGTCTGTTTCTAATAACCTTTTACCATTCTTCCTCCTTCCTATACTTCATTATAATCTTCAAAGTAGCAAAACAGAATGACTAAAGTAATACCTCCTTCAATACCGGAACCCAACCAAACAAACAACACAGAGCAGATTTAGAACTCTACAGTGAAGAGACAGAGCTAAGAAGACCCACAGGGAGGAAGGTCCCTAATTCGAAAATTAGGACTTTAAACCAAACCCTAAGAACCTAAGCCTGTTCCCACTGGAAGAATCAGGATCTGCGTAACACTAAGTTGAAATTGGTTAATGAACTTGATACATTTCCAAAGGAAGATGACTGCTGAGTGAAGAGTTGCTAATTGGGTTTGGGAGGTTTCTAGAGAGATGGGGGAGCTTCTCTCTCTAGGAATTTTAAATGTCTATTTTATATACCACTAACATAAGTAGATAAGTTTTATATATAAGTATGCAAGAGCTTTTTTTCTATGCAAGTAACATATCCAACTACGTTGTATACGACGACGATGTTTAGGAACGAGAGCTACCACACCGATATTCATATTAAAACAATTGCTACAGTATATAAAGTTCATATAATTGAAATATTCGTTGTGGTATATATTCATAGGATCATTTGTACATGTATCCATATAATATCGGTTCAGAATTATACATCAAATCACATAAATTTAATATTAATAAAATTAGCCAAACATCAACTTTTCATAAAAAGGCAGAATTTATTAAAATCATCATCTCTATTAGAGGCTAAGAAATTCTTCTCTCAAACACTTGCTCTCCCTCTTTGCCTGTTTTACACAAACTCTCCAAAAATACGTACTGACTCTCTTAGGTTCTCCAAATCCTATTTTATTCCAAAACCTATTTCCTTTTAATTAGAATCCTCCCTTTTTATCCTACATATTTTCCTTAATTCCAAACTTACCCTCAATTTCTCTACACATTTTATTTTCTTATTATTTTATTAATAAATTTAATATTCCATATTGATCGTACTTGATCAGAAAGTAGATAAGTGGCCAGCAAACGTCGTGAGCTCCGCTACTCCGGTGGTGGTGAGACGATGGGGGTGTACCTGCAAGGTACTCCGATTCTAAAGTCAGGAACAAAGCAAGCAAGTACAGAAAGTGAGGGTAAGAGAATAGAATACCTGACCCTCTCTTACGAGAGGGTATTTATATTGTGCCCCCAACGTTGGGCCAACGGTCGTCTGCATTGGGTTAAGTTGTTAGGCCCAATGCAGATAACTACCAGGGCTTACGTGGCGTAGGGAAGACCATGATGTGGTCTTTTCCCTGGATTAACCGCCCCTAGATCTCCGGAGAGTGGGTAGACCAACTCTTTCGGAGTTGGGTAGTTACTTGATGACGTGCCCCCGCGAGGGGAGCATGTGGAGAGAGTAGGGGGGAGGCGTGAACTCTCCCCGGGACATGCAACATCTTCTCGACGGTAATGTTATTGGGTGTGCCCGATGAGGTGATTAATTGGGCCTTAATGCGCCGCTTGTCATATCCTTGGGTTGGGCCTGCCCGACTGATGGGCAGGCGCCGACCCAGTCCAGAACAAGAGCCCTCCAACTTGTTGCTCCAAAGTGTCGGAGTGATGACTTAAGGGTCAGCTCATTTTCTCGAGGAGATAGTACGTGAAGTTCGTAGGGAGATGAAGAGGCATACGCAGAAATAGAGGGTGCCACGTGGCACGAGTCACCAATTCCTAGGGCAGCTAGTAGTAGGGTCACTCAAGTCCCATGTTAGGATTATAAATAGGTAGCGAGTCGGTGCCATTTGCACGCTTTCATTCAACTGATCAATCCTCTTCAAGCTCCTTCTGATGCCCGACACCGCCGCCGCCGCTATCGTCAACCGCTTCCCGACAGCCTCACTCCTAACCTTCAAGTAAGTTTTCTCGTCCCTCCTATTGTAGTTTGATTTTACCATTTATTTTCCGGGGAGGGACGTAGTTCTCAGAGTAACGTTTAGATATTCTTGTGACTTTCATGAGTTTTCTGGCAAGTATATGAGTTTTCCAGCTCCACTCTCGAAGTGTTCGGCATATGTGCCGGAGATTTTAGGGGGGGCTCCTCCAGTTACTGAAGCTTGCAATGTATGCCCTGAGGACGTGCGATGAATGTCCCGAGAACACCAATGAAGGTCTCGAGGAGCTGATGAATGTTCCGGGGAGCCGATGAATGCTCTAGGGAGCCGATGAATGCCCCGTCATGAAGTTATGTGCCTGTTGGATCTCGTTAGTTGGGAAATCCCTTCCCTTTTTGTCGGGGAGAGTCACCTGGGCTGCTCGGTGCCCCCACGCCCTTTCACTTGACTTGCGGTGGAAGGGTGGATTTGATTTCGGAAGTCGAATTCACCGTGCTCCTCTGCTTTTCACGTAAAATGGTCGTGAGGATCATGGGCATTATTCAGATAGACACCGAACCTGACCTGGACGAGCCCGTACAACAACCCGGGGAGGAACCAGTTCGTACGCCCGCGTATTGGGCCGGAGAAGAGCCTTTAAGAATTAGATCACGGTTTACCCTCGACGACATTGATGCCTTTGCGATTGTCGAGGACATCTCCGTGGATGAACAAGCGAACTGGACGGTCTTTAAACTCAGAGAACATCACTGCATATGCTCAAGCTACCGGGGGTTAAGGTTTCCAACTAGGGGTGTTCGACTGGCTGCGTCTGGCGACCTCCCAGCTCCACCCTAACGCGATGGCCTTCATGCTGGCGTTCGAGCTCATGTGTGACTATCTTGGCATCGGGGCCACTCTCCCTCTGTTTTTCCGTACTTTCCATCTACAACGGTCAATTGACAATGGGCGACATTATTGGGTTTCCCTGAAGCAGCCGAGGAAGTTGTTCAAGGCGTACTTAGATTCCGTCCGATGCTTCAAGGACAGGTTTTACTATGTCATGCCCGCCACACACGAAGTCGTGGGGTCACTCTTCACCATCGTGACCGACGACATGGGGGAGGAAAGATTTGCATCTAAGTTCCCCCTTGAGTGGGAGGAAGCACACTTCGAGAGGGGCACAGAGGCCTACATTGTGAATCCCAGGGAATTGGGTGTCGAGGACAAAGAGGCGTTCATGAGGTTGGTCGAGTATATCGTCGGATTTACTCGGGCCAAATGTATAAACAGGGACGGGAGTTTCATCCTCGGCGCCCGAGGCCTGATCGTGACCAAGCCCTATTTCATCAACACTAAAGCCCTCCTTGAATGCAAGTCTAAAGATGAATCCCTGAGGTTTCTAGGTAGTAGCCCTCTGCTTCGCTCGGGCATTCACCCCGTTTCGTTTCCTTATGCTGACTTGTTTCTTGTTTTTTGTCACAGGCCAAATATAGAACGCAACTGAGCGCATCATGAAGCTGGCTGCCGCCCGGGGTGCAACGAGAAGTAAGGGCCAGGTCCAAGAAGTCATACAGACGGCGGTGCCTGTGGAGGCAGGAAGTGGCTCTACTTCTCCCCAATGCAGCCAGTCTACCCCCGGAGAGGACCCCTTCCAAAACGCCGTGCGCCGAGGGGCCTGTCCTCGTGGACCTCGAGGATCGCGTCCCAACTGAGAAATTCATGTTGCTTGCCTGTCACCTCCTGCTGGACTTCTTCGGAGGGAATCTCCCTGTTGTTGTCGAGGCTGAGGTGAAGGCGATTCTGGGACTTGAAAAAACGGCCAGGAGGAAAGCATTTGTCGAAGACATGGCGACCATCGTGCGAATTTTTGAGACCGCCCTGGTTCTGAACGATGAGACAAGCCCAACTTCCTAACTGCAAAAACTGCGAGACGAGTACAACGCCATCGAGAAGGAGAAGAACAAAGCTGAGAGCGACCTGCTGGAGGCCAGGACGAGGTGCGAGAATTACGTGCGCGTCCTCCACGAGTTGAACGAGACGAATGCGGAGTTGAAGAGAACTCAGGAGGAACGAGACCATCTCCGAAACAAGGTTGCCGAGCTGGAGGCTGCTACTAATCCAGCAGAAGATGAGATAGAGGACGAGAGGTGCCCCATCGGTCGCAGTGCTTTAATCGCCAAGGTTCGGGAGCTCGAGCAAGACTGTTTGGAGGGCCTCGAGGTGGATTTTAAGAGTGTTGTGGCGCAAATCGAGGGTGAAAATCTGGAGGTCTAGCTTGCCCTTGACAGAGTCAGCTCATTCCACCGTGTATTCTACGGCAAGATGGTCATACCTGGGGAAGACGACGACGGTGACGGGGAGACCGGGGTCTGGATCGAGGAGAAGATCGTTATTTGAGTTTCTTTTGTTTAATCGGCCTACGTGCCGCTTTAATTTTGTTTAGTTCAACCTGCATGCCGTGATTTTGTATCGATTTCTGCCCGGCCTGCACGCCAGGGGCTTATGACCTTTTTATGTGTACTTTGAACAATGGGCTTCTGCTCGATTTAATGCATCGTCTTTTCTTCATTTTTGTGTGTGTGTGTTATTTGTATGTTGATTATGTTTCTGTTTTGTTTTTGTCTAAGTGCTTTGGGGGTTTGGCTCGACTTTGTTGGTCCTTGACAGTGCAGGGAACTAGTCGAGTGGCCAGAGGTGTATTCCGACCTTTGACGAAGGTAAGAATTCAGTCGAAGTCTTAGCTTCGTGGCGTGAACTTCCCATCGCGAGCTGGGTGTCCTGCCTGGTTGGTGTCGAATATTAAAATGGAAGCATTTTCTGAAAATTCCAAGAGCACCATTGGATTCCTCATGAAATTCTAGGCAAGATACATCTAAATTTTGTCCCAATCCATGGAGAAATAAGTAAGTTAGAGCCTTCACGCAAGAGGCCTAAAATCAGGCCCAGACCATGGTGCCTTAGCCAGACATAAAAACAAGGCACCCTCATATACACATGGGGTGCTTTTGATACACGGATGTATCACCACCCCAGTGGTAGCGCGCATGTGTGTTTGTTTGGCAGGTCGTTGGTTCAACACCCACCCACACCATTTTGCCATTTTCATTATTTTTGCCTTTTTTTTTCATATTTTCATGGTTTTTATTAATTAATTCCAAAAGTAATTTCTCTCTCAAGTTTAATTATTTTTTATTGGTTTTTTTTTTTAAATTCTCAAAAATGTTAAAATAATTTATTCTACAAAAATTTCACAAAAATATTATTTATTTCTTGTATTTAGTATTTTTGTAAAAAATTATGTTTTATTTGTTTTTTAAAAACATTTCAAAACATATATCTCCTTGAATTTTCAAACATAATTTATTTTTAAATCATTCTATGAATGAAACATAATTTTTCAAACATAAATCCCAGATCACAACATGTTTTTCACACATGTTTGATAATTTTAATCATTTTAATTGAATTTTTATTCAATTAAAATACATTTTAAAATCAAATTAGGGTTTTGATTATTTTCACCCTCACAAATCTTTTTCAAAACACTTTTGGCCTCTAATAGAGTGTAAGACCCAACCCCCTTTGTACATAAATAATTTTGGGCCTCAGTCGTTGTATAAGTCCTAGTACAGTTTTCAAAACGACGGTACGATCATTGTCTCTCCATGGGCCTCTCCTTGAGTTATAAGCCCCATCTCTTGTACAAAAATAAACTTTTTGGGCCTCTAATAGAGTGTAAGACGCAACCCTCTTTTGTACATAAACCTTTTTGGGCCTCAATCATTGTATAAGTCCCGCTGTGTTTTTTTTCAAAAATCTCGGCGCAATTTCCATTTCAAAACAAAATCAACTGGGCTTACCCTTGTGTTGTAAGCCCCATTTCTTTTCTTTTTCAAACCTTTTTGAGCCTCTCCTTGAGTTGTAAGACCCATCCCTTTGTACAGAAAACATTTTTTGGGCCTTAGTCATTGTCTAAGTCCCGATACAATTTTCAAATCAACGGTACGATTACTGTTTTTCCTCTGGGCCTCTCCTTGAGTATAAGCCCCAATCTTCTTTTCAAAACAACTTATCCTTTTGATTTAGGTTCAAACTCATAGTTGTTATCAAAACTTTCTTTAATTTCTTGAACAACTAACCATACAACTGTTACAATGGAAGCTTGCTCACCTGTAAATTTTAAACAACTTTCGTTTACAATCTTGCACACACATACACACACACACACACACAAACACACACACACACACACACATATATATATATATATATTTGTTTGTGTTGGAAGCTTGCTCACCTGTAAGACCTCCTACCATCTTTTACATACAGTATATATATTTCATCTGTATATATACGCTTGTATATTATTTGCTTAGAGTTTTCCCCAGCAATTAGGTTTAGAACTAGATAAAGCCAGTGGTCACTCTTTCAACACAGTCAAAACTAGTTCCCCATAGGAATTCCAGATACAGACTTGCCTTTGTTTGGGCTTATACAATATGGAACAAAGAGAAAGACATTATTCCCGGTGAAAATTTTCTCAGACTGTCACTATTAGAAAATTCTCAAAGAAATTCATTTCCCCCAGAGAGGATTAATTCCCGGTGAAACCTCTCTTGAATTTCTTCAAACCCTATAACTGTTCATTAAAGAAAAGATTATTCCCGGTGAAACTTTTCTTGAACTTTTCTTAAGTTTGGACCCACAGGCTTCCCAAAAACATCCCCGCCTCCTCTTGGGCTTTGTACAAGGACCCTCCGGCTTCTTAGAAGTTCTCATGCCTTCTCTTGGGCTTAATACAAGGACCCTGAAGACCTCTTAAAGGTATAAGACAAAACTTAGTCATCCTTTGATAGAGCAGTCTTTCCAAAGAGTCAAAACCTTAGACCAATTTAAGGGTTGATTCTCATCCCTTAAAACACTAGCCTCCTCTTGGGCATCATACAAAGACAAACTATTTCATACCAGTAGACTCGGATAGTCTAATCTCCTCTTGGATCTCAAAGACATTCTCAAGTTCCCTACAAACACAAGAAAAACCCTGGTCATTTAATCAATTTCCAGTAGATATAAAACCCTCATAGGTTCTAAAACTCGATCTTCATCCTAACTTTCCCCAGCTAGGGTCAAATCACTACCAATAAACCTTTATCAGAATCTCAAGGCATCTGATACCTCAACTTTTCTGTAAATCCTCAGCAAGAGTTGATTCCCCATTTTGGACCTGCCTCTGGATCTCAATAATCCTCAGCAGAAGCCAGCCTCCTCTTAGGCTTTGTATAATGATTTTCCTCAGCAAAGTTCACCTAAAAGCACTCTCTTGTTGAGTAAATCTTCTTTCTTAAAAACACTCTCTTATTGAGTCAATCACCTTTTCAGCACTCTCTTGTTGAGTCAATCTCCTAAAAACACTCTCTTGTTGAGTCATTTTCATTCAGCCTCAATCTTGGGCTTTGTACAAGACACCATAAAAGCACTCTCTTGTTGAGTCAACCCTTTTCAGCCTCAATCTTGGGCTTTGTACAAGACACATATATAATCTCCCTAAATAAAGTCAATCCTCTTTTTTTAGCCTCAATCTTGGGCTTTGTACAAAACAAATCATACTCTCCAACAAAGTCAATATTCTTTTAGCCACAATCTTGGGCTTTGTACAATACAGATAAAAACTTTCCCCAAGAGTCAATGTCTAGCCTCCTCTTAGGATTTGCATAATGATATCCCCAAAAAAGTCAATCCTCTTTTAGCCTCAATCTTGGGCTTTGTACATGACAAATAAACACTTTCTTGTTGAGTCAGTCTTTTCTAGCCTCCTCTTAAGCTTTGTATAAGGACTTCCCCAGTGGAGTCAATCAATCTCTTAGCTTCAACCTTGGGCTTTGATCAAGGAACATACAAAAATCAACATCCCCTCAGAGGAAATAAAAAATTCTCTGTAGGAAGACTTTCTCTGTATTATCACTCATCAAAACAGACAATCAAACAAAACCTAATCCTAGATAAATGCAATAAGTGGTACACTTGGTGATTCAAAAATCCAAGCTGTCGTCCATCTCTTATCCTAGTAAATCCTCTCTTTCATACAATTGCTGTAAGTGGCAAGCCTCTGGATTATTTACTTCCACACCACTGTCCCTCTCTTAGCATGAAAGATTCCTAAGGAAAAATACAATTGCTCAACACTGAGTTAAAGTTTTCTCCTTCAGGACACATCCCCTATAAAGGAAGTTATGGCATTGCTGGATTCATATATCCTAGTTAAAGTAATCCTCCTTTATAATCAGTCACCCAACAGTTGTGATAAACAGACAAGATATCTCCCTTTAGAGATGATATATTCTCTCTCAATCAAACCGTTTAGCTTCAATCTTGGGCTTTGAACAAGACACAAATACTCCTTTTAGCTTTAATCTTGGGCTTTGAACAAGACACCAAAACATCTTTTTCCTCCCATAGAATAGGAGGAACTACGATTGCTTTGATTTCCCTGTTTTCGTTAACGAGAATACGTAGGCATAAGATTACGAAATCTTAGCGAGCATACCAATCAAAAAATTTAGGTCCAGTACCTTCACACCAATCAAAACTTAGGTCCAGTACCTTACCAAAATCATCAAAAACACACACTCTCTCTCTCTCTCTCAAAAACCTCCCAAAGGAGAAACTTTCCCGACCTACGACAAATAAACACCAGTAAGCAGAAAGCAGTAAGGAAAATCGCTAACACCCTGTGGATAACCACATATAGGATGGGTAATTGACAACTCCCCATTGTATAACCTGACCCCGAACTCCCCGAATCTCTTAAGCATTTGTTTAGTTAAACAATTGTGTGCAAGGTTAGTTTTAGATAGTTTCCCTTTCCTTTCCAGCTTTAAAGGATAAATAAGAAATCAGAAAGTAGCACCCCACTCCAACCATTACGGTGAGGAAGAAGCCATGGCGATAAGGTGGTCGCGTCACCGACATAAATCACACGCTACAGAAAAATGGCGACTCTGCTGAGGACGTCCTATTAGGATCTATCTTACCTTAGTCATCATTTGTCACCATTTTCCAACAGAAAAATGGCGACTCTGCTGGGGAATCATTTTATATGTCTAGGACTAGGATAAGAATTCCTAAGAGGTCTAGGTGTAGCGGGGAAATTTGTGAGTGTAAGCTATTAATTAACTTAACTCATAAAGCAAGAGTCGCCACCCGCGCTTTTATTTATTCCACAAAGGAAATGGAAAAAAGAGCGAGTAAAACCTAAAGAGTTCTAAAAAGCAAGAACAAACTGAGAATGGGTAAGGGGGGTTGGTTACGCAATGGGAAGGTATTAACACTCAAAACGTCTATAGTACTCTATAGGAACCCTTTGAAATATCTACCGCTTTTTGGTCTGAAAATGGTTTGCTTGAAAAAGAGATTGGGGAGATGAGAAGAGAAATATTTGTTAAGATTTTTGTGTTTGGAGAGACTTATCACCTCATGCCTACGTACCCACGAAGTGTAATGTAGGATCAAAACCCCGTAGTTCGTGGTACAAAGAATGAAAATTTGTTTGTTTTGGTTGATTTTACGTGTAAAGACAAGTCGTCATTTCCAAGCAAATAATTCCGCTTAAAGAAATGAATCATGTCTAAACTTATGACAAAAAGTTTTAAAGGAAAAGCGCATAAGGCACAAAAAGAGTTTGATGAGTTTGGGTGTTTTTTAAAGTCTTTTTGAAATGGTCAAAATATGACTAACATGGATTGACATTTATTAAAGAAAAAAAGAAAGTTTAAAAATCGCTTGACCGAAGTCAAGGTTTTATTATGAAAGCGGTTTTAAGTTTGAAAACAAGAAAGTTTTGAAAACAGAGGAGATTTTTAAAATTGAAGAAGGGGTGGAGAAGAAGTGACTATCCTAAAGCATAAAGTAAAAGCTAAGGATCAGAAAGATCTAACCACAAATGTAGCTATCTTCACCATAAACCAAACAAAAGCACAAGGCTTCAAAATCTTCAAACCATAATTCCAAAGCAAAGGGAAAAGGTCTTAGTTCTAAGTCCAAGGATCCAAGAATAGCATTGAAGTCCAAGGTCTGGGTACAAAATTCCATGTCCATTGCAAAGGATAGTAATCATTGTCCAAGATTATAAGCACAAGTTTTTTAGTGGTTTAATCCTTTATTAATTTTTTTTAGTCCAAATGGACAAAATAAAAAACAAAAGCACATGATAATATGGTCCAAGTGGACAAAAGAAAAATGACATAAACATAAACATCATATGATAAAATGACATAAAGCATAAAAATAAAGAGAGATAGGGAGCGAGAAAGAAATGTAAAGAAGTTAGGAGTTAGTGGTTAGTAGCACAAGGCTCTAGTGCCATAAGCCTTCACCGAGTATTCCGTTTCGCCTTTTGAACTCTAGTGACTAAACAATTCACTTAGGCCAAGATTGATGAACTTGACAGAAGATTGGTAGAACCAAAGCCTCTACAACGCCAAGTTTCAAAGGTTATGGACCTAATGCAAAAGATCAATCACCATTGGGTTGACGCGACCAATCAAGGTCCGGACCACGAAAGTTCAAATTCCGAATTGGATAAAGAGGGACAAATGTTGCACTATGTTAAGCAATCTCCGAGTAATTTACGGAGTAATTACCCTACAATGAGGCCGGACAATAGATCTTTGTGCTAATGCATGCTAGATGAACAATATGTAGTTTGTCATCCGAAAGCAATACCGCACGAAAAGAAAATAGGTAATGATCTAGTCTTGATCAAGAATTCAACAAAGAAATTCTAAGATCTATAAGACTTTCATCGATCAAAATAAAAAAAAAAAGAAGGAAGAGGTCAAGATGAAAAGAAACATCAACAATTTGAATCTTAAATCGATTAAATCATCATCAATATCAATCACCTCTCTTGGTGGTAAAAATCGACACCCAAAGTCCATTGATATTGATGAGATCTTATCAAAATTAAAGATCCAAAACAAATTGTGAATCAAAAAAAGATTAAGAAGAAAATTAAAAAAGAAGAACAGTGAATTAGAAAATTAGAAAAAAAAGAAAGTTAATAGAAAGAAATGGTGGTGGAGAAAGAAAAATCACAGCCCGAGCCCACTTACAAAACCAAATAAACAATAAAAAAATAAAGGAATCAGAATGCAGTATTCATCATCTTCCTCTAGAATCAAAGCCATGCGGTCACTGTTATTCCATAGCTAGCATTTTCGAAATTCAACTGAATCAAAGCGACGGGATTCAAAACGTTCGCGGTTGTGATCGGAAACAAAATCTCTACTCAACCATATTGTCGCTCCCGGGATTTTCATCCTACTACAAACGCAAAAGTGACACCGAAACAGAGTCGCCAGCAATGTGTATTTATCCCACGAGAGGGAAAGGAAACACCGCATAAACCTGAAGGGAAGGAAAGAGCGTGGTCTTACGACTAAGACAAAGGGTTCGGGAGTCGGTTACGCGAGAGGAAGGTATTAGCACCCCCTCGCGTCCATCGTACCCGATGGGATCCACGCTTGCTTGTCTCGATCAAAGGGTGATAGAAAAGATACTGGAAAAGGAACTGGAAAAGGAATGGAAAAGGAAAGGAGAGAGAAAGAAAAAAAACAAATGTAGGAAAAATAAAAGAAGTGCTCGAATGGGCCCTACCCCACTGCCTACGTATCTCATCGGGAACATGAGAATCAGAGCGACGTAGTTCCCCTCACTAGGGATGAATTGTTTGTGTTTTTTAGTGGAATACGTCAATGTTCGCGTCCTAGCAGTTTAGGTGGTGCAGCTCGCTGTAGGGAGACTTAGGCGTTACCTGTTTGCTGTAGAACGGAAATGACGCATCCTTAAGGAAGGAGTGAATGAGATGAGAAAAGAATTCCCGAAGGAAAGACGTTATTGTTTGTTTTTGTCTTTTAAAAGTTTTGTTATTTATTTGCATATGATAGTGTATCTGAATCTTAATCATTGGAATGTGTACATTCTCACATTCCAAGATGGAATGAGTAAGAAAGTACACTAAGTGTGAAGAAGACCCCCACATTTGGTTCCAATTATTAAGGTTCAAACACACTAGCATACTTGTGTTTATTAGGTGTTTTTGTTGATTATGAAATGAAGAAGTATTTTTTATTATTTGTACCTTCAACAAGTATTGCATTTAAGTCCCTCATACAAGATCAAATGTTTAACACATTGACCCAAGATGGGCTATATGCTATACATTTTAAGATTATAAAAGAGGACCCCTTATAATCTTTTCTTTATATGAAAGGCCTAAATGCAATAAGTGCCTACCTTTATTAGATATTTTGAATTTTCTTTGAGATGAGAAGATGAAAGACTCAAAGGCAAGAAAAACGGAAGTTAGTTGTTAGTGTGCTCGCCGAGATATCGCATCTCGTGCCTACGTATCCGCAATCTGAAAAGAAAGAGGAATCAGAGCATCCGTAGTTCACGGTACTACGGGTGAACAGGAAACAGGATCTCGATCGCATGGGTGCGAGAGAACAAAGGGGAAAGACACACATAAAGTCTAAGGGGGAAACTCGGTCCTACAAGTTAGCATGCAAAGATTGATCCTATGGTTGAGGTAAGAAAGGGAATTCTACCTAATGTTAGCATACATGGATTGCTATCCTAATGTCTCTCCTACCTCTGCCTTAATCCAAAATTAAGTGGAGCGAGGAATCCTACGGGATCATGTCATCAAACAAGTAAACACAAGATAAATCAATCACGTAATGAATTAAAAGCAGACGAAAGAATAACCAGTGTTAGTCCTATGTTATGTTTTCTAACCTATCTAACTTGGACAAGTTAGAATAGGTATCCTAATGAGGAAGCAAAAGCTAAAACAAACAATACAATGATATCAAATATCAAAGTAGATCAATAAAAAAAATATGTGAATGAGATCACATAAGCGTCAACATCGGTCGATGTGAGCTAATGACAATGAGTGGGGGTCGGTTGCGAACCCTATCTTCCACTTGACTGACTCGATAACAGGAACAGGTGATGTTCAAAGCTTCAATCATGTAATGAGAGCTAAGAATGACTCGACTAGACTAACGGGGGTTGATTGCGAACCCTGCCTCAGTCAATTGCCTCCTTAGAGGTCTTCAGCACAACATCAAACAAGCACAATCATGGCCTCACTTGAGGGCTTTCCATACAATCCTACTTATCATGGCATTTGTTATTCCTACTTCTCATGGCATTTGAAAGCTTTAAAGAGAAGTGAAGAGATAAGAAGTCCTACCAAACAGATATGAATCCGTAGCAAAGCAACGAAAGCGCAACGAAAGCAAGTCACGAAAGCACCTATAAACAAATGGCAAACCAAGTTAGAAACAAGTTTTTATTCACAAAATGAAATGGTCGAGCCACCTTTGGACTGTCTCCTTTATGTACCTTGCACATGTGAACCAAAGACATTAGTAATAACAAGAGAGTGTATGTACAACATGAAACCTAAGTCTAATGGCTATGTACATTTGAGTCACACTAGTCAAAGTGAAAGACCTAAAAGGATTATGAAATTACAAGTCAAGTTACAACTATGCTACAAGACCAACCAACAAAAGAAATCACTTAAGGGTTACAAGCATAGGCAAAGGACATGAAAGTAAACCAAAACCATAATTTAACTCATGTTAGAAGTGCGCACATCTCTTATAAACATCCACCAATGGCTAAAGTAAAACAAGTTTAAGTCCTTAAGACGAAACATGGCAATGAGCCATAAACAGCAGCAACAACAGCGCTCCTGCACCTGCATAGCTGTAAAAACTAGCAACAAGTAAAAATAGTCTATAACAGCTACTATTTACAAAACAGAATGGGTGTAAGAAATTCTAGACAGAATTGCGACATTTAACAGCACACTTTGTGCACAGCAGCTGTGTATGTGGCAGCAACTTCTACATTTTACTAATCAAATGTAAAACACTACAAAACAAACCCAAAGGTTAGTCCAAATTCAAATGGAAATAACCAAAGTGAGCAACTAAGATGAAAAGGAAATGTCAATAAAAAGTAATTGAAATCAATGCTAAAATGTAAACAACAATTAGTCAAAATCTATGTAAAAACCATCAACAAAGCTAACAAATGAAACTACTAAAGATTAGTTGATATTAGCATTAAAATCAAAACATAGTCAAAGTTGAAAGCTTGGGTTAATTTCTATTTCAAAAAAAACAAAATTAAAGCTTTAATCTAGAATTGACTCAAGTTTAGTTCCTAATAGCTAACCAAATGCTAAAGAATAATTCTAAAGTTAAACACTAACTCTAAAGAATTTTACTGAAGATTATGAATTAATCAAAAACCAAAGATCAATCAAAACTATAGTTAGATGCCAATTTGTAAAAATAACATCTAATTAAAAAGCAAAATTCGTAGTCAACAATTATCAACAATCTAAACTAATATACAAAACCATTATTAAGAATTAAAGCTAAGTGGCTACAGTAAAGGGGTGTGAGAGGTGGACATGGGTGAGGAGAGCAAAAAAAAACCAATGACAACATGGGCCTAGACCCAGTCCACTACATTGTGGGTTTCAAGTTTCTTCTCTAAACCTAAAAGGCATCAGCTGCATACTCACGCCGTCGATCCCCTTCCTACTTCTCTTCTTCTTTCAACCTGCTTCAACTTGTTTCAGTCTCCTTCCCTCAATGCTCAAGATCAACACATTGCCTGAAAGGAAGTCCACCGCATTGTGACTTCTCTGTTTTCATCTCGGTCGACCATGCTCCTTCAACAAGTCACTCACCTTTCTCTCTCCACTCAATAATCCACCGCCGGTAACATACTTGCCACCCTCGTCTTCACTCAACCGGAAATCGTTCAACCTCCTCCTTGTTTCACAACAACAAGTCGTCGCACATGAAACCCTCTGTTCTCATCTCCTTCGACACCGGCGAAAACCTTCCTCCGTCCCGGCTCAAATCGTTCGTATCACTTCGAAACTAAAAAAACATCTCAGCCGCTAGCAATGATCTAACACTCGCACACTATGACTCGGATCCGATTCATCAACCCTAGTTCATAACCATCAAACAATTCAAGATAAATTACGGTTCAAATCGACGTTACCGTGTTGATACGCTGACGGATGAGGATTCGTAGATTTGATGCAATCTTCGCGGTTGTTGTTGCGATTTGCTCCGGTACAGAGTTGATGATGAAGACGATGACAATCGAAGGTGCGACATGGATGCGCTCTGCTACGACTCCCTTGAGGTAACCGTTCTTGAATTCGGCCACGCTTTTCACTTCGCCTTCATCTCCTTCTTCGATTCTTTGAGTGTAGTCTTTCTGAATGTTGTTGTTGATGCAAGAATTGGAAATGTGTGAATTGTTGAATCGTTGTTGACTTTGTTATGATTTGAATTTCTGTGATGTTGCGTACGAATTGCTTTTGCGAGATCGCGAATTCTTGAATGCTGAATTGTTTGTGCTTTTTGCAGGTTCTTCGTTGAGGAAGATTGATGAAGGTCTTTGGAAGAAACGGAAGATGATGATTGGAGCTTATCGGTGATGATGAAGTTACGTGAAGCTAATGAATATGTGCGGCGTCGTGGCGGGAAGCTCAAGGAAAGTTGCGGTGTTGCTATGGATTAAGAGCAAGGAGTTTGAAAATGATAATGGTGATTCTGGGAGTTGATGATTGAAGATGGAGGTGAAGAGATCCAGAGAAGAAGATTGAAGGTGATGGATGAAAATAGAGGATTCAGAGAGAATGCAGGTGGAGAATGGAAGAAGATCGATGATGAACATGAATCCGAGAAGAGAGAGTTCTGAATTTCTGTTAGATTTTTCTCTCATCCATTTTCTGTTAGAGAGTTTTTTTTTTGTTAGCAGTTAGAGATTCTGTTAGAAGTTTGTTGAAGAAAATGTTAGTTCTGCTAGAAAAATGGAGTTGTCCAATTCTGATCTGAGAAACTCTGTTATATATTTTCTGCGGTAAGCTTTTGTACCATCACCTACCATCAATGAATTGTGTATTTTTCTTTTGCTAAAAGCTGACGTGGACTTGGTTTGTGAGAATGCGAAGGACATCACTGCTTGTGGTTTTGACATAAAAAACATTCATCTTCTCTGATTTTGATTTTTTGTTGGCGGTGCCTTCTATAGGAACATGGTAGAGATTGCAAAGCGTGTGACTTATAACCAGGCAGTTGGTAATTTTGGGTTCACTTGTGTGGATATTATTTTGGGTTAGAAATGGTATTTGGAAAAAATGGGTTTTTTTAGACTTTAAAACGGATAATGAAACTCTTTTTGGGTAATTGTTTTGGGACTAGATTTGTAGTTTGAAATTTGGATCTTTGGCTAATGGATGTGGAATAAAGTTTGGAAATGGACAAAACAATGAATCCGTATTGGGTGTAAAGAATAAAATGGATATTAAACTTGGATAATTGGAATTGGTTTAAGAAAATGGGTATTTGGTTTGAGTTAAAAAGAGTTTAAAATGGATTTATTTGAGAAATGGAATTGAAATCAAATGGATAAAATGGTTGGTGGATATAGAATACGGGCAAAAAGAAATAGAAATGGATAAGAAGAAAGTGATATGGATAATGACATAGCAGTGGATTTTGACTAAAATGGATATGGATATTTGTAATGGAAAATTGGTTAACAAATGGATATTATGGAAGTTACTAAAAATGGATAGAAAATGGACAAAGAAAAATGGAAATGAATAATGGGCTTATGGTAGAAATTTGAATCCCAAGTAGCCCGCACGACTAATCTCTAATTCCAATCACACTCTCAATCCACACCAAACTCACATCTTCAATGAATTCCCACAATTCAATCAGTAAGCTCAATCAACCATGACCAATGATTTGCAATTCAATCCACAGATATCCTGTCTTTATAACCAAGAATCTCAATACAAGAACAATTCCCCGAGAACAACTTGAAAATGAAGACAAGTCATGAAGCAGAAAGAACATGATCGACTGGAGGTCCTTGATGCTCACTGATAATATTCTGAAGGCTCAAACCAAAGGAAGATGCCTTGATCACATGTCCTATGCTGAATGCAATGCTTTATTTTTCTATGTTAAAGATGCAATGTAATGCTAATGAGATGGATATGACAAGATATATGATAATGTTATGCTAGGATGACAAAAGAGAGAGCAAATTTTGGGGTATTACACATATCAACAATGCAAAGAATCACAACGAAAAATGTTGGATCGAAAATGATGGTGAAGCTTCAAACTACCTTCAAACTCAGGTAAATGATGAAACGAAACTTCTTCTTCTTCTTCTATCTACTCTGGCTGGCTTTTGTTTCCAATTGAGTGTGAATTTGAAGAAAAGAAAGTAGAAGATGAATGTGGTATGAAACGGTTTCGAAGTAAGAAACGAGAGAAAAATTAGCAGAGTTTTAGTGGCTTGAAAAGCTTGAGAGAAATGAGTGAAAACGATTTGCCGTTTTGAAAATTTTCACTGCGTTTTGAATTGATACTACACGTGATGCTCACTGAAAAAAATTTCATGTCGTTTTGAATTGGTTTGTGTTGTGCGTGTCCGTTGAAGCTAAACTTTTCTTTGTGTCGTTTTGCCAATTTTTACATAGCTCATTCTAGTGACGTGTACACAAGGTCGTTTTTGACTTTGATGAAATTTGGCGTCGTTTTCATTTTGGCAGCTAAAGCTTATTTATGACGTGGATTGTTTTTGCTCATGTGAATTGAAGACTTTGTATCAGGTGTTCGAGACCGTAAAATTAAGCACGTGCAAAGTCTTGTTTTATTCCACGATATGTTGCATTTCTTCTTTAAAACCTTTTTCGAAAGTTCCAAGTCCTCCAACAGCTGAAGCCAGTGTTTAAGCTCCAAGGTAAGAGATCTTTTATCATCTTGTGACTGAGAGTATGATTTTTGCAGAGTATGCAGACTCGGCTCAATTTGAAGAAACCGAGTGTTATTGGGGATAATACGTTAAGCCCGACTCATACTTTGCTTCAGATACATTGTATTGATCCGAAGGGCTTGCGGTATGGAATTTTGAGGACCATGTACACGTTAAAAACATCACCAGATTAGATCTTACAACAACTAGCCAAAATGAAATCCTGATGACTTGAAGGCATTACTATAAAGATTTGGCAGTTTTAGAAATGCAACAATGCCACCGGAGAGAGCACTGATGGAGGCCAAAACAAAGGCAGGACTATTGCCACCACTAAAGATAGCATCCCATGGACCAGAACCAACGGATATAATCATCTATGGAGCAACAATTGTAAGATTTAGAACTCCTATAGCCATAATAGGTAATCCTACACAAATCGACATGCATATCAACCAAAGATCCTCTTATCGTGTCCACGTCAGAGATACAGTATCTTTCCGGACATCCCTCTATAGCTTCTCCAAGCTTGGCTTGCACATTAGGTCTCTTATTCTCAAAAGACAGAGTATCATTTCATATAAGCTTTTTACTTCATGTTTCAGAGGAAAATAGTCTTCAGTGTCATAACCGGGTGCTTCTTGATAAAAAACACAATGAGCGCCAGGTTTATACCACCATGAAAGTTTTTCTGGCACAGCAGGTGGGTCACACAAATGCACAAGATTCTTCTTAAGCATTGCTGGAAGCAACTCAGCATAAGGCATTAGAATTGGATCGAACTGCTCTTTATTCTGAACATTGTTTTGTTTACCAATAGGAGATACTGACGCTACTTGGTGATGAAGTTGATTGGTCCTGTGAGATTTGCCATGTTTTTCTTGTGAGATAGCATTAGCATCCTGTTCTTTCTTCTTGGAAAAGTCATTTCCAAACCTCTTAGAACTTCTAGAAGAAATACTTCCTTTTATCAATTGTCCCTTTCGACTACCTTCCTCTAGACGCCTCTTCATATTTCTCCCCTTGGGAGCCACGAAAATGGGTGTCAAAACAATCTCAGAGACAATGATCCTTTGAACAGGAGTCAGAGGAAGAGGAAGTGGTTGATTCTGAGCAATCATCACAGATTCCACCGGAATAGGGAGCGTATCCATATAGTAATCGTACTGTTTCACAAAAGCATCAGCTAGATCTTCCCATAATTGAATATGGTTCCTTTCTAATTTCATGTACCACATCAAGGATGACCCACATAGACTCTCTTGAAAGAAGTAGATCATCAGCTTATTGTTGTCGATATAAGCAGTCACCTTTCGACAGAACATCGTCAAATGGTACTTTGGACAACTAGCACCCTTGTACATTTCAAAGATAGGCATCTTAAACTCAGGAGGAATAACCACATCTGGAACCAGACACAAGTCATGAGCCTTAAAGCTAGATGCATTGGGTTCTTTCATCGTCTTCAATTGCTCCTCGAAGTTACGAACTCCTTTCTCGATTTCCAGAAATCTGGGATCATTCATCTTTGAAGCAGGATGGACATTCTGATCAGCCACCAAGCTCTTCATCATAGCTGCCAATCTCTCAAGATTGTCCTTCAGAGTCGAAACCTTTTCACGGAGTTCAAAGTTCTCTTGTTGCAATTGATCCATCTTTCTCTTCTGATTAGCCCGAGTATAATACTGCTAAGTCAGCTTGAAACTGGATGAAGACCAAGAGGATGGAGTAAGACATATGGAAAAGGCAAGAAACAGTGCAAAATGATGCTTGATGTGCAAGTGCAAATGCAAAGTTTCAAGGAAATACAAGGCATACCGCAAACATTATTATTTGAAATAACAAAATCTCATTCATTAATGATGGAAAAGATTACATCTTGGAAGTACAGATTCAAGAATCCTAAAACAATAGAGAATAAAGAAAACTAGATCCCTAGAGAATCCTATGAGAAGAAGTCCTAACTCTATCTTCCAGCTTCATGATGTGGGCCTGCATCTGAGTCTTCTCAATCAGCAACTGATCAACAATCAACTTCCAAGGAGATTCTAAACTCTTCAGAATATCGGAAACTGGCTGAATGCGAGAGGAAAATAAATCCTCTTGCGCCTTTATCTTCTTGTTGGCAACTTCATCTTCATTCTTCTTCTTGAAATGCTCTTGAAGTCTTGCATTCTCTAACTCAACAATCTGATACTTGTTCTTCCAAGCATCTCTCTCTTGTTGCATCTCGGCCAAAGCGATCTGAAGCTTCTCTGTGTCTTCCATAAAGTAGAGGATAAGCTTCTTATCAGTTAGAGATAAAGGCTCCTGACGCGCATAAGGCATCTTCAAAGTAATAGCTCTATTTTTAACCTACTGGAGGTAAGGTTCCAAAGAGACACAATTCAGATTTCCCAAACTTTCCTTTCTTTTTCTACGAATGTTGCGCCAAGCTTCCACAATTTCTCTCTTGAGAGCAACCCGAGATTCTTCTTCCTTGAAAAAGAGACCGGCCAAATGAATGTTCTTCGACACTTCTCGCAAAGGATATCCCAACTGACGACGAGCCAACACCGGATTGTAGCTGATTCCTCCCTTTGTACCAAGAAGATACACATTGGGAAAATCACCACAACTATAAATAATCATCGCTCTAGAAGGAACACGGCTACACCAATCAATATCAGAATGAGTGAGAGACATGATCTTCCGCGACCAATATAAACCATCCTTGAGATTCCAGAAAGCTGCAGACTTCGGAAAGTGAGAAATAAACCACTTGTAAAGCAAAGGCGCACAACAGATAATCATCCCTTCACCATGGAAATTCCTGAGATGAATAGAATGGTAAGCATCGGCAAGCAAAGTAGGAATTGGATTCCCAATCAAGAAGATCTTAATAGCGTTGATGTCGACAAAGTTCTCAACATTCAGGAAGAGGAACAGTCCATAAATAAGAAAGGCAAGAATAGCCTCAAAAGCAACTGTGTTCTTCACACTAGCAAAGTGATAAGCTCTATCCATCAAGAACTTAGCGGGTAACCCAAGAATCTTTCCTTTGGTATCCATGCGAGCCTTAATCTCAGAAACCTTCAAGTGAGTAGCCTTCTCAATAATATGATGATCGGGAGCGGGATCCAAACCAGAGAAAATCTGACCATGAACAGGCAAACCAAGCAGGAGAGAATACTCCTCTAGCGTAGGTACCAACTGATAATCAGGAAAGGTGAAACAATGAAGCAAAGGGTCATAGAACTGAACCAAAGTAGCAAGCAATCCTTCAGCCATATCAACCTTCAAGAGAGATAAAAGCCTTCCATATCTGGACTCGAACTTCTTGGTATCAACAACCAAAGATCCTAGCTCTCTTAAACCCCCTAACTTAGGACTCTTGAAAGTATACTTCCTTGTACTTCTCCTTCTAAAATCCATAACAAAAGTATCTGCAATGTTTGCAATAACACCTTTAAGTTCCTTGAAACCCTCCAAAAGAATGCTCATGAATGCAACAACCACAAACAATATCACACAAAGCACACGGGTCATGGTTCAAGTAACGAGCATGAAGCCAAGGGTAAGAACCAATCCCACAAAGGTATGTACTAGGGTTTTGTCTTCATTGTACCTGCAGATAACATCGGTTCTAACAGAGTGCCCAGGGTCCTCAATCCACTATCAGACACACCAGCGCACCGATTTGCTCGGAGGTTGGTAGTTATCCTCAAGAGAATCTAACCTGAGTGTGGCATCGCGTGACAGCTAAGTCGGATTTGCATCCTTATAGCTTCCGCGCCACGATCCTAAAAGGGCTAGGATGGGTTAAGGGTTACTACGGTCCTCAGTGTTATAGGCTTCTATGGAAAAAGTAATGCCTTCATGATCGCTCGATCGGCATCAGTAATTCCAAAGAGGGAACCACCGAGTGAATAAATTCTCAAGTTCTGCTTTTTCGGGATTCGACTCCCTCAAAGCTCCCTTGACTATACTATCCTCCTATCTCAAAGTACACTCTGGTCAGGGTATAGGACCTATCTCACACACAGAGGAACTCATAAACAGAACAAATAAGTAACAAGCAAATCAAACAAAGAGCAGTAAATAAATCAAAGTAGGCTAAACCCCTCAAGGGAGATGAGTCCCCAGCAGAGTCGCCACTTTTCTGTAGCGGGGAAATTTGTGAGTGTAAGCTATTAATTAACTTAACTCACAAAGCAAGAGTCGCTGCCGCGCTTTTATTTATTCCACAAAGGAAAGGGAAAAAAGAGTGAATAAAACCTAGAGTTCTAAAAAACAAGAACAAACAGAGAATGGGTAAGGGGGTTGGTTACGCAATGGGAAGGTATTAGCACCCAAAACGTCTATAGTACTCTATAGGAACCCTTTGAAATATCTACCGCTTTTTGGTCTGAAAATGGTTTGCTTGAAAAAGAGATTGGGGAGATGAAAAGAGAAATATTTGTTAAGATTTTTGTGTTTGGAGAGACTTATCGCCTCATTCCTACGTACCCACGAAGTGCAATGTAGGATAAAAACTCCGTAGTTCGTGGTACAAAGAATGAAAATTTGTTTGTTTTGGTCGTTTTAAGTGTAAAGACAAGTCGTCATTTCCAAGCGAATAATTCCGCATAAAGAAATGAATCATGTCTAAACTTATGAAAAAAAAGTTTTAAAGGAAAAGTGCATAAGGCACAGAAGGAGTTTGATGAGTTTGGGTGTTTTTTAAAGTCTTTTTGAAATGGTCAAAATATGATTAACATGGATTGACATTTATTAAAGAAAAAATTAAAGTTTAAAAATCGCTTGACTAGTCAAGGTTTTATTATGAAAGCGTTTTTAAGTTTGAAAACAAGAAAGTTTTGAAATAGAGAGGAGATTTTGAAAATTGAAGAAGGGGTGGAGAAGAAGTGACTATCCTAAAGCATAAAGTAAAAGCTAAGGATCAGAAAGATCTAACCACAAATGTAGCTATTATCACCATAAACAAAACAAAAGCACAAGGCTTCAAAGCCTTCAAACCATAATTCCAAAGCAAAGGGAAAAGGACTTAGTTCTAAGTCCAAGGATCCAAGAATAACATTGAAGTCCAAGGTCTGGGTACAAAATTCCATGTCCATTGCAAAGGATAGTAACCATAGTCCAAGATTATAAGCACAAGTTTTTTAGTGGTTTAATCCTTTATTAATGTTTTTGAGTCCAAATGGACCAAAGAAAAAACAAAAACACAAGATAATATGGTCCAAGTGGACAAAAGAAAAATGACATAAACATAAACATGATATGATAAAATGACATAAAGCATAAAAATAAAGAGAGATAGGGAGCGAGAAAGAAATGTAAAGAAGTTAGGAGTTAGTGGTTAGTAGCACAAGGCTCTAGTGCCATAAGCCTTCACCGAGTATTCTGTTTCGCGTTTTGAACTATAGTGATTAAACAATGCACTTAGGCAAAGATTGATGAACTTGACAGAAGATTGTTAGAACCAAAACCTCTACAACGCCAAGTTTCAAAGGTTATGGACCTAATGCAAAAGATCAATCACTATTGGGTTAACGCGACCAATTAAGGTCCGGACAACGAAAGTTCAAATTCCAAATTGGATAAAGAGGGACAAATATTGTGCTATGTTAAGCAATCACCGAGTAATTTACGGAGTAATTACCCTACAATGAGGCCGGTCAATAGATCTTTGTGTTAATGCATGCTAGATGAACGATATATAGATCGTCATCTGAAAGCAATACCGCACGAAAAGAAAATAGGTAATGATCTAGTCTTGATCAAGAATTCAACAATGAAATTCTAAGATCCATAAAACTTTCATCGATCAAAATAAAAAAAAAGAAGGAAGAGGTCAAGATGAAAAGAAACATCAACAATTTAAATCTTAAATCGATTAAATCATCATCAATATCAATCACCTCTCTTGGTGGATAAAATCGACACCCAAAGTCCATTGATATTGATGAGATCTTATCAAAATTCAAGATCCAAAACAAATTGTAAATCAAAAAAGATTAAGAAGAAAATTAGAAAATAAGAACAATGAATTAGAAAATTATAAAAAAAGGAGGTTAATAGAAAGAAATGGTGGTGGAGAAAGAAAAATCACACCCCCAGCCCACTTACAAAACCAAATAAATAATAAAAAAAAAAAAAGAGGAATCAGAATGCAGTATTCATCATCTTCCTCTAGAAACAAAGTCGTGCGGTCAATGTTACTCCATAGCTAGCATTTTCAATATTCAACCGAATCAAAGCGACGGGATCCGAAACGTTCGCGGTTGTGATCGGAAACAAAATCTCTACTAAACCATATCAACAATTCAAAGAATCACAACGAAAAATGACGGATCAAAAATCACGGTGAATCTTCAAACTACCTTCAAACTCAAGTAAATGATGAAACGAAACAACTTCTTCTTCTTCTATCTACTCTGGCTGGCTTTTGTTTCCAATTGAGTGTGAATTTGAAGAAAAGAAAGTAGAAGATGAATGTGGTATGAAACGGTTTCGAAGAAAGAAGAGAGAAAAATTAGTAGAGTTTTAGTGGCTTGAAAAGCTTGAGAGAAAAGAGTGAAAACGATTTGCCGTTTTGAAAAATTTCACTGCGTTTTGAATAGATACTACGCGTGATGCTAGCTGAAAATTTTTTCGTGTCGTTTTGAATTGGTTTGTGTTGTGCGTGTCCGTCGAAGTTGAACTTTTCTTTGTGTCGTTTTGACAATTTTTATATAGCTCATTCTAGTGACGTGTACACGAAGTCGTTTTTGACTTTGATGAAATTTGACGTCGTTTTCATTTTGGCAGCTACAGCTTATTTGTGACGTGGATTGTTTTTGCTCATGTGAATTGAAGACTTTGTATCAGGTGTTCGTGACCGTAAAATTAAGCACGTGCAAAGTCTTGTTTTATTCCACGATATGTTGCATTTCTTCTTGAAAACCTTTTTCGAAAGTTCCAAGTCCTCCAACAGCTGAAGCCAGTGTTTAAGCTCCAAGGTAAGAGATCTTTTATCATCTTGTGACTGAGAGTCTGATTTTTGCAGAGTATGCAGAGTCGGCTCAATTTGAAGAAACCGAGTGTTATTGGGGATAATCCGTTGAGCCCGGCTCATACTTTGCTTCAGATACATTGTATTGATCCGAAGGGCTTGCGGTATGGCATTTTGAGGACCATGTACACGTTAAAAACATTACCAGGTTAGATCTTCCACCAACTAGTCAAAATGAAATCCTGATGACTTGAAGGCATTACTATAAAGATTTGGTAGTTTTAGAAATGCAACAATGCCACCGGCGAAAGCACTGATGGAGGCCAAAACAAAGGCAGGAATATTGCCACCACTAAAGAGAGCATCCCATGGACCAGAACCAAGGGATATAATCATCTATCGAGCAACAATTGCAAGATTTAGAACTCCTATAGCCAATCCTTGGCTGCCCCCTGAATCAGCAGTCAACTCTGTTGTAACAGCAAATGGAACACTGTAGGTAACCGCAAGTGGAAATCCAAGCAGAATAAACACAACCAAGGAAGCAACCTTGGTTCTTTCGCTTGCTCCAATTGCATGTTCTATTCCTCCTGTATAATCGGGGACATAAATTAGACTAATGATAGCAGTGCCGACCATACAAACAAAGACGACAAAATTGCTCACTGCCCATACTGATCTTGCACCCATCTACTAAATTTTCATTATTATCTTCCCCAGCATTGAAACTCTCATGCTTCAGGTTTACAACTTCCTCGGATTGATCCTCTCTTGTCTTACCATTGGACTCATTTATAATAGATAAAGGCATTGATTTAGAAAATTCAATGCCATTTTGTTGTTCATCCAATAAAGGAGCAGAATCTGATAACCACAGGCCTCGCAGTAGTAAGGGGAATTTCATCAGTAAAATATATGGTTACAAGTATGCTGCCTTAAGATTGCCACAGGCCTCGCAGCAAACACTAGTTGTTAAGAAATGGAACCATTTGTTCCACTTTCCACTAGCACCATAAGAAAATCCTAGAATGTTTCCCACTGCCATCCATGAGTGAAAGACAACATTTGATACGTTCCGTTGATCAGGACCCGACAGATCTTCCATAAGAGCTCTAGCTGGCCCCTGCACTATTGTTTTTGGCAAAAAGGAACTAACTCAGCGTGAGCGTCATTGAACTGGACAAACACATGAAAGCAAGAATTCAAATCTTGTTATAAAGCCTGCTTATGTTTCGAGATTGGAATTCATGAGCATATCTGATTCTGGTGAGCAATGAGAATTAGAGCTCCGGAGAAACACTATATTGTTCAATGCATCTTTTCAACAATGGCAAGTTGTCTTCTTTGCATATCTAGCAAGTGTATAACTTTCAAACTTGAGGAAACTGCATATACATTTTGATCCCTGCTTTGGTATTTTTATCAATTCCATTTGCTGCTATCTTTATCTATATAATCACCGAGGAACGTTATTGCAGGATCACAGTTAATCTTGATAATACAATTGCCAATTCCCAGTAATGCACCAGCAATGACATGGTTGGAAGTAATAGCTGCAGACTTTAATGGCCATATTGCAAATAAACTCTTCCACAGGGAGGATCAATACGGTGACCAGGCATTGTTAGTCTTGGCAAGATAGGTACGGCACATTGGCCTTCAGTTTGCAACACATCACGAACTGCTGCTAGTAAACCATCACGAGATGTGCTTGCGTAAACATGAACGAGGCATCCATTACCGAATTCAATTGTAAACACCTGGGGTTCTTCAGCAAACCGAACAAATGCACACACCGAAGATAAAGGACGAACACTAACAACTTCATAATTATCAGGACCATGGATAATTGGACACCGAGCTGATCTGAGGCACAAATACTGTCATTTGTAGCCTTCGCGTTACCAACACATCTAGTGCCGAGAAAACCTGCAGTCGGATCCGGTTTCGAATTGCTCACACTTTCATCATCCTTGGATGGAATGAAGCACGCATAACAGATATGCATGTACGTGAATGCCAGTTCTTGATGTGAATGGTTTGATCACTGATTGTTTTTGTGCAGACTAGACACTGAAATCCTCACAGCCAAGGTAGCATAGCCAAATGAAGCACGCATAACAGATATACATGTACGTGAATGCCAGTTCTTGATGTGAATGGTTTGATCACTGATTGTTTTTTTGTGCAGACTAGACACTGAAATCCTCACAGCCAAGGTAGCATAGCCAGGATGGATAACCGTCATACCAGCGGCATTTTCAGCCGCGAGTTCATCGAGATAAAAAGTGGTAACACCCTTGTAGATACCGGCGCAAAATTTCTGAGAAACCAAGACGGGATCACTGTGCTCGGGGTTCAAACCATGACTGAGTTCCTTGATAGGCGTGGTTATCTTGTCGAATTGAACAGGTTCTTGGCTCGGTTTCAAATGAGAAAAACGGTGGTGTTGTCGTTGTAATTCTGTACTTGTTCGGGAACATTATGGAAACCAATATCATCATAATCGTTGCCAACGTCGTCATCATTATTGAAATTCTGGTATCAGATATGTGATGTCAAGTGCGATGTCACAACATCAATATCTGTTGTATGAACAAGGCAATAATAGTAATCAGAAAATGCACACAAGGATTGTTCACCCAGTTCGGTCTAACAACCTACATCTGGGGGCATACCAAGCCAGGAAGGAAGTCCACTATTAGTAGTATCAAATTACAGACTCAACAAACCAGTTGACAATCTACCTAATTTAATCACTACCCAATGACCCTTCTATCTAAGTCCTCCCTAGATAAGAGACTCCATCTCACTCCCAATAATCGCAATGATGTCTAGCAGTCAACATCTCAGCCACTGCATCAACAGCTTGATTTCCTACAACTCTTCAAACACAACAAAGTAAAAGACACACTTCAAAGACACACCTTGGAGATGCTTCAAAGCTTCCTCCAAGAACAATACAAAACTCATTACCTACAGGTTTCTGAGTAAGTACACAGTGACCATCTCACAACCCGAGTGGTTCACTTAGACTAAGCCCTAATGATCTACATCTTGGACCCGTACCTATTCTAGATTATAAGCATTCTATTTATAACTTTTTCCCAACTAGATTTGGGCTTTAAATCTCAGCATATTAACTGCTACAAATCTGCAGAAGATTCTGCTATTAAATAGATCTTCAATTAAATCTTCAATTAAATCTTTAATTAAATCTTCATATCTTTTAGCCTTAAAAACAGTAACAAGATCTGCTCCACATTTGATTGTAACAGAATATATCTATTCCATGATATTCCCCTGCAATCTCTCAATCAGATCTTAACCTTAACAAACTTGCACATGCGCAGCCCTAAAACTTACCAAACTGATGTTCTGTCATCTGATGTTATGACATCGGGTTTGACATCAGCACAAAACTGCAACCCTTAAAAAATTAACATAACCAGAATGTTAACTAAACATAACAAGGCTGTTAAAAACTCATGTTGAAACATCAACTATGACATCAACATTGTTTTACCAAAATTCTAGCCAACTACAAGAATTAACAATCTCCCCCTTTGGCTAATTTTGGCTAAAACAATTTCAGCCTACATCAGAACAACTTGCAGCGAAAAAAAACACTTACTAGCAAGCACAGCACAAACAGCAGCAACAACCAACAGCTGCATAAACTCACTTTCACATCACCATAGGGCAAACTCCCCCTCAAACCAAGAACCAGCTCACAGCTGTTCAAACACTCTCCCCCTCAACTGCTGCACCATATCAGAAAAGGCTTCACAACCACACCTTGGCAACTCTCTCCCCCTTTTTAGCCATAATTGGACAAACTCTGAATCTGCCAACCAACATACTCAGAACAAAATCCAGACTCAACAGCTACTACTGTACATTTTATCCCCCTTTTTGGCCAACAATTGACAAACATTGGGGTAAATGTATACTTATGATTCAATCCATTGACACACAAATCTATAGAACCAGGTCTAAACTGTCAAGAACACCATGAACTTCACCAGTAACATCTTGTCTGACAACTACTTCAACAAAATATCCAAAACAAAAGATCAACTCCCCCTATCTAAGATAACCAATGCTCATTTGCAAGAAGAACACCTTAAATGAATGGAAAACATAAGACTCATCTTCATGTCTTCAAGAGCGCACCCTCTGTTCAACACACCTACTGAACGCATTCACTTAATGCTTAATCCTCAAACAATCCAAATACCAAAACTCACATGATTCCCTCTTGGTTTGTTATCTTCTCATGCTCCAAAACTCACATCTTGCCAAGCTGATCAACTTCTCTCTGTAATATCCGCAGGAATGATCACAATGAACTCCTTGATCATAACATTTGTAAAAACTAGACATAGTCTTCATCCATCCAGTCAGGAATGCTTCACACAATCATCCACAAGTTATGAAGTACACACACAATGCCTTCCACTGAACTCTAAATAAACTCCTCTTACACACACCAAGACAAGTGTGACATCTCCCATCAACAAGGACCCTCACAAAGCTCTTCCAAAATCTGCAGAGAAAAATAAATTCTCCCATACACAACCAAAGTTGTCCTTCAGACTTCTCCTCAGAAGCATGTACGCATATGATTCAAACAATTTGCTCCACATGGCTAGAACCATTCATGTCCACACCAACATGTCATCCAACAGCCTAATGTCATAACATGTTATCTGACATTATATCCTCATAAGATTCAACCAATCTTCACAATCTTGATCAGCATGCAATCTTCACAATATATGTACCTTAGCAGCAAAATCCATAGACAAGTACTCCCCCAGTCATGGTTAACTAATGCTCTAGATGAAGATGAACATTTGAGCAACCTTGCTGAGCACATGCATTTTGGTACCATTGTCCCTTTCTTCAAAGGCAGTCATTCCCTATCATACTCTTCATCTTCAAACTTCCAATCAATCAATACCTGATCTACTTCAGTCTTCTTTACATTCTCCATCCAAGGCAGACCTTCTACTTCATCATTCTCCTATATGACTATGTAGACGCTCCTTAGGCATAATGTATGCACCAAACTCCAGAACTAGAACAAAATCATCCTTTACCAAGGATATCCAACCAAAAAAAAAGTTCTAACATCTGTTAGGACATTATTGACACACCATGGTTCTAGATATGCTCCACTACTGAGCTTACTATCAGCATAGTAATCCAAACTGAACACTGCGTCACCAGCTTGAAGAAAGAGAGCTTCAGAGAGCCAGAGAGGACTAAACTCTCATCCACCAAAAGAAGGTATACTTCCATCCTCAACCTAGAACTTCTGCCAAAAGCTCCAAGAGAATTAGAACCTCCTTACATTTTCAACTAAATACAAGAGCAATCAGTTTCAAGCATCCTGCTTGAATGCACACAATGAAACCAACCAAATTCCACCTTTTGATTGATCTCAATCTTCTTCAAACCTCCCACAAGATATCCTGATCCACCTATGAAACCAGATCTTCAAGTCATATGAACTACTTGCTCCAAAGCAAGACATTTTGGATTCACCAAGCCTCTTAGTCATGTAACATCTTCTCAAACCACAGCTCCCGCAAACTGTATGAGATAGATCTTTTTGAAGCATCCATAACTTCCATTACTGTAGATCACCTCTATCTTAAGCTGATGTGCCACATCACCAGCTGAGACTTCTGATGTTAAGCTAGATGTCAAAACATTATGATATCCAACTGTTGAATTCAGCTCTTCCTTCTGCCACTTAGAAGAACCTCCTCCCTTTGCAGAAACAGATTTCCATGCTCTCATAGACTTGATTCAACAATCAAGTTTGAGTAGACAACCTCCATCCTGCTCAGAAACTCCAAAGACTTCAAACCTACCACATCTGAATCTTCAGAAAATAAGTAGTCCAAGACTACCCCATAACTATACCAAATAATGCCACTTCTAAATACATTATAGAACACACAATCTTATTGTTACAATCTCAAGATTCTTTTAACCATCATGATTGCTTCTCAGAGATCTCACACACCAACACACCACAAAGGGAAATAAACAGCCACATAGAGAAAAGTATATTCTCAACACTTCAACAGTCCTGCACTTTTACATCAGACATATACATAGTCTCCCGTAAATGTATTTTGTCATTAGTTGAATGCGCAACCTTATCAAAAGCAGACAAATACTCAACTCCTGTCAAGGTAACCTTCTCACATAACAGGCATCTGCCGATAAACCATCATGACAACCATTCACATCACAAAAGCATTCCAGGTTAGGTCAGTGTCTTGACCTTTCACTCCTCCCTGAGCAAAGAACTGAAATGATGTTTCAACATCAGTTCCGACATCAGCAATCACAGTAAATCACACTAAACATCTACTATGGCTTTGGAGACAACAACCATAGTAATCCACACACATCTCTTGCAAAGGACACAAGAGGATTGACCATCAGTAGCTGATCAACCTTCAAACCTAGAACATACACACAAACAGGAACCAGCATACTCTACATTTCAAGAATCTTCAAACTTTTAAGGTTCAGATGTTTGATGCCATCCTTCTGTACCTAAAGGAGAGAAACCATTGACTGGTCATCACAAACAGCATAGACAAATATGCTTCTCCCAACACTTCAACCTACAAGGATGCCCTTCAATCCTTACAAAAAGATGTTCCATTATGTGAGGACACCACATAAACAAGATTGCAAACAACTGGCTGCTTTGATCAGAAGGAACTTTCAGATATCAGAGAAAAAGTCCTTGACATTTGAGCTTGACCTCCACAAAAACAAACAACCTATGAACACCTACTCACTTGGATCAGCAATACACTAATCCAATGAGTGACACTATATTGATCATCTCTTGACCAACATACATATCTAAGACATGTTTCTTGAAGGAAACTTCTTAGACACATAACCCAGATGCCTCATCTTCCAAGCCAGGAGTAGGTTCCAAACAGATGTGATAAATACACATTTGTTTAGCCCCCAAGCACCTGTTATGCCATACCTTTATCCAACATGATTCTGCATAATCTGCTGGTTTTATGTTCCAACAACTGGTAGGACATAAGTTCTCTTCACAAGAAACACACCAAAAGATCCTTTAACACAACCCAGAGATTGACCTTGTAAGGTTGGAGGCAAGAATAAATTGCTTCTAACTTTCTTCAGACCTCTTTTCAACAAGCTCATATAAGAGTTCCTTTATGAGTGGACTTGGGATGAACCACAAGTATCTTTGGCAACTCTAACAACCTAGTTGAAGATATCCTCAAGTATCACCACACCATGTGATACATCTTCAGAGGAGAACAGAAAGTTGCAGCCTTAACACAAAACCACCAGGAATTTTCCATCAGATATATATATGCAGCGGAACACACACCAGAAAACTCCTCTACAACCTTCAGGCAAAACATAATAACCCTTGCACAAACATGACACTCCATGTGCACTAGGTCAACATAGGTTTGAAAATAGGTCAAACCACACAACAGCTCACCACCAAAGCTTCAAGCCTGATAACAATAGACAGGTCCAATACACACCCTGTCATGAACAGTTCATTCTCCACTTCAAGGGATCATACAAAAATCTCTATGAACTGACTAAGTCCATACACCATCTCAGCAAAACTATTTTCCTTGCTCATGAACCAGAAAGTATCTTCCCTAGATCTCATCCAGAAATAGACAGGATGCCTGCTCTGATACCAATTGAAATTCTGGTATCAGATATGTGATGTCAAGTGCGATGTCACAACATCAATATCTGTTGTATGAACAAGGCAATAATAGTAATCAGAAAATGCACACAAGGATTGTTCACCCAGTTCGGTCTAACAACCTACATCTGGGGGCATACCAAGCCAGGAAGGAAGTCCACTATTAGTAGTATCAAATTACAGACTCAACAAACCAGTTGACAATCTACCTAATTTAATCACTACCCAATGACCCTTCTATCTAAGTCCTCCCTAGATAAGAGACTCCATCTCACTCCCAATCATCGCAATGATGTCTAGCAGTCAACATCTCAGCCACTGCATCAACAACTTGATTTGCTACAACTCTTCAAACACAACAAAGTAGAAGACACACTTCAAAGACACACCTTGGAGTTGCTTCAAAGCTTCCTCCAAGAACAATACAAAATTCATTACCTACAGGTTTCTGAGTAAGTACACAGTGACCATCTCACAACCCGTGTGGTTCACTTAGACTAAGCCCTAATGATCTACATTTTGGACCCGTACCAATTCTAGATTACAAGCATTATATTTATAACTTTTTCCCAACTGGATTTGGGCTTTAAATCTCAGCATATTAACTGCTACAAATCTGCAGAAGATTCTGCTATTAAATATATCTTCAATTAATCTTTAATTAAATCTTCAATTAAATCTTTAATTAAATCTTCATATCTTTTAGCCTTAAAAACAGTAACAAGATCTGCTCCACATTTGATTGTAACAGAATATATCTATTCCATGATATTCTTCTGCAATCTCTCAATCAGATCTTAACCTTAACAAACTTGCACATGCGCAGCCCTAAAACTTACCAAACTGATGTTCTGTCATCTGATGTTATGACATCGGGTTTGACATCAGCACAAAACTGCAACCATTAAAAACGTAACATAACCAGAATGTTAACTAAACATAACAAGGCTGTTAAAAACTCTTGTTGAAACATCAGCCATGACATCAACATTGTTTTACCAAAATTCTAGCCAACTACAAGAATTAACAATTATCATTAATCGACTGTGATACATACTCCTCCTCCATTGATAACTCTTTCGACAAGCGGCTGCTATGGTGATGAGCTTGAACACTCTACATCAAACGACCGACTACTCATGTACATCAATGGTTGTACTGAGCTTTTGAAACTCTTCCTTTTTTATGATGAAGTTTTAGAAGCATGCAGTTAACGACATATTGTTTCTTCAACGACATTTAACAATGATAAACCTTTCCTTTCCATCTCCCACTCAGAGGAATCCATACGCCATGAAAAATTCTTCATGTGTCTATGTCTTTTTATCAATTGAAAGAGCTGCTTTGCAGGTAACACATATATCTTGGCAGTAAGATCGCAACAATTACACTTGTTATTTTCACATGAAAACTTGTAGCAACCACTTTATCATATTTGCAATAGTCTTCACATCCTCATGAGCATCCATTGAAATTGACTTCATAGCATCATCTCTTGTGTGCATGGGTTTTTTTGTTGATGGAAAGGCTTCATGAATTTCACGTAGCATGAGTTTCAAGAAGCTTGAATTTGGTTTTGAAATATGTAGCATGAAATATGACTTTCAACATGAAGTTTGGCACAAAGTTTTCATGGTGCTTGGAATTTGGAAGGCTTGCGAATTGTTTCATGGCTTGTTATAAAAATGAGAAATGGGCTTATGAATTTTATTACAAAGTTTGTAATTTTGGACATGGTTCTTTTGTAATGGACAATGGATAGAAATAATAACATGATCATGGACAATTTGATTAGAAAATGTAAATTGGAAAAGAATGGAAAAAAATGGCTATGAATAAGAAAAAAAATTGATTAAAAATGTATATGGACAATTGAAAAAAAAGTGTGGATTTAGGAATGTGAAAATTGGATGGACATCCAAATCAAATAGATTTAAAAAAAAGTTAATGAATAATTGATTTTTTTTGGATTATTTGGAATGAGAATGGATGATGAATAAAAAAAGGTGAATCTAAGAAAGAATGGATATTGAAACCTTGGATGTTACATGCCTTAAACTTAAATTCCAAGCAAGCCATAAACAATGAATCTTCCAACTTGAACCAAACCTTGAGTGACATAAGTTCTTGAGAATTTAATGCTACGATGAATAAAAAGACCAGAATTTGCACCTCAACCAATCAAAAGGTCTTGACTTAGCAAAATTCTTCTTACATTGATGATCTAACCATAGAGATGAATCCCTTGAGGAATCCTCTAATCCTTATGGAAGATATTGACTTGTGAAGCAAAGAAATTGGAGAAACCCTGAAGATGATGATGAACTTGCCATAGAAAGAGAATGACACTCAATATCGCCTTGAAAAGAAACCCTAGCACCAAGAACTTCAACTGGAGAACTAATATCAACCACAATGAACTGAAACGCTAATTTCTTTGTTCTTGAGAATTTTGATGAATACTTCCTTGTGGTTTGATAAATCTGATTTCGAACCAAGCTTCTTATGAATCACTTCTTAATAACCTCAAGGCTACTTAACCTTGGATACGCTCTGCCTGAGAAATAGCTATTGATGCAGGTAACTTGCAATTGAAGCAATCTCTTGATTGTTTGACAAAGATTAGGTCAAACTTCCATCTGACCTTAACCACAGTTGAATAGCCACACTTGATTCCAAGTCATACCTTTTCCATCAATCTTCCTGCAAAACCCTAAACACACAAAGAAGAAGAAACAAGCAAATTACAAAATATTGTTGGTATCTTGGTTAGAGGTTTGTAAACATAAGCAACAAAAAGCAAATAAGAAAAACACAGGTGTTTGGTGATCTCTCTCAGAAACAAACCCAGAGATGAGAGCAGGAGAAACAATGTGTGTAATCTTGTTTGTGCTATGATATGCAGATGATAAGTGGGATCTTAGGGGTAAAAATTAGGGTATTACACTAGGTTGTTAGAAATTTTCTACATACTATATTATATATATATACTACTTTTCCTACTTGATATCCATGTTTATTTTTCTATCAATGGGAATACGAGTGATGTCGCATGTGGAAAGTTTGAGAGAACCCTAAGATAAGTGATGGCATAGACGGGTGGACTTACAGGGATTGATTCCCGAATAAGCGATCCTGGTAGACCATCAAATCAGGTGAAGGCCCGTGTGGATACTATGTTGAACGACTAACGTCGTGAAAATAGACGCTATTCCAGTGCGGCACCCGTGACCCTGAGGATTCAGTAGATATTAACCACGTGGCCATTTGGTAGTGTGGTAACTATCGAAAATAGTTGATACGCAACACTACATCCAAATTGAGATTACCCTAGGATGCTACAGCTCGCTCGGGTGAACCAGCTTGCTGTTGCTATCCCTAGGGGGGTCAATGATTTTGGGAACCTTTAATCCGTTCTACAGGTACAAAAATTGACCAGAATACAACCTTTGGGAATGGGTAGAGCCATGACTCCATGCTCGTGATGTTGAACCCTTGAACCCATGTTTTTTCAATGTTTTTGTGTGCTGCATTCATGCGTTCATTTAAAAAACTCTTAAACAAAGAAAAAAAACTCCTTCTTCTTCCTCTCTTCTTTTTCGAAATAAACTAAAACAATAGTTTCAAATATTAAAAAGATTGTGTTATGGATTTCAGTAGAAGAAAGACGCACAGGTACACCTTCAAGGCTCCGAGACTAGAGATTTAAGAGGGTTGGTAAGGATGATTACCAACCTTGATGCTTTAAGAGCTAAGCACGGAGGGCAGATGTCTCTGTTAAGGGTCCACGTTGTTGAAGGAATATTGTCTATGTTAATTCAGTTTTACGATCCGGTTTATCACTGCTTCACATTCCCAGATTATCAACTTGCACCAACACTCGAGGAGTACTCTCATCTAACTGATTTACCCATCACTAATTAAGCTCCCTTTTCTGGACTGGAAGAAATTCCAAAAGAACAAACCATTGCAAGAGCAGTCTATTTAGAGAGTCAGAAGTCAGGACTCACATGACCACTAAGGATAGAATCCAGGGTTTACCAACTAAATTCCTGATGGAGAAAGCTCTATACTTTTCCAGTATAGGAAACATAATTGCTTTCGAAGATATCTTTGTTCTGTTCACATACGGGTTTTTTTTTCCCAACATCGATAACTTCGTCGATACCAACGCTATTAAGATATTTCTGATTGGGAACCCCGTACCAACCCTGCTCGCAGATGCTTATCATTCTGTACACTTAAGGAATTTGTACAACTGAGGAATGATCACATGTTGTGTACCCTTGCTTTACAAATGGTTCACCTTCCATTTACCCAAGCCTGCTGCTTTTTGGGACTGTAAGATTACTCTACGTTGGTCACAGAGAATCATGCCTCTTACCAACTCTGACATAGATTGGTATAATAGGATTTACTAGGGGATAAGGATCATCGAAAGATGTGGAAGCTTCCCTAATGTACCCCTCATAGGAACTAAATGAGGAATCAACTATCATCCAATTTTAGTTCGCCGTCAACTCGGATACCCGATGAAGAATATCCCGCATAATGTTCATCTGGAAGGTCTTTTCTTCAAGGAAGGAGAAAATGACAGGGCACTAAAGAAGGAAATAGTGCATGCCTGGCAACATGTTCACAAGAAAGGAAGAGAGTCTCTAGGAAGGCCAAACTGTACCTCCATGGAACCTTATTGTAGCGTGCGATTTTTATCGGTGACGCGACCACCTTATCGCATAATTGGGTTTTCTCCTCAATAAAGAGGAGGAGGTGCTACTTCCTGATTTCTTATTTATCCCGTGAAGCTAGAAGGGAAAGGAAAGCTATCCAAAACTAACCTTGCACGCGAATGTTTAACTGAACAAACGCTTAAAGAGATTCGGGGAGTTGTCAATTACCCATCCTATATGTGGTTATCCACAGGCTGTTAGTTTTAGGTTCTGCTTTGTACTTGATGGTGTTTATCTGCTGATGGGTTGGGAAAGTTTCTTGGGAAATATGAGAGAGAGAGTGAGTTTTTGATGATTTTGGTGAGGTATTGGACCTCAGTTTTGATTGGTGTGAAGGTATTGGACCTAGAGTATTTGATTGGTATCTAGAGTTTTTGTTTGGTATGCTCGCTAAGATTTCGCAAATCTTGTGCCTACATATTTCCGTTTAAAGAAACAGGGAAATCAGAGCAATCGTAGTTCCTCCTATTCTATGGGAGGAAAAAGAAGTTTTGGTGTTTTGTTCAAAGCCTAAGATTGAAGCTAAATGAGTATTTGTGTCTTGTTCAAAGCACAAGATTGAAGCTAAAAGGTTTGACTGGGAGAGAATTTGTCATCTCTAAAGGGAGACTGTTAGAAGAGTATTAGTGTGGGTTTTTGTTATCGTATCCACCGGGATTGTCGGATATTTGATGCTTGCCGTTCAATAGTTGCGATATTCTAAGTTAATGTTTTCAAAAGTTTCACTTGTTGTTATCATTCACTTGTAGCAAAGATTAATTAGGTCACAAAGATTTTTGTAAAAGATTTTATAAAAGCATGTTAAGGTTAGGTTTCATCAATCCTATTCATGTATAAACAATTAATCAAGCATATGAACTCGGTTTCCGACCAATATAACCGCGTATCCTCCCGACGGGGTTTATTTCTAAAGCGACGTCGTGATTACCGTGGTTTAAACCGTTAGATGATGTCTCACGCTAACAGTCTAAACAACGATCTTTACGATCAATACAATGCGAATAGCAAATCCCAAATCTATGTCTAGAGTTTGGTTTTTAAGAGATGAAATTGTTAGGTCAAGAGTTGTAAAGTCTATGTCTAGAGCAAAACAATTCACAAATGGATCATTAAGAGAAAACAACATCATCTACATTGATCAAAGACTTTGTTCATATACAAGAGATCAATATCAATACATAAAAATAGAATCAACTACATCTAACCTCAACATTGAGTGATTAGCTACCACTTCTCATGGTAGCTTGGATGACAAGTAAAGAGAGGAGATGAATGAGCATCCACGACGAATAATCGAGAATGGATGCAAAATCAGCTTCTCCAATGAAAATACAAGCTTTTCTCAACAAAATACTGTAAAACCTTAATTCTAATGTAAAATGAGCAAGATAGATCATTCCAAAAAGTAACAATTCTATTTATACACTTTTCCTAACAGCACCATTCGCCCAGCGAAGGCATTCATTCGCCTAGCGAATGACCAAAAATATGCCACATTTAAGTGCCTCAGACTTAAACCGCCCCTCAAAATTATCGCGGGTTTGCTAGGCGAACCAAAACATTCGCTTCGCGAGCATTCGCTGCAACCTTCGCCCCAGCGAAGCTTGGGTGTTTTCAAAATGGAAAGTTTCTGCCACCCTTCGCTGGCACATTCGCCCCGCGAGCACATCAGCGAGCATTCGCTGGCCTACTCGCCCAACGAATTTACCCAGTTTTCCTACTGTAAGTTTTGCACACTTTCTGCCACCATCTCGCTGGCATCCTCGCTGACGTTCGCTAGGCGAACCTTCGCTGGCACCTTCGCCAACACTCGCCTAGCGAATACTGTTACTGATTTCAATTCTTTGGCAGCTTGCACTATTTCTTTGGGTCTTCCAACTTTGATCTTTTCACTCCTATTTCTGCACATTTAGCACACAAATTACAAGCACCACAAGTATATTTCAAATAATGCACAACAACATCAATTCACACTAAAATCAACCTATTCCACATGAAAAGTCATGAAAAATGCCAAATAATTCATACTCAAATATATCATGATTGACATCTAACAGAGACATCTCGTCTGTTCTTCACAACTGTTGGGTGACTGTTTATAAAGAAGGGTTACTTTAACTGGGATATGAGAATCCAGCAATGCCATAATTTCCTTTATGAGGGATTTGTCCTGATGGAGGAAACTTTAACCCAGTATAGAGCAATGCAATTTTTCCTTAGGAATCTTTCATGCTAAGAGAGGGACAGTGGCGTGGATGTAAATAATCCAGAGGCTTGCCACTTACAGCAATTAGATGAAAGAAAGGGGATTTGCCAGGATAAGAGATGGACAACAACTTGGATATTTGAATCAACAAGTGTGCCACTTACAGCAGTTATCTGGGATTTAAGGTTTATTTTGATTTTCTGTCTTGAAGAGTGATAAACAGAGAAATGACTTCCTACAGAGAGATTTTGATTTCCTCTGAGGGGATGTTGATTTTTGCGTGCCTTTATCAAAGCCCAAGGTTGAAGCTAAGAGATTGATTGGCTCCACTTGGGAAGTCCTTATACAAAGCCTAAGAGGAGGCTGGAAAAGGCTGACTCAACAAGAGAGTGTTTATATATGTCTTGTACAAAGCCCAAGATTGAGGCTAAAAGATTGACTCTTTGGGGATATCATTATACAAAGCCTAAGAGGAGGCTAAAATTTGACTTTTCCGAGGAAAATATTATGTTTGTCTTGTAGAAAGCCCAAGATTGAGTCAAAAAGAGATTTTGACTCTTCTGAGGAAGGTTTGTATGTGTCTTGTACAAAGCCCAAGATTGAGGCTAAAAAGAAGACTGACTCTATGGGAAAGAAATCGTTATCTGTCTTGTACAAAGCCCAAGATTGAGGCTGAAATGAGATTTTACTGACTCGGTTGAGGATATTTTAGGTGTCTTGAACAAAGCCCAAGATTGAGGCTGAAATGAGTTTGACTCTGCTAGAGAGTATTATCTCTATTGTACAAAGCCCAAGATTGAGGCTGAAAAAGAGGATTGACTCTGCTTAGGAAATTTATATGGTGTCTTGTACAAAGCCCAAGATTGAGGTTGAAAGGGATTTGACTCAACAAGAGAGTGCTTTTATATGTCTTGTACAAAGCCCAAGATTGTGGCTGAACAAGCTGGAGAAATCATTATACAAAGCCTAAGAGGAGGCTGACTTCTGCTAGGGGAAATCATAATACCAAGCCTCAGAGGAGGCTGAAAAAGACTGACTCAACAAGAAAGTGTTTTTATCTGTCTTATACAAAGCCCAAGATTAAGGCTAAAAGGGTTGAATCAACAAGAGAGTATTGAAAGGTGATTGACTCAACAAGAGAGTCTGAAAAGGTTAGCTCAGCTGGGGAAGATCTTTGTATAAAGCCCAAGAAGAGGTTAACTGTGCTGAGGAAATGAAGGATCATTATACAAATCCTAAGAGGAGGCTATCTTTGCTGAGGATTTTTGAGATCCAGAGGCAGGTCAAAATGGAGAATCAACTCTTGCTGAGGGTTTACAGAAGAGTTGAGATATCAGATGCCTTGAGGTTCTGATTTGGAATAGTGTTATACTGACAGTAAGCTGACCCTGGCTGGGGATTTTTAGGAGAAAGACTGGGTTTTAGAACCCATGGGTTCTAACTCTGGTGGAGATTTATTAAAATGACCAGGGTTCCTTTTATGTTTGTAGGGAACTTGAGAATGTCTTCTATACTCAAGAGGGGATTAGACTGTCCAAGTCTACTGGTATGAAAGAGTTTATCTTTGTATAACGCCCAAGAGGAGGCAGACTCTTTTAAGGGACGAGTATCAACCCTAAAATTAGTCTGAAGTTTTGACTCTTTTAGAAAGACAGCTCTAACGAAGGATAACTAGGTTTTTTCCTATATCTTTAAAAGGTCTTTAGGGTCCTTGTATTAAGCCCAAGAGAAGGCATGAGAACTTCTAAGAAGCCGGAGGGTCCTTGTACAAAGCCCAAGAGGAGGCAGGGATGCTTTTAGGAAGCCTATGGGTCCCAAACCTAAGGAGAGTTCAAGAAAGATTTCACCGAGAATTAATCCTTTAGTGAACAGTTCTAGGGTTTGAAGAAATTCAAGAGAGGTTTCGTCGAGAATTAATCCTCTCTGGGGAAATGAACTTCTATGACAATTTCTAATAGTCATAGCCTGAGAAAATTTTCACCGAGAATAATGCCTTTCTCTTTGTTCCATATTGTTTAAGCCTAAGAGAAGGCAAGACTGTATCTGGAAATCCTATGGGGATGTAGTTTTGACTGTATTAAAGAGTGACCAACTGGCTTTACCTAGTTCTAGGCCTAGTTGCCGGGGAAAACTCTAAGTATATATACAGTTGATATATGACAACTATTTACAAGGATATGAACGAAGGACTTACAGGTGCGCAAGCTTCCAGCAATACAATTATATATATATGACAAGTATTTAAAAGAATGAAAGAAGGACTTACAGGTGAGCAAGCTTCCAGCAATACAGTTATAGATATATAACAAGTATTTAAAAGAATGAAAGAAGGACTTACAGGTGAGCAAGCTTCCATCAATGCAGTTATTTATATAAAAGCTGATAAAAGAAAGCTAATAAAAACTTACTGGTGAGCAAGCTTCCATTGCTGTATTGTTAGTTGTTCAAGAAATTAAAGAAAGTTTTGATAACAACTGTATATTTGAACCTAAATAAAAAGGGAAGTTGTTTTTGAACAGATTGGGGCTTATACTCAAGGAGAGGCCCAGATGAAAAACAGTAATCGTACCGTTGTTTTGTAAACTGTATTGAGGCTTATACAATGACTGAGGCCCAAAAAGGTTTTCTGTACAAAGGGATGGGTCTTACAACTTAAGGAGAGGCCCAAAAGTTTGAAAAAAAGAAAAGAAATGGGACTTACAACACAAGGGTAGGCCCAAATGATTTTGTTTAAAAAGGCGACGACCGCGCCAAGATTTTAAAATCGTATCGGGACTTATACAATGACTGAGGCCCAAAATGTTTATGTACAAAGGGGGTTTGTTCTTACACTCTTTTAGAGGCCCACGTGTTTGAAAAAGGATTTGTTAGGGTGATAGTGATCAAAACCCTAATTTTTGGTTTTTAAATGTATTTTAATTGAATAAAAATTCAATTAAAATAATCAAACGTGTGATAAAAAGTTGTGATCTTGGATTTATATTTGGAAAATTATGGTTCATTTATGGGATGATTTAAAAATCATTTGAACTTTTGCAAAACCAAGAGAAAGAAATATTTTTAATGTTTAAAACAAATAAAAATATAATTCTTTACAAAAATACCAAATATATGAAATAAATAATATTTTTGTGAAATTTTCATGGAATAAAATATTTTAACATTTTTGGGAATTTTCAAAAAAATAATAAATAAAAAATAATTAAAATTGAGAGAGAAATTAATTTTTCAATTAATTAACAAAAACATGAAAATAATGAAAAATAGCAAAAATGAGAGAGGTAGCAAAAAAGGTCTGGGTGGGGTTTGAACCCATGACCTCATACACAAACACATATGCGCGCTACCACTGGGGTGGTGATACATCCGTGTATCAAAACCACCCCATTAAATCATAAGGCATGCCTTTCTAGGCCTGGGCAAGGCAAGGCAAGGTAAGCTTTTGGGCAATTTACATGAAGCTTCTAACTTTCTCATTTCTCCATGGATTGGGATACAATTTAGGTGCATCTGACCTAGAATTTCACAAAGAATCCAATGGTGCCCTTAGAATTTTCAGAAAATGTTTCCTCCTCAATATCCGATAGTGATTTCAAAATAGGCCTATTTTTGCATGTTCTATGCTATCTCATGGTACAAGCAAGAATTACATGGAAAATATGTTTAAACACACTATATACAACATATATGAGATGTTTATGATCAATGGACATCAAAGGAATGCATAGTTCAAAGAGTTCAAGTTGTCATGCACTTACCTCTTATAGCTTTTTGTGCTATCTGCCAAGTTCCTTGTGCCAGAAGTTATTTGATGCTTTGGACACTCTCAATTGATCCCTTAGAAGCTTTCAGAATGATTAGAACCAACTGGAATCCTCTGGAACAAGTTTTAGCTCTTTCTTGCAAAAGGAGCAAAAGTGACCAATATGACAACTCTCTCAAATGGTGTTCTAGATGAGGGGAACCATTTGGGACAGTTTGAGGATGATATTTGAAGTGTGTTTGAGGCATGGTTTGGTTTTGGAAGTGACTGAATCAAGACATGGCTTGAAAAATGCAAAAAAGTCAATTTTTGAGGTTTTGGAGGTTGACTTTGTGATTTTGGTGTTTCAGGTCACATGTGAGTGTTTGAACAACTTAGATACAACATATTAGAGGTGTTTGGATCATGAGTGTAGCGAGCAATTTTTGTCGGTGACGCGACCACCTTATCGCTGGGTTTTCCTCACCGCAATGGTAGGAGGGGGTGCTACTTTCTGATTTCTTATTTATCCCATGAAGCTGGAAGGGAAAGGGAAGCTATCTAAAACTAACCTTGCACGCGAATGTTTAACTGAACAAACGCTTAAAGAGATTAGGGGGTCCGGGGTCAGGTTATACAATGGGCAGTTGTCAGTTACCCATCCTATATGTGGTTATCAACAGGATATTAGCTTTAGGTTCTGCTTTGTACTTGATGGTGTTTATCCGTTAATGGGTTGGGAAAGTTTCTTGGGAGATATGAGAGAGAGAGAGCGAGTTGATATTGATGTTCGGGTTTTCCCGATATTTTTGGTAACGTACTGGACCTAATTTTTGATTGATGTATGAAGGTATTGGACCTAGAGTTTTTTTGATTAGTATGCTCGCCAAGATTTCGCAATCTTATGCCTACGTATTCCCGTTTAAATGAAACAGGGAAATAAGAGCAATCGTAGTTTCTCCTATTCTAAGGGAGGAAAAAGATGTTTTGGTGTCTCGTTCAAAGCCCAAGACAGAGGCTAAACGGAGTATTTGTGTCTTGTTCAAAGCTCAAGATTGAAGCTAAAAGGGATTTGCATCTTGTTCAAAGCCCAAGATATGAAGCTAAAGGGTTTAACTGAGAGAGAAATTGTCATCTCTAAAGGGGAACTGTTGATGTTTGTGTGCTTTAATCAAAGCACAAGTTTGATGCTAAAAGGTTGATTGACTCAGCTAGGGATCTCCTTATATGAAGCCTAAGAGGAGGCTAAATAAGATCGACTCAACAAGAGAGTGTATATGTCTTGTACCAGGCCCAAGATTGAGGCAAAAAAAGAGACTGACTCTTTGGGGATATCATTATATAAAGCCTAAGAGGACGCAAACAGTTTGACTTTTCTGGGGAAAATGTTCTTTCTGTCTTGTACAAAGCCCAAGATTGAGGCTAAAAGAGATGACTCAACAAGAGAGTGCTTTTATATGTCTTGTACAAAGCCCAAGACGGAGGCTAAAAGAGTTGACTCAACAAGAGAGTGTAAAAAGGTGATTGACTCAACAAGAGAGTCCATGAGAGCGATTGACTCAACAAGAGAGTCTGAAAAGTGATTGACTCAACAAGAGAGTCTGAAAAGGTGATTGACTCAACAAGAGAGTCTGAAAAGGTTAGCTCCGCTGGGGGAGGATCATTGTACAAAGCCCAAGAGGAGGCTGACTGTGTTGAGGAAAAATCATTATTCAAATCCTAAGAGGAGGCTATCTTACTGTTGAGGATTAGATCCATAGGCAGGCCCAAGGATGGGGGAACTATGATGAGAGAGACCGGGTTTCTGCTGAAAATTTATCTAGAGTGATCGGTGTTTTTTCCTATTTTGAAAGGAACTTGAGAATGTCTTTGAGACTCAAAAGGGTTTTAGACTGTCCAAGTCTATTGGTGTTGAAGAGTTTTATCTTTTGTAGGATGCCCAAAAGAGGGCAAGGGCCTCAAGGGATGAGAATCAACCCTAAAGTGGCTTGAGGTTTGACACTAGAAAGACTGCTCTAGCAAAGGATGACTAAGTTCTATCTTATACCTTTAAGAGGTCGTTAGGGTCCTTGTATTAAGCCCAAGAGAAGGCACGAGAACTTCTAAGAAGCTGAAGGGTCCTTGTACAAAGCCCAAGAGGAGGCGGGGATGCTTTTAGGAAGCCCGTGGGTCCCCAAACCAAGAGAAGTTCAAGAAATGCAATTCATAGAGAAGAGATCATTCCAGGAAAGTTCGAGTATTTGGAAGAAACTCAAGAGATGCTATTCACGGAGAATAGATCAACTCTGGGGAGTAGAATTTCTTTGACAATTTTTAATGGTGACAGTCTGAGAAAAGGTTCACCGAGAATATTGCCTTTCTCTTTGTTCCATATTGATTAACCCCAAGATAAGGGAATACTGTATCTGGAAATCCTATGGGGATCTAGTTTTTTTTTGTATTTAAGAGTGACCAACGAGACTTTACCTAGTTCTAGACGTAGTTGCTAGGGAAATCTCTAAATAACTATACTAGTATATATACAGTTGATATATGACGAGTATTTAAAAGAGTATGAAAGAAGACTAACCATGCCCAACTTCCCACAATACAGTTATGTATATGAAAGCATATAAAAGAAAACGGATAAACACTTACCCGCTGTAGAGCTTTCATGCTGTTTTGTTAGTTGTTCAACAAAGAAATTAAAGAAAGTTTTGATAGAAACTATACATTTGGATTCAAAATCAAAGGAGAAAGTATTTTGAACAGAGATCGGGGCTTACAGCTCAGGGAGAGGCCCAAATTTTAACAGTGAGGGCACTATTGTTTTGTATCGGGACTTATACAACGACTGAGGCCCAAAAAGTTTTGGTCAAAGGGGATTGGGTCTTACACCTCAAGGAGAGGCCCAAAGAGTTTGAAAATGAATTAAGATGGGTCATATAGCTCAAGGAGAAGCCCAGTTGATTTTGTTAAGAAGGCGACGATCTCGCTGAACGTTTGAAAATATACAGAGGGACATATACAATGTGTGAGGCCCAAAAGGTATTATTTACAAAGAGGTTGGATATTACACTCTATTAGAGGCCAATAAGATTTTTTAAGAAAAGGAGTGGGACTTATAGCTCGAGGAGAGACCCAGATGATTATTTGTTTAAAAAATGGTGATCGTGCTGAGGTTTGAAAACACAGTGGGTCTTATAAGATGACCGAGGCCCAAAAAGTTTTGGTTTTCAAAAGGGGTTGGGTCTTACACTCTATTAGAGGCCCAAAAGATTTTAAAAAAGATTTTTTTAGGGTGATTAAGATCAAAGCCCTAAATTAATTTCAAGATGTATTTTAATTAAATAAAAATTTGATTAAAATGATCAAAATTATCAAACATGTGTGAAAAACAAGTTGTGATCTTGGATTAAGGTTTGAAAAATCATGTTTTTATCCATAAAATGATTGGAAATCAATTAAGTTTGGAAAATCAAGAAAGAAAGAATATTTTAAATGTTAAAAACAAATAAAAATTAATTCTTTGGAAAAATATCAAATATATGAAATAAATAATATTTTTGGGAAATTATTGTAGAATAAAATATTTTAACATTTTTGTGACTTATTAAAAAAAGAATCAACTTAAAATCATTAAAAACCAGAGAGAAATTAATTTTTGAATCAATTAAATAAAATCACAAAAATTCAAATATTAAAAAATTCAAAAAAGGGCGCCAATAACACTAAGTTCTTGCCCGCGCCCTCTGTTTTCTCATATTTGCGTTTTCCCCTCAATCTCACTGAATACTTGATGAAATCTCACAATCCACATACCAATCTACTCGTTTTCACCTCATGATCATGTCTATAGTCCTTAATTTCATTTATTTTAAGCATGGAATAAGAAATCAAGACAAAACCTCAAGAACCCTAAATTCTGCATGAAGGTTGGGAATTTGATACACGATTCATACAAAGCAATTAATTGAGGGGAAACATTCTATGCATGATTATGAACGTTTGGCAAAAGTATTGTACGAGGAAATATGCATAGATTAAGAGATGACCAAGTTTAGGCTTACTTGAAGGTCGTGGCAGCAAGAGCAATTTGATTTTTGAGTTGGAGGTGTTACAGATGAAGTGTTACAGATGAGTTGTGATGATCTGACCAAGTTTAGGCTTACTTGAATGCTTGGAGTGATTTGAAATGGCCTGCAACTTGGTTGAAAACTTGAGCAATTGGCTGGTGATTTTGTGAAATTGGTGTTCCAGATGTTGTTTAGGTGTTTGGATCACTTCTATATGATGTTTATGAGGTGTGTGTGTGTGATTGGTTTGGTTGGAATTGTTCTCAAACTCAAAACCCGATAGTGACTTGCTTTAGAAGGCAATTTTGGAAGTGAGAAGGTGATTTTGAGGAAAGCATCAGTTTGGTTGCTTTTGTGTACTTAAACTGAGCACAAATGAGCTCTATTTATAGTAGAGCAAGTTTGTTTTGCAACAATAGTGAATGGTGCCTGCAGCAGGCTGTTGGCCAATTGGACCACTTTGGAATCTCAAGTCTCCTCTAGCCATTGACTAGAGGTTAGAGCACAGGCCTATGGTTCTTTGATTCAAGGATAAGGCTTGACTGAAGTGTTCATTATTGCTCTGATACATGCCACCTCTAAGCATCCATTGAATGCTCCAAAAAAAATTGGAGCCTTGAAGCATCTTTAGCTTTTAGGGGTGCCAAACCTATATATAGTTCCAAAGACTTGGGAGGCTTATGGATCAGTGTTTTTTCATCCTTGGTCTCCTCCTGAGGTGTGCAGATGGATAAACTTGTCTGTCATTTGTACAAATTGATCAAATCGAGCCAATGCACAAATCTGCCTTGGCAAGACAGTTTGCAGCAAGGCATGTTGCAGCTGTCATAACTCTTAGCTCAGATGGAATTTGATGGAGTTCTTGGCCATTTTGGAAAGCTCTCATATGATACAAAATATGTGTGATAATAGTTTATCTTGACACTTTTTGGATCCAAGTGAAAAATTCCCCTACATTTTGAAAAAAGTGAAATAGATTCTGACTTAGTGAAAATTTCACTAAGTGTTGGAAAAAGTGGCATTTTCATGTTTTTGTCATTTTGATCACTCCATAACTAAAAATCCACGAGGAATTGGAATGAGGTGTAGTTGACACTTTCAAAGTATGCCATGAGAGCTACAAATCCATCATTGGATCATCCAAAATGGTTGCTTGGATCTCAAGTTATGATCCTTGGAAGTTGGTACCCTAGCCACTTTGATTCATAACTTAGAAAAATTCATAACATCAACATCATTTTATGGTTACCCATTTTACAAGTTAACTCATTTTCTTTGGTTTTTCTTGATGAATGATGAATCCACTCACAGATTAACATCATTTTAGGGTTAAGGAACCATAATTGTGAAAAATCTCAAAAAGTCAAACTTTGACTTTTGTGCACATTTGACTTTTTATCAGATGAATTCCAAACTGTGCGATCCTCTATGAAATCAAGTCCTTGACCAAAATAAAACTTAATAGATGGATTCCATAGGTGTTATAGGGTGTATTAAATCATGTCCCAAGGTTTGGGAGCATGTCCTGGTCAAAAGTCAAAGATACAGTTGAGTTTTTCTTCAAAACCCTAATTGTGGTCCAGATGAAATTGAAGCTTGTAGATTAAGCTTCTTGGATCAATCCATTGTTGCAAATGGATCAATATGATGTATTGGAGACCCTCAAATCATGTCTTGAGGTCTTGGCTCATGCTTTGTCCCAGAAGTCAACTTAGAGGTGAATTAGGTCCAGAAACCCTAATTCCTGATTTTTGGTGAATGCATCCCATGAGGTTAAAAATTGACTTGATGATTGGGTCCATGAGGTCCCATGGAGTATCTTAGGTTATGCTTTGGAGCATTGGCTCATGTCCAGACGAAAATTTCCAACTGGAGGCCCTGGTCGACCAAAACCCTAATTTGGTGACACTGGCGATCGTGAGGCTTAATCCACTTGGAATGTTGCAACTTTATGCTTGATTCTTGATGTGGGAGTCCTCTTGATCCCTTATGGGTGTTTGAGAGGTTAGACAAGTTGAAGATCATGTCATTCCTTGATTGATCCTTTGTCTAAATGCTCTGAGAGGGTTTAAAACCCTAATTCTGATTGTAGTGAATGCTCACCCCTCTTTGAGAAGATTAGTGAGTCTAATAGAAAATGGTAATTTAAGGGAAAAGGGCTATATTAAAACATAACGACCACTATCCTTCTACCAACTTTGAATTCTGGACATCCTGAGTTTCTGTCGAAGATTACCCTGACTGAAGTTTTCTGATGGATGGCATCACTGCTGCTGGGAGATTTTCCCCTTTGATAGACATAGTTACTTGCCATTAATCCCTAATTTTTTCCTAGATTGTACTTTGAGATTTCCAATCCACCGGAATGATTTTTGATTATGTCTCTAATTTTTTCCTAGACCGCCCTTTCGGGTTTTCAATCCACCAAGACGTTTTTTTTTTCTCTTTTTTTTATGCGAAGTATTCTTGACTACGTCAACATTCGTGGGGTAGGAAAAATCTTCTCCATCCATGGTTGCAAGTCTCAAGGCGCTGCCTGAGAAAGCTTTCTTGGCCACATAGGGGCCGTCATAATTCGGAGTCCATTTGCCTCGGGGATCAATGAGAAATGATTTTATATTTTTGAGCACGAGGTCTCCTTTTCTGAAGACGCGAGGTCGGACCTTTTTGTCAAACGCCTTTTTCATTCTTTGTTGGTACAACTGACCATGGCATAGTGTCGCTATTTTCTTTTTTTCGATCAGATTTAGTTCGTCGTGTCGACTTTGGCACCATTCAGCTTCTGTTAGCTTAGCTTCCATCAATACCTAGATTAATGGGATCTCTACTTCTATGGGAAGCACTGCCTCCATGCCATATACTAGAGAGAAAGGGGTTGCCTCCGTTGAAGTGCGGACAGATGTACGATAACCGTGCAGAGCAAAGGGTAGCATTTCATGCTAGTCTTTGTAGGTTACAACCATCTTTTGAACAATCCTTTTGATGTTCTTGTTAGTCGCTTCTACCGCTCCGTTCATCTTAGGTTTGTACGGAGATGAGTTATGGTGTTCGATCTTGAACTCAGCGTACAACTCTTTCATCATCTTATTATTCAAGTTAGATCCATTATCCGTAATGATTTGGCTAGGAACACCATAACGGCAGATGATATTATTTTTGATAAATCGGACCACCACTTGTCGGGTTACATTGGTGTATGATGCTGCTTTGACTCACTTGGTGAAGTAATCAATGGCTACCAGGATGAACCGATGTCCGTTTGAAGCCTTGGGTTCGATCATGCCAATCATGTCGACTCTCCATATGGAAAAAGGACATGGTAAAGAAAGAACTTTGAGATGCGTTGGCGGTACATGGATTTTGTCAGCGTATATCTGACACTTGTGACACTTCCTCATGTACTTGTAGCAGTCGGATTCCATGGTCAACCAGTAGTACCCTGCTCTCAGAATTTTTCTCGCCATTGTGTGTTCGTTGGCATGAGTTCCAAAGGATCCTTTATGAATTTCTGTCATCAGCATGTTTGCTTCTGGTCTGTCTACACATTGGAGCAAGACCATGTTAAAGTTTCTCTTATAAAGTGTATCACCGCTCAGGAAGAAACTGCCTGCCAGCCTTCAGAGGGTTTTTTTGTCTTTCCTAAGTGCCCCAGGTGGGTACTCCTATTTCCGAAGGAAGCATTTGATATCGTGATACCAAGGTTTGTCGTCTATGACTGCTTCAATCATGAAGATGTAAGAAGGCTTCTCAAGGCGCATTATGTCAATCTTAGGTAGATCGTTCCATTGACCTACACTAATCATGGAAGAGAGAGTGGCTAATGCGTCAACCATGTGATTCTCTTCACGAGGGATGTGATGAAACTCGATTCTGTTAAAGAAAGGTAACAACCTTCTCGTGTAATCTTTGTAAGGAATCAGTCCTGATTGGTATGTGTTCCAATCTCCTTTGATTTGATTGATAACCAGAGCTGAGTTGCCATATACATCCAAATTCTTGATCCTTAAGTCGATCGCTTCTTCGAGACCCATGATACAAGCTTCGTATTCGACCTCGTTGTTCGTACACTTGAATGTCAGTCTGGCAGTGAAAGGAATGTGGGTACCCTGAGGTGTTTCGATGATTGCCCCAATTCCATTTCCGTAATGATTGACGGCTCTGTCAAAAATTAGTCCCCATTGGAAACTTGGTTCTGTCCCTTCACTGGGTAGCGGTTCATCTCTATCTTTCATTTTCAAATACATGACATCTTCGTCTAGAAAGTCAAACCCGACTGATTCCTAATCGTCAATCGGTTGATGAGCTAAATGATCGGCTAAAACACTCCCTTTGACGGATTTCTGAGCATGGTATTCTATGTCATATTCTGATAACAACATCTGCAAACGGGAAATTCTTCCCGTGAGAGCAGGTTTTTCAAAGACATACTTGATAGGATCCATTTCGAAAACTAACCAAGTAGTGTGACGAATCATGTACTGGCGCAGACGTTTGGCTTCCCAAGCCAAAGTGCAGCAAGTTTTCTCAAGCATAGTGTACCGAGTCTCGTAGTAGGTGAATTTCTTGTTCAAATAGTAGATGGCAGACTCTTTCCTTTTTGTTTCATCTTGTTGGCCAAGCACACAACCCATTGAGTCCTCTAGGACTGTGAGATAGATGATCAGTGGTCTTCCTTCCACTGCAGGTGATAGAATCGGTGGGTTTAACAAATATTCCTTGATACTGTCGAAGGCAGTTTGATAGTCTTCTATCCAAATACAGTCCTAATTCTTTTTGAGTAATTTGAAAATCGACGCACATGTCGCGGTTATGAGGAATATGAAACTGGAGATGTAGTTCAAACGTCCCAGGAATCCTCTGACTTGTTTTTCAGTTTTCGGAGAAGGCATTTCTTGAATGGCCTTGACCTTGTCAGGATCAACCTCAATTCCTTTTTGGCTGACGATGAGCCCTAAGAGTTTCCCTGAACGGACGCCGAAGGTGCATTTGTTGGGATTCAAGCGGAGTTTATACTTTCTCAACCGCTCAAATAGTTTTGACAGGTGGGTCACATGCTCCTCTTCCGTCTTAGATTTGGCAATCATATCATCGACATATACCTCGATTTCTTTGTGTATCATGTCATGAAACAGAGTAGTCATTCCCTTTGATAGGTTGCCCCGACATTCTTTAAACCGAACAACATTACCTTGTAACGAAAAGTACCCCATGGGGTAATGAATGAAGTTTTCTCCATGTCTTTAGACGCCATTTTTATCTGATTATAGCCCAAGAATCCATCCATGAAGGAGAAGACTTTGAACTTTGATGTACTGTCTACCAGCATGTCAATGTGTGGTAAAGGAAAGTCGTCCTTTGGACTTGCTTTGTTTAGATCTCTATAATCAACACACATTCTGACATTTCCGTCCTTTTTTGGAACTGGTACTATGTTGGCTAACCGTTGAGGATATTCTGATGTAGCGAGGAAACCTGCGTCAATCTGTTTATGTACTTCCTCTTTGATTTTGATGGCCATATCCGGATGAGTCCGTCACAACCTTTGTTTTACTGGCGGACATTCTGATCTTAATGGTAGATGATGGTCCACGATGCTGGTATCCAACCCTGGCATGTCTTGGTAGGACCAAGTAAATACATCGGGAAATTCTTTGAGAAGCTTTGTCAAACTCTCTTTGGCAGTTGGACTGAGCAGTGCCCCAATCCTGATCTCTTTTCTTTCCTTCTCTGAGCCCAAGTTAATAATTTCCAACGGCTCTTTGTGAGGTTTAATGGACCTTTCATCTTGTCTGAGTAATCGGGAGATCTCTTCCAGAATTTTGTCGTCAACTTCTTCTTCTGCCCCGAATACCGGGAATTCAAAGTTGGGAGAAGGCATCGGTTCGCGTGTTTCAACGGGGTTTAAGACAAGCAATCTGCATGGCGTGATGATTTGTGTTTAGAAGAGATAGAGAAAATGCAAGAGTGTGTGCATTGTATTATTTTTTACTTCTTGTTTTTATTATTTGAACTGTTTTTTAGGATTACCATTTTCTGAAAAAAAGAAAAGCGAAAACAACAATTAATGTAGAAATTACAGAACGACGTTTATTTATTTATGATTTTGTCGATTCTTGAAACTACAGCCCTATAAAACAAAACTCCGTCGCTCTGGGCGAAGCGAAGAGGGGTATTTACAAAAAGTGAGCCCTATCAAAACAACCGTTTCACCTGGGCAGGGTGAAAGGTTAAGATAAAGACGGCAGTTACTTTGACTTATGAACAATCTTCGGAACGTCGACTGCAACCCATTGGCGGCAAACTCCTCGGTGAATCACAAAGTCTGGTACCTTCCTTGATTTTTCTTCATAAATAACGCTGATTTTTGGTCGAGCAGGATCATTGGAATCTATCTCCCAGGTAGAGTTGTCGTAAGAGGATTCCTCAGTTGTATTTTGCAGAGTATTTGTGCTCTCAGGTGGATCTCCCCACCCAGTTGGCTGAATGTCTTCGAGCCTGATGCGAGAGCTTTCAGGAGCGGTGTATTTGACCATGAAGTCGTATTTACCACTCGGTTGTCCCAAGGTGTCCCATACTTCTTTGTGACTGGAGGAGTCATCTCTCTTGATGACGTTGACCTCTGAAAAGCATAGTTGATGAATTCTAGTCCTGCAAATTTTGCAAATTCATTGTCGACCTGGATATTTTCTGACTGACCTGAGTATTGATCCCATGACATAGTGGGGATGCATGTATTCTTTTCAATGATGCTCAACTAATTTTCATTATTCGGCTGATTTTCTTGCCCCAAGTCTCCTGGGTATGGCTGCCAGATAGGCAGACCATCCATCGAGCCATAATAGTCGTGGTCAATGTTGTCTTTCATCAGAGTGTCTTCCTTTAATGAGTTTGGTGGAGCACGGCATCATTCCGGATCACAATCTCCGTATATCATTTCGACGTCTGACCTCGGTATAAATCTCAGACTCTGTGCGGGATAGAAAAATGGCGTAGGCACCTCTGTGCGGGATAGCAAAATGGCGTAGGCACCTCGGTATAAATCGTCCTCGTTAAGATAGGACTTCCATTCCTCATCTGTGTTAGAGGAATCTACCTCGTTGATAGTATGTACTTCTTGAGACACTGGATGAAGGAAACCTCCACTATGGAAGAAGTTCTGAATGGGATGAAGACTTTCACCGTTAGCGGCAGTCTGGGTACAGGTTGCAGAAAAACCAAGACCCTTCTTTGTTTTATTATCAGTAGGAATGACAAGCTGTCCCCATCCTTTTGCGTTGCTATTCTTGATCACTTCGAGAGCATCTCTGTATGAGGAAATCGAGGTTCCTTTCTCTAACTGATTTTCATTGCTCACCGAATGTGCCTGGAATTGAGTTCCAACGACCTTCTCCGGCTCTACACAAGTAGATAATGAAAGGTTACTCACAATCAAGGCTTGTTCTCCACAGACTGTGACGAGTTGGTCATTCTTGACAAACTTCAGCATCTGGTGAAGTGTCGAAGTTACTGCCCCAGCCTGGTGTATCCAAGGTCTTCCTAATAAGCAACTATATGTTGCCCGGATGTCCATGACCTGGATGGTGACTAGGAAAGTGTGAGGACCGATAGTTTTGGGAAGGTCGACTTCGCCAATAACTGCTTTCCGAGATCCGTCAAATGCTTTGACGATGACTTCACTGCCTCTCATTGGAGGTCCTTTGAATGATAGTCGCATTAGAGTGGACTTCGGCATGACGTTGAGAGCCGATCCGGTGTCTACCAGTACGCTGACTAAAGCATCGTCCTGGCAGTTGATTGTGATATTGAGCACCATGTTGTGACTTTGCCCTTCTTCCTGCAGTTCTTCATCACTAAACCCCAAGTTGTTGCAGGAAGTGATGTTAGAGACGATGCCATCGAACTGTCGTATTGACACATCCTGTTCCACAAAGGCTTGTTCTAAGACTTTTTGCAGAGCCTCTCTGTGGGATTCGGAACTGAGTAAAAGAGATAACACAGAGATCTTTGATGGAGTTTGTAACAGCTGATCAACAATGTTGTATTCACTCCTTTGGATGAGCTTCAGCATCTCATCATCGTTCTTTGAAAGGTCGGGATGACTAGATTGACCGACTGGTGGATTAGGAACTTCTATTAGAGGTTCCTTTTCTCTACTGGGTTCTCCAACTCCTCGGTTGAAGATTTGACCGCTCTGTGTTACTCGACTGATGTCTGCAATATTCACGACGGAGGGTAATGTAATTTCCTTTGCATTCTCAATTATTGTTGCACCGTATTTGTAAGGGATCACCTTATCCGATTTGTACGGCACTGGTCTTGGTAGATAGACAACTACAGGAGCCTTCTGATTTATCTGACTATCGTAAGTAACTTCAATCAGTTTCTGGTTAAGAACCTTTGATTCATCAAGCAGAGGGATGATGGCAAAAACATCTTTAGTCCTCTTAGGATCAGAGATTACAACCACATCTTTGATCTGGTCAGCGAAATAGTCTGGCGTCCAGTTGATGGACCCCAAAACTGAATATTGTTGAATCTCTTTGCGGTCCAACTGACTCTGAAGGGCTGCTCGCACGAGGTAACATCCTTGGTTATTTTTCGAGCAAACTCTACAGCGCTCGTAGTTATGTGGTGGCACCTGGCCACGTCCGCTTTGAATGCAGTGTAACCTCACTAGATCTGTTTCCGTTGATCGAACATCCTGACTTTGATGCCGAGTATGATTCCCATTAACCACACTGATTTGTTGCGTGTCTTCATCCATATAAATCGGAAGCCACCAGTGGTTCAACAAGTGTTGCAAAGTTCTTTGCACGAGAGCGCACCCTTGGTTACTCTCACGGCATACTGTACAGCCAAGATAATCATGTGAAGTGAGAAAACCGAGTTGGACTTGTTTGGCGTGTAACTCCTCCAAGCTGGTATTCATCAAACAAATATCAAAGATTTGAACCATGTTAATCTGATAAGGATTTTTATCATGGTAGTCCTGGATCCACCCAAGATCCATCTGACGCTGGAGGGCCTCTTGTACAAAAGAGCATCCCTGTTTGTTTACCGAGCAAGTCAGACAGGAATTGTAATCGTGCCGCGGCAGATTATGATACTGGCTTTGTCTTGAGTTCATTGCAACTAAGTTGACATTCATCGCACGAATATCGTGGTTCTGAATGACGTTGGAACTCGTATAAGTCATGTTAACTCCATGAACTCGGTGTTCTTGGATCCATCCGAGATCCAATTGTTCATGTAGAGCTGATTGAACCACAAAACATCCTTGATTGTTTTTAGAGCAAATTTCACACTGGTGATAACTATGAGGTGGCATATGGGCGTACCCACTCTATCTACAATGCATCTTGACCAAGTTGGCCCTTAATAAGACTACATCATGAATTTGATAACTGTTATTGGACTCTCCCTCTATCAAATTTACCGCAGCTTTCTCGTGTTGAGGCAGAGGGTTCGTGAGAACATTTGGATTTGTATCCTTGAAGGATAAGACCCTGCTCCTAACAAGCTTTTGCACATCGGATTTGAAACTGAGACAGTTTTCTATGTTATTCCCTGGTCTTCCTTGATGGTAAGGGCAAGTCTGATCCGCTTTAAAACAAAAAGGTGGATTTTTCAGAATTGTAAGAGGAGACCTGGTTTGGACGTGTCCCTTGACCAGTAATAATGGAAACAATTCTGCGTATAACATCCGTATAGGGTCGAACCCTGGCGGTCGCGTTGTACGGTTGTTGTTGTACGGAGGACGAGCCTGCTGAAGAGGCTGTTGTGTCTTTTGCTGATATTGCTGTTGATTAGGTTGGCTCTGTGCAACCTGAGGTTGATACGTAGGAACAGGCGCATGGTTAATAGCAGGAGTTACAGCTGCTACTAGTTGGTATCATCGCCTTTGCTTTCCGAGAGAGATATTCCCAATATCCTGCTCTTTTTTCTTAGGGATAACACTACCGTATCTTTTTGTACTGCTTGATGATCCAGTGTCTTTAACTAAACGTCCTTTCTAGACCGCTTCCTCAAGATGAACTCCCATGCCCACCATCTCGGTGAAGTCACTGGGCGCAATGGCGACCATTCAGTCGTAGTAAAATGAGCTTAAGGTCTATAAGAAGATCTTTGTCATCTCTTTTTCTTCAAGAGGTGGACAAATCTGAGCGGCAATTTCACGCCATCTCTGAGCGTACTCTTTAAAGGTTTCCTTGTCCTTTTGTGACATCGATCTGAGTTGATCTCTGTCTGGTGCCATGTCAAAATTGTACTTATATTGTTGAATGAAGGCAGCGGCAAGATCTCTGAAAGTGGCGATCTTAGTGCGGTTTAAACCCATGTACCATTTTAATGCGGCACCGGTTAAACTATTCTGAAAGTAATGGATCAGTAGCTCCCGGTTCTTTGTCTGAGCTGACATTCGCCGAGCGTACATCACCAAGTGGCTTTGAGGTCAAGAGTTACCCTTGTACTTTTCGAAGTCGGGCACCTGGAACTTGTGCGGAACTTTCACATTGGGGACCAAACAAAGGTCTGCGGTATCCTTTCCAAAAAAATCCTAACCGCGAATGGCTTGCAGTTCTTTCTGCATTTCCAGGAATTATTCCTGGAACTCATTCATTCTGTCGAACACACTTTCGTTCCCAGCAGAGGGTATCTGTGGAATCTGTCCTTCCAGGATAGTGTGTACCACGGGCAGTGGTATAGTCATTATGGCCGAGACTCTTGATGCCTCCCGAAGTTTGTAACCTTCAGGAGTTGCTGTCATGCCCCTGGCATCTTCGCTTTCCCGAAGTTTGTAACCTTCAGGCCCAGCGGCTCCTACTGAAGTTTTCGGATCTCCAGTGATTGGCGAAATATATCCTTCCTGGATATAGTTGATTGGCATGCCCCAGGGACGATCTTTCGGCATTTTGTACCTAGGATCATACTTCTCCACTATGGACGTTGATGTGATCTCTGAGATCACAGTCATTTGTTGTTGCATTTGAGCTTCTGCTAGAGCTTGCATGTCGTTATGAAACTTTCTCAGATCCTCTTTTAGAGTGTGGATCTCTTCCCTTAACGCTCTGTTCTCTTCCTCGAGATCATCCATCTTTTTCGGACGATTGGCCCGAGTATTGTACGAATGAGACAGTTTGACTCTAGAATCGAGACGCAAACGTGAGATTCATAGGTAAGAAGAATGCGTGATGCGAGAATGATGAATGATATGCAATGATTATATTAATTATATGTTTTTGTTTATTCAAAGTAATCTTCGACAATTGGATTGCAAATATCAAACAGTGGGGAAACCTCGTTTTATTGAATTCAAAGGATTGCGGAAATGGAAATACAGTAATTTACATAGTGTTGCGAAAGGAAATCTAAGCTAATGGATCCTAAGTCCTCTCTGAGGAGAGCTCAGGTGCTAGTTCTGGTACTTTCCTTTTCTTTGACCGGGGCTCTTCGGCCGTTGTCGGGTTGTCATTCCTTTTCCAAGCGAAAGGAGCGAGCAAATTCCTTTGGTCATCCTGATTTTCCACAACATGTTGCTCTAAAATCTCAATCAGAGCATCTTGCACTCTACATTGAGAATACGGTACTTGTTCCTCCAAGACCTCTTCTCCTGCTGAACTTTGCTGAGAGTAACCTGAAGCTTTTTCATCTCAGACATAAAATAAAGGGCAGAGTCCCTTAATGGAAGAACTTCCTGACGAAGGTAAGGCATCCTCAGCTTAAGAGCTCTAGTTTGTACCCAGTGGAGATAACGCTCCACCGAGACATAGTCTGGTTTTCCTAGAGACTCTATCCTTTCTTATGAACGTGTTTCCAGGCATGCACTATTTCCGTCTTTAGTGCCCTGTCACTTTCTCCTTCCTTGAAGAAAAGACCTTCCAGATGAGCATTACGCAGGATATGTGTAACACCCCCTTTCTATACCCCCAAATAATCATTTAGGCACATATTAAAAATTTCGTCAGAGTATAATTACAAACATGGTATAAAAGAGGCATGTCACATCAATTAGGAAATTAAAACATACAACACCTGCTCAACAATTGATATGCAACAGTGGGGCAACTTGCAACAGAGGAACTTAGTCCTTACACCCACATTTCAATATTTAGAATAAAAGCGGAAAATCTAAACATCGAATAGCAACCAACATATATACATCGCCAAGCATTATCCACCAACATAATTCATGTTTTACATAACATTTATCAACAAGATACATATACAATGTATCACAAAAGAATCATAGCCCTCCTAGCTACCCGGTACTACATATCAGAGCCAACCGACCAAAAGAATGAAGGCACGCTTCACAAAAAGACCACCAGCATACCTACTCTGCAATGCCTCATAGAGCATCATAAAACAGCAGAAGGGTGAGAAATATTATCATAATAACAATGCATATAATTATATATAATAGCATAAAATTATACATATTTCACATTCTCACCACAATTCATCACAACTCACTCATATACATCGCAATGTATCCATATATATAAAACCAAGCATACATATCAGGCATACTTTCCTCACTTCTTCTCATTCCACATAAACATACACAAATGTTTATTCACCTATGCATCATTTAAAGATGAGAAATGCAAATCATAGAGACCGACTCACGACTCTATGCAAATACAATGCGGTACCGACTCAATCATCTCAAGTTCACTCAGGAACTTCTGCTGGAACCATCGCTCGTTACCAAAGTAACTCCCCGTCGGGCCTACGATGTTCACCCACCGCTCACACCTCCACCAAGAGAGGCTCACGATGTTTATGGATCGCTCACACCTCCACCAAGAGAGGCTCACGACCCGATTGCTCACACCTCCACCAAGAGAGGCTCACGATCGTCCATAACCATCGCTCACACCTCCACCAAGAGAGGCTCACGACGTTATAGCGGATTCTCATTAGAATCCCTCAGCACAAGAATGCACATCATTATGCTACACATGATAATGACTCAAGACATTCTTGAAATGCATACATATTCACAATATATACATGCATTCATCTCATACAACCACATATAATCTATATACATTCACGTCAATGCACTATTGTACGATTCACATTCAAACACACCGTCAAAACGGTAAAAGTCGCTAAATAGCACTATTCCCGACTTTCCGACATAATTAAATCGGCCAACAATCTCAAAACCCATTTTTATAAGAAAGAACGTTTCATAAGCTTTCCAACAATATAAAGAACGTCCCGATCCGAGTTACGGATCAAAAGTTACGGAATTTAGAAAACAGATAAAATTTTGAAGTCCCAGACCGCGCTGAGCGGGCTCGCTACTGCCTGGTGAGGTTACATTTTTTTAAAAGCGCGCTAAGCGGGCACCTGCGCGCTGAGCGGGCTCTGCGATTTTCAGAAAAATTCCTCTTCGCAAATCCACCCCAAAATTCCCATTTTTCACCCAAATTCAATTCTAACAGCAAAACAACCATCAACAATTGTTCATACACACAGTGTGATCATACAATACAGTTTATATCGATTTCCGACCGTAAAATCATCGATTCTGAATCATTTTATCGTTTTCGACCTAAAACTCCAAAAAACCATGGAAAACAAGAAAACATCCAAGCAACTCATACATAATGATACACATTAATAAGATAATAAGATTTCACACCCTTACCCGGATTCCAAATGATCTAGCTCTTGTTCTTGATGATTTCTACCCTTTTTCCTCTTTTCTTCTCTTCTTCCCTCTTCCTCTTTCTTTCTTTCTTTTTCTTTCTCTCTTTCTCTATTTCTCTCTATTTCTCTTTTCTATCTATTTTCCTTCTATTTTTCCTTTCTATCTTTTTCTTTTTATTTCTTTTCTCTCATTTTCCAAACTATCAATTAATTCATTTTTCTCACAAATTCTAATTCCACTTAATTTCTAATTTATCATTAATTGAGAAAAGTCTAAAATACTCTCCATTCTAATTTCCCCGAAAACTCTCAAAACGGTAAAATAACATTTAACACACCAAATTCACAATTAAAATAATTATCACTCAATTTAAATAAAAGACTCAACTAAATGAGAATAATTGGAATCGGGGCGTTACAATATGCCTCATCGGGTATCCAAATTGACGACGAACAAACACTGGATGATAGTTGATTCCTCCCTTAGTTCCTATAAGGGGTACAGTTGGGAAGTTTCCACAACGGTCTATGATTCTGATCCCGTCATAGATTCGATTGTACCAATCAATGTTGGAGTTGGTAAGAGACATGATTCTCTGCGACCAGCGTAAAGTATTATTTTGATCCCAAAATGCAGCAGACTTTGGCAAATGGGATGTGAACCATTTGTAAAGTAGGGGTACACAACATGTGATCATTCCACCATTATACAAAATCCTTAAGTGTACAAAATAATAAGCATATGCGAGCAAAGTTGGTACAGGGTTGCCAATCAGAAAAATCTTAATGGCATTGATATCTACAAAGTTATCAATGTTGGGAAACAAAAATAACCCGTAGGTGAGTAAAACAAAGATGCCCTCAAAAGTGGCCACGTTCCCTATACTAGCAAAGTATGGAGCTTTCTTTGTTAAGAACTGAGCGGGCAAACCCTGAATTCCACCCTTAGTGGTTATGTGAGTCTAGACCTCTGACTCATCCAAATAAATTGCTCTTGCAATGGTATGATCCTTTGGAATTTCTTCCAGTCTAGAAAAGGGAGCCTGGTCAGTAATATGTCGATAAGTCAGGTGAGAGTACTCCTCCAGTGTTGGTGCTAGTTGATAATTCGGGAATGTGAAACAGTGATAGACCGGATCGTAAAACTGGATTAGTGTGGACAGGATTCCTTCAATTACATGGACCCTTAACAAGGACAACAACCCTCCATACTTGGCTCTGAAAGCCTCATGGTTGGTTATCATCCTCGCCGGACTTCTCAAATCCTCTAGTTTTGGAACCTTGAAGGTGTTCTTATGAGTTTTCCTTCTACCGAAATCCATTAGCGCAATCTCCTTTCTCTGACATTTGCAATCATAGTCTTAGTTTAATTTGAAAAAGAGATACTAGAAGAGAAGAATTTTCTTTGTTTTAATCTTTTTTAAATGAATGTATGAATGCATCACACAAAAACATAGAAAAACATGGGGTCAAAGGGTCGGTGTCATGAAGTCAAGGCTCTACCCCCCCCCCCCCCCCAAAGGTTTATACTGGTGATTTTTTGTACCTGTCCGTAAAATCATTGACCCCTCTTGGGATAACAACAGCAAGCGGATCGCCAGCGAGCTGATGCATCTTAGAGTGATCTCAGATGAGGGTAATATCGTGTGACAACTATTTCCGATAGCTTCCGCACTACAAAATGGTTTCAGCCTACTAAAAACCTTAGCTTCTCAGATAACCCAGTCGACCACACTACTTTCAACAACCGGAGTCGTATAGGCAATGTATTTGCAAAGGGAGTCTCCACTGAGTTTGATGGTCGATCGGGGGCTCTTAACTGGGATTCACTCCCCGCAAGATTACCCGTATTGCCATCACCTATCTTAGGTGTATAATCAATCTTTCCACATGCAGCATCACACGCATTCCCATTAGCAGAAAAATAAACTCATATATCAAGTAGGAAAAGCAGCATATATATTTGTGTTAATCATCCTAGACCTCTAGTCTTATGATCCTATACAGACAATGGCTCCCCAGCAGAGTCCCCATTTCTGTGACATCTTGTTGAATTTAAAGGATTCCACCGAAGATTGTAAGAAAGAGAAGAAGGTCCCACGGTGGGCGTTATTTTTTTCTGTAGCACGATTTTTGTGGTCCTGAGTCACGATCGCTTGAGTACTACAGTTCGATTCATTTTTTATCTTGTTAACTGATTAAGGAAAGGAAATAGATGTCTCCAATTAACCCGGCTTGCATACTGAGTTTGCACAGCGGTCTGTTCGGTTACAGATGCGATTAAGATGTGGGTCCCTCTTCGATTTATTATTTTTTAAATCAGAATGTCTGGATCATTTACGAGGTTTTTGGTAAGATGTTAAGACTTGGTGCTTTTGGGTTGATATATGGGGGTACTGGATTTGGGTCTTTGATTAGTATGCTCGCTAAGATTTTTTGTAATCTTATGCCTGCGTATTCCCGTTTAACGAAATAGGGAAATCAGAGCGATCGTAGTTCTTCCGATTCTATAGGAGGAAAAAGGTTGTTTTGGTGTCTTGTTCAAAGCCCAAGACATGAAGCTAAAGGCGATTTGTATCTTGTTCAAAGCCCAAGATGTGAAGCTAGAGGAATTGTTGATGTTTGTATGCTGTGAGTAAGGCACAAATTTGATGCTAAAAGGTTGATTGTCTCAACCGGGGTTTTCCTTATACAAAGCCTAAGCGGAGGCTAGAAGTTTGACTTTTCCGGGGAAAATGTTCTTTCTGTCTTGTACAAAGCTCAAGATTGAGGGTAAAAGGAAGTTGACTCAACAAGAGAGTCTTTTATACTCAACAAGAGAGTGATTTTATATGTCTTGTACAAAGCCCAAGACGGAGGCTAAAAGGTGATTGACTCAACAAGAGAGTCTTTTATACTCAACAAGAGAGTGATTTTATATTTCTTATACAAAGCCCAAGACGGAGGCTAAAAGGTGATTGACTCAATAAGAGAGTCTTTTATACTCAACAAGAGAGTGATTGACTCAACAGGAGAGTCTGAAAAAAGTGATTGACTCAACAAGAGAGTCTGAAAAAGGTGATTGACTCAACAAGAAAGTCTTGAACAGGTGTTTGACTCAACAAGAGAGTCTTTTGTTGTCTCGTACAAAGCCCGAGATAGAGGCTAAAAGGAGATCGACTCAACAAGAGAGCCTTTTTTATACTCAATAAGAGAATGTTTTTATATGTCTTGTACAAAGCCCAAGACGGAGGCTAAAAGGTGTTTGACTAAACAAGAGAGTCTGAAAAGGTTAGCTCCACTGGGGAGAATCATTTGTACAAAGCCCAAGAGGAGGCTGTCTTACCGCTATGAATTCTGGAGATCCTGAAGCGGGTCCAAGTGCGGGGAACTCTCATGAGAGAGACCGGGGTTTCTTCCTATGGTTGAAAGGAACTTGAGAATGTCTTTGAGACTCAAGGGTCTTAGACTGTCCAAGAGAAGGCATGAGAACTTCTAAGAAGCCGACAGGTCCTTGTACGACGCCCAAGAGGAGGCGAGGATGCTTTTAGGAAGCCTGTGGGTCCCCAAACCTCGAGAAGTTCAAGACATGCTATTCACTGAGAATAGATCAAGCCAGGAAAGTCCGAGAATTTGGAAGAAACTCAAGAGATTCTATTCACGGAGAATAGATCAACTCTGGGGAGTAGAGTTTCTTTGACAATGTCTAAGGGTGACAGTCTGAGAAAGGGTTCACCGAGAATGCTGCCTTTCACGTCTCCATATTGTTTAACCCCAAGAGGAGGGAAGACTGTATCTGGAAATCCTATGGGGATCTAGTTTTGTTTGTATTTAAGAGTGACTAACAGGGCTTTACCTAGTGCTAGATGTAGTTGCCGGGGAAAACTCTAAATAACTATACTAGTATTGCACAGTGGATATTGGACAAGTATATAAAAGTTTGTGAAAGAAGACTTATAGTGAAACAGCCCCACAATACAGTTATATACATATGAAAGCGGTAAATGAAAGCGGATAAACACTTATCCGTTGTAGAGCTTCCATGCTGTTTGGTTAGTTGTTCATCAAAGATAGTTTTGGTAACAATATATATTCAAAATCAAAGGAGAAAGTGCTTTGAAACGTTGTTGCGGCTTACAGCTCGAGGAGAGGCCCAAGGTTTAACGATGATTGCACCGTTGTTTTGTAAACTGTACAGAGGGACTTATACAATATATAAGGCCCACAAACTTTTTTATGTACAAGGTGTGGGGCTTACCGCTAAAGGAGAGGCCCATTAAGTTGTTTTTGCACAAGTGGTGGGGCTTACAACTCAAGGAGAGGCCCATTAAGTTGTTTGAAAAATGGCAATCGCGCCAAGATTTATGAAAATGTGTTGGGACTTATACAATGACTGAGGCCCAAATTATTTTGGTTTCAAAGCGGGATTGGGTCTTACACTCTATTAGAGGCCCAAAGAGTTATTTTAAGAAAAGGAATGGGTCTTTTAGCTCAAGGAGAGGCCCAGGGTTTTGTTTTAAAAGACGACGGTCGCGCCGTGATTTTGAAAATACAATGCGACATATACAACATCTGAGGCCCAAAAAAATGGTTTGTATTTACAAAGGATTGGGTCTTACGCTCTACCAAGAAGCCCATAGTGTTTTGAAAATGATTGATGAGGGTTGAAATCAAAGAAACCCTAATTTTGTTTTTCTTTAAAAGTAAATATTCAAAGAAAATCAATAAAATGATAAAAATACCAAATAGATTTGAATAAACCACTTGTGATTTTTGTTTAAGGTTTGAAAAATGAGGTTTTAATCATAAGATGATTTAGAACTCTTTTGGTTTTGATTTTCAAAATAAATATTCACTTTTAAATGTTTAAAAACAATTAAAAATGAATTTATTCGCAAATATACCAACTATATTAAATAAATAATATAAATTTGATTTTTTTGTGGAATAAAATATTTCAATATTTGTGTGATTTTTTGCAAAAAGAACCAATAAAAAATTATTAAAATTGAGGAAGTTATTAATTTTTCAAATCATTAAGAAATAATATGAAAAATAGTAAAAAGTGGAAAAAATTGCAAAAAGAGGGTATAGGATGAGGGGGATTCGAACCCCAGACCTCTTGTGTGCGGCATGCACGCCTTACCACTGGGGTGGTGATACACCCGTGTATTGAAACACAACCACAAATATACATGGCTTGCCTTGTTTTTGGCCTGGCCCAAGGCAAGGCAAGGCATGATTTTGGCTAGAAACGTGAAGGCCATAACTTTTTAATTTCTCCATGGATGGAGGCAAAATTTATATGCATCTGACCTAGAATTTCCTTAAGAATCCAATGGCGGTGGTGGTTTTCCCAGAAAACAAATCCTCCTCAAAACCCGATAGTGGTTTTGAAATAGGCCATGTATTGCATTTTCTGTGCTACCTCTTGGTATAGGTATGAATTACATGATAAATTGGTGCAAACACAACACATATTCCATGTATAAGAGATGCATGATCAGTGGACTTCAAAGCAAGGCATATTTTAGAGAGTTCAAGTTGTGATGCTTACCTCTTTTTGGAGCTTTTGGGCTATCTACCAAGTGCTTTGTTCCAGAAATGTTTTGATGCTTTGGACACCCTCAAATGATCCCTTAGAAGCTTTTAGAGTGGTTGGAACCAGCTGGAAACCTCAGGAATAGAAATTGGCCCTTTCTTGCAAAAGGGGCAAAAATGGCCAAAATAGCAACTCTCTCAAATGATGATCCAGATGTGTGGAACCATTTGGGACAGTTCAAGGATGATATTTGGAGTGTGTTTAAGGTTTTATCTGGTTTGGAAAGTGACTGAATCAAGACATGGCCTGAAAAATGCACAAAAGGCCCTATTTTGAGGTTTTGAGAGGGGACTTTGTGATTTTGGTGTTACAGGTCACTTGTGAGAGTTTGGACAGCTTAGATATGACATATTGGATGTGTTTGGATCATGAGCTGTGATGGAATTGTTGTCTAACTCAAAAACTCAGACTTACCTTGCTAAAGAAAGCATTTTTGCCTAGAGAAAGAGATTTTGAGGAAAGCAAGTGTTGTAGTGCTTTGGTGTACTCAAACTGAGCACAAATGAGCTCTATTTATAGTAGAGCAAGTTTGTTTTGGCTGCAATAGTGAATGGAAACTGCTGCAGAGGTTTGGCCAATGTTGATCAATGGGAATCCAAGTCTCCTCTAGCCATTGACTAGAGGTTAGGGCACAGGCTACTGGTTCCCTTGGTCTTGGATAACTCTTGACTGAATTCAGTTGGAAAGGGCTCTGTCCATGCCACCTTGGTGCATCCATTAAATGCTCTAAACCAAAATTGGAGTCTTGTCCCCTCTTTAGGCATTTCTAGGTTTAGCATGCTACTTTTGGTTCCAAGGACTTGGAAGGCTGATGGATCAGTGTTTGTTCCTCCTTGGTCCCCCCTTGAGGTGTTTAGATGGATAGATTTGCTTGCCCTTTGCAAAATTTGAGCAAATCGAGCAAAATCGCCAAATCTGCCTTGCCATGACAGGTTTGCAGCAAGGCATATTGGCCTGGTCATATCTCATGTCTTAAGTGGAGTTTCATGGAGTTCTTGGCCATTTTGGAAAGCCCTCATATGATACAATATGCGTGTGATCATAATTGGTCTTGATACTTTTTGGATCCAACTGAAAAATCCCCCTACTTTTAGAAAAAAAGCAAGACAGATTCTGACTTAGTGAAATTTTCACTAAGTGTTGGAAAAAGTGACATTTCATGTTTTCAACCATTTTGATCATTCCATAACTCAAAATCCATGATGAATTAGAATGAGGTGTAGTTGAAGCTTTTGTAGAGGGCTATGAGAGCTACAAATCCAGCTTTGAATGGGGAAAAATGGCCTTGTGGTTTAGGAGTTATGATCCTCCAAAGTTGGTACCCTGACCACTTTGTTCCATAACTTAGAAAATTTCTAAGTTTTTTATGGTTACCCCTTTTACAAGTTATCCCACTTTTCTTCATTTTTCTTGATGAATGATGATTTCAATCACACATTAACATCATTTTAGGGTTTAAGAACCATAATTGTGAAAAATCTCAAAAAGTCAAATTGTACTTTTTGTGCACAGTTGACTTTTCTCTATGAAATCAAGTTGTTGACCTAAATAAAACTTGATGGATTGATTTCATAGGTGTTATAGGGTGGATTGAATCATGTCCCAAGGTTTGGGAGCATGTCCTGGTCAAAAGTCAAAGGCATAGTTGACTTTTCCCGCGAAACCCTAATTGTGGTTCTGATGAAGTTGAAACTTGTTGATCAAGCTTCTTGGACCAATCCATTATTGCAAATGGATCAATGTGGTTTATTAGAGACCCTCAAATCATGTCTTGAGGTCTTGGCTCATGTTTTGTTCCAAAAGTCAACTTAGGGGTGAATTAGGTCAAGAAACCCTAATTCTTGATTTTTAGTGAATGCATCCCCTGGGGTTAAATTGACTTGATGATTGGGTTCATGATGTTCCATAGAGTATATTAGGTTATGCTTTGAAGCATTGGCTCATGCCCAGAGGAAAATTTCCAACTGGAGGCCCTGGTCGACCAAAACCTTAATTTGGTGACACTGGCGATCTTGAGGCTTAATTCACTTGGAATGCTGCAACCTTGTGCTTGATTCTTGATGTGGGAGTCCTCTTGATCCATTGTGGATGTTTAAAAGGTTAGACAAGTTGAAGATCATGTCAATTCTTGATTGATCCTTTGTCTAAGGCTCAGAGAGGGCTTGAAACCCTAATTTTTGGTAGTAGTGAATGCTCACCCATCTTTGGGGAGACTGATGAGGTATGATGGCCCATCCATATTGTGATGATGATTTGTACAATGATGGGAAATCTTAGTGGTCAAAATTTGGGGTATGAAAATGTTCAAACCAGGTCTCCTTTTACAGTACCGGAAAATCTGCCTTTCTGGTTCAAAGTGGATCAAACTTGCCCTTATCATCAAGGAAGACCGGGGCACAACATTGAAAACTGTCTCAACTTCAAATAGGATGTGCAGACGCTTGTTAGGAACGGGGTCTTGTCCTTCAAGGATACAAATCCAAATGTTCAGACGAACCCGTTGCCTCAACAAGAAAAGATTGCAGTAAATTTGATAGAGGAGGAATTTAGCCGCAGTTATCAAATTCACGATGTACTCCTATTAGGAACCAATCTGGTCAGTATGCATTGCAGATAGAGCGGGTACGGTCATGTACCGCCTCACTATTATCACCAGTGTGATATCTGCTCAAAGAATAATCAGGGATGTTCTGTAGTGCAATCAGCTCTACAAGAACAAATGGATCTCGGATAGATTCAAGATCATCGAATCCGTGAGGTCAATATGGCTCACGCAAATCCTAACATTGTCCAGAACCACAACATTCTGACGATGAGCGTCAACTTGGTGGCAATGCACTCAAGGAAAAGTCAATACCATGATCTTCCACGGCACGATTTCAATTCCTGTATGATCTGCTCAATAAGCAATCAGGGATGCTCTTTTGTACAAGAGGCCCTCCAACGTCAGATGGATCTCGGATGGATTCAGGACTATCAGGAGAGAAATAATCATCAAGTCAATATGATTCATATCTTTGATATTTACTTGAAGAATACCAGTCTGGTAGAAATACACGCTAAGCAAGTCAGGCTCGGTTTTCTGGCTTCACATGATTATCAAGACTATAAAGAGTGTCATGAGAACGACCAAGGATGTGCACTTGTCCAAAGAACACTTCACCACTTGTTGGACCACTGGTGGCTTCCAATCTATTTGGATGAAGCTACACAATAGATCAGTATGACTTACGAGAATCCTGATAGGTATCAAAGACAGGATGTCCGCTCGATGGAAACAGATCTAGTGAAGTTGCATTGCATATAAAGCGGATGTGGCCGGGTGCCACCACACAATTATGAATGCTGTAGAGTTTGTTCGGAAAACAACCCAGGATGCTACCTCGTGTAAGCGGCTCTTCAAAATCAGTTGGACCACAAAGAGATCCGACCATGTTCAGGTTCTGGGTCGACCAACGGGATACCCGACTATCTCCCTGATCAAAGCAAAGACGTTGTCTTAATCTCTAATCATGAAATGGCCAAATACGTATGCAATATAATCCTTCTATTCCATGAATCAAGAGTTCCTCTTAATAGTAGAAAGATTCTCAACCTCAAACCAATTGAGGCCGACTACGATGGTCAGAAAAATCAAAAGGTTTCTGTGGTTATCTATCTGCCAGGATCAATACCGTACCAATCCGATAAGGCTATCCCTTACAAGTACGATGCAACAACAATCCAAAATGGAAAGGAAACTCCATTACCCTCCGTCGTAAACATTGCAGACACCAGTCGAGTAACACGGAGCGGCCGGATCTTCAACAGAGGAGTTGGAGAACCCACCAAGGAAAAGGAACCTCAAACAAAAGTTCCCAATCCACCACTTGGGCAAAGCAGTAATCCCGACCTTTCAAAGAACAACGATGAGATGCTGAAGCTCATCCAGAAGAGCGAGTACAACATTGTAGACCAACTATTGCAAACTCCATCGAGAATCTCTGTGCTATCTCTCTTGCTTAGTTTCGAAGCCCACAGGGAAGCTTTGCAGAAAGTCTTGGAACCAGCTTTCGTAGAACAAGATGTGACGATAAGACAATTTGACAACATCATCTCCAACATCACTTCCTGCAACAACTTAGGATTCAGTGATGAAGAACTGCCAGAAGAAGGCAAAAATCACAATATGGTGCTCAACATTACAGTCAACTGCCAGGACGATGCTTTAGCCAGCGTACTGGTAGATACAGGATCAACTCTGAATGTTATGCCAAAATCTACTCTGATGCGATTATCATTTCAAGGATCTCCAATGAGAGGCAGTGAGGTCATCGTCAAAGCCTTTGTTGGATCCAGAAAAAAAGTTATCGGTGAAGCTGATCTTCCCATAACTATCGGTCCTCACACTTTCCAAGTCACTTTCCAGGTCATGGATATCCGGGTAGCCTACAGTTGTTTATTAGGAAGACCTTGGATACACGAAGCTGGGGAAGTCACTTCGACACTTCACCAGAAGCTGAAGTTTTTCAAGAATGACAAGCTAGTCAGAGTCGATGGAGAGCAGGCCTTAACCATAAGAAAGTTATCATCATTTACCTGTGTAGATCTAGCAGAGGTTATTGGGACCCAATTCCAAGCGCTCTCGTTAAGCGATGAGAATCGACCAGAAAAAGGGACGTCTATTTCCTCAAACAAAGATGCTCTCGAAGTAATCAAGAGTAATAACACAAAGGGATGAGACAACTTGTCATTCCTACGGATAACAAGACAAAGAAAGGTCTTGGTTTTTTTCAGCCTGTACCCAGATTGCCAAGAAGGATGAAAGTTTTCATCCCATTCTGGACTTCTTCCACAGTGGAGGCTTTCTCCACCCAGTGTCTCAAGAAGTACGCACCATCAATGCGGGTGACTCCTCCGATACAGATGAAGAGTGGAAGTCCTATCTCAACGAGGACGGTTATATGTTTTAGGGAGAAACGCATGCGTCATTTTACTATCCCACATAGAGTCCGAGATATATACCAAGATCAGACGTCAAGATGATGTACAGAAATTGTGATCCAGAAGGATGCCGTGATCCGCCCAACTCATTAGAGGAAGACACTCCGATGAAAGAAAACTTCAACTATAACTATTATGACCCACTGGATGACTTGCCTATCTAGCAGCCATACTCAGAAGACTCAGGGAAAAAGAGTCAGCCAAACGACGCTTATCAGCTGAGTATCATTGAAAAGAATACATGTGTCCCCACCAAGTCATGGGATCATTACTCAGGACATTTCGAAGATATCCAGCACAACGATGAATCTGCAAAGATTGCAGGACAAAACTTCATCAACTATGCTTTTCATGAGGTCAACGTCATCGAGAAGGATGACTTCTCCCGTCCCATAGAAGTATGGGACACTTTAGGACAACCGAGCGGCAAGTACGATGCGTATCAGGCTCGAAGACATCCAGCCAACTGGATGGGGAGATCCGCCTTAGAGTGAAAACACTGTGCAAGATACAACAGAAGAGTTCGTCTAAGATAATTCTACTTGGGAGGAAGACTCCAACGATTCTGCTCCACTAGAAATCAGCGTCATTTCTGAGGACAAACCAAGAAAGAAGGCACCAGACTTTGTGATTGACCGAGGAGTTCGCCGCTAATGGGTTGCTGTCAATGTCCCGAAAGTCGTCCATAAGTCTAAGTAAATGCCATCTTTGTTTTAACCTTTCACCCTGCCCAGGTGAAACGAATGTCTTTTTAGGGCTCACTTTTTTGTAAATGTCCCTCTTCGCGTCGTCCAAAGCGACAAAGTTTTGTTTTATAGGGCTGTAGTTTCAAGAATCGACAAATCATAAATAAATAAATGCCGTTCTGTAATTTTCGCATTTATTGCTGTTTTCACTTTTTGTTTTTCAGAAAATGGTAATGCTAAAACAACTCAAAACAATAACAAGCATATTTCAGAAACTCCATGCAGATTGCATTCTCTCGAACTCTTCTAAAAAATGATTCATCATGCCATGCAGATTGCTTTTTTTAAGCCCCGTTGAAACATACGATCCAATGCCTTCTCCCAACTTTGAATTCTCAGTATTTGAAGCTGAAGAAGAAGAAGACGAAAAAATTCCAGAAGAGATCTCCCGATTACTCAGACAAGAGGAAAGGTCCACTGAGCCTCACAAAGAGCCGTTGGAAATGGTCAACTTGGGTTCGGAGGAAGAGAGAAAAGAAGTTAAGATTGGGGCACTGCTTAGTCCGACTATCAAAGAAAGCTTGATAGAACTTCTCGAAGAGTTTCCCGATGTATTTTCTTGGTTCTATCAGGACATGCCAGGGGTGGAACATCATATACCAGCATCGTGGAACATCATATACTGTTGAGATCAGAATGTCTACCAGTAAAACAAAGACTGAGACGGATTCACCTGGATATGGCCATCAAAATCAAAGAGGAAGTGCAGAAACAGATTGACGCGAGTTTCCTCGCCACCTCAGAATATCCTCAATGGCTAGCCAACATAGTGCCAGTTCCGAAAAAGGACGGAAAATCAGAATATGTGTAGACTACAACGATCTGAACAAAGCCAGTCCAAAGGATGACTTTCCCTTACCACACATAGACATGTTGTTAGACAGTACAACAAAGTTGAAAGTCTTCTCCTTCATGGATGGATTCTCGGGCTATAATCAAATCAAAATGGCTCCGAAAGATATGGAGAAAACTTCATTCATCACCCCATGGGGCACCTGTTGTTACAAGGTAATGTCGTTCGGTTTGAAGAACGCCGAGGCAACTTATTAAAAGGCCATGACTACTCTGTTTCACGACATGATGCACAAAGAAATCGAAGTGTATGTCGATGATATGACTGCCAAATCTAAAATAGAAGAGGAGCATGTGACCCACCTATCAAAGTTATTTGAGCGTCTGAGAAAGTACAAACTCCGCTTGAATCCCAACAATTGCACATTCAGTGTCCGCTCAGGAAAACTCTTGGGGTTCATCGTCAATCAGAAAGGAATTGAGGTTGATCCTGACAAAGTCAAGGCCATTCAAGAAATGCCATCTCCGAAGACTGAAAAACAAGTCAGAGGATTTTTGGGACGTCTGAATTACATTTCCAGATTTATATCCCTTATGACCGCGACAGGCCCGACAATCTTCAATCTACTCAGAAAGAATCAAAGTTGCATGTGGACGGAAGATTGCCAAAAAACTTTGGACAATATCAAAGAATATCTGTTGAATCCATCAATCCTGTCACTGCCAGTGGAAGGAAGACCACTGATCATCTACCTAACAGTCTTGGAAGATTCCATGGGTCATGTACTTAGCCAACAAGATGAAACAAAAAGAAAAGAGTCTGCCATTTACTATTTGAGCAAGAAATTTACTGACTGTGAAACTCGGTACACTATGCTTGAGAAAACTTGCTGCGCTCTGGCTTGGGTGGCCAAATGTCTTCGCCAGTACATGATTTGGCACACTACTTGGTTAATCTACGAAATGGATCCAATCAAGTACGTCTTTGAAAAACCCGCTCTCATGGGAAGGATTGCCTGTTGGCAGATGTTGTTATCAGAATACGACATCGAGTACCATGCTCAGAAAGCCGTCAAAGGCAGTATTTTAGCCAATCATTTGGCTCATCAACCGATTGACGATCAATAATCAGTCGGGTTTGACTTCCCAGACGAAGATGTCATGTATTTGAAAATGAAAGATTGCGATGAACCGCTACCCAGTGAAGGGCCAGAACTAGGTTCCCAATGGGGACTAATCTTTGATGGAGCTGTCAATACTTATGGAATTGGATTGTGGGAAATCATCATAACACCTCAGGTTACCCACATTCCTTTCACTGCCCCGACTGACATTCAAATGCACAAACAATGAGGCTGAATACAAAGCTTGCATCATGGGTCTCGAAGAAGCGATCGACTTGAGAATTAAGAACTTGGATGTGTATGGAGACTCAACCCTGGTTATCAATCAGATCAAAGGAGATTGGAACACGTACCAATCAAGGTTGATTCCTTACAAAGATTACGCGAGTAGGTTGTCACCATTCTTCAATAGAATCGAGTTTCATCATATCCCTCGTGAAGAGAATGACATGGCTGATGCACTAGCCACTCTCTCTTCCATGATTAGTATAGGTCAATCGAATTACGTACCAAAGATTGACATAATGCGCCTTGAAATGCCCGCCTACATCTTCCCGATCGATACAATCATAGACGATAAACCTTGGTATCACAATATATAATGCTTCCTTCAGAAACAAGAGTACCCACCTGGGGCATCAAGAAAAGACAGGAAGACCCTCAGAATGTTGGATGGCAGTTTCTTTTTGAGCCGTGATACACTCTATAAGAGAAAATTTGACATGGTCTTGCTCCAATGCGTAGACAGACCAGAGGCAAACATGCTGATGAAGGTGATTCACGAAGGATCCTTTGGCACTCATGCCAACGGACACACAATGGCGAGAAAAATTCTGAGAGCAGGGTACTATTGGTTGACCATGGAATCCGAGTGCTACAAGTACATAAGAAAGTGTCACAATTGTCAGATATACTCAGACAGAATCCATGTACCGCCAACACATCTCAAAGTTCTTTCTTCCCCATGGCCTTTTTCCATATGGGGAATTGACATGATTGGCATGATCGAACCCAAGGCTTCAAACGAACATCGGTTCATCCTGGTAGCCATTGACTACTTCACCAAGTGGGTCGAAGCAGCGTCATACGCCAATGTAACCCCACAAGTGGTAGTCCGATTTATCAAAAACAATCTCATCTGCCGTTATGGTGTCCCAAGCCAGATCATTACTGATAATGGATCTAACTTGAACAACAAGATGATGAACGAGTTCTGTGTTGAGTTCAAAATCGAACACCATAATTCATCTCTCTACCGACCTAAGATGAATGGAGCAGTAGAAGTGGCTAACAAGAACATCAAGAAGATTGTTCAAAATATGGTTGTAACCTACAAAGATTGGTATGAAATGCTACCTTTTGCTCTTCACGGTTATCGCACATCTGTCAGCACTTTAACAGGGGAAACCCCTTTCTTTCTAGTATATGGCATGGAATCAGTGCTCCCCATAGAAGTATAGATCCCGTCAATCCGGGTATTGATGGAAGCTAAGCTAACAGAAGCTGAATGGTGTCAAAGTCGATACGGCGAACTAAATCTGGTCGAAGAAAAGTGAATAATGACTCTGTGCCACGGTCAGTTGTATCAACAAAGAATGAAGAAACCATTTGACAAATAGATTCTGATTCATTTCTCACTAATTCCCGGGGCAAATGGACTCCGAATTATGACGACCCATATGTGGTCAAGAAAGCCTTCTCAGGCGGTGCCTTAAGACTCGAAACCATCGATGGAGAGGAGTTTACCTACCCTACAAATGTTGATGTAATCAAGAAATACTTTGCCTAAATAAATTAAAAAAAAGTCTTGGTGGATTCAAAACCCGAAAGGGCGGTTCAGGAAAAAATTAGAGACATAAGCAAAAATCATCCCGATGGATTGGAAATCTCAAAGTACAATCCAGGCAAAAATTAGGGATTCATGGCAAGAAACTACGTCTGATCAGTTCAACTCCTCAGCAGTAGCGCCATCCATCAGGAGAACTCCAGTCAAGGTCACCTTCAACAGAAGCCCAGGATGTCCAGAATTCAAAGTTGGTAGAAGGATAACAGACGTTATGTTTCAATGTAGCCCTTTTCTCTTAAATTACCATTTTCTAAACTTTGTAAACACTCTATGGAATCACGCGCTTGGCTGATTTCTATCCTAACAATAAAATTTGAGCCCTACTGCTTTTGTTTCCAATTCTCATTTGTTTTAGCTTTCCAGAATGACATTTTTAACATGATCAACGGTTCTTGAAATAAAACAAAAATGAATTTACTTGTCAAATTTTTCTTCTTTTAAAATAAGGATGGCAATTCCTTTTGACTGTGAACTTCAAAAAAGCACATCAATAGCTCCTCCAAAGGTGATTGAACCTCAAAATGTAGAATCAAAGTACTCCTTCTAAACCAGTGCACCTGAATGAAAGATCAATTATTTCAGATGCTATGTTTCATCTGAGATCCCTGGTGGAGTTCGTACCTCTTAATACTGATCGACGATTCTCTCCTCCCCACAGGGACCGTCTCTCCCAAGCAGGAAAGGATTGCTATTTTGAACCAATGATACTTTTCATTCCTCGCCATGGCCGAGTATCCAGTCGTGTTCATCTATTAGTCTGTATGTTGTGTCAGTTTTGTCAGCATAAACTTACATACATCATGCATAATTAATTTACATTCATAATCATATTGCATCCTTATCACTCTGGTCAGTCTTACCTGTCATACCCCTAATTTTGACCACTAAGATTTCCCATCATTGTGCAAACCATCATCACAAAATGGAGGAACTATCATACCTCATCAATCTCCCCAAAGACGGGTGAGCATTCACTACTATCAAAGATTAGGGTTTCTAGCCCTCTCAGAGCCTTAGGCAAAGGATCAATCAAGAATTGACATGATCTTCAACTTGTATAAACCTCTCAAACATGCACAATGGATCAAGAGGACTCCCACTTCAAGGATTAAGCACAAGGTTGCTCCCTGCTAGGTGGATTAAGCCTAAAGATCGCCAGTGTCACCAAATTAGGGTTTTGGTCGACCAAGGCCTCCAGATGGAAATTTTCCTCTGGGCATGAGCCAAGGCTTCAAAGCATAACACAATATGCTCCAAGGGACATCATGAACCCAATCATCAAGTCAATTTTTCCTCAGGGGATACATTCATAAAAAATCAGGAATTAGGGTTTCTTGACCTAATTCACCCCTAAGTTGACTTTTGGGACAAATCATGAGCCAAGACCTCAAGAGATGATTTGAGGGTCTCTAATAAACCACATTGGTCCATTTACAATAATGGATTGATCCAAGAAGCTTGATTCCCAAGTTTCAAGTTCATCAGAACCACAGTTAGGGTTTCGCGGAAAAAGTCAACTGTGCCTTTGACTTTTGACCAAGACATGCTCCCAAACCTTGGGACATGATTCAATATACCCTATAACACCTATGAAATCATTCCATCAAGTTTTATTTAGGTCAAGGACTTGATTTCATAGAGGATCGCACAGTTTGGAATTCATCTGACAAAAAGTTAACTGTGCACAAAAGTCAAACTTTGACTTTTTCAGATTTTTCACAATTATGGTTCTTTAACCCTAAAATGATGTTAATGTGTGATTTGGATCATCAATCATCAAGAAAAATCATGAAAAGTGGGATAACTTGTAAAAGGGGTAACCATGAAAAACTTAGAAAATTTTCTAAGTTATGGAACAAAGTGGCTAGGATACCAACTTTGGAGGATCATAGCTCCTAAACCACGAGGCCATTTTTCCCCATTCAAAGTTGGATTTGTTGCTCTCATGGCACTCTACAAAAGCTTCAAACACAACTCATTCCAATTCTCCATGGATTTTAAGTTATGGAATGATCAAAATCACAAAAAGTGAAAATGTCACTTTTTTCCAACACTTAGTGAAATTTTCACTAAGTCAGAATCTGCCTTCACTTTTTTCCAAATGTAGGGGCATTTTTCACTTGGATCCAAAAAGTGTCAAAACTAACTATGATCAAACAGTTGTTGTATCATATGAGGGCTTTCCAAAATGGCCAAGAACTCCATCAAATTCCACTTGAGCCATGAGATATGACAATGGCAACATGCCTTGCTGAAAACTGTCAAAGCAAGGAAGCTTTGTGCATTTTCCTTGATTTTCCAAATTTGTGCAAATGAAAAACACACTTATCCATTTGAACACCTCAGGGGGAGACCAAGGAGGGGCAAACACTGATCCATAAGCCTCCCAAGTCTTTGGAACCAAAAGTAGCATGCCAAACCTAGAAATGCCTAAAGAGGGGACAAGACACCAATTTTGGTTTGGAGCATTTAATGGATGCACCAAGGTGGCATGGACTGAGCCATTTCCAACTGAATTCAGTCAAGACTTATCCAAGACCAAGGGAACCAGCAGCCTGTGCCCTAACCTCTAGTAAATGGCTAGAGGAGACTTGGATTCTCATTAATCAACATTTGCCAAACCTCTGCTACAGTTTCCATTCACTATTCCTTGCAAAACAAACTTGCTCTACTATAAATAGAGCTCATTTGTGATCAGTTTGAGTACACCAAGGCCATCAAACAGATGCTTTCCTCAAAATCTCCTTCTCACTTCCAAATTTGCATTCCAAAGCAAGTCACTATCGGGTTTTGAGTTTGAGAGCAATTCCAACCAAACCAATCACACACACACACCTCATAAACATCATATAGAAGTGATCCAAACACTCACATAACATCTGGAACACCAAAATCACAAAATCACTGGCCAACTACTCAAGCTTTTAGCAGACTTGCAGTTGAGGTACCATCTCAAGTTCCAGATCATTTCCATTCATTCCAAGCATCCAGACACACTCCATATCACCTAGGGAAGCTGTCTATATCCTTGGAACCAAGCTTTAACACCTCTAACACAAAACACAATCACCAGCTGTAAGAGGTAGGCATGAGCTCTTATAACTCTATGATCCATGCATTTTTTGCTGCACAATAATTTGGCCATATGTTCATAATCATGCATAGAGTGTTTTCCCTCAATCAATTGTTTTGTTTGAATTGTGTATGGAATTTCTGAGCCGTCGTGCAAATTTTAGGGTTCTTGAGGTTTCTCTTTGATTTCTTATTCCATGTTTAAAATAAACGAAATTAAAGACCATAGACATGATCGTGAGGTGAAAACAAGTAGATTGATATGTAGATTGCATGATATCATCAAGTATTCAATGAGATTGGATAGAAAACGCAAATCTACAGAAACAGAGGGTGGCGCGTGTTCTTGCCATGTTCTTGGCGCCATTTTTGAACATTTGAATATTTGAATTTTGTGATTTTATTTAATTGATTCAAAAATTAATTTCTCTTTGAGTTTTAATGATTTTGAATTGATTCTTTTTTGAATAATTAACAAAAATGTTAAAATATTTTATTTTACCAAAAAATCCCAAAAATATTATTTATTTCATATATTTGATATTTTTGCAAAGAATTAATGTTTTATTTGTTTTTAACATTTAAAATATTTTTTCCCCATGATTTTCCAAACTTAATTGCTTTCCAATCATTTTGTGGATAGAAACATGATTTTTCAAACATTAATCCAAGATCACAATTTGTTTTTCACACATGTTTAACAATTTTGATCATTTTAATTGAATTTTTATTCAATTAAAATATATCTTTGAAAACAAATTAGGGTTTTGATCAATTCAACCCTCATCATACTTTTTAAAACTCTTTGGGCCTCTAGTAGAGTGTAAGACCCAATCCCCCTAGAAAACTAAAATATTTTTGGGCCTCAGTCATTGTATAAGACCCATTGTGTTTTCAAAAACCTCGGCACGGACATCATTTTCAAACAAAATCATCTGGGCCTACCCTCGTGTTATAAGCCCCATTTATTTTCTTTATAACTTTTTGGGCCTCTAATAGAGTGTAAGACCCAATCCCCTTTTAACCAAAACCTTTTTTGGGCCTCAGATATTGTATAAGTCCCTCTGCATTAAAAGAAAATCTCGGCGCGATCGCCAGTTCAAAAATCAAATTATCTGGGCCTACCCTTGTGTTATAAGCCCCATTTCTTTTCTTTAAAACTCTTTGGGTCTCTAGAAGAGTGTAAGCCCCAACCCTTTTTGAAAACCAAAATGACTTGGGCCTCAGTGTATTGTATAAGTCCCTATCCCATCAAAAAGTTCGGCACGATCGTCGCCTTTTTAACAAAACACTTTGGGCCTCTCCTTGAACTGTAAGCCCCACCACTTGTATAAACCTTGGGCCTCTTGAGAGAGTGTAAGACCCATCCCTTTGTACATAAAACCTTTTTGGGCCTCAGTCACTTGTATAAGTCCCTGTACAATTTCAAAACAACAATGCAATCACTGATAAAACCTTGGGCCTCTCCTTGAGCTGTAAGCCCCAACAATCTTTTCAAAGCACTTTCTCCTTTGATTTAGAATATGATATTGTTATCAAAGCTTTCTTTGTTGAACAACTAACAAAACAGCATGGAAGCTCTACAAGCGAGTAAATGTTTACCCGCTTTCATATATATATATATATATATATAATTGTATTGTGGGGCTGCTCACTATAAGTCTTCCTTCATAAACTTTTATATACTTGTCAAATATCCACTGTGTAATACTAGTATAGCTATTTAGAGTTTTCCCCGACAACTACGTCTAGCACTAGGTAAAGCCTGTTGGTCACTCTTAAAATACAAACAAAACTAGATCCCCATAGGATTTCCAGATACATTCTTCCCTCCTCTCGGGGTTAAACAATATGGAGACGTGAAAGGCAGCATTCTCGGTGAACCCTTTCTCAGACTCCCACTCTTAGAAATCGTCAAAGAAACTCTACTTCCCAGAGTTGATCTATTCTCCGTGAATAGCATCTCTTGAGTTTGTTCCAAATTCTCGGACTTTCCTGGCTTGATCTATTCTCTGTGAATAGCATGTCTTGAACTTCTCGGGGTTTGGGGACCCACAGGCTTCCTAAAAGCATCCCCGCCTCCTCTTGGGCGTTGTACAAGGACCCTTCTACTTCTTAAAAGCTCTCATGCCTTCTCTTGGGCTTAGTACAAGGACCCAGAGACCTCTACAGGTATAGGAACATAACCTAGTCATCAATTTGCTAGAGCTGTCTTTCTGAGTCAAGTGTCAGACCAGTTAATGGGTTGACTTTCATCCCTTAACATACCAGCCTTCTCTTGGGCATCGTACAAAGATCATTCACTATCTGAGAATCGATTTCTCAAAACACCACTAGACTTGGACAGTCTCAATACCCTTTGGATTTCCCATATCCTTAAAGAACATGAAATAACCTTGATCCTCTGATCAGTACCAAAGCACAACCTTACCTTTAATCGTTCCCTTTATAAGAACTGTTTTTCTCTCTTATCCAATGTACTGGACCAGTCACTAAACTGAAACAGTCGCCAACAAAGTTAGCCTCCTCTTGGGCTTTATACAAATGACCCTCCCCAACGGAGCTTGTAACACCCCATTTCTACCCATCGAATAATATAAAAATCAGAGTTTCAAAATTCCAACATACACATGGGATGCTACACATACAACTCATAACAACGGCTTATAATCACATATAACCTGAATATGAAACACATCATTTTAGTCTTTGAAACAAAACAACTTTTACAATTAAGCAGCGGATTCACAAACTTCAACTTAACGGACATAACAATTTTATTCAACTTAAAACAACTTCAAAACAACAAGTCTTTAAAGAAAACAACTTAAAATTCAGCTACAATAATAAAATCAGCAATAAAGAAACAAGCGTTCATCCCCCCGAGTGTTACGTATCAGAGCGACGACCCCGACTCAAACTAATGAAGGTAGAGAGCCTTCACTTTAGATTACCTGCAGGATGGCGTATAAACCACCACCATACATAGAAGGGGTGAGATATCAAACAATATAATCAGATATATGATAAATAATATATTAGATCAGATTATATAAATTCACCACTTCACAACATTACCATCAACTTTAATCAACAACACAACAACAATTTGTGCAACATGGAATGCGACTCATAAAATGCACATGCATGTGGTACCATTGGAGCAAAACTTCCAACTTAGAAACCTGCCAATTAATATTGGCGTCAGCAAGGCATAAGCCTTCAACTTAAATTTTGCCAATCCAGGCCAACTTACCGAGCACCAGCTCCAACTGGATATGCGATGTATGCAACTCAACATGAATATCATAATAACAACAATAATAGTTATGTAACCACCCAACAACAAATCAACAATTGGCCATAGGCCTACAACTTAACAGCAACGACAAATCAACATTGGCCATAAGCCTACAACTTAACAGCAACAACAAATCAACATTGGCCATAGGCCTACAACTTATTCTTGCCAATAATTTAGAGGCACTTCGACAAGACACAACATCACCTGCAACTCGCAATTCTCAACCAAAGGCACAACACAACGAGGCAACCAAAAACACTACAATTCAACACAAAATCATTCGGCAGTCTTTGATTGAAACAATTAATTAATCTTCTGCTATATTACTAACTGCTTTAATCTACTAATTCACTGCTACTGCTATATTATTACGCTACTGGTTTGTCACTACTACTGTCATAATACCATTCCTGCTATGTTTACTCACTAATGCCAGATTATTTTTTTTCTACTGATTAACATTGTTACTGCTACTAGAGAACCTGCTAATTCATACCCTTGCTGTTATATTTTCTTGAAATTCTGGTATCAGATGTGTGATGTTAAGTGTGATGTCACAACAACACAATCTGCTATGAACAAGGCAATAAACAACAGTAAATAACACAATGAATTGTTCACCCAGTTCGGTCTAACTACCTACGTCTGGGGGCTACCAAGCCAGGGAGGAAAATCACTATCAGTAGTATCAAATTACAGACTCAACAATCCCAGTTGACATCTACCTAACTTAATCACTACCCAATGATACTTCTACCTATGAGACCACTTAGGTATGAGAAACCACTCACTCCCTAAATCACCTCAGTGATACAATCCACTGAATACACTTTAAAACCCACCTTGATTATGCTTAACAGCTTTGATCAAGAACAACACACTCTTGCTTAAAAGCTCTAGATTGAATACACTTACAACTCAAAATAGTAACACCAATTCAAACATGAATTGTTTACTAAACACACACGAAGACACAATTGGCACTCAGTCTTTAGCTCTCTTTCTTCGTACCTATGCAACTAAGGTTGAGGCTGCTCTTTATAGAATTCCGACTTGGGCTTCGACCTGTTCCAAAGTAATCTGATTTGATTTGTTATTAAACATAATTTAAAACAGATTTGATCTTCTAATCCGGCCTAATGTTAGTTACATGATCTGATCCATATCTGCTCCAAATCTGATTGCCAATATCTTCTCCAAGAAATTCGCATCCAATCTCTCTAACAGATCTCCTCAAAATAAACACGCGCAGCCCTAAAACATCACAACCTGATGTTCTGATGTTCTGATAACTGATGTCAAGACATCAAGTATAACATCAGCATATAAAACTTCAACCCAGCAACAACTAATGTTAGGAACCAATGTTATGACATCATACATATGACATCAACATTGTTCAACTTTGTTTTACCAAAATTCCAGCCAATACAAACACTAACAATCTCCCCCTTTAGCTAATTTTGGCTAAAATAATCTTTTCCATCATCAGAGGTACCTGCAGCGGAAAAACTTCAAACCAGCATCAATCATAATCAACCTGCACAAAGCTATGCTCCCCCTCAAAACAAGAACCAGCATACCAGCTGTTCAACCAAGCACACTCCCCCTCAAGCCCTCAAGCATAGAGCCACATCAGACAACTAGGCAACACATAGGCTAACTCTCCCTCTTTTTAGCCACAATTGGACAACTCTCAACATCAAACACAAAGATCTGACAGCCATTAAGACATGGTCAAATAAACAAGCTTCTCAAGGAACACACATTCCAAAAACTTTGAATGGTCAGGCGATACAACCAATGGATTCTTATAGAACTATAAAATCCAAGCCTTCTTCCTTCTAACAGCACCAGACACCACACAAGTATGAGTCAGTCCAACAAAGATGTAGGAAAGCAACACAAGAAGGAGGCCAACAAACCAGATCCACTGAAGAACAAGAACACAACAAGGATAGCCACTGGGACTTCTTCAAGAACAATAAAAACATCAGAGACAAGGATGAAAACCGTCAGGAAACCTCCAGTGCAACACCATGCTTCTGATGATGAATGGGATGAAGATTGGAAAACTTTTCTTGATTCAGGGGGTTGGGATAATCTGTAGACACTTTGTTTGCTCTTGATGTACTCAATCTAATCCTGTATGCTTTCAGCAGTCGAATAAAATGTTGTTTCTTTTAAACATATGCAAAATCACAACTGCACACATACTCCTTCCAGCACACCTAATCCTCATAAATGAAAATTCCCAGTTTGCTTCTTAAACTTTCAAATTGATTTGTATCTAAGGCTTTAGTAAAAATGTCAGCTAATTGTTTATCTGTAGCAACATGTTCCAAAGCAACTACTTTGTCTTCAACCAAATCTCTTATAAAATGATGCCTGATATCAATATGCTTAGTTATAATATGTTGAATAGGATTCTTAGAGATATTGATAGCACTCAGATTATCACAGTACAATGTCATGACATCTTGCTTGACATTGTATTCTGTTAACATCTACTTCATCCAAACAAGTTGAGAACAACTACTCCCTACTGCTATGTACTCAGCTTCAGCAGTAGAAAGAGATACACAGTTTTGCTTTTTACTAAACCATGATATCAAATTATTCCCTAAGAAGAAGCAACCTCCTGAAGTATTTTTTCTATCATCAGCACTCCCTGCCAATCAGCATCACAAAAACCACATAACTCAGTACCTGATCCATGACTGTAAAGCATTCCATAGTCACAAGTCCCATTCACATATTTCAAAATCCTCTTTACTTGATTCAAGTGACTAACTTTAGGCTCAGATTGGTATCTGGCAAGAACTCCAACAGCAAAAGAAATATCAGGTCTGCTAGCTGTGAGATACAATAGACTTCTAATCATGCTTCTGTATAAACTTTGATCCATACTCACACCATGTTCATCCTTGGACAACTTTAAATGAGTTGGAGCAGGTGTCCTCTTGTGATTAGCATTCTCTAGACCAAACTTCTTCACTATGTTCTTTGCATACTTGCTATGAGAAATGAATATGGAGTCCTTCATTTGTCTAACTTGTAGACCAAGAAAATTGCTGAGCTCTCCAACAAGACTCATTTCAAACTCAGACTACATCTGTTCCACAAAATGTTTCACCATTGCATCTGACATCCCACCAAATACTATGTCATCAACATATATTTGAGCTATCATTAGTTTTCCTCCTTCCTCTTTAACAAACAAAGTCTTGTCAATCCCTCCTTTTCTGTAGCCATTCATAGCCAGGAATTCAGTAAGCTTTTCATACCAAGCTCTGGGTGCTTGCTTTAAACCATAGAGAGCTTTCCTTAGTTTGTAAACATGGTCAGGAAATGTTGGATCAATAAATCCTTTTGGTTGATCAACATACACCTCTTCATTTAAGTAACCATTCAAGAAGGCACTCTTAACATCCATCTGAAAAAGCTTGAATTTGAAATTACAGGCCACCCCTAAGAGTAATCTGATAGATTCCAGTCTTGCCACAGGAGCAAAGGTTTCATCATAATCAATTCCTTCGACCTGAGTGTATCCCTGAGCAACTAATCTAGCCTTGTTTCTAGTGACCACTCCTTGTTCATCAGATTTATTCTTGTAAATCCACTTGGTGCCAATCACATTAACTCCATCAGGCCTTGGTACAAGATCCCACACTTCATTCCTTATGAATTGTTCCAGCTCTTCATGCATGGCATTAATCCAAAACTCATCAGTCAAAGCTTCCTTGACATTCTTGGGCTCAATTTTTGAAACAAAACAAGCATTTGACACAAGCTCTCTTGATCTAGTGCTCACCCCTGATTTAGGATCACCTATTGTTAGCTCCCTTGGATGGTCCTTTAGCACTCTAATAGATAGTTCTTTATTAGATTGTTCAGGTTCAAGCTCAGCATCAACATGTCTGGGAGACCCACTTCTGTCTTCAGTTTCTTCTGTGACTTCTTCAACTGATGTTTCAACATCATCCAGGACATCAGCATCTACCTGCTTATCAATGTCATCAATTACCATATTTATAGACTCCATCATAACCTTCGTGGAGTTGAAAACCCTGTAAGCTCTGCTATTTGTAGAGTAGCCTAGAAAGATTCCCTCATCACTTTTAGGATCCAATTTTCTCCTCTGTTCACGATCAGACAAAATGTAACATTTACTTCCAAAAACATGAAAGTACTTCACAGTTGGCTTTCTCCCTTTCCACAGTTCATACAGGGTAGCTGAAGTGCCCATTCTCAAAGTAACTCTGTTGTGAATATAGCAAGCAGTGTTCATGGCTTCAGCCCAGAAATGGTAAGGAAGCTTTTTGGCGTGAATCATAGCCCTAACAGACTCTTGAATAGTTCTATTCTTCCTTTCAACAACTCCATTCTGTTGAGGAGTAATTGGAGAAGAAAACTCATGACTTATGCCTTCAGCAGAACAATATTCCACAAACTTGCTATTTTCAAACTCTCTCCCATGATCAATTCTTATTCTAATAACATTATTCTCCTTTTCCCTTTGGAGTCTTTAACAAAGATCTTTAAAGACCTCAAACACCTCTGATTTGTCTTTAATGAAGCTCACCCAAGTGTACCTAGAATATTCATCTACAACAACATAAGCATACTTCTTCCCACCTAGACTTTCTACCTGCATAGGTCCCATCAAGTCCATATGAAGAAGTTCCAAAACTTTGGAGGTGGTGTTATGTTGAAGCTTCTGATGTGACATCTTGGTCTGCTTCCCTATTTGACAATCTCCACAAACTCTTCCTTCTTCAATATTGAGTTTAGGAATTCCTCTGACAGCTTCTGAAGATATTATTCTCTTCATTCTCTTCAGATAAAGATGTCCCAACTTTTGATGCCAAATTTTGACTTCATCATCTCTAGCAAACACACATGTTGAGGTATTTGAGTCTTGTTGCACCCATAGATAACAGTTGTCCTTAGACCTAACACCCTTCATGATGACTTCTCCTTTCTCATTTGTGACATTGCACTCAGATTTCATAAAGTCTACTTTGAATCCTTGATCACAAAGTTGACTAATACTGATCAAATTTGCTGTCAACCCTTTGACAATTAGAACATCATCCAGTCTAGGAGCACCAGAACAATTCAGCTTTCCCATCCCCTTGACTTCTCCTTTGACACCATCACCAAATGTTACATGACCTGAAGACTGAAGCTTAACATCTACCAACAAATTCTTAACTCCTGTCATGTGTCTTGAACACCCATTATCAAAGTACCGGTCTTCTTTGGTAGAAACCCTAAGAGAAGTGTGAGCTATTAAGCTGGTAATTTTACCTTTTAGAACCCATTGCTTCTTAGATTTGGTGACCTGACTACCTCTGTGAAAGTTCTGTCTAGGAACAAACTGATGTGCCTTCTGAGGATACCCATGTAGCTTATAACAGTAGGCCTTTATGTGTCCAAACCGCCCACAGTGATGACATCTCCAGCGCCTGAGTTTCTTCCTATAAGGAATCCTGTCAGGATGTTTAAACATCTATTTTAACATCACTGGTTTGGAACTGGTAATAACATCATTAGATTCTGCAACATTGTTGAATACCAAACCACTTTTGTCTCCAGCAATTTTCCCAATACTAAGAATGTTGTCTAGAGCATCAGTACCATTGTTCAACATTTTGACAGTTTTGGTCATAGAATCTAGTTTAGAGTTAAGCATACTGACTTCATTTTCAAGTTCAGTCTTTTCTACTTCTAACTGCACTATGGTTTTCTTCAGCTTCTCTCCTTCAAGACACACTTGTTCACTTCTCATGCACAATTATTTATAAGAGGCAGCAAGCTCTTCAAAGGTAACCTCATCATCACAGGAATCATCATCTGACTCACAAACCCCAATCACAGCTCTAACAAGCTTAGCCGATTCTTCTTCAGATTCACTCTCACTATCAGACCAGGAAGCAGATAACCCCTTTTTCTGGTTTTTGGGATAAGTAGGACATTCCTTCTTGACATGACCATACCCTTCACACTCATAGCATTGGACTCCTTTTTCATTATTAGACTTTTCTTCATCTCTAGTTTTCTTCCCTTGATCTCCTGATCTGTTGGTGTCAGAAGTGATGTTCTTGACATTAGGATTATAACTCCTATTTATCCTCTTCATAACCTTATTAAATTGTCTTCCTAGCAAAACAATGGCATGGGACAGCTCCTCCTGAGACTCAACACCATTCTCTTTCTTAGAATCTTCAGAACTAGATACCAAAGCTATACTTTTGGTTTTCTTTTCAGGTTCCTCTTCCATTCCTAATTCAAAGGTTTGAAGAGAACCTATCAGCTCATCAACCCTCATCTTGCTGATGTCTTGGGCTTCTTCTATAGCTGTCACCTTCATTTTATATTTCTTAGGAAGAGATCTAAGAATTTTCCCCACTAGCTTCTCTTCAGTCATCCTCTCTCCCAGGGCACTAGAAGCATTTGACAGCTCAAGAATGTTCATGTGGAAATCATGGATGGTCTCACCATCCTTCATCTTCAGATTTTCAAACTTTGTTGTCAAAAGTTGAAGTCTTGACATCTTGACTTTGGAGGTTCCTTCATGAGTAGTCTTCAAGATATCCCATGATTCCTTAGCTATTTCACAAGTGTTGACCAACCTGAAGATGTTCTTATCAACACCATTGAATATGGTATTCAAGGCTTTAGAATTCCCAAGGGCAAGCTCATCTTCTTCCTTGGTCCATTCTTCTTCAGGTTTCAGTTTTGAGCTACCCTCTACTTCCTTTCCATTCTCATCCTTTTCCACAATAACAGGATGTTTCCATTCTTTCAAAATAGCCATCCAGGCTCTGCTGTCTAATGACTTCAAGAATGTAACCATATGAGGTTTCCAATAGTCATAATTTGAGCCATATAGAATAAGGGGTCTATTCACAAATCCACCACACTCCTTGTCCATTGCACTAGAAAGTATCAGCCCTAGATCTCACCCAGATGCAGAGCAGGATGCCTGCTCTGATACCAATTGAAATTCTGGTATCAGATGTGTGATGTTAAGTGTGATGTCACAACAATACTATCTGCTATGAACAAGGCAATAAACAACAGTAAATAACACAATGAATTGTTCACCCAGTTCGGTCTAACTACCTACGTCTGGGGGCTACTAAGCCAGGGAGGAAAATCCCTATCAGTAGTATCAAATTACAGACTCAACAATCCCAGTTGAAATCTACCTAACTTAATCACTACCCAATGATACTTCTACCTAAGAAACCACTTAGGTATGAGAAACCACTCACTCCCTAAATCACCTCAGTGATACAATCCACTGAATACACTTTAAAACCCACCTTGATTCTGCTTAACAGGTTTGATCAAGAACAACACACTCTTGCTTAAAAGCTCTAGAGTGAATACACTTACAACTCAAAATAGTAACTCCAATTCAAACATGAATTGTTTACAAAACACACACGAAGACACAATTGACACTCAGTCTTTAGCTCTCTTTCTTCGTACCTCTGTAACATAGGTTGAGGCTGCTCTTTATAGAATTCTGACTTGGGCATGAACCTGTTCCAAAATAATCTGATTTGATTTGATATTAAACATAATTTAAAACATATTTGATCTTCTAATCATCCCTAATGTTAGTTACATGATCTGCTCCATATCTGCTCCAAATCTGATTGCCAATATCTTCTCCAAGAAATTCGCATCCAATCTCTCTAACAGATCTCCTCAAAACAAACCCGCGCAACCCTAAAACATCACAACCTGATGTTCTGATGTTCTGATAACTGATGTCAAGACATCAAGTATAACATCAGCATATAAAACTTCAACCCAGCAACAACTAATGTTAGGAACCAATGTTATGACATTAGACATATGACATCAACATTGTTCAACTTTGTTTTACCAAAATTCCAGCCAATACAAACACTAACATTTCTGCTAACTGAAACTAACAATGGTTACATTAATTTCCTGCTAATTTCTGTTTTCTAGTATCACTTATTTATTTTACTGTTATTGACATACTAATTTTCTGCTAAACCTACTAATCCTGTTACTAACATTATTAATCTTTTTACTGTTACTAACATTATTAATTTCTGCTAAACATCCGCCATTACCTACACAGGTGGCTGGTGCCACCAAATTTCCTCAAACAAAGGTGGCTTGCGCCACCATTACTCTCTATTATGAGGTGGCTTGCACCATCCTCAACCACATGCCCCATATGGCTTGCGCCACCATTCTCTTGCACATGGGGGTGGCTTGCGCCATCCCCCCCTTTTATTTATTTTACTTTAATTTATTTTTTTTAAAAACAACATTACTTAATTTCCAATTTACTTCTCAGCGTATTCGTTCCAGCCCCCCCCCCCCCCCCAATTCACCAACCTCACCTCAAAAAATCCACAACGGTTCCAAATTCATCCATCACGGTACAACAGAAATGAAATGCAGTAAAATTATGCCTTAATGGACTAATTTTCCTACAATCAATTTATCAACAGCGAACGTATTTCACAATCCACGACAGCCATTACAACACAGACAGAGGTAATTCTATAAATCCAACCCCACATATCATTCATCAAATACCCCATTATAGAGTTAGAACCCCACCCTTACCTTGGATTGAAGGTTGCTCTACTCTCGGATTGAATTCTCGCCCTAGCAGCCTCTACGTATTCTCTCTCAAACCCTTTCTCCTCTTCTTCTTCTCCGTAACTGCTACTACTAATTCCCCACAATTCTAATTACCTAATATAATAAAATTTTTATTTCATTAACTTATTGGGCCTCATTTCTACACCCCCACCATTACTACTTGTAATCCTTGAACCCAATCAATATACTCTAGTATTATTTCTAATACTATAATTACCACTTAAATTAGCTTAATTAATTAATTAATAACAACACAACTTAAATCAAAACCTTATAATTAATTCAACTAAAACCGACATAGCAACTCGACACAATATTTTCGACAACCAACACAAATCACACAAATAATACGAAGATATTTAATTAAATAATTAATTAAATAACCGGGCGTTACAACTCTCCCCCACTTAGAATATTTTTGTCCTAAAAAATTTACCTTGTTCAAACAGTTCGGGATAGGATTCCCGCATCTTGCTTTCCAACTCCCACGTCATACTTTCTCCGGCAACTCCTAACCAGACTACTTTTACCTACACAATCTCCTTGCCTCTTAGAGTCTTCATTTCCCGATCCGCGATCCGTACAGGCATCGTTTCCATAGTAAGATTATCCCGTACTTGCACATCATCCATACGAATTACACGAGATGGATCTGGAACATACTTCCGGAGTTGTGACACATGAAACACATCATGTAAATTCGACAGATTAGTTGGTAAAGCCACTCTATAAGTAACCTTTCCAACTCTGTCCGAAATCTGATACGAACCAATAAAACGAGGAGTGAGCTTCTTAGACTTCAATGCATGCCCAACACCTGTCACAGGTGTAACTCTTAAAAACACATGGTCACCTGCTTGAAATTCTAAATCTTTCCTTCGCTTGTCATGATAACTCTTCTGCCTACTTTGGGAAGATTTCATCTTTTCTCGGATCAACTTCACCTTCTCAGTAGTCTCTCGAACGATTTTAGGTCCAAGCACTACACTTTCTTCAGATTCATGCCAACATACAGGAGTCCTACATCTCTGACCATATAATGCTTCAAAAGGGGCCATTCCAATACTGGAATGGTAACCGTTATTATAAGTGAACTTGATCAATGGTAGGTAAGTATCCCACAAACCTCCCTGCTCAAGAACACAAGCTCTCAACAAATCCTCCAATGACTGAATAGTCCTCTCCGTTTGACCATCCGTCTGAGGGTGATATGCTAAACTCAACCTCAACTTAGAACCCAATGCCTCTTGCAAACTCTTCCAAAAATCAGAAGTAAACCTCAGATCTCTATCCGACATAATACACAGAGGAACACCATGCAGATTTACAATTACGCACTGCAAAACTGATGTTAATAGGAATAAAATGAGCCGACTTCGTAAGCCTATCAACAATCACCCAAATAGAATCGTGTCCCCTTGCAGTATTAGGTAATCCCGTCACAAAGTCCATTGAAATGCTATCCCATTTCCACTCTGGAATTTCTAACGGTTGCATCAACCCCGCAGGCTTCTGATGCTCAACTTTCGACTTCTGACAAGTTAAACAGGCATACACAAATCGAGCTACATCACGCTTCATCCCAGGCCACCAAAATAATCTCTTTAAGTCTTGATACATTTTTGTAGCTCCCGGATGAATACTCAAATTGCTCCTATGACCCTCCTCGAGAATTACTTTCTTCATCTCTGCATCATCAGGAATACAAATTCGATTTCAGAATCTCAACACACCTTGCGCATCTAACTTGAAATCATCATTCTCAGACTGATCGATTCCAACCATCGAATCTACTAGTTTCACGTCTAACTTCTGAGCTTCCTTGATACTATCCAGAAAATCATTGTTAATCTTCAGCATTCCCAACATCACACTATGCGGTGTCACTTCACAAACTAAGCTCATATCTCTGAACTGCTCAATAAATTCTAATTCTTTAACCATCATCGCCGACATAAGCAAAGTTTTCCGACTTAGGGCATCAGCCACAACATTAGCTTATGCCCTAAGTCGGAAAACCAGGTGCATCAGACACGCTAAACGACATCACAGTATACTCATTGTTACCATCCCTCGTCCTGACTGTCTTCGGAATATCATCCGGCTTAACACAAATCTGATGATAACCCAGACCTTAAATCAATCGTGTTAAACATACAAGCATCTATTAACTGATCCAGCAAATTCTCAATCCTCGGAATCAGACACTTATTCCAGATCGTCACTTTATTCAACTTCCGATAGTCAACACACAACCTCATACTTCTATCTTTCTTCCTCACTAACAGTACAGGAGCACCCCGCGGAGAAACACTTGGTCGAACAGACCTCTTCTCAAACAACTCTTCCAACTGTTTCTCCAATTCACTCATTCAGAAACATACATTCTGTATGCAACCATCGACATCAAGCTTGCATCGAGTACCAGTCGATAGCAAGTTACACTCCACACTACAGTGGTACATCACTAATATCTCATGGGAGCACCTCCAAATAATCACCCACCAAAGGTAGCTCACATGCCACCGCATCCTCTTAAGCTTCAAGGAATCCAACATCATAAACACCTTTGCACCATCTTCCACAGATTCATTCACTTGCTTAATAGAACAAACAACTCTTCACGCTCGTCGAAATTAGATTCATGTGATCATCAGGAATTACACGCCACTGACATATCACTAGCCATCACACTATTCTCTATTCTTCAAAAGCAGACATCAATAATACGTGATCGTTCTCCTCGGGATATTCCAACTTGACCGACAGGCAAGAAACTCTAATTCGTCTCATCTTCACATCTAATAGTCTGCATCGACTCATCAAAACAATCCGCAAGCACTCGTCTTAACCTCGACAATTCACTGCGCACACTACTCAAGCTCGCAAGACACGTCTATCCCATCCAACATGATCCCGTCCATTATCAACAAGAGATTAAGGGTGATCAGTTCCTCAATTTGTCAATAACAGCCGATATCATGAGGCGGTACAAACTATCTTCACCAACTATCGCAGTGTCCAACACTACCTTAGCCAACGCTCCACACTCGAAGCATCTTGGAGAAGCACCACCATCTCCCCCACTTGTTTCATTCCCAACCTACAAATGGAAAACAAAACAAGCATCGACAGTGTTTTTACACACATGTCGCACACTAGGGAAACAAACAACATTAGAAAACCTGGCCGGACGGACCAACCAGGCTCTGATACCACTAATGTAACACCCCATTTCTACCCATCGAATAATATAAAAATCAGAGTTCCAAAATTCCAACATACACATGGGATGCTACACATACAACTCATAACAACGGCTTATAATGACATATAACCTGAATACGAAACACATCATTTTAGTCTTTGAAACAAAACAACTTTTATAATTAAGCAGCGGATTCACAAACCTCAACTTAACGGACATAACAATTTTATTCAACTTAAAACAACTTCAAAACAACAAGTCTTTAAAGAAAACAACTTAAAATTCAGCTACAATAACAAAATCACCAATAAAGAAACAAACGTTCATCCCCCCGAGTGTTACGTATCAGAGCGACGACCCCGACTCGAACTAATGAAGGTAGAGAGCCTTCACTCCGGATTACCTGCAGGATGGCGTATAAACCATCACCATACACAGAAGGGGTGAGATATCAAACAATATAATCGGATATATGATAAATAATATATTAGATCAGATTATATAAATTCACCACTTCACAACATTACCATAAACTTTAATCAACAACACAACAACAATTTGTGCAACATGGAATGCGACTCATAAAATGCACATGCATGTGGTACCATTGGAGCAAAACTCCCAACTTAGAAACTTGCCAATTAATATTGACGTCAGCAAGGCATAAGCCTTCAACTTAAATTTTGCCAATCCAGGCCAATTTACCGAGCACCAACTCCAACTTGATATGCGATGTATGCAACTCAACATGAATATCATAATAACAATAATAATAGTTATGTAACCACCCAACAACAAATCAACAATTGGCCATAGGCCTACAACTTAACAGCAACAACAAATCAACATTGGCCATAGGCCAACAACTTAACAACAACAACAAATCAACATTGGCCATAGGCCTACAACTTATTCTTGCCAATAATTTAGAGGCACTTAGACAAGACACAACATCACCTGCAACTCGCAATTCTCAACCAAAGGCACAACACAACGAGGCAACCAAAATACGCTACAATTCAACACAAAATCATTCGACAGTCTTTGATTGAAATAGTTAATTAATCCTCTGCTATATTACTAACTGCTTTAATCTACTAATTCAATGCTACTGCTATATTATTACCCTACTGGTTTGTCACTACTACTGTCATAATACCATTCCTGCTATGTTTACTCACTACTGTCGCTCCCGAAAGATTCGCATCCAACGGTACAAACGCGAGAGTGGCGCAGAAAACAGAGTCGCCAGCAATGTGTATTTATCCCAAGAGAGGGAAAGGAAACACTGCGTAAACCTGAAGGAAGGAAAGGAAATGGCCTTGCGACCAAGAGAATTGGGTTCGGGAGTCGGTTACGTGAGAGGAAGGTATTAGCACCCCCTCACGTCCATCGTACCCGATGGGATCCACGCTTGCTTGTCTCGATCAAAGGGTGTCGTCAACTGGAGCTCCGCTGCTGCTGGAAAGGAAAAGGAACTGGAAAAAAGAAAAAGAAAAGAGAGAGAGAGAGCAAGAAACAAATGTAGGGAAAATAAAAGAAGTGCTCGCATGGGCCCTACCCCACTGCCTACGTATCTCATCGGGAGCATGAGAATTAGAGCGACGTAGTTCCCCTCACTAGGGGTGGATTATGGTTTTTAGAGAACGGCTTACGTTCTAGCTCAGGTGTTGCAGCTCGCTGAATCGAGACTTAGGCGTTACCGTCTTGCAAGAGAACGAGTAGGAGCGCGTTCGTACGTTGAGAGTGAGTGAGATGAGAAGAGAATTCCCGAAGGAAAGATGTTATTGTTGGTTTGAAGTTTTTTAAACAAGAAGTGTTTTTAAGTTAGTTTGTAACTTGTATTGAACCAAAGTCTTAAATACAGGAACGAATACTTTCGCGCATCGTCCCCAACAGGACGTACACTAGGTATCCTAGGAGAATGAGAGGAAGCCCCTCGTTCCCCACTTCCCACATAGAAGGCTCAAGCGCAATACACGTTAACCTTTATTAAGTGTTTTTTACTTTTCTTTTGAGATGAGAAGAGAAACGACGCAAAGGAAACTCTAAAGGGAAACTAAGAGTCCTAATGTTATCATGCATGGATGTCCTAAGGTTTAGTGTGGTATGAGAAACCGAAACTAAAAGAGAAAGAGGGATAGCACTACCCAATGCATATCCTACCTCACTTTAATCAAAAATTAAAGTTGAGCTAGGATCCCAAGGGGTGTGAGAAAATTCTACACAAAGCATTATAGCATGCTATTCATAAAAGAGAAATTAGAAATTAATCAATAGTGAGCAATGAAATTATAGTCTACAATTATTCAACAATAACCAAGTTAGAATTAAAATGTTAATAAAAGAAAGAAGATTAAAATCTAACAAGATGAGTTAATCTAAAATTAATTCTAAGTCTAAAATTAACCAAAAGTTATTTCAAGGCAATTAAAAACATTACTCCTAAAGTTAACTTTAGAATTAAAAACTAATATTAATCCTAAAATTAATTCCACTTAATTTCTAATTAAAACTAAACAAATTCCAAAGTTAAATCTAACTATTAATTCTAACGGAAATTAGTTCCAAAGAAAAACTAATATGAAATTCTAAGTTCTAATTAAAGTCTAATTAACTAATTTGGTTATCCTAAGATTATTAACTAAAACAAATAATAAACCAAAACTAAAATCTAAACAAATCAAATAATAAAAAGAAGGGTGCAGTAAGGGCTGGGGGTGAAAACAGGAAGTCATGCGCTGGGCTTGTGGTCTGAGGTCCACTAATCTTTCTCCACGCACAGGGGGTGCGAAATGCTTCTGGAGGTGGAAGGAGGAAAATATGTCTTTGGGCTTTTGCACTCTGAGGCCCAATTATCTTAATTGTGAGCAGGAGGGGTACAACCAGTGAGATTTTGTGTGAGAAGTGAGGTTAAGTGGGCTCGGTGTGAGGCCCATCAGAAATGGTCAAAAAAATCAGGGGGTGAGCAGAGTAGTGTTTAGAGGTGTGGTGAGGAAGCAACAAGTATTGGGCCTTGAGCCCGGTCTGAATCAGTAGCAAAAACCTAATAAAACTCCAAAAATCAAAGTAAACCAACTAAAAAACCCTAGCCCCCCTCTTGAAGCGCCGTTCATCATCTTCTTCTTCTCTCCGGCGAACTCTTCCTCCACCATCATCTTCATCTCTTAACCTTCAGCCAATCGCCGCCGTCACACACTTCTCCCTCTCCGTTAGCCTCTCTCCCTCGGTTCACAATCATCTTTCACCAACATCATGCTTCTCTTTCTCTCCTTCAGCGTCTCAAACAACATTGTGCTGCCAGCGTCTTCCTCAACGCCGCTGCGAAAATGCTCTGGACACGTCGCCGGCGATATCGCATTCTCCATCTCACGGTTTTGCTCAATGCAACCAAAATTGGATCCACGCACGAATCTCCCAACTATGAGTCAACAATAAAAAACAACGCTCCGTCGCGCCGTGGCCTCTTGCCAGTCACACGCATTTGAATAGGTAACAATGATTCACGCCTCATGAATACGAGAAACGCAACGCCACAGATCGACGAACGCACATCAGAATGGAATCAACACCAGAGTTCGAATAAGGATGCTAGAGACAAATCACTCATGAAATCGAAGTTTGGATTGAGATGACGTACCTACCGGAGCCGTTCCGATGACTCTTCAATCAACAAAGATGAATCAAAAACCAGAGGTGACGTCGCTTTTTTCTTCTGATTCTTGTGTTGATTTTGCTGCAGTTATTGTGTTGCTTGTTAATGCTTCTGCTCCTTGTCCAATCTACTCTTGCTTAATCTTCTTCTTTAATTTTCTGTGTACTGCTTTGAATCATTGACTATTGTTGATATGAAAGTATTTTGCAGGTTTTTTGAATTTGATGGAGATTGTTGTTGCAAGTTCTTGTAGTGTTCTTGATGAAGAAATACGTTTGAACTGGTGTAGCAGGGAACGAACAGAATTGAGGCGTGATGTTTCAAGATTGAAGATGACAAGTGAAGAATCGTCCCTGTGCTATGCTTTCACGAATCTTCAAGGGAGATTGAAAGAGAAGGTGAAATCAAAAGAGTAGGAGAGTGATCACCCCCTGCAAATCTGCATTTTTTGACTTTTATAGAGTGAACCAGGGGTAGGAATGGCTTTTGACACAAAATTCTGTTAGAAACTTTTCTTCTCAATTCTGTTATCCAAGTCACAAGTTTGTTGCCAGTTTTGTTTTTGTGAAATTTTCATTCCATTGTGAACTTTTGCTGCGTTTTGACATTTTTTGCGCGTTTCAAGAATGGATCATGTGCATCGTTTGATCTCAATACATTTTTTTGAATTGTGACGTCGTCACGTTTTCGTTCTGTAGCATGTTGTTCAACTCGCATGCGTCTTGGAAACTTCTTGGCATTTGTAGCTTGGAGATAGCTCAAGTGATCTTGTTGATGAGATTGGCTTCATGGGGATTAGTGGCTTCATGTAACAGCGTGGGTCATGCTTGTGGGGCTGAATTGGATTTCTTTTGGAAAATTGAACATAACTGGATTATGGATTGTATTGATTAAAAAAATGTGAATTTAGAAAAAAGTTTTGAAGTGGATATTGATTAAAAGAATAATGGATAAAAATGGTTAATTGGATTTAAAATGGACATGAAAAAGAATGGATATTTGGTCTAGAGTATGGATTAAAAGAATGGTTTTATTTGAAATGGATTGGAAAGATTGGTTTCGAAAATGGATATGGACTTTGGTTAGAAATGGATAAATGGTTTTAAATGGTTTTAAAATGAAATGTGGTTATGAGATGAAATGGATAATGAAATGGATAAATTGGTTTAGAAAAAGGGTATTAAAATGAAATGGATATGGACCAAAAAAAGTGATTTAATAATTTGGATTAGAATGGATTTGAAATGAAATATGGTTAAATGGATATGGATAAAAAGATAAGTGGATAAATGAAAAATGGATTAATTGAAAATACGAATGATGGTTTAGAAAAATGAAGATGGTCAAAAGAAATGGATAGGTGGATTAAAAAATAACTAGTTTGGATATGGATTATGGATAGAAAATGGCTAACCAAATGAATTCAAACCAATCACCAACTTTCCACAAGCCTTTGACAAAATGGCCACAACTACCACTGAACAATCTGGCTACTCACATGATCCACTGAAGAATCTCAACTGATAAACAATCCACAAGCTCAACTTTGAACAAGAACTCCACTTCTCTTTGAGACGCACACCCTGATTCACACAAATGAAATCCTGGCCCGATGCTTTTGATGCCTCCTCTAAATAAGAAAACCTTTGCACCTCTGAATACCAATAACAAGAAAACCCCTAGATCCCATGTCTTAGGAACCCTATGCAAATGATATGAATACGAATATGAATATGACCTACTGAATGCAAAATGAGAAAGAAACCTAAGCCAGAAAAAGGTTGGAAAAAAAAGAGGGCAAATTTTGGGGTGCTACAGCTGCCCCTATTCAATCGACTTAGACCTGAAAGGATGATAGCAACGGCTTTCAGCCATTCAAGGTAGAAGGTGATTGAATACAAAAAGAACCCAGAAAATTTGCACTGTGCGGATAGAGAAAATGAAGTAAGGGTAAGGAAGAAAAGTTTGTGAGGATGACCTTGGAACCATTGGACCCCATAGGAAACCTGTCGGGAACTGGTGAAATACCTGTCGGGATTTGGTGAAATACCTGTCGGGAACGGGTGAGATACCTGTCGGGAACGGGTGAGATACCTGTCGGGAACTGGTGAGCTTGGACCTGTTTTGCCTATCGGGAATGGGCTAGTGTACCTGTCGGGAACTGGCAAGGTTCAAACCAAAGGGAGCTGTCGGGGACGGCTACAGTTTATAACCAAGGCTTACCCATCGGGAATGGGTAACGGGGCCTGTCGGGAACTGGCATGGTTAAAACTCAAAGGAGCGGTCGGGAATGGCTGCAGTAATCCTATCGGGAATGGTTCCAAGAGACTTGCAAGTTGAGAGATATGACTCTGTGGGGAGAAAAAATGATGAAACCCTTTGTATCGTTTCGCAATGTCTGTCGGGGAATGAACTAGGCATTCTTTCTGGCTTCGTCAATGATATATGGAGCAAAGTTTTGGGCTCTCGCACGAGTTATCAAAACTGGCCTATGCTTCACATGCATATGTTTGAATTTTGCCGTATTGCTCCATACAAAATGGAATGCTACGCATTTTAGAGGATGCTATGCGTACTATATGCAAAATGCAAAGAGGTCCTCAGCAAAATAAATGCTGAGGAAAGACAACTCCGCTGGGGATAACTAGCTGGATTGACTTCGCGATCGCAAGTTGTACTGAGGAAGACAAATTGACCTGACCTCCTGATCTGGGCACTGCTCTGACAAACTTGTTAAGGCTACTGTGGGGAAAGATAACTTTGCTGGGGAGTCCTCATCTGAACCAGTCTGCTTGGGGAATAACTATAACCATAGAAATCCATTGGGGATTGATGAGCTTACGACAAACTCTGCTGGGGAGATGTCCCTTGAGAGGGTTTTACAGAAGACCACGCCTCTTCAAACTCTACTGGGGAACCAGGTTTACAACAAACTCTGCTGGGGATAATCACTTCAAAGTGTCTCATGCCAGGGAAAGTTTCCTAAGAGAATCTTACAGAAGATCCGACATCTTCCCACTCTTAAACTAATACCGAGACCTGAGCTAGGATGCAGTAGATGGGAGGCCACCCTGTTGGGGATAATAGATCTGGAATACTCCTGCCGGGGAATTTCATGATGCTCCATGCTTGAGATGGTCAACCATTTGAGTTTGTCCCAAGATACAAGTCTGATCTGGAAAAAAATGTCCCAAGAGGACTTTACAGAAGATTCGACATCTCCAAACTCCTGGATACTCACTGAGTCTTGAACATTAACTGTAAGGCGTGTGAAGCAACTCTACTGGGGAGTTTACAACCGTTATCAACACAGAAAAGCCTGTAGCTGATGGAAGTACTAAATAGGATACAATACTACCCTTTTGACAACGTTGCTGGGGATCATGAAGCTCTGTAAGTACGCTGGGGATGACTACCTCCAAGGATAGCTCTCCTACTGAGAAGCTGTCTTTGCTTGGGGAGGAATAATAATTCCCACACCTTGCTGGAAAAAGATACCCTCTGGCTCTTTGCTGGAGGGAAAAGACTCCAAAAGTCCCACACTGGGAACAACTCAGTGCTGATTGTCAAGAGCGAAACACAGTTCCTTTAACTCTCCACCTTTCCCCAGATTACAGGGTCTACTTGAAGCAATCATCTTAAGAGGATTTTACAAAAAACCTGGCGTTCAACAATGCCCCAGGGTCTTCAAACTCTTAGAGATGTATCCGGTCTGGACATAACTGTCCCATACTTCATGATTCGTGAAGTAAACCACCTCGAGTGGGTTCGTAATGACCTGAAATGTTCTGCCACAATATTGTGAACCTTGCGGAGGTGCTATTGATTGACTGTGTTCTGAAGGGAAAAACTTTTTGCGCCCTTGAAGTGACCTGCCCTAGTACGAGCCTTGCAGTACATTTGTCTCTGACCGACTAGTCTTCGAGAGATTTACTGAATCTCGACGTGATTTCCCCAGTTTACACGCTTGTGGAGAGATTTATCGGATCTCGACATAATTACCCCAGTTCGAAGAAATTTTCTCAACATGAATGCCCCATGGTTGATTATACTCTGAAAAGACCTTCTTAACTTGAATGCCCCAGCTTGGCTACATTTTGAAGAGATTTTTGGGTGTGATTGTCCCAGATTGGTTACATCTCAACACAAGGGATGGGAACGCCTTTTTCCCACATAATCTTTCATCAACACGTCTTCTGGAGTCTCAGGCACCTCAACTTGGCCAGTTTAAGCTTCCCTGTTGATGTTCATCGTGTGAGCTTCTCTGATGTCAAACACATGCAAGCAGAAAATGTTTATTATGAGAATGACAAATCTAATGCAACACACATGTTATCCTTGAAGTCCTTATTGAACATATGTCGCACAACCGAGTTACGACACTTATTTTTGAAAGGAAAGCAATACGCACATGCAACACCAACAAAAATCTTATTGGCACAACTCATGGGAGTCAGTAACGCTATCTCGTTGAAGTACGCCTTCAGACTAAACCCTGTTTCAATTAGGACTTTTAAGGGTTGTAACGTGGCCTGGTTCACGGTTTTGAGAAAAAAGGATTTTTGGCTCAAAGTTTATTGGTGTCCACCCACTCTTCGTGATATTCTCCAATCCTATGTTCAGCTAATTTGGCACAAGCGCTCATCTCTCAAAAGGTTTTATGATCTTAAAAGAACCCATGCAATTGATGGTTCGAGACCTGATGAAGTTTTGGATCAACAGTCACCCCTTTTGTCTTTTGTGTCTATAGTCACACGACTTTGTTCTTGAGGATTTTTCTTTGTAATCTTTTTCGTCTTTTGCTTTTCATTCTTTTGCTTTCTGTTCCCTAATATTTGCCTGGACTGACTCTTTTGAGTTTTCAATTTTGAAGTCCAGCGGGATGCCTTAACTTTTGCCTAAATGACTTGCTTTCAAGTTTTTCGACTTAGCAGGCCTTTTCTTTTTCTCTCTCTCTTTTTTTTTTTTTGAACAAGTCGTGTGACACCGTTTTGCCTGACTCGTTTGAAAGGGCTGTGACTGTTTCACTATTCGGTTGGTGAGGAGTAACCATTGTGGTTCTACACCTCTTAACCTCTTGATAGTGGAATGGAAGGTAATGGATCCTCAAATGTACACTCCTTCTGAAAGCTTAACACTTGGTCAAACTAACTGACGCCTACCCTACCCCTGGGTTAAAATTGAGGGTTTTTCGTTTTCAGAAAAAACTCCTACTACTAGGCTCAAAGGGGTTGACAAAGGTCTATCTCCTTATCTCTTCAGTGTTTGTGAATTGGAAACAATGCCTGTACATCCTTAACAGGGTTTTATCCAAAAACGTATCATTAGAAATCTGCGTTCTTCTTTCGTCATCCTCCCTCCGAGAGTCTAGGCAAGAAAGATAGTGTTGCAGTGCATATAAACATGACATGAGTGCTTAAAAGTAAGATACTTCAGGAACAACACATCATTGCATTAAAATCCACATTCAAACACAAACGAGTTTTTACATGCAGACAATGTTTAAACAAACAAAGGAAAGCTACATATGAAAATGCAGTAAAGGAACTAATGACTGCCATTGTTGAGGAGACTCGACTCCATCTGGACTTATTGCTTCTGAAGACGCTCTTGCAATCTGGTGCTTACTCGACAAAGAAACTTCAATCCAAAGGGGTACCATCTGGCGTGATGACCTTTGAGTCGATCAAGTCTTGCACCTTTTGCTGGAATGCATTATAATTATCAATTGTGTGCCCAAACTTTCCCGAGTGGAACTCACTGCTAGCGTTCATGTCAAAGTTCGGAGGAATAGGGTATGGCACTGGCGCCACATTCCTCAGCTGTATCACAGGGTTCTTGAGCAGACGAGCAAACAACTGACTATAAGGGATAGGAATAGTGTCAAATATCCTCTTGGGCCTTCTCTGTCTGAGTTGCTTCTGCTGCTGATGCTGATTTGGGCGTCCAACCTGTCCCTGTTGTTTTCTTTTCCACACTGGACCCAAACAAGGGTTGCTGACATAGAACTTCTGAAGCACCAGGTTGTGGAGGAGATACATGGCATGAGGTGGATCCTCTGGAAAAGGAAAGAGTCCCCAATTCTTTTGCAACAGTAGGAGTAACATCACTTTGTTTACCAGTGCTAACTGATGTAAACTTGATTGCCCCTGCATCAATGATCTCCTGGACTTTATACTTGATCCTGGTACAATTCTCAACATGGTGACCAGGTGCCCCAGAGTGGAACTCACATCTGACATTTGCATTAGGTCCCAAAGGAATCTTTGTTGAAATCGGTCCCCCACTAATATGTTCAACTAGTTTGAGCTCAAGAGGATAAGAAAGCAACTGCGCATACGCATTGGAATGGGATCAAACTTCCTCTTAGGCCTCTCTGGCTTAGGATCCTCTTGGAGAGCAGGAAGTGATTGCCGAGGAGAAATCTCTGGAACTTCAGTTGGTGGAGGGGATTCTCGAGGCAATTTGTGATCTAGAGCAAACCCCACATAGATGGGAGGAGTAAGAGCTTCTGTAGCAGAAAATGCATGATTGATTTCCATTTTTATCACCGTGTTCAAAATTTCCATGTCCAAGCCCATCTGAATTTTCATCTGGTTGACCTCTTCCTTCAGCACTTTCTGGTCTTGAAACAAAGCTTGCATCTTCCCCATAAACTGCCCCATCTGAATCTTCATTTCGGTCATTTCTGCACAGAATTGTTCCATGGTTATCCTCTGATTATCACAGGCCAAGTAGTGGTGGCAGGTCAAGCTGGCTGTCCTGAAGATCGTACCAAGTCAGAATGAGAAATCCGCTCTGGAACACCTGTTATGCGTATGAGTATGAGAATGCAATGCAAAATGCCATGTTCGAATATTTCCAAGGAATCATTATGCTTTGATTCAAATTTGTTTTACAAACCACAAGAAATGGATGGAAATGCTCAGCAGCAAGTCTCAAAGTTAATGTCCCTTGGAAGTATAAGAACATGTATGCGAAGATGATGATGCAGATGTAACAGACATGGGATCAAGGTGCCACAATGCTCAATACTGCTGTGCTGCTGACTGAATAAGTTCACAGGACTGCTCTGAAGAAAATACCGAAATACCAAAATATCGGATGATCAGAATACCAGAATACCAGGCTGATAAATCCACACTGATAGGAAAACCAGAATACCAGGATACCCAGCTGATAAGTACACACTGATAAGAGAACTAGAATACCAGGTGGGATGAAAGTCACGGTTACCTGCAAACCTGTACACAAACCCGCCCTTCTCACGTGTGGGTACTAGGATGTTCAGTATCCCGGGCTCTCAGGTCGAGAAATGATGATACGTTCACCATTTCTGGTTTGGTATCATCATCAATCGAGGAGGCCTCAACTGATTCTCCAAGACGAAAGATCCTCAGCTTCAGAGGTTTGAGAAGCAATAACACATTCAGCCCGAAGGATACAATGCTATCGCCAATCAAAGAGGTCGTCCGCTGATTCACTTCAAAAGGGAATCCTATAGCAAGTTCCCAGCATTGGGTCCTCGAATCGAGAATGTGCAATGGGTTTGCCAAAGAACGTGGGCTGCCACTGTCACATCTCGGGAGGAGTGCCGCAACTGAGTCCTCGGGAATGGTCATCAGAGTCGACAATTCCTCCAGAGAATAACTACTGGCCTGTATCAACATACAGTAGTAGATAGCTCCGGATAGAACCTCGTTTGATTGTAGGGATCATAATCACCCACACGTGGCCAACACCACGGGAGCGTCACGCCTGCCCACGCTAAAACCTAGGTGTATGCTCGAGCGTGGGTATTGGGCTCATCTCTCAAAACATCCCAACCCGCCAAACAGAAAACCAGCCAGCACAGCACAGTAATATCCAGTATGACAGTAATAAAATGCAATGCAATAAAAGCTGTAAAAACAGTAAAGCAGATAAAATAGCAAATACAGTAATATACAACTAAACAAAGCACCATAAAAACACCCAATGAAAAGAAACAGACAAGCGCTAGGATTGACTCGCTAAAAGGGATGGACCAGAAAGAGGTCAACCAGAGTCCCCAGCAGAGTCGCCAGCTGTCGCTCCCGAAAGATTCGCATCCAACGGTACAAACACGAGAGTGGCGCGGAAAACAGAGTCGCCAGCAATGTGTATTTATCCCAAGAGAGGGAAAGGAAACACTGCGTAAACCTGAGGGAAGGAAAGGAAATGGCCTTACGACCAAGAGAACTGGGTTCGGGAGTCGGTTACATGAGAGGAAGGTATTAGCACCCCCTCACGTCCATCGTACCTGATGGGATCCACGCTTGCTTGTCTCGATCAAAGGGTGTCGTCAACTAGAGCTCCGCTGCCGCTGGAAAGGAAAAGGAACGGGAAAAAAGAAAAAGAAAAGAGAGAGAGAGAGCAAGAAATAAATGTAGGGAAAATAAAAGAAGTGCTCGCATGGGCCCTACCCCACTGCCTACGTATCTCATCGGGAGCATGAGAATCAGAGCGACGTAGTTCCTCTCACTAGGGGTGGATTATGTTTTTTAGAGAACGGCTTACGTTCTAGCTCAGGTGTTGCAGCTCGCTGAATTGAGACTTAGGCATTACCGTCTTGCAAGAGAACGAGTAGGAGCGCGTTCGTACGTTGAGAGTGAGTGAGATGAGAAGGGAATTCCCGAAGGAAAGACGTTATTGTTGGTTTGAAGTTTTTTAAACAAGAAGTGTTTTTTTAAGTTAGTTTGTAACTTGTATTGAACCAAAGTCTTAAATACAAGAACGAATACTTTCGCGCATCGTCCCCAACAGGACGTACACTAGGTATCCTAGGAGAATGAGAGGAAGCCCCTCGTTCCCCACTTCCCACATAGAAGGCTCAAGCGCAATACACGTTAACCTTTATTAAGTGTTTTTTACTTTTCTTTTGAGATGAGAAGAGAAACGACGCAAAGGAAACTCTAAAGGGAAACTAAGAGTCCTAATGTTATCATGCATGGATGTCCTAAGGTTTAGTGTGGTATAAGAAACCTAAACTAAAAGAGAAAGAGGGATACACTACCTAATGCATATCCTACCTCACTTTAATCAAAGATTAAAGTTGAGCTAGGATCCCAAGGGGTGTGAGAAAATTCTACACAAAGCATTATATCATGCTATTCATAAAAGAGAAATTAGAAATTAATCAATAATGAGCAATGAAATTATAGTCAACAATTAATCAAGAATAACCAAGTTAGAATTAAAATGTTAATAAAAGAAAGAAGATTAAAATCTAACAAGATGAGTTAATCTAAAATTAATTCTAAGTCTAAAATTAACCTAAAGTTATTTCAAGGCAATTAAAAACATTACTCCTAAAGTTAACTTTAGAATTAAAAACTAATATTAATCCTAAAATTAATTCCACTTAATTTCTAATTAAAACTAAACAAATTCCAAAGTTAAATCTAACTATTAATTCTAACGGAAATTAGTTCCAAAGAAAAACTAATATGAAATTCTAAGTTCTAATTAAAGTCTAATTAACTAATTTGGTTATCCTAAGATTATTAACTAAAACAAATAATAAACCAAAACTAAAATCTAAACAAATCAAATAATAAAAAGAAGGGTGCAGTAAGGGCTGGGGGTGAAAACAGGAAGTCATGCGCTGGGCTTGTGGTCTGAGGTCCACTAATCTTTCTCCACGCACAGGGGGTGCGAAATGCTTCTGGAGGTGGAAGGAGGAAAATATGTCTTTGGGCTTTTGCACTCTGAGGCCCAATTATCTTAATTGTGAGCAGGAGGGGTACAACCAGTGAGATTTGGTGTGCGAAGTGAGGTTAAGTGGGGCCCATCAGAAATGGTCAAAAAAATCAGGGGGTGTGCAGAGTAGTGTTTAGAGGTGTGGTGAGGAAGCAACAAGTATTGGGCCTTGAGCCCGGTCTGAATCAGTACCAAAAACCTAATAAAACTCCAAAAATCAAAGTAAACCAACTAAAAAACCCTAGCCCCCCTCTTGAAGCTCCGTTCATCATCTTCTTCTTCTCTCCGGCGAACTCTTCCTCCACCATCTTCTTCATCTCTCAACCTTCAGCAAATCTCCGCCGTCACACACTTCTCCCTCTCCGTTAGCCTCTCTCCCTCGGTTCAAAATCATCTTTCACCAACATCATGCTTCTCTTTCTCTCCTTCAGCGTCTCAAACAACATTGTGCCGCCAACGTCTTCCTCAACGCCGCTGCGAAAATGCTCTGGACACGTCGCTGGCGATATCGCATTCTCCATCTCACGGTTTTGCTCAACGCAACCGAAATTGGATCCAAGCACGAATCTCCCAACTATGAGTCAACAACACAAAACAACGCTCCGTCGCGCCGTGGCCTCTTGCCGGCGGTGGCGGAGCTTGCCGCAACACCAGTCACACGCATTCGAATAGGTAACAATGATTCACGCCTCTTGAATACGAGAAACGCAACGCCACAGATCGACGATTGGACATTCAAATGGAATCAACACCAGAGTTCGAATAAGGATGCTAGAGACAAATCACTCATGAAATCGAAGTTTGGATCGAGATGACGTACCTACCGGAGCCGTTCTGGTGACTCTTCAATCAGCAAAGATGAATCGAAAACCAGAGGTGGCGTCGCTTTCTTCTTCTGATTCTTGTGTTGATTTTGCTGCAGTTATTGTGTTGCTTGTTAATGCTTCTGCTCCTTGTCCGATCTACTCTTGCTCAATCATCTTCTTTAATTTTCTGTGTACTGCTTTGAATCATTGACTGTTGTTGATATGAAAGTATTTTGCAGGTTTTTTGAATTTGATGGAGATTGTTGTTGCAAGTTCTTGCAGTGTTCTTGATGAAGAAATACGTTTGAACTGGTGTAGCAGGGAACGAAGAGAATTGAGGCGTGATGTTTCAAGATTGAAGATGACAAGTGAAGAATCGTCCATGTGCTATGCTTTCATGAATCTTCAAGGGAGATTGAAAGAGAAGGTGAAATCAAAAGAGTAGGAGAGTGATCAACCCCCTGCAAATCTGCATTTTCTGACTTTTATAGAGTGAACCAGGGGTAGGAATGGCTTTTGACACAAAATTCTGTTAGAAACTTTTCTTCTCAATTTTGTTATCCAAGTCACAAGTTTGTTTCCAGTTTTGTTTTTGTGAAATTTTCATTCCATTGTGAACTTTTGCTGCGTTTTGACATTTTTTGCGCGTTTCACGAATGGATCATGTGCATCGTTTGATCTCAATACATTTTTTTGAATTGTGACGTCGTCACGTTTTCGTTCTGTAGCATGTCGTTCAACTCGCATGCGTCTTGGAAACTTCTTGGCATTTGTAGCTTGGAGATAGCTCAAGTGATCTTGTTGATGAGATTGGCTTCATGGGGATTAGTGGCTTCATGTAACAGCGTGGGTCATGCTTGTGGGGCTGAATTGGATTTCTTTTGGAAAATTGAACATAAATGGATTATGGATTGTATTGATTAAAAAAATGTGAATTTAGAATAAAGGTTTGAAGTGGATATTGATTAAAAGAATAATGGATAAAAATGGTTAATTGGATTTAAAATGGTCATGAAAAAGAATGGATATTTGGTCTAGAGTATGGATTAAAAGAATGGTTTTATTTGAAATGGATGGGAAAGATTGGTTTCGAAAATGGATATGGACTTTGGTTAGAAATGGATAAATGGTTTTAAATCGTTTTAAAATGAAATGTGGTTATGAGATGAAATGGATAATGAAATGGATAAATTGGTTTAGAAAAAGGGATATTAAAATGAAATGGATATGGACCAATAAAAGTGGTTTAATAATTTGGATTAGAATGGATTTGAAATGAAATATGGTTAAATGGATATGGATAAAAAGATAAGTGGATAAATGAAAAATGGATTAATTAAAAATACGGATGATGGTTTAGAAAAATAAAGATGGTCAAAAGAAATGGATAGGTGGATTAAAAAATAACTAGTTTGGATATGGAATATGGATAGAAAATGGATAACCAAATGAATTCAAACCAATCACCAACTTTCCACAAGCCTCTAACAAAATGGTCACAGCTACCACTGAACAATCTGGCCACTCACATGATCCACTGAAGAATCTCAATTGATAAACAATCCACAAGCTCAACTTTGAACAAGAACTCTACTTCTCTTTGAGACGCACACCCTGATTCACACAAATGAAATCCTGGCCCGATGCTTTTGATGCCTCCTCTGAATAAGAAAACCTCTGCACCTCTGAATACCAATAACAAGAAAACCCCTCGATCCCATCTCTTAGGAACCCTATGCAAATGATATGAATACGAATATGAATATGACCTACTGAATGCAAAATGAGAAAGAAACCTAAGCCATAAAAAGGTTGGAAAAAAGAGAGGGAAAATTTTGGGGTGCTACAACTACTACCAAATTATTTTTTTTCTACTGATTAACATTGTTATTACTACTAGAGAACCTGCTAATTCATATCCTTGCTGTTATATATTCTGCTAACTGAAACTAACAATGGTTACATTAATTTCCTGCTAATTTCTGTTTTCTAGTATCACTTATTTATTTTACTGTTATTGACATACTAATTTTCTGCTAAACCTACTAATCCTGTTACTAACATTGTTAATCTTTTTACTGTTACTAACATTATTAATTTCTGCTAAACATCCACCATTACCTACACAGGTGGCTGGCGCCACCAAATTTCCTCAAACAAAGGTGGCTTGTGCCACCATTACTCTCTATTATGAGGTGGCTTGCGCCATCCTCAACCACATGCCCCATGTGGCTTGCGCCACCATTCTCTTGCACATGGGGGTGGCTTGCGCCATCCCCCCCCTCCCCCTTTTATTTTTATTTTTTTTATTTTTTTTAAAACAACATTACTTAATTTCCAATTTACTTCTCAGTGTATTCGTTCCAGCCCCCCCTCCAATTCACCAACCTCACCTTAAAAAATCCACAGCGGTTCCAAATTCATCCATCACGGTACAACAAAAATGAAATGCAGTAAAATTATGCCTTAATGGACTAATTTTCCTACAACCAATTTATCAACAGCGAACGTATTTCACAATCCACGACAGCCATTAAAACACAGACAGAGGTAATTCTAGAAATCCAACCCCCACATATCATTCATCAAATACCCTATTATAGAGTCAGAACCCCACCCTTACCTTGGATTGAAGGTTGCTCTACTCTCGGATTGAATTCTCGCCCTAGCAGCCTCTACGTATTCTCTCTCAAACCCTTACTCCTCTTCTTTTTCTCCGTAATTGCTACTACTAATTCCCCACAATTCTAATTACCTAATATAATAAAATTATTATTTCATTAACTTATTGGGCCTCATTTCTACACACCCACCATTACTACTTCTAATCCTTGAAGCCCAATCAATATACTCTAGTATTATTCTAATACTATAATTACCACTTAAATTGGCTTAATTAATTAATTAATAACAACACAACTTAAATTAACACTTTATAATTAATTCAACTAAAACCGACATAGCAACTCAACACAACATTTTCGACAACCAACAAAAATCACACAAATAATACGAAGATATTTAATTAAATAATCGGGCGTTACAGAGCTAACCTTTTCGGACTCTCTTGTTGAGTCAAACCCTCCTTTAGCCTCCATCTCAGGCTTCGTACGAGATAGAAAACACTCTCTTATTGAGTCAAACACTTTTAGCCTCCATCTCGGGCTTCGTACGAGATAGAAAAAACTCCCTTGTTGAGTATAAAAACACTCTCTTGTTGAGTATAAAAGACCCTCTTGTTGGGTCACAAACCTTTTAGCCTCTATCTCGGACTTCATACAAGACAACAAATAAAAGACACCCTCTTGTTGGGTCAATCGCCTCCTCTTAGGCTTTATATAAGGAAACCCCGATTAAGCCACTCAACCCTTTTAGCATCAAACCTGTGTCTTGCTCACAGCATACAAACATCAACAACTCTTTTTCCTTCATCTAATTGCTGTAAGCGGCAAGCCTCTGGATTATTTATATCCACTCCACTGTCCCTCTTTTAGCATGAGAAATTCCTAAGGAAAGATGGCATTGCTCTACACTGAGTTAAAGTCTTCTCCTTTAGGTTAAAAATTCCCTATAAAGGAAATTATGGCATTACTGGATTCACATATCCCAGTTAAAGTAATTCTCCTTTATAATCAGTCACCCAACAGTTGTGATAAATGTAACACCCCACTTTCCGATTAATAAAATTTCATAAATAACTACGAAAAAAAATCATAGTTTCCGACATAGCGGGATGTCACATCAATTAAACAACAATAAGACTCAATTGCTTCATTCCCTTTATTATTCACAAAAGGTTTATACAGTGGAATATTCATTAAATCACTTCACTGGCACTAAGGCCTTCACCAATTATGTTTCCAAAATATACATTGTTTAGCACACTTCTAAAAATAAGATACGTAACGATTAAAATAATTCTACAACAATTAAATTCCCCAATCCCGTGTTACGTATCAGAGCGACTCCTACGACTCGAACAAGCAACACGCACTCCAAGCAACCTAAGTACATGGATTATCTGTACTTCCGAAGAAGCACAGACACAACAACAACAAAGGGGTGAAAACTACATTCAATATTAAACTGTAAATAATACATATTAGAAGGTAGTTACTCACATATATCATACACACATACAGACACGACCTACTGTCACATTCAATCACTAATCAATCAACAAAGTAATAATTCAAAGCGACTCGATACAGACACAAGTGGTGTGGTACCAACATCATGGTTCATTCAATCAAACCCGGATAGATCACATACGCCCCTACTTGGCAATGATCCATCTCCACCATTCTCCATATCGGAGTACGGATGAATCACATACACTCCTCCTGAGCAATGATTCATCCCACCAACACCATGAAATGCATGACACAATTATGCATAAAACACATGTACAATAGCATATATATACATGTTCACGATCCTCCTGATCACACCTGAATCACACATAAAATAATCATTCACCACAACACAAATTACACACAAAACACATGTATAATAATCAGTTATGCATTTACACGATCCTCCTGATCACACGTAAGCCATACGCTTACCGTAATTCACACTGGAATTACCTCACTACCCCAAGACCGCTCGCACCTCACACAAACAGCGCCACACAAACACATTCTACACGCCTCACAAGGTACTCTTCCACTAATTAGCTAATTACTAATTAATTCACCAAAATTATTAAATTAATTATTTTCGTCACCAACTCTACACTTCTTAACTTCTGACATCTATCCCCAACCTCTCAAACCAAAAGAAACCGATTCCGACGCGAAAACAGGATAGAAATCGCGAAACGGTAAAATTCTGGATACTCGCTGGTCATACGCGTATTGCCCTAGGCCATACGCGTATTGCCCAGCTCTCTCGCCCATTCCCACGCGTACCAGACACGTAAGGCCTCCTGCCTCGCCCTACCATACGCGTATTTCCCGACCTCATACACGTATGGGTAGAGAGCTATTTTCCTTCACAAATTCCTTTCTCAAATATGGATACGCGTATAGCTACTCCATACGCGTATTGCCAAGCCACCATACGCGTATGGGCAGAGGGCCGTGCCAAAACCTCCTTATGGCCTCCCCGTATGCGTAATGCCCCCCATCCTGCCTAGCCATACGCGTAACACCCTCCCCAATACGTGTAAGGCCAGATCTATTACGCAAACCTGTTTTCTCCATACCAGTCTAAGTTCTTGCTACGGGATCTTCACTTTTTCACTCCAAAACAGTCCTAAAATTAGTTCTACATCAATTTTATGTTCTATTATTCATCCTACATTTTTCTCTTAACATTTCCAAATCAGATTGTGGTCTAAATTCATCCTCTAAACCTGAATCAAAACCAACTCTGCAACATTCACATTCAACAACAATAACAACATCAAGATAACAGACAAAAATCAGAAGTTCAGTGATTCATTCCACATCATATTCATCACAGATTCACGTATACATCTTACAATCATATGATAGCATACATTCAAACGAATTCCTACGGGGTTAAGGACTCCCCACTACCCTCACATGATTATTTCACCAATATTAAACCCGTTCTCCCCCCTTACCTCTAATTCTTGATCAGATTCCTGCGAGAATTTGTTCTGAAGAGTGCCCTAGCAATTGTTCTCCCCTTGTTCTTCCTTCTCTCCCCCTTTCTCTTTTCTTTTTCTTGTTTTACGTGAAAACCAACTATTCCCCCACTAACCCTTCTTAATCCTAATTAATCTGATTTTCATTTCATTAATAATAAAATAATAGTAATAGTAATAATAATAATCCTAATAATAATAATAAGAATAATACTAATAATACTAATAATAATAATAATAATATTAACCATATTACTATTATTATTTTCAGTGCTATATCATTATTATTAAACTAAGGTCTTTAATTCCCACCATTTAAATACGACACTACCCTTCACTCACCCTTAACAAGGCCAAAGAAACAGAATAGCACCGACGACCAAATAATTTAAAATGGGGTGTTACAACTCTCCCCCACTAAAATTATTTTCGTCCTCGAAAATATATCTGAGACGAACACCTCCGGATACGACTCTCGCATCCGACTAACCAACCATCATGCCAACAAAAAGGCACACCACGGATAACACACTAACAAGATGCAATTCCCATACAATGCACTTGACGACTAACTCACGACTCAAATAATACCCAAGTTACGAACACGCAGGTTCACTCTAGAAACAGAACACAACAAGATCGCTACCCTCACCATAAGTAACACTCCCCTAATTCCCCACATACGAATTAGCTCCACGCACTCGAACCATCACGATGGAACCGAGGTAACAACAATACAAGAACCCAAAGTCCCACGACACAACATCGTGTCAACAACCTCTACATAATCATAACACCAACATCCTTGTCGTACAACACTATTACAAAAATGCTACGATTCACCAATCGAACATATAACCCGAACGTCCATCTTCATAGCAGCCCATGAATAATATTTAAACCTTTCGCCTAACACTTCCATTTTTTGAAACGTCCAATGGTCCCATCGTTCCCACTTGTTTCCAAAGTTCAACCTATGAACTCTCACAAGTCACCCATGCATAAGCAAAATGTGCCACATCACGCTTTCGATGCGCACTCTGATTACTCGCAACCATTAACTCTACCAATTTCCTATCCAACTTCTGACTCTCTTTAATATTCACTAAAAGGATCATAGTTTATTTCTAATATACCCAACCTCAGACTCTACTGTGTTATCTCACACACCAAACACAAGTCTCTGAACTACTCGAATAATTCTAATCCGCTGACAATTAGAACAAACATATATAAAAATTTTGACTTACTCTTCCGGCGCGACATTAGTCTCACCAATAGGATTACTCCAGCTAAAGTCATAACTCATCAGGAATCCCAATCATCTTTGTTGTCTCGTATTCTATTATTTGCTACTAAACAGGTACTTAATATCTGTGTGATCACTAAACACTTCGATCTCAAAACCATAAAAATCATACCTCCAGATTCTCAACACAAAAGTAACTGCAGCCATCTTGAAATCATGAATCCTCAATTGTCGTAAAACATAAGCCACGACCTCACCATCTCGCATCACCACACGGTTTAAACTCATCATAGACGCATCCCAATACCTCATCACCGGTTTATTAGGATCACGCAGAATCAAAACTGGAGCTGTAGACAAATTCTACTTTAGTCCTCTCTGTAATACCCCAAAATTTGCTCTCCCCTTTTTGCATCTTAGCATAGCACTATCATCTATCATATCATATCCATCTCATTAGCATTGCATTGCATTTAACATAGAAAATTGAAGCATAGCATTCCTCTCACCATCAAGGCATGTGATCAGGGGAAAGATGGACAATCAAGGGATCATTCAAAGCATAAATCAAGGTATCATTCAAAGCACAAAGAGGTCAATCAAGTTGCCTCCAGGCAAGCCAAGAGTCTCTCATGTCTCATACCATCTCAATTGATCATCCACAATCTCAAGGAAGTGAGATCCAATGGGAGATTGAAGCAATACATATTTCAACATGCAAGAGGTTCAAAAATTGAAAGAAAAACCCTCAAAAGAGACGGCTCATTGATCCAAAATTATCCTTAAATGGTATATCCCATCATCCTTTAAGAGGATACACAACATAGTCTGAGGAATTTGAAATTGAAGACTGCACATTTTTCTCCTAGGAGGTGGGCACCAAAACTAGGGTTTCCCATTAAATCAGAGAATATTTGATTTTTTGGACAAAACTTGATGTCATGGTATTCTACATGTTCTTAAGTGTATGTGTATGGAAAATTGCCTTTCAATTGGTTTCAGAAGTGGTTCAATTGGAAGAAAGATAAAAAATCAGGGAAATTGGGGCCAAGTCAAATAATCAGAGGAAAAAGTCAACTCTTGACTTTTTGTGGTCAAATTCATAAAATTCATGTTATATGTGACCAATGTGCAAAATTTGATCAAGAAACTCCAAAGGAATCATAAAAAAATCAAGAGGTGGAAAGTTGCCATTTTTGGATGAAGAAGGGTTACTAAAAATAGCAAGTTTTGGGCCATTTTGCATCAGAGTTTGAACCAAGGCCATTTAAAATTGAAGCACCAAATGAAAATTCCACCAGGCCACAACAAAAGGTGTTGCTTTAAGCTTCAAATCCATGTGTAGAACATCTCCATTGGATATAAATTGAGTGAGATATGATTGATCTAAGTTTGAGCAAAGTAGGTTCAAAACTAGGTCATGACCAAGATTTTCAGGGCACGCGCGCAGTCATTTTCTCAAACACATGGTGGGCCAAATGTTTAGATCAATTACTCATGGTTAGAGGCCTCAAATGAAAAATCTTTCAACATGAAAGTTGTTCCTCTATGTGAGATCTTTAAGATTGGTGTTCATGTTTTTTTCATTTGATCAAAGGCCAAGAAGTTATGTTGAGTCCAATGTGCTTTGATCATGCTGAAAACCTAGGGGCCATGTTACCTTGTCAACCAACCTTTGCCACGCCCTCATACCAGTTCCAAACCTATGTGTTATAAGTCATTTTTCAACCTCTTCCAAGCATCATTTCATTTCATTTTTCATACCAAACATGTAGCATTACATCTCCTCTTTCCAATGACTCCTAAAACACACCAATTCATTCATTCAGTAGAGAGAAAAACTTCCTCAAACCACCTCATGTTGATACTGATGCATTGACAGACTGGTGCACGATTTTTGTTCACACACACCCCAAACACTTCACATCACCAGCTGCTTCTTTTCCTCATTAAACCAAACAAGTCATGCACGTGCTTTCACCATGTTACTTCTTACATGAGAAGGGAAATTTGTAAAACTTCCACCACAAGCCATTGCTGCATAACACAACCTCACTCTCATCCTCACTACAACTGTCATGAGCTTGACCTCACCATATCCCAACCAACCTCACTCGCCCCTAACTAACTTAACCCAGTTAGTTAGGGTGGACTCACTTTAACCATGATAACTCACCTTAACCAACTCACTTAACCACTGTGGTCCATTTCTAACTCATGCTATAAATCAAAATCTCACCTCACAAATCTATTTCAGCTTCATTTTTTTACTCTCCCTCTCCAATACTTCAAACTTTTCTCTCAATCTCTTTTTGTTTTCTCTCTGATTTCACTACATTTCCTCCATCTTCTTCCACATTTCGCCTCTATCATCTTCATTGTTTCATTCTGAGCCAAGAGTAAGAGCAAACAAATCCAAATAGTCAAGTTCGGTTTCAAGAGATTGGAATTTTCAGTGTGATTCTCTGCACGATTTCAAGATTCTCGAGCCTTTATTTGGCCAAGAGTAGCTCAAAGAAGAGGCACGATTCTCTGGTTTTCTGTTCAACTCCAGTTTGTAGCATTTTCAGGTTCCATCTCCTCAAACTTTTCTAGCATGATTTATAGTTTTTTTTAGCTTATTTTGATGATATGAGCTCAATAGGAGCATTTGAACTCTGGCTAGTTGATAGAGCTTCTTAGAAGCTTAGATCCAAAAATTTAGGGCAACGTGTTCATGCTTGTTTCTTGCTGTATGTGAATGGTTTGATGATTTTGTTGGTAGATTCATAACGTTCAGAAGTTCAGCTTCAATTTGGTATACGATTTGTGTGTTTCCATGAGCATGTGAGTTTGCAGGTGGCGGCTGTTGGCCGGAGAAGATGACCGGAGGTCATCTCCGGCCGGTGATCTTGAAGGCTAGGGTTTGTGTGTTTTCTAATCGTGTCCGTCTATTTTTTCTCATCGTGTGGTTCAAAAGCATGCCAGCACATTAAAACGCATGTGCATGTCATGTGCATCATTTCTGAACTCACTTAAACGTGATGTGGTGCGGTACATGATATGGAGTGTGGTCTTGCATGTACATGCGTTAGATTAGCATACTTTGACTGTGTGTATGACTTGACTTCATCCAATGGTTGTAATGGTTTTAACTTGTGTTGACTGGGAGTGTATGGTTGTTATGGTGTATGGGTGCTTAATGGACTTAGTCAGATTTGATATCCACACCCCCATGCCTTAAGCCCAAACCATTTTTGAACTGAGTAATTGCTATGCTTGCACCCCCTTTCTTTATTTCCATTTTATTTTATTTTTCCATTTTTATACACGTTTGCTTTTTAATTTTTAGAAATACCAAACATCATCATAAAATTCCACAAAAATTCATGAACATCATTAAAAAATTTAGAAAATTTTTGGTGATTTTATTTTCTGATTTTATGACCTATTTACCCCTGCTCCATAATTTACTTTGAATTTCTTTGGTGTGCATTCTTAATGTGGTACATGATCTTGTTTAATTTTGTTCTTGATCATTAAAAATTGTTTTGATGCTCTTATTTTTGTATTGAGTCATTATCATCTTGAGGTATGTTAAGTGTTTTTTAGTTGATTTTTTAGGTTAGTTTATGGCATGTTTGGTGTTCATTTTTGTGCTACTTTGTATGATATGTCTATTTGACCTAAATGCATTGTTTGACATCATTTTGCCTTGATTTCTTGTATGCTACTTTGGTATATGATTCACTTCTGACCTGTGTATCTTTAAACCATGCTTGCTTAATTTTCCTAAGGCCATTTGATTTTTGTTTGATGCATTTCATTTAAAGCATTATAACATGTCACATCATTGTAATCTTTTGTGCATGTTTACATGTTTTCTTTTGTACATACTTGCATGATCATTTGACTACTTTGTGAGATATTCATGTGACATAATAGGTCATTGATACATATCATATGTCATCTTTGCATCTTGGTTATCATCTGGACCTTGTGCACCCTTAACATGTTGTGTTTGTACTTGTGTTTTCTTTTGAACTCCCGTTTCAGTTCTACTTCTTCTATCACTTCTTAAATGTCTTGATGTGCTTCTTAAATACTTGTGAGATGTTTGTGAATCATGCTTCATTTCATTTCAATTCGGATACTTGGATTACATGATCCATTTAGGCATGTTTCTTCCATTTCTTTTCATCTTTCATTCTCCCTTTTCATATGGTAGCATGTTCTAATATCATGGATGATGTTTGTTGCCTATCCACTTGGACTTGCATGATAATGATCATTTGTTTTCCATGTGATGTACATTCTGGTTGTGACATTAGGATTTGATTTCTTACCTAATTCTTTTGAGTTTTATGGTGCATTAAATGTTCTTTTACTTCTTATACTTCTTGTACATGTTTACTAACCATGTAGGGGCTTTGGTAAGTTGCATTTGAGTGTGGATAAGGAATCCACATTCAAATTTCTTTCCTTTCATCTCTTTTACAATTCCATTTTGTGTTTTGTTAAGCATTTATGTGCTTTCTTTTAATAACTCATCACTTTCCCTTTTGAATTACAATTCATCTTCTACTTTAGAAGTGAATTGTTTAATTCTTTCTTTTTTTAGACTTTAGGTTGAAACCTCACAAACCTTTAGGATCACTCCCTTAACTAATCAATTAGGATTGAGTCTTAGTTCATATAGATTTTACCTTTTCTCCTCTCTTGAGTCTCTCTTCTCACCTCAAAGAAAAATGTAAAATACTTAATAAAGGTAAGCATTTATTGCATTTAGGCCTTTCATACAAAGAAAAGATTATAAGGGGTCTTCTCTTATAATCTTATAATGTGTAGCATATAGCCCATCTTGGGTCAATGTGTTAAACATTTGATCTTGTATGAGGGACTTAAATGCAATACTTGTTGAAGATACAAATAATAAAACACTTCTTCATTTCTTAATCAACAAAAACACTTAATAAATACAAGTATGCTAGTGTGTTTGAACCTTGACAATTGGAACTAGGTGTGGGGGTCTTCTTCACCCTTAGTGTGCTCTCTTACTCATTCCATCTTGGAATGTGAGAACGTACACATTCCAATGGCTAAGATTTGGATACGCTATCATATGCAAACAAATGAAAAAAAACTCTTAAAAGACAAAAACAAACAATCACGTCTTTCCTTCGGGAATTCTTTCCTCATCTCCTTCACTTATTCCTTAAGGATGCGTCATTTCCGTTCTACCGCAAACAGGTAACGCCTAAGTCTCCCTACAACGAGCTGCAACACCTAAACTGCTAGAACGGGAACGTTGACGTATTCCACTAAAAAACACAAACAACTTTCCCTTAGGTGAGGGGAACTACGTCGCTCTGATTCTCAGGCTCCCGATGAGATACGTAGGCAGTGGGGTAGGGCCCATGCGAGCACTTCTTTTATTTTCCCTACATTTGTTTTTCTTTCTCTTTTCTTTCTTTCAGTTCCTTTTCCAGTATTCTTTTCTATCACCCTTTGATCGAAACAAGCAAGCGTGGATCCTATCGGGTACGATGGACGCGCGGGGGTGCTAATACCTTCCTCGCGCGTAACCGACTCCCGAATCCAGTTCTCTTGGTCGCAAGACCATGCTTTTCCTTCCCTTTAGGTTTATGCAGTGTTTCCTTTCCCTCTCATGGGATAAATACACATTGCTGGCGACTCTGTTCGGTGCCACTTTCGCGTTTGTACTAGGATGAAAATCACGGGAGCGCCAGCTGGCGACTCTGCTGGGGATAGGTTGACCTATTGCTGGTCCATCCTAAGCGAGTCAATCCTAGCGCTTGTTTGCTTTTCTTTCATTGGGTGTTTACTATTATCTTGTATTTGCTGTTTACTGTATTTTATTACTTGTACCATATTTACAGCATGTTAGCATTTACATTTCATATATTATATTGTGTTGCACTATTCTGTCTTCTTGGCGGTATGGGATTTCTGAGAGATGAGCTCAGTACACAGGCTCGAGTATACACTTAGACTTAGAGTGGAGAGTAGTGGGACCTACGTGCCATCTGTGTATGTGGGTAATCACGAAATTCACAGCTAAACGAGGCTATCTTGGGACCCATCATGGCGTACGCATCTTGCGTATTCCAGGATGTTGATCTAGAGAGCCGTCGACTCTAGTGACCGATCATGAGGACCTTAGTGGAAACATCTCTCTTTAGCGGTGACAGTGGCAGACCACATTCTGTGGCAAACCCACTCGCACCCGAGAGCCCACTTTGGTACTTGCATAGGATGACCTTTCTTTTCTAAGGCGAGTCAGTGGACGACCTCTTTGATTGGCATAGCATTGTATCCTACGGGCTGAATGTGCTATCGCTTCTCAAACCTCCGAAGCTGACAAGCCTTATTTTCTAGGAACCACATGTGAGTATGGGGGGGATGTTTACAGGTTTGCAGGTAACCCAGCTTCCTACATACCGTACTTGTGATTCTATGATTATTAGAGACAGTGTATCCTATGACAGTGGTTTGAGTATTCGTCTCAGATATATTGCCAGATTCAGTACAGAGACACAGTGCACATAGTTCAACACAGACACCGACACCTGGATACCTGATCACATGCCTTTTGCATTTGCATAATCATATCATAACATGGTTATGTTTGTCATTTTCAGGTACTTACCATATTGTCTGATTCCAATCATGAGTTCCCAAGATGCTGAGGTTAAAAGGAAGAATAATGTGTCACACAAATTCCCTGATCCTAAGCTGGGTGTATTAAACAAGATGATAGGTATGGCTGGTTCTGATGTTCTCAGCACTTTTCAGAAGGAGTACGGAGAGCTGATTAAGATGGTCTGTGCATTCACAAAGTATGAGAAGGATGGGTTGCATACTTTCTTACAGTTCTATGAGCCATCAATGAGATGTTTCCTATTCCCCGACTACATTCTGATGCCCACTCTGGAGGAATTCTCATTTATTTTGGGAATTCCAATCACGTCTGCTATACCGTATTTTTCTGAAGGTGCTCTTGCCCCTGAAGTAATCGCTGCTGTCCTGCATCTGGACTTGTTTGTTGTGAAAAGTGGCCTAAGCAGGCTCAAAGAAGATGAAGGATTTCACTTGGAGTTCCTTTTTCGACAAGCTCAGGAAGCTGCCAAGGCTAACAATTGGACTACTTACAACGCTGTGTTAGCTCTTTGTATCTATGGCTTGGTGCTTTTCCTCGGTCAGCCTGATTTTGTTGATATGCAGGCATTGAAAGTGTTTGTCTCGAAGAATCCGATTCCTACCCTGCTAGGGGATTTTTATCACTCCGTACACTACAAAAATGAGAAGGCAAGAGGGAGTCTGGTTAGTTGTTGCACCCAATTGTTATGCCATTGGCTCTTCAAACATTTACCCCGGACTGGTGCGTTTGTAGAAACTGCTGAGACGATGAAGTGGTCCTAGAGACTGATAGGTTTGACTGCCAATAATATTATTTGGTTTGATCCCAAACTACTGACAATAGAGCTTACTGTCAAATGTGGAAGTTTTCCTAATGTACCTCTACTTGGAAGAAGAGGTGGGATTAATTACAACCCAGTGTTGGCAGTTAGACAATTTGGTTATGCCTCGAGACATCCTCCTGCTGATGAAGAGATTAGCGCTTCTCTATTTTTCGTGGGGACCAAGAACGAAAGAGTGCCGGAAGTAATAAATGCTTGGAAATTTAGGCAAAGAAAGGGAAAATTGACTTTCGGCAAAGGAGACTGCCGATCATACCCTGACTACGATGCCTGGGTTGAGATGAAGGTCAAAAAGCTGTTGTTACCCTTTTCCCGAGAAGTTCTTTTATGTCCTGATCAACATTCCACGGTACCGGCCGAGGAGCACGAGAAATTGAAGAAAATGGTTAGAGATCTGCAGATAGAGAACTCTGGAATGAGCAGATGTCTTCAGAAAGCTCTAGCTGACAACAAAGAGTTGGAAAAGAGAGCGTTGAAAGCAGAAAAAACCCTGGCGGACAAAGAAGAAGATTTTGATGAGAGAGCTCGATACTTCCAGAAGCTTACCTTGGGAGCAGATGATACTAGTCAGGCTCATAAGGCTTCAAAGCAGGCGCTGGCCCGAAGCAAGGATTCGTTAGCTAAACTCCATCAAGCTTGGGATGAGGTCAGAATTGAGAACTCCGAATTGCAGGCCCAGCTAAAAGATAAAGATGAAGAGCTGAAGAAAACGCACGTGGAGAGAAGAAAGTATCGAGAAGATCTTGGCAAAAGTCAAGAACAAGTGAGAAATGCTGAAGGTAAGCTGAAAATCACCAACAAGGAGCTTGAAGAGGTCACAGCAGAGCTGAAACTGGTTAAAATTCAAGCCGGAATCAAGAGGCGCAAAGGAGCCAATGAAGATGAAGCCTTGCTGATGCACGTGGGGTCATTAGAGGACGCATTGGAAAAAAGGGATGCAGTGATTAAAGAGCTGATTGAGAAACCGCATCATCAGCGTACCCGCATCCTGTTTGAAGAGATTAAGTACTCCAGTCAGAAGCTGAAAGATGTAGAGCTGTCGGATTAGTGATTTTTGTCATTTCTTTGTAATTTGCAATGGTTACCATCAGAATTGTTGATGGATCCATTTGATTGCCTGTTTTCTATTTTGTTGCTGAAACTACGACAAACGTGCTTGAGAAGTTTTGGGAATTTGTATAAAATGGGTTACTTCTGTTCACAATTTCTGATTTTCAGATATATGTGATGTGATATCTGCACATTAGCACACTACAAAATCACTATTTCTGGTCTTCAGACATCCGTGATCGATGTATATGAATATCTCTTCATGGCAAAACTCTGTAATCATGACTCCTGGTCTTCGGGAATTCTTGGTTACGATTGGAATCAGGATATGAAAAGCATTTTGAAATGACAAACATAACTTTGCATTTGCATTTGCATATCATTTTTGCATTGCAGGTTTTCCTTTTGCAGGCGCCTGCTAACCTTTATTTGGTTTTCAGGCACAATAGCTGATACCCCAGTTCACCGATATTCTACCCGACGCAATCAAGCAAGAGTAATGGAGCAAGTTCAGACAGAGTTAGCCGATTTGAGGGGAAGGATGGAACAGTTCATGAACCTCATGCAGGGGATTGCTCAAGGTCAGCAAGAGCTGAGGACCGGTCAAGAAAACATGAGGATTGGACAAGAAGCTATGAGAACGACTATCCAGAGGCTGGAAACTGAAATCCCAAATCGCAACGTGCGCACTCCTCCTGTTGGCACAATCTCTGCTGGTGGGGTACATCTGGGACTTGATAACAATGAGGATGGTCAGGAGGACCAGTTCACTGCATTCAACAATGACATGGGTTTCTACAATGACGACCGGAAGTATGAAGGGCTGGATGAAAGACTCAAGGCTATTGAGAGCCAAAATCCTCTTGGAATTGATGTAGAAGACATGGGTCTCGTGCAGGGTGTGCGAATTCCCCCCAAGTTCAAGCTTCCTGCTTTGGATAAGTACAACGGTAGTACCTGTCCCAAAACACATTTGCAAGCTTACAATCGCAAGATTGCCGCTTACACCGAGGACCAAAAGCTCTGGATGTATTTTTTCCAGGATAGCCTGTCAGGCGCTTCCCTGGAATGGTACATTAAGCTGGACAGGGTTCATATAAGGAGTTGGAAAGATTTGTGCGCTGCTTTTTTGAAGCAGTATCAATATAATCTTGACATGGCACCTAATCGTACTCAATTGCAGAGTATGAATCAGGATAACAAGGAGGGCTTTAAGCAGTACGCACAGAGATGGAGAGAATTGGCTGCTCGAGTTCAACCACCTTTGGGTGATCGTGAGATGGCTGATATGTTCATGAGTACACTTCAAGGGACGTATTTGGATAGACTTGCTGCATGTCCTTCCACCGAGTTTGCCGACATTGTCGTTGCTGGGGAACGAATAGAAAGTCTGTTGAAATTGGGTAAGATTCAAGATGTTGCTTCAAATTCAAAGAAACCCTTTGCCAATGGACCCAGGAAAAGAGAAGGGGAGTCCAGTGCTGTGTATAGAGGAGGGGGCAGAGGAAGGAATCAGTCCTATCATCAGGTGGATGCGGTAACCATTCCGATTCCAGCTGGACAGCAAACGCCAGATCAGCAAGGTAGACCCCGATTTCAGAACAATAGACAAAGGGACCGTAAGTTTGATCCCTTGCCTATGACATATGCCGCTTTGTTGCCACAACTGCTTAAAGAGAAGTTGGTTGAACTTCGGACTATGAAGCCGCTGGATTCCGGAAAGTTGCCTCAAGGGTACGATGCTAATGTTCGATGTGAATTTCATTCTGGCGCGCCAGGTCATTCAATAGAAAAGTGCTGGACCTTTCAACATAAGGTTCAAGATTTGATCGACGCAAAAGCTATCAACTTCTCTAGGCCGCCGAATGTTCGTGACAATCCAATGCCTCATCATGGAGGTGCAGGCACGAATGCCATTTTTGATGGCGAGAAGTTGAATTTGATTACTGATGTTAATTTGGTGAAGACTCCGCTGTTGATTGTAAAAGAACGTCTGTTAAAAGGAAAGGTATTTCCTGGATGCGCCTCTGATTGCGAGGATTGTTTAAAGCAGGTTAATGGATGCAGTAAGTTGAGAGTTGGATTGCAGGATCTTATGGATGAAGGAAGTCTTCAGTTTGATAAAGTAGAGAAAGAACAGGATGTTTCTGCCGTTACCATTTACTATAATCCAGTCGAGATACAGGTGCCTGTTGCAGAGCCTGTTGCTATCATCGTGCCCGAGAGGCCGAGACCAGTTACGATTATAGTTCCTGAATCGGCTGCTTATGTGTCTAATAGGGCAGTTCCGTGGCAGTATGGAACTGATACTCGTCAAGGAGGAAGTCGGCAGAAGGCAGAGGCCGTTGGTACTAGTATTGAGAATGTCAGTGGACCAAGTGGTTTCACCAGGAGTGGTCGACTGTTTGCTCCCCAGACTCTAAGGAATGATAAAGAGGCTGAAGCCGCTGCAAGAGCGAAAGGAAAACAGGTTGTTGATGACAAGGTGCCTGCTCAGGAAGAGGACCCTAAAGTCAATTTCGATAATGATGTTGAGGAATTTATGAGGGTTATCAAAAAGAGTGATTACAAGATCATTGATCAACTTAATCAGACACCCTCTAAAATTTCGATATTATCCCTGTTAATGAGTTCAGACGCACATCGGGCTGCCTTGTTGAAAGTTCTGAATATGGCATACGTTCCCCAAGAGATTACAGTGAATCAGTTGGAGGGGGTAATTTCTAATGTGAATGTGAGCCACGGGTTGGGATTTACGAACAGGGATTTGACACCAGATGGACGTAACCACAACAAAGCACTGCACATCACACTTGAATGCAAAGGAGCAGTTTTGTCGCATGTGCTGGTTGACACAGGTTCTTCCTTAAATGTGTTACCCAAAAAAAGCCCTGATGAAAATCGAAGTAGATGGATTGGTTCTGAGACCCAGCGATCTGATTGTGAGAGCTTTCGATGGATCCCAAAGATCGGTGTTTGGGGAGGTTGAATTACCAATACAGGTTGGTCCACAGATATTCAAGACGACCTTTCATGTTATGGACATTCAGCCTGCTTATAGCTGTTTGTTGGGCCGACCGTGGATTCACGCAGCAGGCGCAGTTACCTCCACACTTCATCAGAAGCTCAAGTATGTGTTCGAGGGTCAAGTGGTTACTGTTTGCGGCGAGGAAGATATATTCGTGAGTCATTTATCCACTTTTAAATATGTGGAAATGGATGGATAGATTCATGAAACATTGTGCCAATATTTTGAAGCCCTGAATGTCAATAACTTACCAGAATCTACTTCAGCAGCGGTGGTGTCGAATGTGCCAGGTGGGCCGAGTGCATCAATTGCGTCGTACAAGCAGGCCAGAGAAGTGGTCGAAAGCGGGAATGCCCAAGGCTGGGGCAAAGCTATAGATGTGTTCGTGAAAGAAGATAAGTTTGGCATTGGATATCAGTCGGGCCGGACGCCAGTTCCCCGATTCCGCGGGCCAATCAACTTCAACAGTGGAGGAATTATCAATCCCAATCAGTCCTACTCAGCAATAGAAGATGACGCTGAAAGCTCAGATTATCTGGACAGATGGGTATATGCACTGGCTCCAGGCGAGGCGTTGCAAAATTGGTCTAGCGAAGAAATCGTTCATGTTGTTCACCATGCAGAGTAACAATTCTTGTCTTTCATAATGCATGAAATCCCACACTCTGCCCAAGGTGTGAGGATCCATTTGTAGGGCCACCATATTTTCTCATATAATGTTCAAATATCAATAAAAGGACGTTTTTGTTTACAAATTTGTGTTCCTTTATTCTTTCTTTATTTTTATTTTTGCACAAAGAAAATTAAAAATGATAATGCACTTTCTGTTCTTTTGTTTTCAAGCAAAAATGATCTAAAATAAAGCATAAACCCAATCATGCAGACTGGATTCTGTGGATTTCTCTGAAAATGATTCTGTTATGCCCACGTATAATTTCGACAATCCGATCTATCAAGCTGAGGAAGAAAGTGATGAAGACTATGAACTCCCGGAAGAGTTGGCTAGGTTGTTGAAACAGGAAGAGAGGACCATTCAGCCTCATCAGGAAGCTCTTGAGATCATCAATATTGGGTCAGAGGAAAGCAAGAAAGAGATCAAGATTGGTGCGAGTCTGCGGGCTGATGTAAAGCAAGAGCTGATAGTCATGCTACGAGAATACGTTGACATCTTTGCTTGGTCATACCAAGATATGCCAGGTTTAGATACAGACATAGTTGTGCATAGACTACCATTGAAAGAGGGCTACCCACCGGTCAAGCAGAAGCTGCGCAGGACAAAACCCGAAATGGCTTTGAAGATCAAGGAAGAAGTACAGAAACAGTTGGGTGCAGGCTTTTTGGCGGTAACCAACTATCCTCCCTGGGTGGCCAATATAGTACCGGTGCCGAAGAAAGATGGCAAAGTCAGAATGTGTGTGGATTACAGAGATCTCAACAGGGCGAGCCCTAAAGACGATTTTCCACTCCCTCATATTGATGTGCTGGTTGATAATACCGCTCAGTTTTCAGTGTTCTCATTTATGGATGGATTCTCCGGGTACAATCAGATAAAGATGGCGCCTGAAGACATGGATAAGACAACATTCATTACCCCGTGGGGTACCTTCTGTTACAAAGTAATGCCTTTTGGGTTGAAGAACGCAGGGGCAACTTATCAAAGAGCAATGGTGACGTTATTCCACGATCTAATTCATAAAGAGATCGAGTGCTATGTGGATGACACGATTGCTAAATCAAAGACAGAGGAGGAACATCTGATCAACTTGAAGAAGTTATTTGAGAGGCTGAGGAAATTCAGGTTGAGACTGAATCCTAATAAGTGTACTTTTGGCGTGCGGTCCGGAAAATTGCTTGGTTTCATTGACAGTGAAAAAGGGATAGAGGTTGATCCTGCTAAAGTGAAAGCTATACAAGATATGCCTGTACCGAGAACTGAAAAAGAAGTTCGCGGCTTTCTAGGAAGATTGAACTACATTTCAAGGTTCATATCGCACCTAACTGCCACTTGCGAACCAATATTCAAAATGCTAAGAAAAGATCAAACGGTCAGGTGGAATGATGATTGTCAAAATGCATTCGATAAAATAAAAAGATATTTGCAGGAACCTCCAATTCTGATACCTCCAGTTCAAGGGAGACCACTGATTATGTACTTGACAGTGCTCGAAGGATCCATGGGTTGTGTTCTCGGTCAACACGACGAGACAGGTAGGAAAGAACATGCTATTTATTACCTGAGTAAGAAATTTACAGATTGTGAATCGCGTTATTCAATGCTTGAGAAGATATGTTGTGCACTCGCATGGGCCGCTAAGCGATTGAGACAATACATGCTCACACATACAACCCTGTTGATCTCTAAATTGGATCCTGTCAAGTATATTTTTGAGAAACCAACACTTACAGGCAGAGTTGCAAGGTGGCAGATGGTACTGACAGAGTACGATATTCAATTTACTTCGCAAAAGGCAATCAAAGGAAGTATACTGTCAGATTATCTTGTGCAACAGCCTCTTGATGATTACCAGCCCATGAGATTTGATTTCCCTGATGAGGACATCATGTTTCTCAAAGCGAAAGACCGCGAGGAACCACTTCTGGAGGAGGGGCCTGATCCTGAGTCCAAATGGAGTTTGATGTTTGATGGGGCAGTTAATATGAATGGGTGCGGAGTTGGTGCAGTCCTTATTACGCCAGAAGGTGTTCACATGCCCTTCACTGCCCGAGTAACTTTCGGGTGTACCAACAATGAAGCAGAATACGAAGCTTGCATACTAGGGATCGAGGAAGCTATTGATTTATGAATCAAGACCCTCGATATCTTTGGTGATTCAGCACTGGTAATCAATCAAGTAAAGGGAACTTGGCACACACATCAGCAGAATTTGATTTCGTATAGAGATTATACGAGGAGATTGCTGACCTTCTTTACAACTGTCAAGTTGTACCATGTTCCTAGAGAGGAAAATAAGTTTGCAGATGCCTTGGCCACTATCTCTTCGATGATCAAAGTGCATGGTTGGAACTTTGTGCCCTGGATTGATGTATCTCGTCTTGATAGGCCTGCTTTTGTGTTTGAGGTTGATGCAGTGTCTGACGATAAGCCTTGGTACCATGACATCAAATGTTTCTTAAAAAATCAAGAATACCCGCCTGGGGCATCTTCCAATGACAAGAAGACATTAAGAAGGCTAGCTGGTAATTTCTTCTTGAACAAGATGGTGTGCTGTATAAAAGGAATTTTGACACGGTTTTGCTCAGATGTGTGGATAGACACGAGGCAGACCTGTTGATGATTGAAGTGCATGAAGGCTCTTTCGGTACCCATACCGGAGGACATGCGATGGCTAAGAAATTGTTGAGATTAGGGTATTATTGGCTGACCATGGAGTCAGATTGCTGCAAGTATGCTCGCAAGTGTCACAAATGCCAGATCTATGCAGACAAAGTGCACGTTCCTCCCAATCTGTTGAGTATCATGTCCTCTCCGTGGCCATTTGCAATGTGGGGCATTGATATGATCGGGAAAATTGAGCCTACTGCTTCAAACGGCCATCGTTTCATCTTGGTCGCCATTGATTACTTCACTAAATGGGTTGAAGCAGCATCTTACGCCAATGTCACTAAGCAAGTAGTGGCTCGTTTCTTGAAGCGAGATATCATTTGTCGATATGGAGTGCCCAAAAGAATCATTACTGATAATGGTTCTAATTTGAACAACAAGATGATGCCTGAGCTATGCCGGGACTTCAAAATCGAGCACCACAATTCTTCTCCGTACCGCCCGAAGATGAACGGCGCGGTCGAAGCGGCCAACAAAAATATCAAGAAGATTGTACAGAAGATGGTTGTCACGTACAAAGATTGGCATGAGATGTTACCACTGGCTTTGCATGGGTATCGAACATCAGTCCGCACGTCCACTGGGGCAACACCATACTCGCTTGTATATGGTATGGAGGCAGTTCTACCGATAGAAGTTGAGATCCCCTCTCTCCGAGTATTGATGGATGTTAAGCTAGATGAAGCTGAATGGGTGCGAGCCAGATTTGATCAGCTGAGCCTTATTGAGGAAAAGCGTTTAGCAGCGGTATGCCATGGCCAGTTATATCAGCGCAGAATGAAGAGGGCATTCGATCAAAAGGTTCGACCTCAAATCTACAAAGTCGGGGATGTGGTAATCAAGAGAATACTTCCTCCGAGTACAGATCACAGGGGCAAATGGACTCCTAACTATGAAGGTCCGTTCGTGGTAAAAAAGGTCTTCTCAGGAGGAGCCTTGTTGCTGACAACCATGGATGGTGAAGATTTTTCATCCCCTGTTAATTCAGATGCAGTTAAAAAATACTTCGTATAAAGAGACCCGCTGGATAAAAAAAAAAGAAAGAAGAAGAATCCAGGAAAAAAAGGGCATCCCGGCGAACCAAAAAACAGAATAAAGGTTCGGGCAAAAATTAGGGATATAAATGAAAAGAATTGTACACCCGGTAAGTTGAAAACCCGAAAGGGCCACTTAGGCAAAAAAGGGTATCCCGGTGGATTGAAAACCTGAAAAGGCGATCCACACAAAAGAGGGATTAAAGCGAATGACTGCAGTCTGAATTAATCTGTACGTTTTCTACTCTTCAGCAAACTAGCAAAATTCCAAAGGAGGAATTGGTCCGATCATGAGCTTCTGAAGGCAAAGATAATCAGGAGAGTTGGAATACATACTGGCTATAACAAGATCAGAAATCAGTTGGAAACCAATTTCTGCATTATCATTAGGATAGATTTATTTTCTCAATTTTATGGCAATCGCCTCTTTCAGGGGTTTGCTTCTGATTGTAAATTCGCCAGTTTTTGGCATTTCATCAATAAAGTTGAATATTCAGTCACGGGCTTTTATTTTCATTTTATTGTTTTGTTTGCAAAAACATCCGACTTTTGATAATAAAACGTTACTTTGAAAATATCTTGGCTTTGCAAAACATGCACAAAGACAATGGAAATTACTTTGCTTGTTGGACAATCTGGGATGGTGGACTTAAAAGACCACGCAATATCCTAGGGCATGTGCATATTCTTTTTCTGTTACAGGTAATGAGCGCGATTGATCCAAGCAGCATGATCGTAACCACGAGCAGATATTTGCTATGACTTGATACTGTTGTATCTTATTAAGTCGATTCTTCCATTCAAGAGATCCCACCGAGTTTCGTGACGGCAGCGGTATTCGAAGATGGATTTCTTCTGTGTTGATAACGGTTATTAATGCAGTGAAGACTCCGGGTCAATAACGAGTGCCAATCCTCCGGTACCTTGCAGACAATGTGAAAGGTAGTTCAAGGCAGAGTGTTTGTCTAAGAGTTTGAAAACGTTTGGTTTCCTATAAAATACTCTTAAGAGACGAAACTTGTAGTACTAACATCCCTTGTGGAGTTTGCTCTTGGCCGGATATACCACCAAGTGGTAGTATCATGTTTCCCGCAGGTTTCGGCATGGGAAATTTGTCGAAGAATAATTCCCAGTGGAGTTGTTGACCCTCCCAAGCCTGGGGCATGTTATTTCCCCGACAGAAGATGTTCCAGATCTAATATCCCCAGTAGAGTTTGGAGACACTTGGTCTTCTGTAAAATCCTCTTAAAAGGGAATTCCTCAGCACGAGACGCTTTAAAGCAGCTTTCTCTAGCAGAGTGTGTGTAAACTCATTATCCCCCAGCGGAGTCGTCAAAAGGAAAGTTTGCCCAACATGGGGCATTGTGACATTTATCCTAAACTCGACAGTCATCTTCCTCAGCAGATTACCGAGGAATTACTTTGGGTTCCCCTAACAGATCTCTAGGGACCCTCTCTCAGCATGTTGCAACGGATTGTCTTTCAACCAAGATTTGCATATCCCCGGCAGAGTAGCCCTGATCCCCAGCAAGATCGCATCTCCGGTAATGGTACCCTCACAGAGTTCAGCATTGAATCTTGTCTGCTATACTCCCCAGCCGAGTCGCGGTAGGTTCCCCAGCAGGGTTTAAAGAGATCGACAGAATCTCTCCTTCAGCAAGGTGTCAACGTATGATATTACCCAGCAAGTGGTGTAATTCTCAACAATGCTCATTTACAATCCAAAAGTCCAATTTATTTTTGGCATGCGTACAGTTTGGTCATGTTATTCCAGTAGGTGGAGTGATCATCTGACAATTTTAAGCTTCCAACGACACTTGGGTAAGCACCAAAGTCCACCAGCAGTGTGGCAAGCCAGTAGTCATCTGGCGTCGTACAAAAGACATTATTAAAGTCCACCAGTAGTGTGGCAAGCCAGTAGTCATCTGGCGTCGTACAAAAGACATTATTAAAGTCCACCAGCAGTGTGGCAAGCCAGTAGTCGTCTGGCGTAGTACAAAAGACATCATTAAAGTCCACCAGCAGTGTGGCAAGCCAGTAGTCGTCTGGCGTCGTACAAAAGACATTATTAAAGTCCACCAGCAGTGTGGCAAGCCAGTAGTCGTCTGGCGTCGTACAAAAGACATTATTAAAGTCCACCAGCAGTGTGGCAAGCCAGTAGTCGTCTGGCGTCGTACAAAAGACATCATTAAAGTCCACCAGCAGTGTGGCAAGCCAGTAGTCATCTGGTGTCATACAAAAGACATCATTAAAGTCCACCAGCAGTGTGGCAAGCCAGTAGTCGTCTGGCGTCGTACAAAAGACATTATTAAAGTCCACCAGCAGTGTGGCAAGCCAGTAGTCGTCTGGCGTCGTACACAAGACATCATTAAAGTCCACCAGCAGTGTGGCAAGCCAGTAGTCGTCTGGCGTCGTACAAAAGACATTATTAAAGTCCACCAGCAGTGTGGCAAGCCAGTAGTTGTCTGGCGTCGTACAAAAGACATTTGTTAAAGACTATCAACAGTATGGCAAGCCAGTAGTCGCCTGGCGTCGTTCAAAAGACAGATCTCTCCAGCAATGTTCATTTGAAGATTCAATCCAACAATCGCATTGGGTTTATATCCCTTTTCTTTTTCATCATCCAGAGCAAATTTTCGGTTATATTTGGTATTCAATCACTATATACCTTGAAAGTCTGAAAGCATTCGCTTTCAGGCATTCAGGTCTACAGTGTTTGAATAGGGGCAGCTGTAATACCCCAAAATTTGCTCTCCCCTTTTTGCATCTTAGCATAGCACTATCATCTATCATATCATATCCATCTCATTAGCATTGCATTGCATTTAACATAGAAAATTGAAGCATAGCATTCCTCTCACCATCAAGGCATGTGATCAGGGGAAAGATGGACAATCAAGGGATCATTCAAAGCACAAATCAAGGGATCATTCAATACACAAAGAGGTCAATCAAGTTGCCTCCAGGCAAGCCAAGAGTCTCTCATGTATCATACCATCTCAATTGATCATCCACAATCTCAAGGAAGTGAGATCCAATGGGAGATTGAAGCAATACATATTTCAACATGCAAGAGGTTCAAAAATTGAAAGAAAAACCCTCAAAAGAGATAGCTCATTGATCCAAAATCATCCTCAAATGGTATATCCCATCATCCTTTAAGAGGATACACAACATACTCTAAGGAATTTGAAATTGAAGACTGCACATTTTTCTCCTAGGAGGTGGGCACCAAAACTAGGGTTTCCCATTAAATCAGAGAATCTTTGATTTTTTGGACAAAACTTGATGTCATGGTATTCTACATGTTCTTAAGTGTATGTGTATGGAAAATTGCCTCTCAATTGGTTTCAGAAGTGGTTCAATTGGAAGAAAGATAAAAAATCAGGGAAATTGGGGACAAGTCAAATAATCAGAGGAAAAAGTCAACTCTTGACTTTTTGTGGTCAAATTCATAAAATTCATGTTATATGTGACCAATGTGCAAAATTTGATCAAGAAACTCCAAAGGAATCATAAAAAAATCAAGAGGTGGAAAGTTGCCATTTTTGGATGAAGAAGGGTTATTAAAAATAGCAAGTTTTGGGCCATTTTGCATCAGAGTTTGAACCAAGGCCATTTAAAATTGAAGCACCAAATGAAAATTCCACCAGGCCACAACAAAAGGTCTTGCTTTAAGCTTCAAATCCATGTGTATAACATCTCCATTGGATAAAAATTGAGTGAGATATGATTGATCTAAGTTTGAGCAAAGTAGGTTCAAAACTAGGTCATGACCAAGATTTTCAGGGCACGCGCGCAGTCATTTTCTCAAACACATGGTGGGCCAAATGTTTAGATCAATTACTCATGGTTAGAGGCCTCAAATGAAAAATCTTTCAACATGAAAGTTGTTCCTCTATGTGAGATCTTTAAGATTGGTGTTCATGTTTTTTTCATTTGATCAAAGGCCAAGAAGTTATGTTGAGTCCAATGTGCTTTGATCATGCTGAAAACCTAGGGGCCATGTTACCTTGTCAACCAACCTTTGCCACGCCCTCATACCAGTTCCAAACCTATGTGTTATAAGTCATTTTTCAACCTCTTCCAAGCATCATTTCATTTCATTTTTCATACCAAACATGTAGCATTACATCTCCTCTTTCCAATGACTCCTAAAACACACCAATTCATTCATTGAGTAGAGAGAAAAACTTCCTCAAACCACCTCATGTTGATACTGATGCATTGACAGACTGGTGCACGATTTTGGTTCACACACACCCCAAACACTTCACATCACCAGCTGCTTCTTTTCCTCATTAAACCAAACAAGTCATGCACGTGCTTTCACCATGTTACTTCTTACATGAGAAGGGAAATTTGTAAAACTTCCACCACAAGCCATTGCTGCATAACACAACCTCACTCTCATCCTCACTACAACTGTCATGAGCTTGACCTCACCATATCCCAACCAACCTCACTCGCCCCTAACTAACTTAACCCAGTTAGTTAGGGTGGACTCACTTTAACCATGATAACTCACCTTAACCAACTCACTTAACCACTGTGGTCCATTTCTAACTCATGCTATAAATCAAAATCTCACCTCACAAATCTATTTCAGCTTCATTTTTTTACTCTCCCTCTCCAATACTTCAAACTTTTCTCTCAATCTCTTTTTGTTTTCTCTCTGATTTCACTACATTTCCTCCATCTTCTTCCACATTTCGCCTCTATCATCTTCATTGTTTCATTCTGAGCCAAGAGTAAGAGCAAACAAATCCAAATAGTCAAGTTCGGTTTCAAGAGATTGGAATTTTCAGTGTGATTCTCTGCACGATTTCAAGATTCTCGAGCCTTTATTTGGCCAAGAGTAGCTCAAAGAAGAGGCACGATTCTCTGGTTTTCTGTTCAACTCCAGTTTGTAGCATTTTCAGGTTCCATCTCCTCAAACTTTTCTAGCATGATTTATAGTTTTTTTTAGCTTATTTTGATGATATGAGCTCAATAGGAGCATTTGAACTCTGGCTAGTTGATAGAGCTTCTTAGAAGCTTAGATCCAAAAATTTAGGGCAACGTGTTCATGCTTGTTTCTTGCTGTATGTGAATGGTTTGATGATTTTGTTGGTAGATTCATGACGTTCAGAAGTTCAGCTTCAATTTGGTATACGATTTGTGTGTTTCCATGAGCATGTGAGTTTGCAGGTGGCGGCTGTTGGCCGGAGAAGATGACCGGAGGTCATCTCCGGCCGGTGATCTTGAAGGCTAGGGTTTGTGTGTTTTCTAATCGTGTCCGTCTATTTTTTCTCATCGTGTGGTTCAAAAGCATGCCAGCACATTAAAACGCATGTGCATGTCATGTGCATCATTTCTGAACTCACTTAAACGTGATGTGGTGCGGTACATGATATGGAGTGTGGTCTTGCATGTACATGCGTTAGATTAGCATACTTTGACTGTGTGTATGACTTGACTTCATCCAATGGTTGTAATGGTTTTGACTTGTGTTGACTGGGAGTGTATGGTTGTTATGGTGTTATGGGTGCTTAATGGACTTAGTCAGATTTGATATCCACACCCCCATGCCTTAAGCCCAAACCATTTTTGAACTGAGTAATTGCTATGCTTGCACCCCCTTTCTTTATTTCCATTTTATTTTATTTTTCCATTTTTATACACGTTTTCTTTTTAATTTTTAGAAATACCAAACATCATCATAAAATTCCACAATAATTCATGAACATCATTAAAAAATTTAGAAAATTTTTGGTGATTTTATTTTCTGATTTTATGACCTATTTACCCCTGCTCCATAATTTTCTTTGAATTTCTTTGGTGTGCATTCTTAATGTGGTACATGATCTTGTTTAATTTTGTTCTTAATCATTAAAAATTGTTTTGATGCTCTTCTTTTTGCATTGAGTCATTATCATCTTGAGGTATGTTAAGTGTTTTTTAGTTGATTTTTTAGGTTAGTTTATGGCATGTTTGGTGTTCATTTTTGTGCTACTTTGTATGATATGTCTATTTGACCTAAATGCATTGTTTGACATCATTTTGCCTTGATTTCTTGTATGCTACTTTGGTATATGATTCACTTCTGACCTGTGTATCTTTAAACCATGCTTGCTTAATTTTCCTAAGGCCATTTGATTTTTGTTTGATGCATTTCATTTAAAGCATTATAACATGTCACATCATTGTAATCTTTTGTGCATGTTTACATGTTTTCTTTTGTACATACTTGCATGATCATTTGACTACTTTGTGAGATATTCATGTGACATAATAGGTCATTGATACATATCATATGTGATCTTTGCATGTTGGTTATCATTTGGACCTTGTGCACCCTTAACATGTTGTGTTTTTACTTGTGTTTTCTTTTGAACTCCCGTTTCAATTCTACTTCTTCTATCACTTCTTAAATGTCTTGATGTGCTTCTTAAATACTTGTGAGATGTTTGTGAATCATGCTTCATTTCATTTCAATTCTGATACTTGGATTACATGATCCATTTAGGCATGTTTCTTCCATTTCTTTTCATCTTTCATTCTCCCTTTTCTTATGGTAGCATGTTCTAATATCATGGATGATGTTTGTTGCCTATCCACTTGGACTTGCATGATAATGATCATTTGTTTTCCATGTGATGTACATTCTGGTTGTGACATTAGGATTTGATTTCTCACCTAATTCTTTTGAGTTTTATGGTGCATTAAATGTTCTTTTACTTCTTATACTTCTTGTACATGTTTACTAACCATGTAGGGGCTTTGGTAAGTTGCATTTGAGTGTGGATAAGGAATCCACATTCAAATTTCTTTCCTTTCATCTCTTTTACAATTCCATTTTGTGTTTTGTTAAGCATTTATGTGCTTTCTTTTAATAACTCATCACTTTCCCTTTTGAATTACAATTCATCTTCTACTTTAGAAGTGAATTGTTTAATTCTTTCTTTTTTTAGACTTTAGGTTGAAACCTCACAAACCTTTAGGATCACTCCCTTAACTAATCAATTAGGATTGAGTCTTAGTTCATATAGATTTTACCTTTTCTCCTCTCTTGAGTCTCTCTTCTCACCTCAAAGAAAAATGTAAAATACTTAATAAAGGTAAGCATTTATTGTATTTAGGCCTTTCATACAAAGAAAAGATTATAAGGGGTCTTCTCTTATAATCTTATAATGTGTAGCATATAGCCCATCTTGGGTCAATGTGTTAAACATTTGATCTTGTATGAGGGACTTAAATGCAATACTTGTTGAAGATACAAATAATAAAACACTTCTTCATTTCTTAATCAACAAAAACACTTAATAAATACAAGTATGCTAGTGTGTTTGAACCTTGACAATTGGAACTAGGTGTGGGGGTCTTCTTCACCCTTAGTGTGCTCTCTTACTCATTCCATCTTGGAATGTGAGAACGTACACATTCCAATGGCTAAGATTTGGATACACTATCATATGCAAACAAATGAAAAAAACTCTTAAAAGACAAAAACAAACAATCACGTCTTTCCTTCGGGAATTCTTTCCTCATCTCCTTCACTCATTCCTTAAGGATGCGTCATTTCTGTTCTACCGCAAACAGGTAACGCCTAAGTCTCCCTACAGCGAGCTGCAACACCTAAACTGCTAGAACGCGAACGTTGACATATTCCACTAAAAAACACAAACAACTTTCCCTTAGGTGAGGGGAACTACGTCGCTCTGATTCTCAGGCTCCCGATGAGATACGTAGGCAGTGGGGTAGGGCCCATGCGAGCACTTCTTTTATTTTCCCTACATTTGTTTTTCTTTCTCTTTTCTTTCTTTCAGTTCCTTTTCCAGTATTCTTTTCTATCACCCTTTGATCGAAACAAGCAAGCGTGGATCCCATCGGGTACGATGGACGCGTGGGGGTGCTAATACCTTCCTCGCGCGTAACCGACTCCCGAATCCAGTTCTCTTGGTCGCAAGACCATGCTTTTCCTTCCCTTTAGGTTTATGCAGTGTTTCCTTTCCCTCTCATGGGATAAATACACATTGCTGGCAACTCTGTTCGGTGCCACTTTCGCGTTTGTACTAGGATGAAAATCCCGGGAGCGCCACTCTCAAACTTTCCTCTCAATGGACATCCAAAGTAAACGACTTACCCTTTGCAAGTCAACTGAAGTAACGAAAATGCTAACTTGCATAGGCCTTTCATAATCTCCGGTAATAACCAACTAAAGTCCAAAAAGTTTCTAATCATCTTAACCGACTTCGGAGCCTCCCATTGTAGAACTGCATCTACCTCCGATGGATCCATAACAATGCCATCATCAGAAATAGAATATCCAAGAAAACTAACCTTTTTCGACCAAAATTCTCACCTGAGTAATTTAGCATAGAAATTCCTTTCTTTTCAACACTTACAACTCGATTTTCAAACACCCTACGTAGTCTCCTTCTGACATTATATTAGATCCGGATATCCCTAATGAACACCACTCCGAACTTATCCAATCTCGTCCAGACTCACATACCAGCTTAACCAAGTAGATAACGACCTATTCCGATGATAACATAACCAGTCACATGAAATCGATCAAAGCCTCAACTCACACAAATTACCACTCGTATGAAACTTTCCAAACAATAATAATTCCAATCAAACTCAACCAAACCATTCCAATCATCTATTCTTGAAAATGGACACTTATTCTCAATCGTTATCTTATGCAACTGTCAGTAATCCATACGCAACTTCATTCTCTGGACAATCCAAATTCCACAAATTCCAACATATATCAACAATCAACCAAAAAGAACTCTCAATCTCAATATTACATCCACACCCAAGGGTTTTCCCAAAATTTTCATTAATGCCCTAAAGCTCTAAGAACTCCAAACTCATCCAAACTCTAAGTTTTGCTTCCCTTAGCCTCCATACCCTTATACACATCATGTTTGTTATTCCATCCGGAAGCACATCTGGAAATCATCCACAATTGGCAGCTCTTCACCGTTGCTTTCCTGTCAATTCCAGTACACTATTAACGCAGGTATAACAAATATCTTAGTCTCATCTCCTTATAGTTCCTCCACTTACTTAGCAGATAAAAACCCCAACTATTCACCTTCGTCTAATTTAGGTTCACTTTCTGTACGGAGTCATTGACCTCAGACTCGTATCAAGTGCGGAATCAATAGCCACCTCTACCTCATTAATACGCATGTGATCTACTTATCTCGCCTGAAAATGAATTCAAAAATTCACAAACAACAGGTAACTCAACAAATGTAAATCCACTACTAACTCGCCACCACGCGAACGTTAATACACCGAGGCTTCGCCCAACCGATGTCCACCCATTCGCTCAGCACACAACGTTACCAGTTCTCTACCATTACCCAACTCAGATCCACCCTCAAAAGACATCATAGATTACCCAACACTGGCATGTCTCTAGCCATCACTTGTCCTCTACTCACTGAAAAGCGATCACCAAACATACCTAATTGTCCTCCCTCAGAGACATCCTTCAACTTGATCGACCAACAAGTACTTCTCTTCTACATCTTCTTCAGATAATAAAGATCTATACCGATTCAACACAACCATCTTCCACATCACATGCTATCTTGACTGTCAAGGCGCATCTATCCATTCATCTTGATTTCCGACTACTATCAACCAGAGATTGAGGGTGATCAGTTCCCTAATTTGTTCATAGACAGGCGATCATCCGGATGAAGTATACACCCTTCCTTACCAACTATGATAGCACTCCATTATTCACCAATATATCCTTCCATAGTGAAAGCATCGTGGAGAAGCACCAGTTTCTCCCCCACTTATCTCATCCTCAACTCCTGCAAACAGACAGTTAGAAGGCAAACATGCACCGACCGTGTTCTACGCACGCGTCGTATACCAAGACACAAACCGTACTAGACAACCTGGCCGGACGGACCGACCTGCTCTGATACCAATTGTAACACCCCACTTTCCCATTAATAAAATTACATAAATAACTACGAAAAAAATCAGAGTTTCCGATATAGCGGGATGTCACATCAATTAAACAACAATAAGACTCAATTGCTTCATTCCCTTTATTATTCACAAAAGGTTTATACAGCGGAATATTAATTAAATCACTTCACTGGCACTAAGGCCTTCACCAATTATGTTTCAAAAATATACATTGTTTAGCACACTTCTGAAAATAAGATACGTAACGATTACAATAATTATACAACAATTAAATTCCCCAATCCCGTGTTACGTATCAGAGCGACTCCTACGACTTGAACAAGCAACACGCACTCCAAGCAACCTAAGTACCTGGATTATCTGTACTTCCGAAGAAGCACAAACACAACAACAACAAAGGGGTGTGAACTACATTCAATATTAAACGGTGAATAATACATATTAGAAGGTAGTTACTCACATATATCATACACACATACAGTCACGACCTACTGTCACATTCAATCACCAATCAATCAACAAAGTAATAATGCAAAGCGACTCGATACAGACACAATGCATGTGGTACCAACATCATGGTTCATTCAATCGAACCCGAATAGATCACATACACCACTACTTGGCAATGCTCCATCTCCACCATTCTCCATATCCGAGTACGGATGAATCACATACACTCCTCCTGAGCAATGATTCATCCCACCAACACCATGAAATGCATGACACAATTATGCATAAAACACATGTACAATAGCATATATATACATGTTCATGATCCTCCTGATCACACCTGAATCACACATAAAATAATCATTCACCACAACACAAATTACACACAAAACACATGTATAATAATCAGTTATGCATTTACACGATCCTCCTGATCACACGTAAGCCATACGCTTACCGTAATTCACACTGGAATTACCTCACTACCCCAAGACCGCTCGCACCTCACACAAACGGCGCCACACAAACACATTCTACACGCCTCACAAGGTACTCTTCCACTAATTAGCTAATTACTAATTAATTCACCAAAATTATTAAATTAATTATTTTCGTCACCAACTCTACACTTCTTAACTTCTGACATCTATTCCCAACCTCTCAAACCAAAAGAAACCGATTCCGACGCGAAAACAGGATAGAAATCGCGAAACAGTAAAATTATGTATACTCGCTGGTCATACGCGTATTGCCCTGGGCCATAAGCGTATTGCCCAGCTATCTCGCCCATTCCCACGCGTACCAGACACGTAAAGCCTCCTGCCTCGCCCTACCATACGCGTATTTCCCGACCTCATACACGTATGGGTAGAGAGCTATTTTCCTTCACAAATTCCTTTCTCAAATATGGATACGCGTATAGCTACTCCATACGCGTATTGCCAAGTCACCATACGCGTATGGGCGGAGGGTCGTGCCAAAACCTCCTTATGGCCTCCCCGTATGCGTAAAGCCCCCCATCCTGCCTAGCCATACGCGTAACACCCTCCCCAATACGCGTAAGGCCAGATCTATTACGCAAACCTGTTTTCTCCATACCAGGCTAAGTTCTTGCTACGGGATCTTCACTTTTTCACTCCAAAACAGTCCTAAAATTAGTTCTACATCAATTTTATGTTCTATTATTCATCCTACATTTTTCTCTTAACATTTCCAAATCAGATTGTGGTCTAAATTCATCCTCTAAACCCGAATCAAAACCAACTCTACAACATTCACATTCAACAACAATAACAACATCAAGATAACAGACAAAAATCAGAAGTTCAGTGATTCATTCCACATCATATTCATCACAGATTCACGTATACATCTTACAATCATATGACAGCATACAGTCAAACGAATTCCTACGGGGTTAAGGACTCCCCACTACCCTCACATGATTATTTCACCAATATTAAACCCGTTCTCCCCCCTTACCTCGAATTCTTGATCAGATTCCTGCGAGAATTTGTTCTGAAGAGTGCCCTAGCAATTGTTCTCCCCTTGTTCTTCCTTCTCTCCCCCTTTCTCTTTTCTTTTTCTTGTTTTACGTGAAAACCAACTATTCCCCCACTAACCCTCCTTAATCCTAATTAATCTGATTTTCATTTCATTAATAATAAAATAATAGTAATAGTAATAATAATAATCCTTATAATAATAATAAGAATAATACTAATAATACTAATAATAATAATAATAATAATATTAACCATATTACTATTATTATTTTCAGTGCTATATCATTATTATTAAACTAAGGTCTTTAATTCCCACCATTTAAATACGGCACTACCTTTCACTCACCCTTAACAAGGCCAAACAAACAGAATAGCACCGACGACCAAATAATTTAAAATGGGGTGTTACAACTCTCCCCCACTAAAATTATTTTCGTCCTCGAAAATATATCTGAGACGAACACCTCCGGATACGACTCTCGCATCCGACTAACCAACCATCATGCCAACAAAAAGGCACACCACGGATAACACACTAACAAGATGCAATTCCCATACAATGCACTTGACGACTAACTCACGACTCAAATAATACCCAAGTTACGAACACGCAGGTTCACTCTAGAAACAGAACACAACAAGATCGCTACCCTCACCATAGGTAACACTCCCCTAATTCCCCACATACGAATTAGCTCCACGCACTCGAACCATCACGATGGAACCGAGGTAACAACAATACAAGAACCCAAAGTCCCACGACACAACATCGTGTCAACAACCTCTACATAATCATAACACCAACATCCTTGTCGTACAACACTATTACAAAAATGCTACGATTCACCAATCGAACATATAACCCGAACGCCCATCTTCATAGCAGCCCATGAATAAAATTTAAACCTTTCGCCTAACACTTCCATTTTTTGAAACGTCCAATGGTCCCATCGTTCCCACTTGTTTCCAAAGTTCAACCTATGAACTCTCACAAGTCACCCATGCATAAGCAAAATGTGCCACATCACGCTTTCGATGCGCACTCTGATTACTCGCAACCATTAACTCTACCAATTTCCTATCCAACTTCTGACTCTCTTTAATATTCACCAAAAGGATCATAGTTTATTTCTAATATACCCAACCTCAGACTCTACTGTGTTATCTCACACACCAAACACAAGTCTCTGAACTATTCGAATAATTCTAATCCGCTGACAATTAGAACAAACATATATAAAAATTTTGACTTACTCTTCCGGCGCGACATTAGTCTCACCAATAGGATAACTCCAGCTAAAGTCATAACTCATCAGGAATCCCAATCATCTTTGTTGTCTCGTAATCTATTATATGCTACTAAACAGGTACTTAATATCTGTGTGATCACTAAACACTTCGATCTCAAAACCATAAAAATCATACCTCCAGATTCTCAACACAAAAGTAACTGCAGCCATCTTGAAATCATGAATCCTCAATTGTCGTAAAACATAAGCCACGACCTCACCATCTCGCATCACCACACGGTTTAAACTCATCATAGACGCATCCCAATACCTCATAACCGGTTTATTAGGATCACGCAGAATCAACACTGGAGCCGTAGACAAATTCTACTTTAGTCCTCTCAAACTTTCCTCACAATGGACATCCAAAGTAAACGACTTACCCTTTGCAAGTCAACTGAAGTAACGAAAATGCTAACTTACATAGGCCTTTCATAATCTCCGGTAATAACCAACTAAAGTCCAAAAAGTTTCTAATCATCTTAACCGACTTCGGAGCCTCCCATTGTAGAACTGCATCTACCTCCGATGGATCCATAACAATGCCATCATCAGAAATAGAATATCCAAGAAAACTAACCTTTTTCGACCAAAATTCTCACCTGAGTAATTTAGCATAAAAATTCCTTTCTTTTCAACACTTACAACTCGATTTTCAAACACCCTACGTAGTCTCCTTCTGACATTATATTAGATCCGGATATCCCTAATGAACACCACTCCGAACTTATCCAATCTCGTCCAGACTCACATACCAGCTCAACCGAGTAGATAACGACCTATTCCGATGATAACATAACCAGTCACATGAAATCGATCAAAGCCTCAACTCACACAAATTACCACTCGTATGAAACTTTCCAAACAATAATAATTCCAATCAAACTCAACCAAACCATTCCAATCATCTATTCTTGAAAATGGACACTTATTCTCAATCGTTATCTTATGCAACTGTCAGTAATCCATACGCAACTTCATTCTCTGGACAATCCAAATTCCACAAATTCCAACATATATCAACAATCAACCAAAAAGAACTCTCAATCTCAATATTACATCCACACCCAAGGGTTTTCCCAAAATTTTCATTAATGCCCTAAAACTCTAAGAACTCCAAACTCTAAGTTTTGCTTCCCTTAGCCTCCATACCCTTATACACATCATGTTTGTTATTCCATCCGGAAGCACATCTGGAAATCATCCACAACTGGCAGCTCTTCACCGTTGTTTTCCTGTCAATTCCAGTACACTATTAACGCAAGTATAACAAATATCTTAGTCCCATCTCCTTATAGTTCCTCCACTTACTTAGCAGATAAAAACCCCAACTATTCACCTTCGTCCAATTTAGGTTCACTTTCTGTACGGAGTCATTGACCTCAGACTCGTATCAAGTGCGGAATCAATAGCCACCTCTACCTCATTAATACGCATGTGATCTACTTATCTCGCCTGAAAATGAATTCAAAAATTCGCAAACAACAGGTAACTCAACACATGTAAATCCACTACTAACTCGCCACTACGCGAACGTTAATACACCGAGGCTTCGCCCAACAGATGTCCACCCATTCGCTCAGCACACAACGTTACCAGTTCTCTACCATTGCCCAACTCAGATCCACCCTCAAAAGACATCATAGATTACCCAACACTGGCATGTCTCTAGCCATCACTTGTCCTCTACTCACTGAAAAACGATCACCAAACATACCTGATTGTCCTCCCTCGGAGACATCCTTCAACTTGATCGACCGACAAGTACTTCTCTTCTACATCTTCTTCAGATAATAAAGATATATACCGATTCAACACAACCATCTTCCACATCACATGCTATCTTGACTGTCAAGGCGCATCTATCCATTCATCTTGATTTCCGACTACTATCAACAAGAGATTGCGGGTGATCAGTTCCCTAATTTGTTCATAGACAGGCGATCATCCGGATGAAGTATACACCCTTCCTTACCAACTATGATAGCACTCCATTATTCACCAATCTATCCTTCCATAGTGAAAGCATCGTGGAGAAGCACCAGTTTGTCCCTCACTTATCTCATCCTCAACTCCTGCAAACAGACAGTTAGAAGACAAACATGCACCGACCGTGTTCTACGCACGCGTCGTATACCAAGACACAAACCGTACTAGACAACCTGGCCGGACGGACCGACCTGCTCTGATACCAATTGTAACACCCCACTTTCCCATTAATAAAATTACATAAATAACTACGAAAAAAATCAGAGTTTCCGACATAGCGGGATGTCACATCAATTAAACAACAATAAGACTCAATTGCTTCATTCCCTTTATTATTCACAAAAGGTTTATACAACGGAATATTTATTAAATCACTTCACTGGCACTAAGGCCTTCACCAATTATGTTTCCAAAATATACATTGTTTAACACACTTCTGAAAATAAGATACGTAACGATTACAATAATTCTACAACAATTAAATTCCCCAATCCCGTGTTACGTATCAGAGCGACTCCTACGACTTGAACAAGCAACACGCACTCCAAGTAACCTAAGTACCTGGATTATCCGTACTTCCGAAGAAGCACAAACACAACAACAACAAAGGGGTGTGAACTACATTTAATATTAAACGGTGAATAATACATATTAGAAGGTAGTTACTCATATATATCATACACACGTACAGTCACGACCTACTGTCACATTCAATCACCAATCAATCAACAAAGTAATAATGCAAAGCGACTCGATACAGACACAATGCATGTGGTACCAACATCATGGTTCATTCAATCGAACCCAGATAGATCACATACACCCCTACTTGGCAATGATCCATCTCCACCATTCTCCATATCGGAGTATGGATGAATCACATACACTCCTCCTGAGCAATGATTCATCCCACCAACACCATGAAATGCATGACACAATTATGCATAAAACACATGTACAATAGCATATATATACATGTTCACGATCCTCCTGATCACACCTGAATCACACATAAAATAATCATTCACCACAACACAAATTACACACAAAACACATGTATAATAATCAGTTATGCATTTACATGATCCTCCTGATCACACGTAAGCCATACGCTTACCGTAATTCACACTGGAATTACCTCACTATCCCAAGACCGTTCGCACCTCACACAAACGGCGCCACACAAACACATTCTACACGCCTCACAAGGTACTCTTCCACTAATTAGCTAATTACTAATTAATTTACCAAAATTGTTAAATTAATTATTTTCGTCACCAACTGTACACTTCTTAACTTCTGACATCTATTCCCAACCTCTCAACCCAAAAGAAACCGATTCCGATGCGAAAACGGGAAAGAAATCGCGAAACGATAAAATTCTGCATAATCGCTGGTCATACGCGTATTGCCCTGGGCCATACGCGTATTGCCCAGCTCTCTCGCCCATTCCCACGCGTACCAGACGCGTAAGGCCTCCTGCCTCGCCCTACCATACGCGCATTGCCCGACCTATTACGCGTATGGGCAGAGAGTTATTTTCCTTCACAAATTCCTTTCTCAGATCTGGATACGTGTATAGCTACTCCATACGCGTATTGCCAGGCCACCATATGCGTATCCCTACGCGTATGGGCAGAGGGCCGTGCCAAAACTTCCTTATGGCCTCCCCGTACGCGTAATGCCCCCCATCCTACCTAGCCATACGTATAACACCCTCCCCAATACGCGTAAGGCCAGATCTATTATGCAAACCTATTTTCTCCACACCAGTCTAAGTTCTTGCTACGGGATCTTCACTTTTTCACTCCAAAACAGTCCTAAAATTAGTTCTACATCAATTTTATGTTCTATTATTCATCCTACATATTTCTCTTAACATTACCAAATCAGATTGTGGTCCAAATTCATCCTCTAAACCTGAATCAAAACCAACTCTGCAACATTCACATTCAACAACAATAACAACATCAAGATAACAGACAAAAATCAGAAGTTCAGTGATTCATTCCACATCATATTCATCACAGATTCACGTATACATCTTACTATCATATGACAGCATACATTCAAACGAATTCCTACGGGGTTAAGGACTCCCCACTACCATCACATGATTATTTCACCAATATTAAACCCGTTCTCCCCTTACCTCGAATTCTTGATCAGATTCCTGCGAGAATTTGTTCTGAAGAGTGCCCTAGCAATTGTTCTCCCCTTGTTCTTCCTTCTCTCCCCCTTTCTCTTTTCTTTTTCTTGTTTTACGTGAAAACCAACTATTCCCCCACTAACCCTCCTTAATCCTAATTAATCTGATTTTCATTTCATTAATAATAAAATAATATTAATAGTAATAATAATAATCCTAATAATAATAATAATAAGAATAATACTAAAAATAATAAGAATAATAATAATAATAAGAATAATAAGAATAATAATAATAAGAATAATAATAATAAGAATAATAATAATAAGAATAATAATAATAATATTAACCATATTACTATTATTATTTTCACTGCTATATCATTATTATTAAACTAAGGTCTTTAATTCTCACCATTTAAATACGGCACTACCCTTCACTCACCCTTAACAAGGCCAAACAAACAGAATAGCACCGACGACCAAATAATTTAAAATGGGGTGTTACAATAAACAGACCAAATATCCCCCTTTAAAGATGACAAATTCTCTCTAAAACCCTTTAGCTTCACATCTTGGGCTTTGAACAAGATACAAATCACCTTTAGCTTCATGTCATGGGCTTTGAACAAGACACCAAAACGACCTTTTTCTTCCCATAGAATAGGAGGAACTACGATCGCTCTGATTTCCCTGTTTCGTCAAACGGGAATACATAGGCATAAGATTGAAAAAAAATCTCAGCGAGCCCACTAATAAAAAAATCCAAAATCCAGTATCTCCACCAAATGAACCCAGAAGCATCAAATTTAAACACGTTACCAAAAACCTCACCAATGATCCAAACACCGTATTCTTAGGCAAAATAACCAAAGCTTGGGCCCCACTTCCACATAGCATATGTAACCTAACAGACCGCTGTTCAAACTCAGTATGCAAGCAGGGTTAATTGGAGACATCTATTTCCCTTCCTTAATTAGCTTAATAGGATAAAAAATGAATCGAATTGTAGTACCCAAGCGATCGTGACTCAGGACCACAAAAATCGTGCTACATTACCCCCAGATGGTAAAGTCCTCTTATCAATCGAGTTTTCAGTTCTTTCCTCATCAAGAAATTTATCGTCTAAAACAATCTCTCCCAATTAATTTCTGTATTGGAGACGGTCCTCGACCACTTTGATAACTTGAACCTCTGAAAGGTAAGAAGACATTCGACAGACACCTTAGGAACATCACTCTTTACTTTTGAAGAAGATATCTTTGCTTTCCCGGATTAAGGAAAATCCCAGAGAAAGCCTCTCAACCGAAGACTCTCAGCAACACATTGGTTTTTCTCCCAAGAAAGTCGATGTTAATGAAGTCCTCAACACCTCAAAATTGGATTACATCACATGGCATTTCTCCGAAAATATCTCGAAGAAAAGTATGATGAAATATCCCCAAGCAGAAAGCATTCTTTCAAGAGACTCGTTTTCCCCAGTAGAGTCAACAAATGGCATCTCCAATAGAGAAGTTTATACACCTATACAGCTCGGACGAATGGGTACCCCCAACAAGTCTGCCCTCAACACTTTTTCCATCAAATGGCGTCTCTCCAGTATAGCTCGGCGAGAAGTTTGATGAAGACCGCTACACATGGTATTCCTTGTCAAGGAAGAAACTCGACAAGAAGAAACTGAGACAAGTTCCTTAGCTGAAGACCAGAATCGAGGGGAAGTTTATTTCATAAACTGAGACCAGTTCCTTGGCTGAAGACCAGGATCGAGGGGAAGTTTATTTCAGAAATTGAGACCAGTTCCTTGGCTGAAGACCAGGATCGAGGGGAATTTTATTTCAGAAACTGAGACCAGTTCCTTGTCTGAATACTAGGATCAAGGGGAAGTTTGTTTCAAAGAAAACTGAGACCAGTTCCATGGCTAAAGACCAGGATCGAGGGGAGGTTTTACCCTTTTCTAAGTATCATTGCTCAGTAAAAGAAGATGGATGAGCAAACTGCCATTCATAACCATCGTCAAAATTTTGGGTATTCTGATATTTAATCCTCTTGCACCCTGAATGTCCAAATATCTTCGCCGTTCACACCTTCAGGTCCAAGAAGATTAAATATGGGCATCTGTCATACCCCAAATTTTGACCACAAAGATTTCCCATTATTGTGCAAATCATCATCACAATATGGATGTACCATCATGCCTCATCAATCTCCTCAAAGATGGTTGAGCACACACTATAATCAAGAATTAGGGTTTTAAGCCCTCTCAGAGCACCTAGACAAATGATCAATCAAGAAATGACATGATCTTCAACTTGTATAACCTCTCAAACACCCATAAGGGATCAAGAGGACTCCCACATCAAGAATCAAGCACAAGGTTGCAACATTCCAAGTTGATCAAGCCTCAATATCGCCAGTGTCATCAAATTAGGGTTTTGGTCGACCAAGGCCTCCAGATGAAAACTTTTATCTGGGCATGAGCCAATGCTTCAAAGTAAAAACCAAGATACTCCAAGGGACCTCATGGACACAATCATCAAGTCAATTTAGCCTCAGGGGATGCATTCATAAAAAATCAGGAATTAGGGTTTCTTGACCTAATTCACCCCTAAGTTGACTTTTAGGGAAAAGCATGAGCCAAGACCTCAAGACATGATTTGAGGGCCTCAAATACACTACATTGATCCATTTACAACAATGGATTAATCCAAGAAGCTTGATTCACAATTTTTAATTTCATCTGGACCACAATTAGGGTTTTGAAGGAAAAGTCAATTGTACCTTTGACTTTTGACCAAGACATGCTCCCAAACCTTGGGATATGATTCAATACACCCTATAACACCTATGAAATCCATTCATTAGGTTTGATTTAGGTCAAGGACTTGATTTCACAAAGGATCGCACAATTTGGATTTCATCCGATAAAAAGTCAACTGTGCACAAAATCAAGTTTGAGTTTTTGGAATTTTTCACAAATATGATTCCCCTAAGTCAAAAATAATGTTAATATATGGCATTGATCATCATTCATTAAAAAAAATCAAGAAAAGTGAGGTTTCTTGCAAAAGGGGAAACCTTGAGAAACCAAAATTTTTCTAAGTTATGTAACAAGAGTTATTTTGTACCAACTTTGCAAGGTCATAACTCCTAAACCACAAGGCCTTTTTCTCCCATTCAAAGCTCAAATGAAAGTCCATCTGGTATACTTTAAAAGTGTCAACTACAAGAGATTCCAAATCCTCATGGATTTTGAGTTATGGATTGATCAAAATCACAAAAACATGAAAACGACACTTTTTCCAACACTTAGTGAAATTTTCAAAAAAAGTCAGAATATGCCTTACATTATCCAAAATGTAAGGGCATTTTTCACCTTGATCCAAGCTAAATCAGGTCCATGGGTGAACATCAAAGTTGAAGTATGCCATAAGGACTTTCCAACAAGTACCAGATCATCTCCAAATTCAATTTGAGTAGGGAGATACAACCCTTGGAACATGGCATCATGAATTGTTTTTTACAAGGCAGATTTTGTGCATTTTGCTCGAGTTAGCTAATTTGGACAACTCCAAGCCTTGTCATCCATTTGGACACATCAGAGGATAACATCCAAGTGAAAAGATCTGATTCACAAGCCTCCTAAGTCCAAGGAACTACATGTAGCCATGAGTGCCCTAAAAATGCTAAAAAGCTTCAAGATTCCAATTTTGTTTCCAAGCATTCAATGGATACATCAAGGTGGCATGGACTGAGACATTCCTAACTGAATGAGTCAAGATTCAGCTCTAAATCAAAGGACCATAAGCCTGTGCCCTAACCTCAAGTCAATGGTTATAGGAGACTAAAGATTCCCATGGATCAACATTGGCCAAAGGCCTGTACCAGTTGCCATTCACTATTGCTTGCGAAACAAACTTGCTCTACTATAAATAGAGCTCATTTGTGATCAGTTTGAGTACACCAAAGCACTACAAATGATGCTTTCCTCAAAATCTCTCTGTTTAGGCCAAAATTTCTTCTTTTGCAAGTCATCTCTGAGTTTTTGAGTTAGAGAGCAATTCCACCACATATCATGATCCAAACACATCCAATATATCATATCTAAGATGTTCAAACACTCACCTTTGATCTGAAACACCAAAATCAGAAAGTCAACCTCCAAAACCTCAAAATTTGACTTTTCTGCATTTTTCAAGCCATGTCTTGATTCATCACTTCCAAAACAAAACCAGCCCTCAAACACACTCCAAATATCATCCTCAAACTATCCCAATTGGTTTCCCTCATCTAGAACACCATTTGAGAGAGTTACTATATTGGTCACTTTTGCCCCTTTTGAAAGAAAGAGCCAATTCTTGTTCCTGAGGATTCCAGCCCGTTTTGATCATCCTAAAAGCTTCTAAGGGATCAATCAAGAGTGTCTAAAGCATTGGATTACTTCTGGCACAAGGAACTTGACAGATAGCACAAGGAGCTTCAAGAGGTAAGTGCATCACAACTTGAACTCTATAAATCATGCATTGCTTTGAGGTCCATTGATCATGGACCTCTCATACATGTCATATATGTTGTGTTTGGACCAATTTATCATGCTATTATTGCCTGTGTGATGTGATAGCATAGAACATGCAAATTTAGGTCTATTTTGAAATCACTATCGGATTTTAAAATAGAAGCATTTTTTGAAAATTCCAAGGACACCATTGGATTCCTCATGAAATTCTAGGCAGGATACACCTAAATTTTGTCCCAATCCATGGAGAAATAAGAAAGTTAGAGCCTTCACGCAATAGGCCTAAAATCAGGCCTTGCCTTCGGCAAGGGCCAGGCCATGGCGCCTTGGCCACCCCAGTGGTAGCACACATGTATGTTTGTTTGGCAGGTCGTGGGTTCAACACCCACCCAAACCATTTTGCCATTTTCACTATTTTTGCCTTTTTTTTTTTCATATTTTCATGGTTTTTATTAATTAATTCCAAAATAAATTTCTCTCTCAATTTTAACTATTTTTTATCGGTTCTTTTTTTAAAAATTCTACAAAATGTTAAAATATTTTATTCTACAAAAATTTCAAAAATATATTATTTATTTCATGTATTTAGTATTTTTATAAAGAATTATGATTTATTTGTTTTTTACAACATTTCAAAACATATATCTCCTAGATTTTTTAAACTCACTTGATTTTTAAATCATTCTATGAATGAAACATAATTTTTCAAACATTAATCTAAGATCACAACTTGTTTTTCACACATGTTTGATAATTTTGATCATTTTAATTGAATTTTTATTCAATTAAAATACATTTTAAAATCAAATTAGGGTTTTGATTATTTTCACCCTCACAAATCTTTTTCAAAACACTTTGGGCCTCTAATAGAGTGTAAGACCCAACCCCCCTTTGTACATAAATAGTTTTGGGCCTCAGTCGTTGTATAAGTCCCAGTACAGTTTTAAAAACGACGGTACGATCATTGTCTCTCCATGGGCCTCTCTTTGAGTTGTAAGCCCCATCTCTTGTACAAAAATAAAATTTTTGGGCCTCTAATAGAGTGTAAGACCCAAACCTCTTTTGTACATAAACCTTTTTGGGCCTCAGTCATTGTATAAGTCCCACTGTGTTTTTTTTTCAAAAGTCTCGGCGCAATTGCCATTTCAAAACAAAATTAACTGGGCCTAGCCTTGTGTTGTAAGTCTCATTTCTTTTCTTTTTCAAACCTTTTTGGGCCTCTCCTTGAGTTGTAAGACCCATCCCTTTGTACAAAAAACCTTTTTTGGGCCTCAGTCATTGTATAAGTCCCGATACAATTTTCAGATCAACGATACGATTACTGTTTTTCATCTGGGCCTCTCCTTGAGTATAAGCCCCAATCTTCTTTTCAAAACAACTTCTCCTTTTGATTTAGGTTCAAACTCATAGTTGTTATCTAAACTTTCTTTAATTTCTTGAACAACTAACCATACGGTTGTTACAATCGAAGCTTGCTTACCTGTAAGTTTTAAACAACTTTCTTTTACATACTTGCACACACACACACACACACACACACACACACACACACACACACACACACACACACACACATATATATATATATATATATATTTGTTTATGCTGGAAGCTTGCTCACCTGTAAGTCCTCCTACCCTCTTTTACATAAAGTATATATATTTCATCTGTATATATATTCCTGTATATTATCTGCTTAGAGTTTTCCCCGACAATTAGGTCTAGAACTAGATAAAGCTAGTGGTCACTCTTTCAACACAGTCAAAATTAGTTCCCCATAGGAATTCCAGATACAGTCTTGCCTCCTCTAGGACTTAGACAATATGGAACAAAGAGAAATGCATTATTCCTGGTGAAACTTTTCTAAGACTGTCACTATTAAAAAATTGTCAAAGAAATTCATTTCCCCCAGAGAGGATTAATTCCCGGTGAAACCTTTCTTGAATTTCTTCAAACCCTAGAACTGTTCATTAGGAAAAAGATTATTCCCGGTGAAACTTTTCTTAAGTTTGGACCCACAGGCTTCCTAAAAGCATCCCCGCCTTCTCTTGGGCTTTGTACAAGGACCCTTCGGCTTCTTAGAAGTTCTCATGCCCTCTCATGGGCTTAATACAAGGACCCTGAAGACCTCTTAAAGGTATAAGACAGAACTTAGTCATCCTTTCACAGAGTAGTCTTTCCAAAGAGTCAAAACCTCAGACCAATTTAAGGGTTGATTCTCATCCCATAAAACACCAGCCTCCACTTGGGCATCATACAAAGACAAACTCTTTCATACCAGTAGACTTGGATAGTCTAATCTCCTCTTGGATCTCAAAGACATTCTCAAGTTCCCTACAAACATAGGAAAAACCCTAGTCATTTAATCAATCTCCAGTGGAGTTAAAACCCTCATATGTTCTAAAACTCGATCTTCATCCTAAATTTCCCTAGCTAAGGTCAAATCACTACCAATAAACCTTTATCAGAATCTCAAGGCAACTGATACCTCAACTTTTCTGTAAATCCTCAGCAAGAGTTGATTCCCCATTTTGGACCTGCCTCTGGATCTCAATAATCCTCAGCAGAAGCCAACCTCCTCTTAGGCTTTGTATAATGATTTTCCTCCACAGAGTTCACCTAAAAGCACTCTCTTGTTGAGTCAATCTTCTTTCTTAAAAACACTCTCTTGTTGAGTCAATCTTCTTTCTTAAAAACACTCTCTTGTTGAGTCAATCACCTTTTCAGCACTTTCTTGTTGAGTCAATCTCCTAAAAACACTCTCTTGTTGAGTCATTTTTCTTTAGTCTCAATCTTGGGCTTTGTACAAGACACCATAAAAGCACTCTCTTGTTGAATAAACCCTTTTCAGCCTCAATCTTTGGCTTTGTACAAGACACATATAAAATCTCCCTAAATAGAGTCAATCCTCTTTTTTTAGCCTCAATCTTGGGCTTTGTACAAAACAAATCATACTCTCCAGCAGAGTCAATATTCTTTTAGCCACAATCTTGGGTTTTGTACAAGACAGATAAAAACCATCCCCAAGAGTCAATGTCTAGCCTCCTCTTAGGCTTTGTATAATGATATCCCTAAAAGAGTCAATCCTCTTTTAGCCTCAATCTTGGGCTTTGTACAAGACAGATAAACACTCTCCTGTTGAGTTAGTATTTTCTAGCATCCTCTTAGGCTTTGTATAAGAACTTCCCCAATGGAGTGAATCAATCTCTTAGCTTCAACCTTGGGCTTTGATCAAGGAACATACAAAAATCAATATCCCCTCATAGGAAATCAAATACACTCTGTAGGGAGATATTTCTCAATGTTATCACTCATCAAAACAAAAAATCAAACAAAACCTAATCCCAGATAACTGTTATAAGTGGCACACTTGTTGATTAAAGAATCCAAGCTGTCGTTCATCTCTAATCTTGGTAAATCCTCTATTTCATCTAATTGCTGTATGTGGCAAGCCTCTGGATTATTTACATCCACGCCACTGTCCCTCTCTTAGCATGAAAGATTCCTAAGGAAAAATGGCATTGCTCAACACTAAGTTAAAGTTTTCTCCTTCAAGACAAATCCCCTATAAAGGAAATTATGGCATTGCTGGATTCATATATCCTAGTTAAAGTAATCCTCCTTTATAATCAGTCACCCAACAGTTGTGATAAACAGACGAGATATCTCATTTTAGAGAAGACAAATTCTGTCTCAGTCAAACCCTTTAGCTTCATTCTTGGGCTTTGAACAAGACACAAATACTCCTTTTAGCTTCGATCTTGGGCTTTGAGCAAGACACCAAAACATCTTTTTCCTCCCATAGAATAGGAGGAACTACGATTGCTCTGATTTCCCAGTTTTCTTTAACAGAAATACGTAGGAATAAGATTGCAAAATCTTAGTGAGCATACCAATCAAAAACTTTAGGTCCAATACCTTCACACCAATCAGAACTTAGGTCTAGTACCTTACCAAAATCATCAAAAACTCTCTGTCTCTCTCTCTCTCTCAAAAACCTCCCAAAGGAGAAACTTTCCCAACCCACAATAAACAAACACCAGTAAGTAGAAAGCAGTAAGCAAAATTGCTAACAACCTGTGGATAACCACATATAGGATGGGTAATTGACAACTCCCCATTGTATAACCTAGCCCCGAACTCCCCGAATTTCTTAAGCATTTGTTCAGTTAAACATTTGCGTGCAAGGTTAGTTTTAGATAACTTCCCTTTCCTTTCCAGCTTCACAGGATAAATAAGAAATCAGAAAGTAGCACCCCACTCCTACCATTGCGGTGAGGAAGAACCCATGGCGATAAGGTGGTCGCGTCACCGACATAAATCGCACGCTACACAAGTGCGCCCAGCGACTTCACTGTAATGGTGAACATGCGAGTACGCCTTGAAGAAGCAGTCCGAGAAGGACGATTGTTCAAAAATAGAGAGCGATCCAGCAGTACCAAAAGATACGGTAGTGCTTTCCAAAAGAAAAAAGAGCAAGATATCAGTAATATCTCTCTGGGAAAGCAAAGGCGAAGGTATCAACCAGTAGCAGTGATAACTCCCGCTAACAACCTTGCGACAACTCTGACTTATCAACCTCAGGTTGGTCAGAGCCAACCAAGTCAACAATAGTATCAACAAAGGACACAACAGCCTCTTCAGCAGGCTCGTCTATAGTACAACAATAACATTCGTACGACACGACCATCAGGGTTTAACCCTATACCGATGTTGTACGCAGAACTATTTCCACTTCTACTGGCCAAGGGGCACGTCCAAACCTGGTCTCCTCTTACAGTACTGGAAAATCCGCCTTTTTGGTTCAATGCAGATCAAACTTGCCCTTACCACCAAGGAGGATTGGGGCACAACATTGAGAAATGTCTCAATTTTAAGTCTGGTGTACAGAAGCTTGTCAGGAACGGGGTCTTATCTTTCAAATATACTAGTCAAAATGTTCAGACGAACCCGTTGCTAGAACATGAAAAGACTACAGTAAATTTAATAGAGGAAGAATTTAGTCGCAGTTATCAAATTCACGATGTAATCCTATTAGGAACCAATCTGGTCAGGATGCATTGAAGACAGAGCGGGTAAGGTCATGTACCGCCTCACAATTATCACTAGTGTGATATCTGCTCAAAGAATAACCAGGGGTGTTCCGTAGTGCAATCAGCCCTAAAAGAACAGATGAATATGGGCTGGATTCAAGATCACCGAATTCGTGAAGTCAGCATGTCCCGTGCGCATCCCAACATTGTTCAGAACCGCAACATTCTTGCGACGAACATCAATTTGCTTGCGATACATTCTAGGCAAAGTCAATACCATAATCTGCCACGGCACGATTACAATTCTTGTCCGATCTGCTCAACAAGCAGTCATGGATGCTCTTTTGTACAAGAGGCCCTCCAACGTCAGATGGATCTTGGATGGATCCAAAACTACTGTGAGAGAAATAACCATAAAGTCAATATGGTTCAAATCTTTGACATACGCTTGATGAATACCAGTCTGGTAGAATTACAGGCTAAGCAAGTCAGGCTTGGCTTTCTGGCTTCACACGATTATCAAGACTGTGAGGAATGCTGTGAAGACGACCAAGAGTGTGCGCTTGTCCAAAGAACACTTCAACACTTGTTGGACCACTGGTGGCTTCTAATCTACTTGGATGAAGCTACACAACAGATTAGTATGATGACGGGGATCCTGGTAGGCATCAAAGTAAGGATGTCCGCTCGATGGAAACAGATCTAGTAAACATGTACTGCATACAAAGCGGGCGTGGTCGGGTGCCACCCCACAACTACGAACGTTGTAGAGTTTGTTCAGAGAACAACCAACGATGCTACCTCGTACGAGTGGCTCTTGAAAATCAGTTGGACCATAAAGAGGCTCGACCATGTTCAAGTTCTGGGTCGATCAACGTGATACAAAGCTATCTCCCTGATTAAACCAAATACGTTGTCATAATCTCCGATCATGGGAGGACCAAAGACATTTGCGCCATAATCCCTCTACTCAATAAATCAAGAATCCTTCTTGATAGTAGAAAAGTTCCCAACCAGGAACTGATTAAGGTAACCTATAACGGTCAGAGAAATCAGAAAGCTCCCATGGTTATCCACTTACTAGGTCAAATACCATACAAATCAGAGAAGGCTATCCCTTACAATTACGGTGCAACAACCATCAAAAATGGAAAGGAAACTCCATTACCCTCTGTCGTGAACATTTCCGACATCAGTCGAGTTACCCGAAGCGGCCAGATCTTCAACATAGGAGTTAAAGAACCCACCAAAGAAAAGGAACCTCAAATAGAAGTTCCTAATCAACCAGTCAGTCAATCTAGTAATCCAGAAATTGTAAAAAACAGCGATGAGATGCTGAAGCTCATCCAGAAAAGCGAGTACAACATTGTAGACCTACTGTTACAAACTCCATCTAGAATCTCTGTGCTATCTCTCCTACTTAGTTCTAAAGCTCACAGGGAAGCTTTGCAAAATGTCTTGGAGCAAGCTTTCGTAGAACAAGATGTGACGATAACGCAGTTTGACAACATTATTTCCAACATCACTTCCTGTAACAATTTAGGATTCAGTGATGAAGAGCTGTAGAAGAAGGAAAAAATCATAATATGGCACCTAACATTACAGTCAACTGCCAGGACGATGCTCTAGCCAGCGTACTGGTAGACACAGGATCAACTCTGAATGTTATGCCAAAATCAAGTTTAATACGACTATCATTTCAAGGAGCTCTGATGAGAGGCAGCGAGATCAACGTCAAACCCTTTGACGGATCTAGAAAAACATTTATCGACAAAGTTGATCTTCCCATAACCATCGGTCCTCACACTTTCCAAGTCACTTTCCAGGTCATGGACATCCGGGAAGCATACTGCTGTTTATTAGGAAGACCTTGTATACAAGAAGCTGGGGCAGTCACTTCAACACTTCACCAAAAGCTTAAGTTCGTCGAGAATGACAAGTTAGTCATAGTATACGGAGAGCAGGTCTTAATAGTGAGCAACTTATCATCATTTTCCTATGTAGAACCCGAGGAGGTTGTTGGAACTCAGTTTCAAGCACTATCGGTGAGCAAGGAGAATCGATCAGAAAGAGGGACGTTGATTTCCTCATACAAAAATGCTCTCAAAGTGATCAAGAGTAACAACGTAAAAGGATGGGGACAACTCATAATTCCTACTAATAACAACACAAAGAAAGATCTTGGTTTCTCTTCAGCCTGTACCCAGACTACTAAAGACGAATGTTTTTGTCCTATTCAGGACTTCTTCCACAGTGGAGGCTTCCTCCACCCAGTGTCTCAAGAAGTACACACCATCAACATGAGTAACTCCTCCGATATGGATGAGGAATGGGAATCTTATCTCAACGACAACGGTTATATGACTCAGGAAGAAACGCACATGCCATTCTCTTTTCCCAAGCAGGGCCCGAGATATATACCAAGACCAGACGATCGGATGATCTATGGAGATTGTGATCCTGAGGGATGTCGTGCTCCACCTAACTCATTAGAAGACGATCTAATGAAAAACCACTTTGATCAAGACTATTATGATCCCCTGGATGATTTGCCTATCTAGAAGTCGTACCCAGAAGAGTTGGGGCAAAAGAGTTAGCCCAATGATGCTTATCAGCTGAGTAATTTTGAAAAAGAATACTCACATCCCCACCGAGTCATGGGATCATTACTTAGTACATTTCAAAGATATCCAGCACAACGATGAATCTGCAAAGATTGCAGGACAAGAGTTCATCAACTATGTTTTTCTTGAGGTCAACGTCATTAAGAAGAATGACTCCTCTATCCCCACAGAAGTATGGGACACCTTAGGACAGCAGAGTGGCAAGTACGACTTCTTGGTCAAGTACACCGCTCCTGAAAGCTCTCACATCAAATACGAGGACTTCCAGCCAACTGGATGGGGAGATCCTCTTGAGAGTGAAAACATTAAGGAAGATACAACAGAAGAGTTCGTTTACGACAACTCTGCATGGGAGGAAGATTCCAATGATCCTGCTCCACAAGAAATCAACGTCATTTCTGAGGACAAACCAAGAAACAAGGTACCATACTTTGTGATTCACCCAGGACTTCGTCGCCAATGGGTTGTTGTCGATGTTATGAAAGTCGTCCACAAGTCTAAGTAATTGTCGTCTTTGTTTTTACAGGGCCCAATTTTTTGTAAATGTTCCTCTTCGTTTTGCCCAAAGCGACAGAATTTTGTTTTATAGGGCTGAATTTCAAGAATCGACAAAATCATAAACAAATTAACGTCGTTCTGTCATTCCCGTATTTATTGCTATTTTCACTTTTTGTTTTTTAGAAAATGGTAATCCTAAAAAACAACCAAAAATAAAAACAAGCATTTTTCAGAAAATATACTGCACACACTCTTGCAGGCTCTCTATCTCTTCTAAAAAACGAATCATCACGTCATGCAAATTGCATGTTTTAAACCCTGTTGAAACATAAGATCCAATGCCTTCTCCCAACTTTGAATTCCCGATATTTAAGGCTGAAGAAGAAGAGGATGTATAAATTCCAGAAGAGATCTCCCGACTACTCAGGCAAGAGGAAAGGTCCATTGAGCCTCACAAATAGCCGTTGGAAATGGTCAATTTGGGATCAGAGGAAGAAAAGAAAGAAGTTAAGATTGGGGCACTACTCAGTCCGACTGTCAAGGAATGCTTGATAAAACTTCTCAAAGAGTTTCCCGATGTATTTGCCTTGTCCTATCAGGACATGCCAGGGTTGGATACTAGTATCGTGGAACATCATCTACCGTTGAAGTCAGAATGTCCGCCGGTAAAACAAAGGTTGAGAAGAACTCACCCGGATATTGCCATCAAAATTAAAGAGGAAGTACAGAAACAGATTGACGCATATTTCCTCGCCACCTCAGAATATCCTCAATGGCTAGCTAACATAGTGCTCGTTCCAAAAAAAGACGAAAGTAGACTACATGGATCCGAACAAGGCAAGTCCAAAGGACGACTTCCCCCTACCACACATTGACATGCTGGTAGACAGTACAACAAAAATCAAAGTCTTCTCCTTCATGGATGGATTCTCGAGCTATAATCAAATCAAAATGGCGCCGGAAGACATGGAGAAAACTTCATTCATCACCCCCTGGGGCACCTTTTGTTACAAGGTAATTTCGTTCGATTGAAAGAACGTCGAGGCAACCTATCAAAGGGTTATGACTACTCTATTTCACGACATGATGCACAAAGAAATTGAGGTGTATGTCGATGATATGATTGCCAATCTAAAATAGAAGAGGAGCATGTGACCCACTTGTCAAAGTTATTTGAGCGTCTGAGGAAGTACAAACTCCGCTTGAATCCCAACAAATGCACATTTGGTGTCCGCTCAGGAAAATTTTTAGGGTTCATTGCCATCCAAAAAGGAATTGACATTTATCTTGACAAGGTCAAGGCCATTCAAGAAATGCCTTCACCAAAGACCGAGAAACAGGTCAGAGGATTTTTGGGACATCTGAATTATATCTTCAGGTTCATATCCCTCAGGACCGCGACGTGTGCGCCAATATTTAAACTACTCATAAAGAATCAAAATTGTGTATGGACAGAAGATTGCCAAAAAGCTTTCGACAGTATCAAAGAGTATCTATTTAATCCAGCGATTCTGTCTCCTCCAATACAAAATAAAAGAGTCTGCCATCTATTACTTAAGAAAGAAATTCACCGACTGTGAGACTAGGTACACTATGCTTGAGAAAACTTGTTGTGCTCTGGCTTGGGCAGCCAAACGTATACGCCAGTACATGATTTGTCACACTACTTGGTTAATCTAAGAAATGGATCCGATCAAGGACGTCTTTGAAAAGCCTGCTCTCACGGGGAGGATTGCCCGTTGGCAGATGCTGTTATCAGAATACGACATTGAATACCATGCTCAAAAAGCCGTCAAAGGGAGTATTTTAGCCGATCATTTGGCTCATCAACCGATAGACGATCAGGAATCAGTCGGATTTGACTTCCCAGACGAAGATGTCATGTACTTGAAAATAAAAGTTTGCGATGAACCACTACCCAGTGAAGGGCCGAAACTAGATTCCCGATGGGGACTAATTTTTGACGGAGCTGTCAACAATTATGGAAATGGAATTTGGGTAATCATCGTAACACCTCAAGGTACCCACATTCCTTTCACTGCCAGACTCACATTCAACTGCACAAACAACGAGGCCGAATACGAAGCTTGTATCATGGGTCTCGAAGAAGCAATTGACTTGAAGATTAAGAACTTGGATGTGTATGGAGACTCAGCCCTGGTTATCAATCAGATCAAAGGAGAGTGGAATACATACCAATAAGGACTGATTCCTTACAAAGATTACACGGGAATATTGTTACCATTCTTCAACAGAATCGAGTTTCATCATATCCCTTGTGAAGAAAATCACATGGCTGACGCACTAGTCACTCTCTCTTCCATGTGTCATACCCCAAATTTTGACCACTAAGATTTCCCATCATTGTGAAAATCATCATCACAATATGGATGAACCATCATGCCTCATCAGTCTCTCCAAAGATGGGTGAGCATTCACCACAAATAATAATTAGGGTTTCAAGCCCTCTCTGAGCTTTAGACAAAGGATCAATCAAGGAATGACATGATCTTCAACTTGTCTAAACCTCTAAAACATCCACAATGGATCAAAAGGACTCCCACATCAAGGATTAGGCACAAGGTTGCAACATTTCAAGTGGATTAAGCCTTAAGATCGCTAGTGTCACCAAATTAGGGTTTTGGTCGACCATGGCCTCCAGATGGAAATTTTCCTCTAGGCATGAGCCAATGCTTCAAAGCATAACCTAAGATACTCCAAGGGACCTCATGGGCCCAATCATTAAGTCAATTTAGCCACAGTTTGGAATTCATCTGATAAAAAGTCAACTGTGCCCAAAAGTCAAAGTTTAACTTTTTGATTTTTTGATCAATTATGGTCCCCTAACCCTAAAATGACGTTAATGTGTGATTTGAATCATCATTCATCAATAAAAATCAAGAAAAGTGGGATAACTTGTAAAAGGGATAACCATAAAAAACATAGAAATTTTCTAAGTACTGAAACAAAGTGGCTAGGGTGCCAACTTCCAAGGATCATAACTTGAGATCCAAGCAACCATTTGGGCTGATCCAAAGATGGATTTGTAGCTCTCATGGCATACTTTAAAAGTGTCAACTACACCTCATTCCAATTCATCATGGATTTTGAGTTATGGTTGGATCAAAATGGCTGAAAACATGAAATGTCACTTTTTCTAACACTTAGTGAAATTTCCACTAAGTCGGAATCTGTTTCACTTTTTCCAAAATGTAAGGGCATTTTTCACTTGGATCCAAAAAGTGTCAAGACAAACTATGATCACACATATGTTGTATCATACGAGGGCTTTCCAAAATGGTCAAGAACCCCATGAAATTCCATTTGAGCTAAGAGTTATGATAGTGGCAATATGCCTTGCTGCAACTGTCATAACTACGCAGATTTGTGCATTTTGCTCGATTTGAGCAATTTGTGCAAATGACAAACAAGTTTATCCATCTGAGCACCTCGGGGAGGGACCAAGGAGGGACAAACACTGACCCATAAGCCTCCCAAGTCTTTGGAACTAAAAATAGCATGTCAAACCTAAAAAACCCTAAAGAGGGGACAAGACTCCAATTTTGTTTTGGAGCATTCAATGGATGCACCAAGGTGGTATGAACTGAATCATTTCCAACTGAATGAGTCAAGGATGATCTCTGAACCAAGGGACAATAGGTCTGTGCTCTAACCTCTAGTCAATGGCTTGAGAAAACTTGGATTCCTATTGATCAACATTTGCCAAACCTCTGCAATAATTGCCATTCACTATTGCAGCCAAAACAAACTTTCTCTACTATAAATAGAGCTCATTTGTGCTCAGTTTAAGTACACCAAAGCACTACAACACTTGCTTTCCTCAAAATCTCTTTCTCAAGGCAAAAATGCCTTCTTTAGCAAGGTAACTCTGAGTTTTTGAGTTAGAGAGCAATTTCATCACAGCTCATGATCCAAACACATCCAATATGTCATATCTAAGTTGTCCATACTCTCACAAGTGACCTGTAACCCCAAAATCTCAAAGTCCCTTCTCAAAACCTCAAAATAGGACTTTTTGCATTTTTCAAGCCATGTCTTGATTCAGTCACTTTAAAAACCAAATAAAGCCCCAAACACACTCCAAATATCATCCTTGAACTCTCCCAAATGGTTCCCCACATCTGGAACACCATTTGAGAAAGTTGCTATTTTGGCCACTTTTGCCCCTTTTTCAAGAAATGGCCAGTTTCCATTCCTGAGGTTTCCAGTTGTTGCCAATCATCCTAAAAGCTTCCAAGGGATCATTTGAGGGTGTTCAAAGCATCAAAACATATCTGGAACAAAGCACTTGACAGATTTCCCAAAAAGCTCCTAAAGAGGTAAGCATCTCAACTTGAACTCTTTAGAATATGTATTGCTTTGAAGTCCACTGCTCATGCACATCTTCTACATGTTATATATGTTGTGTTTGAACCAATTCATCGTGTGATTCATGCCTGTACAATGAGGTAGCACAGAAAATGCAAATGAAGGCCTATTTCAAAACCACTATCGGGTTTTAAAATGGAGACCTCATCTGAAAAAACGACCACCACCATTGGATTCCTTGTGAAATTCTAGGCAGGATAGACCTAAATTTTGTCCCAATCCATGGAGAAATGACAAAGTTACAAGCTTCACGTTTTTCGCCAAAATCTTGCCTTGCCTTGCCTTGGCCAGGCCAAAAACAAGGCAAGCCTTGTATATTAGTGGCTGGGGTTTGATACACGGATGTATCACCACCCCAGTGATAGGACGCGCGCATTGCACACAAGAGGTCTGGGGTTCGAATCCCCCTCGCCCCAAATCCTCTTTTTTACCACTTTTTCATATTTTATTATATTTGTTATTATTTTTAATGTTTTGAAAAATTAGTAACTCCTTCAATTTTAATTATTTTTTATTGGTTTTTTTTTTCAAAAAATCACAAAAATGTTGAAATATTTTATTCCACAGAAAAATCAAATTTATATTATTTATTTAATATAGTTGGTATTTTTATGAATAAATTCATTTTTAATTATTTTAAACATTTTAAAAGTGAATATTCACCTTGTAAAATCAAAACCAAATGAGTTTTAATTCATATTGTGATTAAAACCTCATTTTTCAAACATTAACCAAAAATCACAAGTTGATTATTCAAGCTTATTTGGTGTTTTATCAATTTTTATTGATTTTCTTTGAGAATTTACTTTTAAAAATGATGAAATTAGGGTTTTGATTGATTCCACCCTCATCAATCATTTTCAAACACTCATGGGCCTCTAATAGAGTGTAAGAACCAATCCCTTTTAACCAAAACAAATTTTGGGCCTCAGATATTGTATAAGTCCATCTGCATTAAAAGTAAAATCTCGGCGCAATCGCCATTTCAAAAATCAAATCATTTGGGCCTACCCTCCTGTTATAAGCCCCATTTCTTTTCTTTAAATCTTTGGGTCTCTAATAGAGTGTAAGACCCAACCCCTTTTTGAAACAAAAATGATTTGGGCTTCAGATATTGTATAAGACCCACTGTGTTTTCAAAACCTCGGCGCGATCGCCGTTAACCCTGGGCTTCTCCTTGAGTTGTAAGTCTCATCTCTTGTACAAAAAATAAATCTTTGGGCCTAAGACCCATCCCCTTGTACATAAAACTTTTTGGGCCTCACATATTGTATAAGTACCTCTGTACGGTTTTCAAAACAACGGTGCGATCATCGTTAAAACTTGGGCCTCTCCTCGAGCTGTAAGCCTGTAATACCCCAAAATTTGCTCTCCCTCTTTGTCATCATAGCATGGCATTATCATTTATCATATCATATCCACCTCATTAACATTACATTGCATTTAACATAGAAAATTGGAGCATAGCATCCTTCTTACCATCAGGGCATGTGATCAGGTGGAAGGTGGACAATCAAGGAATCATTCAAAGCACAAAAGGTCAATCAAGTGCCCTCAAGGCAAGCCAAGAGGTCTCTCATGTCTCATACTATCCCAATTGATCATCCACAATCTCAAGGATAAGAGATACAATGGGAGATTGAAGCATTACATCTTTCACTATGCAAGAGGTTCAAAAACTGAAGGAAAACCCTCAAAAGAGATAGCTCATTGATCCAAAATCATCCTCAAGTGGCATTTCTCATCCTCCTTTAAGAGGATACACAACATACTCTGAGGAATTTGGATTTGGAAGATGTGCAATTTCCTCCTAACCAGAGGGGGTCAAAATTAGGGTTTCCAATTAAATCAGGGTATCTCTGATTTTTTGGACAAAACTTGATGTCATGGTATTCCATATGTCCCTAAGTGTATGTATGTGGAAAATTACATCTCACTTGGTTTTAGAAGTGGTTCAATTGGAAGTAAGATCAGGAATCAGAGAAATTGGGGCAAAGTCAAATAATCAGAGGAAAAAGTCAACTCTTGACTTTTTGAGCCCAAAATCATGAAATTCATGTTACATATGTCCAATGTACAAAATTTGGTCAAGAAAATCCAAAGGAATCATGAAAAATCAAGAGGTGGAAAGTTGCCATTTTTGGAAGAGGAAGGGTTACTAAAAATAGCAAGTTTTGGCCATTTTGCATCAGAGTTTGAACCAAGGCCATTTAAAATTGAAGCACCAAATGAAAATTCCACTCGGCCACAACAAAAGATCTTGTTTTAAGCTTCAAATCCATGTGTGGAACATCTCCATTGGATAAAAATTGAGTGAGATATGATTGATCAAAGTTTGAGCAAAATAGGTTCAAAACTAGGTCATGACCAAGATTTTCAGGGCACGCGCGCAGTCATTCTAACAAACAGTTGGTGGGCCAAATGTCCACTCATTTTTCTCATGGTTAAAGGCCTCAAATGGAAAACTTTTCAACATCAAAGTTGTTCCTTGTAGTGTCATCTTCAACATTCATGTTGGACAAAATTCCATTTGATCCATTTATGAGGGAGAAATTTTGGTCTCAAGTTAGGTTGATTAGGTTGAAATTTCATGCATTCCACTGCCATGCCATGACCTACTTCACACGCCTACCACACAGTCCCCAAACTTTGATGTTCACAACTATTTTCAAGCCTCTTGCACACCTCATTTCAACTCAAGTCCAACACCAAAATTGCTCCATGATATTCCCTCTTTCATTTGATCCCAAAACCTTCTCAAACCATTCACAATGCAGAGGGAAAATCATCTTTAAACTACCATGTTCCAACTGATTCCAAGCTGCTAAAAAATCAGAAATGAATGTTGTTGATTGTCACATTCCCACGCATGCTTGATCACACTCTCCATCCATTACCCTTTTAAACCAAACACTTTTTACATTCACCATGTCACGTGCTTCATTATGCATGAGAAGGGAAAGAATGAAACTTGCTGAATAAGTTTATGCTACATAGCCGTGCCATTGGAATTTCATTTTCATCTCCACCATAGTTCTTCATAAACCAGCTGCACCATATCATTGCTCTCCCTAACTAACTTGACTCAGTTAGTTAGGGATGACTCACTTAAACCACTTCAACTCAGTTAATTCACCCAGTTAACCATGGTTAAACTCACACTATAAATAGAAAACTCACACTCTAATTTCATTTCCAACTTCATTTTTCACACATTCACTTCAGAAACTTTCTCTTCTTCTCTCTCAATCTCACCATTTCAACTAATTCTCGAGCTTCACTTTGTCCTTTTCAATTCAACACTCTCTCTGATTCTATCTTAATTTCATCACATTGCAACTGGTTTTGAAGTTTGGTTCCATTTTCTTTCCACTGAATCATCATCAACCACTGCATCTAAGCCTTTATTTGGCCAAAAGTAGCTCAAAGAGGAAGCAGGATCTCTGGTTTTCTGAAGAATATCTCAAGGTCTCAAATCTTCAGGTACGAATTTCCACCATTATAGAGTTGATGTGAAGATGTTTTCAGGTTCTTGAAGCTTCTTATAAGCTCAAGAACTTGTCTGGCTAGCTGATAGGCCTTTAGAGGCATAGTTGAAAAGTTAGGGCAAATTTTCCTCTGTTCGATTCTCTCATTTCATGAACTTTTTGTGTGTTTTATCTCTGGATCCGTGTTCTCCTTTACTTCCACTTCAATTGATGTATGCATTATGATTTTCTGGAGAAATGTGAGTTGCAGACGGTGGTAAGTGACCGGAGAAGGTGACCGGAGGTCCCTCTCCGGCCGATGGCTTCATGTTAGGGTTTTATGACCAGTTTGAATGTGATCCGTTGGATGAGTGTGATCTAATGGCTACCATGCTGCCAACACATAAAAATTCATGTGCATGTCACGTGATTCTTCTGATTTCATTTTTAAACATTGTGTGGCATGGTACATGGTAGCTATGGTGAACATTCATGCACATGCGTGAGATTAGGTTACTTTGACCAGGGGTTGACTTGGACTTGATCCTATGGTGTCTATTGCTTTGACTCTTGTTGACTGATTGTGCATGTTAATTATCATGTTTTGCGCATAATTGGACTTAACCAGATTGATATTTACACCCCTCTGTTTGGAAGCCCAATGAATTTGCACTGTCCAATTGCTTTGTTCATACCCCCTGCATTTTGCATTGATTTTTCATTTTTATTTCTTTCTACATGTTTGCTTTTTAATTTTTAAAAATACCAAAACAGATTGTAAAATTCCACAAAAATTCATGAGTATCATTAAAACATTTAGGAAATTTTTGATGATTTTATTTTCTGATTTTATGACCTTTTTACCCCTGTTCTATATTTTTCTTTGAATTTCTTTGATGTGCATTCTTAATATGGTACATGATCTTGTTTAATTTTGTTCTTGATCATTAAGACTTGTTTTGATGCTCTTCTTTTTGCATTGAATCATTATCATCTTGAGGTATGTTAAGTGATTTTCATTTGTTTTTTTAGGTCAGTTTTATGGCATGTTTGGTGTTCACTTTTGAGCTACTTTGTATGATATGTCTATGTGACCTAAGTGCATTGTTTGACATCATTTTGCCTTGGTTCCTTGCATGCTACTTTGATATGTGATTCATCTCTGATTAGTGAACTCCAATACTATGTTTTCATAATTTTCATGAGGCCATTTGATTTTTGCTTGATGCATTTCATTTAAAGCATTATGACATGTTATATCATTGTAATCTTGTGTGCATGTTTGCATGTTTTATTTTGTACATAATGGCATGGTCATTTGCATATTTGGTGAACCATTCACTTGACATTATAGGTCATTGGTACATATTATGTGTCATCCTTGCATGTTGACTTTCATTTAAACCTTGTGCACCTTTAACATGTGGTGTTTGTGCTTGTGTTTTCTTTTGAACTTCCATTCCAATTCTACTTCTTCCATTACTTCTTAAATGCTTTGATGTGTCATGCATGAATACTTGTGAGATGTTTGTGAATCATTTTTCATTTCATTTCAATTCTGATCCATGGATTACATGTTCCATTTGTGCATATTTTCTTCTTTTCTCTTTCATCTTTCATTCTTCCTTTTCTTATGATATCATGTTCTAATGTCATGGAGGATGTTTGTTGCCTATCCACTTGAGTTTGATTGATAATGACCATTTGTTCTCATATGATGTACATTCTGGTTGTAGCTCTAGGATTTGGTTTCTCATTTAATTCTTTTGAGTTTTATGATGCATTACATGTTCTTTTACTTTTTATACTTCTTATACATGTTTACTAACCATGTAGGGGCTTTGGTAAGTTTCAATTGAGTGTGGATAAGGAATCCACATTCAACTTCTATCCTTTCTCTTTTACAATTCCATTCTATGTTTTGTTAAGCACTTATGTGCTTTCTTTTAATGACTCATTACTTTCCCTTTTTGAATTACAATTCATCTTCTACTTTAGAAGTGAATTGTTTAATTCATTCTTTCTTTAGACTTTAGGTTGAAACCTCACAAACCTTTAGGATCACTCCCTTTAGTCTTCAATTAGGATTGAGTCTTAGTCCATATAGGTTTTACCTTTTCTCCTCCCTTGAGTCTCTTTTCTCATCTCAAAGAAAATTCAAAATATATAATAAAGGTAGGCATTTATTGCATTTAGGCCTTTCATATAAAGAAAAGATTATAAGGGGTCTTCTCTTGTAATCTTAGAATGTGTAGCATATAGCCCATCTTGGGTCAATGTGTTAAATATTTGATCTTGTATGAGGGACTTAAATGCAATACTTGTTGAAGGTGCAAATAATAAAAAACACTTCTTCATTTCTTAATTAATAAAAACGCTTAATCAACACAAGTATGCTAGTGTGTTTGAACCTTGACAATTGGAACTAAGTGTGAGGGTCTTCTTCACCCTTAGTGTGCTTTCTTACCCATTCCATCTTGGAATGTGAGAATGTACACATTCCAATGACTAAGATCCAGATACACTGTCATATGCAAACAAATCCAAAACACTTCCTTCTAAAAGACAAAAAACAAACAATAACGTCTTTCCTTCGGGAATTCTTTTCTCATCTCACTCACTCTCAACGTATGAACGTGCTTCTACTCGTTCTCTTGCAAGATGGTAACGCACTCGGACCAGCGAGCCTGCAACACCTGAGCTAGAACGTTAGCCGTTCCCTAAAAAACACAAACAATCTTTCCCCTAGGGAGGGGAACTACGTTGCTCTGATTCTCATGCTCCCGATGAGATACGTAGGCAGTGGGGTAGGGCCCATGCGAGCACTTCTTTTATTTTCCCTACATTTGTTTCCCGTTCCTTTTCTTTTCTTTCTCCTTTCTTTCTTTCAGTTCCTTTTCCAGTATCCTTTCTTTACACCCTTTGATTGAGACAAGCAAGCGTGGATCCCATCGGGTACGATGGACGCGTGGGGGTGCTAATACCTTCCCCGTGCGTAACCGACTCCCGAACCCAGTTCTTTTGGTCGTAAGACCATGCTTTTCCTTTCTCTCAGGTTTATGCGGTGTTTCCTTTCCCTGTCTTGGGATAAATACACATTGCTGGCGACTCTGTTTCGGTGCCACTTTCGCGTTTGTACTTGGATGAAAATCCCGGGAGCCACAGCTGGCGACTCTGCTGGGGACCGAACCCAGAATCTCTGGTTTCTTTAGCGAGTCAATCCTAGCGCTTGTCTGCTTTTCTTTCATTGGGTGTTTACTGTTGTGCTATATGTTGCTGTTTATTTATTTTACTGTATTTACCGCATTTTAGCATTGCATATCATATATTATATTGTGTTGCACTGTTTTGTCTGTTTGGCGGGATGGGTGTTCTGAGAGATAAGCTCACTACCAAGGCTTGAGTACATACATAGGTATTAGAGTGGATAGTCATGACGCTTGCGTGGTGGTGACCACGTATTGTTGTTCATGAGACCCACAACCAGACGAGGTTCTATCAGGAGCTTTCTGCTACTGCATGTTATGCAGGCCAGTGGTTATTCTCTTGAGGAACTGTCGACTCTGGTGACCATTCCCGAGGACTCAGTTGCGGCACTCCTCCCGAGATGTGACAGTGGCAGACCACATTCCGTGGCAAACCCATTGCACATTCTCGATCCGAGGACCCAATGCTGGGAACTTGCTATAGGACATCCCTTTTTGAAAGAGAATCAGCGGAGGCACTCCTCGATTGGCGATAGTACTGTACCCTGAGGGATGAATGTACTATTGCTTCTCGACCTCAGTGCCAGAAGCTGAGGACCTTTTTGTTTTGTAGAATCAGTTGAGGCCTCCTCGGTTGATGATGATGCCAAACCAGAAATGGTGAACGTATCATCATTTCTCGACCTGAGAGCCCGGGATATTGAACATCCTAGTACCCACATGTGAGAAGGGCGGGTTGTTTACAGGTTTGCAGGTAACCATGACCTTCTACATACCCGGTTTTCTATCATCATTGCACAGAAAGGAGGTTTCATCCTATTGTATTCAGATGGTTCTTATCTATGGTTCTATATTAGTCTCAGAGCTACACCGACACCGTTCACAGTTCAGCACAGACACCTGATTACCTGATCACATTGCCCTTTGCATTGCATTATCATATCCTAACATACATGTTTATTCATTTCCAGGTGCATATATTACCCTTGATTCCAGTCATCAGGTCCCTGCAAAGATGAACACTAAAGAGAGGAAGAATATCATCAGCTATAAGTTCCTTACGCCTACTTTGGGCCTTATTGTTATGCTGAAGGGAATGGCGAGTCCTGCAGTACGAGAAGCTTTTGAAGAGAAATATGGGTGGATTTTATCTATGGTCCGTAATGTCAGTGATTATGAAGCCAGAGGTCTCCATACGTTGATGCAGTTCTATGATCCGCCTCTGAGATGTTTTGTATTTCCAGACTATGTGTTGGTTCCTACCTTGGAGGAGTATTCCAACATGTTGGGGATTGCTATCAAGGAGGAGCCCCCTTTCTTTGGATCGGTGGGGGATCTTGACTTTGGGAAGTTGGCTGGTGCTCTTTATTTGAGCAAATCAGAGTTAGACGCCAATGTCTCCAACAAAGGAAAGATTCGTGGTTACAAGCTGGAATGTCTGATTAAGAAGGCCCAGGAAGCAGCTAAAGGCGAGAATTGGCTTATTTTTAATGCTTTGCTAGCCCTTTGTGTATACGGCATTGTATTGTTTCCCAACGAGCCGGATTTTATTGATACGGACGCTATACGAATATTCCTGATGAAGAACCCGGTGCCAACGCTACTGGGAGATCTTCACTACTCGTTGTACAACCGAAACGAGAAGAAAAGAGGAGGGATAATTCGTTGTTGTGCACCCTTGTTCTATAAGTGGTTTGCGGGCCGTTTACCACAATCAGGGGCTTTTGTGGATTCCAAAGATTCTCTAGAGTGGAAACAGCGTTTAATGGGATTGGTGGCCAAGGACATCGTATGGGTAGATCATGGGCTGATTGGCAAGAATATTATCCACAGCTGTGGTAAGTTCCCTAACGTTCCACTGATAGGAAGGCTGGGTGGGATTAACTACAATCCTTCTTTGGCCATTCGACAATTTGGGTATGCCCTGACAGGTCCGCCTATTAAGAGAGATGTGGAGGAGTCCCTCTATTTTCATACATCAGAGGGGTGGGAAGTAGCACAGAAAGCTTCTGAAAGCTGGGGTAGCATACTGAAAAAGGGGAAAGTTACTCTAGGAAAGCCTAACAACCGGGTTTATCCAGCATATGAAGAGTGGGTGAAGAAAAGAGTTGAAGATTTTCTCTTGCCTTTTGGTAAGGCACCCCTTTTGTATCCGGAGAATGAGAAAGCAAGAAGCACTGCTACTGTGGAAGAAGTTGACAAGTTGCAAGCCTTGGTGAAAAAGCTCCAAGGAGAGAATTCCGAGTTGAGTAGCCGTCTTCAGAATGCTCTACATGCCAACAAAGAGCTGGAGCGGAAAGCCCAAGATGCTGAACAAATCCTAACTGCAAAAGAAAAAGACTTTGCTGGAAGAGCCCAACATTTCCGGAAGATTAGTAAAGGTGTTGATGATGCTACTCAAGCCCACAAGCAAACCAAACAGGCGTTAGCACAGACCAAAGAAAAGTTAACAAAGTTTCAGCACGCTTGGGACGAAGTTAGGATAGAGAATGCTGAATTACAGGAACAGTTGCAGATTAAGGACGAAGAGCTCGAAAAGGCGCATGAGCAGAGGAGAAAGTATCGGGAAAGCCTCGGTAAGAGTCAAGAACAGCTAGAAGAAGCTAGAGGTGAGCTGAGGAATACCAAGAAAGAGCTTAAAGAGGTCATGATAGAAAGGGAGATACTCAAGACGCAAGCCGGCATAAAGAGACACAAAGGAGTGTGTGATGACGAGGCTCTGATGCTGCATATGGGTTCTTTAAATGAAGCTCTTGAGAAAAGGGATGTCTTGATCAAAGAGATGATTGAAAAGCCGAATCACCAGCGTACCCGTATACTTTTTGAGGAGATCAAATACTCAAGTGATAAGCTGAAGGATGTGGAATTGTCAGACTGATGTTCTTTTCCTTATATTTTGTTGTTAATGGTTACCATCAGGCTTGTTGATGGATCCATTTTTCCTTGTATTGCATTTGCGGATGAGCCTTTCTTAAATGTACTTGAATACTTTGTTGAATGAGTATGAGCAGTTTTATTCAGAATTACTCTTTATCAGATATTTGTACACAAGCACATGACCACGATACGTCTCTTTATATCATGATTTCTGGTCTTCAGATTTCTGTGGTTTGGATTGGAATCAGGGTGTAAAGCACTTTGGAAATGATAAACATAACATTGCATGGCACTGCATATCATTCTGCATTTCTGTTACTTGCTTTTCAGGTATTCGTTGCAGGGTCTCTAACCTTTGTTTGACTTCAGGCATTATAGCGGAGAATCATATTCACCGATATTCAACGCGAGGAAATCAAGTAAGAATCATATTATGGATCAAATGCAGAAGGATTTGGCTGGGGTGAGGGCCCAATTGGGGCATTTTATGGGGGACATTCAGGCGCTGTCCCGAGGTCAGGAACTACTGAGGGAGGAAGTCAACTAGATGAAGATTCAAATGGGCCTGGTCATGGAAATCTTGAATAAGGTGTTAAAAAAGGAAAATGATCATGTGCCTGCTTCCACAACAGAAGTCTCTACTCCTCCCATCTCTTTGGGATATGCTCTAGATCATGGATTGCTTCGTGAATCTCCTCTGAAAGCTAAAGGTTCAGAGCTCTCTCATCAGCAGTCACTTCCTGATTTTCAAGAGGATCCTAAGTCAGAGGGGCCTAAGAGGAAGTTCGATCCGATTCCGATTTCGTACGCGCAATTGCTTTCTTACTTGCTCGAGCTCAAGCTGGTTGAGTGTGTTAGTTTGGGACCGTTGCCCACGAAGATTCCTCTGGGACCTAATGCTAAGGCTAGATGTGAGTTCCATTCTGGGGCACCTGGTCACAATGTTGAGAATTGTACCAGGTTCAAGCATAAAGTCCAGGAGCTAATTGATTCAGGGGCAATCAAGTTTGCATCAGTTGGTGCTGGTAAACCAAGTGATGTCACTCCCATTGTTGCAAGGGAACTGAGGACTCTCTCCTTTTCCAAAGGGTCTACCTCGCGTCAGGGATCTCTTCCACAACCCTGTGTTGCAGAAGACCTATGTCAGCAACCCTTATTTGTGCCTCAGCCGAATGCAGAAAGGAAAGTGCAGGGCCAGGTTGGGCGCCCGAACCAGCAGCAGCAAGATTATCAGCAGCGGAGGCTACTCAGACCAAGGAAGCCCAAGAGGACATTTGATCCTATTCCTATTCCGTACAGTCAGTTGTTGGCTCGTTTGCTCAAAAGTTCGCAAATCCAGCTGAGAAGGGCCATGCCCGTGCCATACCCCATTCCTCCGGACTATGACATGAGTGTTAGCTGTGAGTTCCATTCAGGAACGTTTGGGCACACACTTGATAACTGTAATGTGTTCCAGCACAAGGTGCAGGATTTGATTGACTCAAAGGTTATCACCCCAGATGGTACCCCACAAGGTGAAGCTTCTGTACCATGGTGAGTGCTCAAAGTTACAAGAACATCACCAGAAGTGGTCAGTCTAGACGGAGCCAAGCCTCCTCAACAACGACAATCTTTATTTTCCTTGCTGCATTTTCATATGTAGTCTTTATTTGTTCGTTCAGACATTGTTCGCATGTTAAAATTTGTTTGTATTTGGTATGAGGATTTTAATGCAATGAATATGTTTTCTTGAAGAATTTCATTTGTGTTTACTCATTTAATGCTGATGTGTACTGCAATACCATTTTTCTTGCTCAAACTCTATGAGGGAGAATGATGGTCTGAAAACGCAAAAATCTCTAACGGTGTGCTTTGGAATAAGAACCCTGTTGAGGATGTACAGGCATTGTTTCAACTCCTCAAACACTGGAGATATAAGGGAGATAGACCCTCGTTAACCCCTTTGAGCCTTGAAGTAGGAGTTTCTTTTCGTACGAAAAAACCCTCACATTTAACCCAGGGGCAGGGTAGGCGTCAGTTAATTTGACCAAGCATTCAAATTTCAAAAGGAGTGTGCATCTGAGGATCCATTACCTTCTATTCCACCGTCAAGAGGGCAAGAGATGTGAAACCACAATGGTTATCCATCAACAATCAAAGAGTGAGGCAGTCACGACCTTTCCAATCAAGTCAAGACAAGCCAGTGTCACACGATTTGTTCAAGAAAAAAGGAAAAAGAATAAAAAAATGAAAAAATGAAAAAAGCCCGCTAAGTTGAAACTTGAAAACAAGCAACTTAGGCAAAAGTTAGGGCATCCCGCTGGACTCTGAAATTAAAGATTCAAAAGAATCAGTCCAGGCAAAAATTAGGGATCAAAAAGCAAAAGAATGTGAAAGCGAAAAACAAAAGGATTACAAAAGAAAATCCTCGAGCAAGAACAAAGTCGTGTGACTATGGACAAAAGACAAAGGGGTGACTGTCAATCCAAAGCCTCATTAGGTGTCAAACCATCAGTATCATGGTTTCCTTAAAGATCACAAAATCTTTTTGAGAGGCGAACGCTTGTGCAAATTAGCTAAACGTAGGACTGGAGAACATCACGAAGAGTGGGTGGGCACCAATAAACTTTGAGCCATAAATCCTTTTTTCTCAAAACCGTGAACCAGGCCCCGTTACAACCCTCAAAAGTCCTAATTGAAACAGGGTTATTTCAAAGGCATACTACCAAGAGATAGCGTTCCTGACTCCTATCAGTTGTGCTAAAAGATCTTTGTTGGTGTTGCATGTGCATTGCATTATTTCTTTCAAAAATTAATGTCGTATCCTAACCCGTGATTCGCTCACAAAAGGGTTTGCTACATCTTTTTTAGTAAAACTTCGAGATTAACATGTTGTGTTGCATTAGAATTTTCATTCTCAGAATAAAACATTTTCTGCTTGCATACATTTGTTTGACATCAAAAGAAGTTTACATATGGAAATCCAGTCCAGAAGTTTAATCTTGCCGAGTTGAGAATCCTAAAACTCCCGAAGGGCAGTCACGTCCAGTGGTACCTCCTCAGGAAACTTTGTTGAGCAGGAGCTTTCCCAACAAGTTGTGTTAAGACGTAGTCGATCCAGGGCAGTCACGTCGAATCATCTCTTTAAGGTGTAGCCGGTCTGATCCAATTACGTCGAGAAATCTTTTCAGAGTTCAGCCAAACTGGGGTAAAACCACTTCAAGGGTCATACTGAGGCAGGCCATCCCAAAAGCACGAGAAGTTAGTCCATCCAGACAACTAATCAGCCCATCCAGGTTTCAGAATACCGAGGCAGAATATCCCACGGTGGTATGAGATTCTTCATGGATCTTTTCAAGGTGAATTCCTCTGTAGTCCATACGGTCTGGGGAAGTTACGTCGAGATCCAATGAATCTCTACAAGAGTTTGAAGACACTGAAGCATTGAGCTTGCCAAGTCTTCTGTAAAATCCTTATGCGATGACTTCTTCTAAGTAATCCATGCGGTCTGGGGAAGTTACGGCGAGATCCAACGAATCTCTACGAGAGTTTGAAGACATTGAAGCGTTTTGGATGTCAAGTCTTCTGTAAAATCCTCTTGGGACAATTTCTTCCGGTGGACCATGTTGGTTTGGGACAAGTGAAGAAAAACAGTTGGTCACGCATATGCAGTCAATCAGCCAAAAGGAGTGAAACTAAGGGGCATTCCAACCCAAGGCATTTTTGGTCCCCGTCTTCAGTAGGCTTCATTAATAATGTTCTCCAGCAAGAGATTGCATGCAAACCTTTCTCCCCAACAAGTGGTGGTTCAGAGTTAGATTTTCTCAGTTGCAGAAGTCATATCTCGCACGGGGTATACGTGCATATCCTTTGCTTGCAGGTAGCAGCCTCATACTAGGCTCAAAGGCAAAATTGAAGCCTTTGCGAGATCACGGGATCATGTCTTCTAGACGAGTAATCACTTACTTCCATGCAGAAGACTGGGGCAATCATGTTCGAGAAAGGTGGTCACCCTTTTGTTACAATGTTCACTGATTAAGTCCATCATTCGGTCGACGGTCGGTCACGACGATTCGATATCAACGAATTGAGCTCAACTGGGTATCGTGGTATCTTATTAAGTCGATTCTCTTATTCAGTCCTTCCAACAGCTACAAGCTTTTCTGTGTCGATAACGGTCACAGGTTCCCCAAAAGAAGGGTCTCGTCGACACCGAAACTGATGGTCATTATCCCCAACGAAGTCACAAGAGTTTGAAGAGGCTAGATCTTCTGTAAAATCCTCTTATGACATCCTCTTCGGGGACGAATTGTTGTGTTGTCCAAGCATGGGGCATGTTTGTTTCCCCAGCATGAAGTGTCGATCATCCCCAATAGAGTTTGAGGACAGTTGGTCTTCTGTAAAATCCTCTCAAAAGGCTTTCCCCAGCACGAGACGTTTTAAAGCAGTTTCCGCCAGCAGAGTTTGTTATAAACTCGTCATCCCTAACGAAATTGTCTAAAGGGAAGCTCGCCTAACATGGGGCATTGTGGTACTTATCCTAAGCTTGACAGTCATATTCTTCAGCAGAATACTGTGGATTTGCTTTGGGTTTCCCCAACAGATCTCTAAGGACTCTTTCCTAGCAAGTTGCAGTGGAATGTTCTAACCAGGATTTGCATATCCCTGGCAGAGTAGCCCTGATACCCAGCAAGATCGTATCTTTGGTCATGGTATCCCCACAGAGGTCAGCATCGAATCTTGTCAGCAACTCCCAACTGAGTTGTTGTTCTTCCCGCAGAGGTTTATCAGATCGACAGAATCTATTCCTCAACAAGGAGGGTACAGCCTTTCCCCAGCCGGGTCAGAAGGTGGATAACCCCTACAAAGGGTCTTGGATTGGATAGATCCCCAAGCAGAGTTTTTATGACTTCTCTCCCCTAGCAAGACGCCGTGCAAAGAAATTCTCATCCCCAGCGGAATCGCTGTGACCAGAATTCATTCCCCTAACAGATGAAGTGGCTCCTGGCAGATTTATTATTCTTCAAGTCCAATTTATTTTTGGCAAGCTTGACAATTCGAAGCAGACGGATTGTTCATTCATTCTCCAGTAGAGAGGTTATCCTTTCAGGAGTCTCCAAAGTCAAGTCATTGATCATTGTTCCTCAGCAAAGTCGGCAGAGATGTCTGACACGGATGCAGAGTGTAATCCAGTATTGGAATTTTGCGAAAGTCCACCCGTAGTGTGGCAAGCCAGTAGTCGTCTGGCATTGTTAAAAGACGTTGGCAAAAGTCCAACAGTGGATTGGCAAAAGTCCGTCTTCGGGTGGCAAAAGTCCAACAGTGGATTGGCGAAAGGTCCATCTAAGGGTGGCATATTCTAAAAGTCCAACAGTGGATTGGCAAAAGTCCATCTTCGGGTGGCAAAGCAGCCAAAAGTCCAACAGTGGATTGGCGAAAGGTCCATCTAAGGGTGGCAAATTCTAAAAGTCCAACAGTGGATTGGCGAAAGGTCCATCTAAGGGTGGCAAATTCTAAAAGTCCAACAGTGGATTGGCAAAAGTCCGTCTTCGGGTGGCAGAAGTCCAACAGTGGATTGGCAAAAGTCCATCTTCGGGTGGCACGAAGCTGCAAAGTCCACCAGTAGCGTGGCAGGCCAGTAGTCGTCTGGAATTGCATAAAAGACATTATTAAAGTCCACCAGTAGTGTGGCAGGCCAGTAGTCGTCTGGAGTTACATAAAAGACATTATTAAAGTCCACCAGTAGCGTGGCAAGCCAGTAGTCGTCTGGCGTCGTTCAAAAAGACATTTTTAAAGTCCACCAGTAGTGTGGCAGGCCAGTAGTCGTCTGGAGTTGCATAAAAGACATTATTAAAGTCCACCAGTAGCGTGGCAAGCCAGTAGTCGTCTGGCGTCGTTCAAAAAGACATTTCTAAAGTCCACCAGTAGCGTGGCAGGCCAGTAGTCGTCTGGAATTGCATAAAAGACGTTATTAAAGTCCACCAGCAGTGTGGCAAGCCAGTAGTCGTCTGGCGTCATTCAAAAGACAGATCTCTCCGACGTTTCATCGAAGATTCAATCCAGCAGTCTCGTTGGGTTTATATCCCTTTTATTCTTCGTCATCCAGAGCAAATTTTTGGTTATATTTGGTATTCAATCACTATATACCTTGAAAGTCTGAAAGCAACCGCTTTCAGGCATTCAGGTCTACAGCGTTTGAATAGGGGCAGCTGTAATACCCCAAAATTTGCTCTCCCTCTTTGTCATCATAGCATGGCATTATCATTTATCATATCATATCCACCTCATTAACATTACATTGCATTTAACATAGAAAATTGGAGCATAGCATCCTTCTTACCATCAGGGCATGTGATCAGGTGGAAGGTGGACAATCAAGGAATCATTCAAAGCACAAAAGGTCAATCAAGTGCCCTCAAGGCAAGCCAAGAGGTCTCTCATGTCTCATACTATCCCAATTGATCATCCACAATCTCAAGGATAAGAGATACAATGGGAGATTGAAGCATTACATCTTTCACTATGCAAGAGGTTCAAAAACTGAAGGAAAACCCTCAAAAGAGATAGCTCATTGATCCAAAATCATCCTCAAGTGGCATTTCTCATCCTCCTTTAAGAGGATACACAACATACTCTGAGGAATTTGGATTTGGAAGATGTGCAATTTCCTCCTAACCAGAGGGGGTCAAAATTAGGGTTTCCAATTAAATCAGGGTATCTCTGATTTTTTGGACAAAACTTGATGTCATGGTATTCCATATGTCCCTAAGTGTATGTATGTGGAAAATTACATCTCACTTGGTTTTAGAAGTGGTTCAATTGGAAGAAAGATCAGGAATCAGAGAAATTGGGGCAAAGTCAAATAATCAGAGGAAAAAGTCAACTCTTGACTTTTTGAGCCCAAAATCATGAAATTCATGTTACATATGTCCAATGTACAAAATTTGGTCAAGAAAATTCAAAGGAATCATGAAAAATCAAGAGGTGGAAAGTTGCCATTTTTGGAAGAGGAAGGGTTACTAAAAATAGCAAGTTTTGGCCATTTTGCATCAGAGTTTGAACCAAGGCCATTTAAAATTGAAGCACCAAATGAAAATTCCACTCGGCCACAACAAAAGATCTTGTTTTAAGCTTCAAATCCATGTGTGGAACATCTCCATTGGATAAAAATTGAGTGAGATATGATTGATCAAAGTTTGAGCAAAATAGGTTCAAAACTAGGTCATGACCAAGATTTTCAGGGCACGCGCGCAGTCATTCTAACAAACAGTTGGTGGGCCAAATGTCCACTCATTTTTCTCATGGTTAAAGGCCTCAAATGGAAAACTTTTCAACATCAAAGTTGTTCCTTGTAGTGTCATCTTCAACATTCATGTTGGACAAAATTCCATTTGATCCATTTATGAGGGAGAAATTTTGGTCTCAAGTTAGGTTGATTAGGTTGAAATTTCATGCATTCCACTGCCATGCCATGACCTACTTCACACGCCTACCACACAGTCCCCAAACTTTGATGTTCACAGCTATTTTCAAGCCTCTTGCACACCTCATTTCAACTCAAGTCCAACACCAAAATTGCTCCATGATATTCCCTCTTTCATTTGATCCCAAAACCTTCTCAAACCATTCACAATGCAGAGGGAAAATCATCTTTAAACTACCATGTTCCAACTGATTCCAAGCTGCTAAAAAATCAGAAATGAATGTTGTTGATTGTCACATTCCCACGCATGCTTGATCACACTCTCCATCCATTACCCTTTTAAACCAAACACTTTTTACATTCACCATGTCACGTGCTTCATTATGCATGAGAAGGGAAAGAATGAAACTTGCTGAATAAGTTTATGCTACATAGCCGTGCCATTGGAATTTCATTTTCATCTCCACCATAGTTCTTCATAAACCAGCTGCACCATATCATTGCTCTCCTTAACTAACTTGACTCAGTTAGTTAGGGATGACTCACTTAAACCACTTCAACTCAGTTAATTCACCCAGTTAACCATGGTTAAACTCACACTATAAATAGAAAACTCACACTCTAATTTCATTTCCAACTTCATTTTTCACACATTCACTTCAGAAACTTTCTCTTCTTCTCTCTCAATCTCACCATTTCAACTAATTCTCGAGCTTCACTTTGTCCTTTTCAATTCAACACTCTCTCTGATTCTATCTCAATTTCATCACATTGCAACTGGTTTTGAAGTTTGGTTCCATTTTCTTTCCACTGAATCATCATCAACCACTGCATCTAAGCCTTTATTTGGCCAAAAGTAGCTCAAAGAGGAAGCAGGATCTCTGGTTTTCTGAAGAATATCTCAAGGTCTCAAATCTTCAGGTACGAATTTCCACCATTATAGAGTTGATGTGAAGATGTTTTCAGGTTCTTGAAGCTTCTTATAAGCTCAAGAACTTGTCTGGCTAGCTGATAGGCCTTTAGAGGCATAGTTGAAAAGTTAGGGCAAATTTTCCTCTGTTCGATTCTCTCATTTCATGAACTTTTTGTGTGTTTTATCTCTGGATCCGTGTTCTCCTTTACTTCCTCTTCAATTGATGTATGCATTGTGATTTTCTGGAGAAATGTGAGTTGCAGACGGTGGTAAGTGACCGGAGAAGGTGACCGGAGGTCCCTCTCCGGCCGATGGCTTCATGTTAGGGTTTTATGACCAGTTTGAATGTGATCCGTTGGATGAGTGTGATCTAATGGCTACCATGCTGCCAAAACATAAAAATTCATGTGCATGTCACGTGATTCTTCTGATTTCATTTTTAAACATTGTGTGGCATGGTACATGGTAGCTATGGTGAACATTCATGCACATGCGTGAGATTAGGTTACTTTGACCAGGGGTTGACTTGGACTTGATCCTATGGTGTCTATTGCTTTGACTCTTGTTGACTGATTGTGCATGTTAATTATCATGTTTTGCGCATAATTGGACTTAACCAGATTGATATTTACACCCCTCTGTTTGGAAGCCCAATGAATTTGCACTGTCCAATTGCTATGTTCATACCCCCTGCATTTTGCATTGATTTTTCATTTTTATTTCTTTCTACATGTTTGCTTTTTAATTTTTAAAAATACCAAAACAGATTGTAAAATTCCACAAAAATTCATGAGTATCATTAAAACATTTAGGAAATTTTTGATGATTTTATTTTCTGATTTTATGACCTTTTTACCCCTGTTCTATATTTTTCTTTGAATTTCTTTGATGTGCATTCTTAATATGGTACATGATCTTGTTTAATTTTGTTCTTGATCATTAAGACTTGTTTTGATGCTCTTCTTTTTGCATTGAATCATTATCATCTTGAGGTATGTTAAGTGATTTTCATTTGTTTTTTTAGGTCAGTTTTATGGCATGTTTGGTGTTCACTTTTGAGCTACTTTGTATGATATGTCTATGTGACCTAAGTGCATTGTTTGACATCATTTTGCCTTGGTTCCTTGCATGCTACTTTGATATGTGATTCATCTCTGATTAGTGAACTCCAATACTATGTTTTCATAATTTTCATGAGGCCATTTGATTTTTGCTTGATGCATTTCATTTAAAGCATTATGACATGTTATATCATTGTAATCTTGTGTGCATGTTTGCATGTTTTCTTTTGTACATAATGGCATGGTCATTTGCATATTTGGTGAACCATTCACTTGACATTATAGGTCATTGGTACATATTATGTGTCATCCTTGCATGTTGACTTTCATTTAAACCTTGTGCACCTTTAACATGTGGTGTTTGTGCTTGTGTTTTCTTTTGAACTTCCATTCCAATTCTACTTCTTCCATTACTTCTTAAATGCTTTGATGTGTCATGCATGAATACTTGTGAGATGTTTGTGAATCATTTTTCATTTCATTTCAATTCTGATCCATGGATTACATGTTCCATTTGTGCATATTTTCTTCTTTTCTCTTTCATCTTTCATTCTTCCTTTTCTTATGATATCATGTTCTAATGTCATGGAGGATGTTTGTTGCCTATCCACTTGAGTTTGATTGATAATGACCATTTGTTCTCATATGATGTACATTCTGGTTGTAGCTCTAGGATTTGGTTTCTCATTTAATTCTTTTGAGTTTTATGATGCATTACATGTTCTTTTACTTTTTATACTTCTTATACATGTTTACTAACCATGTAGGGGCTTTGGTAAGTTTCAATTGAGTGTGGATAAGGAATCCACATTCAACTTCTATCCTTTCTCTTTTACAATTCCATTCTATGTTTTGTTAAGCACTTATGTGCTTTCTTTTAATGACTCATTACTTTCCCTTTTTGAATTACAATTCATCTTCTACTTTAGAAGTGAATTGTTTAATTCATTCTTTCTTTAGACTTTAGGTTGAAACCTCACAAACCTTTAGGATCACTCCCTTTAGTCTTCAATTAGGATTGAGTCTTAGTCCATATAGGTTTTACCTTTTCTCCTCTCTTGAGTCTCTTTTCTCATCTCAAAGAAAATTCAAAATATATAATAAAGGTAGGCATTTATTGCATTTAGGCCTTTCATATAAAGAAAAGATTATAAGGGGTCTTCTCTTGTAATCTTAGAATGTGTAGCATATAGCCCATCTTGGGTCAATGTGTTAAATATTTGATCTTGTATGAGGGACTTAAATGCAATACTTGTTGAAGGTGCAAATAATAAAAAACACTTCTTCATTTCTTAATTAATAAAAACGCTTAATCAACACAAGTATGCTAGTGTGTTTGAACCTTGACAATTGGAACTAAGTGTGAGGGTCTTCTTCACCCTTAGTGTGCTTTCTTACCCATTCCATCTTGGAATGTGAGAATGTACACATTCCAATGACTAAGATCCAGATACACTGTCATATGCAAACAAATCCAAAACACTTCCTTCTAAAAGACAAAAAACAAACAATAACGTCTTTCCTTCGGGAATTCTTTTCTCATCTCACTCACTCTCAACGTATGAACGCGCTTCTACTCGTTCTCTTGCAAGATGGTAACGCACTCGGACCAGCGAGCCTGCAACACCTGAGCTAGAACGTTAGCCGTTCCCTAAAAAACACAAACAATCTTTCCCCTAGGGAGGGGAACTACGTTGCTCTGATTCTCATGCTCCCGATGAGATACGTAGGCAGTGGGGTAGGGCCCATGCGAGCACTTCTTTTATTTTCCCTACATTTGTTTCCCGTTCCTTTTCTTTTCTTTCTCCTTTCTTTCTTTCAGTTCCTTTTCCAGTATCCTTTCTTTACACCCTTTGATTGAGACAAGCAAGCGTGGATCCCATCGGGTACGATGGACGCGTGGGGGTGCTAATACCTTCCCCGTGCGTAACCGACTCCCGAACCCAGTTCTTTTGGTCGTAAGACCATGCTTTTCCTTTCTCTCAGGTTTATGCGGTGTTTCCTTTCCCTGTCTTGGGATAAATACACATTGCTGGCGACTCTGTTTCGGTGCCACTTTCGCGTTTGTACTTGGATGAAAATCCCGGGAGCGACAAAGCCCCAACAATCTTTTCAAAGCACTTTCTCCTTTGATTTTGAATTCAAATATATGTTGTTATAAAAACTTTCTTTGTTGAACAAATAACAAAACATCATGGAAGCATTACAACGTGTAAGTGTTTATCTGTTTTCATTTACCACTTTCATATGTATATAACTGTATTGTGGGGCTTCCTCACTGTATATCTTCTTTCACATCTTTTTATATACTTGTCACATATCCACTGTGTAATACTAGTATAGTTATTTAGAGTTTTCCCCGGAAACTACATCTAGCACTAGGTAAAGCCTTGTTGGTCACTCTTAAATACAAAGAAAACTAGATCCCCCGTAGGATTCCAGATATAGTCTTCCCTTCTCTTGGGATTTAACAATATGGAACAAAGAGAAAGGCAGTATTCTCGGTGAACCTTTTCTCAGACTGTCACCCTTAGAAATTGTCAAAGAAACTCTAACTCCCAGAGATGTCTTTTCTCTGTGAATGGCATCTCTTGAGTTTCTTCCAAATTCTCGAACTTTCCTGGAATGATCTATTCTCTCTGAATTTCATTTCTTGAACTTCTCTTGGTTTGGGGACCCATAGGCTTCCTAAAAACACCCCCGCCTCCTCTTGGGCATTGTACAAGGACCCTTCGGCTTCTTAGAAGTTCTCATGCCTTCTCTTGGGCGTAATACAAGGACCCTGACGACCTATTAAATGTATAAGACATAACTTAGTCATCCTTTGCTAGAGCAGTCTTTCGAACGTCAAAACTCCGGCCATTTTAGGGTTGATACTCATCCCTTAATGCCCGTGCCTCCTCTTGGGTATTGTACAATAGATAAAACTCTAGACTTGGACAGTCTAAACCCCCTTGAGTCTTAAATACATTCTCAAGTTCCTTTCAAACATAGGAAAAAACACTGATCACTCTGAAACCCGGTCTTTCTCATGAGAGTTCCCCACCCTTGGGCCTGCCTATGGATCTAATCCTCAGCAGTAAGATAGCTTCCTCTTGGGCTTTGTACAATGACTCTCCCCAGCGGAGCTAACCTTTTCAGACTCTCTTGTTGAGTCAGTCTTCCTTTAAGCCTCCGTCTTGGGCTTGGTACAAGACATATAAAAACCCACTCTCTTGTTGAGTATAAAAGACTTTCTTGTTGAGTCAACCTTTAGCCTCCGTCTTGGGCTTCATACAAGACACCTATAAAACACTCTCTTGTTGAGTATAAAAGACTCTCTTGTTAAGTCGATCTCCTTTTAGCCTCTATCTCGGGCTTCGTACGAGACAGCAAAACACTCTCTTATTTAGTATAAAAGACTCTCTTGTTGAGTCAAACTGACTCTCTTGTTGAGTCAATCACCCGTTCCAGACTCTCTTGTTGATTCAAACTTTTTAGCCTCCGTCTTAGGCTTTATACAGGACAGATAAAAGTACTCTCTTTTTGAGTCAAACCCTTTCAGCCTCCATCTTGGGCTTTATACAAGATACATTCTCCCCAACAGAGTCAAAATCCCTTCTAGCCTCAATCTTGGGCGTTGTACAAGACAAAAAGAACGTTTGCCCCGGAAAAGTCAAACTTCCCGCCTCTTATTAGGCTTTGTATAAGGAAACCTCGGTTGAGTCAATCAACCTTTTAGCATCAACTTTGTGCCTTGCTCACAGCATACAAACATCAATAACTCCTCTTTAGAGATGACAAATTCTCTCTCATCCAAAACCCTTTAGCTTCACATCTTGGGCTTTGAACAAGATACAAACCACCGTTAGCTTCATGTCTTGGGCTTTGAACAAGACACCAAAACAACCTTTTTCCTCCCATAGAATAGGAGGAACTACGATCGCTCTGATTTCCCTGTTTCGCGAATACATAGACATAAGATTGCAAAAATCTTAGCGAGCACACTAATCAAAAACCTCAAAATCCAGTACCTCCATTAATCAACCCAAAAGCATCAATTCTAAACACCTTACCAGAAACCTAGCCCATAGTCTAGACACTGTTTTTAAGCAAATAACCCTAAAAAACGAACCCCCCTATTTTGATAGCATCTGTAAACCAACCGTTTTGACTGTTTAACCTCAGATTGCAAGCAGGGTTAATTGGAGACATCTATTTCCCTTCCTTAATCAGCTCAACAAGATAAAAAATTAATCGAACTGTAGTACCAAAGCGATAGTGATTCGAAACCACAAAAACCACGCTACAGAAAAATGGCGACCACAGTGGGAGGCACTCTTTCTAGCCTCTTTTAGGTGAAAGCCTTAAATTCACCAAATACTACAGAAATGGCGACTCTGCTGGGGAGTCATTGTCTGTATAGGATCATAGGACTAGAGGTCTAGGATATTAGGACAAATATATATACTGCTTTTCCTAATTGATATCCTTGTTTATTTTTCTACTAATGGGAATGGGTGTGATGCCGCATGTGGAAAGATTGATTTACATATTCTCACCTGACTGATTTACATATTACTGATCAAGCTCCAACACTGGAGGAATACACTCACCTGACTGATTTACATATTACTGATCAAGCTCCCTTTTTTGGACTGGAAGAAATTCCAAAGGATCAAACCATTGCAAGAGCAATCTATTTGGACGAGTCAGAAGTCAGGACTCACATGACCACTAAGGGTGGAATTCAGGGTTTGCCAGCCCAGTTCTTAATCAAGAAAGCTCTGTACTTTGCTAGTATAGGGAACGTGGCCGCTTTCGAAAGCATATTTGTTTTGCTTACCTACGGGTTATTTTTGTTTCCCAAAATTGATAACTTTGTAGATATCAACGCCATTAAGATTTTTCTGATTAGAAACCCTGTACTGACCTTGCTCGCAGATGCTTATCATTCTGTACATTTAAGGAATTTGTATAGCGGAGGAATGATCACATGCTGTGTACCCCTGCTATACAAATGGTTAATTTCCCACTTACCCAAGTCTGCTGCATTTTGGGATCAAAAGAATACTTTACGCTGGTCGCAGAGAATCATGTCTCTTACCAACTCTAACATCGATTAGTACAATCAAATCTATGACGGGATCAGAATCATTGACCATTATGGAAATTTCCCAAACGTACCCCTTATAGGAACTAAGGGGGGAATCAATTATCATCCAATTTTAGTTCGTCGTCAATTTGGATACCCGATGAGACATATTCCGCCTAATGTTCATATAGAAGGTCTTTTCTTCAAGGAAGGAGAAAATGACAGAGCACTAAAGACAGAAATAGTGCATGCCTGGAAACACGTTCATAGGATAGGAAGAGAGTCTCTAGGAAAACCAGACTGCGTCTCGGTGGAGCCTTATCTCCATTGGGTACAAACTAGAGCTCTCAAACTGAGGATGCCTTACCTTCGTCAGGAAGTTCTTCCATTAAGGGACTCTGTCCTTTATTTTATGTCTGATGCGGAAAAACTTCAGGTTACTCTCAATGAAGTACATCAGGAGAAGAGATCTTGGAGGAACAAGTACCGTATTCTCAATGTGGAGTTTAAGAAAATACAGCAACTATTGAAAGATAAGGATGCTCTAATCGAGATTTTAGAGCAACATGCTGTAGAGAATCAAGAGGACCAAAGGAATTTGCTCGCTCCTTTAACTTGACAAAGGAGCGAAAACCCGACAACGGCTCAAGAGCCCCGGTCAAAGAAAAGGAAAGTACCAGAACCAGCACCGGAGCTCTCCTCAGAGAGGACTCAAGACTAATTAGTTTAGACTTTTCCTTTTACAGCACTTTGTAAATTACCATATTTCCATTTCCGCAATCTTTGAATTCAATAAAATGGGGTTTCCCCACTGTTTGATATTTGCAATCTAATTGTCGAAGTTTATTTTGATTAAAAAAAATATATTAAAATATAATTCTTGCATTCATCATTCTCGCATAAACGCATTCTTCTTCCCTACGAATCTCACATTTATGTCTTGATTCTAGAGTCAAGCTGTCTCATTCGTACAATACTCGGGCAAATCGACAGAAAAAGATGGATGATCTCGAGGGAGAGAACTGAGAGTTGAGAGAAGAGATCGACACTCTGAAAGAGGATTTGAGAAAGCTTCATAACAACATGCAAGCTCTAGCAGAAGCTCAGATGTAACAACAAAGGACTGTGATCTCAGAGATCACATCAACACCCATAGTGGAGAAGTATGATCCTAGGTACAAAATACCGAAAGATCGTCCCTGGGGCATACCTATTAACTATAACCCAGAAGGATATGTTCTGCCGATCACTGAGGATCAGGGAACCGCAGCAGGAACCGCTGGGCCTGAAGGTTACAAACTTTGGGAAAGCGAAGATGCCAGGGGCATGACAGCAACTCCTGAAGGTTACAAACTTCGGGAGAGGGAAGGACCTAGAGTCACTGCCATGATGACTATACCACCACTCGTGGAACACACTATCCCGGAAGGACAGATTCCACAGATACCTTTTGGTGGAAACGAAAGTATGGATAACAGAATGAAAGAGTTCTAGGAACAGTTCCTAGAATTGCAGAAGGAGCTGCAAGCCATTTGCGGTCAGGATCTATTTGGAAAAGACGCCGCAGACCTTTGTTTGGTCCCCAATGTGAAAGTTCCGCACAAATTCAAAGTGCCCGAATTTGAAAAGTACAAGTGAAACTCTTGCCCTCAAAGCCATTTGGTGATGTACGCTCAGTGAATGTCAACTCAGACAAAGAACCAGGAGCTACTGATTCACTACTTTCAGGATAGTTTAACCGGTGCCGCACTCAAATGGTACATGGGTTTAAACCGCACTAAGATCGGCACGTTTAGAGATCTTTGCGCTGCTTTCGTTCAGCCGTATAAGTATAACCTGGACATGGCACTGGACAAAGATCAACTCAGATCGATGTCACAAAAGGACAAGGAAACCTTTAAAGAGTACACTCAGAGATGGCGTGAAATTGCCGCCCAGATTTGTCCACCTCTTGAGGAAAAAGAGATGACAAAGATCTTCTTGAAAACCTTAAGCTCATTTTACTGTGACAAAATGGTTGCCAGTGCGCCCAGTGACTTCACCGAGATGGTGGGCATGGGAGTTTGTCTTGAGGAAGCGGTCTGAGAAGGACGTTTAGTTAAAGACGCTGGATCATCAAGTAATACAAAATGATACGGTAGTGCTCTCCTTAAGAAAAAAGAGCAGGATATTGGGAATATCTCTCTTGGAAAGCAAAGGCGACGTTACCAACCAGTAACAGCTGTAACTCCTGCTATCAACCTTGTGCCTGTTCCTACGTATCAACCTCAAGTTGCTCAAAGTCAACCGAATCAACAACAATATCAGTAAAGGACACAACAACCTCTTCAGCAGGCTCATCCTCAATACAACAACAACCGTACAACGCGACCACCAGGGTTCGACCCTATAGCAATGTTGTACGCAGAACTGTCTCCATTATTACTGGTCAAGGGGTATGTCCAAACCAGGTATCCTCTTACAATTCCGAAATATCCTCCTTTTTGGTTCAAGGCAGATCAGACTTGCCCTTACCATCAAGGAGGACCAGGGCATAACATTGAAAACTGTCTCAGTTTCAAATCCGATGTACAAAAGCTTGTTAGGAGCGGGGTCTTATCTTTCAAAGATATGAATCCAAATGTTCTCACGAACCCGTTGCCTCAACACGAGAAAGCTGCGGTAAATTTGATAGAGGGAGAGTCCAATAACAACTATCAAATTCCTGATGTACTCTTATTGAGGACCAATCTGGACAAGTTGAATCGCAGACAGAGCGGGTATGGCCATATACCACCTCATAACTATCACCAGTGTGATATCTGCTCGAAAGACAATCAAGGATGTTATGTGGTGCAATTAGCTCTACAAGAACAATTGGATCTCAGATGGATCCAAGAGCATCGAGTTCGTGGGGTCAACATGACTTATAAAAATTCCAACATCATTCAGAACTACGACGTCTGTACGATGAATGTCAGCTTGGTGGAAATGCAATCAAGGCAAACCCAGTATCATAATCTGCTGCGACACGATTATAATTCCTATCTGACTTTCTCGGTAAACAAACAGGGACGCTCTTTTGTACAAGAGGCCCTCCAGCATCAGATGGATCTGGGATGGATTCAGGATTACCGCGATGGAAATCTGTACCAAGTGAATGTGATTCAAATCTTTGATATTCGCTTGATGAATACCAGCTTAGTGGAGTTACACACTACACAAGTCCAACTCGGTTTTCTGACTTCGCATAATTATCAGAACTGTACAGTATGCCGTGAGAGTGACCAGGGATGTGCTCTCGTTCAAAGAACTTTGCAACACTTGTGAAACCACTGGTGGCTTCCGATCTATATGGATGAAGACACGCAACAAATCAGTGTGGTTAATGGGAACCCTACTAGGCATCAAAGTCAGGATGTTCGATCAATGGAAACAGATCTAGTGAGGTTACACTGCATTCAAAGAGGACATGGCCAGGTGCCACCACATAATTATGAGCGCTTTAGAGTCTGCTCGGAAAATAATCAAGGATGTTACTTCGTGCGAGCATCCCTTCAGAGTCAGTTAGACCGCAAAGAGATTCAACAATATTCAGTTTCGGGGTCCATTAACTGGACGCCCGACTATTTCGCTGACTAGATCAAAGATGTAGTTGTAATCTCTGATCCTAAGAGGAACAAGGATGTTTGTACCATCATCCCTCTACTAGATGAATCAAAGGTTCTTAGCCAGGAACTGATTGAAGTCACCTATGACAGTCAGTAAAATCAGAAGGCTCCTGCGGTTATCTTCTGTCGGGACCAGTGCCATACAAGTCTGATAAGGGGATCCCTTACAAGTACAGTGCAATAATAATTGAGAATGGAAAGGAAATTCCATTACCCTCCGTCATGAATATTGCATACATCAGTCGAGTAACACGGAGTGGTCGAGTCTTCAACCGAGGAGTTGGAGAACCTAACAGAGAAAAGGAACCTCAAACAGAAGTTCCCAATCCACCAGTCAGTTAATCCAATGATCCCGACCTTTCAAAGAACGATGATGACATGCTGAAGCTCATCCAAAGGAGTGAATACAACATTCTTGATCAGCTGTTACAAACTCCTTCAAAGATATATGTGTTATCTCTTTTACTCAGTTCTGAAGTCCACAGAGAGACTCTACAGAAAGTCTTTGAGCAGGCCTTTTGGAACATGATGTAACAATAAGACAATTCGACTGCATCGTCTCCAACATCACTTCCTGCAACAATTTGGGGTTTAGTGACGAGGAATTTCCAGAAGAGGGAAAAAGTCACAACATGGCGCTCAATATTACAGTTAACTGCCAGGATGATGCTTTATCCAGCGTACTGGTAGACACCTAATCGACTCTCAACATTATGCTGAAGTCCACTCTAATGCGACTATCATTCAAAGGATCTCCGATGAGAGGCAGTGAGGTCTTCGTCAAAGCATTTGACGGGTCTCAGAAAACAGTTATCGGCAAAGTCGACCTTCCCATAACTATCGATCCTCACACTTTCCTAATCACTTTCCAGGTCATGGACATCCAAGCAACATACAACTGTTTGTTGGGAAGACCTTGGATACACCAGGCTGGGGCAGTCACATCGACACTTCACCAGAAGCTGAAAGTTCGTCAGGAATGACCAACTCATCATGGTCTGTGGAGAACAGGCACAGATCGTGAGTAACCTATCATCGTCTACTTATGTAGAACCAGAGGAGGTTGTTGGAACTCAGTTCCAGGCACATCGATTTCCTCATACAAAGATGCTCTCGAGGTGATAAAAAATAACAATGCAAAAGGACGGGGACAACTTGTCATGCCTAATGACAACAAGGCCAAGAAAGGTCTTGGTTTTTCTTCAAACTGTACTCAGATAGCTACTAACAATGAAAGTTTTCATCCCATTCAAGATTTCTTCCACAGTGTAGGTTTCCTTCACCCAGGGCCTCAAGAAGTGCATACCATCAACGAGGGTAATCCCTCCGATACAGATGAAGAGTGGAAGTCCTATCTCAACGAGGACGGTTATATCTCTCAGGGAGAGGTGCCTATGCCATTTTACTATTCGGTACAAAGTCTGAGATTTATACTGAGATCAGACGTCAAAATGATATATGGAGATTGTGATCCAGAAGGATGTCGTGCTCCACCAAACTCATTATAGGAAGACACTCTAATGAAGGACAACTTTGACCACGACTATTGTGGCCCGATGGATGGTCTGCCTATCTTGCAGCCGTACCCTAGAGACTTAGGGCTAGAAAATCAGCCGAACAATGAAAATCAGCTGAGTGTCATTGGGAAAAACACCTGCATCCCCACCATGTCATGGAACCAACACTCAGGTCATTCAGAAAATATCCAGCACAACGATGAATTCGCAAAGTTTGCAGGACTAGAATTCATCAACTATGCTTTTCCCGAGGTCAACGTCATCAAAAGAGATGACTCCTCCAGTTACAAAGAAGTGTGGGATACCTTAGGACAACCAAGTGGAAAATACGACTATATGGTCAAGTACACTGCTCCTGAAATCTCTCGTATTAGGCTCAAAGACATCCAGCCAACTGGATGGGGTGATTTTCTTGAGAGCACAAATACTATGCAACATAAAACAAAGGAATCCTCCTACGACAACTCTGCCTGGGATACAGATTCAAATGATCTCGCTCCACCAGAAATCAGCGTTATTTCTAAAGACAAATCAAGGAAGGTACCAGAATTTGTGATTCACCGAGGAGTTCGCCGCCAATTGGTTGATGTCGATGTTCCGAAGATTGTTCATAAGTCAAAGTAATTGTCGTCTTTAACCTTTCACCCTGCCCAGGTGAAACATATGTTTTAATAGGGCTCACTTTCAGTAAATATACCTCTTCTCTTTGCCCAAAACGACATAGTTTTGTTTTATAGGGCTGTAGTTTCAAGAATCGACAGAATCATAAATTAAATACCATCGTTCTGTAATTTCCGCATTTTATTGCTGTTTTCTCTTTTCGTTTTTTCAGAAAATGGTGATACGAAAAAACAGCTCAATTACAAAAACAAGCAGTTATCAGAAAATACACTGCACACACTTTTGCATTCTCTCTATCTCTTCTAAAAACAATCATCACGTCATGCAAATTGCTTGTTTTAAACCCCATTGAAACATAAGATCCAATGCCTTCTCCCAACTTTGGATTCTCGGTATTTAGGGCTGAAGAAGAAGTTGATGACGAAATTCCAAAAGAGATCTCCCGTCTACTCAGACAGGAGGAAAGGTCCATTGAACCTCACAAGGAGCCGTTAGAAACTGTCAACTTGGGCTCAGATGAGGAAAGAAAAGAGGTCAGGATTGGGGCACAGCTCAGTCCAACTGCCAAAGAGAGTTTGACAAAGCTTCTCGAAGAATTTCCCGATGTATTTGCTTGGTCCTACCAGGACATGCCAGGGTTGGATACCAGCATCGTGGAACATCATCTATCGTTAAGATCAGAATGTCCACCAGTAAAACAAAGGTTGAGACGGACTCATCCGGATATTGCCATCAAAATAAAAGAGGAAGTACAGAAACAGATTGACGCGGGTTTCCTCGCTACATCAGAATATCCTCAATGGTTAGTCAACATAGTACCAGTTCCGAAAAAGGATGGAAAAGTCAAAATGTGTGTGGATTACAGAGATCTAAACAAGGCTAGTCCAAAGGACGACTTTCCTTTACCACACATTGACATGCTGGTAAACAGTACAACGAAGTTTAAAGTCTTCTCCTTCATGGATGGATTCTCGGGCTGTAATCAAATCAAAATGGCGCCGAAAGACATGGAAAAAACTTCATCCATTACCCCATGGGGCACTTTTTGTTACAAGGTAATGCCGTTCGGTTTAAAGAATTCCTGGGCAACCTATCAAAGGGCCATGACTACTCTGTTCCACGACATGATACACAAAGAAATCGAGGTATATGTCGATGATATGATTGCCAAATCTAAGACGGAAGAGGAGCATGTGACCCACCTTTTGAAACTATTCGAGCGGTTGAGAAAGTATAAACTCTGCTTAAATCCCAACAAGTGCACATTTGGTGTCCGTTCAGGGAAAGTCTTAGGGTTCATCGTCAGCCAGAAAGGAATTGAGGTTGATCCTGACAAGGTCAAGGCCATTCAAGAAATGCCTTCTCCAAAGACTGAAAAACAAGTCAGGGGATTCCCGAGATGTTTGAACTACATCTCCAGATTCATATTCCTCATGACCGCGACTTGCACGCCAATCTTCAAATTACTCAAAAAGAATCAGGACTGTGTTTGGACAGAAGACTGCCAAACCGCCTTCGACAGTATCAAGGAATACCTGTTGAACCCACCGATTCTATCACCTCTAGTGGAAGGAAGGCCACTAATCATATACTTAACAGTCTTGAAAGACTCAATGGGTTGTGTACTTGGCCAACGAGACGAAACCAAAAGCAAAGAGTCTGCCATTTACTATTTGAGCAAGAAATTCACCGACTACGAGACTCGGTACACTATGCTTCAGAAAACTTTCTGTGCTCTGGTTTGGGCAGCCAAACGTCTTCTCCAGTATATGATTTGTCACACTACTTGGTTAATCTCAGAAATGGATCCAATCAAGTACGTCTTTGAAAAACCTGCTCTCACGGGAAGGATTGCCTGTTGGCAGATATTGTTATCAGAATACGACATTGAGTTCCATGCTCAAAAAGCCGTTAAAGGAAGTATTTTAGCCGATCATTTGGCTCATCAACGGATTGACGATCAAGAATCAACCGAGTTTGACTTCCCAGATGAAGATGTGATGTACTTGAAAATGAAAGATTGCAATGAACCACTACCCAGTGAAGGGCCAGAACCCGGTTCCCAATGGGGACTTATCTTTGATGGAGCTGTCAATCATTATGGAAATGGAATTGGGGCAATCATTGTAACACCTCAGGGTACCCACATTCCTTTCACCGCCCGACTGACATTTAATTGTACAAACAACGAGGCCGAATATGAAGCTTGTATCATGGGTCTCGAAGAAGCGATCGACTTAAGGATCAAAAACTTGGATGTTTATGGCAACTCAACCCTGGTTATCAATCAAATCAAAGGAGATTAGAACACATACCAATCAGGACTGATTCCTTACAAAGATTATGCAATAAGGTTGTTATCCTTCTTCAACAGAATTGAGTTTCATCATATCCCTCATCAAGAGAATCACATGGCTGATGCATTAGCCACTCTCTATTCCATGATTAGTGTAGGTCAATGGAACGACCTACCTAAGATCGACATAATGCGCCTTGAGAGGCCCGCTTACATCTTCACGATCGAAGCAGTCATAGACGACAAACCTTGGTATCACGATATCAAATGCTTCCTTCAGAAATATGAGTACCTACCTGGGGCATCCAGGAAGGACAGAAAGACGCTCAGGAGGCTGGCAGGCAGTTTCTTCCTGAGCCGTGATACAATCTATAAGGGAAACTTTGACATGGTCTTGCTTCGATGTGTAGACAGACCAGAAGCAAACATGCTAATAAAAGAAATTCACGAAGGATCCTTTGGCACTCATACCAACGGACACACAATGGCGAGAAAAATTTTAAGAGCAGGGTACTACTGGTTGACCATGGAATCCTACTAATAACACGAATTTATATCATATTTTTACTTCGATTTATGTTAGTTTCTTATTCTGTTTTTCGTCTAATTTCCGATTTTCTCGAGATTATTTAAGTGTTTTTGCAGGTAATCATATTTTACAAGTCAAAGTATGCTAAGTGTGGAAAAGAACTAAAACATGCAAGAAAAGAGCAGAAAAGAGAAGAAAAATTGAAGAAATCCATTTTTGCTGATATCACGACCGTCATGGGAGTGCCACGACCGTGGCAGCTTCAAAATGCACCACGACCGTAACATTGTACCACGATTGTCATGCGCTCAAATTCACACACTAAAGCAGAAACGTGTCTACAAATTTTCAGAGAAAGCAGTTTTCACACGATGCCATATCCTCCGAAGATTACTAGGTCCAAGTGGTGTAACCGTCAGTGTGAGTGGCTGAATTCTCTCCAACTTTTACCTCAACTGAGCCTATAAATACAAGCATTTACAAAGAACAAGGGGTAGCCAATTTCTCTTATCAAGTATACCGTCTTGCTGCCAAATTGTTTTCAAAGCTTTAGTTTCATTTCTTTTACTTTGCATTTCCATTTCCTTGTTAACCATTACCGAACAAAGTAATAGTTTCTCACACTGAGGAACTATTACAACTTAGTTTTAGTTTTTGTTTCATTGCCTTCAACCTTTGCAATTTATTTTATTCAAGCAAGAACCTACCGGCTTGTGGAGGGATTAATGTTGCTGTTATTACTGAATTCCAGGTTTTCGTTATTTAATTCAAGCATTGCTTATTTCTTTCTTAGTTATGTCTGTGTTTATTTACTTCCTTGCCTTTGCGTTTAATTTCCTAATTATGTCGAGCTAAACCGATCTTATCGGTATGTAATGAAGTAACTAAAATGAATTAATTTTCTCTAAGCTAACATCAATAATCAATCCTTCTTCTAACTTCGATTTCTTAATATAAAACCCAACTTTTATTACGAGAGTAAAAAAGTAACATAGGCTAAAGTCGAGACCACGGGAGTGTGAGGCTTTACCCGGATAGCTGAAATCGGGCATTAGTTTTAAAAACAGCGGAAGCGCTTTAAAGTTAATTAGGCTTAATTAGTTTTCAAAAAGTATTTTTAACCTCATACGGGCTAGCGAGAGCAGACGTATTGACTTAGAAGTATGGTCTGAAGCAATAACCACAGGAGTGTGAGTTGAGGGCTTTTAAACCGGTTATTCCTACAGATGAATAGGATGATAAATCTCTATAGGCTTAGGTTTAATTAATTCTACGTAGGTTACCAAATTATATACCGATAACTTATTCATAACTAGTATTCCCAAATTTTAAATTTCCCTTTAATTTCCTGTTTGAACTAAAAACCCAAATTCTGATTGGCCTTAGATAAACATAGTAACGATAGATAACGGTGCATTCGATTTCTAGTCTCTGTGGGATAGATAATCTTTTAAAACTACGCGATACAACTGTATACTTGCAGTAACCCCCATTCGACTCATAAAGTCGCGATCAAGTTTTTGACGCCGTTGCTGGGGACTAATTAAGTCGACATCGTAATTCCTTTGTTACGTCGTATAGACTAAGGAAAAAACCAAAATTCCCTTTCTGTTGATTGTATGCCAAGTACTCGCTCTTCTGGCGAAGACCTAGTACGACCAACAAACGAACCTGAACGTCTTCTTACCGTAAAAAGACGTATCCAAGAATACTGTTTAGCTCACGATATCCCTTTTCCTTTATCAGAACCTGAATCTCAATCAGATCCTGAACTTGAATCCGAATCAAATTCTGAATCAGAACCAGACATGGCCGATATACCACAGAACCGACCTCTTAAGTACTATGCTGCCGCATCTCAACAAGAACCTCAAAACAGCATTGTCGCTCCAGCTATCAACCGAAACGATTTCGAGTTGAAACCCTCACTGTTATCCGCTGTGCAACAAAATCAATTTTCTGGAAACCCAACAGAAGACCCGAACGAACATCTGACCAAGTTTGTGCAGTACGCAGACACAGTGAAAGCGAATGGTGTAACCGCAGACGCCATAAGACTACGTCTTTTCCCTTTCTCATTAAGAGATAGAGCTTGGGCTTGGTTGCAATCCTTGCCATCAAATTCTATTACTTCTTGGGAAGATTTAAAGAAGGTCTTTCTGGCACGATATTTTCCGCCAAGCAAAACGGCTATGCTGAGAGCCCAAATCAACAGCTTCAGACAAAAAGACAACGAGTCTTTATATGATGCATGGGAAAGATACAAAGATATGAGAAGGATATGCTCGCATCATGGTCTTGAGGATTGGTTAATTATCCACACGTTTTACAATGGTCTTTTGTACAACACAAGATTGACAATAGATGTCGCCGCTGGTGGTACACTCATGGATAAACCCTATGATGAAGCCCAACAACTAATCGAGAGTATGGCTCAGAATCACTATCAATGGGGACGTGAAAGAACTCAAGTGGAGAAATACCAACCAAAAGGAGGAATGTACGAAGTTTCTAGCCTAAATCACGTCAGTGCTAAGGTAGATGCAATCGCTCAAAAGATAGACAACTTGACCATGACATCCACAGCCACCGTGGCTGCTGTAGCGCCAAACTGCGAATTATGTGGAACAGCTGGACACGCTGCCCCTGAATGCCAAGTTTTAGCAGGAGCCTCTACAGATCAAGTGAATTATGCTCAAGCAAAACCCTATGAAAATACCTATAATCCTGGTTGGAAGAATCACCCCAACTTCTCTTACAAAAACAACAATGCACTGTATGCACCTGGTCAAGCACCTGCTGCACCACCAGGTTATCAAAAGGCTGCAACAGCTGCTCCAAATGTTCCTAGGAAGTCTAACCTTGAACTGATGATAGAAAACTTCATAGCTACCCAGACTCAGACAAACAAAGAGTTCCTAAATCAAAACGTACACACTAGTGAACAGATAAAGCAGATAGCAAACAAAGTAGACGCTTTGGCCATTCACAACAAAATGCTTGAAACAAAAATTTCCCAAGTGGCTCAACAACAAGCACCTACTGCTGCTCCTGCTGGAACATTTCCTGGACAGCCACAACCAAATCCTAAAGGACATGCAAATGCTGTTATACTGAGAAGTGGAAAAGAATTAGATGGACCCATTGACCCAAGACTTCAAAATCCAGCCATGTACCAAAAGTTTGCTAACGACCAAACAACTGAGAAGGAGAGTGAACCCAAGGAAAAAGAAGATAATGACCAAGAGGATGTAAACAAAGAAAAACCTTATGTGCCTCCGCCACCCTATAAGCCACCTATTCCGTATCCTCAAAGATTGAAAAGTTCCAAAACCGCAGGGCAATTTAAGAAATTTGTTGAACTTCTGAAACAATTAAACATCACGATACCTTTTACAGAAGCTATCACCCAGATGCCCTCGTATGCTAAGTTCCTAAAAGAAGTCTTATCCAATAAGAAAAAGATTGAGGAAAACGAAACAGTTACGCTTACTGCTGAGTGTAGCGCAATAATTCAAAACAATATGCCTCCTAAGCTGAAAGACCCAGGTAGTTTCTCAATACCTTGTGTAATTGGGAAGTTCGTCATAGACAAAGCTCTGTGCGACTTAGGAGCAAGTATTAGTGTTATGCCCTTATCCATTTTCAAGAAGCTTGATATGGGAGAATTAAGACCAACTAAGATGTTTGTGCAATTAGCTGACCGCTCTGTTAAATACCCAGTTGGTATACTAGAGAATGTTCCAGTTCGCATTGGACAATTCGATATCCCTACTGATTTCATAATCATGGATATTACAGAAGACTCTACTACTCCTATCATATTAGGAAGGCCATTCCTAGCTACTGCTGGAGCAATTATAGATGTAAAGAGAGGCAGGCTAACTTTTGAAGTTGGTGAAGAGAAAGTTGAATTTATCTTGACACAATTCTTACAAGCTCCAACCATAGACGACACATGTTATCTACTAGATGTCATAGATGAGTGCGTAAGAGAAATCGAGATGGAACCGACCATATATTCAGATATTCTAAAAATTCCAATACCTCCAATTTTCGAAGATGATAACTGGCGTGAACCTTATCAAGACGATAGCCTAAGCGAATGCTTGGCACTTACACCAAATCATCTACCTTGCCCAAAGAACCCAGCCCTAGAACTGAAAACATTACCCAAAAATTTAAGGTATGAATTCCTAGACGAAGCTCTCGAACGACCTGTAATAGCCAATGCAGACTTAGGACAGACCGAAACAAAGAAACGATTAGACGTCTTAAGAAAATATCCAACTGCGTTAGGCTATAACATCGCTGACCTTAAAGGAATAAGCCCTTCTATTTGTATGCACCGCATTATGCTGGAGGAAGACTGTAAATCCTCTAGGGAACATCAGAGAAGGATTAACCCGATCTTGAGCACTGTAGTCAAGGACGAAGTGAAAAAACTTTTAGAAGCAGGAATTATATACCCGATATCAGACAGTAAATGGGTTAGCCCAGTACACGTCGTTCCAAAGAAGGGAGGCGTTACAGTTGTTAAGAACGAAAAAGGTGAATCTATAACAAAAAGTGTTGTAACTGGAAGTAGAATGTGCATCGACTATAGAAAGTTAAATAAAGCCACTCGTAAAGACCATTTCCCATTGCCTTTCATTGACCAAATGTTGGAAAGATTGGCTAAACACTCATACTTCTTCTATTTAGACGGTTACTCAGGATTCTTTCAAATTCCTATTCACCCTGATGACCAAGAGAAGACGACCTTCACATGTCCCTATGGTACATTTGCTTATCGGCGAATCCCGTTTGGACTATGTAACGCACCTGCCACATTCCAAAGATGCATGATGTCAATCTTTGCTGATTTTATAGATGAATTATGGAAGTGTTTATGGATGACTTTAATGTATGTGGGCAGAGCTTCGAAGGATGTCTATCGAACCTAGAAATGGTATTGGAAAGATGCATAAAAGTTAATCTCGTATTAAACTGGGAGAAATGTCATTTTATGGTAAATGAAGGAATTGTACGTGGACACGTTGTGTCCGATAGAGGAATTGAAGTTGATAAAGCCAAGATAGAAATTATAAAAGATCTTCAACCTCCTAAAACCGTACGAGAAATACGAAGTTTCTTAGGACACACCGGTTTCTACCGACGATTCATAAAGGATTTCTCGAAAATCACTAAACCTCTTACCGGTCTATTAATGAAAGACGCTGAATTCATCTTTGATGAGAAATGCCTAAAAGTGTTTGAACAACTGAAAACAGCTCTTATTACCGCACCTATCATGCAACCACCAGATTGGAGATTACCTTTCGAAATCATATGTGATGCAAGTGATTATGCTGTAGGTGCAGTTTTAGGACAGAGGAGGGATAGAAAACTTCATGCCATTTACTATGCAAGTAGAACCTTAGATTCCGCCCAAATGAACTACGCTACCACAGAAAAAGAACTTTTAGCCGTGATCTTTGCCCTTGACAAATTCCGTTCCTACCTAGTGGGAGCTAAGATCATCATTTACACAGACCACGCAGCTATTAGATATTTACTTAACAAAAAGGATGCAAAACCTAAACTGCTAAGGTGGATCCTACTTCTACAAGAATTTGATTTAGAGATCAAAGATAAGAAAGGAACCGAAAATGTAGTAGCAGACCACTTATCTCGATTAGAGGGCATTAAACCAGAGCCAGTACTCATTAATGAGGATTTCCCATATGAACGACTCATAGCCCAACTAGAAAGTGATATGTCAACTCTACAGTTAATGACCCAAAGATGGAAGAAGTCGTGGAAGAAATTAACATACACAGAACCCTGCCATGGTATATTGACATAGTCAACTACTTAGCAGCGGGAGTACTTCCACCAGACTTATTCTATAAACAAAAGAAAAAATTCTTTCATGATCTAAAACATTATTATTGGGATGAACCTTTGTTGTTTAAGAGAGGAGCCGACGGTATCTTCCGTCATTGCGTCCCAGAAGAAGAAATAGAAAACATCATCTCTCAATTCCATTCTGCTCCTTATGGAGGACATGCTAGTACCTCAAAGACATGTGCTAAGATCTTGCAATCCGGCCTATTCTGGCCCAACCTTTGGAAGGATGTCCACATCGCAATACTAAACTGCGACCGGTGCCAACGCACTGGTAACATATCAAGACGCGATGAGATGCCTCAAAAAGGTACATTAGAAGTAGAAGTCTTTGATGTATGGGGGATTGACTTTATGGGACCCTTTCCATCATCCTTTGGAAATAAATATATACTCGTAGCAGTCGATTATGTTTCAAAATGGATTGAGGCAATAACTTCTCCTACAAATGACGCACGAGTAGTCATAAAGCTCTTTAAAAACACAATTTTTCCCAGATTTGGTGTGCCGAGACTTGTCATAAGTGACGGTGGTTCTCATTTCATATCAAAAATATTTGACAAATTACTATCGAAGTATGTAGTAAGACACCGCGTAGCAACACTATATCATCCACAAACAAGTGGACAGGTTGAGGCCTCGAATCGAGAAATAAAACAAATTCTAGAAAAGACCGTAGCCACTTCTAGGAAAGACTGGTCATCAAAACTCAACGAAGCTTTATAGGCATATAGGACGGCCTACAAAACACCAATCGGAACTACACCTTTCAAACTTGTCTATGGTAACTCTTGTCATCTTCCAGTGGAATTAGAACATAAAGCCTATTGGGCTATTAAAACATTGAACTTAAGGTATGATTCCGCAGGTGAAAAACGTATCCTAGATCTGCATGAACTAGAAGAGTTAAGATTAGACGCTTACGAAAATGCTAAAATATATAAAGAACGAACTATAAGATGGCACGATAAGCGCCTATCTAGAAAAGAATTTAGTGTGGGAGACGTTGTACTCCTATTTAACTCTAGATTAAAACTCTTTCCTGGGAAATTAAGGTCTAGATGGTCCGGTCCTTTCGAGATTACAAAAATTCTGCAAAGTGGAGCGGTAGAAATAAAGGGGAGGAATAGTAATCCATTTTTAGTCAATGGACAACGTCTAAAACACTATCACAACATTGAAAATAGAGATTATTTGAACTGCCTAAGACTTTTAGAGTTGCCCACCGAACTTCCTAACTAAGCATCTAATTGAATTCGTCAGGCTTTCGACGTTAAAAACAACGCTTAATGGGAGGCAACCCATGATTTTTGTTTTTTTCATGCTTTATATTTGTTATTCCTTTATGTTTTCTATGTTTTGTTTTTATTTTGCAAATTTTCAGTTTCATTTATATCGTTTTAAATTTAATTTGAAAATATTGTGCTGATCTTAAAAATTGAAAAAACTACAGGATTATAAAGTCTTTCTACTCTCTCTGTTCTCCTCTTCTGCTTTCATTTTTGCAAAAAGTACTAACTAATGGCAAACAAGGATAACATGCCAGTAGAATTCAGAGATGGAGTACAGTGGCATCGCTATGAGGCTTTGTCCCTTAGACCTTTTGCGTTGACAAAATTCGCCCACAGACCCACCATGATCGCCTTAGGTGTAGGCGAGAGCATAGACTTTCTGTTTAGCCAGTTAGGTTGAGAGGGTTTTGCCAATAAGAAACATAAGTACTACCGTAGGCTGACTTTAGAATTCCCGAGCTCTTTAAGTTATAACCCTCATTGTGGAAAAGGTTTAACCAGGGGTAGAATTACCTTTAGATTATTTGGATACAGCTGCCAATTCACCATAAAGGAACTGTCGAATCTTTTGGGATTTCCTGAAGGACCCCATGTTTTCTCTGTGGTTCAAGAGGACTTAGTGTTGGTTGGAGAGCTGAGTGATTTTTGGGGTAGAATTTCAGGGAAACCTGATTTTCACATGGACCATATGCTTTCAACAGCGATACATAACCCCGCTTTCCGTTACTTTCATATGATCCTGGCCTATACCTTATTTGGTAAACCTGAGAATGATAACACTGTTTCGAGGGACGAGCTTTTTATTATGTTTTGTGCTTCTCAGTCTAGAGAGGTAAATGGACTTACTTTTATGCTAAATAACTTTTGCAAAATTTTTAATAATGATAACAATCCAATTTTGATAGGTAGCCAGTTACAAAGATAGCTGATGCTATGGGATTCAGAACCCGATTTTCTAAGATTAACCCCTTTCGAGAATTTAGACCCATGAATATCACGTTTTGCTTCAATAGGGCTATGATTAGGGACCAAGGTCCGAACCATTTCCAACTTTTAATTAACAATGTTGTCGTACCACACTTTACACTTCCAAATCATGAACGCACAAGTGTGCACGATCAACATAACTGGGTATATAACCTTGATGAACCCGTGCCTGAACCAGAAGAAACCTTTCCGGAACCTGAGATCGACCCAAAAACACCCCCTCATTACCATGATCTTGACTATATGGATTTCCAAGAGAACATTGACATTCCTAAAGCTGATGCCACTAATTATGCTTCTAATCTGAATTCTATTTTAAAGACTGTGGATGAATATCATAAAGAAATTACTTTAGTAAAGGATGAGCCTAACACTGTGCGTCAAAATATTGTTGGACTTATGGACATGACCGTTGAACAGTTTGATCATTTAAATCAAGCCATCGCATCTTTGAAGAAACGCCTTGGCTAGATTTATGAAGCACCTTATTTTCAAGACTTTTTATGCATTTTACTTTAGAATAATTTTACATTATTTCAGTTTTCATTTTTCATGTCGGGAATAATTTGATTTCATACAGTTTTGATACAGTGCTAGTAGTTTAACTAGCACCTTTCTGGTTTTAAATAATAATTTCATTTGCTGCTGCTATTAAATATTTGTGATTTCAATGCCATTCCTATTCTTTTAATTCCATATCAATTTGTGTTATAATGTTACTTATCTCTTTGTATGTAATACAATGCTATTTCCATGTGCTTCTTATAACCTGCTATTGAATTAATGTGTTTAGAATCGTGTCTGTCATTAAACAAAATTCACCACCGAGAAATTGTGGACGTCACGATTATGACGACCCCGTGACGACCGTCACGCGGGTTTGAAACAGATTCTGCGTTAAAACAGAATTGTTTCACTCGTTCCCTCTTCTTTCTCTCATTCAAACCCCAGCCGTCCCATTACCTTCTACAATTCCACAACCGTCCCATTACCATTTGAGCCACATTAATCATTTCCATAACCATTCAACTTACCATTACCCTATATAATCACACCATACGCCACTTCTTTTTCACAAACCCTCAAATTCCATAACCTATTTTTTTTCCAAAATCCTCCTTAACCCAACAATGGCATGTGAAATTCCAGATTTATCCTCATTAAACTTCCGTGATGGAGAGGCGGGAGAACGCCAAAGAGCTCGGTATATCGATTTCTATCGCCGTTCCGTTCAACCGAGCCGCTATGTTGACGTTGCATGCTTAAAAGAACTCGGAATGCTTGAGGGAGTTCAATGGATGTTACAGAATCCCGGTCTTTGGCAACTTTGCACTCAGAGCCGACCCACTTACGAAGACCTAACTTTAGAGTTCCTCAGCTCCTTCACCTACATAACCCCTCCGGGAGAAATGAACCAATTATCCGGAGTCGCAAAGGTCCGCATGTTTGGCAACGAGTACTCAATCGAACAAGATCGTCTTGCCGAGATGCTTGGTTTCAAACATGGCGAGAATGTCCATCGCCGAGTACCGCAGGAAACTTTCTATCAAGCAGCGTTCCAACTATTGAATCAGTTAACGGGAACAACAGTTGACAGCTGGGATAGCCTTAACGCAATATTTATCCACAACCCAGCCATCAGATACGTCCGCCGCGCACTTGGAAGCACCATCTTTGAACGAGATAGTAACCACAAGGTGAATTCTAAAGAGTTGTTTTTCCTTCATTGTATTTTTCATCCGGAGCTAATCAATGCCGCACCATTTTTACTAGTACACATACAGTCAAACTGTGCTAGAGGCTCCAAACCCTTCTATTTTGGAGGGATTATCACCTCTATTGCACTCAGTTTGAATTTGGAAAACGACCTTGCTCGACTACCCTCCTTGCCTTCAGTATTCCTTGATATAGATTATTGCAGAAACTCTCAGCTCATCAAGTTACGACGAGATGGAAAATACCATCCTATGGTCAGCGCCAAAACCGTAAGAAGTATCATCATGCCTTGCAGGAGTCGCATTGACCCTCAAAATATGGCCAATTGGCTTTTTGATCTTGATGCTCCTGAGCAAAATGCGCCTGCTCCAGATGATCAAGCATAGGGACCTGTTGATGAGATGGAGCAAGAAATGGATAACGCCCCTGAAAACCAACCACCGCCGGCCAATGATGCTCCTTCGACCTCCAGACGGTGTCGCCGCCCTGACCAAGACCCGGTTACTAACGACGAAATCCTGAGGGCTATATGGAAACAAACCCAGCAACAGAATGAAATGATGACACTTATGCGTCAAATCCATCAAGGGCAAGTTAACCAAGGTTAAAGGCGTGATGGTGTCATCGAAGAGATGGGTGCATTGACAGTGCGAGTGCAGAGCTTACACGAGTACATCCATCACGTGGGCATTCCTGATCACGTAGCACAGCATGGAAGAGGACGCTCTAGAGGCAGAGGACGTGGTCCACCTTGATTTTATTTTGTTTTTTTTTAATTTATTTTGTTTCTCTTTTTAGTTTTCCTTGTTATTCCCCTTTATATCGTAACATTGAGGACAATGTCCGATATAGTGTGGGAGAGTTAGATTCATTTCCGTTTATTTCCCTTTCTTGTACTTTCTTTCTCCTTATCAAAGTAATATATGAATATTTTCGTTCAGTAATCCGATTTCCTCACTTTATTCTGCCATAACGAAATTTTTTTACGATTAATGCTCATCTGTGACATACCAAGCTTTAAACTATGTTAGGAAGCTGGGAAAGTGCTAACAAGATCGATACCGTCTTGACACCTTAGACCTCTTGCGTATGCAATATGAGTTTCGACACTTATTATACGATACCTTGAGTCCAGTCATAAAGTAACCCTTAGTAGTTTATATTAGCAGTCAGCACCGTCTATATCACAAACCACGTGGGGAACCGATGAATATAAGTGTTTGATGCCCAATCAAGAAAAAAGAAAAAAATCTTTCTTATCTATATGCCGAGAAAAAAATAAATAGAATATGCAACAACTCTCACAGTTGTGAAAATGTGTAAGAAAAGAAAGAAAATCCGTTGTTGATTGGTTCAGAGGTACCTGATTCTGAACTTGGTAGGGCGAACTACTGTTCGATCCCCCGCAATCTACGAATGGGATGTATAAAGGGTTACCACATTTGTGTATCAGGCCCCGTGTGAGAAAATGGGATCAAAGTCACTAACCGGTTACTGCACTACGTGCGTGAATAAGGCAAAGGGCTTAATGTGATTGCATTAGAATGAAACCGAGTAAAATCGATACGAAAACTTATGGTTGAACTATAATATAATGATTTGGACTGGATTGTACAAAAGAGAGGTCTATGACAAGCTTGTTGCTTTGTGTCATTATTGTATCCTTAGTGTTTTACACTAGTACCCGTCTAACTAACAAGAAACTCTTTTTCAACACCATTGGTATGTCGGGTATGTGCATTTGATTCAGTTTGTCCGTTTTAATAGATTGATTACTTGAGGACAAGCAAAGATTCAAGTGTGGGAGAGTTTGATAACACGAATTTATATCATATTTTTACTTCGATTTATGTTAGTTTCTTATTCCGTTTTTCGTCTAATATCCGATTTTCTCGAGTTATTTAAGTGTTTTTGCAGGTAATCATATTTTACAAGTCAAAGTATGCTAAGTGTGGAAAAAACCAAAACATGCAAGAAAAGAGAAGAAAAATTGAAGAAATCCATTTTTGCTGATATCACGACCGTCATGGGATTGCCACGACCGTGGCAGCTTCAAAATGCACCACGACCGTAACATTGTACCACGATCGTCATGCGCTCAAATTCACACACTGAAGCAGAAACGTGTCTACGAATTTTCAGAGAAAGAAGTTTTCACACGATGCCATATCCTCCGAAGATTACTAGGTCCAAGTGGTGTAACCGTCAGTGTGAGTGGCTGAATTCTCTCCAACTTCTACCTCAATTGAGCCTATAAATACAAGCATTTACAAAGAACAAGGGGTGGCCAATTTCTCTTATCAAGTATACCGTCTTGCTGCCAAATTGTTTTCAAAGCTTTAGTTTCATTTCTTTTACTTTGCATTTCCATTTCCTTGTTAACCATTACCGAACAAAGTTATAGTTTCTCACACTGAGGAACTATTACAACTTAGTTTTAGTTTTTGTTTCATTGCCTTCAACCTTTGCAATTTATTTCATTCAAGCAAGAACATACCGGCTTGTGGAGGGATTGCTGTTGCTGTTATTACTGAATTCCAGGTTTCCGTTATTTAATTCAAGCATTGCTTATTTCTTTCTTAGTTATGTCTGTGTTTATTTACTTCCTTGCCTTTGCGTTTAATTTCCTAATTATGTCGAGCTAAACCGATCTTATCGGTATGTAATGAAGTAACTAAAATGAATTAATTTTCTCTAAGCTAAAATCAATAATCAATCCTTCTTCTGGCTTCGATTTCTTAATATAAAACCCAACATTTATTACATGAGTAAAAAAGTAACATAGGCTAAAGTCGAGACCACGGGAGTGTGAGGCTTTACCTGGATAGCTGAAATCGGGCATTAGTTTTAAAAACAGCGGAAGCGCTTTAAAGTTAATTAGGCTTAATTAGTTTTCAAAAAGTATTTTTAACCTCATACGGGCTAGCGAGAGCAGACATATTGACTTAGAAGTATGGTCTGAAGCAATAACCACGGGAGCGTGAGTTGAGGGCTTTTAAACCGGTTTTTCCTACAGATGAATATGGTGATAAATCTCTATAGGCTTAGGTTTAATTAATTTTTTGTAGGTTACCGAATTATATACCGATAACTTATTCATAACTAGTATTCCCAAATTTTAAATTTCCCTTTAATTTCCCATTTGAACTAAAAACCCAAATTCTGATTAGCCTTAGATAAACATAGTAACGATAGATAACGGTGCGTTCGATTTATAGTCTCTGTAGGATCGATAATCTTTTAAAACTACGCGGTACAACTGTATACTTGGAGTAACCCTCATTCGACTCATAAAGTCGCGATCACCGACAGCTACAAGTACATGAGGAAGTGTCACAAGTGTCGGATATACTCAGACAAAATCCATGGACCGCCAACTCATCTCAAAGTTCTTTCTTCCCCATGGCCTTTTTCTATATGGGGAATCGACATGATTGGCATAATTGAACCCAAGGCTTCGAACGGACATCGGTTCATCCTGGTAGCCATTGATTACTTCACCAAGTGGGTCGAAGCAGCATCGTACGCCAATGTAACCGGACAAGTCGTGGTCCGATTTATAAAAAACAATCTCATATGCCATTATGGTGTTCCTAGCCAGATCATTAATGATAATGCATCTAACTTGAGCAATAAGATGATAAAAGATTTGTGCGCAGAGTTCAAGATCGAACACCATAACTCATCTCCCTACTGACCCAAGATGAATGGAGCGGTAGTAGCGGCTAACAAGAACATAAAGAGGATTGTTCAAAAGATGGTTGTAACCTACAAAGACTGGCACGAGATGCTACCATTTGCTCTTCACGGTTATCGCACATCTGTCCGCACATCAACAGGGGAAACCCCTTTCTCTCTAGTATATGGCATGGAAGCAATGCTCCCCATAGAAGTAGAGATCCCCTAACAGAGGCTGAATGGTGTCAAAGTCGACACGATGAACTGAATCTGATCGCATAAAAGCGAATAATGACACTATGCCATGGTCAGTTGTATCAGCAAAGAATGAAGAGGGCGTTCAATAAAAATGTTCGACCTCGCATCTTTAGTAAAGGAGACCTTGTGCTCAGGAAGATACAATCATTCCTCATTGATTCCCGGGGAAAATGGACCCTGAACTATGACGGCCCCTATGTGGTCAAGAAATCTTTCTCAGGCGGCGCCTTGAGACTCGCAACCATGGATGGAGAATAATTTCCCTACCCCACAAATGTTGATGTAGTCAAGAAATACTTCGCCTACACTAAAAAAAATGTCTCGGTGGATTGAAAACCCGAAAGGGCGGTCCAGGCAAAATTTAGAGACATGATCAAAAATCATCCCGGTGGGTTGGAAATCTCAATGTACAATCCAGGCAAAAGATATGGATAATGGCAAGTAACTACGTCTAACAGGGGCAAATCCCTCCGCAGCAGTTACACCATCCGGGAAAAACTCTAGTCAAGGTCATCTCCGACGGAAGCTCAGGATGTCCAGAACTCAAAGTTGGTAGAAGGATAGTGGTCGTTATGTTTCAATGCAACCCTTTTACCTTAAATTACCATTTTCTAACTTTGTAAATACTCCATGGAATCACGCGTTTGGCTGATTTCCATCCTATCAATAAAATTTGAGCCCTATTGCTTTTATTTGCAATTCGCATTTGTTTTAGCTTTACAGAATGACGTTTTAACATGATTAGCGATTCTTGAACTAAAACAAAAATGAATTTTACTTGTCAAACTTTTTTTTTCTGCATTTAAAACAAAGATGGAAATTTCTTTTGACTGTTGAACATCAAAAGAACATCGATCGCTTCTCCCGATGTAATCGAGCTTCGAAGTACATAATTAAAGTACTCCTTCTAAACCAGTACGCCTGACAAAGTTCTTACCTCCTAAGCCCGACCAACGGTTGTTCCCCACAGGGACTATCTCTCCTAAGCAAGGCAGAATTGCTATCGTGAACCAGTGATACTTTTCATCTCCCACTGTGGCCGAGTATCCAGTCGTGTTCATCTACTAGTCTGTATACCACGTCAGTTTTATCAGTATAAACATACATACATCATGCATTATTGATTTACATTCATATTCATATTGCATCACTATCAATCTAGACGGTTTTATCCCCTAGTGATAGAAGTTCTTTCCTCGTCAGGAAGTGAACCATCTAAACGATCTCTCCTCCAGTTTATTTTTGGGATGAAGTTGCTCCCTTGACCACTTTGATAACTTGAACCTTTGAAAAGCAAGAAGACCTGCGACAAACATCACTCTTCGCCATTGAAGATGATATCTTCGCTTTCCCGAATTATGGAAAATCCCCAGAGGAAGCCTCCAAACTAAAGAATCTCAGCAACATGTTAGTTTTTCTCATCAGAAAGTCAATGGTAATGAAGTCATCAGCACCTAAAAATTGGGGTACATTGTATGGCATTTCTCCGAGAATGTCTCGAAGAAAAGTATGATGTAATATCCCCAAGCTGGAAGCAGTCTCTCAAGAGACTCGTTTCCCCAGTAGAGTCGACAGATGGCGTCTCCAACCGAGAAGTTTGTACACCTCTACAACTCAGACGACTGGGTTCCCCAGCAACTCTGACATCAAAATTCTTTCCATCAAATGGCATCTCCCCAGGAAAATTCGGCGAGAAGTTTGAGGAAAACCTCTACGATTAGTGTCCCTTGTCAAGAAAGTTTATTGACAAAAGAAACTAAGACTAGTTCCTTGGTAGGAAACCAGGATCGAGGGGAAGTTTACATCAGAAACTTAGACCAGTTCCTTGGTAGGAAACCAGGAATGAGGAGAAGTTTATTTTAGAAACTTAGACTAGTTCATTGGTAGGAAACCAGGATCGAGGGGAAGTTTGTTTCAGAAACTGAGACTAGTTCCTTGGTAGGAAACCAGGATCGAGGGGAAGTTTCGCCTTTTTCTAAGCAGCATTGCTTAGAAAAAGAAGATGGATGTGCAAACTGCCATTCATAACCACCGTCAAAATTTCGGGTATTCTGATATTTAATCCTCTTGCACCCCGAATGCCCGAATACATTCTCCATTCACACCTTCAAGTCCAAGAAGATTAAATAAGGGCATCTGTCATACCCCAAATTTTGACCAATAAGATTTCCCATCATTGTGCAAATCATCATCACAATATGGATGAACCCTGATGCCTCATCATTCTCCCCAAAGACGGGTGAGCATTCACCACAAATAATAATTAGGGTTTCAAGTCCTCTCTGAGCTTTAGACAAAGGATCAATCAAGGAATGACATGATCTTCAACTAGTCTAAACCTCTCAAACATGCACAATGGATCAAGAGGACTCCCACATCAAGGATTAGGCACAAGGTTGCAAACTTCCAAGTGGATTAAGCCTCAAGATCGCTAGTGTCACCAAATTATGGTTTTGGTCGACCAGGGCCTCTAGATGGAAATTTTCCTCTGGGTGTAGCGAGTGATTTTTGGATGTGGTTGCGAAGCACGATTGCACTGGTACTACAGCTCGATTCATTTTTTATCCTATTGAAGCTGATGAAGGAAGGGAAATAGATGTCTCCAATTAACCCTGCTTGCATACTGAGTTTAAACAGCGGTCTATTAAGTTACAGATGCTACAAAGATTCGGGGGGTCTTTCTTAGGTTATTTCTCCATAATGGTACTTGGACATGATGTTAAGAATGATGTTTTATGAAATAATGGGATTTTGGGTTTTTGTTTAGTGTGCTCGCTAAGATTTTTCTTTCAATCTTATGCCTACGTATTCCCGTTTACCGAAACAAGGAAATCAGAGCGTTCGTAGTTCCTCCTATTCTACGGGAGGAAATGGGTGTTTTGGTGTCTTGTTCAAAGCCTAAGACGTGAAGTTGAAGGGTAGTTTGCATCTTGTTCAAAGCCCAAGATGTGAAGCTAAAAGTGGTTGATTTTAGAGAGAATTTGTCATCTCTGAAGAGGGGTTTGTCTGTCACAACTGTTTATAAAGGAGAATTACTTTAACCGGGATGTGTGAATCCGGCAATGCCATAATTTCATTTATATGGGATTTCCAACCTGAAGGAGAAGACTTTAACTCAGTTTAGAGCAATGCCATCTTTCCTTAGGAATATCTCATGCTAAAAGAGGGACAATGGCGTGGATGTAAATAATCCAGAGGCTTGCCGCTTACAGTGATTAGATGAAAGGAAAGGAGTTGTTGATGTTTGCGTACTGTGAACGAGGCACAGCTTTTATGCTAAAAGGTTGATTGGATCAACCAGTGGTTTTCTTATACAAAGCCTAAGAGGAGGCTATTGGCCTAACAAGAGGGTTTTTATGTGTGTCTCGTACAAAGCCCGAGAGAGAGGCTAAAAGGGTTGACTCTGTAGGAGAATCTTTTATACTCAACAAGAGAGTGTTTTTGTATCTCGTACGAAGCCCGAGATAGAGGCTAAAAGTTTTGACTCAACAAGAGAATCTTTTATTCTCAACAAGAGAGTGATTTTGTATCTTGTACGAAGCCTGAGATAGAGGCTAAAAGTTTGCTCCGCTGGGGAGAATCATTGCACAAAGCCCAAGAGAAGGCTGGGGTTGCTGTCTTAGTTAAGTGACAGGTCCAGTATGTTAGTTCAGAGAGAAAATCAGTCCTTATATGAGTAACACTGTACTCATGGATTTGATCTAAAAATCGGGATTGTTTCCTGTTCTCTAAGGAAACGAGGAATCCAAAGGGTATTGAGACTGTCCATGTCTACGGGTGTCTTCCTATTTTTGAAAGGGGCTTGAGAATGTCTTTGAGACTCAAGGAAATTAGACTGTCCGAGTCTAGAGTTTTATCTTTTGTACTATGCTTAAAGAAACAGTAGTAGTACGTTCACGGTAGAAAGATCTAGACTCTTTGAAAGACTGTTCTATTAAGATGACTGATTTCTGTTCCTATACCTCTAGGAGGTCGTCGGGACAATTTGTACGAAGCCCAAGAGGAGGCTGAAAAATTTTAAGAAGCCGAGAGGTCCTTGTATGAAGCCCAAGAGGAGGCTATCATTCCCGGAGGAAGAGATCATTATACGAAGCCTAAGAGGAGGCTATGAATACTTCTAAGAACCCGACGGGTCCTTGTACTAAGCCCAAGAGGAGGCGGGGATGCTTTTTAGGAAGCCCGTGGGTCCTTGTACAATGCCCAAGAGGATGCCGATACTTTTAAGAAGCCTTTGGGCCCCCAAACCCCGAGAAGTTCAAGACAGGCTATTCACAAAGAATAGATCGAGCCAGGAAAGGTCGAGAATTTGGAAGAAACTCAAGAGATGCCATTCATGGAGAATACATTCATCTCTGGAGAGGTAGAGTTTCTTGACAATTCCTAAGGAGGACAGCCGAAGAGAAGACTGTATCTGGTGCTCCTATGGGGGATCTAGTATTGTCTATTTCTATGAATAATCGAAACGGCTTCACCTAGTGCTAGACGTAGTTGCCGGGGAAACTCTAAATATCTATACTATTATTACACAGTCGATATGAGTTTATGAAAGAAGACTTACTGCGAAACAGCCCCACAATACAGTTATATGTATATGAAAGCAGTAAAGGAAAGCATATAAACACTTACTCGGTTGTAGAGCTTCCATGCTGTTTGGTTAGTTGTTCAACAAAGAAAGATTGTAAACAACAGTGTATTTCAAAATCAAAGGAGAAAGTGCTTTGAAAAAGAAAGATTCGGGGCTTACAGCTCAAGGAGAGGCCCAGGGTTTTATCAGTGATCGCATTGTTAAATTTGTACAGAGGGACTTATACAAGTGATTGTGGCCCAAGAGTTATTTTCTGTATAAAGGGATGGGTCTTATAGCTCGAGGAGAGGCCCAAGGTTTGTTTTTCAACAGACGATGATCGCGTCGAACTTTTTGACATACAACGGGACTTATACAATAAGTGAGGCCCAAAATAGGTTTGTATTTACAAAGGATTGGGTCTTACACTCTATTAGAGGCCCAAAAAGTTTGAAAAATAGTGGGGCTTATAACACGAGGGTAGGCCCAAATGGTTTGTTTTAAACGAGCGACGCTCGCGCCGTTTACTTGTACAGAGGGACTTATACAATAAGTGAGGCCCAAAATTGTTTGTACAAGGGGGTTTGGGTCTTACACTCAAGAAGCCCAAGAAGTTTGAAAATGATTTATGAGGGTTGAATTAATCAAAAACCCTAATTTATTTCCAAAATGTATTTTAATTGAATGAAAATTTAATTAAAATGATCAAAAATTGTTTAACATGTGGGAAACAAATTATGATCTTGGATTAATGCTTCAAAAATCATGTTTTGCCCTACAAAATGATTAGAAGTCATTAAAATTTACAAAATCAAAAGGGAAGAAATATTTTAAATGTAAAAAACAATTAAAATATTAATTCTTTGCAAAAATATCAATTATATGAAATAAATAATATTTTTGGGATTTTTTGGTAAAATAATATATTTTAACATTTTTGTGAATTATTAAAAAAAGAATCAACTCAAAATCAATAAAACTCAGAGAGAAATTAATTTTTGAATCAATTAAATAAAATCACAAAATTCAAATATTTGAATTTGAGAGAAATAGCGCCAAGAACAGCTGAAGAACACGCGCGTTTTTCAATTTTTCCCAGATTTGCAATTTCTATCCAATCTCCCTGAATACTTGATTATATCATGCAATCCACATATCAATATCCTCGTATCAACCTCACGATCATGTTTATGACAATTAATTTCATTTAAATTAAGCATAAAACAAGAAATGACAATAAATCCTCAAGAACCCTAATTTCTGCATGAAGGCTGGGATTTTTGATACATGATTCAAACAAAACAATTAATTGAGGGGAAACATTCCATGCATGATTATGAAAATTTGGCAAAAGTATTGTGCGAGGAAATATGCATAGATTGAGAGATGACCAAGTTTAGGCTTAACTATAGGTCGTGACAGCAAGTTCAAAATGATTTCTGAGTTGGAGGTGTTACAGATGTGTTGTGATGATCTGAACAGCTTCCCTACACCCTATGGAGTTTGTTTGAATGCTTGGACTTGATGGAAATTGGCTGGATCACTTCATGGCATCTCAACTACAACTTGGTTAAAACCTTGAGTAATTGACTGGTGATTCTGAGAAATCAGTGTTCTAGGTGTTGTTTAAGTGTTTGATCAGCTCATATATGATGTATATGAGGTGTGTGTGTGATTGGTTTGGTCGAAAAAGCTCTCAAACTCAAAACCCGATAGTGACTTGCTTTGGAAGGAAAAATTGGAATGAAAGAAGAGATTTTGAGGAAAGCATCTGTTTAATGGCTTTGGTGTACTCAAACTGATCACAATTGAGTTCTATTTATAGTAGAGCAAGTTTGTTTTGCAAGGAATAGTGAATGGCAATTGCTGAGTAGGGTTGGCCAATGTTGGCAAATGAAAATCCAAGTCTCCTCTAGCCATTGACTAGAGGTTAGGGCACAGAGCTTTGGTTTTCTTGGTCTTGGATAAGTCTTGACTGAATTCAGTTGCCAATAGCTCAGTCTATGCCACCTTGGTGCTTCCATTGAATGCTCCAATCCAAAATTGGAGTCTTGTCCCTATTTTAGGCAATTCTAGGTTTGGCATGCTATTTCTTGTTCCAAGGACTTTGGAGGCTTGGCTCAGTGATTCTCCCCTATAGATTCAATCCTCAGATGTGTCCAAAGTGATGACAAGGCTTGGAATTGGCTGATTTTGGCAAATCGACCAAAAGTGCAAAATTCTGCCTTGCCTTGGCAGTTTTCAGCAAGGCAACTTGCCAATGCCATACCTCATGGCTCAAGTTGAATTTGGTGATGTTCTTGGTCATTTTGGAAAGCCCTTATATGATACAACAACTGTTTGATCATATTTGGTTTTGATACTTTTTGGATCCAAGTGAAAAATGTCCCTACATTTGGAGAAAAGTAAAGGCAAATTCTGACTTAGTGAAATTTTCACTAAGTGTTGGAACAAAGTGACTTTTCTTGATTTTGGTCACTCCATAACTCAAAATCCATGAGGAATTTGGACATAGATCAGTATGAAGCTTTTGTAGAGGGCAATGAGATCTACAAATCAAGCTTTGGATGGGGAACTATGGCTTTGTGGTTTAGGAGTTATGATCCTCCAAAGTTGATACCTTTGTCACTTTATTTCATGACTTAGAAAATTTTCTAAGTTTTTATGGTTACCCCTTTTACAAGTTATCCCACTTTCTTTGATTTTTCTTGATGAATGATGATTCAAATCATATATTAAAATAAATTTAGGGTTAAAAATCCATTTTTGTGAAATATCTCAAAAAGTCAAAGTTGACTTTTGTGCATAGTTGACTTTTTGTCAGATGAATTCCAAACTGTGCAATCCTTCAGGAAATCATGTCCTTGACCTAAATCAAACTTAATGGACATGTTCCATGGGTGTTATAGTTGTAGCATCCCAAAATTTGCTCTCCTTACTTTAGTACTAACTGACTTATGTTTCACTTCATTTTTTTTGCATTATCATGTGTGCATATCATTGGTTCTTAGCATGGGGTTAAGGTGCCTGAGGCAAGTTCAAGAGGAGAAGATGTTCTTCCGAGGGTCAAGCAAGAGTCATTATATTGTCCAAGGGAGCTCAAGTGGATCACTCTCTCCTAACCAGTGCAGAAATTAGGGTTTTGAGAATCTTAGGTTTATTGATCCAATGGGCAAGCTTCTTGGGTTTTTATCATCACCAAATGGCATATCTTATCTTTGTTGGAGAGGATACATATCATATTCAGAGGAATTTGGATTTGGAGACTGTGTTATTTCCTCCTAGACTGAGGGTATCAAAATTAGGGTTTGCTATAAAGTCAGTTTATTTCTGATTTTTTGGGCAAGACTTGATTCCATGGTATTCCTTGGGTCCCTAAGTATCTAGGAATGGAAGATTGTCCATCAGTTTGGTTCATGAGAAGTTCAATTGGCCAATGGATTGGGAATCAGGAGAATTGGGGAAAAGTCAACAGTGAGAGGGGAAGTCAACTGTGAAATTTTGAGGTTTTCTTCAAGGTTTTCAAGGTCTCACATCCTCATATGGTCTTCAGGGGTCAAGTTCCATACCATTTATCAAGAATCAAGGGTTGGTACAAAAGTTACTAAATATGGAAATGACCTATAATTTGAAAGTTTCCATTTTAGGCAAGTTCTTACATTACATTCAACTTGACTTTTCATCATCAAGAAAGCTTCAAATGAATTTTCCTCAAATATGAAAGTTGAAGATCTTTTTCTCCTCTTTCCAACAAGTACTAGATGGTCTCCATATCATTTGTGAAACTCAAGTTATTACCAAAAGAAGGCAAGGTGGTTTTTAGGGTTCCATTTTCACAACTTTTGCATTTTGGGACATAATGACCTATAATTGATTCCTTTGTTTCAAGCCACATTTTAACATCAAAGAACAATCCATAAGGATCATTTTTGGCCTTTGAATCAAGTGGATCCATGGTTTATTCATCACTTGTTTTCCATTATGCAAAATTGTAAGATCATTCTAAACTCATGAACCAAGACATCTCAAGGCCCAAATCCAATTCAGGTGTGATTAGCAATTGTTAAATAAGTGATCCATCATAGAATGTTTGGGTGTACATGCATGGAAGAGGGTGTATTTCACATAATGTAATTTTCCAAAATCACCCAAAACTCATTAAGTGAGGAATTAATAAGGCCCAAGTGATCATCAATGGATTAACCCTAAGTATTTAAAGTTACTCATGCACTGGTTGGGGGGGAACACACGTGATTTTGAGGAGAACAAAGTTTGCAACCCTAAAACTTCAATCATTCGAATGTCATCATCCACAAGAGCTTTTCCAAAAATTCCTTCACCATCTGAACCCTTGGGATCCCTAGAGCACGAAGCAACCATCATTGGAGGCTAATAGCAAAGGCAAAGGTTGCATAATCTCAAGTCAGTGATACTTTTCATGATCCTAAAACTCTTCTTTTAAATGCGCATAATGATCTGTGGTGTGTACTGATGATTCTGATGTGTTTTGCTTTTAGTTTGGACGCATGGCATGGTTGTATCATGAGTTTCAAAGTTTTGGACCTAACATTTTTTCATTCGTGTTGCCTTATGCGTTGCTTGTTTGGGATTTTTGATGTGATATTATTGACCCTGGTGAAATTCTGGTCAGAAAAGTGTGTTCGTTTGCGTGTTCTGGGAATTTTTTTGTTGCAGGTGGCCGGAAATGGTGACCGGAGCCCTAGCTCCGGCGGCTGGCATAGTTTCCGGCGAGATTAGGGTTTGGATGGGGAAGACGATCTCCCAGCCGTTGATGCATTTCATCGTGTGGCCCTCATGCTGCCACGCGTTTTAAGTTTTGTTTTTATTTTATTTAGTTGTGTGTTTGCTCACCCATGGTTATTATCGTGTACGTGCAATCATATCCTCTCATCAGGCTTACTTTCTTATTATGTTGACTAATCTGGGACGTTGGTTAGATCAGGTAGTTGAAAGTTTGCCAACGAATTAAAATAACATGTGCTGCTCACGTGTTACTTTCTAATTTCTGAATTGATTTGGTGTGTGCATGTGTATTGTCCTTATGGTGTGCGTGTGGATCATGGTCATTGATCTGGTTTACTTTGTTTTGGGTTGACTTAATGAGAAGCGCATGATCAATCTGATGGTGAGTAGTGAGTCAACTGGGTTGACTGAAGTCCACGCGTGCTTCACTTTTTTTATTTTATTTTTTTGCTGATGGATTTAAGTTTTGGACTTACTATCTGCACCCTCCCACCTAAGCCCATTATCATTTCCCAACGTATTTGGCTTGCTGTATACACCCCCATGTTATTTCTTTATTTTCATTTTCTATTTTATTATTGCATTTCATTTTTAATCTTTAAAAATAGATACTTGCATTAAAAAATTCCCAAAAAATTCATGAACCATATTTATAGTTTTATAAAATTTTTTACAATTTTATTTTTTTTATTTTTATTTTATTTTTAGCATCTGAAATAATTATTTGTTTATTTTCTTTTGAACTTATTCCATATATGCATACTCTAACTTGTTTATTTTATTTCTCATAGTCTATGAAACCTTTTGAGTCTATTCTTTTTGCATTGCTTCACCAACATATTGAATTGCATTAAAAAAAATTTCTCTCATTTTTAAAATCATTTCATATTGCATTGTAATCCTCCTCCTTTGCATATTTAACCATGTTTCTTGTCTGAACTTTGCATAATTGTTTGAGTGACCTATCTGGGGAATTTTGGCATGAGTTTTTGACATGTTGTTTGTTTCTGGTTGAGCTATCTTGATAATTAATTTGGAAATTTTATAAGATATTTTCCTAATTCTTTGATTGCTATTTGCTGGAAGTCTTCTTGTATGCACATCTTTGACCATGTCTGATTACTTGTTTGAAAAGGCACTTGTGCCATCATTTAGGTTTGCTTCTTTGACTTCCTAATTCATGCTTAGGCCGTCCACATTCTGTCTTGGTTGAATTTCATTTGGTTTATAATCATTTCTCCTTGGTTTGTGACTTGCTTGGGTTCATTTGTCTTATTGTCACTTATGTTTGTATTGTACTAATCTTTTATGCAGGGGCTGAGGTGAGTTATTTGAGGGTGTGGATAAGTATCCATGTCCACTCTCATTCCTTCTGTCTCTCATATTTTCTTCTCTTTAGGATTAGGTTGTTGTCAAACCTCCCCTTAGGGCCATCTTTGCATGATAATATTAGGATAGATTTTTCCCGTAGTGTTTTTTCTTTTCTTTTGGGTCCCTCTTCTCATCTCATAACAATTTCTAAGATACTTAATAAGGTCAACTTGCCTTGCACACAAGCCTGAAACATAGGAAATGAAGATTGAGGGGTCCCCCTTCTCTCTTCTAGAGTGTTGAGCATACGTCCCATTGGGGACGACCATGCGACGCATTCGTTCCCGTGTCATAGACTTTGGTTCAAGTTGAGTTATGAACTAACTCAAGCCACTTCTGTCCTAAAAAATACAAACAAACTTCAAACCTTTTTGTCCTGCAGGATTGTCAAACTAAAGGCTATTTTCAAAAAGAGCACGTTACTTTCCGTCTGAGCGCAAACAGGCATCGACCCTAACTGCCGGACGCGAATTTAACGTCGCTCATAAAAAACACAAAAAGAACTTGGTCCGAACTACGTTGACTCTGAGTTCCCCATTGCACAAAGGGGGTACGTAGGCCTAGGACGTCGACGTCCAACCGAGTCTGTCTTTGTCTTCCCCTTTCCCGTTTTAGTGTAGCCATAGATTTTAGGATAACTCACCCTAAGAGTAGACAACAAGCGTGGATCCCATCGAGTACGATGGACGCGTGAGGTGCTAGCACCTTCCCCTCGCGTAACCGACTCCCGAACCCAGGCTATGGTTGCGGTGACCATTCCTTTCCCTCTTACTCAGGTTTATGCGGTGTTCCCTTTCCCTCTCTTGGGAAAAATTTACACGGCTGGTGACTCTGTTTTTCCATGCCACTTTCGCGTCTGTACCTGGATGAAAATCCTGGGAGCGACAGCTGGCGACTCTGCTGGGGACCCTGGTTGACCTATGCTGGTCCATCCCTAAGCGATTAAATCCTAGAACTTGCTTGTCTTTGTTCTCTTTGGGTGTTTTTGTTTCTGTTTTGCTTTATTTGTTGTATTTTATTTTACCGCATTTTCTGCATTGCATATTATTATCTCCTACGGCACTGTTTTTCTGTTTGGCGGGTTGGGAGTTCATAGGGATAAGCCCAATACCCAGGCTTGAGCATACACGTAGGATTAGCGTGGCAAGTAGTGTGACTCGTGTGGCGTTTGGCTAGACGTAGTATACATGAAAACTCCACATCCAGACGAGGTTTTCTTCGGTAATGTTCTATCCTGCGCATTGGTGCAGATGATTGAATGTAACCTGGAAAGCTGTCAACTCTGGCGACCATTCCCGAGAACTCAGTAACGGCACTCCTCCCGAGACGTGATAATGGAAGACCAGAAATGGCAAACCCATTACACATTTCGATCCGAGGACCCAATACTAGGAACTTGCTATAGGGTGTCCTTTTGGAAAAGAATCGGTGGAAGCACTCCTCGTTTGGCGATAGTACTGTACCCCGAGGGATGAATGTACTATTGCTTCTCGACCTCAGTGCCGAAACTGAGGACTTGCCATATGATGTTTTCTTTTTGAGGGGAATCAGTTGACGCCTCCTCGATTGGTGATGATGCCAAACCAGAAATGGTGACCGTATCATCATTTCTCGACCTGAGAGCCAGTGATATTGAGGATCCTCGGCTTTCTAGTACCCACATGTGAGAGGGTAGGGTGTTTACAAGTTTGCAGGTAACCTTGACTTTCAACATACCCGATTTTCTGATCAGCAGGTTTATCAGTGTAGTACTATGGTTATTCTGGTATTCTGGGTATTTGGGCCAGACCTTTGAGATTATACAGTTGTTCAGTGCAGCAGTTGTCCAGTCTGTGTGGCATCCTTGATCCCATGTATGCATTTGCATCATCATTCTGCATCCTAACATGTTTGTTCATTTGCAGGGTTGCATCCTAACTTTGATTCCGGTTTTTGAAGACTATTAAGGATGAGTACTGGGAAGAGAAAGAACATCATAATGTACAAGTTCCCATCACTTTTTTTGGATACTGTTCACAAGATTGTATCTATGGCAGAACCTGGGGTATTGGCAAACTTTAGAGAAGAGTATGGAAGAATTCTGAATTTTGCTCGCAACATCACTGAATACGAGTATAGGGCTTTGCACACTCTGGTGCAATTCTATGACCCTCACGTGCGTTGCTTTCTATTCACTGATTATCTTTTGGCTCCGACATTGGAGGAATTTTCTCTCATTCTAGATGTTGTCATTAAAGAAGAAGCTCCTTTCTATCCTTCTGAAGAACTTCCTGATTTGGAAAAGGTTTCCGAGGCTTTGCATTTGGATCCATCTTTGTTGAAAAATAACATTGCCAGTAAGGGAGGGTGTAAAGGTTTTCATGCGAAATTTTTGATAGAACAGGCTGCTGTGTATGCTAAGGCTAGATGTTGGTCAGTTTTCAACGCCATCTTGGCTATGTGTGTATATGGAACGGTGTTGTTTCCGAATATGAAGGATTTTGTGGACATGCACGCTGTCCGGATTTTACCATGAAGAATCCGGTACCTACTTTGCTTGGAGATCTGTATTATTCAGTGCATTATAAGAATGAGAAGAGGAGGGGAGGGCCCCTTTATTTTTGTGCGCCAATCTTCAACAAATGGTTTGCTGATCGTCTTCCCGAAGCTGGGGCATTTGTAGATACTTAAGGAACTTTGGAGTGGTCCAAAAGATTGATGGGCTTGAGAGCAAATAATCTAATTTGGGTTAACCGTGACTTGTTGGGCCAAGATATCATGATTAGTTGTGGAGGTCTCCCAAATGTGCCTCTAATAGGAAGGAAAGGGGGAATTAACTACAACCCTATTCTTGCCATTAGGCAATTCGGGTATGCCTTGAAATGGCCACCAAGAGACGAGGAGGTCCAAGAATCTTTATATTTGAGTGGGGAAATCAATCCAGAACTGTTAAAAGAAGCTGCGAATACTTGGGAAGATCGTCATAAGAAGGGGAAGATTTCTTTTGGGAAGAGCAACAACAGAATATTTCCTGCGTACGAAGATTGGATTCAGAAAAGGGTAGAGATGGAGCTTTTGCCATTCTCCAAAGAACCACCATCTTACCCCTTGCTGATTGAGCCTCCTACCACAGTTGAGATAGAGAAGTTTAACAAGTTGTGGGCTGAAAAGGAAAAGCTGCGAGAAGAAAACAGTGAGCTACTAAGATAGATTTATCAGTTGAAACATGAGCGGGGTGAAGCTGTTCATATCGCCAAGTTGAAGACAGAGCTTCTCGCTAAGGCAGAAAAGGAGCTAGCTGACAAGGTCGCATCCAGACAAAGGATGAAGCAAGCTCTAGACGGTATCAGTAAGGTTCTCGAGTCTAAGAAGGAGGAATTGGACAAGGCTTTGTTGAAAATTCACAGGTTCAATGGTCACCGAGACACTGCAATGGCTGAGAATAAGCAAAAGGAAGACGATTATCTAGCTCAGATTGATCAATTGAAGTTGAAGCTCAAGAAGAAAGACGCTGAGATCCTATCAGGGGTATTCCAGAGACAAGCAGTTGAGGGTCGACTCAATGAAGCCATAGCCTCCATAGAAGAACTAAAGATCCAAGCTGAAGTGAAGAGACCTAGAAATGAGGGTCCTAGCATGGACGGTGTTTCTGGAGAAGACGCTTGGGAGTTGCATTGCCGATACTTGGAAGGGATCATGCATAGGAGAGATGTTCTCATTCAAGAGCTAATTCAGAGACCGAAGCATCCCGACACCAAAAAGCTGTTCAAGGAAATTCAAGACTGGAGCAAAAAGCATAATGGATGGGGGGGGGGATTGACACTTGTGGACTTTGATGACATGCCATAGTTTTCTATTTTCTTTCATTATTTGGACCACTGCCAGGTTTGTTGGTTGGGATCTATGATTATTGTGTTCAGACTTGTTATCTTGGATTTGTGATTGTTGACATTTGGTTTTCCTCTGGTTTTCTTAATATATGAGCAGAAGTCCCGTTCTATCTTGTTGTTAAACGGGAATCAAGGGGTGGATCGCCCCGCGGATATTCAAACATGTTCATTTGTATTTGCATATTCATAATTATTTTGCATAATCATTTTGCATGACAGGTGTTTATCTCTGGTGTTCTTACTTTGTTCTCCTCCGCAGTACAGGATTGATCAGCTAGTTCATCGGTATTCTACTCAGTCTGTGATAACCAGGGAATAGCCATGGAACAACTTCGTGCAGAGGTGCTTGAAATAAAGGTTCAGATGAGGGAATTTGGGGAAGACATGCTGGTCATGTCCCAGGAGCAGAAGATGCTGAAGGAGGAGGTCAATCAGATGAAGACTCAGATGGGTTTGGTCATGGAAATTTTGAATAGGGTGTTAAAGAAGGAAGACAGTCCTGTGCTCGCTTCTGCAACATAGGTCCTTGCTCCTCCCATCTCTTTGGGATTTGATCTAGATCACGGATTGCCTCGTGAATCTCTTCCACAAATTGAGGTTCCAGAGCTTTCCCAACAGTAGCCAGGTCGTGTCTCCCAAGATAAGCCTAAGAATAAAAAGTGTGCACAGAGACCGAAGCAACCTGAAAGAGTTTTTCGTCCACTCCCTATGCCATATTCTCAGCTATTGCAACATCTCCTTCAGTTACAACTGGTACAAAAAAGGACTTTGGTTCCTCTCACTGGTAATCCCCCACCAGGCTACAATGCAAGAGCCCATTGTGATTTCCATTCTGGGGCACCGGGGCATACTATGGAGAAATGTAGGGCCTTTCAGCACCAAGTCCAGGATTTGATTGATGCAGGGGCAATTGAATTCACGTCGGTCGGCGTGAGTATACAAGGTGATTTTACCCCAATTATTGCAAAAGAAGTGGAGACTCCTCCCCTCTTTGCAGGATCCACCTCATGTCATGGACTTTCTCCAAAACCTTTTGCTGCAGAAGCTCTATGTCAGCAACCTTTGTTTGTGCCTCAGCCAAATGTGGAAAGGAAAGTGCAAGCGCAGGTGGGGCACCCAAATCAGCATCAACAGCAAAATTATCAGCAGCAGGGGTAACTGAGACCAAGAAGGCCTAAGAGGATATTTAATCCTATTCCTATCCCTTATAGTCAGTTGTTTGCTCGTCTGCTCAAGAACTCTCTGATTCAAACGAGGAGTACCACGCCGATACCGTACCCTATTCCTCCGGATTATGACATGACTGCTAGGTGCGAGTTCCACTCGGGAACGTTTGGGCATACAATTGATGAGTGTAATGTATTCCGGCACAAGGTGCAAGACTTGATCGACTCGAAGGTCATCATGCCAGATGGTACCCCTTTAGATTGAAGCTTCTTTGTCAGAGTAAGCATCAGATGGCAAGAGCGTCGTCAGAAATAATAAGTCCAAACTGAGCCGAGTCTCCTCAACGATGGCGATCTTTAGTTTCTTTACTGCATTTTCATTTGCAGTTTTTCATTTCTTGTTAAAGCATTGTATGCATAAACTTGTTTGTTTTTGAATGGCAATCATAATACAATGAGCATGTTTTTCTTGAAGTAATCCATTCGTGTTCACTCTTAAATATTTATATGCACTGCAATACCAATTTTCTTGTTTAGAACTCTTGAGGGAGGATGACGAAATAAGAGCGCAGATTTCTAATGGTGCGTTTGTGGATAAAACCCTGTTAAGGATGTACAGGCATTGTTTCTAATTCACAAACACTAGAGATATAAGGGAGATAGATCCTCGTTAACCCCTTTGAGCCTTGAAGTAGGAGCTTCTTTCGTACAAAAAACCCGCATACTTAACCCAGGGGCAGGGTAGGCGTCAGTTAGTTTGACCGAGCGTTCAAATTTCAAGGAGAGTGTGCATCTGAGGGTCAATTACCTTCCATTCCACTAGCAAGAGGTTAAACCACAGTGGTTATCCATCAACAATCAAGGAGTGAGGCAGTCACAACCCTTTCAAGCAAGTAAGACAACCAGTGTCACACGCTTTGTTCAAAAAAGGGGAATAAAAAAGAAAGCCCGCTAAGTCGAAACTTGAAAACAAGAGACTTAGGCAAAAGTCAGGGCATCTCGCTGGACTTAAAAATCGAAAAAAAACTCAAAAGAGTCAGTCCAGGCAAAAATTAGGGATCAAAAAAAGGAGCAAAAGAAAGAAGAAGCGAAAAGCATTACAAAAGAAAACCCTCGATAAGAACAAATTCGTGTGATTACAGACACAAAAGATAAAAAGGGGTGACTGTCATTCCAAAACTCCCTTAGGTGCCAAGCCATTACTGGCATAGGTTCCTTGAAGATCATAAACCTTTTGAGAGATGAGCGTTTGGGTCAGATTAACTGAACATAGGACTGGAGAACATCACGGAGAGTGGGTAATCACCGATAAATTTTGAGCCATAAATCCTTTTTTTGAAACCGTGAACCAGACCACGTTACAACCCTTAAAAGTCCTAATTGAAACAGGGTTTATTCCGAAAGCGTACTTCAACAGGATAGCGTTCCTGACTCCTATGGGTTGTGCTAATAAGATTGGTTGGTATTGCATGTGCTCATTGTTTTGCCATTCAAAAATCAACGTCGCATCCCGGCTAGTGATTCGTTCACAAAGCTTGGCGACACATTTTCAATAAAGCTTCAAGGTTAACATGGGTGTTGCATTAGAATTGTCATTCTCATAATAAACATTTTCTGCTTGCATATGTTTGATATCCAAGAAGCTTGCACGATGAACGACAGTCGAGAAGCTCGATTACGCCAAGTTGAGATGGTGAAAGTTCTGAAGGACAATCATATCAAGGGGCATGCTGCCAAGAGGCTCGGTGAAGAGTGGGCTCTCCCCAGTAAGTCGTGTTAAGATGTAGCCAATCTGGGGAAGTCACATCGAGAAATCTCTCTGAAATTCAGTTATTCTAGGGCATTCAACCATCTCTAGAGCGTGAGAGATTGTCCACTCCTGAAAACGGTTAATTGAAAACACCTCTTCAAGGTTCAAAATACTGAGGCAGAGTATTTCCGGTCATTGCAATTCCTTTCGAGGTAATGAACTTCATGGATTATGAAGCCTGGGGCAGTTATGTCAAGATCTGATAAACCTCTCCAAGAGTTTGGAGACCCTGGGGCAGTGCGAACGCCCGGTCTTCTGTAAAATCCTCTTGGAATGATTTCTTCCATTAGACCCGGTGGTTTAGGGCAAGTGGAGAGGTCAAAGGGCCGTTTATGAACATAGAGACAGGCCAGGTTGAGTGGCAACAGGATTGTACTCCCCCAGTAGGTTTGCTCTCCCCAACATTGAGATTGCACCTTTCCTCAGCAGAGCAGACCTTCCCTAGCAGGAAACTTGGGAAGTATTTTCTCAGGATCAGGACGTTGTCTCCCCACAGAATCAGGGTGTCCACTTTCCCCATCCGGTCAGGAAGCGTGCTTTCACCGACGATGTCATATTCTAATCCCCAGCAAGGTGAGGATAAAGTCATTCTCCCCATCAGCAGGCTAAGTTCAGCAGTATCCCCAAGTAGGATGGTATCATGGACTGTTTTCCCCAAGCAGGATGGTGTTATGGGCCGGCATCCCCCAGCAGGTCCTAAGCCCATCTGTTATTGGCAATCCTCAGTAACAGACTTCCGGTTCCGTTATTGGCACTTATTCTTAACTCCTCCAGCAGAGGAGAAATCTCAGGTTTTGGATATTACCTTCAGTAAAGTACATGTGTCATCCCCAGCAGAAGTTGTTGATCCAAAGAGTCGGTCAGTGTAATCCTTCTCAGCAGAGTTCTTGGATTCAGAGGACAATTTATTTTTGTCATCCCCAGCTGAATTCGTCTCCTCTCTCCAGCATTTATTTTTCTAGAGGGGCCCCTTTTGCATATCATAAGCATTTGCATTACATCCTTAAACGCGTAGCATTTCCACTTCGTGTGGAGCATTACGGCAAAATTCAAACATTTGCATTCGAAGCATATGCCAGATTTGATGCTTTCCTTGCCAGTTCTCTTTCCCAACAGAGATGGCATAACTCAGGAAATTTTGGAGGGATGCATTCCTCATACTTGTGTTCCTCGGCAGAATATTTTATTTTAGACTTCTCCTTTCCCCGGCGGAGTCATCTTATCTGTGGATCGTGAGTCCGTTCGAAGTTTTCCTTTGTTTGGCCTTTCTCTTTTGTGAAATCCAGTTCTTGCCTGGTATTCAGTTCTCGCTTGGCATATTTTGTTTGCCAGTTTCCCTTTTTCAGTAGGGGTGATTTAAACCAGAAGTTTTGTTTCACGTTGTCCCCGGTGAAGTCCACTTTATGTTGGTTATCTTTCGCGGGTACAATTGAGGTTGTATTCGTTTTGTGGGTGCGATTGAGGTCGTATTCATATTTTCTTTGTGGGTAGAGTGATTGAGGTCAGTCTTCCTTTGCGGGTGCAATTGAGGTTGTATTCGTTTTGTGGGTGCGATTGAAGTCGTATTCATATTTTCTTTGTGGGTAGAGTGATTGAGGTCAGTCTTCCTTTGCTGGTACAATTGAGGTTGTATTCGTTTTAAGGGTGCGATTAAGGTCGTATTCATATTTTCTTTATGGGTAGAGTGATTGAGGTCAGTCTTCCTTTGCGGGTACAATTGAGGTTGTATTCATTTTGTGGGTGCGATAGAGGTCGTATTCATGTTTTCTTTGTGAGTAGAGTGATTGAGGTCAGTCTTCCTTTGCGGGTACAATTGAGGTTGTATTCGTTTTGTGGGTGCGATTGAGGTCGTATTCATTTTTTTTATGGGTAGAGTGATTGTGGTCAGTCTTCCTTTGCGGGTACAATTGAGGTTGTATTCGTTTTGTGGGTGCGAATGAAGTCGTATTCATATTTTCTTTGTGGGTAGAGTGATTGAGGTCAGTCTTCCTTTGCGGGTACAATTGAGGTTGTATTCGTTTTGTGGGTGCGATTGAGGTCGTATTCATGTTTTCTTTGTGGGTAGAGTGATTGAGGTCAGTCTTTCTTTGCGGGTTCAATTGAGGTTGTATTCGTTTTGTGGGTGCGATTGAGGTCGTTTCCATGGGTAGAGTGATTGAGGTCAGTCTTCCTTTGCGGGTGCAATTGAGGTTGTATTTGTTTTGTGAGTGCGATTGAGGTCGTATTCATATTTTCCTTGTGGGTAGAGTGATTGAGGTCAGTCTTCCTTTGCGGGTGCAATTGAGGCTGTATTCTTTTTGTGGGTGCGATTGAGTTCGTATTCATATTTTCTTTGTGGGTAGAGTGATTGAGGTCAGTCTTCCTTTGCGGGTACAACTGAGGTTGTATTCGTTTTGTGGGTACGATTGAGGTCGTATTCCTATTTTTCTTTGTGGGTAGAGTGATTGAGGTCAGTCTTCCTTTGCGGGCACGATTGAGGCCGTATTCGTCTTATTTTTGTGGGTATGGTCGAGGTCGTACTCCTTATTTTTCAGCACGCTCCATTTCGTTATTCTCACCATTAGCAAATTTCCGGGGCTCTTTCGGTATTCAATCCCCGTGCATCCTTGAATGTCTGAAAGCCGTTGCTATCCTACCTTCAGGACCAAGTTGATTGAATAGGGGCAGCTGTAGCACCCCAAAATTTGCTCTCCTTACTTTAGTACTAACTGGCTTATGTTTCACTTCATTTTTTTTGCATTATAATGTGTGCATATCATTGGTTCTTAGCATGGGGTTAAGGTGCCTGAGGCAAGTTCAAGAGGAGAAGATGTTCTTCAGAGGGACAAGCAAGAGTCCTTATATTGTCCAAAGGAGCTCAAGTGGATCACTCTCTCCTAACTAGTGCAGAAATTAGGGTTTTGAGAATCTTGGGTTTATTGCTCCAATGGGCAAGCTTCTTGGGTTTTTATCATCACCAAATGGCATATCTTATCTTTGTTGGAGAGGATACATATCATATTCAGAGGAATTTGGATTTGGAGACTGTGCTATTTCCTCCTAGACTGAGGGTATCAAAATTAGGGTTTGCTATAAAGTCAGTTTATTTCTGATTTTTTGGGCAAGACTTGATTCCATGGTATTCCTTGGGTCCCTAAGTATCTAGGAATGGAAGATTTTCCATCAGTTTGGTTCATGAGAAGTTCAATTGGCCAATGGATTGGGAATCGGGAGAATTGGGGAAAAGTCAACAGTGAGAGGGGAAGTCAACTGTGAAATTTTGAGGTTCTCTTCAAGGTTTTCAAGGTCTCACATCCTCATATGGTCTTCAGGGGTCAAGTTCCATACCATTTATCAAGAATCAAGGGTTGGTACAAAAGTTACTAAATATGGAAATGACCTATAATTTGAAAGTTTCCATTTTAGGCAAGTTCTTACATTACATTCAACTTGACTTTTCATCATCAAGAAAGCTTCAAATGAATTTTCCTCAAACATAAAAGTTGAAGATCTTTTTCTCCTCTTTCCAACAAGTACTAGATGGTCTCCATATCATTTGTGAAACTCAAGTTATGACCAAAAGAAGGCAAGGTGGTTTTTAGGGTTCCATTTTCACAACTTTTGCATTTTGGGACATAATGACCTATAATTGATTCCTTTGTTTCAAGCCACATTATAACATCAAAGAACAATCCATAAGGATCATTTTTGTCCTTTGAATCAAGCGGATCCATGGTTTATTCATCACTTGTTTTCCATTATGTAAAATTGCAAGATCATTCTAAACTCATGAACCAAGACATCTCAAGGCCCAAATCCAATTCAGGTGTGATTAGCAATTGTTAAATAAGTGATCCATCATAGAATGTTTGGGTGTACATGCATGGAAGAGGGTGTATTTCACATAATGAAATTTTCCAAAATCACCCAAAACTCACTAAGTGAGGAATTAATAAGGCCCAAGTGATCATCAGTGGATTAACCCTAAGTATTTAAAGTTACTCATGCACTGGTTGGGGGGAACAAACGTGATTTTGACGAGAACAAAGTTTTCAACCCTAAAACTTCAATCATTCGAATCTCATCATCCACAAGAGCTTTTCCAAAAATTCCTTCACCATCTGAACCCTTGGGATCCCTAGAGCACGAAGCAACCATCATTGGAGGCTAATAGCAAAGGCAAAGGTTGCATAATCTCAGGTCAGCGATACTTTTCATGATCCTAAAACTCTTCTTTTAAACGTGCATGATGATATGTGGTGTGTATTGATGATTATGATGTGTTTTGCTTTGAGTTTGGACGCATGGCATGGTTGTATCGTGAGTTTCAAAGTTTTGGACCTAACCTTTTTTCATTCGTGTTGCCTTATGCGTTGCTTGTTTGGGATTTTTGATGTGATATTATTGACCCTGGTGAAATTCTGGTCAGAATAGTGTGTTCGTTTGCGTGTTCTGGGAATTTTTTTCGTTTACGTGTTCTCATTTTTAAAATCATTCCATATTGCATTTTAATCCTCCTCCTTTGCATATTTAACCATGTTTCTTGTCTGAACTTTGCATAATTGTTTGAGTGACCTATCTGGGGAATTTTGGCATGAGTTTTTGACATGTTGTTTGTTTCTGGTTGAGCTATCTTGATAATTAATTTGGAAATTTTATAAGATATTTTCCTAATTGTTTGATTGCTATTTGCTGGAAGTCTTCTTGTATGCACATCTTTGACCATGTCTGATTACTTGTTTGAAAAGGCACTTGTACCATCATTTGGGTTTGCTTCTTTGACTTCCTAATTCATGCTTAGGTCATCCACATTCTGTCTTGGTTGAATTTCATTTGGTTTATAATCATTTCTCCTTGGTTTGTGACTTGCTTGGGTTCATTTGTCTTATTGTCACTTATGTCTGTTTTGTACTAATCTTTTATGCAGGGGCTGAGGTGAGTTATTTGAGGGTGTGGATAAGTATCCATGTCCACTCTCATTCCTTCTGTCTCTCATCTTTTCTTCTCTTTAGGCTTAGGTTGTTTTCAAACCTCCCCTTAGGGCCATCTTTGCATGATAACATTAGGATAGATTTTTCCCGTACTGTTTTTTCTTTTCTTTTGGGTCCCTCTTCTCATCTCATAACAATTTCTAAGATACTTAATAAGGTCAACTTGCCTTGCACACAAGCCTGAAACATAGGAAATGAAGATTGAGGGGTCCCCCTTCTCTCTTCTAGAGTGTTGAGCATACGTCCCATTGGGGACGACCATGCGACGCATCCGTTCCCGTGTCATAGACTTTGGTTCAAGTTGAGTTATGAACTAACTCAAGCCACTTTTATCCTAAAAAATACAAACAAACTTCAAACCTTTTTGTCCTGTGAGATTGTCAAACTAAAGGCTATTTTCAAAAAGGGCACGTTACTTTCCGTCTGAGTCGCAAACAGGCATCGACCCTAACTGCCGGACGCGAATTTAACGTCGCTCATAAAAAACACAAAAAGAACTTGGTCTGAACTACGTTGACTCTGAGTTCCCCATTGCACAAAGGGGGTACGTAGGCCTAGGACGTCGACGTCCTACCGAGTCTGTCTTTGTCTTCCCCTTTCCCGTTTTAGTGCAGCCATAGATTTTAGGATAACTCGCCCTTAGAGTAGACAACAAGCGTGGATCCCATCGAGTACGATGTACGCGTGGGGTGCTAGCACCTTCCCCTCACATAACCGACTCCCGAACCCAGGCGATGGTTGCGATGACCATTCCTTTCCCTCTTCCTCAGGTTTATGCGGTGTTCCCTTTCCCTCTCTTGGGATAAATTTACACGGCTGACGACTCTATATTTCCGCGCCACTTTCGCGTCTGTACCCGGATGAAAATCCTGGGAGCGGAAATAGGGTACATTGAATCATGTCTTAGGGTTTGGGAGCATGTGCTGGTCAAAAGTCAAAGCTACAGTTGACTTTTCTCGGAAAACCCTGACTGTGGTCCTGATGAAATTGAGACTTGTTACTCAAACTTCTTGGATTAATCCATTGTTCCAAATGGATCAATATGGTATATTAGAGACCCTCCAATCATGTCTTGAGGTCTTGGTTCTTGATTTGTCCCAAAAGTCAACTTAGGGGTGAATTAGGTCAAGAAACCCTAATTCCTGATTTTTGATGTATGCATCCCTTAAGGCCAAATTGACTTGATGCTTGGGCCCATGAGGTTCCATGGAGTATATTAGGTTATGCTTTGAAGCATTGGCTCATGCCCAGAGGAAAATTTCCATTTGGAGGCCCTGTCGACCAAAACCTTAATTTGGTGACACTGGCGATCTTGAAGCTTGATCCACCTAGAAGGGAGCAACCTTGTGCTTAATCCTTAAAGTGGGAGTCCGCTTGATCCATTGTAGATGTTTGAGAGGTTTAGGTAAGTTGAAGATCATGTCATTCCTTGATTGATCCTTTGTCTAAGAACTCTGAGAGGGCTTGAAACCCTAATTTTGACTGTAGTGAATGCTCACCCATCTTTGGGGAGATTACTAAGGTTTGATGGTACACCATACTGTGGTAATGATCTAAACAATGATGGTGAATCTAAGTGGTCAAAATTTGGGGTATGACAGATGCCCCTTTTTAATCTTCTTGGACCCGAAGGTGTGAATGACGAAGGTATTCGGGCATTCGAGGTGCAAGAGGATTAAATATCGGAATATCCGAAATTTTGACGACGTCTATGAATGGGAATTCACGCACTCATCTTCTTTTGATAAGCAATGATGCTGAGAAAAGGTAAACTTCCCCTCGATCCTGCTCTTCAGCCAAGGAACTAGTCTTAGTTTCTGAAATAAACTTCCCCTCGATTCTGGTTTCCTACCAAGGAACTGGTCTTAGTTTCTTTTGTCAATAAACTTCCCCTCGATTCTGGTTTCCTACCAAGGAACTGGTCTTAGTTTCTTTTGTCAATAAACTTTATTGACAAGGGACGCTGTTCGTAGCGGTTTTCCTTCAAACTTCTCGTCGAATTTTCCTGGGGAGATGCCATTTGAGATGGAAAAAGTTTCGATGTCAGAGTTGCTGGGGAACCCAGTCGTCTGAGTTGTAGAGGTACACAAACTTCTCTGTTGGAGACGCCATTTGTCGACTCTACTGGGGAAAACGAGTCTCTTGAGAGATTGCTTTCGTTTAAGGTATTACATCATACTTTTCTCGGGATCGTCCCGGAGAAATGCCATATGATGTGATCCAATTTTGAGGTACCGATGACCTTTTCATCCACGGTTTTTCGGAGAAAAACTGCCGTACTGCCGAATCTCTGATTTTAGGAGGCTTTCTCTCAGGATTTTCCTGGACCCGGAAAGCAAGGATATCATCTTCAATGGCGAAGATTGATGTTGACTGAGGGCCCTCTGGTCTTTCAGAGGTTCAAGTTATCAAAGTGGTCGAGGACCCAACTTCATTCCAGAAATGAACTAGAGGAGAGAGATTGTACAGACGTAACGTTTCCTGATGAGGAAAAGGCTGACAACTCGATTGAGAGGACTTTTATCACTAGGGGACAAGACCGACTAGAGTGATAGTGATGCAATATGAATGTAAATGTAAATCAATAATGCATGATGTATGTATGTTTATGCGGACAAAACTGACGCGACATACAAACTAATGGATGAACACAATTGGATACTCGGCCACTGCTGGAGATGAAAGGTATCACTGGTCAATGATAGCAATTCTGCCTTGCTTAGGAGAAGCAGTTCACGCGGGGAACTATGTTGGTCGGGCTTAGGAGATAAGAACTCGGCCGAGGAGTGTCAGACGAAACAATGTCTCTGACACAGTTGATCCCTTTATTCAGGCGTATTGGGTTAGAAGGAATACTTTGATTCTGCACTTTGAAGTTCGCTTACTTCTGGAGAAGCGATTGATGTTCTTTTGATGTTTAACAGTCAAAAGAAATTGCCATCTTTATTTTAAAGCAGAAAAAGTTTAACAAGTAAATTCATTTTTGTTTTATTTCAAGAATCGTTAATCATATTAAAACGTCGTTCTGTAAAGCTAAAACAAATGAGAATTACAAACAAAAGCACAAGGGCTCAAATTTTATTGATAAGATAGAGATCAGCCAAATGCGTGATTCCAAAGAGTATTTACAAAGTTAGAAAATTGTAATTTACAAGGAAAAGGGCTACGTTGAAACATAACGAACACTATCCTTCTACCAACTTTGAATTCGAGACATCGTGAGCTTCTGTCGAAGATGACCTTGACTCGAGTTTTCCTTCGATGGATGATTGTAACTGTTGCTAAGGGACTTGCCTTTGTTGAACATAGTTACTTGCCATTATCCCTAATTTTTCCTGGATTGTACTTTGAGATTTCCAATCCACCGGAATGATTTTTTTCATGTCTCTAACTTTTGCCTGGACCGCCCTTTCGAGTTTTCAATCCACCGAGACGTTTTTTTTTTAGGCGAAGTATTTCTTGACTACATCAACATTCGTGGGGTAGGCAAATTCCTCTCCGTCCATGGTTGCAAGTCTCAAGGTGCCGCCTGAGAAAGCTTTCATGACCACATAGGGGCCATCATAATTCGGAGTCCACTTGCCCCGAGAATCAGTGAGAAATGATTGTATCTTCTTGAGCACGAGGTCTCCTTTCCTGAAGACGCGAGGTCGAACCTTTTTGTCAAAGGCTTTCTTCATTCTCTGTTGATACAACTGACCGTGGCATAGAGCCGTAATTCGCTTTTCTTCGATTAGATTTAGTTCGTCATGTTGACTTTGAAACCATTCAGCTTCTGTAAGCTTAGCTTCCATCAATACCCGGATTAATGGGATCTCTACTTCGATGGGGAGCACTACTTCCATGCCATATACTAGAGAGAAAGGGGTTGCCCCTGCTGAAGTGCGGACAGATGTGCGATAATCGTGAAGAGCAAAGGGTAGCATCTCGTGCCAGTCTTTGTAGGTTACAACCATCTTTTGAACGATCTTCTTGATGTTCTTGTTAGCCGCTTCTACCGCTCCGTTCATCTTGGGTCGGTGGGGAGATGAGTTATGGTGTTCGATTTTGAACTCAGCGCACAACTCTTTCATCATCTTATTGTTCAAGTTAGATCCATTATCAGTAATGATCCGGCTCGGAACACCATACCGGCAGATGATATTGTTTTTGATAAATCGGACCACCACTTGTCTGGTTACATTAGCGTACGACGCTGCTTCGACCCACTTAGTGAAGTAATCAATGGCTACCAGAATGAACCGATGTCCGTTCGAAGCCTTAGGTTCAATCAAGAAAATTATGTCTATTCCCCATATGGAAAAAGGCCATGGGGAAGAAAGAACTTTGAGATGCGTTAGAGGTACATGAATTTTGTCGGAGTATATATGACACTTGTGAGACTTCCTCATGTACTTGTAGCAGTCGGATTCCATGGTCAACCAATAGTACCCTGCTCTGAGAATTTTTCTCGCCATTTTGTGTCTGTTGGCATGAGTGCCAAAAGATCCTTCATGAATTTCTTTTATCAGCATGTCTGCTTCTGGTCTGTCTACGCATCGGAGCAAGACCATGTCAAAGTTCCTCTTATAGAGAGTATCACCGCTCAGGAAGAAACTACCTTCTAGTCTTCTGAGGGTCTTTCTATCCTTTCTGAATGCCCCATGAGGGTACTCTTGTTTTTGAAGGAAGCATTTGATATCGTGATACCACGGTTTGTCATCTATGACTGCTCCAATCGTGAAGATGTAAGCAGGCCGTTCAAGGCGCATTATGTCGAACTTAGGTAGGTCGTTCCATGGACCCATGCTAATCATGGAAGAGAGAGTGGCTAATGCATCAGCCATGTGATTCTCATCACGAGGGATGTAATGAAACTCGATTCTGTTGAAGAAAGGTAACAACCTTCTTGCATAATCTTTGTAAGGAATCAGTCCTGATTGGTATGTGTTCCAATCTCCTATTATCTGATTGATAACCAGGGTTGAGTCGCCATATACGTCCAATTTCTCGATCCTTAAATCAATCGCTTCTTGGAGACCCAGAATACAAGCTTCGTATTCGGCCTCTTTGTTTGTACATTTGAATGCAAGTATGGAAGTGAAAGGAATATGGGTACCCTGAGGGGTAACAATGATTGCCCCAATTCCGTTTCCGTAATGATTAACTGCCCCGTCAAAGATAAGTCCCCATTGGGGTCCTGGTTCTGGCCCTTCACTGGGTAACGGTTCATCGCAGTCTTTCATTTTGAGATACACGACATCTTCGTCAGGGAAGTCAAACCCGATTGATTCCTGATCGTCAATCGGTTGATGAGCCAAATGGTCGGCTAAAATAATCCCCTTAACGGCTTTTTGAGCGTGGTAGTCTATATCATATCCTGATAACAACATCTGCCAACGGGAAATCCTTCCTGTGAGAGCAGGTTTTTCAAATACATACTTGATTGGATCCATCTCGGAGACCAACCAAGTAGTGTGACGAATCATGTACTAGCAAAGACGTTTGGCTGCCCAAGCCAAAACACAACACGTTTTCTCGAGCATCGTGTACCGAGTCTCGCAGTCGGTGAATTTCTTGCTCAGATAGTAAATGGCAGACTCTTTCCGTTTGGTTTCGTCTTGTTAGCCAAGTACACATCCCATTGAGTCCTCTAGGACCATGAGGTAAATGATTAGTGGTCTTCCTTCCACTGGAGGTGATAGAATCGGCGATTTCAACCGATATTCCTTAATACTGTCGAAGGCAGTTTGGCAATCTTCTGTTCAAACGCAGTTTTGGTTCTTTTTCAGTAACTTGAAAATTGGCGCACACGTGGCGGTTATGAGGAATATGAATCTGGAGATGTAGTTCAAACGTCCCAGGAATCCTCTGACTTGTTTTTCAGTTTTCGGAGAAGGCATTTCTTGAATGGCCTTGACCTTGTCAGGATCAACCTCAATTCCTTTCTGGCTGACGATGAACCGTAATAGTTTCCCCGAGCGGACACCGAAGGTGCACTTGTTGGGATTCAAGCGGATTTTGTATTTTCTCAGACGCTCGAATAGTTTTGACAGGTGGGTCACATGCTCCTCCTCTGTCTTGGATTTTGCAATCATATCATCGACATATACCTCGATTTCCTTGTGTATCATGTCATGAAACAGAGTAGTCATGGCCCTTTGATAGGTTGCCCCGACGTTCTTCAAACCGAACGACATTACCTTGTAATAGAAGGTACCCCATGGGGTATTGAATGAAGTTTTCTCCATGTCTTTCGGCGCTATTTTGATCTAGTTGTAGCCCTAGAATCCATCCATGAAGGAGAAAATTTTGAACTTTGCTGTACTGCAACCAGCATGTCAATGTGTGGTAAAGGAAAGTCGTCCTTTGCACTTGCCTTGTTCAGATCCCTGTAATCGACACACATTCGGACCTTTCCATCCTTTTTTGGAACGGGTACGATGTTGGCTAACCATTGAGGATATTCGGATGTGGCGAGGAAGCCAGCTTTAATCTGTTTCTGCACTTCCTCTTTGATTTTGATGGCCATGTCGGGGTGAGTCCGTCTCAACCTCTATTTTACTGGCAGACATTCCGATTTCAACGGTAAGTGATGTTCCACGATGCTGGTATCCAACCCTGGCATATCCTGATAGGACCAAGCGAATACATCGGGAAATTCCGTGAGAAGCTTTATCAAACCCTCTCTGGAAGTTGGATTGAGCAGTGCCCCAATCCTGATTTCTTTTCTCTCTTTTTCTGAACCCAAGTTTACCTTTTCCAACGGTTCTTTGTGAGGTTCGATGGACCTTTCCTCTTGTCTGAGTAATCGGGAGATCTCTTCTGGAATTTCGCCGTCAACTTCTTCTTCAGCCCCAAATACCGGGAACTCAAAGTTGGGAGAAGGCATCAGATCGTATGTTTCAACAGGGTTTAAAACAAGCAATCTACATGACGTGATGATTGTTTTTAGAAGAGATAGAGAAAATGCAAGTGTCTGCAGTGTATATTTTTTTTTACTGCTTGTTTTTATTGTTGAATTATTTTTTAGGATTACCATTTTCTAAGAAAAGCAAAAAGAGAAAACAACAATTAATGCGGAAATTACAGAACAATGTTATTTTATTAATGAACAAGTCGACTCTTGAAACTACAGCCCTATAAAACAAAACTCTGTCACTTTGGGCGAAGCGAAGAGGGAAAATTTACAGAAAGCGAGCCCTATCAAAACATCTGTTTCACCTGGGCAGGGTGAAAGGTTAAAGATGGCAATTACTTTGACTGGTGAACGACCTTCGGAACATCGACAGCAACCCACTAGCGGCGAACTCCTCGGTGAATCACAAAGTCTGGCACCTTCCTTGATTTGTCTTCAGAAGTAACGCTGATTTGTGGTGGAGCAGGATCATTGGAATCTGTCTCCCAGGCATATTTGTCGTAGGAGGATTCCTCTGTTGTACTTTGTAGATTATTTGTGCTTTTAGGTGTATCTCCCCATTCAGTAGGCTGGATATCTTCGAGCCTGATACGAGAGCTTTCAGGAGCAGTGTACTTGACCATATAGTCATATTTTCCACTTGGTTGTCCCAGGGTGTCCCACACTTCTATGGGACTGGAGGAGTCATCTCTCTCGATGACGCTAACCTCGGGAAGAGCATAGTTGATGAATTCAAGTCCTGCAAACGTTGCGAATTCATCGTCGTGCTGAGTAGTTTCTGAATGACCTGAGTGTTGATCCCATGGCATGGTGGGGATACAGGTATTCTGTTCAATGATGCTCAGCTGAGTTTCATTACTCGGATGACTTTCTGGCCCCAAGTCTCCTGGGTAAGGTTGCCACATTGGCAGGCCATCCATCGGGCCATAGTAATTGTGGTCAAAGTTGTCTCTAATCAGAGTGTCTTCCTCTAATGAATTTGGTGGAGCACGACATCCTTCCGGATCACAATCTCCATATATCATTTCGACATCTGACCTTGGTATAAATCTTAGACTCTGTGCGGGATAGCAAAATGGCGTAGGCACTTCTTCCTGAGACATATACCCGTCCTTGTTAAGATAGGACTCCCATTCTTTCTCCATATCAAAGGAATCCTCTTCATTGATGGTATGCACTTCTTGAGTCACTGGCAGAAGGAAACCTCCACTATGGAAGAATTTTTGAATGGGATGAAGACTTTCATCGTTAGTAGCTGTCCGGGTACAGGTTGCAGAAAAACCAAGATCCTTCTTTGTTTTATTGTCAGTAGGAATGACAATCTGCCCCCATCCTATGGCATCGTTACTCTTGACCGCTTTGATAGAATCTTTGTATGAGGAAATCGAAGTTCCTCCTCTTGATCGATTGTCCTTGCTTACCGACAGTGCTTGGAATTGCGTCCCAATAACCTCCTCTGGTTCTACATAAATAGATGATGATAAGTTACTCACGAGCAAGGCCCGCTCCCCACAGACTGTGATGAATTGGCCGTTCTGGACGAACTTTAGCTTTTGGTAGAGGGTCGAGGTGACCGCTCCAGCCTGATGTATCCAAGGTCTTCCTAATAAACAACTGTACGTTGCCCGGATGTCCATGACCTGGAAAGTGACTTGGAAAGTGTGAGGACCAATAGTTATGGGAAGATCGACTTCGCCGATAATCATTTTTCTGGATCCATCAAATGCTTTGACGATGACCTCACTGATTCTCATTGGAGGGCCTTTGAATGATAATTGCATCAAAGTAGACTTTGGCATAACATTCAGGGCTGACCCTGTATCTACCAGTACGCTGGCAAAAGCATCGTCCTGGCAGTTGACTATGATATTGAGTGCCATGTTATGACGGCGACCCTCTTCCGGTAATTCCTCATCACTAAATCCCAAATTATTGCAAGAAGTGATGTTAGAGACAATGCTATCGAACTGTCTGATTGTTATATCCTGTTCTACAAAGGCTTGCTCCAAGACTTTCTGTAGAGCCTTCCTGTGTGCTTCTGAACTGAGTAAAAGTGACAGCTCAGAGATCTTTGAAGGAGTTTGTAATAGTTGATGAACAATGTTGTATTCACTCCCTTGGATGAGCTTCAGCATCTCATCATTGTTTTTCGAAAGGTCGGAATTACTGGATTGACCGACTGGTGGATTGGGAACTTCTGTCAGAGGTTCCTTTTCTTTGTTAAGGTCTCCAACTCCTCTGTTGAAGATTCTACCAATTCGTGTTACTCGACTGATGTCTGAAATATTCCCGACGGAGGGTAATGGAATTTCCTTTCCATTTTCGATTATTGTTGCACCGTATTTGTAAGGGATTGCCTTAGCTGATTCATACGGTAGTGGTCCCGGCAAATAAATGACTATGGGAACCTTCTGGTTTTTCTGACCATCATAAGTAATCTCGATCCGTTCCCGGTTGGGAATTCTTGATTCCTCAAGCAGAGGGATGATGGCACAAACATCTCTAGTCCTCTGATGATCAGAGATGACGACGACGTCCTCAATTTAATTGGCAAGGTAGTTCGGCGACCAATTGATGGGTCCGGAACCTGGATATGGTCGAATCTCTCCACGATCCACCTGCCCCTGGAGAGCTGCCCTCACAAGTTAGCACCCTTGGTTATCTTCCAAACAAACTCCACAACGTTCATAGTTGTGTGGTGGCACCTGGCCACGTCCGCTTTGAATACAATGTAACCTCACTAGGTTTGTTTCCACGGATCGGACATCCTGACTCTGACGCCGAGTAGGATTCCTGTTATTGATACTAATTTGCTGAGTATCTTCATCCATATAGATTGGCATCCACCAATGATTTAACAAGTGCTGAAGTGCCTCCTGGACAAGGGTACAAACTCAATCATTTTCGCAACCTGCTTTATAGCTTTGGTAATCATTTGATATTAGGAATCTGAGTCGGACATGCTCAACATGTAACTCTACCAGGTTGGTGTTCATCACGCGAATATAAAAAGTCTGAACCATATTGATCTGATAGGGATTCCTATCATGGTAGTCTTGGATCCATCCAAGATCCATCTGACGCTGGTGAGGCTCTTGTATGAAAGAGCATCCCTGTTTGTTTACCGAGCATGTCATACAGGAACTGTAATCGTGCCGCGGCAGATTATGATACTGGCTTTGCCTTGAGTGCATTTCCACCAAATTGACATTCATCGCAAGGATGTCATGGTTTTGAATGACGCTGGAATTCGTATAGACCATGTTAACTCCACGAACTCGGTGCTCTTAGATCCATCCGAGATCCATCTGTTCCTGTAGAGCTGATTGCACCACAGAACACCCTTGATTGCTCTTAGAGCAGATATCACACTGGTGATAATTATCAGGTGGCACATGGCTATATCCACTCTGTCTACAATGCATCTTGACCAGATTGGTTTTCAATAAGAGTACATCGTGAATTTGATAAACTTTGTTAGATTCTTTTTCTATCAAATTGACCGTAGCCTTCTCGTTTTGAGGCAGCGGGTTTATGAGAACATTGGGATTCGTATCTTTGAAAGATAAGAGCCCGCTCCTAACAAGCTTTTACACGTCAGATTTGAAATTGAGACATCTCTCTATGTTATGCCCCGATCCTCCTTGATGATAAGGGCATGTCTGGTCCACTTTAAACCAAAAAGATGGATTTTCCGGTACTGTAAGAGGAGACTTAGTCTGGATGTGCTCCTTATCCAGTAGTAACAGAAATAGTTCTGCGTACAACATGGGTATAGGATCAAACCCTGGTGACCGCGTTGTACGGTTGTTGTTGTATGGAGGACGAGCCTACTGAAGAGGTTGTTGTGTCCTTTGCTGATTAGGTTGGCTCTGCGCAACCTGAGGTTGATACGTAGGAATAGGCGCAGGGCTGATAGCAGGAGTTACAGCTGCTACCGGTTGGTACCGTCGCCTTTGCTTTCTGAGAGAGATATTCCTAATATCCTGCTCTTTTTTCTTAGGTAGATCGCTACCGTATCATTTCGCACTACTTGATGATCCAGCGTCTTTTACTAAACGTCCTTCTCGGACGGCTTCCTCAAGACGAACCCCTATGCCCACCATCTCGGTGAAGTCACTGGGCGCATTGGCGACCATTCTGTCTTAATAAAATGAGCTCAAGGTCTTTAAGAAGATCTTTGTCATCTCTTTTTCCTCAAGAGGTGGACAAATTTGAGCGGCAATTTCGCGCCACCTCTGACCGTACTCCTTAAAGGTTTCCTTGTCCTTTTGTGACATTGATCTGAGTTGATCTCTGTCTGGTGCCATGTCCAAATTGTATTTGTATTGTTGGACGAAGGCAGTGCCAAGATCTCTGAATGTGTTGATCGTAGCGCAGTTTAAACCCATGTACCATTTGAGTGCGGCACCGATTAAACTATCTTGGAAGTAATGAATCAGTAGGTCCCGATTTTCTGTCTGAGCTGACATTCGCCGAGCGTACATCACCAAGTGACTCTGAGGGCAAGAGTTACCCTTGTACTTTTCAAAGTGGGGCACTTGGAACTTGTGCGGAACTTTCACATTGGGGACCAAGAAGAGGTTTGTGGCGTCCTTTCCAAATAAATCCTGACCGCGGATGGCTTGCAGCTCCTTCTGCATTTCCAGAAACTGTTCCTCGAATTCATCCATTCTATCAAACATAGTTTCAAGAAGGAATCGGTGGAATCTATCCTTCTGGGACAGTGTACACCACAGGGGGTGGTACCGTAACTACGACAGTGAATCTTGGCGCTTCCCGAAGTTTGTAACCTTCAGGAGTCCTCAATATGCCCCTGGCATCTTCGTTTTCCCCAAGTTTGTAACCTTCAGGCCCAGCGGCTTCTGTTATGATTCCCTGATCTTCAGCGATCGGCGGAACATATCCTTCTGGGATATAGTTAGCAGGCATGCCCCAGGGACGATCTTTCGGCATTTGATACCTAGGATCATACTTCTCCACTATGGGCGCTGAGGTGATCTCTGAGATCACAGTTCTTTGTAGCTGAGCTTCTGCCATGGCTTGCATGTTGTTACGAAGCTTTCTCATATCCTCTCTCAGAGCGTCGATCTCTTCTTTCAACTCTCTATTCTTTTCCTCAAGATCATCCATCCTTTTCTGACGATTGGCCCGAGTATTGTACGAATGAGACAGTTTGACTCTAGAACCGAGACACAAACGTGAGATTCGTAGGTAAGAAGAATACGCGATGTGAGAATGATGAATGCAATGATTATATTAATTGTTTTTTGGTTTAATCAAAATAAACTTCGACAATTAGATTGCAAATATCAAACAGTGGGGAAACCCCTTTTTATTGAATTCAAAGGATTACAGAAATGGAAATACAGTAGATTACAAGGTGCAGAAACAGATACCTAAGCTACTGGGTCCCGAGTCCTCTCTGAAGAGAAATCGGGTGCTAATTCTGGTACTTTCCTTTTCTTTGACCGGCGCTCTTGAGCCGTTGTCGGGTTATCATTCTGTTGCCAAGTGAAAGGAGCGAGCAAATTCCTTTGGTCATCCTGATTTATCCACAGCATGTTGCTCTAAAATCTCGATCAGAGCATCTTTTTCTTTCAGTAGCTGCTGTATTTTGGAACACTCCACATTGAGGGTGTGGTACTTGTTCTTCTAAGACCTCCTCTCTCGTTGAACTTTGTTGAGAGTAACCTGGAGCTTTTCCGTCTCAGTCATGAAGTACATGACAGACTCCCTCGGTGGAAGAACTTCGTTACGAGGATAAGGCATCTTTAGCTTGAGAGCTCTAGTTTGTACCCAGTGGAGATAAGGCTCCACCAAGACACAATCCAGTTTTTCTAGAGACTCCCGTCCTTTCTTATGAACGTGTTTCCAAGCGTGCACTATTTCCATCTTTAGTGCTCTGTCATTTTCTCCTTCCTTGAAGAAAAGACCTTCCAGATGAGCATTCCGTGGGACATGCCTCATTGGGTATCCAAATTGACGACGAACCAATATCGGATGATAGTTGATTCCTCCCTTAGTTCCTATAAAGGGTATGTTGGGGAAGTTTCCACAATGATCAATGATCCTGATTCCATCATAAATCCTATTGCACCAATCAATGTCAGAGTTGGTGAGAGACATGATTTTCTACGACCAGCGTAAGGCACTCTTATGATCCCAAAAAGCAGCAGACTTAGGCAAATGGGAGATAAACCATTTATAAAGCAGAGGTACACAACATGTGATCTCCCCTCCGTTGTACAAATTCCCTAAGTGTACAGAATGATACGCATCCGCGAGCAAAGTCGGTACAGGGTTTCCAACGAGAAAAACCTTAATGGCGTTGATATCGACAAAGTTATTAATGTTGGGAAACATAAATAACCCGTAGGTGAGTAAAACAAAGATGCTTTCAAAAGCAGTCCCATTCCCTATACTAGCAAAATATAGAGCTTTCTTTGTTAAGAACTAGGTTGGCAAACCTTGGATGCCACCCTTGGTAGTCATGTGAGTCCTGACTTCTGACTCATCCAAATGAATTGCTCTTGCAATGGTCTGGTCCTTTAGAATTTCTTCCAATCCAGAAAATGGAGCTTGATCGGTAATGTGTAGATCAGTCAGGTGAGAGTACTCCTCCAGCGTTGGTAAGAGCTGGTAATTCGGGACTGTGAAATAGTGATAGACCGGATCGTAAAACTGAACAAGCACATCCATGATTCCCTCAATCACATGGACTCTAAATAGAGATAGCAGACCTCCGTACTTGGCTCTGAAGGCCTCTTGGTTTGTGATCATTCTCGCCAAACCTCTTAGATCCTCTAGTTTTGGAGCCTTGAAGTTATACTTATGAGTTCTCCTTCTACCGAAATCCATTAGCGTAATCCTTTTCTCTGACATTTGCAATCACAGTCTTAGTTTAATTTGAAAAACAGAGAGACTAGAAGAGAAAATTTTTCTTTGTTTTAATGTTTTTTTAAATGAATGCATGAATGCAGCACACAAAAACATAGAAAAAACATGGGGTCAAAGGGTCGCTGTCATGGAGTCAAGGCTCTACCCATCCCAAAGGGTCGTTGCCGGGAACCGTGCTAGGTGGTGTTTTTTGAAGAGTCCTCAGAAGAGGGTGGCATCGCATGACAACTATTTCAGATAGCCTCTGCGCCACTAAAGGGGTTTTTCCTAGATGTATACTCAATCTTTCCACATGCGGCGTCACACGCATTCCCATTATCAAAAAGATAAACACATATATCAATTAGGAAAAGCAGTATATATATTTGTCCTAATGCCCTAGACTTCTAGTCTTATGGTCCTAAACAGACAATGACTCCCCAGCCGAGCTGTCATTTCTGTGAAATCAGGATTTTCTACCTAAGAGATGGGACATCTAACAAGGGTAGAAGATTCCCCAGCAGAGTCGCCATTTTTCTGTAGCGAGTGATTTTTGGATGTGGTTACGAAGCACGATTGCTCTTGCACTACAGCTCGATTTATTTTTTATCCTATTGAAGCTGATGAAGGAAGGGAAATAGATGTCTCCAATTAACCCTGCTTGCATATTGAGGTTGAACAGCGGTCTGTTAAGTTACAAATGCTACAAAGATTCACGGGGTCTCTCTTAGGTTATTTCTCCGGAATGGTACCTGGACATGATGTTAAGACTGATGTTTTAAGAAATGATGGGATTTTGGGTTTTTGTTTAGTGTGCTCGCTAAGATTTTTCTTTCAATCTTATTCCTAAGTATTCCCGTTTACCGAAACAAGGAAATCAGAGCGTTCGTAGTTCCTCCTATTCTACGGGAGGAAATGGGTGTTTTGGTGTCTTGTTCAAAGCCCAAGACGTGAAGCTGAAGGGTAGTTTTTATCTTGTTCAAAGCCTAAGATGTGAAGCTAAAAGTGGTTGATTTTAGAGAGAATTTGTCATCTCTAAAGAGGGGTTTGTCTGTCACAACTGTTTATAAAGGAGAATTACTTTAACCGGTATGTGTGAATCCGGCAATGCCATAATTTCCTTTATAGGGGATTTCCAACCTGAAGGAGAAGACTTTAACTCAGTTTAGAGCAATGCCATCTTTCCTTGGGAATTTCTCATGCTAAAAGAGGGACAGTGGCGTGGATGTAAATAATCCAGAGGCTTGCCGCTTATAGCGATTAGATGAAAGGAAAAGAGTTGTTGATGTTTGCATACTGTGAACGAGGCACAACTTTGATGCTAAAAGGTTGATTGGATCAACTATTGGTTTTCTTATACAAAGCCTAAGAGGAGGCTATTGGCCCAACAAGAGGGTTTTTATGTGTGTCTCGTACAAAGCCCGAGAGAGAGGCTAAAAGGGTTGACTCTGTAGGAGAATCTTTTATACTCAACAAGAGAGTGTTTTTGTATCTCATACGAAGCCCGAGATAGACGCTAAAAGTTTTGACTCTACAAGAATCTTTTATACTCAACAAGAGAGTGATTTTGTATCTCGTACGAAGCCCGAGATAGAGGCTAAAAGTTTGCTCTGCTGGGGAGAATCATTGTACAAAGCCCAAGAGAAGGTTGGGGTTGCTGTCTCAGTTAAGTGACAGGTCCAGTATGTTGGTTCAGAGAGAAAATCAGTTCTTATATGAGTAACACTGTACACATGGATTTGATCTGAGAATCAGGATTGTTTCCTGTTCTCTAAGGAAATGAGGAATCCAAAGGGTATTGAGACTGTCCAAGTCTGCGGGTGTCTTCCTAGTTTTGAAAGGGGCTTGAGAATGTCTTTGAGACACAAGGAAATTAGACTGTCCGAGTCTAGAGTTTTATCTTTTGTACTATGCTTAAAGAAACAGTAGTAGTACGTTCACGGTAGAAAGATCTAGACTCTTTGAAAGACTGTTCTATTAAGATGACTTATTTCTATTCATATACCTCTAGGAGGTCGTCGGGACAATTTGTATGAAGCCCAAGAGGAGGATGGAAACTTTTAAGAAGCCGAGAGGTCCTTGTATGAAGCCCAAGAGGAGGCTATCATTCCCGGAGGAAGAGATCATTATACGAAGCCTAAGAGGAGGCTGTGAATACTTATAAGAAGCCGACGGGTCCTTATACTAAGCCCAAGAGGCGGCGAGGATGCTTTTTAGGAAGCCTGTGGGTCCTTGTACAATGCCCAAGAGGAGGCCGATGCTTTTAAGAAGCCTTTGGGTCCCCAAACCCCGAGAAGTTCAAGACAGGCTATTCACAAAGAATAGATCGAGCCAGGAAAGTTCGAGAATTTGGAAGAAACTCAAGAGATGCCATTCACGGAGAATACATTCATCTCTGGGGAGGTAGAGTTTCTTGACAATTCCTAAGGAGGACAGCCGAAGAGAAGACTGTATCTGGTGCTCCTATGGGGGATCTAGTATTGTCTATTTCTATGAATAATCGAAACGGCTTCACCTAGTGCTAGACGTACTTGCCGGGGAAACTCTAAATATCTATACTATTATTACACAGTCGATATGAGTTTATGAAAGAAGACTTATAGCGAAACAACCCCACAATACAGTTATATGTATATGAAAGCGGTAAAGGAAAGCATATAAACACTTACTCGGTTGTAGAGCTTCCATGCTGTTTGGTTAGTTGTTCAACAAAGAAAGATTGAAAACAATAGTATATTTTAAAATCAAAGGAGAAAGTGCTTTGAAAAAGAAAGATTCAGGGCTTACAGCTCAAGGAGAGGCCCAGGGTTTTATCAGTGATCGCACTGTTAAATTTGTACAGAGGGACTTATACAAGTGACTGTGGCCCAAGAGTTGTTTTCTGTACAAAGGGATGGGTCTTACACTCCCTCAAGAGGCCCAAAAGGTTTTAAGAAAAGAAATGGGGCTTACAGCACGAGGGGAGGCCCAGATGATTTTTCGTTTGAAATGGCGATCGCGCCGAGGTGTTCTTTTAACGCAAAGGGGCTTATACAATATTTGAGGCCCAAAGTTCTTTTTGGTTAAAAGGGGGTTGGGTCTTACACTCTAATAGAGGCCCAAGAATAATTTTGAATGGTTCTTATAACTCGAGGAGAGGCCCAAGGTTTGTTTTTCAACGGACGATGATCGCGTCGAACTTTTTGAAATACAACGGGACGTATACAATAAGTGAGGCCTAAAATAGGTTTGTATTTACAAAGGATTGGGTCTTACACTCTATTAGAGGTCCAAAAAGTTTGAAAAAGAGTGGGGCTTATAACACGAGGGTAGGCCCAAATGGTTTGTTTTAAACGAGCGACGCTCGCGCCGTTTACTTGTACAGAGGGACTTATACAATAAGTGAGGCCCAAAATTGTTTGTACAAGGGGGTTTGGGTCTTAAACTCTCTCAAGAGGCCCAAGAAGTTTGAAAATGATTTGTGAGGGTTGAATTAATCAAAAACCCTAATTTATTTCCAAAATGTATTTTAATTGAATGAAAATTCAATTAAAATGATCAAAAATTGTTTAACATGTGGGAAACAAATTGTGATCTTGGATTAATGCTTCAAAAATCATGTTTTGCCCTACAAAATGATTAGAAGTCATTAAAATTTACAAAATCAAGAGGGAAGAAATATTTTAAATGTCAAAAACAATTAAAATATTAATTCTTTGCAAAAATATCAATTATATGAAATAAATAATATTTTTGGGATTTTTTGGTAAAATAAAATATTTTAACATTTTTGTGAATTATTAAAAAAAGAATCAACTCAAAATCATTAAAACTCAGAGAGAAATTAATTTTTGAATCAATTAAATAAAATCACAAAATTCAAATATTTGAATTTGAGAGAAATGGCGCCAAGAACAACTGAAGAACACGCGCGTTTTTCAGTTTTGCCCAGATTTGCATTTTCTATCCAATCTCACTGAATACTTGATTATATCATGCAATCCACATATCAATATGCTCGTATCAACCTCACGATCATGTTTATGACAATTAATTTCATTTAAATTAAGCATAAAACAAGAAATCACAATAAATCCTCAAGAACCCTAATTTCTACATGAAGGCTGGGATTTTTGATACACGATTCAAACAAAGCAATTAATTGAGGGGAAACATTCCATGCATGATTATGAACATTTGGCAAAAGTATTGTGCGAGGAAATATGCGTAGATTTAGAGATGACCAAGTTTAGGCTTACCTCTAGGTCGTGACAGCAAGTTCAAAATGATTTCTGAGTTGGAGGTGTTACAGATGTGTTGTGATGATCTGAACAGCTTCCCTACACCCTATGGAGTGTGTTTGAATGCTTGGACTTGATGGAAATTGGCTGGATCACTTCATGGTATCTCAACTGCAACTTGGTTAAAACCTTGAGCAATTGACTGGTGATTCTGAGAAATCAGTGTTCCAGGTGTTGTTTAAGTGTTTGATCAGCTCATATATGATGTATATGAGGTGTGTGTGTGTTATTGGTTTGGTTGGAAAAGCTCTCAAACTCAAAACCCGATAGTGACTTGCTTTGGAAGGCAAAATTGGAATGAAAGAAGAGATTTTGAGGAAAGCATCTATTTGATGGCTTTGGTGTACTCAAACTGATCACAATTGAGCTCTATTTATAGTAGAGCAAGTTTATTTTGCAAGGAATAGTGAATGGCAACTACTGAGTAGGGTTGGCCAATGTTGGCAAATGAAAATCCAAGTCTCCTCTAGCCATTGACTAGAGGTTAGGGCACAGCGCTTTGGTTCCCTTGGTCTTGGATAAGTCCTGACTTAATTCAGTTGCCAATAGCTCAGTCCATGCCACCTTGGTGCTTCCATTGAATGCTCCAATCCAAAATTGGAGTCTTGTCCCTATTTTAGGCAATTCTAGGTTTGGCATGCTATTTCTTGTTTCAAGGACTTTGGAGGCTTGGCTCAGTGATTTTCCCCTTTAGATTCAATCCTCAGATGTGTCCAAAGTGATGACAAGGTTTGGAATTGGCTGATTTTGGCAAATCGACCAAAAGTGCAAAATTCTGCCTTGCCTTGGCAGTTTTAAGCAAGGCAACTTGCCAATGTCATACCTCATGGCTCAAGTTGAATTTGGTGATGTTCTTGGTCATTTTAGAAAGCCCTTATATCATACAACAACTATTTGATCATATTTGGTTTTGATACTTTTTGGATCCAAGTGAAAAATGTCCCTACATTTGGAGAAAAGTAAAGGCAAATTCTGACTTAGTGAAATTTTCACTAAGTGTTGGAACAAAGTGACTTTTCTTGATTTTGGTCACTCCATAACTCAAAATCCATGAGGAATTTGGACATAGATCAGTATGAAGCTTTTGTATAGGGCAATGAGATCTACAAATCAAGCTTTGGATGGGGAAAAATGGCTTTGTGGTTTAGGAGTTATGATCCTCCAAAGTTGGTACCTTTGTCACTTTACAAGTTATCCCACTTTCTTTTATTTTTCTTGATGAATGATGATTCAAATCATACATTAACATCAATTTAGGGTTAAAAATCCATTTTTGTGAAAAATCTCAAAAAGTCAAAGTTGACTTTTGTGCATAGTTGACTTTTTGTCAAATGAATTCCAAACTGTGCAATCCTTCAGGAAATCATGTCCTTGACCTAAATCAAACTTGATGGACATGTTCCATGGGTGTTATAGGGTACATTGAATCATGTCTTAGGGTTTGGGAGCATGTCCTGGTCAAAAGTCAAAGCTACAGTTGACTTTTCTCGCAAAACCGTAACTGTGGTCCTGATGAAATTGAGACTTATTGCTCAAACTTCTTGGATCAATCCATTGTTCCAAATGGATCAATATGGTATATTAGAGACCCTCCAATATGTCTTGAGGTCTTGGTTCATGATTTGTACCAAAAGTCAACTTAGGGGTGAATTAGGTCAAGAAACCCTAATTCCTGATTTTTAATGTATGCATCCCTTGAGGCCAAATTGACTTGATGCTTGGGCCCATGAGGTTCCATGGAGTATATTAGGTTATGCTTTGAAGCATTGGCTCATGCCCAGAGGAAAATTTCCATCTGGAGGCCTTGGTCGACCAAAACCCTAATTTGGTGACACTGGCGATCTTGAAGCTTGATCCACCTAGAAGGGAGCAACCTTGTGCTTAATCCTTAAAGTGGGAGTCCTCTTGATCCATTGTAGATGTTTGAGAGGTTTAGGAAAGTTGAAGATCATGTCATTCCTTGATTGATCCTTTGTCTAAGAACTCTGAGAGGGCTTGAAACCCTAATTTTGACTGTAGTGAATGCTCACCCATCTTTGGGGAGATTACTAAGGTATGATGGTACACCATATTATGGTGATGATCTACACAATGATGGTGAATCTAAGTGGTCAAAATTTGGGGTATGACACTGGGCATGAGCCAATGCTTCAAAGTATAACCTAAGATACTCCAAGGGACCTCATGGGCCCAATCATCAAGTCAATTTAGCCTCAGGGGATGCTTTCACTAAAAATCAGGAATTAGGGTTTCTTGACCTAATTCACCCCTAAGTTGACTTTTTGGACAAATCATGAGCCAAGACCTCAAGACATAGTTTGAGGGTCTCTAACACACCACCATTGGATTTCTTGTGAAATTCTAGGCAGGATAAACCTAAATTTTGTCCCAATCCATGGAGAAATGAGAAAGTTACAAGCTTCACGTTTTTTGCCAAAATCTTGCCTTGTCCAGGCCAAAAACAAGGCAAGCCTTGTATATTTGTGGCTGGGGTTTGATACACGGATGTATCACCACCCCAGTGGTAGGACACGCGCCCTGCACACAAGAGGTCTGGGGTTCGAATCCCAGATCATATTTTTTACCACTTTTTCATATTTTATTTTTTTTAATGATTTGAAAAATTAATAAATCCCTCAATTTTAATTATTTTTTATTGGTTCTTTTTGTAAAAAATCACAAAAATGTTGAAATATTTTATTCCACAAAAAAATCAAATTTATAATATTTATTTAATATAATTGGTATTTTTATGAATAAATTCATTTTTAATTATTTTAAACATTTTAAAAGTGAATATTCACCTTGAAAAATCAAACCAAATGAGTTTTAATTCATCTTGTGATTAAAACCTCATTTTTCAAATCTTAACCAAAAATCACAAGTTGTTTATTCAAGCTTATTTGGTGTTTTATCATTTTTTATTGATTTTCTTTGGGAATTCACTTTTAAAAATGATGAAATTAGGGTTTTGATTGATTCCACCCTCATCAATCATTTTCAAACACTCATGGGCCACTAATAGAGTGTAAGACCCAATCCCATTTTAACCAAAACAAATTTTGGGCCTCAGATATTGTATAAGTTCCTCTGCGTTAAAAGAAAAATCTCGGCGCAATCGTCAGTTCAAAAATCAAACCATTTGGGCCTACCTTCGTGATATAATCCCCATTTCTTTTCTTTAAATCTTTGGGCCTCTAATAGAGTTTAAGACCCAACCCATTTTTGAAACAAAAATGATTTGGGCCTCAGATATTGTATAAGACCCACTGTGTTTTCAAAACCTCGGCGCGATCGCCGTTAACCCTGGGCTTCTCCTTGAGTTGTAAGTCCCATTTCTTGTACAAAAAATAAATCTTTGGGCCTCTAATAGAGTGTAAGACCCATCCCCTTATACATAAAACTTTTTGGGCCTCACATATTGTATAAGTCCCTCTGTATGATTTTCAAAACAACGGTGCGATCATCGTTAAAATTTGGGCCTCTCCTCGAGCTATAAGCCCCAACAATCTTTTCAAAGCACCTTCTCCTTTGATTTTGAATTCAAATATATATTGTTAAAAAAACTATCTTTGTTGAACAACTAACAAAACAGCATGGAAGCTCTACAACGGGTAAGTGTTTATCCGCTTTCATTTACCACTTTCATATGTATATAAATGTATTGTGGGGCTGCTTCACTGTAAGTCTTCTTTCACATCTTTTTATATACTTGTCACATATCCACTGTGTAATACTAGTATAGTTATTTAGAGTTTTCCCCGACAACTACGTCTAGCACTAGGTAAAGCCTTGTTGGTCACTCTTAAATACAAACAAAACTAGATCCCCCGTAGGATTCCAGTTAAGTCTTCCCTTCTCTTGGGGTTAAACAATATGGAACAAAGAGAAAGACGTATTCTCGGTGAACCTTTTCTCAGACTGTCACCCTTAGAAATTGTCAAAGAAACTCTAACTCCCCAGAGATGATCGTTTCTCCGTGAATGGCATCTCTTGAGTTTCTTCCAAATTCTCAAACTTTCCTGGAATGATCTCTTCTCTCTGAATTGCATTTCTTGAACTTCTCTTGGTTTGGGGACCCACAAGCTTCCTAAAAGCATCCTCGCCTCCTCTTAGGCGTTGTACAAGGACCCTTCGGCTTCTTAGAAGTTCTCTTGCCTTCTCTTGGGCTTAATACAAGGACCCTGACGACCACTTAAAGGTATAAGACAAAACTTAATCATCCTTTGCTAGAGCAGTTTTTCCAGCGTCAAAACTTCGGCCATTTTAGGGTTGATACTCATCCCTTAATGCCCGTGCCTCCTTTTGGGCATTGTACAATAAATAAAACTCTAGACTTGGACAGTCTAAACCCCCTTGAGTCTCAAAGACGTTCTCAAGTTCCTTTCAAACATAGGAAAAAACACTGATCACTCTGAAACCCAGTCTCTCTCATGAAAGTTCCCCACCCTTGGGCCTGCCTATGGATCTAATCCTCAGCAGTAAGATAGCTTCCTCTTAGGCTTTATACAATGACTCTACCCAGCGGAGCTAACCTTTTCAGACTCTCTTGTTGAGTCAGTCTTCCTTTTAGCCTCCCTCTTGGGCTTGGTACAAGACATATAAAAACCCACTCTCTTGTTGAGTATAAAAGACTCTCTTGTTGAGTCAACCTTTAGCCTCCGTCTCATGCTTCATACAAGACACCTATAAAACACTCTCTTGTTGAGTATAAAAGACTCTCTTGTAGAGTCGATCTCCTTTTAGCCTCTATCTCGGGCTTCGTACGAGACAGCAAAACACTCTCTTGTTGAGTATAAAAGACTCTCTTGTTGAATCAAATAGACTCTCTTATTTAGTCAATCACCCGTGCAAGACTCTCTTGTTGATTCAACCCTTTTAGCTTCCGTCTTGGGCTTTATACAGGACATATAAAAGTACTCTCTTATTGAGTCAAACCCTTTCAGCCTCCATCTTTGGCTTTATACAAGATACATTCTCCCCAACGGAGTCAAAATCCCTTCTAGCCTCAATCTTGGGCGTTGTACAAGACAGAAAGAACATTTGCCCCAAAAAAGTCAAACTTCCCGCCTCCTCTTTGGCTTTGTATAAGGAAACCCCGATTGAGTCAATCAACCTTTTAGCATCAACTTTGTGCCTTGCTCATAGTATACAAACATCAACAACTCCTCTTTAGAGATGACAAATTCTCTCTCATCCAAAACCCTTTAGCTTCACATCTTGGGCTTTGAACAAGATACAAACCACCTTTAGCTTCATGTCTTGGGCTTTGAACAAGACACGAAAACAACCTTTTTCCTCCCATAGAATAGGAAGAACTACGATCGCTCTGATTTCCCTGTTTCGGGAATACGTAGGCATAATATTGCAAAAATCTTCGCGAGCACACTAATAAAATAACTCAAAATCCAGTACCTCCATTAATCAACCCAAAATCATCAAGCCTAAACACCTTACCAGAAACCTAGCCCATAGTCTAGACACTGTTTTTAAGCAAATAATCCTAAAAAACGAACCCCCTATTTTGATAGCATCTTTAAACCAACAGTTTTGACTGTTTAACCTCAGTTTGCAGGCAGGGTTAATTGGATACATCTATTTCCCTTCCTTAATCAGCTCAACAGGATAAAACATTAATCGAACTGTAGTACCAAAGGGATAGTGATTCAAAACCACAAAAACCGCGCTACAGAAAAATGGCGACCACAGTGGGAGTCACTCGTTCTAGCCTCTTTTAGTGTAAAGGCCTTAAATTCACCAAATACTACAGAAATGGCGACTCTGCTGGGGAGTCATTGTTTGTACAGGATCATAGGACTAGAGGTCTAGGATATTAGGACACGTATATATACTGCTTTTCCTAATTGATATCTGTGTTTATTTTTCTGCTAATGGGAATGCGTGTGATGTCGCATATGGAAAGATTGAGTATACACCTAAGATAGGGGATGGAATTATACGGGTAATCTTATGGGGAGTGAATCTCAAATAAGAGGTCCCGGTCGATCATCAAATCAGTAGAGATACCCTTTGCGGATTCAATGCATATACGACTTCAGTTGTTGAAAGCAGATTATTCCATTGGGTTATCTGAGAAGCTTAGGATTTTAGTAGACTGAAACCAATAGCGCGGAAGCTATCGGGAATAGTTGTCCGCGATACTACCCTCATTTGAGATTACTCTAAAGATGAACTAGCTCGCTTGGTGATCCACTTGCTGCCGTCATCCGATGAGGGGTCAATGATATTGAGAATAGGTATAGAAATGACCAGTATAAACCTTTGGGGATGGGTAGATCCCTGACTTCATGACACCGACCCTTTGACCCCAAGTTTTTCTTATGTTTTTGTGTGCTGCATTCATACATTCATTTAAAAAACATTTAAACAAAGAAAAATTTCTCTTATACTCTCTCTTTTTCAAATTAAACTGAGACAATGATTGCAAATGTCAGATAAAGAGATTACTAATGGATTTCTGTAGAAGGAAAACTCAGAAGTATACCTTCAAGGTTCCAAAATTAGAGGATTTAAGAGGGTTGGCGAGGATGATAACCAACCCTGAGGCTTTCAGAGCCAAGTATGGAGGACTGCTGTCTCTATTAAGGGTCCATGTAATTGAAGGAATCCTGTCTACACTAATCCAGTTCTCTGATCCGGTCTATCACTATATCACATTCCCGGATTATGAGCTAGCACCAACACTAGAGGAATACTCTCACCTGACTGATTTACATATTACTGATCAAGCTCCCTTTTCTGGACTGGAAGAAATTCCAAAGGATCAAACCATTGCAAGAGCAATCTATTTTGACGAGTCAGAAGTCAGGACTAACATGACCACTAAGGGTGGAATTCAGGGTTTGTCATCTTAGTTCTTAATCAAGAAAGCTCTGCACTTTGCTAGTATAGGGAACGTGGCAGCTTTCGAAAGAATCTTTGTTTGGCTTACCCACGGGTTATTTTTCTTTCCCAACATCGATAACTTTATAGATATCAACCCCATTAAGATTTTTCAGATTAGAAACCCTGTACCGACCTTGCTCGTAGATGCTTATTATTCTGTACATTTAAGGATTTTGTATAGCGGAGGAATGATCACATGCTGTGTACCCCTACGATATAAATGGTTCATTTCCCACTTACCTAAGTCTGCTGCATTTTAGGATCAAAAAAGTACTTTACGTTGGTCGCAGAGAATCATGTCTCTTACCAACTCTGACATCGATTGGTACAATCGAATATATGACGAGATCAGAATCATTGACCGTTGTGGAAATTTCCCAAACGTACCCCTTATAGAAACTAAGGGGGGGAATCAATTATCATCCAATTTTAGTTCGTCGTCAATTTGGATACCCGATGAGACATATTCCGCGTAATGTTCATCTGGAAGGTCTTTTCTTCAGGGAAGGAGAAAATGACGAGCACTAAAGAAAAAATAGTGCATGCCTGGAAACACGTTCATAGGAAAGGAAGAGAGTCTCTAGGAAAACTAGACTGCGTCTTGGTGGAGCCTTATCTCCACTGGGAACAAACTAGAGCTCTCAAACTGAGGATGCCTTACCCTCGTCAGGAAGTTCTTCCATTAAGGGACTCTGTCCTTTATTTTATGTCTGATACGGAAAAACTTCAGGTTACTCTCAACAAAGTTTAGCAGGAGTGTCATACCCCAAATTTTGACCAGTAAGATTTCCCATCATTGTGAAAATCATCACCACAATATGGATGTACCTTTGTGCCTCATCAATCTCCTCAAGGAATTGTTGAGCATTCACTACTATCAAAATTAGGGTTTCAAGCCCTCTCAGAGACTTAGACAAAGGATCAATCAAGAATTGACATGATCTTCAACTGTCTAGCCTCTCAAGTAGCTACAAAGGATCAAGAGGACTCCCACTCCAAGGATTAAGCACAAAGCTGCTCCCTTCTAGGTGGATCAAGCCTCAAGATCGCCAGCATCACCAAATTAGGGTTTTGGTCGTTCAGGGCCTCCAAAGCGAAATTTTCCTCTGGGCATGAGCCAAGGATCCAAAACACAACCTAATATACTCCATGAAACCTCATGGACCCAATCATCAAGTCAATTTTGTCTCAGGGGATGCATTCATCAAAAATCAGGAATTAGGGTTTCTTGACCTAATTCACCCCTAAGTTGACTTTTAGGGCAAATCATGAGCCAAGACCTCAAAGGAGGATTTGAGGGTCTCTAATCCACTACATTGATCCATTTGGAACAGTGGATTAATCCAAGAAGCTTGAGCAACAAGTCTCAATTTCATTTGCACCACAGTTAAGGTTTTAAGGAAAAAGTCAACTGTAACTTTGACTTTTGACCAGGACATGCTCCCAAGCCCTATGACATGCATCAATATACCCTATGACACCCATGGAACATGTCCATCAAGTTTGATTTAGGTCAAGGACATGATTTCCTGAAGAATTGCACAGTTTGGAATTCATCTGATAAAAAGTCAACTGTGCACAAAAGTCAACTTTGACTTTTTGAGAATTTTCACAAAAATGGATTTTTAACACTAAAATGATGTTAATGTATGATTTGAATCGTCATTCATCAAGAAAAATCAAGAAAAGTTGGATAACTTGTAAAAGGGGTAACCATAAAAACTTTGAAAATTTTCTAAGTTAAAAATAAAGTGGCTAGGGTACCAACTCTGGAGGGTCATAACTCCTAAACCACAAAGCCATTTTCTCCCATCCAAGGCTTGATTTGTAGATCTCATTGCCCTCTACAAAAACATCAACTAGACCTAACTCCAATTCATTGTGGATTTTGAGCTATGAGTGAGCCAAAATGGCTGAAAACATGTAAGTACCACTTGTGGGGTTTTTTCACACAGTTACAAGTTGAATCAGTTCCAAAGATAAACATCAATGTTGTTGCAAATGTTGCCAAGAATCCAAGCAACTCAATAGCATGAAACCAATCCACTTGTTCCAAGTATTATGGCTGCCACAACACACCATGTCAAGGCTGCCATGAAAAAAAAGTTTGGGGGTTTTGTGCCATCCACGATTTCTGAGTCAAAAGGAGTGATCACTATGCCACATGCCTTCAATCTGATCATGAACCAACTGATCCAACTGATAGGGTTGAGTCAAAAAGCCAAGGAATCTTCCAACTTGAAATTCATCCACTTTGGCACATTTTGCCTTGAATTCAAAGGGGCATTAATGTGGAATCGTGCATTTTATACAAAGCCAATCTACTCAGTCAAGTTCTCTGATTAAACAACAATAAAAACATCTGAAGAATGTGATTTTGGTCAAGGCATAGCCCTGCTCTTGGAAAGGGCTAGTTTGCCTTACTTGGGAAGAAATCCTCCAAGCCAATCCCTGCAAATGTGATCTGATCCAGCAGCCATTCACTATTCCTCCAAGACAAAAGTTGATCGCCTATAAATTGAGGTTCCAATGGATCATTCAACTCACACCAAAGCCAGTTACATCACTGCTTTCTCTCATTCTTCCTTAAACCTTAAGTTTCTTGGTTTTTGAGTAACCACTATCGGGTTTTGAGTTGCAGCCTTAAGCAATCAATTCCAATTGCTCAAACACATCACATATGATGTATTTGAGGTGTCCAAACACTTAAACACTAACTGTAACACCTCAGGCTCAAAATCACCCTTCAACATGGCCATTATGCCTCAATTATGCAGGTGGAGGTCTCCAGCTTGATCCAAAGAGTTTCAAAGTGTTCCAAAGCTTGCAACACACTCCATAACATCCATTGAAGTTGTAGAGATCATTAATTCACAACTGGAACAAGGTTTGTGTAGAGTTCCATTTCAGCTTGCATCAAGGTAAGCCTCAAAACTCCAACTCCATGATCCATGCATATTTCCTCGCATGATATTTTTGCCATTTGCTTGCCATCATATGTTGATTGTTTTCCCTCAAAAAATTTGATCATAGCACTCATAATCATGCCTACTCGATTGCTTTTGCAAAATTAGGGTTCATACGGCCACAATGATATAATTTGCTATACACTGAAAATGAATGAAATTGGGTATTGCTATCTTCTTCCTTGTGAAAAAACGCATGAGTTTGGTGTTTGAATCATGTCAAATGGTTGAGAAACGAGAGAGATGGAGGGCTTCATGCACGAGCTAGAGGAAGAAGATGGCCATGGCGCCATTTTCAGAAAATCCAACTAGTTTGATATATATTTTTCACTTGCCATGTTATTAATGAATTGGCATTGCGCCCCAGTGGTTGATCAGCTGGTTTGTATGTATTGGCAAGCGAAAGGTCTGGGGTTCGAATCCCCTTCGCCCTAGACCTTTTTATCACTTTTTCCTATTTTCCTATTTTTCACATTATTTTTTTAATGATTTGAAAAATTAATAACTCACTCAATTTTAATTATTTTTGACTGATTCTTTTTGCAAAAAATCATAAAAATGTTGAATTATTTTATTCCACAAAAAATTAAATTTATAGTATGTATTTAATATAATTAGTATTTTTGTGAATAAATTCATTTTTTATTTGTTTTTAAACATTTTAAAATGAACATCCATCTTGAAAAATAAAGACCAAATGAGTTTTAATATCTCTTGTGATTTATACCTCATTTTTCAAACCTTAAACAAAAATCACAAGTGGTTTATTCAAATCTATTTGGTATTTTTCATTGATTTTCTTTAAATATTTACTATTTAAAGATTAAAATTAGGGTTTCTTTGATTTTCACCCTCATCAAACAATTACATTTGGGCCTCTATTAGAGTGTAAGACCCAACCCTTTTTTTGTAAAATACAAACTATTTTTTGGGCCTCACTTGTTGTATAAGTCCCACTATATTTTCAAAAACCTCGGCGCGCTCGCCAATTCAAAAATCAAACCCTGGGCTTGTCCTTGAGCTATAAGACCCATTCAAAGATTTTGGGCCTCTAATAGATTGTAAGACCCAACCCCCTTTTAACCAAAATCATTTTGGGCCTCACTTATTGTATAAGTCCCTATGTGTATAAAGAAAACAAACGACGCGATCGTCGCCTTTTCAAAACAAACCTGGACCTACCCTCGTGTTATAATCCCCACTCTTTTTCTTTAAACCTTTTGGGCCTCTTGAGAGAGTGTAAGACCCATCCCTTTGTATAGAAAACCTTTTTGGGCCTCAGTCACTTGTATAAGTCCCTCTATACAAATTCAAACAGTGGGCTCACTTATAAAACCCTGGGCCTCTCCTTGAGTTGTAAGCCCCAAATCTTTCTTTTTCAAAGCACTTTCTCCTTTGATTTTGAATATACTGTTGTTTTCAATCTTTCTTTGTTGAACAACTAACCAAACAGCATGGAAGCTCTACAACCGAGTAAGTGTTTATAAGCTTTCATTTACCGCTTTCATATACATATAACCGTATTGTGGGGCTGTTTCACTGTAAGTCTTCTTTCATAAACTCATATCAACTGTGTAATAATAGTATGATATTCAGAGTTTTCCCGGCAACTACGTCTAGAACTAGGTGACGCTGCTTCGTTTATTCATAGAAATAGACAACTAGATCCCCAATAGGATCACCAGATACAGTCTTCTCTTCGGCTGTCCTCATTAGGAATTGTCAAGAAACTCCCAGAGATGAATGTATTCTCCGTGAATGGCATCTTTGAGTTTCTTCCAAATTCTCGGACTTTCCTGACTTGATCTATTCCTTGAATTTCTCGGGGTTTGGAGACCCGCGGGCTTCTTAAAAGCATCGGCCTCCTCTTGGGCATTGTACAAGGACCCACAGGCTTCCCAAAAGCGACCCCGCCTCCTCGTGGGCTTAATACAAGGACCCGTCGGCTTTTTAGAAGTATTCACAACCTCCTCTTAGGCTTCGTATAATGATCTCTTCCCCCGGGAATGATAACCTCCTCTTGGGCTTCGTACAAGGACCTCTCGGCTTCTTAGAAGTTTCCTGCCTCCTCTTGGGCTTCGTACAATTTGTACGGACGACCTCCTAGAGGTATAGGAACAGAACTTAGTCATCGGCATAGAACAGTCCTTTCAAAGAGTCTACTACTGTTTCTCAAAGCATAGTACAAAAGATGAAACTCTAGACTTGGACAGTCTAATTTCCTTGAGTCTCAAAGACATTCTCAAGCACCCTTCAAGAATAGGAAGGAACCCTGTAGACTCGGACAGTCTCAATACCCTTCAGATTTCCCACTTACTTAAAGAACAGGAATAACCCGGATCCTCGAATCAAATCCTAGAGTATAGTGTTGCTCATATAAGAACTGATTTTCTCTTTAAATCAGCATACTGGACCTGTCACTCAACTGAAACAGTAACCATAGCCTCTCTCTTGGGCTTTATACAATGATTCTCCCCAACGGAGTCAAACAACGTTTAGCCTCTCTCTCGAGCTTTGTACGAGACACATAAGAGACTCCCTCGTTGAGTCAATCACCCCTTTCGCCATCATCTCGGGCTTTATACGAGATACAAAAAGGTTCTTATTAAACCAAACAAAGTTTAGCCTCCATCTCGGGCTTCGTACGAGATACAAAAAACTCTCTTGTTAAGTCAAGTAGCCTCTATCTCGGGCTTTATACGAGATATCAAAAGATTCCCTCGTCGAGTCAAAACCTTTTAGCCTCTCTCTCGGGCTTTGTACGAGACACATAATAGCCTCCTCTTAGTCTTTGTATAAGAAAACCATTGGTTTATCCGATCAACCTTTTACCATCAAAGTTGTGCCTCGTTCACAGTACACAAACATCAACAACTCCTTCCCCTTCATCTAATTGCTGTAAGCGGCAAGCCTCTGGATCATCTACATCCATGCCACTGTCCCTCTTTTAGAATGAGAAATTCCTAAGGAAAGATGGCATTACTCTACATTGAGTTAAAGTCTTCTCCTTCAGGTTAAAATCCCCTTTAAAGGAAATTATGGCATTACCGGATTCACATATCCCGGTTAAAGTAATTCTCCTTTATAAACAGTTGTGACAAAAACCCCCTCTTTAGAGATGACAAATTCTCTCTAAAGTCAGGACCTTCAGCTTCACATCTTGGGCTTTGAACAAGATACAAACAGACTTTTCAGCTTCACATCTTGGGCTTTGAACAAGATACAAACCACTTTTCGCTTCACGTCTTGGGCTTTGAACAAGACACCAAAAACACACATTTCCTCCCATAGAATAGGAGGAACTACGAACGCTCTGATTTCCCTGTTTCGGTAAACGAGAATACGTAGGCATAAGATTGAAAGAAAAGATCTTAGCGAGCACACTAAACAAAAACCCAAAATCCCATACTCTCATATATCTATCAAAAAGCATCAGTCCTAACATCCTAATCCTTGTTCCCCACCAGAAACCTGTCTGTCAAAATAACACAAGAAAGGCCCCACCACATTGATCGCATCCGTAACCTAACACACCGTTATTTAAAATCAGTATGCAAGCAGGGTTAATTGGAGACATCTATTTCCTTTCCTTCATCAGCTTTAATAGGATAAAAAATGAATCGACCTGTAGTTAAAACTCAACCGCAGTGAGAGCGACCAGCGCTTGAGAACTGCGTCCAAAATCGCTCGCTACAAGGAGAAGAGGTCTTGGAGGAACAAGTACCGTATTCTCAATGTGGAGTGTAAGAAAATACAGCAACTATTGAAAGATAAGGATGCTCTGATCGAGATTTTAGAGCAACATGCTATAGAGAATCAAGACGACCAAAGGAATTTGCTCGCTCCTTTCACTTGGCAAAGGAGCGACAACCCCACAACGGCTCAAGAGCCCCGGTCAAAGAAAAGGAAAGTACCAGAACCAACACTGGAGCTCTCCTCAGAGAGGACTCAGGACCCATTAGTTTAGACTTTTCCTTTTAAAGCACTTTGTAAATTACCGTATTTCCATTTCCGCAATCTTTGAATTCAATAAAACGGGGTTTCCCCACTGTTTGATATTTGCAATATAATTGTCGAAGTTTATTTTGATTAAAAAAATATATTAAAATATAATTATTGCATTCATCATTCTCGCATAAACGCATTCTTCTTCCCTACGAATCTCACGTTTGTGTCTCGATTCTAGAGTCAAGCTGTCTCATTCGTACAATACTCGGGCCAATCGACAGAAAAAGATGGATGATCTCGAGGAAGAGAACAGAGAGTTGAGAGAAGAGATCGACACTCTGAAAGAGGATCTCAGAAAGCTTCATAACGACATGCAAGCCCTAGCAGAAGCTCAGATGCAACAACAAAGGACTGTGATCTCAGAGATCACATCAACGCCCATAGTGGAGAAGTATGATCCTAGGTACAAAATGCCGAAAGATCGTCCCCAGGGTATGCCTATTAACTATATCCCGAAAGGATATGTTCCGCCGATCACTGAGGATCAGGGAACCACAACAGGAATCACTGGGCCTGAAGGTTACAAACTTCGGGAAAGCGATGATGCCAGGGGCATGACAGCACCTCCTGAAGGTTACAAACTTCGGGAGAGGGAAGGACCTAGAGTCACTGCCATGATGACTATACCACCACTCGTGGTACAAACTGTCGCGGAAAGACAAATTCCACAGATACCTTCTGGTGGAAACGAAAGTATGGATAACAGAATGAAAGAGTTCCAGGAACAGTTCCTAGAAATGTAGAAGGAGCTGCAAGCCATTCGTGGTCAGGATCTATTTGGAAAAGACGCCGCAGACCTTTGTTGGTCCCCAATGTGAAAGTTCCGCACAAATTCAAAGTGCCCGAATTTGAAAATTACAAGGGTAACTCTTGCCCTCAAAGCCATTTGGTGATGTACGCTCGGCGAATGTCAACTCAGACAAAGAACCAGGAGCTACTGATTCACTCCTTTCAGGATAGTTTAACCGGTGCCGCACTCAAATGGTACATGGGTTTAAACCGCACTATGATTGGTACTTTCAGAGATCTTGGGGTTGCTTTCGTTCAGTAGTGTAAGTATAATCGGGACATGGAACCGGACAGAGAACTACTCAGATCACTGTCACAAAAGGATAAGGAAACCTTTAAGGAGTACGCTCAGAGATGGCGTGAAATTGCCGCCCAGATTTGTCCACATCTTGAGGAAAAAGAGATGACAGAATGATTACCAGTGCGCCCAATGACTTCACCGAGATGGTGGGCATGGGAGTTCATCATGAGGAAGCGGTCCGAGAAGGACGTTTAGTTAAAGATGTTGGATCATCAAGCAATACAAAACGATACGGTAGTGCTCTCCCTAAGAAAAAAGAGCAGGATATTGGGAATATCTCTCTTGGAAAGCAAAGGCGACGTTACCAACCAGTAGCAGCTATAACTCCTGCTATCAACCCTGCACCTGTTCCTACATATCAACCTCAGGTTGCTCAAAGTCAACCGAATCAACAACAATTTCAGCAAAGGATACAACAACCTCTTCAGCAGGCTCGTCCTCAGTACAACAACAACCGTACAACGCGACCACCAGGGTTCGACCCTATACTAATGTTGTACGCAGAACTGTTTCCATTATTACTGGTCAAGGGGCATGTCCAAACCAGGTCTCCTCTTACAATTCTGGAAAATCCGCCTTTTTGGTTCAAGGCAAATCAGACTTGCCCTTCCCATCAAGGAGGACCAGGGCATAACATTGAAAACTATCCCGGTTTCAAATCCAATGTACAAAAGCTTGTTAGGAGCGGGGTCTTATCTTTCAAAGATACGAATCCAAATGTTCTCACGAACCCGTTGCCTCAACACGAGAAAGTTGCGGTAAATTTGATAGAGGGAGAGTCCAATAACAGCTATCAAATTCATGATGTACTCTTATTAAGGACCAATCTGGTCAACATGCATCGTAGACAGAGCGGGCATGGCCATATACCACCTCATAAATATCACCAGTGTGATATCTGCTCGAAAGACAATCAAGGATGTTCTGTGGTGCAATCAGCTCTACAGGAACAATTGGATCTCGGATGGATCCAAGAGCATCGAGTTCGTGGGGTCAACATGACATATGCAAACTCCAACATCATTCAGAACCACGACGTCCGTGTGATGAATGTCAACTTGGTGGTAATGCACTCAAGGCAAAGGCAGTATCATAATCTTCTGCGACACGATTACAATTCCTGTCTGACTTGCTCGGTAAACAAACAGGGATGCTCTTTTGTACAATAGGCCCTCCAGCATCAGATGGATCTGGGATGAATTCAGGATTACCGCGATGGAAATCAGTATCAAGTGAATATGATTCAAATCTTTGATATTCGCTTGATGAATACCAGCTTAATGGAGTTACACGCTACACAAGTCCAACTCAGTTTTCTGACTTCGCATAATTATTAGAACTGTATAGTATGCCGTCAGAGTGACCAGGGACGTGCTCTCGTTCAAAGAACTTTGCAACACTTGTTAAACCATTGGTGGCATCCAATCTATATGGATGAAGACACGCAACAAATCAGTGTGGTTAATGGGAACCCTACTAGGCATCAAAGTCAGGATGTTCGATCAATGGAAACAGATCTAGTGAGGTTACACCGCATTCAAAGCGGACGTGGCCATGTGCCACCACATAATTATGAGCGTTGTAGAGTCTGCTCGAAAAATAATCAAGGATGTTACCTCGTGCGAGCAGCCCTTCAGAGTTAGTTGGACCGCAAAGAGATTCAACAATATTCAGTTTCGGGGTCCGTTAACTGGACGCCCGACTATTTCACTAACTAGATCAAAGATGTGGTTATAATCTCTGATCCTGAGAGGAGCAAGGATGTTTGTCCCATCATCCCTCTTCTAGACGAATCGAAGGTTCTTAGCCAGGAACTGATTGAAGTTACCTACGACAGTCAAAAAATCAGAAGGCTCCTATAGTTATCTATCTGCCGGGACCAGTGTCGTACAAGTCTGATAAGGTGATCCCTTACAAGTACGGTGCAACAATAATTGAGAATGGAAAGGAAATTCCATTACCCTCCATCGTTAATATTGCAGACATCAGTCGAGTAACCCGGAGTGGTCGAGTCTTCAACTGAGGAGTTGGAGAACCTAACAGAGAAAAGGAACCTCAAACGGAAGTTCCCAATCCACCAGTCAGTTAATCCAATGATCCCGACCTTTCAAAGAACGATGATGAGATACTGAAGCTCATCCAAAGAAGTGAATACAACATTCTTGATCAGCTGTTACAAACTCCTTCAAAGATATCTGTGTTATCTCTTTTACTCAATTCCGAAGCCCACAGAGAGGCTCTTCAGAAAGTCTTAGAGCAGGCCTTTGTGGAACAGGATGTAACAATAAGACAATTTAACTGCATCGTCTCCAACATCACTTCCTGCAACAATTTGAGGTTTAGTGACGAGGAATTTCCAGAAGAGGGAAAAAGTCACAACATGGCGCTCAATATTACAGTTAACTGCCAGGGCGATGCTTTATCCAGCGTACTGGTAGACACCGAATCGACTCTCAACGTTATGCTGAAGTCCACTCTAATGCGACTATTATTCAAAGGATCTCCGATGAGAGGCAGTGAGGTATCAGAAAATAGTTATCGACGAAGTCGACCTTCCCATAACTATCGGTCCTCACACTTTCCTAATCACTTTCCAGGTCATGGACATCCGAGCAACATGCAGCTGTTTGTTGGGAAGACCTTGGATACACCAGGCTGGGGCAGTCACTTCGACACTTCACCAGAAGCTGAAGTTCGTCAGGAATGACCAACTCATCACGGTCTGTGGAGAACATGCATAGATCGTGAGTAACCTATCATCGTCTACTTATGTAGAACCATAGAAGGTTGTTGGAACTCAGTTCTAGGAAATTTCGGTGAGCAATGAGAATCAATCAGAAAAAGGAAAGTCGATTTCCTCGTACAAAGATGCTCTTGAGGTGATCAAAATAACAATGCAAATGGATGGGGACAGCTTGTCATCCCTAATGACAATAAGGCCAAGAAAGGTCTTGGTTTTTCTTCAAACTGTACTCAGACAGCTACTAACAATATAAAGTTTTCATCCCATTCAGGATTTCTTCCACAGTGGAGGTTTCCTTCACATAGGGCCTCAAGAAGTGCATACCATCAACGAGGGTGATCCCTCCGATACAGATGAAGAGTGGAAGTGCTATTTTAACGAGGACGATTATATCTCTCAAGGAGAGGTGCCTATGCCATTTTGCTATCCGGCACAAAGTCCGAGATTTATACCGAGATCAGACGTCAAAATGCTATACGGAGATTGTGATCCAAATGGATGTCGTGCTCCACCAAACTCATTAGAAGAAGACATTCTGATGAAGGACAACTGTGACCACGACTATTGTGGCCCGATGGATGGTCTGCCTATCTGGCAGTCGTACCCTGGAGACTTGGGGCTAGAAAATCAGCCAAACAATGAAAATCAGCTGGGTGTCGTTGGGAAAAATACCTGCGTCCCCACCATGTCATGGGACCAACACTCAGGTCATTCAGAAAATATACAGCAGGATGATGAATTCGCAAAGTTTGCAGGACTAGAATTCATCAACTATGCTTTTCCCGAGGTCAACGTCATCGAAAGGGATGACTCCTCCAGTTCCAAAGAAGTGTGGGATACCTTAGGACAACCAAGTGGAAAATACGACTATATGGTTAAGTACACTGCTCCTGAAAGCTCTCGTATTAGGCTCGAAGACATCCAGCCAACTGGATGGGGAGATATTCCTGAGAGCACAAATACTATGCAAAATACAACAAAGGAATCCTCCTACGACAACTCTGCCTGTGAGACAGATTCCAATGATCCTGCTCCACCAGAAATCAGCGTTATTTCTGAAGATAAATAAAGGAAGGTACCAGACTTTGTGATTGACCGAGGAGTTCGCCGCCAATGGGTTGCTATCGATGTTCCGAAGATTATTCATAAGTCAAAGTAATTGTCGTCTTTAACCTTTCACCTTGCCCAGGTGAAACCGATGTTTTGATAGGGCTCACTTTCTGTAAATATACCTCTTCGCTTTGGCCAAAGCGACAGAGTTTTGTTTTATAGGGCTGTAGTTTCAAGAATCGACAGAATCATAAATAAAATAACGTCGTTCTGTAATTTCCGCATTTTATTGCTGTTTTCTCTTTTCGTTTTTTCAGAAAATGGTGATCCTAAAAAATAACTCAATAATAAAAACAAGCAGTTATCAAAAACTACACTGCACACACTTTTGCATTCTCTCTATCTCTTCTAAAAACAATCATCACGTCATGCAGATTGCTCGTTTTAAACTCCATTGAAACATACGATCCAATGCCTTCTCCCAACTTTGGATTCCCGATATTTGGGGCTGAAGAAGAAGTTGACGATGAAATTCCGGAAGAGATCTCCCGTCTACTCAGACAAGAGGAAAGGTCCATTGAACCTCACAAGGAGCCGTTGGAAACTGTCAACTTGGGCTCAGAGGAGGAAAGAAAAGAGGTCAGGATTGGGGCACTGCTCAGTCCAACTTCCAAAGAGAGTTTGACAAAGCTTTTCAAAGAAGTTCCCGATGTATTTACTTGGTCCTACCAGGACATGCCAGGGTTGGATACCCGTATCGTGGAACATCATCGACCATTAAGATCAGAATGTCCGCCAGTAAAACAAAGGTTGAGATGGACCAATCCGGATATGGTCAAAGGTTGAGACAGACTCATCAGTTTGCAAGCAGGGTTAATTGAAGACATCTATTTCACTTCCTTAATCAGCTCAACAGGATAAAAAATGAATTGAACAGTAGTACCAAAGCGATAGTGATCCAAAACCACAAAAACCGCACTACACCATGATTAGTGTACGTCAATGGAACGACGTACCTATGATTGACATCATGCGCCTAGAACGGCCCGCTTACATCTTCGCGATCGAAGCAGTCATAGACGACAAACCTTGGTATCACGATAACAAATGCTTCCTTCAGAAACAAGAATACCTACCTGGGGCATCAAGAAAAGATAGGAAAACCATCAGGAGCGTAAAATTAAGTGAACACAACAATTAATTTTGCCACATTAATTGAGTAATATTCTAGTTTTCATTAAATATTCCATCTGCTTAAGACCTTCTACTAGCAATTTAGTCACATTAATAGAGTAATATTTTCAAAATTATAAATAAATACCTTATCAGTTGAACACCATGAATTAGAAATTTTGCATATCATGAGTCTCTTTTTAATACTTCCCATATTGCAGCTGCTTGCAGCAATTGATCGCCATAGACAATTACCAGACAATCAAGATTAATTGTAGAAATTATTAGCACTCTCATATTTAAGATCAAAACAGGTGTGCATTTTTCACTGTTGGTTTTTTTTAATAGGCAATTTCATTAATATGAGATTAAGGGCATCTCAAAACTAACGAACTACAACCAACGATCGATAGAAAAAATTACAAAAAATAGAAGGGGAATTTGTACAACTCGTACAAACTGCACTTTTTACTATTATTTCTACCTAAAATCATCCAATTCCAAAAAAAAAACAATAATAGTATTAACTATCTCTTCTACGTTACAAATTTCGTCATGAAACAAAATATTATTTCTACTCCTCCAAATACTCCAGCAAGTAATAAACCAGATTGAATTTGTCTTATTCTCTTTTCCACGACCATTAAGGCGCTGAAACCAATCTCTCGCGTGAAGCCTGCAGTCAGTTTCCGATATTCTTCCTATGTTCACCCAGTCGCAATTCTTTCTCCACACCCTCAAGGATTTTTGACAATTAAAAAATAAGTGAGATCCGTCTTCTATCTCGTGGAAACACAGAACACACACCTTGTCATGAACATTTTCTATAATGTGTTTTTCCGCTAAGTTCGACCGCGTTGGTAACCTATCTATCACCAACCTCCAAGCAAAGACTTGAACCTTTAAAGGAATAACAGAACTCCTCAAAAGATTATGCAAATCTACAGTTTGTTCATCGAGGAGGTTTAGGGAGTCGAGAGAGTTAAGGTAAGAGTAGAAAGAACTTACAGAGAAACCGTTCGAAACGTCTAAGGACCCCTCCCAGACATGATTCACCTACTGCTGAATTTGAACCTCCTCCAACATTTTTCTACAAACATCCATCTCTGACTGGACCCACTGATCTTCACCTTCCATGAATTCCTCTAATTTCTTGCTCCAACGACCCTCTTCCCAATCCCCCATCTCACTAACCGAACAAGTCTTGTTGCTGCTCGCCAGGTACATGGACGGGAATTTATGTTTCAGAGCAGAATTACCCAACCAAACCGCTTGCTAAAAATCAGTGTGTATGCCGTTTCCTACTTTGCCAACCAACCGATTACAAAACCTTTCATAGACCACTGAAACCGAAATAGACAAAAGGGTCTTTCATCCATAAAGAGTCAAATTTGGAACTGCTGACTTCCATGAAAGTTTGGACTTTTAAACTAAAGTTTCCGTATCTTTTAACGAGCAACGGTCCCCAAATTTCGTTACCGTCACAGCAGAATTTCCAAAGCCACTTAGCAAGGAGTGTCCTGTTGAAGCAACCGACGTGTTTAATGCCAAGCCCCCCACACTTCTTCGGTTTACAAATAGACTTCCAACTAACCCAAGGAACGAAGTTGTCGTTCGAGGAACCAACCTATAGGAAGCGGCGTTGGATAACTATAATTTCCTTCACAACATTCTTAGGAGCCTTGAAGAAACCCAAGTGATGAATCGGGAGATTAACTAGAACTGAGTTTATAAGGGAAACTCTTCCTCCAATGGAGAGATTCCGGCCGAACCAACTAGATAATCTAGTTTTCAAACAATGGATAACAGGTTTCCAAAACTCGTAACGGCGATGATTTCCTCTGATTGTTAAACCTAGAAACTTGAAAGGAAGGCTATCAGATTTACAATGAAGGAACTGAACTGCAGCTTTGATGAAATCCGTCTCCAATCCTATCCCGTACAAGCAACTTTTAGAATAATTAATCTTAAGGCCAGAAGTCAATTCAAAAGCCCTGAGAATAGCTTTGAAAGCCCAAATGTTAGAAGCCGACCAATCCTCAAATAGGAGGGTATCATCTACAAATTGGAGCAAGCTAACAGTCGGACTGTCAAGAAACATAAATTCTATTAGCATATTATTGATTGTGGCATTTCTCACCAAACCGGCCAGGCCTTCCGCAACTATAGCAAAAAGAAATAGGGATAGCAGGTCTCCTTGTTTCAATCCCCTGGACGCCTTAAAATCCTTCAACGGACTACCGTCAATAAGGATTTATAAGTAGCTATTGAAAAATGATCCTCTAATCCATTTCAACCAATTATTCCCGAAGCCTATTTTAATAAGCAATTCTTCAAGGTAGGCCCAATCAACGCAGTCGTAGGCCTTTGCAATGTCTACCTTAAGAACCAAACAAGACTTACTGTTCCTTTTTACATAATCTTTAATTTCGCATGCCGTTAGAAATCCATCAAAAATCTGTCGACCCGGGATGAAAGCCGACTGGGAAGGAGAGATCAGCTTGTGAATGACCTTACCCAATCTGCTAGCAAGTATTTTAGACAGTGTTTTAAGAACACTGCTGACAAGGCTTATAGGCCTAAACTCTTCGAAGGACTGAGGGTTTTCTACCTTCGGGATGAGAGAAATAAAATAAGACGCAAACTTCTTAGGCAAAGAACCAGAGTTGAAGAAGTCAAGGACACAATTAGAGAAGTCGATTCCCACTATGTCCCAACAGTTTTTAATAAATTTGAAGTTGAGCCCGTCAACACTTGGGCATTTGTTGCTGTCACAGCTGAAGACAACCGCTCTCACATCCTCGTACACGAAATCCTCATCCAACATAAGCCTATCCGGATCGTCCAGCCTAGCCAGGCCTTCAAGGGGACAACTGAATCTAGGAGAGTTAGGTTGATGGAATTTTCCATCAAAGAACTTTCTAGCTTCAAGTTTAATCTCAACAGGGTCTTCCACCAAAATACCTGACACCCTAATAGCATTCAAAGAATTTGAACGATTTCTCGCCATCAACGATTCATGGAAGAATCGAGTGTTAAGGTCTCCGTCTTTAAGCCATCTCGCACGAGATTTCTGTTTGAGCAGACTTTCTTTCAATCTGAGGTTCTTCCAAATCTCGGGCACGACACGTTTCCTTAGAGACAAATTCTTGATGATTGTCACCATCCTGACTCGAAGATAACTCTACTTGGTTGAGGATTTGAACATTATCTTCTATCTTCAAGTCAATCCAACCGAACGTGTGAATATTCCAATGTCTCAAATCTCCCTTAAGATCCTTTAGTTTATTGAGAAAAATGTAGCTGTAGGAACCCGTAAAAGAGTAGGAATTCCAAACCTCTTTCACGAACGAAACAAACTCTCTGTGGTCAAACCAACAATTTAAGGTCCTAAAGGGCTTAGGACCCCAGTTCACATTGTTAGCTTTCAACCGGATGGGTCTGTGATCAGACACGTCCCTATCGCCCACAACTTGGTTTTTCAAAGACAACAACTCAATAACCTTGTCTTCGAATAAAAATATATCAAGCCTACTTCTACTTTTGCCGTTAGAATTATGCCATGTGAACTTGTTTCCAACAGCAGGTAAATCAATCAGGTTCATGTCCTCTATGAAGGAGTTAAATTCCCTCTTTTCAACACAGTTAGAACCTCCTACTCCTTTCCTTTCCGCTCCAGTTTTGACTACGTTGAAGTCCCCGCCTACTATCCAACCTCCATTCGGGAACCGGCTCTTCGCAGATAAGAGATCCAACCAAAGTCTTCTTTTGTCTGAAACTCCGCAAGGAGAGTAAATATTTACAACCGTTAACGAATGGTTCTTCCACATGAAGTGAATACCCAAGAACCCTTAGCCACTGAAACTCGCACAAGCAGTCAAAGATTTAGAGTTCCACATAGTACGAATACCACCAGATCTTCCTTCTGAATTCGACGCTGACCAATCCACCTCCTGACTTCTCCACATACTATGAACCAGGTTAACGTCAATCTCCACGAGTATGCATTTCCTTTACTGAGCTTTGCATTTCCTGACTTCTCTAGAGCTCCTGACAAATCCACCTTCTGACTTCTCAAGAGCTCTGCATTTCCTTTACAAAGATTTTGATATAACCTTCTTTTCTTTAAGGAACTACAACATCCGCGAGCATTAAAGGTCACTATATTCATGGGATACCAGTTGCTACAACCCTCTTGCAGTTTCTCACTTCCTTGTCAACTTTATCCAAGTTTCTTAATAACCCGTCAAAGGCACCATCTTCCACTTCTCCTACAACCCCCAACTGCTTCAGGGATTTTCTCACCTTAGAAAGAACCTCTTCCATAATTTTCCTACATCTTGAATTCCCACTAATCAAGTCTGTCTCAGTAATCGATTCATAAAAAAAAGCGAAGAGTTGGACACAGAAGGAACAATTCTCCCAAGTCTTCTCTTTGAAGTCACCCTGCCGTTCTTCCTTGTTTTGGATTCATCGTGGTCCTTCGTAGCCGCAAGAAGAATTGAAGAAAAGTAGGATGGAGAATAGAGAACTTTACTGCAGTTAAACACTTCGTGGAGTAATTTTTTCTTCTTGCTATTTTTAACCCTATTGGAAGGCCCTACAATACCACCCGGAGGGCCAATCAAGGGAACAGAACACCCTAGATCTACAACCAATTCTCCGTTCAGTGACTCGATCTGAGTGGCTTTGTCAAGCACAACTGCTAAATCTTGACTACTCCTGGAAACAGAATTAAGAGGAGACGGCTTTTCCCGAACCAGGAGATCCAACTTATCCTTCGCGCCACCATCCCGAAGATGGATGCCTCTAGAATTGTTAACAGAATTCAGAATAGGGCCTAAAGTAACTTCAACCTCCTTAGGGCTGGATCTGACGCTAGATGTCCTATCCACCAAACTATCTCCAACGAAGGACACACTATCAGAGTTTTGACTACCGAAACCAGCTACCTACACTCTACTGGAGGACTCAGATACCTAAGCATCGTTTTTAGGGATGCACAAAACTTCAACTTCCAATTCTGCACCCTCGTCCCAGTCTTCTACGTCTTCTGATTGGGATAGGGAAGAGGAATTGCATTCATCAGACAAAATTTCCTCATCGTCTTCCACTAATAACTTTCTGAATTGATACCTTGAAAAATCCTTAACTAGGGCAATAGAGTAAAAATGTTTATTAAGCTCAACACGGATCTCTTCTTTCATAAAGAAAGCATTACTGGTTTTGATCAAAACCCTATCTGCGTCAAGTCTATCCATTCTACTAGCACTCTCATCGTAATGAATAAATGAACCAAGGCACGAAACAATATCACGAAAGTTCTGATCATTCCAAGCAGCACAAGGCAGGTCGTAGCATCTGATCCAGGCTAGTCTATCTCTATCAACCTCCAAAGGTGACCACTCTCAGATTTCCTTGAACCACAAATCCAGCCATTCACTAGATTCTTTGACAAACTCCCCTAAATCATCCCCTGTCACGTCTTCCAAGATGCATTTCGAGGCACCTAACGGTATGACCTTAATATTGAAGATACCCTCTTCTTGCAAGCTTAATTGCACATTGGTCACCTCTAGTCCTTCAATAACCACTTCAATTTTTGCATTCTTGAACCTCTCCACAGTAAACTTCTCAATAGAAAGGGAAATAGGGTTCATGGTTTGACTCTTAACTAGGTAATCGCTACCAGATACCCCTCCCCCCACAGCCTGGGCAAAAGATCTTCCATCTTCAAAATACCCATTCTTTAAGCCCTTGTTGTTAGAAACATGAAAAGCACTAGCTGATTTAGCAAAGACCCGGTTTTGTCCTTCAAGTTACGAGAGTTTTTTTTTTGGTTTCACCTCAAGTATCAGGTTTACTAGATTGGTTGATCCAGTTTGGGGATCAGTTTTGGTACCAAGTCGTTTCAGCCCTCTAGATTGTAGTTACGGGATAGCGATTCGTAATGATTCCTACCAAATTCAGCGCCAATCACCACTAAATCATCTAATTATTGATCGCAGATACGGGTTACAATAGTTTAAACAAAACAAAATATGAGGCATTCCAATCTTTTGCAAATTTACTTGTCCTTATTGTGGTCACTAAAATTCTAGATTTAGTCAAAAGATAGAACTAAATAGTTGTATTTTATGGTCCTAATTTGTAATTGTAGTTCTATTAATTAAAGAAGACAAAGACGGTGGAGCCATGCTCTCCATCACTAAGGGAGTTCTTTCATTTTCATCCACCTCGTTATTTTAAGCTAACTTTCAATTTTCACTCTTATTTTCAAAAATTTACCTCAATAAAAACTATGTCCATGGGCAGAATTGCAACGAAAGATCAGTTGATAAAGAGAGGAATTATTGTTGGAGGTGTCAGATTGAATTGTGCTCTGTGCGGATGTTCAGTTGAAAATATACCTCATTTTTTCCTGGATTGTGATATTGCTCTTATTGTGTGGAAGGGTATGGAGAAGTGCCTTGGAATTAAGTTTGGGAGATTCAGAAGTTGTACAAATTCTTTTATTTACTTTGTCATTTTGATGCGTGAGACATTTTGCAAAGATTGTGGAATCTTTATTTGGTCGTATGTTGTGTGGGTTTTATGGAGGGGAAGAAATTATGTTATTTTTAACAGTTGGTATTTGACGTCGAGAAATTGTTATATTTTAGTAAATTCCTTTCTTGGAGATGGTTTTGTTTAGAGGTTTGTAAGTACAACTCTTGTTCTTTTTATGACTGGTTTATTTTTTAGGTAAGTTGTTTAAAGCGGATGTAAATTTCTGCATGGCTCTTTTGTAAGGATTTTGAGTACCCTTTGTGTTCTTGTGTGCATTTTATTGACGATTAAAAAAATGATTCCCTTTTATATGCTTTATTTTTATTATTTTATTTTAAACTATATAGTCTGAGTATGAAAAGGAAGAGTGACTACCTCCCTTCAGTTAGGGCTGAGAAAAGAGTTAAATAAAGGGTTGCCCAAGAAGAAAGTCAAAAATTTAACTGTCCGTTTCCGCATCTTCCATCACCAAATAGAATTATTTTGTATACTTGGTGGTGGTTAGGAAAACGGATTAACGGGAGAAATACATGTAATTACTATGATTGGACTAACTTCCCTTGTGAATTTTTGTAGCTTCATGTGGGTGTAAGTTGGTGATTTTTTGTAGGTGGTTTGGATACACCCTATTGTATCTAGTTGAATGGAATTTTGCTTATTAAAAAAAAACAATTATTACGGATATTCTACTTCAACTTCCAATAAAAACTATTGTGCCATGTAAATGTGTTTGTAAAACTTTAAACTTATTGATTTCAAGTCAAGAAAGATGTAGTTTCTTACAAGTTTTTGAAGTTTAAATTTATACATCTTAAGTTTAACTGCACAGTAGTAGATTTAAAAGAAAGAGAGAGTAAAACCCACTGAACACCGTCGATAAGAAGCCACATTAATTGACCATCATTAATTGACTAATATTATAGTGACTAATTAAATTTTTTATCTACTTAACACCATTTACCATTAACTTAGTCACATTAATAGCGTAATATTTTCTAAATTTTAAATAAATATTTTATCAGCTTATAACTATTTACTAGCAATTTAGCTACATTAACAGAGTAATATTCTAGATTTTAAATAAATGTTGGTGACCACAATATGGGTTCATGACAAAATGGAATTAAGAACAGACTCGTGCTATATTTTGTCATAAGATGGTAGAGTACTCGAAATGAAGTGCAATCTACTAAGTGTGGGGTAATTGGTTGAAGAAAGTTTCTCAACAATTATTAAAAATCGAGTCTTAGAATTGTTCGACACACAGAAAAATTTGATCTTAAAATCCCCTTCATCGAAGAACAATGCATTTAAAACCAAGATCAATTCAACTGAAGTATAATGTCTACAAATTTTTGTCAACCATACGCATAGTTGGCTGTGACATCTGAAGTTTGAATATTTTAGCTTTCGATAACTCAATCAACTTCACCCTCGAAAGCACAGAGGACACACGGTGTCATGCGCACCTTGAATAACGAAACATATTTCCTACTCCACTCTCGAAAATGTTATGTTAAATAATATATTAATGTACGTCACACATCGGGTAGTAAGAAGGGAATAAAATTAGAGTATTAATATAAATAGAAAAAGTTAATTTTACTTTTCTACATAACAACAAAATGTAGCCTTTGAGTGTATTGGAGATTTGAGTAGTTGTGTGTTTAGAGAGAGTTTTCAATTTTTCCATTAAAAAACAATTTGTTGAGAGGGTTTTCCATATTCTCGTTCAAAAATAGTTTGTTGAGAGGGTTTGTAGTTTTTCCGTCCAAAAATTGTAGTTGAGAGAGTGTTTGCAATTTTTCTGTCTAAAATTGTAGTTGATAGAGGGTTTATAATTTTTCCATCCAAAAATTGTAATTGAAAGAAGTTTTATAATATTTCCGTTCAAAAATTGCAGTTTGGAGCGTTTGCAATTTTGTCCTAAAAAATTGCAATTTAATGAGAGAGTTTGTAATTTTGTTTTGGAAAGATTTGAAGTTGGAAAATAAATTTGTGAGTTTTGTTTTTAATTTTTTTTGCTGTTGTTTTTCTTTTTGAGTTTTGTTTATTTTTTTATATTCTCAACGAAAACCAGCCTATTGAGAACCAAATTCCAACCAAATAAAAGCGCATTGCTAGGCGCCTTAGTTTTTAAGTTCCCAACGTCAAACAATAAAACTAAGAATGAGGCATGCCTACGAGGACTAAACATGACTCTTGATATGGGTATGAGCGGGGTGATAATTAGATTTTATTTACAACTGGTTGCATCATAAATAAAAGGAGAGCATCTATGGTTAAATTTAAGAATATATATGTGTTGGGCATGCGACTCCATACACAAGTTGGGGTGAATTGTGGAGATTTGAAATCGGTGATTTAAAACAAATTCATATTTTGAAATTCGAGTTTGAAAATATTTTCTAAAAAGAGTTTAGATATGCAGTAGAAAATAAGGATAAATTAAATAAGTGGAAAGTAAAAGAATTAAGGCAAGAGAGATAACACTAAAAATTTATAGAGGTTTGGTCTTGAAAGTGTGACATACTCTTCTCCCTAAGCTCTCCATAACTGAGGGAGTTCTTGGACTTTCATAAACTTATGTTAATAAACGATTCTCTTTTGTATGCTTTTTATTTATTTATTTATTTTAAACATTATAGTGTGTCCATGAAAAGAAAAAGTGACTCACTCCCATCTGCTAGAGATGAGAAAAGTGCTAAAGAAAAGACTGCTGAAGAAGAAAGTCAAGAACTTGGCAATTGCTTTGTTTTTTTTTTGATAAGCAGAAACTTTATTAATAAAAGATTAAGGAAATCTCGAACCAACAAACTACAACCAACAACTAAACAAAGAAATTACAAAAAATCGAGTGGCTTTTTATACCATTCGTACAACCTACAGTTCATACTACTTTTACTACCTAGAATTAACCAATTCCACGACGTGGCTTTAATATCGTTGACAATGTCATTTACATTAAAGATAACATCATTGTAAAGGATATTGTTCCGACATCTCCAAATATTCCAACATGTTATAAACCATAATGAATTAACCTTTCCCTCTTTGCATCTACCACGAAGTTTCGAATTCCACGACTTCAAATGCCGAACCACCGTAAATTCGACTATTCTATCATCTTCAACCCACTCACAAATCATATTCCACACCAACGAAGATTTACCACAAGAAATGAAAAGATGAGTAGAATCCTCGTTGTGATGAAAACAAAACATACAAACCTCTGCATGAGCATTATCAATAATATGTGTTGCACTTAAATTGGCTCTCGTGGTCAGCCTATTGAGACTCAACCTCCATCCGAAAATCTGAATTTTCGGCGGTAAAACCGTCTTCCACAATTGCTTCAAAGAATCAGCTAAGTCTCGCTCAATATCGTCATCAAACCGTGAATCATTCAAGCAGCAATAGAAAGATTTGACAAAGAATATGGATGATTCATGTTCTAACCAAACCCAAATGTCTGCAATATTCAGCCTCATAACCACCTGCATCAGTAAATTGAGTAATTGCTTTGTTGATCTTCCATCACCAATTGTTACCAACATTTTGGTGCAACTGCCAATCAAAACTATTGTGGCTTGTAAATGTGTTTGTAAAACTAGGAACACATTGATTTCAAGTCAAGATTTTGCCAACCAATTACTCATTGAAAAGCCACCATATAGTTATACACCCTCTAGTCACTATTACAAACAAATTTGACAATTTTAATACATTTCATAATTAATAGGATGTTTCATCAATATATTGCTCATACAACTAAGTTACATGTATTGCCTATATATTCCTCCTTTTATTTGAATGTATGGCCGGCCACAGGATCACGCAACCCAGGTGCCTGCCTCAACTCTTCCCCCTAGCATAATAACACTACTTTTAAGCATAATAAAAAATTTTGTCATAAAAAAGAAATCTTATTATAGTTAAAAAAAACTCTAATATTTTAATGGAGTAATTGATTAATTTTTATTGTTTTAGATTTTTAAATTTTTTTTTTTAAAAAGCAAAATATATTCAAAAAGGATATAAAGGAGTATCCTAACCCCATATACAAGAAATTCAACCACCTCCAGAAAAGAAAACTACAAAAATTCGCACAGGAAGTTAATTCAAACATAATAATTACAGGTATAAGGAAATTTATATCTTTTACCCACCCACCACCTAGTAAGCAAAATAATCTTATTCACTACCGGTTCGCAATCCCGAATCTCGTCATTAAACCTAATGGTATTCCAACAAATCAAAATGCACCAACAAGTGGACAACCATAAGGCTACTGCATTTTTAACATCCACTTTCTTTAAAATCATCCTCTCGATCCAGCTGCGAAGATGTGCAATCAAACTATCGTTAAATTGGTCGTAGGAGATGAAACTTTTATGATTGGATGAAACATCCTATAGATCACCTGTAAGTTATAAGTTTTCATTTCTTCCTTCTTTGTTTGGTGTTTTTGTATCGGGTTGGAGAATCCCTTTTTCTCCCTTTTAATACAAAATTGCTTAATATAAAAAATAAAAAACATCAACATTCACTCCCAGCCACTTACCAATCATTTTCCACACGTCGGCTACTCTTGCCGCACCAAAACATCAAATGCAATGCAGTTTTATCTTCCCTAAAACAAAATGGACAAGTTGTTTCAAGCGTATTGATTTATTGTTTACATATTCTTTTATATATTTATATCAATTATTAAATGTTTAAATAGTTTTTTATCAAATTTTATATGACACGTTTAACAAATTTTAATTCATTCAACAACTTCACTATCCATTATTAATAAGACTAAAAATTAATTATTATTATTTTAAAAAGTGTAAAACCTTCAAAGGTTCTATTGTAAGAATGTAGTTTCTTACAACAATTTGGTTATATATCTTAAGTTACATATATTTCTTATATATTCCTCTATAATTGAATAATCTATAACTGCACGATAGTATAACTGCACTATAGTAGACTTAAAGAAAGAGAATGAAATCAGCATAACACAATCTATGTGCAATTTAGCCACAATAACTGAGTAATATTCTGCGTTTTAAATATATGTTAACACTCAGTTTAGTCATATTAATTGAGTACTTATTCTAGGTTTTAAATAATGCAATATTATGCAAATATATTATTGACTGCTGCCAATACCATTTTATTTTTGCTGACGCAGGCTGCAACAAAAGTGTGTTGATCAGTACCATTTTTCTCTATTGCGTCGAATCATCGAGGTAACAGTAGTTTGTATGAATGGACAAAGTTTCCTTTAAACTATTTGTAGGTTAGTTGGGGTGGATATGGAATTTGATTGTATATGTATTGTTGGGTTAGAGATCCCCTTTATCTCTATTTAATAAAATACTTACTTATCAAAAAAAATATTAAGAGTTGTAGTTCGTGAGTTTTTAGTTATATGTAAATAATAGTCAAAACAGATATGATGTACGAATCAAATAGACATATAAAGCTGAAGTAAATGTTAAAAAATATTAAAAAAATATCTAAAATAGGTAAGGACTGAACTACGTTGTGGCAATTTTAGAGTTAATTTATGAACCTTTAGTCAAGGTCAAGTTAAGAGAGATTTTTTTTTAGTTTCACCACAAGTATCAGGTTTACTAGATTGGTTGATCCAGTTTGGGGATCAGTTATGGTACCAAGCCGTTTCAGCGCTCTCGATTGTAGTTACAGGATAGCGAATCATAATGATTCCTACCAAATTCAGCGCCAGTCACCACTAAATCATCTAATTATTGATCGCAGATGCGAGTTACAATAGTTGTATTTTATGGTCCCAATTTGTAATTGTAGTTCTATTAATCAAAGAAGACAAAGATGGTGGAGCCATGCTCTCCATCACTAAGGGAGTTCTTTCATTTTAATCCACCTCGTTATTTTAAGCTAACTTTCAATTTTCACTTATTTTCAAAAATTTATCTCAATAAAAACTATGTCCATGGGCAGAATTGCGACGAAAGATCAGTTGATAAAAAGAGGAATTATTGTTGGAGGTGTCAGATTGAATTGTGCTCTGTGCGGATGCTCAGTTGAAAATATACCTCATTTTTTCCTGGATTATGATATTGCTCTTAATGTGTGGAAGGGTATGGAGAAATGCCTTGGAATTAAGTTGGGGTGATTCAGAAGTTGTACAAATTCCTTTATTTACTTTGTCATTTTGATGCGTGAGACAATTTGCAAAGATTGTGGAACCTTTATTTGGTCGATTGTTGTGTGGGTTTTATGGAGGGGAAGAAATTATGTTATTTTTAAAAGTTCGTATTTGACGTCGAGAAATTGTTATATTTGATTAAATTTCTTTCTTGGAGATGGTTTTGTTTAGAGGTTTGTAAGTACAACTCTTGTTCTTTTTATGACTGGTTTATTCTTTAGGTAAGTTGTTTAAAGCGGAAGTAAATTTCTGCATGGCTCTTTTGTAAGGGTTTTGAGTACCCTTTGTGTTCTTGTGTGCATTTTATTGACGATTAAAAAAACGATTCCCTTTTATATGCTTTATTTTTATTATTTTATTTTAAACTGTATAGTCTGAGTATGAAAAGGAAAAGTGACTTACTCCCTACAGTTAGGGCTGCGAAAAGTGTTAAATAAAAGGTTGACCAAGAAGAAAGTCAAAAATTTAACTGTCTGTTTCCGCATCTTCCATCACCAAATAGAATTATTTTGTATATTTGGTGGTGGTTAGGAAAACGGATTAACGGGAGATATACATGTAATTACTATGATTGGACCAAGTTTCCTTGTGAATTTTTGTAGCTTCATGTGGGTGTAAGTTAGTGATTTTTTGTAGGTGGGTGGATACACCTTATTGTATTCAGTTGAATAGAATTTTGCTTATTAAAAAAAACCAATTATTACCGATATTCTGCTTCAACTTCCAATCAAAACTATTGTGGCATCTAAATGTGTTTGTAAAACTTTAAACTTATTGATTTCAAGCCAAGAAAGAGGTAGTTTCTTACAAGTTTTTAAGGTTTAAATTTATATATCTTAAGTTTAACTGCACAGTAGTAGATTTAAAAGAAAGAGAGAGTAAAACCCACTGAAGACCGTCGACAAGAAGCCACATTAATTGACCATCATTAATTGACTAATATTATAGTTACTAATTCAATTTTTTATCTGCTTAACACCATTTACCATTAACTTAATCACATTAATAGCGTAATATTTTCAAAATTTTAAATAAATATTTTATCAACTTATCACTATTTACTAGCAATTTAACTACATTAACAGAGTAATATTCTAGATTTTAAATAAATGTTGATGACCACAATATGGGTTCATGACAAAATGGTATTAAGAACAGACTCGTGATATATTTTGTCATAAGATGGTAGAGTACTCCAAATGAAGTGCAATCTACAAAATGTGAGATAATTGGTTGAAGAAAGTTTCTCAAGGATTATTAAAAATGGAGTCTTAGAATTGTTCGACACTCAGAAAAATTTGATCTTAAAATCCCCTTCATCAAAGAACAATGCATTTAAAACCAAGATCAATTCGACTGAAGTACAATGTCTACAAATTTTTGTCAACCATACGCATAGTTGGCCGTGACATCTGAAGTTTGAACATTTTAGCTTTTGATAACTCAATCAACTACACCCACAAAAGCACAGAGGACACATGGTGTCATGCGCACCTTGAATAACGAAACATTTTTCCTACTCCACTCTCGAAAGAGTTGTGTCAAATAATATATTCATCTACGTCACACATCAGGTAGTAAGAAGGGAATAAAATTAGAGTATTAATATAAATAGAAATAGGGTTGAATGACAAAAATTGTAGTTGAGAGAGAGTTTGCAATTTTTCTGTCTAAAATTGTAGTTGATAGATGGTTTATAATTTTTCTGTCCAAAAATTGTAATTGAGAGAAGTTTTATAATATTTCCGTTCAAAAATTGCAGTTTGGAGCGTTTGCAATTTTGTCTTAAAAAATTGCAATTTAATGAGAGAGTTTGTAATTTTGTTTTGTAATGATTTGAAGTTAGAAAATGAATTTTTTGAGTTTTGTTTTTAATTTTTTTTTGCTGTTGTTTTTCTTTTTAAGTTTTGTTTATTTTTTTATATTCTCAACCGAAACCAGCCTATTGAGAACCAAATAAAAGCGTATTGCTAGGCGCCTTATTTTTTAAATTCCCAACGTCAAACAATAAAACTAAGAATGAGGCATGCCTATGGGGACTAAACATGACTCTTGATAAGGGGAGGAGCGGGGTGATAATTAAGTTTTATTTACAACTGGTTGCATCACAAATAAAAGGAGAGCATCTATGGCTAAATTTAAGAATATATAAGTGTTGGGCATGCGACTCCATACACAAGTGGGGGTGAATTGTGGAGGTTTGAAATCGATGATTTAAAACAAATTCATATTTTGAAATTCGAGTTTGAAAATATTTTCAAAAAAGAGTTTAGATATGCAGTGGAAAATAAGGATAAATTAAATAAGTGGAAAATAAAAGAATTATGGGAAGAGAGATAACACTAAAAATTTATAGAGGTTTGGTCTTGAAAATGTGACATACTCCTCTCCCTAAGAACTGATTTGGAGATTATCCATTAATATTTGAGATCTTTTAGAATGTTACCCCACGAACCCCCTTATATAAGGAAAATGACATTTCATTTTAACTTTAAACCAAACCGCGAAATGAGGAATAAAGTGGTTAGTCTTCATGCCAAACAATGAACAAAGCTTTGAGCAGTTTGTCTCCAAGCGAAACTGATATTTTGAACGGGCTGGTCTTGAACAAATTCACATGGCTAGACTCCAAAAGCCTTTGTGGTGATTTTATTTGAAAAACAAAAGAGAAGCTTAAAAAATAATGTTAATGGTGTGTGTGTTTTAGCCATACTACTTACAAAGATGCCTTTGTATTTATACAAATCACATATTACTCAACCAAACATGATCAAACCAACTTTCACACTTTCTCTCTTTAACACTTTGAAGCTTCAACTTTTTTGGCTAGATATGCTTATAAAATAAGCACTTCACTTAGATATTATTGTGGATGAGGCTTGAGACATCTTCAAGTCAGACACCATCATCAGAGGATATCATTGGTGGTCAAAAACCCTAATTTTTTAGTTTGATTCAGAGGAATAATTTGTTTAACCCTCAATTGCATCTTTGATGGCTTTAATTTTCGTTGTTACTTTATTGTCTTTGTCTATTCTTGTAATCAAAATCACTTCAAGGGTTTTACTGCTACATGTGTTGTCACCATGAAAACCATGACATTATCAGGGCTTATCATTTTTCTTTACCTATGAATTTTGATCACTTCCTAATTATTTCTAATTATACCTGCAAAACATACATAGTTCCACAATAAATTCCGAGCATTTCCATATGGTAGAATTCAAAGGTGTATCTCTTATCTAAACCTTCTAATTTCAAGGCAATTAACTTGTACAAAACCGTACATAATACAACTTATTACTTTCTTCTAATCCTCAAGTGATTCTCCATTCAAGATAAATCTGCTTAATGGTGTCAAACTATGTTGGCTAAGAGAGGCCATGAACAAACAATGAAAGGCTTGGGCAGACAAGCTAGCAATTTTTCGAATTAATCATAGGAATTTCCTATGGTTGTACAACGTGTATAATACCAATAATCTAAATTACTTGCAAAACTAGTAAAACAAAACTTGCTTTAGATTTAGAAACAATAAGAGTTTTGGTTTTGACCCCCTCCAAAATTTGTTTACTCTTTCCACTTTTGATATTTATATAAGGTCTATCCACTTTTGTTTTTAAAAGAATTGACATAATTAATCATGAAGTCCTTTAATTTAATTTAATGTTTCACTTTATTCTTTTTAACTAAAAAATTTTAAAAGTTAGTCCCTTAAAACTATTTCGTTAGTCAAGTTGGTCCTTTCTGTTAAATTTTGTTAAAAAAATATTAAATTGTGCGTATGTGGAATAGCAGCATGTCAAACATAAATATAGTGAGTTAATAATTTTATCAAGGGATTAAATTTAAACACTTTAATTATTTAAGGGACCAAATCAGGAAAGATAATCACACTATGATTATAATGCACTTGTAACAATTTCATAGCATTTTGGATTAATAAAACCTTTGATATCAACATAATCTTAAATTTAACGACATTAAACCATAATCTTGTTACACTATTTGATTCAAACAAAAAACATTATCCTATACATAAATAAACATAATCCTATGTGAAATTCTGGTATCAGATATGTGATATCGAGTGAGATGTCACAACATCAATATCTGCTATATGAACAAGACAGTAAAAGTAACAACACTTAAAAGCAATAAATAAACACAGAGAATTGTTCACCCAGATCGGTCTAACAACCTATGTCTGGGGGCTACCAAGCCAGGGAGGAAATTCACTACTAGTAGTATCAATTCATAGACTCTACAATCAACACACAAGTTGACAATCTACTCACTTAATCACTACCCAATGACACTTATACCTAAGACACTCTTATATATTAGACACCTCTCACTCCCCCTCAATCAGACCAGTGATGACAATAGAAAAATTACAAATATTAGAAGATCACACTTCAATGACAATACTTGATCTTGCTTAAAAGCTTCAATCAAGAACAAACACTCGTGCTTAAAAGCTTAGAGTGGACAACATACAACTCAAACAATCAGTCCGATTCAAGCATCTGAAAGATGAATGAATGGCTCATAAATAACAGACGAAAACACAAACCCTAACACTTGACACTCAGTCTTTAATCTCTAGTCTTCGTCGTTTCCAAGTAGGGTTGAGACTCCTTTAAATAAAAATAGATTCTTGGGCCTGGGCAATAATAATTTTCAGAATTAATTCTCAATTAAAACTGATAAAACTCCAAATATTTTTGCCCTAAAAATAGTGACAAAATGTACTCCACAAAGTAACAGGAATTGATCATATCAAAACAAATCTTCTCCAATAAATTCTCCTGCAATCTCTCAAACAAAATCTCCCAAGATATATCAAAAATAACACAGCACATAAAAACACTGAACTGGAAGTTCTGTCAACTGATGTCAGAACATCGTGTTCGACATCATGCCCAAAATCCTTGCAATACTAAAACACACCAACTCAGAATGTTTGAAAAACACCATTTCAAGACATCAAGTAAGAAATCCTGATGCAACACTTTGTTTTACCAAAATTTCTGCCAATTCAGAACTAACACTATGTCTAAAAGCATGCACTTTCTTTTCCCCCCTTCCTAAAGAAAATGTCTAAAAGCATGTATGTGATGTCCATTATTCGATAACAAATTACACATGGTTCTTTAATTTTAGATACACATGGTTCTTGCAATTAAAATGATAAACTTATTTTGTTGCAAAACCAGAAAAAAAACTGTACCCATAAAAAATGGATCAGCTGTGAAACTAAGGCAACATCTTTAGGGCAATCTCTGGTGAAAAAAATGTTATCACATGTATAAAGCCAACAGAAAGTGGAATACTTTATAGATATTGCCCTGAAAAAATTTTAAATTCTTCCTTCAAGTGATATCACCATAACAATAACATCATCATGAGACTTTCTGTGATCTCCTTGCGGAATATACAGCAACTCATGAAAATCCATTCCTGCAACAATTGAGTCCTCTATCAACATTTATCTATAAATAAAACAAAATCAACATTTTTTAAATAAATGAAACAAAATATTACTTGAATGATTTTCTGCCCAACTTCATACTAAAATTTACTGGCCTTGTACCAAATACAAATAATTTAACACTAAAATTTACCTCTTATCTTAATTACATTACGTCAACACAACAAGAAACAACAAATTTAACATACACATAATATTACTGTGAAATTTGTAATAATTATAATTTACGTTTTTCGCATTGCACATGGGGATCTGAATAAATACCATAGGGAAGAAACCCTTTTCTCCAGATTAAAGATCTAAAACACCACCACCTTTTTGAACAATTTGATTTTCTTAAACTAGACCCGAAAACAACCCAAACAAAGGGTTTCGAAGTCTGTTCAAGATCCGATAACCACCACCACCCTATATGTCGGTTTTGGCGTCTGTTCTTTAAGAAGCCAGGCGGCGTTTTCCCTCTACCTCTGTTCTTCGACTTCTACCATTACATAAAACAAAGTTTCAACTCAAACAAAGATGAAAAGAGAGAAAACTTACTCAAGTAGTATTCAACCGAAACTCTATCAACCTTAAAGAAACATTATTGACTTGTGAGAAATAGAGAAAGAATAAAAACCGAGAAATAAGAAGATCTAAGAAGAAGATGGGTTTAGGGAAGAGAGGACAAAAAGAGAGGAACGCGTAGGTAATAGAGAAGGCCAATGAAGAAATAGAGAAATAGATACTGATGTGGATAATGAAGAAATCAGGAAAGCGGTATTTGAATCTACTAGTGACCGTAGTCCTGGCCCGGATGGATTTAGCTTCGATTTTATCAAGAAATGCTGGAAGATTGTAGGTAATGACTTCATAAACTGCATCTAGGAATTCTTCAAGGGAGAATAACTACATAAGGCGTTTGCTTCTTCTTTTGTGGTGCTAATTCCTAAATCCGAGAACCCCAGAAATTTGGATGATTATAGGCCTATAACGTTGGTCAGCTCAGATTATAAAATTATGTCAAAAATTCTTGCTTCTAGGCTTAAAGCGAAAATCGGTAAGATCATTTCCAACTCTCAGACGGCGTTCATAGAAGGTAGAAACCTGTTAGACGGAGTTTTAGTGTTAAATGAAGTCATCGACTATGCTAAACGTTTTAAGAAGAATCTCATGCTGTTTAAGGTCGACTTTGCCAAAGCATACGACTGCGTAGAATGGAAGTATTTAAGAGATGTTATGAGTATTATGGGCTTTGGTAGTTCTTGGTTGAGGTGGATGGATTCAGCAGTGTTCAATTCTTTCTCGTCTGTTTTGGTTAACGGCAACCCAACCGGGGATTTCGTAGTTACAAGGGGTCTTAAGCAAGGCGACCCCCTTGCCCCTTTTCTCTTCACCATTGCTGCTGAAGGTCTTGCCGTCCTTACGAAGAGAGCGTTGGAGAGTGGTATGTTTTCAGGCTTTAAAAATAATGAGGAAGTTGGCTTTCACCTGCTGCAATATGCGGATGATTCAATCCTAATAGGAGATGGTGCTTGGCAAAATATCTTGGCTGCAAAGAATATCCTTAAAGGTTTTCAGTTAATATCTGGGCTGGACATAAATTTCAACAAAAGCTCTTTTTATGGAGTAGGCTTGGATGAAACTTTCATTTGATCCGCTAGCAATTATTTATCTTGTATGATCTTGAACTCTGCTTGCTCTTTTAAATTCTTAGGAGTTTTCATAGGTGGAAACCCTTCTTTAGTTTCTTTTTGGAAGCCGTTAATAGACAAGGTTCGAGCCAGATTAAATTCGTGGAAAAGTCGGTTTCTTTCTATGGGAGGTAGAGTAACTCTGATTAATTCTGTCCTAGCTAATCTACCGATTCATCTCATATCTTTCTACAAAATGTCGGTTAAAGTTATTCGCGTATTGACGTCTATCCAAAAATCCTTCTTATGGAATGCCACGGTATCGAGAAAGGGAGTGGCTTGGGTATCTTGGAACACAATTTGTAATAAGAAAGAAAATGGGGGATTAGGGGTGAAAGACCTAAAAAATTTCAATTGGGCATTATGTTTTAAGTGGAGCTGGAAAATTTTGGAACATAAGGACACTCTGTGGAAAAACTTAATCACAGGTAGATACCCTAAATATCAACAGGAATTGCTCGACGGTGTTTGTTCTGATAGGAATACAGCTCCTTCAAAATGGTGGAGAGATTTGGTTCAGTGTTCTATTTACTGTGGGAAGAATTTGGTTTCGGAACTGATTTCCTATAATATTTGGGAGCGGAGAGTTGGTTTCATTTTGGAGGTCTCGTTGGTTAGATAACACAATTTTATCTTAATCTTTTCCTGAACTTTGGGCAGTTGTGGTGGATAAATACAATTCAGTTGCTGAGAATGGAGTTTGGTGTGATGGCATATGGAAATGGGATATAAAGATCTCTTTCTCTTGTCTGTCAAATATTGTGTTGCAGCAGAAGGCTGCTTTGTGCGCACGGCTGGTAGACGTCGGTTTACAGGGTGGAGATGATTTTGCAGCCAAATGGACTTTGTCCGATCATAATTGTTTTTCTGTTTCTTCTTTATACGATTTTTTACAGGTCAATAGCACAGTTCCGGCTAGGATCGTTGGAGATAACGAGAGAGCAACTTTCAAACTTTTGTGGCTATCTCAGATTTCGTTCAAGGTGAAGGTATTTGGTTGGCGGAAGATCCATAAGCGAATAACGACTCGCGACAATCTTGCTCGAAGAGGAATTATTACTAATAGAAAAGAAAAGGCATGTCCTTTCTGTTTTTTAGAGGATGAAAGTGTCGAACACGTACTTTTCTTTTGTTATAAGACCAAAATGGTTTGGAATTTTGAAACCAAATGGTTGGGTATTCCTGATATCATGGTAGGAGATATGTTGGACCACTTGTCGTGTTGGGTTTCGGGGTGCGTTAGAAATTTTTTTTTGATATCTAATGCAGTAGGAATATGGATCCTAATATATTGGATTAATTGGTATTCTAGAAACAACATTGTATTTGGAGATGAGTTTTAGGAATTAGATACGATCTCAAATCGTATAGTTTTGTTTTCTTGGTGGTGGATAGTAAAGAAACACAATAGTTCTCACATCTGTAACTATTACACTTGGGTAAATTCTCCAAGTGATTTTTTGTAGGCCTTTTCTTTGGAAAGGTCTTTGATGCATACGGGTTGGGATACCCCTAGTGTATCCCTGTTAATATATTTAGCTTATAAAAAAAATAGAGAAGGCCAATAAAGCCACCTATATAATAGTTTCCAAAAACCAAAAAGCGACATAGATAAAAATAAATTCAACTAGATTGCAACGTAGGTAAAAATTAACGACTTTTCTCAAATTTTGAGAGAAAGGATTAAATTTACTAACTTAAATGTTTTAAGGGGCTAACTTTTAACGTTTTTGAATTTAAGGACTATATAAAAACAATAAATTAATTTAAGTGACTAAAAGATAAATTAAGCGATATATATATATATATATATATATATATATATATATATATATATATATATAATTTTGTCACTTCCTCTATTTCTATTCTCAAGAACTTAGTTTTTACATCAATATTTTTGAATTATTTATATCTTTTTTGTATAGTTTATTCATTCATTTATATTTATATCCTCATTAAGTGCACAATAGTATACTTAAAAGAAAGAGAGTGTAAAATTAAGTGAACAAAACATTTAATTTTGCCACATTAATTGAGTAATATTCTAGTTTTTCATTAAATATTCCATCTGCTTAAGACCTTCTACTAGAAATTTAGTCACATTAATAGAGTAATATTATCTAAATTTTAAATAAATACCTTATTAGTTGAACACCATGTATTAGAAATTTGGCATATCATGAGTCTCTTTTTAATACTTCCCATATTGCAACTGATTGCAGCAATTGATCGCCATAGACAATCAACAGACAATCAAGATTAATTTTAGAAATTATTAGCACTCTCATATTTAAGATCAAAACAGGTGCGCATTTTTCACTCTTGTTTTTTTTTAATAGGCAATTTCATTAATATAAGATTAAGGGCATCTTAAAACCAACGAACTACAACCAACGATCGATAGAAAAGATTACAAAAAATCGAAGGGGAATTTGTACAACTCGTACAAACTGCACTTCTTACTATCATTTCTACCTAAAATCAACCAATTCCAAGAAAAAACAATAATAGTATTAACTATCTCTTCTACGTTACAAATTTCTACTCCTCCAAATACTCTAGCAAGTAATAAACCAGATTGAATTTGTCTTATTCTCTTTTCCACGACCTTTAAGGCGCTGAAACCAATCTCTCGCGTGAAGCCTGCAGTCAGTTTCCGATATTCTTCCTACCTTCACCCAGTCGCAAATCTTACTCCACACCCTCAAGGATTTTTGACAATTTAAAAATGAGTGAGATGTGTCTTCTATCTCGTGGAAACACAGAACACACACCTTGTCATGAACATTTTCTATAATGTGTTTTTCCGCTAAGTTCGACTGCGTTGGTAACCTATCTGTCACCAACCTCCAAGCAAAGACTTGAACCTTTAAAGGAATAACAGAACTCCATAAAAGATTAAGCAAATCTATAGTTTGTTCATCGAGAAGGTTCAGGAAGTCGAGAGAGTTAAGGTAAGAGTAGAAAGAACTTACAGAGAAACCGTTCGAAATGTTTAAGGACCACTCCCAAACGCCATTCACCTCCTGCTGAATTTGAACCTCCTCCAACATTTTTCTACAAACATTCACCTCTGACTGGACCCACTGATCTTCACCTTCCATGAATTCCTCTAATTTCCAACTCCAACGACCCTCTTCCCAATCCCCTATCTCACTAACCGAACAAGTCTTGTTGCTGCTCGCCAGGTACATGGACGAGAATCTACGTTTTAGAACAGAATTACCCAACCAAACCGCTTGCGAAAAAGCAGTGTGTATGTCGTTTCCTACTTTGCCAACCAACAGATTACAGAACCTGTCATAGACCTCTGAAACCGAAATTGACAAAAGGGTCTTTCATCCATAAAGAGTCAAATTTGGAACTGCCGACTTCCATGAAAGTTTGGACTTTCAAACTAAAGTTGCCGTATCTTTTAACGAGCAACGGTCTCTAAATTTCGTTACCGTCGCAGCAGAATTTCCAAAGCCACTTAGCAAGGAGTGCCCTGTTGAAACAACCGACGTGTTTAATGCCAATCCCACCACAATTCTTCGGTTTACAAATAGACTTCCAACTAACCCAAGGAACAAAGTTGTCGTTCGAGGAACCAACCCATAGGAAGCGGCGTTGGATTGCTATAATTTCCTTCACAACATTTTTAGGAGCCTTGAAGAAAGTCAAGTGATGAATCGGGAGATTAACTAGAAATGTGTTTATAAGGGAAACTCTTCCTCCAATGGAGAGATTCCGGCCGAACCAACTAGATAATCTAGTTTTCAAACAATGGATAACAGGTTTCCAAAACTCGTAACGGCAATGATTTCCTCTGATCGTTAAACCAAGAAACTTGAAAGGAAGGCTATCAGATTTACAATGAAGGAACTGAACTGCAACTTCGATGAAATCCATCTCCAATCCTATTCCGTACAAACAACTTTTAGAATAATTAATCTTAAGGCCAGAAGTCAATTCAAAAGCACTGAGAATAGCTTTGAAAGCCCAAATGTCAGAAGCCGACCCATCCCCAAATAGGAGGGTATCATCTGCAAATTGGAGCAAGCTATCAGTCGGACTGTCAAGAACCTTAAATTCTGTTGGCATATTATTGATTGTAGCATTTCTCACCAAACCGGCCAGGACTTCCGCAACTATAGCAAAAAGAAACGGGGATAGCGGGTCTCCTTGTTTCAATCCCCTAGACGCCTCAAAATCTTTCGACGGACTACTGTTAACAAGGATTGATAAGTAGCTATTGAAAATTGATCCTCTAATCCACTTCAACCAATTATTCCCGAAGCCCATTTTAAAAAGCAATTCTTCAAGGTAGGCCCAATCAACGCAGTCGTAGACCTTTGCAAAGTCTATCTTAAGAAGCAAACAAGACTTACTGTTCCTTTTTGCATAATCTATAATTTTGCTTGCCGTTAGAACTCCATCAAAAATCTGTCGACTCGGGATGAAAGTCGAATGGGAAGGGGAGATCAGCTTGTGAATGACCTTACCCAATCTGCTAGCAAGCATTTTAGACAGGGTTTTAAGAACACTGCTGTCAAGGCTTATAGGCCTAAATTCTTCGAAGGACTGAGGGTTTTCCACCTTCACGATGAGAGAAATTAAAGAAGACGCAAACGTCTTAGGCAAAGAACCAGAGTTGAAGAAGTCAAGGACACAATTAGAGAAGTCGATTCCCACTATGTCCCAACAGTTTTTAATAAATTTAAAGTTGAGCTTGTCAACACCTGGCCATTTGTTGTCGTCACAGGTGAAGACAGTCGCTCTCACATCCTCGTACATGAAATCCTCATCCAACATAAGCCTATCCGCCTCGTCCAGCCTAGCCAGGCCTTCAAGGGGACAATTGAATCTAGGAGAGTCAGGTTGGTGGAATTTTCCATCAAAGAACTTTCTAGCTTCAAGTTTAATCTCAACAGGGTCTTCCACCAAAATACCTGACACCCTAATAGTGATAAGTGCAAAATGTACCTATTTTTGTATATAAGTTTTGTTGCACTTATCATTACTTTGTGTTAAAATTGGTTGAATAAACCCCGCTTTGTTCGTAATTACGTTAACTTTACGTTTTAGTGTATATATTGCGTATCGTGTAAATATCATTGAGTTTAATTGATTTTCATTTATTTTTGCAGGTATTCCAACAATGGGATTTTGCCATTGTTGTATAGAGCATTGAATAAGCTTTCCAACGCTTCAAACCGTGCTTCAATCGGAGTTACGGATCAAGAGTTATGGTCAAAACAAATTTTGGTTTGCTGTCATGTTCGCTAGGCGAACCAGGAGGCGAGCACTCGCTAGCGAGTTCGTACTGCGAATCCGGGGCGAATAAAAAGTGCCTGGAAGCTTGAAAAACACCATTCTGGAGGAAGTTAAGGCGGCATATGTTCGCAGTGCGAACCTGGGCAGCAAAAACCACCTATAAACTTCATTTTTCAGCATTTTTTAGAGGATGGTTTTGGGGATTCTTGCTCCAACTCTATCAAACTTCATTTTTTCAGTAGATTAGCTTAGAAAACAACATGGAAGCTTGCATACGGATGATCCGGGGTGGATTGATCGTCGACCGGCGTTGACAAACCGCGAGATTTTTGGTTCATTTCTCTTCTTCTTTGTGTTTTTCTTCTATGTTGGGTTTTGTATATGTATTGACTATGATCTCATGTATATTTGTCGCCCATGGCGTTGTATAAAACTTGCTTTACAAATCTCTATTGGCGATTGTCTCTGATTTTTGCTTTATGCGCGGGGTTTTGGTTGCGTTAGAGATAACCGTCGCAAACTTCGATTAGGGATGATTGTCTATTAGTTTCTAGATTCTAGAGATAGATTTAGGGCTAGCAATCTTCAATAGGCGTCAAAACTTAATGCCTCCGTGCCTTGAGCTAGCGTACGAAAGTATCGGCAATGGTAACACGGTTGTTCTCTCAACTTTGCGCTAGACATAACCTGTGTTGTGAGCGATGCTGGGTGATATTGAGGAGTATTGTAGGTTGAGTATAACTGGTCGGTAAGTTTAAGTTTGTGAGGAGTCGATTATGTGCATGCCGGATAACTTTGTCTTGCCGAAAAGTGAATTTATTTTTATGTTTTAATGTTTACTTTTCTGTTTTTACGTTTTAAACCATTTTAATCCTAACTCATTAACGCGAGAGACTGTCGAACGACATTCTTTCCCTCGAACCGATCTCTGTGGACACGACATAAATCCCGGAGGGAATTCTTCCGAAAATAAATATTTTTGCTTGTTTTCCCTATTCTGCATTCAACAAATAGCAGTAAAAGAATTTGAACGATTTCTCGCCTTCAACGATTCATGGAAGAATCGAGTGTTAAGGTCTCCGTCTTTAAGCCACCTCGCACGAGATTTCTATTTGAGCAGACTTTCTTTCAATCTGAGGTTCTTCCAAATCTCTTCTTGGCCACAACACCTTTCCTTAGAGACAAATTCCAGATGACTGTCACCATCCTGACTCGAAGATAACTCTACTTGGTTGAGGATTTGAACATTATCTTTTATCTTCAAGTCAATCTAACCGAAGGTGTGAATATTCTAATGTCTCAAATATGCCTTAAGAGCCTTTAGTTTATTGAGAAAAATGTAGATGTAGGAACCTGTAACAGAGTAGGAATTCCAAACCTCTTTCACGAACGAAACAAACTCTCTTTGGTCAAACCAACAATTTAAGGTCCTAAAGGGCTTAGGACCCCAGTTCACATTGTTAGCTTTCAACCGGACGGGTCTGTGATCAGACACGTCCCTATCGCCCACAACTTGGTTTTTCAAAGACAACAACTCAATAACCTTGTCTTCGATCAAAAATCTGTCAAGCCTACTTCTACTTTTGCCGTTAGAATTTTGCCACGTGAACTTGTTTCCAATAGCCGGTAAATCAATCAGGTTCATGTCTTCTACGAAGGAGTTAAATTCCCTAATTTCAACACAGATAGAACCTCCTACTCCTTTCCTTTCCACTCCAGTTTTGATTGCGTTGAAGTCCCCGCCTACTATCCAACCTCCATTCGGGAACCGGCTCTTCGCAGATAAGAGATCCAACCAAAGCCTTCTTATGTCTGAAATCCCGCAAGAAGAGTAAATATTTACAACCGTTAACGGATGGTTCTTCCACATGAAGTGAATACCCAAGAACCCTTTGCCAATGAATTTCGCACAAGCAGTCAAAGATTTAGAGTTCCACATAGTAAGAATACCACCAAATCTTCCTTCTGAATTCGATGTTGACCAATCCACCTCCTGACTTCTCCACATACTATGAACCAGGTTAACGTCCATCTCCACGAGCATGCATTTCCTTTACAGAGCTCTGCATTTCCTGACTTCTCCAGAGCTCCTGACTAATCCACCTCCTGACTTCTCTAGAGATCTGCATTTCCTTTACAAAGAATTTGAGATAACCTTCTTCTCTTTAAAGAACTGCAACATCCGCGAGCATTAAAGGTGACTATCCAAGTTTCTTAATAACCCGTCAAAGGCACCATCTTCCACTTCTCCTACAACCCCCAACTGCTTCAGGCGTTTTCTCACCTTAGAAGGAACCTCTTCCAGAATTTTCCTACATCTTGAATTCCCTCTAATCAAGTCTGTCTCAGTAATCGATTCACAACAAAAAAGCGAAGAGTTGGACACAGAAGAAACAATCCTCCCAGGTCTTCTCTTTGAAGTCACCATGTCGTTCTTCCTTGTTTTGGACACAGAAGGAACAAACCTCCATTCTCTTTGAAGCCGCAAGAAGAATTGAAGAAAAGTAGGATGGAGAATAGGGAACTTTAACGCAGTCAAATACTTTGTGGAGTAATTTTTTCTTCTTGTTATTTTTAACCCAATTGGAAGGCCCTACAATACCACCCGGAGGGCCAATCAAGGGAACAGAACACCCCAGATCTACAGTCAATTCTCCGTTGAGTGACTCGATCTGAGTGGCTTTGTCAGGTACAACTGCTAAATCTTGACTACTCCTAGCAACAGAACTAAGAGGAGACGGCTTTTCCCGAACCAGGAGATCCAACTTATCCTTCGCGCCACCATCCCGAAGCTGGATGCCTCTAGAATTATTAATAGAATTCTGAATAGGGCCTGAAGCAACTTCAACCTCCTTAGGGTTGGATCTAACGCTAGATGCCCTATCCACCAAACTATCTCCAACGAAGGACACAATATCAGAGTTTTGACTACCGAAACCAGCTACCTGCACTCTACTGGAGGACTCAGATACCTGAGCATCATTTTTAGGGATGCACGAAACTTCAACTTCTAATTCTGCACCCTCGTCCTAGTCTTCAACGTCTTCTGATTGGGATAGGGAAGAAGAATTGCATTCATCAGACAAAATTTCTTCATCGCCCTCCACTAATAACTTTCTGAATTGATCCCCTGACATATCCTCAACCAGGGCAATAGAGAAAATGATTATTAAGCTCAACACGGATCTCTTCTTTCATAAAGAAAGCTTTACTGGTTTTGATCAGAACCCTAGCTGCGTCAAGGCTATCCATTCTACTAGCCCTCTCGTCGTAATGAATAAAAGTACCCAGGCACAAAACAATATCAGAGATGTTCTGATCATTCCAAGCAGCACAAGGCAGGCCGTAGCATCTGGTCCAGGCTAGTCTATCTCTATCAAACTCCAAAGGTGACCACCCCCAGATTTCCTTGAACCACAAATCCAGCCATTCACTAGATTCTTTGACAAACTCCCCTAAATCATCCCATGTCACGTCTTCCATGATGCATTTCGGGGAACCTAACGGTATGACCTTAATATTGAAGATACCCTCTTCTTGCAAGCTTAATTGCACATTGGTCACCTATAGTCCTTTAATAACCACTCCAATTTTGGCATTCTTGAACCTCTCCACAGTCGACTTCTCAATTGAAAGGGAAATAGGGTTCATGGTTTGACTCTTAACTAGGTAATCGCTACCAGATACCCTTCCTCCCACAGCCTGGGCAAAAGATCTTCCATCTTCGAAATATTCGATCTTGAAGCCCTTGTTGTTAGAAACTTGAAAAACACTAGCTGATTTAGCAAAGAACTGGTTCATGTCCTTCAAGTTACGAGAGTTTTTTTTTTGGTTTCACCTCAAGTATCAGGTTTACTATATTGGTTGATCCGGTTTGGGGATCAGTTCTGGTACCAAGTCGTTTCAGCCCTCTCGATTGTAGTTACGGGATAGCGAATCATAATGATTCCTACCAAATTCAACGCCAATCACCACTAAATCATCTAACTAATGATCGCAGATACGGGTTACAATAGCTTAAACAAAACAAAATACGAGGCAGTCCAATCTTTTGCAAATTTACTTGTCCTTATTGTGGTCACTAAAATTCTAGATTTAGTCAAAAGATAGAATTGAATAGTTGTATTTTATGGTCCCAAATTATAATTGTAGTTCTATTAATCAAAGAAGACAAAGATGGTGGAGCCATGCTCTCCATCACTAAGGGAGTTCTTTCATTTTCATCCACCTCGTTATTTTAAGCTAACTTTCAATTTTCAATCTTATTTTCAAAAATTTATCTCGATAAAAACTATGTCCATAGGTAGAATTTAGACGAAAGATCAGTTGATAAAGAGAGGAATTATTGTTGGAGGTGTCAGATTGAATTCTGCTCTGTGCGGATGCTCAGTTGAAAAAATACCTCATTTTTTCCTGGATTGTGATATTGCTCTTATTGTGTGGAAGGGTATGGAGAAGTGTCTTGGAATTTAGTTGGGGAGATTCAGAAGTTGTACAAATTCTTTTATTTACTTTGTCATTTTGATGCGTGAGACAATTTGCAAAGATTGTGGAACCTTTATTTGGTCGTATGTTGTGTGGGTTTTATGGAGAGGAAGAAATTATGTTATTTTTAACAATTGGTATTTGACGTCGAGAAATTGTTATATTTGATTAAATTCCTTTCTTGGAGATGGTTTTGTTTAGAGGTTTGTAAGTACAACTCTTGTTCTTTTTATGACTGGTTTATTTTTTAGGTAAGTTGTTTAAAGCGGAAGTAAATTTCTGCATGGCTCTTTTGTAAGGGTTTTGAGTACCCTTTGTGTTCTTGTGTGCATTTTATTGACGATTAAAAAAATTATTCCCTTTTATATGCTTTATTTTTATTACTTTATTTTAAACTTTATAGTCTGAGTATGAAAAGGAAAAGTGACTCACTCCCTTCAGTTAGGGCTGAGAAAAGAGTTAAATAAAAGGTTGACCAAGAAGAAAGTCAAAAACTTAATTGTCCGTTTCCGTATCTTCCATCACCAAATGAAATTATTTTGTATACTTGGTGGTGGTTAGGAAAATAGATTAACGGGAGATATACATGTAATTACTATGATTGGACCAACTTCCCTTGTGAATTTTTGTAGCTTCATGTTGGTGTAAGTTGGTGAATTTTTGTGGATGGGTTGGATACAACCTGTTGTATCCAGTTGAATAGAATTTTGCTTATTAAAAAAAAAACCAAATATTACCGATATTGTGCTTCAACTTCAAATCAAAACTATTGTGGCATGTAAATGTGTTTGTAAAACTTTAAACTCTTTGATTTCAAGTCACGAAAGATGTAGTTTCTTACAAGTTTTTGAAGGTTAAATTTATATATCTTAAGTTTAACTGCACAGTAGTAGATTTCAAAAAAGGAAAGAGTAAAACCCACTGAACACCGTCGACAAGAAGCCACATTAATTGACCATCATTAATTGACTAATATTATAGTTACTAATTAAATTTTTTATCTGCTTAACACCATTTACCATTAACTTAGTCACATTAATAGCGTAATATTTTCTAAATTATATATAAATATTTTATCCGCCTATCACTATTTACTAGCAATTTAGCTACATTAACAGAGTAATATTCTAGATTTTAAATAAATGTTGGTGACCACAATACGGGTTCATGACAAAGTAGTATTAATAACAGACTCGTGATATATTTTGTCATAAGATGGTAGAGTACTCGAAATGAAGTGCAATCTACTAAGTGTGGGATAATTAGTTGAAGAAATTTTCTCAACGATTATTAAAAATGGAGTCTTAGAATTGTTCGACACTCAGAAAAATTTGATCTTAAAATCCCTTTCATCGAAGAACAATGCATTTAAAACCAAGATCAATTCGGCTGAAGAACAATGTCTACAAATTTTTTTCAACCATACGCATAGTTGGTCGTGACATCTGAAGTTTGAACAATTTAGCTTTCAATAACTCAATCAACTACACAATCGAAAGCACAGAGGACACACGGTGTCATGCGCACCTTGAATAACGAAACATTTTTCCTACTCCACTCTCGAAAGTGTTGTGTGAAATAATATATTCATCTACGTCACACATAGGGTAGTAAGAAGGGAATAAAATTAGAGTATTAATATGAATAGAAATAGTTAATTTTACTTTTCTACATAACAACAAAATGTAGCCTTTGAGTGTATTGGAGATTTGAGTAGTTGTGTGTTTAGAGAGAGTTTTCAATTTTTCCATTCAAAAACAGTTTGTTGAGAGAGTTTTCCATTTTCTCGTTCAAAAATAGTTTGTTGAGAGGGTCTGTAGTTTTTCCGTCCAAAAATTGTAGTTGAGAGAGAGGTTGAAATATTTCTGTCTAAAATTGAAGTTTTTTTTTAAATAGGCAATTTCATTAATTAGAGATTAAGGAAATCTCTCAACCAACGAAAGACAAACAACCGAAACAATAAATCCATTACAAAAAATCGAAAGGGAATTTGTACCATTCGTACAAACTACATTTCGTACTATCCTTTCTTTCTAGAATCAACCAATTCCATGAGTAAACAATTATTTCGTTAACTATCTCGTCAATGTTACAAAATTCGTCTCGGAACAATATATTATTTCTCCTCCTCCATATGCTCCAGCATGTGATAAACCAAATTGAACTCAATTTTTCCTCTTTTCCGCGACCTTTAAGGTGAAAGTGCCAATCTTTCTCATGAAGCCTACAATCCATTTCTGAAATTCTCCCTATGTCCACCCAATCACATATTTTAAAATTGAAGTTGATAGAGGGTTTATAATTTTTCCCTCCCAAAATTGTAATTGAAAGAAGTTTTATAATATTTCCGTTCAAAAATTGCAGTTTGGAGCGTTTGCAATTTTGTCCTAAAAAATTGCAATTTAATGAGAGAGTTTGTAATTTTGTTTTGTAAAGATTTGAAGTTGAAAAATGAATTTGTGAGTTTTGTTTTTAATTTTTTTTGCTGTTGTTTTTCTTTTTGAGTTTTGTTTATTTTTTTATATTCTCAACGGAAACCAGCCTATTGAGAACCAAATTCGACCCAAATAAAAGCGCATTGCTAGGCGCCTTAGTTTTTAAATTCCCAACGTCAAACAATAAATCTAAGAATGAGGCATGCCTATGAGGACTAAACATGACTCTTGATATGGGGACGAGCGGGGTGATAATTAGGTTTTATTTACAACTGGTTGCATCACAAATAAAAGGAGAGCATCTATGGCTAAATTTAAGAATATATAAGTGTTGGGCATGCGACTCCATACACAAGTGGTGGTGAATTATGGAGGTTTGAAATCGGTGATTTAAAACACATTCATATTTTGAAATTCGAGTTTGAAAATATTTTCTAAAAACAGTTTAGATATGCAGTGGAAAATAAGGATAAATTAAATAAGTGGAAAGTAAAAGAATTAAGGGAAGAGAGATAACACTAAAAATTTATAGAGGTTTGGTCTTGAAAATGTGACATACTCTTCTCCCTAAGAACTGATTTGGAGATTATCCATTAATGTTTGAGATCTTTTAGAATGTTACCCCACGAACCCCCTTATATAAGGAAAATGACGTTTCATTTTAACTTTCAACCAAACCGCGAAATGAGGAATGAAGCGGTTAGTCTTCATGCCAAACAATGATTATTTTCTGCTATATTTATTTATTTTCTTCAAGTAAGTTCACCATTTCCAAGTTTATGAGTAATTAAACCATTTTCTTGATTAATCCCACAAAATGAAGACACTTGGACAAGATCTCTCCACCATGTTTTGGGATCACCCACATTTCCTTGAAAGGGTTTGATTTTAAAGCTTTAGTTTGAATCAATCAATGGAATATTTATTGATAAACTGATCATATTTATTGACAATTAGAATTTGAAAGGGGTTGGTGATGACCGGACCAAAATAATATTTTTTTTTCAACATTACTAATTTTATCAACATAATTTGTATTTTGATAGAAGAAAATTAATTGTTGCTCAAAATGAAAATAAATGATATTCCGTTTTCCATTTAAGAAAAGGCAATTTTGATTTAAACAATTTTGATTTAATTTTAACTAAAGTTAGTAGCAAATCAATAAAAAATAAATGGTATTCGATTTTCCATTTAATTTATACCATCTTTTCAAGACCTTCTATTTCCATTGCATTTTTAAAAACCCTATAAATATTAGTCCAAACCAAAAAGTGGATGGTAAAAATCATACAATTTGAATTATACTTTTTATATAAGCATGGCAGAGAGGTATGTTTCTCAACTCTCTCCTTTCTTTTCTTTTTTAATTTTTAATTGTTTTAATTTTTTATATTTTAATTATCAATCATTAAGCAAGTGGATAAGACCGTCTAATTTTTCTGTGTAATTTGTATGAAATCATCTTCATACTTTTCTATCAATGTTGTTATTTCTTCTTCTTTTTAAGCTCTCCATAACTGAGGGAGTTCTTTGACTTTCATAAACTTATCTTAATAAAGGATTCTCTTTTGTATGCTTTTTATTTATTTATTTTTGTTAAACATTATAGTGTGTCCATGAAAAGAAAAAGTGACTCACTCCCTTCTGCTAGAGATGAGAAAAGAGCTAAAGAATAGACTGCTGAAGAAGAAAGTCAAGAACTTGGCAGTTGCTTTGTTGATCTTCCATCACCAATTGTTACCAACATTTTTGTTCAACTGCCAATCAAAACTATTGTGGCTTGTAAATGTGTTTGTAAAACTTGGAACACATTGATTTCAAGTCAAGATTTTGCCAACCAATTACTCATTGAAAAGCCACCATATAGTTATACACCCTCTAGTCACTATTACAATCAAATTTGACAATTTTAATACATTTCATAATTAATAAGATGTTTCATCAATATATTGCTCATACAACTAAGTTACATGTATTGCCTATATATACCTCCTTTTATTTGAATGTATGGCCTGCCACAGGATCACGCAACCCAGGTGCCAGCCTCAACTCTTCCCCCTAGTATAATAACACTACTTCTAAGCATAATAAAAAATTTTGTCATAAAAAAGAAATCTTATTATAGTTAAAAAAAACTCTAATATTTTAATGGAGTAATTGATTAATTTTTATTGTTTTAGATTTTTATAATTTTTTTTTTAAAAAGCAAAATCTATTCAAAAAGGATACAAAGGAGTATCCTAACCCCATATACAAGACATTCAACCACCCCCAGAAAAGAAAACTACAAAAATTCGCACAGGAAGTTAATTCAAACATAATAATTACAGGTATAAGGAAATTTATATCTTTTACCCACCCACCACCAAGTAAGCAAAATAATCTTATTCACTACCGATTCGCAATCCCAAATCTCGTCATTAAACCTAATGTTATTCCAACAAATCAAAATGCACCAACAAGTGGACAACCATAAGGCTACTGAATTTTTAACATCCACTTTCTTTAAAATCATCCTCTCGATCCAGCTGCGAAGATGTGCAATCAAACTATCGTTAAATTGGTCGTAGGAGATGTAACTTTTATGATTGGATGAAACATCCTATAGATCACCTGTAAGTTATAGGTTTTCGTTTCTTCCTTCTTTGTTTGGTGTTTTTGTATCGGGTTGGAGAATCTCTTTTTCTCCCTTTTAATACAAAATTGCTTATCAGAAAAAAAAAAACTTCAACATTCACTCCCAGCCACTTACCAATCATTTTCCACACGTCGACTACTCTTGCCGCACCAAAACATCAAATGCAATGCAGTTTTATCTTCCCTAAAACAAAATGGACAAGTTGTTTCAAGCGTATTGATTTATTGTTTACATATTCTTTTATATATTTATATCAATTATTAAATGTTTAAATAGTTTTTTATCAAATTTTATATGACACGTTTAACAAATTTTAATTCATTCAACAACTTCACTATCCATTATTAATAAGACTAAAAATTAATTATTATTATTTTAAAAAGTGTAAAACCTTCAAAGGTTCTAGTGTAAGAATGTAGTTTCTTACAACAATTTAGTTATATATCTTAAGTTACATATATTTCTTATATATTCCTCTATAATTGAATAATCTATAACTGCACGATAGTATAACTGCACTATAGTAGACTTAAAGAAAGATAATGAAATCAGCATAACACAATCTATGTGCAATTTAGCCACAATAACTGAGTAATATTCTGCGTTTTAAATATATGTTAACACTATCTACTAGCAGTTTAGTCATATTAATTGAGTACTTATTCTAGGTTTTAAATAATGCAATATTATGCAAATATATTATTGACTGCTGCCAATACCATTTTATTTTTGCTGACGCAGGCTGCAACAAAAGTGTGTTGATCAGTACCATTTTTCTCTATTGCGTCGAATCATCGAAGTAACTGTAGTTTGTATGAATGGACAAAATTTCCTTTAAACTATTTGTAGGTTAGTTGGGGTGGATATGGAGTTTGATTGTATATGTATTGTTGGGTTAGAGATCCCCTTCATCTCTATTTAATAAAATACTTACTTATCAAAAAAAATTTTAAGAGTTGTAGTTCGTGAGTTTTTAGTTATATGTAAATAATAGTCAAAACAGATATGATGTACGAATCAAATAGACATATAAAGTTGAAGTAAGTGTTAAAAAATATTAAAAAATATCTAAAATAGGTAAGGACTGAACTACGTTGTGGCAATTTTAGAGTTAATTTATGAACCTTTAGTCAAGGTCAAGTTAAGGGAGTTTTTTTTTTAGTTTCACCACAAGTATCAGGTTTACTAGATTGGTTGATCCAGTTTGGGGATCAGTTATGGTACCAAGCCGTTTCAGCACTCTCGATTGTAGTTACAGGATAGCGAATCATAATGATTCCTACCATATTCAGCGCCAGTCACCACTAAATCATCTAATTATTGATCGCAGATGCGGGTTACAATAGTTGTATTTTATGGTCCTAATTTGTATTTGTAGTTCTATTAATCAAAGAAGACAAAGATGGTGGAGCCATGCTCTCCATCACTAAGGGAGTTCTTTCATTTTAATCCACCTCGTTATTTTAAGCTAACTTTCAATTTTCACTTATTTTCAAAAATTTATCTCAATAAAAACTATGTCCATGGGCAGAATTGCGACGAAAGATCAGTTGATAAAGAGAGGAATTATTGTTGGAGGTGTGTTGAAGCTAGAATAGCAGCAAGCAAAAATATATAAGTAACCCAGTTTTGTCGTCTCCACAGGGATCAGTGCGAGGGAAAGAATTGCCATTCAACGGTTTAAAAGGAATTGCATAATTCCACTCAAAAAATGCTATTGGATGGTATGGAACTCTCAAAAATCCAACCATAACCTAAAAAATGAGTTTTTGGGGCTTTAATGGAGTTTCTGATCGTCCAAAATCGCCCGGCGGAAATCTGGCATCGCCCGGCGGCGAATGGCCTTCATTCTGTAAGTTTTTCACAATTCTGGAGTGTCCGGACCGCCCCTGCACCGCCCGGCTGCGCAGAGGCGCAGCGCACCAGTCTGCAGAATTTTTTTGCACTGTTTTATTCGTAACTTTTGAACCGTAACTCCGTTTGACGCACGGTTTGAAGCACTGGAAAGCTTATTCAATGCTCTATACAACAATGGCAAGACATCCTTGATTGGATACCTGCAAAAATGAGAGAAAATCAATTAAACTCATTGATATTTACACGATACGCAATATATACACTAAAACGTAAAGTAAACGTATTTACAAACAAAGCGGGTTTTATTCGCACGATATTTACCATAAAGCATTGATAAGTGCAACAAAACATATATACAAAAATAGGTACAATTTGCACTTATCAAACTCTCCCCAACTTACATAATTGTTTGTCCTCAAACAAAAGTCAATAAACTCTAAGAAACAAAAGCAATTATCAAGAAATCATGCTCAACAAGTTTTTACAGCCAGAGAATAAACGTATGGTACAAATATCAAAAGTACTTGCAAAGCAATGCTTACCACTAAACTACAACGACACCACGAATATGAAACAAAGTCTAAGAACAAAATAAATGTCAACATCCAAAAGCAATACATGTTCAAGAATGAATCACACTTAACACTCCACTTCAAATAAGAATGAAGAAATTAATGCGCGTTTGCAACCGCGGGGAAATTTCACTCATCTGACAAACAATGCAAATAACAATTCAATTCATACAACATCTAACAATCAAAAATGAAAATATGGAAGCAAAAAGATCACTAAGGGCTTTAAGGGTTGTAGCTTGGTCGGGTTCACAATAAAGGGGCATTTCTACAGGCCATTGAATCGAAATTGCCAATGCAAAAAGAAACATTCACTATACATGGTATTTACCCATCACAACTTCATTCACCAATTTCATTCCTTTACCACAAACCTTCTCAAACTACCTTTATGCACAATTATTTCACTCTATTTTTCTCCTCAAACAAGCATGCTTTTTCTATGTTTTTCACATTCATAATTACATTTTTTTTTTGTTCATGCTTGTTTGAACTTTTTCAAATGTTTCAAGCAACTTACCAATCTTCTTTTTCATTCTCCCCAACTTGATTTTAACCAAACCTCAAGTGAATGCTCCTTGCTTTTTACGGCAAGGAAATCAAAGTATACAATTTCAAAGGTTCAAGAAGAAATAGTTAGAAACTCACCAAATTCAATGATGAACCAAACTTGCAAATTATGTACATAAACCAAGTTCATCACTAAAAATGAGATCTAAACTGTTTTAGTCTCAAAGGGGCTAACAAATTCTCACTACTCATGGGTAAGATACTTTTGGATACGGTTGTGCTCAATATAAACAAATGCCTTGATCATTTCTAATGCTTCCACAAAATCACAATAATCAGAAGATAAAGCATGAATCAAACGAATTAAACAAAGTTTATCAGTCATCCAAGCATTTAGTAAACAATGGAGGTTTCCTCATATGGGGCTATGAACCAAAGTGATTCATAAATGAACAAAAATTGCAAGAGAATGAAAGACATGTAATTTGTACAAATCCTAAGGTTCATAAACATGTTATGATCTAGAAAAGCAATAAACACCAACCAAAGCAATGCATTTTCTTTAAACTTTTCACACTACCATAACATTTTCTTGTTGAAACAATCAAAATTGAAAAATCACACAATGCATCCTCAAGCTAATCAAAAACAAAACTTGAGAACAAACACAAAAATTTCTAAAACTAATAAACATATACAAACAAAATGAGTGAAAGTGGATAAGAGAATAAGAGAGTTTTTCCACAAAAAGTAAGGCGCGCTAAGCGCCCACAGGCTTGCTAAGTTTTTCAAGTTCTTTCTCTCATTCAAGTCATCCAATCTCATACAATACTACAATACTACTAAATATAAAACTGTACAAACTCAAATCGTTTGGTTGCCTCCCAACAAGCGCTTATTTTACGTCGTAAGCTCGACACCTTATTTACGTACAAGCTCCTCCATGTTGTTTCGTTCACTGGTAGCGACCAAATAAAACCTGCAACACTTGAGCAAACGTAAACCAAAAACAAATATATATACACACACATAAACATGATGGAAAACACATATATACAATCACTTATGGAAAACAACTATTAACAAGTACGTACAAAAGAAAAACAAGTGTTTTATACATGTAAATATACAATATAGACAATTATGTACGAAGCTTCAAAACATAGAAACTATGCGATGCAACTTAATATCTAAACACCAATCCCCGGCAACGGCGCCATTTTGTTGAAGCTAGAATAGCAGTAAGCAAAAATATATAAGTAACCCAGTTTTGTCGTCTCCACAGGGATCAGTGCGAGGGAAAGAATTGCCATTCAACGGTTTCTATATTTCTAAGCTCATGGGTTTAGATTAAAATGGTTTAAAAGGAAATGCGGAAAAGTAAAAGTATTAACATAAAAAGAATACATTTTTCAAATAGAAGGAAACTGTCAAGCATAGTATATAATCGACCTCTCACAAATGTAAACTTATCGACCAAGTATGCTCAACATACAATACTCATCAAAATCATCACGTATCGCTCACAACAAGTTTCTCTCGAACACATCGTTGAGATATCAACCGCATCTCTCGTCGTCACTCTCGCGCACGACTCAGACACACGGAAGCATTAAGTTCTGATACTCAAGTGAATATTTTACTTAAAACTATCTCTAGCCTTTAGTCCTAATAGATTTCCTTCCCTAATCAAAAGAGTTATTTGTGATGTTTATCTCTAACACAACACAAATTCAATACAAATGCAAAAAGATCAAGGAAAGCACAATAATGATTTGTAAAGCATATTAAATACACCATGGAGACAAAAATACAAATGATTAATATGCATTCAACTAATTCGCCAAACATACGTGAACAAAGTTCTTCATCACTATTATCACGCATCCTCGCAATACCATTCGTTACGCGTTATCACGGCTTTTACCGTGTTAATCCTACTCATGCTACTCATGCTACTTAATCAACACAATAAAAAATAGGTGATGCAAATGAATATCAACTCACAAACCATGTCAAAAGCTTGCTCATCGATAGATGAAAATCAAAGATTTAAGATTTGATAAGGTTTTGTCAATACCACAAATACCAAATCAAAGATAACATCAATAATAATTCAAAAACTAATTCACAATACATAGATGAGTTGAAATACATACATGATTCAAAGTCTATACATATACAAAACTCCACAAAAGAGAATCAAAGAGAAGAAAATAGAGAAAAACCCAAAAATCACCCGGTTTACCAAAAATCTACCGGTTAATCGGCTCCGATTGATGAAGGATTCAACCCCTGATCATCCTTTTGACAGCTCCAATGTGTTTTCTAGCCTAATTCCACTCAAAAAATGCTATTGGATGGTATGGAACTCTCAAAAATCCAACCATAACCTAAAAAATGAGTTTTTGGGGCTTTAATGGAGTTTCTGATCGTCAAAAATCGCCCGGCGGAAATCTGGCATCGCCCGGCGGCGAATGGCCTTCATTCTGTAAGTTTTTCACAATTCTGGAGTGTCCGGACCGCCCCTGCACCGCCCGGTGGCGCAGAGGCGCAGCGCACCAGTCTGCAGAATTTTTCTGCACTGTTTTATTCGTAACTTTTGAACCGTAACTCCGTTTGACGCACGGTTTGAAGCGCTGGAAAGCTTATTCAATGCTCTATACAACAATGGCAAGACATCCTTGATTGGATACCTGCAAAAATGAGAGAAAATCAATTAAACTCATTGATATTTACACGATACGCAATATATACACTAAAACGTAAAGTAAACGTATTTACAAACAAAGCGGGTTTTATTCGCACGATATTTACCATAAAGCATTGATAAGTGCAACAAAACATATATACAAAAATAGGTACAATTTGCACTTATCAATATTTACTAGCCATTTAACTACATTAACAGAGTAATATTCTAGATTTTAAATAAATGTTGATGACCACAATATGGGTTCATGACAAAATGGTATTAAGAACAGACTCGTGATATATTTTTTCATAAGATGGTAGAGTACTCCAAATGAAGTGCAATCTACTAAGTGTGGGATAATTGGTTGAAGAAAGTTTCTCAAGGATTATTAAAAATGGAGTCTTAGAATTGTTCGACACCAAGATCAATTCGACTGAAGTACAATGTCTACAAATTTTTGTCAACCATACGCATAGTTGGCCGTGACATCTGAAGTTTGAACATTTTGGCTTTCGATAACTCAATCAACTACACCCTCGAAAGCACAGAGGACACACGGTGTCATGCACACCTTGAATAACGAAACATTTTTCCTACTCCACTCTCAAAAGTGTTGTGTCAAATAATATATTCATCTACGTCACACATCGTGTAGTAAGAAGGGAATAAAATTAGAGTATTAATAAAATTAGAGTATTAACATTTTTCTGTCTTAAATTGTAGTTGATAGATGGTTTATAATTTTTCTGTCCAAAAATTATAATTGAAAGAAGTTTTATAATATTTCCGTTCAAAAATTGCAGTTTGGAGCGTTTGCAATTTTGTCCGAAAAAATTGCAATTTAATGAGAGAATTTGTAATTTTGTTTTGTAATGATTTGAAGATGGAAAATGAATTTGTGAGTTTTGTTTTTATTTTTTTTTTGCTGTTGTTTTTCTTTTTGAGTTTTGTTTATTTTTTTATATTCTCAACGGAAACCAGCTTATTGAGAACCAAATTCGACCCAAACAAAAGCGCATTGCTAGGCGCCTTAGTTTTTAAATTCCCAACGTCAAACAATAAAACTAAGAATGAGGCATGCCTATGAGGACTAAACATGACTCTTGATATGGGGACGAGCGGGGTGATAATTAGGTTTTATTTACAACTGGCTGCATCACAAATAAAAGGAGAGCATCTATGGCTAAATTTAAGAATATATAAGTGTTGGGCATGCGACTCCATACACAAGTGGTGGTGAATTATGGAGGTTTGAAATCGGTGATTTAAAACAAATTCATATTTTGAAATTCGAGTTTGAAAATATTTTCTAAAAACAGTTTAGATATGCAGTGGAAAATAAGGATAAATTAAATAAGTGGAAAGTAAAATAACTAAGGGAAGAGAGATAACACTAAAAATTTATAGAGGTTTGGTCTTGAAAATGTGACATACTCTTCTCCCTAAGAACTGATTTGGAGATTATCCATTAATGTTTGAGATCTTTTAGAATGTTACCCCACGAACCCCCTTATATAAGGAAAATGACGTTTCATTTTAACTTTAAACCAAACCGCGAAATGAGGAATGAAGAGGTGAGTCTTAATGCCAAACAATGAACAAAGCTTTGAGCAGTTTGTCTCTAAGCGAGACTGATATTTTGCACGGGCTGATCTTGAACAAATTCACATGGCTAGACTCCAAAAGCCTTTCTGGTGACTTTATTTGAAAAACAAAAGAGAAGCTTAAAAATTAATTTTAATTGTGTGTGTGTTTTAGCCATACTACTTACAAAGATGCCTTTGTATTTATACAAATCACATATTACTGAACCAAACATGATCAAACCAACTTTCACACTTTCTCTCTTTAACACTATGAAGCTTCAACTTTTTTGGCTAGATATGCTTATAAAATAAGCACTTCACTTAGATATTATTGTGGATGAGGCTTGAGACATCTTCAAGTCAGACACCATCATCAGAGGATATCATTGGTGGTCAAAAACCCTAATTTTTTAGTTTGATTCAGAGGAATAATTTGTTTAACCCTCAATTGCATCTTTGATGGCTTTAATTTTCTTTGTTACTTTATTGTCTTTGTCTATTCTTGTAATCAAAATCACTTCAAGGGTTTTACTGGTACATCTGTTGTCACCATGAAAACCATGACATTATCAGGGCTTATTATTTTTCTTTACCTATGAATTTTGATCACTTCCTAATTATTTCTAATTATACCTGCAAAACATACATAGTTCCACAATAAATTCAGAGCATTTCCATATGGTAGAATTCAAAGGTGTATCTCTTATCTAAACCTTCTAATTTCAAGGCAATTAACTTGTACAAAACCGTACATAATACAACTTAGTATTACTTTCTTCTAATCCTCAGGTGATTCTCCATTCAAGATATATCTGCTTAATGGTGTCAAACTATGTTGGCTAAGAGAGGCCATGATCAAACAATGAAAGGCTTGGGCAAACAAGCTAGCAATTTTTCGAATTAATCATAGGAATTTCCTATGGTTGTACAACGTGTATAATACCAATAATCTAAATTACTTGCAAATCCAGTAAAACAAAACTTGCTTTAGATTTAGAAACAATAAGAGTTTTGGTTTTGACCCCATCCAAAATTTGTTTACTCTTTCCACTTTTGATATTTATATAAGGTCTATCCACTTTTGTTTTTAAAAGAATTGACATAATTAATCATGAAGTCCTTTAATTTAATTTAATGTTTCACTTTAGTCCTTTTAACTAAAAAGTTTTAAAAGTTACTCCCTTAAAACTATTTCGTTAGTCAAGTTGGTCCTTTCTATTAAATTTTGTTAAAAAAATATTAAATTGTGCGTATGTGGCATGGCAGCATGTCAAACATAAATATAGTGAGTTAATAATTTTATCAAGGGATTAAATTTAAACACTTTAATTATTTAAGGTACCAAATCAGGAAAGATAATCACACTATGATTATAATGCACTTGTAACAATTTCATAGCATTTTGGAATAATAAAACCTTTGATATCAAGATAATCTTAAATTTAATGACATTAAACCATAATCTTGTTACACTATTTGATTCAAACAAAAAACATTATCCTATACATAAATAAACATAATCCCATAATAAACATAATCCTATGTGAAATTCTGGTATCAGATATGTGATGTCGAGTGAGATGTCACAACATCAATATCTGCTATATGAACAAGACAGTAAAAGTAACAGCACTTAAAAGCAATAAATAAACACAGAGAATTGTTCACCCAGTTCGGTCTAACAACCTACGTCTGAGGGCTACCAAGTCAGAGAGGAAATTCACTATTAGTAGTATCAATTCATAAATTCTACAATCAACACACAAGTTGACAATCTACTCACTTAATCACTATCCAATGACACTTCTACCTAAGACACTCTTAGATATTAGACACCTCTCACTCCCCCTCAATCAGACCAGTGATGACAATAGAAAAATTACAAATATTAGAAGATCACACTTCAATGACAATACTTGTTCTTGCTTAAAAGCTTCAATCAAGAACAAACACTCATGCTTAAAAGCTTATAGTGGACAACATACAACTCAAACAATCAGTCCGATTCAAGCATCTGAAAGATGAATGAATGGCTCACAAATAACAGACGAAAACACAAACCCTAACACTTGACACTCAGTCTTTAATCTCTAGTCTTCGTCGTTTCCAAGTAGGGTTGAGACTCCTTTAAATAGAAACAGATTCTTGGGCCTGGGCAGTAATAATTCTCAAAATTAATTCTCAATTAAAACTGATAAAACTCCAAATCTTTTTGCCCTAAAAATAGTGACAAAATATACTCCACAAAGTAACAGGAATTGATCGTATCAAAACAAGTCTTCTCCAATAAATTCTCCTGCAATCTCTCTAACAAAATCTCCCAAGATATATCTAAACACCATGTCAAGACATCATGTAAGACATTCTGATGCAACACTTTGTTTTACCAAAATTTCTGCCAATTCAGAACTAACACTATGTTTTGATTCTAAATAGTAAACTAATATTTTCTCAAATATAACTTTAAAAGAATGCACTTTCTTTTTCCCCCTTCCTAAAGAAAATGTTTAAAAGCAAGTATGTGATGTCCATTATTCGATAACAAATTGAACATGGTTCTTTAATTTTAGATACACATGTTACAGCTGCCTCTTGCAATTAAAATGATAAACTTATTTTGTTGCAAAACCAGAAAAAAAAACTGTACCGATAAAAAATGGATCAGCTGTGAAACTAAGGCAACATCTTTAAGGCAATCTCAGGTGAAAAAAATGTTATCACATGTATAAAGCCAACAGAAAGTGGAAGACTTCATAGATATTTCCCTGAAAAAATTTTAAATTCTTCCTTCAAGTGATATCACCATAACAATAACATCATCGTGATACTTTCTGTGATCTCCTTGCGGAATATCCAACAACTCATGAAAATCCATTCCTGCAACAATTGAGTCCTCTATCAATATTTATCTATAAATAAAACAAAATCAACATTTTTTTAATAAATGAAACAAAATATTACTTGAATGATTTTCTGCCCAACTTCATACTAAAATTTACTGGCCTTGTACAAAATACAAATAATTTAACACTAAAATTTACCTCTTATCTTAATTACATTACGTAAACACAGCAAGAAACAACAAATTTAACATACACATAATATTATTGTGAAATTTGTAATAATTATAATTTACGTTTTTCGCATTGCACATGGGGATCTGAATAAATACCATAGGGAAGAAACCCTTTTCTCCAGATTAAAGATCTAAAACACCACCACCTTTTTGAACAAGTTTGATTTTCTTAAACTAGACCCGAAAACAACCTAAACAAAGGGTTTTGAAGTCTGTTCAAGATCCGATAACCACCACCACCCTATATGTCGGTTTTGCCGTCTGTTCTTCAAGAAGCCACGTGGCGTTTTCCCTCTACCTCTGTTCTTCGAGTTCTACCATTACATAAAACAATGTTTCAACTCAAACAATGTTTAAAAGAGAGAAAACTTACTCAAGTAGTAATCAACCGAAACTCTATCAACCTTAAAGAACCATTATTGACTTGTGAGAAATAGAGAAAGAATAAAAACAGAGAAATAAGAAGATCTAAGAAGAAGAAGATGGGTTTAGGGAAGAGAGGACAAAAAGAGAGGAACGCCTAGGTAATAGAGAAGGCCAATAAAGCCACCTATATAATAGTTTCCAAAAACCAAAACGCGACATAGATAAAAATAAATTCAACTAGATTGCAACGTAGGTAAAAATTAACGACTTTTCTCAAAATTTGAGAGAAAGGACTAAATTTACTAACTTAAATGTTTTAAGGGACTAACTTTTAACGTTTTTGAATTTAAGGACTATATAAAAACAATAAATTAATTTAAGTGACTAAAAGATAAATTAAGCCATATATATATATATATATATATATATATATATATATATATATATATATGATTTTGTCACTTCCTCTATTTCTATTCTCAAGAACTTAGTTTTTACATCAATATTTTTGAATTATTTATATCTTTTTTGTATAGTTTATTCATTCATTTATATTTGAATCCTCATTAAGTGCACAATAGTTTACTTAAAAGAAAGAGAGTGTAAAATTAAGTGAACACAACATTTAATTTTGCCACATTAATTGAGTAATATTCTAGTTTTTCATTAAATATCCCATCTGCTTAAGACCTTCTACTAGCAATTTAGTCACATTAATAGAGTAATATTTTCTAAATTTTAAATAAATTCCTTATCAGTTGAACACAATATACTAGAAATTTGGCATATCATGAGTCTCTTTTTAATACTTCCCATATTGCAGCTGATTGCAGCAATTGATCGCCATAGACAATCAACAGACAATCAAGATTAATTTTAGAAACTATTAGGACTCTCATATTTAAGATCAAAACAGGTGCGCATTTTTCACTCTTGGTTTTTTTTTAATAGGCAATTTTATTAATATGAGATTAAGGGCATCTTAAAACCAACGAACTACAACCAACGATCGATAGAAAAGATTACAAAAAATCAAAGGGGAATTTGTACAACTCGTATGAACTGCACTTCTTACTATCATTTCTACCTAAAATCAACCAATTCCAAGAAAAAACAATAATAGTATTAACTATCTCTTCTACGTTACAAATTTCGTCACGAAACAAAATATTATTTCTACTCCTCCAAATACTCCAGCAAGTAATTAACCAGATTGAATTTGTCTTATTCTCTTTTCAACGACCTTTAAGGCGCTGAAACCAATCTCTCGCGTGAAGCCTGCAATCAGTTTCCGATATTCTTCCTATGTTCACCCAGTCGCAAATCTTATTCCACACCCTCAAGGATTTTTGACAATTTATAAATAAGTGAGATGCGTCTTCTATCTCGTGGAAACACAGAACACACACCTTGTCATGAACATTTTTTATAATGTGGTTTTCCGCTAAGTTCGATTGCGTTGGTAACCTATCTATCACCAACCTCCAAGCAAAGACTTGAACCTTTAAAGGAATAACAGAACTCCACAAAAGATTAAGCAAATCTACATTTTGTTCATCGAGGAGGTTCAGGGAGTCGAGAGAGTTAAGGTAAGAGTAGAAAGAACTTACAGAGAAACCGTTCGAAACGTCTAAGGACCACTCCCAGACGTCATCCGCCTCCTGCTGAATTTGAACCTCCTTCAACATTTTTCTACAAACATCCATCTCTGATTGGACCCACTGATCTTCACCTTCCATGAATTCCTCTAATTTCCAGCTCCAACGACCCTCTTCCCAATCCCCTATCTCACTAACCGAACAAGTCTTGTTGCTGCTCGCCAGGTACATGGACGAGAATCTACGTTTTAGAACAGAATTACCCAACCAAACCGCTTGCGAAAAAGCAGTGTGTATGTCGTTTCCTACTTTGCCAACTGTTAGGTGTGAAAATGTGTTTATTTTCACAGTTTATTTTTACACCTTTTTAGCTCTTTTAAATGCTTTAATCGAAAAATGACTTATTATTTAAGCAGGTCTTGCATTTTTGTGAATTTATGGTGCTTTGATGTGTTTGCTACTTTTTGCTTGAATTCTGGTTATTTTATCGCTAATCATTTCGACCTGATTTCGAAGTGGTAAAATTTCAAGATTTTGGTCCTGGGGCCTCTTGACCGCCCGGCGCTGCAGAGGCGGTTGGCAGCCCAAAAATTCCATTTCTTCATTTCAAGTTCCAGAGAGTTGGCACTGCTGCGCCTCTCAATTTCGCCCGGCGTTAGGATTGTTTCGCCCGACGCTTGGGAAATTTCGCTCGGCGCTACACTGGCGCTGCTTCATCCTTGTTTCCTCAAATTTTCCAGCATAGTTCCAGAGAGTTGGCTTTCCTACGCCTTTTGCTTTTGCCCGGCGCCCGGCGTTCTTTGTCTTTCGCCCGGCTCTCTTTGTTTTTCACCCGGCGCTTTTGCAAAAATATCTTTGCACTTTTGCTTTTTGGCTGGCACGTGAGTTGAAAAGTGGGCTTCGCCCAGCGCCCTCTGCAACGCCCAGCGCCCCTTTCTGTGGAAAACCTCTATTTAGGCTAATGTTTGTATCATTTTGAGAGGACATCATACTACTTTTTCATCTTCTCACTTGTAACTTAGATATTTTGGAGAGAAAAACTCCATTAAAACCCATTTTCTAGCTTTCTTAGTTTTTATGCTTCAATCCTTGATTATTGAAGATTGATGCTCCAAAAACTTTGTCCATTACTTGTTGTGCAAGCTACCATGAAGATGTGTAGCTAATCTCTCTTTTGTGTCAAGGTTAGATGTAGGTAAACCTTTTCTTTGTATGTATATGGATTGATTCTAGTTTGTGAACTTTTAGATGATGAATGTATGGTGAAAAACCTTGTTTCTATGTTTATTCTTTGTGTTGGTTCATGATTGAGAAATATGCTCCAACTCTTTACCTAGGTTTTTCATCCATCAATATCCATTAGCTAGAGATAGTAATGTGTATTGATGTTCACCAAATATTGAACTTTAATGTTGTTATTTTGATAGTTTGTGTGAGAAATCAACAAAGGATCAAAATCGCAAAACTCACAATATGTGTTAGAGATAAACATATTGGGAGGATATGTGATTGTATTTATCATTTAACCAAGTCCACTAGCTTATCGATTATATACGTACAAAGTGGTTTGTCGAACCCTAATCTTGACATGCTTTTATAAACCGTTAAAACAATCTTTTTACCGCTTTTAATTAAATTTGAATGCAACTGCTACGAAACCAACCTAAAAACCCTTGTTACTTTAAGGCTTGAAACGTTACGACTGTAGAACGGCTGCGATATCACCGAACAATCTCTGTGGAACGATAACTAAATCCCGAACTCTATTTGTATTTCAACAAATTGGCGCCGTTGCCGGGGATTGTTATTTGATATTGCAAGCATTGCAATAGTTGTGAAGTTTTAGACTTGTTACAAATTTTCTTGTGCTTGTTGATTTGTTTTGTTTAAGTGTGTAGACTTTGTTTATGCGAGGGCAACTACCGGCATACCAACTTCTATTCGATCCTGAGATTGAAAGAACCGCTCGTAGACTCAACAGCAGAACTAGACGGAGGAGGTAACTTGCGAGACAAAGACAAGAGCAAGAAGGAAGTTCTACTACAACACCACCACCACCATTCACACCAATCATGGCGCAACCACCTCCACCTCCCGCATCCACACCTTGTGTGAACAGTCCACGACATACCGCTCAGTTTGCCAACAACAAACAAGGAAGGCAAGCCAAGATGAAAACTGGCACTTTGAACTTGTTGTATGGAAGTCCATTCACCGGAATGGACCATGAAGACCCTTTTGCGTTTCTCACAAAATTCTATGAGATTGCATTAGCGGCCGGTGTAGATCCAGCACAAGAGTTACCTCTCTTTAAAAGATTATTTCCGCATGCTTTGCTTGGCAAGGCAAAGGATTGGTACCTCGATCAAACTCCCGCCGTGATGACCGATTGGAATGTCTTGGAGGAAAAATTTATTGAACGGTTCTTCTCTCATAACCTTTTCATGGAGTCAAAAACCGCAATTTCAGTGTTCTCTCAAGGAACCAATGAATCCCTCAATGAAGTATGGGAACGATTCAAGTCCATGCTTCACAAATGTAAAGGTCACGGGTTTGATGAGTTAACACAAATTCATATCTTCAAGAATGGTCTCCAACCGAATTGTAAGACTTTGTTGGATGCCACTGCGGGAGGAAGTTTGATGGCAAAGAATGCTGAGGAAGCAACGAATATTATCAATAGAATGGCTCTAAACGATCTTCAAAGTCAAAGCCGTGGCAACTCTCAAAAGAAGCCCGGTGTCCTTGAATTGGGAACTAATGATGCGATCCTCGCGCAAAACAAGCTTATCTCTCAACAAGTGGAGCTTTTGACTCAACAAATCAAAGAAATGGAGGAGCCGAGCAAAAGTAAGCAAGTAGCTTGTTGTGAACTTTGTAAAGGGGAGCATGACACCAGATTTTGTCCTCCTCCGGGTTTTGAAGAAGTGAACTATATGGAAAATCAAAGGGATTATCAAGGTAGACAACAACAACCTTACCAATAACAACACAATTCTTAACAAAATTATCAAGGAAATCAAGGATTTCAACCGCGAGCAAATTATCAAGATAATCAAGGTTATGGTGTCGGTCCTTCAAACCGGCAAAATCCGTATCAACCTCCACCACCTCCGGTTGCTAGCTCAAAGTTGGAAGACACTTTAAACCAATTCATGCAAATGTCAATGGCCAACCAAAAGAGTAGTGACGCGGCACTTAAGAATCTTGAAAACCAAGTGGGGCAACTTGCCAAGCAAATTGCCGAACAACAATCGGGTCCTTCCTTTTCCGCGAATACTCAAGTGAATCCTAAGGAGCATTGCAAGGCGATTGTGACTAGAAGTAGGAAGGAGTTGGAGAAAGAAAAGGAGAAGAATGTGGAGGAAGAAAAACTTGATGGTCTTGTGGAGGATTGTAGTGATGAGGAAGTAGTTAAAAATAAACGTGAAAGTGAAGGTGTAGTTGAAAATAAAAGTAATGACATGGTTGAAGTTGAAAATAATAGTGGTGAGGAGTTGAAGAAAAAAGAGAGCCTTAGGAGAGTAAAGAAGGGAAAGGAACTAGTGAGCACTATTCCGATCCAAAACATACCATATCCTCATGCTCCTTCAAAGAAGGAAAATGAGAGGCGCTATACGCGTTTCATGGACATCTTTAAGCAATTACAAGTTAACATTCCGTTTGCCAAAGCTTTGGAACAAATGCCAAAGTATGCAAAGTTCATGAAAGACATTCTCACGAAGAAGCGGAGGTATTCGGAACGAGAAACTATCGTTCTTGACGCGAGTTGTAGTGCCATCATCCAAAGAACTCTTCCTAAAAAAGAAGTTGACCCGGGGCATGTGACTTTGCCGGTTACCATTGGTGACGTCTATGTTGGAAAGAGCTTAATTGATTTGGGCTCAAGCATTAATCTTATCCCATTGTCCATTGTAAAGAAGCTTGGGAACATTGAGATGAAAGCCATTCGTATGACTTTACAATTGGCCGACAAGTCCACAACTCATCTTTATGGGTTAGCTCAAGATGTCTTGGTAAAAGTTGACAAATTTTTCTTCCCGGTTAATTTTGTTGTTATCGATATGGAGGAAGATGAAGATGCACCTTTAATTCTTGGCCGACCTTTCATGAAAACCGCCCGAATGATGATTGATGTGGATGACGGTTTAATGAAGGTGAGGGTTCAAAATGAAGAGGTTTGTTTTGATCTTTTCGAAACTATGAAGCATTCAAAGGATAAACATGATAGCTTTCGGATCGATGCAATTGAAGAAGCAATGTTCGAGGTTTCTAAGCATGTACATGAAATCTCTCCTTTAGAGATGGTTCTTAATGATTCTTTTGAAGTGTTTTCTGAAGAAGAAGAAAGAGGTCTTGAGGATTGTTTAAAAGAACTTGAATCCCTCAAAGAGTTGCAACCTTGGGAGGTAGAATCGGAAGAGTTAAAGAAGGATGTGAAAGATGAGAAGTCACCGCTTGAATTGAAGGTCATGCCTTCCAATTTAAAATACGCTTTTCTTGATAATGGTGGTAACAAGCCGGTTATCATTAGTAACGTGTTGTCCAAAAAAGAGGAAGGCCGTCTAATTCATGTTTTGAAGAAAAACCAAGATGCTATAGGTTGGGTCCTTCCCGATTTAAAAGGAATTAGCCCGGCTTATTGCATGCATCGTATCTTGATGGAAGAAGATTTCAAGGCGGTAGCCCAACCGCAACGCCGCTTGAACCTAACAATGAAAGAGGTGTTGAGAAAAGAAGTGGTTAAGCTATTGGAAGCCGATATGATTTACCCGATTTTGGATAGCCCTTGGGTTAGTCCAGTCCATGTTGTGCCAAAAAAGGGAGGTATGACCGTGATTCGTAACGAAAAAAATGAGTTGGTCCTGACAAAAACAGTGATGGGGTGGAGGATGTGCATTGATTATAGAAGGCTCAACACCGCGACAAGGAAAAATCATTTTCCATTACCATTTATGGACCAAATGTTAGAGAGGTTGTCCGGGCAGCAATTCTATTGTTTCTTGGATGGATATTCGGGGTATAACCAAATTGCGATTGACCCGGCGGATCATGAGAAGACGGCCTTTACTTGTCCCTTTGGCATTTTTGCGTATCGTAAGATGCCTTTTGGTTTATGTAATGTGCCAGCAACTTTCCAACAGTGCGTTCAAGCTATCTTCTCCGACCTAATAGAAAAGACGATGGAAGTGTTCATGGACGACTTTTCGGTTTTTGGAGGCTCATTGCATTTATGCTTGACAAATTTGGAAACCGTCTTAGAGAGGTGTGTGAAGACAAATCTAGTGCTAAATTGGGAGAAGTGTCACTTTATGGTGACGGAGGGAATTGTGCTCGGCCACAAAGTTTCGTCCAAAGGCCTTGAGGTTGATAGAGCGAAAGTTGAAGTGATAGAGAAGTTGCCTCCTCCGACCAACATAAAAGGGATCCGAAGTTTCCTTGGGCATGCCGGATTTTATCGGCGTTTTATCAAAGACTTTGCAAAGGTGGCTAGACCATTGAGCAACTTGCTAAGCAAGGAACAGGTATTTCTTTTTAACGATGAATGCCTTCGCGCTTTCGAAATTTTAAAAGAAAAGATAGTTACCGCTCCAATAATAATCGCTCCTAATTGGACCAAAAATTTTGAACTTATGTGCGATGCGAGCGATTATGCTGTTGGAGTGGTACTTGGTTAGAGGAAGGAAAAAAGTTTCCATGCCATACACTATGCAAGTAAAGTTTTAAATAAGGCACAAGTTAATTATGCCACAACCGAAAAAGAATTACTTGCTATTGTGTATGCGCTTGAGAAATTTAGATCCTACCTCATCGGGTCCAAAGTTGTTGTTTACACCGACCATTCGGCGATCAAGTATTTGCTTACCAAACCGGATTCGAAGCAAAGGCTCATCCGATGGATCCTTTTATTACAAGAGTTTGATTTAGAAATAAAAGATAAAAAGGGGTCGGAAATTTGGTGGCAAATCACTTGTCTCGCCTTGTCAATGTTGAGGTCACCATCGCTGAAAAGGAAATCCAAGAGGAATTTCCTGATGAAAAAATTTTTAAAGTCCAAGTTAGGCCTTGGTTTGCAGATTTTGCTAACCATAAGCTACTGGTTGGGTGCCCGAAGACCTAACTTGGAACCAAAAAAAGAAGTTCCTTTCGGATGCTAGCTACTACGTTTGGGACGACCCGTATTTGTTTAAGTTAGGAAGTGACAACCTTTTGAGAAGGTGTGTCACGAGCGATGAGGCTCAAAGCATTCTTTAGCATTGCCACAACTCGCCGTATGGAGGCCATTTTAATGGTGCGAGGACGGCCACTAAAGTCTTTCAATCGGGCTTTTATTGGCCCTCTCTTTTTAAAGACGCACATCTCCATGCCAAAAGTTGTGACATGTGCCAAAGAACAGGTGGAATTGGACAACATGATGAAATGCCTCTCCAAAACATACAAGAGGTAGATATTTTTTATTGTTGGGGTATCGATTTTGTTGGTCCATTTCCACCATCTTTTGTTAATGAATACATGTTGGTAGCTGTTGACTACGTTTCGAAATGGGTGGAGGCGATTGCCTCACCTAAGACTGATGGCAAAACGGTGATAAATTTTTTAAAGAAATACATTTTTTCCCATTTTGGCACTCCTCGGGTGCTCATTAGCGATGGCGGGTCGCACTTTTGTAATACACCTCTCGAAAATGTCTTAAAACACTATGGTGTATCACATAAGGTGGCGACCCCTTACCACCCGCAGTCGAATGGTCAGGCTTAGGTAACAAACCGTGAGGTCAAAAGAATCCTTGAAAAAACAGTGTCAAGTTCGAAAAAGGATTGGTCGCAAAAATTGGACGAGGCTTTGTGAGCATATCGCACTGCTTACAAAGCTCCAATTGGTCTAACTCCGTTTCAATTGGTTTATGGCAAAACTTGCCATTTACCGGTTGAATTGGAGCACAAGGCCTTGTGGGCTTTAAAAATGTTAAATTTTGACAAGGACTTGGCCGGTACCAAAAGAAAAGTGCAACTTCTTGAGCTGGAAGAAATGCGTAATGCCGCATACCACTCAAGTTGGTTGTATAAAGAAAAAGTGAAAGAATACCACGACAAGAAGCTCCGGCAAAAGGACTTCAAGGCTGGACAATTGGTGTTATTGTTTAACTCTCGGTTAAGACTCTTTTCGGGAAAATTAAAGTCCAAGTGGTTCGGGCCTTTTCGTGTGAAGGAAGTGAAGGACTTTGGAGCGGTTGTTATCGAAGACTTGGAAAAGAAGGACTCTTGGACCGTAAATGGTCAGCGTCTAAAAATTTACCTTCTAGGGAATTTCGATCGCACTTCTAGTTCTGTTCTCCTTGATGTTCTTAGTTGAGCATCTTGGACCGTCGAGCTTATCCGACGTTAAACAAGCGCTTGTTGGGAGGCACCCCAACATTGTAAGTATTCCCCTTAATTTCTTGATTTTTAGTGTTTTTGAGTGTTGCTTTACCTTGTGGTGTTGTGTAAATTTTTCTGCACTAATTAAGCAGGAGCTTTGGTGCACTTGCTGATCTGCTGCACCAAAGCAGAGAAGATTTTTATGGTGTAAAGCGCCCGGCGCTTGAATCATGTCGCCCCGCGGTTGTGTGTTTGATGGCCCCTCCTGGGCCAGGCGTTAGAGTATGGGGGAAGAGGAAATGTTTTGTCTTTTGAATTGTTTTGCTGAGGTTTTTAATTTTAATTATTATGACTTTATTGGGGCTTTGACCATTGTGCCCCTCCTTGCTTTAAAACCCTTGGAAAGTGTTTTGTGGTTTTATCTCTCATTTGGAAAACCAACGTATTGTCTCTCCCTCTGCTCTCACGAATTCTCAACTGCAGTTTCTTTTTCTCAGCACTCAAGGTATGCATGTTATTGTTTTGCTTGGAATCATGTTCTTTTCATCATTGGGTCATTAAAAACCTTTTGGGTTGTTTGATTTTGGAGATGACTTACCCAAACCCTCACTCAATTTCATTTTCTGATTTAGAAACAATTTGTTTTTGAAGCAAACTGCATGTTTTGATTTTCTTTCTTGATTCCTGTTAATTTTCTGGTGTGGGTTTGGGGTTTGATAAATTTCTGGTATGGTTTTGTAAAATTCTGCAGCTGCTGATGTGTTGAATTTTTTCTGGTTTTCATGATGCCGCCCGGCCTTTTCGAGGCGCTGCATCGCCTGTTTATCGCCCGGCGGTTGAGGGGCGATGTGTCACCTGCATGTCGCCCGGCGGTTTAGGGGCGTTTTGCCCAGTTCTGTCTTTGCATGCTGTTCCATTCTTGTTGTCTGACAGGGCTGATGTCTTTTGTCTTTGCATGCTGTTATTGTTGTTTTTATTGCAGATGGCTTCTTTTGGACCTCAACGGCGAAGAACAAAGAAGAGAAGTGTAGAATCCACATCCAATGTTCCAGCGGAATTCGATAGCTCCCGATTTATCTCCGCTTACCATGAGTCACGGATCAAGTCTCTAGAGGGCAGAACTGTTCTCTCTGAGAAGAAGTTTGCTATCAACCGTGAGGGGGATTATCGGCGAATTCAAGAAATATTTGAAAAGAAAAGGTGGGACATTTTGTTGAACCCTGTTGATCGTGTTTGCTATCAACTGATAAGAGAATTTTATGCAAACACGATTCAGCCCGAAGACGAATTTTACAGGTTCAAGACCTACGTAAGGGGCAGGGAAATTAGCTTTAGCCAAGATGCCATCAACAAAATCATGGGAAAGCCGAGTTCCTTGGGTAGCTTGCAGACCGACGAGTACTCGAAACTGTTAACAAATTTGCATGACCACGAGGCTGTTGGTAGTGCGTTGTTAAAACCGGGGTGCAGGGTGGATAAAAACGCTAAAGGGGAGCCGATTAAGTATAGTCGAAAGTACATGACTCCGGAGGCACAGGTCGTCCTCCTTTTGTTGTGTTACAATGTCAAGCCGCGACATCACCGATCTTCTGTCCCGCTTGATGTAGCACTCCTCATGTACTGTATTATGACAGATAAGGAGGTGGATGTTGCCAGGGTCATAGCGGGGGAAATGAAAAATTTTGTTGAAAATACCCGGAGGCCTGGAGTTCATGATGATGCTCCTATTATTTTTCCTTGTTTGGTTTAATCTTTGATCTACGAAACTGATATCCTCATTCCAGGTGTGATTAACGAAAAACTGAAGTTTTTGGTTGATGACAATTATTTGGAATGATTTTGTAAACCAAAGGAGGAAAGGAAGAAAAAGGCAGCAGCAGAGAAGGGAAGTAGTTTAGGTGTCCAGGCGGATACGAGTGACTCATCCGTTTTCGATATGAAAGCGGCATTCAACTACACTTAGGACATGGGTGAGTCACTCAACAGGTCTAACCAATTTAATTTTGATTGTATGCAGTAATTATATCATTATCAGACGCACCCGACGGAGTACCTTCCTTTTCCTATAAGGGAGGCGTACGACGCTTATTCAAATTGGCCCGGGGACAGACGCTCATTCTTTTCGGAGGGGGCAAGCACCGGTGGTGTTGTTGCGGAGGATAATGATGATGATGATGATGACGATGGTGATGATGGCATGGATGAGATGCAGGATGATCTCAATGAGTTGATTAATTAGGCTTCAAAGTGAAGTAATTTAATTTTATTTTCAGTTTTAGTATGAACTTTTATTTTCAGTTTTAGTATGAACTATTGTTTCAGTTTTTAGTGTGTACTTTTGGATTGCTGTGGCGTGTACATTTTCAGGTGTTATGAGCACCATAATTATAATATTTTAAGTTGGTTAATTTTGGTTTAGTATAAATTCTGTTTACATAGTGTTGAATATTTATTTTATTATGATGGTTGTCCTTGAAATGTTGGAAAATTTTGTGTGTTAACACAAGGAAGAGAAAAGTATACCTTGTTGGCTTTCAACATGGATGGTGATGATATTATTCTTGATGGTGTGCACAACCAATGTTTGGAATTTTGTGTGGTAGAATCATTGTGTGAATGTGAAGTGTTTTTCTTGTTGTAAAGTTTGTCAATGCAATGTTTGGTAAAGTCTTGTTCGATGTGATTCAATTAGGACATAACTATATATGTGAGTGCCCTCCGTTGTTCAAACAGAAAATTAATGAGGGATTTTAGTAATTGTTGCTTACTCAAACTTTTTATGTTTAATCTTACTTTTTGTTTTGAATTATTGAAACTGTGAAATGATCAAGGCAATTTTTGAGTATTATGAGTAGAACCACTTTTCCAAAAATTCACTTCAATATTACCTTGTGAGTGTGTGAACATTTGATACCTCTCTTGAGACTAAAATGAAAAATTTTGTTTTTTTGAAGCACGAACCCTTACTTTAACCGTTTGAATGAGCATTTTGAATTGAGACATAATATTTTTGAAGTTGGGGAGATTGGTTCATTTTGATAAGAGAAGAATGAATTGTGGGCAATGCATTCTCAAAAGATTGAAATAGAAAAATTGAAAAAAAACAAAAAGGGGGAAGAAAAAGATATAAATAAATAAATAAAATTGTGAAATTCATAAGGAAATGAGATAGAATGCATTGTGAGAAAAGTTGGGAAGTTTGAGCATAAAGGATAGTTTCGAAACAGAAAATGCTCTTCACGAAATATACCCCTTTCGTGTTCAAAGGTCGTGTAAATATGTCCCTTATTTCTTAACCCGGCCAAGTTTCAACCTATAAAAGTCCTTTTGTGATCATTGTTTCCATTTTTGCTTGATTAATTGTGAGATGAGTGCATAAATTGTTTTGGATGTGGCACTGTTGCTTTGAGTTTGTTTTGTCCTTTGTATATATTGAGCTAGGCTCATTTGAATATGTTAGGTGATTCATTTCGAACTTGAGGATACTTTGTGTTGCATTGTATAATTTTATGATTGGGATGAAGTCATATTCATGTTTTGATCCTATGTATATTTTGAAAAATTTTGCGTGTGCATCTTTCGAGTTTGAACCATTTATGGTTTCGGGTAATTTGGTATTTGGAAATCTTGTTTGTGTTTGTTTAACACTTACTTTTGTTTGAGGACAAACAAATATGCAAGTTGGGGAGAGTTGTTAGGTGTGAAAATGTGTTTATTTTCACAGTTTATTTTTACACCTTTTTAGCTCTTTTAAATGCTTTAATCGAAAAACGACTTATTATTTAAGCAGGTCTTGCATTTTTGTGAATTTATGGTGCTTTGATGTGTTTGCTACTTTTTGCAGGAATTCTGGTTATTTTATCGATAATCATTTCGACCTGATTTCGAAGTGGTGAAATTTCAAGATTTTGGTCCCGGGGCCTCTTGACCGCCCGGCGCTGCAGAGGCGGTTGGCAGCCCAAAAATTCCATTTCTTCATTTCAAGTTCTAGAGAGTTGGCACTGCTGCGCCTCTCAATTTCGCCCGGCGTTAGGATTGTTTCGCCCGGCGCTCCACAGGCGCTGCTTCATCCTTGTTTCCTCAAATTTTCAAGCATAGTTCCAGAGAGTTAGCTTTCCTACACCTTCTGCTTTCGCCCGTCGCTCTTTGTCTTTCGCCCGACGCTCTTTGTTTTTCGCCCGGCGCTTTTGCAAAAATATCTTTGCACTTTTGCTTTTTGGCTGGCACGTGAGTTGAAAAGTGGGCTTCGCCCAGCGCCCTCTGCACCGCCCAGCGCCCCTTTCTGGGGAAAACCTCTATTTAGGCTAATGTTTGTATCATTTTGAGAGGACATCATACTACTTTTTCATCTTCTCACTTGTAACTTAGATATTTTGGAGAGAAAAACTCCATTAAAACCCATTTTCTAGCTTTCTTAGTTTTTATGCTTCTATCCTTGATTATTGAAGATTGATGCTCCAAAAACTTTGTCCATTACTTGTTGTGCAAGCTACCATGAAGATGTGTAGCTAATCTCTCTTTTGTGTCAAGGTTAGATGTAGGTAAACCTTTTCATTGTATGTATATGGATTGATTCTTGTTTGTGAACTTTTAGATGATGAATGTATGGTGAAAAACCTTGTTTCTATGTTTATTCTTTGTGTTGGTTCATGATTGAGAAATATGCTCCAACTCTTTACCTAGGTTTTTCATCCATCAATATCCATTAGCTAGAGATAGTAATGTGTATTGATGTTCACCAAATATTGAACTTTAATGTTGTTATTTTGATAGTTTGTGTGAGAAATCAACAAAGGATCAAAATGGCAAAACTCACAATATGTGTTAGAGATAAACATATTGGGAGGATATGTGATTGTATTTATCATTTAACCAAGTTCACTAGCTTATCGATTATATACGTACAAAGTGGTTTGTCGAACCCTAATCTTGACATGCTTTTATAAATCGTTAAAACAATCTTTTTACCGCTTTTAATTAAATTTGAATGCAACCGCTACGAAACCAACCTAAAAACCCTTGTTACTTTAGGGCTTGAAACGTTACGACTGTAGAACGGATGCGATATCACAGAACAATCTCTGTGGAATGATAACTAAATCCCGAACTCTATTTGTATTTCAACACCAACCAACAGATTACAGAACCTGTCATAGACCTCTGAAACCGAAATTGACAAAAGGGTCTTTCATCCATAAAGAGTCAAATTTGGAACTGCCGACTTCCATGAAAGTTTGGAATTTCAAACTAAAGTTTCTGTATCTTTTAACGAGCAACGGTCTCCAAATTTCGTTACCGTCGCAGCAGAATTTCCAAAGCCACTTAGCAAGGAGTGCCCTGTTGAAGCAACCGACGTGTTTAATGCCAAGCCCACCACAATTCTTCGGTTTACAAATAGACTTCAAACTAACCCAAGGAACGAAGTTGTCGTTCTAGGAACCAACCCATAGGAAGCGGCGTTGGATTGTTATAATTTCCTTCACAACATTTTTAGGAGCCTTGAAGAAACCCAAGTGATGAATCGGGAGATTAACTAGAACTGAGTTTATAAGGGAAACTCTTCCTCCAATGGAGAGATTCCGGCCGAATCAACTAGATAATCTAGTTTTCAAACAATGGATAACAGGTTTCCAAAACTCGTAACGGCAATGATTTCCTCCGATCGTTAAACCAAGAAACTTGAAAGGAAGGCTATCAGATTTACAATGAAGGAACTGAACTGCAGCTTCGATGAAATCCATCTCCAATCCTATTCCATACAAACAACTTTTAGAATAATTAATCTTAAGGCCAGAAGTCAATTCAAAAGCCCTGAGAATAGCTTTGAAAGCCCAAATGTTAGAAGCCGACCCATCCCCAAATAGGAGGGTATCATCTGCAAATTGGAGCAAGCTAACAATCGGACTGTCAAGAACCTTAAATTCTGTTAGCATATTATTGATTGTAGCATTTCTCACCAAACCGGCCAGGACTTCCACAACTATAGCAAAAAGAAACAGGGATAGCGGGTCTCCTTGTTTCAATCCCCTGGACGCCTTAAAATCCTTGGACGGACTACTGTTAATAAGGATTGATAAGTAGCTATTAAAAACTGATCCTCTAATCCACTTCAACCAATTATTCCCGAAGCCCATTTTAATAAGCAATTCTTCAAGGTAGGCTCAATCAACACAGTCGTACACCTTTGCAAAGTCTATCTTAAGAAGCAATCAAGACTTACTGTTCCTTTTTGCATAATCTATAATTTCGCTTGCCGTTAGAACTCCATCAAAAATCTGTCGACCCGGGATGAAAGCCGACTGGGAAGGAGAGATCAACTTGTGAATGACCTTACCCAATCTGCTAGCAAGCATTTTAGACAGGGTTTTATGAACACTGCTGACAAGGCTTATAGGCCTAAACTCTTCGAAGGACTGAGGGTTTTCTACCTTCACGATGAGAGAAATAAAAGAAGACGCAAACGTCTTAGGAAAAGAACCAGAGTTGAAGAAGTCAAGGACACAATTAGAGAAGTCGATTCCCACTATTTCCCAACAGTTTTTAATAAATTTGAAGTTGAGCTTGTCAACACCTGGCCATTTGTTGCCGTCACAGCTGAAGACAGTCGCTCTCACATCCTCGTACACGAAATCCTCATCCAACATAAGCCTATCCGCCTCGTCCAGCCTAGCCAGGCCTTCAAGGGGACAACTGAATCTAGGAGAGTCAGGTTGGTGGAATTTTCCACCAAAGAACTTTCTAGCTTCAAGTTTAATCTCAACAGGGTCTTCCACCAAAATACCTGACACCCTAATAGCAGTAAAAGAATTTGAACGATTTCTCGCATTCAACGATTCATGGAAGAATCGAGTGTTAAGGTCTCCGTCTTTAAGCCACCTAGCACGAGATTTCTGTTTGAGCAGACTTTCTTTCAATCTGAGGTTCTTCCAAATCTCTTCTTGGGCACGACACATTTCCTTAGAGACAAATTCTCGATGACTGTCACCATCCTGACTCGAAGATAACTCTACTTGGTTGAGGATTTGAACATTATTTTCTATCTTCAAGTCAATCTAACCGAAGGTGTGAATATTCCAATGTCTCAAATCTGCCTTAAGAACCTTTAGTTTATTGAGAAAAATGTAGATGTAGGAACCCGTAACAGAGTAGGAATTCCAAACCTCTTTCACGAACGAAACAAACTCTCTGTGGTCAAACCAACAATTTAAGGTCCTAAAGGGCTTAGGACCCCATTTCACATTGTTAGCTTTCAACCGGACGGGTCTATGATCAGACACGTCCCTATCGCCCACAACTTGGTTTTTCAAAGACAGCAACTCAATAACCTTGTCTTCGATCAAAAATCTGTCAAGCATACTTCTACTTTTGCCGTTAGAATTATGCCACGTGAACTTGTTTCCTATAGCCGGTAAATCAATCAGGTTCATGTCTTCTACGAAGGAGTTAAATTCCCTCATTTCAACACAGTTAGAACCTCCTACTCCTTTCCTTTCCACTCCAGTTTTGACTACGTTGAAGTCCCCGCCTACTATCCAACCTCCATTCGGGAACCGGCTCTTCGCAGATAAGAGATCCAACCAAAGTCTTCTTATATCTGAAATACTGCAAGGAGAGTAAATATTTACAACCGTTAACGGATGGTTCTTCCACATGAAGTGAATACCCAAGAACCCTTTGCCAATGAATTTCGCACAAGTAGTCAAAGATTTAGAGTTCCACATAGTAAGAATACCACCAACTCTTCCTTCTGAATTCGACGTTGACCAATCCACCTCCTGACTTCTCCACATACTATGAACTAGGTTAACGTCCATCTCCACGAGCATGCATTTCCTTTACAGAGCTCTACATTTCCTGACTTCTCCAGAGCTCCTGACTAATCCACCTCCTGACTTCTCTAGAGCTCTGCATTTCCTTTACAAAGAATTTGAGATAACCTTTTTCTCTTTAAAGAACTGCAACATCCGCGAGCATTAAAGGTCACTATATTCATGGGATACCAGTTGCTACAACCCTCTTGCAGTTTCTCGCTTCCTTGTCAACTTTATCCAAGTTTCTTAATAACCCGTCAAAGGCACCATCTTCCACTTCTCCTACAACACCCAACTGCTTCAGGGGTTGTCTCACCTTAGAAGGAACTTCTTCCAGAATTTTCCTACATCTTGAATTCCCTCTAATCAAGTCTGTCTCAGTAATCGATTCACAGCAAAAAAGCGAAGAGTTGGACACAGAAGGAACAATCCTCCCAGGTCTTCTCTTTGAAGTCACCCTGTCGTTCTTCCTTGTTTTGGATTCATCGTGGTTCTTCGTAGCCGCAAGAAGAATTGAAGAAAAGTAGGATGGAGAATAGGGAACTTTAACGCAGTCAAATACTTCGTGGAGTAATTTTTTCTTCTTGTTATTTTTAACCCAATTGGAAGGCCCTACAATACTACCCGGAGGGCTAATCAAGGGAACAGAACACCCCAGATCTACAATCAATTCTCCGCTGAGTGACTCGATCTGAGTGGCTTTGTCAGGCACAACTGCTAAATCTTGACTACTCCTAGCAACAGAACTAAGAGGAGACGGCTTTTCCTGAACTAGGAGATCCAACTTATCCTTCGCGCCACCATCCCGAAGCTGGATGCCTCTAGAATTGTTAATAGAATTCTGATTAGGGCCTGAAGCAACTTCAACCTCCTTAGGGTTGGATCTGATGCTAGATGCCCTATCCACCAAACTATCTCCAACGAAGGACACACTATCAGAGTTTTGACTACCGGAACCAACTACCTGCACTCTACTGGAGGACTCAGTTACCTGAGCATCGTTTTTAGGGATGCACGAAACTTCAACTTCCAATTTTGCACCGTCGTCCTAGTCTTCTACGTCTTTTGATTGGGATAGGGAAGAGGAATTGCATTCATCAGACAAAATTTCCTCATCGTCTTCCACTAATAACTTTCTGAATTGATCCCCTGACATATCCTCAACCAGGGCACTAGAAAAAATTATTATTAAGCTCAACACGGATCTCTTCTTTCATAAAGAAAGCTTTACTGGTTTTGATCAGAACCCTAGTTGCGTCAAGGCTATCCATTCTACTAGCACTCTCGTCGCAAGGAATAAAAGTACCCAAGCACAAAACAATATCACAGATGTTCTGATCATTCCAAGCAGCACAAGGCAGGCCGTAGCATCTGATCCTGGCTAGTCTATCTCTATCAACCTCCAAAGTTGACCACTCCCGGATTTCCTTGAACCACAAATCCAGCCATTCACTAGATTCTTTGACAAACTCCCCTAAATCATCCCCTGTCACGTCTTCCAAGATGCATTTCGGGGCACCTAACGGTATGACCTTAATATTGAAGATACCTTCTTCTTGCAAGCTTAATTGCACATTGGTCACCTATAGTCCTTCAATAACCACTCCAATTTTGGCATTCTTGAACCTCTCCACCGCCGACTTCTCAATTGAAAGGGAAATAGGGTTCATGGTTTGACTCTTAACTAGGTAATCGCTACCAGATACCCCTCCCCCCACAGCCTGGGCAAAAGATCTTCCATCTTCGAAATACCCGATCTTGAAGCCCTTGTTGTTAGAAACTTGAAAAGCACTAGCTCATTTAGCAAAGACCCGGTTCTTGTCCTTCAAGTTACGAGAGTTTTTTTTTGGTTTCACCTCAAGTATCAGGTTTACTATATTGGTTGATCCGGTTTGGGGATCAGTTCTGGTACCAAGTCGTTTCATCCCTCTCGATTGTAGTTACGGGATAGCGAATTGTAATGATTCCTACCAAATTCAACGCCAATCACCACTAAATCATCTAATTAATGATCGCAGATACGGGTTACAATAGTTTAAACAAAACAAAATACGAGGCATTCCAATCTTTTGCAAATTTACTTGTCCTTATTGTGGTCACTAAAATTCTAGATTTTGTGAAAAGATAGAATTGAATAGTTGTATTTTATGGTCCCAATTTATAATTGTAGTTCTATTAATCAAAGAAGACAAAGATGGTGGAGCCATGCTCTCCATCACTAAGGGAGTTCTTTCATTTTCATCCACCTCGTTATTTTAAGCTAACTTTCAATTTTCATTCTTATTTTCAAAAATTTATCTCAATAAAAACTATGTCCATAGGCAGAATTGCGACGAAAGATCAGTTGATAAAGAGAGGAATTATTGTTGGAGGTGTCAGATTGAATTGTGCTCTGTGCGGATGCTCAGTTGAAAATATACCTCATTTTTTCCTAGATTGTGATATTGCTCTTATTGTGTGGAAGGGTATGGGGAAATGCCTTGGAATTTAGTTGGGGAGATTCAGAAGTTGTACAAATTCTTTTATTTACTTTGTCATTTTGATGCGTGAGACAATTTGCAAAGATTGTGGAACCTTTATTTGGTCGTATGTTGTGTGGGTTTTATGGAGAGGAAGAAATTATGTTATTTTTAACAATTGGTATTTGACGTCGAGAGATTGTTATATTTGATTAAATTCCTTTCTTGGAGATGGTTTTGTTTAGAGGTTTGTAAGTACAACTCTTGTTCTTTTTATGACTGGTTTATTTTTTAGGTAAGTTGTTTAAAGCGGAAGTAAATTTCTGCATGGCTCTTTTGTAAGGGTTTTGAGTACCCTTTGTGTTCTTGTGTGCATTTTATTGACGATTAAAAAAAATGATTCCCTTTTATAAGCTTTATTTTTATTACTTTATTTTAAACTTTATAGTCTGAGTATGAAAAGGAAAAGTGACTCACTCCCTTCAGTTAGGGCTGAGAAAAGAGTTAAATAAAAGGTTGACCAAGAAGAAAGTCAAAAATTTAATTGTCCGTTTCCGCATCTTCCATCACCAAATGGAATTATTTTGTATACTTGGTGGTGGTTAGGAAAACAGATTAACGGGAGATATACATGTAATTACTATGATTAGACCAACTTCCCTTGTGAATTTTTGTAGCTTCATGTGGGTGTAAGTTGGTGAATTTTTGTAGATGGGTTGGATACACCCTGTTGTATCCAGTTGAATAGAATTTTGCTTATTAAAAAAAAACCAATTATTACCGATATTGTGCTTCAACTTCAAATCAAAACTATTGTGGCATGAAAATGTGTTTGTAAAACTATAAACTTTTTGATTTCAAGTCAAGAAAGATGTAGTTTCTTACATGTTTTTGAAGGTTAAATTTATATATCTTAAGTTTAACTGCACAGTAGTAGATTTAAAAGAAAGAGAGAGTAAAACCCACTGAACACGGTCGACAATAAGCCACATTAATTGACCATCATTAATTGACTAATATTATAGTTACTAATTAAATTTTTTATCTGCTCAACACCATTTACCATTAACTTAGTCACATTAATAGCGTAATATTTTCTAAATTATAAATAAATATTTTATCCCCCTATCACTATTTACTAGCAATTTAGCTACATTTACAGAGTAATATTCTAGATTTTAAATAAATGTTGGTGACCACAATATGGGTTTATGACAAAAAAGTATTAAGAACCGACTCGTGATATATTTTGTAATAAGATGGTAGAGTACTCGAAATGAAGTGCAATCTACTAAGTGTGGGATAAATGGTTGAAGAAATTTTCTCAACGATTATTAAAAATGGAGTCTTAAAATTGTTCGACACTCAGAAAAATTTGATCTTAAAATCCCTTTCATCGAAGAACAATGCATTTAAAACCAAGATCAATTCGGCTGAAGTACAATGTCTACAAATTTTTTTCAACCATACGCATAGTTGGCCGTGACATCTGAAGTTTGAACATTTTAGCTTTCGATAACTCAATCAACTACAACCTCGAAAGCATAGAGGACACACGGTGTCATGCGCACCTTGAATAACGAAACATTTTTCCTACTCCACTCTCGAAAGTGTTGTGTGAAGTAATATATTCATATACGTCACACATAGGGTCGTAAGAAGGGAATAAAATTAGAGTATTAATATAAATAGAAATAGTTAATTTTACTTTTCTACATAACAACAAAATGTAGCCTTTGAGTGTATTGGAGATTTGAGTAGTTGTGTGTTTAGAGAGAGTTTTCAATTTTTCCATTCAAAAACAATTTGTTGAGAGAGTTTTCCATTTTCTCGTTCAAAAATAGTTTGTTGAGAGGGTTTGTAGTTTTTCCGTTCAAAAATTGTAGTTGAGAGAGAGTTTGCAATATTTCTATCTAAAATTGAAGTTGATAGAGGGTTTATAATTTTTCCATCCTAAAATTGTAATTGAAAGAAGTTTTATAATATTTTCGTTCAAAAATTGCAGTTTTGAGCGTTTGCAATTTTGTCCTAAAAAATTGCAAATTAATGAGAGAGTTTGTAATTTTATTTTGTAAAGATTTGAAGTTGAAAAATGAATTTGTGAGTTTTGTTTTTAATTTTTTTTGCTGTTGTTTTTCTTTTTGAGTTTTGTTTATTTTTTATATTCTCAACGGAAATCAGCCTATTGAGAACCAAATTCGACCCAAATAAAAGCGCATTGCTAGGAGCCTTAGTTTTTAAATTCCCAACGTCAAACAATAAAACTAAGAATGAGGCATGCCTATAAGGACTAAACATGACTTTTGATATGGGGACGAGCGGGGTGATAATTAGGTTTTATTTACAACTGGTTGCATCACAAATAAAAGGAGGGCATTTATGGCTAAATTTAAGAATATATAAGTGTTGGGCATGCGAATCCATACACAAGTGGGGGTGAATTATGGAGGTTTGAAATCGGTGATTTAAAACAAATTCATATTTTGATATTCGAGTTTGAAAATATTTTCTAAAAATAGTTTAGATATGTAGTGGAAAATAAGGATAAATAAAATAAGTGGAAAGTAAAAGAATTAAGGGAAGAGAGATAACACTAAAAATTTATAGAGGTTTGGTCTTGAAAATGTGACATACTCTTCTCCCTAAGAACTGATTTGGAGATTATCCATTAATGTTTGAGATCTTTTAGAATGTTACCCCACGAACCCCTTATATAAGGAAAATGACGTTTCATTTTAACATTCAACCAAACCGCGAAATGAGGAATGAAGCGGTTAGTCTTCATGCCAAACAATGAACAAAGCTTTGAGTGGTTTGTCTCTAAGCGAAACTGAAATTTTGCACGGGCTGATCTTGAACAAATTCACATGGCTAGACTCCAAAAGCCTTTCTGGCGATTTTATTTGAAAAACAAAAGGGAAGCTTAAAAAATAATTTTAATTGTGTGTGTGTTTTAGCCGTACTACTTACGAAGATGCCTTTGTATTTATACAAATCACATATTACTCATCCAAACATGATCAAACCAACTTTCACACTTTCTCTCTTTAACACTTTGAAGCTTCAACTTTTTTGGCTAGATATGCTTATAAAATAAGCACTTCACTTAGATATTATTGTGGATGAGGCTTGAGATATCTTCAAGTAAGACACCATCATCAGAGGATATCATGGGTGGTCATAAACCCTAATTTTTTAGTTTGATTCAGAGGAATAATTTGTTTAACCCTCCAATGCATCTTTGAAGGCTTTAATTTTCTTTGTTACTTTATTGTCTTTGATCGTACCTGGATCAGACAGTTACTGGTGGCCAACGACGTCCGTCGAGCTCCGGCTCGGGTGAGGTTGAAGGACGGCGGGGGGGTGTACCTGCAAGGTACTCCGACGCTCAAGTTAGGGAGTGCACAGAGTAACAGCAAATACAAGAGTGAGAAAAATGACTTAACCTGACCCTCTCAAGTGAGAGAGTATTTATAGAGAGCCCCCAGCGCGGGGCCAACGGTTACTTGCGTTGGGCTGGATTGTCAGGCCCAATCCAAGTAACTGCCAGGGCTTACGTGGCGTAGTGAAGACCAGCACATGGTCTTCGCCCTGGGGTAACCGTTCCTAGAGATCCGGGATTAGGGCAGACCGAATCCTGCGGAAGTGGGAGGTTACTTGGAACGTGTCCACGTGGTACGGACCGTTAGACACTCCTCGCGGGGGAGGAGTCTTCTGTGTCGAGGACCAACAAGCCGTACGACGGACATGGCCTCGCGGGGAGGGACCATGTCTGCCGAGGAGTGGTCTGTGGCATTCTCGCGTGGAGAAGCTGGTATGTCGGGGAGGTACCTCTCCGTCGGGATGCGAGGTCCTCCTGTCCTGTTGACCTAGGTGTCCGACACTGTATAGTGCCCGGGGGAAACGGTGGTATGCTCGCAGCAGTCAAGTGCCCCGCAGAGGGGTCTTATTGGGCCTCCCCATGCTATATGGGTTGGGCCTGCTCGACTGTTGGGCAGCCTCGGCCCAGTCCAGAACAGGAGCCCCCCAAGTCGTTGCTCTGAGGTGGCAGAGCAATGACTTAAGGGTTATTGGCATGTCGAGGATACGCTAAGAGAGGAACCGAGGAGGTCGTTCTCCTATGCGAAATTCCTTCGGCCGGATGAGCGTCGGGCGTCGGACAGATGTGTCTGGTCGTATGGTCGGGGAGATGAAGGGTTTCGGATTCGAAGCGTTGGGGAAAACCGAAACGACACGCGTGGGGAGACGGGCGGCTGCATGCATGCCACGTGTCGCCTGCCATTATTACCTAGGGAGGCTAGGGCGGCTGGCTAGGGTAGCGCACTCGAGTGCCCTACGCCCCTAAAAGCCGCTCCCCTCGCTCATTTTTCACTTTTCTGCTTCTCTCTCAAGAATCCTTCTCCTTCTCTCTCTAACCTCTTCCGTCGTAGCTCGCTGCCGTCAATCGCCGGGCACTCTCTGTCAGAAGCCTTTCCTCCGCTACGATAGTCGTTCGCCGCCGTACCATAGCCGGAAACCTCCGTGCCGGAACCCTACACCGCCGCTTACCAGGTATTTGCTTCAAACCGGACCTTTATTTTGCGTTTTTCTTCAATTTTAACTAGTGTAGGACGTTTCCTTGGTGAATTGATGATATTCCCATGAGAAACGAAGGGATTCCTGGCGAATACGGCGGGAATCTTTGGTTGTGGAGGGAGAGAGTGCGAAGAGCTTTGCTCCCTTTTGATGAATATCTCGGGGACTAGGGAAGAACACGTCGGGGACCCTTTGAATGTCTCGGGGTCCCCAATAATCAGTACATCTGTTAGTGCCGCGGGGACACGGGGCAGATCCTTTCGGGGAGGCGATGAATTCCCCGGTGGACAAGTTGATCCTCGGATGATCGTGTCGGGGAGCTGAGAAAGTCTCGCCCCGTCTTCGCCCGTTCGCTTGAACAGCGGTGGAGGGGTGAATTTGATACGACCAATCGAATTCACCGTTTCCTTCTGCTTTTCAGGTAAATGGACGATTTGGCTGCGGGGGTGGCCGTAGGATATTTCGAGGAAAACGACGACGACCAACCCAACTCCCCCATGGCTCACATGGCCTTCGCGCAAGAGAGGCCGCTCGAGGATTGGGTCTGTAGCGAAGCCCTGGAGATGTCGTCCTGTAATACCCCAAATTTTGACCACTTAGATTTCCCATCATTGTGTCAATCATCATCATAATATGGATGTACCTTTATGCTTCATCAGTCTCCCCAAAGATGGGTGAGCATCCAATACAATCAAAATTAGGGTTTCAAGCCCTCTCTGAGCTTTAGACAAAGGATCAATCAAGAAATGACATGGTATTCAACTTTTCTAATCTCTCAAACATCCACAATGGATCAAAAAGGACTCCCACTTCAAGGATTAAGCACAAGACTGCTCCCTTCTAGGTGGATCAAGTCTCAAGATCGACAGTATCACCAAATTAGGTTTTGGTCGACCAGGGCCTCCAGATGGAAATTTTCATCTGGGCACAAGGCAATGATCCAAAACATAACCTAATATGCTTCATGTAACCTCATGAACCCATGCATCAAGTCAATTTTGCCTCAGGGGATGCATTCATCAAAAATCAGGAATTAGGGTTTCTTGACCTAATTCACCCCTAAGTTGACTTTTGGGACAAACCATGAGCCAAGACCTCAAGAGATGATTTGAGGGTCTCTAATACACCATATTGATCCATTTGGAACAATGGATTGATCCATGAAGCTTGAGCAACAAGTTTCATTTTCATCTGCACCACAATTAGGGTTTTAAGGGAAAAGTCAACTGTAACTTTGACTTTTGACCTGGACATGCTCCCAAACCCTAATACATGATTCAATATACCCTATGACACCCATGGAACATGTCCATCAAGTTTGATTTAGGTCAAGGACATGATTTCCTGAAGAATTGCACAGTTTGGAATTCATCTGATAAAAAGTCAACTGTGCACAAAAGTCAACTTTGACTTTTTGAGATTTTTCACCAAAACGGATTTTTAACCCTAAAATGATGTTAATGTATGATTTGAATCATCATTCATCAAGAAAAATCAAGAAAAGTGAGATAACTTGTAAAAGGGGTAACCATAAAACTTAGAAATTTTTCTAAGTTAAAAATAAAGTGGCAAAGGTACCAACTTTGGAGGACCATAACTCCTAAACCACAAGGCCATTTTTTCTCATCCAAAGATGGATTTGTAGCCCTCATTATCACCTACAAAAACTTCAACTACACGTCATTCCAATTCATTAAGGATTTTGAGTTGTGGAGTGATCAAGGTGGCTGAAAAGTGAAAATGTCACTTTTTCCAACACTGTGAAATTTTCACTAAGTCAGATTCTGCCTCACTTTTTGCCAAATGTAGGGGGATTTTTCACTTGGAATCAAAAGAGATCAAAACCAAACTTGTTCAAACAGTTGTTGTATCATGTAAGAGCTTTCCAAAATGGCCAAGAACATTGCCAAATTCAACCTACATCATGAGATACAACATTGGCAAGTTGCCTTGCTGAAATCTGTCAAAGCAAGGCAGAATTTGCACTTTGGCTCGATTTGCCAAAATCAGCCAATTGCAATTGCTCCAATCCACTTGGACACCTCAGAGGATTGAATCCAAAGGGGACAATCACTGAGCCAAGCCTCCAAGGTCCAAGGAACAAAGAATAGCATGTTGAACCTAGAATTGCCAAAATAGGGACAAGACTTCAAATTTGGAATGAGGCATTCAATGGAACCATCAAGGTGGCATGGACTGAGCCATTCTCATCTGAAATCAGTCAAGACTTATCCAAGACCAAGGGGACCAAAGCTCTGTGCCCTAACCTCTAGTCAATGGCTAGAGGAGACTTTCATTTCCATTGGCCAACATTGAGGGAACCTACTTACCAGCTGCCATGCACTATTCCTTGCAAAACAAACTTGCTCTACTATAAATAGAGCTCAATTGTGGTCAGTTTAAGTACACCAAAGCCATCTAACAGATGCTTTCCTCAAAATCTCTTTTTCTTGGAAAAAATGCCTTTCTTAGCAAGGTAGCTATCGGGTTTTGAGTTTGAGAGCAATTTTGTACAAACCAATCACTCACACACCTCACATACATCACATATGAGCTGATCAAACACTCACATAACTTCTGAAACATCAATTTCACAAAATCACTTGCCATCCACACAAGTTTGAAGTGAAGTTGCAGCTGAGATGCCATAAACTGATCCAGTCCATTTCAATTCAATCCAAGTGTTCAAACACACTCCATATGGTGTAGGGAAGCTGTCCAGATCATCACAACTTGTATGTAACACCTCCAACTCAAAATCACATCTGCTCTTGCTGTCACGACTTGGAGGTAAGCCTAAACTTGGGCATCTCTCAATCTATACATATTTCCTCGCACAATAATTTGGCCATATGTTCATAATCATGCATGGAATGTTTTCCCTCAATTAATTGAATTGTTTGAATCGTGTATCAAAAATCCTAGCCTTCATGCAGAAATTAGGGTTCTTGAGGTTTCTTCGTGATTTCATGTTTTGTGTTTAATTTAAATGAAATTAAAGTACATAGACATGATCGTGAGGTTGAGGCGAGCATAATGATATGTGGATTGCATGTTATAATTACGTATTCAGTGAGATTGGATGGAAAATGCAAATCTAGGCAAACTGAAAAATGGGCGTGTTCTTGGTGTTGTTCTTGGCGCCATTTTCATATATTTGAATATTTGAATTTTGTGATTTTGTTTAATTGATTCAAAAATTAATTTCTCTCTGAGTTTTAATGATTTTGAGTTGATTCTTTTTTTAATAATTCACAAAAATGTTAAAATATTTTATTTTCCCAAAAAATCCCAAAAATATTATTTATTTTATATAATTGATATTTTTGTAAAGAATTAATATTTTAATTGTTTTTAACATTTCAAATATTATTTCCACAATGATTTTGCAACTTTTAATGCTTTCTAATTATTTTGTAGGTCAATACTTAATTTTTGAAGCATTAATCCAAGATCACAATTTGTTTTCCATGTGTTAAACAATTTTTGATCATTTTAATTGAATTTTTATTCAATTAAATACATTTTTGAAAACAAATTAGGGTTTTGGATTAATTCAACCCTCATAAATCATTTTCAAAACACTTTGGGCCTCTATTAGAGTGTAAGACCCAATCCTTTTTTTGACCAAATCATTTTTGGGCCTCACTTATTGTATAAGTCCCGATACCGTCAAAAAACAAACGGCGCGATCGTCGCCTTTTCAAAAATCATCTGGGCCTACCCTCGAGTAGTAAGATCCATTTCTTTTTCTTTAAAACACTTTGGGCCTCTTGAGAGAGTGTAAGACCCATCCCTTTGTACAGAAAACCTTTTTGGGCCCCAGTCACTTGTATAAGTCCCTCTGTATAAATTCAAACAGTGCGCTCACTGATAAAACCCTGGGCCTCTCCTTGAGCTGTAAGCCCCAAATCTTTCTTTTTCAAAGCAGTTTCTCCTTTGATTTTGAATATACTGTTGTTTTTAATCTTTCTTTGTTGAAAAACTAACCAAACAGCATGGAAGCACTACAACCGAGTAAGTGGTTATCGCTTTCATTTACTGCTTTCATATTATAAACTGTATTGTGGGGCTGCTCACTGTAAGTCTCCTTTCATAAACTCATATCTACTGTGTAATAATAGTATAGATATTTTGAGTTTCCCCGGCAACTACGTCTAGAACTAGGTGACGCCGTTTCATTTATTCGTAGAAATAGACGCCTATATCCCCAATAGGAGCACCAGATACAGTCTTCTCTTCGGCTGTCCTCCTTAGGAATCGTCAAGAAGCTCTACTCCCCAAGATGAATGTATTCTCCGTGAATGGCATCTTTGAGTTTCTTCCAAATTCTCGAACTTTCCTGACTTGATCTATTCCTTGTGGATAGCTTGCCTTGAATGTCTCGGGGTTTGGGTACCCACTACGGTCATAATCTTAGACCTTAACTAAGGGACCCTCTTTCAAAGCTAAAAGTCGTTGGATAGTAAACCACGCACGTTTACCAGTGGTTTTCATCTTTAAAAGAGTTATCTCTCCTAATGGAAAGGAGATGATAGACCCACGGGCTTCTTAAAAGCATCGGCCTCCTCTTGGGCATTATTCAAGGACACTACGGCTTCTTAGAAGTATTCATAGCCTCCTCTTAGGCTTCGTATAATGATCTCTTCCTCCGGGAATGATAGCCTCCTCTTGGGCTTCGTACAAGCACCCGTCGGCTTCTTAAAAGATTCCAGCCTCCTCTTGGGCTTCGTACAAATTGTCCCGACGACCTCCTAGAGGTATAGGAACAGAACCTAGTCATCCTCATAGAACAGTCCTTTCATAGAGTCTACTACTGTTTCTCGAAGCATAGTACAAAAACTCTAGACTTGGACAGTCTAACTTCCTTTAGTCTCAAAGACATTCTCAAGCACCCTTCGTTAAATAGGAAGGAAACCCGCAGACTCGGATAGTCTCAATACCCTTTGGATTTCCCGTTTCCTCAAAGAAAAGGAAATATCCCTGATCCTCAAATTAAATCCTTGTGTACAGTGTTACTCATATAAGAACTGATTTTCTCTTTTAAATCAGTATATTGGATCTGTCACTCAACTGAAACAGTTACAATAGCCTCCATCTCGGGCTTCGTACGAGATACCAAAATTCTCCCCAGTGGAGTCAAAACAGCCTTTTAGCCTCTCTCTCAGGCTTTGTATGAGACACAAAAGATTCCCTCGTTGAGTCAATCACCCCTTTTTTTGCCTCCATCTCGGGCCTCGTACGAGATATAAATCCCTTAAGCAAGAGTCGAACTCTTTGCTAGCCTCCTCTTAGGCTTTGTATAACGATATGCCCCACCGGGTCAAAAACTTTTAGCCTCTCTCTCGGGCTTTATACGAGACACAAAATAGCCTCCTCTTAGGCTTTGTATAATGATTTTCCTAGCGGAAATTAGCCTCCTCTTAGGCTTTGTATAAGAAAACCACTGGTTGATCCAATCGACCTTTTAGCATCAAAGTTGTGCCTCGTTCGCAGTACACAAACATCAACAACTCCTTCATCTAATCCCTGTAAGCGGCAAGCCTCTGGATCATCTATATCCATGCCACTGTCCCTCTTTTAGCATGAGAAATTCCTAAGGAAAGATGGCATTGCTCTACACTGAGTTAAAGTCTTCTCCTTCAGGTTAAAACCCTTTCTTCGGAAATTATGGCATTGCTCGGATCCGCGTATCCCAGTTAAAGTAATTCTCCTTCTCCCCTATTTAGAGATGACAAATTCTCTCTAAAGTCGAGGTCTTTCAGCTTCACATCTTGGGCTTTGAACAAGACACAAATAGACCTTTCAGCTTCACATCTTGGGCTTTGAACAAGATACAAATCACCTTTCGCTTCACGTCTTGGGCTTTGAACAAGACACCAAAAACCAATTTCCTCCCATAGAATAGGAGGAACTACGAACGCTCTGATTTCCCTGTTTCGGTAAACGGGAATACGTAGGCATAAGATCGAAAGAAAAGATCTTAGCGAGCGCAATCAACAAAAAACCCAAATCCCATATCTCCATCAATTAAAAGCAGTAATTCAAAAGCATCAGTCCTAACATCCTAATCCTTATTCCCCGCCAGAAACCCTTTACCTAGAAAAAAGAAAGAAAGAACCGTATTGGCGAAATACGAATAACCAGTACAAAAGCCCCCCCACATTGATAGCATCCGTAACCTAACAGACCGCTGTTTAAACTCAGTATGCAAGCAGGGTTAATTGGAGACATCTATTTCCCTTCCTTATTCAGCTCACAATAGGATAAAAAATGAATCGACCTGTAGTTTTAAGCTCAACCGCAGAGAGCGACCAGCGCTTAAGAACCGCGTCCAAAATCGCTCGTTACAGAAAAGTGGCGCCCACCGTGGGGCCTTTCACTGACTTTCTACTTCTCTTGTGTGAAAAATTACATAAATGGCGACTCTGCTGGGGAGTCTCCTTTTCTGCCTTAGGGCATCATCCCCGTTTTCTACGAAAAATGGGAACTCTACCGAAGAGAAAGATTGACCTATGCTGGTCCATCTCTTAGGCAGGGAACCACAGATTGGGGCTTCCGCCGGGGAACCCATTTCTGTCAGGAACTTAAGAATCGTAGCTTTATAAGTCTAGGATGATTAGGACAAATATATATACTGCTTTTTCTAATTGCTATACATGTTTATTTTTCTGCTACTGGGAATGCGTGTGATGCCGCATGTGGTGAGATTGAGTATACACTTAAGAAAAGCCAACCTTTTTCGTAGAGCGGAAGCTATCGAAAATAGCTGTTACGCGATACTACCCTCATTTAATAAAACATTAAAACATTCAAAAAACTTTCACTTCTAGTCTCTCTGTTTTTCAAATTAAACTAAGACTATGATTACAAATATCAGAGAAAAGGATTGCATTAATGGATTTCGGTAGAAGGAGAACTCACCAGTATACCTTCAAGGTTCCAAAACTAGGGGATTTGAGAAAGTTAGCGAGGATGATCGTTAACCCAGAGGCTTTCAGAGCCAAGCACGGTGGTTTGCTACCACTGTTAAGAGTCCATGTGACTAAGGGGATCATGGACGCGCTCATTCAGTTCTACGATCCGGTTTATCATTGTTTCACATTCCCGGATTACCAGCTGGCACCAACGCTGGAGGAGTATTCTCATCTGACTGATTTACATATCAAAGATCGAGCTCCATTTTCTGGACTGGAAGAAATTCCAAAGAATCAGACTATTGCAAGAGCAATTCATTTGGACGAGTCTGAGGTCAGGACTCACATGACCACTAAGGGTGGCATCCAAGGTTTGCCAGCCCAGTTCTTGACAAAGAAAGCTCTGTACTTCGCTAGTATAGGGAACGGGACTGCTTTTGAAAGCATCTTTGTCTTGCTCACCTACGGGTTATTTTTGTTTCCCAACATCAATAACTTCGTCGATATCAACGCTATTAAGGTTTTTCTCATTGGAAACCCTGTGCCGACTTTGCTCGCAGATGCGTATCGTTCTGTACACTTGGGAAATTTGTACAGCGGAGGGGAGATCACATGCTGTGTACCTTTGCTCTACAAATGGTTTATCTCGCACTTGCCCAAGTCTGCTGCTTTTTGGGATTGCAAGAGTGTCTTACGTTGGTCGCAGAAGATCATGTCCCTCACCAACTCTGATATAGATTGGTGTAATAGGATTTATGAGGGAATCAGAATCATTGACCGTTGTGGAAACTTCCCCAGCGTACCCCTCATAGGAACTAAAGGAGGAATCAACTATCATCCTATATTAGTTCTTCGTCAATTTGGATACCCGATGAGACACATCCCACTGGGTGTTCATCTGGAAGGTCTTTTCTTCAAAGACGGAGAAAGTGACAAAGCACTAAAGATGGAAATAGTGCAAGCTTGGAAACATGTTCATAAGAAAGGACGAGAGTCTCTGGGAAAACCGGACTGTGTCTCGGTGGAGCCTTATCTCCATTGGGTACAAACTAGAGCTCTCAAGCTAAAAATGCCTTATCCTCGTTACGGAATTCTTCCGCCGAGGGAAATTGTCATGTACTTCACGACGGAAACTGAAAGGCTTCAGGTTACTCTCAACAAAGTTCAAAAGGAAAGAAGGTCTTGGAAGAACAAGTACCGCACCCTTGACGTAGAGTGCATCAAAATACAGCAATTACTGAAAGAGAAAGACGCTCTGATTGAGATTTTGGAGCAGCATGCTGTAGAGAATCAAGATGACCAAAGGAATTTGCTCGCTCCTTTCACCTGGCAAAGGAATGACAACCCGACAACGGCCCAAGCGCCCCGGTCAAAGAAGAGGACTCGGGACCCATTAATTTAGGTTTCTGTTTCCGCACTTTGTCATCTACTGTATTTCCACTTCTGTAATCCTTTGGAATTCAATAAAAAGGGGTTTCCCCACTGTTTGATATTTGCAATCTAATTGTCGAAGTTTATTTTGATTAAACCAAAGAAACAACAATTAATATAATCATTGCATTCATCATTCTCACATCGCGTATTCTTCTTCCCTACGAATCTCACGTTTGTGTCTCGATTCTAGAGTCAAACTGTCTCATTCGTATAATACTCGGGCCAATCGTCAGAAAAAGATGGATGATCTTGAGGAAGAAAACAGAGAGTTGAAAGAAGAGATCGACACTCTGAGAGAGGATATGAGAAAGCTTCGTAACGACATGCAAGCCATGGCAGAAGCTCAGCTACAAAGAACTGTGATCTCAGAGATCACCTCAACGCCCATCATAGAAAAGTATGATCCTAGGTATCAGATACCGAAAGATCGTCCTTGGGGCATGTCTGTTAACTATATCCCGGAAGGATATGTTCCGCCGATCACTGAAGATCAGGGAATCGCAACAGAAGCCGCTGGGCCTGAAGGTTACAAACTTCGGGAAAGCGAAGATGCCAGGGGAATACTCAAGATTCCTGAAGGTTACAAACTTCGGGAGACGCCAAGACTTACTGCTGTAGTCACGGTACCACCCCCTGTGGTGCACACTGTCCCGGAAGGACAGATTCCACAGACACCTTCTGGTAAGAAGGAAACTATGTTTGACAGAATGGAGGAATTCCAGGAACAGTTCTTGGAAATACAGAAAAAGCTGCAAGCCATTCGCGGTCAGGATCTTTTTGGAAAGGACGCCGCAGACCTCTGCTTGGTCCCAAATGTGAAAGTCCCGCACAAGTTCCAAGTGCCCGACTTTGAAAAATACAAGGGTAACTCTTGCCCTCAGAGCCATCTGGTGATGTACGCTCGGCGGATGTCAGCCCAGACGGAGAATCAGGACCTGCTGATTCATTACTTCCAGGATAGTTTGACCGGTGCCGCACTCAAATGGTACATGGGTTTAAACCGTACTACGATCAGTACATTCAGAGATCTTGGTACTGCCTTCGTCCAACAATACAAATACAATTTGGACATGGCACCCGACAGAGATCAACTCAGATCAATGTCGCAAAAGGAAAAGGAAACCTTTAAGGAGTATGCTCAAAGGTGGCGTGAAATTGCCGCTCAAATTTGTGTACCTCTTGAGGAAAAAGAGATGACAAAAATCTTCTTAAAGACCTTAAGCTCATTTTACTATGACCGAATGATTGCCAGTGCGCCCAGTGATTTCACCGAAATGGTCGGCATGGGTGTACGTCTTGAGGAAGCCGTCCGAGAAGGACGTTTGGTAAAAGACACTGGATCGACGAGCGGTACTAAAAAATACGGTAGTGCTCTCCCTAAGAAAAAAGAGCAAGATATTGGGAATATCTCTCTCAGAAAGCAAAGGCGTCGTTATCAGCCAGTAGCAGCTGTTACTCCTGCTATCGGCCCCGCGCCTGTTCCTATGTATCAACCTCAGGTTGCGCAGAGCCAACCTGATCAACAAAGGACACAACAGCCTCTTCAGCAGGCTCGTCCTCCATATAACAACAACCATACAAAACGGCCACCAGGATTTGATCCTATACCCGTAACGTACGCAGAGCTGTTTCCGTTACTGCTAGCTAAGGGGCACATCCAGACTAAGTCTCCCCTTACAGTACCAGAAAATCCGCCTTTCTGGTTTAAGGTGGATCAAACATGCCCTTATCATCAAGGAGGTTCAGGGCATAACATTGAGACTTGTCTCAATTTCAAATCCGACGTGCAAAAGCTTGTTAGGAGCGGGCTCTTATCTTTCAAAGATACGAATCCTAATGTTCTTACGAACCCGCTGCCTCAACACGAGAAAGCTGCAGTCAATCTGATTGAGAAAGAGACTAACAATGTCTATCAAATTCACGATGTACTCTTATTGGGGACCAATCTGGTCAAGATGCATTGTAGACAGAGTGGATATGGCCATGTGCCACCTCATAACTATCACCAGTGTGATATCTGCTCTAAAGATAACCAAGGATGTTCTGTGATGCAAGCAGCTCTACAGGAACAAATGGATCTTGGATGGATCCAAGATCACCGAGTTCGTGGAGTTAACATGGTTTACACGAATTCCAACGTCATTCAAAACCACGACATCCGTGTGATGAATGTCAACTTGGTGGCGATGCACTCAAGGTAAAGCCAGTATCATAATCTGCCGCGGCATGATTACAGTTCCTGTCTGATTTGCTCGGTAAACAAACAGGGATGCTCTTTAATACAAGAGGCCCTCCAGCGTCAGATGGATCTTAGATGGATCCAAGACTACCATGATAGGAACTCCTATCAAATCAACATGGTTCAAATCTTTGACATTCGCGTGATGAATACCAACCTGGTAGAGTTACATGCTGAGCATGTCCGACTCGGATTCTTAATATCACATGATTATCAAAACTGTAAAGCGGGTTGCAAAAATGATCGAGGTTGTACCCTTGTCCAGGAGGCACTTCAGCACTTGTTAAATCACTGGTGGATGCCAATCTATATGGACGAAGATACTCAGCAGATTAGTATCAATAACAGGAATCCTACTCGTCGTCAAAGTCAGGATGTCTGATCAATGGAAGGTAACCTAGTGAGGTTACATTGTATTCAAAGTGGGCATGGCCAGGTGCCACCACACAACTATGATAGTTGTAGCGTCTGTTCGAAAAGTAACCAAGGGTGTTACCTTGTGAGAGCAGCTCTTCAGGGTCAGATCGATCACGGAGAAATTCGTCCATATCCAGGTTCAGGACCCATCATTTGGTCGCCGAACTACCTTGCCGATCAAGTTGAGGATGTTGTCACGATCTCTGGTCATCACCAGATCAGGGATGTTTTTGCCATCGTCCCTCTACTTGACGAATCTAGAGTTCCCAACCGGGAACGGATCAAGGTTACTTATGATGGTCAGAAAAATCAGAAGGTTCCCATAGTCATCTATCTACCGGGGCCATTACCGAATGAATCAGCTAAGGCGATCCCTTACAAATACGGTGCAACAATAATCGAGAATGGAAAGGAAATTCCATTACCCTCCGTCATGAATATTGCAGACATCGGTCGTGTAACACGGAGCGGTCGAATCTTCAACCGAGGGGTTGGAGAATCCAACAAAGAAAAGGAACTTCAGGCAGAAATTCCTGATCCACCAGTCAGTCAATCTGGTAATCTCGACTTTTCAAAAGATAAAGATGAGATGCTAAAGCTCATCCAAAGGAGTGAATATAACATTGTTGATTAACTGTTGCAGACTCCTTCAAAGATCTCAATATTATCACTGTTACTCAGTTCAGAAGCACACAGAGAGGCTCTACAGAAAGTCTTGGAGCAAGCCTTTGTGGAACAGGGTGTAACAATCAGACAATTCGATAGCATTGTCTCTAACATCACTTCCTGCAATAATTTGGGATTTAGTGATGAGGAATTACCTGAAGGGGGTCGCCGTCATAACATGGCGCTCAACATTACAGTTAACTTCCAGGGCGATGCTTTAGCCAACGTACTGGTAGACACAGGGTCAGCCCTGAATGTTATGCCGAAGTCCACTTTGACGCAATTATCATTTAAGGGCCCTCCGATGAGAGTCAGCGAGGTCATCGTCAAAGCATTCGACGGATCCAGAAAAACAGTTATCGGTGAAGTTGATCTTCCCATAACTATTGGTCCTCACACTTTCCAAATCACTTTCCAGGTCATGGACATCCGGGCAACATACAGTTGTTTATTAGGAAGACCTTGGATACATCAGGCTGGAGCGGTTACTTCAACCCTCCACCAAAAGCTAAAGTTCGTCAAGAATGATCAACTTGTCACAGTTTGTGGGGAACAAGCCTTGCTTGTGAGTAACCTATCATCATCTACTTGTGTGGAACCCGAGGAGGTTATTGGAACGCAGTTCCAAGCACTATCGGTGAGCAAGAACGATCAATCCGAAGAAGGAACTTCAATTTCTTCATACAAAGATGCTATCAAAGCGGTCGAGAGTACCGATACAAAAGGATGGGGACGGCTTGTCATTCCTATTGACAATAAAACAAAGAAGGGTCTTGGTTTTTCTGCAACCTGTACCCAGACGGCCGCCAACGATGAAAGTCTTCATCCCCTTCAAAACTTCTTCCACAGTGGAGGTTTTCTCCACCCAGTGTCTCAGACAGTTCATGCTATCAATGAGGAAGACCCCTCTGACACAAATGAAGAGTGGAAGTCCTACCTTAACAAGGACGGCTATATGTCTCAGGAAGAGGTGCCTATGCCTTTTTGCTTTCCTCCTGAAAGTCCGAGATTTATACCAAGATCAGATGTCCAAATGATCTATGGAGATTGTGATCCGGAAGGATGCCGTGCTCCGCCAAATTCATTAGAGGAAGACACTCTGATGAAAGAAAACTTTGATCACAATTACTATGGCCCGATGGATGGTCTGCCAATGTGGCAGCCTTACCCAGGAAACTTGGGGCAAGAAAGTCAGCCGAGTAATGAAACTCAGTTGAGCGTCATTGAACAGAATACCTGTGTCCCCGCCATGTCATGCGATCAACACTTAGGTCATTCGGAAACTACTCAACATGAAGATGAATTCGCAACGTTTGCAGGACTTGAATTAATCAATTATGCTTTTCCCGAGGTCAACGTCATCGAGAGGGATGACTTCTCTAGTTCCAAAGAAGTTTGGGACACTTTGGGACAACCAAGTGGAAAATACGACTTTATGGTCAAGTACACTGCTCCTGAGAGCTCTCGTATCAGGCTCAAAGATATCCAGCCAACTGGATGGGGAGATACAGCTGAGAGAACCAATGCTATGCAAAATGCAACAGAGGAATCCTCCTACGACAATTCTGCCTGGGAAACAGATTCCAATGATCCTGCTCCACCAGAAATCAGCGTCATTTCTGAAGACAAATCAAGGAAGGTGCCAGACTTTGTGATTCACCGAGGAGTTCGCCGCCAATGGGTTGCCGTCGAGGTTCCGAAGGTCGTTCGTCAGTCAAAGTAATCGCCATCTTTAACCTTTCACCCTGCCCAGGTGAAACGGATGTTTTAATAGGGCTCGCTTTCTGTAAATTTCCCTCTTCGCTTTGCCCAAAGCAACAGAGTTTTGTTTTATAGGGCTGTAGTTTCAAGATTCGACTTGTTCATTAATAAAATAACGTCGTTCTGTAATTTCCGCATTAATTGCTGTTTTCTCTTTTTGCTTTTTCAGAAAATGGTAATCCTAAAAAATATTCAATAATAAAAACAAGCAGTAAAATCAAAACACTGAACACACTTGCATTTTCTCTATCTTTTCTAAACACGAATCATCACGTCATGTAGATTGCTTGTTTTATACCCCGTTGAAACATACGATCCGATGCCTTCTTCCAACTTTGAGTTCCCGGTATTCGAGGCTGAAGAAGAAAATGACAACCAAATTCCAGAAGAGATCTCCCGACTACTCAGACAAGAGGAAAGGTCCATTGACCCTCATAAAGAACCGTTGGAAACGGTAAACTTGGGTTCAGAAAAAGAGAGAAAAGAAATCTGGATCGGAGCACTGCTCAGTCCAACTACCAGAGAGGGTTTGATAAAGCTTCTCAAAGAATTCCCCGATGTATTCGCTTGGTCCTATCAGGATATGCCAGGGTTGAATACCAGCATCGTGGAACATCATTTACCGTTAAGATCGGAATGTCCGCCAGTAAAGCAAAGGTTGAGACGCACTCACCCAGACATGGCCATCAAAATCAAAGAGGAGGTACAGAAACAGATCGACGCGGGTTTCCTCGCTACATCTGAATATCCTCAATGGTTAGCCAACATCGTACCCGTTCCCAAAAAGGATGGAAAGTTCAGAATGTGTGTTGATTACAGAGATTTGAACAAGGCAAGTCCAAAGGACGACTTTCCTTTACCACACATTGACATGTTGGTAGACAGCACAGCAAAGTTCAAAGTATTCTCCTTCATGGATGGATTCTCGGGCTATAACCAGATCAAAATGGCGCCGAAAGACATGGAGAAAACTTCGTTCATTACCCCATGGGGTACCTTTTGTTACAAGGTAATGCCGTTCGGTTTGAAGAATGCCGGGGAAACCTATCAAAGGGCCATGACTACTCTGTTTCATGACATGATACACAAAGAAATCGAGGTATATGTCAATGATTTGATTGCAAAATCAAGAACAGAGGATGAGCACGTTGAACATCTGTCAAAATTGTTCGAACGTCTAAGAAAATTCAAGCTCCGCTTGAATCCCAACAAGTGCACCTTCGGTGTCCGTTCAGGGAAACTACTAGGGTTCATCGTCAGCCAGAAAGGAATTGAGGTTGATCCTGACAAGGTCAAGGCCATTCAAGAAATGCCTTCTCCGAAAACTGAAAAACAAGTCAGAGGATTCCTGGGACGTTTGAACTACATCTCCAGATTCATATTCCTTATGACCGCCACGTGCGCGCCGATCTTCAAATTACTCTAAAAGAACCAGGATTGCGTTTGGTCAGAAGATTGCCAAACCGCCTTCGACAGTATAAAGGAATACATGTTGAATCCTCCGATTCTATCACCTCCAGTGGAAGGAAGACCACTGATCATTTACCTCACAGTCCTAGAGGACTCAATGGGATGTGTACTTGGCCAACAAGACGAAACTAAAAGGAAAGAGTCTGCCATTTACTATCTAAGCAAGAAATTCACCGACTGTGAAACTCGGTAAACGATGCTCGAGAAAACTTGTTGCGCTTTGGCTTAGGCAGCCAAACATCTTCGCCAGTACATGATTCGTCATACTACTTGGTTGGTCTCCGAAATGGATCCAATCAAGTACGTTTTCGAAAAACCTGCTCTCACGGGAAGGATTGCCCGTTGGCAGATGTTACTATCAGAATATGACATAGAGTACCACGCTCAGAAAGCCGTTAAAGGAAGTATTTTAGCCGATCATTTGGCTCATCAACCGATTGACGATCAAGAATCAGTCGGGTTTGACTTCCCAGACGAAGATGTCATGTATCTAAAGATGAAAGATTGCGATGAACCGCTACCCAGTGAAGGGCCAGAACCAGGTTCCCAGTGGGGACTTATCTTTGACGGAGCAGTCAATCATTATGGAAACAGAATTGGGGCAATCATTGTTACCCCTCAGGGTTCCCACATTCCTTTCACTACCAGACTTACGTTCAAATGTACGAACAACGAGGCCGAATACGAAGCATGTATCATGGGTCTCGAAGAAGCAATTGATTTAAGGATCAAAAACTTGGACGTATACGGCGACTCAGCGCTGGTTATTAACCAGATAAAAGGAGATTGGAACACATACCAATCAGGATTGATTCCTTACAAAGACTATGCAAGGAGGTTGTTACCCTTCTTCAACAGAGTCGACTTTCATCACATCCCTCGTGATGAGAATCACATGGATGATGCATTAGCCACTCTCTCTTCCATGATTAGTGTAGGTCGATGGAATGACGTACCTAAGATCGACATCATGCACCTTGAACGACCCGCTTACATTTTCACGATTGAAGCAGCATAGACGACAGACCTTGGTATCACGATATCAAATGCTTCCTTCAGAAACAAGAGTACCCATCTGGGGCACTCAGAAAAGACAGGAAAACCCTCAGAAGATTGGCTGGAAACTTCTTCCTGGGCGGTCACACTCTTTATAAGAGAAATTTTGACATGGTCTTGCTCCGATGCGTCGACAGACCAGAAGTAGACGTGCTCATGAAAGAAATTCATGAAGGATCCTTTGGCACTCATGCCAACGGACACACAATGGCGAGAAAAATTCTCAGGGCCGGGTATTATTGGTTGACCATGGAATCCGACTGCTACAAGTACATGAGGAGGTGTCACAAGTGTCAGATATACTCCGACAAAATTCATGTACCGCCATCACATCTCAAAGTTCTTTCTTCCCCGTGGCCATTTTCCATATGGGGAATCGATATGATTGGTATGATTGAGCCTAAGGCTTCAAACGAACATTGGTTCATCCTTGTAGCCATTGACTATTTCACCAAGTGGGTCGAAGCAGCGTCATTCGCCAATGTAACCTGACAAGTGGTGGTCCGATTTATAAAAAACAATATCATCTGCCGTTATGGTGTTCCAAGCGAGATCATTACTGATAATGGATCTAACTTGAACAATAAGATGATGAAAGAGTTGTGTGCAGAGTTCAAGATTGAACACCATAACTCATCTCCCTACCGACCCAAGATGAACGGAGCGGTAGAGGCGGCTAACAAGAACATCAAGAAGATCGTTCAAAAGATGGTTGTAACCTATAAAGACTGGCACGAGATGTTACCTTTTGCTCTTCATGGTTATCGCACATCTATCCGCACTTCAACAGGGGCTACCCCTTTCTCTCTAATATATGGCATGGAGGCAGTTCTCCCCATAGAAGTAGAGATCCCATCAATCTGGGTATTGATGGAAGTTAAGCTCACCGAAGCTGAATGGTGTCAAAGTCGACACGACGAACTGAACTTGATAGAAGAAAAGAGAATCACGGCACTATGCCACGGTCAGTTGTATCAACAGAGAATGAAGAGGGCGTTCGACAAAAAGGTCCGACCTCATGTTTTCAGGAAAGGAGACCTCGTGCTCAAGAAGATACAATCATTTCTCACTGACTCTCGGGGCAAATGGACCCCGAATTATGATGGCCCCTATGTGGTCACGAAAGCTTTCTCAGGCGGCGCCTTGAGACTTGCAACCATGGACGGAGATGAATTTTCCTACCCCACGAATGTTGATGTAGTCAAGAAATACTTCGCCTAAACTAGAAAAAAAACGTCTCGGTGGATTGAAAACCCGAAAGGGCGGTCCAGGCAAAAGTTAGAGACATGAAAAAAAAAAGAATCATCCCGATGGATTGGAAATCTCATAGTACAATCGGGGCAAAAATTAGGGATAATGGCAAGTAACTATGTTCAACAGAGGCAAGTCCCTTGGCAGCAGTTACATCATCCATCGGAGGAAAACTCCAGTCAAGGTCATCTTCGACGGAAGCTCAGGATGCCCCGAATTCAAAGTTGATAGAAGGATAGTGGTCGTTATGTTTCAACGTAGCCCTTTTCCCTGTAAATTACCATTTTCAAACTTTGTATATACTCTTTGGAATCACGCGTTTGGCTGATCTCCATCTTATCAATAAAATTTGAGCCTTTGTGCTTTTGTTTGTAACTCTTAACTTGTTTTAGCTTTATAGAACGACGTTGTTTAAACTTAATCAGCGATTCTTGAAATAAAACAAAAATGAATTTACTTGTTAAAACTTTTTCTGCTTTTAAAATAAATATGGAAATTTATTTTGACTGTTGAACATTAGAAGAACATCGATTGCTTCTCCCGAAGTAAGCGAACTTCAAAGTGCAGAATCAAAGTACTCCTTCTAAGCCAGTATGCCTGAACGAAGGGATCAACTGTGTCAGAGACCTTGTTTCGTCTGACATCCTCGGCCGAGTTCTCATCTCCTAAGCCCGATCAACATAGCTCCCCGCGTGGACTATGTCTCCTAAGCAAGGTGGAATTGCTATCTTGAACCAACAATATCTCTATACGCCCCGCGATGGCCGAGTATCCAATTGTGTTCATCTGTATGTCGCGTCTGTTTTGTCAGCATAAACATACATACTTCATGCATTTTTGATTTGCATTTACATTTCATATTGCATCGTTATCACTTGAGTCGGTCTTGTCCCCTAGTGATAAACAGTTTTCTCAATCGAGTTTGGCAGTTCTTTCCTCGTCAGGAAGTGTTGCGTCTGCACAATCTCGCCACCAGTGTATCTTTAGATCAGAGTCGGCACTTGGCCACTTTGATAACTTGAACCTCTGAAAGATCAGAGAACCTTCAACAAATGTCACTCTTCGCCATTGAAGATGATATCCTCGCTTTCCCGGATTAAGGAAAATCCCCAGAGAAAGCCTCGTGATCTGAGATTCGGCAGCATACCAGTTTTGCTCCGAATGGACCACTGATGAAAAGGTCATTGGCACCTCAAAATTGGACCCCATCATATGGCATTTCTCCGGGAAGATCCCGAGAAAAGTATGATGTAACCCCAAACGAAAACAGTCTCTCAAGAGACTTGCTTTCCCCAGTAGAAATAAATGGCGTCTCCAACAGAGAAGTTTGTACAACTCTACAACTCAGACGACTGGGTTCCCCAGCAAGTCTGACATCAAAACTTTTCCCACTCAAATCGCATCTCCCCAGGAAAATTCGGCGAGAAGTTTGAAGGAAAGCCGCTACGAATAGCATCCCTAGTCAGTAAAGTTTATTGACAAAAGAAACTAAGACCAGTTCTTGGTAGGAAACCAGGATCGAGGGGATGTTTAAATCAGAAACTAAGACCAGTTCCTTGGTAAGAAACCAGGATCGAGGGGAAGTTTAAATCAGAAACTAAGACCAGTTCCTTGGTAGGAAACCAAGAACGAGGGGAGGTTTATTTCAAAAGAAAACTGAGACCAGTTCCTTGGCTGAAGACCAGGATCGAGGGGAAGTTTACCTTTTCTAAGCATTAATGCTTAGTTAAAGAAGATGAATGTGTAAGCTACCATTCATAACCACCATCAAAATTTTGGATATTCCGATATTTAATCCTCTTGCACCCCGAATGCTCGAATCCCTTCGTCATTCATACCTTCGGGTCCAAGAAGTTTAAATAGGGGCATCTGTAATACCCCAAATTTTGACCACTTAGATTTCCCATCATTGTGTCAATCATCATCACAATATGGATGTACCTTTATGCTTCATCAGTCTCCCCAAAGATGAGTGAGCATCCAATACAATCAAAATTAGGGTTTCAAGCCCTCTCTGAGCTTTAGACAAAGGATCAATCAAGAAATGACATGGTCTTCAACTTGTCTAATCTCTCAAACATCCACAATGGATCAAAAAGGACTCCCACTTCAAGGATTAAGCACAAGGCTGCTCCCTTCTAGGTGGATCAAGTCTCAAGATCGACAGTATCACCAAATTAGGGTTTTGGTCGACCAGGGCCTCCAGATGGAAATTTTCATCTGGGCACAAGGCAATGATCCAAAACATAACCTAATATGCTTCATGGAACCTCATGAACCCATGCATCAAGTCAATTTTGCCTCAGGGGATGCATTCATCAAAAATCAGGAATTAGGGTTTCTTGACCTAATTCACCCCTAAGTTGACTTTTGGGAAAAACCATGAGCCAAGACCTCAAGAGATGATTTGAGGGTCTCTAATACACCATATTGATCCATTTGGAACAATGGATTGATCCAAGAAGCTTGAGCAACAAGTTTCATTTTCATCTGCACCACAATTAGGGTTTTAAGGGAAAAGTCAACTGTAACTTTGACTTTTGACCTGGACATGCTCCCAAACCCTAATACATGATTCAATATACCCTATGACACCCATGGAACATGTCCATCAAGTTTGATTTAGGTCAAGGACATGATTTCCTGAAGAATTGCACAGTTTGGAATTCATCTGATAAAAAGTCAACTGTGCACAAAAGTCAACTTTGACTTTTTGAGATTTTTCACTAAAATGGATTTTTAACCCTAAAATGATGTTAATGTATGATTTGAATCATCATTCATCAAGAAAAATCAAGAAAAGTGAGATAACTTGTAAAAGGGGTAACCATAAAACTTAGAAATTTTTCTAAGTTAAAAATAAAGTGGCAAAGGTACCAACTTTGGAGGACCATAACTCCTAAACCACAAGGCCATTTTTTCTCAACCAAAGATGGATTTGTAGTCCTCATTATCACCTACAAAAACTTCAACTACAAGTCATTCCAATTCATTAAGGATTTTGAGTTATGGAGTGATCAAAGAGGCTGAAAAGTGAAAATGTCACTTTTTCCAACACTTGGTGAAATTTTCACTAAGTCAGAATTCTGCTTCACTTTTTGCCAAATGTAGGGGGATTTTTCACTTGGAATCAAAAGAGATCAAAAGAAAACTTGTTTAAATAGTTGTTTTATCATGTAAGAGCTTTCCAAAATGGCCAAGAACATTGCCAAATTCAACCTACATCATGAGATACAACATTGGCAAGTTGCCTTGCTGAAATCTGTCAAAGCAAGGCAGAATTTGCACTTTGGCTCGATTTGCCAAAATCAGCCAATTGCAATTGCTCCAATCCACTTGGACACCTCAGAGGATTGAATCCAAAGGGGACAATCACTGAGCCAAGCCTCCAAGGTCCAAGGAACAAAGAATAGCATGTTGAACCTAGAATTGCCAAAATAGGGACAAGACTTCAAATTTGGAATGAGGCATTCAATGGAACCATCAAGGTGGCATGGACTGAGCCATTCTCATCTGAAATCAGTCAAGACTTATCCAAGACCAAGGGGACCAAAGCTCTGTGCCCTAACCTCTAGTCAATGGCTAGAGGAGACTTTCATTTCCATTGGCCAACATTGAGAGAACCTACTTACCAGCTGCCATGCACTATTCCTTTCAAAACAAACTTGCTCTACTATAAATAGAGCTCAATTGTGGTCAGTTTAAGTACACCAAAGCCATCTAACAGATGATTTCCTCAAAATCTCTTTCTCTTGGCAAAAATGCCTTTCTTAACAAGGTAGCTATCGGGTTTTGAGTTTGAGAGCAATTCTGCACAAACCAATCACTCACACACCTCACATACATCACATATGAGCTGATCAAACACTCACATAACTTCTGAAACATCAATTTCACAAAATCACTTGCCATCCACACAAGTTTGAAGTGAAGCTGCAGCTGAGATGCCATAAACTGATCCAGTCCATTTCAATTCAATCCAAGTGTTCAAACACACTCCATATGGTGTAGGGAACCTGTCCAGATCATCACAACTTGTCTGTAACACCTCCAACTCAAAATCACATCTGCTCTTGCTGTCACGACTTGGAGGTAAGCCTAAACTTGGGCATCTCTCAATCTATGCATATTTCCTCGCACAATAATTTGGCCATATGTTCATAATCATGCATGGAATGTTTTCCCTCAATTAATTGAATTGTTTGAATCGTGTATCAAAATTCCTAGCCTTCATGCAGAAATTAGGGTTCTTGAGGTTTCTTCGTGATTTCATGTTTTGTGTTTAATTTAAATGAAATTAAAGTACATAGACATGATCGTGAGGTTGAGGCGAGCATAATGATATGTGGATTGCATGTTATAATTACGTATTTAGTGAGATTGGATGGAAAATGCAAATCTGGGAAAACTGAAAAACGCGCGTGTTCTTGGTGTTGTTCTTGGTGCCATTTTCATATATTTGAATATTTGAATTTTGTGATTTTGTTTAATTGATTCAAAAATTAATTTCTCTCTGAGTTTTAATGATTTTGAGTTGATTCTTTTTTTAATAATTCACAAAAATGTTAAAATATTTTATTTTCCCAGAAAATCCCAAAAATATTATTTATTTTATATAATTGATATTTTTGCAAAGAATTAATATTTTAATTGTTTTTAACATTTGAAATATTATTTCCACAATGATTTTGCAACTTTTAATGCTTTCTAATTATTTTGTAGGTCAATACTTAATTTTTGAAGCATTAATCCAAGATCACAATTTGTTTTCCATGTGTTAAACAATTTTTGATAATTTTAATTGAATTTTTATTCAATTAAATACATTTTTGAAAACAAATTAGGGTTTTGGATTAATTCAACCCTCATAAATCATTTTCAAAACACTTTGGGCCTCTATTAGAGTGTAAGACCCAATCCTTTTTTTGACCAAATCATTTTTGGGCCTCACTTATTGTATAAGTCCCGATACCGTCAAAAAACAAACGGCGCGATCGTCGCCTTTTCAAAAATCATCTGGGCCTACCCTCGAGTAGTAAGACCCATTTCTTTTTCTTTAAAACACTTTGGGCCTCTTGAGAGAGTGTAAGACCCATCCCTTTGTACAGAAAACCTTTTTGGGCCCCAGTCACTTGTATAAGTCCCTCTGTACAAATTCAAACAGTGCGCTCACTGATAAAACCCTGGGCCTCTCCTTGAGCTGTAAGCCCCAAATCTTTCTTTTTCAAAGCACTTTCTCCTTTGATTTTGAATATACTGTTGTTTTTAATCTTTCTTTGTTGAACAACTAACCAAACAGCATGGAAGCACTACAACCGAGTAAGTGGTTATCGCTTTCATTTACTGTTTTCATATTATAAACTGTATTGTGGGGTTGCTCACTGTAAGTCTCCTTTCATAAACTCATATCTACTGTGTAATAATAGTATAGATATTTTGAGTTTCCCCGACAACTACGTCTAGAACTAGGTGACGCCGTTTCATTTATTCGTAGAAATAGACGCCTAGATCCCCAATAGGAGCACCAGATACAGTCTTCTCTTCGGCTATCCTCCTTAGGAATCGTCAAGAAGCTCTACTCCCCAAAATGAATGTATTCTTCGTGAATGGCACCTTTGAGATTCTTCCAAATTCTTGAACTTTCCTGACTTGATCTATTCCTTGTGGATAGCTTGCCTTGAATGTCTCGGGGTTTGGGTACCCACTACGGTCATAATGTTGGACCTTAACTAAGGGACCCTCTTTCAAAGCTAAAAGTCGCTGGATAGTAAACCTCGCACGTTTACAGTGGTTTTCATCTTTAAAAGAGTTATCTCTCCTAATGGAAAGGAGATGATAGACCCACGGGCTTCTTAAAAGCATCGGCCTCCTCTTGGGCATTATTCAAGGACACTACGGCTTCTTAGAAGTATTCATAGCCTCCTCTTAGGCTTCGTATAATGATCTCTTCCTCCGAGAATGATAGCCTCCTCTTGGGCTTCGTACAAGGACCCGTCGGCTTCTTAAAAGATTCCAGCCTCCTCTTGGGCTTCGAACAAATTGTCCCGACGACCTCCTAGAGGTATAGGAACAGAACCTAGTCATCCTCATAGAACAGTCCTTTCATAGAGTCTACTACTGTTTCTCGAAGCATAGTACAAAAACTCTAGACTTGGACAGTCTAACTTCCTTGACTCTCAAAGACATTCTCAAGCACCCTTCGTTAAATAGGAAGGAAACCCGCAGACTCAGATAGTCTCAATACCCTTTGGATTTCCCGTTTCCTCAAAGAAAAGGAAATATCCCTGATCCTCAAATTAAATCCTTGTGTACAGTGTTACTCATATAAGAACTGATTTTCTCTTTTAAATCAGTATATTGGATCTGTCACTCAACTGAAACAGTTACAATAGCCTCCATCTCGGGCTTCGTACGAGATACCAAAATTCTCCCCAGTGGAGTCAAAACAGCCTTTTAGCCTCTCTCTCAGGCTTTGTATGAGACACAAAAGATTCCCTCGTTGAGTCAATCACCCCTTTTTTTGCCTCCATCTCGGGCCTCGTACGAGATATAAATCCCTTAAGCAAGAGTCGAACTCTTTGCTAGCCTCCTCTTAGGCTTTGTATAACGATATGCCCCACCGGGTCAAAAACTTTTAGCCTCTCTCTCGGGCTTTATACGAGACACAAAATAGCCTCCTCTTAGGCTTTGTATAATGATTTTCCTAGCGGAAATTAGCCTCCTCTTAGGCTTTGTATAAGAAAACCACTGGTTGATCCAATCGACCTTTTAGCATCAAAGCTGTGCCTCGTTCGCAGTACACAAACATCAACAACTCCTTCATCTAATCGTTGTAAGCGGCAAGCCTCTGGATCATCTATATCCATGCCACTGTCCCTCTTTTAGCATGAGAAATTCCTAAGGAAAGATGGCATTGCTCTACACTGAGTTAAAGTCTTCTCCTTCAGGTTAAAACCCTTTCTTCGGAAATTATGGCATTGCTCGGATCCGCGTATCCCAGTTAAAGTAATTCTCCTTCTCCCCTATTTAGAGATGACAAATTCTCTCTAAAGTCGAGGTCTTTCAGCTTCACGTCTTGGGCTTTGAACAAGACACAAATAGACCTTTCAGCTTCACATCTTGGGCTTTGAACAAGATACAAATCACCTTTCGCTTCACGTCTTGGGCTTTGAACAAGACACCAAAAACCAATTTCCTCCCATAGAATAGGAGGAACTACGAACGCTCTGATTTCCCTGTTTCGGTAAACGGGAATACGTAGGCATAAGATTGAAAGAAAAGATCTTAGCGAGCGCAATCAACAAAAAACCCAAATCCCATATCTCCATCAATTAAAAGCAGTAATTCAAAAGCATCAGTCCTAACATCCTAATCCTTATTCCCCGCCAGAAACCCTTTACCTAGAAAAAAGAAAGAAAGAACCGTATTGGCGAAATACGAATAACCAGTACAAAAGCCCCCCCACATTGATAGCATCCGTAACCTAACAGACCGCTGTTTAAACTCAGTATGCAAGCAGGGTTAATTGGAGACATCTATTTCCCTTCCTTATTCAGCTCACAATAGGATAAAAAATGAATCGACCTGTAGTTTTAAGCTCAACCGCAGAGAGCGACCAGCGCTTAAGAACCGCGTCCAAAATCGCTTGCTACACGTCCATCTTCGTGTACCCAGATGTGGGCGATGCTTTTTGTACCGTCGAGCACCGACTAATCGGAAGTGGCCAATCCTGGAAGTTTTTTCGTCCCGAGGAGCATCACCGGATATGCTCCCCTTACCGGGGAATGCGAGTCCCCTTATACGAGTTTATGTTCGAGAAGGCGGGGTGGAGGCTGCCTTTCACGGATTTTCAGGAGGGGATCTTTGACTGGTTGAAGTTGGCCCCTTCGCAGATTCATCCGAACTCGCTGGCCTTCATCCGGGCCTTCGAGCTCGTATGAAAATATTTGGAGATCGTGCCGACCGTTCGCCTTTTCTTCCGCATATTCCACCTCCAACGGTCGTCGGCAGGAGGTCGACACGGCTGGGTGTCCTTCAAGCAGAGCAAGGCGCTGTTCCACACTTACTTGGATTCCATCCGGGATTTCAAGTTCCGCTATTTCTACGTGAAGCCGGTCACCCTCGAGGCGATATATTCATTGTAACGGAAAGTCACCCGCGAGGTCGACGGCCGTTCCGAGGAGGTGCTGGAGCCAAAGTTTCCTTTGTACTGGACGGAGGAACATTTTAAGAAGGGAGTTGACAAATATAAAATGAAGCCTGTTCAGATGGAGGCCTACGAGCGGGAAGCCTACGATAAAATCGTAGCTTTCGTTGACAGTTTTACCGAAGCTCGACATGAGACACTGGACGGCCAGCCTATAATAGGTGCAGATGGGCAGGTGAAGAAAGAACGTCGCTTGATAAACACCCGCGTTCTGCTCGAGACCTTCTCCGACGAGGAAGCCATCGAATTGTTAGGTGGTGAAAACGTCCTCGCTTTAGGTCTTCCTCGTATCTGCATTTCTCGCTTTACTAACGTTTTCTTTTCTTTTGCAGGAACAATGGCCGGAGCCGAGGAGAGGTTGAAGAAGCTGAAAGCGAAGAGGGCCCGGGAAGCGCAGGCCCAGGAAGAGGCGTCGCGCTCCAAAGATCAAGAAGTTGTCCCTTCAGGGGCCCCGCACGAGGGTGTTTCCACGGCCGCTGCCCCCGAAGGATCCACTCAGTCTCAGCCCGCTGCTGCTGTGTCGGGGACCGCAGGTGGTCGCACAACTCCTGCGGGAAGCCAATCCCCGGCTACCCAAGGGACTCCGAAGAGGCAACGCGTTGCAGAGGTCGTCGACCTGGGTGGTGAAGACAGTCCCCCGGTTCCTTCCAGCTTTGACCTTCCCCCCTGCCATCAAAAACCTCACTTCTTCTCCGAGGTCACTTATCCTCTCACCCTTCCTTCCGAGATCCAAACTGTGCTGGGGACTGCTACTGAAGTGAGGAGGAAGATGATTTTTGAGGACCTGTAGGCCGTCATGCGTATCTGCTCGACTGCTATCATTCAAAATGACGAGACCCGCCCTGCTGCTGAACTGGCCTGCCTGCAGGAGGCACTGGATACCTTGGGCGCTGAGATGCTCGGTATGCGCAAGGAACTAAAAGAGTGCCGAGATCTGAACAAAGAGCAAGGCAAGCAGCAGCAGCTGGTCGAGGCCAAGCTTAAGGAAGCCGAGGAGACAGAGAAATGCCACCTTGCCCGAATCGCTGAACTGGAGTTGGAGGAGAAGTGGCTAAAGGAAAGGATTGCCGAGTTGGAGGATGCTGTGCGGCCGACCGAGGGGGAAACTGAGGGAGACATGCTCCTAACCACTCGTGCAGCATTAGTGGCCCATCTCCGGAAGCTCGAGCAGGATCTCCGGTTGTCCGAGGATGATGCTATTGAAACCGCGGGTATAGGGTTCCGCAGTGCCGTGGCTCAGCTTCAGGTTCTCAACCCAGCTCTCGTCACCGAAGGGATTGACCCCGACGCTGAGGTGGTGGATGGCCAGATCGTGCATCCTTTGCGGGAGAACGACATTCAAGTGCACGAGGAGCCTGACGGGGCCGCAGCTGAGTAGGCTTTTCTTTTTAGCTTTGTTTTGGTCGGCCTGCGAGCCGTTTTGTTTTCGCCCAGTTTGTGGGCTTAGTTGATGTACTATTTGCACGATGTTTATTTTTGCCCGGATTGTGGGCTTATATTTGTAACTTTTTTGTACTAAGGGTTTTGCCCCGTATCTGTACTTCGTAAGACCTCTTTATTGATTTTGATCGTGTGTGATGTGTTATTTGTTATACTTTATTTTTGCTCAAGTAATAAGGCTTTGGGATTTGCTCGACTTCGACAGTCCCTGACCGCGTGGAGAGCTGGTCGGGCGGCCGGAGGAGTACTCTGACCTTCAACGAGGCTAAGAGCTCGGTCGAGGTCCTAGTCTCGTGGCATGAACTTCCCATCGCGAGCTGGGTGTTATGCCCGATTGGCACGACGACGGTGGGCCTCGATCGAGGTATCCCCGCCATATCAAATGTCCTCGCGCACACACAACGCGGTCTCTGATCGTCGTGTTCTTATAGGGGTGTCGCGCTTGTACCCTAGCGCGTCCCTGTAATCGCGGTGCTAGTGAGCCGCGGGCAGTGTTTAACTGTAATATTGTTTTAGATTTTCAGCGTTCCATGGTCGAGAAAGTTCTTCCCCGTGCAGATTTTCGAGGAAATAGGCTCATGACCCCGTTTTCGCGCGGACGCGGTACGGGCCCTCCCAGTTCGCGGCGAGTTTGCCTTCTCGCGAGTCTTTCTGGTTCCTTCATAGGACGAGGGTGCCCACCTGAAAATCACATTTAATGACTCTGTCGTTATAACGTAGTGTTATTTTTTGTTTAAGTGACGCCTCTCGGAGAGAAGCGCCCGAGCGTGTTTCCTCGACGAAGTCGAGTTCTTTCCTCAAGGCTTCGTCGTTCGCGTTCCCGTCGAGGGGGGCTTCCGTCCTCCTCGAGGGTTCTCTGATCTCCACGGGGATCACTGCCTCCGTTCCATAGGTTAAACGGAAAGGGGTCTCCCCGGTCGTGGAGTGTGGGGTTGTTCAGTAGGCCCAGAGAACGCTGTGCAGCTCTTCGACCCACCGTTGTTTGGCGTCGCCCAGTCGCCGTCTTAATCCTCGGAGGATCACTCTGTTCGCGGCCTCAGCCTGTCCGTTCGTTTGAGGGTGCTCGACCGACGTGAAGTGCTGCTTCGTGCCTAGTTTTGTGACGAAGTCTTGGAAGTTCCTGTCGGTGAACTGGGTTCCGTTGTCTGTGACGATGGCTTGAGGCACTCCGAATCGGGCGAGGATATTTCTTTTGTAGAAATGTAGTATGTTGATGGCAGTGATTTTGGCCAACGCTTCTGCTTCAATCCACTTCGTGAAGTAATCTACCCCGACGATGAGGTATTTGTTTTGATACGACCCCTGGACGAAAGGTCCGAGGATATCCATCCCCCACCATGCAAACGGCCACGGGGAGGATAGCGTCGTGAGCTCGCTGGGGGGAGCGAGGTGCATGTCCCCGTGCCGTTGGCATTTATCGCACTTCTTGACGTGCTCCTTGGCGTCTTGTTGCATGGTGGGCCAGTAATATCCTGCCCGGAGTGCCTTACGAGCTAGCGATCGTCCGCCGAGGTGCTGCGCATTGATTCCCTCATGGATCTCCTGGAGTATGCCGGGGACCTTGGTATCCTCGACACATCTGAAGAGGGGAATAGAGAATCCTCGCCGGTATAGCTTATCCTCGACTATAGTGTACGAGCACGCCCGTCTCTTGACCATTCTTGCTTCTTTGGGATCTTCGGGCAGTTTGCCCGTCGTGAGGTATTCGTATACCGGGGTCATCCAGCAATCGCTGTCCCCGATGGCGTTGATGTCCGAGATCATGCCTGGTTTGTCAGTGCTCGGGCGGGAAAGGACCTCTTGTATGACGGATTTGTTCCCGCCTTTCTTTTTCGTGCTCGCCAATTTTGACTGGATGTCCGCTCGGGCATTTATCTCCCGGGGGATGTGAGTTACTTCCGCCGAGGTGAACTTTTTCATCTTCTCTTTTACCAAGGCCAAGTATTCTATGAGACTGTCGTTCTTGGCTTGGTACTCTCCTCGGACTTGCGAGGCTACGAGCTGAGAATCGGTGAAAAGCTTGACCTCCTTGGTGCCAAGGTCCTCGGCCAGCCTGAGTCCCGCGAGGAAGGCCTCGTATTCGGCTTGGTTGTTCGAAGTCGGGAAGGACAGTTCGAGGGACATCTCGATGAGAATGCCTTCCTCGTTTTCGAGGATGATTCCCGCTCTGCTTCCTTTCGGGCTGGATGCTCCGTCGACATAGATTGTCCATTTCTGCGACCCGTTGGTTGAGGGCTCTGGGACGGTCTGTGACGCCCCCGATCTACACCCTCAATAACAGGCAATTAAAGCACTAACAGAAAATCCGAAAATTGATCAGAGTATATTTGAAACATCATGGCATAGAAAGGGAGAATCACATCAAAGTAACCAAACATACACATAACATGCAACACCTGCTCATCTAGATATGCAACGTGGGGTAACAATCATAAAGAGGAAACTTCGTTCCTTACACCCACTTTTCAGAAATTAGAATTAAAGCGGAAAGATCTAAAATCTGAATAACACACATACATATAAACTTGGCTGTCATACATCAAGTTATAACTGTGCAACCAAAATATAAACATCAGATATACAAAACAATCACAAACGGCCACCCTATGCTACCCGGAGTCACATATCAGAGCCGACCGACCAAAATAATGAAGACGCAACGCTTCACAAAAGAGTACCTCCAGCAATCTAATCTGCAACGCCTCATAGAGCGTTATAAAACAGCAGAAGGGTGAGAAAAACAACCATAATATAATTGCATAAGATTATATATTAACACCGGAATGCACAAATAACATATCCTCACCACCAAAGCACACAGATAAATTATAACAACACACCGTACAATTCACGCGTATCAATTACCACTGCACATCAATCATTCACAATACAATCACACATATTCCCTTTCATTAATCACATTCACAAATTCACACACAATTAATTCATGATTTATGCAATGCACATAGACCGACACAACGACTCTATGCACATGCCATGCGGTACCGACTTCCATTGTCACGTCATGTCACGTCATTAGTCCACTCAGGAACTATTGGAACCATCGCTCGTTACTGAGAATCTCAAGTAACTCCCCGTCGGGCCTACGATGTTCACCCGTCGCTTTAGGTCCTCAGGCATCGCCTCATATTTTCGAGGCACACGACGTTAAGGATTGCTTTAAGTCTCCAAAGGAGCCCACAATCGTCTATACCCATCGCTTTAAGTCCTCAGGCATCGCCTCATATTTTCGAGGCACACGATGGTATAGCATATTCCTTCAGGAATCAAACCGTCACTCAGGACGTTTCCACAATGCACATTATGATGCTTGGCATACAATGACTCATGACACTCACATTGCATCCATGCACACATTCACAATTATGCATATATCATCAAATACCACACTTAGCATTTTCTTGCCTTACGGCCACAAATCATCATCACAACAGCACATAAGTCATCCCACATCCGAAGCAACACCATAAAGCATAACACAAGTCAAATACGCACCATTAAAACGACAAAAGTCGACCATTGACACTATTCACATTTACCGACAAAATAAAATCGGCAAACAATTCTAAACCATCAAAATAAGAAAGTACAGCTCAATGGCTTTCCAACGCATCAAACCACGCCTCAAACCGAATCACAGATCAAAAGTTATGCAGAAAACAAAATTACACGAACAGCACTGTTCGCTGGGCGAACCTCCCTCGCGAGCATTCGCTAGCTCCTTCGCTAGGCGAACATCCCTCGCGAGCATTCGCTAGCTCCTTCGCTAGGCGAACATCCCTCGCGAGCATTCGCTAGCTCCTTCGCTAGGCGAATGTTCCAGCGAACCACCTGTTAGCTAAAAACAGACACAAAGTTCGCTAGGCGAACACCTGGCGAACCAAGTCAGAACCAAAAACACCCAAAGTTCGCTAGGCGAACACTCTAGCGAACCTTCGCTCATGCCTTCGCTAGGCGAATACCCGTAGCGAACCTTCGCTACCATTCGCTGAATTGTTCGCTAGGCGAACCCGCGAAAATCTCACTCGCTGCCACCTTCGCCCCAGGTTCGCTAGGCGAACCAAGGAAAGCCCAACATTTTTCTGCGCTGTTTGAAACCCCAAAAGTGATATTTTCCAACCCAACCCATTCCAAATCAACATATTTCAATCAAAACCTATTCTAATCATGTCAACAAGCAAACTACCACCTTTACATCGATTTCCAACCGTTAAACCATCGATTCCCACAATCCGACCTAAAATCAAAAGCTATAAAACACCACCAAAACACATACACACACATACATAACCATACACAAGTATAATATAATCGAGTTTCGCACCCTTACCCGATTTAATTCGATTCTAGAAGTTGATCTTGATGATTTTCACACTTTTTCTCCACTTTTCTCTCTTCTCCTCTTTTCCTCTCTTTTCCCTTCTTTCTTCTTTCTTTCTCTCTATTTTCTCTCCCTTTTCTCTTCTATCTTACTAACTTAGTAAAAATATCTATGAAATGTCTAAAATACCCCCACACTCAAATATCTCAAAAACGATCCCAAAACGCGATCAAATATATTCACGACTAAAAATAACACATTTTCACACAAAAGTCGAAATTACAATAAAATAATAATAAAATAATAAAAAAACGACTCAATAAAATAAAATTGGCAAAACGGGGCGTTACAATTCTCCCCCACTTAGAAATTTTCGTCCTCGAAAATCTTACCTGATACAAACAACTCCGGATACGACTCCCGCATCCTACTTTCCAACTCCCACGTCAAATTACCCTCAGCAGCGCCTCCCCATGCCACTTTCACAAGTGCAATCTCTTTACCCCTCAACCGCTTCACCTCGCGATCCAAAACACCAACCGGTAATGCCTCGACCGTAAGGTTATCCCTTACCTCAACCTCGTCCATCGGAATCACATGTGAAGGGTCCGGAACATACTTCCGTAGCTGTGAAACATGAAAAACATCATGCAAATTCGACAGATTCGGCGGTAACGCCACACTATACGCTACAACACCAACTCTCGCAGATATCTGATAAGGACCAATAAATCGAGAAGTAAGCTTCTTAGATTTCAAAGCACGACCAACACCCGTTACCGGCGTAACTCTCAGAAATACGTGATCACCCTCTTGAAACTCAAGATCCTTCCATCTCCGATCATGATAACTCTTTTGTCTACTCTGAGAAGCCTTCATTTTCTCACGAATAAACTTTACCTCTTCCGTCGTCTGTTGCACTAATTCCGGTCCAACCACCGAACTCTCACCAGTTTCGTGCCAACACAACGGCGTTCGACATCTTCGTCCATATAAGGCCTCAAAAGGTGCCATTCCGATACTAGAATGGAAACTGTTATTATACGTGAACTCAATCAATGCAAGATAACTGTCCCACGCACCACCTTGTTCCAAAACACACGCTCTCAACAAATCCTCCAAAGACTGAATAGTTCTTTCGGTCTGACCATCTGTCTGCGGATGATAAGCCGAACTCAACTTCAATCTAGAACCCAAAGCCTTCTGTAAACTTTCCCAAAATCTAGATGTAAACCTAGGATCTCGATCAGAAACAATACTTAAAGGAACCCCATGCAATTTCACCACTACACTGATATAGATCTCAGCTAACCGTTCCAAAGAAAAACTGATGTCAATCGGAATAAAATGCGCCGATTTAGTCAGCCTGTCCACAATCACCCAAATAGCATTATGCCCACGCTGAGTGTTCGGTAATCCCGTCACAAAATCCATCGAAATGCTATCCCACTTCCACTCAGGAATATCCAACGGTTGCAACAAACCACTAGGTCTCAAATGTTCCACTTTCGATTTCTGACAAGTCAAACAAGCATACACAAACTGAGCCACATCCCTTTTCAAACCAGACCACCAGAAAATCTTCCTCAAATCTTGGTACATCTTATTCGCACCCGGATGAATACTTAAATTACTCCGGTGTCCTTCCTCCAAAATCATTCTTTTCAACTCCGCATCATCAGGAATACAAATATGACCACGGAATCTCAAAACACCAAAATTATCAACCTTGAAATCCACATTCTCATTCCTCATCAAATCAACGAATTTCAAATCCAGCTTTTGTTTCTCACTAACCGACAACAAAAATTCATTCGTAACTTTCAACATTCCAAGCCTCACACTAACCGAAGTCACTTCACATACCAAACTCAAATCTCTAAACGATTCCAAAAGTTCCAACTCTTTCACCATCAACGCGGACATATGCAACGATTTCCGGCTCAATGCATCGGCTACCACATTAGCTTTACCAGGATGGTAATTCAAGCCAAAGTCGTAGTCTTTCAAGAATTCCAACCATCTCCGCTGCCTCATGTTCAACTCTTTCTGATCAAATAAATATTTCAAGCTTTTATGATCACTAAAGACTTCGAACCTCGCACCATAGAGATAGTGCCTCCAAATCTTCAACACAAAAACCACAGCCGCTAACTCAAGATCATGAGTAGGATAGTTTTTCTCATGAACTCTTAACTGTCTTGAAGCATAAGCTACAACTTTACTTTCCTGCATCAGAACACCACCCAAACCAAATAAAGAAGCATCGCAATACACAACAAACGGTTCATTAGGATCAGGTAAAATCAGAATAGGAGCTGTCGTCAATCTCCTCTTCAGCTCACAAAAACTTTCTTCACACTGAATATCCCAAATGAACGCCTTGCCCTTACAAGTCAACTGCGTCAAAGGAAGAGCAAGCTTAGAAAAACCTTCAATGAACCTCCGGTAATAACCAGCCAAACCCAAAAAGCTTCAAATTTCAGTAACGGATCTAGGAGCCTCCCATTGTAGAACTGCTTCTACTTTAGATGGATCCACAGCAATACCATTACCTGAAATTACGTGCCCAAGAAAACTCACCTCAGACAACCAGAATTCACACTTGGACAATTTGGCAAAAAGCTTCCTTTCTTTCAAAACCTGCAAAACAATACGCAAATGCTTTGCATGCTCCTCACGAGACTTAGAATAAATTAAAATATCATCAATAAACACCACCACAAAACGATCCAATTGCTCGTGGAAAATACGATTCATGTATTCCATAAACACACCAGGCGCATTAGAAACCCCGAACGGCATCACCGAATATTCATAATGACCGTAATGTGTTCTAAAGGCCGTCTTCTGAATATCCTCTTCTTTCACTCTTATCTGATGGTACCCCGATCTCAAATCAATCTTACTAAATACACAAGCACCAACCAACTGATCCATCAGATCATCAATCCTTGGAAGCGGATATTTGTTCTTAATCGTCACTTTGTTCAACTGGCGATAATCAATACATAATCGCATACTCCCATCCTTCTTTTTCACTAACAAAACTGGAGCACCCCAAGGAGAAACACTTGGCCTCACGAACCTCTTTTCCAACAACTCACTCAACTGCTTTTTCAACTCCACCAATTCAGATGCCGACATTCTATAAGGTGCCACAGAAACAGGTCTAGTACCAGGAACTAGATCTATCGAAAATTCAACTTCTCTCTCTGGCGGCACATCTGAAATATCAACAGGAAACACCTCAGGAAATTCGCACACAACAGGAAACACCTCCAATGAAACTTGACTATCCACAGTCAAAGATGCAAATAATCCAAACAACTGAGCTTCATCCGCCAAAAGTTTCTTCAACTCTTTGGTAGACAAGAAACTCGAGTCTTCATCTTCCACAAGAGAATGAAACCTTACAAGCTTATGATAACAATCAATGTGCACCCGATTGAATTGCAACCAATTCATTCCCAACACCACATCTAAACCTTCCAATGGTAAACACACCAAATCCATCACAAAGTCTTTACCATAAATGGCCAAAGGACAACTCAAACACACTAAGGAAGTAGTTACCGACCCCATCGCTGGAGTATCAATAACCATCTCACCATCCATCGAAGACAACCCAAGATTCAAACGTTCCGCGCACTCAGACAAAATAAACGAATGAGTCGCTCCAGTATCAATAATAGCAATTAAAGGCATATTATTAATAAAGCAAGTACCTCTTATCAGACGATCAGCGCTTGAAGTCTGAGTTCCTGCCAACGAAAACACTTTCCCACTAGCCTGAGCTTTCTTCTGATTCGGACACCTTGAACTAATGTGACCAGGTTCTCCACAATTGTAACACTTCACCACATTCTTCCTTTTACAATCAGCTAAAACATGTCCGATACCACCACAATTAGAACACTTATTCAACTTCTTCCTACATTCATGCTGGCGATGACCCAATTCACCACACCTAAAACACCTAATAGGATTAGACATACCTCCTCCACCTGACCTTCGATCAAAAGTTCCCCTTTGTTTACCTTTATCAGCCGGTGACACATATGGACCACCACGGAACTGTTGCTTCCCTTTCCTGTCACTTACACTTTTATAGTGAGCAGAACGTGCCTTACTATCTTCATCATAAATCCTGCAGCATTCCACCAAATCAGCAAACCTTCGAATCCTCTGATAACCAATAGCCTGCTTTATCTCAGGACGCAAGCCACTTTCATACTTTACACACTTTGAAAATTCAGCAGTCGCTTCCACATAATGAGGATAAAACTGCACAAGTTCCACAAACTTAGCAGTATAGTCAATAACCGACAAATTACCTTGTTTTAGTTCCAAAAACTCAATCTCCTTCTTTCCTCGGACATCCTCCGGAAAATACTTCCTTAGAAACTCTCGGCTAAACACCTCCCAAGTGATCTCTTCTTCCTCCTCATCAGCTTCCAACACCTGACGAGTACTGACCCACCAGTCATCAGCCTCTTCGTGTAGCATATGAGTACCCAGCCTCACTTTAACATCATCGTCATCACACTCCATTACCCTAAAAATCCTCTCAATCTCTTTCAACCACAACTGCGCACCATCCGGATCATGCTTCCCTTTAAAGACCGGCGGCTTATTCTTTCTAAACTCATCATTTCCGGCAGCATTCGGTGCACCCTGCACAGCTCGTGCCATCGCTTCCATCGCAGCAGCCAAAGCAGCATCATTACGACCAGCCATATTCTGTTCGTCCAAAACAGAAACTATAGTTAAACAACAACTCGCTCAACACAACTCGCCCAATATGCCAGACACCACAGACACAAACAACACAACAAACACAACTGACACGGACTGGCTCTGATACCACTTAATGTGACGCCCCCGATCTACACCCCCAATAACAGGCAATTAAAGCACTAACAGAAAATCCGAAAATTGATCAGAGTATATTTGAAACATCATGGCATAGAAAGGGAGAATCACATCAAAGTAACCAAACATACACATAACATGCAACACCTGCTCATCTAGATATGCAACGTGGGGTAACAATCATAAAGAGGAAACTTCGTTCCTTACACCCACTTTTCAGAAATTAGAATTAAAGCGGAAAGATCTAAAATCTGAATAACACACATACATATAAACTTGGCTGTCATACATCAAGTTATAACTGTGCAACCAAAATATAAACATCAGATATACAAAACAATCACAAACGGCCACCCTATGCTACCCGGAGTCACATATCAGAGCCGACCGACCAAAATAATGAAGACGCAACGCTTCACAAAAGAGTACCTCCAGCAATCTAATCTGCCACGCCTCATAGAGCGTTATAAAACAGCAGAAGGGTGAGAAAAACAACCATAATATAATTGCATAAGATTATATATTAACACCGGAATGCACAAATAACATATCCTCACCACCAAAGCACACAGATAAATTATAACAACACACCGTACAATTCACACGTATCAATTACCACTGCACATCAATCATTTACAATACAATCACACATATTCCCTTTCATTAATCACATTCACAAATTCACACACAATTAATTCATGATTTATGCAATGCACATAGACCGACACAACGACTCTATGCACATGCCATGCGGTACCGACTTCCATTGTCACGTCATGTCACGTCATTAGTCCACTCAGGAACTATTGGAACCATCGCTCGTTACTGAGAATCTCAAGCAACTCCCCGTCGGGCCTATGATGTTCACCCGTCGCTTTAGGTCCTCAGGCATCGCCTCATATTTTCGAGGCACACGACGTTAAGGATTGCTTTAAGTCTCCAAAGGAGCCCACAATCGTCTATACCCATCGCTTTAAGTCCTCAGGCATCGCCTCATATTTTCGAGGCACACGATGGTATAGCATATTCCCTCAGGAACCAAACCGTCACTCAGGACGTTTCCACAATGCACATTATGATGCTTGGCATACAATGACTCATGACACTCACATTGCATCCATGCACACATTCACAATTATGCATATATCATCAAATACCACACTTAGCATTTTCTTGCCTTACGGCCACAAATAATCATCACAACAGCACATAAGTCATCCCACATCCGAAGCAACACCATAAAGCATAACACAAGTCAAATACGCACCATTAAAACGACAAAAGTCGACCATTGACACTATTCACATTTACCGACAAAATAAAATCGGCTAACAATTCTAAACCATCAAAATAAGAAAGTAAAGCTCAATGGCTTTCCAACGCATCAAACCACGCCTCAAACCGAATCACAGATCAAAAGTTATGCAGAAAACAAAATTACACGAACAGCACTGTTCGCTGGGCGAACCTCCCTCGCGAGCATTCGCTAGCTCCTTCGCTAGGCGAACATCCCTCGCGAGCATTCGCTAGCTCCTTCGCTAGGCGAATGTTCCAGCGAACCACCTGTTAGCTAAAAACAGACACAAAGTTCGCTAGGCGAACACCTGGCGAACCAAGTCAGAACCAAAAACACCCAAAGTTCGCTAGGCGAACACTCTAGCGAACCTTCGCTCATGCCTTCGCTAGGCGAATACCCGTAGCGAACCTTCGCTACCATTCGCTGAATTGTTCGCTAGGCGAACCCGCGAAAATCTCACTCGCTGCCACCTTCGCCCCAGGTTCGCTAGGCGAACCAAGGAAAACCCAACATTTTTCTGCGCTGTTTGAAACCCCAAAAATGATATTTTCCAACCCAACCCATTCCAAATCAACATATTTCAATCAAAACCTATTCTAATCATGTCAACAAGCAAACTACCACCTTTACATCGATTTCCAACCGTTAAACCATCGATTCCCACAATCCGACCTAAAATCAAAAGCTATAAAACACCACCAAAACACATACACACACATACATAGCCATACACAAGTATAATATAATCGAGTTTCGCACCCTTACCCGATTTAATTCGATTCTAGAAGTTGATCTTGATGATTTTCACACTTTTTCTCCACTTTTCTCTCTTCTCCTCTTTTCCTCTCTTTTCCCTTCTTTCTTCTTTCTTTCTCTCTATTTTCTCTCCCTTTTCTCTTCTATCTTACTAACTTAGTAAAAATATCTATGAAATGTCTAAAATACCCCCACACTCAAATATCTCAAAAACGATCCCAAAACGCGATCAAATATATTCACGACTAAAAATAACACATTTTCACACAAAAGTCGAAATTACAATAAAATAATAATAAAATAATAAAAAAACGACTCAATAAAATAAAATTGGCAAAACGGGGCGTTACAATTCTCCCCCACTTAGAAATTTTCGTCCTCGAATGTGGTTTGTAACCTGCAGAATTGTCGACCAGTTGGTCGATGTTAGGCAAGGGATAACAGTCTTTCGGGCAAGCCCGGTTAAGATCAGTATAATCAACGCACATTCTCCATTTTCCATTATTTTTCTTAACAAGTACAACGTTGGACAGCCATGTCGTGTATTTGGCTTCCGAAATAAAATTTGTCTCTAGGAGGTCTTTTACAGCTTTCTCAGCAGCTTCTGCTTTCTCGGGAGACTGCTTACGCCTACGTTGGGCTATGGCCCTAGCGGCCGGATCTACTGCGAGCTGATGGCAAGCCACCTCGGGGTCGAGGCCAGGCATCTCAGATGCGCTCCACGCGAAGAGGTCAGCGTTCTCCCTCAGACATGCTTTCAGCTGCTCTTTGGCTAGGTCGGGGATCCCGGTGCCGATCTTCACGTTGCGATCTGGGCTATCTCCGAGGGCCACGAGCTCGAAATCTCCATCTGGGATGGGGCGTGCTGGGTGGAGAGGCTGGCCGTTGTTTTCCGCCTGGTGGTCGTGGTTTTCGACTCTGTCTTCATCGGGCTCGCCGGGGAACCTGCTGTCGAGGTCGACCGCGTTGACGCGCGGGAGAGGTATCTGTCCGACGTCTTGGGGTGGTTTGGCCACGACCTTAGGTTTGGGACCAATGGAACTTAGGCCCTTGACGGCGGCGTCGAAGCATCTCCTGGCCGCGTCGATGTCCCCGTGCATCGTCACTACTCGTCCCCTCCTTGTGTAGTACTTCATTTTGAGGTGGACCGTTGACGGGACCGCCATGAGTTCAGCAAGGGTGGTCCTTCCGAGGATGCAGTTGTAAAGGGATGGACATTTAACCACCAGGAAATGGATCTTCACCTGTCGGGCCGTGTCTTCGGCCCTGAACGTAACCATTAGCTCCACGTAACCCCATGGTCTGGTGGTGGTTCCATTGAACCCCTGTAGGTTCGACCCGACGTACGGGGTCAAATGCCTCTCGTCCAGCTGAAGGGTCCCGAACAAATGAGAATACATGATGTCGACCGAGCTCCCCTGGTCGACTAGGATTCTTCGGACGTCAAAGTTCGCCATTTGGGCCCTGACCAGGAGGGGAATAGTGGCGTTCGGTGCTCCCCCGGGGAGTTCCTCGAGGTAGAAGGTGATGGGATTGGAGTTTCCCCGCACTTTCTCGAGGGTGGTCGGCTTCGACGATGTCGTGGATTCCAGCTCGTCAAACTTCCGTTTTATCGACCCAACCGATATTTTCCCGGGGTCGCCTCCGGAGATAACCATTGCTTTGGGGAAGCCTTCCCAGGTACTACGGGCCGTGACGGGGCCCTCGTCGGGGAGTGTCGCCCACATGTTGCAGATTGCCTCTTCGCCCTCGATGATTGGGGGGACGAAGAAGTCCTCGGGTCGAGTGACGCTGTGGGCAACCTGAAGCTGGCTGTCGCCGGGAGGAGGTGTTGCCTCCTCGACGTTCTGTGATTCCTTTGAGCTGGGACGAGGAGGGTCATTCTGCTGGGCATACTTCTTCAAGTGCCCTTCTTTGATGAGGATCTCAATGGCATCCTTGAGGTGGATGCAATCTTCGGTCACGTGCCCGTGGCTTCGGTGGAACCTGCAGTACTTAGATTTGTCAACGTTTGGTTTGGGAGCCGCGGGCTTCGGGAAGCGAACTCCTCCTTTCACAAAATCGAAATTCTGGCAGTCTGAGAGGATCCGAGACCGGGAAGTGTTGAGCGGCGTGTACTCCGTGAATCGGCCAGCTGGCTCGCGCTGTTCCCGGAGATCTCGATTGCGGCTTTCTTTCTTCTTTTCTCCTCCCCGTCGGGGAGAAGCGTCATCGTCTTTGTGGCCGCGGGGGCTTTCCCTACGTCTCGTCTCAAGAGCGATCTGGGCTGCTTCCGTCTCTTCGAGTTCGATGTACTTCCGGGCTCGAGCGAGAAGGTCCTCGAGACGCCGGGGTCTTCGGAGGCCAATTGATTTGGCAAAGTCCGACCCAGGGCGTAGTCCGTGAATAATTAAGTATTTCTTCATGTCATCGGTCGTATGGACCACGACGGCTTTCTTGTTAAACCTCTCAATGTAATTTCGAAGGGATTCGCTCCTCCCTTGGAAGATCTTTTCTAGGGCAGCCTCTGTCTTCGGGTGTCGACGTGACGCGGTGAAGTGCTTGGTGAAGCGTTGCTTCAGTTGTTTCTATGACGTGATCGAACCAGGTTCCAGACCCTTGTACCATGTCATGGCTCCCTTCCGCAAGGTGGTAGGGAATAGCCTGCACCTGATGGCTCCCCTAACGTTTCGGAAGTCGAGCATCGCTTCGAAACTCTCCACGTGATCGTCGGGGTCGGTCAGTCCGTCGTAGGTCCCCAATGGTGGTGGTTTCTCCATGCCCGGAGGGATTGGGGTGTCCATGATTTCCCACGACAAGGGGGTCCTTTGGTCCTCGTCGTCGCTACCAGCCGGGGATCTCGAAGGTGATCCATGGTGCCGTGGAGGGGAGTTCCTCGAACGGTTCTTTGGTCTCTCTTCAGCCTGCTTGGACTTCTTGGAGATGGTGGAGGCCCTGGGTTCCTTCCGAGTCGGGGAACGAGGGCGCTTCTGGGTAATCGCCGGCTGGGGGCGCTCGAGACGCGGTCGTCGACCATGGCGTACGGGAGATGGGGTCCGGGAATCTTCGGAAGGGGTCCTCCGCGGGGAAGGAGAGCGGCGAGGTGATGGGGGACGACGATGTCTTCGCGGTGAAGATTGTCGTGCCCGTCCTTGCTCCAGGGCTTCAATTCTGGTGTTCTGCTGCGCGATCAGCTGATTGGTCTGGTTGATCAATGCAAACAGGGCCACGGTGCTTGGGTCCGCGTTGGGCGGCGGAGCCATTGGCTGGAGAGGGGTTTGCTGGTCGTCCGTGCGGACGACGTTGATGGTCGCATCCTGGGAGTCCGGGGAGGCGGTCTGTCCGTCCCTTATGTCGCCTTCATCGCCGTGGAGGATGATGGCGTCCTCACGGTGGCTCCCGTTCTCCAGTTGCACGAGCACGGTGTCCAGAGCCTGGTTGACGGTCGGATTGGCCATGGTGATGAATAGAGGAAGCTTTGGTTTATCGAGGAGAAAATGGGGAAGCTTATAGATTTCCCACAGACGGCGCCACTGATCGTACCTGGATCAGACAGTTACTGGTGGCCAACGACGTCCGTCGAGCTCCGGCTCCGGTGAGGTTGAAGGACGGCGGGGGGGGGGCGGGGGGGGGGGGGGGGGGGTGTACCTGCAAGGTACTCTGATGCTCAAGTTAGGGAGTGCACAGAGTAACAGCGAATACATGAAGAGTGAGAAAAATGACTTAACCTGACCCTCTCAAGTGAGAGAGTATTTATAGAGAGCCCCCAGCGCGGGGCCAACGGTTACTTGCGTTGGGCTGGATTGTTAGGCCCAATCCAAGTAACTGCCAGGGCTTACGTGGCGTAGTGAAGACCAGCACGTGGTCTTCGCCCTGGGGTAACCGTTCCTAGATTTCCGGGATTAGGGCAGACCGAATCCTGCGGAAGTGGGAGGTTACTTGGAACGTGTCCACGTGGTACGGACCGTTAGACACTCCTCGCGGGGGAGGAGTCTTTTGTGTCGAGGACCAACAAGCCGTACGACGGACATGGCCTCGCGGGGAGGGACCATGTCTGCCGAGGAGTGGTCTCTGGCATTCTCGCGGAGAGAAGCTGGTATGTCGGGGAGGTACCTCTCCGCCGGGATGCGAGGTCCTCCTGTCCTGTTGACCTAGGTGCCCGACACTGGATAGTGCCCGGGGGAAACGGTGGTATGCTCGCAGCAGTCAAGTACCCCGCAGAGGGGTCTTATTGGGCCTCCCCATGCTATATGGGTTGGGCCTGCTCAACTGTTGGGCAGCCTCGGCCCAGTCCAGAACAGATATTATTGTGGATGAGGCTTGAGACATCTTCAAGGAAGACACCATCATCAGAGGATATCATTGGTGGTCATAAACCCTAATTTTTTAGTTTGATTCAGAGGAATAATTTGTTTAACCTTCCAATGCATCTTTGAAGGCTTTAATTTTCTTTGTTACTTTATTGTCTTTGTCTATTCTTGTAATCAAAATCACTTCAAGGGTTTTCCTGCTACATGTATGGTCACCATGAAAACCATGACATTATCCGGGCTTATCATTTATTTAGCTATGAAATTTGATCACTCTCTAATTATTCCTAATTATACCTGCAAAACATACATTGTTCCACAATAAATTCAGAGCATTTCCATATGGTAGAATTCAAAGGTGTATCTCTTATATAAACCTTCTAATTTCAAGGCAATTAACTTGTACAAAACCGTACATAATACAACTTAGTATTACTTTCTTCTATTCCTCAGGTGATTCTCCATTCAAGATATATCTGCTTAATGGTGTTAAACTATGTTGGCTAAGAGAGGCCAGGATCAAATAATGAAAGGCTTGGGCAGACAAGCTAGCAATTTTTCGAATTAATCTTAGGAATTTTCTATGGTTGTACAATGTGTATAATACCAATAATCTAAATTACTTGCAAAACCAGTAAAACAAAACTTGCTTTAGATTTAGAAACAATAAGAGTTTTTGTTTTGACCCCCTCCAAATTTTGTTTACTCTTCCCACTTTTGATATTTATATAAGGTCTATCCACTTTTGTTTTTAAAAGAATTGGCATAATTAATCATGAAGTCCTTTAATTTAATTTAATGTTTCACTTTAGTCCTTTTATCTAAAAAATTTTAAAAGTTAGTCCCTTAAAACTATTTCGTTAGTCAAGTTGGTCCTTTCTGTTAAATTTTGTTAAAAAAATATTAACTTGTGCGCTTGTGGCATGGCCGCATGTCAAAGATAAATATAGTGAGTCAATAATTTTATCAAGGGATTAAATTTAAACACTTTAATTATTTAAGGGACCAAATCAGGAAAGATAATCACACTATGATTACAATGCATTTGTAACAATTTCATAGCATTTTGGATTAATAAAACCTTTGATATTAACATAATCTTAAATTTAATGACATTAAACCATAATCTTGTTACACTATTTTATTCAAACAAAAAACATTATCCTATACATAAATAAACATAATCACATAATAAACATAATCCTATGTTTTGATTCTAAATAGTAAACTAATATTTTCTCAAATCTAACTTTAAAAGTATCCACTTTCTTTTTTCTCCTTTCCTAAAGAAAATGTCTAAAAGCATGTATGTGATGTCCATTATTCGATAACAAATTGCATTTGGTTCTTTAATTTTGGATACACCTGTTACAGCTGCCTCTTGCATTTAAAATGATAAACTTATTTTGTTGCAAAACCAGAAAAAAAATGTACCCATAAAAAATGGATCAGCTGTGAAACTAATGCAACATCTTTCGGGCAATCTCAGGTGAAAAAAATGTTATCACATGTACAAAGCCAACAGAAAGTGGAAGACCTCATAGATATTTCCCTGAAAAAATTTTAAATTCTTCCTTCAAGTGATATCACCATAACAATAACATCATCGTGATACTTCCAGTGATCTCCTTACGGAATATCCAGCAACTTATGAAAATCCATTCCTGCAACAATTGAGTCATCTATCAACATTTATCTATAAATAAAACAAAATCAACATTTTTTTAATAATTGAAACAAAATATTACTTGAATGATTTTCTGCCCAACTTTATACTAAAATTTACTGGCCTTGTACCAAATACAAATAATTTAATACTAAAATTTATGTAATACCCCGTACTTCCACTTAATATTATCTGACTCTGAGGTAATTAATTATTTGAGCTTTAGACTCTTTTTGAATATTTAGTAGTATTATTTACTAATAATGCTTACTATATGTTTTCTTTCCTCCCACTTGCCAAACATAAAAAGAGAAAGATAGTAACAACGAGAGAGAAAGAAGAAAGAAGGGAGAAGAAAGGAAAGAAAAAGGGGAGAAAGAAAAGAAGAGAAAATCCAACATTTCAAGAGCAAGAATCATCATCAACCCTTCATTAAATCATCTCATCTTCCTCATCTTCAACCTCTAACCAAGGTGAGTTCTAGTTAGGGACTTTAGTTGTAGATCTTTCGAGGTTTTTGAGTTATGTTAGGTTTTTGAGAAAATGGATGTTTTGGAAAATCAAAGAATCTAACGGTTAAAATTTGTTATAAATTGTGTAGTATGATTATCACATGTGTAGAATCATCTATTGATATTGTTATGAAGTTTTGGATTGGTTGTGTGGATTGGAAATTCTTAGGGTTTTGGTGTAGAAATTATACATTGATGTTATATGAAGTTTGAAGGATGATCTATGATAGAAACATGGAAATATACCTCCATTCGTTGTTTGAAATTGAATTGGGGGTGTGGAAATTTGTTGGAAAAAGGAAGTATTTTTCTGCATAACGCAGAGCGCGCTTAGCGCGGTGCTGCGCGCTTTGCATAGTTTGGAGAATTTGCAACCTCTCCAGGCAGTGAGGAGCGCGCTTAGCGCGGGGTGGAGCCCGCTTAGCGCGACCTGGAGCAAAAAGAAAAAAAATAGGATTTTCTGAAATTCATAACTTTTGTCTCGTGTATCCGTTTTGAGTGTTCTTGGGATCAATAGAGAGCTATGAAAATAATCTATCTAATGGAAGCGGAAAAATTCTAGGTTAATGCTCGATTAAATAAATCGGAGGCAACCGGAATTGGTATAAATTATGAAATGTAGAATTATGTGATTCCAATATATATATTTGACTTGTGGTTGCCTATTTGCCTCGTTGTTGAGCATGTTTGAGAGTAGATATGCATGTTAAAAATATGAAATAGGTAGAGTGAGGAATATTACCCGAAACTTTGTTAGAACCTAGTAACGGTTTGGAAATTGTGGAATAACATAACGACGACGCTCGTGCAAGAGAGGCCGAGGTGTGCGTCTATTGCCAAATGGCATAAAGATAAGTACATTAGTAAGGATCATGTTTTATTATGTATATGATCACGAAATCGTAACCATTTATCTTGAGGTGTAGTTTGATGAGACTCGAGCTCCTCCTCTGAAACCTATGCATAATTACTTGGCATGTTTGATTCCCGCGTGTAGTACGAATGAAGTCTATATGGTAAAGAGACTTGTGATGGTTAACAGGCCATGAGAAGTGACGGTTCACGGTTAACAGGTCGGTGTTCCCGAATCCATTTCGTATGCCAAGTAACTAGAAGGATCCATGACTCGGGTCGACTTCTAGACGTAGAAGCGGACGGGAAAAGGGGATACCTTGGTAAGGTTAACGATTAGCGAGAGTTCTTGAGTTAACAGGCTTAGGACTTATCCCATTGTGATATTGTGAGTTAACAGACTCACGAATGTGGATCCATATAGTGTGTGTGAGTACTCAAAGTCATTTCCCTTTCCCTTTTGACTTGAGTTAGGCTTGTTAGAACCTTATAAAGCCAAGAGGACGTATAAGATAGGGAACTCACTGAGATTTGATGTATCTCACCCCACGTTGTTGTTTGCATCACATGTACTGCAGGTTCGGCGAAGGGTAAGGACAAAGTTGTTTGACTTTTCCTACGAATCGTAGCTTTTGTGTGGCAAGGCTTCCATTGTGGGGTCGATTTTGAGATCACTGTTGATCTAGTTCTTAGTTTTCATCATTTTGAACATCTTGTATATTTATGCCATAATTTTTGTATTAAGTTTTTGGACATTTATCGTATACAATGTGTTAACTAGGAGCTTATGGTATTTCAGTACCAAATACTTGGATTCATATATAAGATTTATGCTTTGATGTATGAGTTGTATATATGGGTTTTACAATTTACCTCTTACCTTAATTACATTACGCCAACACAACAAGAAAAAACAAATTTAACATACAAATAATATTACTGTGAAATTTGTAATAATTATAATTTATGTTTTTCGCATTGCATATGGGGATCTGAATAAATACCATAGGGAAGAAACCCTTTTCTCCAGATTAAAGATCTAAAACACCACCACCTTTTTTAACAAGTTTAATTTTATTAAACTAGACCCGAAAACAACCTAAACAAAGGGTTTCCACGTTTGTTCAAGATCCAATAACCACCATCACCCTATATGTCGGTTTTGGCGTTTGTTCTTCCAGAAGCCACGCGGCGTTTTCCCTCTACCTATGTTCTTCGAGTTCTACCATTGACCTTCGAGATCCAAAACAAATCTAGATCCATTACATAAAACAAAGTCTCAACTCAAACAAAGTTGAAAAGAGAGAAAACTTACTCAAGTAGAAATCAACCGAAACCCTATCAAGCTTAAAGAAACATTATTGACTTGTGAGAAATAGAGAAAGAATAAAAAGAGAAAATTCTGGCTAAAATACTGGCATTTGTTCCAGGTAGATTTATTCTGGATGGAGTTTTAGCTGCAAACGAAGTGTTGGATTTGGCTAAAAGATCGAAATGGAGGTGTTCGTTTATTAAAATTGACTTCGAAAGAGCATACGATCGTGTGTCTTGGAAATACCTAAGATTCTTATTTGAGAAAATGAACTTTGGTAGAAGATGGAAGGCTTGGATGGAGAAACTGGTCCTCAATGGGTCAATTTTCGTTCTGGTTAACGGGAGTGTGACTAGTGAATTTTCTATTGGTAAAGGGCTTAGGCAGGGGGATCCTTTGTCACCGTTCTTATTTATTCTGGTTGTGGAAGGGCTAACAAAGCTTATGTCAAAAGCTGTTAGTAAAGGGTTATTCTTGGGTTTTAAGTTCAACAACTTTGTCTCTTTCAACATAGTCCAGTTTGCAGACGACACACGTATTATTGGAGAGGCAAATTGGGATAATTTATGGAGTATAAAAGCAGTTCTTAAAGGTTTTTAAATGATTTCGGGTCTTAATGTTATTTTTCTCAAAAGTAGGATTGGAGGTATCAATGTAGGATATGAGTATTTTATGTGGGTGTAAGTGATTGACCAAGTTAGACGGAGGCTTGCGGGTTGGAAAGATAAACATCTGTCGGTGGGTGGTAGAGTTATTCTTTTAAACTCAGTCATTAATTTTGTTCTTATATACTCACTGTCATTTTATAAGGTTCCAAGTGTGGTGACAAAAGATTTACGAAGGATCTAAAGTGAATTCTTATGGGATGGCAATGCAACTGATAAAAAAATTCACTGGATAGATTGGAAGATGGTTTGCGCGACAAAAGAGAAAAGTTGTCTTGGTGTTAAAGATTTAATGGCGTTTAATAGGTGTGTATTGTTAAAATGGAAATGGAGGTGCATGATGGAGGAAAAGACGTTATGGAGGGATTTATTGATTCACAGATACGCGACATATGGTTTAGGTTCGGAAATATTGGTTTAAGTGGAGCGAGTTTTTTTGTCCAGTCTGCAACATTTGTGAAGAATCTTGCAGACATATCTTCATGGAGTGTTCTTATGCAGTGAATATACGGGATAGGGTCTCGACTTCGATCGATGTGAAGATCCAAACTGGTTGTTCCTACATTGATTTCTTTAACAATTTTTCTGTTTTGTTTAAGAAAATTTTAGGTAATTTTGTTGGAATTTCCATTTGGGTTATATCAGTTTGGTTCATATGGTTTAGTAGGAATAGCATAATTTTCAAAAATAGATTGCTGGCAGTAGATGATGCCTTCAACTCTATCATTTTCTTCCTTTGGAGATAGTAGGGATGGTATTCTAAATTTCTTACATGTACCTTTTACGAATGGTATACTGCTCCTCTAGTCTGTATTTAGAGGATGTAATTTTATTGCTTATTAAAAAAAACAAGGGTCATTTTTGTTATCGGTAAAGTCTACTTTTTTGTTGAACCTTATAGATAAGCTTTTATGAGTTAATAATTATATTAACGATATATAATTCACAACCAGTGAAAAAATGTGGTTAATAATTATAGGATGCATGAGATACGAATGTGCTGGTTAAGGAGACTTTTTTTTTGTATGTATAAATCTTGAAAGTATTAGGAAAATAGTTACCTGTTATTAATGATTTGTAAATTTTGTTGTTATTGTTGGTAGATCAAAGTTGGATATAAAATATTATAAAAAAAGTTAGGGATAAAATTAAAAATTGTGCCTTACTTTCACTGTTATAAGAGAGAAGTTTTTTTTTAATAAGCAAGATTAGTGGTACATATATTAAGGAATCTCAAGAGGTATCCAACCCATATATAAGGAAAAGCATATTTCTAATAATCAAGGCCTACAAAAATCTAGAGGGGCATTTACCCATGCATAATAATTACAGTTAAGTGCATTTTTGTGTTTTTTACCAATCCACCACCAAGAATAAATGTCTATACGATTGGTAATCGTATCGACATCCCAAAACTCGTCTCTAAACATGATGTTGTTCCTAGATGACCATATGACCCAACAAACTATTAACCAAAAACTCATAGCAATACCTACACTAAGAGATTTTTGGATACACCCATTTATCCAACATAAAATATGGTTCGAAATATCTCATACGCAAAATTCCGCAACGTCCAGCCAAAGGAATATTTATTTCCAAACACGGGTTGATTTGGAGCAGTGAAAGGGGAGATGTTCAGCATTTTCATCCACTAAAAAACAGAATGGGCAAACCTTTTCGTTAATATTCGTAACAATTCCTCTTCGAGCCAAGTTGTCGCGTGTAGGTAATATATTGAGCATCAGTCTCCAACCGAATGCTTTCAATTTAAGTGGAGCAACTGCAAGCCAATTCAATCTCAGCGCAGATTTGACATCCTCTGCAGCAGCCAAAACTGTGCTATTCACCTTTTCCTGCAATAAAGAATATAAGGACGAAACAGAGAATACAGATGTCTGGCCGTATGTCCAAATAACCGTATCATTCAGATCTTCGTCCGCATTATGTTCCTGCAGCACTTCAAGTAGTTTATCATGTTGCAAATTGATATCTTCCTACAAGATTTGGTGTGAGAATTTAATATTCCATTTCCATATGCCATCTTCCCAGGAACCATTATCTATAATACTGCTATATTTATTTTCTGCAAAAGACCATAATCCAGGATAATCCAGGAAAATCAGCAGCCAAGGTGCGGATTCCTGCCCATCGCGATGTCCAGAAGGGAGTAAATTCACCATTTCCAAGTTTATGAGTAATCAAGCCATCTTCTTGATTAATCCCACAAAATTAAGACACTTGGACAAGATCTCTCCACCATGTTTTGGGATCACCCACATTTCCTTGAAAGGGTTTGATTTTAATGCTTTAGTTTGAATCAATCGATGGAATATTTATTGATAAATTGATCATATTTATTGACAATTAGAATTTGAAAGGGGTTGGTGATGACCGGACCAAAATAATATTATTTTTTCAACATTACTAATTTTATCAACATAATTTGTATTTTGATAGAAGAAAATTAATGGTTGCTCAAAATGAAAATAATTGATATTCCGTTTACCATTTAAGAAAAGGCAATTTTGATTTAATTTTAACTAAAGTTAGTAGCAAATCAATAAAAAATAAATGGTATTCGATTTTCCATTTAATTTATGGCATCTTTTCATGACCTTCTATTTCCATTGCATTTTTAAAAACCCTATAAATATCAGTCCAAACCAAAAAGTGGATGGTAAAAATTATACAATTTGAATTATACTTTTATATAAGCATGGCAGAGAGGTATGTTTCTCAACTCTCTCCTTTCTTTTCTTTTTTTAATTTTAATTTTTTTAATTTTTTATATTTTAATTATCAATCATTGAGCAAGTGGATAAGACCGTCTAATTTTTCTTTGTAATTTGTAGGAAATCATCTGCATACTTTTCTGTCAACGTTGTTATTTCTTCTTCTTTTTAAGCTCTCCATAACTGGGGGAGTTCTTTGACTTTCATAAATTTATCTTAATAAACGATTCTCTTTTGTATGCTTTTTATTTATTTATTTCTTTTAAACATTATAGTGTGTCCATGAAAAGAAAAAGTGACTCACTCCCTTCTGCTAGAGATGAGAAAAGAGCTAAGAAAAGACTGCTGAAGAAGAAAGTCAAGAACTTGGCAGTTGCTTTGTTGATCTTCCATCACCAATTGTTACCAACATTTTTGTTCAACTGCCCATCAAAACTATTGTGGCTTGTAAATGTGTTTGTAAAACTTGGAACACATTGATTTCAAGTCAAGATTTTGTCAACCAATTACTCATTGAAAAGCCACCATATAGTTATACACCCTCTAGTCACTATTATAAATAAATTTGGCAATTTTAATACATTTCACAATTAATATATCTTAAGGAATTTGTAGTTTATTACAAAATTTTCTGCAGTTTATATACCTTAGGTTAAGATGTTTCATCAATATATTGCTCATACAACTAAGTTACATGTATTGCCTATATATTCCTCCTTTTATTTGAATGTATGGCCGGCCACAGGATCGCGCATCCCAGGCAAATGTCTGCCTCAACTCTTCCCCCTAGTATAATAACACTACTTTTAATCATAATAAAAAACTGTCATAAAAAAGAAATCTTATTATAGTTAAAAAAAACTCTAATATTTTAATGGAGTAATTGATTAATTTTCATTGTTTTAGATTTTTTTAATCTTTTTTTTTTAAAAGCAAAATCTATTCAATAAGAATACAAAGGAGTATCCTAACCCAATATACAAGAAATTCAACAACCCCCGAAAAGAAAACTACAAAAATTCGCACAGGAAGTTAATTCAAACATAATAATTACAGGTATAAGGAAATTTAAATCTTTTACCCACCGACCACCAAGTAAGCAAAATAATCTTATTCACTACCAATTCACAATTCCAAATCTCGTCATTAAACATAATGTTATTCCGACAAATCAAAATGCACCAACAAGTGGACAACCATAAGGCTACTGCATTTTTAACATCCACTTTCTTTAAAATCATCCTCTCGATCCAGCTGCGAAAATGTGCAATCAAACTATCGTGAACATCAACATTCACTCCCAGCCACTAACTAATCATTTTCCACACGTCGCTACTCTTGCCGCACCAAAACATCAAATGCAATGCAGGTTCATCTTCCCTAAAACAACATGGACAAGTTGTTTCAAGCGTATTGACTTATCGTTTACAAATTCTTTTATATATTTATATAAATTATTAAATGTTTAAATAGTTTTTTATCAAATTTTATATGAAACGTTTAACAAATTTTAATTCATTGAACAACTTCACTATCTATTATTAATACAAACTAAAAATTAATTATTATTATTTTAAAAAGTGTAAAACCTTCAAAGGTTCTAGTGTAAGAATGTAGTTTCTTACAACAATTTAGTTATATATCTTAAGTTTATTATATTTCTTATATATTCCTCTATAATTGAATAATATATAACTGCACGATAGTATAACTGCACTATAGTAGACTTAAAGAAAGAGAATAAAATCAGCATAACACAATCTATGTGCCATTTAGCCACAATAACTGAGTAATATTCTGCGTTTTAAATATATGTTAACACTATCTACTAGCAGTTTAGTCATATTAATTGAGTACTTATTCTAGGTTTTAAATAATGCAATATTATGCAAATATATTATTGACTGCTGCCAATACCATTTTATTTTTGCTGACGCAGGCTGCAACAAAAGTGTGTTGATCAGTACCATTTTTCTCTATTACGTCGAATCTGTTGGAAATTCACCATAACCTATGGTGATTCCACATCAATCTTGATCTCAAGATTGATGACCAACCCACAAAAAATACGTAATGACAATGAAAGAAGAAGAACAAACAAGAACAGCAAGAAAGAAAAGAGAGAGAAGAGAAATATTTGGAGAAAACTGTCACCCACTAACTGTGGGATTTTTCTTGTTATTGATCACTTGCTAAAACTGCAACTGTGATTGTTACAAGTACTGTGATAGTCTTCGCTACCTTATATATCCTTCTCAATTCTACAAAGCATCTATTTATAGACTTAGATTTACAAAGGCCCAAAACTCTAAAGGCCGAAAATATCAAATCTAATCTAAATCATATCAAATCTAATCAAAACCAAATCTGTGAAACAAACTGTTTCGACACACTGACTGTTTCGACTTCGACGTACTTAATGATGTTTCGACTTCGACATACTTAGACACTAGGAATTACAATTTAACACACCACCTAATTCATTGTGTCTAAGCTGTCTACATTCATCATGGCTCTTAGACTTCTGAAGGCTTCGACCTGCACTCTCTTCGTCATGATATCTGCAATCTGATTCTCAGTTCTGCAGTGTTCCAAATTCATCTTCCCTTCTGCTACCTGCTCTCGAAGATAATGGAACCTCATTTCGATGTGCTTGCTTCGACCGTGTGCTATTGGATTCTTCGCCAAGTTGATAGCTGACTTGCTGTCGATCTTCATGGTAATTGCTCCATGATTCTTCCCTGTAATCTCTTCGACCAAGTTCACCATCCAAGTTGCTTGACATGCACAAAGAGAAGCAGCTATATATTCTGCTTCGCATGATGACAATGCCACTACTGGCTCCTTTCTCGAACTCCAAACAACTGGTGCACCACCTAACATAAACATATATCCAGCTGTGAATTTTCTATCCTCGGCACCACTACACCAGCTAGAGCCTGTGTATCCCACTAACTTGCATTCTTTCCCTTCATCAGCTACAGGAAACAAAATTCCATAGTCGAGAGTCCCCTTCAGATACCTCAGTATCCTCTTCGTCGCTGTTAGGTATGATACCTTTGGCTTCTGCATGAATCTACTTACCATACCCACACTGTATGCTAAGTCAGACTTTGTGTGACAAAGGTATCTAAGTGACCCAATAAGTCTTATGTATTGGGTTGGGTCGACATCATCTTCATCTGAATCCTTCGACAGTTGCATTCTGGTCTCAGCTGGAGTCGAAGTTGGGTTGCAATCTTGCATCTCAAATCTCTTGAGTATTTCGCCTGCATATCTTCTTCGGTGCATCATAAAATCTCTACTAGTCTTGTAGAATTCGATGCCAAGGAAATATGAGAGATTTCCCAAGTCTGACATTTCAAACTTCTCACTTAGGTAATGTTTGAAATCTTCTATCTCCTTCTTGCAACTACCTGCTATCAACAAATCATCGACATAGAGGCATAGTATAAGCAATTCGCCATTGCGTCTTCTTACATATACTCCATGCTCAGTCATACACTTCACAAATTCCTTCTCCCTTAAGAAGCTGTCGATTTTCTTATTCCAAGCTCTTGGAGCTTGCTTAAGTCCATACAGGGCTTTATGCAGCCTGTACACCTTTCCTTCTTCGCCTCGTTTCACATACCCAACTGGTTGTGCGACATAAACTTCTTCATCTAGGGGACCATTAAGCAATGCACACTTCACGTACATCTGACATGTGTGCCAATTATTCATATTTGCTAGACCAACAACCAACCTTATTGTTTCGATTCTAGCAACAGGTGCGAACACTTCATCGAAGTCGATTCCTTCCTTCTGTAGAAATCCTTTCGCCACAAGTCACGCCTTGTGTCGAGTTACTTCTCCTCTAGGATTCACCTTTACCTTGTATACCCACTTCACATCAATTGCCTTCTTGCCTTGAGGAAATTCGACAAGTGACCATGTGTTGTTGACTTCGATGGACTCTAACTCTTCATTCATTGCTTTCACACACTTCGAATCTTTCAATGCATCAGCTGCATTGACTGGTTCGACATCTACATAGAAAGCATAATGTACCAACTCACCCTCTTCATCGACCACATCATCTGATGTAATTACACATTCTTGCAACCTTGCAGGCATGTGTCTTGTTCGTCGAGGTCTGCTTGAACCTGCTTCATCTGTGACTGGTTCCTATCGAAATTCTCTTTCGACTTCTGTGGCTGGTTCTTCACAAGATATTCTCACTGAATCCTTCTTGGCTTTCTGTAACGCCCCGTTTTGCCAATTTTATTTTTATTGAGTCTTTTTGGATTATTTTATTATTATTTTATTTTATTCTCGACTTTTATGTGAAAATATGTTATTTTTCGTCGTGATTATATTTTATCGCGTTTTGGGAACATTTGCGGGATATTTGAGTGTAGGGGTATTTTGGACATTTCATAGATATTTTTACTAAGTTAGTAAGAAAGAAAAGAAAATAGAGGAGAAAAGGGAAAGAAAAATAGAGAGAAAGAAAGAAGAAGGAAGGAAAAAGAGAAGAAAAGAGGAGAAGAGAGAAAATTGGAGAAAGAGTGGAAAAATCATCAAGAACAATTTCTAGGAATCGATTAATCGGGTAAGGGTGCGAAACTCGATTATTCTATGATTGTATACGATTATGTATGTGTTTTGTTGTTGTTTTTGGATTGATTTGGAGAATATTAGTAAAACCTAGATTGTGTAAAAATTGATTAGAAATGAATTTGATTGTGGTAAAAATCTTGTTGAATGCATTGTTGATTGTTCATACATGTTTGTGGTATGCTATTACACTTCAAATTGCTGTTTTTCTGAGTTTTAGGTGAAGAAATTGGTTGATGTTGGGTTGGAAAATGCAGAAATTGTTCTGCAGAATTTTTCTGGGTATGCTCTGGCCATATGCGTAAGGGGCATGTCCATACGCGTATGAGCCAAGGCGATACGCGTATCATTGGCTTGTTTTTGGGCCAATACGCGCATGAATCTTGGCATTACGCGTAACATGGGCGAGCCATGGGCCAATACGCGTATGGGTTTTGGAACGAGGAATTTGTGAAGGAAATGGGTTCTGTCCGTACGCGTATGGACATAGGTGATACGCGTATGGACAGGAGAATGTCAAAAATGTAATTTTTCAAAATGTGTTTTCGGTTTTGTCCTTAACTTTGGTTCCGATTATCCGATTTTTGAATTCTTGGTGTCGTTAGAAAGGTATCGAGTTGTACTTTATGATTATGAGGTTTTGAGAATTGTTAGCCGATTAAATTTTGTCGGGAAATGTGAATAGTGTCGGTTATCGATTTTTGTCATTTTAATGGCGTGGAATTGACGTGTATTATGCCGTATGTTGTTGTTTTGTACGTGAGATGACTTATGTGCTGTTGTGATGATGCTTTGTGGCCGAAAGGCAAGAAAATGCTAAGTGTGGTATTTGATAAATGTGCATGATTATGAATATGTGCATGGATGCAATGTGAGTGTCATGAGTCATTGTATGCCAAGCATCATAATGTGCATTGTGGAAACGTCCTGAGTGACGGTTTGATTCCCGAGGGGAATATGCTATACCATCGTGTGCCTCGAAAATATGAGGCGCTGCCTGAGGACTTAAAGCGATGGGTATAGACGATTATGGGCTCCTTTGGAGACTTAAAGCAATCCTTAACGTCGTGTGCCTCGAAAATATGAGGCGATGCCTGAGGACCTAAAGCGACGGGTGAACATCGTAGGCCCGACGGGGAGTTACTTGAGATTCTCAGTAACGAGCGATGGTTCCAATAGTTCCTGAGTGAACTGATGATGAGACACGAGACATTGGAAGTCGGTACCGCATGGCATGTGCATAGAGTCGTCGTGTCGGTCTATGTGCATTGCATAAATCATGAATTAATTGTGTGTGAATTTGTGACTGTGATTGATGATTGTATGGTATAGGTGTGGTGTGTAATGGTATTTGATGCTTGAGAATTGTGCGGTATTATGTTATATGTGGTTGTGGTGAGAATGTGTTACTTGTACAATTCTGTGTTATTATATATAATTTTATTCAATTATATTATGGTTGTTTTTCTCACCCTTCTGCTGTTTTATAACGCTCTATGAGGCGTTGCAGATTAGAGCTGCTGGAGGTATTCTTTTTGTGAAGCGTTGCGTCTTCATTCTTTTGGTCGGTCGGCTCTGATATGGACTCCGGGTAGTTAGGGTGGCCGCGTGCTATTATTTTGTATATTTGATGATGTATTTTGGTTGTACATATGCTACCTGATGTATGACAAACTGTTTATATGTGTATATGTATTTATGTTAATCAGATTTTAGATCTTCCGCTTTAATTCTAATTTCTGAAAAGTGGGTGTAAGGAACAAAGTTTCCTCTGTTTGATTGCTACCCCACAGTTGCATATCATTATGGGCAGGTGTTGCATGTTATGTGTATGTTTGGGTACAGTTGATGTGATTCCTCTCTTTCTATGCCGCGATTTCAAATGTACTCTGACGAAATTTCGAATTTTTTTTAGTGCTTTAATTGCCTGTTAATGGGGGTATAGATCGGGGGCGTCACATTAAGTGGTATCAGAGCCAGTCCGTGTCAGTTGTGCCAGTTGTGTCTGTTGTGTCTGGCATATTGGGCGAGTTGTGTTGGACGAGTTGTTGTTTAACCATAGTTTCTGTATTTGGACAAACAGAATATGGCTGGTCGTAATGATGCTGCTTTGGCTGCTGCGATGGAGGCTATGGCACGAGCTGTGCAGGGTGCACCGAATGCTGCAGGTAATGATGAGTTTAGAAAGAATAAGCCGCCGGTCTTTAAAGGGAAACATGATCCGGATGGTGCGCAGTTGTGGTTGAAAGAGATTGAGAGGATTTTTAGGGTAATGGATTGTGATGACGATGATGATAAAGTGAGGCTTGGTACTCATATGCTGCACGAAGAGGCTGATGACTGGTGGGTCAGTACTCGTCAGGTGTTGGAAGCTGAGGAGGAGGAAGAAGAGATTACTTGGGAAGTGTTTAGCCGAGAGTTTCTAAGGAAGTATTTTCCGGAGGATGTCCGAGGAAAGAAAGAGATTGAGTTTTTAGAGCTAAAACAAGGTAATATGTCGGTTATTGACTATACTGCTAAGTTTGTGGAACTTGTGCAGTTTTATCCTCATTATTTGGAAGCGACTGCTGAATTTTCAAAGTGTGTGAAGTATGAAAGTGGCTTGCGTCCTGAGATAAAACAGGCTATTGGTTATCAGAGGATCCGAAGGTTTGCTGATTTGGTGGAATGCTGTAGGATTTATGATGAAGATAGTAAGGCCCGTTCTGCTCACTATAAAAGTGTAAGTGACAGGAAAGGGAAACAACAGTTCCGTGGTGGTCCGTATGTGTCACCGGATGATAAAGGTAAACAAAGGGGTAATTTTGATCGAAGGTCAAGTGGAGGAGGTATGTCTAATGCTCCTAGGTGTTTTAAATGTGGTGAATTGGGTCATCGCCAGATGGAATGTAGGAAGAAAGTGGATAAGTGTTCTAATTGTGGTGGTATCGGACATGTTTTAGCTGATTGTAAAAGGAAGAATGTAGTGAAGTGTTATAACTGTGGGGAACCTGGTCACATTAGCTCGAAGTGTCCGAATCAGAAGAAAGCTCCGACTAGTGGGAAAGTGTTTTCATTGGCGGGAACTCAGACCTCAAGTGCAGATCGTCTGATAAGAGGTACTTGCTTTATTAATAATACGCCTTTAATTGCTATTATTGATACTGGAGCGACTCATTCGTTTATTTCGTCTGAGTGCGCGGAACGTTTGAATCTTGGATTGTCTTCGATGGATGGTGAGATGGTTATTGATACTCCAGCGATGGGGTCAGTAACTACTTCTTTAGTGTGTTTGAGTTGTCCATTGACCATTTATGGCAAAGACTTTGCGATGGATTTGGTGTGTTTACCGTTGGAAGGTTTAGATGTGGTGTTGGGAATGAATTGGTTGCAATTCAATCGGGTACACATTGATTGTTATCATAAGCTTGTAAGGTTTCCTTCTCTTGAGGAAGACGAAGACTCGAGTTTCTTATCCACCAAAGAGTTGAAGAAACTTCTGGCGGATGAAGCTCAGTTGTTTGGTTTGTTTGCATCTTTGACTGTGGATAGTCAAGTTTCATTGGAGGTGTTTCCTGTTGTGTGCGAATTTCCTGAGGTGTTTCCTAATGATATTTCAGATGTACCGCCAGAGAGAGAAGTTGAATTTTTTATAGATCTAGTTCCTGGTACTAGACCTGTTTCTATGGCACCTTATAGAATGTCGGCATCTGAATTGGTGGAGTTGAAAAAGCAGTTAAGTGACTTATTGGAGAAGAGGTTCGTGAGACCAAGTGTTTCTCCTTGGGGTGCTCCAGTTTTGTTAGTGAAAAAGAAGATGGGAGTATGCGATTATGTATTGATTATCGCTAGTTGAACAAAGTGACGATTAAGAATAAGTATCCGCTTCCGAGGATTGATGATCTGATGGATCAGTTGGTTGGTGCTTGTGTATTTAGTAAGATTGATTTGAGAACGGGGGTACCATCAGATAAGAGTGAAAGAAGAGGATATTCAGAAGACGACCTTTAGAACACGGTACGGTCATTATGAATATTCGGTGATGCCGTTCGGGGTTTCTAATGCGCCTGGTGTGTTTATGGAATACATGAATCGGATTTTTCACGAGCATTTGGATCGTTTCGTGGTGGTGTTTATTGATGATATTTTAATCTATTCTAAGTCTCGTGAGGAACATGCAGAGCATTTGCGTATTGTTTTGCAGGTGTTGAAGGAAAGGAAGCTTTTTGCCAAATGGTCCAAGTGTGAATTCTGGTTGTCTGAGGTGAGTTTTCTTGGGCACGTAATTTCAGGTAATGGTATTGCTGTGGATCCATCTAAAGTAGAAGCAGTTCTACAATGGGAGGCTCCTAGATCCGTTACTGAAATTCGAAGCTTTTTGGGTTTGGCTGGTTATTACCGGAGGTTCATTGAAGGTTTTTCTAAGCTAGCTCTTCCTTTGACGCAGTTGACTTGTAAGGGAAAAGCATTCATTTGGGATATTCAATGTGAAGAAAGTTTTTGTGAGCTGAAGAGAAGATTGACGACAGCTCCGATTCTTATTTTACCTGATCCTAATGAACCGTTTGTTGTGTATTGCGATGCTTCTTTAATTGGTTTGGGTGGTGTTCTGATGCAGAAAGGTAAAGTGGTAGCTTATGCTTCAAGACAGTTAAGAGTTCATGAGAAAAACTATCCTACTCATGATCTTGAATTAGCGGCTGTGGTTTTTGTGTTGAAGATTTGGAGGCACTATCTCTATGGTGCGAGGTTCGAAGTCTTTAGTGATCATAAAAGCTTGAAATATTTATTTGATCAGAAAGAGTTGAACATGAGACAGCGGAGATGGTTGGAATTCTTGAAAGACTACGACTTTGGCTTGAATTACCATCCTGGTAAAGCTAATGTGGTAGCCGATGCATTGAGCCGGAAATCGTTGCATATGTCCGCATTGATGGTGAAAGAGTTGGAACTTTTGAAGTCGTTTAGAGACTTGAGTTTGGTATGTGAAGTGACATCGGTTAGTGTAAGGCTTGGAATGTTGAAAGTTACTAATGAATTTTTGTTGTCGGTAAGTGAGAAACAAAAGCTGGATTTGAAATTCGTTGATTTGATGAGAAATGAGAATGTGGATTTCAAGGTGGATAATTTGGGTGTTTTGAGGTTTCGTGGTCGTATTTGCATTCCTGATGATGCGGAGTTGAAAAGAATGATTTTGGATGAAGGACACCGGAGTAATTTAAGTATTCATCCGGGTTCGAATAAGATGTACCAAGATTTGAAGAAGATTTTCTGGTGGTCTGGTTTGAAAAGAGACGTGGCTCAGTTTGTGTATGCATGTTTAACTTGTCAGAAATCGAAAGTGGAACATTTGAGACCTAGTGGTTTGTTGCAACCGTTGGATATTCCTGAGTGGAAGTGGGATAGCATTTCGATGGATTTTGTGACGGGATTACCGAACACTCAGCGTGGGCATAATGCTATTTGGGTGATTGTTGACAGGCTGACTAAATCGGCGCATTTTATTCCGATTGACATCAGTTTTTCTTTGGAACGGTTAGCTGAGATCTATATCAGTGTGGTGGTGAAATTGCATGGGATTCCAGTGAGTATTGTTTCTGATCGAGATCCTAGATTTACATCGAGATTTTGGGAAAGTTTACAAAAGGCTTTGGGTTCTAGATTGAGGTTGAGTTCGGCTTATCATCCGCAGTCGGATGGTCAGACCGAAAGAACGATTCAGTCTTTGGAGGATTTGTTGAGAGTATGTGTTTTGGAGCAAGGTGGTGCGTGGGACGGTTATCTTGCTTTGGTTGAGTTCATGTATAATAATAGTTTCCATTCTAGTATTGGAATGGCACCTTTTGAGGCTTTATATGGGCGAAGATGTAGAACGCCGTTGTGTTGGCACGAAACAGGTGAAAGTTCGGTGGTTGGACCGGATTTGGTGCAACAAACGACGGAAAAGGTAAAGTTTATTCGTGAGAAAATGAAGGCTTCTCAGGATAGACAAAAGAGTTATCATGATCGGAGACGGAAGGATCTTGAGTTTCAAGAGGGTGATCACGTATTTCTGAGGGTTACGCCGGTAACGGGTGTTGGTCGTGCTTTGAAATCTAAGAAACTTACTTCTCGATTTATTGGTCCTTACCAGATATATGCGAGAGTTGGTGCTGTGGCGTATCGTGTGGCGTTACCGCCGAATCTGTCGAATTTGCATGACGTTTTTCATGTTTCACAGCTTCGGAAGTATGTTCCGGACCCTTCACATGTGATTCCAGTGGACGAGGTTGAGGTAAGGGATAACCTTACGGTCGAGACTCTACCAGTTAGTATTTTGGATCGCGAGGTGAAGCGGTTGAGGGGTAAAGAGATTGCACTTGTGAAAGTGGCGTGGGGAGGCGCTGCTGATGGTAATCTGACGTGGGAGTTGGAAAGTAGGATGCGGGAGTCGTATCCAGAGTTGTTTGTATCAGGTAAGATTTTCGAGGACGAAAATTTCTAAGTGGGGGAGAATTGTAACGCCCCGTTTTGCCAATTTTATTTTTATTGAGTCTTTTTGGATTATTTTATTATTATTTTATTTTATTCTCGACTTTTATGTGAAAATATGTTATTTTTCATCGTGATTATATTTTATCGCGTTTTGGGAACATTTGCGGGATATTTGAGTGTGGGGGTATTTTGGACATTTCATAGATATTTTTACTAAGTTAGTAAGAAAGAAAAAAAAATAGAGGAGAAAAGGGAAAGAAAAATAGAGAGAAAGAAAGAAGAAGGAAGGAAAAAGAGAAGAAAAGAGGAGAAGAGAGAAAATTGGAGAAAGAGTGGAAAAATCATCAAGAACAATTTCTAGGAATCGATTAATCGGGTAAGGGTGCGAAACTCGATTATTCTATGATTGTATACGATTATGTATGTGTTTTGTTGTTGTTTTTGGATTGATTTGGAGAATATTAGTAAAACCTAGATTGTGTAAAAATTGATTAGAAATGAATTTGATTGTGGTAAAAATCTTGTTGAATGCATTGTTGATTGTTCATACATGTTTGTGGTATGCTATTACACTTCAAATTGCTGTTTTTCTGAGTTTTAGGTGAAGAAATTGGTTGATGTTGGGTTGGAAAACGCAGAAATTGTTCTGCAGAATTTTTCTGGGTATGCTCTGGCCATATGCGTAAGGGGCATGTCCATACGCGTATGAGCCAAGGCGATACGCGTATCATTGGCTTGTTTTTGGGCCAATACGCGTATGAATCTTGGCATTACGCGTAACATGGGCGAGCCATGGGCCAATACGCGTATGGGTTTTAGAACGAGGAATTTGTGATGGAAATGGGTTCTGTCCGTACGCGTATGGACATAGGTGATACGCGTATGGACAGGAGAATGTCAAAAATGTAATTTTTCAAAATGTGTTTTCGGTTTTGTCCGTAACTTTGGTTCCGATTATCCGATTTTTGAATTCTTGGTGTCGTTAGAAAGGTATCGAGTTGTACTTTATGATTATGTGGTTTTGAGAATTGTTAGCTGATTAAATTTTGTCGGGAAATGTGAATAGTGTCGGTTATCGATTTTTGTCATTTTAATGGCGTGGAATTGACGTGTATTATGCCGTATGTTGTTGTTTTGTACGTGAGATGACTTATGTGCTGTTGTGATGATGCTTTGTGGCCGAAAGGCAAGAAAATGCTAAGTGTGGTATTTGATAAATGTGCATGATTATGAATATGTGCATGGATGCAATGTGAGTGTCATGAGTCATTGTATGCCAAGCATCATAATGTGCATTGTGGAAACGTCCTGAGTGACGGTTTGATTCCCGAGGGGAATAAGCTATACCATCGTGTGCCTCGAAAATATGAGGCGCTGCCTGAGGACTTAAAGCGATGGGTATAGACGATTGTGGGCTCCTTTGGAGACTTAAAGCAATCCTTAACGTCGTGTGCCTCGAAAATATGAGGCGATGCCTGAGGACCTAAAGCGACGGGTGAACATCGTAGGCCCGACGGGGAGTTACTTGAGATTCTCAGTAACGAGCGATGGTTCCAATAGTTCCTGAGTGAACTGATGATGAGACAAGAGACATTGGAAGTCGGTACCGCATGGCATGTGCATAGAGTCGTCGTGTCTGTCTATGTGCATTGCATAAATCATGAATTAATTGTGTGTGAATTTGTGACTGTGATTGATGATTGTATGGTATAGGTGTGGTGTGTAATGGTATTTGATGCTTGAGAATTGTGCGGTATTATGTTATATGTGGTTGTGGTGAGAATGTGTTACTTGTACAATTCTGTGTTATTATATATAATTTTATTCAATTATATTATGGTTGTTTTTCTCACCCTTCTGCTGTTTTATAACGCTCTATGAGGCGTTGCAGATTAGAGCTGCTGGAGGTATTCTTTTTGTGAAGCGTTGCGTCTTCATTCTTTTGGTCGGTCGGCTCTGATATGTGACTCCGGGTAGTTAGGGTGGCCGCGTGCTATTATTTTGTATATTTGATGATGTATTTTGGTTGTACATATGCTACCTGATGTATGACAAACTGTTTATATGTGTATATGTATTTATGTTAATCAGATTTTAGATCTTCCGCTTTAATTCTAATTTCTGAAAAGTGGGTGTAAGGAACAATGTTTCCTCTGTTTGATTGCTACCCCACAGTTGCATATCATTATGGGCAGGTGTTGCATGTTATGTGTATGTTTGGGTACAGTTGATGTGATTCCTCCCTTTCTATGCCGCGATTTCAAATGTACTCTGACGAAATTTCGAATTTTCTTTTAGTGCTTTAATTGCCTGTTAATTGGGGGTATAGATCGGGGGCGTCACACTTTCTCTTTCCAATCCCATTCTTTAAGCTCATCTATGATCACGTCCCTGCTGATCACTACTTACTTATTCACTGGGTCGAGCAACTTGTAACCTCCAGTCAAATGATATCCTATCAAGATCATCTGATTAGACTTGTAATAAAGCTTCCTTCTCAACTGATCTGGCACATGTCTATGTGTTATAGATCCAAACACTTTCAAGTGACTGAGGCTTGGCTTGACACCAGACCAACATTCTTCTAGTGTGACTCCTTCAAGCTTCTTCGTCGGACATCTATTCAAAATATACGTTGCTGTCAAAACTGCTTCTCCCCATAATTCTTTGGGTAGATGATTTCCATTCAACATACTTCTCACCATATTCATGATGGTTCTGTTCTTTCGTTTTGCAACTCCATTTTGCTGTGGTGTATAGGTTGGCACGACCTCATGCACAATCCCTTCTTTCTCACATAATGTATCGAACTTTTTCGACACATACTCTCCACCACCATCTGTCTCCAGAATCTTCAACTTTTGACCCCTATGTCTTTCGACCATGGATTTGAATATGGAAAATACCTCAATCACATCACTTTTCTTCTTGATGAGGTAAGTCCACAACTTTCGATTGAAATCATCTATAAACGTGACAAAATATTTGTTGCCACCAATCGAATCCACCTGGATTGGACGACATAGATCAAGGTATATGACTTCAAGAATTGCCTTCGACTTCCTTCCTGCATCCGTGCTGAAGTTATTTTTATGTTGTTTCGACTGAACACACTCTTCACAGACTTCACTTGGAATGTCGATTTCTGGTATTCCTGAAACCATATTTCTTCTCTTCAGTTCTCTGATATCATTGAAGTTGAGATGGCCTAGTCGAAAATGCCATAACCACTCATCTCTGCTGGCTGCTGTTGCTAGACACTTGTGCTTCATCACCTTGAGTTCAATCTTGAAGGTCCTATTCTGAGACATTGGAGCCTTCAAGATCAACCTACCACCTGCGTCGAGAACTCTCATCATCTTGTCTTCGACAACTACCTTGTAGTTCTTTTCGACAAGCTGCCCTATACTAAGCAAGTTACTCTTCATACCTAGAATGTACAACACATTGGAAATTGTTGACCTTTTGCCATCTTTCCTCATAATCAGAGCATCACCAACACCTTCCGCTGCTAGAGTGTTGTCATTTGCAAACTTCACTGTGTTCTTCGACGAGGGTTTCATGATGACAAACCAATCTTTCCTCCCAGTCATGTGTGATGAGCATCCTGAGTCCAAGTACCACTGATCTTGGAATCTTTCTTCATCTTTTGTTGTGACCATCAGCAACGTCTCTTCTTCTTCATGCTTCGCCAGATTTGCATCAGTTTCTTGATTTTTCTGCTTTTCTGGACAATTACTAACATAATGGCCATACTTCTGACAATTGAAACATTGAATGTGACTTTTGTCTGGCTTTCGACCACCACCTCTTCCTCTACCTGCAGCACCCCCTCTTTGGTTGCCTTGGTTCTAAGGTGTCTTCTAAGTCAAATTACTGCCACCTCTATCTTTGTTGCCAGTCACATTTCCTTTGCCTTTCCTTTCCTTTTCTGACTGCGTCTGCAAAGCCATATCACTCTTCGGCTTTCCTGCAGCTCTCTCAGCCATCCTTTGTTCATGATACTCAAGCCTCCCTTGAAGCTTTTCCTTCGTCAATACTGACAAGTATTTCGACTCTTCTATGGCTACTACCACGTGGTCGAATTTTGGAGCCAATGACTTCAAGATCTTTGAAACAACTGATCTTGATGTCAACACCTCTCCACATACTTTGGTTTGATTCACCAGCTTTGTAACTCTAGTGAAGAAATTTGTAATACTTTCGTTGTCCTCCATTTGAAGCAACTCACAGGTTCTCTTGTGAGTTTGTAACCTCACCTCTTTCACCATCTCTGCACCTCCAAATGATTTTTCAAGAATCTCCCATGCTTTCTTTGCTGATTTTGCGTCGCTAACTTTTTCAAAGTTATCTGGATCAACACATTGATGGATTATAAACAACGTTTTATAATCTTTTTTCTTCAATTTTGTGTGTGCAGCCTTTTCACAAGATCCCACAGATCTTGATAACAGAAAACCACCTTGATCTGCTTGCACCAATTCTCATAATTATCTTTCTTGAGAATTGGTAGGGTCGCCGGAAAGTGCCCATTTAAATGATTCATAGCCATCACGATTTTCCTCCTTGAATCGCAACCGGAGCTCTAGATACCAGATGTTGGAAATTCACCACAATCTATGGTGATTCCGCTTTTATCTTGATCTCAAGATTGATGACCAACCCACAAACAATACTTAATGACAATGAAAGAAGAAGAACAAACAAGAACAGCAAGAAAGAAAAGAGAGAGAAGTGAAATATTTGAAGAAAATTGTCACCCACGAACTGTGGGATTTTTCTTGTTATTGATCACTTGCTAAAACTGCAACTGTGATTGTTACAACTACTGTGATAGTCTTCACTACTTGATATATCCTTCTCAATTCTACAAAGCATCTATTTATAGACTTAGATTTACAAAGGCCCAAAACTCTAAAGGCCCAAAATATCAAATCTAATCTAAATCATATCAAATCTAATCAAAACCAAATCTGTGAAACAAACTGTTTCAACACACTGACTGTTTCGACTTCGACGTACTTAATGATGCTTCGACTTCGACATACTTAGACACTAGGAATTACAATTTAACAGAATCATCGAAGTAACTGTAGTTTGTATGAATGGACAAAGTTTTCTTTAAACTTTTTGTAGGTTAGTTGGGGTGGATATGGAGTTTGATTGTATATGTATTGTTGTGGTAGAGATCCCCTTAATCTCTATTTAATAAAATACTTACTTATCAAAAAAAATTTTAAGAGTTATAGTTCGTGAGTTTTTAATTATATGTAAATAATAGTCAAAACAGATATGATGTACGAATCAAATCGACATATAAAGTTGAAGTAAATGTCAAAAAATATAAAAAAATATCTAAAATAGGTAAGAATCAAATAGACATATAAAGTTGAAGTAAATGTTAAAAAATATTAAAAAATATCTAAAATAGGTAAGGACTGAACTATGTTGTGGCAATTTTAGAGTTAATTTATGAACCTTTAGTCAAGGTCAAGTTATGAGAGTTTTTTTTTTAGTTTCAACATAAGTATCAGGTTTACTAGATTGGTTGATCCAGTTTGGGGATCAGTTATGGTACCAAGCCATTTCAGCGCTCTTGATTGTAGTTACAGGATAGCGAATCATAATGATTCCTACCAAATTCAGCGCCAATCACCACTAAATCATCTAATTATTGATTGCAGATGCGGGTTACAATAGTTGTATTTTATGGTCCCAATTTGTAATTGTAGTTCTATTAATTAAAGAAGACAAAGATGGTGGAGCCATGCGCTCCATCACTAAGGGAGTTCTTTCATTTTAATCCACCTTGTTATTTTAAGCTAACTTTCAATTTTCACTTATTTTCTAAAATTTATCTCAATAAAAACTATGTCCATGGGCAGAATTGCGACGAAAGATCAGTTGATAAAGAGAGGAATTATTGTTGGAGGTGTCAGATTGAATTGTGCTCACTACAACATTTTAGTCCTACGGCAACGCCTAATTTTATGTAAGTAAAAAAATTGTTCTAGTAGAATATAATAGGCAACAAATTTTATATTCCGTTGCAGTAGCATGTATATCTTTTATAAATATTATGGAACGGTTGAAAACCGTTATTTTAAATGACAAAGAGAACGGTATTTTATCGCAATGGTTAAAAGCCGTTCTCAATTTTTTATTTTATTATTTTAATAAAATATTTATAAAGTAAGATCGTTCTCTTATAGATTTGATAAGAGAAAAAGATATAAAAAACCCAAAATTTAGATTTTACGAAGGAAAAAATTCACGTTCCCTCCCAAGTTCATTCCCGGAAACTGAAATGTTTTCTCCAAAATCCTAAACACAATTCATCCTAAAATCAGAAATTCATAAACTCATTCCTTCAATTTGTTCTTCTCAAACTCTAAAACTCAAAAATTACAGAATTTTTCACTTAAAATCATGAACCCAAAAATCATGAAGGAAGCTTGCTTGACCTATATCCTTTCTTCATTCAGATTGACAACTGATTTCACCGTTCAACTGACCATCCTCCGCCGTTAAACCGATGACCCCGCTACAATTTGTAGGTAGACCGCCTTTCACAATTCAACCTTCCGCGTTCGCATACCAGGCTCGTTGAAGAAAAGGGTGCAGAAGGTTTGTTTTTGTATTTTGATTTCATCTCTCTAGTTGGTTTTAGTTTATGTATTCATGATTTTTGGGGATTTAAGGTGAGATTGTGCCTGCAAAATTTAGGTGAGAGGGTTTAGGGAAGTGATTTTTGTTGTTTTTGGGTCATAACTTAATGAAGAAATGTTCAACTCTGGAACATTGTTTTTGCGGTTTAAGTGAAACTGGTGACTCACAGAAGTCCAAACGCAACCAGAGATTTATCTAACTATTTGTGGTATTGTACAGAGTGAGTGACATAAAACTCAACAACATTGTTAATATATTTATTCATTTTGTTTTCTTCATATTGAATACTTATCTTGTTCCTTTTCTTGTTTTAAGTGTTGTGATCAATTCCAATAAATAACTCTTCAGGGATGGAAGGGATCACGTTCTTACAGTATTATCTATTGGCCATTTTGGCCAATGGTCAACTGTCAGGTCAGTAGCAAATTCTCAGTTTATACTTTATACCATTTCAATAACATCAATACATGATCTACTTATCAATGTTTCCATTCAACTTCATCTTCAATTAATTAAGCCTATTATTTATGGTCTTTTTATTAGGAATTGTACATGGAATCTTGCATTTCCACAAACTAACATTTAGTGAGGGTATCAAGCTTAGAACAAGTGCCGACGAAATTTCACTTCTAAGTGTTGTAGTTTGACTTCCAAGTCGTTTTCTTCGTCCTTCTCTATTTGTGTGTGCCGCATATTCATGTATCTAAAAATATGAACTGTAGTTGATCTCATCGCGACTATGTTTATACTAAATTACATGTATCTGGCTTGAAATGGATACATGTGATTTTTTCTTATGTTAAAGTCACGTGAAAGTATTCCGTTTATTATTATTGCTATAAGTTTTAATACATTATATGCTATTTCAGATTACTTTTAATGCTCTGATTGGAGTTACACTGCTAGCTTTAGACATGGTAAGTATGGGAAAATGCCAAGTCTGGTTAAACGGACAGCACCTCGGCGCTATTGGCCTGCTTATAAAGCATTCGGTTCTTGTCATTATTGCAATTACGGAGGAACTTGTAATGAGAAAAAATGTGGAACCAATTGGGGCGAGGCTTTTCAAAGATGGTAAGATGTGATATGTGTAACTTGTTTAAAAGCATTTTTTTAATGTTGATGAGAAGCACTACATACATTAACCAATAGATGATAATTCCAGGTATCATGTTTCCTCATTCTTGGTTGAAACTATCACAAAGGAGGATGTCATGCTCGCAAGTCATACGATGCCTTTCAAATGGTATTGTTACTTCTTGTTCCATTCACATGTTCTCTCTATTTGCATTTATTGTATATGTTTTCTTTTGAACCAAAGTTGTTGTTTTAACATACTTTTATCGTTGCAGAATTGTCTCCATCAGAGTTCGTGCATCATGACAGTTTCACCTGATTCTCTATATTGTTCTGACCTTCTACCATGTTGCTTCTAATCCACTTCTATGATATCCACTGATCGTCTCGTCAACAAAGTATATTACAAGGTCTCTAATTGGTCCTGACATTCGGATGCTTTGAGCTGCAGTTATGGCTCCACAAACATAAACAGGAGCTAAATGCAGAATTGATGCATATGCTTCTCTTGGAGCACTTCCATTGTAAGCCAACTTTGCATTTCAAATCATTCTGTTTTAGATTTTTATGACAAAAAATATGATAAACCTGATAGTGCAATAGTACACATGAATACAATATTTACATTGGCAGACTGTGGTATTGGTTTTGGAAGAAATGCTATTGGTGGCTGCGATGGAAAGTTATGTGTTATCACTGACCCAAGGAACGGGGACCCTGTTAACCCAATTTCGGGAACTTTGCACCACGTCGTTATCCAAGATATACCACTTTGTATTGTCTTCAAGAGAGACATTGTTTTTCAGTTGAAACAAAAGCTTATTATAAACAGTTTTAAAACAATTGAAGAAAGATGAGATAATGTACATATTTTTAATGGAGCATGCATTACAATTTAGTATATTATAAATGTATCATTCATGGCCTTCATATTCATGATGAGAAGATCAGAACCACATTTTTGGGTTGGTCATAATTCTGTCTCTTTGTGTTGATGGTGTTATTGATGTTGTTGTCAGTTCAACAACTATAACAATTTCAAACAGCCATTTCACACACCATAATGAGATACTTTCTTTCATATACTTTTAGATTACTACAAACTAAATGTGTTTTTGGTGTAATACACAGATACATATATTTAGTACAATTATGTCCGTGTCGTATTTCGTTGAGTTGAAAGGCTCATTTTATAATTTGTGTTATTGAATTGTTTTTTTTTCAAATGTAGGTGATTCTGTTGAGTCACGATGACTCCTACACAAGAGACAAGCAAATGCAAGTGACCATATCTTATAACCATTTTGGAGAGGAACTTATCCAGAGAATGCCTCGGTAATATTTAATGTGATCGTTTGACTAACAAGACTACGGATCAATTTTGGGTATTTCAATGTAGTATATATCCTTAATATCTGCCTGATATAAAGCAACTTTATTAATGAATTATTTGTTAATTGAACAATGACTTGAGAAAGAAGCAGCCTTAAAGTGACTTTATTAATGAATTATTTGTTTATTTAACAGGTTGTTCCTCTTTCACATAATGTGCAAAATTTCAGAACTACAAAATTGCTAGGTTTTTTATTTCTTTCATGTATCATGTAGCTGTCATCATCATAAATACTCATGCAACCTTCACGAGAAAGAATCTCTCGTTCAATCACCGGCAACGAAAATGTCAAGACCAGTTTGAATTTCACATTGCGAGATCTTCTCTCTATTCATATTAGTTTTTAAGAAGGTTCAGTTTTATCTTCGCCCACCTCCGTCCCGGTATGGCTAGTTGTCTTCTCTTCATTTTTCTTATTTTTTATTTATATTCTTCATTCTTTTTACTAAGTTTATTTGTTCTCTACAAAATTTTGTTTTAATTTAGAACTATTTAATGGAACAACTGCGCCGGAACGGTACAGTAGCCCATTCCTCTGCTTCATGAGTGAGCAAAAGTTGAAAAGAAATCTATAAGTATTTAAAAAATATAAAGTTGTGATTTCTTAATAGGGGACTATTGTGTTTGATACTGGTTTTACACTCACAACCTACCGCTAAAGAATTTCATTGCTATCATGTTGTATCCTCATTTTTATTTATTACTACGACAATATGTAATTGTGAATCTTAATACTTAATGACTAGTTGAGTTTCTCTTTTGTTGTATTATTAATGTGAATCTATAAATGGCACAGGCTTATTCTAACGTTGATACACAAGATTATATTGCTTTTGAAGTTCTATTCAAGAAAGATTATAAGATGGAATGTGATTGGTGAGATTTTTTTTGTGTGTGATTCTACTCTGTTCTTTAAAGGCACGTGTATATATATATATATATATATATATATATATATATATTATATTCAATTTTAAAGTCATCGGATAATAATCTTATTTCAATTGAATTACTTTTATTTTGTAGATTATGAGTGATGATATTAATGAAGATTTTCAGTCATTTAAAAATAAAGAGAGGTGGATGTGGTAATGTTGATGTAGATGTTTAAGTTTACTTTTATATATATTCAAGATGTTATTTTGATTTTGAATGATGGTTGACATTAAAATATGTATATTGAAGATGTTTTATTGATTGAGAATTATGATCAACATTAACATTATTGTGTGTGTATATATATATATATTATTTTATTTGGTTATTTAATTTTCTTAAAATGTAAGATATTTTAAAATTTTTATTTTAATATTATTATATCGAATGATGATTGACATTTATATCAAATTTATAAAATAAAACGATTTTGCCTTCTAAAAAAATTTATTTATTGCAACGGTTATTAAGTGTTGCTGTAGTATAAAACCTGTTGCTGTATCTGGTAAAACCATTTGAAGAAGTTAACCATTTGAAGAAATAAACCATTTGAAGAAGTTAAGAGATGAATCTACTAGAACGGTTTCAAATGAACTACGGCTACGGACCGTTGTTATATCTGGTAAAACAACCGTTCTCTAAAACATTTTAATTGCAACGGTTTTAATCTAAGAACTGATTGCAACCGTTGCTATTGGAACCGTTCTCTAAAGAAAGCTAAAACGACGGCTCTTAATAAGGCGTTACCGTTGGGTCCCAAAACCGTTGCGAAAGGATAAAGCAACGCTTCGGTTCGGCACGGTCTAAAAACCGTTCTAATAGACAAAGGCAACGGTTTTTTTAGATTTTACAACGGTTTTTTTGCGTTGTTGTAGAGTCAAAATGTTGTAGTGGCTCTGTGCGGATGCTCAGTTGAAAATATACCTCATTTTTTCCTGGATTGTGATATTGCTCTTAATGTGTGGAAGAGTATGGAGAAGTGCCTTGGAATTAAGTTGGGGTGATTCAGAAGTTGTACAAATTCTTTTATTTACTTTGTTATTTTGATGCGTGAGACAATTTGCAAAGATTGCGGATTCTTTATTTGGTCATATGTTGTGTGAGTTTTACGGAGGGGAAGAAATTATGTTATTTTTAAAAGTTGGTATTTGACGTCGAGAAATTGTTATATTTGATTAAATTCCTTTCTTGGAGATGGTTTTGTTTAGAGGTTTGTAAGTACAACTCTTGTTCTTTTTATGACTGGTTTATTTTTTAGGTAAGTTGTTTAAAGCGGAAGTAAATTTCTGCATGGCTCTTTTGTAAGGGTTTTGAGTACCCTTTGTGTTCTTGTGTGCATTTTATTGACGATTAAAAAAAACGATTCCCTTTTATATGCTTTATTTTTATTATTTTATTTTAAACTTTATAGTCTGATTATGAAAAGGAAAATTGACTTACTCCCTACAGTTAGGGCTGAGAAAAGTGTTAAATAAAAGGTTGACCAAGAAGAAAGTCAAAAATTTAACTGTCCGTTTCCGCATCTTCCATCACCAAATAGAATTATTTTGTATATTTGGGGGTGGTTAGGAAAACGAATTAACGGGAGATATACATGTAATTACTATGATTGGACTAACTTCCCTTGTGAATTTTTGTAGCTTCATGTGGGTGTAAGTTGGTCATTTTTTGTAAGTGGGTTGGATACACCCAATTGTATCCAGTTGAATAGAATTTTGCTTATTAAAAAAAAACCATTATTATCGATATTCTGCTTCAACTTCCAATCAAAACTATTGTGGCATGTAAATGTGTTTGTAAAACTTTAAACTTATTGATTTCAAGTCAAGAAAGAGGTAGTTTCTTACAAGTTTTTGAGGTTTAAATTTATATATCTTAAGTTTAACTGCACAGTAGTAGATTTAAAAGAAAGAGAGTGTAAAACCCACTGAAGACCGTCGACAAGAAGCCACATTAATTGACCATCATTAATTGACTAATATTATAGTTACTAATTCAATTTTTTATCTCCTTAACACCATTTACCATTAACTTAGTCACATTAATAGCGTAATATTTTCTAAATTTTAAATAAATATTTTATCAACTTATCATTATTTACTAGCAATTTAACTACATTAACAGAGTAATATTATAGATTTTAAATAAATGTTGATGACCACAATATGGGTTCATGAGAAAATGGTATTAAGAACAGACTGGTGATATATTTTGTCATAAGATGGTAGAGTACTCCAAATGAAGTGCAATCTACTAAGTGTGGGATAATTGGTTGAAGAAAGTTTCTCAAGGATTATTAAAAATGGAGTATTAGAATTTTTTGACACTCAGAAAAATTTGATCTTAAAATCCCTTTCATCGATGAACAATGCATTTAAAACCAAGATCAATTCGGCTGAAGTACAATGTCTACAAATTTTTGTCAACCATACGCATAGTTGGCCGTGACATCTGAAGTTTGAACATTTTAGCTTTCGATAACTCAATCAACTACACCCTCGAAAGCAGAGAGGACACACGTTGTCATACGCACCTTGAATAACGAAACATTTTTCCTACTCCACTCTTGAAAGTGTTGTGTGAAATAATATATTCATCTACGTCACACATAGGGTAGTAAGAAGGGAATAAAATTAGAGTATTAATATAAATAGAAATAGTTAATTTTACTTTTCTACATAACAACAAAATGTAGCCTTTGAGTGTATTGGAGATTTGAGTAGTTGTGTGTTTAGAGAGAGTTTTCAATTTTTCCATTCAAAAACAATTTGTTGAGAGAGTTTTCCATTTTCTGGTTCAAAAATAGTTTGTTGAGACGGTTTGTAGTTTTTCCGTCCAAAAATTGTAGTTGAGAGGGAGTTTGCAATATTTCTGTCTAAAATTGAAGTTGATAGAGGGTTTATAATTTTTCCGTCCAAAAATTGTAATTGAAAGAAGTTTTATAATATTTTCGTTCAAAAATTGCAGTTTGGAGCGTTTGCAATTTTGTCCTAAAAAATTGCAATTTAATGAGAGAGTTTGTAATTTTGTTTTGTAAAAATTTGAAGTTGAAAAATGAATTTGTGAGTTTTGTTTTTAATTTTTTTTGCTGTTGTTTTTCTTTTTGAGTTTTGTTTATTTTTTTATATTCTCAACGGAAACCAGCCTATTGAGAACCAAATTCGACCCAAATAAAAGCGCATTGCTAGGCGCCTTAGTTTTTAAATTCCCAACGTCAAGCAATAAAACTAAGAATGAGGCATGCCTATGAGGACTAAACATGACTCTTGATATGGGGACGAGCGGGGTGATAATTAGGTTTTATTTACAACTGGTTGCATCACAAATAAAAGGAGAGCATCTATGGCTAAATTTAAGAATATATAAGTGTTGGGCATGCGACTCCATACACAAGTGGGGGTGAATTATGGAGGTTTGAAATCGGTGATTTAAAACAAATTCATATTTTGAAATTCGAGTTTGAAAATATTTTCTAAAAACAGTTTAGATATACAGTGGAAAATAAGGATAAATTAAATAAGTGGAAAGTAAAAGAATTAAGGGAATAGAGATTGGTCTTGAAAATGTGACATACTCTTCTCCCTAAGAACTGATTTGGAGATTATCCATTAATGTTTGAGATCTTTTAGAATGTTACCCCACGAACCCCCTTATATAAGGAAAATGACGTTTCATTTTAACTTTCAACCAAACCGCGAAATGAGGAATGAAGGGAAACTGAAATTTTGCACGGGCTGATCTTGAACAAATTCACATGGCTAGACTCCAAAAGCCTTTCTGGTGATTTTATTTGAAAAACAAAAGGGAAGCTTAAAAAATAATTTTAATTGTGTGTGTGTTTTAGCCATACAAATCACATATTACTCATCCAAACATGGTCAACCCAACTTTCACACTATCTCTCTTTAACACTTTGAAGCTTCAACTTTTTTGGCTAGATATGCTTATAAAATAATCACTTCACTTAGATATTATTATGGATGAGGCTTGAGACATCTTCAAGTAAGACACCATCATCAGAGGATATCATTGGTGGTCATAAACCCTAATTTTTTAGTTTGATTCAGAGGAATAATTTGTTTAACCCTCCAATGCATCTTTGATGGCTTTAATTTTCTTTCTTACTTTATTGTCTTTGTATATTCTTGTAATCAAAATCACTTCAAGGGTTTTACTGCTACATGTGTGGTCACCATGAAAACCATGACATTATCAAGGCTTATCATTTTTCTTTAGCTATGAATTTTGATCACTTCCTAATTATTCCTAATTATACCTGCAAAACTTACATTGTTCCACAATAAATTCAGAGCATTTCCATATGGTAGAATTCAAAGGTGTATCTCTTATATAAACCTTCTAATTTCAAGGCAATTAACTTGTACAAAACCGTACATAATACAACTTAGTATTACTTTCTTCTATTCCTCAGGTGATTCTCCATTCAAGATATATCTGCATAATGGTGTCAAACTATGTTGGCTAAGAGAGGCCAGGATCAAACAATGAAAGGCTTGGGCAGACAAGCTTGCAATTTTTCGAATTAATCTTAGGAATTTTCTATGGTTGTACAATGTGTATAATACCAATAATCTAAATTACTTGCAAAACCAGTAAAACAAAACTTGCTTTAGATTTAGAAACAATAAGAGTTTTGGTTTTGACCCCCTCCAAATTTTGTTTACTCTTTCCACTTTTGATATTTATATAAGGTCTATCCACTTTTGTTTTTAAAAGAATTGGCATAATTAATCATGAAGTCCTTTAATTTAATTTAATGTTTCACTTTAGTCCTTTTATCTTAAAAATTTTAAAAGTTATTCCCTTAAAACTATTTCGTTAGTCAAGTTGGTCCTTTCTATTAAATTTTGTTAAAAAAAATATTAACTTGTGCGCATGTGGCATGGCAAAATGTCAAAGATAAATATAGTGAGTCAATAATTTTATCAAGGGATTAAATTTAAACAATTTAATTATTTAAGGGACCAAATCAGGAAAGATAACCACACTATGATTACAATGCATTTGTAACAATTTCATAGCATTTTGGATTAATAAAACCTTTGATATCAACATAATCTTAAATTTAATGACATTAAACCATAATCTAATTACACTATTTTATTCAAACAAAAAACTTTATCCTATACATAAATAAACATAATCACATAATAAACATAATCCTATGTTTTGATTCTAAATAGTAAACTAATATTTTCTCAAATCTAACTTTAAAAGAATGCACTTTCTTTTTTCCCCATTCCTAAAGAAAATGTCTAAAAGCATGTATGTGATGTCCATTATTCGATAACAAATTGCATTTGGTTCTTTAATTTTGGATACACCTGTTACAGCTGCCTCTTGCAATTAAAATGATAAACTTATTTTGTTGCAAAACCAGAAAAAAAAATGTACCCATAAAAAATGGATCAGCTATGAAACTAATGCAACATCTTTCGGGCAATCTCAGGTGAAAAAAATGTTATCACATGTACAAAGCCAACAGAAAGTTCAAGACCTCATAGATATTTCCCTGAAAATATTTTAAATTCTTCCTTCAAGTGATATCACCATAACAATAACATCGTCGTGATACTTCCTGTGATCTCCTTACGGAATATCCAGCAACTCATGAAAATCCATTCCTGCAACAATTGAGTCCTCTATCAACATTTATCTATAAATAAAACAAAATCAACATTTTTTTAATAAATGAAACAAAATATTACTTGAATGATTTTCTGCCCAACTTTATACTAAAATTTACGGGCCTTTTACCCAAAAAAATAATTTAATACTAAAATTTATGTAATACCCCGTACTTCCACTTAATAATATCTGACTCTGAGGTAATTAATTATTGGAGCTTTAGAGACTTTTTGAACATTTAGTAGTATTATTTACTAATAATACTTTCTATATGTTTTCTTTCCTCCCACTTGCCAAACATAAAAAGAGAAAGATAGTAACAAAGAGAGAGAAAGAAGAAAGAAGGGAGAAGAAAGGAAAGAAAAAGGGGAGAAAGAAAAGAAGAGAAAATCCAACATTTCAAGAGCAAGAATCATCATCAACCCTTCATCAAATCATCTCATCTTCCTCATCTTCAACCTCTAACCAAGGTGAGTTCTAGTTAGGAACTTTAGTTGTAGATTTCTTGAGGTTTTTGAGTTATGTTAGGCTTTTGAGAAAATGGATGTTTTGGAAAATCAAAGAATCTAACGGTTGAAATGTGTTATAAATTGCGTAGTATGATTATCACATGTGTAGAATCATCTATTGATATTGTTATGAAGTTTTGGATTGGTTGTGTGGATTGGAAATTCTTAGGGTTTTGGTGTAGAAATTATACATTGATGTTATATGAGGTTTGACGGATGAACTATGATAGAAAAATGGAAATATACCTCCATTGGTTGTTTGAAATTGAATTGGGGGTGTGGAAAGTTGCTGGAAAAAGGAAGTATTTTTCTGCATAACGCAGAGCGCGCTTAGCGCGGTGTTGCGCGCTTAGCGCGGTTTGGAGAATTTGCAACCTCTCCAGGCAGTGAGGAGCGCGCTTATCGTGGGGTGGAGCCCGCTTAGCGCGACCAGGAGCAAAAAAAAAAGGATTTTCTGAAATTCATAACTTTTGTCTCGTGTATCCGTTTTGAGTGTTCTTGGGGTCGATAGAGAGCTGTGAAAATAATCTATCTAATGGAAGTGGAAAATTTCTAGGTTAAAGCCCGATTAAATAAATCGGAGGGAATCGGAATTGATATAAATTATGATATGTTGAATTATGTGATTCCAATATATATATGACTTGTGGTTGCCTATTTCCCTTGTTGTTAAGCATGTTTGAGAGTAGATATGCATGTTAAAAATATGAAATAGGTAGAGTGAGGAATATTACCCGGAACTTTGTTAGAACCTAGTAACGGTTAGGAAATTGTGGAATAACATAACAACGACGCTCGTGCAAGAGAGGCCGAGGCATGCGTCTATTGCCGAATGTCATGAAGATATGTACATTGGTAAGGATCATGTTCTATTGTGTATATGATCACGAAATCGTAACCATTTATCTTGAGGTGTAGTTTCATGAGACTCAAGCTCCTCCTCTGAAATGTATGCACAATTACTTGGCAGGATTAATTACCGTGTGTAGTACGAATGGAGCCTATATGGTAAAGAGACTTGTGATGGTTAACAGGCCATGAGAAGTGACGGTTCACGGTTAACAGGTCGGTGTTCCCGAATCCATTTCGTATGCAAAGTAATTACAAGGATCCATGACTCGGGTCGACTTCTAGACGTAAAAGCGGACGGGAAAAGGGGATGCCTTGGTAAGGTAAACGATTAGCGAGAGTTCTTGAGTTAACAGGCTCAGGACTTATCCCATTGTGATATTGTGAGTTAACAGACTCACGAATGTGGATCCATATAGTGTGTGTGAGTACTCAAAGTCATTTCCGTTTCCCTTTTGACTTGAGTTAGGCTTGTTAGAACCTTGTAAAGTTGAGAGGACGTATAAGATAGCGAACTCACTAAGATTTGATGTATCTCACCCCACGTTGTTGTTTGCATCACAGTTACTGCACGTTCGGCGAAGGGTAAGGACAAAGTTGAATGACTTTTCCTACGGATCGTAGCTTTTGTGTGGCAAGGCTTTCGTTGTGGGGTCGACTTTGAGATCATTGTTGATCTAGTTCTTAGTTTTCATCATTTTGAACATCTTGTATATTTATGCCATAGTTTTTGTATTAGGTTTTTGGGCATTTATCGTATACAATGTGTTAACTAGGAACTTATGGTATTTCATTACCGAATACTTGGATTCATATATAAGATTTATCCTTTGATGTATGATTTGTATATATGGGTGTTACAGTTGGTATCAGAGCAGGTTGTATCCTCGACCTAGCCATGAAATAGTATAAGTATTTCTTTCTGTTTCATATGCGTTGTGTCGCCATTGGTCTTACGTGTTATATTTATGGTATTGAGCCTGATCAACTTAATCCTATTTGTATGACATTTAGGAACATGGATGACGGGCGCAGAAACACCCGTGGTAGACCCAGAACCACACCAGTTTGGACAAATCCACCGAGCAGCGATGGGAGTGGTCCTTTGTATTAGTTTATGCAAGGGATACAACAATAGTAAAACTAGTTTATGCAACAAATGGTACAACAAATGGCTGGGGGTCTCCATCCTCCAGTGGTTGTTCCAGCAGCTACAGGTGGAAGTTTTAGGGATTTCATCCGAATGAATCCTCCGGACTTTCATGGAGGGTTGGATCCGGTAAAGGCTCACGAGTGGATAGTTGGCATGGAAAAATTTTTCCTAATAGTTCAGTGTAGTGAGGAAAATAAGGTGGTTTTCGCTTTTCACTTGTTGAAGGGTCCTGCCATGAGGTGGTGGGAGAATGCTTCAGCCTTAATGACAATTCAAGAGGTACCGAAGCTAAGGGAACAATTTAAGATAACTTTTATGGAGAAGTATTTTCCAAGTTCCTTAAGGTCTCAGAAAGAATTCGAGTTTCAACAGTTGAGACAGGGTAACTTGACGGAGGCTGCTTATGCGGAGAGGTTTGAAGTTATGGCTGCTTATTCTAGACAAGCCATGTATGCTCCGGACGAGATGTGGAAGATTGATCAGTTTCTTTTCGGTTTAAGGGCTGAAATTTCACATAGCGTGTCTCAGAGGGAGTTCACTAACTGTGCTGAATTGTTAAGGCAGTGCTATGTAGCAGAACACAGTTTGAAGAAGGTGCAAGCGGAAGGTGAGTTGGGTAGGTTGAATCAAAGTGATCGAGGGAGATCGAATCAACAATTTAGACCAAGACAACAAGCTTTTAAAGGGAAACAAGTTCAGGGTTCCAGGACTAGTGTGCCTCCGGTATGTCGTACTTGTGGTAAGAATCATCATGGTAGGTGCAATTTTGAAGGAACAAAGTGTTATCAGTGTAATAAGGTGGGCCATGTGGCGAGGGATTGTCATCAGGGTAGGAGTCAGGCACAAGGGAGGAATATCAGTCAAGTGTATACCTTGGATGCATGGAAAGCAAAGGGTGACAACTCCTTGATTGTTGGTACGTTTTTCGTTAATGAACATCCTTGTTTGGTGTTATTTGATTGTGGAGCTACACACTCTTTTGTATCGATGCAATGTGTGAAGCGACTTAGGTTACAAGCTATTCCGTTGTCTCCTCATATGGTGGTTACTACCGCCATGGATGAAATGGTTGAGACACCATTGATGTGTGAAAACTGTGTTTTGTCTGTGGATGGTAGAGTTTTTCAGATTGATCTTATTTGCTTACCGCTTAAGAAAATGGATGTCGTTTTGGGAATGGATTGGCTTTCTGCTAATTCGGTGTTTATTGGGTGTGAGGAGAAGCTTATCATTATTCCATCTGTTGATGCTACCCCGAAAGATGTTTTAACAACTATTCTAGAAGGTACGGTTGGAATGATAAATTTCTTGTTTGAGAAGGAAAAATCTGTTCTTTTAGTTCTCACTAAGGAGAAGAGTAGCGACCATCAGGTTTTGAGCATTCCTGTTGTTGGCGAGTTTTCAGAAGTTTTCCCCGAAGATGTCACTTCTCTTCCCCCGGAGAGGGAAGTGGAGTTTTCTATTGACCTGGTACCGGGAACGGCTCCTATATCCATTTCTCCGAATCGGATGACACCACTTGAATTGAGAGAACTGAAGGAGCAATTTGAAGATTTAATGGCTAAGCATTTTGTTAGACCTAGTGTTTCATCGCGGGGAGCTCTAATTTTATTTGTAAAGAAGAAAGATGGTGGAATGCGTTTGTGTATTGATTATCGACAATTGAATAAAGTCACCATTAAGAGCAAGTATCCCTTACCCAGGATAGACGACCTGTTGGATCAATTGAAAGGAGCCTGCTTGTTCTCGAAGATTGATTTACGGTCGGGTTATCACCAAATCCGAGTGAAGAGTTCAGATGTACCTAAGACCGCATTTAGAACCCGTTACGGCCATTATGAGTTCTTAGTAATGCCTTTCGGTGTGACGAATGCTCCGGAAGTTTTTATGGATTATATGAACTGGATATTTCAATCTTACTTGGACCAATTTGTGGTAATCTTTATTGATGAAATTCTTATTTATTCTCGTACTCCACAAGAGCACGGAGAACATCTGAGAATTGTCTTATCGGTAGTAAATTTTTTGGGACATGTTATATCTCAAGGTGGTGTGGCTGTGGATCTGTCGAAGGTAGAAGCAGTGATTAATTGGGCGAGACCGGGGAATGCTTCAGAAGGTAGAAGTTTCTTGGGATTGGCAGGTTACTACAGAAGGTTCATCAAGGGTTTTTCTCAATTGGCTTTACCAATGACAAAGCTTACTCGTAAGGATTGTGCTTATGAGTGGGATTCAGGTTGTGAGCAAAGCTTCAGGAAATTAAAGGAAACATTGACGACGGCTCCTGTGTTAATCATTCCTGATCCCAATAACTCTTATGAAGTATTTTACGATGCTTCTAAGATGGGATTAGGAGGTGTTCTGATGCAAGGTGGTCAGGTGGTAGCTTATGCCTCCCGACAATTGAAAGTTCATGAGAAGAATTATCCAACTCATGATTTGGAACTAGCAGCAGTTGTATTTGCACTGAAGGTGTGGCATCATTATTTTTATGGTGTACGGTTTGAAATGTTCAGCGATTATAAAAGTTTGAAGTATTTATTTGATCAAAAGGAGTTGAATATGCGGAAAAAAAATGTGGATGGAGTACTTAAAGGATTATGATTTAGAATTGAAGTATCATCCGGGAATAGCAAACAAGGTGGCAGATGCATTAAGTCGGAAAGTTGTTCATAGTGCAAAAGTGATGATATTGGAGTATGCGTTGTTGGAAAAGTTTAGAGACCTTAATCTTCAATTTGTGTGGACTCCGAATGGTGTAATCATGGGAAATTTGAATATCAATTCTACTCTAAGAGTTGAAATTCAACAAGGACAATTGTTGGATGAGAAGTTACAAGAAGTGTTAGTAAAACCGGGTTTTGTTCCAGCTACCGACGGAATTATTATGTTTAACCAAAGAATATGTATTCCGGACGATGCGGTGTTAAAAAGAAAGATTTTGGATGAAGCTCATAAGGGTACTTTTATGATACACTTTGGTTCTTCGAAGATGTATCAAGACTTGAAGAGAGAATATTGGTGGTCAGGAATGAAAAATGAAATTATGGTGTATGTGTTGGAATGTGCGGTGTGCCAACAGGTAAAGATTGAACATCAAACACCGAGAGGCCTATTGCAACCTTTAGAAATTCTAATTTGGAAATGGGATAGTATTAATATGGACTTTGCAGTAGGTTTACCCCGTACGCAAGGTGGATATGATTCGATTTGGGTGATTGTCGATCGACTAACGAAATCTGCGCATTTCTTAGCTGTGAAGACTACTTTTAAAGCAAGTCATCTTGCAAGGTTGTTCATTGCTGAAATTGTGAGATTGCATGGTATTCCCTCTAATATTGTGTCCGACCGAGATCCAAAGTTTACTTCAAGGTTTTGGAAAGTTTTTCAACAAGCTATGGGTACGAAGTTGCGTTTGAGCACGTCGAATCATCCTCAGCCGGATGGTCAGACTGAGCGAACAACACAAACAATGGAAGACATGTTGAGAGCTTGTGTGCTAGAAAGTAGAGGGAATTGGAAGGAACTTCTACCATTGATAGAGTTTTCTTATAACAATAGTTACCATGCGAGTATCAGTATGGCCCCTTATGAAGCGTTGTATGGAAGAAAATGTAGAACACCTTTGTGTTGGGCGGAAGATGGTGAAGATAGAATTTTGGGACCCGAAATTATCCAAGAGACCACGGAAAAGATTCGAATGATCCGCGAGAAAGTTAAACAAGCACAAGATCGCCAAAAAAGTCATGTGGAGAATCGTAGGAGACCTTTAGAATTTGAAGATGGTGACCATGTATTTTTGAAAGTTACTCCGAGATTGAGATTGAAAGGACCGTTTAAGTCACGCAAGTTAAGTCCGAGATACGTGGGACCGTATCAAGTTCTTGATAGGATTGGTGAAGTAGCTTACAGTTTGGCCTTACCGCCCTCTCTGTCAGAAATGCATGATGTCTTTCATGTATCTCAGCTTCGGAAGTTCATTCTCGATCCTCTTCAGCCTGTTCTACCAGAATTAGTGGAAATAGAAGCGGATTTAACGTTTGAACCCCAACCGAGCCGTATCGTGGAAAGAGAAACAAAGGTATTGAGGAACAAAGACATTCCTCTTGTTAAGGTGCAATGGGATATGACGCATCCGGGTGATGCTACTTGGGAAATTGAATCGGAGATGCGAGAGGCCTACCCTCATTTATTCAGGTAATCTTTTAAATTAGAGGACGAATTTCTATTTAAGGGGGGAGGATGTAATACCCCGTACTTCCAATTAATATTATCTGACTCTGAGGTAATTAATTATTTGAGCTTTAGACACTTTTTGAACATTTAGTAGTATTATTTACTAATAATACTTACTATATGTTTTCTTTCCTCCCACTTGCCAAACATAAAAAGAGAAAGATAGTAACAAAGAGAGAGAGAGAGAGAAGAAAGAAGGGAGAAGAAAGGAAAGAAAAAGGGGAGAAAGAAAAGAAGAGAAAATCCAACATTTCAAGAGCAAGAATCATCATCAACCCTTCATCAAATCATCTCATCTTCCTCATCTTCAACCTCTAACCAAGGTGGGTTTTAGTTAGGAACTTTAGTTGTAGATTTCTTGAGGTTTTTGAGTTATGTTAGGTTTTTGAGAAAATGGATGTTTTGGAAAATCAAAGAATCTAACGGTTGAAATGTGTTATAAATTGCGTAGTATGATTATCACATGTGTAGAATCATCTATTGATATTGTTATGAAGTTTTGGATTGGTTCTGTGGACTGGAAATTCTTAGGGTTTTGGTGTAGAAATTATACATTGATGTTATATGAAGTTTGAAGGATGAACAATGATAGAAACATGGAAATATACCTCCATTGGTTGTTCGAAATTGAATTGGGGGTGTGGAAAGTTGCTGGAAAAAGGAAGTATTTTTCTGCATAATGCAGAGCGCGCTTAGCGCGGTTTGGAGAATTTGTAACCTCTCCAGGCAGTGAGGAACGCGCTTAGCGCGGGGTGGAGCCCGCTTAGCGCGACTTGGATCAAAAAGAAAAAAAATAAGATTTTATGAAATTCATAACTTTTGTCTCGTGTATTCGTTTTGAGTGTTCCTGGGATCGATAGAGAGCTATGAAAATAATCTATCTAATGGAAGTTAAAAAATTCTAGGTTAATGCTCGACTAAATAAATCGGAGGCAACCGGAATTGGTATAAATTATGAAATGTAGAATTATGTGATTCCAATATATATATTTGACTTGTGGTTGCCTATTTCCCTTGTTGTTGAGCATGTTTGAGAGTAGATATGCATGTTAAAAATATGAAATCGGTAGAGTGAGGAATATTACCCGGAACTTTGTTAGAACCTAGTAACGGTATGGAAATTGTGGAATAACATAACAACGACGCTCGTGCAAGAGAGGCCGAGGCGTGCGTCTATTGCCGAATGGCATGAAGATAAGTACATTAGTAAGGATCATGTTCTATTGTGTTTATGATCACGAAATCGTAACCATTTATCTTGAGGTGTAGTTTCATGAGACTCGGGCTCCTCCTCTGAAACGTATGCACAATTACTTGGCAGGTTTGATTCCCGCGTGTAGTACGAATGGATCCTATATGGTAAAGAGACTTGTGATGGTTAACAGGCCATGAGAAGTGACGGTTCACAGTTAACAGGCCGGTGTTCCCGAATCCATTTCGTATGCCAAGTAACTATAAGGATCCATGACTCGGGTCGACTTCTAGACATAGAAGCGGACGGGAAAAGGGGATGCCTTGGTAAGGTTAACGATTAGCGAGAGTTCTTGAGTTAACAGGCTCAGGACTTTTCCCATTGTGATATTGTGAGTTAACAGACTCACGAATGTGGATCCATATTGTGTGTGTGAGTACTCAAAGTCATTTACCTTTCCCTTTTGACTTGAGTTAGGCTTGTTAGAACCTTATAAAGCCGAGAGGACGTATAAGATAGGGAACTCACTGTGATTTGATGTATCTCACCCCACGTTGTTGTTTGCATCACAGGTACTGCAGGTTCGGCGAAGGGTAAGGACAAAGTTGTTTGACTTTTCCTACGGATCGTAGCTTTTGTGTGGCAAGGCTTCCATTGTGTGGCAAGGCTTTCATCATTTTGAACATCTTGTATATTTATGCCATAATTTTTGTATTAGGTTTTTGGGCATTTATCGTATACAATATGTTAACTAGGAACTTATGGTATTTCAGTACCAAATACATGGATTCATATATAAGAGTTATGCTTTGATGTATGAGTTGTATATATGGGTGTTACAATTTACCTCTTACCTTAATTACATTACGTCAACACAACAAGAAAAAACAAATTTAACATACAAATAATATTACTGTGAAATTTGTATTAATTATAATTTACGTTTTTCGCATTGCACATGGGGATCTGAATAAATACCATAGGGAAGAAACCCTTTTCTCCAGATTAAAGATCTAAAACACCACCACCTTTTTGAACAAGTTTGATTTTATTAAACTAGACCCGAAAACAACCTAAACAAAGGGTTTCGACGTTTTGTCAAGATCCAATAACCACCACCACCCTATATGTCGGTTTTGGCGTCTGTTCTTCCAGAAGCCACGCGGCGTTTTCCATCCACCTCTGTTCTTCGAGTTCTACCATTGACCTTCGAGATCGAAAACAAATCTAGATCCATTACATAAAACAAAGTTTCAACTCAAACAAAGTTGAAAAGAGAGAAAACTTACTCAAGTAGAAATCAACCGAAACCCTATCAACCTTAAAGAAACATTATTGACTTGTGAGAAATAGAGAAAGAATAAAAATAGATAAATAAGAGGATCTAAGAAGAAGAAGATGGGTTTTGGGAAGAGAGGAGAAAAAGAAAGGAACGCGTAGGTAATAGAGAAGGCCAATAAAACCACCTATATAATAGTTTCCAAAAACCAAAATGCGACATAGATAAAAATAAATTCAACTAGATTGCCACGTATGTAAAAATTAACGACTTTTCTCAAAATTTGAGAGAAAGGACTAAATTGACTAACATAAATGTTTTAAGGGACTAACTTTTAACGTTTTCGAATTAAAGGACGATATAGAAACAATAAATTAATTTAAGTGACTAAAAGATAAATTAAGACACATATATATATATATATATATATATATATATATATATATATATATATGATTTTGTCACTTCCTCTATTTCTATTCTCAATAACTTAGTTTTTACATCAATTTTTTTGAATTATTTATATCTTTTTTGTATAGTTTATTCATTCATTCATATTTGAATCCTCATTAAGTGCGCAATAGTATACTTAAAAGAAAGAGAGTGTAAAATTAAGTGAACACAACATTTAATTTCGCCACATTAATTGAGTAATATTCTAGTTTTTCATTAAATATTCCATCTGCTTAAGACCTTCTACTAGCAATTTAGTCACATTAAAAGAGTAATATTTCTAAATTTTAAATAAATACCTTATCAGTTGAACACCATGTACTAGAAATTTGGCATATCATGAGTCTCTTTTTAATACTTCCCATATTGCAGCTGATTGCAGCAATTGATCTCCATAGACAATCAACAGACAATCAAGATTAATTTTAGAAATTATTAGCACTCTCATATTTAAGATCAAAACAAGTGCGCATTTTTCACTGTTGGTTATTTTTTAATAGGCAATTTCATTAATATGAGATTAAGGGTATCTCAATACCAACGATCTACAACCAACGATCGATAGAAAAGATTACAAAAAATCGAAGGGGAATTTGTACAACTCGTACAAACTGCACTTCTTACTATCATTTCTACCTAAAATCAACCAATTCCAAGAAAAAACAGTACTAGTATTAACTATCTCTTCTACGTTACAAATTTCGTCACGAAACAAAATATTATTTCTACTCCTCCAATTACTCCAGCAAGTAATAAACCATATTGAATTTGTCTTATTTTCTTTTCCACGACTTTTAAGGCGCTGAAACCAATCTCTCGCGTGAAGCCTGCAGTCAGTTTCTGATATTCTTCCTATGTTCACCCAATCGCAAATCTTACTCCACACCCTCAAGGATTTTTGACAATTAAAAAATAAGTGAGATGTGTCTTCTATCTCGTGGAAACACAGAACACACACCTTGTCATGAACATTTTCTATAATGTGTTTTTCCGCAAAGTTCGATCGCGTTGGTAACCTATCTATCACCAACCTCCAAGCAAAGACTTAAACCTTTAAAGAAATAACAGAACTCCACAAAAGATTAAGCAAATCTACAGTTTGTTCATCGAGGAGGTTCAGGGAGTCGAGATAGTTAAGGTAAGAGTAGAAAGAACTTACAGAGAAACTGTTCGAAACGTCTAAGGACCACTCCCAGGCGTCATTCGCCTCCTGCTGAATTTGAACCTCCTCCAACATTTTTCTATAAACATCCATCTCTCACTGGACCCACTGATCTTCACCTTCTATGAATTCCTTTTCTTTTGGGGCTTACTCGATGTTTTCCCTTCCCCTTTTGGGATAAATAAAGTTCGATGGCGACTCTGTGTGCTTTTGCCTCCGGTCGTTATTTTTTGAGTAGCGGTAAAAGGTAGTTTTGATAATGCTGAATGGATTATAGGAGGGGACTTCAACGCAGTGGCTCGCCCGAGCGAAAGAAATAGTGCGAGAGTCAGTGGTAGGAGGAAGGAGGTAGAAGGATTCTATAATTTCATTGGGGAACTGGATTGTGTTGATTTATACTGTATAGGAGGTCTGTTCACCTAGTATAAAAGTTCGGGCACGTCTATGAGCAGGATGGACAGATTTTTGATATCTCAAAGTTGGATTGATGACTGGAAATTGGTGGGCCAGATTATAGGAAATAATACTGTTTCTTATCATTGCCTTGTTTCTATAAAATCAAGCGATACGGATTAGGGTCCTAAGTTTTATATTCAACAACAGCTGGTTGAATCATTCTGAGTTCTTGAACTTTGTGAAAGAAGCTTGGCTTTCATTTGAGGTTATAGGCAGAGGAGATTATGTTCTTAAGGCAAAACTAAACTTGCTCAAATCCAAGCTCAGAACTTGAAACTGTGAAGTTTTTGGCATTATTGTCCTGAGGGTGGAGGAAGCGGTTAGTGACCTAAATGACTTGGACTCTCAAGTCATTAGTTTAGGCTACATCAACTTTGAAGATATGGTGACGAGTAGGCAGCAAGCAACTTCAAAACTTTGGAAGCAGGTTAAACTTAAGGAGGCTATGCTTAGACAAAAGGCAAAGGCTTCTTAGTTAAAAGAAGGCACTACGCCAAAATTGGCTTTTCACAGCGCACCAAAGACAACGCTTTTTGGACAAAGCGCTGCTATAGGTCTTTAAAAAATTTCTCTAAAAAAAAGCGCTGTAAAAGACAGACTTTAGAAAGCGCTTTTTAAAAGCGCTGTTAAATGCCCTAAATAGAATCCACCTTAGAAAGCGCTGCTATAGGTTTTACCTTAGAAAGCACTTTAAAAAAGCGCACTTATAGGTTAACCTTAGAATGCGCTTTCAGAAAGTGCTGCTATAGGTCTTAAATTCTCCTCACTTTAGAAAGCGCTTTATAAGGAAAGCGCTCTCATAGGTAGCACTTAAGAAAACGCTTTTAGAAAAGCGCCCTCTAAGGTCATTTATGAATTAAAATATAAAACACATTTCATATCATTTTCAAAAACATCTTTTCATTTTCTGCTCTCGACCGTTCATTCTGCTGAAACCCTTGCGACGTTCAATCGTTCTTGCATGCTGAAACTGCTTTCATTGCCGTCATTCTTGAAAAACGTTGCCGTCACCGTAGCCGTTGTTCTAAAAGCGTTGACGTCACCGTTGCCATCGGTCATTCTTGCATTCGTGAAGGAGAAGACGAAAACGAAAAGAAGAGGTACGTTGTTGTTGTTCTTGCTTCATACATTGTTCTTGCCGTCGTTGTTGTTGTTGTTGTTGTTTTACAGTGGACACTGGTTGTTGGTTGCCATTAATCCTACAAGAGAAGTGGTCTATTATCTGAATTCGTTGGATACTGATTGGTCAACATATCAGGATATGAAGGATGTGGTTGATACGTAAGTGAGATTGTTCGAAATATTCGTGTGTATCTGTATATTTAATTATTTCTGTGAGATTGTTCTAAATTTACGTTTTTCTTTTATAGATCAATACTCGTATACCGAGCACAAAGAGAATCTCGAGTAGCACGGGCTAAAGCAACCAACGTTACATGGGTCAAAGTGGAGGTATATTAATTTTCACAATGTTGCTTATTAGTGATGCTACTTGATAACAATAAACAACTATATATTAATTCTTATTTGTTTGTCTATGTGTAGTGCCCTCATCAGCGTAATGGCATAGACTGCGGGTATTTCGTTTTGAGGTTTATGAGAGAAATCCTTCAAATGGATCGATTAGAGATTCCTATTACGGTATGCATGGATTTATAACTTAGGATTTATTTTAATATTTATCGGATATGTCATATAATTTATTATTTTAAACTAAATCGTGCATATTTTGTTTTGTTATGTAGTACTTTGATGAATACGCGTGTTCTCATTACACGAAGGATAAATTGCAAGAAATTAAGGAGGAATTGTGCGAATACCTTATTGAAAAAAGGATCCTATATATATAAGGTATAGGATTATGGGATTATGTGAATGTATAGTTTTGTGAATGGTTTATTTTATGAGATAGTATAGTTTTGTGAATGGTTTTGTGTATGGTTTATGAATGGGATAGTATAGCACATATATTAGTTTTATGTGGTTTATGTGATTTATGGGATAGTATAGTTTTGTGAATGGTTTATGTTATTTATGTGATTTATGGGATTATGTGAATGTATAGTTTTGTGGATGGTTTATTTTATGGGATAGTATAGTTTTGTGAATGGTTTTATGAATGGTTTGTGAATGGGATAGTATAGCACAGATATTAGTTTTATGTGGTTTATGTGATTTATGGGATTAGTGGAAATTGTTAATGAACCATATTAGAAATTGTTAATGGAAATGTGAAATATACAGGTTTATTGAAATGGCTTGAATTATACAGGTTTCTGCATAAAAAAAATGGTTAAAATGGGATTTTTTAAAAAAATCATTAAAATTATACGTAGAGTAAAGACAGCGCTTTCTAGAAAAAGCGCTGTCTATAGTTCACAACAGAAAGCGCTTTTCCTAAAAAGCGCCCTCTAAAGTTATAAAAAAATTGATAACTAAAATTATAAGCATACATTAGACAGCGCTTTAAAAAGCGTTGTCTAAAGGGGGCCTTTAGAAAGCGCTTTTCCTAAAAAGCGCCCTCTAAAGTTATAGAAAAATTGAGGGAAGACGAAGAAGCAATAATATTTCTTTTGTTAATCGTAGCAGAGACAAAGTAGAATATATGGTTGAGGTTAAATCCGCAGTTAGAGATTTTTTTGCTGAGAATTTCGAAGAGTCATCGAATGTTAGAACTACCTTAGAGGATGTGGGATTGAAGGAACTATCGGAGGAAGACAAATTTTTTTTGGATCCATATGTCTCTGAGGATGAAGTTAGAGCTGCGGTTTGGGAGTGTAAGGGGAGTAAGAGTATGGGGCCTGACGAATTTAGCTTTAGTTTCTTCCAATCTTGCTGGGAAATAGTTAAAGGTGATGTCCTCCAGTTTGTCAAAGAATTCTTCTTTTATCCCCATCTTACTAAAGTTGTTTCTGCTTCATTTGTTACGTTGGTAGCGAAAAAAAAGAACCCTCAAAGCTTAGCTCACTATAGACCTATGTGCCTTGTGAACTGCTTTCAGAAAATTCTTGCTAAAATATTGGCATTTGTTCCAGGTAGATTTATTCTGGATGGAGTTGTAGTTGCAAACGAAGTGTTGGATTTGGCTAAAAGATCGAAATGGAGGTGTTCGTTTATTAAAATTGACTTCGAAAGAGCATATGATCGTGTGTCTTGGAAATACCTAAGATTCTTGTTTGAGGAAATGAACTTTGGTAGAAGATGGAAGGCTTGGATGGAGAAACTGGTCCTCAATGGGTCAATTTTTGTTCTGTTTAACGGGAGTGTGACTAGTGAATTTTCTATTAGTAAAGGGCTTAGGCAGGGGGATCCTTTGTCACCTTTCTTATTTATTCTGGTCATGGAAGGGCCAACAAAACTTATGTCAAAAGCGGTTAGTAAAGGCTTATTCTTGGGTTTTAAGGTCAACAACTCTGTCTCTTTCAACATAATCCAGTTTGCAGACGACACACTTATTATTGGAGAGGCAAATTGGGATAATTTATGGAGTATAAAAGCAGTTCTTAGAGGTTTTCAAATGATTTTGGGTCTTAGTGTTATTTTTCTCAAAAGTAGGATTGGAGGTATCAATGTAGGATATGAGTTTTTGGAGGCTGCGCCGATTTTCCTTCATTGTCAAATTTTGAAATTACCTATGAACATTTTAGAGGTTAAGATAGGAGACAACCCGAGAAAGTATTCTATGTGGGTGGAAGTGATTGACCAAGTTAGACGGAGGTTTGCGGGTTGGAAAGATAAACATCTGTTGGTGGGTGGTAAAGTTTTTCTTTTAAACTCAGTCATTAATTTTGTTCCTATATACTCACTGTCATTTTATAAAGTTCCAAGTGTGGTGATAAAAGATTTACGAAGGATCCAAAGTGAATTCTTATGGGGTGGCAGTGCAACTGATAAAAAAATTCACTGGATAGATTGGAAGATGGTTTGCGCGACAAAAGAGAAAAGTTGTCTTGGTGTTAAAGATTTAATGGCGTTTAATAGGTCTCTATTGTTAAAATGGAAATGGAGGTGCATGATGGAGGAAAAGACGTTATGGAGGGATTTATTGATTCACGGATACGCGACATATGGTTTAGGTTCAGAAATAACGAAGCATGAAGGGGATAAAGGAAAGAAAATGGATTCTATTTGGTGGAGAGATATTCTGAATTTAAGTTTCAATGCTGCTACGTCCTCAGATTTGTTTGTTGAAAATATGTCATGTACTCTTGGAAGGGGTACTGATCTGGCTTTTTGGCATTCAAACTAGTCAAACTCTCAGCCTTTTAATGTGTTATTTCCAAACCTATTCTTCTTTTGTTCCAACCCTAAACGTTCTGTTGCAGATTTTGGTAGGTGGAACGATGGAAATTGGGAATGAAAGTTGGAGTTCAGTCACTTCTCTGAAGATACTGTCATGTACAGTGAAAAGAAAGAGATGATGTATGTTCTCATTCAGTTCTGCCCCAACAAAGAGGTGCAAGACAAATTCTATTGGAAGGATAACGACTCAAATGTTTTTTCTGTCTCCTTTTGTTATAGACGGATGTTTCAAGACAGAAATTTGATAGATATGGAGGAAAATATGTTAGCTGGATACAAATCCGTGTGGGAAACGTATATCTCTTCGAACCTGGAGGTGTTTGTTTGGAGAATGTTAAGAGATAGTATTGCAATGAAAGACCAGCTTATTAGGAGGAATATTGGTTTAAGTGGAGCGAGTGTTTTTTGTCCAGTCTGCAACATTTGTGAAGAATCTTGCAGACATATCTTCATGGAGTGTTCTTATGGAGTGAATATACGGGATAGGGTCTCGACTTCGATCGATGTGAAGATCCAAACTGGTTGTTCCTACATTGATTTCTTTAACAATTTTTCTGTTTTGTTTAAGAAAATTTTAGGTAATTTTGTTGGAATTTCCATTTGGGTTATATCTGTTTGGTTCATATGGTTTAGTAGGAATAACATAATTTTCAAAAATAGATTGCTGGCAGTAGATGATGTCTTCAACTCTATCGTTTTCTTCTCTTGGAGATAGTAGGGCTGGTATTCTAAATTTCCTACCTGTACCTTTTCCGAATGGTATACTGCTCCTCTAGTCTGTATCTAGAGGATGTAATTTTATTGCTTATTAAAAAAAACAAGGGTCATTTTTGTTATGGTAAAGTCTACTTTTTTTGTTGAACCTTATAGATAAGCTTTTATGAGTTAATAATTATATTAACGATATATAATTCACAACCAGTGGAAAAATGTGGTTAATAATTATAGGATGCATGAGATACGAATGTGCTAGTTAAGGAGACTTTTTTTTTGTATGTATAAATCTTGAAAGTATTAGGAAAATAGTTACCTGTTATTAATGATTTGTAAATTTTGTTGTTATTGTTGGTAGATCAAAGTTGGAGATAAAATATTATAAAAAAAGTTAGAGATAAAATTAAAAATTGTGCGTTACTTTCATTGTTATAAGAGAGAAGTTTTTTTTTTAATAAGCAAGATTAGTGGTATATATATTAAGGAATCTCAAGAGGGATCCAACCCATATACAAGGAAAGGCATATTTCTAATAATCAAGGCCTACAAAAATCTAGAGGGGCATTTACCCATGCATAATAATTACAGTTAAGGGCATTTTTGTGTTTTTTACCAATCCACCACCAAGAATAAAAGACTATACGATTGGTAATCGTATCTACGTCCCAAAACTCGTCTCTAAACATGATGTTGTTCCTAGACGACCATATGACCCAACAAACTATTAGCCAAAAACTCATAGCAATACCTACACTAAGAGATTTTTGGATACACTCATTTATCCAACATAAAATATGGTTCGAAATATCTCCTACGCAAAATTCCGCAACGTCCAGCCAAAGGAATATTTATTTCCAAACACGGGTTGATTTGGAGCAGTGAAAGAGAAGATGTTCAGCATTTTCATCCACTAAAAAACAGAATGGGCAATCCTTTTCATTAATATTCGTAACAATTCCTCTTCGAGCCAAGTTGTCTCGTGTAGGTAATATATTGAGCATCAGTCTCCAACCGAATGCTTTCAATTGAAGTGGAGTAACTGCAAGGCAATTCAATCTCAGCGCAGATTTGACATCCTCTGCAGCAGCCGAAACTGTGCTACTCACCTTTTCTTGCAATAAAGAATATAAGGACGAAACAGAGAATACAGATGTGTGGCCGTATGTCCAAATAACCGTATCATGCAGATCTTCGTCCGCATTATGTTCCTGCAGCACTTCAAGTAGTTTATCATGTTGCAAATTGATATCTTCCTGCAAGATTTGGTGTGAGAATTTAATATTCCATTTCCATATGCCATCCTCCCAGTAACAATGATCTATAATTCTGCTATATTTATTTTCTGCAAAAGACCATAATCCAGGATAATCCAGGAAAATCAGCAGCCAAGGTGCGGATTCCTGCCCATCGCGATATCCAGAAGGGAGTAAGTTCACCATTTCCAAGTTTATGAGTAATCAAGCCATCTTCTTGATTAATCCCACAAAATGAAGACACTTGGACAAGATCTCTCCACCATGTTTTGGGATCACCCACATTTCCTTGAAATGGTTTGATTTTAATGCTTTAGTTTGAATCAATCGATGGAATATTTATTGATAAATTAATCATATTTATTGACAATTAGAATTTGAAAGGGGTTGGTGATGACCGGACCAAAATAATATTATTTTTTCAACATTACTAATTTTATCAACATAATTAGTATTTTGATAGAAGAAAATTAATGGTTGCTCAAAATGAAAATAATTGATATTCCGTGTTCCATTTAAGAAAAGGCAATTTTGATTTTAACAATTTTGATTTAATTTTAACTAAAGTTAGTAGCAAATCAATAAAAAATAAATGGTATTCGATTTTCCATTTAATTTATGCCATCTTTTCATGACCTTCTATTTGCATTTTTAAAAACCCTATAAATATCAGTCCAAACCAAAAATTGGATGGTAAAAATTATACAATTTGAATTATACTTTTTATATAAGCATGGCAGAGAGGTATGTTTCTCAACTCTCTCCTTTCTTTTCTTTTTTAATTTTTAATTTTTTATATTTTAATTATCAATCATTAAGCAAGTGGATAAGACCGTCTAATTTTTCTTTGTAATTTGTATGAAATCATCTGCATACTTTTCTGTCAACGTTGTTATTTCTTCTTCTTTTTAAGCTCTCCATAACTGGGGGAGTTCTTTGACTTTCATAAATTTATCTTAATAAACGATTCTCTTTTGTATGCTTTTTATTTATTATTTTTTTTAAACATTATAGTGTGTCCATGAAAAGAAAAAGTGACTCACTCCCTTCTGCTAGAGATGAGAAAAGAGCTAAAGAAAAGACTGCTGAAGAAGAAAGTCAAGAACTTGGCAGTTGCTTTGTTGATCTTCCATCACCAATTGTTACCAACATTTTTGTTCAACTGCCCATGAAAACTATTGTGGCTTGTAAATGTGTTGTAAAACTTGGAACACATTGATTTCAAGTCAAGATTTTGTCAACCAATTACTCATTGAAAAGCCACCATATAGTTATACACCCTCTAGTCACTATTATAAATAAATTTGACAATTTTAATACATTTCACAATTAATATATCTTAAAGAATTTGTAGTTTATTACAAAATTTTCTGAAGTTTATATACCTTAGGTTAAGATGTTTCATCAATATATTGCTCATACAACTAAGTTACATGTATTGCCTATATATTCCTCCTTTTATTTGAATGTATGGCCGGCCACAGGATCGCGCATCCCAGGCAAGTGCCTGCCTCAACTCTTCCCCCTACTATAATAACACTACTTTTAATCATAATAAAAAACTGTCATAAAAAAGAAATCTTATTATAGTTAAAAAAAACTCTAATATTTTAATGGAGTAATTGATTAATTTTCATTGTTTTAGATTTTTTTTATCTTTTTTTTTAAAAAGCAAAATCTATTCAATAAGAATACAAAGGAGTATCCTAACCCCATATACAAGAAATTCAACAACCCCCGAAAAGAAAACTACAAAAATTCGCACGGGAAGTTAATTCAAACATAATAATTACAGGTATAAGGAAATTTAAATCTTTTACCCACCCACCACCAAGTAAGTAAAATAATCTTATTCACTACCAATTCACAATTCCCAATCTCGTCATTAAACATAATGTTATTCCGACAAATCAAAATGCACCAACAAGTGGACAACCATAAGGCTACTGCATTTTTAACATCCACTTTCTTTAAAATCATCCTCTCGATCCAGCTGCGAAAATGTGCAATCAAACTATCGTGAACATCAACATTCACTCCAAACCACTAACCAATCATTTTCCACACGTCGCTACTCTTGCCGCACCAAAACATCAAATGCAATTAGAGAAGTTCTTCGTAAGGCAGGAGCTGAAATGTGTTTTGTTCAGGAAACTAAACGTTCAGAAATGACGGATTCAATTGTACATAGTATTTGGGGCGATACGTTTTGTTGTTGGTCTGCAAATAATTCCAATGGATCATCTGGTGGCTTAGAGACTATTTGGAAAGAAGGAGTTGTGGAACCTATATGCAGCTATAGAGGTTTGGGGTTTTTAGGTTTACAAGTCATTTGGAGAGGCAAGAAATGCTATATGTTCAATGTTTATTCTCCCTGCACTATCACAGAGAAAAGGAATTTATGGTCTAAGCTCATTAATCTTAAAAACAACTTGGAGCCTGGTGAATGGATACTAGGTGGGGACTTTAATTCTATTAAGTCCTTTGCAGAACAAATTGGTTACACTTCCCTAAATACAAGATATATGCTGGAATTTTCTGAGTTTATTAACTCAATGGGTTGTGTGGATCTGCCTCTTGTTGGTTCCAAAGACTCTTGGTTTCAGCCGAAAGGTAATGTTTGTAGTCGGTTGGATAGATTCATAGTCACACATGGAGTTTTCAATGAATGTAATATGGTCAATCAAAGGATAGGTGAACGTGATGTATCCGACCATAGGCATGTGTGGATCTCTGCAAAAAACATAAACTGGGGGCCCAAGCCTTTTAAAGTTATGTCCTGTTGGTTTGATCATTCAAACTTTATGCCTTTTATCAAAAAAGAATGGGAAGAGTTTCAGGTTGTTGGCAAGGCATCTTTTATTCTGACTAGAAAGTTGCAAAATCTTAGAGAAAGGCTTCGCTGGTGGAATATTAACGTATTTGGTTGGGTTGATACCAAAATCAAGACAGATGCTGGTGTTATAAACGGGATCGAAGACTTATTTGTTTTAAATAGAGGGGTCATAACATCTGAGGAATATTCAAAAAGGAATGAAGCTGAAGTTGATCTTTGGAAATCTTTGAGGATTAAAGAAAGCATTCTAAAACAAAAATCTAGGATGAAATGGAACGCTGATGGAGATGATAACACTAAATTTGTTCATGCTGCCTTGAGGAATCTTATTAATATGAATACCATTTCATCAGTTTGTATCAATGGTATTTTGGTGGAAGAGGTTAAGAAGGTCAAGGGTGATGTCAAGGAGCATTTTGCTAAGAGGTTCTGCAGGAGTCTGTCTAGTGGTGATAGAGTGGATTTAGAGGCTGATGTGGATGAAGCAGTGGTTAAAAGGACTGTGTTTGAGTGTGCTGGGGATCGCAGTCCAGGCCCTGATGGTTTCTGTTTTGAATTCTTTAAACGGTGTTGGAGTATTGTAGGAAAGGATTTTACAAACTGTATTCTAGAATTCTTCCAGGGTGAGAAATTAAATAAAGTTTTTGCTTCTTCTTTTGTAGTCCTCATTCCCAAACTGGACATCCCTATGTGTCTAGACGATTACAGGCCTATATCTTTAATAAGTTCTGTTTACAAAGTCATATCCAAGATTCTTGCCAACAGACTCAAGAAAAAAATTGGTGGCATTATTTCAAACTCCCAAACAGCTTTCATAGAAGGTAGAAATCTGGTTGATGGCGTCTTCGTCCTTAATGAAGTCATCGACTTTGCTAAGCATTCCAAGAAATAGCTCATGCTTCTAAAGGTTGATTTCTCCAGAGCATATGATTGTATTGAGTGGAATTATTTAAGAGATGTCATGAAGATTATTGGGTTCGTCAAAAAATGGATGTCGTGGTTGGAATATGGTGTATTTAACAGTTATGCCTCTGTTTTGGTTAACGGTAGTTCTACCCAGGATTTTGAAGTGCATAGAGGTCTTAAACAAGGGGACCTCCTTGCCCCTCTTTTATTCACGATTGCTGCTGAAGGTTTAGCTGTACTTATGAGAAGAGCGATAGACAACGGCTTCTTTTCAAGTTTCAATGTCAGCCCTTAAGTGTCCTTTCACCTGTTACAATATGCGGACGACTCGGTTATCTTAGGGGATGGATCTTGGAGGAATATATTGGCAGCAAAGTCAATTCTTAAAGGGTTTCAGTTAGTCTCTGGTTTGGATATCAACTTTAACAAGAGTTCCTTTTTTGGTATTGGTATAGACGATTCAATGCTTTCGACTGTAGGTCTCTACCTTGCTTGTAAGTTATCACCCTGTCCTTTTAATTTTCTAGGCATTCAAATTGGAGGTAATCATAGAAACGTTGCATTTTGGTAACCATTAATAGACAAGGTCCGTTCTAGATTGAGTTCTTGGAAAAGTCGATTTTTATCGATGGGTGGAAGAGTGACTCTAATTAATTCTGTCCTCGCAAATCTTCTGATACACTATATGTCATTTTACAAACTCCCTGCCAAAGTTATCAGGATTCTCACTTCTATTCAAAAGAATTTTTTGTGGAATGGGTTGGTTTCCAAAAAGGGCGTGTCGTGGATTGCTTGGAAAACAGTATGCAAAAAGAGGGAAGAGGGAGGTTTAGGTGTGAAAGATATCAAAATTTTCAATAATGCATTGATGTTTAAATGGATTTGGAGAATCTTGGCTCGACTGGATACTTTGTGGAGGCATTTAATTGCGTTTCGTTATTCTAACCATTCATTTGAATTTTATTCTGGCGCGAGTTTTAAATATTCAGTTCCTGCGTCTATTTGGTGGCGTGATTTGGTACAGGTTTCCATTTTTTATGGGTTGGATACAGTTTCTGGCTGCATTTCGTATAAATTAGGCAATGGCGACAGAACACCTTTTTGGCTATCTAGGTGGGCCGGTGGTAATATTCTCGCAGCAGATTTCAGTGAATTATTCTTATTAGTAGAAAACTAGGGTTGTTCAGTGGCGGATAATGGCACCTGGGTTAACGGTGTGTGGGTATGGAACATTATAGGAGAGTTTTATTCTCTCTCGCAGCAAAATCGTATGCAGCTGTCACGGTTGTATTGTGTCCTGTCCGATTACCAGCCGACTGTTGGAGCGAGGGACGAGATCTCTTGGCTACTCAATGATGATTTCCTTTTTTCTATTTCATCTTTGTATAGTCATTTGCAGGTAAAGCTGACTGCCTCTGACTCAGGTGTTACTGATGAATTTAAAGCTGCTTGCAAACTTAATTGGCTAGCCCAAGCGCCTCTTAAAGTGAAAGTGTTTGGTTGGCGGATGTTGCACAAAAGAATACCTTCGCAAGACAACTTGTATCGTAGAGGTATTATTACCAATAGTCACGATTTGCCTTGCCCCTTCTGTTTCCTGCATCTCGAAACGGTGGAACACATTCTCTTTTACTGTAAAAAATCAGTGTTGGTATGGAATTTTGTATGTAGTTGGTTAGGGATACTACATATATCCTTGTAGAATCTATGATGAATCATTTATCATGTTGGTTGGCAGGGTGTGTTAGTAGGAAATTTCAAGTCACTAATGCTGTGGGATTTTGGTTGATAATTTGTTGAGTTATTTGGGCGTCCCGAAATAACATTATATTTAGGGATGAATTTTGGGACATGGATACAATTTCGAATTGTATTCTTACTTTCTCTTGGTGGTGGATAGGTAAGGTGCATAAGAGTTCACTTCTTTGTAATTATTACACTTGGGTAAACTCCCCAGGTGATTTTTTGTAGGCCTTGATTTTTGGTAGGTCTATTGTTGTATCCCTCTGTATCCCTGATTAATATATATTGTTAGTTTATCAAAAAAAAAATGCAATGCAGTTTCATCTTCCCTAAAACAACATGGACAAGTTGTTTCAAGCGTATTGACTTATCGTTTACAAATTCTTTTATATATTTATATCAATTATTAAATGTTTAAATAGTTTTTTATCAAATTTTATATGACACATTTAACAAATTTTAATTCATTCAACAACTTCACTATCTATTATTAATAAGACTAAAAATTAATTATTATTATTTTAAAAAGTGTAAAACCTTCAAAGGTTCTAGTGTAAGAAGGTAGTTTCTTACAACAATTTAGTTATATATCTTAAGTTACATATATTTCTTATATATTCCTCTATAATTGAATAATCTATAACTGCACGATAGTATAACTACACTATAGTAGACTTAAAGAAAGAGAATAAAATCAGCATAACACAATCAGCATAACACAATTTTATTTAGAGATGAGTTTTGGGATTATGACACGGTCTCGAATCGTATACTTATCTATTCTTGGTGGTGGATAGGAAAGAATCACAATAGTGCTTACAATTGTAACTATTACACTTGGGTAAATTATCCTAATGACTTTTTGTAGACCTTGATTATTAGAGAGGCGTTTTGATGTATACGGGTTGGGATACCCCTATTGTATCCCTGATTAATATATTTTAGCTTATAAAAAAAACAATCTATGTGCAATTTAGCCACAATAACTGAGTAATATTCTGCGTTTTAAATATATGTTAACACTATCTACTAGCTGTTTAGTCATATTAATTGAGTACTTATTCTATGTTTTAAATAATGCAATATTATGCAAATATACTATTGACTGCTGCCAATACCATTTTATTTTTGCTGACGCAGGCTGCAACAAAAGTGTGTTGATCAGTACCATTTTTCTCTATTGCGTCGAATCATCGAAGTAACTGTAGTTTGTATGAATGGACAAAGTTTCCTTTAAACTATTTGTAGGTTAGTTGGGGTGGATATGGAGTTTGATTGTATATGTATTGTTGGGTTAGAGATCCCCTTCATCTCTATTTAATAAAATACTTACTTATCAAAAAAAATTTTAAGAGTTGTAGTTCGTGAGTATTTAGTTATATGTAAATAATAGTCAAAACTGATATGATGTACGAATCAAATAGACATATAAAGTTGAAGTAAATGTTAAAAAATATTGAAAAATATCTAAAATAGGTAAGGACTGAACTACGATGTGGCAATTTTAGAGTTAATTTATGAACCTTTAGTCAAGGTCAAGTTAAAGGAGTTTTTTTTTTAGTTTCACCACAAGTATTAGGTTTACTAGATTGGTTGATCCAGTTTGGGGATCAGTTATGGTACCAAGCCGGTTCAGCGCTCTCGATTGTAGTTACCAAATAGCGAATCATAATGATTCCTACCAAATTCAGCGTCAATCACTACTAAATCATCTAATTATTGATTGCAGATGCGGGTTACAATAGTTGTATTTTATGGTCCCAATTTATAAGTGTAGTTCTATTAATCAAAGAAGACAAAGATGGTGGAGCCATGCTCTCCATCACTAAGGGAGTTCTTTCATTTTCATCCACCTCGTTACTTTAAGCTAACTTTCAATTTTCACTTTTATTTTCAAAAATTTATCTCAATAAAAACTATGTCCATAGGCAGAATTGCGACGAAAGATCAGTTGATAAAGAGAGGAATTATTGTTGGAGGTGTCAGATTGAATTGTGCTCTGTGCGGATGCTCAGTTGAAAATATACCTCATTTTTTCCTGGATTGTGATATTGCTCTTATTGTGTGGAAGGGTATGGAGAAGTTCCTTGGAATTTAGTTGGGGAGATTCAGAAGTTGTACAAATTCTTTTATTTACTTTGTCATTTTGATGCGTGAGACAATTTGCAAAGATTGTGGAACCTTTATTTGGTCGTATATTGTGTGGGCTTTATGGAGAGGAAGAAATTATGTTATTTTTAACAATGAGTATTTGACGTCGAGAAATTGTTATATTTGATTAAATTCCTTTCTTGGAGATGGTTTGGTTTAGAGGCTTGTAAGTACTGTCGCTCCCGAAAGATTCGCATCCAACGATACAAACGCGAGAGTGGCGCGGAAGACACAGAGTCGCCAGCAATGTGTATTTATCCCGAGAGAGGGAAAGGAAACACTGCGTAAACCTGAGGGAAGTGAAAGAACATGGTCTCGCGACCAAAAGAAACGGGTACGGGAGTCGGTTACGCGAAGGGAAGGTGTTAGCACCCAACACGTCCATCGTACTCGATGGGATCCACGCTTGTTGTCTGCATCAAAGGGTGTCGTCAACTGGAGCTCCACTGCTAGAGAACTGGAAAAGAAAGCAACAGAAAAGGGGAAAAAGAAGAAAGGAGAGGGAACAAGAAACAAATGTAGGGAATCAGAGCATGAGAATCAGAGCGACGTAGTTCCCCTCACCGAGGGTAAATTGTTTGTGTTTTTTAGGGAACGACTAACGTTCTAGCTCAAGTGTTACAGGCTCGCTGAATCGAGTGTGTTACCATCTTGTAAGAGGAAGAGGAGGAGCATATTCGTACGTTGAGAGTGAGTGAGATGAGAAGAGAATTCCCAGAGGAAAGACGTTATTGTTTGTTTGGAGTTTTTTAAGCAAGAAGTGTTTTTTAAGTTAGTTCATAACTTGCATTGAACCAAAGTCTTAAAAATACAGGAACGAATACTTCGTGCATCGTCCCCAACAGGACGTACACTAGGTATCCTAGAAGAATGAGAGGAAGCCCCTCCTTCCCCACTTCCCACATAGAAGGCTCAAGCGCAATACACGTTAACTTTTATTACGTGTTTTCAAGAAGTTTTGAGATGAGAAGAGAGACGACCCAAAGGAAACTCTAAAGGGAAACTAAGAGTCCTAATGTTATTATGCATGGATGACCTGTGGTTAGGGAGGCTTAGGAGGAACGACTACCTAAAACCTAATGTTAATCCTACTCCAAGCTTAATCAAAAATTAAGTTGGACTAGGTAGCTCTAAGGGAAAAGAATCCAAGACTTAAGCAAGTCTTGAGATTCATGGGATGAGAAAGAGTGAGAGAGAAAAAAGAAGCATCTAAAATGCTAAAGCAAACACAAGTATGAAAGCTTAAAAGGAAAAGGAGAAGTTAGAATATGGATAACTATCCACATCCTATTCACTTACCATGAGCCCATACATGGTTAGCAAAAAACAAACATTAGCAACAATAAGACAAATGAAACCCAAAGAAGTCACAACCCAAAGAGAAATGATTACAAACCAAATGAAACTCATCCAAGTTAGAATGTACACCTTATAGGTGACCCATAATGTTTACTAAACAAACTCAAGCAAAGATTATGCAAACAAGTGGCAAAACATACAAGAAAGTCATCAAAGAAGGAGTATAAGAAGAATGATTGGATATGCAAGGTGATCATGCAAGAATGCTTCAAATAAAGTCAAAGTCAGAATGTGGATAACCTAAACATGTGCCTAAACATGCTATACAAGTGTCACACAAGGCATACAAGCAAGTATCCAAGCATTAAGAATCATTAGAAGAAGGAGAAGGAAGCATATAAGTGAAGCATGTTCAAGGACGCAAAATGAAACATGAATAGCATATGACATAAGTGCAAAGCTTCAAGTTCAGAAACATACATCATATGAGATACAAAGAAGAGATATGGCATGGTATACACAAAACAAATGCAAACCAAGAAGATGCATAGATGAGAAGAAGTGAGAAGATAAGTCAAAAGAGGCATGTAAATCAAACATTGAACATGTGCACAAAACATGCAACAACCTCACACCAATGACCTATAATTGCAATTAAATGACCTATAATGATTCAAACATGGTTTATGAAGTCAAAGAAGCAATCCCAAATAATGGCACAAGTGCCTCCTCAAACAAGTAATCAAACATGATCAAAGATGTGCATAAAAGATACCTCAAACAAAGAGCAATCAAACAATTAGAAAACCATCTTCCAAAATTACCAAATTAATCCTCAGAACACCTCAACCAGGGGGAAACAACAATTAAAACCATCTTCCAAAGTCACAAGGGAACTATGAACTAATATGCAAAAGAAAGGGACCAAAATGCAATATGAAAAGAGTTTAAAAATATGAGAAAAATGTTTTTATGCATTTCAATATGTTGGTGAAATAATGCAAAAAGAATGGGTTCAAAATGTTTTATATTCTATGAGAAATAAAATCTACAATACAAAGTGTGCACAATTGAAACAAATCAAAAAGAAATTAAAGCAACAATTAATTCAGATGCTAAAAATAAAAAATAAAATTTGGAAAAATTTTATAAAGTGCTAAACACGCTTCATGATTTATTTGTAATTTTTAGATGCATAAATCTATTTTTAAATATTAAAAATGAAAATGCACAATTAAGAAAATAAAAAGGAAGAAATAAACTCAGGGGGGGTTCAGATAGCAACCCAAACACGTTATAAAAAGACTTAGATCAAACAAGGGGGTGCAAGTAATAGGCCCAATCCATAACAAAATAAACAGCGCAGCCAAACAAAAAAAAAACTTCAGTCAACATTCTAGCCACAAGATCAATCCAACGTCACACAGTTAGTCAATCAAAACCAAGGTAAACATGATCAAAGGCTGGGATCAAAAGTACATGGTAGCAATGATACACGCACACACACCCAATCATAAGAAATAAAAAAAGAAACATGTGAACAGCGCATGAGAATTTTAATGTGTTGGCATATTAATGACCATCAGATTCAATCAACGCCCTAGATCCAATCAAGCAATCAAAGATTAACCAAGATGAAAGGTCCAGATTCGTGGTACATGATAACTATCATAGAATAAAAACACACAATCCCTGAAATAGAAACAAAATTTAAAAGACGTGGCCACACGAGAGCCATCAGATCTGGACCACCAACGGTCTATATTTCATCTCCTTCATTTGCACCTCTGGTGACCTGAAACTGAACCAGACGCCGGAGCCCTAGCTACGGTCGTCTCCTCCAACAACCTGCAACTCAAAAATCTCCAGAAAAACCAAATAAATATACCATTCCACTCAGATTTTCACCAGGATCATGAATATGCAACTCAAATTAGCAAACAATCAACATACAAGGTAAATCGAAGAAAAGAAGTTTGGATCTCAATACATCAAATCCAAAATACTCTCATGATACACGTCCAAATCACACAAAAATTATATCAGAATCATCAGCACATCAAGAGGAACACAATGCACACCTTAAAAACAAGAAATGAGAGGATGAATTTTTCACTAACCTGAGAATTGTAGAGCTCAAAATACACCAACAAAACTCTCTGGAAGCTGCAGATCCACTCCTTGGAACCTCTAATTGCAAAATAAATGCAATTAGAGCTTGGAATCGTGCTAGATCTTGAGGTTTGAACTTGGATTCTCTTGAACTGAACTTGATGAAAACCTTACTCTCAGCCTCAACCAATGGTTGATTCTTGTTCTATGGACTTCACTGATCAAGAATATGAAAAGAAAACTCAAGAAAACCTAGTGGAGAGAGAGAATCGAAGAAGAGAAAATTTGGAGTGAAAAATGAATTCTGAGCAGAAGTGAGTGCATGACCTAATTTGGTGCGTATGAGTTAGCTTATATACACTTGGTTATTCTCCTGATTATGATTAAGGCCTTGTTAATCCCTTAGTTAATGACTTTTGAAGGTTTATGCAAAAATGCAATTTGAGTTGTACACCCTTCATTCACACGTGCATTGGTCACCAAGTAAGCATGATTCACCTCCATTTTACTTACTGATCACATCTGAATTGAAATTGGGCCTTGTGGTTGATTGGTTTATGAGATTCAATCCAACTTGCAAATTTGCACTTTGTTGAATAAGTGAGAAATATGGCATGAAATGAAATGATTTAAAGGCCAAATATGATCCAAATGAAGTGTACTTGAGTGTGGTAATCTGACTTGAGTCATTAGAGGCCACTTGAAACCAAATGGAACCAATTTGCAAAAGATGGAAAAATGGAATATATGGAAAACCTCAAAATGCACCTTGCATTGTTTTGACCATAACTAGAGTTCCACAAATGATATGGATATGTTCTAGTACTTTTTGGAAATGGGAGAGAAAGATCTTCAACTTTCATGTTGGAGGAAAATTCATTTGAAGCTTCCTTAATGATGAAAATTCAAGTTAAATGTGGTGGAAAAATTGCCAAAAATGGAAAGTTCTCATTATAGGTCATTTTCCAAATTTACTAACTTTTGCAGAGACCCTTGATTCTTGAAGAATGATGTATTCCATGTTATTCCTTGACCAAATAAAGGTACATGGACTTGGGAAACATGATTTGAACCCTTGAAAACCCATGGTTGACTTTCCTTTTGAACTGTTGACTTTTGCTTACTTCACAAGTAACTGATCCACTGAACATCTCCCACAATGAATCACTAGCCAAGTGTTCCTCCATGAGTACTTGTGAGCATATGAAACCCATGAGAATGTATTTGAACAAGCAAAAACCCATCAAGAAGCCTTTTGTAACCAAAACCCTAATTTGGACCACCTGATTAGGAGAGTATGGTTCACTTGAAATCTCTTGCCAATCTTAATCTTATGATGATATGATGAACTCCTCAGACCACCTTGAGGCTTGAGACTCCTTTGAGATGGACCAAGTACCTTGATCCCATGCTAAGAACCAATGCTATGCACAAATGCTAATGCAAGAAATGCAAAGAAACATAAGCCAGTTAGCTAAAAAGTAAGAGGGTAAATTTTGGGGTGTTACAGCTGCCCCTATTCAATCGACTTGAACCTGAAGGGATGATAGCAACGGCTTTCAGACATTCAAGGTAGAAGGTGATTGAATACAAAAAGAACCCGGAAATTTGCCATCTGCGGGGAATATGAAATAACACGAATACGAGACCGGCCGAAGGCGGACCCTGCTGGGGGATATAAAGGTGCTACGAGAACGACCGAAGGTGGACTCGCAAAAGAAAGACCAAACAGAGGGTGGGTTTTCAAAGAAAGACTAAGCCGAAGGTAGACTCTCAAATAAAGGATACGAGCCATGCCGAAGGTGGGCTTAAACAAGAAAGACCAAGCCGAGGGTGGACTTTCAAAGAAAGACTAAGCCGAAGGTAGACTCTCAAACAATGGATACGAGACCATGCCGAAGGTGGGCTCGAAAAAGAAAGACCAAGCTGAGGGTGGACTTTCAAAGAAAGACTAAGCCGAAGGTAGACTCTCAACCAAAGGATACGAGACCATGCCGAAGGTGGGCTCGAAAAAGAAAGACCAGGCCGAGGGTGGGATTTCAAAAAAAGACTAAGCCGAAGGTAGCCTCTCAAACAAAGGATACGAGACCATGCCGAAGGTGGGCTCGAAAAAGAAAGACCAGGCCGAGGGTGGGCTTTCAAAGAAAGACTAAGCCGAAGGTAGACTCTCCTGGGGATAACAAGATAACAGCGGGTGCGAGTACAGCCGAAGGCGAACTCGAGAAAAGAGAAAGACCAAGCCGAAGGTGGACTTTTCAAATAACAGTATGTAGAATCAATAGTTCTACAAAGATGACCCCGCCGGGGAAAAGGGAAATCTAAACAGACAACTCTGTGGGGGAAGTACAGGAAGAACCAACAAGAAGGACGAATCCACTGGTTGCGGTGTCGTGTTAAACAACGTCTCCTGCACTGTTACTTTCCTCCGGGGAAAGAAACTGGTAAAACAAATCAAACCTGGCTTATGCTTCGAATGCATATGTTTGAATCTTGTCGTAATGCTCCACACGAAGTGGAAATGCTACGCATTTAGGATGATGACATGCAAATAAAATGCTTATGCAATGCAAAAGAGGCGCCTCAGCAAAATAAATGCTGAAGACGAAGGAAACACCACCGGGGACGACAAACTAAATTGTCCTCTAAAATAAGAGACCTTGTTGAGGAAGATTTCGCTCTACTGGGAAAGGAACTGATCACCAAGTCTGCTGGAGATGAAAACTCCGAGAGAATACCCACTCTGTTGTGGATAGCTATGAATGAATATTGAAGATGGAAATTCCTCCGCCGGGGATCACCAATTACTTCAGAACATGGATTTGATGCCTGCCAAAAATGATTGGTCCTAAGACCTGCCGGGGATACCAATCACTGCCAGACTCTGCTTGGGGATATGAGCACCTTTAGACTCTGCTTGGGGAGGCAAGTCAATAATTTTGAACCTGCTCGGGAGAAGCTCCTACCTTTACCCTGTCGGGGGAATGCTAGTACTTTTACCCTGTTGGGGATTAGATCAAACCGTTGTCAGTGAGACTATACATTCTAACCAACTGAGGAAAGCCGACCCCAGGATTCTATGGGGATAATAACATCTTTGTCCACGAATTTCCTGCTGGAGATACATCAACATCCACCATAGAGCAATCAGCTTCTGAATGCTTGCTAGGGAATAATAATCCAAACACAAACTTGGCTGGGTATACAACCCTCTGCACACCTGTTGAGGAAAGATGAGCCAAATCACAACTCTGGCTGAGGGTAAACCTCTTATACCCTACTGGGGGGTACGATCCTCAACGGCTCCGCTTGGGAAATCACTTCTTTATACTCTGTTGAGGAAGACGGTCCTCGAGACTCTGATGGGGAAGAGTAATAAAGTGCTGAGGACGATCAGACTTCAAAGTTGGGGGAGCAAAGCTCTACTGGGGAGGTACACCTGTCATCCTGCAAAACCAAAAGAAAAGTCTACGTGCAAAAATAACTACATTATCATCATGGTGACTATCGCCTAAGCAATTGCCACTGTTTTCCAACTTGTTTCACAAAGCTGAACATTTGGCATGTAATGTTTATCAAAAATATCAGACATTTTTACAAACAAAACAGGTAAAACGAAAACGAAAACTCTTTGACTGAAATGCAAACTTTATTGAATGATCAGCCTGTAAATAGGCAATTACATTTGGAAGAAATTTCTGGAAAGAGGTAATTGCGCAAAAAAGTAAAAGAAAAATACACATGTCGGCAATGTGGGGAACAGACATCCACCATGACTTGACTCAGCTATAACCCATATGACTTGTTTATCCGCAGAAGCTTTGGCCTTTGAAGATGACTGACTGGAGTGATTTCTTTCCTTTGAATTTCCCAAGTGTGAATAGTGATCACAGATCGAACGCGGATCGTAGTCTTTGCTTTTAAATCCCTAACTTTTGCCTGGATCGCCCTTTTTGGGTTTTCAATCCACCGGAATACCCTTTTTTGCTAAGGTTGCCTTTTCAGGTTTTCAACCTTGCGGGTTTATTCTTTTTTTTCTTTTTATCCCTAATTTTTGGCCGAACCTTTTCTTTTTATGGTTTGCCAGGATGCCCCATTTTTACCTGAACCTTCTTTTTATGTTCAGCGGGTCTCTTTTATGTAAAGTATTTTTTGACTACATCTACGTTCACAGGGGACGTAAAATCTTCGCCATCATAGTTGAGAGTAATAAGGCTCCACTAGAGAAAACCTGTCTTACTACATATGGCCCTTCGTAATTTGGAGTCCACTTGCCCCTGTGATCTGTTTGAGGAGGAGTGATCCTTTTCAAAACTAATTCACCAGTTTGGAAACACCGAGGACGCACCTTCTGATCAAATGCTTTCTTCATCCTGCTCTGATACAACCGACCATGCGCAATGGCTTTCAATCTCTTCTCTTCAATGAGGTTCAGTTCAATCAGTCGGGAACGCACCCATTCAGCTTCATCAAGCTTTACGTCAGTCAGAATTCTCAAAGAAGGAATCTCAACTTCTAATGGAAGAACTGCTTCAATACCATACACCAGTGAGAAAGGGGTTGCCCCAGTTGATGTACGTACTGAAGTATGATATCCGTGCAAAGCGTAAGGCAACATCTCATGCCAGTGTTTGTATGTCACTACCATCTTCTGCACAATCTTCTTTATGTTCTTATTAGCCGCTTCAACAGCCCCATTCATATTTGGGCGATAGGGAGAAGAATTGTGATGTTCGATTTTAAAGCTCTGACATAGCTCCTTCATCATCTTGATATTCAGGTTTGAACCATTATCACTAATGATTCTCTCCGGGACTCCATACCGGCAGATGATGTCCTTCTTAATAAACCGGGCTACCACTTGTATGGTGACATTGGCATACGATGCTGCTTCCAGCCACTTCTTGAAATAATCAATAGCCACCAGGATAAAACAATGTCCATTCGAAGCAGTCGGCTTGATCTTTCCAATCCTGTCAATGCCCCACATGGCAAAAGACCAAGGTGACGACAAAACATTCAGAGGAGTAGGCGGTACGTGCACCTTATCGACATAAATCTGGCATTTATGACATTTCCGGGCGTATTTAAAACAATCAGACTCCATAGTCATCCAATAATACCCCACTCTCAACAATTTTCTTGCCACAGCATGCCCATTGGCATGAGTACCGAAGGAACCTTCGTGAACCTCTTCCATTAACAGGCCTGCCTCGTGTTCATCAACACAACGTAGCAAGACCATATCAAAGTTTCTCTTGTATAACATATCGTCCTTGTTCAAAAATAAGTTTCCTGATAACCTCCTCAATGTCTTTTTATCCTTGGAAGATGCCCCAGCTAGGTATTCCTGACTCTTCAAGAAGACTTTGATGTCATGATACCACGGCTTGCCATCTGATACACCTTCTACTGCAAATACAAAAGCAGGCCTGTCCAAGCGCATGATTCTGATTGAAGGAGTTTCATTCCAACGATTCACTTGATACATTGATGACAATGTTGCCAAGGCATCAGCCATTTGATTCTCAACCCTGGGAATGTGATGGAAGTCCACTCTGTCAAAGAAAGGTAACAACCTTCTGGCATAGTTGTTATACAGAACAAGATTCGCTTGACGAGTCTCCCATTCACCTGTAATCTGATTAACCACCAACGCAGAATCACCATAAACATCGAGGTTCTTGATTCTCAAATCAATCGCTTCTTCTAACCCCATGATACATGCTTCATACTCTGCCTTGTTGTTGGTGCATATGAACGCTAATCGGGCAGTAAAGGGTATATGAGAACCCTGTGGAGTCGTAATGAATGCCCCGATTCCGTTACCATATGAATTAACAGCTCCATCAAAAACCATCTTCCACTGAGATCCAATCTCTGGTCCTTCATCAGCCAAATGTTCTTCACAATCCTTCATCTTCAGATACATAATATGCTCATCCAGAAATTCAAACTTCATCGGTTGATAATCCTCAATTGGCTGTTCGGCAAGATATTCTGACAAAACACTTCCCTTAATGGCCTTTTGCGAAACATACTGAATATCGTATTCTGTCAGAACCATCTGCCAACGGGCTATTCTGCCAGAAAGTGCCTGCTTCTCAAACACATACTTGATCGGATCCATCTTCGAAATCAAAAGGGTTGTATGGTTTAACATATACTGCCTCAAACACTTAGCGGCCCAAGCGAGTGCACAACATGTTTTCTCCAGCATCGAGTACCTCGACTCACAATCAGTAAAATTTTTACTCAGGTAGTTGATGGCGTGCTCTTTTCTACCTGACTCGTCGTGTTGACCGAGCACACAACCCATTGAATTCTCAAGAACCGTAAGATACATAATCAAAGGCCATCCTGGCACTGGTGGCATAAGGACCAGAGGTTCCTGCAAGTATTCTTTTATTCTCTCGAACGCCTTTTGACAATTTTCATTCCACCTGACCGCTTGATCTTTTCTTAGCCACCTGAAGATTAGTTCACACGTGGCTGTGAGATGCGAGATGAACCTAGCAATGTAGTTTAGTCTCCCCAAGAAACCACGAACCTCTTTTTCTATTTTTGGCACGGGCATTTCTTGTATGGCTTTTACCTTTGCAGGATCAACCTCGATACCTTTTTCACTAACAATAAACCCCAGCAATTTTTCTGATCTCACCCCGAAGGTGCACTTGTTTGGATTCAACCTCAGTCTGAATTTTCTTAACCATTCAAATAACTTCTGAAGATTCACCAGATGTTCTTCCTCCATCTGTGACTTCGCAATCATGTCATCAACATAGACCTCGATCTCTTTGTGAATCATACCATGAAAGAGAGTCACCATCGCTCGCTGATAAGTTGCCCCTGCATTTTTCAATCCAAGGGGCATCACTTTGTAGTAGAAAGTTCCTCACAGTGTTATGAATGTTGTTTTCTCCATGCCTTTTAGGGCCATCTTGATTTGGTTATACCCAGAAAAGCCATCCATGAAGGAAAACACAGAATACTGAGCAGTATTGTCAACTAACACGTCAATGTGAGGGAGCGGGAAATCGTCCTTTGGGCTTGCTCTGTTCAAATCCCTATAATCAACACACATCCTGACCTTCCCATCCTTCTTAGGTACAGGCACGATGTTAGCAACCCATGGAGGATAATTCGTCACGGCAAGAAATCCAGCGTCCAACTGTTTCTGAACCTCTTCCTTGATTTTGACAGACATCTCCGGTTTAGTTCTTCTCAACTTTTGCTTGAACGGAGTATAACCTTCTTTAAACTGTAGCCGGTGTACAACAATATCAGTATCGAGCCCAGGCATGTCTTGGTAAGACCAGGCGAAGATGTCCACATACTCTCGGAGCATTTCAATCAATCTTCCCTTGACACTGTCTTCCAATGCAGCCCCTATCCTTACTTCCTTTCTGGCGTCCTCGGTTCCTAGATTAACAATCTCAATTTCCTCCTGATGAGGTAGGATGACTCTCTCCTCTTGCTTCAACAATCTTGCCAACTCTTCGGGTAGTTCACAATCTTCGTCAGTCTCTTCTTCAGCCTGATAGATTGGATTGTCAAAGTCATATCGAGCTATAGCTGAATCATGATCGGTGTCATCTGAACAAAAAGACCTGCATGATTGATGAGGTATGTTTTATTATGTATGCAACAAAAGAAACACATTGCCATGTTGATGTGGGTTTTTGATGCGTAAAAATAAAAACAGAAAGACAGAGATCAAAATATTCGAGTGTGAAAAGTCCTTTATTGATGATAAAGAAAAACATGCAACAGTTAAAAGCCCTACAAATAAAATCACGACGTCTTAGGCAGAACGCAGGATTAACATAATAGGAAAACAAAGCAATTACTCGAAGCCAGTCACTTGAATGACTTTTTCAGAAGACCAGTTGCACAGACTTTCTCCTGGGACGCAAGGGCGGATCCAGCTATCCATGTCACAATCACTGTCCCCTTCTTCCTCAATGGCATTAACTCTGTCGAAGAAAACAATGCCACTGGTGAAATGGACTTGGCCATAGAATTTGGGAGGATCCCCATCTCTCCTGGATGGCTTGTATCCCAATCCATAAGTATCCCTTTTCTCCTGAACTTCAACCACTTGGACCCACCTTTGTGAGCTACCAGCTTCAACCACAGCTTTGGCGTCTTTAAACGAAGACATAGAGATCTCAAGGTGATTTGCCCCTGCAGGCTGCTCTATAGCTTCAGACTGGACAACCTCTTCAGAAACCTTCACCTTCTCAAACCCCTGACACAAAGTCTCATGGATTTCACCATCCACTTCCACGTATTTGAAGGTTGATAATTGACTAATCATTATATCTTCTTCTACGCACACTGTCACTACGTGACCATGTATTTCAGCTTTTGATGCAAAGTGGAGGTTACATCGTCCGCACCATGGATCCAAGGACGACCCAACAGACAGCTGTACGCTGGCTGAATATCCATGATATAAAATGTTGCATCAAAGATTTCCGGCCCAACCTTGATCGGAAGCACAATCTCACCAAAAACAGATCTCTTCGAGCCATCAAAAGCTCTCACCACCAAGTCGCTTGGTGTACAAATAAGTCCCCTGGTATCTAACTTCATTAATGCTTTCTTTGGCAATACATTCAACGATGATCCAGTATCAACCAAAACATGTGACATCAGTGAACCACGACACTCAATCGAAATATACAGGGCATTGTTATGATTCCTCCCTACGGGAGTCAAATCAAGATCTGTGAAACCCAAGCCATTACCCGCATTCACGTGCGCTACAACCCCTTCTAGCTGATTGACAGATATCTCTTGAGGAACGTAGGCTGCATTCAAGACTTTTAGAAGAGCATTCCTATGGGCTTCAGAACACAATAGTAAAGACAGAATGGAGATCTTGGACGGGGTCTGATGTAACTGGTTCACGATCTTGTAGTCACTTTTCCGGATGAGTCTCATAAACTCCTCTACATTTTTAGAAAAAAGTATCATCAACCGGCTTTACTGTAGAATCAATAACCACTGGAGTCTGAACAGAACCATCCACTGCCTATTTTCCCCTATCTTGCCTAGAAGTACTGGGTTGATCATTAACAGGAGTAAGCACCCTACCACTTCTCATTATAGCATCAGTCTCAACCATAACTTCAGGACTAGCACTCATTGGTGAAGTGGTCAATAATTCCTGCTTTTGTCCATTGACAAACACCTCTGCACCGTAATTCCAAGGAATAGCCTTAGAACTTTCGTATGGAATGGGTCCAGCCCTTGTAATGACGATTGGAGATGGCCTTGCCGGACCAGAAATAGTAATTGTTTTGAACGGAATAGTGATAGTAGCAACCTTCTCACTAACAACCTCTTCTTGCTGATTACCTCCATCAAACTGTAAGCCGCCCTCATCAATCAGACTCTGGATACCCATCTTCAATGAATCACAACCATTAACCTTCGTCAAACAATCTGAGCAGTTCTCTTCACAGCCCGGATAAACGCCACCCTTCAATAACCTATTTTTAATCACAGCCAGCGGAGTTTTAAGCTACTCAACATCCATGATCAAATTCAGAGCTTCACATTCCTCAATTATCACATTCACCCTCGGCCCATTGTGATCAGGCATCGGGTTTTGCACAACATTAGGTCCATCACTAGCAAAGTTAATGGCCTTTGAATCCACCAAGTCTTGGACTGCATGTTTAAAAGCTTTACAGTCTTCAATATAGTGTCCGGGTGCCCCAGAATGAAATTCACAGTGGGCGTTAGGATTATATCCCAGAGGTGGATTACCGGTGGGAGGAGCTAGAGTCCTTTTCTGGATTAACTGCAACTGTAGCAAATGCTGAAACAATTGCGAATACGGTAGAGGTGGAGTATCAAAATGTCGGTTCTGCTTAGGCCTTGGCTGATACTGACGCAGAGTCTGGCCCTGCTGCTGCTGAGGTGGAAGCGCTGCGAGAATTGTTACCGAAGCTACCTGCTGATTACGACTCTGATGTTGTTTCCCCTTTCCCTTGTAGGATGATACAACATTGGCCTCTCCTTTCTTCTTATAACCATCAAATGGCTTCTTTCCCTGTCCGGAAGATGATCCATCACCACTAGAAACTCTTCCCGCCATAATTCCAACCTCTATCTTTTGTCCGATCGCAATCACATCTGCAAACTTGCCTAGAGAACAAGGAAATATCTTCTCATAATAGTGCTTAGGCAGTGTGTCCATAAACATATCCAACATTTCCTTTTCCAGCATTGGTGGCTGCACCCTAGCCGCCAATTCATTCCACCTTTGCGCGTATTCTTTGAAACTTTCATCATTTTTATGGGACATGCTCAACAGCTGAGTTTTGTTAGGAGCCATGTATGTGTTGTACTGGTAATGCTTGATAAAAACTGCAGCTAACTCTCTCTAAGTACGAACATCCCTACTTTCCATAGCCATATACCATTCCAAAGACGCGCCAGATAGGCTGTCTTGGAAAAAATGCATCATCAGCTTCTCGTCTTTAGCATGGGCAGCCATCTTCCTGGTATATGCCTTTACATGAGTTCTCGGGCAGGTAGAACCATTATACTTCTCCAGTGTAGGAATCTGAATCTTGTGTGGAATGGCAATATCAGGGACCAACCCTAGGTCATCCAAATCTATTCCCAGATCATCTTGCTTCACAACCCCTTTCAATTGCGCCTCAATTAAACGGATCCTCTCATCACTGACCACAGGAAGGCCAGCGTCTAAGCTTCTGACCGAAAAAACATCATCCTATTGATCATCAAAACGATGTCCTTGGATAGCTCGAACAGTGCTTCCTTCTCCAACCACTGAAGGAATCCCACCCTGTCCACCAATGCCAGGAATAGGAATGTTGATACCAGCACCACCTTCGCCCGGAGGAACAACATGATTAAGAAAACCACCGTGTAAGATACCATTTTCATCAACCTACGACACCAAAGGCTGAACCAGAGTTCTGAACTCATTCTGACTCTGCACCACACCCTGCATCATCTCCATGAATTGATCGATGCGAGCCTGCATAGCTGCCATGTATGCCTGAACTTTGTCCATCACTCTGCTTTGATTAAGCCTGGTAGAATACCGATGAGTTGGTTGATCAATCCTGACTGACAAAAAGAGAGAACATAAGAAAATCAGAGAATCCGAGATAACCTGCAATGCAAAAATGATTATGATTATGCAAATGTGAATGCAAAAATGCAAACAAACATATTTGAACATTTCCAAGACACATCCGCTTTGATTCCATTCCATAAAACCGGGCAAGGGGTTAGACACATTATCGGAAAATAAATCTGAACCCAGGAATACCACCGGATCAAACCACGGGGACAAACCCTTTCTGAAAACCAGAACTGCCAAAGCATAGATAATTAAACCAAATATTCCATTATCGAAAACAAAGTAGTTCTTACAGACAAATTCAAGAATAATCAAAGGTGACTCCATCAACAAACCTGATGGTAATCCCCAAAAAAAAAGATAAACAACAAAGTCAACTACAAATCAATTCCAAACAAACTAGCTTCAACTTCCTCAAGAAGGTCCACAGTGTCAGGATGTGCAGGTTGCTTTATCAGCCCTTTGATCAACTTGTTTCTTTTTGCAATCTCTTGGTTCAATTTAACAATCTGCTCTTCAACGTTGATGTCCTCGCGCCTCAACTTCTTGACCTCGGCTTGCAACTTGAGCTCTTCAATTTCCTTCTGTGCTTCTTTCCACTTGGCAAAGTAACGATCTTTCCTTGCTTTCACTGCCTGAAGTTCTTCTTTCAGTTCTCCATTCTCGATCTTGACCTCTTCCCACATATTCTGATACGTGGCAAGCTTGTCTTTGGCTTTAGTCAAAAGTTTCCTGTTTTTCCTGCTAGTTTTGCCTGATGATTCAGCAGCCATACTGACCTTTTTGAAGTGCTGAGCCCTGTCGGTAAAATCCTTCTCCCTTTTTTCTAGATGCTCTGTCATGTCCTGAACTTTCCATTTCAACTCTAAGTTGTCATGTAGAGCACTCTGTAGCTGACTACTCATATCAGAGTTTTCCACCCTTAGATCAAATACCAACTTTCGCTTCTTGTCGAATTCTTCGAGTGGTACAGTGAGTCTCTCTTCCACAATCTCTGGATACAAGGGAGGCGCCCGATCAAAAGGTAAATAGAACTCTTCTACCCTCTTCTTTACCCATTCAACATATGGAGCGAAAGCTTGATTATTGGGTTTACCCAAAATGGTTTTACCTCTCTTCTGCCTGCTGAGCCAAGCTTCAGAAGCTTCTTGTGCAATAGCCACACCATCTGTCATATGAAAATACAAAGATTCTTCCAAATCTTTTCTAGCTGGAGGATCTTTTAGGGCGTATGCAAACTGCCTGATAGCCAAAGACGGGTTGTAGTTAATACCTCCTTTTCTTCCGATCAAAAGTACATTAGGATACTTGCCACAACTATGCACAATATCAGTCCCCAATAATCCCTTATCCACCCAAAGAATATCTTTAGCAGCTAGGCCCATCAGATGCTTACTCCACTCTAAAGAAGTCTTTGAATCCACAAATGCACCTGACCGGGGTAAACGTTTGGCAAACCACTTGTAAAAAAGTGATGCGCAACAACAAACCACCCCACCTCATCTTTTCTCATTCCTGTTGTATAGGGCGTAGTGGAGATCACCTAACAAAGTCGGTACCAGATTCTGAGCTGTAAATATTTGAATACCATCGTATCGACAAAATCAGACTCATTAAGGAATAACACAATGCCATATATACACAGAGCCAATATTGCATTGAAAGCCATCCACCTTTTCTCCTTAGCTTCTTCTTGAGCCCTCTTCACCAAGTACTCCAAGTGATAGCCTCAGGATTTTTCCTTCTTAGAAAAGTCAGCCTCCACTGTAGATCTGCTCAAATAAAGAGCCTCAGCCACTGCTTGGAAATCACAATCTCCTTGGGAACCACAGAAAGGAACACCTTCTTTGACAGGAATCCCCAAAATGTTGGAGTACTCTTCCAGGGTAGGAACCAACACATAATCTGGCATCACAAAGCACCTCAAGGAAGGATCATAAAACGGCATCAAGGTGTGTAGCCCATTATATTCATATTCACTGAGGCTCCAAACCAGGGATAATATCCAACCATACTTCTCTTCAAAAGCTCTCAAAACTTCTGGACCAGCCATACTCTGTAAACTGTTCAACGGACCAAGAGTGATCTTCGGGAACTTGTAGACGATGATGTGCTTCTTACCCCTCTTAGTGTCCATCCCTATGAACGCCCTCTGACCGGAATCAAAGACTAGATACTACATGAAAATGCACAAACATGAATGTCAGAAAAAATGGAATGCAATGCGAAGCATGGGATCAAGGTGTCCACACAAACTGGCTGCACTGCGCTGTTTGAACAAATCAAGGCTCTGTACCAACACCCAAAACAAAAGCAACCACAGTGATAGAATTATAAAACCAGGTATGTTGAAGGTCAAGGTCACCTGCAATTGGAAGAACTGAAGGCACCACTTGAATTGAGAGAACTGAAGGAGCAATTGGAAGATTTAATGGCTAAGTATTAAGAATGCGTTTGTGTATGGATTATCGACAATTGAATAAATTCACCATTAAGAACAAGTATCCCTTACCCAGGATAGACGACCTGTTAGATCAATTGAAAGGAGCCTGTTTGTTCTCAAAGATTGATTTACGGTCAGTTTATCACCAAATCCGAGTGAAGAGTTCAGATGTACCTAAGACCGCATTTAGAACCCGTTACGGCCATTATGAGTTCTTAGTAATGGCTTTCGGTGTGACGAAAGCTCCGGCAGTTTTTATGGATTATATGAACTGGATATTTCAATCTTACTTGGACCAATTTGTCGTAATCTTTATTGATGACATTCTTATTTATTCTCGTACTCCACAAGAGCACGGAGAACATCTTAGAATTGTCTTATTCGTATTACAGGAGAAGCAACTTTTTGCTAAGTTAAGCAAGTGTGAGTTTTGGATGTCGCAAGTAAATTTTTTGGGACATGTTATGTCTCAAGGTGGTGTGGTTGTAGATCTGTCGAAGGTAGAAGCAGTGATTAATTGGGAGAGACCGAGGAATGCTTCAGAAGTTAGAAGTTTCTTGGGATTGGCAAGTTACTACAGAAGGTTCATCTAGGTTTTTCTCAATTGGTTTTACCATTGACAAAGCTTACTCGGAAGGATTGTTCTTATGAGTGGGATTCAGGTTGTGAGAAAAGCTTCAGGAAATTAAAGAAAAGATTGACGACGGCTCCTGTGTGAATCATTCCTGATCCCAATAACTCTTATGAAGTATTTTGCGATGCTTCAAAGATGGGATTAGGAGGTGTTCTGATGCAAGGTGGTCAGGTGGTAGCTTAGGCCTCCCGACAATTGAAAGTTCATGAGAAGAATTATCCAACTCATGATTTGGAACTAGCAGCAGTTGTATTTGCACTGAAGGTGTGGCGTCATTATTTGTATGGTGTACGGTTTGAAATGTTCAGTGATCATAAAAGTTTGAAGTATTTATTTGATCAAAAGGAGTTGAATATGCGGCAAAGAAGGAGGATGGAGTACTTAAAGGATTATGACTTAGAATTGAAGTATCATCCAGGAAAAGCAAACAAGGTGGCAGATGCATTAAGTCGGAAAGTTGTTCATAGTACAAAAGTGATGATATTGGAGTATACGTTGTTGGAAAAGTTTAGAGACCTTAATCTTCAATTTCTGTGGAATCCGAATGGTGTAATCATGGGAAATTTGAATGTCAATTCTACTCTAAGAGTTGAAATTCAACAAGGACAATTGTTGGATGAGAAGTTACAAGAAGTGTTAGTACAACCGGGTCTTGTTCCAGCTACCGACAGAATTATTATGTTTAACCAAAGGATTAGTATTCCGGACGATACGGTGTTAAAAAGAAAGATTTTGGATGAAGCTCATAAAGGTACTTTTACGATACATTCTGGTTCTTCGAAGATGTATCAAGACTTGAAGAGAGATTATTGGTGGTCCGGAATGAAAAAGGATATTATGGTGTACGTGTTGGAATGTGCGGTGTGCCAACCGGTAAAGATTGAACATCAAAGACCGGGAGGCCTGTTGCAACCTTTAGAAATTCCAATTTGGAAATGGGATAGTATTAATATGGACTTTGCAGTAGGTTTACCCCGTACGCTAGGTGGATATGATTTGATTTGGATGATTGTGGATCGACTAACGAAATCTGCGCATTTCTTAGCCGTGAAGACTACTTTTAAAGCAAGTCATCTTGCAAGGTTGTTCATTGCTGAAATTTTGAGATTGCATGGTATTCCCTCTAATATTGTGTCCGACCGAGATCCAAAGTTTATTTCAAGGTTTTGGAAAGTTTTTCAACAAGCTACGGGTATGAAGTTGCGTTTGAGCACGTCGAATCATCCTCAGACGGATGGTCAGACTGAGCAAACAATACAAACAATGGAAGACATATTGAGAGCTTGTGTGCTAGAAATTAGAGGGAATTGGAAGGAACTTCTACCATTGATAGAGTTTTCTTATAACAATAGTTACCATGCGAGTATCAGTATGGCTTCTTATGAAGCGTTGTATGGAAGAAAATGTAGAACACCTTTGTGTTGGGAGGAAGATGGTGAAGATAGAATTTTGGGACCCGAAATTATCCAAGAGACCACGGAAAAGATTCGAATGATCCGCGAGAAAGTTAAACAAGTGCAAGATCGCCAAAAAAGTCATGTGGACAATCGTAGGAGACCTTTAGAATTTGAAGAAGGTGACCATGTATTTTTGAAAGTTACTCCGAGATTGAGATTGAAAGGACCATTTAAGTCATGGAAATTAAGTCCGAGATACGTGGGACCGTATCAAGTTTTTGATAGGATTGGTGAAGTAGCTTACAGGTTGGCCTTACCGCCCTCTCTGTCAGAAATGCATGATGTCTTTCATGTATCTTAACTTCGGAAGTTCATTCTCGATCCTCTTCATCCAGTTCTACCAGAATTAGTGGAAATAGAAGGGATTTAACGTTTGAACCCCAACCGAGCCGTATTGTGGAAAGAGAAACAAAGGTATTGAGGAACAAAGACATTCCTCTTGTTAAGGTGCAATGGGATATGACGCATCCGGGTGATACTACTTGGGAACTTGAATCGGAGATGCGAAGCCTACCCTCATTTATTCAGGTAATCTTTTAAATTCGAGGACGAATTTCTATTTAAGGGGGGGAGGATGTAATACCACGTACTTCCAATTAATATTATTTGACTCTGAGGTAATTAATTATTTGAGCTTTAGATACTTTTTGAACATTTAGTAGTATTATTTAATAATAATAATTACTATATGTTTTCTTTCCTCCCACTTGCCAAACATAAAAAGAGAAAGATAGTAACAAAGAGAGAGAAAGAAGAAAGAAGGGAGAAGAAAGGAAAGAAAAAGGGGAGAAAGAAAAGAAGAGAAAATCCAACATTTCAAGAGCAAGAATCATCATCAACCCTTCATCAAATCATCTCATCTTCCTCATCTTCAACCTCTAACCAAGGTGGGTTCTAGTTAGGAACTTTAGTTGTAGATTTCTTGAGGTTTTTGAGTTATGTTAAGTTTTTGAGAAAATGGATGTTTTGGAAAATCAAAGAAACTAACGGTGGAAATGTGTTATAAATTGCGTAGTATGATTATCACATGTGTAGAATCATCTATTGATATTGTTATGAAGTTTTGGATTGGTTGTGTGGATTGGAAATTCTTAGGGTTTTGGTGTAGAAATTATACATTGATGTTATATGAAGTTTGAAGGATGAACTATGATAGAAACATGGAAATATACCTCGGTTTGGAGAATTTGCAACCTCTCCAGGCAGTGAGGAGCGCGCTTAGCGCGGGGTGGATCCCGCTTAGCGCGACCTGGAGCAAAAAGAAAAAAAATAGGATTTTCTGAAATTCATAACTTTTGTCTCGTGTATACGTTTTGAGTGTTCTTAGGATCGATAGAGAGCTATGAAAATAATCTATCAAATGGAAGTGGAAAAATTCTAGGTTAATGCTCGATTAAATAAATCGGAGGCAACCAGAATTGGTATAAATTATGAAATGTAGAATTATGTGATTCCAGTATATATATTTGACTTGTGGTTGCCTATTTCCCTTGTTGTTGAGCATGTTTGAGAGTAGATATGCATGTTAAAAATATGAAATAGGTAGAGTGAGGAATATTACCCGGAACTTTGTTAGAACCTAGTAACGATTTGGAAATTGTGGAATAACATAACGACGACGCTCGTGCAAGAGAGACCGAGGCGTGCGTCTATTGCCGAATGGCATGAAGATAAGTACTTTAGTAAGGATCACGTTCTATTATGTATACGATCACGAAATCGTAACCATTTATCTTAAGGTGTAGTTTCATGAGACTCGAGCTCCTCCTCTGAAACGTATGCATAATTACTTGGCAGGTTTGATTCCCGAGTGTAGTACGAATGAAGCTTATATGGTAAAGAGACTTGTGATGGTTAACAGGCCATGAGAAGTGACGGTTCACGGTTAACAGGCCGGTGTTCCCGAATCCATTTCATATGCCAAGTAACTACAAGGATCCATGACTCGGGTCGACTTCTAGACGTTGAAGCAGACGGGAAAAGGGGATGCCTTAGTAAGGTTAACGATTAGCGAGAGTTCTTGAGTTAACAGGCACAGGACTTATCCCATTGTGATATTGTGAGTTAACAGACTCACGAATGTGGATCCATATAGTGTGTGTGAGTACTCAAAGTCATTTCCCTTTCCCTTTTGACTTGAGTTAGGCTTGTTAGAACCTTATAAAGCCGAGAGGACGTATAAGATACGAAACTCACTCAGATTTAATGTATCTCACCCCACGTTGTTGTTTGTATCACAGGTACTGCAGGTTCGGCGAAGGGTAAGGACAAAGTTGTTTGACTTTTCCTACGGATCGTAGCTTTTGTGTGGCAAGGCTTCCATTGTGGGGTCGATTTTGAGATCATTGTTGATATAGTTCTTAGTTTTCATCATTTTGACCATCTTGTATATTTATGCCATAATTTTTGTATTAGGTATTTAGGCATTTATCGTATACAATGTGTTAACTATGAGCTTATGGTATTTCAGTACCAAATACTTGGATTCATATATAAGATTTATGCTTTGATCTATGAGTTGTGTATAAGGGTGTTACAATTTACCTCTTACCTTAATTACATTACATCAACACAACAAGAAAAAACAAATTTAACATACAAATAATATTACTGTGAAATTTGTAATAATTATAATTTACGTTTTTCGCATTGCTCATGGGGATCTGAATAAATACCATAGGTAAGAAAACCTTTTCTCCAGATTAAAGATCTAAAACACCACCACCTTTTTGAACAAGTTTGATTTTATTAAACTAGACCCGAAAACAACCTAAACAAAGGGTTTCAGCGTCTGTTCAAGATCCAATAACCACCCCCACCCTATATGTCGGTTTTGGCGTCTGCTCTTCCAGAAGCCACGCGGCGTTTTCCCTCTACCTCTGTTGTTCGAGTTCTACCATTGACCTTCGAGATCCAAAACAAATCTAGATCCATTACATAAGTAGAAATCAACCAAAACCCTATCAACCTTAAAGAAACATTATTGACTTGTGAGAAATAGAGAAAGAATAAAAAGAGAGAAATAAGAGGATCTAAGAAGAAGAAGATGGATTTTGGGAAGAGAGGAGAAAAAGAGAGGAACGCGTAGGTAATAGAGAAGGCCAATAAAGCCACATATATAATAGTTTCCAAAAACCAAAATGCGACATAGATAAAAATAAATTCAACTAGATTGCCACGTAGGTAATAATTAACGACTTTTCTCAAAATTTGAGAGAAAGGACTAAATTGACTAACATAAATGTTTTAAGGGACTAACTTTTAACGTTTTTGAATTAAAGGACTATATAGAAACAATAAATTAATTTAAGTGACTAAAAGATAAATTAAGACATATATATATATATATATATATATATATATATATATATATATATATATATATATATATATATATGATTTTGTCACTTCCTCTATTTCTATTCTCAATAACTTAGTGTTTACATCAATTTTTTTGAATTATTTATATCTTTTTTGTATAGTTTATTCATTCATTTATATTTGAATCCTCATTAAGTGCACAATAGTATACTTAAAAGAAAGAGAGTGTAAAATTAAGTGAACACAACATTTAATTTTGCCACATTAATTGAGTAATATTCTAGTTTTTCATTAAATATTCCATCTGCTTAAGACCTTCTACTAGCAATTTAGTCACATTAAAAGAGTAATATTTTCTAAATTTTAAATAAATACCTTATCAGTTGAACACCATGTACTAGAAATTTGGCATTTCATGCGTCTCTTTTTAATACTTCCCATATTGCAGCTGATTGCAGCAATTGATCGCCATAGACAATCAACAGACAATCAAGATTAATTTTAGAAATTATTAGCACTCTCATATTTAAGATCAAAATAGGTGCGCATTTTTCACTGTTGGTTTTTTTTTAATAGGCAATTTCATTAATATGAGATTAAGGGTATCTCAAAACCAACGAACTACAATCAACGATCCATAGAAAAGATTACAAAAAATCGAAAGGGAATTTGTACAACTCGTACAAACTGCACTTCTTACTATCATTTCTACCTAAAATCAACCAATTCCAAGAAAAAAAAGTAATAGTATTAACTATCTCTTCTACGTTACAAATTTCGTCACGAAACAAAATATTTTTTCTACTCCTCCAATTACTCCAGCAAGTAATAAACCATATTGAATTTGTCTTATTTTCTTTTCCACAACTTTTAAGGCGCTGAAACCAATCTCTCGCGTGAAGCATGCCGTCAGTTTCTGATATTCTTCCTATGGTCACCCAATCACAAATCTTACTCCACACCCTCAAGGATTTTTGACAATTAAAAAATAAGTGAGATGTGTCTTCTATCTCGTGGAAACACATAACACACACCTTGTCATGAACATTTTCTATAATGTGTTTTTCCGCAAAGTTCGATCGCGTTGGTAACCTATCTATCACCAACCTCCAAGCAAAGACTTGAACCTTTAAAGAAATAACAGAACTCCGCAAAAGATTAAGCAAATCTACAGTTTGTTCATCGAGGAGGTTCAGGGAGTCGAGAGAGTTAAGGTAAGAGTAGAAAGAACTTACAGAGAAACCGTTCGAAACGTCTAAGGACCACTACCATGCGTCATTCGCCTCCTGCTGAATTTGAACCTCCTCCAACATTTTTCTACAAACATCCATCTCTCACTGGACCCACTGATCTTCACCTTCTATGAATTCCTTTTCTTTTGGGGCTTACTCGATGTTTTCCCTTCCCCTTTTGGGATAAATAAAGTTCGATGGCGACTCTGTGTGCTTTTGCCTCCGGTCGTTATTTTTTGAGTAGCGGTAAAAGGTAGTTTTGATAATGATGAATGGATTATAGGAGGGGACTTCAACGCAGTGGCTCGCCCGAGCGAAAGAAATAGTGCGAGAGTCAGTGGTAGGAGGAAGGAGATAGAAGGATTCTATAATTTCATTGGGGAACTGGAATGTGTTGATTTACACTGTATAGGAGGTCTGTTCACCTGGTATAATAGTTCGGGCACGTCTATGAGCAGGATGGACAGATTTTTTATATCTCAAAGTTAGATTGATGACTAGAAATTGGTGGGCCAGATAATAGGAAATAATACTGTTTCTGATCATTGCCTTGTTTCTATCAAATCAAGCGATACGTATTAGAGTCCTAAACCTTTTTATTCAACAACAGCTGGTTGTATCATTCTGAATTCTTGAACTTCGTGAAACAAGCTTGGCTTTCATTTGAGGTTATAGGCAGAGGAGATTATGTTCTTAAGGCAAAACTGAACTTGCTCAAATCCAAGCTCAGAACTTGAAACTGAACTTGGCTTTTATTTTTGTTATTACATGATATTACACAGTATGTTTCTTGAAATCTCTTTTGTTGTTACATAGTATTATACTCAGAACTTGTTTTGTTTTATATTAGTACAAAATATTACTGGATATTAGTTAAGGTCTGGAGATTGTTTTGTACAGAACTTGTTTTGTTTGATATTAGTACAGAATATTGTTTTGTTTTGTTTTATATTTGTTTTGTTTTGTTTATATAAGACATTATTTTAAGATGGTTTTGTTTTAGCATATCTAAGACATTATTTTTTAGGATTAAGTTATGTTAATTAGTTTGTTTATTTAGATTATGATAGATTATTAACCAATGTTTTTATTTCTTAAATATTTGAAATTTCTTTATTTCTAACATTATTTTATTTAAAATTTAACCTTTGTTTTTAAGGATTGTTATTCATTATTTAGATTAATTAGTTTACATTATTTTCATTTATTAAAAATTCTCAAAAATATTTTTTAGTGTGCTTTTATATATTATCTTTTCAATTTTTGATTTTTTGCTTAGAATAGAATTGTTTAGGATGTTTTTTTTTTGTAGTCTCGTTTTTAATTTGCATTAATCTTCTTGGCTTCTAATTTGGTGACTTGTAACTTATGTTCCTTTTGTTTGATCTTATAATTGTGATTTGTATTGGCTATTGTTTTTGTGATATATGATGTTTTGCTTTTCTTTTATGGAATATGGATTTATAGAAATATGCATGTGTAAGCTGAATTTAGTTTCTTTAACTTGAGATTGTTGCTCTTTTATATGAATTTAGTTTTTCTGTCAATTAATTTTTGTTTTTTTCGTTCTTACAGGTCAAATGGCTAGTAACCAGGACGACACACAAGAGACACATGATGAAAATGAAGCTCAGAATGAACCTTCGAATGTAGAAAGTGAAATAAAACGTGGAATAACTATTATGAAAAATATAATCCGTGCTAGAGATAAAGGGATCAAGTTTGATGTACATTGGAGTGATGAGAACCAACTAATTAAGCCTAACGGTTCAATGTTGTCTTCATACATTGGTTCACTTGTCCGTCAGCATATTCCAATTACCAGTGATAATTGGAGGAGTCCAAAGTTGAAAGCTAGTAAAGATAACATATGAACTGAGATACAGGTACTTTAATTTACTTATACTAACACACTTTATGTTTCTATGTTTATAAGATAAGATAAATCTTTAATTTACTTATACTAACACACTTTATGTTTATATGTGTATGTTTTTTTGTAGAGGTTCTTTAATATTGATGAAAGCCGGAAAAAATATTGTCTTCAGTTGGCCGGAAAGAGACTCAGAGGGTTCCGAGCCTTATTATCAAAAAAATATCTTAGGGATGCGGATAAAATTTTTGTTGAAGCAGAACTTCCACAGTTGTATGTGAATGTGATTGAACCCGAAGAATGGAGCACATTTGTAGCCAAACGGAAAACCGAAGAATTCAATGTAATGTTATCTTGTCATGTCTATTAATTGTATTATATAATTGTTTCATTAGTTTGTTCTGATATGACTTAAACTAGTTTATCCAGAATTTGAGTGCGATTAATCGCCAAAGAGCATCAAAACCCGCGTATCCATACAGAAAAGGGCGTTTGGGATATGCACGGTTACAGAAAAAATTGATACGTATATATTAATTCTATGATTTTATTAATTGTATTATTGTGTTATACTTGATGAATTTATTATTTAACTAAATGTGTAGTTAGAAGAGACAAAAAGTGAAGAACCATCAATTCCGGGACATGTTTTGTGGAAGGAAGCTCGTGTGGGTAAGGATGGAGTTGTTAGGGAAGATGTTCAGCATGTTTATGACGAATGTGTAAGTATAATATTGTGTCTTTAAGTTAAACGAAATTTTATTAAAATATAATTAATTTGTAATCCCCACTAAAAATTTTCGATATGTCAATGAATTTCAGGAGACTCTATCTAAATCCTTAACCACAGGCGAGGAGGATTGCAGGAGCATTCTTAGTCGAGTACTAAATGTTACTGAGTATTCCGACCGGGTGAGAGGTAAAGGATTTGGTGTGACTCCATCTTCCTTGTATCCAAAGAAAAAAATCCCAGCAACCGAGAATTGCAAAAGGATTTGGAGGAACTGAAGGCGCAAGTCCGTGAATTTCAAAAGGATAAAGAGAGATATGAGGCGGAAAAGCGCGGTTCCGGTTTAAAAGATACTAGTGACAAAGCTAGTATCAATTGTCAAAATAAAATTCCCGAGGTAATTAGCACAGATTTATTTTAATTAAATTAACACATTTATTTTAATTGACCTTTATACACATTAACAGTTACATATTTACTATTGCTTCAGGGCATTTCATCTTGCCAGCTGTATTTGTCGTTACCGACTTATCGCATGGTTGGCAGGGGAAAAGTGCATAACCATGTGGGAGAGTTACTTCACCATCAACCACTACCTCATGGACATCTGAAAGTGTCGGTTGATATCGCTTTAGATACGGATGCGGTACTACCCATACCTGACTCGGTTTCAGAGGTTACATTGCTGCGAGATGCAATAGGTTCGTTTGTTGCATGGCCGTTAGACCTCATTTCCATAGATGATGAGGTATGTTGAAAACCATTATGAATCTCTTAGTATTCAAATGTCAAATCTGAATGATTATGAAAATCATTCTGAACCATTACTTACATTTTTTTTACATGGTAATGTTAGACTCCTACAAAACACGCGGCTAAGAATAAAGGGGTTTTGCGGCAAAACGAGTTTGTTGCATAACAAAGAGAGGTACATTTTAAGTGTTATTCTCTTGCGGGGGACGGAATTGTCAAACAGATTCCGTTTCTTCTCTTGCACCCTTGTCAATGCACCGACAATTGGTATGAATGCACTTTAAGTAAGAGACCACTTAACTGAGAGATTTATGGCCAGCAAGACAGATAGTTTGTTTCTTTTACCGTATAATACTAGAAACGGGTAAGATTTTCATTCTAATTTCATTCTAATCTTTAATTTGTATCTTTTGCGTAGAAATTATCCATTTAAACTTTTGTTATATTTTACAGTGGACACTGGTTGTTGGTTGCCATTAATCCTACAAGAGATGTGGTCTATTATCTGAATTCATTGGATACTGATTGGTCAACATATCAGGATATGAAGGATGTGGTTGATATGTAAGTGAGATTGTTCGAAATATTCGTGTGTATCTGTATATTTAATTATTTCTATGAGATTGTTCTAAATTTACGTTTTTCTTTTATAGAGCAATACTCGTATACCGAGCACAAAGAGAATCTCGAGTAGCACGGGCTAAAGCAACCAACATTACATGGGTCAAAGTGGAGGTATATTAATTTTCACAATGTTGCTTATTAGTGATGCTACTTGATAACACAAAACAACTATATATTAATTCTTATTTGTTTGTCTATGTGTAGTGCCCTCGTCAACGTAATGGCATAGACTGCGGGTATTTCGTTTTGAGGTTTATGAGAGAAATCCTTCAAATGGATCGATTAGAGATTCCTATTACGGTATGCATGGATTTATAACTTAGGATTTATTTTAATATTTATCTGATATGTCATATAATTTATTATTTTTAACTAAATCATGCATATTTTGTTTTGTTATGCAGTACTTTGATGAATACACGTGTTCTCATTACACGAAGGATAAATTGCAAGAAATTAAGGAGGAATTGTGCGAATACCTTATTGAAAAAAGGATCATATATATATAAGGTATAGGATTATGGGATTATGTGAATGTATAGTTTTGTGAATGGTTTATTTTATGGGATACTATAGTTTTGTGAACGGTTTATGTTATTTATGTGATTTATGTGATTTATGGGATTATGTGAATGTATAGTTTTGTGAATGGTTTATTTTATGGGATAGTATAGTTTTATGAATGGTTTTGTGAATGGTTTGTGAATGGGATAGTATAGCACAAATATTAGTTTTATGTGGTTTATGTGATTTATGGGATTAGTGGAAATGGTTAATGAACCATACTAGAAATTGTTAATGGAAATATGAAATATACAGGTTTATTGAAATGGCTTGAATTATACAGGTAACTGCGTAAAAAAATGGTGAAAATAGGATTTTTTAAAAAAATCATTAAAATTATACGAAGAGAACAGACAGCACTTTCTAGAAAAAGCGCTGTCTATAGTTCATAACAGAAAGCGCTCTTCCTAATAAGCGCCCTCTAAAGTTATAGAAAAATTGATAACTAAAATTATAGGCATACATTAGACAGCGCTTTAAAAAGCGTTGTCTAAAGGGGGCCTTTAGAAAGCGCTTTTCCTAAAAAGCGCCCTCTAAAGTTATAGAAAAATTGATAACTAAAATTATAGGCATACATTAGACAGCGCTTTTTCTTGAAAAAGCGCCCTCTAATGTATACTTTAAAGAGCACTTTTTCATAAATAAAAAGCGTTGTCTTTACCTACGACAGCGCTACCTTAGGCAGCGCTTTTAAGCGCTGTCTAAGGCCTAAAAGAGCGTTATCTAATGTCTTGTTTGGCGTAGTGAGGAGATAGAAACACATGTTTTTTTCATAAGTTGGTGCAGGGAAGACGGAGAAGCATTAATATCTCTTTTGTTAATCGTAGCAGAGATAAAGTAGAACATGTGGTTGAGGTTAAATCTGCAGTTAGAGATTTTTTTGCTGAGAATTTCGAAGAGTCATCGAATGTTAGAACTACCTTAGAGGATGTGGGATCGAAGGAACTATCGGAGGAAGACAAATTTTTTTTGGATCCATATGTCTCTGAGGATGAAGTTAGAGCTGCGGTTTGGGAGTGTAAGGAGAGTAAGAGTCAGGGGCCTGACGGATTTAGCTTTAGTTTCTTCCAATCTTGCTGGAAAATAGTTAAAGGTGATATCCTCCAGTTTGTCAAAGAATTCTTCTTTTATCCCCATCTTTCAAAAGTTGTTTCTGCTTCATTTGTTACGTTGGTAGCGGAAAAAAAGAACCCTCAAAGCTTAGCTCACTATAGACCTATGTGCCTTGTGAACGGCTTTCAGAAAATTCTGGCTAAAATACTGGCATTTGTTCCAGGTAGATTTATTCTGGACGGAGTTGTATTAGCAAACGAAGTGTTGGATTTGGCTAAAAGATCGAAATGGAGGTGTTCGTTTATTAAAATTGACTTCGAATGAGCATACGATCGTGTGTCTTGGAAATACCTAAGATTCTTGTTTGAGAAAATGAACTTTGGTAGAAGATGGAAGGCTTGGATGGAGAAACTGGTCCTCAATGGGTCAATTTTTGTTCTGGTTAACGGGAGTGTGACTAGTGAATTTTCTATTGGTAAAGGGCTTAGGCAGGGGGATCCTTTGTCACCGTTCTTATTTATTCTGGTCATGGAAGGGCTAACAAAGCTTATGTCAAACGCTGTTAGTAAAGGGTTATTCTTGGGTTTTAAGGTCAACAACTCTGTCTCTTTCAACATAGTCCAGTTTGCAGACGACACACTTATTATTGGAGAGGAAAATTGGGATAATTTATGGAGTATAAAAGCAGTTCTTAGAGATTTTTAAATGATTTCGGGTCTTAATGTTATTTTTCTCAAAAGTAGGATTAGAGGTATCAATGTAGGATATGAGTTTTTGGAGGTTGCGCCGATTTTCCTTCACTGTAAAATTTTGAAATTACCTATGAACATTTTAGAGGTTAAGATAGGAGACAACCCGAGAAAGTATTCTATGTGGGTGGAAGTGATTGACCAAGTTAGACGGAGGTTTGCGGGTTGGAAAGATAAACATCTGTCGGTGGGTGGTAAAGTTGTTCTTTTAAACTCAGTCATTAATTTTGTTCCTATATACTCACTGTCATTTTATAAAGTTTCAAGTGTGGTGATAAAAGATTTACGAAGGATCCAAAGTGAATTCTTATGGGGTGGCAATGTAACTGATAAAAAAATTCACTGGATAGATTGGAAGATGGTTTGCGCGACAAAAAAGAAAAGTTGTCTTGGTGTTAAAGATTTAATGGTGTTTAATAGGTGTCTATAGTTAAAATGGAAATGGAGGTGCATGATGGAGGAAAAGACGTTATGGAGGGATTTATTGATTCACAGATACGCGACATATGGTTTAGGTTCAGAAATAACGAGGCATGAAGGGGATAAAGGAAAGAAAATGGATTCTATTTGGTGGAGAGATATTCTGAATTTAAGTTTCAATGCTGCTACGTCCTCAGATTTGTTTGTTGAAAATATGTCATGTACTCTTGGAAGGGGTACTGATCTAGCTTTTTGGCATTCAAACTAGTAAAACTCTCAGCCTTTTAATGTGTTATTTCCAAACCTATTCTTCTTCTGTTCCAACCTGAAACATTCTGTTGCAGATTTTGGTAGGTGGAACGATGGAAATTGGGAATGAAAGTTGGAGTTCAGTCACTTCTCTGAAGATAATGTCATGTACAGTGAAAAGAAGGAGATGATGTATGTTCTCTCTCAGTTCTGCCCCAACAAAGACGTGCAAGACAAATTCTATTCGAAGGATAACGACTCAAACATTTTTTCTGTCTCCTTTTGTTATAAACGGATGTTTTAAGACAGAAATTTGATAGATATGGAGGAAAATATGTTAGCTGGATACAAATCCGTGTGGGAAACGTATATCTCTTCGAACCTGGAGGTGTTTGTTTGGAGAATGTTAAGAGATAGTATTGCAACGAAAGACCAGCTTATTAGGAGGAATATTGGTTTAAGTGGAGCGAGTGTTTTTTGTCCAGTCTGCAACATTTGTGAAGAATCTTGCAGACATATCTTCATGGAGTGTTCTTATGCAGTGAATATACGGGATAGGGTCTCGACTTCGATCGATGTATAGATCTAAACTGGTTGTTCCTACATTGATTTCTTTAACAATTTTTCTGTTTTGTTTAAGAAAATTTTAGGTAATTTTGTTGGAATTTCCATTTGGATTATATCTGTTTGATTCATATGGTTTAGTAGGAATAACATAATTTTCAAAAATAGATTGCTGGCAGTAGATGATGCCTTCAACTCTATCATTTTCTTCTCTTGGAGATAGTAGGGATGGTATTCTAAATTTCCTACCTGTACCTTTTACGAATGGTATACTGCTCCTCTAGTCTGTATCTAGAGGATGTAATTTTATTGCTTATTAAAAAAAACAAGGGTCATTTTTTTTATTGGTAATGTCTACTTTTTTTGTTGAACCTTATAGATTAGCTTTTATGAGTTAATAATTATATTAAGGATATATAATTCACAACCAGTGGAAAAATGTGGTTAATAATTATAGGATGCATGAGATACGAATGTGTTGGTTAAAGAGACTTTTTTTTTGTATGTATAAATCTTGAAAGTATTAGGAAAATAGTTACCTGTTATTAATGATTTGTAAATTTTGTTGTTATTGTCGGTAGATCAAAGTTGGAGATAAAATATTATAAAAAAAGTTAGAGATAAAATTAAAAATTGTGCATTACTTTCACTATTATAAGAGAGAAGTTTTTTTTTTAATAAGCAAGATTAGTGGTATATATATTAAGGAATCTCAAGAGGGATCCAACCCATATACAAGGAAAGGCATATTTCTAATAATCAAGGCCTACAAAAATCTAGAGGGGCATTTACCCATGCATAATAATTACAGTTAAGTGCATTTTTGTGTTTTTTACCAATCCACCACTAAGAATAAATGACTATACGATTGGTAATCGTATCTACATCCCAAAACTCGTCTCTAAACATGATGTTGTCCTAGACGACCATATGACCCAACAAACTATTAACCAAAAACTCATAGGAATACCTACACTAAGAGATTTTTGGATACACCCATTTATCCAACATAAAATATGGTTCGAAATATCTCCTTCGCAAAATTCCGCAACGTCCAGCCAAAGGAATATTTATTTCCAAAAACGGGTTGATTTGGAGCAGTGAAAGAGGAGATGTTCAGCATTTTCATCCACTAAAAAATTGAATGGGCAAGCCTTTTCATTAATATTCGTAACAATTCCTCTTCGAGCCAAGTTGTCGCGTGTAGGTAATATATTGAGCATCAGTCTTCAACCGAATGCTTTCAATTTAAGTGGAGCAACTGCAAGCCAATTCAATCTCAGCACAGATTTGACATCCTCTGCAGCAGCCGAAACGGTGCTACTCACCTTTTCCTGCAATAAAGAATATAAGGACGAAACAGAGAATACAAATGTGTGGCCATATGTCCATATAACCGTATCATGCAGATCTTCATCCGCATTATGTTCCTGCAGCACTTCAAGTAGTTTATCATGTTGCAAATTGATATCTTCCTGCAAGATTTGGTGTGAGAATTTAATATTCCATTTCCATATGCCATTCTCCTAGGAACCATTATCTATAATTCTGCTATATTTATTTTCTGCAAAAGACCATAATCCAGGATAATCCAGGAAAATCAGCAGCCAAGGTTCGGATTCCTGCCCATCGCGATGTCCAGAAGGGAGTAAGTTCACCATTTCCATGTGTATGAGTAATCAAGCCATCTTCTTGATTAATCCCACAAAATGAAGACACTTGGACAAGATCTCTCCACCATGTTTTGGGATCACCCACATTTCCTTGAAAGGGTTTGATTTTAATGCTTTAGTTTAAATCAATCGATGGAATATTTATTGATAAATTGATCATATTTATTGACAATTAGAATTTGAAAGGGGTTGGTGATGACCGGACCAAAGTAATATTTTTTTTTTCAACATTACTAATTTTATCAACATAATTTGTATTTTGATAGAAGAAAATTAATGGTCGCTCAAAATGAAAATAATTGATATTCCGTTTTCCATTTAAGAAAAGGCAATTTTGATTTAAACAATTTTGATTTAATTTTAACTAAAGTTAGTAGCAAATCAATAAAAAATAAATGGTATTCGATTTTCCATTTAATTTATGCCATCTTTTCATGACCTTCTATTTCCATTGCATTTTTAAAAACCCTATAAATATCAGTCCAAACCAAAAAGTGGATGGTAAAAATTATACAATTTGAATTATACGTTTTATATAAGCATGGCAGAGAGGTATGTTTCTCAACTCTCTCCTTTCTTTTCTTTTTTAATTTTTAATTTTTTTAATTTTTTATATTTTAATTATCAATCATTAAGCAAGTGGATAAGACCGTCTAATTTTTCTTTGTAATTTGTATGAAATCATCTGCATACTTTTCTGTCAACGTTGTTATTTCTTCTTCTTTTTAAGCTCTCCATAACTGGGGGAGTTCTTTGACTTTCATAAATTTATCTTAATAAACGATTCTCTTTTGTATGCTTTTTATTTATTTATTTTTTTTAAACATTATAGTGTGTCCATGAAAAGAAAAAGTGACTCACTCCCTTCGGCTAGAGATGAGAAAAGAGCTAAAGAAAAGACTGCTGAAGAAGAAAGTCAAGAACTTGGCAGTTGCTTTGTTGATCTTCCATCACCAATTGTTACCAACATTTTTGTTCAACTGCCCATCAAAACTATTGTGGCTTGTAAATGTGTCTGTAAAACTTGGAACACATTGATTTCAAGTCTACCGCCTCATTGCAATTGCCACAAAAAATACATCCCATATTACCCTCACCAAACGAACAACCTCTCAAAGATAAATCAAATTTAGTAGGAATTCTCTTTAGAAAGCATCTCCAAACAAAACTTCTCACTTTCAAAGGAACCTCTGCCTTCCATAAAAATTTAAAAGCTTCAACGAAATTATTTAAAGGACCGAGGGGAGTAGAAAACACACTAGAAATAGAGCGAAAACTACTAACCGTAAAACCCTTTTCCGTATCCGGAACCCACGATACTTGATCACGCCCCACCGAAGTAGGGCCAGCCCCTTCCAGCATCTGCCGCATCTGCAGCAGCTCACTGCTAACAGCCGTAACAGCCGCGCCATGCTGCTGATCCTCGGCGTCTGCCATAGCGCCTACAGCCCTCCCTATACCAGTCGGAACTCCCCTGGAACACTGTCCCCATCGAACAGCACCTATTATCGTGAACATCAACATTCACTCCCAGCCACTAACTAATCATTTTCCACACGTCGCTACTCTTGCCGCACCAAAACATCAAATGCAATGCATGATATCTGCAATCTGATTCTCAGTTCTGCAGTGTTCCATATTCATCTTCCCTTCTGCTACCTGCTCTCGAAGATAATGGAACCTCATTTCGATGTGCTTGCTTCGACCGTGTGCTATTGGATTCTTCGCCAAGTTGATAGCTGACATGCTGTCGATCTTCATGGTAATTGCTCCATGACTCTTCCCTGTAATCTCTTCGACCAAGTTCACCATCCAAGTTGCTTGACATGCACAAAGAGAAGCAACTATATATTCTGCTTCGCATGATGACAATGCCACTACTGGCTCCTTTCTTTAACTCCAAGCTACTGGTGCACCACCTAACACAAACACATATCCAGCTGTGGATTTTCTATCCTCAGCATCACTACACCAGCTAGAGTCTGTGTATCCCACTAACTTGCATTCTTTCCCTTCATCAGCAGTAGGAAACAAAATTCCATAGTCGAGAGTCCCCTTCAGATACCTCAGTATCCTCTTCGTCGCTGTTAGGTGTGATACCTTTGGCTTCTGCATGAATCTACTTACCATACCCACACTGTATGCTAAGTCAGGCCTTGTGTGAGAAAGGTATCTAAGTGACCCAATAAGTCTTATGTATTGGGTTAGGTCGACATCATCTTCATCTGAATCCTTCGACAGTTGCAGTCTGATCTCAGTTGGAGTCGAAGTTGGGTTGCAATCTTGCATCTCAAATCTCTTGAGTATTTCGCCTGCATATCTTCTTTGGTGCATCATAAAACCTCTACTAGTCTTGTAGAATTCGATGCCAAGGAAATATGAGAGATTTCCCAAGTCTGACATTTCAAACTCCTCACTTAGGTCATGTTTGAAATCTTCGATCTCCTTCTTGCAACTACCTGCTATCAACAAATCATCGACATAGAGGCATATTATAAGCAATTCGCCATTGCTTCTTCTTACATATACTCCATGCTCATTCGTACACTTCACAAATTCCTTCTCCCTTAAGAAGCTGTCGATTTTCTTATTCCAAGCTCTTGGAGCTTGCTTAAGTCCATACAGGGCTTTATGCAGCCTATACACCTTTCCTTCTTCGCCTCGTTTCACATACCCAGCTGGTTGTGCGACATAAACTTCTTCATCTAGGGGACCATTAAGGAATGCACACTTCACGTACATCTGACATGTGTACCAATTGTTCATATTTGCTAGACCAACAACTAACCTGATTGTTTCGATTCTAGCAACAGGTGCGAACACTTCATCGAAGTCGATTCCTTCCTTCTGTAGAAATCCTTTTGCCTCAAGTCACGCCTTGTGTCGATTTACTTCTCCTCTAGGATTCATCTTTACCTTGTAAACCCACTTCACATCAATTTCCTTCTTGCCTTGAGGCAATTCGACAAGTGACCATGTGTTGTTGACTTCGATGGACTCTAACTCTTCATTCATTGCTTTCACCCACTTCGAATCTTTTAACGCCTCAGCTGCATTGACTGGTTCGACATCTGCGTAGAAAGCATAATGTACCAGCTCACCCTCTTCATCGACCACATCATCTGATTTAATTACACATTCTTGTAAACTTGCAGGCATGTGTCTTGTTCGTCGAGGTCTGCTTAAACCTGCTTCATCTGCGACTGGTTCCTGTCGAACTTCTCTTTCGACTTCTGTGGCTGGTTCTTCACAAGAGATTCTCACTGAATCCTTCTTGGCTTTCTCTTTCCAATCCCATTCTTTAAGCTCATCTTTGATCACGTCCCTGCTGATCACTACTTGCTTATTCACTGGGCCGAGCAACTTGTAACCTCCAGTCAAATGATATCCTATCAAGATCATCTGATTCGACTAGTCATCAAGCTTCCTTCTCAACTGATCTGGCACATGTCTATGTGCTATAGATCCAAACACTTTCAAGTGACTGAGGCTTGGCTTGACACCTGACCAACATTCTTCTGGTGTGACTCCTTCAAGCTTCTTCGTCGGACATCTATTCAAAATATACGTTGCTGTCAAAACTGCTTCTCCCCATAATTCTTTGGGTAGATGCTTTCCATTCAACATACTTCTCACCATATTCATGATGGTTCTGTTCTTTCGTTCTGCAAGTCCATTTTGCTGTGGTGTATAGGGTGGCACCACCTCATGCACAATCCCTTCTTTTTCACATAATGTATCGAACTCTTTCGACACATACTCTCCACCACCATCTGTATCCAGAATCTTCAACTTTCGACCACTCTATCTTTCGACCATGGATTTGAATCTGGAAAATACCTCAATCACATCACTTTTCTTCTTGATGCGGTAAGTCCACAACTTTCGAATGAAATAATCTATAAACGTGAAAAAATATCTGTTGCCACCAATCGAATCCACCTGGATTGGACCACATACATTAGAGTATATGACTTCAAGAATTGCCTTCGACTTCCTTCCTGCATCCGTGCTGAAGTTATTCTTGTGTTTTTTCGACTGAACACACTCTTCACAGACTTCACTTGGAATGTCGATTTCTGGTAATCCTGAAACCATATTTCTTCTCTTCAGTTCTCTGATGTCATTGAAGTTGAGATGGCCTAGTCAAAAATTCCATAACCACTCATCTCTGCTGGCTGCTGTTGCTAGACACTTGTGCTTCATCACCTTGAGTTCAATCTTGAAGGTCCTATTCTGAGACATTGGAGCCTTCAAGATCAACCTACCACATGCGTCGAGAACTCTCATCATCTTGTCTTCGACAACTACCTTGTAGTTCTTTTCGACAAGCTGCCCTATACTGAGCAAGTTACTCTTCATACCTGGAATGTACAACACATTGGAAATTGTTGACCTTTTTCCATCTTTCCTCATAATCAGAACATCACCAACACCTTCCGCTGCTAGAGTGTTATCATTTGCAAACTTCACTGTGTTCTTCGACGAGGGTTTCATGATGACAAACCAATCTTTCCTCCCAGTCATGTGTGTTGAGCATCCAGAGTCCAAGTACCACTGATCTTGGAATCTTTCATCATCTTTTGTTATGACCATCAGCAACGTCTCTTCTTCTTCATGCTTCGCCAGATTTGCATCAATTTCTTGATTTTTCTTCTTTTCTGGACAATTACTAACATAATGGCCATACTTCTGACAATTGAAACATTGAATGTGACTTTTGTCTGGCTTTCGACCACCACCTCTTCCTCTACCTGTAGCACCACCTCTTTGGTTGCCTTGGTTCCAAGGTTTCTTCTGAGTCAAATTACTACCTCCTCTATCTTTATTGCCATTCACGTTCCTTTGCCTTTCCTTTCCTTTATTGACTGCGCCTGCAAAGCCATATCACTCTTCGACTTTCCTGCAGCTCTCTCAGCCATCCTTTGTTCACGATACTCAAGCGTCCCTTGAAGCTCTTCCTTCGTCAATACTGACAATTCTTTCGACTCTTCTATGGCTACTACCACGTGGTCGAATTTTGGAGCCAATGACCTCAAGATCTTTGAAACAACTGATCTTGATGTCAATACCTCTCCACATACTTTGATTTGATTCACCAGCTTTGTAACTCTAGTGAAGAAATCTGTAATACTTTCGTTGTTCTCCATCTGAAGCAACTCATAGGTTCTCTTGTGAGTTTGTAACCTCAACTCTTTCACCTTTTCTGCGCCTCCAAATGATTTTTCAAGAATCTCCCATGCTTCCTTTGCTGATTATGCATCGCTAACTTTTTCAAAGTTATCTAGATCAACACATTAATGGATTATAAACAACGTTTTATAATCTTTCTTCTTTAATTCCTTGTGTGCAACCTTTTCTTGATCCGTCGCGTTCTCCCCCAAGCGTTGTTACTCATTCCTTCACAAGATCCCACAGATCTTGATAACAGAAAACCACCTTGATCTGCTTGCACCGATTCTCATAATTATCTTTCTTGAGAATTGGTAGGGTCGCGGGAAAGTGCCCATTTGAATGATTCATAGCCATCACGATTTTCTTCCGTGAATCGCAACCGGAGCTCTAGATACCAGATGTTGGAAATTCACCATAACCTATGGTGATTCCGCTTCAATCTTGATCTCAAGATTGATGACCAACCCACAAACAATGCTTAATGACAATGAAATAAGAAGAACAAACAAGAACAACAAGAAAGAAAAGAGAGAGAAGTGAAATATTTGGAGAAAATTGTCATCCACAAACTGTGGGATTTTTCTTGTTATTGATCACTTGTTAAAACTGCAACTGTGATTGTTACAACTACTGTGATAGTCTTCACTACTTGATATATCCTTCTCAATTTTACAAAGCATCTATTTATAGACTTAGATTTACAAAGGCCCAAAACTCTAAAGGCCAAAATATCAAATCAAATCTAAATCATATCAAATCTAATCAAAACCAAATCTGTGAAACAAACTGTTTTGACACACTGACTGTTTCGACTTCGACGTACTTAATGATGCTTCGACTTCGACATACTTAGACATTAGGAATTACAATTTAATAGAATCATCGAAGTAACTGTAGTTTGTATGAATGGACAAAGTTTCCTTAAAACTTTTTGTAGGTTAGTTGGGGTGGATATGGAGTTTGATTGTATATGTAATGTTGTGGTAGAGATCCCTTTAATATCTATTTAATAAAATACTTACTTATCAAAAAAAAATTTAAGAGTTGTAGTTCATGAGTTTTTAATTATATGTAAATAATACTCAAAACAGATATGATGTACGAATCAAATCGACATATAAAGTTGAAGTAAATGTCAAAAAATATTAAAAAATATCTAAAATAGGTAAGAATCAAATAGACATATAAAGTTGAAGTAAATGTTCAAAAATATTAAAAAATATCTAAAATAGGTAAGGACTGAACTACGTTGTGGCAATTTTAGAGTTAATTTATGAACCTTTAGTCAAGGTCAAGTTACGAGAGTTTTTTTTTAGTTTCCCCACAAGTATCAGGTTTACTAGATTGGTTGATCCGGTTTGGGGATCAGTTCTGGTACCAAGTCGTTTTAGCCCTCTCGATTGTAGTTACAGGGTAGCGAATTGTAATGCTTCCTACCAAATTCAGCGCCAATCACCACTAAATCATCTAATTATTGATCGCAGATACGGGTTACAATAGTTTAAACAAAACAAAATACGAGGCATTCCAATCGTTTGCAAAGTTACTTGTCCTTATTGTGGTAACTAAAATTCTAGATTTAGTCAAAAGATTGAACTGAATAGTTGTATTTTATGGTCCCAATTTGTAATTGTAGTTCTATTAATCAAAGAAGACAAAGATGGTGGAGCCATGCTCTCCATCACTAAGGGAGTTCTTTCATTTTCATCCACCTCGTTATTTTAAGCTAAGTTTCAATTTTCACTCGTATTTTCAAAAATTTATCTCAATAAAAACTATGTCCATGGGCAGAATTGCGACGAAAGATCAGTTGATAAAGAGAGGAATTATTGTTGGAGGTGTCTGATTGAATTGTGCTATGTGCGGATGCTCAGTTGAAAATATACCTCGTTTGTGTCTCGATTCTAGAGTCAAGCTGTCTCATTCGTCAATACTCGGGCCAATCAACAGAAAAAGATGGATGATCTCAAGGAAGAGAATAGAGAGTTGAGAGAAGAGATCGACACTCTGAAAGAGGATCTCAGAAAGCTTCATAACGACATGCAAGCTCTAGCAGAAGCTCAGATGCAACAACGAAGGACTGTGATCTCAGAGATCACATCAATGCCCATAGTGGAGAAGTATGATCCTAGGTACAAAATGCCGAAAGATCGTCCCTGGGGCATGCCTATTAATTATATCCCGGAAGGATATGTTCCGCCGATCACTGAGGATCAGGGAACCGCAGCAGGAACCGCTGGGCCTGAAGGATACAAACTTCGGGAAAGCGACGATGCCAGGGGCATGACAACACCTCCTGAAGGTTACAAACTTCGGGAGAGGGAAGGACCTAGAGTCACTGCCATGATGACTATACCACCACTCGTGGTACACACTGTCGCGGAAAGACAGATTCCACAGATACCTTCTGGTGGAAATGAAAGTATGGATAACAGAATGAAAGAGTTCCAGGAACAGTTCCTAGAAATGCAGAAGGAGCTGCAAGCCATTCGCGGTCAGGATCTATTTGGAAAAGACGCCGCAGACCTTTGTTTGGTCCCCAATGTGAAAGTTCCGCAAAAATTCAAAGTGCCCGAATTTGAAAAGTACAAGAGTAACTCTTGCCCTCAAAGCAATTTGGTGATGTACGCTCGGCGAATGTCAACTCAGACAAAGAACCAGGAGCTACTGATTCACTACTTTCAGGATAGTTTAACTAGTGCCGCACTCAAATGGTACATGGGTTTAAACCGCACTAAGATCGACACTTTCAGAGATCTTGGGGTTGCTTTCGTTCAGCAGTATAAGTATAACTGGGACATGGAACTGGACAGAGATCTACTCAGATCGCTGTCACAAAAGGATAAGGAAACCTTTAAGGAGTACGCTGAGAGATGGCATGAAATTGCCACCCAGATTTGTCCACCTCTTGAGGAAAAAGAGATGACAAAGATCTTCTTGAAAACCTTAAGCTCATTTTACTACGACAGAATGTTTGCCAGTTCGCCCAGTGACTTCACCGAGATGGTGGGCATGGGAGTTCGTCATGAGGAAGCGGTTCGAGAAGGACATTTAGTTAAAGACGCTGGATCATCATGTAATACAAAATGATACGGTAGTGCTCTCCCTAAGAAAAAAGAGCAGGATATTGGGAATATCTCTCTTGGAAAGCAAATGCGACGTTACCAACCAGTTGCTGCTATAACTCCTGCTATCAACCCTGCACCTGTTCCTACGTTTCAACCTCAGGTTGCTCAAAGTCAACCAAATCAACAACAATTTCAGCAAAGGACACAACAACCTCTTCAGCAGGCTCGTCCTCAGTACAACAACAACCGTACAACGCGACCACCAGGGTTCGACCCTATACTAATGTTGTACGCAAAATTGTTTCCATTATTACTGGTCAAGGGGCATGTCCAAACCAGGTCTCCTCTTACAATTCCAGAAAATCCGCCTTTTTGGTTCAAGGCAAATCAGACTTGTCCTTCCCCTCAAGGAGGACCAGGGCATAACATTGAAAATTGTCTCATTTTCAAATCCAATGTACAAAAGCTTGTTAGGAGCGGGGTCTTATCTTTCAAAGATACGAATTCAAATGTTCTCACGAACCCGTTGCCTCAACACGAGAAAGCTGCGGTAAATTTGATAGAGGGAGAGTCCAATAGCAGCTATCAAGTTCATGATGTACTCTTATTAAGGACCAATCTGGTCAAGATACATCGTAGACAGAGCGGGTTATGGCCATATACAACTTCATAAATATCACCAGTGTGATATCTGCTCGAAAGACAATCAAGGATGTTCTGTGGTGCATTCAGCTCTACAGTAACAATTGGATCTCAGATGGATCCAAGAGCATCGAGTTCGTGGGGTCAACATGACTTATGCAAATTCCAACATCATTTAGAACCACGACGTCCGTGTGATGAATGTCAACTTGGTGGCAATGCACTCAAGGCAAAGCCAGTATCATAATCTACCGTGACAAGATTACAATTCCTGTCTGACTTGCTCGGTAAACAAACAGGGATGCTCTTTTGTACAAGAGGCCCTCCAACATCAGATGGTTCTGGGATGAATTCAGGATTACCGCGATGGAAATCAGCATCAAGTGAATATGATTCAAATCTTTGATATTCGCTTGATGAATACCAGCTTAGTGGAGTTACACGCTACACAAGTCCAGCTCGGTTTTCTGACTTCGCATAATTATCAGAACTGTACAGTATGCCGTAAGAGTGACCAGGGATGTGCTCTCGTTCAAAAAACTTTGCAACACTTGTTAAACCATCGGTGGCTTCCAATCTATATGGATGAAGAGACGCAACAAACCAGTTTGGTTAATGGGAACCCTACTAGGCATCAAAGTCAAGATGTTCGATCAATGGAAACAGATCTAGTGAGGTTACACCGCATTTAAAGCGGACGTGGCCATGTGCCACCACATAATTATGAGCGTTGTAGAGTCTGCTCGGAAAATTATCAAGGATGTTACCTCGTGCGAGTAGCCCTTCAGAGTCAGTTGAACCGCAAAGAGATTCAACAATATTCAGTTTCAGGGTCCGTTAACTGGACGCCGGACTATTTCGCTAACTAGATCAAAGATATGGTTATAATCTCTAATCCTGAGAGGACCAAGGATGTTTGTGCCATCATCCCTCTTCTAGACGAATTGAAGGTTCTTAGCCAGGAACTGATTAAAGTTACCTACGACAGTCAGAAAAATCAGAAGGCTCCTGTAGTTATCTATCTGCCGGGACCAGTGTCATACAAGTCTGATAAGTCGATCCCTTACAAGTACGGTGCAATAATAATTGAGAATGGAAAGGAAATTCCATTACCCTCCGTCGTGAATATTGCAGACATCATTCGAGTAACCCGGAGTGGTCGAATCTTCAACCGAGGAGTTGGAGAACCTAACAGAGAAAAGGAACCTCAAACGGAAGTTCCCAATCCATCAGTCAGTTAATCCAATGATCCCGACCTTTCAAAGAACGATGATGAGATGCTGAAGCTCATCCAAAGGAGTGAATACAACATTCTTGATCAGCTGTTACAAACTCCTTCAAAGATATCTATGTTATCTCTTTTACTCAGTTCCGAAGCCCATAGAGAGGCTCTACAGAAAGTCTTAGAGCAGGCCTTTGTGGAACAGGATGTAACAATAAGACAATTCGACTGCATCGTCTCCAACATCACTTCCTGCAACAATTTGGGGTTTAGTGACGAGGAATTTCCAGAAGAGGGAAAAAGTCACAACATGGCGCTCAATATTACAGTTAACTGCCAGGACGATGCTTTATCCAGCATACTGGTAGACACCGAATCGACTCTCAATGTTATGCTGAAGTCCACTCTAATGCGACCATCATTCAAAGGATCTCCGATGAGAGGCAGTGAGGTCATCTTAAAAGCATTTGACGAGTCTCAGAAAACAGTTATCGGCGAAGTCGACCTTCCCATAACTATCGGTCCTCAGACTTTCTTAATCACTTTCCAGGTCATGGACATCCGAGTAACATACAGCTACTTGTTGGGAAGACCTTGGATACACCAGGCTGGGGCAGTCACTTTGACACTTCACCAGAAGCTGAAGTTCGTAAGGAATGACCAACTCATCACGGTCTGTGGAGAATACGCACACATCGTGAGTAACCTATCATCGTCTACTTATGTAGAACCAGAGGAGGTTATTGGAACTCAGTTCCAGGAACTTTCGGTGAGCAATGAGAATCAATCAGAAAAAGGAAAGTCGATTTCCTCGTACAAAGATGCTCTCGAGGTGATCAAAATAACAATGCAAATGGATGGGGACAGCTTGTCATTCCTAATGACAATAAGGCCAAGAAAGGTCTTGGTTTTTCTTCAAACTGTACTCAGACAGCTACTAACAATATAAAGTTTTCATCCCATTCAGGATTTCTTCCACAGTGGAGGTTTCCTTCACATAGGGCCTCAAGAAGTACATACCATCAATGAGGGTGATCCCTCCGATACAGATGAAGAGTGGAAGTCTTATCTTAACGAGGACGATTATATCTCTCAGGGAGAGGTGCCTATGCCATTTTGTTATCCAGCACAAAGTCCGAGATTTATACCGAGATCAGACGTCAAAATGCTATACGGAGATTGTGATCCAGAAGGATGTCGTGCTCCACCAAACTCATTAGAAGAAGACATTTTGATGAAGGACAACTGTGACCAGGACTATTGTGGCCCGATGGATGGTCTGCCTATCTGGCAGTCGTACTCTGGAGACTTGGGGCTAGAAAATCAGCCAAACAATGAAAATCAGCTGAGTGTCATTGGGAAAAATACCTGCGTCCCCACCATGTCATGGGACCAACACTCAGGTCATTCAGAAAATATACAGCACGATGATGAATTCGTAAAGTTTGCAGGACTAGAATTCATCAACTATGCTTTTCCCGAGGTCAACGTCATCGAAAGGGATGACTCCTCCAATTCCAAAGAAGTGTGGGATACCTTAGGACAACCAAGTGGAAAATACGACTATATGGTTAAGTACACTGCTCCTGAAAGCTCTCATATTAGGCTCGAAGACATCCAGCCAACTGGATGGGGATATTTTCCTGAGAGCACAAATACTATGCAAAATACAACAAAGGAATCCTCCTACGACAACTCTGCCTGTGAGACAGACTCCAATGATCCTGCTCCACCAGAAATCAACGTTATTTCTAAAGATAAATAATGGAAGGTACCAGACTTTGTGATTCACCGAGGAGTTCGCCGCCAATGGGTTGCTGTCGATGTTCCGAAGATTGTTCATAAGTCAAAGTAATTGTCGTCTTTAACCTTTCACCTTGCCCAGGTGAAACGGATGTTTTGATAGGGCTCACTTACGGTAAATATACCTCTTCGCTTTGCCCAAAGCGATAGAGTTTTGTTTTATAGGGCTGTAGTTTCAAGAATCGACAGAATCATAAATAAAATAACGTCGTTCTGTAATTTCTGCATTTTATTGCTGTTTTCTCTTTTCGTTTTTTCAGAAAATGGTGATCCTAAAAAACAGCTCAATAATAAAAACAAGCAGTTATCAGAAAATACACTGCACACACTTTAGCATTCTCTCTATGTCTTCTAAAAAGAATCATCACGTCATGCAGATTGCTTGTTTTAAACCCCATTGAAACATACGATCCAATGCTTTCTCCCAACTTTGGATTCCCGGTATTTGGGGCTGAAGAAGAAGTTGACGACGATATTCCAGAAGAGATCTCCCGTCTACTCAGACAAGAGGAAAGGTCTATTGAACCTCACAAGGAGCCGTTGGAAACTGTCAACTTGGGCTCAGAGGAGGAAAGAAAAGAGGTCAGGATTGGGGCACTTCTCAGTCCAACTGCCAAAGAGAGTTTGACAAAGCTTTTCAAAGAAGTTCCCGATGTATTTGCTTGGTCGTACCAGGACACGCCAAGGTTGGATACCAGCATCGTGGAACATCATCTACCATTAAGATCAGAATGTCAGCCAGTAAAACAAAGGTTGAGATGGACTAATCCGGATATGGTCAAAGGTTGAGACGGACTCATCAGTTTGCAAGCAGGGTTAATTGAAGACATCTATTTCCCTTCCTTAATCAGCTCACCAGGATAAAAAATGAATTGAACTGTAGTACCAAAGCGATAGTGATCCGAAACCATAAAAACCGCACTACACCATGATTAGTGTAGGTCAATGGAACGACGTACCTATGATTGACATCATGCGCCTAGAAGGACCCCCTTACATCTTCGCGATCGAAGCAGTCATAGATGACAAACCTTGGTATCACGATAACAAATGCTTCCTTCAGAAAGAAGAATACCCACCTGGGGCATCAAGAAAAGATAGGAAAACCATCAGGAGCGTAAAATTAAGTAAACACAACAATTAATTTTGCCACATTAGTTGAGTAATATTCTAGTTTTTCATTAAATATTCCATCTCCTTAAGACCTTCTACTAGCAATTTAGTCACATTAATAGAGTAATATTTTCTAAATTTTAAATAAATACCTTATTAGTTGAACACCATGTACTAGAAATTTGGCATATCATGAGTCTCTTTTTAATACTTCCCATATTGCAGCCGATTGCAGCAATTGATCGCCATAGACAATCAATAGACAATCAAGATTAATTTTAGAAATTATTAGCACTCTCATATTTAAGATCAAAACAGGTGCGCATTTTTCACTCTTGGTTTTTTTTTTTTAATAGGAAATTTCATTAATATGAGATTAAGGGCATCTTAAAACCAATGAACTACAACCAACGATCGATAGAAAAGATTACAAAAAATCGAAGGGGAATTTGTACAACTCGTACAAACTGCAATTCTTACTATCATTTCTACCTAATATCAAACAATTCCAAGAAAAAAAAATAATTGTATTAACTATCTCTTCTACGTTACAAATTTCGTCACGAAACAAAATATTATTTCTACTCCTCCAAATACTCCAGCAAGTAATAAACCAGATTGAATTTGTCTTATTCTCTTTTCTACGACCTATAAGGCGCTGAAACCAATCTCTCACGTGAAGCCTTCAGTCAGTTTCCGATATTCTTCCTATGTTCAACCAGTCGCAAATCTTACTCCACACCCTCAAGGATTTTTGACAATTTAAAAATAAGTGAGATGCGTCTTCTATCTCGTGGAAACACATAACACACACCTTGTCATGAACATTTTCTATAATGTGTTTTTCCGCTAAGTTCGATTGCGTTGGTAACCTATCTATCACCAACCTCCAAGCAAAGACTAGAACCTTTAAAGGAATAGCAGAATTCCACAAAAGATTAAGAAAATCTACAGTTTGTTCATCGAGGAGGTTCAGGGAGTCGAGAGAGTTCAGGTAAGAATAGAAAGAACTTACAGAGAAACCGTTCGAAACGTCTAAGGACCACTCCCAGACGTCATTCACCTCCTACTGAATTTGAACCTCCTCCAACATTTTTCTACAAACATCCATCTCTGACTAGATCCACTGATCTTCACCTTCCATGAATTCTTCTAATTTCCAGCTCCAACGACCCTCTTCCCAATCCCCTATCTCACTAACCGAACAAGTCTTGTTGCTGCTCGCCAGGTACATGGACGAGAATCTACGTTTTAGAACAGAATTACCCAACCAAACCGCTTGCGTAAAAGCAGTGTGTATGTCGTTTCCTACTTTGCCAACCAACAGATTACAGAACCTGTCATAGACCTCTGAAACGAAATTGACAAAAGGGTCTTTCGTCCATAAAGAGTCAAATTTGGAACTGCCGACTTCCATGAAAGTTTGGACTTTCAAACTAAAGTTTCTGTATCTTTTAACGAGCAACGGTCTCCAAATTTCGTTACCGTCGCAGCAGAATTTCTAAAGCCACTTAGCAAGGAGTGCCCTGTTAAAGCAACCGATGTGTTTAATGCCAAGCCCACAACAATTCTTCGGTTTACAAATAGACTTCCCACTAACCCAAGGAACGAAGTTGTTGTTCGAGGAACCAACCCATAGGAAGTGGCGTTGGATTGTTATAATTTCCTTCACAACATTTTTAGGAGCCTTGAAGAAAGCCAAGTGATGAATCAGGAGATTAACTAGAACTGAGTTTATAAGGGAAACTCTTCCTCCAATGGAGAGATTCCGGCCGAACCAACTTGATAATCTAGTTTTCAAACAATGGATAACAGGTTTCCAAAACTCGTAACGGCGATGATTTCCTCTGATTGTTAAACCTAGAAACTTGAAAGGAAGGCTATCAGATTTACAATGAAGGAACTGAACTGCAGCTTTGATGAAATCCGTTTCTAATCCTATCCCGTACAAACAACTTTTAGAATAATTAATCTTAAGGCCAGAAGTCAATTCAAAAGCCCTGAGAATAGGTTTGAAAGCTCAAATGTTAGAAGCCGACCCATCCCAAAATAGGAGGGTATCATCTGCAAATTGGAGCAAGCTAACAGTCGGACTGTCAAGAACCTTAAATTCTATTAGCATATTATTGATTGTAGCATTTCTCACCAAACCGGCCAGGACTTCCGCAACTATAGCAAAAAGAAACGGGGATAGCGGGTCTCCTTGTTTCAATCCCATTGACGCCTTAAAATCCTTCGACGGACTACCGTTAATAAGGATTTATAAGTAGCTATTGAAAATCGATCCTCTAATCCACTTCAACCAATTATTCCCGAAGCCCATTTTAATAAGCAATTCTTCAAGGTAGCCCCAATCAACGCAGTCGTAGACCTTTGCAAAGTCTATCTTAAGAAGCAAACAAGACTTACTGTTCCTTTTTGCATAATCTATAATTTCGCTTGCCGTTAGAACTCCATCAAAAATATGTCGACCCGGGATGAAAGCCGACTTGGAAGGAGAGGTCAGCTTGTGAATGACCTTACCCAATCTGCTAGCAAGCATTTTAGACAGGGTTTTAAGAACACTGCTGACAAGGCTTATAGGCCTAAACTCTTTGAAGGACTGAGGGTTTTCCACCTTCACGATGAGAGAAATAAAAGAAGACGCAAACGTCTTAGGCAAAGAACCAGAGTTGAAGAAGTCAAGGACACAATTAGAGAAGTTGATTCCCACTATGTCCCAACAGTTTTTAATAAATTTGAAGTTGAGCTTGTGAACACCTGGCCATTTGTTGCCGTCACAGCTGAAGACAGCCGCTCTCACATCCTCGTACACGAAATCCTCATCCAACATAAGCATATCCGGCTCCTCCAGCCTAGCCAGGCTTTCAAGGGGACAACTGAATCTAAGAGAGTCAGGTTGGTGGAATTTTCCATCAAAGAACTTTCTAGCTTCAAGTTTAATCTCAACAGGGTCTTCCACCAAAATACCTGACACCCTAATAGCAGTAAAAGAATTTGAACGATTTCTCGCCTTCAACGATTCATGGAAGAATCGAGTGTTAAGGTCTCCGTCTTTAAGCCACCTCGCACGAGATTTCTGTTTGAGCAGACTTTCTTTCAATCTGAGGTTCTTCCAAGTCTCTTCTTGGGCACGACGCCTTTCCTTAGAGACAAATTCCTGATGACTGTCACCATCCTGACTCGAAGATAACTCTACTTGGTTGGGGATTTAAACATTATCTTCTATCTTCAAGTCAATCTAACCGAAGGTGTGAATATTCCAATGTCTCAAATCTGCCTTAAGAGCCTTTAGTTTATTGAGAAAAATGTAGATGTAGGAACCCATAACAGAGTAGGAATTCCAAACCTCTTTCACGAACGAAACAAACTCTCTATGGTCAAACCAACAATTTAAGGTCCTAAAGGGCTTAGGACCCCAGTTCACATTGTTAGCTTTCAACCGGACGGGTCTGTGATCAGACACGTCCCTATCGCCCATAACTTGGTTTTTCAAAGACAGCAACTCAATAACTTTGTCTTCGATCAAAAATCTATCAAGCCTACTTCTACTTTTGCCGTTAGAATTATGCCACGTGAGCTTGTTTCCAACAGCTGGTAAATCAATCAGGTTCATGTCTTCTACGAAGGAGTTAAATTCCCTCACTTCAAAACAGTTAGAACCTCCAAATCCTTTCCTATCCACTCCAGTTTTGACTGCGTTGAAGTCCCCGCCTACTATCCAACCTCCATTCGGGAACCAGCTCTTCGCAGATAAGAGATCCAACCAAAGTCTTCTTTTGTCTGAAATTCCGCAAGGAGAGTAAATATTTACAACCATTAACGGACGGTTCTTCCACATGAAGTGTATACCCATGAACCCTTTGCCAATGAATTTCGCATAAGCAGTCAAAGATTTAGAGTTCCACATAGTAAGAATACCACCAAATCTTCCTTCTGAATTCGACGTTGACCAATCAACCACCTGACTTCTCCACATACTATGAACCAGGTTAACGTCCATCTCCATGAGCATGCATTTCCTTTACAGAGCTCTGCATTTCCTGACTTCTCCAGAGCTCCTGACTAATCCACCTCCTGACTTCTCTAGAGCTCTGCATTTCCTTTACAAAGAATTTGATATAACCTTCTTCTCTTTAAAGAACTGCAACATCCGCGAGCTTTAAAGGTCACTATATTCATAGGATACCAGTTGCTACAACCCTCTTGCAGTTTCTCGCTTCCTTGTCAACTTTATCCAAGTTTCTTAATAACCCGTCAAAGGCACCATCTTCCACTTCTCCTACAACCCCCAACTGCTTCAGGGATTTTCTCACCTTAGAAGGAACCTCTTCCAGAATTTTCCTACATTTTGAATTCCCTTTAATCAAGTCTGTCTCAGTAATCGATTCACAGCAAAAAAGCGAAGAGTTGGACACAGAAGGAACAATCCTCCCAGGTCATGTCTTTGAAGTCACCCTGTCGTTCTTCCTTGTTTTGGATTCATCGTGGTTCTTCGTAGCCGCAAGAAGAATTGAAGAAAAGTAGGATGGAGAATAGGGAACTTTAATGCAGTCAAACACTTCGTGGAGTAATTTTTTCTTCTTGCTATTTTTAACCCAATTGGAAGGCCCTACAATACAACCCGGAGGGCCAATCAAGGGAACAGAACACGCCAGATCTAAAACCAATTCTCCGTTCGGTGACTCGATCTGAGTGGCTTTGTCAGGCACAACTGATAAATCTTGACTACTCCTGGCAACAGAATTAAGAGGAGACGACTTTTCCCGAACCAGGAGATCCAACTTATCCTTCGCGCCACCATCTCGAAGATGGATGCCTCTAGAATTGTTAACAGAATTCAGAATAGGGCCTAAAGTAACTTCAACCTCCTTAGAGCTGGATCTGACGCTAGATGCCCTATCCACCAAACAATCTCCAACGAAGGACACACTATCAGAGTTTTGACTACCGGAACCAGCTACCTGCACTCTACTGGAGGACTCAGATACCTAAGCATCGTTTTTAGGGATGCACAAAACTTCAACTTCCAATTTTGCACCCTCGTCCCAGTCTTCTACGTCTTCTGATTGGGATAGGGAAGAGGAATTGCATTCATTATACAAAATTTCCTCATCGTCTTCCACTAATAACTTTCTGAATTGATCTACTGAAAAATCCTCAACCAGGGCAATAGAGTAAAAATGATTATTAAGCTCAACACGGATCTCTTCTTTCATAAAGAACGCTTTACTGGTTTTGATCTGAACCCTATCTGCGTCAAGGTTATCCATTCTACTAGCACTCTCGTCGCAATGAATAAAAGAACTCAGGCACGAAACAATATCACGAAAGTTCTGATTATTCCAAGCAGCACAAGGCAGGCCGTAGCATCTGATCCAGGCTAGTCTATCTCTATCAACCTCCAAAGGTGACCACTCTCGGATTTCCTTGAACCACAAATTCAGCCATTCACTAGATTCTTTGACAAACTCCGCTAAATCATCCCCTGTCACGTCTTCCAAGATGCATTTCGAGGCACCTAACGGTATGACCTTAATATTGAAGATACCCTCTTCTTGCAAGCTTAATTGCACATTGGTCACCTATAGTTCTTCAATAACCACTCCAATTTTTGCATTCTTGAACCTCTCCACAGTCGACTTCTCAATAGAAAGGGAAATAGGGTTCATGGTTTGACTCTTAACTAGGTAATCGCTACCAGATACCCCTCCCCCCACAGCCTGGGTAAAAGATCTTCCATCTTCAAAATACCCGTTCTTGAAGCCCTTGTTGTTAGATACATGAAAAGCACTAGCTGATTTAGCAAAGACCCGGTTCTTATCCTTCAAGTTACGAGAGTTTTTTTTTGGTTTCACCTCAAGTATCAGGTTTACTAGATTGGTTGATCCAGTTTGGGGATCAGTTCTGGTACCAAGTCATTTCAGCCCTCTAGATTGTAGTTACGGGATAGCGAATCATAATGATTCCTACCAAATTCAGCGCCAATCACCACTAAATCATCTAATTATTGATCACAGATACGGGTTACAATAGTTTAAACAAAACAAAATACGAGGCATTCCAATCTTTTGCAAATTTACTTGTCCTTGTTGTGGTCACTAAAATTCTAGATTTAGTCAAAAGATAGAACTAAATAGTTGAATTTTATGGTCGCAATTTGTAATTGTAGTTCTATTAATTAAAGAAGTCAAAGATGGTGGAGTCATGCTCTCCATCACTAAGGGAGTTCTTTCATTTTCATCCACCTCGTTATTTTAAGCTAACTTTCAATTTTCACTCTTATTTTCAAAAATTTATCTCAATAAAAACTATGTCCATGGGCAGAATTGCAATGAAAGATCAGTTGATAAAGAGATGAATTATTGTTGGAGGTGTCAGATTGAATTGTGCTCTGTGCGGATGCTCAGTTGAAAATATACCTCATTTTTTCCTGGATTGTGATATTGCTCTTATTGTGTGGAAGGGTATGGAGAAGTGCCTTGGAATTAAGTTGGGGAGATTCAGAAGTTGTACAAATTCTTTTAATTACTTTCACATTTTGATGCGTGAGACAATTTGCAAAGATTGTGGAACCTTTATTTGGTCGTATGTTATGTGGGTTTTATGGAGGGGAAGAAATTATGTTATTTTTAACAGTTGGTATTTGACGTCGAGAAATTGTTATATTTGATTAAATTCCTTTCTTGGAGATGGTTTTGTTTAGAGGTTTGTAAGTACAACTCTTGTTCTTTTTATGACTGGTTTATTTTTTAGGTAAGTTGTTTAAAGCGGAAGTAAATTTCTGCATGGCTCTTTTGTAAGGGTTTTGAGTACCCTTAGTGTTCTTGTGTGCATTTTATTGACGATTAAAAAAAAACGATTCCCTTCTATATGCTTTATTTTTATTATTTTATTTTAAACTTTATAGTCTGAGTATGAAAAGGAAAAGTGACTATCTCCCTTCAGTTAGGGCTGAGAAAAGAGTTAAATAAAAGGTTGACCAAGAAGAAAGTAAAAAATTTAACTGTCCGTTTCCGCATCTTCCATCACCAAATAGAATTATTTTGTATACTTGGTGGTGGTTAGGAAAACGGATTAACGGGAGAAATACATGTAATTTTTATGATTGGACCAACTTCCCTTGTGAATTTTTGTAGCATCATGTGGGTGTAAGTTGGTGATTTTTTGTAGGTGGTTTGGATACACCCTGTTGTATCCAGTTGAATGGAATTTTGCTTATTAAAAAAAAAACCAATTATTACCGATATTCTGCTTCAACTTCCAATAAAAACTATTGTGGCATGTAAATGTGTTTGTAAAACTTTAAACTTTTTGATTTCAAGTCAAGAAAGATGCAGTTTCTTACAAGTTTTTGAAGGTTAAATTTATATATCTTAAGTTTAACTGCACAGTAGTAGATTTAAAAAAAAGAGAGAGTAAAACCCACTGAACACCGTCGACAAGAAGCCACATTAATTGACCATCATTAATTGACTAATATTATAGGTACTAATTAAATTTTTTATCTGCTTAACAACATTTACCATTAACTTAGTCACATTAATAGCGTAATATTTTCTAAATTATAAATAAATATTTTATCCGCCTATCACTATTTATTAGCAATTTAGCTACATTAACAGAGTAATATTCTAGATTTTAAAGAAATGTTGGTGACCACAATATGGGTTCATGACAAAATAGTATTAAGAACAGACTCGTGATATATTTTGTCATAAGATGGTAGAGTACTCGAAATGAAGTGCAATCTACTAAGTGTGGGATAATTGGTTGAATAAATTTTCTCAACGATTATTAAAAATGAAGTCTTAGAATTGTTTGACACTCAGAAAAATTTGATCTTAAAATCCCTTTCATCGATGAACAATGCATTTAAAACCAAGATCAATTCGGCTGAAGTACAATGTCTACAATTTTTTTTCAACCATACGCATAGTTGGCCGTGACATCTGAAGTTTGAACATTTTAGCTTTCGATAACTCAATCAACTACACCCTCGAAAGCACAGAGGACACACGGTGTCATGCGCACCTTGAATAACGAAACATTTTACCTACTCCACTCTCAAAAGTGTTGTGTGAAATAATATATTCATCTACGTCACACATAGGGTAGTAAGAAGGGAATAAAATTAGAGTATTAATATAAATAAAAATAGTTAATTTTACTTTTCTACATAACAACAAAATGTAGCCTTTGAGTGTATTGGAGATTTGAGTAGTTGTGTGTTTAGAGAGAGTTTTCAATTTTTCCATTCAAAAACATTTTGTTGAGAGGGTTTTCCATTTTCTCGTTCAAAAATAGTTTGTTGAGAGGGTTTGTAGTTTTTCCGTCCAAAAAGTGTAGTTGAGAGAGAGTTTGCAATATTTCTGTCTAAAATTGAAGTTGATAGAGGGTTTATAATTTTTCCGTCCAAAAATAGTAATTGAAAGTAGTTTTATAATATTTTCGTTCAAAAATTGCAGTTTGGAGCGTTTGCAATTTTGTCCTAAAAAATTGCAATTTAATGAGGGAGTTTGTAATTTTGTTTTGTAAAGATTTGAAGTTGAAAAATGAATTTGTGAGTTTTGTTTTTAATTTTTTTTGTTGTTGTTTTTCTTTTTGAGTTTTGTTTATTTTTTTATATTCTCAACGGAAACCAACCTATTGAGAACCAAATTCGACCCAAATAAAAGCGCATTGCTAGGCGCCTTAGTTTTTAAATTCCCAACGTCAAACAATAAAACTAAGAATGAGGCATGCCTATGAGGACTAAACATGACTCTTGATATGGGGACGAGCGGGGTGATAATTAGGTTTTATTTACAACTGGTTGCATCACAAATAAAAGGAGAGCATCTATGGCTAAATTTAAGAATATATAAGTGTTGGGCATGCGACTCCATACACAAGTGGGGGTGAATTATGGAGGTTTGAAATCGGTGATTTAAAACAAATTCATATTTTGAAATTCGAGTTTGAAAATATTTTCTAAAAACAATTTAGATATGCAGTGGAAAATAAGGATAAATTAAATAAGTGGAAAGTAAAAGAATTAAGGGAAGAGAGATAACACTAAAAATTTATAGAGGTTTGGTCTTGAAAATGTGACTTACTCTTCTCCCTAAGAACTGATTTGGAGATTATCCATTAATGTTTGAGATCTTTTAGAATGTTACCCCACGAACCCCCTTATATAAGGAAAATGACGTTTCATTTTAACTTTCAACCAAACCGCGAAATGAGGAATGAAGCGGTTAGTCTTCATGCCACACAATGAACAAAGCTTTGAGTGGTTTGTCTACAACCGAAACTGAAATTTTGCACGGGCTGATCTTGAACAAATTCACACGGCTAGACTCCAAAAGCCTTTCTGGTGATTTTATTTGAAAAACAAAAGGGAAGCTTAAATAATAATTTTAATTGTGTGTGTGTTTTAGCCATACTACTTACGAAGATGCCTTTGTATTTATACAAATCACATATTACTCATCCAAACATGATCAAACCAACTTTCACACTTTCTCTCTTTAACACTTTGAAGCTTCAACTTTTTTGGCTAGATATGCTTATAAAATAAGCACTTCACTTAGATATTATTATGGATGAGGCTTGAGACATCTTCAAGTAAGACACCATCATCAGAGGATATCATTGATGGTCATAAACCCTAATTTTTTAGTTTGATTCAGAGGAATAATTTGTTTAACCCTCCAATGCATCTTTGATGGCTTTAATTTTCTTTGTTACTTTATTGTCTTTGTCTATTCTTGTAATCAAAATCACTTCAAGGGTTTTACTGCTACATGTGTGGTCACCATGAAAACCATGACATTATCAGAGCTTATCATTTTTCTTTACCAATGAATTTTGATCACTTCCTAATTATTCCTAATTATACATGCAAAACATACATTGTTCCACAATAAATTCAGAGCATTTCCATATGGTAGAATTCAAAGGTGTATCTCTTATATAAACCTACTAATTTCAAGGCAATTAACTTGTACAAAACCGTACATAATGCAACTTAGTATTACTTTCTTCTATTCCTCAGGTGATTCTCCATTCAAGATATATCTGCTTAATGGTGTCAAACTATGTTGGCTAAGACAGGTCGGGATCAAACAATGAAAGGCTTGGGCAGACAAGCTAGCAATTTTTTGAATTAATCTTAGGAATTTTCTATGGTTGTACAATGTGTATAATACCAATAATCTAAATTACTTGCAAAACCAGTAAAACAAAACTTGCTTTAGATTTAGAAACAATAAGAGTTTTGGTTTTGACCCCCTCCAAATTTTGTTTACTCATTCCACTTTTGATATTTATATAAGGTCTATCCACTTTTGTTTTTAAAAGAATTGGCATAATTAATCATGAAGTCCTTTAATTTAATTTAATGTTTCACTTTAGTCTTTTTATCAAAAAAAATTTAAAAGTTAGTCCCTTAAAACTATTTCGTTAGTCAAGTTGGTCATTTCTGTTAAATTTTGTTAAAAAAATATTAACTTGTGCGCATGTGGCATGGCAGCATGTCAAAGATAAATATAGTGAGTCAATAATTTTATCAAGGGATTTAATTTAAACACTTTAATTATTTAAGGGGCCAAATCAGGAAAGATAATCACACTATGATTACAATGCATTTGTAACAATTTCATAGCATTTTAGATTAATAAAACCTTTGATATCAACATAATCTTAAATTTAATGACATTAAACCATAATCTTGTTACACTATTTTATTCAAACAAAAAACATTATCCTATACATAAATAAACATAATCACATAACAAACATAATCCTATGTTTTGATTCTAAACAGTAAACTAATATTTTCTCAAATCTAACTTTAAAAGAATGCACTTTCTTTTTTCCCCTTTTCCTAAAGAAAATGTCTAAAAGCATGTATGTGATGTCCATTATTCGATAACAAATTGCATTTGGTTCTTTAATTTTGGATACACCTGTTACAGCTGCCCCTTGCAATTAAAATGATAAACTTATTTTGTTGCAAAACCAGAAAAAAAAAATGTACCCATAAAAAATGGATCAGCTGTGAAACTAATGCAACATCTTTTGGGCAATCTCAGGTGAAAATAATGTTATCACATGTACAAAGCCAACAGAAAGTGGAAGACCTCATAGATATTTCCCTGAAAAAATTTTAAATTCTTCCTTCAAGTGATATCACCATAACAATAACATCATCGTGATACTTCCTGTGATCTCCTTACGGAATATCCAGCAACTCATAAAAATCCATTCCTGCAACAATTGAGTCCTCTATCAACATTTATCTATAAATAAAACAAAATCAACATTTTTTTAATAAATGAAACAAAATATTACTTGAATGATTTTCTGCCCAACTTTATATTAAAATTTACTGGCCTTGTACCAAATACAAATAATTTAATAATAAAATTTATGTAATACCCCGTACTTTCACTTAATATTATCTGACTCTGAGGTAATTAATTATTTGAGCTTTAGAGACTTTTTGAACATTTAGTAGTATTATTTACTAATAATACTTACTATATGTTTTCTTTCGTCCCACTTGCCAAACATAAAAAGAGAAAGATAGTAACAAAGAGAGAGAAAGAAGAAAGAAGAGAGAAGAAAGGAAAGAAAAAGGGGAGAAAGAAAAGAAGAAAAAATCCAACATTTCAAGAGCAAGAATCATCATCAACCCTTCATCAAATCATCTCATCTTCCTCATCTTCAACCTCTAACCAAGGTCAGTTCTAGTTAGGAACTTTAGTTGTAGATTTCTTGAGGTTTTTGAGATATGTTAGGTTTTTGAGAAAATGGATGTTTTGGAAAATCAAATAATCTAACGGTTGAAATGTGTTATAAATTGCGTAGTATGATTATCACATGTGTAGAATCATCTATTGATATTGTTATGAAGTTTTGGATTGGTTGTGTGGATTGGAAATTCTTAGGGTTTTGGTGTAGAAATTATACATTGATGTTATATGAGGTTTGATGGATGAGCTATGGTAGAAACATGGAAATATACCTCCATTGGTTGTTTGAAATTGAATTGGGGGTGTGGAAAGTTGCTGGAAAAAGGAAGTATTTTTCTGCATAACGCAGAGCGCGCTTAGTGCGGTGTTGCGCGCTTAGCGCGATTTGGAGAATTTGCAACCTCTCCAGGCAGTGAGGAGCGCACTTATCGTGGGGTGGAGCCCGCTTAGCGCGACCTGGAGCAAAAAGAAAAAAAAATTGGATTTTCTGAAATTCATAACTTTTGTCTCGTGTATCCGTTTTGAGTGTTCTTGGGATCGATAGAGACCTATGAAAATAATCTATCTAATGGAAGTGGAAAATTTCTAGGTTAATGCCCGATTAAATAAATCGGAGGGAACCGAAATTGGTATAAATTATGATATGTTGAATTATGTGATTCCAATATATATATGACTTGTGGTTGCCTATTTCCCTTGTTGTTAAGCATGTTTGAGAGTAGATATGCATGTTAAAAATATGAAATAGGTAGAGTGAGGAATATTACCCGGAACTTTGTTAGAACCTAGTAACGGTTAGGAAATTGTGGAATAACATAACGACGACGCTCGTGCAAGAGAGGCCGAGGCGTGCGTCTATTGCCGAATGGAATGAAGATAAGTACATTGGTAAGGATCATGTTCTAATGTGTGTATGATCACGAAATCGTAACCATTTATCTTGAGGTGTAGTTTCATGAGACTTGAGCTCCTCCCCTGAAACGTTTGCATAATTACTTGCCAGGTTTAATTCCCACGTGTAGAACGAATGGAGCCTATATGGTAAAGAGACTTGTGATCGTTAACAAGCCATGAGAAGTGACGGTTCACGGTTAACAGGCCGGTGTTCCCGAATCCATTTCGTATGCAAAGTAACTACAAGGATACATGACTCGGGTCGACTTCTAGACTTAGAAGCGGACGGGAAAAGGGGATGCCTTGGTAAGGTTAACGATGGGTGTTACAGTTGGTATCAGAGCAGGTTGTATCCTCGACCTAGCAATGAAATAGTATAAGTATTTCTTTCCGTTTCATATGCGTTGTGTCGCCATTGGTCTTACGTGTTATATTTATGGTATTGAGCCTGATCAACTTAATCCTATCTGTATGACATTTAGGAATATGGCTGACGGGCGCAGAAACACCCGTGGTAGACCCAGAACCACACCAGTTGGGACAAATCCACCGAGCGGCGATGGGAATGCTCCTTTGTATTAGGTTATGCAAGGGATGCAGCAACATCAAAACTAGTTTATGCAACAAATGGTACAGCAAATGGCTGGGGTCTTCATCCTCCAGTGGTTGTTCCAGCAGCTACAGGTGGAAGTTTTAGGGATTTCATCCGAATGAAGACTCCGGACTTTCGGGGAGGGTTGGATTCGGTAAAGGCTCACGAGTGGATAGCTGGCATGGAAAGAATTTTCCTAATAGTTCAGTGTAGTGAGGAAAATAAGGTGGTTTTCGCTTCTCATTTGTTGAAGGGTCCTGCCATGAGGTGGAGGGAGAGTGCTTCAGCCTTAATGACAATTCAAGAGGTACCGAAGGTATGGGAGCAATTTAAGATAAATTTTATGGAGAAGTATTTTCCAAGTTCCTTAAGGTCTCAGAAGGAATTCGAGTTTCAACAGTTGAGACAGGGTAACTTGACGGTGGCTACTTATGCGGAGAGGTTTGAAGTTATGGCTGCTTATTCTAGACAAGCCATGTATGCTCCGGACGAGATGTGGAAGATTGATCAGTTTCTTTTTGGTTTAAGGGCTGAAATTTCACATAGTGTGTCTCAGAGGGAGTTCACTAACTGTGCTGAATTGTTAAGGCAGTGCTACGTGGCAGAACACAGTTTGAAGAAGGTGCAAGCGGAACGTGAGTTGGGTAGGTTGAATCAAAGTGATCGAGGGAGATCGAATCAATAATTTAGACCAAGACAACAGGCTTTTAAAGGGAAACAAGTTCAGGATTCCAGGACTAGTGTGTCTCTGGTATGCCGTACTTGTGGTAAGAATCATCATGGTAGGGCAGTTTTGAAGGAATAAAGTGTTATTAGTGTAATAAGGTGGGCCATGTGGCGACAGATTGTCATCAGGGTAGGAGTCAGGCACAAGGGAGGAATACCGATCGAGTGTATACCTTGGATGCAAGGAAAGCAACGGGTGACAACTCATTGATTGTTGGTACGTGTTTCGGTAATGGACATCCTTGTTTTGTGTTATTTGATTGTGGAGCTACACACTCTTTTGTATCGATGCAATATGTGAAGCGACTTAGGTTGCAAGTTGTTCCGTTGTCTCCTCCTATGGTGGTTACTACCGCAAAGGATGAAATGGTTGAGACACCATTGACGTGTGAAAACTGTGTTTTGTCTGTGGATGGTAGAGTTTTTCAGATTGATCTTATTTGCTTACCGCTTAAGAAAGTGGATTTCGTTTTGGGAATGGATTGGCTTTCTGGTAATTCGGTGTTTATTGGGTGTGAGGAGAAGCTTATCATTATTCCATCTGTTGATGCTACCCTGAAAGATGTTTTAACAACTATTCTAGAAGGTACGGTTGGAATGATAAATTTCTTGTTTGAGAAAGAGAAATTTGTTCTTTTAGTTCTCACTAAGGAGAAGAGTAGCGACCATCAGGTTTTGAGCATTCCTGTTGTTTGCGAGTTTTCAGAAGTTTTCCCCGAAGATGTCACTTCTCTTCCTCTGGAGAGGGAAGTGGAGTTTTCTATTGACCTGGTACCGGGAACGACTCCTATATCCATTTCTCCGTATCGGATGACACCACTTGAATTGAGAGAACTGAAGGAGCAATTGGAAGATTCACCGTGGGGAGCTCTGGTTTTGTTAGTAAAGAAGAAAGATGGTGGAATGCGTTTGTGTATTGATTATCGACAATTGAATAAAGTCACCATTAAGAACAAGTATCCCTTACCCAGGATAGACGACCTGTTGGATCAATTGAAAGGAGCCTGCTTGTTCTCGAAGATTGATTTACGGTCGGGTTATCACCAAATCCGAGTGAAGAGTTCAGATGTACCCAAGACCGCATTTAGAACCCGTTACGGCCATTATGAGTTCTTAGTAATGCCTTTCGGTGTGACGAATGCTCCGACAGTTTTTTTTGGATTATATGAACTGGATATTTCAATCTTACTTGGACCAATTTGTCGTAATCTTTATTGATGACATTCTTATTTATTCTCGTACTCCACAAGAGCACGGAGAACATCTGAAAATTGTCTTATTGATATTACAGGAGAAGCAACTTTTTGCTAAGTTAAGCAAGTGTGAGTTTTGGATGTCGGAAATAAATTTTTTGGGACATGTTATATCTCAAGGTGGTGTGGCTGTGGATCTGTCGAAGGTAGAAGCAGTGATTAATTGGGAGAGACCGAGGAATGCTTCAGAAGTTAGAAGTTTCTTGGGATTGGCAGGTTACTACAGAAGGTTCATCAAGGGTTTTTCTCAATTGGCTTTACCAATGAAAAAGCTTACTCGGAAGGACTGTGCTTATGAATGGGATTCAGGTTGTGAGCAAAGCTTCAGGAAATTAAAGGAAAGATTGACGACGACTCTTGTGTTAATCATTCCTGATCCCAATAAGTCTTATGAAGTATTTTGCGATGCTTCAAAGATGGGATTAGGAGGTGTTCTGATGCAAGGTGGTCAGGTGGTAGCTTATGCCTCCCGAAAATTGAAAGTTCATGAGAAGAATTATCCAACTCATGATTTGGAACTAGCAGCAGTTATATTTGCACTGAAGGTGTGGCGTCATTATTTGTATGGTGTACGGTTTGAAATGTTCAGCAATCATAAAAGTTTGAAGTATTTATTTGATCAAAAGGAGTTGAATATGCGGCAAAGAAGGTGGATGGAGTACTTAAAGGATTATGACTTAGAATTGAAGTATCATCCGGGAAAAGCAAACAAGGTGGCAGATGCATTAAGTCGGAAAGTTGTTCATAGTGCAAAAGTGATGATATTGGAGTATGCATTGTTGGAAAAGTTTAGAGACCTTAATCTTCAATTTGTGTGGACTCCGAATGGTGTAATCATGGGAAATTTGAATGTCAATTCTACTCTAAGAGTTGAAATTCAACAAGGACAATTGTTGGATGAGAAGTTACAAGAAGTGTTAGTACAATCGGGTTTTGTTCCAGCAACTGACGGAATTATTATGTTTAACCAAAGGATTTGTATTCCGGACGATGCGGTGTTAAAAAGAAAGATTTTGGATGAAGCTCATAAAGGTACTTTTACGATACATTCTGGTTCTTCGAAGATGTATCAAGACTTGAAGAGAGATTATTGGTGGTCCGGAATGAAAAAGGATATTACGGTGTATGTGTTGGAATGTGCGGTGTGCCAACAGGTAAAGATTGAACATCAAAGACCGAGAGGCCTGTTGCAACCTTTAGAAATTCCAATTTGGAAATGGGATAGTATTAATATGGACTTTGCAGTATGTTTACCCCGTACGCAAGGTGGATATGATTCGATTTGGGTGATTGTGGATCGACTAACGAAATCTGCGCATCTCTTAGCCGTGAAGACTACTTTTAAAGCAAGTCATCTTACAAGGTTGTTCATTGCTGAAATTGTGAGATTGCATGGTATTCCCTCTAATATTGTGTCCGAACGAGATCCAAAGTTTACTTCAAGGTTTAGGAAAGTTTTTCAACAAGCTATGGGTACGAAGTTGCGTTTGAGCACGTCGAATCATCCTCAGACGGATGGTCAGACTGAGCGAACAATACAAACAATGGAAGACATGTTGAGAGCTTGTGTGCTAGAAAGTAGAGGAAATTGGAAGGAACTTCTACCATTGATAGAGTTTCTTATAACAATAGTTACCATGCGAGTATCGGTATGGCTCCTTATGAAGCGTTGTATGGAAGAAAATGTAGAACACCTTTGTGTTGGGCGGAAGATGGTGAAGATAGAATTTTGGGACCCGAAATTATCCAAGAGACCACGGAAAAGATTCGAATGATCCGCTAGAAAGTTAAACAAGCGCAAGATCGCCAAAAAAGTCATGTGGACAATCGTAGGAGACCTTTAGAATTTGAAGAAGGTAACCATGTATTTTTGAAAGTTACTCCGAGATTGAGATTGAAAGGACCGTTTAAGTCACGCAAGTTAAGTCCGAGATACGTGGGACCGTATCAAGTACTTGATAGGATTGGTGAAGTAGCTTACAGGTTGGCCTTACCGCCCTCTCTGTCAGAAATGCATGATGTCTTTCATGTATCTCAGCTTCAGAAGTTCATTCTCGATCCTCTTCAGCCAGTTCTACCAGAATTAGTGGAAATAGAAGCGGATTTAACGTTTGAACCCCAACCGAGCCGTATTGTGGAAAGAGAAACAAAGGTATTGAGGAACAAAGACATTCCTCTTGTTAAGGTGCAATGGGATATGACGCATCCGGGTGATGCTACTTGGGAACTTGAATCGGAGATGCGAGAGGCCTACCCTCATTTATTCAGGTAATCTTTTAAATTCGAGGACGAATTTCTATTTAAGGGGGGGAGGATGTAATATCCCGTACTTCCAATTAATATTATCTGACTCTGAGGTAATTAATTATTTGAGCTGTAGAGACTTTTGGAACATTTAGTAGTATTATTTACTAATAATACTTACTATATATTTCCTTTCCTCCCACTTGCCAAACATAAAAAGAGAAAGATAGTAACAAAGAGAGAGAAAGAAGAAAGAAGGGAGAAGAAAGGAAAGAAAAAGGGGAGAAAGAAAAGAAGAGAAAATCCAACATTTCAAGAGCAAGAATCATCATCAACCCTTCATCAAATCATCTCAACTTCCTCATCTTCAACCTCTAACCAAGGTAGGTTCGAGTTAGGAACTTTAGTTGTAGATTTCTTGAGGTTTTTGAGTTATGTTAGGTTTTTGAGAAAATGGATGTTTTGGAAAATCAAAGAATCTAACGGTTGAAATGTGTTATATGAAGTTTGAAGGATGAACTATGATAGAAGCATGAAAATATACCTCCATTGGTTGTTTGAAATTGAATTAGGGGTGTGGAAAGTTGCTGGAAAAAGGAAGTATTTTTCTGCATAACGCAGAGCGCGCTTAGCGCGGGGTGGAGCCCGCTTAGCGCGACCTGGAGCAAAAAGAAAAAAAATAGGATTTTCTGTAATTCATAACTTTTGTCTCGTGTATCCGTTTTGAGTGTTCTTGGGATCGATAGAGAGCTATGAAAATAATCTATCTAATGGAAGTGGAAAAATTCTAGGTTAATGCTCGACTAAATAAATCGGAGGCAACCGGAATTGGTATAAATTATGAAATGTAGAATTATGTGATTCCAATATATATATTTGACCTTTGGTTGCCTATTTCCCTTGTTGTTGAGCATGTTTGAGAGTAGATATGCATGTTAAAAATATGAAATAGTTAGAGTGAGGAATATTACCCGGAACTTTGTTATAACCTAGTAACGGTTTGGAAGTTATGGAATAACATAACGACGACGCTCGTGCAAGAGAGGCCGAGGCGTGCGTCTATTGCCGAATGGCATGAAGACAAGTACATTAGTAAGGATCATGTTCTATTGTGTATATGATCACGAAATCGTAACCATTTATCTTGAGGTGTAGTTTCATGAGACTCGGGCTCCTCCTCTGAAACGTATGCACAATTACTTGGCAGGTTTGATTCCCGCGTGTAGTACAAATGGAACCTATATGGTAAAGAGACTTGTGATGGTTAACAGGCCATGAGAAGTGACGGTTCACGGTTAACAGGCCGGTGTTCCCGAATCCATTTCGTATGCCAAGTAACTACAAGGATCCATGACTCGGGTCGACTTCTAGACGTAGAAGTGGACGGGAAAAGGGGATGCCTTGGTAAGGTTAACGATTAGCGAGAGTTCTTGAGTTAACAGGCTCAGGACTTATCCCATTGTGATATTGTGAGTTAACAGACTCATGAATGTGGATCCATATAGTGTGTGTGAGTACTCAAAGTCATTTCCCTTTCCCTTTTGACTTGAGTTAGGCTTGTTAGAACCTTATAAAGCCGAGAGGACGTATAAGATAGGGAACTCCCTGAGATTTGATGTATCTCACCCCACGTTGTTGTTTGCATCACAGGTACTGCAGGTTCGGCGAAGGGTAAGGACAAAGTTATTTGACTTTTCCTACGGATCATAGCTTTTGTGTGGAAAGGCTTCCATTGTGGGGTCGACTTTGACATCATTGTCAATCTAGTTCTTAGTTTTCATCATTTTGAACATCTTGTATATTTATGCCATAATTTTTTTATTAGGTTTTTGGGCATTTATCGTATACAATGTGTTAACTAGGAGCTTATGGTATTTCAGTACCAAATACTTGGATTCATATATAAGATTTATGCTTTGATGTATGAGTTGTATATATGGGTGTTACAATTTACCTCTTACCTTAATTACATTACGTCAACACAACAAGAAAATACAAATTTAACATACAAAAAATATTACTATGAAATTTGTAATAATTATAATTTACGTTTTTCGCATTGCACATGGGGATCTGAATAAATACAATAGGGAAGAAACCCTTTTCTCCGGATTAAAGATCTAAAACACTACCACCTTTTTGAACAAGTTTGATTTTCTTAACCTAGACCCGAAAACAACCTAAACAAAGGGTTTCGAAGTCTGTTCAAGATCCGATAACCACCACCACCCTATATGTCGGTTTTGGCGTCTGTTCTTCAAGAAGCCACGCAGCGTTTTCCCTCTACCTCTGTTCTTCGAGTTCTACCATTGACCTTCGAGATCCAAAACAAATCTAGATCCATTACATAAAACAAAGTTTCAACTCAAACAAAGTTGAAAAGAGAGAAAACTTACTCAAGTAGAAATCAACCGAAACCCTATCAACCTTAAAGAAACATTATTGACTTGTGAGAAATAGCGAAAGAATAAAAAGAGAGAAATAGGAGGATCTAAGAAGAAGAAGATGGGTTTTGGGAAGAGAGGAGAAAAAGAGAGGAACGGGTAGGTAATAGAGAAGGCCAATAAAGCCACCTATATAATAGTTTCCAAAAACCAAAATGCGACATAGATAAAAATAAATTCAACTAGATTGCCACGTAGATAAAAATTAACGACTTTTTTCAAAATTTAAGAGAAAGGACTAAATTGACTAACATAAATGTTTTAAGGGACTAACTTTTAACGTTTTTGAATTAAAGGACTATATAGAAACAATAAATTAATTTAAGTGAATAAAAGATAAATTAAGACATATATATATATATATATATATATATATATATATATATATATATATATATATATATATATATATATATGATTTTGTCACTTCCTCTATTTCTATTCTCAATAACTTAGTTTTTACATCAATTTTTTTGAATTATTTATATCTTTTTTGTATAGTTTATTCATTCATTTATATTTGAATCCTCATTAAGTGCACAATAGTATACTTAATAGAAAGAGAGTGTAAAATTAAGTGAACACAACATTTAATTTTGCCACATTAATTGAGTAATATTCTAGTTTTTCATTAAATATTCCATCTGCTTAAGACCTTCTACTAGCAATTTAGTCACATTAAAAGAGTAATATTTTCTAAATTTTAAATAAATACCTTATCAGTTGAACACCGTTTACTAGAAATTTGGCATATCATGAGTCTCTTTTTAATACTTCCCATATTGCAGCTGATTGCAGCAATTGATCGCCACAGACAATCAGCAGACAATCAAGATTAATTTTAGAAATTATTAGTACTCTCATATTTAAGATCAAAACAGGTGCGCATTTTTCACTGTTGGTTTTTTTTTATAAGGCAATTTCATTAATATGAGATTAAGGGCATCTCAAAACCAACGAACTACAACCAACGATCGATAGAAAAGATTACAAAAAATCGAAGGGGAATTTGTACAACTCGTACAAACTGCACTTCTTACTATCATTTCTACCTAAAATCAACCAATTCCAAGAAAAAACAGTAATAGTATTAACTATCTCTTTTACGTTACAAATTTCGTCACGAAACAAAATATTATTTCTACTCCTCCAATTACTCCAGCAAGTAATAAACCATATTGAATTTGTCTTATTTTCTTTTCCACGACTTTTAAGGCGCTGAAACCAATCTCTCGCGTGAAGGTTGCAGTTAGTTTCCGATATTCTTCCTATGTTCACCCAATCGCAAATCTTACTCCACACCCTCAAGGATTTTTTACAATTAAAAAATAAGTGAGATGTGTCTTCAATCTCGTGGAAACACAGAACACACACCTTGTCATGAACATTTTCTATAATGTGTTTTTTCGCTAAGTTCGATCCCGTTGGTAACCTATCTATCACCAACCTCCAAGCAAAGACTTGAACCTTTAAAGAAATAACAGAACTCCACAAAAGATTAAGCAAATCTACAGTTTGTTCATCGAGGAGGTTAAGGGAGTCGAGAGAGTTAAGGTAAGAGTAGAAAGAACTTACAGAGAAACCGTTCGAAACGTCTAAGGACCACTCCCAGGCGTCATTCGCCTCCTGCTGAATTTGAACCTCCTCCAACATTTTTCTACAAACATCCATCTCTCACTGGACCCACTGATCTTCACCTTCTATGAATTCCTTTTCTTTTGGGACTTACTCGATGTTTTCCCTTCCCCTTTTGGGATAAATAAAGTTCGATGGCAACTCTGTGTGCTTTTGCCTCCGGTCGTTATTTTTTGAGTAGCGGTAAAAGGTAGTTTTGATAATGCTGAATGGATTATAGGAGGGGACTTCAACGCAGTGGCTCGCCCGAGCGAAAGAAATAGTGCGAGAGTCAGTGGTATGAGGAAGGAGATAGAAGAATTCTATAATGTCATTGGGGAACTGGATTGTGTTGATTTACACTGTATAGGAGGTTTGTTCACCTGGTATAATAGTTCGGGCACGTCTATGAGCAGGATGGACAGATTTTTTATATCTCAAAGTTGGAATGATGACTGGAAATTGGTGGGCCAGATTATAGGAAATAATACTGTTTCTGATCATTGCCTTGTTTCTATCAAATTAAGCGATACGGATTAGGGTCCTAAACCTTTTATATTCAACAACAGCGGGTTGAATCATTCTGAATTCTTGAACTTCGTGAAAGAAGCTTGGCTTTCATTTGAGGTTATAGGCAGAGGAGATTATGTTCTTAAGGCAAAACTGAACTTGCTCAAATCCAAGCTCAGAACTTGAAACTGTGAAGTTTTTGGCATTATTGACCTGAGGGTGGATGAAGCGGTTAGTGACCTAAATGACTTGGACTCTCAAGTCATTAGTTTAGGCTACATCAACTTTGAAGATATGGTGACGAGTAGGCAGCAACCAACTTCAAAACTTTGGAAGCAGGTTAAACTTAAGGAGGCTATGCTTAGACAAAAGGGAAAGGCTTCTTGGTTAAAAGAAGGCACTACACCAAAATTGGCTTTTCACAGCGCACCAAAGACAGCGCTTTTTGGACAAAGCGCTGCTATAGGTCTTTAAAAAATTTCGCTAAAAAAAGCGCTGTAAAAGACATACTTTAGAAAGTACTTTTTAAAAGCGCTGTTAAATGCCCTAAATAGAATCCACCTTAGAAAGCGCTTTTTGAAAAGCGCTGCCATAGGTTTTACCTTAGAAAGCGCTTTAAAAAGGCGCTCTTATAGGTTAACCTTAGAATGCGCTTTCTGAAAGCGCTGCTATAGGTCTTAAATTCTCCTCACTTTAGAAAGCGATTTATAAGGAAAGCGCTCCTATAGGTAGCACTTAAGAAATCGCTTTTTGAAAAGCGCCCTCTAAGGTCATTTATGAATTAAAATATAAAACACATTTCATATCATTTTCAGAAACATGTTTTCATTTTCTACTCTCGACCGTTCTTTCTGCTGAAACCCTTGTGACGTTCAATCGTTCTTGCATGCTGAAACTGCTTTCATTGCCGTCGTTCTTGAAAACATTGTCGTCACCGTTGCCGTCGTTCTGAAAACGTTGTCGTCACTGTTTCCATCGTTCATTCTTGCATTCGTGAAGGAGAAGACTAAAACGAAAAGAAGAGGTACGTTGTTCTTGTTGTTCTTGCTTTATACATTGTTCTTGTCGTCGTTGTTGTTGTTGCCGTTCATTCTTGTCGTCAGCATTGCCGTTGTTCTGTTGTTGTTGTTGTTGTTCTGTTGCTGTTGTACATTATATTTATGTTCCATTTCTGTTATTGTTTACGAGTTAGTGTTTTGTAAGAAGTTTTGTTCATGTGTATTGCGTATTCGATTGCGAACCGCTTCTATTGTGTTGCAGCTAAGTAGCTATGTTAGTAACCTCTGTTGCTGTTTACTATTTGGTGTTCATGAGAAGTTTTATTTTTGTTATTACATGATATTACACAGTATGTTTCTTGAAATCTCTTTTGTTGTTACATAGTATTATACTCAGAACTTGTTTTGTTTTATATTAGTACATAATATTAATGGATATTAGTAAAAGTCTGGAGATTGTTTTGTACAGAATTTGTTTTGTTTGATATTAGTACAGAATATTGTTTTGTTTTGTTTTATATTTGTTTTGTTTTGTTTATATAAGACATTATTTTAAGATTGTTTTGTTTTAGCCTATATAATACATTATTTTTTAGGATTAAGTTATGTTAATTATTTGTTTATTTAGATTATGATAGGTTATTAACCAATGTTTTTATTTCTTAAATATTTGAAATTTCTTTATTTCTAACATTATTTTATTTAAAATTTAACCTTTGTTTTTAAGGATTGTTAATCATTATTTAGATTTATTAGTTTACATTATTTTCATTTATTAAAAATTCTCAAAAATATTTTTTAGTGTCCTTTTGAATATTATCTTTTCAATTTTTTATTTTTTGCTTAGAATAGAATTGTTTAGGATGTTTTTTTTTGTAGTCTCGTTTTTAATTTACATTAATCTTCTTGGCTACTAATTTGGTGACTTGTAACTTATGTTCCTTTTGTTTGATCTTATAATTGTGATTTGTATTGGCTATTGTTTTTGTGATATATGATGTTTTGGTTTTCTTTTATGGAATATGGATTTATAGAAATATGCATGTGTAAGCTGAATTTAGTTTCTTTAACTTGAGATTGTTGCTCTTTTATATGAATTTAGTTTTTCTGTCATTTATTTTTTGTTTTTTTCTTTCTTACAGGTCAAATGGCTAGTAACCAGGACGACACACACGAGACACATGATGAAAAGGAAGATCAGAATGAACCTTCGAATGTAGAAAGTGAAATAAAACGTGGAATAACTATTATGAAAAATATAATCCGTGCTAGAGATAAAGGGATCAAGTTTGATGTACATTGGAGTGATGAGAACCAACTAATTGAGCCTAACGGTTTAATGTTGTTTTCATACATTGGTTCACTTGTCCGTCAGCATATTCCAATTACAAGTGATAATTGGAGGAGTCCAAAGTTGAAAGCTGGTAAAGATAAGATATGGACTGAGATACAGGTACTTGATTTACTTATACTAACTCACTTTATGTTTATATGTTTATAAGATAAGATAAGTCTTTAACTTACTTATACTAACACACTTTATGTTTATATGTGTATGTTTTTTTGTAGAGGTACTTTAGTATTGATGAAAGTCGAAAAAGATATTGTCTTCAGTTGGTCGGAAAGAGACTCAGAGGGTTCCGAGCCTTATTATCAAACAAATATCTTAGGGATGCGGATAAAAATTTTGTTGAAGCAGAACTTCCACAATTGTATGCGAACGTGATTGAACCCGAAGAATGGAGCACGTTTGTAGCCAAACGGAAAATCGAAGAATTCAATGTAATGTTATCTTGTCATGTCTATTAATTGTATTATATACTTGTTGCATTAGTGTGTTCTGATATGATTTAAACTTGTTTATCCAGAATTTGAGTGCCATTAATCGCCAAAGAGCATCAAAACCCGCGTATCCATACAGAAAAAGGCGTTTGGGATATGCACGGTTACAGCAAAAATTGGTACGTATATATTAATGCTATGATTTTATTAATTGTATTATTGTGTTATACTTGATGAATTTATTATTTAACTAAATGTGTAGTTAGAAGAGACGAAAAGTGAAGAATCATCACTTCCGGGACATGTTTTGTGGAAGGAAGCTCGTGTGGGTAAAGATGGAGTTGTTAGGGAAGATGTTCAGCATGTTTATGACGAATGTGTAAGTATAACATTATGTCTTTAAGTTAATCGAAATTTTATTAAAATATAATTAATTTGTAATTCCCACTAATAATTTTCGATATGTCAATGAATTTCAGGAGACTTTATGTAAATCCTTAACCACAAGCGAGGAGGATTGCATGAGCATTCTTAGTCGAGAACTAAATGTTCCTGAGTATTCCGGCTGGGTGAGAGGTAAAGGATTTGGTGTGACTCCATCTTCCTTGTATCCAAAGAAAAAAATCCCAGCAACCGAGAATTGCAAAAGGATTTGGAGGAACTAAAGGCGCAAGTCCGTGAATTGCAAAAGGATAAAGAGAGATATTAGGCGGAAAAGCGCTGTTCCGGTTTGAAAGATACTAGTGACAAAGCTAGTATCAATTGTCAAAATAAAATTCCTGAGGTAATTAGCACATATTTATTTTAATTAAATTAACACATTTATTTTAATTGAGCTTTATACACATTAACAGTTACATATTTATTATTGCTTCAGGGCATTTCATCTTGCCAGCTGTATTTGTCGTTACCGACTTATCGCATGGTTGGCAGGGGAAAAGTGCATAACCATGTGGGAGAGTTACTTCACCATCAACCGCTCCCTCATGGACATCTGAAAGTGTCGGTTGATATCGCTTTAGATACGAATGCGGTACTACCCATACCTGACTCGGTTTCAGAGGTTACATTGCTGCGAGATGCAATAGGTTCGTTTGTTGCATGGCCGTTAGACCTCATTTCCATAGATGATGAGGTATGTTGAAAACCATTACGAATCTCTTAGTATTCAAATGTCAAATATGAACGATTATGAAAATCATTCTGAACCATTACTTACATTTTTTTTATATGGTAATGTTAGACTCCTACAAAACCCGTAGCTAAGAATAAAGGGGTTTTGCAGAAAAACCAGTCTGTTGCATCACAAAGAGAGGTACATTTTAAGTGTTATTCTATTATCCGAATTCAAAAGTTTCATGATTTTCTACTTTACCTAACTTATATGATTGTTAGGTTCCTGCTCAAGGTTCAGAACAGGCCAGCAAGAAAAAAGCTCCTACTAGGAACGTGCAGGCAAAAAGAGCTTCTCCTCGCTTTCAGTCGTGTCTAGAAACACTTATGGAAATGTCAGATATGATGGATGGTGTTATTCGTCAAATAGAAATGGACGAAGGTGTTTTTGGTTTTCCTCATTCCGAGATAATCGGAAGAGAGGACATGGAGCAGATTTTCAAGCATATTGAATTAGGCATCGGTGTTATGCATTCATACATCTGGTACTCCAATCAATCTATTATTTATTTAGTTGAACAATTTATTTGTACATTTCAATGAAAATAGTCTAATGTTTATTATGTTTTTATTTAAGGTGCTTGTATGAAAAATTGTTGCGGGGGACGGAATTGTCAAACAGATTCCGTTTCTTCTCTTGCACCCTTGTCAATGCACCGACAATTGGTATGAATGCACTTTCAGTAAGACACCACTTAACTGAGAGATTTATGGCCAGCAAGACAGAAAGTTTGTTTCTTTTACCGTATGATACTGGAAACAGGTAAGATTTTCATTCTAATTTCATTCTAATCTTTAATTTGTATTATTTACGCATAAATTATCAATCTAAACTTTTATTATATTTTACAGTGGACACTGGTTGTTGGTTGCCATTAATCCTACAAGAGAAGTGGTCTATTATCTGAATTCATTGCATACTGATTGTTCAACATATCAGGATATGAAGAATGTGGTTGATACGTAAGTGAGATTGTTCGAAATATTCGTGTGTATCTGTATATTTAATTATTTCTGTGAGATTGTTCTAAATTTAGGTTTTTCTTTTATAGAGCAATACTCGTATACCGAGCACAAAGAGAATCTCGAGTAGCACGGGCTAAAGCAACCAACGTTACATGGGTCAAAGTGGAGGTATATTAATTTTCACAATGTTGCTTATTAGTGATGCTACTTGATAACACAAAACAACTATATATTAATTCTTATTTGTGTAGTGCCCTCGTCAGCGTAATGGCATAGACTGCGGGTATTTTGTTTTGAGGTTTATGAGAGAAATCCTTCAAATGGATCGATTAGAGATTCCTATTACGGTATGCATGGATTTATAACTTAGGATTTATTTTAATATTTATCGGATATGTCATATAATTTATTATTTTTAACTAAATCATGCATATTTTGTTTTGTTATGTAGTACTTTGATGAATACGCGTGTTCTCATTACACGAAGGATAAATTGCAAGAAATTAAGGAGGAATTGTGCAAATACCTTATTGAAAAAAGGATCCTATATATATAAGGTATAGGATTATGGGATTATGTGAATGGATAGTTTTGTGAATGGTTTATTTTATGGGATAGTATAGTTTTGTGAATGGTTTATGTTATTTATGTGATTTATGTGATTTATGGGATTATGTGAATGTATAGTTTTGTGAATGGTGTTGCGGTGAAAATCGGATAACAAGCTATTAATTAACTTGCATCATATTTCTTTTACAACTGACTTTGATTTATCCAAAGGAAAGGTTCAAGATAGTTAGAAAAACCTAAAGGGGGAGATTTAAGGTTCGGGGGTTAGTTACGCCTAGGGAAGGTATTAGCACCCTAAACGTCCGTAGTACTCTACGGGAGCCTCTTGTTTAATGTTATCTTATGCTTGCTAAAGGTTCTATGCTAAAGGTTTGAAACCCTAGGGGTTAGTATTTAAGTATACTCGATAAAACACGCAGTTTACGCCTACGTATCCTCGGGAATAGAATCAGAGTATGCGTAGTTCTACTTCTACTGAATGATTGACTATGGCCAATATTCAGAGGGGAAATGAGTGCAAGCTCATTGTAGAGTATAAGAACTCTCTAGATCTAGTTGAAATGGACCTATGTTATGTTTAGTCAGTAGGGAAAGTGATAAGTTCATTAGGATGAATATCACTAAGAGTTTAAGAACTCTCTCCTAAGGCTAGTTATAATTTCTATGGCTCTGATGAGGCCAAGAAATGAAGTTTTCTCCTAAGAGGCTACTAAGGTTAAGGTGGGGGCTATGACTTTAAGAGTCAATATATTTCACATTCCTTTGAAATGGGGGTAAAGATAACAGTTCTAGAATAATATAACAATAGATAAAGACATGATAAAAGATACACCATTGACACAATATGATGAGATAAAAGCAAGACAAGCATAAGGATGGCAAGATGCTTCATAACAAAGTATGGATAAGATGAACATGATCATTAGAAAGACGTATCAATATGCTTCGATCTTAAGGAAGACAAACATATAGGATACTCACAAAGATAAAGAGAATGATATTTAAAGAGGAATAACATTCATATTAATGTCAAGTATATGATAAATCAAGCATGGATGGATTAATTCAACATTTGAACAAACCAATAGTGAAATAACACTCAATATCAACAAAGGTGCCCATAAATGATATTAACAATTAAACCAAAATTGATAATCAATTGATAACACAATTAAAATGCAAGATGATAATTAAAGTTAAAGGTTAACAATTAAAAATAAAAATTGATAATTAAAGTTAAGACACAAGTTAATTAACAATTATCAATTAAAATATACATAGTGATTAACAATTAACAATTACTTCACATATTAATTAATGATAATCAAATAAATAGTTAACAAATAAACTATAAAATTAAATAACCATTTTTGGAGTTTTGAAATAAGAAAATAATAAAAGGTTTTCTAAAAAGATTAAAACAGAAAATAAAAATAAATAAGAAGGAGAGGCGCAGGGGGTGTATGAGTAAATTGGATTAGTTAAGGGAAAAAAAGGACATGATTTGGGCCAGAAAAAATAAATAGTGGGGTGGTAACAGCAATTGGGGCGCAAGGCCCAGGAGAGGAAAAGAGAAAAGCATCAGGCGAAATAAAATGAAAAGGGCAAAAAGGGTTGATCCAAGGATCGAACCCAGGCATGGCATGTGAAAGGCGAGGTTTTGTGCATGTGTGTGACCGTTGGGACGACGTGTTTCATCCGGTTAATAAACACTTTCAATGATACATAAGCTAAGACAAACCATGAAAAATACATTGAATGAAAAGCAATGCACGCGAATCTGGACAGAGTAGTAGTATGTGATATCAAATGGCCATGTTTTTTAAATGCACTACATGACAAAACCAAGAGCCAGCCAATCAAAACGCAGGCATGGAAATGAAAACATGCAACAACAACAAACATCATCGTGTTCACTTAAAACATACAAACCAAACACTAAACTTCAACCAAACACAAACCTTCCATACACCATCATATGACATGAAATAAAAGGCCTAACTGAAGCATTTCAAACATAGAACATGATGAAACCCTCAGCTGAACAAGATATTGGCTCTAATATAAACAAGCGCAAGAGCAAACCAGGGTCTGAGATTGAGAACCAATTTTAAGAAAATGAAAGAAAAGTTTTTGTTTTTAAAAAAAAGAAACTAATATATTGAATCAAAGCTTAACGACCAACCCAAAAATGTACCAAACCACAACCTCCTGAACTCAACCACGATGACATGAACAACAACAAAGGTTGGAACTCAAACTGATTCAGAAACAAAACAACAGCCGGCATCTTCAAACTATCATCTCAATAATCTCAAAGCAAAAATGGACATGGCAGAGGTATAAAAACAGACAAGGCATGATATCATAAGAACAAAACTCTCATTCAAAATATTCTAGCATAATATGACTGCATGTAGTATCCTCAAACAGATTAAACTTCAATCTAAAGGCAACAACATTAAACAAGCATATAGCAACATTATGTCAACATGTTATTATGAGCAAAAGATTTCATCAACAATCCAAATGGTTTTTAACTGGACTCATGTGTGTGAGCAAGATATGATGAGCAGAAGACAAAAGCAACCATCATTCAAAATGATAACTTAGCAAAAACGAACTATGCTTTCATCCACAAACAACATAAACTCTGACAACTTAGTAAATGACATGAACTGTTAATAAGCCACGCCAGAATGAACATCCAAGCAAAATCTAAAGCCTAAACAGTTTGAGCTAGCATCACACAGATTGGCATGCTTTCAAGTTATTCACACATATAATGAGCGTTACTTCAGTTCTAAACTTCAGCTATAATCACTAATACAAACCCTAGTTGTACTATCATAAAAGCCAAAACATATCATGCATTGTAAAAACATATTTGGTTTTCATGATATCATTCAAAGTAATATAGAGGCAACATACGAACATATGTAACATTAACATCTCGAACCATACAAACTCATAAATAACCACACAAGCCAAAATGCATTTCAACACAAACTCAACCATAATAAACATCAAGGTTAGTAGGTTTTCGTACATAGATCACAGTAGACATAGCTATTCATTTCAACATATATTAACAAGTTTCCAAGAGAAACAAAATAGGTGTAACCCTTAGGGCAGCCATGGATAAGTTAAAGCTTCTTAAAACAAACTCAGCATAAGTAACTACAGGATACATACCATAAGCACTTAAACATTAAAAAAATAGAAAAAGAGATGATCTAATATGTAGGTAAAATGTACTTAACATGGTATGATAAGCATGATAAATGAGAGTTCGAGAGAGTTACCTTGTTTCCACGCAAGTAGCAAAAGTTTCCTTTCCTTTTCCCAGCTAGCTCGTGTGCTCTTCCAAAGAAACAAGTTTCAGAGTGTTTTTAGTGTTTGTTGTTGGTGAGAAATGAAGAGGGGAAGGGTCCTTTTTATAGGGGGTTCAGCTGGTCCATGGCCACAGTGCAATAGCTTTACACAAAAGAGAAATATCACGCATGGAGATATGGCATGGGGCTGTTCTGATCATAATATCATGGAGCCAAGTGAAGTTCTTTTTTGATGCCACTAGGTCAGAAAGTGTAGGGTATTTTGGTTTGTATCTAGTGGATTAAGGATGTACACGAGGGAATGGTTTGTGGTGGCTTGTAAATATTAACATGTTAGTACAAAAGAGAAGGCACTTTGTATCGTGTTTTAGGGGTGGTGGCAAGGTGAAAAGTTGGAAAAGATATGCTAGGTCTGCAGAACATGTACTTGGAGAGAGAGGTTAAAATTTAAAATTCAAAACTGATGTGTTCTTGGTGCAAAAATCAGCTCGAGTAGCCATATTCCATGCATGATATCTCTCAATTGTGTGATCCAAATTTCATGCCCTTTGGTTCTAATGAAAGTTCATACATCATACTACAATGTTGGTGTTCGAAAGTAGTTGAAATGATGCCTTGAATTGGTAGAAAAATGGCTTACAAGTCGTGTCCATCAAGCTGCCAAAATGAACTTGGAAAATTTCTAAGTTATAGAAATTTGACAACTTCAAGTGCCCTTCTTTGACAATCCATAACTTGAGAATGGCTTATCCCATTGAGATGTTCCACACATGGTTGGAAAGCTCTCATCATGCTCTACAACTCTCATTTGGGGCTCAAGTCTTGAATCCAAATGGAAATGGGTGAAAAATGGGGTTAAAGTTGGGAAAAAGTGTGGTGAAAAGTGCTTAAAAATTTTCTAAGTGTTGGTCAAAATATCTTGCAAGCTTCATAACTCAAAAACCAAGCATTTTTGGACAAAAAGTCATATGGAACAATTTGACGATCTTGAAGAGAGCTTTCCAATGAGCCTTGAGTCACTCCAATTGGGTGTGTGGTTTAGGAGTTATGGTCATTTCAAAATATTCTATTAGGGGAAAAATCTCACAAATGACACCTTTCTTGGTCAAAACCCTACTTCTCTTGCAAGAAACCTCATGAAACTTGATATGGATACTTTGAACACTTCATGAGACTTTCTATGATGATTAGAACCATTAATACTTCATTTGAACCAAAATTCCAAAGGATTAGGGTTTCAGTCAAACCCTAATTTTGACTGTGAATGCACTAAGGTTAGATCTTGTAAACTTGCTTCTTCCTTCTCATCTAAAGGTCTTAGGAGACTCTTGAGGATGTTGACAAACCAATAGAATCAATAATTAGGGTTTGGGAGTCCATCTTGATGAAAATCAAAGCCATTGACTGATACGTGTCACAGAAACCCTAATTTGGAGGCACAGTGAGGCTGAGGCTCAAACTTCTCTTGTTGAAGACCAAAAGATCTTGGATTCTGGTGAATGATGTCACTTGGATGTAGAGGACCTTAAATGGTACGGGAACCACACAAATCTTGACTTGATAGAGCCAAATTCTCAGTGATTTCTTCAGAGCAAAACCCTAATTCAAAGTTCTTGCACTGGAGATCTTTTGTTGACTTGACTTGCTTCAAAACAACTTGTGGAGCTTCAGGGTGATATATAAACCTAATTTGAACACAAGGAAACAAACTACAAGATATGGGTTAGCTCAAACAATGCAGAGATGCTCCTAAGATGCACAAAAGCTGGATGACATCTAAGTAGGATTGGAGGTATCAATGTAGGATATGAGTTTTTGGAGGTTGCGCCGATTTTCCTTCACTGTCAAATTTTGAAATTACCTATGAACATTTTAGAAGTTAAGATAGGAGACAACCCGAGAAAGTATTCTATGTGGGTGGAAGTGATTGACCAAGTTAGACGGAGGCTTGCGGGTTGGAAAGATAAACATCTGACGATGGGTGGTAGAGTTGTTCTTTTAAACTCAGTCATTAATTTTTTTCCTACATACTCACTGTCATTTTATAAAGTTCCAAGTGTGGTGATAAAAGATTTATGAAGGATCCAAAGTGAATTCTTATGGGGTGGCAATGCAACTGATAAAAAAATTCACTGGACAGATTGGAAGATGGTTTGCGCGACAAAAGAGAAAAGTTGTCTTGGTGTTAAAGATTTAATGGCGTTTAATAGGTCTCTATTGTTAAAATGGAAATGGAGGTGCATGATGGAGGAAAAGACGTTATGGAGGGATTTATTGATTCACAGATACGCGACATATGGTTTAGGTTCGGAAATAACGAGGCATGAAGGGGATAAAGGAAAGAAAATGGATTCTATTTGGTGGAGAGATATTCTGAATTTAAGTTTCAATGCTGCTACGTCCTCTGATTTGTTTGTTGAAAATATGTCATGTACTCTTGGAAGGGGTACTGATCTGGCTTTTTGGCATTCAAACTAGTCAAACTCTCAGCCTTTTAATGTGTTATTTCCAAACCTATTCTTCTTCTGTTCCAACCCTAAACGTTCTGTTGCAGATTTTGGTAGTTGGAACGATGGAAATTGGGAATGAAAGTTGGAGTTTAGTCACTTCTCTGAAGATACTGTCATATACAGTGAAAAGAAGGAGATCATGTATGTTCTCTCTCAGTTCTGCCCCAACAAAGACGTGCAAGACAAATTCTATTGGAAGGATAACGGCTCAAACGTTTTTTCTGTCTCCTTTTGTTATAGACGGATGTTTCAAGACAGAAATTTGATAGATATGGAGGAAAATATGTTAGCTGGATACAAATCCGTGTGGGAAACGTATATCTCTTCGAACCTGGAGGTGTTTGTTTGGAGAATGTTAATAGATAGTATTGCAACGAAAGACCAGCTTATTAGGAGGAATATTGGTTTAAGTGGAGCGAGTGTCTTTTGTCCAGTCTGCAACATTTGTGAAGAATCTTGCAGACATATCTTCATGGAGTGTTCTTATGCAGTGAATATACGGGATAGGGTCTCGACTTCGATCGATGTGAAGATCCAAACTGGTTGTTCCAACATTGATTTCTTTAACAATTTTTCTGTTTTGTTTAAGAAAATTTTAGGTAATTTTGTTGGAATTTCCATTTGGGTTATATCTGTTTAGTTCATATGGTTTAGTAGGAATAACATAATTTTCAAAAATAGATTACTGGCAGTAGATGATGCCTTCAACTCTATCATTTTCTTCTCTTGGAGATAGTAGGGATGGTATTCTAAATTTCCTACCTGTACCTTTTACAAATGGTATACTGCTCCTCTAGTCTGTATCTAGAGGATGTAATTTTATTGCTTATTAAAAAAAACAAGGGTCATTTTTGTTATGGGTAAAGTCTACTTTTTTTGTTGAACCTTATAGATAAGCTTTTATAAGTTAATAATTATATTAACGATATATAATTCACAACCAGTGGAAAAATGTGGTTAATAATTATAGGAAGCATGAGATACGAATGTGTTGGTTAAGGAGACTTTTTTTTTGTATGTATAAATCTTGAAAGTATTAGGAAAATAGTTACCTGTTATTAATGATTTGTAAATTTTGTTGTTATTGTTGGTAGATCAAAGTTGGAGATAAAATATTATAAAAAAGGTTAGAGATAAAATTAAAAATTGTGCGTTACTTTCACTGTTATAAGAGAGAAGTTTTTTTTTAATAAGCAAGATTAGTGGTATATATATTAAGGAATATCAAGAGGGATCCAACCCATATACAAGGAAAGGCATGTTTCTAATAATCTAGGCCTACAAAAATCTAGAAGGACATTTACCCATGCATAATAATTACAGTTAAGTGCATTTTTGTGTTTTTTACCAATCCACCACCAAGAATAAATGACTATACGATTGGTAATCGTATCTACATCCCAAAACTCGTCTCTAAACATGATGTTGTTCCTAGACGACCATATGACCCAACAAACTATTAACCAAAAACCAATAGCAATACCTACACTAAGAGATTTTTGGATACACCCATTTATCCAACATAAAATATGGTTCGAAATATCTCCTACGCAAAATTCCGCAACGTCCAGCCAAAGGAATATTTATTTCCAAACACGGGTTGATTTGGAGCAGTGAAAGAGGAGATGTTCAGCATTTTCATCCACTAAAAAACAGAATGGGCAAACCTTTTCATTAATATTCGTAAAAATTCCTCTTCGAGCCAAGTTGTCGCGTGTAGGTAATATATTGAGCATCAGTCTCCAACCGAATGCTTTCAATTTAAGTGGAGCAACTGCAAGCCAATTCAATCTCAGCGCAGATTTGATATCCTCTGCAGCAGACGAAACTGTGCTACTCACCTTTTCCTGCAATAAAGAATATAAGGACGAAATAGAGAATACAGATGTGTGGCCATATGTCCAAATAACCGTATCATGCAGATCTTCGTCCGCATTATGTTCCTGCATCACTTCAAGTAGTTTATCATGTTGCAAATTGATATCTTCCTGCAAGATTTGGTGTGAGAAATTAATATTCCATTTTCATATGCCATCCTTCCAGGAACCATTATCTATAATTCTGATATATTTATTTTCTGCAAAAGACCATAATCCAGGATAATCCAGGAAAATCAGCAGCCAAGGTGCGGATTCCTACCCGTCGCGATGTCCAGAAGGGGGTAAGTTCACCATTTCCAAGTTTATGAGTAATCAAGCCATCTTCTTGATTAATCCCACAAAATGAAGACACTTGGACAAGATCTCTCCACCATGTTTTGGGATCACCCACATTTCCTTGAAAGGGTTTGATTTTAATGCTTTAGTTTGAATCAATCGATGGAACATTTATTAATAAATTGATCATATTTATTGACAATTAGAATTTGAAAGGGGTTGGTGATGACCGGACCAAAATAATATATTTTTTTCAACATTACTAATTTTATCAACATAATTTGTATTTTGATAGAAGAAAATTAATGGTTGCTCAAAATGAAAATAATTGATATTCCGTTTTCCATTTAAGAAAAGGCAATTTTGATTTAAACAATTTTGATTTAATTTTAACTAAAGTTAGTAGCAAATCAATAAAAAATAAATGGTATTCGATTTTCCATTTAATTGATGCCATCTTTTCATGACCTTCTATTTGCATTTTTAAAAACCCTATAAATATCAGTCCAAACTAAAAAGTGGATGGTAAAAATTATACAATTTGAATTATACTTTTTATATAAGCATGGCAGAGAGGTATGTTTCTAAACTCTCTCCTTTCTTTTCTTTTTTAATTTTTAATTTTTTAATTTTTTTATATTTTAATTATCAATCATTAAGCAAGTGGATAAGACCGTCTAATTTTTCTTTGTAATTTGTATGAAATCATCTGCATACTTTTCTGTCAACGTTGTTATTTCTTCTTCTTTTTAAGCTCTCCATAACTGGGGAGTTCTTTGACTTTCATAAATTTATCTTAATAAACGAATTTCTTTTGTATGCTTTTTATTTATTTATTTATTTTAAACATTATAGTGTGTCCATGAAAAGAAAAAGTGACTCACTCCCTTCTGCTAAAGATGAGAAAAGAGCTAAAGAAAAGACTGCTGAAGAAGAAAGTCAAGAACTTGGCAGTTGCTTTGTTGATCTTCCATCACCAATTGTTACCAACATTTTTGTTCAACTGCCCATCAAAACTATTGTGGCTTGTAACTGTGTTTGTAAAATTTGGAACACATTGATTTCAAGTCAAGATTTTGTCAACCAATTACTCATTGAAAAGCCACCATATAGTTATACACCCTCTAGTCACTATTATAAATAAATTTGACAATTTTAATACATTTCACAATTAATATATCTTAAAGAATTTGTAGTTTATTACAAATTTTTCTGAAGTTTATATACCTTAGGTTAAGATGTTTCATCAATATATTGCTCATACAACTAAGTTACATGTATTGCCTATATATTCCTCCTTTTATTTGAATGTATGGCCGGCCACAGGATCACGCAACCCAGGCAAGTGCCTGCCTCAACTCTTCCCCCTAGTATAATAACACTACTTTTAATCATAATAAAAAACTGTCATAGAAAAGAAATCTTATTATAGTTAAAAAAAACTCTAATATTTTAATGGAGTAATTGATTAATTTTCATTGTTTTAGATTTTTTTAAATTTTTTTTTCTTTTTGATAAGCAAATCAATAAAACAGATTAAGGAAATCTCCAAACCGAATCAATTACAAAAATCGAATGGAAATTTATACCATTCATAAAAACGACAATAAGCCCTACCTTTCCTACCTAGAATCAACCAATTCCAAGACGAGACTTTGATCTCATTTACAATGTCAATAATATTAAATACATCATCACAAAACAAAATTTTGTTACGAACCCTCCAAATTATCCAGCAAATTATGAACCAAAACGACGATATCGTAGCCAAGTTACTACGACCTTTGAATCTAGAAATCCACTCGTTAGCATAGTTTAAGTAGGTCGAATCTGAAATAATCTCGATGTCCAACCAGTTACAAACCTCTCTCCATATCAGAATTGAAAATTGACAGGTAAATAAGAGATGATTCAAATCTTCTAGTTCTTGAGAACAGAAAACGCACTTCTTATCAATGTCATTAACAATAATCTTCCTAGCTGCCAAATTAATTCTAGTAGGTAACCTATCTAGACACAATCTCCACCCAAAAATTTTAATGTTAGGGGGGAGGCCAGAATTCCACATCAAGCGGAGTAATTTCTTGATTTCCAACTCATTATCAATAATAACAGAATGCGTATTTAGGATAGAGTAATACGAACTCACCGAAAAAGCCAAGGAGTCGCTCATAATCCACTTCCAATCATCCTTCTTGTTTTTCTTCGGGGAAATACCTTCAAGGAGTTGACTGCATTCAAGCCGTTCCTGGTCCAGAACCTGATTTTCAAAATAAAAATTGTCGAAATTGTCGATACCATTCCATTTCCACGTTTCCCCTTCCCACTCCCCCATCTCACTTACCGAGCATATCTGCTTCCTACTAGCTAAGTACAAATCAGGAAAACGGTCCTTCAAAGCTTCGTTACCTTGCCAAGTGGTATGCCAAAAGTCAACGTCAGTCCCGTCACCGATAGAACACTCCAGGAACTCTCTGAAAAAAGCGGAAGATTCTGACTTAGAACTGGCCAAAATATCCCTCATCCACGTCGAGTCTAGTCTCGACGTACCAACTTCGTAATACCTTTGAGATTTCAAGCTCAGGCTGCCGTATCTAGATTCCAAAGTATTCCTCCAAATTTCGTTGCCGCCTATGTGGAATTTCCAAATCCATTTCGCAAGGAGGGCCTTATTGAAAAGGCCGACATGTTTAAGACCGAGGCCTCCGTTGTCCTTCGTTTTGCAGATTATTTTCCAAGGAATCCAAGGAATGAATCTTTTATCGGCTGCGCCAATCCACAGAAACCGTCTTTGGATCGCAGTAAAGTCCTTCACTATCTTCTTGGGTGCCTTGTAGAAAGCTAGATGGTGGATTGGCAAATTAGCGATTACCGAATTAAGAAGCGTAACTCTGCCTCCGATAGAAAGATTGCGGTTACTCCAACTTGCTAACTTCTTTTTCAGACAGAGTAGAATTGGATCCCAAAACTTTAACCTCCTTTGGTTCCCTCCAACCTTCAGGCCAAGGAAATTGAAAGGAAACTTACCTGACTTACAGTGCAGGAAATGCTCAGCAGCAGAAATCAGATCAGTATCAACGCCTATACCAAAAATACAGCTCTTGGAATAATTGATCTTTAACCCTGAAGAAACTTCGAAGGCTCTGAGAATAGATTTGAAGGCCCAGATGTTGCGCACGGAACCTTCTCCTAAAAGCAGGGTATCATCTGCGAATTGCAAGATGCTCGGAGAAAGACAGTCATAAACTTTGAAATGAGTGAGGAGGTTGATGTCTATAGCAGTTCTAACTAAACTCGCCAATCCCTCAACGACTATAGCAAACATGAAAGGACTAAATTGACTAACATAAATGTTTTAAGGGACTAACTTTTAACGTTTTTGAATTAAAGGACTATATAGAAACAATAAATTAATTTAAGTGAATAAAAGATAAATTAAGACATATATATATATATATATATATATATATATATATATATATATATATATATATGATTTTGTCACTTCCTCTATTTCTATTCTCAATAACTTAGTTTTTACATCAATTTTTTTGAATTATTTATATCTTTTTTGTATAGTTTATTCATTCATTTATATTTGAATCCTCATTAAGTGCACAATAGTATACTTAATAGAAAGAGAGTGTAAAATTAAGTGAACACAACATTTAATTTTGCCACATTAATTGAGTAATATTCTAGTTTTTCATTAAATATTCCATCTGCTTAAGACCTTCTACTAGCAATTTAGTCACATTAAAAGAGTAATATTTTCTAAATTTTAAATAAATACCTTATCAGTTGAACACCATGTACTAGAAATTTGGCATATCATGAGTCTCTTTTTAATACTTCCCATATTGCAGCTGATTGCAGCAATTGATCGCCATAGACAATCAGCAGACAATCAAGATTAATTTTAGAAATTATTAGTACTCTCATATTTAAGATCAAAACAGGTGCGCATTTTTCACTGTTGGTTTTTTTTTAATAGGCAATTTCATTAATATGAGATTAAGGGCATCTCAAAACCAACGAACTACAACCAACGATCGATAGAAAAGATTACAAAAAATCGAAGGGGAATTTGTACAACTCGTACAAACTGCACTTCTTACTATCATTTCTACCTAAAATCAACCAATTCCAAGAAAAAACAGTAATAGTATTAACTATCTCTTTTACGTTACAAATTTCGTCACGAAACAAAATATTATTTCTACTCCTCCAATTACTCCAGCAAGTAATAAACCATATTGAATTTGTCTTATTTTCTTTTCCACGACTTTTAAGGCGCTGAAACCAATCTCTCGCGTGAAGGTTGCAGTTAGTTTCCGATATTCTTCCTATGTTCACCCAATCGCAAATCTTACTCCACACCCTCAAGGACTTTTTACAATTAAAAAATAAGTGAGATGTGTCTTCAATCTCGTGGAAACACAGAACACACACCTTGTCATGAACATTTTCTATAATGTGTTTTTTCGCTAAGTTCGATCGCGTTGGTAACCTATCTATCACCAACCTCCAAGCAAAGACTTGAACCTTTAAAGAAATAACAGAACTTCACAAAAGATTAAGCGAATCTACAGTTTGTTCATCGAGGAGGTTAAGGGAGTTGAGAGAGTTAAGGTAAGAGTAGAAAGAACTTACAGAGAAACCGTTCGAAACGTCTAAGGACCACTCCCAGGCGTCATTCGCCTCCTGCTGAATTTGAACCTCCTCCAACATTTTTCTACAAACATCCATCTCTCACTGGACCCACTGATCTTCACCTTCTATGAATTCCTTTTCTTTTGGGACTTACTCGATGTTTTCCCTTCCCCTTTTGGGATAAATAAAGTTCGATGGCGACTCTGTGTGCTTTTGCCTCCGGTCGTTATTTTTTGAGTAGCGGTAAAAGGTAGTTTTGATAATGCTGAATGGATTATAGGAGGGGACTTCAACGCAGTGGCTCGCCCGAGCGAAAGAAATAGTGCGAGAGTCAGTGGTATGAGGAAGGAGATAGAAGGATTCTATAATGTCATTGGGGAACTGGATTGTGTTGATTTACACTGTATAGGAGGTTTGTTCACCTGGTATAATAGTTCGGGCACGTCTATGAGCAGGATGGACAGATTTTTTATATCTCAAAGTTGGAATGATGACTGGAAATTGGTGGGCCAGATTATAGGAAATAATATTGTTTCTGATCATTGCCTTGTTTCTATCAAATCAAGCGATACGGATTAGGGTCCTAAACCTTTTATATTCAACAACAGCGGGTTGAATCATTCTGAATTCTTGAACTTCGTGAAAGAAGCTTGGCTTTCATTTGAGGTTATAGGCAGAGGAGATTATGTTCTTAAGGCAAAACTGAACTTGCTCAAATCCAAGCTCAGAACTTGAAACTGTGAAGTTTTTGGCATTATTGACCTGAGGGTGGATGAAGCGGTTAGTGACCTAAATGACTTGGACTCTCAAGTCATTAGTTTAGGCTACATCAACTTTGAAGATATGGTGACGAGTAGGCAGCAACCAACTTCAAAACTTTGGAAGCAGGTTAAACTTAAGGAGGCTATGCTTAGACAAAAGGGAAAGGCTTCTTGGTTAAAAGAAGGCACTACACCAAAATTGGCTTTTCACAGCGCACCAAAGACAGCGCTTTTTGGACAAAGCGCTGCTATAGGTCTTTAAAAAATTTCGCTAAAAAAAGTGCTGTAAAAGACTGACTTTAGAAAGTACTTTTTAAAAGCGCTGTTAAATGCCCTAAATAGAATCCACCTTAGAAAGCGCTTTTTGAAAAGCGCTGCCATAGGTTTTACCTTAGAAAGCGCTTTAAAAAGGCGCTCTTATAGGTTAACCTTAGAATGCGCTTTCTGAAAGCGCTGCTATAGGTCTTAAATTCTCCTCACTTTAGAAAGCGATTTATAAGGAAAGCGCTCCTATAGGTAGCACTTAAGAAAGCGCTTTTTGAAAAGCGCCCTCTAAGATCATTTATGAATTAAAATATAAAACACATTTCATATCATTTTCAGAAACATGTTTTCATTTTCTACTCTCGACCGTTCTTTCTGCTGAAACCCTTGTGACGTTCAATCGTTCTTGCATGCTGAAACTGCTTTCATTGCCGTCGTTCTTGAAAACATTGCCGTCACCATTGCCGTCGTTCTGAAAACGTTGCCGTCACTGTTTCCATCGTTCATTCTTGCATTCGTGAAGGAGAAGACTAAAACGAAAAGAAGAGGTACGTTGTTCTTGTTGTTCTTGCTTCATACATTGTTCTTGTCGTCGTTGTTGTTGTTGCCGTTCATTCTTGTCGTCAGCATTGCCGTTGTTCTGTTGTTGTTGTTGTTGTTCTGTTGCTGTTGTACATTATATTTATGTTCCATTTCTGTTATTGTTTACGAGTTAGTGTTTTGTAAGAAGTTTTGTTCATGTGTATTGCGTATTCGATTGCGAACCGCTTCTATTGTGTTGCAACTAAGTAGCTATGTTAGTAACCTCTGTTGCTGTTTACTATTTGGTGTTCATGAGAAGTTTTATTTTTGTTATTACATGATATTACACAGTATGTTTCTTGAAATCTCTTTTGTTGTTACATAGTATTATACTCAGAACTTGTTTTGTTTTATATTAGTACATAATATTAATGGATATTAGTAAAAGTCTGGAGATTGTTTTGTACAGAATTTGTTTTGTTTGATATTAGTACAGAATATTGTTTTGTTTTGTTTTATATTTGTTTTGTTTTGTTTATATAAGACATTATTTTAAGATTGTTTTGTTTTAGCCTATATAAGACATTTTTTTTTAGGATTAAGTTATGTTAATTATTTGTTTATTTAGATTATGATAGGTTATTAACCAATGTTTTTATTTCTTAAATATTTGAAATTTCTTTATTTCTAACATTATTTTATTTAAAATTTAACCTTTGTTTTTAAGGATTGTTAATCATTATTTAGATTTATTAGTTTACATTATTTTCATTTATTAAAAATTCTCAAAAATATTTTTTAGTGTGCTTTTGAATATTATCTTTTCAATTTTTTATTTTTTGCTTAGAATAGAATTGTTTAGGATGTTTTTTTTTTGTAGTCTCGTTTTTAATTTACATTAATCTTCTTGGCTACTAATTTGGTGACTTGTAACTTATGTTCCTTTTGTTTGATCTTATAATTGTGATTTGTATTGGCTATTGTTTTTGTGATATATGATGTTTTGGTTTTCTTTTATGGAATAGGATACTCACAAAGATAAAGAGAATGATATTTAAAGAGGAATAACATTCATATTAATGTCAAGTATATGATAAATCAAGCATGGATGGATTAATTCAACATTTGAACAAACCAATAGTGAAATAACACTCAATATCAACAAAGGTGCCCATAAATGATATTAACAATTAAACCAAAATTGATAATCAATTGATAACACAATTAAAATGCAGGATGATAATTAAAGTTAAAGGTTAACAATTAAAAATAAAAATTGATAATTAAAGTTAAGACACAAGTTAATTAACAATTATCAATTAAAATATACATAGTGATTAACAATTAACAATTACTTCACATATTAATTAATGATAATCAAATAAATAGTTAAGAAATAAACTATAAAATTAAATAACCATTTTTGGAGTTTTGAAATAAGAAAATAATAAAAGGTTTTCTAAAAAGATTAAAACAGAAAATAAAAATAAATAAGAAGGAGAGGCGCAGGGGGTGTATGAGTAAATTGGATTAGTTAAGGAAAAAAAAGGACATGATTTGGGCCAGAAAAAATAAATATGGGGTGGTAACAGCAATTGGGGCGCAAGGCCCAGGAGAGGAAAAGAGAAAAGCATCAGGCAAAATAAAATGAAAAGGGCAAAAAGGGTTGATCCAAGGATCGAACCCAGGCATGGCATGTGAAAGGCGAGGTTTTGTGCATGTGTGTGACCGTTGGGACGACGTGTTTCATCCGGTTAATAAACACTTTCAATGATACATAAGCTAAGACAAACCATGAAAAATACATTGAATGAAAAGCAATGCACGCGAATCTGGACAGAGTAGTAGTATGTGATATCAAATGGCCATGTTTTTTAAATGCACTACATGACAAAACCAAGAGCCAGCCAATCAAAACGCAGGCATGGAAATGAAAACATGCAACAACAACAAACATCATCATGTTCACTTAAAACAGACAAACCAAACACTAAACTTCAACCAAACACAAACCTTCCATACACCATCATATGACATGAAATAAAAGGCCTAACTGAAGCATTTCAAACGTAGAACATGATGAAACCCTCAGCTGAACAAGATATTGGCTCTAATATAAACAAGCGCAAGAGCAAACCAGGGTCTGAGATTGAGAACCAATTTTAAGAAAATGAAAGAAAAGTTTTTGTTTTTAAAAAAAAGAAACTAATATATTGAATCAAAGCTTAACGACCAACCTAAAAATGTACCAAACCACAACCTCCTGAACTCAACCACGATGACATGAACAACAACAAAGGTTGGAACTCAAACTGATTCAGAAACAAAACAACAGCCGGCATCTTCAAACTATCATCTCAATAATCTCAAAGCAAAAATGGACATGGCAGAGGTATAAAAACAGACAAGGCATGATATCATAAGAACAAAACTCTCATTCAAAATATTCTAGCATAATATGACTGCATGTAGTATCCTCAAACAGATTAAACTTCAATCTAAAGGCAACAACATTAAACAAGCATATAGCAACATTATGTCAACATGTTATTATGAGCAAAAGATTTCATCAACAATCCAAATGGTTTTTAACTGGACTCGTGTGTGTGAGCAAGATATGATGAGCAGAAGACAAAAGCAACCATCATTCAAAATGATAACTTAGCAAAAACGAACTATGCTTTCATCCACAAACAACATAAACTCTGACAACTTAGTAAATGACATGAACTGTTAATAAGCCACGCCAGAATGAACATCCAAGCAAAATCTAAAGCCTAAACAGTTTGAGCTAGCATCACACAGATTGGCATGCTTTCAAGTTATTCACACATATAATGAGCGTTACTTCAGTTCTAAACTTCAGCTATAATCACTAATACAAACCCTAGTTGTACTATCATAAAAGCCAACACATATCATGCATTGTAAAAACATATTTGGTTTTCATGATATCATTCAAAGTAATATAGAGGCAACATACGAACATATGTAACATTAACATCTCGAACCATACAAACTCATAAATAACCACACAAGCCAAAATGCATTTCAACACAAACTCAACCATAATAAACATCAAGGTTAGTAGGTTTTCGTACATAGATCACAGTAGACATAGCTATTCATTTCAACATATATTAACAAGTTTCCAAGAGAAACAAAATAGGTGTAACCCTTAGGGCAGCCATGGATAAGTTAAAGCTTCTTAAAACAAACTCAGCATAAGTAACTACAGGATACATACCATAAGCACTTAAACATTAAAAAAACAGAAAAAGAGATGATCTAATATGTAGGTAAAATGTACTTAACATGGTATGATAAGCATGATAAATGAGAGTTCGAGAGAGTTACCTTGTTTCCACGCAAGTAGCAAAAGTTTCCTTTCCTTTTCCCAGCTAGCTCGTGTGCTCTTCCAAAGAAACAAGTTTCAGAGTGTTTTTAGTGTTTGTTGTTGGTGAGAAATGAAGAGGGGAAGGGTCCTTTTTATAGGGGGTTCAGCTGGTCCATGGCCACAGTGCAATAGCTTTACACAAAAGAGAAATATCACGCATGGAGATATGGCATGGGGCTGTTCTGATCATAATATCATGGAGCCAAGTGAAGTTCTTTTTTGATGCCACTAGGTCAGAAAGTGTAGGGTATTTTGGTTTGTATCTAGTGGATTAAGGATGTACACGAGGGAATGGTTTGTGGTGGCTTGTAAATATTAACATGTTAGTACAAAAGAGAAGGCACTTTGTATCGTGTTTTAGGGGTGGTGGCAAGGTGAAAAGTTGGAAAAGATATGCTAGGTCTGCAGAACATGTACTTGGAGAGAGAGGTTAAAATTTAAAATTCAAAACTGATGTGTTCTTGGTGCAAAAATCAGCTCGAGTAGCCATATTCCATGCATGATATCTCTCAATTGTGTGATCCAAATTTCATGCCCTTTGGTTCTAATGAAAGTTCATACATCATACTACAATGTTGGTGTTCGAAAGTAGTTGAAATGATGCCTTGAATTGGTAGAAAAATGGCTTACAAGTCGTGTCCATCAAGCTGCCAAAATGAACTTGGAAAATTTCTAAGTTATAGAAATTTGACAACTTCAAGTGCCCTTCTTTGACAATCCATAACTTGAGAATGGCTTATCCCATTGAGATGTTCCACACATGGTTGGAAAGCTCTCATCATGCTCTACAACTCTCATTTGGGGCTCAAGTCTTGAATCCAAATGGAAATGGGTGAAAAATGGGGTTAAAGTTGGGAAAAAGTGTGGTGAAAAGTGCTTAAAAATTTTCTAAGTGCTGGTCAAAATATCTTGCAAGCTTGATAACTCAAAAACCAAGCATTTTTGGACAAAAAGTCATATGGAACAATTTGACGATCTTGAAGAGAGCTTTCCAATGAGCCTTGAGTCACTCCAATTGGGTGTGTGGTTTAGGAGTTATGGTCATTTCAAAATATTCTATTAGGGGAAAAATCTCACAAATGACACCTTTCTTGGTCAAAACCCTACTTCTCTTGCAAGAAACCTCATGAAACTTGATATGGATACTTTGAACACTTCATGAGACTTTCTATGATGATTAGAACCATTAATACTTCATTTGAACCAAAATTCCAAAGGATTAGGGTTTCAGTCAAACCCTAATTTTGACTGTGAATGCACTAAGGTTAGATCTTGTAAACTTGCTTCTTCCTTCTCATCTAAAGGTCTTAGGAGACTCTTGAGGATGTTGACAAACCAATAGAATCAATAATTAGGGTTTGGGAGTCCATCTTGATGAAAATCAAAGCCATTGACTGATACGTGTCACAGAAACCCTAATTTGGAGGCACGGTGAGGCTGAGGCTCAAACTTCTCTTGTTGAAGACCAAAAGATCTTGGATTCTGGTGAATGATGTCACTTGGATGTAGAGGACCTTAAATGGTATGGGAACCACACAAATCTTGACTTGATAGAGCCAAATTCTCAGTGATTTCTTCAGAGCAAAACCCTAATTCAAAGTTCTTGCACTGGAGATCTTTTGTTGACTTGACTTGCTTCAAAACAACTTGTGGAGCTTCAGGGTGATATATAAACCTAATTTGAACACAAGGAAACAAACTACAAGATATGGGTTAGCTCAAACAATGCAGAGATACTCCTAAGATGCACAAAAGCTGGATGACATCTAAGTAGGATTGGAGGTATCAATGTAGGATATGAGTTTTTGGAGGTTGCGCCGATTTTCCTTCACTGTCAAATTTTGAAATTACCTATGAACATTTTAGAAGTTAAGATAGGAGACAACCCGAGAAAGTATTCTATGTGGGTGGAAGTGATTGACCAAGTTAGACGGAGGCTTGCGGGTTGGAAAGATAAACATCTGACGATGGGTGGTAGAGTTGTTCTTTTAAACTCAGTCATTAATTTTTTTCCTACATACTCACTGTCATTTTATAAAGTTCCAAGTGTGGTGATAAAAGATTTATGAAGGATCCAAAGTGAATTCTTATGGGGTGGCAATGCAACTGATAAAAAAATTCACTGGACAGATTGGAAGATGGTTTGCGCGACAAAAGAGAAAAGTTGTCTTGGTGTTAAAGATTTAATGGCGTTTAATAGGTCTCTATTGTTAAAATGGAAATGGAGGTGCATGATGGAGGAAAAGACGTTATGGAGGGATTTATTGATTCACAGATACGCGACATATGGTTTAGGTTCGGAAATAACGAGGCATGAAGGGGATAAAGGAAAGAAAATGGATTCTATTTGGTGGAGAGATATTCTGAATTTAAGTTTCAATGCTGCTACGTCCTCTGATTTGTTTGTTGAAAATATGTCATGTACTCTTGGAAGGGGTACTGATCTGGCTTTTTGGCATTCAAACTAGTCAAACTCTCAGCCTTTAAATGTGTTATTTCCAAACCTATTCTTCTTCTGTTCCAACCCCAAACGTTCTGTTGCAGATTTTGGTAGTTGGAACGATGGAAATTGGGAATGAAAGTTGGAGTTTAGTCACTTCTCTGAAGATACTGTCATATACAGTGAAAAGAAGGAGATCATGTATGTTCTCTCTCAGTTCTGCCCCAACAAAGACGTGCAAGACAAATTCTATTGGAAGGATAACGGCTCAAACGTTTTTTCTGTCTCCTTTTGTTATAGACGGATGTTTCTAGACAGAAATTTGATAGATATGGAGGAAAATATGTTAGCTGGATACAAATCCGTGTGGGAAACGTATATCTCTTCGAACCTGGAGGTGTTTGTTTGGAGAATGTTAATAGATAGTATTGCAACGAAAGACCAGCTTATTAGGAGGAATATTGGTTTAAGTGGAGCGAGTGTCTTTTGTCCAGTCTGCAACATTTGTGAAGAATCTTGCAGACATATCTTCATGGAGTGTTCTTATGCAGTGAATATACGGGATAGGGTCTCAACTTCGATCGATGTGAAGATCCAAACTGGTTGTTCCAACATTGATTTCTTTAACAATTTTTCTGTTTTGTTTAAGAAAATTTTAGGTAATTTTGTTGGAATTTCCATTTGGGTTATATCTGTTTAGTTCATATGGTTTAGTAGGAATAACATAATTTTCAAAAATAGATTACTGGCAGTAGATGATGCCTTCAACTCTATCATTTTCTTCTCTTGGAGATAGTAGGGATGGTATTCTAAATTTCCTACCTGTACCTTTTACAAATGGTATACTGCTCCTCTAGTCTGTATCTAGAGGATGTAATTTTATTGCTTATTAAAAAAAACAAGGGTCATTTTTGTTATGGGTAAAGTCTACTTTTTTTGTTGAACCTTATAGATAAGCTTTTATAAGTTAATAATTATATTAACGATATATAATTCACAACCAGTGGAAAAATGTGGTTAATAATTATAGGATGCATGAGATACGAATGTGCTGGTTAAGGAGACTTTTTTTTTGTATGTATAAATCTTGAAAGTATTAGGAAAATAGTTACCTGTTATTAATGATTTGTAAATTTTGTTGTTATTGTTGGTAGATCAAAGTTGGAGATAAAATATTATAAAAAAAGTTAGAGATAAAATTAAAAATTGTGCGTTACTTTCACTGTTATAAGAGAGAAGTTTTTTTTTAATAAGCAAGATTAGTGGTATATATATTAAGGAATCTCAAGAGGGATCCAACCCATATACAAGGAAAGGCATGTTTCTAATAATCTAGGCCTACAAAAATCTAGAAGGGCATTTACCCATGCATAATAATTACAGTTAAGTGCATTTTTGTGTTTTTTACCAATCCACCACCAAGAATAAATGACTATACGATTGGTAATCGTATCTACATCCCAAAACTCGTCTCTAAACATGATGTTGTTCCTAGACGACCATATGACCCAACAAACTATTAACCAAAAACCAATAGCAATACCTACACTAAGAGATTTTTGGATACACCCATTTATCCAACATAAAATATGGTTCGAAATATCTCCTACGCAAAATTCCGCAACGTCCAGCCAAAGGAATATTTATTTCCAAACACGGGTTGATTTGGAGCAGTGAAAGAGGAGACGTTCAGCATTTTCATCCACTAAAAAACAGAATGGGCAAACCTTTTCATTAATATTCGTAAAAATTCCTCTTCGAGCCAAGTTGTCGCGTGTAGGTAATATATTGAGCATCAGTCTCCAACCGAATGCTTTCAATTTAAGTGGAGCAACTGCAAGCCAATTCAATCTCAGCGCAGATTTGATATCCTCTGCAGCAGACGAAACTGTGCTACTCACCTTTTCCTGCAATAAAGAATATAAGGACGAAATAGAGAATACAGATGTGTGGCCATATGTCCAAATAACCGTATCATGCAGATCTTCGTCCGCATTATGTTCCTGCATCACTTCAAGTAGTTTATCATGTTGCAAATTGATATCTTCCTGCAAGATTTGGTGTGAGAAATTAATATTCCATTTTCATATGCCATCCTTCCAGGAACCATTATCTATAATTCTGATATATTTATTTTCTGCAAAAGACCATAATCCAGGATAATCCAGGAAAATCAGCAGCCAAGGTGCGGATTCCTGCCCGTCGCGATGTCCAGAAGGGGGTAAGTTCACCATTTCCAAGTTTATGAGTAATCAAGCCATCTTCTTGATTAATCCCACAAAATGAAGACACTTGGACAAGATCTCTCAACCATGTTTTGGGATCACCCACATTTCCTTGAAAGGGTTTGATTTTAATGCTTTAGTTTGAATCAATCGATGGAACATTTATTAATAAATTGATCATATTTATTGACAATTAGAATTTGAAAGGGGTTGGTGATGACCGGACCAAAATAATATATTTTTTTCAACATTACTAATTTTATCAACATAATTTGTATTTTGATAGAAGAAAATTAATGGTTGCTCAAAATGAAAATAATTGATATTCCGTTTTCCATTTAAGAAAAGGCAATTTTGATTTAAACAATTTTGATTTAATTTTAACTAAAGTTAGTAGCAAATCAATAAAAAATAAATGGTATTCGATTTTCCATTTAATTGATGCCATCTTTTCATGACCTTCTATTTGCATTTTTAAAAACCCTATAAATATCAGTCCAAACTAAAAAGTGGATGGTAAAAATTATACAATTTGAATTATACTTTTTATATAAGCATGGCAGAGAGGTATGTTTCTAAACTCTCTCCTTTCTTTTCTTTTTTAATTTTTAATTTTTTAATTTTTTTATATTTTAATTATCAATCATTAAGCAAGTGGATAAGACCGTCTAATTTTTCTTTGTAATTTGTATGAAATCATCTGCATACTTTTCTGTCAACGTTGTTATTTCTTCTTCTTTTTAAGCTCTCCATAACTGGGGAGTTCTTTGACTTTCATAAATTTATCTTAATAAACGAATTTCTTTTGTATGCTTTTTATTTATTTATTTTTTTTAAACATTATAGTGTGTCCATGAAAAGAAAAAGTGACTCACTCCCTTCTGCTAAAGATGAGAAAAGAGCTAAAGAAAAGACTGCTGAAGAAGAAAGTCAAGAACTTGGCAGTTGCTTTGTTGATCTTCCATCACCAATTGTTACCAACATTTTTGTTCAACTGCCCATCAAAACTATTGTGGCTTGTAACTGTGTTTGTAAAATTTGGAACACATTGATTTCAAGTCAAGATTTTGTCAACCAATTACTCATTGAAAAGCCACCATATAGTTATACACCCTCTAGTCACTATTATAAATAAATTTGACAATTTTAATACATTTCACAATTAATATATCTTAAAGAATTTGTAGTTTATTACAAATTTTTCTGAAGTTTATATACCTTAGGTTAAGATGTTTCATCAATATATTGCTCATACAACTAAGTTACATGTATTGCCTATATATTCCTCCTTTTATTTGAATGTATGGCCGGCCACAGGATCACGCAACCCAGGCAAGTGCCTGCCTCAACTCTTCCCCCTAGTATAATAACACTACTTTTAATCATAATAAAAAACTGTCATAGAAAAGAAATCTTATTATAGTTAAAAAAAACTCTAATATTTTAATGGAGTAATTGATTAATTTTCATTGTTTTAGATTTTTTTAAATTTTTTTTTTTTTTTTGATAAGCAAATCAATAAAAGAGATTAAGGAAATCTCCAAACCGAATCAATTACAAAAATCGAATGGAAATTTATACCATTCATAAAAACGACAATAAGCCCTACCTTTCCTACCTAGAATCAACCAATTCCAAGACGAGACTTTGATCTCATTTACAATGTCAATAATATTAAATACATCATCACAAAACAAAATTTTGTTACGAACCCTCCAAATTATCCAGCAAATTATGAACCAAAACGACGATATCGTAGCCAAGTTACTACGACCTTTGAGTCTAGAAATCCACTCGTTAGCATAGTTTAAGTAGGTCGAATCTGAAATAATCTCGATGTCCAACCAGTTACAAACCTCTCTCCATATCGATGCCCAAGTCCACAACAAGTTCGCCCTTATTAAAGTTACAATTATCAAACTCCACTAACTGGTCTTGTTCCCCTCCGACGGGATTAACAGAAACCGTGCCTTTAGTTTGGTAGGTTTCCTTGGCCTTATCATTACAAACTAGCTTTAAAGACCCTACTCTTTTCTCCGTACTAGCTGAGCATGCGACAGAGTGAAAATCACCTAAGACGCTATCTTCTGACCCAACCGAGGTTGCACGACTCTCAAGGCTATCACCCACCTAGGAAAGACTTTCAGAATTTGCTTCGTGGATTGGACTAGAAAGGCACCTTTTGGAAACGTCTCCCTTCGACCTAGTTTCTCTCTCCGCAAGCTTGACTTTCGAACCACTAGAATCCTCACTCTCTGCCTCTTCACCTGAATCCCACGCGCCTTCATCTTCTGAGGAGTACGTTGACTGAGCTTCGTCTGAGTCTATCAATTCGTCCACTTCCTCACCACAAGAGCAAGTTCTACCACTGCCAAAATCTTCAGTAACTGATAGAGTGTATTTGATGTTATGAACTTCCACCCTGATCTTCATGTTGATAATGACCTCTAAATTGGTTTTGATTAGTAATCTTGCTGCATCTAGCTTCGACTTGCTTCTAGTTTTCTCGTCACATTGGAAGTAAGTACCCAACGAGGAAGCAACAAGACTAAAGTTCGTCTCACTCCAAGCAAAGCAGGGTAAACCAAAGCAGTTAATCCACACAAATCTGTCATTGTCTATCTCCTCAGGAGACCATACTCGAATATCTCTGAACTAAACATCCAACCACTCCTTAGCTTCATTAACAAAGATATCCATGTCTACCCCTGAAATATCTTCCAAGAGACACTTAGAGGCTCCTAGAGGTGTAACCTTGATATTGAAATGGCCTTCTTCATTGAAATTTCTTTGAATGTTGAATGCATTACCATTTTCCATCACCACCCCAACTCTCATACGATTCAGATTCTCCAAGTTGATGATATCAGCCTCCAAGGGGATACACTTATCATTTTCCTTCTCAACCCTAATAGCAAGACGATCTGAGTTACTCACCACTTTAGCATAGGATCTCTCGAGATAGGAAGAGCTCCCGGTTCTAGCAGGAAACAAAGGGGCCTCTTTCTGCTTCGAATGGAGATTATTCGGAACTTTCGAAATGGGGTCCATATTGAATCTCGGAATGTTAGCAAAAATCTTCTTACCTTCAATCACTATGCTATCAAGGTTACAAGCAAGAATGCGCGAATCATGAACTTTCCTGAACTTCGCGAATCCGAAACGTCTTCCATGTTTGTTCCTTCTAGCGGAAACAAAAACTTCAGAAATTACTACATGAACCTTGAAAATCTCGAACAAATCTTTGGCGTTCATGCTCTCCGAAAATTCTGTAACATAGAACGAAGTCGTGCTAACTCCAAAGGGAGCTCCTTTACCTCTGTTTTCCTTCCACACTGAAAACCCCCCATTGTTGCTATGCTTCTTCCTATTGACCTTCTCCCAACTCATCTCTCCGCATGCAAAAAGAACTAAACACTGCTTCGTACACTTTCAGACAGACACAAGCAATCCCACACAAAATGAGAACTATAATGATACCAAGGCCCCTAAACTCGAAAGCTAGGAATTTAAGCCGAAGATATCACAATAGGCACACTTGGGCAGGACCACCGCCGACGAGCAAGAAAAACGGAAGGAATTAGAAAAGGCTGTACTCTGGTGATGACTTGAAAGAGGTGGAAGCCGGAAAGTTAGAGAGGGATGGGAGTTTATGTCTCATCACTTCCATAAGTTAGTATCAAACCTTATTAAAATCTATTCAATAAGAATACAATGGAGTATCCTAACCCCATATACAAGAAATTCAACAACCCCCGAAAAGAAAACTACAAAAATTCGTACGGGAAGTTAATTCAAACATAATAATTACATGTATAAGGAAATTTAAATCTTTTAGCCACCCACCACCAAGTAAGCAAAATAATCTTATTCACTACCAATTCGCAATTCCAAATCTCGTCATTAAACATAATGTTATTCTGACAAATTAAAATGCACCAACAAGTGGACAACCATAAGGCTACTGCATTTTTAACATCCACTTTCTTTAAAATCAGCCTCTCGATCCAGCTGCGAAAATGTGCAATTAAACTATCGTGAACATCAACATTCACTCCCAGCCACTAACCAATCATTTTCCACACGTCGCTATTCTTGCCGCACCACAACATCAAATGCAATGCAGTTTCATCTTCCCTAAAACAACATGGACAAGTTGTTTCAAGCGTATTGACTTATCATTTACAAATTCTTTTATATATTTATATCAATTATTAAATGTTTAAATAGTTTTTTATCAAATATTATATGACACGTTTAACAAATTTTAATTCATTCAACAACTTCACTATCTATTATTAATAAGACTAAAAATTAATTATTATTATTTTAAAAAGTGTAAAACACCGGTTACCCTGTGGTGAGTAACCGGTTACCGTCGTGAAAATTTGAAAAATGGAAGCAAATTCAAATTCAGCAATTGGCACCAATTTTCATCATTTTGATCACATGTGGAATATTCTAGACCATCCCATTTTAATTCCCTACATTATCATAATTAATTCCTACCATGTACCTCCACTAATCACCACTCTTTTGATAATTTCCAAACCAATTTCCAATCCACCAATTTTTCCAAGCCTAAATTCTATAAATAGAGGCTTCATGTCACTCATTTGATAAGCTTTTGATAGCCAACAAACTTCTTGCAAATTCTATCCCCAACCACAAATTTCACTAAAGCTCACTTTACTTCTTTTGAAAGTTAACAAGAATTCACATGAATCTTGTTCAACTTTGAGCTAAACCTTCATCCAAGCTTGTTTTCTTCATCAATTCTCATAGATCAAGGCTTTGGTTTTTGGATCTTGAAGCAATTTGAAGGAATTTTCAGATTTGAAGTGGTAATTCATCTTTCACCTTTGTGGAAGATTAATCTTCATCTTCCATAATGTAGATCTTTGGAGATCTTTGTTACTTGATCCTTTGGATCATGTAATTGTGTTTAATTGCTGGTTTTTGCTTTTATATTACTTTAAATTTCGTGCAACTTCAGTTTCATGATCCTAAGGTGTTTGTAAAAAGTTTTGAAAGTGGATCATGCAAAATTTTGCACAAATTTCTGCATTGTGGTGCAGAGTAACCAGTTACCCTCTAGTGAGTAACGGGTTACTCTGTGTTTATTTTGAAAAAACAACGCTTATTTTGAACTAAGTAACCAGTTATCATCTGGTGAGTAACCGGTTACTTCGAAACAGAATGCATATTTTGCCTTGTTTTTGGGGTGTTTTGGTTTTTCTTCCTCCTTCTTCCCCTTTCTTCTTGTTTTTTCCTTGAAACACATTGTTGAGATTAATTTCTCTTCAATTTCAATGGACTATGGATATGGTTAGAGTAATTAAACATTCATTAGTTCAAATCTATTTTTAAATGAATTGTTGAATTCATTTGAGATGCTTTGAATTAGTGATATGTTTTCACACTTAAATCTATCAATTAAAGGTGATTGACCTTGAAGATGAAAGGTTCTTGATTTTGTAATTCAATTTGGCATTTCTCTTCATCTATTTCTCTTTTTTATTTTGATCGATGAAAGTCTTATGGATCTTAGGATTTCTTCGTTGAATTCTTGATCAAGATTAGATCATTACCTATTTTCTTTTCGTGCGGTATTGCTTTCGGATGACGATTTACATATCGTTCATCTAGCATGCATTGGCACAAAGATAACTATTGACCGGCCTCATTGTAGGGTAATTACTTCGTAAATTACTCGGTGATTGCTTAACATAGCGCTACATTTGTCCCTCTTTATCCAATTCGGAATTTGAACTTTCGTGGTCCGACCTTGATTGGTCGCGTCAACCCAATGTTGGTTAAACTTTTGTATTAGGTTCAAAATCTTTGAAGCTTGTTGTTGTAGAGGCTTTGATTCTATCAATTTTCTAACAAGTCTTCATTAACCTTGAACTAAGTACGTGTTTAATCACTATAGTTCAAAACGCGAAACGGAATAATCGGTGAAGGTTTTTGGCACTAGTGCCTTGTGCTACTAATTCCTAACTTCTAACTTTTTTTTATGTTTCCTTCTGGCTCCCTATCTCTCTTTATTTTTTATGATTTATGTCATTATATCATATCATATCATTGTTTATGCTTCCACCATTTTTCTTTTGTCCACTTGGACCGTATTATCTTGTGTTTTTGTTTTTCATTCGTCCATTTGGACTCAAAAACATTAATAAAGGATTAAACAACTAAAAGACTTGTGCTCTTAATTGTTGGACTATGGCCACTATCCCTTGTATTGGAGATCCTATACTCTTGATTATGCACTTATGGACTTAGACTTAGGTTCTTTTCCCTTGTGCTTTGGATCATTATGGATCTTGGTATTCTAGCCTTTATTTGGTTTGCTTATTGGCTCAAGAGGATGAATTTCTTGTCTTATTATGCTTTGAAGAGTGCCTCCATGTGGTTAGATCTTTCTTACCCTAGCTTTTATTTTATGCACTAGGATATTCTCTTCTTCTCCACCCCTTCTTCAATTTTCAAAATCTTCTCCCTTTTTCAAAACTTTCTTGTTTTTAAACTTAAAAGCGCTTTCATAATAAAACCTTGACTTCGACCGAGCGATTTTTAAACTTTTCTTTTTTTTTCTTTAATAAATGTCAATCCATATTAATCATATTTTGACCATTTCAAAAAGACTTTAAAAAACACCAAACTCATCAATCTCTTTCAGTGCCTTATGCAATTTTTCTTTTAAAACTTTTCATAAGTTTAAACATGATCCATTTCTTTAAGCGGAATTATTCGCTTGGAAATGACGACTTGTCTTTACACTTAAAATCAACCAAAACAAACAAAATTTCATTCTTTGTACCACGGACTACGGGGTTTTGATCCTACATTGCACATCGTGGGTGTCGCTCCCGGGATTTTCATCCAGGTACAAACGCGAAAGTGGCGCAGAAGAAAGAAAGAAGAGTCGCCAGCCAGGCATTTTTATCCCAAAGAAAGGAAAGGGTAATGCTGCACAAACCTGGGAGAAAGGAAAGAACGAGGTCTCGCGAACCAAAGAGAACGGGTAAGGGAGTCAGTTACGTGAAGGGAAGGTTATCGCACCCCTTCACGTCCGTCGTACTCGACGGGATCCACGCTTGAAGCTTCGATCGAAGGGTGATAGAAAAGATACTGGAAAAGGAATGGAAAGAGAACGAGAAACAAATGTAGGGAAAATAAAAGAAGTGATCGAATGGGCCCTACCCCACTGCCTACGTATCTCATCAGGAACATGAGAATCAGAGCGACGTAGTTCCCCTCAGCTAAGGGAAGGTTGTTTGTGTTTTTTAGTGGAAACGTCAAAGTGCGCGTTCCAGCAGTTAGGTGTTGCAGCTCGCTGTAGGGAGACTTAGGCGTTACCTGTTTGCGGTAGAACGGGCGTGACGAGTCCTTAAGGAAGGCGTGAAGGAGATGAGAAGAGAAATGTTTGGTTTTGTGTTTTAGAAAAGAAGTGTTTTGATTATTTTATGTTTTGTAACACGTATTGTATTTAAGTCCTTCATGTAGGATCGAATGCCTCGCATATCGACCCAAGACAGGACGTATGCTAAACATTCTAAGAAAGTGAGAGAAGACCCCTCACTATCTCATTCTACCATGAAAGGCTCAAATACAATACATTTTATGCCTTTTATTAAGTGTTTTTGTTCTTGTTTTAAGGTGAGAAGAAGAGAGACTCAAAAGGTTGAGAAAGGTGAAATCTAATGAGGGAGACTAAGACTCAAACCCTAAAGTTATCATACATGGATGTTCCTATGGTTAATGTGGTTTAAGAAACCTAATCCTAAGAGAAAGGAGAAGAAGAATGAATTAAACAACTCACTTCTAAAGTAGAAGAAGAGTTATAACTCAAAAGAGGAAGAAAGAAGTTATTCAAGGAAAGCATATAAACGCTTATCGTGATCACAAGTAGAATGATTAAAGGAGATAAGAGAAAATGGAAGAAAGAAGCGTATGTGGAAGCATATCCACACACTTACTTACCCTTAGCACCTACATGAAAATGTTAGTTCAAAAACTATTTACAAGTAGTGAAATAAGGAAAGAATACCAAATAATGATCAAACAAATTAAGAACCAATGAATAAAGATCCTAAGAGATGGAAATCAATCAAGGTCAGAACCTATATCCAAAGGATGTTCTCTAAGTTTAAGATATCAAACATGCACTAATTTTGCACACACAAAGTCTTAAACATCAAATAAAAGCACCTATGAAACGAATAGATGAAAGAATAAGTGGAAATGCAAAGTGAACATGCAATAATGCTTCACAAAAGATCAAGGTCAGAACCATATACCATTTATAAATGTCTCACAATGCATATGAATCATCATACAAATCATGGATGCAATGATACAAATAAGAGAAATAAGATGAAGAAGAGATAAGAAAGAAAGAAACAATTTCCAATTAGATGCACAAAGTGACATACCAAAAGTGCATAACATGTGAAATGATTAATGAATGCATATGGGCAGTGGCATACCATTAATGAAATGCAAATGGAATGTATGAAATGGCATACAAAAAATGTACACATGAAACATGTAGAGCTTAAGAAGAGAAGATGCAAAAAATTAGGACAAAAATATTCATGTAAGGATGACATTTAGAACAATTATGTACAAATGACAAAGAATGAAAACAAGTGACCTATAATCATGTTTCAAGATGACCTATAATATCATACAAATGACCTATAATATCATTCAAAGTAAACACAAAAGGTGGCACAAGTGCCTCAACAAAATCATATGAGAATGAAGTAGAAGAATGTGCATACATGTAACTTCAAATGCAAGGCATCAAACAAATATAAAAACACATGAGAAAATTGTAAAAATAGGTCCTAAACAATCCAAGTCAGAAGAAAAAACATGTACCAAAACTCATAGCAAAACTCTAAAGAAAACAAGACCAAAGAATTTCACAAAATCAAATTGAAACAAACCAAAAGGAAGTGCAAAGATGAACATACAAACATGTGATAAAATAACTTTAAAAATAAAAATAAAATTTTTTTAGATGTTTCAATGTGTTATATAACCAATACAAAAAGAATGAATGAAAAACTGTGTATGTGTTGGGAGAATTAAAATGCACAAGTTCAAGTGTCAAAGAAATGTTCAAATGAAAAAGAAATTGAAAAGAAATAGTGGAAATATGCTCCAAATTTAATAAAACCAGAATTAAAAATAATATAAAATTAGTTAAATGCATAACGAACACACATAAATTAATTTGGGATTTTTAGAGTTTATTTAGTATTTTTACTAAAAGAAATCAAAACAACATATGAAAGAAAAATAAAAACAAAAGAAATGGAGTAGGGGTGCAGCGAAAGCAATTTGTCAGTTAAAATATGTTTGGGCTCAAGCAAGGGGGGGTGTGAAAATCAATTAAAACCCAATCCACAAAGCGCGTGTTTGTGTGTGATAGAGTGCATGTCAGTCAACATGTGAATGCAATCATGGCCATAGAATCAAGCAGTCAACCATCATCAAGAAACTTAAAGCAATCGTACGGATGAGAACGCGTGTACATGTTAATCACCAAACACACGCACACATGCAAGCGTCTGAGACAAGAAAAAAAATAACACGTGAGAGACCACACATTCATTAATGTGTTGGAAAAATAAAGAGCGTTGGATCAATGTCAATGCAAGATTATCAAGCAAGTACACACATCAAGCGAATCAGATTTAAAGTCCACAATAGGTAGCATGCACGCACACACATAGAGGTCACTCAGGTTAAAAAAAGATGCACGTGAGACGGAGCATCCCTCATTTATGCGTTGGTATGATCCTGACCGTTGGATGAAATCGGACGGTCCTAATATAAAGTTCCAAACCCTAGCTGAAAATGTCCACCGGCCGGAGAAGGACCTCCGGTCGTCTTCTCCGGCGAAGCGCCACCACCTGTAACCTTCGAATCTTCCAGAAACGTGTAAAAATGGTACCAATCGAAAGAGGAAGTCTCGTACATCATGAATCCAAGCTTAGAATTACCAAACAATGCACGCACAGCAAGAACAGAACACAAACATTTTGCCCTAAGTTTCAGAACTACGCTCCTAATGAGCCTATCACTAGCCGGAGATACTACATTGGTTCTAATGAGCTTCAGTCAACAGAAAAACAAGATAAACTCAGTGATTAAATGCAAGAAAAAGTTGACAAATGTTGAACCTAGAACTTTGGAGAAGATTGAGTTGTAAGAAAACCAGAGAATCTTGTGACATCTTGAACTTCTAGAACTTCGATTTTGAGCAAAATAAATGTTGTTGAATATCGAGAATGAGAAGAAATATTGACTGCAGTAAGGTTGTGCTTGAAGAGGTGAGGTTGGTCTTGCTTGCTCTTGCTCAACAATGAACAAATGATGAAGATGATTGATGAAGATGATTGAATCGTGTGAGATCAGAGAGAGAGAGAGAGTAGAGAAAATTTGAGAGAAAAAGTGAGAATGATTTTAAGTGAGGGTGAAAAATAAAGTGAAGTTGTTCACTTCTGAGTGAGTTTCAATATATATGTTGAGGTTAGGATTTAACTAGTGTGGTTAAGTGAGTTAGTTAAGTGAGTTTGGGAATGGTTAACTGAGTTCAGCCTAACTAACTGAGTTAAGTTAGTTAGGGGCGTGTTGGGAAGGTTAGTTATGGTGTGGAGGGTTCATGGTCACTTATGGTGGTGATGGGAGTGAGTGGTGGTGATGAAATCCTTGCTGCAGAAAGCTTGCAAAGCAAGTTTCTATTTTTTCTCTTTGATGTATGAGGGATAGTGTGGCATAATGTGTGTAAGAGAATGTTTGGCTTAAAGAGGAAAGGTGGAGAGATGTGTAGTGTTGTGGTATGCGTGTGAAATGATGAACAACAACAACCGTGTTGCTTTCTTCTGATTTAGTAGCAGCCAAAGCAGGATGAAAAAGATGAGGTTTGGCAAGATAATTCTCCATGCATAGTAGATAAAATGACATGGTTTTGGTGTCATTATAAAGAGAAGACATAGGAGAATAAGTTTGATGTTGGAATGAAGCTCTTAAGATGATGGAAAATGGCTTCACACATCAAGGTTCAAAACTGGTGCATGGGCGTGGCGAGTGGTGCGTGCATGGCAACATGACTTATAGAAAATTCAGCATGAACACCTCAACTTTGGCCCACTATAACTCACTCATAACTTGCTCAAATGGAAAAATGTCCAACATCAAAGTTGAAGAGGACATTGAGATGAACAACTTTGATGTTCAACATTTTTTCTTTTGGAGCTTCCATCATTGAGAAAAGTAACTTGAAATTTTGCCCATCATGTGTTTGATGAAATTATGGCCTATGGGCCTGAACTTGCCTTGCCATGACTTGGTTTTTGCCATGATTTTACCAAACTTTGATTGATCATAACTCCCTCAATTTTGATCCAATGGAAGAGTTCTTTATATGGATTTAAATCTTAGAATGTGAACTTTAATTGGCTCAACTTGGGCCTGAGGTTTGGAGCTTTTATCATGGAGAAAGAAAGCCTCAAAGTGTGGTGCAAAATGGTCCAAACTTGCCATTTTTGGAAACCCTAAGTTTCTAAAAATGGAAACTTTGTACACTTCTTGATTTTTCATGATTTCTCCATCATTTCTTGATCAATTCTTGTCCAATGAACATATGTAACTTGAATTTCATGAATTTGATCTTAAAAAGTCAGGAGTTGATTTTTTTCACTGCACAGTTGACTTTTTCCCCAATTTCTTGATTTTCAAGCAACTGACCAATTGAACCTCTTCTGAAATGAACCAATGACCAATCTTCCATCCTTAAATACTTTACATCATGTAGAAAACATTGAGATCATGTTTGAATCAAAATTTCATCAGGAGACTGCTTGAACCTAAAACCCTAATTTGGACTGTTTTGTTAGGAGATGATGCACTGCCCAATCTTCTTGATGAATTCCCCTCTTCTCATGACTTGTGGGACCAAGTGGGATGATATATGATGTAAGAGACCTTTGAGGCTTGCTTGAAAACCCTTGGCTCTTGGTCCCTTGCTTTGGATGATCAACACTGAAAATTAACTGATCACATGCCCTTATGCAAGATGCAATGCAATGCTTTATGTTCTTATTTTTGAATGCAATGCAATGAAATGAAAGCACATGCTAAATGATATGAAAAATGAGAGGGAAAATTTTGGGGTATTACAGTGGGTACGTAGGCATGAGGCGATAAGTCTCTCCAAACACAAAAATCTTAAAAAATAATTCTTCTCTCATCTCTCCCAATCTTTTTTCTCCCAATCTTTTTTCAAGCAAACCTTTTCAAACCAAAAGCGGAAGATATTTCAAAGGGTTCCTATAGGGTACTATAGATGTTTTGGGTGCTAACACCTTCCCATTGCGTAACCAACCCCCCTTAGCCAGTCTCTGTTCATTTGTTCTTGTTTTAGAACTATTTTAGGTTTTGTTCGCTCTTTTTTCCTTCCTTTTGGATAAAATAAAAGTGCGGTGGCGACTCTTGTTTTTTTGAGTTAAGTTAATCAATCGCTTATACTCACAAATTTCCCCGCTACAAAAAAGTGGCGACTCTGCTGGGGATCGAACCCAGAATCTCTGGTTGAGGGGTTTAGCCTACTTTGATTTCTTTACTGCTTTTTGTCTGATTTTCTTGTTACTTGTTTGTTCTGTTTGGGAGTTCTTCGGTTTGTGAGATAGGTCCTATACCCGGACCAGAGTGTACTTTGAGATAGGAGAATGGTATAGTCAAGGGATCTTTGAGGGAGTCGAATCCCGAAAAAGCAGAACTGGAGAATCTATCCACTCGGTGGTTGCCTATTTGGAATTACTGATGTTGATCGAGTGATCGTCGAAAGCATTACTTTTTCCATAGAAGCCTATAACACCGAGGACCGTAGTAACCTTTAACCCATCATAGCCTTTTTAGGATATTAGTGCGGAAGCTATAAGGATGCAAGTCCGACTTAGCTGTCACGCGATGCTACACTCAGGTTAGATTCTCTTGAGGATAACTACCAGCCTCTGAGCAAATCGGCGCGCTGGTGTGTCTGATAGTGGATTGAGGACCCTAGGCACTCTATTAGAACCGCTGTTTTCTGCAGGTACAATGAAGACAAAACCTTAGTACATACCTTTGTGGGATTGCTTCTTACCCTTGGCTTCATGCTCGTGGCTTGAACCTTGACGCGTGTGCTTTGTGTGATCTTGTTTGTTGTTAATGCATTCATGCACTCATGCATTCATGAGTATTATTCTAAAATATTTCAAGGAACTTAAAGGTGTTATTGCAAACATTGCAGATACTTTTGTTATGGATTTTGGAAGGAGAAGTACACTTTCAAGAGTCCTAAGTTTGGGGGTTTGAGAGAGCTAGGATCTTTGGTTGCTGATACCAAGAAGTTTAAGTGCATATCTCTCTTGAAGGTTGATATGGCTGAAGGATTGTTTGCTACTTTGGTTCAGTTCTATGACCCTTTGCTTCATTGTTTCACCTTTCCTGATTATCAGTTGGTACCTACACTAGAGGAGTATTCTCTCCTGCTTGGTTTGCCTGTTCATGGTCGGATTTTTTCTTGTTTGGATACCGCTCATGAGCATCACGTTATTACGAAGGCTACTCACTTGAAGGCTTCTGAGATTAAGGCTCACATGGATACTAAAGGAAAGATTCTTGGTTTACCCGCTAAGTTCTTGATGGATAGAGCTCAGCACATTGCTAGTGTAAAAAACACAGTTGCTTTTGAGGCTATTCTTGCCTTGATCATTTATGGACTGTTACTTTTCCCGAATGTTGAGAATTTTGTCAATATCAACGCTATTCAGATTTTCTTTATTGGGAATCCATTTCCTACTTTGCTAGCCGATGCTTACCATTCGAATTATTCACCTCAGGAATTTCCATGGTGATGGGATGATTATCTGTTGTGCGCCTTTGCTTTACAAGTGGTTTATTTCTCACTTGCCGAAGTCTGCCACTTTCTGGAATGTCAATGATGGTTTATATTGGTCGGATATGATCATGTCTCTCACTCATTCTGATATTGATTTGGGTAGCCGTGGCCCTTCTGGAGCAATGATTATTGATAGTTGTGGTGATTTTCCCAACGTGTCTCTTCTTGGTACAAAGGTAAGAATCAGCTACAATTCAGTGTTGGCTCATCGTCAGTTGAGATACCCTTTGCGAGAAGTACCAAAGAACATCCATTTGACTGGTCCCTTTTTCAAGGAAGATGAATCCAAGGTTGCTCTCAAGAGAGAAATTATGGAAGCTTGGCGCAACATTCGTAGAAAAGGAAAGGAAAATTTGGGAAATTCTAATTGTGTCTCTTTAGAGCCTTACCTTAAGTGGGTTAAAAATAGAGCTATTACTTTGAAGATGCCTTATACGCATCAGAAACCTTTGTCTCTAACTGCTAAGAAGCCTATCCTCAACTTTAAAGAGAAGTTTCAGATCGCTTTGGCCGAGATGCAACAAGAGAGAGATGCTTGGAAGAACAAGTATCAGATTGTTGAGTTAGAGAATGCAAGACTTCAAGAGCACTTCAAGAAGAAGAATGAAGATGGAGTTGCCAACAAGAAGAGAAAGGCGCAAGAGGATTTATTTTCCTCTCGCATTCAGCCAGTTTCCGTATTCCGAAGAGTTCAGAATCTCCTTGGAAGTTGATCATTGATCATTTGCTAATTGAGAAGACTCAGATGCAGGCCCACATCAAGAAGTTGGAAAATAAAGCTGGGACTTCTCCTCATAGGATTCTCTAGGGATCTAGTTTTCTTAATTCTCTATTGTTTTAGGATTCTTGAATCTGTACTTCCAAGATGTAATTTTTTCCATCATTAATGAATGAGATTTTGGTATTTCAAATAACAATGTTTCTAATATGCCTTATCGTTCCTTGAAACTTTGCATTTGCACTTGCACATCAAGCATCATTTTGCATTGTTTCTTGCCTTTTCCAAGTGTCTTATGTTTCCCTTTGGTCTTCATTCAGCCAAGTTGTCGCACCAGTATAATACTCGAGCTAATCTGAAGAAAAAGATGGATCAATGGCAACAAGAGAACCGTGAGCTTCGTGAAGAAGTATCAACTCTGAAGGATGGTTTGGAAAGACTCACTGCTCCAATGGAAGCTTTGGTGGCTGCTTAGAATCAGCCACCACCCCCTCCTCATTCACTTTCGACTCCTGTGCAAAGGACAGTCATTTCTGAGATTGTCTCTACGCCCATCTCTGTGGCACCTACTAGGGTTCCTCAATACCCCATGCCTCCCAGTTTCCATTGGGGTCTACCTCTTAACTTTGTTCCTGAAGGTTATCAACCACCACCACCTCCTGAAGTTCTAGTTGTTCCTACTATTCAGCCTGTGATGACTGTGCCACCGCATGTGGTTCATACCGTTCCTTTTGGTGAAGAAAAAATTTTCCATACTGCTCCTAGTGAAAATACCAGTGCTTATGATAAAATGGAAGAGATTCAAGACCAGTTTGCTGAGATACAGAAAGAAATCAAAACTCTTAGAGGAAAAGAACTGTTTGGGAAGAATGCTCATGAGTTATGCTTGGTTCCTAATGTGAAGATCCCGCATAAGTTCAAGGTCCCTGACTTCAAAAGTGGAGCATCAAAAACCTTCGGGGTTGATGCAACCGTTAGAGATCCCAGAATGGAAGTGGGACAGTATTGCTATGGATTTTGTTACTGGTTTGCCAAATACGGCGAAAGGCTTTGATGCAATTTGGGTGGTGGTGGATCGGCTTACGAAATCCGCATATTTTATACCAATTAATATCAGTTTTCTTTTGACAAAGCTGGCGGAGATTTATATCAGAATAATTGTGAAACTGCATGGTGTTCCGTCGAGTATAGTGTCGGATAGAGATCCGAGATTTACTTCATAATTTTGGAAGAGTTTGCAGGAGGCTTTAGGTTCTAAACTGAGGTTGAGTTCGACTTATCATCCACAGACCGATGGTTAGTCGGAGAGGACTATTCAGTCATTAGAGGATTTGTTGAGAACCTGTGTGTTGGAGAAAGGTGGTGCGTGGGATACTCATTTGCCGTTGATTAAATTCACGTATAACAATAGTCACCATTCTAGTATTGGTATGGCACCTTTTGAAGCTTTGTATGGTAGGAGGTGTAGAACGCCTTTGTGTTGGTATGAAACTGGTGAGAATGTTGTGCTTGGGCCTGAAATCGTGCAACAAACTACTGAGATAATTCAGATGATCCGTGAAAAGATGAAAGCATCTCAGAGTAGACAGAAAAGTTATCATGATAATCGGAAGAAAGACTTGGAATTCAGCGAAGGTGACCATGTATTCTTGATAGTCAACCCTGTGACAGGTGTTGGACGTGCATTGAAATCGAAGAAGTTGGATCCTAAATTCATTGGACCGTATCAGATCTTGCAAAGAGTGGGTGTTACACCTAATCGATAGTTCTGAGGTTGAATCCTCATGAAGCGAGGTGGAAGAGACGATGCAAGAAGAATTTGATCTGATGGATAATAACTTGAAGAAAATTCTTGAAACCAGGATAGCAGACAGAGGGCTGGGTCATAGTGTAAGGACTGATTGGAGTTTCAATAAAGGAGTCACAAGGGCACGAGTTACGGAAAGAAAAACGTATGATACACGCTTGGGCAACCAGATGGATTTCCAGGATAACCATGACTATGTGGGGACCCCTTCTGCTATAAATTGTCAGGAGATGTTGGAACCTACTTTGTAGGTCTGCACAAAGTTGGGACGAAAACGTGTCATGTAGTGAAGGACACACCAATACCAAGAGATAATAAAGACATATCAAACTTAGTCCTTGATACTGAGAATCCCAATGTAGCAGAGATTGGTACTTCAAATGTACCCATTCTTGAGAAAGTTAATGGGCTGGTCAATGTTACTGATAGTGGGCTTATACCTCGAAATAGGCTGGGGGCTTGGGCATTATGGATATTCGGAGTTTGAACGAAGCTTTGATGGCTAAATGGTTATGGAAGTTTACGTGTTCACGAGACTTTATTTGGCTTGATATTCTCCATGCTAGATATGGTTTTTTTCTGCTGTCTTTGGTTCATGGTGATTGTCCTTCTGGTTCTAGTAAATCTTCCTTGTGGTGGCGTGATATTTGCAGTCTATCTCGCGTATTTGGTGACGATTCTTTTTTCAGGCATTTTGGTTCTGCAGTTGGGAATGGTGAAATGACATCGTTCTGGACATCGACGTGGTGCAGCACTGTTTCATTGGATACGCGTTTTCCTGAGCTTTTCAAAGCTGCTACAACTCCCAGGAGTGTGGTTGCTGATAATGGATTCGGGAATGAAGATAGTTGGAATTGGAACGTTGGAATCATCGAAGCTAGTAGAGATCAGGACGTCACGCAACAACATGCAAATCTGCTCATTTTACTGTAGGAAATGGTTATGTGCAACAATGGCAATGACAATCTTCATTGGAAGTTAAATTCGGATGTTGTTTTCTCTGTCCACTCTGCTTTTCAATATTTGTCCAAAACTAACCTAAGACCTGATATATTACCAGCTGAGACGTTGGAAGCTCTCAAGTTAATATGGACTGCTTCATCACCTATCAAAACCGTGGTTTTTGGTTGACGTCTTCTTCAAAATCGTCTCCCTTTGCGAGATAATTTATGCGAACGCGGCATTATTTCTTCCCCTCATGATAAAGTCTGCCCATTCTGTTTTTCAGGTAGAAGAGAAAGTTATTCATCTTTTGTTTCTTTGCTCTAAATCAATCATGGTTTGGAAAAAAATTCTTGAGTGGATTGGGGTTGTGGTATCTTTAAACGGACCGGTGGTGGATCACTTAAGGTGTTGGACGTCGTCTTTATTCTCAGCTGGTATAGCCATTAAAAATGTTGTTGGTTTATGGCTTGTCATATGTTGGAGTCTTTGAAATGTTAGGAATAACGTTTTGTTTAATGTTGAGATTTGGAATGAGGATATCATAGTTCATAAGATTCTAATGTTAACTTGGAGGTGGATTGGTAAAAATTCAAATTTTACATGTAACTATTACGATTGGATCAAATCACCGATAGATTTTTTGTAATGGTGATTCCTTAGTAGGATTTTGTAATAGGGTTAGGACACCCCTTTGTATCCTTCTTTGAATATATTTTGCTTATAAAAAAAAAAGGAATATATAAACAATACATGTAATTTAGTTGTATGAGCAATATATTGAAGAAACATCTTAACCTCAAGATATATAAACTTCAGAAAATTGTTGTAAGAAACTACATATTTCTTAAAGATTGAAATAGATGAAGTGACAATGATGCACCATACATGGACCAAATACATTAATTATCAAATATATCAAAAAATTCAAATTTCCTTATAATAGTGACTAAAGGGTGTATAACTATATGATGACCTTTCAAGGAGTAAGTAATTGACAAAATCTTGACTTGAAATCAACGTATTCCAAGTTTTACAAACACTTTTACAAGCCACGATAGTTTTTATTGAAAGTTGAAGCAGAATGTTGGTAATAATTGGTGATGGAATATCTTCAAACGAACCGCCAAATTCTTGACTTTCTTCTTTGTCAACCTTTTCTTTAGCTCTTTTCTCATTCCTTGCTGAAGGTAGTGAGTCACTTATTCTTTTCATGGTCACACTATAAAATTAAAAAAAAAAAAAAGCATAGAAAAGGAATCATTTTTTATTAAGATAAGTTTAAGCAGCTTGTGAAAAGTGAAAGTTAGGGTAAAATAAGAGTGAAAGAAAAGCTTGAAAAGAAGAAGAAAGAGTTGATAGGAAATGTGTTGTGTCGGTGGTAAAAGCATGCAATTGAGAAAAAAAAGTTGAGAAATGTACCTCTCTGCCATGCTTTGGTAAAACAAAATTCAAATTGTACAAGTTTTACCTTTCTTCCTTTTAGTTAGTCATATTTATAGGGTTTTTAAAATACAATGGATATAGAAGGTAATGAAAAGATGGTATAAAAGTAAATGGTAAAATTAAATATCATTTATTTTGATTGATTTTCTATTAACTTTAGTTACAATACAGTCAAATATTTTGTGATTTTTAGCATTTTAACAAACAAGTATTTTTACCATTTTAGCGTGCACATTTTCTGAATTCTTAATGATTTTTTTTACTAAATCCAGACAATATAATCCTAGCATTTAATTTTGTTTTTCATTTTTGACTTACTTTTAATTTTCTTCCATCAAAATAAAATTATATTGTTAAATTTAAAATATTCAAAATCATCATTTTGTTGAACAAAAATCACAATTAATTATAATCAATATCTTCATATACTAATTTGTGGATAACATCATTAACAAGATACATCTTGAACGAAGAATTGCCCGAGGATTAGAAGAAATCAATACTAATTTGTATTATGTACGATTTTGTAGAAACTTCTTGCCTTGGAATTAAAAGGTTTAGATAAAAGATGCACCCCTAACTGAATAATTAATATTTGGTAAAACAACAACACAACATGTTTCATGTAAGAGAGTGAAGCCTTTCTTCTCCAGTTTGGTAGTTTGTGTTTCCTTTTCTGCTTGATTTGCTAGGTATTTTTGGCTTAAACTCTTAGCCTTAGGGCTAGGGGCCTTGGTATTGGGTGTTTCAGTGCAGTGTTTTGGAAGCTCGAACTCTGTGGTTCTTATGGAGTGGAAGAAGGTGAGTTACAAGAATAGGGTGAAACCTTCTATTAGGTTCTCGGTTTGGAAGGAGAATGGTTGCAAAAGAGTGGTTAATGGAGGTGTCGTAACGTCTTTCTTTATTACGGAGTTCCCGGAAAGTATGGAGGCTAAGGATCTCTTCGAGGTTTTCATGGTCTATGGTCTCATTTCGGAAGTTTTCATTCCTGGGAGGAGGGATGTAAGAGGGAGAAGGTTCGGTTTTGCTCGCTTCAGGAAAGTTCATGATCCTCGTGTGTTGGTGGCTAAGCTGGACAGTATCCAGCTTATTGGTACGAAATTGCATGCGAATTTTCCTCGGTTTGCTAAAGATCAGGAGGTAATCAACAAGGTTCGGACATCTTCTTTGAGGTCGGGGGGATTTGTTAACGGTGGTATTGCTAGTTCAGGGCTCACTCCCTCCCAGCCAACTTTTGCCCAGGTTCTGAGGAATGGTAAGAGTGTTAGAGATCGTAGCGGTAGCACTCGTGAGGTCAACAATGTTGTTAGAGTCAACGTGGACAGTATTGATTCTTCCAGGTTTGCCAAGGCTTTGGTTGGGGAGGTCCGGGATAACGTAAATCCTTTCCTTATCCAAAAACAATTGTTTGAAGAAGGTCTATTTGATTTTTTAGTTGCCCCTCTAGGGGCAACCTTGTGTCTTTTTGAATCTAGTGGAGGGGAAGACGTTTCCATTGCCATTGAATCTTCCAAGTCTTGGTTTGATGCTAAATTTATTAAGTTCTTTCCTTGGGCTCCGGATGTTATTGACAAAAGCAGATTTGTTTGGGTGAGATGTCTTGGCATCCCTTGCTTCGCTTGGTGTGATGAAGTTTTTTCCAGTATTACGAAGGATATTAGTACTTTTATTAAAGGTGATATCGATACGGTTAACAAATCCAGGTTTGATGAAGCTCGTCTGCTTATTAAAACATTTGTTGATTCTGATATTAATCTTTTGGTCGATCTTGAGGTCAATAACCTTGGGTTCAAAGTCAGAATCCTTAGTGATTTCCCGGGCCCTAGGAAGATTGATTTCCTCTTAACTAAGTTGGATGGCGAGTCATCTGGGTTGCTTGATTCAAAAGACGAAGAAGTGTGGTCCTCTGAGGTGGGTGATGATAGCGACAGGTCTATTCACAGGTCTTTTAGAAAGATGAATGATAATATGGAGACTAAGGATAATTTTGAGGATTTGGGGAGCAGTGCTGAGTCCAATCACACCTTTGTCTGTGAAACTTTAGGGGTTGGTGTTGATTCGTTTATCGAGGAAAGTGACAGGTATGTTGATCAGGCTATTTGTCTTGATAATCCTTTGACTTCCTCGAGTAGTGGCAAAAAGTCTGAAAAGGTGAATTCTGTTGTTAAATCTGGTTGTCCCTTGGGAAGCCAACATTATTTAAACTCTTTGTCTAGTTTGGAGGGGTGTTTAGATGAACTAGTTGGTGGTGGGCCGGTTTTGGACTCAAGTTTTGGGCTTGGTCAGTTGGGTTTAGATGCTTCTGACCCTATTTCCAGTTCTGTTGGGAACGTTGTTTTTCCTTCTTCTAAGTCTAAGCCCAAAAGCAAGAAGCCTTTATTTGCGTTCTATGAGAATAGGAATATCCCTTTCTCCCCTTCTTTCTTTTTCACTGTTCTTAAAGTTGCGCCTGCAAATCACCATATTCGTAAGATTGGGAGGAGACGATCTCTTAGCAAGTCGTTTAAAAAAAGAATTCCTTTGGAGAGGGGGGTCCTTCTTGCGCCCCATCTGGTTCTCACTTATGTTCCTTAGATAACTCTGATATTGTGAGGAACAACAATAGAAGTAAAGATATTTTGGAGAAGGTTCCCAATAAAGTTTGGAATTCTGCCAAACTTTTGGGCCTTGATGCGTTAGAAGATGAAGAGGTTTATGTTAACATTATTAAGGGATTGGAAGATAGGGATTGTTTGGCATTTCAGAAAAAGAAGGTTGTTGAAATGGGTAATCAATGATTATGGTCACTTATAATGTTAGAGGCTGTTGCATCCCCCTGAAAAGGAGAAGGATTGCTTATTGTTTTAGGGAAGGTAATGTTGAGTTGTGTTTGATTCAAGAGACCAAGGTGACTTCTATGAATGATTCTATCGTTAGAAGTTTATGGGGTAATGATAATTTTGGGTGGTCGGTCTGTGATTCTGAGGGTCTTTCTGGTGGAATTCTTACCATCTGGAGGAAGGATATGTTTCTGCCTATTGTTAGCTATCGGGGCAAAGGCTTTCTTTTTTGTCAATTACTGTGGAGAGGCATTAGTTTATATGTTGTCAACGTGTATTCTCCTTGTTCTTTGAGGGAGAAAAGGGCTATGTGGGTTGAGATTCTTAGCCTTAAAAACAAATGCACTGATGGTAGATGGATTTTAGGAGGAGATTTCAATTTGGTTAAATCGCGTGATGAAAGAATTAGGAGGAGTTTACATGTTAGCAGCGACAGTTTGGAGTTCAATTCCTTCATTATTGAGACAGGTTTGATCGACTTACCTTCTGTCGGTAACAAATTCACTTATTTCAATTCAAGTGGCTTTTGTTGTAGTAAGTTGGATAGGTTTTTAGTGGATGATTTCCTTGTTGATACCTGGGACTTCAAGGCTCAGTCTGTGGGTAAGAGGGATGTCTCAGACCACCGTCCGGTTTGGCTTTCCTCTTCTAATATTGATTGGGGTCCTAAACCTTTCCGTTTCTTTAACGCTTGGTTGGACCATAAGGATTTCCTGGTTTTCGTGAAAAACAGCTGGAAGTCTTTTGAGTTTCGTGGTTCCCTGTCCTATGTCTTTAAGAGGAAGCTTCAATCTCTTAAGGATTGTTTGAAGACGTGGAATCGCGAGGTGTTTGGTTGGATTGATTTCAAGATAGATGGCTGTGTTGAGAAGCTGAATGAAATTGAGATGCAATTGTCAGATGATTGGGGGGTTTGTCGGATGAATTGCTTTTGAATAGACTGAAAGAACAAGAAAATGTGTGGAAGAACCTTCGTTATAAAGAAAGTATGTTGTACCAAAAGTCTAGATTGAAGTGGGTGAAGGAAGGTGATGCGAATTCTCGGTTTTTTCATGCTACAGTCAAGAATAGGATTAGAGTTAATTCTATTTCAGCCTTGGGTACTGATGATAATCACATTGAAGGGCCGGAAGAAGTAAAAAAAGCTGCTTATGATTATTTCAAGACCAAGTATCAAAGTGATTCGGTTGCTAGACCGGCCATGGATCTTCATGACATTCCTAAACTCAGAGACTTGGACCGAGCTTTTCTGGACAGTGATTTTTCTGGGGACGAGATAAGGAAGGTTGTTTTTTATTGTGACGGTAACAAAGCTCTGGGGCCGGATGGTTTTACCCTTAACTTTTTTAAGGAAACGTGGGAGATTGCGGGGGAGGAGTTTATCAATTGTGTTCAGTTCTTTTTCAAGACCGGAAACCTCCCCAAAGCTTTCTATTCTTCGTTTTTGGTTCTGGTGCCTAAAGTTGATAGCCCTGTTGATTTCATGGAGTTCAGACCTATTTGTCTTTTAGGGTGTATTGCTAAGGTGATTTCTAAGATGATGTCCTATAGACCTTCTGGTGTGATTTCTAAGTTAGTTTCGGATTCGCAAACGGCTTTTGTGCCTAATAGGAATACCCACGATGGTGTTTTAGTTACTAACGAGGTCGTGGACTTGGCTAGGAGAGATAAGCGTAAGTGCCTTCTTTTTAAAGTTGATTTCTCCCAAGCCTACGATTGCGTCAATTGGGATTTTCTCATCTCTGTTTTAACTGCTATGAATTTTGGCCCCCAGTGGATTAAATTGATTAAAGGTAATGTTTGTTCTAGTTTCGTTTCTCTCCTAGTTAACGGTAGTCCTTCTGCGGATTTTGAGGTTTCGAGAGGTCTCAAACAAGGGGACCCTCTTGCTCCGTTCTTGTTTGTTCTGGTTGCTGAAATTCTAGCTGTTATGACTCGTCGTGCTGCTGCCCTCAATATGTTATCTGTAACACCCCCAAATCCCATCGCGAATACATAATACATAAATAAAATCAGAGTAACTAAAAATTTATTTTTTTCGACAGGAAACAGGGATGTCACACTTAAATGAACAAAATACAATCCCTGCTCATAAATTTGATACATAGCATAAAATAGAGTACCCTCAAAGGGGAAACTTTTTCCATAATAAAGGAAATGTCAATTATGGAATAAAGCGGAAAAATCCATAACCGACTTGTTTTACAAATAAATGGTTTTAGAACATCAAAATATAAATACAAAATACATTCAACAATTATATACATATAAAATAATCGTTCCCCAACTCCCGTGCTACGTATCAGAGCAGACACCAAGACCGACAACGGAACGGAGGACTAATCTCCACAAAAGCCTCCAAGCCGCTAAAGCTGACAATCTGCACTATGCCATAAAAAGCATATTCCAGCAGAAGGGTGAGAAATAACAACTAAACCAAGATTGCATAATAATATGCAAAAACACATAAAAATCACATACACAGTTATTCTCACCTCACACATCACATACCAAAACATATAGCATGTCACAAATACATAACCTGTATCAATTATCCAACATAATCACGTATTTGCACATAAGGCATACCAAGTCATCACATATAGAAACGCATCACACATCACATAGCATATGTCTATGCCTAAAACATATTATTCACAGTCAATGCATTTATCACATATGCACATCAATTTACCAATCCAATCATAAATCTCAACACATATTCAATGATTTCACAATTTCCCAAACATAATCACATAATCAATCAAATCTATACCATTCAATACAATTGCGCATATTTCATCTCATCAATCACATTCACATTTCCATGCACAATTAATTCATGATTTATGCAAATGCACATAGATCGACACAACGACTTTATGCACATGCTATGCGGTACCGACTCCAAGTATTTCTCATCACCAGTTCACTCAGGAACTATTGGAACCATCGCTCGCTACATCACTGTAACTCCCCGTCGGGCATACGATGTCCCCCGTCGCTCACACCCCGCATGGGCACACGACGTTCATGGATCGCTCACACCCCGCATGGGCACACGACCCGATCGCTCACACCCCACAAGGGCACACGATCGTCTATAACCATCGCTCACACCTCTTATGTTTAAGGCACACGATCCATCATATCGCTCACACCTCTTATTTTTAAGGCACACGACGTTATAGCAGATTCCCTCTGGAATCAATCCGTCACTCAGGACGTTTCAACAATGCATATTATGATGTTTGGCATACAATGACTCATGACATTCACATTGCACCCACATACACATCCATAATCATGCATATATAATCCAATACCACACATTGCATATTCTTGCCCTTAGGCCACAAATCAACAACCACAACAATTACAACAACTTATCACATGCTTCAACATCATCACATTCATGCATTGCAAAGCAATTCAAACAATGCATTTCAAACCCTAAATGCCACCACACATCATACATTGAAATTTCACATAAACAATGCACTTCATCACAAGCCATAAATACCACAATCATATCACATACCACAAATCACAACAACATCATAGTTCCTCACACAAGGGATTTACATATCAAATGCTACTCACAACACATCATTATCGCACATTGAAATCAAAACCCAAAACACACATTTATTCCTCCATAACACCACAAACCATCATCACCAACACTTATCATATATATTCACAACATATACCAGCACACAAGCCATACGATACATATTAAAAGCATATAGCATGATAACACATCAATCGCACACGGTTAACGCGATAAAAAAACCCAACAACCCAACACTTTTCCTAAACCAAGACCTAAATAATTCATCTACTGACCTCCAAACCATTTTTAAAAGAAATATCTTTTCATTAGCTTTCCAACGCTTCGAACGGCGACCAAAACGGACTTACGGTTTGAAAATTGCGACAAAAACAAAATTGGAAAATATCACGTTCGCTCCAGTATTTGCTAGACGAATCCTAGCGAACCAAGGCAGTGGAAAACAGCCATAAAGTTCGCTAGGCGAACCATCTAGCGAACGTTCGCCCGTTCCTTCGCTGGGGCTCGCTAGGCGAACCCGCGAAACCCAGAATTCGCAGCAGCGTCAACCTAGGTCATATGGGACCAAAATACATAATTTTTACCACCCAAACACTTCTAATTCATACCAGAACAACCAAAACATGTTTAGACATAATCAACGAGTATTCTACGCGGTTTATATCGAATTTCATCCGTGAAAACATCGATTTCTATCAATCGCTCCTAATTCCAATCGATACGAAAAGTCACGAAACAATCAAACAATTACAACAAACAACACATATATATACATACACAAGCAAGATATAATTGAAACTTCTCACCCTTACCCGATTAATCACGCTTGAAACGGAGAATCTTCGATTTTCTTCTCTTTCTCCTCTTTTCTTTCCTCTTCCTTTCCATCTTCTCTTTTCTTTCTCTCTATTTTCTTTTCTCTCTTTTTCTTTCCACTTTCTATTTATAACAAAATATCTAACTACCCAAAATGACCATTTTGCCCTTACGCTCAAATATCTCCCAAACGCTCTCAAAATGCGATAAAACATAAACAGGGATGGAATATATTTTCATGAAATAAAAGTTGAAAAGAAAATTATAATTTATTGAAAATATTTTACCTATCAGAGAAATTAACCAATTAACTCAATTAGCAGGTAAAATGCAATAAATTCACACATTTCACAAAATTCAAATAAATGAAATAAATAAATAGAATTAAACAAATCGGGGCGTTACAATTCTCCCCCACTTAGACAATTTCGTCCTCGAAAATATACCGAGACGAACACTCCGGACACGACTCCCGCATCCGACTAACAACCCAACATGCCAACAAAAGGCACACCACGAATAACACAACTGGCAAACCACCTTGCCAATAGCAGATACAACAACGACACGACAACGACGACCACAACAACGACAAGAAGCAAAGCCCATACAATGCACTTGACGACTAACTCACGACTCAAAGAAAAGCCAAGATACCAACACACTGGTTCACTCTAGAACCGAAACACAACAAGATCGTTACCCTCACCGTAGGTAACACTCCCTTAATTCCCCACACCGGAATTAGCTACACGCACTCGAACCAACACAATGGAAACGAGACAACAACCCAAACAAGAACATAAAGTTCCACAACACCACAAGGTCTCCACAACATCAACAAAACCAGAACACCAACATCCTCGTCACACAACCATACTACAACAATGCTATAATTCACCAATCGAACATATAACCAAAACACCCAACTACATAGCAGCCCACGGATAACAGTTAAACTTTTCACATATGACTTCCATCCTGAAACGTTCAATGGCCTCAACACTCCTACATGTTCCCAATGTTCAACCTATGAACTCTTACCAGTCCCACACGTGTATACGAAATGTGCCATATCACGCTTCCGCTGCGCACTCTGATTACTCGTAACCATCAAAACTACCAATCTCACGTCCAAAGTCTAACTCTCTCTCATATTCACCAAAAATCACTGTTCACTGTTAATATACCCAACTGCACACTATCAGACGTCAATTCACACACCAACCCAAATCTCTAAATTCTCCCAAAAGTTCCCACTCTTTAACCATCAAAGCATACATAAGTAAAACTCTCAACTTAACTCATCACGCACGACATAAACTTTACCAATAGGATAATTCGAGCCAAAGTCATAACTAATCAGGAATTCCAACCATCCGACCGTGCCTTACTCCGAGTTACAAATCAAAAGTTATGCAGAAAACAAAATTACACAAACAGCACTGTTCGCTGGGCGAACCTTCTTGCGACCATTCGCTAGCACCTTCGCTAGGCGAATGTTCCAGCGAACCAACTACTAGCTAAAAACAGACACAAAGTTCGCTAGGCGAATCCCTTGGCGAACCGAGGCAGCAACTTCCAACATCAAAACACCCAAACTTCGCTAGGCGAACAACTCAGCGAACCTTCGCTCACGCCTTCGCTAAGCGAATACCCGTAGTGAACCTTCGCTACCCTTCGCTGAATGGTTCGCTAGGCGAACCTGCGAAAACTCAGAATTACAACAGTCTTGTTACATATCCAAAACCGTCAATTCCTCCATCCAAACACCTTGAACCTAAAACCCTTAAAACAATACCTCCAGATTCTTTAACACAATACAATCGCGTCCAATTCCAAATCCTGAATAGTATCGATCCTTTTATGAATCCTCAATTATCGTAAAGCATAAGCCACGACTTTTACCTCTTGCATTAACACACTGTCTAAACTCCTCAAAGACACATCTCACAAACGGTTTATTAGGATCATCCAGAATCAAAACTGAAGTCGTAGCCAACTTCTACTTCAGCTCACCAAAACTTACTCACAACGAACATCCAGACAAACGACTCACCCTTTGCAAGCCAACTGAGACAACAGAAGTACGAACTTAGCAAAGTCTTCCATAACCTTCCGTAACAACCAACTGAGCCCAAAAGTTTCTAATCTCCTTAACCAACTTCGGAACCTCTCATTGTAGAACTGCATCTACTTCCGATGGATCCAAAACCATACTCTCATCTAAAATAACATATCCAAGAAAACTAACCCCCTTTTTTTTTTTAACCCAAATTCTCACTCGAATAACTCCGCATACAACTTCGTCTCTTTTCAACACTTGTGATTCAAATCTCAAACACTCTACCTGTTCTTCCTCAGGGTTTACAATAGATCCGAATATCCTCAATCAAAGCCATTACTAACTTATCCAAATAAATATGGAAGATACGATTCCTCTACTCCACAAACATTACAAATTCCTTACTAACACCAAATAACATCACTGCACGTTGTAATACCCAAACAAATTCCAAAAGATACAAATTCTTAAAGTTCTTGCAAAATTCTTTTCCCTGGGTAACTGGTTACTCACACAATCCACCACTCTTATCAAACATTCCAAACAATTACAAGTTCACTCAAACTCAGCCAAACCATTCCAGTTATCTATTCCTGAAAGTGGACACTTGTTCTCAATCATTACCTTATTCAACTGTTAGTAATCCATACACAATTTCTTCTCCTAACAGTCCAAATTCCATAAATCCCCACGTGTAGCAACAACCATCCCAAAAGAACTCTCAAACATTACATCCACACCTAGGGTTTTCTCAAAATTTCCATTACTGCTCTAAAACTCCAAAGACTCCAAACCTCACCAGAACTCTAAGTTTCGCTTTCGATAGTCTCAAAACCAATACCATCATATGCATCATACTTGTTATTCCATTCAACCATCCTTCCTTTTTGTTACTAACCAAACAGGAGCTCCCTAAGACAACGCCTTAATGTTCCATCCATAACACATCTGAAAACCATGCACAACTGACGGCCCAACACTGTGACTTCCTGCCAATTTCCAGAACACTATCATCATAGACTAAACAACATCTTAGTCCCATCTACTAAGAGTTTTCTACTTACTTAGTAGATCCAAACCTCAAATCTTCACCTTCGTCCAATTTGAGTTTACACCCTTCTCTCTAAGAACCACCATTAACGATGCCCAATCATTCACTCTCAAAACTTCATACTGAACCAACATACCAAAGCCTCTAATCCGCCTCATCTTCCAGTATAAGAATCTTCATCAACTCATCAAAACAATCCGTAATCATTTCCTTAAATTCCAAACAATTCATTGCACATACTATCAAAGTCGGAAAGACACGCCTATTCCATCCAACATAATGCCCGTCTGCTATCAACAAGAGATTAAGGATGATCAGTTCCTCAATTTGTCAATAGACAGCCGACAATCATGATGGGGCATAAAACATCCTTACCAAACTATAATAGCATTTCTTGCATCCTGTGCACCAAACTACCTAAGGCACAAATCCTTAGTTGACATAAACCTTACCTCCGTATTCCCTCCGGAATCGAGAACAACACTGCCCTAACAACACTTACAATCTTGCAATTCACAACACACTGAGCCAACGCTCCACCTGAAGCAACTTGGAGAAGTTCCAACTTCTCCCCCACTTATCTCATTCTCAATCCTGGAGACAAAGGATTAGAAACACCAGAAAGTACTGACAGTGTTTCACACATATATCACGTACTAAGGGACAAACAACAACGACAGTATTCTACTGTCACCCCAACTGACTCAACAACTTGGCCGGACGGACCGACCTGCTCTGATACCACTAATGTAACACCCCCAAATCCCATCGCGAATACATAATACATAAATAAAATCAGAGTAACTAAAAATTTATTTTTTTCGACAGGAAACAGGGATGTCACACTTAAATGAACAAAATACAATCCCTGCTCATAAATTTGATACATAGCATAAAATAGAGTACCCTCAAAGGGGAAACTTTTTCCATAATAAAGGAAATGTCAATTATGGAATAAAGCGGAAAAATCCATAACCGACTTGTTTTACAAATAAATGGTTTTAGAACATCAAAATATAAATACAAAATACATTCAACAATTATATACATATAAAATAATCGTTCCCCAACTCCCGTGCTACGTATCAGAGCAGACACCAAGACCGACAACGGAACGGAGGACTAATCTCCACAAAAGCCTCCAAGCCGCTAAAGCTGACAATCTGCACTATGCCATAAAAAGCATATTCCAGCAGAAGGGTGAGAAATAACAACTAAACCAAGATTGCATAATAATATACAAAAACACATAAAAATCACATACACAGTTATTCTCACCTCACACATCACATACCAAAACATATAGCATGTCACAAATACATAACCTGTATCAATTATCCAACATAATCACGTATTTGCACATAAGGCATACCAAGTCATCACATATAGAAACGCATCACACATCACATAGCATATGTCTATGCCTAAAACATATTATTCACAGTCAATGCATTTATCACATATGCACATCAATTTACCAATCCAATCATAAATCTCAACACATATTCAATGATTTCACAATTTCCCACACATAATCACATAATCAATCAAATCTATACCATTCAATACAATTGCGCATATTTCATCTCATCAATCACATTCACATTTCCATGCACAATTAATTCATGATTTATGCAAATGCACATAGATCGACACAACGACTTTATGCACATGCTATGCGGTACCGACTCCAAGTATTTCTCATCACCAGTTCACTCAGGAACTATTGGAACCATCGCTCGCTACATCACTGTAACTCCCCGTCGGGCATACGATGTCCCCCGTCGCACACACCCCGCATGGGCACACGACGTTTATGGATCGCTCACACCCCGCATGGGCACACGACCCGATCGCTCACACCCCACAAGGGCACACGATCGTCTATAACCATCGCTCACACCTCTTATGTTTAAGGCACACGATCCATCATATCGCTCACACCTCTTATTTTTAAGGCACACGACGTTATAGCAGATTCCCTCTGGAATCAATCCGTCACTCAGGACGTTTCAACAATGCATATTATGATGTTTGGCATACAATGACTCATGACATTCACATTGCACCCACATACACATCCATAATCATGCATATATAATCCAATACCACACATTGCATATTCTTGCCCTTAGGCCACAAATCAACAACCACAACAATTACAACAACTTATCACATGCTTCAACATCATCACATTCATGCATTGCAAAGCAATTCAAACAATGCATTTCAAACCCTAAATGCCACCACACAACATACATTGAAATTTCACATAAACAATGCACTTCATCACAAGCCATAAATACCACAATCATATCACATACCACAAATCACAACAACATCATAGTTCCTCACACAAGGGATTTACATATCAAATGCTACTCACAACACATCATTATCGCACATTGAAATCAAAACCCAAAACACACATTTATTCCTCCATAACACCACAAACCATCATCACCAACACTTATCATATATATTCACATCATATACCAGCACACAAGCCATACGATACATATTAAAAGCATATAGCATGATAACACATCAATCGCACACGGTTAACGCGATAAAAAAACCCAACAAACCAACACTTTTCCAAAACCACGACCTAAATAATTCATCTACTGCACTCCAAACCATTTTTAAAAGAAAGAGCTTTTCATTAGCTTTCCAACGCTTCGAACGGCGACCAAAACGGACTTACGGTTTGAAAATTGCGACAAAAACAAAATTGGAAAATATCACGTTCGCTCCAGTATTTGCTAGACGAATCCTAGCGAACCAAGGCAGTGGAAAACAACCATAAAGTTCGCTAGGCGAACCATCTAGCGAACGTTCGCCCGTTCCTTCGCTGGGGCTCGCTAGGCGAACCCGCGAAACCCAGAATTCGCAGCAGCGTCAACCTAGGTCATATGGGACCAAAATACATCATTTTTACCACCCAAACACTTCTAATTCATACCAGAACAACCAAAACATGTTTAGACATAATCAACGAGTATTCTACGCGGTTTATATCGAATTTCATCCGTGAAAACATCGATTTCTATCAATCGCTCCTAATTCCAATCGATACGAAAAGTCACGAAACAATCAAACAATTACAACAAACAACACATATACATACACAAGCAAGATATAATTGAAACTTCTCACCCTTACCCGATTAATCGCGCTTGAAACGGAGAATCTTCGATTTTCTTCTCTTTCTCCTCTTTTCTTTCCTCTTCCTTTCCATCTTCTCTTTTCTTTCTCTCTATTTTCTTTTCTCTCTTTTTCTTTCCACTTTCTATTTATAACAAAATATCTAACTACCCAAAATGACCATTTTGCCCTTACGCTCAAATATCTCCCAAACGCTCTCAAAATGCGATAAAACATAAACAGCGATGGAATATATTTTCATGAAATAAAAGTTGAAAAGAAAATTATAATTTATTGAAAATATTTTACCTATCAGAGAAATTAACCAATTAACTCAATTAGCAGGTAAAATGCAATAAATTCACACATTTCACAAAATTCAAATAAATGAAATAAATAAATAGAATTAAACAAATCGGGGCGTTACATTATCTGGTTTTAAAATTGATGGTGTTTCCTCTATTGAGCTCTTGCAGTTTGCTGATGATACCCTCTTTATCTGTGATGAAAAGTTCCCTAATTTATGGGCTCTTAAAACCATCCTTCGTGGGTTTGAAATGGTTTCGGGGCTGAAAATTAACTTCGCCAAAAGCCGTCTTTTTGGTATCGGGTTGGATTATGATTTCTTGCTAGCTGCCGAATCGTTTCTTTTTTGCAGGTCTAGTAGGCTTCCTTTCAAATTCTTAGGGATTTTGATTGGAGGCAATCATAGGAGATTGGAATTTTGGAAGCCGGTTCTGGATTCTCTTAAATGTCGGTTAAATTCTTGGATCGGTAGGAATTTGTCCATTGGGGCTAGAGTGGTTCTTAGTAATTCTGTCATTTCTAATCTACCAATCCATTATCTAGCCTTCTTCAAGATGCCTTCCAAAATTGTGAAAGATATCATCGCAATTCAACGTAAGTTCCTTTGGTCGGGTTCGGTGGAGAAGTCTTGTATACCTTGGGTTAAATGGAGTCAGATGTGCAAGCCTAAAGAGGATGGTGGCCTTGGTATTAAACATGTGGGAACTCTTAATATCTCGCTTTTATCCAAATGGTTATCGAAATTTATTCTTGAAGGAAATCAGATTTGGAGAGATCTCTTATCTAGTAGATATGGCTGCCTTCAACTCTGTGTTCTTAATCCCAACCGTTTGTGTATCGCTAAAGGGGTCTCGCTTTGGATGAGAGATTTAATGTCTTTGTGTCATTCCATTAATTTTTCGAGCTTTTATCGTTTGGATATAGGTTGTGGCAGTAACGCTTGCTTTTGGGACTCTAATTGGTGTGGTGATTTCAATTTGAAAACGGTTTTTCCTATTCTTCATCTTGCTGCTGCGAACAGATCTTGTTACGTGGGGGATATTGGGAAATGGGATGCGGATGGCTGGAGCTGGGATGTTGGTAAACTTGGTCTTGATGTTCTGCTGGCGGATTCTGCCTCTGTAGCTCTGCTGCAGAATCTGTTGCAGCCTGTGATTCTGGTGCGGCATAAGATCGACAACTGGGTTTGGCTGCTGGATAAATCCTTTTCTTTTTCGGTCAGATCTTGCTATGATACAATTAGAGATGAGGTCATTGGGATTCCTTTGGAGGATAATCAGAGGTTAGCCTTAAAAGTGTTATGGAAAACTAGCATTCCGATGAAACTTAAAGTGTTTGCTTGGAGACTTCTTCTCAACCGTTTACCGACAAGACTGAATCTTGTTTCTAAAGGATTAGTGTTATCTCCGCAAGACTCTGCGTGTGTTTTTTGTTTTCAAGCGGATGAGGATTCTGATCACCTGTTCCTTACCTGTCCTAAAGTTCAACAAATTTGGTCCAAGGTTTATGCGTGGATTGGTATGGATAGACCAACATCTGATTCTTTGTGCAATCATTCTCTTTTGTGGTTTTTGTCCTTGGCTGATAAGTGCAAAGAAGATATGTGCTGTTATATTTGGTTTATCACGACTTCGTGTATTTGGAGAGCGAGAAATAATATTATTTTCGGTGATGAGTTCTGTGATGTCGATCAAATCTATCATCGTATCCTCTCCTTCTCTTGGAATTGGTTGGCTTTAGGTCGGAGTAAATGTAGTATTTATCATTGGGTGAAATCCCCAATTGATTTTATGTAACACTGTTTGCTTCTTGTGTTCCTTTTGTATTGGGTTGGAGAATCCCTTTTTTCTCCTTTTAATACAAAATTTGCTTATCAAAAAAAAAAAAAGGTGCACCCCTGAATCCTACCAGCCGGGAATGTTTTCAACTTAACCCTTGTTAAATTAAGCCATATATATGCTCTCCTTTTATTTGTGATGTAACCACATTATTTCGGAAAGGCTCTTTCACAGCAGTTAGAAAAGAGGGGTGATCAGCTGTGATAAGGTTGGGGTGATAAGAGTAAATATGATACCACAAACATATGACCGTAACGATAAAGTAGGTTGTGGCACTACTAAACTTTGACTTTTAATATAGAAAATATAGTTAGTTTTAACTGCCAGAACTTTCAAATTTCCAATTAATCATAAATAAAATAAATTTTGTATTTTTTAACTAGTAAAATAAAATTTGTATTGCTTAATAAATAAAATCAAATAAATTAACATAATATAAAAAAAAATACAAATATAAAATAATAATCTTTGCAAGATGAAATGAGTTACAAGAATGGTAATACAAATAAATGAAACTAAAAAGCTATCAAATGTTAGAAGTTTAAATCCCACACCATGAATCCCCTCCTACTTGAAGCCAAAACAGACTTATTTTTTAGATTTCAGCCAACTTGGAAGACCTCTTCTCTATTAAACTATAATAACAATTCGCATGAATAACTATATAACATAATTATATCAAGTTTAGAAACATGTAAAGAGAATTATACTTATGACTCTACAATGGAATAGAGGAACAAAAAATGGAGTCAAGGCCAATTAGCAAAATAGAAACTAACTTTTCCATTATATACTTGGAGCCATGGCACAACACTAAGGATGCTGCCAAGTAAACATGAGGTCATAATTCTGCTTGGATACAACTACTCTCCATAGACTCCATTTGGTAAAAGTTGTGCACTTTACTACCCTTATATATAATAAGTATGGATAGTAAACAATTGAAAACAGTACTGTAGAAGCAAAACTTAGACATGATAAAAGATGTCACCTGTCGATATTTTACTATAGTAATACTCTTCTATCTGACATTGACAGTATTGCAAATGGAAAACTCAATTATTTTTAAACACGGTTTCACACACTCATAATGAATATAGTTATAAGATAATAAATACAATAGTCTTAGTTGTAACAAAGATAACTAAATATTAAAAGTACCTCTTCTTTCTAGTATCCTACAAATAACTTGTATTCCCAAGAGATGAGTACTTCCTATACAGTTAAAGAGACAATCACAAACTCAAAACACAAATGTCAAAACTCAAGAATATTCCCACACACAAATATCAATTCCCAAAAACACTATCGAAACATCTAAAAATTACGTAAAATTAATAATTCAAGTCATGTAGAATTCATCTTCAAACACAAAACTAGAGACTCGCATGCTCTTTTCAAATGTCAACTTTAGGGAAACAATAGAGATATGCAGTAACCAAATGATGACGTCATTTCACATATAACACAATTGTGTACCAAATGTAAATCTATAGTATACAAGATTAACTTTTTCATACAATAAAATAATGATGTGATCACAAACGATACCTTTCAACAAATAAAGATGGAGAAACGGAGTTCTTGGGTGAACAATGAAAACAATTAGAACAAAGAGAGAAAGAAGAAAGGATAAAGAAGAAAGAAGAAGGATTATGACAAATTGTTTACTATTTATTTTCTCATAAGGGTTTACAAATGATTACAAGTGAATAACATAATTGCCCTCACTCAATAACCTGAGTGATCTAGCCTATTTATAGGCTAACTAGCTATCTTATATTACAAGCTAACTAAACAATTTGATCCTTAACACAATGCCCAATTCAACATAATATGTCAATAATATATTTCGACTTTACATACTAGAACTAGCTTCGACTACATTATGTAACCCTCTGGCATCAGCATGTGACCCTGCTTCGACTTCATGCTTGTCTCCTGTCGAAACACATGAAAGCTATTTCTCGACAGAGTTAGAGTTCGACACAAAATTTCACAAATCTCCACCTTGGATCTGACTCTACAAACAATAGAGAATAAACTAGCTTTCATCATGCAGCTTTATCAACTGCATAAAGTGGAAAAACTTGCAATTTAGCAACGTCTTAGTGATCATATCAGCAGCATTAACATCCGTCGAAACCTTCAGCACTTGTACTTCCCCACGCTCGATTATCTCTCTGACGAAGTGCATCCTAACATCGATGAGCTTTATTCGTTCATGATAGGCTGAGTTCTTCGACAGGTGTATTGAACTTTGACTATCACATTTAACAGTGATACTTCGACCTTAAAGTTTTAGCTCCTTTGCATAATCTTCAAGCCACAATGCTTCTTTCACTGCTTCAGTGAGGGAAATATATTATGCTTCAGTGGTTGATAAGGCAACAACTTTATAAAGCGTTGCTTTTCAACTGATTGTTGTGCAGAACATAGTGAACACATATCCAGAAATTGACTTTCTGGAATCATGCAACCTGCATAATCAGAGTCGACAAACCCTTCGGTTTCGACTAGGCTATCATCACCACAGGCTCCACCATAAATCATGACTCTTTTCAGAGACCTATTTATGTTCCTGAGAATCCACTTCAAAGTTTGCCAGTGCGCCTTTCCAGGATTGACCATATATCTGCTTACAAGGCTCACACCATACGCTATGTCTGACCTCGTATAGACCATAACATACATCAAAGAACGTACCACACTAGAATATGGAATGTTTCTGATATAGAATCTTTCAGCTCTAGTACTCGGACTTTAAGTAGTACTAATATTAAACTTAGGATTTGTTGGAGTCACAAGATGCTTTGGATTCGACATACCAAACATGTCGAGAAGCTTCCGTAGGTATGTCTCTTGAGATAAGCACAACTTCGACAACTTTCTGTCTCTCTGGATGTCAATCTCATGAATCCTGGTGGCAGCACCCAGATCCTTCATTTCGAACTCCTTACTGAGTTCATCCTTCACCTAAAGCGACAAAATAACGAGTTTCTAGGATATCATCCACATAAAGCAACAAAATAACGAGTTTCTAGGTCGAAATATGAAGTAAACACATTGGTCGAACTGGCTCTTAGTGAAACCAATGTGTGCCATGAACTTGTCGAATCTCCTGTTCCACTGTCTGAGAGAATGTTTCAGGCCATAGAAAGACCTATGCAGCTTGCACACATAATCTTCCTTATCCTTTTCTGCATACCCTTCGGTTGACCCATCAGGATGGTTTCGTCTAGGTCACCATACAAAAATGTTGTCTTCACATCCATTTGCTCAAGTTCCATGTCTAACTTTGCCACCATGGCCAACAACATTCTAATGGATCTATGCTTTACAAAAAGTAAGAATATATCGTTGATGTCGACACCTTCTTTCTGAATGAACCTCCAGGAACTAGATTTGCCATAAAGCGCTTCGATATTACTCATTCGATTCCTTCCTTGACCTTGAAAATCGACTTACAACAGACTAACCTTGCACCTGCAGGTTTCTCAATCAGCTCCCAAGTGTTATTATCATGATCATATTTAATCTCGTCATCCACGGCTTTTATCCATTCAGTCTGATTTTGAATCCTCATAGGTTTTGTGTAATCTCTAGGTTCTTCCTCAAGTACATCACTTGCAGAGATTAAGGCAAAAGCTACAAGATCAGCATAACCATGTTTCTGAGGTGGCTTGATGACTCTTCTCGACCTATCTCTTGCCAGTAGGTAGTCATCGACAGTTCCCTCAGTCTCTTCATCATCTTGCTCTTCTTCTTCAGCATCACTATGCTTCACCTGAAAAGGAATCTCTACCTATTCTAGCACCTCTTCAGAGATTTATGCACTTCGACCAGCATCACCAGTTTTCTTGAACGCCATCTCAACTTTATTGAAAACTACATTACGACTTGTGATAAATCTTTTATGACTTGGTTCTAGGAACCACAACCTATAACCCTTGAGTCCCTCAGGATATCTAAGGAACATGCATCTCAGAGCTCTAGGTTCGACCTTGTATTGCCTAATGTGGCCACAGGCTAAACAACCAAGTACTCTCAGTTTTTCGAGATCTGGTGGTTGACACGACCAAACTTCTTTAGATGTCTTCATTCCTAAGGCAGTCGAGGGACATCTGCTTACCAGATAAGCTATTGTCGAAACAATGTCCGCCCAAAACACCTTCTTCAATCCAGCACTAACAAACATGCATATAACCCTTTCAAGGATTGTTCGATTGAATCTTTCGGCTAAGCCATTTTGTTGAAGAGTACCTGTTACAGTCTTATGCCTTGCAATCCTAGTCTCGACACAGTAACTGTCGAAAGCTTCATTGCGGAGCTTAAGGCCATTGTCGGTTCTCAACCTCTTAACCTTTCTCCTAGGTTGGGTTTTGACCAGAACCTTCCAACTTTTGAAACTCTCAAAAGTTTAATCCCTAGTCATCTGAATGAATACCCATAATTTTCCACTAGTGCAAAGTGACGTATATAATTAAAAAATTTACACCCATTATACAGAACATGGGTGCAAATAAGTAACCTGGTGGAAAATATGTAAATAAAATGTCATTTTAATTATTCACACATGACAATAGACATCCTATTTTTTTAAAAATGGTGTAAATTAAAAATATTATTATAATAAATTAAAATCATTATTATAGTCAAATTTCTATTACTCCCGTTAAATGTAAAACGGGTGTATATTTGAATTGGCCAAAAAAATTATTTATTTTAACAACTCTAAATATTAAGTGAATTAATGAATGTAAATTTATTAAATTAATATTGTATAAATAAAATAAAATTAAAAAAAACACCACAAATAATGTATCGATCAAAACCCTTTTTTGAAACCCCATTTCTCTAAACCCATTCTCTCCAAAACCCAAACCCACCTTTAGGGAAAAACAAAAGGAAAAAAAAAAGAAAAACACTTTCTTCTATTTTCTTCTTCTTTCTCTCACTCTTCTTCAAGCTTAAAAGAATGGCGGCACCTTCTAAAAAATCAAGAACCACTGTACTTCGATCCCCTGCACCTTCTCACTATTCTTCCTCAACTTTCGCGTCTTCCTCCTCAAGCTTCGCTTCTCGTCCTACAACCTTCTTCAGAGGCTCCACCTCTCCGACACGTGTCAGTCTATACACTTCGTCACCATGTGTATCGTCTTCATCGATTCGGTTTTCACTACACTGTTCGATTTCCCCGAACCAGTTTATCTTGGCCATACCTCAAACCGGTGGAAAGAAACAGAGTAGTAGCCAACCGAAGCATACTTCCATGGGTTCAATTACGAATTCCCCATGACGAATTCGTTAGTGAGAATTTGTGGCGTTGAAGGAGATCTCGTGAAGGGAGCGCTTGTTCTGCATATCAATGAGGCAGTTCAATTACTTGAGCAAAACTCTGAGTTGTTTCAGGTTAATTTATAAGCTCCTTATCATCTTTTTCTCTGTGTTTTGGCATTTTTTAAATAAGAGTATTTATGTTTCAGGGTAATTTATACTTTTATACTCAGAACTAGTCGTGATACTTTATCATGTGATTTCTATTTAAATTAAGCATTCATTTTACTACATGTTTGTATGTATTAAGTATTAGCACATGTGTGTTTATTTTATAATACTGTTTGATGATGCAAGCGAATTCTGAATTTCTTTCACCCATTTTTTCTTCTTCCAATTAGAGTGCCTCTTATAAAAATTAAATAATGAACATTCATGATAATCTTTCTTTCGAATGTACTTCATATAATGGCTTTCATGTCTGTACGTAGAAGAATATAATGTGTAGAGAGGGGGATGAGGCAACATTATAGGTATGGTGGGTCGGAATCTTAATACCGCGAAGTTGGAGAGATGAAACAAATAATGTCAACATTTTCATGGAGCTCCTCTTTGAGATTCACTTGAATTAGTATCTTTTTCGACTGGTTTGAACGGTTCAGGCATGGTAACAATATCCTTTTCCAAATATTTCAACAAAGCAAGATGATTAGCCCTCTCTCTGTCTTGATGTTTAATGGATAACACAGAATAGAAGAAGATGGCACGTGTAATGTGTAAACTGATTTCATTATCCTTACTCAACCAATAGAATACAGCCAAGTATATATACATTAAACAAGGGTAAGATTGGAAATGATAGAATAAATATCTAACTTCCTAACTGCCTATTGTAACAGAATAGAATTAGTTACATTTTATACCACCCCACAAGTTGGAGTGTGTATAGTACATAATCCTAACTTGGACAAAATGGAATTGAAAAGTGGAGCATGGAGGGGTTTCGTAAACACATCCACGAGCTGAGACAGTGATGGAACAGGCAGAAGATGAATGAGTTTAGACTGCAACTTTTCTCGAATAACATGACAATATAACTCTATATGTTTGCTGCGCTCATGAAACATCGGATTGTGCGCCAAGTAAATAGCAGACTTGCTATCACAGTACAAGGAAGCAGGAGAAGTGAATTGTATTCAAAAATCAGCAAAGAGAAAGGTTAACCATTGTACCTCACATGTTAAGGAAGCCAGGGCACGGTATTCCGCTAAAGTAGAGGAGCGAGACACAGTGTTTTGTTTCTTCAATCGCCAAGATATCAAGGAATCACCTAACAAAACACAAAACCCTGTGACTGATTTCCTTGTGTCAGGATAGCGTGCCCAGTCGGAGTCAGCAAACCCACTGAGTTGTAAGGAACTAGTGCCTGAGAAAAAAATACCACGTACAGGGGAAGCCTTCAAATATTTCAGAATGCGAGTTGCAGCTTGGTAGTGAGGAATCAAGGGATTTGCTACGTATTGACTAAGGTGCTGGACAGCAAATGACACATCTGTTCGAGTATTTGTGAGATACAGCAGTCGGCCAATAAGTTTGCGATATGAAGAAGGATCCTTTAAGGGAGCACCTTCTGTAGATGAAAGCTTTAAATGAGGATCAATGGGTGTGGAAACTGGTTTGGCACCAAGGAAACCAGTGTCTTCAAGGAGCTCAAGTACATATTTTCTTTGATTAAGAAAGATACCGGAAGTGGACAGTGCAATTTCCAAGCCTAAAAAATACCTTAGAGCCCCAAGGTCTTTGATACGAAATTGTTGATGGAGAAAAGTCTTGACACGGTTGATTTCTTCAATGGAGTCACCTATCAAGACAACATCATCAACGTAAACCAAAAGAGCAGTGAAAGTATGAGAGGTCAGTTTGGTGTATAAGGAATGGTCTGCTTCAGATTGAGAGAAGCCCAAGGAAATGAGAGATGAAGAAAGCTTGGCTTGCCATTGCATACTGGCCTGTTTCAGCCAATACAAGGATTTGTTCAGTTTGCAAACCTTGTTGGGTCCAAGGTCATCATAGCCAGGAGGGAGAGACATGTAGACTTCTTCATGTAGGTCGACATGAAGAAATGCATTGTTTACATCCAATTGCTCCAAATTCCATTGTTTGATCGCTACAAGAGATAATAAAACTCTGACATTAGTAATTTTAGCAACAGATGAAAAAGTATCAAAATAATCAACACCCTCTAGTTGGGTATAACCCTTTGCAACCAGACGGGCTTTGTATCTCTCAATGGATCCATTGGCATGATATTTCACCCTGTACACCCATTTACAACCTACTGGGAATTTGCCTTCAGGAAGATCCACAATGGTCCAAGTTTTGGTATCCTTAAGAGCTTGAATTTCAGAATCCATTGCCTTCCTCCAACAGTCATGTTAAGAGGCCTGAAGGTAGGTTTTAGGTTCTGTGGTGGAAGAGATAGAACAACAGAAGGATTTATATGTTGGAGAACAGTTGGAATATGATATAAAATCTAAAATAGGGTAAGGAGTAGTATGTTTGTCTACAGTTTTGTTATTTGAGGAAGAGGAGGTGAGAAGGTTGCAATGAAAATCCTTAAGGTAATGGGGAGGTTGTTTAAGTCTAGTGGATTTTCCTGTAAATGGAGGAATTTGGGTGAGTGGAGTATTTGAGGGTATAGAGGTATCTTGTGGTATGTGGGGGTCATGATCAATGACCATTGGGTTTTGGATAGGGGTTGAAGTAGGACTGGTCAAGTTAGGTACATTGGGGGCTGCTGCTGTGTTAGGAGATTGTGACATTTCACAGATGGTTGGGGTAGGTGTGGTAGAAGTAGCAGGGACAGGTGTGACAGGTACTTGATGATAAGGAGGGGGGTCACAGTCATAAGGGATGTGTAAAGGGTCATGTCTAGGGACAGAATTTTGAGTAACTTGATTTTTAAAGGGAAAGTGAGTTTCATAAAAGACCACATGTCTTGAATGAAACAATTCATTGGATTGTAAGTCGTACAAAAGGTATCCCTTGATACCATCTTTGTAACCAAGGAACACAACTTTTCTTGCCCTATCATCAAATTTAGTTCTATGGTTTTGTAGGGTTGTGGCATAACAAAGACAGCCAAACACTTTTAAATGAATAAGGACAGGGTATGTTTGAAAAAGGATCTCATAGGGATATTTTGATTTGAGGAGAGAACTAGGAATTCTGTTTATTAAGTGGACTGCGTGTTGAATGCTGAATGTCCAAAGTGTTAAAGGGATGTTTGAATGAAAAGTAATGGCTCTAGCTACATTTAAGATGTGCTGATGTTTTCTTTCAACCACCCCATTTTGTTGGGGTGTTTCAACACACGATTTTTGTGAGTTATGCCCTTTGAAAGGAAAAAAGAGTTGAGAGTAAGGAATTCTGAGCCATTATCTGACCTAAAACATTTTAAAGTGGTTTTAAATTAATTTTCAATTAAGGCAACAAAGTTTATGATGCTTTGTTTGGCTTCATATTTTTCCTTTAGGAAGATAACCCATGTGAATCTAGAAAAGTCATCTACAAGGGTCAAGAAATACCTATGGCCTAGAATAGAGTAAATGGCCAAAGGGCCCCATAAGTCAGCATGTAAGATTTCAAAAGGAGCATGAGTATGAGTACTACTGTTAGGAAAAGGTAATTTCTTTAATTTTGCAAAATGGCATGAATCACAAGGATTCATGTTATTGGTACAATGAATATTGCGTAGACATATAATGCATTCCAGTATTGGAAAGGTGTCCTAGTCTGTTATGCCAAATTTCAAAAGAATTAGAAACGACAGAATTACAGGTGGAATGAACATCACTTGTATCAATCACATAAAGGCCTCTGTGCAATTTAGCTGTACCAATCAGTTTCTTCGAATGGTTCTGCAAAATGTTACACAGGGTTGAAGAAAAATTTAGAAGACAATTATTTGTGGTAGTTAATCTTGTGACAGAAATCAAAATTGACATGAAATTAAGGGATATAGAGCACATTGGAAAGAGTTAAGGTTGGTGAGATAACTATGTTTGTTGAAATGCTAGCAGTTATATGGGAACCATTAGGTAGCGCGACAGATACAGGAATGATGGATTGGTAAGAGGTAAAGGCATCTAATTGGAAGGATATATGGTCAGTGGCCCCCGTATCAAGAATCTAGAGTTTAGGGTTCTTACTAGTGTAATTGAGGGAGTGAGAATATGATACAGACGGAGAAGTGGTGATAGCATTGACAGTAGTGGTAGGTTGCGACTGTTGAAGCAAAGCGCGAAGATTCTGAAGTTCCTCTTGAGTGAATCCAAAACGTAGTGTGGATGAACCATGAGACGGAGCAGTAGCTTGTGATGCATTATTGGCCTGAGCTGGAGAAGAACTTTGGCTGTTAGACTGAGGCTTGGTGCGTTGTCTATAGCCTGGGGGATATCCGTGCTTCACAAAGCAAGTATCTACAGTGTGGTTCGTTCTTCCGCAGTGCGTACACACCCTGTTTCCTCCTTTGGTTGAAGAATATGAGCCTTTGCCTTTGTTATATGATGCTCCCTTGCCATTGCCTTGAGTGTTGACATGAAGAGCGGTAGTGGAGACATCAGGGGGATCAATAGGATTGCTAGAATTCATTTCCCGTTCTTGTTGGATAACCAAAGAGATAGCCTTATCAATGTCTGGAAGGGGATGCATCATCATGATTTGTGACTTTGAGTGAGAGAAACGTTCATTCAATCCCTTCAACAACCTAATTACATAGTCCTGCTCATGATAGGTTCGAGCAGATTGAACAGCATCACAAGAACACACAATAGAGCATTTGCAGCAAGGGAGAGGTCGATTGTTTTCGAGTTCATCCCAATAAACTTTCAATTGGGTAAAGTATTCAGAAACATCGAGGGTACCTTGGCGGAATCGGTACAGATTTTCTTGGATATTTGAAATACGGAATATGTCACTTTGAGAAAACCTAATGCGAAGGTTCTTTCAAACACCTGCTGCAGTATCGATCCAAAGCACAGATTTCGCAATAGATTCATAAATCGACCGCTGAATCCAAGAAAGCACCATTGTATTGCAGTGAATCCATTGCGCATAGAGTGGATCAGAAACTTGAGGTTTTGGGAACGTGCCATCAACGAACTTTTCCTTGTTCTTAGAGATCAAAGCAATGCGCATTGATCTTGACCAGATGTGATAGTTTTTGTAATCTAGCGGCAGAGCCACAAGAATCAACGTCGGACTCTCGTTAGGATGAAGGTAATAAGGGTTTGCAGATTTAGTCGCCATATCGGAGTAGCTCTGGTGATCCATAAGAAACCGGTTGAAAGAAAGAAAAAAAAGGGTAACAAACGAAGTCGCCGGAAAATGAATCGTAGAAGAAGACCGACAAAAAGGAAATCGGTGAAGAAAGAAAGAGGAACGGTAGTCACCAGAGCTCATTGAGCTCTGATACCATCTTGATGTTGAATGGATAACACAAAGTAGAAGAAGATGGCACAGGTAATGTGTAAATTGATTTCATTATCCTTACTCAACCAATAGAATACAGCCAAGTATATATACATTGAACAAGGGTAAGATTGGAAATGAAAGAATAAATATCTAACTGCCTAACTGCCTATTGTAACAGAATAGAATTAGTTACATTTGATACTCTGGCACTTACTTTTTCGGAAATAGTCTAATCCACCATAAAAGCATGTTGTAGGAGTTCCCTGTATGAATTATCCTGTTTTTTGTGAGGGCAGTTGGGACAGATGAAAGTATCCTCTGAGTTTTTCACAATGTGAGTTCCATTTTTGAGGTCTTGATAAGCTATATCTACATACAACCAACTTATATCCGTATCGTTGATAAAATAGCGAGATATTACAGTTTGTGTTGGATCCTTAGAGGAAGGAATGTTAAGCTTGATGAGAGAAATTGATATTGTAGAGGAAGAATGAAAGGGAAAATTTAGGATAATTGTTATGAAATTTGGTAAGAACAAACAACATTACACACGTTGGATAAGTTGCCTTATATGTTCCAACACTTCCAACAAAACTAGTACTTCATTGTACTGTTCGATAACAAACTTGAGACTTTGTAAATGAATGTTTGGTTTCCATTTTGTAAGTCATTTTTAGCGTGTCAAATTAATTTTGATTTATAGAATTGATTACTTTTGAAGATAAAATTTGTAATTTTTTAACATAATGCAAACAGAATATGCTTGATGAAAACATGAGAATGTGGTAATATACCATCATGTGGATCAGTTTCCACTACACAGAAAGTTGCAATGGAAATCATCACTTACATAATATGAAACAGAAGAAGACGGAGGTAGTAAACTTTGACAAGAATTTGTGTAATTTTGAGAAAGGAAAACATACCTTTTAGAGATCACAACCAATCAGCTTGGAATGAACTGCTGGAAGGGTTGGAAATGAGTGTGAAGTGTGAAAAAACCGAAAAGATGAGCTTTAGAATGTCCAGACTAAAGTTTATACATAGAAAGTTCTTTTCTAAAGCTTCTACTTTATCATAACCAAGTATTTTCTGATTGACATTATCAGCGGATCATTACTTGTGAGTGTGGTTTTGTAGAGATGTTGACAACAGCCTCAGAACTTCTATCGAAGATTGGAAACGTAAACATGATTGAAGAGACAGAAGAAATGAATGCAAAAAGCATCGATAACAATAAAATGGACACTCCGGCTAAAGGTAACCAAAATATCATTCATTATTCTGCAGCTTGAATTAATTTCCCCAGGTTGAACTCCATAGTTCTGAGTTGGGCATTTCTGGTTGCAGTTCTATCAAATATGAAATTAGAAGATCTTCAACGATTTGTAACCCAACTGGAGTGAACATGTGCTTGTGTAGGTAGGTACGAGACTTGTTTTTATATGATTTCTAGCATTGTTTTTGAACTTTTTAGTTTTTGTTTTTCTTCACCAAATTTTACTGTTTTTTTTAAGCTTAGACTTTCTTCACTGTTTTTTTTACTTGTGTAGCTATGACGTATTGGTTTTTTTCAAATTTCATCTTGGAACCAGGGGACATTGTTCCAATATGAGCCCGTGAATACGCAGGCCTACTGCTATCAGAAGTTACCGGCGAAGGAAGACAGTTTTGGAACATGACCTTAACCGAGTACCGGCTGGTGAGAACCGTGAGCAAGAGGGACCTTAGATTCAGTTGGAGCCTTAAGTAGTAGAAAATCAAGCCAACAACCCCCTTTGATTGATGTCGAGGTCATTGATGATGATGTTGTTGAATCTTCCCCAAGGGCTTTTGCTGAGGTTTATCTCCCCTTTTGTATATTCTTTCTTTCACTTGTCTTTCAGTAGTTAGTTACTAGATTTATTTGTTGGGAATGAATCTAATTTTTTTTCCTTGTCTGTTTTTTTAGGCTAAAAACAATTCTATAAGAAATCGCGGAAGGACTATAGTTGATGTGGATTTAGGTAACATGAAATTCCTTTATTATCGCAAGAATACGTTGTAGTTTTTAAAGATGACAATTATTGCCTTGTATTGTACTTATAGCCTGTAGACTTGCCTCACCTCAGGTAATCAAATGAAATCATAAAACTCAAGTGGCATATATCATGAAAGTTTGTTTATAGCCAATGATTTGTATTTACTGTAGTTATGTAAGGGTTAGGTGGTGTATTATTCCTTGTAATTAGGAAATTAAGTTATGCTCTCCCTAGTGCTGACATTTATATTTTTCAGTACTGCATTTCTTAAATTCCCCTAATCCATTTATATTTTTCAGTACTGCACTTTACCATCTATTACATGGATACTTCTCCCAAAAATCTCACTCCGTTGGTGTTCTTCCCAATACCATTAGATTAAATCAACTTCAAGGTCTTCCTCCTCTTTCTCATGCCTTTTTCTTTATGATTAATTAATATTGTATCCAACATCATGTACTACTTATGTTGATTAATTCTGTTTATGATGTTAACTATTAATTTCGAATGTCGGTGTTTAACTGTTGTTAAGTCATACCTATCGTAACAATCTATCAATTTTTAGTTAGTTAGATGTCGGAATAATGAATTATTGGAAATTATGGAGTAACTTAACTCGCAATTGATTTCACGGTGGAAAGCTATGTGAACCAGATTGGTCTGTAACTATAATACATGCCTCTGAATTTTGATTGGCGGAAGAAAGTGAGGTGACGGTATGGGTTTCGGTTCCATTGCTATAGAAATGGTAGTTGGGTTGTTTTGAGATAAAAAGAGAGCAAGTAACTAAGGTAGTTAATATTGAAAAAATAGCAAGAAAATTTGGATTACATGATGTGACCTTATTTCCCCGTGATCGAGTTCTGGTGTAGCAAAAAAATAATGGCATTCTCTTGTTTCTTTGTGATTTGTAAAATAGAGTGGAGCTAATGTTGTTTATTATATGAGGAGGGTATGAGTACACTACCCCATTAGGAATGATACTTTGCTTAATAATTTTGGATACATTGTTGTGGCTGCTACTTTAAACTGACATGCTTTCGAAGATTTCAACTCCCACCCATTAAGACAAACAAGGTCCATGATGTGTGTTTGTGATGATTATGATTCATGAATTAATCTATCTCACCATTAATTCAAGAGAGGATGGTTAAGCATACACTTTCTCTGCTAGTTAAATAAATTAAACTTTCTCTGCGAATTCGTATTCCATAATTGAGCATTTTTATTTTTCCATTTCGAGTATTTGTGTCTTATTCTCATTTCATCAACTTGTGATCCTTCTAAACAAAATAATAGTTCTTTAAGATATCTCCAGAATTCTTTCAATATAGAGACTCTTCATTTCATATGAGCCATAACAACAAATCAATAGTTAACAGTTCTTTACTTATAAAACAAGATAAATTTATGTTAACTTTAATAATGTTTTATCCTTTAAATATTTTTTATTGACATTTTTTTAACTGTTTAGCAGTGATCCAATGAAATGGAGAGTAATGGAAGATGAATTTTTTAACATCAGAGAATCATCTTATCAGCCTAAATCGGTACTACGCAGCTTTTCTCTTCTTGCAGCATAGAAAATTTCGCTTAAAAAAAGCGTTGTAAAAGACTGCCTTTAGAAAGCGCTTTCTAAAAGCGCTGTTAAATGCCCAAAATGGAAGCCACCTTAGAAAGGGCTTTTTGAAAAGCGTTGCTATAGGTATTACTTTAGAAAGCGCTTTAAAAAAACGTTGTCTAAAGGTTAACCTTAGAAAGCGCTTTCAGAAAGCGCTGCTATAGGTTTTAAATTCTCCCCACCTTAGAAAGCGCTCTCTGAGGAAAGCGCTCTTATAGGTAGAACTTAAGAAAGGGCTTTTTAAAAGCGCCCTCTAAGGTCATTTATGAATTAAAATATTAAACAATTTCTAATCATTTTCAGACACTTTTTTTCATTTTCGACCGTTCTTCTCTACTGAAACCCTTGCTATCGTTCTTCTCTGCTGAAAACCATTGCCATTGTCGTCGTTCATTCGCCATTGCCGTCGTTCATTCGCCACTACCGCCGTCGTTCATTGTCGTCGTTCACTTTTTTCCGTCATTTTGGTTGTTCATTCGCCATTGCTTTCGTGAAGAAGACGAAACGAAGAAGAGGTACGATTTTCATTCTGTTTTCATTCTTGTTTTCATTCTTGTCACTACCATTTTGCCGTCGTATTATTCCGTCACTGCCATTATTTTTGTGCTGCCAATATATGCCCTTAAAAATTTGTGTGTAGTGTTGATATGGGTAATGACCATAGTTATAAAGTTTTGAACATGTTTACATACTTCTGACTTATTTTTGAGAAGAATGATCCATACATAGAATGACTTATTTCTGACTTATTTTTGAACATGTTTAGAATGACTAATATTGAACATGTTGTTTCTATTTTCATTAGTTGTTGTTTCTATATTCTAAATTAAAGAAAGTATGATAGTTATTGTAATATTGATAGTTATTTTATTAATGGAGTTATGATATATAGAGCCATGAAAGTGGAGTTATGATAGTTATTGTATTGCATGGTCAAAGAAAGTATGATATTTGTCTTTGCATGAGATGTTTATCTTGCTCAATAATTGCTTTGATGGTTATCTTTGTGATATGATGATTACTTGTTTAAGTATGATTTAAACTTGATTCTTGATAGATTTAGGTTATCGTATGAATGTTACTTGTTTAAGTTGATGCATGTTTACTTGTTTAGGTATTGCTTAGATTTGAATCTTGTTAGGTTTAGGATGAATTGCTCTAATGCTTGGTTACTTGTTTAAGTATGCTTGGTTACATGTTTAAGTATGCTTGCTCTTAAGTATGTTGCTTGTTTGTGATTACATGTTGCCACTTATCAAGTTATGACTCATAATTGGTCAATTAATGATATTTTATTTTATGATACGTGTACAGGGGGGTCTTGGTAATTCTAACCTATCTGGACACTGTGTGGGTCTAGAAGTTGTTTACATCTCTAAAGGTAATTAGTTGTTCTCTCTCGCCACTGTAATTAGTAGTGCTTTGAATGAACTGATATGATGGAGTTGCTAACTTATTGAATTTGCTATATATAGGGGTTACTTGTGATCAAAGTGTGAAAGTCGGATCGTTTCCCTACAGGTAAATATTTTTTATTTTTGTTTTTGTTTAGTTTAATTAGTATAACTATGGATAAGAAATGGATGTCTTCAAGTCGATTGTCGAAAGAGTACGAGAATGGGGTATCAGAATTCGTTAAGTTTGCTGTTGCGCACGCCAAAGACCATAGTCGAATGAGATGTCCTTGCTTGGGTTGCTGTTTTGGGAGTCGGGTTGACGCGGTTCAGTTGGCATCGCATTTAATGAGGAGTGCAATTGATAGAAGTTTTACATGTTGGAATTTGCATGGTGAGAAAATTAACGGGAATGTTGAACCGGGGGATAATACGACCTATGCTTCAAACGACAATGGCACAGATACATATGATTCTTATCGAGTCGAAGAGATTGCAGAAGCACTTGAAGAAGATCTTAAGGATTATCCCAAAATGTTTGAGAGGTTGGTAAGCGATGCAGAGAAACCGTTATATAATGGTTGCACCAAATTCACAAGATTGTCTGCGGTATTAAAGTTGTACAACTTAAAGGCAGGCAATGGATGGTCGGATAAAAGTTTCACAGAGTTATTGGCCCTTATGAAAGATATGCTTCCAGAGGATAATGTTCTTCCCAATCGAACATATGAGACCAAAAAGATGTTGTGCTCTATTGGCATGAGCTATGATAAGATACATGCATGTCCAAACGATTGCGTTTTGTTTCGAAAGGAGTATGCATCGTTAAATGAGTGTCCTAAATGCAGTGTCTCTCGATATATGAAAAGTTGTTTCCAGCAAAAGTCTTATAGTATTTTCCTATAATTCCGATATTTAGACGCATGTTTCGTAGTGAGACCGATTCAAGACACTTGACTTGGCATGCAGATGAAAGAATTATTGATGGAAAGTTTCGACATCTGGCAGATTCACCACAGTGGATGAAAATTGATGATGATTATCCTGAATTTGGAAAAGAAGCAAGAAACCTTCGCTTGGCATTATCTACTGATGGAATGAACCCATACGGTCTTCAAAGTATCTCACATAGCTCTTGGCCTGTGATCATAATGATTTATAACCTACCTCCATGGCTATGTATGAAGCGTAAGTACATGATGTTATCTATGTTAATTTCTGGGCCTAGACAACAAGTGAATGACATAGACGTATACTTGGCACCCTTAATCGAAGATTTAAAGTTTTTGTGGGAGAACGGTGTGGAGGTTTATGATGGGTATAGGAAAGAAAGTTTCAACTTGAGGGCGATGTTGTTTGGCACAATTAATGATTTTCTAGCATATGGAAATCTATCAGGGTACAGCATAAAAGGTCAATGTGCGTGTCCTATTTGTGAAGATAAAACAGATTGGACGCGATTGGAGTTTGGTCAGAAGAATGTCTTTCTTGGTTATCGTAGATTCTTAAATTCTAATCGTCACTATTGTGGGTGGAGAAAAGCATTCAATGGAGAGCCAGAACAAGGTAGAGCTCCAACTATATTGACAGGTGATCAAATTTTTGAAAAGGTGAAATATGTGAGTACTCAGTTTGGAAAGCCTTTTGCACATACACTTGTCAAGAGTGGGTGGAAGAAGAGGTCAATTTTTTTTGAACTGCCATATTGGAAGTCGTTGTATGTAAGACATTTTCTAGATGTTATGCATATTGAAAAAAATGTATTTGACAGTGTTATTGGTACGTTACTCAATATACAAGGAAACTCTAAGGATGGCCTTAAATCAAGAAAGGACTTGATAGCGATGGGGATAAGAACTGAATTAGGACCATTGAAGAAAGGAAAACGAACATATCTACCACCTGCTGCGTATACTCTTTCTAGAAAGGAGAAAAAAGTATTGTGTAAATTTCTAAGTGAAGATAAAGTTCGAAAAGGATACTCTTCAGATATTAGAAGACTTGTGTCTATGAAAGACCTCAAGTTAAAGAGTTTAAAGACGCATGACTGCCATGTTATAATGGAACATTTTCTACCAATAGGTATATGTTCTATTCTGCCAGAAAAAGTAAGAAGCGCAATAACTAAATTATGTTTTTTCTTCAAGTCAATTTGCAGTAAGGTGATCGATCCTGCGATCTTACCAACATTGCAAAAAGAAATAGTTATTACTTTGTGTGATCTTGAAATGATTTTTCCTCCCTCGTTTTTTGACATAATGGTTCATCTAGTTGTTCATCTGGTGAAAGAGACACAATTGTGTGGACCGGCTTATATGAGATGGATGTACCCTACTGAACGTTATATGAAAATATTAAAAGGGTATGTGAAATACCGAAGTTGACCAGAGGGTTGTATTGCCGAACGATACATTGTTGAAGAAGCGATTGAGTTTTGTACTGAATATCTGTCCAATGTACAATCAATTGGACTCCCCAAATCTCATATTGTCGAAAAAAAAGAAGAAAAAAAGTTAATTGGAAATGAAGTTGTGACAGTATCAAGGGTCGAACGGGATCAAGTGCATTTGTATGTTCCGCACAATGAGAATGAGGTTGAGTCGTATGTTGAAATGCACAAGGATGTTCTCCGAGGTTTAAATCCGAATAGAAATGAGAATTGGATAGTACGAGAGCACAATCAAAGTTTCATACCTTGGTTTAAGGATCATATTTATTCAAAGTATTATTCAGATCCTCCTTCAATAACCGAAAGGTTGAGATGTTTAGCATATGGTCCAAGTTTGGTTGTGTTTTCTTATAGTGGATACACATTTTATACGAAAGAACAAGATGATAAAAGTACTATGCAAAATAGTCGTGTCACCGTGGTAGTGGAAGTAATGCACATTTCAAGTGTGAAAGATTTAAACCCCAAATTTGCAAATCTGTCATATTTTGGGGTTATCGAGCGCATTTGAGTGTTTGATTATGAGAAGTTTCAGATTCCTATATTTCGTTGCAAGTGGGTTGAAAATAATAATGGCGTACGAATGGATAAGTCAGAATTTTTGCAAATGGATCTTAATAGGGTGGGGTACAAAGATGAGCCTTTTATTCTAGCCTCTCAAGCTAAACAAGTTTTCTATGTCACTGATCCGACAAGTACAAAATGGTCTATAGTGCTTTTATCTAACAAAGTAATTGATGAAAACATTGGAGATCTAGGTGATATTGATGTTGATATTGAATCATTTACTAGAAATGATCAAGATGAAAATATTATAGCGAATGAATCATATACAAGAAATGATCATAATGAGGGTATTTGGATCAATCCAAACGTTTGTGTTGTTAAGAGATGGGTAGAACATATTCCAACCAAGAAAAGAAAGAGACGTTAGTGAAAAAGGTACTAGTTATAAAATTATAGCTTATAGCATTCAATAATATTAATTAGTTGTCATGTTATATATAGCTTATATCATTCAATGCATTATGGATTATGGATTTTTATATTTGTCATTTAATTTTTGTTTTCTTCTTTCTTACAGGTCAAATGGCTAGTGACCATGACGACACACACGAGACACATGATGAAAATGAAGCTCAGAATGAACCTTCGAATGTAGAAAGTGAAATAAAATGTGGAATAACTATTATGAAGTCAATCATCCGTGCTAGAGATAAAGGGATCAAGTTTGATGTACATTGGAGTGATGAGAACCAACTAATTGAGCCTAATGGTTCAATGTTGTCTTCATACATTGGTTCACTTGTCCGTCAGCATATTCCAATTATCAGTGATAATTGGAGGAGTCCAAAGTTGAAAGCTGGTAAACATAAGATATGGACTGAGATACAGGTACTTTAATTTACTTATATTAACACACTTTATGTTTATATGTTTATAAGATAAGATAAGTCTTTAATTTAGTTATACTAACAGACTTTATGTTTATATGTGTATGTTTCTTTGTAGAGGTCCTTTAATATTGATGAAAGCCAGAAAAAATATTGTCTTCAGTTGGCCGGAAAGAGACACAGAGGGTTCCGAGCCTTATTATCAAACAAATATTTTAGAGATGCGGATAAAATTTTTGTTGAAGTAGAACTTCCACAGTTGTATGCGGACGTGATTGAACCCGAAGAATGGAGCACGTTTGTAGCCAAACGGAAATCCGAAAAATTCAATGTAATGTTATCTTGTCATGTCTATTAATTGAATTATATACTTGTTGCATTAGTTTGTTCTGATATGACTTAAACTTGTTTATCCTGGAATTGAGTGCCCTTAATCGCCAAAGTGCATCAAAACCCGCGTATCCATACAGAAAAGGGCGTTTGGGATATGCACGGTTACAACAAAAATTGGTAAGTATATATTAATGCTAGGATTTTATTAATTGTATTATTATGTTATACTTGATGAATTTATTATTTAACTAAATGTGCAGTTGAAGAGACGAAAAGTGAAGAATCATCACTTTCGGTACATGTTTTGTGGAAGGAAGCTCGTGTGGGTAAGGATGGAGTTGTTAGGGAAGATGTCCAGCATGTTTACGACGAATGTGTAAGTATAACATTATGTCTATAAGTTAATCGAAATTTTATTAAAATATAATTAATTTGTAATCCCCACTAATAATTTTCGATATGTCAATGAATTTCAAGAGACTCTATCTAAATCCTTAACCACAGGCGAGGAGGATTGCAGGAGCATTCTTAATCGAGTACTAAATGTTCCTGAGTATTCCGGCCAAGTGAGAGGTAAAGGATTTGGTGTGACTCCATCTTCCTTGTATCCAAAGAGAAAAAATCCCAGCAACCGAGAAGTCATACAATCATTGGAGGAACTAAAGGCGCAAGTCCGTGAATTGCAAAAGGATAAAGAGAGATATGAGGCGGAAAAGCGCGGTTCTGGTTTGAAAGATGCTAGTGACAAAGCTAGTATCAATTGTCAAAATAAAATTCCCGAGGTAATTAGCACATATTTATTTTAATTAAATTAACATATTTATTTTAATTGACCTTTATACACATTAACAGTTACATATTTATTGTTGCTTCAGGGCATTTCATCTTACCAGCTGTATTTGTTGTTACCGACTTATCGCATGGTTGGCAAGGGAAAAGTGCATATCCATGTGGGAGAGTTGCTTCACCATCAACCGCTCCCTCATGGACATCTGAAAGTGTCGGTCGATATCGCTTTAGATATGGATGCGGTACTACCCATACCTGACTCGGTTTCAGAGGTTACATTGTTGCGAGATGCAATAGGTTCGCCTGTTGCATGGCCGTTAGACCTCATTTCCATAGATGATGAGGTATGTTGAAAACCATTACAAATCTCTTAGTATTCAAATGTCAAATCTGAACGATTAAAAAAATCATTCTGAACCATTACTTACATTTTTTTTACATGGTAATGTTAGACTCCTACAAAACCCGCAGCTAAGAATAAAGGGGTTTTGCGGCAAAACGAGTCTGTTGAATCACAAAGACAGGTACATTTTAAGTGTTATTCTATTATCCGAATTCAAAAGTTTCATGATTTTCTACTTTACCTAACTTATATAATTGTTAGGTTCCTGCTCAAGCCTCACAACAGGCCAGCAAGAAAAAAGCTCCTACTAGGACCGCGCAGGCAAAAAGAGCTCCTCCTCGCTTTCAGTCGTGTCTAGAAACACTTATGGCAATGTCAGATTTGATGGATGGTGCTATTCGTCAAATAGACATGGACGAAGGTGTTTTTGGTTTTCCTCATTCTGATATAATCGGAAGAGAGGACATGGAGCAGATTTTCAAGCATATTGAATTAGGCATCGGTGTTATGCATTCATACATCTGGTACTCCGATCAATCTATTATTTATTTAGTTAAACAATTTATTTACACATTTCAATGAAAATAGTCTAATGTTTATTATGTTTTTATTTAAGGTGCTTGTATGAAAAATTGATGCGGGGGACGAAATTGTCAAACAGATTCCGTTTCTTCTCTTGCACCCTTGTCAATGCACCGGCAATTGGTGTGAATGCACTTTCTGTAAGAGACCACTTAACTGAGAGATTTATGGCCAGCAAGACAGAAAGTTTATTTCTTTTACCGTATAATACTGGAAACGGGTAAGATTTTCATTCTAATTTCATTCTAATCTTTATTTTATATATTTTGCGTTGAAATTATCCATCTAAACTTTTGTTATATTTTACAGTGGACACTGGTTGTTGGTTGCCATTAATCCTATAAGAGAAGTGGTCTATTATTTGAATTCATTGGATACTGATTGGTAAACATATCAGGATATGAAGGATGTGGTTGATACGTAAGTGAGATTGTTCGAAATATTCGTGTGTATTTGTATATTTAATTATTTCTGTGAGATTGTTCTAAATTTACGTTTTTCTTTTATAGAGCAATACTCGTATACCGAGCACAAAGAGAATCTCGAGTAGCACAGGCTAAAGCAACCAACGTTACATGGGTCAAAGGGGAGGTATATTAATTTTCACAATGTTGCTTATTAGTGATGCTACTTGATAACACAAAACAACTATATATTAATTCTTATTTGTTTGTCTATGTGTAGTGCCCTCGTCAGCGTAATGGCATAGACTGCGGGTATTTCGTTTTGAGGTTCATGAGAGAAATCCTTCAAATGGATCGATTAGAGATTCCTATTACGGTATGCATGGATTTATAACTTAGGATTTATTTTAATATTTATCGGATATGTCATATAATTCATTATTTTTAACTAAATCATGCATATTTTGTTTTGTTATGTAGTACTTTCATGAATACGCGTGTTCTCATTACACGAAGGATAAATTGCAAGAAATTAAGGAGGAATTGTGCGAATACCTTATTGAAAAAAGAATCCTATATATATAACATATAGGTTTATGGGATTATGTGAATGTATAGTTTTGTGAATGGTTTATTTTATGGGATAGTATAGTTTTGTGAATGGTTTATGTTATTTATGTGATTTATGGGATTATGTGAATGTATAGTTTTGTGAATGGTTTATTTTATGGGATAGTATAGTTTTGTGAATGGTTTATGTTATTTATGTGATTTATGTTATTTATGGGTTTATGTGATTTATGTTATTTATGTGATTTATGGGATTAGTGGAAATGGTTAATGAACCATACTAGAAATTGTTAATGGAAATGTGAAATATACAGGTTTATTGAAATGACTTCAATTATACAGGTTTCTGCATAAAAAAATGGTTAAAATGGGATTTTTTTTAAAAATCATTAAAATTATACGTAGAGAAAAGACAACGCTTTCTAGAAAAAGCGTTGCCTACAGTTCACAAAAGAAAGCGCTTTTTCTAAAAAGCGCTCTCTAAAGGTATAGAAAAAAATTCATTAAAATTATAGGTATACATTAGAGAGCGCTTTAAAAAGCACTGTCTAAAGGGGGCCTTTAGAAAGCGCTTTTCCTAAAAAGCGCCCTCTAAAGGTATAGAAAAATTGATAACTAAAATTATAGGCATACATTAGACAACGCTTCAAAAAGCGTCGTCTAAAGGGGGCCTTTAGACAGCGCTTTTTCTTCAAAAAGCGCCCTCTAAAGATAAGGAAAAATTGATAAATAAAATTATAGGCATACATTAGACAACACTTTTTCTTGAAAAAGCGCCCTCTAATGTATACTTTAGAGAGCGCTTTTTCATAAATGAAAAGCGCTGTCTTTACCTACGACAGTGCTACCTTAGGCAGCACTTTTAAGCGATGTCTAAGGCCTAAAAAAGTGCTGTCTAATGTCTTGTTTGGTGCAGTAATCAGAAATGATGCTATTCCAGACAAACAAAGAAGATTGGAATTAGCCTCACACACTAACAAGCGAATATCTGTAATACCTGTCAGCGGTGCTTTCTCTGATAAAGAAATTTCAATAATGCAGGGGTTTAATATATGTGACTCAATTGTCTTTATTTAGCTATTTGAGTTTGTAATCATTGTTGATTATTGCAATGGCTTGATTATTTTGTTGAAATTTTGTGTGTTGCTTTGGTGCAGTAAAAGGTATATTTGCAAGGAGGGTAGAAAGAGGAAGAGCCTCATGAGATGACTGTGTATAATCAGGGGATGTTCAAAACTGCGCCGTGTAACAAATGGCAGGAAACTGGAGCATGCCTTTATAATGATCGCTGCTAATTCGCTCATGGTATTGGGGAGCTTCGCCCGGTGATCCGCCAACCACGCTACAAAACTAAGGTCTGTAGGATGGTCCCTGCTAGGGTTGTTTGTCCCTATGGGCATAGATGTCATTTCCGTCATGCACTTACTGAGCAAGAGAAAGCTATATCACAATCTACGTCGAGATCAAGGAAGCTAGAAAGACAAGTAGTCTCATGGAGTTGTTTATTTGATTTAAAACATATACAACAGTACATAATAATATTCTTCATTACAAATTGAAGTCTAGAGCATGATTCCTGATATTTTGATTTTTGAACTCTACATACATACGTCTATATTGGTCTCAACACATCGAACAAGTACTATGTGAAATAATACTTTTTTTTGGATATTTTTGTAATGATACTCCTTTGAAACTTTACATATTAAGCAATTCATCATTGTGTTTGTAATATGTTGCAAGTGAATAACACAATTGGCCTCACTCAACAACCTCAGTGATCTAGGTTATTTGTAGGCTAACTAGCTAACTTACATTACAAGCTAACTAAACATTTGGATCCTTAACACAAGGCCCAATTCGAAGTAATAAGTCAATAATATATTTCAACATTACATACTAGAACTAGCTTCGACTATAGTATGTAACCCTCCGACATTAGCATGTGACCCAGCTTCGACTTCATGCTTGTCTCCTGTCGAAACACATGAAAGCTATTACTCGACAGAGTTAGAGTATGACCAAAAATCTCACAAATAAAAAGATAGAAAGACCACACATTTCTTTATATTATATCCTAAAACCTCACTAGTTCATTTCTCTTTCCAAAATTAAAGTCAATTGTTTTGTTAGAATTGTAAAATATGAAAACAATATTTAAGACCTAACTTTTTTTTCCTAACCTTCATAAAAATTGCTTCTCTGTCGGCTTCTATCTAAAAATTAGATAGCGAAAAGAAGTTACAACGCAATAATATGAAAACAATATTTAAGACCTAACTACGCAAGTTTAGGAGGGGCCTACTGGGCAACTTGTACATCACATACCATGATACCACCATCATAGAATGTTTTTTTTTTAATAAGCTAAATTTTCGTATAAACCGGAGTACAAAGGGGTACCCCAACCCGTATACAACTATAGCCTGATCAAATATCACCGGCTACAAAAATCACTCGGAGAGTTAACCCAAGTGAAATAATTACAAAAATAGGTACTATTATAACTCCTACCTATCCACCACCAAGTATAGATTAGAATACGATTTGAAATCGTATTCTAAATCCCAAAATTCATCCCTAAAAATAATATTGTTACGGCATAACCAAATGATCCAACAAATCGATAACCATAACCCTACCGCTATTCTAACAACCAACCCTCTATCGACACAACCCTGTACCCAACATGTTAAATGAGAGACCATATTTCCTACCAATATACAAGGAATCCCCAACCATTTACAAGCGAAATTCCAAACCATAATAGCCTTACCACAAAGGAATAACACATGTTCAGACGACTCCGTTTCGAGAAAGCAAAAAGGGCATGACATCTCATACCTATAAGTGACAGTTCCTCTCCGAATCAAATTATCCCTCGTTGGAATTTGCTTATGAAGCATCCTCCAACCAAACACTTTCACCTTAAACGGAACTTGCGCTAGCCAAATTAACTTAAATGCCACTTTCATTTCAATTCCAAGCTGTACTACATTGTCGTCAAATTTCTCCTGCAAAAAAACGTACATAGACGAAACAGAATAAACAAAATTATTCTCCAGCAGCCATTTAATTGAACCATTGACATTCTTCTTTATGGGAATATCAGCCAAAATCAAATACAGCTCTGCAAGCTGAACCCGAGCCATCTCCTGTGCTTCACATACATCCACTTTAATATCCCAATTCCATCTCTCTCCCTCCCAATAACCATTATCACTGACTGGACAAAATTTTGATTCTACTAAACCAAACAGCGCTGGAAACCTCCTGCTAAATGTCTCATCCAATGCCCATTTCGTCCTCCAAAAATCCACCCTACTCCCATCTCCTATCTCATAAGCAATTAGATCAACCAACCTTCCTTCGCCCACAACTTTCAAGGCCTGCAAAAGATCTAAGAACCAAACAGACGAAGTCACCTGCAAAGTTGAAACCTCACTATTACTAAAAAAATCACAGCAGCAGGAAGGATATCTAAAATTAATAAAATCCTTCCAAATTGAAATCTTGTTCTCTAAAATCCTCCAAGCCCACTTAAGGAACAAAGCCAAGTTGAATAATTTTAGGTCTTTCACACCTAAACCACCCAAATCTCTATTCCTACAAACCGTTTGCCAGCTTATCCAAGAAACCCCATTTTTCTTCTCCAAACCATTCCACAAAAACGATCTTTGAATTGACTTGAGAGTTCTAACCACCTTAGCCGGCATTCTATAAAAAGACATGTAATGGATTGGCAAATTACTCAAGACAGAATTAATTAAAGTAACTCGACCACCCATTGATAAGAACCGGCTCCTCCACGTATTCAATCTAGCACGCATAATGTCTATCACCGGCTTCCAGAAAGAGATTAACCTATGATTGCCTCCAATTAATATCCCAAAAAATGAAAATTGAGAAGGAGAAATTTTACAAGAAAGATATAACTCTGCAGATCTGATCTTGCTATCTTCCAACCCTACACAAATCAACGAGCTGTTTCTAAAATTAATGTCCAAACCTGAAGTAAGATGAAAAGCTTTCAAAATGGCTTTGAATGCAATGATATTTTTCCACGAACCATCACCAATTAAGACAGAGTCATCAACAAATTGCAGCATGTGGAAACCAATGTCTGAACTGACTTTGAATTCTGAAAAAAAAACCACTAACAATAGCACGTTTCATAATAATTTCCAATCCCTCTGCAGCCAAACAGAAGAGGAAAGGAGCTAAAGGGTCTCCTTGCTTGAGACCCCTCGACACTCTAAACTCTTGAGAGGGACTACCATTAACTAACACAGATGAAAAACTATTAAAAACTCCAAGATCCATCCAACTCAACCACCTTGAACCAAATCCCATATGTTTCATCACTTCTCGCAGATAATTCCAATCAACACAGTCATACGCTTTAGCAAAGTCCACTTTGAACATCATTAACTCCTTCTTAGACCTCTTAGCAAGATCCAGAATCTCATTTAAAACCGATACCCCGTCTAATATGTTTCTTCCTTCCAAAAACACTGTTTGAGTATTTGACACAATTCCACCAATTTTCTTCTTAAGCCTATTAGCAAGAATTTTAGAAATAACCTTATAAACTGAACTGACCAAAGAGATTGGCCTATATCCATCAAAGTCTTCAGGATTTTCAGTCTTTGGAATCAAAACCACAAACGAAGACGCAAAGCTTGTATGAAGTTGTTCTCCCTCAAAAAATTCCAACACGCAATTTGAGAACTCTGGACCTATAATATCCCAGCACTTTTTCAAGAATTCAAAACTGAAGCCATCAGGCCCAGGACTACGATCCCCAGAAAAACCAAATACCACTTCCTTGATTTCCTGCATATTAACATCAACTTCTAATTCTTGACTTTCTGCAAGTGATAAAGATTTGAAACCGGATCCACCAATACGAGGAAATGCTCCATCTACCCTACCAAATCTGCTAGTAAAATGAAACCTGGCAACTTGTTTTATCGTCTGCACATCCTCCTCCACTCTACCATTAATAATGACTCCGTTAATGGTATTCAAATTAATCCTCTGCCTCAAAACATTATGAAAAAACTTTGTATTAATATCTCCGTCAGCTATCCACTTGGATCTCGATTTTTGTTTCAGAATACTCTCTTTAATTCTAGTAGATTTCCAGAAATTATCTTCAGCATCATTCCTACACAGAAGCTCCTCTCTAGAGATCTCACCAGATTTCTGAACCAACAATTCTTCCATTTCATTGACAACCCCAACTTCCTTTTGAATACTAAGATCAATCCAACCGAATATATTTATATTCCACCAACGAATTCTATTCCTCAGATGTTTCAACTTCTCTGCCAATATATACGAAGCTTTTCCTGTTATCTTAAATTCTTCCCACTCTTTCTTAATGAAAACTAAAAAATCACAATGGTCGAACCAACACGACAAAACCTTAAACGGCTTGGGACCCCAATTAGTGTTCTTAACTGCAATCTAAACCGGCCTGTGATCCGATATATCCCTCTCTCCAATTCGTTGAGTGACCATGTTCTAATCATTAAAGATAGAAGGCGAAACGAGGAACCGATCAAGACGACTACAGACAGTATCTTTAGACTTGAACCAAGAGAATTTGAGACCACCACTTAAGGGTAGATCCACCAGTCCTAGAGCATTGATGAATTCAGAAAACTCTACCATGTGTCTTCTATTGGGTCGAGAATACCCAATATGCTCCTCCCTGCTCTTAATAGAATTAAAGTCTCCCCCTACTATCCACTCTCCCGGGCTCAGACTATTTTTAAGGTTTAATAACTCCTTCCATAAGACCCTCCTTTCGGCAATATTAGAAAGAGAGTAAATGTTAAACAAATAGCATCTTCTACCTTTCCAAAACGGTTGCATCCCAAGATAACCATGACCCCTGTAACTACATATAGGAGATAAAACATCTGACTCACATATGGTGATTAAACCTCCAGATAGCCCATTAGCATTGGATGCAGACCAATGACAAGACCGATCTCTCCAGACACTAAAAACTAACTCATCTGAAACACACCTACACTTCGTTTCCTGTAGAAAACATATCTCTGCTCCACCTTTAATCCAAGTTTCTCTAATATCTTTCTCTTCAATACCCCACCACACGCACGAATATTGTAGGATACAATATTCATATAAACTTAGTAGCTTCCATCTTCTTTCCTTCTACTGCTTTTCTATCCACCTCTTTTAAATTTTTCAAAATATTCTCAAACACCTCATCATCTTCATCAGCTTCTATCCCTAACTGTTGAATCGTATCCCACACCCTAACAGGCATATTCTCCATTTTCTTCTTTATCCTTAAATTACACTGAACAAAACCAGAATCAGAAATAGAATTGTCATTTGAACCAGAGGGGATGTTTTCATGAACTGACACAGTGTCCTTATTCATAGCTTTCCCAGAAACCTTCCCCTGCATTTCTTGCTTCTTGTGATACCTTAGAAACGCACTTTCAGCTTGAAGGAGAGTAGAATAATAGGAAGGATCAAACGGAATCTTCAGTCTTTGATAAATATCTCCAGTAATTTGCTTCTTACTTTTCTTCTTAACAACCTGAGTACCCACACTATCCTGGGGAACAGGTCTACCAGCCTCTAAATCACTTAGATTATCAGACATAGGTATATGATCTCTCCCCATAGGAGGCCTAACATTAAGAGTAAGATTCATTTGACTACCATCCTCAATACCCTCTTCAACTCTATTATGTTTAGCCACAGAACAAGAAACATGGTCTGGAATCAATCCAACCTCAAATGACTTAAGCGGATTAACCTCCAAATCACATAGACCAGCTGCACCTGCATTACTGGATCTACACAAACCATCAAGAATGGGACTGTCACCAAGAGCCTGCCCTAATTTAGAACAATTAACATCCACAGAATCTGAATGATGAGAAGATTCCTCAGTAGAATTTCTAACTGATTCAACACCCTCTCGATCACCATGACCAATCTTGCCTTCAGCCCTTACACCAACTTCCTCCACCCCATACATACTCGCCCCACCCAAATTCTTGTTAAGACTCACTTCACTACCATCAGAATTATAAGATTGAGAATCCACAAAGTCTGAACTATCTTAGAATGTAATAGAGAACAATACTATAAAAACAATATTTAAGACCTAACTACGCAAGTTTAGGAGTGGCCTACTGGGCAACTTCTACATCACATACCATGATACCACCATCATAGAATGTAATAGAGAACAATACTATAAAAACAAAGATCAATGAAAACCACCACACAAATAAAATCACCATTTCACGCCAGTAATTGTGAAGAAATTGAGAAATTGCAAGCACACTGCAAAAATTTAAATATAGTTTCAAGTATCCTATTTGCCAATGTTATAAGCACAGTTGGATTGAGAACAAGGTGAGAATCTACCAACCATTAGATATTAACAACTTGGCTTACTCCAACATTTTAATCAATGTAAACATATTAATAAGAAGATGACAATTATTCAAACAAATCACCTATCCTGGATTGGAACACGAGGAAAAAAACTGCAACTTAAAAAAGCAGTGTCCTCTATGTCTAGAATCCAATTAAATTTGTTAAAATAAGTGAAAAATATCATATATTACTTGCTTTATATCCTGGAGTAATTTAAAATAAAATAGGTTAAATATTAAGATTGCTTTTTGCATATCTCTTTATATTTCATTATTTGTTTCCTAACAAAATCATAAGAAACCCTTATAAGAATACAAAGAAATTAGTGGGGGGAAGCTTGGGCATGTTAGGTTCTTTAACGCTTTTCTCTTTCCCAACCTTGGCCATTCGAGCACTTGATTTTTCAATTAAGAATTCTTCCTACAAAATTTTGAAAATACAAACCAACCTAGAAAACATAGAACCAATCTTTAATTAAGGGAAAAGTTTCAATTTTAGGTTTATTCATATTAGAAACCTGAACAACTTGAAAATCTTAAGAAATTTATAAATTCAAAAGAAAAATGAGTTGTGTTGTGAATCAGATACCTTAGAAACAAAGTATAATTGGTTCCTTGATCAGTCAAGAAACTCACAAGGGTTAGGGTTAACAAAGAAAACAAGAGTAAAAAACAACAAGGATTGGTTATAAAACTGTTATTCTTTCCTTTCTCCTTAAAACAAGGATTACAAGTATACAAGAATAACAAACTAACCACTCTCACCCTAATTAGGTTTTGTCACACTCTAGAATGAGAGACTAGCATGTTATTTATAATAACACCTAGCACACTAAACTAATGGGCTTTTAACAAAATACCCATTACAAGCTAACTTAGGGTACAAGCTAACTTAAACAAATGGATCCTTAACACAAGGCCCAATTCAATATGCTAACAACCATAGCAATATTAACTAACACATGTTTGAACAACCTTCGACTACAACATGTATTAACACTTCGACAGCAGCATGCGAACGGACTTCGACCTCATGCTTAAAACTAGAGTTCGATCCAATTCTCACAAATCTCCACCTTGGATCTAACTCTACCATCAAGGAAACAGACTAGCTTTCTTCATGCAGCTTTATCAACTGCATACAGTGGAAAAACTTGCAACTTGGCAATGTCTTGGTGATCATATCAGCATCATTATGATCTGTCAAAACCTTCAGCACTTGGACTTCTCCACGCTCGATTACTCCTCTGACGAAATGCAGCCTTACATCAATGTGCTTGGTCCGCTCATGATAGGCTGAGTTCTTCGACAGGTGTATTGCCCTTTCACTATCACATTTAACAGTGATAACTAGACGTTGAAGTTTCAGCTCCTTTGCAAAACCTTCAAGCCACAATCCTTCCTTCACAGCTTCAGTTAAAGCAATATATTTCGCTTCAGTGGTTGATAAGGCAACCACCTTCTGAAATGTTGCTTTCCAACTAATTGCTGTCCCAAACATAGTGAACACATATCCAGAAATAGATTTTCTGGTATCCATACAACCTGCATAATCAGAGTCGACATATTCTTCGACTGCTGTTTTACTATCATCACCCAAGGCTCTACCATAAATTAGGACTCTATTCAGAGACCCATTTATGTACCTTAAAATCCACTTCAATGCTTGCCAGTGAGCCTTTCCAGGATTCGCCATGTACCTGCTTACAAGACTTACTGCATATGCTATGTCGGGTCTAGTACAAACCATAGCATACATTAAAGAACCAACTATATTAGCATATGGAATGCTATTCATATAAGTTCTTTCGACGTCAGTACTGGGACACTGATCTATACTCAGCTTGAATTGAGGGTTTGTCGGAGTTACAACAGGCTTTGAATTCGACATACCATACTTTTCGAGAATCTTCCATAGGTATGCCTCTTGAGATAAGCATAATTTCGATTGCTTTCTATCTCTTCGGATGTCAATCCCAAGAATCCTGGACGCAGCTCCCAGATCCTTCATTTAGAACTCCTTACTGAGTTCAGCCTTCACCCTCCTTACCTCTTTGACATTGTTGCTTGCTATTAGAATATCATCCACATAAAGCAACAAAATAACAAATGAATTACCAGGTCGAAATCTAAAGTAAACACAGTGGTCGAACTGACTTCTGATGAAACTTATGCGTGCCATGAACTTGTCGAATCTCCTATTCTACTGTCGGGGAGATTGTTTCAGTCCATATAAAGATCTCTTCAACTTGCACACATAATCTTCCTTCCCCTTTTCGACATACCCTTCAGGTTGCCTCATCAGGATTATTTCATCTAGATCACCATACAAGAACGCAGTCTTCACATTCATCTGTTCCAGTTCAAGATCGAACTGTGCCACCATGGCTAACAACATTCGAATAGATCTATGCTTTACAACAGGCGAGAACACATCATTGTAATCGACACCTTCTTTCTGAGTGAACCCCCTAGCAACCAACCTTGCCTTGTATCTTTTCGACGCCACTCCTTCGATTCCTTCCTTGAATTTGAAAATCCATTTACAGCTGACTGACCTGGCTCCAACAGGTTTCTTTATCAATTCCCATGTGTCGTTGTCATGAAGATATTTCATCTCATCATCCATGGCATTCATCCATTCAGTCTTCTTTCGACTCCTCGTAACTTCCTTATAGTCTCTAGGTTCTTCGTCGAGAACCTCACTTGCAGAGATTAAGGCATAAGCTATAATATCTGCATACCCAAGTCTCTGAGGTGGCTTGATGACTCTTCTAGACCTGTCTCTTGCTAACAGGTAGTCATTATCAGTTTCCTCATCTTCGACAACATCTTCTGTTTCATCTTCGACTTCATCTGGGGTACGCACTTCAGCATCAACATGCTCCACCTCAACAGGAATCTCTCCCTGTTCCAGCTCTTCGCCAGCAACATCAATTTTCTTGAAAGCCATCTCAGCTTCATTGAAAACTACATCTCGACTGGTGATACACCTCCTGTGACCTGGCTCTAGGCACCATAGCCTATAAGTTTTGACTCCTTCAGGGTATCCCATGAACATGCACTTTAGAGCTCTAGGTTCGACATTGTCTTGCCTAATGTGAGCATAGGCCACACAGCCAAATTCTCTCAGTCTGTCGAGACTAGGTGGATTTCCCGACCAAACTTCTTCAGGTGTCTTCATATCTAATGAAGTCGAAGGACATCTATTTATCTGATATGCAGTTGTCGAAACAGCTTCAGCCCAAAACACCTTCTTCAATCCAGCACTAACCAACATGCATCTAACCCTTTCAAGGATTGTTCGATTAAATCTCTCAGCTAAGCCATTTTGTTGAGGAGTACCTGCTACAGTCTTATGCCTTGCAATCCCAGACTCAACACAGTAACTGTCGAACGCTTTGTTGCAGAACTCAAGGCCATTGTCGGGTCTCAACCTCTTAACCTTTCTGCCAGCTTGAGTTTCGACCAGAATCTTCCAACTTTTGAAGTTCTCAAAAGTTTCATCCTTCGTCTTCTGAATGAATACCAATAGCTTTCTAGAATAGTCATCAACAATGGATAGAAAATACCTTGCACCTGAGTGTGAAGGATTCCTTGCAGGCCCCGAAAGATCAGAATGAATGTAATCAAGGGATCCATGTGTTCTTTGCTTGCCTTTGTTGAACTTCGCCCTACAGGATTTTCCAAATACACAAGATTCACAAAACTCCAACTTTTCGACTTTGTCACCACCTAGCAGGTTCTGCTTCCCCAATTCGACTAAGCCTCTTTCGCTGACATGGCCCAATCTCATGTACCATAAATATGTCTTCGACACAGGTTTCGTGGATACAATATTTGTCGAACCACTTACAACCTCAGCCTCAAGGGTATACAAGCCTTGTTTCTTCACGCCTCTCAAGACTTCCTTCGACCCCTTCATGACTCTTAGGATACTTTTCACTCCTTGGAAAACGTATCCCTTCCTGTCGAATTCACCAAGAGAAATTGAATTTCTCTTTAAGTCAGGTACATACTTGACTTCAGTCAATAACCTTATTGACTCATCATGGAGCTTGAATCTCACAGATCCAATACCTGCAATTTTGCAGGATTTGTTGTTTCCCAGCAGCACCGATCCACCATCTTGATCACATAGCTCTTCGAACAATTCTCTGTTTGGAGTCATGTGCCAAGTGCATCCTGAATCCATAATCCACTCTTTTCTTGAGTCGCCGCTTAAAACTACAACAACATCAGATGAGTCGAAGTCATCTTGAACAATGGCTGCGTTGCCATTATCCTTATCTCCATGATCTTTTAGGCGTTCAGGGCACACCTTTCTTGTGTGACCCTCCTTCTTAAAGTGATAATATCGAAAACCAGATGTTTCGCCACTAGAAGACTTCTGCTGACTTTTACCTTTTTTCTTGTCGAACCTACCATCCTTTCGCAAGAATTTTCCCTTAACTGCCAAACCTTCACCAACCGTCGAAGGTTTATGCTCCTTTCGTTCGTTCAGGTCCTTAGAGTACAAGGCTGAATGAACTTCTTCAAAGGTCAGGGACTCCCTTCCATACAAGAGAGTTTCTTTGAAGTGAGCATGTGTTCTAGGCAAAGCGCACAACAACAATAGTGCTTGATCTTCGTCATCGATCTTCACATCGATATTTTCAAGATCAAGAATCAGCTTGTTGACTTTATCCAACTGCTCAGCCAAAGCTTTGTCTTCACTCATCTTGAACGAATACAAGGCTTGTTTCAGGTAGAGTCGATTCACCAAAGATTTGGTCATGCATAAGCTTTCAAGCTTCACCCATAACCCTGATGTCGTCGTCTCCTTTGATACCTGTCGAAGAACCTTATCACCAAGGCTCAACAATATTGCGCTGTGTGTTTTCTCGATCATGGTAGTCTTTTCTTTTTCCGTTAACGCAGCATCCATGGCTGCCATTCCCTTCAAAGCTTCCAAACAACCCTGCTGAACCAGTAGGGCTTTCATCTTCAAGCGCCACAGACCGAAGTCGTTCACTCCGGTGAACTTCTCGATCTCATACTTTGTTGAAGGCATTTCCTCCACGCTCACCGCACCAATTTGTTGTGAATCGGATACCTTAGAAACAAAGTATAATTGGTTCCTTGATCAGTCAAGAAACTCACAAGGGTTAGGGTTAACAAAGAAAACAAGAGTAAAAAACAACAAGGATTGGTTATAAAACAGTTATTCTTTCCTTTCTCCTTAAAACAAGGATTACAAGTATACAAGAATAACAAACTAACCACTCTCACCCTAATTAGGTTTTGTCACACTCTAGAATGAGAGACTAGCATGCTATTTATAATAACACCTAGCACACTAAACTAATGGGCTTTTAACAAAATACCCATTACAAGCTAACTTAGGGTACAAGCTAACTTAAACAATTGGATCCTTAATACAAGGCCCAATTAAATATGCTAACAACCATAGCAATATTAACTAATACATGTTAGAACAACCTTCGACTACAACATGTATTAACACTTCGACAGCAACATGCGAACGGACTTCGACCTCATGCTTAAAACTAGAGTTTGATCCAATTCTCATAAGTTGCATGTGTGATTTATTAAGATAAGCGGTGAAAGAGGGGATGAGATGAGTATCCATGTGAGGAGATGAGAGGCTTGAGGAGAGGCGGAGAGAACTTTCCGGTTCAAGGTGAAGGGTTTCCGTCTTTCAAATTTAGTGGCGTAGGCAACTTTTTTACTTGAATAGGTTTTTCGTTATAATACAATCGATTATAGGAAAAACGATGAAATGAAGAACAAAAGAATGGAATATAGACGAACATGAAAGACAAAGTGAAGGAACAGAGAACACACTGAAGAAAAAAAAGTAAATGGAAAAGGGCAGAGGGAAAGTATGGCTTACGTGTTTTAGGGTTTTGTTTAAAGCTTATTATGGTTACAAATTAAAAGAAAAAAAAAGAGTAACATATAGGGAAAAATAATTATGGGGAAAAAGTAAAACGAGGACGTGCTCTATTGAATTATGTTTATTAAAATAAAATTAGTAAAAAAAAAAGGTATTTTTTATTATCATTATGTCAGTTTAAAAAAATGCCCTAATGTACCTTAAATAATGACATTTTTATTAAACGCCATATAAAACAGTCACAATTTACGCAATTTTTCGTAGTGAATTTTGATTTCGATTCTCTCTGTTTTTTAGTGAATGTTGATGTTTTACGTTACCTTTCATTGCATTGTAGGAAATGTGTCTATTTGGTTATATAGGTGAGTTTATGAGTGGGGGTGACAGGAAAAAGGGTGTTGATCAGTCCATGAAAGCTTATCAGGTATAATGTCACATGTTGAATAGAGTTTCTCTTGAATGTTATTTGGTTTTGCACTACGCCAAACAAGACCTTAGACAACGCTTTTTTTGGCCTTAGACAGCGCTTTTAAGCGTTGTGTAAACCTGCGCTGCTAAAGGTTTAGACAGCGCTTTGGGTAATACCAAAAGCGCTGTCTAAAGGGGGGTATATTTTCACAAAAAGCGCTGTCTAAGACCCACCTTTTTGAACTTTTTAGGTATACCTTAGACAGCACTTTTGGTGAAAGCGCTTTCTAAGCCCCACCTTTTTTAACATTTTTAGGCATACCTTAGACAGCGCTTTTCGTGAAAGCGCTTTCTAAGCCCCACCTAAGACAACGCTTTTAGTGTAAAGCGCTATCTAAGGTATACGAAAATTTTTATATAAATTTTTTTAAACCCAATTTTTACCAGGTTTTTCAACCAGAATTTAACCTGTTTTTCAACCATTTTTTTCCAGAAAAATACCACAATTTGGAGATTCAAATCAATCCAATTTGGCCTATTTAAATGTAACAATTTACACCAAAATTATATATCCAAAACAATTGGCAATTCAAACCAATATATATATATATATATATATATATATATATATATATATATATATATATATATATATATATATATATATATATATATATAGACAAATGTACATATTACTTATATACTACTACTTTTGCATCCAACCAAAGCATTGCTTCAAATCTACATAGGTCCTGAAAGAACACAAAGATTGTAATTCACTTAAAAGAATACATCAACATTAATGTCTATAGTTAGAAAGTTACACATATTTAAATTCTCATCAATTAAAGTAAGAGTACAATATTATACCTGATAAAACTCCGAGCTCCATAATGTATTGACACCATCCCTCTTTAATTTCATCCAATTGAGAAATTGAGTAATGAGCACACTTGCATTCTTCAAAGTACTACATAATAATATAACATAGTTTGATTTAGTTTTAACTATTTCATTATATGAGATATATGTGTTAAATATTAAAATAACTCATAAGTTAGAAATACATACATCGGATGGAATCTCTATTCGATCCAAATTAAGAGTGTCTCTCATAAACCTCAACATGAAATATCCGCAATCTATTTCATTACGTTGCCGAGGACACTACAAATGAAAAGAAAATATGGATAAATCCTAAGTTTTATCAAGTAGCATCACTAATATATAATAAAACATGTGATAATTAATATACCTTCACTCTATTCCATGTAATGGGGTTGACTCTCCTCTTTGGTACTTGGCCATCTCGTAGTGCTCGGAAAGCTTGTATAACGCTAATAAAATATAAATGAATATTTAGAACAATTCACATAAAAAAATAAACAAACAAATAAATATACACATTCATATTTAGAACAATCTCACTTATGTGTCAATACATTTCTTCATATCCGGGTATGTTGTCCAATAATTTCCTAACGAATCCAGATAATACACCACTTCTCTGCTAGGATTAATTGCGACCAACAACCAATGTCCACTGTAAAATTAAACAAGTGTTAGATGGAAACTTTCTACACGACGTCAAAATACAAAAAAACTATAATAGATGAATTTAGAATGAAAATCTAACCCAGTATTAAACGGGAAAAGGAACAACTTTTCCTTTTCTTGGATGTCCATAAAGACGTCGCGTACATACGCCAGGACCTCATCTGGTTTATTTATTATTAAGGATAAGTTGACAGACGCGGGGTATAAGAATGCAAATCTTTGCTGCAATCCACGTGGGCGCATAACTTTGTCATACAGAAACCTTAAATAAAAACATCATTAACATTAGACTATTCATTTGAAACATAAATTAAATAAGTTGTTCAATTAATATACCAAAGTAGATCGGATATATACCTCACGTATGTATTGACAACACTGACGTCCAATTCTTCATGATTGAAAACTTGCTCGAACTCTTCATTACCAATAGTTTATTCATGTTCAAAGCCATATATACCTTTCTCCATATGTATAAGACGAACACCTCCGGTCGGAATATCTGTCAATTGTAGAAACGTCTGAAGGTACGACCTAAACTTCGAGATAGGTTGTTTTCTAGCCCTGTTCTTCTTAGCACCAACATTTTTCTGTGTTGAAACGTTGCTAATCTCTTTACCAGGCAGCTATATATCATATAATTTGTTAGATGAAGTATAAGATATCCAATTTAACATTTTCCATGCATAAATATCATATAATTGTGATGTACCTCTTTTTTTGAGACAACGGACTCGTATCCTCCGGAATCCCCTTATCCTTTGTTTTGGATCTTGTTGGAGTCTAAATAACATTACCATGTAAAAAATGAAAATAAAATGCTCGTAAAATCTTTGAATCTACACATTAAGATTAACAAAGGTTCATAACGGTTTTAAGCATACCTCATATCCTACGAGTATGAGGTTTAACGGCCATGCAACATACGACCCTATAGCATCTCCCACCAATGTTGCATCCGAAACATCGTCAGGATAGGGTAATAATGCACCCGCCTCTGTAGCAATATCAACCGATACTTTCATGCATCCAGTAGGGAGTGGGTTATTGTGAAGTAATTCTACCGAAGTGTTATACACTTTTCCCTTGCCAACCATCCGATAAGTTGGTGAAGATAAAAAGAGCTGACAATGGGAAACGCCCTAAAACCAAAAATAAATATGACATTGTTAATGTGTATATATGTCATTTAAATAATTTAAGCTACTAATTTAATTTCATAAAAATATATATAATTACCTCTGGAATATTCGGTCGAAAGCTGCAGTTGATACTATCTTTCTCCGATCCATCTCTAAAACCTAAAGCGTTATCCCTTTCTTTCTCCTTTCTTAATTCCCGAACTTCAGCTTCCAGTGCTTCAAATTTAGCTTGAAGTTATGTATTACTAGGAGCCTTTCCTTTTTTAATATTCAAGGAGGTCGGAGTGATCCCAAATCCCTTACCCCTCACCCGACAAGAATACTCAGGGACATCTAATGCCCGACTAAGTATGCTCCTGGAATCATCTAGAGATACAAACTGAGATAACGCCTCCTGAAAATCAGATGAATATCGAATATTTGTCAAATATTTGTTAATAAAGTTTTGATTTAATTAAAGAAATATTGTTATACTTACACATTTCTCAAATACTTGTAGAACCCCTTCTGCAACAACTCCAGACTTGCCCACACGGGCTTCCTTCCACAAGACATGTGCAGGAAGAGATGTTTCAGAGCTATTCGCCTTTTGTAACTACATATAAAGCCAAATAATATGATCAAATATAACTCATGATGAACAATTATTATATCATTGAAATTTATTGATACTTACCAAAGATTTCTCCAAACGTCCATATCCAACACGTCCTTTCCTGTATCGATACTGGGGAGCTGATGCCCTTTCCCGATTAATTGCACTTAAACTCTTAAATGTCGGGGTTTGTCGTTTGGCTTTAAACGTTACCCATTCTTGTGGTGAAATCAAACTTGCATATTTAGATGGATACTCTGCATCAACAAAGTTACCGTCAGCATCCTTAAGAAAGGTGCGGTTTAAATATGTCCTAAACCCTCTTAGGAGCTTCCCTACCAATCTCATCAAATAAGCTTTTCTTTCTTCCTCAACATTGAAGCACCTCTAAAAAAACCATACACATTGGTTAGTACAAATAATTTAAAATACATGATTAGTTGGCATAATTAAAGACATAATTATGGTACCTTTATCTCATTCCAAATTTTTTCTTTGACTTCCTTCAACTGTTTGTTTCTCCAATCATCACAAGTAATAGGAATCGCATTCCTTACAAGTGCACCAATGAAACTTGTCAAGGTATGACTGTTAGGCTCAACAAGAGTGCCTGAAGGGCCCCAATGCACATCTAAAATGATGCCTTGATCTCTAGCACGGATCACTTTCTTCATAACGGTTATTCCTATTTTAATCTCTTCTTCCATAGATTTTTGAGTTTCATCCTGAATAGGATCATCATCATGTGGGTAATCATCATCATGTGGGTGATCATCGTTAGTAGCCATCTAACCTGTAATAAAGAAATAAAGGATATCAAATATATTATATAACAAATATAATATGACATAATATATAACAAATATAATAAAGAAATCAAGGATAAAGAAATCAAGGAAATCAAGGATATCAAATATAATATGACATAATATATAACATTGAATGAGCAATATTAACCCTAACACTAACACTAACCTAAACTAACCTAAACTAAACTAACACATTATATAGCAATAACAATTATTAATTTCCATTAGTAATTAATAGAAATCAAAACCAAAAGGAGGAAAGTTATGACTTAAGGATCTACAATATATTTCTTTACCTAATAAACTAACCTAAACTACATATTTCTTTCGCACCAAGTATGGTTGATTTTCACATTTCACCTCGATTTCAACATTTTCAAATACGGTGAACTGGAACAAAAATACTCTCGTTAAACTTATAATGTTCATATATCATGTTAATCAAAACCTTTCAGCTACTTTCTACTCCAAAACATACAAAAAAAGTGAGTAAAATAAAATAAAATAACAGAGCAATATTATACATAGTGGCATATATGCAGTTCCAGTCTCAGAGCACATGAAACACATTTTCATCCTCATTCTCACACTAACCTAACAGAAACACACTTACTTAGTCCATTGTAACACCCTAAACTACAATAACACTAACCTAACAGAAAAATATGAAACTCACTTGCTTCTAACATAAAAAGAAAAACTCTTACCGGAAATGTAGGAAGGACGACGGCCGGACGGACGACAGCGAGAAAGGACGGACGACGACGGTGAAAGGACGGTGGTTTCAGCTGGTTCGTCTTGTTCGCAGAAAGAGAGGGAAAGAGGGAAAGAATGAAATGAAAATTGAAACGGTATCAGTTTTAATACTGATACCGTTTCAATTTTTATTTTAATTAAAAAGACCTTAGACAGCGCTTTGAATGAAAGCGCTGTCTAAGGTGGGCCTTAGACAACGCTTTTGGTATTATTTTTTTTTAATTTATAAGACCGTAGACAGCGCTTTTGGGTAAAGTGCTGTCTAATATTTTACTTTAATTTTTTTTTTTAATTTATAAGACCTTAGAAAGCGCTTTCCCCAAAAGCGCTGTCTCAGGTCTTATATTTTTTTTTAATTTATAAGACCTTAGACAACGCTTTTAAGGCAAGCGCTGTCTAATATTTTCCTTTAATTTTTTTTTTTAATTTATAAGACCTTAGAAAGCGCTTTCCTCAAAAGCGCTGTCTAAGGTCTTATATTTAGACGCAATTTTATTTTTCTAAGTGAACAGTTTCCGTGTTTTCTAAATTTTTAACTTATAGCAGCGCTTTTGTAATAAAGCGCTGCCTATGTAGTGCTGCCAAAGGACACTTTTGGCGTAGTGTTACATGATTCAAAAGTTCAACAAAATTTGTATCCTTCATGAATGTGCTTAATTATTCTTGGATTTGATTACTTTATATTCATATCCAGTTTGACTTAAATATATGCAATATCGTGTATTATATGTTTAAGCGGTGCAACCTCGTTAACTTGAAAACACCCTATTGTGTTAGAGGGAACGCCAAATGGTTTGTAGAATTTCAAGATTAATTTTACAAATATTCATATATCTATATTTAGTCTTAATATTCATCCATGAAAATAATAGCTAAAAGCATCTATTACTGCAAAGGTTGAGTTACCGACTTTTTAAATAACAATCGTAGTCGCATAATGGATTTAACGATTTTGGTCGGTATATGTGTTATAATAGTAATTGTGGTCGCCATGGTGTGAATTAATCGCAATTTATTCATCATAAAAATGGTGAATAATGATATCCTTATCAGCATCTTTCGCTACAGTTTTATTTGTTATGTAGTTTTCATTTCTATAAACAATGGATTTCCTTCAAAATGAATAAATCTTAGTTTCCCTGTATTCAAAAATAAATTTTGTAATTAATTTTTTTCTTTTTGGTAATTTTGTTGTGCTATCTAACAAAATCTTAAAAAGACTAAAACTAGTATATTATATTTGAAATTTGAGATTGTTTAGATTTTTGATGTGGCTCTAGTATTTCTAATTTGTTAAAAAGGATATTTCTTTAAGTTTTAAGCAAATTAGATAAAAACAAAGTTGGTTCTAATTGTATCACTGATGCATTAGATACTTGATAGCTTCGAGGCTTATAAGTCAGTTCTTGGATTTTGGGTGTTATGTCAATGTAGTGTTTTATGACATTTTAATTATCTTATTTACTCTCTTAACCAACACAGTCTTGATATTCTTAGCAAGACCATGTAGTGTACATAATTTGTGGATAACACCAATAATAAGATTTGAATGATGAATTGCCCAAGGATTTGAAGAAATTAACACTAATTTGTATTACATACGATTTTGTAGAAGCATCTTGTCTTAGAACTAGAAGGTTTACATAAGAGGTGCACCCCTGGCACCTACCAGCAGGGAATGTTTTGAAATTAAACCATATTAAATTAAGCCATATATATATATATATATATATATATATGAAGGTCTTGGATTTGATTTCCAACCATATCATTGTCGTACCTCAAAAAAAATACGAACTTCGCAATGGGACGCAGAAAAAGTTTTTTCAACAGAGTCGTCACCGAACTTTATTCATTCCAATGAACTAATAAGAAAATATCGAGAAAATCTTTAAGAGATAAGAACATAGTAATCGCAACTAAGTTCAGGGTTCGGAATTCGATTACGCAAAGGGAAGGTACTAGCACCCCCTACATCCGTTGTACTCAACGGAAACCTCTTAATTTGATTTGTGAGAAATGTTAACTAAGTTTGTTTGTTTTCTTCTAAGGTACTAATAAGTTAAGGATATAGTTTCTAAGGGGGAAATGGGTGGTATTTTATTAGGGTGCTCGCGAAAGATTCGGGCCCTTAAGCCTAGGTATTCTCCTTGCGAAATGAGAAATCAGAGCATCTGTAGTTCGGACTACGGGAAAAGGTTTGATAAGAGAAATAAAAGGAAGAAGGTAGAAAGAGAAAAGGTGAAAAAAACAAAAGGTAGCTCGCCAAGGATTATGGCCCTTGTGCCTACGTATCTTCATTCGGACGAGAATGAAGAATCATAGCATTCGTAGTTCGTGAAACTACGATTTGTTGGTTTGTGTTTTTAAATGAACAAGTATTCAGATCGCATTCTAACGGTTAAAACTTGTTTGTGCTCGGAATGGGAAGCTTCAAGCGTTTGTCTGTGTTCGTGTTTCAACGGACTAAACAACATCTTTTCGAAAAAGAGTTTGAAAGATTAAAGTGTGTTAAGGGTTGAACACGTGTTAAAAGTTTGAGAAATGTCTTTTTTAAGAAAAATATTTGAATTTGATTAGGGTGTGTGAAGGGTTTAGATCGCACGGGGGCGAGAATGAGGTGTGGGCCTCGCAGCAAATTAATTGCGGTATTACTGGGATGCTTGATACCAACGACACCTTTTTCATTCGATTAGTTTAGAAATTATTTGATGAACGTTCCAATGGTTGTCCAAAAGTACGACATGGAATGCTAGACTCCCAAGGCCTCCCTTTTGTCCAAGAAAATAGGTTAAAAGTTTTAAGAAACTAAAGAGTGAATGAAAAACAACCCAATGCGTTCGCATCAAGAGCAATCATCCAAGTATTCAAGGAATGCGGGACTCCAAGAATTCATTTCTTTCGTCCAAGTAATTATGGAAAATGCTTTTAGAAACGAAGGATTGGAGGAAAAACAACCCAAAGTATGTGCCTTAAGAGCAATCGCTCAAAAATTCAAGGAATATGAGACTCCAGTTCCTTATTTCCTTCGTTATTAATAAAGAAAAAGTTTTGAAAAGATTATGTATTTTAAAGAAGAAAGATTGAAACCCAAGGCGTGTGCCTCAAGAGCATTCATTCAAGGATTCAAAGAATGCGAGATTCCAAGTACCCATTTCTAACATCATTTGATTGCGAAAAGGTTTTGATAAATCACATTGAATGTTGTAGAAACAAAAGAGTGAATGAAGAACAACCCAAGACGTGTGCCTCTAGAGCATTCATTCAAAGATTCAAGGAATGCGAGACTCCAATAACTTTTTTCTTTCATTTTTGATTAAGAAAAGGTTTTAACGCATTGATTTTTAATCGAGGAAACATTAGTGCGCTTTGAGGAGGAAAAGAAACGTGATGTTTGATGAATAACTCTTCGAATTAGTGTGAAAATGATTTGTAAAATTGTTTGATTGTATTTGAAGATGATTTTATTGAATGAAAATGAATATAGAAATAGATTCGAAATAAAATTGAAATATGATCAAAGTCGGTCTACGCAAATAATGTCATACGCAAGATCATAACACGGTGAAAATTTTATTAATGTATTAAGTTTTAGTGGCATAACAGTATTGAAATTACCAAATCCACATACAAAAAGGTCCAATTGAAAATGCAATGGAATCGAAAGGTAGCAACCACATTTCTACAATATTTACATTATGCTGCAATGCTTTAACAAGCAGCTGACAAAGCTGCAACGTGACTAAATATTTGCAAAGCAAATTCAATAGGAAGAAAAAGGTATTGGCAGTCGTCAATAAAAGTTCTAAAATCTAGATAAGTACTCAATTAAAGTGATTTTTTATTTTTTGTAAGCAAGTTATCTAATAAAGCGAGAACTAAGGGTTCTCGAACCTGGTTACAAAAAAAAACGAGCTAAAACAGCTCGAACAAAAAGAAATTGCTAACCATTTGCTTCTATGATAGAAAATACAACAGATTTTTACAAAAATCATAAAAATTACAATTGGGTTGCAACTAGAAGGTGTTAGCATATCTTTATTTAAAACCTAGAATATTACTCAGTTAATGTAGCTAAATTGCACATGGATTGTGTTAAGCTGATTTTACTCTCTTTCTTTAAGACTACTATTGCATTTATTGAAGATTCAAATAAAAAGGAATATATAAACAAGACATGTAACTTAGTTGTATGAGCAATATATTGATGAAACATCTTAATCTCAAAATATATAAATTTCAGAAAATTGTTGTAAGAAACAACATATTTCTTAAGAATAGAAATAGATGAAGTGACAATGATACACAGTATATGGACCAAATACATTAATTAATAAATGTATAAAAAAATCAAAATTTTTTGTAATAGTGACTAGATGGTATATAACAATATGGTGACCTCTCAAGGAGTAATTGATTGGCAAAATATTGACTTGAAATCAACGTATTCCAAGTTTTACAAACACTTTTACATGCCACAATTGTTTTTATGGAAAACTGAAGCAGAATGTCGGTAATAATTGATAATGGAAGATTTGCACACAAACTACCAAATTCTTGACTTTCTTCTTTGTCAACCTTTTCTTTAGCTCTTTCTTCATCCCTTGCTGAAGGCAGTGAGTCACTTTTCCTTTTCATAGTCACACTATAAAATAAAAAAATAAAAAACAATAAAAATAAAGCATAGAAAGGGAATCATTTTTTAATAAGATAAGTTTAAGGAGTTTGTGAAAAGTCAAAGTTAGCGTAAAATAAGAGTGAAAGCAGAGCTTGAAAAGATGAAGAAAGAGTTGATAGGAATTGTGTCGGTGGTAAAAGCATGCAAATGAGAAAGAAAAAAAAAGTTGAGAAACGTATCTCTCTGCCAAGCTTTGATAAAACAAAATTCAAATTGTACAAGTTTTACCTTTCTTCCTTTTTGTTAGGCATATTTATAGGGTTTTTAAAATACAATGGATATAGAAGGTAATGAAAAGATGGTATAAAACTAAATGGTAAAATTAAATATTATTTTCTTTGATTGATTTTCTATTAACTTTAATTATAATAAAGTCAAATATTTTGTGATTTTTAGCATTTTAACAAACAAGTACTTAATTATCTTTTTTCCTAAATCAAGAAAATAGAATCCTAGCATTTAATTTTTTTTTCCATTTTTGACCTACTATTAATTTTCTTCCATCAAAATAAATTATATTGTTAAATTCAAAATATTCAAAATCATCATTTTGTTGAACAAAAATCACAAATAATTACAATCAATATCTTCAAATACTAATTTGTGAATAACAACGCCATTAACAAGATACATCTTGAATGATGAATTGCCCAAGGATTAGAAGAAATCAATACTACGCTATCAAAGATGTAGAGGAAAGGGAGGGTAGTGGTGTACCAAATCATTCTGAAATAGCTGATTTCAATTTCTTTATTGAAAACCTTAAGCTAATTGATTTACCTCTGGCTGGAAGTAGATTCACGTGGTATAAACCTAATGGGAATTGTAGAAGTAGGATGGTTAGATTCCTGGTGGATGAATTTCTGGTTGATAGGTGGAATTTCAGGAATCAGGAGGTGGGTAACCGTGATATTTCGGATCATCGCCCGTTATGGATTAAGTCTAATATCCATAATTGGGGTCCTGAACCGTTTCGGTTCTTAAATTGCTGGCTCGATCATAAGGAATTCCATAGTTTTGTCAGTCATTGTTGGTCTTCCTTTGAGTTTGAAGGATCTTACAGGAATATACTTGTGAAGAAATTTAAGGCATTGAAGGAAAAACTCTGGTGGTGGAATTACAACATTTTCGGATGGATTGACATGAACATAGAGAAAAGGGTGGAATTTCTCAATAACTTAGATTCTAAGTTGGAAGAGATTAGTAGTTTAGAGCATTCCAACATTTTAGAAAAGAGATGTCAGGTCCAACAAGAAATATGGAAAAATATTCGGATTAAGGAAAGCATTTTGCACCAAAAGTCTAGGTCAAATTGGGTGCTTGATGGAGATCTAAACACAAATTTTTTCCACGCCTCTCTCAAGAGTAGATACAGAAGAAACCATATGGCGGAAGTTTTGGTGGATAATATATGGTTGGAGGACCCTTTTGCTGTTAAACAAGCGGCTAAGAATTTCTTTCAGAAGAAGTTTTCAAGTACTTATGTCAGCAGGCCAAGTTGCGATTGGGGGGATATTGCGAGGCAAAGGCCGGAGGAAGTAACGGATCTAGAGGCTGAATTTAATGCGAAAGATGTGCATGAAGCGGTTCTATTATGTGATGGTAATAAGTTCCTGGGAGTAGACGGTTTTAACTTCAATTTCATTAAGGATTGTTGGGATATAATTGGTTAAGATAAAACCAATTGCATCCTTGAATTCTTTAGTACTGGTACTTTGCCCAAGGTATTCGTATCTTCCTTCATTTCTCTCGTTCCTAAGATTGTGAATCCAATTTTTTTTGAAGAATATAGACCTATTAGACTGGTTAGTTGCATTCCCAAGATTATTTCTAAGATGCTGGCTAGTAGGCTGAGTAGAGTTACTGGTAATCTGACTTCCCCCTCTCAAACGAATTTCATCCCGGGTAGGCAGATGTTGGAAGGTATTCTGGTTGCTAATGAAACGATTGACTGGGCTCGTAGAAAGAAAAGAAAGTGTTTGATGTTTAAAGTCGATTTCGCGCATGTAAGTTATATGTGAGCCTAAGAGGGGGGGTGAATTAGGTTCTTAAAGATTTATCCCGATTTTTAAATGATCTTGAGTTTTACTTTCCTAAAATTTCTAAGTGTTGAAATATGGTAAATGCGGAAAGTAAATGAACACCGAGACGTATAGTGGTTCCCCTCACACACCGAGAGTACTCCACTCCCCTTTCAACTTGAAAGAGAATTTCACTAAATGTTAGATTCCTAGACAAGACAAAACTTATGTCTTTCTATACTACTCTAACAACCAAGAACAATCCTCTTGGATTTACAAATATTTAAAGTCCAACCGAGAATTAATATCTCACAAATGGACCTCTTGTATCCACAATCCGGATTACAAGGAAAACCTTACACAACTTATTTTTAACAATCCTAAAAAATAAGTTGTAATCAAAATATCACAATTCTGAATTTTTTTTATGAGTGCAGCAAGTTTTGAATCTTCAATGTATCAATCTAAAGATTGATCTTCTTCTTTGTAGCAATCACTCTAAGAGACTTATACAAGTGTTCAACACAATGAGGATGAAACTAATGCAGTGTATATGAAATTTTTCTGTGCAGAAGTTTCTCTTAGAAAATTTTGAAGAACACTTTGATAAAAATGTAAGAAAAGAGAAGAATGATTGTTTTAAAATTTTAGCAAAGAAGGTGAGTTTAAAAACTGACAATTTGTGTGCTTTTATAATGTTTAAACACCTCTACAAACAGCTATAATTGATTAAGGGATGCCATGATTCGTATGGAAAAGGTTTGTGAAAGAAGCATGAAGAGTTGCAAATATTTCTGAAATCTGTTCAGTGGTAACCGGTTACAGCATAACTGCTAACTGGTTATCACGTTGTAACGTAAACAAAAAATTCAAATTTTCTACATGTTAACCGGTTATCAGTTAAGCTGTAACCGGTTACATGCGACCAGTTTTGAAAAAAACTTAATTTTATGACATGCAACTTTCATGAAAACCATCCAAAACCTTTTCAACTCACAAATGCAATGATAAAAAAACATGTATTGAACACTTGGATAAACCACACAAGAGTGAAAGTTTTAACCTTGATTTTTCTTGAGAATTTCTTCAATTCTTGTAGTATGTAGAAACCTTGAGTACTAGCTTGTACACAATAGATCCACTTCCTTTTTTGAGCATGATTATATTCAAGTAATATTTGTTGTCCTCATCAAAATCATTTAAAAAACTTGAAAATACATTCTCCCCCTTTTTGATGATGACAACCCTTTTCGAAAGTATGTTTTAATTATGTTTCTCTAACGTTGAAGAAGAACTCCCCCTTTGATGATGCTCCCCCTCAATTCATGAGTATAAAAAAGAGTTCTTATAATTCTGAAAAAAATGTTAGAGAAGCATAGTCTCTTCTCCCGCTTTGTCATTACCAAAAAGGAAGGATAAGAGGAAACTTATAAAAGCATAAACAATATGGAAATGAATCAAAACATCCAATAGAGCATAAAATACACACACAATCAAGCATAAACATAACTTGTTCACAACATAAAACTTAGACAATCATTACGAATACAAAGAACAAAACATGCCTATAAAGATGTCTTAGGCTTAAAACAACTCTAAACTTAAACTTAAACTAAAACAAGATTTAAACATAGAACACATATAAGACCAAGAGATAGGTTAGGTTCAGTTTTCATCTTCCGACATCTCATCTTCCTCTTCTTCATGGTCTTCCTCACTTGCCTCTTCATGGTCGGTACTAGTTCCCACATTGCAAGTCATTTTGCTAAACATCTTCTTAAGGGAATTGAAACTTCGACAAGTCTCATAATGATTCCGAGCCATTTGTTGTTTCATGGAGACAATTTCGGAATAAAGAAACTCATTAGTTATACCACCTTCCGGAGCCGGAGGATTAGCTTGTTCCAAATCTTCCTCGTACATAAACCGTCCATTAGGAATAACAATGATGCCGGTGTTCTTCGTGGCGGTTTCAGTATTGATCTCATCTTTTGAAGTCATATCTTGTCTAGGTTCCCTACCTAGGAGCACGTTCTTGTATGCCAAAATTTTTGACACTAGCCGAGCATAAGGCAAGCTTCCGGTTAACTCGAATTGATGCTTCATATTATGGAAAATCACATAAGCCCAATTTACCTTTATGCCTAACTTCATGCACCGGATGAGTTGAAGTTCAAGTTCACTAACTTGAGAATGGTTTGAATTTTTTGGAACCAAAATGTAAGCTAAGATATAATGTAGCATTCTATCACTTACACTTAAGCAAGATGCATTTTTGACAACCCGGATAGAATTCGCCGGTTGCCTAGCCATGACAAATTCCATAGTTCCTCCGCGAGAGATACTAGCAAAATAACCTAGACTTTCAAAACCAGCCCAGTTTTCAGTTTCCGGAACAATACCGAAACGAAGTTCTTCACCATCCTTATAAGGAACACCTAAGGCTTTTCCAAAATCCTCAAGATCCACTGAATAATTTGTGTTCTTAACAACAGCTGTGAGCATATCATCATCTACCTCATCTTTGCAAAAAACAATAAAGGAAAAAAATTTCCTAACTAAGTCAGGGTAATAAGGGTCAGATTCTGCCACAAGCTTAGCAAAACCAAAATTTTTCAACAAGATTTCAAATGTAAAGCTATGTGTAGGAAAATCCTTAAAGAGAACATACTTTACCGGCATGAGATTCCGGGTACGGACGGCAAAATCCAATCTTCTGGCCTTAACAGTTGCTGCATCATCTTGTTCAATTTGCTCAGAAGCTCCCTCATTAGCTTTCTTTTTGCCCTTGGTCTGTCTGTTGGGAGCCATGGTTGATCCTTGAAGCTTTTTGAAGGGTTGAATGTGAATCCGAAAATGAATTTGTGGAGAGATATGTGAGGATGGAAAAAAGGAGGGTGAGACCTATATGGAGTTATTTGGGAAAGTGGGTATTGATTTCTCTTTAAGAATAGTAATGGAGCTTTTATTGAGAAATGTTGAATGAGTGGGGAAGATGAAGTGAGATGATGGAAAATGAGAGTTCCAAGGTTTTGAGATAAGTCTAATATTTGACCAAACTAAAATATAACATAAACCCAAACACCAAAAGAAAATAAAATAGACCAATACATATGCGTGACAAATAAAAAGAAAATTTTTTCTGAAAGTTACAGTGGTAACCGGTTACAGCGTAACTGATAACCGGTTATCACGTTCAAAACTGCGCAAAAAAAGCAAAAATAACACATGGTAATCGGTTACAGCTTAAATGATAACCGGTTACAGCTGGCAAACAGTAAAAAATAGTAGCTTTGCAGCGCATAACACAAGAAATTTTTCCAAAAAATTTAAGTTTGACATGATAATAGACATAATAAGGTAACTTATGATTGAAAAATTTTTCAGAAAAAAATAATTTAACTATATTAAACATTTAGAAATACGTACATTTCCATATAAAACACATTTTATCAATGAGTTCAAAAATTACAAAAATTAAAATAATTGATATTTTGTATACCTTAGCTTCATTATGACATATAATGAATAGAATATTGAGGATTAGATGTCACCTTCATCCAATATGCCAAGTTCTCGACGAATCTTAAAAAAAGGTTCTTTTGCGAGAGGTTTTGTGAAAATGTCCGCAAGTTGATTATGTGTATCCACGAATGTGACTTCAACATCTCCTTTAAGCACATGATCACGTAGAAAATGATGTCGAATGTCTATATGTTTGGTTCTTAAGTGCATGGCGGGATTCTTTGTAATATTAATTGCACTTGTGTTGTCGCAACGAAGTGGTATGCATCCAAGATTAATTCCATAGTCGCTTAATTGTTGTTTTAGCCAAAGAATTTGTGCACAACAACTTCCTGCTGCTATGTATTCTGCTTCAGCCGTACTAAGAGCAACACATGCTTGTTTCTTACAGGACCATGAAACTAAAGCATTTCCGAAAATGTGACATGTTCCACTCGTGCTTTTTCTATCAGTTTTAAAACCTGCATAATCCGCATCAGAATAACCAACTAAATTACACATACTACCTTTTGGATACCATAGACCAACGTTCGTCGTTCCCTTGAGATACTTCATGATTCTTTTCACAACGGTGAGATGCGACTCCTTTGGATTTGCTTGAAGACGAGCACACAAACACACACTAAACATTATGTCAAGACGACTTGCCGTCAAATATAATAAAGAACCAATCATACCTCGATACTTTGTAATATCAATGGAAGCACCCGATTCATCTTGATCAACATAGGTTCTGGATCCCATTGGTGTAGCCATAGCCTTGCAACTATCCATGTCGAATCTTTTCAAAAATTCTTTGCAATATTTGGATTGGTTGATGAATATGCCATCCTTTAGTTGCTTGATATGAAGTCCAAGGAAGTAATTCATTTTTCCCATCATTGACATTTCAAACTCTCCTTGCATCATTAATGAGAATTCTTTACAAAGATCTTCGTTCGTTGATCCGAATATGATGTCGTCAACATAGACTTGAACTAACAAAGTATTACCTTTTGCCTTATTAATGAACAATGTCTTGTCAACTTTGCCTTTTACAAATCCCTTTTCACAAAGAAAATTGCTAAGACGATCATACCATGCTCTTGGTGCTTGCTTTAAGCCATACAGAGCTTTCTTTAATTTGAAGACATGTGTAGGATTCTTGAAGTCTTCAAAACCCGGGGGTTGTTTGACATAGACCTCTTCATTGATGTAGCCATTCAAGAATGCGCTTTTGACATCCATTTGATAAAGCTGAAAATTTAATGAACATGCATTAGCAAGTATTAAACGGATAGCTTCTAACCTTGCAACCGGAGCGAATGTTTCCTCAAAATCAATGCCTTCCTCTTGATTGTAACCTTGAGCCACCAATCTTGCCTTGTTTTGAATAATTATCCCATTCTCATCAAGTTTGTTTTTAAACACCCATTTGGTACCGATGATGTGCTTATTAATTGGTCTAGGAACAAGTTCCCACACTTGATTCCTTTCGAATTGGTTTAACTCTTCTTGTATAGCAATTATCCAATGGTCGTCACTTAAGGCTTCATCTACTTTGGAAGGTTCAATTTGTGAGACAAACGCCATATTTAAGCAAGCATCTTTAAGATTTAACCTTGTTGCTACACCTTGACTAATATCACCAATAACTTTGTCAATTGGATGATCTTTATGAGTTCTCCATTCCTTAGATATATCACTTAAATTATTCTCTTGTTGAATCGGTTCTTCTTGGCATTCCACTTGATTTTCTCTAGAAGTATCTTCTTGAGGAACTTCTACAATATCATCATCATCACATAAAACAATATCCTCCTTAGAGGGGTTAGATTCATCAAACTTAACATGCATAGATTCTTCAATTGTTAAAGTTCTTTTATTATAAATTCTATAAGCCTTACTTGTAAGTGAATAACCAAGAAATATACCTTCATCCGATTTTTCGTCGAACTTACCAAGATTGTCTTTATCATTGTTAAAGACAAAACATTTGCATTTAAAAATATGAAAATAAGCAATGTTTGGTTTCCTCCCTTTGAAAAGTTCATAGGGGGTCTTCTTTATAATAGGTCTAATATTAACACGATTACTTACAAAACATGCCGTACTTACCGCATCCGCCCAAAAATATTTTGGAAGATTTGAATCGCCAAGCATTGTTCTTGCAAGTTCCACTAATGACCTATTCTTTCTCTCCACCACTCCATTTTGTTGAGGAGTCCTTGCTGCCGAGAAGTTGTGAGATATTCCATGTTCTTCACAAAATTCTTCAAAGGAAGCATTTTGGAATTCTCCACCATGGTTGCTTCTTATGGAGGCAATTGAAAGTGACTTCTCATTTTGAATTTGCTTTGCATATTTCTTGAACGCCTTAAAAGCATCACTTTTCTGCACTAAAAAGAAAGTCCAAGTATATCTAGAGTAATCATCAACAATAACTAAAGCATAAACATTACCTCCGAAGCTTTTTGTTCTTGATGGACCAAATAAGTCCATATGCAACAATTGTAGTGGCCTTGAAGTGGACACCACATCTTTAGATTTGAAAGTTGACTTGGTTTGTTTCCCCTTTTGACATGCATCACACAACTTATCTTTGGCATATTTTATCTTTGGTAGTCCAATAACTAAGTCATGCTTAATTAATTTATTCAAATGCTCCATTTGAATGTGAGCAATCCTTTTGTGCCAAAGCCATGAATCATTATTGTTTGCCATAAGACATTTAACCTTCAAAGAAGTGTTATCAAGGGAAATCATAAAAATATTGTTAATTCTATTACCTTTAAGCATTACCTCATTAGTGACTTCGTCTTCTATCAAACATTCATCTCTAGTGAACTTGATTTTGAATCCTTTGTCACAAAGTTGGCTTATGCTAATAAGATTATGCTTTAAGCCTTCAACATAAAGCACATCATCAATTATTGTGAAAGGTAGTGAACCAACATTGCCTACGCCAAGAATCTTTCCTTTATTGTTATCTCCATAAGTGACATAACCCTTGGCCTTAAGTACTAGACTTGAAAATTTGTTTATATCTCCGGTCATATGCTTCGAACAACCACTATCAAGATACCATAGATTAGAAGTGGTCTTCAAGCAAACCTACAAAACAAATTAAGTTTTGTTAGGTACCCAAATAGCCTTGGGTCCTTCATAATTAGTACCTTTCTTTACCCACACATAATGCCCACTTGCAACACTAAAGATTCTTATATAGCAAGCATTAGGTGTATGGCCAATAATACCACAATAAAAACAAGTAGGAACAAAATTGCTTTTATATCTAGGAACATATGATTTCTTTTTAGGAAATCTCTTCTTAATGGGAGTTCTTTTCTTTTTAGGATAAGGATGCACAATTTTAGGTTTGTTCACTTTCTCCTTAGAAGTTTGGTCACTAGCCTTAACAAAGATTGTTTTACTAGAGCTTGGTTTAGAAAATTTAGAGTAACCAAGTCCACTTTTATCATTCGAATATCTTTGTTGACTAAGGACCGCTTCTAAACCAATTTGTCCTTTCTCATATCTTTCTAAGACTCTTTTTAATTGAACAATTTGGAATGAAAGTGACTCACAATTTTTACACACCAACTCTTGTTTTTCTTCACTTGCTCTCTTTTGTTTTTCATCTTTTGACTCTTTTTCCATAACATCGACTTTTTCTTCTAAAGATGTTATTTGTCTTTTTTGTGAAGAAATTGTTTTACATAACACCTTACATTCGTTTAAGAGTTCATTTATGGCTTCTTGTGCATCATTATCATAAAGAGAAAATTTAGTACTAACCTCGTCATTTTCATCTTCGGAGTTATGTGTAGCCATAAGTGCTAGTTTTGCGCTTTCATTGCTCTCCGAGTCGGATGATGAACTAATTTCGTTGTCTTCCCATGCAATGTATGCATTATTATTTTTTGATTCCTTCTTGCCTTTAAAACTTCCTTTCTTTGCAAGTTGTGGACATTCGGGTTTTATATGACCTTGCTTCCCACATTCATAACATGTAATGTCTTGAGAAGAAGTTGAAGTATCCTTTTTCTTAAAGTGTTTCTTCCTTTTTGCATAAAAGGACTTATCTTTATTTCCAAAGAATTTTCCAAGTCTTTTTACTAGTAACATGAAATTTTCTTCTTCCTCCGATGAGTCGTCATTTTGTTTTCCTTTTGCATCTACCTTTAAAGCAATACCTTTAGATTTCTTGTCTTGAAGTTCATGTTTTTCAAGTTGTCCATGTTCTAACTCATGTTCTTGAAGTTTACCAAATAGAGATGCGGAAGTCATTGTAGAGAGACTTTTCTTTTCCGATATTGCCGTTACTTTTGGTTGCCATTCTCTTGTCAAAGATCTTAGAATTTTGAGATTTAGTTCATCATTTGAGAATGTCTTACCAAGTGCTATTAAGTGGTTAGTCAAATGAACAAATCTTTTCTGTAATGCAACAATAGTTTCTCCGGGCTGCATTCGGAACATTTCATATTCTTGACTTAGAGTATTTAGTCTAGATCTTTTAACTTCAGCCGTTCCTTCATGTGTTTCTACCAAAGTATCCCATATTTCTTTTGCAGATTTACATTTTGAAACTCGGAAAAATTCATCCATACTTAATGCACTTTGAAGAATATTAATAGCTTTCTTTTCATCGAGTACTTTCTTTCTATCATCTTCATTATAAGCCGTTTTAATTTTTGGAGTTGCAACATTGTTCACAACACTCATTGGTTGGTGTGGACCATTTTCAACAGTTTCCCATATACCTTCTCCTTGTGCTTCAAGATGTGCTCTCATACGAATCTTCCAAAAATCAAAATACTCTCCAGAGAAAAGTGGGGGCTTGTTACTACTTCCACCGTCTTTGAAAACCGGGTTCGTGCTTACGGAAGCCATGCTGGATCTTGTCGGAACAAGTTACCTAACCTGCTCTGATGCCAATTGTAAGTTATATGTGAGCCTAAGAGGGGGGGTGAATTAGGTTCTTAGAGATTTATCCCGATTTTTAAATGATCTTGAGTTTTACTTTCCTAAAATTTCTAAGTGTTGAAATATGGTAAATGCGGAAAGTAAATGAACACCGAGACGTATAGTGGTTCCCCTCACACACCGAGAGTACTCCACTCCCCTTTCAACTTGAAAGAGAATTTCACTAAATGTTAGATTCCTAGACAAGACAAAACTTATGTCTTTCTATACTACTCTAACAACCAAGAACAATCCTCTTGGATTTACAAATATTTAAAGTCCAACCGAGAATTAATATCTCACAAATGGACCTCTTGTATCCACAATCCGGATTACAAGGAAAACCTTACACAACTTATTTTTAACAATCCTAAAAATTAAGTTGTAATCAAAATATCACAATTCTGAATTTTTTTTATGAGTGCAGCAAGTTTTGAATCTTCAATGTATCAATCTAAAGATTGATCTTCTTCTTTGTAGCAATCACTCTAAGAGAGTTATACAAGTGTTCAACACAATGAGGATGAAACTAATGCAGTGTATATGAAATTTTTCTGTGCAGAAGTTTCTCTTAGAAAAGTTTGAAGAACACTTTGATAAAAATGTAAGAAAAAAGAAGAATGATTGTTTTAAAATTTTAGCAAAGAAGGTGAGTTTAAAAACTGACAATTTGTGTGCTTTTATAATGTTTAAACACCTCTACAAACAGCTATAATTGATTAAGGGATGCCATGGTTCGTATGGAAAAGGTTTGTGAAAGAAGCATGAAGAGTTGCAAATATTTCTGAAATCTGTTCAGTGGTAACCGGTTACAGCATAACTGCTAACCGGTTATCACGTTGTAACGTAAACAAAAAATTCAATTTTTCTACATGTTAACCGGTTATCAGTTAAGCTGTAACCGGTTACATGCGACCAGTTTTGAAAAAAACTTAATTTTATGACATGCAACTTTCATGAAAACCATCCAAAACCTTTTCAACTCACAAATGCAATGATAAAAAAACATGTATTGAACACTTGGATAAACCACACAAGAGTGAAAGTTTTAACCTTGATTTTTCTTGAGAATTTCTTCAATTCTTGTAGTATATAGAAACCTTGAGTACTAGCTTGTACACAATAGATCCACTTCCTTTTTTGAGCATGATTATATTCAAGTAATATTTGTTGTCCTCATCAAAATCATTTGAAAAGCTTGAAAATACAGCGCAGGCATATGACTGCGTTGAATGGGAATTCCTCGATAAAATGCTTCAGTTAATGGGTTTTGGCGAAAACTGGTTGAAGTGGATTAAAGGTCTGGTTTTTGACAGCTACTTTTTGATCCTCATTAACGGTAGTCCGTCTGGGGACTTCAAAGCGTTGAGAGGGTTAAAACAAGGGGATCCATTATCCCCATTCTTGTTTACGATAGTTGTTTAAAGTCTCGCGATTTTAGTCCGTATGGCCTCATCTGCGAATTTTCTATCTGAGTTCAGAATTCGTGAAGTTGCATCTGTGAGTATTTTGCAATTCGCAGATGATACGCTCCTTGTTAGCGATGGCGAATGCAAAAATCTTTGGGCGATGAAAGCTATTCTAAGGGGATTTGAACTAATATCAAGGCTGAAAATCAATTTTTCTAAAAGCAACTTGTATGGAGTTGGATTGGATGATCCATTCATGGCTGCTGCTGAACAATTTCTTCACTGCCATACCAGTATAATACCATTCAAGTTCTTAGGAATAGTGATATGTGGCAATCAAAGAAATGTGGTGTTTTGGAATCCGGTTATAAGTAGCTTCAAAGCTCGTCTTTCTAATTGGATTGGGAGAACTCTTTCTATAGGCGGAAGAGTTAGGTTAATTAACTCAGTTCTTTCCAATCTACCCATTCATTATCTTTCGTTCTACAAAGCTCCTACAGAGATTGTCAAGAATATTACTTAGATACAACGCAAATTTCTCTGGGCTGGTTCATCGGTAAATAAAGCGATTCCTTGGGTCAGTTGGGAAATGATATGTAGGCCTAAGGACAAGGGAGCTCTTGGAGTTAAGCATATAGGCAGGTTTAATAAGGCTCTTATTGGTAAATGGTTGTGGAAATTTTGTCAAGACGGAGACGAGTTGTGGAGGCCAATCCTTCGTGATAGGTATGGTGACCTGCACCGTAAAGCTCTTGAAGGAACTGGCGGTGACAGAGCAACGTATAACTTGAAAACGGATTCAATTTAGATACGTGATGTTATAGATTCAGGGAATTTTTCTGGTGTGAATGTTTTCGTGGAGAACGTGGTCTGTAGGATTAGGAGTGTTAATGCAGCATTTTTCTGGACAGTTCAATGGATGGGAAATGCTAAGATAAGTTCACTTTTCCCTGCTCTTTTTTAAGCTGCTGTCAATAAATGGAGTCTTGTAGCAGAGTTTGGTTTTTGGGAGGAGGGCAATTGGAATTGGAACATCCCAGGTCATGCATTTGAACCATATACTGAGTATGAAACTGATATAGAGGAATTGAGACAAATGTTGTTGCAAATTTCATTTGCTAATGATGGTGTTGATAGATGGATGTGGAAGCCGGATATCATGCATGGATTTTCGGTTAGATCTTTGTATGAGGTTACGGCGGATAATGGAGCTACAGTAAGTGATTCAGTTGTGGAAGCTTTGGGACTGATATGGAATTCGTCTGCTCCTTTAAAAGTGAAGATATCCGCATGGCGTCTTATCATTAATCGGTTGCCTACGCGGGATAATCTTGAGAAAAAGGGGATCATTACCAATATTCATGAGAAGGTTTGCATTTTCTGCTTTGCTCAAAATGAGGATAATGCTTATTTATTTTGTTCGTGTTTCAAGGCGCGTCTGATTTGGAAGAAGGTATTCGACTGGTTGAACATTGAATCGATGAGCGAACCGGACTGTTGTTGTTTTTTCCTTCCCTGGATGACGAATATGAAAAGCATGACATCGTTAAAAACAGGTCCTGCTGTCTAGATTATTTCTTGCTGGAATATTTGGAATAGTCGAAATAATATCATGTTTAACGATGAGATTTGTAATGTTGAAAGCATATTCCAGAGCATCATTGCGTCTTCTTGGAAGTGGTTAGATATCCGTAAACATGGGACGACTATCTGTAATTTTTACGAGTGGACGAAATATCCGTTTGATGTTGAGAGTTGGGGTTGTGTTGAGTTTTCTTATTCAGTCTCCTGTTTTGGGCTTAGTATTTGCAACTATGTATTGAGGGTTGAGAGATACCCTTAATCTCACTCTTTAAATGATAATTCCTTATCCAAATAAAAAAAATACTAATTTGTATTATATACGATTTTGTAGAAACTTCTTGCCTTGGAATTAAAAGGTTTAGATAAAATGTGCACCCCTGAATCCTACTAGCCGGGAATGTTTTCAACTTAAACCTTGTTAAATTAAGCAATATATATGCTCTCCTTTTATTTGTGATGTAACCACATTATTACAGAAAGGCTCTTTCACAACTGTTAGAAAAGAGGGGTTGATCAACTGTTTTTTTATTGTAAGCAAGTTGATTCAATAAAACGAGAACTAAGGGTTCTCAAACCTGATTACAAAAAGCACTACGCCAAAAATGTGCTTTCGCAGTGCAACAAAGACAGCGCTTTCTGGCAGAAGCGCTGCTATATGTTTCGCTAAACACAAAAATAAAAAACGAAAGAAAAAGGCGCTGCTAAATGGGTGACATAAGACAGCGCTTTTTAAAAGCATTTCTAAAGCCCTAAGGCAGCTGAACTTTAAAAAGCGTTTTAAGAAAAGCGCTGCTAAATGTGGGACATAAGGCATCGCTTTTAAAAAGTGCTGCTAAAGGGCTTTCGTACAACATGCTTTAGCCAGCGCTTTTAGAAAGCGCTGCTAAAGGCCTTTCATTTTTCCCACATTAGAAAGCGCTTTTACTCCAAAAGCACTGCTAAAGGATTAACCTAAGAAAGCGCTTTCTAAAAGCGCTGCAAAAGATGTTTTAAAATATTAAAATTAAAACAGATTCTGCAAACGACTAGTACTGTTTCATTACGAGCGTTTCTATTTTTGCCCTAGTGACTACTGTTTCTCTTTTTCCTCCATTTTTTCTGCAAACGAACGAAACCACGCCGTCCGCCGTCGTTCTGCAAACAAAATCCATCGTGTCTTTACTCCATATGTGGCTTCCCTCCGTCGTTTCTGCTTACTCACACCGTCGTCCGCCATTGATTGTTCCTCTGAGGTTTTTACTCTCCTTTTTCTGGTTTTCTTTCCATTAATGAAAATGTCTAATATTCTCCATTGTAGACTGTTTCTCTGCTGTTTGTGTGAGATAAATTTGGTGTATTATTACTTGTTTATGTCAGGTTTTCATTTTTTGCTCGGGTACCAAAGTCCAGAGCAAACAACATTATGTCGATAAGAGTGGAGGTATGATTTGATATTATAATACTATTGAAAAGTGTCGGGCATTTCAGCATAAGGTACAAGATTTGATCGATGCCAAGGAAATTAATTTCTCAACTCCACCAAATGTGCTTCAGAATCCCATGCCAGATCATAATGTGCCAAAGGTCAACGCCATGGAAGATGGGAGAGTTTTGAATTTGGTAACTGATGTGAACAAGGTGAGGACTCCCTTGAGTATTGTGAAGGCTTGGTTGTTGAAATGGCAAGTGTTCCCTGGCTGCGAAGAAGGTTGTGTTGATTGCGAGAATCAGAGTAATGGTTGTGATAAACTGAAGGCCGACATTCAAAATTTGATTGATGAGGGTTGTCTACAGTTTGATCAGCGAGACAAAAAGGATGATGTGTCAACTGTTACCATTTATTTCACGCCAGCTGAAATTCGAGTGCCAGTGCCTACTGCTATCATTATGCCTGATCTAGTGAGTCCTGTTACTATTATGGTACCAGGACCAGTCGCTTATACTAGTGAGCGGGCTATCCCATGGCACTACGGTGCAGACGTTTACTACTAAGGAGAAAAGCAAGAAGTGGAAGCTCCAGCTGGGGGTAGTTCCAGTATTGATAATGTTGGTGGTCTTGGTGGCTTCACCAGAAGTGGACGCTTGTTTACTCCACAGACTCTGAGAACTAATGCTGAAACTGAAGCAGCAGCCAAAGCCAAGGGCAAACCGGTGGCTACAAAGGATGTTGTTGTTCCCGAATCTGTGCAGTAAGGTACTTTTGAGAAAGAGGTCGAGGAGTTCATGAGACTGATCAAAAATAGCGATTATAAAGTGGTTGAACAGTTGAACCAAACACCGTCAAAGATTTCTATCTTGTCGTTGCTTATGTGTTCTGCAGCTCATCGAGAAGCACTTTTGAAGAACTTGAATATGGCCTATGTACCTCAAGAGATTACTGTGAATCAATTGGAGTCGATTGTTTCTAATGTCAATGCTAGCCATGGGCTAGGTTTTATAGATTATGATTTGACTACTGAGGGTCGCAATCACAACAGGGCATTACACATCACCCTGGAATGTAAAGGTGCAGTATTATCTCATGTGTTGGTGGACACGGGGTCTTCCTTGAACGTGTTACCAAAGAAGGCCTTAATGAAGTTAGAAGCTGACGGAATTATTCTAAGACCAAGTGATCTGGTAGTGAGGGCTTTTGATGGTTCGAAATGTTCTATATTTGGAGAGGTAGAGCTCCCAGTAAAAATTGGTCCTCAGGTGTTTAAGTGCGTGTTCTTCGTGATGGACATTCAACCCGCATATAGCTGCTTGTTAGGCAGACCGTGGATTCATGACGCTGGGGCAGTGACATCTACGTTGCATCAAAAATTAAAATATGTGGTTGATGGTCAAGTGGTGACTGTATGTGGAGAGGAAGACATCTTCGTAAGTCAGCTGTCTACCTTTAAGTACGTGGAAATGGATGGAGAGATCCATGAGATGTTGAGTCAAGTATTTGAGGCAGTCAATATTGGTGATTCGTCTTCACAGGCAATATCTTCTTAGGGTGAAGGACATGTGGGTGCTTCTATTGCTTCTTACAAATAGGCGGTGGAAGTAGTCAGAGCCGGCAATGCCCAAGGCTGGGGCAAATTGATTGAAGTCTCTGCAAAGGAAGATAAGTTCGGTAAGGCTATAATCCGTATCAAGCAGCTGCAACAGAGCGCAAGGGGCCGATTACTTTCTACAGCGGTGGAATCATTAATCCAAATCAGATGTGCGCTGCAAGTGAAGATGGCGTCGACAATGATTCTGATCTCGACAAGTGGATGCGCCCGTGTGTACCGGGTCAAGAGCTTGGCAATTGGTCTGTTGAAGAAATTGTTCAAGTTACTCTTCAAATAGAGTAATTTTCGTTGTTTTTCTTTGTTGCGTGTTAAAATATCGCGCTCAGCCCAAGGCGCGTAGATCCATTTGTAGGGCCTCATAATTGCATTTGCAAGGTTTTTTATCATTAATGAAAGACGTTTTGCATTCAAATTTTGTATTCCTTGTCTTTCACTTTTATTTTTGCAGAAAAAACAATAAAATGGCAATGTTTTGTTTTTGTTGTTTCTTTTTTCCAAAAGTCTCATTCTAAAATAAAGCATGACCCTCAATCATGCAGACTTAATCACCCGGATCTCATTGATAACGATTCCGCTATGGCCATGTATGACTTTGATAATCCAATATATCAAGCCGAAGAGGGGGATGAAGAAGACTGTGAAGTTCCCGAGGAATTGGCCAGATTGGTGAAGTAGGAGCAGCGGGTCATTCAGCCTCACCAAGAGACAATTGAGGTTATCAACATTGGTTTCGAGGACGCCAAGAAAGAGACTAAGATTGGAGCCAGTCTGTAGGCCGAGGTGAAGAAAGAGCTGATCACTATGCTACAGGAATATGTTGACATCTTTGCCTGGTCGTATCAAGATATGTCGGGGTTAAATACAGACATTGTTGTGCACAGGTTGCCGTTGAAAGAGGGCTGTCCTCCTGTCAAACAAGAGCTCCGGAGAACTAAACCAGAAATGGCTCTCAAAATCAAGGAGGAGGTACAAAAACAGTTAGATGCGGGATTTCTGGCCGTCACTAATTACCCACCATGGGTTACAAATATTGTTCCTGTGCCGAAGAAATATGGTAAGGTCAGAATGTGCGTTGATTACCGGGATCTAAACAGAGCAAGTCCGAAAGATGACTTTCCTTTACCTCATATTGATGTACTGGTTGACAACACTGCTCAGTTCTCGGTATTCTCTATCATGGATGGCTTCTCCGGGTACAACCAAATCAAGATGGAACCGGAAGACATGGAAAAGACAACGTTCATTACCCCGTGGGGTACCTTCTGTTACAAGGTGATCCCTTTTGGGTTGAAGAACGCTGGGGCAACGTATCAACAAGCTATGGTAACACTCTTCCATGACTTGATTCATAAGGAGATTGAGTGTTATGTAGATGATATGATTGCCAAGTCTCGAACAGAAGAAGAGCATCTGGTCAACTTGAAGAAACTGTTTGAGAGGTTGAGGAAGTTTTGACTAAGGCTGAATCCGAACAAGTGCATTTTCGGAGTGCGGTCCGGTAAATTGCTGGGTTTCATCGTAAGCGAAAGAGGAATTGAGGTTGATCCCGCCAAAATAAAAGTGATACAAGAAATGCCTGTACCAAGAACAGAAAAAGAAGTACGTGGTTTCCTGGGTAGATTGAACTACATTGCACGGTTCATATCTCACCTCACAGCCACTTGTGAACCAATATTTAAGCTGTTAAGAAAAGAACAAGCGGTCAGGTGGAATGACGATTGCCAAAGGGCCTTCGAGAAAATAAAAGAATATTTGCGGGAACCTCCAATTCTCATGCCCCCAGTTCCGGGGAGACCATTGATCATTTATTTGACTGTGCTTGAAGGATCCATGGGTTGTGTTCTCGGTCAACATGACGAGACGGGTAAGAAGGAGCACGACATCTACTACTTAAGCAAAAAAATCAATGATTGTGAATCCCGATACTCAATGCTTGAGAGGACATGTTGTGCACTTGCATGGCCTGCTAAGCGATTGAGGCAATATATGCTCACTCATACAACCTTGTTAATTTTAAAGATGGACCCTGTCAAGTACATATTTGAGAAACCAGCATTTACCGGACGGGTTGCACGTTGGCAGATGGTGCTGACTGAATATGATATCCAGTATACTTCTCAGAAAGCCATCAAAGGAAGTATATTGTCAGACTATCTTGCACAGCAGCCTATTGATGATTACCAACCCATGAAATTTGATTTCCTTGATGAGGACATCATGTTTCTCAAAGTTAAAGACTGCGAGGAACCATTCTCGGAGGAGGGTGTTGTACCCCAAATTTTACCCTCATTTTTCTGCTAGTTGATGTTTTATTTATTTTTCTCTATTTATTTTAACTTAATATTTATTTTAATATTCTATTTGTTTTTATTTTAATTTAATTTCAATTTGGCCTGTTTTTAATTTTATTTATATTTAAGTTGTTTTTTAATTAATCTCAATTTAATTTAGTTTTAAAAAATTAGTTAATTAATTATATTAATTGTTAATCTAATTTTTGTTTCTAGCTATTCAATTTAGGTTCGGATTTATTATTATTCAATTTCATTATATATTAATTTGTTTTAAAAAAAAAAAAGAAAGATATTATTCATTTTCAAAAACTAAATTCATTTTCATTACAAATTGATAAGCCCATCACGTAAAATCAAACAAAATACAATTGTCTTGCGAGTTGGTTTCACCCTTTTTTCGAACCGTACAAACCTCTGCTTCAAGGCTGCACCTGCTCCTCTTTTCATGCTTACCAACTTGTCCTTCCAAATCAGAACGACACTATTCATTTCAAATCTCACCAAGCCAACGGTAATTTTTTTTCAAAAGCTTACCTTGTGTTGAAGCATAAATAGAGACGCCAATACTATCGTTCGGGGAACCTTCTCTCCTCATCTCTCTTCGCGTAAACACTACACAAAAACCTTTAAGAACTGCAACTTGAAATTTCTTAGCAGTGAAGAAGAGAGGAGAAACAACTACAGCAGTAAACACTTGGAGAAAAAGGAGGGCTCAACCAGTCGCATCCACTTGATAAGTATGTTTTTCTTCTTTAAACTCTCATTGATCTCATTCAGGAACATGCTATCTTCATGTATGCTTGTTGTTTTTTTTATGATTGGGACTTTGTATTTCAGTAACATCATGAAAGATGAGTTGAGGCTACGTGAGTTTTGTTTGAACCACTAGTGTTTTGAATGGTAGTTGGTCCTTTATCTCTGTAATGAATCTGTTTATTTAAAGCTAGTCATATTATGCTAAGGCAGTTTGAACAACATAGAAGATTTTGGTCATGATGTTGTGATACTCTCACGCTGCTAACTTACAATACCCTACCCTAAATTGATTTGAAGATGTTGGTACGTTGCCGTCATTTTGCGTTTAATCCATTTAATACCATGAACCTCTATGCACGAGTTTGTGATTAATTTCTTCCATTTATGTAACAAGTTTGTTGTCTACATACTACTGATTGAGTTGTATAGAAGTATAGTTTGTGTTAGTTGGCACGCATATTGTTGTGTCTTAGTTGTTGTTATGTGTTAGGTGTATTGTATGTGTGTGTGAATGTATTGCGTTATATATGCCAAATATGATAACAGTTTCTTCCTATTGTAGTGCTTATCAAAATTATGTCTATTTGAGTTGTACTGTTACTTTCCAATGCACTGTACTAAGACTGCTATGGTGTTGTGTGTGTCAAGTTGGTGTGTGAACAATATGTCATATACGTGTGTTCGTGTAATAGAAAACGTCGGTTTGTAGTTACAATTGTGTTTTGTCTAAATTACTGCGTGTATAGTAATGCTGGTTGTTGATTGCGTCTTATTACTCTCGCGGTTGTGATGTGGCTTGTGCAATTAGTTATTGTAATTGAAGTTATAATTATGTTAGAGTGTACAAAAAGTGTGCATCATTGGTTGTATTTGTTAATTGCTCAGCATGTGTGTGTTCTAATTTGTAATTGCACGTGCCTGATGCAAATATGAGTGCTATTTTGTGTGTACACTATGTGCAATTGTCACAGCGTGCTACGCTGTAGTGTGTGTGATATGTTGTTTTGACCAGCTATAATTTGATGTGGTATGTTGTTCTTTGCCCTCTGTGTGTGCACATTGCATTGCTATATTAACTGAGTGTAGTGTATATGTGAGTTATGTATAAGCTATAACTGCTATCATATGAAAACAAGTGCATTAAAATGTTATTTGTATTGTGTGGTTGTACTGTTATATAACTATGTATATGTACTCTTTTATGCTAGTATAGTTGTTAACTTGTGTGATAGTGCGAAAAGCTGAGTTTTGAAGTTTGCATTTTGAAGTTGTTGTTGAGTTTTGTGACTGTCTGGTTGCCACACTTTCATGATGTTTTTCCCCTCGTTCTGGGTCTAGTTTGGGAAAGGATGTTAGTTCATGTCTTTGATTAAGGTTTGTTAAAATAATGGTGAAATAAGGTGTTGAGTTACCATTTTTATCGCTACTGTTTTGGGTGTGGTTTCACGATGAGCTTGTTTTTGGTTGCATTGTTACATGAAAGAGAAGGAAGAGTGTGGCAATGTGATTGGTAAATGGAAATTTGGCGTTTGTGACTTAAAGTTTGGTATGACCGGTCAATGTTGGTTTGCATTCATTTCATGTGGCCTTTAAGACTTTAGCATCCTGAGCGTTTTCTTTTGTTTAAGTATTATTAGGGGTGGCTTATACAACGGATGTATAGCCACCCCAGTGGTAATGAAGTCGTGCCTGTAACCAAGGGTACTGGGGTTGGATCCCCTCGCCCAACTTTTTCTTTTCTTTTCCTGATTTCGCTTGTTTTTACATATATATTTGTGTTTGCATTATATAATTAACTGCGCGCGTTGGCCTGTTGGTATTGATTTTAAGCTGTGAACGGAAGTGTCTTGAGTTCAAACCCTAGTGATGCCATTTCTAATTTTTGTCACTTATTAATTTTACTTTTTTTTCAAGTTTATGCTTTAGTCTTTGAGATATCATAACTTGTTCACCTTTTATCATTTCTCTTCCATTCTTTTGTTAATTACTCCTAATCAAACCTATTTTTCATATATAAAAAGAAATTGACAAAAATATTTATTTTTGAGACCTTTATGCATGATTAGATCATAAATGCTTATTAGGATTCTTATTGCACTTTCTTATTCATCATACTATGTTATGTCTACGTATCATGATTGATCCTTGTTTAATACATGTATGATTCCACTTTGTATTAATATCTTGATCTTGCTTCATCTCATCAATTTATTTTTTGTCTTTTTATGACTTGTTATCTTTTATTATCTTATCAACTGCTATTTCTTTCCCCTCATTCCAAAGGAAGGTTAAACATGTTGACTCTTAAAGTCATTAGCCCCCACCTTAACCTAAGTAACCTCTTAGGAGAAACTTCATTTTTTGGCCTCATCAGAGCCATAAAAATCATAACTAGCCTTAGGAGAGAGTTCTTACACTCTTGGTGATATTCATCCTAATGAATACTCACTTTCCCTATTGACTAAAACATAACATAGGACCATTATAACTAGACTTAGAGAGTTCTTATACTCTACAATGAGGTCACACTCATTTCCCCTCTGAATATTGACCACAGTCAATCATTCAGTAGAAGTAGAACTACGCATACTCTGATTCTATAACCGAGGATACGTAGGCGCAAAGTGCGATGCTTTGTCGATTATACTTAGATACTAACCCCTAGGGTTTCGAACCTTTAGCATAGATAACAATAAGATAACAATAAAACAAGAGGTTCTCGTAGAGTACTACGGACGTTTAGGGTGCTAATACCTTCCCTAGGCGTAACCAACCCCCGACCCTTAGATCTTCCCCTTTAGGTTTTTCTAACGACCTTGAACCTTTCCTTTGGATAAATCAAAGTCGGTTGTAAAAGAAATATGATGCAAGTTAATTAATAGTTTGTTATCCGATTTTCACCGCAACAGAAATGGCGACTTCACTGGGGATGGTTAGACCTATTGCTGGTCCTTTCCTAAGAGGGTTAAGCCTATCTTGTTTTTATGTTATTCATGTTTGCTTATTTACTTGTATATGCTTATGTATGTCATATTTGCTTATATATCTATATATCTGTTCTTGCTTGACATTTTTCTGTTTAATTTGGGTTGATATGATATCTATGAGTGAGATAAATCCTAACCCGGATTTTGAGTGCACCTATGATAGGACGATGGTATATTCAAGGAGGCTTTGAAGGAGTCGATTCCCGTAAAAGTTAACTTGAGACACCATCACTCAGTTGAGGCCCTCTTGAGAGTCTAGTTATGTTGAACAAATCCGTTCGTGAAAGCGTGCTACTCTCAATTTAGGTGCCATTGATACTGAGAACCGTAGTTTCCAAACCCCACTTAGCCTTTTAGTTGTAGTGCGGGGACTATGAAGAAGTCTATTTCTGGATTAGTTGCTACGCGATACTACACTCAGACGAGATTCTCTTGAGAATATTGTTGATTACCAAGTATTTGGAAAGTCGATAATATCCGAAAGATGGATCGTGGACTCTGGGTAACTTTTAGAACCTTTTTCGACAGGTGAAAACCATAGTACATACCTTTTGGGATGGGTAGACCTTGACTCCATGCTCGTAACCCCTAAACCTAGGACTTGTGTGCTGTTGTGTGTGCATGTTTGTGTTTTTGTGTGCCCGTGTTTTGTGCATTGCATACATCTCATGATAATCATTTGGTTTCAATGAACTCAGACGTTCTTTTCTTTGCAAAGATCAATCAGGATCTTAGCTTTTAAAACCAAACTTTTCAGTTTTCCTGAAAACGTTTGCAATTCACCTTTCGAGTTCCTTGAAACCATTTGGCTCGCATTAGCATTGCATTCGCATTTGCAATGCATTTTCATTTCTCGGTCTTGAGTCTCCTTCGTTCTTTGTCTGTAACCCAGCTAACTTTCCTGAAGCCATCATTGGACTTGAAGTAGATTTTGGAGGATCATGGAATCAGAAGAGCAGAACCAGTTTTGGACCAGAGCAGATTTCGACTTGTTGAGAAACCAGTTGGATCACATTGTGGCAACCTTGGAAGAGAGAGATGACAATATTCAGGCTATGTCTTTGGACAATGTTGCTCAAGCTCAACCTGTGCAGATTCCTGTTGAGAACTAGTTTATACAAGAACATGCCATTGTCCGAGATGGACATTCTTCTTTTATTGATGCTGTGGAATATCGCGGTTTTGCATTCTCCGAGTTAGATTCCCAAGAAGTGGTCCCTGTGATGAAAACCCAGGATCCACGAGACATTGAGCTAATGGAAAAATGTCGTTCCTTGGAAAGGAAGCTTGATGCCATTGAAGGACGCGACACTGCTGATCTGAATGCTTTAGACATGTGTTTGGTACCCGACCTCGTGATACCTCCTAAGTTCAAAAGCCGAAGTTTGAGAAGTATAAAGGGGATAGCTGTCCAAAGCAGCATTTGGTGATGTTTTGCAGAGGAATGACTTCACACGTCCTCAATGACAAACTCATGGTCCATTGTTTCCAAAACAGTCTAAGTGGAGCATCACTGAATTGGTATATGCAGCTAGAAAGTAGTCATGTCCAATGATGGTCAGACCTAGCCAGTGCCTTTGTGAAGCAATACAACTACAATCTTGATCTGGCTCCCAGCCACCTACATTTGCTAGACTTATCTCAAGAAGAAAATGAGTCCTTCAGAAAGTATGCTCAGAGGTGGAGAGAAATAGCTGCTCGTGTTCAACCACCACTTTCGGACAAGGAATTGGTTGACTGGTTCGTGGATACTTTGCAAGGTATATACCGAGAAAAGTTGTTTAGCACTGTGACGTCAAACTTTTATGAATAGGTAAAAGCTGGCGAACACATTGAAAGTGGTCTCCAGAAAGGAAAGATCCGAGGCATCTCGAACATCCCGGCCGGTGATAATAAATCAGTTGTCAGTTCTCAAGAAGAATGGGAGAAGGAAAGTAATTCTATGTGGGAATCCCAAATACCTCAGCACTTCTACAACTCAACTGTTCAGCGTTAGCAACCTTTTGGGTCTTTGCATCAGACACCAATCCCTCCACGTGGGCAATCTTCTTCTCCAAATCGAAGACCTCTTCTGTATCAACGGCCCTACCGCCGTCAGCTGCGTCAGCATGCACGGTAAAGGCTAAGAAAGCCAAAAAGGAATTTCACTCCATTTCAAATACCATATAGTCAGTTCTTACCAGATTTAATCAAAAGTGGATTGATAGTGCCAGAAGAGATAAATCCTACATTTTTTCCAGACTCGCTGGGCTTTGACACCGACTTCTGTTGTGACTACCATGCTGGGGCACAGAGGCATTCAATTGAAGGTTTTAGAGTACTCAGAGACATGGTCCAGACTCTGCTTGACTCCAATATGTTCTTGTTCACGCCTCAAGGAATTCAAATCAACAGTCCTTTACCTAATCGAGCAGATTCATCAGACCCTGAAGAGGAAGAAATTATCGAGAGTGGATGTGAAGATAATTCTCAGACGAATTTCGACAATCAGTTTTGAAGATGACTATCTCAGTTTGGCAAGTCAAGCAGGAAATTCCAGTTCCCCGAAACTGGCAATCTTTTAGCTATTTAGCATTTTGTTGTATTTTCTTGGCATGATTGAAATTGTATTTGCTTATAAGCTATTGTCTTTTCAAATTGGCAAGATTAATGAAACGTTTGTGCACATTTTGAATAAGTCCATTCGTTTCACTCGTTTTATTTTCATGAAAGCAGAAAATATATATCTCCATCTTGTTTCTTTCCCTTTATCAAACTGTTTGTTTAAACAAAGATTGGGGAGGATGATGAAAACCCCGCGTTCATAATTGCTGTGGTATGCTTTCACTTAAACCTCGCCGAGGATGTAAGGCATTGTTTCAATCCCTAAACACTGGAGAAATAAGGAAGATAATCCCTCGTTAACCCTTTGAGCCCAGGGGTGGGAGTTTTCTTTCCTTACACAAAAAAAACCCTAAAATCTCAACTTTGGGGCGGGGTAGTTCTCAGTTTAACTTGGTTATACAATCAAATGTAAGCGCTTCGTGTAAGGCGCCAGTCAACTCTCAAATCAAGTGGCTTCCTAACCTTTAGGAACCTGGATGTATAGCCTGAGTTAACTGAGCTTAGGATTGGAGTTCATCACGAAGATTGCGTGGGACAAATAAGCTTTGAGCCTTTATCCTTTATTTCATAAACCGTGAACCAAGCCGCGATACAACCCTTAAAAGACCTAATCAAGGTAAGGTTGTTTTGAAAGTATACTACAGCAAGGTTGACTAACCTGACTCCTAATGATCTTTGCTATATTTTGTGTGTTGATCACTTCATCTGTCATTCTGTAAATGACCATATTCACTTGGTTTTCGATTGTTTAATCATTTCACTACGTGTGTTTTCGTCAAAGTTTTGTTTCCAAAAGTTTGCATTAAAGCATTGCATTGAAATTGCCAATTTTCAACAGACAATACTTGTTTGCAATACAATTCAATATCAAAGGAATCCCAACAAATTTCGGCGGCCAAGGAAATTTGACTCAATCAGGGGCAACCAAGTGTGAGGGTTTACCAATCCATCATCCCAAGAGTTGGTGAATCAGGGGCAGAACTCTTCAAGATCAGAATATTAGGGCGAGTTTTCTTGAGGTCATCTTATGATAAGTGTGGAATTCAGTGACCCATAAGCAGGGGCAAGTTTGTTTCTCCAGTGGTTTCTACCGCAGTCTGAGGCCTTTGTATCACGAATGCAGTTGAACTGGGGCAGTCATGTCTAGGTTCATTTCTTTTCAAAAGTTTGAAGACATTAAAGCATCTGGTGCGTCAATTCTTCTGTGAAATCCTTTTGATGACTTACCCTCACAAACCAATTAATCAGAGGCAGTTAAGTCGAGATTCGGTAAATCTCTAAAAGGCCAATCGGTATGGGGCATATCTTCCCCAAATCGTCAAACAACCATTTTGAAGCAAGTTCAAAGGCTTTGTTGTAAACGCCGTTAATCTGGGGCAGTTACTTCAAGATCTCTCCAAGAGTTTGAAGATATTGAAGTACCTTGTATGCCAATTCTTCCTCTTGGTATTTTCTCCCAACAGACTATGTAATCTAGGGCAGAGAAGATTTGAAGATTACCTGTTGCAAGAGCTGTTGTTTATTATGGTGATCATCATACAAGTCAGGATGCAGAATTACCCTGTTCTGGTGATATCCTTTGCTAGCTCCCCAGTGAGCTGTTACTTCAGCTAATCTTGACAAATTCTCCATGGATCCTCTACCAACAAAGAGATCAAGCTCACGATGGCAATCATCATGATGTTATACTTCAAGTGGAATGCTCTTTTCACCAGTGGAGTTGTTGATTCTTCCTCTTCATCCCCAGTATTGGTCTAACCTGTTTGGTTTGGCCGGGTACCCTTGTCGAGATGTTTTATTTCATCTCCAGTTTCGGTTCTTGTCTGTTTTGTCAGCATAAGCATAAGCATGGCATAAGCATACATATGCATAACATCTTGGCTTTTTTTTGCCTCCCTTTTTGGTGTTTTCCTGTGTTGTTCACTTTGGCGTTTATCTCCCCAAGTGAATGGGTTTGTCTTTTCTCTCCAATAGAGTTGTCAGCCCTAGGCATAAAATGCTCATCCATTCTAAGTTCCCCATGGAGTTATATCCTTGTGGATGATGGTTGTTTCATTTATCTTTTCCATATTTGGATAAGATAAATCCCATTTGAGTTCATTCCTCAATTGGAGTCTTGTTTGACCTATTCTTTCTAGTTTGTTCCTAGATTGAACTTTGGTCCCTGACAGGTGAGGTTTCTGAACCAATTTTTGAAAGTGCATTTTTTTTGCACTTTGAAGATTCTTTTACGAATCCCCATTGAAGACAAAGTTATTTCTCCAGCAGTGTTGTAATACCAACATATCTCTGGAATTTATACCAAACAGCAAGTGATAAATCTCCTTTATAAGCTTGTTTTGCTATACAACGATAAGTGACAATCTCTCTCACGAGAAGTTTATCTGTCCTTGATTTTACCTCTAATCTGTGTTTTCCGTCAATCCTTTGGCGATGTCAGTTTTCGTACCATCAACCCCTTTTGATGATGTCAATCTTTATCTAAATCAACTGCTTTTTCCGTCTATCCTTTGACGATGTCAGTTTCTTTCCATCAACCCCTTTTGATGATGTCAATCTTTATCTAAATCAACTGCTTTTTCCGTCAATCCTTTGGCGATGTCAGTTTCTTTCCATCAACCTGTTTGATGTGATCACTATTCTGGTTTCCTTTCCGCCAATCTGTTTGATGAGGTGTTCCGAGTTCAGGTTCTGTACCCTCGGATATGTGTTTTTTCCTTTCCGTCAATCTGTTTGATGAGGTGTTCCGAGTTCAGGTTCTATACCCTCGGATTTGTGGTTATTTTCTTGCCGTCAATCTGTTTGATGAGGTGTTCCGAGTTCAGGTTCTATACCCTCGGATTTGTATTATTTCCTTGCCGTCAATCTGTTTGATGAGGTGTTCCGAGTTCAGGTTCCGTACCCTCGGATATGTGTTATTTCCTTGCTGTCAATCTGTTTGATGAGGTGTTCCGAGTTCAGGTTCCGTACCCTCGGATATGTGTTATTTCCTTGCCGTCAATCTATTTGATGAGGTGTTCCGAGTTCAGGTTCCGTACCCTCAGATGTGTGTTATTTCCCTTCCATCAACCTATTTGATGTGATCCCTATTTGAGGTTTATTTCCTTGCTGTCAATCTGTTTGATGAGGTGTTCCGAGTTCTGGTTTCGTACCTTCAGATATGTTATTTTTCCTGGCCATCAAGCTTCTTGATGATGTTATCCCTATTTTTATCCCTTACCGTCTATCCTTTGACGATGTGAACCTCTACTTTCCTAGTGTAGTAAGGGCATTCCCGGTACGTCCAAATCTTTGCCTAAGTTAGGCTTACGTTCGGTTTTCACCTTTGAGTGCCAGACCCCAGCTCTTTATGCAAGAGTCCCTAGAGAAGTCAGCTGTTAGACGATAGAATTCTTAGTCACTAGAGTTATTATGGGTCTTTGAATACAATAACTTTGTCATTTTCACTTGATTTTTGAAAACGGAAATGTTGCAATTTCTAAGAGAACACAAAGATGAACTAAGCTTTACTCTAGTATCAAGTTGTTTTATGGAATCAAGTTGGTACAGGAAGAATTAACAGTACTGTATTTTTGGCATGGATCTGCCATCTCCAGCGAAAAGAAGATTGCCCCGGTTATCCTTGATGTTTGGGTTTCAGGGTGTTGGCTTGTGTTATCCTTTCTTCTTTCCTGTTTTGCGTCGTTCGCGTCGTTTCTATCTTATAGCTAAGCATATGCATCATGCCTTAGCATCTTTGCATCTTTGTGCTCTGTTTTGCTTGTGGTCTCTTGTTGGTGTCTGTCTTTATTTCCCCAGTGAAGTAAAGACATTCTCGGTTTGCTTGGTGTCGTGCTTATTCGGTCTTAACCTTTGCGCGTCAGATTTGAATCTTTAAACCTTTCGCTGTTCCCCAAGAAGTTTAACATTAAAGATTTTTAAAACTTGTTCTTGTTTGAATCGTGTCAGACTTGAATTTGGACCTTGTTTGAATCGTGTCAAGCATTGTCTGCTCGTTTTAAAACTTGTTCTTGTTTGAATCGTGTCAAACCTGAACAGAGTCTTTGTTCGAATCGTGTCGGACACTGCCTCTTGTTTTAAAACTGTTCTCGTGTGAATCGTGTCAAACTTGAACTTGGACTTTGTTTGAATCGTGTCAAGCATTGTCTTGTGTTTTAAAACTTGTTCTTGTTTGAATCGTGTCAAACTTGTACTCGGACTTTGTTTGAATCGTGTTAAGCATTGTCTTGTGTTTTAAAACTTGTTCTTGTTTGAATCGTGTCAAACTTGAACGTGGACTTTGTTTGAATCGTGTCAAGCATTGTCTTCTTGTTTTAAAACCATTCTTGTTCGAATCGTGTCGGGCATTGAACCCTTACCTTAGATTTTTGAAAACTTGCTTTACGCTAAGCTTCTTGGAACAAATTTCTTCAACCTTAAGACTCCTATCAGGTGCGCAGAGTTTGTCTCTGTCTTTCTGGCTTTTCTTGAAGATTCGATCTTGAACTCTTCGGTATAAGAATCCCCAGGAAGTCTTTGCTTGGTTGTCTGTCCTTTTTTGGGCTGATCCCCGGATCAGGTATTTCTTTCTGGCTTCGTGCCCAGGAAGGATGTGGGTTTGTTTTGTCCCCAGTTGTCTATCTCCCCAGATCTTTCCCCAGTGGAGATTGTTTTTTTTTCCCCAGTGTTTCTTTGGAGTCTCCCCAGTGAGTTTTTCTCATGGATGCTAGCTTTCGCCTTTCCCCGGTGGAGCTCATCTTGTGTTTGCTTCCTGTCTGTCCTTGGTGTCTCGTTGTGTCTGCATCTCTGCATCTTCTTGGCATCATGTTTGTTGCATTACATTTGTGTGCATCTGAGGGAAAAATTTTCGATTATCTGTATTTAAATATCTTTCACTATTGATTACATGAGGATCTTCATCTCTCATGTCATCAGGTGAAGATATTTAAATAGGGGCAACTGTTGTACTCCAAATTTTACCCTCATTTTTCTGTTAGTTGATGTTTTATTTCTTTTTCTCTATTTATTTTAACTTAATATTTATTTTAATATTCTATTTGTATTTATTTTAATTTAATTTCAATTTGGCCTGTTTTTAATTTTATTTATATTTAAGTTGTTTTTTAATTAATCTCAATTTAATTTAGCTTTAAAAAATTAGTTAATTAATTATATTAATTGTTAATCTAATTTTCGTTTCTAGCTATTCAATTTAGGTTCGGATTTATTTTTATTCAATTTCATTATATATTAATTCGTTTAAAAAAAAAAGAAAGATATTATTCATTTTCAAAAACCAAATTCATTTTCATTACAAATTGATAACCCATCACGTAAAATCAAACAAAATACAATTGTCTTGAGAGGTTGGTTTCACCCTTTTTTCGAACCGTACAAACCTCTGCTTCAAGGCTGCACCTGCTCCTCTTTTCATGCTTACCAACTTGTTCTTGCAAATCAAAACGACACTATTCATTTCAAATCTCATCAAGCCAACGGTAATTTTTTTTCAAAAGCTTCCCTTGTGTTGAAGCATAAATAGAGACCCCAACACTATCGTTCGGGGAACCTTCTCTCCTCATCTCTCTTCGCGTAAACACTAACCACCAACACCCAACACACGAAGAACACTACACAAAAACCTTTAATAACTGCAACTTGGAATTTCTTGGCAGTGAAGAAGAGAGGAGAAATAACTACAACAGTAGACACTTGTAGAAAAAGGAGGGCTCAACCAGTCGCATTCACTTGATAAGTAAGTTTTTCTTCTTTAAACTCTCATTGATCTCATTCAGGAACATGCTATCTTCATGTATGCTTGTTGTTTTTTTTATGTTTGGGACTTTGTATTTCAGTAACATCATGAAAGATGAGTTGAGGCTACGTGAGTTTTGTTTGAACCACTAGTGTTTTGAATAGTAGTTGGTCCTTTATCTCTGTAATGAATCTGTTTATTTAGAGCTAGTCATATTATGCTAAGATAGTTTGAACAACATAAAAGATTTTGGTCGTGATGTTGTGATACTCTCACGCTGCTAACTCACAATACCCTACTCTAAATTGATTTGAAGCTGCTGGTACCCTGCCGTCGTTTTGCGTTTAATCCATTTAATACCATGAACCTCTATGCACGAGTTTGTGATTAATTTCTTCCATTTATGTCACAAGTTTGTTGTCTACATACTACTGATTGAGTTGTATAGAAGTATAGTTTGTGTTAGTTGGCACGCATATTGTTGTGTCTTAGTTGTTGTTATGTGTTAGGTGTATTGTATGTGTGTGTGAATGTATTGCGTTATATATGCCAAATATGATAACAGTTTCTTCCTATTGTAGTGCTTATCAAAATTATGTCTATTTGAGTTGTACTGTTACTTTCCAATGCACTGTACTAAGACTGCTATGGTGTTGTGTGTGTCAAGTTGGTGTGTGAACAATATGTCATATACGTGTGTTCGTGTAATAGAAAACGTCGGTTTGTAGTTACAATTGTGTTTTGTCTAAATTACTGCGTGTATAGTAATGCTGGTTGTTGATTGCGTCTTATTACTCTCGCGGTTGTGATGTGGCTTGTGCAATTAGTTATTGTAATTGAAGTTATAATTATGTTAGAGTGTACAAAAAGTGTGCATCATTGGTTGTATTTGTTAATTGCTCAGCATGTGTGTGTTCTAATTTGTAATTGCACGTGCCTGATGCAAATATGAGTGCTATTTTGTGTGTACACTATGTGCAATTGTCACAGCGTGCTACGCTGTAGTGTGTGTGATATGTTGTTTTGACCAGCTATAATTTGATGTGGTATGTTGTTCTTTGCCCTCTGTGTGTGCACATTGCATTGCTATATTAACTGAGTGTAGTGTATATGTGAGTTATGTATAAGCTATAACTGCTATCATATGAAAACAAGTGCATTAAAATGTTATTTGTATTGTGTGGTTGTACTGTTATATAACTATGTATATGTACTCTTTTATGCTAGTATAGTTGTTAACTTGTGTGATAGTGCGAAAAGCTGAGTTTTGAAGTTTGCATTTTGAAGTTGTTGTTGAGTTTTGTGACTGTCTGGTTGCCACACTTTCATGATGTTTTTCCCCTCGTTCTGGGTCTAGTTTGGGAAAGGATGTTAGTTCATGTCTTTGATTAAGGTTTGTTAAAATAATGGTGAAATAAGGTGTTGAGTTACCATTTTTATCGCTACTGTTTTGGGTGTGGTTTCACGATGAGCTTGTTTTTGGTTGCATTGTTACATGAAAGAGAAGGAAGAGTGTGGCAATGTGATTGGTAAATGGAAATTTGGCGTTTGTGACTTAAAGTTTGGTATGACCGGTCAATGTTGGTTTGCATTCATTTCATGTGGCCTTTAAGACTTTAGCATCCTGAGCGTTTTCTTTTGTTTAAGTATTATTAGGGGTGGCTTATACAACGGATGTATAGCCACCCCAGTGGTAATGAAGTCGTGCCTGTAACCAAGCGTATGATCTTTTTGATCCAACGCTTGAGAAAGTGCCAGCGTATTAATGAACCAACCTCTCTCTCACGTGCCCTATTTTGAACTTTGATGACTTGTGTGTGGGCGTGTGTATGATTGTTACCATGTGTTTGCTTTCTGATTTGTTCATTATGAGTGCTTTGTTTGATTGATTTCATTGACCTGATCGTATGGCTCTGATTGAGTCAAGTCTTTGACTGAACATACACCTTAACCACACACACACGCGCGCCTTTGGACTGGACTCTTAATTGCTATCTGTACCCCCATGTTTTGAGCCCAAACCCATTTTTAACTGGCATTTTACTTTCGCTGCACCTCTACTCCTATTTTCTTTTCATTATAAATTTCTTTTTTTATACTGTTTTGATTTTCTATTTTTAAAAATACAAAAATGCATTAAATAATTCCACAAAAATTAATATAGCATCATACTTCATTAAACTAATTTCCATTTTTTTTATTTTTGATTTTAATTTTTTTTCTCATATTTGTATATTTTTTTATTAATTTCTTTTTTAAATGTTGTTCTCCATGATACTTGTGCATTTCACATTTATTTTTGCATAGTTCTATAACCATTTTGCATCCAATCTTTTTAATATGATTAAATAATATCTTAAAGCATCTAAAATATTTTTATCATATTTTTAAAATCATTTTTACATAGCATTTGAACCATATCTTTGTGCATTATTCATTGTTGACCTAATGTGACTTTATTGCTTTGTTTGAGCACGCTCCTTCTTGAATTTTGGTGTGATATTTTGACATGTGTTTAGATTCTGACTTAGGTACTTTGTGACCTAATTCCATAATTGTTCCAAATTCATTTCTATTTTTTCCTTGTTGATTTATTACATGTGCATTTATGAGCTTCATTGTATGCATATGCCTTGGTTTTGTGTCATATTGCCTATGGTCTCTTGAGATGATTGATGTTATCTTTTGACACATGTTTATTTGAATATTATAGGTCATGTATGTCAAGTTATAGGTCTTCCATATCTCATCTTGACATGTTTTGTAATTGATGTTCATCTTGCATTCATACTTAATTGTGCACCTATCACTTGTTCTTCTTCAACATATCTTGTGTGTATCTCATATTGGTATGCCATTCCCATTCATTCTTGTATGTCCCTCTACTGTATTTGAACCATTTCATGTATTTTTATTGACTCATAATGTCATATCATATGCATTACAATTACATGAACATTTGAAGCATGTTTCATTTTGTATGAACTTCAACTTGTGTTCTTTCTTCCTAATCTCTAATGTGACTTGTGTATGAACCAAACTTGTTCATTTGTGCATTCTAATGTCATCTAACATCATGTATGCTACTGATCCATGTTCATTTACATTCATAATTGCATTTCCTTCTCCTTTGTGACTTGTTTTGTAAGTGAACAACACTGTGAATTCTTGTGTGACCTTGTTCTACTTCTTCCCACTCCTTCTTCTTGAGTTTTATTCTCATGTTATGGATGGTAATTCATGGTTACTTAATGACATTTATGAAGTGTTTTTCCACTGGTTGTGGTGTTTCATATTGCATCATTGCATGTTTTACATCTCTTAAATGTTCATGATGCATCTTTAGTGCATATCATTGCATTCTTTTGATGTTTGGTTGGTTGTTTAGACATAGATGGATATTGTAAGTCTTTGTAACCATTGGTAGATGTAAATAGGCTTTGCTACTGCCTTAGGCCAGTACCACCTTTTAGTGATCTTTTCTTTTTAGGTCTAGCTCCTTAGAAGTCTCCTAGAGCTTCCTTTAGAACACTAGGATTTATTTGCTTACATTTTTCAATTATGTTTTCTTAATCCATTATTGAACTAACCTTTTCGTGTAGGGGCTAATGGTAAGTTGAGTGTGTGGATATGCTTCCACACATACTTTCTTTCCTCATCTTTTTGATGCTTTTCTCTGTTGTGTTTGTGCAAAGCATCTAATGTTTTCTTTGTTCAATCTCTTTCATCCCTTTTGAGTTCTTAACTTAACTTCAACCTTGGAAGTAAGTTAGAACTCACTCTCCTTATCTTTTCTTTTAGAGCTAGGTTTCTAAACCGCACTTAACCATTAGGAACATCCATGTATGATAACTTTAGGGTTTGAGTATTAGTCTCCAATTTAGACTTTTACCTTTCTCAACCTTTGAGTCTCTCTTCTTCTCATCTCAAAACAAAAGCAAAAACACTTAATTAAGGCATAACATATATTGTATTTGAGCCTTTCATGTGAGAATAAGATAGTGAGGGGTCTTCTCTCATTTTCTTAGAATGTTTAGCATACGTCCTGTCTTGGGTCGATATGCGAGGCATTCGATCCTACGTGAAAGACTTAAATACAATATGCGTTGTAAACACAAAATAATCAAAACACTTCTTCTCAAAAATACAAAAGCAAACAAATTCTCTTCTCATCTCTTCATTCCTTTCTAAAAGGATTCGTCATGTCCGTTCTACCGCAAATAGGTAACGCCTAAGTCTCCATACAGCGAGCTGCAACACCTAACTGCTAGGACGCGCACTTTGACATTTTCACTAAAAAACACAAACAAAGCAACCCTTGTTGAGCCAAACTATGTTTACTCTGATTCTTCTTTCTCGTCTGATTGAAGATACGTAGGCACGAGATGCGATATCTCAACGAGCAACCTTTCCCCGTAGTCCGTCGAACTACGTTGACTCTGACTTTCCCATTACACTGAGGGAATACGTAGGCCTAGGACAACGATAATGTCCTATCGAGTCACTTCTTTCTCCTTTCCCTTTTCTTTTCTGCCTTTCATTTCCAGTTCTCCGGTTAGCATTTTTTTTCTAGTTCTTTACACCCCTTGATCGAAACAACGAGCGTGGATCCCGTCAGGTACGATGGACGTGAAGGGGTACGATAACCTTCCCTTCGCGTAACCGACTCCCGAACCCAGTTCTCTTGGTCGCAAGACCTCGTTCTTTCCTTTCTCCCGGGTTTGTGCAGCATTACCCTTCCCTTTCTTTGGGATAAAAATGTCTGGCTGGCGACTCTGTTTCCGCGCCACTTTCGCGTTTGTACTTGGATGAAAATCCCGGGAGCGACACTAAAGGTCTTCTTTGGCGTAGTGAAGAAACGAGAAATAACTCTCGACAAAAAAAAATTGAAAACCAATTGATCCTACGATAAGTAATACAATGGATTTTTACAAAAATCGTAAAAATTACAATTGGTTTTAGCGATATCACCTATTAAGGACCACTTCCAAGATGTAATCTTGATATTCCAAACCGTATCAAGAACATTCTACCTTTGATCTTCAAAAATAATACTATTCCTGAGAGACAAAGTTAAGGTTGAAGTGATAGTAAATATGATGCTTTCCACCATAGACGTGACCGTAACGATAAACTAGGTTGTGTCATTACTAAACTTTTGACTTTTAATATAGAAAATATTGTCGGTTTTAACTGGCAGAACTTTCAAATTTGTAACACAAAAGTATTTAGTATGAAATAGACTAGCCAGTTAACCATAAATAAATTAAATTTTGTATTTTTTAACTAGTAAAATAAAATTTGTATTGCTTAATAAATAAAATCAAATAAATTAACATAATATAAATAAACAATATACAAATATAAAATAATAATCTTTGTAAGATGAAATGAGCTACAAGAATGGTAATACAAATAAATGAAACTAAAAAGCTATCAAATGTTAGAAGTTTAAATCCCACACCCTGAATCCCCTCCTACTTGAAGCCAAAACAGACTTATTTTTTAGATTTCAGCCAACTTGGAAGACCTATTCTCTATTAAACTATAATAACAATTCACATGAACAACTATATAACATATTTATATCAAATTTAGAAACATATAAAGAGAATTATACTGATGACTCTACAATGGAATAGAGCAACAAAAAATGGAGTCAAGGCCAATTAGCAAAACATAGACATAATAAAACGTGTCACCTGTCGATATTTTACTATAGTAATACTCTTCTATCTGACATTGACAGTATTGCAAAAGGAAAACTCGGTTATTTATAAACAAGGTTTCAAACACTCATAATGCATATAGTTATAAGATAATAAATACAATAGTCTTAGTTGTAACAAAGATAACTAAATATTCAAAGTACCTCTTCTTTCTAGTATCCTACAAATAACTTGTATTCCCGAGAGATGAGTACTTCCCATACAGTTAAAGAGACAATCACAAACTGAAAACACAAATGCCAAAACTCAAGAATATTCACACACACAAATAGCAATTCCCAAAAAACTATCGAAACATCTAAAAATACAAATTAATAATTCAAGTTACGTAGAATTCTTCTTCAAACACAAAACTAGAGACTCGCATGCTCTTTTCAAATGTCAACATTAGGGAAACCACCGAGATATGCAATAATCATATGATGAAGTCATTTCACATATAACACAATTGTGTACCAAATGTAAATCTACAGTATACAAAATTTATTTCTTAATACAATAAAATAATGTTGTGATCACAAACGTTACTTTTCAACAAATAAAGATGGAGAAACAGAATTCTTGGGTGAACAATGAAAACGGTTAGAACAAAGAGAGAAAGAAGAAAGAATAAAGAAGAAAGAAGAGGGATTCTTTGAGTCGTGGGTTGGTTGTCAAGTGCTTTGTATGGGCATTGCATCTTGTCGTTGTAGTTGTCGTCGTTGTCGTGTCGTTGGTGTAGTCTTTGTTAGCGAGGTGGTTTGTCAGTTTGTGTTATTCGTGGTGTGCCTAGTGTTGGCATGTTAGTTGGTTAGTCGGATGCGAGAGTCGTATCCGGAGTTGTTCGTCTCAGTTATGTTTTCGAGGACGAAAATTTCTAAGTGGGGGAGAGTTGTAACGCCCCGGTTTTTGTTAGATTTATTTAATCGAGTCAATTTAATTATTTTGGTCTTTATATTATTTTATTCCTGGTTTTTATTTGGTAAATGTGTTATGTTTATCGTTAATATGTTTTATCGCGTTTTGAGAGCGCTTGCGAGAAATTGAGTGTAGGGGTATTTTGGTCTTTTTGGCTTGGTTAGATATTATGTTTTTCACAAAATAGAACATAGAGAGAAAAATAGAAAGAAAAGAAGAGAAGAGAAAAGGAGAGTGAGAAGAAGAAAAAGAGGAAAACTTGGAGTGTAAGAAATCGATTCAACTGACACTTCGAAGCGCGATTAATCGGGTAAGGGTGCGAAACCCGGTTATTCTATGCTTGTGTATGAATATGTATGTTTGTGTTTGAATGTTCTCTTGCCTTTCCTAGTTTTTCCATTTTAGGTTGAAATGAGAAAAATGAATCGAAATTGATGTTTTCACGGTCGGAAATCGATATAAACTGTGTTGAATGATCGTATTATATGTATGAACATTGTTGATATTTGTTTTGGTTGGTTGGAAATGTCTTGGATTGAGAAAGATGAATTTTTGGGGTTTGGAACTATGTAAAACGCAAGCAGAATTATCCGTTTCTGGTGTAGACTGTCGAGCGATGTTTTGAGCGCCGGGCGACGCATGGGTTGCGTCGCTGCTCCGCCGGGCGATACCTAGGAGGCACAACTTGTCACGCTGCTGACTCTTTTAAGTTTTGGTTGGGGTTTTACGCTGCTGATTCACCGGGAAATGTAGAGGAGAAGGGGGCACCGCCGGGCGACAATTTGTTGGGTCGGGCGCTCCTGGGGATTTTCAATAAATTTGTTTTCTTTGAAAATGCATAACTTTTGATCCGTACTTCGGATCGGGACGTTCCTAGTATTGTTGGGAAGCAAATGAGATGTTCTTTCTTATAAAAATGGTTTGGAGATTGGTGGCTGATTTAATTATGTCGATAATTGGAAATGTGTCATTTTGTCAACTTTTATCGTCGTAATTGTGTGCGATTGATGTGCTAACATGCGATACGCTTTTGATATATATCGTATGACTTGTGTGCTGTTATATGACGTGAATGCATGTGATGAAATGTTGTGATGATAATTGTGGCCTAAGGGCAAATAAATACATTGTGTTATGTTTGATTGTATATACATGATTATGGATGTTGAAATGGTTCACATGGTTGTATATGTGTATGCATTTGATTGTCATGAGTCATTGTATGCCAAGCATCATGATATGCATTCTTGTGATATCGTGAGCCCTAGTGGGTGTGAGCGCCGAAACGATTGATTATGTGTGGAAAATCATGAATGGATTGATTATGTGTGGAAAATTGTGAATTGGTTAATTATGTGTTGAGATTGTGATAGCATTGGTGAATTGATATGCATTTGTGATAAATGTATTGGTTATGGATGATATGTTTTATGTATAGACATATGCCATGTTTTGTGGGGATGTTGCACATCACAATGATTGTATTACTTATCTATGATATGCTATATATGAATTATGAATTGTGTTGTTTTGTGTTTGAATTATGGTATATGTTGTGGTGAGAATGTTGTTGTGTGCGTATTTCCTGTTATTATATAATCGTATGCAACTATATTATAATTGTGTTTCTCACCCTTCGGCTGTGGTTTGTTGCTCTATGAGGCAATTGAAAATTAGTAGTCTTGGAGGCTTTTGTGAAGATTAGTTCCCCATCCATTTGTCAGTCTGTCTGCTCTGATACATAACACGGGAGTCGGGGAACGCTTTTGTTATATATGTATACATTTGTTGGATCTATTTTGTATTAACCTCTGTATGAATATTTTGATGTTATAAAATAATTTATCTTGTAAGACAAGTCGGTTATGGATCTTTCTGATTTATTCCATAATTAAACTTTCCTCTTGTTGGAAAAAACTTCCTGAATTATATTTATTCCATTTTGTTTTATGTATCAAATTTATGAGCAGTGATTGTGTTTTCGTTCTTTAAATGTGGCATCCTTGTTTCTGTCTAAGAAAAATAAATTTTTATTTACTCTGATTTATTTATGTATTATTTATTCGCGATGGGAATTGGGGTGTTACATTAGTGGTATCAGAGCAAGTCGGTCCGTCCGCCCAAGTTGTTGAGTTAGTTGGTGTGACAGTTGAATACTGTCGATGTTGTTTGTCCCTTAGTACGTGATATGTGTGTGAAACACTGTCAGTACTTTCTGGTTTTTCTAGTCCTTTGTCTTCAGGATTGAGAATGAGATAAGTGGGGGAGAAGCTTGTACTTCTCCAAGTTGCTTAAGGTGTGGAGCGTTGGCTCAGTGTATTGTAGATTGCAAGATTGTAACTGTTGTTTGGACAGTGTTGTTTCCGGTTCCGGAGGGAATGCGGAGGTAAGGTTTATGTCGACTAAGGATTTGGGCCTTAGGTAGTTTTGTGCACAAGATGCAAGAAATGCTATTATGGTCTGGTAAAGATGGTCTATGCCCCATCATGATTGTCGGTTGTCTATTGACAAATTGAGGAACTGATCACCCTTAATCTCTTGTTGATAGTAGACAGAATTATGTTGGAAGGAATAGACGTGTCTTTCCGCCTTTGATAGTAAGTGCAAAGAATTGTTTGGAATTAAGAAAATGGTTACAGATTGTTTTGTTGAGTCGATGAAGATTCTAACATCGGAAGATGAGACGGATTTGAGGTTTTGGTATGTTGGTCTAGTTGGGAAGTCATGGAGAGAGAACGATTGGGTATCGTTAATGGTTGTTCTCAAGGAGTAGAGTGTGAACTCAAATTTGACAAAGGTGAGGATTTGAGGTATAGATCTAATAAGTAAGTAGAAGAACTTTTAGGAAGTGAAACTCAAATGTTTGTCATGTTTGTGATGATAGTGTTCTGGAAATTGGCAGGAAAGCCACAATGATGGGCTGTCAGTTGTGCATGGTTTTCAGATGTGCTTTTGGATGAAACATTAGTATGTCGAATTGGAGAGGTCCAGCATGGTTGGTAGGGAAAAGGATGATAGTATGAGGTTGCGTGTTAATCTGTGAGTAGTATGGAAACTTGTGGTTGTGTTCTGGATAGCTTGAGTTTCGAATTGTGACGAATTGCAAACGATTTGAAGTTCCTTGATGATATTACTTTTGTTATGGGGTGAGATCTCGTGTCAGCAGAAACCTTGAGTGAGTTGGAACCCTGTAAGAAGAATTGATATGGAATGTGGTAACCAGAGATTGTTAAGCTATTTTGGATAAATTGTTTCGAGCTCAGAATGAATTTTGAAGGTTGTATATGTTTTGGGTTGTGGAGTATATGAATCGTATCTTCCATATTTATTTGGATAAGTTCGTAATGGCTTTGATTGAGGATATTCGGATCTGTTATAAACTTAGAGGAAGAACAGGTAGAGTGTTCAGATTTGAATTACAAGTGTTGAAAAGAGACGAAGTTTTATGCTAAGTTATTCAAGTGAGAATTTGGGTTGAAAAAGGTTAGTTTTCTTGGATATGTTATTTCAGATGAGAGTATGGTTATGGATCCATCGGAAGTAGATGCAGTTCTACAATGAGAGACTCCGAAGTTGGTTAAGGAGATTAGAATCATTTTGGACTTTAGTTGGTTATTACCGGAGGTTATGGAAGGGTTTTCCAAGTTAGTGTTTTCGTTACTTCGGTTGACTTGCAAAAAGTAAGTCGTTTGTTTGGGATGTTCGTTGTAAGGAAAGTTTCAGAGAGCTAAAGTAGAAGTTGTCTACGACTCCAGTTTTGATTCTGTGTGATCCTAATAAACCACTTGTGAGGTATTGGGGTGTGTCTTTGATGAGCTTACTCAGTGTGTTAATGCAAGAGGGTAAATTCGTAGCTTATACTTTACGACAATTGAGGATTCATGATTTCAAGATGGCTGCGGTCACTTTTGTGTCGGGAATTTGGAGGTATTATCTTTATGGTTCTAGGTTCGAAGTGTTTAGTAATCACAAGAATATTGAGTACTTGTTTGGTTGGAAGGAATAGAGTATGAGACAATGAGGATGGTTGAAATTCCTGATGAGTTATGAATTTAGATGGAATTATCCTATTGGTGAGGTTAGTGTCGGGCCTGATGAGTTTAGTTGAAAGTTTTTACATATGTCTGCTTTGATGGTTAAGGAGTGGGAACTTTTGGAAGAATTTAGAGATTTGAGTTTGGTGTGCAAATTGACATCTAATAGCGTGAGGCTTGGTATGTTAAAGGTCACAAATGATTTTCTGTTGACCTTAAGCGAGAAACAGAGGCTGGAAGTGAACTTTGTTGATTTGATGACGGTTGGAGATAATGGTGTGAATGGTGACTTTAAATTGGATGATCAGGGTGTTTTGAGATTCTATGGTAGAATTTGTATTCCTGATGATTCGGAATTGAAAATGATGATTTTAGAGGAAGGACACCGGAGTAGTTTGAGTATACATCCGGGAGTTAATAAAATGTATCAAGATTTGAAGGAGATCTTTTGATGGTCAGAGGATTAGAATTATTTGAGCAGTCAGAGACTTGTATCTGGTGTGTGAGATAACTCAGTGGAGTGTAAGGTTGGGTCTTTTAGAAATGAACTATGCTTTTTCTGGTGAATATTAAGGAGAGTCAGAAGTTGGATACGAAATTGATGGATTTGATAGTTTCGGATAATCAGAGTGCGCATCGGAAGTGTGATGTGGCATAATTCGTATATGCGTGTGTGACTTGTAAGGGTTTATAGGTTGAACATTGAAAACATGTAGCAATGATGAGACCGTGGGATGTTCTATAATGGAAGTGATAGGTGGAAGTTTTCAATATTAATCATGTATTAATATGTAAATGGATGTATTAGTTACATGTTTGATGGGTAAATCACAACGTTGTTGTATTGATGAAATGTTTGGTATTCTGGTTTTGTTGATGTTTTTGAGACGTTGTTGTGTCGTAGGACTTTAGGTTCTTGTCTTTGTTGTTGCCTCGTTTCCATGGTGCTGGTTCGACTGCGTGTGGCTAATTCCTGTGTGGGGAATTAGGGAAGTGTTACCTATGGTGAGGGTAACGATCTTGTTGTGTTTCGGTTCAAGAGTGAACCTGTGTGTTCGTACCTTGGGTATTCTTTGAGTCGTGGGTTGGTCGTCAAGTACATTGTATGGGTATTGCATCTTGTTGTTGTAGTTGTCGTCGTTGTCGTGTCGTTGGTGTAGTCTTTGTTAGCGAGGTGGTTTGTCAGCTTGTGTTATTCGTGGTGTGCCTTGTGTTGACATGTTAGTTGGTTAGTCGGATGCGAGAGTCGTATTCGGAGTTGTTCGTCTCAGTTATGTTTTTGAGGACGAAAATTTCTAAGTGGGGGAGAGTTGTAACGCCCCAGTTTTTGTTAGATTTATTTAATCGAGTCAATTTAATTATTTTGGTCTTCATATTATTTTATTCCTGGTTTTTATTTGGTAAATGTGTTATGTTTATCATTAATATGTTTTATCGCGTTTTGAGAGCGTTTGCGAGAAATTGAGTGTAGGGGTATTTTGGTCTTTTTGGCTTTGATAGATATTATGTTTTTCATAAAATGGAACATAGAAAGAAAAATAGAAAGAAAAGGAGAATGAGAAGAAGAAAAATAGGAAAACTTGGAGTGTAAGAAATTGATTCAACCGACACTTCGAAGCGCGATTAATCGGGTAAGGGTGTGAAACCCGATTATTCTATGCTTGTGTATGAATATGTATGTGTGTGTTTGAATGTTCTCTTGCCTTTCCTAGATTTTCCATTTTAGGTTGAAATGAGAAAAATCAATCGAAATCGATGTTTTCACGGTCGGAAATCGATATAAACAGTGTTGAATGATCGTATTATATGTATGAACATTGTTGATATTTGTTTTGGTTGGTTGGAAATGTGTTGGGTTGAGAAAGATGAATTTTTGGGGTTTGGAACTACGTAAAACTCAAGCAGAATTTTCTGTTTCTGGTGTAGACCGCGGGGCGATGCTTTGAGCGTCGGGAGACGCATGGGTTTCGTCGCTGCTCCGTCGGGCGATACCCAAGAGGCGCAGCTTGTCACACTGCTGACTCTTTTAAGTTTTGGTTAGGGTTTTACGCCACTGCTTCGCCGGGCGATGCAGAGGCGAAGGGGTCACCGCCGGGCGCACCTGGGGATTTTCAATAAATTTATTTTCTTTGAAAATGCATAACTTTTGATCCGTACTTCGGATCGGGACGTTCCTAATGTCGTTGGGAAGCTAATGAGATGTTCTTTCTTATAAAAATGGGTTGGAGATTGGTGGCCGATTTAATTATATCGGTAATTGGAAATATGTCGTTTTGTCGACTTTTACCGTCGTAATTGTGTGCGATTGATGTGTTAAAATGTGATACGCTTCTGATATATATCGTATGACTTGTGTGTTGTAATATGATGTGAATGCATGTGATGAAATGTTGTGATGATAATTGTGGCCTAAGGGCAATAAAATACATTGTGTTATGTTTGATTGTATATACATGATTATGGATGTTGAAATGGTTCACATGGTTGTATATGTGTATGCATTTGATTGTCATGAGTCATTTTATGCCAAGCATCATGATATGCATTCTTGTGATGTCGTGTGCCCTAGTGGGTGTGAGCGACGAAACGATTCCCGAGGGAATCTGCTATAACGGTTGTGAGCCTTATACAAAGAGGACCTAAAGCGATCGGATCGTGAGCTTTATACAAATAAGACCTAAAGCAATCCATAAACGTCGTGAGCCTTATACCAAGGGGACCTAAAGCGACGGGGAACATCGTTTGCCCGACGGGGAGTTACATTAAGTAACAAGCGATGATTCCAATAATTCCTGAGTGAAATAATGATGAGAATGATGGATGGATTGGTACCGCATTGCATTGCATAGAGTCGTTGTGTCGGTCTCTGTGCATTTGCATAAATCATGAATGGATTTAATTATGTGTGGAAAATCATAAATGGATTGATTATGTGCGGAAAATCATGAATGGATTGATTATGTGCGAAAAATCATGAATGGATTGATTATGTGTGGAAAATTGTGAATTGGTTAATTATGTGTTGAGATTGTGATAACATTGGTGAATTGATATGCATTTATGATAAATGTATTGGTTATGGATGATATGTTTTATGTATAGACATATGCCATGTTTTGTGGGGATGTTGCACATCACAATGACTGTATTACTTATCTATGATATGCTATATATGAATTATGAATTGTGTTGTTTTGTGTTTGAATTATGGTATATGTTGTGGTGAGAATGTTGTTGTGTGCGTATTTCCTGTTATTATATAATCGTATGCAACTATATTATAATTGTGTTTCTCACCCTTCGGCTGTGGTTTGTTGCTCTATGAGGCAATTGAAAATTAGTAGTCTTGGAGGCTTTTGTGAAGATTAGTTCCCCATCCATTTTTCAGTCTGTCTGCTCTGATACATAACACGGGAGTCGGGGAACGCTTTTGTTATATATGTATACATTTGTTGGATCTATTTTGTATTAACCTCTGTATGAATATTTTGATGTTATAAAATAATTTATCTTGTAAGACAAGTCGGTTATGGATCTTTCTGATTTATTCCATAATTAAACTTTCCTCTTGTTGGAAAAAACTTCCTGAATTATATTTATTCCATTTTGTTTTATGTATCAAATTTATGAGCAGTGATTGTGTTTTCGTTCTTTAAATGTGGCATCCTTGTTTCTGTCTAAGAAAAATAAATTTTTATTTACTCTGATTTATTTATGTATTATTTATTCGCGATGGGAATTGGGGTGTTACATTAGTGGTATCAGAGCAAGTCGGTCCGTCCGCCCAAGTTGTTGAGTTAGTTGGTGTGACAGTTGAATACTGTCGATGTTGTTTGTCCCTTAGTACGTGATATGTGTGTGAAACACTGTCAGTACTTTCTGGTTTTTCTAGTCCTTTGTCTTCAGGATTGAGAATGAGATAAGTGGGGGAGAAGCTTGTACTTCTCCAAGTTGCTTAAGGTGTGGAGCGTTGGCTCAGTGTATTGTAGATTGCAAGATTGTAACTGTTGTTTGGACAGTGTTGTTTCCGGTTCCGGAGGGAATGCGGAGGTAAGGTTTATGTCGACTAAGGATTTGGGCCTTAGGTAGTTTTGTGCACAAGATGCAAGAAATGCTATTATGGTCTGGTAAAGATGGTCTATGCCCCATCATGATTGTCGGTTGTCTATTGACAAATTGAGGAACTGATCACCCTTAATCTCTTGTTGATAGTAGACAGAATTATGTTGGAAGGAATAGACGTGTCTTTCCGCCTTTGATAGTAAGTGCAAAGAATTGTTTGGAATTAAGAAAATGGTTACAGATTGTTTTGTTGAGTCGATGAAGATTCTAACATCGGAAGATGAGACGGATTTGAGGTTTTGGTATGTTGGTCCAGTTGGGAAGTCATGGAGAGAGAACGATTGGGTATCGTTAATGGTTGTTCTCAAGGAGTAGAGTGTGAACTCAAATTTGACAAAGGTGAGGATTTGAGGTTTAGATCTACTAAGTAAGTAGAAGAACTTTTAGGAAGTGAAACTCAAATGTTTGTCATGTTTGTGATGATAGTGTTCTGGAAATTGGCAGGAAAGCCACAATGATGGGCTGTCAGTTGTGCATGGTTTTCAGATGTGCTTTTGGATGAAACATTAGTATGTCGAATTGGAGAGGTCCAGCATGGTTGGTAGGGAAAAGGATGATAGTATGAGGTTGCGTGTTAATCTGTGAGTAGTATGGAAACTTGTGGTTGTGTTCTGGATAGCTTGAGTTTCGAATTGTGACGAATTGCAAACGATTTGAAGTTCCTTGATGATATTACTTTTGTTATGGGGTGAGATCTCGTGTCAGCAGAAACCTTGAGTGAGTTGGAACCCTGTAAGAAGAATTGATATGGAATGTGGTAACCAGAGATTGTTAAGCTATTTTGGATAAATTGTTTCGAGCTCAGAATGAATTTTGAAGGTTGTATATGTTTTGGGTTGTGGAGTATATGAATCGTATCTTCCATATTTATTTGGATAAGTTCGTAATGGCTTTGATTGAGGATATTCGGATCTGTTATAAACTTAGAGGAAGAACAGGTAGAGTGTTCAGATTTGAATTACAAGTGTTGAAAAGAGACGAAGTTTTATGCTAAGTTATTCAAGTGAGAATTTGGGTTGAAAAAGGTTAGTTTTCTTGGATATGTTATTTCAGATGAGAGTATGGTTATGGATCCATCGGAAGTAGATGCAGTTCTACAATGAGAGACTCCGAAGTTGGTTAAGGAGATTAGAATCATTTTGGACTTTAGTTGGTTATTACCGGAGGTTATGGAAGGGTTTTCCAAGTTAGTGTTTTCGTTACTTCGGTTGACTTGCAAAAAGTAAGTCGTTTGTTTGGGATGTTCGTTGTAAGGAAAGTTTCAGAGAGCTAAAGTAGAAGTTGTCTACGACTCCAGTTTTGATTCTGTGTGATCCTAATAAACCACTTGTGAGGTATTGGGGTGTGTCTTTGATGAGCTTACTCAGTGTGTTAATGCAAGAGGGTAAATTCGTAGCTTATACTTTACGACAATTGAGGATTCATGATTTCAAGATGGCTGCGGTCACTTTTGTGTCGGGAATTTGGAGGTATTATCTTTATGGTTCTAGGTTCGAAGTGTTTAGTAATCACAAGAATATTGAGTACTTGTTTGGTTGGAAGGAATAGAGTATGAGACAATGAGGATGGTTGAAATTCCTGATGAGTTATGAATTTAGATGGAATTATCCTATTGGTGAGGTTAGTGTCGGGCCTGATGAGTTTAGTTGAAAGTTTTTACATATGTCTGCTTTGATGGTTAAGGAGTGGGAACTTTTGGAAGAATTTAGAGATTTGAGTTTGGTGTGCAAATTGACATCTAATAGCGTGAGGCTTGGTATGTTAAAGGTCACAAATGATTTTCTGTTGACCTTAAGCGAGAAACAGAGGCTGGAAGTGAACTTTGTTGATTTGATGACGGTTGGAGATAATGGTGTGAATGGTGACTTTAAATTGGATGATCAGGGTGTTTTGAGATTCTATGGTAGAATTTGTATTCTTGATGATTCGGAATTGAAAATGATGATTTTAGAGGAAGGACACCGGAGTAGTTTGAGTATACATCCGGGAGTTAATAAAATGTATCAAGATTTGAAGGAGATCTTTTGATGGTCAGAGGATTAGAATTATTTGAGCAGTCAGAGACTTGTGTCTGGTGTGTGAGATAACTCAGTGGAGTGTAAGGTTGGGTCTTTTAGAAATGAACTATGCTTTTTCTGGTGAATATTAAGGAGAGTCAGAAGTTGGATACGAAATTGGTGGATTTGATAGTTTCGGATAATCAGAGTGCGCATCGGAAGTGTGATGTGGCATAATTCGTATATGCGTGTGTGACTTGTAAGGGTTTATAGGTTGAACATTGAAAACATGTAGCAATGATGAGACCGTGGGATGTTCTATAATGGAAGTGATAGGTGGAAGTTTTCAATATTAATCATGTATTAATATGTAAATGGATGTATTAGTTACATGTTTGATGGGTAAATCACAACGTTGTTGTATTGATGAAATGCTTGGTATTCTGGTTTTGTTGATGTTTTTGAGACGTTGTTGTGTCGTAGGACTTTAGGTTCTTGTCTTTGTTGTTGCCTCGTTTCCATGGTGCTGGTTCGACTGCGTGTGGCTAATTCCTGTGTGGGGAATTAGGGAAGTGTTACCTATGGTGAGGGTAACGATCTTGTTGTGTTTCGGTTCAAGAGTGAACCTGTGTGTTCGTACCTTGGGTATTCTTTGAGTCGTGGGTTGGTCGTCAAGTACATTGTATGGGTATTGCATCTTGTTGTTGTAGTTGTCGTCGTTGTCGTGTCGTTGGTGTAGTCTTTGTTAGCGAGGTGGTTTGTCAGCTTGTGTTATTCGTGGTGTGCCTTGTGTTGACATGTTAGTTGGTTAGTCGGATGCGAGAGTCGTATTCGGAGTTGTTCGTCTCAGTTATGTTTTTGAGGATGAAAATTTCAAAGTGGGGGAGAGTTGTAACGCCCCAGTTTTTGTTAGATTTATTTAATCGAGTCAATTTAATTATTTTGGTCTTCATATTATTTTATTCCTGGTTTTTATTTGGTAAATGTGTTATGTTTATCATTAATATGTTTTATCGCGTTTTGAGAGCGTTTGCGAGAAATTGAGTGTAGGGGTATTTTGGTCTTTTTGGCTTTGATAGATATTATGTTTTTCATAAAATGGAACATAGAGAGAAAAATAGAAAGAAAAGGAGAATGAGAAGAAGAAAAATAGGAAAACTTGGAGTGTAAGAAATTGATTCAACCGACACTTCGAAGCGCGATTAATCGGGTAAGGGTGTGAAACCTGGTTATTCTATGCTTGTGTATGAATATGTATGTGTGTGTTTGAATGTTCTCTTGCCTTTCCTAGATTTTCCATTTTAGGTTGAAATGAGAAAAATCAATCGAAATCGATGTTTTCACGGTCGGAAATCGATATAAACAGTGTTGAATGATCGTATTATATGTATGAACATTGTTGATATTTGTTTTGGTTGGTTGGAAATGTCTTGGGTTGAGAAAGATGAATTTTTGGGGTTTGGAACTACGTAAAACTCAAGCAGAATTTTCTGTTTCTGGTGTAGACCGCGGGGCGATGCTTTGAGCGTCGGGAGACGCATGGGTTTCGTCGCTGCTCCGTCGGGCGATACCCAAGAGGCGCAGCTTGTCACACTGCTGACTCTTTTAAGTTTTGGTTAGGGTTTTACGCCACTGCTTCGCCGGGCGATGCAGAGGCGAAGGGGTCACCGCCGGGCGCACCTGGGGATTTTCAATAAATTTATTTTCTTTGAAAATGCATAACTTTTGATCCGTACTTCGGATCGGGACGTTCCTAATGTCGTTGGGAAGCTAATGAGATGTTCTTTCTTATAAAAATGGGTTGGAGATTGGTGGCCGATTTAATTATATCGGTAATTGGAAATATGTCGTTTTGTCGACTTTTACCGTCGTAATTGTGTGCGATTGATGTGTTAAAATGTGATACGCTTCTGATATATATCGTATGACTTGTGTGTTGTAATATGATGTGAATGCATGTGATGAAATGTTGTGATGATAATTGTGGCCTAAGGGCAATAAAATACATTGTGTTATGTTTGATTGTATATACATGATTATGGATGTTGAAATGGTTCACATGGTTGTATATGTGTATGCATTTGATTGTCATGAGTCATTTTATGCCAAGCATCATGATATGCATTCTTGTGATGTCGTGTGCCCTAGTGGGTGTGAGCGACGAAACGATTCCCGAGGGAATCTGCTATAACGGTTGTGAGCCTTATACAAAGAGGACCTAAAGCGATCGGATCGTGAGCTTTATACAAATAAGACCTAAAGCAATCCATAAACGTCGTGAGCCTTATACCAAGGGGACCTAAAGCGACGGGGAACATCGTTTGCCCGACGGGGAGTTACATTAAGTAACAAGCGATGATTCCAATAATTCCTGAGTGAAATAATGATGAGAATGATGGATGGATTGGTACCGCATTGCATTGCATAGAGTCGTTGTGTCGGTCTCTGTGCATTTGCATAAATCATGAATGGATTTAATTATGTGTGGAAAATCATAAATGGATTGATTATGTGCGGAAAATCATGAATGGATTGATTATGTGCGGAAAATCATGAATGGATTGATTATGTGTGGAAAATTGTGAATTGGTTAATTATGTGTTGAGATTGTGATAACATTGGTGAATTGATATGCATTTATGATAAATGTATTGGTTATGGATGATATGTTTTATGTATAGACATATGCCATGTTTTGTGGGGATGTTGCACATCACAATGACTGTATTACTTATCTATGATATGCTATATATGAATTATGAATTGTGTTGTTTTGTGTTTGAATTATGGTATATGTTGTGGTGAGAATGTTGTTGTGTGCGTATTTCCTGTTATTATATAATCGTATGCAACTATATTATAATTGTGTTTCTCACCCTTCTGCTATGGTTTGTTGCACTATGAGGCAATTGCAGATTAGTAGTCTTGGAGGCTTTTGTGAAGATTAGTTCTCCATCCGTTTGTCAGTCTGTCTGCTCTGATACGTAACACGGGAGTCAGGGAACGCTTTTGTTATATATGTATACATTTGTTGGATCTATTTTGTATTAACCTCTGTATGAATATTTGATGTTATAAAATAATTTATTTTGTAAAACAAGTCGGTTATGGATCTTTCCGCTTTATTCCATAATTGAACTTTCCTCTTGTTGGAAAAAGCTTCCTGAATTATATTTATTCCATTTTGTGTTATGTATCAAATTTACGAGGAGGGATTGTGTTTTCGTTCTTTAAATGTGGCATCCTTGTTTCTGTCTAAGAAAAATAAATTTTTATTTACTCTGATTTATTTATGTATTATTTATTCGCGATGGGAATTGGGGTGTTACACATAACATGTCAATAATATATTTCAACTTTACATACTAGAATTAGCTTCGACTACAGTATGTAACCCTCCGGCATCAGCATGTGACCCAGCTTCGACTTCATGCTTGTCTCCTGTTGAAACACATCAAATCTATTTCCCGACAGAGTTAGAGTTTGACACAAAATATCACAAATCTCCACCTTGAATCTGACTCTACAAATAATAGGGAATAAACTAGCTTTCGTCATGCAGCTTTATCAACTGCATACAGTGGAAAAAATTGCAATTTAGCAACGTCTTGGTGATCATATCAGCAGCATTAACATCAGTCGAAACCTTCAGCACTTGTACTTCCACACGCTCGATTATCTCTCTGACGAAGTGCATTCTCACATCGATGTGCTTTATTCGCTCATGATAGGTTGAGTTCTTCGACAGGTTTATTGAACTTTGACTATCAAATTTAACAATGATACTTCGACCTTGAAGTTTTAGCTCCTTTGCAAAACCTTCAAGCCACAATGGTTCTTTCACTGCTTCAGTGAGGGAAATATATTATGCTTCAGTAGCTGATAAGGCAACAACTTTATAAAGCGTTGCGTTTCAACTGATTGGTGTGCCAAACATAATGAACACATAATCAGAAATAGAGTTTCTGGAATCCATGCAACTTGCATAATCAGAGTCGACAAACCCTTCGATTTCGACTATGCTATCGTCACCACAGGCTCCACCAAAAATCATGACTCTTTTCAGAGACCCATTTATGTTCCTGAGAATCCACTTCAAAGCTTGTCAGTGCGCCTTTCCAGGATTGACCATATACCTGCTTACAAGGCTCACACCATACGCTATGTCTGACCTCGTATAGACCATAACATACAACAAAGAACCTACCACACTAGGATATGTAATGCTTCTGATATAGAATCTTTCAGATCCAGTACTCGGACTTTGAGTAGTACTAAGATTAAACTCAGGATTTGTTGGAGTCACAAGATGCTTTGGATTCGACATACCAAACTTGTCGAGAAGCTTCCGTAGGTATGTCTTTTGAGATAAGCACAACCTCGACAGCTTTCTATCTCTCTGGATGTCAATCTCAAGAATCCTGGTGGCAGCACCCAGATCCTTCATTTCGAACTCCTTACTGAGTTCATCCTTCACCTAAAGCGCTAAAATAATGAGTTTCTAGGATATCATCTACATAAAGCAACAAAATAAAGAGTTTCTAGGTTGAAATATAAAGTAAACACAATGGTCGAACTGACTCTTAGTGAAACCAATGTGTGCCATGAACTTATCGAATCTCAGGTTCAACTGTCTGAGAGAATGTTTCAGGCCATAGAAAGACCTATGCAGCTCGCACACATAATCTTCCTTATCCTTTTCTGCATACCCTTCAGGTTGACCCATCAGGGTCGTTTCGTCTAGGTCACCATACAAAAATGTTGTCTTCACATCCATTTGCTCAAGTTCCAAGTCTAACTTTGCCACCATGGCCAACAACATTCTAATGGATTTATGCTTTACAACAGGTAAGAATACATCGTTGAAGTCGACACCTTCTTTCTGAGTGAACCTCTAGGAACTAGCTTTGCCATAAAGCGCTTCGACATAACTCATTCTATTCCTTCCTTGACCTTAAAAATCTACTTACAACAGACTAACCTTGCACCTGCAGGTTTCTCAATCAGCTCCCAAGTGTTATTATCATGAACATATTTCATCTCGTCATCCATGGCTTTTATCCATTCAGTCTGATTTTGAATCCTCATAGCTTTTGTGTAATCTCTAGGTTCTTCCTAAAGTACCTCACTTGCAGAGATTAAGGCAAATGCTATAAGATCTAAATAACCATGTTTCTGAGGTGGCTTGATGAATCTTCTCGACCTATCTCTTGCCAGTAGGTAGTCATCAATAGTTGCCTCAGTCTCTTCAGCATCTTGCTCTTCTTCTTTGACTTCATCTGGGTATGCACTTCAGCATCACTATGCTTCACCTCAAAAGGAATCTCTACCTATTCCAGCACCTCTTTAGAGATTTCTGCACTTCGACCAGCATCACTAGTTTTCTTGAATGCCATCTCAACTTTATTGAAAACTACATCACGACTTGTGACAAATCTTTTATGACTTGGTTCTAGGAACCACAACCTATAACCCTTGAGTCCCTCAGGATATCCAAGGAACATGCATCTCATAGCTCTAGGTTCGACCTTGTATTGCCTAATGTGGCCATAGGCTAAACAACCAAGTACTCTTAGTTTTTCGAGATCTGGTGGTTGACACGACTAAACTTCTTTAGATGTCTTCATTCCTAAGGCAGTCGAGGGACATCTGCTTACCAGATAAGCTGTTGTCGAAACAACCTCCGCCCAAAACACCTTCTTTAATCCAACACTAACAAACATGCATCTAACCCTTTCAAGGATTGTTCGATTGAATCTTTCAGCTAAGCCATTTTGTTGAAGAGTACCTGTTACAGTCTTATGCCTTGCAATCCTAGTCTCGACACAGTAACTGTCGAAAGCTTCATTGTGGAACTTAAGGCCATTGTCGGTTCGCAACCTCTTAACCTTTCTCCCAGTTTGGGTTTTGACCAGAACCTTCCAACTTTTGAAACTCTCATAAGTTTCATCCCTAGTCTTCTGAATGAATACCCATAATTTTCCACTAGTGCAAAGTGACTAATATAATTAAAAAATTTACACCCATTATACAGAACATGGGTGTAAATAAGTAACCTGGTGGAAAATTTGTAAATAAAATGTCATTTTAATTATTAACACGTGACAATAGACATCCTATTTTTTTAAAAAGGGTGTAAATTAAAAATATTATTATAATAAATTAAAATCATTATTATAGTCAAATTTCTATTACTCCCGTTAAATGTAAAACGGGTGTAAATTTGAATTGGCTAAAAAAATTATTTATTTTAACAACTCTAAATATTAAGTGAATTAATGAATGTAAATTTATTAAATTAATATTGTATAAATAAAATAAAATAAAAAAAACACAACAAATAATGCATCGATCAAAACCCTTTTTTGAAACCCCATTTCTCTAAACCCATTCACTCCAAAACCCAAACCCACCTTTAGGGAAAAACAAAAGGGAAAAAAAAAAGAAAAACACTTTCTTCTATTTTCTTCTTCTTTCTCTCACTCTTCTTCAAGCTTAAAAAAATGGCGGCACCATCTAAAAAATCAAGGACCACTGTACTTCGATCCCCTGCACCTTCTCACTATTCTTCCTCAGCTTTCGTGTCTTCCTCCTCAAGCTTCGCTTCTCGTCCTAAAACCTTCTTCAGAGGCTCCACCTTTCCGACACGTGTCAGTCTATACACTTCGTCACCGTGTGTATCGTCTTCATCGATTCGGTTTTCACTAGACTATTCGGTTTCCCCGAACCGGTTTATCTTGGGCATACCTCGAACCAGTGGAAAGAAACAGAGTAGTAGCCAACCGAAGCATATCTCCATGTGTTCTCCCACGACGCATCCTGGTTCGTTTCGATGTAGTCTTCACAAAGGCTTTACCTCACGCGCCTCTCTTACGCCGAATTCGTAGAATCGGCTTAACGCGCGTAAATCCCCCATGACGAATTCGTTAGTGAGAATTCGTGGCGTTGAAGGAGATCTCGTGAAGAGAGCGCTTGCTCTGCACATCAATGAGGCAGTTCAATTACTTGAGCAAAACTCTGAGGTGTTTTAGGTTATTTTATAATGGCTTCCATGTCTGTACGTAGAAGAATATAATATGTATGAGAGGGGGATGAGGCATCATTATAGGTATGGTGGGTCAGAATCTTAATACCGTGAAGTTGGAGAGATAAACCAAATAATGTCAACATTTCCATGGAGCTCCTCTTTGAGATTCACTTGAATTAGTATCTTTTTCGACTGGTTTGAACGGTTCAGGCATGGTACCAATATCCTTTTCCAAGTATTTCAACAAAGCAAGATGATTAGCCCTCTCTCTGGCACTTACTTTTTCGGAAATAGTCTAATCCACCATAAAAGCATGTTGTAGGAGTTCCTTGTATGAATTATCCTATTTTCTGTGAGGACAGTAGGGACAGATGAAAGTATCCTCTGAGGTTTTCACAATATGAGTTCCATTTTTCAGGTCTTGATAAGCTGTATCTACATACAACCAACTTATATCAGTATCGTTGACAAAACAACGAGACATTACAGTTTGTGTTGGATCCTTAGAGGAAGGAATGTTAAGCTTTAAGAGAGAAATTGATATTGAAGAGGAAGAATGAAATGGAAAATTTAGGATAGTAGTTATGGAATTTGGTAAGAACAAACAACATTACACACGTTGGATGTGTTGCCTCATATGTTCCAACACTTCCAACAAAACTAGTACTTCATTGTATGATAACAGGCCCATTCGTATTAGAGCAAAGCCCAAGTGGATGCAAGACTTTATTTTTAAATGATGTTTTTATTATTTTAATTTTAAGCTGTTTGTAATATTTTTTCTTATGGGCTGGCCCATTAACCCATTTCTTTTAGGGTTGTCTTTGTATTTAAAGACTTGTGATTCATGAGTTTGGTAGAGAATTAATTCACAAGTTATTTTTTCCTTTTATCATCTTTGTTTTATGTGTGTTCTTAGTGAAACTCTAGATCTAGAAAAAATAGTATAGAACTCTTTTTATCAAATTGGTGCTTTCATCATGGCTCCTCCTCCCAAACCACCTAACCCTAGAGATATTATTGAAGAAGTTGTTCAAACAGTCCATATTCATCTAGATAATGCAATGAATCAAACACAACAGCAAATGAATGAGAGGTTTGATAAAACTACAGTAGATCTGGAACTCATTTAAACAAGAACGGACAATGAAAAGCAAATTTCTGATTCAAGATATGAAAATATCATGGGGCTGCTTACAAAGATTGCTACTCAAAAGGAACAGCAACCCACTACTACTGTTCACACAGCAGCAACGACTTCTTTATCATCAGGTATTTCTTACATTCCCCAATTAATACCCATGTCCACATCCCACTTCAGCCCTATGTTTTCTACCGTTTCTACTGTAACACCCCCTTTCTATACCCCCAAATAATCATTTAGGCACATATTAAAGATTTCGTCAGAGTATAATTACAAACATGGTATAAAAGAGGCATGTCACATCAATTACGAAATTTAAACATACCACACCTGCTCAACAATTGATATGCAACAGTGGGGTAACTTGCAACAGAGGAACTTAGTCCTTACACCCACATGTCAATATTTAGAATAAAAGCGGAAGATCTAAACATTGAATAACACCCAATTCATATATACATACACATATATACATCGCAAAGTATTATCCATCAACATAATTCATGTTTACATAAACATTTATCAACAAGATACATATATAATGTATCACAAAAGAATCATAGCCCTCCTAGCTACCCGGTGCTACATATCAGAGCCAACCGACCAAAAGAATGAAGACACGCTTCACAAAAGACCACCAGCATACCTACTCTGCAATGCCTCATTGAGCATCATAAAACAGCAGAAGGGTGAGAAATATTATCATAATAACAATGCATATAATTATATATAATAGCATAAAATTACACATAATTCACCTTCTCACCACAATTCATCACAAGTCACTCATATACATCGCAATGTATCCATATATATATATAACCAAGCATACACATCAGGCATACTTTCACAATTCTTATCATTCCACATAAACATACACAACTGTTTATTCACCAATGCATCATTTAAAGATGAGAAATACAAATCATAGAGACCGACTCACGACTCTATGCAAATGCAATGCGGTACCGACTCAATCATCTCAAGTTCACTCAGGAACTTCTGCTGGAACCATCGCTTGTTACCAAAGTAACTCCCCGTCGGGCCTACGATGTTCACCCACCGCTCACACCTCCACCAAGAGAGGCTCACAGTGTTTATGGATCGCTCACACCTCCACCGAGAGAGGCTCACGGCCCGATTGCTCACACCTCCACCAAGAGAGGCTCACAATCCGATTGCTCACACCTCCACCGAGAGAGGCTCACAATCGTCTATAACCATAGCTCACACCTCCACCGAGAGAGGCTCACGATGGTATAGCAGATTCTCATTAGAATCCCTCAACACAAGAATGCACATCATTATGCTACACATGATAATGACTCAAGACATTCTTGAAATGCATACATATTCACAATATATACATGCATTCATCTCATACAATCACATACAATCTACATACATTCACGTCAATGCACTATTGTACGATTCACATTTAAACACACCGTTCAAACGGTAAAAGTCGCTAAATAGCACTATTTCTGACTTTTCCGACTTATTTAATCGGCTAATAATTTCCAATTCATCATATTTAGAAAGAACATTCCATAAGCTTTCTAACGCATCAAACCACGCCTCAAACCGAACCACAGATCAAAAGTTATGCAGAAAAGAAAATTACACGAACAGCACTGTTCGCTGGGCTAACCTCCCTCGCGAGCATTCGCTAGCTCCTTCGTTAGGCGAACATCCCTCGCGAGCATTCTCTAGCTCCTTCGCTAGGCGAATGTTCCAGCGAACCAACTGTTAGCTAAAAACAGACACAGTTCGCTAGGCGAGCACTTGGCGAACCAAGTCAGAACCAAACAGAGCCAAAAACACCCAAAGTTCGCTAGGCGAACACTCTAGCGAACCTTCGCTCATGCCTTCGCTAGGCGAATACCCGTAGCGAACCTTCGCTACCCTTCACTGATTGGTTCGCTAGGCGAGCCTGCGAAAACTCAGAATCCTTCAGCGCTGTTGAAAACCCAAAAACCCTATTTTTCAACCCAAAACATTTTCAAAACAACATACATCCATCAGAACTCAATCTAATCATGGCAACAAGCATTCTACCACATTTTCGTCGATTTCCAACCGCGAAAACATCGATTTCTCATTATCGACCTAAACTGGAAAACTATGAAAACACCACAACCAATCCAATACACACATACACAATCATACATAATACTATACATTGATAAGATAACAATGTTTCACACCCTTACCCGATTAAATCGATTCCTAGAGGTTGATTTTCTTGGTTTTCCTCTTTTCCTCTTCTTTTTTCTTCCTCTTCTTTCTTTCTCTTTTCTTTTTTCTTTTTTATCTATTTTCTTTCTTTTCTATTTCTTTTCTCTCATTTTCCACTAAATCAATTAATTCATTTTTCTCACAAAATTCTAACTCCACAAAATTTCTAACTTATGATTAATTGAGAAAAGTCTAAAATATCCTCCATTCTAATTTCCCCGAAAACTCTCAAAAACGGTAAAATAACATTTAACACACCAATTTAACAAATAAAATAATTTATCACCCAATTAAAACAAAAGACTCAAGAATAATGGAATAATCAAAATCGGGGCGTTACATCTACCCCTCATGGTTCCCCTATTTTCCAACAGCATACCTCAAATCAATCCACGAACACATCCCAACAAATCTCCATACCCACTACTATCACTCGTCCCATCCCAACAACAATTCCTAGATTTATGTCTTCCCCTTATCTCACCCAAACCAACACCTTACCATTCTCACAAAGCTACAATATCCCAATTTTCCAGCAGCTTCCTCCACCCCCTTTTCAACCACAAACACCACTACCACCATTTCGAACACCAAAACTAGAACTGCCTATGTTTGATGGTTCTAATCCTCTCAATGGTTATTTCAAGCTGACTAATTTTTTGATTTTTACCAACTCTCACCTGACCATAGACTATCAATGATGTCATTTTATATGAAAGGTGAAGCTCTTTGTTGGTATAAATGGATGTACCAAAGTAATCTATTAATTGATTGGCCCTCATTTACTAGAGCATTGGAACTTCGATTTGGGCCTTCCACCTATACCAATCACCAAGCTGAGTTCTTTAAGTTGAAACAAGTGGGTTCAGTTGTGGAATATCAAGCTGCTTTTGAGAAACTTGGTACCCAAGTGGTAGGTTTACCCTAAGATGCCATTCTTAATTGTTTTATTTTTGGTTTGGCAGCAGAGATACAAAATGAAATTGCTATTCACAAACCAGTTTCAATTTCGCAAGTAATTGGCCTTGCTAAGCTAATTGAATCAAAAATTAAGGATACCAAAGCTAAATTCCAGAAATCTTTTCCTAACACCAGTCACAAACCCAACACAACACCCCAACCACCAGCCCCAAACACTTCAATCCCAAAATCCCAAACTGCACCTCAACCTCCAAAATGTCCTATTCAGAAGTTATCTAGTGCTCAACTTCAAGAGCGTCGCGCTCAAGGCTTATCTTTCAATTACGACAAGAAATTCATACCAAGTCATCGTTGTGCAACCGGAAAATTTATGTTATTACTAGAAGAAGTTGACGTCATAGCCCCACTTGAATATTCAGAAAACTCACAAGAACAATCAGAGGCAGTTCATGAAAATTCAATCCCAACAGAATCAGATGATACGTATTTCCAACTTTCACCCCAAGCTGCCATTGGACATTTTTCTCCCAAGACCCTTAAATTCATTGGTTTATTGAATGGCCTGATCGTGACTGTCTTAATCGATACCGGTAGTACACATAATATCCTATAACCCTGCATTGCCCATCACCTCAAACTCGCCACAAACCCCATACCCAACTTTTCGGTCATGGTGGGAAATGTATCTAAACTAGCGTGCACTGGCCTTTGCCCCAAAGTTCCTATCACCCTACAACACAACTTATTCTACATTCCGTTTCACTTGCTACCTATTGAAGGGGCAGATGTAGTGCTCAGTATGGAATGGTTTCGTACACTTGGCCCTATCATGGAAGACTTCTCAATTCCTAAGATCTCATTCACCTACAAAAACAATGACATAACAATCACAGGCGACCAAAAATCAGTGGCTGAACACTCATCTTACAACCAATTTTGCCACCTTTTACACACAGATTCCATTGCCTCCCTACACCTCCTACTTTACCAACCCTCCACCAACACACCATCCTCAACTTCCATAAACAAACCCAACCTTCTTGATTCTTTACCACACAATCTTCCAAGCCAAATAACATCAATACTAAAGTAACATGCCACTGTCTTCAACCAACCACATGGTCTACCGCAATCACGCCCTCATGACCACCATATACCCATTCTCCCAAACACTGCCCCAGTCAATGTAAAGCCATATCGCTACCCTCATTCGCAAAAAGATGCCATGACAACTATTATTCAGGACATGCTTCAAGAGGGCATTATCAAACCTAGCAACAGCCCATTTTCCTCCCCTGTTTTGTTGGTTCGAAAAAAAGACGGATAATGGCGATTTTGTGTTGACTATCGCGCTTTAAACGCGGGTAACAGTTCGTGACCGTTTCCCCATCCCTACCATTGATGAACTTTTTGATGAATTAGGTTCTGCTACTATTTTCTCTAAGATCAATTTGCGATCCGGTTATCACCAGATCAGAGTGACACCAGAGGACACACATAAAACAGCTTTTCGAACATTTGATGGTCACTATGAATTCCTAGTTATGCCATTTGGTTTAACTAATGCTCCCAGTTCATTTCAATCGGCGATGAATGATTTGCTTCGCCCATACTTACGTCAGTTTGTTTTAGTTTTTTTTTATTATATTCTAATTTACAACTCTTGCCTAACTGAACATGCACGTCATTTACAGCTGGTTTTAGAATTACTTTTATCTAACCAATTTTATGCCAAACTTTCCAAGTGTGTTTTTGCTGTTTCGAGTGTTGATTATTTAGGTCATATTATTTCAAGTGACGGTGTAACCCCGGATCCGGTAAAAATTCAAGCAATCATTGACTGGCCGAAGTCACGTTCTCTCACGTCTCTCAGGGGTTTTTTAGGCCTCACCGGATTTTATCGACGATTTGTTCGCCATTACGCCTCACTCGCCGCTCCTCTCACCGATATGTTGAGATCCACTAAATTAGTTTGGAGTACATCAGCTGATTCAGCTTTTACAAGTTTAAAAAAGAAAATGACAAAAACTTCAGTCCTATGTCTTCCTTACTTCTCCAAAACATTTGTTCTCGAAACAGATGCGTCAACAGTGGCCATTGGAGCAGTATTTTCTCAACAGGGTCACCCTTTGGCATTCTTCAGCAAGAAGTTGTGTCACAGGCTTCAAGCTTCCTCCGTTTATGTCCGTGAAATGTATGCCATCACCGAAGCTGTAAAGAAATGGCGTCAGTATCTAATCGGCCGGAATTTTCACATATATACAAACCAAAAACGTTTGAAAAATCTGTTAGTGCAAACTATCCAGACTCCGGAACAACAGAAGTGGGCAGCCAAACTACAAGGGTTTCAGTTCGACATATTTTACAAACCTGGGAAGTCCAACAAAGTGGCTGATGCCTTGAGCCGCATTGAGGTAGAGGACGAAGCAGTATTCTTCTCGATTTCGTCTCCCGTTCCCTTATTGATCTCCCAACTCAAATGGTTCTACAAATCAAACAAAGAAGGTCAACTCATTGTGAACAACATCATATCTGATCCGGGTTCCAACCCCCTTTTCCAAATCAAAGAGGATTTGGTGTACTACAAGGATAAAATATTTATACCTCCTGAAGGTGAACTCAGACAAACCATCTTGAAAGAATTTCACTCCACTCCTGCTGCAGGACATTCTGGACTCCAACCCACTCTCGCGCGTCTATCCGGATCCTTCCTCTGGCCTGGCATTTACAGAGAGGTAAAACACTTTGTTCAGAACTGTATTATATGCCAACAAAATAAATCCACAACAAAAAAAACAAGGTCTGCTACAACCACTGCCTATACCAGATAAGGTGTGGGAAGATTTAACCATGGACTTCATAACCCACTTACCAGTTTCATTTGGACATACGGTTATCTGGGTTGTGTGCGACAGGTTGACAAAGTTCTGCCATTTCATCGGCCTCCCTACAAAATTTTCAGCTCAAGATCTAGCTCTCACGTTATCAATCGAGATATGCCGTTTACACGGCATTCCAAGGTCTATCGTTTCAGATTACGATCCGCTATTCCTTAGGACCTTATGGAAGGAACTGTTCCGCGCACAAGGGACCACGTTGAAGTATAGTACAACTTATCACCCTGAAACAGACGGTCAGACTGAAGTGGTTAATAGATGCCTGGAAACTTACTTAAGATGTTTTACAAGCGATCATCCTAAACAATGGTTCAAGTACTTACATCTCGCAAAATTTTGGCATAATACTGCTTATCATAGCTCCATAAAAATGTCTCCTTTCGAAGCCCTTTATGGTCGTCAGCCTCCCTCTGTCACTCAGTACACCCCAGGTTCATCATCCATCCACCCGGTGGACTCTAACCTGCAAAATAGAGAGGTGATTCTTAATATTTTGAAAAATAATCTTGAATGTAGTAGAAAACATATGGAGGAAGTAACAAACAAAAAAAGGATAGAGGTCACCTTTGCTACGAACGATCTCGTTCTGCTTAAGCTCCAACCATACCGCCAATCCTCGGTGCAACGACGCACCTCCAACAAGCTTGCTAAACGTTTCTTCGGGCCCTTCAGAGTTCTCCGTCAGATTGGAAAAGTCGCCTACCACTTAAACCTTCCGGAATCTTCAAAGGTTCATCCAGTATTCCACGTCTCCCAACTATGCAGGTTCCGTGGCTCAGACCCATCGAAGAACTTTGTTCTTCTTCCATCGGACTTCAAGACAGACATCAACGACGAACCTTTTCAGGCGCCACCCTCCTCCACCGTGCATGTCCAAGATACGACTACCATAGCCAAAACGACCAACAAGGCTTAAACCGAAGCAAACTCAGATGAAAACCCAATTTCAAAATCATTAAAGGAAGCTAAACACAATGATTTTTGTGACTCAAGTTTTGCTTGTCTCAAAGACGCAACTCAAACGACAAAAGTGGTTCAAAATCCAAGTTTAGAAAAGAGAGAAGCTGCAAGTGCAGGGAGAAAACGTAACTTTAAGAAAGAGAGTGAGGAACTTATGAAAGAGAAAGCACAAATCGTTTTGAAAGAAGAGAGTTTTCCAAGTTCTGAAAATGTTCTTAAGGATTTTATGAAAGAAGGAGAGAGAGGCATGCAAAGGAAAATGGAAGAGCAAATGAAAGTGAATGAGGTTTTGGAACAAAGTGAAAGTCTTAAGGGTAAGTATTCACCCGTTGGAACTCTGAACCTCGAGACTCGTGCGTCTGAAATTTCACGTGCTAGGAAGGTTAAAATTTCAGCCGAATCTGCTTTTTCACCTACCCACACGCCATCTGTTGCGCATGCAAACCTTGGGCCCCTCAATCAACCACCTAACACAATTAATTGCCAGGCTGTGAGTCAAAAAGATTCCCAATTGAATGAAATTTCCAAACACCCTTCTCCCGCCCAGCTGAAGTCGTCCGTCTCCCTCACACCTTTTGGGCCTACGCCTTTGGGCCCTACGTGGGCTGATTCATTTTCCACTAAATCAATTTTTTCTACACCCAACCTTGAGGACAAGGTTGTTATTGGGACGGAAAGTACTGAAAACAGGCCCATTCGTATTAGAGCAAAGTCCAAGTGGATGTAAGACTTTATTTTTAAATGATGTTTTTATTATTTTTATTTTAAGTTGTTTGTAATCTTTTTTCGTATGGGCTGGCCCATTAACCCATTTCTTTTAGGGTTGTCTTTGTATTTAAAGACTTGTGATTCATGAGTTTGGTAGAGAATTAATTCACAAGTTATATTTTCCTTTTATCATCTTTGTTTTATGTGTGTTCTTAGTGAAACCCTAGATCTAGAAAAAGTTTTATAGAACTCTTTTTATCATTGTACTTCTCAATAACAAACTTGTTGCTTTCTAAATGAATGTTTGGTTTCCATTTTGTAAGTCATTTTAAGCGTGTGAAATAAATTTTGATTTATAGAATTGATTACTTTTGAAGATAAAATTTGCAATTTTTTGAGTATAACATAATGCAAACAGAATATGCTTGATGAAAACATGAGAATGCGGTAATATACCATCATGTGGATCAGTTTCCACTACACAGAAAGTTCCAATGGAAATCATCACTTACATAATATGCAACAGAAGAAGACAGAGGTAGTAAACTTTGACAAGAATTTGTGTAATTTTGAGAATGGAAAACATACCCTTTAGAGATCACAACCAATAAGCTTGGAATGAACTGCTGGAAGGGTTGGAAATGAGTGTGGAGAGTGAAAAGACAGAAAAGAGGAGCTCTAGAATGTCCAAACTCAAATTTATACATAGAAAGTTCTTTTTTAAAGCTTATACTTTATCATAACCAAGTATTTTCTGATTGACATTATCACCTGATTATTATCTAATGTTATATGTTAAACTTGTAAGTCAGCATATCATTACCTGTGAGTGTGGTTTTATTGAGATGTTGACAACTACCTCAGAACATCGCTCGAAGATTGGAAAGGTAAACATGATTGAAGAGACAGAAGAAATGAATGCAAAAAGCATCGATAGTAATAAAATGGACACTCCTGCTAAAGGTAACCAAAATATTATTCATTGTTCTGCAACTTGAATTAATTTCCACAGGTTGAACTCCATAGTTCTAAGTTGGGCATTTCTGGTTGCAGGTCTCTCAAATATGAAATTAGAAGATCTTCAACGATTTGTAACCCAGTTGGAGTGAACATGTGCTTGTGTAGGTAGGTATGGGATTTAAGACATTATATTTAATTTATTTTGCTTAACACTTCTTTAGTATCTTTGTATTGGTTTAGACTTTTGTGGTTGCTTTCTATATTAAACGTGTTTAGTTGCTTATGCTTAAGTTTAATACATTTGATCTTTAGTATCTATGTTATGTTTGTATACTTTTATTCTTGAAATTTCTTCTACTTTTACCCATTTTCTCTCTATTTGAAAATGTCAAATGGGGGAGAAGGTTGTATATGTTTGTATTTTCTTGCCTCTATTTTATGTAGTTACGTCATGAATTTTCAAAGTAACTTTACGTTGAAAACTTAAAAGGATTCATGGATTAAAGGGGAGACACTCAAACCTAGGGGAAGTATTCCGAAAAAAACTCACAAACATTAATTATGGATTAATCATCATCAAAGGGTGATTGTAAAGTCAAGCTTCTAGATGAATTATATATAGATGAGGATGAATTTGTGAAAAAGAAGGAAAAATTGATCATGCTCAAGTCCTCCAGGTTGAAGAAATCTCATGTTGTATTTATTTTTCGGTACAAGAGATTTTTCCAACTATGCTCTTACATTTTAGGTTTTGTTATTATTTTCTAAAGACTGGAGTCAAATAGATTTTCTTTACATATTACTTTCTTTGTTAGAGATTGTTGGAGTTGATTTGAAGATACATTGATTTAAAGATCCACCAAGTTTCATTAGAGGGGATCCCTGTTACAGTTCAAGCTTCGGGAATTTAAATTAGTATATTATTGTCTAGTTTGATTAGGTAATATAGTTTATTTGTGTAATATGTATCATTTTTCTGTCATGTTCAGTTCTTTTAAAATTTAATTTAGTCTAATTGCTCTAACCTTGTGGGATTTTCTGTCTCAGTGTAAGAAGTAAATTCATTGCAATTCATTGAAAATCAGTATAAATATTTTACATTTTACACCTTGTATAATTAAAAAGGGTGCGAATTCTTTAAAACAAGTATAAATATCTAATAAATATTTTACATTTTACACCCAGTATATAACAATTTACACCAGTTATTCATAAAAACGATTGTAAAATTTTAAAAATCAAATGTCAACAAATATCAATTTACACCCAATAATTGTCAAACACGGTAAAATACCTACTTTTTACACCCATTTTAAAATGGTGTAAAATCTCTATACAGATATCACCCTTTGTGTTTACATGCGATCAAAACATATGTAATATATTAAAAAAAATGGGTGTAAAATCCTCTTTCAACACTAATATCTAATAACAAATTATGTTGAACATCTTTGTGCAAACAACCCGACGCACAAGTCAGTAATGATTGAATGTTTTGAGATTCTAGTGTTAGAGGTGTGTACGTCAGTATATCCTTGATAGAGTTTGGAAAAAGCTAAAAAAAACACAATTATAATGATAATCATTAAAATAATGTCAAAACGTTGAATTGAATTGTACTTTTGCTTTTCTTATTCCTCAAATAAAATATTAAAATTTGATTCTTATTGATCCCATTAAATAATTTGTAGGGATTTTGTTTCTTTATGTGTCCGAATTTTCACCATATATTTTTGGTGCACCAATTTGTTTATGGTAGAAAATATCTACTCCTGTAAAATATCTTTTGTTGTCAAAATATCTTAATTAAAAGGAGAGATTAAAGAGGTGGTTAAAGAACATTTCGCTAATAGGTTTTCTAAAGCTGCCAGACCTTTTCCTTCAGTGGGTAATAGTGGTTTCAAGTGCTTATCCAGAGTAGATAGAGAAGAGTTTGAAGTTGATGTGGATATTGAAGAAATTAGGAAAGCTGTATTTGATTGTGCTGGTGATCGTAGTCCTGGCCCGGATGGTGTTAGTTTTGAGTTTATCAAGAATTGTTGGGAGATAGTAGGTAATGAATTCACTAACAGCATCTTGGAATTCTTCAAGGGTGAGAAACTTCATCAGGCGTTCGCTTCTTCTTTTGTGGTGCTAATTCCAAAATCTGAGAATCCCAGAAATTTGGATGAGTATAGGCCCATTACATTGGTCAGTTCATTATATAAGATTTTGTCAAAGATTCTTGCTTCTAGGCTTAAAACGAAAATCGGTAAGATCATTTCCAACTCTCAGACAGCGTTCATAGAAGGTAGAAATTTGTTGGACGGAGTTTTAGTGTTAAACGAAGTGATTGACTATGCCAAACATTTCAAGAAGGATCTTATACTGTTTAAGGTCGACTTTGCCAAAGCATACGACTGGGTAGAATGGGAGTATTTAAGAGATGTTATGAGTATTATGGGTTTTGGCAGCTCTTGGTTGAGATGGATGGATTCAGCAGTTTTCAACTCTTTTTCCTCTGTTCTGGTTAATGGCAGCCCCTCCGGGGATTTCGTAGTTACAAGGGGTCTTAAGCAAGGCGACCCTCTTGCTCCTTTTCTTTTCACCATTGCAGCTGAAGGTCTTGCAGTTCTTATGAAGAGAGCGTTGGAGAATGGCACGTTTTCAGGATTTAAAATCAATGACGAAGTTGGTTTTCATTTGCTATAATACGCTAACGATTCAATCCTAATAGGAGATAGTGCTTGGCAAAATATCCTGGCTGCAAAGAATATTCTTAAAGGTTTTCAGTTTATATTTGGGCTGGACATTAATTTCCACAAGACCTCCTTTTATGGTGTAGGCGTAGATGAAGCTTTCACTTCAGCCGCGTGCAACTATTTATCTTGTAAGACCTTGAACCCTGCCTATTCTTTTAAATTCTTAGGAGTTTTTATAGGAGGGAATCACTCTTTAGTCTCTTTTTGGTAACCGTTAATTGATAAGGTGCGTGCAAGATTAAATTCGTGGAAAAGTCGGTTTCTTTCTATGGGGGGTAAGGTAACGTTGATTAATTCTGTCTTAGCTAATCTCCCAATTCATCTTTTGTCCTTTTACAAAATGTCGGTTAAAGTCATCTGTATACTGTCGTCCATCCAAAAATCCTTTTTATGGAATGGTACGGTTTCGAGGAAGGGTGTGGCCTGGGTATCTTGGAACACAGTATGTAACAAGAAAGAAGATGGGGGCTTGGGGGTGAAAGATCTAAAAAAATTCAATTTGGCACTATGCTTTAAATGGAGCTGGAAAATTTTGGAACAAAAGGATACTTTGTGGAAAGGCATAATCTATGCTAGATATCCTAAGTATCAATACGAGTTGTATGACGGCGTCTGTTCTGATAGGAATACGGCCCCTTCAAAATGGTGGAGAGATTTGGTTGGGTGTTCTAATTACAGTGAAAAGAATTTGGTTTCTGAATTGATTTCATATGATATTGGGAGTGGAGAGTTGGTTTCATTCTGGCGGTCACGATGGTTGGATAGTATAATTTTATCTGAATCATTCCCTGATTTGTGGATGGCTGTGGAAAATAAATTTAGTTATGTTGCTGAGAATGGATACTGGCGTGATGGCTGTTGGAATTGGGACATCAAGGTTCCTTCCTATTGTGTGTCATCTAACGTACTGCAGCAGAAGGCTTCATTACTCGCGGGGCTGGCTAAAGTTGGTTTAACTGTAGGAGTTGATGCTGTAGCCAAATGGAGTTTGTTCAATAATTACTGCTTTTCTGTTTCTTCATTATATGATTTTTTACAGGTTAATAGCGCAGCTCCGGTCGGGATTGTTGGAGTAAATGAGAGAGCAGCTTTCAAGTTGTTGTGGTTATCTCATATTCCGCTAAAAGTGAAGGTCTTTGGTTGGCGGTTGATTCATAAGCAGTTACCGACTCGCGATAATCTTAATCGTCGAGGAATTATTATTAATAGACATGAAAAGGCATGTCCTTTCTGCTTTTTAGAGGATGAAAGTGTTGATCATGTGTTTTTCTTTTGTTATAAAACCAAAATCGTTTGGAATTTTGCAACCAAATGGTTGGGTATTTCCGAGATCATGGTCAGAGATATGTTGAACCATTTATCGTGTTGGGTTTCGGGGTGCGTTAGAAAAAAAAATTTGATTTCTAATGCAGTAGGTTTGTGGATCCTAATTTGTTGGACTGTTTGGTATTGTAGAAACAACATTATTTTTAGAGAGGAGTTTTGGGAATTAGACACGATCTCAAATCGTATAGTTTTGTTTTCTTGGTGGTGGATAGGAAAGAACAACAATAGCTCTAACATTTGTAACTATTACACTTGGGTAAATTGTCCAAGTGATTTTTTGTAGGCCTTTTTTATGTGAAGTCTTTGATGTATTTGGGTTGGGATACCCCTTTTGTATCCCCGTGAATATATTTAGCTTATCAAAAAAAAAAAGAAAGGAGAGATTAAAAAGAAAGAAGTTATTTTAAAGACGATAACATTTTTGTTAGTCCGTGAGACACTTTTAGTGAGGAGAGAAAGAGAGAGAATTAGGATAATATTATTGAATTGAATTATTAAAAACTGAATTACAAAGTGTCTATTTATACACCTAAGTTACTTGACTAAAATAACAAACTAAATAACAAACCCTAAATAACTTTGGGTTTGGGCTAGCACAACTTGGATTATATTTAAATATTAAATCGAATCAAATCTAATCTAATATTTCAACATACCCCCCATAATGTAACACCCATATATAATATAATACATCAAAGCATCCATATCATACATGAATTCTCGTTGTGGTACTGAAATACCATAAGTTTCTAGTTAACACATTATACATATACATGCCCAAAATACCTAAAAAAAAACTATGGCATTATATATACAAGATGTTCAAAAATGATAAAAACTAAGAACTAGATCAACAATGATCTCAAAATAAACTCCATAACGGAAGCCTTTCCACACAAAAGCTACGATCCGTAAGGAAAAGTCAAACCACTTTGTCCTTACCCTTCGCCGAACCTGCAGTACCTGTGATGTAAACAACAACATGGGGTGAGATACATCAATCTCAGTGAGTTCCCTATCTTAAAGGTCCTCTCGGCCTTACAAGGTTCTATCACACCTAACTCAAGTCAAAAGGGAAAGGGAAAGAGTATGAGTACTCACACACACTATATGGATCCAAGTTCTTGAGTCTTGCCAACTCACAATCTATCACTAATCGGTAACCTAACCAAGGCATCCCTTTTTCCCGTCCGCTTCTATGTCTAGAAGACGACCCAAGTCATGGATCCTTGTAATTACTTGGCATACGAATGGATTCAGAATTAAGGGACGCATTATCACCTTAATTCGTCACTTCTTATGGCCTCTTATGCCATCACAAGTCTCTACCCGTAGGTTCCATCGTACTATAACATTGGGAATCAAACCTGCCAAGTAGTAATGCCTGCATTCAGAGGAGCTCAAGACTTATGAATGCCTCTCAAGGGCGATGGTTACGATTACGTGATCATATACACCAACGAGATTGTATTCAAAAATCACCCGACCATATAAGCCTTAAGACCTCTTTTGTAGTTCTACACTCAACACAATTAACATGATCCATACTAGTGTAACTCTTTCTATAACATTCGGTAATAGACGCACGCCTCGGCTTCTCTTGCACGAGCGTCGTCGCTATGCGATTCAACAACTTCCTAGCCATTACTAGGTTCCAATATAGTTATAGTATATTCCTCACTCTACCTATTTCGTATTTTAACATGCATATAGTCTCGAACATGCATAACAACAAGAAAAGTAGGTAAACACAGGTCGATCATATAATAAAATCACACAATTGAACAAAACCACAAGTCACATCAAATCCAGTTCCCTCCGACTTATTTAATCGGGCATCAAACTAGTGATTTTTCACTTCCATTAGACAGAGTATTTTGATAGCTTTCTATCGGTACCAAGAACAATTAAATCGGGTGAACGAGTCAAAAGTTATGAATTTTAGAAGAAAATAGTTTTTCCCTTGGTCCCAGGTCGTGCTAAGCGGACACCCTCCCACGCAAAGCGCGCTACTCTCGGTCTGATGGAGGTGAAAATTTTCCAGACCGCGCTAAGCGGGCAACACCGTGCTAAGCGTGCTCTGCGTTATACAGAAAAATACTTCCTTTTTCCAGCAACTTTCCACACCCCCAATTCAATTTCAAACAACCCATGAGGTATATTTTCATGTTTCTATCATAGTTCATCCATCAAACTTCATATAACATCAATGTATAATTTCCACACCAAAACCCTAAGGAATTCCAAATCAAAACAACGAATCCAAAACTTCATAACAATATCAATAGATGATTCTACACATGTTATAATTATACTACACAATTTATAGCTCATTTTATCCGTTAGATTTCATTGATTTGCAAAATAAGCATTTTCTCACAAAACCTAACTTAAGCTAAAATCATCTATAACTCTAGAACTTAAAGCTTCTATCTAGAACCCACCTTGGTTAGAGGTTGAAGATGAAGAAGATGAGATGATTTGATGAAGGGTTAATGATGATTCTTGCTCTTGAAATGTTGGATTTCTCTTCTTTTCTTTCTCCCTTTTTCTTTCCTTTCTTCTTCCTTCTTTCTTCTTTCTCTCTCTATGTTACTATCTTTCTCTTTTATGTTTGGAAAATGGGAGGAAAGAAAACATATAGTAAGTATTAGACTTAAATAATGTTTTCGTCCCTGTAAGTTGGCGAGTTTTTGGTTTTCGTCCCTGAAACTTTTTTTTTTTTAATTTTAGTCCCTATATCTTACTTTTTGTTGGTGTTTAGTCCCTAAAGCCAAAATCCGCAGGAAAATCCGAATGTTTCCTGCAGATTTTCCTTAAAACCAAAATTCGCAGGAAAATCCGCAGAAAAATCCAAAGGAAACCTCTGTAGGGACTAAACACCAACAAAAAGTAAGATATAGGGACTAAAACCGAAAAAAAAAGATTCAGGGACGAAAACCAAAAACTCGCCAACTTACAGGGACGGAAACATTATTTAAGCCTAAGTATTATTTGTAAATAATACTACTAAATGTCCAAAAAGTCTCTAAAGCTCCAATAATTAAATACCTCAGAGTCAGATAATATTAATTGGATTTACTCTAAATTCAACAGCTACTCTAATTATTTTTGCAAATAATTTCTCAGCGTACACTGGGACTCAGTTGATCACAACTAATATTATCCAGAGCAAATTTAAAATACGGGGTATTACATCCTTCCCCCTTAAATAGAAATCTGTCCTCGAATTTAAAAGATTACCTGAATAAATGAGGATAAGCGTCTTTCATCTCTGACTCTAGTTCCCAAGTAGCATCATCCGGATGCGTCACATCCCATTGCACCTTAACAAGAGGAATGTCTTTGTTCCTTAATACCTTTGTTTCTTTTCCCACAATACGACTCGGTTGGGGTTCAAACGTTAAATCTGCTTCTATTTCCACTAATTCTCGTAGAACAGGCTGAAGAGGATCAGGAATAAACTTTCGAAGCTGAGATACATGAAAGACATCGTGCATTTCTGACAGAGAGGGCGGTAAGGCCAACCTGTAAGCTACTTCACCAACCTATCAAGAACTTGATACGGTCCCACGTATCTCGGACTTAACTTGCGTGACTTAAACGGTCCTTTCAATCTCAATCTCGAAGTAACTTTCAAGAATACATGGTCACCTTCCTCAAATTCTAAAGGTCTCCTACGATTGTCCGCATAACTCTTTTGGCGATCTTGCGCTTGTTTAACTTTCTCGCGGATCATTCGAATCTTTTCCGTAGTCTCTTGGATAATTTCGGGTCCCAAAATTCTATCTTCCCCAACTTCTGCCAACACAAAAGTGTTCTACATTTTCTTCTATACAGCGCTTCATAAGGAGCCATACCGATACTCGCATGGTAACTATTGTTATAAGAAAACTCTATCAATGGTAGAAGTTCCTTCCAATTCCCTTTACTTTCTAGCACACAATCTCTCAACATATCTTCCATTGTTTGTATTGTTCGCTCAGTCTAACCATCCGTCTGAGGATGATTCGACGTGCTAAATCGCAACTTCGTACCCATAGCTTGTTGAAAAACTTTCCAAAACCTTGAAGTAAACTTTGGATCTCGGTCGGACACAATATTAGAGGGAATACCATGCAATCTCACAATTTCAACAATGAACAACCTCGCAAGATGACTTGCTTTAAAAGTAGTCTTCACGGCTAAGAAATGCGCAGATTTCGTTAGTCGATCCACAATCACCCAAATCGAATCATATCCACCTTGCGTACGGGGTAAACCTACTGCAAAGTCCATAGAAATACTATCCCACTTCCAAATTGGAATTTCTAAAGGTTGCAACAGGCCTCCCGGTCTTTGATGTTCAATCTTTACCAGTTGGCATACTGCACATTCCAACACATACACCGCAATATCCTTTTTCATTCCGGACCACCAATAATCTCTCTTCAAGTCTTGATACATCTTTGAAGAACCAGGATGTATCCTAAAAGCACCTTTATGAGCTTCATCCAAAATCTTTCTTTTTAACACCGCATCGTCCAGAATACAAATCCTTTGGTTAAACATAATAATTCCGTCAGTAGCTTGAACAAAACCCGGTCGTACTAACACTTCTTGTAACTTATCATCCAATAGTTGTCCTTGTTGAATCTCAACTCTTAGAGTAGAATTGACATTCAAATTCCCCATGATCACACCATTCGGAGTCCACACAAATTGAAGATTAAGATCCCTACACTTTTCCAACATAGCATACTCCAATATCATCAATTCTGCACTATGAACTACTTTCCGACTTAATGCATTTGCCACCTTGTTTGCTTTTCCTAGATGATACTTCAATTCTAAGTCATAATCCTTTAAGTACTCAATCCACCTTCTTTGAAGCATATTTAACTCCTTCTGGTCAAATAAATATTTCAAACTTTTATGGTCACTGAGCATTTCAAACCCTAAACCATAGAAATAATGACACCACACCTTCAGTGCAAATACAACTGCTGCTAGTTCCAAATCATGAGTTGGATAGTTCTTCTCATGAACTTTCGATTGTCGAGAAGCTTAAGCTACCACCTGACCACCTTGCATCAGAACCCCTCCTAATCCCATTTTAGAAGCATCGAAATATAGTTCATAAGAGTTGTTGGGATCAGGAATGATTAACACAGGAGCAGTCGTCAAACTTTCCTTCAATTTCATAAAGCTTTGCTCACAACCTGAATCCCACTCATAAGCATAATCCTTCTGAGTAAGCTTTGTCATTGGTAAGGCCAATTGAGAAAAACCTTTGATGAACCTTCTATAGTAACCTGCCAATCCCAAGAAACTTCTAACATCTGAAGCATTCCTCTGTCTCTCCCAATTAATCACTGCTTCCACCTTCGACGTATCCACAACCACACCACCTTGAGATATAAGATGACGCAGAAAATTTACTTCTGACATCCAAAACTCACACTAGCTTAACTTAGCAAAATGTTGCTTCTCTTGCATTACCGATAAGACAATTCTCAGATGTTCTCCGTGCTCTTATGGAGTACGAGAATAAATAAGAATATCGTCAATAAAGATCACGACGAATTGGTCTAAGTAAGCTTGAAATATCTGGATCATATAATCCATAAAAACTGTCGGAGCATTCGTCACACCGAAAGGCATTACTAAGAATTCATAATGACCGTAACGGGTTTTAAATGCAGTCTTAGGTACATCTGAACTCTTCACTCAGATTTGGTGATAACCCGACCGTAAATCAATCTTTGAGAACACACATGCTCCTTTCAATTGATCCAATAGGTCGTCTATCCTAGGTAAGGGATACTTGTTCTTAATAGTGACTTTGTTCAACTTACGGTAATCAATGCACAGGTGCATTCCACCATCCTTCTTCTTTACCAACAACACTGGAGCTCCCCATGGTGAAACACTAGGTCTAATAAAATGCTTAGCCATTAATTCTTCCAATTGCTCTTTCAGTTCTCTCAATTCTAGTGGTGTCATCCGATACGGAGAAACAGATATAGGAGCCGTTCCCGGTACCAGGTCAATAGAAAATTCCACTTACCTCTCCAGAGGAAGAGAAGTGACATCTTTGGGGAAAACTTCTGAAAACTCGCAAACAACAGGAATGCTCAAAACCTGGTGGTCGCTACTCTTTTCCTTAGTGAGAACTAAAAGAACAGATTTCTCCTTCTAAAACAAGAAATTTATCATTCCAACTGTACTTTCTAGAATAGTTGTTAAAACATCTTTCGGGGTAGCATCAAGAGATGGAATGATGATAAGCTTCTCCTCACACCCAATAAACACCGAATTAGCAGAAAGCCAATCGATTCCCAAAATGACATCCACTTTCTTAAGCGGTAAGCAAATACGATCAATCTGAAAAACTCTTCCACCCACAGACCAAACACAGTTTTCACACATCAATGGAGTCTCTACCATTTCATCCATGGCGGTAGTGACCACCATGGGAGGAGACAAATGAATAGCTTGCAACCCAAGTCGCTTCACACATTGCACTGACACAAAAGAGTGTGTTGCTCCACAGTCAAATAAAACAAAACAAGGATGTCCGTTTACGAAACACGTACCAGCAATCAAAGAGTTGTCACCCTTTGCTTTCCTTGCATCCAAGGTATACACTCGACCGGTATTATGTTCTTGCATTTGGTTTCTATTTTGTGGACAATCCCTCGCCAAATGACCCCTGTTTTGACAACGATGACACTTCACTCCCTCAAAATGACATCTACCACCATGTCTCTTTCCACAAAAATGGCACACAGGAGGTGCACTAGTCCAAGAATTCTGAACCTGCTTTCCCATAAAAGTTTGTTGTCTCGGTCTAATTTGTTGATTCGATCTTCCATGGTCACCCTGATTCAATCTACTCAAGTCTCCTTCCGCTTGTACCTTCTTCAAGCTGTGTTCTGCAACATAACACTGCCGTAACAATTCAGCATAGCTAGTGAACTCCCTCTGAGACACGCTATGTGAAATTTCAGCCCTCAACCCAAAAAGAAACTGATCAATCTTCCACATCTCGTCCGGAGCATACATGGCTTGTCTAGAATAAGCGGCCATAACTTCAAACCTCTACGCATAAGCAGCCACAGTCAAGTTACCTTGTCTCAACTGTTGAAACTCGAATTCCTTTTGAGTCATTAAGGAACTTTGAAAATACTTCTCCATAAAATTTATCTTAAATTGCTCCCATACCTTCGGTACCTCTTGAATTGTCATTAAGGCTGGAGCACTCTCCCACCACCTCACGGGAGGACCCTTCAACAAGTGAGATGCGAAAACCACCTTATTTTCTCACTACACTGGACTATTAAGAAAATTCTTTCCATGCCAGCTATCCACTCGTGGGCCTTTACCGGATCCAATCCTCCCTGAAATTCTGGAGGATTCATACGGATGAAATCCCTAAAACTTCCACCTGTAGCTGCTGGAACAGCCACTGGAGGATGAATATCCCCAGCCATTTGCTGTACCATTTGTTACATAAACTGGTTTTGTTGCTGCTGCATCCCTTGCATAAACTAATACAAAGGAGCATTCCCATCGCCGCTCGACGGATTCGTCCCAACTGGAGTGATTCGGGGTCTACCACGGGTGTTTCTGCGCCCGTCAGCCATGTTCCTAAATGTCATACAGATAGGATTAAGTTGATCAGGCTCAATACCATAAATATAACACGTAAGACCAAAGGCGACACAACGCATATGAAACGGAAAGAAATACTTATACTATTTCATGGCTAGGTCGAGGATACGGCCTGCTCTGATACCAACTGTAACACCCGTATTTAATATAATATATTAAAGCATCCATATCATACATGAATTCTGGTTTTGGTACTGAAAATACCTAAAAAAAGCTATGGCATTATATATACAAGATGTTCAAAAATGATAAAAACTAAGAACTAGATCAATAATGATCTCAAAATAAACTACACAACGGAAGCCTTGCCACATAAAAGCAACGATTCGTAAGGAAAAGTCAAACCACTTTGTCCTTACCCTTCGCCGAACCTGCAGTACCTGTGATATAAACAACAACATGGGGTGAGATACATCAATCTCAGTGAGTTCCCTATCTTATACGTCCTCTCCGCTTTACAAGGTTCTATCACACCTAACTCAAGTCAAAAGGGAAAGTGAAGTACTTTGAGTACTCACACACACTATATGGATGCAAGTTTTTGAGTCTTGCCAACTCACAATCTATCACTAATCGATAACCTTACACAGGCATCCCTTCTTCCCATCCGCTTCTACGTCTAGAAGACGACCCGAGTCATGGATCCTTGTAATTACTTGGCATACGAATGGATTCGGAATTAAGGGACGCATTATCACCTTAATTCGTCACTTCTTATGGCCTCTTATGCCATCACAAGTCTCTACCCGTAGGTTCCATCGTACTATAACATTGGGAATCAAACCTGCCATGTAGTAATGCCTGCATTCAGAGGAGCTCAAGACTTATGAATGTCTCTCAAGGGCGATGAGTACGATTACGTGATCATATACACCAACGAGATTGTATTCAACAATCACCCGACCATATTAGCCTTAAGACCTCTTTTGTAGTTCTACACTCAACACAATTAACATGATCCATACCAGTGTAACTCTTTCTATAACATTCGGTAATAGACGCACGCCTCGGCTTCTCTTGCACGAGCGTCATCGCTATGCGATTCAACAATTTCCTAGCCATTACTAGGTTCCAATATAGTTATAGTATATTCCTCACTCTACCTATTTCGTATTTTAACATGCATATAGTCTCGAACATGCATAACAACAAGAAAAGTAGGTAAACACAGGTCGATCATATAATAAAATCAGACAATTGAACAAAACCACAAGTCACATCAAATCCAGTTCCCTCCGACTTATTTAATCGGGCATCAAACTAGTGATTTTTCACTTCCATTAGACAGAGTATTTTGATAGCTTTCTATCGGTACCAAGAACAATTAAATCGGGTGAACGAGTCAAAAGTTATGAATTTTAGAAGAAAATAGTTTTTCCCTTGGTCCCAGGTCGTGCTAAGCGGACACCCTCCCACGCAAAGCGCGCTACTCTCGGTCTGATGGAGGTGAAAATTTTCCAGACCGCGCTAAGCGGGCAACACCATGCTAAGCGTGCTCTGCGTTATACAGAAAAATACTTCCTTTTTCCAGCAACTTTCCACACCCCCAATTCAATTTCAAACAACCCATGAGGTATATTTTCATGTTTCTATCATAGTTCATCCATCAAACTTCATATAACATCAATGTATAATTTCCACACCAAAACCCTAAGGAATTCCAAATCAAAACAACGAATCCAAAACTTCATAACAATATCAATAGATGATTCTACACATGTTATAATTATACTACACAATTTATAGCTCATTTTATCCGTTAGATTTCATTGATTTGCAAAATAAGCATTTTCTCACAAAACCTAACTTAAGCTAAAATCATCTCTAACTCTAGAACTTAAAGCTTCTATCTAGAACCCACCTTGGTTAGAGGTTGAAGATGAAGAAGATGAGATGATTTGATGAAGGGTTAATGATGATTCTTGATCTTGAAATGTTGGATTTCTCTTCTTTTCTTTCTCCCTTTTTCTTTCCTTTCTTCTTCCTTCTTTCTTCTTTCTCTCTCTATGTTACTATCTTTCTCTTTTATGTTTGGAAAATGGGAGGAAAGAAAACATATAGTAAGTATTAGACTTAAATAATGTTTTCGTCCCTGTAAGTTGGCGAGTTTTTGGTTTTCGTCCCTGAAACTTTTTTTTTTTTAATTTTAGTCCCTATATCTTACTTTTTGTTGGTGTTTAGTCCCTAAAGCCAAAATCCGCAGGAAAATCCGAATGTTTCCTGCAGATTTTCCTTAAAACCAAAATTCGCAGGAAAATCCGCAGAAAAATCCAAAGGAAACCTCTGTAGGGACTAAACACCAACAAAAAGTAAGATATAGGGACTAAAACCGAAAAAAAAAGATTCAGGGACGAAAACCAAAAACTCGCCAACTTACAGGGACGAAAACATTATTTAAGCCTAAGTATTATTTGTAAATAATACTACTAAATGTCCAAAAAGTCTCTAAAGCTCCAATAATTAAATACCTCAGAGTCAGATAATATTAATTGGATTTACTCTAAATTCAACAGCTACTGTAATTATTTTTGCAAATAATTTCCCAGCGTACACTGGGACTCAGTTGATCACAACTAATATTATCCAGAGCAAATTTAAAATACGGGGTATTACATCCTTCCCCCTTAAATAGAAATCCGTCCTCGAATTTAAAAGATTACCTGAATAAATGAGGATAAGCGTCTTTCATCTCTGACTCTAGTTCCCAAGTAGCATCATCCGGATGCGTCACATCCCATTGCACCTTAACAAGAGGAATGTCTTTGTTCCTTAATACCTTTGTTTCTCTTTCCACAATACGACTCGGTTGGGGTTCAAACGTTAAATCTGCTTCTATTTCCACTAATTCTGGTAGAACAGGCTGAAGAGGATCAGGAATAAACTTCCGAAGCTGAGATACATGAAAGACATCGTGCATTTCTGACAGAGAGGGCGGTAAGGCCAACCTGTAAGCTACTTCACCAACCTATCAAGAACTTGATACGGTCCCATGTATCTCGGACTTAACTTGCGTGACTTAAACGGTCCTTTCAATCTCAATCTCGAAGTAACTTTCAAGAATACATGGTCACGTTCCTCAAATTCTAAAGGTCTCCTACGATTGTCCGCATAACTCTTTTGGCGATCTTGCGCTTGTTTAACTTTCTCGCGGATCATTCGAATCTTTTCCGTAGTCTCTTGGATAATTTCGGGTCCCAAAATTCTATCTTCCCCAACTTCTGCCAACACAAAAGTGTTCTACATTTTCTTCTATACAGCGCTTCATAAGGAGCCATACCGATACTCGCATGGTAACTATTGTTATAAGAAAACTCTATCAATGGTAGAAGTTCCTTCCAATTCCCTTTACTTTCTAGCACACAATCTCTCAACATATCTTCCATTGTTTGTATTGTTCGCTCAGTCTAACCATCCGTCTGAGGATGATTCGACGTGCTAAATCGCAACTTCGTACCCATAGCTTGTTGAAAAACTTTCCAAAACCTTGAAGTAAACTTTGGATCTCGGTCGGACACAATATTATAGGGAATACCATGCAATCTCACAATTTCAACAATGAACAACCTCGCAAGATGACTTGCTTTAAAAGTAGTCTTCACGGCTAAGAAATGCGCAGATTTCGTTAGTCGATCCACAATCACCCAAATCGAATGATATCCACCTTGCGTACGGGGTAAACCTACTGCAAAGTCCATAGAAATACTATCCCACTTCCAAATTGGAATTTCTAAAGGTTGCAACAGGCCTCCCGGTCTTTGATGTTCAATCTTTACCAGTTGGCATACTGCACATTCCAACACATACACCGCAATATCCTTTTTCATTCCGGACCACCAATAATCTCTCTTCAAGTCTTGATACATCTTTGAAGAACCAGGATGTATCCTAAAAGCACCTTTATGAGCTTCATCCAAAATCTTTCTTTTAACACCGCATCGTCCAGAATACAAATCCTTTGGTTAAACATAATAATTCCATCAGTAGCTTGAACAAAACCCGGTCGTACTAACACTTCTTGTAACTTATCATCCAATAGTTGTCCTTGTTGAATCTCAACTCTTAGAGTAGAATTGACATTCAAATTCCCCATGATCACACCATTCGGAGTCCACACAAATTGAAGATTAAGATCCCTAAACTTTTCCAACATAGCATACTCCAATATCATCAATTCTGCACTATGAACTACTTTCCGACTTAATGCATTTGCCTCCTTGTTTGCTTTTCCTGGATGATACTTCAATTCTAAGTCATAATCCTTTAAGTACTCAATCCACCTTCTTTGAAGCATATTTAACTCTTTCTGGTCAAATAAATATTTCAAACTTTTATGGTCACTGAGCATTTCAAACCGTAAACCATAGAAATAATGACACCACACCTTCAGTGCAAATACAACTGCTGCTAGTTCCAAATCATGATTTGGATAGTTCTTCTCATGAACTTTCGATTGTCGAGAAGCTTAAGCTACCACCTGACCACCTTGCATCAGAACCCCTCCTAATCCCATCTTAGAAGCATCGCAATATAGTTCATAAGAGTTGTTGGGATCAGGAATGATTAACACAGGAGCAGTCGTCAAACTTTCCTTCAATTTCATAAAGCTTTGCTCACAACCTGAATCCCACTCATAAGCATAGTCCTTCTGAGTAAGCTTTGTCATTGGTAAGGCCAATTGAGAAAAACCTTTGATGAACCTTCTATAGTAACCTGCCAATCCCAAGAAACTTCTAACATCTGAAGCATTCCTCTGTCTCTCCCAATTAATCACTGCTTCCACCTTCGACGTATCCACAACCACACCACCTTGAGATATAAGATGACGCAGAAAATTTACTTCTGACATCCAAAACTCACACTAGCTTAACTTAGCAAAATGTTGCTTCTCTTGCATTACCGATAAGACAATTCTCAGATGTTCTCCGTGCTCTTATGGAGTACGAGAATAAATAAGAATGTCGTCAATAAAGATCACGACGAATTGGTCTAAGTAAGCTTGAAATATCTGGATCATATAATCCATAAAAACTGTCGGAGCATTCGTCACACCGAAAGGCATTACTAAGAATTCATAATGACCGTAACGGGTTTTAAATGCAGTCTTAGGTACATCTGAACTCTTCACTCAGATTTGGTGATAACCCGACCGTAAATCAATCTTTGAGAACACACAGGCTCCTTTCAATTGATCCAATAGGTCGTCTATCCTAGGTAAGGGATACTTGTTCTTAATAGTGACTTTGTTCAACTTACGGTAATCAATGCACAGGTGCATTCCACCATCCTTCTTCTTTACCAACAACACTGGAGCTCCCCATGGTGAAACACTAGGTCTAATAAAATGCTTAGCCATTAATTCTTCCAATTGCTCTTTCAGTTCTCTCAATTCTAGTGGTGCCATCCGATACGGAGAAACAGATATAGGAGCCGTTCCCGGTACCAGGTCAATAGAAAATTCCACTTACCTCTCCAGAGGAAGAGAAGTGACATCTTTGGGGAAAACTTCTGAAAACTCGCAAACAACAGGAATGCTCAAAACCTGGTGGTCGCTACTCTTCTCCTTAGTGAGAACTAAAAGAACAGATTTCTCCTTCTAAAACAAGAAATTTATCATTCCAACTGTACTTTCTAGAATAGTTGTTAAAACATCTTTCGGGGTAGCATCAAGAGATGGAATGATGATAAGCTTCTCCTCACACCCAATAAACACCGAATTAGCAGAAAGCCAATCGATTCCCAAAACGACATCCACTTTCTTAAGCGGTAAGCAAATACGATCAATCTGAAAAACTCTTCCACCCACAGACCAAACACAGTTTTCACACATCAATGGAGTCTCTACCATTTCATCCATGGCGGTAGTGACCACCATGGGAGGAGACAAATGAATAGCTTGCAACCCAAGTCGCTTCACACATTGCACTGACACAAAAGAGTGTGTTGCTCCACAGTCAAATAAAACAAAACAAGGATGTCCGTTTACGAAACACGTACCAGCAATCAAAGAGTTGTCACCCTTTGCTTTCCTTGCATCCAAGGTATACACTCGACCGGTATTATGTTCTTGCATTTGGTTTCTATTTTGTGGACAATCCCTCGCCAAATGACCCCTGTTTTGACAACGATGACACTTCACTCCCTCAAAATGACATCTACCACCATGTCTCTTTCCACAAAAATGGCACACAGGAGGTGCACTAGTCCAAGAATTTTGAACCTGCTTTCCCTTAAAAGTTTGTTGTCTCGGTTTAATTTTTTGATTCGATCTTCCATGGTCACCTTGATTCAATCTACTCAAGACTCCTTCCGCTTGTACCTTCTTCAAGTTGTGTTCTGCAACATAACACTGCCGTAACAATTCAGCATAGCTAGTGAACTCCCTCTTTGACACGCTATGTGAAATTTCAGCCCTCAACCCTAAAAGAAACTGATCAATCTTCCACATCTCGTCCGGAGCATACATGGCTTGTCTAGAATAAGCGGCCATAACTTCAAACCTCTACGCATAAGCAGCCACAGTCAAGTTACCTTGTCTCAACTGTTGAAACTCGAATTCCTTTTGAGTCATTAAGGAACTTTGAAAATACTTGTCCATAAAATTTATCTTAAATTGCTCCCATACCTTCGGTACCTCTTGAATTGTCATTAAGGCTGGAGCACTCTCCCACCACCTCATGGGAGGACCCTTCAACAAGTGAGATGCGAAAACCACCTTATTTTCTCACTACACTGGACTATTAAGAAAATTCTTTCCATGCCAGCTATCCACTCGTGGGCCTTTACCGGATCCAATCCTCCCTGAAATTCTGAAGGATTCATACGGATGAAATCCCTAAAACTTCCACCTGTAGCTGCTGGAACAACCACTGGAGGATGAATATCCCCAACCATTTGCTGTACCATTTGTTGCATAAACTGGTTTTGTTGCTGCTACATCCCTTGCATAAACTGATACAAAGGAGCATTCCCATCGCCGCTCGTCGGATTCGTCCCAACTGGAGTGATTCGGGGTCTACCACGGGTGTTTCTGCGCCCGTCAGCCATGTTCCTAAATGTCATACAGATAGGATTAAGTTGATCAGGCTCAATACCGTAAATATAACACGTAAGACCAAAGGCGACACAACGCATATGAAACGGAAAGAAATACTTATACTATTTCATGGCTAGGTCGAGGATACGGCCTGCTCTGATACCAACTGTAACACCCGTATTTTATATAATATATCAAAGCATCCATATCATACATGAATTCTGGTTTTGGTACTGAAAATACCTAAAAAAAGCTATGGCATTATATATACAAGATGTTCAAAAATGATAAAAACTAAGAACTAGATCAACAATGATCTCAAAATAAACTACACAACGGAAGCCTTGCCACATAAAAGCAACGATTCGTCAGGAAAAGTCAAACCACTTTGTCCTTACCCTTCGCCGAACCTGCAGTACCTGTGATGTAAACAACAACATGGGGTGAGATACATCAATCTCTGTGAGTTCCCTATCTTATACGTCCTCTCCGCTTTACAAGGTTCTATCACACCTAACTCAAGTCAAAAGGGAAAGTGAAGTACTTTGAGTACTCACACACACTATATGGATCCAAGTTCTTGAGTCTTGCCAACTCACAATCTATCGCTAATCGATAACCTTACACAGGCATCCCTTCTTCCCATCCGCTTCTACGTCTAGAAGACGACCCGAGTCATGGATCCTTGTAATTACTTGGCATACGAATGGATTCGGAATTAAGGGACGCATTATCACCTTAATTCGTCACTTCTTATGGCCTCTTATGCCATCACAAGTCTCTACCCGTAGGTTCCATCGTACTATATCATTAGGAATCAAACCTGCCAAGTAGTAATGCCTGCATTCAGAGGAGCTCAAGACTTATGAATGTCTCTCAAGGGCGATGAGTACGATTACGTGATCATATACACCAACGAGATTGTATTCAACAATCACCCGACCATATTAGCCTTAAGACCTCTTTTGTAGTTCTACACTCAACACAATTAACATGATCCATACTAGTGTAACTCTTTCTATAACATTCGGTAATAGACGCACGCCTCGGCCTCTCTTGCACGAGCGTCATCGCTATGCGATTCAACAACTTCCTAGCCATTACGAGGTTCCAATATAGTTATAGTATATTCCTCACTTTACCTATTTCGTATTTTAACATGCATATAGTCTCGAACATGCATAACAACAAGAAAAGTAGGTAAACACAAGTCGATCATATAATAAAATCACACAATTGAACAAAACCACAAGTCACATCAAATCCAGTTCCCTCCAACTTATTTAATCGGGCATCAAACTAGTGATTTTTCACTTCCATTAGACAGAGTATTTTGATAGCTTTCTATCGGTACCAAGAACAATTAAATCGGGGTGAACGAGTCAAAAGTTATGAATTTTAGAAGAAAATAGTTTTTCCCTTGGTCCCAGGTCGCGCTAAGCGAACACCCTCCCACGCAAAGCGCCCTACTCTCAGTCTGATGGAGGTGAAAATTTTCCAGACCGCGCTAAGCGGGCAACACCACGCTAAGCGCGCTCTGCGTTATACAGAAAAATACTTCCTTTTTCCAGCAACTTTCCACACCCTCAACTCAATTTCAAACAACCCATGAGGTATATTTTCATGTTTCTATCATAGTTCATCCATAAAACTTCATATAACATCAATGTATAATTTCCACACCAAAACCCTAAGGAATTCCAAATCAAAACAACGAATCAAAAACTTCATAACAATATCAATAGATGATTCTACACATGTTATAATTATACTACACAATTTATAGCTCATTTTATCCGTTAGATTTCATTGATTTGCAAAATAAGCATTTTCTCACAAAACCTAACTTAAGCTAAAATCATCTCTAACTCTAGAACTTAAAGCTTCTATCTAGAACCCACCTTGGTTAGAGGTTGAAGATGAAGAAGATGAGATGATTTGATGAAGGGTTAATGATGATTCTTGCTCTTGAAATGTTGGATTTCTCTTCTTTTCTTTCTCCCTTTTTCTTTCCTTTCTTCTTCCTTCTTTCTTCTTTCTCTCTCTATGTTACTATATTTCTCTTTTATGTTTGGAAAATGGGAGGAAAGAAAACATATAGTAAGTATTAGACTTAAATAATGTTATCGTCCCTGTAAGTTGGCGAGTTTTTGGTTTTCGTCCCTGAATCTTTATTTTTCAGTTTTAGTCCCTATATCTTACTTTTTGTTCGTGTTTAGTCCCTAAAGCCAAAATCCGCAGCAAAATCTGAACGTTTCCTGCGGATTTTTCCTTAAAACCAAAATCCGCAGAAAAATCCACAGGAAACCTCTGTAGGGACTAAACACCAACAAAAAGTAAGATATAGGGACTAAAACTGAAAAAAAAAGATTCAGGGACGAAAACCAAAAACTCGCCAACTTACAGGGACGAAAACATTATTTAAGCCTAAGTATTATTAGTAAATAATACTACTAAATGTCCAAAAAGTCTCTAAAGCTCCAATAATTAAATACCTCAGAGTCAGATAATATTAATTGGATTTACTCTAAATTCAACAGCTACTCTAATTATTTTTGCAAATAATTTCTCAGCGTACACTGGGACTCAGTTGATCACAACTAATATTATCCAGAGCAAATTTAAAATACGGGGTATTACATACTCCCCCCCTTAAATAGAAATTCGTCCTCGAATTTAAAAGATTACCTGAATAAATGAGGATAAGCATCTATCATCTCTGACTCTAGTTCCCAAGTAGCATCATCCGGATGCGTCACATCCCATTGCACCTTAACAAGAGGAATGTCTTTGTTCCTTAATACCTTTGTTTCTCTTCCCCCAATACGACTCGGTTGGGGTTCAAACGTTAAATCTGCTTCTATTTCCACTAATTCTGGTAGAACAGGCTGAAGAGGATCAGGAATAAACTTCCGAAGCTGAGATACATGAAAGACATCGTGCATTTCTGACAGAGAGGGCGGTAAGGCCAACCTGTAAGCTTCGTCACCAATCCTATCAAGAACTTGATACGGTCCCACGTATCTCGGACTTAACTTGCGTGACTTAAACGGTCCTTTCAATCTCAATCTCGAAGTAACTTTCAAGAATACACGGTCACCTTCCTCAAATTCTAAAGGTCTCCTACGATTGTCCCCATAACTCTTTTGGCGATCTTGCGCTTGTTTAATTTTCTCGCGGATCATTCGAATCTTTTCCGTAGACTCTTGGATAATTTCGGGTCCCAAAATTCTATCTTCACCAACTTCTGCCCAACACAAAGGTGTTCTACATTTTCTTCCATACAGCGCTTCATAAGGAGCCATACCGATACTCGCATGGTAACTATTGTTATAAGAAAACTCTATCAATGGTAGAAGTTCCTTCCAATTCCCTTTACTTTCTAGCACACAAGCTCTCAACATATCTTCCATTGTTTGTATTGTTCGCTCAGTCTAACCATCCGTCTGAGGATGATTCGACGTGCTAAATTGCAACTTCGTACCCATAGCTTGTTGAAAAACTTTCCAAAACCTTGAAGTAAACTTTGGATCTCGGTCGGACACAATATTAGAGGGAATACCATGCAATCTCACAATTTCAGCAATGAACAACCTCGCAAGATGACTTGCTTTAAAAGTAGTCTTCACGGCTAAGAAGTGCGCAAATTTCGTTAGTAGATCCACAATCACCCAAATCGAATCATATCCACCTTGCGTACGGGGTAAACCTACTGCAAAGTCCATAGAAATACTATCCCACTTCCAAATTGGAATTTCTAAAGGTTGCAACAGGCCTCCCGGTCTTTGATGTTCAATCGTTACTTGTTGGCATACTGCACATTCCAACACATACACCGCAATATCCATTTTCATTCCGGACCACCAATAATCTCTCTTCAAGTCTTGATACATCTTCGAAGAACCAGGATGTATCCTAAAAGCATCTTTATGAGCTTCATCCAAAATCTTTCTTTTTAACACCGCATCGTCCGAAATACAAATCCTTTGGTTAAACATAATAATTTCGTCAGTAGCTTGAACAAAACCTGGTCGTACTAACACTTCTTGTAACTTCTCATCCAACAGTTGTCCTTGTTGAATCTCAACTCTTAGAGAAGAATTGACATTCAAATTCCCCATGATCACACCATTCGGAGTCCACACAAATTGAAGATTAAGATCCCTAAACTTTTCCAACATAGCATACTCCAATATCATCAATTCTGCACTATGAACTACTTTCCGACTTAATGCATCTGCCACCTTGTTTGCTTTTCCTGGATGATACTTCAATTCTAAGTCATAATCCTTTAAGTACTCAATCCACCTTCTTTGACGCATATATAACTCCTTCTGGTCAAATAAATATTTCAAACTTTTATGGTCACTGAACATTTCAAACCGTAAACCATAGAAATAATGACACCACACCTTCAGTGCAAATACAACTGCTGCTAGTTCCAAATCATGAGTTGGATAGTTCTTCTCATGAACTTTCGATTGTTGAGAAGAATAAGCTACCACCTGACCACCTTGCATCAGAACCCCTCCTAATCCCATCTTAGAAGCACCGCAAAATAGTTCATAAGAGTTGTTGGGATCAGGAATGATTAACACAGGAGCAGTCATCAAACTTTCCATCAATTTCAAAAAGCTTTGCTCACAACCTGAATCCCACTCATAAGCACAATCCTTCTGAGTAAGCTTTGTCATTGGTAAAGCCAATTGAGAAAAACCTTTGATGAACCTTCTATAGTAACCTGCCAATCCCAAGAAACTTCTAACCTCTGAAGCATTCCTCTGTCTCTCCTAATTAATCACTGCTTCCACCTTCGACGTATCCACAACCACACCACCTTGAGATATAAGACGACCCAGAAAATTTACTTCCGACATCCAAAACTCACACTAGCTTAACTTAGCAAAATGTTGCTTCTCTTGCATTACTGATAAGACAATTCTCAGATGATCTCCGTGGTCTTGTGGAGTACGAGAATAAATAAGAATGTCGTCAATAAAGATCACGACGAATTGGTCTAAGTAAGCTTGAAATATCTGGATCATATAATCCATAAAAACTGTCGGAGCATTCGTCACACCGAAAGGCATTACTAAGAATTCATAATGACCGTAACGGGTTTTAAATGCAGTCTTAGGTACATCTGAACTCTTCACTCGGATTGGTGATAACCCGACCGTAAATCAATCTTTGAGAACACACAGGCTCCTTTCAATTGATCCAATAGGTCGTCTATCCTAGGTAAGGGATACTTGTTCTTAATAGTGACTTTGTTCAACTTACGGTAATCAATGCACAGGTGCATTCCACCATCCTTCTTCTTTACCAACAACACTGGAGCTCCCCATGGTGAAACACTAGGTCTAATAAAATGCTTAGCCATTAATTCTTCCAATTGTTCTTTCAGTTCTCTCAATTCTAGTGGTGCCATCCGATACGGAGAAACAGATATAAGAGCCGTTCCCGGTACCAGGTCAATAGAAAATTCCACTTCCCTCTCCAGAGGAAGAGAATTGACATCTTCGGGGAAAACTTCTGAAAACTTGCAAATAACAGGAATGCTCAAAACCTGGTGGTCGCTACTCTTCTCCTTAGTGAGAACTAAAATAACAGATTTCTCCTTCTCAAACAAGAAATTTATCATTCCAACCGTACCTTCTAGAATAGTTGTTAAAACATCTTTCGGGGTAGCATCAATAGGTGGAATGATGATAAGCTTCTCCTCACACCCAATAAACACCGAATTAGCAGAAAGCCAATCGATTCCCAAAACGACATCCACTTTCTTAAGCGGTAAGCAAATAAGATCAATCTGAAAAACTCTTCCACCCACAGACCAAACACAGTTTTCACACATCAATGGAGTCTCTACCATTTCATCCATGGTGGTAGTGACCACCATGGGAGGAGACAAATGAATAGCTTGCAACCCAAGTCGCTTCACACATTGCACTGACACAAAAGAGTGTGTTGCTCCACAGTCAAATAAAACAAAACAAGGATGTCCGTTTACGAAACACGTACCAGCAATCAAAGAGTTGTCACCCTTTGCTTTCCTTGCATCCAAGGTATACACTCGACCTGTATTATGTTCTTGCATTTGGTTTCTATTTTGAGGACAATCCCTCGCCAAATGACCCCTGTTTTGACAACGATGACATTCCACTCCCCCGAAATGACATCTACCACCATGTCTCTTTCCACAAAAATGGCACACAGGAGGTGCACTAGTCCTAGAATTTTGAACCTGCTTTCCCTTAAAAGTTTGTTGTCTCGGCCTAATTTATTGATTCGATCTTCCACGGTCACCCTGATTCGATCTACTCAAGTCTCCTTCCGCTTGTACCTTCTTCAAGCTGTGTTCTGCCACATAACACTGCCGTAACAATTCAGCATAGCTAGTGAACTCCCTCTGAGACACGCTATGTGAAATTTCAGCCCTCAACCCAAAAAGAAACTGATCAATCTTCCACATCTCGTCCGGAGCATACATGGCTTGTCTAGAATAAGCGGCCATAACTTCAAACCTCTACACATAAGCAGCCACAGTCAAGTTACCTTGTCTCAACTGTTGAAACTCGAATTCCTTTTGAGTCATTAAGGAACTTTGAAAATACTTCTCCATAAAATTTATCTTAAATTGCTCCCATACCTTCGGTACCTCTTGAATTGTCATTAAGGCTGAAGCACTCTCCCACCACCTCATGGGAGGACCCTTCAACAAGTGAGATGCGAAAACCACCTTATTTTCCTCACTACACTGGACTATTAAGAAAATTCTTTCCATGCCAGCTATCCACTCGCAGACCTTTACCGGATCCAACCCTCCCTGAAATTCTGAAGGATTCATACGGATGAAATCCCTAAAACTTCCACCTGTAGCTGCTGGAACAACCACTGGAGGATGAATATCCCCAGCCATTTGCTGTACCATTTGTTGCATAAACTGGTTTTGTTGCTGCTGCATCCCTTGCATAAACTAATACAAAGGAGCATTCCCATCGCCGCTCGGCGGATTCGTCCCAACTGGAGTGGTTCGGGGTCTACCACGGGTGTTTCTGCGCCCATCAGCCATGTTCCTAAATGTCATACAGATAGGATTAAGTTGATCAGGCTCAATACCATAAATATAACACGTAAGACCAAAGGCGACACAACGCATATGAAACGGAAAGAAATACTTATACTATTTCATGGCTAGGTCGAGGATACGACCTGCTCTGATACCAACTGTAACACCCATATTTAATATAATATATCAAAGCATCCATATCATACATGAATTCTGGTTTTGGTACTGAAATACTATAAGTTCCTAGTTAACACATTATACATATACATGACCAAAATACCTAAAAAAAAACTATGGCATTATATATACAAGATGTTCAAAAATGATAAAAACTAAGAACTAGATCAACAATGATCTCAAAATAAACTACACAACGGAAGCCTTGCCACATAAAAGCTACGATTCGTAAGGAAAAGTCAAACCACTTTGTCCTTACCCTTCGCCGAACCTGCAGTACCTGTGATGTAAACAACAACATGGGGTGAGATACATCAATCTCAGTGAGTTCCCTATCTTATACGTCCTCTCGGCTTTACAAGGTTCTATCACACCTAACTCAAGTCAAAAGGGAAAGGGAAGTACTTTGAGTACTCACACACACTATATGGATCCAAGTTCTTGAGTCTTGCCAACTCACAATCTATCACTAATCGATAACCTTACACATGCATCCCTTCTTCCCGTCCGCTTCTACGTCTAGAAGACGACCCGAGTCATGGATCCTTGTAATTACTTGGCATACGAATGGATTTGGAATTAAGGCACGCATTATCACCTTAATTCGTCACTTCTCATGGCCTCTCATGCCATCACAAGTCTCTACCCGTAGGTTCCATCGTACTATAACATTGGGAATCAAACCTGCAAAGTAGTAATGCCGGCAATCAGAGGAGCTCAAGACTTATGAATGCCTCTCAAGGGCGATGGTTACGATTACGTGATCATATACACCAACGAGATTGTATTCAACAATCACCCGACCATATTAGCCTTAAGACCTCTTTTGTAGTTCTACACTCAACACAATTAACATGATCCATACTAGTGTAACTCTTTCTATAACATTCGGTAATAGACACACGCCTCGGCGTCTCTTGCACGAGCGTCATCACTGTGCGATTCAACAACTTCCTAGCCATTACTAGGTTCCAATATAGTTATAGTATATTCCTCACTCTACCTATTTTGTATTTTAACATGCATATAGTCTCGAACATGCATAACAACAAGAAAAGTAGGTAAACACAAGTTGATAATATAATAAAATCACACAATTCAACAAAACCACAAGTCACATCAAATCCGGTTCCCTCCGACTTATTTAATTGGGCATCAAACTAGTAATTTTTCACTTCCATTAGACAGAGTATTTCGATAGCTTTCTATCGGTACTAAGAACAATTAAATCGGGTGAACGAGTCAAAAGTTATGAATTTTAGAAGAAAATAGTTTTTTCCCTTGGTCCCAAGTCGCGCTAAGCGGGCACCCTCCCGCGCTAAGCACGCTACTCTCAGCCTGATGGAGGTGAAAATTTTCCAGACCGCGCTAAGCGGGCAACACCACGCTAAGCGCACTCTGCGTTATGCAGAAAAATACTTCCTTTTTCCAACAACTTTCCACACCCCCAATTCAATTTCAAACAACCCATGGAGGTATATTTTCATTTTTCTATCATAGTTCATCCATCAAACTTCATATAACATCAATGTATAATTTCCACACCAAAACCCTAAGGAATTCCAAATCAAAACAACCAATCCAAAACTTCATAACAATATCAATAGATGATTCTACACATGTTATAATCATACTACATAATTTATAGCTCATTTTATCCGTTAGATTTCATTGATTTGCAAAATAAGCATTTTCTCACAAAACCTAACTTAAGCTAAAATCATCTCTAACTCTAGAACTTAAAGCTTCTCTCTAGAACCCACCTTGGTTAGAGGTTGAAGATGAAGAAGATGAGGTGATTTGATGAAGGGTTGATGATGATTCTTGTTCTTAAAATGTTGGATTTCTCTTCTTTTCTTTCTCCCCTTTTCTTTCCTTTCTTCTTCCTTCTTTCTTATTTCTCTCTCTATGTTACTATCTTTCTCTTTTATGTTTGGCAAATGGGAGGAAAGAAAACATATAGTAAGTATTATTAGTAAATAATACTACTAAATGTCCAAAAAGTCTCTAAAGCTCCAATAATTAAATACCTCGGAGTCAGATAATATTAATTAGATTTACTCTAAGTTCAACAGCTACTCTAATTATTTTTTACTATAATTTCTCAGAGTACACTGGGACTCAGTTATTCACAACTAATATTATCCAGAGCAAATTTAAAATACGGGGTATTACACATAATCCAAGTTGTCGAACCTATGCTAATCATAGTCGATCATAAATATTCCTAATTTCTTTTCCAAATTCTGGAATCTGTCGATCTTTAATCCTTTGGTGAAAATGTCGTCCAACTGTGTTTCATTTGAGCAGTGCCTAACTTCAATTTCACATTGATTTACCTTTTCCCTTAAGACGTGAAATCTAGCTTCGATATGCTTACTTCTTCCATGCAAAACTAGATTCTTCCCCAGATTTATGGCAAACTTGTTGTCGATTTGCATCATAAGAGGTTTCTTCACTTTGACCTCCATTTCTTCAAGTACTAATCTAATCCAAATTGCTTGACATGTAGCATAGAATCCTGCTATATATTCTGCTTCACATGATGATAGTGCCACCACATCTTACTTTCTCGAGCACCATGAAATTGGGGCACCAAATACTTGAAAGAAATATTCAGTAGTGCTTCTTCGATGTATTTGACACCCTTGGTTCATTCGTGTATCTGCTCACTAATCCGACTGAGAAATATATATCAGGTCGCCTATTGCACACATATCTTAGAGATCCGACAATCTGTTTAAACAAAGTTGTATCGACTTTGTCTTCCTCTCCATGCATCTCCATCTTTAAATTTGGTTTGATAGGTGAAGATGCAGGAGTCGAATCATCTATTATGAATCTCTTGAGCATCTCTTTGACATAATTTCTTTGATGTAGCACCATGCCTTGCTTCGACATTTAAAATTCCATGCCTAGGAAGTATGAAAACTTTCCCATATCCGACATTTCAAATTCCTTCTTCATCAGCTCTTTAAACTTCGACAACTTCTTCAAGCTATTTCCAGTTACTAGCAAGTCATCGACATATAAGCAGATTATTGTTATATCTTATGCCATAACTTGAACATAGACATCATACTCAGATTTGCATTTTACACTACTACAAAATGCGCATACAACAACGCCAGGTTTACAACGGCTTACCTTTACACCGTTGTAATAGATGCGCGCATTCTTTTTAATCTCATTAAAAGGCTTTTAATGACAGTTAATATTCCAACCGTGATGAAATGTGAGGACTTTCACCATGGGTATTTAAAAAACCGTGAATATAGGTAGCGCCTGGTCATAGGTTCAATTCCCAGCATCAACATTTATGGTTGTTTACTTATTTTTTCAAAAAACCCACGACCTTTCACCACGGGTATTTTCAAAACCGTCATTATAGCCTATGGTTTAGTTTTAGGTCCTGCTCTTCAAAAAATCGATTTTAGGGAAAATCGTCTCCTTTCTGAGATGTGTTTCGTTCATCTAAAGCAAAAAAATCACGCGGTCATTAGTCCCTTACTCTGGAAGAGTTACGGAACTTCACCCTCAAAACCCCAAATTCATTTTTTTCTATTTTTAATGATTTTTTTTCTATTTTCATAGTCTCAAAAAATTCCAAAAAAAATTCTCAATATTCTTATTTTACCCAATTAGATTAAATTTCGTGTTTTTAAACTCCAAGTTCAGAAACCAAGATGATGTTCTAACATCAGTTAGGACCTCCTGATCATATCACACACACCATACACTATGGTACTTGATATAATTACCACTGGACTTACTATCTGCATAGTAATATCCAACTGAGGATCTTTAGAGAACACAACTTATCCAGCTTGATCAATACGAACTTCAGACAACCAAAGCGAGAAATAAACTCTCATTCAACTCCCAGAAGAAGGTAATCTTCCATAAGCAACTTAGAGCTTCTACCACAAGTTCCAAGATATGAAGAGAACAAGAACCTCCATTGATTTTCAAGCAACCACCCTTCTGCACAAAAGTAATTAGTTCCAAGCACCTTGCTTGAATGCATGATAAAGATCAACAAATGCCACTGTTTGATTAATCTTAGCTTTCTTCAGAGTTCCAGAAGATCTTCTGATCCACCAATGAAACCTAATCTTCAAGTTACACAATCCACCTACTCCATAGCAAGCCATCTTAGATACACCAAGATTCAGACATGTAACATCTACTCCTTCTTGCAGCTCCTGCAAACTGCATGAGATAGATCTTTTTGAAGCATTAATTCCATTTATTTCTGAGAAGATCAAATTATCTTATGATGATGCGCCACAACATCAACTAAGACCCTGAAGTTTTTGTTTGATGTCACAACATCTTATCAGACATCCGGCTGAAGAATTCAACACTTCCTTCTGCCACTTAGAAGAACTTCCTCCCAATAACAGAACAAGAGTTCCATGTTCTCATAGACTTGATCAATGATATCAAGTTAGAGTAGACAACCTCCATCCTCCTTTTGTTGTACTGCAACACTCTTCAGACATCCCAACCTTCCAAAGCTTGATTCATCAGAAGAGATTAGTCACACCAGGTCTTTACAAAAGGAATCCCACCTTCCCTAAGTAGAGACTTCTGCAGGAAGTCAGAGATAACTTCCACTTATCCTTGACCTCCAAGATGAGCAAGATCACATGCTCATATGCACCTAGATTAGAAATAAACTGACCCGAGCAGTGCTATCACCAGCAACATATTCTAGACAAGTCTCTTGCTAGGAAACTTTCCAGATAACAATCAGATGCTTCTAGGAAAAACTGGAACACACCTGCTGTACTCCAATGCTCCTAGGTCAGAACCAAGATAATTTTCTTCATCTTCACTTCCAACAGCACCACATTATAGTCAAGCTTCCCGCCACGAAACTTCCTAGTCTGAATACATGCCTTGTAATAAAGACTGATCCTACCATACACATGTGTATGGTACTAAGATCATCAGCTACAACTCCTTTGCACCAGAGATTCACTCTTTGAATCAACAGGCTTCTGCACACACTCCACTGTCAAGATGTTTCAATATGTGATAGAACACCAGTTATCTACTCTAGGCCAGAACTCGTCAATGAATGCACGAGCGTCGCCATCCAGAGTTTCTATCACAATTCTATTCACAACCTAGAATTCTACCATTTTGTTTTGGGGTAAAGTTTCCTCACTCTCCCTAACTCATTTTAACATGCATATTCTCTCATTCACTTTAACAACAATATTAGATAGGTATGGCATAACACAAATATTACAAGTAAATACATATAATCACACATCACATAAAACATCACTTTCGGGTTCCCTCCGATTCATTTAATCGGGTATCAAATCCATACTTTTCACTTTTATCCCGTAGGATATTTTCACAACTTCACATCGACTATAATTATGCCTCGATCGAATTTATGATCCAAAATATATGGATTCCAACATAACACATAACATCGAATTTACATCATGGCTTTCTAACGGTACCAAGAACGTCTAGATCCGAGTTACAGATCAAAAGTTATGGATTTTAGAAAAACAATTTTATTTTTGTTCCAGGTCGCGCTAAGCGGGCCCCACCCGCACTAAGCCCGCTACTCTCGGCCTGACGGAGGTGAAAATTTTCCAGACCGCGCTAAGCCCGCTCTGCGTTATGCATAAAAATAACTCTTTGCAACAGCAACTCTCCATCCACAATTTGACCCTCAAAACCATACCCAATCAGCAAATAAGGTATTTGATCATGGTTCAATCATGGGTTATTCCACAACTTCACAAAACATAATTTCCAACAACATTCCAAAATCTCCACACAAACCCTAACATTCCAATTCAATAAAAAACATCATAACAACTATCAATGGATGATTTTATACATATATTGATCATACTACGAAATTTATAACACACTTCGACCGTTAGATTCTTTGATTCTTCACAAAACCCCATTTTTCCCTTAAAACCCAACCTAACTCTAAAACCTCAAGAAATCATAGTCTAAAGTTTCTATCTAGAACCCACCTGGTAATCGAAGAGGAGTTTGAAGAAGATGGTGATGATGATGATCCGTGGGTTTTCTCTCTTCTTCCTCTTTCTCCATTTCTCTTCCTTTCTTCTTCTTTCTCTTTTCTTCTTCTCCTTATTAATTTCTTCTTCTTCTTTCTTTTCTCTTTCCATATATATATATATAAACCAATATTATATAATATAATCCAACAAGGTAAAATATCTCCAATTGATATTTTTTCATCTCAACCCAATTGATCAATTATTAGAGTTACCTTAAAATACTCCCTTAAACTAATAAATATCTCTTTGACATTTTAATAAAATAATTGATCTCTTCTGATATCCAATTGAGCACTTAATTAATACGGGGTATTACATTAGGTTCTTTAACTCTTTTCTCTTTCCCAACCTTGGCCATTCGAGCACTTGATTTTTCAATTAAGAATTCTTCCTACAAAATTTTGAAAAAACAAACCAACCTAGAAAACATAGAACCAATATTTAATTAAGGGAAAAGTTTCAATTTTAGGTTAATTCATATTAGAAACCTGCTTAACAACTTGAAAATCTTAAGAAATTTATAAATTCAAAAGAAAAATGAGTTGCATGTGTGATTTATTAAGATAAGCGGTGAAAGAGGGGAGGAGATGAGTAACCATGTGAGGAGATGAGAGGCTAGAGGAGAGGCGGAGAGGACTTTCCGGTTTAAGGTGAAAGGTTTCCATCTTTCAAATTTAGTGGCGTAGGCAACTTTTTGACTTGAATGGGTTTTGCGTTCAAAAACAATTGATTATAGGAAAAACGATGAAATGAAGAACGAAAGAATGGAATATAGTTGAACATGAAAGACAAAGTGAAGGAACAGAGAACACACTGAAGAAAAAAAAGAGTAACCACTACAAGAAAATTGGCAAGTTGCGACGGTTAATATTGGTAGATTACGGCGGTTTGAACCGCCACAATTTACTAGTCGCGGCGGTTTTCCTTCTATCGCGAAAACGTGTGTCGCCAGGCTATATCGCGACGGTTCCTAAAACCGCCACTCCAACCGTCGTTCTATGTTGCGACGGGTAAGGAACTGTTGTAAATTGAAAATTGCGGCGGTTAAAACTGCCATAAATAATTGATTTTGTAATCCAAAAATAAAAAACCATATGTATTTCCAAAGGTATATCCGCAGGAAATGTAAAATCCGCAGGTAATTCCGTAGCTAATATATTTCAAAAATTAAAAAAAAAAATAAAATGAACTTTTATAAGAACATTGATATTATTAGTGATTGACTCCAAGACACAAGCTCCACAGGAAGCCAGATTCTTACTCACCATTCAACATTACAAATAAGATGATTAAAAAAGATCTAATTGTGCTTTATAGAAAGTCTCTAATTTGCTGCATAATCAGTTTTCATTTCACAACACATACTGAAAATAAAAAGTCTTAAATCATTACATATACTCATAAGACAATACTTATTACAACAATCACAGAGAATCTCAAACATCAAACATTTTTACTAAAACTATAATCACATGCCCGAAACACCACGAACTCGCAGTTTTGGAACCCAAATGCAATTATCTGCAGGAAAAAAGTGACACACAGAAGAACTTCTCAGCGAAACACCAAGAACCTGAAATGAAACATGACCGTGTCCCCAATGAGAAGTATCCATATGACAAACAACCATAGTTTCAACCATATCACCATTGAATATGTTGTTTTCTCAACATAAAAAATTGGTAAAACTCTTTTTCTAATCTAACAAAGATAGAGATACTAGCTTCCATTGATAAAGATACCAGACCTGGGAACTCAGTCAAAAACATCATGTATGCACTGTCTACAAACAACTGCTTCTCATTTGCACTATTATAAATTTATAATGAGGTTATAAGTTATTCCACTTTCAAACATTTAAATTTCTGGAACATTAACTTGTGCTCTTGTGCTCTAAATTGAGAGCTAAAATAACCATAACTACTGACAAAATTAATTCTACACTTTACCTCAATTTCAGTACACTAAAGATTAAAAACACAACCATTGATCCACTTATGTTTCTGAAACTAGTATATGCAGATAGAACTCACAGCATGTTCATTTACTATGGGTTAGAATACAAATAGCATTACATCTTTATTATTTTCTGCAATTTAGTCAAGAAACTATTGTATACAATAATTGATATTTAAGATTTTTAAGGTGATTTTTTAAAAACTCGTGTGAATTCTAAGATTTCATAATAGTGATTTGGATAAAAAAGATGTGAGGTTAATATATCCTATGTGTAATGCAAGATCACACTATAAAATAGACAACATCATAGTTGTTCAGCTACACTAAGTCATACATGGAAGCACATGGATATTAAAAAGAAAATGTAATACCTTGGAATTTGGGATGAAGGTATATGTAATCCTAGATAGAGAATCTAGCACTACAGGAGAACCAACTCTTTGAGCAGGGTTAGATCCAAATTCCTCATGGTCAAACAAAGCCATCATTCTAATGCCCAGCTCTTCCTGAAAAGTGTTGTCAGAGTATGTTGCATCAATTAATGTCTGAAAGTGAAACTAGTGTGTTAGTAATTTATAGTGTAACTAATAAGATGTAACCACCAAAGGACATGCCACTTGGCTCTTTCACCCAAAGCTTATTTCCTCTTATCTCTCTGGTGTAACTTAATCAGTTTTCATATTAATGGTTTTTCAAAGGAATAAAACATTTCCCTCTCAATTTTATCACATCAAATCATATTAAAATCGGGATTCAGGCAGAGTTCTAAGCAAATGGGTGTTGAGACTAAAAGCAAGCTTCACGCTAAGCTTGCTCTTTGGAAGCTAACAAGTGGCTAGCATCACTGTTAAGATACATATACGTTTTTTTTTCCTGAAGATGTAGTAGTAAATACATTAGAAAAACTAGTGTAGTTGGCATTAAATTTTTATAAGCATATTTTTGCAATAAAACCAAAGAGCTCATTTTCTTGTACAAAGGGTTGAGCTGCATAATCATCAATTGGCATCAACTGAACGTAATAACAAACCATGTTAGAATAGACACCACCAGTTAAACAAAAACATCCTAAAACTTTATAAAGATACCTTAGTTGCTTCAATTTCTGAGGCCTGACTTTAAATATCAAAGGATTGAGGTTGCAACATGCAAACAAAGAACATGTCTGATTTCTGAAAGAAAGATTTATGGCTTTGCCTAATACCAAAGAGACATAATGTTTAGTAACAGTCCATATTATGTAGACAGAAAATTTGTTAATTATATGCATGCAATATAATGGTTCTTGTGTAAAATACATATGCGACATTTACATAACATGTATGCCAACATTCAAAATGCATGCTAGTTGATGAGGTTTGTGTGTCGCTCATACCTGAATGCTAAAACATCAACAAACAGGGTCTCTATCCGATGGAAGAACAAAAGTAATGCCATGAGAAATTGAGAAAGTAAAAAAAGACGCATGATAAAGGTCATAGAACAGGAATATGTTAATACTATACAATGTTGTAATATTAATTTTGACGAATACTTAGTGGCAATATTAATAAATCAGTCGGTAACAAACAAGCAAAAATGAAGTGGCATAATTTATTCTATACAGTATTTTATGTGTTTGCTTACCCGTGTCTCTTCCTTCACTTCTCTAATTACAACATCACAAATATCATCGCCCTGCAAATAGAATTAAAATGAATCAAAAGATCATGTTAAAAGTTTCGTAATTTTTTGAATAATCATTTTGATATATACTTCATTAACAGCTCCTGTAGGCATCTTCCATACACCAGTGCTTCCAAATCTACCACTGGTTTCCTGAACCACAAGCACCTGTCAAATTAAACAAGTCCATTTAAACAGTATAACAGACCGGGGTTATCACAACATAAAATAAAAGATTTTATTTAGCAGAAGCAGTACAGTGGTTATTTCGTTTGGAAATTGCAAGATGATAATTTTGTATAAAGTTATTCGAATACAACTAGCCTAAGACTAATTTCTAACATATACTTTACATAACATATACTTTGCATATTACAGAGCATTTATAAAAAGATTAACAAAAAGGGCAGATATAAAACGTCCAGAACAGAGCATTTAAATAGCTCGACAGCCAATGCTGATTGTAATGAAAGAAAAAAAACATGAAACCAAAAAACTGTCCTCGAAGAATGGAAAAATGTATTTTTGATGGTTCAATTCAGTACACTGATAATAGGAGAAGAAATGACAGAAAAGTTATCAGCACCTAGGTCAATCTGATCTTAGAAGTACTTCACTAAAGAATAATTAAAACAATATAAAATTAGGCAACTTCAAAAGAAAAGCAGGACATACCTTCAATGTTATTTTCCATCTAATATGTTTTATCCTGTATTTCCAATAGTCGTGATTGACCAGGATATACTGAAAAGATAAAATGATCAATACTAGGAGAACATCATTCTCAATTGTAAAAATCCTTAGAGCTAATACATGAACAATACCTGATTGCATGAGTCACAGAGTTTATGTACCAGATTGACTTCGACTTCGGCTATACAAACTTTAGCACCATGGGAATGGAACAGGCGAGCAATGCTTTCTCCAATCCGGGAGGCTCCACTAGTTACCACAACCACTTTGCCTAGTAACCTGATGGAGAGATATAATAGAAATTTAAGTCACAAACTATATCAATCAACCACATGTCGTTTGTGTCTCAAGCATGACTTTTTGTAAGTTCTAATGCATTTGACACTAACCAAATAAAATAACTTGTTTAGCAGGGGAAGTAGCAACCATATTAGGAGTAGAAACTGATAGAAACATGAACACATAACTCATGTAATCACAAACAACTATAACACAACTTGCACAAGGAAATAAAAGAACAATAACTCTGTAATTTCACATTATTTAATGATATCATCATCAACACATAATCTAGTATATTCATAGAAACAATTGACATAACTGTATTAAAACTATCATCAACACCAAAAACATCAAGCTCAATGCAACTTACTGACCAATAAATGTTATAAAAAGACTCTTCAACTCCACAAAATAATTTCACCAAATCGATGAACAACGGTAAGCAGCATCGGGCATACCTTGGTAACAGAGATGAGACTGCAATCAATCTTACAGATGCAACAACGACGACGATCGTCACAAATGAAACGGAGTCTTGCGACACAGGTAGAACAGACCTCACAGTACAAACAGGTTCCGTACGCAATCCATTCCAATGGCTCAGCGCAAACATCACATCAGACATCCATGGCTTCTTTACTAGAGCCCTAATTTCAATGTTCAGATCAAAACACGATGATAGATTGTTATTGAAATTTGGGAAAGAATTAGAGAGATTGAATTTTTAGGGTTCTACATTTTAGAAAAGGAGAAGTGTGAGACAGAAGATGCAGAGATAAAGGAGAAGGTCCAAGGATTCTAAGATTTTGAGGAAGAAAGTGATTAACATTGTTTCCATGAGAGAGTTGAAGTGAGACTAGTTTTAATAGAGAGGGAAGATCGGAGGAAGAACTGTTTCCATGGAGATGAACAGTGCCTTCAGATTCTATTGATGGAGAATGTCGGTGGCAGTGTGCGATTGATAATGGTGGTAAGGTCGTGGAAGTTTCAGATTGCGGCGGAGGGTTGTGAAGATCGGAGGGAGTGTGAAGGAAAAAGATAGATCGCCGGCAAAAGGGTTCAGATCGACGATGGTGGTGAGTCGCGGTGTGGTTTTTCGTGGATGAAGAGAGTGAGTCATTAACTATCGTGGACACTATTTTTTAATTTTGCAAGAAAACTATTTTTTAGTGAAAGTGGTGTGAGGGCAGTTCCAGAACTGTCGTGGACCTAATTTTTTAATAGGATTTTCTATTTTTTTAAAGGTTATTTGAGGCGGTTGTTTATAGCCGTCGTGGCAACTATCGCAGATGTTAAATAAGGGCAGTTTTTATATAACTGTCGTAATCCAAGTGCCGCAAATCAACAAAATTCTTGTAGTGAACATATAGGGAAAAATAATTATAGGGAAAAAGTAAAACGAGGGCTTGCTCTATTGAATTATGTTTATTAAAATAAAATTAGTAAAAGAAAAGGCATTTTTTATTATCATTATGTCAGTTTTAAAAAAACTTCCCTAATGTAACATAAATAATGACATTTTTATTAAACGCCATTATAAAACTGTCACAATTTACGAAATTTTTTGCAGTGAATTTTGATTTCGATTCTCTTTGTTTTGTATTGAATGCTGATGTTTTACGTTACCTTTCGTTGCATTGTAGGAAAGGTGTCTATTATGGTTATATAGGTGAGTTTATGAGTGGGGGTGACAGAAAAAAGGGTAATGATCAGTCCATGAAAGCTTATCAGGTACAATGTCACATGTTAAATAGAGTTTCTCTTGAATGTTATTTCATTTTGCATGATTCAAAAGTTCATCAAAATATGTATCCTTCATGAATGTGCTTAATTATTCTTGGATTTGATTACTTTATATTCATATCCATTTTGACTTAAATATATGCAATATCGTCTATTATATGTTTAAGCGGTGCAACCTCGTTAACTTGAAAACACCCTATTGTGTTAGAGGGAAGGCCAAATTATTTTTTGAATTTCAAGTTTAATTTTACAAATATTCATATATCTATATTTAGTCTTAATTATCATACATTAAAATAATAGCTAAAAGCATCTATTACTGCAAAGGTTGAGTTACCGATTTTTTAAATAACAGTCATAGTCGCATAATGGCTTTAACAATTTTGGTCGGTATATGTGTTATAACGGTAATTGTGGTCGCCATGGTGTGAATTAATCGCAATTTATTTATCATAAAAATAGCGAATAATGATATCACTATCAACATCTTTCGATACAGTTTTATTTGCTATGTAGTTTTCATTTCTATAAACAATGGACTTCCTTCAAAATAAATAAATCTTAGTTTCCCTGTATTCAAAAATAAATTTTGTAATTAATTTTTTTCTTTTTGGTAATTTTGTTATGCTATCTAACAAAAACTTAAAAAGACTAAAACTAGTATATTATATTTGAAATTTGAGATTGTGTACAGTTGTGGTGTGGCTCTAGTATTTCTAATTTGTTAAAAAGGATGTTGCTTTAAGTTTTAAACAAATTATATAAAAACAAAGTTGGTTCTAATTGTATCACTGATGCATTAGATACTTGACAGTTTCGAGGCTTATAAGTCAGTTCTTGGATTTTGGGTGTTATGTCAATGTAGTGTTTTATGACATTTTAATTATCTTATTTACTCTCTTAACCAACACAGTCTTGATATTCTTAGCAAGACCAAGTAGTGTAAATAATTTGTGGATAACACAAATAATAAGATTTGAATGAGAAATTGCCCAAGGATTTGAAAAAAAATTAACACTAATTTGTATTATATATGATTTTGTAGAAGCATCTTGCATCAGAACTAGAAGGTTTACATAAGACGTGCACCCCTGAAACCTATCAGCAGGGAATGTTTTGAAATTAAACCATATTAAATTAAGCCATATATAAGCTCTCTGTTTATTTGTACTGTAACCACACTATTACGTAAAGGCTCCTTCACTACGGTTAGGAAAAAGTGGTTGACCAACTGTGTTATGGTAGGGATGGTAGTAAGTATGTTGCATTCTTCCACGAGCGTGTGATCTAATGAAAAAAAACTAGGCCGCGAGCTACCTATCAAAACGATTATCTTAAACAACCGTAGTGAAATATATGAAGGTCTTGGATTTGATTTCCAACCATATCATTATGATTATTAATATTTTATTCATTTTATTAGATTATTATCTATTAATTTTTTTATTTACGGTCAAAATTATTGACCAAGTGGGGTCTTCTTCCCCAGTGGAAAACCCTAATTTCTTGCAGAGGAAATTTGGGGAGTGAATCAATTCGGATTTTATTCATAAACACAGAATCAGATTTGAAGTTTTGAAGAAAAGAATTAACTAACATTAATTTCATTAGATTACAATTTATTCGTACAAATCAAAGAAGACTGGAAAATACAATCAGATCTTAAGATTACAAGGAATCAAACTCTAGTACTAAAACTGAAATCAAATCGAACCTAAAACTTCCTAAATAAGACTTCCATTTAATTTCTAAAACCTAATTCCTAAGTGCTATAAAAACAAAAGAAATTGGTAAAAATGGGGACCCCCGAAAAAGCTAAAAAAAACAACAACCGCAACTGCGCAATTCCCCAACTTCACTAAAGCTCGTACAAAATTGGGACTTAGGGTTCATCATAAGAACCCTAAGACTTCCTGAGCTAAACACCTGCAAACAAAAGGAAAGGGGTTAGTGAATCGGAAACGGAGAATGACAGGAATTAGACGCAGCTTAATCGGTCACGACAAGGGGAGGTAAGCGCGAGAATCACTTAGCTTTTGCGTTTTTGTTTGTTGATTGTTGCGTATTTAAGAATGTTAGGGTTTCTGGGTTTTCTAGGGTTAGGGTTCTAAGGTTAAGGTTATGGTTCTTCATTTTGCAGGTTAGGATTCATAAGAACCCTAAGGTTCTTAAGGGCTTGGGAAGAACCCTAGGGTTAGGGTTCATACATTTAAAGGGGTTCATGTGTGTTGAGGATGGTTCAGGGTGAGAGGGAGCGGTGGCCGGACGGAAAGGGAAGGGTGGTCGGAAAAAGGGTTGAGAGGAGAAAACGAGAGGAATGAGAGAGAGAAGAAGAAATGAATTATGAGGAGGTTCTGAGGCAAAATGGATTTTTATAGTTCCTTACGAACGATCAGGATCAACGCCATGTGGCGTTCACTTTCCCCGTAGATTGGTTAACTATCCAGTCAACCAAGGGATCCAGCGTATAAGGTTTCATCGTGAGTCTGCTTTGACTCTCAATCGTGACCATCCCTTTGTCATACTTTGGGATCAACGGACGATGTTCGCTTCAAGGAGATCCATACGATCTTCATCCAACATCCAGGAGAGAGTCAAAGTCAGACTCTCTCCACCATGGACTTTATCTTCAGACCTGGGCTTGTGGCCATTGGGCCTTGTGCCCTAATGCTTTTTCCACCCCTGGATTTTAAGCCCATTAACTTTATGTAGTAAAGCACACCCCCCGGGTTTAATTAATTAATTAAATTAATTCCTTAATTTAATTATTAATTAGGGATTAAATATTTAATCAGGGTTTGTAAATAGGGTTTTAGGGTTTTTAATTAATTAAATTAATAACTTAATTTAATTATTTAATTAGACTTTAAATAATAATTAGGGTTTATAAATAGTGTGTTAGGTTTTTCAATTAATTAAATTAATAACTTAATATAATTATTTAATTAGGTTAATTTTCAATTAGGGTTTAGAAATAGTGTGGTAGGGTTTTTAATTAATTAAATTAATAACTTAATTTAATTAGGTTAGATATTAATTGGGGTTTAGAAATAGGATTTTGGAGATATTAGTATTAGGATAAATATTTAAGCGTTATTTTTATGTCATTAATTTTTGGTTTTGTTTTTATAACTATTGTTTATATATATTTAAAATAATTGGGCTATTTTCCTTTTAATATAGGAATTTAATTTTTATTTAGGTTTTTCGAGTTAATATTGGGTTTTAAATCTATATTTCCATATTGTACCTTGTACGTATTTGGTTTTTTCTTTTAAGAAAATAAAAATTTAATTTTGATTTAGGAGTTATAATTAGGATTTAGGGATTATATTTAGGATATTTTAATTATAATCATGGTATTCATAGGAGTTAGGAATTATAATTAGGATATTTTATGGATAATTATGGGTTTGTATTATTTTAGACAAATTTTTTTATATTTAAAACAATTTATTTTTAATGGGGTTTTTTATAAAATGGGATTTGTTCCTGGTTTTTTGGGATGAAGTATTTTGGTAATTTTGGATTTTATTAAAATTAGGTTTAGGATTTAATTTAAGGAAATTAGATTTTTATTTAATTTGGATTTAAATATGGGATTGGGAATGACAATAAGTTAATTGTTGGGATTTAATCGTCAAAACCCCTACGTATCGCTCACAACAAGAGGTTATGTCTAACACAAAAGTCGAGAGATCAACCGCATTCTCTCGTAGGTGATGTCTCACGCAACACAACAACATGGAGCACTAATATCTGACACACACACATGAGTATTAGCCTACTTCCCAGAGGTAATAGACATTCATCTTATGTCGAGTTCAAAAAGTATATGTCTATAGTAAATCAAACGCATTAAGATAGAGATTAAATCAAAGATGACATCGATTAAGAGTTGTAAAAGAGATTTTATACAAAGATCCATAAATATATATAAAATCAAGATAAACTTACATACAAAACCCCAACAAATAGAGGGTACAAATAGAAGACAGAAGATGAACAAGAATCTCTTGGTTTGTCAATGTGGATTGAAGCAAATCCACCTTCGGATCATTAAGATATACACTCTAATGTTATTTCTAAGTTATTATACTCACAGAATGTGTTTGATGAAGTTGGGGTTAAAAGTTCACAACAACATAACATAAAAATGCTGAAAAAGTGACTTAAATAGAGGCTGGAAAATGTGAAACGCGCTAAGCGCGCTATGGGGACGTTTAGTGCCATCAGCAAAATCAAGTTTCTTGTTTTCTTCAAAACTTTCGAACCGTAACTCCGAATGACGCACGGTTAGAAGCGTTGGAAAGCTTATTTAATGCTCTATATGACATTGACAAAATATCCTTACTTGAATACCTACAAAAATGATATAAACAAATTAAAAATTAATGGTATTTATTACAACCATTGTATGTGCCCTTAGATCGCGGTACGCACGATCTTACTTAAAGTACCCTTAAACTACTTTAAAGCACGCTAACCGCGGTCAGGAAAACCAAAATACTCCAGCTACTGCCATCCAGTTCCCAGCATGCTAAAAGTTAGGCTAAGCGTGAATGCTAGCATTTTGTTGGCCAAAATTGCATTTTGAAGCATCCTTCTTGGCTCAACAATATATACTCAATAGCGTAAAATATACAACGGTATGTAAAATACACAAAATGTATACAAAAACAGGGGATTATTAAAGGAAAACAAACGAATCAAGCTAATAAGTACCCATTATTCACACTAAAAATCATTACATTTTAGCACTTATCACGTTCATAGCAAATCATTTGACCTTTGGCCATGATCGTTCACATCTAATGTAACGCCCCAAAATAATTATAATGTTTATTTATTAAATTATTATGATTATTCGTTGTTTTGGTGTACTTTGTGACATTGATGAATTATGTGATTTGTGGGGTATCCTTGGGTTAAGGGAACCTTGAGACCTTAGAGTTAGTAAATCAATTTGATTATTTTATTAATAATAATATTGGAATAATTTGAATAATTAGAATATTATTTGGATTATTATTATTATTGTTAATCAAATAATTAGGAGACCATTAAAGGTAAGACGGTAATGTTGAGGGATTAGTGGAGGATAATACGGTAAGCAGAGATTAAGGCCCAAACTCATAGGTTAACAAAAGAGAAGTAGGGATTTTGAGATCAGTATTTTGCAAGCCTAAGGAGTGATTAGAGAGCAGAGGAAAGGAGGCTAGATTGAGGAATCAACCGTAGAACCCCGAAAAAACGAAGAATCTCTGCTGGAATTTCGAGGTATGGGGGGTAATCCGGGTTAATGTGTTTGATATGGGTTTAAGGTAGAGGTAGTAATGTGTTTTCGTTTTCTGATGATTTCGTGTTGATCAGTGATGAAAATTTGTGAATTTATGTGTGCGATTTCTGTGATGAACTCTGTGTAAATTGTTGTATCTAATGCTGAATCTGTGGGAACGATTGTTGATGCTGTGACGAATTTGTGGGTAACCAGATCTATAAATCAAACTTGATAATAATCAAATTCAGATTTAGTAATTAGGGATACTTGATGTAGATGATGAAGTAGGATGAATAACATAGATCTGTGATGAATCGAAGCTAGTTTGAGGCTGATTTTCGTAGATCGAAGGTGCTGGAATGAGGAAGTTTGTGTTTAGATGCGAGATCTGAGTTTTTGGATGGTCGCTGATGATACGCGTAATAGGGGGAGTATTACGCGTAATGAGGGGGATTCCCAGGGTGGTACGCGTAGCGTACGCACCCATCCCCAAGGACTGACATGGGGTGTTGATACGCGTGTGGGAATTGAAGAAAAATGGAGCATACGCGCATAGGAAGTGCCTTACGCGTATGGGATAGCCATTACGCATAAGGGGAGATCTGAAGGAGAATTGAGAGGAAAGCCGTGTTTATGGATACGCGTATTGGAGGGTGCAGTACGCGTATGGGGTGGCGTGAAGGTTGAGCCATATGTGTAACAGGGTGTTTCTTATGCGTATGGGCAGTGATGTGGGCAGAATTTCTCGTTCTTGCGACTTCTGTCCCGATTTCTCTTGTGACGTGGTTCCTTTGAGACGTATGACTATGTAGTGGCTGATGCATTGAGCAGAAATTCATTGCATATGTTGATGCTTATGGTGAAAGAGTTGGAGTTACTCAAACAATTCTGAGATTTGAGTTTGGTATGTGAAGTGACTCCTGACAGTGTGAAGTTGGGAATGTTAAAGTTGACTAGTGGTATTCTGGAAGAGATCAGAGTGGGACAACAATCCGACTTGAAGTTGGTTGACCGGTTGACATTGATCAACCAAGGTAACGGAGGTGAATTCTGAATTGGTGAGAATGGTGTGATGATGTTTAGAGACAGGGTATGTGTCCCAGATGTTCCAGACATTAAGAAGAGCATTCTTGAGGAAGGACATCGAAGTAGGTTGAGTATTCATCCCGATGCTACGAAGATGTACCAGGATTTCAAGAAGTTGTTTTGGTGGCCTGGGATGAAGAAGGATATTGCAGAGTTTGTTTATGCATGTTTGACTTGTCGAAAGTCGAATATTGAGCATCAAAAGCCGTTAGGTATGATGCAACCGTTGAATATTCCAGAGTGGAAATGGGATAGTATTTCCATGGATTTTGTGTCGGGATTGCCGAGGACTGCGAAGGGAAATGATTCGATTTGGGTGATTGTGGATAGATTAACTAAATAGGCTCATTTCTTGCCGATGAAGATTAATCATTCTATGCAGAAGTTAGCGAAGATGTATATTGAGGAGATTGTGAAGTTGAATGGTATACCTTCGAGTATTGTGTCGGATAGAGACCCAAGATTTACATCGAGGTTCTGGAAGAGTTTGCAAGAGGCTTTGGGTACTAAGTTGAGGATGAGTTCTGCCTATCATCCGCACACGGACGGTCAGACAGAAAGGACTATCCAATCTTTAGAGGATCATTTGAGGGCATGTGTGTTGGATCACGGAGGATCTTGAGATAGCTATTTACCGTTGATTGAGTTCACGTACAATAATAGTTTTCATGCTAGTATTGGAATGGCGCCCTATGAAGCTTTGTATGGGAGAAGATGTAGGACTCCCTTGTGTTGGTATGAATCGGGCGAGAGTGCTGTACCCGGACCTGAAATTGTGCAAGAGACGACTGAGAAGATTAAGATGATCCAAGAAAGGATGAAAGCTTCGCAGATTTGTCAGAAGAGTTACCATGATAAGAGGAGGAAGGCACTTGAATTCCAAGAGGGAGATCACGTGTTTTTGAGGGTGACGCCAGTGATTGGTGTGGGTCGAGCTTTGAAGTCTAGGAAGCTCACTCCACGTTTTGTTGGTCATTACCAATTCTTGAAGAGGATAGGAGAGGTGGCCTATCGAATTTCTTTACCCCTGATGCTTGCGAATTTCCACGACGTGTTCCATGTGTCTCAGTTGAGGAAGTACATTCCAGATCCGTCGCACGCGATTCAGATGGATGATGTACAAGTGAGGGATAATCTGACTATGGAAGCATTACCTGTGCGGATTGATGGTCCTGAAATAAAGCAATTGCGGGGTAAAGACATAACTTTGGTGAAGATGTTGTGGGGTGGACCAGCGGGCGAAAGTTGGACTTGGGAGTGTGAAGATCAGATGAAAGAGTCGTATCCGACTCTATTTCCTTCAGGGGGATAGTTGTAACGCCCCAAAATAATTATAATGTTTATTTATTAAATTATTATGATTATTCGGTGTTTTAGTGTACTTTGTGACGTTGATTAATTAAAATTAAAAAAAAAAGATAAACTTTTATTAATTAATTGCTTTTTACATCATTTTTCCAAATTTTACAATACATTCACAAAAGTACAAAAATCAAAACAAAAAAAAAAGGCACTCCAAGTTTGTTGGAGGTCTCACGCCTCTCTCCTCATGACAGAAACCTCATTTTCATCCTCATTCCCATAATGATCCTCATCATATGGCCTCTTGGTGCACGAGTCATCTTCTATCATATGCATCCGTATTACAAAAGTCCCTTGCACACATCATAAGAAGGCCACAACAAGAGCATATCAGTCATCATCATGGCAGTCCAACACAATACACACATTCACCAAAATTGTAAAGCAAAAACATGTGCAACATATCACTAAGCATAAAAAATACATATCATGGCAACAACAATCATCAACATTAAACACCAAGTAATCACACATACATATCGATAAAACCCTTAAAAAAGAAGAAAATGGTCGTCACAACCAAATTCGGGTTCGAGAGTCGATTACGCAAAGGGAATGTATTATCACCCCTTACGCCTGTTGTACTCAATGGGAACCTTTTAGTTAGATTTGCGATTGAATGTTAGCTTATGTTAATTGTTTTATTCGGATTATAAAAGATTGAAAGGAAAAGACAAGGGGTCGAAAAAATAGTTTTATTAGGGTGCTTGATAAGATTGCGAGTCATGGTCCTACGTATCCTCAGGTATAATGAGGAACTCAAAGCTTCGTAGTTCGGGGCAAGACAAAAGATATCTTTGGGGTTTTTATTTAGAGTTCTTGACGAGACGTTGAATCTCACTCCTACGTATCTCCATGTGCAATGGAGAACTCAAAGCTACAAAGTTCTTGGTTGCAAATGAGTGTTGGTTGATTGATTGTAATGAACGAATGTTTAGGTTGCATTCTAACGGTTAAACATTGGCTTGCATGCTCGTAGTGGAGACTTAAGCGTTGGTTTGTATACGCATTAGAAAGGATTAAACAATGTTCGTTTGTGAAAAGACTTTCAATCGCATGGGAACGAGAAAATAAGTTTGATGTGTTAAGCATTTCTTAGGAAAATGAAGAATGCTCGGTGAGAACGATACATGAGTCTCGGGACCAAATATTCGAGGATTACTGGAATACTAGACTCCAACGGTCTTTTTTCATTCAAAGTATTTATGAATTTTTTTTTATGGACAACGAACATTCAACAAGAACGAGACATGTGCCTCAAAATTAATTGTTCAAATGTTCTACAAAATGCTAGACTTCAACGGTCCCTCCTTTTGTCCCAGGTTATATTAGGTGTTTTAGAAGTGAAAGGAAACATGAGTTGTATGTCATACGCAAGGTTCATAACGCGGCAAAAATACTGTATCAATGTATCACACTTTTAGTGCCAGAACGGCCTAAAATTTTTGAATCTGCGAATCAAAGTCCGATTTATCGCGATGAAATTAACTAGAACAGCAACACAGTATGATATTTGCAATATTTAGAATGATCCATAATATCAACAATGAAAAAACTGCATCGACTGTGCATCTAAATTAAATTCGAATCAACCACACAAATTGTAAATAAACTTGTCTATATACGGTGTAGAATAAATCACGAACCAAATTAACAACCTTACATTTAAAATAATAGAGGTAATAGTAATTGAAAATTCCATAAACCAACTGCTTCATAAAACCAGAGTTATTCAATGAAAATGAATGAATATATGCCACAGATTATTGAACATATAAAGAAAAAGGAGGCAACAAAATATGACAGAAAAAGTATCATTCACTACTAGAAAATTCGCTTTTAGTGACCGAATTAGTGATTAAAAAATTTGGGTCACTCTAGTGACCGATTAGCCACCAAAATTTGACATCTTGTTAGTAAAATTTTAAAAATCACTAAATTGGTCACAAAGTTAAATTAGCCATCAAATTAGCGACTGAGATTTAGTGATCATAATTCTCAATCTCAAATAATCGTTTTTTATATAAATTAATTCATAAAAAAATTTGTGACCGAAATTTCGGACACTAATAATATATTTTTTTTATTATAAAGTTACTTCCCTTTCAATTTTTTCCTTTTTTATTTTTATTTTTTTAGTCAAAATTTCACACTCACCTTGATCTCCAATGTTTTCATCAATTACTTTGTTAGATAAAAGCACTATAGATCATTTTCTACTTGTCGGATCAGTGACATAGAACACTTGTTTAGCTTGAGAGGCTAGAATAAAAGGCTCATCTTTGTACCCCACCCTATTAAGATCCACTTGCAAAAATCCTGACTTATCCATTCGTAAGCCATTATTATTTTCAACCCACTTGCAACCAAATGCGCTCGATAACCCCAAAATATGACAGATTTGCAAATTTGGGGTTTAAGTCCTTCACACTTGAAATGTGCATTGCTTCAGCTACCACCGTGACACCACTATTTTGCATAGTACATTTATCATCTTGTTCTTTGGTATAAAATGTGAATCCATTAATTGCGTATGCACTATAAGAAAACATAACCAAACTTGGACCATATTCTAAACATCGCAACCTTTCTGTTATTGAAGCGAGAACTGAATAATACTTTGAATAAATATGATCCTTAAACCAAGGTATAAAACTTCGATTGTGCTCTCGTACTTTCAAATTTTCATTTCTATTCAGATTTAAACCTCGGAGAACATCCTTGTGCATTTCAACATACGACTCAACCTCATTTTCATTGTGCAGAACATACAAATGCACTTGATCCCGTTCGACCCTTGATACTGTCACAATTTTATTTCCAATTAACTTTTTTCCTTCTTTTTTTTCGACAATATGAAATTTGGGGAGTCCAATTGATTGAAGATTGGACAGATATTCAGAACAAAACTCAATCGCTTCTTCAACAATGTATCATTCAGCAATCCAACCCTCGGGTCAACTTCGGTTTTTCACATACCCTTTTAATAATTTCATATAACGTTCAGCAGGGTACATCCATCTCATATAAGCTAGTCCACATAATTGTGTCTCTTTCACAAGATGTACAACTAGATGTACCATTATGTCAAAAAACGAGGGAGGAAAATACATTTCAAGCTCACACAAAGTAATAACAATTTCTTTTTGCAATGTTGGTAAGATCGCAGGATCGATCACCTTACTGCAAATTGATTTGAAGAAAGATCACAATTTAGTTATTGCGCTTCTTAATATTTCTGGCATAATAGAACGTATACCTATTGGTAGAAAATGTTCCATTATAACATGGCAATCATGCGTCTTTAAACTCTTTAACTTGAGGTCTTTCATAGACACAAGTCTTCTAATATCTGAAGAGTATCCTTCTGGAACTTTAACTTCACTTAGAAACTTACACAATACTTTTTTCTCCTTTCTAGATAGAGTATAGGCAGCAGGTGGTAGATATGTTCGACTTCCTTTCTTCAAGGGTCCTAATTCAGTTCTTATCCCCATCGCTATCAAGTCTTTTCTTGCTTTAAGGTCATCCTTAGACTTTCCTTGTATATTGAGTAACGTACCAATAACACTGTCAAATACATTTTTTTCAATATGCATAACATCGAGAAAATGTCTTACATACAACGACTTCCAATACGGCAATTCAAAAAAAATTGACCTCTTCTTCCACCCACTCTTAACAAGCGTATGTACAAAAGGCTTGCCAAACTAAATACTCACATCTTTCACCTTTTCAAAAATTTGATCACCTATCAATATAGGTGGAGCTCTACCTTATTCTGGGGCTCCATTGAAAGCTTTTATCCACCCACGATAATGATGATTAGAATTTAAGAATCTACGATGACCGAGAAAGACATTCTTCTGACCAAACTTTACTCGCGACCAATCTGTTTTATCTTCACAAATAGGACACGCACATTGACCTTTTATGCTATACCCTAATAGATTTCCGTATGCTGGAAAATCATTAATTGTGCCAAACAACATCGCCCTCAAGTTGAAACTTTCTTTCCTATATCCCTCATAAACCTCCACTTCGTTCTCCCATAAAGTCTTTAAATCTTCGATTAAGGGTGTCAAGTATACGTCTATGTCATTCCCTGGTTGTTTAGGCCCAGAAATTAACATAGATAACATCATGTACTTACGCTTCATACATAGCCATGGAGGTAGGTTATAAATCATAATAATCACAGGCCATGTTCTATGTGAGATACTTTGAAGACCGTGTGGGTTCATTCCGTCAGTAGATAATGCCAAGCAAAGGTTTCTTGCTTCTTTTCCAAATTCAGGATAATCATTATCAAGTTTCATCCACTATGGTGAATCTGCCGGATTTCAAAACTTTCCATCAATAATTCTTTCATCTGCATGCCAAGTCAAGTTTCTTGCATCGGTTTCACTACGAAACATGCGTCTAAATCTCGGAATTATAGGAAAATACCATAAGGTTTTTGCTGGAGACAACTTTTTCTTATATCGAGATACACCGCATTTAGGACACTCATTTAACGATGCATACTCATTTCGAAACAAAACGCAATCGTTTGGACATGCATGTATCTTATCATAGCTCATGCCAATAGAGCACAACATCTTTTTGGCCTCACATGTTCGATTGGGAAGAACATTATCCTCTGGAAGCATATCTTTCATAAGGGCTAATAACTCTGTGAAACTTTGATCCGACCATCCATTTTCCTCTGGAAGCATATCTTTCATAAGGGCTAATAACTCTGTGAAACTTTGATCCGACCATCCATTGCCCGCAGTTGGGTCACGACATTCTTAAAAGAGTCATCCCCAATGACAATGTTGTCATCCTCGACCTTCAGCAGACGAGCAACCAGCTCCGCCCTAGTCTTCATTTCCCCGACATCCTCGGGTTCATCCTCCCTCGGAATGCTTGCCAACCTCAGTTGTTCGACCAGCTTCTCAGCTGCCTTCTTCTCCGCGGCCAGCGTAGAGTTCTCCCACTTTAGCCTGGTCACCTCCTCGTCCGCCTTCTTTCGGGCATCATCAGCATTCTTAGTCTCTTCCTTGGCTTTCGTCGCCGTCTCTTCAAGAGATGCCATGGTAGCCTGGGCAGCTTTGAGTTCAGACTCAGTTGTAGAGTCTCCTTCAGCATAGATTGTCACCATATCCAAAACTCTGGCCAGTGCAGAGGCATCTTGGGCCACCAGCGCCCTATTTCTCAGGCGATCCATGGCCTCCACCTGGAGTGACTCTGCCTGCGGCACGACCAACGACGTACCCTCGAAGAACCTTCTGTCTAGAATACATGGAGGGAGTTCGAACTTCCCCTTTCTGGCACCCGAGTGAGATCTACCCCTTCTGTGGCCCTAAACCGCTTGGACCGTGAGGCCAGAGGTAAGGGAGACCCCTGGGGAGTAGGCGAGAAGGTCCCTGTAGCAGGTATGGGAGGAGTAGGAGCACGACGGGCGAATCAAGTCTTGGGAGCAGCCGCCCCAGGCTTGATTCGGGCAAGGTAAAATGACTAAAAATACCGAGCAACTTATGAACTTCCGCGGGAGTCTTGCACTCCAAAAGCGCCTCGGTGTTAATAAAACGATACTCCACCCTCTAGTTTCCATCCTCCTCGAAAATCGGAGACCCCTTCTTCGTCCAGCATTCAGCAAGCCGAAAAGAGTTAACATACTTCACCAGTTTCTCATAACCAGCCGCATCCTACCCGTCCAACATGTGCGACTGAGCAACGTATTTATTTGGCTCCTTGAGGAAATTGCCGGGACCCCGGTGAAATGGGAACTTAAATTCTCTATCCCCGAGCAGTTTCCCATTCTCATTGCGCATATCATTCCCCTCCTCGTCAAGGGAAATTGCCTAGACATACGTGATATCCTAGGCCGTCTCCGACACAAGCTCTATAAGGTAGAACCTTTTCTTGAACGTCCGAATTGACTCTGAAAATGGCTTGAACAGCTTGCGGGGCTGTTTCAACGAAAGCCAACCATACCTCCTCCCCGTCAACTACCGTTGAAGATGAAAGACAGTGAAAAACAAAGGAAGAGTAACCCCTATCTCCAAATACTCGCACGTCAACTCGAAGGCACGGATGAACGCCAGCGAGTTAAGATGCAATTGCGATGGGGCGAGATCCAGGTGCACGAAAACTGTCTGCTGAAAATCTGTGAAGGGCAGTCTCAATCCCAGCTCTTTGAACGCGTATTCGTACATGGAAAAATGCACACCTAAGTTGTCGCAGACCCTATCATCCTCGGAGGGGAAGTGCACCTTCCACTCCCCCTCTGGCCCAACGACCGTGAAGATATCTCCTAGATATGTCGCAAAAGTAGATACGTTCTCGGCAGGCTCAGCCACCGACCACTCCTCCGTTGAATCTTCAGCAACCTCCTCCCCGACTTCGTTGGGGACGGTTGAAGCTTCAGTACAGCTGCTCTCCGAGGAGCTCTCCTCGGACGAGTCTATTATGATGTCCTCGTCATGCCTCGTCGCCATATCGATCACCTGAAAAGCAGAGAAAAAAAGTCAATTCGACGAATAATCAAATCCACCCTTCCACCACTAGTCAAGTGAAAGGGCGCACAAAGGGGTGAGGACGACGTCCCCGGCATAAGCCCTAACATAAAAAAAAAACTCAAGAGCTTCCCACAAGGAGACGCTCGGGAAAAACCACTCCGGCACGAGGAACTTCCTCGAGCCACTCCCTAGTTCCCGTTTGAAGTTTCACTGGAAACTGTAGAGCTTCACCGGAAACCGCAAACGTCCACCTGAAACTTCATTGAAGCACCGAAGTCTGGCATCATCGTCGCGACGATGCCGGGAACCACCCTAATCGCGAGATATCTAAAGGACTCTAGAAGTCTCATCGGCGGAAAGAGACGGCCTAGCCACCGTCCACCACCTACAGCCGCCGGGAAAAACAACCCTATGTCATCTAAACCTAACCTAGTCGCATCCAATCTACAAACAACCATAAAAGAGGCTTAAAAAACACAAGATCGGTGAACTTACTTTGTTAGAAAGCTAGAAACGGTTGCTCGAAACTGATGACGGTGGTCGGAACTACAAACGGCGATGGCGGGCAAATGCTCTGAGGAAGACGAAGAAGAGAGAGAAGCGAAAGTTCCAAATGGCCTGAGTCTCTCTCCTTTTATACTGAGGGGCACGTGCAGTGGCACACCCACGTAGGTCATAATGGCTATCAATTAGCCATCATTGCCTAGTAACTGCAGCACAAGGCTCGAGGGACACGTGGCACCCCAATGTTTCAATTCTTCCTAACCGTTGATCTCCCCGTACGACGGGCAATCCAGACACGGACATGGATCTCACAAACACCATGGGTCACGGGCACCACGGTACAACTCCCTCTGTCACCATACGACGACTCCACGCTAGTTCCCCGGAACCACGGGCTATCCTTAAGTCATCGCTCCCATGCTCGGGAGCAACGACTTGGGGGCTCCTGTTCTGGACCGGACCAATGGCTAGGCATGACCTAATCCACTTTTGCTCCCAGAAGGGCCCAATTGTCTAAGTCCATTCCACAAAGGGGCGAAAGTTACCCTTCTACCCCTCCAACCGGGCAAGGACTGCGTCACACCTCCCCGGAACCTCTGCCCGTTCCGCACGGCTCCTGCTGTCCCCGAACAGCTAAGGGCTTGTGCCCGAAACTATGCCTATGCCCGACATAACGGCTAGTTTTTGGCACCCTGCCCGACATAACGGCTAGTTTTGGGCAGTTACCTATTCTTCATGAAAACGGTTATTTCGCCCCGAAAATATGACCGTTTGCCACGCACTGGGGGCACTATATAAACCCTCTCACTTGAGAGGGCGAGGTATCGAATAATAGCCCTAAAAACTCACTCTTTGTACTTGCTCCTTTTTCTCTGACCCTTTCTTACTTGAGCGTCGGAGTGCCTTGCAAGTACACCCCCTCCTCCTCAGTTATAGATGATTCAAATAAAAAGGAATATATAAACAATACATGTAATTTAGTTGTATGAGCAATATATTGAAGAAACATCTTAACCTCAAGATATATAAACTTCAGAAAATTGTTGTAAGAAACTACATATTTCTTAAATATGTATGTTTATGGTGCTTACAGAGGAGATGGTGTGGCAATCATAAAACAATTGCGAGGTTTATCTTCAAACCATCTCAGCAAATTTGTTCACCTAGGATAATAAAAAATCAGGAATACCCAAAATTGGTTTGTCAGCGATTATAATATGTTGTATTAGACATGTAGTCAACATATAGCTGAAACTTGAGTAGTGTTAACTTAGGTTAATATGACAATAGTTTTTATCCTTCTATAATCTAAAAAAGTAGATAAAACTTATTCAATGTGATAACAAAACAAAACAATTAACTTTTGAGTTGTGATTATTGTTTGATTGTTGACACCAAGAACTTATACTTACCCTTATTTATACTAATAATACACTCCTAATTATAATTTAGGAAACAAATAATGAAATATAAAGAGATATGCAAAAAGCAATCTTAATATTTAACCTATTTTATTTTAAATTACTCCAAGATCTAACCCAAGTAATATATGATATGTTTCACTTATTTTAACATATTTAATTGGATTCTAGACATAGAGGACACTGCTTTTTTAAGTTGCAGTTTTTTTCCTAATGTTCCAATTTAGGATAGGTGATTTGTTTGAATAATTGTCATCTTCTCATTAATATGTTTACATTGATTTAAATGTTGGAGTAAGCCAAGCTGTTAATATCAAATGGTTGGTAGATTCTCACCTTGTTCTCGATCCAACTGTGCATATAACAATGGCAAATAGGATGCTTGGAATTTTATTTAAATTTTTGCAGTGTGCTTGCAATTTCCCAATTTCTTCACAGTTACTGGCGTGAAATGGTGAGTTTATTTGTGTGGTGGTTGTCATTGATCTTTGTTTTTATAGTATTGTTCTCTATTACATTCTATGATGGTCGTATCATGGTATGTGATGTACAAGTCGCCCAGTAGGTCACTCCTAAACTTGCGTAGTTGCATATGGAGGCTTTTTTTTCCTTGTCATTATTGCGTTGTAACTTCTTTTTGCTATCTAATTTTTAGATAGAAGCCGACAGAGAAGCAATTTTTGTCAAGGTTAAGAAAAAAAAGTTAGGTCTTAAATATGGTTTACATATTTTACAATTCTAACAAAACAATTGACTTTAATTTTGGAAAGAGTAATGAACTAATGAGGTTTTAGGATATAATAAAAATAAATGTGTGGTCTTTCTGTCTTTTTATTTGTGAGATTTTTGGTCATACTCTAACTCTGTCGAGGAATAGCTTTCATGTGTTTCGACAGGAGACAAGCATGAAGTCGAAGCTGGGTCACATGCTAATGTCGGAGGGTTACATACTGTAGTCGAAGCTAGTTCTAGTATGTAATGTCGAAATATATTATTGACTTATTATTTCGAATTGGGCCTTTTGTTTAGGATCCAATTGTTTAGTTTGCTTCTACTGTAAGTTAGCTAGTTAGCCTACAAATAAGCTAGATCACTCAGGTTGTTGAGTAAGGCCAATTGTGTTATTCACTTATAATCATTTGTAAACCCTAATGAGAAAGTGAATAGTAAACAATTTTCCCTACAAATAAGCTAATCTCTCTTTGTTCTAACCGTTTTCATTATTTACCCAAGAACTCTGTTTCTCAATCTTTATTTGTTGAAAGGTATCGATTGTGAAATTGAGATGTTCACCGGAGTTAATGACTTTGGTTTATGGAGTTTGATGATGTGAGCCCTTCTTGTTCAATAGGGTTTGTTATAGGCGTTAAAAGGAGGAGATACCATGGATGCTGCAGTGACGGAGAAGGAAAAGACATCGATGATCGAGAAAGCCCACAGCACAATTGTTCTAAGTCTTGGTGATAAAGTTCTCAGACAGGTTTCGAAGGAGACGACGGCAGCCGGTGTTTGGCTAAAACTCGAAGGATTGTATATGAAAAATCCTTGGTGAATCGTTTGTACTTGAAGCAAGCTTTGTATTCATTCAAGATGCATGAAGATAAAGTGTTGATGGAGTAGCTTGATGTGTTCAACAAGCTGATTCTTGATCTTGAAAATATTGATGCTCACTACAAAGAAGCCCTTTTGTATGCAAGTGAGTCCCTGACCTTTGAAGAATTTCAAGCAGCCTTGTATTCGAAGGATTTGAACGAAAGAAAGGAGACGAAACCATCATCATTAGTTGTCGAAGGGTTATCCGTGAAGGCGAAATCCTCGAAGAGAGAGGGTAGGTTTGAGAAGAAGAAAGGTAAAACTCAACAGAAGTCTTATGGTGGTGATATTTCTGGGATTAAGTGTTATCAGTGTAAGAAGGAGGGAAACACAAGAAAGATGTGCCTGAGCGCCTGAATAATCATGTCGGTAAGGACAATGGCAATGCAGTTATTGTGCAGGATGATTATGAATCATCTGATGTCCTTGTGGTGTCAAGCAGTAAATCTTGCAAAGAGTGGATTATGTATTTTGGATGTACTTGGCATATGACTCGAAACGAGAACGAGTTTAAAGAAATATGTGATCAAGATGGTGGATCAGTGTTGTTAGGAAACAATAAAGTTTGCAAGATTGCAGGTATTGGATCTGTAAGATTCAAGCTCCAAGATGAGTCAATAAGGCTATTGACTGGGGTTAGGGATGTACCTGACCTTAAGGGCAATTTAACTTCTCTTGGTGAATGAGACAAGAAAGGGTATGTCTTCAAAAGAGAACAAGGTATCCTGAAAGTCATGAAGGGGTCGAAGGAAGTCTTTAGAGGCGTGTGAAGAAACAAGGCTTGTATACCCTTGAGGTTGAGGTTGTAAGTGGTTCAGCAGATTTTGCATCCACGAAACCGGTGTCGAAGACAAAATTTTGGCAAATGAGATTGGGCCATGTCAGCGAAAGAGGCTTGGTCGAATAGTGATACAGAACCTGGTAGGTGGTGACAAAGTCGAGAAGTTGGAGTTTTGTGAACCTTGTGTATTTGGAAAATCCTGTAGGGAGAAGTTTAACAAAGGTAAACAAAGAACACGTGGATCTCTTGATTACATCCATGCTGATCTTTGGGGACCTGCAAGGAACGCTAGTACAAAACGGTTAATTTACACCCGTTTTTAACTAAATTTACACCCATTTAAATTTAATAAAAAACGAGTGTATATTCATCGGGTGAGAAATGTCTAATGCATTTACACCCATTTTTAAACGGGTGTAAATACATGCTATTTTACAGCCTTTTTAAATAAAAATTGGGTCTAAATACATTCTTAGTTACATCCAATTTTAATAAAAATCGGGTGTAAATACGTTCTTAATTACACCATATTTTAATAAAAATCGAGTGTAAATAAGTTCTTAGTTACACACTATTTTATAAAAGTCGGGTGTAAATACGTTCTTAGTTACACCCTATTTTAATAAAAATCGGGTGTAAATACGTGCTTAGTTACACCCTATTTTAATAAAAATCAGGTGTAAATACGTTCTTAGTTACACCATATTTTAATAAAAATCGGGTGTAAATACATGCTAATTTACACCCTTTTTAAATATAATTTACACCTTTTACACCCTATTTTATTATATTATATTTAATTCCATTTACATCCAATTTCATATGATACATTTACACCCTATTTCCTATACACATTAAAAAACAAAAACTTGAAGGAAAAATAGACCACTTGCAACATATTACAAATACAATGATGAATTGCTTAATATGTAAAGTTTCGAAGGAGTATCATTACAAAACTATCCAAAAAAAAAGTATTATTTCACATAGTACTTGTTCAATGTGTTGGGACCAATATAGACGTATGTATGTAAAGTTCAAAAATCAAAATGTCAGGAATCATGCTCTAGACTTCAATTTGTAATCAAGAATGTTATTATGTACTGTTGTATATGTTTTGAATCAAACAAACAACTCCATGAGACTACTTGTCTTTCCAGCTTCCTTGATCTGGACGTAGATTGTGATATAGCTTTTTCTTGCTCAGTAAGTGCATGGCGGAAATGACATCTATGCCCATATGGACAAACAACCCTAGCAGGGACCATCCTACATACCTTAGTTTTGTAGCGTGGCTGGCGGATCACCGGGCATGCTCTAGTTTCCTGCCATTTGTTACACGGCTCAGTTTTGAACATCCCCTGATTATACACAGTCATCTCAAGAGGTTATTCCTCTTTCTACCCTCCTCACACATATACCTTTTGCTGCACCAAAGCAACACACACAATTTCAACAAAATAATCAAGCCATTGCAATAATCAACAATGATTACAAACTCAAACAACTAAATAAAGACAATTGAGTCACATATATTAAACCCCTGCATTTTTGAAATTTCTTTGTTAGAGAAAGCACCGCTGACAGGTATTACAGATGTTCGCTTGTTAGTGTGTGAGGCTAATTCGAATCTTCTTTGTTTGTCTAGAATAACATCATTTCCGATTACTGTAGAAGTATATTTGTTAATGTATGAAGCTAAATCCAATCTTCTTTCTTTGGTTGATAGAGATGAAATGTGTTCATCAAATTGTTTCCGATCAAAAGAGACGAGATATTGTTCCAAATACCTGACTTCTAACTCTAATATCCCAATTTCGTTAATAAGTTCCTTCGCAGCCTAAAGTTAAGAGATGAATAGAAATGATATTTAGAAGCAATAACAGGTAATACCTTAAAAAAATAGAGAAAAATTGCAATTCCATGTATATAATTGTTTAAGAGGAAACCTTGGGTATTGAGTTTTCGACTATAGTGTCCTGTGAAAATGGTCAATAACATGTTTTCTCGAATGCACGCTGCACCATAAGTTATTGATGTAATCCTTTTTGAAGTTGTATAATCTTCAGATACAAAAAAATATAGTATATAACAGAAAACTACACGCTTTGATTCAGGACTTATGCATAATCAGACAAAAAAATTAATCAAATTGTTTACCTCTTGAATCAAAGAACTTTGAAGATCCATGTTGTTGTACTGCCTCTTCTTGGATTCAATGCTTCTCTTTAGATCCCTCAGTTCCTTTTTATAAAACAAACAGAAAGAAAGAAGAAAAAAAAGAGTGAAAGTCATTCTTTTATGAGAAAAACATTCATATGTCAGTGCTCAGAAATATGTAGCAAGAAGAGATAAGCTGCGATATACCGATTTAGGCTGATAAGATGATTCTCTGATGTTCAAAAATTCATCGTCCATTACTCTCCATTTCATTGGATCACTGCCAAACAGTTTAAAAAATGTCAATAAAACATATTTAAAGGATAAAACATTATTAAAGTTAACATAAATTTATCATGTTTTACAACTGATATGTATAAGTAAGGAACTGTTAACTGTTGATCTGTTATTATGGCTCATATGAAATGAAGAGTCTCTATATTGAAAGAATTTTGGAGGTATCTTAAAGAACTATTATTTTGTTTAGAAGGATCACAAGTTGATGAAATGAGAATAAGACAGAAATAGTTGAAATGGAAAAACAAAAATGCTCAATTATGGAATACGAATTCGCAAAGAAAGTTTAATTTATTTAATGGTGAGATAGATTAATTCATGAATCATAATCATCACAAACACACATCATGGACCTTGTTTGTCTTAATGGGTGGGAGTTGAAATCTTCGAAAGCATGTCAGATTAAAGTAGCAGCCACTACGCCAAAAATATGTTTAGACAGCACCTAAAAGACAGCGCTTTTATACAAAAGCGCTGCTAAAAATAATAAAAAAATTTCGCTAAAAAAAAGCGCCTTAAAAGAAAGGCTTTACAAAGCGCTTTCCAAAAGCGCTGTAAAAGAATGTCACCTTAGACCACCTTAGAAAGCGCTTTCCAAAAAGCGCTGCTATAGGTATTACTTTAGAGAGCGCTTTTAAAAAAGCGCTGTCTAAAGGCCACCTTAGAAAGCGCTCTTATAGGGCTCTAATTATTTTCACTTATGAAAGCGCTTTCTAAGGAAAAACGCCCTCTAAAGTCCTTTACTAATTAAAATATAAAACAATTCTAAACATTTTCAGAGGCACTTCTATTCATTTTCTCTCTCGACCGTTTCTCTAAACCCTTGCCGTCGTTCTTACATGCCATTATTGTCGTCGATCTTTGCCGTTGCCGTTGCCGTTACCGTCACTGTTTCCATTATCGTCGTTCTGGCATTCAGGAAGCGTTCGAAACTCTCCTTTGTTCTTCAGTTCAGGTATTCTTCAGTTCCCATTATCGTCCTTCGTTCTTCTCTGTGAGCAATATTTAACAACTCTAGCTTAATGAATGTCATTGTTAGAAAAATAATAATAATATTGTCGAAAAAAGTTCTGTTTGTTCTCAATATTCAGTTTGCATTACTTCCTTCGTAGAAAAATGTTCAAGATACTGCTGTTGCTTCTCAGTAACTTGGACGATAAACATATCTCATGTTTGATGTAATGCCACACAGAGAATGCCTTGTTCTGTAATCAGTCATATATATTAATAGTATTTTTCATTCTATTTTTCCATAATATGCAACCTTGTTTTGTTTTAAACTATAGAATAAGAGAAAATTAGGGGAATTCTTAGGGTATTTACTGTGATATGAATAGAGTTTTAAGAATGTAACCAATGTCTAGTTTTTAATCAAGAATGAGTCACTATTCTTTGATAACAATTATGTTGCATTTGTTGTGGTTGCATATTTTTCCAGTGTGATTCGTTGGCTGCAGTGTTGCTGAGTCAATGTTACTAATTCTTTTGTTGCTTTTAAATATTGGTATTTGTCTGTTATTCCTTTTTTGGTTAGAATGTGATTCAAACATTTGGTTACCACTTATACAAGTGATACTGCTTATTTTCGAAATAGATTCTTCATAGATGAATGATGATAGTTGAGTCAATTTGACTAATTCTTTTGTTACTTTTAAATGTTGGTATTTTTCTGTTATTCCTTTTTTGGTTAGAATGTGATTCAAACATTTGTTAGAATGTAATTTACATCTCTAAAGGTAATTAGTTGTTCTCTCTCGCCACTGTAATTATATATAACTTATGGATTATGGATTATGGATTATGGATTTTTATATTTGTCATTTATTTTTTGTTTTTTTCTTTCTTACAGGTAAAATGTCTAATAACCAGGAAGACACCCACGAGACACATGATACACAGGAAGCTCAGAATGAAGCTTCGAATGTAGAACATGAAATAAAAAGAGGAAAAACCATTATGAAGATAATCATCCATGCTAGAGATAAAGGGATGAGATTTGATGTACATTGGAGTGACCAGAACCAACTCATTGAGCCTAACGGTTCAATGTTGTCTTCATACATTGGTTCACTTGTTCGTCAGCACATTCCAATCACTAGTGATAATTGGAGGAGTAAATCGTTGGATGCCGGTAAAGAAAAGATATGGACCGAGATAGAGGTACTTACCAAATATAATTGATGTTATTATATTTTTTTTGACGATTAAGTCTTTAATTTACTTATACTAACACACTTTATGTGTATGTTTTTTCGTAGAGGTCCTTTAATATTGAAGAAAGCCGAAAAACGTATTGTCTTCAATTGGCCGGAAAGAGACACAGAGGATTTAGAGCCTTATTATCAAACAAATATCTTAGGGATGAGGACAAAAATTTTGTTGAAGCAGAACTTCCACCGTTGTATGCGGATGTGATTACACCTGAAGAATGGGGCATTTTTGTAGACAAACGGAAAACCGAAGAATTCAATGTAATGTTATCTTGTCATGTCTATTGATTGTATTATATATTTGTTTCATTAGTTTGTTTTGATATGACTTAAAAAATTTTATCCAGAAATTGAGTGCCATTAATCGTGAAAGAGCATCAAAACCCACGTATCCATACAGAAAAGGGCGTTTGGGATATGCACGGTTACAACAAAAATTGGTAAGTATATATTAATGCTATGATTTTATTAATTGTATTATTGTGTTATAATTGATGAACTTATTATTTAACTAAATGTGTAGTTAGAAGAGTCTAAAAGTGAAGAATCATCACTTCCGGACCATGTTTTATGGAAGGAAGCTCGCGTGGGTAAGGGTGGAGCTGTTACAGAAGATGTTCAGCATGTTTATGAAGAATGTGTAAGTATAACATTATGTCTCAAAGTTAATTGAAATTTTATTAAATTATAATTAATTTTTAATCCCCACTAATAATTTTCGATATGTCAATGAATTTCAGGAGAATCTATCTAAATCCATACCCGCAGATGAGGATGATTGCAGGAGCATTCTTAGTCGAGTACTAAATGTTCCTGAGTATCCCGGTCGGGTGAGAGGTAAAGGATTTGGTGTGACTCCATCATCCTTGTATAAGCAATCAAAGAAAAAAAATCCCACCACCCAAGAAATCATGCAAACTGTGATGGCACTACAAGCGCAAGTCCAAGCATTGCAGCAGGATAAAGAGAGATATGAGGCGGAAAGGCGCGGTTCCGGTAATTATGACAAATGTTTTTAGAAACGAAGGATTGGAGGAAAAACAACCCAAAGTGTGTGCCTTAAGAGCAATCGCTCAAAAATTCAAGGAATGTGAGACTCCAGTAACTTATTTCCTTCCTTATTAATTAAGAAAAAGTTTTGAAAATATTATGTGTTTTAAAGAAGAAAGATTGAAACCCAAGGCGTGTGCCTCAGGACCATTCATTCAAGGATTCAAGGAATGCGAGATTCCAAGTACTCATTTCTATTATAATTTGATTGCGAAAAGGTTTTGATAACTCACATTGAATGTTGTAGAAACAAAAAAGTGAACGAAGAGCAACCCAAGACGTGTGCCTCTAGAGCATTCTTTCAAAGACTCAAGGAATGTGAGACTCAAATATCCTTTTTCTTTCGTGTTTGATTAAGAAAAGGTTTTAACACATTGATTTTTAATCGGGGAAACATTAGTGCGCTTCGAGGAGGAAACGAAACGTGATGTTTGTTGAGTAACTCTTCGAGTTTGTGTGAAAATGATTTGTAAAATGGTTTGATTGTATTTGAATATGATTTTATTGAATGAAAATGAATATAAAAATAAATTCAAAATATAATTGAAATATGATCAAAGTCGGTCTACGCAAATAAAGTCATACGCAAGATCATAACACGGTGAAAAATTTATTAATGTATTAAGTTTTAGTGGCATAACAGTATTGAAATTACCGAATCCACATATAAAAAGGTCCAATTGAAAATGCAATTGAATCGAAAGGTAGCAACCAAATTTCTACAATATTTACATTATGCTGCAATGCTTTAACAAGCAGCTGACAAAGCTGCAACGTGACTAAATATTTGCAAAGCAAATTCAATAGGAAAAAAAAAAGGTATTGGCAGCCGTCAATTAAAGTTCTAAAATCTAGATAAGTACTCAATTAAAGTGACTAAATTGCAACTAGAAGGTGTTAGCATATCTTTATTTAAAACATAGAATATTACTCAGTTAATGTAGCTAAATTGCACATGGATTGTGTTAAGCTGATTTTACTCTCTTTCTTTAAGACTACTATAGCAGTTATAGAAGATTCAAATAAAAATGAATATATAAACAATACATGTAACTTAGTTGTATGAGCAATATATTGATGAAACATCTTAACCTCAAAATATATAAATTTCAGAAAATTGTTGTAAGAAACTACATATTTCTTAAGAATAGAAATAGATGAAGTGACAATGATACACCATATATGGACAAAGTACATTAATTAACAAATGTGTAAAAAAAATCAAAATTTTTTATAATAGTGACTAGAGGGTGTATAACAATTTGGTGACCTTTCAAGGAGTAATTGATTGGTAAAATATTGACTTGAAATCAACGTATTCCAAGTTTTACAAACACTTTTACAAGCCACAATAGTTTTTATGGGAAGTTGAAGCAGAATGTCGGTAATAATTGGTAATGGAAGATCTGCACACAAACTGCCAAATTCTTGACTTTCTTCTTTGGCTCTTTTTTCATCCCTTGCTGAAGACAGTGAGTCGTTTTTCCTTTTCATAGTCACACTATAAAATTTAAAAAAAAAACAATAAAAATAAAGCATAGAAAGGGAATCATTTTTTATTAAGATAAGTTAAAGGAGTTTGTGAAAAGTCAAAGTTAGCGTAAAATAAGAGTGAAAGGAGAGTTCGAAAAGATGAAGTAAGAGTTGATAGGAATTGTGTCGGTGGTAAAAGCATACAAATGAGAATGAAAAAAAAAGTTGACAAAACGTACCTCTCTGCCAAGCTTTGGTAAAACAAAATTCAAATTGTACAAGTTTTACCTTTCTTCCTTTTTGTTAGGCATATTTATAGGGTTTTTAAAATACAATGGATATAGAAGGTAATGAAAAGATGGTATAAAACTAAATGATAAAATTAAATATTTTTATTTTTATTGATTTTCTATAAACTTTAATTATAATAAAGTCAAATATTTTGTGATTTTTAGCATTTTAACAAACAAGTACTTTTACTATTTTAGCGTGCAAATTTTCTTAATTCTTAATTATCTTTTTTACTAAATCAAGAAAATATAATCCTAGCATTTAATTTTTTTTTCCATTTTTGACCTACTATTAATTTTCTTCCATCAAAATAAATTATATTGTTAAATTTAAAATATTCAAAATCATCATTTTGTTGAACAAAATTCACAAATAATTACAATCAATATCTTCAAATACTAATTTGTGGATAACAACGCCATTAACAAGATAACAACGCAATTAACAAGATACATCTTGAATGATCAATACTAATTTGTATTATGTACGATTTTGTAGAAACTTCTTGCCTTGGAATTAAAAGGTTTAGATAAAAAGTGCACCCCTGAATCCTACTAGCCGGGAATGTTTTCAACTTAAACCTTGTTAAATTAAGCCATATATATGCTCTCCTTTTATTTGTGTTTTAACCACATTATTACCGAAAGGCTCTTTCACAGCTGTTAGAAAAAAGGGGCTGATCAACTGTGATAAGGTTGAAGTGATAGTAAATATGATGTTTTCCACCATAGACGTGACCGTAATGATAAACTAGATTGTGTCATTACTAAACTCTTGACTTTTAATATAGAAAATATTGTTGGTTTTAACAGCCAGAACTTTCAAATTTGTAACACAAAAGTGTTAAGTATGAAATAGATTAGCCAATTAACCATAAATAAAATAAATTTTGTATTTTTTAACTAGTAAAATAAAATTTGTATTGCTTAATAAATAAAATCAAATAAATTAACATAATATAAAAAAACAATATACAAATATAAAATAATAATCTTTGTAAGATTTTTTCTTTTTGTAAGCAAGGGATATATTGATAAAAGAGAACTAAGGGTTCTCTAACCTTCTTACAAAAGCGAGAACAAAAGCTCGGCAAAGAAAATTACACCCCAAATGAGACTTACGACAAATACAACAAAGGACATTTGCTAAATTCATAAAAATTACATTTGGAATGTGTAATCTTCCCGATGAACGACCATCTCCACACCAACGCTTTAATACTCCACACCAAGTCTAAAACATTCCAAGTATCGCCTCTAAAAATAATGCCATTTCTCAACAACCAAATAGACCAAAACGCGGCAAGCCAAACACAACCCTCCCTCCCCCTCCTCATTCCCGCCCGCCTACCAAAATCACTCCAAGTCAAAAAACTATGTTTCATATTAATGGAATCAAACTCTTTCAAACCAATCCACTCTGCCAATTCTTTCCAAACTAACTTCAAAACGCAACAATTCAAGAATAAATGATCGGCCGTCTCACTAAAATTACCGCAAAAAACACAATTAGAATTTCCGTTACCAAAATCACACCCTCTCAAAGATAAAGCAAACTTAGTAGGAATTCTATTTAAAAAACTCCTCCAAACCAAACCTCTCACCTTCAAAGGAACCTCCATCCTCTATAACCACTTGAATGCTTCATCATAATTATTTACAGGGCCAAAGGGAATCGAAAAACTACGCGTAATATTACGGAAGCTAGAAACGGTGAAGCCTTTTTCCAAATCCGGCCGCCAGCTGATACTGTCCCGACCAACCGCAGCCGGACCGGCCCCCAACAAAAGGGAACGGAGCTGCTGCTCCTCCCTAACAGAATTCGGCCGAACTGCAGTAGGGGTTCCAAACTGCCCCGCCATTTCATTAAAAACCCCATCCCAAAACTCCCCAATTTCCAAACATTTCCTTCCCACCCTCCCATACAAGTTATGGACACCTCCTTAAGGAAAGATAAATTGTATAAACTAGGAAATTTATCTTTAAGGCAATAATCTTTGTAAGATGAAATGGGCTACAAGAATGGCAATACAAATAAATGAAACTAAAAAGCTATCAAATGTTAGAAGTTTAAATCTCACACCACGAATCCCCTCCTACTTGAAGCCAAAACAGACTTCTTTTTTAGATTTCAGCCAACTTGGAAAACCTATTCTCTATTAAACTATAATAACAATTCACATGAATACCTATATAACATAATTATATCAAGTTTAGAAACATATAAAGAGAATTATACTTATGACTCTACAATGGAATAGAGCAACAAAAAATTGGAGTCAAGGCCAATTAGCAAAATAGAAACAAACTTTTCCATTATATACTTGGAGTCATGGTATAACAACAAGGATGCTGCCAAGTAAAAATGAGGTCATAATTCAAATCCAAGAAACAGACCCTGCTTGAATACAACTACTCTCCATAGACTCCATCTGGTAAAAGTTGTGCACTTTACTACCCTCAACTATTATAAGCATGGCTTTAAATTGCGGTTGCGGGTGTTGCGATTGCGGTCATTGCGAGTGTTGCGATGCGTATTGCGGCCGTTGCGGTGTGAATTTTTATTAGGAGGTGTTTGAAATAGAAAGTTGAAAAACACTTAATGTTACGTTTTTTCATTACATAATAAGTAAATTGAGTTTTAGGATTCTAATATTTTAATTTTAGATGAAAATACTTGAAGAAACATGATTGAAATTATCTAATGTGGTTCCAAACATAGCCGGAAGCGATATTTTCAAATCACACTGCAATTGCGGTCGGATGCGGTTGCGGAGACAACTGCATCCGCAATATTGCGGGTGCAATTGCGGTTGCGGACCGTAATATAAAACCATGATTATAAGTATGGATAGTAATTAATTGAAAACAGTACAGTAGAAGCAAAACTTAGACATGTTAAAAGATGTCACCTGTCGATATTTTACTATAGTAATACTCTTCTATCTGACATTGACAGTATTGCAAAAGGAAAACTAAATTATTTATAAACAAGGTTTCACACACTCATAATGAATATAGTTATAAGATAATAAATACAATAGTCTTAGTTGTAAAAAACATAACTAAATATTCAAAGTACCTCTTCTTTCTAGTATCCTATAAATAACTTGTATTCCCAAAAGATGAGTACTACCCATATAGTTAAAGAGACAATCACAAACTGAAAACACAAATGTCAAAACTAAAGAATATTCACACACACAAATATCAATTCCCAAAAAAACTATCGAAACATCTAAAAATTAAAATTAATAATTCAAGTTATGTAGAATTCATCTTCAAACACAAAACTAGAGACTCGCATGCTCTTTTCAAATGTAAACTTTAGGGAAACCATAGAGATATGCAGTAACCAAATGATGACGTCATTTCACATATAACACAATTGTGTACCAAATGTAAATCTACAGTATACAAAATTAACATTTTCATACAATAAAATAATGTTGTGATCACAAACGATACCTTTCAACAAATAAAGATTGAGAAACGGAGTTCTTGGGTGAACAATGAAAATAGTTAGAACAAAGAGAGAAAAAAGAAAGAAAAAGGATTAGGGCAAATTGTTTACTATTCACTTTCTAATAAGGGTTTACAAATGATTACAAGTAAATAACACAATTGACCTCACTCAACAACCTGAGTGATCTAGGCTATTTATATGATAACTAGCTAACTTACATTACATGCTAACTAAACAATTGGATCCTTAACACAAGGCCCAATTCGACATAACATGTCAATAAGATATTTCGACTTTACATACTAGAACTAGCTTCGACTACAGTATGTATCCCTCTGACATCAACATGTGACCCAACTTCGACTTCATGCTTGTCTTCTATCGAAACACGTGAAAGCTATTCCTCGACAGAGCTAGAGTTCGACTCAAAATATGTTGAACCACTTACAACATCAATCCCAATGGTATACAAGCCTTGTTTTTTGCGCCTCTCAAGACTCCTTTCGACCCCTTCATGACTTTCAAGATACCTGAATCTCCTTTGAAGACATGCCCTTTCTTGTCGATTTCACCAGGAGAAGTTAAATTGCTCTTAAGGTCAGGTACATACCTAACCCTAGTCAATAGCCTTATTGACTCATCATGGAGCTTGAATCTTACAGATCCAATACCTGCAATCTTGCAAGGTTTAATGTTTCCCAGCAGAACTGATCCACCATCTTGATCCCATAATTCTTCAAACACATTCTTGTTTGGAGTCATATGCTTAGTACATCCAGAATCCATAATCCACTCTTTGCAAGAGTTGCTGGTCGACACCACAAGGACATAAGATGATTCATAATCATCTTGCACAATAGCTGCATTGCCATTGTCCTTACCTCCATGATTATTCATGTTCTCAGGGCACATCTTTCTTGTGTGACTCTCCTTCTTACAGTGTAAACACTTAACCCCAGAAATATCACCACCATAAGAATTCTGCTGAGTTTTACCTTTCTTCTTCTCAAACTTACCATCACTCTTCGAGGATTTCGCCTTCACGGATAACCCTTCGACAACTGATGATGATGGTTTCTGCTCATTTCTTTCGTTCAAATCCTTCGAATACAAGGCTGCATGAACTTCTTCAAAGGTCAGGGACTCTCTTCCATACAAAAGGGTTTCTTTGTAGTAAGCATGGTACTTAGGTAAAGAACACAACAATAACAATGCTTGATCTTCATCATAGATGGTAACATCAATACTTACAAGATCAAGAATCAGCTTGTTGAACACATCCAGCTGCTCCGTCAATGTTTTACCGTCATAGATGGAGTTTTAGCCAAACACCAGTTGTCGTCGTCTCCTTCGAAACCTGCCTGAGAACTTTATCACCAAGACTCTGAACAATTGCACTGTGGGATTTCTGGATCATTTATGTCTTTTCCTTCTCCATCACTGTAACATCCAAGGTATCTTCTCCCTTTAACACTTCTAGCAAACCTTGTTGAACAAGAAGGGCTCGCATCTTGAAACCCCATAAACCAAAGTCATTAACTCAGGTGAACTTCTCAATTTTAAATTTTGTTAAAGACATTTTCTTCACGCTCATCGCACCAGTTTGATGTGATTACAAATGATACCTTTCAACAAATAAAGATTGAGAAGTGGAGTTCTTAGGTGAATAATGAAAACAGTTAGAACAAAAAATGAAAGAAGAAAGGATAAAGAAGAAAGAAGAAGAATGATTAGGGAAAATTGATTATTATGCACTTTCTCATAAGGGTTTACAAATGATTACAAATGAATAACATAATTGGCCTCATTCAACAACCTGAGTGATCTAGCCTATTTATAGGCTACCTAACTAACTTACATTACAAGCTAACTACACAATTGGATCCTTAACACAAGGCCCAAATCGAAATAGTAAGTCAATAATATATTTCAACATTACATACTAGAACTAGCTTCGACTACGGTATGTAACCCTCCGACATCTGCATGTGACCCAACTTCGACTTCATGCTTGTCTCCTGTCGAAACACATGAAGTTATTCCTCGACAGAGTTAGAGTACGACCAAAAATCTAACAAATAAAAAGACAGAAACACCACACATTTCTTTATATTATATCCTAAAACTTCATTAGTTCATTACTCTTTCCAAGATTAAAGTTAATTTTTTTGTTAGAATTGTAAAATATGTAAACAATATTTAATACCTAACTTGTTTTTCTTAACTTTAATAAAGATTGCTTCTCTGTCGGGTGTTACCTAAAAATTTGATAGCAAACAGAAGTTATAACGCAATAATGAGAAGGAAAAAAAAGCCTCTATATGCAACTACGCAAGTTTAAGAGTGGCCTACTGGGCAACTTGTGCAACACATAGAATGAAATAGAGAACCATACTATTCAAATAAAGATCAATGACAACTACCACACATAGAAACATAATTGAATTCGACACCTTCTTTCTGAGTGAACCCCGATGCAACCAGCTTTGCCATAAAGCGCTTCGACATCACTCATTCGATTCCTTCCTTGACCTTGAAAATCCACATACAACTGACTAACCTTGCACCTGCAGGTTTCTCAATCAACTCCCAATTGTTATTATCATGAACATATTTCATCTCGTCATCCATGGCTTTTCTGCATTCAGTCTGATTTCGAATCCTCATAGCTTCTGTGTAAACTCTAAGTTCTTCCTCAAGTACCTCACTTGCAGAGATTAAGGCAAAAGCTATAAGATCTGCATAACGGTGTTTCTGAGGTGGTTTGATGACTCTTCTCGACCTATCTCTTTCCAGTAGGTAGTCATTGACAGTTCCCTTAGTCTCTTTAGTATCTTTCTCTTCTTCTTCGACTTCATCTGGATTATGCACTTCAGCATCACTATGCTTCACCTCAAAAGGAATCTCTACCTGTTCCAACACCTCTTCAGAGATTTCTGCACTTTGACCAGCATCACCAGTTTTCTTGAACGCCATCTCAACTTTATTGAAAACTACATCACGACTTAAGATAAATCTTCTGTGACTTGGTTCTAGGAACCACAACCTATAACCATTGACTCCCTCAGGATATCCAAGGAACATGCATCTCAGAGCTCTAGGTTCGACCTCTTCTTGCCTAATGTGAGCATAGGCTAAACAACCAAATACTCTCAGTTTTTCGAGATCTGGAGGTTGACACGACCAAACTTCTTCAGGTGTCTTCATTCCCAAGGCAGTCGAGGGACATCTGTTTATCAGATAAGCTACTGTCGAAACAACCTCCGCCCAAAACACCTTCTTCAATCCAGCATCTAACCCTTTTAAGGATTGTTCGATTGAATCTTTCAGCTAAGCCATTTTATTGAAGAGGACCTGTTACAGTCTTATTCCTTGCAATCCTAGTTTCGACATAGTAACTGTCGAAAGCTTCATTGCAGAACTCAAGGCCATTGTCGGTTCTTAACCTCTTAACCTTTCTGCCAATTTGAGTTTTGACTAGAACCTTCCAACTTTTGAAACTCTCAAAAGTTTCATCCTTAGTCTTCTGAATGAATACCCATAATTTTCTAAAAGAGTCATCAACTATGGATAGAAAATAGTGTTCCCTTGAGTGTGAAGCATTCCACTAGTGCAAAGTGACGAATATAATTAGAAAATTTACACCAATTATACAGAAAACGGGTGTAAATAAGTAACCTGGTGGCAAATTTGTAAATAAAATGTCATTTTAATTATTAACATATGACAATAGATATCCTATTTTTTAAAAAAGGGTGTAAATTAAAAATATTATTATAATAAATTAAAATCATTATTATAGTCAAATTTCTATTACTCCCATTAAATGTAAGACGGGTGTAAATTTTAATTGGCTAAAAAAATTATTTATTTTAACAACTCTAAATATTAATCTTAAACACATTGATAAAACACAATATATTTAATTAACTATTAATTAGGTAAGTAAGTGAATTATTGAATATAAATTTATTAAATTAATATTGTATAAATAAAATAAAATAAAACACAACAAATAATGCATCGATCAAAACCCTTTTTTGAAACCCCATTCTCTCCAAAAACCAAACCCACCTTTAGGGAAAAACAAAAGGAAAAGAAAACGAAAAACACTTTCTTCTATTTTCTTCTTCTTTCTCTCACTCTTCTTCAAGCTTAAAAAATGACGGCACCTTCTAGTAAATCAAGAACCACTGTACTTCGATCTCTTTCAGCTTCACCGAGATTCTCCAACACAGAATAATCACCTTCTCACTATTCTTCCTCTGCTTTTGCGTCTTCCTCCTCAAGCTTCGCTTCTCGTCCTACAACCTTCTTCAGAGGCTCCACCTCTCCGACACGTGTCAGTCAATACACTTCGTCACCGTCTGTATCGTCTTCATTGGTTCGGTCTTTCTGGAACATTAACTTGTACTCTTGTGCTCTAAATTTAGAGCTAAAATAACCATAGCTACTGACAAAATTAATTCTACACTTTACCTCAATTTCAGTACACTAAAGATTAAAAACATAACCATTCATCCACTTATGTTTCTGAAACTAGTATATGCGGATAGAACTCACAGCATGTTCATTTACTATGGGTTAGAATACAAATAGCATTACAACTTTATTATTTTCTGCAATTTAGTCAAGAAACTATTGTATACAATAATTGATATTTAAGATATTTGAGGTGATTTTTTAAATACTCGTGTGAATTCTAAGATTTCATAATAGTGATTTGGATAAAAAAGATGTGAGGTTAATATATCCTATGTGTAATGCAAGACCACTCTATAAAATAGACAACATCATAGTTGTTCAGCTACACTAAGTCATACATGAAAGTACATGGATATTAAAAAGAAAATGTAATACCTCGTGTTCTGGACTGGGCCGAGGCTGCCCAACAGTCGAGCAGGCCCAACCCATACAACCTGGGGAGGCCCAATAAGGTCCTTCTGCAAGACACGCGACTGCCACGTGCAAACCACAGCTTCGCCGGGCACTACGGCAGCGTCGGCCACTTAGTCATCGTCGGGCACTTGGGACAATAGGAGAGGAGGGCATCACACCCCACTAAGATGTGCCTCCTCGACAGGCTAGCTCCTCCCCACGAGGCCATGCCCGGTCTGCGGGATTTATATCTCCTCGACCTAGAATGCTCCTCCCCCCGCGAGGAGTACCCAACGGTCCATACCAAGTGGACACGTTCCAAGTAACCTCCCACCTCCGAAGGATTCGGTCTGCCGTACTTCCGAAAATCTAGGAGCAGTTACTCTAGGGCGAAGACCACGTGCTGGTCTTCACTACTACACGTAAGCCCTAGCAGTTACTTGGAGTGGGCCTAGTTGATCCAGCCCATTGCAGGTAACCGTTGGCCCCGCACTGGGGGCTCTCTATAAATACCCTCTCAGTTGAGAGGGTCAGGTTAGACACATTCTTCTTACCATTCACTCTTTCTGTATTTGCTGATATTCTGTACACTCTCTCACTTGAACGTCGGAGTACCTTGCAGGTACACCCCCCCCCCCCCCCCCCCCCCGCCGTCTCTTACCATCACCGGAGCTGCCGTTCCAGACGCCGTTGGCCACTATCAACTGTCTGATCCAGGTACGATCACCTCGGAATTAGGGATGAAGGAATATGTAATCCTAGATAGAGAATCTAACACTACAGGAGAGCCAACTCTTTGAGCAGAGTTAGATCCACATTCCTCATGGTCAAACAAAGCCATCATTCTAATGCCCAGCTCTTCCTCAAAACTGTTGTCAGAGTATGTTGCATCAATTAATGTCTGAAAATGAAATTAGTGTGTTAATAATTTATAGTGTAACTAATTAGATGTAACCACCAAAGGACATGCCACTTGGCTTTTTCAACCAAAGCTTATTTCCTCTTATCTCTCTGATGTAACTTAATCACTTTTCATATTAATGGTTTTTCAAAGGAATAAAACATTTCCCTCTCAATTTTATCAGATCAAATCATATTAAAATCAGGATTCAGGCACACTTCGAAGCAAATGGTTGTTGAGACGAAAAGCAAGCTTCACGCTAGGCTTGCTCTTTGGAAGCTAACAAGTGGCTAGCATCACTGTTAAGATACAGATAAGTTTTTTTGCCTGAAGATGTAGTAGTAGATACATTAGAAAAACCAGTGTAGTTGCCATTCAACTTTGATAATCATATTTTTGCAATAAAACCAAAGAGCTCGTTTTCTTGCACAAAGGGATGAGCTGCATAATCATCAATTGGCATCCACTGAACAGAAAAACAAACCATGTTAGAATAAACACCACCAGTTAAATAAAAACATCCTAAAACTTTATAAAGATACCTTAGTTGCTTCAATTTCTGAGGCCTGACTTTGAATATCAAAGGATTGAGGTTGCAACATGCAAACAAAGAACATGTCTAATTTCTGAAAGAAAGATTTATGGCTTTGCCTAATACCAAAGAGACATAATGTTTAGTAACAGTCCATATAATGTAGACAAAAAATTTGTTAATTATATGCATGCAATATGATGGTTCTTGTGTAAAATACATATGCGACATTTACATAACATGTATGACAACATTCAAAATGCATGCTAGTTGATGAGGTTGGTGTGTCGCTCATACCTGAATGCTAAAACATCAACAAACTGGGTCTCTATCTGAAGGAAGAACAAAAGTAATGGAATGAGAAATTGAGAAAGTCAAAAAAGACACATGATAAAGGTCATAGAACAGGAATTTGTTAATACTATACAATGTTGTAATATTAATTTTGAAGAATACTTAGTGGCAATATTAATAAATCAGTCGGTAACAAACATGCAAAAATAAAGTGGCATAATTTATTTTATACTGTATTTTATGTGCTTGCTCACCCGTGTCTCTTCCTTCACTTCTCTAATTACAGCAGCACAAATATCCTCGCCCTGCAAATAGAATTAAAACGAATAAAAAGATCATGTTAAAAGTTTCATAATTTGATGAATAATCATTTTGATATATACTTCATTAACAGCTCCTGTAGGCATCTTCCATACACCTGTGCCTCCAAATCTACCACTGGTTTCCTGAACCACAAGCACCTGTCAAATGGAACAAGACCATTTAAACAATATAACAGACCGGGGTTATCACAACATAAAATAAAAGATTTTATTTAGCAGAAGCAATACAGTGGTTATTTCATTTGGAAATTGCAAGATGATAATTTTGTATATAGTTATTCGAATACAACTAGCCTAAGACTAATTTGTAACATATACTTTGCATATTACAGAGCATTTATAAAAAGATCAACAAAAAGGGCACGTAAAAAAATGTCCAGAACAGAGCATTTAAATAGCTCGATAGCCAATGCTGATTGTAATGAAAGAAAAAAAAAACATGAAACCAAAAAAACTGTCCTGGAAGAATGGAAAAATATATTTTTGATGGTTCAATTCAGTACACTGATAATAGGAGAAGAAATGACAGAAAAGTTATCATCACCTAGGTCAATCTTATCTTAGAAGTACTTCAATAAAGAATAATTAAAACAATATAAAAATAGGCAACTTCAAAAGAAAAGCAGGACATACCTTCAATGTTATTTTCCATCTAATATGTTTTATCCTGTATTTCCAATACTCGTGATTGACCAATATATACTGAAAAGAGAAAATAATCAATACTAGGAGAACATCATTCTCAACTGTAAAAGTCCTTAGAGCTAATACATGAACAATACCTGATTGCATGAGTCACAGAGTTTATGTTCCAGATTAACTTCGACTTCGGCTATACAAACTTTAGCACCGTGGGAATGGAACTGGCGAGCAATGTTTTCTTCAATCCGGGAGGCTCCACTAGTTACCACAACCACTTTGCCTAGTAACCTGATGGAGAGATATAATAGAAATTTAAGTCACAAACTATATCAATCAACCACATTTCGTTTGTGTCTCAAGCATGACTTTTTGTAAGATCTAATGCATTTGACACTAACCAAATAAAATAACTTGTTTAGGAGGGGAAGTAGCAACCATATTGGGAGTAGAAACTGATAGAAACATGAACACATAACTCATGTAATCACAAACAACTGTAGCAGAACTTGTACAAGGAAATAAAAGAACAATAACTCTGTAATTTCACATTATTTAATGATATCATCATCAACACATAATCTCCTAGATTCATAGAAACAATTGACATAACTGTATTAAAACTATCATCAACACCAAAAATAACAAGCTCAATGGAACTTACTAACCAATAAATGTTATAAAAAGACGCTTCAACTCCACAAAATAATTTCATCAAATCGATGAACAGCGATAAGCAGCATCGGGCATACCTTGGTAACATAGATGAGATTGCAATCGGTCTTACAGATGCAACAACGAGGGCGATCGTCACAAGTGAAATGGAGTCTCGCGACACAGGTAGAACAGACCTCATGGTACAAACAGGGTCTGTACGCAATCCATTCCAATGGCTCAGCGCAAACATCACAACATACATCCATGACTTTTTTTACTGGAACCCTATTTTCAATGTTCATATCGAAACACGATGATAAATTGTTATTGAAATTTGGGGAAGAATTAGAGAGATTGAATTTTTAGGGTTCTACATTTTTGAAAAGGAGAAGTGTGAGACAGAAGATGGAGAGATAAAGGAGAAGTGTGAGACTCTTTTGGCTCTGTACATACTCTCTTAGGGAAGAAGAAATGTTTTTGCTTTGTAATAGAGAGGGAAGATCGGAGGAAAAACTGTTTCCATGGAGATGACCAGTGCCTTCAGATTCGATAGATGGAGAATGTCGGCGGCGGTGTGCGATTGATAATTGTGGTAAGGTCGTGGGAGTTTCAGATCGCGGCAGAGGGTTGTGAAGATCGGAGGGAGTGTGGAGCAAAGAGATAGATCTCCGGCGAAAGGGTTGAGATCGACGATAGTGGTGAGTCGCGGTGTGGTTTTTTGTGGATAAAGAGAGTGAGTCATTAACTGTCGTGGACACTATTTTTTAATTTTGCAAGAACACTATTTTTTAGTGAAAGTGGTGTGAGGGCAGTTCCAGAACTGTCGTGGACCTAATTTTTTAATAGTATTTTCTATTTCTTTAAAGGTTATTTGAGGAGGTTGTTTATAACCGTCGTGGCAACTGTCACAGATGTTAAATAAGGGCAGTTTTTATATAACTGTCGCAATCCAAGTGTCGCAAATCAACAAAATTCTTATAGTGAACATATAAGAAAAAATAATTATAGGGAAAAAGTAAAACGAGGGCGTGCTCTATTGAATTATGTTTATTAAAATAAAATTAGTAAAAAAAAAAGGCATCTTTTATTATCATTATGTCAGTTTTAAAAAAACTTCCCTAATGTACCGTAAATAATGACATTTTTATTAAACGGCATTATAAAACTGTCACAATTTATGCAATTTTTTGCAGTGAATTTTGATTTCGATTCTCTCTGTTTTGTATTGAATGTTGATGTTTTACGTTTCCTTTCGTTGCATTGTAGGAAAGGTGTCTATTATGGTTATATAGGTGAGTTTATGAGTGGGGGTGACAGGAAAAAGGATAATGATCAGTCCATGAAAGCTTATCAGGTACAATGTCACATGTTGAATAGAGTTTCTCTTGAATGTTATTTCGTTTTGCATGATTCAAAAGTTCATCAAAATATGTATCCTTCATGAATGTGCTTAATTATTCTTGGATTTGATTACTTTATATTCATATCCATTTTGACTTAAATATATGCAATATCGTCTATTATATGTTTAAGCGGTGCAACCTCGTTAACTTGAAAACACCCTATTGTATTAGAGGGAAGGCCAAATTATTTGTTGAATTTCAAGATTAATTTTACAAATATTCATATATCTATATTTAGTCTTAATATTCATACATGAAAATAATAGTTAAAAGCATCTATTACTGCAAAGGTTGAGTTACCGATTTTTTAAATAACAGTCGTAGTCGCATAATGGCTTTAACGATTTTGGTCGGTATATGTGTAATAACAGTAATTGTGGCCGCCATGGTGTAAATTAATCGCAATTTATTCATCATAAAAATAGTGAATAATAATATCAGTATCACCATCTTTCGATACAGTTTTATTTGCTATGTAGTTTTCATTTCTATAAACAATGGACTTCCTTCAAAATGAATAAATCTTAGTTTCCCTATATTCAAAAATAAATTTTGTAATTAATTTTTTTCTTTTTGGTAATTTTGTTATGCTATCTAACAAAAACTTAAAAAGACTAAAACTAGTATATTATATTTGAAATTTGAGATTGTTTACATTTTTGGTGTGGCACTAGTATTTCTAATTTGTTAAAAAGGATATTACTTTAAGTTTTAAAAAATTTAGATAAAAACAAAGTTGGTTCTAATTGTATCACTGATGCATTAGATACTTGACAGCTTCGGGGGTTATAAGTCAGTTCTTGGATTTTGGGTGTTATGTCAATGTAGTGTTTTATGACATTTTAATTATCTTATTTGCTCTCTTAACCAACACGTGTTGAGGCCCGAGGCAAAACATTTATAAAAGATTTACTTAAAATTATTTTAATCTTATTTAAAATTTATATTTTAATTTTTATCTATAAAATAATTAATTTTATTTATCTTTTAGAACAATAATAAGCTGATTAATTTAATTATTTTTAAACTAATTTAGAAACTCTAACTATTTCTCTTTTTTCTCTATTTTATAATTCAAAATTTTAAGTTAACAATATTCTAAAATAAAAATAAAAAAAATTTATAAAAATAAATGGAAAAAAATATTAAAACAATAAAATTTAAGTGTTAATATGTTATTTGACATAAAAATAAATATTTTAAATGTTGCTCTCCGATTAAAAGTGTTAATAGAAACAAAATTTTTAAAACTAAAATTAAGAAATAATAATAATTTAAATATAACTAGTACTTAAACACAAAATGAGACACTATATAATATAAAACATTAAAATTTACATTATCATTAAAGCAAATTAAATAAATTGACTAATGCATTTATTATGTTTTCAACTTCAAGATAAGAATAATTTTAAAACTCAAATAGTTATTAAGTAAATTAAATAAACAAATTAATGTATTTATTTGTTGTTTTTCCGTTCATGATAAGAATAAAATTACAAACTAAATCATTTATAATAGTATTCAACTCCAAAAAAAGTTCAAACAGTATTATGTATCAATCACCAATAGAATTGTTATCATCATATAGTTAATGACTTAAATGCCTAGTATAAAACAAATGGAGAAGTAGAGGCCCTAGGCATAGGCCTCGGTTGCCTTACCCTAGGGCCGGGCCTGAGTCTTGATATTCTTAGCAAGACCATGTTGCGTACATAATTTGTGGATAACACCAATAACAAGATTTGAATGAGAAATTGCCCAAGGATTTGAAGAAATTAACACTAATTTGTATTATATACGATTTTGTAGAAGCATCTTGCATTAGAACTAGAAGGTTTACATAAGAGGTGCACCCCTGAAACCTACCAGCTGGGAATGTTTTGAAATTAAACCATATTAAATTAAGCCATATATATGCTCTCCGTTTATTTGTACTGTAACCACACTTTTACGTAAAGGCTCCTTCACTACGGTTAGGAAAAAGTGGTTGACCAACTGTGATATGGTAGGGATGGTAGTAAGTATGTTGCATACTACCACGGGCGTGTGATCTAATGAAAAAAAATAGGCTGCGAGCTACCTATCAAAACGATTATCTTAAACAACCGTAGTGAAATATATGAAGGTCTTGGATTTGATTTCCAACCATATATTTGTCTTACCTCAAAAAAAATACACACTTCGCGATGGGACGCAGAAAAAGTTTTTCGAACAGAGTCGTCACCGAACTTTATTCATTTCAATGAAGTAATAAGAAAGTATCGAGAAAACATTTAAGTGATAAGACCATGGTAATCGCAACCAAGTTCTGGGTTCGGGATTTGATTACGCAAAGGGAAGGTACTAACACCTCTTGCGTCCGTTGTACTCAACGGAAACCTCTTAATTTGATTTGTGAGAAATGTTAGCTAAGTTTGTTTGTTTTCTTCTAAGGGACTAATGAGTTAAGGATATAGTTTCTAAGGGGGGAAATGGGTGGTATTTTATTAGGGTGCTCGCGAAAGATTCAGGCCCTTATGCCTACGTATTCTCCTTGCGAATTGAGAAATCAGAGCATCCGTAGTTCGGACTACGGGAAAAGGTTTGGATAAGAGAAATAAAAGATAGAAAGTAGAAAGAGAAAAGGTGGAAAAAACAAAAGTTAGCTCGCCAAGGATTAGGGCCCTTGTGCCTACGTATCTTAATTCGGACGAGAATGAAGAATCATAGCATTCGTAGTTCGTGAAATTACGATTTGTTGGTTTGTATTTTTTAATGAACAAGTGTTTAGAGCGCATTCTAACGGTTAAAAGTTGTTTGTGCTCGTAATGGGAGGCTTAATGCGTTTGTTTGTGTTCGCGTTACAACAGACTAAACAACATCCTTTCGAAAAAGAGTTTGACAGATTAAAGTGTGTTAAGGGTTGAACACGTGTTAGAGTTTGAGAAATATCTTCTTTAAGAAAAAGATTTGAATTTGATAAGGGTATGTTTAGGGTTTCGATCGCACGAGGGAGAGAAAATAAGGTTCGATTGGTTGATTTTAAAGAAGAATTACGATTATTTGATAAGAATGAGGTGTGGGTCTGGCAACCAATTAATTGGGGTATTACTGGGATGTTTAATACCAACGACACCTTTTTCATTCGATTAGTTTTGTCCAAAGGTATCACATGGAATGCTAGACTCCAAAGGCCTCCCTTTTGTCCTAGAAATTTGGTTAAAAGTTTTTAGAAACTAAAGAGTGAATGAAAAAACAACCCAAGGCATTCGCCTCAAGAGCAATCATCCAAGTATTCAAGGAATGCGAGACTCCAAGAATTCATTTCTTTCGTCTAAGTAATTATGGCAAATGTTTTTAGAAACGAAGGATTGGAGGAAAAACAACCCTAAGTGTGTGCCTTAAGAGCAATCGCTCAAAAATTCAAGGAATGTGAGACTCCAGTAACTTATTTCCTTCGTTATTAATTAAGAAATTTTTTTGAAAATATTATGTGTTTTAAAGAAGAAAGATTGAAACCCAAGGCGTGTGCCTCAAGAGCATTCATTCAAGGATTCTAGGAATGCGAGATTCCAAGTACCCATTTCTATCATAATTTGATTGCGAAAAGGTTTTGATAACTCACATTGAATGTTGTAGAAACAAAAGAGTGAACGAAGAGCAACCCAAGACGTGTGCCTCTAGAGCATTCATTCAAAGATTCAAGGAATGCGAGACTCCAATAACCTTTTTCTTTCGTGTTTGATTAAGAAAAGGTTTTATCGCATTGTTTTTTAATCGGGGAAACATTAGTGCGCTTCGAGGAGGAAAAGAAACGTGATGTTTGTTGAGTAACTCTTCAGGTTAGTGTGAAAATGATTTGTAAAATGGTTTGATTGTATTTGAATATGATTTTATTGAATGAAAATGAATATAGAAATAGATTCTAAATAAAATTGAAATATGATCAAAGTCGGTCTATGCAAATAATGTCATACGCAAGATCATAACACGGTGAAAAATTTATTAATGTATTAAGTTTTAGTGGCATAACAGTATTGAAATTACCGAATCCACGTATAAAAAGTCCAATTGAAAATGCAATGGAATCGAAAGGTAGCAACCAAATTTCTACAATATTTAAATTATGCTGCAATGCTTTAACAAGCAGCTGACAAAGCTGCAACGTGACTAAATATTTGCAAAGCAAATTCAATAGGAAAAAAATAAGGTATTGGCAGCCGTCAATTAAAGTTCTAAAATCTTGATAAGTACTCAATTAAAGTGTGACTAAATTGCAACTAGAAGGTGTTAGCATATCTATATTTAAAACCTAGAATATTACTCCGTTAATGCAGCTAAATTGCACATGGATTGTGTTAATCTGATTTTACTCTCTTTCTTTAAGACTACTATAGCAGTTATAGAAGATTCAAATAAAAATGAATATATAAACAACACATGTAACTTAGCTGTATGAGCAATATATTGATGAATTATCTTCATGTCCATTTTGTTTCTTGGTAGAGGAGTCGATTGAGCACGTTCTATTTTCCTGCTCAAAGTCGACTTTGGTGTGGAATTTTGCTTGTAAATGGTGGGGGATTAATTTTATAGTGGAAATGAATGTAGTGGCTCATTTAACAACTTGGGTGCATAGCTTTGTAGATAAGGGGTTGGGAGTTTGTTTAGCAGTTGGGGTATGGTTGTCAATTTGTTGGATCGTTTGGTTATCCCGTAACAATATTGTATTTAGGGATGAGTTTTGGGATCTTGATACGATTTGGAATCGTATTTTACTGTATACGTGGTGGTGGTTAGGTAAGGAGTATAATAGTCCTTCTTTTTGTAATTATTTCACTTGGGTTAATTATCCCAGAGATTTTTGTAACCGGTGACTTTTGAACTGGTTAGGTTGTATACGGGTTGGGGAACCCCTTTGTTCCTCTGTTTATATAATTAACTTATTAAAAAAAAAAATTGATGAATTATCTTAACATCAAAATATATAAATTTCAGAAAATTGTTGTAAGAAACTACATATTTCTTAAGAATAGAAATAGATGAAGTGGCAATGATACACCATATATGGACCAAATACATTAATTAACAAATGTATAAAAAAAATCAAAATTTTTTATAATCGCAATTAAAGGGTGTATAACAATATGGTGACCTTTCAAGGAGTAATTGATTGGTAAAATATTGACTTGAAATCAACGTATTCCAAGTTTTACAAACACTTTTACAAGCCACAATAGTTTTTATGGGAAGTTGAAGCAGAATGTCGGTAATAATTGGTAATGGAAGATCTGCACACAAACTACCAAATTCTTGACTTTCTTCTTTGTCAACCTTTTCTTTAGCTCTTTTTTCATCCCTTGCTGAAAGCAGTGAGTCATTTTTCCTTTTCATAGTCACACTATAAAATAAATAAAAAACAATAAAAATAAAGCATAGAAAGGGAATCATTTTTTATTAAGATAAGTTAAAGGAGCTTGTGAAAAGTCAAAGTATAAGAGTAAAAGGAGAGCTCGAAAAGATGAAGAAAGAGTTGATAGGAATTGTGTCGGTGGTAAAAGCATGCAAATGAGAATGAAAAAAAAAAAAGTTGACAAAACGTACCTCTCTGCCAAGCTTTGGTAAAACAAAATTCAAATTGTACAAGTTTTACCTTTCTTCCTTTTTATTAGGCATATTTATAGGGTTTTTAAAATACAATGGATATAGAAGGTAATGAAAAGATGGTATAAAACTAAATGGTAAAATGAAATATTATTTTTTTATTGATTTTCTATTAACTTTAATTTTAATAAAGTCAAATATTTTGTGATTTTTAGCATTTTAACAAACAAGTACTTTTACCATATTAGCGTGCAAATTTTCTTAATTCTTAATTATCTTTTTTACTAAATCAAGAAAATATAATCCTAGCATTTAATTTTTTTTTCCATTTTTGACCTACTATTAATTTTCTTCCCTCAAAATAAATTATATTGTTAAATTTAGAATATTCAAAATCATCATTTTGTTGAACAAAAATCACTAATAATTACAATCAATATCTTCAAATACTAATTTGTGGATAACAACGCCAATAACAAGATACATCTTGAATGATCAATACTAATTTGTATTATGTACGATTTTGTAGAAACTTCTTGCCTTGGAATTAAAAGGTTTAGATAAAAAGTGCACCCCTGAATCCTACTAGCCGGGAATGTTTTCAACTTAAACCTTGTTAAATTAAGCCATATATATGCTCTCCTTTTATTTGTGATGTAACCACATTATTACAGAAAGGCGCTTTCACAACTGTTAGATAAGAGGGGCTGATCAACTGTGATAAGGTTGAAGTGATAGTAAATATGATGCTTTCCACCACAGACGTGACTGTAACGATAAACTAGGTTGTGTCATTACTAAACTCTTGACTTTTAATATAGAAAATATTGTCGATTTTAACTGCCAGAACTTTCAAATTTGTATCACAAAAGTATTTAGTATAAAATAGACTAGCCAATTAACCATAAATAAAATAAATTTTGTATTTTTTAACTAGTAAAATAAAATTTGTATTGCTTAATATATAAAATCAAATAAATTATTATAATATAAAAAAACAATATACAAATATAAAATAATAATCTTTGTAAGATGACATGAGCTACAAGAATGGTAATACAAATAAATGAAACTAAAAAGCTATCAAATGTTAGAAGTCTAAATCCCACACCATGAATCCCCTCCTACTTGAAGCCAAAACAGACTTATTTTTTAGATTTCAGCCAACTTAGAAGACCTCTTCTCTATTAAACTATAATAATTATTCACATGAATAACTATATAACATAATTATATCAAGTTTAGAAACATATAAAGAGAATTATACTTATGACTCTACAATGGAATAGAGCAACAAAAAATGGAGTCAAGTACAATTAGCAAAATAGAAGCAAACTTTTCCATTATATACTTGGAGCCATGGTACAACAATAAGGATGCTGCCAAGTAAAAATGAGGTCATAATTCAAATCCAAGAAACAGACCCTGCTTGGATACAACTACTCTACATAGACTCCATCTTGTAAAAGTTGTGCACTTTACTACCCTTAAATATTATAAGCATGGTTTTAAATTGCGGTTGCGGCTGCGGATGCGGTTGCGTTTGCGGGTGTTGCGATTGCGGTCATGACGGGTGTTGCGATGCGTATTGTGGCCGTTGCGGTGTGAATTTTTATTAGGAGGTGTTTGAAATACAAAGTTGAAAAACACTTAATGTTACGTTTTTTCATTACATAATAAGTAAATTGAGTTTTAAGATTCTAATATTTTAATTTTAGATGAAAATACTTGAAGAAATATGATTGAAATTATCTAATGTGGTTCCAAACATAGCCGGAAGCGATATTTTCAAATCACACTGCAATTGCGGTCCGATGCGGTTGCAGAGACAACTGCATCCGCAATATTGCGGGTGCAATTGCGGTTGCGGACCGCAATATAAAACCATGATTATAAGTATGGATAGTAATCAATTGAAAACAATACTGCAGAAGCAAAACTTAGACATGTTTTTTTTTATAAGCAATTAGTATTATAAGGGAGAAAAAGGGATTCTCCAACCCAATACAAAAGACCAAACACACAAGAAACAAAATCGAAAACCTATAAATTACAAATGATCTATAGGATGTTTAAACCAATCATAAAAATTACATCTTCTATGCCCAAATTCCAACCATTTCCAAGAGATAGTGATAACGTTATTGAAAATGGTCTCCGCATCAAAAATAGCATTGTTAAAGATAATGTTGTTTCTTGTGTTCCAAAGACACCAAGAAGCTATAATCCAAACAAAGCAACTCATATCCTCCTTTCCTTTGTCGTACAACGTCAAAAACCAACGAAGGGCATGCTCGGTGATAGAGTTAGACGGGACCTGCGAAAAATCAAGCCACCCCGCTATCTTGTTCCAAAACTGAAGCACTTTAGGACACTTAAGGAATAAGTGAGCAACGTCCTCGTTATCATGAAAGCACAAGACGTAAACTTTTTCATGAGAGGAAACAGCAATACCTCTAAGCACAAGATTATCACGAGTAGGGAGTCTGTTACAAATCAATCTCCAACTGAAAATTTTTATTTTCAAAGGAACTTTAGTTTTCCAAATAGCCTTTAGGAGCAGTTCTTCAGGAACTTGAAACTCAAGTCTAGGGAGGTCAACAACCAACACAGCATAGCAGGAATGGACAGAGAAATTCAAAGTTGAATCCGACTTCCAAATCCACTTGTCCATAACGTCTTGCTTCGGCTGAACATGCACCAGCAGGTTGTGCAACAGGTTGATCGAAATAGGATCGACCTTAACCCTCCAGCAGCTGTCAAGGTTCCAAACCCACCTGTCATGAACCCAACAACTGTAATCAGCAACGACACCATCTTCATCAGTGGCTGCTATAAATAAATCAGGAAAAAAGTCCTTCAGCAGACCCTCCCCGATCCAATTGTGGAAGCTGTAAGACGCACCATAAGATTTAGAAGCAAGGACGTCACGCAGCCAGAGGGAAGCTTTAGTAGGGAAGTCATCCAAATCAGAACAAGTAGCCCAGAACGAAAGGTTACTGTAGCGAGCCGTCAAGAAATTCCGTCAAATTTCGTTGCCACCAACAACAAATTTCCAGAGCCACTTGGACAAAAGGGCCTGATTGAGAAGACCAATATGCCTAATTCCCAGACCGCCTTATCAATTGGATTACACAACTTGTTCCAACTAACCCAAGCAATACTACTTTTATCCGCAGAACCTAACCAAAGGAATCGCCGTTGAATCCTAATGATTTGTTTAATAACTTTCACAGGAGCCTTGAAAAAGGACAGGTAATGAATAGGCAGATTAGTAAGCACAGAGTTAAGTAGAGTTAATCTACCACCGAACGACATGTTTCTACTAACCCAGGTGTTTAAACGCCTTTTTAACGCGTCAAAAACCGGATTCCAAAAAGCCACTTTCTTGTGATTCCCACCTACCGTAACGCAAAACTTAGACATGTTAAAAGATGTCACCTGTCGATATTTTACTATAGTAATACTCTTGTATCTGACATTGACAGTATTGCAAATGGAAAACTCAATTATTTATAAACAAGGTTTCACACACAATTATAATGAATATAGTTATAAGATAATAAATACAATAGTCCTAGTTGTAACAAATATAACTAAATATTCAAAGTACCTCTTCTTTCTAGTATCCTACAAATAACTTGTATTCCCAAAAGATGAGTACTACCCATACAGTTAAAGAGACAATCACAAACTGAAAACACAAATGTCAAAACTCAAGAATATTCACACACACAAATATCAATTCCCAAAAAAACTATCGAAACATCTAAAAATTAAAATTAATAATTCAAGTTATGCAGAATTCATCTTCAAATACAAAACTAGAGACACGCATGCTCTTTACAAATGTAAACATTAGGGAAACCATAGAGATATGGAGTAACCAAATGATGACGTCATTTCACATATAACACAATTGTGTACCAAATGTAAATCTACAGTATACAAAATTAACTTTTTCACACAATAAAATAATGTTGTGATCACAAACGATACCTTTCAACAAATAAATATTGAGAAACGGAGTTCTTGGGTGAACAATTAAAACAGTAAGAACAAAGAGAGAAAGAAGAAAGAAAAAGGATTAGGGCAAATTGTTTACTATTCACTTTCTCATAAGGGTTTACAAATGATTACAAGTGAATAACACAATTGGCCTCACTCAACAACCTGAGTGATCTAGGCTATTTATAGACTAACTAGCTAACTTACATTACAAGCTAACTAAACAATTGGATCCTTAACACAAGGTCCAATTCGACATAACATGTCAATAATATATTTCGACTTTACATACTAGAACTAGCTTCGACTACTGTAGTAACCCTCCGACATCAACATGTGACCCAGCTTCGACTTCATGCTTGTCTCCTGTCGAAACACATTAAAGTTATTCCTCGACAGAGCTAGAGTTTGACTCAAAATATGTTGAACCACTTACAACCTCAACCCCAATGGTATACAAGCCTTGTTTCTTCGTGCCTCTCAAGATCCCTTCATGACTTTCAAGATACCTTGATCTCCTTTGAAGACATGCCCTTTCTTGTCGAATTCACCTGGAGAAGTTAAATTGCTCTTAAGGTCTGGTACACACCTAACCCTAGTCAATAGCTTTATTGACTCATCATGGAGCTTGAATCTTACAGATCCAATACCTGCAATCTTGCAAGCTTTATTGTTTCCCAGCAGAACTGATCCCCCACCTTGATCCCATAATTTTTCAAACACATTCTTGTTTTGAGTCTTATGCTTAGTACATCCAGAATCCATAATACTCTCTTTGCAAGAGTTGCTGATCGACACCACAAGGACATAAGATGATTCATAATCATCTTGCACAATAGCTAAATTGCCATTGTCCTTACATCCATGATTATTCATGTGCTCAGGGCACATCTTTCTTGTGTGACCCTCCTCCTTACAATGATAACACTTAACCCAAAAAATATCACCACCAAAAGACTTCTGCAGAGTTTTACCTTTCTTCTTCTCAAACCTGCCATCACTCTTCGAGGATTTCGCCTTCACGGATAACCCTTCGACAACAGATAAGATGATTCATAATCATCTTGCACAATAGCTAAATTGCCATTGTCCTTACATCCATGATTATTCATGTGCTCAGGGCACATCTTTCTTGTGTGACCCTCCTCCTTACAATGATAACACTTAACCCAAAAAATATCACCACCAAAAGACTTCTGCAGAGTTTTACCTTTCTTCTTCTCAAACCTGCCATCACTCTTCGAGGATTTCGCCTTCACGGATAACCCTTCGACAACAGATGATGATGGTTTCTGCTCATTTCTTTCGTTCAAATCCTTCGAATACAAGTTTACTTGAACTACTTCAAAGGTTAGGGACTCTCTTCCATACAAGAGGGTTTCTTTGTAGTGAGCATGGTACTTAGGTAAAGAACACAACAATAACAACGCTTGATCTTCATCATTAATCGTAACATCAATATTCAAGATCAAGAATCAGCTTGTTGAACACATCTAAGTGCTCCGTCAATGCTTTATCTTCAGTCATCTTGAATAAATACAAAGGTTGGTTCAAGTATAAACGATTCACCAAGGATTTTTTCATATACAATCCTTTGAGTTTTAACCAAACACCAGCGGTCGTCGTCTCCCTCGAAACCTACCTGAGAACTTTATCACAAAGACTCAGAACAATTGCACTGTAGGCTTTATGGATCATTTATGACTTTTCCTTCTCCGTCAATGTAGCATCCATGGTATCTTCTCCCTTTAACGCTTCTAGCAAAACCCGTTGAACAAGAATGGCTCGCATCTTCAAACCCCATAAACCAAAATCATTAACTCAGGTGAACTTCCCAATTTCAAATTTTGTTAACGACATTTTCTCCAAGCTCATCGCACCAGTTTGATGTGATTACAAACGATACCTTTCAACAAATAAAGATTGAGAAATGGGGTTCTTAGGTGAACAATGAAAACAGTTAGAACAAATTGAGAAAGAAGAAAGGATAAAGAAGAATGAAGAAGAATGATTAGGGAAAATTGTTTATTATTCACTTTCTCATAAGGGTTTAAAATGATTACAAATGAATAACATAATTGGTCTCATTCAACAACCTGAGTGATCTAGCCTATTTATAGGCTAACTAACTAACTTACATTACAAGCTAACTACATAATTGGATCCTTAACACAAGGCCCAAATCGAAATAATAAGTCAATAAAATATTTCAACATTACATACTAGGACTACAGTATGTAACCCTCCGACATCAGCATGTGACCCAACTTTGACTTCTTGCTTATCTCCTGTCGAAACACATGAAGTTATTCCTCGACAGAGTTAGAGTACCACCAAAAATCTCACAAATAAAAACACAGGAAGACCACACATTTCTTTATATTATATCCTAAAACTTCATTAGTTCATTACTCTTTCCAAAATTAAAGTTTATTGTTTTGTTAGAATTGTAAAATATGTAAACAATATTTAAGACCTAACTTTTTTTTCTTAACTTTAATAAAGATTGCTTCTCTGTCAGGTGTTACCTAAAAATTAGATAGCAAACAGAAGTTACAACGCAATAATGAGAAGGAAAAAAGCCTCTATATGCAACTACGCAAGTTTAAGAGTGGCCTACTTGGCAACTTGTACAACACATTAAATGAAATACAGAACAACACTATACAAATAAAGGTCAATGACAACTACCATACGTAGAATAAAATAGACAACAATACTATACAAATAAACATCATTGAAGTCGACACCTTCTTTCTGAGTGAACCCCCTAGCAACCAGCTTTGCCATAAAGCGCTTCGACATCACTCATTCGATTCCTTCCTTGACCTTGAAAATCCATTTACAACTGATTAACCTTGCACCTGCAGGTTTCTGAATCAGCTCCCAATTGTTATTATCATCAACATATTTTATCTCGTCATCCATGGCTTTTCTCCATTCAGTATGATTTCGAATCCTTATAGCTTCTGTGTAATCTCTAGGTTCTTCCTCAAGCACCTCACTTGCAGAGATTAAGGCAAAAACTATATGATCTGCATAACCGTGTTTATGAGGTGGCTTGATGACACTTCTCAACCTATCTCTTGCCATTAGGTAGTCATTGACAGTTCCCTCAGTCTCTTCAACATCTTTCTCTTCTTCTTCGACTTCAACTGGGTTATGCACTTCAGCATCACTATGCTTCACCTCAAAAGGAATCTCTACCTGTTCCAGCACCTCTTCAGAGATTTCTGCACTTCGACCAGTATCACCTGTTTTCTTGTACGCCATCTCAACTTTATTGAAAACTACATCACGACTTAAGATAAATCTTCTGTGACTTGGTTCTAGGAACCACAACCTATAACCATTGACTCCCTCAGGATATCCAAGGAACATGCATCTCAGAGCTCTAGGTTCGACCTATTCTTGCCTAATGTGAGCATAGGCTTAACAAACAAATACTCTCAGTTTTTCGAGATCTGAAAGTTGACACGACCAAACTTCTCAGGTGTCTTCATTCCCAAGGCAGTCGAGGGACATCTGTTTATCAGATAAGCTACGGTCGAAACAACCTCCGATCAAAACACCTTCTTTAATCCAGCATGTAACCCTTTTAAGGATTGTTCCATTTAATCTTTCAGCTAAGCAATTTTATTGAAGACTACCTGTTATAGTCTTATTCCTTGCAATCCTAGTCTCGACACACTAAGTGTCGAAAGCTTCATTGCAGAACTCAAGGCCATTGTCGGCTCTCAACCTCTTAACCTTTTTGCCAGTTTGAGTTTTGACCAGGACTTTCCAACTTTTGAAACTCTCAAAAGTTTCATCCTTAGTCTTCTGAATGAATACCCATAATTTTCTAAAATAGTCATTAACTATGGATAGAAAATACTTTTCCCTTGTGTGTGAAGGATTCCACTAGTGCAAAGTGACGAATATAATTATAAAATTTACACCCATTATACAGAAAACGGGTGTAAATAAGTAACCTGGTGGCAAATTTGTAAATAAAATATCATTTTAATTATTAACACGTGACAATAGACATCCTATTTTTTAAAAAAGAGTGTAAATTAAAAATATTATTATAATAAATTAAAATCATTATTATAGTCAAATTTCTATTACTCCCGTTAAATGTAAAACGAGTGTAAATTTTAATTGGCCAAAAAAATTATTTATTTTTACAACACTAAATATTAATCTTAAACACATTGATAAAACACAATATATTTCATTAACTATTAATTAGGTAAGTAAGTGAATTATTGAATGTAAATTTATTAAATTAATATTGTATAAATAAAATAAAATAAAATAAACACAACACATAATGCATCGATCAAAACCCTTTTTTGAAACCCCATTCTCTCCAAAACCCAAACCCACCTTTAGGGAAAAACAAAAGGAAAAGAAAAAGAAAAACACTTTCTTCTATTTTCTTCTTCTTTCTCTCACTCTTCTTCAAGCTTTAAAAAATGGCGGCACCTTCTAGAAAATACAGAACCACTGTACTTCGATCCCTTTCAACTTCGTCGGGATTCTCCAACACAGAACAATCACCTTCTCACTATTCTTCCTCAGCTTTTGCGTCTTCCTCCTCAAGCTTCGCTTCTCGTCCTACAACCTTCTTCAGAGGTTCCACCTCTCTGACACCTGTCAGTCTATACACTTCGTCACCATCTGTATCGTCTTCATTGGTTTGGTTTTCACTAATAATTTTCGATAATCCCCACTAATAATTTTCGATATGTCAATGAATTTCAGGAGAATCTATCTAAATCCATACCCGCAGATGAGGATGATTGCAGGAGCATTCTTAGTCGAGTACTAAATGTTCCTGAGTATCCCGGTCGGGTGAGAGGTAAAGGATTTGGTGTGACTCCATCATCCTTGTATTAGCAATCAAAGAAAAAAAATCCCATCACCCAAGAAATCATGCAAACTGTGATGGCACTACAAGCGCAAGTCCAAGCATTGCAGCAGGATAAAGAGAGATATGAGGCGGAAAGGCGCGGTTCCGGTAATTATGACAAATGTTTTTAGAAACGAAGGATTGGAGGAAAAACAACCCAAAGTGTGTGCCTTAAGAGCAATCGCTCAAAAATTCAAGGAATGTGAGACTCCAGTAACTTATTTCCTTCGTTATTAATTAAGAAAATGTTTTGAAAATATTATGTGTTTTAAAGAAGAAAGATTGAAACCCAAGGCGTGTGCCTCAGGAGCATTCATTCAAGGATTCAAGGAATGCGAGATTCCAAGTACTCATTTCTATTATAATTTGATTGCGAAAAGGTTTTGATAACTCACATTGAATGTTGTAGAAACAAAAAAGTGAACGAAGAGCAACCCAAGACGTGTGCCTCTAGAGCATTCTTTCAAAGATTCAAGGAATGTGAGACTCAAATATCCTTTTTCTTTCGTGTTTGATTAAGAAAAGGTTTTAACACATTGATTTTTAATCGGGGAAACATTAGTGCGCTTCGAGGAGGAAACGAAACGTGATGTTTGTTGAGTAACTCTTCGAGTTTGTGTGAAAATGATTTGTAAAATGGTGTGATTGTATTTGAATATGATTTTATTGAATGAAAATGAATATAAAAATAAATTCAAAATAAAATTGAAATATGCTCAAAGTCGGTCTACGCAAATAATGTCATACGCAAGATCATACAACGGTGAAAAATTTATTAATGTATTAAGTTTTAGTGGCATAACAGTATTGAAATTACCGAATCCACATATAAAAAGGTCCAATTGAAAATGCAATGGAATCGAAAGGTAGCACCCAAATTTCTACAATATTTACATTATGCTGCAATGCTTTAACAAGCAGCTGACAAAGCTGCAACGTGACTAAATATTTGCAAAGCAAATTCAATAGGAAAAAAAAAAGGTATTGGCAGCCGTCAATTAAAGTTCTAAAATCTAGATAAGTACTCAATTAAAGTGACTAAATTGCAACTAGAAGGTGTTAGCATATCTTTATTTAAAACATAGAATATTACTCAGTTAATGTAGCTAAATTGCACATGGATTGTGTTAAGCTGATTTCACTCTCTTTCTTTAAGACTACTATAGCAGTTATAGAAGATTCAAATAAAAATGAATATATAAACAATACATGTAACTTAGTTGTATGAGCAATATATTGATGAAACATCTTAACCTCAAAATATAGAAATTTCAGAAAATTGTTGTAAGAAACTACATATTTCTTAAGAATAGAAATAGATGAAGTGACAATGATACACCATATATGGACCAAATACATTAATTAACAAATGTATAAAAAAAATCAAAATTTTTTATAATAGTGACTAGAGGGTGTATAACAATTTGGTGACCTTTCAAGGAGTAATTGATTGGTAAAATATTGACTTGAAATCAATGTATTCCAAGTTTTACAAACACTTTTACAAGCCACAATAGTTTTTATGGGAAGTTGAAGCAGAATGTCGGTAATAATTGGTAATGGAAGATCTGCACACAAACTGCCAAATTCTTGACTTTCTTCTTTGTCAACCTTTTCTTTGGCTCTTTTTTCATCCCTTGCTGAAGACAGTGAGTCATTTTTCCTTTTCATAGTCACACTATAAAATCAAAGAAAAAACAATAAAAATAAAGTTAGTGAAAAGTTGTGAAAAGTTAAAGGAGTTTGTGAAAAGTCAAAGTTAGCGTAAAATAAGAGTGAAAGGAGAGCTCGAAAAGATGACGTAAGAGTTGATAGGAATTGTGTCGGTGGTAAAAGCATGCAAATGAGAATGAAAAAAAAAGTTGACAAAAGGTACCTCTCTGCCAAGCTTTGGTAAAACAAAATTCAAATTGTACAAGTTTTACCTTTCTTCCTTTTTGTTAGGCATATTTATAGGGTTTTTAAAATACAATGGATACAGAAGGTAATGAAAAGATGGTATAAAACTAAATGATAAAATTAAATATTATTATTTTTATTGATTTTCTATAAACTTTAATTATAATAAAGTCAAATATTTTGTGATTTTTAGCATTTTTTTTTATAAGCACTTCACTAAGCGAGATTAAGGAAATCTCAAAACCAAATAGTACAGTTATAAGAAATCGAATGGGAATTTGTACTAATCGTAGAGTCGACAAGGGACCCTACCTTTCCTACCTAGGATTAACCAATTCCACGATTTTTAGCATTTTAACAAACAAGTACTTTTACTATTTTAGCGTGCAAATTTTCTTAATTCTTAATTATCTTTTTTACTAAATCAAGAAAATATAATCCTAGCATTTAATTTTTTTTTCCATTTTTGACCTACTATTAATTTTCTTCCATCAAAATAAATTATATTGTTAAATTTAAAATATTCAAAATCATCATTTTGTTGAACAAAATTCACAAATAATTACAATCAATATCTTCAAATACTAATTTGTGGATAACAACGCCATTAACAAGATAATAACGCAATTAACAAGATACATCTTGAATGATCAATACTAATTTGTATTATGTACGATTTTGTAGAAACTTCTTGCCTTGGAATTAAAAGGTTTAGATAAAAAGTGCACCCCTGAATCCTACTAGCCGGGAATGTTTTCAACTTAAACCTTGTTAAATTAAGCCATATATCTGCTCTCCTTTTATTTGTGATTTAACCACATTATTACAGAAAGGCTCTTTCACAACTGTTAGAAAAGAGGGGCTGATCAACTGTGATAAGGTTGAAGTGATAGTAAATATGATGCTTTCCACCACAGATGTGACTGTAATGATAAACTAGGTTGTGTCATTACTAAACTCTTGACTTTTAATATAGAAAATATTGTCGGTTTTAACAGCCAGAACTTTCAAATTTGTATCACAAAAGTGTTTAGTATGAAATAGACTAGCCAATTAACCATAAATAAAATAAATTTTGTATTTTTTAACTAGTAAAATAAAATTTGTATTGCTTAATAAATACAATCAAATAAATTAACATAATATAAAAAAACAATATACAAATATAAAATAATAATCTTTGTAAGATTTTTTTTTTTTGTAAGCAAGGGATATATTGATAAAAGAGAACCAAGGGTTCTCTAACCTTCTTACAAAAGCGAGAACAAAGCTCGGCAAAGAAAATTACACCCCAAATGAGACTTACGACAAATACAACAAAGGACATTTGCTAAATTCATAAAAATTACATTTGGAATGTGTAATCTTCCCGATGAACGACCATCTCCACACCAACGCTTTAATACTCCACACCAAGTCTAAAACATTCCAAGTATCGCCTCTAAAAATAATGCCATTTCTCAACAACCAAATAGACCAAAACGCGGCAAGCCAAACACAACCCTGCCTCCCCCTCCTCATTCCCGCCCGCCTACCAAAATCACTCCAAGTCAAAAAACTATGTTTCAAATTAATGGAATCAAACTCTTTCAAACCAATCCACTCCGCCAATTCTTTCCAAACTAACTTCAAAACGCAACAATTCAAGAATAAATGATCGGCCGTCTCACTAAAATTACCGCAAAAAACACAATTAGAATTTCCGTTACCAAAATCACACCCTCTCAAAGATAAAGCAAACTTAGTAGGAATTCTTTTTTAAAAACTCCTCCAAACCAAACCTCTCACCTTCAAAGGAACCTCCATCCTCCATAACCACTTGAAGGCTTCATCATAATTATTTACAGGGCCAAAGGGAATCGAAAAACTACGCGTAATATTACGGAACCTAGAAACGGTGAAGCCTTTTTCCAAATCCGGCCGCCAGCTGATACTGTCCCGACCAACCGCAGCCGGACCGGCCCCCAACAACAAGGAACGGAGCTGCTGCTCCTCCCTAACAGAATTCGGCCGAACTGCAGTAGGGGTTCCAAACTGCCCCGCCATTTCATTAAAAACCCCATCCCAAAACTCCCCCATTTCCAAACATTTCCTTCCCACCCTCCCATACAAGCTATGGACACCTCCTTAAGGAAAGATAAATTGTATAAACTAGGAAATTTATCTTTAAGGCAATAATCTTTGTAAGATGAAATGGGCTACAAGAATGGTAATACAAATAAATGAAACTAAAAAGCTATCAAATGTTAGAAGTTTAAATCTCACACCATGAATCCCCTCCTACTTGAAGCCAAAACAGACTTCTTTTTTAGATTTCAGCCAACTTGGAAGACCTATTCTCTATTAAACTATAATAAGAATTCACATGAATACCTATATAACATAATTATATCAAGTTTAGAAACATATAAAGAGAATTATACTTATGACTCTACAATGGAATAGAGCAACAAAAAATTGGAGTCAAGGCCAATTAGCAAAATAGAAACAAACTTTTCCATTATATACTTGGAGTCATGGTATAACAATAAGGATGCTGCCAAGTAAAAATGAGATCATAATTCAAATCCAAGAAACAGACCCTGCTTGAATACAACTACTCTCGATAGACTCCATCCGGTAAAAGTTGTGCACTTTACTACCCTTAACTATTATAAGCATGGCTTTAAATTGCGGTTGCGGTTGCGGTTGCGGGTGTTGCGATTGCGGTCATTGCGAGTGTTGCGATGCGTATTGCGGCCGTTGTTGTGTGAATTTTTATTAGGAGGTGTTTGAAATAGAAAGTTGAAAAACACTTAATGTTATGTTTTTTCATTACATAATAAGTAAATTGAGTTTTAGGATTTTAATATTTTAATTTTAGATGAAAATACTTGAAGAAACATGATTGAAATTATCTAATGTGGTTCCAAACATAGCCGGAAGCGATATTTTCAAATCACACTGCAATTGCGGTCGGATGCGGTTGCGGAGACAACTGCATCCGCAACATTGCGGGTGCAATTGCGGTTGCGAACCGTAATATAAAACCAAGATTATAAGTATGGATAGTAATTAATTGAAAACAGTATAGTAGAAGCAAAACTTAGACATGTTAATAGATGTCACCTGTCGATATTTTACTATAGTAATACTCTTCTATCTGACATTGACAGTATTGCAAAAGGAAAACTAAATTATTTATAAACAAGGTTTCACACACCCATAATGAATATAGTTATAAGATAATAAATACAATAGTCTTAGTTGTAAAAAACATAACTAAATATTCAAAGTACCTCTTCTTTCTAGTATCCTATAAATAACTTGTATTCCCAAAAGATGAGTACTACCCATATAGTTAAAGAGACAATCACAAACTGAAAATACAAATGTCAAAACTAAAGAATATTCACACACACAAATATCAATTCCCAAAAAAACATTCGAAACATCTAAAAATTAAAATTAATAATTCAAGTTATGTAGAATTCATCTTCAAACACAAAACTAGAGACTCGCATGCTCTTTTCAAATATAAACATTAGGGAAACCATAGAGATATGCAGTAACCAAATGATGACGTCATTTCACATATAACACAATTGTGTACCAAATGTAAATCTACAGTATACAAAATTAACTTTTTCATACAATAAAATAATGTTGTGATCACAAACGATACCTTTCAACAAATAAAGATTGAGAAACGGAGTTCTTGGGTGAACAATGAAAACATGCCCTTTCTTGTCGATTTCACCAGGAGAAGTTAAATTGCTCTTAAGGTCAGGTACATACCTAACCCTAGTCAATAGCCTTATTGACTCATCATGGAGCTTGAATCTTACAGATCCAATACCTGCAATCTTGCAAGCTTTAATGTTTCCCAGCAGAACTGATCCACCATCTTGATCCCATAAATCTTCAAACACATTCTTGTTTGGAGTCATATGCTTAGTACATCCAGAATCCATAATCCACTCTTTGCAAGAGTTGCTGCTCGACACCACAAGGACATAAGATGATTCATAATCATCTTGCACAATAGCTGCATTGCCATTGTCCTTACCTCCATGATTATTCATGTTCTCAGGGCACATCTTTCTTGTGTGACTCTCCTTCTTTTAGTGATAACACTTAACCCCAGAAATATCACCACCATAAGAATTTTGCTGAGTTTTACCTTTCTTCTTCTCAAACCTACCATCACTCTTCGAGGATTTCGCCTTCATGGATAACCCTTCGACAACTGATGATGATGGTTTCTACTAATTTCTTTCGTTCAAATCCTTCGAATACAAGGCTGCATGAATTTCTTCAAAGATCAGGGACTCTCTTCCATACAAAAGGGTTTCTTTGTAGTAAGCATGGTACTTAGGTAAAGAACACAACAATAACAATGCTTTATCTTAATCATAGATGGTAACATCAATATTTTCAAGATCAAGAATCAGCTTGTTGAACACATCCAGCTGCTCTGTCAATGTTTTACCATCATAGATGGAGTTTTAGCCAAACACCAGTTGTCGTCGTCTCCTTCGAAACCTGCCAGAGAACTTTATCACCAAGACTCTGAACAATTGCACTGTGGGATTTCTGGATCATTTATGTCTTTTCCTTCTCCATCACTGTAGCATCCATGGTATCTTCTCCCTTTAACACTTCTAGCAAACCCTGTTGAACAAGAAGGGCTCGCATCTTCAAACCCCATAAACCAAAGTCATTAACTCAGGTGAACTTCTCAATTTCAAATTTTGTTAACGATATTTTCTTCACGCTCATTGCACCAGTTTGATGTGATTACAAACGATACCTTTCAACAAATAAAGATTGAGAAGGGGAGTTCTTAGGTGAATAATGAAAACAGTTAGAACAAAGAATGAAAGAAGAAAGGATAAAGAAGAAAGAAGAAGAATGATTAGGGAAAATTGTTTATTATTCACTTTCTCATAAGGGTTTACAAATGATTACAAACGAATAACATAATTGGCCTCATTCAACAACCTGAGTGATCTAGCCTATTTATAGGCTAACTAACTAACTTACATTGCAAGCTAACTACACAATTGGATCCTTAACACAAGGCCCAAATCGAAATAGTAAGTCAATAAATATTTCAATATTACATACTAGAACTAGCTTCGACTACGGTATGTAACCCTCCGACATCACCATGTGACCCAACTTCGACTTCATGCTTGTCTCCTGTCGAAACACATGAAGTTATTCCTCGACAAAGTTAGAGTACGACCAAAAATATCACAAATAAAAAGACAGAAAGACCACACATTTCTTTATATTATATCCTAAAACTTCATTAGTTCATTACTCTTTCCAAGATTAAAGTTAATTTTTTTGTTAGAATTGTAAAATATGTAAACAATATTTAAAACCTAACTTTTTTTTCTTAACTTTAATAAAGATTGCTTCTCTGTCGGGTGTTACCTAAAAATTTGATAGCAAACAGAAGTTATAACGCAATAATGAGAAGGAAAAAAAAGCCTCTATATGCAACTACGCAAGTTTAAGAGTGGCCTACTGGGCAACTTGTGCAACACATAGATGAAATAGAGAACCATACTATTCAAATAAAGATCAATGACAACTACCACACATAGAATGAAATTGAGAAAAATACTATACAAATAAACATCATTGAATTCGACACCTTCTTTCTGAGTTAACCCCGATGCAACCAGCTTTGCCATAAAGCGCTTCGACATCACTCATTCGATTCCTTCCTTGACCTTGAAAATCCACATAAAACTGACTAACCTTGCACCTGCAGATTTCTCAATCAGCTCCCAATTGCTATTATCATGAACATATTTCATCTCGTCATCCATGGCTTTTCTGCATTCAGTCTGATTTCGAATCCTCATAGCTTCTGTGTAAACTCTAGGTTCTTCCTCAAGTACCTCACTTGCAGAGATTAAGGCAAAAGCTATAAGATCTGCATAACCGTGTTTCTGAGGTGGCTTGATGACTCTTCTCGACCTATCTCTTTCTAGTAGGTAGTCATTGACAGTTCCCTTAGTCTCTTTAGTATCTTTCTCTTCTTCTTCGACTTCATCTGGATTATGCACGTCAGCATCACTATGCTTCACCTCAAAAGGAATCTCTACCTGTTCCAACACCTCTTCAGAGATTTCTGCACTTCGACCAGCATCACCAGTTTTCTTGAACGCCATCTCAACTTTATTGAAAACTACATCACGACTTAAGATAAATCTTCTGTGACTTGGTTCTAGGAACCACAACCTATAACCACTGACTCCCTCAGGATATCCAAGGAACATGCATCTCAGAGCTCTAGGTTCGACCTCTTCTTGCCTAATGTTAGCATAGGCTAAACAACCAAATACTCTCAGTTTTTCGAGATCTGGAGGTTGACACGACCAAACTTCTTCAGGTGTCTTCATTCCCAAGGCAGTCGAGGGACATCTGTTTATCAGATAAGCTACTGTCGAAACAACCTCCGCCCAAAACACCTTCTTCAATCCAGCATCTAACCCTTTTAAGGATTGTTCGATTGAAATCTTTCAGCTAAGGCATTTTATTGAAGAGGACCTGTTACAGTATTATTCCTTGCAATCCTAGTTTCGACATAGTAACTGTGGAAAGCTTCATTGCAGAACTCAAGGCCATTGTCGGTTCTTAACCTCTTAACCTTTCTGCCAATTTGAGTTTTGACCAGAACCTTCCAACTTTTGAAACTCTCAAAAGTTTCATCCTTAGTCTTTTGAATGAATACCCATAATTTTCTAGAAGAGTCATCAACTATGGATAGAAAATACTTTTCCCTTGAGTGTGAAGGATTCCACTAGTGCAAAGTGACGAATATAATTAGAAAATTTACACCAATTATACAGAAAACGGGTGTAAATAAGTAACCTGGTGGCAAATTTGTAAATAAAATGTCATTTTAATTATTAACATGTGACAATAGATATCCTATTTTTTAAAAAAGGGTGTAAATTAAAAATATTATTATAATAAATTAAAATCATTATTATAGTCAAATTTCTATTACTCCCGTTAAATGTAAGACGGGTGTAAATTTTAATTGGCTAAAAAAATTATTTATTTTAACAACTCTAAATATTAATCTTAAACACATTGATAAAACACAATATATTTAATTAACTATTAATTAGGTAAGTAAGTGAATTATTGAATATAAATTTATTAAATTAATATTGTATAAATAAAATAAAATAAAACACAACAAATAATGCATCGATCAAAACCCTTTTTTGAAACCCCATTCTCTCCAAAAACCAAACCCACCTTTAGGGAAAAACAAAAGGAAAAGAAAACGAAAAACGCTTTCTTCTATTTTCTTCTTCTTTCTATCACTCTTCTTCAAGCTTAAAAAAATGACGGCACCTTCTAGAAAATCAAGAACCACTGTACTTCGATCCCTTTCAGCTTCACCAAGATTCTCCAACACAGAATAATCACCTTCTCACTATTCTTCCCTTGCTTTTGCGTCTTCCTCCTCAAGCTTCGCTTCTCGTCCTACAACCTTCTTCAGAGGCTCCACCTCTCCGACACGTGTCAGTCAATACACTTCGTCGCCGTCTGCATCGTCTTCATTGGTTCGGTCTTTCTGGAACATTAACTTGTACTCTTGTGCTCTAAATTTAGAGCTAAAATAACCATAGCTACTGACAAAATTAATTCTACACTTTACCTCAATTTCAGTACACTAAAGATTAAAAACATAACCATTCATCCACTTATGTTTCTGAAACTAGTATATGCAGATAGAATTCACAGCATGTTCATTTACTATGGGTTAGAATACAAATAGCATTACAACTTTATTATTTTCTGTAATTTAGTCAAGAAACTATTGTATACAATAATTGATATTTAAGATATTTGAGGTGATTTTTTAAAAACTCGTGTGAATTCTAAGATTTCAAAATAGTGATTTGGATAAAAAAGATGGGAGGTTAATGAAATTCTGGTACAGATGTGGGATGTCTTTGTGCAATGTCACAACATCGCAATCTGCTGAACAAGGCAATAATAGAAACAGTAAATAACACACTGAATTATTCACCCAGTTCGGTTCAACAACCTACATCTGAGGGCATATCAAGCCAGGAAGGAAGTCCACTATTAGTAGTATCTAATTACAGACTCAACAGACCAGTTGACAATCTACCTAATTTGATCACTACCCAATGACCCTTCTACCTAAGTCCTCCCTAGGTAAGAGACTCCATCTCACTTCCTATCATCACTATGATGTCTAGCAGTTGTAATACCCTAAAATTTGCTCTCCCTTTTTTGCATCTTAGCATAGCATTATCATCTATCATATCATATCCATCTCATTAGCATTGCATTGCATTTAACATAGAAAAATGAAGCATAGCATTCCTCTCACCATCAAGGCATGTGATCAGGGGGAGGATGGACAATCAAGGGATCATTCAAAGCACAAAAAGGTCAATCAAGTTGCCTCCAGGCAAGCCAAGAGTCTCTCATGTCTCATACCATCTCAATTGATCATCCACAATCTCAAGGAAGTGAGATCCAGTGGGAGATTGAAGCAATACATCTTTCACTATGCAAGAGGTTCAAAAACTGAAGGAAAACCCTCAAAAGAGATAGCTCATTGATCCAAAGTCATCCTCAAATGGTATATCTCATCATCCTTTAAGAGGATACGCAACATACTCTGAGGAATTTGAAATTGAAGACTGCACATTGTTCTCCTAGGAGGTGGGCACCAAAACTAGGGTTTCTAATAAAATCAGGATATCTTTGATTTTTTGGACAAAACTTGATGTCATGGTATTCTATATGTCCCTAAGTGTATGTATGTGGAAAATCACCTCTCAATTGGTTTTAGAAGTGGTTCAATTGGAAGAAGGATGAAAAATCAGGAAATTTGGGGGCCAAGTCAAATAATCAGAAGAAAAAGTCAACTCTTGACATTTTGAGGCCAAATTCATAAAATTCATGTTATATGTGTCCAATGTACAAAATTTGGTCAAGAAAGTCCAAAGGAATCATAAAAAAATCAAGATGTGGAAAGTTGCCATTTTTGGATGAAGAAGGGTTACTAAAAATAGCAAGTTTTGGCCATTTTGCATCAGAGTTTGAACCAAGGCCATTTAAAATTGAAGCACCAAATGAAAATTCCACTCGGCCACAACAAAAGATCTTGTTTTAGGCTTCACATCCATATGTGGAACATCTCCATTGGATAAAAATTGAGGGAGATATGATTGATCAAAGTTGGAGGAAAGTAGGGCAAAAACCAGGTCGTGACCAAGAACTTTCAGGTCACGCGCGTGTCATTTTCACAAGCACGTGGTGGGCCAAATGTTTGGGTCAATTTCTCAAGGTTAGAGGCCTCAAATGAAAACTCTTTCAACACGAAAGTTGTTCCTCTATGTGAGATCTTCAAAGTGTATGTTTATGGTTTTTTTTATTAGACCAATGATTGAGAAGTTGTGGTGGCTCAAAATGAGGTCAAGATAACTGAATGTTTGGTTAGGTCACAACCAGGTCTTGCCCCACATGCGTGCATTATGAATCAGCTTTGAGTTTACATGTTTGAAGCACATTTCCAAGTTGTTGCAAGTCTCATTTTCATTTACTTTCAACATCAAAGTTGTTGTATCATGTACACACTTTGTAATGATACCAAGATCATCCATGTCCATGGCTCGAGGAGAGAGATATCCATGCGTAAACATCACCATTTCCAACTGATGAATCACACCAGAATTTGCAGTTTGGTTTAGACATCCATCAAACAACCCTTGCACTTTATTTCCACATTAAGCCAAGCACATATCACCTCTACCTTGCACATTAGCACGTGCCTTGCATGAAAGTGGAAAGAATAAACTTGCTGAACAAGTTTCTGATACAATCAGCCGTGCCATTGCAAGCTCATTTTCAGCTCTGCCATAACCCACCATGAACTATCACCACCATATCCTTGCTCTCCCTAACTAACTTGACTCAGTTAGTTAGGGATGACTCAGTTAACCATGATAACTCACCCTAACTCAACTCATTCAACTGTAGTTAGCTCACATTATAAATAGAAAACTCCTTCACAAATTCGTTTTTCAATTTCATTTCTCTCACATTCTCCCCAAAACTCTCTCTGCTTTACTCCTAATCTCACCCTTGCAAAGGATTCTCGAGCTCACATTGTTCATCCTCCTTCTAAATCTTCTTTGAATCTCTCTCAATTTCACCAAAGAGCAACTGTTTTGGAAGCTTGGATCCAGTTTCTTTCTATTGAATCATCATCAACCACTTCAGTTAAGCCTTTATTTGGCCAATAGAAGCTCAAGGAAGAAGCATTTTCCTCTGGTGTTCTTGTGTATTCAAAGCATCCTCAAGTTCAGGTTCCAAACTCTCAAACTTTGCTCTGGCGATTTATGGTTTAGTTTGTTGTTTTCATGTTGATATGAGCTTAATAGAAGCATTCCTAACTCCGGCTAGTTGATAGGCCTTCTAAAGGCGTAGTTACGAAACTTAGGGCACAAATTCATTTCCTCTGTTCTTGCTATGTATGCATGATATATTGTTTTTGTGAGTGAATTCTTAATCTACATGAGCTCAGCTTCAGTTTGATGTATATTTTGTGGATTTCTGAAGAGATCAAAGTTGCAGACGGTGGTGGTATGGCCGGAGAAGGTGACCGGAAGTCACCTCCGGCCGATGACTTCAATAGCTAGGGTTTTGCTTTGTTTTAATCGCGTCCGTCCATTTTCTATGATCGTGCGTTCCAAAACGTGCCAGCGCATTAAATTTCATGTGCATGTCACGTGTTTATTTCTGATTTTATTTTAAACGGTGTGTGGCATGGTACATGATAGTAAGGGTGCTCATGCGTGCGTGTGCGTTGATTCCAATTACTTTGACCATGGCTTGACCTTGACTTGATCTAATGGTTGTGATTTGCTTTGACTTGGTTTGACTGAAGTGCATGCTTATTATTGTGGATTGCGCAGACTTGGACTTAAATCAGATTGATATCCACACCTCCCTTTTAAAAAAGCCCAAACAATTTGAACTGATGTATTGCTATGTTCACACCTCCCCTTCCCTTTACATTTCATTTCTTTTTTCCATTTTTATGCACGTTTACTTTTTAATTTTTAAAAATACCAAATGGCATTATAAAATTCCAAAAAAATTCATGAGCATCATTAAAAGATTTAGAAAATTTTTCATGATTTTATTTCTTGATTTTATGACCTTTTTGCCCCTGTTCTATAATTTTCTTTGATTTTCTTTTGTGTGCATTCTTAATGTGGTACATGATTTTGTACATTTTTGTTCTTGATCATTAAAAATTGTTTTGATGCTCTTCTTTTTGCATTGAGTCATTATCATCTTGAGGTGTGTTAAGTGATTTTTATTTGAATTTTTTAGGTCAGTTTATGGCATATTTGGCATTCATTTTTGTGCTACTTTGTATGATGTGTATACTTGACCTAAGTGCATTGTTTGACATCATTTTGCCTTGGTTTCTTGCATGCTACTTTGATATGTGATTCATCTATGATTTGTGGCTTCAATACCATGTTTCCATAATTTTCATGAACTCATTTGATTTTTGTTTAATACATTTCATTTGAAGCACTACAACTTGTCATATCCTTGTAATCATTGTGCATGTTTACATGATTGCCTTTGTGCATACTTGCATGATCATTTGCCTACTTTGTGAGATATTCATTTGACATTATAGGTCATTGGTACATATTATGTGTCATCTTTGCATGTTCACTTTCATTGGAACTTTGTATGTCCTTAATGTGAAGTACTTGTGTTTTCTTTTGAACTTCCATTTCAATTCTACTTCTTCTATTACTTCTTAAATGTCTTGATGTGCTTCATAAATACTTGTGAGATGTTTGTGAATCATTCTTCATTTCATTTCAATTCTGATCCTTGGATTACATGTTCCATTTATGCATGTTTCTTCCATTTCTTTTCATCTCTCATTCTCCCTTTTCTTATGGTAGCATATTCTAATGTCATGGGTGATGTTTGTTGCCTATCCACTTGGACTTGCATGATAATGATCATTTGTTTTCCATGTGATGTACATTCTGGTTGTAACCAATTTCTCATCTACTTCTTTTGAGTTTTATGGTGCATTAAAAGCACTTTTATTTCTTATACTTCTTATACATGTTTACTAACCATGTAGGGGCTTTGGTAAGTTGCAATTGAGTGTGGATAAGGAATCCACATTCAAACTTCTTTCCTCTCATCTCTTTTGCAATTCCATTTTGTGTTTTGTTAAGCACTTATGTGCTTTCTTTTAATAACTCATCACTTTCCCTTTTTGAATTACAATTCATCTTCTACTTTAGAAGTGAATTGTTTAATTCATTCTTTCTTTAGACTTTAGGTTTTAACCTCACAAACCATTAGGACCACTCCCTTTAATTTTCAATTAGGATTGAGTCTTAGTTCATATAGATTTTACCTTTTCTCCTCTCTTGAGTCTCTCTTCTTATCTCAAAGAAAAATGGAAAACATGTAATAAAGATAGGCATGTATTGCATTTAGGCCTTTCATATAAAGAAGAGATTATAAAGGGGTCTTCTCTTGTAATCTTAGAATGTGTAGCATATAGCCCATCTTGGGTCAATGTGTTAAACATTTGATCTTGTATGAGGGACTTAAATGCAATACTTGTTAAAGATACAAATAATAAAACACTTCTTCATTTCTTAATCAACAAAAACACTTAATAAACACAAATATGCTAGTGTGTTTGAACCTTGACAAGTGGAACTAAGTGTGGGGGTCTTCTTCACCCTTAGTGTGCTTTCTTACTCATTCCATCTTGGAATGTGAGAATGTACACATTCCAATGACTAAGATTCAGATACACTATCATATGCAAACAAATGAAAAAAAACTCTTAAAAGACAAAAAAACAAACAATAACGTCTTTCCTTCGGGAATTCTTTTCTCATCTCATTCACTCATTCCTTAAGGATGCGTCATTTCTGTTCTGCCGCAAACAGGTAACGCCTAAGTCTCCCTACAGTGAGCTGCAACACCGAACTGCTAGGACGCGAACGTTGACGTATTCCACTAAAAAACACAAAAAACTTTCCCTAGGTGAGGGGAACTACGTAGCTCTGATTCTCATGTTCCCGATGAGATACGTAGGCAGTGGGGTAGGGCCCATGCGAGCACTTCTTTTATTTTCCCTACATTTGTTTCTCTTTCTCTTTCCTTTCCTTTTCCTTCTTTCAGTTCCTTTTTTCCAATATCTTTTTATCACCCTTTGATTGAAGCAAGCAAGCGTGGATCCCATCAGGTACGATGGACGCGAGGGGGTGCTAATACCTTCCTCTCGCGTAACCGACTCCCTTACCCATTCTCTTGGTCGCAAGACCATGCTCTATCCTTTCCTTCAGGTTTATGCGGTGTTTCCTTTCCCTCTCATGGGATAAATACACATTGCTGACGACTCTGTTCGGTGCCACTTTCGCGTTTGTACAAGGATGAAAATCCCGGGAGCGACAGCTGGCGACTCTGCTGGGGAATGGTTGACCTATTGCTGGTCCATCCTAGGCGAGTCAATCCTAGCGCTTGTTTGCTTTTCTTTCATTGGGTGTTTACTGTTGTATTGTATTTAGTGTTTACTGTATTTTACTACTTGTACCATATTTACAGCATATTAGCATTTACATTTTATATATTATACTGTGTTGCACTGTTCTGTCTATTTGGCGGGATGGGATTTCTGAGGGATGAGCTCAGTACACAGGCTCGAGTATACACTTAGATTTAGAGTGGAGAGTAGTGGGACCTACGTGCCATCTGTGTACGTGGGTAATCACGAAATTCACAGCTAGACGAGGCTATCTTGGGACCCATCATGGCGTGCGCATCTTGCGTATTCCAGGATGTCGATCTAGAGAGCTGTCGACTCTAGTGACCGATCATGAGGACCTTAGTGGAAATATCTCTCTTTAGTGGTGACAGTGGCAGACCACATTCTGTGGCAAACCCACTCGCACCCGAGGGCCTACTTTGGTACTTGCATAGGATGACCTTTATTTTCTAAGGTGAGTCAGTGGACGACCTCTTTGATTGGCATAGCATTGTATCCTACGGGCTGAATGTGCTATCGCTTCTCAAACCTCCGAAGCTGATAAGCCTTATTTTCTAGGAACCACATGTGAGTATGGGTGGGATGTTTACAGGTTTGCAGGTAACCCAGCTTCCTACATACCGTACTTGTGATTCTCTGATTATTACAGACAGTGTATCCTATGACAGTTCTTTGAGTATTCGTCTCAGATATATTGCCAGATTCAGTACAGAGACACAGTGCACACAGTTCAACACAGACACCGACACCTGGATACCTGATCACATGCCTTTTGCATTTGCATAATCATATCATAACATGGTTATGTTTGTCATTTTCAGGTACTTACCATATTGTCTGATTCCAATCATGAGTTCCCAGGATGCTGAGGTTAAAAGGAAGAATAATGTGTCATACAAATTCCCTGATCCTAAGCTGGGTGTATTAAACAAGATGATAGGTATGGCTGGTTCTGATGTTCTCAGCACTTTTCAGAATGAGTACGGAGAGCTGATTAAGATGGTCTGTGCATTCACAAAGTACGAGAAGGATGGGTTGCATACCTTCTTACAGTTCTATGAGCCATCAATGAGATGTTTCCTATTCCCTGACTACGTTCTGATGCCCACTCTGGAGGAATTCTCATTTATTTTGGGAATTTCAATCACGTCTGCTATACCGTATTTTTCTGAAGGTGCTCTTGCCCCTGAAGTAATCGCTGCTGTCCTGCATCTGGACCTAATTGTTGTGAAAAGTGGCCTAAGCAGACTCAAAGAAGATGAAGGATTTCACTTGGAGTTTCTTTTTCGACAAGCTCAGGAAGCTGCCAAGGCTAATAATTGGACTACTTACAACGCTGTGTTAGCTCTTTGTATCTATGGCTTGGTGCTTTTCCCCGGTCAGCCTGATTTTGTTGATATGCAGGCATTGAAAGTGTTTGTCTCGAAGAATCCGATTCCTACCCTGCTAGGGGATTTTTATCACTCCGTGCACTATAAAAATGAGAAGGCAAGAGGGAATTTGGTTAGTTGTTGCACCCAGTTGTTATGCCATTGGCTCTTCAAAAATTTACCCCGGACTGGTGCGTTCGTAGAAACTGCTGAGACAATGAAGTGGTCCAAGAGACTGATCGGTTTGACTGCCAATAATATTATTTGGTTTGATCCCAAATTACTGACGATAGAGCTTACTGTCAAATGTGGAAGTTTTCCTAATGTGCCTCTACTCGGAAGAAGAGGTGGGATTAATTACAACCCAGTGTTGGCAGTTAGACAATTTGGTTATGCCTCGAGACATCCTCCTGCTGATGAAGAGATTAGCGCTTCTCTGTTTTTCGTAGGGACCAAGAACGAAAGAGTGCCGAAAGTAATAGATGCTTGGAAATTTAGGCAAAGAGAGGGAAAATTGACTTTCGGCAAACGAGACTGCAGATCATACCCTGACTACGATGCCTGGGTTGAAATGAAGGTCAAAAAGCTGTTGTTACCCTTTTCCCGAGAAGTTCTTTTATGTCCTGATCAACATTCCACGGTACCGGTCGAGGAGCATGAGAAATTGAAGAAAATGGTTAGAGATCTGCAGATAGAGAACTCTGGAATGAGCAGATGTCTTCAGAAAGCTCTAGCTGACAACAAAGAGTTGGAAAAGAGAGCGTTGAAAGCAGAAAAAAACCCTGGCGGACAAAGAAGAAGATTTTGATGAGAGAGCTCGATACTTCCGGAAGCTTACCTTGGGAGCAGACGATACTAGTCAGGCTCATAAGGCTACGAAGCAGGCGTTGGTCTGAAGCAAGGACTCGTTAGTTAAACTCCGTCAAGCTTGGGATGAGGTCAGAATTGAGAACTCCGAATTGCAGGCCCAGCTAAAAGATAAAGATGAAGAGCTGAAGAAAGCACACGTGGAAAGAAGAAAGTATCGAGAAGATCTTGGCAAAAGTCAAGAACAAGTGAGAAATGCTGAAGGTAAGCTGAAAATCACCAACAAGGAGCTTGAAGATGTCACAGCAGAGCTGAAACTGGTTAAAATTCAATCTGGAATCAAGAGGCGCAAAGGAGCCAATGAAGATGAAGCCTTGCTGATGCACATGGGGTCATTAGAGGATGCATTGGAAAAAAGGGACGCAGTGATTAAAGAGCTGATTGAGAAGCCGCATCATCAGCGTACCCGCATCCTGTTTGAGGAGATCAAGTACTCCAGTCAGAAGCTGAAAGATGTAGAGCTGTCGGATTAGTGATTTTTGTCATTTCATTGTAATTTGTAATGGTTACCATCAGAATTGTTGATGGATCCATTTGATTGCCTGTTTTTTATTTTGTTGCTGAAACTACGACAAGCGTGCTTGAGAAGTTTTGGGAATTTGTATGAAATGGTTTACTTCTGTTCACAATTTCTGATCTTCAGATATATGTGATGTGATATCTGCACACTAGCACACTACAAAATCACTATTTCTGGTCTTCAGACATCCGTGATCGATGTATATGAATATCCCTTCATGGCAAAACTCAGTAATCATGACTCCTGGTCTTCAGGAATTCTTGGTTACGATTGGAATCAGGATATGAAAAGCATTTTGAAATGACAAACATAACTTTGCATTTGCATTTGTATATCATTTTGCATTGCAGGTTTTCCTTTTGCAGGCGCCTGCTAACCTTTATTTGGTTTTCAGGCACAATAGTTGATACCCCAGTTCACCGATATTCTACCCGACGCAACCAAGCAAGAGTAATGGAGCAAGTTCAGACGGAGTTAGCCGATTTGAGGGGAAGGATGGAACAGTTCATGAACCTCATGCAGGGGATTGCTCAAGGTCAGCAAGAGCTAAGGACCGGTCAAGAAAACATGAGGATTTGACAAGAAGCTATGAGAACCACTATCCAGAGGCTGGAAACTGAAATCCCAAATCGCAATGTGCGCACTCCTCCTGTTGGCACAATCCCTGCTGGTGGGGCACATCTGGGCTTTGATAACAATGAGGATGGTCAGGAGGACCAGTTCACTGCATTCAACAATGACATGGGTTTCTACAATGACGATCGGAAGTATGAAGGGCTGGATGAAAGACTCAAGGCTATTGAGAGCCAAAATCCTCTTGGAATTGATGTAGAAGACATGGGTCTCGTGCAGGATGTGCGAATCCCTCCCAAGTTCAAGCTTCCTGCTTTGGATAAGTACAACGGCAGTACATGTCCCAAAACACATTTGCAAGCTTACAATCGCAAGATTGTTGCTTACACTGATGACCAGAAGCTCTGGATGTATTTTTTCCAGGATAGCCTGTCAGGCGCATCCTTGGAATGGTATGTCAAGCTGGACGGGGTTCGTATAAAGAGTTGGAAAGATTTGTGTGCTGCATTTCTGAAGCAATATCAATATAATTTGGATATGGCACCCAATCGCACTCAGCTGCAGAGTATGACTCAGGATCCTAAGGAAGGCTTTAAGCAATACGCCCAGAGATGGAGGGAATTGGCTGCTCGAGTTCAACCACCTCTGGGTGATCGCGAGATGGCTGATATGTTCATGAGCACGCTCCAAGGGTCGTATCTGGATAGATTGGCTGCATGTCCTTCCACAGGGTTTGCCGACATTGTTATTGCTGGAGAACGAGTAGAAAGTCTGTTGAAGTTGGGTAAGATTCAAGATGCCAGTGGGGCTGGTACTTCAAGTTCTAAGAAACCCTTTGCTAATGGACCCAGGAAGAGAGAAGGGGAGTCCAGCGCTATGTATAGAGGAGGGGGCAGAGGCAGGACTCAGCCCTATCATCAAGTGGATGTTGTAACCGTTCCGGTTCCAGCTGGACAGCAAGCTCCCAATCAGCAAGGTAGACCCCGATTCCAGAATAATAGACCAAGGGACCGTAAGTTTGATCCTTTGCCTATGTCTTATGCTGCTTTGTTACCACAATTGCTTAAAGAGAAATTGGTTGAACTCCGGACTATGAGGCCGCTAGATGCTGGGAAATTACCTCAGGGTTATGATGCTAGTGCTCGGTGTGAATTTCATTCTGGCGCGCAAGGTCACACAATAGAAAAGTGCTGGGCTTTTCAACACATAGTTCAGGACTTGATTGACGCGAAATCTATTAATTTCTCCAGGCCGCCGAGTGTTCGTGACAATCCAATGCCTAATCATGGAGGTGCGAGCACGAATGCTATTTCTGATGGTGAGAAATTGAATCTGATCACCGACATTAACTTGGTAAAGACTCCGTTGTTGACCGTAAAAGAACGTTTGTTAAAGGGACAAGTATTTCCTGGGTGTGGTTCTGATTGCGAGGGCTGTCCGAAACAGGTTAATGGCTGCAGTAAATTGAAAGCTGGACTGCAGAGTCTTATGGACGAAGGAAGCCTTCAGTTTGATAAAGTAGAGAAAGAACAGGATGTTTCTGCCGTTACCATTTACTATAATCCAGTCGAGATACAGGTGCCTGTTGCAGAGCCTGTTGCTATCATCGTGCCCGAGAGGCCGAGACCAGTTACGATTATAGTTCCTGAATCGGCTGCTTATGTGTCTAATAGGGCAGTTCCGTGGCAGTATGGAACTGATACTCGTCAAGGAGGAAGCCGGCAGAAGGCAGAGGCTGTTGGTACTAGCATTGAGAATGTCAGTGGACCAAGTGGTTTTACTAGGAGTGGTCGACTGTTTGCTCCCCAGACTTTAAGGAGTGAGGCTGAAGTCGCTGCAAGAGCAAAAGGAAAACAGGTGGTTTATGACAAGGTGCCTGCTCAGGAAGAGGACCCTAAAGTCAATTTTGATAATGATGTTGAGGAATTTATGAGGGTTATCAAAAAGAGTGATTATAAGATCATTGACCAGCTTAATCAGACACCCTATAAAATTTCGATATTATCCCTGTTAATGAGTTCAGATGCACATCGGGCTGCCTTGTTGAAAGTTCTGAATATGGCATACGTTCCCCAAGAGATTACAGTGAATCAGTTGGAGGGGGTAATTTCTAATGTGAATGTGAGCCACGGGTTGGGATTTACGAACAGGGATTTGACACCAGATGGACGTAACCACAACAAAGCGCTGCACATCACACTTGAATGCAAAGGAGCTGTTTTGTCGCATGTGCTGGTTGACACAGGTTCTTCCTTAAATGTGTTACCTAAAAAGGCCCTGATGAAAATTGAAGTAGATGGATTGGTTCTGAGACCCAGCGATCTGATTGTGAGAGCTTTCGATGGATCCCAAAGATCGGTGTTTGGGGAGGTTGAACTACCTATACAGGTTGGTCCACAGATATTCAAGACGACCTTTCATGTTATGGACATTCAGCCTGCTTATAGTTGTTTGTTAGGCCGACCGTGGATTCACGCAGCAGGCGCAGTTACCTCCACACTTCATCAGAAGCTCAAGTATGTGTTCGAGGGTCAAGTGGTTACTGTTTGCGGCGAGGAAGATATATTCGTGAGTCATCTATCCACGTTCAAATATGTGGAAATGGATGGAGAGATTCATGAAACTTTGTGCCAATCTTTTGAAGCCCTGAATATCAACAACTTACCAGAATCTACTTCAGCAGCGGTGGTGTTGAATGTGCCAGGTGGGCCAAGTGCATCAATTGTGGCGTACAAGCAGGCCAGAGAAGTGGTCGAAAGCGGAAATGCCCAGGGTTGGGGTAAAGCTATAGATGTGTTTGTAAAAGAAGATAAGTTTGGCATTGGATACCAGCCGGGCCGGATGCCAGTTCCTCGATTCCATGGGCCAATCAACTTCAACAGTGGAGGAATTATCAACCCTAATCAGTCCTGCTCAGCAATAGAAGATGGCGCTGAAAGTTCAGATTATCTGGACAGATGGGTATATGCACTGGCTCCAGGCGAGGCGTTGCAAAATTGGTCTAGCGAAGAAATCGTTCATGTTGTTCACCATGCAGAGTAACAATTCTTGTCTTTCATAATGCATGAAATCCCACACTCTGCCCAAGGTGTGAGGATCCATTTGTAGGGCCACCATATTTTCTCATATAATGTTCAAATATCAATAAAAGGACGTTTTTTGTTTACAAATTTGTGTTCCTTTACTCTTTCTTTATTTTATTTTTGCACAAAGAAAATTAAAAATGATAATGCACTTTCTTTTCTTTTGTTTTCAAGCAAAAATAATCTAAAATAAAGCATAAACCCAATCATGCAGACTGGATTCTGTGGATTTCTCTGAAAATGATTCTGTTATGCCCACGTATGATTTCGACAATCCGATCTATCAAGCTGAGGAAGAAAGTGATGAAGACTATGAACTCCCGGAAGAGTTGGCTAGGTTGTTGAAACAGGAAGAGAGGACCATTCAGCCTCATCAGGAAGCTCTTGAGATCATCAACATTGGGTCAGAGGAAAGCAAGAAAGAGATCAAGATTGGTGCGAGTCTGCGGGCTGATGTAAAGCAAGAGCTGATAGTCATGCTACGTGAATACGTTGACATCTTTGCTTGGTCATACCAAGATATGCCAGGTTTAGATACAGACATAGTAGTGCATAGACTACCATTGAAAGAGGACTGCCCACCGGTCAAGCAGAAGCTGCGCAGGACAAAACCCGAAATGGCTTTGAAGATCAAGGAAGAAGTACATAAACAATTGGATGCAGGCTTTCTGGCAGTAACCAACTATCCTCCCTGGGTGGCCAATATAGTACCGGTGCCGAAGAAATATGGCAAAGTCAGAATGTGTGTGGATTACAGAGATCTCAACAGGGCAAGCCCTAAAGAGGATTTTCCACTCCCTCATATTGATGTGCTGGTTGATAATACCGCTCAGTTTTCAGTGTTCTCATTTATGGATGGATTCTCCGGGTACAATCAGATAAAGATGGCGCCTGAAGACATGGAGAAGACAACATTCATTACCCCGTGGGGTACCTTCTGTTACAAAGTAATGCCTTTTGGGTTGAAGAACGCAGGGGCAACCTATCAAAGAGCAATGGTGACGTTATTCCATTATCTAATTCATAAAGAGATCGAGTGCTATGTGGATGACATGATTGCTAAATCAAAGATAGAAGAGGAACATCTGATCAACTTGAAGAAGTTATTTGAGAGGCTGAGGAAATTCAGGTTGAGACTGAATCCTAACAAGTGTACTTTCGGCGTGCGGTCCGGAAAATTGCTTGGTTTCATTGTCAGTGGAAAAGGGATAGAGGTTGATCCTGCTAAAGTGAAAGCTATACAAGATATGCCTGTACCAAAGACTGAGAAAGAAGTTCGCGGCTTTCTAGGAAGATTGAACTACATTTCAAGGTTCATATCTCACCTAACTGCCACTTGCGAACCGATATTCAAAATGCTAAGAAAAGATCAAACGGTCAGGTGGAATGATGATTGTCAAAATGCATTCGATAAAATAAAAATATATTTGCAGGAACCTCCAATTCTGATACCTCCAGTTCAAGGGAGACCACTGATTATGTACTTGACAGTGCTCGAAGGATCCATGGGTTGTGTTCTCGGTCAACACGACGAGACAGGTAGGAAAGAACATGCTATCTACTACCTGAGCAAGAAATTTACAGATTGTGAATCGCGTTATTCAATGCTTGAGAAGACATGCTGTGCACTCGCATGGGCCACCAAGCGATTGAGACAATACATGCTCACACATACAACCCTGTTGATCTCTAAATTGGATCCTGTCAAGTATATTTTTGAGAAACTAGCACTTACAGGCAGAGTTGCAAGGTGGCAGATGGTACTGACAGAGTACGATATTCAATTTACTTCGCAAAAGGCAATCAAAGGAAGTATACTGTCAGATTATCTTGCGCAACAACCTCTTGATGATTACCAGCCCATGAGATTTGATTTCCCTGATGAGGACATCATGTTTCTCAAAGCGAAAGACTGCGAGGAACCACTTCTGGAGGAGGGGCCTGACCCTGAGTCCAAATGGAGTTTGATGTTTGATGGGGCAGTTAATATGAATGGGTGTGGAGTTGGTGCAGTCCTTATTACGCCTGAAGGTGTTCACATGCCCTTCACTGCCCGAGTAACTTTCGGGTGTACCAACAATGAAGCAGAATACGAAGCTTGCATATTAGGAATCGAGGAAGCTATTGATTTACGAATCAAGACCCTCGATATCTTTGGTGATTCAGCACTGGTAATCAATCAAGTAAAGGGTACTTGGCACACACATCAGCAGAATTTGATTCCGTATAGAGATTATACGAGGAGATTGCTGACCTTCTTTACAACTGTCAAGTTATACCATGTTCCTAGAGAGGAAAATAAGTTTGCAGATGCCTTGGCCACTATCTCTTCGATGATCAAAGTGCATGGTTGGAACTTTGTGCCCAGGATTGATGTATCTCGTCTTGATAGGCCTGCTTTTGTGTTTGAGGTTGATGCAGTGTATGACGATAAGCCTTGGTACCATGACATCAAATGCTTCTTAAAAAATCAAGAATACCCGTCTGGGGCATCTTCCAATGACAAGAAGACATTAAGAAGGCTAGCTGGTAGTTTCTTCTTGAACAAAGATGGTGTGCTGTATAAAAGGAATTTTGACACAGTTCTGCTCAGATGTGTGGATAGACACGAGGCAGACCTGTTGATGATTGAAGTGCACGAAGGCTCTTTCGGTACCCATGCCGGAGGACATGCGATGGCTAAGAAATTGTTGAGATTAGGGTATTATTGGCTGACCATGGAGTCAGATTGCTGCAAGTATGCTCGCAAGTGCCACAAATGCCAGATCTATGCAGACAAAGTGCACGTTTCTCCCAATCCGTTAAGTATCATGTCCTCTCCGTGGCCATTTGCAATGTGGGGCATTGATATGATCGGGAAAATTGAGCCTACTGCTTCAAACGACCATCGTTTCATCTTGGTCGCCATTGATTACTTCACTAAATGGGTTGAAGCAGCATCTTACGCCAATGTCACTAAGCAAGTAGTGGCTCGTTTCTTGAAGCGAGATATCATTTGTCGATATGGAGTGCCCGAAAGAATCATTACTGATAATGGTTCTAATTTGAACAATAAGATGATGGCTGAGCTATGTCGGGACTTCAAAATTGAGCATCACAACTCTTCTCCGTACCGCCCGAAAATGAATGGCGCGGTCGAAGCGGCCAACAAAAATATCAAGAAGATTGTGCAGAAAATGGTTGTCAAGTACAAAGATTGGCATGAGATGTTACCACTGGCCTTGCATGGGTATAGAACATCAGTCCGCACGTCCACTGGGGCAACACCATACTCGCTTGTATATGGTATGGAGGCAGTTCTACCGATAGAAGTGGAGATTCCCTCTCTACGAGTATTGATGGGCGTCAAGCTAGATGAAGCTGAATGGGTACGAGCCAGATTTGATCAGCTGAGCCTTATTGAGGAGAAGCGTTTAGCAGCGGTATGCCATGGCCAGCTATACCAGCGCAGAATGAAGAGGGCGTTCGATCAAAAGGTTCGACCTCAAGTCTACAAGGTCGGGGATGTGGTAATCAAGAGAATACTTCCTCCGAGTACAGATCACAGGGGCAAATGGACTCCTAATTATGAAGGTCCGTTCGTGGTAAAAAAGGTCTTCTCAGGAGGAGCCTTGTTGCTGACAACCATGGATGGTGAAGATTTTTCATCCCCTGTTAATTCAGATGCAGTTAAAAAATACTTCGTATAAAGAGACCCGCTGGATAAAAAAAAAAAGAAAGAAGAAGAATCCAGGCAAAAAAGGGCATCCCGGCGAACCAAAAACAGAATAAAGGTTCGGGCAAAAATTAGGGATATAAATGAAAAGAATTGTACACCCGGTAAGTTGAAAACCCGAAAGGGCAACTTAGGCAAAAATGGGTGTCCCGGTGGATTGAAAACCTGAAAAGGCGATCCACACAAAAGAGGGATTAAAGCGAATGACTGCAGTCTGAATTAATCTGTACGTTTTCTACTCTTCAGCAAACTGGCAAAATTCCAAAGGAGGAATTGGTCCAATCATGAGCTTCTGAAGGCAAAGATAATCAGGAGAGTTGGAGTATATACTGGCTATAACAGAATCAGAAATCATTCGGAATCCAATTTCCGCATTATCATTAGGATAGATTTCTTTTCTCAATTTTATGGCAATCACCTCTTTCAGGGGTTTGCTTCTGATTGTAAATTCGCCAATTTTTGGCATTTCATCAATAAAGTTAAATATTCAATCACAAGCTTTTATTTTCATTTTACTGTTTTGTTTGCAAAAACGTCCGATTTTTGATAATAAAACATTACTTTGAAAATATCTTGGTCTTGCAAAAACATGCAAAAAGACAATTAAAATTACTTTGCTTGTTGAATGACCTTGGATGGTGGATTCAAAAGACCACGCAATATCCTGGGGCATGTGCATATTCTTTTTCTGTTACAGGTAATGAGCGCGATTGATCCAAGCAGCATGATCGTAATCACGAGCAGATGTTTGCTATGACTTGATACTGTTGTATCTTATTAAGTCGATTCTTCCATTCAAGAGATCCCACCGAGTTTCGTGACGGCAACGGTATTCGAAGATGGATTTCTTCTGTGTTGATAACGGTTATTAATGCAGTGAAGACTCCAGGTTGACAACAAGTGCCAATGCTCCGGTACCTTGCAGACGATGTGAAAGGTAGTTCAAGACAGAGTGTTTGTCTAAGAGTTTGAAAATGTTTGGTTTTCTATAAAATCCTCTTAAGAGACGAAACTTTTAGTGATAACATCCCTTGTGGAGTTCGCTCTTGGCAGGATGTACCAGCAAGTGGTAGTATCATGTCTCCCACAGGTTTCGGCATGGGAAATTTGTCAAAGAATAATCCCCAGCGGAGTTATTGATCCTCCCAAGCATGGGGCATGTAACCTCCCCAGCAAAGGATATCCCCGACCTATAATCCCCAGTAGAGTTGGAAGACATTTGGTCTTCTGTAAAATCCTCTCGAAGGGCAGCCCAACAAGAGACGCTTTAAAGCAGTTTTCTCCAGCAGAGTGTGTTATAAACTCATTATCCCCAGCGGAGTCGTCAAAAGGAAAGTTCGCCCAATAGGGGGCACTGTGACATTTACCCTAAGTTCGACAGTCATTTTCCTCAGCAGATCTCTAAGGATTCTTTCTCAGCATGTTGCAACGGATTGTCTTTCAACCAAGATTTGGACGTCCCCGGCAGAGCAGCCCTGGTCCCCGACAAGATCATATCTTTGGTAATGATATTCCCACAGAGTTCGGCATTGAATCTTAACTGCTATGTTCCTCAGCCGAGTCGCGGTAATTTCCCCAGCTTGGTTTATATGGATCAACGGAATCTCTTTTCCAACAAAGTGTCAGCATATGATATTACCCAGCCGGTGGTGTAATTCTCAGCATCGCTCATTCACAACTCAAAGTCCAATTTATTGTTAGCATACGTACAATTTGGTCATGTTATTCCAGCAGGTGGAGTGATCATCTGGCAATTTTAAGTTTCCAACGACAGTTTGGTAATCATGAAAGTCCAAACGACAGTTTGGCAGAGATTCCAACGACAGTTTGGTAATCATTAAAAATCTAACGACAGATTGGTAGAAATCCAACACGAATTGGTAAAAGCTGCTAAAGTCCATCTGAAGATGGCAAGTGTGAGATTCCAACGACAGTTTGGTAATCATTAAAATCCAACGACAGATTGGTCGAAATCCAACGCAAATTGGTAAAAGTTCAACGACAGTTTGGCAAAGCTTCCCACGACAGTTTGGTAAGCACTAGAAATCCAACGACAGTTTGGTAGGAAGTCCAACGACAGATTGGCAGAGCAGCGAAAGTCCATCGACAGTATGGCAAGCCAGTAGTCGTCTGGCGTCGTTCAAAAAGACATTGTAGGAAGTCCAACGACAGATTGGCAAAAGTCCATCTTAGGGTGGCAAATTATTAAAGTCCACCAGCAGTGTGGCAAGCCAGTAGTCGTCTGGCGTCGTACAAAAGACGTTATCAAAGTCCACCTGCAGTGTGGCAAGCCAGTAGTCGTCTGGCGTCGTTCAAAAAGACATTTTTTAAAGTCCATCAACAGTATGGCAAGCCAGTAGTCGCCTGGCGTCGTTCAGAAGACAGACTTCTCCGAAACAGAGTCCTCGGGAATGAGCCCTGTATGAGTTTTACAGATATTCTTTGTTCGATCCCCAGCAGAGTCGCCAGCTGTCGCTCCCGGGATTTTCATCCTAGTACAAACGCGAAAGTGGCACCGAAACAGAGTCGCCAGCAATGTGTATTTATCCCAAGAGAGGGAAAGGAAACACTGCATAAACCTGAGAGGAAGGAAAGAGCATGGTCTTACGACCAAGAGAAAGGGTAAGGGAGTCGGTTACGCGAGAGGAAGGTATTAGCACCCCCACGCGTCCATCGTACCCGATGGGATCCACGCTTGCTTGTTTCGATCAAAGGGTGATAAAAAAGGATACTGGAAAAGGAACTGGAAGAAAGAAAGGAGAAAGAATGGAAAAGGAACGAGAAATAAATGTAGGGAAAATAAAAGAAGTGCTCGCATGGGCCCTACCCCACTGCCTACGTATCTCATCGGGAGCATGAGAATCAGAGCGACGTAGTTCCCCTCACCTAGGGAAAGTTGTTTGTGTTTTTTAGTGGAATACGTCAACGTTCGCGTCCTAGCAGTTCGGTGTTGCAGCTCGCTGTAGGGAGACTTAGGCGTTACCTGTTTGCGGTAGAACGGAAATGACACATCCTTAAGGAATGAGTGAATGAGATGAGAAAAGAATTCCCGAAGGAAAGACGTTATTGTTTGTTTTTTGTCTTTTAAGAGTTTTTTTTCATTTGTTTGCATATGATAGTGTATCTGAATCTTAGTCATTGGAATGTGTACATTCTCACATTCCAAGATGGAATGAGTAAGAAAGCACACTAAGGGTGAAGAAGACCCCCACACTTAGTTCTACTTGTCAAGGTTCAAACACACTAGCATATTTGTGTTTATTAAGTGTTTTTGTTGATTAAGAAATGAAGAAGTGTTTTATTATTTGTATCTTCAACAAGTATTGCATTTAAGTCCCTCATACAAGATCAAATGTTTAACACATTGATCCAAGATGGGCTATATGCTACACATTCTAAGATTACAAGAGAAGACCCTTTTATAATCTCTTCTTTATATGAAAGGCCTAAATGCAATACATGCCTATCTTTATTACATGTTTTGCATTTTTCTTTGAGATGAGAAGAGAGACTCAAGAGAGGAGAAAAGGTAAAATCTATATGAACTAAGACTCAATCCTAATTGAAAATTAAAGGGAGTGGTCCTAATGGTTTGTGAGGTTAAAACCTAAAGTCTAAAGAAAGAATGAATTAAACAATTCACTTCTAAAGTAGAAGATGAATTGTAATTCAAAAAGGGAAAGTGATGAGTTATTAAAAGAAAGCACATAAGTGCTTAACAAAACACAAAATGGAATTGCAAAAGAGATGAGAGGAAAGAAGTTTGAATGTGGATTCCTTATCCACACTCAATTGCAACTTACCAAAGCCCCTACATGGTTAGTAAACATGTATAAGAAGTATAAGAAATAAAAGAGCTTTTAATGCACCATAAAACTCAAAAGAAGTAGATGAGAAATTGGTTACAACCAGAATGTACATCACATGGAAAACAAATGATCATTATCATGCAAGTCCAAGTGGATAGGCAACAAACATCACCCATGACATTGGAATATGCTACCATAAGAAAAAGGAGAATGAGAGATGAAAAGAAATGGAAGAAACATGCATAAATGGAACATGTAATCCAAGGATCAGAATTGAAATGAAATGAAGAATGATTCACAAACATCTCACAAGTATTTATGAAGCACATCAAGACATTTAAGAAGTAATAGAAGAAGTAGAATTGAAATGGAAGTTCAAAAGAAAACACAAGTACTTCACATTAAGGACATACAAAGTTCCAATGAAAGTGAACATGCAAAGATGACACATAATATGTACCAATGACCTATAATGTCAAATGAATATCTCACAAAGTAGGCAAATGATCATGCAAGTATGCACAAAGGCAATCATGTAAACATGCACAATGATTACAAGGATATGACAAGTTGTAGTGCTTCAAATGAAATGTATTAAACAAAAATCAAATGAGTTCATGAAAATTATGGAAACATGGTATTGAAGCTCACAAATCAGAGATGAATCACATATCAAAGTATCATGCAAGAAACCAAGGCAAAATGATGTCAAACAATGCACTTAGGTCAAGTATACACATCATACAAAGTAGCACAAAAATGAACGCCAAACATGCCATAAACTGACCTAAAAAAATCAAATAAAAATCACTTAACACACCTCAAGATGATACTGACTCAATGCAAAAAGAAGAGCATCAAAACAATTTTTAATGATCAAGAAAAAAAATGCACAAAATCATGTACCACATTAAGAATGCACACAAAAGAAAATCAAAGAAAATTATAGAACAGGGGCAAAAAGGTCATAAAATCAAGAAATAAAATCATGAAAAATTTTCTAAATGTTTTAATGATGCTCATGAATTTTTGTGGAATTTTATAATGCCATTTGGTATTTTTAAAAATTAAAAAGTAAACGTGCATAAAAATGGAAAAAAGAAATGAAATGTAAAGGGAAGGGGAGGTGTGAACATAGCAATACACCAGTTCAAATTGTTTGGGCTTTTTTAAAAGGGAGGTGTGGATATCAATCTGATTTAAGTCCAAGTCTGCGCAATCCACAATAATAAGCATGCACTTCAGTCAAACCAAGTCAAAGCAAATCACAACCATTAGATCAAGTCAAGGTCAAACCATGGTCAAAGTAATTGGAATCAACGCACACGCACGCATGAGCACCCTTACTATCATGTACCATGCCACACACCGTTTAAAATAAAATCAAAAATAAACACGTGACATGCACATGAAATTTAATGCGCTGGCACGTTTTGGAACGCACGATCATAGAAAATGGACGGACGCGATTAAAACAAAGCAAAACCCTAGCTACTGAAGTCACCGGCCGGAGGTGACTTCCGGTCACCTTCTCCGGCCATACCACCACCGTCTGCAACTTTGATCTCTTCAAAAATCCACAAAATATACATCAAACTGAAGCTGAGCTCATGTAGATTAAGAATTCACTCACAAAAACAATATATCATGCATACATAGCAAGAACAGAGGAAATGAATTTGTGCCCTAAGTTTCGCAACTACGCCTTTAGAAGGCCTATCAACTAGCCAGAGTTAGGAATGCTTCTATTAAGCTCATATCAACATGAAAACAACAAACTAAACCATAAATCGCCAGAGCAAAGTTTGAGAGTTTGGAACCTGAACTTGAGGATGCTTTGAATACACAAGAACACCAGAGGAAAATGCTTCTTCCTTGAGCTTCTATTGGCCAAATAAAGGCTTAACTGAAGTGGTTGATGATGATTCAATAGAAAGAAACTGGATCTAAGCTTCCAAAACAGTTGCTCTTTGGTGAAATTGAGAGAGATTCAAAGAAGATTTAGAAGGAGGATGAACAATGTGAGCTCGAGAATCCTTTGCAAGGGTGAGATTAGGAGTAAAGCAGAGAGAGTTTTGGGGGAGAATGTGAGAGAAATGAAATTGAAAAACGAATTTGTGAAGGAGTTTTCTATTTATAATGTGAGCTAACTACAGTTGAATGAGTTGAGTTAGGGTGAGTTATCATGGTTAACTGAGTCATCCCTAACTAACTGAGTCAAGTTAGTTAGGGAGAGCAAGGATATGGTGGTGATAGTTCATGGTGGGTTATGGTAGAGCTGAAAATGAGCTTGCAATGGCACGGCTGATTGTATCAGAAACTTGTTCAGCAAGTTTATTCTTTCCACTTTCATGCAAGACACGTGCTAATGTGCAAGGTGGAGGTGATATGTGCTTGGCTTAATGTGGAAATAAAGTGCAAGGGTTGTTTGATGGATGTCTAAAAAAAACTGCAAATTCTGGTGTGATTCATCAGTTGGAAATGGTGATGTTTACGCATGGATATCTCTCTCCTCGAGCCATGGACATGGATGATCTTGGTATCATTACAAAGTGTGTACATGATACAACAACTTTGATGTTGAAAGTAAATGAAAATGAGACTTGCAACAACTTGGAAATGTGCTTCAAACATGTAAACTCAAAGCTGACTCATAATGCACGCATGTGGGGCAAGACCTGGTTGTGACCTAACTAAACATTCAGTTATCTTGACGTCATTTTGAGCCACCACAACTTCTCAATCATTGGTCTAATAAAAAAACCATAAACATACACTTTGAAGATCTCACATAGAGGAACAACTTTCGTGTTGAAAGAGTTTTCATTTGAGGCCTCTAACCTTGAGAAATTGACCCAAACATTTGGCCCATCACGTGCTTGTGAAAATGACACGCGCGTGACCTGAAAGTTCTTGGTCACGACCTGGTTTTTGCCCTACTTTCCTCCAACTTTGATCAATCATATCTCCCTCAATTTTTATCCAATGGAGATGTTCCACATATGGATGTGAAGCCTAAAACAAGATCTTTTGTTGTGGCCGAGTGGAATTTTCATTTGGTGCTTCAATTTTAAATGGCCTTGGTTCAAACTCTGATGCAAAATGGCCAAAACTTGCTATTTTTAGTAACCCTTCTTCTTCCAAAAATGGTAACTTTCCACCTCTTGATTTTTTCATGATTCCTTTGGAGTTTCTTGACCAAATTTTGTACATTGGACACATATAACATGAATTTTATGAATTTGGCCTCAAAATGTCAAGAGTTGACTTTTTCTTCTGATTATTTGACTTGGCCCCCAAATTTCCTGATTTTTTATCCTTCTTCCAATTGAACCACTTCTAAAACCAATTGAGAGGTGATTTTCCACATACATACACTTAGGGACATATAGAATACCATGACATCAAGTTTTGTCCAAAAAATTAAATATATCCTGATTTTATTAGAAACCCTAGTTTTGGTGCCCACCTCCTAGGAGAACAATGTGCAGTCTTCAATTTCAAATTCCTCAGAGTATGTTGCGTATCCTCTTAAAGGATGATGAGATATACCATTTGAGGATGACTTTGGATCAATGAGCTATCTCTTTTGAGGGTTTTCCTTCAGTTTTTGAACCTCTTGCATAGTGAAAGATGTATTGCTTCAATCTCCCATTAGATCTCACTTCCTTGAGATTGTGGATGATCAATTGAGATGGTATGAGACATGAGAGACTCTTGGCTTGCCTGGAGGCAACTTGATTGACCTTTTTGTGCTTTGAATGATCCCTTGATTGTCCATCCTCCCCCTGATCACATGCCTTGATGGTGAGAGGAATGCTATGCTTCATTTTTCTATGTTAAATGCAATGCAATGCTAATGAGATGGATATGATATGATAGATGATAATGCTATGCTAAGATGCAAAAAAGGGAGAGCAGATTTTAGGGTATTACAGCTGCCCCTATTCAAACACTGTAGACCTGAATGTCTGAAAGCGAATGCTTTCAGACTTTCAAGGTATATAGTGATTGAATACCAAATATAACCAAAAATTTGCTCTGGATGATAAAAAGAAAAGGGATATAAACCCAACGAGACTGCTGGATTGAATCTTCCAATGAAACGTTGTCGGAGAAGTCTGTCTTCTGAACGACGCCAGGCGACTACTGGCTTGCCATACTGTTGATGGACTTTAACAAATGTCTTTTTGAACGACGCTGGACGACTACTGGCTTGCCACACTGCTGGTGGACTTTGATAACGTATTTTGTACGACGCCAGACGACTACTGGCTTGCCACACTGCTGGTGGACTTTAATAATTTGCCACCCTAAGATGGACTTTTGCCAATCTGTCGTTGGACTTCCTACAATGTCTTTTTGAACGACGCCAGACGACTACTAGCTTGCCATACTGTCGATGGACTTTCGCTGCTCTACCAATCTGTCGTTGGACTTCCTACCAAACTGTCGTTGGATTTCTAGTGCTTACCAAACTGTCGTGGGAAGCTTTGCCAAACTGTTGTTGGACTTTTACCAATTTGCGTTGGATTTCTACCAATCTGTCGCTGGATTTTAATGATTACCAAACTGTAGTTGGAATCTCACACTTGCCATCTTCAGATGGAATTTAGCAGCTTTTACCAATTCGTGTTGGATTTCTACCAATCTGTCGTTGGATTTTTAATGATTACCAAACTGTCGTTGGAATCTCTGCCAAACTGTCGTTTGGACTTTCATGATTACCAAACTGTCGTTGGAAACTTAAAATTGCCAGATGATCACTCCACCTGCTGGAATAACATGACCAAATTGTACGTATGCTAACAATAAATTGGACTTTGAGTTGTGAATGAGCGATGCTGAGAATTACACCACCGGCTGTGTAATATCATATGCTGACACTTTGCTGGAAAAGAGATTCCGTTGATCCATATAAACCAAGCTGGGGAAATTACCGTGACTCGGCTGAGGAACATAGCAGTCAAGATTCAATGCCGAACTCTGTGGGAATATCATTACCAAAGATATGATCTTGCCGGGGACCAGGGCTGCTCTGCCGGGGACGTCCAAATCTTGGTTGAAAGACAATCCGTTGCAACATGCTGAGAAAGAATCCTTAGAGATCTGCTGAGGAAAATGACTGTCGAACTTAGGGTAAATGTCACAGTGCCCCCTGTTGGGCGAACTTTCCTTTTGACGACTCCGCTGGGGATAATGAGTTTATAACACACTCTGCTGGAGAAAACTGCTTTAAAGCGTCTCTTGTTGGGCTGCCCTTCGAGAGGATTTTACAGAAGACCAAATGTCTTCCAACTCTACTGGGGATTATAGGTCGGGGATATCCTTTGCTGGGGAGGTTACATGCCCCATGCTTGGGAGGATCAATAACTCCGCCGGGGATTATTCTTTGACAAATTTCCCATGCCAAAACCTGCGGGAGACATGATACTACCACTTGCTGGTACATCCTGCCAAGAGCGAACTCCACAAGGGATGTTATCACTAAAAGTTTCGTCTCTTAAGAGGATTTTATAGAAAACCAAACATTTTCAAACTCTTAGACAAACACTCTGTCTTGAACTACCTTTCACATCGTCTGCAAGGTACCGGAGGATTGACACTTGTTGTCAACCTGGAGTCTTCACTGCATTAATAACCGTTATCAACACAGAAGAAATTCATCTTTGAATACCGTTGCCGTCACGAAACTCGGTGGGATCTCTTGAATGGAAGAATCGACTTAATAAGATACAACAGTATAAAGTCATAGCAAACATCTGCTCGTGATTACGATCATGCTGCTTGGATCAATCGCGCTCATTACCTGTAACAGAAAAAGAATATGCACATGCCCCAGGATATTGCGTAGTCTTTTGAATCCACCATCCAAGGTCGTTCAACAAGCAAAGTAATTTTAATTGTCTTTTTGCATGTTTTTGCAAGACCAAGATATTTTCAAAGTAATGTTTTATTATAAAAAATCGGACGTTTTTGAAAACAAAACAGTAAAATGAAAATAAAAGCTTGTGATTGAATATTTAACTTTATTGATGAAATGCCAAAAATTGGCGAATTTACAATCAGAAGCAAACCCCTGAAAGAGGTGATTGCCATAAAATTGAGAAAAGAAATCTATCCTAATGATAATGCGGAAATTGGATTCCGAATGATTTCTGATTCTGTTATAGCCAGTATATACTCCAACTCTCCTGATTATCTTTGCCTTCAGAAGCTCATGATTGGACCAATTCCTCCTTTGGAATTTTTCCAGTTTGCTGAAGAGTAGAAAACGTACAGATTAATTCAGACTACAGTCATTCGCTTTAATCCCTCTTTTGTGTGGATCGCCTTTTCAGGTTTTCAATCCACCGGGATACCCATTTTTGCCTAAGTTGCCCTTTCGGGTTTTCAACTTATCGGGTGTACAATTCTTTTCATTTATATCCCTAATTTTTGCCCGAACCTTTATTCTGTTTTTGGTTCGCCGGGATGCCCTTTTTTGCCTGGATTCTTCTTCTTTCTTTTTTTTTTATCCAGCGGGTCTCTTTATACGAAGTATTTTTTAACTGCATCTGAATTAACAGGGGATGAAAAATCTTCACCATCCATGGTTGTCAGCAACAAGGCTCCTCCTGAGAAGACCTTTTTTACCACGAACGGACCTTCATAATTAGGAGTCCATTTGCCCCTATGATCTGTACTCGGAGGAAGTATTCTCTTGATTACCACATCCCCGACCTTGTAGACTTGAGGTCGAACCTTTTGATCGAACGCCCTCTTCATTCTGCGCTGGTATAGCTGGCCATGGCATACCGCTGCTAAACGCTTCTCCTCAATAAGGCTCAGCTGATCAAATCTGGCTCGTACCCATTCAGCTTCATCTAGCTTGATGCCCATCAATACTCGTAGAGAGGGAATCTCCACTTCTATCGGTAGAACTGCCTCCATACCATATACAAGCGAGTATGGTGTTGCCCCAGTGGACGTGCGGACTGATGTTCTATACCCATGCAAGGCCAGTGGTAACATCTCATGCCAATCTTTGTACGTGACAACCATTTTCTGCACAATCTTCTTGATATTTTTGTTGGCCGCTTCGACCGCGCCATTCATTTTCGGGCGGTATGGAGAAGAGTTGTGATGCTCAATTTTGAAGTCCCGACATAGCTCAGCCATCATCTTATTGTTCAAATTAGAACCATTATCAGTAATGATTCTTTCGGGCACTCCATATCGACAAATGATATCTCGCTTCAAGAAAGGAGCCACTACTTGCTTAGTGACATTGGCGTAAGATGCTGCTTCAACCCATTTAGTGAAGTAATCAATGGCGACCAAGATGAAACGATGGCCGTTTGAAGCAGTAGGCTCAATTTTCCCGATCATATCAATGCCCCACATTGCAAATGGCCACGGAGAGGACATGATACTCAACGGATTGGGAGGAACGTGCACTTTGTCTGCATAGATCTGGCATTTGTGGCACTTACGAGCATACTTGCAGCAATCTGACTCCATGGTCAGCCAATAATACCCTAATCTCAACAATTTCTTAGCCATCGCATGTCCTCCGGCATGGGTACCGAAAGAGCCTTCGTGCACTTCAATCATCAACAGGTCTGCCTCGTGTCTATCCACACATCTGAGCAGAACTGTGTCAAAATTCCTTTTATACAGCACACCATCTTTGTTCAAGAAGAAACTACCAGCTAGCCTTCTTAATGTTTTCTTGTCATTGGAAGATGCCCCAGGCGGGTATTCTTGATTTTTTAAGAAGCATTTGATGTCATGGTACCAAGGCTTATCGTCATACACTGCATCAACCTCAAACACAAAAGCAGGCCTATCAAGACGAGATACATCAATCATGGGCACAAAGTTCCAACCATGCACTTTGATCATCGAAGAGATAGTGGCCAAGGCATCTGCAAACTTATTTTCCTCTCTAGGAACATGGTACAACTTGACAGTTGTAAAGAAGGTCAGCAATCTCCTCGTATAATCTCTATACGGAATCAAATTCTCCTGATGTGTGTGCCAAGTTCCCTTTACTTGATTGATTACCAGTGCTGAATCACCAAAGATATCGAGGGTCTTGATTCGTAAATCAATAGCTTCCTCGATTCCTAGTATGCAAGCTTCGTATTCTGCTTCATTGTTGGTACACCCGAAAGTTACTCGGGCAGTGAAGGGCATGTGAACACCTTCAGGCGTAATAAGGACTGCACCAACTCCGCACCCATTCATATTAACTGCCCCATCAAACATCAAACTCCATTTGGACTCAGGGTCAGGCCCCTCCTCCAGAAGTGGTTCCTCGCAGTCTTTCGCTTTGAGAAACATGATGTCCTCATCAGGGAAATCAAATCTCATGGGCTGGTAATCATCAAGAGACGGTTGCGCAAGATAATCTGACAGTATACTTCCTTTGATTGCCTTTTGCGAAGTAAATTGAATATCGTACTCTGTCAGTACCATCTGCCACCTTGCAACTCTGCCTGTAAGTGCTGGTTTCTCAAAAATATACTTGACAGGATCCAATTTAGAGATCAACAGGGTTGTATGTGTGAGAATGTATTGTCTCAATCGCTTGGCGGCCCATGCGAGTGCACAGGATGTCTTCTCAAGCATTGAATAACGCGATTCACAATCTGTAAATTTCTTGCTCAGGTAGTAGATAGCATGTTCTTTCCTACCTGTCTCGTCGTGTTGACCGAGAACACAACCCATGGATCCTTCGAGCACTGTCAAGTACATAATCAGTGGTCTCCCTTGAACTGGAGGTATCAGAATTGGAGGTTCCTGCAAATATCTTTTTATTTTATCGAATGCATTTTGACAATCATCATTCCACCTGACCGTTTGATCTTTTCTTAGCATTTTGAATATCGGTTCGCAAGTGGCAGTTAGGTGAGATATGAACCTTGAAATGTAGTTCAATCTTCCTAGAAAGCCGCGAACTTCTTTCTCAGTCTTTGGTACAGGCATATCTTGTATAGCTTTCACTTTAGCAGGATCAACCTCTATCCCTTTTCCACTGACAATGAAACCAAGCAATTTTCCGGACCGCACGCCGAAAGTACACTTGTTAGGATTCAGTCTCAACCTGAATTTCCTCAGCCTCTCAAATAACTTCTTCAAGTTGATCAGATGTTCCTCTTCTGTCTTTGATTTAGCAATCATGTCATCCACATAGCACTCGATCTCTTTATGAATTAGATCATGGAATAACGTCACCATTGCTCTTTGATAGGTTGCCCCTGCATTCTTTAACCCAAAAGGCATTACTTTGTAACAGAAGGTACCCCACGGGGTAATGAATGTTGTCTTCTCCATGTCTTCAGGCGCCATCTTTATCTGATTGTACCCGGAGAATCCATCCATAAATGAGAACACTGAAAACTGAGCGGTATTATCAACCAGCACATCAATATGAGGGAGTGGAAAATTGTCTTTAGGGCTTGCCCTGTTGATATCTCTGTAATCCACACACATTCTGACTTTGCCATCTTTCTTCGGCACCGGTACTATATTGGCCACCCAGGGAGGATAGTTGGTTACTGCCAGAAAGCCTGCATCCAATTGTTTCTGTACTTCTTCCTTGATCTTTAAAGCCATTTCGGGTTTTGTCCTGCGCAGCTTCTGCTTGACCGGTGGGCAGTCCTCTTTCAATGGTAGTCTATGCACAACTATGTCTGTATCTAAACCTGGCATATCTTGGTATGACCAAGCAAAGATGTCAACGTATTCACGTAGCATGACTATCAGCTCTTGCTTTACATCAGCCCGCAGACTCGCACCAATCTTGATCTCTTTCTTGCTTTCCTCTGACCCAATGTTGATGATCTCAAGAGCTTCCTGATGAGGCTGAATGGTCCTCTCTTCCTGTTTCAACAACCTAGCCAACTCTTCCGGGAGTTCATAGTCTTCATCACTTTCTTCCTCAGCTTGATAGATCGGATTGTCGAAATCATACGTGGGCATAACAGAATCATTTTCAGAGAAATCCACAGAATCCAGTCTGCATGATTGGGTTTATGCTTTATTTTAGATTATTTTTGCTTGAAAACAAAAGAAAAGAAAGTGCATTATCATTTTTAATTTTCTTTGTGCAAAAATAAAAATAAAGAAAGAGTAAAGGAACACAAATTTGTAAACAAAAAACGTCCTTTTATTGATATTTGAACATTATATGAGAAAATATGGTGGCCCTACAAATGGATCCTCAAACCTTGGGCAGAGTGTGGGATTTCATGCATTATGAAAGACAAGAATTGTTACTCTGCATGGTGAACAACATGAACGATTTCTTCGCTAGACCAATTTTGCAACGCCTCGCCTGGAGCCAGTGCATATACCCATCTGTCCAGATAATCTGAGCTTTCAGCGCCATCTTCTATTGCTGAGCAGGACTGATTAGGGTTGATAATTCCTCCACTGTTGAAGTTGATTGGCCCACGGAATCGAGGAACTGGCATCCGGCCCGGCTGGTATCCAATGCCAAACTTATCTTCTTTTACAAACACATCTATAGCTTTACCCCAACCCTGGGCATTTCCGCTTTCGACCACTTCTCTGGCCTGCTTGTACGACGCAATTGATGCACTCGGCCCACCTGGTACATTCGACACCACCGCTGCTGAAGTAGATTCTAGTAAGTTGTTGATATTCAGGGCTTCAAAAGATTGGCACAAAGTTTCATGAATCTCTCCATCCATTTCCACATATTTGAACGTGGATAGATGACTCACAAATATATCTTCCTCGCCGCAAACAGTAACCACTTGACCCTCGAACACATACTTGAGCTTCTGATGAAGTGTGGAGGTAACTGCGCCTGCTGCGTGAATCCACGGTCGGCCTAACAAACAACTATAAGCAGGCTGAATGTCCATAACATGAAAGGTCGTCTTGAATATCTGTGGACCAACCTGTATAGGTAGTTCAACCTCCCTAAACACCGATCTTTGGGATCCATCGAAAGCTCTCACAATCAGATCGCTGGGTCTCAGAACCAATCCATCTACTTCAATTTTCATCAGGGCCTTTTTAGGTAACACATTTAAGGAAGAACCTGTGTCAACCAGCACATGCGACAAAACAACTCCTTTGCATTCAAGTGTGATGTGCAGCGCTTTGTTGTGGTTACGTCCATCTGGTGTCAAATCCCTGTTCGTAAATCCCAACCCGTGGCTCACATTCACATTAGAAATTACCCCCTCAAACTGATTCACTGTAATCTCTTGGGGAACGTATGCCATATTCAGAACTTTCAACAAGGCAGCCCGATGTGCATCTGAACTCATTAACAGGGATAATATCGAAATTTTAGAGGGTGTCTGATTAAGCTGGTCAATGATCTTATAATCACTCTTTTTGATAACCCTCATAAATTCCTCAACATCATTATCAAAATTGACTTTAGGGTCCTCTTCCTGAGCAGGCACCTTGTCATCAACCACCTGTTTTCCTTTTGCTCTTGCAGCGACTTCAGCCTCACTCCTTAAAGTCTGGGGAGCAAATAGTCGACCACTCCTAGTAAAACCACTTGGTCCACTGACATTCTCAATGCTAGTACCAACAGCCTCTGCCTTCTGCTGGCTTCCTCCTTGACGAGTATCAGTTCCATACTGCCACGGAACTGCCCTATTAGACACATAAGCAGCCGATTCAGGAACTATAATCGTAACTGGTCTCGGCCTCTCGGGCACGATGACTGCAACAGGCTCTGCAACAGGCACCTGTATCTCGACTGGATTATAGTAAATGGTAACGGCAGAAACATCCTGTTCTTTCTCTACTTTATCAAACTGAAGGCTTCCTTCGTCCATAAGACTCTGCAGTCCAGCTTTCAATTTACTGCAGCCATTAACCTGTTTCGCACAACCCTCGCAATCAGAACCACACCCAGGAAATACTTGTCCCTTTAACAAACGTTCTTTTACGGTCAACAACGGAGTCTTTACCAAGTTAATGTCGGTGATCAGATTCAATTTCTCACCATCAGAAATAGCATTCGTGCTCGCACCTCCATGATTATGCATTGGATTGTCACGAACACTCGGCGGCCTGGAGAAATTAATAGCTTTCGCGTCAATCAAGTCCTGAACTATGTGTTGAAAAGCCCAGCACTTTTCTATTGTGTGACCATGCGCGCCAGAATGAAATTCACACCGAGCACTAGCATCATAACCCTGAGGTAATTTCCCAGCATCTAGCGGCCTCATAGTCCGGAGTTCAACCAATTTCTCTTTGAGCAATTGTGGTAACAAAGCAGCATACGACATAGGCAAAGGATCAAACTTACGGTCCCTTGGTCTATTATTCTGGAATCGGGGTCTACCTTGCTGATTGGGAGCTTGCTGTCCAGCTGGAACCGGAATGGTTACAGCATCCACTTGATGATAGGGCTGAGTCCTGCCTCTGCCCCCTCCTCTATACATAGCGCTGGACTCCCCTTCTCTCTTCCTGGGTCCATTAGCAAAGGGTTTCTTAGAACTTGAAGTACCAGCCCCACTGGCATCTTGAATCTTACCCAACTTCAACAGACTTTCTACTCGTTCTCCAGCAATAACAATGTCGACAAACCCTGTGGAAGGACATGCAGCCAATCTATCCAGATACGACCCTTGGAGCGTGCTCATGAACATATCAGCCATCTCGCGATCACCCAGAGGTGGTTGAACTCGAGCAGCCAATTCCCTCCATCTCTGGGCGTATTGCTTAAAGCCTTCCTTAGGATCCTGAGTCATACTCTGCAGCTGAGTGCGATTGGGTGCCATATCCAAATTATATTGATATTGCTTCAGAAATGCAGCACACAAATCTTTCCAACTCTTTATACGAACCCCGTCCAGCTTGACATACCATTCCAAGGATGCGCCTGACAGGCTATCCTAGAAAAAATACATCCAGAGTTTCTGGTCATCAGTGTAAGCAGCAATCTTGCGATTGTAAGCTTGCAAATGTGTTTTGGGACATGTACTGCCGTTGTACTTATCCAAAGCAGGAAGCTTGAACTTGGGAGGGATTCGCACACCCTGCACGAGACCCATGTCTTCTACATCAATTCCAAGAGGATTTTGGCTCTCAATAGCCTTGAGTCTTTCATCCAGCCCTTCATACTTCCGGTCGTCATTGTAGAAACCCATGTCATTGTTGAATGCAGTGAACTGGTCCTCTTGACCATCCTCATTGTTATCAAGGCCCAGATGTGCCCCACCAGCAGGGATTGTGCCAACAGGAGGAGTGCGCATATTGCGATTTGGGATTTCAGTTTCCAGCCTCTGGATAGTGGTTCTCATAGCTTCTTGTCCAATCCTCATGTTTTCTTGACCGGTCCTTAGCTCTTGCTGACCTTGAGCAATCCCCTGCATGAGGTTCATGAACTGTTCCATCCTTCCCCTCAAATCGGCTAACTCCGTCTGAACTTGCTCCATTACTCTTGCTTGGTTGCGTCGGGTAGAATATCGGTGAACTGGGGTATCAGCTATTGTTCCTGAAAACCAAATAAAGGTTAGCAGGCGCCTGCAAAAGGAAAACCTGCAATGCAAAATGATATGCAAATGCAAATGCAAAGTTATGTTTGTCATTTCAAAATGCTTTTCATATCCTGATTCCAATCGTAACCAAGAATTCCTGAAGACCAGGAGTCATGATTACTGAGTTTTGCCATGAAGGGATATTCATATACATCGATCACGGATGTCTGAAGACCTGAAAAAGTGATTTTGTATCTTAGCATTGCATTATCACCTATCATATCATATCCATCTCATTAGCATTGCATTGCATTTAACATAGAAAAATGAAGCATAGCATTCCTCTCACCATCAAGGCATGTGATCTGGGGGAGGATGGACAATCAAGGGATCATTCAAAGCACAAAAAGGTCAATCAAGTTGCCTCCAGGCAAGCCAAGAGTCTCTCATGTCTCATACCATCTCAATTGATCATCCACAATCTCAAGGAAGTGAGATCCAATGGGAGATTGAAGCAATACATCTTTCACTATGCAAGAGGTTCAAAAACTGAAGGAAAACCCTCAAAAGAGATAGCTCATTGATCCAAAGTCATCCTCAAATGGTATATCTCATCATCCTTTAAGAGGATACGCAACATACTCTGAGGAATTTGAAATTGAAGACTGCACATTGTTCTCCTAGGAGGTGGGCACCAAAACTAGGGTTTCTAATAAAATCAGGATATCTTTGATTTTTTGGACAAAACTTGATGTCATGGTATTCTATATGTCCCTAAGTGTATGTATGTGGAAAATCACCTCTCAATTGGTTTTAGAAGTGGTTCAATTGGAAGAAGGATAAAAAATCAGGAAATTTGGGGTCCAAGTCAAATAATCAGAAGAAAAAGTCAACTCTTGACATTTTGAGGCCAAATTCATAAAATTCATGTTATATGTGTCCAATGTACAAAATTTGGTCAAGAAACTCCAAAGGAATCATAAAAAAATCAAGATGTGGAAAGTTGCCATTTTTGGATGAAGAAGGGTTACTAAAAATAGCAAGTTTTGGCCATTTTGCATCAGAGTTTGAACCAAGGCCATTTAAAATTGAAGCACCAAATGAAAATTCCACTCGGCCACAACAAAAGATCTTGTTTTAGGCTTCACATCCATATGTGGAACATCTCCATTGGTTAAAAATTGAGGGAGATATGATTGATCAAAGTTGGAGGAAAGTAGGGCAAAAACCAGGTCGTGACCAAGAACTTTCAGGTCACGCGCGTGTCATTTTCACAAGCACGTGATGGGCCAAATGTTTGGGTCAATTTCTCAAGGTTAGAGGCCTCAAATGAAAACTCTTTCAACACGAAAGTTGTTCCTCTATGTGAGATCTTCAAAGTGTATGTTTATGGTTTTTTTATTAGACCAATGATTGAGAAGTTGTGGTGGCTCAAAATGAGGTCAAGATAACTGAATGTTTGGTTAGGTCACAACCAGGTCTTGCCCCACATGCGTGCATTATGAGTCAGCTTTGAGTTTACATGTTTGAAGCACATTTCCAAGTTGTTGCAAGTCTCATTTTCATTTACTTTCAACATCAAAGTTGTTGTATCATGTACACACTTTGTAATGATACCAAGATCATCCATGTCCATGGCTCGAGGAGAGAGATATCCATGCGTAAACATCACCATTTCCAACTGATGAATCACACCAGAATTTGCAGTTTGGTTTAGACATCCATCAAACAACCCTTGCACTTTATTTCCACATTAAGCCAAGCACATATCACCTCCACCTTGCACATTAGCACGTGCCTTGCATGAAAGTGGAAAGAATAAACTTGCTGAACAAGTTTTTGATACAATCAGCCGTGCCATTGCAAGCTCATTTTCAGCTCTACCATAACCCACCATGAACTATCACCACCATATCCTTACTCTCCCTAACTAACTTGACTCAGTTAGTTAGGGATGACTCAGTTAACCATGATAACTCACCCTAACTCAACTCATTAAACTGTAGTTAGCTCACATTATAAATAGAAAAATCCTTCACAAATTCGTTTTTCAATTTCATTTCTCTCACATTCTCCCCAAAACTCTCTCTGCTTTACTCCTAATCTCACCCTTGCAAAGGATTCTCGAGCTCACATTGTTCATCCTCCTTCTAAATCTTCTTTGAATCTCTCTCAATTTCACCAAAGAGCAACTGTTTTGGAAGCTTGGATCCAGTTTCTTTCTATTGAATCATCATCAACCACTTCAGTTAAGCCTTTATTTGGCCAATAGAAGCTCAAGGAAGAAGCATTTTCCTCTGGTGTTCTTGTGTATTCAAAGCATCCTCAAGTTCAGGTTCCAAACTCTCAAACTTTGCTCTGGCGATTTATGGTTTAGTTTGTTGTTTTCATGTTGATATGAGCTTAATAGAAGCATTCCTAACTCCGGCTAGTTGATAGGCCTTCTAAAGGCGTAGTTGCGAAACTTAGGGCACAAATTCATTTCCTCTGTTCTTGCTATGTATGCATGATATATTGTTTTTGTGAGTGAATTCTTAATCTACATGAGCTCAGCTTTAGTTTGATGTATATTTTGTGGATTTCTGAAGAGATCAAAGTTGCAGACGGTGGTGGTATGGCCGGAGAAGGTGACCGGAAGTCACCTCAGGCCGGTGACTTCAATAGCTAGGGTTTTGCTTTGTTTTAATCGCGTCCGTCCATTTTCTATGATCGTGCGTTCCAAAACGTGCCAGCGCATTAAATTTCATGTGCATGTCACGTGTTTATTTCTGATTTTATTTTAAACGGTGTGTGGCATGGTACATGATAGTAAGGGTGCTCATGCGTGCGTGTGCGTTGATTCCAATTACTTTGACCATGGCTTGACCTTGACTTGATCTAATGGTTGTTATTTGCTTTGACTTGGTTTGACTGAAGTGCATGCTTATTGTTGTAGATTGCGCAGACTTGGACTTAAATCAGATTGATATCCACACCTCCCTTTTAAAAAAGCCCAAACAATTTGAACTGATGTATTGCTATGTTCACACCTCCCCTTCCCTTTACATTTCATTTCTTTTTTCCATTTTTATGCACGTTTACTTTTTAATTTTTAAAAATACCAAATGGCATTATAAAATTCCACAAAAATTCATGAGCATCATTAAAACATTTAGAAAATTTTTCATGATTTTATTTCTTGATTTTATGACCTTTTTTCCCCTGTTCTATAATTTTCTTTGATTTTCTTTTGTGTGCATTCTTAATGTGGTACATGATTTTGTGCATTTTTGTTCTTGATCATTAAAAATTGTTTTGATACTCTTCTTTTTGCATTGAGTCATTATCATCTTGAGGTGTGTTAAGTGATTTTTATTTGATTTTTTTAGGTCAGTTTATGGCATGTTTGGCGTTCATTTTTGTGCTACTTTGTATGATGTGTATACTTGACCTAAGTGCATTGTTTGACATCATTTTGCCTTGGTTTCTTGCATGCTACTTTGATATGTGATTCATCTCTGATTTGTGAGCTTCAATACCATGTTTCCATAATTTTCATGAACTCATTTGATTTTTGTTTAATACATTTCATTTGAAGCACTACAACTTGTCATATCCTTGTAATCATTGTGCATGTTTACATGATTGCCTTTGTGCATACTTGCATGATCATTTGCCTACTTTGTGAGATATTCATTTGACATTATAGGTCATTGGTACATATTATGTGTCATCTTTGCATGTTCACTTTCATTGGAACTTTGTATGTCCTTAATGTGAAGTACTTGTGTTTTCTTTTGAACTTCCATTTCAATTCTACTTCTTCTATTACTTCTTAAATGTCTTGATGTGCTTCATAAATACTTGTGAGATGTTTGTGAATAATTCTTCATTTCATTTCAATTCTGATCCTTGGATTACATGTTCCATTTATGCATGTTTCTTCCATTTCTTTTCATCTCTCATTCTCCCTTTTCTTATGGTAGCATATTCTAATGTCATGGGTGATGTTTGTTGCCTATCCACTTGGACTTGCATGATAATGATCATTTGTTTTCCATGTGATGTACATTCTGGTTGTAACCAATTTCTCATCTACTTCTTTTTAGTTTTATGGTGCATTAAAAGCTCTTTTATTTCTTATACTTCTTATACATGTTTACTAACCATGTAGGGGCTTTGGTAAGTTGCAATTGAGTGTGGATAAGGAATCCACATTCAAACTTCTTTCCTCTCATCTCTTTTGCAATTCCATTTTGTGTTTTGTTAAGCACTTATGTGCTTTCTTTTAATAACTCATCACTTTCCCTTTTTGAATTACAATTCATCTTCTACTTTAGAAGTGAATTGTTTAATTCATTCTTTCTTTAGACTTTAGGTTTTAACCTCACAAACCATTAGGACCACTCCCTTTAATTTTCAATTAGGATTGAGTCTTAGTTCATATAGATTTTACCTTTTCTCCTCTCTTGAGTCTCTCTTCTCATCTCAAAGAAAAATGCAAAACATGTAATAAAGATAGGCATGTATTGCATTTAGGCCTTTCATATAAAGAAGAGATTATAAAGGGGTCTTCTCTTGTAATCTTAGAATGTGTAGCATATAGCTCATCTTGGGTCAATGTGTTAAACATTTGATCTTGTATGAGGGACTTAAATGCAATACTTGTTGAATATACAAATAATAAAACACTTCTTCATTTCTTAATCAACAAAAACACTTAATAAACACAAATATGCTAGTGTGTTTGAACCTTGACAAGTGGAACTAAGTGTGGGGGTCTTCTTCACCCTTAGTGTGCTTTCTTACTCATTCCATCTTGGAATGTGAGAATGTACACATTCCAATGACTAAGATTCAGATACACTATCATATGCAAACAAATGAAAAAAAACTCTTAAAAGACAAAAAAACAAACAATAACGTCTTTCCTTCGGGAATTCTTTTCTCATCTCATTCACTCATTCCTTAAGGATGCGTCATTTCCGTTCTGCCGCAAACAGGTAACGCCTAAGTCTCCCTACAGCGAGCTGCAACACCGAACTGCTAGGACGCGAACGTTGACGTATTCCACTAAAAAACACAAACAACTTTCCCTAGGTGAGGGGAAATACGTAGCTCTGATTCTCATGTTCCCGATGAGATACGTAGGCAGTGGGGTAGGGCCCATGCGAGCACTTCTTTTATTTTCCCTACATTTGTTTCTCTTTCTCTTTCCTTTCCTTTTCCTTCTTTCAGTTCCTTTTTTCCAATATCTTTTTATCACCCTTTGATTGAAGCAAGCAAGCGTGGATCCCATCGGGTACGATGGACGCGAGGGGGTGCTAATACCTTCCTTTCACGTAACCGACTCCCTTACCCATTCTCTTGGTCGCAAGACCATGCTCTATCCTTTCCTTCAGGTTTATGCGGTGTTTCCTTTCCCTCTCATGGGATAAATACACATTGCTGGCGACTCTGTTCGGTGCCACTTTCGCGTTTGTACTAGGATGAAAATCCCGGGAGCGACAGCAGTCAACTACACCGTTACTGCATCAACAACTTGATTACCAACAACTGTATAACCATAGAAGACACCCTTCCATGACACCCTTTGGAGTTGCTTCAAAGCTTCCTCCAAGAACAATACCAAACTCATTACCCACAAGTTTCTGAGTTACACACAATGACCATCTCACAACCCGAGTGGTTCACTTAGACAAAGCCCTAAAGATCTACATCTTGGACCCGTACCTATTCTAGGTTACAAGCATTCTATTTATAACATAATCCCAACAGGATTTGGGCCTTCAAATCATATCATATCTTCTGTAACAAATCTGCTTCTAAATAGATCTTCAATCATATGTTTAATTAAATCTTCAGTTATTAACTCTGAATATTCTCCATATCTTTATGCGCAACAAACTGATCTTCATAACTGATTGTAACAGAATATATCTCTCCCTTGATCTTCGCCTGCAATCTCTGATTCTCTTTAGCAGAATATCTCATTCATACCAGAAACACATGCAGCCCTAATTAATCATCCCAGACCTGATGTTGTAATGTTCTGGTATAATGATGTTAAGACTTCGCATGTGACATCACTCTTCAGCACTTTAACTCTTCAACACTATTTACAACCCAGACTTTTAGCAGTTCATGTTGCAACATCAACCATGACATCAACATTGTTTTAACAAAATTACAGCCAATTACATGAACTTACAATCTCCCCCTTTGGCTAATTTTGGCTAAAACACCTATTACAACTCAGATTACAACTCTAGACTCCTAACAGTAACCATCAGTAGCTACTTGTGAGCAACAATCCTGGAGAAACATCTTCTAGGGAATATTTGACACTCAGATTACAGATATGCACTCAGATTACAGATATCTGGTGTACATGAGGAAAAAGATTTTAGCACTCCCCCTTAATACAACACATTTCTTTTTCCTTTCAACTCAGACCCGGAATCATTGTGGACGACTCCCCCAGAAAAGAATTGTTTGTCCATTCATCAAAGACCAATGGTGGCATAAGATAATTCTGCACACCATCATTGATCATACATTAGGTTTAGACCATGGCATAAGAGGAAACTTAAGAAGTGTCATTCTGCCAACCCAGGTAACTCAGAACACAAGTCACAACTGTGTTCATAACTCAGGACACAAGTCACAAAGACTCAACACCAACTCAGGGATGTACCATCTTTTTCTGCTGCATTAGAAACTGCAGACTCCAGGCATAGCATCTGCACAAGGCACTTAGCCAGATCCACTCCTTTCTCCCCCTTTTTAGCCACAAATTGGCAAAGGGAGCCCTCACAGAACCAGACCCAGTAATTGCTCACCCAAACACGAATAAACGCCATATGACTTATGACACAAGAACACTCACTGGCTGAAGGAGAACAGAATAACCCCTATAAATAGCTGACCAGTAACTTAGAAATTAACGAGCCATTGAATATGTCACTGTTCTTGGTCAAACAACCGCTATTTTAGGTATCAAAAACTACATTAAAATTCAATGCCTACCTTCCAAAAACTGCCTTGACTGCCTTAAGTATTTCACAACTGAATCTTACCGTAAATTAGGCCAATAATGCTCCATGCATAGTCGAAGCCACGTGTTTCACTTTATCCTAACACCACCGTCCAAAATACTTCCCTGTTTGGCTCAAGAAAAACATGTCCTATATCATGTTCTGGCATCTCTTCAGACATTGCCTGCTGGCTCATTAACCCAAGACTCTACAAACACATCTTCTTACCTAATGGGTATTGATACAACTTCTCACAACTTCTTCTAGATTGCTTTCAACCATCAGCCAAGTACACCACTTTAGCTTTTCAGACTTCTCCTGTATAGGCACTATCTTCACACAGTTATGACAGGTCCCATCATCATACTGCACAAGTTTGATCAGGCTATAGTAAACAGCCTTACACTCAATCCCCTTTATGATATCCCACCAATAATGCCACATTTCTCATGGGGATTTTAGGTACAAGATATGCCAAGTCCAATAGATAAAGACCCATTTGATTGGAAATTTCTCACACAAGATAAACACCCTTATGTCCTTACATTCACCAGCTCCTAATGAAGTCTTCAACATGAAAGTAGCCATGTATTTCCTGAACTACTTATCATCAAGATTAGAATCTGCCCATTCTAATCCACACTATGTCAGAACTGCCACTTCAGACTATAATGCTGCTTCTTCAAACTCCATAAGTATGGTACATACCCAACCATAATGTTGTAACAACATGTAGGACATCAGCACGAGACAAAAGACCATCCCACTTAACTAGACAAGACCTAGCCTTATCCTACTAGGACCACTTCCACCCTGGCACCAAGCACGAAGTTCTGGTAACCAATATGTCAAGAAAAGCAGGTTCCCAAGAAAAATAGATTCCCACACCAAAAACTACTCTGACTGGTCAGGCGATACAAACAATGCCATATTATCCATTATAAATACCACACCTCCTTGCTCCTATCAGCACACCAAGGAAGACACATGCAAGAGGACAAGAAGCCAGATCCTCAGAAGTTGAAGGACACAACACTGTCCAAAGCTGGAGCATCTTCTGGAGCAATAAGAACACGCAAGACAACAGAAACCAGGATGAAGACTATCAAGAAAAACCAAGTGCAGCTTCAACCATCTGAGGATGAATGGGATGAAGATTGGAAGACTTTTCTCGATTCGGGGGGTTGGGATAATCTTTAGACACTTTGTTTGTTGTTTTTACTAATCTTGTAAGCTTTCATCAATGCAATAAATTTCTGTTTTACTTCTGTTCCATTTACACAACTGTACAAGACACTAAATCCTCATGTAAACAACTTTCCAATTTGCTTCAAACTAAGTGCCAATACCAAAAGCTCCAGTAATATCATTCTCCCCCTATCAAGGATAACCAGTGCACCTTTGCAAGAAGAACACCTTCCATCAACACAAACCCCTACTGAGGTCTTCCAGAAATTGCATAGAAACGCAAATTCTCCATAACAAAGCTGTCCTTCAGACACCTCCTCAGAAGCATGTGCACATATGATTCAAACAATTAGCTTCACAAGGGTAGAACCATTTATGTCCACACCAACTAGCCATTCAACAACCTAATGTCATAACATGTTATCTGACATTATCTCCTCACAAGATACAACCAATCTTCACAATCTTGATCAGCATGCAATCTTCACAATATATATACCATTGCAGCCAAAATCCATAGACAAGTATTCCCCCTGTCATGGTTAACTAATGCTCTAGATGAGGATGAACATTTGAGCCCACTTGCTGAGCACATGCATTTTGTCACAATTGTCCCTTTCTCCAAAGGCATTCATTCCTTACCATGCTCTTCATCTTCAGACTTCCAATCAATACCTGAACTACATTTTCCATCCAAGGTAGACCTTCTACTTCATCATCCTCCCGTATGACTATGTAGACGCTCCTTAGGCATAATGTAGGCACCACGCTTCTGAACCAGAGCATAATCATCCTTCACCAAGGATATCCAACTAGATAATGTCCCAACACACGTTAGAGCCTCTGCCACCCACCAAGACATCATCACCATGATTCTTGATATGCTTCACCAACTGGACCATTTGATTCAACTCCAGGATGCTTAACCCTTGAAAATACTTTCATAAAGTAAATTCTCAAACCTTCTGCAGTCTTATACTTTAACCTCAGAAAAATACATAGTCTCCCGTCAATGTAAATTGTCATTAGTTGACTGCACAACTCTATCCAAAGCAGACAAATATTCAACTATTGTCATGCAAGATACAACATTTTATCTGGTCTGACATCCTTTTTCTGCAGACTTGAGGCAATGATTGATCCTTCTTTTGCTAATCCACCCCACAGATCACATTAGATTAGGTAAGTGACTTGACCTGATACTTCACCGTGAGCATAATGTTTCAACATCACCAGTTCAGCATACTCTAATATTCCAAGAATCTTTAAACTTTTGAAGCCATCCTCATTAGGTTACCACAATTAAGCTTAAGAGATATCTTATCAAGATCTTCACTCTCGCATGAAAATTTTGACATTGATACTCTTTTTGCTTTGGCTCTATCTCCTTCTGATCCTTTCAGCCACAAGTCTGATGCGACCATCAATTCCAATTGACCAAAGGCTGATTGACATATTAAATTCAGCTTCTTTCTTGATGAATCTTCACACACCTCAAATGCCTCCTCTTCCAAGTCAGGAGTAGGTTCTAAATAGATGTGATCAACACATTTGTTTAGCCCCCAAGCATATGTTATGTCACAATCTGCTGGTAGGTCCTAAGTTCTCTTCACACCCAGAAGACCCATCAACACAACCCAGAGATTGACCTTGTAAGGGAGGCAAGAATAAATTGCTTATAACATTCTTCAGACCCCTTTTCAACAAGCTCATATAAGAGTTCCTTTATGAGTGGACTTGGGATGAACCACAAGTATCTTTGGGAACTCTAACACGCTAGTTGAAGATATCCTCAAGTATCACCACACCATGTGATACACCTTCAGAGGAGAACAAAATGTTGCAGCCTTAACACAAAACCACCAGGAATTTTCCATTAGATATATATATATTCAACGGAACACACACCAAAAAACTCTTTTACATCCATGATAACCCTTGTACAAACACAACACTCCATGTGCACTAGGACAACATAGGTTTGAAACCACGTCAAACCACACAGCAGCTCACCACCAAAGCTACAAGCCTGATAACAATAGACAGGTCCAATACACACCCTGCCATGAACCGTTCATCCTCCACTTCAAGGGATCATACAAAAATCTCTATGAACTGACCAAGTCCATACACCATCTCAGCAAAACTATCTTCCATGCTCATGAAACAGAAAGTATCTTCCCTAGATCTCATCCAGAAACAGACAGGATGCCTGCTTTGATACCAATTGAAATTCTGGTACAGATGTGTGATGTCTTTGTGCAATGTCACAACATCGCAATCTGCTGAACAAGGCAATAATAGAAACAGTAAATAACACACTGAATTGTTCACCCAGTTCGGTTCAACAACCTATATCTGAGGGCATATCAAGCCAGGAAGGAAGTCCACTATTAGTAGTATCAAATTACAGACTCAACAGACCAGTTGACAATCTACCTAATTTGATCACTACCCAATGACCCTTCTACCTAAGTCCTCCCTAGGTAAGAGACTCCATCTCACTTCTTATCATCACTATGATGTCTAGCAGTCAACTACACCGTTACTGTGACGCCCCTGATCTATACCCCCAATTAACACGCAATTAAAGCGGTAAAAAGAAAATTCGAAAATTGATCAGAGTATATTTGAAACATCATGGCATAGAAAGGGAGAATCACATCAAAGAAGCCAAACACACACATAACATGCAACACCTGCCCATAATGATATGCAACTGTGGGGTAGCAATCATACAGAGGAAACTTTTTCCTTACACCCACTTTTCAGAAATTAGAATTAAAGCGGAAAATCTAAAATCTGATTAACATATATACATATATACATATAAACTTGGCTGTCATACATCAAGTTATAACTGTACAACCAAAATATATCATCAGATATACAAAACAATCACAAACGACCACCCTATGCTACCCGGAGTCACATATCAGAGCCGACCGACCAAAATAATGAAGACGCAACGCTTCACAAAAAGGAATACCTCCAGCAGCTCTAATCTGCAACGCCTCATAGAGCGTTATAAAACAGCAGAAGGGTGAGAAAAACAACCATAATATAATTGCATAAGATTATATATTAACACCAAAAATGCACATGCCATGCGGTACCGACTCTATGCACATGCCATGCGGTACCGACTTCCTTTGTCACATCATGTCACGTCATTAGTCCACTCAGGAACTATTGGAACCATCGCTCGTTACTGAGAATCTCAAGTAACTCCCCGTCGGGCCTACGATGTTCACCCGTCGCTTTAGGTCCTCAGGCATCGCCTCATATTTTTGAGGCACACGACGTTAAGGATTGCTTTAAGTCTCCAAAGGAGCCCACAATCGTCTATACCCATCGCTTTAAGTCCTCAAGCATCGCCTCATATTTTCGAGGCACACGATGTTAAAGCATATTCCCTCAGGAATCAAACCGTCTCTCAGGACGTTTCCACAATGCACATTATGATGCTTGGCATACAATGACTCATGACACTCACATTGCATCCATGCACACAGTCACAATTATGCATATATCATCAAATACCACACTTAGCATTTTCTTGCCTTACGGCCACAACTTATCCTCACAACAGCATATAAGGCATACATATCCAAAGCACAAACATATAGCATAATACATGACAATTATGCACCATTAAAACGACAAAAGTCGACCATTGACACTATTCATATTTACCGACAAAATAAAATTGGCTAACAAATTCTAAACCATCATAATAAGAAAGTACAACTCAATGGCTTTCCAATGCATCAAACCACGCCTCAAACCGAATCACAGATCAAAAGTTATGCAGAAAACAAAATTACACGAACAGCACTGTTCGCTGGGCGAATCTCCCTCGCGAGCATTCGCTAGCTCCCTCGCTAGGCGAACATCCCTCGCGAGCATTCGCTAGCTCCTTCGCTAGGCGAACATTCCAGCGAACCAACTGTTAGATAAAAACAGACACAAAGTTCGCTAGGCGAGCACTTGGCGAACCAAGTCAGAACCAAACAGAGCCAAAAACACCCAAAGTTCGCTAGGCGAACACTCTAGCGAACCTTCGCTCATGCCTTCGCTAGGCGAATGCCCGTAGCGAACCTTCGCTACCCTTCGCTGATTGGTTCGCTAGGCGAACCTGCGAAATCTCAGAATCCTTCAGCGCTGTTGAAAACCCAAAAATGATATTTTTCAACCCAAACCATTTCCAAATCAACATATTTCAATCAGAACCTATTCTAATCATGTCAACAAGCAAACTACCACCTTTACATCGATTTCCAACCGTTAAACCATCGATTCTCACAATCCGACCTAAAATCAAAAGCTATAAAACACCTCCAAAACACACACACACACACACACATACATAACCATACACAAGTATAATATAATCGAGTTTCGCACCCTTACCCGATTAAATCGACTCTAGAACTTGATCTTGATGATTTTTCCACACTATCCCAATTTTTCTCTCTTCTCCTCTTTTCTTCTCTTTTTCCTTCTTTCTTCTTTCTTTCTCTCTATTTTTCTTTCCTTCCCTTTTCTATTTTCTATTTTCTTTTCTTACTAACTTAATGAAAAACATTATAAAATGACCAAAATACCCCCACACTCAAATATCTCGCAAACGATCCCAAAACGCGATAAAATATATTCACGACTAAAAATAACACATTTTCACGCAAAAGTTGAAATTGCAATAAAATAATAATAAAATAATAAAAAACGACTCAATAAAATAAAATTGGCAAAAACTGGGGCGTTACAATTCTCCCCCACTTAGAAATTTTTGTCCTCGAAAATCTTACCTGATACAAACAATTCTGGATACAACTCCCGCATCCTACTTTCCAACTCCCACGTCAGATTACCATCAGCAGCGCCTCCCCACGCCACTTTCACAAGTGCAATCTCTTTACCCCTCAACCGCTTCACCTCGCGATCTAAAATACTAACTGGTAATGCCTCGATCGTAAGGTTATCTCTTACCTCAACCTCGTCCATAGGAATCACATGTGAAGGGTCCGGAACATACTTCCGAAGCTGTGAAACATGAAACACATCGTGCAAATTCGACAGATTCGGCGGCAACGCCACACGATACGCCACAGCACCAACTCTCGCAGATATCTGGTAAGGACCAATAAATCGAGAAGTAAGCTTCTTAGATTTCAAAGCACGACCAACACCCGTTACCGGCGTAATTCTCAAAAATACGTGATCACCCTCTTGAAACTCAAGATTCTTACGTCTCCGATCATGATAACTCTTTTGTCTATCCTGAGAAGCCTTCATTTTCTCACGAATAAACTTTACCTTTTTCGTCGTCTGTTGCACCAATTCCGGTCCAACCACAGAACTCTCACCAATTTAGTGCCAACACAACGGCGTTCGACATCTTCGCCCATATAAAGCCTCACAAGGTGCCATTCCAATACTAGAATGGAAACTGTTATTATACATGAACTCAATCAAAGCAAGATAACTGTCCCACGCACCACCTTGTTCCAAAACACACGACCTCAACAAATCCTCCAATGACTGAATAGTTCTTTCGGTCTGACCATTTGTCTGCGGATGATAAGCCGAACTCAACCTCAATTTAGAACCCAAAGCCTTCTGTAAGCTTTCCCAAAATCTCGATGAAAACCTAGGATCTCGATCCGAAACAATACTCAATGGAATCCCATGCAATTTCACCACCACACTGATATAGATCTCAGCTAATCGTTCCAAAGAAAAACTGATGTCAATCGGAATAAAATGTGCCGATTTAGTCAGCCTGTCCACAATCACCCAAATAGCATCATGCCCACGCTGAGTGTTCGGTAATCCCGTCACAAAATCCATCGAAATGCTATCCCATTTCCACTCAGGAATATCCAACGGTTGCAACAAACCACTAGGTCTCAAATGTTCCACTTTCGATTTCTGACAAGTCAAACATGCATACACAAACTGAGCCACATCTCTTTTCAAACCAGACCACCAGAAAATCTTCTTCAAATCTTGGTACATCTTATTCGCACCCGGATGTATACTTAAATTACTCCGGTGTCCTTCCTCCAAAATCATTCTTTTCAACTCCGCATCATCAGGAATACAAATACGACCACGAAACCTCAAAACACCAAAATTATCCACCTTGAAATCCACATTCTCATTCTTCATCAAATCAATGAATTTCAAATCCAGCTTTTGTTTCTCACTAACCGACAACATAAATTCATTAGTAACTTTCAACATTCCAAGCCTTACACTAACCGAAGTCACTTCACATACGAAACTCAAGTCTCTAAACGACTCCAAAAGTTCCAACTCTTTCACCATCAATGCGGACATATGCCACGATTTCCGGCTCAATGCATCGGCTACCACATTAGCTTTACCAGGATGGTAATTCAAGCCAAAGTCGTAATCTTTCAAGAATTCCAACCATCTCCGCTGCCTCATGTTCAACTCTTTCTGATCAAATAAATATTTCAAGCTTTTATGATCACTAAAGACCTCGAACCTTGCACCATAGAGATAGTGCCTCCAAATCTTCAACACAAAAACTACAGTTGCTAACTCAAGATCATGAGTAGGATAGTTTTTCTCATGAACTCTTAATTGCCTTGAAGCATAAGCTACAACTTTACCTTCCTGCATCAGAACACCACCCAAACCAATTAAAGAAGCATCGCAATACACAACAAATGGTTCATTAGGATTAGGTAAAATCAGAATAGGAGCTGTCGTCAATCTTCTCTTCAGCTCACAAAAACTTTCTTCACATTGAATATCCCAAATGAATGATTTGCCCTTACAAGTCAACTGCGTCAAAGGAAGAGCTAACTTAGAAAACCCTTCAATGAACCTCCGGTAATAACCAGCCAAACCCAAAAAGCTTCGAATCTCGGTAACGGATCTAGGAGCCTCCCATTGTAGAACTGCTTCTACTTTAGATGGATCCACAGCAATACCATTACCTGAAATTACGTGCCCAAGAAAACTCACCTCAGACAACCAGAATTCACACTTGGACAATTTGGCAAAAAGCTTCCTTTCCTTCAAAACCAGCAAAACAATACGCAAATGCTCTGCATGTTCCTCACGAGACTTAGAATAGATTAAAATATCATCAATAAACACCACCACAAAACGATCCAATTGTTCGTGGAAAATACGATTCATGTATTCCATAAACACACCAGGCGCATTAGAAACCCCGAACGGCATCACTGAATATTCATAATGACCATAACGTGTTCTAAAGGCCGTCTTCTGAATATCCTCTTCTTTCACTCTTATCTGATGGTACCCCGATCTCAAATCGATCTTACTAAATACACAAGCACCAACCAACTGATCCATCAGATCATCAATCCTTGGAAGCGGATATTTGTTCTTAATCGTCACTTTGTTCAACTGGCGATAATCAATACATAATCGCATACTCCCATCTTTCTTTTTCACCAACAAAACTGGAGCACCCCAAGGAGAAAGACTTGGCCTCACGAACCTCTTTTCCAACAACTCACTTAACTGCTTTTTCAACTCCACCAATTCAGATGCCGACATTCTATAAGGTGCCATAGAAACAGGTCTAGTATCAGGAACTAGATCAATAGAAAATTCAACTTCTCTCTCTGGCGGTACATCTGAAATATCCTCAGGAAACACCTAAGGAAATTCGCACACAACAGGAAACACATCAAGAGAAACTTGACTATCCACAGTCAATGAAGCAAACAACCCAAACAACTGAGCTTCATCCGCTAAAAGTCTCTTCAACTCTTTGGTATATAAGAAACTCGAGTCTTCATCTTCCTCAAGAGAAGGAAACCTTACAAGCTTATGATAACAATCAATGTGCACCCGATTGAATTGCAACCAATTCATTCCCAACACCACATCTAAACCTTCCAACGGTAAACACACCAAATCCATCGCAAAGTCTTTACCATAAATGGTCAAAGGACAACTCAAACACACTAAAGAAGTAGTTACTAACCCCATCGCTGGAGTATCAATAACCATCTCACCATCCATCGAAGACAACCCAAGATTCAAACGTTCCGCGCACTCAGACGAAATAAACGAATGAGTCGCTCCAGTATCAATAATAGCGATTAAAGGCGTGTTATTAATAAAGCAAGTACCTCTTATCAGACGATCAGCACTTGAAGTCTGAGTTCTCGCCAATGAAAACACTTTCCCACTAGTCGGAGCTTTCTTCTGATTCGGACACTTCGAGCTAATGTGACCAGGTTCCCCATAATTGTAACACTTCACCATATTCTTCCTTTTACAATCAGCTAAAACATGTCCGATACCACCACAATTAGAACACTTATTCAACTTCTTCCTACATTCATGCTGGCGATGACCCAATTCACCACATCTAAAACACCTAATAGGATTAGACATACCTCCTCCACCTGACCTTCTATCAAAAGTTCCCCTTTGTTTACCTTTATCAGCCGGTGACACATACGGACCACCACAGAACTGTTGCTTCCCTTTCCTGTCACTTACACTTTTATAGTGAGCAGAACGAGCCTTACTATCTTCATCATAAATCCTACAGCATTCCACCAAATCAGCAAACCTTCGAATCCTCTGATATCCAATAGCCTGCTTTATCTCAGGACGCAAGCCACTTTCATACTTCACACACTTTGAAAATTCAGCAGTCGCTTCCACATAATGAGGATAAAACTGTACAAGCTCCACAAACTTAGCAGTATAGTCAATAACCGACATATTACCTTATTTTAGCTCTAGAAACTCAATCTCTTTCTTTCCTCGGACATCCTCGGGAAAATACTTCCTTAGAAACTCTCGGCTAAACACTTCCCAAGTAATCTCTTCTTCCTCCTCATCAGCTTCCAACACCTGACGAGTACTGACCCATCAGTCATCAGCCTCTTCGTGTAGCATATGAGTGCCCAGCCTCACCTTAACATCATCGTCATCACAATCCATTACCCTAAAAATGCTCTCAATCTCTTTCAACCACAACTGCGCACCATCCGGATCATGCTTCCCTTTAAAGACCGGCGGCTTATTCTTTCTAAACTCATCATTTCCGGCAGCATTCGGTGCACCCTGCACAGCTCGTGCCATAGCTTCCATCGCTGCAGCCAAAGCAGCATCATTACGACCAGCCATATTATGTTCGTCCAAAACAGAAACTATGGTTAAACAACAACTTGTTCAACACAACTCGCCCAATATGCCAGACACAATAGACGCAGACTACACAACTGACACTGACTGATTCTGATACCACTTAATGTGACGCCCCCGATCTATACCCCCAATTAACACGCAATTAAAGCGGTAAAAAGAAAATTTAAAAATTGATCAGAGTATATTTGAAACATCATGGCATAGAAAGGGAGAATCACATCAAAGAAGCCAAACACACACATAACATGCAACACCTACCCATAATGATATGCAACTGTGGGGTAGCAATCATACAGAGGAAACTTTGTTCCTTACACCCACTTTTCAGAAATTAGAATTAAAGCGGAAAATCTAAAATCTGATTAACATATATACATATATACATATAAACTTGGCTGTCATACATCAAGTTATAACTGTACAACCAAAATATATCATCAGATATACAAAACAATCACAAACGGCCACCCTATGCTAGCCGGAGTCACATATCAGAGCCGACCGGCCAAAATAATGAAGACGCGACGCTTCACAAAAAGGAATACCTCCAGCAGCTCTAATCTGCAACGCCTCATAGAGCGTTATAAAATAGCAGAAGGGTGAGAAAAATAACCATAATATAATTGCATAAGATTATATATTAACACCAAAAATGCACAAGTAACGTATTCTCACCACCAAAGCACACAGATAGATTATAACAACACACAGTACAATTCACACGTAACAATTACCACTGCACATCAATCATTCACAATACAATCACACATATTCCATTTCATTAATCACATTCACAATTCCATGCACAAATGACTCATGATGAATGTAAATGCACAGAGACCGACACCACGACTCTATGCACATGCCATGCGGTACCGACTTCCTTTGTCACATCATGTCACGTCATTAGTCCACTCAGGAACTATTGGAACCATCGCTCGTTACTGAGAATCTCAAGTAACTCCCCGTCGGGCCTACGATGTTCACCCGTCGCTTTAGGTCCTCAGGCATCGCCTCATATTTTCGAGGCACACGACGTTAAGGATTGATTAAAGTCTCCAAAGGAGCCCACAATCGTCTATACCCATCGCTTTAAGTCCTCGGGCATCGCCTCATATTTTCGAGGCACACGATGTTATAGCATATTCCCTCAGGAATCAAACCGTCTCTCAGGACGTTTCCACAATGCACATTATGATGCTTGGCATACAATGACTCATGACACTCACATTGCATCCATGCACACATTCACAATTATGCATATATCATCAAATACCACACTTAGCATTTTCTTGCCTTACGGCCACAACTTATCCTCACAACAGCATATAAGGCATACATATCCAAAGCACAAACATATAGCATAATACATGACAATTATGCACCATTAAAACGACAAAAGTCGACCATTGACACTATTCACATTTACCGACAAAATAAAATCGGCTAACAAATTCTAAACCATCATAATAAGAAAGTACAGCTCAATGGTTTTCCAATGCATCAAACCACGCCTCAAACCGAATCACAGATCAAAAGTTATGCAGAAAAGAAAATTACACGAACAGCACTATTCACTGGGCGAATCTCCCTCGCGAGCATTCGCTAGCTCCTTCGCTAGGCAAACATCCCTCGCAAACATTCGCTAGCTCCTTCGCTAGGCGAACATTCCAGCGAACCAACTGTTAGATAAAAACAGACACAAAGTTCGCTAGGCGAGCACTTGGCGAACCAAGTCAGAACCAAACAGAGCCAAAAACACCCAAAGTTCGCTAGGCGAACACTCTAGCGAACCTTCGCTCATGCCTTCGCTAGGCGAATGCCCGTAGCGAACCTTCGCTACCCTTCGCTGATTGGCTCGCTAGGCGAACCTGCGAAATCTCAGAATCCTTCAGCGCTGTTGAAAACCCAAAAATGATATTTTTCAACCCAAACCATTTCCAAATCAACATATTTCAATCATAACCTATTCTAATCATGTCAACAAGCAAACTACCACCTTTACATCGATTTCCAACCGTTAAACCATCGATTCTCACAATCCGACCTAAAATCAAAAGCTATAAAACACCTCCAAAACACACACACACACATACATAACCATACACAAGTATAATATAATCGAGTTTCGCACCCTTACCCGATTAAATCGACTCTAGAACTTGATCTTGATGATTTTTCCACACTATCCCAATTTTTCTCTCTTCTCCTCTTTTCTTCTCTTTTTCCTTCTTTCTTCTTTCTTTCTCTCTATTTTTCTTTCTTTCCCTTTTCTATTTTCTATTTTCTTTTCTTACTAACTTAATGAAAAACATTATAAAATGACCAAAATACCCCCACACTCAAATATCTCGCAAACGATCCCAAAACGCGATAAAATATATTCACGACTAAAAATAACACATTTTCACGCAAAAGTTGAAATTACAATAAAATAATAATAAAATAATCAAAAACGACTCAATAAAATAAAATTGGTAAAAACTGGGGCGTTACAGTTACTGCATCAACAACTTGATTACCAACAATTGTACAACCATAGAAGACACCCTTCCATGACACCCTTTGGAGTTTCTTCAAAGCTTCCTCCAAGAACAATACCAAACTCATTACCTACAGGTTTCTGAGTTACACACAGTGACCATCTCACAACCCGAGTGGTTCACTTAGACAAAGCCCTAAAGATCTACATCTTGGACCCGTACCTATTCTAGGTTACAAGCATTCTATTTATAACATAATCCCAATAGGATTTGGGACTTCAAATCATATCATATCTTCTGTAACAAATCTGCTTCTAAATAGATCTTCAATCATATCTTCAATTAAATCTTCAGTTATTAACTCTGAATATTCTCCATATCTTTATGCGCAACAAACTGATCTTCATAACTGATTGTAACAGAATATATCTCTCCCTTGATCTTCACCTGCAATCTCTGATTCTCTTTAGCAGAATATCTCATTCATACCAGAAACACGTGCAGCCCTAATTAATCATCCCAGACCTGATGTTGTAATGTTCTGGCATAATGATGTTAAGACTTCGCATGTGACATCACTCTTCAGCACTTTAACTCTTCAACACTATTTACAACCCAGACTTTTAGCAGTTCATGTTGCAACATCAACCATGACATCAACATTGTTTTAACAAAATTACAGCCAATTACAAGAACTTACAGTTAATATATCCTATGAGTAATGCAAGACCACTCTATAAAATAGACAACATCATAGTTGTTCAGCTACACTAAGTCATACATGGAAGTACATGGATATTAAAAAGAAAATGTAATACCTCGTGTTCAGGACTGGGCCGAGGCTGCCCAACAGTCGAGCAGGCCCAACCCATACAGCCTGAGGAGGCCCAATAAGGTCCTTCTGCAAGACACGCGACTGCCACGTGCAAACCACAGCTTCGCCGGGCACTATGGCAGCGTCGGCCACTTAGTCATCATCGGGCACTTGGGACAATAGGAGAGGAGGGCATCACACCCCATTAAGATGTGCCTCCTCGACAGGCTAGCTCCTCCCCGCGAGGCCATGTCCGGTTTGCGGGATTCATATCTCCTCGACCTAGAATGCTCCTCCCCCGCGAGGAGTACCCAACGGTCCATACCACGTGGACACGTTCCAAGTAACCTCCCACCTCCGAAGGATTCGGTCTGCCCTACTTCCGGAAATCTAGGAGCAGTTACTCTAGGGCGAAGACCACGTGCTGGTCTTCACTACTACACGTAAGCCCTATCAGTTACTTGGAGTGGGCCTAGTTGATCCAGCCCATTGCATGTAACCGTTGGCCCCGCGCTGGGGGCTCTCTATAAATACCCTCTCAGTTGAGAGGGTCAGCTTAGACACATTCTTCTTACCATTTACTCTTTCTGTATTTGCTGATATTTTGTACACTCTCTCACTTGAGCATCAGAGTACCTTACAGGTACACCCCCCCCCCCCCCCCCCGGCCGTCTCTCACCATCACCGGAGCTGCCGTTCCAAGCGCCGTTGGCCACTATCAACTGTCTGATCCAGGTACGATCACCTCGAAATTTAGGATGAAGGAATATGTAATCCTAGATAGAGAATCTAGCACTACTGGAGAGCCAACTCTTTGAGCAGAGTTAGATCCACATTCCTCATGGTCAAACAAAGCCATCATTCTAATGCACAACTCTTCCTCAAAACTGTTGTCAGAGTATGTTGCATCAATTAATGTCTGAAAGTGAAATTAGTGTGTTAGAAATTTATAGTGTAACTAATAAGATGTAACCACCAAAGGACATGCCACTTGGCTCTTTCAACCAAAGCTTATTTCCTCTTATCTCTCTGATGTAACTTAATCACTTTTCATATTAATGGTTTTTCAAAGGACTAATGGTGTGCGATTGATAATGGTGGTAACGTCGTGGGAGTTTCAGATCGCGGCAGAGGGTTGTGAAGATCAGAGGGAGTGTGGAGCAAAGAGATAGATCTCCGGCGAAAGGGTTGAGATCGACGATGGTGGTGAGTCGCGGTGTTGTTTTTTGTGGTGTGAGGGCAGTTCCAGAACTGTCGTGGACCTAATTTTTTAATAGGATTTTCCATTTTTTTAAAGGTTATTTGAGGAGGTTGTTTATAACCGTTGTGGCAACTATCACAGATGTTAAATAAGGGCAGTTTTTATATAACTGTCGCAATCCAAGTGTCGCAAATCAACAAAATTCTTGTAGTGAACATATAAGAAAAAATAATTATAGGGAAAAAGTAAAACGAGGGCGTGCTCTATTGAATTATGTTTATTAAAATAAAATTAGTAAAAAAAAAAGGCATCTTTTATTATCATTATGTCACTTTTAAAAAAACTTCCCTAATGTACCGTAAATAATGACATTTTTATTAAACGCCATTATAAAACTGTCACAATTTATGCAATTTTTTGCAGTGAATTTTGATTTCGATTCTCTCTGTTTTGTATTGAATGTTGATGTTTTACGTTTCCTTTCGTTGCATTGTAGGAAAGGTGTCTATTATGGTTATATAGCTGAGTTTATGAGTGGGGGTGACAGGAAAAAGGATAATGATCAGTCCATGAAAGCTTATCAGGTACAATGTCACATGTTGAATAGAGTTTCTCTTGAATGTTATTTCGTTTTGCATGATTCAAAAGTTCATCAAAATATGTATCCTTCATGAATGTGCTTAATTATTCTTGGATTTGAATACTTTATATTCATATCCATTTTGACTTAAATATATGCAATATCGTCTATTATATGTTTAAGCGGTGCAACCTCGTTAACTTGAAAACACCCTATTGTATTAGAGGGAAGGCCAAATTATTTGTTGAATTTCAAGATTAATTTTACAAATATTCATATATCTATATTTAGTCTTAATATTCATACATGAAAATAATAGTTAAAAGCATCTATTACTGCAAAGGTTGAGTTACCGATTTTTTAAATAACAGTCGTAGTCGCATAATGGCTATAACGATTTTGGTCGGTATATGTGTTATAACGGTAATTGTGGTCGCCATGGTGTGAATTAATTGCAATTTATTCATCATAAAAATAGTGAATAATGATATCAGTATCAGCATCTTTCGATACAGTTTTATTTGCTATGTAGTTTTCATTTCTATAAACAATGGACTTCCTTCAAAATGAATAAATCTTAGTTTCCCTATATTCAAAAATAAATTTTGTAATTAATTTTTTTCTTTTTGGTAATTTTGTTATGCTATCTAACAAAAACTTAAAAAGACTAAAACTAGTATATTATATTTGAAATTTGAGATTGTTTACATTTTTGGTGTGGCACTAGTATTTCTAATTTGTTAAAAAGGATATTTCTTTAAGTTTTAAAAAATTTATATAAAAACAAAGTTGGTTCTAATTGTATCACTGATGCATTAGATACTTGACAGCTTCGGGGGTTATAAGTCAGTTCTTGGATTTTGGGTGTTATGTCAATGTAGTGTTTTATGACATTTTAATTATCTTATTTACTCTCTTAACCAACACACTCTTGATATTCTTAGCAAGACCATGTAGCGTACATAATTTGTGGATAACACCAATGACAAGATTTGAATGAGAATTTGCCCAAGGATTTGAAGAAATTAACACTAATTTGTATTATATACGATTTTGTAGAAGCATCTTGCATTAGAACTAGAAGGTTTACATAAGAGGTGCACCCCTGAAACCTACCAGCTGGGAATGTTTTGAAATTAAACGATATTAAATTAAGCCATATATATGCTCTCCGTTTATTTGTATTGTAACCACACTTTTACGTAAAGGCTCCTTCACTACGGTTAGGAAAAAGTGGTTGACCAACTGTGATATGGTAGGGATGGTAGTAAGTATGTTGCATACTACCACGGGCGCGTGATCTAATGAAAAAAAATTGGCTGCGAGCTACCTATCAAAATGATTATCTTAAACAACCAAAGTGAAATATATGAAGGTCTTGGATTTGATTTCCAACCATATCATTGTCGTACCTCAAAAAAAATACAAACTTCGCGATGGGACGCAGAAAAAGTTTTTCGAACAGAGTCGTCACCGAACTTTATTCATTTCAATGAAGTAATAAGAAAGTATCGAGAAAACATTTAAGTGATAAGACCATGGTAATCGCAACCAAGTTCTGGGTTCGGGATTCGATTACGCAAAGGGAAGGTACTAACACCTCTTGCGTCCGTTGTAAAACCTCTTAATTTGATTTGTGAGAAATGTTAGCTAAGTTTGTTTGTTTTCTTCTAAGGGACTAATGAGTTAAGGATATAGTTTCTAAGGGGGGAAATGGGTTGTATTTTATAAGGGTGCTCGCGAAAGATTCAGGCCCTTATGCCTACGTATTCTCCTTGCGAATTGAGAAATCAGAGCATCCGTAGTTCGGACTACGGGAAAAGGTTTGGATAAGAGAAATAAAAGATAGAAGGTAGAAAGAGAAAAGGTGGAAAAAAAAAAAGGTAGCTCGCCAAGGATTAGGGCCCTTGTGCCTACGTATCTTCATTCGGACGAGAATGAAGAATCATAGCATTCGTAGTTTGTGAAATTACGATTTGTTGGTTTGTATTTTTTAATGAACAAGTGTTTAGAGCGCATTCTAACGATTAAAAGTTGTTTGTACTCGCAATGGGAGGCTTAATGCGTTTGTTTGTGTTCGCGTTACAACAGACTAAACAACATCCTTTCGAAAAAGAGTTTGAAAGATTAAAGTGTGTTAAGGGTTGAACACGTGTTAAGAGTTTGAGAAATGTCTTTTTTAAGAAAAAGATTTGAATTTGATAAGGGTATGTTAAGGGTTTCGATCGCACGAGGGAGAGAAAATAAGGTTCGATTGGTTGATTTTAAAGAAGAATTACGATTATTTGATAAGAATGAGGTGTGGGTCTGGCAACCAATTAATTGGGGTATTACTGGGATGCTTAATACCAACGACACCTTTTTCATTCGATTAGTTTAGAAATTATTTGATGAACGTTCCAAAGATTGTCCAAAGGTACCACATGGAATGCTAGACTCCAAAGGCCTCCCTTTTGTCCTAGAAATTAGGTTAAAAGTTTTTAGAGACTAAAGAGTGAATGAAAAAACAACCCAAGGCATTCGCCTCAAGAGCAATCATCCAAGTATTCAAGGAATGCGAGACTCCAAGAATTCATTTCTTTCGTCCAAGTAATTATGGCAAATGTTTTTAGGAACGAAGGATTGGAGGAAAAACAACCCTAAGTGTGTGCCTTAAGAGCAATCGCTCAAAAATTCAAGGAATGTGAGACTCCAGTAACTTATTTCCTTCGTTATTAATTAAGAAATTTTTTTGAAAATATTATGTGTTTTAAAGAAGAAAGATTGAAACCCAAGGCGTGTGCCTCAAGAGCATTCATTCAAGGATTCTAGGAATGCGAGATTCCAAGTACTCATTTCTATCATAATTTGATTGCGAAAAGGTTTTGATAACTCACATTGAATGTTGTAGAAACAAAAGAGTGAACGAAGAGCAACCCAAGACGTGTGCCTCTACAGCATTCATTCAAATATTCAAGGAATGCGAGACTCCAATAACCTTTTTCTTTCGTGTTTGATTAAGAAAAGGTTTTAACGCATTGATTTTTAATCGGGGAAACATTAGTGCGCTTCGAGGAGGAAAAGAAACGTGATGTTTGTTGAGTAACTCTTCAAGTAAGTGTGAAAATGATTTGTAAAATGGTTTGATTGTATTTGAATATGATTTTATTGAATGAAAATGAATATAGAAATAGATTCTAAATAAAATTGAAATATGATCAAAGTCGGTCTATGCAAATAATGTCGTACGCAAGATCATAACACGGTGAAAAATTTATTAATGTATTAAGTTTTAGTGGCATAACAGTATTGAAATTACCGAATCCACGTATAAAAAGTCCAATTGAAAATGCAATGGAATCGAAAGGTAGCAACCAAATTTCTACAATATTTACATTATGCTGCAATGCTTTAACAAGCAGCTGAGAAAGCTGCAACGTGACTAAATATTTGCAAAGCAAATTCAATAGGAAAAAATAAGGTATTGGCAGCCGTCAATTAAAGTTCTAAAATCTTGATAAGTACTCAATTAAAGTGACTAAATTGCAACTAGAAGGTGTTAGCATATCTTTATTTAAAACCTAGAATATTACTCCGTTAATGCAGCTAAATTGCACATGGATTGTGTTAATCTGATTTTACTCTCTTTCTTTAAGACTACTATAGCAGTTATAGAAGATTCAAATAAAAATGAATATATAAACAACACATGTAACTTAGTTGTATGAGCCATATATTGATGAATTATCTTAACCTCAAAATATATAAATTTCAGAATATTGTTGTAAGAAACTACATATTTCTTAAGAATAGAAATAGATGAAGTGGCAATGATACACCATATATGGACCAAATACATTAATTAACAAATGTATAAAAAAAATCAAAATTTTTTATAATAGCAATTAGAGGGTGTATAACAATATGGTGACCTTTCAAGGAGTAATTGATTGGTAAAAGATTGACTTGAAATCAACGTATTCCAAGTTTTACAAACACTTTTACAAGCCACAATAGTTTTTCTGGGAAGTTGAAGCAGAATGTCGGTAATAATTGGTAATGGAAGATCTGCACACCAACTACCAAATTCTTGACTTTCTTCTTTGTCAACCTTTTCTTTAGCTCTTTTTTCATCCCTTGCTGAAAGCAGTGAGTCATTTTTCCTTTTCATAGTCACACTATAAAATAAAAATAAAAAACAATAAAAATAAAGCATAGAAAGGGAATCATTTTTTATTAAGATAAGTTAAAGGAGTTTGTGAAAAGTCAAAGTATAAGAGTGAAAGGAGAGCTCGAAAAGATGAAGAAAGAGTTGATAGGAATTGTGTCGGTGGTAAAAGCATGCAAATGAGAATGAAAAAAAAAAAAAGTTGACAAAACGTACCTCTCTGCCAAGCTTTGGTAAAACAAAATTCATATTGTACAAGTTTTACCTTTCTTCCTTTTTATTAGGTATATTTATAGGGTTTTTAAAATACAATGAATATAGAAGGTAATGAAAAGATGGTATAAAACTAAATGGTAAAATGAAATATTATTTTTTTATTGATTTTCTATTAACTTTAATTATAATGAAGTCAAATATTTTGTGATTTTTAGCATTTTAACAAACAAGTACTTTTAACATTTTAGCGTGCAAATTTTCTTAATTCTTAATTATCTTTTTTACTAAATCAAGAAAATATAATCCTAGCATTTAATTTTTTTTCCATTTTTGACCTACTATTAATTTTCTTCCCTCAAAATAAATTATATTGTTAAATTTAGAATATTCAAAATCATCATTTTGTTGAACAAAAATCACAAATAATTACAATCAATATCTTCAAATACTAATTTGTGGATAACAACGCCATTAACAAGATAACAACGCCAATAACAAGATACATCTTGAATGATCAATACTAATTTGTATTATGAACGATTTTGTAGAAACTTTTTGCCTTGGAATTAAAAGGTTTAGATAAAAAGTGCACCCCTGAATCCTACTAGCCGGGAATGTTTTCAACTTAAACCTTGTTAAATTAAGCCATATATATGCTCTCCTTTTATTTGTGTTTTAACCACATTATTACAGAAAGGCTCTTTCACAGCTGTTAGAAAAAAGGGGCTGATCAACTATGATAAGGTTGAAGTGATAGTAAATATGATGCTTTCCACCACAGACGTGACTGTAACGATAAACTAGGTTGTGTCATTACTAAACTCTTGACTTTTAATATAGAAAATATTGTCGGTTTTAACTGCCAGAACTTTAAAATTTGTATCACAAAAGTATTTAGTATAAAATAAACTAGCCAATTAACCATAAATAAAATAAATTTTGTATTTTTTAACTAGTAAAATAAAATTTGTATTGCTTAATATATAAAATCAAATAAATTATTATAATATAAAAAAACAATATACAAATATAAAATAATAATCTTTGTAAGATGACATGAGCTACAAGAATGGTAATACAAATAAATGAAACTAAAAAGCTATCAAATGTTAGAAGTTTAAATCCCACACCATGAATCCCCTCCTACTTGAAGCCAAAACAGCCTTATTTTTTAGATTTCAGCCAACTTAGAAGACCTCTTCTCTATTAAACTATAATAACAATTCACATGAATAACTATATAACATAATTATATCAAGTTTAGAAACATATAAAGAGAATTATACCTATGACTCTACAATGGAATAGAGCAACAAAAAATGGAGTCAAGTACAATTAGCAAAATAGAAGCAAACTTTTCCATTATATACTTGGAGCCATGGTACAACAATAAGGATGCTGCCAAGTAAAAATGAGGTCATAATTCAAATCAAGAAACAGACCCTGCTTGGATACAACTACTCTACATAGACTCCATCTTGTAAAAGTTGTGCACTTTACTACCCTTAAATATTATAAGCATGGTTTTAAATTGCGGTTGCGGCTGCGGATGCGGTTGCGGTTGCGGGTGTTGCGATTGCGGTCATAGCGGGTGTTGCGATGCGTATTGTGGCCGTTGCGGTGTGAATTTTTATTAGGAGGTGTTTGAAATACAAAGTTGAAAAACACTTAATGTTACGTTTTTTCATTACATAATAAGTAAATTGAGTTTTAAGATTCTAATATTTTAATTTTAGATGAAAATACTTGAAGAAACATGATTGAAATTATCTAATGTGGTTCCAAACATAGCCGGAAGCGATATTTTCAAATCACACTGCAATTGCGGTCCGATGCGGTTGCAGAGACAACTGCATCCGCAATATTGCGGGTGCAATTGCGGTTGCGGGCCGCAATATAAAACCATGATTATAAGTATGGATAGTAATCAATTGAAAACAATACTGCAGAAGCAAAACTTAGACATGTTTTTTTTTTTATAAGCAATTAGTATTATAAGGGAGAAAAAGGGATTCTCCAACCCAATACAAAAGACCAAACACACAAGAAACAAAAGAGAAAACCTATAAATTACAAATGATCTATAAGATGTTTAAACCAATCATAAAAATTACATCTTCTACGCCCAAATTCCAACCATTTCCAAGAGATAGTGATAACGTTATTGAAAATGCTCTCCGCATCAAAAATAGCATTGTTAAAGATAATGTTGTTTCTTGTGTTCCAAAGACACCAAGAAGCTATAATCCAAACAAAGCAACTCATATCCTCCTTTCCTTTGTCGTACAACGTCAAAAACCAACGAAGGGCATGCTCGGTGATAGAGTTAGACGGGCCCTGCGAAAAATCAAGCCACCCCGCTATCTTGTTCCAAAACTGAAGCACTTTAGGACACTTAAGGAATAAATGAGCAACGTCCTCGTTATCATGAAAGCACAAGACGCAAACTTTTTCGTGAGAGGAAACGGCAATACCTCTAAGCACAAGATTATCACGAGTAGGGAGTCTGTTACAAATCAATCTCCAACTGAAAATTTTAATTTTCAAAGGAACTTTAGTTTTCCAAATAGCCTTTAGGAGCAGTTCTTCAGGAACTTGAAACTTAAGTCTAGGGAGGTCAACAACCAACAAAGCATAGCAGGAATGGACAGAGAAATTCAAAGTTGAATCCGACTTCCAAATCCACTTGTCCATAACGTCTTGCTTCGGCTGAACATGCACCAGTAGGTTGTGCAACAGGTTGATCGAAATAGGATCGACCTTAACCCTCCAGCAGCTGTCAAGGTTCCAAACCCACCTGTCATGAACCCAACAGCCGTAATCAGCAACGACACCATCGTCATCAGTGACTACTATAAATAAATCAGGAAAAAAGTCCTTCAGCAGACCCTCCCCGATCCAATTCGATTTCCAGAATAGAATTTGAGATCCACTTCCAAGCACATAATGAATAGCATTGTGGAAGCTGTAAGACGCACCATAAGATTTAGAAGCAAGGACGCCACGCAGCCAGAGGGAAGCATTAGTAGGGAAGTCATTCAAATCAGAACAAGTAGCCCAGAACGAAAGGTTACTGTAGCGAGCCGTCAAGAAATTCCGCCAAATTTCGTTGCCACCATCAACAAATTTCCAGAGCCACTTGGACAAAAGGGACTGATTGAGAAGACCAATATGCCTAATTCCCAGACCGCCTTATCTATTGGATTACACAACTTGTTCCAACTAACCCAAGCAATACTACTTTTATCCGCAGAACCTGACCAAAGGAATCGCCGTTGAATCCTAATGATTTGTTTAATAACTTTCACAGGAGCCTTGAAAAAATACAGGTAATGAATAGGCAGATTAGTAAGCACAGAGTTAAGTAGAGTTAATCTACCACCGAACGACATGTTTCTACCAACCCAAGTGTTTAAACGCCTTTTTAACGCGTCAAAAACCGGATTCCAAAAAGACACTTTCTTGTGATTCCCACCTACCGTAACACAAAACTTAGACATGTTAAAAGATGTCACCTGTCGATATTTTAATATAGTAATACTCTTGTATCTGACATTGACAGTATTGCAAAAGGAAAACTCAATTATTTATAAACAAGGTTTCACACACAATTATAATGAATATAGTTATAAGATAATAAATACAATAGTCTTAGTTGTAACAAACATAACTAAATATTCAAAGTACCTCTTCTTTCTAGTATCCTACAAATAACTTGTATTCCCAAGAGATGGGTACTACCCATACAGTTAAAGAGACAATCACAAACTTAAAACACAAATGTCAAAACTCAAGAATATTCACACACACAAATATCAATTACCAAAAAAACTATCGAAACATCTAAAAATTAAAATTAATAATTCAAGTTATGTAGAATTCATCTTCAAACACAAAACTAGAGACACGCATGCTCTTTAAAAATGTAAACATTAGCGAAACCATAGAGATATGGAGTAACCAAATAATGACGTCATTTCACATATAACACAATTGTGTACCAAATGTAAATCTACAGTATACAAAATTAACTTTTTCATACAATAAAATAATGTTGTGATTACAAACGATACCTTTCAACAAAATAAGATTGAGAAACGGAGTTCTTGGGTGAACAATGAAAACAGTAAGAACAAAGAGAGAAAGAAGAAAGAAAAAGGATTAGGGAAAATTGTTTACTATTCACTTTCTCATAAGGGTTTACAAATGATTACAAGTGAATAACACAATTGGCCTCACTCAACAACCTAAGTGATCTAGGCTATTTATAGGCTAACTAGCTAACTTACATTACAAGCTAACTAAACAATTGGATCCTTAACACAAGGCCCAATTCGACATAACATGTCAATAATATATTTCAACTTTACATACTAGAACTAGCTTCGACTATAGTAGTAACCCTCCGACATCAACATGTATCCCAACTTCGACTTCATGCTCGTCTCCTGTCGAAACACATTAAAGTTATTCCTCGACAGAGCTAGAGTTTGACTCAAAATATGTTGAACCACTTACAACCTCAACCCCAATGGTATACAAGCCTTGTTTCTTCGCGCCTCTCAAGACCCCTTCATGACTTTCAAGATACCTTGATCTCCTTTGAAGACATGTCCTTTCTTGTCGAATTCACCAGGAGAAGTTAAATTGCTCTTAAGGTCTGGCACATACCTAACCCTAGTCAATAGCCTTATTGACTCATCATAGAGCTTGAATCTTACAGATCCAATACCTGCAATCTTGCAAGCTTTATTGTTTCCCAGCAGAACTGATCCCCCACCTTGATCCCATTATTTTTTAAACACATTCTTGTTTTGAGTCTTATGCTTAGTACATCCAGAATCTATAATACACTCTTTGCAAGAGTTGCTGATCGACACCACAAGGACATAAGATGATTCATAATCATCTTGCACAATAGCTACATTGCCATTGTCCTTACCTCCATGATTATTCATGTGCTCAGGGCACATCTTTCTTGTGTGACCCTTCTCCTTACAGTGATAACACTTAACCCAAAAAATATCACCACCATAAGACTTCTGCAGAGTTTTACCTTTCTTCTTCTCAAACCTACCATCACTCTTCGAGGATTTCGCCTTCACGGATAACCCTTCGACAACTGATGATGATGGTTTCTGCTCATTTCTTTCGTTCAAATCCTTCGAATACAAGGCTACTTGAACTACTTCAAAGGTTAGGGACTCTCTTCCATACAAGAGGGTTTCTTTGTAGTGAGCATGGTACTTAGGTAAAGAACACAACAATAACAACGCTTGATCTTCATAATTAATGGTAACATCAATATTTTCAAGATCAAGAATCAGCTTGATGAACACATCTAAGTGCTCCGTCAATGCTTTATCTTCAGTCATCTTGAATAAATACAAAGGTTGGTTCAAGTATAAATGATTCACCAAGGATTTTTTCATATGCAATCCTTTGAGTTTTAGCCAAACACCAGCGGTCGTCGTCTCCCTCGAAACCTGCCTGAGAACTTTATCACCAAGACTCAGAACAATTGCACTGTAGGCTTTATGGATCATTTATGTCTTTTCCTTCTCCGTCAATGTAGCATCCATGGTATCTTCTCCCTTTAACGCTTCTAGCAAAACCCGTTGAACAAGAATGGATCGCATCTTCAAACCCCATAAACCAAAATCATTAACTCAGGTGAACTTCTCAATTTCAAATTTTGTTAACGACATTTTCTCCACGCTCATCGCACCAGTTTGATGTGATTACAAACGATACCTTTCAACAAATAAAGATTGAGAAATGGAGTTCTTAGGTGAACAATGAAAACAGTTAGAACAAATAGAGAAAGAAGAAAGGATAAAGAAGAACGAAGAAGAATGATTAGGGAAAATTGTTTATTATTCACTTTCTCATAAGGGTTTAAAATGATTACAAATGAATAACATAATTGGTCTCATTCAACAACCTGAGTGATCTAGCCTATTTATAGGCTAACTAACTAACTTACATTACAAGCTAACTACATAATTGGATCCTTAACACAAGGCCCAAATCGAAATAATAATTCAATAAAATATTTTAACATTACATACTAGGACTACAGTATGTAACCCTCCGACATCAGCATGTGACCCAACTTCGACTTATTGCTTATCTCCTGTCGAAACACATGAAGTTATTCCTCGACAGAGTTAGAGTACGACCAAAAATCTCGCAAATAAAAAGACAGGAAGGCCACACATTTCTTTATATTATATCCTAAAACTTCATTAGTTCATTACTCTTTCCAAAATTAAAGTTTATTGTTTTGTTAGAATTGCAAAATATGTAAACATTATTTAAGACCTAACTTTTTTTTCTTAACCTTATAAAGATTGCTTCTCTGTCGGATGTTACCTAAAAATTAGATAGCAAACTGAAGTTACAACGCAATAATGAGAAGGAAAAAAAAGCCTCTATATGCAACTACGCAAGTTTAAGAGTGGCCTACTTGGCAACTTGTACAACACATAGAATGAAATAGAGAACAACACTATACAAATAAAGGTCAATGACAACTACCATACATAGAATAAAATAGAGAACAATACTATACAAATAAACATCATTGAAGTCGACACCTTCTTTCTGAGTGAACCCCCTAGCAACCAGCTTTTCCATAAAGCGCTTCGACATCACTCATTCGATTCCTTCCTTGACCTTGAAAATCCACTTACAACTGATTAACCTTGCACCTGCATGTTTCTGAATCAGCTCCCAATTGTTATTATCATCAACATATTTTATCTCGTCATCCATGGCTTTTCTCCAATCAGTATGATTTCGAATCCTCATAGCTTTTGTGTAATCTCTAGGTTCTTCCTCAAGCACCTCCCTTGCAGAGATTAAGGCAAAAGCTATATGATCTGCATAACCGTGTTTGTGAGGTGGCTTGATGACACTTCTCAACCTATCTCTTGCCATTAGGTAGTCATTGACAGTTCCCTCAGTCTCTTCAACATCTTTCTCTTCTTCTTCGACTTCATCTGGGTTATGCACTTCAGCATCACTATGCTTCACCTCAAAAGGAATCTCTACCTGTTCCAGCAACTCTTCAGAGATTTCTGCACTTCGACCAGCATCACCTGTTTTCTTGAACGCCATCTCAACTTTATTGAAAACTACATCACGACTTAAGATAAATCTTCTATGACTTGGTTCTAGGAACCACAACCTATAACCATTGACTCCCTCAGGATATCCAAGGAACATGCATCTCAGAGCTCTAGGTTCGACCTATTCTTGCCTAATGTGAGCATAGGCTAAACAAACAAATACTCTCAGTTTTTCGAGATATGAAAGTTGACACGACCAAACTTCTTCAGGTGTCTTCATTCCCAAGGAAGTCGAGGGACATCTGTTTATCAGATAAGCTACTGTCGAAACAACCTCCGATCAAAACACCTTCTTCAATCCAGCATGTAACCCTTTTAAGGATTGTTCCATTTAATCTTTCAGCTAAGCAATTTTATTGAAGACTACCTGTTATAGTCTTATTCCTTGCAATCCTAGTCTCAAAACACTAAGTGTCGAAAGCTTCATTGCAGAACTCAAGGCCATTGTCGGTTCTCAACCTCTTAACCTTTCTGCCAGTTTGAGTTTTGACCAGGACTTTCCAACTTTTGAAACTCTCAAAAGTTTCATCCTTAGTCTTCTGAATGAATACCCATAATTTTCTAAAATAGTCATTAACTATGGATAGAAAATATTTTTCCCTTGTGTGTGAAGGATTCCACTAGTGCAAAGTGACGAATATAATTATAAAATTTACACCCATTATACAGAAAACGGGTGTAAATAAGTAACCTGGTGGCAAATTTGTAAATAAAATATCATTTTAATTATTAACACGTGACAATAGACATCCTATTTTTTAAAAAAGGGTGTAAATTAAAAATATTATTATAATAAATTAAATTCATTATTATAGTCAAATTTCTATTACTCCCGTTAAATGTAAAACGAGTGTAAATTTTAATTGGCCAAAAAAATTATTTATTTTTACAACTCTAAATATTAATCTTAAACACATTGATAAAACACAATATATTTCATTAACTATTAATTAGGTAAGTAAGTGAATTATTGAATGTAAATTTATTAAATTAATATTGTATAAATAAAATAAAATAAAATAAACACAACACATAATGCATCGATCAAAACCCTTTTTTGAAACCCCATTCTCTCCAAAACCCAAACCCACCTTTAGGGAAAAACAAAAGGAAAAGAAAAAGAAAAACACTTTCTTCTATTTTCTTCTTCTTTCTCTCACTCTTCTTCAAGCTTTAAAAAATCGCGGCACCTTCTAGAAAATACATAACCACTGTACTTCGATCCCTTTCAACTTCTCTGGGATTCTCCAACACCGAACAATCACCTTCTCACTATTCTTCCTCAGCTTTTGCGTCTTCCTCCTCAAGCTTCGCTTCTCGTCCTACAACCTTCTTCAGAGGCTCCACCTCTCTGACACCTGTCAGTCTATACACTTCGTCACCATCTGTATCGTCTTCATTGGTTTGATTTTCACTAGACCGTTCGATTTCCCCGAACCAGTTTATCTCGGCCGTATCTCGAACCGGTGGAAAGAAATAGAGTATTAAGTATTAGGCAGTTCAATTACTTGAAGAGAGCATTGAAGGATAATTCGTGGCGTAGTTCCCCCATGACGAATTCGCTAGTGAGAATTCGTGGTGTTGAAGGAGATCTCGTGAAGAGAGCGCTTGCTCTGCATATCAAAGAGGCAGTTCAATCAAGAAAAACAAAATTGAGTAATTCCTTAAACAAAGTTTTAATAAAAGTTATACTCCAACCGTTAGAAAAACAAAATGAATAAAATTTAATTTAAAAATTCATTTTGTCACTTATGACCATGAAACAAGGCAAGACAAATAGTAAAAAATGGATTAACCATTTATTTATTGGTTTTCAAAAGTGGATACTGATTTTTTATGGTTTTAGTAAAATGGATCTGGACAAGTTTTTAAACCAAATAATATGGAATTTTAAAATCGGTGCACCATATTTTTAAAAGTGATTTTTATAAACCAGTTTTTTTGCACACCCCTATTAAGTATTAGCACATGTGTATTTATTTTATAATACTGTTTGATGATGCAAGCGAATTGTGAATTTCTTTCACCCAATTTTTCTTCTTCCAATTAGAGTGTCACTTATATAAATTAAATAATGAACATTCATGATAATCTTTCTTTTGATTGTACTTCATATAATTGCTTTCATATCTGTACGTAGAAGATTATAATGTGTACGATAGGGGGATGGGGCAACATTATAGGTATGGTGGGTCGGAATCTTAATATTGTGAAGTTTGAGAGATGGGCCAAATGATGTCAACATTTCCATGGAGCTCCTCTAGCCATTACGCATAAGGGGAGATCTGAAGGAGAATTAAGAGGAAAACCCTCTCTGTTGATACGCGTATTGGAGGGTGCATTTCCCGTTCTTGCGACTTCTGTCCCGATTTCGCTTGTGATGTCGTTCCTTTAAGACGTATGACTATGATGAGATAATATGACACTACTAATCTTGTAATGACGATGAATAGAATAAAAATTGGGGATTTTATGTGATGAACCAACTATGACGCATTGTGAGTTATAATGATGAATTTTGACGAGTGCGACTTGGTGTAATGTTATGATGCTTGTTTGATGATGAATTCATCGATGATGATGCAACTATGACGATATTATGATGATGATTATTATGACGCTTTGCATCATGCATTTATGGCATAGTTAGGACTTCGGTCCATTTGGTGGCTTCAATCCCATTGTGTGGATTGAAGTGTTTTATGACGTGCTTCGGTTCTTGTGTAGAATCAATCCAATTGGTGGGGATCTTTGGAGGGTGATGGCCCAGTGTCCATCGATTATGAAGATGTTGGTACCACATGCATGAGTCTAAAATTGCATTGCATATTTTGTGGCATTGCATGAGATTGTTGTGAATGATGTATTCTTGACGTTATTTGTGCTGTGCTTTATCTTTTAGTTATATCTTATATATTGATTTCGTGATTACTCACCCTGCCTGTTTGAATGTTGCCTCCACGTGGGTAACGTGCAGGTGATCTGGCTTAGCTCCTTTGGCGCATGAAGATTTACTTTTGAAGCATTTTTTATTTCTTCGTCGATTAGATGGTCTTGCTCTGATATGTAACATCGGGTTGGGACGTTTGAGTCGAACGATTACGTTCTTTTGTTTATGTGGACATGATGTTTTTCATGAGTTTTATTTGAGAAGTTTTGAATTATAAAATTATTTGTTAAAACTTGACTTTTCCGTTGCGTCGTGTTTAATTAATTAGGATGGTAAAACCCGTGTGACGGGACAGGTGTATGTTTGAATGATTTTGATGATATGTGATTCCCTTTTTGGGATGACACTCTGATTACTTGTCGTGTTATTCGTGTTAATTTTTTGGGTAGAAAAAGGGTGTTACATTAGTGGTATTAGAGTAGGTCGGTTCGTCCGGCCAGGTTTTTACGTGATGTCAGTCCCCTGTCAGTCGACAAGTGTGTGTACACTGTCGATGTTTTATTTCTTCTAACCTTGTTGGTGTTGTGCAGGATGGCTGGAAGAAATGATCGTGCTATTGCTGATGCTTTGGAATCAGTTGCTAATGTAGTGGCGCAACTCAATCCGAATGGTGGAGTTCCATATGAGCTCCGTGTTTTGGAGAAGTTTCAGAGGAACAACCCACCGACTTTTGTGGGTACTCATGACTCAGCAAGTGCACACAAGTGGCTGAAGGCAATTGAGAAGATCTTTCGGGTGATGGGGTCTACTAACGCGCAACAAGTGCAGTTTGGAACGCATATGCTGGAAGAGGAGGCCGAAGACTGGTGGGATAACACCCGTCAGAGGCTGGAGGATGTTGGCAGCGTGATAACCTAGGCTGTGTTCAAGCAGGATTTCCTGGGCAAGTATTTTCCAGAGGATGCTCGTGGCAAGAGAGAAGTGGAATTCCTTGAGCTGGAGCAAGGAGACATGACTGTGGCAGAGTATGCCGCGAAGTTTGAGACGCTAGTGAAGTTCTGTCCTCACTACAACCGTGTTGATGCCGAGATGTCCAAGTGTCTCAAGTTCGAGAATGAGCTGAGACCAGAAATCAAGCAGGGTATTGGGTACCAACAGATTCGCAGGTTTGCTGAGCTGGTGGACAAGAGCAGGATCTACGACGAGGATAGCCGAGCTCGATCTGCTTACTACAAGCTGATGAGTGAGAAGAAAGGGCAGTATAGGGGAAAACCTTATACGACTTCAGCTGACAAAGGGAAGCAGAAGGCTTCAGAGGGGAAAAAGACAAGTGGGGGAGCAGCTCCCGCTTTTGGGAAGTGTTACAAGTATGGCGAGCAAGGCCACCGTGCTGATGGTTGCACCAATAATGTGTCGAGGTGCTACAGATGTGGTAAGAAGGGGCATAGAGCTACTGACTGCAAAAATGATGGTCCAACTTGTTTCAATTGCGGGGAGAAAGGTTACAATAGTACCCAATGTCAAAAGCCGAAGAAAACTGCTACTGCTGCTCAGACCAGTGGAAGAGTGTTTGCTTTGAGTGGTGCAGAAGCGCCAAAGAAGGACAACCTGATTCGAGGTACATGTTTTATTAATAATATCGAGTTGGTGGCTATTATTGATACTGGTGATACTCATTCTTTTATCTCGCTTGAATGTGCTAATAGTTTGGGTTTGAAGTTATCTGATATGAATAGTAATATGGTAATAGAAACTCCAGCTAATGGTTCTGTTACTACTACCTTTGTGTGTTTGAGATGTCCTGTGATGATTTTTGAGAAGAGTTTTGTGATGGATTTGGTGTGCTTACCCTTGCACCAAATCGATGTAATCTTTGGAATGAACTGGTTAGAGTTCAACCATGTTCATATCAATTGTTATAACAAGACTGTAGAGTTTCCTGAGCTTGGTGGGGAGTTGATGTTCTTGTCTGATAAGCAATTGGACGAACTTCTAGAAGACGAAGCCTTGGTGTTTGCAATGTTTACATCGTTGCAGATTGATCGTGAAGCTGCGGGTGTGGAGTTTCCTATTGTCTGTGAATTCCCAGATGTGTTTCAAGATGATATCAGTGATTTGCCTCCAGAGCGTGAAGTAGAATTTGCAGTGGACTTAATACCAGGTACGAGTCTAGTGTCAATGGCTTATTACCAGATGTCAGCTTCTGAATTAAGTTAATTGAATAAACAATTGGAAGAGTTGCTTGAGAAGAGGTTTGTTCGACCAAGTGTTTCTCTGTGGGATGCTCCTGTGTTGTTAGTGAAGAAGAAGGACGGAAGTATGAGGTTGTGTGTTAATTATCGGCAGTTAAATAAAGTGACTATCAAGAATAAGTATCCACTTCCGAGAATCGACAACTTGATGGATCAACTAGTAGGTACCTGTGTGTTTAGCAAGATTGATTTGAGGTTGGGTTACCATCAGATTTGTGTTAAGCCTGATGACATTCCGAATACAGCTTTCAGAATGAGGTATGGTCTCTATGAATACACTGTGATGTCGTTTGGTGTGTACAATGCACCTAGTGTGTTCATGGAGTATATGAATTGTATCTTTCATGAGTATTTGGATCAGTTTGTTGTGGTTTTCATTAATGATATTCTGATATATTCTAAATCGGAAGAAGAACATGCTGAGCATTTGAGGACTGTGTTGCAAATATTGAAGGAGAAGAAGTTGTATGCAAAGCTGACGAAGTGTGAGTTTTGGTTGAAGGAAGTGATTTTCCTTGGCCACGTGATCTCAAGTGGTGGAATTGCTGTTGATCCTTCTAAGATTGATGTTGTATTACAGTGGGAGACTCTGAAGTCTGCTATGAGATACAAAGTTTTCTGGGATTGGCAAGTTATTACCGCAAGTTTATTGAAGGTTTTTCTAAGTTGACATTACCTTTGACTCAGTTGACACGAAAGGGCCAAGCTTTTGTGTGGGATGTAGATTTTGAAGAGAGTTTTCTGGATTTAAAGAAGAGGTTGACGACTGCGCCACTGTTGATTTTGCCTAATCTAAAGGAATCTTTTATGGTGTACTGTGATGCTTCGAAGATGGGTCTTGGAGGAGTATTGATGCAGAATGGTCAAGTCGTTGCTTATGCTTCCAGGCAATTGAGGGTTCATGAAGTGAATTACCCAACCCATGACATAGAATTGGCAATTGTGGTATTTGTGCTAAAAATTTGGAGACATTATCTTTTTGGCTCTAAATTCGAAGTGTTCAGTGATCATAAGAGCAAGAAGTATCTGTTTAATCAGAAAAAGTTGAATATGAGGCAGAGAAGGTGATTGGAATTGTTGAAGGATTTTGACTTTGATTTGAATTACCATCCGGGTAAAGCAAATGTAGTGGCTAATGCATTGAGCAGAAATTCATTGCAAATGTCGATGCTTATGGTGAAAGAGTTGGAGTTACTCAAACAATTCTGAGATTTGAGTTTGGTATGGGAAGTGCCTCCTCACAGTGTGAAGTTGGAAATGTTGAAGTTGACTAGTGGTATTCTGGAAGAGATCAGAGTGGGACAACAATCTGACTTGAAGTTTGTTGACCGGTTCACATTGATCAACCAAGGTAATGGAGGTGAATTCCGAATTGGTGAGAATGGTGTGATGATGTTTAGAGACAGGGTATGTGTCCCAGATGTTCTGGACATTAAGAAGAGCATTCTTGAGGAAGGACATCGAAGTAGGTTGAGTATTCATCCCGGTGCTACGAAGATGTACCAGGATTTGAAGAAGTTGTTTTGGTGGCCAGGGATGAAGAACGATATTGCGGAGTTTGTTTATGCATGTTTGACTTGTCAGAAGTCGAATATTGAGCATCAAAAGCCTTTAGGTATGATGCAACCGTTGAATATTCCAGAGTGGAAATGGGATAGTATTTCCATGGATTTCGTGTCGGGATTGCCGAGGACTGCTAAGGGAAATGATTCGATTGGGTCATTGTGGATAGATTAACTAAATCGGCTCATTTCTTGCCGATGAAGATTAATCATTCTATGCAGAAGTTAGCTGAGATGTATATTGAGGAGATTGTGAAGTTGAATAGTATACCTTCGAGTATTGTATCAGATAGATACCCGAGATTTACATCGAGGTTCTGGAAGAGTTTGCAAGAGGCTTTGGGTACTAAGTTGAGGATGAGTTCTGCCTATCATCCGCAGACAGACGGTCAGACAGAAAGGACTATCCAATCTTTAGAGGATTTGTTGAGGGCATGTGTGTTGGATCACAGAGGATCTTGGGATAGACATTTACAGTTGATTGAGTTCACGTACAATAATAGTTTATATGCTAGTATTGGAATGGCGCCCTTTGAAGCTTTGTATGGGAGAAGACGTAGGACTCCCTTGTGTTGGTATGAATCGGGCGAGAGTGCTATACTCGGACCTGAAATTGTACAAGAGACGACTGAGAAAATTAAGATGATCCAAGAAAGGATGAAACCTTCGCAGAGTCGTCAGAAGACTTACCATGATAAGAGGAGGAAGGCAATTGAATTCCAAGAGGGAGATCACGTGTTTTTGAGGGTGACGCCAGTGACTGGTGTGGGTCGAGCTTTTAAGTCTAGGAAGCTCACTCCACGTTTTGTTGGTCCTTACCAAGTCTTGTAGAGGATAGGAGAGGTGGCCTATCGGATTGCTTTACCGCCGATGCTTGCGAATTTGCACGACGTGTTCCATGTGTCTCAGTTGAGGAAGTACATTCCAGATCTGTCGCATGCGATTCAGATGGATAATGTACAAGTGAGCGATAATCTGACTATGGAAGCATTACCTGTGCGGATTGATGGTCCTGAAATTAAGCAATTGCGGGGTAAAGACATAGCTTTGGTGAAGGTGTTGTGGGGTGGACCAACGGGCGAAAGTTGGACTTGGGAGCGTGAAGATCAGATGAAGGAGTCGTATCTGATACTATTTCCTTCAGGTAATTTTCGAGGGAGAAAATTCTTTAAGTGGGGGAGAGTTGTAACGCCCCAAAATAATTATAATGTTTATTTATTAAATTATTATGATTATTCGGTGTTTTGGTGTACTTTGTGACGTTGATGAATTATGTGATTTGTGGGGTATCCTTGGGTTAAGGGAACCTTGAGACCTTAGAGTTAGTAAATCAATTTGATTATTTTATTAATAATAATATTGGAATAAGTTGAATAATTTGAATATTATTTGGATTATTATTATTATTGTTAATTAAATAATTAGGAGACCATTAAAGGTAAGACGGTAATGTTGAGGGATTAGTGGAGGATAATACGGTAAACAGAGATTAAGGCCCAAACTCATAGGTTAACAAAAGAGAAGTAGGGATTTTGAGATCAGTATTTTGCAACCCTAAGGAGTGATTAGAGAGCTGAGGAAAGGAGGCTAGATTGAGGAATCAACCGTAGAACCCCGGAAAAACGAAGAATCTCTGCTGGAATTTTGAGGTATGGGGGGTAATCCGGGTTAATGTGTTTTATATGGGTTTAAGGTAGAGGTAGTTATGTGTTTTCGTTTTCTGATGATTTCGTGTTGATCTGTGATGAAAATTTGTGAATTTATGTGTGCAATTTCTGTGATTAACTCTGGGTAAATTGATGTATCTAATGTTGAATTTGTGGGAACGATTGTTGATGCTGTGACGAATTTGTGGGTAACCAGATCTGTAAATCGAACCTGATAATAATCAAATTCAGACTTAGTAATTAGGGATACTTGATGTAGATGATGAAGTAGGATGAATAACATATATCTGTGATGAATCGAAGCTAGTTTGAGGCTGATTTTGGTAGATCGAAGATGCTGGAATGAGAAAGTTTGCGTTCAGATGCGAGATTTGAGTTTTTGGATTGTCGCTGGAGATACGCGTAATGGGGGGAGTATTACGCGTAATGAGGGGGCTTCCCAGGGTGATACGCGTAGTGTACACACCCGCCCCCAAGGGCTGACACGACCCTCTGCTGGTACGCGTAGCATACGAGTATGAGGCTGTGGACAATACACGTATGGGGTGTTGATACGCGTATGGGAATTGAAGGAAAATGAAGCATACGCGCACGGGAAGGAGTGCACGTATGGGAAGTGCCTTATGCGTATGGGCTAGACATTACGCATAAGTGCCTGACAATGATTATTATGACGTTTTGCATCATGCATTTATGGCATAGTTAGGACTTCGGTCCATTTGGTGGCTTCAATCTCATTGTGTGGATTGAAGTGTTTTATGACGTGCTCCGGTTCTTGTGTAGAATCGATCCTATTGGTGGGGATCTTTGGAGTGTGATGGCCCAGTGTCCATCGATTATGACAATGTTGGTACCACATGCATAAGTCTGATGTTGCATTGCATATTATGTGGCATTGCATGAGATTGTTGTGAATGATGTATTCTTGGCGTTATTGATGATTTGATATTGTCGTTATGTCGTGCTTTATCTTCTACTTATATCTTATATATTGATTTCGTGATTACGCACCCTGCCTGTTTGAATGTTGCCTCCACGTGGGTAATGTGCAGGTGATCAAGCTTAGCTCCTTTGGCGCATGAAGATTTATTTTTGAAGCATTTTTTATTTCTCCATCGATTAGAGGGTCTTGCTCTAATATGTAACATCGGGTCGGGACGTTTGAGTCGAACGATTACGTTCTTTTGTTTATGTGGACACAATGTTTTTCATGAGTTTTATTTGAGAAGTTTTGAATTATAAAAGTATTTGTTTAAACTTGACTTTTCCGCTGCGTGGTGTTTAATTAATTAGGATGCTAAAACCCGTGTGACGGGACAGGTGTATGTTTGAATGATTTTGACGATATGTGATGCCCTTTTTGGGATGGCACTCTGATTACTTGTCATGTTATTCATGTTAATTTGTCTGGTAGAAAAAGGGTGTTACATCTAAACCTTGTATTTGATCTACTTATTAATTCTTCATTTCATTGTCCTTGCACTTGGTCTTGTTTTAAGCTTAATTAGAGTCTTACTTGAATCATTCTTTATGATTATTATTAGCATTTGGTCATTGTGTCATTGTCCATTCATATGATTTCATCTGCATGATCAAAAAGCCAGGATTTTGGTCTATTGGTCACAGTGCAGTATCATTTCATTTCATCAGTTCTCATAGGCCCAAGTAGTTGAATAGTCAGAGTTGATTGATTTCATTTTCCCTCTGTAGAATTGACTGCCACACATGCATAGAAACCAAGAGGAAAAGTTAAGGAGTTTAACTTTTTCATCTAGTTCTTCAATAAATCATTCCTTAGCGTGGAATTAAACGAAGTCAAAGAAGTCAAAAGTTTGACTATTTTTGACTTTGGTTAATCTTTTCATTTGTATTTTTTTATTAATTTTCATTTTTCATCATCTATTAAAATGTATTTGAGGATAAAGTAAAATTTAAAGAGTTTGAATTTTGAATTTGACTCTTTATTTGTTAATTTCATTTTTCATGTTCTTATCTTCCTCGATTTGCTGTTTAATTTCAATTTGTCTTTATCATTTGTTTTATTCCGATACATCTAAAATTATACTTTAATTGTATTTTGAATAAGACAAGAATAAAAGATAAATTAAAATGAAAAAAAATAAACTTTTATTAATTAATTGCTTTTTACATCATTTTTCCAAATTTTACAATACATTCACAAAAGTACAAAAATAAAAATAAAAATAAAAATAGGCACTCCAAGTTTGTTGGAGGTCTCACGCCTCTCTCCTCATGACAAAAGCCTCATTTTCATCCTCATTCCCATAATGATCCTCATCATGTGGCCTCTTGGTGCACGAGTCATCTTCTATCATATGCATCCGTATTACAAAAAGTCCCTTGCACACATCATAAGAAAGCCACAACAAGAACATATCAGTCATCATCATGGCAGCCCAACACAATACACAGATTCACCAAAATTGCAAAGCCAAAACAGGTGCAACATATCACTAAGCATCAAAAATACACATCATGGCAACAACAATCATCAACGTTAAACACCAAGTAATCACACATACATATCGATAAAACCCTTAAAAAAGAAGAAAATGGTCGTCACAACCAAATTCGGGTTCGGGAGTCGATTACGCAAAGGGAATGTATTATCACCACTCACGTCTGTTGTACTCAATGGAAACCTTTTAGTTAGATTTGCGATTGAATGTTAGCTTATGTTAATTGTTTTATTCGAATTATAAAAGATTGAAAGGAAAAGAAAAGGGGTCGAAAAAATATTTTTATTAGGGTGCTTGACAAGATTGCGAGTCATGCTCCTATGTATCCTCGGGTATAATGAGGAACTCAAAGCTTTGTAGTTCGGGGCAAGACAAAATATATTTTTGGGGTTTTTATTTTTAGTTCTTGACGAGACGTTGAATCTCACTCCTACGTATCTCCATGTGAATTGGAGAACTCAAAGCTACGTAGTTCTTGGTAGCAAATGAGTGTTGGTTGATTGATTTTAATGAACGAATGTTTAGGTTGCATTCTAACGGTTAAACATTGGCTTGCATGCTCGTAGTGGAGACTTAAGCGTTGGTTTGTATACGCATTAGAAAGGATTAAACAATGTTCGTTTGTGAAAAAGGTTTCAATCGCATGGGGACGAGAAAATAAGTTTGATGTGTTGAGCATTTCTTAGGAAAATGAAGAATGCTCGGTGAGAACGATACATGAGTCTCGGGACCAAATATTCGAGGATTACTGGAATACTAGACTCCAACGGTCTTTTTTCATTCAAAGTATTTATGAAATTTTTTTGATGGACAACGAACATTCAACAAGAACGAGACATGTGCCTCAAAATTGATTGTTCAAATGTTCTACAAAATGCTAGACTTCAACGGTCCCTCCTTTTGTCCCAGCTTATATTAGGTGTTTTAGAAGTGAAAGGAAACATGAGTTGTATGCCATACTCAAGGTTCATAACGCGGCGAAAATACTGTATCAATGTATCAAAATTTTAGCTCCACGACGGCATAAAATTTTTGAATCTGCGGATGAAAGTCCGATTTATCGCGATGAAATTAACTAGAACAGCAACACAGTATGATATTTGCAATATTTAGAATGATCCATAATATCAACAATGAAGAAACTACATCGACTGTGCATCTAAATTAAACTCAAATCAACTACACAAATTGTAAATAAACTAGTCTATATATGGTGTAGAATCAATCACGAACAAAACTATCAACCTTTCATTTAAAATAATAGAGGTAATAGTAATTGAAAATGCCATAAACCAACTGCTTCATAAAACCAGAGTTATTTAATGAAAATGCATGAATATCTGCCACAGATTATTGAACATATAAAGAAAAAGGAGGCAACAAAAGATGACAGAAAGAGTATCTATCACTACTAGAAAATTCATTTTTAGTGACCGAATTAATGATTGAAAAATTCTGGTCACTCTAGTGACCGAATTAGCCACCAAAATTTGACATCTTGTTAGTAAAATTTTAAAAATCACTAAATTTGTCACAAAATTAAATTAGCCATCAAATTAGCATCTGAGATTTAGTGATCATAATTCTCAATCTCAAATAATCATTTTTTATATAAATTAATTCTGAAAAAAATTTGTGACCGAAATTTCGGACACTAATAATTTTTTTTATTTATTATAAAGTTATTTCCCTTTCAATTTTCTCCTTTTTTTATTTATTTATTTAGTCAAAATTTCATACTCACCTTGATCTCCAATGTTTTCATCAATTACTTTGTTAGATAAAAGCACTATAGACCATTTCGTACTTGTCGGATCAGTGACATAGAACACTTGTTTAGCTTGAGAGGCTAGAATAAAAGGCTCATCTTTGTACCCCACCCTATTAAGACCCACTTGCAAAAATCCTGACTTATCCATTCGTAAGCCATTATTATTTTCAACTCACTTGCAACCAAATATAGGAATCTGAAACTTCTCATAATCAAACACCCAAATGCGCTCGATAACCCCAAAATATGACAGATTTGCAAATTTGGGGTTTAAGTCCTTGACACTTGAAATGTGAATTGCTTCACCTACCATGGTGACACCACTATTTTGCATAGTACTTTTATCATCTTGTTCTTTGGTATAAAATGTGTATCCATTAATTGCGTATGCACTATAAGAAAACACAACCAAATATAGACCATATGCTAAACATCGCAACCTTTCTGTTATTGAAGCGGGATCTGAATAATACTTTGAATAAATATGATCCTTAAACCAAGGTATAAAACTTCGATTGTGCTCTCGTACATTCAAATTTTCATTTTTATTCAGATTTAAACCTCGGAGAACATCCTTGTGCATTTCAACATACGGCTCAACTTCGTTCTCATTGTGCAGAACATACAAATGCACTTGATTCCGTTCGACCCTTGATATTGTCACAATTTTATTTCCAATTAACTTTTTTCCTTCTTTTTTTTCGACAATATGAGATTTGGGGAGTCCAATTGATTGAACATTGGACAGATATTCAGAACAAAACTCAATCACTTCTTCAACAATGTATCGTTCAGCAATACAACCCTCGGGTCGACTTCGGTTTTTCACATACCCTTTTAATATTTTCATATAACGTTCAGCAGGGTACATCCATCTCATATAAGCTAGTCCACATAATTGTGTCTCTTTCACAAGATGTACAACTAGATGTACCATTATGTCAAAAAACGAGGGAGGAAAATACATTTCAAGCTCACACAAAGTAATAACTATTTCTTTTTGCAATGTTGGTAAGATCGCAAGATCGATCACCTTACTGCAAATTGACTTGAAGAAAGAACACAATTTAGTTATTGCGCGTCTTACTTTTTCTGGCAGAATAGGACGTATACCTATTGGTAGAAAATGTTCCATTATAATATGGCAATCATGCGTCTTTAAACTCTTTAACTTGAGGTCTTTCATAGACATAAGTCTTCTAGTATCTGAAGAGTATCCTTCTGGAACTTTAACTTCACTTAGAAACTTACACAATACTTTTTTCTCCTTTCTAGATAGAGTATAGGCAGCAGGTGGTAGATATCCTAATTCAGTTCTTATCCCCATCGCTATCAAGTCCTTTCTTGCTTTAAGATCATCCTTAGACTTTCCTTGTATATTGAGTAACGTACCAATAACACTGTCAAATACATTTTTTTCAATATGCATAACATCGAGAAAATGTCTTACATACAACGACTTCCAATATGGTAATTCAAAAAAAATTGACCTCTTCTTTCACCCACTCTTAACAAGCGTATGTGCAAAAGGCTTGCCAAACTGAATACTCACAACTTTCACCTTTTCAAATATTTGATCACCTGTCAATATATGTGGAGCTTTACCTTGTTCTGGGGCCTCATTGAATGCTTTTCTCCACCCACGGTAATGATGATTAGAATTTAAGAATCTACGATGACCGAGAAAGACATTCTTCTGACCAAACTCTAACGCGTCCAATATGTTTTATCTTCACAAATAGGGCACGCACATTGACCTTTTATGCTATACCCTAATAGATTTCCGTATGCTGGAAAATCATTAATTGTGCCAAACAACATCGCCCTCAAGTTGAAACTTTCTTTCCTATATCCCCCATAAACCTCCACACCGTTCTCCCATAAAGTCTTTAAATCTTCTATTAAGGGTGTCAAGTATACGTCTATGTCATTCCCTGGTTGTTTAGGCCCAGAAATTAACATAGATAACATCATGTACTTACGCTTCATACATAGCCATGGAGGTAGGTTATAAATCATAATAATCACATGCCATGTGCTATGTGAGATACTTTGAAGACCGCGTGGGTTCATTCCATCAGTAGATAATGCCCAGCGAAGGTTTCTTGCTTCTTTTCCAAATTCAGGATAATCATTATCAAGTTTCATCCACTGTGGTGAATCTGCCGGATGTCGAAACTTTCCATCAATAATTCTTTCATCTGCATGCCAAGTCAAGTGTCTTGCATCGGTTTCACTACGAAACATGCTTCTAAATCTCGAAATTATAGGAAAATACAATAATACTTTTGCTGGAGACAACTTTTTCTCATATCGAGATACACCGCATTTCGGACACTAATTTAACGATGCATACTCATTTCGAAACAAAACGCAATCGTTTGGACAGGCATGTATCTTATCATAGCTCATGCCTATAGAGCACAACATCTTTTTGGCCTCATATGTTCGATTGGGAAGAACATTATCCTCTGGAAGCATATATTTCATAAGGGCTAATAATTCTGTGAAACTTTTATCCGACCATCCATTGCCCGCCTTTACGTTGTACGACTGTAATACCGCAGACAATCTTGTGAATTTAGTGCAACCATTATACAACGGTTTCTCTGCATCGCTTACCAACCTCTCGAACATTTTGGGACAATCCTTAAGATCTTCTTCAAGTGCTTCTGCAATTTCTTCGACTCGATCACAATCGTATGTATCTGTGTAATTGTCGTTTGAAGCATAGGTCGTATTATCCCCCGATTGAACATTCCCGTTACTTTTCTCACCATGCAAATTCCAACATGTATAACTTCGATCAATTCCATGCCTCATTAAATGCGATGCCAACTGAACCGCACCAACCTGACTCCCATAACAGCAATCCAAGCAACTACATGTCATTCGACAGGGGTCTTTGGCATGCGCAACAACAAACTTAACGAATTCTGATACCCCATTCTCGTACTCTTTCGACAATCGACTTGAAGACATCCATTTCTTATCCATGGTTTTACTAATTAAGTTAAATAAAAACAAAATAAAAACTATTTACCTGTAGGGAAGTCAACAGCTTCTGGACCCACACAGTGTAAGATTCTTGGAAACAATCAGACTTTCACTCTTCACAAGTAACCCCTATAGCAAATTCACTAAGTTAGTGATGATGGTGTATGCCAAATATAACATGACAAATTTAGTATATAATAGGACAAACAAGATATATCGGAGAAACAAGTCAAGGTCTCAAGAATCAATTAATTTCAACAATTTCATTTTCATTTTCATCACTAACATACCAAATATAACAATTAATTTCAATATTATTTTCAATGAAAATTTAGATTAAAATAAATTAATCACTAAAAAATATCCATCAACAATGTCATTATCATCAATTAATTTCAACAAATCATCACTAACATTCAACATCAACTTACAAAATTAACACCAATTCCCAACATAAATCCACCACAAATATCACTATTTATCATCTTCAACTTTACTACAACAACAATTTCAAAATCAAATTCAAACAACAACCACATCAACACTAATTCAACAAATCGACAACAACCACATCAACACTTTGATACTCTAACAACACTCATTTTTCTATAACACTCATTTTTCTAACAACCCTCATTTTTGCAATGGATATAATTTCCTATAATATAACAACACTCATTCAAACTACATTCAGCCTAACACATTCAAATTAAAAACATAACAAAAACAAAATATGATGCTCAAGAACAAATCCTCAAGAACAAACAAAAGAAACTATATAGCAAGCTCAAGAACATTAAATAATCACTAAATCTCAAGAACAAATAAAAGAAATAGTGACACTCACGGAGGAATGCCGGTCGGAGAAGATGGAGATACGAACAGAGGAACAGTGCCAGTCGGAGAAGAAACTATAGGCAGCGCTTTTTTTCAGCGTGTTTTTTTAACACATATAGCAGCGTTTGATAAAAAGAGATGTCTATGTGGTGCTACCAAAAAGCAATTTTGGCGTAGTGTACGTCCCTGATGAGCTCAGCGCTCCTGCCTACTTCGCGGCCCACAACCCGTGGGAAACGTTCCCCTCCGCCATGGTCATCTCGGGCGCCGGCTTCAATAAAGTCACGGTAGGCTCCGTAAAAAGGAAATTCGAGCACCTAATCAGCATGAGCTCCAACAAGGTAACCACACTCGACCAAGCCCAAATGGATTCCACCCCCATCTCCTTCTACAGGGAAGAGCTCCTTGGGGTATCTCTAAACTCGAGCATTCCCCTGCTCGTTAGAGCCCAGATGACGAACTTCGACGTTCATAGGATTCTAGTCGACCAAGGCAGCTCGATTGACATTATGTACTCCCAGTTGTTTTCAACGCTCCAGGTGGATGAATCACACCTCACTACCTATGTGGGTTCTGACTTGCAAGGATTCAATGGATTAGTGACCAAACCCTGGGGATACGTTGAACTGATCGTAACTTTTGGGTCAGCAGAGATGGCCAGGTCCGTTAAGGTATAGTCTCTGGTAATCGATTGCCTGTCTCTGTACCAGTGTATCTTTAGAAGACCAACCTTGGCCGAGTTAGTAGCTGTGCCTTCAACCATCCACCTCAAGATGAAGTACTACACTTCAAAGCGGATGGTCGCCACAATCCACGGCGACATCGAAGCCACACGAGGATGCTTCGAAGCAGCCACGAAGGGACTCAACGCCAACGACCTCGACAGCCACTTCCCCGAAGAGGACCAGAAGGAGGACCATGCAGCCTCGAACAGCTCATCTGCCCCAACCAGTAGCAACTCCCATCCGACGCGTCCCATCCTGGATGGCGACTTCGAGTTCGTCTTGTTCGGCGACGACCCCCAGCGGGGAGTAAAGCTGGAGCGGATCTCCCCGACATCGCAAGGAAGCAACTCAAAGCCTGCCTCCATGAGAACGCCAATCTGTTCTCCTGGAGCACCCCGAGATGCCCGGCCTTGACCCATCCGTCCCTTGCCATCGGCTCACGATTGACCCAGCCGTCAAAGTAGTAGCATAACGTAGGAGAAAACAGTATCCGGAGAAAACGGAGGCTGCAGAAAAAGCTGTAAAGGACCTCCTCGAGGCCAAATTTATCTCGGAAGCCAAGTACACCACTTGGTTGTCCAACGTTGTACTTGTGAAAAAATTTAATGGCAAATGGCGAATGTGCATTGACTATACCGATCTTAATAAGGCATGCCCGAAGGTTGCCTACCCCTCCCCAATATTGATAAACTTGTTGATAACTTTTTCGGTTTTAAACTTTTATTATTCATGGACGTCTACTCGGGCTATAATCAAATACTAATGGCAATGAGCGATAGAAATTACACGGCCTTCATGACCCAATCGGGAAACTAATACTACAACCTAATGCCTTTCGGCCTGAAGAACGCCGACGCAACCTATCAAAGGATGATGAACAAGGTCTTCCGGGGAGAGATAGGCGACATGCTCGAAGTCTATATGGACGACATGATCGTTAAATCTCACAAGGAAATCGATCATACTGCCTATCTGAGGAAGGTCTTTGAACAGGACAAGAAATACCAGATGCGTTTCAACCCGGAGAAGTGCACGTTCGGTGTCAGGGGAGGCAAATTCCTCGGTTTCTACCTAACAGAGCGGGGAATCGAAGCCAACCCTGACAAGTGTCGGGCATTCACCGAGTGTTTAACTCCAATCAAAGTCGAAGAAATCCATCTAGTCCCTCAACGGGATGCTCGCATCATTATCCCGTTTCGTGGCCAAATCTGCCCAGCACGCCCTACCATTCTTCAAACTCCTCCGCAAGGAGGAGGCGTTTGAATGGACCGAGGAATGTGACCAGGCTCTCCTCCACCTAAAATGGGCACTTTCGGAGCCACCAGTCCTCTCACGCCCGGACAACGGTGAGACTCTATACCTATGTCTCGCCGTAGCAACCGAGGAAGTGAGCGCCGCTCTTATCTGCGAGACACCAGACAGGCAGAGGCCCATATATTTAATGAGCAAAGCAACGCAGGGACCAGCGCGAAGGTACCAGCAGATAGAAAAAGTGGCACTGACCCTCATCAACATAGCCAGAAGACTGAGACACTACTTTCTATCCCACACAATCGTGGTTCGAACAGATCAACCCGTGAAGCAGCTGTTAGGACGACCAGACATGGCCGGTAGAATGCTCAAATGGTCGCTAGAGCTGTCTGAATTTGACATCCAGTATGAGAGCAGAAAAGCCCTCAAAGCCCAGGCTTTGGCTGACTTTGTCGTGGAAATTACGTTCGCAGATTCCCCTACCTACGGGACGCGCAAATGGACCATTTTCATGGACGGGGCCTCCAGTTCGGCGGGAAGCGGGGCAGGCATCATACTGGAGAGCGACGAGGGAATCATCGTTGAAGTGTCCCTCACCCTGTCCTTCCCCACCTCTAACAACAAGGCTGAGTACGAAGCCTTCCTCGCCGGTTTACGCCTGGCCGAAGACCTCGGCGCGGAAAAGGTCGTCATCTGCACGGATTCGCAACTAGTAGTGTAACGCCCTAGTTTTAGTTATTTTTATTTAATTGAGTCGTTTTGATTATTTTAATTACTATATTATTTTATTTCTAACTTTTGTTTGAAAATATATTTTTCGTCGAGATTATATTTTATCACGTTTTGGGAGCGTTTGCCAGATATTTGAGTGTAGGGGTATTTTGGTCTTTTGGTGGGGTAGATATTATATTTTTTTCATATAATAGAAAGAAAAGAGAGAGAAATAGAAAGGAAAGAAAAAGAAGAGAGAAAAAGAGAAAGAAGGAAAGAGAAGAGAAAGAAGAAAAGAGAGGAAAACTTGTGGAATTAGGAACCGATTCAACTGACTTTTCAAACGCAATTTAATCGGGTAAGGGTGCGAAACTCGATTATACTATGCTTGTGTATGATTATGTATGTGTGTATTGGATTGTTTGTTGTGTTTTCATAGTTTTCGATTCTAGATCGATAGAGAGAAATCGATGTTTTCGCGGTTGGAAATCGATGTAAATGCGGTAGAATACTTGTTACCATGATTAGACTATGTTCTGATTGTTATATGTTGGTTTGGAAATGTTTTGGTTTAGAAAATATCATTTTTGGTTGTGTAACAGCGCTGCTGGGATTTCTGTTTTTCGCAGGTTCGCACTGCGAATCCCATAGCGGAGGGGAATGCGAGCATTCGCTGGCTATTTGCACTGCGAATGTGGGGGCGAGTATTCGCCAGAGGTTCACACTGCGAACTTTGGGTTATTTTGTGTTGTTTTCTCTCTGACTTAGTTCGCTGGGGAACTCGCACTGCGTAGGGGGTAGCGAATGTTCGCTGGATGGTTCGAACTGCGAACGTTGGGAATTTTATAGGCTATTTTCAGTTCTGACTTGGTTCGCTGGGACATTCGCAATGCGAATGAAGAAGCGAAGGACTCGCTAGGAGCTTCGCAATGCGAATGTGACAGTTTTTCCCAATTTGTTTCTTTATAACTTTTAATCCGTGAGTCGGTTTGAGGCGTGATTTGGTGCGTTGGAAAGCTTTTGGCATGTTCTTTCTTATATTAATGGTTTCGAGATCGTTGGCCGATTTAATTATGTCGAGAATTTGGAATGTGTCGTTATTGACTTTTATCATTTTAATGATGTGCATTTGACGTGTTATTATGCAATATGCGTGTGATATGTACTGTATGACTGGTGTGATGTTATGTGATGTGAATGTATGTGTTTGGATGGTGTGATGATGGTTTATGGCCGTATGGCAAATAAATGCATTGTTTTGGGCTTGAATTGCAAAGCTTGATTTTGTTGATTGAGATGGTTGCATATATGTGTACATTTGAATGTCATGAGTCATTGTATGCCAAGCATCATGATGTGCATTCTTGTGATGTTGTGTGCCCTAGTTGGTGTGAGCAACGAATTGGTTCCAGAGGGAATCCGCTATAACATCGTGCGCCTTAAAAATAAGAGGACTTAAAGCGATCAGATGGGATCGTGCGCCTTAAAAATAAGAGGACTTAAACTGATGATTATAGACGATCGTACGCCTTATACAAAGAGGACTTAAAACGATCGGATCGTGCGCCTTATACAAAGAGGACTTAAAGCGATCCATAAACATCGTGCGCCTTATTCCAACGGGACTTAAAGCGACGGGGAACGTCGTATGCCCGACGGGGAGTTACACTAAGTAACGAGCGATGGTTCCAATAGTTCCTGAGTGAACTGGTGTTGAGAAATGATGGATGGATGGTACCGCATGTGCATATGCATAGAGTCGTTGTGTCGGTCTCTTTGCATTTGCATAACTCATGAATGGTTTGATTGTGTGTGGAATTGTGAATGAAATTGATGAGTTGATTTATGAATATACGTGTTGGTGATAATTGATTTATGTATGATTGATATGCTTTTGTGACCGATATGTGAGAAAATTCATTGTGTTGGTTTGTATTTGGATTATGGCGTATAATGTGGTGAGAATATTATGTTTGTGTAATTGTGTGTTATTATATAATTATATGCAATTATATTATGATTGTGTTTCTCACCCTTCTGCTGTTTTTAATGCTCTATGAGGCATTGCAGATTAGATGCTGAAGGTCTTTTTGCGAAGCTTAGGTCTTCATTCTTTTGTCGGTCGGCTCTGATATGTAGCACCGAGTAGTCGGGGTGATCAAGTGTGATTATTTTGTATTATGTATATGTATCTTTTGGATTGTACATGTATGATATTGGATATGACAGGAAAACTTTTTATTATATATATAAGAGATTCAGTTACGGATCTTCCGCTTTTATTCTGTAATTGAATTGTGGGTTGTACGAACTCAGTTCCTTTGTTTTGTGCTACCTGAATTGTTGCATATCTATATGAGCAGGTTGTTGTGTGTTTGTTTCAAATTGATGTGACCCCTCGGTCTATGCCGTGAATTTTAATTATACTCTGATTAATTCTTATCACTTTAATAGCTTAGGGGTATAGATTGGGGGTGTTACATTAAGTGGTATCAGAACTAGTCTGTGTCAGTTTGTGTCAGTCCTTGTTGGTATTTGTGGTTCGGTGAGCTGTTTGTTTAACCATAGTTGCTGTTATTGGAAATGAACAGAATATGGCTTTGTAGGAATGACGCTGCTTTAGCTGCTGCGATGCAAGCTATGGCTCAGGCTGTGCAGGGTGCACCTAATGCGGCTGGTAATGATGAGTTCAGGAAGAACAAACCGTCTATCTTCAAAGGAAGATATGATCCTGATGGTGCACAGATTTGGCTGAAAGAGATTGAAAGAATTTTCTGAGTGATGGATTATGATGAGGATTAGAAGGTGAGACTGGGAACTCACATGTTACTGGAAGAAGCTGATGATTTGTGGGTTAGTACTCGTCATGTGTTGGAAGCTGCAGAGGAGGAGATTACTTGGGCTGTGTTTAGCATTGAGTTTCTGAGGAAGTATTTTCCTGAAGATGTAAGAGGAAAGAAGGAAATTGAGTTCTTGGAATTGAAACAAGGTAGCATGTCTGTTGTTGATTATGCTGCTAAGTTTGTGGAGCTTGTGTAGTTTTATCCACATTATGCTGAAGCGACTGGGGAATTTTCTAAGTGTGTGAAGTATGAGAACGGATTGCGTCCTGAGATAAAGCAGGCAATCGGTTACCAAAGGATTCGAAGGTTTTCAGACTTCATGGATTGTTGTAGGATTTATGAGGAGGATAGTAAAGCTCATTCTACTCACTATAAGAGTGTGAGCGAGAGGAAAGGGAAGCAACAGTTCCGTGGTGGTCCTTATGTAACACCGGCAGATAAGGGTAAGCAAAGGGGTACTTTTGATCGAAGGCCGAGTGGAGGAGGTATGTCTAATTCTCCGAGATGTTTTGGGTGTGGTGAATTAGGACATCGTCAGTTCGAATGTAAGAAGGGTACGAAGAAGTGTTCTAATTGTGGAGGTTTTGGGCATGTCGCAGCTGAGTGCAAGAGGAAGAATGTGGTGAGGTGTTTCAACTATGGTGAACCTGGTCATATTAGTACAAAGTGTCCGAAACCAAAGCAAACTCCAGGTGGTGGGAAAGTTTTTGCCTTGGCGGGGACTCAGACTTCAAGTGCAGACCGTCTGATCAGAGGTACTTGTTTTATTGATAGTACGCCTTTAGTTGCTTTTATTGATACCGGAGTGACTCATTCGTTTATTTCTTCTGATTGCACGAAGCGTTTGAATCTTGTGTTGTCTTTGATGGGTGGTGAGATGGTTATTGATACTCCAGCAATGGGGTCAGTAACTACTTCGTTGGATTGTTTAAGTTGTCCTTTGACCATTTATGGTAGAGACTTTGAGATGGATTTGGTGTGTTTGCCGTTGCAGGGGTTAGATGTGGTTTTGGGAATGAATTGGTTACAATTTAATCGGGTTCATATTAATTGTTATCATAAGCTAGTAAGATTTCCTTCTCTTGAGGAAGACGAAGACTCAAGTTTCTTATCTACCAAAGAGTTGAAGAAACTTTTGGCGGATGAAGCTCAGTTGTTTGGGTTGTTTGCATCGTTGACTGTGGATAGTCAAGTTTCACTTGATGTGTTTCCTGTTGTGTGTGATTTTTCGGAAGTGTTTCCTGAGGATATTTCAGATGTGCCGCCAGAGAGAGAGGTGGAGTTTTCTAAAGATCTAGTTCCGGGTACTAGACTTGTATCGATGGCACCATATCGAATGTCGGCATCTGAGTTTGTTGAGTTAAAGAAGCAGTTGAATGAATTGTTGGAAAAGAGGTTTGTGAGACCAAGTGTGTCGCCTTGAGGTGCGCCAGTTTTATTGGTGAAAAAGAAAGATGGAAGTATGCGACTGTGTATTGATTATCGCCAATTGAATAAGGTGACGATTAAGAATAAGTATCCTCTACCGAGAATTGATGATCTGATGGATCAGTTGGTTAGTGCGTGTGTGTTTAGGAAGATTGACTTAAGGTCAGGGTATCATCAGATAAGGGTGAAAGAGGAAGATATTCAGAAGACGACTTTTAGGACACGGTACGGTCATTATGAATATTTTGTGATGCCGTTCGGGGTTTCTAATGCGCCAGGTGTGTTTATGGAATATATGAATCATATTTTCCACGAGCATTTGGATCGATTTGTTGTTGTGTTTATTGATGACATCATGATTTATTCTAAGTCTCGGGAGGAACACGCGGAGCATTTGCGTATTGTTTTGCAGGTTTTGAAGGAAAAGAGACTTTTTGCCAAACTGTTCAAGTGTGAATTCTGGTTGTCAGAAGTGAGTTTTCTGGGACACGTAATTTCAAGTAATGGTATTGTTGTGGATCCATCTAAAGTAGAGGTAGTTCTACAATGGGAGGCTCCGAGATCCGTTACTGAAATTCGAAGCTTTTTGGGATTAGCCGAATATTATCGAAGGTTTATTGAAGGTTTTTCTAAGCTAGCACTTCCTTTGACCCAGTTGACTTGTAAAGGCAAAGCGTTCATTTGGGATATTCATTGTGAGAAAAGTTTTAGTGAGTTGAAGAGAAGATTGACGACAACTCCGATTTTGATTTTACCGGATCCTAATGAACCGTTTGTGGTGTATTGTGATGCGTCTTTGATTGGTCTAGGTGGTGTGCTGATGCAAGAAGGTAAGGTGGTGGCTTATGCTTCGAGGAAATTGAGGGTTCATGAGAAAAATTATCCTACTAATGATCTTGAGTTAGCGGCTGTGGTTTTTGTGTTGAAGATTTGGAGGAATTATCTCTATGGTGCAAGATTCGAAGACTTTAGTGATCATAAAAGTTTGAAATACTTGTTTGATCAGAAAGAGTTGAATATGAGGCAACTTAGATGGTTGGAATTTTTGAAGGACTACGATTTTAGCTTGAATTACCATCCGAGTAAAGCTAATGTGGTAGCTGATGCGTTGAGTCGGAAATCGTTGCATATGTCCGATTTGATGGTTAAAGAGTGGAAACTTTTGGAATCGTTTAGAGATTTGAGTTTGGGGTGTGAAGTGACGTCTGACAGTGTGAGGCTTGGTATGTTGAAGGTTACTAATGATTTTCTGTTGACGGTTAGTGAGAAATAGAAGATGGATGTGAAATTTGTGGATTTGATGACAGTTGGAGAGAAAAGTGTGAATAAGGACTTTAAAGTGGACGATAAAGGTGTTTTGAGGTTCCGAGTTCGAATTTGTATTCCGGATGATGCGGAGTTGAAAAGGATGATTTTGGAGGAAGGACACCGAAGTAATTTGAGTATACATCTGGGAGCTAATAAGATGAACCAAGATTTGAAGAAGATTTTCTGGTGGTCTGGATTGAAGAGAGATGTGGCTCAGTTTGTGTATGCGTGTTTGACTTGTCAGAAATCGAAGGTAGAACATCTGAGGCCTAGTGGTTTGTTGCAACCGTTGCATATTCCTGAGTGGGAGTGGGATAACATTTCCATGGATTTTGTGACGGGGTTGCCAAATACTCATCGAGGGCATAATGCTATTTGGGTGGTTGTAGATAGGCTGACTAAATCGGCTCATTTCATTCCGATTGACATCAGTTTTTCTTTGGAGAGGTTGGCTGAGATTTACATCAGTGTGATTGTGAAGTTGCATGGTGTTCCATTAAGTATTATTTCTGATCGAGATCCAAGTTTTACCTCGAGATTTTAGGAAAGTTTAGAAAAGGATTTGGGTTCTAAATTGAGATTGAGTCTGGCTTATCATCCGCAGACGGATGGACAGACGGAGAGAACGATTCAGTCGTTGGAAGATTTGTTGGGGGCTTGTGTTCTTGAATAATGTGGTGCATGGGACAATTATTTTGCGTTGATTGGATTCACGTATAACAACAGTTTCCATTCGAGTATTGGAATGGCACCGTTTGAAGCGTTGTATGGACGGAGGTATCGAACACCGTTGTGTTGGCACGAATATGGTGAGAGTGCGGTGGTTGGACCGGAGTTGGTGCAATAGACTACGAAAAAGGTGAAGCTTATTCGCGAGAAAATGAAGGCTTCTCAGAGTAGGCAAAAGAGTTATCGTGATCGAAGAAGGAAAGATCTTAAGTTTCAAGAGGGCGATCATGTATTTTTGAGAGTTACGCCGGTAACGGGTGTTGGTCGTGCATTGAAATCGAAGAAGCTTACTTCTCGGTTTATTGGTCCTTACCAGATATCCGCGAGAGTTGGTGTTGTGGCTTATAGGGTGGCGTTGCCGCCGAGTCTGTCGAATTTGCATGATGTATTCCATGTTTAACAGCTTCGGAAGTATGTTCCGGATCCGTCACATGTGATTCCCATGGATGAGGTGGAGGTAAGGGAGAACCTTATGGTTGAGGCGTTGCTAGTTAGGATCTTGGATCGAGAGTCGAAGCGGTTGAGAGGCAAGGATATTGCACTTGTGAAGGTAGCGTGGGGAGGCGCTGCTGAGGGAAATTTGACTTGGGAGTTGGAGAATCGGATGCGGGAGGCATATCCAGAGTTGTTCGTCTCAGGTATTATTTTCGAGGACGAAAATTTCTAAGTGGGGGGAGAGTTGTAACGCCCCAGTTTTAGTTATTTTTATTTAATTGAGTCGTTTTGATTATTTTATTACTATATTATTTTATTTCAGACTTTTGTTTGAAAATATGTTATTTTTCATCGAGATTATATTTTATCGCATTTTGGGAGCGTTTGCGAGATATTTGAGTGTAGGGGTATTTTGGTCTTTTGGTGGGGTAGATATTATATTTTTTTCATATAATAGAAAGAAAAGAGAGAAAAATAGAAAGGAAAGAAAAAGAAGAGAAGAAAAAGAGAAAGAAGGAAAGAGAAGAGAAAGAAGAAAAGAGAGGAAAACTTGTGGAATTAGGAACCGATTCAACCGACTTTTCAAACGCAATTTAATCGGGTAAGGGTGCGAAACTCGATTATACTATGCTTGTGTATGATTATGTATGTGTGTATTGGATTGTTTGTTGTGTTTTCATAGTTTTCGATTCTAGGTCGATAGAGAGAAATCGATGTTTTCGCGGTTGGAAATCGATGTAAATGCGGTAGAATACTTGTTACCATGATTAGACTATGTTCTGATTGTTATATGTTGGTTTGGAAATGTTTTGGTTGAGAAAATATCATTTTGGGTTGTGTAACAGCGCTGCTAGGATTTCTGGTTTTCGCAGGTTCGCACTGCGAATCCCATAGCGAAGGGGGAAAGCGAGCATTCGCTGGCTATTTGCACTGCGAATGTGGGGGCGAGCATTCGCTAGAGGTTCGCACTGCGAACTTTGGGTTATTTTGTGTTGTTTGCTCTCTGACTTGGTTCGCTGGGGAACTCGCAATGCGAAGGGGGTAGCGAAGGTTCACTGGATGGTTCGCACTGCGAACGTTGGGAATTTTATAGGCTATTTTCAGTTATGACTTGGTTCGTTGGGACATTCGCACTGCGAATGAAGAAACGAAGGACTCGTTAGGAGCTTCGCAATGCGAATGTGACAGTTTTTCCCAATTTGTTTCTTTATAACTTTTGATCCGTCAGTCGGTTTGAGGCGTGATTTGGTGCGTTGGAAAGCTTTTCGCATGTTCTTTCTTATATTAATGGTTTCGAGATCGTTGTCCGATTTAATTATGTTGAGAATTTGGAATGTGTCGTTATTGACTTTTATCATTTTAATGATGTGCATTTGACGTGTTATTATGCAATATGCGTGTGATATGTACTGTATGACTGGTGTGATGTTATGTGATGTGAATGTATGTGTTTGGATGGTGTGATGATGGTTTGTGGCCGTATGGCAAATAAATACATTGTTTTGGACTTGAATTGCAAAGCATGATTTTGTTGATTGAGATGGTTGCATATATGTGTGCATTTGAATGTCATGATTCATTGTATGCCAAGCATCATGATGTGCATTCTTGTGATGCTGTGTGCCTTAGTGGGTGTGAGCAACGAATTGGTTCCAGATGGAATCCGCTATAACATCGTGCGCCTTAAAAATAAGAGGACTTAAAGCGATCGTATGGGATCGTGTGGCTTAAAAATAAGAGGACTTAGAGTGATGATTATAGACGATTGTGCGCCTTATACAAAGAGGACTTAAAGCGATCGGATCGTGCGTCTTATACAAAGAGGACTTAAAGCGATCCATAAACGTCGTGTGCCTTATACCAAGAGGACTTAAAGCGACAGGGAACATCGTATGCCCGACGGGGAGTTACACTAAGTAATGAGCGATGGTTCCAATAGTTCCTGAGTGAACTGGTGTTGAGAAATGATGGATGGATGGTACCGCATGTGCATATGCATAGAGTCATTGTGTCGGTCTCTTTGCATTTGAATAACTCATGAATGATTTGATTGTGTGTGGAATTGTGAATGAAATTGATGAGTTGATTTATGAATATACGTGTTGGTGATAATTGATTTGTGTATGATTGATATGCTTTTGTGACCGATATGTGAGAAAATTCATTGTGTTGGTTTGTATTTGGATTATGGCGTATAATGTGGTGAGAATATTATGTTTGTGTAATTGTGTGTTATTATATAACTATATGCAATTATATTATGTGGATGACCCCCGTTTACAACTATCTCGCTAAAGACGAACTTCCGTTCGACCCTAAAGAGGCCAGCGTAGTTAGGCGAAGAGCTTGCTCCTACGTCCTAGTCGAAGATAAACTCTACAGGTGACGGTTCTCCATTCTGCTACTTAAATGCGTCGAGGAAGAAATGGTCTCGCACATCTTGCGCGAAATTCACAAAGGAATCAACGCCCAACATCTTGGAGGAAGGTCCCTTGCTCGAAAGGCCCTCCGAGCAGGGTACTACTGGTCAACCATGCAGTAAGATGCTAAGGAGCACGTGAAGAAATGCGATAAATGCCAATGGCACGGGGACATGCACCTAGCTCCACCTAACGAGCTCAAGGCTATGTCCTCCCCGTGGCCATTTGCCTGGTGGGGCCTGGACATCCTGGGACCATTCATAGTGAGATCGAACCAGAACAAATACTTGATAGTAGGCGTGGACTACTTCACAAAATGGATAGAAGCAGAGGCTCTAGCCAAGATAACTGCCCTTAACATACTACGTTTCTACAAAAGAAACATCCTTGCACGTTTTGGCATCCCCAAGGCCATAGTCATGGACAATGGGACACAGTTCACAGACAGGAAGTTCCAGGACTTCGTCGCCCAGCTGGGTACAAAGCAACAGTTCGAGGTTCACGTACCCTCCAGGCGGACAGAATCGCCCCTAGACGAGGAGATGAACGACGAAGCATTAAGGGAGGAACTTGACCTCGTCGAGGAAGTCCGATCAGGGGCATCCCTCCCTGAAGCCTCGCTAAAACAAAAAATTACCATCAGGCACAACGCCAAAGTCATACAACGAGAGATCGACGTGGGCTACCTGGTCCTAAAAAGAAACCATAATGACTCTCACGAAGGCAAACTAGCCGCTAACTGGGAAGGACCCTATCGTGTCCAGGCAAAAATGGAGAATGAGGCCTATTACCTAGAACATCTCAACGGGGAAGAACTTGCTCGACCATGGAACGCCGAAAAGCTGAAGCAATACTACACCTAAGGCCTTAACTGTCGGTTTGATCCGTCACAACGACGAGCATCGCCCACCGACCACGATACGCGCCTAGGTACAAGTGTCGCATACCAGTAAAGCAGAACCCCGCTCTGGAACGAGCCAGGCCTTTGCTCGACAGCGGTCCCTCAATCGAGCACCTCCTTCGTCGAAGTACCACGACAGGCAGAACACCCAGCTTGCGATGGGAGGTTCACGCCGCGAACTCCTGCCTCAAGCAAGACCTGAGCTCCGCTCTCTCGCCCGGACATTCCCCGGTCGTTCGACCAGTACCCGTCACTGCCGAAGACATCTACAATGAGCAATTCCCTAAAACTTAAAGCAAATCAAAGTAATCCCTATGACGGGCATATATGCATGACGAACATAAATACAACACTTAGCAGAATTTAAAGTAGATAAAACCATCCAAATCACAAAACCGGCCACGAGGACCGGACACATACATAATTAAAAGTAATAAGTGGCCACAAGAACCATAATTGTGCTTGTTACATAAACCGGGGGCCACACCCCCATTCAAAATAAGTTACAAAGATACACGGAACGCAGGCCGGACAAATTACAACAAGAGTAAAAATCCCATCACTCTTCCTCCATTCGCTCAGGCTGCTCGAGGTTGGGCTCAGGCCCCTGGGTCTCCTCGTTCAAAACTTCGGCATGCTCGTCACCACCCAGGATGGAGTTCGGACTGACTATCCTGCCATCCTCGACATGAGCCAGGTACTGGATGCCTTCAGTGGAGAACTCCACCCCGGGGTTGACAATCTGCAGTTGGGCCACGACATTCTTAAAAGACTCATCCCCAATGACAATGCTATCATCCTCGGCCTTCAGCAGACGAGCAACCAGCTATGCCCTAGTCTTCATTTCCCCGACATCCTCAGGTTCATCCTCCCCCGGAGCGCTTGCCAACCTCAGCTGCTCGACCAGCTTCTCAGCTGCCTTATTCTCCGCGGCCAGCGTAGAGTTCTCCCCCTTTAGCCTGGTCACCTACTCGTCCCCCTTCTTTTGGGCATCATCAGCACTCTTAGCCTCTTCCTTGGCTTTCCTCACCATCTCTTCAAGAGATGCCATAGTAGCCTGGGCATATCTGAGTTCAGACTCAGTTGCAAAGTCCCCTTCAGCATAGATGGCCGCCATCTCCAAAACTCTGGCCAGTGCAGAGGCATCTTGGGCCACCAGCGCCCTCTTGGTCGGGCGATCCATGCCCTCCAACTGGAGAGACTCTGCCCGCGGCACGACCAACGACGTCCCCTCGAAGAACCTTCTGTGTAGAATACTCGGAGGGAGTTCGAACTTCCCCTTTTCTGGCGCCTGAGTGAGATCTACCCCTTCAGTGGCCCTGAACCGCTTGGACCGTGACGCCAGAGGCAAGGGAGACCCCTGGGGAGTAGGCGAGGAGGTCCCCGTAGCAGGTTGAGGAGGAGTAGGAGCACGACGGGCGAATTGAGTCTTGGGAACAGCCACCCCGGGCTTGTTCCTTGCGATAGCATTCTTTACCATTCTTTCATGAGCGGAAGGCATCTCACCTGCAAAAACAAAACGAACATGTTAGACAAGGAAGGAAACATAATTCGGGCAAGGTAAAACGACTAAAACTACCGAGCAACTTATGAACTTCCACGGGAGTCTTTCACTCCAAAAGCGCCTTGGTGTTAATGAAACGATACTGCACCCTCTCGTTACCATCCTCGTCGAAAATCGGAGACCCCTTCTTTGTCCAGCATTCAGCAAGCCGAAAAGAGTTAACGTACTTCACCAGTTTCTCATAACCAACCGCATCCTACCCGTCCAGCATGTGTGGCTGAGCAGCGTATTCATTGTGCTCCTTGAAGAAATGGTCGGGGCCCCTGTGTAATGGGATCTTAAATTCTCTATCCCCGAGCAGTTTCCCATTCTCATCGTGCATATCATTCCCCTCCTCGTCAAGTGAAATTGCCCAGACATACGTGTTATACTGGGCCCTCTCCGACACAGGCTCTATAAGGCAGAACCTTTCCTTGAACGTCCGAATTGACTCTGAAAATGGCTTGAACAGCTTGCGGGGCTGTTTCAACGAAACCCAACCATACCTCATCCCCGTCAACTGTCGTTGAAAATGAAAGACACTAAAAAACAAAGGAAGAGTAGCCCCTATCTCCAAATACTCGCACGTCAACTCGAAGGCACGGATGACCGCCAGCGAGTTAAGATGCAACTGCGAAGGGGCGAGATCCAGGTGCACGAAAACTGACTGCTAAAAATCTGTGAAGGGCAGTCTCAATCCTAGCTCTTTGAACGCGTATTCATACATGGAAAAACGCTCCCCGAAGTTGTCGCAGACCCTATCATCCTCGGAAGGGAAGTGCACCTTTCACTCCCTCTCTGGCCCAACGACCGCGAAGATATCCCCCAGATATGTCGCAAAAGTAGATACGTGCTCGGCAGGCTCAGTCACCAACCATTCCTCCATTGAATCTTCAGCAACCTCCTCCCCGACTTCGTTGGGGACGGTTGAAGATTCAGTACTTCTATTCTCCGAGGAGCTCTCCTCGGACGAGTCTATTACGATCTCCTCGTCATGCCTCGTCGCCATATCGATCACCTGAAAAGCAGAGAAAAAAAGTGAATTCGACGAAGAATCAAATCCACCCTTCCACCGCCAGTCAAGTGAAAGGGCGCGCAAAGGGCTGAGGACGACGTCCCCGGCCTAAGCCCTAACATCAAACAAAAAACTCAAGAGCTTCCCACGAGGAGACGCTCGGGACAAACCACTCATGTACGAGGAACTTCTTCGAGCCACTCCCTAGTTCCCAATTGAAGTTTCATTGGAAACTGCAAAGCTTCACCGGAAACCGCAAACGTCCGCCTGAAACTTCATTGAAGCACCAGAGTCTGAGTAACTGTGACGGGTACACATGGATCATCGTCGAGATGACGCCGGGAACCGCCCTACTCACGAGATATCTGAAGGACTCCAGCAGCCTCGTCGGCGGCAGGAGACGGCCTAGCCAGCGTCCACCACCAACAGCCGCCGGAAAAAACAACCCTATGTCATCTAAACCTAACCTAGCCACATCCAATCTACAAACAACCATAAAAGAGGCTAAAAAAACAAAAGATCGGTGAACTTACTTGGTTAGAAAGCTGGAAACGGTTGCTCGAAACTGATGACGGTGGTCGGAACGGCAAACGGCGGTGGCGGGCAAATGCTCTGAGGAAGACGAAGAAGAGAGAGAAGAGAAAGTTCCAAATGGCCTGAGTCTCTCTCCTTTTATACTGAGGGGCACGTGCAGTGGCACACCCTCGTAGGTCATAATGGTTATCAACTAGCCATCATTGCCTAGTAACTGCAGCACAAGGCTCGAGGGACACATGGCTCCCCAACGTTTCAATTCTTCCTAACCGTTAATCTCCTCGTACGACGGGCAATCCAGACACGGACATGGATCTCACGAACACCAAGGGTCACAGGCACCACGGTACAACTCCCTCTGTCACCATACGACGACTCCATGCTAGTTCCCCGGAACCACGGGTTATCCTTAATTCATCGCTCACATGCTCGAGAGCAACAACTTAGGGGGCTCCTGTTCTGGACTAGACCAATGGCTAGGCATGACCCAATCAACTTTTGCTCCCAGAATGGCCCAATTACCTAAGTCCAATCCACAAAGGGGCGAAAGTTACCCTTCTGCCCCTCCAACTGGGCAAGGACTGCGTCACACCTCCCCGGAACCTCTGCCCGTTCCGCGCGGCTCATACTGTCCCCGAACAGCTAAAGTCATGTGCCCGAAACTATGTATATGCCTGACATAACGGCTAGTTTTGGGCACCCTTCCCGACATAACGGCTAGTTTTGGACAGTTACCTATTCTTCGGGAAAACGGTTATTTCGCCCCGAAAATAGGACCATTGGCCACGCGCTGGGGGCACTATATAAACCCTCTCACTTGAGAGGGCGGGGTATCGAATAATCACCCTAAAAAGTCACTCTTTGTACTTGCTCCTTTTTCTCTGACCCTTTCTTACTTGAGCGTCGGAGTGCCTTGCAGATACACCCCCTCCTCCTCATTTCACGCCCAACATCACAGACGTTCTTGGTGGCCCACTTCAAGGTTCTGATCAACCGGTAAGATCACTACTATCTCAGTTATAGATGATTCAAATAAAAAGGAATATATAAACAATACATATACTTTAGTTGTATGAGCAATATATTGAAGAAACATCTTAACCTCAAGATATATAACCTTCAGAAAATTGTTGTAAGAAACTACATATTTCAAGTGACAATGATACATCATACATGGACCAAATACATTAATTATCAAATGTATAAAAAAAAATCATATTTTCTTATAATAATGACTAGATGGTGTATGACTAGATGGTGTATAACTATATGGTGACCTTTCACGGAGTAAGTGATTGACAAAATCTCGACTTGAAATCAACGTATTCCAAGTTTTACAAACACTTTCACTAGCCACGATAGTTTTTATGGGAAGTTGAAGCAAAATGTCGGTAATAATTGGTGATGGAAGATCTTCAAACGAACTGCCAAATTCTTAACTTTCTTCTTTGTCAACCTTTTCTTTAGCTCTTTTCTCATCTCATGCTGAAGGCAGTGAGTCACTTTTTCTTTGCATAGTCACACTATAAAATTTAAAAAATAAAAAAATAAAGCATAGAAATGGAATCATTTTTTTTAAGATAAGTTTAAGGAGCTTGTGAAAAGTGAAAGTTAGCGTAAAATAAGAGTGAAAGAAGAGCTTGAAAAGAAAAAGAAAGAGTTGATAGGAAATGTGTTGTGTCGGTGGTAAAAGCATGCAAATGAAAAAAAAAAAGTTGAGAAACGTACCTCTCTGCCATGCTTTGGTAAAACTAAATTCAAATTGTACAAGTTTTACCTTTCTTCCTTTTAGTTAATATTTATAGGGTTTTTAAAATACATTGGATATAGAAGGTAATGAAAAGATGGTATAAAAGTAAATGGTACAATTAAATATCATTTATTTTGATTGATTTTCTATTAACTTTAGTTACAATAAAGTCAAATATTTTGTGTTTTTTTGCATATTAACAAACAAATACTTTTACCATTTTAGCGTGCAAATTTTCTTTATTCTTAATGATCTTTTTTACTAAATCCAGAAAATATAATCCTAGCATTTAATTTTCTATTTTCATTTTTGACCTACTATTAATTTTATTCATCAAAATAAAATTACATTGTTAAATTTAAAATATTCAAAATCATCATTTTGTTGAACAAAAATCACAAATAATTACAATCAATATCTTCAAATACAAATTTTTGGATAACAACATTAACAAGATACATCTTGAACGAAGACTTGCCCGAGGATTAGAAGAAATCAATACTAATTTGTATTATGTATGATTTTGTAGAAACTTCTTGCCTTGGAATTAAAAGGTTTTGATAAAAGGTGCACCCCTGAATCCTACCAGCCGGGAATGTTTTCAACTTAAACCTTGTTAAATTAAGCCATATATATGCTCTCCTTTTATTTGTGATGTAACCACATTATTTCGGAAAGGCTCTTTCACAGCAGTTAGAAAAGAGGGGGTGATCAACTGTGATAAGGTTGGGGTGATAGTAAATATGATGCTTTCCACCACAAACATGTGACCGTAACGATAAACTAGGTTGTGTCACTACAAAACTTTTGACTTTTAATATAGAAAATATTGTTGGTTTTAACTGCCTGAACTTTCAAATTTGTAACACATGTATTTAGTATGAAATAGACTAGCCAATTAACCATAAATAAAATAAATTTTGTATTTTTTGACTAGTAAAATAAAATTTGTATTGCTTAATAAATAAAATCAAATAAGTAAGCATAATATAAAAAAAACAATATACAAATATAAAATAATAATCTTTGCAAGATGAAATGAGCTACAAGAATGGTAATACAAATAAATGAAACTAAAAAGCTATCAAATGTTAGAAGTTTAAATCCCACACCATGAATCCCCTCCTACTTGAAGCCAAAACAGACTTATTTTTTAGATTTCAGCCAACTTGGAAGACCTCTTCTCTATTAAACTATAATAACAATTCACATGAATAACTATATAACATAAATATATCAAGTTTAGGAACATGTAAAGAGAATTATACTTATGACTCTACAATGGAATAGAGCAACAAAAAATGGAGTCAAGGCCAATTAGCAAAATAGAAACATCTAAAAATTAAAATTAATAACTCAAGTTATGTAGAATTCATCTTGAAACACAAAACTAGAGACTCGCATGCTCTTTTCATATGTCAACTTTAGGGTAACCAAATGATGAAGTCATTTCACATATAGCACAATTGTGTACCAAATGTAAATCTACAGTATACAAAATTAACTTTTTCATACAATAAAATAATGTTTTGATCACAAACGATACCTTTCAACAAATAAAGATTGAGAAACGGAGTTCTTGGGTGAACAATGAAAACAGTTAGAACAAAGAGGGAAAGAAGAAAGGATAAAGAAGAAAGAAGAAGGATTAGGGCAAATTGTTTATTATTCACTTTCTCATAAGGGTTTACAAATGATTACAAGTGAATAACATAATTGGCCTCACTCAACAACCTGAGTGATCTAGCCTATTGGATAACTAGCTATCTTACATTACAAGCTAACTAAACAATTTGATCCTTAACACAAGGGCCAATTCGACATAATATGTCAATAATATATTTTAACTTTACATACTAGAACTAGCTTCGACTACAGTATGTAACCCTCCGACATCAGTATGTGACCCAGCTTCGACTTCATGCTTGTCTCATGTCGAAACACTTGAAAGCTATTTCTCGACAGAGTTAGAGTTCGACACAAAATCTCACAAATCTTCACTTTGGATCTGACTCTACAAACAAAAGGGAATAAACTAGCTTTCATCATGCAGCTTTATCAACTGCATACAGTGGAAAAACTTGCAATTTAGCAACGTTTTTGCGATCATATCAGCAACATTGTCATCAGTCGAAACCTTCAGCACTTGTACTTCTCCACGCTCGATTATCTCTCTGACGAAGTGCATCCTCACATCGATGTGCTTTATTCGCTCATGATAGGCTGAGTTCTTCGACAGGTGTACTGAACTTTGACTATCACATTTAACAGTGATACTTCGACCTTGAAGTGTTAGCTCCTTTGCAAAACCTTCTAGTCACAATGCTTCTTTCACAGCTTCAGTGAGGGAAATATGATATGCTTTAGTGGTTGATAAGGCAACAACTTTATGAAGCGTTGCTTTTCAACTGATTGTTGTTCCAAACATAGTGAACACATATCCAGAAATAGACTTTCTGGAATTCATGCAACCTGCATAATCAGAATCGAGAAACCCTTCGATTTCGACTTTGCTATCATTACCACAGGCTCCACCATAAATCATGACTATTTTCAGAGACCCATTTATGTTTCTGAGAATCCACTTCAAAGCTTGCCAGTGCGCCTTTCCAGGATTGGCCATATACCTGCTTACAAGGCTCGCACCATAGGCTATGTCTGACATCGTATAGACCATAACATACATCAAAGAACCTACCATACTAGCATATGGGATGCTACTCATATAGAATCTTTCAACTTCATTACTCGGAATTTGAGTAGTACTAAGCTTAAATTGAGGATTTGTTGGAGTCACAAGATGCTTTGGATTCGACATACCAAACTTGTCAAGAAGCTTCCGTAGGTATATCTCTTGAGATAAGCACAACTTTAACAACTTTCTATCTCTCTAGATGTCAATCCCAAGAATCCTGGTGGCAGCTCTCAGATCCTTCTTTTCGAACTCCTTACTGAGTTCATCCTTCACCTCCATCACATCCTCGACACTGTTAATAGCTATGAGGATATCATCCACATAAAGCAACAAAATAACAAGTGAATTTCTAGGTTGAAATATGAAGTAAACACAGTTGTCGAACTGACTCTTAGTATAACCAATGTGTGCCTTGAACTTATCGAATCCCCTGTTCCACTATCGGGGAGAATGTTCCAGGCCATATAAAGACCTATTCAGCTTGCACACATAATCTTCCTTATCCTTTTCTGCATACCCTTCAGGTTGACCCATCAGGATCGTTTCGTCTAGGTCACCATACAGAAATGTTGTCTTCACATCCATTTGCTAAAGTTCCAAGTCGAACTTCGCCACCATGGCCAACCACATTCTAAAGGATCTTTGCTTTATAACAGGTGAGAATACATCATTGAAGTCAACACCTTCTTTCTGAGTTAACCCCCTAGCAACCAGATTTTCCATAAAGCGCTTCGACATCACTCATTCGATTCCCTCCTTGGCCTTGAAAATCCACTTACAACTGACTAACCTTGCACCTGCAGGTTTCTCAATCAGCTCCCAAGTGTTATTATCATGAACATATTTCATCTCGTCATCCATGGTTTTTCTCCATTCAGTCTGATTTCGACTCCTTATAGTTTCTGTGTAATCTCTAGGTTCTTCCTCAAGTACCTCACATGCAAAGATTAAGGCAAAAGCTATAAGATCTGCATAACCATGTTTCTGAGGTGGCTTGATGACTCTTAGCGACCTATCTCTTGCCAGTAGGTAGTCATCGACAGTTCCCTCAGTCTCTTCAGCATCTTGCTCTTCTTCTTCGACTTCATCTGGGTTATGCACTTCAGTATCACTATGCTTCACCTCAAAAGGAATCTCTACCTATTCCAGCACCTCTTTAGAGATTTATGCACTTCGACCAGCATCACCAGTTTTCTTGAACGCCATTTCAACTTTAATGAAAACTACATCACGACTTGTGATAAATATTTTGTGACTTGGTTCTAGGAACCACAACCTATAACCCTTGACTCCCTCAGGATATCCAAGGAACATGCATCTCAGAGCTCTAGGTTCAACCTTGTGTTTGCCTAATGTGAGCATAGGCTTAACGAACCAAATACTCTCAGTTTTTCGAGATCTGGTGGTTGACACGACCAAACTTCTTCAGGTGTCTTCATTCCCAAGGCAGTCGAGGGACATCTGTTTATGAGATTAGCTGCTGTCGAAACAACCTCCGCCCAAAACACATTCTTCAATCCAACACTAACCAACATGCATCTAACCCTTTCAAGGATTATTCGATTGAATCTTTCAGCTAAGCCATTTAAATTAACACGTGACAATAGACATCCTATTTTTTTAAAAAAGGTGTAAATTAAAAATATTATTATAATAAATTAAAATCATTATTATAGTCAAATTTCTATTACTTCCGTTAAATGTAAAATGGGTGTAAATTTTAATTGGCCAAAAAAATTATTTATTTTAACAACTCTAAATATTAATCTTAGACACATTGATAAAACACAATATATTTCATTAAGTATTAATTAGGTAAGTAAGTGAATTATTGAATATAAACTTATTAAACTAATATTGTATAAATAAAATAAAATAAAATAAAACACAACAGATAATGCATCGATCAAAACCCTTTTTTGAAACCCCATTCTCTCCAAAACCCAAACCCACCTTTAGGGAAAAACAAAAGGAAAAGAAAAAGAAAAACACTTTCTTCTATTTTCTTCTTCTTTCTCTCACTCTTCTTCAAGCTTAAAAAAATGGCGGCACCTTCTAGAAAATCAAGAATATAACACCCATATGTAAAACTCATACATCAAAGCATAAATGTTATATATGAATCCAAGTGTTTGGTACTGAAACACCATAAGCTCCTAGTTAACACATTATATATATTACATGCCCCAAAATACAAAAACTAAAAGTTCTAAAGACATAATATACATAAGATTTTCAAAAGATAAAAACTAAGAACTAGATCACAATGATCTCAAAATAAACTCCGCTACGGAAGCTAGCCATCAACAAGCAAGGAAAAGATCACACGACCTTATCCTTACCCTTCTCGAATCCTGAAGCACCTAAAATACATCAACAACGTGGGGTGAGATACATCATATCTCAGTGAGTTCCCTCAGATTAACAAGGTTCTAACAATCCTAACTCAAGTCCGGGGAAAAGGGAGAAGGACCCTTAAGTTCACACTTTATAATTATCACACTACATGGAAACATGACAAGAGTTCATTAACTCACAACATCACTAATCGATAACCATACCAAGATATCTCGTCTTCCTGTCCGCTTCTACGTCTAAAAGGCGACCCGAGTCATAGATCCTTGTAGTTACTTAGCATACGAATTGGATTCGGGATCATCGGCCTGTTAACCGTGAACTGTCACTTCTCATGGCCTGTTAACCATCACAAGTCTCTACCCATAGCATAGGCTCCAATCGTACTAGACGTAGGGAATTCAAACCTACCAAGTAATTGTGTACCCGTTTCAGAGGAGCTCGAGACCCATGAAACTACACTCAAAATATACCGGTTACGAATACATGATCACATACCACAATACGATTGTATTCGACAATCACAAGGCTATAATGCCTTAAGGCCTCTCATGCCTTCTCAAAACCACAAGGTTAACCACATGTTCCATACTAGTGTTTCACTCTCAACTAGGCCAATACTCGGCAAGGATGTATCTTCCAACAACACGTGCCCGAGCATCGCCATCTAGAGTTGTCTACAATTTCTAGTTCCTTACTAGATTCTCCTATAGTTCAAGTTTGAGGTTTCCTTACTCTTCCTATCTTATTTTCATATTAACATGAATAATTTATTACAATCATGTTAAACAATCTTAGGATAGGCAAGACATGTCATAATTGCATAGTAGAATAATATATAAAAATTAAAACATAAATATATCACTTTTGGAACTTTCTCGATTATTTAATCGGTCTGTAAAATTGACATATTTCATCTCCATTGCATAGAATATCTTCTCGGCTTTACATCGATATAAAAAATGTCCGATTCCGATAAACGAATCAAAAGTTATGAATTTTCTCGTTTTGGAGGAAAAACTTTAAGTCCCAGGTCGCGCTAAGCGCACCCCTGAGCGCGCTAAGCGCGCTACTCTCTGTCATCTGAAGTTGCTGGATTTCAACTGCGCGCTGAGCGGGCTTCTATGCGCTAAGCGCGCTCTGCGAAACTCAGAAAAATTATCTGCGAAGACAGTTCAAATCCAACCCTCATAATCCCTCAACATCAGTCTCAAACAACCAAACAGAGGTATATAACAGGTTCTACCATGGTTTCATCATCAAACTTTCACAAAACCTCATTCTCATCAAGAACACAACTTTTTCATAAACCCTAAGATTTTCAATTTATTCAGAGTACACCAAAACCTCAAAACAAACATCAATACATGTTTCTACAAGCATATTGGTCATTCCTTTCAATTTATATCAATTTCCAACCGTCAAAACATTGTTTTCAACATTCTAACTAGAACCCACCTCTTAAACAAGATGAAGATGAAGAGAATGAGATGATTGGGCAAGGATTGGATGAATGGCTGATGATTTACTCTTGGATTTTCTTCAAAACCTTTTTCTCCTCTTTTTCTCCTTCCTTTCCTTTTCTTTCTTCTTTCTCTCCCTTTCTTACTAACTTGCCCTTTTTTGTTTGGAAAGTGGAAGGAAAAGAATAAGTAGTAAACTTAGTATTAGAAATAATACTACTAAATGTCCAAAAAGTCTCTTAAGTCCAAAATAATAAAATACCTCAGAGTCAGATAATATTAATTGGATTTATTCTAAGTTCCACAGTTACTCAAATTATTTTGTCAAATAATTTCTCAGAGTACACTGGGCTCAGTCGATCACAATATAATATTATCCGGAGTAATAAAATACAGGGTATTACACCCTCCCCCCTTAAATAGAAATTCATCCTCGAATTTAGAGATTACCTGAACTGATGAGTGTAAGCATCTCGCACTTTCGATTCAAGTTCCCAAGTTGCATCACTCGGATGCGTTACATCCCACTGCACCTTAACGAGAGAAATGTCCTTGTTCCTTAATACTTTCGTTTCTCTTCCCACAATGCGGCTCGGTTGAGGTTCAAATGTTAAGTCTGCTTCTATTTCAACAGTATCTGGTAGAATCGGTTGAAGAGGATCTGGAACAAACCTCCGAAGTTGAGATACATGGAAAACATCGTACATTTTCGACAGAGAAGGCGGTAAGGCCAATCTGTAAGCTACTTCACCAATCCTTTCTAAGACCTGATACGGTCCCACGTATCTCGGGCTTAACATGCGTGACTTAAACGGTCCTTTCAATCTCAATCTTGGAATGATTTTCAAAAACACATGGTCGCCTTCTTCAAATTCTAAAGATCTCCTTCGAGTGTCCGCATAACTCTTTTGTCGATCTTGTGCTTGCTTAATTTTCTCGCGGATCATTCGAATCTTTTCCATAGTCTCTTGGATGATTTCGGGTCCTAAGATTCTATCTTCCCCAACTTCCGCCCAACACAAAGGTGTCCTACACTTTCTTCCATACAAAGCTTCATAAGGAGCCATTCCGATGCTCGCATGGTAACTATTGTTATAAGAAAACTCAATCAATGGTATTAGTTCTTTCCAATTACCCTTACTTTCTAGTACACAAGCTCTCAACATATCTTCCATTGTTTGTATTGTTCGTTTAGTATAACCATCCGTCTGCGGATGATTAGACATGCTCAAACGCAACTCCGTACCCATAGCTTGTTGAAAAACTTTCCAAAACCTTGAAGTAAACTTCGAATCTCTATCCGACACAATATTAGAGGGGATACCATGAAATCTTACAATTTCCGAAATAGACAACCTCGCAAGATGACTTGCCTTGAAAGTAGTCTTCACGGCTAAGAAATGCGCAGATTTCGTTAGTCGATCCACAATCACCCAAATCGAATCATAACCACCTTGCGTACGGGGTAAACCTACTGCAAAATCCATAGAAATACTATCCCATTTCTAAATTGGGATTTCTAATGGTTGCAATAATCCACCCGGTCTTTGATGTTCAATCTTAACTTGTTGGCATACCGCATATTCCGACACGAAGACCGCAACATCTCTTTTCATACCGGACCACCAATAGTCCTTCTTTAAATCTTGATACATCTTTGAAGAACCCAGATGTATAGTGAAGGCACTCTTATGCGCTTCCTCTAAAATCCTTCTTTTCAAATTCGCATTGTTCGGAACGCAAATTCTTTGATTAAACATAATCATTCCATCGCTAGCGTGCACAAAACCCGGTTGACTTATCATCTCTTGCAACTTCTCATCCAATAATTGTCCTTGTTGAATTTCAACTCTTAAAGTAGAATTGACATTCAAATTCCCCATAATCACTCCATTAGGAGTCCACAAAAATTGAAGATTTAAATCTCTAAACTTTTCCAACAACGAATATTCTAACATCATCAATTCGGCCTTTCTCAAAACTTTCCTACTCAAGGCATCGGCCACTTTGTTCGCTTTACCCGGATGGTATTTTAGCTCTAGATCATAATCCTTTAAATATTCTATCCACCTCCTTTGATGCATATTTAACTCTTTTTGGTCAAAGAGGTACTTTAAACTCTTGTGGTAACTAAACACTTCAAAATGTACTCCATATAAATAGTGACGCCACACTTTCAAAGTAAACACCACCGCCGCTAATTCCAAAATGTGGGTTAGATAATTCTTCTCGTGAATTTTTAATTGTCGAGAAGCATAAGCCACCACGTGACTTTCTTGCATTAAAACGCCTCCTAATCCCATCTTAGACGCATCACAAAATACCTCATACGACTTGCTAGGATCGGGAATAATCAGAACGGGAGCTGTAGTCAATCTTTCCTTCAAACTCATAAAACTTTGTTCACACGCTGAATCCCACTCAAAGGGGCAATCCTTCAGAGTAAGCTTAGTCATTGGCAACGCTAATTGCGAAAAGCCTTTGATAAACCTTCTGTAGTAACCTGCTAGACCCAAGAAACTTATAATTTCCGATACATCCTTCGGTCTCTCCCAATTAATCACAGCTTCAACCTTTGACGGATCCACCGCTACACCATCCTGTGATATAACGTGACCAAGAAAACTAACTTCATACATCCAGAACTCGCACTTGCTTGACTTTGCAAAAAGTTGCTTCTCTTGTAAGATTGATAAGACGATTCTCAAATGTCCTTCGTGCTCTTGTGGAGCACGGGAATAGATAAGAATGTCATCAATGAAGATCACAACAAATTGATCCAAGTAAGCTTGAAATAACCGATTCATATAATCCCTAAAAACAACTGGAGCATTAGTCACACCGAAAGGCAACACTAAGAATTCGTAATGACCATAACGGGTCCTAAATGCAGTCTTAGGTACATCAGAACTCTTCACTCAGATTTGGTGATAACCCGACCTCAAATCAATCTTCGAGAACACACAGGCTCCTTTCAATTGATCTAATAGGTCGTCTATCCTGGGCAAGGGATACTTGTTCTTAATGGTGACTTTATTCAGCTGACGATAGTCGATACACAACCGCATCCCACCGTCCTTCTTCTTTACTAACAATACTGGAGCTCCCCACGGTGAGACGCTAAGTCTAACAAAATGCTTAGCCATAAGCTCCTCCAATTATCCCTTTAATTCTCTTAACTCCAAAGGTGCCATCCGGTACAGAGAAACGGATATAGGAGCCGTTCCCGGTACCAGGTCAATAGAAAATTCCACTTCCCTCGCCGGAGGAAGAGAAGTGACATCTTCGGGGAAGACTTCGGAAAACTCACAAACTACAGGAATGTTCGAAACTTGAAGGTCGCTACTCTCTTCCTTAGTGAGAACCAACAGAACAAATTTCTCTTCTTCAAACAAGAAATTTATCATACCAACCGTACCTTGTAAAATAGTTGTTAAAACATCTTTTGGTGTGGCCTCAACAGACGGAATGATGATAAGCTTCTCTTCACACCCAATAAATACCGAATTAGAAGAAAGACAATCCATTCCCAAAAAGACATCAACTTTCCTAAGTGGTAAGTAAATAAGATCAATCTGAAAAACTTTACTATCCACAGACACGACACAGTTTTCACACATCAACGGTGTTTCTACCATTTCATCCATGGCGGTAGTGACAACCATAGGAGAAGACATAGGAATAGTTTGCAAACCTAGTAGTTTCACACATTGCATAGATACAAAGGAGTGCGTTGCTCCACAATCGAATAAAACCAAACAGGGATGTCCACTTACGAAACACGTACCGACATTTTAAGAGTTGTCACTTTTCTTCTTCCTTGCATCTAAAGTGTAAACCCTTCCTTATGGTTGAGTCCTATTCTGAGGACAATCCCTTTTCAAATGACCCACCTTCTGACATTGGTAACACTTCACATTGTCTATACCACACCTTCCATAATGCATCCTTCCACAAGTGCGACACACCAGAGGTGTACTCGCCCTTGAATCTTGAACTTGCTTTCCTTTGAAGGCTTGTTGCCTAGGCCTGAATTGTTGGTTGGATCTACCGCGATCCCCTTGATTCACCCTACTCGTAACACCTTCCGCTTGGACTTTCTTCAAACTATGTTCAGCTACAAAGCATTGTCTTAGAACTTCGGCATAAGTAGTGAACTCCCTCTGAGATACACTATGGGATATTTCAGCTCTAAGTTCAAAAATAAATTGGTCCACCTTCCACCTCTCATCTGGAGCATACATAGCCTGCCTAGAATAAGTAGCCATGTCTTCAAAATTTTCAGCATAACTGGCCACAGTCATACTACCCTGTCTTAGTTGTTGAAAATCAAACTCTTTCTGAGTTCTCAAAGAGTTCGGAAAATACTTCTCCATGAAAACAACATTGAATTGCTCCCAAACCTTTGGCACCTCCTGGATAACCATTTAAGCCGAAGCACTCTCCCACCATCTCATAGTGGGACCCTTCAATGAGTGAGAGGCGAACAACACTTTGTTCTCCTCGCTGCACTGGACTATCAATAAAAACCTCTCCATACCAGAAATCCATTCCTGAGCCTTCACGGGATCCAATCCACCATGAAATTCTGGGGGATTCGTGCGGATAAAATCCTGGAATTTCCCACCTTCAGCTTCTAGAACAACTACCGTAGGATGCAACCCTCCATTCATTTGTTACACCATTTGCTGCATGAATAGATTCTGTTGCTGCTACATCTGTTGCATAAACTGATACAGAGGAGCATTGCCATCGCCGCCCGGCGGATTTGTCCCTTCAGGAGTGGTGCGGGGTCTACCACGAGTGTTTCTACGTCCTTCAGCCATGTTCCTAAAGGTCATACAAATAGAATTAAGTTGATCAGGCTCAATGCCATAAATATAACACTCAAGACCAATGGCAACACAACGTATATGAAATGGAAAGAAATACTTATACTATTTCATGGCTAGGTCGAGGATACGACCTGCTCTGGTACCAACTATAACACCCATATGTAAAACTCATACATCAAAGCATAAATGTTATATATGAATCCAAGTGTTTGGTACTGAAACACCATAAGCTGTTAGTTAACACATTATATATATTACATGCCCCAAAATACAACAACTAAAAGTTCTAAAGGCATAATATACATAAGATGTTCATAAGATGAAAACTAAGAACTAGATCCTAATGATCTCAAAATAAACTCCACTACGGAAGCTAGCCATCAACAAGCAAGGAAAAGATCACACGACCTTATCCTTACCCTTCTCGGAACCTGAAGCACCTAAAATAAATCAACAACGTGGCGTGAGATACATCAAATCTCAGTGAGTTCCCTATCTTATCGGTTCTCTCGGATTAACAAGGTTCTAACAATCCTAACTCAGGTCCGGGGAAAAGGGAGAAGGACCCTTGAGTTCACACTTTATAATTCTCACACTATATGGAAACGTGACATGAGTTCATTAACTCACAACATCACTAATCGATAACCATACCATGATATCTCGTCTTCCCGTCCGCTTCTACGTCTAGAAGGCGACCCGAGTCATAGATCCTTATAGTTACTTGGCATACGAATTGGATTCGGGATCATCGGCCTGTTAACCGTGAACGGTCACTTCTCATGGCCTGTTAACCATCACAAGTCTCTACCCATAGCATAGGCTCCAATCGTACTAGACGTAGGGAATTCAAACCTACCAAGTAATTGTGTACCCGTTTCAGAGGAGCTCGAGACCTATGAAACTACACTCAAAATATACCGGTTACGATTACATTATCATATACCACCATACGATTTTATTCGACAATCACAAGGCTATAATGCCTTAAGGCCTCTCATGCCTTCTCAAAACCACAAAGTTAACCACATGTTCCATACTAGTGTTTCACTCTCAACTAGGCCAATACTCGGCAAGGATGTATCTTCCAACAACACGTGCCCGAGCATCGCCATCTAGAGTTGTCTACAATTTCTAGTTCCTTACTAGATTCTCCTATAGTTCAAGTTTGAGGTTTCCTCACTCCTCCTATCTTATTTTCATATTAACATGCATACTCTATTACAATCATGTTAAACAATATTAGGATAGGCAAGACATGTCATAATTGCATAGTAGAATAATATATAATAATTAAAAAATAAATATATCACTTTTGGAACTTTCTCGATTATTTAATCGGTCGGTAAAATCGACATATTTCATCTCCATTGCATAGAATATCTTCTCGGCTTTACATCGATATAAAGAATGTCCGATTCCGATAAACGAATCAAAAGTTATTAATTTTCTCATTTTGGAGGAAAAACTTTAAGTCCCAGGTCGCGCTAAGCGCACCCCTGAGCACACAAAGCGCGCTACTCTCTGCCATCTGAAGTTGCAGGATTTCTACTGCGCGCTGGGCGGGTTTCTACGCGCTAAGCGCGCTCTGCGAAACTCAGAAAAATTACCTGCGAAGACAGTTCAAATCCAACCCTCTGTTTACTGTGAATTTTGGTAAACAACCTCTGGTCTATCAATTTTAAATAAAACTGACTAACTTGCAGGATCGACCACACAAATCCTAGGACATGTGCTAAATTTAAGGGAAAATGTAATTGACAATGGTAAATGCAAGAAATGTAAATTGAACTCCACGTTCAACAGTAAAAGAACACTACATGAACTCCACGTTCGACTACTTGCAAATAAAGTAAAGGCTTGGAAATGTAAAGGGTTGTAAATAAATGATTCAGAATTTAAAGGCGTCGAATGTAAAATACAAAAAGGTAAATGACTTTGAAAAATAAAGGTACAGGAAGATAAATAACTGTCGGAAGTAAACAAGAAGAAATGTAAAAGGGCTTGAACTCCACGTTCTTGAATGTAAAAGGTGCAGAAAGAGTAAATGACTGTCGAAAGTAAACAACAAGAAATGTAAAAGGGCTTGAACTCCACGTTCTTGAATGTAAAAGGTGCAGAAAGAGTAAATGACTGTCGAAAGTAAAGGGCAAGAAAATAAATGACTTTGAAGGTAAATGCAGTAATGTAAAAGCTTTTGAAAATAAAATGCAATGAACTCCACGTTCTTGAAAATAAAGACTGAAATGTAAAGGTGCTGTCGAAAGTAAATGCGGAAAGATAAATGACTTTAAAAATAAAGGACTTTGAAGATAAAAGACAAGAAATAAAGATGAACTCCACGTTCTTGAAAATAAAGACTTTAAAGGTAAATGCTTGAATATAAAGGTGCAGTCGAAAGTAAATGCAGGAAGTTTAAATGAAAGTTTAAAAACAAGACTTTACGTAAATTTGACATGAAAAGTAAAATTCAGGAAAACGTAAAGACCTGGAAAGTAAATGCTTGAAGCTTAAACATGATGAAGATAAATTGCATTAATGCAGAAATAAAGGGTGGTGTTATATTACGTACATTCTCACGAACTCGTTTCTCTACACGTGGGTACTTTGAGTTTATTTGAGTAACTTGTACAACATATGGACACACCTATTACATAGAACTAACTCCTATTTATAGTGTTAAGAAATAACTACTAAGTGGTGGTTGTTGCTTCAAACGTGTCCCTTTGGCGCCTTCTCCTTGGCCTCAACTGTTCCCACGTTCACAACTGTTCCTATTTGAATTTCAAACATTGGAAATTCCCTCCAGCCTTAGTATAACCACTGCAGCGCATATTTCAATATTCCCATGGTCGAAACCCTTCCCAACACTTAGCCATTTTTTGAGGTTCCTAAAACCTTGTTTCGCCTCAGGCTATATCAACACTGGGTCAAAAACCTTTCTTATGTTAAAAATAAGTTTTTAACTTAACAATAACTTTGATTTTTCTAGCGTCGAAATTGGGGGTTAACAGATTGCCCCCAAGGAATTTCCTTTCGCTAGAATTGGTAGGAAGGTCATTTCTTGATATAATAAGCATTTCGACGCTTGTTTGCATGGCCTCAACTGAATATCCTACTAATTACTTAGTGGCTGAATTGTTCAGTTTCTTTGACCCACGCTTATACCATCATGACAAATCCTTAAACGTCACTTCAGCCGTATTCATCATAACACTTTTCTTGAAAACAAATGTTTGTAGTCTATTCATAACTGCTACCATTCATCACGTCTCCAGGAAAAGAACACGCGTCCCACTACCTCCTCAACTTCAACGGTAGATCCAAGGCTCTTGGGATTTTCAAACGTCTATAAATACCCATTTCCACCACTTTGTGAACTTTTCACACTCTCATATTCTCAAGCGAACATCTTCTTCTCTTCAGTTTCTCTTACGCAAACCCAGAAAAACACCATCTTTTCGTCTTCTTCAACAATGGCGTCTTCCCAAACCATTCCTCAACCAAAGAAAACCCAAAGAGGCAAGGCTACTCCATTTAAACAAGCCATTCCTCAATTCTCTAATGTCCCAGTCCCCCAAATAGTGGATAACCGCTGTTGCATGCCGGAACCCACCACTGAAGAAACACGAGCTATATATAAGTCTCAGGTAATGATTCCTATAGTTGTTTCTGACAAACCTTATGCGCTGTCTGGTCCTCTAGCTGATGTTGACATTTCTAATGAGAAACTAAGTGAGTTTCTCCCCTCTTACCAGAAAACGAGGCCATTAGGGCAAAAAAGGTTTTCAAAAATTAACGTTTCTGACGAAACCTATCTTGAAGAAATCCCCCTTCCCAAAATCAACGTTGGCTATCTCACTGATGGCACCAGGCTGGTGAGAGCTGTCAATCCCTTGAAGGAATTTGACCAATGGATGGCGAAGATGGAGAAGGTCAAAGCTGAACATTGGAAGAATATATGGATTTATGATCTTCTTATGCTGTCGAAGACCTGCATACCATACTGTTTGAACATGTTGGCAGCGTCCTTATACTTTTGGGACAGCACCCATTATACCTTCCATCTGCCATGTGGAATGGTTACCCCAACCTTGTTCGATGTAGCTGCCATCACTGGGCTTCGCCCAGATGGCCTTACCTATAACCCTGATGTTGATGCTGAAGACACCATCAATATTTCAGGCTCTAAACTTACATACACTCTCTTCATCAAACACCACTTTAAGCAAGAAGATGACAAAGTGTCTGATGAAGAACATATTGCTTTTCTCACAGTCTGGCTGTCGAGATATGTTTTCTGTACAAAATCTTTGCAGGTAGCTAAGAAGTACCTGCCCCTGGCGAATCAACTTCACAACAACAGAGGGACCTGCTTGAGTGAACTCATCCTGGCGAACCTTTATGAGTCTATCAGTGAAGGGGCTTCTCGACTTAGAAATATGGAGGCCCAAGGTCCTATGCACTTGAGTGGGCCTCTTTGGCTACTTCAATTGTGGCTTAATGCTACATTTGAGGCTAGCCTCCCCAGAAAAGGCCTAGTTGATGAAGCCTCTGCTGAAATCAGGGAAAGGAGTGTCGAAGGGACACGTCTGGCCAAACTCACTCCCAATGATGATGGTGAAACCCTTCAAAGGGCCTTTACCAGTTATATTATGATGTTTGCCAAGCGCTATGAATTCACTCCTAGCATGGCACCTTTTGCTCAAAGAAGATACGACCCTGTGTGGTTTAAAAGGCCATTTCCAAATCCTCACCAAACTCTTGATCAAGAATCAATTGCTATCTAGGAAGCCTTTTTGATTCCCAGATTCTTTATCCACCAGTTGAATTTAGGGAGAGGTTTATCAGCACTGATTGCCTATCAACCAAACCTTGTCTCTCGACAGTTTGGGCTGGCCCAGAGCTTTCCTCAATGCTTGTATGAGGGAAAGGGCCAAGTAATTCTTCACACTACCTGCTTCGACGAGGAAAATGTCTCCATTACACTCGATAGCCGGAATGAGAAAATAAAAGTCCTCTCTCGTGTGTTTTTTGAGCCTTCATTTCTATGCACTTCATCATTCCACCAATGGTGGTCGAAGCACTATAGTGAGCACTTTCTTAATGTGGCAACATTTTCTACATTACTTGACCAAGCTTTTCTCAATGTGCAGGACAAGACGAAAAAGAGTAAGTTTACTCACATCAAAGAAATACAGGCTTTTCAAAAATACTTTGAAACTATCTATCATTCATGAGGCTGCTGTCACTCTAAAGAGAAAATTTCTAGAAAAGCTGGATTAACTAAAAATTCCTCCAAACGTCCCTCGTGAGAAACGTTATGAGGTAGCTTTTAAACTTTTTCCTCCAAAGTTCCCTCGACTGCCTAATGCTGATTTTGGAGTGGCGCTTGCCCCTCCATTTCCAGATTGGTTTATCTGTGAGGAACATTTAAAACTTCTTCGACAGCAGTCTCAGCCAAAGGCCCAACAAGTGGTTCCGACTAAGCATATGTTAGACAGTTTTAAAGGACACCTTCATATAGGAATTTAGGACGATCGTGTCGAATCTGAAATATATGAAGGTTCGAAACCCTTAATCCATGGCTCTATAACTAACCATGTAATCATTAACTTGTAACAATTTTTTACTGTCTTTCAGCTGTGCCTAGGAAAACTGCTTCAACTAGGGCTGCTACGTTACAAAGTGGCAAAGAACCAGAGAGCACACAGGTATATTTCACATCCCCTACTTACGCTTTTACTATATGAATTTCTTTCTTATATTTGCATCACCTTTTTAGACTGGTCGAAAACCTCCTACACCTTCAAAGAAAGGTAAAAAGGATGCCCCAGCTGTTGTTAGATCTTCAGATGCTTCAGATAAATCTCCTGAGGAGGTTCTTACAAAGAAAAGAAGAAAACCAATCAAAGCATCTGGACCTGCTTGCCCACCTCCTTCGAAGGTGCCCAAAATACTTGAAAAGGCACCCACAACAAGTGGTGTCGAAAAAGAACCTTCCACGGTGGCCTTGAGAACACCTCTTGGTGACCATAGGAGTGATAACTCAAGTCCTGCTGCTGTACAAGCTCAGGTATGTGCACCATTTTTTCATTATACTGACGTCTTTCGCCAAAATTCTTTCAATCTCATTTTCTCCACTTGTGTTCTTTAGGCAAACATAATCAATAATCCTGATCTCCAACCAACTCCAAGCAACCTCGCCACCAACATAATTAACGATCCCTCTCCTCAACCGACTGCAGGAAGCTTCACCACCACGCTCCTTAACAGCCAAGGTGAGCCAACTTATCACCCATCTTCTGATATTGGCTCTGGTTTGAGTGAGATCAATCAACTTAATCCACATGCTGCAGAACACACCACACCACCAGTTCAAACCACTACTCAAAATGCACAATCTAATGGCGCCAATTCTGATGATGATGATGCCTCAAGTCCACCACTTTTCAACCTGGCTAAATTCATGGATAATGATGCCTCCAAGCCATAAAGAAAGAATTCTTCAGGGGGGATATTCATAGAGTGCTGGCCTCAGACCCATCTGCAACCACTTATCTGAAGGATACCTTTGCAAAGGTTGAACTCACCACTCTTAATCCAGACATTCCTGGTTTTCTAATAGAGTTAACTGCTGTGGTGAACCAAATAGCTGCAGAAATAAAGCTGCTTCCATCTATCAAGAATACCATAGAAGAAACATATGGTCGTGAGAATGCAGCTTGGTGTGGTTCAAAGGAGTCATATGAGAAGGTCGAAAGTATAGAGGTTGAACAAAAGAAAACACAAAATGAAATAGCCTCCAATCAGAGGAATATTGAAGCCTGGAAGCAGCAAATCACTGAGTTACAAGCTAAAATTGAGAATGCTGAAAAGCGTAACCGTGATTTGCAGAATTTCGACACCACTGAGATGGCTAGGGAAATGAAACATGCCATGGATCGTATTGAGGCAGCCCAAAAACTTGAGAAACAGCTTACCACAGCCAAACTTGATGAATCCTTGTGCAACGCTGGCCTCAAACATCACATAGAAACCTTTGCCCAGTAGGAGTCGAGGCTTCCCTTCTGATGCTTTCAAGAACTTTATTTGCTCAACCAATCATTTGTTTCTTGGCATTTTCAGGCCTTTATGTAATGACAGCTTTATGCCTTTGGCATTGATTAATCAATCGTTAGTATTTCGCCATTAACTGCTTTTGACCCATATTATATTATGATGCATTTTATTTATTGCCTCATATCTAAGTCAAATTTGCAATTAAGGCATTCTATCTTTTTCTTGGAAAGCCAAACTTTCTCAGTTTTAAAACTTCAAGGCATAAGCCTCTAGCTTTAAAGTAACATTTATAGCATAGCCGTCAGGCATACTTCCAAGAATAACTCACGTGTTTCCACCGTTTGACTGGCCAATCCAACAATACTTTGCCTCTATAAATTATCTTCCACATGACCAAGTTTTGCATAGAAGCAAACATGAACAATTCAGAGAATTCATCAGCCAAGAAAATGGGTGGAAAGGCAAAGGCAGTTGAGGAAACAAAAAAGATGGAGGCAACAAAGAATCCTGAAGCCTCTATTGGAGCAACCTCTCAAGCTAAAAAGAGAGAAACTAAAATGAAGATCTCTAAGAAAGGACGCTATAACAACCAGGACTTTGATGATGAACCAGATGCAGATTATATGGATTTCCTCAAATCCATAGATTGGAGAGATTATGAATAACCTTTCCTTGATTAAAAAAAAAATATTGTTGTGTTGATTCTTCTTTGCTTTGTATGCCATATTAGCCTGAGTTGGCCTATTTTGGCTTTCTTTTTATTGAATAAAGCTTAAGTTTTGATGCGAATCACTTGCAAAATAAGCTTATATTTTTTCAAATACTTGCCATTTACTTTCAAGACTCTTTTATCTTTGTCCAACTCTTCAACTTCATAGGCTCCATTAGAGAAAACTTGTATGACTTGGAATGGGCCTTCCCACTTAGGAGACCTTTTGCCTAATGTTCTATCCTTTCGATCCATAGGCAAAATCACTTTCCAAACTAAATCCCCACATGCAAAAGATTTAGACGTAACCCTTTTGTTGTAGGATTCTTCGACCCTTTTCTTTTGTCTTTTTAACAACTCCAAGGTTCTAAGCCTTTCTTCATCCAAATCCACTAATTCATTCATCATCATTTCCCAATAATCCTCAGAGGGAATCTCATGATGTCTTTGAACTCTTACAGATTGTAAACAAATCTCAACAGGCAATACTGCATCATGACCAAAAGTAAGTCGAAATGGGGTAGTATTAGTAGCCTCTTTAGGGGATGTTCGACATGCCCAAAGAACTTGGTCCAATGTCTTGTGCCAATTTCTAGGCTTCTTTCCCACATGCTTCTTAATTAGTCCAATCACTACCTTATTGGCAGCTTCGACATGCCCATTGGCCTGAGCATAATAAGGTGTAGAAGTCAATAACTTAAAACCTATTTCTTTGGCAAACTCCTGTATCTTTCGACCAGTAAACACTGATCCTTGATCCGTAGTGATTGTTTCAGGAATACCAAATCTATAAATAATGTGATTTTGAATGAATTCAATAACATCTTCTTGACCTATATTCGCCAGTGGTATTGCTTCAATCCACTTGGTGAAATAATCAATTCCCACCAAAATATATCTTTGGTTCTTTGAAGATCCTGGTCGAATCTCTCCCACTATATCCAAAGCCCATCCTCTAAAAGGCCATGGTTTCACTATGGAATGTAATTCACTTGCAGGGATATGCTGTATGCCAGCATGAATTTGACATTCTTGGCAACCCTTAGCAAATTCTATGCAATCTTTTAGCATAGTAGGCCAATACATGCCTTGTCGAAACAACAGCCATTTCATCTTCTGGCCAACTTGGTGTGCTCCACATGCCCCACTATGTACTGTCGAAAGAGCCAAATATGCCTCTACTTCACTAAGGCATTTCAATAAGACTCCCTCAGGGGTCTTTTTAAACAATTCATTACCCAAAAGTACATAGCTTAAAGCTTGATACCTGGCTTTGGTGTGAGTTGAATGATCCATTGGGACCTCTATTTATAGGTGATGAACTTTTGTTTTGGAGGAATAGTGAAAGGCTGCTGGATCAGATCACATTTGCATGGATTGGCTTGGAGGATTTCTTCTCAAGCAAGGCAAGCTAGCCATTCCCAAGAGCAGGGCTATGCCTTGACCAAAATCACATTCCTCAGATGTTTTTATTGTTGTTTAATCAGAGAATTTGACTGAGTAGGGTAGCTACCTTGACAATGCACTATTCCACATCAATGCACTTTGAATTCAAGGCAAAATGTGCCAAAGTGGATGAATTTCAAGTTGGAAGATTCCTTGGCCTTTCGTGTGTGGCAAGCAAACATGCAAACTGATTTTTCCAAAACAGCTTGTAGCAGCATGACTTTGGGCATGGATTTCTCTTGGCTCAAATTGAATCAATTCATGTTGTTAAGCTCTTTGAATTCTTGGCAACATATGCAACAACATTGATGTTTAACTTTGGCCTTGATTCAACTTGCATCTATGTGAAAAGATCTCACAAGTTTTGGTGTTTCAACAAAATCTGTCTTGGACATAATTTTTCCTAAGTGTTGGAGAATGGTGTACTTTCATATTTTCAGCCATTTTGGCTCACTCATAGCTCAAAATCCACAATGAATTGGAGTTAGGTCTAGTTGAAGTTTTTGTAGAGGGCAATGAGATCTACAAATCAAGCTTTGGATGGGAAAAAATGGCCTTGTGGTTTAGGAGTTATGACCCTCCAAAGTTGGTACCCTAGCCACTTTATTTTTAACTTAGAAAATTTTTCTAAGTTTTTATGGTTACCCCTTTTACAAGTTATCCAAATTTTCTTGATTTTTCTTGATGAATGATGATTCAAATCATACATTAACATCATTTTAGGGATAAAATCCATTTTGGGTGAAAAATCTCAAAAAGTCAAAGTTGACTTTTGTGCACAGTTGACTTTTTATCAGATGAATTCCAAACTGTGCAATTCTTCAGGAAATCATGTCCTTGACCTAAATCAAACTTGATGGACATGTTCCATGGGTGTCATGGGGTGTATTGAGGCATGTCCTAGGGTTTGGGAGCATGTCCTGGTGAAAAGTCAAAGTTACAGTTGACTTTCCTCGTGAAACCCTAATTGTGGTGCAGATGAAATTGAGACTTGTTGCTCAAGCTTCTTGGATCAATCCATTGTTGAAAATGGATCAATGTAGTGTATTAGAGACCCTCAAATCATGTCTTGAGGTATTGGTTCATGATTTGCTCCAAAAGTCAACTTAGGGGTGAATTAGGTCAAGAAACCCTAATTCCTGATTTTTGATGTATGCATCCCCTGAGGTCAAATTGACTTGATGCTTGGGCCCATGAGGCTCCATGTAGTATTTTAGGTTATGTTTTGAATCATTAGCCCATGCCCAGATGAAAATTTCCATCTGGAGGCCCTGGTCGACCAAAACCCTAATTTGGTGATACTGGCGATCTTGAGGCTTGATCCACCTTGAAGGGAGCATCCTTGTGCTTAATCCTTGAAGTGAGAGTCCTTTTGTTCCATTGTGGGTGTTTGAGAGGTTAGACAAGTTGAAGATCATGTCATTCCTTGATTGATCCTTTGTCTAAGGCTCTGAGAGGGCTTGAAACCCTAATTTTGATAGTTGTGAATGCTCAACAATTCCTTGAGGAGATTGATGAGGCACAAAGGTATATCCATATTGTGGTGATGATTTTCACAATGATGGAAAATCTTAGTGGTCAAAATTTGGGGTATGGCAGATACCCCTATTTAATCTTCTTGGACCCGAAGGTGTGAATGACGAAGGTATTCGGGCATTCGGGGTGCAAGAGGATTAAATATCAGAATACCTGAAATTTTGATGGCTATGAATGGCAGCTTGCGCATTCATCTTCTTTTGCTAAGCAATGATGCTTAGAAAAAGTAAACTTCCCCTCGATCCTGCTCTTCAGCCAAGGAACTGGTCTCAGTTTCTGATTTAAACTTCCCCTCGATCCTGGTTTCCTACCAAGGAACTAGTCTTAGTTTCTGATTTAAACTTCCCCTCGATCCTGGTTCCCTACCAAGGAATTAGTCTTAGTTTCTTTTGTCAATAAACTTAATTGACAAGGGACGCTATGTGTAGCGGTTTTCCTTAAACTTCTCGCCGAATTTTCCTGGGGAGATGCCATTTGACGGAAAAAGTTTTGATGCCAGACTTGCTGGGGAACCCCGTCGTCTGAGTTGCAGAGGTGTACAAACTTCTCTGTTGGAGACGCCATTTGCCGACTCTATCTGGGGAAAAAGAGTCTCTTGAGAGACTTCCTTCGTTTGGGATTACATCATACTTTTCTCGGGATCTTCCCAGAGAAACGCCATCTGATGGGGTCCAATTTTGAAGTGCCGATGACCTTTTCATCAGTGGTCTTTTCGGAGCGAAACTGGCATGCTGCCGAATCTCTGATTACGAGGCTTTCTCTGTGGATCTTCCTTAATCCGGGAAAGCAAGGATATCATCTTCAATGGTGAAGAGTGATGTTTGTTGAACGTTTTCTCTGGCTTTTCAGAGGTTCATGTTATCAAAGTGGTCGAGTGCCGACTCTAATCCAGAGATACACTGGAGGAGAGAGGTTGTGCAGACGTAACATTTCCTGACGAGGCAAGAATTGACAACTCGATGGAGAGAACTTCTATCACTAGGGGACAAGACCGACTAGAGTGACAGTGATGCAATATGAAATGTAAATGCAAATCAATAATGCATGATGTATGTATGTTTATGCTGACAAAACTGACGCGACATACAAACTGACGAGTGAACATGACTGGATACTCGGCCATCACGGGGCGAAAAAGTATCGCTAGTTCAACATAGCAATTCCGTCTTGCTTAGGAAAGATAGTCCTTGTTGGGAGCTATGTTGATCGGGCTTAGGAGATAAGAACTCGGCCGAGGCGTGTCAGACGAAACAAGGTCTCTGACACAGTTGATCCCTTCATTCAGGCGTACTGGGTTAGAAGGAGTACTTTGATTCTTCACTTTAAAGTTCGCTTACTTCTGGAGAAGCGACTGATGTTCTTCTGATATTCAACAGTCAAAAGAAATTGCCGTCTTTATTAAAAAGCAGAAAAAGTTTTAACAAGTAAATTCATTTTTGTTTTATTTCAAGAATCGTTAATCATGTTAATAACGTCGTTCTGTAAAGCTAAAACAAATAAGAATTATAAACAAAAGCACAAAGGCTCAAATTTTATTGATAAGATGGAGATCAACCAAACGCGTGATTCCAAAGAGCATATACAAAGTTAGAAAATGGTAATTTACAGGGAAAAGGGCTACGTTGAAACATAACGACCACTATCCTTCTACCAACTTTGAATTCAGGGCATCCTGAGCTTCTGTCGAAGATGACCTTGACTGGAGTTTTCTGACAAATGATGTAACCGCTGCTGCTGAGGGATTTGCCTCTGTTGAACATAGTTACTTGCCATTATCCCTAATTTTTGCCTGGATTGTACTTTGATGTATCCAATCCATCGGGATGATTTTTTCATGTCTCTAACTTTTGCCTGGACCGCCCTTTCGGGTTTTCAATCCACCGAGACGTTTTTTTTTTTTTTTTTTTAGTTTAGGAGAAGTATTTCTTGACTACATCAACGTTCGTGCGGTAGGCAAATTCCTCTCCGTCCATGGTTGCAAGTCTCAAGGCGCTGCCTGAGAAAGCTTTCGTGACCACATAGGGGCTATCATAATTCGGGGTCCATTTACCTCGCGAATCAGTGAGAAATGACTGGATCTTCTTGAGCACGAGGTCTCCTTTCCTGAAGATACGGGGTCTAACCTTTTTGTCAAACGCCCTCTTCATTCTCTGTTGATACAATTGATAATGTCATAATGCCGTTATTCTCTTTTCTTCGATCAGATTCAGTTCGTCGTGTCGACTTTGACATCATTCAGCTTCGGTGAGCTTAGCTTCCATCAATACTCGGATTGACGGGATCTCTACTTTTATGGGGAGCACTGCTTCCATGCCATACACTAGAGAGAAAGGGGTTGCCCCTGTTAAAGTGCGGACAGATGTTCGATAACCGAGAAGAGCAAAGGGTAGCATCTCGTGCCAGTCTTTGTAGGTTATAACCATCTTTTGAACAATCCTCTTGATGTTTTTGTTAGCCGCTTCTACCGCTCCGTTCATCTTTGGTCGGTAGGGAGATGAGTTATGGTGTTTAATCTTGAACTCTGCACACAACTCCTTCATCATCTTGTTGTTCACGTTAGACCCATTATCAGTAATGATCTCGCTTGGAACACCATAACGGCAGATGATATTATTTTTGATAAATCGGACCACCACTTGTCGGGTTACATTAGCGTACGACGCTGCTTCGACCCACTTGGTGAAGTAATCAATGGCTACCAGGATGAACAGATGTCCGTTTGAAGCCTTAGGTTCGATCAAGCCAATCATGTCGACTCCCCATATGGAAAAAGGCCATGGGGAAGAAAGAACTTTAAGATGTGATGGCGGTACATGAATTTTGTCGGAGTATATCTGACACTTGTGACACCTCCTCATATACTTGTAGCAGTCGGATTCCATTGTCAACCAATAGTACCCTGCTCTTAAAATTTTCCTCGCCATTGCGTGTCCATTGGCATGAGTGCCAAAGGACCCTTCATGAATTTCTTTCATAAGCATGTCTGCTTCTGGTCTGTCTACGCATCGGAGCAAGACCATGTCAAAATTCCGCTTATAAAGTGTACCACCGCTCAGGAAGAAGCTGCCAGCCAATCTTCTGAGGGTTTTCCTGTCCTTCCTTAGTGCCCCAGGTGGGTACTGTTGTGTCTGAAGGAAGCATTTGAGGTCGTGATACCAAGGTCTGTCGTCTATGACTGCTTTAATCGTGAATACGTAAGTGGGCCGTTCAAGGCGCATTATGTCGATCTTAGGTAGGTCAGTCCATTGACCTACACTAATCATGGAAGAGAGAGTGGCTAATGCATCAGCCATGTGATTCTCCTCACGAGGGATATGATGAAACTCAACTCTGTCGAAGAAAGGTAACAACCTTCTTGCGTAGTCTTTGTAAGGAATCAATCTTGATTGGTATGTATTCCAATCTCCTTTTATCTGATTGATAACCAGGGCTGAATCGCCGTATACGTCCAAGTTTTTGATCCTTAAATCAATTGCTTCTTCGAGACCCATGATACAAGCTTTGTATTCGGCCTCGTTGTTCGTACATTTGAACGTAAGTGTAGCGGTGAAAGGAATGTGGGTGCCCTGAGGGGTAACAATGATTGCCCCAATTCCGTTTCCATAATGATTGACTGCTCCGTCAAAGATAAGTCCCCATTGGGAACCTGGTTCTGGCCCTTCACTGGGTAACGGTTCATCGCAATCTTTCATTTTTAGATACATGACATCTTCGTCTGGGAAGTCAAACCCGATTGATTCTTGATCGTCAATCGGTTGATGAGCCAAATGATCGGCTAAAATACTTCCCTTAACGGCTTTTTGAGCGTGGTACTCTATGTCATATTCTGATAACAGCATCTGCCAACGGGCAATTCTTCCCGTGAGAGCAGGTTTTTCGAAGACATACTTGATTGGATCCATTTCTAAGATTAACCAAGTAGTATGACGAATCATGTATTGGCGAAGACGTTTGGCTGCCCAAGCCAAAGCGCAACAAGTTTTCTCAAGCATCGTGTACCGAGTTTCAGAGTCGGTGAATTTCTTGCTCAAATAGTAAATGGCAGACTCTTTCCTTTTGGTTTCGTCTTGTTGGCCAAGTACACACCCCATTGAGTCTTCCAAGACTGTGAGGTAGATGATCAGCGGTCTTTCTTCCACTGGAGGTGATAGAATTGGCAGATTCAACAGATATTCCATGATACTGTCGAAGGCGGTTTGACAATCTTCTGTCCAAATGCAATCCTGGTTCTTTTTGAGTAATTTGAAAATCGGCGCACACGTGGCGGTCATGAGGAATATGAATCTGGAGATGTAGTTCAAACGTCCCAAGAATCCTCTGACTTGTTTTTTCAGTTTTCGGAGAAGGCATTTCTTGAATGGCCTTGACCTTGTCAGGATCAACCTCAATTCCTTTCTGGCTGACGATGAACCCTAGGAGTTTCCCTGAACGGACACCGAAGGTGCACTTGTTGGGATTCAAGCGGAGCTTGAATTTTCTTAGACGTTCGAACAATTTTGACAGATGTTCAACGTGCTCACTCTCTGTTTAAGATTTTGCAATCATATCATCGACATACACCTCAATTTCTTTGTGTATCATGTCATGAAAAAGAGTAGTCATGGCCCTTTGATAGTTTGCCCCGACGTTCTTCAAACCGAACGACATTACCTTGTAACAAAAGGTGCCCCATGGGGTAATGAACGAAGTTTTCTCCATGTCTTTTGGCGCCATTTTAATATGGTTATAGCCCGAGAATCCATCCATGAAGGAGAAAATTTTAAACTTTGCTGTACTGTCTACCAGCATGTCAATGTGTGGTAAAGGAAAGTCGTCCTTTGGACTTGCCTTGTTCAAATCCCTATAATCAACACACATTCTGACCTTTCCGTCCTTTTTGGGAACGGGTACGATGTTGGCTAACCATTGAGGATATTCAGATGTAGCGAGGAAACCCGCGTCGATCTGTTTCTGTACTTCCTCTTTGATTTTGATGGCCATGTCCGGGTGAGTGCGTCTCAACCTTTGCTTTACTGGCGGACATTCCAATCTCAACGGTAAATGATGTTCCACGACGCTGGTATCCAACCCTGGCATATCCTGATAGGACCAAGCGAAGACATCGGGGAATTCTTTGAGAAGCTTTATCAAACTCTCTTTGGCAGTTGGACTGAGCAGTGCCCCAATCCTGATTTCTTTTCTCTCTTTTTCTGAACTCAAGTTTACCGTTTCCAACGGCTCTTTGTGAGGTTCGATGGACCTTTCCTCTTGTCTGAGTAATCGGGAGATCTCTTCTGGAATTTCGTTGTCATCTTCTTCTTCAGCCCCAAATACCGGGAACTCAAAGTTGGGAGAAGGCATCGGATCATATGTTTCAACGGGGTTTAAAGCAAGCAATCTGCATGACGTGATTATTCGTGTTTAGAAGAGATAGAGAAAATGCAAGTGTGTGCAGTGTTTTTATTTTATTACTGCTTGTTTTTATTTGAATTGTTTTTTAGGATTACCATTTTCTGAAAAAGAAAAAAAGAAAACAACAATTAATGTGGAAATTATAGAACGACGTTATTTTATTAATGAACAAGCCGATTCTTGAAACTACAGCCCTATAAAACAAAACTCTGTCGCTTTGGGCGAAGCGAAGAGGGAAATTTACAGAAAGCGAGCCCTATCAAAACATCCGTTTCACCTGGGCAGGGTGAAAGGTTAAAGATGGCAATTAGTTTGACTGATGGACGACCTTCGGGACATCGACAGCAACCCATTGGCGGCGAACTCCTCGGTGAACCACAAAGTCTGGTACCTTCCTTGATTTTTCTTCAGAAATGACGCTGATTTTTGGTGGAGCAGGATCGTTGGAATCTGTCTCCCAGGCAGAGTTGTCGTAGGAGAATTCCCCTGTTACATTTTGCATAGTATTTGTGCTCTCAGCTGTATCTCCCCATCCAGTAGGCTGGATATCTTCGAGCCTGATACGAGAGCTTTCGGGAGCAGTGTACTTGACCATATAGTCGTATTTCCCACTCGGTTGTCCCAAAGTGTCTCAAACTTCTCTGGAACTGGAGGAGTCATCTCTCTCGATGACGTTGACCTCAGGAAAAGCATAGTTGATGAATTCAAGTCCTGCAAACGTTGCGAATTCATCTTCATGTTGAGTAGCTTCAGCAAGACCTGAGTGTTGATCCCATGATATGGTGGGGACACAGGTATTCTGTTCAATGGCGGTCAGTTGATTTTCATTGTTCGGATAACTTTCTTGCCCCAAGTCTCCTGGACAAGGTTGCCACATTGGCAGACCATTCATTGGGCCATAGTAGTTGTAGTCAAATTGGTCTTTCATCGGAGTGTTTTCCTCTAATGAATTGGGCGGAGCACGGCATCCTTCCGGATCACAATCTCCGTATATCGTTTCGACGTCTGACCGTGGTATAAATCTCGAACTCTGTGCGGGATAGCAAAATGGCATAGGCACCTCTTCCTGAGACATATAACTGTCCTCGTTAAGGTAGGACTTCCATTCTTCATCCGTGTTAGAGGGATCTTCCTCATTGATAGCATGTACTGCTTGAGACACTGGGTGAAGGAAACCTCCACTGTGGAAGAATTTTTGAAGGGGATGAAGACCTTCATCGTTGGCAGCTGTCCGGGTACAGGTTGCAGAAAAACCAAGACCCTTCTTTGTTTTATTATCAATAGGAATGACAAGCTGTCCCCATCCTATCGTATCGGTACTCTCGACTGCTTTGATAACATCTTTGTATGAGGAAATCAAGGTTCCTCCTTGGGATTGATTGTCCTTGCTCACCGGCAGTGCTTGGAACTGTGTTCCAATAACCTCCTCGAGTTCTATACCAGTAGACGATGATAAGTTGCTTACAAGCAAGGCTTGTTCCCCACAAACCGTGACAAGTTGATCGTTCTTGACGAACTTTAGCTTTTGGCGGAGGGTCGAAGTGACCGCTCCATCCTGATGTATCTAAGGTCTTCCTAATAAACAACTGTACATTTCCCGGACATCCATGACCTGGAAAGTGACTTGGAAAGTGTGAGGACTAATAGTTATGGGAAGATCAACTTCACCGATAACCGTTTTTCTGGATCCGTCGAACGCTTTGACGACGACCTCGCTGATTCTCATCGGAGTGCCTTTGAATGATAATTATATCAAAGTGGACTTCGGCATAACATTCAGGGCTGACCCTGTGTCTACCAGTATGCTGGCTAAAGCATCGTCCTGGCAGTTAACTGTGATATTGAGTGCCATGTTATGACGACGACCCTCTTCAGGTAATTCCTCATCACTAAATCCCAAATTGTTGCAGGAAGTGATGTTAGAGACAATACTATCGAACTGTCTAATTGTTACATCCTGTTCCACAAAGGCTTGCTCCAAGACTTTCTGTAGAGCCTCCCTGTGGGCTTCTGAACTGAGTAACAGTGATAATACCGAGATCTTTGAAGGAGTTTGTAATAGTTAATCAACAATGTTGTATTCAATCCTTTGGATGAGCTTCAGCATCTCATCACTATTTTTTGAAAGGTCGGGATTACTGGATTGACCGACTGGTAGATCAGGAGTTTCCGTCTGAAGTTCCTTTTCTTTGTTAGCTTCCCTAACTCCTCGGTTGAAGTTTCTACCACTCCTTGTTACACGACTGATGTCTGCAATATTCACGACGGAGGGTAATGGAATTTCCTTTCCATTTTCAATTGTCGTTGCATCGTATTTGTAAGGGATAACCTTAGTTGATTCGTACGGTGTTGGTCCCGGCAAATAGATGACTATGGGAACCTTCTGATTTTTCTGACCATCATAATTAATTTCGATCCGTTCCTGGTTGGGAACTTTAGATTCGTCAAGTAGAGGGATGATGGCAAAAACATCCCTGGTCTGGTGACGACCAGAGATTGTGACAACATCTTCAATTTACTAGGCAAGGTAGTTCGGCGTCCAGTTGATGGGTCCAGAACCCGGATATGGGCGAATCTCTCCACGATCCACCTGACCCTGAAGAGCTGCTCTCACAAGGTAACAACCTTGGTTACTTTCTGAACAGACACTACAACGGTCATAATTGTGTGGTGGCACCTGGCCACGCCCACTTTGAATACAATGTAACCTCACTAGGTTAGCTTCCACTGATCGGACATCCTGACTCTGACGTCGAGTAGGATTCCTATTACTGATACTAATCTGCTGAGTATCTTCATCCATATAGATTGGCATCCACCAGTGATTTAACAAGTGTTGAAGTGCCTCCTGGACAAGGGTACAACCTCGATCGTTTTCGCAACCTGCTTTACAGCTTTGATAGTCATGTGATATTAAGAATCCGAGTCGGACCTGTTCAGCATGTAACTCTACCAGGTTGGTATTCGTCATCGAAGATCTGAACCATGTTGATCTGATAGGGATTCCTATCATGGTAGTCTTTGATCCATCCAAGATCCATCTGACGCTGGAGGGCCTCTTGAATGAAAGAGCATCCCTGTTTGTTTACCGAGCAAGTCAGACAAGAACTGTAATCGTGCCGCGGCAGATTATGATACTGGCTTTGCCTTGAGTGCATCGCCACCAAGTTGACATTCATTGCACGGATATCGTGGTTTTGAATGACGTTAGAATTCGTGTAGACCATGTTAACTCCACGAACTCGGTGCTCTTGGATCCATCCGAGATCCATCTGTTCCTGTAGAGCTGCTTGCACCACAGAACATCCCTGATTGTCTATAGAGCAGATATCACACTGGTGATAATTATGAGGTGGCACATGGCCATATCCACTCTGTCTACAATGCATCTTGACCAGATTGGTTTTCAACAAGAGTACATCGTGAATTTGATAGACATCGTTAGTCTCTCCTTCTATCAAATTGACTGCAGCCTTTTCGTGTTGAGGTAGCGGATTCGTGAGAACATTAGGATTCGTATCCTTGAAGGATAAGACCCCGCTCCTAACAAGTTTTTGCACGTCGGACTTGTAATTGAGACAAGTCTCTATGTTATGCCCTGAACCTCCTTGATGATAAGGGCATGTTTGATCCACCTTAAACCAAAAAGGCGGATTTTTCGGTACTGTAAGAGGAGATTTAGTTTGAATGTGCCCCTTAGCCAGTAGTAATGGAAACAACTCTGTGTACGACACGGGTATAGGATCAAATCCTGGTGGCCGTGTTGTACGGTTGTTGTTATATGGAGGATGAGCCTGCTGAAGAGGCTGTTGTGTCCTTTGCTGATCAGGCTGGCTCTGCGCAACCTGAGGTTGATACGTATAAATAGACACAGGGTTGATAGCAGGAGTTACCGCCGCTACCGATTGATAACGTCGCCTTTGCTTTCCGAGAGAGATATTCCCAATATCATGCTTGTTTTCTTAGGGAGAGCACTACCGTATCATTTTGTACTGCTCGATGATCCAGCGTCTTTTGCCAAACGTCCTTCTCGGGCGGCTTCCTCAAGACGAACTCCCATGCCCACCATCTCGGTGAAGTCACTGGGTTCACTGGCAACTATTCGGTCATAGTAAAATGAGCTTAAGGTCTTTAAGAAGATCTTTGTCATCTCTTTTTCCTCCAGAGGTGGACAAATTTGAGCGGCAATTTCACGCCATCTTTGAGCATACTCCTTAAAAGTTTCCTTGTCCTTTTGCGACATCGATCTGAGTTGATCTCTGTCGGGTGCCATGTCCAAATTGTATTTGTATTGTTGGACGAAGGCAGTGCCAAGATCTCTGAATGTACTGATCGTAGCACGGTTTAAACCCATGTACCATTTGAGTGTGTCACCAGTTAAACTATCCTGAAAGTAGTGAATCAGTAGGTCCTGATTCTCAATCTGAGCTGACATTCGCCGAGCGTACATCACCAGATGGGTCTGAGGGCAAGAGTTACCCTTGTATTTTTCAAAGTCGGGCACTTGGAACTTGTGCAGGACTTTCACATTAGGAACCAAGAGAGATCTGCGGCGTCCTTTCCAAATAACCGCGAATGGCTTGCAACTCCTTCTGTATTTCCAAGAACTGCTTCTGGAATTCCTCCATTCTGTCAAACATAGTTTCCTTTTTACCAGAAGGTATCTGTGGAATCTGTCCTTCCGGGACAGTGTGCACCACAGGGGGTGGGACCGTGACTACGGCAGTAAATCTTGGCGTTTCCCAAAGTTTGTAACCTTCAGGAGTCTTCAGTATGCCTCTGGCATCTTCGCTTTCCCGAAGTTTGTAACCTTCAGGCCCAGTGGCTTCTGTTTTGATTCCCTGATCTTCAGCGATCGGCGGAACATATCCTTCCAGGATATAGTTAACAGGCATGCCCCAAGGACGATCTTTTGGTATTTGATACCTAGGATCATACTTCTCCACTATGGGTGTTGAGGTGATCTCTGAGATCACAGTTCTTTGTAGCTGAGCTTCTGCCATGGCTTGCATGTCGTTACGAAGCTTTCTCATATCTTCTCTCAGAGCGTCGATCTCTTCCGTTAACTCTCTGTTTTCTTCCTCAAGATCATCCATCTTTTTCTGACGATTGGCTCGAGTATTATACGAATGAGACAGTTTGACTCTAGAATCGAGACACAAACCTGAGATTCGTAAGGAAGAAGAATACGTGATGTGAGAATGGTGAATGCAATGATTATATTAATTGTTTAAGGTTTAATCAAAATAAACTTCGACAATTAGATTGCAAATATCAAACGGATGGGAAACCCCTTTTTATTGAAATTCAAAGGATTACAGAAATGGAAATACAGTAGATTACAAAGTGCAGAAACAGAAATCTAAGCTAATGGGTCCCGAGTCCTCTCTGAAGAGAAATCGGGTGCTGATTCTGGTATCTTCCTTTTCTTTGACCAGGGCTCTTGGGCCGTCATCGGGTTGTCATTCCTTTGCCAGGTGAAAGGAGCGAGCAAATTCCTTTGGTCATCCTGATTATCCACAGCATGTTGCTCCAAAATTTCAATCAGAGCGTCTTTCTCTATTAGTAATTGCTGTATTTTGATGCACTCGACGTCGAGGGTGCGGTACTTGTTCTTCCAAGACCTTCTCTCCCATTGAACTTTGTTGAGAGTAACCTGAAGCTTTTCAGTTTCCGTCATGAAGTACATGACAAATTCCCACGGCGGAAGAATTCCATAACGAGGATAAGGCATCTTTAGCTTGAGAGCTCTAGTTTGTACCCAATGGAGATAAGGCTCCACCGAGACACAGTCCGGTTTTCCCAGAGACTCTCGTCCTTTCTTATGAACGTGCTTCCAAGTGTGCACTATTTCCGCCTTTAGTGCTCTGTCGTTTTCTCCTTCCTTGAAGAAAAGACCTTCCAGATGAACACCCCGTGGGACGTGTCTCATCGGGTATCCAAATTGACGAAGAACCAATACCGGATGGTAGTTGATTCCTCCTTTAATTCCTATAAGGGGTACGTTGGGGAAGTTTCCACAACGATCAATGATTCTGATTCCATCATAGATCCTACTACACCAATCTATATCAGAGTTGGTAAGGGACATAATCTTCTGCGACCAACGTAAGGCACTCTTACAATCCCAAAAAGCAGCAGACTTGGGTAAGTGAGAGATAAACCATTTGTAAAGCAGAGGTACACAGCATGTGATCTCCCCTCCGCTGTACAAATTTCCCAAGTGTACAGAATGATACGCATCTGCGAGCAAAGTCGGCATAGGGTTTCCAATGAGAAAAACCTTAATGGAGTTGATATCGACGAAATTATTGATGTTGGGAAACAAAAATAATCCGTAGGCGAGCAAGACAAAGATGCTTTCAAAAGCAGTCACGTTTCATATACTGGCAAAATACAGGGCCTTCTTTGTCAAGAACTGGGCTGGCAAACCTTGGATGCCACCCCTAGTGGTTATGTGAGTCCTGACCTCAGACTCGTCCAAATGAATTGCTCTTGCAATGGTTTGATTCTTTGGAATTTCTTCCAGTCCAGAAAATGGAGCTCGATCAGTAATGTGTAGATCAGTCAGATGAGAATACTCCTCCAGCGTTGGTGCGAGCTGGTAATCCGGGAATGTGAAACAATGATAAACCGGATCATAAAACTGAATGAGCGCATCCATGATTCCCTCAATCACATGGACTCTTAATAGTGGTAGCAAACCTCTGTGCTTGCCTTTGAAAGCCTCCTGGTTTGTGATCATCCTTGCTAACCTTCTTAAATCCTCTAGCTTTGGAACCTTGAAGTTATAACTATGAGTTCTCCTTCTACCGAAATCCATTAGCGCAATCCTTTTCTCTGATATTTGCAATCACAGTCTTAGTTTAATTTGAAAAACAGAGAGACTGGAAGAGAAATCTTTTTTGAATGTCTTAATGTTTTTTAAATGAATGCATGAATGCAGCACACAAAAACATAGAAAAAACATGGGGTCAAAGGGTCGTTGTCATGAAGTCAAGGCTCTACCCATCCCCAAAGGTTTATACTAGGGTGATTTTTGTACCTGTACTCATTATCATCAGCTCCTCCCAGGAAAACAAAACAACAAGCGGATTGCCAGCGAGTTGTAGAGCAATCTTAGAGTAAGTGCCATTCACCGAGAATAGATCACCAGCCTCAAATAAGGGTAGTATCGCGTAACAACTATTCCCGATAGTTTTCGCACTACGAGAAGGTTTGGCTCCTCAGCTTCTCAGACTTAACAATCGGCCCATTGTCTAGGTGAGAGAATGGGTTGCATTGGTCAGCCTCCACTGAGGTTGATGGTCGACCTCGTCGCCATCACTTATCTTAAGTGTATACTCGATCTTTCCACATGCGGCATCACACGCATTCCCATTAGCAGAAAAATAAACACGTATAGCAATTAGGAAAAGCAGTGTATATATTTGTCCTAAACATCCTAGACCTTTAAAGCTATGAATCCTAAGTTCCTGATAGAAAATGGGTTCCCCGGCGGAAGCCCCAATCTGTGGTTTTCACATAAGTGAAGAGAAAAAAGGAAAACAGAGACAACGCCCCACGGTGGGAGCCATTTTTCTGTAGCGAGCGGTTTTGGACGCGGTTCTTAAGCGCTGGTCGCACTCTGCGGTTGAGCTTACTACAGGTCGATTCATTTTTTAACCTATTAAAGCTGATGAAGGAAGGGAAATAGATGTCTCCAATTAACCCTGCTTTGCATACTGAGTTTAAACAGCGGTCTGTTAGGTTACGAATGCTATTAATGTGAGGGGGCCTTTGTACTGGTTATTTGTATTTTCGCCAATACGGTTTTCTTTTCTCTTTCTAGGACTTTATAGCGGGGAACGAGGATTAGGATGTTAGGACTGATGCTTTTGATAGATACATGAGAGTATGGGATTTTGGGTTTTTGTTTAGTGTGCTCGCTAAGATTTTTCTTTCAATCTTATGCCTACGTATTCCCGTTTACCGAAACAGGGAAATCAGAGCGTTCGTAGTTCCTCCTATTCTATGGGAGGAAATGGTATTTGTTGTCTTGTTCAAAGCCCAAGACGTGAAGCGAAAGGTGGTTTGTATCTTATTCAAAGCCCAAGATGTGAAGCTAAAAGGGTGTTGACTTTAGAGAGAATTTGTCATATCTAAAGAGAGGGTTGTATGTCACAACTGTTTATAAAGGAGAATTACTTTAACCGGGATGTGTGAATCCGGCAATGCCATAATTTCCTTAAAAAGGGGATTTCCAACCTGAAGGAAAAGACTTTAACTCAGTGTAGAGCAATGTTATATTTCCTTAGGAATTCCTCATGCTAAAAGAGGGACAGTGGCATGGATGTAGATGATCCAGAGGCTTGCCACTTACAGCGATTAGATGAAGGGGCTGTTGATGTTTGTGTACTGTGAACAAGGCACAACTTTGATGCTAAAAGGTTAATTGGATCAACCAGTGGTTTTCTTATATAAAGCCTAAGAGGAGGCTAAAAAGTTTCGACTCGACGATGGAGTCTTTTGGTATCTCGTATAAGGCCCGAGATGGAGGCTGTTTGACTCAACAAGAGAGTTTTTGTATCTCGTACAAAGCCCGAGATGAAGGCTAAAATTTGTTTGGCTCAATAAGAACCTTTTTGTATCTCGTATAAAGCCCGAGATGGAGGCGAAAGGGGGTGATTGACTAAACGAGGGAGTCTTTTATGTGTCTCGTACAAAGCCCGAGAGAGAGGCTAAACGTTGTTTAACTCCGCAGGGGAGAATCATTGTACAAAGTCCAAGATAGGCTATGGTTACTGTTTCAGTTGAGTGACAGGTCCAGTATGCTGATTTAAAGAGAAAATCAGTTCTTATATGAGCAATACTGTACTCAAGGATTTGATTCAAGGATCCGGGTTATTCCTGTTCTTTAAGGAAGCGGGAAATCCGAAGGGTTTTGAGACTGTCCGAGTCTACGGGTTCCTTCCTATTTTTGAAGGGTACTTGAGAATGTCTTTGAGACTTAAGGAGATTAGACTGTCCAAGTCTAGAGTTTCATCTTTTGTACCATGCTTTGAGAAACAGTAGTAGACTCTATGAAAGGACTGTTCTATGCAGATGATTAAGTTCTGTTCCTATACCTCTAGGAGGTCGTTGGGATAATTTGTACGAAGCCCAAGAGGAGGCTGGAAACTTTTAAGAAGCCGATCGATTCTTGTACGAAGCCCAAGAGGAGGCTATCATTCCCGAAGGAAGAGATCATTATACGAAGCCTAAGAGGAGGTTGTGAATACTTCTAAGAAGCCGTAGGGACCTTGTACTAAGCCCAAGAGGAGGTCGGGTTGCTTTTAGGAAGCCCGTGGGTCCTTGTATAATGCCCAAGAGGAGGCCGATGCTTTTAAGAAGCCGATAGGTCCCCAAACCCCGAGAAATTCAAGGCAAGCTATTCACAAGGAATAGATCAAGTAGGAAAGTTTGAGAATTTGGAAGAAACTCAAGAGATGCCATTCACGGAGAAAAAATCATCTCTAGGGAGTAGAGCTTCTTGACAAGTGCTTTTAAGAAGCATGTGGGTCCCCAAACCCCAAGAAATTCAAGACATGCCATTCACCGAGAATAGATCAAGCCAGGAAAGTCCGAGAATTTGGAAGAAACTCAAGAGATGCCATTCACGGGGAAAAGATCATCTCTGGGGAATAGAGTTTCTTTGACAACTTCTATGAGTGACAGTCTATGAAAGGGTTCATAAAGAATGCTGCCTTTCATATCTCCATATTGTTTAACCCCAATAGGAGGGAATACTGTGTCTGGTAATCCTGTGGGGATCTAGTTTAGACTATTTCTACGAATAAACGAAACGACGTCACCTAGTTCTAGACGTAGTTGCCAGGGAAACTCTAAATATCTATACTATTATTACACAGTTAATATGAGTTCATGAAAGAAGACTTACAGTGAAACAGCCCCACAATACAGTTATATGTATATGAAAGCGGTAAATGAAAGCAATAACCACTTACTCAGTTGTAGAGCTTCCATGCTGTTTGGTTAGTTGTTCAACAAAGAAAGATTGAAAATAACAGTATATTCAAAATCAAAGGAGAAAGTGCTTTGAAAAAGAAAGATTTGGGGCTTACAGCTCAAGGAGAGTCCCAGGGTTTTATCAGTGAGCGCACTGTTTGAATTTGTACAGATGGACTTATACAAGTGACTGTGGCCCAAAAATTGTTTTCTGTACAAAGGGATGGGTCTTACACTCTCTCAAGAGGCCCAAAAAGTTTAAAGAAAAAGAGTGGGGCTTATAACACGAGGGTAGACCCAGTTTATTTTTCCGTTTGAAATGGCGATTGCGTCGAGGTTTTCTTTTAACGAAGAGGGACTTATACAATAAGTGAGGCCCAAAATGTTTTTGTTAAAAGGGGGTTGGGTCTTACACTCTATTAGAGGCCCAAAAAAGTTTGAATGGGTCTTATAGCTCAAGGAGAGGCCTAGTGTTATTTTGAAAAGGCGACGATCGTGTCGTTTATTTGAAAATGTACAGAGGGACTTATACAATAAGTGAGGCCCAAAAAATGTTGTCTGTACAAAGTGGGTTGGGTCTTACACTCTAATAGAGGCCCAAGTGTATTTGAAAATCAATTTTGAACGTTGAATTAATAAAAAAAACCCTAATTTTAATCTTTAAAAGTAAATATTTAAAGAAAATCAAACAAAATTCAAAATAAATTTGAATAATCCATTTATGATTTTGTTTAAGGTTTGGAAAAATGAGGGATAATCACAAGGAATATTTAAACTCATTAGGTTTTGATTTTCAAGGTAAATATTCACTTTTAGAATGTTTAAAAACAATAAAAAAATGAATTTATTCACAAAAATACTAATTATATTATTTAAATAATATAAATCTAATTTTTTGGTGGAATAAAATATTTCAACATTTTTGTGAATTGTTGCAAAAAGAACCAATCAAAAATGATAAAAATTGAAGGAGTTATTAATTTTTTCAAATCATTAAAAATAATAATATGAAAAATAACAAAATAAACAAGTGATAAAAAGAAGTCTGGGGCGAGGGGGATTCGAACCCCAGACCTCTCGCTTGCCAATACACACAAAACCAGCTGATGAACCGCTGGGGCGCAATGCCAATTCAAATATAACATGGCAAGTGAAAAATATATATCAAACTTAGTTAGGAAACCTGAAGAATGGCGCTATGGCCATCTTCTTCCTCGAGCTCGTGCGTGAAGTACCATATCTCACTCATCTCTCAACCATTGGACATCATTCAAACACCAAACTCATGCGTTTTTTCACAAAGAAGAAGATGGTGATACCCAATTTTATTCATTTTCAGTGTATAACAAATTATATCATTGTGGCCGTATGAACCCTAATTTTGCAAAAGCAATCGAGTAGGCATGATCATGAGTGCAATGATCAAATTTTTTGAGGGAAAACAATCAGCATATGATGGCAAGCAATTGGCAAAAATATCATGCGAGGAAATATGCATGGATCATGGAGTTTGAGTTTTGAGGCTTACCTTGATGCAAGCTGAAATGGAACTCTGCACAAACTTTGTTCCAGTCGGGAACTAATGATCCCTACAACTTCAATGGATGTTATGGAGTGTGTTACAAGCTTTGAAACACTTTGAAACTCTTTGGATCAAGCTGGAGACCTCCACCTGCATAATTGAGGCATAATGGCTTGGTCGAAGAGTGATTTTGAGCCTGAGGTGTTACAGTCAGTGTTTAAGTGTTTGGACACATCAAATACATCATATATGATGTGTTTGAGCAATTGGAATTGATTGCCTAAGGCTGCAACTCAAAACCCGATAGTGGTTACTCAAAAACCAAAAAACTTGAGGTTTAAGGAAGAATGAGAGAAAGCAGGGTTGTTACTGGCTTTGGTGTGAGTTGAATGATCCATTGGGACCTCTATTTATAGGTGATCAACTTTTGTTTTGGAGAAATAGCGAATGGCTGCTGGATCAGATCACATTTGCATGGATTGGCTTGGAGGATTTCTTCTCAAGCAAGGCAAGCTAGCCATTCCCAAGAGCAGGGCTATGCCTTGACCAAAATCACATTCCTCAGATGTTTTTATTGTTGTTTAATCATAGAATTTGACTGAGTAGGGTAGCTACCTTGACAATGCACTATTCCACATCAATGCACTTTGAATTCAAGGCAAAATGTGCCAAAGTGGACGAATTTCAAGTTGGAAGATTCCTTGGCCTTTTGACTCAGATTTATCAGTTGGATCAGATGCAATGTGATTGGTTTGAATACATGTGGCATGCTGATCCTCAGTTTTTGGTTCAAAATCGTGTGTGGCAAGCAAACATGCAAACTGATTTTTCCAAAACAGCTTGCAGCAGCATGACTTTGGGCATGGATTTCTCTTGGCTCAAATTGAATCAATTCATGTTGTTAAGCTCTTTGAATTCTTGGCAACATATGCAACAAAATTGATGTTTAACTTTGGCCTTGATTCAGCTTGCATCTATGTGAAAAGATCTCACAAGTTTTGGTGTTTCAACAAAATCTGTCTTGGAAAGAATTTTTCCTAAGTGTTTCAACAAGTTTCAGCCATTTTGGCTCACTCATAGCTCAAAATCCACAATGAATTGGAGTTAGGTCTAGTTGAAGTTTTTGTAGAGGGCAATGAGATCTACAAATCAAGCTTTGGATGGGAAAAAATGGCCTTGTGGTTTAGGAGTTATGACCCTCCAAAGTTGGTACCCTAGCCACTTTATGGTTTATGGTTACCCCTTTTACAAGTTATCCAACTTTTCTTGATTTTTCGTGATGAATGATGATTCAAATCATACATTAACATCATTTTAGGGTTAAAAATCCATTTTGGGTGAAAAATCTCAAAAAGTCAAAGTTGACTTTTGTGCACAGTTGACTTTTTATCAGATGAATTCCAAACCGTGCAATTCTTCAGGAAATCATGTCCTTGACCTAAATCAAACTTGATGGACATGTTCCATGGGTGTCATGGGGTGTATTGAGGCATGTCCTAGGGTTTGGGAGCATGTCCTGGTCAAAAGTCAAAGTTACAGTTGGCTTTCCTCGCGAAACCCTAATTGTGGTGCAGATGAAATTGAGACTTGTTGCTCAAGCTTCTTGGATCAATCCATTGTTGCAAATGGATCAATGTAGTGTATTAGAGACCCTCAAATCATGTCTTGAGGCATTGGTTCGTGATTTGCCCCAAAAGTCAACTTAGGGGTGAATTAGGTCAAGAAACCCTAATTCCTGATTTTTGATGTATGCATCCCCTGAGGTCAAATTGACTTGATGCTTGGGCCCATGAGGTTCCATGGAGTATTTTAGGTTATGTTTTGAATCATTGTGCTAGAAGGGAGGCCCTGGTCGACCAAAACCCTAATTTGGTGATACTGGCGATCTTGAGGCTTGATCCACCTAGAAGGGAGCATCCTTGTGCTTAATCCTTGAAGTGGGAGTCCTTTTGATCCATTGTGGATGTTTGAGAGGTTAGACAAGTTGAAGATCATGTCATTCCTTGATTGATCCTTTGTTTAAGGCTTTGAGAGGGCTTGAAACCCTAATTTTGATAGTTGTGAATGCTCAACAATTCCTTGAGGAGATTGATGAGGCACAAAGGTACATCCATATTGTGGTGATGATTTTCACAATGATAGGAAATCTTAGTGGTCAAAATTTGGGGTATGACAGGATTTAGGGTTTTTGTTTAGTGTGCTCGCTAAGATTTTTTCTTTCAATCTTATGCCTACGTATTCCCGTTTACCGAAACAGGGAAATCAGAGCGTTCGTAGTTCCTCCTATTCTACGGGAGGAAATAGTCGTTTTGGTGTCTTGTTCAAAGCCCAAGACGTGAAGCGAAAGGTGGTTTGTATCTTGTTCAAAGCCCAAGATATGAAGCTAAAAGGGTGTTGAGTTTAGAGAGAATTTGTCATCTCTAAAGAGGGGGTTGTATGTCACAACTGTTTATAAAGGAGAATTACTTTAACCGGGATTTGTGAATCCGGCAATGCCATAATTTCCTTTATAGGGGATTTTAACCTGAAGGAGAGGACTTTAACTCAATGTAGAGCAATGCTATCTTTCCTTAGGAATTTCTCATGCTAAGAGAGGGACAGTGGCATGGATGTAGATGATCCAGAGGCTTGCCACTTACAGCGATTAGATGAAGGGGAAGGAGTTGTTGATGTTTGTGTACTGTGAACGAGGCACAACTTTGATGCTAAAAGGATGATTGGATCAACCAGTGTTTTTCTTATACAAAGCTTAAGATGAGGCTATTATGTGTCTCGTACAAAGCCCGGGAGAGAGGCTAAAAGGTTTTGACTCAACGAGGGAATCTTTTGGTATCTCGTATAAAGCCCAAGAGGGAGGCTAAAATTTGTTTGACTCAATAAGAACCTTTTTGTATCTCGTATAAAGCCTGAGATGGAGGCGAAAGGGGTGATTGACTCAACGAGGAGTCTCTGGTATCTCGTACGAAGCCCGAGATGGAGGCTAAAATTGTTAGCTCCGCTGGGGAGAATCATTGTACAAAGTCCAAGAGGAGGCTATGGTGACTGTTTCAGTTGAGTGACAGGTCCAGTATACTGATTTTGAAAGAGAAAATCAGTTCTTATATGAGCAACACTGTACTCATGGATTTGATTCAAGGATCCGGGTTTATTCTTGTTCTTTAAGGAATTGGGAAATCTGAAGGGTATTGAGACTGTCTGAGTCTACGGGGTTTTCTTCCTTTTCTTGAAGGGTGCTTGAGAATGTCTTTGAGACTCAAGGATATTAGACTGTCCAAGTCTAGAGTTTCATCATTTGTACCATGCTTTAAGAAACAGTAGTAGACTCTTTGAAAGGACCGTTCTATGCAGATGACTAAGTTCTGTTCCTATACCTCTAGGAGGTCGTCGGGACAGTTTCTACGATGCCCAAGAGGAGGCTGGAAACTTTTAAGAAGCCGATCGGTCCTTGTACGAAGCCCAAGAGGAGGCTATCATTCCCGGAGGAAGAGATCAATATACGAAGCCTACGAGGAGGCTTTGAATACTTCTAAGAAGCTGACGGGTCCTTGTACTAAGCCCAAGAGGAGGCGGGGATGCTTTTAGGAACCATGTGGGTCCTTGTATGATGCCCAAGAGGATGCCGATGCTTTTAAGAAGCCCGTGGGTCCCCAAACCCCGAGAAATTCAAGGCAAGCTATTCACAAGGAATAGATCAAGTCAGGAAAGTTCGAGAATTTGGAAGAAACTCAAAGATGCCATTCACGGAGAATACATTCATCTCTGGGAGTAGAGTTTCTTGACAATTCCTAATGAGGACAGCCGAAGAGAAGACTGTATCTGGTGATCCTATTGGGGATCTAGTTGTCTATTTTTATGAATAAACGGCGTCACCTAGTTCTAAACGTAGTTGCCGGGAAAACTCGAAATATCTATACTATTATTACACAGTTGTTATGAGTTTATGAAAGAAGACTTACAGCGAAACAGCCCCACAATACAGTTATATGTATATGAAAGCGGTAAATGAAAGCAATAACCACTTACTCGGTTGTAGAGCTTCCATGCTGTTTGGTTAGTTGTTCAACAAAGAAAGATTGAAAACAGCAGTATATTTCAAAATCAAAGGAGAAAGTGCTTTGAAAAAGAAAGATTTGGGGCTTACAGCTCAAGGAGAGGCCCAGGGTTTTATCAGTGAGCGCACTGTTTGAATTTGTACAGAGGGACTTATACAAGTGACTGAGGCCCAAAAATCATTTTCTGTACAAGGGGGTTGGGTCTTACACTCTCTCAAGAGGCCCAAAAAGTTTTAAAGAAAAAGAGTGGGGCTTATAACACGAGGGTAAGCCCAATTGTTTTTTTCGTTTGAAATGGCAATCGCGCAGCGATTTTCTTTTAACGCGAAGGGACTTATACAATAAGTGAGGCCCAAAGTTTTGGTTAAAAGGGGGTTGGGTCTTACACTCTATTAGAGGCCCAAAAGTTTTGAATGAGTCTTATAGCTCAAGGAGAGGCCCAGTTGGTTAATTTTAAACTGGCGAGCGTGCCGAGGTTTTTGAAAATATAGTGCGACTTATACAATAAGTGAGGCCCAAAATGTTTTGTATTTTACAAAAAAAAGGGTTGGGTCTTACACTCTAATAGAGGCCCAAAAGTAATTGTTTGATGAGGGTGAAAATCAAAGAAACCCTAATTTTAATCTTTAAATAATAAATATTTAAAGAAAATCAATGAAAAATACCAAATAGATTTGAATAAATCACTGTGATTTTGGTTTAAGGTTTGAAAAATAAGGTATAAATCACAAGAGATATTAAAACTCATTTGGTCTTGATTTTTCAAGATGGATGTTCATTTTAAAATGTTTAAAAACAAATAAAAATGAATTTATTCACAAAAATACTAATTATATTAAATACATAATATAAATCTAATTTTTTTGTGGAATAAAATATTTCAACATTTTTATGATTTTTTGCAAAAAAATCAGTCAAAAATAATTAAAATTGAGTGAGTTATTAATTTTTCAAATCATTAACAAAATAATATGAAAAATAGGAAAATAGGAAAAAGTGATTAAAAAAAGGGTCTGGGGCGAGGGGGATTCGAACCCCAGACCTTTCGCTTGCCAATACATACAAACCAGCTGATCAACCACTGGGGCGCAATGCCAATTCATTAATAACATGGCAAGTGAAAAATATATATCAAACTAGTTGGATTTTCTGAAAATGGCTCCATGGCCATTTTCTTCCTCTAGCTCGTGCATGAAGCCCCCCATCTCTCTCGTTTCTCAACCATTTGACATGATTCAAACACCAAACTCACGCGTTTTTCATAAGGAAGAAGATGGCAATACCCAATTACATTCATTTTCAGTGTATAGCAAATTATACCATTGTGGCCGTATGAACCCTAATTTTGCAAAAGCAATCAAGTAGCCATAATTATGAGTGCTATGATCAAATTTTTTGAGGGAAAACAATCAACATATGATGGCAAGCAATTGGCAAAAATATCATGCGAGAAAATATGCATGCATCATGGAGTTGGAGTTTTGAGGCTTACCATGATGCAAGCTGAAATGGAACTCTGCACAAACCTTGTTCCAGTTGTGAATTAATGATCCCTACAACTTCAATGGATGTTATGGAGTGTGTTGCAAGCTTTGGAACACTTTGAAACTCTTCGGATCAAGCTGGAGACCTTCACCTACATAATTGAGGCATAATGGCTTGGTTGAAGGGTGATTTTGAGCCTGAGGTGTTACAGTCTGTGTTTAAGTGTTTGGACACCTCAAATACATCATATGTGATGTGTTTGAGCAGTTGGAATTGATTGCTTAAGGCTGCAACTCAAAACCCGATAGTGGTTACTCAAAAACCAAGAAACTTGAGGTTTAAGGAAGAATGAGAGAAAGCAGTGCTGTAACTGGCTTTGGTGTGAGTTGAATGATCCATTGGAACCTCTATTTATAGGTGATCAACTTTTGTCTTAGAGGAATGGTGAATGGCTGCTGGATCAGATCACATTTGCATGGATTGGCATGGAGGATTTCTTCTCAAGCAAAGCCAACTAGCCATTCCCAAGAGCAGGGCTATGCCTTGACCAAAATCACATTCTTCAGATGTTTTTATTGTTTTTTAATCAGAGAACTTGACTGAGTAGAGTGGCTTTGTTGAAAATGCACTATTCCACGTTAATGCCCCTTTGAATTCAAGGCAAAATGTGCCAAAGTGGATGAATTTCAAGTTGGAAGATTCCTTGGCTTTTTGACTCAGCCTTATCAGTTGGATCAGATGCATTGTGATTGGTTTGAGTACATGTGACATGCTGATCCTCAGTTTTTGGTTCAAAATCTAGTGTGGCAAGCAAACATGCAAACTGATTTTTCCAAAACAGCTTGCAGCAACATGGCTTTGGGCATGGATTTCTCTTGGCTCAAGTTGAATCAATTCATGTTGTTAAGCTCTTTGAATTCATGGCAACATTTGCAACAACATTGATGTTTATCTTTGGACTTGATTCAACTTGCAACTATGTGAAAAGATCTCACAAGTTTTGTAAGTGTTGAAAAAGATGTACTTTCATGTTTTTAGTGACTTTGATCACTCCATAACTCAAAATGCCCAATGAATTGGAATTAGGTCTAGTTGAATTTTTTGTAGAGGGCAATGTGATCTACAAATCAAGCTTTGAATGGGAAAAAATGGCTTTGTGGTTTAGGAGTTATGACGCTCCAAAGTTGGTACCCTAGCCACTTTATTTTTAACTTAGAAAATTTTCTAAGTTTTTATGGTTACCCCTTTTACAAGTTATCCAACTTTTCTTGATTTTTCTTGATGAATGATGATTCAAATCATACATTAACATCATTTTAGGGTTAAAAATCCATTTTTGTGAAAAATCTCAAAAAGTCAAAGTTGACTTTTGTGCACAGTTGACTTTTTATCAGATGAATTCCAAACTGTGCAATTTTTCAGGAAATTATGTGCTTAACCTAAATCAAACTTGATGGACATGTTCCATGGGTGGTATAGAGTATATTGATGCATGTCATAGGGCTTGGGAGCATTTCCTGGTCAAAAGTCAAAGTTACAGTTAACTTTTTCCTTAAAACCCTAACTGTGGTGCAGATGAAATTGAAACTTGTTGCTCAAGCTTCTTGGATCAATCCATTGTTGCAAATGGATCAATGTAGTGTATTAGAGACCCTCAAATCCTCCTTTGAGGTCTTGGCTCATGATTTGCCCTAAAAGTCAACTTAGGGGTGAATTAGGTCAAGAAACCCTAATTCCTGATTTTTTATGAATGCATCCCCTGAGGCAAAATTGACTGGATGATTGGGTCCATGAGGTTCCATGGAGTATATTAGGTTATGTTTTGGATTATTGGCTTGTGCCCAGAGGAAAATTTCCATCTGGAGGCCCTGGTCGACCAAAACCCTAATTTGGTGACACTGTCGATCTTGAGACTTGATCCACCTAGAAGGGAGCAACCATGTGCTTAATCCTTGAAGTGGGAGTCCTCTTGATCCATTGTGGATGTTTGATAGGTTAGACAAGTTGAAGATCATGTCATTCTTTGATTGACCCTTTGTCTAAGCACTCAGAGAGGGCTTGAAACCCTAATTTTGATTGTAGTGGATGCTCACCCATCTTTGGGGAGACTAATGAGGTATGATGGTTCATCAATATTGTGATGATGATTTCCACAATGATGGGAACCTTAGTGGTCAAAATTTGGGGTATAACACCTGGCAACCAATTAATTGGGGTATTATTGGATGCTTAATAGCAACGGCACCTTTTTCCTTTAATTAGTTTAGGAATTATTTGATGAACGTTCCAAAGATTGTCCAAAGGTACCACTTGGAATGCTAGACTCCAAAGGCCTCCCTTTTGTCCTAGAAATTTGGTTAAAAGTTTTTAGAAACTAAAGAGTGAATGAAAAAATAACCCAAGGCGTTCGCCTCAAGAGCAATCATCCATGTATTCAAGGAATGTGAGACTCCAAGAATTCATTTCTTTCGTCCAAGTAATTATGGCAAATGTTTTTAGAAACAATGGATTGGAGGAAAAATAACCCAAAGTGTGTGCCTTAAGAGCAATCGCTCAAAAATTCAAGGAATGTGAGACTCCAATAACTTATTTCCTTCGTTATTAATTAAGAAAAAGTTTTGAAAATATTATGTGTTTTAAAGAAGATAGATTGAAACCCAAGGCGTGTGCCTCAAGAGCATTCATTCAAGGATTCAAGGAATGCGAGATTCCAAGTACCCATTTCTATCATAATTTGATTTTGAAAAGGTTTTGATAACTCACATTGAATGTTGTAGAAACAAAAGAGTGAACGAAGAGCAACCCAAGACGTGTGCCTCTAGAGCATTCATTCAAAGATTCAAGGAATGCGAGACTCCAATAACCTTTTTCTTTCATGTTTTATTAAGAAAAGGTTTTAACGCATTGATTTTTAATCGGGAAAACATTAGTGCGCTTCGAGGAGGAAATTAAACGTGATGTTTGTTGAGTAACTCTTCGAGTTAGTGTGAAAATGATTTGTAAAATGGTTTAATTGTATTTGAATATGATTTTATTGAATGAAAATGAATATAGAAATAGATTCGAAATAAAATTGAAATATGATCAAAGTCGGTATACGCAAATAATGTCATACGCAAGATCATAACATGGTGAAAAATTTATTAATGTATTAAGTTTTAGTGGCATAACAATATTGAAATTACCGAATCCACATATAAAAAGGTCCAATTGAAAATGCAATGGAATCGAAAGGTAGCAACCAAATTTCTACAATATTTACATTATGCTGCAATGCTTTAACAAGCAGCTGACAAAGCTGCAACATGACTAAATATTTGCAAAGCAAATTCAATAGGAAAAAGAAAAGGTATTGGCAGCCGTCAATTAAAGTTCTAAAATCTAGATAAGTACTCAATTAAAGTGACTAAATTGCAACTAGAAGGTGTTAGCATATCTTTATTTAAAACCTAGAATATTACTCAGTTAATGTAGCTAAATTACACATGGATTGTGTTAAGCTGATTTTACTCTCTTTCTTTAAGACTACTATAGCAGTTATAGAAGATTCAAATAAAAATTAATATATAAACAATACATGTAACTTAGTTGTATGAGCAATATATTGATGAAACATCTTAACCTCAAAATATATAAATTTTAGAAAGTTGTTGTAAGAAACTACAGATTTCGTAAGAATAGAAATAGATGAAGTGACAATGATACACCATATATGGACCAAATACATTAATTAACAAATGTATAAAAAAAATCAAAATTTTTTATAATAATATAACAATATGGTGACCTTTCAAGGAGTAATTGATTGGTAAAATATTGACTTGAAATCAACGTATTCCAAGTTTTACTAACACTTTTACAAGCCACAATAGTTTTTATGGGAAGTTGAAGCAGAATATCGGTAATAATTGGTAATGGAAGATCTGCACACAAACTGCCAAATTCTTGACTTTCTTCTTTGTCCACCTTTTCTTTAGTTCTTTTTTAATCCCTTGCTGAAGGCACTGAGTCATTTTTCCTTTTCATAGTCACACTATAAAATTAAAAAAAAAAAACAATAAAAATAAAGCATAGAAAGGGAATCATTTTTTAATAAGATAAGTTAAAGGCGTTTGTGAAAAGTCAAAGTTAGTGGCACACCTTCGTAGGTCATAATGGTTATAAACTAGCCATCATTGCCTAGTAACTGCAGCACAAGGCTCGAGGGACACGTGGCACCCCAACGTTTCAATTCTTTCTAACCGCTGATTTCCCCGTACGACGGGCAATCCAGACACGGACATGGATCTCACGAACACTAAGGGTCACGGGCACCACGGTACAACTCCCTCTGTCACCATACGACGACTCCACGCTAGTTCCCCGGAACCACGGGCTATCCTTAAGTCATTGCTCTCATGCTCGGGAGCAATGACTTGAGGGGCTCCTTCTCTGGACAGGACCAATGGCTAGGCATGACCCAATCCACTTTTGCTCCCAGAAGGGCCCATTTGCTTAAGTCCAATCCACAAAGGGTCGAAAGTTACCCTTCTGTCCCTCCAACTGGGCAAGGACTGCGTCACACCTCCCCGGAACCTCTTCCCGTTCCGCACGGCTCCTGCTGTTCCTGAACAGCTAAGGGCATGTGCCCAAAACTATGTATATGTCCGACATAACGGCTAGTTTTGGGCCCCCTTCCCGACATAACGGCTAGTTTTGGGCAGTTACCTATTCTTCGGGAAAACGATTATTTCGCCCCGAAAATAAGACCGTTGACCACGCGCTGGAGGCACTATATAAACCCTCTCACTTGAAAGGGCGAGGTATCGAATAATCACCCTAAAAACTCACTCTTTGTACTTACTCCATTTTCTCTGACCCTTTCTTACTTGAGCGTCGGAGTGCCTTGCATGTACACCCCCTCCTCCTCATTTCACGCCCAGCATCACAGACGTTCTTGGTAGCCTACTTCAAGGTTCTAATCAACCGGTAAGATCACTACTATCTCAGTTATAGATGATTCAAATAAAAAGGAATATATAAACAATACATGTAATTTAGTTGTATGAGCAATATATTGAAGAAACATCTTAACCTCAAGATATATAAACTTCAGAAAATTGTTGAAAGAAACTACATATTTCTTAAAGATTGAAATAGATGAAGTGACAATGATACATCATACATGGACCAAATACATTAATTATCAAATTTATAAAAAAAATCATATTTTCTTATAATAATGACTAGATGGTGTATAACTATATGGTGACCTTTCACGGAGTAAGTGATTGACAAAATCTTGACTTGAAATCAACGTATTCCAAGTTTTACAAGCACTTTTACTAGCCAAGATAGTTTTTATGGGAAGTTGAAGCAAAATGTCAGTAATAATTGGTGATGGAAGATCTTCAAACGAACTGCCAAATTCTTGACTTTCTTCTTTGTCAACCTTTTCTTTAGCTCTTTTCTCATCTCTTGCTGAAGACAGTGAGTCACTTTTTCTTTGCATAGTCACACTATAAAATTAAAAAAATAAAAAAATAAAGCATAGAAATGGAATCATTTTTTTTAAGATAAGTTTAAGGAGCTTGTTAAAAGTGAAAGTTAGCGTAAAATAAGAGTGAAAGGAGAGCTTGAAAAGAAAAAGAAAGAGTTGATAGGAAATGTGTTGTGTCGGTGGTAAAAGCATGCAAATGAGAAAAAAAATTTGAGAAACGTACCTCTCTGCCATGCTTTGGTAAAACTAAATTCAAATTGTACAAGTTTTACCTTTCTTCCTTTTAGTTAATATTTATAGGGTTTTTAAAATACATTGTAGAAGGTAATGAAAAGATGGTATAAAAGTAAATGGTACAATTAAATATCATTTATTTTGATTGATTTTCTATTAACTTTAGTTACAAGATTTTTTAAATATTAACAAACAAATACTTTTACCATTTTAGCGTACATATTTTCTTAATTCTTAATGATCTTTTTTACTAAATCCAGAAAATATAATCCTAGCATTTAATTTTCTATTTTCATTTTTGACCTACTATTAATTTTCTTCCATCAAAATAAAATTGCATTGTTAAATTTAAAATATTCAAAATCATCATTTTGTTGAACAAAAATCACAAATAATTACAATCAATATCTTCAAATACAAATTTTTGGATAACACCATTAACAAGATACATCTTGAACGAAGAATTGCCCGAGGATTAGAAGAAATCAATACTAATTTGTATTATGTACGATTTTGTAGAAACTTCTTGCCTTGGAATTAAAAGGTTTAGATAAAAGGTGCACCCCTGAATCCTACCAGCCGGGAATGTTTTCAACTTAAACCTTGTTAAATTAAGCCATATATATGCTCTCCTTTTATTTGTGATGTAACCACATTATTTCGGAAAGGCTCTTTCACAGCAGTTAGAAAAGAGGGGGAGATCAACTGTGATAAGGTTGGGGTGATAGTAAATATGATGCTTTCCACCACAAACATGTGATCGTAACGATAAACTAGGTTGTGTGACTACAAAACTTTTGACTTCTAATATAGAAAATATTGTTGGTTTTAACTGCCAGAACTTTCAAATTTGTAACACAAGTATTTAGTATGAAATAGACTAGGCAATTAACCATAAATAAAATAAATTTTGTATTTTTTAACTAGTAAAATAAAATTTGTATTGCTTAATAAATAAAATCAAATAAATAAACATAATATAAAGAAAACAATATACAAATATAAAATAATAATCTTTGCAAGATGAAATGAGCTACAAGAATGGTAATATAAATAAATGAAACTAAAAAGCTATTAAATGTTAGAAGTTTAAATCCCGCACCATGAATCCCCTCCTACTTGAAGCCAAAACAGACTTATTTTTTAGATTTCAGCCAACTTGGAAGACCTCTTCTCTATTAAACTATAATAACAATTCACATGAATAACTATATAACATAAATATATCAAGTTTAGGAACACGTAAAGAGAATTATACTTATGACTCCACAATGGAATAGAGCAACAAAAAATGGAGTCAAGGCCAATTAGCAAAATAGAAACATCTAAAAATTAAAATTAATAATTCAAGTTATGTAGAATTCATCTTCAAACACAAAACTAGAGACTCGCATGCTCTTTTCATATGTCAACTTTAGGGTAACCAAATGATGAAGTCATTTCACATATAACACAATTGTGTACCAAATGTAAATCTACAGTATACAAAATTAACTTTTTCATACAATAAAATAATGTTTTGATCACAAACGATACCTTTCAACAAATAAAGATTGAGAAACGGAGTTCTTGGGTGAACAATGAAAACAGTTAGAACAAAAAGGGAAAGAAGAAAGGATAAAGAAGAAAGAAGAAGGATTAGGGCAAATTGTTTATTATTCACTTTCTCATAAGGGTTTACAAATGATTACAAGTGAATAACATAATTGGCCTCACTCAACAACCTGAGTGATCTAGCCTATTGGATAACTAGCTATCTTACATTACAAGCTAACTAAACAATTTGATCCTTAACACAAGGGCCAATTCGACATAATATGTCAATAAGATATTTCGACTTTACATACTAGAACTAGCTTCGACTACAGTATGTAACCCTCCGACATCAGCATGTGACCCAGCTTCGACTTCATGCTTGTCTTATGTCGAAACACTTGAATGCTATTTCTCGACAGAGTTAGAGTTCGACACAAAATCTCACAAATCTTCACCTTGGAACTAACTCTACAAACAAAAGGGAATAAACTAGCTTTGATCATGCAGCTTTATCAACTGCATACGGTGGAAAAACTTGCAATTTAGCAACGTCTTGGTAATCATATCAGCAGCATTGTCATCAGTCGAAACGTTCAGCACTTGTACTTCTCCACGCTCGATTATCTCTCTGACGAAGTGCATCCTCACATCGATGTGCTTTATTCGCTCATGATAGGCTGAGTTCTTCGACAGGTGTACTGAACTTTGACTATCACATTTAACAGTGATACTTCGACCTTGAAGTTTTAGCTCCTTTGCAAAACCTTCAAGCCACAATGCTTCTTTCACAGCTTCAGTGAGGGCAATATGATATGCGTCAGTGGTTGATAAGGCAACAACTTTATGAAGCATTGCTTTTCAACTGATTGTTGTTCTGAACATAGTGAGCACATATCCAGAAATAGACTTTCTGGAATCCATGCAACCTCCATAATCAGAGTCGACAAACCCTTCGATTTCGACTTTGCTATTATCACCACAGGCTCCACCATAAATCATGACTCTTTTCAGAGACCCATTTATGTTTCTGAGAATCCACTTCAAAGCTTGCCAGTGCGCCTTTCCAGGATTCGCCATATACCTGCTTACAAGGCTCACACCATAGGCTATGTCTGACATCGTATAGACTATAACATACATCAAAGAACCTACCATACTAGCATATGGGATGCTACTCATATAGATTCTTTCAGCTTCATTACTCGACATTTGAGTAGTACTAAGCTTAAATTGAGGATTTGTTGGAGTCACAAGATGCTTTGGATTCGACATACCAAACTTGTCAAGAAGCTTCCGTAGGTATATCTCTTGAGATAAGCACAACTTTAACTGCTTTCTATCTCTCTGGATGTCAATCCCAAGAATCCTGGTGGCAGCTCTCAGATCCTTCTTTTTGAACTCCTTACTGAGTTCATCCTTCACCTCCATCACATCCTCGACACTGTTGATAGCTATGAGGATATCATCCACATAAAGCAACAAAATAACAAGTGAGTTTCTAGGTCGAAATATGAAGTAAACACAGTTGTCGAACTGACTCTTAGTATAACCAATGTGTGCCTTGAACTTATCGAATCCCCTGTTCCACTATCGGGGAGAATGTTTCAGGCCATACAAAGACCTATTCAGCTTGCACACATAATCTTCCTTATCCTTTTCTGCATACCCTTCAGGTTGACCCATCAGAATCATTTCGTCTAGGTCACCATACAGAAATGTTGTCTTCACATCCATTTGCTCAAGTTCCAAGTCGAACTTCGCCACCATGGCCAACCACATTCTAATGGATCTATGCTTTACAACAGGTGAGAATACATCATTGAAGTCGACACCTTCTTTCTGAGTGAACCCCCACTACGCCAAAAGTGTCCTTTGGCAGCACTACATAGGCAGCGCTTTATTACAAAAGCGTGCTATAAGTTAAAAAATTTAGAAAACACGGAAACTGTTCACTTAGAAAAATAAAAGCGCGTCTAAATATAAGACCTGAGACAGCGCTTTTGAGGAAAGCGCTTTCTAAGGTCTTATAAATTAAAAAAAAAAAAATTAAAGCAAAATATTACACAGCGCTTTACTCAAAAGCGTTGTCTAAGGTCTTATAAATTAAAAAAAAAAAATCAAAAGCGCTGTCTAAGGCCCATATGAGACATCGCTTTAAAAAGCGTTTTCTAAGGCCCACCTTAGACAGCGCTTTCATTCAAAGCGCTGTCTATGGTCTTTTTAATTAAAATAAAGATTGAAACTGTATCAGTATTCTATACTTTTTCATTTCATTCTTTCCCTCTTTCCCTCTCTTTCTGCGAACAAGAGCGAACCAGAGCTGAAACCACCGCCGTCGTCCGTCCTTTCACCGCCGTCGTCCGTCCTTTCTCGCCGTCGTCCGTCCGGCCGTCGTCCTTCCTACATTGTCCTCCACCATCCTCCACCGTACTCCACCGTGCTCCACTGTTCCGATAAGAGTTTTTCTTTTTATGTTAGGTTTTAAGTGAGTTTCATATTTTTCTGTTAGGTTTTGTTCTTGTTACCATATTTTTGGAGTTCTTTAGATATAATGATGTTCTGTTAGGTTTTGGAGTTCTTTTGATAGAATGATGTTCTTTTGATAGAATATGAGTAGTTTAGATTAGTGTTATTGTAGTTTAGGTTAGTTTAGGTTAGTGTTATTGTAGTTTAGGTTAGTTTAGGTTAGTGTTAATGTTGTTCTACATTGTTATTGCTATATAATGTGTTAGTTTAGTTTAGGTTAGTTTAGGTTAGTGTTAATATTAATGTGTTAGGTTAGTTTAGGTTAGTGTTAGTGTTAATATTGCTCTACATAGTACTATGGGAACATATATGCTAAATAATTGATACTTTTTACTGAAATTTTTGCCCACTAGACTAGTAGTCTGGTTGGTCTGTTCCGTGTTGGTATGCCAGCCAATATTAGAGTTATTCTATTTTGTGCTACTTATATCGATGGTTGAAAAATTATATTTAGTTTGAACATGCATCTTCATGACAAGTTAGACGGCAGTAATTTGGAAAATAATGGCCCAATTACTTGCCTTATTTTATGTTTTCATTCCCAACGAAGCTAAAATGCATTAGAGAAAACAAGATTCAATATTTCCCTCACAATTTACTTACGTGTCTTCAAATATAGGGAATTTTTTACATGTGTTCATGTGTAGTGTACTCTTTGTGCTGTAAATATGGTGAAATTGATTTGTGTTTCTGAAATATACACAGAATGCTTCTCATGTAGTTTGTTCTTTAGGCCGATCTTCATATTCTTTATATGGGGTGTTATGGATGAAGCCGATCTTAAATCAAAGACTTTATTGTTCTGATTTTTGTAACTTTGTGTGTGTCTAATTGTCTTCTGGTTGTTAGCTCAGATTGTGTCATCTTGATCTTTTCAATTTCTGTGATGGACAGGTGAGGATGCTGCTAATGGAAGATGCAGATATATGAATGTCTTTGTCCATTGAACTTTGAAGATTGAGCAAAAGGAACTTGAAAAGATCTAACTGCAACATTTGTTGACTATGTTCTAGTTTTTGTACTTAGGAACTGATTTTTCAGATGCATGGCTACTTGTATAAAGTCACTGTATATGAAAAGTCATGTGTTTTTGGCTTGATTCTAAAGTTGAAATACTACCTGAGTCATACAGTAATGAGGATACTGTGTTGTATATTGTTTGATTTTTCAATGAAAAGTTCAATTTCCTGTCTACATTGTGTTTGAATGAGTTCACTTTTTTTTGCCTTTATTATTGATTTTGCATGTGCTAAATTTTACTGTTATTCCTTCTTCAACCATAAACAAATGCTGAAAGTTTTGTTATTGCTTTGAAGTGCAATTCCAGAAGAGTGCATTAAAGATGTTGATAGTGAGGATGATTATGCTAGCATCCAGAGGCCGGCTTTTCAAGTAGACGGGGAAGCTAATTTTGATTCTGGTCCACCGGAAGACGGATGGGAATATCTTAGGTGTGTCGGGTATTGCTGTAACTTTCATTTGTGCCTTCTATAATAGTGATTCTTAATATTCTTGTGAAATATGGGTTTAACTTTTTTTAACTTATACAAAACCGTAGACCGCGACAGTTTAAATTGGTCTGCTACCGGTTGCGTTAGAGAGGCATTCCAATTCCTTGGCCTGTTGTTCTGTTTTTCTCTGCGATCAACAAATCTCAGACAATTTTTATCACCATTTGGAAGGGTGCAGAGGCGGCGTTACAACACCAATTTTGTATGTTATCTATTTTTCTAATGTGTTTTGGGGCAGCTCTGGTTTGATAAAGCTAGCTATTCCTTGCATTTTTTTGCTGACTGCATATGTTTTGGTGATGCACTTACCTAGGTGCTTTGTATTTAGGCCACTTTGATTTTGAGAGTTGATCGCACATAATAAAGATGATATTTTCTGCAGTTAGAGAGGCATTTAGAAATTAATATAAAAGAAATGAATTTGTAATTTCCTGTGAAAGTTCGTTTATTTTTGTGCATGTGCTAAGAAAAACAGAACTTGTAGTGTGTGTAATTTCCTGTCAAAGTTTATCTAGTTTTTATGCACATGCTAAGAAAAACTGGACTTGTAGTGTATCTTTATATATATATATAAAATTTCCTGTGAAAGTTCATCTACTTTTTTGCATGTATGACTATGTAGTCAAGGAATTGTTTGAGTTCCTAAGTGATAACTTTCCACAGCAAGACAAATAAAAGCTTCTATGTTTTGAGATTCTATGGATGGGCATGGTGAAATAGAAAATGATGTATATATATAAATTGGTTCCTAAGTGATGTAATGATTTGTAATTATAAATTGGTGTGTATATATATATATATATATTGGTTTGAATTGCCAATTGTTTTGCATATATAATTTTGGTGTAAATTGGTACTTTTAAATAGGCCAAATTGGATTGATTTGAATCTCCAAATTGAGGTATTTTTATGGAAAAAAATTGGTTGAAAAACAGGTCAAATTCTGGTTGAAAAACCTGGTAAAAATTGTGGTTTAAAAATATTTATATAAAAATTTTCGTATACCTTAGACAGCGCTTTACACTAAAAGCGCTGTCTAAGGTGGGGCTTAGAAAGCGCTTCCAAAAAAAGCGCTGTCTAAGGTATACCTAAAAATGTTGAAAAAGGTGGGGCTTAGACAGTGCTTTTAAAAAAAGCGCTGTCTAAGGTATACCTAAAAAATGTCAAAAAGCGCTGTCTAATGGTACCATAGACAGCGCTTTTCATTAAATATACCCCCCTTTAGACAGCGCTTTTGGTATTACCCAAAGCGCTGTCTAAACCTTTAGCAGCGCGGGTTTAGACAACGCTTAAAAGCGCTGTCTATGGTTAAAAAAAGCGCTGTCTAAGGTCTTGTTTGGCGTAGTGTCCCTAGCAACCAGCTTTTCCATAAAGCGCTTCGACATCACTCATTTGATTCCTTCCTTGACCTTGAAAATCCACTTATAACTGACTAACCTTGCACCTGAAGGTTTCTCAATCAGCTCCCAAGTGTTATTATCATGAACAAATTTCATCTCGTCATCCATGGCTTTTCTCCATTCAGTGTGATTTCGACTCCTTATAGCTTCTGTGTAATCTCTAGGTTCTTCCTCAAGTACCTCACATGCAGAGATTAAGGCAAAAGCTATAAGATCTGCATAACCATGTTTCTGAGGTGGCTTGATGACTCTTCTCGACCTATCTCTTGCCAGTAGGTAGTCATCGACAGTTCCCTCAGTCTCTTCAGCATCTTGCTCTTATTCTTCGACTTCATCTGGGTTATGCACTTCAGTATCACTATGCTTCACCTCAAAAGAAATCTCTACCTATTCCAGCACCTCTTTAGAGATTTCTGCACTTCGACCAGCATCACCAGTTTTCTTGAACGCCATTTCAACTTTAATGAAAACTACATCACGACTTGTGATAAATCTTTTGTGACTTGGTTCTAGGAACCACAACCTATAACCCTTGACTCCCTCAGGATATCCACAGAACATGCATCCCAGAGCTCTAGGTTCGACCTCGTGTTTGCCTAATGTGAGCATAGGCTAAACAACCAAATACTCTCAGTTTTTCGAGATCTGGTGGTTGACACGACCAAACTTCTTCAGGTGTCTTCATTCCCAAGGCAGTCGAGGGACATCTGTTTACGAGATTAGCTGTTGTCCAAACAACCTCCGCCCAAAACACCTTCTTCAATCCAGCACTAACCAACATGCATCTAACCCTTTCAAGGATTGTTCGATTGAATCTTTCAGCTAAGCCATTTAAATTAACACGTGACAATAGACATCCTATTTTTTTAAAAAAGGGTGTAAATTAAAAATATTATTATAATAAATTAAAATCATTATTATAGTCAAATTTCTATTACTCCCGTTAAATGTAAAACGGGTGTAAATTTTAATTGTCCAAAAAAATTATTTATTTTAACAACTCTAAATATTAATCTTAGACACATTGATAAAACACAATATATTTCATTAAGTATTAATTAGCTAAGTAAGTGAATTATTGAATATAAATTTATTAAACTAATATTGTATAAATAAAATAACATAAAATAAAACACAACAAATAATGCATCGATCAAAACCCTTTTTTGAAACCCCATTCTCTCCAAAACCCAAACCCACCTTTAGGGAAAAACAAAAGGAAAAGAAAAAGAAAAATACTTTCTTCTATTTTCTTCTTCTTTCTCTCACTCTTCTTCAAGCTTAAAAAATGTCGGCACCTTCTAGAAAATCAAGAACCACTGTACTTCGATCCCTTTCACCTTCACCGAGATTCTCCAACACAGAATAATCACCTTCTCACTATTCTTCCTCAGCTTTTGCGTCTTCCTCCTCAAGCTTCGCTTCTCGTCCTACAACCTTCTTCAGAGGCTCCACCTCTCCGACACTTGTCAGTCTATACACTTCGTCACCGTCTCTATCGTCTTCATCGGTTCGGTTTTCACTATACGGTTCGATTTCCCCGAACCAGTTTATCTCGGCCGTACCTCGAATCGGTGGAAAGAAACAAAGTATTAAGTATTAGGCAGTTCAATTACTTGAAGATAACATTGAAGGAGAATTCGTGGCGTAGATCCCCCATGACGAATTCGTTAGTGAGAATTCGTGGCGTTGAAAGAGATCTCGTGAAGAGAGCGCTTGCTCTGCATATCAATGAGGAAGTTCAATTACTTGAGCAAAACTCTGAGTTGTTCCAGGTTAATTTATAAGCTTTTTATCATCTTTTTGTCTGTGTTTTGGCATTTTTTAAATAAGAGTATTTATGTTTCAGGGTAATTTATACTCTTATACTCAGAACTAGTCTTGATACTTTATCATGTGATTTCTATTTAAATTAAGCATTCATTTTACTGCATGTTTGTATGTATTAAGTATTAGGGGTGTGCATGGTTTTTAAACCAAACCAAATTGAACCAAATATATGGAGCAGTTTAGTTTTTAAAACCACTTTGACAAAACTGATTTATTTTTCTAAAATTGGTTTATGTTTGGATCGGTTTGGTTAATAACCAGTTTGCACCAACAAACCAGTTTTTATTTGGAACAATTTTAAAACCAAATTTTCCTCAAATTTGTTTCAACTAAAACTTAATTTTCAATCTAACAACTTATTATTGACTCCATCCAACTGTTTTTTAAATCAATAACCATTTGTTGGCGATGAATACTTGAATCTCGAGTGAGACATTTCCTAAAATTATATAGCTCAATAAAAATGAATAGAATTAATAAGTAATAATTATGAAACAAAATTACTAAGAAATTGGAAAAAAAGTTTTAATTTTCAATCAAGAAAAACAAAATTGAGTAATTCCTTAAACAAAGTTTTAATCAAGTTATACTCCAACCGTTAGAAAAACAAAATGAATAAAATTTAATTTAAAAATTCATTTTGTCACTTATGACCATGAAACAAGGCAAGACAAATAGTAAAAAGTGGATTAACCATTTATGTATTGATTTTCAAAAGGGAATACTGATTTTTTATTGTTTTAGTAAAATGGATCTGGACAAATTTTTAAACCAAATAATATACACTTTTAAAATCGGTGCACCATATTTTTAAAAATAATTTTTACAAACCAGTTTTTTTGCACACCCCTATTAAGTATTAGCACATGTGTATTTATTTTATAATACTGTTTGATGATGCAAGCGAATTCTGAATTTCTTTCACCCATTTTTTCTTCTTCCAATTAGAGTGCCACTTATATAAATTAAATAATGAACATTCATGATAATCTTTCTTTTGATTGTACTTCATATAATTGCTTTCATGTCTGTACGTAGAAGATAATAATGTGTACGAGAGGGAGATGGGGCAACATTATAGGTATGGTGGGTCGGAATCTTAATATTGTGAAGTTGGAGAGATGAACCATATAATGTCAACATTTCCATGGAGCTCCTCTTTGAGATTCACTTGAATTAGTATCTTTTTCAACTGGTTTGAACGGTCTAGGCATGGTTACAATATCCTTTTCCAAATATTTTAACAAAGCAAGATGATTAGCCCTCTCTCTGGCACTTGCTTTTTCGGAACTAGTCCGATCCACCATAAAAGCATGTTGTAGGAGTGCCCTGTATGAATTATCCCGTTTTCTGTGAGAGCAGTAGGGACAGATGAAAGTATCCTCTGAGGTGTTCACAATGTGAGTTCCATTTTTGAGATCTTGATAAGTTGTATTGTATCTACATACAACCACCTTATATCGGTATCGTTGATAAAACAGCGAGACATTACAGTTTGTGTTGGATCCTTAGAGGAAGGAATGTTAAGCTTGAGGAAATAAATTGATATTGAAGAGGAAGAATGAAAGGGAAAATTTTGGATAGTAGTTATGGAATTTGGTAAGAACAAACAACATTAAACACGTTGGATGTCTTGCGTCATATGTTCCAACACTTCCAACAAAACTAGTAATTCATTGTACTTCTCAATAACAAACTTGTAGATTTGTAAATGAATGTTTGGTTTCCATTTTGTATGTCATTTTAAGCGTGTGAAATTAATTTTGATTTATAGAATTAATTACTTTTGAAGATAAAATTTTTAATTTTTTGAGTTTAACATAATGCAAACAGAATATGCTTGATGAAAACATGAGAATGCGGTAATATACCATAATGTGGATCATTTTCCACTACACAAAAAGTTCCAATGGAAATCATCTCTTACATAATATTCAACAGAAGAAGACAGAGGTAGTAAACTTTGACAAGATTTTGTATAATTTTGAGAAAGGAAAACATACCCTTTAGAGATCACAACCAATAAGCTTGGAATGAACAGCTGGAAGGGTTGGAAATGAGTGTGGAGTGTGAAAAGACAGAAAAGAGGAGCTTTAGAATGTCCAAACTCAAATTTATACATAGAAAGTTCTTTTCTAAAGCTTCTACTTTATCATAACCAAGTATTTTCTGATTGACATTATCAGCGGATTATTATTTAATGTTATATGTTAAACTTGTACGTCAGCATATCATTACTTGTGAGTGTGGTTTTGTAGAGATGTTGACAGCTGCCTCAGAACTTCGATCGAAGATTGGAAAGGTAAACATGATTGAAAAACGAGAAGAAATGAATGCAAAAAGCATCGATAGCAATAAAATGGACACTTCTTCTAAAGGTAACCAAAATATCATTCATTGTTCTGCAACTTGAATTAACTTCCACAGGTTGAACTCCATATTTCTGAGTTGGGCATTTCTGGTATATTAGGCTGCGAAGGAACTTATTAACGAAATTGGGATATTAGAGTTAGAAGTCAGGTATTTGGAACAATATCTGCTCTCTTTTTATCGGAATCAATTTGATGAACACATTTCATCTCTATCAACCAAAGAAAGAAGATTGGTTTTAGCTTCATACATTAACAAATATACTTCTGCACTAATCGGAAATGATGCTATTCCAGACAAATAAAGAAGATTGGAATTAGCCTCACACACTAACAAGCGAACATCTGTAATAGCTGTCAGCGGTGCTTTCTCTGACAAAGAAATTTCAATAATGCAGGAGTTTAACATATGTGACTCAATTGTCTTTATTAAGTTGTTTGAGTTTGTAATCATTGTTGATTATTGCAATGGCTTAATTATTTTGTTGAAATTTTGTGTGTTGCTTTGGTGCAGCAAAATGTATATGTGCGAGGAGGGCAGAAAGAGGAAGAGCCTCTTGAGATGACTGTGTATAATCAGGGGATGTTCAAAACTGAGCCGTGTAACAAATGGCAGGAAACTAGAGCATGCATTTATAGTGATCACTGCTAATTCGCTCATGGTATTGGGGAGCTTCGCCCGGTGATCCGCCAGCCACGCTACAAAACTAAGGTCTATAGGATGGTCCCTGCTAGTATTGTTTGTCCCTATGGGCATAGATGTCATTTCTGCCATGCACTTACTGAGCAAGAGAAAGCTATATCACAATCTACGACCAGATCAAAGAATCTGGAAAGACAAGTAGTCTCATCACTACGCCTACACAAGGGAAAAGAGGGCGCTTTTTTTGGCCTATGACAGCGCCTAAAAGCGCTGTCTAAGCCAGCGCTATCGTAGGTAAAGACAACGTTTTTTTATTTATGAAAAAGCGCTCTCTAAAAGGGTACTTAAGACAGCGCTTATAAAAGCGCTGTCTAATGTATACGTTTAAAATTTTAAAGAATTTTTTTATATACTTTAGAGAGCGCTTTTTACTTCAAAAGCGCTGTCTAATGTATACGTATAATGATTTTTTTATATACCTTTAGAGAGCGCTTTTTCCTTAAAAGCGCTCTCTAAAGGTGGACTTTAGACAGCGCTTTTGAAAGCGCTGTCTAATGTATAACCTTAGACAGCGATTTTTTCTCAAAAGCGCTGTCTTTTTTCTACGTATAATTTTGAAGATTTTTTTTAAAAATCCCATTTTAACCATTTTTTTATGCAGAAACCTGTATAATTCACATTTCCATAAACCTGTATAATTCACATTTCAAGAAACCAGTATGGATACGCATTTCCATCAACAAATTCTATTTCAAAACTAGAATTTACATTAATGCAGAATTCGCACAAATTATATAAACTAGAATTTGTACATTTCAATAAACTAGAATTTACATGCAGAATTCGCACAAATTCTATTGTATGGTTTCAAACCTGCATAGAATTTACATTTCAATAAACTCGAATTTACATTCACAAAACTATACATTCAAGAAAGAATTCTTCTTGCAATAAAAAATTCGCACAATTCCTCCTTAGTATCTTGCAATTGTTTCCTCGTGTAATAAGAACATGCCATATCATCGAAATACTACATAACAAAACAAAATACGCATTAGTTAAGAAATAATATATAGATGTTTTGTGTTATCAAGTAGCATCACTAATAAGCAATATTGTGAAAATTAATATACCTCCACTTTGACCCATGTAATATTGGTTGCTCTAGCCCGTGCTACTCGTGCGTATCTTCCTGGTTACTAGACATTTGACCTGTAAGAAAGAAAAAAATAGAAATTAAATGACAAATATAAAAATCCATAATCCATTGAATGATATAAGCTATATTGAATGATACAAGCTATAATTTTACAACTAGTACCTTTTTCACTAACGTCTCTTTCTTTTCTTGTTTGGAGTATGTTATACCCGTCTCTTAACAACAAGGACGGTTGGATTGATCCAAATACCCTCATTATGATCATTTCTAGTATATGATTCATTCGCTATAATATTTTCATCTTGATCATTTCTAGTAAATGATTCAATATCAACATCAATATCACCTTGATCTCCAACGTTTTCATCAATTACTTTGTTAGATAAAAGCACTATAGACCATTTTGTACTTGTCGGATCAGTGACATAGAAGATTTGTTTAGCTTGAGAGGCTAGAACAAAAGGCTCATCTTTGTACCCCACCCTATTAAGATCCACTTGCAAAAATCCTGACTTATCCATTCGTACGCCATTATTATTTTCAACCCACTTGCAACGAAATATAGGAATCTGAAACTTCTCATAATCAAACACCCAAATGCGCTCGATAACCCCCAAAATATGACAGATTTGCAAATTTGAGGTTTAAGTCTTTCACACTTGAAATGTGCATTGCTTCAGCTACCACGGTGACACCATTATTTTGCATAGTACTTTTATCATCTTGTTCTTTGGTATAAAATGTGTATCCATTAATTGCGTATGCGTTATAAGAAAACACGACCATACTTGGGCCATATGCTAAACATCTCAACCTTTCAGTTATTGAATCGCGGTCTGAATAATACTTTGAATAAATATGATCCTTAAACCAAGGTATGAAACTTTGATTGTGCTCTCGTACTATCCAATTCTCATTTCTATTCGGATTTAAACCTCGGAGAACATCCTTGTGCATTTCAACATACGACTCAACCTCATTCTCATTGTGCAGAACATACAAATGCACTTGATCCCGTTCGACCCTTGATATTGTCACAACCTCAGTTCCAATTAACTTTTTTCCTTCTTTTTTTTCGACAATATGAGATTTGGGGAGTCCAATTGATTGTACATTGGATAGGTATTCAGTACAAAACTCAACCGCTTCTTCAACAATGTATCATTCGGCAGTACAACCCTCTGGTCGACTTCAGTTTTTCACATACCCTTTTAATATTTTCATATAACGTTCAGCAGGGTGCATCCATCTCATATAAGCCGGTCCACACAATTGTGTCTCTTTCACTAGATGAACAACTAGATGAACCATTATGTCAAAAAACGAGGGAGCAAAATACATTTCAAGATCACACAAAGTAATAACTATTTCTTTTTGCAATGTTGGTAAGATCGCAGGATCGATCACCTTACTGTAAATTGACTTGAAGAAAAAACACAATTTAGTTATTGCGCTTCTTACTTTTTCTGGCAGAATAGAACGTATACCTATTGGTAGAAAATGTTCCATTATAACATGGCAGTCATGCGTCTTTAAACTCTCTAACTTGAAGTCTTTCATAGACACAAGTCTTCTAATATCTGAAGAATATCCTTCTGGAACTTTAACTTCACTTAGAAACTTACACAATACTTTTTTCTCCTTTCTAGATAGAGTATACGCAGCAGGTGGTAGATATGTTCGTTTTCCTTTCTTCAAGGGTCCTAATTCAGTTCTTATCCCCATATGTACCAAGTCCTTTCTTGCTTTAAGGCCATCCTTAGACTTTCCTGGTATATTGAGTAACGTACCAATAACACTGTCAAATACATTTTTTTCAATATGCATAACATCGAGAAAATGTCTTACATACAACGACTTCCAATATGGCAGTTCAAAAAAAATTGACCTCTTCTTCCACCCACTCTTGACAAGTGTATGTGCAAAAGGCTTTCCAAACTGAGTTGTCACATCTTTCACCTTTTCAAAAATTTGATCACCTGTCAATATAGTTGGAGCTCTACCATGTTCTGGCTCTCCATTGAATGCTTTTCTCCACCCACGATAGTGATGATTAGAATTTAAGAATCTACGATGACCGAGAAAGATATTCTTCTGACCAAACTCCAATCGTGTCCAATCTGTTTTATCTTCACAAATAGGACACGTACATTGACCTTTTATGTTGTACCCTGATAGATTTCCGTATGCTGGAAAATCATTAATTGTGCCAAACAACATCGCCCTCAAGTTGAAACTTTATTTCCTATACCCATCATAAACCTCCACACCGTTCTCCCACAAAAATTTTAAATCTTCGATTAAGGGTGCCAAGTATACGTCTATGTCATTCCCTGGTTGTCTAGGCCCAGAAATTAACATAGATAACATCATGTACTACGCTTCATACATAGCCATGGAGGTAGGTTATAAATCATTATGATCACAGGCCAAGTGCTATGTGAGATACTTTGAATAGTGTGTGGGTTCATTCCATCAGTAGATAATGCCAAGCGAAGGTTTCTTGCTTCTTTTCCAAATTCGGGATAATCATCATCAATTTTCATCCACTGTGGTGAATCTGCCGGATGTCGAAACTTTCCATCAATAATTCTTTCATCTGAATGCCAAGTCAAGTGTCTTGAATCGGTCTCACTACGAAACATGTGTCTGAATCTCGGAATTATAGGAAAATACCATAAGACTTTTGCTGGAGACAACTTTTTCTTATATCGAGAGACACCACATTTAGGACACTCATTTAACGATGCATACTCATTTCGAAACAATACGCAATCGTTTGGACAGGCATGTATCTTATCATAACTCATGCCAATAGAGCACAACATATTTTTGGTCTCATATGTTCGATTGGGAAGAGCATTATCCTCTGGAAGCATATCTTTCATAAGGGCCAATAATTCTGTGAAACTTTTATCCGACCATCCATTGTCCGCCTTTAAGTTGTACAACTTTAATACCGCAGACAATATTGTAAATTTGGTGCAACCATTATACAACGGTTTCTCTGCATCGCTTACCAATCTCTCAAACATTTTGGGACAATCCTTAAGATCTTCTTCAAGTTCTTCTGCAGTCTATTCGACTCGATCAGAATCGTATGTATCTGTGCCATTGTCGTATGAAGCGTAGGTCGTATTATCCCCCGATTCAACATTCCCGTTAATTTTCTCACCATGCAAATTCTAACATGTATAACTTCTATCAATTCCACTCCTCAATAAATGCGATGCCAACTGAACCGCGTCAACCCGACTCCCAAAACAGCAACCCAAGCAAGGACATATCATTCGACTAGGGTCTTTGGCGTGCACAATAACAAACTTAACGAATTCTGATCCCCCATTGTCGTACTCTTTCGATAATCGACTTGAAGACATCCATTTCTTATCCAAGTTATACTAATTAAACAAAACAAAAACAAAAAGAAAAAATGTTATACATGTAGGGAAACGATCCGACTTTCACACTTTGAACACAAGTAAACCCTATACACGTATCATAAAATGAAATATCATTAATTGACCAATTATGAGTCATAACTTGATAAGTGGAAACTAACTTATAATTTAAAGTATCAAAAAATTTCTAATTAACTTATAAAGTAGAAAATTATAATTTAAAGTATCAAAAAAATTCTCTCCTCAATAAGTAATAAGTAGACAATTAACTTATAACAAAAAGTCACAAGTTCTAGAAAATAAAAGTAATGAACTTGGAAAAAAAGGATAGACCAAACATAATCAATTGGAAAAACAGTACAACACAACTAGCGAAATACAATTTCAATCAATACTAGGTTGTTTATACTAATCAATTCATCATTGTATTTGTAATATGTTGCAAGTGGTCTATTTTTCCTTCAAGTTTTAGTTTTTTAATGTGTATAGGAAATAAGGTGTAAATGTATCATATGAAATTGGGTGTAAATGGAATTAAATATAATATAATAAAATAGGGTGTAAAAGGTGTAAATTATATTTAAAAAGGGTGTAAATTAACATGTATTTACACCCGATTTTTATTAAAATATGGTGTAACTAAGAACGTATTTACACCTGATTTTTATTAAAATAGGGTGTAACTAAGCACGTATTTACACTCGATTTTTATTAAAATACGGTGTAACTAAGAACGTATTTATACCCGACTTTTATAAAATCACTACGCCAAAAATGATTTTTCGCAGCACAACAAAGACAACGCTTTTTTGCAGAAGCGCTGCTATATGTTTCGTTAAAAACAAAAATAAAAAACGAAAGAAAATAGCGCTGTTATATTGGGGACATAAGACAACGCTTTTGAAACACGCTGCTAAAGCGCTAAGGCAGGTGAACTTTAGTAAGCGTTTTATGAAAAGCGCTGCTAAAGGGTTACCATAAGGCAGTGCTTTTGAAAAGCGCTGCTAAAGCCCTTTCGTACAACACGCTTTAGCCAGCGCTTTTGGAAAGCGCTGCTAAAGGCCTTTAATTTTTCCCACATTAGAAAGCACTTTTACCTCCAAAGCGCTGGTAAAGGCCTAACATAAGAAAGCGCTTTTTAAAAGCGCTGCTAAAGGTCTTTTAAAATATTAAAATTAAAACAGATTCTGATATCCCTCTATTTTTATTTCGACCGTTTCTATTTCGCCCTAACTCTCGCAACTGTTTATCATCGTCTTCATCTTCTGCAAACGAAACTCCCTCCGTCCTCCGTCGTTTCTGCAAACGAAACGCCCTCCGTTCGTGCCTTCCCTCCGTCCTTTCTGCTACCGTCGTACCACCGTTTGAGGTTTTTACTCTCCTTTTTTCGGGTTTTCTCTCCAATAATGGAAATGTCTAATATTCTCCATTGTTGATTGTTTCTCTGTTGTTTTGTGAGATAAAAAAGTTGTATTATTAGTTGTTGATGTTAGGTTTTCATTTATTGATTTGTTGAAGTTAGTTAGTGATTTATTAGAAACGTGATTAAATAGAAAAGTGATTAATTAGTATAAGTTAGTATAGTTATTATTGTTTAAAATGTGATTATTTTGTAGAAGTTAGTTTAATGATTAATTTGTAGAATAGTAGAAGTTAATTAGTATAGAGCATAATTTGTTGAATACTGATTAATTAGAAAAGTCAAGGTAGTTAAGAGTGTTGTAGAAGTTAGATTGTTGAGGTTGCTATCGGGCTCTTTGTAAAGTTAATAGGAATATTTATCGGAAAATTTTAGTGATGTAAGAAATTGGTTGTTGATTGAAAATGATAATGAAATTAGTTGTTAATTGAACTAGTGATTGAATTAATTTTGAGAGTTGATTGAAAATAATTATAAAATTAATTGTGATTTTGATAGTTGATTGAAAATGATAAATAGTGATTGAATTTTTAATTGAATTTGAATTGATGATAGAACTTTGAAGTTAATTGAACTTAAGCGTTGAAGTTTTTTTATTTTATAATGTTGAGTTGAAACATTAAGTGTTGATGTGTCATTTGTGACGAATCAAATTATACCATGCTATTTGATTTAATGATGATGTTTACTAAATTTGTTTCTTGAAACTTTGACTTGTTCCTCCGATATTTCTTGTTTGTCATATTACATACTAAATTTGTCTGGTTATATGTGGTATACACCATAAGTTACTAACTTATGTTCATTTGCTATAGGGGTTACTTGTGAAGAGTGAATTCGGATCGTTTTCAAGAATCTTACACTTTGTGGTTCAGTCCATAAGTTGCAGACTTCTATATATACAGGTACGTAGTTGTTCTTTAGTTTTTGTTTTGGTTACTTACTAAAATCATGGATAAAAAATGGATGTCGTCCAATGGATTGTCGAAAGAGTACGAGAATGGGGTATCAGAATTCGTTAAGTTTGCTATTGAACACGCCAAAGACCCCAATCGAATCACATGCACTTGCTTGGGTTGATGTTTTGGGCGTCGGATTGACGCAGTCAGATGGAGTCGCATTTAAAGAGGCATGAAATTGATCAAAGTTATACAAGTTGGACACTTCATGGTGAGAAAAGTAACAGGAATGTTGAAACGGGGGATAATAAGACCTATGCTTCAAACAACAATGCCACTGATACATACGATTGTGATCGAGTCGAAGAGATTGCAAAATCACTTGAAGAAGATCTTCAGGATTATCCCAAAATGTTTGAGAGGTTGGTAAGCGATGCACAGAAACCGTTGTATAAGGGTTGCACTAAATTCACAAGATTATCTACGGTATTAAAGTCGTACAACTTAAAGGCGGGTAATGGATGGTCGGATAAACGTTTAACAGAGTTATTAGCCCTTATGAAAGATATGCTTCCGGAGGATAATGTTCTTCCCAATCGAGCATATGAGGCCAAAAAGATATTGTGCTCTATTGGCATGAGCTATGATAAGATACAAGCATGTCCAAACCATTGGGTTTTGTTTCGAAATAATTATGCATCGTTAAATGAGTGTCTTAAATGCAGTGTCTCTCGATATAAGAAAAAGTTGCCTCCAGCAAAAGTCTTGTGGTATTTTCCTATAATTCCGAGATTCAGACGCATGTTCCGTAGTGAAACTGATGCAAGAAACTTGACTTGGCATGCAGATGAAAGAATTATAGATGGAAAGTTTTGACATCCGGCAGATTCACCACAGTGGATGAAAATTGATAATGATTATCCTGAATTTGGAGAAGAAGCAAGAAGCCTTCACTTGTCATTATCTATTGATGGAATGAACCCACACGGTCTTCAAAGTATCTCATATACCACATGGCCTGTGATTATTAGGATTAATAACCTACCTCCATGGCTATGTATGAAGCGTAAGTACATGATGTTATCTATGTTAATTTCTGGGCCTAAACAACCAGGGAATGACATAGATGTATACTTGACACCCTTAATCGAAGATTTAAAGATTTTGAGGGAGAACAGTGTAGAGGTTTATGATGGATATAGGAAAGAAAATTTCAACTTGAGGGCGATGTTGTTTGGCAAAATTAATGATTTTCCAGCATACGGAAATCTATCAGGGTATAACATAAAAGGTCAATGTGCGTGTTCTATTTGTGAAGATAAAACAGATTAGACGCGATTGTAGTTTGGTTAGAAGAATGTATTTCTCAGTCATCGTAAATTCTTAAATTCTAATCATCACTACCGTGGGTGGAGAAAAGCCTTCAATGGAGAGGCAGAACAAGGTAGAGCTCCACCTATATTGACAGGTGATCAAGTTTTTGAAAAGGTGAAAGACGTGAGTGCTCAGTTTGGCAAGCCTTTTGCACATACCCTTGTCAAGAGTGGGTGGAAGAAGAGGTCAATTTTTTTTAATTTCCATATTGGAAGTCGTTGTATATAAGACATTTTCTTGATGTTATGCATATTGAAAAAAATGTATTTGACAGTGTTATTGGTACGTTACTCAATATATAAGGAAAGTCTAAAGATGGCCTTAAAGCAAGAAAGGGCTTGATAGAGATGGGGATAAGAACTGAATTAGGACCCTTGAAGAAAGGAAAACGAACATATCTACCACCTACTGCCTATACTCTATCTAGAAAGGAGAAAAAAATATTGTGTAAGTTTCTAAGTGAAGTTAAAGTTCCCGAAGGATACTCTTCAGATATTAGAAGACTTGTGTCTATGAAAGACCTCAAATTAAAGAGTTTCAAGACGCATGATTGCCATGTTATAATGGAACACTTTCTACCAATAGGTATACGATCTATTTTTCCAGTAAAAGTAAGACGCACAATAACTAAATTGTGTTTCTTCTTCAGGTCAATTTGTAGTAAGGTGATTGATCCTGCGATCTTACCAACATTGCAAAAAGAAATAGTCATTACATTGTGTGAGCTTGAAATGGTTTTTCCTCCCTCTTTTTTTGACATAATGGTACATCTAGTTGTTCATCTTGTAAAGGAGACACAATTGTGTGGACCAGCTTATATGAGATGAATGTACCCTGCTGAACGGTATATGAAAATATTAAAAGGGTATGTGAAAAATCGAAGTCGACCAGAGGGTTGTATTGTTGAACGATACATTGTTGAAGAAGCGATTGAGTTTTGTACTGAATATCTTTCCAACGTTCAATCCATTAGACTTCCCAAATCTAATGTCGTTGAAAAAAAAGAAGGAAAAAAGTTAATTGGAAATAAAATTGTGACCGTATCAAAGGCTGAACTGGAGCAAGTGCATTTATATGTTTTGCACAATGACAATGAGGTTGAGCCGTATGTTGAAATGCACAAGGATTTTCTCCGAGGTTTAAATCCGAATAGAAATGAAAATTGGATAGTACGAGAGTACAATCGAAGTTTCATACCATGGTTTAAGGATCACATTTATTCAAAGTTTTGTGTAGATCCCCCTTCAATATCAGAAATGTTGAGATGTTTAGCATATGGTCCAAGTTTGCATGTGTTTTCATATAGCACATTCACAATTAATGGATACACATTTTACACCAAAGAACAAGATGACAAAAGTACAATGCAAAATAGTGGTGTCACCTTGGTAGCTGAATCAATGCACATTTCAAGTGTGATGGACTTAAACCCCAAATACGCAAATATGTCATATTTTTGGGTTATCGAGCGCATTTGGGTTTTTTATTAATAGAAGTTTCATATTCCTATCTTTGGTTGCAAGTGGGTTGAAAATAATAGTGGCATACGGATGGATAAGTCAGGATTTTTGCAATTGGATCTTAATAGGGTGGGGTACAAAGATGAGCCTTTTATTCTAGCCTCTCAAGCTAGACAAGTGTTCTATGTCACTGACCCGACAAGTACGAAATGGTCTATAGTGCTTTTATCTAACAAAGTAATTGATGATAACATTGGAGATCAAGGTGATATTGTTGGAGTGAATGCATCATATATTATAAGTGATCAAGATGAGACTGTTGGAGTGAGGGAATCATATATTAGAAATGATCATAATGAGGGAATTTGGATCAATCCATCCATCCGCGTTGTTAAGAGACAAGTAGATCATCTTCCTACCCAGAAAAGAAAGAGACGTTAATAAAGAGGTAATAGTAAAATCATATAATCTGTCATGTATTGTTCATATTTGAGAATGATTATGGATTATGGATTATAGATTTATATGTTTGTCATGTGTTTATCAATTCATATTTGATTATGGATCATGGATTTATATGTTTGTCGTGTGTTTGTCATTTCATATTTGATTATGGATTATATTATGTTCAACTGATTATGGAATATGGATTTATATGTGTTTTTCTTTATTATAGGTAAAATGACTACTAATGAGGAGAACTCGCACGATACTTCCAAGAATGATCCAAAAGAATTAGTTCAAGATACGGAAGGAGATATTTCAAGAGAAATAACAATCATGAAAGGAGTTATTCGTGCTAGAGACAAGGGAATAAAATACGATGTTCATTGGAATGAAACAGGTCAACTAATTGAGCCTAATGGCGCAATGTTGACTAGTTACATTAGTGCACTTTTCCGTTCACTAGTTTCTATTACTTGTGACAATTGGCGAAATCCACAGTTGAAACCCACCAAAGATAAAATATGGAGTGAGATACAGGTACTATATGTGATGTTATTTGTTATTTTTTACGATTATATTTTTAAACTAATTATACTAACACACTTTATTTGTTATTGTAGAGATCTTTTAACATTGGTGACTAGAAGCAAAAATAATTTCTTCAATTAGCCGGAAAAAGACTTAGAGGGTTCCGAGCATTTTTATCCAACAAGTTTCTGAGGGATTCCCAAGGAAAGTTTGTTGAAGCGGAATTCCCGAAGAAGTATGCGGACTTGATTGCACCCGAAGAATGGGACACTTTTGTCGCCAAACGAAGAACTGAAGAATTTCACGTAATCTTAATTTAATTTATCATTAACATTGTATTATATTCATGTAGTTATTACATGTGTTCTGATATGACTTATAATTGTTTATGCAGGTTGTGAGTGACATAAATCGTCAAAGAGCCTCGAAACCCGCGTATCCATACAAGAAAGGACTTTTGGGATATGCACGCTTGAAACAAAAAATTGTAAGTATATATAATTGCTATGGTCTTTTTGTATTATTATTCATCCTAATTCTTGACTTAATGTGTAGCTTGCAGAGATGAAAAATGAAGAAACATCTCTTCTGGAGTATGTTTTGTGGAAGGCTGCCCGTGTGGGAAAGGATGGAGTTGTTACTGAAGGTGTTCAACAAGTTTTTGAACAATGTGTAAGTATAACATTATTTGTTAAATTAGATAGAAAGTTCTTGTTTATCTAATATATTTATGCGTTGTGCTGATATTGAATTTCAGGAGACTCTATCTCAGTCCTTAACTCTCACGGAAGACCAAGATTGCAAGAGCATACTGAGTCGAGTATTAAATGTTCCTGATTATTCTGGTCGCGTGAGGGGTAAGGGATTTGGAGTCACTCCATCTGCCTTGTATAAGTGTTCAAAGACAAAAAACCCTAGCAATATAGAGGTGATGGAAATGTTGGAAGAATTGAGAGCTCAAGTTTGTGAACTGCAACAGGATAAAGAAAGATATATGTCGGAAAGGCGCGGTTCAGAATTTAAAGATACTAGTGACAAGGCCAGTATCAATTGCCAACAAAAAATTCCGGAGGTAATTATATTTATTAAATTAGTATAGTTTTTTTATATTGACATCATTGCCCAATAACAATTTCGTATTATTTTTGTTTTGTTTAAGGCATTTCACCTTGTCAGCTATATTTATCGGCACCGACATATCGCATGGTTGGCAAGGGAAAAGTGCATAACACTCCGGGAGACGTCCTTCACAGTAGACCGCTCCCTGCTGGATTTTTGAAGGTTTCGATTGATATTGCTTTAGTGCGGGATGTGTTACTACCTATACCTGACGACGTTTTAGATGCAACAATGGTGGGGGACGCAATAGGGTCGTATGTTGCATGGCCGTCAAACCTCATCGTCATAGATGACTCGGTATGTTGAAAACCATTATTAATCTTTTATTTTTCAAATGTTTTACTTGCATATAAGTTATGTTATGCTTACTTTTACCTACATTTTATTTACATGGCATTGTTAGACTCCTACAAAATCCAAATCAAGAGATAAAGCGATTGTGCGGCAAACCGAGTCAGTTGCATCACAAAAAGAGGTACATTGATATATATGCATCGAAAATGTTAATTCTTTGATCCGAATTCAAAAGCTTCATGATTACTAACTTTATGACTTATATGATTTTCAGATTCCTACACAAGTGGTGCAACAAGGGAGCAAGAACAAGAAGCCGGTAGTAGCCAAGGCAAAAAAAGCATCTATTTCTCAATTTCGGTTGTGCCTTGAAACAATTGTAGGCACAACGGATTTGATGGAAGGTGGTATCTGTGAAATACCTATGGAAGCAGGTTTTTTGGGTTTCCCTATTCAGAAACAATTGCTAAAGAAGACTTTGATCAGATATTTACGCATTTTGAATTAGGCGTCGGTGTTATGAATTCATACATCAGGTAATCCATCGATTTTATTTATTTAATTGATCAATTTATTTACTCATTTCAATGAATATTAGAATGTTAATTATAATAACATATTTATTATAATCTGTTTTTATTTCAGGTTCTTGTATGAAAAATTGATGCTCCAACGTCAATTGACTGAAAGATACTCCTTCTTGTCTCCCAACTAGGTCAATGCAAATTTAATCAATCGAACTACAGATGAGGTCAAAGATCACTTAGTAGGTTTATGGAAGGTGTTGAATATATAGGTGATGGAAATGGTGTATAAGGTTTCGAATTGGTGCATGGAATTGGTGTTGTATAGTTTGTATTGAGTTATATATATGTAATGGTTATTTTGGTGTTGTATATATAATGGTTTTTACGGTTTATGTGTTGAATTTTAATCGTATAAAGGCCTATTGTTGATTATAATGGTATAAGGCCTATGTGTTGAATTATAATGGTATCAAAGGGCATGTGTTGAATGATTATAGAATCTGTTTAATTATACAGGTTTAATAATTGATTTAAAAAAAAAAAGCTTTTAAAAAGCACTTTTCTAAAAGAGTATGCTTTCTAAAAAAAATGCTGCCTAAAGGCGTGTCATGGCATATACATAAGACATCGCTTTTAAAAGCGCTGCTAAAGGAGGCATACGAAAGTGCTTTTATTTGAAAAAGCGCTGCCTAAAGGGGGACCTTCAGCAGCGCTTTTAAAAGAGCTGCTAAAGGGGGTCCTACGAAAGCACTTTTCTTTGGAAAAGCGCTGCTATATAGGGTCATACGAAAGCGCTGCTAAAGGGGGTCCTAAGGGGGACCTAAGACAACACTTTTAAAAGGTAAAAAAGGCACTGTCTTTACCTTTAGCAGCGCCGCCTTTGGCAGCGCTTTTAAGTGCTGCTAAAGGCTAAAAAAAAAGCGCTGCTAATGGTCTTCTTTGGCGTAGTGAATAGTGTGTAACTAAGAACTTATTTACACTCGATTTTTATTAAAATAGGATGTAATTAAGAACGTATTTACACCCGATTTTTATTAAAATTGGGTGTAACTAAGAATGTATTTACACCCGATTTTTATTAAAAAAGGGTGTAACATAGCATGTATTTACACCCGTTTAAAAACGGGTGTAAATGTGTTAGACATTTCTCACCCGATGAATATACCCCCGTTTTTTATTAAATTTAAATGGGTGTAAATTTAGTAAAAAACGGGTGTAAATTAACCTTTTTGCACTAGCATTCCTTGCAGGTCCCCAAAGATCAGCATGGATGTAATCAAGAGATCCACGTGTTCTTTGTTTACCTTTGTTAAACTTCTCCCTACAGGATTTGCCAAATACACAAGGTTCACAAAACTCCAACTTCTCGACTTTGTCACCACCTACCAGGTTCTGTTTCGCTAATTCGACCAGGCCTCTTTCGCTGACATGACCCAATCTCATTTGCCTTAATTTTGTCTACGACATCGGTTTCGTGGATGCAAAATCTGCTGAACCACTTACAACCTCAGCCTCAAGGGTATACAAGCCTTGTTTCTTCACACGCCTCTCAAGACTTCCTTCGACCCCTTCATGACTTTCAGGAGACCTTGCTCTCCTTTGAAGACATACCCTTTCTTGTCGAATTCACCAAGAGAAGTTAAATTGCCCTTAAGGTTAGGTACATCCCTAACCCCAGTCAATACCCTTGTTGACTCATCTTGGAGCTTGAATCTTACAGATCCAATACCTGTAATCTTGCAAGCTTTATTGTTTCCCAGCAACACTGATCCACCATCTTGATCACATAATTCTTCAAACACGTTCTTGTTTCGAGTCATATGCCAAGTACACCCAGAATCCATAAACCACTCTTTGCAAGATTTGTTGCTTGACACCACAAGGACATTAGATGATTCATAATCATCTTGCATAATAACTGCATTGACATTGTGCTTACCTACAAGATTATTCAGGCGCTCAGGCACATCTTTCTTGTGTTTCCCCCCTTCTTTCACTGATAACACTTAATCCCAGAAATATCAGCACCATAAGACTTCTGTTGAGTTTTACACTATGCCAAAATTGGCTTTTCACATCGCACCAAAGACAGCGCTTTTTGTACAAAGCGCTGCTATAGGTCTTTAAAAAATTTCGCTAAAAAAAAGCGCTGTAAAAGATTGCCTTTAGAAAGCGCTTTTTAAAAGCGCTGTTAAATGCCCTAAATGGAAACCACCTTAGAAAGCGCTTTTTGAAAAGCGCTGCTATAGGTTCTACCTTAGAAAGCGCTTTAAAAAAGCGCTCTTATAGGTTAACCTTAGAATGCGCTTTCAGAAAGCGCTGCTATAGGTCTTAAATTCTCCTCACTTTAGAAAGCGCTTTCTAAGGAAAGCGCTCTGTTAGTTTCTTGGATTGGCTGGAATTTTGGTAAAACAAAGGTTGTTCAATGTTGATGTCAAGGTGGTGATGTTGCAACATTGAGTCTTAACACTGGGTTGTGTTAAGTGTTTAAGTTGGATGTCTGATGTCACATGCGATGCTGTGACATCAGGTCTGCAGAATTAATAACATCAGGCATAGTGATGTTGTTAGGGTTTGCGTTTTAGCTGGAATTGTGGAGAGCAGGTAGTCTCTTTGGATGCGAATATCTTGGGTTAGATATTCACTGTTGCATAGAGATTTGATGCAGGTTTGTAGGAGATTTAAAAGGTGAAGATTTAAAAAGATTTTGGGGGATAAAATCTTTTTTGAAGATTCAGTTTTAAATAACAAATCAAATCAAATATTGCAAGGAGTCGAAGCCCAGTTCAGGTGGCTATATAAAGCGCATAGATCAAAGGAAGAACATAAAGAAATACAGAGAGAAGATCAAGAGCATAGACTGAGTGTCTTGAGTATTTTGTACGAGTTTTGTATACACCATTCTAGGTTGAATTGGTGAGTTGTTTTCTGTCCTCTCTTAGAAGCTGTGAAGCGATAAAGAGTTGTTACTTGATCAAAGTTGTGAAGCAGGATCAAGGTTTCTCAAAGAGGTTGTTCTTTGAGTGTTTTAGGGATTGAGTAGTGTTCTCATATCTAAGTGGTTTCTTAGGTAGGAAGTCACTAGTAGGAATTAAGTTTAGGAGATTGTCAACTGGGTTGTTGAGTCTGTAAATTAATTCTACAAGTAGTGAATTTCATCCCTGGCTTGGTAGCCCCCAGATTAAGTTGTTTGAACTGAACTGGGTTAACAATTCTGTGTGTTCATCTATTGTGTGTTATTGTCCATTGTTCAGAGTGTGTTGTTGTGACATCGCACTTAACTTCACACATCTGGTACCAGAATTTCACGCTCTTATAGGTAGCAATTAAGAAAGCGCTTTTTGAAAAGCGCCCTCTAAGGTCATTTATGAATTAAAATATAAAACACATTTCATATCATTTTCAGAAACTTCTTTTCATTTTCTGCTCTCAACCGTTTCTTTCCGCTAAAACACTTGCTTTCGTTCATTCTTGCCATTGCCGTCGTCCATTGCCGTCGTGAAGAAAACCTTGCAATTTCCATTGCCGTCGTCCATTACCGTCGTGAAGAAGAAGACGAAAACAAAGAAGAGGTACGTTGTTGTTTCTTACATTGTTGTCGTCATTGTTGTTGTTGTTAGGTCGTTCTTGCTGTTGCCATCGTGAAGAAAACGTCCAATAGTTAGGTCGTTCTTGCTGTTGTTGTTTCTTACATTGTTGTTGTTTTGTTGTTGCCGTCGTTCTTCAATATGTTGTTTATTCTCTGGTGTGTATTTGAAGAATATTAAAATGATTGAGATAATGAATGAAAATTGTTTGAAAATTGTTTGAATAGGTCGTTCTGGTGTTTATTCTTCAATATGTGAGTACTGTGTCCACTGGTTTTATTTATTTAACTGCAAAATAAAATAGCAACAGCCTTTTCTTACATCATATAATAAACAAAAAATTGTGACTAACTAACTCTCTTTTCAACTATACAAATCATGTTTAGATTAATCATTCTCTTACCTCTATTGTCAATAATACACATATTGTTATGATTATTAAAATAGATAAATTTGAGTTTATATATAGTTGTAGACCTATATCACTATGTGATATTGTTTATAAAATTATATCAAAATTTGTTGTGAATTGTAAGCCACATCATTTTCCTTTATCAATCTAGTTCTGTTATGGGGATATTCATCATCATAATAGTATTTTGGCTTAGAAATGGTTTAATTTAGATTGTAATATTAGTATGTGACTCATTAATCTATTAAAAAATTTTTATATAGGATTGAATTATTCATAAAGCACGTTTGGTAGGTGCATGTTTACTTGTTTAGGTATTGCTTAGATTTGAATCTTGTTAGGTTTATGATGAATTGCTCTAATGCTTGGTTACTTGTTTAAGTATGCTTGCTCTTGAGTATTTGGTCAAGTACTTGGGATATGTAGGTGTTTACCTCTAATTGTTGCTTGTTTGTGATTACAGGGGGATCTTGGAAATTCTAACGTATCTGGACACTGTGTGGGTCTGGAAGTTGTTTACATCTCTAAAGGTAATTAGTTGTTCTCTCTCGCCACTGTAATTAGTAGTGCTTTGAATGAACTGATATGATGGAGTTACTAACTTATTGAATTTGCTATAAATAGTGGTTACTTGTGATCAAAGTGTGAAAGTCGGATCGTTTCCCTACAGGTAAATATTTTTTATTTTTGTTTTTGTTTAGTTTAATTAGTATAACTATGGATAACAAATGGATGTCTTCAAGTCGATTGTCGAAAGAGTACGAGAATGGGCTATCGGAATTCGTTAAGTTTGCTGTTGCGCACGCCAAAGACCCCAGTCGAATGAGATGTCCTTGCTTGGGTTGTTTTTTTGGGAGTCGGGTTGACGCGGTTCAGTTGGCATCGCATTTAATGAGGAGTGGAATTGATAGAAGTTATACATGTTGGAATTTGCATGGTGAGAAAATTAACGGGAAAGTTGAATCGGGGGGATAATACGACCTATGCTTCAAACGACAATGGCACAGATACATATGATTCTAATCGAGTCGAAGAGATTGCAGAAGCACTTGAAGAAGATCTTAAGGATTGTCCCAAAATGTTTGAGAGGTTGGTAAGCGATGTAGAGAAACCGTTATATAATGGTTGCACCAAATTTACAAGATTGTCTGCGGTATCAAAGTTGTACAACTTAAAGGCGGGCAATGCATGGTCGGATAAAAGTTTCACAGAGTTATTGGCCCTTATGAAAGATATGCTTCCAGAGGATAATGTTCTTCCCAATCGAACATATGAGGCCAAAAAGATGTTGTGCTCTATTGGCATGAGCTATGATAAGATACATGCCTGTCCAAACGATTACGTTTTGTTTAGAAATGAGCATGCATCGTTAAATGAGTGTCCTAAATGCGGTGTCTCTCGATATAAGAAAAAGTTGTCTACAGCAAAAGTCTTATGGTATTTTCCTATAATTCCGAGATTTAGACGCATGTTTCGTAGTGAGACCGATTCAAGACACTTGACTTGGCATGCAGATGAAAGAATTCTTGATGGAAAGTTTCGACATCCGACAGATTCACCACAGTGGATGAAAATTGATGATGATTATCCTGAATTTGGATAAGAAGCAAGAAACCTTCGCTTGGCATTATCTACTGATGGAATGAACCCACACGGTCTTCAAAGTATCTCACATAGCACTTGGCCTGTGATCATAATGATTTATAACCTACCTCCATGGCCATGTATGAAGCGTAAGTACATGATGTTATCTATGTTAATTTCTGGGCCTAGACAACCAGGGAATGACATAGACGTATACTTGGCACCCTTAATCGAAGATTTAAAGTTTTTGTGGGAGAACGGTGTGAAGGTTTATGATGGGTATAGGAAAGAAAGTTTCAACTTTAGGGCGATGTTGTTTGGCACAATTAATGATTTTCCAGCATACGGAAATCTATCAAGGTACAACATAAAAGGTCAATCTGCGTGTCCTATTTGTGAAGATAAAATAGATTGGACGCGATTGGAGTTTGGTCAGAAGAATGTCTTTCTCGGTCATCGTAGATTCTTAAATTCTAATCATCACTATCGTGGGTGGAGAAAAGCATTCAATGGAGAGCCAGAACAAGGTAGAGCTCCAACTATATTGACAGATGATCAAATTTTTGAAAAGGTGAAAGATGTGAGTACTCAGTTTGGAAATCCTTTTGCACATACACTTGTCAAGAGTGGGTGGAAGAAGAGATCAATTTTTTTTGAACTGCCATATTGGAAGTCGTTGTATGTAAGACATTTTCTCGATGTTATGCATATTGAAAAAAATGTATTTGACAGTGTTATTGGTACGTTACTCAATATACAAGAAAAGTATAAGGATGGTCTTAAAGCAAGAAAGGACTTGATAGCGATGGGGATAAGCCCTGAATTAGGACCATTGAAGAAAGGAAAACGAACATATCTACCACCTGCTGCGTATACTCTTTCTAGAAAGGAGAAAAAAGTATTGTGTAAATTTCTAAGTGAAGTTAAAGTTCCAGAAGGATACTCTTCAGATATTAAAAGGCTTGTGTCTATGAAAGACCTCAAGTTAAAGAGTTTAAAGACGCATGACTGCCATGTTATAATGGAACATTTTCTACCAATAGGTATACGTTCTATTCTGGAAGAAAAAGTAAGAAGCGCAATAACTAAATTGCGTTTTTTCTTCAAGTCAATTTGCAGTAAAGTGATCGATCCTGCGATCTTACCAACATTGCAAAAAGAAATAGTTATTACTTTGTGTGATCTTGAAATGATTTTTCCTCCCTCGTTTTTTGACATAATGGTTCATCTAGTTGTTCATCTGGTGAAAGAGACACAATTGTGTGGACCCGCTTATATGAGATGGATGTACCCTGCTGAACGTTATATGAAAATATTAAAAGGGTACGTGAAAAACCGAAGTCGACCAGAGGGTTGTATTATCGAATGATACATTGTTGAAGAAGCGATTGAGTTTTGTACTGAATATATGTCCAATGTACAATCAATTGGACTCCCCAAATCTCATATTGTCGAAAAAAAAGAAGGAAAAAAGTTAATTGGAAATGAAGTTGTGACAGTATCAAGGGTCGAACGGGATCAAGTCCATTTGTATGTTCTGCACAATGAGAATGAGGTTGAGCCGTATGTTGAAATGCACAAGGATGTTCTCCGAGGTTTAAATCCGAATAGAAATGAGAATTGGATAGTACGAGAGCACAATCGAAGTTTCATACCTTGGTTTAAGGATCATATTTATTCCAAGTATTATTCAGATCCCGCTTCAATAACAGAAAGGTTGAGATGTTTAGCTTATGGTCCAAGTTTGGTTGTGTTTTCTTATAGCGCATATGCAATTAATGGATACACATTTTATACCAAAGAACAAGATGATAAAAGTACTATGCAAAATAGTGGTATCACCGTGGTAGCTGAAGCAATGCACATTTCAAGTGTGAAAGATTTAAACCCAAAATTTGCAAATCTGTCAAATTTTGGGGTTATCGAGCGCATTTGGGTGTTTGATTATGAGAAGTTTCAGATTCCTATATTTCGTTGCAAGTGGGTTGAAAATATTAATGGCGTACGAATGGATAAGTCAGAACTTTTGCAAGTGGATCTTAATAAGGTGGGGTACAAAGATGAGCCTTTTATTCTAGCCTCTCAAGCTAAACAAGTGTTCTATGTCACTGATCCGACAAGTACAAAATGATCTATAGTGCTTTTATCTAACAAAGTAATTGATGAAAACATTGGAGATCAAGGTGATATTGATGTTGATATTGAATCATTTACTATAAATATTGATCAAGATGAAAATATTATAGTGAATGAATCATATACAAGAAATGATCATAATGAGGGTATTTGGATCAATCCAACTGTCCGTGTTGTTAAGAGACGGGAAGAACATATTCCAACCAAGAAAAGAAAGAGACGTTAGTGAAAAAGGTACTAGTTATAAAATTATAGCTTATATCATTCAATAATATTAATTAGTTGTCATGTTATATATAGCTTATATCATTCAATGGATTATGGATTATGGATTTTTATATTTGTCATTTAATTTTTGTTTTTTCCTTTCTTACAGGTCAAATGGCTAGTAACCAGGACGACACACACGAGACACATGATGAAAATGAAGCTCAGAATGAACCGTCGAATGTAGAAAGTGAAATAAAACGTGGAATAACTATTATGAAGTCAATCATCCGTGCTAGAGATAAATGGATCAAGTTTGATGTACATTGGAGTGATGAGAACCAACTAATTGAGCCTAACGGTTCAATGTTGTCTTCATACATTGGTTCACTTGTCCGTCAGCATATTCCAATTATCAGTGATAATTAGAGGAGTCCAAAGTTGAAAGCTGGTAAAGAAAAGATATGGACTGAGATACAGGTACTTTAATTTACTTATACTAACACACTTTATGTTTAAATGTTTATAAGATAAGATAAGTCTTTAATTTACTTATACTAACACACTTTATGTTTATATGTGTATGTTTTTTTGTAGAGGTCCTTTAATATTGATGAAAGTCGGAAAAAATATTGTCTTCAGTTGGCCGGAAAGAGACACAGAGGGTTTCGAGCTTTATTATGAAACAAATATCTTAGGGATGCGGATAAAAATTTTGTTGAAGCAGAACTTCCACAGTTTTATGCGGACGTGATTGAACCCGAAGAATGGAGCACGTTTGTAGCCAAACGGATAACCAAAAAATTCAATGTAATGTTATCTTGTCATGTCCATTAATTGTATTATATACTTGTTTGGGATATGCACGGTTACAGCAAGAATTGGTAAGTATATATTAATGCTATGATTTTATTAATTGTATTATTGTGTTATACTTGATGAATTTATTATTTAACTAAATGTGCAGTTAGAAGAGACGAAAAGTGAAGAATCATCACATCCGGTACATGTTTTGTGGATGGAAGCTCGTGTGTGTAAGGATGGAGTTGTTAGGGAAGATGTTCAACATGTTTATGACGAATGTGTAAATATAATATTATGTCTTTAAGTTAATCGAAATTTTATTAAAATATAATTAATTTGTAATCCCTAGTAATAATTTTCGGTATGTCAATGAATTTCAGGAGACTCTATCTAAATCCTTAACCACAGGCGAGGAGGATTGCAGGAGCATTCTTAATCGAGTACTAAATGTTCCTGAGTATTCCGGCCGGGTGAGAGGTAAAGGATTTGGTGTGACTCCTTCTTCCTTGTATCCAAAGAGAAAAAATCCTAGCAACCGAGAAGTCATGCAATCATTGGAGGAACTAAAGGCGCAAGTCCGTAAATTGCAAAAGGATAAAGAGAGATATGAGGCGGAAAAGCGCGGTTCCGGTTTGAAAGATGCTAGTGACAAAGCTAGTATCAATTGTCAAAATAAAATTCCAGAGGTAATTAGCACATATTTATTTTAATTAAATTAACACATTTATTTTAATTGACCTTTATACACATTAATAGTTACATATTTATTATTGCTTCATGGCATTTCATCTTGCCAACTGTATTTGTCGTTACCGACTTATCGCATGGTTGGCAAGGGAAAAGTGCATAACCATGTGGGAGAGTTACATCACCATCAACCGCTCCCTCATGGACATCTGAAAGTGTAGGTTGATATCGCTTTAGATACGGATGCGGTACTACCCATACCTGACTCGGTTTCAGAGGTTACATTGCTGCGAGATGCAATAGGTTCGTTTGTTGCATGGCCGTTAGACCTCATTTTCAAAGATGATGAGGTATGTTGAAGACCATTACGAATCTCTTAGTATTCAAATGTCAAATCTGAACAATTATGAAAATCATTCTGAACCATTACTTACATTTTTTTTTACATGGTAATGTTAGACTCCTACAAAACCCGCAGCTAAGAATAAAGGGGTTTTGCGGCAAAACGAGTCTATTGAATCACAAAGAGAGGTACATTTTAAGTGTTATTCTATTATCAGAATTCAAAAGTTTCATGATTTTCTACTTTACCTAACTTATATGATTGTTAGGTTCCTGCTCAAGCTTCACAACAGGCCAGCAAGAAAAAAGCTCCTACTCGGAATGTGCAGGCAAAAGGAGCTCCTCCTCGCTTTCAGTCTTGTCTAGAAACACTTATGGCAATGTCAGATTTGATGGATGGTGCTATTCGTCAAATAGACATGGACGAAGGTGTTTTTGGTTTTCCTCATTCCGAGATAATCGGAAGAGAGGACATGGAGCAGAATTTCAAGCATATTGAATTAGGCATCGGTGTTATGCATTCATACATCTGGTATTCCGATGAATCTATTATTTATTTAGTTGAACAATTTATTTACACATTTCAATGAAAATAGTCTAATGTGTATTATGTTTTTATTTAAGGCGCTTGTATGAAAAATTGATGCAGGGGACGGAATTGTCAAACATATGCCGTTTCTTCTCTTGCACCCTTGTCAATGCACCGGCAATTGGTATGAATGCACTTTCAGTAAGAGACCACTTAACTGAGAGATTTATGGCCAGCAAGACAAAAAATTTGTTTCTTTTACCGTATAATACTGGAAACGGGTAAGATTTTCATTCTAATCTTTAATTTATATCTTTTGCGTAGAAATTATCCATCTAAACTTTTGTTATATTTTACAGTGGACACTGGTTGTTGGTTGCCATTAATCCTACAAGAGAAGTGGTCTATTATCTGAGTTCATTGGATACTGATTGGTCAACATATCAGGATATGAAGGATGTGGTTGATACGTAAGTGAGATTGTTCGAAATATTTGTGTGTATTTGTATATTTAATTATTTCTGTGAGATTGTTCTAAATTTACGTTTTTCTTTTATAGAGCAATACTCGTAAACTGAGCACAAAGAGAATCTCGAGTAGCACGGGCTAAAGCAACCAACGTTACATGGGTCAACGTGGAGGTATATTAATTTTCACAATGTTGCTTATTAGTGATGCTACTTGATAACACAAAACAACTATATATTAATTCTTATTTGTTTGTCTATGTGTAGTGCCCTCGTCAGCGTAATGGCATAGACTGCAGGTATTTCGTTTTGAGGTTTATGAGAGAAATCCTTCAAATGGATCGATTAGAGATTCCTATTATGGCATGCATGGATTTATAACTTAGGAGTTATTTTAATATTTATCGGATATGTCATATAATTTATTAGTTTTAACTAAATCATGCATTTTTTGTTTTGTTATGTAGTACTTTGATGAATACGCGTGTTCTCATTACACGAAGGATAAATTGCAAGAAATTACGGTTGAATTGTGCGAATACCTTATTGGAAAAAGAATCATATAAGGTATAGGATTATGGGATTATGTGAATGTATAGTTTTGTGAATGGTTTATTTTATGGGATTGTATAGTTTTGTGAATGGTTTATGTTATTTATGTGATTTTGGAATGTAATTGTATAGTTTTGTGAATGGTTAATGTAAATGACTTGAATTATAATGGAAATTGTTTATGTGGTTTATGTGATTTATGGGATTAGTGGAAATGGTTAATGAACCATACTAGAAATTGTTAATGGAAATGTGAAATATACAGGTTTATTGAAATGACTTGAATTATACAGGTTTTCGCATAAAAAAATGGTTAAAATGGGATTTTAAAAAAAAATCATTAAAATTATACGTAGACAAAAGACATCGCTTTCTAGAAAAAGCGCTGTCTATAGTTCACAACAGAAAGCGTTTTTCCTAAAAAGCGCCCTCTAAAGGTATAGAAAAATTGATAACTAAAATTATAGGCATACATTAGACAGCGCTTTAAAAAACGTTGTCTAAAGGGGGCCTTTAGAAAGCGCTTTTCCTAAAAAGCGCCCTCTAAAGGTATAGAAAAATTGATAACTAAAAATATAGGCATACATTAGACAGTGCTTTAAAAAGTGCTGTCTAAAGGGGGCCTTTAGACAGCGCTTTTTCTTGAAAAAGCGCCCTCTAAAGATATAGAAAAATTGATAACTAAAATTATAGGCATACATTAGACAGCATTTTTTCTTGAAAAAACGCCCTCTAATGTATACTTTAGAGAGCGCTTTTTCATAAATAAAAAGCGATGCCTTTCCCTACGACAGTGCTACTTTAGGCAGCGCTTTTAATCGCTGTCTAAGGCCTAAAAAAGCGCTGTCTAAAGTCTTGTTTGGCGTAGTGTTACCTTTCTTCTTCTCAAACCTACCCTCTCTCTTCGAGGATTTCACCTTCACGGACAACTCTTCGACAACTGATGATGATGGTTTCGTCTCCTTTCTTTCGTTCAAATTCTCGAATACATGGCTGCCTGAAATTCTTCAAAGGTCAGGGATTCTCTTGCATACAAAAGGGTTTCTTTGTAGTGAGCATCAATATTTTCAAGATCAAGAATCAGCTTGTTGAACACATCAAGCTGCTCCATCAACACTTTATCTTCAGGCATCTTAAATGAATACAAAGCTTGCTTCAAGTACAAACGATTCACCAAGGTTTTTTCATATACAATCCTTCGAGTTTTAGTTAAACACCGGCTGCCGTCGTATCCCTCGAAACCTGTCTGAGAACTTTATCACCAAGACTTAGAACAATTTTGCAGTGGACTTTCTCGATCATCGATGTCTTTTCCTTCTCCGTCACTGCAGCATCCGTGGTATATCCTCCCTTTAACGCTTATAGCAAACCCTATTGAACAAGAAGGGCTCACATCATCAAACGCCATAAACCAAAGTTATTAACTCCGGTGAACTTCTCAATTTCACAAACGATACCTTCCAACAAATAAAGATTGAGAAACGGAGTTCTTGGGTGAATAATGAAAGCGGTTAGAACAAAGAGAGATTAGCATATTTGTAGGGAAAATTGTTTACTATTCACTTTCTCATAAGGGTTTACAAATGATTACAAGTGAATAACACAATTAGCCTCACTCAACAACCCGAGTGATCTAGCTTATTTGTAGGCTAACTAGCTAACTTACATTACAAGTTAACTAAACAATTGAATCCTTAACACAAAGCCCAATTCGAAATAATAAGTCAATACTATATTTCAACATTACATACTAGAACTAGCTTCGACTACAGTATGTAACCCTCCGCCATTAGTGTGTGACCCAGCTTCGACTTCATGCTTGTCTCCTGTCGAAACACATGAAAGCTATTCCTCGACAGAGTTAGAGTATGACCAAAAATCTCACAAATAAAAAGACAGAAAGACCACACATTTCTTTATATTATATCCTAAAACCTCATTAGTTCATTACTCTTTCCAAAATTAAAGTCAATTGTTTTGTTAGAATTGTAAAATATGTAAACAATATTTAAGACCTAACTTTTTTCTCTTAACCTTGATAAAAATTGCTTTTCTGGTGGCTTCTATCTAAAAATTAGATAGCAAAAAGAAGTTACAACGCAATAATGACAAGGAAAAAAAAGCCTCCATATGCAACTACGCAAGTTTAGGAGTGACCTACAGGGCAACTTGTACATCACATACCGTGATACCACCATCATAGAATGTAATAGAGAACAATACAATAAAAACAAAGATCAATGACAACCAGCACACAAATAAACTCACCATTTCACGCCAGTACATGTGAAGAAATTGGGAAATTGCAAGCACACTGCAAAAATTTAAATAAAATTCCAAGCATCCTATTTGACAATGTTATAAGCACAGTTGGATCGAGAACAAGGTGAGAATCTACCAACCATTAGATATTAACAGCTTGGCTTACTTCAACATTTAAATCAACGTAAACATATTAATGAGAAGATGACAATTATTCAAACAAATCACCTATCCTAGATTGGAACATGAGGAAAAAAACTGCAACTTAAAAAAGCAGTGTCCTCTATGTCTAGAATCCAATTAAATATGTTAAAATAAGTGAAGCATATCATATATTACTTGGGTTAGATCTTGGAGTAATTTAAAATAAAATATGATAGCAAGCCCAAGCGAATTATTAAAAAGCCCAAATACCTTGATGCATATGTGCTTAATTAATTAAATTTCAGTCTAGTCTTTTAATTAGTTTTTTTATCCTTTGGGCCAGGTCCATTGTTGCTGATCCAAGTCCTTGTATTGTGTATTTAAACCATTTTAGGGTTTGAGTGGAGGCAAGGATTAATTCAGAATTTATTTCTTTTCATTTTGTTTTGTGTTCATTCAATGGTTAACTCTTATTTTGGAAATAGTTGCTAATTCTTATTCATCATTGGTGCTTTCATCTTGAATTCAGGGCTCCTCCAAAACCAACCCAACCCACCCCTCAAGAAATTGTTGAACAAACTGTTCAAACTTCACACCTTCACCTTGATAATGCAATCAACCAAATACATTCAGATCTAGATGAGCGATTTGATCTGGTGCGCGCAGATCTAGAAAAAACGCAGCAGAACCTTGGTCTCATCAACACAAGATTGGAAAATGAAAGAAAGATTGAAGATTCTCGCTATGAATCTGTCATGGCCTCTCTAAACAAACTGCTGTCACAAAAGGGTCCTCACACTATTTCTACTACTGTTCCTACAATGGCTGGTTCTTCAGGTACAGCTCAAACCTTTTCTATACCCATGGTCACATCCACAATTTCTGCTATTATTTCACCCACAAACACCCCTTTACGTCAATCTGCTACAGTACCTAATATCCTTATCCCACCAAACGTCACTTCCTACACACACACTCCTCTAACCCATATCCCACTGCCTTACACATCTTACCCTTTCGCTGCACCAATTTTTCAACAAACCAGCCCTTACACAGACGCCTTTTCACACCAGACCCCATACAATCAGAATCCCCCTTTACCCCCATTCTGTACCCCTAAGTTAGAACTTGCTCTATTTGATGGCTCCAACCCTTAGGAGTAGTTATTCCAAGCTGACCAATTTTTTGGTTTTTATAATTTACCTCCTGAAAATCGGTTGTCTATGATGTCTTTTTATATGAAAGGAGAGGCTCTTGGATGGTTTAAATGGATGCACCATAACCAATTTTTAACGGATTGGCCTTCTTTCACTCGAGCTTTGGAATTAAGATTCGGACCATCAACGTTTGCTAATCACCAAGATGAACTATTTAAACTCAAACAAACTAGTTCGGTTGTGGAATATCAGGCAGCATTTGAGAAATTAGGAAATCAAGTTGTTGGTCTATCACATAAGGCTGTGCTAAATTGTTTTATTTCGGGTTTAATTCCGGAAATCCAAAACGAAATTGCTATTCACAAACCCATTTCCATTTCCCAAGCCATTGGTCTGTCTAAGCTGATTGAATAAAAAATCAGAGAATCTAAATCCAAGTACCAAAAGCCCTTTTCCATCCCTTACACTAAACCCAACCCAACCCCCCAAACTATTGTTTCTATCACCGCCCCACCTAAACCACCTCAAACATCCCAACCTCCTAAATTTCCCATTAGACACCTTTCCAACGCTCAACTTCAGGAGCGACGTGCTCAAGGTTTGTGCTTCAATTATGATGAAAAGTTCATTCCAGGTCACAAATGTGCTGCTGGAAAATCTTTGTTGTTATTGGTGGATGATGAAGACACTTCACTACAGGACAATAACCATGTTGTAGAGGAAATAGTTAGTCAACCAGAACTTGAGGAGACCTACTTTCAATTATCTCCACAAGATGCTTGTGGTCAACCATCTCCTAAGACTTTGAAATTTAATGGTGTTATTCATGGTCTTCCGGTCACCGTTCTAATTGATACAGGCAGCACACATAACATCCTACAGCCTCGTATTGCCCATCATCTTAAACTCCCAAATACTCCAATTCCCAATTTTTCGGTCATGGTAGGCAATGGTTCAAAATTGAATTGCTCTGGTCTTTTCCCACAAGTCCCAATATCCCTCCAAAATACATTATTCACAATTCCTTTTCACCTACCTCCTATTGAGGGTGCAGATGTTATTCTTGGAATGGAATGGTTAAGAACCCTTGGACCACTCATGGCAGATTTCTCAATCCCTAAACTGTCATTCAACTACAACAACAATGACATTACTATAACTGGTGACAATAAAACCATCCCTACTGCCTCTTCCTACAACCAAATCTGTCATCTTATCCACACAGATTCTATTGCATCATTCCATTTACTACTTTGTCAGCCCACTTCACCTACCGAAGACATCAATCCCATTGTCTCCTTACCCACCTCCCAACCACCAAAAATTGCCACCATCATTAAGTCCTTTGCTGCAGTATTTCAGAAACCACACGGCCTACCACCAAACCGTCCCCACAACCACCATATACCCATCCTACCCAACACCCCACCTGTTAACGTAAAACCCTATCGATACCCACATTCAAAAAAAGATGCCATGACTTCTATCATTCAAGACATGCTTAATGAGGGAATAATAAAACCCATCCACAATCCATACTCCTCACCAGTTCTCTTGGTTAGAAAAAAAGATGGTAGTTGGCGATTTTGTGTTGATTACCGAGCCCTAAATGCTGTTACAGTTCGCGATCGATTCCCTATACCTACCGTTGATGAAATCTTTGATGAATTGGGATCAGCAACTATTTTTTCTAAGATCGATCTTCGATCTGGTTATCACCAAATTAGAGTTACGCCTGAGGATACACACAAAACTGCTTTCAGAACTTTTGATGGACACTACGAGTTTTTAGTGATGCCATTTGGGCTAACTAATGCTCCTAGTTTATTTCAGTCTGCAATGAATGACTTGTTAAGACCTTTTCTAAGACGGTTTGTTTTGGTTTTCTTTGATGATATTTTAATTTATAGTTCATGTCTTTCTGAACATGCACGTCACTTATCTTTGATTTTAGAGTTGCTTTAATCTCACCAATTTTATGCCAAAATGTCCAAATGTGTTTTTGCCGTTCCTAATGTTGATTATCTAGGTCACATTATTTCTAGTGATGGTGTAACCCCATATCCAGCAAAAATTCAAGCAATTACAGATTGGCCGAGGCCACGTTCACTCACGACACTCAGGGGTTTTTTAGGCCTCACCGGCTTTTATAGACGCTTTGTGCGCCATTACGCCTCTCTCGCCGCTCCTCTCACCGACTTACTACGTTCTACTTCTTTTACATGGAATCCATCTGCCGAAGCAGCGTTTACAAAGTTAAAACAAAAAATGACAGAAACTCCTATCTTGTGCCTTCCTGACTTCTCCAAGACCTTTGTTCTTGAGACTGATGCTTCTGCTTTCGCCGTTGGTGCGGTTCTCTCCCAACAGGGTCATCGCTTGGCCTTCTTCAGCAAAAAGTTGTGCAATAGGATGCAAGCTTCATCAGTGTATGTGCGGGAAATGTATGCAATCACTGAATCAGTAAATAAATGGAGTCAGTATTTGATAGGGAGGCAATTCCATATTTATACAGATCAGAAAAGTTTAAAGAATCTCCTAGTCCAGACCATACAGACACCAGAACAACAGAAATAGGCAGCAAAACTACAAGGTTTTCAGTTTGATATATTTTACAAACCTGGCAAACATAATCAGGTGGCAGATGCTCTGAGTCGTATTGAACAAGATGACGACGCCCTCATGCTTTCTATCACTTCCCCAGTTCCACTTCTCATATCACAGCAGATCGAATACTACAACACCCAGGAAGGCCAGAACCTAATAACAAAGGTGAACTCAGAGTCAGATGCGCAGAGTTTATTTCAATTTAAGAATGGTATTTTGTATTACAAAGAAAAGATCTTTATACCTGCTGTCAGAGAACTCAGACAAGCCATCATCCATGAATTCCACTCCACTCCTGTTGCAGGTCATTCAGGTGTCCAACCCACTTTAGCCCGCCTCTCTGCTTCATTCATGTGGCCGAAGATCTACAAGGATGTCGAGTTGTTTGTCAAAAGCTACAACACCTGTGAACACAACAAATACTTGACAAAACAAAGACAAGGGTTACTACAACCGCTTGAAGTTCCAAATAAAGTATGGGATGAACTTTTAATGGACTTCATTACTCACTTATCGTCATCTTTCGGGCATACCACGATTTGGGTTATTTGCGACAGATTGACAAAGTATATCCACCTCCTTGCTTTGCCCACACACTTTACTGCTCGAGATCTCGCACGACGTTTCTCTACTGAAGTGTGCCGCTTACACGGGATGCTGAGTTCCATCGTTTCGGATAGAGATCCACTTTTCTTGAGTTCTTTTTGGAAGGAGTTGTTTCGGGTTCAAGGCACAACTTTAAAGTTCAGCTCAGCTTACCACCTTGAAACAGATGGACAAACGGAGGTTATGAACAGATGCGTTGAGACATATCTTAGATGCTTTACCAGCGAAAACCCCAGTCAATGGTTTAAATACTTACATCTTGCTGAATATTGGCATAACACAGCGTATCATTCAGCCACCAAGATGACACCGTTCAAAGCCCTTTATGGTAGAGAACCACCCACCTTTCCTCAGTATCGTCAAGGGCTCACGACCATCCCAGATTTGGAGTTCAACATGCAACAAAGACAAGAAATTATTAGCACTTTGAAAAATAATCTAGAGCGAGCAAGACAACGTATGGTAGCTCAAAGTAACAAAAAATGTCAAGACTGTACCTTTGAGGTAGGAGATCAGGTGCTCCTTCGCCTTCAACCTTACCTCCAAGTCTCCGTTCACCGTCGCAGCACTCAAAAGCTCTCCAAACGATACTTTGGACCGTTCCGCATCCGTCGTCGTATTGGACCAGTCGCTTACGACCTTGAGCTCCCTCTATTTGTAAAAATTCATTCCGTCATCCATGTCTCTCAGTTGAAGGCGTATCATGGTGGAAATCCCTCTGTTCACTACCGACCGCTTCCACCAACACTTGATAACTTACATGCACAAGGGTTTCCGAATGACAATCCAGCCGCTACTATTTCGAAGCCAAGAGAAACTCACACACCCAGTTTTCATGATGGAACTATCCAACTCAAAGCATAACAAGGTGTTAGAACTCATGATGTTGAGTTGCAACACAGACAGAAAGAAGAAAATGAAATAAACACTGCAAATAAGGAGAGGAAACAAAGCGATGAAAAAAAAGAGAGAGAACAAAGCGATGAAAAAAAAGAGAGAGAAATGATTTTGGAAAGGAAACCGAATGAAGTGAGAAAGACTTGTAAGTCTTCAAACATATGGACTAGTCAGCACACTTACCCCTATGTTTCACCTAACCCTCAATCCCAGCCACTCGTTTCTTTGGATTCTCCTCTCCCTCAATCTGAGCCGTCCACCCTTACCAACGATAACCTGCAAGTCCCGCGCGATTTCCCACTTACCAACACTTCTTCAGATTCCCAACAAGCCACGCGTGGAGTTTCAAAATCTTCTCAACTTACAGCTGGCGCACATGCACAACAGCTGGATTCCACCGCCCAAATCACTTTTTCTCCGCAGCTTCCAAATGAATTAAGCTCTCACCCTAAAACCAATTGGGCCTCAGCGTTCAACCCAGCCCATTCCTCTATTCCTTCCAACCTTGAGGACAAGGTTGTTAGTGGGCCAGAGAGTAGTGATAGCAAGCCCAAGCAAATTATTAAAAGGCCCAAATACCTTGATGCATATGTGCTTAATTAATTAAATTTCAGTCTAGTCTTTTAATTAGTTTTTTTATCCTTTGGGCCAGGCCCATTGTTGCTGATCCAAGTCCTTGTATTGTGTATTTAAACCATTTTGTTTTGTGTTCATTCAATGGTTAACTCTTATTTTGGAAATAGTTGCTAATTCTTATTCATCAAAATAGGTTAAATATTAAGATAGCTTTTTGTATATCTCTTTATATTCCATTATTTGTTTCCTAAATTATAATTAGGAGTGTATTATTAGTATAAATAAGGGTAGGTATAAGTTCTTGGTGTCAACCATCAAACAATAATCACAACTCAAAAGTTAGTTGTTTTGTTTTGTTATCACATTGAATAAGTTTTATCTACTTTTTTAGATTATAGAAAGATAAAAACTATTGTCATGTTAACCTAAGTTAACACTACTCAAGTTTCAGCTATATATTGACTACATGTCTAATACAACATATTATAATCGCTGACAAACCAATTTTGGGTATTCCTGATTTTTTATTATCCTAGGTGAACAAATTTGTTGAGATGGTTTGAAGATAAACCTCGCAATTGTTTTATGATTGCCACACCATCTCCTCTGTAAGCACCATAAACATACATATTTAAGAGAATTTGTAAGGACGTCATTGTTGACATGTTATGATGGTTGTTAGGGTTAGTCAATTAACATATGTTATACCATCACAAAATTACCTTAGTAAGGATGACTTTCATAGCATGGATGAATTTACTATGGTACTTAAAAGTTAGAACAACATAGTAGATGAAAAGAAATACGAATCAGTTCTTCCTTCCACACAACCATGTAAATTTGGTACAGAACATGCTATAGTTTCACTGGGTAGTGAATGAAGAACATAAAAAACATGAATCATTGCTGCCTTCCAGAGAACCATGTCAATTAGGTACAGAACATGCTAGTTTCCCTAGGGCTAATTCACATGAACAAGAGTTAATCCCTTCATGAACTAACTTATTTGAGACACTCAAACTATTTTCAAATGTAATATATTTTAACACGGTTAGTTGCCCTTTTAACATCCTTTAAAAGTGTTTTTTTAATAAAGCAATCCCTGCAATAAATAAAAACACTAATAAAACACTCAAATTATAGAACCAAAACATCACAAATCAATAAAATCATAACAAACCCTTATAAGAATACAAAGAAATTAGTGGGGGGAAGCTTAGGCATGTTAGGTTCTTTAACGCTTTTCTCTTTCCCAACCTTGGCCATTCGAGCACTTGATTTTTCAATTAAGAATTCTTCCTACAAAATTTTGAAAAAACAAACCAACCTAAAAAAAATAGAACCAATCTTTAATTAAGGGAAAAGTTTCAACTTTAGGTTTATTCATATTAGAAACCTGCTTAACAACTTGAAAATCTTAAGAAATTTATAAATTCAAAAGAAAAATGAGTTGCATGTGTGGAGATGAGGGGCTAGAGGAGAGGCGGAGAGGACTTTCCAGTTCAAGGTGAAGGGTTTCATCTTTCAAATTTAGTGGCTTAGGCAACTTTTTTACTTGAATGGGTTTTTCGTTCTAAAACAATCAATTATAGGCAAAACGTTGAAATGAAGAACGCAAGAATGGAATATAGACGAACATGAAAGACAGAGTGAAGGAACAGAGAACACCCTGAAGAAAAAAAAGTAAATGGAAAAGGGGAGAGGGAAAGTAGGGTTTACGTGTTTTAAGGTTTTGTTTAAAGCATATTATGGTTACAAATTAAACGAAAAAAAAAAAGAGTAACCACTACAAGAAAATTGGCAAGTTGCGACGGTTAATATTGGCATATTACGGAGGTTTGAACTGCCACAATTTTCTAGTCGCGGTGGTTTTACTTCTGTCGCAAAAACGCGTGTTGACAGGCTATATCGCGACGATTCCTAAAATCGCCACTCCAACCGTCGTTCTATGTTGCGACGTTTAAGGAACTGTCGTAAATTGAAAATTGCGGCTGTTAAAACTGCCATAAATAATTGTTTTTGTTATCCAAAAATAAAAAAACCATAGGTATTCCCAAAAGTAAATCCGCAGGAAATGTAAAATCCGCAGGCAATTCCGTAGCTAATATATTTCAAAAATAAAAAAAAAAGTCAAATGAATTTTTATAAGAACATTGCTATTATTAGTGATTGACTCCAGGACACAAGCTCCACAGGAAGCCAGATTCTTACTCGCCATTCAACATTACAAATAAGATGATTAAAAAAGATCTAATTGTGCTTTATAGAAAGTCTCTAATTTGCTGCATAATCAGTTTTCATTTCACAACACATACTGAAAATAAAAAGTCTTAAATCATTACATATACTCATAAGAGAGTATTTATTACAACAATCACAGAGAAACTCAAACATCAAACATTTTTACTAAAACTATAATCACATGCCCGAAACACCACGAACTCGCAGTTTTGGAACCCAAATGAAATTATCTGCAGGAAAAAAGTGACAGACAGAAGAACTTCCCGGCGAAACACCAAGAACCTGAAATGAAACATGACTGTGTCCCCATTGAGAAGTATCCATATGACAAACAACCATAGCTTCAACCATATCACCATTGCATATGTTGTTTTCTCAACATAAAAAGTTGGTAAAACTCTTTTTCTAATCTAATAAAGCTAGAGATACTAGCTTCCATTGATAGAGATACCAGACCTGGGAATTCAGTCAAAAACATCATGTATGCACTGTCTACAAACAACTGCTTCTCATTTGCACTATTATAAATTTATAATGAGGTTATAAGTTATTCCACTTTCCAACATTTAAATTTCTAGAACATTAACTTGTGCTCTTGTGCTCTAAATTGAGAGCTAAAATAACCATAGCTACTGACAAAATTAATTCTACACTTTACCTAGATTTCAATACACTACAGATTAAAAACATAACCATTCATCCACTTATGTTTCGGAAACTAGTATATGCAGATAGAACTCACAGCATGTTCATTTACTATGGGTTTGAATACAAATAGCATTACATCTTTATTATTTTTCGCAATTTAGTCAAGAAACTATTGTATACAATAATTGATATTTAAGATATTTAAGGTGATTTTTTAAAAACTCGTGTGAATTCTAAGATTTCATAATAGTGATTTGGATAAAAAAGATGTGAGGTTAATATATCCTATGTATAATGCAAGATCACACTATAAAATAGACAACATCATAGTTGTTCAGCTACACTAAGTCATACATAGAAGTACATGGATATTAAAAAGAAAATGTAATACCTTGGAATTTGGGATGAAGGAATATGTAATCCTAGATAGAGAATCTAGCACTACAGGAGAGCCAACTCTTTGAGCAGAGTTAGATCCACGTTCCTCATGGTCAAACAAAGCCATCATTCTAATGCCCAGCTCTTCCTCAAAACTGTTCTCAGAGTATGTTGCATTAATTAATGTCTGAAAGTGAAACTAGTGTGTTAGTAATTTATAGTGTAACTAATAAGATGTAACCACCAAAGGACATGCCACTTGGCTCTTTCAACCAAAACTTATTTTCTCTTATCTCTCTGATGTAACTCAATCACTTTTCATATTAATGGTTTTTCAAAGGATTAAAACATTTCCCTCTCAATTTTATCACACCAAATCATATTAAAATCGCGATTCAGGCACACTTCGAAGCAAATGGTTGTTGAGACTAAAACCAAGCTTCACGCTAAGCTTGCTCTTTGGAAACTAACAAGTGGCTAGCATCACTATTAAGATACAGATAAGTTTTTTTGCCTGAAGATGTAGTAGTAGATACAGTAGAAAAACTAGTGTAGTTGCCATTCAACTTTGATAAGCATATTTTTGCAATAAAACCAAAAGCTCGTTTTCGTGCACAAAGGGTTCAGCTGCATAATCATCAATTGGCATCCACTGAACAGAAAAACAAACCACGTTAGAATACACACCACCAGTTAAAGAAAAACATCCTAAAACTTTAAAAAGATACCTTAGTTGCTTCAATTTCTGAGGCCTGACTTTAAATATCAAAGGATTGAGGTTGCAACATGCAAACAAAGAACATGTCTGATTTCTGAAAGAAAGATTTATGGCTTTGCCTAATACTAAAGAGACATAATGTTTAGTAACAATCCATATAATGTAGACAATTTTTTTTTTAATTATATGAATGCAATATGATGGTTCTTGTGTAAAATACATATGCGACATTTACATAACATGTATGCCAACATTCAAAATGCATGCTAGTTAATGAGGTTGGTGTGTCGCTCATACTTGAATGCTAAAACATCAAAAAACTGGGTCTCTATCTGAAGGAAGAACAAAAGTAATGGCATGAGAAATTGAGAAAGTCAAAAAGACACATGATAAAGGTAATAGAACAGGAATTTGTTAATACTATACAATGTTGTAATATTAATTTTGAAGAATACTTAGTGGCAATATTAATAAATCATTCAGTAACAAACAAGCAAAAATGAAGTGGCATAATTTATTCTATACTGTATTTTATGTGTTTGCTCACCCGTGTCTCTTCCTTCACTTCTCTAATTACAACATCACAAATATCTTCGCCCTGCAAATAGAATTAAAATGAATCAAAAGATCATGTTAAAAGTTTCGTAATTTGTTGAATAATCATTTTGATATATACTTCATTAACAGCTCCTGTAGGCATCTTCCATACACCTTTGCCTCCATATCTACCACTGGTTTCCTGAACCACAAGCACCTGTCAAATGAAACAAGACCATTTAAACAGTATAACAGACCGGGGTTATCACAACATAAAATAAAAGATTTTTTTTAGCAGAAGCAGTATAATGGTTATTTCATTTGGAAATTGCAAGATGATAATTTTGTATAAAGTTATTCGAATATAACTAGCCTAAGACTAGTTTGTAACATATAATTTGCATAACATATACTTTGCATATTACAGAGCATTTTTAAAAAGATCAATAAAAAGGGCACGTATAAAACGCCTAGAGCAGAGCATTTAAATAGCTCGACAACCAATGCTAATTGTAATGAAAGAAAAAAAAACATGAAACCAAAAACCTGTCCTGGAAGAATGGAAAAATGTATTTTTGATGGTTCAATTCAGTACAATGATAATAGGAGAAGAAATGACAGAAAAGTTATCATCACCTAGGTCAATCTGATCTTAGAAGTACTTCACTAAAGAATAATTAAAACAATATAAAATTAGGCAACTTCAAAAGAAAAGCAGGACATATCTTCAATGTTATTTTCCATCTAATATGTTTTATCATGTATTTCCAATACTCGTGATTGACCAGGATATACTGAAACGAGAAAATGACCAATACTAGGAGAACATCACTCTCAACTGTAAAAGTCCTTAGAGCTAATACATGAACAATACCTGAGTGCATGAGTCACAGAGTTTATGTCCCAGATTAACTTCGACTTCGGCTATACAAACTTTAGCACCGTGGGAATGGAACAGGCGAGCAATGCTTTCTCCAATCCGGGAGGCTCCACTAGTTACCACAACCACTTTGCCTAGTAACCTGGTGGAGAGATATAATAGAAATTTAAGTCACAAACTATATCAATCAACCACATGTCGTTTGTGTCTCAACCATGACTTTTTGTAAGATCTAATGCATTTGACACTAACCAAATAAAATAACTTGTTTAGCGGGGGAAGTGTAATACCCCAAATTTTGACCACTTAGATTTCCCATCATTGTGAAAATCATCATCACAATATGGATGAACCATGATGCTTCATCAGTCTCCCCAAAGATGGGTGAGCATCCAATACAATCAAAATTAGGGTTTCAAGCCCTCTCTGAGTGCTTAGACAAAGGATCAATCAAGAAATGACATGATCTTCAACTTGTCTAATCTCTTAAATATCCACAATGGATCAAAAAGGACTCCCACTTCAAGGATTAAGTACAAGGCTGCTCCCTTCTAGGTGGATCAAGTCTCAAGATCGACAGTTTCACCAAATTAGGGTTTTGGTCGACCAGGGCCTCCAGATGGAAATTTTCATCTGGGCACAAGGCAATGATCCAAAACATGACCTAATATACTTCATGGAACCTCATGAACCCATGCATCAAGTCAATTTTGCCTCAGGGGATGCATTCATCAAAAATCAGGAATTAGGGTTTCTTGACCTAATTCACCCCTAAGTTGACTTTTGGGACAAACCATGAGCCAAGACCTCAAGACATGATTTGAGGGTCTCTAATATACCATATTGATCCATTTGGAACAATGGATTGATCCAAGATGTTTGAGCAACAAGTCTCAATTTCATCTGCACCACAATTAGGGTTTTAAGAGAAAAGTCAACTGTAACTTTGACTTTTGACCAAGACATGCTCCCAAACCCTAATACATGATTGAATATACCCTATGACACCCATGGAACATGTCCATCTAGTTTGATTTAGGTCAAGGACATGATTTCCTGAAGAATTGCACAGTTTGGAATTCATCTGATAAAAAGTCAACTGTGCACAAAAGTCAACTTTGACTTTTGGGATTTTTCACCAAAATGGATTTTTAACCCTAAAATGATGTTAATGTATGATTTGAATCATCATTCATCAAGAAAAATCAAGAAAAGTGAGATAACTTGTAAAAGGGGTAACCATAAAACTTAGAAATTTTTCTAAGTTAAAAATAAAGTGGCAAAGGTACCAACTTTGGAGGACCATAACTCCTAAACCACAAGGCCATTTTTTCTCATCCAAAGATGGATTTGTAGCCCTCATTATCACCTACAAAAACTTCAACTACAAGTCATTCCAATTCATTAAGGATTTTGAGTTATCGAGTATTCAAGGTGGCTGAAAAGTGAAAATGTCACTTTTTCCAACACTTAGTGAAATTTTCACTAAGTCAGATTCTGCCTCACTTTTTGCCAAATGTAGGGGGATTTTTCACTTGGAATCAAAAGAGATCAAAACCAAACTTGTTCAAACAGTTGTTGTATCATGTAAGAGCTTTCCAAAATGGCCAAGAACATTGCCAAATTCAACCTACATCATGAGATACAACATTGGCAAGTTGCCTTGCTGAAATCTGTCAAAGCAAGGCAGAATTTGCATTTTGCCTCGATTTGCCAAAATCAGCCAATTTCAATAGTTCCTATCCATTTGGACACCTCTGAGGATTGAATCCAATGGGGACAATCACTGAGCCAAGCCTCCAAAGTCCATGGAACAAGAAATAACATGTTGAACCTAGAATGGCCAAAATAGGGAGAAGACTTCAAATTTGGAATGAGGCATTCAATGAAACCATCAAGGTGGCATGGACTGAGCCATTCTCATCTGAAATCAGTAAAGACTTATCCAAGACCAAGGGGACCAAAGCTCTGTGCCCTAACCTCTAGTCAATGGCTAGAGGAGACTTGGATTTTCATTTGCCAACATTGGCCAAACCTACTTACCAGCTGCCATGCACTATTCCTTGCAAAACAAACTTACTCTACTATAAATAGAGCTCAATTTTGGTCAGTTTGAGTACACCAAAGCCATCTAACAGATGCTTTCCTCAAAGTCTCTTCTTTCACTCCAATTTTGCCTTCTAAGGCAAGTCACTATCGGGTTTTGAGTTTGAGAGTAATTCCAATCTAACCAATCACTCACACACCTCACATACATCACATATGAGCTGATCAACCACTTAGATTACTTCTGAAACATCAATTTCACAAAATCACCAGCTGGTTGCTCAAGGTTTTAACCAAAGTGCAGCTGAGGTACCACAAAATGATCCAGCCAATTTCAATCAAGTCCAACCATCCAAACACAGTCCATAGGGTGTAGGGAAGCTATTTAGATCATCACCACTCAACTGTAACACCTCCAAATCAAAAATCACTTTGAACTTGCTGTCACGGCCTAGAGGTAAGAACATACTTGGTCATCTCCTAATCTATGCATATTTCCTCGCACAATAATTTGGCCATATGTTCATAATCATGCATGGAATGTTTTCCCTCAATTAATTGCATTGTTTGAATCGTGTATCAAAAATCCTAGCCTTCATGCAGAAATTAGGGTTCTTGAGGTCTCTTCGTGATTTCTTGTAGTATGTTTGATTTAAATGAAATTAATGTACATAGACATGATCGTGAGGTTGAGGCGAGCATAATGATATGTGGATTGCATGATATGATTACGTATTCATGGAGATTGGATAGAAAATGTAAATCTGAGAAACCAAGAACACGCGCGTGTTCTTCAGCTTGTTCTTGGCGCCATTTTTAGAAATTCAAATATTTGAATTTTGTGATTTTGTTTAATTGATTCAAAAATTAATTTCTCTCTGAGTTTTAATGATTTTGAGTTGATTCTTTTTTTAATAATTCACAAAAATGTTAAAATATTTTATTTTCACAAAAAATACCAAAAATATTATTTATTTCATATAATTGATATTTTTGTAAAGAATTAATATTTTGATTGTTTTTGACATTTTAAATATTTTTTCTACGTTGATTTTGCAACTTTTGATGCTTTCTAATTATTTTGCATGTCAATACTTAATTTTTGAAGCATTAATCCAAGATCACAATTTTCTTTCCATGTGTTAAACAATTTTTTATCATTATAATTGAATTTTTATTCAATTAAATACATTTTGAAAACAAATTAGGGTTTTGGATTAATTCAACCCTCATAAATCATTTTCAAAACTCTTTGGGCCTCTTGAGAGAGTGTAGGACCCATCCCCCCTTGTACAAAAACTTTTTGGGCCTCACTCATTGTATAAGTCCCTCTGTACAAGTAAACGGCGCGATCGTCGCCCGTTTAAAAATAAAAATCATCTGGGCCTCTCCTTGAGCTATAACACCCATTCAAAACACTTTGGGCCTCTATTAGAGTGTAAGACCCAACCCCCCTTTTAACCAAAACATTTTGGGCCTCACTTATTGTATAAGTCCCTTTGCGTTAAAAGAAAACCTCGGCGCGATCACCATTTTTAAACGAAAAATCATCTAGGCCTACCCTCGTGTTGTAAGCCCCTCTCTTTTCTTTAAACCTTTTTTGGGCCTCTTGAGAGAGTGTAAGACCCATCCCTTTGTACAGAAAACCTTTTTGGGCCCTAGTCACTTGTATAAGTCCCGCTGTACAAAGTCAAACAGTGTGCTCACTGATAAAACCCTGGGCCTCTCCTTGAGCTGTAAGCCCCAAATCTTTCTTTTTCAAAGCACTTTCTCCTTTGATTTTGAATATACTGTTGTTTTCAATCTTTCTTTGTTGAACAACTAACCAAACAGCATGGAAGCACTACAACCGAGTAAGTGGTTATCGCTTTCATTTACTGCTTTCATATTATAAACTGTATTGTGGGGCTGCTCACTGTAAGTCTCCTTTCATAAACTCATATCTACTGTGTAATAATAGTATATATATTTCGAGTTTCCCCGACAACTACGTCTAGAACTAGGTGACGCCGTTTCATTTATTCGTAGAAATAGACGCCTAGATCCCCAATAGGAACACCAGATACAGTCTTCTCTTCGGCTGTCCTCGTTAGGAATCGTCAAGAAGCTCTACTCCCCAAGATGAATGTATTCTCCGTGAATGGCATCTTTGAGTTTCTTCCAAATTCTCGAACTTTCCTGACTTGATCTATTCCTTGTGGATAACATGCCTTGAATGTCTCGGGGTTTGGGTACCCACTACGGTCATAATCTTGGACCTTAACTAAGGAACCCTCTTTAAAAGCTAAAAGTCGCTGGATAGAAAACCTCGCACGTTTACCAGTGGTTTTTATCTTTAAAAGAGTTATCTCTCCTAATGGAAAGGAGATGATAGACCCACGGGCTTCTTAAAAGCATTGGCCTCCTCTTGGGCATTATTCAAGGACACTACGGCTTCTTAGAAGTATTCACAGCCTCCTCTTAGGCTTCGTATAATGATCTCTTCCTTCGGGAATGATAGCCTCCTCTTGGGCTTCGTACAAGGACCCGTCGGCTTCTTAAAAGTTTCCAGCCTCCTCTTGGGCTTCGTACAAATTGTCCCGACGACCTCCTAGAGGTATAGGAACAGAACCTAGTCATCCTCATAGAACAGTCCTTTCATAGAGTCTACTACTGTTTCTCAAAGCATAGTACAAAAAATAAAACTCTAGACTTGGACAGTCTAACTTCCTTGAGTCTCAAAGACATTCTCAAGTGACCCCTTCGTTAAATAGGAAGGAAACCCGCAGACTCGGACAGTCTCAATACCCTTTGGATTTCCCGTTTCCTCAAAGAGAAGGAAATATCCCTGATCCTCAGATCAAATCCCTGAGTACAGTGTTGCTCATATAAGAACTGATTTTCTCTTTTTAAATCAGTATATTGGATCTGTCACTCAACTGAAACAAACCTTTAGCCTCCATCTCGGGCTTCGTACGAGATACAAAAACACTCTCTTGTTGAGTATTAAAGACTCTCTTGTTGATTCAAACTTTTAGCATGAGAAATTCCTAAGGAAAGATGGCATTGCTCTACACTGAGTTAAAGTCTTCTCCTTCAGGTTAAAACCTTTTCTTCGGAAATTATGGCATTGCTCGGATCCGCGTATCCCAGTTAAATTAATTCTCCTTCCCCCTCTTTAGAGATGACAAATTCTCTCTAAAGTCGAGGTCTTTCAGCTTCACGTCTTGGGCTTTGAACAAGACACAAATAGACCTTTCAGCTTCACATCTTGGGCTTTGAACAAGATACAAACCACCTTTCACTTCACGTCTTGGGCTTTGAACAAGACACCAAAACACCAAAAACACCCATTACCTCCCATAGAATAGGAGGAACTACGAACGCTCTGATTTCCCTATTTCGGTAAACGGGAATACGTAGGCATAAGATCGAAAGAAAAGATCTTAGCGAGCACAATCAACAAAAAACCCAAATCCCATATCTCCATCAATCAAAAATCAATAATTCGAAAGCATCAGTCCTAACATCCTAATCCTTGTACCCCGTCAGAAACCTTCTGTCTAGATAAAATGGTATTGGCGAAAATACAAATAACCAGTACAAAGGCCCCCCCACATTGATAGCATCCGTAACCTAACAGACCGCTGTTTAAACTCAGTATGCAAAGCAGGGTTAATTGGAGACATCTATTTCCCTTCCTTATTCAGCTCACAATAGGATAAAAAATGAATCGACCTATAGTTTAAGCTCAACCGCAGAGAGCGACCAGCGCTTAAGAACCGCGTCCAAAATCGCTCGCTACAGAAAAGTCGCGCCCACCGTGGGGCCAATTCATAGTTAGATCTAGGCACGGTCTTCCTTCTCTTCACTTATGTGAATACCACAGATTGGGGCTTCCGCCGGGGAACCCATTTTCTGTCAGGAACTTAGGATTCTTAGCATTAAAGGTCTAGGATGTTTAGGACAAATATATATACTGCTTTTCCTAATTGCTATACGTGTTTATTTTTCTGCTAATGGGAATGCGGGTGATGCCGTATTTGGAAAGATTGAGTATACACCTAGAAAAGCCAACCCTTTCGTAGTGCGGAAGCTATCGGAAATAGCTGTTACGCGATACTACCCTCATTTGAGGTTGGTGATCTATTCTCGGTGAATAGCACTTACTCTAAGATTGCACACAACTCGCTGGCGATCCGCTTGTTGTCTGCCTTCTTGGGAGGAGCTGATGATAATGAGTACAGGTACAAAAATCACCCTAGTATAAACCTTTGGGGATGGGTAGAGCCTTGACTTCATGACAACGACCCTCTGACCCCATGTTTTTTCTATGTTTTTGTGTGCTGCATTCATGTATCCATTTAATAAAACATTAAAACACTCAAAAAACTTTCTCTTCTAGTCTCTCTGTTTTTCAAATTAAACTAAGACTGTGATTGCAAATATCTGAGAAAAAGATTGCATTAATGGATTTCGGTAGAAGGAGAACTCGCCAGTATACCTTCAAGGTTCCCAAGCTAGAGGATTTGAGAAAGTTAGCAAGGATGATCGTTAACCCAGAGGCTTTTAGAGCCAAGCACGGTGGTTTGCTACCACTGTTAAGAGTCCATGTGATTGAGGGGATCATGGACGCGCTCGTTCAGTTCTACGATCCGGTTTATCACTGTTTCACATTCCCAGATTACCAGCTATCACCAACGCTGGAGGAGTATTCTCATCTGACTGATTTACATATCACAGATCGAGCTCCATTTTCTGGACTGGAAGAAATTCCAAAGAATCAGACGATTGCAAGAGCAATTCATTTGGACGAGTCTGAGGTCAAAACTCACATGATTACTAAGGGTGGCATCCAAGGTTTGCCAGCCCAGTTCTTGACAAAAAAGGCTCTATACTTCGCTAGTATAGGGAACGGGACTGCTTTTGAAAGCATCTTTGTCTTGCTCACCTACGGATTATTTTTGTTTCCCAACATCAATAACTTCGTCAATATCAACGCTATTAAGGTTTTTCTCATTGGAAACCCTGTGCCGACTTTGCTCGCAGATGCATATCATTCTGTACACCTGGGAAATTTGTACAGCGGAGGGGAGATCACATGCTATGTACCTTTGCTTTACAAATGGTTTATATCACACTTGCCCAAGTCTGCTGCTTTTTGGGATTGCAAGAGTGTCTTACGTTGGTCGCAGAAGATCATGTCTCTCACCAATTCCGATATAGATTGGTGTAATAGGATTTATGAGGGAATCAGAATCATTGACCGTTATGAAAACTTCCCCATCGTACCCCTCATAGGAACTAAAGGAGGAATCAACTATCATCCGATGTTGGTTTTTCGTCAATTTGGATACCCGATGCGACACATCCCACTGGGTGTTCATCTGGAAGGTCTTTTCTTCAAAGAAGGAGAAAGTGACAGAGCACTAAAGATGGAAATAGTGCAAGCTTGGAAACGGGTTCATAAGAAAGGACGAGAGTCTTTGGGAAAACCGGACTGTGTCTCGGTGGAGCCTTATCTCTATTGGGTACAAACCAGAGCTCTCGAGCTAAAAATGCCTTATCCTCGTTACGGAATTCTTCCGCCGAGAGAATCTGTCATGTACTTCATGACGGAAACTGAAAAGCTTCAGGTTACTCTCAACAAAGTTCAAAAGGAAAGAAGGTCTTGGAAGAACAAATACCGCACCCTCGACGTAGAGTGCATCAAAATACAGCAACTACTAAAAGAGAAAGATGCTCTGATTGAAATTTTGGAGCAGCATGCTGTAGAGAATCAAGATGACCAAATGAATTTGCTCACTCCTTTCACTTGGCAAAGGAATGACAACCCGACAACGGCCCAAGCGCCCCGGTCAAAAAAAAGGAAGATACCAGAATCAGCACCCGGTTTCTCCTCAGAGAGGACTCGGGACCCATTAGTTTAGGTTTCTGTTTCTGCACTTTGTAATCCACTGTATTTCCATTTCTGTAATCCTTTGAATTTCAATAAAAAGGGGTTTCCCCACTGTTTGATATTTGCAATCTAATTGTCGAAGTTTATTTTGATTAAACCAAAAAACAACAATTAATATAATCATTGCATTCATCATTCTCACATTGCGTATTCTTCTTCCTTACGAATCTCACGTTTGTGTCTCGATTCTAGAGTCAAACTGTCTCATTTGTATAATACTCGGGCCAATCGTCAGAAAAAGATGGATGATCTTGAGGAAGAAAACAGAGAGTTGAAAGAAGAGATCGACGCTCTGAGAAAGGATATGAGAAAGCTTTGTAACGACATGCAAGCCATGGCAGAAGCTCAGCTACGAAGAACTGTGATCTCAGAGATCACCTCAACGCCCATCATAGAAAAGTATGATCCTAGGTATCAGATGCCGAAAGATCGTCCTTGGGGCATGCCTGTTAACTATATCCCGGAAGGATATGTTCCGCCGATCACTGAAGATCAGGGAATCGCAACAGAAGTTGCTGGGCCTGAAGGTTACAAACTTCCGGAAAGCGAAGATGCCAGGGGCATACTCAAGACTCCTGAAGGTTATAAACTTCGGGAAACGCCAAGACTTACTGCCGTAGTCACGGTACCACCCCCTGTGGTGCACACTATCCCGGAAGGACAGATTCCACAGACACCTTCTGGTAAGAAGGAAACTATGTTCGATAGAATGGATGAATTCCAGGAGCAGTTCTTGGAAATGCAGAAAGAGCTGCAAGCCATTCGCGGTCAGGATATATTTGGAAAGGACGCCGCAGACCTCTGCTTGGTCCTAAATGTGAAAGTCCCGCATAAGTTCCAAGTGCCCGACTTTGAAAAATACAAGGGTAACTCTTGCCCTCAGAGCCATCTGGTGATGTACGCTCGGCGGATGTCAGCTCAGACGGAGAATCAGGACCTGCTGATTCACTACTTCCAGGATAGTTTAACCGGTGCCGCACTCAAATGGTACATGGGTTTAAACCGTACTACGATCAGTACATTAAGAGATCTTGGTACTGCCTTCGTCCAACAATACAAGTACAATTTAGACATGGCACCCGACAGAGATCAACTCAGATCAATGTCGTAAAAGGAAAAGGAAACCTTCAAGGAGTATGCTCAAAGGTGGCGTGAAATTGCCGCTCAAATTTGTCCACCTCTTGAGGAAAAAGAGATGACAAAAATCTTCTTAAAGACCTTAAGCTCATTTTACTATGACCGAATGATTGCCAGTGCACCCAGTGATTTCACCGAAATGGTCGGCATGGGTGTACGTCTTGAGGCAGCCGTCCGAGAAGGACGTTTGGTAAAAGACACTGGATCAACGAGCGGTACTAAAAAATACGGTAGTGCTCTCCCTAAGAAAAAAGAGCAAGATATTGGGAATATCTCTCTCGGAAAGCAAAGGCGACGTTATCAGCCAGTAGCAGCTGTTACTCCTGCTATCGTCCCCGCGCCTGTTCCTATGTATCAACCTCAGGTTGCGCAGAGCCAACCTGACCAACAAAGGACACAACAGGCTCTTCAGCAGGCCCGTCCTCCATATAACAACAACCGTACAATACGGCCACCAGGATTTGATCATATACCCGTAACGTACGTAGAGCTGTTTTCGTTACTGCTGGCTAAGGGTCACATCCAGACTAAGTCTCCTCTTACAGTACCGGAAAATCTGCCTTTTTGGTTTAAAACGAATCAAACATGCCCTTATCATCAAGGAGGTTAAGGGCATAACATTGAGACTTGTCTCAATTTCAAATCCGACGTGCAAAAGCTTGTTAGGAGCGGGCTCTTATCTTTCAAAGATACGAATCCCAATGTTCTCACGAACCCGCTGCCTCAACATGAGAAAGCTGCAGTCAATCTGATTGAGAAAGAGACTAACAATGTCTATCAAATTCACGATGTACTCTTATTGGGGACCAATCTGGTCAAGATGCATTGTAGACAGAGTGGATATGGCCATGTGCCACCTCATAATTATCACTAGTGTGATATCTGCTCTAAAGACAACCAGGGGTGTTCTGTAGTGCAAGCAGCTCTACAGGAACAAATGGATCTTGGATGGATCCAAGAGCACCGAGTTCGTGGAGTTAACATGGTTTACACGAATTCCAACGTCATTCAAAACCACGAAATCCGTGCGATGAATGTCAACTTGGTGGCGATGCACTCAAGGCAAAGCCAGTATCATAATCTGCCGCGGCACGATTACAGTTCCTGTCTGATTTGCTCGGTAAACAAACAGGGATGCTCTTTCATACAAGAGGCCCTCCAGCGTCAGATGGATCTTGGATGGATCCAAGACTACCATGATAGGAACTCCTATCAAATCAACATGGTTCAGATCTTCGACATCCGCGTAATGAATACCAACCTGGTAGAGTTACATGCTGAGCAGGTCCGACTCGGATTCTTAATATCACATGATTACCAAACCTGTAAAGCGGGTTGCGAAAACGATCGAGGTTGTACCCTTGTCCAGGAGGCACTTCAGCACTTGTAAATCATTGGTGGATGCCAATCTACATGGACGAAGATACTCAGCAAATTAGTATCAGTCACAGGAATCCTACTCGTCGTCAAAGTCAGGATGTCCGATCAATGGAAGGTAACCTAGTGAGGTTACATTGTATTCAAAGTGGGCGTGGCCAGGTGCCACCACACAACTATGACAGTTGTAGCGTCTGTTCGGAAAGTAACCAAGGGTGTTACCTTGTGAGAGCAGCTCTTCAGGGTCAGGTCGATCATGGAGAAATTCGTCCATATCCAGGTTCAGGACCCATCATTTGGTCACCGAACTACCTTGCCGAGCAAGTTGAGGATGTTGTCACGATCTCTGGTCATCACAGGACCAGGGATGTTTTTGCCATCATCCCTCTACTTGACAAATCTAGAGTTCCCAACCGGGAACGGATCAAGGTTACTTATGATGGTCCGAAAAATCAGAAAGTTCCCATAGTCATCTATCTACCGGGGCCACTACCGTATGAATCAGCTAAGGCAATCCCTTACAAATACGGTGCAACAACCATTGAAAATGGAAAGGAAATTCCATTACCCTCCGTCGTGAATATTGCAGACATCAGTCGTGTAACACGGAGCGGTCGAATCTTCAACCGAGGGGTTGGAGAATCCAACAAAGAAAAGGAACTTCAGGCAGAAATTCCTGATCCACCAGTCAGTCAATCTGGTAATCCCGACTTTTCAAAAGACGAAGATGAGATTCTAAAGCTCATCCAAAGGAGTGAATATAACATTGTTGATCAACTGTTACAGACTCCTTCAAAGATCTCAGTATTATCACTGTTACTCAGTTCAGAAGCACACAGAGAGGCTCTACAGAAAGTCTTGGAGCAAGCCTTTGTGGAACAGGATGTAACAATCAGACAATTCGATAGCATTGTCTCTAACATCACTTCCTGCAATAATTTGGGATTTAGTGATGAGGAATTACCTGAAAAGGGTCTCGTCATAACATGGCGCTCAACATTACAGTTAACTACCAGGGCGATGCTTTAGCCAATGTACTGGTAGACACAGGGTCAGCCCTGAATGTTATGCCGAAGTCCACTTTGACGCAATTATCATTTAAGGGCCCTCCGATGAGAGTCAGCGAGGTCGTCGTCAAAGCATTCGACGGATCCAGAAAAATAGTTATCGACGAGGTTGATCTTCCCATAACTATTGGTCCTCACACTTTCCAAATCACTTTCCAGGTCATGGACATCCGGGCAACATACAGTTGTTTATTAGGAAGACCTTGGATACATCAGGCTGGAGCGGTTACTTCAACCCTCCAGCAAAAGCTAAAGTTCGTCAAGAGCGATCAACTTGTCACGGTTTGTGGGGAACAAGCCTTGCTTGTGAGTAACCTATCATGATCTGCTTGTGTAGAACCCGAGGAGGTTATTGGAACTCAGTTTCAAGCACTATCGGTGAGCAAGAACGATCAATCCGAAGAAGGAACTTCAATTTCTTCATACAAAGATGCTATCAAAGCGGTCGAGAGTACTGATACAAAAGGATGGGGAGAGCTTGTCATTCCCACTGACAATAAAATAAAGAAGGGTCTTGGTTTTTCTGCGACCTGTGCTCAGACAGCCGCCAACGATGAAAGTCTTCATCCCCTTCAAAACTTCTTCCACAGTGGAGGTTTTCTTCACCCAGTGTCTCAGACAGTTCATGCTATCAATGAGGAAGATCCCTCTGACACAGATGAAGAATGGAAGTCCTACCTTAACAAGGACGGCTATATGTCTCAGGAAGAGGTGCCTATACCTTTTTACTTTCCTACAGAAAGTCCGAGATTTATACCAAGATCAGATGCCGAAATGATTTACGGAGATTGTGATCCGGAAGGATGCCGTGCTCCGCCAAATTCATTAGAGGAAGACACTCTGATGAAAGAAAACTTTGATCACAATTACTATGGCCCGATGGATGGTCTGCCAATGTGGCAGCCTTACCCAGGAAACTTGGGGCAAGAAAGTCAGCCGAGTAATGAAACTCAGCTGAGCGTCATTGAACAGAATACCTGCGTCCCCGCCATGTCATGGGATCAACACTCAGGTCATTCGGAAACTACTCAACATGAAGATGAATTCGCAACGTTTGCAGGACTAGAATTCATCAACTATGCTTTTCCTGAGGTCAACGTCATCGAGAGGGATGACTTCTCCAGTTCCAAAGATGTTTGGGACACTTTGGGACAACCAAGTGGAAAATACGACTTTATGGTCAAGTACACCGCTCCCGAAAGTTCTCGTATCAGGCTCGAAGATATCCAGCCTACTGGATGGGGAGATACAGCTGAGAGCACAAATGCTATGCAAAATACAACAGAGGAATTCTCCTATGACAATTTTTCCTGGGAGACAGATTCCAATGATCCAGCTCCACCAGAAATCAGCGTCATTTCTAAAGACAAATCAAGGAAGGTGCCAAACTTTGTGATTCACCGAGGAGTTCGCCGCCAATGGGTTGCCGTCGAGGTTCCGAAGGTCGTTCATCAGTCAAAGTAATTGCCATCTTTAACCTTTCACCCTGCCCAGGTGAAACAGATGTTTTGATAGGGCTCGCTTTTTGTAAATTTCCCTCTTCACTTTGCCCAGAGCAAGTGAGTTTTGTTTTATAGGGCTGTAGTTTCATGATTCGACTTGTTCATTAATAAAATAACGTCGTTCTGTAATTTCCGCATTAATTGCTGTTTTCTCTTTTTGCTTTTTCTCAGAAAATGGTAATCCTAAAAAACATTCAATAATAAAAACAAGCAGTAAAATAAATACACTGCACACACTTACATTTTCTCTATCTCTTCTAAACACGAATCATCACGTCATGCAGATTGCTTGTTTTATACCCCGTTGAAACATATGATCCGATGCCTTCTCCCAACTTTGAGTTCCCGGTATTCGAGGCTGAAGAAGAAAATGACGACAAAATTCCAGAAGAGATCTCCCGACTACTCAGACAAGAGGAAAGGTCCATTGAACCTCACAAAGAGCCGTTGGAAATGGTAAACTTGGGTTCAGAAAAAGAGAGAAAAGAAATCAGGATCGGAGCACTGCTCAGTCCAACAGCCAGAGAAGATCTGATAAAGCTTCTTAAAGAATTCCCCGATGTGTTCGCTTGGTCCTATCAGGATATGCCAAGGTTGGATGCCAGCATCGTGGAACATCACTTACCGCTAAGATCGGAATGTTCGCCAGTAAAGCGAAGGTTGAGACGGACTCACCCGGACATGGCTATCAAAATCAAAGAGGAGGTACAGAAACAGATTGACGCGGGTTTCCTCGCCACATCTGAATATCCTCAATGGTTAGCTAACATCGTACCCGTTCCCAAAAAGGACGGAAGGGTCAGAATGTGTGTTGATTACAGAGATCTAAACAAGGCAAGTCCAAAGGACGACTTTCCTTTACCACACATTGACATGCTGGTTGACAGCACAGCAAAGTTCAAAGTATTCTCCTTCATGGATGGATTCTCGGGCTATAACCAGATCTAAATGGCGCCGAAAGACATGGAGAAAACTTCGTTCATTACCCCATGGGGCACCTTTTGTTACAAGGTAATGCCGTTCGGTTTGAAGAATGCCAGGGCAACCTATCAAAGGGCCATGACTACTCTGTTTCATGACATGATACACAAAGAAATCGAGGTATATATCGATGATTTGATTGCAAAATCAAGAACAGAGGATGAGCACGTTGAACATCTATCAAAATTGTTCGAACGTCTAAGAAAATTCAAGCTCCTCTTGAATCCTAACAAGTGCACCTTCGGTGTCCGTTCGGGGAAATTACTAGGGTTCATCGTCAGCCAGAAAGGAATTGAAGTTGATCCTGACAAGGTCAAGGCCATTCAAGAAATGCCTTCTCCGAAAACTGAAAAACAAGTCAGAGGATTCCTGGGACGTTTGAACTACATCTCCAGATTCATATTCCTTATAACCGTGACGTGTGCGCCGATTTTCAAATTACTCAAAAAGAACCAGGATTGCGTTTGGTTAGAAGATTGCCAAACCGCCTTCGACAGTATCAAGGAATATCTGTTGAATCCTCCGATTCTATCACCTCGAGTGGAAGGAAGACCACTGATCATTTACCTCACGGTCCTAGAGGACTCAATGGGATGTGTACTTGGCCAACAAGACGAAACTAAAAGGAAAGAGTCTGCCATTTACTATCTAAGTAAGAAATTCACTGACTGCGAGACTCGGTACACAATGCTTGAGAAAACTTGTTGCGCTTTGGCTTGGGCAGCCAAACGTCTTCGCCAGTAGATGATTCGTCATACTACTTGGTTGGTCTCCGAAATGGATCCAATCAAGTACGTTTTTGAAAAACCTGCTCTCACGGGAAGGATTGCCCGTTGGCAGATGTTACTATCAGAATATGACATAGAGTACTATGCTCAAAAAGCCGTTAAATTAAATATTTTAGCCGATCATTTGGCTCATCAACCGATTGACGATCAAGAATCAATCGGGTTTGACTTCCCAGACGAAGATGTCATGTATCTAAAGATGAAAGACTGCGATGAACCGCTACCCAGCGAAGGGCCAGAACCAGGTTCCCAGTGGGGACTTATCTTTGACGGAGCTGTCAATCATTACGGAAATGGAATTGGGGCTACCCCTTTCTCTCTAGTGTATGGCATGGAGGCGGTTCTCCCCATAGAAGTAAAGATCCCATCAATCCGGGTATTGATGGAAGCTCAGCTCACCGAAGCTGAATGGTGTCAAAGTCGACACAACGAACTAAACCTGATCGAAGAAAAGAGAATCACGGCACTATGCCACTGTCAGTTATATCAACAGAGAATGAAAAGGGCGTTCGACAAAAAGGTCCGACCTCGTATTTTCAGAAAAGGAGACCTCGTGCTCAAGAAGATACAATCATTTCTCACTGACTCTCGAGGCAAATGGACCCCAAATTATGATGGCCCCTATGTGGTCACGAAAGCTTTCTCAGGCGGCGCCTTGAGACTTGCAACCATGGACGGAGAGGAATTTTCCTACCCCACGAATGTTGATGTAGTCAAGAAATACTTCGCCTAAACTAAAAAAAACGTCTCGATGGATTGAAAACCCGAAAGGGCGGTCCAGGCAAAAGTTAGAGACATAAAAAAAATCATCCCGATTGATTGGAAATCTCATAGTACAATCCAGGAAAAAATTAGGGATAATGGCAAGTAACTATGTTCAACAGAGGCAAGTCCCTCAACAGCAGTTACAGCATCATCTATCGGAGGAAATCTCCAGTCAAAGGTCATCTTCGACAGAAGCTCAGGATGCCTCGAATTCAAAGTTGGTAGAAGGATAGTGGTCGTTATGTTTCAACGTAGCCCTTTTCCCTGTAAATTACCATATTCTAACTTTGTATATACTCTTTGGAATCACGCGTTTGGCTGATCTCCATCTTATCAATAAAATTTGAGCCCTTGTGCTTTTGTTTGTAATTCTTTACTTGTTTTAGCTTTACAGAACGTAGTTGTTTAAACTTAATCAGCGATTCTTGAAATAAAACAAATTTACTTGTTAAACTTTTTCTGCTTTTAAATTAAAGATGGCATTTCTTTTGACTGTTGAACATCATAAGAACATCGATCGCTTCTCCCGAAGTAAGCGAACTTCAAAGTACAGAATCAAAGTACTCCTTCTAAACCAGTTCGCCTGAATGAAGGGATCAACTGTGTCAGAGACCTTGTTTCGTCTGACATCCTCGGCCGAGTTCTCATCTCCTAAGCCCGATCAACATAGCTCCCCGCGTGGACTATCTCTCCTAAGCAAGGTGGAATTTCTATTTTGAATCAACGGTACTTCTTCGCCCTGCGATGGCCGAGTATCCAATTGTGTTTATCTCTTAGTCTGCATGTTGCGTCTGTTTTGTCAGCACATACATACATACATCATGCATTTTTTATTTGCATTCACATTTCATATTGTATCACTATCACTCTAGTCGGTCCTGTCCCCTAGTGGTAGAAGTCCTCTTAATCGAGTTGTCAGTTCTTGCCTCGTCAGGAAATATTGTGTCTGAACAACCTCGCTTCCAGTTTAATTCTGGAAAGAAGTTGGTCCTTGACCACTTTGATAACTTGAACCTCTGAAAAGCCAGAGAAAACTTTCAATAAGCATCACTCTTCGCCATTGAAGATGATATCCTTGCTTTCCCGGATTAAGGAAAATCCACAGAGAAAGCCTCGTGAACAGAGATTCGGCAGCACGCTAGTTTTGCTCCGAAAAACCACTGATGAGAAGGTCATCGGCACCTAAAAATTGGATCCCATCATATGGCATTTCTCCGGGAAAATCCCGAGAAAAGTATGATGTAACCCCAAACAAAAACAGTCTCTCAAGAGACTCTCTTTCCCCAGTAGAATCGACAAATGGCGTCTCCAAAACAGAGAAGTTTGTGTACCTCTACAACTCAGACGAATGGGTTCCCCAACAAGTCTGACAACAAAACATTTTCTACTCAAATGGCATCTCCCCGGGAAAATTCGGCGAGAAGTTTGAAGGAAAACCGCTACACATAGCGTCCCTTGTAAATAAAGTTTATTGACAAAAGAAACTAAGACCAGTTCCTTGGTAGGAAACCAGGATCGAGGGGAAGTTTATTTCAAAAGAAACTAAGACCAGTTCCTTGGTAGGAGACCAGGATCGAGGGGAAGTTGACAAAAGAAACTAAGACCAGTTCCTTGGTAGGAAACCAGGATCGAGGGGAAGTTTATTTCAAAAGAGACTGAGACCAGTTCCTTGGTAGGAAACCAGGATCGAGGGGAAGTTTACCTTTTCTAAGCATCATTGCTTAGCTAAAGAAGATGAATGCGTAAGCTACCATTCATAACCACCATCAAAATTTCGGGTATTCCGATATTTAATCCTCTTGCACCCCGAATGCCCGAATCCCTTCGTCATTCACACCTTCGGGTCCAAGAAGATTAAATAGGGGCATCTGTAATACCCCAAATTTTGACCACTTAGATTTCCCATCATTGTGAAAATCATCATCACAATATGGATGAACCATCATGCTTCATCAGTCTCCCCAAAGATGGGTGAGCATCCAATACAATCAAAATTAGGGTTTCAAGCCCTCTCTGAGTGCTTAGACAAAGGATCAATCAAGAAATGACATGATCTTCAACTTGTATAATCTCTTAAATATCCACAATGGATCAAAAAGGACTCCCACTTCAAGGATTAAGCACAAGGCTGCTCCCTTCTAGGTGGATCAAGTCTCAAGATCGACAGTTTCACCAAATTAGGGTTTTGGATGACCAGGGCCTCCAGATGGAAATTTTCATCTGGTCACAAGGCAATGATCCAAAACATTACCTAATATACTTCATGGAACCTCATGAACCCATGCATCAAGTCAATTTTGCCTCAGGGGATGCATTCATCAAAAATCAGGAATTAGGGTTTCTTGACCTAATTCACCCCTAAGTTGACTTTTGGGACAAACCATGAGCCAAGACCTCAAGACATGATTTGAGGGTCTCTAATATACCATATTGATCCATTTGGAATAATGGATTGATCCAAGAAGTTTGAGCAACAAGTCTCAATTTCATCTGCACCACAATTAGGGTTTTAAGAGAAAAGTTAACTGTAACTTTGACTTTTGACCAAGACATGCTCCCAAACCCTAATACATGATTGAATATACCCTATGACACCCATGGAACATGTCCATCAAGTTTGATTTAGGTCAAGGACATGATTTCCTGAAGAATTGCACAGTTTGGAATTCATCTGATAAAAAGTCAACTGTGCACAAAAGTCAACTTTGACTTTTTGGGATTTTTCACCAAAATGGATTTTTAACCCTAAAATGATGTTAATGTATGATTTGAATCATCATTCATCAAGAAAAATCAAGAAAAGTGAGATAACTTGTAAAAGGGGTAACCATAAAACTTAGAAATTTTTCTAAGTTAAAAATAAAGTGGCAAAGGTACCAACTTTGGAGGACCATAACTCCTAAACCACAAGGCCATTTTTTCTCATCCAAAGATGAATTTGTAGCCCTCATTATCACCTACAAAAACATCAACTACAAGTCATTCCAATTCATTAAGGATTTTGAGTTATGGAGTGATCAAGGTGGCTGAAAAGTGAAAATGTCACTTTTTCCAACACTTAGTGAAATTTTCACTAAGTCAGATTCTGCCTCACTTTTTGCCAAATGTAGGGGGATTTTTCACTTGGAATCAAAAGAGATCAAAACCAAACTTGTTCAAACAGTTGTTGTATCATGTAAGAGCTTTCCAAAATGGCCAAGAACATTGCCAAATTCAACCTACATCATGAGATACAACATTGGCAAGTTGCCTTGCTGAAATCTGTCAAAGCAAGGCAGAATTTGCATTTTGGCTCGATTTGCCAAAATCAGCCAATTTCAATAGTTCCTATCCACTTGGACACCTCTGAGGATTGAATCCAAAGTGGACAATCACTGAGCCAAGCCTCCAAAGTCCATGGAACAAGAAATAGCATGTTGAACCTAGAATGGCCAAAATAGGGACAAGACTTCAAATTTCGAATGAGACATTCAATGAAACCATCAAGGTGGCATGGACTGAGCCATTCTCATCTGAAATCAGTCAAGACTTATCCAAGACCAAGGGGACCAAAGCTCTGTGCCCTAACCTCTAGTCAATGGCTAGAGGAGACTTGGATTTTCATTTGCCAATATTGGCCAAACCTACTTACCAGCTGCCATGCACTATTCCTTGCAAAACAAACTTGCTCTACTATAAATAGAGCTCAATTGTGGTCAGTTTGAGTACACCAAAGCCATCTAACAGATGCTTTCCTCAAAATCTCTTCTTTCACTCCAATTTTGCCTTCTAAGGCAAGTCACTATCGGGTTTTGAGTTTGAGAGAAAGTCCAATCAAACCAATCACTCACACACCTCACATACATCACATATGAGCTGATCAAACACTTAGATTACTTCTGAAACATCAATTTCACAAAATCACCAGCTGGTTGCTCAAGGTTTTAACCAAAGTACAGCTGAGGTACCACAAAATGATCTAGCCAATTTCAATCAAGTCCAACCATCCAAACACAATCCATAGGGTGTAGGGAAGCTGTTCAGATCATCACCACTCATCTGTAACACCTCCAAATCAAAAATCACTTTGAACTTGCTGTCACGGCCTATAGGTAAGCACATACTTGGTCATCTCTCAATCTATGCATATTTCCTCGCACAATAATTTGGCCATATGTTCATAATCATGCATGGAATGTTTTCCCTCAATTAATTGCATTGTTTGAATCGTGTATCAAAAATCCTAGCCTTCATGCAGAAATTAGGGTTCTTGAGGTCTCTTCGTGATTTCTTGTTGTATGTTTGATTTAAATGAAATTAATGTACATAGACATGATCGTGAGGTTGAGGCGAGCATAATGATATGTGGATTGCATGATATGATTACATATTCATGGAGATTGGATAGAAAATGAAAATCTGAGAAACCAAGAACACGCGCGTGTTCTTCAGCTTGTTCTTGGCGCCATTTTTAGAAATTCAAATATTTGAATTTTGTGATTTTGTTTAATTGATTCAAAAATTAATTTCTCTCTGAGTTTTAATGATGTTGAGTTGATTCTTTTTTTAATAATTCACAAAAATGTTAAAATATTTTATTTTCACAAAAAAATCCCAAAAATATTATTTATTTCATATAATTGATATTTTTGTAAAGAATTAATATTTTGATTGTTTTTGGCATTTTAAATATTTTTTCTACATTGATTTTGCAACTTTTGATGCTTTCTAATTATTTTGTATGTCAATACTTAATTTTTGAAGCATTAATCCAAGATCACAATTTGTTTTCCATGTGTTAAACAATTTTTTATCATTATAATTGAATTTTTATTCAATTAAATACATTTTGAAAACAAATTAGGGTTTTGGATTAATTCAACCCTCATAAATCATTTTCAAAACTCTTTGGGCCTCTTGAGAGAGTGTAAGACCCATCCCCCCTTGTACAAAAACTTTTTGGGCCTCACTCATTGTATAAGTCCCTCTGTACAAGTAAACGGCGCGATCGTCGCCCGTTTAAAAATAAAAATCATCTGGGCCTCTCCTTGAGCTATAAGACCCATTCAAAACACTTTGGGCCTCTATTAGAGTGTAAGACCCAACCCCCCTTTTAACCAAAACATTTTGGGCCTCACTTATTGTATAAGTCCCTTTGCGTTAAAAGAAAACCTCGGCGCGATCGCCATTTTTAAACGAAAAATCATCTGGGCCTACCCTCGTGTTATAAGCCCCTCTCTTTTCTTTAACCCTTTTTTGGGCCTCCTGAGAGAGTGTAAGACCCATCCCTTTGTACAGAAAACCTTTTTGGGCCCCAGTCACTTGTATAAGTCCCGCTGTACAAAGTCAAACAGTGTGCTCACTGATAAAACTCTGGGCCTCTCCTTGAGCTGTAAGCCCCAAATCTTTCTTTTTCAAAGCACTTTCTCCTTTGATTTTGAATATACTGTTGTTTTCAATCTTTCTTTGTTGAACAACTAACCAAACAGCATGGAAGCACTACAACCGAGTAAGTGGTTATCGCTTTCATTTACTGCTTTCATATTATAAACTGTATTGTGGGGCTGCTCACTGTAAGTCTCCTTTCATAAACTCATATCTACTGTGTAATAATAGTATAGATATTTCGAGTTTCCCCGGCAACTACGTCTAGAACTAGGTGACGCCGTTTCATTTATTCGTAGAAATAGACGCCTAGATCCCCAATAGGAACACCAGATACAGTCTTCTCTTCGGCTGTCCTCCTTAGGAATCGTCAAGAAGCTCTACTCCCCAAGATGAATGTATTCTCCGTGAATGGCATCTTTGAGTTTCTTCCAAATTCTCGAACTTTCCTGACTTGATCTATTCCTTGTGGATAGCATGCCTTGAATGTCTCGGGGTTTGGGTACCCACTACGGTCATAATCTTGGACCTTAACTAAGGAACCCTCTTTAAAAGCTAAAAGTCGCTGGATAGTAAACCTCGGACGTTTACCAGTGGTTTTTATCTTTAAAAGAGTTATCTCTCCTAATGGAAACTAGATGATAGACCCACGGGCTTCTTAAAAGCATCGGCCTCCTCTTGGGCATTATTCAAGGACACTACGGCTTCTTAGAAGTATTCACAGCCTCCTCTTAGGCTTCGTATAATGATCTCTTCCTTCGGGAATGATAGCCTCCTCTTGGGATTCGTACAAGGACCCGTCGGCTTCTTAAAAGTTTCCAACCTCCTCTTGGGCTTCGTACAAATTGTCCCGACGACCTCCTAGAGGTATAGGAACAGAACCTAGTCATCCTCATAGAACAGTCCTTTCATAGAGTCTACTACTGTTTCTCAAAGCATAGTACAAAAAATAAAACTCTAGACTTGGACAGTCTAACTTCCTTGAGTCTCAAAGACATTCTCAAGTGACCCCTTCGTTAAATAGGAAGGAAACCCGCAGACTCGGACAGTCTCAATACCCTTTGGATTTCCCGTTTCCTCAAAGAGAAGGAAATATCCCTGATCCTCAGATCAAATCCCTGAGTACAGTGTTGCTCATATAAGAACTGATTTTCTCTTTTTAAATCAGTATATTGGATCTGTCACTCAACTGAAACAAACCTTTAGCCTCCATCTCGGGCTTCGTACGAGATACAAAAACACTCTCTTGTTGAGTATCAAAGACTCTCTTGTTGAGTCAAACTTTTAGCCTCTATCTCGGGCTTCGTACGAGACACAAAGACTCCCTCGTAGAGTCAAACAAACAATAACCTCTATCTCGGGCTTCGTACGAGACACAAAGACTCTATCGTCGGGTCAAAAACTTTTAGCCTCTCTCTCGGGCTTTGTACGAGACACAAAATAGCCTCCTCTTAGGCTTTGTATAATGATTTTCCTAGCGGAAATTAGCCTCCTCTTAGGCTTTTGTATAAGAAAACCACTGGTTGATCCAATCAACCTTTTAGCATCAAAGCTGTGCCTCGTTCACAGTACACAAACATCAACAACTCCTTTCCTTTCATCTAATCGCTGTAAGCGGCAAGCCTCTGGATCATCTATATCCATGCCACTGTCCATCTTTTAGCATGAGAAATTCCTAAGGAAAGATGGCATTGCTCTACACTGAGTTAAAGTCTTCTCCTTCAGGTTAAAACCCTTTCTTCGGAAATTATGGCATTGCTCGGATCCGCGTATCCCAGTTAAAGTAATTCTCCTTCCCCCTCTTTAGAGATGACAAATTCTCTCTAAAGTCGAGGTCTTTCAGCTTCACGTCTTGGGCTTTGAACAAGACACAAATAGACCTTTCAGCTTTACATCTTGGGCTTTGAACAAGATACAAACCACCTTTCGCTTCACGTCTTGGGCTTTGAACAAGACACCAAAACACCAAAAACAACCATTTCCTCCCATAGAATAGGAGGAACTACGAACGCTCTGATTTCCCTGTTTCGGTAAACGGGAATACGTAGGCATAAGATCGAAAGAAAAGATCTTAGCGAGCACAATCAACAAAAAACCCAAATCCCATATCTCCATCAATCAAAAATCAGTAATTCGAAAGCATCAGTCCTAACATCCTAATCCTTGTTCCCCGCCAGAAACCTTCTGTCTAGATAAAACAGTATTGGCGAAAATACAAATAACCAGTACAAAGGCCCCCTCACATTGATAGCATCCGTAACCTAACAGACCGCTGTTTAAACTCACTATGCAAAGCAGGGTTAATTGGAGACATCTATTTCCCTTCCTTATTCAGCTCACAATAGGATAAAAAATGAATCGACCTGTAGTTTAAGCTCAACCGCAGAGAGCGACCAGCGCTTAAGAACCGCGTCCAAAATCGCTCGCTACAGGAAGTAGTAACCATATTGGGAGTAGAAACTGATAGAAACATGAACACATAACTCATGTAATCACAAACAACTGTAGCAGAACTTGCACAAGGAAATAGAAGAACAATAACTCTGTAATTTCACATTATTTAATGATATCATCATCAACACATAATCTCCTAGATTCATAGAAACAATTGACATAACTATATTAAAACTATCATCAACACCAAAAACAACAAGCTCAATGGAACTTACTAACCAATAAATGTTATAAAATGACTCTTTAACTCCACAAAATAATTTCATCAAATCGATGAACAACGATAAGCAGCATTAGGCATACCTTGGTAACAGAGATGAGATTGCAATCGGTCTTACAGATGCAACAACGACGGCGATCGTCACAAGTGAAACAGAGTCTCGCGACAAAGGTATAACAGACCTCACGGTACAAACAGGGTCCGTACGCCAATCATTCCAATGGCTCAGCGCCAACATCACAACAGACATCCATGGCTTCTTCACTGGAACCCTAATTTCAATGTTCAGATCAAAACACGATGATAGATTGTTATTGAAATTTGGGGAAGAATTAGAGAGATTGAATTTTTAGGGTTCTACAATTTTTAAAAGGAGAAGTGTGCGACAGAAGATGGAGAGATAAAGGAGAAGGTTCGACGACTCTGAGATTGTGAGGAAGAAAGTGATTAACATTGTTTCAATTAGAGAGTTGAAGTGAGATTGTTTTGGCTCTGTTCATACTCTCTTAGAGAAGAAGAAATGTTTTTGCTTTGTAATAGAGAGGGAAGATTGGAGGAAGAACTGTTTCCATGGAGATGAACAGTGCCTTCAGATTTGATAGATGGAGAATGTCGGTGGCGGTGTGCGATTGATAATGGTGGTAAGGTCGTGGGAGTTTCAGATCACGGCGGAGGGTTGTGAAGATCGGAGGGAGTGTGGAGGAAAGAGATAGATCGTCGGCGAAAGGGTTCAGATCGACGATGGTGGTGAGTCGCGGTGTGGTTTTTCGTGGATGAAGAGAATGAGTCATTAAGTGTCGTCGACGCTATTTTTTAATTTTGCAAGAACACTATTTTTTAGTGAAAGTGGTGTGAGGGCAGTTCCAGAACTGTCGTACACCTAAATTTTAATAGGACTTTCTATTTTTTTAAAGGTTATTTGAGGCAGTTGTTTATAACCGTCATGGCAACTGTCGCAGATGTTAAATAAGGGCAGTTTTTATATAACTGTCGCAATCCAAGTGTCGCAAATCAACAAAATTCTTGTAGTGAACATATAGAGAAAAATAATTAAAGGGAAAAAGTAAAACGAGGACGTGCTCTATTGAATTATCTTTATTAAAATAAAATTAGTAAAAAAATGGCATTTTTTATTATCATTATGTCAGTTTTAAAAAAACTTCCCTAATGTACCGTAAATAATGACATTTTTATTAAACGCCATTATAAAACTGTCACAATTTACGCAATTTTTTACAGTGAATTTTGATTTCGATTCTCTCTGTTTTGTATTGAATGTTGATGTTTTACGTTACCTTCCGTTGCATTGTAGGAAATGTGTCTATTATGGTTATATAGGTGAGTTTATGAGTGGGGGTGACAGGAAAAAGGGTAATCATCAGTCCATGAAAGCTTATCAGGTACAATGTCACATGGTGAATAGAGTTTCTCTTGAAAGTTATTTTGTTTTGCATGATTCAAAAGTTCATCAAAATATGTATCCTTCATGAATTTGCTTAATTATTCTTGGATTTGATTACTTTATATTCATATCCATTTTGACTTAAATATATGCAATATCGTCTATTATATGTTTAAGCGGTGCAACCTCGTTAACTTGAAAACACCCTATTGTGTTAGAGGGAAGGCGATTTTATTTGTTGAATTTCAAGATTAATTTTACAAATATTCATATATCTATAATTAGTCTTAATATTCATACATGAAAATAATAGTTAAAGCATCTATTACTGTAAAGGTTGAGTTACCGATTTTTTAAATAACAGTCGTAGTCGCATAATGGCTTTAACGATTTTGGTCGGTATATGTGTTATAACGGTAATTGTGGTCGCCATGGTGTGAATTAATCGCAATTTATTCATCATATAAATAGTGAATAATGATATCACTATCAGCATATTTCGATACAGTTTTCATTTCTATAAACAATGGACTTCCTTCAAAATGAATAAATCTTAGTTTCCCTGTATTCAAAAATAAATTTTGTAATTAATTTTTTCTTTTTGGTAATTTTGTTATGCTATCTAACAAAAACGTAAAAAGACTAAAACTAGTATATTATATTTGAAATTTGAGATTGTTTACATTTTTGGTGTAGCTCTAGTATTTCTAATTTGTTAAAAAGGATATTGCTTTAAGTTTTAAACAAATTAAATAAAAACAAAGTTGGTTCTAATTGTATCACTGATGCATTAGATACTTGACAGCTTTGAGGCTTATAAGTCAGTTCTTGGATTTTGGGTGTTATGTCAATGTAGTGTTTTATGACATTTTAATTATCTTATTTACATTCTTAACCAACACAGTCTTGATATTTTTAGCAAGACCATGTAGTGTACATAATTTGTGGATAACACCAATAACAAGATTTGAATGAGAAATTGCCCAAGGATTTGAAGAAATTAACACTAATTTGTATTATATACGATTTTGTAGAAGCATCTTGCCTTAGAACTAGAAGGTTTACATAAGAGGTGCACCCCTGAAACCTACCAGCAGGGAATGTTTTGAAATTAAACCATATTAAATTAAGCCATATATATGCTCTCCGTTTATTTGTACTGTAACCGCACTATTACGGAAAGGCTCTTTCACTACGGTTAGGAAAAAGCAGTTGACCAACTGTGATATGGTAGGGATGGTAGTAAGTATGTTGCATTCTACCACGGACGTGTGATCTAATGAAAAAAAATAGGCCGCGAGCTACCTATCAAAACGATTATCTTAAACAACCGTAGTGAAATATATGAATGTCTGGGATTTGATTTCCAACCATATCATTGTCGTACCTAAAAAAAATACAAACTTCGCGCTGGGGCGCAGAAAAAGTTTTTCGAACAGAGTCGCCACCGAACTTTATTCAGTCCAATGAAGTAATAAGAAAATATCGAGAAAACCTTTAAGAGATAAGAACATGGTAATCGCAACCAAGTTCTGGGTTCGGGATTCGATTACGCAAAGGGAAGGTACTAGCACCCCTTAAGTCCGTTGTACTCAACGGAAACCTCTTAATTTGATTTGTGAGAAATGTTAGCTAAGTTTGTTTGTTTTCTTCTAAGGGACTAATGAGTTAAGGATATAGTTTCTAAGGGGGATAAGGGTGGTATTTTATTAGGGTGCTCGCGAAAGATTCGGACCCTTGTGCCTACGTATTCTCCTTGCGAAATGAGAAATCAGAGCATCTGTAGTACGGACTACGGGAAAAGGTTTGGATAAGAGAAATAAAAGGTAGAAGGTAGAAAGAGAAAATGTGGAAAAAACAAAAGGTAGCTCGCCAAGGATTAGGGCCCTTGTGCCTACGTATCTTCATTCGGACGAGAATGAAGAATCATAGCATTCGTAGTTCGTGAAACTACGATTTGTTGGTTTGTGTTTTTTAATGAACAAGTGTTTAGATCGCATTCTAACGGTTAAAAGTTGTTTGTGCTCGCAATGGAAGGCTTAAAGCGTTTGTTTGTGTTCGCATTACAATGGACTAAACAACATCCTTTCGAAAAAGAGTTTGAAAGATTAAAGTGTGTTAAGGGTTGAACACGTGTTAAGAGTTTGAGAAATGTCTTTTTTAAGAAAAAGATTTGAATTTGATTAGGGTATGTGAAGGGTTTCGATCGCACGGGGGAAAGAAAATAAGGTTCGATTGGTTGATTTTAAAGAAGAATTACTTGGGTCTGGCAACCAATTAATTGGGGTATTACTGGGATGCTTAATACCAACGACACCTTTTTCCTTCGATTAGTTTAGAAATTATTTGATGAACGTTCCAAAGATTGTCCAAAGGTACCACATGGAATGCTAGACTCCCAAGGCCTCCCTTTTGTCCTAGAAATTAGGTTAAAAGTTTTTAGAAACTAATGAGTGAATGAAAAAATAACCCAAGGCGTTCGCCTCAAGAGCAATCATCCAAGTATTCAAGGAATGCGAGACTCCAGAATTCATTTCTTTTGTCCAAGTAATTATGGCAAGTGTATAAAACAACCCAAAGTGTGTGCCTTAAGAGCAATCGCTCAAAAATTCAAGGAATGTGAGACTCCAGTAACTTATTTCCTTCGTTATTAATTAAGAAAAAGTTTTGAAAATATTATGTGTTTTAAAGAAGAAAGATTGAAACCCAAGGCGTGTGCCTCAAGAGCATTCAATCAAGGATTCAAGGCATGCGAGATTCCAAGTACCCATTTCTATCATAATTTGATTGCTCACATTGAATGTTGTAGAAACAAAAGAGTGAACGAAGAGCAACCCAAGACGTGTGCCTCTAGAGCATTCATTCAAAGATTCAAGGAATGCGAGACTCCAATAACCTTTTTCTTTCGTGTTTTATTAAGAAAAGGTTTTAACGCATTGATTTTTAATCGGGGAAACGTTAGTGCGCTTCGAGGAGGAAAAGAAACGTGATGTTTGTTGAGTAACTCTTCGAGTTAGTGTGAAAATGATTTGTAAAATGGTTTGATTGTATTTGAATATAATTTTATTGAATGAAAATGAATATAGAAATAGATTCGAAATAAAATTGAAATATGATCAAAGTCGGTCTACGCAAATAATGTCATACACAAGATCATAACATGGTGGAAAATTTATTAATGTATTAAGTTTTAGTGGCATAACAATATTGAAATTACCGAATCCACATATAAAAAGGTCCAATTGAAAATGCAATGGAATCGAAAGGTAGCAACCAAATTTCTACAATATTTACATTATGCTGCAATGCTTTAACAAGCAGCTGACAAAGCTGCAACATGACTAAATATTTGCAAAGCAAATTCAATAGGAAAAAGAAAAGGTATTGGCAGCCGTCAATTAAAGTTCTAAAATCTAGATAAGTACTCAATTAAAGTGACTAAATTGCAACTAGATGGTGTTAGCATATCTTTATTTAAAACCTTGAATATTACTCAGTTAATGTAGCTAAATTGCACATGGATTGTGTTAAGCTGATTTTACTCTCTTTCTTTAAGACTACTATAGCAGTTATAGAAGATTCAAATAAAAATGAATATATAAACAATACATGTAACTTAGTTGTATGAGCAATATATTGATGAAACATCTTAACCTCAAAATATATAAATTTTAGAAAATTGTTGTAAGAAACTACATATTTCGTAAGAATAGAAATAGATGAAGTGACAATGATACACCATATATGGACCAAATACATTAATTAACAAATGTATAAAAAAAATCAAAATTTTTTATAATAATGACTAGAGGGTGGATAACAATATGGTGACCTTTCAAGGAGTAATTGATTGGTAAAATATTGACTTGAAATCAACGTATTCCAAGTTTTACAAACACTTTTACCAGCCACAATTTTATGGGAAGTTGAAGCAGAATGTCGGTAATAATTGGTAATGGAAGATCTGCACACAAACTGCCAAATTCTTGACTTTCTTCTTTGTCCACCTTTTCTTTAGCTCTTTTTTCATCCCTTGCTGAAGGCCCTTGCTGAAGGCAGTGAGTCATTTTTCCTTTTCATAGTCACACTATAAAATTAAAAAAAAATAAAATAAAAATAAAGCATAGAAAGGGAATCATTTTTTATTAAGATAAGTTAAAGGAGTTTGTGAAAAGTCAAGTTAGTCTAAATGAAAAAAAGAAGATGAAGAAAGAGTTGATAGGAATTCTGTCGGTGGTAAAAGCATAGTGCACACCTATGGGGATGGTTAGACCTTGGCTCCATGTTGTGACCTTTCAAACCTAGGGCCCTTTGTCTGTGTGCTTTGCTTGTGTTTATGCATCCATCCATTCATGCATTCATGAATAACCTTTTGGTTTCAAGGAACTCAATTGTTCTTTCATTTGCAAAATCAATAAAAATCCTGGATTATAAAATGAAACTTTTTCAGCCTTTCTGAAATGTTTGCGACCTGCTTTTGAGTTCCTTGAAACCATTGCATCACATGGCATATCATTTGCATCTTTGCATGCGTCCGTTTGTCCAGCAACTCATTTCTAGCTGTCTCTATCATCCAGTGTCACCTTTTAGTCGGCAAGCTGATTCCTCGACACAAATATCGGACTAGAGCTAACTACAGACGCATAATGTCGGAGTAAGAAGCACACAACGCTGAGATCCGAATGGAGATCGATGACCTTAAGTCAAGCATGACCAAGCTCACAGAGATGCTTCATGTTTTGATTGCTAGAGGAGAACCACCTCAAAGGACTGTTATACAGGAAGTTTCAAATGTTGGTCCTCAGCCTGTTCAGGTGCCACCTTCAACTTGGCCAGAGTTTGGATTGCCTCTCAACTTCTCTCCACCTAGTGAAAATTGAGAGGAAATCCAAACTCTGGCCAAGTTGAAGGTGGCACCTGAACAGGCTGAGGATCAACATTTGAAACTTTCTGTATAACAGTCCTTTGAGGTGGTTCTCCTCTAGCAACCAAAACATGAAGCATCTCTGTGAGCTTGGTCATGCTTGACTTAAGGTCATCGATCTCCATTCGGATCTCAGCGTTGTGTGCTTCTTGCTCCGACATTATGTGTCTGTAGTTAGCTCTAGTCTGATATTTGTGTCGAGGAATCAGCTTGACGACTCACAGGTGACACTGGAAGATAGAGACAGCTAGAAATGAGTTGCTGGACAAACAGACGCATGCAAAGATGCAAATGATATGCCATGTGATGCAATGGTTTCAAGGAACTCAAAAGCAGGTCGCAAACATTTTAGAAAGGTTGAAAAAGCTTCATTTTATAATCCAGGATTTTTATTGATTTTGCAAATGAAAGAACAATTGAGTTCCTTGAAACCAAAGGGTTATTCATGAATGCATGAATGAATGGACGCATAAACACAAGCAAAGCACACAGGCAAAGGGCCCTAGGTTTGAAAGGTCACAACATGGAGCCAAGGTCTAACCATCCCAATAAGTTTGAAAGGAGAGCTTGAAAAGATGAAGAAAGAGTTGATAGGAATTGTGTCGGTGGTAAAAGCATGCAAATGAGAATGAAAAAAAAAAAGTTGACAAAACGTACCTCTCTGCCAAGCTTTGGTAAAACAAAATTCAAATTGTACAAGTTTTACCTTTCTTCCTTTTTGATAGGCATATTTATAGGGTTTTTAAAAAACAATGGATATAGAAGGTAATGAAAAGATGGTATAAAACTAAATGGTAATTTAAATATTATTATTTTTATTGATTTTCTATTAACTTTAATTATAATAAAGTCAAATATTTTGTGATTTTTAGCATTTTAACAAACAAGTACGTTTACCATTTTAGCGTGCAAATTTTCTTAATTCTTAATTATCTTTTTTACTAAATCAAGAAAATATAATCCTAGCATTTAATTTTTTTTTCCATTTTTGACCTACTATTAATTTTCTTCCATCAAAATAAATTATATTGTTAAATTTAAAATATTTAAAATCATCATTTTGTTGAACAAAAATCACAAATAATTACAATCAATATCTTCAAATACTAATTTGTGGATAACAACGCCATTAACAAGATACATCTTGAATGATCAATACTAATTTGTATTATGTACGATTTTGTAGAAACTTCTTGCCTTGGAATTAAAAGGTTTAGATAAAAAATGAACCCCTGAATCCTACTAGCTGGGAATGTTTTCAACTTAAACCTTGTTAAATTAAGCCATATATATGCTCTCCTGTTATTTGTGATGTAACCACATTATTACAAAAAGGCTCTTTCACAACTGTTAGAAAAGAGGGACTGATCAACTGTGATAAGGTTGAAGTGATAGTAAATATGATGCTTTCCACCACTGACGTGACCGTCACGATAAACTAGGATATGTCATTACTAAACTCTTGACTTTTAATATAGAAAATATTGTCGGTTTTAACTGCCAGAACTTTCAAATTTGTATCACAAAAGTATTTAGTATGAAATAGACTAGCCAATTAACCATAAATAAAATAAATTTAGTATTTTTTAACTAGTAAAATAAAATTTGTATTGCTTAATAAATAAAATCAAATAAATTAACATAATATAAAAAAACAATATACAAATATAAAATAATAATCTTTGTAAGATGAAATGAGCTACAAGAATGGTAATACAAATAAATGAAACTAAAAAGCTATCAAATGTTAGAAGTTTAAATCCCACACCATGAATCCCCTCCTACTTGAAGCCAAAACAGACTTATTTTTTAGATTTCAGCCAACTTGAAAGACCTCTTCTCTATTAAACTATAATAACAATTCACATGAATAACTATACAACATAATTATATCAAGTTTAGAAACATATAAAGAGAATTATACTTATGACTCTACAATGGAATAGAGCAACTAAAAATAGAGTCAAGGCCAATTAGCAAAATAGAAACAAACTTTTCCATTATATACTTGGAGCCATGGTACAACAATAAGGATGCTTCCATGTAAAAATGAGGTCATAATTCAAATCCAAGAAACAAACCCTACTTGGATATAACTACTCTCCATAGACTCCATCTGGTAAAAGTTGTGCACTTTACTACCCTTAAATATTATAAGCATGCTTTTAAATTGCGGTTGCGGCTGCGGATGCGGTTGCGGTTGCAGGTGTTGCGATTGCGGCCATTGCGGGTGTTGCGATGCGTATTGCGGCCGTTGCGGTGTGAATTTTTATTAGGAGGTGTTTGAAATACACTACTACCAAAAACCCATTTAGCAACGGTTGGAAATGACATATAATGACGCGGGCGAAGGCGTTGTTATGTAGATTGTTGTTGTAAGTTCGTCGTTTCTACAACAGTCTGGAAACCGTTGTTGTATTCTAGAAGCGCGCGATATATTGCAACGGTTAGGTATTTCAACCGTTGTAATATATATTAACTATCACAATGGTTATCAGTATGAACTGTTGTCATATATGTTAACTATCACAACGGTTATTTGTCTCAACCGTTGTGGAATGTATCCTTAGTTTATTAAATACAAATGTATATTGCTTGTTTTACCATCCACCTTATTAAAGAAATACAACCATTAAAATTCGTAAAGAACTATATAATCTGAAAATTAAACTGTTCTTGAAAACCAACTTAAACACACCACTGTTTTTCGAATTGCATCCATTTCATTCCACACATTTTATGTTCCTTAACATAAAATTTATGGTTCAATGGTCGGTTTCCTTCAATCCATCGATATCTTTTGTTATAGTTTACCTCATCATCGCCAAAAATCACCACGATTTTATCATCATAACAATAATCATGATCTTAACAACCACGGCGATTAGTGACGACGATGAGGTAAACTATAATAAAAGATATCGATGAATTTAAGGAAATGGACCATTGAACCATAAATTTTATGTTAAGGAACATTAAATGTGCTGAATGAAATGGATGCAATTCAGAAAACGTTGACATGATAAAGGTTGGTTTTCAAATGCATCCTAATTTTCAGATTATAATGTTCTATAGCAATTTAACTGATTGCATTTTCAATAAAAGGATAGTGAAACAAACGGTATACATAGTATATAATAAACTAAATTTCATATACAATATCAGAATGAATTCATATATATGAACCTTATCAGAATGAATCCATATATAGGTACCACCATCATCATCACCATGTGAAACAAATCCTAAGAAGTGGGAAGCAATGATGAAAATTAGTTAGTATTAAATTTAACTATATACAATATACATAGTATATATATAATAAACAAACGTTCTATATCAATTTAACTGATTGCATTTTCAATAAAAGGATAGTAAAACAAACAATGTACATAGTATATAATAAACTAAATTTCATATACAATATAAGAATGAATTCATATATATGTACCTTATCAAAATGAATTCATATATATATGTACCACCATCATCATCACCATGTGAAACAAACCCTAAGAAGTGGGAAGCAATGAAGAAAATTAGTTAGTATTCAAAACAAAACAACCAAAAGTTGAAACAAACCCCTAAGAAGTGGGATTGTACCATTACAATGAAGTTTACCTTGCTTGTGAAGCATTGAAGTCAAATCTGCACAAAATGAGAACAATCAACAAAAACAACATGAAGCAAAAGAGATAATGGGAACTATTTAACAAGAAGATTGAAGTAGAAGACTACCTTATTTTCCATAAACAATATGTACATTACGCTTGCTACCTCCAGCATCATCACCATGTTAATCTAGTTTTAGATTCTGCAGGAAGAACTACAAGGAGGAAGAAGCTTAAATCAAAAGCTTCATACTTCTTGTATTTCTTCTGGCAGATTCTAAAAAAAGATGAAGTTTGGGTGCTAGGGTTTCGCTGTGAAGGAAACAGTGCGACTGTCAAAAAGGGAAAGTTAATTCCCTTATATAGGTAAATGTTTCACAACGGTTTTCTTAAATAACCGTTATGATAGATTATATTTTAATTTAATAATATCACAACGGTTAGTTATAATAACCGCAGCGATACCCCTTATACGTGGTACAAGGTTCGACACCAGGCAACAACATTTTCCTAAAATTACGCCTGGATTATAAGTGATATCGCTACGGTCATTACTTATAACCTTCGTGATATTATTAACCGTTGCACTTCCCAACATATGAACGGTTTACAAGAAAATATAGTTCCAGAATATGAACGGTTTACAAGTTATCATCATTACAAGCATTAAACTATCAGTCTTTTCATCTTCAACCTCATCTATAAATAGAAAATTTTACATATCTAAATAATATATTCTACATAACAATGAGTTCAACAAATGAGAATCCTAGAAACCTCAATGAGGAACGTCAGGCGCTAATCCAGGAGGTCGTCCAACCAGCAACTGCCAACTTCAGGGATGCCTTAAGGGTAAGGAAGGATAATAATAAGAAGAAGAAGAAGCCGAAGAAGAAGAAGATAAAGAAGAAAAGGAGGCCTGTATATTATGATTCCGATGAGGGGAGTGAGGAGAGATGTCTAGATTATGAAGATGCATTTTATGCTATGGGCTCTGACAATGATCTTGATATGTAATATGTTTATCAATGTACTCTCAATGGAATATTAAAATAAAATTATGTCTATATATGTTCATCTCTTACAGTTTTATTTTTAAACTTATATATATACTCTATTGCACTTAAAAATACTAAAGAATACATTGCTGTGAATCGAAGCGTGATACATGTAGTACAACGGTCTTCTAATACAAGCGTGTTAAAATGTAAAAATTTGGAAAAAAAAAATATAGAGCTGGGAATCAATGCTTGTTACACAGCTTGTATTACAACAGTTATGTAATACAACCGTCGTTAAATATGGCGGTATAAATGTTTAATCCTGTTACAACGGTGGGATACGAAACCGTGGTAAACCTGGCGTCGTTAAATAGGGTTTTCGTAGTAGTGATACAAAGTTGAAAAACACTTAATGTTACATTTTTTCATTACATAATAAGTAAATTGAGTTTTAGGATTCTAATATTTTAATTTTAGATGAAAATACTTGAAGAAACATCATTGAAATTATCTAATGTGGTTCCAAACATAGCCGGAAGCGATATTTTCAAATCACACTGCAATTGCGGTCCGATGCGGTTCACAACAAAAAAATATGTGGTTTGATACGACAGAAACAATAGTTAATTTGTAGCTAATCTCTATCAAACTGAATTGGATGGAGATTTGTTGCGAATTAGCTACAATATATGTCGTAGCATAGATTGGGTGGCTAATCATCTTGACCAAAATTTTCTAGCAAAACTCAAACTAATATATTAAAATTCCTAGCTAAAGAACAACTAAATCTTAGCAAAATATCAGTCTTGAGTTATGTTTCCCCAGCTATACAGCTACAATATCGCTACCAAAATTCCATAGTAAATCTCAAGCTAAAATTTATAATAATTTGAACGTTATCTTTTATTTAGATTTTTATTTTTATTTTTAACCAAAATTAATTACGCTTTATTTTTTTTACTAATTAATTTTAATCAAAACTAATTAGGCTTAAATTTTAAAAAAAAATCACAAAAAATAATTTATAAGGGTATCATAATTGTTGATAGTTAAACATTTGTTTAAATAAGCAATTAAAATTTTAAAATATTATTAATACAATTTTTTTCATTAAACTTGTATTTTATTACTAGAATAAAAAGTTTATCATTATTGAAAAAATGTACCTATTTTCTATCAACTTTCTATTTCTAACTGCACTATCAGTTAAAATGGCCATCAACTCCAAAAGTTTTATCAAATTTGGAGAGTTTCCTAACTGTAATATCACTATAAGCATCCTTTTGCTGCACATCCACAAAATTTGTAATTTTCAAAACCTGAAAAACAAGTTTACTGTAATATGATTTAATAAACCAAATCTTTCATAACATATACTTATCTAAAATGCATTAAACATACCAGTACTTCGTAGAATAGTCTGGCCAATTTTTTCCAGGTCCGTCCTTGTGAAACTTGTGACATGTGCTGAAATTACTTCTGCATGCAAACCAGGTGCAGAGAAATATGTCTAACTTAATTGTTTCAATTTTATAATTAATCTAGTGATCATTCATTCACTTGCCACTTTAATGCTTAGACATTTTAGCAATCATTCATTCACTTGCTACTTTGATGTCATCTAATCTAATGTAACAAAGATAGCAATCAATAAGTAATCCCAAAAGGAAAGAAATGCGAAAGAGAAAATTATTACTCAAACACCTTTGCAATAAGCGGCGATTTGGTTCAGAGCAAGTGTCATTTATTGCTGCGCGCATAGAAGCAACTCTAACACCGCCTTACAGCAAGATGCATGGACCGGAGAACATGGCAATTGCCCGAATAACATGCTGCAAATTTATAGAAATAGAGAGTTATTATAATGTATGAGCTTCGTGAAGAAAACATCACTTTCGATTATCACGAGTGTATACCTTAATACAATCACCAATGACATGTGCATCTTCATCTGGAGCAAACTCAGTTTTTCCTGCAACCATGTCGCATATTCAAGAACACGAAAACTTACTGAGTAACTTTGATCAAAGAGGAAAGAAGAAAGTGCACTTTGAAAGCTACAAAACTTCACAATCTTCAAACCTTTAAACAACATACAATTTAAAGATTTAAAGAGTAACCAAGTGCTAATATACAAACAGCAGCAATATGTTTGAAAATTGAACAATGTTGAATCCAAAAGTGACAAACACGAAAACCGAATAACAGAAACTACCTGAAACTGAGGGGGATACATATTAGTTAAACTGCATTAGGAGTGTTGTGGGTGAGAACAAAACATATCAGCAAACAAACAAATGTATTGTTAGACTAAAATGACAAATAAAGACCTAAATACGAGTCACTGACAATAACAGTGTACACATTATTATCTCAAACATTACAACAATAGCTTAATTGGACTGGGAGAAAACATAAGATCAAACAAACATGCATAAAGATTTGGTACTTTTTTCTTATCTGAATCATTACGACAGGAACCTACCAAAATAAACATGAATCAGGGCTCATGTTACCGATATCAGTAATATAAACAAGTATGAACCCATTGAAAGCAATTATGTCCTTGGAGTGAAACATAATTCAAAATGCAATTGTCCAATAAGCAACAATATATGTTGTATTAAACGAGAATTTCATGGATTAATAAACAAACTTTACCTCATCGAACTTAGTTGCAAACAAGTTAAGAGAAGTCAAAATTCCAACATTAGGACCAAAGTTGAACTGCTTCATAACTTCTTTGTACTTAACGTTATCTCTTATATCAATGTTAGCCCCATATGGAAGTATCAAAACAGCCGGGTCAAGATTCATCACATAACCCCTAATGTTCGACATATGTGTATGCGCAACCAACCTATGCAGGAATGTAGTTTTCCCACTCCCTGAACACAATTGAGTCACATTCCAAGTCTTCATTCACAAATACACAATATTTATAAAAGAAAACCAAGTTATTTCCTATACAATACCAAGTAAAAAGTGCAATTCTAACTTGTCATTCCTATAACTATGATGATGACAGGTTTCCTTTTGAAGTTAGGTGATCCATTTCCAATCCCAGAAGATGAACCTTCAATGCCCAATTTCTTCATAGACTCGCTTAGCTCTTCTTTTTGTTCATTTTTTTGCCTTCAAAACAAAACCATTCCATGACTCACTACTACGAAAAACCCATTTAGCAACGGTTGGGAATGACATATAATGACATATAGCAACGGTTGGAAACCGTTGTTGTATTCTGGAAGCGCGTGATATATTGCAACGGTTAGGTATTTCAACCGTTGTAATATATATTAACTATCACAACGGTTATCAGTATGAACCGTTGTCATATATGTTAACTATCACAACGGTTATTTGTCTCAACCGTTGTGGAATGTATCCTTAGTTTATTAAATACAAATGTTTATTGCTTGTTTTAATATCCAACTTATTAAAGAAATACAACCATTAAAATTGGTAAAGAACTATATGAACGGTTGCACTTCCCAACATATGAACGGTTTACAAGAAAATATAGTTCCAGAATATGAACGGTTTACAAGTTATCATCATTACAAGCATTGAACTATCAGTCTTTTCATCTTCAACCTCATCTATAAATAGACAATTTTACATATCTAAATAATATATTCTTCGTAACAACGAGTTCAACAAATGAGAATCCTAGAAACCTCAATGAGGAACGTCAGACGCCAATCTAGGAGGTCGTCCAACCAGCAACTGCCAACTTTAGGGATGCCTTAAGGGTAAGGAAGGATAAGAAGAAGAAGAAGAAGAAGCCGAAGAAGAAGAAGATAAAGAAGAAAAAGAGACATGTATATTATGATTCCAATGAGGGGAGTGAGGAGAGATGTCTAGATTATGAAGATGCATTTTATGCTATGGGCTCTGACAATGATCTTGATATGTAATATATTTATCAATGTACTCTCAATGGAATATTAAAATAAAATTATGTCTATATATGTTCATCTCTTACAATTTTATTTTTAAAGTTATTTATATACTCTATTACACTTAAAAATACTAAAGAATACATTGTTGTGAATCGAAGCGTGATACATGTAGTACAACGGTCTTCTAATACAAGCGTGTTAAAATGTAAAAACATGGAGAAAAAAATATAGAGCTGGGAATCAAAGCTTGTTACATAGCTTGTATTACAACGGTTATGTAATACAACCGTCGTTAAATATAGCGTTATAAATTTTTAATCCTGTTACAACGGTGGGATATGAAACCGTGGTAAACCTGGCCTCGTTAAATGGGGTTTTCGTAGTAGTGATTCAGAATTTCAAATCAAGTAATAAGTCAGTCATATACTATTCGACTATATATATATATATGTCCAATGAAATGGACTAAATGATTCTCTCTTCCCAGCATACTATCCCATGGAAAATACAAGTACTATACTATACAGTTAAACACGCAAACATTTACCGAAACCAAAATTTTTAACAATTAAGAAAGACAACCCATTCAAGGGTCTAACCCATCAACATGGTTAACAATGTCAGTCTGTTTTCGGTAGATAATCACAAATTAAGAAACAATAGCTACAAATTGACATGATTGTTTTAGAAGAATTAGGAACAATAGATCAAGGTTTTGTGAACAATAATAATCCATTCAACAACAGATTAGAGTTCAACAACAGTTCAAAAAAATCACAAACATATCACAACTAACCACAAGTTTCACATAACATCATTAAAGAGATCAATCTTTATGTCAGAATGAGTTACTGATCCCCATTGATACAATAAGATTTGAATTTTATTTAGAAGAGATAAAAGACAATAAAACTAGATGCAAACAACTAATGGCTTACCACAACGATTTTAAGACCCTGAAGATGATTTCTGAACCCAAACTTGTTTCTACAGACAGAAACGCATTTTACAGGGTGATTCAAGCAAAGAGGCGGGGCAGAATACATCAATATAACATGTATACCTCATGAGTACTAGGTCCAACAACACCTTTCTTTGAAAGTTTCACTTCACTCAAAATGACTGCACCATCATCCTAAAAACAGGAAATAGCTCACAATGTACAATATTTTCACAATTATAAGCAAACAAACAAATTTCAACCTAAAAATCTAAAAATCTAAAAATCTATCTTGTAAATCAAGTCTCGCTTCCCATTATATCTGTAATCAGGTCGTCCTATAAAAATAAAGAAACAGAAACCAGGTAGTGTAGAACAAATGCACATAAGAAACCAATCAACATGTTGATAACAAGAGAATTCATGATAAATAATTATATTTAATGTCAAAGCAGGCACAATACTAGCAGAAGAAATCCAAATAAAATAATTAGACTCACCTCAAACTAGAGCTGAATTTAAAATCTCATATACATGTTCTAGAACAAGGAGTAGAAGACTGATCCCTATCATACGAGGGACCTCTCCAACCCCCCTCACTGTTTGAACCACCCCAGCCACTACCCACAGATGCCCCTGATGAGCCACCAGTAGCATGGCTTCACATTGGCACCATTGCAGTTACTGATCTAATGGAAGGTGTTGAATCATTTTGTGTATCATCGTGCGATCATCATGAACCGATGAAACGTTCTCTCTTTATTTGTCAAACATATCTTACCCTATCATCACTTTTTCCATCATGAACCAATGAAAATATGATAGAAAATAATTTGAAAACCTACCCTATAAGTTTTAACAGTACACAAATATTCCATGAGAACTTTATAGACAACAGAAAAAAACTTCAAACATCAAATCTCAATCATACCTTGTTAGAGATCTTAAATGAGAGTCATTAGAGTTCTTTTCTTTGTAGAAATCAAAGTAATTACAGGTTCAACCTTGAATCTTCTCTGCTGTTATAATGAAAAGAAAATTAGCCATAGCTACATCTCGCTTAACGGTAAACACAATCTCGCTTAATGGAGCAATTGTGATTCTTCAGCAAACATTTCATAAACTACACAATAACAAAGAACATAAAACATCCATCATCTCAGCTGCTGAAAGTATAAACATCAAGTATTGTTAAGGATTTCTCAGTGTAGCTGAAACAGCCACAGGCCTTTGCATTCCAGGTACTTCAATAAACAACACCACACCACTTGTTCAAGCTTCTACAATCAATATGCAACATAAAATCAATAACCTAGCATGAAATTCTCATAAGATAAGCTACGATATTCTAGGTTAAAATTTGAAAACAATTGGCAACAAAATTCAATTCAAAAAGAATAAAAAAACAGTTAACCATGAAATTAGTTAGATTCAAAAACGAATTAAGAGAAAACCTGAAATTAAATGGATTGTGCGGTGAGGAAGAAGAAGAATAGAAGAACGAAGGTTGAAGAATATTATGAGAGAATAATGAAAAATGTGATAATTGAGATTGATAATGATGATAGATTGCTTCATGAAACGTTGAGCTAGCAATTGAGGAGATCGATGATTTCAATCGAAGATTGAGGATGAAAACATCGACCGGGGAGGAGGAGGGTCAGGTCGACCAGAGAGGGTGAAAGACGAGATCGACCGTATACAGAGAAAAACGAGGTTGATCGGAGACGGAGATGAACAGGTCGATCGGAGACGGAGGTGAACAGGTCGATCGGAGACAGGGAAAAATCGTAAACGTGGTGAGATACAGTGAGACGGAAATGGTAGATAGAAAATATATTATATATATTTTCAATATTTTGTATATTTTCAAATAATAAAGTTATATATATATAACCTTTATATAATGTAACTTAATTATTAATAATAATAATAATAATAATAATAATAATAAATAGTAGTAGTTGTTAAATAAAAAATAGACAAGTAATATATGCAAGTGCTTAAATGAATAAGTGGTAGTTTATATGTGTAATTTAAATTGGAATTAGCTATAAATTTAATTTGTAGTTAAATAATTGTAGCTAATCCTACATCTTCTTGTAGTGGTTGCGGAGACAACTGCATCCGCAATATTGCGGATGCAATTGCGGTTGCGGACCGCAATATAAAACCATGATTATAAGTATGGATAGTAATAAATTGAAAACAGCACTGCAGAAGCAAAACTTAGACATGTTAAAAGATGTCACCTGTCGATATTTTACTATAGTAATACTCATCTATCGGACATTGACAGTATTGCAAAAGGAAAACTCAATTATTTATAACCAAGGTTTCACACACTCATAATGAACATAGTTATAAGATAATAAATACAATAGTCTTAGTTGTAACAAACATAACTAAATATTCAAAGTACCTCTTCTTTCTAGTATCCTACAAATAACTTATATTCCCAAGAGATGAGTACTACCCATACAGTTAAAGAGATAATCACAAACTGAAAACACAAATTTCAAAACTCAAGAATATTCACACACACAAATAACAATTCCCAAAAAAACTATCGAAACATCTAAAAATTAAAATTAGTAATTCAAGTTATGTAGAATTCATCTTCAAACACAAAACTAGAGACTCACATGCTCTTTTCAAATGTAAACATTAGGGAAACCATAGAGATATGTGTCGCTCCCGAAAGATTCGCATTCAACGGTACAAACGCGAGAGTGGCGCAGAAGACCCAGAGTCGCCAGCAATGTGTATTTATCCCAAGAGAGGGAAAGGAAACACTGCGTAAACCTGAGGGAAAGGAGGAAAGACATGGTCATCGCAACCATAGTCCGGGTTCGGGAGTCGGTTATGCGAGGAGAAGGTGTTAGCACCCCACGCATCCATCGTACCCGATGGGATCCACGCTTGCTTGTCTAAACGGAGGGTGAGCTGTCCTACTATCTATGGATGAACAAAAGAAAACGGGGATGGGGGTGACTAAGACGGGCTCGGTAGGACATATTCGATTCCCTAGGCCAACGTACTCCCTCAGTACAATGGGAAAGTCAGAGTCAACATAGTTCGGACGGGAACTGTGGGGGAAGGTTGCTCGCCAAGACATCGTCATCTCGTGCCTACGTATCCTCAATCGGACTAGAGAGAGGAAATCAGAGCAGTCGTAGTTCGACCTAACGAGGTCGGTTAGTGATTTTTATGAGCGACGTTAGATTCGCGTCCGGCAGTTAGGGTCGATGCCTGTTTGCGACTTAGACGGAAGGTAACGTGCTCTTTTCTGAAAATGGTCTGGAACCAAACAATCCCGAAGGATAAAAAGATTTGAATTTTTTTTATGTTTTTTAGACAGAAGTGTTTTAAGTTAGTTCATAACTTGCATTGCACCAAAGTCTAGGGCACAGGGACGAATACTTAACGAATCGTCCCAAGACAGGACGCCCGCTAAGCACTCTAGAAAGATGAGAGGAAGCCCCTCATTTCTCATTCCCCACGCTTAAGGCTTGTGCGCAATACACTTTATCTTTATTAAGTGTTTTAGGATTATTATGAGATGAGAAGAGAAGACTCAAAGGAAAAGAAAAACTCTAAGGGGAAACTAAATGATCCTAATGTTATCATGCAAAGGTGGCCCTATAATTGAGTTAAAGAGGGAAACATCTACCTAAGTTAGCATGCATGGATTGAAAGCCTAATGTCTCTCCTACATCAAACTTAATAAAAAATTAAGTCGAGCTAGGAATCCTAAGGGATCATGTGAACAAGCACAAGTAAACATTAACCAATTCAATCACAGATAAAATCAAGACTTAAACAAGTCTCAATAAAAGAAGGAGAAAGAAAACTCAAATATGTACAAGTGTTTAAACACCAATATGTTGACACAAAAGAAGATAAAAAAACATCTGAGTACTAAACACGATGCGCGAACAGAGCCTACTTTGAGGTAGGGCTTCAGATGTACTAAATATGCTTCTAACATGGATACAATCCTAGAATGAGGCATGAAAGATAAAATCGAGATTCTAGGGGTACCTAACGGAGAAGGTCCGTTGCCTCTTCAAAGCGTTCAAACAAGCTCAAGAATTTTTGGAAACTTCACGACTATCCATCTGATTAATCCTCAAGTGTCCAACGTCACAAATCGACATCCACGATCAACTGAGCTAACAAGAGAATCAAAAAGTTACCAAGAACTTAATAAAAGAAAGTCAATTAAAATTCTAATCAAAATCGACTAAGAATTAAGTAGAGTTCCAAGGTTTGATTAAAATTCAATTAGACATCCACAAAGGTTAATTGAAAATAAACTTCAAGGTTAATAAAAAAAACTAAAACCTAGACTAGTCAAAATTAATGATGAAAAATTAAACACAATTAAATATAATTAATAATCAAAATGTCCAACACCAATTATCCGATCTCAAATTACCAAGAATCTAATTAATAAGAATCTAAAATTGAATTAAACAAAACTCAAATCAGAATTAAAATCAAACTAAAATTAACATGAAATAATTTTCCATTAAGACAAAATATAAAACTCCAAAGCAAGGGTGCAGATCCGGATCGGATTGTGGGTGGTGAAAAGAGACCCTATGAATATCATCTTGGGCCGGAAAGCCCATTCATCCATTACTGACAACGACAAATAAACGTGCTCTTGGAGAGAAACAAAGCTCATAGATCTCTTCTTAAAAAAAACCTGGAAAACTACATGAAAATAAATTAAAAAAAGAGGCAACCAGCCCACTCAAACCCAACGTGGCATCCTTATTGGTCTCCCAATGTTTATCCAAGACAAAAACACAAAATGAAATATCATCAGCATCATCATACTAACGATGCCACAACAAATCAAAAATGAGAAAGTATTCACAACACTGTCAGAAACAACATCATCAACTCCCTCGGAGAGTTCTTCTTCTCGTCGCCGCGCTCCAAAAACAAAAAATGGAAAACGAAATCAACGTCCATCATTGTCAACGCGCATCATTCAAAGGCGACGAATAGATCCATAACCTCGAATCGCTCCGTCTCGGCCTCATCTTGTTTCGCGACTTCGCTAGGCCCTTTTGTCACGATTCAGTTTTCAATTCAGGTTTGTTCTAATTTTCTCAAGTCGTTCAACCTCCTCTTCTTCTCTTTCACTTCTATTTCGACCTCCCTCTTCTTCTCTTTCTCATCTGGTTCTGAAGTTTCTGGATCTGAGTGGTTTGTGGTTGTTGAGAGATAGTGAGATTCAGAGGAGAAGTTTTGAAGGAGGAGGTTTCGGTTGAAGAAGGGTTGTAAGGATCTGTGTTGTTCGGTTTGAAGGTGGTTTAAGGTTTGAACGATTGTGATTCGGTTTGGGGTTGAAGATGAGCAGAGGGATTTTGAAGAGTTTGTTGAAGGTTTAATTGAGAGTTGTTGAAGGAACTTTGTTGTTGTTGAGGAAAACAAGGTTTCGGGTGGTGAGGGCAAAAGATTTTGGAATGGGAGAAGAAAGTTTAAGATTGGAGTATGAATGATTTTAGCAGAGTGTGCTTAGGCTGTCCAAGCTTGGAATCAGAGAGAGTTTGTTGGTTTTTATAGAGAGGATTAGGGGTATTATGGGAAGGAAAATGAAGAGAAATTCTTTGGGAAAATTCTGCAAGTTTTATTTGCTGTGTGAGGTGCGTGATTTGCGGATGATGTTGTGTGGAATTGGGTGGCTTGGTGGTCGGTTTGTCGTGTGAGGTTTCAGTGTGTGGTGCATTTTATGTACGATTTCGCAGGGATTTTGTTTGGTTGTGGAGCCACAGTACGCTGCGTGTGAGGTTTGTGCAGGTTGGCTTCAAGGATGTGGTTTTGTGGTGGGGCAAAGTGGAATTGTATCCAGGTTGTTGCGTGAGCCACCTTGTTTTGGTGTGGTTGTGTGTATTGTTCTGTTAATTGTGATTTTTCTTTGCGTGTTGCTGCAGGTTTATCGTGAAGCATGGACGTCTATTATGAAATCAAGTACTTGATGGAAACTCCCTGTGTATGTATCGTTATGAACTTTTCCTTTTTATCTTTTAGTATTTTGCACATTAAATTATTTTGTATTGCTTCAAGAAGTGAGTATTCACTATTTTATGGTTTGAGTCACTTGGTGAACAACGTTTTGTAGTGCAGGTACCTACAATTTGAGGTGTAGAACTGGCTGCTGCGCATGGAGCAAGGAATTGGTCCTCATCATCTTGCAATTTTTGCTTTATTATGTAATGGAATTTTTGTGGTTTATGATCTTGTAACATAGTGATGGGCCTTTTTTGGTAATATGGATTAAAAATGGAAATAAATTTGGATACGGATAAATTTGGATAATTGAAAAATTAACTTGAAATGGATATTAAGAAAAAGGACTAAAAGTGGACATGGACTAAATTGAAATTGAATATGGGGTTAAAAATTTGATGAATTGGATATAAAAAAAAAGGTTACTTGGATACTATTGGATGAATTTATGGATTATAAATGGAAATGGATTAAAAGAAATAATTATGGAAATTGGATCTAAATTGGATATGGATACAAAGGATGAAGTGGATAATTGAAACTAGAGTTATGTATATTGGAAAAATGTGGGCATTTGTGAATGGCTTAGAAAATGCAAATGGTTTATGAATAAAAGAAAAAGATAAGTGGATAAAAAAAGAAAAAAAAAAGGGTATTTGGATTTACAAGAACAAGGAAAAATGGTTCTAAAAGTGGACAATCACATTACACCAATTCCAAACTTTTCACCACATCACGACAGCCCTTGCACGCAACCACAACTCGCAGTTGAAACAACTGCCATCTGAATCAATTTGAAACCCTACATTGATTATTGAATTCATACTGAGGAAACTAAATCCACAAATGAACCACAAATGAACTGATGAGCCATGATGGACCAGATAATTGAATCGAACTCCTCACAGATTAAAATTTGATAACCTGATGACCTCCACACCACATAACCTGACCTTGGGTACTCACTGGCTGAGAAATGACCACTGGCACAGATAATTTGAATTTGAAACAACCCTTTGATAGTTTGACCAAGCTCAGGTAAAACGTCCATATGATCCTGACTATGACCGAATAAACGACCCCTGACTTGAGATTAAACACCTTGACCTGGAACCAATGCTCTTGAGATGTTAAGAAAGGTCCAAACCCTAATTCACAACCTTCTCAATCCTGACCTAATACATTTGATGCCTCCTCTGAATAAGAGAAACCCTGGAGCTTGATGGACCTCTGGATGAGAGAACCTTCATGATAATGTGAATTCAACCCTGAATGGAGACGAGAATATCACAACAAAAGAGAATCTCGAGCTTGCTCATAATACCTTGATCCCACGTCTTAAGAACCAATGCAACCGAAAAATGTAGTTATGATCTAAGGATGATGCAAATGAAAGAGAAACATAAGCCTGTTAGTGCTAAAAGTAAGAGGGCAAATTTTGAGGTGTTACAATATGTAGTAACCAAATGATTACGTCATTTCACATATAACACAATTGTGTACCAAATGTAAATCTACATTATACAAAATTAACTTTTTCAGACAATAAAATAATGTTGTGATCACAAATGATACCTTTCAACTAATAAAGATTGAGAAACGAAGTTCTTGGGTGAACAATGAAAACAATTAGAACAAAGAGAGAAAGAAGAAAGAAAAAGGATTAGGGCAAATTGTTTACTATTCACTTTCTCATAAGGGTTTACAAATGATTACAAGTGAATAACACAATTGGCCTCACTCAAGAACCTGAGTGATCTAGGCTATTTATAGGCTAACTAGCTAACTTATATTACAAGTTAACTAAACAATTGGATCCTTAACACAAGACCCAATTCGACATAACATGTCAATAATATATTTCGACTTTACATAATAGAACTAGCTTCGACTACTGTATGTAACCCTCCGACATCAACATGTGACCCAACTTCGACTTCATGCTTGTCTCCTGTCGAAACACATGAAAGCTATTCCTCGACAGAGCTAGAGTTCGACTCAAAATATGTTGAACCACTTACAACCTCAACCCCAATGGTATACAAGTCTTGTTTCGTCGCGCCTCTCAAGACTCCTTTCGACCCTTCATGACTTTCAAGATACCTGAATCTCCTTTGAAGACATGCCCTTTCTTGTCGATTTCACCAGGAGAAGTTAAATTGCTCTTAAGGTCAGGTACATACCTAACCCTAGTCAATAGCCTTATTGACTCATCATGGAGCTTGAATCTTACAGATCCAATACCTGCAATCTTGCAAGCTTTATTGTTTCCCAGCAGAATTGATCCTCCATCTTGATCCCATAATTCTTCAAACACATTCTTATTTGGAGTCATATGCTTAGTACGTCCAGAATCCATAATCCACTCTTTGCAAGAGTTGTTGCTCGACACCACAAGGACATAAGATGATTCATAATCATCTTGCACAATAGCTGCATTGCCATTGTCCTTACCTCCATGCTTTTTCATGTGCTCAGGGCACATCTTTCTTGTGTGATCCTCCTTCTTACAGTGATAACACTTAATCCCAGAAATATCACCACCATAAGACTACTGCTGAGTTTTACCTTTCTTCTTCTCAAACCTACCATCACTCATCGAGGATTTCGCCTTCACGAATAACCCTTCGACAACTGATGATAATGGTTTCTGCTCATTTCTTTCGTTCAAATCCTTCTAATACAAGGCTGCTTGAACTTCTTCAAAGGTCAGGGACTCTCTTCCATACAAGAGCGTTTCATTGTAGTGAGCATGGTACTTAGGTAAAGAACACAACAATAACAATGCTTGATCTTCATCATTGATGGTAACATCAATATTTTCAAGATCAAGAATCAGCTTGTTGAACACATCCAGCTGCTCCTCAATGTTTTATCTTCAGTCATCTTGAATGATTACAAAGCTTGCTTCAAGTATAAATGATTCACCAAGGATTTTTTCATATACAATCCTTTGAGTTTTAGCCAAACACCAGCTGTCGTCGTCTCATTCGAAACCTGCCTAAGAACTTTATCACCAAGACTTAGAATAATTGCACTGTGGGCTTTCTGGAACATTTATGTTTTTTCCTTCTCCGTCAATGTAGCATCCATGACGTACTACGTCATTAAGGGATGAAAAAAAATATGAGGGATAACTCACACACAACGTACTACGTCATCAAGGGATGAAAAAATATGCACTCATCAAGGGACTCAGAGTAAATCACACCTAACGTACTACGTCATCAAGGGATGAAAAAATATGAGGGATAACTCACACACAACAATCTTGCTAACAAAAATTCAAATTATGCATTCATCTAAAAAAAATCTCATATTGAAAATATAAAAGCAAAAATCGCAAGGGTTTTAAGAGTTGTAATGTGGCTTGGGTAACAAACAATTATTTTTCTCAAGGTAAAAGAAACAAAAACTTGCCTAAAAAATGAGAGTGATTATTTCTCACAATCTTAAGCATTCACAAATTCCAATCACCTTTTTCTCTTTTCTAAATTGTTACATCATTCCACACAACTTATTAGCAAAACATTATTCTATTTTTTTCTTCTTTTTCAATCATTTTTCATTTTTTTTCTTTTCTTTTCCTTTTCACTTTTTTTCCTTTCTTTTTCAATCTTTTTCTTTTTCTCAACCTCTTAGCAACCAACCTTTCTTCACCCCAACTTGAATACAACCAACATGTAAAGTGAATGCTCCCAAACTTATTAGGCAAGGAAAAAAAACTCAAATGACAAGTAATGGTTATGGTTCAAGAAAAAAATTTAGAATCTATACAAAAAGTAAACTCAACACCAACATGGATCCTAACAAAGGCTCAAATGGGTAAACAAATTCTGACTCACTCACAAGGTAGATTGACAAAATTAAACATAATTCAAATGAGTTAAACAAGAAAGTTGGACTCCATGCAATTTAGTAAACAATGGAAAGGTTCCTCACATTGGGCTATGAACTAAAGTGATTCAAAATTTAACGAAAATTGTATAAGACAAAATGTCATCTAATTTGTACAAAGCCTAAGGTTAATAAACATGTTATATTCTATAAAAGCAATAAACACAAAATTTAGCCATGCAACTGTCCATAAACTTTTCACCCTACCATAAAATTTCCTTGTTGAAACAATCAAAATTGAACAATCACACAATCCATCCCCAAGTTAATCAAAAACAAAACTTGGAAACAAACACCAAAAATTTCTAAAACTAACAAAGTCAAATCAAAACTAACTAAACATAAAACAACGAATACCAAAATTGGTGAAAGTGGATGGAAAATGAGAGATTTTTCTTTGCAAAACATGGCGCGCTAAGCGCCCTCTGCACGCGCTAAACTTGGGCAGGAAAATTTTGTTTTTCAAAATTGGTTCTTTCTCTCATTCACTCCACCTATTATCACTTTTTGTTAACTACACTACAAAATATAAAACTATAGAAACTCAAAAACCGTTGGGTTTCCTCCCAACCAACGCTTCTTCACGTTGTTTGCTCGACGCCTATATTTATGTACAAGTTCCTCCAAGTTACCTCGTTCATCGGTAGATACCAAATAAATCTGCAACACTTGAGCAAATGTAAACCAAAAACAAAAATATGCACAAACATATTGATCCGGAGTATTCGAACAGGTCCACGTATGATGATCGTCAGATGGGCAAGGTGCTCGGAATGTTGATGAGGAGAGGAGGGGGGGTGTAGCTGCAAGGCACTCCGACGCTCAAGTAAGAAAGGGTCAGAGAAAAGGGGAAAGTACAAAGTGTATTCTTAGGATGAATATTTGATACCTGACCCTCTCGAATGAGAGGGTTTATATAATGTTCCCCAGCGCGTGGCCAACAGTCCAATTTTCAGGGCGAAATAACCGTTTTCCTGAAGAATATGCAACTGCCCAAACTAGCCGTTATGATGGGCAGGATGCCCAAACTAGCCGTTATACCGGGCAGGAAGGTAGTTGCGGGCATCTGTTCGTCAGCTGTCGGCAGGAAGGTAGTTGTCCCCTTAATGGACTGGATCCAAGCGTTTGGGTCGTTATTGTAGCAATCATGGATTGGGTCGCGCATAGTCGTTGGCCCAGTACAGAACAGTAGCCCCCAAGTCGTTACTTCCGAGCGTGGAGGTGATGACTTAAGGATAGCGTACAGTGCCGGGGAAGTGGAGTGTTTTGCTCGTTGGCTGTGGATGCCCGTGGTTTCTGTTGCTCGCTGTGACTGTTGGTCGTGGTCGTTAAGCGTTGCCCGTTACAGATGGATACCAACAGTCTAGTGGAATAGGAAACGATACGGGGGTTGCCACGTGTGTGTTGGAACTTGTGCCGCTGCCGCTTAGGCAATGATGGCTAGCGGGTAGTCATCATGACCTATGTGCGCGTGGGGCTGCACGTGACCTCCTGTATAATTAGGAGGGAAAATTTTCATTCTGAACTTTTTCCTTCAATCTTCACCAATTTTCCTGCTCGCGAAATCTACCCGTTGCATCCTTCGCCGTTTGAAGCTCCAAGCAACTTTTTTCAGTCTTCTATTTATAAGTAAGTTGTCTCTTTTCCTTGTTTTGCTTCTTATTGATGTTTATTTAGACATTGCATGCGGTTAGGTTAGATTTTAGGAGACTTAGGGTTATATATGTGGTAGCCGCTGGTGGTGGATGATGGATCCGCCGTCTCCACCCCCGTTAGCCTGTTGTTACGCTGTGTGTGAAGAGTCTGTCCGTGACGTCGTCGCGATGGTGACGTGCACGTGACCGTTCTAGCGTTGCGTTTCATGGAGTTGTGAGTTGAATGAAAACCTCGTGATCATGCTTTGGAGAAGTTCCTCGTGTGATATGAGAGTTTCGGGCATTGTTTCGTAGTTTTGTCAGGGCTTAGGCTCCTCAGCCCTTAGTGCGCCCTTTCACTTGTTAGTGGTGGAAGGGTGGATTTGATTAGCTGTCAAATTCACTGTCTTTCTCTGCTTTTCAGGTGATGGCGACAGGGCCCCGTGGAGATATTGTATTAGATTCGTCCGAGGAGGAGTCTGGTTCCTCGGGGAGCAGTAGCACTCGGTCCTCGAGTGGGTCCACCGAGCAGGACATGGACTATGAGCAAGAGGATGAACTACTGGACGATGATCAGGAAGAGGTGCCTGAGGAGGAGGTATCCGATGAGGGTGCACCGGAGAATAAAACAGAGGAATGGAGGTGGCGGAACCCTCTGAGCATGCGTCTGAATTCGCGACCTACATAGGGGATTGTTTCCAGACGGTGGGAGATGACGGGGACTGGAGAGTCCATTTCCCCACCGCTGATGACCGCGTTTGCATGAATTATGGGGAGCGCTTTACGATGTACGAATATGTTTTCAAAGAGCTGGGCTTGAGGCTTCCATTTACTGATTTCCAGCAGTCTGTCTTCTTACATCTTCGCTTGGCCCCCACTCAGCTCCATCCCAACTCGTTAGCCTTCCTGCGAGCGTTCGAGTTGGTGTACGAGCACCTGCAAATAGGGGCGACCATCCCCTTCTTCTTCACCGTCTTTCACCTCCAACGACAGACTTCTGGGAGGAGTTATGGTTGGGTCTCCCTGAAGCAGCCGCGCAAGCTGTTCAAACCTTTCTCTGAGTCCATACGGACATTTAAGACGAGGTACTTCGTCGTGGAGCCCGTGTCGAAGGCTGCCCAGGATAGCATGTTCTGCTGGGAGGTTGAAGTGGACGAGAACGGCGAGGATTGTAACGCCCCGATTCCAATTATTCCCATTTTGTTGAGTCTTTTATTTAATTTGGGTGATAAACTATTTTATTTGTGAAATCGGTGTGTTAATATGCTATGTTGACGTGTTATGATATTTGACCGTTTTGAGAGTTTTCGGGAAAATTATTATGAAGAGTATTTTGGACATTTCTCAATTATTGGTAAGTTAGAGATTTAGTAAAAATTGTTAGAAAAATGATTAAGTGTAGAATTTTGTGAGAAAATGAATTAATTAATTTGGAGTGGAAGATAGAAAAGAAAAGATAGAAAGAAAAATAGAAAGAAAGAGAAGAGAAAGAAAGAAGAAGAGGAGAAAAGAGAAGGAAAAGAGGAAAATCAAGAAAATCAATTTCTAGGAATCGGTTTAATCGCGTAAGGGTGTGAAATCTTGTTATCTTAATAATGTATATCATTATGTATGATTATGTATGTGTGTATTGGATAGTTGTTGTGTTTTCAAAGTATTCTATTCTAGGTCGATTTTGAGAAATCGATGTTTTCGCGGTTGGAAATCGACGTAAATGTGGTAGAATGCTTATTGCCATGATTGGATTTAGTTCTGATTAATATATGTGGGTTTGAAAATGTTTTGGGTTGAAAAATGTGGATTTTGGGGTTTCAAACAGCGCAGGAAAATTCTGAGTTTTCGCAGGTTCGCCTAGCGAACCTGGGGCGAAGGTGGCAGCGAGTGAGGTTTTCGCGGGTTCGCCTAGCGAACCAGTTAGCGAAGGTCAGCGAAGGTTCGCTGAGTTGTTCGCCTAGCGAACTTTGGGTGTTTTTGGTTCTGTTTGGTTCTGACTTGGTTCGCCAAGGGTTCGCCTAGCGAACTTTGTGTCTGTTTTTAGCTAGAAGTTGGTTCGCTGAGACATTCGCCTAGCGAAGGTGCTAGCGAATGCTCGCGAGATGGTTCGCCCAGCGAACAATGCTGTTTGTGTAATTTTGTTTTTCGGCATAACTTTTGATCTGTAGTTCGGTTTGAGGCGTGGTTTGATGCATTAGAAAGCTTATGGAATGTTCTTTCTTATTATGATGAATTGGAAATTGTTAGCCAATTAAATAAGTCGGAAAAGTCGGGAATAGTGTTATTTAGCGACTTTTACCGTTTTGAATGTGTGTTTGGATGTGAATCATACAATAGTGCATTGGTGTGAATGTATATAGATTGTATGTGATTGTATGAGAAGAATGCATGAAGATATTGTGAATATGTATGCATTTCAAGAATGTCTTGAGTCATTTGCATGTGAAGCATAATGATGTGCATTCTTGTGTTGAGGGATTCTTATGAGAATCCGCTATAACATCGTGTGCCTTAAATATAAGAGGTGTGAGCGATCGGATGGATCGTGTACCTTAAAAATAAGAGGTGTGAGCGATGGGTATAGGCGATCGTGTGCCTTATACAAAGAGGTGTGAGCGATCGGGTCGTGTGCCTTATACAAAGAGGTGTGAGCGATCCATAAACGTCGTGTGCCTTAAAAATAAGAGGTGTGAGCTATCAGATTGGATCGTGTGCCTTAAAAATAAGGGATGTGAGCGATGGGGAACATCGTAGGCCCGACGGGGAGTTACAGTGATGTAACGAGCGATGGTTCCAGCAGAGTTCCTGAGTGAACTAGCGTTGAGAAATGATTGAGTCGGTACCGCATTGCATTTGCATAGAGTCGTGAGTCGGTCTCTATGATTTGCATTTATCATCTTTATAATGGGCATTGATGAATAAACATAAATGTGTATGTTTATGTGGAACGATAGGAATTGAGAAAGTGTGCATTATGTATATGCTTGGTTGTGTATATATATATATACATTGTGATGTATATGAGTGAGTTGTGATGAATTGTGGTGAGAATATGGAATATGTGTATTTTTATGCTAATATATATAATTTTATGCATTGTTATTATGATAATATTTCTCACCCTTCTGCTGTTTTATAATGCTCTATGAGGCATTGCAGAGTAGGTATGCTGGTGGTAAGTTTGTGGAGTGTGTCTTCATTCTTTTGGTCGGTCAGCTCTGATATGTAGCACCGGGTAGCTAGGATGGCTATGATTCTTTTGTGATACATTTGTATATGTATCTGGTCGATGAATGTTTATGTAAACATGTATTATGTTGGTGGATAATACTTGATGATTCATGTATATATGTATATATGGCTGTTGTTATTCAATGTTTAGATTTTCCGCTTTTATTCTAAATGTTGAGATGTGGGTGTAAGGACTAAGTTCCTCTGTTGCAAAGTTACCCCACTGTTGCATATCAATGGTTGAGCAGGTGTTATATGTTTTAATTTAATGTATAATGTGACATACCTCTTTTATACTATGTTATAATTATACTCTGACGAAATTTTTAATAAGTGCCTAAATGATTAATTGTGATTATTTGGGGGTATAGAAAGGGGGTGTTACATTAAGAGGTATCAGAGCCAGAGTTGAGTCAGTTGTGTCTGTCTTGTTGTTGTGTTGGTTGAACTGTTGTTTAACTTTGTTGTCATTTTTGGGAATGATCAGAATATGGCTGGTAGAAACGACAATAAGATGGCTGCTGCTTTGGAAGCAATGGCTAGGACGGTGCAAGGTACGCCGAATGTGAATGCTAATGACGAGTTCAGGAAGAATCAACCACCGGTCTTCAAAGGAAGATTTGATCCCGATGGTGCTCAACTTTGGTTGAAAGAGATTAAAAGGATCTTCAGAGTCATGGACTGTGCAGAGGAGAATAAGGTGAGGCTTGGGTCTCACATGCTGAAGGAAGAAGCCGACGATTGGTGGGTCGGTATGCGTCAAATTCTTGAGGTGGATGATGAAGAGATAACTTGGGATTTATTTCGTACTGAGTTCTTGAGGAAGTATTACCCTGAAAGTGTGAAAGGGAAGAAGGAGATGGAGTTCCTTGAACTGAAACAAGGTAGTATGTCCGTGGTGGACTATACTGCTAAGTTTGTGGAGTTGGATCAATTCCATCCTCACTATGCTGCAATTACTGCTGAGTTCTCAAAGTGTATTAAGTATGAGAATGGTTTGCGTCCCGAGATTAAACAAGCTGTGGGATATCAAAGGATAAGAAGGTTTTCGGATTTGACAGAATGTTGTAGAATTTTCGAGGAAGATAGCAAGGCTCGTTCTACACATTACAAAAGTTTGAATGAGAGGAAGGGAAAGCAACAAGCTAGAAGTGGACCTTATGTGACACCCGCTGATAGGGGCAAGCATAAGGGAAACTTTGAGAAGAGATCTGGAGGAGGAGGTTCCGGTTCCATTAAGTGTTACAAGTGTGGTGAAATGGGTCATAAATCATTTGAGTGTGGGAAGACTGTGGTGAAATGTTCTAACTGTGGAGGCCTTGGGCATGCTACTAATGATTGTAGAAGGAATGTGGTAAAATGTTTTAATTGTGGGGAACCTGGTCACATTAGCGCGAACTGTCCGAATCCGAAGAAAGCTCCAACTAGTGGGAAAGTATTTTCTTTGGCGGGAACTCAAACTTCCAGTGCAGACCGTCTGATTAAAGGTACTTTCTTTATTAATAGTACACCTTTAGTTGCTATTATTGATACAGGAGCGACTCATTCGTTTATTTCGTCTGAGTGCGCGAATCGTTTGAATCTTGTGTTGTCTCTGATGGATGGTAAGATGGTTATTGATACTCCAACAATGGGGTCAGTAACTACTTCTTTGGTTTGTTTGAGTTGTCCTTTAACCATTTATGGTAAAGACTTTGAAATGGATTTGGTGTGTTTGCCGTTGGAAGGGTTGGATGTGGTCTTGGGTATGAATTGGTTGCAATTTAATAGGGTTCATATTGATTGCTATCACAAGTTAGTGAGGTTTCCTTCTTTGGAAGAGGATGAAGACTCGAGTTTCTTGTCTACTAAAGAGTTGAAGAGACTTTTGGCGGACGAAGCTCAATTGTTCGGTGTGTTTGCATCATTGTCGAAGGAGAGTAAAGTGTCACTTGATGTGTTTCCTGTTGTATGTGATTTTCCTGAGGTGTTTCCTGAGGATATTAAGGATGTACCGCCGGAAAGAGAAGTTGAGTTTTCTATTGATCTAGTTCTGGGTACTAGACCGGTTTCGATGGCACCATATCGTATGTCAGCATCGGAGTTGGTAGAATTGAATAAGCAATTGAATGACTTGTTGGACAAGAAATTTATAAAACTAAGTGTTTCTCCTTGGGGTACTCCGGTATTATTGGTAAAGAAGAAGGATGGAAGTATGCGGTTATGCATTGATTATCGACAATTGAACAAGGTGACAATTAAGAACAAGTATCCGCTTCCAAGGATCGATGATTTGTTGGACCAATTGGTTGGTGCGCGTGTTTTTAGCAAGATTGATTTGAGATCGGGATATCACCAGATTCGTGTGAAAGAAGAGGATATTCAAAAGACGGCCTTTAGGACACGGTATGGTCATTACGAATATTCCGTGATGCCATTCGGGGTTTCTAATGCGCTGGGTGTGTTTATGGAATACATGAATCGTATTTTTCATGAGCAGTTAGATCGTTTTGTGGTTGTGTTCATCGACCATATTTTGATTTACTCTAAGTCTCAAGAGGAGCATGAAGAGCATTTGAGGATTGTGTTACAAATTTTGAAAGAGAAACAATTGTATGCTAAGTTGTCGAAATGTGAGTTTTGGTTATCGGAAGTAAGTTTTCTTGGGCATGTTATTTCCGGTAGTGGTATTAGTGTTGATCCATCCAAGATTGATGTGGTGATGCAATGGGAGGCTCCTAGATCGGTTACGGAGATTCGAAGTTTTTTAGGCTTGGCGGGTTATTATCGGAGGTTTATTGAGGGATTTTCGAAGTTGGCACTTCCGTTAACGCAATTGACTTGTAAAGGAAAGGCTTTCATTTGGGATATTCATTGTGAAGAGAGTTTCAATGAGCTAAAAAGAAGGTTGACAACGGCTCCGATCTTGATTTTGCCAAATCCGACGGAACCATTTGTTGTGTATTGTGATGCTTCTTTGGTTGGTTTAGGTGGTGTTTTGATGCAAGACGAAAAAGTTGTGGCCTATGCTTCAAGACAATTGAGAGTGCATGAAAAGAATTATCCTACACATGACTTGGAGTTAGCGGCCGTGGTGTTTGTTTTGAAATTTTGGAGGCACTATCTTTATGGTGCAAGATTTGAAGTTTTTAGTGATCACAAGAGCTTGAAATATTTATTTGATCAAAAAAAATTGAACATGAGACAGAGAAGGTGGTTAGAGCTTTTGAAGGATTATGATTTTGGTTTGAATTACCATCCGGGTAAGGCAAACGTGGTAGCCGATGCTTTGAGTCGGAAGTCGTTACATATATCCTCATTGATGATGAGAGAATGGGAACTTTTGGAGAATTTTAGAGACTTGAGTTTAGTTTGTGAAATGACGCCGAGAAGTGTGAGACTTGGTATGCTACATGTTACGAATGATTTTCTTGTAACCGTGTGTGAAAAGCAAAAGTTGGATTTGAAGTTCATTGATTTGATGATGAATGAGAATGAGGATTTCAAGGTTGATCATTTTGGAGTTTTGAGATTCCGTGGTCGTATTTGTATTCCCGATGATGCGGAGTTGAAAAAGATGATACTAGAAGAAGGGCACCGAAGTAATTTAAGTATTCATCCGGGAGCGAATAAAATGTATCAAGATTTGAAGAAAATCTTTGGTGGTCGGGATTAAAGAGAGATGTGGCTCAATTTGTGTATGCGTGCTTAACTTGTCAAAAGTCGAAGGTGGAACATCAAAAGCCTAGTGGATTGATGCAACCGTTGGACATTCCAGAGTGGAAATGGGATAGTATATCGATGGATTTTGTTACGGGATTGCCGAGTACGCAAAGAGGTCATAATGCCATTTGGGTAATAGTTGATAGGCTTACTAAATCTGCTCACTTCATTCCAATTGATATTAGTTATCCTTTGGAGAGGTTAGCCAAGATTTATATTCTTGCAGTTGTGAAGTTACATGGAGTTCCTAAGAGTATTGTATCAGATAGAGATCCTAGATTCACATCGAGATTTTGGGAGAGTTTACAAAAGGCCTTGGGTTCTAAGCTAAGATTGAGTTCGGCTTATCATCCGCAAACGGATGGTCAAACCGAGAGGACAATTCAATCGTTGGAGGATTTATTGCGTGCTTGTGTGCTCGAGCAAGGTGGTGCTTGGGATAGTTATTTGGAATTGATTGAGTTTACCTATAATAACAGTTTTCATTCAAGTATAAGTATGGCACCATTTGAGGCCTTGTATGGTCGGAGATGTCGAACACCTTTGTGTTGGCATGAAACCGGTGAGAGGACAATAGTTGGACCGGAGATGGTACAACAAACGACGGAGAAAATGAAGTTTATCCGTGAGAAGATGAAAGCTTCTCAAAGTAGACAAAAGAGCTATCATGACAAGAGAAGAAAAGATGTTGAGTTTCAAGAAGGCGACCATGTGTTTTTGAGAGTTAAGCCGGTTACGGGTGTGGGTCGTGCTTTGAAGTCGAGGAAGTTGACTTCTCGTTTTATTGGTCCGTATCAGATTTCTGCACGAGTTGGTGTTGTGGCTTACCGTGTGGCGTTACCTCCGAATCTTTCGAATTTGCATGACGTATTCCATGTTTCGCAACTTCGGAAGTATGTTCCGGATCCGTCACATGTTATTCCTATGGACGAGGTTGAAGTGAGAGATAACTTTACGGTTGAAACTTTACCGAATAGGATTTTGGACCGTGAAGTTAAGAAACTAAGAGGCAAAGATATTGCACTCGTGAAAGTTGCGTGGGGAGGCGCAGCGGAAGGCGATATGACTTGGGAGCTAGAGAGTAGGATGCGAGAGTCGTATCCGGAGTTGTTTGAATCAGGTAATATTTCCGAGGACGAAAATTTCTAAAGTGGGGGAGAGTTGTAACGCCCCGATTCCAATTATTCCCATTTTGTTGAGTCTTTTATTTAATTTGGGTGATAAATTATTTTATTTGTGAAATCGGTGTGTTAATATGCTATGTTGACGTGTTATGATATTTGACCGTTTTGAGAGTTTTCGGGGAAATTATTATGAAGGGTATTTTGGACATTTCTCAATTATTGGTAAGTTAGAGATTTAGTAAAAATTGTTAGAAAAATGATTAAGTGTAGAATTTTGTGAGAAAATGAATTAATTAATTTGGAGTGGAAGATAGAAAAGAAAAGATAGAAAGAAAGATAGAAAGAAAGAGGAGAGAAAGAAAGAGGAAGAGGAGAAAAGAGAAGGAAAAGAGGAAAATCAAGAAAATCAATTTCTAGGAATCAGTTTAATCGGGTAAGGGTGTGAAATCTTGTTATCTTAATAATGTATATCATTATGTATGATTATGTATGTGTGTATTGGATAGTTGTTGTGTTTTCAAAGTTTTCTATTCTAGGTCGATTTTGAGAAATCGATGTTTTTGCGGTTGGAAATCGACGTAAATGTGGTAGAATGCTTATTGCCATGATTGGATTGAGTTCTGATTGATATATGTGGGTTTGAAAATGTTTTGGGTTGAAAAATGTGGATTTTGGGGTTTCAAACAGCGCAGGAAAATTTTGAGTTTTCGCAAGTTCGCCTAGCGAACCTGGGGCGAAGGTGGCAGTGAGTGAGGTTTTCGCGGGTTCGCCTAGCGAACCAGTTAGCGAAGGTCAGCGAAGGTTCGCTGAGTTGTTTGCCTAGCGAACTTTGGGTGTTTTGGTTCTGTTTGGTTCTGATTTGGTTCGCCAATGGTTCGCCTAGCGAACTTTGTGTCTGTTTTTAGCTAGCAGTTGGTTCGCTGAGACATTCGCCTAGCGAAGGTGCTAGCGAATGCTCGCGAGATGGTTCGCCCAGCGAACAGTGCTGTTTGTGTAATTTTGTTTTTCGACATAACTTTTGATCTGTGGTTCGGTTAGAGGCGTGGTTTGATGCATTAGAAAAGCTTATGGAATGTTCTTTCTTATTATGATGAATTGGAAATTGTTATCCAATTAAATAAGTCAAAAATGTCAGGAATAGTGTTATTTAGCGACTTTTACCGTTTTGAATGTGTGTTTGGATGTGAATCATATAATAGTGCATTGGTGTGAATGTATATAGATTGTATGTGATTGTAAGAGAAGAATGCATGAATATATTGTGAATATGTATCCATTTCAAGAATGTCTTGAGTCATTTGCATGTGAAGCATAATGATGTGCATTCTTGTGTTGAGGGATTCTTATGAGAATCCGCTATAACATCGTGTGCCTTAAATATAAGAGGTGTGAGCGATCAGATGGATCGTGTGCCTTAAAAATAAGAGGTGTGAGCGATGGGTATAGGCGATCGTGTGCCTTATACAAAGAGGTGTGAGCGATCGGGTCGTGTACCTTATACAAAGAGGTGTGAGCGATCCATAAACGTCGTGTGCCTTAAAAATAAGAGGTGTGAGCGATCAGATTGAATCGTGTGCCTTAAAAATAAGGGATGTGAGCGATGGGGAACATCGTAGGCCCGACGGGGAGTTACAGTGATGTAACGAGCGATGGTTCCAGCAGAGTTCCTGAGTGAACTAGCGTTGAGAAATGATTGAGTCGGTACCCCCATTGCATTTGCATAGAGTCGTGAGTCGGTCTCTATGATTTGCATTTATCATCTTTATAATGGGCATTGATGAATAAACATAAATGTGTATGTTTATGTGGAACGATAGGAATTGAGAAAGTATGCATGATGTATATGCTTGGTTGTGTATATATATATATATACATTTGATGTATATGAGTGAGTTGTGATGAATTGTGGTGAGAATATGGGATATGTGTATTTTTATACTAATATATATAATTTTATGCATTGTTATTATGATAATATTTCTCACCCTTCTGCTATTTTATAATGCTCTATGAGGCATTGCAGAGTAGGTATGCTGGTGGTAAGTTTGTGGAGCGTGTCTTCATTCTTTTGGTCGGTCGGCTCTGATATGTAGCACCGGGTAGCTAGGATGGCTATGATTCTTATGTGATACATTTGTATATGTATCTGGTCGATGAATGTTTATGTAAACATGTATTATGTTGGTGGATAACACTTGATGATTCATGTATATATGTATATATGGCTGTTGTTATTCAATGTTTAGATTTTTCGCTTTTATTCTAAATGTTGAGATGTGGGTGTAAGGACTAAGTTCCTCTGTTGCAAAGTTACCCCACTGTTGCATATCAATGGTTGAGCAGGTGTTGTAAGTTTTAATTTAATGTATAATGTGACATACCTCTTTTATACTATGTTATAATTATACTCTGACGAAATTTTTAATAAGTGCCTAAATGATTAATTGTGATTATTTGGGGGTATAGAAAGGGGGTGTTACAAGGATAGGATTAACGAGGAGGGGAAATACATTGGGCGGAGGTTGTTGAAATATCCCTTCCATTGGACCGGGGAGCATTTTACGAAGCCCCCAAAAGACTACGTTTTTGAGCCTGCGAATTTGGACGAGGGGGATGCTGCTTCATATAAAAGGTTGTTACAGTACGTGAACTCGTTCCGGATGGCCGAGTGCATCACGAAGAAGATAGAGGCGATCCTTGAGGCCGATGGTGGCTCTCGGGTGGAGCCTCGTTTTATTAATGTTAGGGCACTACTGGAGTGAAAAACTTACAGAGATGCCATGGATCTGCTCGGTATTTAACCTTAACATATTGCTTTGCATTGCTCGTTATTTTCTATTGTCTGACGCCTGTTTTTGTATTTTGCAGCCACTATGCCTTCAGCCCACAAAAGGATGGTGAGGAACGTGGTCGTGCAGAAACAAGCTGTTGCAGCTGCTATTACTAAGGTTCGTCCTTCCCCTGCCCGTGCGGTTGGTCCTTCCCAACCTCCTCAGGGGAATGCTTCTCCAGCCAATGTTCAGCGGTCTCCAATGCCCCTGGCGACCAGGTCTAAGCGTCCAAGGAACGAGGCAGTGGATCTGGGCAAGGCGCCAGAGAAAGCAAAATCCGAGCTGCCTCCTTGTGTATTGGATAAGAGGTTCTTTGAAGGGACCTCTTTGGTGATTCCTCATGCTGATTCTCTGCATCTACAAAGCCTGGACCGTTCGAGCAAGAGGGCGCTGGTGGCCCAGGATGCCTCTGCGGTGGTCAGGCTGCTGGAGATGGCGGTCACCTATGCCGAGGGGGACACGGCCACTAAGAGTGATTTGACTATTTCCTGAGGGAAGGTGGCCGCTCTTGAGGAGAGTTTGACGAAGGCCAGGGAGGAAGCTAAGGTTGCCAAGAAGGGGAAGGAAAAGGAAGGCGAGGAGGTTGCCCGGTTGAAGGGGAAGAAGGTTACACTTGAGGCTGAGAAAAAGGTCGCTGAGGATTTCGTCGCGCAACTGCAGGCGGCCAATGCTCCTGGCGAGGAGGAGCCTGAGGATGTGAAGATGCTAAAGACAAGGTCAAAGTTAGTTGCCCGACTAGTGGTGGTTGAGGATGACAACGTAGTGCTTGGCGAGGAATCCTTCAAGAACGCAGTGTCTCAGCTTCAGGTGGTGAATCCTGGTGTTGATTTGGTGACCGAAGGCACCAATTTCCTGGCGTACGTTAAAGACGGGCAAATTGTGATGCAATAGTCTCTCCTTGCCGGCCAAGCTAAAACCCAGACTTCTCCGCCCAATTATGAATGAGTCAAAGACACCGAGGAATGATGTTTGCAGATGATGATGTTTTGCCGGCCTGCGTGTCGTGTAGTTTGTTGTAACTTTATTTGATTTGGGGGGGCGTGGCCCCCCTTTTTATGTAATTTGTACAATCTTTGGCCTTTGTGGCCCTTTTTTACTTTATGTCCGGTTTATGTTGGCCAGTTTTGTTACTTATATGATTTTTGTTTATATTGATGTGCTTTACATTAGCGGTGCATGTATGACTGCCCGTTGGAGGGTGTGTCTGTTAACAGAGCTTTCTTTTGAAAGATTGCTCGTTGTGTGTCAATTCGCCAGTTTGGAGAACTGGTCGGATAGCCGGGGAAAGTCCTGCCTTCGCGAGAGTCCTTGTGGTTTCTTCGCAGGACAAGGCTGCCCACATCGAACTCTCGTCGTAAGACTTTAGCATTGGGCCTGATTGCTATTTTTTGCTTAAGAGATGCTTCGCGGAGGGCTGCTCCTGTTTGGATTTCCTCGACAAGGTCGAGCTCCTCTCTTATTGCTTCGTCATTCATTTCCTCGTCTAGAGGTGATTCTGTCCTCCTGGACGGTACGTGAATTTCAAAGGGTATAACAGCCTCCGTGCCATATGCTAAGCGGAAAGGTGTTTCCCCGGTGGTAGACTGAGGAGTGGTACGGTACGGCCATAAGACGCTGTGGAGCTCCTCGACCCAGGCTTTCTTTGTTTCATCTAGTCTTCGCTTGAGGCCACAAAGAATGACACGTTTGGCCGCTTCTGCCTGCCCGTTGGTCTGGGTATGTTCTACAGAAGCGAAATGTTGCTTTGTTCCGAGATGGGTGACAAAGTCTTATAACTTCTTGTCCGTGAACTGCGTTCCATTGTCCGTGACAATTGCTTGGGGAATCCCAAAACGGACAAGGATATTCCGCTTGTAGAAGCGCAGAATGTTAAGTGTTGTTATCTTTGCTAAGGCTTCTGCTTCTATCCACTTTGTGAAATAGTCTACGCCAACTATCAGGTATTTGTTTTGGCTGGACCCCGTCACGAAGGGTCCTAGGATGTCTAGGCCCCACCAGGCGAATGGCCCCGTGGAGGTCATGCTTTTCAGTTCGTTAGGTGGAGCTAGGTGCATATCCCCGTGCCATTGGTATTTGTCGCATCTCTTCACATGCTCCTTGGCATCGTGCTGCATGGTTGGCCAATAATACCCTGCTCGGAGGGCCTTGTGGGCAAGGGACCTTCCTCCTAGTTGCTGGGCGTTAATGCCTTCGTGGATTTCTCGTAATACATGAGGGACAACTTCCTCCTCTATGCATTTGAGCAGTGGGATGGAGAAGCCTCGTCGATAGAGTTTGTTTTCAAGGATGACGTACAAGCAAGCACTTCGTCTGATGGTGCTGACTTCCTTGGGGTCATCCGGAAGCTCGTCCCTGGTGAGGTAGTTGTACACGGGTGTCATCCAGAAATCGCTGTCCCCAATCATGTGTACGTGTAGGGTTGAGGATCCCTTATCGATGCTGGACCGGGGAAGTATCTCTTGGATGACTGACCTGTTTCGGCCTTTTCTCATAGTGCTTGCTAGTTTGGCCAAGATGTCTGCTCGCACGTTATGTTCGCGTGGAACATGTCTCACTTCTACCGTTCTGAACCTCACCATTTTTCCCTTGACCAGGGTTAGGTATTCAGAGAGACTGTCGTTTTTGGTCTGATATTCTCCTGATATCTGGAGGGCTACGAGCTGAGAGTCCGTGCAGATGATGATTTCTTCAGCCCCTAGGTCTTCGGCTATGCGCAAACTGGCGAGGAAGGCTTCATACTCGGCCTGGTTGTTCGACGTGGGAAAGAACAACGTGAGAGAAGCCTCGACTATGGTTCCTTCGTGGTTCTCCAAAATTACCCCTGCCCCGCTGCCGGTCGAGCTGGATGCTCCGTCTACATAAATGGTCCATCTGTTTGCTATGTGGACCGGGGAGTCTGAGAACGTCATTTCCGCTACGAAATCAGCCAGAGCTTGGGCCTTAAGAGCTTTCCTGCTTTCATACAGGATTTCGAACTCGGACAGTTCCAATGACCATTTGAGCATTCTGCCTGCCATGTCTGGTCATCCCAGTAATTGCTTTATGTGTTGATCCGTTCTTACCACGATCGTGTGAGCCAAGAAATAGTGTCTCAGTCGTCTGGCAGCGTTGACGAGGGCCAATGCTACCTTCTCTATCTGTTGATATCGCAACTCTGGGTCCTGCAATGCTTTGCTCGTGAAGTATATTGGCTTTTGTCTGCCAGGATTCTCGCGAATGAGAACGGCGCTAACGGCCTCGGCAGTGATGGCGAGGTATAGGAACAACACTTCCCCAGTGTCTGGTCGTGATAATACGGGCGATTTCGACAGAGTTTGCTTCAAGTGAAGGACGGATGTTTCACATTCCTCGGTCCATTCAAACGCTGCTTCTTTCCGCAAGAGCTTGAAGAAAGGAAGGGCGTGTTGGGCAGATTTTTCCACGAAGAGGGATAACGAAGTAAGCACCCCGTTGAGGGATTGGATGTTCTTCTTAAACGTGGGCGTTGGGAACTCATAGAATGCCCGACACTTGTTGGGGTTAGCTTTGATTCCTCATTCTGTTAGGTAGAAGCCAAGGAATTTACCTGCCCGTACACCAAACGTGCACTTCTCTAGGTTAAAACGCATTCGAGACTTTCTTGCTTGCTCGAAGATTTTGCGAAGATGGGCGACATGATCTAGTTCCTCGTGGGACTTGACGATCATATCGTCCATGTACACTTCGAGTATGTCGCCTATTTTTCCTTGGAAGACTCTGTTCATCATTCGTTGGTATGTAGCGCCGGCGTTCTTCAGCCCGAAGGGCATTACGTTGTAGTAATAGTTGCCCAATTCGGTCATGAAGGCCGTGTAAGTTTTATCGCTCGCGGCCATTGGGATTTGATTATAGCCCGAGTAGGCGTCGAGGAAATATAAAAGCCTAAAACCCGTTGAGTTATCTACGAGCTTATCGATATTGGGGAGGGGGTAGGCGTCCTTCGGACAGGCCCTATTAACATCGGTATAGTCAACACACGTCCTCCATTTGCCATTATTTTTTCTTACAAGTACAACGTTTGAGAGCCATGTAGTGTATTTGGCCTCAGAAATAAACCTATCTTCTAGAAGGTCTTTGACAGCTTTCTCCGCGGCTTCCATCTTTTCCGGGGGCTGTATCCTTCTACGCTGGGCAACAACTTTGACTGCCGGATCAATTGTAAGCTGTTGGCAAGCGACGGATGGGTCTAATCCTGGAATTTCAGCAGCGCTCCAAGCGAACAAGTCTGCGTTCTCCCGGAGGCATGATTTTAGTTATCTCCTGGCCAGGTCGGGGAGGTCTGCTCAGATCTTTACTCCCCGTTGGGGGTCTTCTCCGAACGGAACGATCTTGAAGTTGCCATCTGGGACAGGGCGTAGGAGATGGCCGTTGTTGTTGGACTGGATGCCCGAAGTCGTTGGTTCCTTGGCGTGATCTTCCTCGCTGAAACGGCTGTCCAAGTCGATAGATTCGACCTGGGGGAGCAGTTTTGGCTGCTCAGAGCTGCTGGGCAGAGGGGGACGACCAGAAGTCCTTGGTCCTGCTGAGATGGTGCTTAGTCCTTTCGATGCTGCTTCAAAGCACCGACGGGCAGCTTCGATGTCGCCGTGGAGGGTCGCGACCATCCCTTCAGAAGTGTAGTACTTCATCTCGAGATGTACGGTGGAAGGTACTACAATCAATTCTGCCTGGGTTGGCCTTCCAAAAATGCACTGGTATAGTGACGGGCATTCAATTACCAGAAACTGTGCTTTAATTGTTCGGGTTGTCTTTCCTGAACCGAAGGTTACAATGAGCTCTACGTAACCCCGGGGCTTTGTCACCGCTCCGTTGAATCCCTGCAGGTCGGATCCAACGTATGGAGTAAGGTGAGAGTCATTCAGCTGCAGTGTTTCGAACAGGTGGTTGTACATTATATCAACCGAGCTGCCCTGGTCCACGAGTATTCTGCGAACGTCGAAGTTCGCCATCTTTGCTCGGATGAGCAGCGGAATGCTCGAGTTCGGTGCTCCGCCGAGGAGCTCTTCCTTGTAGAAGGAAATAGGAACATATCCTTTGTGAGTGTTGTCCAGCGTAGTGACTTCATTGGAGCTTTTGCTGATCAATTGATCGAATCTCCTATTGACTGAGCCGACCGTGAGTTTGTTGAATCCACCACCAGAAATGACCATGGCTGACGGGAAGGCCTCCCACGGGCTGTGAGAAGCGAGGTACGTGGAGACGGGCAGACTATCAGGGATGTAGAAGTCCTCTGGCCGAGTTATGGACATAGCGACCTGTACGTTGGTGTCATCAGAGGGCAGAGTCTCTTCTGCAACCTTTTTGTTCGCCTGGGTTTCCTGTCGGGGAGCATCTTTCCTTTTTGCGAACTGCTTCAGGTGGCCGTCGCGAATAAGGATCTCTATTGCATCTCTGAGGTTGATGCATTCTTCCGTCGTATGACCGTGACTCTTGTGGAAGCGGCAATACTTGGATTTGTCTACACCCGGTCTGGCCGGCAGCTGTTTGGGGAAACGAACTCCCGCTTGCTTGAATTCCGAGTTGGCAGACTCGGACAAGATTTTATCCCTCGAGGCAGTGAGGGGGGTATAGTCATGGAACCGCCCAGAAGGTCCCTTCTGTTCGCGTGCAACGCGAGGCCGATCATCGCGTCTTCTATCTCCTTGATGGGATGTCGAGGTTTCTTCAGCTCTGGACGAGAGGGTACCTTCATGGTGTCGAAAGCCCTGGACAGAGTGTGCAGCAACCTTCTCTTTGTACTGTATATGCGACTGGGCTTGGAGGAGAAGGGCGTTAAGGTTCCTCGGTGGATCGAGGCCGATGGCTTTCGCGAAGTCTGAGCCAGGACGTAATCTCTGCTCGAGCAGGAATTTATTCATGTCATCGGTCGTTGGCACTTGGACGGCCTCCTTGTTGAACCGTTCAATGTAAACCCGAGGAGGCTCATCTCTTCCCTGTACGACAGCTCCGAGGGACGCCTCGGTCTTTGGATGGCGTCGCGATGCAGTAAAGTGACGGGAGAAAATCCTCCCCAGCTGCCTCCAGGATGTAATGGATTCTTCTGGCAGTTGCTTGTCCCATGTCATTGCTCCCTTCCGGAGCGTGGTCGAGAACAGGCGGCATTTGATGGCTCCTCGTACCCCTCTGTAGTCCAAAAGAGCATCTATGATTTCTATGTGCTCGTCTGGGTCAGTGGTTCCATCGTAAGTCCCTAGAGACGGAGGCTTCTCTAGTCCTTTAGGGAGACGGGTGGCCAAGATCCTGCGGGACAACGGGCCGCAAGGCTCGTCGTCGCTGTCTGAACTTGGAGTTGATGGTGACCGTTGTGTGCGTTCGTGGCGGCGGTCTCTACGAGGCGATGGTGAACATAGCCGGTCACGATGTCTGACCGGTGGAGAATGCCTATCCTGCCTCGTTCTCTTGTGTCTTGGTGATGATCGATCTCGCGAGGAGATCTGGTCGCGCTTGCGAATGTGTTGTGATTCAGGCTCATGCCTCGATCTATGGTCTTCCCTACGCCTAGGTGACAGGCTTCTTGATTTTCGGTGCTTACTCTTTGGAGGAGAGGATCTTGGAAGAGATGCTTCCTCGAGAACTCCTATTCTCTCTCCTTGCTGGAAGATAAGGAGGTTTATGCGGTTGACAGCTTCCAAAAGAGCTGCAAGGCACTCCGACGCTCAAGTAAGAAAGGGTCAGAGAAAAGGGGCAAGTACAAAGTGTATTCTTACGATGAATATTTGATACCTGACCCTCTCGAATGAGAGGGTTTATATAATGTTCCCCAGCGCGTGGCCAACAGTCTTATTTTCAGGGCGAAATAACCGTTTTCCTGAAGAATAGGTAACTGCCCAAACTAGCCGTTATGACGGGCAGGATGCCCAAACTAGCCGTTATATCGGGCAGGAAGGTAGTTGCGGGCATCTTTTCGTCATCTGTCGGGGAGTTGTAGTCCGTGTGTGACGGGCAATAATTCCGGGCAGGACTGAGCAGTCTGTGACCAGTTGTAGGGGCAAAAGGGTACTTTTGTCCCCTTAATGGACTGGATCCAAGCGTTTGGGCCGTTACTGTAGCAATCATGGATTGGGTCGCGCATGGCCGTTGGCCCAGTCCAGAACACATATAAACACACATAATGGAAAACACGTATATACAAGGATGGCTATGTATGAAGCGTAAGTACATGATGTTATCTATGTTAATTTCTGGGCCTAAACAACCAGGGAATGACATATTTGTATACTTGACACCTTTAATCGAAGATTTAAGATTTTTTGGGAGAACGGTGTAGAGGTTTATGATGGATATAGGAAAGAAAATTTCAACTTGAGGGCGATGTTGTTTGTCACAATTAATGATTTTCCAGCATACGGAAATCTATCAGGGTATAACATAAAAGGTCAATGTGTGTGTCCTATTTGTGAAGATAAAACAGATTGGACGCGATTGGAGTTTGGTTAGAAGAATGTATTTCTCGGTTATCATAAATTCTTAAATTCTAATCATCACTTCCGTGGGTGGAGAAAATCCTTCAATGGAGAGGCAGAACAAGTTTGAGCTCCACCTATATTGACAGGTGATCAAGTTTTTGAAAAGGTGAAAGATGTGAGTACTTAGTTTGGCAAGCCTTTTGCACATACCCTTGTCAAGAGTGGGTGGAAGAAGAGGTCAATTTTTTTTTAATTGCCATATTGGAAGTCAATGTATATAAGACATTTTCTTGATGTTATGCATATTGAAAAAAATGTATTTGACAGTGTTATTGGTACGTTACTCAATATACAAGGAAAATTTAAAGATGGCCTTAAAGCAAGAAAGGACTTGATAGCAATGGGGATAAGAACTGAATTAGGACCCTTGAAGAAAGGAAAACAAACATATCTACCACATGTTGCCTATACTCTATCTAGAAAGGAGAAAAAATATTGTGTAAGTTTCTAAGTGCCGTTAAAGTTCCAGAAGGATACTCTTCAGATATTAGAAGACTTGTGTCTATGAAAGACCTCAAATTAAAGAGTTTAAAGACGCATGATTGCCATGTTATAATGGAACATTTTCTACCAATAGGTATACGTTCTATTTTGCCGGAAAACGTTAGACGCAAAATAACTAAATTGTGTTTCTTCTTTAGGTCAATTTATAGTAAGGTGATCGATCCTGCGATCTTACCAACATTGCAATAAGAAATAGTCATTACATTGTGTGAGCTTGAAATGGTTTTTCCTCCCTGGTTTTTCGACATAATGGTACATCTAGTTGTTCATCTTGTAAAGGAGACACAATTGTGTGGACCAGCTTATATGAGATGGATGTACCCTGCTGAACGGTATATGAAAATATTAAAAGGGTATGTGAAAAATTGAAGTCGACCAGAGGGTTGTATTGTTGAACGATACATTGTTGAAGAAGCTATTGAGTTTCGTACTGAATAGAAATGAAAATTGGATAGTACGAGAGCACAATCGAAGTTTCATACCATGGTTTAAGGATCACATTTATTCAAAGTTTTGTGTAGACCCTCCTTCAATATCAGAAAGGTTGAGATGTTTAGCATATGGTCCAAGTTTGCATGTGTTTTCTTATAGCACATTCGCAATTAATGGATACACATTTTACACCAAAGAACAAGATGACAAAAGTACAATGCAAAATAGTGGTGTCACCTTGGTAGCTGAAACAATGCACATTTTAAGTGTGAAGGAATTAAACCCCAAATATGCAAATATGTCAAATTTTGGGGTTATCGAACGCATTTGGGTTTTTGATTATGAGAAGTTTCATATTCCTATTTTTTGTTGCAAGTGGGTTGAAAATAATAGTGGCATACGAATGGATAAGTCTGGATTTTTACAAGTGGATCTTAATAGGGTGGGGTACAAAGATGAGCCTTTTATTCTAGCCTCTCAAGCTAGACAAGTGTTCTATGTCACTGCCCCGACAAGTACGAAATGGTCTATAGTGCTTTTATCTAACAAAGTAATTCATGATAACATTGGAGATCAAGGTGATATTGTTTGAGCGAATGCATCATATATTATAAGTGATCAAGATGAGATTGTTGGAGCGAGTGAATCATGTATTAGAAATGATCATAATGAGGGAATTTGGATCAATCCATCCATCCGCGTTGTTAAGAGACAAGTAGATCATCTTCCTACCCGGAAAAGAAAGAGACGTTAATAAAGAGGTAATAGTAAAATTATATATTCTATCATGTATTGTTCATATTTGAGAATGATTATGGATTATGGATTATAGATTATAGATTTATATGTTTGTCATGTGTTTATAAATTCATATTTGATTATGGATCAAGGATTTATATGTTTGTCGTGTGTTTGTCATTTCATATTTGATTATGGATTATATTATGTTCAACTGATTATGGATTATGGATTTATATGTGTTTTTCTTTATTATAGGTAAAATGGCTACTAATGAGGAGAACTCGCACGATACTTCCAAGAATGATCCAAAAGAATCTGTTCAAGATACAGAAGGAGATATTTTAAGAGGAATAACAATCATGAAAGGAGTTATTCTGCTAGAGACAAGGGAATAAAATACGACGTTTATTGGAATGAAACTGGTCAACTAATTGAGCCTAATGGCGCAATGTTGACTAGTTACATTGGTGCACTTGTCCGTTCACTAGTTCCTATTACTTGTGACAATTGGCGAAATCCACAGTTGAAACCCACCAAAGATAAAATATGGAGTGAGATACAGGTACTATATGTGATGTTATTTGTTATTTTTGACGATTATATTTTTAAATTAATTATACTAACACACTTTATTTGTTATTGTAGAGATCTTTTAACATTGGTGACTAGAAGCAAAAATAATTTCTTCAATTAGCCGGAAAAAGACTTAGAGGGTTCCGAGCATTTTTATCCAATAAGTTTCTGAGGGATGCCCAAGGAAAGTTTGTTGAAGCGGAATGCCCGAAGAAGTATGTGAACTTGATTGCAGCCGAAGAATGGGACACTTTTGTCGCCAAACGAAGAACTGAAGAATTTCACTTAATCTTAATTTAATTTATCATGAACATTATATTATATTCATGTAGTTATTACATGTGTTCTGATATGACTTATAATTGTTTATGCATGTTGTGAGTGGCATAAATCGTCAAAGAGCCTCGAAACCCACGTATCCATACAAGAAAGGACGTTTGGGATATGCACGCTAGGAACAAAAAATCGCAAGTATATATAATTGTTATGGTCTTTTTGTATTATTATTCATCCTAATTCTTGACTTACTATGTAGCTTGCAGAGGAGAAAAGTGAAGAAACATCTCTTCTGGAGCATGTTTTGTGGAAGGCTGCCCGCGTGGGAAAGGATGGAGTTGTTACTGAAGGTGTTCAACAAGTTTTTGAACAATGTGTAAGTATAACGTTATTTGTTTAATTAGATAGAAAGTTCTTTTTTATCTAATATATTTATGCGTTGCTCTGATATTGAATTTCAGGAGACTCTATCTCAGTCCTTAACTCTCACGGAAGACCAGGATTGCAGGAGCATACTGAGTCGAGTATTAAATGTTCATGAGTATTCTGGTCGCGTGAGGGGTAAGGGATTTGGAGTCACTCCATCTTCCTTGTATAAGTGTTCGAAGACAAACCATCCTAGCAATATAGAGGTGATGGAAACGTTGGAAGAATTGAGAGCTCGAGTTCGTGAACTGCAACAGGATAAAGAAAGATATATGTCGGAAAGGCGCGGTTCAAAATTTAAAGATACTAGTGACAAGGTCAGTATCAATTGTCAAAAAAAAATTCCGGAGGTAATTATATTTATTAAATTAATACAGTTTTTTATATTGACATCATAGCCCAATAACAATTTCGTATTATTTTTGTTTTGTTTAGGGCATTTCACCTTGTCAGCTATATTTATCGGCACCGACATATCGCATGGTTGGCAAGGGAAAAGTGCATAACACTCCGGGAGACGTCCTTCACACTATACCGCTCCCTGCTGGATTTTTGAAGGTTTTGATTGATATTGTTTTAGAGCGGGATGCATTACTATCTATACCTGACGACGTTTCAGATGCAACATTGGTGGAGGACGCAATAGGGCCGTATGTTGCATGGCCGTCAAACCTCATCGTCATAGATGACTCGGTATGTTGAAAACCATTATTAACCTTTTAGTTTTCAAATGTTTTACTTGCATATAAGTTATGTTATGCTTACTTTTACCTACATTTTATTAACATGACATTGTTAGCCTCCTACAAAATCCAAATCAAGAGATAAAGCGATTGTGCGGCAAACCGACTCAGTTGCATCACAAAAAGAGGTACATTGATATATATGCATCAAAAATGTTAATTCTATGATCCGAATTCAAAAGCTTCATGATTACTAACTTTATGACTTATATGATTTTCAGATTCCTACACAAGAGGTGCAACAAGGGAGCAAGAACAAGAAGCAAGTAGTAGCCAAGGTAAAAAAAAGCATCTATTTCTAAATTTCGGTTGTGCCTTGAAACAATTGTAGGCACAACGGATTTGATGGAAGGTGGTATCTGTGAAATTCCTATGGAAGCAGGTTTTCTGGGTTTCCCTATTCAGAAACAATTCCTAAAGGAGACTTTGATCAGATATTTACGCATTCTGAATTAGGCGTAGGTGTTATGAATTCATACATCAGGTAATCCATCGATTTTAATTATTTAATTGATCAATTTATTTACTCATTTCAATGAATATTAGAATGTTAATTATAATAACATAATTATTATAATCTGTTTTTATTTCAGGTTATTGTATGAAAAATTGATGCTCCCGCGTCAGTTGACTGAAAGATACTCCTTCTTGTCTCCCAACTGTGTCAATGCAAATTTAATCAATCGAACTACAGATGAGGTCAAAGATCACTTAGTAGGTTTATGGAAGGTGTTGTATATATAGGTGATAGAAATGGTGTATAAGGTTTCGAATTGGTGCATGCAATTGGTGTTGTATAGTTTGTATTGATTTATATATATGTAATGATTATTTTAGTGTTGTATATATTATGGTTTTTACGATTTATGTATTGAATTTTAATCGTATAAAGGCCTATTGTTGATTATAATGGTATAAGGCCTATGTGTTGAATTATAATGGTATCAAAGGGCATGTGTTGAATGATTATAGCATCTGTTTAATTATACAGGTTAAATTATACAGGTTTAATAATTGATTTAAAAAAAAAAGCTTTCAAAAATCACTTTTATAAAAGACAACACTTTCTAAAAAAAGTGCTGCCTAAAGGGTTGTCATGGCGTATACATAAGACAACGCTTTTAAAAGCGCTGCTAAAGGAGGCATACGAAAGCGCTTTTATTTGAAAAAGCGCTGCCTAAAGGGGGACCTTTAGCAGCGCTTTTAAAAGAGATGCTAAAGGGGTCCTACGAAAGCGTTTTTCTTTGGAAAAGCGCTGCTATATGGGATCATACGAAAGCACTGCTAAAGGGGGTCCTAAGGGGGACCTAAGACAACGCTTTTAAAAGGTAAAAAAGGCGCTGTCTTTACTTTTAGCAGCGCGGCCTTTGGCAGCGCTTTTAAGCGCTGCTAAAGGCAAAAAAAAGCGTTGCTAAAGGTCTGCTTTGGCGTAGTGAATAGTGTGTAACTAAGAACTTATTTACACACGATTTTTATTAAAATAGGATGTAATTAAGAACGTATTTACACCCAATTTTTATTAAAATTGGGTGTAACTAAGAATGTATTTACACCCGATTTTTATTTAAAAAGGGTGTAACATAACAAGTATTTACACCCATTTAAAAACGGATGTAAATGCGTTAGACATTTCTCACCCGATGAATATACACCTATTTTTTATTAAATTTAAATGGGTGTAAATTTAGTAAAAAACGGGTGTAAATTAACCTTTTTGTACTAGCAATCCTTGCAGGTCCCCAAAGATCAGCATGGATGTAATCAAGAGATCCAAGTGTTTTTTGTTTACCTTTGTTAAACTTCGCCCTACAGGATTTGCCAAATACACAAGGTTCACAAAACTCCAACTTCTTGACTTTGTCACCACCTACCAGGTTCTGTTTCGCTAATTCGACCAGGCCTCTTTCGCTGACATGGCCCAATCTCATTTGCCATAATTTTGTCTACGACACCGGTTTCGTTGATGCAAAATCTGCTGAACCACTTACAACCTTAGCCTCAAGGGTATACAAGCCTTGTTTCTTCACACGCCTCTCAAGACTTCCTTCGACCCCTTCATGATTTTCAGGATACCTTGATCTCCTTTGAAGACATACCATTTCTTGTCGAATTCACCAAGAGAAGTTAAATTGCCCTTAAGGTCAGGTACATCCCTAACCCCACTCAATACCCTTATTGACTCATCTTGGAGCTTGAATCTTACAGATCCAATACCTGCAATCTTGCAAGCTTTATTATTTCCCAGCAACACTGATCCACCATCTTGATCACATAATTCTTCAAACACGTTCTTGTTTCGAGTCATATGACAAGTACATCCAGAATCCATAATCCACTCTTTGCAAGGTTTAGGCTTGACACCACAAGGACATCAGATGATTCATAATCATCTTGCACAATAACTGCATTGACATTGTCCTTACCTACATGATTATTCAGGCGCTCAGGCACATCTTTCTTATGTTTCCCTCCTTCTTACAGTGTTAACACTTAATCCCAGAAATATCACCACCATAAGACTTCTGTTAAGTTTTACCTTTCTTCTTCTTAAACCTACCCTCTCTCTTCGAGGATTTCACCTTCACAGACAACCCTTCGACAACTGATGATGATGGTTTCGTCTCCTTTCTTTCGTTCAAATCATTCGAATACAAGGCTGCCTGAAATTCTTCAAAGGTCAGGGATTTTCTTGCATACAAAAGGGTTTCTTTGTAGTGAGCATCAATATTTTCAAGATCAAGAATCAGCTTGTTGAACACATCAAGCTGCTCCATCAACATTTTATCTTCAGGCATCTTGAATGAATACAAAGCTTGCTTCAAGTACAAACGATTCACCAAGGATTTTTCATAGACAATCCTTCGAGTTTTAGTTAAACACCGGATGTCGTCGTCTCCCTCGAAACCTGTCTGAGAACTTTATCACCAAGACTTAGAACAATTGTGCTGTGGGCTTTCTCGATCATCGATGTCCTTTCCTTCTCCGTCACTGCAGCATCCATGGTATCTCCTCCCTTTAACGCTTATAGCAAACCCTATTGAACAAGAAGGGCTCACATCATCAAACGCCATAAACCAAAGTTATTAACTCCGGTGAACTTCTCAATTTCACAAACGACGCCTTTCAACAAATAAAGATTGAGAAACGGAGTTCTTGGGTGAACAATGAAAATGGTTAGAACAAAGAGAGATTAGCTTATTTGTAGGGAAAATTGTTTACTATTCACTTTCTCATAAGGGTTTACAAATGATTACAAGTGAATAACACAATTGGCCTCACTCAACAACCTGAGTGATCTAGCTTATTTGTAGGCTAACTAGCTAACTAAACAATTGAATCCTTAACACAAGGCCCAATTCGAAATAATAAGTCAATACTATATTTCGACATTACATACTAGAACTAGCTTCGACTACAGTATGTAACCCTCCTACATTAGCGTGTGACCCAGTTTCGGCTTCATGCTTGTCTTCTGTCGAAACACATAAAAGCTATTCCTCGGCAAAGTTAGAGTATGACCAAAAATCTCACAAATAAAAAGACAGATTGACCACACATTTCTTTATATTATATCCTAAAACCTCATTAGTTCATTACTCTTTCCAAAATTAAAGTCAATTGTTTTGTTAGAATTGTAAAATATGTAAACAATATTTAAGACCTAACTTTTTTTTCTTAACCTTGATAAAAATTGCTTTTCTATCGGCTTCAATCGAAAAATTAGATAGCAAAAAGAAGTTACAACGCAATAATGACAAGGAAAAAAAAGCCTCCATATGCAACTACGCAAGTTTAGGAGTGACCTACTGGGCAACTTGTACATCACATACCATGATACCACCATCATAGAATGTAATAGAGAACAATACTATAAAAACAAAGATCAATGACAACCACCACACAAATAAACTCACCATTTCACGCCAGTAACTGTGAAGAAATTGGGAAATTGCAAGCACACTGCAAAAATTTAAATAAAATTCCAAGCATCCTATTTGCCAATGTTATAAGCACAGTTGGATCGAGAACAAGGTGAGAATCTACCAACCATTAGATATTAACAGCTTGGCTTACTCCAACATTTAAATCAACGTAAACATATTAATGAGAAGATGACAATTATTCAAACAAATCACCTATCCTAGATTGGAACATGAGGAAAAAAACTGCAACTTAAAAAAGCAGTGTCCTCTATGTCTAGAATCCAATTAAATATGTTAAAATAAGTGAAACATATCATATATTACTTGGGTTAGATCTTGGAGTAATTTAAAATAAAATAGGTTAAATATTAAGATTGCTTTTTGCATATCTCTTTATATTTCATTATTTGTTTCCTAAATTATAATTAGGAGTGTATTATTAGCATAAATAAGGGTAGGTATAAGTTCTTGGTGTCAACAATCAAACAATAATCACAACTCAAAAGTTAATTGTTTTGTTTTGTTATCACATTGAATAAGTTTTATCTACTTTTTTAGATTATAGAAAGATAAAAACTATTGTCATATTAACCTAAGTTAACACTACTCATGTTTCAGCTATATGTTGACTGCATGTCTAATACAACATATTATAATCGCTGACAAACCAATTTTGGGCATACCTGATTTTTTATTATCCTAGGTGAACAAATTTGTTGAGATGGTATGAAGATAAACCTCGCAATTGTTTTATGATTGCCACACCATCTCCTCTGTAAGCACCATAAACATACATATTTAAGAGAATTTGTAAGGACGTCATTGTTGACATGTGATGATGGTTGTTAGGGTTAGTCAATTAACATATGCTATACCATCACAAAATTACCTTAGTGAGGATGACTTTCATAGCATGGATGAATTTACTATGGTACTTAAAAATTAGAACAACATAGTTGATGAAAGGAAATATGAATCAGTTCTTCCTTCCACACAACCATGTAAATTAGGTACAGAACATACTATAGTTTCACTGGATAGTGAATGAAGAACATAAAAAACATGAATCATTGCTGCATTCCAGAGAACCATGTCAATTAGGTACAGAACATGCTAGTTTCCCTAGGGCTAATTCACATGAACAAGAGTTAATCCCTTCATGAACTGACTTATTTGAGACACTCAAACTATTTTCAAATGTAATATATTTTAACACGGTTAGTGGCCCTTTTAACATCCTTTTAAAGTGTTTTTTTTAATAAAACAATCCCTGCAATAAATAAAAACACTACTAAAACACTCAAATTATAGAACCAAAACATCACAAATCAATAAAATCATAACAAACCCTTATAAGAATACAAAGAAATTAGTGGGGGGAAGCTTAGGCATGTTAGGTTCTTTAACGCTTTTCTCTTTCCCAACCTTGGCCATTCGAGCACTTGATTTTTCAATTAAGAATTGTTCCTACAAAATTTTGAAAAAACAAACCAACCTAGAAAACATAGAACCAATCTTTAATTAAGGGAAAAGTTTCAATTTTAGGTTTATTCATATTAGAAACCTGCTTAACAACTTGAAAATCTTAAGAAATTTATAAATTCAAAAGAAAAATGAGTTGCATGTGTGATTTATTAAGATAAGTGGTGAAAGAGGGGAGGAGATAAGTAACCATGTGAGGAGATGAGAGGCTAGAGGAGAGGCGGATAGGACTTTTCGGTTCAAGGTGAAGGGTTTCCATCTTTCAAATTTAGTGGCGTAGGCAACTTTTTTACTTGAATGGGTTATTCGTTCTAAAACAATCGATTATAGGAAAAACAATGAAATGAAGAACGAAAGAATGGAATATAGACGAACATGAAAGACAGAGTGAAGGAACAGAGAACACACTGAAGAAAAAAAAATAAATGGAAAAGGGGAGAGGGAAAGTCGGGCTTACGTGTATTAGGGTTTTGTTTAAAGCTTATTATGGTTACAAATTAAACGAAAAAAAAAAAGAGTAACCACTACAAGAAAATTGGCAAGTTGCAACGGTTAATATTGGCATATTACGGCGGTTTGAACCACCACAATTTACTAGTCGCGGCGGTTTTACTTCTGTCGCAAAAACGTGTGTCGCCAGGCTATATCGCGACGATTCCTAAAACCGCCACTCCAACCGTCATTCTATGTTGCGACGGTTAAGGAACTGTCGTAAATTGAAAATTGCGGAGGTTAAAACTGCCATAAATAATTGTTTTTGTTATCCAAAAATAAAAAAACCATCGGTATTTCCAAAGGTAAATCCACAGGACATGTAAAATCCGCAGGCAATTCCATAGCTAATATATTTCAAAAATTAAAAAAAAAAAATCAAATGAATTTTTATAAGAACATTGCTATTATTAGTGATTGACTCCAGGACACAAGCTCCACAGGAAGCCAGATTCTTACTCGCCATTCAACATTACAAATAAGTTGATTAAAAAAGATCTAATTGTGCTTTATAGAAAGTCTCTAATTTGCTGCATAAATCATTACATATACTCATAGGAGAGTACTTATTACAACAATCACAGAGAAACTCAAACATCAAACATTTTTACTAAAACTATAATCACATGTCCGAAACACCACGAACTCGCAGTTTTGGAACCCAAATGAAATTATCTGCAGGAAAAAAGTGACAGACAGAAAAACTTCCAGGCGAAACACCAAGAACCTGAAATGAAACATGACCGTGTCCCCAATGAGAAGTATCCATATGATAAACAACCATAGCTTCAACCATATCACCATTGCATATTTTGTTTTCTCAACATAAAAAGTTGGTAAAACTCTTTTTCTAATCTAACAAAGATAGATATACTAGCTTCCATTGATAGAGATACCAGACCTGGGAATTCAGTCAAAAACATCATGTATGCACTGTCTACAAACAACTGTTTCTCATTTGCACTATTATAAATTTATAATGAGGTTATAAGTTATTCCTCTTTCCAACATTTAAATTTCTGGAACATTAACTTGTACTCTTGTGCTCTAAATTGAGAGCTAAAATAACCATAGCTACTGACAAAATTAATTCTACACTTTACCTCAATTTCAGTACACTAAAGATTAAAAACATAACCATTCATCCACTTATGTTTCTGAAACTAGTATATGCAGATAGAACTCACAGCATGTTCATTTACTATGGGTTAGAATACAAATAGCATTACATCTTTATTATTTTCTGCAATTTAGTCAAGAAACTATTGTATACAATAATTGATATTTAAGATTTTTAAGGTTATTTTTTAAAAACTCGTGTGAATTCTAAGATTTCATAATAGTGATTTGGATAAAAAAGATGTGAGGTTAATATATCCTATGTGTAATGCAAGATCACACTATAAAATAGACAACATCATAGTTGTTCAGCTACACTAAGTCATACATAGAAGTACATGGATATTAAAAAGAAAATGTAATACCTTGGAATTTGGAATGAAGGAATATGTAATCCTAGATAGAGAATCTAGCACTACAGGAGAGCCAACTCTTTTAGCAGAGTTAGATCCCCATTCCTCATGATCAAACAAAGTCATCATTCTAATGCCCAACTCATCCTCAAAATTGTTGTCAGAGTATGTTGCATCAATTAATGTCTGAAAGTGAAACTAGTGTGTTAGTAATTTATAGTGTAACTAATAAGATGTAACCACCAAAGGACATGCCACTTGGCTCTTTCAACCAAAGTTTATTTTCTCGTATCTCTCTGATGTAACTTAATCACTTTTCATATTAATGGTTTTTCAAAGGAATAAAACATTTCCCTCTCAATTTTATCACATCAAATCATATTAAAATCGCGATTCAGGCACACTTCGAAGCAAATGGTTGTTGAGACTAAAAGAAAGCTTCATGCTAAGCTTGCTCTTTGGAAGCTAACAAGTGGCTAGCCTCATTGTTAAGATACAGATAAGTTTTTTGCCCGAAGATGTAGTAGTAGATACAGTAGAAAAACTAGTGTAGTTGTCATTCAACTTTCATAAGCATATTTTTGCAATAAAACCAAAGAGCTCGTTTTCTTGCACAAAGGGTTGAGCTGCATAATCATCAATTGGCATCCACTGAACAGAAAAACAAACCATGTTAGAATAGACACTACCAGTTAAAGTAAAACATCCTAAAACTTTATAAAGATACCTTAGTTGCTTCAATTTCTGAGACCTGACTTTAAATATCAAAGGAATGAGGTTGCAACATGCAAACAAAGAACATGTCTGATTTCTGAAAGAAAGATTTATGGCTTTGCCTAATACCAAAGAGACATAATGTTTAGTAACAGTCCATATAATGTAGACAAAAAATTTGTTAATTATATGCATTCAATATGATGGTTCTTGTGTAAAATACATATGCGACATTTACATAACATGTATGCCAACATTCAAAATGCATGCTAGTTAATGAGGTTGGTGTGTCGCTCATACCTGAATGCTAAAACATCAACAAACTGGGTCTCTATCTGAAGGAAGAACAAAAGTAATGGCATGAGAAATTGAAAAAGTCAAAAAAGACACATGATAAAGGTCATAGAACAGGAATATGTTAATACTATACAATGTTGTTATATTAATTTTGAAGAATACTTAGTGGCAATATTAATAAATCAGTCAGAAACAAACAAGCAAAAATGAAGTGGCATAATTTATTCTATACTGTATTTTATGTGTTTGCTTACCCGTGTCTCTTCCTTCACTTCTCTAATTACAGCATCACAAATATCTCCGCCCTGCAAATAGAATTAAAATGAATCAAAAGATCATGTTAAAAGGTTCGTAATTTGATGAGTAATCATTTTGACATATACTTCATTAACAGCTCCTGTAGGCATCTTCCATACACATGTGCCTCCATATCTACCACTGGTTTCCTGAACCACAAGCACCTGTCAAACGGAACCAGACCTTTTAAACAGTATAACAGACCGGGGTTATCACAGCATAAAATAAAAGATTATATTTAGCAGAAGCAGTACAGTGGTTATTTCGTTTGGAAATTGCAAGATGATAATTTTGTATAAAGTTATTTAAATATAACTAGCCTAAGACTAATTTGTAACATATACTTTGCATAACATATACTTTGCAGTGAATTTTGATTTCGATTCTCTCTGTTTTGTATTGAATGTTGATGTTTTACGTTACCTTTCGTTGCATTGTAGGAAAGGTGTCTATTATGGTTATATAGGTGAGTTTATGAGTAGGGGTAACAGGAAAAAGGGTAATGATCAGTCCATGAAAGCTTATCAGGTACAATGTCACATGTTGAATAGAGTTTCTCTTGAATGTTATTTTGTTTTGCATGATTCAAAATTTCATCTAAATATGTATCCTTCATGAATGTGCTTAATTATTCTTGGATTTTATTACTTTATATTCATATCCATTTTGACTTAAATATATGCAATATCGTCTATTATATGTTTACGCGGTGCAACCTCGTTAACTTGAAAACACCCTATTATGTTAGAGGGAAGGCCAAATTATTTGTTGAATTTCAAGATTAATTTTACAAATATTCATATATCTATAATTAGTCTTAATATTCATACATGAAAATAGTAGCTAAAAGCATCTATTACTGCAAAGGTTGAGTTACCGATTTTTTAAATAACAGTCGTAGTCGCATAATGGCTATAACGATTTTGGTCGTTATATGTGTTATAACGGTAATTGTGGTCGCCATGGTGTGAATTAATTGCAATTTATTCATCATAAAAATAGTGAATAATGATATCAGTATCAGCATCTTTCGATACAGTTTTATTTGCTATGTAGTTTTCATTTCTATAAACAATGGACTTCCTTCAAAATGAATAAATCATAGTTTCCCTGTATTCAAAAATAAATTTTGTAATTAATTTTTTTCTTTTTGGTAATTTTGTTATGCTATCTAACAAAAACTTAAAAAGACTAAAACTAGTATATTATATTTGAAATTTGAGATTGTTTACATTTTAGGTGTGGCTCTAGTATTTCTAATTTGTTAAAAAGGATATTGCTTTAAGTTTTAAACAAATTAGATAAAAACAAAGTTGGTTCTAATTGTATCACTGACGCATTAGATACTTGACAGCTTCGAGGCTTATAAGTCAGTTCTTGGATTTTGGGTGTTATGTCAATGTAGTGTTTTATGACATTTTAATTATCTTATTTACTCTCTTAACCAACACAGTCTTGATATTCTTAGCAAGACCATGTAGTGTACATAATTTGTGGATAACACCAATAACAAGATTTGAATGAGAAATTGCCCAAAGATTTGAAAAAATTAACACTAATTTGTATTATATACGATTTTGTAGAAGCATCTTGCCTTAGAACTAGAAGGTTTACATAAAAGGTGCACCCTTGAAACCTACCAACCTACCAGCAGGGAATGTTTTGAAATTAAACCATATTAAATTAAGCCATATATATGCTCTCCGTTTATTTGTACTGTAACCGCACTATTACGGAAAGGCTATTTCACTACGGTTAGGAAAAAGCGGTTGACCAACTGTGATATGGTAGGGATGGTAGTAAGTATGTTGCATTCTATCACGGGCGTGTGATCTAATGAAAAAAAATAGGTCGAGAGCTACCTATCAAAACGATTATCTTAAACAACCGTAGTGAAATATATGAAGGTCTTGGATTTGATTTCCAACCATATCATTGTCGTACCTCAAAAAAAAAATACAAACTTCGCGATGGGACGCAGAAAAAGTTCTTCGAACAGAGTCGCCACTGAACTTTATTCATTCCAATGAAGTAATAAGAAAATATCGAGAAAACCTTTAAGAGATAAGAACATGGTAATCGCAACCAAGTTCTGGGTTCGGGATTCGATTACGCAAAGGGAAGGTACTAGCACCCCTTACGTCCGTTGTACTCAACGTAAACCTCTTAATTTGATTTGTGAGAAATGTTAGCTAAGTTTGTTTCTTTTCTTCTAAGGGACTAATGAGTTAAGGATATACTTTCTAAGGGGGGGAAAGGGTGGTATTTTATTAGGGTGCTCGCGAAAGATTCGGACCCTTGTGCCTACGTATTCTCCTTGCGAAATGAGAAATCAGAGCATCCGTAGTTCGGACTACGGGAAAAGGTTTGGATAAGAGAAATAAAAGGTAGAAGGTAGAAAGAGAAAAGGTGGAAAAAACAAAAGGTAGCTCGCCAAGGATTAGGGCCCTTGTGCCTACGTATCTTCATTCGGACGAGAATGAAGAATCATAGCATTCGTAGTTCGTGAAACTACGATTTGTTGGTTTGTGTTTTTTAATGAACAAGTGTTTAGATCGCATTCTAACGGTTAAAAGTTGTTTGTGCTCGCAATGGGAGGCTTAAAGCGTTTGTTTGTGTTCGTGTTACAACGGACTAAACAACATCCTTTCGAAAAAGAGTTTGAAAGATTAAAGTGTGTTAAGGGTTGAACACGTGTTAAGAGTTTGAGAAATGTCTTTTTTAAAAAAAAGATTTGAAATTGATTAGGGTATGTGAAGGGTTTCGATCGTACGGGGGAGAGAAAATAAGGTTCGATTGGTTGATTTTAAAGAAGAATTACGATTATTTGATAAGAATGAGGTGTGGGCCTGACAACCAATTAATTGGGGTATTACTGGGATGCTTAATACCAACGACACCTTTTTCCTTCGATTAGTTTAGAAATTATTTGATGAACGTTCCAAAGATTGTCCAAAGGTACCACATGGAATGCTAGACTCCAAAGGCCTCCCTTTTGTCCTAGAAATTAGGTTAAAAGTTTTTAGAAACTAAAGAGTGAATGAAAAAATAACCCAAGGCGTTCGCCTCAAGAGCAATCATCCAAGTATTCAAGGAATACGAGACTCCAAGAATTCATTTCTTTCGTCCAAGTAATTATGGCAAATGTTTTTAGAAACGAAGGATTGGAGGAAAAACAACCCAAAGTGTGTGCCTTAAGAGCAATCGCTAAAAAATTCAAGAAATGTGAGACTCCAATAACTTATTTCCTTCGTTATTAATTAAGAAAAAGTTTTGAAAATATTATGTGTTTTAAAGAAGAAAGATTGAAACCCAAGGCGTGTGCCTCAAGAGCATTCATTCAAGGATTCAAGGAATGCGAGATTTCAAGTACCCATTTCTATCATAATTTGATTGCAAAAAGGTTTTGATAACTCACATTGAATGTTGTAGAAACAAAAGAGTGAACGAAGAGCAACCCAAGACGTGTGCCTCTAGAGCATTCATTCAAAGATTCAAGGAATGCGAGACTCCAATAACCTTTTTCTTTCGTGTTTTATTAAGAAAAGGTTTTAACGCATTGATTTTTAATCGGGGAAACGTTAGTGCGCTTCGAGGAGGAAAAGAAACGTGATGTTTGTTGAGTAACTCTTCGAGTTAGTGTGAAAATGATTTGTAAAATAGTTTGATTGTATTTGAATATGATTTTATTGAATGAAAATGATTATAGAAATAGATTCGAAATAAAATTGAAATATGATCAAAGTCGGTCTACGCAAATAATGTCATACGCAAGATTATAACATGGTGAAAAATTTATTAATGTATTAAGTTTTAGTGGCATAACAATATTGAAATTACCGAATCCACATATAAAAAGGTCCAATTGAAAATGCAATGGAATCGAAAGGTAGCAACCAAATTTCTACAATATTTACATTATGCTGCAATGCTTTAACAAGCAGCTGACAAAACTGCAACATGACTAAATATTTGCAAAGCAAATTCAATAGGAAAAAGAAAAGGTATTGGCAGCCGTCAATTAAAGTTCTAAAATCTAGATAAGTACTCAATTAAAGTGACTAAATTGCAACTACAAGGTGTTAGCATATCTTTATTTAAAACCTAGAATATTACTCAGTTAATGTAGCTAAATTGCACATGGATTGTGTTAAGCTGATTTTACTCTCTTTCTTTAAGACTACTATAGTAGATGAAGTGACAATGATACACCATATATGGACCAAATACATTAATTAACAAATGTATAAAACAAATAAACTTTTTTTATAATAATGACTAGAGGGTGAATAACAATATGGTGACCTTTCAAGGAGTAATTGATTGGTAAAATATTGACTTGAAATCAACGTATTCCACGTTTTGCAAACACTTTTACAAGCCACAGTAGTTTTTATGGGAAGTTGAAGCAAAATGTCGGTAATAATTGGTTATGGAAGATCTGCACACAAACTGCCAAATTCTTGACTTTCTTCTTTGTCCACCTTTTCTTTAGCTCTTTTTTCATCCCTTGCTGAAGGCAGTGAGTAATTTTTCCTTTTCATAGTCACACTATATAATTAAAAAAAAACAATAAAAATAAAGCATAGAAAGGGAATCATATTTTATTAAGATAAGTTAAAGGAGTTTGTGAAAAGTCAAAGTTAGCGTATATGAAAAAAAAAGATGAAGAAAGAGTTGATAGGAATTGTGTCGGTGGTAAAAGCATAGTGCACACCTATTGGGATGGTTAGACCTTGGCTCCATGTTGTGACCTTTCAAACCTAGGGCCCTTTGCATGTGTGCTTTGCTTGTGTTTATGCATCCATCCATTCATGCATTCATGAATAACCCTTTGGTTTCAAGGAACTCAATTGTTCTTTCATTTGCAAAATCAATACAAAACCTGGATTATAAAATGAAACTTTTTCAGCCTTTCTAAAATTTTTACGACCTACTTTTGAATTCCTTGAAACCATTGCATCACATGGCATATCATTTGCATCTTTGCATGCGTCCGTTTGTCCAGCAACTCATTTCTAGCTGTCTTTATCTTCCAGTGTCACCTGTTAGTCGTCAAGCTGATTCCTCGACACAGATATCGGTCTAGAGCTAACTACAGACGCATAATGTCGGAGCAAGAAGCACACAACGCTGAGATCCGAATGGAGATCGATGACCTTAAGTCAATCATGACCAAGCTCACAGAGATGCTTCAAGTTTTGATTGCTAGAGGAGAACCACCTCAAAGGACTGTTATACAGGAAGTTTCAAATGTTGATCCTTAGCCTGTTCAGGTGCCACCTTCAACTTGGCAAGAGTTTGGATTGCCTCTCAACTTCTCTCCACCTATTGCTTCTACTGCTATGATTGGTCAGACTTTCAGACCAGTGTTTCAAGCTCCAGTTTTCTCCGAGCCTAGACCTTTGGTTCATGTTGTTGCCCAGACTACTCGACCTCCATTTGAGAACCTTCTCTATAAGTACAATGCTGCCAGTACTCAGGGGGAAGACCGTGAAGACTTTGTTGAACCAGAGGTTGTCTGTGAACAGTTTCAAACCATAGACAAAAATCTTAAAGACTTTGTTTGAAACTGTTCACGGACAACCTCAGGTTCAACAAAGTCTTCACGGTCTTCCCCCTGAGTACTGGCAGCATTGTACTCATAGAGAGGGTTCTCAAATGGAGGTCTAGTAGTCTGGGCAACAGCATGAACCACAGGTCTAGGCTCAGAGAAAACTGGAGCTTGAAACACTGATCTGAAAGTCTGAGAAACGGAGTTCTTGGGTGAACAATGAAAACGGTTAGAACAAAGAGAGATTAGCTTATTTGTAGGGCAAATTATTTACTATTCACTTTCTCATAAGGGTTTACAAATGATTACAAGTGAATAACACAATTGGCCTCACTCAGCAACCTGAGTGATCTAGCTTATTTGTAGGCTAACTAGCTAACTTACATTACAAGCTAACAAAACAATTGAATTCTTAACACAAGGCCCAATTCGAAATAATAAGTCAATACTATATTTCGACATTACATACTAGAACTAGCTTCGACTATAGTATGTAACCCTCCGACATTTGCGTGTCACCCAGCTTGGACTTCATGCTTGTCTCCTGTCGAAATACATGAAAGCTATTCCTCGGCAGAGTTAGAGTATGACCAAAAATCTCACAAATAAAAAGACAGAAAGACCACACATTTCTTTATATTATATCCTAAAACCTCATTAGTTCATTACTCTTTCCAAAATTAAAGTCAATTGTTTTGTTAGAATTGTAAAATATGTAAACAATATTTAAGACCTAACTTTTTATTCTTAACCTTGATAAAAATTGATTTTCTGTCGGCTTCTATCTAAAAATTAGATAGCAAAAAGAAGTTACAACTATATAATGACAAGGAAAAAAAAAGCCTCCATATGCAACTACGCAAGTTTAGGAGTGACCTACTGGGCAACTTGTACATCACATACCATGATACCACCATCATAGAATGTAATAGAGAACAATACTATAAAAACAAAGATCAATGACAACCACCACACAAATAAACTCACCATTTCACGCCAGTAACTGTGAAGAAATTGGGAAATTGCAAGCACACTGCAAAAATTTAAATAAAATTCCAAGCATCCTATTTGCCAATGTTATAAGCACAGTTGGATCGAGAACAAGGTGAGAGTCTACCAACCATTAGATATTAACAGCTTGGCTTACTCCAACATTTAAATCAACGTAAACATATTAATGAGAAGATGACAATTAATCAAACAAATCACCTATCCTAGATTGGAACATGAGGAAAAAAACTGCAACTTAAAAAAGCAGTGTCCTCTATGTCTAGAATCCAATTAAATATGTTAAAATAAGTGAAACATATCATATATTACTTGGGTTAGATCTTGGAGTAATTTAAAATAAAATAGGTTAAATATTAAGATTGCTTTTTGCGTATCTCTTTATATTTCATTATTTGTTTCCTATATTATAATTTGGAGTGTATTATTAGTATAAATAAGGGTAGGTATAAGTTCTTGGTGTCAACAATCAAACAATAATCACAACTCAAAAGTTAATTGTTTTGTTTTGTTATCACATTGAATAAGTATTATCTACTTTTTTAGATTATAGAAAGATAAAAACTATTGTCATATTAACCAAAGTTAACACTACTCATGTTTCAGCTATATGTTGACTACATGTCTAATACAACACATTATAATCGCTGACAAACCAATTTTGGGTATTCCTGATTTTTTATTATCCTAGGTGAACAAATTTGTTGAGATGGTATGAAGATAAACCTCGGAATTGTTTTATGATTGCCACACCATCTCCTCTGTAAGCACCATAAACATACATATTTAAGAGAATTTGTAAGGACGTCATTGTTGACATGTAATGATGGTTGTCAGGGTTAGTCAATTAACATATGCTATTTGACTAACCCTAACAACCATCATCACATGTCAACAATGACGTCCTTACAAATTCTCTTAAATATGTATGTTTATGGTGCTTATACACAAACACAAAATATCTCAATTGTATGAAATCAAGTTCCGGTATGTCATTAGCGTAAAAAAATTTACCCTACTCTGTCAATTCATCAACTTCATTCGACTGTTCATCTTCTACATTCGAAACCTAATTTTTTGAAAATTCATCGCTCAGCACAATGTATCAAGTTCATTAGGAGAGTTTCTCACTTCTTCTCGCGTTCTCCAATCGCTGTATAACCCATTTCTTTGCGTCTCCGGCCCACTGAATCAAGTAGATACTGGGGGAGCTCTTCTCTATCTTTGGCTTAAACTCCTGGCTTTAGGGCTTAGGGGCCTCGGTAGGGAGGTGTTGTCTTCTGGGTTTTACTTGGTAGGTGGCTGGTGTGCGTTGTTCCTTGGATTGGGTTAAACATGGTTGAGGAGCTCTTATCTTCTTTTTCGTCGTATTTGTTAGGGTTCCGTTTATCCAGTTTTGAGATGGACGATTATTCAAATCCTAGGCTAGGTGGTCAACATGGAGAATGGGTTGGGGTCGGAAAAAAGAAAGAATGGCGGCCTAAGATAGCCAGAAGATCAATCTGGAGATGTAGCAAGGTCAAAGGTATGGAACAAGATCTCGTAGAAGCTTCCTCATTCTTCTTCACAGAAATCCCAGATTCAGTTGAAGCCAAACAGTTATATGACATTTTCAAAGAATATGGGTCGGTGGTAGAAGTGTTCATTCCGGACAAGACGGATATTAGGGGTAAAAGGTTCGGCTTTGTTCGGTTCCGAAAGGTTGACGACGAACATCTCTTCGCCATTAAACTTGACAATATTGTTATTAATGGCAAAAAGATGTTTGTTAACCTACTAAGATTTAAAAGAGAAGAGAGGATGGTCGGTGGAATTGGAAACAAATTAAATGACGGTCCTCTTAAGAATACAATGCACATTCCACATCAAAAACCTGCTGGTAGTCGTGGGATTTGGAATGGGTCCTCGTATGCGCAGATAGCCAAAGGAGTTAATGGAAGGTCAACGACAATGGATAAACAAGTTCTTCTTGCAGACAAGCCCAATTTCGCACACTTAAGTTTCAACGTGTCAGGTGAAGAAATGGAAAGATTTGATCAGGCATTCGCTGGGGTTCTGAATAGACAAGGGTCAGATATGTATCTTAAGGAGGCCTTTCAGATGGAAGGATTTTTTAATATCAAGATCACACCAATGGGGACCAACCTGGTCTTGCTAGAAGAAGACAACCCAGGGGACATCAAAAAGCTGATAGAAGAAGAAAAGGAGTGGGCCCTCAAGTGGTTTTCTGACATACATCCATGGTCTCCTTTAGATGTGGACCAAGAACGCCTAACGTGGGTAAAAATATTTGGGCTCCCGTGTCATGCTTGGAGCGAGAGATTCTTTAAACTTCTTGCTGGTACTACAGGAGCGTTCATAAAGATGGATGAGGATACACAGAGACAAGTGAGATTTGATGTTGCACGAATACTGATAAGTACAAAATCTGCCTTAAATCTAAATGAAGTTATCAATGTGAAGGTTAACGACAATATGTATAGAATCAAAATAGTAGAGGACTCGTTTGGCCCTTATGTCAGGGACCAATGTCATTCCAATGGTAATAGAATTGATGTAGATGGTTTTGAGATCGTGGAGTCTGATTTTGACTCGGAAGAAGAACTTGGTTTATGGAACAACTCCTCCAAAGTGCTCAGCAGTCTATCCAAAACCTTAGACTCCAATTCAGAAGTGGGCGAATTAGGGGATGCCCAACAGATAGATTCATCGTAAGATCAGGTTGGTGCGGATGTTTCTCTTGCAGAGGTCCATAAAAGAGGTCAATCAATTGGGGAAGGTTTTCTTCGTAGTCCAGGCAGTCAGGAACCACATTGTTCTTCACAAGACTTGGTACCTCGCACTATTGCCTCACATAAGAGTTTCGATGCGAATAAGTCATCTGGGGGTGAAGGACTGAAAAATGTTGTTGGATTTCATAAAGACTCAGTAGTAGAAATTCGCGTGTCTCAAGATGTGGTGCCTGGAGTTGGGCAAGGTTTTCTGGGGCTGAATAATGTGGGAGAATCTTCTGCTTCTAAGAAAAAGAAACTTGTGGATGACATATACCAGAGGATAAAAATCTCGTTTAATCCTTCGTATTATGCCACTTTATTGCAGGTGGAAAGTTCATATGCCAAATCCTTTCATCCACGAAGTAAACATAAAAGTCCTACTGAATGAGTGAATACAAATACAGATTCTATTGATAATTCAATTGGTGATTCTAGCTTTTTGAAGAGTAATAGCAGAATTAAGAAGAAATTGGAAAGCCTTTCAGCCAGAGTTTGGAGTACTATAAAATCCCTTGGGATAGAGGCTGAAGAAGACGACGAGGTTTTCGAATCCATCTTACGAAATTTAGAAGCAGTGGATAGAAAGTCAAAAAAAGTGAAGTTGGTGGCTGCTAATGGGCATTCATGAATGTAATCACATATAACGTCAGAGGCTGCGGGAGTAACTTAAAATGGAAGAAAATTAGAGCTACACAGTGTGAAATTAATGAAGTTGAAGGCCTTTTTGATAAAGAGCTATACAGTGTGGGTACAGAGCAGATAAATAAGAGGAATAATGCTGAAGACTCCTTATGGAAAAGCCTTAGAATTAAAGAGAGTATTATTAAGCAGAAGTCTCAATTGAAATGGCATGACGATGGAGATCTCAACACAAAGTTTTTCCATGCTGCGCTAAAGAATAGGATTCATCAGAATACAATTCACTCGGTTTTGGTTAATGGATCCTATGTCGAGGATGTTAAAGATGCAGTCAGACACCATTTCCAAAAGAGATTCAGCAAGGCAAGAAGACCGTTTCCATCCATTGGAAGTTATGGTTTCAAAAGATTATCTAACCAGGACAGATTAGAGCTCGACCAACCTATAGACGCTGCTGAGGTCAGAAGTGTTGTTTTTGACTGCGCAGGGGACCGTAGTCCTGGCCCAGACGGATTTAGCTTCGAGTTTTTTAAAAAATGTTGGCACATAGTTAGTCACGATTTTGTCCAATGTATCTTGGAGTTCTTTAAAGGTGAATGTCTACACAAAGTCCTTGCATCCTCTTTTCTTGCCCTTATTCCTAAAAACGGAAGCCCTCGGAACCTTTATGATTATAGGCCTATCTCCTTGATTGGCTCGGTGTACAAAGTGATAGCCAAGATCCTAGCTAACAGACTTTGGAACAAAATAGGGAGTATAATTTCGCAAACTCAGACGGCTTTTATTAGTGGGCGAAATTTACTTGACGGGGTGGTGACTCTGAATGAGGTTATAGATTTCGCAAAATGAGCCAAGAAAGAGTTAATATTGTTGAAGGTCGATTTTAGCAAAGCACACGACTGTGTGGACTGGGATTACTTGCGTGAAGTCATGACATACATGGGATTCGGAGATAATTGGTTGAGGTGGTTGGACAACGGGGTGTTTAATAGTTTCACATCTGTCTTGGTGAACGGGAGCCCTTCCAAAGACTTTAGAGTTACAAGAGGGCTAAAACAAGGTGATCCACTAGCCCCTCTATTATTTACCATCGCTGCTGAAGGGTTGGCAGTCCTAATAAAAAGAGCTGTCGACAGTGGCAGCTTCTCAGGCTTCAAAATGGATTCGAATACCTCCTTCGATCTCCTACAATACGCAGACGATTCTGTAATACTGGGAGATGGTTCAATGAGCAATATACTGGCAATTAAAGCAATTCTGAAAGGCTTCCACCCCGTGTCTGGCCTAGAGATTAATTTCAGTAAAAGTTCTTTGTTTGGCATTGGCGTGGAAGACATAGTTCTCGAGGCTGCCGGTAATTTTCTCTCTTGCAAAGTATCAGCATGTCCATTTAAGTTTCTTGGTATTCCAATAGGAGGTAATCATAGGTTGGTTGCATTTTGGAAACCTTTGATTAATACGGTCCGTGCAAGGCTAAATTCGTGGAAAGGTAGATTCCTCTCTGTGGAAGGCAGAGTTACACTGATTAACTTTGTATTGGCGAATATCCCAATTCATTATATGTCGTTCTACAGAGTTCCATCCAAAGTTATTAAGGTTTTAAAGTCTATTCAGAAACGATTCTTATGGAAAGGTTCGGTGGCGAAAAAAGGCATTGCTTGGGTCCGGTGGGACGTAGTATGCAATCCGGTTCAAGAAGGAGGGCTTGGAGTTAAAGATATCAGATTGTTCAATGCAGCTCTTATGTTCAAATGGACATGGAAGATTCTTTCTCAGGAGGATAGGTTATGGAGAGGACTAATTCATAGCAGGTATCCTAATTATTTACATGAATTGTATAGCTTTGTGGTATTTAAAAACCTAGTTCCTCCGTCAATGCGGTGGAGAGACCTGGTACAAATTTCTTCTTTCTGTGGCATTAATCTAGAAGAGGGTTTGATTTCACACAAACTCGGAAATGGCGAGTTTATTCCATTTTGGACATCTCATTGGGCAGTGGGTCATACCTTGGCTGTTGAGTTTCCAGATCTGTGGCATCTAGCAGAAAATAAAAACAGTAGAATCATTGATAATGGGTTTTGGGAGGAAGACACATGGTATTGGAACATCAAATTTTCACATCAATTATTGCAGGAAGATATCACTGTACAATACGATAAATTACTTCAGGTACTGCAGGAATACAGGTTGGCTGATGATGTGCAGGATTCGGTTATTTGGTTACATGGCCACAATCCAGTTTTTTCTGTGTCGTCTTTGTATCACTTTTTGCAGGTTAAAGAGAACAACTTAGTTCCGGTTATTGCAGAGGATGTTAAATCAGCGCTGAGATTGAATAGGTTGGCCATCGCCCCACTCAAACTGAAAGTATTTGGCTGGAGATTGATCCACAATAGAATACCTACACGCGACAACTTGGTTCGAAGAGGATTAATTATTAATGTCAATGAAAAGGTTTGTCCATTTTGTTTCTTAATGGATGAAAATGCTGAGCATCTCCTCTTCCAATGCTCCAAGTCCAATCTCGTTTGGAAATTTCTATTCCGTTGGTTAGAAGTTGAGGAATTTTGGGTTAGAGATATTTCGAATCATATACTATGCTGGATAAATGGGTGTTTACAAAATTTTCTTAGTGTATGAACTGCTATGGGCTTTTGGCTAATAGTGTGTTGGGTCATATGGTCGTCTAGGAACAATATTATGTTTAGAGATGAGTTTTGGGATGTAGATACGATTAGCAATCGTATAGTTATGTATTCTTGGTGGTGGATTGGTAAAAAACATAAAAACGCACAAAATTGTAATTATTATTCTTGGGTAAGTGCCCCTTTAGAATTTTGTAGGCCTAGAATTGTACCGGTTAGGCTTGTTTTGTACATGGGATTGGATCTCGCCTTCAGATTCGCTAATTAATATACCACTAATCTTGCTTATTAAAAAAAAAAATAACATATGCTATACCATCACAAAATTACCTTAGTGAGGATGACTTTCATAGCAGGGATGAATTTACTATGGTACTTAAAATTTAGAACATCATTGTAGATGAAAGGAAATATGAATCAGTTATTCCTTTCACACAACCATGTAAATTAGGTACAGAACATGCTATAGTTTCACTGGGTAGTGAATGAAGAACATAAAAAACATGAATCATTGCTGCATTCCAGAGAACCATGTCAATTAGGTACAGAACATGCTAGTTTCCCTAGGGCTAATTCACATGAACAAGAGTTAATCCCTTCATGAACTAACTTATTTGAGACACTCAAATTATTTTCAAATGTAATATGTTTTAACACAGTTAGCGGCCCTTTTAACATCCTTTTAAAGTGTTTTTTGTAATAAAACAATCCCTGCAATAAATAAAAACACTACTAAAACACTCAAATTATAGAACCAAAACATCACAAATCAATAAAATCATAACAAACCCTTATAAGAATACAAAGAAATTAGTGGGGGGAAGCGTAGGCATGTTAGGTTCTTTAACGGTTTTATCTTTCCCAACCTTGGCCATTCGAGCACTTGATTTTTCAATTAAGAATTGTTCCTACAAAATTTTGAAAAAACAAACCAACCTAGAAAACATAGAACCAATCTTTAATTAAGGGAAAAGTTTCAATTTTAGGTTTATTCATATTAGAAACCTGCTTAACAACTTGAAAATCTTAAGAAATTTATAAATTCAAAAGAAAAATGAGTTACATGTGTGATTTATTAAGATAACCGGTGAAAGAGGGGAGGAGATAAGTAACCATGTGAGGAGATGAGAGGCTAAAGGAGAGGCGGATATGACTTTTCGGTTCAAGGTGAAGGGTTTCCATCATTCAAATTTGGTGGCGTAGGCAACTTTTTTACTTGAATGGGTTATTCGTTCTAAAACAATTGATTATAGGCAAAACGATGAAATGAAGAAAGAAAGAGTGGAATATAGACGAACATGAAAGACAGAGTGAAGGAACAGAAAACACACTGGAGAAAAAAAAGTAAATGGAAAAGGGGAGAGGGAAAGTAGGGCTTACGTGTTTTAGGGTTTTGTCTAAAACTATAATCACATGCCTGAAACACCACGAACTCGCAGTTTTGGAACCCAAATGAAAATATCTGCAGGAAAAAAGTGACAGAAAGAAGAACTTCCCGGCGAAACACCAAGAACCTGAAATGAAACATGACCGTGTCCCCAATGAGAAGTATCCATATGACAAACAACCATAGCTTCAACCATATCTCCATTGCATATTTTGTTTTCTCAACATAAAAAGTTGGTAAAACTCTTTTTCTAATCTAACAAAGATAGAGATACTAGCTTCCATTGATAGAGATACCAGACCTGGGAATTCAGTCAAAAACATCATGTATGCACTGTCTACAAACAACTGCTTCTCATTTGCAATATTATAAATTTATAATGAGGTTATAAGTTATTCCACTTTCCAACATTTAAATTTCTGGAACATTAACATGTGCTCTTGTGCTCTAAATTGAGAGCTAAAATAACCAAAGCTACTGACAAAATTAATTCTACACTTTACCTCAATTTTAGTACACTAAAGATTAAAAACATAACCATTCATCCACTTATGTTTCTGAAACTAGTATATGCAGATAGAACTCACAGCATGTTCATTTACTATGGGTTAGAATACAAATAGCATTACATCTTTATTATTTTCTGCAATTTAGTCAAGAAACTATTGTACACAATAATTGATATTTAAGATTTTTAAGGTGATTTTTTAAAAACTCGTGTGAATTCTAAGATTTCATAATAGTGATTTGGATAAAAAAGATGTGAGGTTAATATATCCTATGTGTAATGCAAGATCACACTATAAAATAGACAACATCATAGTTGTTCAGCTACACTAAGTCATACATAGAAGTACATGGATATTAAAAAGAAAATGTAATACCTTGGAATTTGGAATGAAGGAATATGCAATCCTAGATAGAGAATCTAACACTACAGGAGAGCCAACCCTTTGAGCAGAGTTAGATCCCCATTCCTCATGGTCAAACAAATCCATCATTCTAATGCCCAGCTCTTCCTCAAAACTGTTGTCAGAGTATGTTGCATCAATTAATGTCTGAAAGTGAAACTAGTGTGTTAGTAATTTATAGTGTAACTAATAAGATGTAACCACCAAAGGACATGCCACTTGGCTCTTTCAACCAAAGTTTATTTTCTCTTATCTCTCTGATGTAACTTAATCACTTTTCATATTAATGATTTTTCAAAGGAATAAAACATTTTCCTCTCAATTATATCACATCAAATCATATTAAAATCGCGATTCAGGAACACTTCGAAGCAAATGGTTGTTGAGACTAAAAGCAAGCTTCACGCTAAGCTTGCTCTTTGGAAGCTAACAAGTGGCTAGCATCATTGTTAAGATACAGATAAGTTTTTTTGCCTGAAGATGTAGTAGTAGATACAGTAGAAAAACTAGTGTAGTTTCCATTCAACTTTGATAAGCATATTTTTCCCATAAAACCAAAGAGCTCGTTTTCTTGCACAAAGGGTTGAGCTGCATAATCATCAATTGGCATCCACTGAACAGAAAAAGAAACCATGTTAGAATAGACACCACCAGTTAAAGAAAAACATCCTAAAACCATATAAAGATACCTTAGTTGCTTCAATTTCTGAGGCCTGACTTTAAATATCAAAGGATTGAGGTTGCAACATGCAAACAAAGAACATGTCTGATTTCTGAAAGAAAGATTTATGGCTTTGCCTAATACCAAAGAGACATAATGTTTCGTAACAGTCCATATAATGTAGACAGAAAATTTGTTAATTATATGCATGCAATATGATGGTTCTTGTGTAAAACACATATGCGACATTTACATAACATGTATGCCAACATTCAAAATGCATGCTAGTTAATGAGGTTGGTGTGTCGCTCATACCTGAATGCTAAAACATCAACAAACTGGGTCTCTATCTGAAGGAAGAACAAAAGTAATGGCATGAGAAATTGAGAAATTAAAAAAAGACACATGATAAAGGTCATAGAACAGGAATATGTTAATATTATACAATGTTGTTATATTAATTTTGAAGAATACTTAGTGGCAATATTAATAAATCAGTCAGTAACAAACAAGCAAAAATGAAGTGGCATAATTTATTCTATACTGTATTTTATGTGTTTGCTCACCCGTGTCTCTTCCTTCACTTCTCTAATTACAGCATCACAAATATCTTTGCCCTGCAAATAGAATTAAAATGAATCAAAAGATCATGTTAAAAGTTTCGTAATTTGATGAATAATCATTTTGATATATACTTCATTAAAAGCTCCTGTAGGCATCTTCCATACACATGTGCCTCCATATCTACCACTGGTTTCCTGAACCACAAGCGTCTGTCAAATGGAACAAGACCATTTAAACAGTATAACAGACCGGGGTTATCACAGCATAAAATAAAAGATTTTATTTAGCATAAGCAGTACAGTGGTTATTTCGTTTGGAAATTGCAAGATGATAATTTTGAATAAAGTTATTTGAATATAACTAGCCTAAGACTAATTTGTAACATATACTTTGCATAACATATAATTTGCAATGAATTTTGATTTCGATTCTCTCTGTTTTGTATTGAATGTTGATGTTTTACGTTACCTTTCGTTGCATTGTAGGAAAGGTGTCTATTATGGTTATATAGGTGAGTTTATGAGTAGGGGTGACAGGAAAAAGGGTAATCATCAGTCCATGAAAGCTTATCAGGTACAATGTCACATGTTGAATAGAGTTTCTCTTGAATGTTATTTTGTTTTGCATGATTCAAAATTTCATCAAAATATGTATCCTTCATGAATGTGCTTAATTATTCTTGGATTTTATTACTTTATATTCATATCCATTTTGACTTAAATATATGCAATATTGTCTATTATATGTTTACGCGGTGCAACCTCGTTAACTTGAAAACACCCTATTATGTTAGAGGGAAGGCCAAATTATTTGTTGAATTTCAAGATTAATTTTACAAATATTCATATATCTATAATTAGTCGTAATATTCATACATGAAAATAGTAGCTAAAAGCATCTATTACTGCAAAGGTTGAGTTACCTATTTTTTAAATAACAGTCGTAGTCGCATAATGGCTATAACGATTTTGGTCGGTATATGTGTTATAACGGTAATTGTGGTCGCCATGGTGTGAATTAATTGCAATTTATTCATCATAAAAATAGTGAATAATGATATCAGTATCAGCATCTTTCGATACAGTTTTATTTGCTATGTAGTTTTCATTTCTATAAACAATGGACTTCCTTCAAAATGAATAAATCATAGTTTCCCTGTATTCAAAAATAAATTTTGTAATTAATTTTTTTCTTTTTGGTAATTTTGTTATGCTATCTAACAAAAACTTAAAAAGACTAAAACTAGTATATTATATTTGAAATTTGAGATTGTTTACATTTTAGGTGTGGCTCTAGTATTTCTAATTTGTTAAAAAGGATATTGCTTTAAGTTTTAAACATATTAGATAAAAACAAAGTTGGTTCTAATTGTATCACTGACGCATTAGATACTTGACAGCTTCGAGGCTTATAAGTCAGTTCTTGGATTTTGGGTGTTATGTCAATGTAGTGTTTTATGACATTTTAATTATCTTATTTACTCTCTTAACCAACACAGTCTTGATATTCTTAGCAAGACCATGTAGTGTACATAATTTGTGGATAACACCAATAACAAGATTTGAATGAGAAATTGCCCAAAGATTTGAAAAAATTAACACTAATTTGTATTATATATGATTTTGTAGAAGCATCTTGCCTTAGAACTAGAAGGTTTACATAAGAGGTGCACCCCTGAAACCTACCAACCTACCAGCAGGGAATGTTTTGAAATTAAACCATATTAAATTAAGCCATATATATGCTCTCCGTTTATTTGTACTGTAACCGCACTATTACGCAAAGGCTATTTCACTACGGTTAGGAAAAAGCGGTTGACCAACTGTGATATGGTAGGGATGGTAGTAAGTATGTTGCATTCTATCATGGGCGTGTGATCTAATGAAAAAAAATAGGTCGCGAGCTACCTATCAAAACGATTATCTTAAACAACCGTAGTGAAATATATGAAGGTCTTGGATTTGATTTCCAACCATATCATTGTCGTACCTCAAAAAAAAATACAAACTTCGCGATGGGATGCAGAAAAAGTTCTTCGAACAGAGTCGCCACTGAACTTTATTCATTCCAATGAAGTAATAAGAAAATATCGAGAAAACCTTTAAGAGATAAGAACATGGTAATCGCAACCAAGTTCTGGGTTCGTGATTCGATTACGCAAAGGGAAGGTACTAGCACCCCTTACGTCCGTTGTACTCAACGTAAACCTCTTAATTTGATTTGTGAGTAATGTTAGCTAAGTTTGTTTCTTTTCTTCTAAGGGACTAATGAGTTAAGGATATACTTTCTAAGGGGGGAAAAGGGTGGTATTTTATTAGGGTGCTCGCGAAAGATTCGGACCCTTGTGCCTACGTATTCTCCTTGTGAAATGAGAAATCAGAGCATCCGTAGTTCGGACTACGGGAAAAGGTTTGGATAAGAGAAATAAAAGGTAGAAGGTAGAAAGAGAAAAGGTGGAAAAAACAAAAGGTAGCTCGCCAAGGATTAGGGCCCTTGTGCCTACGTATCTTCATTCGGACGAGAATGAAGAATCATAGCATTCGTAGATCGTGAAACTACGATTTGTTGGTTTGTGTTTTTTAATGAACAAGTGTTTAGATCGCATTCTAACGGTTAAAAGTTGTTTGTACTCGCAATGGAAGGCTTAAAGCGTTTGTTTGTGTTCGTGTTACAACGGACTAAACAACATCCTTTCGAAAAAGAGTTTGAAAGATTAAAGTGTGTTAAGGGTTGAACACGTGTTAAGAGTTTGAGAAATGTCTTTTTTAAAAAAAAGATTTGAAATTGATTAAGGTATGTGAAGGGTTTCGATCGCACGGGGGAGAGAAAATAAGGTTCGATTGGTTGATTTTAAAGAAGAATTACGATTATTTGATAAGAATGAGGTGTGGGCCTGACAACCATTTAATTGGGGTATTACTGGGATGCTTAATACCAACGACACCTTTTTCCTTCGATTAGTTTAGAAATTATTTGATGAACGTTCCAAAGATTGTCCAAAGGTACCACATGGAATGCTAGACTCCAAAGGCCTCCCTTTTGTCCTAGAAATTAGGTTAAAAGTTTTTAGAAACTAAAGATTGAATGAAAAAATAACCCAAGGCGTTCGCCTCAAGAGAAATCATCCAAGTATTCAAGGAATACGAGACTCCAAGAATTCATTTCTTTCGTCCAAGTAATTATGGCAAATGTTTTTAGAAACGAAGGATTGGAGGAAAAACAACCCAAAGTGTGTGCCTTAAGAGCAATCGCTAAAAAATTCAAGAAATGTGAGACTCCAATAACTTATTTCCTTCGTTATTAATTAAGAAAAAGTTTTGAAAATATTATGTGTTTTAAAGAAGAAAGATTGAAATCCAAGGCGTGTGCCTCAAGAGCATTCATTCAAGGATTCAAGGAATGCGAGATTTCAAGTACCCATTTCTATCATAATTTGATTGCAAAAAGGTTTTGATAACTCACATTGAATGTTGTAGAAACAAAAGAGTGAACGAAGAGAAACCCAAGACGTGTGCCTCTAGATCATTCATTCAAAGATTCAAGGAATGCGAGACTCCAATAACCTTTTTCTTTCGTGTTTTATTAAGAAAAGGTTTTAACGCATTGATTTTTAATCGGGGAAACGTTAGGGCGCTTCGAGGAGGAAAAGAAACGTGATGTTTGTTGAGTAACTCTTCGAGTTAGTGTGAAAATGATTTGTAAAATGGTTTGATTGTATTTGAATATGATTTTATTGAATGAAAATGATTATAGAAATAGATTCGAAATAAAATTGAAATATGATCAAAGTCGGTCTACGCAAATAATGTCATACGCAAATAATGTATTAAGTTTTAGTGGCATAACAATATTGAAATTACCGAATCCACATATAAAAAGGTCCAATTGAAAATGCAATGGAATCGAAAGGTAGCAACCAAATTTCTACAATATTTACATTATGCTGCAATGCTTTAACAAGCAGCTGACAAAACTGCAACATGACTAAATATTTGCAAAGCAAATTCAATAGGAAAAAGAAAAGGTATTGGCAGCCGTCAATTAAAGTTCTAAAATCTAGATAAGTACTCAATTAAAGTGACTAAATTGCAACTACAAGGTGTTAGCATATCTTTATTTAAAACCTAGAATATTACTCAGTTAATGTAGCTAAATTGCACATGGATTGTGTTAAGCTGATTTTACTCTCTTTCTTTAAGACTACTATAGCAGTTATAGAAAATTCAAATAAAAATGAATATATAAACAATACATGTAACTTAGTTGCATGAGCAATGTATTGATGAAACATCTTAACCTCAAAATATATAAATTTTAGAAAATTGTTGTAAGAAACTACATATTTCGTAAGAATAGAAATAGATGAAGTGACAATGATACACCATATATGGACCAAATACATTAATTAACAAATGTATAAAACAAATAAACTTTTTTTATAATAATGACTAGAGGGTGAATAACAATATGGTGACCTTTCAAGGAGTAATTGATTGGTAAAATATTGACTTGAAATCAACGTATTCCACGTTTTGCAAACACTTTTACAAACCACAATAGTTTTTATGGGAAGTTGAAGCAAAATGTCGGTAATAATTGGTAATGGAAGATCTGCACACAAACTGCCAAATTCTTGACTTTCTTCTTTGTCCACCTTTTCTTTAGCTCTTTTTTCATCCCTTGCTAAAGGCAGTGAGTAATTTTTCCTTTTCATAGTCACACTATAAAATTAAAAAAAAAAACAATAAAAATAAAGCATAGAAAGGGAATCATATTTTATTAAGATAATTTAAAGGAGTTTGTGAAAAGTCAAAGTTAGCGTATATGAAAAAAAAAATGAAGAAAGAGTTGATAGGAATTGTGTCGGTGGTAAAAGCATAGTGCACATCTATTGGGATGGTTAGACCTTGGCTCCATGTTGTGACCTTTCAAACCTAGGGCCCTTTGCATGTGTGCTTTGCTTGTGTTTATGCATCCATCCATTCATGCATTCATGAATAACCCTTTGGTTTCAAGGAACTCAATTGTTCTTTCATTTGCAAAATCAATAAAAAACCTGGATTATAAAATGAAACTTTTTCAGCCTTTCTAAAATTTTTACGACCTACTTTTGAATTCCTTGAAACCATTGCATCACATGGCATATCATTTGCATCTTTGCATGCGTCCGTTTGTCCAGCAACTCATTTTTAGCTGTCTTTATCTTCCAGTGTCACCTATTAGTCGTCAAGCTGATTCCTCGACACAGATATCGGTCTAGAGCTAACTACAGACGCATAATGTCGGAGCAAGAAGCACACAACGCTGAGATCCGAATGGAGATCGATGACCTTAAGTCAATCATGACCAAGCTCACAGAGATGCTTCAAGTTTTGATTGCTAGAGGAGAACCACCTCAAAGGACTGTTATACAGGAAGTTTCAAATGTTGATCCTTAGCCTGTTCAGGTGCCACCTTCAACTTGGCAAGAGTTTGGATTGCCTCTCAACTTCTCTCCACCTATTGCTTCTACTGCTATGATTGGTCAGACTTTCAGACCAGTGTTTCAAGCTCCAGTTTTCTCCGAGCCTAGACCTTTGGTTCATGTTGTTGCCCAGACTACTCGACCTCCATTTGAGAACCTTCTCTATAAGTACAATGCTGCCAGTACTCAGGGGGAAGACCGTGAAGACTTTGTTGAACCAGAGGTTGTCTGTGAACAGTTTCAAACCATAGACAAAAAGCTTAAAGACTTTGTTTGAAACTGTTCACGGACAACCTCAAGTTCAACAAAGTCTTCACGGTCTTCCCCCTGAGTACTGGCAGCATTGTATTAATAGAGAGGGTTCTCAAATGGAGGTCTAGTAGTCTGGGCAACAGCATGAACCACAGGTCTAGGCTCAGAGAAAACTGGAGCTTGAAACACTGATCTGAAAGTCTGAGAAACGGAGTTCTTGGGTGAACAATGAAAACGGTTAGAACAAAGAGAGATTAGCTTATTTGTAGGGCAAATTGTTTACTATTCACTTTCTCATAAGGGTTTACAAATGATTACAAGTGAATAACACAATTGGCCTCACTCAGCAACCTGAGTGATCTAACTTATTTGTAGGCTAACTAGCTAACTTACATTACAAGCTAACAAAACAATTGAATTCTTAACACAAGGCCCAATTCGAAATAATAAGTCAATACTATATTTCGACATTACATACTAGAACTAGCTTCGACTATAGTATGTAACCCTCCGACATTTGCGTGTCACCCAGCTTGGACTTCATGCTTGTCTCCTGTCGAAATACATGAAAGCTATTCCTCGGCAGAGTTAGAGTATGATCAAAAATCTCACAAATAAAAAGACAGAAAGACCACACATTTCTTTATATTATATCCTAAAACCTCATTAGTTAATTACTCTTTCCAAAATTAAAGTCAATTGTTTTGTTAGAATTGTAAAATATGTAAACAATATTTAAGACCTAACTTTTTTTTCTTAACCTTGATAAAAATTGCTTTTCTGTCGGCTTCTATCTAAAAATTAGATAGCAAAAAGAAGTTACAACGATATAATGACAAGGAAAAAAAAAGCCTCCATATGCAACTACGCAAGTTTAGGAGTGACCTACTGGGCAACTTGTACATCACATACCATGATACCACCATCATAGAATGTAATAGAGAACAATACTATAAAAACAAAGATCAATGACAACCACCACACAAATAAACTCACCATTTCACGCCAGTAACTGTGAAGAAATTGGGAAATTGCAAGCACACTGCAAAAATTTAAATAAAATTCCAAGCATCCTATTTGCCAATGTTATAAGCACAGTTGGATCGAGAACAAGGTGAGAGTCTACCAACCATTAGATATTAACAGCTTGGCTTACTCCAACATTTAAATCAACGTAAACATATTAATGAGAAGTTGACAATTAATCAAACAAATCACCTATCCTAGATTGGAACATGAGGAAAAAAACTGCAACTTAAAAAAGCAGTGTCCTCTATGTCTAGAATCCAATTAAATATGTTAAAATAAGTGAAACATATCATATATTACTTGGGTTAGATCTTGGAGTAATTTAAAATAAAATAGGTTAAATATTAAGATTGCTTTTTGCGTATCTCTTTATATTTCATTATTTGTTTCCTATATTATAATTTGGAGTGTATTATTAGTATAAATAAGGGTAGGTATAAGTTCTTGGTGTCAACAATCAAACAATAATCACAACTCAAAAGTTAATTGTTTTGTTTTGTTATCACATTGAATAAGTTTTATCTAGTTTTTTAGATTATAGAAAGATAAAAACTATTGTCATATTAACCAAAGTTAACACTACTCAAGTTTCAGCTATATGTTGACTACATGTCTAATACAACACATTATAATCGCTGACAAACCAATTTTGGGTATTCCTGATTTTTTATTATCCTAGGTGAACAAATTTGTTGAGATGGTATGAAGATAAACCTCGGAATTGTTTTATGATTGCCACACCATCTCCTCTGTAAGCACCATAAACATACATATTTAAGAGAATTTGTAAGGACGTCATTGTTGACATGTAATGATGGTTGTCAGGGTTAGTCAATTAACATATGCTATTTGACTAACCCTAACAACCATCATCACATGTCAACAATGACGTCCTTACAAATTCTCTTAAATATGTATGTTTATGGTGCTTATACACAAACACAAAATATCTCAATTGTATGAAATCAAGTTCCGGTATGTCATTAGCGTAAAAAAATTTACGCTACTCTGTCAATTCATCAACTTCATTCGACTGTTCATCTTCTACATTCGAAACCTAATTTTTTGAAAATTCATCGCTCAGCACAATGTATCAAGTTCATTAGGAGAGTTTCTCACTTCTTCTCGCGTTCTCCAATCGCTGTATAACCCATTTCTTTGCGTCTCCGGCCCACTGAATCAAGTAGATACTGGGGGAGCTCTTCTCTATCTTTGGCTTAAACTCCTGGCTTTAGGGCTTAGGGGCCTCGGTAGGGAGGTGTTGTCTTCTGGGTTTTACTTGGTAGGTGGCTGGTGTGCGTTGTTCCTTGGATTGGGTTAAACATGGTTGAGGAGCTCTTATCTTCTTTTTCGTCGTATTTGTTAGGGTTCCGTTTATCCAGTTTTGAGATGGACGATTATTCAAATCCTAGGCTAGGTGGTCAACATGGAGAATGGGTTGGGGTCGGAAAAAAGAAAGAATGGCGGCCTAAGATAGCCAGAAGATCAATCTGGAGATGTAGCAAGGTCAAAGGTATGGAACAAGATCTCGTAGAAGCTTCCTCATTCTTCTTCACAGAAATCCCAGATTCAGTTGAAGCCAAACAATTATATGACATTTTCAAAGAATATGGGTCGGTGGTAGAAGTGTTCATTCCGGACAAGACGGATATTAGGGGTAAAAGGTTCGGCTTTGTTCGGTTCCGAAAGGTTGACGACGAACATCTCTTCGCCATTAAACTTGACAATATTGTTATTAATGGCAAAAAGATGTTTGTTAACCTACTAAGATTTAAAAGAGAAGAGAGGATGGTCGGCGGAATTGGAAACAAATTAAATGACGGTCCTCTTAAGAATACAATGCACATTCCACATCAAAAACCTGCTGGTAGTCGTGGGATTTGGAATGGGTCCTCGTATGCGCAGATAGCCAAAGGAGTTAATGGAAGGTCAACGACAATGGATAAACAAGTTCTTCTTGCAGACAAGCCCAATTTCGCACACTTAAGTTTCAACGTGTCAGGTGAAGAAATGGAAAGATTTGATCAGGCATTCGCTGGGGTTCTGAATAGACAAGGGTCAGATATGTATCTTAAGGAGGCCTTTCAGATGGAAGGATTTTTTAATATCAAGATCACACCAATGGGGACCAACCTGGTCTTGCTAGAAGAAGACAACCCAGGGGACATCAAAAAGCTGATAGAAGAAGAAAAGGAGTGGGCCCTCAAGTGGTTTTCTGACATACATCCATGGTCTCCTTTAGATGTGGACCAAGAACGCCTAAAGTGGGTAAAAATCTTTGGGCTCCCGTGTCATGCTTGGAGCGAGAGATTCTTTAAACTTCTTGCTGGTACTACAGGAGCGTTCATAAAGATGGATGAGGATACACAGAGACAGGTGAGATTTGATGTTGCACGAATACTGATAAGTACAAAATCTGCCTTAAATCTAAATGAAGTTATCAATGTGAAGGTTAATGATAATATGTATAGAATCAAAATAGTAGAGGACTCGTTTGGCCCTTATGTCAGGGACCAATGTCATTCCAATGGTAATAGAATTGATGTAGATAGTTTTGAGATCGTGGAGTCTGATTTTGACTCGGAAGAATTGGTTTATGGAACAACTCCTCCAAAGTGCTCAGCAGTCTATCCAAAACCTCAGACTCCAATTCAGAAGTGGGCGAATTAGGGGATGCCCAACAGATAGATTCATCGCAATATCAGGTTGGTGCGGATGTTTCTCTTGCAAAGGTCCATAAAAGAGGTCAATCAATTGGGGAAGGTATTCTTCGTAGTCCAGGCAGTCAGGAACCACATTGTTCTTCACAAGACTTTGTACCTTGCACTATTGCCTCACATAAGAGTTTCGATGCGAATAAGTCATCTGGGGGTGAAGGACTGAAAAATGTTGTTGGATTTCATAAAGACTCAGTAGTAGAAATTCGCGTGTCTCAACATGTGGTGCCTGGAGTTGGGCAAGGTTTTCTGGGGCTGAATAATGTGGGAGAATCTTCTGCTTCTAAGAAAAAGAAACTTGTGGAAGACATATACCAGAGGATAAAAATCTCGTTTAATCCTTCGTATTATGCCACTTTATTGCAGGTGGAAAGTTCATAGGCCAAATCCTTTCATCCACGAAGTAAACATAAAAGTCCTACTGAATGAGTGAATACAGATACAGATTCTATTGATAATTCAATTGGTGATTCTAGCTTTTTGAAGAGTAATAGCAAAATTAAGAAGAAATTGGAAAGCCTTCCAGCCAGAGTTTGGAGTACTATAAAATCCCTTGGGATAGAGGCTGAAGAAGACGACGAAGTTTTCGAATCCATCTTACGAAATTTAGAAGCAGTGGATAGAAAGTCAAAAAAAGTGAAGTTGGTGGCTGCTAATGGGCATTCATGAATGTAATCACATATAACGTCAGAGGCTGCGGGAGTAACTTAAAATGGAAGAAAATTAGAGCTACACAGTGTGAAATTAATGAAGTTGAAGGCCTTTTTGATAAAGAGCTATACATTGTGGGTACAGAGCAGATAAATAAGAGGAATAATGCTGAAGACTCCTTATGGAAAAGCCTTAGAATTAAAGAGAGTATTATTAAGCAGAAGTCTCGATTGAAATGGCATGACGATGGAGATCTCAACACAAAGTTTTTCCATGCTGCGCTAAAGAATAGGATTCATCAGAATACAATTCACTCGGTTTTGGTTAATGGATCCTATGTCGAGGATGTTAAAGATACAGTCAGACACCATTTCCAAAAGAGATTCAGCAAGGCAAGAAGACCGTTTCCATCCATTGGAAGTTATGGTTTCAAAAGGTTATCTAACCAGGACAGATTAGAGCTCGACCAACCTATAGATGCTGCTGAGGTCAGAAGTGTTGTTTTTGACTGCGCAGGGGACCGTAGTCCTGGCCCAGACGGATTTAGCTTCGAGTTTTTTAAAAAATGTTGGCACATAGTTAGTCACGATTTTGTCCAATGTATCTTGGAGTTCTTTAAAGGTGAATGTCTACACAAAGTCCTTGCATCCTCTTTTCTTGCCCTTATTCCTAAAAACGGAAGCCCTCGGAACCTTTATGATTATAGGCCTATCTCCTTGATTGGCTCGGTGTACAAAGTGATAGCCAAGATCCTAGCTAACAGACTTAGGAACAAAATAGGGAGTATAATTTCGCAAACTCAGACGGCTTTTATTAGTGGGCGAAATTTACTTGACGGGGTGGTGACTCTGAATGAGGTTATAGATTTCGCAAAACGAGCCAAGAAAGAGTTAATATTGTTGAAGGTCGATTTTAGCAAAGCACACGACTGTGTGGACTGGGATTACTTGCGTGAAGTCATGACATACATGGGATTCGGAGATAATTGGTTGAGGTGGTTGGACAACGGGGTGTTTAATAGTTTCACATCTGTCTTGGTGAACGGGAGCCCTTCCAAAGACTTTAGAGTTACAAGAGGGCTAAAACAAGGTGATCCACTAGTCCCTCTATTATTTACCATCACTGCTGAAGGGTTGGCAGTCCTAATAAAAAGAGCTGTCGACAGTGGCAGCTTCTCAGGCTTCAAAATGGATTCGAATACCTCCTTCGATCTCCTACAATACGCAGACGATTCTGTAATACTGGGAAATGGTTCAATGAGCAATATACTGACAATTAAAGCAATTCTGAAAGGCTTCCACCTCGTGTCTGGCCTAGAGATTAATTTCAGTAAAAGTTCTTTGTTTGGCATTGGCGTGGAAGACATAGTTCTCGAGGCTGCTGGTAATTTTCTCTCTTGCAAAGTATCAGCATGTCCATTTAAGTTTCTTGGTATTCCAATAGGAGGTAATCATAGGTTGGTTGCATTTTGGAAACCTTTGATTAATACGGTCCGTGCAAGGCTAAATTCGTGGAAAGGTAGATTCCTCTCTGTGGGAGGCAGAGTTACACTAATTAACTCTGTATTGGCGAATATCCCAATTCATTATATGTCGTTCTACAGAGTTCCATCCAAAGTTATTAAGGTTTTAAAGTCTATTCAGAAACGATTCTTATGGAAAGGTTCGGTGGCGAAAAAAGGCATTGCTTGGGTCCGGTGGGACGTAGTATGCAATCCGGTTCAAGAAGGAGGGCTTGGAGTTAAAGATATCAGATTGTTCAATGCAGCTCTTATGTTCAAATGGACATGGAAGATTCTTTCTCAGGAGGATAGGTTATGGAGAGGACAAATTCATAGCAGGTATCCTAATTATTTACATGAATTGTATAGCTTTGTGGTATTTAAAAACCGAGTTCCTCCGTCAATGTGGTGGAGAGACCTGGTACAAATTTCTTCTTTCTGTGGCATTAATCTAGAAGAGGGTTTAATTTCACACAAACTCGAAAATGGCGAGTTTATTCCATTTTGGACATCTCATTGGGCAGTGGGTCATACCTTGGCAGTTGAGTTTCCAGATCTGTGGCATCTAGCAGAAAATAAAAACAGTAGAATCATTGATAATGGGTTTTGGGAGGAAGACACATGGTATTGGAACATCAAATTTTCACATCAATTATTGCAGGAATATATCACTGTACAATACGATAAATTACTTCAGGTACTGCAGGAATACAGGTTGGCTGATGATGTGCAGGATTCGGTTATTTGGTTACATGGCCACAATCCAGTTTTTTCTGTGTCGACTTTGTATCACTTTTTGCAGGTTAAAGCGAACAACTTAGTTCCGGTTATTGCAGAGGATGTTAAATCAGCGCTGAGATTGAATAGGTTGGACATCGCCCCACTCAAACTGAAAGTATTTGGCTGGAGATTGATCCTCAATAGAATACCTACACGCGACAACTTGGTTCGAAGAGGATTAATTATTAATGTCAATGAAAAGGTTTGTCCATTTTGTTTCTTAATGGATGAAAATGCTGAGCATCTCCTCTTCCAATGCTCCAAGTCCAATCTCGTTTGGAAATTTCTATTCCGTTGGTTAGAAGTTGAGGAATTTTGGGTTAGAGATATTTCGAATCATATACTATGCTGGATAAATGGGTGTTTACAAAATTTTCTTAGTGTATGAACTGCTATGGGCTTTTGGCTAATAGTGTGTTGGGTCATATGGTCGTCTAGGAACAATATTATGTTTAGAGATGAGTTTTGGGATGTAGATACGATTAGCAATCGTATAGTTATGTATTCTTGGTGGTGGATTGGTAAAAAACATAAAAACGCACAAAATTGTAATTATTATTCTTGGGTAAGTGCCCCTTTAGAATTTTGTAGGCCTTGAATTGTACCGGTTAGGCCTGTTTTGTACATGGGATTGGATCTCGCCTTCAGATTTGCTAATTAATATACCACTAATCTTGCTTATTAAAAAAAAAAATAACATATGCTATACCATCACAAAATTACCTTAGTGAGGATGACTTTCATAGCAGGGATGAATTTACTATGGTACTTAAAAGTTAGAACATCATTGTAGATGAAAGGAAATATGAATCAGTTATTCCTTTCACACAACCATGTAAAATAGGTACAGAACATGCTATAGTTTCACTGGGTAGTGAATGAAGAACATAAAAAACATGAATCATTGCTGCATTCCAGAGAACCATGTCAATTAGGTACAGAACATGCTAGTTTCCCTAGGGCTAATTCACATGAACAAGAGTTAATCCCTTCATGAACTAACTTATTTGAGACACTCAAATTATTTTCAAATGTAATATATTTTAACACAGTTAGCGGCCCTTTTAACATCCTTTTAAAGTGTTTTTTTAATAAAACGATCCCTGCAATAAATAAAAACACTACTAAAACACTCAAATTATAGAACCAAAACATCACAAATCAATAAAATCATAACAAACCCTTATAAGAATACAAAGAAATTAGTCGGGGGAAGCGTATGCATGTTAGGTTCTTTAACGGTTTTATCTTTCCCAACCTTGGCCATTCGAGCACTTGATTTTTCAATTAAGAATTGTTCCTACAAAATTTTGAAAAAACAAACCAACCTAGAAAACATAGAACCAATCTTTAATTAAGGGAAAAGTTTCAATTTTAGGTTTATTCATATTAGAAACCTGCTTAACAACTTGAAAATCTTAAGAAATTTATAAATTCAAAAGAAAAATGAGTTACATGTGTGATTTATTAAGATAACCGGTGAAAGAGGGGAGGAGATAAGTAACCATGTGAGGAGATGAGAGGCTAGAGGAGAGGCGGATATGACTTTTCGGTTCAAGGTGAAGGGTTTCCATCATTCAAATTTAGTGGCGTAGGCAACTTTTTTACTTCAATGGGTTATTCGTTCTAAAACAATCGATTATAGGCAAAACGATGAAATGAAGAAAGAAAGAGTGGAATATAGACGAACATGAAAGACAGAGTGAAGGAACAGAAAACACACTGGAGAAAAAAAAGTAAATGGAAAAGGGGAGAGGGAAAGTAGGGCTTACGTGTTTTAGGGTTTTGTTTAAAGCTTATTATGGTTACAAATTAAACGAAAAAAAAAAGAGTAACCACTACAAGAAATTGGCAAGTTACAACGGTTAATATTGGCATATTACGACGGTTTGAACCGCCACAATTTACTAGTTGCGGCAGTTTTACCTCTGTCGCAAAAACGTGTGTCGCCAGGCTATATCGCGACGGTTCCTAAAACCGTCACTCCAACCGTCGTTCTATATTGCGACGGTTAAGGAACTGTCGTAAATTGAAAATTGCGGTGGTTAAAACTGCCATAAATAATTGTTTTTGTTATCCAAAAATAAAAAAACCATAGGTATTTCCAAAGGTAAATCCGCAGGAAATGTAAAATCCGCAGGCAATTCCGTAGCTAATATATTTCAAAAATTAAAAAAAAAAATCAAATGAAATTTTATAAGAACATTGCTATTATTAGTGATTGACTCCAGGACACAAGCTCCACAGGAAGCCAGATTCTTACTCGCCATTCAACATTACAAATAAGATGATTAAAAAAGACCTAATTGTGCTTTATAGAAAGTCTCTAATTTGCTGCATAATCAGTTTTCATTTCACAACACATACTGAAAATAAAAAGTCTTAAATCATTACATATACTCATAAGAGAGTACTTATTACAACAATCACAGAGAAACTCAAACATCAAACATTTTTACTAAAACTATAATCACATGCCTGAAACACCACGAACTCGCAGTTTTGGAACCCAAATGAAATTATCTGCAAGAAAAAAGTGACAGAAAGAAGAACTTCCCGGCGAAACACCAAGAACCTGAAATGAAACATGACCGTGTCCCCAATGAGAAGTATCCATATGACAAACAACCATAGCTTCAACCATATCTCCATTGCATATTTTGTTTTCTCAACATAAAAAGTTGGTAAAACTCTTTTTCTAATCTAACAAAGATAGAGATACTAGCTTCCATTGATAGAGATACCAGACCTGGGAATTCAGTCAAAAACATCATGTATGCACTGTCTACAAACAACTGCTTCTCATTTGCAATATTATAAATTTATAATGAGGTTATAAGTTATTCCACTTTCCAACATTTAAATTTCTGGAACATTAACTTGTGCTCTTGTGCTCTAAATTGAGAGCTAAAATAACCAAAGCTACTGACAAAATTAATTCTACACTTTACCTCAATTTTAGTACACTAAAGATTAAAAACATAACCATTCATCCACTTATGTTTCTGAAACTAGTATATGCAGATAGAACTCACAGCATGTTCATTTACTATGGGTTAGAATACAAATAGCATTACATCTTTATTATTTTCTGCAATTTAGTCAAGAAACTATTGTATACAATAATTGATATTTAAGATTTTTAAGGTGATTTTTTAAAAACTCGTGTGAATTCTAAGATTTCATAATAGTGATTTGGATAAAAAAGATGTGAGGTTAATATATCCTATGTGTAATGCAAGATCACACTATAAAATAGACAACATCATAGTTGTTCAGCTACACTAAGTCATACATAGAAGTACATGGATATTAAAAAGAAAATGTAATACCTTGGAATTTGGAATGAAGGAATATGCAATCCTAGATAGAGAATCTAACACTACAGGAGAGCCAACTCTTTGAGCAGAGTTAGATCCCCATTTCTCATGGTCAAACAAAGCCATCATTCTAATGCCCAGCTCTTCCTCAAAACTGTTGTCAGAGTATGTTGCATCAATTAATGTCTGAAAGTGAAACTAGTGTGTTAGTAATTTATAGTGCAACTAATAACATGTAACCACCAAAGGACATGCCACTTGGCTCTTTCAACCAAAGTTTATTTTCTCTTATCTCTCTGATGTAACTTAATCACTTTTCATATTAATGGTTTTTCAAAGGAATAAAACATTTCCCTCTCAATTTTATCACATCAAATCATATTAAAATCACGATTCAGGTACACTTCGAAGCAAATGGTTGTTGAGACTAAAAGCAAGCTTCACGCTAAGCTTGCTCTTTGGAAGCTAACAAGTGGCTAGCATCATTGTTAAGATACAGATAAGTTTTTTTGCCTGAAGATGTAGTAGTAGATACAGTAGAAAAACTAGTGTAGTTTCCATTCAACTTTGATAAGCATATTTTTCCCATAAAACCAAAGAGCTCATTTTCTTGCACAAAGGGTTGAGCTGCATAATCATCAATTGGCATCCACTGAACAGAAAAACAAACCATGTTAGAATAGACACCACCAGTTAAAGAAAAACATCCTAAAACTTTATAAAGATACCTTAGTTGCTTCAATTTCTGAGGCCTGACTTTAAATATCAAAGGATTGAGGTTGCAACATGCAAACAAAGAACATGTCTGATTTCTGAAAGAAAGATTTATGGCTTTGCCTAATACCAAAGAGACATAATGTTTAGTAACAGTCCATATAATGTAGACAGAAAATTTGTTAATTATATGCATGCAATATGATGGTTCTTGTGTAAAACACATATGCGACATTTACATAACATGTATGCCAACATTCAAAATGCATGCTAGTTAATGAGGTTGGTGTGTCGCTCATACCTGAATGCTAAAACATCAACAAACTGGGTCTCTATCTGAAGGAAGAACAAAAGTAATGGCATGAGAAATTGAGAAATTAAAAAAAGACACATGATAAAGGTCATAGAACAGGAATATGTTAATACTATACAATGATGTTATATTAATTTTGAAGAATACTTAGTGGCAATATTAATAAATCAGTCAGTAACAAACAAGCAAAAATGAAGTGGCATAATTTATTCTATACTGTATTTTATGTGTTTGCTCACCCGTGTCTCTTCCTTCACTTCTCTAATTACAGCATCACAAATATCTTTGCCCTGCAAATAGAATTAAAATGAATCAAAAGATCATGTTAAAAGTTTCGTAATTTGATGAATAATCATTTTGATATATACTTCATTAACAGCTCCTGTAGGCATCTTCCATACACATGTGCCTCCATATCTACCACTGGTTTCCTGAACCACAAGCGTCTGTCAAATGGAACAAGACCATTTAAACAGTATAATAGACCGGGGTTATCACAGCATAAAATAAAAGATTTTATTTAGCATAAGCAGTACAGTGGTTATTTCGTTTGGAAATTGCAAGATGATAATTTTGAATAAATTTATTTGAATATAACTAGCCTAAGACTAATTTGTAACATATACTTTGCATAACATATACTTTGCATATTACAGAGCATTTATAAAAAGATCAACAAAAAGGGCACGTATAAAACGCCCAGAACAGAGCATTTAAGTAGCTCGACAGCCAATGCTGATTGTAATGAAAGAAAAAAAAAACATGAAACCAAAAAACTGTCTTGGAAGAATGGAAAAATGTAGTTTTGATGGTTCAATTCAGTACAATGATAATAGGAGAAGAAATGACAGAAAAGTTATCATCACCTAGGTCAATCTGATCTTAGAAGTACTTCACTAAAGAATAATTAAAACAATATAAAATTAGGCAACTTCAAAAGAAAAGCAGGACATACCTTCAATGTTATTTTCCATCTAATATGTTTTATCATGTATTTCCAATACTCGTGATTGACTAGGATATACTGAAAAGAGAAAATTACCAATACTAGGAGAACATCATTCTCAATTGTAAAAGTCCTTAGAGCTAATACATGAACAATACCTGATTGCATGAGTCACAGAGTTTATGTCCCAGATTAACTTCGACTTCGGCTACACAAACTTTAGCACCGTGGGAATGGAACAGGCGTACAATGCTTTCTCCAATCCGGGAGGCTCCACTAGTTACCACAACCACTTTGCCTAGTAACCTGATGGAGAGATATAATAGAAATTTGAGTCACAAACTATATCAATCAACCACATGTCGTTTGTGTCTCAACCATGACTTTTTGTAAGTCTAATGCATTTGACACTAAACAAATAAAATAACTTGTTTAGCAGGGGCTGTAGCAACCATATTGGGAGTAGAAACTGATAGAAACATGAACACATAACTCATGTAATCACAAACAACTGTAGCAGAACTTGGACAAGGAAATAAAAGAACAATAACTCTGTAATTTCAAATTAGGCTAAAATACAGTTTTGGTCCCCCTGTTTGTCAAAATTCACAGTTTTGGTCCCCCCATTTTGTTTTTTAACAGTTTTGGTCCCCCACCCTTCACTATTCATGTACTGTTCATGTACGGACATGAACTGTTCATGTACGGACATGTACTGTTCATGTACGGACCAGGTACTGTTCATCAATTTTTTAGGCCCAAATTGGAGTGGGGGACCAAAACTGTTAAAAAACAAAATGGGGGGACCAAAACCGTGAATTTTGACAAACAGGGAGACCAAAACTGTATTTTAGCCTTCAAATTATTTAATGATATCATCATCAACACATAATCTCCTAGATTCATATAAACAATTGACATAACTGTATTAAAACTATCATCAACACCAAAAACAACAAGCTCAATGGAACTTACTAACCAATAAATGTTATTAAAAGACTCTTCAACTCCACAAAATAATTTCATCATATCGATGAACAACGATAAGCAGCATCAGGCATACCTTGAGAACCTTCTCTATAAGTACAATGCTGCCAGTACTCAGGGGGAAGACCGTGAAGACTTTGTTGAACCAGAGGTTGTCTGTGAACAGTTTCAAACCATAGACAAAAGGCTTAATGACTTTGTTTGAAATTGTTCACGGACAACCTCAGGTTCAACAAAGTCTTCACGGTCTTCCCCCTTAGTACTGGCAGCATTGTACTCATAGAGAGGGTTCTCAAATGGAGGTCAAGTAGTCTGGGCAACAACATGAACCACAGGTCTAGGCTCAGGGAAAACTGGTGCTTCAAACACTGGTCTGAAAGTCTGACCAATCATAGCAGTAGATGCAATAGGTGGAGAGAAGTTGTGAGGCAATCCAAACTCTGGCCAAGTTGAAGGTGGCACCTGAACAGGCTGAGGATCAACATTTGAAACTTCCTGTATAACAGTCCTTTGAGGTGGTTCTCCTCTAGCAATCAAAACTTGAAGCATCTCTGTGAGCTTGGTCATGCTTAACTTAAGGTCATCGATCTCCATTCGGATCTCACCGTTGTGTGCTTCTTGCTCCGACATTATGCGTCTGTAGTTAGCTCTAGTCTGATATCTGTGTCGAGGAATCAGCTTGACGAATCACAGGTGACACTGGAAGATAGAGACAACTAGAAATGAGTTGCTGGACAAACGGACACATGCAATGATGCAAATGATATGCCATGTGATGCAATGGTTTCAAGGAACTCAAAAGCAGGTCGCAAACATTTCAGAAAGACTGAAAAAGTTTCATTTTATAATCCAGGATTTTTATTGAATTTGCAAATGAAAGAACAATTGAGTTTCTTGAAACCAAAGGGTTATTCATGAATGCATGAATGGATGGATGCATAAACACAAGCAAAGCACACAGGCAAAAGGCCCTAGGTTTGAAAGGTCACAACATGGAGCCAAGGTCTAACCATCCCAATAGCTTTGAAAAGAGAGCTTGAAAAGATGAAGAAAGAGTTGATAGGAATTGTGTCGGTGGTAAAAGCATGCAAATGAGAATGAAAACAAAAGTTGACAAAACGTACCTCTCTGCCATGCTCTGGTAAAACAAAATTCAAATTGTACAAGTTTTACCTTTCTTCCTTTTTGTTAGGCATATTTATAGGGTTTTTAAAATACAATGGATATAGAAGGTAATGAAAAGATGGTATAAAACTAAATGGTAAAATTAAATATTATTTTTTTATTGATTTTCTATTAACTTTAATTATAATAAAGTCAAATATTTTGTGATTTTTAGCATTTTAACAAACAAGTACGTTTACCATTTTAGCGTGTAAATTTTCTTAATTCTTAATTATCTTTTTTACTAAATCAAGAAAATATAATCCTAGCATTTAATTTTCTTTTTCCATTTTTGACCTACTATTAATTTTCTTCCATCAAAATAAATTATATTGTTAAATTTAAAATATTCAAAATCATCATTTTGTTGAACAAAAATCACAAATAATTACAATCAATATCTTCAAAGACTAATTTGTGGATAACAACGCCATTAACAAGATAACAATGCCATTAACAAGATACATCTTGAATGATCAATACTAATTTGTATTATGTACGATTTTGTAGAAACTTCTTGCCTTGGAATTAAATGGTTTAGATAAACAGTGCACCCCTGAATCCTACTAGCTGGGAATGTTTTCAACTTAAACCTTGTTAAATTAAGCCATATATATGCTCTCCTTTTATTTGTGATGTAAGCACATTATTACAGAAAGGCTCTTTCACAACTGTTAGAAAAGAGGGGTTTGTCAACTGTGATAAGGTTGAAGTGATAGTAAATATGATGCTTTCCACCACAGACGCGACTGTCACGATAAACTAGGTTGTGTCATTACTAAACTCTTGACTTTTAATGTAGAAAATATTGTCGGTTTTAACTGCCAGAACTTTCAAATTTGTATCACAAAAGTATTAAGTATGAAATAGACTAGCCAATTAACCATAAATAAAATAAATTTTGTATTTTTTAACTAGTAAAATAAAATTTGTTTTGCTTAATAAATAAAATCAAATAAATTAACATAATATAAAAAAAAAATATACAAATATAAAATAATAATCTTTGTAAGATGAAATGAGCTACAAGAATGGTAATACAAATAAATGAAACTAAAAAGCTATCAAATGTTAGAAGTTTAAATCCCACACCATGAATCCCCTCCTACTTGAAGCCAAAACACACTTATTTTTTAGATTTCAGCCAACTTGGAAGACCTCTTCCCTATTAAACTATAATAACAATTCACATGAATAACTATATAACATAATTATATCAAGTTTAGAAACATATAAAGAGAATTATACTTATGACTCTACAATGGAATAGAGCAACAAAAAATGGAGTCAAGGCCAATTAGCAAAATAGAAACAAACTTTTCCATTATATACTTGGAGCCATGGTACAACAATAAGGATGTTGCCATGTAAAAATGAGGTCATAATTCAAATCCTAGAAACAAACCCTGCTTGGATATAACTACTCTCCATAGACTCCATCTGGTAAAAGTTGTGCACTTTACTACCCTTAAATATTATAAGCATGGTTTTAAATTGCGGTTGCGGCTGCGGATGCGGTTGCGGTTGCGGGTGTTGCGATTGCGGCCATTGCGGGTGTTGCGATACGTATTGCGACTGGTGCGGTGTGAATTTTTATTAGGAGGTGTTTGAAATACAAAGTTGAAAAACACTTAATGTTACGTTTTTTCATTACATAATAAGTAAATTGAGTTTTAGGATTCTAAAATTTTAATATTAGATGAAAATACTTGAAGAAACATGATTGAAATTATCTAATGTGCTTCCAAACATAGTCGGAAGCGATATTTTCAAATCACACTGCAATTGCAGTCCGATGCGGTTCACAACAAAAAAATCTGTGGTTTGATACGACAGAAACAATAGTTAATTTGTAGCTAATCTCTATCAAACAGAATTAGATGGAGATTTGTTGCAAATTAGCTACAATATATGTCGTAACATAAATTGGGTGGCTAATCATCTTGACCAAAATTTTCTAGCAAAACTCAAACTAATATATTAAAATTCCTAGCTAAAGAACAACTAAATCTTAGCAAAATATCAGTCTTGAGTTATGTTTCCCCAACTATACAGCTACAATATCGATACAAAAATTCCATAGTAAATCTCAAGTTAAAAATTATAATAATTTGAAAGTTATCTTTTAGTTAGATTTTTTTTTAGTTTATTTTTAACCAAAATAAATTACGATTTATTTTTTTTACTAATTAATTTTAATCAAAACTAATTAGGCTTAAATTTAAAAAAATCACAAAAAATAATTTATAAGGGTATCATAATTGTTGATAGTTAAACATTTGTTTAAATAAACAATTAAAATTTTAAAATATTATTAATACAATTTTTTTCATTAAACTTGTATTTTATTACTAGAATAAAAAGTTTATCATTATTGAAAAAATGTACCTATTTTCTATCAACTTTCTATTTCTAACTACACTATCAGTTAAAATGGCCATCAACTCTAAAAGTTTTATCAAATTTGGAGAGTTTCCTAACTGCAATATCACCATTAGCATCCTTTTGTTGCACATTCACAAAATTTGTAGTTTTCAAAACCTGAAAAATAAGGTTACTGTAATAAGATTTAAGACACCAAATCTTTTCATAACATATACTTATCTAAAACATATTAAACATACCAGTACTTCGTAGAATAGCCTGACCGATTTTTTCCAGGTCCGCCATTGTGAAACTTCTGACATGTGCTGAAATTACTTCTGAATGCAAACCAGGTGCAGAGAAATATGTCTAACTTAATTGTTTCAATTTTATAATTAATCTAGTGATCATTCATTCACTTGCCACTTTAAAGCCTAGACTTTTTAGCAATCATTCATTCAATTGCCACTTTGATACCGTCTAATCTAATGTAACAAAGATAGCAATCAATAAGTAATCCCAAAAGGAAAGAAATGCGAAAGAGAATATTATTACTCAAACACCTTTGCAATAAGCGGCGATTTGGTTCAGAGCAAGTGTCATTTAATGTTGCGCGCATAGAAGCAACTCTAACACCGCCTTACAGCAAGATGCATGGAACGGAGAAGATGGCAATTGCCCGAATAACATGCTACAAATTTATAGAAATAGAGAGTTATTATAACGTATGAGCTTCGTGAAGAAAACATCACTTTCGATTATCACGAGTGTATACCTTAATACAATCACCAATGACATGTGCATCTTCATCTGGAGCAAACTCAGTTTTTCCTGCAACCATGTCGCATATTCAAGAGCACGAAAACTTACCGAGTAACTTTGATCAAAGAGGAAAGAAGAAAGTGCACTTTGAAAGCTACAAAACTTCACAATCTTCAAACATTTAAACAGCATACAATTTAAAGATTTAAAGAGTAACCAAGTGCTAATATACAAACAGCAGCAATATGTTTGAAAATTGAATAATGTTGAATCCAAAAGTGACAAACACGAAAACCGAATAACAGAAACTACCTGAAATTGAGGGGGATACATATTAGTTAAACTGCATTGGGAGTGTTGTGGGTGGGAACAAAACATATCAGTAAACAAAAAAATGTATTGTTAGACTAAAATGACAAATAAGGACCTAAATACGAGTCACTGACAATAACAGTGTACACATTATTATCTCAAACATTACAACAATAGCTTAATTGGAGTGGGAGAAAACATAAGATCAAACAAACATGCATAAAGATTTGGTACTTTTTTCTTATCTGAATCATTATAAAAGGAACCTACCAAAATAAACATGAATCAGGGCTCATGTTACCGATATCAGTAATATAAACGAGAATTTCATGGATTAATAAAAAAACTTTACCTCATCGAACTTATTTGCAAACAAGTTAAGAGAAGCCAAAATTCCACCATTAGGACCAAGGTTGAACTGCTTCATAACTTCTTTGTACTTAACATTATCTCTTATATCAATGTTAGCCCCATATGAAAGTGTCAAAACAGCCGGGTCAAGATTCATCACATAACCCCTAATGTTCGACATATGCGTATGCGCAACCAACCTATGAAGGAATGTAGTTTTCCCACTCCCTGAACACAATTGAGTCACATCCAAGTCTTCATTCACAAATACACAATATTTATAAAAGAAAACCAAGTTATTTCCTATACAATACCAAGTAAAAATTGCAATTCTAACTTGTCATTCCTACAACTATGATGATGACAGGTTTCCTTTTGAAGTTTTGTGATCCATTTTCAATCCCAGAAGATGAACCTTCAATGCCCAATTTCTTCATAGACTTGCTTAGCTCTTCTTTTTATTCATCTTTTGCCTTCAAAACAAAACCATTCCATGATTCTGAATTTCAAATCACTACGCCAAAATTGATTTTTTGTATCGCCTAATTTAATAGCGTTTTTAAAGAAAATGCTATTAAAAAGGAAACAAATACATCTATAATAGCACTTTGTAAAAAAACGCTATTATTAAACTTTAGTAAGATAGCACTTTCTTGAAAACGCTATCATAGGATACAGGCAATGTGACTTTGATAGCACTTTGTAAAAAAACGTTATTATTAAACTTTACTAAAATAGCACTTTATTGAAAACACTATCAATAGTCTTTATTAAGATAGCACTTTTAAAAAAAACGCTATTATTTTATTGATCTTTATTAGCATTAATAAAAAAGTGCCATTATATTATAAAATATATAATAAATTATAAAATAAAATAAAACAAACACGTACACCAAATTTTTTTTAGCATTTTGGCGCAGAATTTTTGGAATGTACACCAAAACCTCTCGTCATTCAGATTCATCATCGCCGTTGTAACACCCCTTTCTATACCCCCAAATAATCAATTAAATCATTTAGGAACGTATTGAAAATTTCATCAGAGTATAATTGTAACTACGGCATAAAAAGAGAATGTCACATTATGCATGAAATTAAACACATACAACACCTGCTCAAAAAGATATGCAACAGTGCAGTAACTTTCAACAATAAAGGATCTCAGTCCTTATACCCACATGTCAACATTTAGAATAAAAGCAAAAAATCTAAACATTGATAACATCAAACATATATACATTATATATATATATACATCAACAAGTATGATACAACAACATCATTCATGTTTATATACACAAATTCATCAGCAAGATACATACACGAATGTATCACAAAAAGGAATCAAACATAAGCATCCTAGCTACCCGGTGCTACATATCAGAGCCAGCCGACCAAAAAGGAAATGAAGCCACGCTTCACAAAAGACCACCAGATACCTAATCTGCAATGCCTCATAGAGCATCATAAAACCGCAGAAGGGTGAGAAATATTATCATAATAACAATGCATATAATTATATATCTCAACATAAAAATACACATATACCACATATTATCACCATTCCATCATACCACATAAACATACATATTATGTTTACTATGTCACAATCATCACATCTCACTCAATATACATCGCAAGGCATATATATATATAACCAAGCATATTCCTCATAATGCTTATCATTCAACATAAACACACATATTTATGTTTATCCATCCATGCACACCTGCAAAATTCTACTCATTCCACATCAACATATACATATATATGTTTATTCATCAATGCACAAATACAATGATGACAAATGCAACTCATAGAGACCGACTCACGACTCTATGCAGATGCATGCGGTACCGACTCATCATCTAAAGTTCAATTGAAGAACTTATTGGAACCATTGCTACAACCGCACATCGGCCTACAATATGATTGCTACAACCGCACCTCGGCATACAATGTTTACGGATTGCTACAACCACACATCGGCATATAATATGATTGCTACAACCGCACCTCGACATACAATCCGGTTGCTACCACTCCACATGAGCATACAATCGTTTGTAATCATCGCTTCAACCGCATATCGGCATACAATATGATTGCTACAACCGCACCTCGGCATACAATCCGATTGCTACAACTCCACATGAGCATACAATCCTTTGTAATCATCACTTCAACCGCATATCGGCATACGACGTTACAACAGATTCATCTTAGAATCCCACAACACAAGAATGCATATCATGATGCTTCACATACAAAATGAACCAATACACTCATGCAATGCATACTTATTCACAACATAGTCATGCATTCATCACATATAATCCATCTACATTCACATCAATTGTATAACAACATACACATTTATCCAAACAAATCAATTTACGGTTTACCGGAAAAGTCGGCTAAAAATAATATTTCCCATAATCATCAAAAAGTACTCATCCACAGCTTCGATTCTATATAAAGAACACTTAAATCCGATAAACAACAAAGAAGATATGTATATTTCAAAATAACGCAAAAACATAAACCGGAGGCCCGACACTACGAAACGGTTCGAAAATACTGTTCCAATTGGACCAGGTTCATACCTCAAAACCATTTTTCCTAGAAAGAACATCTCGTTAGCTTCCCAACGCTTCGAACGGGAGTTAAAACCGACTTACGTATCAAAAGATATGAATTTCCGATGTTTCCCCGAAAACCAGAATTTCAGCATAAAGCTGCTGCGGGTTCTGCTGGTACAACACTGGTTTTTCGGCGTTTTCGCCCGAAAACCCGACCGATTCAATTACTTTCTTCCGAATAAATACATGGTAATCCTCCATAAATACATACCAACATGTTAGGATAAAAAAAACACCGATTCCACAACATTCGATTTTCACCAAAATCTCACATTCTCAAAACCCAAAAATGTCAAAACTCACAATATCAACCGATTTCAACCAAACTAGTTTCTATAATCTCGGCCTAACCTCATACGACTAATCTACGCAATTTATTTCGAAATTCATCCGTGAAAACATCAATTTCTATCGATTTCCTACAATTTGACCTAAACGGAAAAAACAACGGAAACACAACGAAAACTAACCAAAACATAACCAAACTTCATGAAACTTTAAACAGCAGCTCACATACATATAACCAACCCACACATGTATTTATACGACTTTTCGACCGTAAAAACATCGGTTTCTATTGATTTCGTCCAATACGGCATAAACGGAAACATATGGAAAGTCAACCAAAACATCCACACAAAACACATACATAATCATACACAAAGTTAGGATAACAATATTTCACACCCTTACCCGATTAAATCGACTCCGAAAGATTGATCTTGGTGATTTTCCGCACTTTTCTCTTTGTTCTTCTCTTTTCTCCTCTCTTGCTCTCTTTCTCTCCTTTTCTCTCTATGTTTCTTTCTTTTCTTTTCTTACTTATACTTTTCTTTTCTTTCTACTTCTATTACTTTTCCATTTCTTTTTCACAAAATATCTAACTAACTAACTAACTAAAATATCATTAAGTGTGAAATGTCTAAAATACCCTCCAATCTAATTTTCCCCGCAAACTCTCAAAAACGGTAAAACATCATAACATGCAAACATAACATATTAATACACCAATTACACAAATAACAATAATTATCACCCAATTAAAATAAAAGACTCAACCAAAATGGAATAAAAAGGAAATAATTGAAATCGGGTCGTTACAACTCTCCCCCACTTAGACATTTTCGTCCTCGAAAATAGGCTAAGTACAAGCAACCTCGGATACGACTCTCGCGTCCGACCAACCACTATCATGCCAACCAAAGGCACACCACGAATAACACAAACAACAAACCAGTACACTAACCACAACAACAACGACACGACAACGACGACAACAACCACGACAAGATGCAATGCCCATACAATGCACTTGACGACCAACTCACAACTCAAAGGATAACCAAGATACAAACACCCAGGTTCACTCTTGAACCGGAACATAACAAGATCGTTACCAACACCATAGGTAACACTCTTCTAATCTCCAAACATAGGAATTAGCTACTCGCACTCGAACCATCACAATGGAAACAAGGCAACAACCAGACAAGAACATAAGCTCCATGACACAACTTCGCCTCAACAACATCCACAAAACCAAAATACCTACATCCTTGTCTCACAATGACCAATACAACAATTCCACACTTCCGCTGTGCACTCCGATTACTCGCGACTAACAAAACCACCAATTCATATTCAACATTTGACTCTTCCTACTATTCACCAGAAAGTCATAGTTCACTGGTTAAATACACAATCTCACACTATTCTGCAGTAGCTTACACACCGGACACAAGCCTCTGATTTGCTCAAACAATTCTAATTCTCTGACCATCCAAACATACATATGCAAAGGCCTTCAACTTAACTCATCCGGCACGACATTAATTCTTCTCAAAGAATAATCCAATTCAAATTTATAACTCGTTTTGGAATCCCAACCATCAATGTTGTCTCATACTTATTCCTCTCGACCAAGAAAACTCGTCTTTATCAACCAAAATCCACTCTTGACAACTTAACTTAAAGCTTCATCTCTTTTCAACACTTGCGACTCAATCTTCAACGCCCTACATGTTCTTCCTATGATTTTATAATCGATCAAAATATCCTTAAAGGACACCACTGCAAACTTATCCAAATAAGTATGAAGATATAATTCCCATACTCCACAACCATTCGCCGAACATACCAACTAAGCTGGATAAACACGTCTATTCAATCCAACACAATTTTCGTCTGCTATCAACAAGAGATTAAGGGTGATCAGTTCCTCAATTTGTCAATAGACAGTCGACAATCATGATGGGGCATAAACCATCTTTACCAAGCCATAACAACATTCCTTGCATCTTGTGCACAAAACCACCTAAGGCACCAATCCTTACTTGACATAAACCTTACCTCCGTATTCCCTTTGGAATCGGAAACCACACTGTCCAAACAACACTTACAATCGGTCAAACAACGGCACCCTGAGCCAACGCTCCTCACCTGAAGCCACTTGGAGAAGTACCAGCTGCTCCCCCACTTATAACATTCTCAATCCTGAAGACAAAGGATTAGAAAAACCAGAAAGCACTGATAGTGTTCTACACACTTATCACGTACTAGGGAATAAACAACATCGACAATATACAACTGCCATGCCACACAGACTCAACAACTTGGCATTACCAATCTCTTGTCCAACAAGTCATAAACAAATTTAAACACTTTGCACACCCATGAGAAATAAAAGAATAAGTCGCTCCCATATCCATAATAGCAATTAAAGACGTACTATTAATAAAACATATACCTTTAATCAAACGATCTGCACTGGTAGTGTCTGACCCAGCTAATGCAAACACCTTTCCGCCCGCTTGAGCTTGTTTCAGTTTAGTACAGTTAGGACTAATGTGACCTACTTCTCCACAGTTAAAACACTTCATCATATTTCTTCTACAATCATTAGCAACATGCCCAAGGATTCCACAGTTAGAACATTTCGGTACAGTCTTCCTACAATTAGTTACTTTATGACCCAATTGGCCACACCTGAAACACTTCATATAACCGGAACCTCCTCCTCCAGATCTCTTATCAAAATTTCCTTTATACTTGCCTTTATCAACAGGAGTCACATAAGGACCATCCCTAGCTTGCTGTTTACCTTTCCTCTCATTCACACTTTTGTAATGAGCAGAACGAGCCTTGCTATCTTCCTCAAAAATTCTACAACATTCAGTCAAATCTGAAAATCTTCTAATCCTCTGGTATCCCACAGCTTGCTTAATCTCAGGACGCAAACCGTTCTCATACTTAACACATTTTGAGAACTCAGCAGTAATTGCAGCATAATGAGAATGAAATTGTACCAACTCAACAAATTTAGCAGTATAGTCCACCACCGACATACTACCTTGTTTTAATTCCAGGAACTCTATCTCTTTCTTCCCTTTAACACTCTCAGGGTAATACTTCACCAAAAACTCAGTACGAAATAAATCCCAAGCTATCTCTTCATTATCCACCTCAAGAATTGGTCGCACACCGACCCACCAATCGTCGGCTTCTTCCTTCAGCATGTGAGATCCAAGCCTCACCTTATTCTCCTCTGCACAGTCCATAACTCTGAAAATCCTTTCAATCTCTTTTAACCAAAGTTGAGCACCATCGGGATCAAATCTTCCTTTGAAAACCGGTGGTTGATTCTTCCTGAACTCTTCGTTAGCACTCACATTCGGTGCACCCTGCACAGCCCTAGCCATTGCTTCCATAGTAGTAACCATCGCAGCATCGTTTCTACCAGCCATATTCTGATTACTTCCCATAGAACAACAAGGTTAAACAATAGTTCAATCAACACAACAAAGAGACAGACACGACTGACTCAACACTGGCTCTGATACCACTTAATGTAACACCCCTTTCTATACCCCCAAATAATCAATTAAATCATTTAGGCACGTATTGAAAATTTCATCAGAGTATAATTGTAACTACGGCATAAAAAGAGAATGTCACATTATGCATGAAATTAAACACATACAACACCTGCTCAAAAAGATATGCAACAGTGGGGTAACTTTCAACAATAAAGGATCTCAGTCCTTATACCCACATGTCAACATTTAGAATAAAAGCGGAAAAACTAAACATTGATAACATCAAACATATATACATTATATATATATATACATCAACAAGTATGATACAACAACATCATTCATGTTTATATACACAAATTCATCAGCAAGATACATACACGAATGTATCACAAAAAGGAATCAAACATAAGCATCCTAGCTACCCAGTGCTACATATCAGAGCCAGCCGACCAAAAAGGAAATGAAGCCACGCTTCACAAAAGACCACCAGATACCTAATCTGCAATGCCTCATAGAGCATCATAAAACCGCAGAAGGGTGAGAAATATTATCATAATAACAATGCATATAATTATATATCTCAACATAAAAATACACATATACCACATATTCTCACCATTCCATCATACCACATAAACATACATATTATGTTTACTATGTCACAATCATCACATCTCACTCAATATACATCGCAAGGCATATATATATATATAAAACCAAGCATTTTCCTCATAATGCTTATCATTCAACATAAACACACATATTCATGTTTATCCACCCATGCACACCTGCACAATTCTACTCATTCCACATCAACATATACATATATATGTTTATTCATCAATGCACAAATACAATGATGACAAATGCAACTCATAGAGACCGACTCACGACTCTATGCAGATGCATGCGGTACCGACTCATCATCTCAAGTTCAATTGAAGAACTTATTGGAACCATTGCTACAACCGCACATCGGCCTACAATATGATTGCTAAAACCGCACCTCGGCATACAATGTTTACGGATTGCTACATCCACACATCGGCATACAATATGATTGCTACAACCGCACCTCGGCATACAATCCGATTGCTACAACTCCACATGAGCATACAATCGTTTGTAATCATCGCTTCAACCGCACCTCGACATACAATATGATTGCTACAACCGCACCTCGGCATACAATCCGATTGCTACAACTCCACATGAGCATACAATCGTTTGTAATCATCGCTTCAACCGTATATCGGCATACGACGTTACAACAGATTCATTTTAGAATCCCACAACACAAGAATGCATATCATGATGCTTCACATACAAAATGAACCAATACACTCGTGCAATGCATACTTATTCACAACATAGTCATGCATTCATCACATATAATCCATCTACATTCACATCAATTGTATAACAACATACACATTTATACAAACAAATCAATTTACGGTTTACCGGAAAAGTCGACTAAAAATAATATTTCCCATCATCATCAAAAAGTACTCATCCACAGCTTCGATTCGATATAAAGAACACTTAAATCCGATAAACAACGAAGAAGATATGTATATTTCAAAATAACGCAAAAACATAAACCGGAGGCCCGACACTACGAAACGGTTCGAAAATGCTCTTCCAATTGGACCAGGTTCATACCTCAAAACCATTTTTCCTAGAAAGAACATCTCGTTAGCTTCCCAACGCTTCAAACGGGGGTCAAAACCGACTTACGGATCAAAAGATATGAATTTCCGAAGTTTCCCCGAAAACCAGAATTTCAGCATAAAGCTGCTGCGGGTTCTGCTGGTACAGCACTGGTTTTTCGGCGTTTTCGCCCGAAAACCCGACCGATTCAATTACTTTCTTCCGAAATAAATACATGATAATCCTCTATAAATACATACCAACATGTTAGGATAAAAAAAACACCGATTCCACAACATTCGATTTTCACCAAAATCTCACATTCTCAAAACCCAAAAATGTCAAAACTCACAATATCAACCGATTTCAACCAAACTAGTTTCTATAATCTCGGCCTAACCTCATACGACTAATCTACGCAATTTATTTCGAAATTCATCCGTGAAAACATCGATTTCTATCGATTTCCTACAATTCGACCTAAACGGAAAAAACAACGGAAACATAACGAAAACTAACCAAAACATAATCAAACTTCATGAAACTTTAAACAGCAGCTCACATACATATAACCAACCCACACATGTATTTATACGACTTTTCGACCGTAAAAACATCGGTTTCTATCGATTTCGTCTAATACGGCATAAACAGAAACATATGGAAAGCCAACCAAAACATCCACACAAAACACATACATAATCATACACAAAGTTAGGATAACAATATTTCACACCCTTACCCGATTAAATCGACTCCGAAAGATTGATCTTGGTGATTTTCCACACTTTTCTCTTTGTTCTTCTCTTTTCTCCTCTCTTGCTCTCTTTCTCTCCTTTTCTCTCTATGTTTCTTTCTTTTCTTTTCTTACTTATACTTTTCTTTTCTTTCTACTTCTATTACTTTTCCATTTCTTTTTCACAAAATATCTAACTAACTAACTAACTAAAATATCATTAAGTGTGAAATGTCTAAAATACCCTCCAATCTAATTATCCCGCAAACTCTCAAAAACGGTAAAACATCATAACATGCAAACATAACATATTAATACACCAATTACACAAATAAAAATAATTATCACCCAATTAAAATAAAAGACTCAACCAAAATGGAATAAAAAGGAAATAATTGAAATCGGGTCGTTACAGCCGTCAGCCACAAACACACTCTTCTCCCTTCAAACCTAGTTTCGCCGTCGACACTTAACGCCGTCGTAAACTTACGCCGTCGACAGGAAACACACTCTTCACCATCATTCATCAATTCATTATCGATTCATCACCGGAAAGAAAAAACGAAGAAAACTCATTCTCCGTCGAACTAAGTCCTTCGTCAGCTCGCCCCAGCCATCCCTCTCTTCATTGGTATCTGGTAATCTTTCTTTTCTCAGATTATTTTAACCTAATTTTAACCTAATTTTTTTTAGCTTTGCAATATTTTAGCCTAAGCTTTGCATCATGAATTTTTCAGTCCCTTTTATGTATTTATTCAATTGTAAAATTGAAACCTAGCTGCTATCAATTGATGTCCAAAATGGCTAGTTTATGTAAGACTGTTATTAAAGACAAAGTTAGTTTAGAATGTTGGTTCAATCAGTTCTTAGGCCTTGGTTTGCTCTTGTATGCGTTGGACAATATTGATAATGTTGCGGCTTAGGGGTGAGCTTGTGCCTTCTGGTTTGGTCTACCTCTGCTCGGTTGGCTAGTGTTTGTAGGTCCGACCTGGAGTCTGCCCTGTTAGCATTGTCGGAGGCGTGTTTTAAGTGGTTGTTCTAAGTCATCATTGCGGCGACGCAGCATTGCATGGTAGGGAGAGTCTCTCTGTGTGCATGGTAGGGAAGATTGAAGGTTAGAGTTTATCAAGATACGATGATGATGATGTTGTGCCTTCGAGTGATTTGCAGGTGACGAAAAAATCTGAAAAAAAGAGGTGACTTCAACAAGTCTTCACCAAAACGCCACTGCACTGAGATTTCCTTGAATGGAAGCTAAATCCCGATTGAAGAATGAAATAGAAGATGAGGTTTCTGGAAATTCTTCAGAATAATCAATCTGAAAAAAGTGATCGGCCAGAAAAACTGAAGAATTGGAGATTATCGGTTTCGAACCAAATGAATGTTGGTAAAACCTTTGGTGATGACGAAGCTGATGGACGATAAACTGAAGGTAACAATTTTTTATTGAAGATGGAGTGGAAGTGAAGAAGAAGATCAAGTGAAGAAGAAGAATTGAGAACGGTTCAGAAGAAAAGCTACTAGCGGATTCTACTAGTTTTTCCTGTTAGAATGGGGTTAGGAATTGGTAGAAGTTATAGGTGATTATGGAAAAGTGTCACTGAATGAATCTGTTACTGTTAGTGAAAATCAGTTAGGTTTTTCTGCTATGGTTAGTTCTATTATGGAATTTTCTGTTGAACTGTTATAACAGTTAGAAATGTTGGTCATTAATAGAGTTTATGCAGCTTTTTCAGCAGTGTTAGCAGCAACTAGTTTTGGGAGTATCGGGAGTGTCTGTTTCCTCGGTTGTTCGGTTTGGTGCTTCTAGCGGGTCTATGGCGTTCTGTGGTGTGTATTTGGTGTACGGTCAGTTGTATTGACAGTTCTTCTGTAAAATTTTTGTTGGTAGAACTTTTTAGGTATCTGTTATAACATTAACCAAACCAGTTCCAAGATATAGGATTATCAAATGTCAATGGAAAAAAATTCTCATGAAGCTCCTCATGAAGCATATTCTGCTTGTTGACATGATTGTCCAAGATTATAAATATCACTAAGTTGTTGCTGGGTGTACATATGTTGAAGTTGAGGCAGAATAACCTGTATATATCCAAATCAAAACATATATAGTACTTAAAAGAAAGCATAATTCAAATTTGTAGTTCTTACCAATATGACTGTATAATTACTTTAACCGATAGGATGGGATTTGGATCAATCCATCGTTTTATGTAACTAGAAAACACAAAAGTAGGAATCCAATTACAAGGAAGAGGAAAAGGCCGAATTGATCTTGTATGGTTTATTAATTTTTTTTATTCCATTATTGTTATTGCATAATAAGAGACAATGTAACTCAAGCCATGAATCTAATTTTTTTTACACTTTTTACAGGTTAAATATGGTTGCTACTAATGATGAAAGTGGTTCGTCCAGTACGAAAACAGTTGGTCAACGTGGTGTGACCTGGTTGCAAAAAATTCACAAAGCCAAAAGCAATGGAAAGAGGATTGAGGTAAAATAGCTAGAGTTTTGTGAGACCGTTGATTCTCGTAGAATATTAGTGAGATTGTTGATTCTTTATTTGCACTTTAATTTTGTTATAGGTTCAATGGAATGCAAGAGGTCAACCAATCAAGCATAATAGCAAGAGTTTTGCTAGTTATATTGGTGTCACAGTTCGTCGGTTAGTTCCAATTAGTTTGGACAATTGGAGTGCGAAAAAAAATAAAGAGGCTGTAGGGGTTTATAAACAAAACATTTGGGATGAAATTGAAGTAACACACTAACTCAAGCTTGTTGTAAAATTTTAATTTCGTAAATCTATCTGTTTGGATGTTTAAATAAACTGAACCATGTTTTAATAAATTGAACTGTTTGCAGAAAGCTTTTGTAATTGGCGAGGAACATCGTGCATTTATATATAAAGAAGTTGGAAAGTTGCACAGGGCATTCAGGACAAAAATGGCGAGGTTCTATCTAAGAGATAGTAAGGGTGGTTTTGTTAAACATCGACCGACAAAATATTCTTACTGTATAAAACAAGAGGATTGGGATAAATTTGTAGCTCAGCGTATGACTGAAAAGTTTCAGGTAATGCTTTGTCATTCTTTTAGAATTTTTGTTTATAATAGTGATGTTCTGATGTTTCTTGTTCAGGGGATACTTTGTCATTCTTTTAAATGTGATGTTCTGATGTTTCTCCTCTTGTGATTCTCTGATGATTTGTTGCTGTGGTATTGTTTCCGCTTGTGTATGTGTGGATGTGTATGGTTTTGTATCAAATTTTATTCTCCAAATTTGTGAAAGTGTATGAACCGTGTGTATGGCTCCCAAACTGTGTATATGTGTTTGTTCTGTTCTTGTGTTTTTGTACTGCTTATGAGTGATGTCGTGACCTTCTTGCTATGTGATACTCTGATATGCGTGTAACTCTTCTGCAAATCGTGTGGTTTCTGTCTGCTGTGTATGTAAGCTTGAATGACATAATTTCCTTGACTGCTATGAGTATGTGAATCTTGTATATGTTTCTGAACTTTATGAATGTGTGTATCGTTTTATGGTTTTGTTGTATGACAATAATGAAACTCCTATATTTTTTACTGATTTCAAATGATAAATATTGATGTTCAAAATCAAATTTGCTGTTACCATTATTTGATATGAATCCTTGATTGATAATACTGATTTTGTATTGAATGCCGTGGATATTTATTATTTTCAATTTGGCAATGTTTCCATTTAAATTGAATATGTTTAATCATGTCTTGTGAAGTTTTATATATTGCTTTAATAGTTTAAGAATGGCTTGTAAACTAAGATGGTGAGTTTGATGCTTGTGTTGTGAAGTTATATTGCATTATCAAATTATTTTTTTAATTCATGCAGAAAGTTAGTACTGAAAATCAGGAAAAAGCGTTAAATCCTCAACATCCCTATAGAAAGTCACGTTTAGGGTGTGCTCGTCTTGAAGCTGATATGGTAAGTATGTGTATAAAACTATTGTACAAGATTACAAATTGTTATTTTTAATTGATATGTTATTTTGTCAAAATGTATATACAGTTAAAAGAGTCGGGAGTTGACGAGATAAACCGTAGTCAAGTGTGGAAGGTTGCCCGCGTCAATAAGGACGGGGTGATTGATAATGAAAATGTTCAAAGAGTTGTGGATCAATGTGTAAGTTGAATGTTAATATTTTGGATCAATGAAAATATTTTGGATCTCGGTTAATCTTAATGAAAATGTTCAAATTGATTTTTTTGTAACAAGCCTTTTATACTTATCGATGTCAGGAGAAGTTAATAGAAGCTCTAACTGAAGAAGAGAGAGAAGATCTTGGTCCTACGGACATATTATTTGAGGCTCTAAATCTCCCAAACTACTCTGGGCGTGTTAGGAGTTACGGTTTTGGGGTATGTTCTAGGGACATATTACCACGCCAAATTCTCCCCACACAAATGGACTTTCAAAAATTGTATAGCTTTTGCAACACACTCAAAAGTAGATTGGAGGTGCTAGAGAGAGAGAAGTCGGAGAGAGATAAGTTGGATAGAGAGAAGATAGAGACGCAAAAAACCGAAGAAGTGGTTGAGAAAGAACAACCTGAAAAAGTGACACAGAGCTTGAAACTACTTGAAGAAGTGGCAGAGAGGCAACAACTTTAACAAGTATCAAAAAGCTTGTAACAGCCTGAAAAAAAGGACACAGAGGCAAGAGTTAAGTGATAAAGGTTCTTGCAACCCTAGATCATTTGGTAATATTCCCGAGGTAATTGATTTCTTTAAATAATTTGTAGTTAGACATCTTCATATAAATAACAGAAAAATACAGAGTTTGCATTATTTTAGCAGTACATAATCGAATAATTGTTGATAACATCACAATTGTGAACATCCTTTCAGCCAGGACCCACATTAGATAGTTACAGAAAGAATGCATGTGGTTTGCTTCATACCTATATGCTAACTGTGTAACATTCTTTTCAGCCTATTAATGAAAATTGTAAGAATGGTGGTTTGCTTAATACCCACATTAGATAGTTACAGAACAGTTGTGATACAGAAAGAATGCATGTGGTTTTCTTCATACCCACATTAGATAGTTCCTTGGTGCTTGCAAGAACGGTGTAACCTATTGTGATACAGAACAATTGTAATGAAAATTGTATTTACCGGCAAATACCTATTGTCTTAAATGGAGACATAAAAGTGGGGACCGTTTGATTTCTAGTCATATGCTATGTTGGCTTACTGAGTTTTGTCCCATGAAACTTTGTTCTTGTTTACTTTATCCTAACAACACAGGGTCCCTTGTCTGCCATTTTATATTTTCATAAAGTTGCTTAACAAAGGCAATTCGTATATGTTTCTTCAGTAAATTAAAAGCAATTCATATATGTTTGTTTTGTAAATTCAAAGCAGTTTATATATGTTTCTTTGTAAATAATGATATTAATGTTTTTATTCATATCTCATTGGTTTAGGGTCTCTTTCCTGTTAATATATATTTATCTTCCCCGAGTCGGTGTTTGGTTGCTCGTGGCAAACTATATAACACCAAAGGTAACACAGTGCACGGCATGACGTTACCACCTGGATATGTCAAGGTTAATATTGAAGTTGCTATTGTGCCAAATGCTCCATTGCCTATATCTGTTGAAGGTGGAGATGTATCGATGGTTTGTCAGGCAATAGGAACAATTGTGCCATGGCCAATGAAACTTCTTGAATTTGTTGCTGAATGCGAAAAGGTAAATTACTTGTTATTGCTTTATCACTATTTGTTTTATTTTTTGATCACTAACCTTAATTAATATAACTTTTTAGAATCCTGATCAATCCCAAATCCAAGTTAAGAATACCCAACAAAGTGTTGATTCTGTTTCTTCACCTAACAAAAGCAACAAAAAATTCAAAATTGAAGAGTCTCCTAGAGTTGGCGGTTCAAGCGGTCTTGTAAATTTACCTTTCTTTGATATGTATGTGAAAAAGATGATGACGGTTGGATCATTAATTCAAATAAAAATGGAGGAAAGTATATTTGGTGAGGAGTTTTTAGAGCATCTACGTGTAGAGAGTATAAAAGAGATTCTTGATCACAATTGGTTAAGTGCCTCTATTATCACTGTATTTGCCAGGTATCTCTATTATTACAAATGTTTTTTAATCTGACAAATATATTAATATTTACATTATGATGATAAATATATTAATAGCAATTGTTGTCGTTCATTGCTAGGTATTTGTATGACAAGTTTATTAGTCCAAATGGATTAATAAATAAGTTCTCCTTCATATCCCCACATGTATCACGGGAGGATAATCTAGGAAATGCTATAGCAAAAATACTCTTGAAAGATGAGGAGTACTTCAAGGATAAGATGATTCTTGCACCTTGCAATCTAGGGTGAGATTTCTATTCAAAATATTATTAAATTTACGAGAACAAACTATATTCAATGTAAATTTTTATTCCAATATTCAAATGTTGGGTACAGGAAACATTGGGTGTTACTTGTCATCAATCTTGATGCCGAGGTGATATATTACATGGATCCGTTGAATGGTGAGCCAACTAAACATCAAAATTTAAAAACCAAGTTTGAGAAGTGAGTATAGACTCTTTTAATTTAACATTTATATAAGTATTCTTAGTTATAATAATTACTCATTTGAAGTTAATTTCATTTTGTTAGTGCGTTGCAAATTTATCGTGCTAAGAGTAATTCTAAAGTGCCTAAAGTCTCCAAGTCAAAGAAAATTTCATGGTCAAAAATTTGGGCATGTCCAAATTAATTTTATTTTTAAACAATTATGTAAAGTAAAAGTAAAATATTTAAATGTTTTTTTGCAGTGTCCCCGTCAAATTAATAGCATTGACTGTGGATATTTTGTAATGCGATTAATGAAAGAGGTCATCATAGAAAATGAAATTATGATCCCCGTAAATGTACGTGATTTTAAATTGTTATTAATTTGTAAATTAATGTAATTTAATTCTAATACAATTGTTGATGTTTTTATATTTGAAGTACTTTCCTGACCACAAATGTCGTACCTACTCTAAGGATAAGTTAATTGAGGTCAAAGAGGATTGGGCTACCTATATGGTGGATGATGTTTTCGGTGAGTTTTTTAAAGCCTACAATATATAGATTATATGATTGTTATTAAATATGTGATATCTGATTTTGTGAAAACATATTTTAGTCGTGGTTAAATGCATTTGTAATAATAGAAAAAATATTGATTATGTATTGTACAAATGAAAACTTGCGTATGAAGAATGTAGTAAAATTTTCAAATTCTGAAATTTGTTTTGTCTGGTAGTGTACACAACAGATAGTGGTCCCACTTGGTTTGGTTGGAACGAAAAACTGCCACTGTGAAATTTCTTTGCAAAATATCTGATACGGTCCCACTTAATTTGGTTTTTTATCCTTTGATTGCAATGACACATGTATTATGCTGTAATGACTTAGTGATAAAACATGTTTGCCTAGAAAAATGTATGCTAGACTGGCCATGAGTTTTGGAAATTGTATGCTGAATTGACATGTTTTTCTTCTTGATTTTGATTTCAAACTTTGCTCTTGATGCACATGTTGAATTTACAAGCTTGATTCAAATTGAGACTTTGGTTTATTGCATGATATTTTATACTTGGGATGAATGGTTTGTATTGAGCAAATGAATGGATGCTTAGGAAAATGTCATGAGAAATGATGAATATGTTATATCTGAATGCTGCCTTTGAAATGGTGTTGTTTGTACTTCAAGAAATGTATGTGATACTTTGTGATTTTTCTTGGAAAAAAAACTTGGTGGTTGAACATCTGAAATGATGGTTTTGAAACTGAATTTGAAAGATGATTTGTGTGATCTGTATATGAACATGTGAAAATTACAACTTGAGTAAGTGTGAATGTGATGGATTGAATTTGAATGAATTTTAGAATTTTATGGATTGTCCTATGAATTTCATGGAGATGTGGTTTGAATTGAACTTGATTATGAAATTTGAAAACTTTGAATTATGTTTGGCTTTGTATGGTTTGGAATGTGTTTGGAAAAATGACATAAGGTTGAAATGGAAATATTTTCGATTGTGAATTTGGTTTTGATTGATCTTTGTGAATCTTGTCTTGATTGAAATGATAAATTTGGGACTGTTTGGGTGATGATTTGAATTGTTTTTGTTTTCGTGTGAAAAGAAATTTGAAGAGGAATTGAAAGTGAACTTGAGTCATAACATAGAAACTTCATTTGTGATTAAATATGTAGATTGTGATTAAAATTTTGCTTTCAGGTTTTGGTTTTTTGATTATTATTGTACAATACATAATCAATATTTTTTCTCTGATACAGGAAAACAAGAAGCAGTTATTTTGCCTAGCTAGCTAGCAAATTGATTATATCTCTAGCTGTAGCAGTGCTTTGGTTCGCGAAGTGGTTACTACTTGATGTTGTTTTATTGTCCTTTTGTTTTTTTAGATGTTTTTTCTTTAGTTTAGAGAATATGTCTAGCTAAGTGGTTGTACTTTTTGTTTAGAATTTGGTTTGAAGTACTCTTAGCCAAATTAATAACTAGTGGCAAAAGTTTTAGCTTAATTTCATTGAGATCAATGTTGAATATGGTTTGTCAATTTCCATATATATGGTATCAAATTTGTTCTCAATTATAGTTGGTTCTATTTCATTTTCCAATATTTTAGTTGGTTAATCATTATTTTTTATGTATTCTAATGTCATAAAATGCAAATGTTATATATATATATACACAAAAAATATGAATTTGTGTAAAAAAAAAAATAAATAAAAACTGTGCTACAATAGCGTTTTGAAGAGAGAGTGCTATTAATAAACATACTATAATAGCACTTTTATGCAAAAACGCTATTAAATAGTGGTACTATAATAACGCTTTTGAAAAAATGCTATTAATTACCAGTACTATAATAGCGCTTTTAAAGTGCTATAAAAAAAATATTTACAATAGCAGGCTGGTTAATAGCGCTTTTAAGTGCTATCAAAAAGCAAAAAAAAAACGCTATTAAATAGCTTTTGTGTAGTAGTGAATCAAGTAATAAGTCAGTCATACACTATTCAACTATATATATATATATATGTCCAATGAAATGGACTAAATGATTCTCTCTTCCCAGCATACTATCCCATGGAAAATACCAAGACTATACTATACAGTTAAACACGCAAACACTTGCCAAAACCAAAATATTCAACAATTAAGAAAGACAAACCATTCAAGGGTCTAACCCATCAACATGGTTAACAATGCCAGTCTGTTTTCGGTAGATAATCACAAATTAAGAAACAATTGCTACAAATTGACATTATTGTTTTAGAAGAATTAGGAACAATAGATCAAGGTTTTGTGAACAATAATAATCCATTCAACAGCAAATTAGAGTTCAACAACAGTTCAAAAAAATCACAAACATATCACAACTAACCACAAGTTTCAAATAACATCATTAAAGAGATCAATCTTTATGACATAATGAGTTACTGATCCCCATTGATACAATAAGCTCTGAATTTTATTTAGAAGAGATAAAAGACAATAAAACTAGATGCAAACAACTAATGGCTTACCACAACGATTTTAAGACCCTAAAGATGATTTCTGAACACAAACTTGTTTCTGCAGACAGAAATTCATTTTACAGGGTGATTCAAGCAAAGAGGCGGGACAAAATACATCAATATAACATGTATACCTCATGAGTACTAGGTCCAACAACACCTTTCTTTGAAAGTTTCACTTCACTCAAAATGACTGCACCATCATCCTAAAAACAGGAAATAGCTCACAATGTACAATATTTTCACAATTATAAGCAAACAAACAAATTTCAACCTAAAAATCTAAAAATCTAAAAATCTATCCTGTAAATCAAGTCTCGCTTCCCATTATATCTGTAATCAGGTCGTCCTATAAAAATAAAGAAACAGAGTTAGTTTTGAATAAAAAGAATTAGAAAAATGACAAGCGGAAGCAATTAGTTGAATGATATGTGAACTGCAGACAGAGAACAGGTAGATGTAGAACAAATGCACATAAGAAACTAATCAACATGTTCATAACAAGAGAATTCATGATAAATAATTATATTTAATGTCAAAGCAGGCACAATACTAGCAGAAGAAATCCAAATAAAATAATTAGATTCACCTCAAACTAGAGCTGAATTTAAAATCTCATATACCTGTTCTAGAACCAGGAGTAGAAGACCGATCCCTATCATACGAGGGACCTCTCCAACCACCCTCACTGTTTGAACCACCCCAGCCACTACCCACAGATGCCCCAGATGAGCCACCAGTAGCAGGGCTTCGCATTGGCACCATTGCAGCTACTGATCTAATGGAAGGTGTTGAATCATTTTGTGTATCATCGTGCAGTCATCATGAACCGATGAAACGTTCTCTCTTTATTTATCAGACATATCTTACCCTATCATCACTTTTTCCACATGAACCAATGAAAATATGATAGAAAATAATTTGAAAACCTACCCTATAAGTTTTAACAGTACACAAATATTCCATGAGAACTTTATAGACAATAGAAAAAAAACTTCAAACATCAAATCTCAATCATACCTTGTTAAAGATCTTAAATGAGAGTCGCTAGAGTTCTTTTCTTTGTAGAAATCAAAGTAATTACAGGTTCAACCTTGAATCTTCTCTGCAGTTATAATGAAAAGAAAATTAGCCATAGCTACATCTCGCTTAACGGTAAACACAATCTCGCTTAATGGAGCAATTGTGATTCTTCAGCAAACATTTAATAAACTACACAATAACAAAGAACACAAAACATCAATCATCTCTGCTGCTGAAAGTATAAACACCAAGTATTGTTAAGGATTTCTCAGTGTAGTTGAAACAGCCACAGGCCTTTGCATTCCAGGTACTTCAATAAACCACACCACACCACTTGTTCAAGCTTCTACAATCAATATGCAACATAAAATCAATAACCTAGCATGAAATTCTCATAAGATAAGCTACGAGATTCTAGGTTAAAATTTGAAAACAATTGGCAACAAATTTCAATTCAAAAAGAATAAAAAAAACACTTAACCACGAAATTAGTTAGATTCAAAAAGGAATTAAGAGAAAACCTGATTTTTAATGGATTGTGCGGTGAGGAAGAAGAAGAATAGAAGAACGAAGGTTGAAGAATATTGTGAGAGAATAATGAAAAATGTGATCATTGAGATTGATAATGATGATGAACTGGTTCATGAAATGGTGAGCTTGCAATTGAGGAGATCGATGATTTCAATCGAAGATTGAGGAAGAAAACATCGATCGGGGAGGAGGAGGGCCAGGTCGACCAGAGAGGGTGAAAGACGAGATCGACCGCATACAGAGAAAAATGAGGTTGATCGGAGACGGAGATGAACGGGTCGATCGGAGACAGAGGTGAACGGGTCGATCGGAGACAGAGAAAAATCGTAAACGTGGTGAGATACAGTGAGACAGAAACGGTATATAGAAAATATATTATATATATTTTCAATATTTTGTATATTTTTAAATAATAAAGTTATATATAAATATAACCTTTATATAATGTAACTTCGTTATTATTAATAATAATAATAATAATAATAATAATAATAATAATAATAAATAATAGTAGTAGTTGTTAAATAAAAAATAGACAAGTAATATATGCAAGTGCTTAAATGAATAAGTAGTAGTTTATATGTGTAATTTAAATTGGAATTAGCTATAAATTTAATTTGTAGTTAAATAATGGTAGCTAATCCTACATCTTCTTGTAGTGGTTGGGGAGACAACTGCATCCGCAATATTGCGGGTGCAATTGCGGTTGCGGACCGCAATATAAAACCATGATTATAAGTATGGATAGTAATTAATTGAAAACAGTACTGCAGAAGCAAAACTTAGACATGTTAAAAGATGTCGTCTGTCGATATTTTACTATAGTAATTCTCATCTATCTGACATTGACAGTATTGCAAAAGGAAAACTCAATTATTTATAACCAAGGTTTCACACACTCATAATGAATATAGTTATAAGATAATAAATACAATAGTCTTAGTTGTAACAAACATAACTAAATATTCAAAGTACCTCCTCTTTCTAGTATCCTACAAATAACTTGTATTCCCAAGAGATGAGTACTACCCATACAGTTAAAGAGACAATCACAAACTGAAAACACAAATGTCAAAACTCGAGAATATTTACACACACAAATAACAATTCCCAAAAAAACTATCGAAACATCTACAAATTAAAATTAATAATCAAGTTATGTAGAATTCATCTTCAAACACAAAACTAGAGACTCGCATGCTCTTTTCAAATGTAAACATTAGGGAAACCATAGAGATATGCAGTAACCAAATGATGACGTCATTTCACATATAACACAATTGTGTGCCAAATGTAAATCTACAGTATACAAAAGGGATTAGGGCAAAGAGTGAACAATGAAAACAGTTAGAACAAAGAGTGAAAGAAGAAAGAAAAAGGATTAGGGCAAATTGTTTACTATTCACTTTTTCATAAGGGTTTACAAATGATTACAAGTGAATAACACAATTGGCCTCACTCAACAACCTGAGCGATCTAGGCTATTTATAGGCTAACTAGCTAACTTACATTACAAGCTAACTTAACAATTGGATCCTTAACACAAGGCCCAATTTGACATAACATGTCAATAAGATATTTCGAATATACATACTAGAACTAGCTTCGACTACAGTATGTAACCCTCCGACATCAATATGTGACCCAGCTTCGACTTCATTCTTGTCTCCTGTCCAAACACATGAAAGTTATACCTCGACAGAGCTAGAGTTCGACTCAAAATATGTTGAACCACTTACAACCTCAACTCCAATGGTATACAAGCCTTGTTTCTTCGCGCCTCTCAAGACTCCTTTCGACCCTTCATGACTTTCAAGATACCTTGATCTCCTTTGAAGACATGCCCTTTCTTGTCGAATTCACCGGGAGAAGTTAAATTGCTCTTAAGGTCAGGTACATACCTAACCCTAGTCAATAGCCTTATTGACTCATCATGGAGCTTGAATCTTACAGATCCAATACCTGCAATCTTGCATGCTTTATTGTTTCCCAGCAGAACTGATCCTCCATCTTGATCCCATAATTCTTCAAACACATTCTTGTTTGGAGTCATTTGCTTAGTACATCCAGAATCCATAATCCACTCTTTGCAAGAGTTGCTGCTCGACACCACAAGGAAATAAGATGATTCATAATCATCTTGAACAATAGTTGCATTGCCATTGTCCTTACCTCCATGATTTTTCATGTGATCAGGGCACATCTTTCTTGTGTGACCCTCCTTCTTACAGCGATAACACTTAATCCCAGAAATATCACCACCATAAGACTTCTGCTGAGTTTTACCTTTCTTATTCTCAAACCTACCATCACTCTTCGAGGATTTCGCCTTCACGGATAACGCTTCGACAACTGATGATGATGGTTTCTGCTCATTTCTTTCGTTCAAATCCTTCTAATACAAGGCTGCTTGAACTTCTTGAAAGGTCAGGGACTCTCTTCCATACAAGAGCGTTTCATTGTAATGAGCATGGTACTTAGGTAAAGAACACAACAATAACAACGCTTGATCTTCATCATTGATGGTAACATCAATATTTTCAAGATCAAGAATCAGCTTGTTGAACACATCCAGCTGCTCCTCAATGTTTTATCTTCTGTCATCTTGAATGAATACAAAGCTTACTTCAAGTATAAACGATTCACCAAGGATTTTTTCATATACAATCCTTTGAGTTTTAGCCAAACACCAGTTGTCGTTGTCTCCTTCGAAACCTGGCTAAGAACTTTATCACCAAGACTCAGAATAATTGCGCTGTGGGCTTTCTGGATCATTTATGTTTTTTCCTTCTCCGTCAATGTAGCATCCATGACGACTACGTCATCAAGGGATGAAAAAATATGAGGGATAACTCACACACAACGTACTACGTCATCAAGGGATGAAAAAAATATGCACTCATCAAGGGACTCAGAATAAATCACACCTAACGTACTACGTCATCAAGGGATGAAAAATATGAGGGATAACTCACACACAACAATCTTGCTAACAAAAATTCAAATTAGCATTCATCTAAAAAAAATCTCATATTGAAAATATAAAAGCAAAAATCACAAGGGTTTTAAGAGTTGTAATGTGGCTTGGGTAACAAACAATTATTTTTCTCAAGGTAAAAGAAACAAAAACTTGCCTAATAAAATGAGAGTGATCATTTCTCACAATCTCAAGCATTCACAAATTCCAATCACCTTTTTCTTTTTTCTAAATTGTTACATCATTCCACACAACTTATTAGCAAAACATTATTCTATTTTTTTCTTTTTTTTCAATCATTTATCCTTTCTTTTCTTTTCTTTTTTTTCTCACATTTTTTTCTTTGTTTTTCAAACTTTTTCATTTTCTCAACCTCTTAGCAACAAACCTTTCTTCTCCCCAACTTGAATACAACCAACATGTAAAGTGAATGCTCCCAAACTTATTAGGCAAGGAAAAAAACTCAAATCACAAGTAATGATAATGGTTCAAGAAAAAAATTTAGAATCTATACAAAAAGTAAACTCAACAGCAACATGGATTCAAACAAAGGCTCAAATGGCTGAACAAATTCTCACTCACTCACAAGGTAGATTGACAATTTGGTCAAGTAGTTGTGCTCAAAATCAAACAAAATTCCTTGATCACTTTAGTGTTATCATACAAACAACACAAATACAAGATTAAACATAATTCAAACGAGTTAAACAAGAAAGTTGGACTCCATGCTATTTAGTAAACAATGGAAAGGTTCCTCACATTGGGCTATGAACTAAAGTGATACAAAATTTAACAAAAATTGCAGAAGACAAAATGTCATCTAATTTGTACAAATCCTAAGGTTAATAAACATGTTATGTTCTATAAAAGCAATAAACACAAACTTTAGCCATGCAACTTTCCCTAAACTTTTCACCCTACCATAAAATTTCCTTGTTGAAACAATCAAAATGGAACAACCGCACAATCCATCCCCAAGTTAATCAAAAACAAAACTTGAGAACAAACACCAAAAATTTCTAAAACTAAAAAAGTCAAATGAAAACTAACTAAACATAAAACAACGAAGACCAAAATTGGTGAAAGTGGATGGAAAATGAGAGATTTTTTTTGCAAAACAAGGCGCGCTAAGCGCCCTCTGCACGCGCTAAACTTGGGCAGGAAAATTTTGTTTTTCAAAATTGGTTCTTTCTCTCATTCACTCCACCCATTCTCACTTTTTGTTAACTATACTACAAAATATAAAATTATACAAACTCAAAAACCGTTGGGTTTCCTCCCAACCAACGCTTCTTTCACGTCGTTAGATCGACGCCTATATTTATGTACAAGTTCCTCCAAGTTACCTCGTTCACCGGTAGATACCAAATAAACCTGCAACACTTGAGCAAACGTAAACGAAAAACAAAAATATGCACAAACACATAAATACACATAATGGATAACACGTATATACAAGGATGTAAAACAAAAGCAAAACAAATTATATATACAATTATGTACAAAGCTTAGATATATAGAAACTATTGCAATGCAATTCAATATCAAAATTAATCCCCGGCAACGACGCCATTTTGTTGAAGAGGTAAAGCGGTAAGAAAAAAATATTATTTTCGAAAGAATTCCCTCCGGGATTTATGTCGTCTCCACAGGGATCGGTGCGAGGGAAAGAATGTCTTTGGACAATCTCTACGTCTCTAAGCTTGGGTTTGAAGGGTTTTAAAGGTAAGATGCAAAAAAAAAACTTAAGACAAGAAAATAAATACATTCTTAAGACATGAGAAAACTCACTAGGCATTGAATTTCAATCTACCTATCAAGCACTAAAACATCTATGGATCAATTGCACTCAACCTAAATAACTCGTCAAAACCCCCACGTATCGCTCACAATAAGAGGTTATAACGAACGCAAAAGTCGAGAGAGCAACCGCGTTCTCTTGTAGGTGATGTCTCACGCAACTCAACAACACGGAGCATTAAGATCCGACACACACACACACTTTCATATTAGCCCACTTCCCAGAGAAAATAGACATTCATCTTAGGTCGAGTTCGAAAAGTATATGTCTATAGCGAATCAATCCCATTAAGATAGAGATTAAATTAAAGATAACATCGATTAAGAGTTGTAAAAGAGATTTTATACAAAGATCCATAAATATACATACAATCAAGATAAACTTACATACAAAACCCCAACAAATAGAGGGTACAAAGAAAAAACAGAAGATGAACAAGAATCTCTCGGTTTGTCAATGTCTAATGAAGCAAATCCACGTACGAATCATCAAGATATACACTCTAATGTTGTTTCTAAGCTACTTTACTCACATAATGTGTTTGATGAAGTTGGGGTTAAAAGTTCATAACAACATAACCTAAAAAATGCAGAAAAAGAGCCTTAAATAGGGGCTCAATCAAGTTTCTTGTTTTCTTCATAACTATCAAACCGTAACTCTGATTGACGCACGGTCGGAAGCGTTGGAAAGCTTATTCAATGCTCTATATGAAAATAAAAAGATATACTTCCTTAAATACCAACAAATATAAGATAAACAAATTATAAAAATAATGGTATTTATTACAACCGCACTAAGCGCCCTCAGAATGCGCTACGCGCGATCTCACTTAAAGTACCTTAAATCGTCTTAAAGTGTGCTAAACGCGGTCCTGCTACCACTAAGAGTGGTCAAGAAAACAAAAATACTCCAACTATTGTCATCCAGTTCCCAGCGCGCTAAAAGTTGCGCTAAGCGCAAATGCCAACATTTTGTTGGTAAAACTGCATTTTGAAGCATCCTTCTTGGCTCAAATATATCCATACTTCAACCATGCATTATTACCTATAAAAACAGATGAAAAAATGTTAACTTAATAAATATGTACCCAATATCTCAAAATATACAATGGTATTTAAATTATACAAAATGTATACAAAAACGGGGGATTATTAAAGGAAAACAAACGAATCAAGCAAATAAGTGCCAATCATTCACACTAAAAACCAGTACATTTTAGCACTTATTAACTCTCCCCAACTTAAACTTGTTTGTCCTGAAATCAGTACAAACACAATTATCAAGAAATCATGGTCAACAAGTGTTTACAAATGGAAAACAAATGTATGGTACTCAAATCAAAAGTACATGCAAAGCAATTCTTACCACTAAAATACAACGACACAATGAGTATGAATCAAATTCTAAGTCCAAAACACATGTCAAAAATTCTAAAGCAATACAAATGTTCAAGAATGAATCACACCTAACGTACTACGTCATCAAGGGATGAAAAAAAATATGAGGGACAACTCACACACAACAATCCTGCTAGCAAAATTCAAATTATGCATTCATCTAAAAAAATCTCATATTGAAACTATAAAAGCAAAAATCACAAGGGCTTTAAGACTTGTAATGCGGCTTGGGTAACAAACAATTGTTTTTCTCAAGGTAAAAGAAACAAAAAATTGCCTAATAAAATGAGAGTGATCATTTCTCTCAATCTCAAGCATTCACAAATACTAATCACTCTTTTATATTTTCTAAATTGTTACATCATTCCACACAACTTATTAGCAAAACATTATTCTATTTTTTTCTTCTTTTTCAATGCTTTTTCCTTTCTTTTCTTTTCTTTTCTTTTTCACTTTTTTTTCTTTCTTTTTCAAACTTTTTTTTCCTCAACCTTTTAGTAACCAACCTTTCTTCTCCTCAACTTGAATACAACCAACATGTAAAGTGAATGCTCCCAAACTTATTAGGCAATGAAAAAAAACTCAAATCACAAGTCATGGTTATGGTTCAAGAAAAAATAATAGAATCTATACAAAAATTGAACTCAACACCAACATGGATTCTAACAAAGGCTCAAATGGGTAACCAAATTCTCACTCACTCACAAGGTAGATTGACAATTTGGTCAAGTCGTTATGCTCAAAATCAAAATAATTGCCTTGATCAGTTTAGTGTTATCATACAAACAACACAAATATAAGATTAAGCATAATTCAAACGAGTTAAACAAAAATGTTGGACTTCATGCAATTTAGTAAACATTGGAAAGGTTCCTCACATTGGGCTATGAACTATTGTGATTCAAAATTGAAAAAAATTTGCAAAAGACAAAATGCCATCTAATTTGTACAAAGCCTAAGGTTCAAAAACATGTTATGTTCTATAAAAGCAATAAACACAAACCTTAGCCATGCAACTATCTTTAAACTTTTCACCCTACCATAACATTTCTTTGTCGAAACAATCAAAATTGAACAATCACACAATGCATCCTCAAGTTAATCAAAAACAAAACTTGAGAACAAACACCAAAAATTTCTAAAACTAACAAAGTCAAATTAAAACTAACTGAACATAAAATAACGAAGACCAAAATTGGTGAAAGTGGATGGAAAATGAGATATTTTTCTTTGCAAAACAAGGCGCGTTAAGCGCCCTCTCAACAAACTAAGCGTGGGCAGCAAAATTTGTTTTACAAAATTGGTTATTTCTTTAATTTACTCCATCCATTCTCACTTTATATTAACTATACTACTTAATATAAAACTATACAAAATCAAAAACAGTTGGGTTTCCTCCCTACCAGCGCTTTTTTCACGTCGTTAGCTCGACGCCTTTATTTACGTACAAGTTCCTCCATGTTGCCTCGTTCACCGTTAGATACCAAATAAACTTGCAAGACTTGAGCAAACTTAAACGAAAAACAAAAATATGCACAAACACATAAACACACATAATGGACAACACATATATACAAGGATGGAAACCAAAAGCAAAACAACCATATATACAATTATGTACAAAGCTTAGAAACATATAAACTTTCGCAATGCAATTCAATATCAAAACCAATCCCCCGCAACGGCGCCATTTTGTTGAAGCGGTAAAGCGGCAAGCAAAAATATTATTTTTGGAAGAATTCCCTCCGGGATTTATCTCGTCTCCACAGGGATCGGTGTGAGGGAAAGAATGTCGTTTGACAATCTCTATGTCTCTAAGCTTGGGTTTGAATGGTTTTAAAGAGTAAGATACAAAAGAAAAACATAAGACAAGAAAATAAATACATTCTTAAGACATGGGAAAACTCATTAGGAATTGCATTTCAATCTACCCATCAAGCCCTAAAATATCTATGGATCAATTGCACTCAACCTAAATCACTCGTTAAAACCCCTACGTATCGTTCACAACAAGAGGTTATGTCTAACACTAAAGTCGAGAGATTAACCGCATTCTCTCGTAGGTGATGTCTCACGCAACTCAACAACATGGAGCACTAATATCTGACACACACACATGAGTATTAGCCTACTTCCCATAGGCAATAGACATTCATCTTAGGTCGAGTTCGAAAAGTATATGTCTATAGTGAATTAAACCCATTAAGATATAGATTCAATCAAAGATGAAATCGATTAAGAGTTGTAAAAGATATTTTATACAAAGATCCATATATATATATATAAAATCAAGATAAACTTACATACAAAACCCCAAAAAATAGAGGGTACAAATAGAAGACAGAAAATGAACAAGAATCTCTTGGTTTGTCAATGTGGATTGAAGCAAGTCCACCTTCGGATCATTAAGATATACACTCTGATGTTATTTCTAAGTTATTATACTCACAGAATGTGTTTGATGAAGTTGGGGTTAAAAGTTCACAACAACATAACCTTAAAATGCTGAAAAAGTGACTTAAATAGGGGCTGGAAAATGTGAACCATGCTAAGCGCGCTATGGGGACGCTTAGCACCATCAACAAAATCAAGTTTCTTGTTTTCTTCAAAACTTTCAAACCGTAACTCCGAATGACGCACGGTCGGAAGCGTTGGAAAGCTTATTCAATGCTCTATATGACATTGACAAAATCTCCTTACTTGAATACCTACAAAAATGATATAAATAAATTAAAAATTAATGGTATTTATTACAACCATTGTAAGCGCCCTCAGATCGCGGTACGCGCGATCTCACTTAAAGTACCCTTAAACTGCTTTAAAGCATGCTAAGCGCTGTCAGGAAAACAAAAATACTCCAGCTACTGCCATCCAGTTCCCAGCGTGCTAAAAGTTGGGCTAAGCGTGAATGCTAACATTTTTTTTGCCAAAACTGCATTTTGAAGCATGCTTCTTGGCTCAAATGGGTCCATACTACAACCATGCATTATTACTTATAAAAATAGATGAAAAACTGTCAAACTCAACAATATGTACTCAATATCCCAAAATATACAATGGTATGTAAAATATACAAAATGTATACATAAACAGGGGATTATTAAAGGAAAACAAACGAATCAAGCCAATAAGTACCCATTATTCGCACTAAAAATCAGTACATTTTAGCACTTATCACCTTCATAGCAAATCATTTGACCTTTGGCCATGATTGTTCACGTCTAATGTAATGCCCCAAAATAATTATAATGTTTATTTATTAAATTATAATGATTATTCGGTGTTTTGGTGTACTTTGTGACGTTGATGAATTATGTGATTTGTGGGGTATCCTTGGGTTAAGGGAACCTTAAGACCTTAGAGTTACTAAATTAATTTGATTATTTTATTAATAATAATATTGGAATAATTTGAATAATTAGAATACTATTTGGATTATTATTATTGTTAATTAAATAATTAGGAGACCATTAAGGGTAAAACGGTAATGTTGAGGGATTAGTGGAGGATAATACGGTAAACAGAGATTAACGCCCAAACTCATAGGTTAACAAAATAGAAGTAGGGATTTTGAGATCAGTATTTTGCAACCCTAAGGAGTGATTAGAAACCTGCTTAACAACTTGAAAATCTTAAGAAATTTATAAATTCAAAAGAAAATGAGTTGCATGTGTGATTTATTAAGATAAGCGGTGAAAGAGGGGAGGAGATAAGTAACCATGTGAGGAGATGAGAGGCTAGAGGACAGGCGGATAGGACTTTTCGGTTCAAGGTGAAGGGTTTCCATCTTTCAAATTTAGTGGCGTAGGCAACTTTTTTACTTGAATGGGTTATTCGTTCTAAAACAATCGATTATAGGCAAAACGATGAAATGAAGAAAGAAAGAGTGGAATATAGACGAACATGAAAGACAGAGTGAAGGATCAGAAAACACACTGGAGAAAAAAAAGTAAATGGAAAAGGGGAGAGGGAAAGTATGACTTACGTGTTTTAGGGTTTTGTTTAAAGCTTATTATGGTTACAAATTAAATGGAAAAAAAAAAAGAGTAACCACTACAAGAAAATCGCCAAGTTGCAACGGTTAATATTGGCATATTACGGCGGTTTGAACCGCCACAATTTACTAGTCGCGGCGGTTTTACTTCTGTCGCAAAATCGTGTGTCGCCAGGCTATATCGCGACGGTTCCTAAATCCGCCACTCCAACCGTCGTTCTATGTTGCGAAGGTTAAGGAACTGTCGTAAATTAAAAATTGCGGCGGTTAAAACTGCCATAAATAATTGTTTTTGTTATCCAAAAATAAAAAAAACCATAGGTATTTCCAAATGTAAATCTGCAGGAAATGTAAAATCCGCAGGAAGCCAGATTCTTACTCGCCATTCAACATTACAAATAAGATGATTAAAAAAGTTCTAATTGTGCATTGTAGAAAGTCTCTAATTTGCTGCATAATCAGTTTTCATTTCACAACACATACTGAAAATAAAAAGTCTTAAATCATTACATATACTCATAAGAGAGTACTTATTACAACAATCACAAAGAAACTCAAACATCAAACATTTTTACTAAAACTATAATCACATGCCCGAAACACCACGAACTCGCAATTTTGGAACCCAAATGAAATTATCTGCAGGAAAAAAGTGATAGACAGAAGAACTTCCCGGCGAAACACCAAGAACCTGAAATGAAACATGATCGTGTTCCCAATGAAAAGTATCCATATGACAAACAACCATAGCTTCAAGCATATCACCATTGCATATGTTGTTTTCTCAACATAAAAAGTTGGTAAAACTATTTTTCTAATCTAACAAAGATAGAGATACTAGCTTCCATTGATAGAGATACTAGACCTGGGAATTCAGTCAAAAACATCATGTATGCACTGTCTACAAACAACTACTTCTCATTTGCATTATTATAAATTTATAATGAGGTTATAAGTTATTCCACTTTCCAACATTTAAATTTTTGGAACATTAACTTGTGCTCTTGTGCTCTAAATTGAGAGCTAAAATAACCATAGCTACTGACAAAATTAATTCGACACTTTACCTTAATTTCAGTACACTAAAGATTAAAAACATAACCATTGGAGTTGAGGTTGTAAGTGGTTCAACATATTTTGAGTCAAACTCTAGCTCTGTCGAGGAATAGCTTTCATGTGTTTGGACAGGAGACAAGCATGAAGTCGAAGCTGGGTCACATGTTGATGTCGGAGGGTTACATACTATAGTCGAAGCTAGTTCTAGTATGTAAAGTCGAAATATCTTATTGACATGTTATGTCGAATTGGGCCTTGTGTTAAGGATCCAATTGTTTAGTTAGCTTGTAATGTAAGTTAGCTAGTTAGCCTATAAATAGCCTAGATCGCTCAGGTTGTTGAGTGAGGCCAATTGTGTTATTCACTTGTAATCATTTGTAAACCCTTATGAGAAAGTGAACTAGTATATGCAGATAGAACTCACAGCATGTTCATTTACTATGGGTTAGAATACAAATAGCATTACATCTTTATTATTTTATGCAATTTAGTCAAGAAACTATTGTATACAATAATTGATATTTAAGATTTTTATGGTGATTTTTTAAAAACTCGTGTGAATTCTAAGATTTCATAATAGTGATTTGGATAAAAAAGATGTGAGGTTAATATATCCTATGTGTAATACAAGATTACACTATAAAATAGACAACATCATAGTTGTCCAGCTACACTAAGTCATACATAGAAGTACATGGATATTAAAAGGAAAATGTAATACCTTGGAATTTGGAATGAAGGAATATGTAATCTTAGATAGAGAATCTAGCACTACAGGAGAGCCAACTCTTTGAGCAGAGTTAGATCCCCATTCCTCATGGTCAAACAAATCCATCATTCTAATGCCCAGCTCTTCCTCAAAACTGTTGTCAGAGTATGTTGCATCAATTAATGTCTGAAAGTGAAACTAATGTGTTAGTAATTTATAGTGTAACTAATAAGATGTAACCACCAAAGGACATGCCACTTGGCTCTTTCAACCAAAGTTTATTTTCTCTTATCTCTCTGATGTAACTTAATCACTTTTCATATTAATGATTTTTTAAAGGAATAAAACATTTTCCTCTCAATTATATCACATCAAATCATATTAAAATCGCGATTCAGGAACACTTCGAAGCAAATGGTTGTTGAGACTAAAAGCAAGCTTCACGCTAAGCTTGCTCTTTGGAAGCTAACAAGTGGCTAGCATCATTGTTAAGATACCGATAAGTTTTTTTGCCTGAAGATGTAGTAGTAGATACAGTAGAAAAACTAGTGTAGTTTCCATTCAACTTTGATAAGCATATTTTTCCCATAAAACCAAAGAGCTCGTTTTCTTGCACAAAGGGTTGAGCTGCATAATCATCAATTGGCATCCACTGAACAGAAAAATAAACCATGTTAGAATAGACACCACCAGTTAAAGAAAAACATCCTAAAACCTTATAAAGATACCTTAGTTGCTTCAATTTCTGAGGCCTGACTTTAAATATCAAAGGATTGAGGTTGCAACATGCAAACAAAGAACATGTCTGATTTCTGAAAGAAAGATTTATGGCTTTGCCTAATACCAAAGAGACATAATGTTTAGTAACAGTCCATATAATGTAGACAGAAAATTTGTTAATTATATGCATGCAATATGATGGTTCTTGTGTAAAACACATATGCGACATTTACATAACATGTATGCCAACATTCAAAATGCATGCTAGTTAATGAGGTTGGTGTGTCGCTCATACCTGAATGCTAAAACATCAACAAACTGGGTCTCTATCTGAAGGAAGAACAAAAGTAATGGCATGAGAAATTGAGAAATTAAAAAAAGACACATGATAAAGGTCATAGAACAGGAATATGTTAATATTATACAATGTTGTTATATTAATTTTGAAGAATACTTAGTGGCAATATTAATAAATCAGTCAATAACAAACAAGCAAAAATGAAGTGGCATAATTTATTCTATACTGTATTTTATGTGTTTGCTCACCCGTGTCTCTTCCTTCACTTCTCTAATTACAGCATCACAAATATCTTTGCCCTGCAAATAGAATTAAAATGAATCAAAAGATCATGTTAAAAGTTTCGTAATTTGATGAATAATCATTTTGATATATACTTCATTAAAAGCTCCTGTAGGCATCTTCCATACACATGTGCCTCCATATCTACCACTGGTTTCCTGAACCACAAGCGTCTGTCAAATGGAACAAGACCATTTAAACAGTATAACAGACCAGGGTTATCACAGCATAAAATAAAAGATTTTATTTAGCATAAGCAGTACAGTGGTTATTTCGTTTGGAAATTGCAAGATGATAATTTTGAATAAAGTTATTTGAATATAACTAGCCTAAGACTAATTTGTAACATATACTTTGCATAACATATAATTTGTAGTGAATTTTGATTTCGATTCTCTCTGTTTTGTATTGAATGTTGATGTTTTACGTTACCTTTCGTTGCATTGTAGGAAAGGTGTCTATTATGGTTATATAGGTGAGTTTATGAGTAGGGGTGACAGGAAAAAGGGTAATCATCAGTCCATGAAAGCTTATCAGGTACAATGTCACATGTTGAATAGAGTTTCTCTTGAATGTTATTTTGTTTTGCATGATTCAAAATTTCATCAAAATATGTATCCTTCATGAATGTGCTTAATTATTCTTGGATTTTATTACTTTATATTCATATCCATTTTGACTTAAATATATGCAATATTGTTTATTATATGTTTACGCGGTGCAACCTCGTTAACTTGAAAACACCCTATTATGTTAGAGGGAAGGCCAAATTATTTGTTGAATTTCAAGATTAATTTTACAAATATTCATATATCTATAATTAGTCGTAATATTCATACATGAAAATAGTAGCTAAAAGCATCTATTACTGCAAAGGTTGAGTTACCGATTTTTTAAATAACAGTCGTAGTCGCATAATGGCTATAACGATTTTGGTCGGTATATGTGTTATAACGGTAATTGTGGTCGCCATGGTGTGAATTAAGATGGTGAGTTTGATGCTTGTGTTGTGAAGTTATATTGCATTATCAAATTATTTTTTTAATTCATGCAGAAAGTTAGTACTGAAAATCAGGAAAAAGCGTTAAATCCTCAACATCCCTATAGAAAGTCACGTTTAGGGTGTGCTCGTCTTGAAGCTGATATGGTAAGTATGTGTATAAAACTATTGTACAAGATTACAAATTGTTATTTTTAATTGATATGTTATTTTGTCAAAATGTATATACAGTTAAAAGAGTCGGGAGTTGACGAGATAAACCGTAGTCAAGTGTGGAAGGTTGCCCGCGTCAATAAGGACGGGGTGATTGATAATGAAAATGTTCAAAGAGTTGTGGATCAATGTGTAAGTTGAATGTTAATATTTTGGATCAATGAAAATATTTTGGATCTCGGTTAATCTTAATGAAAATGTTCAAATTGATTTTTTTGTAACAAGCCTTTTATACTTATCGATGTCAGGAGAAGTTAATAGAAGCTCTAACTGAAGAAGAGAGAGAAGATCTTGGTCCTACGGACATATTATTTGAGGCTCTAAATCTCCCAAACTACTCTGGGCGTGTTAGGAGTTACGGTTTTGGGGTATGTTCTAGGGACATATTACCACGCCAAATTCGCCCCACACAAATGGACTTTCAAAAATTGTATAGCTTTTGCAACACACTCAAAAGTAGATTGGAGGTGCTAGAGAGAGAGAAGTCGGAGAGAGATAAGTTGGATAGAGAGAAGATAGAGACGCAAAAAACCGAAGAAGTGGTTGAGAAAGAACAACCTGAAAAAGTGACACAGAGCTTGAAACTACTTGAAGAAGTGGCAGAGAGGCAACAACTTTAACAAGTATCAAAAAGCTTGTAACAGCCTGAAAAAAAGGACACAGAGGCAAGAGTTAAGTGATAAAGGTTCTTGCAACCCTAGATCATTTGGTAATATTCCCGAGGTAATTGATTTCTTTAAATAATTTGTAGTTAGACATCTTCATATAAATAACAGAAAAATACAGAGTTTGCATTATTTTAGCAGTACATAATCGAATAATTGTTGATAACATCACAATTGTGAACATCCTTTCAGCCAGGACCCACATTAGATAGTTACAGAAAGAATGCATGTGGTTTGCTTCATACCTATATGCTAACTGTGTAACATTCTTTTCAGCCTATTAATGAAAATTGTAAGAATGGTGGTTTGCTTAATACCCACATTAGATAGTTACAGAACAGTTGTGATACAGAAAGAATGCATGTGGTTTTCTTCATACCCACATTAGATAGTTCCTTGGTGCTTGCAAGAACGGTGTAACCTATTGTGATACAGAACAATTGTAATGAAAATTGTATTTACCGGCAAATACCTATTGTCTTAAATGGAGACATAAAAGTGGGGACCGTTTGATTTCTAGTCATATGCTATGTTGGCTTACTGAGTTTTGTCCCATGAAACTTTGTTCTTGTTTACTTTATCCTAACAACACAGGGTCCCTTGTCTGCCATTTTATATTTTCATAAAGTTGCTTAACAAAGGCAATTCGTATATGTTTCTTCAGTAAATTAAAAGCAATTCATATATGTTTGTTTTGTAAATTCAAAGCAGTTTATATATGTTTCTTTGTAAATAATGATATTAATGTTTTTATTCATATCTCATTGGTTTAGGGTCTCTTTCCTGTTAATATATATTTATCTTCCCCGAGTCGGTGTTTGGTTGCTCGTGGCAAACTATATAACACCAAAGGTAACACAGTGCACGGCATGACGTTACCACCTGGATATGTCAAGGTTAATATTGAAGTTGCTATTGTGCCAAATGCTCCATTGCCTATATCTGTTGAAGGTGGAGATGTATCGATGGTTTGTCAGGCAATAGGAACAATTGTGCCATGGCCAATGAAACTTCTTGAATTTGTTGCTGAATGCGAAAAGGTAAATTACTTGTTATTGCTTTATCACTATTTGTTTTATTTTTTGATCACTAACCTTAATTAATATAACTTTTTAGAATCCTGATCAATCCCAAATCCAAGTTAAGAATACCCAACAAAGTGTTGATTCTGTTTCTTCACCTAACAAAAGCAACAAAAAATTCAAAATTGAAGAGTCTCCTAGAGTTGGCGGTTCAAGCGGTCTTGTAAATTTACCTTTCTTTGATATGTATGTGAAAAAGATGATGACGGTTGGATCATTAATTCAAATAAAAATGGAGGAAAGTATATTTGGTGAGGAGTTTTTAGAGCATCTACGTGTAGAGAGTATAAAAGAGATTCTTGATCACAATTGGTTAAGTGCCTCTATTATCACTGTATTTGCCAGGTATCTCTATTATTACAAATGTTTTTTAATCTGACAAATATATTAATATTTACATTATGATGATAAATATATTAATAGCAATTGTTGTCGTTCATTGCTAGGTATTTGTATGACAAGTTTATTAGTCCAAATGGATTAATAAATAAGTTCTCCTTCATATCCCCACATGTATCACGGGAGGATAATCTAGGAAATGCTATAGCAAAAATACTCTTGAAAGATGAGGAGTACTTCAAGGATAAGATGATTCTTGCACCTTGCAATCTAGGGTGAGATTTCTATTCAAAATATTATTAAATTTACGAGAACAAACTATATTCAATGTAAATTTTTATTCCAATATTCAAATGTTGGGTACAGGAAACATTGGGTGTTACTTGTCATCAATCTTGATGCCGAGGTGATATATTACATGGATCCGTTGAATGGTGAGCCAACTAAACATCAAAATTTAAAAACCAAGTTTGAGAAGTGAGTATAGACTCTTTTAATTTAACATTTATATAAGTATTCTTAGTTATAATAATTACTCATTTGAAGTTAATTTCATTTTGTTAGTGCGTTGCAAATTTATCGTGCTAAGAGTAATTCTAAAGTGCCTAAAGTCTCCAAGTCAAAGAAAATTTCATGGTCAAAAATTTGGGCATGTCCAAATTAATTTTATTTTTAAACAATTATGTAAAGTAAAAGTAAAATATTTAAATGTTTTTTTGCAGTGTCCCCGTCAAATTAATAGCATTGACTGTGGATATTTTGTAATGCGATTAATGAAAGAGGTCATCATAGAAAATGAAATTATGATCCCCGTAAATGTACGTGATTTTAAATTGTTATTAATTTGTAAATTAATGTAATTTAATTCTAATACAATTGTTGATGTTTTTATATTTGAAGTACTTTCCTGACCACAAATGTCGTACCTACTCTAAGGATAAGTTAATTGAGGTCAAAGAGGATTGGGCTACCTATATGGTGGATGATGTTTTCGGTGAGTTTTTTAAAGCCTACAATATATAGATTATATGATTGTTATTAAATATGTGATATCTGATTTTGTGAAAACATATTTTAGTCGTGGTTAAATGCATTTGTAATAATAGAAAAAATATTGATTATGTATTGTACAAATGAAAACTTGCGTATGAAGAATGTAGTAAAATTTTCAAATTCTGAAATTTGTTTTGTCTGGTAGTGTACACAACAGATAGTGGTCCCACTTGGTTTGGTTGGAACGAAAAACTGCCACTGTGAAATTTCTTTGCAAAATATCTGATACGGTCCCACTTAATTTGGTTTTTTATCCTTTGATTGCAATGACACATGTATTATGCTGTAATGACTTAGTGATAAAACATGTTTGCCTAGAAAAATGTATGCTAGACTGGCCATGAGTTTTGGAAATTGTATGCTGAATTGACATGTTTTTCTTCTTGATTTTGATTTCAAACTTTGCTCTTGATGCACATGTTGAATTTACAAGCTTGATTCAAATTGAGACTTTGGTTTATTGCATGATATTTTATACTTGGGATGAATGGTTTGTATTGAGCAAATGAATGGATGCTTAGGAAAATGTCATGAGAAATGATGAATATGTTATATCTGAATGCTGCCTTTGAAATGGTGTTGTTTGTACTTCAAGAAATGTATGTGATACTTTGTGATTTTTCTTGGAAAAAAAACTTGGTGGTTGAACATCTGAAATGATGGTTTTGAAACTGAATTTGAAAGATGATTTGTGTGATCTGTATATGAACATGTGAAAATTACAACTTGAGTAAGTGTGAATGTGATGGATTGAATTTGAATGAATTTTAGAATTTTATGGATTGTCCTATGAATTTCATGGAGATGTGGTTTGAATTGAACTTGATTATGAAATTTGAAAACTTTGAATTATGTTTGGCTTTGTATGGTTTGGAATGTGTTTGGAAAAATGACATAAGGTTGAAATGGAAATATTTTCGATTGTGAATTTGGTTTTGATTGATCTTTGTGAATCTTGTCTTGATTGAAATGATAAATTTGGGACTGTTTGGGTGATGATTTGAATTGTTTTTGTTTTCGTGTGAAAAGAAATTTGAAGAGGAATTGAAAGTGAACTTGAGTCATAACATAGAAACTTCATTTGTGATTAAATATGTAGATTGTGATTAAAATTTTGCTTTCAGGTTTTGGTTTTTTGATTATTATTGTACAATACATAATCAATATTTTTTCTCTGATACAGGAAAACAAGAAGCAGTTATTTTGCCTAGCTAGCTAGCAAATTGATTATATCTCTAGCTGTAGCAGTGCTTTGGTTCGCGAAGTGGTTACTACTTGATGTTGTTTTATTGTCCTTTTGTTTTTTTAGATGTTTTTTCTTTAGTTTAGAGAATATGTCTAGCTAAGTGGTTGTACTTTTTGTTTAGAATTTGGTTTGAAGTACTCTTAGCCAAATTAATAACTAGTGGCAAAAGTTTTAGCTTAATTTCATTGAGATCAATGTTGAATATGGTTTGTCAATTTCCATATATATGGTATCAAATTTGTTCTCAATTATAGTTGGTTCTATTTCATTTTCCAATATTTTAGTTGGTTAATCATTATTTTTTATGTATTCTAATGTCATAAAATGCAAATGTTATATATATATATACACAAAAAATATGAATTTGTGTAAAAAAATAAATAAATAAAAACTGTGCTACAATAGCGTTTTGAAGAGAGAGTGCTATTAATAAACATACTATAATAGCACTTTTATGCAAAAACGCTATTAAATAGTGGTACTATAATAACGCTTTTGAAAAAATGCTATTAATTACCAGTACTATAATAGCGCTTTTAAAGTGCTATAAAAAAAATATTTACAATAGCAGGCTGGTTAATAGCGCTTTTAAGTGCTATCAAAAAGCAAAAAAAAAAACGCTATTAAATAGCTTTTGTGTAGTAGTGAATCAAGTAATAAGTCAGTCATACACTATTCAACTATATATATATATATATGTCCAATGAAATGGACTAAATGATTCTCTCTTCCCAGCATACTATCCCATGGAAAATACCAAGACTATACTATACAGTTAAACACGCAAACACTTGCCAAAACCAAAATATTCAACAATTAAGAAAGACAAACCATTCAAGGGTCTAACCCATCAACATGGTTAACAATGCCAGTCTGTTTTCGGTAGATAATCACAAATTAAGAAACAATTGCTACAAATTGACATTATTGTTTTAGAAGAATTAGGAACAATAGATCAAGGTTTTGTGAACAATAATAATCCATTCAACAGCAAATTAGAGTTCAACAACAGTTCAAAAAAATCACAAACATATCACAACTAACCACAAGTTTCAAATAACATCATTAAAGAGATCAATCTTTATGACATAATGAGTTACTGATCCCCATTGATACAATAAGCTCTGAATTTTATTTAGAAGAGATAAAAGACAATAAAACTAGATGCAAACAACTAATGGCTTACCACAACGATTTTAAGACCCTAAAGATGATTTCTGAACACAAACTTGTTTCTGCAGACAGAAATTCATTTTACAGGGTGATTCAAGCAAAGAGGCGGGACAAAATACATCAATATAACATGTATACCTCATGAGTACTAGGTCCAACAACACCTTTCTTTGAAAGTTTCACTTCACTCAAAATGACTGCACCATCATCCTAAAAACAGGAAATAGCTCACAATGTACAATATTTTCACAATTATAAGCAAACAAACAAATTTCAACCTAAAAATCTAAAAATCTAAAAATCTATCCTGTAAATCAAGTCTCGCTTCCCATTATATCTGTAATCAGGTCGTCCTATAAAAATAAAGAAACAGAGTTAGTTTTGAATAAAAAGAATTAGAAAAATGACAAGCGGAAGCAATTAGTTGAATGATATGTGAACTGCAGACAGAGAACAGGTAGATGTAGAACAAATGCACATAAGAAACTAATCAACATGTTCATAACAAGAGAATTCATGATAAATAATTATATTTAATGTCAAAGCAGGCACAATACTAGCAGAAGAAATCCAAATAAAATAATTAGATTCACCTCAAACTAGAGCTGAATTTAAAATCTCATATACCTGTTCTAGAACCAGGAGTAGAAGACCGATCCCTATCATACGAGGGACCTCTCCAACCACCCTCACTGTTTGAACCACCCCAGCCACTACCCACAGATGCCCCAGATGAGCCACCAGTAGCAGGGCTTCGCATTGGCACCATTGCAGCTACTGATCTAATGGAAGGTGTTGAATCATTTTGTGTATCATCGTGCAGTCATCATGAACCGATGAAACGTTCTCTCTTTATTTATCAGACATATCTTACCCTATCATCACTTTTTCCACATGAACCAATGAAAATATGATAGAAAATAATTTGAAAACCTACCCTATAAGTTTTAACAGTACACAAATATTCCATGAGAACTTTATAGACAATAGAAAAAAAACTTCAAACATCAAATCTCAATCATACCTTGTTAAAGATCTTAAATGAGAGTCGCTAGAGTTCTTTTCTTTGTAGAAATCAAAGTAATTACAGGTTCAACCTTGAATCTTCTCTGCAGTTATAATGAAAAGAAAATTAGCCATAGCTACATCTCGCTTAACGGTAAACACAATCTCGCTTAATGGAGCAATTGTGATTCTTCAGCAAACATTTAATAAACTACACAATAACAAAGAACACAAAACATCAATCATCTCTGCTGCTGAAAGTATAAACACCAAGTATTGTTAAGGATTTCTCAGTGTAGTTGAAACAGCCACAGGCCTTTGCATTCCAGGTACTTCAATAAACCACACCACACCACTTGTTCAAGCTTCTACAATCAATATGCAACATAAAATCAATAACCTAGCATGAAATTCTCATAAGATAAGCTACGAGATTCTAGGTTAAAATTTGAAAACAATTGGCAACAAATTTCAATTCAAAAAGAATAAAAAAAACACTTAACCACGAAATTAGTTAGATTCAAAAAGGAATTAAGAGAAAACCTGATTTTTAATGGATTGTGCGGTGAGGAAGAAGAAGAATAGAAGAACGAAGGTTGAAGAATATTGTGAGAGAATAATGAAAAATGTGATCATTGAGATTGATAATGATGATGAACTGGTTCATGAAATGGTGAGCTTGCAATTGAGGAGATCGATGATTTCAATCGAAGATTGAGGAAGAAAACATCGATCGGGGAGGAGGAGGGCCAGGTCGACCAGAGAGGGTGAAAGACGAGATCGACCGCATACAGAGAAAAATGAGGTTGATCGGAGACGGAGATGAACGGGTCGATCGGAGACAGAGGTGAACGGGTCGATCGGAGACAGAGAAAAATCGTAAACGTGGTGAGATACAGTGAGACAGAAACGGTATATAGAAAATATATTATATATATTTTCAATATTTTGTATATTTTTAAATAATAAAGTTATATATAAATATAACCTTTATATAATGTAACTTCGTTATTATTAATAATAATAATAATAATAATAATAATAATAATAATAATAAATAATAGTAGTAGTTGTTAAATAAAAAATAGACAAGTAATATATGCAAGTGCTTAAATGAATAAGTAGTAGTTTATATGTGTAATTTAAATTGGAATTAGCTATAAATTTAATTTGTAGTTAAATAATGGTAGCTAATCCTACATCTTCTTGTAGTGGTTGGGGAGACAACTGCATCCGCAATATTGCGGGTGCAATTGCGGTTGCGGACCGCAATATAAAACCATGATTATAAGTATGGATAGTAATTAATTGAAAACAGTACTGCAGAAGCAAAACTTAGACATGTTAAAAGATGTCGTCTGTCGATATTTTACTATAGTAATTCTCATCTATCTGACATTGACAGTATTGCAAAAGGAAAACTCAATTATTTATAACCAAGGTTTCACACACTCATAATGAATATAGTTATAAGATAATAAATACAATAGTCTTAGTTGTAACAAACATAACTAAATATTCAAAGTACCTCCTCTTTCTAGTATCCTACAAATAACTTGTATTCCCAAGAGATGAGTACTACCCATACAGTTAAAGAGACAATCACAAACTGAAAACACAAATGTCAAAACTCGAGAATATTTACACACACAAATAACAATTCCCAAAAAAACTATCGAAACATCTACAAATTAAAATTAATAATCAAGTTATGTAGAATTCATCTTCAAACACAAAACTAGAGACTCGCATGCTCTTTTCAAATGTAAACATTAGGGAAACCATAGAGATATGCAGTAACCAAATGATGACGTCATTTCACATATAACACAATTGTGTGCCAAATGTAAATCTACAGTATACAAAAGGGATTAGGGCAAAGAGTGAACAATGAAAACAGTTAGAACAAAGAGTGAAAGAAGAAAGAAAAAGGATTAGGGCAAATTGTTTACTATTCACTTTTTCATAAGGGTTTACAAATGATTACAAGTGAATAACACAATTGGCCTCACTCAACAACCTGAGCGATCTAGGCTATTTATAGGCTAACTAGCTAACTTACATTACAAGCTAACTTAACAATTGGATCCTTAACACAAGGCCCAATTTGACATAACATGTCAATAAGATATTTCGAATATACATACTAGAACTAGCTTCGACTACAGTATGTAACCCTCCGACATCAATATGTGACCCAGCTTCGACTTCATTCTTGTCTCCTGTCCAAACACATGAAAGTTATACCTCGACAGAGCTAGAGTTCGACTCAAAATATGTTGAACCACTTACAACCTCAACTCCAATGGTATACAAGCCTTGTTTCTTCGCGCCTCTCAAGACTCCTTTCGACCCTTCATGACTTTCAAGATACCTTGATCTCCTTTGAAGACATGCCCTTTCTTGTCGAATTCACCGGGAGAAGTTAAATTGCTCTTAAGGTCAGGTACATACCTAACCCTAGTCAATAGCCTTATTGACTCATCATGGAGCTTGAATCTTACAGATCCAATACCTGCAATCTTGCATGCTTTATTGTTTCCCAGCAGAACTGATCCTCCATCTTGATCCCATAATTCTTCAAACACATTCTTGTTTGGAGTCATTTGCTTAGTACATCCAGAATCCATAATCCACTCTTTGCAAGAGTTGCTGCTCGACACCACAAGGAAATAAGATGATTCATAATCATCTTGAACAATAGTTGCATTGCCATTGTCCTTACCTCCATGATTTTTCATGTGATCAGGGCACATCTTTCTTGTGTGACCCTCCTTCTTACAGCGATAACACTTAATCCCAGAAATATCACCACCATAAGACTTCTGCTGAGTTTTACCTTTCTTATTCTCAAACCTACCATCACTCTTCGAGGATTTCGCCTTCACGGATAACGCTTCGACAACTGATGATGATGGTTTCTGCTCATTTCTTTCGTTCAAATCCTTCTAATACAAGGCTGCTTGAACTTCTTGAAAGGTCAGGGACTCTCTTCCATACAAGAGCGTTTCATTGTAATGAGCATGGTACTTAGGTAAAGAACACAACAATAACAACGCTTGATCTTCATCATTGATGGTAACATCAATATTTTCAAGATCAAGAATCAGCTTGTTGAACACATCCAGCTGCTCCTCAATGTTTTATCTTCTGTCATCTTGAATGAATACAAAGCTTACTTCAAGTATAAACGATTCACCAAGGATTTTTTCATATACAATCCTTTGAGTTTTAGCCAAACACCAGTTGTCGTTGTCTCCTTCGAAACCTGGCTAAGAACTTTATCACCAAGACTCAGAATAATTGCGCTGTGGGCTTTCTGGATCATTTATGTTTTTTCCTTCTCCGTCAATGTAGCATCCATGACGACTACGTCATCAAGGGATGAAAAAATATGAGGGATAACTCACACACAACGTACTACGTCATCAAGGGATGAAAAAAATATGCACTCATCAAGGGACTCAGAATAAATCACACCTAACGTACTACGTCATCAAGGGATGAAAAATATGAGGGATAACTCACACACAACAATCTTGCTAACAAAAATTCAAATTAGCATTCATCTAAAAAAAATCTCATATTGAAAATATAAAAGCAAAAATCACAAGGGTTTTAAGAGTTGTAATGTGGCTTGGGTAACAAACAATTATTTTTCTCAAGGTAAAAGAAACAAAAACTTGCCTAATAAAATGAGAGTGATCATTTCTCACAATCTCAAGCATTCACAAATTCCAATCACCTTTTTCTTTTTTCTAAATTGTTACATCATTCCACACAACTTATTAGCAAAACATTATTCTATTTTTTTCTTTTTTTTCAATCATTTATCCTTTCTTTTCTTTTCTTTTTTTTCTCACATTTTTTTCTTTGTTTTTCAAACTTTTTCATTTTCTCAACCTCTTAGCAACAAACCTTTCTTCTCCCCAACTTGAATACAACCAACATGTAAAGTGAATGCTCCCAAACTTATTAGGCAAGGAAAAAAACTCAAATCACAAGTAATGATAATGGTTCAAGAAAAAAATTTAGAATCTATACAAAAAGTAAACTCAACAGCAACATGGATTCAAACAAAGGCTCAAATGGCTGAACAAATTCTCACTCACTCACAAGGTAGATTGACAATTTGGTCAAGTAGTTGTGCTCAAAATCAAACAAAATTCCTTGATCACTTTAGTGTTATCATACAAACAACACAAATACAAGATTAAACATAATTCAAACGAGTTAAACAAGAAAGTTGGACTCCATGCTATTTAGTAAACAATGGAAAGGTTCCTCACATTGGGCTATGAACTAAAGTGATACAAAATTTAACAAAAATTGCAGAAGACAAAATGTCATCTAATTTGTACAAATCCTAAGGTTAATAAACATGTTATGTTCTATAAAAGCAATAAACACAAACTTTAGCCATGCAACTTTCCCTAAACTTTTCACCCTACCATAAAATTTCCTTGTTGAAACAATCAAAATGGAACAACCGCACAATCCATCCCCAAGTTAATCAAAAACAAAACTTGAGAACAAACACCAAAAATTTCTAAAACTAAAAAAGTCAAATGAAAACTAACTAAACATAAAACAACGAAGACCAAAATTGGTGAAAGTGGATGGAAAATGAGAGATTTTTTTTGCAAAACAAGGCGCGCTAAGCGCCCTCTGCACGCGCTAAACTTGGGCAGGAAAATTTTGTTTTTCAAAATTGGTTCTTTCTCTCATTCACTCCACCCATTCTCACTTTTTGTTAACTATACTACAAAATATAAAATTATACAAACTCAAAAACCGTTGGGTTTCCTCCCAACCAACGCTTCTTTCACGTCGTTAGATCGACGCCTATATTTATGTACAAGTTCCTCCAAGTTACCTCGTTCACCGGTAGATACCAAATAAACCTGCAACACTTGAGCAAACGTAAACGAAAAACAAAAATATGCACAAACACATAAATACACATAATGGATAACACGTATATACAAGGATGTAAAACAAAAGCAAAACAAATTATATATACAATTATGTACAAAGCTTAGATATATAGAAACTATTGCAATGCAATTCAATATCAAAATTAATCCCCGGCAACGACGCCATTTTGTTGAAGAGGTAAAGCGGTAAGAAAAAAATATTATTTTCGAAAGAATTCCCTCCGGGATTTATGTCGTCTCCACAGGGATCGGTGCGAGGGAAAGAATGTCTTTGGACAATCTCTACGTCTCTAAGCTTGGGTTTGAAGGGTTTTAAAGGTAAGATGCAAAAAAAAAACTTAAGACAAGAAAATAAATACATTCTTAAGACATGAGAAAACTCACTAGGCATTGAATTTCAATCTACCTATCAAGCACTAAAACATCTATGGATCAATTGCACTCAACCTAAATAACTCGTCAAAACCCCCACGTATCGCTCACAATAAGAGGTTATAACGAACGCAAAAGTCGAGAGAGCAACCGCGTTCTCTTGTAGGTGATGTCTCACGCAACTCAACAACACGGAGCATTAAGATCCGACACACACACACACTTTCATATTAGCCCACTTCCCAGAGAAAATAGACATTCATCTTAGGTCGAGTTCGAAAAGTATATGTCTATAGCGAATCAATCCCATTAAGATAGAGATTAAATTAAAGATAACATCGATTAAGAGTTGTAAAAGAGATTTTATACAAAGATCCATAAATATACATACAATCAAGATAAACTTACATACAAAACCCCAACAAATAGAGGGTACAAAGAAAAAACAGAAGATGAACAAGAATCTCTCGGTTTGTCAATGTCTAATGAAGCAAATCCACGTACGAATCATCAAGATATACACTCTAATGTTGTTTCTAAGCTACTTTACTCACATAATGTGTTTGATGAAGTTGGGGTTAAAAGTTCATAACAATATAACCTAAAAAATGCAGAAAAAGAGCCTTAAATAGGGGCTCAATCAAGTTTCTTGTTTTCTTCATAACTATCAAACCGTAACTCTGATTGACGCACGGTCGGAAGCGTTGGAAAGCTTATTCAATGCTCTATATGAAAATAAAAAGATATACTTCCTTAAATACCAACAAATATAAGATAAACAAATTATAAAAATAATGGTATTTATTACAACCGCACTAAGCGCCCTCAGAATGCGCTACGCGCGATCTCACTTAAAGTACCTTAAATCGTCTTAAAGTGTGCTAAACGCGGTCCTGCTACCACTAAGAGTGGTCAAGAAAACAAAAATACTCCAACTATTGTCATCCAGTTCCCAGCGCGCTAAAAGTTGCGCTAAGCGCAAATGCCAACATTTTGTTGGTAAAACTGCATTTTGAAGCATCCTTCTTGGCTCAAATATATCCATACTTCAACCATGCATTATTACCTATAAAAACAGATGAAAAAATGTTAACTTAATAAATATGTACCCAATATCTCAAAATATACAATGGTATTTAAATTATACAAAATGTATACAAAAACGGGGGATTATTAAAGGAAAACAAACGAATCAAGCAAATAAGTGCCAATCATTCACACTAAAAACCAGTACATTTTAGCACTTATTAACTCTCCCCAACTTAAACTTGTTTGTCCTGAAATCAGTACAAACACAATTATCAAGAAATCATGGTCAACAAGTGTTTACAAATGGAAAACAAATGTATGGTACTCAAATCAAAAGTACATGCAAAGCAATTCTTACCACTAAAATACAACGACACAATGAGTATGAATCAAATTCTAAGTCCAAAACACATGTCAAAAATTCTAAAGCAATACAAATGTTCAAGAATGAATCACACCTAACGTACTACGTCATCAAGGGATGAAAAAAAATATGAGGGACAACTCACACACAACAATCCTGCTAGCAAAATTCAAATTATGCATTCATCTAAAAAAATCTCATATTGAAACTATAAAAGCAAAAATCACAAGGGCTTTAAGACTTGTAATGCGGCTTGGGTAACAAACAATTGTTTTTCTCAAGGTAAAAGAAACAAAAAATTGCCTAATAAAATGAGAGTGATCATTTCTCTCAATCTCAAGCATTCACAAATACTAATCACTCTTTTATATTTTCTAAATTGTTACATCATTCCACACAACTTATTAGCAAAACATTATTCTATTTTTTTCTTCTTTTTCAATGCTTTTTCCTTTCTTTTCTTTTCTTTTCTTTTTCACTTTTTTTTCTTTCTTTTTCAAACTTTTTTTTCCTCAACCTTTTAGTAACCAACCTTTCTTCTCCTCAACTTGAATACAACCAACATGTAAAGTGAATGCTCCCAAACTTATTAGGCAATGAAAAAAAACTCAAATCACAAGTCATGGTTATGGTTCAAGAAAAAATAATAGAATCTATACAAAAATTGAACTCAACACCAACATGGATTCTAACAAAGGCTCAAATGGGTAACCAAATTCTCACTCACTCACAAGGTAGATTGACAATTTGGTCAAGTCGTTATGCTCAAAATCAAAATAATTGCCTTGATCAGTTTAGTGTTATCATACAAACAACACAAATATAAGATTAAGCATAATTCAAACGAGTTAAACAAAAATGTTGGACTTCATGCAATTTAGTAAACATTGGAAAGGTTCCTCACATTGGGCTATGAACTATTGTGATTCAAAATTGAAAAAAATTTGCAAAAGACAAAATGCCATCTAATTTGTACAAAGCCTAAGGTTCAAAAACATGTTATGTTCTATAAAAGCAATAAACACAAACCTTAGCCATGCAACTATCTTTAAACTTTTCACCCTACCATAACATTTCTTTGTCGAAACAATCAAAATTGAACAATCACACAATGCATCCTCAAGTTAATCAAAAACAAAACTTGAGAACAAACACCAAAAATTTCTAAAACTAACAAAGTCAAATTAAAACTAACTGAACATAAAATAACGAAGACCAAAATTGGTGAAAGTGGATGGAAAATGAGATATTTTTCTTTGCAAAACAAGGCGCGTTAAGCGCCCTCTCAACAAACTAAGCGTGGGCAGCAAAATTTGTTTTACAAAATTGGTTATTTCTTTAATTTACTCCATCCATTCTCACTTTATATTAACTATACTACTTAATATAAAACTATACAAAATCAAAAACAGTTGGGTTTCCTCCCTACCAGCGCTTTTTTCACGTCGTTAGCTCGACGCCTTTATTTACGTACAAGTTCCTCCATGTTGCCTCGTTCACCGTTAGATACCAAATAAACTTGCAAGACTTGAGCAAACTTAAACGAAAAACAAAAATATGCACAAACACATAAACACACATAATGGACAACACATATATACAAGGATGGAAACCAAAAGCAAAACAACCATATATACAATTATGTACAAAGCTTAGAAACATATAAACTTTCGCAATGCAATTCAATATCAAAACCAATCCCCCGCAACGGCGCCATTTTGTTGAAGCGGTAAAGCGGCAAGCAAAAATATTATTTTTGGAAGAATTCCCTCCGGGATTTATCTCGTCTCCACAGGGATCGGTGTGAGGGAAAGAATGTCGTTTGACAATCTCTATGTCTCTAAGCTTGGGTTTGAATGGTTTTAAAGAGTAAGATACAAAAGAAAAACATAAGACAAGAAAATAAATACATTCTTAAGACATGGGAAAACTCATTAGGAATTGCATTTCAATCTACCCATCAAGCCCTAAAATATCTATGGATCAATTGCACTCAACCTAAATCACTCGTTAAAACCCCTACGTATCGTTCACAACAAGAGGTTATGTCTAACACTAAAGTCGAGAGATTAACCGCATTCTCTCGTAGGTGATGTCTCACGCAACTCAACAACATGGAGCACTAATATCTGACACACACACATGAGTATTAGCCTACTTCCCATAGGCAATAGACATTCATCTTAGGTCGAGTTCGAAAAGTATATGTCTATAGTGAATTAAACCCATTAAGATATAGATTCAATCAAAGATGAAATCGATTAAGAGTTGTAAAAGATATTTTATACAAAGATCCATATATATATATATAAAATCAAGATAAACTTACATACAAAACCCCAAAAAATAGAGGGTACAAATAGAAGACAGAAAATGAACAAGAATCTCTTGGTTTGTCAATGTGGATTGAAGCAAGTCCACCTTCGGATCATTAAGATATACACTCTGATGTTATTTCTAAGTTATTATACTCACAGAATGTGTTTGATGAAGTTGGGGTTAAAAGTTCACAACAACATAACCTTAAAATGCTGAAAAAGTGACTTAAATAGGGGCTGGAAAATGTGAACCATGCTAAGCGCGCTATGGGGACGCTTAGCACCATCAACAAAATCAAGTTTCTTGTTTTCTTCAAAACTTTCAAACCGTAACTCCGAATGACGCACGGTCGGAAGCGTTGGAAAGCTTATTCAATGCTCTATATGACATTGACAAAATCTCCTTACTTGAATACCTACAAAAATGATATAAATAAATTAAAAATTAATGGTATTTATTACAACCATTGTAAGCGCCCTCAGATCGCGGTACGCGCGATCTCACTTAAAGTACCCTTAAACTGCTTTAAAGCATGCTAAGCGCTGTCAGGAAAACAAAAATACTCCAGCTACTGCCATCCAGTTCCCAGCGTGCTAAAAGTTGGGCTAAGCGTGAATGCTAACATTTTTTTTGCCAAAACTGCATTTTGAAGCATGCTTCTTGGCTCAAATGGGTCCATACTACAACCATGCATTATTACTTATAAAAATAGATGAAAAACTGTCAAACTCAACAATATGTACTCAATATCCCAAAATATACAATGGTATGTAAAATATACAAAATGTATACATAAACAGGGGATTATTAAAGGAAAACAAACGAATCAAGCCAATAAGTACCCATTATTCGCACTAAAAATCAGTACATTTTAGCACTTATCACCTTCATAGCAAATCATTTGACCTTTGGCCATGATTGTTCACGTCTAATGTAATGCCCCAAAATAATTATAATGTTTATTTATTAAATTATAATGATTATTCGGTGTTTTGGTGTACTTTGTGACGTTGATGAATTATGTGATTTGTGGGGTATCCTTGGGTTAAGGGAACCTTAAGACCTTAGAGTTACTAAATTAATTTGATTATTTTATTAATAATAATATTGGAATAATTTGAATAATTAGAATACTATTTGGATTATTATTATTGTTAATTAAATAATTAGGAGACCATTAAGGGTAAAACGGTAATGTTGAGGGATTAGTGGAGGATAATACGGTAAACAGAGATTAACGCCCAAACTCATAGGTTAACAAAATAGAAGTAGGGATTTTGAGATCAGTATTTTGCAACCCTAAGGAGTGATTAGAAACCTGCTTAACAACTTGAAAATCTTAAGAAATTTATAAATTCAAAAGAAAATGAGTTGCATGTGTGATTTATTAAGATAAGCGGTGAAAGAGGGGAGGAGATAAGTAACCATGTGAGGAGATGAGAGGCTAGAGGACAGGCGGATAGGACTTTTCGGTTCAAGGTGAAGGGTTTCCATCTTTCAAATTTAGTGGCGTAGGCAACTTTTTTACTTGAATGGGTTATTCGTTCTAAAACAATCGATTATAGGCAAAACGATGAAATGAAGAAAGAAAGAGTGGAATATAGACGAACATGAAAGACAGAGTGAAGGATCAGAAAACACACTGGAGAAAAAAAAGTAAATGGAAAAGGGGAGAGGGAAAGTATGACTTACGTGTTTTAGGGTTTTGTTTAAAGCTTATTATGGTTACAAATTAAATGGAAAAAAAAAAAGAGTAACCACTACAAGAAAATCGCCAAGTTGCAACGGTTAATATTGGCATATTACGGCGGTTTGAACCGCCACAATTTACTAGTCGCGGCGGTTTTACTTCTGTCGCAAAATCGTGTGTCGCCAGGCTATATCGCGACGGTTCCTAAATCCGCCACTCCAACCGTCGTTCTATGTTGCGAAGGTTAAGGAACTGTCGTAAATTAAAAATTGCGGCGGTTAAAACTGCCATAAATAATTGTTTTTGTTATCCAAAAATAAAAAAAACCATAGGTATTTCCAAATGTAAATCTGCAGGAAATGTAAAATCCGCAGGAAGCCAGATTCTTACTCGCCATTCAACATTACAAATAAGATGATTAAAAAAGTTCTAATTGTGCATTGTAGAAAGTCTCTAATTTGCTGCATAATCAGTTTTCATTTCACAACACATACTGAAAATAAAAAGTCTTAAATCATTACATATACTCATAAGAGAGTACTTATTACAACAATCACAAAGAAACTCAAACATCAAACATTTTTACTAAAACTATAATCACATGCCCGAAACACCACGAACTCGCAATTTTGGAACCCAAATGAAATTATCTGCAGGAAAAAAGTGATAGACAGAAGAACTTCCCGGCGAAACACCAAGAACCTGAAATGAAACATGATCGTGTTCCCAATGAAAAGTATCCATATGACAAACAACCATAGCTTCAAGCATATCACCATTGCATATGTTGTTTTCTCAACATAAAAAGTTGGTAAAACTATTTTTCTAATCTAACAAAGATAGAGATACTAGCTTCCATTGATAGAGATACTAGACCTGGGAATTCAGTCAAAAACATCATGTATGCACTGTCTACAAACAACTACTTCTCATTTGCATTATTATAAATTTATAATGAGGTTATAAGTTATTCCACTTTCCAACATTTAAATTTTTGGAACATTAACTTGTGCTCTTGTGCTCTAAATTGAGAGCTAAAATAACCATAGCTACTGACAAAATTAATTCGACACTTTACCTTAATTTCAGTACACTAAAGATTAAAAACATAACCATTGGAGTTGAGGTTGTAAGTGGTTCAACATATTTTGAGTCAAACTCTAGCTCTGTCGAGGAATAGCTTTCATGTGTTTGGACAGGAGACAAGCATGAAGTCGAAGCTGGGTCACATGTTGATGTCGGAGGGTTACATACTATAGTCGAAGCTAGTTCTAGTATGTAAAGTCGAAATATCTTATTGACATGTTATGTCGAATTGGGCCTTGTGTTAAGGATCCAATTGTTTAGTTAGCTTGTAATGTAAGTTAGCTAGTTAGCCTATAAATAGCCTAGATCGCTCAGGTTGTTGAGTGAGGCCAATTGTGTTATTCACTTGTAATCATTTGTAAACCCTTATGAGAAAGTGAACTAGTATATGCAGATAGAACTCACAGCATGTTCATTTACTATGGGTTAGAATACAAATAGCATTACATCTTTATTATTTTATGCAATTTAGTCAAGAAACTATTGTATACAATAATTGATATTTAAGATTTTTATGGTGATTTTTTAAAAACTCGTGTGAATTCTAAGATTTCATAATAGTGATTTGGATAAAAAAGATGTGAGGTTAATATATCCTATGTGTAATACAAGATTACACTATAAAATAGACAACATCATAGTTGTCCAGCTACACTAAGTCATACATAGAAGTACATGGATATTAAAAGGAAAATGTAATACCTTGGAATTTGGAATGAAGGAATATGTAATCTTAGATAGAGAATCTAGCACTACAGGAGAGCCAACTCTTTGAGCAGAGTTAGATCCCCATTCCTCATGGTCAAACAAATCCATCATTCTAATGCCCAGCTCTTCCTCAAAACTGTTGTCAGAGTATGTTGCATCAATTAATGTCTGAAAGTGAAACTAATGTGTTAGTAATTTATAGTGTAACTAATAAGATGTAACCACCAAAGGACATGCCACTTGGCTCTTTCAACCAAAGTTTATTTTCTCTTATCTCTCTGATGTAACTTAATCACTTTTCATATTAATGATTTTTTTAAGGAATAAAACATTTTCCTCTCAATTATATCACATCAAATCATATTAAAATCGCGATTCAGGAACACTTCGAAGCAAATGGTTGTTGAGACTAAAAGCAAGCTTCACGCTAAGCTTGCTCTTTGGAAGCTAACAAGTGGCTAGCATCATTGTTAAGATACCGATAAGTTTTTTTGCCTGAAGATGTAGTAGTAGATACAGTAGAAAAACTAGTGTAGTTTCCATTCAACTTTGATAAGCATATTTTTCCCATAAAACCAAAGAGCTCGTTTTCTTGCACAAAGGGTTGAGCTGCATAATCATCAATTGGCATCCACTGAACAGAAAAATAAACCATGTTAGAATAGACACCACCAGTTAAAGAAAAACATCCTAAAACCTTATAAAGATACCTTAGTTGCTTCAATTTCTGAGGCCTGACTTTAAATATCAAAGGATTGAGGTTGCAACATGCAAACAAAGAACATGTCTGATTTCTGAAAGAAAGATTTATGGCTTTGCCTAATACCAAAGAGACATAATGTTTAGTAACAGTCCATATAATGTAGACAGAAAATTTGTTAATTATATGCATGCAATATGATGGTTCTTGTGTAAAACACATATGCGACATTTACATAACATGTATGCCAACATTCAAAATGCATGCTAGTTAATGAGGTTGGTGTGTCGCTCATACCTGAATGCTAAAACATCAACAAACTGGGTCTCTATCTGAAGGAAGAACAAAAGTAATGGCATGAGAAATTGAGAAATTAAAAAAAGACACATGATAAAGGTCATAGAACAGGAATATGTTAATATTATACAATGTTGTTATATTAATTTTGAAGAATACTTAGTGGCAATATTAATAAATCAGTCAATAACAAACAAGCAAAAATGAAGTGGCATAATTTATTCTATACTGTATTTTATGTGTTTGCTCACCCGTGTCTCTTCCTTCACTTCTCTAATTACAGCATCACAAATATCTTTGCCCTGCAAATAGAATTAAAATGAATCAAAAGATCATGTTAAAAGTTTCGTAATTTGATGAATAATCATTTTGATATATACTTCATTAAAAGCTCCTGTAGGCATCTTCCATACACATGTGCCTCCATATCTACCACTGGTTTCCTGAACCACAAGCGTCTGTCAAATGGAACAAGACCATTTAAACAGTATAACAGACCAGGGTTATCACAGCATAAAATAAAAGATTTTATTTAGCATAAGCAGTACAGTGGTTATTTCGTTTGGAAATTGCAAGATGATAATTTTGAATAAAGTTATTTGAATATAACTAGCCTAAGACTAATTTGTAACATATACTTTGCATAACATATAATTTGTAGTGAATTTTGATTTCGATTCTCTCTGTTTTGTATTGAATGTTGATGTTTTACGTTACCTTTCGTTGCATTGTAGGAAAGGTGTCTATTATGGTTATATAGGTGAGTTTATGAGTAGGGGTGACAGGAAAAAGGGTAATCATCAGTCCATGAAAGCTTATCAGGTACAATGTCACATGTTGAATAGAGTTTCTCTTGAATGTTATTTTGTTTTGCATGATTCAAAATTTCATCAAAATATGTATCCTTCATGAATGTGCTTAATTATTCTTGGATTTTATTACTTTATATTCATATCCATTTTGACTTAAATATATGCAATATTGTCTATTATATGTTTACGCGGTGCAACCTCGTTAACTTGAAAACACCCTATTATGTTAGAGGGAAGGCCAAATTATTTGTTGAATTTCAAGATTAATTTTACAAATATTCATATATCTATAATTAGTCGTAATATTCATACATGAAAATAGTAGCTAAAAGCATCTATTACTGCAAAGGTTGAGTTACCGATTTTTTAAATAACAGTCGTAGTCGCATAATGGCTATAACGATTTTGGTCGGTATATGTGTTATAACGGTAATTGTGGTCGCCATGGTGTGAATTAATTGCAATTTATTCATCATAAAAATAGTGAATAATGATATCAGTATCAGCATCTTTCGATACAGTTTTATTTGCTATGTAGTTTTCATTTCTATAAACAATGGACTTCCTTCAAAATGAATAAATCATAGTTTCCCTGTATTCAAAAATAAATTTTGTAATTAATTTTTTTCTTTTTGGTAATTTTGTTATGCTATCTAACAAAAACTTAAAAGACTAAAACTAGTATATTATATTTGAAATTTGAGATTGTTTACATTTTAGGTGTGGCTCTAGTATTTCTAATTTGTTAAAAAGGATATTGCTTTAAGTTTTAAACAAATTAGATAAAAACAAAGTTGGTTCTAATTGTATCACTGACGCATTAGATACTTGACAGCTTCGAGGCTTATAAGTCAGTTCTTGGATTTTGGGTGTTATGTCAATGTAGTGTTTTATGACATTTTAATTATCTTATTTACTCTCTTAACCAACACAGTCTTGATATTCTTAGCAAGACCATGTAGTGTACATAATTTGTGGATAACACCAATAACAAGATTTGAATGAGAAATTGCCCAAAGATTTGAAAAAATTAACACTAATTTGTATTATATACGATTTTGTAGAAGCATCTTGCCTTAGAACTAGAAGGTTTACATAAGAGGTGCACCCCTGAAACCTACCAACCTACCAGCAGGGAATGTTTTGAAATTAAACCATATTAAATTAAGCCATATATATGCTCTCCGTTTATTTGTACTGTAACCGCACTATTACGCAAAGGCTATTTCACTACGGTTAGGAAAAAGCGGTTGACCAACTGTGATATGGTAGGGATGGTAGTAAGTATGTTGCATTCTATCACGGACGTGTGATCTAATGAAAAAAAATAGGTCGCGAGCTACCTATCAAAACGATTATCTTAAACAACCGTAGTGAAATATATGAAGGTCTTGGATTTGATTTCCAACCATATCATTGTCGTACCTCAAAAAAAATACAAACTTCGCGATGGGACGCAGAAAAAGTTCTTCGAACAGAGTCGCCACTGAACTTTATTCATTCCAATGAAGTAATAAGAAAATATCGAGAAAACCTTTAAGAGATAAGAACATGGTAATCGCAACCAAGTTCTGGGTTCGGGATTCGATTACGCAAAGGGAAGGTACTAGCACCCCTTACGTCCGTTGTACTCAACGTAAACCTCTTAATTTGATTTGTGAGAAATGTTAGCTAAGTTTGTTTCTTTTCTTCTAAGGGACTAATGAGTTAAGGATATACTTTCTAAGGGGGGAAAAGGGTGGTATTTTATTAGGGTGCTCGCGAAAGATTCGGACCCTTGTGCCTACGTATTCTCCTTGCGGAATGAGAAATCAGAGCATCCGTAGTTCGGACTACGGGAAAAGGTTTGGATAAGAGAAATAAAAGGTAGAAGATAGAAAGAGAAAAGGTGGAAAAAACAAAAGGTAGCTCGCCAAGGATTAGGGCCCTTGTGCCTACGTATCTTCATTCGGACGAGAATGAAGAATCATAGCATTCGTAGTTCGTGAAACTACGATTTATTGGTTTGTGTTTTTTAATGAACAAGTGTTTAGATCGCATTCTAACGGTTAAAAGTTGTTTGTACTCGCAATGGAAGGCTTAAAGCGTTTGTTTGTGTTCGTGTTACAACGGACTAAACAACATCCTTTCGAAAAAGAGTTTGAAAGATTAAAGTGTGTTAAGGGTTGAACACGTGTTAAGAGTTTGAGAAATGTCTTTTTTAAAAAAAAGATTTGAAATTGATTAAGGTATGTGAAGGGTTTCGATCGCACGGGGGAGAGAAAATAAGGTTCGATTGGTTGATTTTAAAGAAGAATTACGATTATTTGATAAGAATGAGGTGTGGGCCCGACAACCATTTAATTGGGGTATTACTGGGATGCTTAATACCAACGACACCTTTTTCCTTCGATTAGTTTAGAAATTATTTGATGAACGTTCCAAAGATTGTCCAAAGGTACCACATGGAATGCTAGACTCCAAAGGCCTCCCTTTTGTCCTAGAAATTAGGTTAAAAGTTTTTAGAAACTAAAGAGTGAATGAAAAAATAACCCAAGGCGTTCGCCTCAAGAGCAATCATCCAAGTATTCAAGGAATACGAGACTCCAAGAATTCATTTCTTTCGTCCAAGTAATTATGGCAAATGTTTTTAGAAACGAAGGATTGGAGGAAAAACAACCCAAAGTGTGTGCCTTAAGAGCAATCGCTAAAAAATTCAAGAAATGTGAGACTCCAATAACTTATTTCCTTCGTTATTAATTAAGAAAAAGTTTTGAAAATATTATGTGTTTTAAAAAAGAAAGATTGAAATCCAAGGCGTGTGCCTCAAGAGCATTCATTCAAGGATTCAAGGAATGCGAGATTTCAAGTACCCATTTCTATCATAATTTGATTGCAAAAAGGTTTTGATAACTCACATTGAATGTTGTAGAAACAAAAGAGTGAACGAAGAGCAACCCAAGACGTGTGCCTCTAGATCATTCATTCAAAGATTCAAGGAATGCGAGACTCCAATAACCTTTTTCTTTCGTGTTTTATTAAGAAAAGGTTTTAACGCATTGATTTTTAATCGGGGAAACGTTAGGGCGCTTCGAGGAGGAAAAGAAACGTGATGTTTGTTGAGTAACTCTTCGAGTTAGTGTGAAAATGATTTGTAAAATGGTTTGATTGTATTTGAATATGATTTTATTGAATGAAAATGATTATAGAAATAGATTCGAAATAAAATTGAAATATGATCAAAGTCGGTCTACGCAAATAATGTCATACGCAAGATTATAACATGGTGAAAAATTTATTAATGTATTAAGTTTTAGTGGCATAACAATATTGAAATTACCGAATCCACATATAAAAAGGTCCAATTGAAAATGCAATGGAATCGAAAGGTAGCAACCAAATTTCTACAATATTTACATTATGCTGCAATGCTTTAACAAGCAGCTGACAAAACTGCAACATGACTAAATATTTGCAAAGCAAATTCAATAGGAAAAAGAAAAGGTATTGGCAGCCGTCAATTAAAGTTCTAAAATCTAGATAAGTACTCAATTAAAGTGACTAAATTGCAACTACAAGGTGTTAGCATATCTTTATTTAAAACCTAGAATATTACTCAGTTAATGTAGCTAAATTGCACATGGATTGTGTTAAGCTGATTTTACTCTCTTTCTTTAAGACTACTATAGCAGTTATAGAAAATTCAAATAAAAATGAATATATAAACAATACATGTAACTTAGTTGTATGAGCAATGTATTGATGAAACATCTTAACCTCAAAATATATAAATTTTAGAAAATTGTTGTAAGAAACTACATATTTCGTAAGAATAGAAATAGATGAAGTGACAATGATACACCATATATGGACCAAATACATTAATTAACAAATGTATAAAACAAATAAACTTTTTTTATAATAATGACTAGAGGGTGAATAACAATATGGTGACCTTTCAAGGAGTAATTGATTGGTAAAATATTGACTTGAAATCAACGTATTCCACGTTTTGCAAACACTTTTACAAGCCACAATAGTTTTTATGGGAAGTTGAAGCAAAATGTCGGTAATAATTGGTAATGGAAGATCTGCACACAAACTGCCAAATTCTTGACTTTCTTCTTTGTCCACCTTTTCTTTAGCTCTTTTTTCATCCCTTGCTAAAGGCAGTGAGTAATTTTTCCTTTTCATAGTCACACTATAAAATTAAAAAAAAAAACAATAAAAATAAAGCATAGAAAGGGAATCATATTTTATTAAGATAAGTTAAAGGAGTTTGTGAAAAGTCAAAGTTAGCGTATATGAAAAAAAAAGATGAAGAAAGAGTTGATAGGAATTGTGTCGGTGGTAAAAGCATAGTGCACACCTATTGGGATGGTTAGACCTTGGCTCCATGTTGTGACCTTTCAAACCTAGGGCCCTTTGCATGTGTGCTTTGCTTGTGTTTATGCATCCATCCATTCATGCATTCATGAATAACCCTTTGGTTTCAAGGAACTCAATTGTTCTTTCATTTGCAAAATCAATAAAAAACCTGGATTATAAAATGAAACTTTTTCAGCCTTTCTAAAATTTTTACGACCTACTTTTGAATTCCTTGAAACCATTGCATCACATGGCATATCATTTGCATCTTTGCATGCGTCCGTTTGTCCAGCAACTCATTTTTAGCTGTCTTTATCTTCCAGTGTCACCTATTAGTCGTCAAGCTGATTCCTCGACACAGATATCGGTCTAGAGCTAACTACAGACGCATAATGTCGGAGCAAGAAGCACACAACGCTGAGATCCGAATGGAGATCGATGACCTTAAGTCAATCATGACCAAGCTCACAGAGATGCTTCAAGTTTTGATTGCTAGAGGAGAACCACCTCAAAGGACTTTTATACAGGAAGTTTCAAATGTTGATCCTTAGCCTGTTCAGGTGCCACCTTCAACTTGGCAAGAGTTTGGATTGCCTCTCAACTTCTCTCCACCTATTGCTTCTACTGCTATGATTGGTCAGACTTTCAGACAAGTGTTTCAAGCTCCAGTTTTCTCCGAGCCTAGACCTTTGGTTCATGTTGTTGCCCAGACTACTCGACCTCCATTTGAGAACCTTCTCTATAAGTACAATGCTGCCAGTACTCAGGGGGAAGACCGTGAAGACTTTGTTGAACCAGAGGTTGTCTGTGAACAGTTTCAAACCATAGACAAAAAGCTTAAAGACTTTGTTTGAAACTGTTCACGGACAACCTCAGGTTCAACAAAGTCTTCACGGTCTTCCCCCTGAGTACTGGCAGCATTGTATTAATAGAGAGGGTTCTCAAATGGAGGTCTAGTAGTCTGGGCAACAGCATGAACCACAGGTCTAGGCTCAGAGAAAACTGGAGCTTGAAACACTGATCTGAAAGTCTGAGAAACGGAGTTCTTGGGTGAACAATGAAAACGGTTAGAACAAAGAGAGATTAGCTTATTTGTAGGGCAAATTGTTTACTATTCACTTTCTCATAAGGGTTTACAAATGATTACAAGTGAATAACACAATTGGCCTCACTCAGCAACCTGAGTGATCTAGCTTATTTGTAGGCTAACTAGCTAACTTACATTACAAGCTAACAAAACAATTGAATTCTTAACACAAGGCCCAATTCGAAATAATAAGTCAATACTATATTTCGACATTACATACTAGAACTAGCTTCGACTATAGTATGTAACCCTCCGACATTTGCGTGTCACCCAGCTTGGACTTCATGCTTGTCTCCTGTCGAAATACATGAAAGCTATTCCTCGGCAGAGTTAGAGTATGATCAAAAATCTCACAAATAAAAAGACAGAAAGACCACACATTTCTTTATATTATATCCTAAAACCTCATTAGTTCATTACTCTTTCCAAAATTAAAGTCAATTGTTTTGTTAGAATTGTAAAATATGTAAACAATATTTAAGACCTAACTTTTTTTTCTTAACCTTGATAAAAATTGCTTTTCTGTCGGCTTCTATCTAAAAATTAGATAGCAAAAAGAAGTTACAACGATATAATGACAAGGAAAAAAAAAGCCTCCGTATGCAACTACGCAAGTTTAGGAGTGACCTACTGGGCAACTTGTACATCACATACCATGATACCACCATCATAGAATGTAATAGAGAACAATACTATAAAAACAAAGATCAATGACAACCACCACACAAATAAACTCACCATTTCACGCCAGTAACTGTGAAGAAATTGGGAAATTGCAAGCACACTGCAAAAATTTAAATAAAATTCCAAGCATCCTATTTGCCAATGTTATAAGCACAGTTGGATCGAGAACAAGGTGAGAGTCTACCAACCATTAGATATTAACAGCTTGGCTTACTCCAACATTTAAATCAACGTAAACATATTAATGAGAAGATGACAATTAATCAAACAAATCACCTATCCTAGATTGGAACATGAGGAAAAAAACTGCAACTTAAAAAAGCAGTGTCCTCTATGTCTAGAATCCAATTAAATATGTTAAAATAAGTGAAACATATCATATATTACTTGGGTTAGATCTTGGAGTAATTTAAAATAAAATAGGTTAAATATTAAGATTGCTTTTTGCGTATCTCTTTATATTTCATTATTTGTTTCCTATATTATAATTTGGAGTGTATTATTAGTATAAATAAGGGTAGGTATAAGTTCTTGGTGTCAACAATCAAACAATAATCACAACTCAAAAGTTATTTGTTTTGTTTTGTTATCACATTGAATAAGTTTTATCTAGTTTTTTAGATTATAGAAAGATAAAAACTATTGTCATATTAACCAAAGTTAACACTACTCAAGTTTCAGCTATATGTTGACTACATGTCTAATACAACACATTATAATCGCTGACAAACCAATTTTGGGTATTCCTGATTTTTTATTATCCTAGGTGAACAAATTTGTTGAGATGGTATGAAGATAAACCTCGGAATTGTTTTATGATTGCCACACCATCTCCTCTGTAAGCACCATAAACATACATATTTAAGAGAATTTGTAAGGACGTCATTGTTGACATGTAATGATGGTTGTCAGGGTTAGTCAATTAACATATGCTATTTGACTAACCCTAACAACCATCATCACATGTCAACAATGACGTCCTTACAAATTCTCTTAAATATGTATGTTTATGGTGCTTATACACAAACACAAAATATCTCAATTGTATGAAATCAAGTTCCGGTATGTCATTAGCGTAAAAAAATTTACGCTACTCTGTCAATTCATCAACTTCATTCGACTGTTCATCTTCTACATTCGAAACCTAATTTTTTGAAAATTCATCGCTCAGCACAATGTATCAAGTTCATTAGGAGAGTTTCTCACTTCTTCTCGCGTTCTCCAATCGCTGTATAACCCATTTCTTTGCGTCTCCGGCCCACTGAATCAAGTAGATACTGGGGGAGCTCTTCTCTATCTTTGGCTTAAACTCCTGGCTTTAGGGCTTAGGGGCCTCGGTAGGGAGGTGTTGTCTTCTGGGTTTTACTTGGTAGGTGGCTGGTGTGCGTTGTTCCTTGGATTGGGTTAAACATGGTTGAGGAGCTCTTATCTTCTTTTTCGTCGTATTTGTTAGGGTTCCGTTTATCCAGTTTTGAGATGGACGATTATTCAAATCCTAGGCTAGGTGGTCAACATGGAGAATGGGTTGGGGTCGGAAAAAAGAAAGAATGGCGGCCTAAGATAGCCAGAAGATCAATCTGGAGATGTAGCAAGGTCAAAGGTATGGAACAAGATCTCGTAGAAGCTTCCTCATTCTTCTTCACAGAAATCCCAGATTCAGTTGAAGCCAAACAGTTATATGACATTTTCAAAGAATATGGGTCGGTGGTAGAAGTGTTCATTCCGGACAAGACGGATATTAGGGGTAAAAGGTTCGGCTTTGTTCGGTTCCGAAAGGTTGACGACGAACATCTCTTCGCCATTAAACTTGACAATATTGTTATTAATGGCAAAAAGATGTTTGTTAACCTACTAAGATTTAAAAGAGAAGAGAGGATGGTCGGCGGAATTGGAAACAAATTAAATGACGGTCCTCTTAAGAATACAATGCACATTCCACATCAAAAACCTGCTGGTAGTCGTGGGATTTGGAATGGGTCCTCGTATGCGCAGATAGCCAAAGGAGTTAATGGAAGGTCAACGACAATGGATAAACAAGTTCTTCTTGCAGACAAGCCCAATTTCGCACACTTAAGTTTCAACGTGTCAGGTGAAGAAATGGAAAGATTTGATCAGGCATTCGCTGGGGTTCTGAATAGACAAGGGTCAGATATGTATCTTAAGGAGGCCTTTCAGATGGAAGGATTTTTTAATATCAAGATCACACCAATGGGGACCAACCTGGTCTTGCTAGAAGAAGACAACCCAGGGGACATCAAAAAGCTGATAGAAGAAGAAAAGGAGTGGGCCCTCAAGTGGTTTTCTGACATACATCCATGGTCTCCTTTAGATGTGGACCAAGAACGCCTAACGTGGGTAAAAATCTTTGGGCTCCCGTGTCATGCTTGGAGCGAGAGATTCTTTAAACTTCTTGCTGGTACTACAGGAGCGTTCATAAAGATGGATGAGGATACACAGAGACAGGTGAGATTTGATGTTGCACGAATACTGATAAGTACAAAATCTGCCTTAAATCTAAATGAAGTTATCAATGTGAAGGTTAACGACAATATGTATAGAATCAAAATAGTAGAGGACTCGTTTGGCCCTTATGTCAGGGACCAATGTCATTCCAATGGTAATAGAATTGATGTAGATAGTTTTGAGATCGTGGAGTCTGATTTTGACTCGGAAGAAGAACTTGGTTTATGGAACAACTCCTCCAAAGTGCTCAGCAGTCTATCCAAAACCTCAGACTCCAATTCAGAAGTGGGCGAATTAGGGGATGCCCAACAGATAGATTCATCGCAATATCAGGTTGGTGCGGATGTTTCTCTTGCAAAGGTCCATAAAAGAGGTCAATCAATTGGGGAAGGTATTCTTCGTAGTCCAGGCAGTCAGGAACCACATTGTTCTTCACAAGACTTTGTACCTTGCACTATTGCCTCACATAAGAGTTTCGATGCGAATAAGTCATCTGGGGGTGAAGGACTGAAAAATGTTGTTGGATTTCATAAAGACTCAGTAGTAGAAATTCGCGTGTCTCAAGATGTGGTGCCTGGAGTTGGGCAAGGTTTTCTGGGGCTGAATAATGTGGGAGAATCTTCTGCTTCTAAGAAAAAGAAACTTGTGGATGACATATACCAGAGGATAAAAATCTCGTTTAATCCTTCGTATTATGCCACTTTATTGCAGGTGGAAAGTTCATAGGCCAAATCCTTTCATCCACGAAGTAAACATAAAAGTCCTACTGAATGAGTGAATACAGATACAGATTCTATTGATAATTTAATTGGTGATTCTAGCTTTTTGAAGAGTCATAGCAGAATTAAGAAGAAATTGGAAAGCCTTCCAGCCAGAGTTTGGAGTACTATAAAATCCCTTGGGATAGAGGCTGAAGAAGACGACGAAGTTTTCGAATCCATCTTACGAAATTTAGAAGCAGTGGATAGAAAGTCAAAAAAAGTGAAGTTGGTGGCTGCTAATGGGCATTCATGAATGTAATCACATATAACGTCAGAGGCTGCGGGAGTAACTTAAAATGGAAGAAAATTAGAGCTACACAGTGTGAAATTAATGAAGTTGAAGGCCTTTTTAATAAAGAGCTATACAGTGTGGGTATAGAGCAGATAAATAAGAGGAATAATGCTGAAGACTCCTTGTGGAAAAGCCTTAGAATTAAAGAGAGTATTATTAAGCAGAAGTCTCGATTGAAATGGCATGACGATGGAGATCTCAACACAAAGTTTTTCCATGCTGCGCTAAAGAATAGGATTCATCAGAATACAATTCACTCGGTTTTGGTTAATGGATCCTATGTCGAGGATGTTAAAGATGCAGTCAGACACCATTTCCAAAAGAGATTCAGCAAGGCAAGAAGACCGTTTCCATCCATTGGAAGTTATGGTTTCAAAAGGTTATCTAACCAGGACAGATTAGAGCTCGACCAACCTATAGATGCTGCTGAGGTCAGAAGTGTTGTTTTTGACTGCGCAGGGGACCGTAGTCCTGGCCCAGACGGATTTAGCTTCGAGTTTTTTAAAAAATGTTGGCACATAGTTAGTCACGATTTTGTCCAATGTATCTTGGAGTTCTTTAAAGGTGAATGTCTACACAAAGTCCTTGCATCCTCTTTTCTTGCCCTTATTCCTAAAAACGGAAGCCCTCGGAACCTTTATGATTATAGGCCTATCTCCTTGATTGGCTCGGTGTACAAAGTGATAGCCAAGATCCTAGCTAACAGACTTAGGAACAAAATAGGGAGTATAATTTCGCAAACTCAGACGGCTTTTATTAGTGGGCGAAATTTACTTGACGGGGTGGTGACTCTGAATGAGGTTATAGATTTCGCAAAACGAGCCAAGAAAGAGTTAATATTGTTGAAGGTCGATTTTAGCAAAGCACACGACTGTGTGGACTGGGATTACTTGCGTGAAGTCATGACATACATGGGATTCGGAGATAATTGGTTGAGGTGGTTGGACAACGGGGTGTTTAATAGTTTCACATCTGTCTTGGTGAACGGGATCCCTTCCAAAGACTTTAGAGTTACAAGAGGGCTAAAACAAGGTGATCCACTAGTCCCTCTATTATTTACCATCGCTGCTGAAGGGTTGGCAGTCCTAATAAAAAGAGCTGTCGACAGTGGCAGCTTCTCAGGCTTCAAAATGGATTCGAATACCTCCTTCGATCTCCTACAATACGCAGACGATTCTGTAATACTGGGAAATGGTTCAATGAGCAATATACTGGCAATTAAAGCAATTCTGAAAGGCTTCCACCTCGTGTCTGGCCTAGAGATTAATTTCAGTAAAAGTTCTTTGTTTGGCATTGGCGTGGAAGACATAGTTCTCGAGGCTGCTGTTAATTTTCTCTCTTGCAAAGTATCAGCATGTCCATTTAAGTTTCTTGGTATTCCAATAGGAGGTAATCATAGGTTGGTTGCATTTTGGAAACCTTTGATTAATACGGTCCGTGCAAGGCTAAATTCGTGGAAAGGTAGATTCCTCTCTGTGGGAGGCAGAGTTACACTAATTAACTCTGTATTGGCGAATATCCCAATTCATTATATGTCGTTCTACAGAGTTCCATCCAAAGTTATTAAGGTTTTAAAGTCTATTCAGAAACGATTCTTATGGAAAGGTTCGGTGGCGAAAAAAGGCATTGCTTGGGTCCTGTGGGACGTAGTATGCAATCCGGTTCAAGAAGGAGGGCTTGGAGTTAAAGATATCAGATTGCTCAATGCAGCTCTTATGTTCAAATGGACATGGAAGATTCTTTCTCAGGAGGATAGGTTATGGAGAGGACAAATTCATAGCAGGTATCCTAATTATTTACATGAATTGTATAGCTTTGTGGTATTTAAAAACCGAGTTCCTCCGTCAATGTGGTGGAGAGACCTGGTACAAATTTCTTCTTTCTGTGGCATTAATCTAGAAGAGGGTTTAATTTCACACAAACTCGGAAATGGCGAGTTTATTCTATTTTGGACATCTCATTGGGCAGTGGGTCATACCTTGGCAGTTGAGTTTCCAGATCTGTGGCATCTAGCAGAAAATAAAAACAGTAGAATCATTGATAATTGGTTTTGGGAGGAAGACACATGGTATTGGAACATCAAATTTTCACATCAATTATTGCAGGAATATATCACTGTACAATACGATAAATTACTTCAGGTACTGCAGGAATACAGGTTGGCTGATGATGTGCAGGATTCGGTTATTTGGTTACATGGCCACAATCCAGTTTTTTCTGTGTCGTCTTTGTATCACTTTTTGCAGGTTAAAGAGAACAACTTAGTTCCGGTTATTGCAGAGGATGTTAAATCAGTGCTGAGATTGAATAGGTTGGCCATCGCCCCACTCAAACTGAAAGTATTTGGCTGGAGATTGATCCTCAATAGAATACCTACACGCGACAACTTGGTTCGAAGAGGATTAATTATTAATGTCAATGAAAAGGTTTGTCCATTTTGTTTCTTAATGGATGAAAATGCTGAGCATCTCCTCTTCCAATGCTCCAAGTCCAATCTCGTTTGGAAATTTCTATTCCTTTGGTTAGAAGTTGAGGAATTTTGGGTTAGAGATATTTCGAATCATATACTATGCTGGATAAATGGGTGTTTACAAAATTTTCTTAGTGTATGAACTGCTATGGGCTTTTGGCTAATAGTGTGTTGGGTCATATGGTCGTCTAGGAACAATATTATGTTTAGAGATGAGTTTTGGGATGTAGATACGATTAGCAATCGTATAGTTATGTATTCTTGGTGGTGGATTGGTAAAAAACATAAAAACGCACAAAATTGTAATTATTATTCTTGGGTAAGTGCCCCTTTAGAATTTTGTAGCCCTTGAATTGTACCGGTTAGGCCTGTTTTGTACATGGGATTGGATCTCGCCTTCAGATTCGCTAATTAATATACCACTAATCTTGCTTATTAAAAAAAAAAATAACATATGTTATACCATCACAAAATTACCTTAGTGAGGATGACTTTCATAGCAGGGATGAATTTACTATGGTACTTAAAAGTTAGAACATCATTGTAGATGAAAGGAAATATGAATCAGTTATTCCTTTCACACAACCATGTAAATTAGGTACAGAACATGCTATAGTTTCACTGGGTAGTGAATGAAGAATATAAAAAACATGAATCATTGCTGCATTCCAGAGAACCATGTCAATTAGGTACAGAACATGCTAGTTTCCCTAGGGCTAATTCACATGAACAAGAGTTAATCCCTTCATGAACTAACTTATTTAAGACACTCAAATTATTTTCAAATGTAATATATTTTAACACAGTTTGCGGCCCTTTTAACATCCTTTTAAAGTGTTTTTTTTAATAAAACGATCCCTGCAATAAATAAAAACACTACTAAAACACTCAAATTATAAAACCAAAACATCACAAATCAATAAAATCATAACAAACCCTTATAAGAATACAAAGAAATTAGTGGGGGGAAGCGTAGGCATGTTAGGTTCTTTAACGGTTTTATCTTTCCCAACCTTGGCCATTCGAGCACTTGATTTTTCAATTAAGAATTGTTCCTACAAAATTTTGAAAAAACAAACCAACCTAGAAAACATAGAACCAATCTTTAATTAAGGGAAAAGTTTCAATTTTAGGTTTATTCATATTAGAAACCTGCTTAACAACTTGAAAATCTTAAGAAATTTATAAATTCAAAAGAAAAATGAGTTACATGTGTGATTTATTAAGATAACCGGTGAAAGAGGGGAGGAGATAAGTAACCATGTGAGGAGATGAGAGGCTAGAGGAGAGGCGGATATGACTTTTCGGTTCAAGGTGAAGGGTTTCCATCATTCAAATTTAGTGGCGTAGGCAACTTTTTTACTTGAATGGGTTATTCGTTCTAAAACAATCGATTATAGGCAAAACGATGAAATGAAGAAAGAAAGAGTGGAATATAGACGAACATGAAAGACAGAGTGAAGGAACAGAAAACACACTGGAGAAAAAAAAGTAAATGGAAAAGGGGAGAGGGAAAGTAGGGCTTACGTGTTTTAGGGTTTTGTTTAAAGCTTATTATGGTTACAAATTAAACAAAAAAAAAAAGAGTAACCACTACAAGAAATTGGCAAGTTGCAACGGTTAATATTGGCATATTACGACGGTTTGAACCGCCACAATTTACTAGTCGCGGCAGTTTTACCTCTGTCGCAAAAACGTGTGTCGCCAGGCTATATCGCGACGGTTCCTAAAACCGTCACTCCAACCGTCGTTCTATATTGCGACGGTTAAGGAACTGTCGTAAATTGAAAATTGCGGTGGTTAAAACTGCCATAAATAATTGTTTTTGTTATCCAAAAATAAAAAAACCATAGGTATTTCCAAAGGTAAATCCGCAGGAAATTTAAAATCCGCAGGCAATTCCGTAACTAATATATTTCAAAAATTAAAAAAAAAAATCAAATGAATTTTTATAAGAACATTGCTATTATTAGTGATTGACTCCAGGACACAAGCTCCACAGGAAGCCAGATTCTTACTCGCCATTCAACATTACAAATAAGATGATTAAAAAAGACCTAATTGTGCTTTATAGAAAGTCTCTAATTTGCTGCATAATCAGTTTTCATTTCACAACACATACTAAAAATAAAAAGTCTTAAATCATTACATATACTCATAAGAGAGTACTTATTACAACAATCATAGAGAAACTCTAACATCAAACATTTTTACTAAAACTATAATCACATGCCTGAAACACCACGAACTCGCAGTTTTGGAACCCAAATGAAATTATCTGCAAGAAAAAAGTGACAGAAAGAAGAACTTCCCGGCGAAACACCAAGAACCTGAAATGAAACATGACCGTGTCCCCAATGAGAAGTATCCATATGACAAACAACCATAGCTTCAACCATATCTCCATTGCATATTTTGTTTTCTCAACATAAAAAGTTGGTAAAACTCTTTTTCTAATCTAACAAAGATAGAGATACTAGCTTCCATTGATAGAGATACCAGACCTGGGAATTCAGTCAAAAACATCATGTATGCACTGTCTACAAACAACTGCTTCTCATTTGCAATATTATAAATTTATAATGAGGTTATAAGTTATTCCACTTTCCAACATTTAAATTTCTGGAACATTAACTTGTGCTCTTGTGCTCTAAATTGAGAGCTAAAATAACCAAAGCTACTGACAAAATTAATTCTACACTTTACCTCAATTTTAGTACACTAAAGATTAAAAACATAACCATTCATCCACTTATGTTTCTGAAACTAGTATATGCAGATAGAACTCACAGCATGTTCATTTACTATGGGTTAGAATACAAATAGCATTACATCTTTATTATTTTCTGCAATTTAGTCAAGAAACTATTGTATACAATAATTGATATTTAAGATTTTTAAGGTGATTTTTTAAAAACTCGTGTGAATTCTAAGATTTCATAATAGTGATTTGGATAAAAAAGATGTGAGGTTAATATATCTTATGTGTAATGCAAGATCACACTATAAAATAGACAACATCATAGTTGTTCAGCTACACTAAGTCATACATAGAAGTACATGGATATTAAAAAGAAAATGTAATACCTTGGAATTTGGAATGAAGGAATATGCAATTCTAGATAGAGAATCTAACACTACAGGAGAGCCAACTCTTTGAGCAGAGTTACATCCCCATTTCTCATGGTCAAACAAAGCCATCATTCTAATGCCCAGCTCTTCCTCAAAACTGTTGTCAGAGTATGTTGCATCAATTAATGTCTGAAAGTGAAACTAGTGTGTTAGTAATTTATAGTGCAACTAATAACATGTAACCACCAAAGGACATGCCACTTGGCTCTTTCAACCAAAGTTTATTTTCTCTTATCTCTCTGATGTAACTTAATCACTTTTCATATTAATGGTTTTTCAAAGGAATAAAACATTTCCCTCTCAATTTTATCACATCAAATCATATTAAAATCACGATTCAGGTACACTTCGAAGCAAATGGTTGTTGAGACTAAAAGCAAGCTTCACGCTAAGCTTGCTCTTTGGAAGCTAACAAGTGGCTAGCATCATTGTTAAGATACAGATAAGTTTTTTTGCCTGAAGATGTAGTAGTAGATACAGTAGAAAAACTAGTGTAGTTTCCATTCAACTTTGATAAGCATATTTTTCCCATAAAACCAAAGAGCTCATTTTCTTGCACAAAGGGTTGAGCTGCATAATCATCAATTGGCATCCACTGAACAGAAAAACAAACCATGTTAGAATAGACACCACCAGTTAAAGAAAAACATCCTAAAACTTTATAAAGATACCTTAGTTGCTTCAATTTCTGAGGCCTGACTTTAAATATCAAAGGATTGAGGTTGCAACATGCAAACAAAGAACATGTCTGATTTCTGAAAGAAAGATTTATGGCTTTGCCTAATACCAAAGAGACATAATGTTTAGTAACAGTCCATATAATGTAGACAGAAAATTATATGCATGCAATATGATGGTTCTTGTGTAAAACACATATGCGACATTTACATAACATGTATGCCAACATTCAAAATGCATGCTAGTTAATGAGGTTGGTGTGTCGCTCATACCTGAATGCTAAAACATCAACAAACTGGGTCTCTATCTGAAGGAAGAACAAAAGTAATGGCATGAGAAATTGAGAAATTAAAAAAAGACACATGATAAAGGTCATAGAACAGGAATATGTTAATACTATACAATGATGTTATATTAATTTTGAAGAATACTTAGTGGCAATATTAATAAATCAGTCAGTAACAAACAAGCAAAAATGAAGTGGCATAATTTATTCTATACTGTATTTTATGTGTTTGCTCACCCGTGTCTCTTCCTTCACTTCTCTAATTACAGCATCACAAATATCTTTGCCCTGCAAATAGAATTAAAATGAATCAAAAGATCATGTTAAAAGTTTCGTAATTTGATGAATAATCATTTTGATATATACTTCATTAACAGCTCCTGTAGGCATCTTCCATACACATGTGCCTCCATATCTACCACTGGTTTCCTGAACCACAAGCGTCTGTCAAATGGAACAAGACCATTTAAATAGTATAATAGACCGGGGTTATCACAGCATAAAATAAAAGATTTTATTTAGCATAAGCAGTACAGTGGTTATTTCGTTTGGAAATTGCAAGATGATAATTTTGAATAAAGTTATTTGAATATAACTAGCCTAAGACTAATTTGTAACATATACTTTGCATATTACAAAGCATTTATAAAAAGATCAACAAAAAGGGCACGTATAAAACGCCCAGAACAGAGCATTTAAGTAGCTCGACAGCCAATGCTGATTGTAATGAAAGAAAAAAAAAACATGAAACCAAAAAACTGTCTTGGAAGAATGGAAAAATGTAGTTTTGATGGTTCAATTCAGTACAATGATAATAGGAGAAGAAATGACAGAAAAGTTATCATCACCTAGGTCAATCTGATCTTAGAAGTACTTCACTAAAGAATAATTAAAACAATATAAAATTAGGCAACTTCAAAAGAAAAGCAGGACATACCTTCAATGTTATTTTCCATCTAATATGTTTTATCATGTATTTCCAATACTCGTGATTGACTAGGATATACTGAAAAGAGAAAATTACCAATACTAGGAGAACATCATTCTCAATTGTAAAAGTCCTTAGAGCTAATACATGAACAATACCTGATTGCATGAGTCACAGAGTTTATGTCCCAGATTGACTTCGACTTCGGCTACACAAACTTTAGCACCGTGGGAATGGAACAGGCGTACAGTGCTTTCTCCAATCTGGGAGGCTCCACTAGTTACCACAACCACTTTGCCTAGTAACCTGATGGAGAGATATAATAGAAATTTGAGTCACAAACTATATCAATCAACCACATGTCGTTTGTGTCTCAACCATGACTTTTTGTAAGTCTAATGCATTTGACACTAAACAAATAAAATAACTTGTTTAGCAGGGGCTGTAGCAACCATATTGGGAGTAGAAACTGATAGAAACATGAACACATAACTCATGTAATCACAAACAACTGTAGCAAAACTTGGACAAGGAAATAAAAGAACAATAACTCTGTAATTTCAAATTAGGCTAAAATACAGTTTTGGTCCCCCTGTTTGTCAAAATTCACAGTTTTGGTCCCCCCATTTTGTTTTTTAACAGTTTTGGTCCCCCACCCTTCACTATTCATGTACTGTTCATGTACGGACATGTACTGTTCATGTACGGACCAGGTACTGTTCATCACTTTTTTGGGCCCAAATTGGAGTGGGGGACCAAAACTGTTAAAAAACAAAATGGGGGGACCAAAACCGTGAATTTTGACAAACAGGGAGACCAAAACTGTATTTTAGCCTTCAAATTATTTAATGATATCATCATCAACACATAATCTCCTAGATTCATATAAACAATTGACATAACTGTATTAAAACTATCATCAACACCAAAAACAACAAGCTCAATGGAACTTACTAACCAATAAATGTTATAAAAAGACTCTTCAACTCCACAAAATAATTTCATCATATCGATGAACAACGATAAGCAGCATCAGGCATACCTTGAGAACCTTCTCTATAAGTACAATGCTGCCAGTACTCAGGGGGAAGACCGTGAAGACTTTGTTGAACCAGAGGTTGTCTGTGAACAGTTTCAAACCATAGACAAAAGGCTTAAAGACTTTGTTTGAAATTGTTCACGGACAACCTCAGGTTCAACAAAGTCTTCACGGTCTTCCCCCTTAGTACTGGCAGCATTGTACTCATAGAGAGGGTTCTCAAATGGAGGTCAAGTAGTCTGGGCAACAACATGAACCACAGGTCTAGGCTCAGGGAAAACTGGTGCTTCAAACACTGGTCTGAAAGTCTGACCAATCATAGCAGTAGATGCAATAGGTGGAGAGAAGTTGTGAGGCAATCCAAACTCTGGCCAAGTTGAAGGTGGCACCTGAACAGGCTGAGGATCAACATTTGAAACTTCCTGTATAACAGTCCTTTGAGGTGGTTCTCCTCTAGCAATCAAAACTTGAAGCATCTCTGTGAGCTTGGTCATGCTTAACTTAAGGTCATCGATCTCCATTCGGATCTCACCGTTGTGTGCTTCTTGCTCCGACATTATGTGTCTGTAGTTAGCTCTAGTCCGATATCTGTGTCGAGGAATCAGCTTGACGAATCACAGGTGACACTGGAAGATAGAGACAACTAGAAATGAGTTGCTGGACAAACGGACACATGCAAAGATGCAAATGATATGCCATGTGATGCAATGGTTTCAAGGAACTCAAAAGCAGGTCGCAAACATTTCAGAAAGACTGAAAAAGTTTCATTTTATAATCCAGGATTTTTATTGAATTTGCAAATGAAAGAACAATTGAGTTTCTTGAAACCAAAGGGTTATTCATGAATGCATGAATGGATGGATGCATAAACACAAGCAAAGCACACAAGCAAAGGGCCCTAGGTTTGAAAGGTCACAGCATGGAGCCAAGGTCTAACCATCCCAATAGCTTTGAAAGGAGAGCTTGAAAAGATGAAGAAAGAGTTGATAGGAATTGTGTCGGTGGTAAATGCATGCAAATGAGAATGAAAACAAAAGTTGACAAAACGTACCTCTCTGCCATGCTCTGGTAAAACAAAATTCAAATTGTACAAGTTTTACCTTTCTTCCTTTTTGTTAGGCATATTTATAGGGTTTTTAAAATACAATGGATATAGAAGGTAATGAAAAGATGGTATAAAACTAAATGGTAAAATTAAATATTATTTTTTTATTGATTTTCTATTAACTTTAATTATAATAAAGTCAAATATTTTGTGATTTTTAGCATTTTAACAAACAAGTACGTTTACCATTTTAGCGTGTAAATTTTCTTAATTCTTAATTATCTTTTTTACTAAATCAAGAAAATATAATCCTAGCATTTAATTTTCTTTTTCCATTTTTGACCTACTATTAATTTTCTTCCATCAAAATAAATTATATTGTTAAATTTAAAATATTCAAAATCATCATTTTGTTGAACAAAAATCACAAATAATTACAATCAATATTCAAAGACTAATTTGTGGATAACAACGCCATTAACAAGATAACAATGCCATTAACAAGATACATCTTGAATGATCAATACTAATTTGTATTATGTACGATTTTGTAGAAACTTCTTGCCTTGGAATTAAATGGTTTAGATAAACAGTGCACCCCTGAATCCTACTAGCTGGGAATGTTTTCAACTTAAACCTTGTTAAATTAAGCCATATATATGCTCTCCTTTTATTTGTGATGTAAGCACATTATTACAGAAAGGCTCTTTCACAACTGTTAGAAAAGAGGGGTTTGTCAACTGTGATAAGGTTGAAGTGATAGTAAATATGATGCTTTCCACCACAGACGTGACTGTCACGATAAACTAGGTTGTGTCATTACTAAACTCTTGACTTTTAATGTAGAAAATATTGTCGGTTTTAACTGCCAGAACTTTCAAATTTGTATCACAAAAGTATTAAGTATGAAATAGACTAGCCAATTAACCATAAATAAAATAAATTTTGTATTTTTTAACTAGTAAAATAAAATTTGTTTTGCTTAATAAATAAAATGAAATAAATTAACATAATATAAAAAAAAAATATACAAATATAAAATAATAATCTTTGTAAGATGAAATGAGCTACAAGAATGGTAATACAAATAAATGAAACTAAAAAGCTATCAAATGTTAGAAGTTTAAATCCCACACCATGAATCCCCTCCTACTTGAAGCCAAAACACACTTATTTTTTGGATTTCAGCCAACTTGGAAGACCTCTTCTCTATTAAACTATAATAACAATTCACATGAATAACTATATAACATAATTATATCAAGTTTAGAAACATATAAAGAGAATTATACTTATGACTCTACAATGGAATAGAGCAACAAAAAATGGAGTCAAGGCCAATTAGCAAAATAGAAACAAACTTTTCCATTATATACTTGGAGCCATGGTACAACAATAAGGATGTTGCCATGTAAAAATGAGGTCATAATTCAAATCCTAGAAACAAACCCTGCTTGGATATAACTACTCTCCATAGACTCCATCTGGTAAAAGTTGTGCACTTTACTACCCTTAAATATTATAAGCATGGTTTTAAATTGCGGTTGCGGCTGCGGATGCAGTTGCGGTTGCGGGTGTTGCGATTGCGGCCATTGCGGGTGTTGCGATGTGTATTGCGACTGGTGCGGTGTGAATTTTTATTAGGAGGTGTTTGAAATACAAAGTTGAAAAACACTTAATGTTACGTTTTTTCATTACATAATAAGTAAATTGAGTTTTAGGATTCTAAAATTTTAATATTAGATGAAAATACTTGAAGAAACATGATTGAAATTATCTAATGTGCTTCCAAACATAGTCGGAAGCGATATTTTCAAATCACACTGCAATTGCAGTCCGATGCGGTTCACAACAAAAAAATCTGTGGTTTGATACGACAGAAACAATAGTTAATTTGTAGCTAATCTCTATCAAACAGAATTAGATGGAGATTTGTTGCAAATTAGCTACAATATATGTCGTAACATAAATTGGGTGGCTAATCATCTTGACCAAAATTTTCTAGCAAAACTCAAACTAATATATTAAAATTCCTAGCTAAAGAACAACTAAATCTTAGCAAAATATCAGTCTTGAGTTATGTTTCCCCAACTATACAGCTACAATATCGATACCAAAATTCCATAGTAAATCTCAAGTTAAAAATTATAATGATTTGAAAGTTATCTTTTATTTAGATTTTTTTTTAGTTTATTTTTAACCAAAATAAATTACGATTTATTTTTTTTACTAATTAATTTTAATCAAAACTAATTAGGCTTAAATTTAAAAAAATCACAAAAAATAATTTATAAGGGTATCATAATTGTTGATAGTTAAACATTTGTTTAAATAAACAATTAAAATTTTAAAATATTATTAATACAATTTTTTTCATTAAACTTGTATTTTATTACTAGAATAAAAAGTTTATCATTATTGAAAAAATGTACCTATTTTCTATCAACTTTCTATTTCTAACTACACTATCAGTTAAAATGGCCATCAACTCTAAAAGTTTTATCAAATTTGGAGAGTTTCCTAACTGCAATATCACCATTAGCATCCTTTTGTTGCACATTCACAAAATTTGTAGTTTTCAAAACCTGAAAAATAAGGTTACTGTAATAAGATTTAAGACACCAAATCTTTTCATAACATATACTTATCTAAAACATATTAAACATACCAGTACTTCGTAGAATAGCCTGACCGATTTTTTCCAGGTCCGCCATTGTGAAACTTCTGACATGTGCTGAAATTACTTCTGCATGCAAACCAGGTGCAGAGAAATATGTCTAACTTAATTGTTTCAATTTTATAATTAATCTAGTGATCATTCATTCACTTGCCACTTTAAAGCCTAGACTTTTTAGCAATCATTCATTCAATTGCCACTTTGATACCGTCTAATCTAATGTAACAAAGATAGCAATCAATAAGTAATCCCAAAAGGAAAGAAATGCGAAAGAGAATATTATTACTCAAACACCTTTGCAATAAGCGGCGATTTGGTTCAGAGCAAGTGTCATTTAATGTTGCGCGCATAGAAGCAACTCTAACACCGCCTTACAGCAAGATGCATGGAACGGAGGAGATGGCAATTGCCCGAATAACATGCTACAAATTTATAGAAATAGAGAGTTATTATAACGTATGAGCTTCGTGAAGAAAACATCACTTTCGATTATCACGAGTGTATACCTTAATACAATCACCAATGACATGTGCATCTTCATCTGGAGCAAACTCAGTTTTTCCTGCAACCATGTCGCATATTCAAGAGCACGAAAACTTACCGAGTAACTTTGTTCAAAGAGGAAAGAAGAAAGTGCACTTTGAAAGCTACAAAACTTCATAATCTTCAAACATTTAAACAGCATACAATTTAAAGATTTAAAGAGTAACCAAGTGCTAATATACAAACAGCAGCAATATGTTTGAAAATTGAATAATGTTGAATCCAAAAGTGACAAACACGAAAACCGAATAACAGAAACTACCTGAAATTGAGGGGGATACATATTAGTTAAACTGCATTGGGAGTGTTGTGGGTGGGAACAAAACATATCAGTAAACAAAAAAATGTATTGTTAGACTAAAATGACAAATAAGGACCTAAATACGAGTCACTGACAATAACAGTGTACACATTATTATCTCAAACATTACAACAATAGCTTAATTGGAGTGGGAGAAAACATAAGATCAAACAAACATGCATAAAGATTTGGTACTTTTTTCTTATCTGAATCATTATAAAAGGAACCTACCAAAATAAACATGAATCAGGGCTCATGTTACCGATATCAGTAATATAAACGAGAATTTCATGGATTAATAAACAAACTTTACCTCATCGAACTTATTTGCAAACAAGTTAAGAGAAGCCAAAATTCCACCATTAGGACCAAGGTTGAACTGCTTCATAACTTCTTTGTACTTAACATTATCTCTTATATCAATGTTAGCCCCATATGAAAGTGTCAAAACAGCCGGGTCAAGATTCATCACATAACCCCTAATGTTCGACATATGCGTATGCGCAACCAACCTATGAAGGAATGTAGTTTTCCCACTCCCTGAACACAATTGAGTCACATCCAAGTCTTCATTCACAAATACACGATATTTATAAAAGAAAACCAAGTTATTTCCTATACAATACCAAGTAAAAATTGCAATTCTAACTTGTCATTCCTACAACTATGATGATGACAGGTTTCCTTTTGAAGTTTTGTGATCCATTTCCAATCCCAGAAGATGAACCTTCAATGCCCAATTTCTTCATAGACTTGCTTAGCTCTTCTTTTTATTCATCTTTTGCCTTCATAACAAAACCATTCCATGATTCTGAATTTCAAATCACTACGCCAAAATTGATTTTTTGTATCGCCTAATTTAATAGCGTTTTTAAAGAAAATGCTATTAAAAAGGAAACAAATACATCTATAATAGCACTTTGCAAAAAAACACTATTATTAAACTTTAGTAAGATAGCACTTTCTTGAAAACGCTATCATAGGATACAGGCAATGTGACTTTGATAGCACTTTGTAAAAAAACGTTATTATTAAACTTTACTAAAATAGCACTTTATTGAAAACACTATCAATAGTCTTTATTAAGATAGCACTTTTAAAAAAAACGCTATTATTTTATTGATCTTTATTAGCATTAATAAAAAAGTGCTATTATATTATAAAATATATAATAAATTATAAAATAAAATAAAACAAACACGTACACCAAATTTTTTTTAGCATTTTGGCGGAATTTTTTGGCGCAGAATTTTTGGAATGTACACCAAAACCTCTCGTCATTCAGATTCATCATCGCCGTTGTAACACCCTTTTCTATACCCCCAAATAATCAATTAAATCATTTAGGAACGTATTGAAAATTTCATCAGAGTATAATTGTAACTACGGCATAAAAAGAGAATGTCACATTATGCATGAAATTAAACACATACAACACCTGCTCAAAAAGATATGCAACAGTGCGGTAACTTTCAACAATAAAGGATCTCAGTCCTTATACCCACATGTCAACATTTTGAATAAAAGCAAAAAATCTAAACATTGATAACATCAAACATATATACATTATATATATATACATCAACAAGTATGATACAACAACATCATTCATGTTTATGTACACAAATTCATCAGCAAGATACATACACGAATGTATCACAAAAATGAATCAAACATAAGCATCCTAGCTACCCGGTGCTACATATCAGAGCCAGCCGACCAAAAAGGAAATGAAGCCACGCTTCACAAAAGACCACCAGATACCTAATCTGCAATGCCTCATAGAGCATCATAAAACCGCAGAAGGGTGAGAAATATTATCATAATAACAATGCATATAATTATATATCTCAACATAAAAATACACATATACCACATATTCTCACCATTCCATCATACCACATAAACATACATATTATGTTTACTATGTCACAATCATCACTTCTCACTCAATATACATCGCAAGGCATATATATATATAACCAAGCATATTCCTCATAATGCTTATCATTCAACATAAACACACATATTCATGTTTATCCATCCATGCACACCTGCACAATTCTACTCATTCCACATCAACATATACATATATATGTTTATTCATCAATGCACAAATACAATGATGACAAATGCAACTCATAGAGACCGACTCACGACTCTATGCAGATGCATGCGGTACCGACTCATCATCTCAAGTTCAGTTGAAGAACTTATTGGAACCATTGCTACAACCGCACATCGGCCTACAATATGGTTGCTACAACCACACCTCGGCATACAATGTTTACGGATTGCTACAACCACACATCGGCATACAATATGATTGCTACAACCGCACCTCGACATACAATCCGGTTGCTACAACTCCACATGAGCATACAATCGTTTGTAATCATCGCTTCAACCGCATATCGGCATACAATATGATTGCTACAACCGCACCTCGGCATACAATCCGATTGCTACAACTCCACATGAGCATACAATCCTTTATAATCATCACTTCAACCGCATATCGGCATACGACGTTACAACAGATTCATCTTAGAATCCCACAACACAAGAATGCATATCATGATGCTTCACATACAAAATGAACCAATACACTCATGCAATGCATACTTATTCACAACATAGTCATGCATTCATCACATATAATCCATCTACATTCACATCAATTGTATAACAACATACACATTTATCCAAACAAATCAATTTACGGTTTACCGGAAAAGTCGGCAAAAAATAATATTTCCCATAATCATCAAAAAGTACTCATCCACAGCTTCGATTCGATATAAAGAACACTTAAATCCGATAAACAACGAAGAAGATATGTATATTTCAAAATAACGCAAAAACATAAACCGGAGGCCCGACACTACGAAACGGTTCGAAAATACTGTTCCAATTGGACCAGGTTCAGACCTCAAATTCATTTTTCCTAGAAAGAACATCTCGTTAGCTTCCCAAGGCTTCGAACGGGAGTCAAAACCGACTTACGGATCAAAAGATATGAATTTCCGAAGTTTCCCCGAAAACCATAATTTCAGCATAAAGCTGCTGCGGGTTCTGCTGGTACAACACTGGTTTTTCGGCGTTTTCGCCCGAAAACCCGACCGATTCAATTACTTTCTTCCGAATAAATACATGGTAATCCTCCATAAATACATACCAACATGTTAGGATAAAAAAAACACCGATTCCACAACATTCGATTTTCACCAAAATCTCACATTCTCAAAACCCAAAAATGTCAAAACTCACAATATCAACCGATTTCAACCAAACTAGTTTCTATAATCTCGGCCTAACCTCATACGACTAATCTACGCAATTTATTTCGAAATTCATCCGTGAAAACATTGATTTCTATCGATTTCCTACAATTCGACCTAAACGGAAAAAACAACGGAAACATAACGAAAACTAACCAAAACATAACCAAACTTCATGAAACTTTAAACAGCAGCTCACATACATATAACCAACCCACACATGTATTTATACGACTTTTCGACCGTAAAAACATCGGTTTCTATCGATTTCGTCCAATACGGCATAAACGGAAACATATGGAAAGTCAACCAAAACATCCACACAAAACACATACATAATCATACACAAAGTTAGAATAACAATATTTCACACCCTTACCCGATTAAATCGACTCCGAAAGATTGATCTTGGTGATTTTCCACACTTTTCTCTTTGTTCTTCTCTTTTCTCCTCTCTTGCTCTCTTTCTCTCCTTTTCTCTCTATGTTTCTTTCTTTTCTTTTCTTACTTATACTTTTCTTTTCTTTCTACTTCTATTACTTTTCCATTTCTTTTTCACAAAATATCTAACTAACTAACTAAGTAAAATATCATTAAGTGTGAAATGTCTAAAATACCCTCCAATCTAATTTTCCCCGCAAACTCTCAAAAACGGTAAAACATGATAACATGCAAACATAACATATTAATACACCAATTACACAAATAACAATAATTATCACCCAATTAAAATAAAAGACTCAACCAAAATGGAATAAAAAGGAAATAATTGAAATCGGGTCGTTGCAACTCTCCCCCACTTAGACATTTTCGTCCTCGAAAATAGGCTAAGTACAAGCAACCTCGAATACGACTCTCGCGTCCGACCAACCACTATCATGCCAACCAAAGGCACACCACGAATAACACAAACAACAAACCAGTACACTAACCACAACAACAACGACACGACAACGACGACAACAACCACGACAAGATGCAATGCCCATACAATGCACTTGACGACCAACTCACAACTCAAAGGATAACCAAGATACAAACACCCAGGTTCACTCTTGAACCGGAACATAACAAAATCGTTACCAACACCATAGGTAACACTCTTCTAATCTCCAAACATAGGAATTAGCTACTCGCACTCGAACCATCACAATGGAAACAAGGCAACAACCAGACAAGAACATAAGCTCCATGACACAACTTCGCCTCAACAACATCCACAAAACCAGAATACCTACATCCTTGTCTCACAATAACCAATACAACAATTCCACACTTCCGCTGTGCACTCTGATTACTCGCGACTAACAAAACCACCAATTCATATTCAACATTTGACTCTTCCTACTATTCACCAGAAATTCATAGTTCACTGGTTATATACACAATCTCACACTATTCTGCAGTAGCTTACACACTGGACACAAGCCTCTGAATTGCTCAAACAATTCTAATTCTCTGACCATCCAAACATACATATGCAAAGGCCTTCAACTTAACTCATCCGGCACGACATTAATTCTTCTCAAAGAATAATCCAATTCAAATTTATAACTCGTTTTGGAATCCCAACCATCAATGTTGTCTCATACTTATTCCTCTCGACCAAGAAAACTCGTCTTTATCAACCAAAATCCACTCTTGACAACTTAACTTAAAGCTTCATCTCTTTTCAACACTTGCGGCTCAATCTTCAACGCCCTACATGTTCTTCCTCTGATTTTATAATCGATCAAAATATCCTTAAAGGACACCACTGCAAACTTATCCAAATAAGTATGAAGATATAATTCCCATACTCCACAACCATTCGCCGAACATACCAACTAAGCTGGATAAACACGTCTATTCAATCCAACACAATTTTCGTCTGCTATCAACAAGAGATTAAGGGTGATCAGTTCCTCAATTTGTCAATAGACAGTCGACAATCATGATGGGGCATAAACCATCTTTACCAAGCGATAACAACATTCCTTGCATCTTGTGCACAAAACCACCTAAGGCACCAATCCTTACTTGACATAAACCTTACCTCCGTATTCCCTTTGGAATCGGAAACCACACTGTCCAAACAATACTTACAATCGGTCAAACAACGGCACCCTGAGCCAACGCTCCTCACCTGAAGCCACTTGGAGAAGTACCAGCTTCTCCCCTACTTATAACATTCTCAATCCTGAAGACAAAGGATTAGAAAAACCAGAAAGCACTTATAGTGTTCTACACACTTATCACGTACTAGGGAATAAACAACATCGACAATATACAACTGCCATGCCACACAGACTCAACAACTTGGCATTATCAATCTCTTGTCCAACAAGTCATAAACAAATTCAAACACTTTGCACACCCATGAGAAATAAAAGAATAAGTCGCTCCCATATCCATAATAGCAATTAAAGGCGTACTATTAATAAAACATATACCTTTAATCAAACGATCTGCACTGGTAGTGTCTGACCCAGCTAATGCAAACACCTTTCCGCCCGCTTGAGCTTGTTTCAGTTTAGTACAGTTAGGACTAATGTGACCTACTTCTCCACAGTTAAAACACTTCATCATATTTCTTCTACAATCATTAGCAACATGCCCAAGGATTCCACAGTTAGAACATTTCGGTACAGTCTTCCTACAATCAGTTACTTTATGACCCAATTGGCCACACCTGAAACACTTCATATAACCGGAACCTCCTCCTCCAGATCTCTTATCAAAATTTCCTTTATACTTGCCTTTATCAACAGGAGTCACATAAGGACCATCCCTAGCTTGCTGTTTACCTTTCCTCTCATTCACACTTTTGTAATGAGCAGAACGAGCCTTGCTATCTTCCTCAAAAATTCTACAACATTCAGTCAAATCTGAAAATCTTCTAATCCTCTGGTATCCCACAGCTTGCTTAATCTCAGGACGCAAACCGTTCTCATACTTAACACATTTTGAGAACTCAGCAGTAATTGCAGCATAATGAGAATGAAATTGTACCAACTCAACAAACTTAGCAGTATAGTCCACCACCGACATACTACCTTGTTTTAATTCCAGGAACTCTATCTCTTTCTTCCCTTTAACACTCTCAGGGTAATACTTCACCAAAAACTCAGTACGAAATAAATCCCAAGTTATCTCTTCATTATCCACCTCAAGAATTGGTCGCACACCGACCCACCAATCGTCGGCTTCTTCCTTCAGCATGTGAGATCCAAGCCTCACCTTATTCTCCTCTACACAGTCCATAACTCTGAAAATCCTTTCAATCTCTTTTAACCAGAGTTGAGCACCATCGGGATCAAATCTTCCTTTGAAAACCGGTGGTTGATTCTTCCTGAACTCTTCGTTAGCACTCACATTCGGTGCACCCTTCACAGCCCTAGCCATTGCTTCCATAGTAGTAACCATCGCAGCATCGTTTCTACCAGCCATATTCTGATTACTTCCCATAGAACAACAAGGTTAAACAATAGTTCAATCAACACAACAAAGAGACAGACACGACTGACTCAACACTGGCTCTGATACCACTTAATGTAACACCCCTTTCTATACCCCCAAATAATCAATTAAATCATTTAGGCACGTATTGAAAATTTCATCAGAGTATAATTGTAACTACGGCATAAAAAGAGAATGTCACATTATGCATGAAATTAAACACATACAACACCTGCTCAAAAAGATATGCAACAGTGGGGTAACTTTCAACAATAAAGGATCTCAGTCCTTATACCCACATGTCAACATTTAGAATAAAAGCGGAAAATCTAAACATTGATAACATCAAACATATATACATTATATATATATATATATACATCAACAAGTATGATACAACAACATCATTCATGTTTATATACACAAATTCATCAGCAAGATACATACACGAATGTATCACAAAAAGGAATCAAACATAAGCATCCTAGCTACCCGGTGCTACATATCAGAGCCAGCCGACCAAAAAGGAAATGAAGCCACGCTTCACAAAAGACCACCAGATACCTAATCTGCAATGCCTCATAGAGCATCATAAAACCGCAGAAGGGTGAGAAATATTATCATAATAACAATGCATATAATTATATATCTCAACATAAAAATACACATATACCACATATTCTCACCATTCCATCATACCACATAAACATACATATTATGTTTACTATGTCACAATCATCACATCTCACTCAATATACATCGCAAGGCATATATATATATATATATAAAACCAAGCATATTCCTCATAATGCTTATCATTCAACATAAACACACATATTCATGTTTATCCACCCATGCACACCTGCACAATTCTACACATTCCACATCAACATATACATATATATGTTTATTTATCAATGCACAAATACAATGATGACAAATGCAACTCATAGAGACCGACTCACGACTCTATGCAGATGCATGCGGTACCGACTCATCATCTCAAGTTCAATTGAAGAACTTATTGGAACCATTGCTACAACCGCACATCGGCCTACAATATGATTGCTACAACCGCACCTCGGCATACAATGTTTACGGATTGCTACAACCACACATCGGCATACAATATGATTGCTACAACCGCACCTCGACATACAATCCGGTTGCTACAACTCCACATGAGCATACAATCGTTTGTAATCATCGCTTCAACCGCATATCGGCATACAATATGATTTCTACAACCGCACCTCGCATACAATCCGATTGCTACACCTCCACATGAGCATACAATCGTTTGTAATCATCGCTTCAACCGCATATCGGCATACGACGTTACAACTGATTCATCTTAGAATCCCACAACACAAGAATGCATATCATGATGCTTCACATACAAAATGAACCAATACACTCATGCAATGCATACTTATTCACAACATAGTCATGCATTCATCACATATAATCCATCTACATTCACATCAATTGTATAACAACATACACATTTATCCAAACAAATCAATTTACGGTTTACCGGAAAAGTCGAATAAAAATATATTTCCCATCATCATCAAAAAGTACTCATCCACAGCTTCGATTCGATATGAAGAACACTTAAATCCGATAAACAACGAAGAAGATATGTATATTTCAAAATAACGCAAAAACATAAACCGGAGGCCCGACACTACGAAACGGTTCGAAAATACTGTTCGAATTGGACCAGGTTCAGACCTCAAAACCATTTTTCCTATAAAGAACATCTCGTTAGCTTCCCAACGCTTCGAACGGGGGTCAAAACCGACTTACGGATCAAAAGATATGAATTTCCGAAGTTTCCCCGAAAACCAGAATTTCAGCATAAAGCTGCTGCGGGTTCTGCTGGTACAGCACTGGTTTTTCGGCGTTTTCGCCCGAAAACCCGACCGATTCAATTACTTTCTTCCGAATAAATACATGGTAATCCTCCATAAATACATACCAACATGTTAGGATAAAAAAAACACCGATTCCACAACATTCGATTTTCACCAAAATCTCACATTCTTAAAACCCAAAAATGTCAAAACTCACAATATCAACCGATTTCAACCAAACTAGTTTCTATAATCTCGGCCTAACCTCATACGACTAATCTACGCAATTTATTTCGAAATTCATCCGTGAAAACATCGATTTCTATTGATTTCCTACAATTCGACCTAAACAGAAAAAACAACGGAAACATAACGAAAACTAACCAAAACATAATCAAACTTCATGAAACTTTAAACAGTAGCTCACATACCTATAACTAACCCACACATGTATTTATACGACTTTTCGACCGTAAAAACATCGGATTCTATCGATTTCGTCCAATACGGCATAAACGGAAACATATGGAAAGCCAACCAAAACATCCACACAAAACACATACATAATCATACACAAAGTTAGGATAACAATATTTCACACCCTTACCCGATTAAATCGACTCCGAAAGATTGATCTTGGTGATTTTCCACACTTTTCTCTTTGTTCTTCTCTTTTCTCCTCTCTTGCTCTCTTTCTCTCCTTTTCTCTCTATGTTTCTTTCTTTTCTTTTCTTACTTATACTTTTCTTTTCTTTCTACTTCTATTACTTTTCCATTTCTTTTTCACAAAATATCTAACTAACTAACTAACTAAAATATCATTAAGTGTGAAATGTCTAAAATACCCTCCAATCTAATTTTCCCCGCAAACTCTCAAAAACGGTAAAACTAATTATCAACCAATTAAAATAAAAGACTCAACCAAAATGGAATAAAAAGGAAATAATTGAAATCGGGTCGTTACAGCCGTCAGCCACAAACACACTCTTCTCCCTTCAAACCTAGTTTCGCCGTCGACACTTAACGCCGTCGTAAACTTACGCCGTCGACAGGAAACACACTCTTCACCATCATTCATCAATTCATTATCGATTCATCACCGGAAAGAAAAAACGAAGAAAACTCATTCTCCGTCGAACTAAGTCCTTCGTCAGCTCGCCCCAGCCATCCCTCTCTTCATTGGTATCTGGTAATCTTTCTTTTCTCAGATTATTTTAACCTAATTTTAACCTAATTTTTTTTAGCTTTGCAATATTTTAGCCTAAGCTTTGCATCATGAATTTTTCAGTCCCTTTTATGTATTTATTCAATTGTAAAATTGAAACCTAGCTGCTATCAATTGATGTCCAAAATGGCTAGTTTATGTAAGACTGTTATTAAAGACAAAGTTAGTTTAGAATGTTGGTTCAATCAGTTCTTAGGCCTTGGTTTGCTCTTGTATGCGTTGGACAATATTGATAATGTTGCGGCTTAGGGGTGAGCTTGTGCCTTCTGGTTTGGTCTACCTCTGCTCGGTTGGCTAGTGTTTGCAGGTCCGACCTGGAGTCTGCCCTGTTAGCATTGTCGGAGGCGTGTTTTAAGTGGTTGTTCTAAGTCATCATTGCGGCGACGCAACATTGCATGGTAGGGAGAGTCTCTCTGTGTTCGTGGTAGGGAAGATTGAAGGTCAGAGTTTATCAAGATACGATGATGATGATGTTGTGCCTTCGAGTGATTTGCAGGTGGCGAAAAAATCTGAAAAAAAGAGGTGACTTCAACAAGTCTTCACCAAAACGCCACTGCACTAAGATTTCCTTGAATGGAAGCTAAATCCCGATTGAAGAATGAAATAGAAGATGAGGTTTCTGGACATTCTTCAGAATAATCAATCTGAAAAAAGTGATCGGCCAGAAAAACTGAAGAATTGGAGATTATCGGTTTCGAACCAAATGAATGTTGGTAAAACCTTTGGTGATGACGAAGCTGATGGACGATAAACTGAAGGTAACAATTTTTTATTGAAGATGGAGTGGAAGTGAAGAAGAAGATCAAGTGAAGAAGAAGAATTGAGAACGGTTCAGAAGAAAAGCTACTAGCGGATTCTACTAGTTTTTCCTGTTAGAATGGGGTTAGGAATTGGTAGAAGTTATAGGTGATTATGGAAAAGTGTCACTGAATGAATCTGTTACTGTTAGTGAAAATCAGTTAGGTTTTTCTGCTATGGTTAGTTCTATTATGGAATTTTCTGTTGAACTGTTATAACAGTTAGAAATGTTGGTCATTAATAGAGTTTATGCAGCTTTTTCAGCAGTGTTAGCAGCAACTAGTTTTGGGAGTATCGGGAGTGTCTGTTTCCTCGGTTGTTCGGTTTGGTGCTTCTAGCGGGTCTATGGCGTTCTGTGGTGTGTATTTGGTGTACGGTCAGTTGTATTGACAGTTCTTCTGTAAAATTTTTGTTGGTAGAAATTTTTAGGTATCTGTTATAACATTAACCAAACCAGTTCCAAGATATAGGATTATCAAATGTCAATGGAAAAAAATTCTCATGAAGCTCCTCATGAAGCATATTCTGCTTGTTGACATGATTGTCCAAGATTATAAATATCACTAAGTTGTTGCTGGGTGTACATATGTTGAAGTTGAGGCAGAATAACCTGTATATATCCAAATCAAAACATATATAGTACTTATAAGAAAGCATAATTCAAATTTGTAGTTCTTACCAATATGACTGTATAATTACTTTAACCGATAGGATGGGATTTGGATCAATCCATCGTTTTATGTAACTAGAAAACACAAAAGTAGGAATCCAATTACAAGGAAGAGGAAAAGGCCGAATTGATCTTGTATGGTTTATTAATTTTTTTTATTCCATTATTGTTATTGCATAATAAGAGACAATGTAACTCAAGCCATGAATCTAATTTTTTTTACGCTTTTTACAGGTTAAATATGGTTTCTACTAATGATGAAAGTGGTTCGTCCAGTACAAAAACAGTTGGTCAACGTGGTGTGACCTGGTTGCAAAAAATTCACCAAGCCAAAAGCAATGGAAAGAGGATTGAGGTAAAATAGCTAGAGTTTTGTGAGACCGTTGATTCTCGTAGAATATTAGTGAGATTGTTGATTCTTTATTTGCACTTTAATTTTGTTATAGGTTCAATGGAATGCAAGAGGTCAACCAATCAAGCATAATAGCAAGAGTTTTGCTAGTTATATTGGTGTCACAGTTCGTCGGTTAGTTCCAATTAGTTTGGACAATTGGAGTGCGAAAAAAAATAAAGAGGCTGTAGGGGTTTATAAACAAAACATTTGGGATGAAATTGAAGTAACACACTAACTCAAGCTTGTTGTAAAATTTTAATTTCGTAAATCTATCTGTTTGGATGTTTAAATAAACTGAACCGTGTTTTAATAAATTGAACTGTTTGCAGAAAGCTTTTGTAATTGGCGAGGAACATCGTGCATTTATATATAAAGAAGCTGGAAAGTTGCACAGGGCATTCAGGACAAAAATGGCGAGGTTCTATCTAAGAGATAGTAAGGGTGGTTTTGTTAAACATCGACCGGCGAAATATTCTTACTGTATAAAACAAGAGGATTGGGATAAATTTGTAGCTCAGCGTATGACTGAAAAGTTTCAGGTAATGCTTTGTCATTCTTTTAGAATTTTTGTTTATAATAATGATGTTCTGATGTTTCTTGTTCAGGGGATACTTTGTCATTCTTTTAAATGTGATGTTCTGATGTTTCTCCTCTTGTGATTCTCTGATGATTTGTTGCTGTGGTATTGTTTCCGCTTGTGTATGTGTGGATGTGTATGGTTTTGTATCAAATTTTATTCTCCAAATTTGTGAAAGTGTATGAACCGTGTGTATGGCTCCCAAACTGTGTATATGTGTTTGTTCTGTTCTTGTGTTTTTGTACTGCTTATGAGTGATGTCGTGACCTTCTTGCTATGTGATACTCTGATATGTGTGTAACTCTTCTGCAAATTGTGTGGTTTCTGTCTACTGTGTATGTAAGCTTGAATGACATAATTTCCTTGACTGCTATGAGTATGTGAATCTTGTATATGTTTCTGAACTTTATGATTGTGTGTATCGTTTTATGGTTTTGTTGTATGACAATAATGAAACTCCTATATTTTTTACTGATTTCAAATGATAAATATTGATGTTCAAAATCAAATTTGCTGTTACCATTATTTGATATGAATCCTTGATTGATAATACTGATTTTGTATTGAATGCCGTGGATATTTATTGTTTTCAATTTGGCAATGTTTCCATTTAAATTGAATATGTTTAATCATGTCTTGTGAAGTTTTATATATTGCTTTAATAGTTTAAGAATGGCTTGTAAACTAAGATGGTGAGTTTGATGCTTGTGTTGTGAAGTTATATTGCATTATCAAATTATTTTTTTAATTCATGCAGAAAGTTAGTACTGAAAATCGGGAAAAAGCGTTAAATCCTCAACATCCCTATAGAAAGTCACGTTTAGGGTGTGCTCGTCTTGAAGCTGATATGGTAAGTATGTGTATAAAACTATTGTACAAGATTATAAATTGTTATTTTTAATTGATATGTTATTTTGTCAAAATGTATATACAGTTAGAAGAGTCGGGAGTTGACGAGATAAACCGTAGTCAAGTGTGGAAGGCTGCCCGCGTCAATAAGGACGGGGTGATTGATAATGAGAATGTTCAAAGAGTTGTGGATCAATGTGTAAAGTTGAATGTTAATATTTTGGATCTCGGTTAATCTTAATGAAAATGTTCAAATTGATTTTCTTGTAACAAGCCTTTTATACTTATCGATGTCAGGAGAAGTTAATAGAAGCTCTAACTGAAGAAGAGAGAGAAGATCTTGGTCCTACGGACATATTATTTGAGGCTCTAAATCTCCCAAACTACTCTGGGCGTGTTAGGAGTTACGGTTTTGGGGTATGTTCTAGGGACATATTACCACGCCAAATTCGCCCCACACAAATGGACTTTCAAAAATTGTATAGCTTTTGCAACACACTCAAAAGTAGATTGGAGGTGCTAGAGAGAGAGAAGTCGGAGAGAGATAAGTTGGATAGAGAGAAGATAGATACGCAAAAAACCGAAGAAGTGGTTGAGAAAGAACAACCTGAAAAAGTGACACAGAGCTTGAAACTAGTTGAAGAAGTGGCAGAGAGGCAACAACTTTAACAAGTATCAAAAAGCTTGTAACAGCCTGAAAAAAGGACACAGAGGCAAGAGTTAAGTGATAAAGGTTCTTGCAACCCTGGATCATTTGGTAATATTCCCGAGGTAATTGATTTCTTTAAATAATTTGTAGTTAAACATCTTCATATAAATAACAGAAAAATACAGAGTTTGCATTATTTTAGCAGTACATAATCGAATAATTGTTGATAACATCACAATTGTGAACATCCTTTCAGCCAGGACCCACATTAGATAGTTACAGAAAGAATGCATGTGGTTTGCTTCATACCTATATGCTAACTGTGTAACATTCTTTTCAGCCTATTAATGAAAATTGTAAGAACGGTGGTTTGCTTAATACCCCCATTAGATAGTTACAGAACAGTTGTGATACAGAAAGAATGCATGTGGTTTGCTTCATACCCACATTAGATAGTTCCTTGGTGCTTGCAAGAACGGTGTAACCTATTGTGATACAGAACAATTGTAATGAAAATTGTATTTACCGGCAAATACCTATTGTCTTAAATGGAGACATAAAAGTGGGGACCGTTTGATTTCTAGTCATATGCTATGCTGGCTTACTGAGTTTTGTCCCATGAAACTTTGTTCTTGTTTACTTTATCCTAACAACACAGGGTCCCTTGTCTGCCATTTTATATTTTCATAAAGTTGCTTAACAACGGCAATTCGTATATGTTTCTTCAGTAAATTAAAAGCAATTCATATATGTTTGTTTTGTAAATTCAAAGCAGTTTATATATGTTTCTTTGTAAATAATGATATTAATGTTTTTATTCATATCTCATTGGTTTAGGGTCTCTTTCCTGTTAATATATATTTATCTTCCCCGAGTCGGTGTTTGGTTGCTCGTGGCAAACTATATAACACCAAAGGTAACACAGTGCACGGCATGATGTTACCACCTGAATATGTCAAGGTTAATATTGAAGTTGCTATTGTGCCAAATGCTCCATTGCCTATATCTGTTGAAGGTGGAGATGTATCGATGGTTTGTCAGGCAATAGGAACAATTGTGCCATGGCCAATGAAACTTCTTGAATTTGTTGCTGAATGTGAAAAGGTAAATTACTTGTTATTGCTTTATCACTATTTGTTTTATTTTTTGATCACTAACCTTAATTAATATAACTTTTTAGAATCCTGATCAATCCCAAATCCAAGTTAAGAATACCCAACAAAGTGTTGATTCTGTTTCGTCACCTAACAAAAGCAACAAAAAATTCAAAATTGAAGAGTCTCCTAGAGTTGGCGGTTCAAGCGGTCTTGTAAATTTACCTTTCCTTGATATGTATGTGAAAAAGATGATGACGGTTGGATCATTAATTCAAATAAAAATGGAGGAAAGTATATTTGGTGAGGAGTTTTTAGAGCATCTACGTGTAGAGAGTATAAAAGAGATTCTTGATCATAATTGGTTAAGTGCCTCTATTATCACTGTATTTGCCAGGTATCTCTATTATTACAAATGTTGTCGTTCATTGCTAGGTATTTGTATGACAAGTTTATTAGTCCAAATGGATTAATAAATAAGTTCTCCTTCATATCCCCACATGTATCACGGGAGGATAATCTAGGAAATGCTATAGCAAAAATACTCTTGAAAGATGAGGAGTACTTCAAGGATAAGATGATTCTTGCACCTTGCAATCTAGGGTGAGATTTCTATTCAAAATATTATTAAATTTACGAGAACAAACTATATTCAATGTAAATTTTTATTCCAATATTCAAATGTTGGGTACAGGAAACATTGGGTGTTACTTGTCATCAATCTTGATGCCGAGGTGATATATTACATGGATCCGTTGAATGGTGAGCCAACTAAACATTTACTCATCAATCTTTTAATTTAACATTTATATAAGTATTCTTAGTTATAATAATTACTCATTTGAAGTTAATTTCATTTTGTTAGTGCGTTGCAAATTTATCGTGCTAAGAGTAATTCTAAAGTGCCTAAAGTCTCCAAGTCAAAGAAAATTTCATGGTAAAAAATTTGGGTATGTCCAAATTAATGTTATTTTTAAACAATTATGTAAAGTAAAAGTAAAATATTTAAATGTTTTTTTGCAGTGTCCCCGTCAAATTAATAGCATTGACTGTGGATATTTTGTAATGCGATTAATGAAAGAGGTCATCATAGAAAATGAAATTATGATCCCCGTAAATGTACGTGATTTTAAATTGTTATTAATTTGTAAATTAATGTAATTTAATTCTAATACAATTGTTGATGTTTTTATATTTGAAGTACTTTCCTGACCACAAATGTCGTACCTACTCTACGGATAAGTTAATTGAGGTCAAAGAGGATTGGGCTACCTATATGGTGGATGATGTTTTCGGTGAGTTTTTTAAAGCCTACAATATATAGATTATATGATTGTGATTAAATATGTGATATCTGATTTTGTGAAAACATATTTTAGTCGTGGTTAAATGCATTTGTAATAATAGAAAAAATATTGATTATGTATTGTACAAATGAAAACTTGCGTATGAAGAATGTAGTAAAATTTTCAAATTCTGAAATTTGTTTTGTCTGGTAGTGTACACAACAGATAGTGGTCCCACTTAGTTTGGTTGGAACGAAAAACTGCCACTGTGAAATTTCTTTGCAAAAAATCTGATACGGTCCCACTTAATTTGGTTTTTTATCCTTTGATTGCAATGACACATGTATTATGCTGTAATGACTTAGTGATAAAACATGTTTGCCTAGAAAAATGTATGCTAGACTGGCCATGAGTTTTGGAAATTGTATGCTGAATTGACATGTTTTTCTTCTTGATTTTGATTTCAAACTTTGCTCTTGATGCACATGTTGAATTTACAAGCTTGATTCAAATTGAGACTTTGGTTTATTGCATGATATTTTATACTTGGGATGAATGGTTTGTATTGAGCAAATGAATGGATGCTTAGGAAAATGTCATGAGAAATGATGAATATGTTATATCTGAATGCTGCCTTTGAAATGGTGTTGTTTGTACTTCAAGAAATGTATGTGAGACTTTGTGATTTTTCTTGGAAAAAAAACTTGGTGGTTGAACATCTGAAATGATGGTTTTGAAACTGAATTTGAAAGATGATTTGTGTGATCTGTATATGAACATGTGAAAATTACAACTTGAGTAAGTGTGAATGTGATGGATTGAATTTGAATGAATTTTAGAATTTGATGGATTGTCTTATGAATTTCATGGAGATGTGGTTTGAATTGAACTTGATTATGAAATTTGAAAACTTTGAATTATGTTTGGCTTTGTATGGTTTGGAATGTGTTTGGAAAAATGACATAAGGTTGAAATGGAAATATTTTGGATTGTGAATTTGGTTTTGATTGATCTTTGTGAATCTTGTCTTGATTGAAATGATAAATTTGGGACTATTTGGGTGATGATTTGAATTGTTTTTGTTTTCGTTTGAAAAGAAATTTGAAGAGGAATTGAAAGTGAACTTGAGTCATAACATAGAAACTTCATTTGTGATTAAATATGTAGATTGTGATTAAAATTTTGCTTTCAGGTTTTGGTTTTCTGATTATTATTGTACAATACATAATCAATATTTTTTCTCTGATACAGGAAAACAAGAAGCAGTTATTTTGCCTAGCTAGCTAGCAAATTGATTATATCTCTAGGTGTAGCAGTGCTTTGGTTCGCGAAGTGGTTACTACTTGATGTTGTTTTATTGTCCTTTTGTTTTTTTAGATGTTTTTTCTTTAGTTTAGAGAATATGTCTAGCTAAGTGGTTGTACTTTTTGTTTAGAATTTGGTTTGAAGTACTCTTAGCCAAATTAATAACTAGTGGCAAAAGTTTTAGCTTAATTTCATTGAGATCAATGTTGAATATGGTTTGTCAATTTCCATATATATGGTATCAAATGTCATAAAATGCAAATGTTATATATATATATATACACAAAAAATAGGAATTTCTGTAAAAAAAAAAAAAAAAAAAAACTGTGCTACAATAGCGTTTTGAAGAGAGGGTGCTATTAATAAACATACTATAATAGCATTTTTATGCAAAAACGCTATTAAATAGTGGTACTATAATAACGCTTTTGAAAAAAAGCTATTAATTACCAGTACTATAATAGCGCTTTTAAAGTGCTATAAAAAAAATATTTACAATAGCAGGCTGGTTAATAGCGCTTTTAAGTGCTATCAAAAAGCAAAAAAAAACGCTATTAAATAGCTTTTTTGTAGTAGTGAATCAAGTAATAAGTCAGTCATACACTATTCAACTATATATATATATATGTCCAATGAAATGGACTAAATGATTCTCTCTTCCCAGCATACTATCCCATGGAAAATACCAAGACTATACTATACAGTTAAACACGCAAACATTTACTAAAACCAAAATATTCAACTATAGATGCAAACAACTAATGGCTTACCACAACGATTTTAAGACCCTGAAGATGATTTCTGAACCCAAACTTGTTTCTGCAGACAGAAATGCATTTTACAGGGTGATTCAAGCAAAGAGGCGGGACAGAATACATCAATATAACATGTATACCTCATGAGTACTAGGTCCAACAACACCTTTCTTTGAAAGTTTCACTTCACTCAAAATGACTGCACCATCATCCTAAAAACAGGAAATAGCTCACAATGTACAATATTTTCACAATTATAAGCAAACAAACAAATTTCAACCTAAAAATCTAAAAATCTAAAAATCTATCCTGTAAATCAAGTCTCGCTTCCCATTATATCTGTAATCAGGTCGTCCTATAAAAATAAAGAAACAGAGTTAGTTTTGAATAAAAAGAATTAGAAAAATGACAAGCGGAAGCAATTAACTGAATGATATGTGAACTGCAGACAGAGAACAGGTAGATGTAGAACAAATGCACATAAGAAACTAATCAACATGTTGATAACAAGAGAATTCATGATAAATAATTATATTTAATGTCAAAGCAGGCACAATACTAGCAGAAGAAATCCAAATAAAATAATAAGATTCACCTCAAACTAGAGCTGAATTTAAAATCTCATATACCTGTTCTAGAACCAGGAGTAGAAGACCGATCCCTATCATACGAGGGACCTCTCCAACCACCCTCACTGTTTGAACCACCCCAGCCACTACCCACAGATGCCCCAGATGAGCCACCAGTAGCAGGGCTTCGCATTGGCACCATTGCAGCTACTGATCTAATGGAAGGTGTTGAATCATTTTGTGTATCATCGTGCAGTCATCATGAACCGATGAAACGTTCTCTCTTTATTTATCAGACATATCTTACCCTATCATCACTTTTTCCACATGAACCAATGAAAATATGATAGAAAATAATTTCAAAACCTACCCTATAAGTTTTAACAGTACACAAATATTCCATGAGAACTTTATAGACAATAGAAAAAAAACTTCAAACATCAAATCTCAATCATACCTTGTTAAAGATCTTAAATGAGAGTCGCTAGAATTCTTTTCTTTGTAGAAATCAAAGTAATTACAGGTTCAACCTTGAATCTTCTCTGCAGTTATAATGAAAAGAAAATTAGCCATAGCTACATCTCGCTTAACGGTAAACACAATCTCGCTTAATGGAGCAATTGTGATTCTTCAGCAAACATTTCATAAACTACACAATAACAAAGAACACAAAACATCAATCATCTCTGCTGCTGAAAGTATAAACACCAAGTATTGTTAAGGATTTCTCAGTGTAGTTGAAACAGCCACAGGCCTTTGCATTCCAGGTACTTCAATAAACAACACCACACCACTTGTTCAAGCTTCTACAATCAATATGCAACATAAAATCAATAACCTAGCATGAAATTCTCATAAGATAAGCTACGAGATTCTAGGTTAAAATTTGAAAACAATTGGCAACAAAATTCAATTCAAAAAGAATAAAAAAAACACTTAACCACGAAATTAGTTAGATTCAAAAAGGAATTAAGAGAAAACCTGATTTTTAATGGATTGTGCGGTGAGGAAGAAGAAGAATAGAAGAACGAAGGTTGAAGAATATTGTGAGAGAATAATGAAAATTGTGATCATTGAGATTGATAATGATGATGAATTGGTTCATGAAATGGTGAGCTTGCAATTGAGGAGATCGATGATTTCAATCGAAGATTGAGGAAGAAAACATCGATCGGGGAGGAGGAGGGCCAGGTCGACCAGAGAGGGTGAAAGACGAGATCGACCGCATACAGAGAAAAACGAGGTTGATCGGAGACGGAGATGAACGGGTCGATCGGAGACAGAGGTGAACGGGTCGATCGGAGACAGGAAAAATCATAAACGTGGTGAGATACAGTGAGACGGAAACGGTATATAGAAAATATATTATATATATTTTCAATATTTTGTATATTTTTAAATAATAAAGTTATATATAAATATAACCTTTATATAATGTAACTTCGTTATTATTAAAAATAATAATAATAATAATAATAATAATAATAATAATAATAATAATAATAATAATAATAATAATAATAATAATAATAAATAATAGTAGTAGTTGTTAAATAAAAAATAGACAAGTAATATATGCAAGTGCTTAAATGAATAAGTGGTAGTTTATATGTGTAATTTAAATTGGAATTAGCTATAAATTTAATTTGTAGTTAAATCATGGTAGCTAATCCTACATCTTCTTGTAGTGGTTGCGGAGACAACTGCATCCGCAATATTGCGGGTGCAATTGCGGTTGCAGACCGCAATATAAAACCATGATTATAAGTATGGATAGTAATCAATTGAAAACAGTACTGCAGAAGCAAAACTTAGACATGTTAAAAGATGACGTCTGTCGATATTTTACTATAGTAATTCTCATCTATCTGACATTGACAGTATTGCAAAAGGAAAACTCAATTATTTATAACCAAGGTTTCACACACTCATAATGAATATAGTTATAAGATAATAAATACAATAGTCTTAGTTGTAACAAACATAACTAAATATTCAAAGTACCTCTTCTTTCTAGTATCCTACAAATAACTTGTATTCCCAAGAGATGAGTACTACCCATACAGTTAAAGAGACAATCACAAACTGAAAACACAAATGTCAAAACTCGAGAATATTCACACACACAAATAACAATTCCCAAAAAAACTATCGAAACATCTACAAATTAAAATTAATAATTCAAGTTATGTAGAATTCATCTTCAAACACAAAACTAGAGACTCGCATGCTCTTTTCAAATGTAAACATTAGGGAAACCATAGAGATATGCAGTAACCAAATGATGACGTCATTTCAGATATAACACAATTGTGTGCCAAATGTAAATCTACAGTATACAAAATTAACTTTTTCAAACAATAAAATAATGTTGTGATCACAAACGATACCTTTCAACAAATAAAGATTGAGAAACAAAGTTCTTGGGTGAACAATGAAAACAGTTAGAACAAAGAGTGAAAGAAGAAAGAAAAAGGATTAGGGCAAATTGTTTACTATTCACTTTTTCATAAGGGTTTACAAATGATTACAAGTGAATAACACAATTGGCCTCACTCAACAACCTGAGCGATCTAGGCTATTTATAGGCTAACTAGCTAACTTACATTACAAGCTAACTAAACAATTGGATCCTTAACACAAGGCCCAATTTGACATAACATGTCAATAAGATATTTCAAATTTACATACTAGAACTAGCTTCGACTACAGTATGTAACCCTCCGACATCAACATGTGACCCAGCTTCGACTTCATTCTTGTCTCCTGTCCAAACACATGAAAGGTATACCTCGACAGAGCTAGAGTTCGACTCAAAATATGTTGAACCACTTACAACCTCAATTCCAATGGTATACAAGCCTTGTTTCTTCGTGCCTCTCAAGACTCCTTTCGACCCTTCATGACTTTCAAGATACCTTGATCTCCTTTGAAGGCATGCCCTTTCTTGTCGAATTCACTGGGAGAAGTTAAATTGCTCCTAAGGTCAGTTACATACCTAACCCTAGTCAATAGCCTTATTGACTCATCATGGAGCTTGAATCTTACAGATCCAATACCTGCAATCTTGCATGCTTTATTGTTTCCCAGCAGAACTGATCCTCCATCTTGATCCCATAATTCTTCAAACACATTCTTGTTTGGAGTCATTTGCTTAGTACATCCAGAATCCATAATCCACTCTTTGCAAGAGTTGCTGCTCGACACCACAAGGAAATAGGATGATTCATAATCATCTTGCACAATAGTTGCATTGCCATTGTCCTTACCTCCATGATTTTTCATGTGATCAGGGCACATCTTTCTTGTGTGACCCTCCTTACAGCGATAACACTTAATCCCAGAAATATCACCACCATAAGACTTCTGCTGAGTTTTACCTTTCTTATTCTCAAACCTACCATCACTCTTCGAGGATTTCGCCTTCACGGATAACCCTTCGACAACTGATGATGATGGTTTCTGCTCATTTCTTTCGTTCAAATCCTTCTAATACAAGGCTGCTTGAACTTCTTGAAAGGTCAGGGACTCTCTTCCATACAAGAGCGTTTCATTGTAATGAGCATGGTACTTAGGTAAAGAACACAACAATAACAACGCTTGATCTTCATCATTGATGGTAACATCAATATTTTCAAGATCAAGAATCAGCTTGTTGAACACATCCAGCTGCTCCTCAATGTTTTATATTCTGTCATCTTGAATGAATACAAAGCTTGCTTCAAGTATAAACGATTCACCAAGGATTTTTTCATATACAATCCTTTGAGTTTTAGCCAAACACCAGTTGTCGTTGTCTCCTTCGAAACCTGGCTAAGAACTTTATCACCAAGACTCAGAATAATTGCGCTGTGGACTTTCTGGATCATTTATGTTTTTTCCTTCTTCGTCAATGTAGCATCCATGACGACTACGTCATCAAGGGATGAAAAAAATATGAGGGATAACTCACACACAACGTACTACGTCATCAAGGGATGAAAAAAATATGCACTCATCAAGGGACTCAGAATAAATCACACCTAACGTACTACGTCATCAAGGGATGAAAAATATGAGGGATAACTCACACACAACAATCTTGCTAACAAAAATTCAAATTAGCATTCATCTAAAAAAAATCTCATATTGAAAATATAAAAGCAAAAATCACAAGGGTTTTAAGAGTTGTAATGTCGCTTGGGTAACAAACAATTGTTTTTCTCAAGGTAAAAGAAACAAAAACTTGCCTAATAAAATGAGAGTGATCATTTCTCACAATCTCAAGCATTCCCAAATTCCAATCACCTTTTTCTTTTTTCTAAATTGTTACATCATTCCACACAACTTATTAGCAAAACATTATTCTATTTTTTTCTTCTTTTTCAATCATTTATCCTTTCTTTTCTTTTCTTTTCTTTCTCACATTTTTTTCTTTGTTTTTCAAACTTTTTCATTTTCTCAACCTCTTAGCAACAAACCTTTCTTCTCCCCAACTTGAATACAACCAACATGTAAAGTGAATGCTCCCAAACTTATTAGGCAAGGAAAAAAAACTCAAATCACAAGTAATGATTATGGTTCAAGAAAAAAATTTAGAATCTATACAAAAAGTAAACTCAACAGCAACATGGATTCAAACAAAGGCTCAAATGGGTGAACAAATTCTCACTCACTCACAAGGTAGATTGACAATTTGGTCAAGTAGTTGTGCTCAAAATCAAACAAAATTCCTTGATCACTTTAGTGTTATCATACAAACAACACAAATACAAGATTAAACATAATTCAAACGAGTTAAACAAGAAAGTTGGACTCCATGCTATTTAGTAAACAATGGAAAGGTTCCTCACATTGGGCTATGAACTAAAGTGATACAAAATTTAACAAAAATTGCAGAAGACAAAATGTCATCTAATTTGTACAAATCCTAAGGTTAATAAACATGTTATGTTCTATAAAAGCAATAAACACAAACTTTAGCCATGCAACTTTCCCTAAACTTTTCACCCTACCATAAAATTTCCTTGTTGAAACAATCAAAATTGAACAATCACACAATCCATCCCCAAGTTAATCAAAAACTAAACTTGATAACAAACACCAAAAATTTCTAAAACTAAAAAAGTCAAATGAAAACTAACTAAACATAAAACAACGAAGACCAAAATTGGTGAAAGTGGATGGAAAATGAGAGATTTTTTTTGCAAAACAAGGCGCGCTAAGCGCCCTCTGCACGCGCTAAACTTGGGCAGGAAAATTTTGTTTTTCAAAATTGGTTCTTTCTCTCATTCACTCCACCCATTCTCACTTTTTTTTAACTATACTACAAAATATAAAATTATACAAACTCAAAAACCGTTGGGTTTCCTCCCAACCAACGCTTCTTTCACGTCGTTAGATCGACGCCTATATTTATGTACAAGTTCCTCCAAGTTACCTCGTTCACCAGTAGATACCAAATAAACCTGCAACACTTGAGGAAACGTAAACGAAAAACAAAAATATGCACAAACACATAAATACACATAATGGATAACACATATATACAAGGATGTAAAACAAAAGCAAAACAAATTATATATACAATTATGTACAAAGCTTAGATATATAGAAACTATTGCAATGTAATTCAATATCAAAATTAATCCCCGGCAACGACGCCATTTTGTTGAAGAGGTAAAGCGGTAAGAAAAAAATATTATTTTCGAAAGAATTCCCTCCGGGATTTATGTCGTCTCCACAGGGATCGGTGCGAGGGAAAGAATGTCTTTGGACAATCTCTACATCTCTAAGCTTGGGTTTGAAGGGTTTTAAAGGTAAGATGCAAAAAAAAAACCTAAGACAAGAAAATAAATACATTCTTAAGACATGAGAAAACTCACTAGGCATTGAATTTCAATCTACCTATCAAGCACTAAAACATCTATGGATCAATTGCACTCAACCTAAATAACTCGTCAAAACCCCCACGTATCGCTCACAATAAGAGGTTATAACGAACGCAAAAGTCGAGAGAGCAACCGCGTTCTCTTGTAGGTGATGTCTCACGCAACTCAACAACACGGAGCATTAAGATCCGACACACACACACACTTTCATATTAGCCCACTTCCCAGAGAAAATAGACATTCATCTTAGGTCGAGTTCGAAAAGTATATGTCTATAGCGAATCAATCCCATTAAGATAGAGATTAAATTAAAGATAACATCGATTAAGAGTTGTAAAAGAGATTTTATACAAAGATCCATAAATATACATACAATCAAGATAAACTTACATACAAAACCCCAACAAATAGAGGGTACAAAGAAAAAACAGAAGATGAACAAGAATCTCTCGGTTTATCAATGTCTAATGAAGCAAATCCACGTACGAATCATCAAGATATACACTCTAATGTTGTTTCTAAGCTACTCTACTCACATAATGTGTTTGATGAAGTTGGGGTTAAAAGTTCATAACAACATAACCCAAAAAATGCAGAAAAAGAGCCTTAAATAGGGGCTCAATCAAGTTTCTTGTTTTCTTCATAACTATCAAACCGTAACTCTGATTGACGCACGGTCGGAAGCGTTGGAAAGCTTATTCAATGCTCTATATGAAAATAAAAAGATATCCTTCCTTAAATACCAACAAATATAAGATAAACAAATTATAAAAATAATGGTATTTATTACAACCGCACTAAGCGCCCTCAGAATGCGCTACGCGCGATCTCACTTAAAGTACCTTAAATCGTCTTAAAGTGTGCTAAACGCGGTCCTGCTACCACTAAGAGTGTTCAAGAAAACAAAAATACTCCAACTATTGTCATCCAGTTCCCAGCGCGCTAAAAGTTGCGCTAAGCGCAAATGCCAACATTTTGTTGGTAAAACTGCATTTTGAAGCATCCTTCTTGGCTCAAATATATCCATACTTCAACCATGCATTATTACCTATAAAAACAGATCAAAAACTGTTAACTTAATAAATATGTACCCAATATCTCAAAATATACAACGGTATTTAAATTATACAAAATGTATACAAAAACGGGGGATTATTAAAGGAAAACAAACGAATCAAGCAAATAAGTGCCAATCATTCACACTAAAAACCAGTACATTTTAGCACTTATTAACTCTCCCCAACTTAAACTTGTTTGTCCTGAAATCAGTACAAACACAATTATCAAGAAATCATGGTCAACAAGTGTTTACAAATGGAAAACAAATGTATGGTACTCAAATCAAAAGTACATGCAAAGCAATTCTTACCACTAAAATACAACGACACAATGAGTATGAATCAAATTCTAAGTCCAAAACACATGTCAAAAATTCTAAAGCAATACAAATGTTCAAGAATGAATCACACCTAACGTACTACGTCATCAAGGGATGAAAAAAAATATGAGGGACAACTCACACACAACAATCCTGCTAGCAAAATTCAAATTATGCATTCATCTAAAAAAATCTCATATTGAAACTATAAAAGCAAAAATCACAAGGGCTTTAAGACTTGTAATGCGGCTTGGGTAACAAACAATTGTTTTTCTCAAGGTAAAAGAAACAAAAAATTGCCTAATAAAATGAGAGTGATCATTTCTCACAATCTCAAGCATTCACAAATACTAATCACTCTTTTATATTTTCTAAATTGTTACATCATTCCACACAACTTATTAGCAAAACATTATTCTATTTTTTTCTTCTTTTTCAATGCTTTTTCCTTTCTTTTCTTTTCTTTTCTTTTTCACTTTTTTTTTCTTTCTTTTTCAAACTTTTTTTTTCTCAACCTTTTAATAACCAACCTTTCTTCTCCTCAACTTGAATACAACCAACATGTAAAGTGAATGCTCCCAAACTTATTAGGCAATGAAAAAAAACTCAAATCACAAGTCATGGTTATGGTTCAAGAAAAAATAATATAATCTATACAAAAATTGAACTCAACACCAACATGGATTCTAACAAAGGCTCAAATGGGTAACCAAATTCTCACTCACTCACAAGGTAGATTGACAATTTGGTCAAGTAGTTATGCTCAAAATCAAAATAATTGCCTTGATCAGTTTAGTGTTATAATACAAACAACACAAATATAAGATTAAGCATAATTCAAACGAGTTAAACAAAAATGTTGGACTTCATGCAATTTAGTAAACATTGGAAAGGTTCCTCACATTGGGCTATGAACTATTATGATTCAAAATTGAAAAAAATTTGCAAAAGACAAAATGCCATCTAATTTGTACAAAGCCTAAGGTTCAAAAACATGTTATGTTCTATAAAAGCAATAAACACAAACCTTAGCCATGCAACTATCTTTAAACTTTTCACCCTACCATAACATTTCTTTGTCGAAACAATCAAAATTGAACAATCACACAATGCATCCTCAAGCTAATCAAAAACAAAACTTGAGAACAAACACCAAAAATTTCTAAAACTAACAAAGTCAAATTAAAGCTAACTGAACATAAAATAACGAAGACCAAAATTGGTGAAAGTGGATGGAAAATGAGATATTTTTCTTTGCAAAACAAGGCGCGTTAAGCGCCCTCTCAACGCACTAAGCGTGGGCAGCAAAATTTGTTTTACAAAATTGGTTATTTCTTTAATTTACTCCATCCATTCTCCCTTTATATTAACTATACTACTTAATATAAAACTATACAAAATCAAAAACAGTTGGGTTTCCTCCCTACCAGCGCTTTTTTCACGTCGTTAGCTCGACGCCTTTATTTACGTACAAGTTCCTCCATGTTGCCTCGTTCACCGTTAGATACCAAATAAACTTGCAAGACTTGAGCAAACTTAAACGAAAAACAAAAATATGCACAAACACATAAACACACATAATGGACAACACATATATACAAGGATGGAAACCAAAAGCAAAACAACCATATAAACAATTATGTACAAAGCTTAGAAACATAGAAACTTTCGCAATGCAATTCAATATCAAAACCAATCCCCCGCAACGGCTCCGTTTTGTTGAAGCGGTAAAGCGGCAAGCAAAAATATTATTTTTGGAAGAATTCCCTCCGGGATTTATCTCGTCTCCACAGGGATCGGTGTGAGGGAAAGAATGTCGTTTGACAATCTCTATGTCTCTAAGCTTGGGTTTGAATGGTTTTAAAGAGTAAGATGCAAAAGAAAAACATAAGACAAGAAAATAAATACATTCTTAAGACATGGGAAAACTCATTAGGAATTGCATTTCAATCTACCCATCAAGCCCTAAAATATCTATGGATCAATTGCACTCAACCTAAATCACTCGTCAAAACCCCTACGTATCGTTCACAACAAGAGGTTATGTCTAACACTAAAGTCGAGAGATTAACCGCATTCTCTCGTAGGTGATGTCTCACGCAACTCAACAACATGGAGCACTAATATCTGACACACACACATGAGTATTAGCCTACTTCCCATAGGCAATAGACATTCATCTTAGGTCGAGTTCGAAAAGTATATGTCTATAGTGAATTAAACCCATTAAGATATAGATTCAATCAAAGATGACATCGATTAAGAGTTGTAAAAGATATTTTATACAAAGATCCATAGATATATATAAAATCAAGATAAAATTACATACAAAACCCCAAAAAATAGAGGGTACAAATAGAAGACAGAAAATGAACAAGAATCTCTTGGTTTGTCAATGTGGATTGAAGCAAGTCCACCTTCGGATCATTAAGATATACACTCTGATGTTATTTCTAAGTTATTATACTCACAGAATGTGTTTGATGAAGTTGGGGTTAAAAGTTCACAACAACATAACCTTAAAATGCTGAAAAAGTGACTTAAATAGGGGCTGGAAAATGTGAACCATGCTAAGCGCGCTATGGGGACGCTTAGAACCATCAGCAAAATCAAGTTTCTTGTTTTCTTCAAAACTTTCAAACCGTAACTCCGAATGACGCACGGTCGGAAGCGTTGGAAAGCTTATTCAATGCTCTATATGACATTGACAAAATATCATTACTTGAATACCTACAAAAATGATATAAACAAATTAAAAATTAATGGTATTTATTACAACCATTGTAAGCGCCCTCAGATCGCGGTACGCGCGATCTCACTTAAAGTACCCTTAAACTGCTTTAAAGCACGCTAAGCGCTGTCAGGAAAACAAAAATACTCCAGCTACTGCCATCCAGTTCCCAGCGTGCTAAAAGTTGGGCTAAGCGTGAATGCTAACATTTTGTTGGCCAAAACTGCATTTTGAAGCATGCTTCTTGGCTCAAATGGGTCCATACTACAACCATGCATTATTACTTATAAAAATAGATGAAAAACTGCCAAACTCAACAATATGTACTCAATATCGCAAAATATACAATGGTATGTAAAATATACAAAATGTATACATAAACAGGGGATTATTAAAGGAAAACAAACGAATCAAGCCAATAAGTACCCATTATTCGCACTAAAAATCAGTACATTTTAGCACTTATCACCTTCATAGCAAATCATTTGACCTTTGGCCATGATCGTTCACGTCTAATGTAATGCCCCAAAATAATTATAATGTTTATTTATTAAATTATAATGATTATTCGGTGTTTTGGTGTACTTTGTGACGTTGATGAATTATGTGATTTGTGGGGTATCCTTGGGTTAAGGGAACCTTAAGACCTTAGAGTTACTAAATTAATTTGATTATTTTATTAATAATAATATTTGAATAATTTGAATAATTAGAATACTATTTGGATTATTATTATTGTCAATTAAATAATTAGGAGACCATTAAGGGTAAGACGGTAATGTTGAGGGATTAGTGGAGGATAATACGGTAAACAGAGATTAACGCCCAAACTCATAGGTTAACAAAAGAGAAGTAGGGATTTTGAGATCAGTATTTTGCAACCCTAAGGAGTGATTAGAAACCTGCTTAACAACTTGAAAATCTTAAGAAATTTATAAATTCAAAAGAAAAATGAGTTGCATGTGTGATTTATTAAGATAAGCGGTGAAAGAGGGGAGGAGATAAGTAACCATGTGAGGAGATGAGAGGCTAGAGCAGAGGCGGATAGGACTTTTCGGTTCAAGGTGAAGGGTTTCCATCTTTCAAATTTAGTGGCGTAGGCAACTTTTTTACTTGAATGGGTTATTCGTTCTAAAACAATCGATTATAGGCAAAACGATGAAATGAAGAACGAAAGAATGGAATATAGACGAACATGAAAGACAGGGTGAAGGAATAGAGAACACACTGAAGAAAAAAAAGTAAATGGAAAAGGGGAGAGGGAAAGTATGACTTACGTGTTTTAGGGTTTTGTTTAAAGCTTATTATGGTTACAAATTAAACGGAAAAAAAAAAGAGTAACCACTACAAGAAAATTGCCAAGTTGCAACAGTTAATATTGGCATATTACGGCGGTTTGAACCGCCACAATTTACTAGTCGCGGCGGTTTTACTTCTGTCGCAAAAACGTGTGTCGCCAGGCTATATCGCGACGGTTCCTAAATCGGCCACTCCAACCGTCGTTCTATGTTGCGACGGTTAAGGAACTGTCGTAAATTGAAAATTGCGGCGGTTAAAACTGCCATAAATAATTGTTTTTGTTATCCAAAAATAAAAAAAACCATAGGTATTTCCAAATGTAAATCCGCAGGAAATGTAAAATCCGCAGGAAGCCAGATTCTTACTCGCCATTCAACATTACAAATAAGATGATTAAAAAAGATCTAATTGTGCATTATAGAAAGTCTCTAATTTGGTGCATAATCAGTTTTCATTTCACAACACATACTGAAAATAAAAAGTCTTAAATCATTACATATACTCATAAGAGAGTACTTATTACAACAATCACAAAGAAACTCAAACATCAAACATTTTTACTAAAACTATAATCACATGCCCGAAACACCACGAACTCGCAGTTTTGGAACCCAAATGAAATTATCTGCAGGAAAAAAGTGATAGACAGAAGAACTTCCCGGCGAAATACCAAGAACCTGAAATGAAACATGATCGTGTTCCCAATGAAAAGTATCCATATGACAAACAACCATAGCTTCAAGCATATCACCATTGCATATGTTGTTTTCTCAACATAAAAAGTTGGTAAAACTATTTTTCTAATCTAACAAAGATAGAGATACTAGCTTCCATTGATAGAGATACTAGACCTGGGAATTCAGTCAAAAACATCATGCATGCACTGTCTACAAACAACTGCTTCTCATTTGCATTATTATAAATTTATAATGAGGTTATAAGTTATTCCACTTTCCAACATTTAAATTTCTGGAACATTAACTTGTGCTCTTGTGCTCTAAATTGAGAGCTAAAATAACCATAGCTACTGACAAAATTAATTCGACACTTTACCTTAATTTCAGTACACTAAAGATTAAAAACATAACCATTGGAGTTGAGGTTGTAAGTGGTTCAACATATTTTGAGTCAAACTCTAGCTCTGTCGAGGAATAGCTTTCATGTGTTTGGACAGGAGACAAGCATGAAGTCGAAGCTGGGTCACATGTTGATGTCGGAGGGTTACATACTGTAGTCGAAGCTAGTTCTAGTATGTAAAGTCGAAATATCTTATTGACATGTTATGTCGAATTGGGCCTTGTGTTAAGGATCCAATTGTTTAGTTAGCTTGTAATGTAAGTTAGCTAGTTAGCCTATAAATAGCCTAGATCGCTCAGGTTGTTGAGTGAGGCTAATTGTGTTATTCACTTGTAATCATTTGTAAACCCTTATGAGAAAGTGAACTAGTATATGCAGATAGAACTCACAGCATGTTCATTTACTATGGGTTAGAATACAAATAGCATTACATCTTTATTATTTTCCGCAATTTAGTCAAGAAACTATTGTATACAATAATTGATATTTAAGATTTTTATGGTGATTTTTTAAAAACTCGTGTGAATTCTAAGATTTCATAATAGTGATTTGGATAAAAAAGATGTGAGGTTAATATATCCTATGTGTAATGCAAGATTACACTATAAAATAGACAACATCATAGTTGTTCAGCTACACTAAGTCATACATAGAAGTACATGGATATTAAAAGGAAAATGTAATTCCTTGGAATTTGGAATGAAGGAATATGTAATCTTAGATAGATAATCTAGCACTACAGGAGAGCCAACTCTTTGAGCAGAATTAGATCCCCATTCCTCATGGTCAAACAAATCCATCATTCTAATGCCCAGCTCTTCCTCAAAACTGTTGTCAGAGTATGTTGCATCAATTAATGTCTGAAAGTGAAACTAGTGTGTTAGTAATTTATAGTGTAACTAATAAGATGTAACCACCAAAGGACATGCCACTTGGCTCTTTCAACCAAAGTTTATTTTCTCTTATCTCTCTGATGTAACTTAATCACTTTTCATATTAATGGTTTTTCAAGGGAATAAAACATTTTCCTCTCAATTATATCACATCAAATCATATTAAAATCGCGATTCAGGAACACTTCGAAGCAAATGGTTGTTGAGACTAAAAGCAAGCTTCACGCTAAGCTTGCTCTTTGGAAGCTAACAAGTGGCTAGCATCATTGTTAAGATACAGATAAGTTTTTTTGCCTGAAGATGTAGTAGTAGATACAGTAGAAAAACTAGTGTAGTTTCCATTCAACTTTGATAAGCATATTTTTCCCATAAAACCAAAGAGCTCGTTTTCTTGCACAAAGGGTTGAGCTGCATAATCATCAATTGGCATCCACTGAACAGAAAAACAAACCATGTTAGAATAGACACCACCAGTTAAAGAAAAACATCCTAAAACCTTATAAAGATACCTTAGTTGCTTCAATTTCTGAGGCCTGACTTTAAATATCAAAGGATTGAGGTTGCAACATGCAAACAAAGAACATGTCTGATTTCTGAAAGAAAGATTTATGGCTTTGCCTAATACCAAAGAGACATAATGTTTAGTAACAGTCCATATAATGTAGACAAAAAATTTGTTAATTATATGCATGCAATATGATGGTTCTTGTGTAAAACACATATGCGACATTTACATAACATGTATGCCAACATTCAAAATGCATGCTAGTTAATGAGGTTGGTGTGTCGCTCATACCTGAATGCTAAAACATCAACAAACTGGGTCTCTATCTGAAGGAAGAACAAAAGTAATGGCATGAGAAATTGAGAAATTAAAAAAAGACACATGATAAAGGTCATAGAACATGAATATGTTAATATTATACAATGTTGTTATATTAATTTTGAAGAATACTTAGTGGCAATATTAATAAATCAGTCAGTAAAAAACAAGCAAAAATGAAGTGGCATAATTTATTCTATACTGTATTTTATGTGTTTGCTCACCCGTGTCTCTTCCTTCACTTTTCTAATTACAGCATCACAAATATCTTTGCCCTGCAAATAGAATTAAAATGAATCAAAAGATCATGTTAAAAGTTTCGTAATTTGATGAATAATCATTTTGATATATACTTCATTAAAAGCTCCTGTAGGCATCTTCCATACACATGTGCCTCCATATCTACCACTGGTTTCCTGAACCACAAGCGTCTGTCAAATGGAACAAGACCATTTAAACAGTATAACAGACCGAGGTTATCACAGCATAAAATAAAAGATTTTATTTAGCATAAGCAGTACAGTGGTTATTTCGTTTGGAAATTGCAAGATGATAATTTTGAATAAAGTTATTTGAATATAACTAGCCTAAGACTAATTTGTAACATATACTTTGCATAACATATAATTTGCAGTGAATTTTGATTTCGATTCTCTCTGTTTTGTATTGAATGTTAATGTTTTACGTTACCTTTCGTTGCATTGTAGGAAAGGTGTCTATTATGGTTATATAGGTGAGTTTATGAGTAGGGGTGACAGGAAAAAGGGTAATCATCAGTCCATGAAAGCTTATCAGGTACAATGTCACATGTTGAATAGAGTTTCTCTTGAATGTTATTTTGTTTTGCATGATTCAAAATTTCATCAAAATATGTATCCTTCATGAATGTGCTTAATTATTCTTGGATTTTATTACTTTATATTCATATCCATTTTGACTTAAATATATGCAATATTGTCTATTATATGTTTACGCGGTGCAACCTCGTTAACTTGAAAACACCCTATTATGTTAGAGGGAAGGCCAAATTATTTGTTGAATTTCAAGATTAATTTTACAAATATTCATATATCTATAATTAGTCGTAATATTCATACATGAAAATAGTAGCTAAAAGCATCTATTACTGCAAAGGTTGAGTTACCGATTTTTTAAATAACAGTCGTAGTCGCATAATGGCTATAACGATTTTGGTCGGTATATGTGTTATAACGGTAATTGTGGTCGCCATGGTGTGAATTAATTGCAATTTATTCATCATAAAAATAGTGAATAATGATATCAGTATCAGCATCTTTCGATACAGTTTTATTTGCTATGTAGTTTTCATTTTTATAAACAATGGACTTCCTTCAAAATGAATAAATCATAGTTTCCCTGTATTCAAAAATAAATTTTGTAATTAATTTTTTTCTTTTTGGTAATTTTGTTATGCTATCTAACAAAAACTTAAAAAGACTAAAACTAGTATATTATATTTGAAATTTGAGATTGTTTACATTTTAGGTGTGGCTCTAGTATTTCTAATTTGTTAAAAAGGATATTGCTTTAAGTTTTAAACAAATTAGATAAAAACAAAGTTGGTTCTAATTGTATCACTGACGCATTAGATACTTGACAGCTTCGAGGCTTATAAGTCAGTTCTTGGATTTTGGGTGTTATGTCAATGTAGTGTTTTATGACATTTTAATTATCTTATTTACTCTCTTAACCAACACAGTCTTGATATTCTTAGCAAGACCATGTAGTGTACATAATTTGTGGATAACACCAATAACAAGATTTGAATGAGAAATTGCCCAAAGATTTGAAAAAATTAACACTAATTTGTATTATATACGATTTTGTAGAAGCATCTTGCCTTAGAACTAGAAGGTTTACATAAGAGGTGCACCCCTGAAACCTACCAACCTACCAGCAGGGAATGTTTTGAAATTAAACCATATTAAATTAAGCCATATATATGCTCTCCGTTTATTTGTACTGTAACCGCACTATTACGCAAAGGCTATTTCACTACGGTTAGGAAAAAACGGTTGACCAACTGTGATATGGTAGGGATGGTAGTAAGTATGTTGCATTCTATCACGGGCGTGTGATCTAATGAAAAAAAATAGGTCGCGAGCTACCTATCAAAACGATTATCTTAAACAACCGTAGTGAAATATATGAAGGTCTTGGATTTGATTTCCAACCATATCATTGTCGTACCTCAAAAAAAAATACAAACTTCGCGATGGGACGCAGAAAAAGTTCTTCGAACAGAGTCGCCACTGAACTTTATTCATTCCAATGAAGTAATAAGAAAATATCGAGAAAACCTTTAAGAGATAAGAACATGGTAATCGCAACCAAGTTCTGGGTTCGGGATTCGATTACGCAAAGGGAAGGTACTAGCACCCCTTACGTCCGTTGTACTCAACGTAAACCTCTTAATTTGATTTGTGAGAAATGTTAGCTAAGTTTGTTTCTTTTCTTCTAAGGGACTAATGAGTTAAGGATATACTTTCTAAGGGGGGAAAAGGGTGGTATTTTATTAGGGTGCTCGCGAAAGATTCGGACCCTTGTGCCTACGTATTCTCCTTGCGAAATGAGAAATCAGAGCATCCGTAGTTCGGACTACGGGAAAAGGTTTGGATAAGAGAAATAAAAGGTAGAAGGTAGAAAGAGAAAAGGTGGAAAAAACAAAAGGTAGCTCGCCAAGGATTAGGGCCCTTGTGCCTACGTATCTTCATTCGGACGAGAATGAAGAATCATAGCATTCGTAGTTCGTGAAACTACGATTTGTTGGTTTGTGTTTTTTAATGAACAAGTGTTTAGATCGCATTCTAACGGTTAAAAGTTGTTTGTACTCGCAATGGAAGGCTTAAAGCGTTTGTTTGTGTTCGTGTTACAACGGACTAAACAACATCCTTTCGAAAAAGAGTTTGAAAGATTAAAGTGTGTTAAGGGTTGAACACGTGTTAAGAGTTTGAGAAATGTCTTTTTTTAAAAAAAGATTTGAAATTGATTAAGGTATGTGAAGGGTTTCGATCGCACGGGGGAGAGAAAATAAAGTTCGATTGGTTGATTTTAAAGAAGAATTACGATTATTTGATAAGAATGAGGTGTGGGCCTGACAACCATTTAATTGGGGTATTACTGGGATGCTTAATACCAACGACACCTTTTTCCTTCGATTAGTTTAGAAATTATTTGATGAACGTTCCAAAGATTGTCCAAAGGTACCACATGGAATGCTAGACTCCAAAGGCCTCCCTTTTGTCCTAGAAATTAGGTTAAAAGTTTTTAGAAACTAAAGAGTGAATGAAAAAATAACCCAAGGCGTTCGCCTCAAGAGCAATCATCCAAGTATTCAAGGAATACGAGACTCCAAGAATTCATTTCTTTCGTCCAAGTAATTATGGCAAATGTTTTTAGAAACGAAGGATTGGAGGAAAAACAACCCAAAGTGTGTGCCTTAAGAGCAATCGCTAAAAAATTCAAGAAATGTGAGACTCCAATAACTTATTTCCTTCGTTATTAATTAAGAAAAAGTTTTGAAAATATTATGTGTTTTAAAGAAGAAAGATTGAAATCCAAGGCGTGTGCCTCAAGAGCATTCATTCAAGGATTCAAGGAATGCGAGATTTCAAGTACCCATTTCTATCATAATTTGATTGCAAAAAGGTTTTGATAACTCACATTGAATGTTGTAGAAACAAAAGGGTGAACGAAGAGCAACCCAAGACGTGTGCCTCTAGATCATTCATTCAAAGATTCAAGGAATGCGAGACTCCAATAACCTTTTTCTTTCGTGTTTTATTAAGAAAAGGTTTTAACGCATTGATTTTTAATCGGGGAAACGTTAGGGCGCTTCGAGGAGGAAAAGAAACGTGATGTTTGTTGAGTAACTCTTCGAGTTAGTGTGAAAATGATTTGTAAAATGGTTTGATTGTATTTGAATATGATTTTATTGAATGAAAATGATTATAGAAATAGATTCGAAATAAAATTGAAATATGATCAAAGTCGGTCTACGCAAATAATGTCATACGCAAGATTATAACATGGTGAAAAATTTATTAATGTATTAAGTTTTAGTGGCATAACAATATTGAAATTACCGAATCCACATATAAAAAGGTCCAATTGAAAATGCAATGGAATCGAAAGGTAGCAACCAAATTTCTACAATATTTACATTATGCTGCAATGCTTTAACAAGCAGCTGACAAAACTGCAACATGACTAAATATTTGCAAAGCAAATTCAATAGGAAAAAGAAAAGGTATTGGCAGCCGTCAATTAAAGTTCTAAAATCTAGATAAGTACTCAATTAAAGTGACTAAATTGCAACTACAAGGTGTTAGCATATCTTTATTTAAAACCTAGAATATTACTCAGTTAATGTAGCTAAATTGCACATGGATTGTGTTAAGCTGATTTTACTCTCTTTCTTTAAGACTACTATAGCAGTTATAAAAAATTCAAATAAAAATGAATATATAAACAATACATGTAACTTAGTTGTATGAGCAATGTATTGATGAAACATCTTAACCTCAAAATATATAAATTTTAGAAAATTGTTGTAAGAAACTACATATTTCGTAAGAATAGAAATAGATGAAGTGACAATGATACACCATATATGGACCAAATACATTAATTAACAAATGTATAAAACAAATAAACTTTTTTTATAATAATGACTAGAGGGTGAATAACAATATGGTGACCTTTCAAGGAGTAATTGATTGGTAAAATATTGACTTGAAATCAACGTATTCCACGTTTTGCAAACACTTTTACAAGCCACAATAGTTTTTATGGGAAGTTGAAGCAAAATGTCGGTAATAATTGGTAATGGAAGATCTGCACACAAACTGCCAAATTCTTGACTTTCTTCTTTGTCCACCTTTTCTTTAGCTCTTTTTTCATCCCTTGCTAAAGGCAGTGAGTAATTTTTCCTTTTCATAGTCACACTATAAAATTAAAAAAAAAAACAATAAAAATAAAGCATAGAAAGGGAATCATATTTTATTAAGATAAGTTAAAGGAGTTTGTGAAAAGTCAAAGTTAGCGTATATGAAAAAAAAAGATGAAGAAAGAGTTGATAGGAATTGTGTCGGTGGTAAAAGCATAGTGCACACCTATTGGGATGGTTAGACCTTGGCTCCATGTTGTGACCTTTCAAACCTAGGGCCCTTTGCATGTGTGCTTTGCTTGTGTTTATGCATCCATCCATTCATGCATTCATGAATAACCCTTTGGTTTCAAGGAACTCAATTGTTCTTTCATTTGCAAAATCAATAAAAAACCTGGATTATAAAATGAAACTTTTTCAGCCTTTCTAAAATTTTTACGACCTACTTTTGAATTCCTTGAAACCATTGCATCACATGGCATATCATTTGCATCTTTGCATGCGTCCGTTTGTCCAGCAACTCATTTTTAGCTGTCTTTATCTTCCAGTGTCACCTATTAGTCGTCAAGCTGATTCCTCGACACAGATATCGGTCTAGAGTTAACTACAGACGCATAATGTCGGAGCAAGAAGCACACAACGCTGAGATCCGAATGGAGATCGATGACCTTAAGTCAATCATGACCAAGCTCACAGAGATGCTTCAAGTTTTGATTGCTAGAGGAGAACCACCTCAAAGGACTGTTATGCAGGAAGTTTCAAAAGTTGATCCTCAGCCTGTTCAGGTGCCACCTTCAACTTGGCCAGAGTTTGGATTGCCTCTCAACTTCTCTCCACCTATTGCTTCTACTGCTATGATTGGTCAGACTTTCAGACCAGTGTTTCAAGCTCCAGTTTTCTCCGAGCCTAGACCTTTGGTTCATGTTGTTGCCCAGACTACTCGACCTCCATTTGAGAACCTTCTCTATAAGTACAATGCTGCCAGTACTCAGGGGGAAGACCGTGAAGACTTTGTTGAACCAGAGGTTGTCTGTGAACAGTTTCAAACCATAGACAAAAAGCTTAAAGACTTTGTTTGAAACTGTTCACGGACAACCTCAGGTTCAACAAAGTCTTCACGGTCTTCCGCCTGAGTACTGGCAGCATTGTATTAATAGAGAGGGTTCTCAAATGGAGGTCTAGTAGTCTGGGCAACAGCATGAACCACAGGTCTAGGCTCAGAGAAAACTGGAGCTTGAAACACTGATCTGAAAGTCTGAGAAACGGAGTTCTTGGGTGAACAATGAAAACGGTTAGAACAAAGAGAGATTAGCTTATTTGTAGGGCAAATTGTTTACTATTCACTTTCTCATAAGGGTTTACAAATGATTACAAGTGAATAACACAATTGGCCTCACTCAGCAACCTGAGTGATCTAGCTTATTTGTAGGCTAACTAGCTAACTTACATTACAAGCTAACAAAACAATTGAATTCTTAACACAAGGCCCAATTCGAAATAATAAGTCAATACTATATTTCGACATTACATACTAGAACTAGCTTCGACTATAGTATGTAACCCTCCGACATTTGCGTGTCACCCAGCTTGGACTTCATGCTTGTCTCCTGTCGAAATACATGAAAGCTATTCCTCGGCAGAGTTAGAGTATGATCAAAAATCTCACAAATAAAAAGACAGAAAGACCACACATTTCTTTATATTATATCCTAAAACCTCATTAGTTCATTACTCTTTCCAAAATTAAAGTCAATTGTTTTGTTAGAATTGTAAAATATGTAAACAATATTTAAGACCTAACTTTTTTTTCTTAACCTTGATAAAAATTGCTTTTCTGTCGGCTTCTATCTAAAAATTAGATAGCAAAAAGAAGTTACAACGATATAATGACAAGGAAAAAAAAAGCCTCCATATGCAACTACGCAAGTTTAGGAGTGACCTACTGGGCAACTTGTACATCACATACCATGATACCACCATCATAGAATGTAATAGAGAACAATACTATAAAAACAAAGATCAATGACAACCACCACACAAATAAACTCACCATTTCACGCCAGTAACTGTGAAGAAATTGGGAAATTGCAAGCACACTGCAAAAATTTAAATAAAATTCCAAGCATCCTATTTGCCAATGTTATAAGCACAGTTGGATCGAGAACAAGGTGAGAGTCTACCAACCATTAGATATTAACAGCTTGGCTTACTCCAACATTTAAATCAACGTAAACATATTAATGAGAAGATGACAATTAATCAAACAAATCACCTATCCTAGATTGGAACATGAGGAAAAAAACTGCAACTTAAAAAAGCAGTGTCCTCTATGTCTAGAATCCAATTAAATATGTTAAAATAAGTGAAACATATCATATATTACTTGGGTTAGATCTTGGAGTAATTTAAAATAAAATAGGTTAAATATTAAGATTGCTTTTTGCGTATCTCTTTATATTTCATGATTTGTTTCCTATATTATAATTTGGAGTGTATTATTAGTATAAATAAGGGTAGGTATAAGTTCTTGGTGTCAACAATCAAACAATAATCACAACTCAAAAGTTAATTGTTTTGTTTTGTTATCACATTGAATAAGTTTTATCTAGTTTTTTAGATTATAGAAAGATAAAAACTATTGTCATATTAACCAAAGTTAACACTACTCAAGTTTCAGCTATATGTTGACTACATGTCTAATACAACACATTATAATCGCTGACAAACCAATTTTGGGTATTCCTGATTTTTTATTATCCTAGGTGAACAAATTTGTTGAGATGGTATGAAGATAAACCTCGGAATTGTTTTATGATTGCCACACCATCTCCTCTGTAAGCACCATAAACATACATATTTAAGAGAATTTGTAAGGACGTCATTGTTGACATGTAATGATGGTTGTCAGGGTTAGTCAATTAACATATGCTATTTGACTAACCCTAACAACCATCATCACACGTCAACAATGACGTCCTTACAAATTCTCTTAAATATGTATGTTTATGGTGCTTATACACAAACACAAAATATCTCAATTGTATGAAATCAAGTTCCGGTATGTCATTAGCTTAAAAAAATTTACGCTACTCTGTCAATTCATCAACTTCATTCGACTGTTCATCTTCTACATTCGAAACCTAATTTGTTGAAAATTCATCGCTCAGCACAATGTATCAAGTTCATTAGGAGAGTTTCTCACTTCTTCTCGCATTCTCCAATCGCTGTATAACCCATTTCTTTGCGTCTCCGGCCCACTGAATCAAGTAGATACTGGGGGAGCTCTTCTCTATCTTTGGCTTAAACTCCTGGCTTTAGGGGTTAGGGGCCTCGGTAGGGAGGTGTTGTCTTCTGGGTTTTACTTGGTAGGTGGATGGTGTGCGTTGTTCCTTGGATTGGGTTAAACATGGTTGAGGAGCTCTTATCTCCTTTTTCGTCGTATTTGTTAGGGTTCCGTTTATCCAGTTTTGAGATGGACGATTATTCAAATCCTAGGCTAGGTGGTCAACATGGAGAATGGGTTGGGGTCGGAAAAAAGAAAGAATGGCGGCCTAAGATAGCCAGAAGATCAATCTGGAGATGTTGCAAGGTCAAAGGTATGGAACAAGATCTCGTAGAAGCTTCCTCATTCTTCTTCACAGAAATCCCAGATTCAGTTGAAGCCAAACAGTTATATGACATTTTCAAAGAATATGGGTCGGTGGTAGAAGTGTTCATTCCGGACAAGACGGATATTAGGGGTAAAAGGTTCAGCTTTGTTCGGTTCCGAAAGGTTGACGACGAACATCTCTTCGCCATTAAACTTGACAATATTGTTATTAATGGCAAAAAGATGTTTGTTAACCTACTAAGATTTAAAAGAGAAGAGAGGATGGTCGGCGGAATTGGAAACAAATTAAATGACGGTCCTCTTAAGAATACAATGCACATTCCACATCAAAAACCTGCTGGTAGTCGTGGGATTTGGAATGGGTCCTCGTATGCGCAGATAGCCAAAGGAGTTAATGGAAGGTCAACGACAATGGATAAACAAGTTCTTCTTGCAGACAAGCCCAATTTCGCACACTTAAGTTTCAACGTGTCAGGTGAAGAAATGGAAAGATTTGATCAGGCATTCGCTGGGGTTCTGAATAGACAAGGGTCAGATATGTATCTTAAGGAGGCCTTTCAGATGGAAGGATTTTTTAATATCAAGATCACACCAATGGGGACCAACCTGGTCTTGCTAGAAGAAGACAACCCAGGGGACATCAAAAAGCTGATAGAAGATGAAAAGGAGTGGGCCCTCAAGTGGTTTTCTGACATACATCCATGGTCTCCTTTAGATGTGGACCAAGAACGCCTAACGTGGGTAAAAATCTTTGGGCTCCCGTGTCATGCTTGGAGCGAGAGATTCTTTAAACTTCTTGCTGGTACTACAGGAGCGTTCATAAAGATGGATTAGGATACACAGAGACAGGTGAGATTTGATGTTGCACGAATACTGATAAGTACAAAATCTGCCTTAAATCTAAATGAAGTTATCAATGTGAAGGTTAACGACAATATGTATAGAATCAAAATAGTAGAGGACTCGTTTGGCCCTTATGTCAGGGACCAATGTCATTCCAATGGTAATAGAATTGATGTAGATAGTTTTGAGATCGTGGAGTCTGATTTTGACTCGGAAGAAGAACTTGGTTTATGGAACAACTCCTCCAAAGTGCTCAACAGTCTATCCAAAACCTCAGACTCCAATTCAGAAGTGGGCGAATTAGGGGATGCCCAACAGATAGATTCATCGCAATATCAGGTTGGTGCGGATGTTTCTCTTGCAAAGGTCCATAAAAGAGGTCAATCAATTGGGGAAGGTATTCTTCGTAGTCCAGGCAGTCAGGAACCACATTGTTCTTCACAAGACTTTGTACCTTGCACTATTGCCTCACATAAGAGTTTCGATGTGAATAAGTCATCTGGGGGTGAAGGACTGAAAAATGTTGTTGGATTTCATAAAGACTCAGTAGTAGAAATTCGCGTGTCTCAAGATGTGGTGCCTGGAGTTGGGCAAGGTTTTCTGGGGCTGAATAATGTGGGAGAATCTTCTGCTTCTAAGAAAAAGAAACTTGTGGATGACATATACCAGAGGATAAAAATCTCGTTTAATCCTTCGTATTATGCCACTTTATTGCAGGTGGAAAGTTCATAGGCCAAATCCTTTCATCCACGAAGTAAACATAAAAGTCCTACTGAATGAGTGAATACAGATACAGATTCTATTGATAATTCAATTGGTGATTCTAGCTTTTTGAAGAGTAATAGCAGAATTAAGAAGAAATTGGAAAGCCTTCCAGCCAGAGTTTGGAGTACTATAAAATCCCTTGGGATAGAGGCTGAAGAAGACGACGAAGTTTTCGAATCCATCTTACGAAATTTAGAAGCAGTGGATAGAAAGTCAAAAAAAGTGAAGTTGGTGGCTGCTAATGGGCATTCATGAATGTAATCACATATAACGTCAGAGGCTGCGGGAGTAACTTAAAATGGAAGAAAATTAGAGCTACACAGTGTGAAATTAATGAAGTTGAAGGCCTTTTTGATAAAGAGCTATACAGTGTGGGTACAGAGCAGATAAATAAGAGGAATAATGCTGAAGACTCCTTATGGAAAAGCCTTAGAATTAAAGAGAGTATTATTAAGCAGAAGTCTCGATTGAAATGGCATGACGATGGAGATCTCAACACAAAGTTTTTCCATGCTGCGCTAAAGAATATGATTCATCAGAATACAATTCACTCGGTTTTGGTTAATGGATCCTATGTCGAGGATGTTAAAGATGCAGTCAGACACCATTTCCAAAAGAGATTCAGCAAGGCAAGAAGACCGTTTCCATCCATTGGAAGTTATGGTTTCAAAAGGTTATCTAACCAGGACAGATTAGAGCTCGACCAACCTATAGATGCTGCTGAGGTCAGAAGTGTTGTTTTTTACTGCGCAGGGGACCGTAGTCCTGGCCCAGACGGATTTAGCTTCGAGTTTTTTAAAAAATGTTGGCACATAGTTAGTCACGATTTTGTCCAATGTATCTTGGAGTTCTTTAAAGGTGAATGTCTACACAAAGTCCTTGCATCCTCTTTTCTTGCCCTTATTCCTAAAAACGGAAGCCCTCGGAACCTTTATGATTATAGGCCTATCTCCTTGATTGGCTCGGTGTACAAAGTGATAGCCAAGATCCTAGCTAACAGACTTAGGAACAAAATAGGGAGTATAATTTCGCAAACTCAGACGGCTTTTATTAGTGGGCGAAATTTACTTGACGGGGTGGTGACTCTGAATGAGGTTATAGATTTCGCAAAACGAGCCAAGAAAGAGTTAATATTGTTGAAGGTCGATTTTAGCAAAGCACACGACTGTGTGGACTGGGATTACTTGCGTGAAGTCATGACATACATGGGATTCGGAGATAATTGGTTGAGGTGGTTGGACAACGGGGTGTTTAATAGTTTAACATCTGTCTTGGTGAACGGGAGCCCTTCCAAAGACTTTAGAGTTACAAGAGGGTTAAAACAAGGTGATCCACTAGTCCCTCTATTATTTACCATCGCTGCTGAAGGGTTGGCAGTCCTAATAAAAAGAGCTGTCGACAGTGGCAGCTTCTCAGGCTTCAAAATGGATTCGAATACCTCCTTCGATCTCCTACAATACGCAAACGATTCTGTAATACTGGGAAATGGTTCAATGAGCAATATACTGGCAATTAAAGCAATTCTGAAAGGCTTCCACCTCGTGTCTGGCCTAGAGATTAATTTCAGTAAAAGTTCTTTGTTTGGCATTGGCGTGGAAGACATAGTTCTCGAGGCTGCCGGTAATTTTCTCTCTTGCAAAGTATCAGCATGTCCATTTAAGTTTCTTGGTATTCCAATAGGAGGTAATCATAGGTTGGTTGCATTTTGGAAACCTTTGATTAATACGGTCCGTGCAAGGCTAAATTCGTGGAAAGGTAGATTCCTCTCTGTGGGAGGCAGAGTTACACTAATTAACTCTGTATTGGCGAATATCCCAATTCATTATATGTCGTTCTACAGAGTTCCATCCAAAGTTATTAAGGTTTTAAAGTCTATTCAGAAACGATTCTTATGGAAAGGTTCGGTGGCGAAAAAAGGCATTGCTTGGGTCCGGTGGGACGTAGTATGCAATCCGGTTCAAGAAGGAGGGCTTGGAGTTAAAGATATCAGATTGTTCAATGCAGCTCTTATGTTCAAATGGACATGGAAGATTCTTTCTCAGGAGGATAGGTTATGGAGAGGACAAATTCATAGCAGGTATCCTAATTATTTACATGAATTGTATAGCTTTGTGGTATTTAAAAACCGAGTTCCTCCGTCAATGCGGTGGAGAGACCTGGTACAAATTTCTTCTTTCTGTGGCATTAATCTAGAAGAGGGTTTGATTTCACACAAACTCGGAAATGGCGAGTTTATTCCATTTTGGACATCTCATTGGGCAGTGGGTCATACCTTGGCTGTTGAGTTTCCAGATCTGTGGCATCTAGCAGAAAATAAAAACAGTAGAATCATTGATAATGGGTTTTGGGAGGAAGACACATGGTATTGGAACATCAAATTTTCACATCAATTATTGCAGGAAGATATCACTGTACAATACGATAAATTACTTCAGGTACTGCAGGAATACAGGTTGGCTGATGATGTGCAGGATTCGGTTATTTGGTTACATGGCCACAATCCAGTTTTTTCTGTGTCGTCTTTGTATCACTTTTTGCAGGTTAAAGAGAACAACTTAGTTCCGGTTATTGCAGAGGATGTTAAATCAGCGCTGAGATTGAATAGGTTGGCCATCGCCCCACTCAAACTGAAAGTATTTGGCTGGAGATTGATCCACAATAGAATACCTACACGCGACAACTTGGTTCGAAGAGGATTAATTATTAATGTCAATGAAAAGGTTTGTCCATTTTGTTTCTTAATGGATGAAAATGCTGAGCATCTCCTCTTCCAATGCTCCAAGTCCAATCTCGTTTGGAAATTTCTATTCCGTTGGTTAGAAGTTGAGGAATTTTGGGTTAGAGATATTTCGAATCATATACTATGCTGGATAAATGGGTGTTTACAAAATTTTCTTAGTGTATGAACTGCTATGGGCTTTTGGCTAATAGTGTGTTGGGTCATATGGTCGTCTAGGAACAATATTATGTTTAGAGATGAGTTTTGGGATGTAGATACGATTAGCAATCGTATAGTTATGTATTCTTGGTGGTGGATTGGTAAAAAACATAAAAACGCACAAAATTGTAATTATTATTCTTGGGTAAGTGCCCCTTTAGAATTTTGTAGGCCTTGAATTGTACCGGTTAGGCTTGTTTTGTACATGGGATTGGATCTCGCCTTCAGATTCGCTAATTAATATACCACTAATCTTGCTTATTAAAAAAAAAAATAACATATGCTATACCATCACAAAATTACCTTAGTGAGGATGACTTTCATAGCAGGGATGAATTTACTATGGTACTTAAAATTTAGAACATCATTGTAGATGAAAGGAAATATGAATCAGTTATTCCTTTCACACAACAATGTAAATTAGGTACAGAACATGCTATAGTTTCACTGGGTAGTGAATGAAGAACATAAAAAACATGAATCATTGCTGCATTCCAGAGAACCATGTCAATTAGGTACAGAACATGCTAGTTTCCCTAGGGCTAATTCACATGAACAAGAGTTAATCCCTTCATGAACTAACTTATTTGAGACACTCAAATTATTTTCAAATGTAATATGTTTTAACACAGTTAGCGGCCCTTTTAACATCCTTTTAAAGTGTTTTTTTTAATAAAACAATCCCTGCAATAAATAAAAACACTACTAAAACACTCAAATTATAGAACCAAAACATCACAAATCAATAAAATCATAACAAACCCTTATAAGAATACAAAGAAATTAGTGGGGGGAAGCGTAGGCATGTTAGGTTCTTTAACGGTTTTATCTTTCCCAACCTTGGCCATTCGAGCACTTGATTTTTCAATTAAGAATTGTTCCTACAAAATTTTGAAAAAACAAACCAACCTAGAAAACATAGAACCAATCTTTAATTAAGGGAAAAGTTTCAATTTTAGGTTTATTCATATTAGAAACCTGCTTAACAACTTGAAAATCTTAAGAAATTTATAAATTCAAAAGAAAAATGAGTTACATGTGTGATTTATTAAGATAACCGGTGAAAGAGGGGAGGAGATAAGTAACCATGTGAGGAGATGAGAGGCTAGAGGAGAGGCGGATATGACTTTTCGGTTCAAGGTGAAGGGTTTCCATCATTCAAATTTGGTGGCGTAGGCAACTTTTTTACTTGAATGGGTTATTCGTTCTAAAACAATTGATTATAGGCAAAACGATGAAATGAAGAAAGAAAGAGTGGAATATAGACGAACATGAAAGACAGAGTGAAGGAACAGAAAACACACTGGAGAAAAAAAAGTAAATGGAAAAGGGGAGAGGGAAAGTAGGGCTTACGTGTTTTAGGGTTTTGTCTAAAACTATAATCACATGCCTGAAACACCACGAACTCGCAGTTTTGGAACCCAAATGAAAATATCTGCAGGAAAAAAGTGACAGAAAGAAGAACTTCCCGGCGAAACACCAAGAACCTGAAATGAAACATGACCGTGTCCCCAATGAGAAGTATCCATATGACAAACAACCATAGCTTCAACCATATCTCCATTGCATATTTTGTTTTCTCAACATAAAAAGTTGGTAAAACTCTTTTTCTAATCTAACAAAGATAGAGATACTAGCTTCCATTGATAGAGATACCAGACCTGGGAATTCAGTCAAAAACATCATGTATGCACTGTCTACAAACAACTGCTTCTCATTTGCAATATTATAAATTTATAATGAGGTTATAAGTTATTCCACTTTCCAACATTTAAATTTCTGGAACATTAACATGTGCTCTTGTGCTCTAAATTGAGAGCTAAAATAACCAAAGCTACTGACAAAATTAATTCTACACTTTACCTCAATTTTAGTACACTAAAGATTAAAAACATAACCATTCATCCACTTATGTTTTTGAAACTAGTATATGCAGATAGAACTCACAGCATGTTCATTTACTATGGGTTAGAATACAAATAGCATTACATCTTTATTATTTTCTGCAATTTAGTCAAGAAACTATTGTATACAATAATTGATATTTAAGATTTTTAAGGTGATTTTTTAAAAACTCGTGTGAATTCTAAGATTTCATAATAGTGATTTGGATAAAAAAGATGTGAGGTTAATATATCCTATGTGTAATGCAAGATCACACTATAAAATAGACAACATCATAGTTGTTCAGCTACACTAAGTCATACATAGAAGTACATGGATATTAAAAAGAAAATGTAATACCTTGGAATTTGGAATGAAGGAATATGCAATCCTAGATAGAGAATCTAACACTACAGGAGAGCCAACCCTTTGAGCAGAGTTAGATCCCCATTCCTCATGGTCAAACAAATCCATCATTCTAATGCCCAGCTCTTCCTCAAAACTGTTGTCAGAGTATGTTGCATCAATTAATGTCTGAAAGTGAAACTAGTGTGTTAGTAATTTATAGTGTAACTAATAAGATGTAACCACCAAAGGACATGCCACTTGGCTCTTTCAACCAAAGTTTATTTTCTCTTATCTCTCTGATGTAACTTAATCACTTTTCATATTAATGATTTTTCAAAGGAATAAAACATTTTCCTCTCAATTATATCACATCAAATCATATTAAAATCGCGATTCAGGAACACTTCGAAGCAAATGGTTGTTGAGACTAAAAGCAAGCTTCACGCTAAGCTTGCTCTTTGGAAGCTAACAAGTGGCTAGCATCATTGTTAAGATACAGATAAGTTTTTTTGCCTGAAGATGTAGTAGTAGATACAGTAGAAAAACTAGTGTAGTTTCCATTCAACTTTGATAAGCATATTTTTCCCATAAAACCAAAGAGCTCGTTTTCTTGCACAAAGGGTTGAGCTGCATAATCATCAATTGGCATCCACTGAACAGAAAAAGAAACCATGTTAAAATAGACACCACCAGTTAAAGAAAAACATCCTAAAACCTTATAAAGATACCTTAGTTGCTTCAATTTCTGAGGCCTGACTTTAAATATCAAAGGATTGAGGTTGCAACATGCAAACAAAGAACATGTCTGATTTCTGAAAGAAAGATTTATGGCTTTGCCTAATACCAAAGAGACATAATGTTTCGTAACAGTCCATATAATGTAGACAGAAAATTTGTTAATTATATGCATGCAATATGATGGTTCTTGTGTAAAACACATATGCGACATTTACATAACATGTATGCCAACATTCAAAATGCATGCTAGTTAATGAGGTTGGTGTGTCGCTCATACCTGAATGCTAAAACATCAACAAACTGGGTCTCTATCTGAAGGAAGAACAAAAGTAATGGCATGAGAAATTGAGAAATTAAAAAAAGACACATGATAAAGGTCATAGAACAGGAATATGTTAATATTATACAATGTTGTTATATTAATTTTGAAGAATACTTAGTGGCAATATTAATAAATCAGTCAGTAACAAACAAGCAAAAATGAAGTGGCATAATTTATTCTATACTGTATTTTATGTGTTTGCTCACCCGTGTCTCTTCCTTCACTTCTCTAATTACAGCATCACAAATATCTTTGCCCTGCAAATAGAATTAAAATGAATCAAAAGATCATGTTAAAAGTTTCGTAATTTGATGAATAATCATTTTGATATATACTTCATTAAAAGCTCCTGTAGGCATCTTCCATACACATGTGCCTCCATATCTACCACTGGTTTCCTGAACCACAAGCGTCTGTCAAATGGAACAAGACCATTTAAACAGTATAACAGACCGGGGTTATCACAGCATAAAATAAAAGATTTTATTTAGCATAAGCAGTACAGTGGTTATTTCGTTTGGAAATTGCAAGATGATAATTTTGAATAAAGTTATTTGAATATAACTAGCCTAAGACTAATTTGTAACATATACTTTGCATAACATATAATTTGCAGTGAATTTTGATTTCGATTCTCTCTGTTTTGTATTGAATGTTGATGTTTTACGTTACCTTTCGTTGCATTGTAGGAAAGGTGTCTATTATGGTTATATAGGTGAGTTTATGAGTAGGGGTGACAGGAAAAAGGGTAATCATCAGTCCATGAAAGCTTATCAGGTACAATGTCACATGTTGAATAGAGTTTCTCTTGAATGTTATTTTGTTTTGCATGATTCAAAATTTCATCAAAATATGTATCCTTCATGAATGTGCTTAATTATTCTTGGATTTTATTACTTTATATTCATATCCATTTTGACTTAAATATATGCAATATTGTCTATTATATGTTTACGCGGTGCAACCTCGTTAACTTGAAAACACCCTATTATGTTAGAGGGAAGGCCAAATTATTTGTTGAATTTCAAGATTAATTTTACAAATATTCATATATCTATAATTAGTCGCAATATTCATACATGAAAATAGTAGCTAAAAGCATCTATTACTGCAAAGGTTGAGTTACCGATTTTTTAAATAACAGTCGTAGTCGCATAATGGCTATAACGATTTTGGTCGGTATATGTGTTATAACGGTAATTGTGGTCGCCATGGTGTGAATTAATTGCAATTTATTCATCATAAAAATAGTGAATAATGATATCAGTATCAGCATCTTTCGATACAGTTTTATTTGCTATGTAGTTTTCATTTCTATAAACATTGGACTTCCTTCAAAATGAATAAATCATAGTTTCCCTGTATTCAAAAATAAATTTTGTAATTAATTTTTTTCTTTTTGGTAATTTTGTTATGCTATCTAACAAAAACTTAAAAAGACTAAAACTAGTATATTATATTTGAAATTTGAGATTGTTTACATTTTAGGTGTGGCTCTAGTATTTCTAATTTGTTAAAAAGGATATTGCTTTAAGTTTTAAACATATTAGATAAAAACAAAGTTGGTTCTAATTGTATCACTGACGCATTAGATACTTGACAGCTTCGAGGCTTATAAGTCAGTTCTTGGATTTTGGGTGTTATGTCAATGTAGTGTTTTATGACATTTTAATTATCTTATTTACTCTCTTAACCAACACAGTCTTGATATTCTTAGCAAGACCATGTAGTGTACATAATTTGTGGATAACACCAATAACAAGATTTGAATGAGAAATTGCCCAAAGATTTGAAAAAATTAACACTAATTTGTATTATATACGATTTTGTAGAAGCATCTTGCCTTAGAACTAGAAGGTTTACATAAGAGGTGCACCCCTGAAACCTACCAACCTACCAGCAGGGAATGTTTTGAAATTAAACCATATTAAATTAAGCCATATATATGCTCTCCGTTTATTTGTACTGTAACCGCACTATTACGCAAAGGCTATTTCACTACGGTTAGGAAAAAGCGGTTGACCAACTGTGATATGGTAGGGATGGTAGTAAGTATGTTGCATTCTATCATGGGCGTGTGATCTAATGAAAAAAAATAGGTCGCGAGCTACCTATCAAAACGATTATCTTAAACAACCGTAGTGAAATATATGAAGGTCTTGGATTTGATTTCCAACCATATCATTGTCGTACCTAAAAAAAAATACAAACTTCGCGATGGGACGCAGAAAAAGTTCTTCGAACAGAGTCGCCACTGAACTTTATTCATTCCAATGAAGTAATAAGAAAATATCGAGAAAACCTTTAAGAGATAAGAACATGGTAATCGCAACCAAGTTCTGGGTTCGTGATTCGATTACGCAAAGGGAAGGTACTAGCACCCCTTACGTCCGTTGTACTCAACGTAAACCTCTTAATTTGATTTGTGAGTAATGTTAGCTAAGTTTGTTTCTTTTCTTCTAAGGGACTAATGAGTTAAGGATATACTTTCTAAGGGGGGAAAAGGGTGGTATTTTATTAGGGTGCTCGCGAAAGATTCGGACCCTTGTGCCTATGTATTCTCCTTGTGAAATGAGAAATCAGAGCATCCGTAGTTCAGACTACGGGAAAAGGTTTGGATAAGAGAAATAAAAGGTAGAAGGTAGAAAGAGAAAAGGTGGAAAAAACAAAAGGTAGCTCGCCAAGGATTAGGGCCCTTGTGCCTACGTATCTTCATTCGGACGAGAATGAAGAATCATAGCATTCGTAGATCGTGAAACTACGATTTGTTGGTTTGTGTTTTTTAATGAACAAGTGTTTAGATCGCATTCTAACGGTTAAAAGTTGTTTGTACTCGCAATGGAAGGCTTAAAGCGTTTGTTTGTGTTCGTGTTACAACGGACTAAACAACATCCTTTCGAAAAAGAGTTTGAAAGATTAAAGTGTGTTAAGGGTTGAACACGTGTTAAGAGTTTGAGAAATGTCTTTTTTAAAAAAAAGATTTGAAATTGATTAAGGTATGTGAAGGGTTTCGATCGCACGGGGGAGAGAAAATAAGGTTCGATTGGTTGATTTTAAAGAAGAATTACGATTATTTGATAAGAATGAGGTGTGGGCCTGACAACCATTTAATTGGGGTATTACTGGGATGCTTAATACCAACGACACCTTTTTCCTTCGATTAGTTTAGAAATTATTTGATGAACGTTCCAAAGATTGTCCAAAGGTACCACATGGAATGCTAGACTCCAAAGGCCTCCCTTTTGTCCTAGAAATTAGGTTAAAAGTTTTTAGAAACTAAAGAGTGAATGAAAAAATAACCCAAGGCGTTCGCCTCAAGAGCAATCATCCAAGTATTCAAGGAATACGAGACTCCAAGAATTCATTTCTTTCGTCCAAGTAATTATGGCAAATGTTTTTAGAAACGAAGGATTGGAGGAAAAACAACCCAAAGTGTGTGCCTTAAGAGCAATCGCTAAAAAATTCAAGAAATGTGAGACTCCAATAACTTATTTCCTTCGTTATTAATTAAGAAAAAGTTTTGAAAATATTATGTGTTTTAAAGAAGAAAGATTGAAATCCAAGGCGTGTGCCTCAAGAGCATTCATTCAAGGATTCAAGGAATGCGAGATTTCAAGTACCCATTTCTATCATAATTTGATTGCAAAAAGGTTTTGATAACTCACATTGAATGTTGTAGAAACAAAAGAGTGAACGAAGAGAAACCCAAGACGTGTGCCTCTAGATCATTCATTCAAAGATTCAAGGAATGCGAGACTCCAATACCCTTTTTCTTTCGTGTTTTATTAAGAAAAGGTTTTAACGCATTGATTTTTAATCGGGGAAACGTTAGGGCGCTTCGAGGAGGAAAAGAAACGTGATGTTTGTTGAGTAACTCTTCGAGTTAGTGTGAAAATGATTTGTAAAATGGTTTGATTGTATTTGAATATGATTTTATTGAATGAAAATGATTATAGAAATAGATTCGAAATAAAATTGAAATATGATCAAAGTCGGTCTACGCAAATAATGTATTAAGTTTTAGTGGCATAACAATATTGAAATTACCGAATCCACATATAAAAAGGTCCAATTGAAAATGCAATGGAATCGAAAGGTAGCAACCAAATTTCTACAATATTTACATTATGCTGCAATGCTTTAACAAGCAGCTGACAAAACTGCAACATGACTAAATATTTGCAAAGCAAATTCAATAGGAAAAAGAAAAGGTATTGGCAGCCGTCAATTAAAGTTCTAAAATCTAGATAAGTACTCAATTAAAGTGACTAAATTGCAACTACAAGGTGTTAGCATATCTTTATTTAAAACCTAGAATATTACTCAGTTAATGTAGCTAAATTGCACATGGATTGTGTTAAGCTGATTTTACTCTCTTTCTTTAAGACTACTATAGCAGTTATAGAAAATTCAAATAAAAATGAATATATAAACAATACATGTAACTTAGTTGCATGAGCAATGTATTGATGAAACATCTTAACCTCAAAATATATAAATTTTAGAAAATTGTTGTAAGAAACTACATATTTCGTAAGAATAGAAATAGATGAAGTGACAATGATACACCATATATGGACCAAATACATTAATTAACAAATGTATAAAACAAATAAACTTTTTTTATAATAATGACTAGAGGGTGAATAACAATATGGTGACCTTTCAAGGAGTAATTGATTGGTAAAATATTGACTTGAAATCAACGTATTCCACGTTTTGCAAACACTTTTACAAACCACAATAGTTTTTATGGGAAGTTGAAGCAAAATGTCGGTAATAATTGGTAATGGAAGATCTGCACACAAACTGCCAAATTCTTGACTTTCTTCTTTGTCCACCTTTTCTTTAGCTCTTTTTTCATCCCTTGCTAAAGGCAGTGAGTAATTTTTCCTTTTCATAGTCACACTATAAAATTAAAAAAAAAAACAATAAAAATAAAGCATAGAAAGGGAATCATATTTTATTAAGATAATTTAAAGGAGTTTGTGAAAAGTCAAAGTTAGCGTATATGAAAAAAAAAGATGAAGAAAGAGTTGATAGGAATTGTGTCGGTGGTAAAAGCATAGTGCACATCTATTGGGATGGTTAGACCTTGGCTCCATGTTGTGACCTTTCAAACCTAGGGCCCTTTGCATGTGTGCTTTGCTTGTGTTTATGCATCCATCCATTCATGCATTCATGAATAACCCTTTGGTTTCAAGGAACTCAATTGTTCTTTCATTTGCAAAATCAATAAAAAACCTGGATTATAAAATGAAACTTTTTCAGCCTTTCTAAAATTTTTACGACCTACTTTTGAATTCCTTGAAACCATTGCATCACATGGCATATCATTTGCATCTTTGCATGCGTCCGTTTGTCCAGCAACTCATTTTTAGCTGTCTTTATCTTCCAGTGTCACCTATTAGTCGTCAAGCTGATTCCTCGACACAGATATCGGTCTAGAGCTAACTACAGACGCATAATGTCGGAGCAAGAAGCACACAACGCTGAGATCCGAATGGAGATCGATGACCTTAAGTCAATCATGACCAAGCTCACAGAGATGCTTCAAGTTTTGATTGCTAGAGGAGAACCACCTCAAAGGACTGTTATACAGGAAGTTTCAAATGTTGATCCTTAGCCTGTTCAGGTGCCACCTTCAACTTGGCAAGAGTTTGGATTGCCTCTCAACTTCTCTCCACCTATTGCTTCTACTGCTATGATTGGTCAGACTTTCAGACCAGTGTTTCAAGCTCCAGTTTTCTCCGAGCCTAGACCTTTGGTTCATGTTGTTGCCCAGACTACTCGACCTCCATTTGAGAACCTTCTCTATAAGTACAATGCTGCCAGTACTCAGGGGGAAGACCGTGAAGACTTTGTTGAACCAGAGGTTGTCTGTGAACAGTTTCAAACCATAGACAAAAAGCTTAAAGACTTTGTTTGAAACTGTTCACGGACAACCTCAAGTTCAACAAAGTCTTCACGGTCTTCCCCCTGAGTACTGGCAGCATTGTATTAATAGAGAGGGTTCTCAAATGGAGGTCTAGTAGTCTGGGCAACAGCATGAACCACAGGTCTAGGCTCAGAGAAAACTGGAGCTTGAAACACTGATCTGAAAGTCTGAGAAACGGAGTTCTTGGGTGAACAATGAAAACGGTTAGAACAAAGAGAGATTAGCTTATTTGTAGGGCAAATTGTTTACTATTCACTTTCTCATAAGGGTTTACAAATGATTACAAGTGAATAACACAATTGGCCTCACTCAGCAACCTGAGTGATCTAGCTTATTTGTAGGCTAACTAGCTAACTTACATTACAAGCTAACAAAACAATTGAATTCTTAACACAAGGCCCAATTCGAAATAATAAGTCAATACTATATTTCGACATTACATACTAGAACTAGCTTCGACTATAGTATGTAACCCTCCGACATTTGCGTGTCACCCAGCTTGGACTTCATGCTTGTCTCCTGTCGAAATACATGAAAGCTATTCCTCGGCAGAGTTAGAGTATGATCAAAAATCTCACAAATAAAAAGACAGAAAGACCACACATTTCTTTATATTATATCCTAAAACCTCATTAGTTAATTACTCTTTCCAAAATTAAAGTCAATTGTTTTGTTAGAATTGTAAAATATGTAAACAATATTTAAGACCTAACTTTTTTTTCTTAACCTTGATAAAAATTGCTTTTCTGTCGGCTTCTATCTAAAAATTAGATAGCAAAAAGAAGTTACAACGATATAATGACAAGGAAAAAAAAAGCCTCCATATGCAACTACGCAAGTTTAGGAGTGACCTACTGGGCAACTTGTACATCACATACCATGATACCACCATCATAGAATGTAATAGAGAACAATACTATAAAAACAAAGATCAATGACAACCACCACACAAATAAACTCACCATTTCACGCCAGTAACTGTGAAGAAATTGGGAAATTGCAAGCACACTGCAAAAATTTAAATAAAATTCCAAGCATCCTATTTGCCAATGTTATAAGCACAGTTGGATCGAGAACAAGGTGAGAGTCTACCAACCATTAGATATTAACAGCTTGGCTTACTCCAACATTTAAATCAACGTAAACATATTAATGAGAAGTTGACAATTAATCAAACAAATCACCTATCCTAGATTGGAACATGAGGAAAAAAACTGCAACTTAAAAAAGCAGTGTCCTCTATGTCTAGAATCCAATTAAATATGTTAAAATAAGTGAAACATATCATATATTACTTGGGTTAGATCTTGGAGTAATTTAAAATAAAATAGGTTAAATATTAAGATTGCTTTTTGCGTATCTCTTTATATTTCATTATTTGTTTCCTATATTATAATTTGGAGTGTATTATTAGTATAAATAAGGGTAGGTATAAGTTCTTGGTGTCAACAATCAAACAATAATCACAACTCAAAAGTTAATTGTTTTGTTTTGTTATCACATTGAATAAGTTTTATCTAGTTTTTTAGATTATAGAAAGATAAAAACTATTGTCATATTAACCAAAGTTAACACTACTCAAGTTTCAGCTATATGTTGACTACATGTCTAATACAACACATTATAATCGCTGACAAACCAATTTTGGGTATTCCTGATTTTTTATTATCCTAGGTGAACAAATTTGTTGAGATGGTATGAAGATAAACCTCGGAATTGTTTTATGATTGCCACACCATCTCCTCTGTAAGCACCATAAACATACATATTTAAGAGAATTTGTAAGGACGTCATTGTTGACATGTAATGATGGTTGTCAGGGTTAGTCAATTAACATATGCTATTTGACTAACCCTAACAACCATCATCACATGTCAACAATGACGTCCTTACAAATTCTCTTAAATATGTATGTTTATGGTGCTTATACACAAACACAAAATATCTCAATTGTATGAAATCAAGTTCCGGTATGTCATTAGCGTAAAAAAATTTACGCTACTCTGTCAATTCATCAACTTCATTCGACTGTTCATCTTCTACATTCGAAACCTAATTTTTTGAAAATTCATCGCTCAGCACAATGTATCAAGTTCATTAGGAGAGTTTCTCACTTCTTCTCGCGTTCTCCAATCGCTGTATAACCCATTTCTTTGCGTCTCCGGCCCACTGAATCAAGTAGATACTGGGGGAGCTCTTCTCTATCTTTGGCTTAAACTCCTGGCTTTAGGGCTTAGGGGCCTCGGTAGGGAGGTGTTGTCTTCTGGGTTTTACTTGGTAGGTGGCTGGTGTGCGTTGTTCCTTGGATTGGGTTAAACATGGTTGAGGAGCTCTTATCTTCTTTTTCGTCGTATTTGTTAGGGTTCCGTTTATCCAGTTTTGAGATGGACGATTATTCAAATCCTAGGCTAGGTGGTCAACATGGAGAATGGGTTGGGGTCGGAAAAAAGAAAGAATGGCGGCCTAAGATAGCCAGAAGATCAATCTGGAGATGTAGCAAGGTCAAAGGTATGGAACAAGATCTCGTAGAAGCTTCCTCATTCTTCTTCACAGAAATCCCAGATTCAGTTGAAGCCAAACAATTATATGACATTTTCAAAGAATATGGGTCGGTGGTAGAAGTGTTCATTCCGGACAAGACGGATATTAGGGGTAAAAGGTTCGGCTTTGTTCGGTTCCGAAAGGTTGACGACGAACATCTCTTCGCCATTAAACTTGACAATATTGTTATTAATGGCAAAAAGATGTTTGTTAACCTACTAAGATTTAAAAGAGAAGAGAGGATGGTCGGCGGAATTGGAAACAAATTAAATGACGGTCCTCTTAAGAATACAATGCACATTCCACATCAAAAACCTGCTGGTAGTCGTGGGATTTGGAATGGGTCCTCGTATGCGCAGATAGCCAAAGGAGTTAATGGAAGGTCAACGACAATGGATAAACAAGTTCTTCTTGCAGACAAGCCCAATTTCGCACACTTAAGTTTCAACGTGTCAGGTGAAGAAATGGAAAGATTTGATCAGGCATTCGCTGGGGTTCTGAATAGACAAGGGTCAGATATGTATCTTAAGGAGGCCTTTCAGATGGAAGGATTTTTTAATATCAAGATCACACCAATGGGGACCAACCTGGTCTTGCTAGAAGAAGACAACCCAGGGGACATCAAAAAGCTGATAGAAGAAGAAAAGGAGTGGGCCCTCAAGTGGTTTTCTGACATACATCCATGGTCTCCTTTAGATGTGGACCAAGAACGTCTAACGTGGGTAAAAATCTTTGGGCTCCCGTGTCATGCTTGGAGCGAGAGATTCTTTAAACTTCTTGCTGGTACTACAGGAGCGTTCATAAAGATGGATGAGGATACACAGAGACAGGTGAGATTTGATGTTGCACGAATACTGATAAGTACAAAATCTGCCTTAAATCTAAATGAAGTTATCAATGTGAAGGTTAATGACAATATGTATAGAATCAAAATAGTAGAGGACTCGTTTGGCCCTTATGTCAGGGACCAATGTCATTCCAATGGTAATAGAATTGATGTAGATAGTTTTGAGATCGTGGAGTCTGATTTTGACTCGGAAGAATTGGTTTATGGAACAACTCCTCCAAAGTGCTCAGCAGTCTATCCAAAACCTCAGACTCCAATTCAGAAGTGGGCGAATTAGGGGATGCCCAACAGATAGATTCATCGCAATATCAGGTTGGTGCGGATGTTTCTCTTGCAAAGGTCCATAAAAGAGGTCAATCAATTGGGGAAGGTATTCTTCGTAGTCCAGGCAGTCAGGAACCACATTGTTCTTCACAAGACTTTGTACCTTGCACTATTGCCTCACATAAGAGTTTCGATGCGAATAAGTCATCTGGGGGTGAAGGATTGAAAAATGTTGTTGGATTTCATAAAGACTCAGTAGTAGAAATTCGCGTGTCTCAAGATGTGGTGCCTGGAGTTGGGCAAGGTTTTCTGGGGCTGAATAATGTGGGAGAATCTTCTGCTTCTAAGAAAAAGAAACTTGTGGATGACATATACCAGAGGATAAAAATCTCGTTTAATCCTTCGTATTATGCCACTTTATTGCAGGTGGAAAGTTCATAGGCCAAATCCTTTCATCCACGAAGTAAACATAAAAGTCCTACTGAATGAGTGAATACAGATACAGATTCTATTGATAATTCAATTGGTGATTCTAGCTTTTTGAAGAGTAATAGCAAAATTAAGAAGAAATTGGAAAGCCTTCCAGCCAGAGTTTGGAGTACTATAAAATCCCTTGGGATAGAGGCTGAAGAAGACGACGAAGTTTTCGAATCCATCTTACGAAATTTAGAAGCAGTGGATAGAAAGTCAAAAAAAGTGAAGTTGGTGGCTGCTAATGGGCATTCATGAATGTAATCACATATAACGTCAGAGGCTGCGGGAGTAACTTAAAATGGAAGAAAATTAGAGCTACACAGTGTGAAATTAATGAAGTTGAAGGCCTTTTTGATAAAGAGCTATACATTGTGGGTACAGAGCAGATAAATAAGAGGAATAATGCTGAAGACTCCTTATGGAAAAGCCTTAGAATTAAAGAGAGTATTATTAAGCAGAAGTCTCGATTGAAATGGCATGACGATGGAGATCTCAACACAAAGTTTTTCCATGCTGCGCTAAAGAATAGGATTCATCAGAATACAATTCACTCGGTTTTGGTTAATGGATCCTATGTCGAGGATGTTAATGATACAGTCAGACACCATTTCCAAAAGAGATTCAGCAAGGCAAGAAGACCGTTTCCATCCATTGGAAGTTATGGTTTCAAAAGGTTATCTAACCAGGACAGATTAGAGCTCGACCAACCTATAGATGCTGCTGAGGTCAGAAGTGTTGTTTTTGACTGCGCAGGGGACCGTAGTCCTGGCCCAGACGGATTTAGCTTCGAGTTTTTTAAAAAATGTTGGCACATAGTTAGTCACGATTTTGTCCAATGTATCTTGGAGTTCTTTAAAGGTGAATGTCTACACAAAGTCCTTGCATCCTCTTTTCTTGCCCTTATTCCTAAAAACGGAAGCCCTCGGAACCTTTATGATTATAGGCCTATCTCCTTGATTGGCTCGGTGTACAAAGTGATAGCCAAGATCCTAGCTAACAGACTTAGGAACAAAATAGGGAGTATAATTTCGCAAACTCAGACGGCTTTTATTAGTGGGCGAAATTTACTTGACGGGGTGGTGACTCTGAATGAGGTTATAGATTTCGCAAAACGAGCCAAGAAAGAGTTAATATTGTTGAAGGTCGATTTTAGCAAAGCACACGACTGTGTGGACTGGGATTACTTGCGTGAAGTCATGACATACATGGGATTCGGAGATAATTGGTTGAGGTGGTTGGACAACGGGGTGTTTAATAGTTTCACATCTGTCTTGGTGAACGGGAGCCCTTCCAAAGACTTTAGAGTTACAAGAGGGCTAAAACAAGGTGATCCACTAGTCCCTCTATTATTTACCATCGCTGCTGAAGGGTTGGCAGTCCTAATAAAAAGGGCTGTCGACAGTGGCAGCTTCTCAGGCTTCAAAATGGATTCGAATACCTCCTTCGATCTCCTACAATACGCAGACGATTCTGTAATACTGGGAAATGGTTCAATGAGCAATATACTGACAATTAAAGCAATTCTGAAAGGCTTCCACCTCGTGTCTGGCCTAGAGATTAATTTCAGTAAAAGTTCTTTGTTTGGCATTGGCGTGGAAGACATAGTTCTCGAGGCTGCTGGTAATTTTCTCTCTTGCAAAGTATCAGCATGTCCATTTAAGTTTCTTGGTATTCCAATAGGAGGTAATCATAGGTTGGTTGCATTTTGGAAACCTTTGATTAATACGGTCCGTGCAAGGCTAAATTCGTGGAAAGGTAGATTCCTCTCTGTGGGAGGCAGAGTTACACTAATTAACTCTGTATTGGCGAATATCCCAATTCATTATATGTCGTTCTACAGATTTCCATCCAAAGTTATTAAGGTTTTAAAGTCTATTCAGAAACGATTCTTATGGAAAGGTTCGGTGGCGAAAAAAGGCATTGCTTGGGTCCGGTGGGACGTAGTATGCAATCCGGTTCAAGAAGGAGGGCTTAGAGTTAAAGATATCAGATTGTTCAATGCAGCTCTTATGTTCAAATGGACATGGAAGATTCTTTCTCAGGAGGATAGGTTATGGAGAGGACAAATTCATAGCAGGTATCCTAATTATTTACATGAATTGTATAGCTTTGTGGTATTTAAAAACCGAGTTCCTCCGTCAATGTGGTGGAGAGACCTGGTACAAATTTCTTCTTTCTGTGGCATTAATCTAGAAGAGGGTTTAATTTCACACAAACTCGGAAATGGCGAGTTTATTCCATTTTGGACATCTCATTGGGCAGTGGGTCATACCTTGGCAGTTGAGTTTCCAGATCTGTGGCATCTAGCAGAAAATAAAAACAGTAGAATCATTGATAATGGGTTTTGGGAGGAAGACACATGGTATTGGAACATCAAATTTTCACATCAATTATTGCAGGAATATATCACTGTACAATACGATAAATTACTTCAGGTACTGCAGGAATACAGGTTGGCTGATGATGTGCAGGATTCGGTTATTTGGTTACATGGCCACAATCCAGTTTTTTCTGTGTCGACTTTGTATCACTTTTTGCAGGTTAAAGAGAACAACTTAGTTCCGGTTATTGCAGAGGATGTTAAATCAGCGCTGAGATTGAATAGGTTGGACATCGCCCCACTCAAACTGAAAGTATTTGGCTGGAGATTGATCCTCAATAGAATACCTACACGCGACAACTTGGTTCGAAGAGGATTAATTATTAATGTCAATGAAAAGGTTTGTCCATTTTGTTTCTTAATGGATGAAAATGCTGAGCATCTCCTCTTCTAATGCTCCAAGTCCAATCTCGTTTGGAAATTTCTATTCCGTTGGTTAGAAGTTGAGGAATTTTGGGTTAGAGATATTTCGAATCATATACTATGCTGGATAAATGGGTGTTTACAAAATTTTCTTAGTGTATGAACTGCTATGGGCTTTTGGCTAATAGTGTGTTGGGTCATATGGTCGTCTAGGAACAATATTATGTTTAGAGATGAGTTTTGGGATGTAGATACGATTAGCAATCGTATAGTTATGTATTCTTGGTGGTGGATTGGTAAAAAACATAAAAACGCACAAAATTGTAATTATTATTCTTGGGTAAGTGCCCCTTTAGAATTTTGTAGGCCTTGAATTGTACCGGTTAGGCCTGTTTTGTACATGGGATTGGATCTCGCCTTCAGATTTGCTAATTAATATACCACTAATCTTGCTTATTAAAAAAAAAAATAACATATGCTATACCATCACAAAATTACCTTAGTGAGGATGACTTTCATAGCAGGGATGAATTTACTATGGTACTTAAAAGTTAGAACATCATTGTAGATGAAAGGAAATATGAATCAGTTATTCCTTTCACACAACCATGTAAAATAGGTACAGAACATGCTATAGTTTCACTGGGTAGTGAATGAAGAACATAAAAAACATGAATCATTGCTGCATTCCAGAGAACCATGTCAATTAGGTACAGAACATGCTAGTTTCCCTAGGGCTAATTCACATGAACAAGAGTTAATCCCTTCATGAACTAACTTATTTGAGACACTCAAATTATTTTCAAATGTAATATATTTTAACACAGTTAGCGGCCCTTTTAACATCCTTTTAAAGTGTTTTTTTAATAAAACGATCCCTGCAATAAATAAAAACACTACTAAAACACTCAAATTATAGAACCAAAACATCACAAATCAATAAAATCATAACAAACCCTTATAAGAATACAAAGAAATTAGTGGGGGGAAGCGTAGGCATGTTAGGTTCTTTAACGGTTTTATCTTTCCCAACCTTGGCCATTCGAGCACTTGATTTTTCAATTAAGAATTGTTCCTACAAAATTTTGAAAAAACAAACCAACCTAGAAAACATAGAACCAATCTTTAATTAAGGGAAAAGTTTCAATTTTAGGTTTATTCATATTAGAAACCTGCTTAACAACTTGAAAATCTTAAGAAATTTATAAATTCAAAAGAAAAATGAGTTACATGTGTGATTTATTAAGATAACCGGTGAAAGAGGGGAGGAGATAAGTAACCATGTGAGGAGATGAGAGGCTAGAGGAGAGGCGGATATGACTTTTCGGTTCAAGGTGAAGGGTTTCCATCATTCAAATTTAGTGGCGTAGGCAACTTTTTTACTTCAATGGGTTATTCGTTCTAAAACAATCGATTATAGGCAAAACGATGAAATGAAGAAAGAAAGAGTGGAATATAGACGAACATGAAAGACAGAGTGAAGGAACAGAAAACACACTGGAGAAAAAAAAGTAAATGGAAAAGGGGAGAGGGAAAGTAGGGCTTACGTGTTTTAGGGTTTTGTTTAAAGCTTATTATGGTTACAAATTAAACGAAAAAAAAAAGAGTAACCACTACAAGAAATTGGCAAGTTACAACGGTTAATATTGGCATATTACGACGGTTTGAACCGCCACAATTTACTAGTCGCGGCAGTTTTACCTCTGTCGCAAAAACGTGTGTCGCCAGGCTATATCGCGATGGTTCCTAAAACCGTCACTCCAACCGTCGTTCTATATTGCGACGGTTAAGGAACTGTCGTAAATTGAAAATTGCGGTGGTTAAAACTGCCATAAATAATTGTTTTTGTTATCCAAAAATAAAAAAACCATAAGTATTTCCAAAGGTAAATCCGCAGGAAATGTAAAATCCGCAGGCAATTCCGTAGCTAATATATTTCAAAAATTAAAAAAAAAAATCAAATGAATTTTTATAAGAACATTGCTATTATTAGTGATTGACTCCAGGACACAAGCTCCACAGGAAGCCAGATTCTTACTCGCCATTCAACATTACAAATAAGATGATTAAAAAAGACCTAATTGTGCTTTATAGAAAGTCTCTAATTTGCTGCATAATCAGTTTTCATTTCACAATACATACTGAAAATAAAAAGTCTTAAATCATTACATATACTCATAAGAGAGTACTTATTACAACAATCACAGAGAAACTCAAACATCAAACATTTTTACTAAAACTATAATCACATGCCTGAAACACCACGAACTCGCAGTTTTGGAACCCAAGAACCTGAAATGAAACATGACCGTGTCCCCAATGAGAAGTATCCATATGACAAACAACCATAGCTTCAACCATATCTCCATTGCATATTTTGTTTTCTCAACATAAAAAGTTGGTAAAACTCTTTTTCTAATCTAACAAAGATAGAGATACTAGCTTCCATTGATAGAGATACCAGACCTGGGAATTCAGTCAAAAACATCATGTATGCACTGTCTACAAACAACTGCTTCTCATTTGCAATATTATAAATTTATAATGAGGTTATAAGTTATTCCACTTTCCAACATTTAAATTTCTGGAACATTAACTTGTGCTCTTGTGCTCTAAATTGAGAGCTAAAATAACCAAAGCTACTGACAAAATTAATTCTACACTTTACCTCAATTTTAGTACACTAAAGATTAAAAACATAACCATTCATCCACTTATGTTTCTAAAACTAGTATATGCAGATAGAACTCACAGCATGTTCATTTACTATGGGTTAGAATACAAATAGCATTACATCTTTATTATTTTCTGCAATTTAGTCAAGAAACTATTGTATACAATAATTGATATTTAAGATTTTTAAGGTGATTTTTTAAAAACTCGTGTGAATTCTAAGATTTCATAATAGTGATTTGGATAAAAAAGATGTGAGGTTAATATATCCTATGTGTAATGCAAGATCACACTATAAAATAGACAACATCATAGTTGTTCAGCTACACTAAGTCATACATAGAAGTACATGGATATTAAAAAGAAAATGTAATACCTTGGAATTTGGAATGAAGGAATATGCAATCCTAGATAGAGAATCTAACACTACAGGAGAGCCAACTCTTTGAGCAGAGTTAGATCCCCATTTCTCATGGTCAAACAAAGCCATCATTCTAATGCCCAGCTCTTCCTCAAAACTGTTGTCAGAGTATGTTGCATCAATTAATGTCTGAAAGTGAAACTAGTGTGTTAGTAATTTATAGTGCAACTAATAACATGTAACCACCAAAGGACATGCCACTTGGCTCTCTCAACAAAAGTTTATTTTCTCTTATCTCTCTGATGTAACTTAATCACTTTTCATATTAATGGTTTTTCAAAGGAATAAAACATTTCCCTCTCAATTTTATCACATCAAATCATATTAAAATCACGATTCAGGTACACTTCGAAGCAAATGGTTGTTGAGACTAAAAGCAAGCTTCACGCTAAGCTTGCTCTTTGGAAGCTAACAAGTGGCTAGCATCATTGTTAAGATACAGATAAGTTTTTTTGCCTGAAGATGTAGTAGTAGATACAGTAGAAAAACTAGTGTAGTTTCCATTCAACTTTGATAAGCATATTTTTCCCATAAAACCAAAGAGCTCGTTTTCTTGCACAAAGGTTTGAGCTGCATAATCATCAATTGGCATCCACTGAACAGAAAAACAAACCATGTTAGAATAGACACCACCAGTTAAAGAAAAACATCCTAAAACTTTATAAAGATACCTTAGTTGCTTCAATTTCTGAGGCCTGACTTTAAATATCAAAGGATTGAGGTTGCAACATGCAAACAAAGAACATGTCTGATTTCTGAAAGAAAGATTTATGGCTTTGCCTAATACCAAAGAGACATAATGTTTAGTAACAGTCCATATAATGTAGACAGAAAATTTGTTAATTATATGCATGCAATATGATGGTTCTTGTGTAAAACACATATGCGACATTTACATAACATGTATGCCAACATTCAAAATGCATGCTAGTTAATGAGGTTGGTGTGTCGCTCATACCTGAATGCTAAAACATCAACAAACTGGGTCTCTATCTGAAGGAAGAACAAAAGTAATGGCATGAGAAATTGAGAAATTAAAAAAAGACACATGATAAAGGTCATAGAACAGGAATATGTTAATACTATACAATGATGTTATATTAATTTTGAAGAATACTTAGTGGCAATATTAATAAATCAGTCAGTAACAAACAAGCAAAAATGAAGTGGCATAATTTATTCTATACTGTATTTTATGTGTTTGCTCACCCGTGTCTCTTCCTTCACTTCTCTAATTACAGCATCACAAATATCTTTGCCCTGCAAATAGAATTAAAATGAATCAAAAGATCATGTTAAAAGTTTCGTAATTTGATGAATAATCATTTTGATATATACTTCATTAACAGCTCCTGTAGGCATCTTCCATACACATATGCCTCCATATCTACCACTGGTTTCCTGAACCACAAGCGTCTGTCAAATGGAACAAGACCATTTAAACAGTATAATAGACCGGGGTTATCACAGCATAAAATAAAAGATTTTATTTAGCATAAGCAGTACAGTGGTTATTTCGTTTGGAAATTGCAAGATGATAATTTTGAATAAAGTTATTTGAATATAACTAGCCTAAGACTAATTTGTAACATATACTTTGCATAACATATACTTTGCATATTACAGAGCATTTATAAAAAGATCAACAAAAAGGGCACGTATAAAACGCCCAGAACAGAGCATTTAAGTAGCTCGACAGCCAATGCTGATTGTAATGAAAGAAAAAAAAAACATGAAACCAAAAAACTGTCTTGGAAGAATGGAAAAATGTAGTTTTGATGGTTCAATTCAGTACAATGATAATAGGAGAAGAAATGACAGAAAAGTTATCATCACCTAGGTCAATCTGATCTTAGAAGTACTTCACTAAAGAATAATTAAAACAATATAAAATTAGGCAACTTCAAAAGAAAAGCAGGACATACCTTCAATGTTATTTTCCATCTAATATATTTTATCATGTATTTCCAATACTCGTGATTGACTAGGATATACTGAAAAGAGAAAATTACCAATACTAGGAGAACATCATTCTCAATTGTAAAAGTCCTTAGAGCTAATACATGAACAATACCTGATTGCATGAGTCACAGAGTTTATGTCCCAGATTAACTTCGACTTCGGCTACACAAACTTTAGCACCGTGGGAATGGAACAGGCGTACAATTCTTTCTCCAATCCGGGAGGCTCCACTAGTTACCACAACCACTTTGCCTAGTAACCTGATGGAGAGATATAATAGAAATTTGAGTCACAAACTATATCAATCAACCACATGTCGTTTGTGTCTCAACCATGACTTTTTGTAAGTCTAATGCATTTGACACTAAACAAATAAAATAACTTGTTTAGCAGGGGCTGTAGCAACCATATTGGGAGTAGAAACTGATAGAAACATGAACACATAACTCATGTAATCACAAACAACTGTAGCAGAACTTGGACAAGGAAATAAAAGAACAATAACTCTGTAATTTCAAATTAGGCTAAAATACAGTTTTGGTCCCCCTGTTTGTCAAAATTCACAGTTTTGGTCCCCCCATTTTGTTTTTTAACAGTTTTGGTCCCCCACCCTTCACTATTCATGTACTGTTCATGTACGGACATGAACTGTTCATGTACGGACATGTACTGTTCATGTACGGACCAGGTACTGTTCATCAATTTTTTAGGCCCAAATTGGAGTGGGGGACCAAAACTGTTAAAAAACAAAATGGGGGGACCAAAACCGTGAATTTTGACAAACAGGGAGACCAAAACTGTATTTTAGCCTTCAAATTATTTAATGATATCATCATCAACACATAATCTCCTAGATTCATATAAACAATTGACATAACTGTATTAAAACTATCATCAACACCAAAAACAACAAGCTCAATGGAACTTACTAACCAATAAATGTTATTAAAAGACTCTTCAACTCCACAAAATAATTTCATCATATCGATGAACAACGATAAGCAGCATCAGGCATACCTTGAGAACCTTCTCTATAAGTACAATGCTGCCAGTACTCAGGGGGAAGACCGTGAAGACTTTGTTGAACCAGAGGTTTTCTGTGAACAGTTTCAAACCATAGACAAAAGGCTTAATGACTTTGTTTGAAATTGTTCACGGACAACCTCAGGTTCAACAAAGTCTTCACGGTCTTCCCCCTTAGTACTGGCAACATTGTACTCATAGAGAGGGTTCTCAAATGGAGGTCGAGTAGTCTGGGCAACAACATGAACCACAGGTCTAGGCTCAGGGAAAACTGGTGCTTCAAACACTGGTCTGAAAGTCTGACCAATCATAGCAGTAGATGCAATAGGTGGAGAGAAGTTGTGAGGCAATCCAAACTCTGGCCAAGTTGAAGGTGGCACCTGAACAGGCTGAGGATCAACATTTGAAACTTCCTGTATAACAGTCCTTTGAGGTGGTTCTCCTCTAGCAATCAAAACTTGAAGCATCTCTGTGAGCTTGGTCATGCTTAACTTAAGGTCATCGATCTCCATTCGGATCTCACCGTTGTGTGCTTCTTGCTCCGACATTATGTGTCTGTAGTTAGCTCTAGTCTGATATCTGTGTCGAGGAATCAGCTTGACGAATCACAGGTGACACTGGAAGATAGAGACAACTAGAAATGAGTTGCTGGACAAACGGACACATGCAATGATGCAAATGATATGCCATGTGATGCAATGGTTTCAAGGAACTCAAAAGTAGGTCGCAAACATTTCAGAAAGACTGAAAAAGTTTCATTTTATAATCCAGGATTTTTATTGAATTTGCAAATGAAAGAACAATTGAGTTTCTTGAAACCAAAGGGTTATTCATGAATGCATGAATGGATGGATGCATAAACACAAGCAAAGCACACAGGCAAAAGGCCCTAGGTTTGAAAGGTCACAACATGGAACCAAGGTCTAACCATCCCAATAGCTTTGAAAAGAGAGCTTGAAAAGATGAAGAAAGAGTTGATAGGAATTGTGTCGGTGGTAAAAGCATGCAAATGAGAATGAAAACAAAAGTTGACAAAACGTACCTCTCTGCCATGCTCTGGTAAAACAAAATTCAAATTGTACAAGTTTTACCTTTCTTCCTTTTTGTTAGGCATATTTATAGGGTTTTTAAAATACAATGGATATAGAAGGTAATGAAAAGATGGTATAAAACTAAATGGTAAAATTAAATATTATTTTTTTATTGATTTTCTATTAACTTTAATTATAATAAAGTCAAATATTTTGTGATTTTTAGCATTTTAACAAACAAGTACGTTTACCATTTTAGCGTGTAAATTTTCTTAATTCTTAATTATCTTTTTTACTAAATCAAGAAAATATAATCCTAGCATTTAATTTTCTTTTTCCATTTTTGACCTACTATTAATTTTCTTCCATCAAAATAAATTATATTGTTAAATTTAAAATATTCAAAATCATCATTTTGTTGAACAAAAATCACAAATAATTACAATCAATATCTTCAAAGACTAATTTGTGGATAACAACGCCATTAACAAGATAACAATGCCATTAACAAGATACATCTTGAATGATCAATACTAATTTGTATTATGTACGATTTTGTAGAAACTTCTTGCCTTGGAATTAAATGGTTTAGATAAACAGTGCACCCCTGAATCCTACTAGCTGGGAATGTTTTCAACTTAAACCTTGTTAAATTAAGCCATATATATGCTCTCCTTTTATTTGTGATGTAAGCACATTATTACAGAAAGGCTCTTTCACAACTGTTAGAAAAGAGGGGTTTGTCAACTGTGATAAGGTTGAAGTGATAGTAAATATGATGCTTTCCACCACAGACATGACTGTCACGATAAACTAGGTTGTGTCATTACTAAACTCTTGACTTTTAATGTAGAAAATATTGTCGGTTTTAACTGCCAGAACTTTCAAATTTGTATCACAAAAGTATTAAGTATGAAATAGACTAGCCAATTAACCATAAATAAAATAAATTTTGTATTTTTTAACTAGTAAAATAAAATTTGTTTTGCTTAATAAATAAAATCAAATAAATTAACATAATATAAAAAAAAATATATACAAATATAAAATAATAATCTTTGTAAGATGAAATGAGCTACAAGAATGGTAATACAAATAAATGAAACTAAAAAGCTATCAAATGTTAGAAGTTTAAATCCCACACCATGAATCCCCTCCTACTTGAAGCCAAAACACACTTATTTTTTAGATTTCAGCCAACTTGGAAGACCTCTTCCCTATTAAACTATAATAACAATTCACATGAATAACTATATAACATAATTATATCAAGTTTAGAAACATATAAAGAGAATTATACTTATGACTCTACAATGGAATAGAGCAACAAAAAATGGAGTCAAGGCCAATTAGCAAAATAGAAACAAACTTTTCCATTATATACTTGGAGCCATGGTACAACAATAAGGATGTTGCCATGTAAAAATGAGGTCATAATTCAAATCCTAGAAACAAACCCTGCTTGGATATAACTACTCTCCATAGACTCCATCTGGTAAAAGTTGTGCACTTTACTACCCTTAAATATTATAAGCATGGTTTTAAATTGCGGTTGCGGCTGCGGATGCGGTTGCGGTTGCGGGTGTTGCGATTGCGGCCATTGCGGGTGTTGCGATGCGTATTGCGACTGGTGCGGTGTGAATTTTTATTAGGAGGTGTTTGAAATACAAAGTTGAAAAACACTTAATGTTACGTTTTTTCATTACATAATAAGTAAATTGAGTTTTAGGATTCTAAAATTTTAATATTAGATGAAAATACTTGAAGAAACATGATTGAAATTATCTAATGTGCTTCCAAACATAGTCGGAAGCGATATTTTCAAATCACACTGCAATTGCAGTCCGATGCGGTTCACAACAAAAAAATCTGTGGTTTGATACGACAGAAACAATAGTTAATTTGTAGCTAATCTCTATCAAACAGAATTAGATGGAGATTTGTTGCAAATTAGCTACAATATATGTCGTAACATAAATTGGGTGGCTAATCATCTTGACCAAAATTTTCTAGCAAAACTCAAACTAATATATTAAAATTCCTAGCTAAAGAACAACTAAATCTTAGCAAAATATCAGTCTTGAGTTATGTTTCCCCAACTATACAGCTACAATATCGATACAAAAATTCCATAGTAAATCTCAAGTTAAAAATTATAATAATTTGAAAGTTATCTTTTAGTTAGATTTTTTTTTAGTTTATTTTTAACCAAAATAAATTACGATTTATTTTTTTTACTAATTAATTTTAATCAAAACTAATTAGGCTTAAATTTAAAAAAATCACAAAAAATAATTTATAAGGGTATCATAATTGTTGATAGTTAAACATTTGTTTAAATAAACAATTAAAATTTTAAAATATTATTAATACAATTTTTTTCATTAAACTTGTATTTTATTACTAGAATAAAAAGTTTATCATTATTGAAAAAATGTACCTATTTTCTATCAACTTTCTATTTCTAACTACACTATCAGTTAAAATGGCCATCAACTCTAAAAGTTTTATCAAATTTGGAGAGTTTCCTAACTGCAATATCACCATTAGCATCCTTTTGTTGCACATTCACAAAATTTGTAGTTTTCAAAACCTGAAAAATAAGGTTACTGTAATAAGATTTAAGACACCAAATCTTTTCATAACATATACTTATCTAAAACATATTAAACATACCAGTACTTCGTAGAATAGCCTGACCGATTTTTTCCAGGTCCGCCATTGTGAAACTTCTGACATGTGCTGAAATTACTTCTGAATGCAAACCAGGTGCAGAGAAATATGTCTAACTTAATTGTTTCAATTTTATAATTAATCTAGTGATCATTCATTCACTTGCCACTTTAAAGCCTAGACTTTTTAGCAATCATTCATTCAATTGCCACTTTGATACCGTCTAATCTAATGTAACAAAGATAGCAATCAATAAGTAATCCCAAAAGGAAAGAAATGCGAAAGAGAATATTATTACTCAAACACCTTTGCAATAAGCGGCGATTTGGTTTAGAGCAAGTGTCATTTAATGTTGCGCGCATAGAAGCAACTCTAACACCGCCTTACAGCAAGATGCATGGAACGGAGAAGATGGCAATTGCCCGAATAACATGCTACAAATTTATAGAAATAGAGAGTTATTATAACGTATGAGCTTCGTGAAGAAAACATCACTTTCGATTATCACGAGTGTATACCTTAATACAATCACCAATGACATGTGCATCTTCATCTGGAGCAAACTCAGTTTTTCCTGCAACCATGTCGCATATTCAAGAGCACGAAAACTTACCGAGTAACTTTGATCAAAGAGGAAAGAAGAAAGTGCACTTTGAAAGCTACAAAACTTCACAATCTTCAAACATTTAAACAGCATACAATTTAAAGATTTAAAGAGTAACCAAGTGCTAATATACAAACAGCAGCAATATGTTTGAAAATTGAATAATGTTGAATCCAAAAGTGACAAACACGAAAACCGAATAACAGAAACTACCTGAAATTGAGGGGGATACATATTAGTTAAACTGCATTGGGAGTGTTGTGGGTGGGAACAAAACATATCAGTAAACAAAAAAATGTATTGTTAGACTAAAATGACAAATAAGGACCTAAATACGAGTCACTGACAATAACAGTGTACACATTATTATCTCAAACATTACAACAATAGCTTAATTGGAGTGGGAGAAAACATAAGATCAAACAAACATGCATAAAGATTTGGTACTTTTTTCTTATCTGAATCATTATAAAAGGAACCTACCAAAATAAACATGAATCAGGGCTCATGTTAACGATATCAGTAATATAAACGAGAATTTCATGGATTAATAAAAAAACTTTACCTCATCGAACTTATTTGCAAACAAGTTAAGAGAAGCCAAAATTCCACCATTAGGACCAAGGTTGAACTGCTTCATAACTTCTTTGTACTTAACATTATCTCTTATATCAATGTTAGCCCCATATGAAAGTGTCAAAACAGCCGGGTCAAGATTCATCACATAACCCCTAATGTTCGACATATGCGTATGCGCAACCAACCTATGAAGGAATGTAGTTTTCCCACTCCCTGAACACAATTGAGTCACATCCAAGTCTTCATTCACAAATACACAATATTTATAAAAGAAAACCAAGTTATTTCCTATACAATACCAAGTAAAAATTGCAATTCTAACTTGTCATTCCTACAACTATGATGATGACAGGTTTCCTTTTGAAGTTTTGTGATCCATTTCCAATCCCAGAAGATGAACCTTCAATGCCCAATTTCTTCATAGACTTGCTTAGCTCTTCTTTTTATTCATCTTTTGCCTTCAAAACAAAACCATTCCATGATTCTGAATTTCAAATCACTACGCCAAAATTGATTTTTTGTATCGCCTAATTTAATAGCGTTTTTAAAGAAAATGCTATTAAAAAGGAAACAAATACATCTATAATAGCACTTTGTAAAAAAACGCTATTATTAAACTTTAGTAAGATAGCACTTTCTTGAAAACGCTATCATAGGATACAGGCAATGTGACTTTGATAGCACTTTGTAAAAAAACGTTATTATTAAACTTTACTAAAATAGCACTTTATTGAAAACACTATCAATAGTCTTTATTAAGATAGCACTTTTAAAAAAAACGCTATTATTTTATTGATCTTTATTAGCATTAATAAAAAAGTGCCATTATAATATAAAATATATAATAAATTATAAAATAAAATAAAACAAACACGTACACCAAATTTTTTTTAGCATTTTGGCGCAGAATTTTTGGAATGTACACCAAAACCTCTCGTCATTCAGATTCATCATCGCCGTTGTAACACCCCTTTCTATACCCCCAAATAATCAATTAAATCATTTAGGAACGTATTGAAAATTTCATCAGAGTATAATTGTAACTACGGCATAAAAAGAGAATGTCACATTATGCATGAAATTAAACACATACAACACCTGCTCAAAAAGATATGCAACAGTGCAGTAACTTTCAACAATAAAGGATCTCAGTCCTTATACCCACATGTCAACATTTAGAATAAAAGCAAAAAATCTAAACATTGATAACATCAAACATATATACATTATATATATATATACATCAACAAGTATGATACAACAACATCATTCATGTTTATATACACAAATTCATCAGCAAGATACATACACGAATGTATCACAAAAAGGAATCAAACATAAGCATCCTAGCTACCCAGTGATACATATCAGAGCCAGCCGACCAAAAAGGAAATGAAGCCACGCTTCACAAAAGACCACCAGATACCTAATCTGCAATGCCTCATAGAGCATCATAAAACCGCAGAAGGGTGAGAAATATTATCATAATAACAATGCATATAATTATATATCTCAACATAAAAATACACATATACCACATATTATCACCATTCCATCATACCACATAAACATACATATTATGTTTACTATGTCACAATCATCACATCTCACTCAATATACATCGCAAGGCATATATATATATAACCAAGCATATTCCTCATAATGCTTATCATTCAACATAAACACACATATTTATGTTTATCCATCCATGCACACCTGCAAAATTCTACTCATTCCACATCAACATATACATATATATGTTTATTCATCAATGCACAAATACAATGATGACAAATGCAACTCATAGAGACCGACTCACGACTCTATGCAGATGCATGCGGTACCGACTCATCATCTAAAGTTCAATTGAAGAACTTATTGGAACCATTGCTACAACCGCACATCGGCCTACAATATGATTGCTACAACCGCACCTCGGCATACAATGTTTACGGATTGCTACAACCACACATCGGCATATAATATGATTGCTACAACCGCACCTCGACATACAATCCGGTTGCTACAACTCCACATGAGCATACAATCGTTTGTAATCATCGCTTCAACCGCATATCGGCATACAATATGATTGCTACAACCGCACCTCGGCATACAATCTGATTGCTACAACTCCACATGAGCATACAATCCTTTGTAATCATCACTTCAACCGCATATCGGCATACGACGTTACAACAGATTCATCTTAGAATCCCACAACACAAGAATGCATATCATGATGCTTCACATACAAAATGAACCAATACACTCATGCAATGCATACTTATTCACAACATAGTCATGCATTCATCACATATAATCCATCTACATTCACATCAATTGTATAACAACATACACATTTATCCAAACAAATCAATTTACGGTTTACCGGAAAAGTCGGCTAAAAATAATATTTCCCATAATCATCAAAAAGTACTCATCCACAGCTTCGATTCGATATAAAGAACACTTAAATCCGATAAACAACAAAGAAGATATGTATATTTCAAAATAACGCAAAAACATAAACCGGAGGCCCGACACTACGAAACGGTTCGAAAATACTGTTCCAATTGGACCAGGTTCATACCTCAAAACCATTTTTCCTAGAAAGAACATCTCGTTAGCTTCCCAACGCTTCGAACGGGAGTTAAAACCGACTTACGTATCAAAAGATATGAATTTCCGATGTTTCCCCGAAAACCAGAATTTCAGCATAAAGCTGCTGCGGGTTCTGCTGGTACAACACTGGTTTTTCGGCGTTTTCGCCCGAAAACCCGACCGATTCAATTACTTTCTTCCGAATAAATACATGGTAATCCTCCATAAATACATACCAACATGTTAGGATAAAAAAAACACCGATTCCACAACATTCGATTTTCACCAAAATCTCACATTCTCAAAACCCAAAAATGTCAAAACTCACAATATCAACCGATTTCAACCAAACTAGTTTCTATAATCTCGGCCTAACCTCATACGACTAATCTACGCAATTTATTTCGAAATTCATCCGTGAAAACATCGATTTCTATCGATTTCCTACAATTTGACCTAAACGGAAAAAACAACGGAAACACAACGAAAACTAACCAAAACATAACCAAACTTCATGAAACTTTAAACAGCAGCTCACATACATATAACCAACCCACACATGTATTTATACGACTTTTCGACCGTAAAAACATCGGTTTCTATTGATTTCGTCCAATACGGCATAAACGGAAACATATGGAAAGTCAACCAAAACATCCACACAAAACACATACATAATCATACACAAAGTTAGGATAACAATATTTCACACCCTTACCCGATTAAATCGACTCCGAAAGATTGATCTTGGTGATTTTCCGCACTTTTCTCTTTGTTCTTCTCTTTTCTCCTCTCTTGCTCTCTTTCTCTCCTTTTCTCTCTATGTTTCTTTCTTTTCTTTTCTTACTTATACTTTTCTTTTCTTTCTACTTCTATTACTTTTCCATTTCTTTTTCACAAAATATCTAACTAACTAACTAACTAAAATATCATTAAGTGTGAAATGTCTAAAATACCCTCCAATCTAATTTTCCCCGCAAACTCTCAAAAACGGTAAAACATCATAACATGCAAACATAACATATTAATACACCAATTACACAAATAACAATAATTATCACCCAATTAAAATAAAAGACTCAACCAAAATGGAATAAAAAGGAAATAATTGAAATCGGGTCGTTACAACTCTCCCCCACTTAGACATTTTCGTCCTCGAAAATAGGCTAAGTACAAGCAACCTCGGATACGACTCTCGCGTCCGACCAACCACTATCATGCCAACCAAAGGCACACCACGAATAACACAAACAACAAACCAGTACACTAACCACAACAACAACGACACGACAACGACGACAACAACCACGACAAGATGCAATGCCCATACAATGCACTTGACGACCAACTCACAACTCAAAGGATAACCAAGATACAAACACCCAGGTTCACTCTTGAACCGGAACATAACAAGATCGTTACCAACACCATAGGTAACACTCTTCTAATCTCCAAACATAGGAATTAGCTACTCGCACTCGAACCATCACAATGGAAACAAGGCAACAACCAGACAAGAACATAAGCTCCATGACACAACTTCGCCTCAACAACATCCACAAAACCAAAATACCTACATCCTTGTCTCACAATGACCAATACAACAATTCCACACTTCCGCTGTGCACTCCGATTACTCGCGACTAACAAAACCACCAATTCATATTCAACATTTGACTCTTCCTACTATTCACCAGAAAGTCATAGTTCACTGGTTAAATACACAATCTCACACTATTCTGCAGTAGCTTACACACCGGACACAAGCCTCTGATTTGCTCAAACAATTCTAATTCTCTGACCATCCAAACATACATATGCAAAGGCCTTCAACTTAACTCATCCGGCACGACATTAATTCTTCTCAAAGAATAATCCAATTCAAATTTATAACTCGTTTTGGAATCCCAACCATCAATGTTGTCTCATACTTATTCCTCTCGACCAAGAAAACTCGTCTTTATCAACCAAAATCCACTCTTGACAACTTAACTTAAAGCTTCATCTCTTTTCAACACTTGCGACTCAATCTTCAACGCCCTACATGTTCTTCCTATGATTTTATAATCGATCAAAATATCCTTAAAGGACACCACTGCAAACTTATCCAAATAAGTATGAAGATATAATTCCCATACTCCACAACCATTCGCCGAACATACCAACTAAGCTGGATAAACACGTCTATTCAATCCAACACAATTTTCGTCTGCTATCAACAAGAGATTAAGGGTGATCAGTTCCTCAATTTGTCAATAGACAGTCGACAATCATGATGGGGCATAAACCATCTTTACCAAGCCATAACAACATTCCTTGCATCTTGTGCACAAAACCACCTAAGGCACCAATCCTTACTTGACATAAACCTTACCTCCGTATTCCCTTTGGAATCGGAAACCACACTGTCCAAACAACACTTACAATCGGTCAAACAACGGCACCCTGAGCCAACGCTCCTCACCTGAAGCCACTTGGAGAAGTACCAGCTGCTCCCCCACTTATAACATTCTCAATCCTGAAGACAAAGGATTAGAAAAACCAGAAAGCACTGATAGTGTTCTACACACTTATCACGTACTAGGGAATAAACAACATCGACAATATACAACTGCCATGCCACACAGACTCAACAACTTGGCATTACCAATCTCTTGTCCAACAAGTCATAAACAAATTTAAACACTTTGCACACCCATGAGAAATAAAAGAATAAGTCGCTCCCATATCCATAATAGCAATTAAAGACGTACTATTAATAAAACATATACCTTTAATCAAACGATCTGCACTGGTAGTGTCTGACCCAGCTAATGCAAACACCTTTCCGCCCGCTTGAGCTTGTTTCAGTTTAGTACAGTTAGGACTAATGTGACCTACTTCTCCACAGTTAAAACACTTCATCATATTTCTTCTACAATCATTAGCAACATGCCCAAGGATTCCACAGTTAGAACATTTCGGTACAGTCTTCCTACAATTGTTACTTTATGACCCAATTGGCCACACCTGAAACACTTCATATAACCGGAACCTCCTCCTCCAGATCTCTTATCAAAATTTCCTTTATACTTGCCTTTATCAACAGGAGTCACATAAGGACCATCCCTAGCTTGCTGTTTACCTTTCCTCTCATTCACACTTTTGTAATGAGCAGAACGAGCCTTGCTATCTTCCTCAAAAATTCTACAACATTCAGTCAAATCTGAAAATCTTCTAATCCTCTGGTATCCCACAGCTTGCTTAATCTCAGGACGCAAACCGTTCTCATACTTAACACATTTTGAGAACTCAGCAGTAATTGCAGCATAATGAGAATGAAATTGTACCAACTCAACAAACTTAGCAGTATAGTCCACCACCGACATACTACCTTGTTTTAATTCCAGGAACTCTATCTCTTTCTTCCCTTTAACACTCTCAGGGTAATACTTCACCAAAAACTCAATACGAAATAAATCCCAAGCTATCTCTTCATTATCCACCTCAAGAATTGGTCGCACACCGACCCACCAATCGTCGGCTTCTTCCTTCAGCATGTGAGATCCAAGCCTCACCTTATTCTCCTCTGCACAGTCCATAACTCTGAAAATCCTTTCAATCTCTTTTAACCAAAGTTGAGCACCATCGGGATCAAATCTTCCTTTGAAAACCGGTGGTTGATTCTTCCTGAACTCTTCGTTAGCACTCACATTCGGTGCACCCTGCACAGCCCTAGCCATTGCTTCCATAGTAGTAACCATCGCAGCATCGTTTCTACCAGCCATATTCTGATTACTTCCCATAGAACAACAAGGTTAAACAATAGTTCAATCAACACAACAAAGAGACAGACACGACTGACTCAACACTGGCTCTGATACCACTTAATGTAACACCCCTTTCTATACCCCCAAATAATCAATTAAATCATTTAGGCACGTATTGAAAATTTCATCAGAGTATAATTGTAACTACGGCATAAAAAGAGAATGTCACATTATGCATGAAATTAAACACATACAACACCTGCTCAAAAAGATATGCAACAGTGGGGTAACTTTCAACAATAAAGGATCTCAGTCCTTATACCCACATGTCAACATTTAGAATAAAAGCGGAAAAACTAAACATTGATAACATCAAACATATATACATTATATATATATATATACATCAACAAGTATGATACAACAACATCATTCATGTTTATATACACAAATTCATCAGCAAGATACATACACGAATGTATCACAAAAAGGAATCAAACATAAGCATCCTAGCTACCCAGTGCTACATATCAGAGCCAGCCGACCAAAAAGGAAATGAAGCCACGCTTCACAAAAGACCACCAGATACCTAATCTGCAATGCCTCATAGAGCATCATAAAACCGCAGAAGGGTGAGAAATATTATCATAATAACAATGCATATAATTATATATCTCAACATAAAAATACACATATACCACATATTCTCACCATTCCATCATACCACATAAACATACATATTATGTTTACTATGTCACAATCATCACATCCCACTCAATATACATCGCAAGGCATATATATATATATATAAAACCAAGCATTTTCCTCATAATGCTTATCATTCAACATAAACACACATATTCATGTTTATCCACCCATGCACACCTGCACAATTCTACTCATTCCACATCAACATATACATATATATGTTTATTCATCAATGCACAAATAAAATGATGACAAATGCAACTCATAGAGACCGACTCACGACTCTATGCAGATGCATGCGGTACCGACTCATCATCTCAAGTTCAATTGAAGAACTTATTGGAACCATTGCTACAACCGCACATCGGCCTACAATATGATTGCTAAAACCGCACCTCGGCATACAATGTTTACGGATTGCTACAACCACACATCGGCATACAATATGATTGCTACAACCGCACCTCGGCATACAATCCGATTGCTACAACTCCACATGAGCATACAATCGTTTGTAATCATCGCTTCAACCGTATATCGGCATACGACGTTACAACAGATTCATTTTAGAATCCCACAACACAAGAATGCATATCATGATGCTTCACATACAAAATGAACCAATACACTCGTGCAATGCATACTTATTCACAACATAGTCATGCATTCATCACATATAATCCATCTACATTCACATCAATTGTATAACAACATACACATTTATCCAAACAAATCAATTTACGGTTTACCGGAAAAGTCGACTAAAAATAATATTTCCCATCATCATCAAAAAGTACTCATCCACAGCTTCGATTCGATATAAAGAACACTTAAATCCGATAAACAACGAAGAAGATATGTATATTTCAAAATAACGCAAAAACATAAACCGGAGGCCCGACACTACGAAACGGTTCGAAAATACTCTTCCAATTGGACCAGGTTCATACCTCAAAACCATTTTTCCTAGAAAGAACATCTCGTTAGCTTCCCAACGCTTCAAACGGGGGTCAAAACCGACTTACGGATCAAAAGATATGAATTTCCGAAGTTTCCCCGAAAACCAGAATTTCAGCATAAAGCTGCTGCGGGTTCTGCTGGTACAGCACTGGTTTTTCGGCGTTTTCGCCCGAAAACCCGACCGATTCAATTACTTTCTTCCAAAATAAATACATGATAATCCACTATAAATACATACCAACATGTTAGGATAAAAAAAACACCGATTCCACAACATTCGATTTTCACCAAAATCTCACATTCTCAAAACCCAAAAATGTCAAAACTCACAATATCAACCGATTTCAACCAAACTAGTTTCTATAATCTCGGCCTAACCTCATACGACTAATCTACGCAATTTATTTCGAAATTCATCCGTGAAAACATCGATTTCTATCGATTTCCTACAATTCGACCTAAACGGAAAAAACAACGGAAACATAACGAAAACTAACCAAAACATAATCAAACTTCATGAAACTTTAAACAGCAGCTCACATACATATAACCAACCCACACATGTATTTATACGACTTTTCGACCGTAAAAACATCGGTTTCTATCGATTTCGTCTAATACGGCATAAACAGAAACATATGGAAAGCCAACCAAAACATCCACACAAAACACATACATAATCATACACAAAGTTAGGATAACAATATTTCACACCCTTACCCGATTAAATCGACTCCGAAAGATTGATCTTGGTGATTTTCCACACTTTTCTCTTTGTTCTTCTCTTTTCTCCTCTCTTGCTCTCTTTCTCTCCTTTTCTCTCTATGTTTCTTTCTTTTCTTTTCTTACTTATACTTTTCTTTTCTTTCTACTTCTATTACTTTTCCATTTCTTTTTCACAAAATATCTAACTAACTAACTAACTAAAATATCATTAAGTGTGAAATGTCTAAAATACCCTCCAATCTAATTATCCCGCAAACTCTCAAAAACGGTAAAACATCATAACATGCAAACATAACATATTAATACACCAATTACACAAATAAAAATAATTATCACCCAATTAAAATAAAAGACTCAACCAAAATGGAATAAAAAGGAAATAATTGAAATCGGGTCGTTACAGCCGTCAGCCACAAACACACTCTTCTCCCTTCAAACCTAGTTTCGCCGTCGACACTTAACGCCGTCGTAAACTTACGCCGTCGACAGGAAACACACTCTTCACCATCATTCATCAATTCATTATCGATTCATCACCGGAAAGAAAAAACGAAGAAAACTCATTCTCCGTCGAACTAAGTCCTTCGTCAGCTCGCCCCAGCCATCCCTCTCTTCATTGGTATCTGGTAATCTTTCTTTTCTCAGATTATTTTAACCTAATTTTAACCTAATTTTTTTTAGCTTTGCAATATTTTAGCCTAAGCTTTGCATCATGAATTTTTCAGTCCCTTTTATGTATTTATTCAATTGTAAAATTGAAACCTAGCTGCTATCAATTGATGTCCAAAATGGCTAGTTTATGTAAGACTGTTATTAAAGACAAAGTTAGTTTAGAATGTTGGTTCAATCAGTTCTTAGGCCTTGGTTTGCTCTTGTATGCGTTGGACAATATTGATAATGTTGCGGCTTAGGGGTGAGCTTGTGCCTTCTGGTTTGGTCTACCTCTGCTCGGTTGGCTAGTGTTTGCAGGTCCGACCTGGAGTCTGCCCTGTTAGCATTGTCGGAGGCGTGTTTTAAGTGGTTGTTCTAAGTCATCATTGCGGCGACGCAGCATTGCATGGTAGGGAGAGTCTCTCTGTGTGCATGGTAGGGAAGATTGAAGGTTAGAGTTTATCAAGATACGATGATGATGATGTTGTGCCTTCGAGTGATTTGCAGGTGACGAAAAAATCTGAAAAAAAGAGGTGACTTCAACAAGTCTTCACCAAAACGCCACTGCACTGAGATTTCCTTGAATGGAAGCTAAATCCCGATTGAAGAATGAAATAGAAGATGAGGTTTCTGGAAATTCTTCAGAATAATCAATCTGAAAAAAGTGATCGGCCAGAAAAACTGAAGAATTGGAGATTATCGGTTTCGAACCAAATGAATGTTGGTAAAACCTTTGGTGATGACGAAGCTGATGGACGATAAACTGAAGGTAACAATTTTTTATTGAAGATGGAGTGGAAGTGAAGAAGAAGATCAAGTGAAGAAGAAGAATTGAGAACGGTTCAGAAGAAAAGCTACTAGCGGATTCTACTAGTTTTTCCTGTTAGAATGGGGTTAGGAATTGGTAGAAGTTATAGGTGATTATGGAAAAGTGTCACTGAATGAATCTGTTACTGTTAGTGAAAATCAGTTAGGTTTTTCTGCTATGGTTAGTTCTATTATGGAATTTTCTGTTGAACTGTTATAACAGTTAGAAATGTTGGTCATTAATAGAGTTTATGCAGCTTTTTCAGCAGTGTTAGCAGCAACTAGTTTTGGGAGTATCGGGAGTGTCTGTTTCCTCGGTTGTTCGGTTTGGTGCTTCTAGCGGGTCTATGGCGTTCTGTGGTGTGTATTTGGTGTACGGTCAGTTGTATTGACAGTTCTTCTGTAAAATTTTTGTTGGTAGAACTTTTTAGGTATCTGTTATAACATTAACCAAACCAGTTCCAAGATATAGGATTATCAAATGTCAATGGAAAAAAATTCTCATGAAGCTCCTCATGAAGCATATTCTGCTTGTTGACATGATTGTCCAAGATTATAAATATCACTAAGTTGTTGCTGGGTGTACATATGTTGAAGTTGAGGCAGAATAACCTGTATATATCCAAATCAAAACATATATAGTACTTAAAAGAAAGCATAATTCAAATTTGTAGTTCTTACCAATATGACTGTATAATTACTTTAACCGATAGGATGGGATTTGGATCAATCCATCGTTTTATGTAACTGGAAAACACAAAAGTAGGAATCCAATTACAAGGAAGAGGAAAAGGCCGAATTGATCTTGTATGGTTTATTAATTTTTTTTATTCCATTATTGTTATTGCATAATAAGAGACAATGTAACTCAAGCCATGAATCTAATTTTTTTTACGCTTTTTACAGGTTAAATATGGTTGCTACTAATGATGAAAGTGGTTCGTCCAGTACGAAAACAGTTGGTCAACGTGGTGTGACCTGGTTGCAAAAAATTCACAAAGCCAAAAGCAATGGAAAGAGGATTGAGGTAAAATAGCTAGAGTTTTGTGAGACCGTTGATTCTCGTAGAATATTAGTGAGATTGTTGATTCTTTATTTGCACTTTAATTTTGTTATAGGTTCAATGGAATGCAAGAGGTCAACCAATCAAGCATAATAGCAAGAGTTTTGCTAGTTATATTGGTGTCACAGTTCGTCGGTTAGTTCCAATTAGTTTGGACAATTGGAGTGCGAAAAAAAATAAAGAGGCTGTAGGGGTTTATAAACAAAACATTTGGGATGAAATTGAAGTAACACACTAACTCAAGCTTGTTGTAAAATTTTAATTTCGTAAATCTATCTGTTTGGATGTTTAAATAAACTGAACCATGTTTTAATAAATTGAACTGTTTGCAGAAAGCTTTTGTAATTGGCGAGGAACATCGTGCATTTATATATAAAGAAGTTGGAAAGTTGCACAGGGCATTCAGGACAAAAATGGCGAGGTTCTATCTAAGAGATAGTAAGGGTGGTTTTGTTAAACATCGACCGACAAAATATTCTTACTGTATAAAACAAGAGGATTGGGATAAATTTGTAGCTCAGCGTATGACTGAAAAGTTTCAGGTAATGCTTTGTCATTCTTTTAGAATTTTTGTTTATAATAGTGATGTTCTGATGTTTCTTGTTCAGGGGATACTTTGTCATTCTTTTAAATGTGATGTTCTGATGTTTCTCCTCTTGTGATTCTCTGATGATTTGTTGCTGTGGTATTGTTTCCGCTTGTGTATGTGTGGATGTGTATGGTTTTGTATCAAATTTTATTCTCCAAATTTGTGAAAGTGTATGAACCGTGTGTATGGCTCCCAAACTGTGTATATGTGTTTGTTCTGTTCTTGTGTTTTTGTACTGCTTATGAGTGATGTCGTGACCTTCTTGCTATGTGATACTCTGATATGCGTGTAACTCTTCTGCAAATCGTGTGGTTTCTGTCTGCTGTGTATGTAAGCTTGAATGACATAATTTCCTTGACTGCTATGAGTATGTGAATCTTGTATATGTTTCTGAACTTTATGAATGTGTGTATCGTTTTATGGTTTTGTTGTATGACAATAATGAAACTCCTATATTTTTTACTGATTTCAAATGATAAATATTGATGTTCAAAATCAAATTTGCTGTTACCATTATTTGATATGAATCCTTGATTGATAATACTGATTTTGTATTGAATGCCGTGGATATTTATTGTTTTCAATTTGGCAATGTTTCCATTTAAATTGAATATGTTTAATCATGTCTTGTGAAGTTTTATATATTGCTTTAATAGTTTAAGAATGGCTTGTAAACTAAGATGGTGAGTTTGATGCTTGTGTTGTGAAGTTATATTGCATTATCAAATTATTTTTTTAATTCATGCAGAAAGTTAGTACTGAAAATCACGTTTAGGGTGTGCTCGTCTTGAAGCTGATATGGTAAGTATGTGTATAAAACTATTGTACAAGATTACAAATTGTTATTTTTAATTGATATGTTATTTTGTCAAAATGTATATACAGTTAGAAGAGTCGGGAGTTGACGAGATAAACCGTAGTCAAGTGTGGAAGGTTGCCCGCGTCAATAAGGACGGGGTGATTGATAATGAAAATGTTCAAAGAGTTGTGGATCAATGTGTAAGTTGAATGTTAATATTTTGGATCAATGAAAATATTTTGGATCTCGGTTAATCTTAATGAAAATGTTCAAATTGATTTTTTTGTAACAAGCCTTTTATACTTATCGATGTCAGGAGAAGTTAATAGAAGCTCTAACTGAAGAAGAGAGAGAAGATCTTGGTCCTACGGACATATTATTTGAGGCTCTAAATCTCCCAAACTACTCTGGGCGTGTTAGGAGTTACGGTTTTGGGGTATGTTCTAGGGACATATTACCACGCCAAATTCGCCCCACACAAATGGACTTTCAAAAATTGTATAGCTTTTGCAACACACTCAAAAGTAGATTGGAGGTGCTAGAGAGAGAGAAGTCGGAGAGAGATAAGTTGGATAGAGAGAAGATAGAGACGCAAAAAACCGAAGAAGTGGTTGAGAAAGAACAACCTGAAAAAGTGACACAGAGCTTGAAACTACTTGAAGAAGTGGCAGAGAGGCAACAACTTTAACAAGTATCAAAAAGCTTGTAACAGCCTGAAAAAAAGGACACAGAGGCAAGAGTTAAGTGATAAAGGTTCTTGCAACCCTAGATCATTTGGTAATATTCCCGAGGTAATTGATTTCTTTAAATAATTTGTAGTTAGACATCTTCATATAAATAACAGAAAAATACAGAGTTTGCATTATTTTAGCAGTACATAATCGAATAATTGTTGATAACATCACAATTGTGAACATCCTTTCAGCCAGGACCCACATTAGATAGTTACAGAAAGAATGCATGTGGTTTGCTTCATACCTATATGCTAACTGTGTAACATTCTTTTCAGCCTATTAATGAAAATTGTAAGAATGGTGGTTTGCTTAATACCCACATTAGATAGTTACAGAACAGTTGTGATACAGAAAGAATGCATGTGGTTTTCTTCATACCCACATTAGATAGTTCCTTGGTGCTTGCAAGAACGGTGTAACCTATTGTGATACAGAACAATTGTAATGAAAATTGTATTTACCGGAAAATACCTATTGTCTTAAATGGAGACATAAAAGTGGGGACCGTTTGATTTCTAGTCATATGCTATGTTGGCTTACTGAGTTTTGTCCCATGAAACTTTGTTCTTGTTTACTTTATCCTAACAACACAGGGTCCCTTGTCTGCCATTTTATATTTTCATAAAGTTGCTTAACAAAGGCAATTCGTATATGTTTCTTCAGTAAATTAAAAGCAATTCATATATGTTTGTTTTGTAAATTCAAAGCAGTTTATATATGTTTCTTTGTAAATAATGATATTAATGTTTTTATTCATATCTCATTGGTTTAGGGTCTCTTTCCTGTTAATATATATTTATCTTCCCCGAGTCGGTGTTTGGTTGCTCGTGGCAAACTATATAACACCAAAGGTAACACAGTGCACGGCATGACGTTACCACCTGGATATGTCAAGGTTAATATTGAAGTTGCTATTGTGCCAAATGCTCCATTGCCTATATCTGTTGAAGGTGGAGATGTATCGATGGTTTGTCAGGCAATAGGAACAATTGTGCCATGGCCAATGAAACTTCTTGAATTTGTTGCTGAATGTGAAAAGGTAAATTACTTGTTATTGCTTTATCACTATTTGTTTTATTTTTTGATCACTAACCTTAATTAATATAACTTTTTAGAATCCTGATCAATCCCAAATCCAAGTTAAGAATACCCAACAAAGTGTTGATTCTGTTTCTTCACCTAACAAAAGCAACAAAAAATTCAAAATTGAAGAGTCTCCTAGAGTTGGCGGTTCAAGCGGTCTTGTAAATTTACCTTTCTTTGACATGTATGTGAAAAAGATGATGACGGTTGGATCATTAATTCAAATAAAAATGGAGGAAAGTATATTTGGTGAGGAGTTTTTAGAGCATCTACGTGTAGAGAGTATAAAAGAGATTATTGATCACAATTGGTTAAGTGCCTCTATTATCACTGTATTTGCCAGGTATCTCTATTATTACAAATGTTTTTTAATCTGACAAATATATTAATATTTACATTATGATGATAAATATATTAATAGCAATTGTTGTCGTTCATTGCTAGGTATTTGTATGACAAGTTTATTAGTCCAAATGGATTAATAAATAAGTTCTCCTTCATATCCCCACATGTATCACGGGAGGATAATCTAGGAAATGCTATAGCAAAAATACTCTTGAAAGATGAGGAGTACTTCAAGGATAAGATGATTCTTGCACCTTGCAATCTAGGGTGAGATTTCTATTCAAAATATTATTAAATTTACGAGAACAAACTATATTCAATGTAAATTTTTATTCCAATATTCAAATGTTGGGTACAGGAAACATTGGGTGTTACTTGTCATCAATCTTGATGCCGAGGTGATATATTACATGGATCCGTTGAATGGTGAGCCAACTAAACATCAAAATTTAAAAACCAAGTTTGAGAAGTGAGTATAGACTCTTTTAATTTAACATTTATATAAGTATTCTTAGTTATAATAATTACTCATTTGAAGTTAATTTCATTTTGTTAGTGCGTTGCAAATTTATCGTGCTAAGAGTAATTCTAAAGTGCCTAAAGTCTCCAAGTCAAAGAAAATTTCATGGTCAAAAATTTGGGCATGTCCAAATTAATTTTATTTTTAAACAATTATGTAAAGTAAAAGTAAAATATTTAAATGTTTTTTTGCAGTGTCCCCGTCAAATTAATAGCATTGACTGTGGATATTTTGTAATGCGATTAATGAAAGAGGTCATCATAGAAAATGAAATTATGATCCCCGTAAATGTACGTGATTTTAAATTGTTATTAATTTGTAAATTAATGTAATTTAATTCTAATACAATTGTTGATGTTTTTATATTTGAAGTACTTTCCTGACCACAAATGTCGTACCTACTCTAAGGATAAGTTAATTGAGGTCAAAGAGGATTGGGCTACCTATATGGTGGATGATGTTTTCGGTGAGTTTTTTAAAGCCTACAATATATAGATTATATGATTGTTATTAAATATGTGATATCTGATTTTGTGAAAACATATTTTAGTCGTGGTTAAATGCATTTGTAATAATAGAAAAAATATTGATTATGTATTGTACAAATGAAAACTTGCGTATGAAGAATGTAGTAAAATTTTCAAATTCTGAAATTTGTTTTGTCTGGTAGTGTACACAACAGATAGTGGTCCCACTTGGTTTGGTTGGAACGAAAAACTGCCACTGTGAAATTTCTTTGCAAAATATCTGATACGGTCCCACTTAATTTGGTTTTTTATCCTTTGATTGCAATGACACATGTATTATGCTGTAATGACTTAGTGATAAAACATGTTTGCCTAGAAAAATGTATGCTAGACTGGCCATGAGTTTTGGAAATTGTATGCTGAATTGACATGTTTTTCTTCTTGATTTTGATTTCAAACTTTGCTCTTGATGCACATGTTGAATTTACAAGCTTGATTCAAATTGAGACTTTGGTTTATTGCATGATATTTTATACTTGGGATGAATGGTTTGTATTGAGCAAATGAATGGATGCTTAGGAAAATGTCATGAGAAATGATGAATATGTTATATCTGAATGCTGCCTTTGAAATGGTGTTGTTTGTACTTCAAGAAATGTATGTGATACTTTGTGATTTTTCTTGGAAAAAAAACTTGGTGGTTGAACATCTGAAATGATGGTTTTGAAACTGAATTTGAAAGATGATTTGTGTGATCTGTATATGAACATGTGAAAATTACAACTTGAGTAAGTGTGAATGTGATGGATTGAATTTGAATGAATTTTAGAATTTTATGGATTGTCCTATGAATTTCATGGAGATGTGGTTTGAATTGAACTTGATTATGAAATTTGAAAACTTTGAATTATGTTTGGCTTTGTATGGTTTGGAATGTGTTTGGAAAAATGACATAAGGTTGAAATGGAAATATTTTCGATTGTGAATTTGGTTTTGATTGATCTTTGTGAATCTTGTCTTGATTGAAATGATAAATTTGGGACTGTTTGGGTGATGATTTGAATTGTTTTTGTTTTCGTGTGAAAAGAAATTTGAAGAGGAATTGAAAGTGAACTTGAGTCATAACATAGAAACTTCATTTGTGATTAAATATGTAGATTGTGATTAAAATTTTGCTTTCAGGTTTTGGTTTTTTGATTATTATTGTACAATACATAATCAATATTTTTTCTCTGATACAGGAAAACAAGAAGCAGTTATTTTGCCTAGCTAGCTAGCAAATTGATTATATCTCTAGCTGTAGCAGTGCTTTGGTTCGCGAAGTGGTTACTACTTGATGTTGTTTTATTGTCCTTTTGTTTTTTTAGATGTTTTTTCTTTAGTTTAGAGAATATGTCTAGCTAAGTGGTTGTACTTTTTGTTTAGAATTTGGTTTGAAGTACTCTTAGCCAAATTAATAACTAGTGGCAAAAGTTTTAGCTTAATTTCATTGAGATCAATGTTGAATATGGTTTGTCAATTTCCATATATATGGTATCAAATTTGTTCTCAATTATAGTTGGTTCTATTTCATTTTCCAATATTTTAGTTGGTTAATCATTATTTTTTATGTATTCTAATGTCATAAAATGCAAATGTTATATATATATATACACAAAAAATATGAATTTGTGTAAAAAAAAAAATAAATAAAAACTGTGCTACAATAGCGTTTTGAAGAGAGAGTGCTATTAATAAACATACTATAATAGCACTTTTATGCAAAAACGCTATTAAATAGTGGTACTATAATAACGCTTTTGAAAAAATGCTATTAATTACCAGTACTATAATAGCGCTTTTAAAGTGCTATAAAAAAAATATTTACAATAGCAGGCTGGTTAATAGCGCTTTTAAGTGCTATCAAAAAGCAAAAAAAAAACGCTATTAAATAGCTTTTGTGTAGTAGTGAATCAAGTAATAAGTCAGTCATACACTATTCAACTATATATATATATATATGTCCAATGAAATGGACTAAATGATTCTCTCTTCCCAGCATACTATCCCATGGAAAATACCAAGACTATACTATACAGTTAAACACGCAAACACTTGCCAAAACCAAAATATTCAACAATTAAGAAAGACAAACCATTCAAGGGTCTAACCCATCAACATGGTTAACAATGCCAGTCTGTTTTCGGTAGATAATCACAAATTAAGAAACAATTGCTACAAATTGACATTATTGTTTTAGAAGAATTAGGAACAATAGATCAAGGTTTTGTGAACAATAATAATCCATTCAACAGCAAATTAGAGTTCAACAACAGTTCAAAAAAATCACAAACATATCACAACTAACCACAAGTTTCACATAACATCATTAAAGAGATCAATCTTTATGACATAATGAGTTACTGATCCCCATTGATACAATAAGCTCTGAATTTTATTTAGAAGAGATAAAAGACAATAAAACTAGATGCAAACAACTAATGGCTTACCACAACGATTTTAAGACCCTAAAGATGATTTCTGAACACAAACTTGTTTCTGCAGACAGAAATGCATTTTACAGGGTGATTCAAGCAAAGAGGCGGGACAAAATACATCAATATAACATGTATACCTCATGAGTACTAGGTCCAACAACACCTTTCTTTGAAAGTTTCACTTCACTCAAAATGACTGCACCATCATCCTAAAAACAGGAAATAGCTCACAATGTACAATATTTTCACAATTATAAGCAAACAAACAAATTTCAACCTAAAAATCTAAAAATCTAAAAATCTATCCTGTAAATCAAGTCTCGCTTCCCATTATATCTGTAATCAGGTCGTCCTATAAAAATAAAGAAACAGAGTTAGTTTTGAATAAAAAGAATTAGAAAAATGACAAGCGGAAGCAATTAGTTGAATGATATGTGAACTGCAGACAGAGAACAGGTAGATGTAGAACAAATGCACATAAGAAACTAATCAACATGTTCATAACAAGAGAATTCATGATAAATAATTATATTTAATGTCAAAGCAGGCACAATACTAGCAGAAGAAATCCAAATAAAATAATTAGATTCACCTCAAACTAGAGCTGAATTTAAAATCTCATATACCTGTTCTAGAACCAGGAGTAGAAGACCGATCCCTATCATACGAGGGACCTCTCCAACCACCCTCACTGTTTGAACAACCCCAGCCACTACCCACAGATGCCCCAGATGAGCCACCAGTAGCAGGGCTTCGCATTGGCACCATTGCAGCTACTGATCTAATGGAAGGTGTTGAATCATTTTGTGTATCATCGTGCAGTCATCATGAACCGATGAAACGTTCTCTCTTTATTTATCAGACATATCTTACCCTATCATCACTTTTTCCACATGAACCAATGAAAATATGATAGAAAATAATTTGAAAACCTACCCTATAAGTTTTAACAGTACACAAATATTCCATGAGAACTTTATAGACAATAGAAAAAAAACTTCAAACATCAAATCTCAATCATACCTTGTTAAAGATCTTAAATGAGAGTCGCTAGAGTTCTTTTCTTTGTAGAAATCAAAGTAATTACAGGTTCAACCTTGAATCTTCTCTGCAGTTATAATGAAAAGAAAATTAGCCATAGCTACATCTCGCTTAACGGTAAACACAATCTCGCTTAATGGAGCAATTGTGATTCTTCAGCAAACATTTAATAAACTACACAATAACAAAGAACACAAAACATCAATCATCTCTGCTGCTGAAAGTATAAACACCAAGTATTGTTAAGGATTTCTCAGTGTAGTTGAAACAGCCACAGGCCTTTGCATTCCAGGTACTTCAATAAACCACACCACACCACTTGTTCAAGCTTCTACAATCAATATGCAACATAAAATCAATAACCTAGCATGAAATTCTCATAAGATAAGCTACGAGATTCTAGGTTAAAATTTGAAAACAATTGGCAACAAAATTCAATTCAAAAAGAATAAAAAAAACACTTAACCACGAAATTAGTTAGATTCAAAAAGGAATTAAGAGAAAACCTGATTTTTAATGGATTGTGCGGTGAGGAAGAAGAAGAATAGAAGAACGAAGGTTGAAGAATATTGTGAGAGAATAATGAAAAATGTGATCATTGAGATTGATAATGATGATGAACTGGTTCATGAAATGGTGAGCTTGCAATTGAGGAGATCGATGATTTCAATCGAAGATTGAGGAAGAAAACATCGATCGGGGAGGAGGAGGGCCAGGTCGACCAGAGAGGGTGAAAGACGAGATCGACCGCATACAGAGAAAAATGAGGTTGATCGGAGACGGAGATGAACGGGTCGATCGGAGACAGAGGTGAACGGGTCGATCGGAGACAGAGAAAAATCGTAAACGTGGTGAGATACAGTGAGACAGAAACGGTATATAGAAAATATATTATATATATTTTCAATATTTTGTATATTTTTAAATAATAAAGTTATATATAAATATAACCTTTATATAATGTAACTTCGTTATTATTAATAATAATAATAATAATAATAATAATAATAATAATAAATAATAGTAGTAGTTGTTAAATAAAAAATAGACAAGTAATATATGCAAGTGCTTAAATGAATAAGTAGTAGTTTATATGTGTAATTTAAATTGGAATTAGCTATAAATTTAATTTGTAGTTAAATAATGGTAGCTAATCCTACATCTTCTTGTAGTGGTTGGGGAGACAACTGCATCCGCAATATTGCGGGTGCAATTACGGTTGCGGACCGCAATATAAAACCATGATTATAAGTATGGATAGTAATTAATTGAAAACAGTACTGCAGAAGCAAAACTTAGACATGTTAAAAGATGTCGTCTGTCGATATTTTACTATAGTAATTCTCATCTATCTGACATTGACAGTATTGCAAAAGGAAAACTCAATTATTTATAACCAAGGTTTCACACACTCATAATGAATATAGTTATAAGATAATAAATACAATAGTCTTAGTTGTAACAAACATAACTAAATATTCAAAGTACCTCCTCTTTCTAGTATCCTACAAATAACTTGTATTCCCAAGAGATGAGTACTACCCATACAGTTAAAGAGACAATCACAAACTGAAAACACAAATGTCAAAACTCGAGAATATTTACACACACAAATAACAATTCCCAAAAAAACTATCGAAACATCTACAAATTAAAATTAATAATCAAGTTATGTAGAATTCATCTTCAAACACAAAACTAGAGACTCGCATGCTCTTTTCAAATGTAAACATTAGGGAAACCATAGAGATATGCAGTAACCAAATGATGACGTCATTTCACATATAACACAATTGTGTGCCAAATGTAAATCTACAGTATACAAAGGGATTAGGGCAAAGAGTGAACAATGAAAACAGTTAGAACAAAGAGTGAAAGAAGAAAGAAAAAGGATTAGGGCAAATTGTTTACTATTCACTTTTTCATAAGGGTTTACAAATGATTACAAGTGAATAACACAATTGGCCTCACTCAACAACCTGAGCGATCTAGGCTATTTATAGGCTAACTAGCTAACTTACATTACAAGCTAACTTAACAATTGGATCCTTAACACAAGGCCCAATTTGACATAACATGTCAATAAGATATTTCGAATATACATACTAGAACTAGCTTCGACTACAGTATGTAACCCTCCGACATCAATATGTGACCCAGCTTCGACTTCATTCTTGTCTCCTGTCCAAACACATGAAAGTTATACCTCGACAGAGCTAGAGTTCGACTCAAAATATGTTGAACCACTTACAACCTCAACTCCAATGGTATACAAGCCTTGTTTCTTCGCGCCTCTCAAGACTCCTTTCGACCCTTCATGACTTTCAAGATACCTTGATCTCCTTTGAAGACATGCCCTTTCTTGTCGAATTCACCGGGAGAAGTTAAATTGCTCTTAAGGTCAGGTACATACCTAACCCTAGTCAATAGCCTTATTGACTCATCATGGAGCTTGAATCTTACAGATCCAATACCTGCAATCTTGCATGCTTTATTGTTTCCCAGCAGAACTGATCCTCCATCTTGATCCCATAATTCTTCAAACACATTCTTGTTTGGAGTCATTTGCTTAGTACATCCAGAATCCATAATCCACTCTTTGCAAGAGTTGCTGCTCGACACCACAAGGAAATAAGATGATTCATAATCATCTTGAACAATAGTTGCATTGCCATTGTCCTTACCTCCATGATTTTTCATGTGATCAGGGCACATCTTTCTTGTGTGACCCTCCTTCTTACAGCGATAACACTTAATCCCAGAAATATCACCACCATAAGACTTCTGCTGAGTTTTACCTTTCTTATTCTCAAACCTACCATCACTCTTCGAGGATTTCGCCTTCACGGATAACGCTTCGACAACTGATGATGATGGTTTCTGCTCATTTCTTTCGTTCAAATCCTTCTAATACAAGGCTGCTTGAACTTCTTGAAAGGTCAGGGACTCTCTTCCATACAAGAGCGTTTCATTGTAATGAGCATGGTACTTAGGTAAAGAACACAACAATAACAACGCTTGATCTTCATCATTGATGGTAACATCAATATTTTCAAGATCAAGAATCAGCTTGTTGAACACATCCAGCTGCTCCTCAATGTTTTATCTTCTGTCATCTTGAATGAATACAAAGCTTACTTCAAGTATAAACGATTCACCAAGGATTTTTTCATATACAATCCTTTGAGTTTTAGCCAAACACCAGTTGTCGTTGTCTCCTTCGAAACCTGGCTAAGAACTTTATCACCAAGACTCAGAATAATTGCGCTGTGGGCTTTCTGGATCATTTATGTTTTTTCCTTCTCCGTCAATGTAGCATCCATGACGACTACGTCATCAAGGGATGAAAAAAATATGAGGGATAACTCACACACAACGTACTACGTCATCAAGGGATGAAAAAAATATGCACTCATCAAGGGACTCAGAATAAATCACACCTAACGTACTACGTCATCAAGGGATGAAAAATATGAGGGATAACTCACACACAACAATCTTGCTAACAAAAATTCAAATTAGCATTCATCTAAAAAAAATCTCATATTGAAAATATAAAAGCAAAAATCACAAGGGTTTTAAGAGTTGTAATGTGGCTTGGGTAACAAACAATTATTTTTCTCAAGGTAAAAGAAACAAAAACTTGCCTAATAAAATGAGAGTGATCATTTCTCACAATCTCAAGCATTCACAAATTCCAATCACCTTTTTCTTTTTTCTAAATTGTTACATCATTCCACACAACTTATTAGCAAAACATTATTCTATTTTTTTCTTTTTTTTCAATCATTTATCCTTTCTTTTCTTTTCTTTTTTTTCTCACATTTTTTTCTTTGTTTTTCAAACTTTTTCATTTTCTCAACCTCTTAGCAACAAACCTTTCTTCTCCCCAACTTGAATACAACCAACATGTAAAGTGAATGCTCCCAAACTTATTAGGCAAGGAAAAAAACTCAAATCACAAGTAATGATAATGGTTCAAGAAAAAAATTTAGAATCTATACAAAAAGTAAACTCAACAGCAACATGGATTCAAACAAAGGCTCAAATGGCTGAACAAATTCTCACTCACTCACAAGGTAGATTGACAATTTGGTCAAGTAGTTGTGCTCAAAATCAAACAAAATTCCTTGATCACTTTAGTGTTATCATACAAACAACACAAATACAAGATTAAACATAATTCAAACGAGTTAAACAAGAAAGTTGGACTCCATGCTATTTAGTAAACAATGGAAAGGTTCCTCACATTGGGCTATGAACTAAAGTGATACAAAATTTAACAAAAATTGCAGAAGACAAAATGTCATCTAATTTGTACAAATCCTAAGGTTAATAAACATGTTATGTTCTATAAAAGCAATAAACACAAACTTTAGCCATGCAACTTTCCCTAAACTTTTCACCCTACCATAAAATTTCCTTGTTGAAACAATCAAAATGGAACAATCGCACAATCCATCCCCAAGTTAATCAAAAACAAAACTTGAGAACAAACACCAAAAATTTCTAAAACTAAAAAAGTCAAATGAAAACTAACTAAACATAAAACAACGAAGACCAAAATTGGTGAAAGTGGATGGAAAATGAGAGATTTTTTTTGCAAAACAAGGCGCGCTAAGCGCCCTCTGCACGCGCTAAACTTGGGCAGGAAAATTTTGTTTTTCAAAATTGGTTCTTTCTCTCATTCACTCCACCCATTCTCACTTTTTGTTAACTATACTACAAAATATAAAATTATACAAACTCAAAAACCGTTGGGTTTCCTCCCAACCAACGCTTCTTTCACGTCGTTAGATCGACGCCTATATTTATGTACAAGTTCCTCCAAGTTACCTCGTTCACCGGTAGATACCAAATAAACCTGCAACACTTGAGCAAACGTAAACGAAAAACAAAAATATGCACAAACACATAAATACACATAATGGATAACACGTATATACAAGGATGTAAAACAAAAGCAAAACAAATTATATATACAATTATGTACAAAGCTTAGATATATAGAAACTATTGCAATGCAATTCAATATCAAAATTAATCCCCGGCAACGACGCCATTTTGTTGAAGAGGTAAAGCGGTAAGAAAAAAAATATTATTTTCGAAAGAATTCCCTCCGGGATTTATGTCGTCTCCACAGGGATCGGTGCGAGGGAAAGAATGTCTTTGGACAATCTCTACGTCTCTAAGCTTGGGTTTGAAGGGTTTTAAAGGTAAGATGCAAAAAAAAAACTTAAGACAAGAAAATAAATACATTCTTAAGACATGAGAAAACTCACTAGGCATTGAATTTCAATCTACCTATCAAGCACTAAAACATCTATGGATCAATTGCACTCAACCTAAATAACTCGTCAAAACCCCCACGTATCGCTCACAATAAGAGGTTATAACGAACGCAAAAGTCGAGAGAGCAACCGCGTTCTCTTGTAGGTGATGTCTCACGCAACTCAACAACACGGAGCATTAAGATCCGACACACACACACACTTTCATATTAGCCCACTTCCCAGAGAAAATAGACATTCATCTTAGGTCGAGTTCGAAAAGTATATGTCTATAGCGAATCAATCCCATTAAGATAGAGATTAAATTAAAGATAACATCGATTAAGAGTTGTAAAAGAGATTTTATACAAAGATCCATAAATATACATACAATCAAGATAAACTTACATACAAAACCCCAACAAATAGAGGGTACAAAGAAAAAACAGAAGATGAACAAGAATCTCTCGGTTTGTCAATGTCTAATGAAGCAAATCCACGTACGAATCATCAAGATATACACTCTAATGTTGTTTCTAAGCTACTTTACTCACATAATGTGTTTGATGAAGTTGGGGTTAAAAGTTCATAACAACATAACCTAAAAAATGCAGAAAAAGAGCCTTAAATAGGGGCTCAATCAAGTTTCTTGTTTTCTTCATAACTATCAAACCGTAACTCTGATTGACGCACGGTCGGAAGCGTTGGAAAGCTTATTCAATGCTCTATATGAAAATAAAAAGATATACTTCCTTAAATACCAACAAATATAAGATAAACAAATTATAAAAATAATGGTATTTATTACAACCGCACTAAGCGCCCTCAGAATGCGCTACGCGCGATCTCACTTAAAGTACCTTAAATCGTCTTAAAGTGTGCTAAACGCGGTCCTGCTACCACTAAGAGTGTTCAAGAAAACAAAAATACTCCAACTATTGTCATCCAGTTCCCAGCGCGCTAAAAGTTGCGCTAAGCGCAAATGCCAACATTTTGTTGGTAAAACTGCATTTTGAAGCATCCTTCTTGGCTCAAATATATCCATACTTCAACCATGCATTATTACCTATAAAAACAGATGAAAAAATGTTAACTTAATAAATATGTACCCAATATCTCAAAATATACAATGGTATTTAAATTATACAAAATGTATACAAAAACGGGGGATTATTAAAGGAAAACAAACGAATCAAGCAAATAAGTGCCAATCATTCACACTAAAAACCAGTACATTTTAGCACTTATTAACTCTCCCCAACTTAAACTTGTTTGTCCTGAAATCAGTACAAACACAATTATCAAGAAATCATGGTCAACAAGTGTTTACAAATGGAAAACAAATGTATGGTACTCAAATCAAAAGTACATGCAAAGCAATTCTTACCACTAAAATACAACGACACAATGAGTATGAATCAAATTCTAAGTCCAAAACACATGTCAAAAATTCTAAAGCAATACAAATGTTCAAGAATGAATCACACCTAACGTACTACGTCATCAAGGGATGAAAAAAAATATGAGGGACAACTCACACACAACAATCCTGCTAGCAAAATTCAAATTATGCATTCATCTAAAAAAATCTCATATTGAAACTATAAAAGCAAAAATCACAAGGGCTTTAAGACTTGTAATGCGGCTTGGGTAACAAACAATTGTTTTTCTCAAGGTAAAAGAAACAAAAAATTGCCTAATAAAATGAGAGTGATCATTTCTCTCAATCTCAAGCATTCACAAATACTAATCACTCTTTTATATTTTCTTAATTGTTACATCATTCCACACAACTTATTAGCAAAACATTATTCTATTTTTTTCTTCTTTTTCAATGCTTTTTCCTTTCTTTTCTTTTCTTTTCTTTTTCACTTTTTTTTCTTTCTTTTTCAAACTTTTTTTTCCTCAACCTTTTAGTAACCAACCTTTCTTCTCCTCAACTTGAATACAACCAACATGTAAAGTGAATGCTCCCAAACTTATTAGGCAATGAAAAAAAACTCAAATCACAAGTCATGGTTATGGTTCAAGAAAAAATAATAGAATCTATACAAAAATTGAACTCAACACCAACATGGATTCTAACAAAGGCTCAAATGGGTAACCAAATTCTCACTCACTCACAAGGTAGATTGACAATTTGGTCAAGTCGTTATGCTCAAAATCAAAATAATTGCCTTGATCAGTTTAGTGTTATCATACAAACAACACAAATATAAGATTAAGCATAATTCAAACGAGTTAAACAAAAATGTTGGACTTCATGCAATTTAGTAAACATTGGAAAGGTTCCTCACATTGGGCTATGAACTATTGTGATTCAAAATTGAAAAAAATTTGCAAAAGACAAAATGCCATCTAATTTGTACAAAGCCTAAGGTTCAAAAACATGTTATGTTCTATAAAAGCAATAAACACAAACCTTAGCCATGCAACTATCTTTAAACTTTTCACCCTACCATAACATTTCTTTGTCGAAACAATCAAAATTGAACAATCACACAATGCATCCTCAAGTTAATCAAAAACAAAACTTGAGAACAAACACCAAAAATTTCTAAAACTAACAAAGTCAAATTAAAACTAACTGAACATAAAATAACGAAGACCAAAATTGGTGAAAGTGGATGGAAAATGAGATATTTTTCTTTGCAAAACAAGGCGCGTTAAGCGCCCTCTCAACAAACGAAGCGTGGGCAGCAAAATTTGTTTTACAAAATTGGTTATTTCTTTAATTTACTCCATCCATTCTCACTTTATATTAACTATACTACTTAATATAAAACTATACAAAATCAAAAACAGTTGGGTTTCCTCCCTACCAGCGCTTTTTTCACGTCGTTAGCTCGACGCCTTTATTTACGTACAAGTTCCTCCATGTTGCCTCGTTCACCGTTAGATACCAAATAAACTTGCAAGACTTGAGCAAACTTAAACGAAAAACAAAAATATGCACAAACACATAAACACACATAATGGACAACACATATATACAAGGATGGAAACCAAAAGCAAAACAACCATATATACAATTATGTACAAAGCTTAGAAACATAGAAACTTTCACAATGCAATTCAATATCAAAACCAATCCCCCGCAACGGCGCCGTTTTGTTGAAGCGGTAAAGCGGCAAGCAAAAATATTATTTTTGGAAGAATTCCCTCCGGGATTTATCTCGTCTCCACAGGGATCGGTGTGAGGGAAAGAATGTCGTTTGACAATCTCTATGTCTCTAAGCTTGGGTTTGAATGGTTTTAAAGAGTAAGATACAAAAGAAAAACATAAGACAAGAAAATAAATACATTCTTAAGACATGGGAAAACTCATTAGGAATTGCATTTCAATCTACCCATCAAGCCCTAAAATATCTATGGATCAATTGCACTCAACCTAAATCACTCGTTAAAACCCCTACGTATCGTTCACAACAAGAGGTTATGTCTAACACTAAAGTCGAGAGATTAACCGCATTCTCTCGTAGGTGATGTCTCACGCAACTCAACAACATGGAGCACTAATATCTGACACACACACATGAGTATTAGCCTACTTCCCATAGGCAATAGACATTCATCTTAGGTCGAGTTCGAAAAGTATATGTCTATAGTGAATTAAACCCATTAAGATATAGATTCAATCAAAGATGACATCGATTAAGAGTTGTAAAAGATATTTTATACAAAGATCCATATATATATATATAAAATCAAGATAAACTTACATACAAAACCCCAAAAAATAGAGGGTACAAATAGAAGACAGAAAATGAACAAGAATCTCTTGGTTTGTCAATGTGGATTGAAGCAAGTCCACCTTCGGATCATTAAGATATACACTCTGATGTTATTTCTAAGTTATTATACTCACAGAATGTGTTTGATGAAGTTGGGGTTAAAAGTTCACAACAACATAACCTTAAAATGCTGAAAAAGTGACTTAAATAGGGGCTGGAAAATGTGAACCATGCTAAGCGCGCTATGGGGACGCTTAGCACCATCAACAAAATCAAGTTTCTTGTTTTCTTCAAAACTTTCAAACCGTAACTCCGAATGACGCACGGTCGGAAGCGTTGGAAAGCTTATTCAATGCTCTATATGACATTGACAAAATCTCCTTACTTGAATACCTACAAAAATGATATAAATAAATTAAAAATTAATGGTATTTATTACAACCATTGTAAGCGCCCTCAGATCGCGGTACGCGCGATCTCACTTAAAGTACCCTTAAACTGCTTTAAAGCATGCTAAGCGCTGTCAGGAAAACAAAAATACTCCAGCTACTGCCATCCAGTTCCCAGCGTGCTAAAAGTTGGGCTAAGCGTGAATGCTAACATTTTTTTTGCCAAAACTGCATTTTGAAGCATGCTTCTTGGCTCAAATGGGTCCATACTACAACCATGCATTATTACTTATAAAAATAGATGAAAAACTGTCAAACTCAACAATATGTACTCAATATCCCAAAATATACAATGGTATGTAAAATATACAAAATGTATACATAAACAGGGGATTATTAAAGGAAAACAAACGAATCAAGCCAATAAGTACCCATTATTCGCACTAAAAATCAGTACATTTTAGCACTTATCACCTTCAAAGCAAATCATTTGACCTTTGGCCATGATCGTTCACGTCTAATGTAATGCCCCAAAATAATTATAATGTTTATTTATTAAATTATAATGATTATTCGGTGTTTTGGTGTACTTTGTGACGTTGATGAATTATGTGATTTGTGGGGTATCCTTGGGTTAAGGGAACCTTAAGACCTTAGAGTTACTAAATTAATTTGATTATTTTATTAATAATAATATTGGAATAATTTGAATAATTAGAATACTATTTGGATTATTATTATTGTTAATTAAATAATTAGGAGACCATTAAGGGTAAAACGGTAATGTTGAGGGATTAGTGGAGGATAATACGGTAAACAGAGATTAACGCCCAAACTCATAGGTTAACAAAAGAGAAGTAGGGATTTTGAGATCAGTATTTTGCAACCCTAAGGAGTGATTAGAAACCTGCTTAACAACTTGAAAATCTTAAGAAATTTATAAATTCAAAAGAAAATGAGTTGCATGTGTGATTTATTAAGATAAGCGGTGAAAGAGGGGAGGAGATAAGTAACCATGTGAGGAGATGAGAGGCTAGAGGACAGGCGGATAGGACTTTTCGGTTCAAGGTGAAGGGTTTCCATCTTTCAAATTTAGTGGCGTAGGCAACTTTTTTACTTGAATGGGTTATTCGTTCTAAAACAATCGATTATAGGCAAAACGATGAAATGAAGAAAGAAAGAGTGGAATATAGACGAACATGAAAGACAGAGTGAAGGATCAGAAAACACACTGGAGAAAAAAAAGTAAATGGAAAAGGGGAGAGGGAAAGTATGACTTACGTGTTTTAGGGTTTTGTTTAAAGCTTATTATGGTTACAAATTAAATGGAAAAAAAAAAAGAGTAACCACTACAAGAAAATCGCCAAGTTGCAACGGTTAATATTGGCATATTACGGCGGTTTGAACCGCCACAATTTACTAGTCGCGGCGGTTTTACTTCTGTCGCAAAAACGTGTGTCGCCAGGCTATATCGCGACGGTTCCTAAATCCGCCACTCCAACCGTCGTTCTATGTTGCGAAGGTTAAGGAACTGTCGTAAATTAAAAATTGCGGCGGTTAAAACTGCCATAAATAATTGTTTTTGTTATCCAAAAATAAAAAAAACCATAGGTATTTCCAAATGTAAATCTGCAGGAAATGTAAAATCCGCAGGAAGCCAGATTCTTACTCGCCATTCAACATTACAAATAAGATGATTAAAAAAGTTCTAATTGTGCATTGTAGAAAGTCTCTAATTTGCTGCATAATCAGTTTTCATTTCACAACACATACTGAAAATAAAAAGTCTTAAATCATTACATATACTCATAAGAGAGTACTTATTACAACAATCACAAAGAAACTCAAACATCAAACATTTTTACTAAAACTATAATCACATGCCCGAAACACCACGAACTCGCAATTTTGGAACCCAAATGAAATTATCTGCAGGAAAAAAGTGATAGACAGAAGAACTTCCCGGCGAAACACCAAGAACCTGAAATGAAACATGATCGTGTTCCCAATGAAAAGTATCCATATGACAAACAACCATAGCTTCAAGCATATCACCATTGCATATGTTGTTTTCTCAACATAAAAAGTTGGTAAAACTATTTTTCTAATCTAACAAAGATAGAGATACTAGCTTCCATTGATAGAGATACTAGACCTGGGAATTCAGTCAAAAACATCATGTATGCACTGTCTACAAACAACTGCTTCTCATTTGCATTATTATAAATTTATAATGGGGTTATAAGTTATTCCACTTTCCAACATTTAAATTTCTGGAACATTAACTTGTGCTCTTGTGCTCTAAATTGAGAGCTAAAATAACCATAGCTACCGACAAAATTAATTCGACACTTTACCTTAATTTCAGTACACTAAAGATTAAATACATAACCATTGGAGTTGAGGTTGTAAGTGGTTCAACATATTTTGAGTCAAACTCTAGCTCTGTCGAGGAATAGCTTTCATGTGTTTGGACAGGAGACAAGCATGAAGTCGAAGCTGGGTCACATGTTGATGTCGGAGGGTTACATACTATAGTCGAAGCTAGTTCTAGTATGTAAAGTCGAAATATCTTATTGACATGTTATGTCGAATTGGGCCTTGTGTTAAGGATCCAATTGTTTAGTAAGCTTGTAATGTAAGTTAGCTAGTTAGCCTATAAATAGCCTAGATCGCTCAGGTTGTTGAGTGAGGCCAATTGTGTTATTCACTTGTAATCATTTGTAAACCCTTATGAGAAAGTGAACTAGTATATGCAGATAGAACTCACAGCATGTTCATTTACTATGGGTTAGAATACAAATAGCATTACATCTTTATTATTTTATGCAATTTAGTCAAGAAACTATTGTATACAATAATTGATATTTAAGATTTTTATGGTGATTTTTTAAAAACTCGTGTGAATTCTAAGATTTCATAATAGTGATTTGGATAAAAAAGATGTGAGGTTAATATATCCTATGTGTAATACAAGATTACACTATAAAATAGACAACATCATAGTTGTCCAGCTACACTAAGTCATACATAGAAGTACATGGATATTAAAAGGAAAATGTAATACCTTGGAATTTGGAATGAAGGAATATGTAATCTTAGATAGAGAATCTAGCACTACAGGAGAGCCAACTCTTTGAGCAGAGTTAGATCCCCATTCCTCATGGTCAAACAAATCCATCATTCTAATGCCCAGCTCTTCCTCAAAACTGTTGTCAGAGTATGTTGCATACATTAATGTCTGAAAGTGAAACTAATGTGTTAGTAATTTATAGTGTAACTAATAAGATGTAACCACCAAAGGACATGCCACTTGGCTCTTTCAACCAAAGTTTATTTTCTCTTATCTCTCTGATGTAACTTAATCACTTTTCATATTAATGATTTTTTAAAGGAATAAAACATTTTCCTCTCAATTATATCACATCAAATCATATTAAAATCGCGATTCAGGAACACTTCGAAGCAAATGGTTGTTGAGACTAAAAGCAAGCTTCACGCTAAGCTTGCTCTTTGGAAGCTAACAAGTGGCTAGCATCATTGTTAAGATACAGATAAGTTTTTTTGCCTGAAGATGTAGTAGTAGATACAGTAGAAAAACTAGTGTAGTTTCCATTCAACTTTGATAAGCATATTTTTCCCATAAAACCAAAGAGCTCGTTTTCTTGCACAAAGGGTTGAGCTGCATAATCATCAATTGGCATCCACTGAACAGAAAAATAAACCATGTTAGAATAGACACCACCAGTTAAAGAAAAACATCCTAAAACCTTATAAAGATACCTTAGTTGCTTCAATTTCTGAGGCCTGACTTTAAATATCAAAGGATTGAGGTTGCAACATGCAAACAAAGAACATGTCTGATTTCTGAAAGAAAGATTTATGGCTTTGCCTAATACCAAAGAGACATAATGTTTAGTAACAGTCCATATAATGTAGACAGAAAATTTGTTAATTATATGCATGCAATATGATGGTTCTTGTGTAAAACACATATGCGACATTTACATAACATGTATGCCAACATTCAAAATGCATGCTAGTTAATGAGGTTGGTGTGTCGCTCATACCTGAATGCTAAAACATCAACAAACTGGGTCTCTATCTGAAGGAAGAACAAAAGTAATGGCATGAGAAATTGAGAAATTAAAAAAAGACACATGATAAAGGTCATAGAACAGGAATATGTTAATATTATACAATGTTGTTATATTAATTTTGAAGAATACTTAGTGGCAATATTAATAAATCAGTCAATAACAAACAAGCAAAAATGAAGTGGCATAATTTATTCTATACTGTATTTTATGTGTTTGCTCACCCGTGTCTCTTCCTTCACTTCTCTAATTACAGCATCACAAATATCTTTGCCCTGCAAATAGAATTAAAATGAATCAAAAGATCATGTTAAAAGTTTCGTAATTTTATGAATAATCATTTTGATATATACTTCATTAAAAGCTCCTGTAGGCATCTTCCATACACATGTGCCTCCATATCTACCACTAGTTTCCTGAACCACAAGCGTCTGTCAAATGGAACAAGACCATTTAAACAGTATAACAGACCGGGGTTATCACAGCATAAAATAAAAGATTTTATTTAGCATAAGCAGTACAGTGGTTATTTCGTTTGGAAATTGCAAGATGATAATTTTGAATAAAGTTATTTGAATATAACTAGCCTAAGACTAATTTGTAACATATACTTTGCATAACATATAATTTGCAGTGAATTTTGATTTCGATTCTCTCTGTTTTGTATTGAATGTTGATGTTTTACGTTACCTTTCGTTGCATTGTAGGAAAGGTGTCTATTATGGTTATATAGGTGAGTTTATGAGTAGGGGTGACAGGAAAAAGGGTAATCATCAGTCCATGAAAGCTTATCAGGTACAATGTCACATGTTGAATAGAGTTTCTCTTGAATGTTATTTTGTTTTGCATGATTCAAAATTTCATCAAAATATGTATCCTTCATGAATGTGCTTAATTATTCTTGGATTTTATTACTTTATATTCATATCCATTTTGACTTAAATATATGCAATATTGTCTATTATATGTTTACGCGGTGCAACCTCGTTAACTTGAAAACACCCTATTATGTTAGAGGGAAGGCCAAATTATTTGTTGAATTTCAAGATTAATTTTACAAATATTCATATATCTATAATTAGTCGTAATATTCATACATGAAAATAGTAGCTAAAAGCATCTATTACTGCAAAGGTTGAGTTACCGATTTTTTAAATAACAGTCGTAGTCGCATAATGGCTATAACGATTTTGGTCGGTATATGTGTTATAACGGTAATTGTGGTCGCCATGGTGTGAATTAATTGCAATTTATTCATCATAAAAATAGTGAATAATGATATCAGTATCAGCATCTTTCGATACAGTTTTATTTGCTATGTAGTTTTCATTTCTATAAACAATGGACTTCCTTCAAAATGAATAAATCATAGTTTCCCTGTATTCAAAAATAAATTTTGTAATTAATTTTTTTATTTTTGGTAATTTTGTTATGCTATCTAACAAAAACTTAAAAGACTAAAACTAGTATATTATATTTGAAATTTGAGATTGTTTACATTTTAGGTGTGGCTCTAGTATTTCTAATTTGTTAAAAAGGATATTGCTTTAAGTTTTAAACAAATTAGATAAAAACAAAGTTGGTTCTAATTGTATCACTGACGCATTAGATACTTGACAGCTTCGAGGCTTATAAGTCAGTTCTTGGATTTTGGGTGTTATGTCAATGTAGTGTTTTATGACATTTTAATTATCTTATTTACTCTCTTAACCAACACAGTCTTGATATTCTTAGCAAGACCATGTAGTGTACATAATTTGTGGATAACACCAATAACAAGATTTGAATGAGAAATTGCCCAAAGATTTGAAAAAATTAACACTAATTTGTATTATATACGATTTTGTAGAAGCATCTTGCCTTAGAACTAGAAGGTTTACATAAGAGGTGCACCCCTGAAACCTACCAACCTACCAGCAGGGAATGTTTTGAAATTAAACCATATTAAATTAAGCCATATATATGCTCTCCGTTTATTTGTACTGTAACCGCACTATTACGCAAAGGCTATTTCACTACGGTTAGGAAAAAGCGGTTGACCAACTGTGATATGGTAGGGATGGTAGTAAGTATGTTGCATTCTATCACGGGCGTGTGATCTAATGAAAAAAAATAGGTCGCGAGCTACCTATCAAAACGATTATCTTAAACAACCGTAGTGAAATATATGAAGGTCTTGGATTTGATTTCCAACCATATCATTGTCGTACCTCAAAAAAAATACAAACTTCGCGATGGGACGCAGAAAAAGTTCTTCGAACAGAGTCGCCACTGAACTTTATTCATTCCAATGAAGTAATAAGAAAATATCGAGAAAACCTTTAAGAGATAAGAACATGGTAATCGCAACCAAGTTCTGGGTTCGGGATTCGATTACGCAAAGGGAAGGTACTAGCACCCCTTACGTCCGTTGTACTCAACGTAAACCTCTTAATTTGATTTGTGAGAAATGTTAGCTAAGTTTGTTTCTTTTCTTCTAAGGGACTAATGAGTTAAGGATATACTTTCTAAGGGGGGAAAAGGGTGGTATTTTATTAGGGTGCTCGCGAAAGATTCAGACCCTTGTGCCTACGTATTCTCCTTGCGGAATGAGAAATCAGAGCATCCGTAGTTCGGACTACGGGAAAAGGTTTGGATAAGAGAAATAAAAGGTAGAAGATAGAAAGAGAAAAGGTGGAAAAAACAAAAGGTAGCTCGCCAAGGATTAGGGCCCTTGTGCCTACGTATCTTCATTCGGACGAGAATGAAGAATCATAGCATTCGTAGTTCGTGAAACTACGATTTATTGGTTTGTGTTTTTTAATGAACAAGTGTTTAGATCGCATTCTAACGGTTAAAAGTTGTTTGTACTCCCAATGGAAGGCTTAAAGCGTTTGTTTGTGTTCGTGTTACAACGGACTAAACAACATCCTTTCGAAAAAGAGTTTGAAAGATTAAAGTGTGTTAAGGGTTGAACACGTGTTAAGAGTTTGAGAAATGTCTTTTTTAAAAAAAAGATTTGAAATTGATTAAGGTATGTGAAGGGTTTCGATCGCACGGGGGAGAGAAAATAAGGTTCGATTGGTTGATTTTAAAGAAGAATTACGATTATTTGATAAGAATGAGGTGTGGGCCTGACAACCATTTAATTGGGGTATTACTGGGATGCTTAATACCAACGACACCTTTTTCCTTCGATTAGTTTAGAAATTATTTGATGAACGTTCCAAAGATTGTCCAAAGGTACCACATGGAATGCTAGACTCCAAAGGCCTCCCTTTTGTCCTAGAAATTAGGTTAAAAGTTTTTAGAAACTAAAGAGTGAATGAAAAAATAACCCAAGGCGTTCGCCTCAAGAGCAATCATCCAAGTATTCAAGGAATACGAGACTCCAAGAATTCATTTCTTTCGTCCAAGTAATTATGGCAAATGTTTTTAGAAACGAAGGATTGGAGGAAAAACAACCCAAAGTGTGTGCCTTAAGAGCAATCGCTAAAAAATTCAAGAAATGTGAGACTCCAATAACTTATTTCCTTCGTTATTAATTAAGAAAAAGTTTTGAAAATATTATGTGTTTTAAAAAAGAAAGATTGAAATCCAAGGCGTGTGCCTCAAGAGCATTCATTCAAGGATTCAAGGAATGCGAGATTTCAAGTACCCATTTCTATCATAATTTGATTGCAAAAAGGTTTTGATAACTCACATTGAATGTTGTAGAAACAAAAGAGTGAACGAAGAGCAACCCAAGACGTGTGCCTCTAGATCATTCATTCAAAGATTCAAGGAATGCGAGACTCCAATAACCTTTTTCTTTCGTGTTTTATTAAGAAAAGGTTTTAACGCATTGATTTTTAATCGGGGAAACGTTAGGGCGCTTCGAGGAGGAAAAGAAACGTGATGTTTGTTGAGTAACTCTTCGAGTTAGTGTGAAAATGATTTGTAAAATGGTTTGATTGTATTTGAATATGATTTTATTGAATGAAAATGATTATAGAAATAGATTCGAAATAAAATTGAAATATGATCAAAGTCGGTCTACGCAAATAATGTCATACGCAAGATTATAACATGGTGAAAAATTTATTAATGTATTAAGTTTTAGTGGCATAACAATATTGAAATTACCGAATCCACATATAAAAAGGTCCAATTGAAAATGCAATGGAATCGAAAGGTAGCAACCAAATTTCTACAATATTTACATTATGCTGCAATGCTTTAACAAGCAGCTGACAAAACTGCAACATGACTAAATATTTGCAAAGCAAATTCAATAGGAAAAAGAAAAGGTATTGGCAGCCGTCAATTAAAGTTCTAAAATCTAGATAAGTACTCAATTAAAGTGACTAAATTGCAACTACAAGGTGTTAGCATATCTTTATTTAAAACCTAGAATATTACTCAGTTAATGTAGCTAAATTGCACATGGATTGTGTTAAGCTGATTTTACTCTCTTTCTTTAAGACTACTATAGCAGTTATAGAAAATTCAAATAAAAATGAATATATAAACAATACATGTAACTTAGTTGTATGAGCAATGTATTGATGAAACATCTTAACCTCAAAATATATAAATTTTAGAAAATTGTTGTAAGAAACTACATATTTCGTAAGAATAGAAATAGATGAAGTGACAATGATACACCATATATGGACCAAATACATTAATTAACAAATGTATAAAACAAATAAACTTTTTTTATAATAATGACTAGAGGGTGAATAACAATATGGTGACCTTTCAAGGAGTAATTGATTGGTAAAATATTGACTTGAAATCAACGTATTCCACGTTTTGCAAACACTTTTACAAGCCACAATAGTTTTTATGGGAAGTTGAAGCAAAATGTCGGTAATAATTGGTAATGGAAGATCTGCACACAAACTGCCAAATTCTTGACTTTCTTCTTTGTCCACCTTTTCTTTAGCTCTTTTTTCATCCCTTGCTAAAGGCAGTGAGTAATTTTTCCTTTTCATAGTCACACTATAAAATTAAAAAAAAAAACAATAAAAATAAAGCATAGAAAGGGAATCATATTTTATTAAGATAAGTTAAAGGAGTTTGTGAAAAGTCAAAGTTAGCGTATATGAAAAAAAAAGATGAAGAAAGAGTTGATAGGAATTGTGTCGGTGGTAAAAGCATAGTGCACACCTATTGGGATGGTTAGACCTTGGCTCCATGTTGTGACCTTTCAAACCTAGGGCCCTTTGCATGTGTGCTTTGCTTGTGTTTATGCATCCATCCATTCATGCATTCATGAATAACCCTTTGGTTTCAAGGAACTCAATTGTTCTTTCATTTGCAAAATCAATAAAAAACCTGGATTATAAAATGAAACTTTTTCAGCCTTTCTAAAATTTTTACGACCTACTTTTGAATTCCTTGAAACCATTGCATCACATGGCATATCATTTGCATCTTTGCATGCGTCCGTTTGTCCAGCAACTCATTTTTAGCTGTCTTTATCTTCCAGTGTCACCTATTAGTCGTCAAGCTGATTCCTCGACACAGATATCGGTCTAGAGCTAACTACAGACGCATAATGTCGGAGCAAGAAGCACACAACGCTGAGATCCGAATGGAGATCGATGACCTTAAGTCAATCATGACCAAGCTCACAGAGATGCTTCAAGTTTTGATTGCTAGAGGAGAACCACCTCAAAGGACTTTTATACAGGAAGTTTCAAATGTTGATCCTTAGCCTGTTCAGGTGCCACCTTCAACTTGGCAAGAGTTTGGATTGCCTCTCATCTTCTCTCCACCTATTGCTTCTACTGCTATGATTGGTCAGACTTTCAGACAAGTGTTTCAAGCTCCAGTTTTCTCCGAGCCTAGACCTTTGGTTCATGTTGTTGCCCAGACTACTCGACCTCCATTTGAGAACCTTCTCTATAAGTACAATGCTGCCAGTACTCAGGGGGAAGACCGTGAAGACTTTGTTGAACCAGAGGTTGTCTGTGAACAGTTTCAAACCATAGACAAAAAGCTTAAAGACTTTGTTTGAAACTGTTCACGGACAACCTCAGGTTCAACAAAGTCTTCACGGTCTTCCCCCTGAGTACTGGCAGCATTGTATTAATAGAGAGGGTTCTCAAATGGAGGTCTAGTAGTCTGGGCAACAGCATGAACCACAGGTCTAGGCTCAGAGAAAACTGGAGCTTGAAACACTGATCTGAAAGTCTGAGAAACGGAGTTCTTGGGTGAACAATGAAAACGGTTAGAACAAAGAGAGATTAGCTTATTTGTAGGGCAAATTGTTTACTATTCACTTTCTCATAAGGGTTTACAAATGATTACAAGTGAATAACACAATTGGCCTCACTCAGCAACCTGAGTGATCTAGCTTATTTGTAGGCTAACTAGCTAACTTACATTACAAGCTAACAAAACAATTGAATTCTTAACACAAGGCCCAATTCGAAATAATAAGTCAATACTATATTTCGACATTACATACTAGAACTAGCTTCGACTATAGTATGTAACCCTCCGACATTTGCGTGTCACCCAGCTTGGACTTCATGCTTGTCTCCTGTCGAAATACATGAAAGCTATTCCTCGGCAGAGTTAGAGTATGATCAAAAATCTCACAAATAAAAAGACAGAAAGACCACACATTTCTTTATATTATATCCTAAAACCTCATTAGTTCATTACTCTTTCCAAAATTAAAGTCAATTGTTTTGTTAGAATTGTAAAATATGTAAACAATATTTAAGACCTAACTTTTTTTTCTTAACCTTGATAAAAATTGCTTTTCTGTCGGCTTCTATCTAAAAATTAGATAGCAAAAAGAAGTTACAACGATATAATGACAAGGAAAAAAAAAGCCTCCGTATGCAACTACGCAAGTTTAGGAGTGACCTACTGGGCAACTTGTACATCACATACCATGATACCACCATCATAGAATGTAATAGAGAACAATACTATAAAAACAAAGATCAATGACAACCACCACACAAATAAACTCACCATTTCACGCCAGTAACTGTGAAGAAATTGGGAAATTGCAAGCAAACTGCAAAAATTTAAATAAAATTCCAAGCATCCTATTTGCCAATGTTATAAGCACAGTTGGATCGAGAACAAGGTGAGAGTCTACCAACCATTAGATATTAACAGCTTGGCTTACTCCAACATTTAAATCAACGTAAACATATTAATGAGAAGATGACAATTAATCAAACAAATCACCTATCCTAGATTGGAACATGAGGAAAAAAACTGCAACTTAAAAAAGCAGTGTCCTCTATGTCTAGAATCCAATTAAATATGTTAAAATAAGTGAAACATATCATATATTACTTGGGTTAGATCTTGGAGTAATTTAAAATAAAATAGGTTAAATATTAAGATTGCTTTTTGCGTATCTCTTTATATTTCATTATTTGTTTCCTATATTATAATTTGGAGTGTATTATTAGTATAAATAAGGGTAGGTATAAGTTCTTGGTGTCAACAATCAAACAATAATCACAACTCAAAAGTTATTTGTTTTGTTTTGTTATCACATTGAATAAGTTTTATCTAGTTTTTTAGATTATAGAAAGATAAAAACTATTGTCATATTAACCAAAGTTAACACTACTCAAGTTTCAGCTATATGTTGACTACATGTCTAATACAACACATTATAATCGCTGACAAACCAATTTTGGGTATTCCTGATTTTTTATTATCCTAGGTGAACAAATTTGTTGAGATGGTATGAAGATAAACCTCGGAATTGTTTTATGATTGCCACACCATCTCCTCTGTAAGCACCATAAACATACATATTTAAGAGAATTTGTAAGGACGTCATTGTTGACATGTAATGATGGTTGTCAGGGTTAGTCAATTAACATATGCTATTTGACTAACCCTAACAACCATCATCACATGTCAACAATGACGTCCTTACAAATTCTCTTAAATATGTATGTTTATGGTGCTTATACACAAACACAAAATATCTCAATTGTATGAAATCAAGTTCCGGTATGTCATTAGCGTAAAAAAATTTACGCAACTCTGTCAATTCATCAACTTCATTCGACTGTTCATCTTCTACATTCGAAACCTAATTTTTTGAAAATTCATCGCTCAGCACAATGTATCAAGTTCATTAGGAGAGTTTCTCACTTCTTCTCGCGTTCTCCAATCGTTGTATAACCCATTTCTTTGCGTCTCCGGCCCACTGAATCAAGTAGATACTGGGGGAGCACTTCTCTATCTTTGGCTTAAACTCCTGGCTTTAGGGCTTAGGGGCCTCGGTAGGGAGGTGTTGTCTTCTGGGTTTTACTTGGTAGGTGGCTGGTGTGCGTTGTTCCTTGGATTGGGTTAAACATGGTTGAGGAGCTCTTATCTTCTTTTTCGTCGTATTTGTTAGGGTTCCGTTTATCCAGTTTTGAGATGGACGATTATTCAAATCCTAGGCTAGGTGGTCAACATGGAGAATGGGTTGGGCTCGGAAAAAAGAAAGAATGGCGGCCTAAGATAGCCAGAAGATCAATCTGGAGATGTAGCAAGGTCAAAGGTATGGAACAAGATCTCGTAGAAGCTTCCTCATTCTTCTTCACAGAAATCCCAGATTCAGTTGAAGCCAAACAGTTATATGACATTTTCAAAGAATATGGGTCGGTGGTAGAAGTGTTCATTCCGGACAAGACGGATATTAGGGGTAAAAGGTTCGGCTTTGTTCGGTTCCGAAAGGTTGACGACGAACATCTCTTCGCCATTAAACTTGACAATATTGTTATTAATGGCAAAAAGATGTTTGTTAACCTACTAAGATTTAAAAGAGAAGAGAGGATGGTCGGCGGAATTGGAAACAAATTAAATGACGGTCCTCTTAAGAATACAATGCACATTCCACATCAAAAACCTGCTGGTAGTCGTGGGATTTGGAATGGGTCCTCGTATGCGCAGATAGCCAAAGGAGTTAATGGAAGGTCAACGACAATGGATAAACAAGTTCTTCTTGCAGACAAGCCCAATTTCGCACACTTAAGTTTCAACGTGTCAGGTGAAGAAATGGAAAGATTTGATCAGGCATTCGCTGGGGTTCTGAATAGACAAGGGTCAGATATGTATCTTAAGGAGGCCTTTCAGATGGAAGGATTTTTTAATATCAAGATCACACCAATGGGGACCAACCTGGTCTTGCTAGAAGAAGACAACCCAGGGGACATCAAAAAGCTGATAGAAGAAGAAAAGGAGTGGGCCCTCAAGTGGTTTTCTGACATACATCCATGGTCTCCTTTAGATGTGGACCAAGAACGCCTAACGTGGGTAAAAATCTTTGGGCTCCCGTGTCATGCTTGGAGCGAGAGATTCTTTAAACTTCTTGCTGGTACTACAGGAGCGTTCATAAAGATGGATGAGGATACACAGAGACAGGTGAGATTTGATGTTGCACGAATACTGATAAGTACAAAATCTGCCTTAAATCTAAATGAAGTTATCAATGTGAAGGTTAACGACAATATGTATAGAATCAAAATAGTAGAGGACTCGTTTGGCCCTTATGTCAGGGACCAATGTCATTCCAATGGTAATAGAATTGATGTAGATAGTTTTGAGATCGTGGAGTCTGATTTTGACTCGGAAGAAGAACTTGGTTTATGGAACAACTCCTCCAAAGTGCTCAGCAGTCTATCCAAAACCTCAGACTCCAATTCAGAAGTGGGCGAATTAGGGGATGCCCAACAGATAGATTCATCGCAATATCAGGTTGGTGCGGATGTTTCTCTTGCAAAGGTCCATAAAAGAGGTCAATCAATTGGGGAAGGTATTCTTCGTAGTCCAGGCAGTCAGGAACCACATTGTTCTTCACAAGACTTTGTACCTTGCACTATTGCCTCACATAAGAGTTTCGATGCGAATAAGTCATCTGGGGGTGAAGGACTGAAAAATGTTGTTGGATTTCATAAAGACTCAGTAGTAGAAATTCGCGTGTCTCAAGATGTGGTGCCTGGAGTTGGGCAAGGTTTTCTGGGGCTGAATAATGTGGGAGAATCTTCTGCTTCTAAGAAAAAGAAACTTGTGGATGACATATACCAGAGGATAAAAATCTCGTTTAATCCTTCGTATTATGCCACTTTATTGCAGGTGGAAAGTTCATAGGCCAAATCCTTTCATCCACGAAGTAAACATAAAAGTCCTACTGAATGAGTGAATACAGATACAGATTCTATTGATAATTCAATTGGTGATTCTAGCTTTTTGAAGAGTCATAGCAGAATTAAGAAGAAATTGGAAAGCCTTCCAGCCAGAGTTTGGAGTACTATAAAATCCCTTGGGATAGAGGCTGAAGAAGACGACGAAGTTTTCGAATCCATCTTACGAAATTTAGAAGCAGTGGATAGAAAGTCAAAAAAAGTGAAGTTGGTGGCTGCTAATGGGCATTCATGAATGTAATCACATATAACGTCAGAGGCTGCGGGAGTAACTTAAAATGGAAGAAAATTAGAGCTACACAGTGTGAAATTAATGAAGTTGAAGGCCTTTTTAATAAAGAGCTATACAGTGTGGGTATAGAGCAGATAAATAAGAGGAATAATGCTGAAGACTCCTTGTGGAAAAGCCTTAGAATTAAAGAGAGTATTATTAAGCAGAAGTCTCGATTGAAATGGCATGACGATGGAGATCTCAACACAAAGTTTTTCCATGCTGCGCTAAAGAATAGGATTCATCAGAATACAATTCACTCGGTTTTGGTTAATGGATCCTATGTCGAGGATGTTAAAGATGCAGTCAGACACCATTTCCAAAAGAGATTCAGCAAGGCAAGAAGACCGTTTCCATCCATTGGAAGTTATGGTTTCAAAAGGTTATCTAACCAGGACAGATTAGAGCTCGACCAACCTATAGATGCTGCTGAGGTCAGAAGTGTTGTTTTTGACTGCGCAGGGGACCGTAGTCCTGGCCCAGACGGATTTAGCTTCGAGTTTTTTAAAAAATGTTGGCACATAGTTAGTCACGATTTTGTCCAATGTATCTTGGAGTTCTTTAAAGGTGAATGTCTACACAAAGTCCTTGCATCCTCTTTTCTTGCCCTTATTCCTAAAAACGGAAGCCCTCGGAACCTTTATGATTATAGGCCTATCTCCTTGATTGGCTCGGTGTACAAAGTGATAGCCAAGATCCTAGCTAACAGACTTAGGAACAAAATAGGGAGTATAATTTCGCAAACTCAGACGGCTTTTATTAGTGGGCGAAATTTACTTGACGGGGTGGTGACTCTGAATGAGGTTATAGATTTCGCAAAACGAGCCAAGAAAGAGTTAATATTGTTGAAGGTCGATTTTAGCAAAGCACACGACTGTGTGGACTGGGATTACTTGCGTGAAGTCATGACATACATGGGATTCGGAGATAATTGGTTGAGGTGGTTGGACAACGGGGTGTTTAATAGTTTCACATCTGTCTTGGTGAACGGGATCCCTTCCAAAGACTTTAGAGTTACAAGAGGGCTAAAACAAGGTGATCCACTAGTCCCTCTATTATTTACCATCGCTGCTGAAGGGTTGGCAGTCCTAATAAAAAGAGCTGTCGACAGTGGCAGCTTCTCAGGCTTCAAAATGGATTCGAATACCTCCTTCGATCTCCTACAATACGCAGACGATTCTGTAATACTGGGAAATGGTTCAATGAGCAATATACTGGCAATTAAAGCAATTCTGAAAGGCTTCCACCTCGTGTCTGGCCTAGAGATTAATTTCAGTAAAAGTTCTTTGTTTGGCATTGGCGTGGAAGACATAGTTCTCGAGGCTGCTGGTAATTTTCTCTCTTGCAAAGTATCAGCATGTCCATTTAAGTTTCTTGGTATTCCAATAGGAGGTAATCATAGGTTGGTTGCATTTTGGAAACCTTTGATTAATACGGTCCGTGCAAGGCTAAATTCGTGGAAAGGTAGATTCCTCTCTGTGGGAGGCAGAGTTACACTAATTAACTCTGTATTGGCGAATATCCCAATTCATTATATGTCGTTCTACAGAGTTCCATCCAAAGTTATTAAGGTTTTAAAGTCTATTCAGAAACGATTCTTATGGAAAGGTTCGGTGGCGAAAAAAGGCATTGCTTGGGTCCGGTGGGACGTAGTATGCAATCCGGTTCAAGAAGGAGGGCTTGGAGTTAAAGATATCAGATTGTTCAATGCAGCTCTTATGTTCAAATGGACATGGAAGATTCTTTCTCAGGAGGATAGGTTATGGAGAGGACAAATTCATAGCAGGTATCCTAATTATTTACATGAATTGTATAGCTTTGTGGTATTTAAAAACCGAGTTCCTCCGTCAATGTGGTGGAGAGACCTGGTACAAATTTCTTCTTTCTGTGGCATTAATCTAGAAGAGGGTTTAATTTCACACAAACTCGGAAATGGCGAGTTTATTCTATTTTGGACATCTCATTGGGCAGTGGGTCATACCTTGGCAGTTGAGTTTCCAGATCTGTGGCATCTAGCAGAAAATAAAAACAGTAGAATCATTGATAATTGGTTTTGGGAGGAAGACACATGGTATTGGAACATCAAATTTTCACATCAATTATTGCAGGAATATATCACTGTACAATACGATAAATTACTTCAGGTACTGCAGGAATACAGGTTGGCTGATGATGTGCAGGATTCGGTTATTTGGTTACATGGCCACAATCCAGTTTTTTCTGTGTCGTCTTTGTATCACTTTTTGCAGGTTAAAGAGAACAACTTAGTTCCGGTTATTGCAGAGGATGTTAAATCAGTGCTGAGATTGAATAGGTTGGCCATCGCCCCACTCAAACTGAAAGTATTTGGCTGGAGATTGATCCTCAATAGAATACCTACACGCGACAACTTGGTTCGAAGAGGATTAATTATTAATGTCAATGAAAAGGTTTGTCCATTTTGTTTCTTAATGGATGAAAATGCTGAGCATCTCCTCTTCCAATGCTCCAAGTCCAATCTCGTTTGGAAATTTCTATTCCGTTGGTTAGAAGTTGAGGAATTTTGGGTTAGAGATATTTCGAATCATATACTATGCTGGATAAATGGGTGTTTACAAAATTTTCTTAGTGTATGAACTGCTATGGGCTTTTGGCTAATAGTGTGTTGGGTCATATGGTCGTCTAGGAACAATATTATGTTTAGAGATGAGTTTTGGGATGTAGATACGATTAGCAATCGTATAGTTATGTATTCTTGGTGGTGGATTGGTAAAAAACATAAAAACGCACAAAATTGTAATTATTATTCTTGGGTAAGTGCCCCTTTAGAATTTTGTAGCCCTTGAATTGTACCGGTTAGGCCTGTTTTGTACATGGGATTGGATCTCGCCTTCAGATTCGCTAATTAATATACCACTAATCTTGCTTATTAAAAAAAAAATAACATATGTTATACCATCACAAAATTACCTTAGTGAGGATGACTTTCATAGCAGGGATGAATTTATTATGGTACTTAAAAGTTAGAACATCATTGTAGATGAAAGGAAATATGAATCAGTTATTCCTTTCACACAACCATGTAAATTAGGTACAGAACATGCTATAGTTTCACTGGGTAGTGAATGAAGAATATAAAAAACATGAATCATTGCTGCATTCCAGAGAACCATGTCAATTAGGTACAGAACATGCTAGTTTCCCTAGGGCTAATTCACATGAACAAGAGTTAATCCCTTCATGAACTAACTTATTTAAGACACTCAAATTATTTTCAAATGTAATATATTTTAACACAGTTTGCGGCCCTTTTAACATCCTTTTAAAGTGTTTTTTTTAATAAAACGATCCCTGCAATAAATAAAAACACTACTAAAACACTCAAATTATAAAACCAAAACATCACAAATCAATAAAATCATAACAAACCCTTATAAGAATACAAAGAAATTAGTGGGGGGAAGCGTAGGCATGTTAGGTTCTTTAACGGTTTTATCTTTCCCAACCTTGGCCATTCGAGCACTTGATTTTTCAATTAAGAATTGTTCCTACAAAATTTTGAAAAAACAAACCAACCTAGAAAACATAGAACCAATCTTTAATTAAGGGAAAAGTTTCAATTTTAGGTTTATTCATATTAGAAACCTGCTTAACAACTTGAAAATCTTAAGAAATTTATAAATTCAAAAGAAAAATGAGTTACATGTGTGATTTATTAAGATAACCGGTGAAAGAGGGGAGGAGATAAGTAACCATGTGAGGAGATGAGAGGCTAGAGGAGAGGCGGATATGACTTTTCGGTTCAAGGTGAAGGGTTTCCATCATTCAAATTTAGTGGCGTAGGCAACTTTTTTACTTGAATGGGTTATTCGTTCTAAAACAATCGATTATAGGCAAAACGATGAAATGAAGAAAGAAAGAGTGGAATATAGACGAACATGAAAGACAGAGTGAAGGAACAGAAAACACACTGGAGAAAAAAAAGTAAATGGAAAAGGGGAGAGGGAAAGTAGGGCTTACGTGTTTTAGGGTTTTGTTTAAAGCTTATTATGGTTACAAATTAAACGAAAAAAAAAAGAGTAACCACTACAAGAAATTGGCAAGTTGCAACGGTTAATATTGGCATATTACGACGGTTTGAACCGCCACAATTTACTAGTCGCGGCAGTTTTACCTCTGTCGCAAAAACGTGTGTCGCCAGGCTATATCGCGACGGTTCCTAAAACCGTCACTCCAACCGTCGTTCTATATTGCGACGGTTAAGGAACTGTCGTAAATTGAAAATTGCGGTGGTTAAAACTGCCATAAATAATTGTTTTTGTTATCCAAAAATAAAAAAACCATAGGTATTTCCAAAGGTAAATCCGCAGGAAATGTAAAATCCGCAGGCAATTCCGTAGCTAATATATTTCAAAAATTAAAAAAAAAAATCAAATGAATTTTTATAAGAACATTGCTATTATTAGTGATTGACTCCAGGACACAAGCTCCACAGGAAGCCAGATTCTTACTCGCCATTCAACATTACAAATAAGATGATTAAAAAAGACCTAATTGTGCTTTATAGAAAGTCTCTAATTTGCTGCATAATCAGTTTTCATTTCACAACACATACTAAAAATAAAAAGTCTTAAATCATTACATATACTCATAAGAGAGTACTTATTACAACAATCATAGAGAAACTCTAACATCAAACATTTTTACTAAAACTATAATCACATGCCTGAAACACCACGAACTCGCAGTTTTGGAACCCAAATGAAATTATCTGCAAGAAAAAAGTGACAGAAAGAAGAACTTCCCGGCGAAACACCAAGAACCTGAAATGAAACATGACCGTGTCCCCAATGAGAAGTATCCATATGACAAACAACCATAGCTTCAACCATATCTCCATTGCATATTTTGTTTTCTCAACATAAAAAGTTGGTAAAACTCTTTTTCTAATCTAACAAAGATAGAGATACTAGCTTCCATTGATAGAGATACCAGACCTGGGAATTCAGTCAAAAACATCATGTATGCACTGTCTACAAACAACTGCTTCTCATTTGCAATATTATAAATTTATAATGAGGTTATAAGTTATTCCACTTTCCAACATTTAAATTTCTGGAACATTAACTTGTGCTCTTGTGCTCTAAATTGAGAGCTAAAATAACCAAAGCTACTGACAAAATTAATTCTACACTTTACCTCAATTTTAGTACACTAAAGATTAAAAACATAACCATTCATCCACTTATGTTTCTGAAACTAGTATATGCAGATAGAACTCACAGCATGTTCATTTACTATGGGTTAGAATACAAATAGCATTACATCTTTATTATTTTCTGCAATTTAGTCAAGAAACTATTGTATACAATAATTGATATTTAAGATTTTTAAGGTGATTTTTTAAAAACTCGTGTGAATTCTAAGATTTCATAATAGTGATTTGGATAAAAAAGATGTGAGGTTAATATATCTTATGTGTAATGCAAGATCACACTATAAAATAGACAACATCATAGTTGTTCAGCTACACTAAGTCATACATAGAAGTACATGGATATTAAAAAGAAAATGTAATACCTTGGAATTTGGAATGAAGGAATATGCAATCCTAGATAGAGAATCTAACACTACAGGAGAGCCAACTCTTTGAGCAGAGTTACATCCCCATTTCTCATGGTCAAACAAAGCCATCATTCTAATGCCCAGCTCTTCCTCAAAACTGTTGTCAGAGTATGTTGCATCAATTAATGTCTGAAAGTGAAACTAGTGTGTTAGTAATTTATAGTGCAACTAATAACATGTAACCACCAAAGGACATGCCACTTGGCTCTTTCAACCAAAGTTTATTTTCTCTTATCTCTCTGATGTAACTTAATCACTTTTCATATTAATGGTTTTTCAAAGGAATAAAACATTTCCCTCTCAATTTTATCACATCAAATCATATTAAAATCACGATTCAGGTACACTTCGAAGCAAATGGTTGTTGAGACTAAAAGCAAGCTTCACGCTAAGCTTGCTCTTTGGAAGCTAACAAGTGGCTAGCATCATTGTTAAGATACAGATAAGTTTTTTTGCCTGAAGATGTAGTAGTAGATACAGTAGAAAAACTAGTGTAGTTTCCATTCAACTTTGATAAGCATATTTTTCCCATAAAACCAAAGAGCTCGTTTTCTTGCACAAAGGGTTGAGCTGCATAATCATCAATTGGCATCCACTGAACAGAAAAACAAACCATGTTAGAATAGACACCACCAGTTAAAGAAAAACATCCTAAAACTTTATAAAGATACCTTAGTTGCTTCAATTTCTGAGGCCTGACTTTAAATATCAAAGGATTGAGGTTGCAACATGCAAACAAAGAACATGTCTGATTTCTGAAAGAAAGATTTATGGCTTTGCCTAATACCAAAGAGACATAATGTTTAGTAACAGTCCATATAATGTAGACAGAAAATTTGTTAATTATATGCATGCAATATGATGGTTCTTGTGTAAAACACATATGCGACATTTACATAACATGTATGCCAACATTCAAAATGCATGCTAGTTAATGAGGTTGGTGTGTCGCTCATACCTGAATGCTAAAACATCAACAAACTGGGTCTCTATCTGAAGGAAGAACAAAAGTAATGGCATGAGAAATTGAGAAATTAAAAAAAGACACATGATAAAGGTCATAGAACAGGAATATGTTAATACTATACAATGATGTTATATTAATTTTGAAGAATACTTAGTGGCAATATTAATAAATCAGTCAGTAACAAACAAGCAAAAATGAAGTGGCATAATTTATTCTATACTGTATTTTATGTGTTTGCTCACCCGTGTCTCTTCCTTCACTTCTCTAATTACAGCATCACAAATATCTTTGCCCTGCAAATAGAATTAAAATGAATCAAAAGATCATGTTAAAAGTTTCGTAATTTGATGAATAATCATTTTGATATATACTTCATTAACAGCTCCTGTAGGCATCTTCCATACACATGTGCCTCCATATCTACCACTGGTTTCCTGAACCACAAGCGTCTGTCAAATGGAACAAGACCATTTAAATAGTATAATAGATCGGGGTTATCACAGCATAAAATAAAAGATTTTATTTAGCATAAGCAGTACAGTGGTTATTTCGTTTGGAAATTGCAAGATGATAATTTTGAATAAAGTTATTTGAATATAACTAGCCTAAGACTAATTTGTAACATATACTTTGCATATTACAAAGCATTTATAAAAAGATCAACAAAAAGGGCAACGTATAAAACGCCCAGAACAGAGCATTTAAGTAGCTCGACAGCCAATGCTGATTGTAATGAAAGAAAAAAAAAACATGAAACCAAAAAACTGTCTTGGAAGAATGGAAAAATGTAGTTTTGATGGTTCAATTCAGTACAATGATAATAGGAGAAGAAATGACAGAAAAGTTATCATCACCTAGGTCAATCTGATCTTAGAAGTACTTCACTAAAGAATAATTAAAACAATATCAAATTAGGCAACTTCAAAAGAAAAGCAGGACATACCTTCAATGTTATTTTCCATCTAATATGTTTTATCATGTATTTCCAATACTCGTGATTGACTAGGATATACTGAAAAGAGAAAATTACCAATACTAGGAGAACATCATTCTCAATTGTAAAAGTCCTTAGAGCTAATACATGAACAATACCTGATTGCATGAGTCACAGAGTTTATGTCCCAGATTGACTTCGACTTCGGCTACACAAACTTTAGCACCGTGGGAATGGAACAGGCGTACAGTGCTTTCTCCAATCTGGGAGGCTCCACTAGTTACCACAACCACTTTGCCTAGTAACCTGATGGAGAGATATAATAGAAATTTGAGTCACAAACTATATCAATCAACCACATGTCGTTTGTGTCTCAACCATGACTTTTTGTAAGTCTAATGCATTTGACACTAAACAAATAAAATAACTTGTTTAGCAGGGGCTGTAGCAACCATATTGGGAGTAGAAACTGATAGAAACATGAACACATAACTCATGTAATCACAAACAACTGTAGCAAAACTTGGACAAGGAAATAAAAGAACAATAACTCTGTAATTTCAAATTAGGCTAAAATACAGTTTTGGTCCCCCTGTTTGTCAAAATTCACAGTTTTGGTCCCCCCATTTTGTTTTTTAACAGTTTTGGTCCCCCACCCTTCACTATTCATGTACTGTTCATGTACGGACATGTACTGTTCATGTACGGACCAGGTACTGTTCATCACTTTTTTGGGCCCAAATTGGAGTGGGGGACCAAAACTGTTAAAAAACAAAATGGGGGGACCAAAACCGTGAATTTTGACAAACAGGGAGACCAAAACTGTATTTTAGCCTTCAAATTATTTAATGATATCATCATCAACACATAATCTCCTAGATTCATATAAACAATTGACATAACTGTATTAAAACTATCATCAACACCAAAAACAACAAGCTCAATGGAACTTACTAACCAATAAATGTTATAAAAAGACTCTTCAACTCCACAAAATAATTTCATCATATCGATGAACAACGATAAGCAGCATCAGGCATACCTTGAGAACCTTCTCTATAAGTACAATGCTGCCAGTACTCAGGGGGAAGACCGTGAAGACTTTGTTGAACCAGAGGTTGTCTGTGAACAGTTTCAAACCATAGACAAAAGGCTTAAAGACTTTGTTTGAAATTGTTCACGGACAACCTCAGGTTCAACAAAGTCTTCACGGTCTTCCCCCTTAGTACTGGCAGCATTGTACTCATAGAGAGGGTTCTCAAATGGAGGTCGAGTAGTCTGGGCAACAACATGAACCACAGGTCTAGGCTCAGGGAAAACTGGTGCTTCAAACACTGGTCTGAAAGTCTGACCAATCATAGCAGTAGATGCAATAGGTGGAGAGAAGTTGTAAGGCAATCCAAACTCTGGCCAAGTTGAAGGTGGCACCTGAACAGGCTGAGGATCAACATTTGAAACTTCCTGTATAACAGTCCTTTGAGGTGGTTCTCCTCTAGCAATCAAAACTTGAAGCATCTCTGTGAGCTTGGTCATGCTTAACTTAAGGTCATCGATCTCCATTCGGATCTCACCGTTGTGTGCTTCTTGCTCCGACATTATGTGTCTGTAGTTAGCTCTAGTCCGATATCTGTGTCGAGGAATCAGCTTGACGAATCACAGGTGACACTGGAAGATAGATACAACTAGAAATGAGTTGCTGGACAAACGGACACATGCAAAGATGCAAATGATATGCCATGTGATGCAATGGTTTCAAGGAACTCAAAAGCAGGTCGCAAACATTTCAGAAAGACTGAAAAAGTTTCATTTTATAATCCAGGATTTTTATTGAATTTGTAAATGAAAGAACAATTGAGTTTCTTGAAACCAAAGGGTTATTCATGAATGCATGAATGGATGGATGCATAAACACAAGCAAAGCACACAGGCAAAGGGCCCTAGGTTTGAAAGGTCACAGCATGGAGCCAAGGTCTAACCATCCCAATAGCTTTGAAAGGAGAGCTTGAAAAGATGAAGAAAGAGTTGATAGGAATTGTGTCGGTGGTAAAAGCATGCAAATGAGAATGAAAACAAAAGTTGACAAAACGTACCTCTCTGCCATGCTCTGGTAAAACAAAATTCAAATTGTACAAGTTTTACCTTTCTTCCTTTTTGTTAGGCATATTTATAGGGTTTTTAAAATACAATGGATATAGAAGGTAATGAAAAGATGGTATAAAACTAAATGGTAAAATTAAATATTATTTTTTTATTGATTTTCTATTAACTTTAATTATAATAAAGTCAAATATTTTGTGATTTTTAGCATTTTAACAAACAAGTACGTTTACCATTTTAGCGTGTAAATTTTCTTAATTCTTAATTATCTTTTTTACTAAATCAAGAAAATATAATCCTAGCATTTAATTTTCTTTTTCCATTTTTGACCTACTATTAATTTTCTTCCATCAAAATAAATTATATTGTTAAATTTAAAATATTCAAAATCATCATTTTGTTGAACAAAAATCACAAATAATTACAATCAATATCTTCAAAGACTAATTTGTGGATAACAACGCCATTAACAAGATAACAATGCCATTAACAAGATACATCTTGAATGATCAATACTAATTTGTATTATGTACGATTTTGTAGAAACTTCTTGCCTTGGAATTAAATGGTTTAGATAAACAGTGCACCCCTGAATCCTACTAGCTGGGAATGTTTTCAACTTAAACCTTGTTAAATTAAGCCATATATATGCTCTCCTTTTATTTGTGATGTAAGCACATTATTACAGAAAGGCTCTTTCACAACTGTTAGAAAAGAGGGGTTTGTCAACTGTGATAAGGTTGAAGTGATAGTAAATATGATGCTTTCCACCACAGACGTGACTGTCACGATAAACTAGGTTGTGTCATTACTAAACTCTTGACTTTTAATGTAGAAAATATTGTCGGTTTTAACTGCCAGAACTTTCAAATTTGTATCACAAAAGTATTAAGTATGAAATAGACTAGCCAATTAACCATAAATAAAATAAATTTTGTATTTTTTAACTAGTAAAATAAAATTTGTTTTGCTTAATAAATAAAATCAAATAAATTAACATAATATAAAAAAAAAATATACAAATATAAAATAATAATCTTTGTAAGATGAAATGAGCTACAAGAATGGTAATACAAATAAATGAAACTAAAAAGCTATCAAATGTTAGAAGTTTAAATCCCACACCATGAATCCCCTCCTACTTGAAGCCAAAACACACTTATTTTTTAGATTTCAGCCAACTTGGAAGACCTCTTCTCTATTAAACTATAATAACAATTCACATGAATAACTATATAACATAATTATATCAAGTTTAGAAACATATAAAGAGAATTATACTTATGACTCTACAATGGAATAGAGCAACAAAAAATGGAGTCAAGGCCAATTAGCAAAATAGAAACAAACTTTTCCATTATATACTTGGAGCCATGGTACAACAATAAGGATGTTGCCATGTAAAAATGAGGTCATAATTCAAATCCTAGAAACAAACCCTGCTTGGATATAACTACTCTCCATAGACTCCATCTGGTAAAAGTTGTGCACTTTACTACCCTTAAATATTATAAGCATGGTTTTAAATTGCGGTTGCGGCTGCGGATGCAGTTGCGGTTGCGGGTGTTGCGATTGCGGCCATTGCGGGTGTTGCGATGTGTATTGCGACTGGTGCGGTGTGAATTTTTATTAGGAGGTGTTTGAAATACAAAGTTGAAAAACACTTAATGTTACGTTTTTTCATTACATAATAAGTAAATTGAGTTTTAGGATTCTAAAATTTTAATATTAGATGAAAATACTTGAAGAAACATGATTGAAATTATCTAATGTGCTTCCAAACATAGTCGGAAGCGATATTTTCAAATCACACTGCAATTGCAGTCCGATGCGGTTCACAACAAAAAAATCTGTGGTTTGATACGACAGAAACAATAGTTAATTTGTAGCTAATCTCTATCAAACAGAATTAGATGGAGATTTGTTGCAAATTAGCTACAATATATGTCGTAACATAAATTGGGTGGCTAATCATCTTGACCAAAATTTTCTAGCAAAACTCAAACTAATATATTAAAATTCCTAGCTAAAGAACAACTAAATCTTAGCAAAATATCAGTCTTGAGTTATGTTTCCCCAACTATACAGCTACAATATCGATACCAAAATTCCATAGTAAATCTCAAGTTAAAAATTATAATGATTTGAAAGTTATCTTTTATTTAGATTTTTTTTTAGTTTATTTTTAACCAAAATAAATTACGATTTATTTTTTTTACTAATTAATTTTAATCAAAACTAATTAGGCTTAAATTTAAAAAAATCACAAAAAATAATTTATAAGGGTATCATAATTGTTGATAGTTAAACATTTGTTTAAATAAACAATTAAAATTTTAAAATATTATTAATACAATTTTTTTCATTAAACTTGTATTTTATTACTAGAATAAAAAGTTTATCATTATTGAAAAAATGTACCTATTTTCTATCAACTTTCTATTTCTAACTACACTATCAGTTAAAATGGCCATCAACTCTAAAAGTTTTATCAAATTTGGAGAGTTTCCTAACTGCAATATCACCATTAGCATCCTTTTGTTGCACATTCACAAAATTTGTAGTTTTCAAAACCTGAAAAATAAGGTTACTGTAATAAGATTTAAGACACCAAATCTTTTCATAACATATACTTATCTAAAACATATTAAACATACCAGTACTTCGTAGAATAGCCTGACCGATTTTTTCCAGGTCCGCCATTGTGAAACTTCTGACATGTGCTGAAATTACTTCTGCATGCAAACCAGGTGCAGAGAAATATGTCTAACTTAATTGTTTCAATTTTATAATTAATCTAGTGATCATTCATTCACTTGCCACTTTAAAGCCTAGACTTTTTAGCAATCATTCATTCAATTGCCACTTTGATACCGTCTAATCTAATGTAACAAAGATAGCAATCAATAAGTAATCCCAAAAGGAAAGAAATGCGAAAGAGAATATTATTACTCAAACACCTTTGCAATAAGCGGCGATTTGGTTCAGAGCAAGTGTCATTTAATGTTGCGCGCATAGAAGCAACTCTAACACCGCCTTACAGCAAGATGCATGGAACGGAGAAGATGGCAATTGCCCGAATAACATGCTACAAATTTATAGAAATAGAGAGTTATTATAACGTATGAGCTTCGTGAAGAAAACATCACTTTCGATTATCACGAGTGTATACCTTAATACAATCACCAATGACATGTGCATCTTCATCTGGAGCAAACTCAGTTTTTCCTGCAACCATGTCGCATATTCAAGAGCACGAAAACTTACCGAGTAACTTTGTTCAAAGAGGAAAGAAGAAAGTGCACTTTGAAAGCTACAAAACTTCATAATCTTCAAACATTTAAACAGCATACAATTTAAAGATTTAAAGAGTAACCAAGTGCTAATATACAAACAGCAGCAATATGTTTGAAAATTGAATAATGTTGAATCCAAAAGTGACAAACACGAAAACCGAATAACAGAAACTACCTGAAATTGAGGGGGATACATATTAGTTAAACTGCATTGGGAGTGTTGTGGGTGGGAACAAAACATATCAGTAAACAAAAAAATGTATTGTTAGACTAAAATGACAAATAAGGACCTAAATACGAGTCACTGACAATAACAGTGTACACATTATTATCTCAAACATTACAACAATAGCTTAATTGGAGTGGGAGAAAACATAAGATCAAACAAACATGCATAAAGATTTGGTACTTTTTTCTTATCTGAATCATTATAAAAGGAACCTACCAAAATAAACATGAATCAGGGCTCATGTTACCGATATCAGTAATATAAACGAGAATTTCATGGATTAATAAACAAACTTTACCTCATCGAACTTATTTGCAAACAAGTTAAGAGAAGCCAAAATTCCACCATTAGGACCAAGGTTGAACTGCTTCATAACTTCTTTGTACTTAACATTATCTCTTATATCAATGTTAGCCCCATATGAAAGTGTCAAAACAGCCGGGTCAAGATTCATCACATAACCCCTAATGTTCGACATATGCGTATGCGCAACCAACCTATGAAGGAATGTAGTTTTCCCACTCCCTGAACACAATTGAGTCACATCCAAGTCTTCATTCACAAATACACAATATTTATAAAAGAAAACCAAGTTATTTCCTATACAATACCAAGTAAAAATTGCAATTCTAACTTGTCATTCCTACAACTATGATGATGACAGGTTTCCTTTTGAAGTTTTGTGATCCATTTCCAATCCCAGAAGATGAACCTTCAATGCCCAATTTCTTCATAGACTTGCTTAGCTCTTCTTTTTATTCATCTTTTGCCTTCATAACAAAACCATTCCATGATTCTGAATTTCAAATCACTACGCCAAAATTGATTTTTTGTATCGCCTAATTTAATAGCGTTTTTAAAGAAAATGCTATTAAAAAGGAAACAAATACATCTATAATAGCACTTTGCAAAAAAACGCTATTATTAAACTTTAGTAAGATAGCACTTTCTTGAAAAAGCTATCATAGGATACAGGCAATGTGACTTTGATAGCACTTTGTAAAAAAACGTTATTATTAAACTTTACTAAAATAGCACTTTATTGAAAACACTATCAATAGTCTTTATTAAGATAGCACTTTTAAAAAAAACGCTATTATTTTATTGATCTTTATTAGCATTAATAAAAAAGTGCTATTATATTATAAAATATATAATAAATTATAAAATAAAATAAAACAAACACGTACACCAAATTTTTTTTAGCATTTTGGCGGAATTTTTTGGCGCAGAATTTTTGGAATGTACACCAAAACCTCTCGTCATTCAGATTCATCATCGCCGTTGTAACACCCCTTTCTATACCCCCAAATAATCAATTAAATCATTTAGGAACGTATTGAAAATTTCATCAGAGTATAATTGTAACTACGGCATAAAAAGAGAATGTCACATTATGCATGAAATTAAACACATACAACACCTGCTCAAAAAGATATGCAACAGTGCGGTAACTTTCAACAATAAAGGATCTCAGTCCTTATACCCACATGTCAACATTTAGAATAAAAGCAAAAAATCTAAACATTGATAACATCAAACATATATACATTATATATATATACATCAACAAGTATGATACAACAACATCATTCATGTTTATATACACAAATTCATCAGCAAGATACATACACGAATGTATCACAAAAATGAATCAAACATAAGCATCCTAGCTACCCGGTGCTACATATCAGAGCCAGCCGACCAAAAAGGAAATGAAGCCACGCTTCACAAAAGACCACCAGATACCTAATCTGCAATGCCTCATAGAGCATCATAAAACCGCAGAAGGGTGAGAAATATTATCATAATAACAATGCATATAATTATATATCTCAACATAAAAATACACATATACCACATATTCTCACCATTCCATCATACCACATAAACATACATATTATGTTTACTATGTCACAATCATCACTTCTCATTCAATATACATCGCAAGGCATATATATATATAACCAAGCATATTCCTCATAATGCTTATCATTCAACATAAACACACATATTCATGTTTATCCATCCATGCACACCTGCACAATTCTACTCATTCCACATCAACATATACATATATATGTTTATTCATCAATGCACAAATACAATGATGACAAATGCAACTCATAGAGACCGACTCACGACTCTATGCAGATGCATGCGGTACCGACTCATCATCTCAAGTTCAGTTGAAGAACTTATTGGAACCATTGCTACAACCGCACATCGGCCTACAATATGATTGCTACAACCACACCTCGGCATACAATGTTTACGGATTGCTACAACCACACATCGGCATACAATATGATTGCTACAACCGCACCTCGACATACAATCCGGTTGCTACAACTCCACATGAGCATACAATCGTTTGTAATCATCGCTTCAACCGCATATCGGCATACAATATGATTGCTACAACCGCACCTCGGCATACAATCTGATTGCTACAACTCCACATGAGCATACAATCCTTTATAATCATCACTTCAACCGCATATCGGCATACGACGTTACAACAGATTCATCTTAGAATCCCACAACACAAGAATGCATATCATGATGCTTCACATACAAAATGAACCAATACACTCATGCAATGCATACTTATTCACAACATAGTCATGCATTCATCACATATAATCCATCTACATTCACATCAATTGTATAACAACATACACATTTATCCAAACAAATCAATTTACGGTTTACCGGAAAAGTCGGCTAAAAATAATATTTCCCATAATCATCAAAAAGTACTCATCCACAGCTTCGATTCGATATAAAGAACACTTAAATCCGATAAACAACGAAGAAGATATGTATATTTCAAAATAACGCAAAAACATAAACCGGAGGCCCGACACTACGAAACGGTTCGAAAATACTGTTCCAATTGGACCAGGTTCAGACCTCAAATTCATTTTTCCTAGAAAGAACATCTCGTTAGCTTCCCAAGGCTTCGAACGGGAGTCAAAACCGACTTACGGATCAAAAGATATGAATTTCCGAAGTTTCCCCGAAAACCATAATTTCAGCATAAAGCTGCTGCGGGTTCTGCTGGTACAACACTGATTTTTCGGCGTCTTCGCCCGAAAACCCGACCGATTCAATTACTTTCTTCCGAATAAATACATGGTAATCATCCATAAATACATACCAACATGTTAGGATAAAAAAAACACCGATTCCACAACATTCGATTTTCACCAAAATCTCACATTCTCAAAACCCAAAAATGTCAAAACTCACAATATCAACCGATTTCAACCAAACTAGTTTCTATAATCTCGGCCTAACCTCATACGACTAATCTACGCAATTTATTTCGAAATTCATCCGTGAAAACATCGATTTCTATCGATTTCCTACAATTCGACCTAAACGGAAAAAACAACGGAAACATAACGAAAACTAACCAAAACATAACCAAACTTCATGAAACTTTAAACAGCAGCTCACATACATATAACCAACCCACACATGTATTTATACGACTTTTCGACCGTAAAAACATCGGTTTCTATCGATTTCGTCCAATACGGCATAAACGGAAACATATGGAAAGTCAACCAAAACATCCACACAAAACACATACATAATCATACACAAAGTTAGAATAACAATATTTCACACCCTTACCCGATTAAATCGACTCCGAAAGATTGATCTTGGTGATTTTCCACACTTTTCTCTTTGTTCTTCTCTTTTCTCCTCTCTTGCTCTCTTTCTCTCCTTTTCTCTCTATGTTTCTTTCTTTTCTTTTCTTACTTATACTTTTCTTTTCTTTCTACTTCTATTACTTTTCCATTTCTTTTTCACAAAATATCTAACTAACTAACTAAGTAAAATATCATTAAGTGTGAAATGTCTAAAATACCCTCCAATCTAATTTTCCCCGCAAACTCTCAAAAACGGTAAAACATGATAACATGCAAACATAACATATTAATACACCAATTACACAAATAACAATAATTATCACCCAATTAAAATAAAAGACTCAACCAAAATGGAATAAAAAGGAAATAATTGAAATCGGGTCGTTGCAACTCTCCCCCACTTAGACATTTTCGTCCTCGAAAATAGGCTAAGTACAAGCAACCTCGAATACGATTCTCGCGTCCGACCAACCACTATCATGCCAACCAAAGGCACACCACGAATAACACAAACAACAAACCAGTACACTAACCACAACAACAACGACACGACAACGACGACAACAACCACGACAAGATGCAATGCCCATACAATGCACTTGACGACCAACTCACAACTCAAAGGATAACCAAGATACAAACACCCAGGTTCACTCTTGAACCGGAACATAACAAAATCGTTACCAACACCATAGGTAACACTCTTCTAATCTCCAAACATAGGAATTAGCTACTCGCACTCGAACCATCACAATGGAAACAAGGCAACAACCAGACAAGAACATAAGCTCCATGACACAACTTCGCCTCAACAACATCCACAAAACCAGAATACCTACATCCTTGTCTCACAATAACCAATACAACAATTCCACACTTCCGCTGTGCACTCCGATTACTCGCGACTAACAAAACCACCAATTCATATTCAACATTTGACTCTTCCTACTATTCACCAGAAAGTCATAGTTCACTGGTTATATACACAATCTCACACTATTCTGCAGTAGCTTACACACTGGACACAAGCCTCTGAATTGCTCAAACAATTCTAATTCTCTGACCATCCAAACATACATATGCAAAGGCCTTCAACTTAACTCATCCGGCACGACATTAATTCTTCTCAAAGAATAATCCAATTCAAATTTATAACTCGTTTTGGAATCCCAACCATCAATGTTGTCTCATACTTATTCCTCTCGACCAAGAAAACTCGTCTTTATCAACCAAAATCCACTCTTGACAACTTAACTTAAAGCTTCATCTCTTTTCAACACTTGCGGCTCAATCTTCAACGCCCTACATGTTCTTCCTCTGATTTTATAATCGATCAAAATATCCTTAAAGGACACCACTGCAAACTTATCCAAATAAGTATGAAGATATAATTCCCATACTCCACAACCATTCGCCGAACATACCAACTAAGCTGGATAAACACGTCTATTCAATCCAACACAATTTTCGTCTGCTATCAACAAGAGATTAAGGGTGATCAATTCCTCAATTTGTCAATAGACAGTCGACAATTATGATGGGGCATAAACCATCTTTACCAAGCGATAACAACATTCCTTGCATCTTGTGCACAAAACCACCTAAGGCACCAATCCTTACTTGACATAAACCTTACCTCCGTATTCCCTTTGGAATCGGAAACCACACTGTCCAAACAATACTTACAATCGGTCAAACAACGGCACCCTGAGCCAACGCTCCTCACCTGAAGCCACTTGGAGAAGTACCAGCTTCTCCCCTACTTATAACATTCTCAATCCTGAAGACAAAGGATTAGAAAAACCAGAAAGCACTTATAGTGTTCTACACACTTATCACGTACTAGGGAATAAACAACATCGACAATATACAACTGCCATGCCACACAGACTCAACAACTTGGCATTATCAATCTCTTGTCCAACAAGTCATAAACAAATTCAAACACTTTGCACACCCATGAGAAATAAAAGAATAAGTCGCTCCCATATCCATAATAGCAATTAAAGGCGTACTATTAATAAAACATATACCTTTAATCAAACGATCTGCACTGGTAGTGTCTGACCCAGCTAATGCAAACACCTTTCCGCCCGCTTGAGCTTGTTTCAGTTTAGTACAGTTAGGACTAATGTGACCTACTTCTCCACAGTTAAAACACTTCATCATATTTCTTCTACAATCATTAGCAACATGCCCAAGGATTCCACAGTTAGAACATTTCGGTACAGTCTTCCTACAATCAGTTACTTTATGACCCAATTGGCCACACCTGAAACACTTCATATAACCGGAACCTCCTCCTCCAGATCTCTTATCAAAATTTCCTTTATACTTGCCTTTATCAACAGGAGTCACATAAGGACCATCCCTAGCTTGCTGTTTACCTTTCCTCTCATTCACACTTTTGTAATGAGCAGAACGAGCCTTGCTATCTTCCTCAAAAATTCTACAACATTCAGTCAAATCTGAAAATCTTCTAATCCTCTGGTATCCCACAGCTTGCTTAATCTCAGGACGCAAACCGTTCTCATACTTAACACATTTTGAGAACTCAGCAGTAATTGCAGCATAATGAGAATGAAATTGTACCAACTCAACAAACTTAGCAGTATAGTCCACCACCGACATACTACCTTGTTTTAATTCCAGGAACTCTATCTCTTTCTTCCCTTTAACACTCTCAGGGTAATACTTCACCAAAAACTCAGTACGAAATAAATCCCAAGTTATCTCTTCATTATCCACCTCAAGAATTGGTCGCACACCGACCCACCAATCGTCGGCTTCTTCCTTCAGCATGTGAGATCCAAGCCTCACCTTATTCTCCTCTACACAGTCCATAACTCTGAAAATCCTTTCAATCTCTTTTAACCAGAGTTGAGCACCATCGGGATCAAATCTTCCTTTGAAAACCGGTGGTTGATTCTTCCTGAACTCTTCGTTAGCACTCACATTCGGTGCACCCTTCACAGCCCTAGCCATTGCTTCCATAGTAGTAACCATCGCAGCATCGTTTCTACCAGCCATATTCTGATTACTTCCCATAGAACAACAAGGTTAAACAATAGTTCAATCAACACAACAAAGAGACAGACACGACTGACTCAACACTGGCTCTGATACCACTTAATGTAACACCCCTTTCTATACCCCCAAATAATCAATTAAATTATTTAGGCACGTATTGAAAATTTCATCAGAGTATAATTGTAACTACGGCATAAAAAGAGAATGTCACATTATGCATGAAATTAAACACATACAACACCTGCTCAAAAAGATATGCAACAGTGGGGTAACTTTCAACAATAAAGGATCTCAGTCCTTATACCCACATGTCAACATTTAGAATAAAAGCGGAAAATCTAAACATTGATAACATCAAACATATATACATTATATATATATATATATACATCAACAAGTATGATACAACAACATCATTCATGTTTATATACACAAATTCATCAGCAAGATACATACACGAATGTATCACAAAAAGGAATCAAACATAAGCATCCTAGCTACCCGGTGCTACATATCAGAGCCAGCCGACCAAAAAGGAAATGAAGCCACGCTTCACAAAAGACCACCAGATACCTAATCTGCAATGCCTCATAGAGCATCATAAAACCGCAGAAGGGTGAGAAATATTATCATAATAACAATGCATATAATTATATATCTCAACATAAAAATACACATATACCACATATTCTCACCATTCCATCATACCAGATAAACATACATATTATGTTTACTATGTCACAATCATCACATCTCACTCAATATACATCGCAAGGCATATATATATATATATATATATATATATATATAACCAAGCATATTCCTCATAATGCTTATCATTCAACATAAACACACATATTCATGTTTATCCACCCATGCACACCTGCACAATTCTACACATTCCACATCAACATATACATATATATGTTTATTTATCAATGCACAAATACAATGATGACAAATGCAACTCATAGAGACCGACACACGACTCTATGCAGATGCATGCGGTACCGACTCATCATCTCAAGTTCAATTGAAGAACTTATTGGAACCATTGCTACAACCGCACATCGGCCTACAATATGATTGCTACAACCGCACCTCGGCATACAATGTTTACGGATTGCTACAACCACACATCGGCATACAATATGATTGCTACAACCGCACCTCGACATACAATCCGGTTGCTACAACTCCACATGAGCATACAATCGTTTGTAATCATCGCTTCAACCGCATATCGGCATACAATATGATTTCTACAACCGCACCTCGGCATACAATCCGATTGCTACACCTCCACATGAGCATACAATCGTTTGTAATCATCGCTTCAACCGCATATCGGCATACGACGTTACAACTGATTCATCTTAGAATCCCACAACACAAGAATGCATATCATGATGCTTCACATACAAAATGAACCAATACACTCATGCAATGCATACTTATTCACAACATAGTCATGCATTCATCACATATAATCCATCTACATTCACATCAATTGTATAACAACATACACATTTATCCAAACAAATCAATTTACGGTTTACCGGAAAAGTCGAATAAAAATATATTTCCCATCATCATCAAAAAGTACTCATCCACAGCTTCGATTCGATATAAAGAACACTTAAATCCGATAAACAACGAAGAAGATATGTATATTTCAAAATAACGCAAAAACATAAACCGGAGGCCCGACACTACGAAACGGTTCGAAAATACTGTTCCAATTGGACCAGGTTCAGACCTCAAAACCATTTTTCCTATAAAGAACATCTCGTTAGCTTCCCAACGCTTCGAACGGGGGTCAAAACCGACTTACGGATCAAAAGATATGAATTTCCGAAGTTTCCCCGAAAACCAGAATTTCAGCATAAAGCTGCTGCGGGTTCTGCTGGTACAGCACTGGTTTTTCGGCGTTTTCGCCCGAAAACCCGACCGATTCAATTACTTTCTTCCGAATAAATACATGGTAATCCTCCATAAATACATACCAACATGTTAGGATAAAAAAAACACCGATTCCACAACATTCGATTTTCACCAAAATCTCACATTCTTAAAACCCAAAAATGTCAAAACTCACAATATCAACCGATTTCAACCAAACTAGTTTCTATAATCTCGGTCTAACCTCATACGACTAATCTACGCAATTTATTTCGAAATTCATCCGTGAAAACATCGATTTCTATCGATTTCCTACAATTCGACCTAAACAGAAAAAACAACGGAAACATAACGAAAACTAACCCAAACATAATCAAACTTCATGAAACTTTAAACAGTAGCTCACATACCTATAACTAACCCACACATGTATTTATACGACTTTTCGACCGTAAAAACATCGGATTCTATCGATTTCGTCCAATACGGCATAAACGGAAACATATGGAAAGCCAACCAAAACATCCACACAAAACACATACATAATCATACACAAAGTTAGGATAACAATATTTCACACCCTTACCCGATTAAATCGACTCCGAAAGATTGATCTTGGTGATTTTCCACACTTTTCTCTTTGTTCTTCTCTTTTCTCCTCTCTTGCTCTCTTTCTCTCCTTTTCTCTCTATGTTTCTTTCTTTTCTTTTCTTACTTATACTTTTCTTTTCTTTCTACTTCTATTACTTTTCCATTTATTTTTCACAAAATATCTAACTAACTAACTAACTAAAATATCATTAAGTGTGAAATGTCTAAAATACCCTCCAATCTAATTTTCCCCGCAAACTCTCAAAAACGGTAAAACTAATTATCAACCAATTAAAATAAAAGACTCAACCAAAATGGAATAAAAAGGAAATAATTGAAATCGGGTCGTTACAGCCGTCAGCCACAAACACACTCTTCTCCCTTCAAACCTAGTTTCGCCGTCGACACTTAACGCCGTCGTAAACTTACGCCGTCGACAGGAAACACACTCTTCACCATCATTCATCAATTCATTATCGATTCATCACCGGAAAGAAAAAACGAAGAAAACTCATTCTCCGTCGAACTAAGTCCTTCGTCAGCTCGCCCCAGCCATCCCTCTCTTCATTGGTATCTGGTAATCTTTCTTTTCTCAGATTATTTTAACCTAATTTTAACCTAATTTTTTTTAGCTTTGCAATATTTTAGCCTAAGCTTTGCATCATGAATTTTTCAGTCCCTTTTATGTATTTATTCAATTGTAAAATTGAAACCTAGCTGCTATCAATTGATGTCCAAAATGGCTAGTTTATGTAAGACTGTTATTAAAGACAAAGTTAGTTTAGAATGTTGGTTCAATCAGTTCTTAGGCCTTGGTTTGCTCTTGTATGCGTTGGACAATATTGATAATGTTGCGGCTTAGGGGTGAGCTTGTGCCTTCTGGTTTGGTCTACCTCTGCTCGGTTGGCTAGTGTTTGCAGGTCCGACCTGGAGTCTGCCCTGTTAGCATTGTCGGAGGCGTGTTTTAAGTGGTTGTTCTAAGTCATCATTGCGGCGACGCAACATTGCATGGTAGGGAGAGTCTCTCTGTGTTCGTGGTAGGGAAGATTGAAGGTCAGAGTTTATCAAGATACGATGATGATGATGTTGTGCCTTCGAGTGATTTGCAGGTGGCGAAAAAATCTGAAAAAAAGAGGTGACTTCAACAAGTCTTCACCAAAACGCCACTGCACTAAGATTTCCTTGAATGGAAGCTAAATCCCGATTGAAGAATGAAATAGAAGATGAGGTTTCTGGACATTCTTCAGAATAATCAATCTGAAAAAAGTGATCGGCCAGAAAAACTGAAGAATTGGAGATTATCGGTTTCGAACGAAATGAATGTTGGTAAAACCTTTGGTGATGACGAAGCTGATGGACGATAAACTGAAGGTAACAATTTTTTATTGAAGATGGAGTGGAAGTGAAGAAGAAGATCAAGTGAAGAAGAAGAATTGAGAACGGTTCAGAAGAAAAGCTACTAGCGGATTCTACTAGTTTTTCCTGTTAGAATGGGGTTAGGAATTGGTAGAAGTTATAGGTGATTATGGAAAAGTGTCACTGAATGAATCTGTTACTGTTAGTGAAAATCAGTTAGGTTTTTCTGCTATGGTTAGTTCTATTATGGAATTTTCTGTTGAATTGTTATAACAGTTAGAAATGTTGGTCATTAATAGAGTTTATGCAGCTTTTTCAGCAGTGTTAGCAGCAACTAGTTTTGGGAGTATCGGGAGTGTCTGTTTCCTCGGTTGTTCGGTTTGGTGCTTCTAGCGGGTCTATGGCGTTCTGTGGTGTGTATTTGGTGTACGGTCAGTTGTATTGACAGTTCTTCTGTAAAATTTTTGTTGGTAGAACTTTTTAGGTATCTGTTATAACATTAACCAAACCAGTTCCAAGATATAGGATTATCAAATGTCAATGGAAAAAAATTCTCATGAAGCTCCTCATGAAGCATATTCTGCTTGTTGACATGATTGTCCAAGATTATAAATATCACTAAGTTGTTGCTGGGTGTACATATGTTGAAGTTGAGGCAGAATAACCTGTATATATCCAAATCAAAACATATATAGTACTTATAAGAAAGCATAATTCAAATTTGTAGTTCTTACCAATATGACTGTATAATTACTTTAACCGATAGGATGGGATTTGGATCAATCCATCGTTTTATGTAACTAGAAAACACAAAAGTAGGAATCCAATTACAAGGAAGAGGAAAAGGCCGAATTGATCTTGTATGGTTTATTAATTTTTTTTATTCCATTATTGTTATTGCATAATAAGAGACAATGTAACTCAAGCCATGAATCTAATTTTTTTTACGCTTTTTACAGGTTAAATATGGTTTCTACTAATGATGAAAGTGGTTCGTCCAGTACAAAAACAGTTGGTCAACGTGGTGTGACCTGGTTGCAAAAAATTCACCAAGCCAAAAGCAATGGAAAGAGGATTGAGGTAAAATAGCTAGAGTTTTGTGAGACCGTTGATTCTCGTAGAATATTAGTGAGATTGTTGATTCTTTATTTGCACTTTAATTTTGTTATAGGTTCAATGGAATGCAAGAGGTCAACCAATCAAGCATAATAGCAAGAGTTTTGCTAGTTATATTGGTGTCACAGTTCGTCGGTTAGTTCCAATTAGTTTGGACAATTGGAGTGCGAAAAAAAATAAAGAGGCTGTAGGGGTTTATAAACAAAACATTTGGGATGAAATTGAAGTAACACACTAACTCAAGCTTGTTGTAAAATTTTAATTTCGTAAATCTATCTGTTTGGATGTTTAAATAAACTGAACCGTGTTTTAATAAATTGAACTGTTTGCAGAAAGCTTTTGTAATTGGCGAGGAACATCGTGCATTTATATATAAAGAAGCTGGAAAGTTGCACAGGGCATTCAGGACAAAAATGGCGAGGTTCTATCTAAGAGATAGTAAGGGTGGTTTTGTTAAACATCGACCGGCGAAATATTCTTACTGTATAAAACAAGAGGATTGGGATAAATTTGTAGCTCAGCGTATGACTGAAAAGTTTCAGGTAATGCTTTGTCATTCTTTTAGAATTTTTGTTTATAATAATGATGTTCTGATGTTTCTTGTTCAGGGGATACTTTGTCATTCTTTTAAATGTGATGTTCTGATGTTTCTCCTCTTGTGATTCTCTGATGATTTGTTGCTGTGGTATTGTTTCCGCTTGTGTATGTGTGGATGTGTATGGTTTTGTATCAAATTTTATTCTCCAAATTTGTGAAAGTGTATGAACCGTGTGTATGGCTCCCAAACTGTGTATATGTGTTTGTTCTGTTCTTGTGTTTTTGTACTGCTTATGAGTGATGTCGTGACCTTCTTGCTATGTGATACTCTGATATGTGTGTAACTCTTCTGCAAATTGTGTGGTTTCTGTCTGCTGTGTATGTAAGCTTGAATGACATAATTTCCTTGACTGCTATGAGTATGTGAATCTTGTATATGTTTCTGAACTTTATGATTGTGTGTATCGTTTTATGGTTTTGTTGTATGACAATAATGAAACTCCTATATTTTTTACTGATTTCAAATGATAAATATTGATGTTCAAAATCAAATTTGCTGTTACCATTATTTGATATGAATCCTTGATTGATAATACTGATTTTGTATTGAATGCCGTGGATATTTATTGTTTTCAATTTGGCAATGTTTCCATTTAAATTGAATATGTTTAATCATGTCTTGTGAAGTTTTATATATTGCTTTAATAGTTTAAGAATGGCTTGTAAACTAAGATGGTGAGTTTGATGCTTGTGTTGTGAAGTTATATTGCATTATCAAATTATTTTTTTAATTCATGCAGAAAGTTAGTACTGAAAATCGGGAAAAAGCGTTAAATCCTCAACATCCCTATAGAAAGTCACGTTTAGGGTGTGCTCGTCTTGAAGCTGATATGGTAAGTATGTGTATAAAACTATTGTACAAGATTATAAATTGTTATTTTTAATTGATATGTTATTTTGTCAAAATGTATATACAGTTAGAAGAGTCGGGAGTTGACGAGATAAACCGTAGTTAAGTGTGGAAGGCTGCCCGCGTCAATAAGGACGGGGTGATTGATAATGAGAATGTTCAAAGAGTTGTGGATCAATGTGTAAGTTGAATGTTAATATTTTGGATCTCGGTTAATCTTAATGAAAATGTTCAAATTGATTTTCTTGTAACAAGCCTTTTATACTTATCGATGTCAGGAGAAGTTAATAGAAGCTCTAACTGAAGAAGAGAGAGAAGATCTTGGTCCTACGGACATATTATTTGAGGCTCTAAATCTCCCAAACTACTCTGGGCGTGTTAGGAGTTACGGTTTTGGGGTATGTTCTAGGGACATATTACCACGCCAAATTCGCCCCACACAAATGGACTTTCAAAAATTGTATAGCTTTTGCAACACACTCAAAAGTAGATTGGAGGTGCTAGAGAGAGAGAAGTCGGAGAGAGATAAGTTGGATAGAGAGAAGATAGATACGCAAAAAACCGAAGAAGTGGTTGAGAAAGAACAACCTGAAAAAGTGACACAGAGCTTGAAACTAGTTGAAGAAGTGGCAGAGAGGCAACAACTTTAACAAGTATCAAAAAGCTTGTAACAGCCTGAAAAAAGGACACAGAGGCAAGAGTTAAGTGATAAAGGTTCTTGCAACCCTGGATCATTTGGTAATATTCCCGAGGTAATTGATTTCTTTAAATAATTTGTAGTTAAACATCTTCATATAAATAACAGAAAAATACAGAGTTTGCATTATTTTAGCAGTACATAATCGAATAATTGTTGATAACATCACAATTGTGAACATCCTTTCAGCCAGGACCCACATTAGATAGTTACAGAAAGAATGCATGTGGTTTGCTTCATACCTATATGCTAACTGTGTAACATTCTTTTCAGCCTATTAATGAAAATTGTAAGAACGGTGGTTTGCTTAATACCCACATTAGATAGTTACAGAACAGTTGTGATACAGAAAGAATGCATGTGGTTTGCTTCATACCCACATTAGATAGTTCCTTGGTGCTTGCAAGAACGGTGTAACCTATTGTGATACAGAACAATTGTAATGAAAATTGTATTTACCGGCAAATACCTATTGTCTTAAATGGAGACATAAAAGTGGGGACCGTTTGATTTCTAGTCATATGCTATGCTGGCTTACTGAGTTTTGTCCCATGAAACTTTGTTCTTGTTTACTTTATCCTAACAACACAGGGTCCCTTGTCTGCCATTTTATATTTTCATAAAGTTGCTTAACAACGGCAATTCGTATATGTTTCTTCAGTAAATTAAAAGCAATTCATATATGTTTGTTTTGTAAATTCAAAGCAGTTTATATATGTTTCTTTGTAAATAATGATATTAATGTTTTTATTCATATCTCATTGGTTTAGGGTCTCTTTCCTGTTAATATATATTTATCTTCCCCGAGTCGGTGTTTGGTTGCTCGTGGCAAACTATATAACACCAAAGGTAACACAGTGCACGGCATGATGTTACCACCTGGATATGTCAAGGTTAATATTGAAGTTGCTATTGTGCCAAATGCTCCATTGCCTATATCTGTTGAAGGTGGAGATGTATCGATGGTTTGTCAGGCAATAGGAACAATTGTGCCATGGCCAATGAAACTTCTTGAATTTGTTGCTGAATGTGAAAAGGTAAATTACTTGTTATTGCTTTATCACTATTTGTTTTATTTTTTGATCACTAACCTTAATTAATATAACTTTTTAGAATCCTGATCAATCCCAAATCCAAGTTAAGAATACCCAACAAAGTGTTGATTCTGTTTCGTCACCTAACAAAAGCAACAAAAAATTCAAAATTGAAGAGTCTCCTAGAGTTGGCGGTTCAAGCGGTCTTGTAAATTTACCTTTCCTTGATATGTATGTGAAAAAGATGATGACGGTTGGATCATTAATTCAAATAAAAATGGAGGAAAGTATATTTGGTGAGGAGTTTTTAGAGCATCTACGTGTAGAGAGTATAAAAGAGATTCTTGATCATAATTGGTTAAGTGCCTCTATTATCACTGTATTTGCCAGGTATCTCTATTATTACAAATGTTGTCGTTCATTGCTAGGTATTTGTATGACAAGTTTATTAGTCCAAATGGATTAATAAATAAGTTCTCCTTCATATCCCCACATGTATCACGGGAGGATAATCTAGGAAATGCTATAGCAAAAATACTCTTGAAAGATGAGGAGTACTTCAAGGATAAGATGATTCTTGCACCTTGCAATCTAGGGTGAGATTTCTATTCAAAATATTATTAAATTTACGAGAACAAACTATATTCAATGTAAATTTTTATTCCAATATTCAAATGTTGGGTACAGGAAACATTGGGTGTTACTTGTCATCAATCTTGATGCCGAGGTGATATATTACATGGATCCGTTGAATGGTGAGCCAACTAAACATTTACTCATCAATCTTTTAATTTAACATTTATATAAGTATTCTTAGTTATAATAATTACTCATTTGAAGTTAATTTCATTTTGTTAGTGCGTTGCAAATTTATCGTGCTAAGAGTAATTCTAAAGTGCCTAAAGTCTCCAAGTCAAAGAAAATTTCATGGTAAAAAATTTGGGTATGTCCAAATTAATGTTATTTTTAAACAATTATGTAAAGTAAAAGTAAAATATTTAAATGTTTTTTTGCAGTGTCCCCGTCAAATTAATAGCATTGACTGTGGATATTTTGTAATGCGATTAATGAAAGAGGTCATCATAGAAAATGAAATTATGATCCCCGTAAATGTACGTGATTTTAAATTGTTATTAATTTGTAAATTAATGTAATTTAATTCTAATACAATTGTTGATGTTTTTATATTTGAAGTACTTTCCTGACCACAAATGTCGTACCTACTCTACGGATAAGTTAATTGAGGTCAAAGAGGATTGGGCTACCTATATGGTGGATGATGTTTTCGGTGAGTTTTTTAAAGCCTACAATATATAGATTATATGATTGTGATTAAATATGTGATATCTGATTTTGTGAAAACATATTTTAGTCGTGGTTAAATGCATTTGTAATAATAGAAAAAATATTGATTATGTATTGTACAAATGAAAACTTGCGTATGAAGAATGTAGTAAAATTTTCAAATTCTGAAATTTGTTTTGTCTGGTAGTGTACACAACAGATAGTGGTCCCACTTGGTTTGGTTGGAACGAAAAACTGCCACTGTGAAATTTCTTTGCAAAAAATCTGATACGGTCCCACTTAATTTGGTTTTTTATCCTTTGATTGCAATGACACATGTATTATGCTGTAATGACTTAGTGATAAAACATGTTTGCCTAGAAAAATGTATGCTAGACTGGCCATGAGTTTTGGAAATTGTATGCTGAATTGACATGTTTTTCTTCTTGATTTTGATTTCAAACTTTGCTCTTGATGCACATGTTGAATTTACAAGCTTGATTCAAATTGAGACTTTGGTTTATTGCATGATATTTTATACTTGGGATGAATGGTTTGTATTGAGCAAATGAATGGATGCTTAGGAAAATGTCATGAGAAATGATGAATATGTTATATCTGAATGCTGCCTTTGAAATGGTGTTGTTTGTACTTCAAGAAATGTATGTGAGACTTTGTGATTTTTCTTGGAAAAAAAACTTGGTGGTTGAACATCTGAAATGATGGTTTTGAAACTGAATTTGAAAGATGATTTGTGTGATCTGTATATGAACATGTGAAAATTACAACTTGAGTAAGTGTGAATGTGATGGATTGAATTTGAATGAATTTTAGAATTTGATGGATTGTCTTATGAATTTCATGGAGATGTGGTTTGAATTGAACTTGATTATGAAATTTGAAAACTTTGAATTATGTTTGGCTTTGTATGGTTTGGAATGTGTTTGGAAAAATGACATAAGGTTGAAATGGAAATATTTTGGATTGTGAATTTGGTTTTGATTGATCTTTGTGAATCTTGTCTTGATTGAAATGATAAATTTGGGACTATTTGGGTGATGATTTGAATTGTTTTTGTTTTCGTTTGAAAAGAAATTTGAAGAGGAATTGAAAGTGAACTTGAGTCATAACATAGAAACTTCATTTGTGATTAAATATGTAGATTGTGATTAAAATTTTGCTTTCAGGTTTTGGTTTTCTGATTATTATTGTACAATACATAATCAATATTTTTTCTCTGATACAGGAAAACAAGAAGCAGTTATTTTGCCTAGCTAGCTAGCAAATTGATTATATCTCTAGGTGTAGCAGTGCTTTGGTTCGCGAAGTGGTTACTACTTGATGTTGTTTTATTGTCCTTTTGTTTTTTTAGATGTTTTTTCTTTAGTTTAGAGAATATGTCTAGCTAAGTGGTTGTACTTTTTGTTTAGAATTTGGTTTGAAGTACTCTTAGCCAAATTAATAACTAGTGGCAAAAGTTTTAGCTTAATTTCATTGAGATCAATGTTGAATATGGTTTGTCAATTTCCATATATATGGTATCAAATGTCATAAAATGCAAATGTTATATATATATATACACAAAAAATAGGAATTTCTGTAAAAAAAAAAAAAAAAAAAACTGTGCTACAATAGCGTTTTGAAGAGAGAGTGCTATTAATAAACATACTATAATAGCATTTTTATGCAAAAACGCTATTAAATAGTGGTACTATAATAACGCTTTTGAAAAAAAGCTATTAATTACCAGTACTATAATAGCGCTTTTAAAGTGCTATAAAAAAAATATTTACAATAGCAGGCTGGTTAATAGCGCTTTTAAGTGCTATCAAAAAGCAAAAAAAAAACGCTATTAAATAGCTTTTTTGTAGTAGTGAATCAAGTAATAAGTCAGTCATACACTATTCAACTATATATATATATGTCCAATGAAATGGACTAAATGATTCTCTCTTCCCAGCATACTATCCCATGGAAAATACCAAGACTATACTATACAGTTAAACACGCAAACATTTACTAAAACCAAAATATTCAACTATAGATGCAAACAACTAATGGCTTACCACAACGATTTTAAGACCCTGAAGATGATTTCTGAACCCAAACTTGTTTCTGCAGACAGAAATGCATTTTACAGGGTGATTCAAGCAAAGAGGCGGGACAAAATACATCAATATAACATGTATACCTCATGAGTACTAGGTCCAACAACACCTTTCTTTGAAAGTTTCACTTCACTCAAAATGACTGCACCATCATCCTAAAAACAGGAAATAGCTCACAATGTACAATATTTTCACAATTATAAGCAAACAAACAAATTTCAACCTAAAAATCTAAATATCTAAAAATCTATCCTGTAAATCAAGTCTCGCTTCCCATTTTATCTGTAATCAGGTCGTCCTATAAAAATAAAGAAACAGAGTTAGTTTTGAATAAAAAGAATTAGAAAAATGACAAGCGGAAGCAATTAACTGAATGATATGTGAACTGCAGACAGAGAACAGGTAGATGTAGAACAAATGCACATAAGAAACTAATCAACATGTTGATAACAAGAGAATTCATGATAAATAATTATATTTAATGTCAAAGCAGGCACAATACTAGCAGAAGAAATCCAAATAAAATAATTAGATTCACCTCAAACTAGAGCTGAATTTAAAATCTCATATACCTGTTCTAGAACCAGGAGTAGAAGACCGATCCCTATCATACGAGGGACCTCTCCAACCACCCTCACTGTTTGAACCACCCCAGCCACTACCCACAGATGCCCCAGATGAGCCACCAGTAGCAGGGCTTCGCATTGGCACCATTGCAGCTACTGATCTAATGGAAGGTGTTGAATCATTTTGTGTATCATCGTGCAGTCATCATGAACCGATGAAACGTTCTCTCTTTATTTATCAGACATATCTTACCCTATCATCACTTTTTCCACATGAACCAATGAAAATATGATAGAAAATAATTTCAAAACCTACCCTATAAGTTTTAACAGTACACAAATATTCCATGAGAACTTTATAGACAATAGAAAAAAAACTTCAAACATCAAATCTCAATCATACCTTGTTAAAGATCTTAAATGAGAGTCGCTAGAATTCTTTTCTTTGTAGAAATCAAAGTAATTACAGGTTCAACCTTGAATCTTCTCTGCAGTTATAATGAAAAGAAAATTAGCCATAGCTACATCTCGCTTAACGGTAAACACAATCTCGCTTAATGGAGCAATTGTGATTCTTCAGCAAACATTTCATAAACTACACAATAACAAAGAACACAAAACATCAATCATCTCTGCTGCTGAAAGTATAAACACCAAGTATTGTTAAGGATTTCTCAGTGTAGTTGAAACAGCCACAGGCCTTTGCATTCTAGGTACTTCAATAAACAACACCACACCACTTGTTCAAGCTTCTACAATCAATATGCAACATAAAATCAATAACCTAGCATGAAATTCTCATAAGATAAGCTACGAGATTCTAGGTTAAAATTTGAAAACAATTGGCAACAAAATTCAATTCAAAAAGAATTAAAAAAACACTTAACCACGAAATTAGTTAGATTCAAAAAGGAATTAAGAGAAAACCTGATTTTTAATGGATTGTGCGGTGAGGAAGAAGAAGAATGGAAGAACGAAGGTTGAAGAATATTGTGAGAGAATAATGAAAATTGTGATCATTGAGATTGATAATGATGATGAATTGGTTCATGAAATGGTGAGCTTGCAATTGAGGAGATCGATGATTTCAATCGAAGATTGAGGAAGAAAACATCGATCGGGGAGGAGGAGGGCCAGGTCGACCAGAGAGGGTGAAAGACGAGATCGACCGCATACAGAGAAAAACGAGGTTGATCGGAGACGGAGATGAACGGGTCGATCGGAGACAGAGGTGAACGGGTCGATCGGAGACAGAGAAAAATCATAAACGTGGTGAGATACAGTGAGACGGAAACGGTATATAGAAAATATATTATATATATTTTCAATATTTTGTATATTTTTAAATAATAAAGTTATATATAAATATAACCTTTATATAATGTAACTTCGTTATTATTAAAAATAATAATAATAATAATAATAATAATAATAATAATAATAATAATAATAATAATAATAATAATAAATAATAGTAGTAGTTGTTAAATAAAAAATAGACAAGTAATATATGCAAGTGCTTAAATGAATAAGTGGTAGTTTATATGTGTAATTTAAATTGGAATTAGCTATAAATTTAATTTGTAGTTAAATCATGGTAGCTAATCCTACATCTTCTTGTAGTGGTTGCGGAGACAACTGCATCCGCAATATTGCGGGTGCAATTGCGGTTGCAGACCGCAATATAAAACCATGATTATAAGTATGGATAGTAATCAATTGAAAACAGTACTGCAGAAGCAAAACTTAGACATGTTAAAAGATGTCGTCTGTCGATATTTTACTATAGTAATTCTCATCTATCTGACATTGACAGTATTGCAAAAGGAAAACTCAATTATTTATAACCAAGGTTTCACACACTCATAATGAATATAGTTATAAGATAATAAATACAATAGTCTTAGTTGTAACAAACATAACTAAATATTCAAAGTACCTCTTCTTTCTAGTATCCTACAAATAACTTGTATTCCCAAGAGATGAGTACTACCCATACAGTTAAAGAGACAATCACAAACTGAAAACACAAATGTCAAAACTCGAGAATATTCACACACACAAATAACAATTCCCAAAAAAACTATCGAAACATCTACAAATTAAAATTAATAATTCAAGTTATGTAGAATTCATCTTCAAACACAAAACTAGAGACTCGCATGCTCTTTTCAAATGTAAACATTAGGGAAACCATAGAGATATGCAGTAACCAAATGATGACGTCATTTCAGATATAACACAATTGTGTGCCAAATGTAAATCTACAGTATACAAAATTAACTTTTTCAAACAATAAAATAATGTTGTGATCACAAACGATACCTTTCAACAAATAAAGATTGAGAAACAAAGTTCTTGGGTGAACAATGAAAACAGTTAGAACAAAGAGTGAAAGAAGAAAGAAAAAGGATTAGGGCAAATTGTTTACTATTCACTTTTTCATAAGGGTTTACAAATGATTACAAGTGAATAACACAATTGGCCTCACTCAACAACCTGAGCGATCTAGGCTATTTATAGGCTAACTAGCTAACTTACATTACAAGCTAACTAAACAATTGGATCCTTAACACAAGGCCCAATTTGACATAACATGTCAATAAGATATTTCAAATTTACATACTAGAACTAGCTTCGACTACAGTATGTAACCCTCCGACATCAACATGTGACCCAGCTTCGACTTCATTCTTGTCTCCTGTCCAAACACATGAAAGGTATACCTCGACAGAGCTAGAGTTCGACTCAAAATATGTTGAACCACTTACAACCTCAATTCCAATGGTATACAAGCCTTGTTTCTTCGCGCCTCTCAAGACTCCTTTCGACCCTTCATGACTTTCAAGATACCTTGATCTCCTTTGAAGGCATGCCCTTTCTTGTCGAATTCACTGGGAGAAGTTAAATTGCTCTTAAGGTCAGTTACATACCTAACCCTAGTCAATAGCCTTATTGACTCATCATGGAGCTTGAATCTTACAGATCCAATACCTGCAATCTTGCATGCTTTATTGTTTCCCAGCAGAACTGATCCTCCATCTTGATCCCATAATTCTTCAAACACATTCTTGTTTGGAGTCATTTGCTTAGTACATCCAGAATCCATAATCCACTCTTTGCAAGAGTTGCTGCTCGACACCACAAGGAAATAAGATGATTCATAATCATCTTGCACAATAGTTGCATTGCCATTGTCCTTACCTCCATGATTTTTCATGTGATCAGGGCACATCTTTCTTGTGTGACCCTCCTTACAGCGATAACACTTAATCCCAGAAATATCACCACCATAAGACTTCTGCTGAGTTTTACCTTTCTTATTCTCAAACCTACCATCACTCTTCGAGGATTTCGCCTTCACGGATAACCCTTCGACAACTGATGATGATGGTTTCTGCTCATTTCTTTCGTTCAAATCCTTCTAATACAAGGCTGCTTGAACTTCTTGAAAGGTCAGGGACTCTCTTCCATACAAGAGCGTTTCATTGTAATGAGCATGGTACTTAGGTAAAGAACACAACAATAACAACGCTTGATCTTCATCATTGATGGTAACATCAATATTTTCAAGATCAAGAATCAGCTTGTTGAACACATCCAGCTGCTCCTCAATGTTTTATCTTCTGTCATCTTGAATGAATACAAAGCTTGCTTCAAGTATAAACGATTCACCAAGGATTTTTTCATATACAATCCTTTGAGTTTTAGCCAAACACCAGTTGTCGTTGTCTCCTTCGAAACCTGGCTAAGAACTTTATCACCAAGACTCAGAATAATTGCGCTGTGGACTTTCTGGATCATTTATGTTTTTTCCTTCTTCGTCAATGTAGCATCCATGACGACTACGTCATCAAGGGATGAAAAAAATATGAGGGATAACTCACACACAACGTACTACGTCATCAAGGGATGAAAAAAATATGCACTCATCAAGGGACTCAGAATAAATCACACCTAACGTACTACGTCATCAAGGGATGAAAAATATGAGGGATAACTCACACACAACAATCTTGCTAACAAAAATTCAAATTAGCATTCATCTAAAAAAAATCTCATATTGAAAATATAAAAGCAAAAATCACAAGGGTTTTAAGAGTTGTAATGTCGCTTGGGTAACAAACAATTGTTTTTCTCAAGGTAAAAGAAACAAAAACTTGCCTAATAAAATGAGAGTGATCATTTCTCACAATCTCAAGCATTCACAAATTCCAATCACCTTTTTCTTTTTTCTAAATTGTTACATCATTCCACACAACTTATTAGCAAAACATTATTCTATTTTTTTCTTCTTTTTCAATCATTTATCCTTTCTTTTCTTTTCTTTTCTTTCTCACATTTTTTTCTTTGTTTTTCAAACTTTTTCATTTTCTCAACCTCTTAGCAACAAACCTTTCTTCTCCCCAACTTGAATACAACCAACATGTAAAGTGAATGCTCCCAAACTTATTAGGCAAGGAAAAAAAACTCAAATCACAAGTAATGATTATGGTTCAAGAAAAAAATTTAGAATCTATACAAAAAGTAAACTCAACAGCAACATGGATTCAAACAAAGGCTCAAATGGGTGAACAAATTCTCACTCACTCACAAGGTAGATTGACAATTTGGTCAAGTAGTTGTGCTCAAAATCAAACAAAATTCCTTGATCACTTTAGTGTTATCATACAAACAACACAAATATAAGATTAAACATAATTCAAACGAGTTAAACAAGAAAGTTGGACTCCATGCTATTTAGTAAACAATGGAAAGGTTCCTCACATTGGGCTATGAACTAAAGTGATACAAAATTTAACAAAAATTGCAGAAGACAAAATGTCATCTAATTTGTACAAATCCTAAGGTTAATAAACATGTTATGTTCTATAAAAGCAATAAACACAAACTTTAGCCATGCAACTTTCCCTAAACTTTTCACCCTACCATAAAATTTCCTTGTTGAAACAATCAAAATTGAACAATCACACAATCCATCCCCAAGTTAATCAAAAACTAAACTTGATAACAAACACCAAAAATTTCTAAAACTAAAAAAGTCAAATGAAAACTAACTAAACATAAAACAACGAAGACCAAAATTGGTGAAAGTGGATGGAAAATGAGAGATTTTTTTTGCAAAACAAGGCGCGCTAAGCGCCCTCTGCACGCGCTAAACTTGGGCAGGAAAATTTTGTTTTTCAAAATTGGTTCTTTCTCTCATTCACTCCACCCATTCTCACTTTTTTTTAACTATACTACAAAATATAAAATTATACAAACTCAAAAACCGTTGGGTTTCCTCCCAACCAACGCTTCTTTCACGTCGTTAGATCGACGCCTATATTTATGTACAAGTTCCTCCAAGTTACCTCGTTCACCAGTAGATACCAAATAAACCTGCAACACTTGAGGAAACGTAAACGAAAAACAAAAATATGCACAAACACATAAATACACATAATGGATAACACGTATATACAAGGATGTAAAACAAAAGCAAAACAAATTATATATACAATTATGTACAAAGCTTAGATATATAGAAACTATTGCAATGTAATTCAATATCAAAATTAATCCCCGGCAACGACGCCATTTTGTTGAAGAGGTAAAGCGGTAAGAAAAAAATATTATTTTCGAAAGAATTCCCTCCGGGATTTATGTCGTCTCCACAGGGATCGGTGCGAGGGAAAGAATGTCTTTGGACAATCTCTACGTCTCTAAGCTTGGGTTTGAAGGGTTTTAAAGGTAAGATGCAAAAAAAAAAACCTAAGACAAGAAAATAAATACATTCTTAAGACATGAGAAAACTCACTAGGCATTGAATTTCAATCTACCTATCAAGCACTAAAACATCTATGGATCAATTGCACTCAACCTAAATAACTCGTCAAAACCCCCACGTATCGCTCACAATAAGAGGTTATAACGAACGCAAAAGTCGAGAGAGCAACCGCGTTCTCTTGTAGGTGATGTCTCACGCAACTCAACAACACGGAGCATTAAGATCCGACACACACACACACTTTCATATTAGCCCACTTCCCAGAGAAAATAGACATTCATCTTAGGTCGAGTTCGAAAAGTATATGTCTATAGCGAATCAATCCCATTAAGATAGAGATTAAATTAAAGATAACATCGATTAAGAGTTGTAAAAGAGATTTTATACAAAGATCCATAAATATACATACAATCAAGATAAACTTACATACAAAACCCCAACAAATAGAGGGTACAAAGAAAAAACAGAAGATGAACAAGAATCTCTCGGTTTGTCAATGTCTAATGAAGCAAATCCACGTACGAATCATCAAGATATACACTCTAATGTTGTTTCTAAGCTACTCTACTCACATAATGTGTTTGATGAAGTTGGGGTTAAAAGTTCATAACAACATAACCCAAAAAATGCAGAAAAAGAGCCTTAAATAGGGGCTCAATCAAGTTTCTTGTTTTCTTCATAACTATCAAACCGTAACTCTGATTGACGCACGGTCGGAAGCGTTGGAAAGCTTATTCAATGCTCTATATGAAAATAAAAAGATATCCTTCCTTAAATACCAACAAATATAAGATAAACAAATTATAAAAATAATGGTATTTATTACAACCGCACTAAGCGCCCTCAGAATGCGCTACGCGCGATCTCACTTAAAGTAACTTAAATCGTCTTAAAGTGCGCTAAACGCGGTCCTGCTACCACTAAGAGTGGTCAAGAAAACAAAAATACTCCAACTATTGTCATCCAGTTCCCAGCGCGCTAAAAGTTGCGCTAAGCGCAAATGCCAACATTTTGTTGGTAAAACTGCATTTTGAAGCATCCTTCTTGGCTCAAATATATCCATACTTCAACCATGCATTATTACCTATAAAAACAGATGAAAAACTGTTAACTTAATAAATATGTACCCAATATCTCAAAATATACAACGGTATTTAAATTATACAAAATGTATACAAAAACGGGGGATTATTAAAGGAAAACAAACGAATCAAGCAAATAAGTGCCAATCATTCACACTAAAAACCAGTACATTTTAGCACTTATTAACTCTCCCCAACTTAAACTTGTTTGTCCTGAAATCAGTACAAACACAATTATCAAGAAATCATGGTCAACAAGTGTTTACAAATGGAAAACAAATGTATGGTACTCAAATCAAAAGTACATGCAAAGCAATTCTTACCACTAAAATACAACGACACAATGAGTATGAATCAAATTCTAAGTCCAAAACACATGTCAAAAATTCTAAAGCAATACAAATGTTCAAGAATGAATCACACCTAACGTACTACGTCATCAAGGGATGAAAAAAAATATGAGGGACAACTCACACACAACAATCCTGCTAGCAAAATTCAAATTATGCATTCATCTAAAAAAATCTCATATTGAAACTATAAAAGCAAAAATCACAAGGGCTTTAAGACTTGTAATGCGGCTTGGGTAACAAACAATTGTTTTTCTCAAGGTAAAAGAAACAAAAAATTGCCTAATAAAATGAGAGTGATCATTTCTCACAATCTCAAGCATTCACAAATACTAATCACTCTTTTATATTTTCTAAATTGTTACATCATTCCACACAACTTATTAGCAAAACATTATTCTATTTTTTTCTTCTTTTTCAATGCTTTTTCCTTTCTTTTCTTTTCTTTTCTTTTTCACTTTTTTTTTCTTTCTTTTTCAAACTTTTTTTTTCTCAACCTTTTAATAACCAACCTTTCTTCTCCTCAACTTGAATACAACCAACATGTAAAGTGAATGCTCCCAAACTTATTAGGCAATGAAAAAAAACTCAAATCACAAGTCATGGTTATGGTTCAAGAAAAAATAATATAATCTATACAAAAATTGAACTCAACACCAACATGGATTCTAACAAAGGCTCAAATGGGTAACCAAATTCTCACTCACTCACAAGGTAGATTGACAATTTGGTCAAGTAGTTATGCTCAAAATCAAAATAATTGCCTTGATCAGTTTAGTGTTATAATACAAACAACACAAATATAAGATTAAGCATAATTCAAACGAGTTAAACAAAAATGTTGGACTTCATGCAATTTAGTAAACATTGGAAAGGTTCCTCACATTGGGCTATGAACTATTATGATTCAAAATTGAAAAAAATTTGCAAAAGACAAAATGCCATCTAATTTGTACAAAGCCTAAGGTTCAAAAACATGTTATGTTCTATAAAAGCAATAAACACAAACCTTAGCCATGCAACTATCTTTAAACTTTTCACCCTACCATAACATTTCTTTGTCGAAACAATCAAAATTGAACAATCACACAATGCATCCTCAAGCTAATCAAAAACAAAACTTGAGAACAAACACCAAAAATTTCTAAAACTAACAAAGTCAAATTAAAGCTAACTGAACATAAAATAACGAAGACCAAAATTGGTGAAAGTGGATGGAAAATGAGATATTTTTCTTTGCAAAACAAGGCGCGTTAAGCGCCCTCTCAACGCACTAAGCGTGGGCAGCAAAATTTGTTTTACAAAATTGGTTATTTCTTTAATTTACTCCATCCATTCTCCCTTTATATTAACTATACTACTTAATATAAAACTATACAAAATCAAAAACAGTTGGGTTTCCTCCCTACCAGCGCTTTTTTCACGTCGTTAGCTCGACGCCTTTATTTACGTACAAGTTCCTCCATGTTGCCTCGTTCACCGTTAGATACCAAATAAACTTGCAAGACTTGAGCAAACTTAAACGAAAAACAAAAATATGCACAAACACATAAACACACATAATGGACAACACATATATACAAGGATGGAAACCAAAAGCAAAACAACCATATAAACAATTATGTACAAAGCTTAGAAACATAGAAACTTTCGCAATGCAATTCAATATCAAAACCAATCCCCCGCAACGGCGCCGTTTTGTTGAAGCGGTAAAGCGGCAAGCAAAAATATTATTTTTGGAAGAATTCCCTCCGGGATTTATCTCGTCTCCACAGGGATCGGTGTGAGGGAAAGAATGTCGTTTGACAATCTCTATGTCTCTAAGCTTGGGTTTGAATGGTTTTAAAGAGTAAGATGCAAAAGAAAAACATAAGACAAGAAAATAAATACATTCTTAAGACATGGGAAAACTCATTAGGAATTGCATTTCAATCTACCCATCAAGCCCTAAAATATCTATGGATCAATTGCACTCAACCTAAATCACTCGTCAAAACCCCTACGTATCGTTCACAACAAGAGGTTATATCTAACACTAAAGTCGAGAGATTAACCGCATTCTCTCGTAGGTGATGTCTCACGCAACTCAACAACATGGAGCACTAATATCTGACACACACACATGAGTATTAGCCTACTTCCCATAGGCAATAGACATTCATCTTAGGTCGAGTTCGAAAAGTATATGTCTATAGTGAATTAAACCCATTAAGATATAGATTCAATCAAAGATGACATCGATTAAGAGTTGTAAAAGATATTTTATACAAAGATCCATAGATATATATAAAATCAAGATAAAATTACATACAAAACCCCAAAAAATAGAGGGTACAAATAGAAGACAGAAAATGAACAAGAATCTCTTGGTTTGTCAATGTGGATTGAAGCAAGTCCACCTTCGGATCATTAAGATATACACTCTGATGTTATTTCTAAGTTATTATACTCACATAATGTGTTTGATGAAGTTGGGGTTAAAAGTTCACAACAACATAACCTTAAAATGCTGAAAAAGTGACTTAAATAGGGGCTGGAAAATGTGAACCATGCTAAGCGCGCTATGGGGACGCTTAGAACCATCAGCAAAATCAAGTTTCTTGTTTTCTTCAAAACTTTCAAACCGTAACTCCGAATGACGCACGGTCGGAAGCGTTGGAAAGCTTATTCAATGCTCTATATGACATTGACAAAATCTCCTTACTTGAATACCTACAAAAATGATATAAACAAATTAAAAATTAATGGTATTTATTACAACCATTGTAAGCGCCCTCAGATCGCGGTACGCGCGATCTCACTTAAAGTACCCTTAAACTGCTTTAAAGCACGCTAAGCGCTGTCAGGAAAACAAAAATACTCCAGCTACTGCCATCCAGTTCCCAGCGTGCTAAAAGTTGGGCTAAGCGTGAATGCTAACATTTTGTTGGCCAAAACTGCATTTTGAAGCATGCTTCTTGGCTCAAATGGGTCCATACTACAACCATGCATTATTACTTATAAAAATAGATGAAAAACTGCCAAACTCAACAATATGTACTCAATATCGCAAAATATACAATGGTATGTAAAATATACAAAATGTATACATAAACAGGGGATTATTAAAGGAAAACAAACGAATCAAGCCAATAAGTACCCATTATTCGCACTAAAAATCAGTACATTTTAGCACTTATCACCTTCATAGCAAATCATTTGACCTTTGGCCATGATCGTTCACGTCTAATGTAATGCCCCAAAATAATTATAATGTTTATTTATTAAATTATAATGATTATTCGGTGTTTTGGTGTACTTTGTGACGTTGATGAATTATGTGATTTGTGGGGTATCCTTGGGTTAAGGGAACCTTAAGACCTTAGAGTTACTAAATTAATTTGATTATTTTATTAATAATAATATTTGAATAATTTGAATAATTAGAATACTATTTGGATTATTATTATTGTCAATTAAATAATTAGGAGACCATTAAGGGTAAGACGGTAATGTTGAGGGATTAGTGGAGGATAATACGGTAAACAGAGATTAACGCCCAAACTCATAGGTTAACAAAAGAGAAGTAGGGATTTTGAGATCAGTATTTTGCAACCCTAAGGAGTGATTAGAAACCTGCTTAGCAACTTGAAAATCTTAAGAAATTTATAAATTCAAAAGAAAAATGAGTTGCATGTGTGATTTATTAAGATAAGCGGTGAAAGAGGGGAGGAGATAAGTAACCATGTGAGGAGATGAGAGGCTAGAGCAGAGGCGGATAGGACTTTTCGGTTCAAGGTGAAGGGTTTCCATCTTTCAAATTTAGTGGCGTAGGCAACTTTTTTACTTGAATGGGTTATTCGTTCTAAAACAATCGATTATAGGCAAAACGATGAAATGAAGAACGAAAGAATGGAATATAGACGAACATGAAAGACAGGGTGAAGGAATAGAGAACACACTGAAGAAAAAAAAGTAAATGGAAAAGGGGAGAGGGAAAGTATGACTTACGTGTTTTAGGGTTTTGTTTAAAGCTTATTATGGTTACAAATTAAACGGAAAAAAAAAGAGTAACCACTACAAGAAAATTGCCAAGTTGCAACAGTTAATATTGGCATATTACGGCGGTTTGAACCGCCACAATTTACTAGTCGCGGCGGTTTTACTTCTGTCGCAAAAACGTGTGTCGCCAGGCTATATCGCGACGGTTCCTAAATCGGCCACTCCAACCGTCGTTCTATGTTGCGACGGTTAAGGAACTGTCGTAAATTGAAAATTGCGGCGGTTAAAACTGCCATAAATAATTGTTTTTGTTATCCAAAAATAAAAAAAACCATAGGTATTTCCAAATGTAAATCCGCAGGAAATGTAAAATCCGCAGGAAGCCAGATTCTTACTCGCCATTCAACATTACAAATAAGATGATTAAAAAAGATCTAATTGTGCATTATAGAAAGTCTCTAATTTGGTGCATAATCAGTTTTCATTTCACAACACATACTGAAAATAAAAAGTCTTAAATCATTACATATACTCATAAGAGAGTACTTATTACAACAATCACAAAGAAACTCAAACATCAAACATTTTTACTAAAACTATAATCACATGCCCGAAACACCACGAACTCGCAGTTTTGGAACCCAAATGAAATTATCTGCAGGAAAAAAGTGATAGACAGAAGAACTTCCCGGCGAAACACCAAGAACCTGAAATGAAACATGATCGTGTTCCCAATGAAAAGTATCCATATGACAAACAACCATAGCTTCAAGCATATCACCATTGCATATGTTGTTTTCTCAACATAAAAAGTTGGTAAAACTATTTTTCTAATCTAACAAAGATAGAGATACTAGCTTCCATTGATAGAGATACTAGACCTGGGAATTCAATCAAAAACATCATGCATGCACTGTCTACAAACAACTGCTTCTCATTTGCATTATTATAAATTTATAATGAGGTTATAAGTTATTCCACTTTCCAACATTTAAATTTCTGGAACATTAACTTGTGCTCTTGTGCTCTAAATTGAGAGCTAAAATAACCATAGCTACTGACAAAATTAATTCGACACTTTACCTTAATTTCAGTACACTAAAGATTAAAAACATAACCATTGGAGTTGAGGTTGTAAGTGGTTCAACATATTTTGAGTCAAACTCTAGCTCTGTCGAGGAATAGCTTTCATGTGTTTGGACAGGAGACAAGCATGAAGTCGAAGCTGGGTCACATGTTGATGTCGGAGGGTTACATACTGTAGTCGAAGCTAGTTCTAGTATGTAAAGTCGAAATATCTTATTGACATGTTATGTCGAATTGGGCCTTGTGTTAAGGATCCAATTGTTTAGTTAGCTTGTAATGTAAGTTAGCTAGTTAGCCTATAAATAGCCTAGATCGCTCAGGTTGTTGAGTGAGGCTAATTGTGTTATTCACTTGTAATCATTTGTAAACCCTTATGAGAAAGTGAACTAGTATATGCAGATAGAACTCACAGCATGTTCATTTACTATGGGTTAGAATACAAATAGCATTACATCTTTATTATTTTCCGCAATTTAGTCAAGAAACTATTGTATACAATAATTGATATTTAAGATTTTTATGGTGATTTTTTAAAAACTCGTGTGAATTCTAAGATTTCATAATAGTGATTTGGATAAAAAAGATGTGAGGTTAATATATCCTATGTGTAATGCAAGATTACACTATAAAATAGACAACATCATAGTTGTTCAGCTACACTAAGTCATACATAGAAGTACATGGATATTAAAAGGAAAATGTAATTCCTTGGAATTTGGAATGAAGGAATATGTAATCTTAGATAGAGAATCTAGCACTACAGGAGAGCCAACTCTTTGAGCAGAATTAGATCCCCATTCCTCATGGTCAAACAAATCCATCATTCTAATGCCCAGCTCTTCCTCAAAACTGTTGTCAGAGTATGTTGCATCAATTAATGTCTGAAAGTGAAACTAGTGTGTTAGTAATTTATAGTGTAACTAATAAGATGTAACCACCAAAGGACATGCCACTTGGCTCTTTCAACCAAAGTTTATTTTCTCTTATCTCTCTGATGTAACTTAATCACTTTTCATATTAATGGTTTTTCAAGGGAATAAAACATTTTCCTCTCAATTATATCACATCAAATCATATTAAAATCGCGATTCAGGAACACTTCGAAGCAAATGGTTGTTGAGACTAAAAGCAAGCTTCACGCTAAGCTTGCTCTTTGGAAGCTAACAAGTGGCTAGCATCATTGTTAAGATACAGATAAGTTTTTTTGCCTGAAGATGTAGTAGTAGATACAGTAGAAAAACTAGTGTAGTTTCCATTCAACTTTGATAAGCATATTTTTCCCATAAAACCAAAGAGCTCGTTTTCTTGCACAAAGGGTTGAGCTGCATAATCATCAATTGGCATCCACTGAACAGAAAAACAAACCATGTTAGAATAGACACCACCAGTTAAAGAAAAACATCCTAAAACCTTATAAAGATACCTTAGTTGCTTCAATTTCTGAGGCCTGACTTTAAATATCAAAGGATTGAGGTTGCAACATGCAAACAAAGAACATGTCTGATTTCTGAAAGAAAGATTTATGGCTTTGCCTAATACCAAAGAGACATAATGTTTAGTAACAGTCCATATAATGTAGACAGAAAATTTGTTAATTATATGCATGCAATATGATGGTTCTTGTGTAAAACACATATGCGACATTTACATAACATGTATGCCAACATTCAAAATGCATGCTAGTTAATGAGGTTGGTGTGTCGCTCATACCTGAATGCTAAAACATCAACAAACTGGGTCTCTATCTGAAGGAAGAACAAAAGTAATGGCATGAGAAATTGAGAAATTAAAAAAAGACACATGATAAAGGTCATAGAACAGGAATATGTTAATATTATACAATGTTGTTATATTAATTTTGAAGAATACTTAGTGGCAATATTAATAAATCAGTCAGTAACAAACAAGCAAAAATGAAGTGGCATAATTTATTCTATACTGTATTTTATGTGTTTGCTCACCCGTGTCTCTTCCTTCACTTCTCTAATTACAGCATCACAAATATCTTTGCCCTGCAAATAGAATTAAAATGAATCAAAAGATCATGTTAAAAGTTTCGTAATTTGATGAATAATCATTTTGATATATACTTCATTAAAAGCTCCTGTAGGCATCTTCCATACACATGTGCCTCCATATCTACCACTGGTTTCCTGAACCACAAGCGTCTGTCAAATGGAACAAGACCATTTAAACAGTATAACAGACCCGGGTTATCACAGCATAAAATAAAAGATTTTATTTAGCATAAGCAGTACAGTGGTTATTTCGTTTGGAAATTGCAAGATGATAATTTTGAATAAAGTTATTTGAATATAACTAGCCTAAGACTAATTTGTAACATATACTTTGCATAACATATAATTTGCAGTGAATTTTGATTTCGATTCTCTCTGTTTTGTATTGAATGTTGATGTTTTACGTTACCTTTCGTTGCATTGTAGGAAAGGTGTCTATTATGGTTATATAGGTGAGTTTATGAGTAGGGGTGAAAGGAAAAAGGGTAATCATCAGTCCATGAAAGCTTATCAGGTACAATGTCACATGTTGAATAGAGTTTCTCTTGAATGTTATTTTGTTTTGCATGATTCAAAATTTCATCAAAATATGTATCCTTCATGAATGTGCTTAATTATTCTTGGATTTTATTACTTTATATTCATATCCATTTTGACTTAAATATATGCAATATTGTCTATTATATGTTTACGCGGTGCAACCTCGTTAACTTGAAAACACCCTATTATGTTAGAGGGAAGGCCAAATTATTTGTTGAATTTCAAAATTAATTTTACAAATATTCATATATCTATAATTAGTCGTAATATTCATACATGAAAATAGTAGCTAAAAGCATCTATTACTGCAAAGGTTGAGTTACCGATTTTTTAAATAACAGTCGTAGTCGCATAATGGCTATAACGATTTTGGTCGGTATATGTGTTATAACGGTAATTGTGGTCGCCATGGTGTGAATTAATTGCAATTTATTCATCATAAAAATAGTGAATAATGATATCAGTATCAGCATCTTTCGATACAGTTTTATTTGCTATGTAGTTTTCATTTTTATAAACAATGGACTTCCTTCAAAATGAATAAATCATAGTTTCCCTGTATTCAAAAATAAATTTTGTAATTAATTTTTTTCTTTTTGGTAATTTTGTTATGCTATCTAACAAAAACTTAAAAAGACTAAAACTAGTATATTATATTTGAAATTTGAGATTGTTTACATTTTAGGTGTGGCTCTAGTATTTCTAATTTGTTAAAAAGGATATTGCTTTAAGTTTTAAACAAATTAGATAAAAACAAAGTTGGTTCTAATTGTATCACTGACGCATTAGATACTTGACAGCTTCGAGGCTTATAAGTCAGTTCTTGGATTTTGGGTGTTATGTCAATGTAGTGTTTTATGACATTTTAATTATCTTATTTACTCTCTTAACCAACACAGTCTTGATATTCTTAGCAAGACCATGTAGTGTACATAATTTGTGGATAACACCAATAACAAGATTTGAATGAGAAATTTCCCAAAGATTTGAAAAAATTAACACTAATTTGTATTATATACGATTTTGTAGAAGCATCTTGCCTTAGAACTAGAAGGTTTACATAAGAGGTGCACCCCTGAAACCTACCAACCTACCAGCAGGGAATGTTTTGAAATTAAACCATATTAAATTAAGCCATATATATGCTCTCCGTTTATTTGTACTGTAACCGCACTATTACGCAAAGGCTATTTCACTACGGTTAGGAAAAAGCGGTTGACCAACTGTGATATGGTAGGGATGGTAGTAAGTATGTTGCATTCTATCACGGGAGTGTGATCTAATGAAAAAAAATAGGTCGCGAGCTACCTATCAAAACGATTATCTTAAACAACCGTAGTGAAATATATGAAGGTCTTGGATTTGATTTCCAACCATATCATTGTCGTACCTCAAAAAAAAATACAAACTTCGCGATGGGACGCAGAAAAAGTTCTTCGAACAGAGTCGCCACTGAACTTTATTCATTCCAATGAAGTAATAAGAAAATATCGAGAAAACCTTTAAGAGATAAGAACATGGTAATCGCAACCAAGTTCTGGGTTCGGGATTCGATTACGCAAAGGGAAGGTACTAGCACCCCTTACGTCCGTTGTACTCAACGTAAACCTCTTAATTTGATTTGTGAGAAATGTTAGCTAAGTTTGTTTCTTTTCTTCTAAGGGACTAATGAGTTAAGGATATACTTTCTAAGGGGGGAAAAGGGTGGTATTTTATTAGGGTGCTCGCGAAAGATTCGGACCCTTGTGCCTACGTATTCTCCTTGCGAAATGAGAAATCAGAGCATCCGTAGTTCGGACTACGGGAAAAGGTTTGGATAAGAGAAATAAAAGGTAGAAGGTAGAAAGAGAAAAGGTGGAAAAAACAAAAGGTAGCTCGCCAAGGATTAGGGCCCTTGTGCCTACGTATCTTCATTCGGACGAGAATGAAGAATCATAGCATTCGTAGTTCGTGAAACTACGATTTGTTGGTTTGTGTTTTTTAATGAACAAGTGTTTAGATCGCATTCTAACGGTTAAAAGTTGTTTGTACTCGCAATGGAAGGCTTAAAGCGTTTGTTTGTGTTCGTGTTACAACGGACTAAACAACATCCTTTCGAAAAAGAGTTTGAAATATTAAAGTGTGTTAAGGGTTGAACACGTGTTAAGAGTTTGAGAAATGTCTTTTTTTAAAAAAAGATTTGAAATTGATTAAGGTATGTGAAGGGTTTCGATCGCACGGGGGAGAGAAAATAAAGTTCGATTGGTTGATTTTAAAGAAGAATTACGATTATTTGATAAGAATGAGGTGTGGGCCTGACAACCATTTAATTGGGGTATTACTGGGATGCTTAATACCAACGACACCTTTTTCCTTCGATTAGTTTAGAAATTATTTGATGAACGTTCCAAAGATTGTCCAAAGGTACCACATGGAATGCTAGACTCCAAAGGCCTCCCTTTTGTCCTAGAAATTAGGTTAAAAGTTTTTAGAAACTAAAGAGTGAATGAAAAAATAACCCAAGGCGTTCGCCTCAAGAGCAATCATCCAAGTATTCAAGGAATACGAGACTCCAAGAATTCATTTCTTTCGTCCAAGTAATTATGGCAAATGTTTTTAGAAACGAAGGATTGGAGGAAAAACAACCCAAAGTGTGTGCCTTAAGAGCAATCGCTAAAAAATTCAAGAAATGTGAGACTCCAATAACTTATTTCCTTCGTTATTAATTAAGAAAAAGTTTTGAAAATATTATGTGTTTTAAAGAAGAAAGATTGAAATCCAAGGCGTGTGCCTCAAGAGCATTCATTCAAGGATTCAAGGAATGCGAGATTTCAAGTACCCATTTCTATCATAATTTGATTGCAAAAAGGTTTTGATAACTCACATTGAATGTTGTAGAAACAAAAGAGTGAACGAAGAGCAACCCAAGACGTGTGCCTCTAGATCATTCATTCAAAGATTCAAGGAATGCGAGACTCCAATAACCTTTTTCTTTCGTGTTTTATTAAGAAAAGGTTTTAACGCATTGATTTTTAATCGGGGAAACGTTAGGGCGCTTCGAGGAGGAAAAGAAACGTGATGTTTGTTGAGTAACTCTTCGAGTTAGTGTGAAAATGATTTGTAAAATGGTTTGATTGTATTTGAATATGATTTTATTGAATGAAAATGATTATAGAAATAGATTCGAAATAAAATTGAAATATGATCAAAGTCGGTCTACGCAAATAATGTCATACGCAAGATTATAACATGGTGAAAAATTTATTAATGTATTAAGTTTTAGTGGCATAACAATATTGAAATTACCGAATCCACATATAAAAAGGTCCAATTGAAAATGCAATGGAATCGAAAGGTAGCAACCAAATTTCTACAATATTTACATTATGCTGCAATGCTTTAACAAGCAGCTGACAAAACTGCAACATGACTAAATATTTGCAAAGCAAATTCAATAGGAAAAAGAAAAGGTATTGGCAGCCGTCAATTAAAGTTCTAAAATCTAGATAAGTACTCAATTAAAGTGACTAAATTGCAACTACAAGGTGTTAGCATATCTTTATTTAAAACCTAGAATATTACTCAGTTAATGTAGCTAAATTGCACATGGATTGTGTTAAGCTGATTTTACTCTCTTTCTTTAAGACTACTATAGCAGTTATAAAAAATTCAAATAAAAATGAATATATAAACAATACATGTAACTTAGTTGTATGAGCAATGTATTGATGAAACATCTTAACCTCAAAATATATAAATTTTAGAAAATTGTTGTAAGAAACTACATATTTCGTAAGAATAGAAATAGATGAAGTGACAATGATACACCATATATGGACCAAATACATTAATTAACAAATGTATAAAACAAATAAACTTTTTTTATAATAATGACTAGAGGGTGAATAACAATATGGTGACCTTTCAAGGAGTAATTGATTGGTAAAATATTGACTTGAAATCAACGTATTCCACGTTTTGCAAACACTTTTACAAGCCACAATAGTTTTTATGGGAAGTTGAAGCAAAATGTCGGTAATAATTGGTAATGGAAGATCTGCACACAAACTGCCAAATTCTTGACTTTCTTCTTTGTCCACCTTTTCTTTAGCTCTTTTTTCATCCCTTGCTAAAGGCAGTGAGTAATTTTTCCTTTTCATAGTCACACTATAAAATTAAAAAAAAAAACAATAAAAATAAAGCATAGAAAGGGAATCATATTTTATTAAGATAAGTTAAAGGAGTTTGTGAAAAGTCAAAGTTAGCGTATATGAAAAAAAAAGATGAAGAAAGAGTTGATAGGAATTGTGTCGGTGGTAAAAGCATAGTGCACACCTACTGGGATGGTTAGACCTTGGCTCCATGTTGTGACCTTTCAAACCTAGGGCCCTTTGCATGTGTGCTTTGCTTGTGTTTATGCATCCATCCATTCATGCATTCATGAATAACCCTTTGGTTTCAAGGAACTCAATTGTTCTTTCATTTGCAAAATCAATAAAAAACCTGGATTATAAAATGAAACTTTTTCAGCCTTTCTAAAATTTTTACGACCTACTTTTGAATTCCTTGAAACCATTGCATCACATGGCATATCATTTGCATCTTTGCATGCGTCCGTTTGTCCAGCAACTCATTTTTAGCTGTCTTTATCTTCCAGTGTCACCTATTAGTCGTCAAGCTGATTCCTCGACACAGATATCGGTCTAGAGTTAACTACAGACGCATAATGTCGGAGCAAGAAGCACACAACGCTGAGATCCGAATGGAGATCGATGACCTTAAGTCAATCATGACCAAGCTCACAGAGATGCTTCAAGTTTTGATTGCTAGAGGAGAACCACCTCAAAGGACTGTTATACAGGAAGTTTCAAATGTTGATCCTCAGCCTGTTCAGGTGCCACCTTCAACTTGGCCAGAGTTTGGATTGCCTCTCAACTTCTCTCCACCTATTGCTTCTACTGCTATGATTGGTCAGACTTTCAGACCAGTGTTTCAAGCTCCAGTTTTCTCCGAGCCTAGACCTTTGGTTCATGTTGTTGCCCAGACTACTTGACCTCCATTTGAGAACCTTCTCTATAAGTACAATGCTGCCAGTACTCAGGGGGAAGACCGTGAAGACTTTGTTGAACCAGAGGTTGTCTGTGAACAGTTTCAAACCATAGACAAAAAGCTTAAAGACTTTGTTTGAAACTGTTCACGGACAACCTCAGGTTCAACAAAGTCTTCACGGTCTTCCGCCTGAGTACTGGCAGCATTGTATTAATAGAGAGGGTTCTCAAATGGAGGTCTAGTAGTCTGGGCAACAGCATGAACCACAGGTCTAGGCTCAGAGAAAACTGGAGCTTGAAACACTGATCTGAAAGTCTGAGAAACGGAGTTCTTGGGTGAACAATGAAAACGGTTAGAACAAAGAGAGATTAGCTTATTTGTAGGGCAAATTGTTTACTATTCACTTTCTCATAAGGGTTTACAAATGATTACAAGTGAATAACACAATTGGCCTCACTCAGCAACCTGAGTGATCTAGCTTATTTGTAGGCTAACTAGCTAACTTAAATTACAAGCTAACAAAACAATTGAATTCTTAACACAAGGCCCAATTCGAAATAATAAGTCAATACTATATTTCGACATTACATACTAGAACTAGCTTCGACTATAGTATGTAACCCTCCGACATTTGCGTGTCACCCAGCTTGGACTTCATGCTTGTCTCCTGTCGAAATACATGAAAGCTATTCCTCGGCAGAGTTAGAGTATGATCAAAAATCTCACAAATAAAAAGACAGAAAGACCACACATTTCTTTATATTATATCCTAAAACCTCATTAGTTCATTACTCTTTCCAAAATTAAAGTCAATTGTTTCGTTAGAATTGTAAAATATGTAAACAATATTTAAGACCTAACTTTTTTTTCTTAACCTTGATAAAAATTGCTTTTCTGTCGGCTTCTATCTAAAAATTAGATAGCAAAAAGAAGTTACAACGATATAATGACAAGGAAAAAAAAAGCCTCCATATGCAACTACGCAAGTTTAGGAGTGACCTACTGGGCAACTTGTACATCACATACCATGATACCACCATCATAGAATGTAATAGAGAACAATACTATAAAAACAAAGATCAATGACAACCACCACACAAATAAACTCACCATTTCACGCCAGTAACTGTGAAGAAATTGGGAAATTGCAAGCACACTGCAAAAATTTAAATAAAATTCCAAGCATCCTATTTGCCAATGTTATAAGCACAGTTGGATCGAGAACAAGGTGAGAGTCTACCAACCATTAGATATTAACAGCTTGGCTTACTCCAACATTTAAATCAACGTAAACATATTAATGAGAAGATGACAATTAATCAAACAAATCACCTATCCTAGATTGGAACATGAGGAAAAAAACGGCAACTTAAAAAAGCAGTGTCCTCTATGTCTAGAATCCAATTAAATATGTTAAAATAAGTGAAACATATCATATATTACTTGGGTTAGATCTTGGAGTAATTTAAAATAAAATAGGTTAAATATTAAGATTGCTTTTTGCGTATCTCTTTATATTTCATTATTTGTTTCCTATATTATAATTTGGAGTGTATTATTAGTATAAATAAGGGTAGGTATAAGTTCTTGGTGTCAACAATCAAACAATAATCACAACTCAAAAGTTAATTGTTTTGTTTTGTTATCACATTGAATAAGTTTTATCTAGTTTTTTAGATTATAGAAAGATAAAAACTATTGTCATATTAACCAAAGTTAACACTACTCAAGTTTCAGCTATATGTTGACTACATGTCTAATACAACACATTATAATCGCTGACAAACCAATTTTGGGTATTCCTGATTTTTTATTATCCTAGGTGAACAAATTTGTTGAGATGGTATGAAGATAAACCTCGGAATTGTTTTATGATTGCCACACCATCTCCTCTGTAAGCACCATAAACATACATATTTAAGAGAATTTGTAAGGACGTCATTGTTGACATGTAATGATGGTTGTCAGGGTTAGTCAATTAACATATGCTATTTGACTAACCCTAACAACCATCATCACATGTCAACAATGACGTCCTTACAAATTCTCTTAAATATGTATGTTTATGGTGCTTATACACAAACACAAAATATCTCAATTGTATGAAATCAAGTTCCGGTATGTCATTAGCTTAAAAAAATTTACGCTACTCTTTCAATTCATCAACTTCATTCGACTGTTCATCTTCTACATTCGAAACCTAATTTGTTGAAAATTCATCGCTCAGCACAATGTATCAAGTTCATTAGGAGAGTTTCTCACTTCTTCTCGCATTCTCCAATCGCTGTATAACCCATTTCTTTGCGTCTCCGGCCCACTGAATCAAGTAGATACTGGGGGAGCTCTTCTCTATCTTTGGCTTAAACTCCTGGCTTTAGGGGTTAGGGGCCTCGGTAGGGAGGTGTTGTCTTCTGGGTTTTACTTGGTAGGTGGATGGTGTGCGTTGTTCCTTGGATTGGGTTAAACATGGTTGAGGAGCTCTTATCTCCTTTTTCGTCGTATTTGTTAGGGTTCCGTTTATCCAGTTTTGAGATGGACGATTATTCAAATCCTAGGCTAGGTGGTCAACATGGAGAATGGGTTGGGGTCGGAAAAAAGAAAGAATGGCGGCCTAAGATAGCCAGAAGATCAATCTGGAGATGTTGCAAGGTCAAAGGTATGGAACAAGATCTCGTAGAAGCTTCCTCATTCTTCTTCACAGAAATCCCAGATTCAGTTGAAGCCAAACAGTTATATGACATTTTCAAAGAATATGGGTCGGTGGTAGAAGTGTTCATTCCGGACAAGACGGATATTAGGGGTAAAAGGTTCAGCTTTGTTCGGTTCCGAAAGGTTGACGACGAACATCTCTTCGCCATTAAACTTGACAATATTGTTATTAATGGCAAAAAGATGTTTGTTAACCTACTAAGATTTAAAAGAGAAGAGAGGATGGTCGGCGGAATTGGAAACAAATTAAATGACGGTCCTCTTAAGAATACAATGCACATTCCACATCAAAAACCTGCTGGTAGTCGTGGGATTTGGAATGGGTCCTCGTATGCGCAGATAGCCAAAGGAGTTAATGGAAGGTCAACGACAATGGATAAACAAGTTCTTCTTGCAGACAAGCCCAATTTCGCACACTTAAGTTTCAACGTGTCAGGTGAAGAAATGGAAAGATTTGATCAGGCATTCGCTGGGGTTCTGAATAGACAAGGGTCAGATATGTATCTTAAGGAGGCCTTTCAGATGGAAGGATTTTTTAATATCAAGATCACACCAATGGGGACCAACCTGGTCTTGCTAGAAGAAGACAACCCAGGGGACATCAAAAAGCTGATAGAAGATGAAAAGGAGTGGGCCCTCAAGTGGTTTTCTGACATACATCCATGGTCTCCTTTAGATGTGGACCAAGAACGCCTAACGTGGGTAAAAATCTTTGGGCTCCCGTGTCATGCTTGGAGCGAGAGATTCTTTAAACTTCTTGCTGGTACTACAGGAGCGTTCATAAAGATGGATTAGGATACACAGAGACAGGTGAGATTTGATGTTGCACGAATACTGATAAGTACAAAATCTGCCTTAAATCTAAATGAAGTTATCAATGTGAAGGTTAACGACAATATGTATAGAATCAAAATAGTAGAGGACTCGTTTGGCCCTTATGTCAGGGACCAATGTCATTCCAATGGTAATAGAATTGATGTAGATAGTTTTGAGATCGTGGAGTCTGATTTTGACTCGGAAGAAGAACTTGGTTTATGGAACAACTCCTCCAAAGTGCTCAGCAGTCTATCCAAAACCTCAGACTCCAATTTAGAAGTGGGCGAATTAGGGGATGCCCAACAGATAGATTCATCGCAATATCAGGTTGGTGCGGATGTTTCTCTTGCAAAGGTCCATAAAAGAGGTCAATCAATTGGGGAAGGTATTCTTCGTAGTCCAGGCAGTCAGGAACCACATTGTTCTTCACAAGACTTTGTACCTTGCACTATTGCCTCACATAAGAGTTTCGATGCGAATAAGTCATCTGGGGGTGAAGGACTGAAAAATGTTGTTGGATTTCATAAAGACTCAGTAGTAGAAATTCACGTGTCTCAAGATGTGGTGCCTGGAGTTGGGCAAGGTTTTCTGGGGCTGAATAATGTGGGAGAATCTTCTGCTTCTAAGAAAAAGAAACTTGTGGATGACATATACCAGAGGATAAAAATCTCGTTTAATCCTTCGTATTATGCCACTTTATTGCAGGTGGAAAGTTCATAGGCCAAATCCTTTCATCCACGAAGTAAACATAAAAGTCCTACTGAATGAGTGAATACAGATACAGATTCTATTGATAATTCAATTGGTGATTCTAGCTTTTTGAAGAGTAATAGCAGAATTAAGAAGAAATTGGAAAGCCTTCCAGCCAGAGTTTGGAGTACTATAAAATCCCTTGGGATAGAGGCTGAAGAAGACGACGAAGTTTTCGAATCCATCTTACGAAATTTAGAAGCAGTGGATAGAAAGTCAAAAAAAGTGAAGTTGGTGGCTGCTAATGGGCATTCATGAATGTAATCACATATAACGTCAGAGGCTGCGGGAGTAACTTAAAATGGAAGAAAATTAGAGCTACACAGTGTGAAATTAATGAAGTTGAAGGCCTTTTTGATAAAGAGCTATACAGTGTGGGTACAGAGCAGATAAATAAGAGGAATAATGCTGAAGACTCCTTATGGAAAAGCCTTAGAATTAAAGAGAGTATTATTAAGCAGAAGTCTCGATTGAAATGGCATGACGATGGAGATCTCAACACAAAGTTTTTCCATGCTGCGCTAAAGAATAGGATTCATCAGAATACAATTCACTCGGTTTTGGTTAATGGATCCTATGTCGAGGATGTTAAAGATGCAGTCAGACACCATTTCCAAAAGAGATTCAGCAAGGCAAGAAGACCGTTTCCATCCATTGGAAGTTAAGGTTTCAAAAGGTTATCTAACCAGGACAGATTAGAGCTCGACCAACCTATAGATGTTGCTGAGGTCAGAAGTGTTGTTTTTTACTGCGCAGGGGACCGTAGTCCTGGCCCAGACGGATTTAGCTTCGAGTTTTTTAAAAAATGTTGGCACATAGTTAGTCACGATTTTGTCCAATGTATCTTGGAGTTCTTTAAAGGTGAATGTCTACACAAAGTCCTTGCATCCTCTTTTCTTGCCCTTATTCCTAAAAACAGAAGCCCTCGGAACCTTTATGATTATAGGCCTATCTCCTTGATTGGCTCGGTGTACAAAGTGATAGCCAAGATCCTAGCTAACAGACTTAGGAACAAAATAGGGAGTATAATTTCGCAAACTCAGACGGCTTTTATTAGTGGGCGAAATTTACTTAACGGGGTGGTGACTCTGAATGAGGTTATAGATTTCGCAAAACGAGCCAAGAAAGAGTTAATATTGTTGAAGGTCGATTTTAGCAAAGCACACGACTGTGTGGACTGGGATTACTTGCGTGAAGTCATGACATACATGGGATTCGGAGATAATTGGTTGAGGTGGTTGGACAACGGGGTGTTTAATAGTTTAACATCTGTCTTGGTGAACGGGAGCCCTTCCAAAGACTTTAGAGTTACAAGAGGGTTAAAACAAGGTGATCCTCTAGTCCCTCTATTATTTACCATCGCTGCTGAAGGGTTGGCAGTCCTAATAAAAAGAGCTGTCGACAGTGGCAGCTTCTCAGGCTTCAAAATGGATTCGAATACCTCCTTCGATCTCCTACAATACGCAAACGATTCTGTAATACTGGGAAATGGTTCAATGAGCAATATACTGGCAATTAAAGCAATTCTGAAAGGCTTCCACCTCGTGTCTGGCCTAGAGATTAATTTCAGTAAAAGTTCTTTGTTTGGCATTGGCGTGGAAGACATAGTTCTCGAGGCTGCTGGTAATTTTCTCTCTTGCAAAGTATCAGCATGTCCATTTAAGTTTCTTGGTATTCCAATAGGAGGTAATCATAGGTTGGTTGCATTTTGGAAACCTTTGATTAATACGGTCCGTGCAAGGCTAAATTCGTGGAAAGGTAGATTCCTCTCTGTGGGAGGCAGAGTTACACTAATTAACTCTGTATTGGCGAATATCCCAATTCATTATATGTCGTTCTACAGAGTTCCATCCAAAGTTATTAAGGTTTTAAAGTCTATTCAGAAACGATTCTTATGGAAAGGTTCGGTGGCGAAAAAAGGCATTGCTTGGGTCCGGTGGGACGTAGTATGCAATCCGGTTCAAGAAGGAGGGCTTGGAGTTAAAGATATCAGATTGTTCAATGCAGCTCTTATGTTCAAATGGACATGGAAGATTCTTTCTCAGGAGGATAGGTTATGGAGAGGACAAATTCATAGCAGGTATCCTAATTATTTACATGAATTGTATAGCTTTGTGGTATTTAAAAACCGAGTTCCTCCGTCAATGTGGTGGAGAGACCTGGTACAAATTTCTTCTTTCTGTGGCATTAATCTAGAAGAGGGTTTAATTTCACACAAACTCGGAAATGGCGAGTTTATTCCATTTTGGACATCTCATTGGGCAGTGGGTCATACCTTGGCAGTTGAGTTTCCAGATCTGTGGCATCTAGCAGAAAATAAAAACAGTAGAATCATTGATAATGGGTTTTGGGAGGAAGACACATGGTATTGGAACATCAAATTTTCACATTAATTATTGCAGGAATATATCACTGTACAATACGATAAATTACTTCAGGTACTGCAGGAATACAGGTTGGCTGATGATGTGCAGGATTCGGTTATTTGGTTACATGGCCACAATCCAGTTTTTTCTGTGTCGTCTTTGTATCACTTTTTGCAGGTTAAAGACAACAACTTAGTTCCGGTTATTGCAGAGGATGTTAAATCAGCGCTGAGATTGAATAGGTTGGCCATCGCCCCACTCAAACTGAAAGTATTTGGCTGGAAATTGATCCTCAATAGAATACCTACACGCGACAACTTGGTTCGAAGAGGATTAATTATTAATGTCAATGAAAAGGTTTGTCCATTTTGTTTCTTAATGGATGAAAATGCTGAGCATCTCCTCTTCCAATGCTCCAAGTCCAATCTCGTTTGGAAATTTCTATTCCGTTGGTTAGAAGTTGAGGAATTTTGGGTTAGAGATATTTCGAATCATATACTATGCTGGATAAATGGGTGTTTACAAAATTTTCTTAGTGTATGAACTGCTATGGGCTTTTGGCTAATAGTGTGTTGGGTCATATGGTCGTCTAGGAACAATATTATGTTTAGAGATGAGTTTTGGGATGTAGATACGATTAGCAATCGTATAGTTATGTATTCTTGATGGTGGATTGGTAAAAAACATAAAAACGCACAAAATTGTAATTATTATTCTTGGGTAAGTGCCCCTTTAGAATTTTGTAGGCCTTGAATTGTACCGGTTAGGCCTGTTTTGTACATGGGATTGGATCTCGCCTTCAGATTCGCTAATTAATATACCACTAATCTTGCTTATTAAAAAAAAAATAACATATGCTATACCATCACAAAATTACCTTAGTGAGGATGACTTTCATAGCAGGGATGAATTTACTATGGTACTTAAAAGTTAGAACATCATTGTAGATGAAAGGAAATATGAATCAGTTATTCCTTTCACACAACCATGTAAATTAGGTACAGAACATGCTATAGTTTCACTGGGTAGTGAATGAAGAACATAAAAAACATGAATCATTGCTGCATTCCAGAGAACCATGTCAATTAGGTACAGAACATGCTAGTTTCCCTAGGGCTAATTCACATGAACAAGAGTTAATCCCTTCATGAACTAACTTATTTGAGACACTCAAATTATTTTCAAATGTAATATATTTTAACACAGTTAGCGGCCCTTTTAACATCCTTTTAAAGTGTTTTTTTTAATAAAACGATCCCTGCAATAAATAAAAACACTACTAAAACACTCAAATTATAGAACCAAAACATCACAAATCAATAAAATCATAACAAACCCGTATAAGAATACAAAGAAATTAGTGGGGGGAAGCGTAGGCATGTTAGGTTCTTTAACGGTTTTATCTTTCCCAACCTTGGCCATTCGAGCACTTGATTTTTCAATTAAGAATTGTTCCTACAAAATTTTGAAAAAACAAACCAACCTAGAAAACATAGAACCAATCTTTAATTAAGGGAAAAGTTTCAATTTTAGGTTTATTCATATTAGAAACCTGCTTAACAACTTGAAAATCTTAAGAAATTTATAAATTCAAAAGAAAAATGAGTTACATGTGTGATTTATTAAGATAACCGGTGAAAGAGGGGAGGAGATAAGTAACCATGTGAGGAGATGAGAGGCTAGAGGAGAGGCGGATATGACTTTTCGGTTAAAGGTGAAGGGTTTCTATCATTCAAATTTAGTGGCGTAGGCAACTTTTTTACTTGAATGGGTTATTCGTTCTAAAACAATCGATTATAGGCAAAACGATGAAATGAAGAAAGAAAGAGTGGAATATAGACGAACATGAAAGACAGAGTGAAGGAACAGAAAACACACTGGAGAAAAAAAAGTAAATGGAAAAGGGGAGAGGGAAAGTAGGGCTTACGTGTTTTAGGGTTTTGTTTAAAGCTTATTATGGTTACAAATTAAACGGAAAAAAAAAAGAGTAACCACTACAAGAAATTGGCAAGTTGCAACGGTTAATATTGGCATATTACGACGATTTGAACCGCCACAATTTACTAGTCGCGGCAGTTTTACCTCTGTCGCAAAAACGTGTGTCGCCAGGCTATATCGCGACGGTTCCTAAAACCGTCACTCCAACCGTCGTTCTATATTGCGACGGTTAAGGAACTGTCGTAAATTGAAAATTGCGGTGGTTAAAACTGCCATAAATAATTGTTTTTGTTATCCAAAAATAAAAAAACCATAGGTATTTCCAAAGGTAAATCCGCAGGAAATGTAAAATCCGCAGGCAATTCCGTAGCTAATATATTTCAAAAATTAAAAAAAAAATCAAATGAATTTTTATAAGAACATTGCTATTATTAGTGATTGACTCCAGGACACAAGCTCCACAGGAAGCCAGATTCTTACTCGCCATTCAACATTACAAATAAGATGATTAAAAAAGACCTAATTGTGCTTTATAGAAAGTCTCTAATTTGCTGCATAATCAGTTGTCATTTCACAACACATACTGAAAATAAAAAGTCTTAAATCATTACATATACTCATAAGAGAGTACTTATTACAACAATCACAGAGAAACTCAAACATCAAACATTTTTACTAAAACTATAATCACATGCCTGAAACACCACGAACTCGCAGTTTTGGAACCCAAATGAAATTATCTGCAAGAAAAAAGTGACAGAAAGAAGAACTTCCCGGCGAAACACCAAGAACCTGAAATGAAACATGACCGTGTCCCCAATGAGAAGTATCCATATGACAAACAACCATAGCTTTAACCATATCTCCATTGCATATTTTGTTTTCTCAACATAAAAAGTTGGTAAAACTCTTTTTCTAATCTAACAAAGATAGAGATACTAGCTTCCATTGATAGAGATACCAGACCTGGGAATTCAGTCAAAAACATCATGTATGCACTGTCTACAAACAACTGCTTCTCATTTGCAATATTATAAATTTATAATGAGGTTATAAGTTATTCCACTTTCCAACATTTAAATTTCTGGAACATTAACTTGTGCTCTTGTGCTCTAAATTGAGAGCTAAAATAACCAAAGCTACTGACAAAATTAATTCTACACTTTACCTCAATTTTAGTACACTAAAGATTAAAAACATAACCATTCATCCACTTATGTTTCTGAAACTAGTATATGCAGATAGAACTCACAGCATGTTCATTTACTATGGGTTAGAATACAAATAGCATTACATCTTTATTATTTTCTGCAATTTAGTCAAGAAACTATTGTATACAATTATTGATATTTAAGATTTTTAAGGTGATTTTTTAAAAACTCGTGTGAATTCTAAGATTTCATAATAGTGATTTGGATAAAAAAGATGTGAGGTTAATATATCCTATGTGTAATGCAAGATCACACTATAAAATAGACAACATCATAGTTGTTCAGCTACACTAAGTCATACATAGAAGTACATGGATATTAAAAAGAAAATGTAATACCTTGGAATTTGGAATGAAGGAATATGCAATCCTAGATAGAGAATCTAACACTACAGGAGAGCCAACTCTTTGAGCAGAGTTACATCCCCATTTCTCATGGTCAAACAAAGCCATCATTCTAATGCCCAGCTCTTCCTCAAAACTGTTGTCAGAGTATGTTGCATCAATTAATGTCTGAAAGTGAAACTAGTGTGTTAGTAATTTATAGTGCAACTAATAACATGTAACCACCAAAGGACATGCCACTTGGCTCTTTCAACCAAAGTTTATTTTCTCTTATCTCTCTGATGTAACTTAATCACTTTTCATATTAATGGTTTTTCAAAGGAATAAAACATTTCCCTCTCAATTTTATCACATCAAATCATATTAAAATCACGATTCAGGTACACTTCGAAGCAAATGGTTGTTGAGACTAAAAGCAAGCTTCACGCTAAGCTTGCTCTTTGGAAGCTAACAAGTGGCTAGCATCATTGTTAAGATACAGATAAGTTTTTTTGCCTGAAGATGTAGTAGTAGATACAGTAGAAAAACTAGTGTAGTTTCCATTCAACTTTGATAAGCATATTTTTCCCATAAAACCAAAGAGCTCGTTTTCTTGCACAAAGGGTTGAGCTGCATAATCATCAATTGGCATCCACTGAACAGAAAAACAAACCATGTTAGAATAGACACCACCAGTTAAAGAAAAACATCCTAAAACTTTATAAAGATACCTTAGTTGCTTCAATTTCTGAGGCCTGACTTTAAATATCAAAGGATTGAGGTTGCAACATGCAAACAAAGAACATGTCTGATTTCTGAAAGAAAGATTTATGGCTTTGCCTAATACCAAAGAGACATAATGTTTAGTAACAGTCCATATAATGTAGACAGAAAATTTGTTAATTATATGCATGCAATATGATGGTTCTTGTGTAAAACACATATGCGACATTTACATAACATGTATGCCAACATTCAAAATGCATGCTAGTTAATGAGGTTGGTGTGTCGCTCATACCTGAATGCTAAAACATCAACAAACTGGGTCTCTATCTGAAGGAAGAACAAAAGTAATGGCATGAGAAATTGAGAAATTAAAAAAAGACACATGATAAAGGTCATAGAACAGGAATATGTTAATACTATACAATGATGTTATATTAATTTTGAAGAATACTTAGTGGCAATATTAATAAATCAGTCAGTAACAAACAAGCAAAAATGAAGTGGCATAATTTATTCTATACTGTATTTTATGTGTTTGCTCACCCGTGTCTCTTCCTTCACTTCTCTAATTACAGCATCACAAATATCTTTGCCCTGCAAATAGAATTAAAATGAATCAAAAGATCATGTTAAAAGTTTCGTAATTTGATGAATAATCATTTTGATATATACTTCATTAACAGCTCCTGTAGGCATCTTCCATACACATGTGCCTCCATATCTACCACTGGTTTCCTGAACCACAAGCGTCTGTCAAATGGAACAAGACCATTTAAACAGTATAATAGACCGGGGTTATCACAGCATAAAATAAAAGATTTTATTTAGCATAAGCAGTACAGTGGTTATTTCGTTTGGAAATTGCAAGATGATAATTTTGAATAAAGTTATTTGAATATAACTAGCCTAAGACTAATTTGTAACATATACTTTGCATAACATATACTTTGCATATTACAAAGCATTTATAAAAAGATCAACAAAAAGGGCACGTATAAAACGCCCATAACAGAGCATTTAAGTAGCTCGACAGCCAATGCTGATTGTAATGAAAGAAAAAAAAACATGAAACCAAAAAACTGTCTTGGAAGAATGGAAAAATGTAGTTTTGATGGTTCAATTCAGTACAATGATAATAGGAGAAGAAATGACAGAAAAGTTATCATCACCTAGGTCAATCTGATCTTAGAAGTACTTCACTAAAGAATAATTAAAACAATATAAAATTAGGCAACTTCAAAAGAAAAGCAGGACATACCTTCAATGTTATTTTCCATCTAATATGTTTTATCATGTATTTCCAATACTCGTGATTGACTAGGATATACTGAAAAGAGAAAATTACCAATACTAGGAGAACATCATTCTCAATTGTAAAAGTCCTTAGAGCTAATACATGAACAATACCTGATTGCATGAGTCACAGAGTTTATGTCCCAGATTGACTTCGACTTCGGCTACACAAACTTTAGCACCGTGGGAATGGAACAGGCGTACAATGCTTTCTCCAATCCGGGAGGCTCCACTAGTTACCACAACCACTTTGCCTAGTAACCTGATGGAGAGATATAATAGAAATTTGAGTCACAAACTATATCAATCAACCACATATCGTTTGTGTCTCAACCATGACTTTTTGTAAGTCTAATGCATTTGACACTAAACAAATAAAATAACTTGTTTAGCAGGGGCTGTAGCAACCATATTGGGAGTAGAAACTGATAGAAACATGAACACATAACTCATGTAATCACAAACAACTGTAGCAGAACTTGGACAAGGAAATAAAAGAACAATAACTATGTAATTTCAAATTAGGCTAAAATACAGTTTTGGTCTCCCTGTTTGTCAAAATTCACAGTTTTGGTCCCCCCATTTTGTTTTTTAACAGTTTTGGTCCCCCACCCTTCACTATTCATGTACTGTTCATGTACGGACATGTACTGTTCATGTACGGACATGTACTGTTCATGTACGGACATGTACTGTTCATGTACGGACCAGGTACTGTTCATCACTTTTTTGGG